>OU963897.1:22500-10022500 GCA_902850365.2 Chilo suppressalis | reverse complement strand
ACCTTTGATGTACAATCGAGGCAACGTTGGTGGACACAAATTGACATTGATATTGCCATTATCCGTTTTGCAATATTTAGTTGCCCACCTCTTCCCTATGTGCGATCTTATAATTTGATTTATATTTCTCGAACACAGCCGAAAATATGATATAAAATATGATCGAGCAATCGATTCATCTACAAAAAGGGGTTTGCGACATAAGAGTAATGCATATGAAGTTTATATAAGCAACTATACTTTTTTATGTTCGTATTTAATTGACTTTAAGCATTGTTGCCATTTGTGTCGTATTTTGGAAGAAAATTAAAAACAAAATAATGGTGACAATTTTTTTTTCATCCCACCACCTCGGAAAGTGTAATTTTGCGCTTCGAAATCTGGCTGGAAAATTCTATTTTATTCGCTTGAGCGGCAAAGTAGATTTGAATTTAGAACATCACATATAATGAGTACTCAATATAATTGTAAATTCAAAACGTCATTAAACCTATTTAATGTAACCTCTATGGTGCCAAATTTATGATTAGAACTTTTTAAATTGTGAAAAAATTTAAATTTGGAACCTTCTTGGTTTCTTTGTTTTATTTGCGTGCTTCGCGCCATTCTAGTTTTTCACGTTTTATTGCTTAAATATTTTGTCATTATAAATTGTTTTCTTTTTCATTTTGTCATTTCCTCGCTGAGGTGGGATGAAAAGTTACGTATTGCACTCGAGTGGAAAGATTTTTCACCTTGTGCTCGTTTGTTTCCCTCGCTGACGCTCAGGATTCTAATTTAGAATCACTCGCTGCGCTCGTGATTCAACTTTAGAATCCTTCGCTTGCTCGGTCATCCAAATCGAGCACGCGGTTAAAAAGGAACTTTCCACTCTTGTATAATAAATAACTATTATTGTTCAACGTATATGCTGTAAAGTTTCAAGTTTAAGAACTTGTTTCAAGCTTACCTGTAAATAGGTAGGCCTATTTTAATTTTAGTAGAAACTAATTGGTTTATGGTACGATCGAAAATCTAAAAGATTTCAAACTATATTAAGCTATAATCATATTACCTACTTAAATTATGAATGCCCCTTCTTGTTTTGAATACATTTGGGTTTGAATGATATCTCTGTTTTATACTTAAAAATGGATCTTGGTCCTTACTCGTAAGGCCCGGCCCTTATAGCGAAATAGCGCGACGTCTCATCTTTTACAATTAAAATTTTACCCCGACAGCTCGCTGAAATGGCAAACTTTTATTACTTTGCGACGATTAATTAAAAATGTATTTCTTACTTATGACATTAAAGATTTTAAGACAACGAGCCACCATACCGAGCGCCAATTGTAGTCGAGAAGTTGTTGAGTTTTATACTAGTTTACAACAACAGTAACATAAACCAAAATCATACCCTAAATAGCTCTCCTTTTATTTTCAACTTGAACTACAGCTTTTTATAAAGATAAAGAGTTTGTTTGCTTAAACACGCTAATCAAGCGCTCAGAACCGGTCCTATTTTTTTTGTTAATTAGTGCATTTATCACGGAAGGTTATAGACTTTACAACGCATATAGATATAGAGCAGAGCATCAACGAAAAATGTTGAAAAAAAAAAACCATTTGAGAGCTTTTTCTGTTGTGCGCGCTACGTAAACGGTAAAAGTTAAACAAACAAAAATGGATTAAATTATAACGGAATAGTTATCCTTTAAAAGTTCTATAAAAAGTCCGAGACAACATATCTTTTAAGGGTGACCCACTACAACCTTATTTCTCAAATTGATGCGGGTGAAACCGTAAGTCGTAATCACACTAATATTATAAAGGCGGTAGTTTGTGAGTGTGTATTTTTGTTACTTCTTCACGTCTAATTTAATTCACCAAATTTTATTAAAATCGCTCCAGTCAAACGACTGGAGCGATTTTAATAAAATTTGGTATGGAGTTAGCTGACACTCTGGATTAACATATGGGCTACGTTTTACTGCGGGAAAATACTCCTAATAAACCGCGGGGCCCAGCTAGTATTAGATAAAGATGGATACACAAAAAAAGCATTGAGAAAACTTTGCATAAAAAATAAATAATAGAATAAAGACGAGGCTTTCCGCAATATCTAAATCACATTATTCACTATCTGGGTTGGGCTTATACAAATATGAGGGTAACTGAAGGATCGTATTTGGGTCACGTTCATTTCACGTTTTGGAAAATCGAGCTACTCTCATCATATCATAACTTGTGTTATTGATCTAAAGCAGATGATTATAATTTTCTGTTACACATATTATCACACTAATATTATAAAGGCGAAAGTTTGTGAGTGTGTATGTTTGTACTTCTTCACGTCTAAACGGCTGGAGCGATTTTAATAAAATTTGGTATGGAGTTAGCTGACACCCTGGATTAACACATAGGATTCGTTTAACTGCGGGAAAATATCCCTAATAAACCGCGGGTAACACCGCCGGGTACAGCTAGTAAGTACATAGTTTAGTCTCCGATGATTTTTCTAATTCTTCTAGTGTTATAAATGTCAGTTCGTGGATATTTATTAGTCAAAGATAAGATAAAGCGAAAAGATTGAACACATTTGGATGAAATTTGGCCAACAGATTATTTTTTACCTGGATTCAGCACATTGTACGCTTTTGTACAAAAAAAGAAGCTTTCAGAAGTACAAAGTTCTCCTTTGTTAATCGCACAGTTGTGTCGAAAACAAACAGATGATTTATCCATTCGCGGTTTGTAGGTACATTTATATTTAGGTATGAACTGCTAATATAATCACAACTTTACTTATGAAACAAAATGAAATAAAGTAATTATAGTATGTACCTACGAATATGTACTAAACCACTGTGGGCGAGTCCGACTCGCACTTCTTCGGTTTTTGGATAAACTTGAAGCTGGTGAAATATGTGCGAAAGTGCAGTAAACACAGATCCATGGAGCTTTAATTATAACTCTTATTGCTTCGTAATAAGAGCACTGTCAATGTCGAAACGTAACATTCAAGGTAGCCCTACTCGACTTTAAATACTTTTATGGTAAACTTATGTTAAGGAGAATCATCAACTAAATCGTCAATGTCGAAATAGATGAGGTCCCTATTCAGTCCTCTTAAAGGGTTGATTTAAAGGTATATATACCTTGCCTTTGTATTAAGAGGCTATTTGACAGTATGAAAAATAAAGTAATAATTATTGGCATATGTATTTAATATGAATATTAGGAGCGATTTCCCTCTCCTCTGACCAAAAAAAGGAAATTATAATATTACTAATAATCATGAAATTGTAAAGTAATCCTTGATTTTGTGTCACGTGCCCGAAAACGCATTGGATTGGTGGAGTCTAAATTGACGTAACCGATTTGAAAACATGCTCTCGAAGTGACATTATTAGTAATGTTGGACCATTGAATAAGAGCCTTGTGACGTCACCTGCCTGTTTGACGCCATATTTGCTGGAGAAGCATTTCTGCGGCGTATTTGTTTTAAATTACTAATTATCAGACCTTTTATTTTCGTTTTTTTACTGATATACGCAACACAATTAATCTATCCACTTCCTTTTTATGTAGTCACTATACACTAATAAATTACGTATGAACGTTTTCAAAATCTGGTCAAATAGCCTATCCTTGCACTGCTCCATAGTAGAATTAAAGAATAGAGCTTGAAGACCTCACTATAGAGTCCGTTTTAACTGCAAGTTGAATCGTGAAACTTAATAGAACTCGTAAAGATAAAATTAGCAGAATCTAAACTTACCACCTACTTACCGACAATATACACGTCATAATAAAAGATTTATAGATGTCAACTACTTATAAGGTCGCGAAACGTGATCTATAGATACTTAGTTGATATTATTGTTATCGTTTATTGTAAAGAACAGTAAACTTTAATCAATCAAAGTTAAAAGTTACTCTGATGGTGCACAGATATTGATTTTGGGTAGCAATAAAAGAAAGTTGCTTGTTTTTTGGAATGACAGATTGCGGTAATCTGATGTGTGGGTGTCTGTACATATGTCCCAGGGACTTAGCAGCAAGGGTAGTTTTCCTCCAAATTAGGCGAAGGCATCGAGGCGTGACGACCTTAAATTGCGATCAACATTTGTCTAGAACATTAGAAGGCACTAATTACGCACCGGATCAACCAGCCACCCACTGCTGCGCCAAACTAGGAATGATGTAGTTTTACTCGTTGTAAATATTAAATTAGTTACCGGGTCTATACAGGCGTTTTATTTTCATGAACATAAAAACTTATACAGTGTTTTTGAAACTATTTATTTATTTTTGTATTTTTTCATTGCATATATTTGCATCGAATTTAATGTATGAACTTAAGAGTGATTGTATGATTTCGGACATTGCATTGAGTTGTATTTTGTATAATATTTTAATTTATTAATCTTTTTCTATTAGGTAAGTTCCTAAAATCATTTCTCGGATCGGGAAAACTATATTAAATCTTTATCAATTTGATGTGGTCGATATTTTCAGTAAAAGAATTATTTCACTATAAAATAGCCGTATTGGTATTTCAATGAAATAATAAACGGAATTACTAAAAGTTTCGTAATAAATGATTTATATAAATCATAGTAGAAGGCACTCGCGATATGTAGGATGCTGCGCTAATATTAATAAAGTTCCAATGGCAAAGTTTTGCTAGCGAAACATTATATTACTCTGGCGGCGATCTAAGCAGAATTTTGATTGTTTTATTACTGTGATTTGTGGTCGACATAATCATAAAATATAATCAATACTCCTAAGTTTCCATATTGCTAAACTTACTGGAACCATCTAATAAACCTTAGAAATAGATATTGAATTTTGGACGTATCCCATCGCAATTGTTTATACGGCAATGTTGATCGTTATTCAATATTTATTTTTAGCATGCTGAATAAACTTACAGTATTAAGAGTGGTAGGTATAGCAGATTTACCTCTCGAATTGGAGCGCCCTTCTAGGGTAGTAACCTCTACCTTACAGTAGCCTTAGCACGAATCAATATCGAATTCGTAACGTTTGCGTGTCCGAAATGTCATTGTTCAATGTGTACTGAATTTTAGTTCTCGTTACGTATTTGTTTCTTAGGTTTTCACGCACATCACTCATTAAATAAAACTAGTTTTTTACGGGTTAATGCACAAAACTTTATTTATTTATTGACGTTTCGTAGCCTTTACAGGCTACGTCGTCGGAATCAATTTTTTATTTAATTTTGTCGAGCTACCTTCGAAAGACTTTTATTGAGCGTTCGGTTATTTCATTGTTGGATTTTTAAAGTTTTATTGTCTATTATTACTTAATTTAGTTAATAAAGTATTTTATTTAAAATTTGTTTCGCCGGTTCTTCTCAGAAAGGTCTCCCAATTTTGGAACCGATAGTAGTTTACGGTAGTTAGGGTCAAATAAATAAACTCAAAATTACAAAAAAGAATCTCGTTACGTACTTTGTAGCGCTGCGGTTCACGTTTCCATACAAAATTTGACATTGATATTTCGCACTCGCAAACAATTCGGATTCGATAATGGTTCGTGATTGGGGTACCGAAGACCACAGTAAAATAACACTACCGTTTGGTGGTGTTGTGTTTCTGTCGGTGAGGTTCCAGGGCTCCAAGGGATAGGGGATTGGGACAAGGTAGGCAACGGTGCGGATGATATTTTTTTGTATCGCAAACATCTTTACAGGCTATGATGGCCGCTTACCATCAGGAGGGCCATACGCTTCTTTGCCACGCTTTTAACATAAAAAGTGGTAAACGTGCAGATATTATAGATAATGATATTTGGAGTGTTCTCTTAGGTTTTTTTTTTAAATTTGATATTTAGCTTTATCTACGAGCGAAAAAGTCTCCACAATGATAAATTAAATTATCTAACAATATTCACAAAACAAAATATTACAGAGTTAATACAAAAATAATATCATTTATGTATGTCGTATATAGAAACAGCTTATCGAAAAGATTGGAAATACGTGAACCCAAGCACGTAATGTTATATTTTAATATCACTTAATTTTATATTACTATGCTTTAATATTACTTACCTTAATTCGAGTAGTAGCATAGTGTAGTCCACCATCGAATATTGCTAGAGAAGTGAACCAAAACGTGAACAGAACACGTATACAAAGAATGACGGAAAAAGAAGACCTTTAAATGAATTGTTGATTTTGTGGCGTCCAGTTAATGGCAAAGCCAATTTATTTTCTTTTTAGTATTAGGTTACTTTCTTCACCTATACAGGGCGTCTCACGGCTACCTCACACGGAGGGAAAGTATATTAAATATTGAAGATAGGATATTTTACTGAAACAAGACATCATTTTATTTTTAATAATAACTAGAACTGAATTCACAGATTTTTTTAAAATCGCCTGCTACAACTGGGAATCAAACTCGTGAAATTTCGAAAAAAATAACACTGCATATTTTATGATAACAATCGAAAGGGTTAATCATAAGGATTATTTTTTGCTAAATAACATAGTATTTTAAATGAAAGGAATGTGAATTACGTGATAAAAATAATAAAGTGACAAACAAACTGTAGTACGTATGCATTTCTTTTTGAACTCATAGTTACAATGCGACTGGCAGAAATTTGTAAAAATAATACATAATTCGAAAATGGAACACTTAAATTTTCAAGTGTCTGTTCTTTTGTTTTGTGTGTTTCATTTTCATTTACTTATGTTATATAGGAACCCTGTATATAGGAACCGATTAATTATTTTACTGATTTTTTTATATATACTTATACTGAGACAATGTACTGATTATTCTTTGTCTCATAAAAACTTTATTAAGATTGTTTGTTGTTTTTTTGCTTGACTTAGTCGCTTCTGCTATTTCTGTGACATCGAAATTGTTTGAATGTCTCCAGCATTACTCCAAAAAAAAAACAAATACCAGTACCCAGCACTTTTCAAGAAATACTCGTACATTTCCAACATAAAAAATGTTAACTCTTTCCAAAAGCGAATTATCTTAACTACACTAATATTTGAGTCAATATCAACTTGCATTTTTTGTAAGTTTTGGTGCATATAATTGTTTATTTTCTTATTTCTTCGAGAATCGTAGCAATAATCACCGATTAATTTACGCACAATTTTTGCACTGCCACTAAAACTGAAATTTGTCCACCAAAGCTTAAAGCAAAACCACCAAAAGAGAATCTAATATACCAAATAAAATAAAAATGTCGTTAAAATTATGTAATTAAGACGAAATTTAAATATTAATCCATATGAAGCCGCAGGAGTATAATTAGCCACTATAGTTAGCTTTTGAGGACTTTTGAAGTCTTTGATTGTATTTGGGAACTGGCGGTGACATTAGATTTGATGTACCTTTCCTACATGTATACGAAAACGCCATCATGTCAGTTACTTTCTGGGCCTCTGATGCAAAACATAGCTTTTGCAGGTGTAGTGAGAAGGGACCGGTAGTTTAACTCAGTGATAAATAGCTCTTTATAAGCATGAATTCGGCCAAATACATGTGATCAATCTGGTTGTCTAAAAGCAAGGTCAAAGATTACTTAATGGTACGGTGCGGCACCACCTTGCTTTGGATGCCACGATTTTTGCCACCAAAACCACCTAAACCGAAGACTCAGAAGAAAAAAAAAACTAAAAATTGGTGTATTGCAGAAATATTTTAATTTATATACAAAACTACGTCTAAACGAAAGTAATATTAAAAACTCTCTAGTTCTGACAAACAAAGACCGACCTACAATTTAAACCACCAAAACTCGGGATTGTGAAATGAAACGCCACCAAAGAGATTCATCACGTTGTGGAAGGAAAATGCTGTACACGATTACATTTCAACTATTTGCAATGTTAGAGCATAAGTAATGTAAGTGGGGTGTTATACTAATATATAAGACTCGTCTCTAACTCTCGACTAGTAATAAGTTAGGAAATGTTGAAATTTCGCTACCTAAATTTAACAATTTGCTTGGACAAATTTTAATGCCACATCATTTGTGTTTCAAGAGATAAAAGTAAATATATTTTAAACTATAGGATATTCCAACTACTTAAGTTATTAATGAACGGGCACTTTCACTTAAAAAAACATAGAATATAGTCAATGCGTGTGCATCTTCTAGAAGAAGTAAGCTGAGGACACACCACCAAGTGCTTAAATAGACCTTATTTTCTTTTTTTAGTAAAATAAATATTAATATTTATAAAAATCTGTTCAGTAAGCAACTAAGTTGTAGCATGAAAGAAAAAAATCATATGACAAAATATGCACTTTACACTAACATTCTCAGCTTGGACATGCAAAACTGCCCTTGGGATGTTACACCTCATTCATTTATGAGTCAAATTTTATCATCGGTCGTTAATTAGTTACTTTTAATTTTGAGTCCTAAGGATCACTTGCAATCCTAATTTTAAGACGTAATCCTGTTTAACACATCATTCGATCTTTGTCAAATGCTTAAAGTCAAATAGAGATAGAATGATGATTAAAGTTGGTTAGCTTTTAAATTTAATGGACTTTGGTGCAAGTGGGCCTAAGCGAGCGGTAGGTACGGTGCAAGCAGAGTATTTGGAGTGTATCCGATCTCGCACTCTCACTCGTATGTAGGTCACGGGATGCAGGGGCCGGGTGGGCGCGAGTTTTCTCACTGCACTTTTGTACGGACGCGTCCGTACGTCCGGTTAGGCCAGTTAGCTGCGTGTTCCCGCTCAGGAGGGGAACAGAAAAATCCCCTCTTTGCAGCGGTATAAAAAAAGAGGTGTTGAGGTAAACACTACTCACGTTTTGGATTTGGTTCATTTTTGTGAAGTGCCTCCCGAACTCCCACAAGTCCACGCCGAATTTTAACGCCCAGTTTTTTACTCTGAAACAAGGAGAAATGTACATCTTTTAATTTGATCTTATGTTATTGTGGAAACACTTTTATTTATAGTGAATTATAATTTTTACTCTTTTAAATGCCTATATCTCCTCCTGTCTAAAACCTGGAACGAGTGGATTTTTTTTGTAAAAGTTAACTCTAGTAAAAGTAGTAAAAGTTTTCTTGAAATTTATAGCTGCTTTATTAATTCTTTTAAAAATATAATAACCTACCTACATCTCTATAATAAATAAGAAAAATTATATATGTTACAACGTTTATAAATAAATAGATAAAGGTTACTAATATATACATAGCTACGGAAACTTAAAAGGGAATTAGAAACTTAGGGAAAAACGTAGTTATAAAGATTGGTGCTCGTGTATAGTTTTAATACCAAGGTTAAGTAGCTGTTTTAGTAATGTGTAATGTCCACTTAATTTGAATCCGTAGCCTCCCATAATCTTACACGTTTATAATCTTGGTCGATTTTAAATATCGTCATCATAATTCCCGGCGATCTTCCATACCATAAAGACAATAATTACATGAAATTCAAGAGTGGATGGGAGGGAAACGATACGACATTACCGAGAAAGGAATCTTTTTTAAACATTTATCACGTTTCTGGCGCGGGGAAGTAAATGTGATTGGGGGAAGCAGGTTAAGCATTTTTTCCGGTTCGCTGGCCACCCCTTATTTCGTATAAACTGTTCGATGTTATACATTTGTATTTGTCATATTTGGACCGATATAAATGTATAGCGATCATTGTTATGGGATGAGCTCAATTTAATTAACGGCTGGAACGGTAGGTAGCGGCCCGTCGCGTCTGCCGCCCGGCGGGCGCGCGGCTTCGTCGCCGTCCGTCGGGGCGCGATTGAAAATGTTTTTCCATTAATTTTCACTTTCTTGCCGCGTCCGTGTAAAAATTGAACAAATGAGTTTTCATATCATTCAGAGTCCATTGTTTTCTTGTCTGGAAACATTAATTGAGTCACACTGTGTTTTATCGTTCAAGTTTTTGTGGTAATTGACTTTTGAATAGTGGTTCTTTTATTGTTTTTCAGTTTTATTGAGTTTTCGTTATTTTGTTCCTTTAATAAAAAGTGATACCAAATGATGACTTTTTGTTTATTCTTGGTGCTGATTTACTTGTTGTTATTTATGAAGCGTACCTACCATATTTAACGCCAACGCCTAGAAGTAATGTGTCATGTCTATTTGAGCAACAAACAGCGGCGCCATTACTCGCGCGTAGGGTCGGCAAACATACTCGATTTTGTATATTTTGTCGGATCTTGATTTACGACTGCAAATAAGAGCTTCCCTCATAATCGACCTGCGCCTCCAAAGGTTTATTGTACGGAATTTTTATCGTGGCACGGAGTAAAATGTAAACGGTGAACACGGAGAGCGTTCTGAATAAATTTTAGAGAAAATTAACCATCCGGGGTGATATTAAAATTTTAGCACAAATTCAGTGGAGGTTAATTAACATTACAGCTGAGAGTAAATTACAAACGCCTAAATATTGGTATTGAATTCGCAAACAAAAATAAATGAGGTTTATAAAGCATAAAATGTTCGAAGCGAATAGAGACGATGAACATTTCACAAAGCTATAAAATCTGATCTCTCGATTTCCCTTTCAATTGGAACTGAATGAAAAATCGAATGAATTCATAAAGAAATCATCACGGTGCTTTTGAATGATATCATAAATATAATTAACTTATCAACATCTTAACAAGGACGACTCGCAAAGAATAGGAACGCAAATATCAAACAGCGAGTGAAACGTTCGAATTTTTGGGCAGAAACTTCGTCTGTAGGCAATGCTATTTCCTTATTCCGTTTCGTTTAATTCAACTTGTTCCGCAATGTCCTCATTAGCAATCAGAGAATGTTCCGTGGGCATTGTTCGCACAAGTTCGGCCGTCACCGGCAGAAGTTCGGAATTTAAAATTATTTAAAATGTTCCTTCGGACGTCACCAGGTGGCGGGAAACGCGTCTTGGAACACGGCGCCGCGACGGCCCGGTGGGACTTTGGAACGCGGAAAATGGCTTTCTAAGATTGTTACGACTAGATAGCATCTAAATTCTCAGCTTTATTGCGACATTTGGCGTAATAATGTCGTTTTTTTTGTTGATCCGGGTAAGCTTGGGGACAATTTATTATTTTATCCTTGTAGTAATTAAAATATAAATAGGTATTTAAAATTAGCAGTGGTCGCAAGTTGCTCTAAATTCGACCTATTTATTTATGCTTGGAAGTTATTGAGGTTCTTCTCTCACAGAGTATAATACTTTACAGAGGCCGCATACTTTACATATTGCTTCGTCGAGATTTATTGTTCGAGTCATAGAGTGTGATCTGTATGATAAGTACTTCCGTCATAGGGAAATCATATTTAGTTCGAGTTATAGTTTCTGAATATGTTGAGTTGTGGGTTTTTTTTTACTTCAACGGACAGGAATTACTATATATTTTGTCTGATAGAGGATTTCAAGTGAACGGGGTTCGATTGAAGGATATTGGATTGTATTTGTGTTATTAAATTTTGATTTAATCATTGCTTGATGTAGGCTCTTTTTTAGATTAACTGCGGATTTATAAGATCTACACATTTTCTCCGGTTCACTGGTAGAGTATGTCATATTGGCGTTCAGCCTGCCATTTGCTTGTAAGGCAATCAAGATTAAATAAAATAAATTATTAAATAAGTATTTATTTCTTCTTAAACAAAGCAGGCGTGTACCTACGGCTTGCACAGAGTAGTCTCTTATTTTCTACAACCTACCCTGTGTGAACTAAATTACAGACAAAATGATCAAGACATCTCAGTAGAGTAGCATCAGCATTGAAAATTGCCCAACTGGGATGCACCATATTTGTTATCATTGCTTCATGACTACCACGTTTATTAATTCAACTTCACAAATTTTACAAAGGTGAATAAATTCGAGTTTAATTCAAGGAAAATTTAACGGTACGTTTCCCTGTAGCAACAACTTCATTAGCTTAAGGGCACATAATTACGGCTAAAACAAAAAGAAGGGGCTAAACAGTCCAAGGATCCGCTTAAAGTATCTTGTTACGGTAATCGGTTTAGCCCTGGAGCAGGCCACGGCCGCCGGTCCGCTAAACCGATTTTAGCCAACCCGCCTCTCTAAATTTGTCAAGTTCTAGCTAGCTAGTAGTATTTCCTAAATGTATTTAGTTTGGGCACTTTAAGGGGAATTGGATATTGCTACGAACGATCCGTGTTAAATTATTTGATTGAATTTCATTTCGACAACCTCCTTGGTCGAGTAGCTTGCAAATAGATAGCAAAGAAGGTTATCTAGATACAAAGTGTGCTCGACCAACGCACACATAGACACCGCTCACGGACATGATATCTCGGACGCTTGGGACTAGATGCAAGCGCGAGTTCCATCCACTTGAGACACACGTTTGTGAACTATTTTATGAAAAAATGGAGCAACAAAAAAAGTTATTATAACTCTTCAGAGGACGGTTGTTTAAATTCAACATTAAATGGTGAATTGTCGATTTATTTTAATTTTCTACTTAATTACAAATACATTAAGATTTAAATATTTTAGTTTTTGTTACTTACTGTTGCATTCTCAACCAAAAATCAGACAACAAGATACGTACGAGTGCCACTACCATGGTTTTTTTTGTGCACAAGCCAAAGTTGACAATCCTAGCGTGACCGCCGAGCGTAGGTATAAAAATTAAGTACATACAGGAGATTACCTTCTGTACTATCTAATTTACCCGCAATCACTCTCGACAACCCGAGTTCAATCACAGGTTAGATTATTAAATAATTATATTTCGATTTGTGTGAAGAGTGAAAAAATGCATTTCTTATATATAAATATATTAAATAATATAAAAAAAATTAATGACGTTTTAACAAGGTAAGTACGTAAAGACAATTAAATTTAATGACCTTCTCACATTTTGCCTTTTTTGTGATTTCTATCTTAATAGTTTTAAAATTCGATTTGACGTGAACTAGCAAAACCACTAAACTGAATCTCTATTTTCATTATATTGATATTAAAACAAATATGCAAATAGCTCTGAAGTAAAAAGCATCAAGCAAAAATGTATTACTATAGTTACCATGTGTTGTGGAGTTTGAAATAAATTGATAAATTTATTATATACTTATGGTGAACTTAATTCACGGGCGGATCTCAGATCGATCCGCGCAGATCCGAAAATTTTACAGAATAGCACTGCTGAAGAAAAATTTAAAGGTTTTATTATTAGAACATCCAGAAGTGTAGAGCAAAACATGCTAAAATATTATTTAAATGGGTACTAGGTCAAAAGGAGAACTAGCATACTATATCTATATATTATTGGTCCATACCATCCTATGGGTATACCATCCAGTCTCCCATAGGGAAGAGTCAAATGATGAGATGAGTATGGGAGACATAAATTACGGTAGACGTTTGACACGAACAAAATTACTGGCCCTAACGTTATTTTGCTTAACTTCATTGGCATAGAACAAGGTTTCCACAATGACACAATTTATTTAATCTAATTGATAAGTACTGCCTTATATTAAATAAGTATACTTATGTGAGTTTGTATGTTTGAAAATTTGGCACACATCGGTACAGTTTATTATCTGGGTTGAGAATTTGAGATACATATATACTTTGTATTTCGGAAAAAAATAGATTCCTGTGGGATTCTCAAAAAATTAACCATACCGCGGACGAAGTCGCGGACGCAAGCTACTTTTTCAAAATATATTTCTTATATCAAAAGTTCTTACATACACATTATTATTATTAATATTATCTTATTTATTAAAAGTAAAATACAAAAACGTAAATACCACAATAAATATAGATTAAAAATCCTAACCTAGGAGGCCACCAGCAGCGGAGCTAGGCCCAAGCTACCGGTGGTTAGGGCCGCAGAGGAAGAAACTATTATTATTATTATTATGTACCTATTTATTTTGGGATAATGATGACTACGCCGAAGCATTGTAAACTGATAATAGTTAATTTTTTATATCATACTTGGTGAATACTGCGTCCTTTGGTAGAATTGTTTAAGTGTAGAGAAGTTAATAGATGAAGATGCTGTTTTGCTGATGCTTGTTTAGTTTTTGATATATTGAATTTGCTGTTTATGCTAAATTGTACATGTTGATATTTTAAGTCCATGTTGGTTGAATTTATTATTATTTATAATTCTAATTGCGTTTCCTTCGACAGGAGGTTCCCAGTGAGTCGGGTTTGTAAACCAAGAGTTACTGAAGGATCGGGTGAATTGATGGTTCGTTTATTTTCCAAACCACTACACAACCACCAACCATCATCTGCCAATTAAAGTTCCTACCGCTGGGAGGACGAAGCTAAGCCATGATCCACTACGCTATCCCAGTACGAATTGGTGGGTGCTTATGACTGCAAGTGCAGCCGGGATCAATCCAAAATTCGAGCTCGATTCGGGCTTACAGAAGACCACAGCAAAATAATATAAAAAGTAATGTTTTTAGTGTTGTTGTGTTTCTGAAGGTTCCAGGGCTCCACGGGGTAGAGGATTGGATCAGGGTAGGCCACGGTGCAAGCTGGTGGCCGCTTATCATTAGGCAGGCCATACGCCTTTACCTTTTTAACCTTTTACCATAAAAAAGAAAAAAAATCTTTTACCCATCCTATGACCGGTCGTTCAGCTTCCTGCTCGCTCGTTCTCTGAGTAGAATCTTTTATTTGACAATATAATTATGACATTGAAATATAAAGTTCGGAAATGTACCGTTATGTTCATGAAAAACGTCTTCGGTAGAAAGACAAGGGGACGACAGCTAAAGATTGATGATAGAATTAAAAAAAATGCTTTTATCGAGGCCATTTTATTACGGGGATCTTTTATTTTGATTTGAATTTGTATAAACGAAATTTGGTTTAGTAATCATATAATCCATATTTATTATAAGGTCCTATTTAGACCAATTTAATTTAGTCATTAGTTTTTAGTTCGTCATATTGTTGGGTACGCAAGAGTATTCTATGGGAATTCAATTCCTTGAATAAATCTTAAGATTCCAAGCCATTTCAAGTGAGTATCAAAATAAATTAGAGGAGGCAGTTATCGTGAATAAGCCTTTTACATTAGCCGGAACCGGGCGTTGAACGACAGGCGTAGCTCCCAAAGTTAGTTCATTAAAGATAGGAAGCGATGATATCTCGGTTGCAGTGACTCGATAACGGTTGTTTTATTAATCAGCGATGGGAGCGCTGGAGCCAGCAGACGGGGTGTCAGACGCGCGGCCTCTTACGTAAGGCCTTCGTAGTACGCGCCCCCGAGCCGGCCCTGTGTGTCCCCCTCTCCCTTGCTCCGTACCCCGCGTCCCTATATAGCCCCCCGCGCCCCGCCCCCTCGCTAGATCAATACCGGAGCCGGCGCCTTTGACATGTGCCCCGCGTGCCGCTTCGCAAATATTTACGTTGTGGAAACAGATCATGGCTAGTTCCATTCGCTTGCTTGCCTGCTTGCTTGCATACCCTCCGACAGTCGAAAGCAACACGAATTAAAATGACATAACCCAATTAATGTCTCAATTAATTTTTGGTTCGATTGCGTTTTTTTTTCATTTGCGTACGTACGGTCGCCCTTGGCGGCGGCGCGTAAGTGCGCTTTTATTGTCTTTTTAATTGAGGTCGCGTGTTACGGTGAAAAATGGAGGAAACACCGTTGGCGATTAATTTGAATCACGCTAAAAGGTTGATGTGGGGGCACAGCACATGCTTTATCTGTTCCACGCGTAATTAATTTTCAAATCAATTGCTTACGTGAAAGACGTTTTTTAACTCTTGCTGAAAATGTTGATTACGTAGCAAATTACACCTTTCAAATAATTATAATGTAGAATGTTAATATTATTTAAAATATGTATATGTAGTTTTATTGTATTCTTAGGAACGACCGACATTTTTGACTACTAATTAAAAAAAAATAACACATAGCTATAAAAATAAAATACCCATCAAAAGAATTTACTAATGTAAATTTTACATCATGTGAGTATACCCAATTTTAAAAGGTTTGTTAATTTTTAATGTACCTGTTCTATTAAATTTGCATTTTGCATTACATGTTGCATTACTTGTCAACATTTTCGGACTTATTAGTAGGTAGCTGCTAAGAACGTTACGACAGACGGCTACGATAAGTCTACGAAGAAAATTAACAAGCTACGAGAGACCTAGCTAATTTTATTCTACACTCTTTGCAAAATCGAGAACTAAGGGAATTTACGTTCAGGACAATGTCAGATAATTAAATTGAATTTGTTTGATGTAGACTTATAATATTGTAAATTAATATGCGTGAAAAGCTGGAGAGGAGCTCGATGGCGCAAGTGGTTAGCGCATTCGGCTGCTATCGTTGAAGTTATGCAACTTTCGCATCGGTCAGTTATTGGATGGGTAATCAAAAATTTACTATCTCAAGCTCCTCCGTGCTTCGGAAGGCACGTTAAGCCGTTGGTTCCGGCTGCATCTGCAGTCGTCAGCACCCACCAATCCGCACTGGGCCCGCGTGGTGGGTCATGGCCCAGTCTCCCTATTCCATCCCTAGGGAAGACCTGTGCCCTAGCAGTGGGGACATTAATAGGCTGCTAATGATAATGATGAATGATGCGTGAAAAAATCTGTTAATTTTGGTGCGACTGCGCCAAAAGGAGGAATACAATTTTTCTAGTGTATGAATGTATGTATTTCGGCTGACTGATTATAAAGAAGAGGTATCCAGCAAATCGTTACATTATCCCAAATGATATAAGCAATTTTTTGAAAGAAAATAAAAGGAAAAGGTTTCATTTCTCTTAAAAATTAAATTTAGAAGGTCTCAATGAACACGTACAAAACTATATAAACTACTTAAATTACTTAATAAATTTTACATGGCAGTTTGCAAAACAATCATTAAATTTTTGGCTACGAAACGATATCTTTTAAAAGTAACAATCATTAAAAATATATATAAGTTAGTATCAATTTTTTTATAGATTTTCGGTAAATTTAAAACAATCGAAGATGTACATGACCACACAATTAGAATTCATGAGCTAGAGGACAATAAATTAAAGTTTTTTAATTAAAACATATAAGAAATCTCAGCCTGCATCCGTCTTGGGCATGCTTTGAACGATAATTAAGTTATAATATTTCAGAAGTCATCTTCTGAAATGTACCGACTTTACTACAGTGTTACTCTGTAGCTTCCTGATGTTTTGTGGACCATGCATTGGTTTTGCCCGTCTCTTCGAGACATCCCACACAGCCTTAATTAGATTAAGGTCGGAACTTCGGGCTGGCCAAACTAAAGATATGTCACTTCTTGCATATACGCCGCCAGAATCGTATGCGAGCATTGTCGCCCGTAAAAATGGAACTACTATAAAAGCAGTTGATGCGATTTGTGCATGAGAAATCAATACTTCCGTTATGTATATGTTATGGGCTAAGTGATTAATCGGAATTTATTCATAATGCCTGGGCAGTATGAATAATACAGAATAAGAGCCGGTGATGTGATATGTGTATATATAAGCAATAAATTTATCACACTTCTGTCACAGCAGGCGGGGGTTGCTCTCCCTCCGCGCCTCCGGGCTCTAAAAAACACTGTAGGGGTAGGGCAGACCAAGACCACGGCGTGTCGGGGTTGACCAAGTCGGTTCTGACTGTTGTAATGCCCCATTTACCTTTTTTAAGTGTTGAGCACATACTATTTTTTATCTACCAAGATCTCAAAACAAACACAAAATGGTGAGACATCTGTCATTTTAACAATAGTATCAACTTTTTGAATTTATTTATACTGCCCGGTCCAAGCGATAAATTGAAGCTATCTCTAACACTAACTTATTGTATGGATCACGAGCAGTCCGGCATTATTAATAATTACCGGGCAATGTGATAAATAGGTGAGTTTAGATTGTCATTTGGCCCGATATGGCTAGGCATTATTCATACTGCCATGGCATTATGAATACTGCCCGCATTAATCACTTGGCTCATAATAATTATACCATTTAATTTCCCATTTTTTATCAATATTAATATCGTAAGCTCCGCTGAAATAATGCCTCGAGAACGTAACGAATTCCCAGTTATCGAATGCACCATTCACTAGCCACAACCAATCAGTTTCATTTGCACCACCAATGGGCCAAAGAACCATGATAGGTATAGATAGAGTCATTTGCACCATAATGATGATACTTTGATACTTATACTATAAATGCGTTTTTATAATGAGGTATTTCTCTTTGCATGTTTTAATTTAATTTTACAATTTTATCTCAATAATTATATTGTAAAACTGTATAATAGAACTATGGAATTCAGGATGTAACATCTTCTTCAACTGCAAGTACTGTGGAAAAATTCTGAAAACTATAGATTGGATATCATCAAGGTTAAGCAACGACGTTGTGAATGGTCATAATGTAAGGGTGACTAAATCTTTTGTACATTTTGTAAACTTTTTAATTTGACAGAGAAGAAAAATCTAAAAGCCATATATTTTTAATTTAATTACAAAAAGTAGGGTCTATATTTGTATATTTCATGAATGAATACGGGTCAACATTTTAAAGTGAGTAAACCGACTCATATCGGGGGTGGGGGGGGGGGGGGGTATAAATTTAAACATATATAATACAAAAAAACTGATTTCGATTTATGAAGAACAATTAATTGCACTTTAAATTTCGTTGTTTCATCCTGCAGTTTTCAAAATGACGCGACTCGACCGGATACGTACTCGCTAATCCCGGTTATTTCTGCTTCTGGAACCTTCAATAACTGGAAGGATTCCCACCGCTGTTCTAAGGTTCGCTGTCCTGGCTGATGTCAGGAATGGTCCATTAATTATCTTGCTCCATCTTCGAGGGCTCTTGAGGTCGAGGAAATAGTCGGTAGGAGCATTTTCCGGGTAGTGCCGGATCAGTGCGGCTGATAAAGGTGATTTTTACTTTCGTGGTAGTAGAATGCAACGATTTCCATAAGATATCTGTCTCCTCTTCATCAGATGTTAAATATTCTTCACGACCGATGATGTGGTCATATCTAATTTTGTGTTGGGTAGAATCTACGATCCTAATTGCTAGGTTAAGCGCCCATATATGTGGTTCGTTCGTTTGATCGGTTATTAAATATATTATGATTGAAATATGTTGGTAAGTAGCGTGTCATCAATTCTTAATGGATCTTTTTAAATTGTATTCGCACATCTTTATTTAATTAAATTACGGGTCTCCATCCTATGGTTGTCTGTGAGAAATGAATATGCATCGATAAAACCGCCAATTGTTCACGCACAATAAAATTTTATCTTTAAAACTAATCTTTAAAGATTTTAATATGTGTGCCAAAATTCATTCAAATCCGTTTAGTCGTTTTATCTGATTGAGTAAGAAGCATACATGCGTTCTTATTTTTTAATTTAATATTGGTAAGATAAATTACACCATCAAAGCAATAAAATTTGGTAAAGATCTGGGTTGCTTACTACAAAAACAGCTGGGTGAAAATACAATTAATTATTGTTTGCCAGGTGTCACAATGCACCAATTAATGAAGAAAATATTAACTCTTGAACTTGACAAAAATACAAGTTTAATTATTTTAATTGGTAATAGAGGTAATGTTGGCAAAAATGACATTATGACTTACTATAACTCTTTGTGTTCTCTAAATGTAAATAGAATAGTTATGTATACATTTCCTTATAGTAAGAGTCTATCAAGTGAAGAAAATAATATTAGGTACAGGCTAAATTTGACATTAAGTACCATGTCTCAGTATAGTGGTCAAAAAGTACATTTAATTGATATAAATAAATTAATATATAATTTTAAAATGACAAGAGATAAATATTATCTTTCATATTACCATAAGAGACAAATAGCTTCTTCGCTATTATTTTATTTTACACACATAGCCAAAAACTTGGCTAACACTACTGCTTCTATTGAGCAGCAAAATTATGTGGATCAGACTTTGGAATTTGTTCCAAATACTGACATTAATTGTAATTTAAATTAGTTCGTAAGACAACAGAGGAGCTCTCTAGCTATATCATGACCAAGGAAAAGTCTAAATTTCTAAATATTGTTCACCAAAATATACAAGGCTTTTCTGGTAAAGACTTAGAACTATGCTTATTTTTAAATACAATGAATATAAACATTTTATGTATTACAGAGCACTGGCTCAGAAATTATGAATTAGTTACAGGCTTAGATAATTATACAGTTGTTAGTAGTTTTTGTAGGAAATCGGCTATCAGGGGAGGCTCTCTCATAATCTTACAGAATAATCTTAAATACAAAGAACGTGCAGATATTGTTTCACTTTCAGTTGAACGTAATGTTGAACTATCTTGCGTGGAACTGGAAGAAATGATCATAATATGTGTATATCGACCCCCATCTGGGAATTACACTCAATTTGAGTCCGCTATGGAAGACGCTTTCAATATAGTATGTAAATGTAATAAAGTGGTTGTTGTGTGCGGTGATTTTAATATAAACATTTTAGTTAAGTGTCCATTAGTGAGTAGATTTCTAAACTTATTTAGATCATATAACTTGAAGCATACCTTCTTTGAGCCTACCCGCATCACACATGCATCAGCAACCTGTTTGGATAACATTTTTTGTAATAGAAATGTTTTTAATAAATCAATAATAAATTGTATTAATTCTGATCATAGTGGACAATTAGTCTCTATTGAACACCATCATGCTTCACCCAAACATGACCTAACTTGTAGACCAATTCCACAAACGGGTATAAATAAATTTCAAGATAACGTTTATCACAAAATATCGAACTTACCAGTTTGTAATAATAATAATATTTTGTATGAAGATTTATTCAATTTAATTAAAGATGAATTCAATAAAATATTTAAACGCAAATTAATTAAATGCCATAGCTCTAAAAAGAAATTTAGTGATTGGGCCACACCAGGTATTTACAAAAGTAGAAATAAGTTGTATCAATTATATGCTCTCAAGGCAACCTCATCTGATCCTAAGTTTATAGAATATGTCAAAAACTATTCAAAAACTTTTAAAAAGGTGTGTGCCATAGCAAAGTCTAAGTTTTTATCTAAAAAAATTAGTCTTTCCGATAATAAAATAAAGACAACTTGGAATATAATTAATAATGAAACTGGAAGAAATAAATTTAATGAACACACATATTCTTTAAAAATAGACAATAAGATTATTAGGACAGATGATGCCGTTGCAAACACTTTTCAAAATTTCTTTTCTAGTGCACCATTTGAAACAACTAGAAATCTTAATTCTTGTTCTAGGTTAGCAATGACCCTCCTTGAGTCAAGTGTTGATAAGTGCAGTAATGATTTTCATTTTAGACATATCAGTAGTGATTGTATTATAAAAACTTTTAATTCAATTAAAATTAAAAAGACAGAGGATTATTGGGGAATATCAACATATATAATAAAACCGATTATCACTGTCATTGCGCCACAACTGGCCATTATATTTAACAAATGTATTGATGAGGGAGTGTTTCCAGATCTAATGAAATGTGCTAAAGTTATCCCTCTCTTTAAGGCTGGTGACAAATCAGATCCCAGCAATTTTAGGCCTATATCTGTATTACCAGCGCTAAGTAAAGTATTTGAGAAAATAATTTATAACCAATTACTAGCACACTTTTCTATAAATAAACTACTTCATTTAAAACAGTTTGGTTTCACTAGGGGCAAAAGTACTACTGATGCTGGAACTGCACTTCTCAAACACATCTTTGATATATGGGAGAGTAAGCACGATGCTATTGGCATTTTTTGCGATTTATCTAAGGCGTTTGACTGCGTTAGCCATGAAACATTGTTAAATAAAATGAAGCATTATGGTGTATCAAATATTTCACTAAGTCTGATACAGTCTTATCTTTCTGCTAGGATTCAGAAAGTGGTTATAAATCAAGCTGAGTCTACAGGAGCACCCATTTCTATGGGCGTGCCCCAGGGTTCAATATTGGGCCCATTGCTTTTCCTTATTTATATCAATGACCTTCCTCACTTTACAAGAGATTTGTGTGAGACAGTACTATTTGCTGATGACACCTCTTTAGTGTTTAAAGCTAGGAGAGGAAATGATTGTTATGACGAAGTAAATTGTGCTCTCTCTGAAGTCCTTCACTGGTTTACGGTAAATAATTTAAAACTAAACTCTAGTAAAACAAAATGTGTTAAGTTTACTTTACCTAATGTGAGGCAGGTTAATACTAGTTTAAAAATAAATGACCAGCCTGTAGAGTTAGTGGATTTTACAAAGTTTCTGGGTATTACTTTAGACTCGCATTTGCAATGGGATCCTCATATTGATGCCTTATCAAGTAGACTGAGCTCTGCGGCTTTTGCTGTTAAAAAAATAAGACTTCTAACTGATGTGGAAACGGCAAGATTGGTTTACTTTGGTTACTTTCATAGCGTTATGTCATATGGCCTTTTGTTGTGGGGCTCAGCTGCTAATATAGAAAGTATTTTCGTACTGCAAAAGAGAGCTGTTCGCGCCATATATAATTTAAAGGCAAGAGAATCTCTTAGAGAAAAATTTAAAGAAATTAATATTTTAACACTGGCATCGCAATACATTTATGAAAATTTAGTATATGTAAGAAAAAACTATGACGCATTTACAAAAAAAAGTCAAACCCATAACTTTAACACGAGATATAATAACAAACTTGCCGTTCCATGTTTCAGACTCCAAAAATCAAGAGGTTCATTTCTGGGATGTAGTATTGCATTGTTTAACAAAGTTCCCCAAGATCTGATTGAGCTTCCACTAACCAAATTTAAATCTCAGATTAAGAATACTCTTATGAATAAGGGCTATTATAAAGTTAATGATTATCTAAATGATCGAAATGCATGGACATAGTGTTTCTTGTAATTTGTTATTTGATGGGTATGAGTCAGTTTTTGAAACAGTAATATGGTACCTATCTAATGCCGCTTCCTATATACTAAATATAAAATTTATTGTAACTATATATCTATATCCTTAATAATGTAATGGAAGGTGACTTCAGATGTATCTCTGAAATCATTTTTCAACTTGACGACTCTGTATATATCAATACAGGGAGAAAAAAGCAGGTCTCCCGCCGTAGTTTTGCGAACCGATGGCGTAGCTTCTTGACCTTCACAAGTGCTTGTAACAGCCTAGACTGAATAAATGACTTTTCATTTCATTTCATTTCATTTCATAAGTAAAATAACTAGAACCGTAGATAAGTTAATTACTTATGATAAATAATGTTCTAGATAAGTTATTTAATTTCTTACAGCTAATATGTCAAAATTTCCATAAACATTTTAAGTAAATTGTAAAATACAATTAAAAGCTTGTTATATTATACAACATACAAGTTTTTGTTATTTTCTTCAAATTGTAAGCTTATCGACTTCTGTACATTAACATAATGGAACAACCGATCAAAAAGAGGTTCTTTTCTTTTGTCTAGGGTTTGTTTTGTACTAAACATAAAAGAGATTAAAATTTTGTCATATCTATTTGATTTATGAGGTTGGAAAATTAATGAATTATAATAAAATTTATAAGTGAAATATTTTCAAGTAAAAACATTGTTTTTTCTATCAGACAGAACAGTACCCCTAGCACGAACCAATATCGAATTCAAATAGTTTGCGAGTCCGAAATGTCGTTGTCAATTTTTGCATGAAAACTTGAAAATCAGCGCCACAACGGACGTATCGAGAACCAAAAATCAGTACATATTTGGCAATGACATTTTGGACTCTCAAACGATACGAATTCGATATTCGTTCATGCTAAGAGAACAGAGGTCCCAATGGCCATTATTAAAAAAGATCGTATAAATAAAAATATCTGCACTAAAAACGCCCCCAACTCATACCGAAACTAAAAGTTTGTAAGAATCTTTTCTCAAGTAACTTGTATTTAAGTTCTTCAATAATTTATAGCTTTTTAAATTATTTTCCATCAGACTCGCATAATGCTAAATAACGGATCCTTCTTAATATTGTAAATGTGAAAGTTGTGGTGTTGTTGCATGTTTGTAACTTTACTTGCGGGGCCTGTTGCAGATATGTATTTCTGAAATGGTACACATTAATTTTACTAAGTGGATACGTTTTAATCAGGAAAAAGGTTAGGGAAAACTACTGAAGTATACGTAGAAGAAATTGGTAGTATTAGTACTATCGAGCAAATTAATTCCCGACCCACCTGCCCAATAGTTCGCTTAAAAATGTCAAAACAGACAGGTTTTTTTCTAAAAATTGCACTTATAATAAGAAGGAAACTATATTAATGTTGATCAAAGATCTTTGAAATTTTACCTTTTTTCAAAGCAGTAGGCCATATGCAGTAGGGCAGGCTATCTTTTAGACAAAATTCGAATTGTAGTTTGAATTTTGAAATAACTTTCAAAATCCTGTTATAATATTATAAATGTGAATGTTTGTTACTAAATCACGTAAAAACTACTGAACGGATTTGGATTAAATTTGGTACACATGTAGTTTATGCTCCTATTGAATGATCTTCCTGCTGCAATAAAAAATGCGGAAGTATTCATGTATGTAGATGATGTGGCTGCAGTAGTCACTGCGACCACAATAGAATGGTTGGAACATGAATTAAACCGCACAGCGAGTCAGGTTGCGGAATGGTTCGAATTCAATGGCCTCGTACTTAACTTCACCAAAACACACTTCATGCATATCAATTTGTCTGGACGGACGACTAGAGAGAGCTGGCTGTTAAAGTTGGAACTAAAAAAAGTACAGGTCGACAAAACCACCTTTCTGGGATTTGTAATTGATAAGGGGCTTACATGGGAAGCCCATATTGACCATACGTGTGGTAAGCTACGTGGAGCTTGCTACGCCCTCAACAGATTGTCAAGGTTTATGTCGAGGGAAGTGGTTCGGTCGTGTTATTTCGCAATGGTCCATTCATTGTTACAGTATAGCGCAGAGCTATGGGGGCAGGCTGCTGACTGGAGGCTAGCTTTCAGAATACAGGAATGGGCCATACGTGCGATTATTAAAATAAGGTCGGATGAATCAGCACGACCATATTTCAAAGAACTCGGAATTTTAACTTTTCGTCTATAGTAATCTTTCAAGTTGCTTTATTTGTGCGGAATAATTTATAATAATTCAGTTAAAACAGTGACAAACTTGCTCAAATCGAGCAGGCTAACTCATGTCATGGGTTCGACGGTATATAACTTGTTACCAAAGTTGGTCCCTGACGCCAAGTCTCTGATTATTTTTAAACATAAATTAAAGTTATGGCTCATTGACAGAACTTTTTATAGCGTCGATTAGTTTTTAAATGATAAATCCATGCATTAAATTAGACTGATTATTATATTTTTCTATAATATTTAATGACAATTTTTTTATTCATTATTTATCTGTTTTATTGTAATTTGTATGTGAAATTTAACTATATTTAAGTATAAATATTGTATTTTAATATAATTTTAATTTGACATAGGAACTGAATTTTGACATTTTTTAATTTATTGAAAGTTTAGTTAATACTCTATGTATTACTAATCTAAAATTTATGATTGTTTTGTAATATATTACGAAATAAATGATTATGATTATGCCCTGGATTAAGACATAGGAAACTTTTTATCTTGGAAAAATGACAGTTTCCTGTAGTTTTCCGAAAATACTAAAGTTAAGGCGGACAAAGTCTAGTCCTTTCTTGACATCTTAAGTTTCTTGACATTAAGTAAAACTTTGCTAAACTAATAGGGAAATGCTAAATCTATGGTCAAAACTCCAATTAAGTAACGTCAACATAAATGTCAAAAGAAGGCGATAAAATCGGTAATGATTTTATTTATTTTTAAGCATTTAACTGCTAGATGTTTAAATGTAAAGGGCCGTGGTAGCATAATGGTCAGTGCATTCGCCCGGATTGCGAAAGGTGCGGGTTCGAGTCCCGTCCGCTGCCTGGTCCGCGTGGATTTTTTTCTAGTAAACTTTTCTTTAGATTTAAAAATCGGTAATTCCAATGATATTTCTGAATTGTGCTGCAAATAATAACTTTCTTTCCAGAGAGACATACATTTTAGTGAATTTCTAGCTTAATGATTTGAAAAACATAGTTGTAAGGAAATAAGCATATGGTGGGTCAGGTATCAAATTGGCTGAAAGTACGTAGCTATCGGAACTTGAAATGAGACTATCAGGATTTGAACTGGGGACTTTTGAAATAAAAGGCAGGAATGGCAGGATCCTTATAGATCGCGCCAAACTTCTAGTCCGCTCTGAACTTGTTTCGCGCAGGTGTACAGCCCTAAACAAAACCTTCGTCCCTTTAAATACGAGCTACGACGCGAATTGTGCAGTGTTCAGAGCGGACTAGAAGATTGGCGCGATCTATACTCTTGCTTAAAACCATGGAAAGATAGGCTCGCCAAATATGATTTTAACTTACTTTAATATAAGTTAGACTAGCTACACACATAATCGGGCCGGCATTAATCAGCATTAATCAAATATGTATAGATGAATGTTCAGCAATAATTACTATAGGACGGCTTTGTTGTTCGACATATACTACCCAACCGACTATGCTGGCCCATTTATGTGTGTAGCTAGCTACCCTGATATTCTACGGGCATGAGACTCCCCCATAATAGGTTGTATTGTCTTAAAGCTAGGGTTTTTCTTTATTATTTTACGTTAATCGTAAACTTGTTTTAAAACTCTTCTATCCTATTATAAGGGGCTTCATTTGCGTGGGCAATATCAGTTGTTTGTTCTATTTAATTACTAAACCAAATGTGTGGGTGGGGGAGGTCGTGTCATCGAATTATTATTCAAAATAAAATATAGCTCGTGTTCTGCGGATTAGTACTATTAATACAACGGTAGATTAAAAATACCCCGCACTCACAATCATGGCGTATTTTTAAGCCGTGCCACATTGCCTTCCCACTTTTAAAACAGCAATAAGCATTGAATACAAAATTGATATTTTTGCAAAAATCTATAAGTACATACTATTCTGTTAAGATCGTACTTCTAATATTTAAAAAGCTCGTGTCACAGTGTTTGTTATCGAAGTGTGTGTAATCCTCTGAAATGGCTTCACTGATTTTTTTCATTTTTTTTTTGCGTTTACATATTGTGTAGGTCTGTGAATAGATGGCAAATTTTTATACCTCTACGTGATAAGGGTGAGATGGTTTTTTTTCAGATATTTGATTAAAGGTCTGAATGAGCTCATTACAAAACAAAGGGGTAACAAACCACTGAGACGCTACAACCAAATTTTACAAAATTAAAATGAATTCTTGAATTTAAGAATTACATATTGATGGGATTCCCAGCCCACACATTTTGTGTCATTAATGTTAACACCCACGACGGGAGTTACTTTATACTATGATGTTAACACGCAGGTTTAAAAAAAATGCAAAGTCTTCTAACTTCTAGCATTATAATAGGGTATTTGACAGTGTTAAAAATAAAGTGCCAATCGTTAGAATCTGTGTTTAGAATGAATATTGGCAGGGGTTTTTACTATTTTTACAAAAAAAAAATCATAATATTAGTAAAAACTAACGAAAAAGATAATAGTTTTCTTATATGACAATAGGTCACGTGACCCAAAACGCTTTTGATTGGTGGAGTCTAAAATGACGTCACACGCCAGTAAACTTCCGGTTGAAGTGACATTACATTGTATCGTTTGACGTTTTAATTACGGTCGTGTGACGTCACACACTAGTAAGACGCCATATTGTCCAGAGAAACGTTTTCGCGGCAACTTGAAAATGGAGTTTTTGTTTGGTTATTTTTACTGAAATATACAACAGAATGATGAATAACCACTTTTACGGACTTTATAAACATTAGTCAATAACGTGAGATCGTTTCCTAAAACTTATCAAATACCCTATTATGTGGCGAAATAAAATAACCTGCCAGTTTCGAGTGGGATGATTGGCTTGCGACTAAAGGGGTTTTAACACATTTTTTTAACAATATAATTTACTATATAAAAAAATAAGGCTGTTGTTTAGTTATATTTTTGAAGATGTAGTAAAAACACAAAATAGGTAGTGTTATTATTTTGACATACTTATGTCTCCATATGTATATTTGACATACATTATTTCGTTCGGTAATTCATGTTATCGGTAGTTGCTTATTTTTAATAAGCTATTAACGATAATATTAATTACCGAAAATTGAAATGTTTATGTCTTTGCGATTATATCTACTTTAGTAGGTACTTATACATATAATTATTTATTTATACGAAGATAATACATTAAAAAAACACAAACTTAAAAACTATATAGCTTAACCTACTTACCTACATAAATAAATTACAAAATAAAAAACATATCACCCCCAGCGCCGCCAAAATGTTTATGTTATTTTAATTAGTGGAAACGTTGCAGAAGTTTTTTTACATTGATTAAAAAAAATATTTTGAATGATGCCAGCACCTTATTATTTGTACTTTATTTTGTTGTGAAATAAACAAAATATTGTTTGTTGTGTTGCTATTGTTTTAATATGTCCACTTTGACTTACTTTATATTTATTTATTTAAGCTTCACTCTATTAATGTCAAAAACAGATAAAAAGATGTTTTTAAAGCCTATTTGCACCAGAGCCCCTAATTCGTATTATTAATCATGTTTAACACACTATGTGTTAAACATGATTAATAATACCACCTTTGTCAATTGTTAAAAGTCAAATAAAGATAGAATGAGGCTTAAACAAGATTATCTTTTAGATTTGAATTGAGAACTTTGGTGTACTTATGTGCGCCTAAGTAATATTTTGTTAATAATATTTTTTAAATATTTAATTGCTTGATTTCTAAATCTAAAGAAATGTGTGCGTCCGCCCGGACAACGGAAGGCACATGTTCATATCCTGCTTGATATCTGAACAGAATGGAATTTTCTCTTGTAAAAAGTCTTTAAAGGACACTATCATTAATTTATGCTGAAGTTTTATACTTAAAAAAGTCACCTAATTTATCTAGCAAATCTGTTAACGAGAGCGTTCCATATACCTAAATTCCAGGTGTAATAATTGCCAAATTAAACATAAGTAAGTTCTCATTTATTATAAGTCAAAATTTATAAGACGAAACAACAACAAAGTGAAAAACTGCTCTGGGAGCGTAGGTTTGGAAAGTACCAGTAACAAATACTAAAAAAAGAAAAAGCAGTGTGGACACACCACAAAGAAATTGTGAAATAAAATACAAAATATTCAGTTTTTGTGTCTTGTATTATAGTGAATAGAATAAGGGTAATTATATCCATTTGTCAGTTTTTAGACATATTTTTAAATTATATTTCTGTCCTTTGATGATTCAACGTTCCTTTATAAAAAAAAATGTTTCTTTAAAAACTCTTTTCCACAATTGAATAAAAATGTGACAAAACTTGGTTCATGTTGCAAATAAATATTTTGAGATCAAATTCAATTATGTTAAGTATTTTTTATGAAATAACGGTTCTCCTATAAAAGTTTTTTTTGTCTGAATAATAATAGTGTAATATCATTTAAGTATTGCAGAGTAGCACTACGGGGTCTTTTTTATTCATTCAACCTTTTTCTATGGTACATACATTTTATCTCTAATATCGCCGCATAAGATAGAGAAGGGTAACGGAAAAATAATAATGACGGTATTGATCCCGGCGGGACTGGATAGAAGTATTTCCATAACGACACCAGAGACAGCCAAAGTTTGCGAGCTTTAATAGACTACAACTATTTGCTTTGCAAATACTATCAGCAAGGAAGTTTGCACCGCAAATTGTTTCTTTTTTTTTGTTTCCGTCCCTGCGTTGAATTTAATTCAGCTCTGCGCTGCAGTAATGTGTTAATACTGTTCTTTTTTTAACGAATATACACATTATCATTTGTATTTGTATTTCAGAATAGAAAATTAACTCGTTGTTAAGAATACTAAGATTGATTATACGTTATATTAGTTTGCAGAGTTAAAGCTCTGTTTAGTCAGGCAACTATGGTAATAATAACAATAATTAATTTTTTTCTCTCTACAAACATTAACAAGACATACATAGGTGATTAAACATACATAAAAGTGTCGGTGGGAGTTGTGAGTTTAAACTAGGCAGTAGTCTGTCTGTACTTTAGAACAACAGGGAATGTTTATAGTTTTATTAAACTAAATTTACTACTACTTATTTGTCTTACTCTACTCGAATTAGTAATAATAAAATGACAAACATTTGTTAGTAAGTACTTAGGCTTACTAACAAATGTTTCGCCGGTTCTTTTTAAGAAAGGTCTCCCAATTTTGGAACCGGTGGTTGTTTACGATAGTTAGGGTCAAATAAATAAACTCAAAATTACAAAAAAGAATTTTAAATACATAGACAACAAAAATTTTAAAAATCTTCCAAAGAAATAACCGAACGCTGAATAAAAGTCTTCCGAAGGTAGCTCGACAAAATTAAATAAAAAATCAGTATTCTGACGATGCAGACTTGAAAAGGCAGCGAAACGTCAATAAATAAATAAAGTTTCGTGCTTTAACCCGTTAAAACTAGTTTTATTTAACGAGTGATGTGCGTGAAAACCTAAGAAATAAATACTTAGGCTTGTTTCATACGTACCACAGCCACATCACCACCAGAACACGCGGGCGGGTGCTACCCACCCGCGTGTTCTGGTGGTGATGTGGCTCCTGATGTGATCTCCTTTATTTCTTGATACAAATTAGCAATTTGTATCAAGAAATAAAGGAGATTGCTCAGCTTCCATACATGTTTGGCCTAAAGATCAATAATCATGAAAAATTGTTTCCTAGATTCGAAATTATATATAAATTACTGTAGAAATGAATATTATTGACGGACACCCCTGAGAACTTTTATAAACCGTATACACTGAACATATTAAAATAATAAAAAACAAATAAGTTATAAAGTAAACTAGAAAAATCAAGCCAAGTACCGATATCATGGATTAGATTCAGGTATATAGAGCATGCAGATTAACAGATAGTTGCCTGTTTTTAAAGTTAATGCATAAGAGTAACTTATAAAATCAGGTGTCATCCATGCATTTCCGGTTAAAATAAGGTACTCTGTGACAGAAACTGTGTGATGATTGTGAATGAGCCACAGATTAGAAAGAATTTTTAAACTCTCGTTAACCAAAGAAAACTAAGAGATTTAGGTTATATAGCCATATATTCAGTACCTTCATTATTTTTGTTATGTTTTTAATATAACCATGTTTTAGATTTTTAGTGTATCACACCTTATAATTTAATTTATTTATTAATTTATAGTCAGGCAAAGTAGGCCCATAGATAGATACCTTAAAGTCTAACATATATACAGATTATAATGTGTTTATGGAGGTGTTTGGCGAAAAATGTATAGCAATAGACTTTATCATGTCGCCTACCATATATGATATTTGTCTGAGCACATTTGCATGTAGTGAAAATGATAATATAGTTGTGGATATTAATACCATAGTGTAATAAAAAAAATATTTTATCGATCTTTACAAAATAGATTTCTGTTTATGTTATATAACCAACTTCGATCAGTCTTTGGCTGAATGTTACTACACCCATAGCCATTAAAAATGATTCGTGTCTTTTCCAAACCGGTAAAATTAAAAGTCCTTTTTAAAGTAAATTATACAAAGGTGTCCGTTGAAATCTAATGACTGTAAATTAAATTATAAATTACGCCAAGAATTACCGTGTATGTCAATATGTTTTGTGCGTTTAGGCCTATTTGAGCAATCTCCTTTGCCGTCGCTATTGACCGCGTGTATGATACCGACCATTACCGCAGCCACGCCGCAAAGACAATGCAACTACTAGCAACACCTAGAACTAACGGACAGCAACATCACAAACAACGTTGAGTTCAACTGTCTGTATGTTCTTACTCTACGCAACGACTAGCGACAATGCAACCACATCCAGTTTTGGTTGATACCACAACGCAGTCACAAGAAGCCGAAGTGACACTTTTCACAGATAACCACCAGCATAATTTTTAATCATTCACTGCTAGATGTTGAAATCTAAAGAAAATTTTACTAAAAGAAAAACCACGCAAATCAGGCAGCAGACGGGACTAGAACCCACACCGTTCGCTATCTGGGCGAATGCATTGACCATTATACTACCGCGGCCCTATCGATAATATATTTATGGTCAGCGTGGAATATTTTCTAGTAAAAATTTCTTTAGATTTAAACATCTAGCAGTAAAATGATTAAAAAGTAAAAATAAAAGAAAATACTTGTAGGTAATTGTTAAAATTGTGTGATTGACGGACTTCTTGTGGGCCATGGTGTCACTACCTTATAGCGGATTACCGATAGTGTATTAGTGCGATAAGACTGTTACTGTTACACAGAAAACTGGTAACAATAGTAGTTTACTTGTCCTTTTATAAATATTTTTTTAAAAAAAAAACTTCACAGTTTTTTTTCGCCAGTTTTTCTCCACAGCTAAAAAAATGTTCTTAACTGATGGTAGGGAAAACAATATGGACGATTCAGAAGAGTTGTATTGTGAATCCAATTTGAATAAAGATTTTTTAGACTTTAGACTTTTGAATAGGTCATATACCTTATGAATGGAATGGGGAGATGGGGTGTTATCGAGTGCAGATGAACTAACAGCCGGGACTAACAGCTTAACGTGTCTTCCGAAGCACGCAGGAGCTCAAGATAATAAGTTTTTGGACACCCATCCAATGACCGACCATTGGGAAAGTTGCTTAACTTCTACAATTGCAGGCTAAATACATTACCCACCTGCGCCACCGAGCTCTGTATTGAGTAATAGATCCGAAGTACTCTTCGATTTCTAATACAAGGCGTTCTACCATTCGTTAGGGCTACATTCAAATGTAATTATTCTAATGCACATTTTGTCTATACGCACCAATGATTTATACTCCCACTTAGCACTCGTGGGAAATTGACATTAAGAACTTTTTGCGAACGGCTCACTGTCTTAGCAAGTTGGACGACTGGATTGAACAGTCATTTATCACGGATTGATCCATCGAAGGCGGGGCTGTCAGTGGAGAACTTTTCGTTTAGAAAATCGTGGCTCCTCACGCACTGGAACGTATAGAGTGTTGTGTGTTTATAGAAAAGAAACATACTATGTTTGTGGTCGGTCAGATAATAGTAAAAGTACTCTAATTTATTGTATGTATGGGAATTAATATAACGACGGGTTGCACTCCGGGAGTGCCGGCAGAAGTGAAAACGTGAACGTTGTGCATTTTTGATATTTTGGAATGGTTAGGGGATAATTTGGTACGAATTGCTTTAATTATCAGCATTTTCTTCGCAATAAAGTTGCCACGTGGACGTCCTAGATAGAGACTTATTATTATAATACGGTAAAATAAAATATTACTATGTTTCGTCCAATATATTGAAAGTCATGATGCGATCAGACCACGTGTTTAACCTGACGCGAGTTTAACATTTTTTACCCATAAAAAACAGTGTACAACGCCGCTAAAGAAGTTTTCATTTCAAAAATGCTTAAAAAGTTAATCAGATACTTACTACTGAATACCATACTTTAACGTAGGTCCATTTTTTATGAAAAGGTTGGCAATCCGGTCGGTCGGGGCAAGCGGTCGTTAACCATCGGTGAATCATATGCTTATATGGCCCACAGGATAGTAAACGACCGTTTGCTCTTGGAGCCCTGGAACTTACTCATCTACAGAAACACCACCAAAAGTTTGTCATTTTAAAGCGTTCCTCTGTAAGGAGATAAGTTCCCCAAACGAGAGGTCCATTTTGAACGGAAAATTTGCTTTACCTACTCTCACGCAAAAAATTGGTGTGGGTTTATGAAAATGTCAATATCTATAATTAAAAAAAGTCCTTCCTCGGCTGGGAATCGAAACCCGGGCGGGCATGCTCAAACCATTGAACCGCCGATGTTTGATGATAACGTTTGAATTTTTGAAGTAAAACTTCTTTGCTGCGCTGCTCTATTCCCCTGTGCATTATGCATCGCCTAATGTTAGGTTATTTAAGAAAAAAAGTTTCACTTCAGATTTTTTAATAACAATTAAAAATGTAATGCGACATGCCAAAGAGGCCAGAACAATTTTGTAGCAATGTAATAAAAGTTTCACGTGAAAAAGGTACAAAAGTGTTTTTAAATATATTTTGGTAAGAAACTAATTCATCTAAGTAATATTAAAACTAATTTTGAAATAGTACCTATTGTTTTGGTCCCAGAAAGCACAGGTAGGTTGCGAGGAATTACACCGACACATTTTATCTTATTACAGTACAGCCCCGTATCCCGGTAACGTGACTATAAGCCTGATGACTCAGCACGAATACCCGTGTGTCATCATCTAATCGATTAAACTTACAACCAATCTTTTTTTTATAAAAAAGTATTTTAAAGCTCTTTTTGAGGAGCTCGCTCTTTTTGATCGCGAACGTTGAAGTTAAGCAACTTTCGCAGTGGTCGGTCATTGGATGGGTGACCAAAAAAATCTTCTATCTCGAGTTCCTCCGTGCTTCGGAAGACACGTAAGGCCGTTGGTCCCGGGTGCATCTGCAATCGTTAACACCCAACAATCCGCACTGATTGCGCGTGGTGGGTAATGGCTCAATCTCCCTATTTCATCGATAGGGAACGCCTGTGCCCCAGCAGTGGGGCCATTAATAGGCTTGATGATGATGATGATAACGCTCTTTTTTAAGAAAGGATGGAAAATATGTCTGGAAGTGTTTAAAATTATCAAAAAGCAGCAAAAAATAAAGTTACAAATACGAAAAATCAAAACGAAAATAAATCATTAATAAGACTGAGGCCGTGTTGTTTGATACATAGTTAAATGTGACTAAAGTTAATATATTATAGAAAAAGCAACCATTTGTTAAAAAAATACACATTTTCTATATATTTTTTGACGACCTCCGTGGTCGAGGGGTTTGTACGCCGGGTTTCAAGGTGTCGCCTACTCGAGAGGTCCCGGGTTCGAATTCAGGTGGGGGCAGATGTTTGTGTGATGAATACGAGCATTTGTACTTCAGTCATGGACGTTTAATATGTATTTCTATATAAATAAAGTGAAGCCCCGGTAATTCGGCCCCTCGCTAATACGGCACCCCCCATAATCCGACATCGTCTATTACATACAAGTATTCGCTAATTTAGGATTGAACAAGATACAATTTATACGCACCATCACTATTTATTATTATTACTTTTAAAATGAAATTTATAATGAAAAAATTCTATTGTGTTGTTTAATTTACTAAATTTGACATACATAACGAAGTATTATTTGTAATCTTATCATTGGATCTGTAATTTGTCGGATTACAAGGTACTCTTTTGTAAATAAAATCGGACTATAGGGGGGGGGGGGGTCTTAGGCAGTACTCTATAATCCGACAAATTCGATAGTACGACACTCCCCTCCAAAATGTTTGTTGGACTATCGGGGTTCCACTGTATACTTATTTACGTATCAGTATATATATTCTATCCGGTACCCTAGTATCCCATAACACAAGCCTACCGTGCTTACTTTGGAGCTAGGCTAATTGGTGTGAGTGTTGGAAATATCTATTATTTATTATTTTATTTGACGTAACATTGACTTTATAGTTAAATTAAACTACATATGTATCAAACAACGCAGCCTATAAGAGAATCTTAATAAATAGGTATTTTGGTTACCAAACAATAGGAGCAAAAAAGAAAAATACAACAAATCATCAACATTTCACAAATCTTATGGAACAAATCAACATGCGTGTCTACTAAGCTTAAATTAGGGGCTGCTTCGCTGACGGAAGCCACTTCTTTCTATGCAAACATTTTGACCATAAGCTTAACGTTAATTTTTATTATTTCCTAGACAACTTGCAATGTTTTTACTTCAAAGTCTTAAATCAAAGATTATTAATATTAAAAACAGAGAAGTTGGATAATTTGATAAACACATACTGATAAAATTCACATAAATATGTCCGCGTCCAGTACTAGGTACCTACCAATATACATGTTACTTCATTGCTGGACCTACCGCTCGCTCCAATTGGAATCATTTGCAAATTCCACTGTATTCCCCAGATTTAATGTGTGCGGTTAATTACCAAGTGGCTCTATTGAATAAAATTATAACAGTAAACCCGCGTTCACTAACCGATTACGCGCTTTCCAACAATGTGCCAATGGTATCAGAATTAAACAGTAAAGAAATTAAATTAAAATATTTTGAACGAATATTTCGTCACATCTCTAATAGTCTTATAAGAGTACTAATGTATAGTCCAGTCAGAAGAGTGGCAGAACTGCGAGTAAAAAAAAAGTGTTCTTGTAAATCCCACGTTGGGCGCCAGTACGAAGTACAACATGGCAGAGAGAACGTTATAAAATTGAAGCACATACATGGACTTAAACGTAAATGGCTATAATGTAGTATATTAGACCTACCTATGTATCAGTTGATGAGATATAATTACAATTTAAAAAATACACTCATCAAAATAGTCTAAGCAACATCGGTCGCACGGTTTTGAACTTTTAAACGATTTTGACTATTGTAATATATTTATACTCGTACTATAATATTCGAAAAGTTTCTATTTTTAAAATCAGAAATTATATTTTCAAGAACAATAAATATTGTATACCAATCTACTTTGCAAAGAAATGAATTTGACATCAATTAATGAAACCAACAGTTTCTGTTAATGATGCGTGTTTCTAAGACTTTTTTGTGATGTGTGTAGTATAGTTTATATATAATATGTAACGCACACACTCCTATCTCCCTTATATATAACTTATGTCTAAATAATTTATGCAACTTAATAACACTTCAAACGCAATCAGATTTATTATTTATTTTGTCCCAATTCACACGTCACGGCAATAGAACTGGACGCCTACTTTAATTCAACGACATACGAAACTTCACACGCTTTTTACCATGTTTCTTATTAAAATAATATCCGTTTGCCCGAAAATAGACTGAGGTTAAGATTTTCTAAGCTTACCCAAAAAAATAGAATGTGATAAATTATCGTTCAAATTAACTATCTATAACCTCAAATTGACGGAATTAACTTTCGTTTGAACTTCGATACCGAAAGCTCGTTTCGGAGAATGAGAGTAGACCTGACCCCTGTTCCCTTTCCGCCTTATAACAAAATATAACATGGACTTAAACTGATGATGTCACTTGCAAGGTTTTTAAAAAGATGACAGACGCAAAATTACGTTTAAACCAAGACTAACTTTAATCCGCGTTTTGGAATAAGGCGGCTTGAGTCTGAGTTGTTTTATGGAATCAATAGTGCTTGATTGTTAGTCTAATATTTAGGTAGGTACACTGTAGTTTTTGAAACTAACACTTTTGATTTGTGAATTGTTTTACTTAGTTCACAGGTGGCGCATTCTGTGTTATAACTTTACAACATTACTAAAGCAAATGTATTTCCAATTAGACGAAATATGAAGCTAGTTTTCATCGAGTGTCTAACATGGGTAGTCTGTTAATACAGACTAACCTAATGGTACCTAATACCTAATGGTAGAAACCTATTTAATGGCTAAAAACCAATAAAATGCCACTATAACATGGACATAATACAATATATAAATTGGAGTTAATAACAGGTAATGTAGGCTGTACTTAGAAATAATAACAGTGTTGCGACTCGGCAATTTTCCATCACAATAATAACTCTCTCCAACAATAGTATTTTATTGAAAAGTATACATATTAATTCTCCGGCACTTTTAATGCTTGCAGTTGTAGGTTATATCCACATAACATAATTATTTCTAGTATTTAAACGTATTATTTTGCTGTAGTGTTTTTGTGTTTTTAATTGGGAAATTTCATAAGCGTGCTTATAAAATTTAAAGTAAAATGAATGACGTAACTGTTTAACTTAACTAATTCACTAAAGGCAGTAGGTAACACAAAATCTTACGAGTATTTTGAACATTTAGATTTCTTTTTAATGTTTTCAATATAATTTTAATTTCAATGTTTCATTAACAGTTGGTAGTGAGAAATGTTCTTACTCATTGTGCGGTATATCCTCGAGCTGGTTGGCGAGCGCGGCGGCTGCCAGCAACGCTAGCAGTAGCCCTAGCGACATGCTGCGTCTCAGCGCCATCTCACTCCCCACATCACACCACCACACACTGAGCCCAGCATCTACCACCACACAACACTGAGTGTCAGCACGCTCGTGCGCCGCTCATTGGCAGCGGACTTCGGGACTGGCGGGAGGAAGCCGGCGGCCAGGAGGGCGAGGACGGGCCGAATACCGGCGCACTCCCGCCCGCGCTCGCTCCCCGCCCCTCTCCGCCGCCCGCCGCACTGACGCTGCGCGCTAATCATACGCCCAATAACGCAGTGAGCTCCTGATTATTGCCGGGATTTATTCGCTCATGCGATCCTCGTGGCCCTCGGAAGCTCCGACAGAACCCGGAAGGCATGAAACCTTTGAATGTTTAAGGAGGCACATCAGCCTCGTGGCAGGAGTGGTGGTGGTCGCGCTTGCAGTGTCAGGGTCGCTGCACGGCACGCACATGCGTGGGCACGCCGCCAGGAAATCCTTTATTGATTCCCGCGCTCCCGCTTTCTAAGGAATGTCACAAAACGTTGCTACCGCCAAAATTCCACCCGCCGCGCCGCTTTATAAATTAGACTAAGCCGATCACCGCGCGCTCGGCGGATTGCTTTCATTATAATACCTAACTCGCGAGGTAACTAAGCTCTCTGTAAATTCAGACGAGAAATGAAATGAGGGAAGGGCTTTGCTTGAAATTTAACCTTAGTTATACCTCATTTTCTGCCATAACTGGATATAAGTTAAAATCGCAATTTTTTTAAGTACAGTCAGAACAAAATAAATAATAAGTTTGCAGAATATTTTTATGGACTCTTGTCAATATCAAATTAGTTTCGTATACAATACTGTGCCTACCACAACATTTTACGTAAAACCGTAATCGTAGTACTATGAACCGATTCTTGTGGGTGGAGATTAAAAAAACAATGTCCGTTTATTGCTCTGAAATGGACCACGTGGTTATCTTGGAAATTAAAAATATTTTTATCATAATCTGTCCGTCTTCTGTCTTGTAACATCATAGTTTACTGAATTGCAGTATGTTTATCACAATTAAGATTATGTACCTATCTATAGTTCTGATTATTTTTCGCTACTAGACAGTGTTTGGAGAAAACCATCATGAATGATGCTGGTTGTGGAAAAATCTTATATATAAAATTCTCGTGTCACAATGTTAGTTACTCCTCTGAAAACAGCTTGACTGATTTTTATGAAATTTTATACGCATATTCAGTAGGTCTGAGAATCGGGCACTATCAATTTTTTATACCCCTAAGTGATAAGGGTTGTCCACCTCTAACATTTTATTTTTTGGACAATATTTTTATTTTTTTATGTTTCTTCATTAAAAATACATGCAATCCTAAATTTTCTGTGGACTTGGTGCCATCATGTTTTCGAGACCTTTTTACGTGTGACTGAGTACGTGTCAGGCAGCCAGTGCTCACTCAAACACTAGCGTCTTGCTTGTAGTAGTGAGACGATCTCAGCGCGGTTCTATGAAGCCACAATGAAACTTTGTTTCTGTACGTTTTATTACTCATGTGCTTTAACTCCCCAGTCTATCAGTAAAAGTTGAAAATCAGATGAGTTATACACCAATCTAGGATTACTTTTTAATACATACATATAGGTGTCGATTCTAGTGTCATTCTCTAAACTTAAAACTAAATTTAACGTCAGTCTCTCCTTGTCATTCTGCATAGAAAATGACAAGGATGCGCTCTTGTCAAATTTAAGTTTAGCCTTAGAGAATCATGCCAGAATCGACATCATAAGGTACCTATATAAGTTACGTAAGTTATTGTGTGAATTGTTGGCAGATCGTTAATAATAAATAAATAAATAACTAAAGTTTCAGTTAAATTGCTAATTATTAGAAAAATTAAGTAGGTAAGTAAATAAACAAAAATATTAAGACGAACTTTTTCGATGTTAGCCTAACTGGATTGTATGGTCCAGCAGCAGCACCTACGAAGCTCACACCAGCCGTTAATTTCACTTCAATTGATAAAAGTCATAACGCGAATAGTGATCATTATGCTTTTTCCTCCTCCTCCTCCTCCTTGCGTCGTATTCCTCCATAGAACAGAAATACTGATGACCGTGAATCCCTCTACCGAAAAAAAAACTTTTCTTTGACGAAGTTCCTCCACCTATGCCTGTCCTTAGCGACGTGGACTGCATCGTACAGTTTGGATTTCAGCGTTGAGCAGGAGCTATATTTTTGATTCGCTTTCAAAAGTATCGCCAATGAGACTTAAATCACCTTCGACTTCCTAGACGCATATTGATTGTCCATATTTTTGAATTGTTCGTTTCCAGTTTAATACAAATATAAAATTCTATTCATTTCACGCAAAATAACTAAATACTAGTTATTACCGTAGTGAAAACGGAACGTAAAATTCGCAGTAAATATAATAGATAAAATTCTAGTGTCACGGTGTGCGTAATTGAACTACTCCGAAATGGCTTGACCGATTTTCGTGAAATGTTATATGCATATTCAGTAGGTCTGCGATCGGACGACATATATTTTTCATCCCCCTAAATCTTAAAAACGCTGGTTTCTTTTTTTTTTTTGACCAAAATTTTGGTTTTTTTATTATTTTTATGATATCATATAAAAATACATACAACCAAAAATTTTACCCTTCTACCACCCCTATTTTTTATGGCGGTACAGCAAGTGGTATATAAAAGTAATACAAGATTGAGAAAAAATCTTGAAAACATATGACGCAAATTTGACAATTATTCAACCATTCGCCTTCACTATTCGCCAAACAACGTGTGGATAGATAGATGATCGTTTGTTGCAGTAAAAAATACGGATATTTTTCCATATATCGATAGCTTATCGATAGTCCGAAAAGGACAATGGCGAACTCCCATACAAATTGTTGAAAATTTTTTTTTGCTTCTATAAATAAATTGCATGTTAAATTATAGAGTTTAGATTCTCGATTTGATTCATCTTATTTCTTATATTATAGGAAGTCTGGATTTATTGATATTCTACTTTGAAGTTTTGGAGGTTATGTCATACCAAGTAATACAAAAACGAATTATAAAAGTATTTTCAAGAGAAATTTATACCAAAATAAAAAATTCGTGGAACGGAACTATAGAAGTATACCGGTCCCATAGATTAACGATGAAACAAAAATGTTTTTTATAATGTATGATCAGTGCGCGTAGGTACTGACCAACTGCGTCAAAATATTTAATAACAGACAAGAGTTATTGAGTTCAAATACAATGTCTGTGCTGTAAGAAGTACTTAAGAATTTGAAAATGCCCACAGCAATAATAAAGTATAAAAAGGATTTCTAATAGTTTAATAATGGGTTACTAATTAAATATGAAACACCTTTTATATATTTTTTATTCCACATCTTTGATCACAATATCGTAGATAATACAATGAATACAATGAAATAAATAGATACAATGAAATAAAATCCACAGTATGGGACAGAATCGTGTCCAAAATCCACAGCAAAATATCAGATTCGCAAGCACTATTCAACAGTCGCAAGGAAATTTTTCGAAAGTCAAAATGCAGTCCAAGTCACATAAAAAAACAAATATCAGAAAAACACAATACGCCAATTTAAATCTTTGCAATACGCATGCACTTATGCACAAGCAACGTTAATGATAACATTAACAACAACAATTCGATGACAAGCATGACAGTGACAGTTATTGTTTTTTGCGTTAGATTTGGCGCCATACTTTTTGTATTGTGGAGATTATTTATTATGGTTTCAGTATAATATTGAAAAATAATGTTTCCCGATATTTTTGATAGATAAATAAAAACAAAGTCAAAGTTTTGATATGAAATCTTTGGATTCCAGTTCTTCCTAAAATAGTTTCGCTCAGTTTTAGATAGGAATATTAAAACTTTAACAAAAACTTGTAAGGTACCCCCTTCATGCGAGGATTTGTAAATAAAGAATCTTTCTAAATTTCATACTATTGCAAAAGCACTGTTTTGTACCCTAACTTCAAAAAAACTAAGAGCTCAAACACCTCTTTAGAGTTCCCTAGTCAACAAGGAACTTAGTGCTACTAATAACCTGGTGATTTTGTTTTGTTATGGGTAAATACGGAACCCTACAATGCTTGAAGCCCGATACATTCTTAGTAGGTTTACCATCCTATCAATATTATTACTACTATCATTCTCACGAATGAAATTTAACGAGGAATAAGCTTAGACTAGTTACGCTATGTATTCATTTCAGTTCCCTTCATAGCAAAAATTGTTGAAAAACTCATTAATTCACGTCTAATAAATTATTTGGAACAATTGACTATCTAGCTGTCAATTTAGTTTTAGACAAAAAACATCTACTGAGGATGCCATTGGCTCTCTTACGTCCCTTATAACTAAACAGTTAGATATGGGTAAGAAATGTCTTACAGTATTCTTAGACCTAAAAAAAAGCCTTTGACACCGTCCCCTTGCCGATACTGATACAAAAGCTTCAAGCTTGGCGTAAGAGGGCTTCAACTAGATCTTATGAGGAGCCACTCACAGGGGCGCACGCAAGTGTTAAATTGGGTTATTGCTGTAGTGAGGAATGTGAGGTAACCTATGGTGTTCCGCAAGGAAGCGTATTAGGACCGACTCTCTTCCTTATCTATATTAACGACCTTACTAACATGGACGTGGAGGGTGCCAAGGTCTTCTCATATGCTGATGACACTGCTATCGTGTTCATTGATGACTCATGGGATGCTGTTTTCCAGAGGACTGAATCAGAACTGGCTTTAATCTTTAAATGGCTTAATAATAATTTGTTAACACTTAACGTTAGTAAAACTAACTACATATGTTTTACAATAAATAAAAGAACACAACGTAGTCAAAATACGGAACCCTATAATGCTCATTAAAAATTCATCAGTCTTGCGATGCCATCTGCCGTTGTGTACCTCTGAAAAGGGTCGTCTCAACTAAATACTTGGGATTAATACTGGACCAACATCTGATTAATCTGATCATCATCATGGCACAGCTAGATCGAGTTTGTGACTGAGAGACTTAGAAAATTAACATGGGTATTCAAAATTCTACGTCATATTGCAACACGTCATCTTTTAAATAGAATAAGGGTGTATTCCGAATCAAACACCAGTACGCTGGCCAGTGGTAATGACGTCATGATTTCGACTCCATATTGACTACACCAGTGCAATATGGCGTCGAAATCTTGACGTCATTACCACTGGCCAGCGTACTGGTTTACATTTCGGAATATACTGTCTCACAATGTCTCACTACCTCAATCTTTTTTGACATACCGCATCTCGATATGGGGAGGTGGTCCAAAGACTAAGTTTCTAGAAGTAGAAAGAGGTCAACGTTGTTTAAGAAATGTAATGTATTTTAAGCCTTACAGATTTTCGACAAATGTACTTTATGAAATAGCCAATTTACCGACTGTGCGTCAACTTTACATACTGTTTGTAATTTTAAAACGTCATAAATACTTACCATATGAACCTAAACTAACTCAAAGAAGAAGAAAATGCATAAAAAATTCTCAGCGCAACACAGCCTTTGCTGGGCGGCAATTCGATGTCCAGAGTTGTAAAATATACAACGAAGTAAATAAAAAGCTAGGTAAATCTAATCTTAATATGTTTGATTGTTTGATTGTAAAAGAAATATACTAACTTGGTTAAAAACTAAAAACTATAATGATATTGAAAACTTGCTTCAAAATTTATAATAATCGAACACACACACACACACACACACACACACTCACACTCACCCACACACACGCTTACACTTGTATCATTAGCAAAATTATCAAATATTGGAAATAAATAGTATTTATGATTTTGTTTTTGCCATTCCATAAACAAAGACAAAACATTAAATAACTTCGTATAAACGAAGACTAAGCTTGGGTTAGTTTTTTATTTTTTTTAATAATAAAAAAAGGGTAAAGGAGTAATTTAATAAAGAATATGTCAGCAACTAATTGAGGTGAGGCTTATCCGATTTCCTGCTTAAACAGGAGCGCCTTCTTTGGTGATATTACCGCCACATTCATTTTACAGAAAACCCCAAGAGAAACCTAATAAAATAACACACTAACTTATAGTGATTTTGTTTCTATTTGTGAATAAGGTTCTGTAGGGATCCACAAGCAAGGCTTTTTTCCTTCAATAGCCTTCTAGAGTTTTTTCTAAAATCATCTCTTTTCAGAAATTTCACGTCAGTTCTTCTTAGAAAATGACAGCTTTACGTTGAAGCAGGATTCTGATTAACCTCGCCTATATCTTTATCTCTTGTACTTACCCTATTGTTTGTTATGTTCCGTTGTTGTTATTGTAAATGTTATTTTTTAAGTGTGTGACCAATAAAAGCTTTTTTCTTCTTCTTTATTTCTTTCAAATGATTCCTTCAGAACTAGTGTTAGTTTACTAAAATTATAACTTGAAATAAGTTTGTAATTACTTCATCTATACTATTGTATTAAGAGAGAAAAGGATACACTGACAGACTGAATGACTCACCAATACACAGCCAAAACGGCTGGCTTTAGAATAATGTAATTTGGACAGCAGGTTCCTATTAATGCCTAGGCAATATAGGATTGTTAAAAAACGATATGATTGCTTAAAATTTTGCATACCCACTCTGTATAAAATAAAAATGATATCTGTGTTTTATTATTTCCGGATGTTGATTCGTGTCTACTTAATACAATACTCCCGTGCGCAGCCGAGACGAGTCATTATTTCTTCTATAAACTTCGACTGCTTAATTATTCTTCAAATAAAAACTGAAAAGGAAAAAAACAAGTCCAGTAGTCTATAATTCTGTTAATAAGGAACAAAGCTACTTTAACAGTCGGGACCCATTAGATATTCAAGAATACATAATATTTTTCAACAGTGGGTCCCGACTGTTAAAGTAGCTTTGTTCCTTATTAACAGAATTATAGACTACTGGACTTGTATTTTTCCTTTTCAGTTTTTATTTGAAGAATAATTAAGCAGTCGGGTTTTTTGATTTTTTAAATTTACCTTTTTTATTTTACACTTTTTAGTTAGTTAGTATTTTAAGACGGTATATACCGTAGTCTTGTTACTTCAGTAAGGGAATTAATATCGCGGGAATTATTAAGTACCTTGCGTCGGTCTAAAAGATTGATTTATTAAGACATATAAAGACTTTACCAGCGGGGTCAAAGCTACAGATGGGCCTCAATTTTCGCAAAAATGTGTGAAGTTAAATCAAGTCGTTACATAAATATCTCTAATGTATGTAAATTTTATAGTAAACTAGCACTTACTCAAAAAGTCATCTTTTGTTTATGTTTGTTTTAATAGTTTAGCAGTAAATATAAAATTCATTTACTTTTATTCGTCGACTATTTAAAATTGGCAGTGGCTGCATTGTCATGTCAATGCCGGACGTCTAAGATTGTGATATACACAAATTCAGTGTCAGTCCCTAGTCTCATAATTTGATATACCTACTTAATTCACAGAAACCCAATATGTAGATGCCAGAAGTTAACTTCAAATATTTTTAATCACCCTATATACAATACAATCAATGACGTTTATGTCGCAGGTTGAAGAAAGAAGTAATTCCCGTCTGTTGTTTTGGACAATGGTGGCAACTGCCTTAGATCACTAAATTAAATAATTATGCAATCACCAAAGCAAAGTTTATAATATTTGATTAAACTAAAGGCGCATAATAAAATTTTCATAACGTTAGGTAGAGCACCATAGCAATCTCATTTATTATCAATTTATAGTTCTCTTTGTAGTTTTCTTTTAAAGCGTTCACATTTAACAGGTCAAAGACTTTGTGTTCGACCCTTTTTTATTGGTAGTGTAAAGCTCGAATGAAGAGTACTCCCAGTAGTGCAATCATGGCAATTATTTTCCAATTTTTTTCTTTGTTATAAAAATACCGAATAACGTATCACTGTTAAGCACAAATGCTAAGTAAATTTTACAAATATAATCAAATAAACCTATTACTTACTTTATCTGTAAATCTTTTTCATCAATTAAATACTTATCCTAACTATCTATACTAATATTATAAAGAGGAAAGATTTGTATGTTTGTAACAAATCGAGAGTCTGTCTTACAACTCTTGCGGTGTGCGGTCGTGCATTATCATGCATTAACTGAAATAAGGGACCGATTTGCACTTGTAGAGGAACGATGACGTCTGATACAATCGTCTCAGCATAAATTTGAGCGTTGAGGTTGCCTCTGATCCAAATCAACTCAGTTCTTCCGCCGATCCAAATACCCGCCCATACCATGATGGTTCCACCACTATAAGGATGGACATCCTGGCAGGATTTTAATCGCTGTTGGCGTCCAGGGGTTCTCCAGTGTCGTATACGTCTTGTATCCGGTCTCATACCAAAACGAGACTCATCAGAAAAGCACACGAAACGCCATTGTTCTTCTGCCCAATTTCTGTGTTCAAGAGCCCATTGATATCGAATCCTACGATTGTGCATTGCTATAGGTGGTACCCGTAGCGGTCTTCGGGAATGAAGGTTCACTTCATGCAAGCGGTTTCTGACTGTTTGGTCGCTAATTAAGTTCCCTGAAGAGTGATGAAGCCTCACGGCTAACATCATGGCGGTTATTGTTGGAGCTCTTCGAGTTAAGATTTGAATGTATCGGTCTTGTCTCCGTGTGGTGCAGCGATACCGTCCTCCATGGCGCTCAGCCACGGTACCAGTGCTTCGGTATCGTGTCCAAAGTCGACTGATAACACTCTGACTTGTATTCAGAGCTAAAGCCACAGTACGTTGCCGGGAACCAGCTTCTATCATTCCCACGGCTCTGAGCATTTCTTCCCTGCTTAAATGACGTCGCCGCTCCATAATAACGTTGGTTTTAATCAGTAGTAGGGAAACAGTAGCACTAATAATGTCTTCAATGCGTTGTATGTTTTTATAGGGATAATATTGACAGCTGATTTTCGTCTTTTACTCGAATTTGATTCACAGTTCCTGATTCAAATTATGAAATGCACCAAAAAGGATCCATATAAATTTATAAAATCATAAATTTATTACAAAGCCACATCTCAATCTCAAGAAATCCGCATAAAAATGCTTGATCCCTAGACACTTTTGATGTGTGTATTTGTCGAAATGACATAGAGTAAAAAGCAAAGTTTATCGTCTTTAAATATCAAAAGCGATTAAAGTATTTGTTTTGATAAACAATGAATTGTTAATACAAAATGTGCATTTTGGAAATAGATATCAAATAATATTTTAGTTTTGATTCACTATTTTAGCGGTAATGACTTACACATTAAAAATAGATATATGGTGTCACGGACTTTTTTTTAGAACTATTTAAGAGATAGATTTTCACTCTACATTACATTCATGTAACTTTTAATGTTTTTGCAGTGCAGGCCAAAATGGCTCGCAGATGGGACATTTTTTTTCGTCTTATGTGACACTTATTGCTATATATTGGCCAATTCACTCAATAACTACATAAATTATTATATATATGTAATTATTAAATATGAGCTATATAACTGTTAAGTTTCATTAAAATCCATTCAGTATTTTTTAGGTGAAAGAGTAACAAAGATCCATACAAACGTAAGATTGAAATTAAAAGCGTAAGTGGTTAATATACAACTTTAAAGCGTTGTAGATCCTAAACAATCATATAAAATGAAAAATGGTGTTAGAAACCTAAATATGATTTTTGATTATCTAGACAGTGATACCCCACTCGACATATTTTGTCAACTTTTTTTTTACTTCGTCACAATATGGCGCCTAATTTTGCCCATATTGAATTTTGATTACTATCATATCTTTAGTAGCACTCCCATGATTGAGACGAATCGATTGATGTATGAATCATCAAAATCGGTCCAGGCGTTTGGTCTCTAGTGTGCCACAAAGGAACAAACATACAAATATAGACTGTTAAACACATAACCCTGTCTGCGCGTCGCGCTTCGCGCTCTTGCATTGCGCAGCCGGGTAAAAAGGGAATTGGAAATATTGATTGATTCGCTTGCTGACTCATAACGCAAAGCCAAAATCGCTAGACCTAGATTAATGGGATTTAAACTGTCCTCTATAATGTCCAGAAATAATTTTAGACATACTAAGATAGAATTTTTAAAAATTCACAACAGATAGACAGGCAGACGACAGACATTACATTCTTTAAAAAACAAAACGGCCGGGCCGGGCCGATAGTTAAGAAATAAAACGATACCTAATCGTTTATGATGGGTCTCATTACCTAATGAGACCCATCAGTAAACCCTGTGGAACACCCAAACAGGATGTTACCCAAGTAGATCCAAATCCTCCAAGCAAGAGTGACTAAACTTTCTCAAATCCATTTGCACAAAATTAGCTAAATCTCGCTTTAGATAAAACAAGATTTTATCCATACAAAAAATCGACATAATTTGTATGTGCTAAATCTAGTTATAGTTAAATGGACATTTAGCAAAATTGCTACAAGTGGCTGTTAGGAAAATAACATACATAATAATCATCTTTCAAGTTTTATCTTTATTTTTAATTCATATTCTAAGGACCCTAGACGTTGGTGAAATTAGCTTAACACTTATTAATTTACCTACATAATATACCTAATAGGTAAGTAAGTTAGATATCTGCATAGTTGTGGAAAAGGAAATAAATTAAACAAAGAGAAATTGAGTGTAAAATAGGTACATACTGTTTTATTTTCCCAACAGAACTGTCAATTTATATAATTTCACTTTATTTATTTTCTCGATGATTCGATATAAATCAATATGGAAAAACAGTTATTATACATTATTTCAAAACATTAAATCAATATTTTAAATTTATAAAAACAAACGATTTGGTAAAAAATGGTTTTCCAATGAAAGTAGTTCTGAGATTAGTTTTAAGTTTGAAATTACATACTTAGATTCAATATCCGTTGAAAGCTTATAAAACACTTGGATTCAGGTTACAACCTATAGTTTTTCGACATTACGTCAGTTAAAATTGTATAAAAATAAACGATACAAAAGTATTCAACTCCTTTGCGCATACGCAGGCACTTTGCATCGTGTAACGTTACATTACATCTAAACCTATATTTACAGGATATTATTAGCTTACATGTGTACGTATAAATAATACAATCTAATAAGTACTTTGCACAAAACGTCACAACTCTATTAATTAAAAATTTGTTTCTCTAATGAGGTCAGCGTTCTGCCAGTGATTATTGTATAAATGCCGCATTGCTTCTATGATACTTAACCACAGAATACTGTGTTTTGATCGTTAAATGCAGTCTTAAAAGTTTACCTAAAGATCACAAAAATACAGTAAGGGTATATTTAGATAACTAAATAATCTCATAAATAGTCGCTTACCTACATTACCATTAAGGTTAACTAATTAATTTGTACAATAACTCTGAGATTACCCACTGAAGAGAAGTGAGACTCATTTGATGATAAAATAGTAAAATTATAGACAATATAAATAAATAATATGATAAATTATTAAAAGTATATGACCACAGTCTTTAAAGAAGATAATTATAATTGTAACAAAGAGCAGCACACGGTGGCAATGTCTTTAAATAAACTAGGAACACGCGAAACGAAATACACAATAACGACGCCTTAAAATCATATTTGGTCTTTACTCTAATTAGAATTCACAATTTCATTGCTCACAATGAAACACAAAATGAGAAAAGTATAGTTCTGATTCAACTAAATGTAAGTGATCAATCTCCAAAATGCAAATACGTTATTAGCCTATAGGTCAAACAGCAGTTTGAAGAATTTCGTGACACTCATACAGCAGTAACAGTGTTCAATGGAATGATGGAATGATTACAGTAACACTGCAAATAATAAAATAATAATAGTAAGAAAACAGTGAATTGAATACTTGCAATTCCGTGTACCGAATAATTGTAGCCTCCACTATGTATCGTATTAAATATAAATTAAATGTTTCCTAACATAACATTCGTAATACTGTTCTAAGGCATTGTGTAAGCTGTATATTGCGATCCTTAAAACACGTCTTACTTATTTTAATTCACTCTAGATTCACTCGAGTCGTTTAACGTGTGAACACGGTGCGTAACAACAGACACTGTAGGTATATAAAATAGTCTGAGCACTAGTTTCAATGTCTTGAGGAGTCACTTTCGTGGCCGGAATCGCGTCCGTTTTCCCGCGGGGAAGCGCGGTGATCTCTTTCGTCTCTGTAGCGATCTCTTCGGTCCCTCGACCTCTCTCTGTCCCTGTCGCGATCCCTATCAACTCTATCCCTGTCCCTCTCGCCCCTGTCTCTCTCTCGCTCCCGGTCTCTATCGCGGTCTCGGTCCCTTTCCCGATCTCGGTCGCGTTCTCGTTCCCTGTCGTCATCGCGATCGCGCCGCCTGTCGTAGTAATAGTACGACCGGCGTGATTTCCTGTCGCCGGGTGTCACAACTTCGACTTTTATATTTGCCGTTGCAGTTACCTGGAAATAAAATGAAGCATTGTGAATTAAGTTGTAGTACTATTGGTGCATTAGTAAACAAGTGAAAATTGCTGATGCCCAGTATCAGCTACAAATAGGTAGCTAATGTTTAGGACGGAGTGGAAAAACGAAAATTATATTATTGGAAGTTAAGAAAAAATATATAGGTCAAAGAGTCGACGATCACTCTTTACTACTGATAGAAAATTCTCTACTAATAAATTTTATCACGACATATACCTCCTTACCATTAAACTGGGAATAAGCTTAGAATAGTTTCGCCATAATAATTTTGTCCACTTCACTCAAATGTTATTTGTTATTCTAAGGACAGAAACAAAACATGGAGTAACTAGTCCAAGCTTATTCTTCGTTTATTCATAAGAGGAATAGGAATAGGGATCAATAGTGACCAATTTACCAGCTACTACTATTAGGATTATAATCCGAAAGTAGCCTTTAATCAACTTCGCATATTTTTTCTTAGATCACGACAAAGGAGCAACAAATGTGCTTATGACAGATTAAAAAAATTACCTTCGTAGTAATAGCTCCGGAGTGGGCTTTCGAAGTGGGCGTAGACCGTCCTGAAGTAGAATCACTGCCGTTATACGTTGTAGTTTCCACCACAACTTCAGGTTGCACCATGATGGACTGCATCGACGATTGCACGGAGGAAGCGGAACTGTGCCAACTGGGTTCTTCAGTGATGGTGGTGAGAGATGGGGCGCAGGGTCTGGGGGCTGATTTGGTGCGGCTGGACTTGTCGCTGCTGTCTTTGGAAGAGCTGGATTTACGAGGCAGCACTGGGGAGCACTTGGGCGATGGTGTGGATAGCCGCTCAGGATGCTCTAGAGGTCGGACCTGTGAAATGTAGGGGTTAAATAAATATGTCCAACAATCACATCAATTAGTCTAGCACCAAAGTAAGCGCTGTAAGGCTTGTGTTATGGGATGCTAGGGTAACGGATAGAATACATATACAGTACATATATAAGTATTTTTATATAGAAATAGATATTTAACATCCGTGACTGGAGTACAAATGCTCGTATTCATCACACAAACATCTGACTCCACCGGGATTTGAACCCGGGACCTCTCGTATGGGAAATATTTATTTATTTATAAATGACCGCTCAAATAAAATAAAACACTGTGTAAAAACTACATTCTCGTGTTTAACACGTGACTTTGATAAAAGTTAAAGTTTATATGTATAGTAGAACTAAATATTTTTGTAGCCCTAACTGTATAGTTCGTTGTGATAAGTTATGTTAAGTGGAACAAAGCAGGCAATGCGCAAATTTACTTTAGTATCGCAAGTGTCAATAGATTATGGTGGCCGCATACTCTCAGACATGCCTTAACATTTCTTGGCACTTTTGTACATAATAAATTTATATTGTAAAACTTATAAAAATATAAAAAAAAGAAACTTCTAGTATACTAACCTCAGCCGCGGGTCCCAATAGCGCTAATATGATCGGGAAGAACAACAATCCATCCAGAAGTCCCAGTAGAACTAACGCTAGCAGCAGCCTCAGGAATAATCTAGCGACGAAGCCAAACTCACTGGTGGCCAGCATGGAAGCAGCTAAGGCTGCAGCCAAAGCTCCATGTACCACTGGAGCCAGAACTGATTCTACAGCTAAAGAGGCGCGACGCGGTTTACTGCCTATTGATGTTACGAATGCCTGCAAAGATAAAAGAAATAAATAAATATTTCCAACTCTCACACCAATTAGCCTAACCCCAAAGTAAGCACTATAAGGCTTGTGTTAGGGATACTAAGGTAACGGATAGAATACATATACTGTACAAGTATATTTTTATAGAAATACATATTAAACATCCATGGCTGGAGTACAAATGATCGTATTTATCACACAAACATCTGCCCCCACCGGGATTTGAAACCGGGACCTCTCGAGTCGGCGGCACCTTGAAACCCGGTGCACAAACCACTCGGCCACGGAGGTATAGGAATGTAGTTGATGTTTAATGCTCTAAATTAAAAATCTCTGTAAATAGCTTACTAATGAAATTGTGATAATCAATTAAGAATGTGTCACTGCCAGCAGTCCCATTGTACTCAGTAACTGTAGCACTAACTTAGCCAATGCCAAAAAACACTTTTAAAAGATAGAGCATCCTATTCAGATTCTAGGAAATTATGAAATTTTAATAGCAATGTTTATAGATGGGAAATTTCAAAACTTAATTAAGCGCCCAATCCTACACAGATCTGATTTGCGAAACTCAAGAAATTATTAAACAATGATAATAGGATTTTCTTTCGCTTCCAATGGAGCTTAAAAATCAACCCCTTTCTTAATAAGCAGCAGAGTAAATGCTAATTATGCAGTATTTTGTCAATGTGTAAACTCAAACAAGAATCAAAACAGTAGGAGTATAATAAAGAATTAACCCTGTTATAATTGTGCAACCCCTAAAAAAAGATATCTACTGAAAGCCGACTACAAATAAATGTCATATTTCAATACTCACCAAGCATAAATGAACGGTGAAGTGTACTCCTCTTCCTATTGCCAAAACCAAAAGTACAGCGGGCACTGCAGATAGTTTCACATCCAATAGTGCCATTGTACCCAGTAACTGAAGCACTAAGGTACCCAATGCCAAAGTAACCAATACAGCGGCCCACGCGTTCAACAACAAAATCATTACTGTCTGCAAAGAAAAAGTATCCATAGTCAACAAACAGAAATTTAACAATCCATCGTTGTGTTATGATCATCAGAAAACCATATACTTACAACAAACACAGCAGCTAAAGCGCAAGCCAAGGCTAGAAGCAGCGATGTTCTTAGATACAAATACTGCTCCCAAAACAAGAAAGGAATACCAGACGGGAAATTAGACAATCCTTTCGATTCGAATTTTATGCACAACTCTCTGACCGACATTATCAGCTGTTTAATACTTTCAGTATCACTGAGGCCGGATAGGTAGAACGGAATCTGTGCGTAGATCAAAGGTGACGACTTCGGTATCTTCAAATCCGTGTCGGACGGTGAATGTATCCAAATTTTGGGCTGAGGTTTCAAGTTTCCTTGGGAAGCTCCATATGCTAACGCGTCGTTCGTCGCCCAAGCTGATAGATAATTGTAAAACGCCCTCGGATTTATAATGCCATCTTTATCTACTAATCTGTGTCCATTTTTGGTGTCCGATGTAACTAGTGATTTGTCGATGGGATTGTCCACGTGTCCCGTCTGCACCATGAGTTTGTAGCCTAATATGCCTTCGTCACTTGCGTTTTTGCACCAGTACTCTTTCGTTATACAACCACTCTCAACTTCTTTGTCATAAGAGGCTTGTAAGTCCAACAACCAGTCGCGGAAAAGGCTTAGCCAAAATTTAGTTAGGCCACCGTTGTCATTCTTTATTATGTTCGGTATCCTTACGAATTGTTCATGATATTCATATAGCAATTTTTGGTTCGTCGGATATTCGAAGTCCCCTTGCGTTACTGCGTACATACTGTAGAAGCCGAAATATTTCTCTTGCCTCGAAAGGAATTCATGTTCGTCTGTGTTTTCAGGCACAATGTCTGTGAGGTCTAAGCCGTCCCTTACTTTCGTAGCTCCCCATACGCTAGCTAACAGTAGAACTATCAATGCTAACATCGACGTGACCTGGAAAACAAAATAATGTTTGTGTTATTAAGACTTTCACCGTTCAATATTTTTTGTTATGGATGCAGTATTTATCCTAGAAGAACATACCTTTACAGAAGGTCTCATAATGAACGGCGAATAATGGTTTTTAGCCCATTTTGTCAGGGAAAGACTGAGGCAGCATGTTTTTTCAACATTTCCTCCTTCGTCCGGATCTAAAGGTTGCTTTGTTGTGTCTTTCCATTTCCCCTAGAAAAAAATTACGGTAAGGGCCAATAATATAAACAACATTAATAAAAAAAATCTTTTTAAAAAAATGTATACAAATATTTTTAAGACTATGTGAACAACATTTGAAAAGATTGGAGTGTATAATAAAAATATAATATAAACCTTGTTGTTTCTGTCGTTGCGATTTTTAGATCTTTCAGAGATATTCTTAGATCTAACCGGAAGTGGACTGTCCGGAAGTAAACAGCAGAGTAAATCTGCTCTCGCTGCTGATCTTCGGCGGAGATCCAAGGAGATCATCGCAGGGAACACCAATAACATTGACCCGAGATTGAATAGGAGAAGAATGGCAGCCTGAAAACAAGATAACATTTAAAACATAAATCACACATAGGTCTTTTCACCAACCCATCTTAATCAAAAACTCTTCTTATATTACAATAGTGGTTAGATTGACATAGACAATTTAGTTACGTTGATAAGATCCGCAATTTTCAAATAGGCTCGATACTGAATTATAAACTACAATTTAATGAAAAAAATATAATTCTAACTAACCTGGAGGCAGAACACCCTTAGAGCCGGAATGGGCATTAGTGCAGCAGCAAGAAACACCATAACATTGCACAGAGATGCCAACAAAACGCTCAAACCGCTCTTCTTTAACACCAAGCCTGTTCGCTCTTCCCTTGGGACATCTCCTGACTGCTCTACGTAAGTGTGAGTGAGAAGGAACATATCTTGTACACCCAAACCGAGAGCAAGAAACGGTACTATTTGTGTACTCGAAGCGTTAAACGGAATGCCTGAAACAAAGTAACAATAATCATGAAAATCATTTTAAACAACAACAAGTCGAGTTACACAAACCTTTATTTTGTTTGGTTTTATGACTGAGTATTTTTTCATTTTGTGGTAACTTGATCTGTGGCTGACTGTTCATAAGAAAATCAACAGAAAAATGAAAAGTAAATAAACGTAAAATAAATAATCACCTAATAAAGCACAGAAACCTAACCCAGCAGCTACCGTGATAGAAAGTAGAAGAACGCCGGCTATACCGACTCCAGCTTGTGAGCGGACTGGGTCTTTCCATTGCATCAGTGTAACGGCAACATAAATTAACTGTAAATAAATCAAAGGAAATTATAGTATAAAAAAAACCCAAAAAAAGAAAATCCATAAGAGAAGCGATCGTGTTGTCAATCTCTTACCATAAACATGTAGCCTAAGATAATGTTCTTGAGGGAGAGTTCGGAGAATTTGCCAAGTATATCATTCAGTGTGGAGGTTGAGAAAGGATAGAAACTGTAAGACGGTGATACTGCCTCTGATGTTGTCATTTTACGGACCTCCTGAAAGCGAGAAAATGTTTTCATTTAGTTTGCTTTATTCGGTTTAAGTAATCTATGCTAATGCATTAATTAGACATAATTCACTCTGTTTATTGTGTTTTTACGCCTCTAACATACTGATCTGATTCTACTGATACATATCGGTTTTACCGATATCATGAGCAGCTTGGTCAAGGACAAAAGTTACTTTGTCGCAAAAATTTCACTTGAAGGTATGATGCATGAATATAAAGTTTTATAAAAGCTGCAAAAACAGCTGTTATTAGAAGAAGTAGATTCACCAAGCATTGAAATATCACAATACTTACAGTCGCAAACTTCCTCTGCCAAGCATCCAACACAGCGGCTGCCTTCTCCTGGTTCCATCCAACATGGTGCACTTTGTAGTGGTCTGACCAATACTCGTACATCTCTCGTTCTCCCATCAGCTGCACAACAGTCTGCAGAGCTTTCGCACTGCGTAGGGCAGACGTGGAGTTCCTTGTCGCACCGCCTACTATCAGCTGTTCCGGCCAGTGCATGTACGCGGCCGCAAACCCGTAGCACCCGTGAGATAACTCCGCAGCTACATCTGGAACCTGAATGGAATACCAACATCAGTAAAGAGGTACGTGTAAATTATCACATGATTACAGTTTTGAAATACGGATGTGTAAATATACGCTATACCTGGACGCGGTTTGTTGATGATTATAAATTTACAAATGTCACTCCCAAAGGTTTATATCAGCATTCTTTAGGTCTAGATGGATGTTGTTCAAATACTATAGTAACAGGTTCCAGCGCCACTGGAGAATTCTATGTTATTCATTCACATTCGACCTCACATGATTTAAGAGATTAATTTGTTATGTATTTTTATGAGTAACATTATACCATACAAATACAACTTACATTGTTGACTTTTACGATCAACTACTACCTATTCAATATTTGTGCATCGAGCATGCTTATCAGGTGCAACTAAAAAAGTAACAAAAGCATTCCTGAAATCGTATTGTTCGTCATTACATCACCTGCGTTGACAATATAATTTAAAAGTGGACAAAGCGAACCGAATGCAAAATTTACGAGGTTTCCGTGAAATTCGAGTGGCAAGCGTTATTGATATAATAGTGTCATTGTGATGGGCGATAGCAGCGGCAAACGAGGCCCATTGAAGCGCGTACAATGCGCCCGTATAATAGAGCGGTCCGGTGCGCGGGCGCAGGGACAATGCGCGCCCAACTCGTGGGTGGCGGCCGACTCGCACAAAAACGAAGCCAGCTCTTCCACGGAGCTTTTTGTTCGAGATAATTTGAAAACAAAATAACACCGCATCGTCGCGTTGCGGTGCGCACTCGTGACTCGCTACACTGTCTTAGCGGTGACCACTTCTGGGAAACATGATTTCCGAACTAATGAATAAATATTTACTCGCAAAACTGTGTATAACCGTACTGGCATGCCGGGCGATATAATCACGATACTAAGTTGTAGCTTTCTCGGCGGTGGCAGCAGGTAGTAAGCCATCTGCCCGCGGCGGCGGTCGCTCTCATCCTGTGCCCCTTATTATCGTTTCCAAAAATATTTTTTTTTATTATCATGGAAAGTATTTAAAGTTTATGGCTTTGCATCGATAAAGCCATTCCGTTTCTTGCTATCGCATGCGCATTATTTATGTGTCATTAAATAGCTGTCGTAAATTGAAGTCTTCATAAAAGGTAAGGGAGCTGTCGTAACGTTCTCCCGATGTGGGTCTAACTAACGCAACCGTGGAGACGGCAATAAATTGTTGCTAAACGTGTAACAAATAAGTGCAAGAAAAAAAATATAAAAAGTAGGAATCCAAATGGGAAGTAATGTTTTGTAGTCATTACTTTTCAATATGGAGCATTAAAAAAACTATTGAAAAGTAACGAAAGAGGGTGGTCCGTCTAAATATATATAACTCACATGCCCACTTTTCTTGTTCGGCGCCGTCTCTGGACATTGTGGATCGGTGGGGTCCAGGCACGGCTTCCTCATGTAAGCTGTGGTGATGCCAGCTCGCTTCATATACGCCTCCATTGTTCTCCAGGGGAACTGTATCTTCAAGGGCTTTACTTCTTCTAACACATCTTGCGGGTTCAACTGTGTCCATTGTAGCTTATTTTTCAATATACTGCAAAAGTACAAAACTTATGTTACATAACCATAAAACTTATTTAGGCATTTGAAATTTTAAAACTAATAAATACTACTTACGGTACATAAATAGGATTATCAGGTCCAAGTAACTTGGAGCCTTCCCAAAAGCAGTCTAGCGGTGTTGTGATGGCGCAAGGTACTATGCTATCGAAGATGTTTTCAATGTGCTCGGCTTCAAAGTCAGGCGTACTGGGACTGTAGCAGAGGTCTTTGAGCCGCCACTCCAGGTCGTACATATGAACCGTGACGCGGGTCGCTGCGTGGACTACCTGTAATGATAAATTGGCAATGAAAATTTTTAACTGGATCACGTCCAGACGAAGATGTTACTGTTCTGCTGCTTTTAGTCAAAAAATTCCGTCTTATCACAGGATTGAAAATAAAATCTGTGTCGTATATCTTCTGTTTATCAAATTATTATATTCTTAGACCGAGCCCGCACTGGTACGGCGACTGCCACGCGACGGCGATTTCTCACGTCGACGACTCATATCGGTGGCCACACTACAAACGTTTCTACTTGTATGTACTGCGCCGTCACCAGTTGCCTTACACTTGTAATTGTGCGATCGCGGCCTTAGTAATCAATTCATTTATCATGGCAAAATACTAATCACCTTCATTATGGTAAATATCGTAAGTAACTAAGCTCTGACAAGCCTATTTTTCCAATCATCGTGGATAGTTTTCTGAACGTAAGGTTGGTTATCAAAACTATATAATGAGGATCCGCAACTATTTTAGTTGAGAATGCAGATTTATAGAGCTAAGGATTTCAAAAATACAGTGGTTAAATTACTAAACGAATTTTCGCGCGTAGTGGTTGTGCCGTGTTTTTTTTATTAAGCTATTATTTATTTTTCGAAACAATTTAAGTATAGAATATACGTTTCTAAAAATATTTAATATTGCCCAGTATTTTACAGTATCTGAATTATAGTTAAGTATTAAACGTTTGGTAGGTTCCTAAGTTGTTTTTCAATACAGACTATAGGGATTGTTGCCTTACCATTTCAATGTTTGCAATTTTTTTACAGTAATTTTTCATATATAAATATGTATTTGGAGAAAAACCTAAGATAAGAAAATCATAACATAATAAAGAAGAAAAGAAATAATATAAAAATAGCCGGTAACAAATAAAACTTTTACGTGTTCACATTTTTTAGGTTATTAATTCTAAGGCAAATAAAACTATGATCTTTTCACATCACTGACACGGGTAAACCTGGAGAAACATGTGGATATATCACACTTTAATATTAAATAATTAGATAAGAATATTTTCTAAGAAATTGGGGTCACCATTTTGCGCAGAGCGCGTACTTCAAAATGATGTAAAAAATGTAAAGTTCAGAGAGCACTTCATTTTTATTTACAACGCCATTTACATATTTTGCCTAAACTAAAGAGACCACGATAGCAGCCACAGGTATGCTTTCTAAAGCACGCTAATGAGAAAAATACAAGACCGCACACGCAAAATACAAGACCGCATAGTGTCCTCGGACGTTTGACTGGAAAAACTTTTATGATACTCAAGTGTCATGGGACGTTTGAGAGGGCAAAAAGCTTGAGGAAAAGGCATCACAACAACGTGGTGTTTTGTATACGTGTACGTATTCGCTCGATTATTTTATCGTAGTTATATCCGATTCCCTTAATACAAAAGCTTCAATTACTAATTTTGCATATTAATATTATGTATATGATGTTGTACAATATTTATTTACTGGATATCGTCTCGTATGTTTATTACAGTTTATTTCTTGCTCGTTAATCGTTACATAGTTTCTATGTAATCTTTGTTAAATATGTAAATAATTTGATTTTTAATTCGTTTCAGTATTAGCCATCTATCAAGAAATGAATTCTTATACGATAACAGCGATGCTTTTGTAGCAAGACTAGCATTATAAGCTTGCGTGCTTTAAAATATGTAGTTTGCTTGAAATTCCTTAGACGGAGCGTGCGACCGCAAGTTCATTTATGAAACTTGGTATCTTAGTAAGAAAGCTTTTTTGCTAGCGAAAAATATAACTTAAATTAAATAGTATCTTGATGTTTCATTAAAAGTGATTAGTTTAATAATGCTTTTCAGCATAACGCACATTCTGATTTTCTTTTCATAAAGCTATTCTTCATTTTTGGAAATAATTTAATTAGTATAAAATATTTAATTTTGACTTGAATGAGTTGAAATGTTGAACAGGTGCCGTTGGAGGATTTTTTTTAGGTGTTCACATTTTTGTAGGTTTCACTTCTATCGCATGAGAACAGCACATATCCGTTATTTTTGTCTGGGAAATGCCTTACGCATCCTTCTACCACTGGGGGAGCCAGAAGAATGTACGTGGGACTCCTCCCTGCAGTTAGGGGCCTACCTAACTTCCTGAACAGGGCCACTAAAAACCAGACAATACTCCTGCACCGGAGAGTGTGGGTGTAGTAGCGGCAACCGTTTCCGACTGGACGTCACTAAGCTCCTAGCGCTTGGGCGCAAGCGTGCGTAGAGACGCTACTGAATTTCCACCGGAGTGAACCACGACCGAGCTCTGTGACGTCACACGTTGGTGAATATTGGCTACCATAAAATTAGTTAGAAAATCGCGACAAATGAACCTATTTCGATTATTAAAAAAGTATATTAATAAAATAAGTTAGTAATGATCCTCATTCTTTTTACCTTTAGGTGATCTAGCAGCGCCCCGGCATGAAGAAGCGAAGCGTCGGGATCTTTAGCTGTCTGTATGATAAGCTGATGCGTTGAGAAGTCAGCTTCGCCTAACGCTTTTGCTGTGTACTTCAATTCAGCTTCTAACCTACCACCCTCTGAAACAATAGAGTAGAATACACGTTTTTATATTGGCAGAAGTAATAATTAAATAAGATTTAATACAATTTTACACCTGAACACGTCAAAATTGTTTTCAAGTTTCACTAATTAAATTAAAAAAACACCCGTAAAATTAGTATATAAATAAAAGTGGTTTTGTATCTCTCTTACCATAAACTTGCGCATGCGCAAAATCAAAGTTATTTTCCTTATTATGAACGGTTTAAGTAATTTAATTTATTGGTACTTGGGTGAAACTTGAGAGTCCTTTTACAGCACAGCATATAGAAACATCACAAAAATTATTTCATTAAGTGTCATGCGGCTGGATAACAGTTTTGCATCATATAAAAACGAGCCTTTAAAATTCTCATCGACCTATCCGGTATGATTTCGTACGAGGAAGGATTCAGTAATAGGACGTCACATGAGATGGTATTCCTAATATTTTACTGAATTCATAGTAGAATTTGTTAGCTAAATTCAATGGGTCAGTGCAAAATATTTTTAATAGCAAGTCATCAATGCATTTTATTTTTCTACCAGTCAATTGATATACCAACTAGTGGCCCGTCCCGGCTTCACACGGGTGCATTAAATACTATGGAAACAATGAATTTACAATAAAACGCACAGCGCGCAGCTAGTCATAACATAATAGATAACTTGCTATCCTTATATATCGTCGTAGAGATCGAATTTCAAAAAAATGTGAAACACGTTTTTTTAAGTTTCAGTTTAGATTATCTTACCAAGTTTCAAAGCTCAATGTGAATTGAGTACCTCCTCCTATTTGAAGTCGGTAAAAAAAACAAAGAATAGAAACTTCAATTGCTATCGTTAAATGGATAGGTTATTTATTATTTGGCAGCATTTGTTTTATTCCAACGTAATTACCATGATAGTGATAGTTTAATGTATGTACTTAAATATTATTGTTAAACTTATTATGTTACCAGTATAACTTGGTTAATTTAGTAAATTAATTAGATAGTTACGATGTGAAATATGGCAACAGAAATCGCAAAACAAACATGCAAAATGTTTAATACCTATGTTTGCATACAAAATGACGCAAGACAAAGTTTGTAGTTGGTTTCTGATTCAAAAAATTTTCACTATTATCAAGATTTTAAAGCTTTAGGCAAACATGGAGTTATTTTGTTTAACACAATTTTGTTATCAACTGTGGGACTTAGCTTCCAAACGTTGTAAAAAGATAGCAGCTATATTTACTCTTGTTTATAAGTAATACCTATCAGGTAGTAGGATTGAATGTAATAAAATAGTATGACTTCTGTATAAGGTATAAGTCTAATGGTGTTGCACTTTAAACCTCATGATAAAAATAACGGTTTCAAAAACTTATTGTGTTTATATACTATGGAAAGTGATAAATTTACCAAGTGGCCCGACCGACGTTGCATTTCAAAGATTTAAATCAACCCGATAATGTAGTCATGAATCACATTTTACTGGAGTGATAATGAGGCCGGCTTTCTCTCTATGAATTCCGCTTTTCGTATACATTTATATCGATAATAATTAAAGTCAGAAGAGAGCTGGCGCGGACAGTTCAATAATAATTATACAATCGCACACAATTTTATGTTTACGCCATTTTATTTATCCACACCCGATTTTATTTATATTTACAGATTAAATATTTATTTATTAAATACTAGTGGCCCGCCCTCGCTTTGCTTCGATGTAGGTGTGGGGTAGACTAATTGTTTTAGTTCAAAGGCTTTGTATTATACACAATGACTTTCTTCATAATAATTATAAACCTTGCATTCCAAGTAAACATTTCGTTGTGTAGTTAAGGAACCGTTGTATCGAATGCAACATTGCCCTGCTGCTCCGATTTGAAAAAATATTTTTGTATTGGACAGTGCTATATATTACCAGACTACGACCAGTAGCAGCGGAGCATCGATTAAAAATGTTGCAAAAACGGGTAAAAATATTCCACTGTGTGACATTTCGTTGCGTGCGCTGGGTAAACGGTTAAAGTTACACAAAAATGTATGACGGAATTTTTCCTCTTTAATAGTTCTATTTTACACATGTTGTGTTAAATTATCGAAGTTTTCATACGGAACCCTAACTTTTTGAAAATACACTATAGCCTATATTAATCAGTGATAATGTGGCATTCAAATGGTAAAAGATTTTTTTAAATCGGTCCAGTACTTTTTCAGCCAATTCGTTACAATACAAACTTTCCTCTTTATATTAGTATAAAAGTATAGATTAACGTACCTATTTGTTTTATTTTAATTACCATAAATAGCCCTATCCTTGTAAATAAGATAATAATATTAAAAGCGGAATGATTATGAAACGAAGATAAAAACATAGAAAAAGTTTTGTAAATAAGGAAACTAAATAAATGCATAAAGGAACGTATTATGTAATTATTGGTTTTGCTCAGTATTTTTTGTGTTTATGCAAGAAATACAACTACTGATATTTATTAACTGAGTGGACTTAAAAAGGAAACCTTATTTAAAATACAAATATGTATTCATCTACATCTTTAGAGCCGTGTCAAGATACGTGTGGTGTTGTTGCATGGCTCACATAAAGTAATAAGATTCAAAAATGTCTCGGGAGAAAATGTTTGTGCTCATAATACAAATAAATGCCCCATTATTCACAAATATGAAAATTCCAAAACGCATTTCGATATATATATATACTTGAACGAATTTATATTCTGTTTTTATATTAATAAGAAGTTAATTAAGATGAAGAGTTATTTAATATTCCTGAATATGAATTGTTATTACTCATATTCGATCTAATAAAAAAAATCAGGAACAGTTAAAGTGCCGAACAAAGTCCGGACTAGTCTAAAAGTCCGGACTAATCTAGTCGGATGATAGCATAAATCTCAATAGACCGCAAAAACATCTATTTTGGTACCGGTTATGGAGTCCTAATTGTTTTTAAGTACAAACAGTGACGGACTCTTTAAATTGTCTCCAAAACTCAGAGTAGCTGGCAAATATAGTTTTCTTCAAGATCCTAATTAGGGAATTAACTTTACAATTTCAATGTCGATTGTCACGTCATATCTCACAGTAAAATACACTCCACCAGGCGTCCCAGATAGGTAGATGACATTGATTTAAATCGAAATATACTGGCGGCCGTGTCGTTACTTTCTACCACTGAAAAAATAAACATACTGGTTTAATTTTGGCCCCATCAACACCTACCTACCCAGCAATCATAGTAGAATAGGGTTACTATTTATCCATTCGAGAAATCTTGACAAAAAGCTCATCATATTTCAGTAAAAATTCAGACATTTCCTTTCTTTACAAACTTTTACTTTATTTTTTTATTTCGTTCTACCATAATTTTATATTTCAGCAAAAAAACAGAACAAATTAAAAACTTACAAGTCTTATTATGTCCTGTTTGTCAAAAGACTCAAATTCCTGAGACCATGTCTTATCAAATTCAGGCAGATTGGTATCCCTATAGTAAAATGTGTTCAAATACTGTGACTATACGTCCAGGTTGGGGCGGTGTCAAGTCCCGCTAACTAGAATGCCAGCACCTATTTCATTTCTCGTCTAAGAATATACAAATGCGCATCTTAATTATAGCCACCCCACTAGATTCTTTAGTTTATTGCCGACTGTCAACACATTAGAGAGAGGAAGAGAGTCAATATTCCCATCCTGTTTGTTTGAGTCACCGCAAATTTAAAGTGGCATACGTGGTTACAATTTGAAACAAATTTTCTGATGTATGTTTCATTCGGGTACTAGAAATAACTGCTCACTACGAAATTTACATCAAACGAACGATACAAAATGCATGAAAAGGGTCCAATTAACGTTTGTTTTTATTATTTTAAAGTTTGTAACGTCTATATCTTACGAATTTACGATCTTCAGGGCTATTTTTACCACCTGGAAGTGTAAACAAAAGCGTGATGCAGTAAATGTTTAAATTCATTCTCGGTGTACCTGCTACCCATAATTTGCATATCAATTTACAAAAAAGTTAACGTACAGAATGAAGATCAATGGTAATGAAATGTAGATTGTAAGAGTGCATTAATTCTGCAGTGCCAAGCAGTATATACTAAGTTCACTTCACGCATCCTTTTCTAAATATATTTTTTTCATTTGATTTGCTGCATGATGGTCTACAAAAAAGTGCAGACCAAGGGCTCAGTTTTTTGACACTATAACTATTTCTGCTTTTGAATGATGCAAAGGGATAGCGGCTTCGTTAAAGTTGCATCCACCAACATGGCCTCCATTGGTACATACACAGTGAGATATAAACAGATGTGTTCTCCCAAGCTTCGTTCCCTTTCACTTTTCTTAACTAACTTCCTACAAAAAAAGACAAATTTAATCCTTGTGTCACATCAACACCCATGGTTTATTGCCGGGTGTCAACACGCGGGCGGGGGCTGCACGTCTAGGTGATTTATCGCAAACATGTCACAGCGTACGCCACTAACCGGCGCCGCCATCGTCATCTTATTCAGCTTTAATTAAACTCTCATAGACACGAAATTTTATCTCTTAGTGTGAACAAACTATTGAGTTTCAATCGGAAAATTTACTAATATTCTGAACAACTTTTTAAATTATTTATTTACTATAATCAGGCGTCGTAGTTCCATAGATAAATACATTATAGTCCAACATATATATGTTAGGAATACGCAAGTAGACGTGTATATACACGTCTACTTGCGTATTCCTATTCTACGTACAGAAAATATGAATGAATAGTGTGAAAAACAATGTACCAATAACGGCATTAGTACCTTTATCTGAATTTGCACATTTATTTTTGTTTGACACAAAAAATGTGTTTTTGCCATTCCGGCCGAGACGACGAGTATGTTCGTTATCAGGTACGTCGCGAGAATGCGTCCCAATTAACACCCCTCCCGTTGATTTATTTGAGCCGGTTTGTCGCGTTTTTTGCACTAAATTAGGCCCGTGAAGTGTTAGAAAAAAATACAGCTTGCTCAAGGCGAACGGGGCAGATTAATCGAGTTCGTCGGCTCCGCAATAGTGTCACTTTATGAAAAAATAAAAGACTTTCATTTATCAATCTTAACAAAGATATTATTTACACTACCCGCACGACGAGGATGTAGCGATGACATTGTATCTTTACAATGTATCAGAATGACACGATAGTAATACAATCAATCAAGTTCGGCTCAATGACCGATACGACTCCTTTTGGAGGATGTCCTCAAACGACCTAGAAACCTACATCACTCGATTATATTATTATTTTATCGAAGATCTACGTCGTTACCGCTGACTAATGTGCTGTTTACGATAACAGAGTGATGTTTTAAATTTTAATGTTATTTCTTAATAGGAATCTTAACTCTTTATATTAAATACATCAACGTTTATTAGTAGGAGAACCAGCACACGTATGACACAAAAAGTATAATTTTCGAGAACTTCTTAGCTTTATCAACATTCATGAATACTTAAATTGTAAACATGTAATTTTCTATTTGAAAAAAAATACTCTAAATCTAGAAAATAGCCTCAATCTCCCAAAATATCCTAAACGTAGAGGCTTTTGAATTCCATGACAAAAGTATCAAAAGGGGAAGTGTCAAGACTGAATCAGACGAACGTATGGGATGTTATTCAATATTAGAAGAAAAGTTCATGGTACGGGCTTACAGGCTGTAGAACGAGCCGTCAAAAGTCATCAAACTCAATCATCAAGGACCACGCCCATAATAGATTCTCTTGACGCTGACTGATATATATGTTTCTCGGTATTTCTTTTCTAACAACACGATATTGTTCGAGACATCCAACTTTCTCGGAAACTGGAACTTTTCCTTTTACTCAACTTAAGTTTGAAGAAAACTACTATATATAGTAACTAAAGCAACCAGGAATGCTTTCTTTTGCTTTTGTTCGTCTTTTTGATGTAATGTACCACTACTCAAATAAAAATACTAATGAAAGTACATACTTAATAAGACATAAGTATCAACAACACATAAATTTCCGTGATCTACAATATATATATATATTCCGTGAAATACAATCTTTAGGAGTAAGTTTAGTGGTCTGTCACTTTTAATAGTGTTTGTTTTCCTTTACTTGAAACGAGTTCAAGCGATCATCGCCTATATATCCGACTCTCTATGTAATGGCATATAAATTTTTTGTTACGATATCATTCAAATCTGGTGTCGTCACCTTTTCGCGGAACAATTTATATGTAAATGAACTCCATATAAGCGTTAAGAATTAGAAAAAGATTCCAATTAAACATACGCGTCGGGTGTTGATTTTATTTTGAATGTCAGAATATTTTTTTATTGTTATATCTCTTTTTTTAAGGGCACGGTGTGTGAATATCATGCATAACAGTCCTTATTTAGTGGTGTATAGTAAATTTGATGCCTTTAAAGTAGATACTTGTTTACTGCGGGTTGATTGCTATTTATGGCCCAGTACGGTTGTAGGTATATTTCAAAGTATTTCTTGAAGATATATTTTGTTGAGTAATGACGGAGCTCGAATACTAATAAGTAAAGTTATTTGAGTTAAACATAACACATCTAATCGGATATTGGGGATTACCATAAAGCAAGTGGAATGAAATCGGCGCTGGGCCGCACAGGGCGCCTCTATTTTAACACCTACAATCCGTGGGCGCGATTTACGACGGTTCCCCAACACTCGTAGGGATCGGCGGAGATAGATTTAAGTATCGCTTGTTGACGCTATGAATCGTTCCGAGGGATGGTCTGTTATGGTGAAAAAACTAAACTCTAAAATGTAACTTTACGAGCGACTATCAAAGAAAAGTGTGCTTACGCGCGTACCTACACGTCTACGACACGTATTGATAAAAAAGTGGCATTCTGAAAGCGCGGAAACATTGCAAGGTCATTCGAGGTTATCGGAGCTTTCTCGGAGACCGCGTCGGCCGCCGTACAATCAGTAACAGCTTCACACACGAGCACTCAATCGTATTGTATAATAAGGAAGTGTTTTGTTTGCATCCCACTTATTATTTTTGAGTAGTAAGTACAGACCAATACAATGCGTAATGGAACGCTGCTAAAATCGGTCGGTTCATTAACGGGCGGCATTCGAGGTGAATCTCGCTTTAGCCTTTTATTGCATTCTCGGTGTGTGCTTTGCAATGCACGCCGATAATGACAACATTTCTACTCGATGTGGTAGCGGACGAGGCGAGGCGATCAGAGCGGACGATCGCAATGAATGACGTGCGGGGAGCGGAGTGGAGGGAGCGGACCCGGCGCGAGCATGCGCGGCCACCCGCGCGCGCGCACCCGCACCGTGTGGTCTGCCCCTAGCCCCCGCTCCCCTGGCCTGGCCCTCTATGCAAATTAGCTTCAGCGTAGACAACAGAACAGATGGATGGCGGTATAAACAAACCGCGTCCTTTGCGGTCTGCTTGTGCGCGATCATCGAAGATATCAACGATCTATACGCATCAGCCAACATCAATTTACCCTGATTGTGGAATGGAAAATTTCTGAATCGATCAGAGTTTTGCTAATAATTATTGTTCTAACGAGTAGGTAAGTAGTAGTAAGAATAGATTTGCAATGAAATACAAGGTAACGGAAAGAAGATCTACATACGACTTCGGTCGGTGACCGACCGGTTTACAATAGGTTCCGCTTGTATTCATAAGATTTGAAACCTTATGGTATGGCATTCATGTAGGCACGAGTGAATCTTATAAGTATTATGTTACTGCTCCTTACCTGTAAAAGTTTGTATGTAACGAGGAACTAAGAGAAATATTAATCAGTCATCACACAAAAGTTGCAGCTAAGTTTGTTTCTAGACGTTTGGCGGTTGTAATACCACTGTACGGTATTTTCCTTGCCCATATTGAATGTCTCATATTATACACGGAGCAGGCAACATTGTCGCACACAATTCAGAATTCTCAGGAATCTTGAAGGGTTCAAATAACAAAAGGCCAGAGCGCGCCGCATCGCAGCACGACGTCCCACAAAAGCGGCGGACAATCAGATCCCTCGTTTTTTGTGACTCAATAGAAATGTTATACATTTTTTTAGTTTTATTGGTCGTAATTTCACGTAGGTTTATTTACGGGCGGCCGAGGGCCACCTAATTAAGTTGTTAGGGACTCCAGGACCTTCGGCGTTGTTTAACAGAGGCGGCTTTGTTCCACGATAAGGTTTTGTTGAGCTTTTGAATATATTTGTATTGTTTGGACAGTAGCTCAGAAGGGCTTAATCAAAATGGATAGTCTGATGCCTCAATTTATAAATGAATGGGTGGAACTGTGTATTTGGATATAATAAAAGAAAGATTGAATGCCGATTACGGGAAAATGTGGAAGATTTACTCTTCAATGTTCGGTTCTCTAACTTTATATTTTCTTGAAGTTTGTATCGACTTAGAATTTCCAAGTTTTTCTTTTTATTATCCAATGTTATTGCTGTGTGTGGGTAGTGATGGTGAATTGATTGAGAGGGCCTCGCGACTGGCAGCTGTGTCGATCGACAGGTGTTCAATAAAATCGCCCACTTCCTTTTTGAAGCGTCCGCTACGCAATTTTTTTTTGTTGTCTGATGCACTTTTTAGTACCTACTTTACCTAACTATCTAAATACTGCTCCGATTTTTAAATCATAAATTTAACCATGTTTTAAACTGTTTTGTATAACTAGATAAGTATGAGGTCTTACTTGCTGGACAGTATAGTCATTATTATTTATTGCCACAATATAAATAAATACACATTCCGTTTTTAAAAAAATACAACTGAATGACGAAAGGACGGACGCTTAGCATATTATAAGGTTCTATTGTTACTCTTAACGTGAGAGTAAGAAACCTTAAAAACTTTAAGACGTAACCTTTGTTGCTAAACGAAAAACTTTTGTCATAAGGAAACATCTGTTGCTATCAGAGTAAAAACTGCTAAAATTAATACTTATCTCGCATCTGACATTGACTTTCACTTTTAAGTTAGTACCATAGTTATATAACTTGATGGTAAGTACTTCGTCTGTACCCGTCAATGACGGATATCCTCTTAAAGTGATGGCGCTATTCCCCTATCCACGCTACTATCAAATTGTAACATACTAGAAATAAGCAAGCAACACGATGGATCTGATTCTGCCTTAATCATCTAAACCTAAAATTAAATTTGACAATAATAGTGTTTTTAATATTAATGGTTTTTATTTCCTTGATATGCTATAATATAATGGAAAAGGCGGGACTTATGAAAAGGTTAGGAAATCATTTCTGAATTGGGCCCAATATCATTATTAATAAGTTCGATCAATCAAACCATTCTAAGCATTTTCGTTCAAACAACATCATAGGAGGTTTTATTTTAGGATCATATTTAATTAATACGTCTGAATATTTTATATTAATACAAGAAAAAAAACCTTTTTAATGGACCACCCAGCTTTAAGACAGGCCCAAATAAAAGACGCACGTATTCTTTTATTTTCTCCTTTTTTACTTTGGCTTTTAAGGTCATTTCCTCGTGAATTACCAAGGGGAGTTCTTAACGATAGTAAAACGTGAATTAGTGGCCAAACAGGTTGTAAAATGGAATATTTACGGTACGAGAATAACGGGCTATATTCAAACAAACCCAGAAATTAGTTACGCTGAAGATATGGGTTTACTGCGTTTTTTTTCGTATATTTTAATCGTTATTTCTTGCGTAGGAGTAAATTATAAAGTTAAATTAGTAGAATTCATGATTGCAACGTTTAGAAAACATTGAAACCAACAGGAATTGAATAGCTGAATTGAATCTGAATTTTGTTATCGATCGATAAAATCTACCGATAAGAATAGAATTCCCATAAAAAAGTATTAAAACACTGATTTTATTGACGAAAAAATTACAAAACTGGAAACACATAACCACTTGTAGAGATTTTTATTACGTTTTAATAGCCATTTTCTGCGTTAAATATGTATGATAAATATTTTTTCTGCCGATTTTATATATAAATAATTCATTTTTATTATCATAATATTAATTCTAATAAACTAAAATATTTGAATTGTTCATGATTTTATTTGATGAGCGAAAATATTTTGAAGATTTAAGCTAAAAAATACTTAAGTGACTCAGAAGAATTCTCAGCTAATTAAACATATTCTTAAAGTATATTCAAAACGAGTTAATGATTTTTTATATTTATATTTTGTTCCTTCCAAGCTTCTTCAAACGACTTGAATGGACACTACCTTTTCTTTACATGGCGTTTTTAGAGTACCTATTAAAGCTATAATTTCTTTTACATTTTCGCAAAACTAGCGAATTGCAAGTCGAATAATCCTACTCAGCATTCAGAAGTTCAGAACACATAAACCTAACGTATTTCAGAATAATAGCTACCTATTCCGTTTTCACGTCACGACACACACTTGTATATGTATGCCCATACGATACGCAACAATGAGAGAATTTAAAAACAATTAAAAGAAATTAAACGCAAGTAACGAACCGGACGCAGCGGCCCGCAGGATCTTCGAGTACTGAATCAAAATTCATCGCTATTATAATCGAGTTTGTCGTTTAAGGGCGGCGACACGCGGCGCGCTTGTAGTCTGCGCGGGCATGCGTCGCACGTACGTTGGCGGAAGCGTCTCATGTGCCCTCGCGTGCATTTGTATTCTACGTTGTATGCCCCTGCGGCTATATCTTGATGCACTTTAGAGCTTTTTTTATATCCTGACCGACGACAGAGGGATATTTTCTAAGTTGTTTACTATGTTTACTGTTTGTTCATGTAAAATAAGGAAACCGGTATTTTTTATGTAGTACAGTACAGTAACATTTTATGAATGTTTAAAATGTTTTATCAAGCTTGGTAAATTGGCTAATTTTTGTACTCTAAAATTGTCTTTAGATAAAACAAGTTTTATTACAATAATATCCATCATTAACGGTATTTAAAATCCCTTTAATATAAGATCAGATGACTGCTATACCGGAGTAAATTATTTATAATCCTAAATGACCTAAATTTATGATTGAGATTCATTGCCTATTAGATACGGTGACTTTTTTTTTAAAAGTAGGTATTACCTATTAGGCGATAAAAAAATAACGCGCACTTGATGCCACTGAATTTTTTTCTATTATTTCATTGTTTTATATCATATAATATAAAACAATGAAAAACTATATTAAAAACTGCAGAATGTTTAAATTAAATGTGCAAACAAAATCAATATAATTATTTCGCAGCAGTCGCAATTGGCGCGTGCGACGTAGCGTCTTCATTTTAAAAATCGAACGCGCACAAAGAAAAACAGAAATAAAACAAAAACAATCCAAAGGAGGTCTGTCTGTCACCTACACTCACCTTGGACCCAGAGCTGGTCTACACGCGAGTGTATCTGCGCGGACTTGAGCCCCACGCAGAAGGTGGACAGCACCAGCACCGCGACGAAAAGCACCTTCCCCGCGTCACCCTGGAGGAAGCAGCCCAGCACGAACAACTGCTCCTGGAGCCACGCCCGGATCCACAGCGACGTGCGACCCCCTTCGATGTTGCCCTGAGGAATTCAATATTTCGTCAGTACCGTTATTTATTAGAAGGAAGTGTCAAAAATGGAAATGATGAAATCCTGCGACGTGTTGGCAAGAAACGCGAACTTTGGGATACCATCAGAGTGAGGAAGGTTGCGTATCTAGGGCACGTGCTGAGACACAAAAGGTACGCCCTTTTACAATTAATAATGATGGGCAAAGTTCCTGGAAAACGTTGCGTCGGTCGCAGGAAGATGTCTTGGTTGAAGAACCTACGAGAATGGACTGGAATCGAATGGAGACGTATGCTAAGCTGACTGCCAACCTGCGATGGTCGGAGAGGCACTAGAAGAAGAAGTTATTTATTATTATTTTACATTTTTGGGGCTATGCAATCCCAGTGGAATTCTTGACTACAGTACGACCTAAAAGATCTATCGTGACTCGCCACCGAGTTAAAGTATCTCTTTCAACCCGACAGCTTCCAAAAAGCTCAAAACATTCCTAGCTTTTAAGAGATTTGATTTCCTCTGGGCGTAATATTATGTTGTCCTAGATGAATACTTTGTGGAAGATGCCCACATTCACATAGAAGGTGTTTTGGTCTTACACGCTCTAGTAGATTCAGTCACTGATTGCAGAATCTGCAGATATCAGGGTCACTTAATTTCATATGAAATCAGTGTCTGTTGAGTTGAACAGCATCGCATGTTTTCATACATAGGTTAAAACTAAATTTATTTGAAAACATAGGAAAACTAGCGTATGAACCACCTGACTATAAGCGGCTTGTAAGGCCAAAAATAGCACTTGCGACGTTGTTTGCTCAAACATATTTTCCTACCCTGTGTGGACCTCTGTAACCTTACAAACGACCGAAATAGAACAGCAGCAAAAGGTATACTTATTTTTCTATGGTTTTCTATAATGTGAAGGTTACTCCCACAGATAGCGCTCTTATTCGCGGCAAGAATTCCGCTTTACAATGCTATACCAAAACTAGCTAAGTAGCGCTCCACTCAGGGTTGTCAATCAAATTCAATGCTTGTCTAAATAAGTATAATCATACTTATATTGCTATTTCAAGGAACTTTAGGCAGCTCAGTATATAAAAAACATATAATCTGTTTTTTACTCTTCTCTGAATCTGATTGACCATGTTAAATATTTCGTAGCCGACCTTAAAGTATTTTTAGAAATCATTTTTATAGGAAAAAGGTTTAGATGAATTAAAAATATATATATCAGAATTAATTCGTTGCGCTTTGTAAAGCTTAAATAAAATGCTATACTTATGCCCCTTTAATAGTAAACGCAGAATACGCTTAGATTTGTTTATGTTTTGTCTCTGTTCGTTCAATGATAAATGGCGTTTGAGTGACGTGAACAAAACACGGCATAACTAGTCTAATTTTTTTCCTTGTTTATTAATAAGGGGAATGTAGTTTCGAAAAGTGTTTTTTTTACTATTGCATAAAAAATATTTGGACTTTAATTTAATGATCAAACGAACTTACTCAAGTAACAAGTTCGATCTGTGCGATCACTCGTGCGTTCATAGTCATACATACCCAGTGTCAATCGTGCTTGATTGTTTTTGGTGGAATAAAGAAACGCATGATACAAACATTTATATAAACATGAACTCCGAAAACATTGAGCTTTTGGCAGTGGTAAAAAGAACACGTTCTTCAAAACATCAACAATGTTTATTCACTTTCGACGGCATTCCTCTGCTACTGTTAAAAAAGAGACGTGTCATCCCGACTGCCTCGCATGAATTGCGACCTTCTTTTATTATATGTCCAGTAGCATTTTACAACGCGCTGCGTCTCTCGCTTTGTTCTCATCCTTCCTGCAATCTTCGGGGGATCATAATAATTGAAGTTACCGAAACATCGAAATAATTTCTCAGTTGATTGTGATTAATGATGGCAAGAGTCCGGCGCACCCGTGGCGCCATCGCGGAGCTCGCCACGAGATGAGCCGACTGAGGTTCGATCGCTCGAATCTCGCCAAGTGATCACTAATTGCATAATAATAACTCAATCGGCATTCCGTGTTGAACGCAACGATTAAGCGATCAAAGTCTGTACTCCGTCCGCCCATAAGTATCAGTGCCGTGCCGATTTTTTTCTCTTTATTTTTTAGATTGGTGTGTTGTAAATGTTCTTCAATGTGTAATTGTCTTCAGTTTCACTAATTTCCTTTCTTACACACCTTTTTTTTATTGCTCTGCTATTGTGTTCAACTTTACGTGCGTCAAATTTCTTGTTACGATCTGCACCGGCATCATAACAAATCACTAGCGACTACCGCACTATACCGACTAACCACGAGAACGAAATGAGAACCTTACGACTGCAATTAAAACATCGTTAGCGACCTGAGCGAATTCCGAGGGGTTTATTTTCAACTGGTGTACTGGCGAACCACGCCTTCGTGCGATGAGTTAGTTCGCTGAACCATCTCGGTCGTTTCCCGCCGAAACAGTGATGTTTGGCTGAAGCATAAATAAATAGTCGTAGCAATAATAATGGCAGATACGGCGAGAGTCGTGGAACGGTCCGGGCGAGCGGGCGAGGTGAATGTCGGGCGCTCTGGGTGGGCGTGACGTCACGGCCGGAATGCGCCTGAGCCGCCCGCGCCCCTCCCCTTCCCGCCGGCCTGCCGCGCGCCCGCGGCCCACGTGTACCGTACGCGACACGCCACCACGCTGCACCAACCACCATCACGGCCTCTTCATTCAGATACCAAATGCGATACAAAATAACACTCCTTATGCAACCGTAAGCATCGCACCGCAACTGTCATTCGAGCCAACAGAATGCGGAAAGCTCGCGGGCTCGTGTGTAAACAGTTGACATGAGCACTGGATTAGTTGTTACACATCAGTGGCTCCTGCACTTCCTGTAGATAAGAGATTAGGATTTGAAAACATTCTCGCCCCTAGTATGTATATTAACTGTTTCAAATCTTTGCACTTTTTATTTAACTTGCTGTTGTTTCAGATCTCGAGTTCATTATTTATTTTGTAAATACATATTATATTACACATAAAACGGGAAATCAAAGTGTTTTTATAATTAACGCTTTTCTAATTCCACAGTAAATCGTGTTCTGTCTTGCAATTTTATGGTAAGTTTTTACTAAACAGCTTCCTTCCGATTCAAGATTTTCTCCAAAATTTCTTTTGACAAAAATAATGGTTCCACGATCAATATTAGTTATGTAGACGAATCTATTATATTTCGTTTTCTTCATCTCATTCATCAATCATCTTTTAATGTAACCTCAGCTAAGACCTCTGACATTCTGACATCCGACATTTTGACATCCGCAACAACGCAGAGAAGTCTACCACCACACCTATATCTGCATATAATAAGGCTGTGGGTGTTGGCACCACTATTATCCCATCAGAATTCATGAGGCATTCGACGAGACTAAGCCTTTGGCAGAAATGAGTCTTTGTAACAATGATTCGTTAGAAATTCATGGTACTTTGTTAGGTTCAATATTGCCGGAGTTTGCATAAAACAATGCGGCTTTAAACAAACAATGAGCTTGCTAGCGAATAAGATTCTTGTATTTTATAGAAATTTCAAGAATAAATGACTTTTACCTTGATCATCTACGTATTTATTACATCAATTTTATTTGCCTATAAGATCCAAATGTGCTCGATAAGAATTTCCCCAAACTTGTCAATAAACCAGCACCTTATTTCACGGTGACTTGTAACAGGTGAATTAACATTTAGTATACATTTCATCGATATCATAAACTGTATGCAAATACGACCGGCCATTCTTAAGTGCATCACGTTCTGCCCATTTGCCACCGAGCTGGCAAAGTCGTCGAATGTCAGTGACATTGTTCTTAAAGTAACTTTACGAGTTGAAGCATGTTCCAGCTAACAACTGTCCAATTAAACAATTTTACAGTTAATTAAGTTATGTAACCCATAACCTTCAGTCATATTTTGTTTTTTGATATTTTGATCAATGATTCAGACATCAAATATCTTGGATCATTAGAAACAATGTTGTTGTCTATTTGCAATTACTACTTTTTTATTTTTTACAGATTAGTATTTTTGAAATAGCAATTATGTAATGTTATGTTCATTGCATTGCTTTCAAATGTTTTATTAGATGCAATATTCATTACGTAGAAGTACGTTGTAATACGTTCATAAAATTTTCAATTACGATTACTATTTATTCCAGTGGTATTGTTTGGACCGGGATGGCATTTTTAGAAATATCTTTTTTAGCTTTACTTTCATATTTTATAATGATTTGCGGTAGCAAAGTATGTTAGATAAAGTAATATCTTGAGAAAGTTACTTTGATAGTAGACAACAGAACCGGTTTGGTCGGCCATATGATCGAAACTACTGGTGACGCACTAGGTTACTAGAATCCTTTAACGACGACTATAAATCCCAAGCAAACAGTGACAGATAGAGAAATGTTCTGACAATTTTATGGTTAACTTGCCGACAGCTATCCCTAAATCGATAAAGCGTTTGAATACAGTGAAATCGTAGATTCAAATAGAGCATTATATTGACTTTGTCATCATTTGCCTTAGCCATCTGTTAAACTGTCTACTTTAACGGAAGCTAAGGGTAATCATGAGGAAAAAATATAAAAAATGCAACGATGCGTGTATACGCCACGTGTTCTGACCAGTGGCCTGGTGACATGCTAAGCGCTACATGTAATCCTACACCAAAAGTATTACCAACCCTGCGGTTAACTAATAGCACACCCAATCAAGTACTGATATAAAAAGTTGGAGCCTCTTTGGCTCCAATTGAAATATCATCTTATAAGACATTATCTACATTATCTATCGTTCCAGCAGCACTAATGAATGCTGTAACATTCCATACGACTATTTTAACTGTTATCTCAAAATAACCAAGTTCCATATAAAAGCTGCACCTTTGAAAATCGTGGGTGTTATACAATCATTTATAGGTTTCCATCGCAGCTGCCGACCGCCGGCAAGCTCAATATTTGGACGAAGACGGGCTATAGTGGGAAAAACGAGTGCAAAAGAGATGAACTATAAAACTGGGAGAAAAGAAAAGAGTCTGCCCTTCTGTGAGATAGAATAGGATGCACGATCGGAAACCACAAGATGTCTCAATTCCACGAGACGAGCCCTGTGCGGTCCTACCAGACATAAAAATTTGTAGAATAAGACTCTTTTATTTCGTTTTGAATTCATTATGTAATCTAAATGATCGTAGAGTTTATGATTATCCAAGTTTATTAGGAATGATGATTATAAACGTTGATTTATTAAAATTAAAGATAAAGTGGGGCTTTTTTAAATAGTTGCACACATCAAAAAAGTATAGAGATTTCTCTGTCGAGTACAGACTTCACTGATGTAATTATACCCGTTAAGCTAATTCTTAACTTATACGTAGAAATTTAAATTAAAAGCCAAACTGGAAGGCTAGATGTGGTAAATATTTCCTACACACTTTAATATTTAAAAAAGTTGCAGGTAAAGCTTTTGATTTAATTTAAATGATGATTAGTAAAGTTTCATAAAACATTTTAATTAAAAAAATGCACAATGTTCTATTGCTATTCACAATAATTTTGTGAATAGCAATAGAACATTTAAGTTTGCTTATCTTTTATTTTATTCGAAAGTGATCTTAGGGTCATTTGTCTTGAAAAGTCTATTTATTATCTACATTTGGAAAGCCGTCATCAATAAGCCTGCTACAAGACTTAATCTAAATCGCATAATACATTAGCGAGATCTCGGGCCTGCTCTAATAGGCGCTCGGCGTTGATGTCTCTATCGGCGCCTGCGCGTGCGGCCCGCTGCGTCTTAATTGCTTCATCTCTCGTACGACCGACATAAGTTCCTGCATTATACTTAAGTATAAAACAGCTTATACGTTCACCTCGGACTACAGCTGTTTTTATGTTTTCTCTCTACACGTTCGGTCGGACGCCACATATTTGTGTTGTATCTTTAAGGGAGTTACAAAATTGATTATCATCGTCTTGGGTTCGCATAAAAAATAAAGTTAACCATTTAAAATTTGTTTTCTTCAAATAACGTTATTATAAAAATTTGCAGTTTAAAACACTGGCTCTAAAGAAAATTTCCAGAATATTTTGCAAATGGTCGCTGGGGGGTGTCTGCCTCCGCAAAGCGTGCGTGCGGGCTTCTAGGAAAGCGTTGCCTGTTCCGAACCCGTCCTAAGGCAGGTAGTAGGTAGTTATAGTACAACGCTTGAACAATTTCAAAGCTTTCTTTAATTGTATCTATCCTTATTTATAATGACAATTCTTTGGAAGGGTCTTCATGATCTCAAAAAAAAACTTTTACATCTAAGCAAAGAAGATTCATATTTACTTTATCCTTTAAAATATACATGTCATTGTGATCTTTAAAGAAAATGTTTACTAAGTACCTAACAGATAAAGAATTTACTTGATATTAACATGATCTTTATGATGTTTATTAATATGATCACTGCGTCGTTGGTGGTCAGGTACGTTCAAAAATAAAAATAAAAAGATTAATCGTTATAAAAATAATCATTGCTTGGCATTTTATTAAGTCATTATCGTATAAAGCTCTTGTTATGGTATAGTTGCGACCTATAATTAAGAATGAAATATGCGCGGCCTTGATAGTACGCACAATTACCGCTAGTTTGCGCCACTGTTCCTCGCTGCCGCGTTCCTCACTCGATGCGACTGACATTCGCAGAAAAACAATCACACGTGCAACATGACAATCGAAACTTGACACTGAAAATTGTGAAGCACTTCACCTTTTCGAGTTCTGAGAGCGCTAAAGCAGCATCCACCCAGCTGGTGCGGATGTAAAGGTCGGTGGTGTGGCGCGCTTCGGCGGCGGAGGGGCTCTCGCGCGCGGCACCCGCTATCCGAGGATTCGAAGGAGCCTCGGAATCGGGAGCCACCATGATCTCGGGGCCAGGCTTGTCACCAGTATCCTCATGAAGACGGCCGGAGTCCGTCTGGCGGCGCACGCTGTCATATCACTCGCCGCCACATAACCACACACTTGCACACCCGGATCCTTCACTTCTGTTTATCACTAAACCGCTCGAAACATGGAACGATCAAACGATGTCAATGTTATTAAAAACGAATTGTAACACCGTGTTCGCGTCTCGACACAAGCGCGACTCGAGCGACACTGGTTCAACGAGCACTGAACGCGTATACGGTATGGATGTTTGTGGAGCCGCCATCATGATTTGAACGGCTATGTTGCCGTTCTGGGACACGACGGAGGCCGAGGACCGGCGGCACAGCCCGACTTGATTTGCCACGGGACCACACACACGATGAGCCCGTCTCCTTCTTACGAATTGAGAGGAGCGAAGCCCGGCAAAATAAAAGCATTGAATGGAGCAATGATACCACGAGCGTGATCAAACTACTATACTATACTACACAATTATCAAAAACATACTCACTAATTGACAATTGGATAACCTTAGCTTCAGTGACTTACAAGTCACATTAGATAAGTATAAATACACCAAATTAACTAATAATTACTGTAGTTATGAGTAAATATACATGGTCAACATTCTCCATAGTTGAACCATTTATCATGGTAAAGTCATTCTAAAATTCATGCCCTGCTTTGCCACAAAAGTTTAAATTCTTAAGATCATCTGAAAGAGAGGGAAAAGAGAGCGTTTGCTAGCTAAACATTCACTCTGTACACAGATAATAAAGGCGGATCAAACATTCGGAGTTTCGGACGCACCATATCATTTTGTTTACAGAGTTTTCTGAGTAAAAAGTCGGTCGAGTGCGCCCCCGGCAGGGCGGCGGGCGCTGGCTGGCCCTTTGATGTTACCGACATAAAACGCCGCCGGCGGTGATTTAACTAATGAATTTATTTAGCGGGCGTGCGGAGTGAATGCCGCCGAGTCCTCGAAGCTACGCCAACGGGGGAAGCTAGAAAAACTACTCCTCAAATTATCGTACTCCATTAATTCCCCACTTTCTTAATATATGGTCCTTCGAGCTGGATAAAAATATATTACAGTACTAGTGGCCGCCCGCGACTTAGTCTAATTAACTTTCGTTTTTTGAATGCTACAGGAACCTAAAAAGATTCCGGGTTAAAAAGTATCCTATGTCTCAAACCAGATAATAAAGTATATGTGTGTCGAATTTGTTGTTTATGCTTGATTGATTACCAAACATATAAACACATAAACCTACAAACTTTCATATTTATAATATAACAGTAAGTATCACACCCTCATCATATTTTGTAAATATAAATCAGAGAGCATCGTTTTAATACATTATTTTAAAATGGCAGATTTTCTTAATTGATTTTTAACTTATATGTACAACAACAGTGAAAATTTTATTAGTGGTTTAAGTGTGATCACCTAATAATGTGCTATTATTTGTAAGCGCATTTATAGACATATCAAAGATTAATTAACATAGCCACTGCTAGCTATAACACGTAAAACGATAATCTACATAAGTAAGAAATACCACACAAGTACACATTTATATTGATCGCTTTCTTGGAATTTCCTCTGTAGATTCCAAGATTATGATGGGGATGCAAGTGTTAATGGCCAAATTGATGCGACAGATGTATATTTTGTTAACTATATCCTAGGGATTTTGCGAAAACACGGTTAGGAACTAGACAATAGCGATGACATTGCTAAATGTTCCTGTTTTGTATTTTTTTCTGGTCACAACACTCACGTAACGTAACCTAGTGTAAATCCAAGAGTTATAAAACTCAAGAACATTTATAATAAGCCAACGATTCTGTTCGCAATATGTATTACTGAGGCGACTCACGTTTTTGCAAAAATCATAACTTTCTTCAGTAAGACTGAGAAATGTCATAGCCACTGTCTAATATCCGCGTTTTCGCAAAATCCCTAGATCAATCATCCAATGTCATTATATAAATGTCGAAAAACACAAGATTTTTTTCACGATTGAGATATCTTATATTCAAGATTGGATCGACTGAATTTTTATTGTAGCGCGGTTCATATGTTTGCTGTGTTGTGCTTATTTCTGCTTTCTATTACAATAATACTTACTTCGCTTTAAGGAATCGGACGAGAATGATCAGTTAGCTAATAGGTCATACAACTTGTGTGACACAAGGCGACGTCAATTAAAAAAGACTAAGACAAGACACGTGCAACCGTTTTCTATTGTTATCATTCTCAAAAAGCGATAGTAATAACTTTAATCAAACATCAAATTTACTCGGTCTATTATATGACCATCACAATTTCTAAATATATTGTATATGATTAAACAGTTACAAAAACAGCCCGATAGAGTTTACACAATGTAATAAAAAGTAGAACTTATGAACTAAATCTATATGAAAAGTGTCTTTCCCTCTCTCATATTTCTAATGCATTGAAAAGCTTATCTTTTCTAAATCATTCGTACAAACGACTAAATAGAAATCCGATTATAAAACTAAAAATGAGCGTGTCGAACAATCGGATTATCATGTCAAGGCACACCTGACGACAACTCAAATCTCTGGCCTAACCTTCTGGGAATCATCATTGGAGGTGCAAACGTCCCTTTTCGCTCTATACTACCTAAAACCTACCAGTAGATTGATCGCACCATATTATGGGACCGCAGATAGGTACAGCAGTTCTCTTTACATTCAAATAAACACACTGCAATCTTATGATGCATAAAACAAAGGTGAAATTCTCTAAGCAATGTTTTCAACAACTGTTAAATAGCCCTGTCAGTATTGGGGTAGTTTAGACTGGACATTTTGACACTTCGGGCGAAAACGCAGCGGGACGTCCCTTTGTAAATCTTCTTAGAACCTCGCGTGAGGTACGGAATTGAGATCATACTGTAGGACTTATCAATTATAATGAAAATGTAACTCTTTGGGAAACTGAACCTTGTTTATAATATTGTACAAGTTATTGAACATTCACCGACGTTAGATATTCACAGATCTGATATGAGAAATTGACATTTCCATTAAGCAAACTTTAAAAATGTTTTGTAAACTTATATTCGATATATGTTTGGGGATATTTTAATTATAAGCGAGAAAAGTTTGAGAGAAGATTAGAAAATAGAGCGTGCAGATGAATTTTAACAATAACTTGAAGTTTTGGATCCTTTCGTCCCTTGGGTTGCATGAGCATAGATGTCGTTCTTTGCATTTAAGTTACTATATTTTTAAGATAAAAAAGATAAGATAAAATCTCTTTATTGCACAACACAGTAACAAAACAAGAAGATACAAAACAAGTAGAAAAATACAACATTGCACAAAGGGCGGTCTTATCGCTAATGAGCGATTTCTTCTAGACAATCCAAAATTACTTGATTTACTATTGTTTAACCATGATTATCTATATTAATACGCTAAGCAGGGGTTTCAACCGATATGATACGATCGCCTAGCTAACACATGTCGTTTTACGAACAAAAGCAAGACGCTGGGTTTCAAGGTATCGCCTATTCGAATCCTGGTGGGGGCCGATGTTTGTGTGATGAATACGAGCATAGGTACTCCAATCGTAAATGTTTAATACGTTTTTCCGTTACCCTATTATCCCATAACACAAGCCTACAGAGCTTATTTTGGGGCAAGGCATATTGGTGCGAGTGTTGAAAATATTTGTTTAAATTTAAAGATTTTCCTTTCGCGTTTTCTGAATGAGCTCAAAAGATTTTTCATGCAAGGAATTTATCATAATAATGTAGAGTAATGTAGGTCTTTACCAATGAAATTGCCGTTCTACCGTACTATTTTAAATCCATTTTTTTTGCTAAGAATTCTAAGTTCATTTTTTTTAATATGGAATTCTTTTTTGAAAATTAGTCATTTGTTTAAAAGTTAGGGTTCTGATTTCAGCTCATTTGTACGTTTTTCGTCATCATGGATATGTTAAAAATTCGAGTGATTATAACGTCGTGGCAGCAAAGTGGCAGAAGCGGCACGCAACATCAACGACGTATACGGAGTGAACACTACTAACGTTCGCACTAGCCGTTTTTGGTTTGTCCGTTTCCTTTTAGGAAATTTCGACGTAAGAAATAAACACTGTGGTCGACCGAAAATTTTAGTGGACAATGACGAATTAAAGGCGACAGGGGAAGCTGATCATTCTCAATCTACAGCTGAATTATCAGCAGCTTTCGATGTTAGCATCGTAATAATATTGGTCCATTTGGGCCAAATTGGCAAGGTAAGAAAGCTTGACATATGCCCCTCGAATTAAATGATCAGCAGCGCGAAGTACTCGTTGAGTTGAGCCTTGCACTGCTCAACAGGCATACAAACGAAGGCATATTGAATCGTATTGTTACTTGCGACAAAAAATAGATTCTGTTCAATAGTCGCAAGCACTCAGCATATTGGTTAGATTCAGCACCTAAACAATGCCCCAAACGAAAACTGACCCCTAAAAAGTGATGGACACTGTTTGGTGGTCCAGCACCGATGTTACTCACAACACGCGATCTCATACTGCACAGCAGACGGTGCCCAAGTTACAAGAGCTGGGGTTGGAAGTTGTCCGTTATCCACTGTACTCACCAGACCTTACCCCTACAGACTTCTACTTTTTCCAGGATTTGGAAAAATAATTAGCGGGGAAAATAATCCTTTCATTTTGACAGTCCCAGCATTAAACCATAAGGCCCCAAAATTTTAAATAGGGTTTAAATCAGCAGACCACAGCAGCAGAGATACCGAGTTCCATTATAGCGCCATAAAGTTAATCTTCCGATTTAGCTTGATGTAAAGGTTTGTCGTCGGTAAATATAGTATTCGACCAATCAAAATCGAGATGTTGTCGCGCAAAGTTAAGCCGGGTTGTTTTGTGGTGAGGTTTCAGCTCCACTTTGATAGCATGGTGTCTGTAGTGTAGTCCAGCACTATACAAAGCTTGTCGGATCGTCCGAGTAGTTGGTGTGAAACCGTTCTCTTCGTAACGACGAATCATTTCTGTTATTTGCGCGGCGGTTAGTATTGGTCGTCGTCCTGAATTATTTCTATGATCTGTTAATTGCCCTTCTTCGCCGTGACGCCGGATCTATAACCTCACAGATATAGCACTAATCTGTGTGAGCTGATAAAAGTGCTTGTTCATTTACAATTTTGCTAAGTTTATGTAAAGCATAGCTCGACTTGCTTAAATGTGCACAGACATGATCAACGAGCTCTTTCCAATTCATTTTGCTGTCAATATATAATCCTAAAAACATTGTGTAATCTATTCCTTCAATGTTATGTGTTAAGTAATTAATATATAATTTTTATAATTTTATTTCTGCAGTTTTTTATGTAAATATCATCATTTTAGTTTTGTTAAGATTATTTTTTAAATTATTACATTCAAGCCATTTCATGACTGAAGTCAATGTAGTATTAATATCACATTCTAGGTTTATAGTCTAAAATATAGTATAATGAAATAAAATAGTGCTGTCATCTGCAAATAGTGCCATGTGGTTAATCGTCATTTTTGGCAGGTCATTTATACATATAAAATGCAATGGTCCTAAAATACTACCCTGTGGTGGTGGGATAAATGCATTAAAATTTAGTCAAATAGTATATTTTTTTTCTCAATACTGTACTATTCTTTATTTTGATTGATAAATGCATTCAAATTTAGTCAAATAGTATTTTTTTTTTTCGATTACAGTGGCATGATCTACACAGTCGAATGCTTTTGTAATGTCCATATGTATACGATTTATTTTTTCCCATTTTTACTATTTTCAATAGTTTTTCCAAAATAATATTACAGTATAGTATTGGGTCTGGGAACTATGAAAATACATGAAACCTCCAAATCGTAACAAATGGCAAATACAAATTTCCCATACGACGCTCTGTTGACTTTACTTCTAACACCAGCATTCCATTACCTACGTATTCATTCATAATGAAAATGTGTGTATCTCCTTTCATTTCTCGAGTTTAGACAAGAGCAGGCAGTTTTAAATTTTTCTCTGCTGTAATAAAATCTACTTCATGTGTACTCAGTTAAAATTTTCACTAACCATTGGTAATATTTATCACATTAAACTATTATGAAGAGATGGATGTCAAGTGGAGTTTGATAGGTGATTTTGGCGATCGGTAATCTAAGGACACATTATTTAAGTAGGTAAGTTTTAATATAATTCTATTTTTAAGTTTTTAGACATTAAGTAGTTTAAAAAAAATATATTAATCATTGTGTGTAAATAAACAAATAAAATTTTCATAATACATAATATAATAAAGACTGGCAGATAACGCCGTAGATATTGATGATGGAAACGAGATAATATGATCTAAGTAGACAAAGTTGCGGATATTCACCACATGTAAAATAACTATGCAACCAAAGAAAATTTGTACAAAAAGTGAAAGAAAAACATAGGTTTTTTGATGATGAGACAAAAAAATAAGAAATATTTCATAAAGAAAAGACTTAATTCAACTTACAACTCTATCCGCTAGCACTTCAGTCGGATTTTACGAAATATTAAATACATATTTTATGTCGACGAGTGTCTGCTAGTTAAAAAGTAAGGTAAGGTTTTTATTAACGGTTTTTGTATAAATTCTTTGTGTGATACTGATACTAAACAAAGAATACACTCTACTATTCCCAGTAGGAAGACTCTGGCAAACATAGTACATTCTAAACCTCGGATTTGCAGATGAATTCGTATGATATATGCATATAGGAATGTTCTATGATAATGGACACAGTAAATTCCAACCTAATTTAGTATTGTCTCATAAGGAAAACCTTACTCCAACATTTACCAATCAACATGCTGATAAAGATAATAATTAATGTGGCTGTAAAAGTAATGCCTCAGGACCGCTTGAGAGGTTTCTGAAAATTGACGAGATGTATATTATAAAACTGTACCTAAATTGTACCTAACAGTACCTGTGAACAGATAAATAGCACTTCACACATTTACATAATAAAAAGGTAGAGTAATGCTCAAGCCATTCTGTCTGGTTGGCTTGTATATAACCACAACTGGCAAATACGTATGAATCAGAACCCGATACATATATCAGTAAACTGAACCTAAATAGTACCTTAAAAAAACCATCATTAGAAAATAGAAAATCAAACGGGATTATTTCAAGAACTGAAAATATGTTAGAAAAAAAACATTATATTTATTTTATATCTAGACTAGCTGACCCAGCGAACTTCGTACCGCCCTAAAAAAATAGGGGTTGTCCAGCGGACAAAATTGTGAATCTAAACCATTCTCAGATCCCCTTGAACACACACAAAAAATTTCATCAAAATCGGTCCAGTCGTTTGAGAGAAGTTCAGTGACATACACACTCACAGAAGAATTATATATATAAAGATAAGTAATGTGTATAGGAGCCGCTTTTTTGTTTTAATCTAAGGTATATGCGTTTGCCAGTTGTGGTACACACAAACCAACCAGACATCAGAATGGCTTGAGCATCTTGTTATTTTTATTAACTTTTTATTATGTTAATGTGTCTAGTATTATTGATCTGTTCCCAGGCACTGTTAGGTACAGTTTTATTATATACTCGTACATCTCATAAATTTTCAGAAGCCTCTCAAGCGGTCCTGACCTTACGCACACTCTAAAAGTGATTCGTCAATCCGAAAATTCGATGAAGAAGTGTATTCTGCACAACGCGTTCTTGGCAATCAGCACAATGCCATCTAGTGAATTCATAATAGACTTTTGAAAGTGTGTCCATTAATAATGCATAATGCATCTAAACAAACCAAATCTTACTTAGGTACGATACGATTGCTAAACTATTGTGCTAATGACAAGTAGTCTGTCAACAGGTGAATAACAAATACTTCTAAACAAAGGTTTAACAGTGATTTTACATGTTTTATCTTCTTGTCACGAGACGAGAACATCAGGTTATCCTCTCGTGTCATGACAGAATTTATGACCTAATTGAAGCATCAGGCTGGAGAAGTAATACTACACGTTATAAAGAAGAATTTAGCTTATAGTACCTAAGCCATTTTATTAGGGGGGTCAAGGATGATGAGCAAAATTGACATCAACAGTCTTGGTTCCATCATTCATGACGGCACTACAATACCTTTTTGCAACGTCGTTAAAGATCTAGGCTTGTATATCGACTCGAGTTTTAAATGGCAGGACCAAGATAGTAGTGTCTGTAAAAAAGTAACGGGAACCCTGCGTGCCCTTTATCGAATGAAAAATTTTTTGCCGGTCAATATCAAGGCAATGCTTGTGCAAACCTTAATATTTCCCATAATCGACTATGGTGATTTGTGCTACTTCGACCTGAATGCAGATCTACTCAACAAACTTGATCGTCTTCAGAATAACTGCATTCGATTCGTTTTCAATCTGAGAAAATATGACCATGTTTCCGCATACCGATCTCACTTAAAATGGATGCCCATTAGGCAGCGCAGAACTATGCGGGCTCTGACCACCCTGTTCTCTTTGCTAGATTCTCCAAATGCTCCCCCTTATCTCACTTCTCAATTTCAGTACTTATGTACCTCTCATAGTAAAAATCTTCGATCTTCTTCTAATCGTTTACTTATCGTTCCATCACACTGCTCCGATATTATTCACTCTTCCTTCTTCGTAAAAACGATACTTTTGTGGAATGATCTCCCGCTAGATATCAGAATGTCCCCCAGTAAATATACCTTTAAAACCAAACTGCGAAGCTTTTTATTAGAACAGGCGTTTCATTGAGTGGTTTGTCGTCATTATTTTGTATTTATTTTGGAAGTATGTATGTATTTGTGTATTTATTTAAATGTATTAACTTATGTATGTGTATGTTTATATATTATTATTTTTATAAACTTTCTTTCCATGTGATTTCCACTTCAGTTGTGCACCCTACCACTAATAATCTCCACAACATCCTATGGTTGACTGGTAGAGAATGCCTACGGCATTAAGTCCGCCATTGTACATTTGTGCATAAAGAATAAATAAATAAAAAATAAATAACGGGGATTTTCGGATTTACTCGTATGTGGCATAATAACATGATGGGAGCAACCTTGCACCTTGTGAACTACTCCCACCTTATCTGAGTTCTTTAAATGGGTTCGAACGTCTAGGGCAGCAAAAAAATTAACAATCGGCCGTGACTGTTGGTCGAGACCAAATCGTCAGTGTTTTGAAGAGGAGCTACTGGAAGCTTCACGTAACGTTTATGATGACGGAAAAATATTCATCTACCGGGTTGCATGGCATGGGGGTGGCCATACGAAGGGGTAGAAAATAGGGGGGAAAATATATGAGAACTCCTATATATTAGCTCCTATTAAAAAACGACTTGGACGCGTCCAAAAGTCATGGCCGATTGGTGGTTTTTGTTTTGTTTTTGCATAATTGTTCAGATTGGGATGAAATTCTTCACTGTTTTATCCTGGAAAAGTTCCTGTGGAATTATAAAAGAAGTGACAGCGTATCCCTTGAAGGTAGGTGTAGTTATAATTGTGTCTTAATCAACGCGGATGAAGTCACGGAAAAGCTATTAAATTTAATGAATCAATCTTCAGTCTCAATTTTAATTAATAATTGTTTTAATATCATTTGGGCAGAGATAATTTTCCGATCATGTTTGCCCTTCACCTTTTAGAAGACTACCAAATAACATTATTTTATAATTTATTAGGTTCCATCTGAACTTGATTAGTTTCAAGGGTCAAGGTAAACCAGAGTAACAAAAGTGTACTTGCATAAGATAAACAAGTTATTATTGTTCTAGATATTTTAATGAATGAAATTTATATGAATGAATATTATAGAACATTTAAATTTTTATTTTCAATATAGAACTTCCGCCTGCCCGTTCTCTTCCCCCTTAACTTTAGTTACGCGATTTTCTTATTTTTGCTTTTACAAACTATTGGAAAACTAAAAAAAAAGTTGGATAAAATCAGTGAAGTCATACTGAAGCTTAGGCATTACCAAGGGAAGTAGGGGGTAAATTCATTTTATATAAAGACGAGCAGCAGCCACTCGCGACTTCGTCCGCGTAAATTTTAGTTTTTTGAGAATGCTTCAGGAAGCTAACATTTTACCCGAATAAAAAGTATCCTATTTGTTTCTTAAGTTTTCACGCACATCACTCATTAAATAAAACTAGTTTTTACGGGTTAATGCACGAAACTTTATTTATTTATTGACGTTTCGTAGCCTTTACAGGCTACGTCGTCAGAAGCAAACTTTTATTTAATTTGTCGAGCTACTTACTTTTATTGAGCGTTCGGTTATTTCATTGTTCGATTTTGAAAGTTTTATTGTCTATGTATGAATTTATTATTTAATTTACTTAATAAAGTATTTTATTTAAAATTCTTTTTTATAATTTTGAGTTCATTTATTTGACCCTAACCATAAACTACCACCGGTTCCAAAATTGGGAGACCTTTCTGAGAAGAACCGGCGAAACAAACTCAAGAGAGGCTTTCTATCTCCTTCTAATGTTAAATTATGCAAACAAAAAGAACTAATAGTATCTGTTGATCTTGCAGTGTGTGCTCGGGGTTGGGATTTTATCTCCTGTATAATGGATTCCCAAGCTGGAGGTATATACCAACCATCTTCCCTCTTGAAATTTGGATATTTTTTAATCTCAATAGCCTCGCGTATCATTCTAGGAACGAATCGTTGCTCAGTTGCAAGGATCTGTGGTTTATCAAATCAAATGTAATGGTTTGGTCCCCCTAATGCATGTTCACACACTGCAGACTTATTTTCGCGCCTATGTTTCATATCTGCGATATGTTCTTTTACCCGAGTCCCTATACTCCTCTTTGTTTGCCCGGTGTAGGAGAGATGTACTGTGGGACCAAACCATTACATTAGATTTGATAAACCACAGATCCTTGCAACTCAGCAATGATTCGTTCCTAGAATGATACGCGAGGCTATTGAGATGAAAAAATATCCAAATTTCAATAGGGAAGATGGTTATTATATAGCACCAGCTTGGGAACCCATTATACAGGAGATAAAATCCCAACCCCGAGCACACACTGCAAGACCAACAGATACTATTAGTTCTTTTTGTTTGCATAATTTAACATAAGAAGGAGATAGAAAGCCTCTCTTGAGTTTGTTTCGCCGGTTCTTCTCAGAAAGGTCTCCCAATTTTGGAACCGGTGGTAGATTACGGTAGTTAGGGTCAAATAAATAAACTCAAAATTACAAAAATGAATTTTAAATAAAATACTTTATTAAGTAAATTATATAATAAATTCATACATAGACACTAAAACTTTAAAAATCGAACAATGAAATAACCGAACGCTCAATTAAAGTATTTGGAAGGTAGCTCGACAAATTAAATAAAAGCATCCTATCTCAATCCTGATACTAAACTATATGAATGGCAAATTTTATCAAAATCATTTCAGCCAAGCAACAAAGTCACTTTCGCATATTAGTTAGAATGTATTGATCTCAGAAAAAGCATATACATACTTTTAATTTCAATATTATTTGTTTATCTACTTTTTCCAAGTACTGCGGTGACATCATGAGGAGTTCGTTGGTATCTTTACTTGGTAGGTAGGTACTAATCACCGAATACAAGTGTGTTCCACGTTGCGTTTAGCCATGCCGGTCAGCTTCCCCGCAAGGCCCGTGAATGCCGACACTGCGCCTGAGTCTGACGTTGACGGATTTATTGCCCGTCTCCACGTCAACGCTTAGAATTTTAGCGACTGAACGTGTTAAAGTCGTAAAGAATAAAAAATACCCACCTTCAGAAACGGTACCGTATTCGACGGCACCTACTTACGAGTAACGCCATGAATAATATCGTGGATTTTTACGACAGATCAAACGCTTAGATTGTTTAAGTAACACAGAGATGAGCTTGCTAATATTAATACATAAAATACACCGAAAAGTATATTAGTAGTGGATACTTTAATCCTGGATGATTTTTTAATTAAATCTACTTACAGACTAGCACGTCGTAACGTTACTGTTGTTTCAGAAATCTGCCATAAATAAGAACTAACGAAAGTATTTTCGTATTTTTGGCATATGTATTGTTAAAAGGTCGTTACACAATGCCCCCGTGATTTCTGAAACAATAGTAATATTTATTATTTAAACTGATTAATTACTTTTTCCTATCTAAGTACATACTGTATCCATAGGTTTTTTATAAAAATTTTTATTTATTCTTATTTTTGGACCAATCAAGTCATTGATTGGTCCACTAACTCATTGACAAGAACTCGCTCAGCTAATATTTGCGCCCGCGCACATTGCGCACGCATGTCACCGTACAATTTTATTGCCGTCGTAAAACAGAGAACGCGCGCCATATGAATTTAGATAGGTAGCAGTGTTGCACGCGGAATCTGATAGCGAAACCTAAAACATATAAAATTAGAAGAACAACAATAAAGAAACATCGATTGGCGTTGCAACTTGATGCTACTTTAAGTATTGGTCACCTTTCATATTCTGCTGCCTTCGTATTAATATTTGTCGATGTATACATATTTGAACAATACAAATACAACATTTGCAACATCAAAAAATATTGATAAGGCAATTATCGGTGAAATATCAAAAAAAATCAGACTCCACAAGTAAAGTAGACACAGGGTAATAAGCCTACTTTGCTACATAGCTTTCGGATTACATTAGTCACAAACTAAAAGGAATCTTAAAGCAAGTTTGAAGTTTTATTAAGCCAGAAAAATTTTTTTGAAAACATTCAACAAAAACACTTACACAACGTACTCACGTGGTTGTCGTACACAAAATACACAGGGCTACGTTCAAAAACTACGATCCAGGTGCAACAAATGTCAAATTTAACAAAAGTTTCTTATACTTCATGTCAAAATCGAAACGTCAGCATGAAAAATTGTTCTCGGAGTGGTTTGGAAAGGAGACCCCGCTAGCAAGTTGTCAAACAAATAGCTGATTATACAATACGTGTACGTGTTTCCCATCGGGCTCGGAAAGCAAAAATATTGTTGATGCAAACAAATATGTGGAGTGAAACAAAGTTTTGTGTAAACGATTTTGTTGTATGTTGATATGTTTTTGTTGATTGTGTAGGGCTAGGTATCCGAAACGTATAGGATCCTATATGGTCAATAATGAAGTGTTCTTAAATTCTATAGTTAAGGTATTTTCTTCCTCGTATATTTTTTATTGACGTTCAAACACCAAACATGTACTCGTAATTTCTTTTTCTGATGATTCTGATTTCACGCACTGTATAACTTAATATATTGGATTCGGAACTGAAACAAAAATATAATGAAATTGTCATAAGTGTTCCTTTATGTTAAAGAGTGCAAGACATGTATTAAAATCTCTGAACTATTTTAAATATTTAAGTGTGAACAAGATAATATCTTATTTCACATTCTTAAATGCACATAGGAAATGACAGGTTTCATGACAAGCACTTATAACCTCACCTATTAAAATATATGAGCTTTTAGCGCCGATCATACGTGCACAGGCTCGCATACACAATTATAACACTCGCGACGAATTGGCATGCAAAGTCGTTTTCGAGTAGTAAAATGTGTTTACAGCGTTATGAATGGCGAATGTAATTCGTAAGTACAAGCAGACCCGACAGACGTTGTCCTGCCCGAGGAAAAAATAAAAAAAGCCCAAAAAATCCGAATGTCTGAACACTTACAGGGTTGAATCATCATTTACATAAAGTTTTCTTTCGTTGTAATATTTTTGTTTAATTGTATTCTGTAAGTATTATTTGTATTATTTCTATTTAAGATAAACTTGCGCGTGCACCCGACTTCGTCTGCGTACAAAAAGTGCTTTTCCATATATAAACTTTCCATCAGCTTTTCACCACTTAAAGATATATTTTTGAGATAAATACTATCGCTATCTTTTCACGGGAGTTGAGTTAAATCTATATAAAAAAGAGGTAACAGACAGACACACTTTCTCATTTATACTTAGTATTAGTATGAATTTTCGCGGTACGAACACGCGGGGCGTCCTCAGCCGCGTCGTAATGTCGATGCCGACGGGGCGCGTAAATCAATTCGAGCTTTTAATTGCGCCCTCTTTGGTTTCGCACCTCCCTGGCGACATCTTGATAAAAACTTGTCACGGCCCTGGCCCTCGTTAAATATCGTCGGCGCAGACGCAATAAATCGCGTGATTTAGAATGAGCCGTCCAAGAATGAGTTAATCCTCAGGTTCTTTTTTACGACTGACGAGACTGCATTATTATTAGTCGAAAATCGATTAAGTATTCCTATAAGGTTCTCATCGCTCACAAAAACTTTGTTTAGGACTAAGTAGGCGCCAGATAAGGCATAGTTTATTTTAATGTTTGATGTAACACTGGGTTTGACTGAATAATTTAGGTAAGTAAGTTTGTCACCGAGATTGGTATACCGAGACGACTGTATTCACTTAAATGAGGTTAAGCCAGTTTGGCACGTGTAAATTATAAACCAAAGACTTTGGATTATAATCTTCGAAAAACCTTTTTTTAAAGGACCCGCAATGATCCCTATTTAAAAACCAATAGAGGAAAAAGTTGCGGGGCGGGTGAAAGCCTAATAAAAGCTAGTAAATTAAAATAAAGCACAAAAAAGTATACACACATTATTTCGTCATTTCAACTTCCAGGTAACATAATTAAGAAGTTTCGGGCCTTTAATTGCATTAGAAACAAATCACATTACCTAGCTAGCAATCCACTATTAACATATCCAAATATCGGTCTCGGGCGAAGTGAACGAAATTGTTTATAATTTATGTTTAATGGCGGCGCGACGTGGGTGGCCGGCAGCCGCGGGCGATCCTAATTGGATAAATTGCCGGCTTAGACGGACGATAAACAGAATTAAACAATTTGTTGGGCGCGGTGTCGTTACCGCACGACTACTACTACATACAACTACTACGAGACATGACATTCGCTACGAGTACGTAGTCGTTGCGTTGTAGTGGGTAATCGATCGCTACTTTCGCATTACTTTGATTGACGCAGTCAAAGCTTTTCGGGAGTTAATTAAGGGTCTCCTTTCGGGTATATGTAAAAATTCAATTCAAAGATAAATCGCGTCAAAATTTTAAAGTGGGGGCTCGTTATGTCACTTCTAAGAAAAATAGTACCAAGACATGAAATCATCCATCATTTCAAATCAACATATCTCTGCAATGTTTTGACTATGTGGAAAAAGAAAAAAATACGTATCTCGCCTCACTCCGATTTTCTTAATACCTCTTAAAAGAATACTGAGTACCTAAATTAATAGAAATCAGAAATCAATATATCTTTATTCAAATTGGATGTATAGTACAACACTTTTGAATCGTCCAAACATTTTTTTCCCTACCATTCGTTATTGGACATATTTTTAGCTGCGGAGAAAAACGAGCGAAAAAAACTCCACAACATTAAAAGCATAATGTAACAACATTTACAAATCATTATGTTGTTACAACGTCAATACAATCATGATTTATTTAATATAGAACACCTGTTGGAATGATTGGAACAGTTCAAACCCAAGCATTTTTGTCTGTAATATAATTAGACACTTTGTAATAAGCTTTTTTAATAAGTGCTTTTTTTATACTATCTTTGAATTTATTTATGCTTAACTCTTGGATATTGCTTGGGACTTTATTGTATAAGCGAACACAAAGACCTTTAAATGAATTATTGATTTTGTGAAGCCTAGTAGCAGGTAAAGTTAGTTTATTTTTGTTTCTTGTATTAAGTGTGTGAACATCACTGTTTTTAAGAAACAAATTAATATTTTTTCTTACAAGTAATAAATTTTCGTAAATGTATTGTGATGCGACCGTCATTATACCAAATTCTTTAAACCTATCTCTTAAGGAATCCTTAACTTTAAGATTATATATTGATCGAATAGCTCTCTTCTGCAGCACAAAAATAGTTTGAATGTCGGCGGCGTTTCCCCACAATAAAATTCCGTACGACATTACACTATGGAAATAACTAAAGTATACTAATCTGGCCGTATCTACATCCGTTAACTGGCGTATCTTCATTACGGCATATGCTGCAGAGCTAAGTCTATTTGATAATTTATCAATATGTGGGCCCCATTGAAGCTTAGAATCTAAAGTAATCCTTAAGAATACTGTGGTGTCTACAAGGCCCATATTCCTATCCTTTACATTCACACTGGTTTTTACCTGTTTTACATTAGCTAATACAAATTTCATACATTTCGTTTTTCCTTCATTTAGTAATAAATTATTAACATTAAACCAGTGGACTACCTTAGAGATACAACTGTTCACGTCGTCAATAACTGTTTCCTTACGTTTAAGTTTAAATAAAAGTGATGTATCATCCGCGAACAATACTATCTCATGCTTATCTCTAACGTAGTAAGGCAAGTCATTAATATAAATTAAAAATAAGAAAGGACCAAGGATTGAGCCCTGCGGAACACCCATTTTAACCGGCGAACCCGCAGACTTATTGCCGTTAATGTCAACCCTCTGAATCCTATCCATCAGGTATGACGCAATAAGATCCAGATCAGTATCTCTAAATCCATAGTGGTGGAGTTTCCTGAGTAATGTTTCATGAAAAACGCAATCAAAAGCCTTGGACAAGTCGCAAAACACACCTAGAGCGTCCTGCGAGTTCTCCCAGGCGTCAAAAATTTGTTGTATAAGTTCAACACCGGCATCGGTTGTTGAACGACCCCGTGTAAAACTAAATTGTTTACAGTGAAGTATATTATATTTATTAAAATGTGATTGCATTTGATCTAACATGATTTTTTCGAAAATTTTACTAAAGCACAGAAATTGGTCTAAAGTTTGTGGGGTCTGATGTACTTCCCGTTTTATGCAAAGGAGTTATTAAGTTAATAAGTTTCTAAACTTTCGCCTCAAATTAACCCAATTAATTTTCGCCCGAAAAGTTTTATTCTTCTTTATCTCCGTATCAAAATTCATCAAAATCCAAATAAATACTCGTCCAAGTAATCATTTCAAAATGTTTGGGAAAACACTGACTGAGAAAAGATAATCTCTGACGCTTTCTCCGGCTGAATAGTTGGATACTTGCAATAACAAAAAAAATCTTCCGACATTTATTGTTTTTATTTAAACTTGCAACTCCATGAGCTGCGTTGACGGAGTGGCATGTCAACGGCGGCCACATATTATAACACTAAGTCGCGAACATGGTTCACCACTTAGTGATATCCTTCTGGTATTTTGCAACCGGTCCTTCTGTTAAACCAATTATATTTTTTTATTTATTGCACGCGAATATGTCATACAAATTGATACATAAGGATATGACTCTCTGAGGAACAGTTTCAATCTGTAAATATTCGATTTTAGCAATGTCAAATAAATTATTTTATTTAGATCTGCTTAACTTTATGTATTTGTTTCAAAAGAACAGTAACCATATCTACTCTTAGCATGAACCAATATTGAATGCAAATAGTTTGCGAGTGGAAAATATTATTGTCAAATTTTGTATGGAAACCTGTACCCTTAGTACTAACCAATATCGAATTCGAATAGTTTGCAAGTCCGAAATTTCACTATCAAATGTGTACAGATTTTTAGTTCTGGTTACGTACTTTGTGGCGCTGTTGTTCAATTTTTCATACAAAATTAGACATTGACGTTTCGCACTCGCAAACTATTCGAATTCGATAATTGTTCGTGCTAGGGGTACTGCTCTTAATTCAAATTATGGTCTAATCGTGTTTAAAGTTCAAAAGATATAGTATGACTTTAAATTTTCCATTCCTCTCTATAACCGTTCTTAGTTCCGGAAAACAATATCGCCATCTTACAAATTATCAATCAATCTGGACTTAATTCTATTACTTACTTTTTCTTCCGTCAGGCCCTTTAGACTTCATCATCAGCCTTTTAATGTCCCCACTGCTGGGGCACAGGCCTTCCCTATGGATGGAATAGGGAGATTGGGCCATGACCCACCGCGCGGGCCCCGTGCGGATTGGTGGGTGCTAACGACTGCAGATGCAGCCGGGACCAACGGCTTAACGTGCCTTCCGAAGCACGTAGGAGCTCGAGATAGTAAATTTTTGGTCACCCATCCAATGACCGACCACTGCGAAAGTTGCTTAACTTAGCAGTATAGTACGACAGAGCCTATATAATTGCTACTTTTGGCCACTATGAGCGCTGCGATTGATTTTATAACCCACCTAGTACTTGGCACTCAGTAAAAATATAGGTACATGTCTAAAGCTTAACCACGAAACATTTGGATTAAGTTAAACTATAGTAATGTAATGCTCCCTCATCCACAAAACTCAACTCCGGGAAAGCCCTGTTGAGAGGTTTTTACTATCTTAAGCTATGTATTAGTAAACGTAATTAACTAATACATACATGTTTCACTTCATTGCACACTTGCACCAAAGCTCTGAATTCAAATTTAGAAACAAATCATGTCTAAGTTTTAAGCGTTATTATATCTCAATTTGACTCTAAACAATAGACAAAGATGAAATAATGTGTTAAACACTGTTAATTGTTAATTTTAATTAAGAACTTTTGTGCAAGTTGGCCTTAAAGTTACGTAACATTTTTTTTAGATTTATTAATCTAGCAGTTAAATGTTATAATTTTTATTATTTTTAAAGCATGTAACTGCTTGATGTTTAAATCTAAAGAAAATGTAACTAGAAAAAATTCCACGCGGACCAGGCAGCAGACGGGACTCGAACCCGCACCCTTCGCAATCCGGGCGAATGCACTGACCAATTATGCTACCGCGGCCCTCACGGATTGTGGGTTTACCTATAATGCGAAGAGATGGCGCTGCCTTGCAGTTTAAGAATAGCTAGAGAGAATTTCGACGCGGTCCGTGAGGGCCGCGGTAGCATAATTGGTCAGTGCATTCGCCCGGATTGCGAAGGGTGCGGGTTCGAGTCCCGTCTGCTGCCTGGTCCGCGTGGAATTTTTTCTAGTTATATTTTCTTTAGCAGTTAAATGGTTAAAACAAAATTATCTTAATTTTTTAATAATAAAATACTGTTTCTTCGAAAGAAAAAAATACCGAAAGTTATTTATGATACAAGTACGGTAAGTTGGTTATTCCAAACGAGTAGACGAATGTAAGCCCGACTCGAAGTCGTCAACTCGAGAGAGAATGCGAAATTAGAAAAAAATGCTTCATTTCTTAAATTACGTTTAATGTTTTCTCGCAAATGTGTTGAAAAATGTTGCATGACATTCGTGCGGATTGGTATATATAAACTCGTGACTATGGTAAGCTTTGTAATAACCAACTTATCACATGTATCATTATTAACTATTACGTACTTGATTATTAATAGTTACGTCAAAACAAATATTTGCTTCCCTCTGACAAGTTTTAAACAAAAGATTTAAATACCGTTTGTTGTTCTGTAAACATTGTCACCGTAAATACAATGCTTGTCGAACGAACAAAATGTTTTGTTTGCTCATTGCCGTCTAGACAACAAGTGATATCCCAAACAGGCTTTATTTATTACTCGAAGTCTCTAAAAAGTTTTTATCACAAACGAAGTGAACGTTTTGTAAGGGCAGCTCGAAAAAGTCATAAGTACTTACAAAGAGCGTATTTTATTTTTCTGTTACATCAGCATGTAACAGAGATTTCCGAGTATCGCAGTCGGTAGCGGGGTCTCGCTGTGGGTGGTCTTATGCCATGTGATGTCTCTATGAAGTGGTGCGCGAGCGATCGTATAAAAGTATTTTTATATTTTTTTTCTGCCCGCGCTGCGGCCCTGTCACCTGTCTGACACCGGGGCTTCTGGGGCATACTAATTTCTATCTTGATATGTCTCCCACGCTGAAAAGCAATGAAAAAAATAGATTATGGCATCAACTAACTTAATTTTGCACAAAAATTATACAAGTAGACTCTTGGCAGAAAAAGTTATTCGGAGTATTCTTCATAATGTCAGTTTACTAAATAAAATTAAGCATTTTATAAATACATATTTCTCATTTTCCATTCCTTTATAAATACATAAATTGATTCCATAAATGGATTCTCTCTCATTTGATCTGATAGTAGAAATGTTTGGCTAGCTCATACAACACAGCTCCTTCCAGAAGCGCGGGAGTCAACACCAAGCACTCGATCATGGACTTCGGTCGGTGTAAGAACGACGTAATCTACAATGACCAAATCTAATTTTCATGATACACTGTAAACAAAGTAGATATATCCAAAATATTAATTGTCATTTTTGGATTTCAATCAAAAACAAGTTGTGTTATCTAAAACAACAGACTTTGGCCTTCTCATAAGAACATTGTAATTATTTATGGATTATCATTATGGTACGCCGAAAAATATTAAAAGTTTGGGGGAAATCTACAAAAGATATAGAGTAGTGACAATACAAACTTGTATACACAAATAATGCAAATCGCGTCACAAGAATACGTTAAATTGTGCTCATCATAATTTGATTAGAGCAATGTTGGTAGTGTAAATATATTATTTATTATTAATTTAAGTAATCATGCCTGCAGAAAAATCGTGCTGCTCACGCTTCTGATAAATATGAGGTTTTCTCATGGTTATTCAACATAAGTGGCAGTTTGCCACTACGGTCGTTCTATAGGTTTTGCTAAGAATTTTCTTTGCAGCCTAATTGATACTTAATACATGTCGATGGATCCTAATGAGCACAGGCCGATATAATAATTATTTTAATCAATATCGGGCACAGTACCACCGCTCATTACTAGGAATTATGCTGTTCATAAATTATGTATTTCTACGCCGTTGGTTTAGCAAATACGGTGGCTGAAGAACTGGTCAACTACAACTCATTAAGTTTACTAGCACTGGTAATTAATGTTGCCCATACTGACTTCAACGGTATTTTTTACAGTTTTTCTTGCGAGTGTTTATCCATATTTTAAAATTCATTATTGAATGTATTGATTAGTCTGCAAACTTTTTATTAAAACAATAAAAACCGAAAAATCTCCCGATTTAAAAAATACCTCCTGAAAATTGAATTAAAAAAAGGTATATTTTTTTCTAATATAATCTCTGAATGGCGTATTTAAGTAACTTTTGAATTTCTTAAAAACGGATCGAAACCTATAAAAGAAATAAATATTTTCTCGACGCAATAAATGTTTTCTTTAAAACTCAAAATGTCTTCCTAATTATAAATAAACTTAAACAAAATTAGTTAAATGTAGTCAATTGTCAAAAAAGTCATTACAAACCTCTATGAATGTTATTTTCTTGATTGTCTAATAAATACTAATTAGAATTTTGCGTTATTTGAAGACTGCATCCCATTTTTCGTACAATGGATGAATACCGTTCTATTGTATCTGTCATTTTATTACACAGATAAATTAATATGTAAGGTTTGACTTTCGATTATATGTGGTTAAGAAGATTTGAAATCTTGTTTAAAAATGTATTACGTTAAATCTTAAAATAAAAACCCAACCTAAGTTACACGCTTAAATCTTTTTTCTACCGCAACATTTTTTACTCATGAATCATTACAAAGTTGACGTGAGCTTTTAAAAACGCGTGTCAAAGGTTGTAAACTTTAAAGTCACGTAAACCACAAGATCCTTATAAACGCAATTACCTGCGAAAGATTACTAAAAACTCTCCCAAAGCAAAAAGGTCTTTATAAATAAAAACATAAATAGTCATGTGGAGCAATAAATTTGTTTATTGTACAATAAAATAATGTAGCCAGCTCGTGTTGGGTGGTCCCGCGCACAAAAAGCGGGAACATGGCGGTTCGACCGTTGCCATAGAGACGCAGCGCGATGCTCTATCCACAGACACACAACCATGGACAACGCACCTGGCCATTGCGTAGGCAAAATTATAAATAAATTTCATTGCACTTAATTTTTTGAATTTTTTTTTTCGGTTGTACTTTCTTTGATAAAATTAATTTGGTGACAACTATTAGATTGAATTTGGTGAAACACGAAATTAAATTATATTATGGCCTTCCTTGCTAAAAATTGCTGGAATCGTCAAGTGTTATCTGTGCTTTATCGCTTTGCTTATCTGTTTGCGCGGAAATAACCCTCTGCAGTCATAAACGCCGTGAAATATATTTAAAAGTCAATCCCAGATTGTTAGAGAGAACACGATCCGCGCGGCGTGCGCCTGACGGACAGCAATGTCACGAGAGAACAATCGTCCATTGTTTTACACCCGTCGCATTAATGAAACGAATCTACAACGTCCTCAGACAACGTCCGTATATAATGACTTAATTTTCTAACTCGTGGTGACTGAGGGCCACTTCAACCAACATTTCAAGATCAAATTAAGGCTTAATCCTGTCAAACATTAATCCATCTTTGTCAACTGACTATAATTAAAGTCAAAAAGGGTTAGTATGAGGCTTAAACATTATTAGCTTTTAAATTTTGATGTACCTAACAACTTTGTAGCAATAAAATTAAGGTCCACTAGGCTTAATTTCAGAACTCCTTTCACTTTTACCAAGTCGTAGTTCATTTTACTTGAGGTTTTCCTCTACATTATTATGGTTTACGTTACGCCTTCTATGTGCGATATCCTTTGGTACTATTATTTTTTTGTAAATGTATTTTCAAATATATTTTAAGGCAAATGGCTCAGGCATTCAGGCTCGATTCTTATCAAAAAATCCAACTTTTTCTAAAGGAATGAACTTAGCTACTGAAACAATCATCATTGTCACTTACAATTCTATTTTATAACGCTACTTTGAATTCTTGGAATTATAACACTACAGTTACTCGCCATTTCCCGATTTAAGGATATCGCTGTCCCAAACCTAGCGACGATGTAAAGGTCATCTGTTATCAACAGCATACACTAAAAACACAAAAAAATGTATTTCTATTCATACACTTAACTGCAATAGTTCATGCAATATAACAGTTCGCCGAATACTTAATTAGTGAAAAAAATATTATGTCCTTAACCACTGATTAAAAAAACTGATATGGGTGATTGTAACGCGTGGGTTGTAACGCGTTGAAGTCTTTTTTTCCGATAATTTCGTAAATTGTAGAATTATATTATTAAACTTAAGTTCATCAATTAATATATTTCAAGGATACCGTTTTCGTTTGTCAAAACAAATAAACTTTCATTCTGGACTGGGAGTGCAATAAAATATATTGGGTGAGTTATCCGTGTAAATAATATAATGGATTGAGCTTCTTTTACTATCAAAAAACTATCTTAGAACTTGAAAAGAACATAGTTAGTTACTTTGTTGATCATATCTTAAATATTGTCATATTAACCTTTTATCATGATGCTTTGTATTCCAAATTAGGTCTTATTAACTTATAATGTTGAACTAATTTGAAACACAAAGCATACTTAGTTATTATTTAACGTATCAAATCTCATGCAAGAAATAATGACAATCACATTATTGTATTGCAGGTTTTGTTGCACGTTTTAATAAATTATGTTTATTAATAAAGACTAAAATAATTGTATAGTTTTTGTTATAACTTTTGTTCGTCTTAACGAATCTTTTCGCGTAAATACCATTTAAAAATCTTGGGGTCTTGGCCCGCCGGACCATTAAGCAGTAGCCATGGACTTATAAAAAAGGCGGACAGAGTCCCGGTAAACAATAAACTGTGTCGCTCAGAGTCGGCCAGGTCGCTGTACGTACAAGCCGGCACCCACACATTCACACAATAGTCAGCCACTACGCGTGCAAACGTCAAAGCAGCCGACACGTTACGTGGAGATAAAAAATAAGCTAAACAAGATATCTTGCTTGTTAAAAAGTGTAAAAACCGTAGTGACCGAAAGAAAAAAAATCCAGGAATCACGTTTCATAGGTAAATGAATAATTGAATCACTTTTTTCTAGTTTTTAGAAATCGAAATCAATTTTAATTCTAAGGACAAAATGATTAGTCTAAAGCCCAGTGTTGCCAATGTTCATGTAACCATATTACCTAAAATATGGGAAATTGGGTTGACATTAACTTCAATCTATTATGTATTATTCTTTTTTATCAGATTTCCTAAAGAAAATGTAGTATGGAGAAATTACTGGAAAATGAATGATTTCCAAACAAATATGTAGTAGTGTCATTTTTAGTCTTCATTTTGAAGCTCAAGACTTATATACAACTAAAGGAGGACTCCGGCGTGTTATTACGTATGCATTACCTCAAAAGGTTGATTAAAATTCGAAAAGAAAGAGCTTCGCAATGCGTCATATTTGTTTTTTTTTATTGTTGTTCGCGCAGATCTCCGAGATTCGTGGACCGTTTATGATGATTCTTTTTTTGTTTTAATCAGTTTACTAGCGAGATGGCTGCATATTAATTTACTGGAGATCTGATGAGTACTTTCGGAGGAAAACAATGGAACTCCTCAATTACAAACAGTACTCAATGGGTGTTAGTTTATTTTAAGAAATATGAAAGAGAATGCAGGCCAGGCCATCTATGTTAAGTTGATTTACCCAATATTGAGAAAATTCGATACATTCTAGAATTTCTAATGAGTCCCGACTGTTAAAGTAACTTTGTTCCTTATTAAACAGAATTCTAGACTACTGGACTTGTTTTTTTCTTTTTAGTACATTTTTTTTTTATTTTTGACATTTTAATTTCATTATTTTTTAATTACACGAGTTGTATATTTTCTAAATATTCTTTTAAAACCCTTCACTTTGATACCTTGCTTGACGGGTTATAAAAATACTTATACTTTTTTTTCAAAATGTTTCATTTTGGCGCATCAAAATCTGTTATTTTGATTTTTTGAAATTTTAATATACCGAGTGCCACTCACACAATCACGACAAATCAAATTTAATGACACCTCGCATGTCAAAATCCGTCAAGACGTTCAGGCTGTAGGGCGTGCCAAATTATTGGACATACATACATATATACGCTCGAAAAACATTATCCTCCGCAGTCGGGCAAAAAGTAAAATTTTGAACAATCAAAATATTTTCATGTTTTTACTGTTTTATTGGTAAAAAATTGGCTAACTTAGCAACCCTACAATTCACTCACTCATCAATAGCCGCCGCCATTACGGTGCCTCAGTATTGTCTTAGCCGAAACTCTGTCCGCCTTTTTTTATACGTCCATGGCAGTAGCATTGATTTATCTCTTTAGTTCCATGAAAAATCATACAAGTATGGAATCTGGCGTTACTTGCATAATAATTAAAATTCATAAATTCTGAATATTTATGTTATTATTCAATTAATGTACGCACCCCGACGAGGAAGTGGAAGTCATGTATGAGGATATTTCTCGGGCAATGCATGTTTCCAGGACCCATTACACCGTTGTCATGGGGGACAATTAATGTAACTAAACTAAAAATCGCCTGCTAGGCTAGGACGGATGCCTTTGAAAACGGCAAAAAGTTGAAAAAAGAAACAGGATGAAACCCATTTCAAAAGGAAAAGAACATATAGAAAAGGAGTAAAAGTAATTTACTGGCAATTTGAGGTCAGGAAGGGTAGGAGAGTGAACTTTTAAGGGGGACAAACGGTTCTACTCAATTTCTGGGAAACCAACAACTCCTATCGAAAAAAAAAACAATAGCAAAGTAATACAACTTTAACATTTAATTTTTTTAACAAAAATGATCATTAAATTATGTGCAGAAAATCACAATTTCCAACTTTTTTATTTTTATTTCCCAGAAAAAACTATTTTTTGCGAACTTTTTTAAAAAGTTTCTCTCTTATAGCCTAAACACTCGCTTGTATTTAGATTTAATTTTGTTTTTATCTTTATTTTAATATTATTAATATATATCTAAAACTAATTATATCTTATTTACAATCGGAAAATCTCACGTCTTATAGTTTCTTTTTGACGTGATAACGTCTTTGTTTCTTAGGTTTTCACGCACATCACTCATTAAATAAAACTAGATTTTTACGGGTTAATGCACGAAACTTTATTTAATTCGTGCATTAACCCGTAATAAACTAGTTTTATTTAGTGATAACGTCTTATAAATCGATGAACACTGGCTGCATGCACGAAAAAGTGTGACGATATGTCACGAGTCACGAGTATTCAACGTTCTGCGGTGAGTGTAAGGGATTCTTTCGGTGTTTGTGGTGGGTAGGTTATGTTAGGTTGGTGTTGTGACCTCATCTAACCTAATCGCCAGTTACCTTACATAAATAAACACGGAAAATATAATTTTTTGAATGCCAAAAGACGATTCTGGCTGTGAACTTTCTGCGATATGATGGTTCTACTTTTTAAATAATGTGGATATTGAGTTTATGCCTAAAGGTCAGTCTGGCTTACAAAATTATGAGTTTAAATGTCTGCTAAATGATTTTTTGCAAAATAAAGTTTATGCCATCCGCTGATATGCATAATAATATTATGACATTAAAAGTTTTGCGTTACAAGGTAGACCCGAAAATTTGTACAATGATACGAATGGGATACATGGAATGGAACTAGTGGGATAAATCAGTGCTATTTGTACTATTAGTGGTACTACCTAATATTACAGGTGGTCCGGCGAGAATCTTGGCTATATAGTAGGTAACTGTATATTAAATAGCTCATCTCCATTCAGTATACCTAATGAATTTCTGAATACGCAGGTCAATTATTGCCCTTACTATAGATTATCTAGTTTATCGACTACAGATAAGGTAGGCTGCCTCGATAGAGTATCAGTTGATTTAAGTATCAATTACTTACCTACTTTTTATTTAAGTTGTATGCAATTATGAACGGTGCTGGTTTTTCTTTTTATAAAGTGAGCAATCGATGACCAGTAGGAACTTATCTCGGATTTTTATTGATTTTTATGGTCATTATTTACAACTTTTTTAACGATCCAGTTTTATTTTAATAAGCATTTTATAGCGTACATGTAAAAATTTTATTTGAGATTACTAAATTGCGTAGTCTTTTTATTAAATTTATTTATTTATTCCGCGGTCTAATAATGTGTGTAGAAATTGACATCTTTGGAACAAGTTGCAACATTATTCTCTGCCTACTTATTTGATTACTTGAGTTGCAGTATGGTATGTTAATAAAAGTGTTATGAAAATAAAATTAAAAAATAGAAGAAACTGGCTTCAATATATAAATAAAGACATAATATCTGGACAAACAAGCTGAACTCCATAAAAAATCTGTAAATCATAAAATTGTAAGCACAGGCTTCAATCGTTTTTGTTTATCAAATCTCATCCAATCAAGATCCTTAACTTTTGAAGTCTACTTATACAGCTTCTCTTTATGGTACAGTAGTAACAAGGTAAAATCTTTGGCAAAGCTTCGATTAACTACTCTGTTATTTGAGGATGCGGAAGTGTCCATGTACTTATCAATAAATCAAATCGTATTTTGTAGAAAAAGCAACGGAAACGTTTTCGAAGGGCGCCTCCTAATTGTGGGTATCGTCGCTGTATAGTCTGCAGTATGTCGGCACATTGACAAATTTGATGGTAGCTCTGCAGTCTGCAATATGCAGCCACGCCCCTTACTGTCTTCACGGTAGTAGCTGCTAAAAGATGCCGCTCGCATCACACAATCCTGAGCGATTGAGTCGTTACTCAACTTACAGGTAGATTCCCTTCGAAGAAAACATCTATACATGGTGTAAAAAAACCTATGACAAAGATTAAAACTACGCATTCTGTACATCCAAACAAGTAATATTACAAAATATTATACGTGGGAATCATTTGTAATTTTAAGTTAAAAAAATACATTGTTTTTTCCAGTACGCAATGTTTAACGCGCGCACTGTGGCACGCTACCGTGGCGCTACGCAAAGAATGTGCCTGTGATTATGTGTGGGCGTATGTGTAAGTGCGTCGATAAAAAAGTTTCTAATAACGTTCTGAAAACATTAATTATAAATTTTGCCCTTCAATATCTCCATAACCTTAAGTTTCCCAGGTACGGTCTAGAAGAAAAAAATTATCGTCATGATGTGGAAAATACGTGGTCTTCGACTTCGTTAAAGGATGTTTTACAACTTATATGATAATAAATAAATATAGACCGTTGAGAAAATGGGCGTGGTTTTATGAAACCATGTAAGTGAAACTTTAAGTTTCAAAACATCGCTTTCTAATTATTTTCGGTTTGTAGGCGTTATACTGAAAATTTTCTGAGATTTATTCTTAGTTGAAGTTATTCCAGCTTATGGAATAAGGAAAATAATTTTTAAAACTACCGCAGAACCACAGATGCGTGTTAATCATGTGTGATTTTTTTTATCATAATTAACAATGTAATGCGGATGTAATTTTTATCATAATTAACAATGTAATAAAAAAACAAACTAAAAATTAAAGAAGAAATTTGAGGCGATACAATAAGTTTCACTTTAAAAAATTGTACGGTAGATATACACTACTAGTGGGTGCCCGCGAGTTTTTCTTCGTAGCAAAATTGGTATCCCATACAACCTTCCACCAAAACATCCTAGAAATCACCCTTTTAGGCGGTGAAAAAAGGGTAAAAAGACATACTTTCGCATTTATAATATAAGTAATGTAGATTTTTTTTGAGTGTGTATGCTGTTGGTCGCAGATGACTTTTACAGCGTCACCGGGTTTGGGGACAGCGAGATCCTAAGGGGACCTCAAGACGAGAATTGGCGAGTGCCTCTAGTCTAGAGGTATTCTAGGCGGGTGGCATCTCCCCAAGTGGGGTGTATTTTAGTGTATTCCGTCGTCTCGAGACGTAAATACCACGCAGGTGCGGGGTGGGGCATGTGATGTCCCACCGCGAAAGAAAACAGAGTGGTAGTATGTACTTAATAAAGACATGGTGCGTGCACTACCGAGCCGATAGGTATTAATTAGAAGGATTCTACAAGTATGGATCACTACTATTTAATATTTTCATAGAACGGCCGATAAAAGCTTCGATTCCCGCTAATTCGAATATTTTCATTTTCTTTCGGCTACCGAAGTTTCAAAATTAGATTTTCGCACCTTTTGTAATATAGAAAGTAATTCTATTCAATAATTATACACGTAGCTAATTAATAACAGTTTATTGCACATGTTGTACATTAATTGTTCATTAATGATAAGTGATAACTTAGTAATGAATCAAATTTTGAGATGACACCGCATAAGCAGTTTAAGTCAAACATATCCATTATTAAAGTTAAGCTTATTTTTTGAAAGAAAGAAATAAAGTAATGGTAAGGTTAAGAAATGTGTGTCATATAATATTTCATGGAAATACAATGAAGAGTAAATGTCTTTTGTTTTAAACATGTAATTCTTAACATAAAGACTAATAATCTGCTCGTCTGAGTATACTTGATAACGAAGAGTTTTTGTAGATTATTACGAAATTCATGATAATCTGAAGACACGGTGATTATGTGGCGACAGACGGAACTACCTGGGGAAATGTCGTACCTGTTACGACTAATATAATAATTTAAAGTTTGTGGAAAGACTGTGTTGTAGTCTTGACTATTATCGTTTGTTCTACCGATTTTACAATAATTTTATATTAATAATACTAGCTGACCCGCCGAACTTCGTACCGCCCAAAAGCAATATAGGTAATTTGCAATAAAATAATATTACGACTATAAATTGAGATATTAAAATATCCTGTCTTTCGAGTTGGATCAAACTGCTCATGGTGTGCAAATTTGATTTTAATCGGTGTAGTAGTTTAGGAGTCCATCCCGGACAAACAACGTGACGCGTAATTTAAATATGTTACTAGCTGACTCGGCGAACTTCGTACCGCCCAAAAGTAATAATTTGCAATAAATTAAAATTGCGACTATAATTTGAGATTTAAACTATCCTATCTCTCAAGTTGGATCGAACTGCACATGGTGTGCGAATTTTATTATAATCGGTTCAGTGGTTTAGGAGTCCATTGAGGACAAACATTGTGACACGAGATTTATATATATTAAGATAAGAACAAATGTTACTGTTATGTTTATGTTCCGCTACCTCGGACCAAGGATTAGTCTAGCCATTCAAAGGGGTAACGCTGCCAGTATCTTCGGATCCTTGCCTAAAGGGACTCCTTTTAATAATATATTTTAGTTATTAATTTTATTTTTTAAGGTTTTTAGTTTTAGTTTTATTGTTCTAGTATTTATTATAAGATAACATAAGATTACATAACTACTTGATTAGATCTTATTCTCTACGAAAGTTTTTTTTCATCAGCAACAAAATTTAAAAAAATCCGGAGATAAAGCTTTTAACTCGTGTATTCTCGCGTCGTTCGTCTTAGGCCTCTGTATTTTACCTATTTGCTATCTAACAATGTAGACGCTACCTAAGGATTAAATTGCATAGAATTGCAATTCTTGTTGTTAGTAGCTAAGTTATAGTAGTATTTTACGTATCGATCGGATAATGGCTGGCAAAATAATAAAACAGTGATAATGTTTGCATAATTTCGTAATGGAACGAAATTATGCAAACATTATTGCTGGTTTATTATTCAAGTACCTACTTGGTATTACATAGCGTTTAAATTTAATCTCAGAATAGCCCCTTATAAACTTAAATTTAACTGCGTAATCAAACACTTCTATTCCTGTATTTGCTGTGGTAAATTTTATAACTCAGCTTTGAATCGATTTCAAAATAAATTTTGATTGCACAAATTTTTGAAACCGAATTGAATGGACACCTTGTGGAATTATAACGTTCAATGGAGTATGAATGAAAGCGCCGAGTAGTAGACGCGCCGCGGCCGCCGCCCGCGAAATTCGGCAGCGAACTCGAGCACTGTCAGCCGAGCCAGGTGCGACAAAACGCGGGTTGCTTTTAACGTCAGCCCAGCACACAAAATAATGTAACACCAGACAAGAATAATTTTAAAAATCAATACCTACTTTACCATGAAATTCAATACGCAGACTTTAATTGTAAACTGACTGTGTCATGAGATCGCAACTCGATAAAATCCTTTTTCGAAAGGAACCTGTTAAGCAGTAATAAGGTCCATTAACATTTCAAAATGAATAATGTCAGCTCGTGGTAATAATGTGGCCCTACGACTCTCATTTACCACCTACGTCTGTCTGTCATGCTGAACTTTAACCTATAGATTATTCAAAGACGTGACTAGGTATTTATTTCTAAGTGCATACAAACTTTAGACTCTGAAATAAATTACTGTTCCACTATACATAAAGACAAAGCTGACTGGTATAATACTACTCGGTTATACATTTTGGTTTGGTTCAACTGAACTTAGAAAAACTGTATTTAGAAATTGATGCGGCACATGTTTGTTATTCCTCTCCCGCATATGGCAGGACGGTGTCCACCTAATCCGTTTTCAATTAGGTCGGCCTTATCCGAGTGGCATGTGTCAATCAGCGGGCGTATCGATGTCCAGCCGGTATCGGTAGCCGGCCGGCGAGTTTGGCGGAGCGGAGGGCTGGCTGGTTGCGGGCCGCGGCGCGGCGCCTCTGCCACGTGGGTGGGCGCCGCGTGTGGCCGCGCTGGGTGGGCCACTACCGCTCACGCACACACGCGCCCGCGCACACGCCCGCAAATAAACACAATAATCAACTAGCGATACTCTACCTACTCCGTCACCGGATAGAGCAATCCTGAGATTATCGCGTCGCGGTCGCGGACGGTGCGCGTTCTCCTGCGCCAGCGCAACGCAACACAACAAACTTCGCACTTTATTGTACACCTCTTGTTCTGCACCACGCTTACTGTCCCCTACACATGTTTATGACCTGATTCACATAACGAAACATAGAATAATTCTGTTGAAGACACAACTATAGATATTTATCGTTGAGGCTATGTTGCAGTGCAGCAGTGTCTCTTAGTTGATAAATTACACATGACGACACGAAACAGTTACTTTATAAGTAAATATAGTTCTATATTATGTTAGTTTAAAATTGTAAATAAATTTTAGGTTCAAGACGTAGTAACTAATATGTAATATATGGTTAGTCATACGACAATTATCTCATGCATACGTATGCATAATTGTTTCTAGCGATATTGTGACTTTGTTCTCGAGCTATGTACTTATAACATTGATGCTTTACTAACAAGGAAGTTATATACCCTTTGCTTTTCCTAAATAACATTAAATAATCAAAATTTACGCTATAAACTTAATTGGCAAAACAATATATATGCATATTCCTAGCAAGTCAACATACAAAAGTGTAACTAATTTGTCAATGTCATCAAAGAAAATCTTTTTATTTAGTTTCCTTTATTCCCATATGAGTTGATAATACTATAATTTCGATTCTCCAACATGACAGTGGTGTCGTTAACATGAACATTTCGTTCTTGATATTCCGTGGAGGACTGCGTTATGGGACCAAATGTCAGTTAACGCCGGAGTTTGCTTTCGAGTCACAACACCGAGCGACCATTATTTGGTCACTAACCAACCTACGTGCTAATTTAACAACAACTTTGTGTTTATCGTCACGGAATCGTTCGACGCTTAAAAAGGTCTGTATACGTGGTGGAGGTCTTTTTGCTTTGCTACAATTTAACTTTACCGTAATATTAAATAACATTTTTTTCAAATTATGTAATAAAAGGAGATTCATGAACCATGTCTGAAGTCATTTTTCATCTTGACGACTCTGTGAATAATAATACAGGTAGAGAAAACAGCCCTTGCTGAGTTTATTGCCGGTTCATCTCACAAGCCCAAGCACTACTTTTCGACAACTCCGTAACGTATCGTCAATATTTCTATGAAAACTAAGCAGCGCCCCTATCGGACGTAAGAACAAACTAGCTTTTTCCATACAAAATTTGGTGATTAGGATATTCTACGGAGCTGTCAAAAACTCGTGCTTGGGCCTCAGTACCCCTAGCACGAACCAATATCGAATTCGTAATGTTTGCGAGTCCGAAATGTCATTGTCAAATGTGTACTGATTGTTAGTTCTCGTTACGTACTTTGTGGCGCTGCTGTTGAAGTTTCCATACAAAATTTGACATTGACATTTCGTAAACGATACGAATTCGATATTGGTTTGTGCTAAGGATACTGTATAAGGTATCTCGCCGTAGATTTACGAAACGAATGCGTAACTTCTAGGATATTCATGAGCGCTTGTTAACAGCCTAAGCTGAATAAATAATTTTGATTGATTGATTAAGATAATTTATAATTTTTTAAGCATATAACTGCTCGATTGTATGCTACCGCGGCCCTGATGGCCGAGTCGAATTCTTTCTAGCCTTTCTTAAGCTGCAAGGCAGCGCCATCTGTTCACATTGTAGGTAACCCACAAGTATTAACATTTTAAAAAAATGGAATTAAAGTTATAATTTTTATTTTTTTATACATGTAACTGCTCGATGTTTAAATCTACAGAAAATATTTCTAGAAAAAAATCCACGGGGACCAGGCAGCAGACGGGACTCGAACCCGCACCCTTTGCTATCCGGGCGAATGCACTGACCATTATGCTACCGCGGCCCTAATAACGTTATCTATTCCATTCCAATACCTAAATGGATACATCCAGTTAATAATTCCAATACATCCTCACAAATACCAATTTAAACACTCTGTAACTATTTTACTCAACTACTACGCGTGCATGAGAAAGGAAGTAGTAACTGTAAAATTTCAATAATAATTTTTATTATATGATGTAACTAAAAATTTACGTTTTTCGCGATTTTTCCTTCATCTGTACTATAAGACTTCGTACCAAATTTCAAAGTTCACGGGAAGTACCCTGTAGGTTTTGATTCCCGTGCGAGTTTCGAAAATTTGCGGAAATGAGTATTAGATATGAATTGCAGTTTGATATCTCCACGCGTTCCTGAGAAAAACAGTCTTGACAGACGGACGGACGGACGGACAACAAAGTGATCCTATAAGGGTTCCGTTTTTTCCTTTTGAGGTACGGAACTCTTGAAAAAAAAGGGAGTTTGTTTTAACAGAATAGCACTGCAGCTGCCTAGATAACAGCAGCCTCGCTAGGTTGTGACGGAAAAATCTTACAATTTTTTCGCCTAGCCCCCATCCTCTAAACCGTCCGCAAATTAACTTTTTTTCAAAACTAGCCAAGTACATGTCGGGGTCATGCAGATCCCTTATTTGCAATCATAAGATCTATTTAATATCAGTTGCGATGGCTTGGAATAACATCAGTAATAAACAAGTTGTCTCTCAACACGCAAAATTTCTCTTTTTTAATTTGATTTAAATATATGTGTATAACTATTTGTTTTACCTTGTTTGTATGATATTCATCAAAATACAAATTATACAAAAATATTTTGAAACTATACCCCCAATGCCATCAACCCGACGCGTCATCACATAACCGCGTCGCCTTTTGTCAAATGTTAAAGGTGTATTTGCGATTTTTTACGAGGCCATTGTTTAAAGTGGCTGTTTTATTGCTCAGTAGCCTCTTTGCTCGACGACGACGGCAAAACAAAGGAATTACTCTTTGGTGCGGAGCCCACCCCAATCAGGGAATATAACGCACTGTGTTCAAGACCGTGCCGTGGACCATATTGGTTCTTTCGTCAAGCTTCATTAACGGTAATATGCAAACAGGCTCAAGTGTTTATTATGCCCCTGTATGTAGGTACTCGGCACACCTACACTGACTATATTAAGAAATTACTTCTGTCTGATTGCATCTGATTGATACTCTTACATTACATTTGGTGAGATATATATGTCGGTCAAAATTTATTGTCATTTACATAATTTCTTCAATTAATTATTTAATCCAGTCTGACACCTAGGTCAAGAGGAGCTATTCTGCTGTAAGAAATGAATAATAATGCTTAAAATTAAAATAACATATTAACGTCTTTAATTACACTTTTTATACGATTTTGGTGTCTAAATGGAATGTCTTGTGTGTTTATGGTAGTTTAAATTGTTGATAGTATTTTCAACTTACGATTTTTTACTGAAACCAATAAATTTCATAAAAACAATAATATTTATAATGCTGCTTAAGGACGATGAAAATTTCCCAAATTTAAATCAATTCATCGAACTACAACCACGATGCTAATTTATTTCTCTTATGCCTTGATCACACGTACCGAATAAACGGGCGAGACAGTAAAATGTTTTTCGGCCGAGACAGTGATGGAAGTTAAAAACTCATGTAAGAGCGCTCGGTCGAGTGCACTCCTCGCTCGTTTACTCGATACGTGTGATCAAGGCATTAGATACAACTTTACATCTACAATAACGTATCACACGATTAGGCATATCTACAAAGTTACGCTCAAAACTAATTGGCACACTACCAACGTGGACATTTCTACGTGAAATGGGTTTTCAACACGGTTAATTACAGATTACAGTCTATTAAAATGCCGTAGACAAAGTCAGGGGCCAATAAACGTCAGACCACCATCATCTAGCCTCGCCCGGTAACAAAACTGATAGTCCAACGTCCAAAAAACAGACAGTCATAAAAACAATTATTTGGACCGCGTTACCATAAAAGAGAGTAACATGACCAATCTGAGAGCAATTAAGGAGTCTAATAGCAGGAAAGGAGAACTGCTAGTGAGCATTCACTCAGGGTGGTAGTCATAATAATTACCTATGTAACGGATACACTCGTTGTCCTCGTGAACTAAGTTTAGCGGATTTTCCGCTCGAATTGGAGCGCCTGTCTGGGGAAGTAACCTCCACTTCACAGAAAACAGTAAAATAACTCTACCTTTTGGTGGTGTTGAGTTTCTGTCTGTGAGTAAAGTTCCAGGGCTGCACGGGGTAGGGGATTGGGTTAAGGTAGGCAACGGCTTGAGTGATATTTTCGGTATTTGTGAACGTCTATAGGCAATGGTGGCCGCTTACCATCACAGGGGCCACATGCTTGTTTGCCACCCTTTGAAAATAAAAACGACGGGTTGCACTCCGGGAGTGCCGGCAGAAGTGAAAAAATGAATATTAATGTTGTGCATTTTTGATATTTTGGAATAGTTAGGAATAATTTTGCATGAATTGCTTTAATTATCAGTATAAAAGTACTATCATTTATGTGGTAGAATACAATATTTATTTATTGCGCTATCGTACACAAATATGACAATTTATTTTAAGTAAAAAGTTTATCGCTCAGAAAAATCAACTTACATGAATCACATTTAAGCGCACCTAGCGACATCTTTTGAAAAAATAATACATTTTCTTCGCTATTGCGAATTATTATTATAATACGATAATAGTTATTTATTATACAAGAGTGGAAAGTTCCTTTTTAACCGCGTGCTCGATTTGGATGACCGAGCAAGCGAAGGATTCTAAAGTTGAATCACGAGCGCAGCGAGTGATTCTAAATTAGAATCCTGAGCGTCAGCGAGGGAAACAAACGAGCACAAGGTGAAAAATCTTTCCACTCGAGTGCAATACGTAACTTTTCATCCCACCTCAGCGAGGAAATGACAAAATGAAAAAGAAAACAATTTATAATGACAAAATATTTAAGCAATAAAACGTGAAAAACTAGAATGGCGCGAAGCACGCAAATAAAACAAAGAAACCAAGAAGGTTCCAAATTTAAATTTTTTCACAATTTAAAAAGTTCTAATCATAAATTTGGCACCATAGAGGTTACATTAAATAGGTTTAATGACGTTTTGAATTTACAATTATATTGAGTACTCATTATATGTGATGTTCTAAATTCAAATCTACTTTGCCGCTCAAGCGAATAAAATAGAATTTTCCAGCCAGATTTCGAAGCGCAAAATTACACTTTCCGAGGTGGTGGGATGAAAAAGAAAATATTACTATGTTTTGTCCAATATGTATATATTGAAAGTCAACCACCCTTCCAATTTTATTGTTTTCGTCTTACGAATTTTCGATCACGTGTTCTAACGTGATCAGGCCACGTGTCCTGACGCGAGTTTAACATTTTTTACCCATACAAAAAAAAATGTACAACGCCACTTTCACTTCACTTAAAAAAAACAAAGACGGAGAAGAGAGAGAAGAGAATAGTACTAGCTTAGTCGTCTCGGATATAAACCAAAATCTTTTAACGCATGGAAAACACATTACAGTCATTTGGTTGTGCGGTTTTGATGGTTTATCCAGAAGAAGTCCAGTAGATGATTGGTAGATGATGAATTTATCAGAAATTACTGATGACCAATATATACGATATCCCGATTAGAGTAGAGTACTTTTCAACCGTCCAGGCTTATAATATAATTCATGCTATTCATCTTCATTAATCTAACTTTAACAAAAATAATATTTCCCGGTACCTACTTACACATAGAATGTTGTAATTCTCAGACTTATGTGACGTTAAATGTTCGTTTCAAAACCTATCGGCCCATTTTCGAACTTACTGCAATAAAGTGGCAACGTAATTTATTATTATTCATGAATTGCGATTGCCTTTAGGCATGGTCCTACTGTATAGTTACTTGAAAGGAATAAATTAGGTAAGTAACTACTTAATGTTTATAGAATTATACAAGGCTGTAAACAAAATAATGGTTTTGTGAAATTTATATTTATAATCATCTGAATTGTTGTAAAAATAGTAAACCAATGACGCCATACCGCCAGTCGTATTGTTTTTACTTCTTATTAACTATATTAAATTTAATTATGCCAGTAAAGCGGTATCAAAGTAGTAAACATAAACTTTCGCTAAATTAATAGTGGTTAAACACCTCAAAGTTATAAACAAAAATTACTAAATATCAATATTATTTGGTTTAAATTTTAATTAAGAGCATAACACATTATAAGGCAATCATAGAAACCTTAACAGACAAAATTATTAGCCGGTTTTAAGATAACTTGCTACCAGTAAAATGGTATAATGACTTACCAATATCTTATGTTTGGAAATACTGGCGTAGGTTGACCTAGATTAGGAGTTATTTAATATGTTTGACACAACAGCTCCAGCATTATTTATCTATAACTAACAATCAAGATCAATAGTACTAAATAATGTAAATGCAAATTAATTTTAAAAACGTATATTTGTATGTTCATCTCTTGTTTGGCCGTCTATCCCAACTTGACAGGTAATTGAAAATTTGTTCAAAGTAATAACTAATACTCTAAATTAAGGCACTCTTACACATAGGCCTCGTGCTCCTAGCAGTCTGTCCAGTTAATTGATGATGATGATAAGCTGCCATCATAAATCCAACAGACGACAGGGTCTGTTACCCCATTCAGCTGACTTTAATAAATTAAAAATCACACCAATCCATGCTAATATTGTAAATGCAAAAATATGTGTTACATCTTCATGCTTCCGATCTGCTACGATCTGCGAATCGATGGAGATAATTAGAGTCCCACACAAGAACATATGATTTGTCGTGTAGTTTTTATCCCAGAAATCATCATCCCATACAAATATGGGAAATCAAATTTTCCCACGCAAACGAAGTCGCGAGCACCCACTTGTACTGCAGAAATACGATTCAACTCCCCCATATCGACCGAGACAGCTACTAAATATGGCTGCGTTTCCACCAGAGATTTCCGAGGCTGCGTTGTGAGGGAGGTGTGAGGTGTTTGTAAAGTTATAAAAAAAATTGATAGAATCCCTTCATTTATTTCTTCTCCCCGCAGTTCTTTACCGGTATCTGGTTGTGTATCAAGAATAAAACATCTTCTATCGCAACTGGTTGCCATGATAGAATAAAGAATCCTCGTAGGCAACTGGTTGCAAAAAAACACTTGCGATGGCGACCGAAAGCGTTCATCTGCGTACCGTTTTACTCACCTTCGTTAAACATCTTCGCACCGCTCATCTTCCCAGTACATCTACAATGGAAGCACCCACATCGCTTCATAGCTCCGCTACACATCCTCGCTCCGCTGAGTTTCACTCATCTTTCTGACATATTTCAGAAAGGCAGCCTTAAAATTGCCAAGCAGGTATGGAAATACAGTTCAAGGTCTTCAAGGTATGGAAGGAAAGTTTTCTTGTTCCGACAAGCTTCTTCTGTGGATGTTTTCGTAATAATATTATTTAAGACGTTTATTATCTTTTCTACCACTTTAATTATCTTTTTCTAGAATATTTTTATTTTATTTTATTTCTTCGGAAAACTTACAACTATTATTTATACATGGTATCCAATTAAGTTAATTAATTAATTACTAGCCAATAACAATTTTTCACGTATAAAAATATAGCTTATCTATTTCTGAATGTAGTAATGTAAATCATAAGCAATATGTAAAAATTTGCTATTTTAGGATTGTGTTTAGCGAATATATATTATTCTTTTATCCCGAATCATTTATTATATTAAAGAATAAATAGGTTATTCTTTAATATTATAAAGATTTCAGAATAAAATAATAATATATAGGTAATTGCTCAACACAAAACAAAATGGTAGCTGAGAAAGATGAATGCAACCCAAACGGAACATCACCGCATCCATTCAAGCCACTGTAGCTTTAAAACAGCAATCGCAGGAATACAATTTCGATATTCAATCAGAATGGAGATGTTCCCAACATCGCACAATAGATTCAGTTGCGTCATATCTGGAGCGCTATTCTATAAGCGAACATCCTCGATAACAACGCTGCGGTAACTTCGAAACTTTTAGTTTATTTTTCCGAATGGTAGAGTATGAGGTGAAGATCATAAGTAGCTTTAAACGTTTCGTCGACGAATTCGACGTCGAATTTTATTAGAGAATAGCACTGCTGTAGTACTATCGTCGTCGTGTGAGGTCCGTATGTCCGTCCGCCTCCACGTTGTAATCAATTTGTACGCCCTTCGAGCCCGCACCCCCTGCCCCTCGCAACATGGCAGATAGACGTAACATTCGTCACGCACCCTGTCTTCGCCTGTAACCTTTTTTTAATGCTCCACGAGATTAGAAGTGCATTGCTTCTAGCTAAAGCTTGATGGCGATTTAATTGTTCATAGTCAATCTAGAGGCTGACAGTGCACGACTGTCTGCAAGAATATTTACCACGCGATATCCCTTGCGAGGTTAGCACACCTAGTGTCAAAGAGGTAGTATAAATTATCTATTTCGTAATATTATTATGAAATAGATAAACCATACACGTGAATAAAGTTTCAAAACCACTTTTGGCATTAAGCCTTTGCTTTGGGTTTAAGTTTTAAATTGTTAATAGGCATTATCTGCTATTTACAATAGATGGATGGAACAAAATGCCTGGCACATGTACTTTTCTTTCGTGGGCCAATCGAGCGTGAGTGGCAAGAAGTAATTTATGTCCAAAACAAACAACACTCACTTTAGTGCGCTTTGAATTCGTCAAAAGCTCAGCTTTTGAGTAAACACAATCAAATCTAAAAGCTTAATTTGTGACGGCGATATGTAAACTGCTAAAGAATAGCATTCAACAAAAGTTATCTATATTGGATTCCTTAAGCGGCCAGCTGAAAACGAAATTGTATCTACCAACATAAATGCATCACGGCGTGGACCTCCCACGTTGCGCGCATTCTCCGGCTAAGACGTGCTCAAGTTTTGCAAACAATGCCATACTCGGCGTACGATGACTCAATTAGTAGTACAGGAGACAACGAGCACCACAATGGGTTGTAAATATCCTTCGACCGAACCAATTTACGACGAGAGATTTTATTTTCAGCGCGCAGAGATTTTATTTACCTACTACCCAATGTGAGTCAACCAACGGTGACATAACAAAATTGAAAGTAAACATCCGATAATCAATCATTAACGCATAATTGTGTCGCCGAGCCGGCTCCCGGGAGAAGTGAGGCTTAATGAAAGGGCAGGATGTCGCCTGGTTCCCAGATAGTCTTATGTTTTTTTCTGAAATTTCGTCAGATACCTCCGTTCCGTTGCGCTGCGCCGGCTGAACAAACTTTGCGTCGCGGGCGCGACATCGATAATTCACTCTTCAATCTAAGTTTCAACTCACGATCTGTTTCCATTCTTATCGATTTAAATTCGGCTCACGAACATAATAATGTAGATTACCTATATCATCCGTCATTCATAAATCGGTTATATTGAAGGATTAGTGAATATGGCATGTTTTTATGACTAAAAAACCTTTTTAATTTCTAAACTTCATACTACGATGAGAAAAAAGTCATCCCGTGAAGGGATGGACTTATTAACTAAAAGGATATCCATAAAACATTTCGTGGCAACACAGCATTTTGTCGTGGACAACTCTAATTACAAAATCCTGCTAAAAGCTTTACCTCGCAAAATTATATTGTGTGTGGAAGCATTAAAAAAAATATAATAAGCAGATAAATAAGTGATGCGCTGTTCCTTGGAATATGGGTAATTAACTTCAATGTTATATTCCCAAGAGATGTGATTGAATGAATATTCGCATAACTTTGTCTCAATAAGTTAGTTACTATAAAAACAACTTCCTACTCATTTCTTAAGTTTTAGTGGCTTAATTTTTATTAAGTGGTTTTTATTCATTTCTTTTAATCAGTAATACCTTAAACACGACACTTAATGTGAGGTGATTCAGCGACTACCATATAGCTTGCTCATCAAGCTACACAAAACTGACAATTAATAAAATCTTCCAGATTTTTAACTTTTTTGTCGTAAGGATCTAAAATACGAGTGCTTCCTTACATACATCCGAAAGCCAAGATCATAGAAGATATCACTTACCATTTTCAGATTAAAAAACTTTAGTAAATGATTTTTTTTAATTAAAAAGTAACGTGTTGAATCGGGTAACGTGAAGGTGAAGTCAAAAGTAACGCAAAATGTTACAAAAGTAACGCAAAATGTTACAAAATTAACGCCAAATGTTACAAAAGTAACGTTCTTGCAACACTGACACCAAGTAAGACTGAGGGCCTAAAGGGGAAGTCGAATAGGAGCCAGGCAGTTAAGGTGAGAGCTATTGTAAAACGTTTTCTTTCCGTCTGGACTCTATTCACATTTAGTAACTAATTTTGATGCAGGGCATGAGCCCTGTGCCATTCATCATTAAGATATTTTTTCATGGCACGCCTATATATAAAACAAGCCTTAGAACAAAAGTAATAGTCTACTTCGCAACGAAGAAAGAGTATACATGACTAGCTTTTGCTCGCTTCTTCGCTCGCGTTAAATTTTATTTTGAGTGAGTGAATGAAACAGTTATTTGCTTATTTAGTCAAAGATTCAACCTTGCGATTTTGTTGCTACATGTAAATTTACCCCGATAAGGGTATTTTGGAAAATCCTTTCTTATATAGTAGCTATAGCTATTATGTCGTGGGCGTGCGCTAAACCAAATTTCATTAATGCCAAACTTCAGTGCAATTAGTTTTGTAGTTCTAATTGCGTCGCAGCCAGTCAGTTAAGGTGCGGTAGCGAGTGCCTGCGGCTTTATCTGTGAGAAAAAATTGGTTTCTCACACAAACTTACATACCTTATTTCACCCCTTTTAAATTATATTTTTGCAAGAAAATAGTATCCTGTAACATTACCGTCGCCAGGTGCTTTTCTATGTCTATGCCAAAGCTCATAATATCGATTTTGAGGTTAAGGCGTAAACGCGTAACAAACGAACTCGTTTTCGCATTTATAATATTAGTTAGGTTAGGTTATAGCAATAGTTAAAAATCTAGGACTAGTGTCGACCTGGACCGAGTGAATTTTTTCTAGTATTTTTTTCTTTAGATTTAGATTTTCTTAATAATAAATAGTTTTTGCTATCGTTGTCCCTGTACACAATGGACACGTGGTCCAGCCAGTCCGCTGCTACGACCGTGCTTCCTGTCGACAACGGCGACCGATGCGCTGATTACGCCACGACTATTTACATTAATCCGACACGGTTCACGGCTGTGAACCCCCTGAGAACAAGGGCTCTCCCGTCCAGAAACGTGGAAGAAAACCACTATTAAAAACAAGAATGTCTTGCGATCACCGTGGAAAAGAATGAACTCGAATTAAATTTTGCTAGTTTGCCAACCGTGTAAGTGTACATGATGAGTTCGATGGCGCAAGTGGTTAGCGCTTTCGACTGCAATCGTTGAAGTAAAGCAACTTTCGCAATTGGTCGGTTATTGGATGGGTGACCAAAAATTTACTATCTCGAGCTTCATGTCATGACCTACCAAGTGGGCCATGGCCCCAGCAGTGGGGACATAAATACATTAATACACTGATAATGATGATTAAGTGTACTGCGTCAACCAGGGTATTATAGTTTGTATTCTCAAATAATAATATGTATTTATAGGGGTTTTTCACGAGACTAATCTCCTTTTGAAAAATGATTTCGTATAGCTATTAAATACAATTACAACCAGTCGTATTAATCTACAAATTGAAATAAATGCTTACCTATTCCAAGTAAATTATTTACAATTTAAAATAATTTCTCGACATAGCCAGTTCTACTTTATCAATAATGTATAGCTAACTTGTAAACAACCAGTGCCGATAAACTGTTTGGTGTCAGTTTGACGTTTGTGGGGCGAGAAAATATATGAGCCGCGTTCTAAATTATGTACTTACTTGCAATGCAAAGGCGTTTGGCATTCTAATGCATCAAATTGAATGAAATATAATGCAACAAGTGAAGAGTTAATGTTAATGTTTGTTGGAGATATTTTACGAATCCTTCAAAATGCTGATTTGACTTATTTATGCCTAATAATAAAAATATTAAGTCCTATAAACAAGACCTTTGCTGGATGCGCAATATCGCTGAGTGGAGAGAAGTTGCTAGACGAAGGGAAGTGTAAGACTGACGATATGAGGTTATCAAAGGAGTAAGAAATGAGGTCGGGTAGCAGTGCCATAAAGCGCGACAATGCAATGAATAGAGAATAATGCTTCTCTATACCTGCGCGACGGAGCTTTCTAAATTTGAATTATTTCTATCTTAACGAATTATCGAGCTGCGAGTAGATACGCTAGACGATCTTCACTGGCGATTTTGATACGCATAAAAGAGGTTGTGGGAGACAATAAGGTACATAGTTCAAACGTGGTAGGCGATTCCCGGAAGCGTCGTAACATATATCATTTGAAAGCTTGGATTATCACATGAGTAAAATGATTTACAGAGACAAAGCCTTATACATCAGCATTGCGATCGTTTCACTACTACAAGCAAGACTCTCGTGTGTGCCTGCGTACATGCAGTCACACATGGAAAACTCGCGTCGAATTTGTTTTTGAGCATTTTTTACAAAAGCCACCCAAAGCTTCGTTGCACAACTATGGGCGAAGCATATAAGAACAATGCATTAGATAAAATTATCTCTAAGAAAATTGACCTGCGAAGTGAATTTCAGGCAGGTAGAAGGTACCCTAATGGTAATGACTAATCCACCGCATTTTTACTGGTAATCATCGTTAATCCCTTGTCATCAGTTTCAAGAAGGCTTGAAAAAAAATTGTTAGCACAACAAGTGCCGGACAGTGGGGTGTTTGCGCAGGCGGTTAGCGGGCCGTCGCTACCTCGAGTGGTGCCGGACAAACAACGAGCTTGGTTCCTCAAGAATTGCTACGGCACGCATTTCGCGAAGGTGGCCAAATATTATGCGGAGTATTGGGAAATAAATGCAGATGGAATGTTCGCCGGTAAGTGACGTTTCTTAAAAAAAGTTAAAAGGCGAAAGATGAAAACCTTTTTATAATTTGTCTTCGTGAGCGTTAAGATATCGTAATTTATTATAGAATCCTAGTTTTTACTCTAAATTTTCCAATACATTTAACGATTAATAGAAGCAATTGAAGAGTATCATTTTTATTGTGAAATTACAGTTAGACTTTGATTTATCGCAATTAGTAATGTCATATTAATTAAAAGCCAATGGACAAATTATTATTTTATGTAAAAACAATGGATTGAAGTACAACTAGGCTAGTCTTTGCTAGTCTCTAGCCGGGGCGAAATTCGATCAGTCAGGATCTAAACAAAACATTAAAATGAAAGTTTTTCACACAAAACATTGTAAGTATACAATCAAAATGTCTCTTTGTTTCCATGCTATTTTAGATATTACTCGCCCGCCAGCCTAAGTCTACTAACAATTTTCTTTGCTTTGGGACTCCTTCACTCGATCGGATCTTACATTAAATCTATAGTGTTTTTCACCCATTCCACCATGGATGTCTTGTTGTTATTCTAACAAAGATTAAATTTTATTTATTTAATAATAACAGATGCAGTATGATTTATTTTGTTCGTCCCCTTTAACTCGAAAACGTTGCCATCCTACCGTTTGCATTGTATAAGTAAGCTGTGTGCTCAGGGCGAACAGTAGCCATGGTGCTACCTGTGCTACGCCGTACCTGCTCACCCCAAGCACACAAGCCTTATCATATCTCCCATAGAAATACTAGAAAATCCCCAAGTAAATACCATAAAGAAGGGTTTTGATCAAACAAACCGAAATACAAGTATCTAAATTGAGCAATAAAAAATTAAGCGTCTTATGCGTAGGTGATATTTCAAGAGCGAGGTATCTTAAAGTAAATAAATTTAAGCGAAACATTGAATAATATATTTGTTTAAGTCTGTCTAAACACAGGTTACTCTAATATCTATTAGAGTATGCAAGTGTTATAGAATTTTTTCGTTTAAATTATTTTTAACCATTGTTTTTTTACATATTTCTTTACTATTGACATTTCATTCGTTCACATTTAATATTTTTGTATGAATTAAACAAATACTTTAAATTAAACGGACATAACAGAAAACGTTACAGGCTTCCTAAAGGTTATATGGCCACTAAAAGACCCTGAACTTATAAACATAAAATACGCTTAATGGAAACAACAGTGTTTTGCTGAAATATAAATAAATAAATAAATAAATAAATAATAAATATGGTATTACGGTTTATCGACGACCTCCTTTCTAAATTTTTCACTTTTCTGAATTCATCAAGAATTTTCGTCAATCCGAGTGAGTACTTGTGATTTTACGAATATCGAAATTGGTACACACCAAAAACAGCAAATCAGTGATTTAATGTCAATTTGAAATGTAAGTTTTCTTGACCGCAAGTTTCATTTGAAAAGAACCCGGCCATAAATCTTTCCCTGAGACATGTTTAAAGTGAAAAAAGTAACACATGTCCGAACCATGTTTTAGAGGGACTAATTTCCTTTTGGGATTTAAATGTTTTTTAGTTATTTTGTAAGAAAACGAGACTGGGATGCCACCCACGTAGGGGACAGGGATAGTCAACCAGCGACAAAGGTTCGGCGCGAACTCTGTTGTTTGAGCACGAGCAGAGCCTTAATAAGACACCTATTATAATAAGAAATGTAAATTTAGAGCAAGCGAATGCAATATTCATCGCCTACCTTTTGCGTCTTGTCCGCTTTGAGTCCACAATAGAATGAGAAATCATAAAATTGGAAAAGCAATGCTTTGAAATCATATTTATTCTTTTTAGGGTTACGGACCTCAAAAGGTAAAAACGGAACCCTTATAGCCTGCGCGGATGAGGGACTTTTGTCCGCGTATTTTTTGTACGCCGAAATAGATCGCTTATAACGAGTAATGCACACCTCATGTGTTAAAATCCTGCGTTCAAAAAGGTCACCCGAACAACCGAGAACATTGACAAATAGACGTCCCCGAAAAAATAGAACTTATGTGACAAGGCGCATCAACGGTCACAGCATACTTAAGTCCGCGTCAGTCCGTGAATATGCACTTCTATAGCGTGTGTTTTTCTAAATTTTCGGAGGACAAATGTTGGCGGAGTACATTAACCCTAGCACGAACCAATATCGAATTCGTATCGTTTGCGAGTCCGCAATGTCATTGTCAAATGTGTAGGTACTGATTTTTAGTTCTCGTTGCGTACTTTTTGCCGCTGCTGTTTAAGTTTCCATACAAAGACATTGACATTTAACACTCGCAAACTATTCGAATTCTATAATGGTTCGTGCTTGGGGCACAGTACCCTTAGCACGAACCAATATCGAATTCGTAACGTTTGCGAATCTGAAATGTTATTGTCAAATGTATACTGCTTTTTATTTCTCGTTACGTACTTTGTAGCGCTGCTGTTCAAGTTTCCAAACAAAATTAGATATTGACATTTCGGACTCGCAAACGTTACAAATTCGATAATGGTTCGTGCTAGGGGTACCCTTAGCACGAATTCGAATAGTTTGCGAGTCCGGAAGTCATTATCAAATTTTGTATGGAAACTTGAACAGCAGCGCCACAACGGACGTAACTAGAACAAAAAATCAGTACAAATTTGACATTGACATTTGGACACGCAAATTATTCGAATTCGATAATGGTTCGTGCTAAGGGTACAGGTACCTGAATCGTGAAAGACTTGTCACGGACTGAACGAAAACGACTAGCGAACATTTTTGTCCCCTTTAAAATATAGAAAAGCTCACGCTATGGAAGTAAATATATTCTCAAATTACGTTGTATTGTAATCAACATGATGATTAAGAAAAAGAAAAGACTTTTTAAAGAGGAATTTGATGAAAAGATACACAATAAACATATAAAATACTAGCTGACCCAGCGAACTTCATACCGCCCTAAAAAATAAGGGTTGTCCAGCGGACAAAATTGTGAATCTAAACCATTCTCAGATCCCCTTGAACACACACAAAAAATTTCATCAAAATCGGTCCAGTCGTTTAAGAGAAGTTCAGTGACATACACACTCACAGAAGAATTATATATATAAAGATACTAGCTGACCCAGCGAACTTCGTACCGCTCTAAAAAAATAGGGGTTGTCCAGCGGACAAAATTGTGAATCTAAACCATTCTCAGATCCCCTTGAACACACACAAAAAAATTCATCAAAATCGGACCAGTCGTTTAAGAGAAGTTCAGTGACATACACACTCACAGAAGAATTATATATATAAAGATATACAAAACTTGTATACGCCGTGAATTTTGAGTTTTCACTTCCACCACGGCAGCCTCAATAACAAAGTTTGGACGTACAGCGGTGCACACCCCCACGCCTTCAACGCTGTTTGAGGTCGAGTTCTGCAACATACGCGGACTCCACTCTAACCTCAACGCTGTCCACCACCATCTCGAGACAGCACGGCCAGCATTGTTGTTCCTGACGGAGACACAAATACTTCCGCCTGCTGACACAGGCTACCTTAATTATCCCGGCTACGTGCTTAAAGAGTCCTTCAAAGCGAAAGCCGGTGTATGCCTGTATGTTCGGGTGGATGTTTGTTGTCGCCGTCTCCGCTGCTTGGAAGATCCCTCCTTCTCCATGCTGGGGGTACACGTCGACTCTGGCCCCCGGGCCAGAATCTACGTGTGCCTCTACAGATCCCACACCGGCGATGTTGAGACAACTCGACTTTTTGAACACCTTAGTCGGGCAGCAGATGACGCGCAGGAGCGATTTCCCAATGCAGAATTGGTTTTTTTGGGGGACTTTAATGCTCACCACAATTTGTGGTTCAGTTCTTCCAAAACTGACCATGCAGGGATCTCTGCTCACACATTCGCTCTCACGCATGACTTGAAGCAACTGGTTGATCAGCCCACCAGGATCCCAGATATTCCAAGTCAAGCGCCTTCTTTACTGGACCTTCTGCTCACGACCCATCCACAGGGCTATCAGGTTGTGGTAAGAGCCCCCCTGGGCTCGTCCGACCACTGCCTGATATCTGCCAAAGCACCACAGGCCAAGCCTACGCGTCCAGCAGTGGTCAAGCGCCGTATCTGGCATTATGGGTCGGCAGATTGGGACAGTATGCGTGATTACTTTGCGTCCGTCCCTTGGAAGCAGCGCTGCTTCAGTGACAGGGACCTATCGGGCAGTGCCGTTGCCATTACTGAGGAGATTATAATGGGTATGGAATACTATATTCCTCATTCTGATCTCATCAGTAAGGGCACACGTAACCTCTGGTTCAATCACGACTGTGCTGAAGCTGCTTCGCGTAAGCAAGCGGCATATCGTGCTTGGATCAGAGGCCGCGCTCTCAAGGATCCCGGGGTCGATTCACTCAAAGCAGCCTACAATTCTGCTTCCAAGGCCTGTAAGAAGGCTAAAGACATCAGAGCGGATGCCCAGCGTGTTGCACGTGTTGGCCAGGAACTTATAACGCATCCTGCGGGCTCCCGTAGCTACTGGCGTTTGGCCAAGGCCGTGCAAAAAAACTTCTGCCAGCCCTCGCTGCCACCTCTGAGATGCCCAGACGGAACACTAGCTCATAAGCCGCAGGAGAAAGCCGATTTACTGGCAAAACTCTTTGCGGCTAACTCCCGAATCGATGATTGCAATGCACTGCCACCATCATTACCTCACTGTGGCACAACGATGCCTGATATTAAAATCAGGCAGCGTGAGGTTCGTGCCGAATTGCAATCACTCGACGTCCGGAAAGCTAGTGGACCTGATGGCATCCCAGCAGTAGTAATTAAAAAAATGTGCAGCGGAGTTGTCTCCCGTGCTCACGCGCTTGTACCAATGCTCGTATTCTTTGGGGCGTGTGCCGGAGACTTGGAGAGATGTTAACGTGCAACCGGTGCCCAAAAAAGGGGATCGCTCAGACCCAGCAAACTATCGGTTAATAGCAGTCACCTCAGTTTTATGTAAAGTTCTAGAAAAGGTCCTTAATAACCATCTGACCCGCTACCTAGAGGATCACTCCCTGATTAATGATCGTCAATATGGATTTAGACCGAAACGATCGACGGGTGATCTTCTAGCGTACTTAACTCATATCTGGGGTGAGGCTATCGACAAGCGTGGCGAGTCGTTGGCTATCAGCCTTGACATTGCCAAGGCGTTCGACAGGGTCTGGCACAAAAGCCTTCTCTCCAAGCTTCCGGCATACGGTCTGCCAGCCCAGTTCTGTTCTTGGGTAGCTTACTTCCTGCATGAGCGTAGAATTCGTGTCCTTACGGACGGTAGCAGTTCGCGGTTCATGTCAGTGAATGCCGGCGTTCCCCAGGGCTCCGTCCTATCCCCCACTCTCTTTCTGCTGCATATCAATGACTTGATTCCTCTTGGGAATATTCATTGCTATGCAGACGATAGTACAGTGCATGCGGGGTATCTCGGACAAGCAGCGGCTGGGCAGGCAGTAACCAGGGAGAAACGGGAAAATCTTGTCATTGAACTCAATCAGGCTTTGGACCACATTTCCGAATGGGGTACCAGGAACTTGGTTGGGTTCAATGCCAAGAAAACTCAGGCTTGCGCTTTCACGGCAAAAACATCGCCATTCCTTCCCCTTCCATCTCTTCAGGGCACAACACTACCGCTGCAGAGCAACATTTCCATGCTCGGTATGGAAGTTCGCTCAGACCTGAATCCAAAGGACTACATCGAAACCGTGATCAAAACAGCTTCACGCAAACTCGGAGTCCTGAACAAGGTGCGGCGTTTTTCACGCCCGATCAACTGTGCTTGTTGTACAAAACGCAAGTGCGGTCCTGCGTGGAATATTGCTCGCACCTCTGGGATGGCTCCGCCAAGTACTTGCTCGATGCTTTGGATAGGTTACAGCGGCGCGCAATCCGCATCATAGGCGATGAGGAGTTGACTAAACACCTTGAGCCTCTTCAATTACGCCGTGACGTGGCGTCACTAAGCGCGTTCTATCGTTTGTACCACGGCGAGTGTTCTGAGGAGTTATTCTCTCTTATCCCACCTTCCCCTTTCCTTCAGAGGACCACGCGCGCTGGCCTACGTTGTCACCGTCTTACTGTGGCCACAATTCCAACGCGTACAAAGAAATTTGGTGACTCATTTCTTTGTCGCACTATCCGTAAATGGAATGCTCTGCCCGCTCACGTGTTCCCTCCCTCTTACAACCTGGGATCCTTTAAAAGAGGCGTGAAGAAGCAACATGCAGGCCGGCAGGGTGAGGATGGCTGGTGTGGCAGGTAGAACTGCTGTATCAGCTATCTTCGCGTCTGGACTTCACCTTCACTTAACATCAGGTGGGGTGGAGTCATTTGTCGGACCTAACTATAAAAAAAAAAAAAAAAAGTTACCCAAGAAACGTGTAAATCGTGTAAATAAACACAGTGCGAACAGTTACAAACAGTAAACCTGCTACACCCCATACAAAAATATTGATTTTTATTGTTTACAAAATATCTAAACACATATAGATGATGAAGGAACACTTCCGGAAACGTATAGAAGCCTTTGAAATGTGGAGCTGGACTCATAGATTGACCAATGAAGAAGTTCTCCGTCTAGCTAGTCAGAAACGCCAAATCTTGCAGACCATTAAACAGTGCAAATTTGAGTATCTGGGTTACATTATGCGAAATAATAGATACAAACTGCTGCAACTTATAATGATGGGCAAAGTGGCTAGGATACAAACAGTAGGCCGAAGAAAAAAGTCATGGCTGCGAAATATTCGCGAGTGGATTGGCATCAACAGTGCCGCTGAACTGTTTCGACTCGCGAAGGACAAGCAGAAGTTCTCCGAATTGACGGTCAACCTTCAGTAAGGGAGAGACACTAAAAGAAGAAGAAGACAAAATATCGAAAAAGGGCACAAATACGTAAATAACATACAGATCCTTAAAGTAGTTCTATTTAAATCAATTTATAACAATTAAAATGGTTAAGGTTCCTTTATTGCAGAAATAATGAGTTAACGTGGAAAATTTTTTCGAAAGAAATAAATTAAGTTTTTTTTTGCTGTAATACATATTAAATCATTGTCTGAATTAGCTGGTAAAGTTTCTCAGATAATTCAAAATTCACGGTGTATATTTGTTAATTAACAAGACTTGATTACGTATCTTTGTGAATGGTTATACCAGTTGTGCCTGCCTGAGTACCTGTTCCTCTATATAAAATCGTAATGTTATCTTTGACTCGGTGTTTGCCTCGGGCTGAGTACCGCTTTATTCATTTTAACTGTCACATGAAAGCAGCATTCGCAAGCACACGACATTATGCCGGAACATTCGAATAATTTCTTGTATGAACATTTTGGGGTTTATGCCCTGTATCTACACTCGACAGCAGAAGTCTAAAACTTTCGTTTTATTTCAAACGTATGTTAGTCTTAAGGCATACTCTACTTGATCGTTCGTTATCTTTCCAATTCACCTTTTTCCTAATTTGTTACCAGTAGGAGTACTTCTATTCTTACTTTATTCAAGCAATTCACAAGCATTTTAAAGCACTGTGTTGTAAATATCAGCTATAAGTATAAAGACTGGAATTACTATTTTTTTCATACAATCATTTTAACCCAATTATATTATAATTATCATTGTTTTTACCTGAAAACCTTGGCATCGATAAGGTATTTTAAGAAAAAATGATATTTATTGATTTAAACTATATCTATGTGTATTACGCATAAATATTTGGCTGCTTATCTATCCCTGGAGATAAAGCGTGACGTAATGGCCAAAAATGGTATCTAAACAATTTGTGGCGGCCCATGTACCATACAGCTACAGCAATACAATACTTCCCATAATGACTTGTGAATTGCTTGAATAAAGTAAGAATAGAAGTACTCCTACTGGTAACAAATTAGGAAAAAGGTGAATTGGAAAGATAACGAACGATCAAGTAGAGTATGCCTTAAGACTAACTTACGTTTGAAATAAAACGAAAGTTTTAGACTTCTGCTGTCGAGTGTAGATACAGGGCATAAACCCCAAAATGTTCATACAAGAAATTATTCGAATGTTCCGGCATAATGTCGTGTGCTTGCGAATGCTGCTTTCATGTGACAGTTAAAATGAATAAAGCGGTACTCAGCCCGAGGCAAACACCGAGTCAAAGATAACATTACGATTTTATATAGAGGAACAGGTACTCAGGCAGGCACAACTGGTATAACCATTCACAAAGATACGTAATCAAGTCTTGTTAATTAACAAATTTAATGTAATTAAATTTTATTCTCTAGCTTTTCCGCGTGGGTTTGTATTGTCGCCTATAACCTTCATTTCTAAACAATACCGTACGATGTGGTGTTATTTTAAATTGGTTGCTTCCATATGTAATAATCTGGAAAATTATGTGGTCTTGATATAAAATCCTCAATTCACTCGTACAGTCTGTCTGTTATTAACTTATTTTAAATTAATAAGCAATTCGTTGATTCGTTTACTATTTTGATTCATTTACGGCATTAATGAAATTTCAAAACAGAACATTATGAATTAAAAGTCTTTCTCTCTACCTAGGGCTGCAGTCTTTGTGGAACCTGTGTTACCTACAAAAACGGCACTCGAAATACACATAGAGCATTTGCGCTTTTTATAACAACCTAGCACCTTACAACTTCATTGGAAAACTTAAAAATATTATCTGATGAAATATTTTTACTGACTGTGCACGCATAGTCAACAACATATCAAATGAAAACACTTTAGCATTGTTTTTCTATAGGTAAGCTAACAAAACAATAAAAAATATGGAAATGTTCATCAAATCACGTTTATTGTTCAAATAAAAATACCAACCCAAATATGAACACTTATCTCCAAATCAAATTGCAAAAACATAATAAATATTTATTATGAATCATCCTCCTAATTTACGGCATACAATAAATTCTTAAGATAATATTATGTCGAACAATATCCAACATATCCTTTGCTCGTTCCTTGTCGAATTCCAGTGATTGGGTGTATATAGCTGTCCAGATCTCGAAACATGCGGCCGCGACAGGCAATTCCCTTTGACCGTAGTTTGTGAAATATGAGGGTCTGCATCGCAAAATAAAAGTATGCTACGGACGATAGACATCCGAAATTAATTAGCAAATAAAGGAATCGAATAACTGACATATTTAACTTAATATCACAAACTTTCAACCTGCCTAGATTACGTATTAATATTCGAAAAATGCCATGAATTTAAGATAGGTAATTAAGATTTTGAAAATTTTTCGATTCACTGTTCAATCAAACTTTTCAATTACCTACTTACTTGTTAACGGGATGGATAAAGTTGAAAGTGGCACTAATACAGTATGTTTTAAACAAGCATCGCAAAGAAGTGGCAGCACAATTCTTATCTTTACGAATGTTAAAGCTTCGAAGCTTTGTAAACGAGAAAGCAGAGCCAGAGCAAAATGAAGTGCTTAGTGTTTAAGGGATAAAAAAACGAATAGTAATTGCTACAAAGAATTAACACTCAGTGTCGGCGTGGTCCTAAGGCTGGATCACAGGGTACATGACCCCCCCCCCCCACACACACACACACCCAAATAGAAACGTCAAATTTTAGAATGAAAAATTCTGCTAACGCTTTTTAAGCGGGGCGACAGCAGAGTTATCACTTTCTACGCTATAGAGCTCTAGGCACTATCCATCCTGCGCTGGATCTATAGTGAGTAGAGCCCATAAGACGTGTGAAAACTTGGTGAAGAGCAAATATTTACTAATTCAAGGGAAGGCTAGTGCAAATCGTAAGTTTGGTGACCCCTCTAAAATTTCAGCGTAAAACCACGCCTGCTTAGAGTTAGATTGAGATAGGAGGATTTTTCCCCAAGCAGAGATTTTGAATTTACTCGAACACGGCAGAATAGGATTAAGGGGGCAAACTTGCACTTTGTGAAGTGCTTCCACCATCTGAGCCATCTATGTAGATCCAAACGTCTAGTGCAGCAAAAATATATTTCAACAATAGGCCATGTTTTTTGGTCGCGTCCAAATCGTCAGTCTTTTGAAGAGGAGCTACTTGTGCCTACTGAAGTCTAATGAATACACTCACGATGCGTTGTGGACAAAGAGACCACATAGCGAAAGGAGATTGCTCAGCTTCCATACATGTTTGGCCTAAAAACCAATAACCATGAAAAATTGTTTCCTACATTCGAAATTATATATAAATTACCGTAGAAACGAATATTATCGACGGCCACTCCTGAGAACTTCTATAAACCATATACACTGAATGATTTTGAGGTTATGTTTGCAAATAGGCACATAGGTATTAGAATAATAAAAACCAAATAACTTATATAGAAAAATAGGGCAATCAAGCCAAGTACTGATATTATGTATTAGATTCAGGTATATAGAGCATGTAAAATAACAGATATGTGCATGTTTTTAAAATTAATGCACAAGAGTAAGTTTTAAAATCATGATTATGCCATTGCGACTTTCAGAAGCAATCTTGTTTCATTTGACAAGTGTCTAACACTAATTACACTAACAAAATGCATGTCAAGGAACTGGTACCTGCTTACCTATGTTATGAGAAACATGGAACTGTTATCATAATTTTATAAAAACCAATAGGATATTTTCTTAGTAATAATTAGGTTTATAATGGTAAAAGGTAATTCTAATATAATAATATATTGCGTAGGTTCATTATAGTTCTGATCAATGTGTGAAATATGTATATTCCTGACATAGCTTAAATATTCTGATAAGGTAAATTAATGAAATAAAACAACTTAAGTACTTTTATGTTGCGTTTAATATTACATATCATCTACATTTTGAATTAAAATATCATCGAGAAACTGTGCAGGAGGATTTATATTTTCTTGGTATCTGGCCCAGCTCAAATACCAAATTATTGTCATCACATGAGCGCAGCAACCTACAGTTCTGCGCCCAACAAAACAATTACAACAATAACGGCATATACGGCAATACGGCAATAGACTTTATGATGTCGCCTACCATCTATATTAATTGTCTTAGCACATTTGCATGTAGTAAAAATGATAATAAAGTTGTGGATATTAATACCACAGTGTAATAAAAAAAAATTTATCAATCTTTACAAAATAGATTTGTTTTGATGTTATATAAACAACCTCGATCAGTCTTTGTGAATGTTACTACACCCATAGCCAATAAAAATGATTCGTATGTTTTCCAAACCGGTAAAAATAGAAGTCCTTTTTTAAAATTAATATATTATTTAAAGGTGGCCGTTAAAATCTAATGACTGTAAAATAAAGTATAAATTACGCCAAGAATTACTGTATATGTCAATATTTTATTTGCATTTAGGCCAATTTGACCAATCTCCTTTGTGTCGTGGCTGACATGACATTCGATCTCAACGCGTTGTGGCAATGAAGAAAAGCCACGCTCACGACGCATTATCGTGAGCGTTTTCATTAGAGCCATGAAACAAATTTCGCTTTTTGGATGTTTTACTTGTTACTCTGACTGAACGCAACACGTTATGACCTATTTTGTCGCTATGAGCGTTTTCGGATTTTGAGCGTTACATATAATATTAATATTTCAAAAAAACATTCGTGTTTATATATTAATAAAATGCACAATCAAATAAAATAAAAAGTAGAAAATGATAAAAACCCATTGATTTCTATTAGTACTTACCAAAACTCATTCAAAATACTAAACACAATGTGACAGCTTTTATTACTCATACCTTATCGTTATGAAGAGTTCATCAAAATTAATGTTTTAAAGTATATTCTGTAGTGTTAATGAACGAATCGTAAAATGTGCGGCTCTGATTATTTTCGAGTGAGCCCGTCGAGGCATAAGGTACAATAATAAGCGGGCCTATGTTTAGAGCGCGGCGACTTGGGTGGTCCGCGGACGAACGCGCCTGATGGCTGAGATATCGCTGCTCCAATGAAATTGAAATAGCGAGAAAGACAGCGCCGCAACAAGGGCACACAAACATGAGTACTATTCTATCTGATATTTCGATATGAAAATAATACCTCTAAAGGTACTGTGCACAGAGTTACAAAATGGGTGAAGTGCGCTAATTGAAATTAAGATACGTTAATAGAAAATCCTCTTGTATATGAGGGATCTCGTAGTCAAAGTGTGACAATGGATCTTTATTCTAAGTATCCGCTGTCTGTGCATGTTCATCCGTCAGTCTGTAAATAACTGGGAGCGGGCTAAAGTGATGGAGTAGTAATGACATGAGATATAAGAGGTACAAAAGTGAAATTTCCACCGAATGGAACATCTAATAATAATCTAAGTATATAAAAGACTAGTGACCCGCCCTCGCTTCGCTTCGATATAGACTACAGTTTTTGTTCTAAGGCTTGTTTTATACATAAAACTTCCCTGAAAATATGTCTAACTAATAGTGAAAATTTGTTAATTTTAAGACCCGTTGTGCCGAATGCACCAGTGGTGCAAAAGTTTGCCTCCCTTACTATTGGTCCATGCCCTTATTATTAAACATATCTAGTGACGCAGTGGTTTATACACATCCATCACTATTATCAATCGTAATTTATTGCACTCATGATTACTTTTGAATGACATGACAACTTGGAAATGGTGTAATCCAAACAGTAATATTCAAAAAAAATATTCAAGTCTATTTAAGATACCTTCCTGATATAGTCTTGGATAAGAAGTAATTTATTTGGATAAGAATAAATACCCGGGCACGAATAATCTGGTCTAGCTTGTACCAGAGTTATTATTGCATATTTTCACACAAAGTAGTAGTTATATATAGGTAGAGTACTTACTAATATTATAAAGCTGGAGAGTTTGTTTATTTCATTGTTTTTTTTGGTTGAAAGTGCTAACCACTGGAATTACTGGTCTAAATAATATCACGCAACGACCAATAGCAGCGGATCATAAATGAAAAATGTTGCAAAAACGGGTAATAATATTCCAGTTTTACCATCGGCCGCTCCGGCGGCACGCTCTGTTTACCCGACCCCTCACCTCCGTCTGTCACCAGCTTTACAAGCACCACAGCACTAAAACTCGCCGCTAAGGCATAGCACGCACGAAAACTCACGGAGGGCGCGGAAGACGAAAGAAAGCGAGATGCTGCCGCCGCAGAACGAGCTGCAGAGCGCGAACGAGCGATAGCTAATAATGAAATGCATTCGTGGGTGTCTAACTCTAAAGAAGCATTGACATTGCTGCCACCTGAAATCCAGTCTCTACAAGCTCGCAAAGTCGCCCTTGGGCCATCAGACGGACCCGTTCGCGTTTTCGACACTATGAGGAACATCGATAAGGACACATAAGTCTTTCTTAGGATCACAAAGCATTGCCAGAAGTCTTCAAAAAGCGTTCTGTCTTATCACTTATCTTTAATAAAGATTTATGATCCTTTAAGTTTATTCACGCTTATTGTACCTCGTGAGCGGATTTTGTTTCAAAGAACATGGCGTTTAGTGCCCCATTGGGATGCTGTATTTTCTGGGCATTTTATAGAATAATGGAAATCGTGGTTCCGAGACCTTTTAGATCTGTTTACTGGTTCTGTGTCTGGTTTTCTGTTGTTATATAAATCGTGGCGACCCTTGCTCGATACAACATTTCATATTTTCGCCGACGCAGGTGAGTTGGCATATGCCTGTGTCGCGTACTGGCGATTTTGTTATAGTAACGGAAGTGTGAAATTGGCTCTCATAGCAGGGAAAGCTCGACTATTCCTATTCTCTATTCCGCGACCAGAGCTGAACGCGGCCCTTATCGCAGCCCGTCTAGCGCACATCATGGACGCCCATAGGTGTGTAGTTTCATTTACTACCCTTTGGAGCGATGGTGTAACTATGCTTAGCTGGCTACGGTTGATACTAGTGAATTTAAACCATTTGTGGCTCATAGGGTGGGTGAAATTTAAGAGCTTACTACCGTTGATCAATGCTACTAGGTCAAATTCTAAATTCAGTTCATCGTCTCGCTGGTTTTCTGGCCCTGATTTTAGACCATGTCAATGGGAAGTTGGCCTAAGCCTTTTAGGGAGGTCTCTACCCAACCTGAGCCGGATGAACTGGGCCCCACTCTATATATCCTCTATAGCGCTGACCTAATTCATGTTATATTTCATTGCAAATTTCACCTATATGCTAATGACTTGCAGTTATACATTTTTTTGCTCCCGAGAACTATGATGTCCCTGTTCCAAAAAAAATGAAGACCTCGCCGAACTTGCTGTTTGGTGCAAGTCTAATTGTCTTGTCCTCAACCTCAAGAAATTTAAATAATGGTATTGGGTACCAATAGGACAGTCCATAAACTCCAAAATGTAACGTAAACTAAAGATAACGGTGAACAATGAAGCTATAGAGCGAGTGGATGTAAGTAGGAACCTAGGACTGATAATGGATAGCCAGCTTGATTTTGAGATCCATGTCACAGAATGCGTTCGTGGTTGTTTATATAGGCTTATACTGTTATATAAGATAAGACCGTATTTACATGAGCAGCTTCGTATTAATCTCTGCGAATCACTTATACTATCTAAGTTAAATTACTGTGACACTGTGTATGGCCCCTGTATTCTAGCTAGGACAGCTAAATTGGTACAGCGTGTGCACACACAGTGTGTTCTGCAGAACACCTGTGCACGTTTCTGCTTCTATATACCTCTTCGAGCACACGTCACACCATTTCTTAATAACTATAATTTATTGAAAATGGAGGCACGCAGTAGGCTTCATCTCTCTTATTTGCTATGTGGTATCATCAAAGCCGATAACCCAATTTACCTCTATAAATAACTTACTTGGGCCCAAGATCAAAGTGCCTATACAATAAGAGTCTGTAGGACGATTTTCAAAATACCGGTGCATCGCACAAAAGCTTTCCGTGGATCCTTTAGATTCGCCGCCACGCGCTGCTGGAACGACATTCCCCCGCCGATGCGTGACCTGAAAACCATTGGTACATTCAAAATCTATCTAAAGAAACATCTTTTATCACTTCAAATATTTTAGACTTACATCGGATTTTTCACGTCGTGCATTAAGTTCTGGGGGTAACCGGCGCGCGGTGTGGTTTGTTTTTGTGGGAATTTAAGCTTTTTTGAATTTGTTAGTTGATGCTGTAACACTAGGGCTGCCATCCGTCCGGGTTTCCCCGAATTTGTCCTAGTTTACAGGGCGTCCGGGGAGCGTCCGGGCGGGGTTTCATTTGTAGTCCGGGTTTATAAATTTTCTGTTTTTGATCGCCAATTGATCCGTCAATATGTCTTTGAAAATAAATAAATCTATTCTAACACTGTAACCGTAAATGTTGACTTCCTACAAAGATCAGTAGCACGAACCAATATCGAATTCGTATCGTTTGCGAGCACGAAATGTCATTGTCAAATGTGTACCGATTCTTAGTTCTCGTTACGTCCGTTATGGTGCTGCTGATCAAGTTTTCATAAAAAAATTTGACAATGACATTTCGGACTCGCAAACTATTCCAATTCGATAATTTTTACACTGGTCGGTCAAACATCCCTCGGATGGAAGTAGAAGGATGTAAAGACAGACTTGTGTCCGAGATTGAGATGTTACTGGACCAAGTCTCAAATTGGAGCCAACAAAATTTGATTGGATTAACCTAGCAAAGACACATGTGTGTGTGAAAAAGCTTGGGTGTTCAATAGATATAGTAAGGTCCTCAAGCCTAAATATCGGGTGTTATTATACAAAGTACTGGTCCTCTGGGAGCACCCCAATACCAGCTCCTTCCTCTTGACCGGATGCAAAAGCGGGCAGTTTGACTTATCGATGATCCTGAGCTCACTCACGCGTTGCAACCCCTTAACTACGCAGACGGTACAACACGCACAAGGACGCAACTCCTTGTACGTGTTGTACCGTCTATACAATGGAGAGTGTTCCGAGGAATTATTCAACCGGATGCCAGTGGCCAAGCTTTTTCACAGCATTACACACCGCAGAGAAGTTTCACGCCCACCATCTGGACGCCTGGCGTTCGAGCACCATGTGTTCCTTTCTTTTGCGTACCAGCAAGATCAGGAACGAACTTCCCTTAGTATTTTTTTCTTATAGCTATGATATGGTAATCTTAACAAGGCAGATGAACCTTTTCGTTCAGAGCCGGCAACGCATGATTGACCCTTGGTGCTGCAAGTGTCCATGGGCAGCACTGACCACTTATTATCAGGTGGACAGCTAGCTCTTTTGCCTACATCAACATAAAAAAGACGACCTCCGTGGCCGAGTGGTTTGTACGCCGGGTATCATGGTGTCACCGACTCGAGAGGTCCCGGGTTGGAATCCCGATGGGGGCAGATGTTTGTGTGATGAATACGAGCATTTGTACTCCAGTCATGGATGTTTAATATGTATATATAAATATACGTATATATGTACAGTATATGTATTCTATCTGTTACCCTAGCATCCCATAACAGAAGCCTTACAGTGCTTACTTTGGGGCTAGGCTAATTGGTGTGAATGTTGGAAATATTTATTATTATTATTTGTAACATTTATGCTTTTTTATTGGCCTGTCCGGGTTTTGGGCTCCTAAATCCGGGGTTATCACGCGTCTTGTCCTGGTTGCCACATTTTAGAGATGGCAGCCCTATGTAACACTCGCATATTTTTTTGACAAAAATGTCTTTTTCTTTGCGTAAACAAGACCTCATCTTTTTATTAAATACGTGGCACGAGAATCTTGAACTTGAACCGTGGAGTTAACCAACTGATTATGTACTAGTTACTTTACTACGTGGCGTAATGCGTGGCAGTCATTGACTATAGCTGGCACACACAGATGATAGCAATCGTACAAGGCTGCGTTCAGAACATGCACTCGGGCGCAGACAACGTAAGTTTTGACATGAGTTCAATACATTCTATGTCATAATTTAAAAGTCAGGGATAAGTCCTTGTGTCAGTGTAAATTAAATTATTAACATCCGGTACTTCAGTTATTCGTGTTTACTTGGTTACGAGCCATTAAAGCGACTTTGCACAGGCCCTGCCAGAGTACCAGCGCCGACATGGTGAGATAAGTATTTTCTTTTCTCACTAAGTCAGCTTATGCTGAGGCAGGGTCCTGGTTGGCCGTCTATAGATGAACTTACTTTTATTTTTGTCATATGCTATTGTTATGATGGATAATAAAGATTTTTTTATTTCATTTACAGTCAACTGTGGATAAAAAAAAACTGAACCAACATATTCACCATTCTTCGACCCATCTGTATAAATTTGTATAAATAAATAAATTTAGTGCATATAACCCGTTAAAACTGTTTTATTTAATGAGTGATGTGCGTCAAAACCTAAGAAACAAATATGTATAAATTTTATAGAATGTAGAATATTATTGATAGATAGCTACACTCAGCGGCACGGAATCTTGGCCAAACACTTCTTAAGCTATAGCATAAGTTTCAAGTGTTTACAACAAGTGTTTTTTATGAAGGTGGGTCATAAAAATGCTAAGCTTTGTTTTAAGAGGGTAATTCATTATGTTTGAGCGTTTCATGGTGTGAATTGTGAGATTTAATCACATCGCGTATTTTAAGCAATATAATTGAAGTTTTGAATGCTGTTATGTATGTAGTTTACTATAGCGTTTTTTTTTTAATTTTTGTGTTGTTTTGGATTTTATTAAAGTGCAAACTTACATAAAAAGCAAAAAAAATGCCTTTAACGCCAGCACAAGTTGCACAAGCGGTAGCCCTAATTGACCAAGGGCTCACCCAACGTGAGGTGGCTATTGTACTCAATGTGCCGCGTTCATCAATGCAGTACGCCTTAAAACGATACCGTGAGATAGGTACCTATCGCCGTAGACCAGGCAGTGGAGGTGTAAGATGCATATCGACTCGGGACGACTGTTTTATCGTTTTGGAAATTTTGAGAAACCGCTACCTCACTGCGGTTGAGATACGACAGCGACTCCAAATTGCAAGAGGTGTGAATGTAAATCAGCGTACGATAAGAAGAAGAATGGAGGAGGTGAATTTAAAAGCGCGAAGACCAGCCCGAGGTCCAGAACTCCCCAGACAGCACCGAGTAGCTCGGCTTCGTTTCATCCGAGAACACGCCAACTGGACACACGAGCAACGGGCTAAAGTTTTGTTCACGGATGAGTGCAGAATCGCGTTACGTGCACCAGACGGTCGATTACGAGTGTGGAGAAGAAGAGGAGAGAGGTTTCTTCCTATTACTACTACTGAAACTGTTAGTTTTCATGGAGGCTCCATAATGGTATGGGGAGGAATAAGTTCCTACGCTCGTACGGAGTTGGTTATCATTGACAATCGGTTAACTGCAATTCGATACATTAAGGAGATCCTACAGGATCATGTTATACCCTATATGGGGCTTATTGGATACGACCAGTTCCAGTTAATGCACGATAATGCACGCCCACACGTTGCACGATGCGTTAAGGACTACCTGCAAGACCTTGGTATTCAAAAATTACAGTGGCCTGCGCGTAGCCCGGACTTAAACCCCATAGAACACATCTGGGACATACTCGAAAGAAAAATTAAATCCTATTCTAACCCACCGCAAACGCTAGGCGAGCTTCGAAATGCAGTATTGACCGTATGGGAGACCTTATCGCAAGTTGATGTTAGAAACATCATCCAAAGCATGCCAGATCAGATGCAGCCAGTCATCAGGGAAACACCCGATACTGACGTGTGCAAAAAAAAAACAAAAAAAAGTTGACTTTTCAGTGTGCACTGTTTGAAAATTAAGTAAAAGTTTCTGTGAAAGTGACACTTTTCATCAAAATTTTCTTTTTGATGCAATAATTTCATGAACACTTAAAAAATTGTTAAAAACCACTATAAAAGTGAACATGGGTTAGATCTAAATTAAATAAAATGCAAAAATAAATATTGTATTCAAATCAAAGCAAAAGTAACGGGTGGTCAAGTTTCCGTGCCGGTGAGTGTATATCACATATTACTTTTAAATCGATAGTGTAACAATACATCTCTAGTTGATTGATTTGAAGGTATCCATGAACTTTAAGAAAAAATAATACATTCAATTAAAAGTAATTTTATTAAATTAAAAATTAAATGTTATGTTAGAAATATTAGTCCAGTTATGAAAACTATGTGCTACATATTGAAAGTACACTAGAAATAAAGATTCAGGAAGTGACTGTACTTGATTGCTCCAATTACCATTTTCTTTTAAAAAATTATCTTTAGATTTTTCGGGCAAAATCTCACCAATAATGTTACATATCACTGGACTTTTCTCAATTTTGACGTTTCAAAATTCCAATTTCATTATTACCTAAAGTGACTTTAATTAAAACTTTATCTCTCTTGGATTTTAACAACTTACTTTAAATTGAGAAGGCTTAAACTATACGTGCTCCAGATGCAGATGGTGTATTTTAACTGACAAAGAAGACTTAATATTAACAACAGACCTAAGTCCGGAGCTGTGGTGCAGATTTATCTGGTGTCAGATCAGATCTAGTGCAGCGACCGGTGTCACCGCGACGGACGGACGGACTGACGCATTGCACGCTGCGAACTAGCAAACCATGCTGGACTTATGAAAGACAGAATTTCTATCCTACGAGACTCGAATTGTAGCTTTCAAATGTGCAACGAGGCGTTGTAATAACAAAATTTAGATCGCTAAGATATTCACTGATAAGTGAACCTTATTAGCTTTGCTTGAAATCATTTGAAATGAAATGAAAATAATCCTTATTCAAGTTAATAATTAAAAAATCGTCCTTATAATTTTGTCTCCTACCACCTGTTCATGCCATCTTTTAGCTGATAAGAACATGCGAAAGAAACTTCTCAGCATTTCATAAAGTAGCGACATTAACTTAAAAAATTTTAGTTACCAACACAATTATTATAATATATAAGTACATTCTTTATCATTATGTGTTAAACAAATCAAGAATATTTAATATTGCATTGTGATAACTTTAATGAGCAAAACATTGATGGGCTATTCCCAGACATTTCGATTGTTCAAATAATACTTTGAAATAAACTTGATTAGTAATCCCTTGCTCATTACTGTATTTTTACGCGAGTTTTAAATGTATGCATAGCAAAGTCAATAATACTAGGTCAGTATTCATAATAAAAAGTTATGCATTTCCCCAAAAAATATCATTGTATTTTCTTAACATTGGGACAGCAAGTTAATGATTATTATTTTCTAGTATTTAAGTTATGAAATCTCAGTTATATGAAATTTTTCTTAATAAAATAACTGTAATACTTATGTACATAATTATCATGTTCTCATGTATGTATTGTCCAGCCCCTGTTAAGATGTTGATTTCTTCAAACATATCCCGAAGAGAACCCCTTGGCCGTAAGTTGTAAATATTTGGCCATAACTACCCGTTTGTGTAGGTAATATATATTCTGTGCAGTTGTCAAAATTTCGTTTTAAAATCAAAACTGGTTACGAACCAAGGATATATTTTACCTTAATAATGAATCACAGATGATGCAAAGCCATGCAAATTACACCCAATAAGTTATTCAGAGAAATACAATTCTTAGCTCATAGGCATCTACGTTGATTGATTTGCCCTACCAGTTGAACAGTAAAATTTATGAAACGAAATCAATGGAACAGTCGTTCTCGGAACGGCAGGCGCACCCTATCATTACGTGTGTATATTTTCCAAGCATCGGCTTCCTCATATGCGAAGCTGAGCTCGCTCTCTATAATTACCTTGTTTACGATCATAGGCAAAGCCTCTAAAGCAAAGCCTACTATGACCTTCTCAGAAATAGGGGCAGTTAGCATGTTCGTGGTTACAACATTGTCAAAGTGTACGACCACCCGCGACGCTCTTTGTCACGCAAATTGGTAAGTTATGCTGACCATGTAAGTTTTTGAGAACTCAACACTAACATTGTTACGTTGTCTCGCTGATGTATACAACCACCATTGACGTCGTATAGATACTTTTGTTTATGAAAGATCATTGTTTTAGGGAACTTTGATTAAAAACGAAAGGATATTATGGCAGTGCTTCTGAAACTATTTGCAGTCAACCCCCTGATGATTCCCACTTTCATAATTCAAAAGAAAATCCTCGGACACAGTCAAAAAATTATGCCTGAAAAAGAAAATGTCCAATTTTTAAAAAAAACTTTTAATGGTAGTTTGATTAGTTAGGTGCACTTATATATTACTTACTTCATTAAATGTTTAGGGTTAACTGAGTTACTGCGCACATTGTTTAAATAATAATATTTTTTGTTGTTTTCTTTTAAAAAGCGGAAACCTAAGAAGAACTTAAATGTTAAAAATAATTAATAACGATAAAAAATAATAGACCAGGGCCGATAAAATTTTAGAGACTAAAAAAATTATAGTAGGATGAAACCCATTAGAAAAGGTAGAGAATATAACAAAAATTAAAGGAAAAATAAATTACGGGCGATCTGAGGTCGGAAAGGGGGAAGGGGTGAGTTTTTAAGGGTAAAAAACGGTTAATCTCGATTTCCGGTAAAACTGCAAGTCCTATGAAAAAAAGTTAAATGGCAAAAAAAAAAAATCTACAACTTTTGTATCGACACTTTTTTCACATAACCTCAAAATTTATGTGAAAAATTCGAATAACCGAGTTTTTGGTTTTTTATTTTTATTTTTTGGAAAAAAATATTTTTTCACGAAATTTAGTGAAAACTTACTGTTGTATGTACCAAACATACAGTATTTTTTTTTTATTTAAAATATTCCTTTTTACACCTTATTTTGACTTAATATCGAAAAAGCACCCTAATTTTCAATCGAAAATTCTCACGTCAAAATAGCTGCTTTTTTAAAAAAGTTGGTGTGTTTTTACCCGGCTGCGCAATGCAAGAGCGCGAAGCGCGACGCGCAGACAGGGTTATGTGTTTGACAGTCTATATATGTGGGGTATCACTGTCTAGATAATCAAAAATCATATTTAGGTTTCTTACACCATTTTTCATTTTATATGATTGTTTAGGATCTACAACGCTTTAAAGTTGTATATTAACCACTTACGCTTTTAATTTCAATCTTACGTTTGTATGGATCTTTGTTGCTCTTTCACCTAAAAATACTGAATGGATTTTTATGAAACTTAACAGTAATATAGCTAATATATGATAATTACATATATATAATAATTTATGTAGTTATTGAGTGAATTGGCCAATATATAGCAATAAGTGTCACATAAGACGGAAAAGAATGTCCCATCTGCGAGCCATTTTGGCCTGCACTGCAAAAACAATAAAAGTTACATGAATGTAATGTAGAGTGAAAATGTATATCTTAAATAGTTCTAAAAAAAAAGTCCGTGACACCATATATCTATTTTTAAAGTGTAAGTCATTACCGCTAAAATAGTGAATCAAAACTAAAATATTATTTGATATCTATTTCCAAAATCATTTTTTATCAAAACAAATACTTTTATCGCTTTTGATATTTAAAGACGATAAACTTTGCTTTTTACACTATGTCATTTCGACAAATATTTAAAAAGTTACAACGATGACAAAGTGATAGCGCGGTGTACTATGTAAAAGAAAAAAAAATGGGCTATTCGCAGTATCTGATCCTATACGAAGCACTAACAATAAATTAAACTGTGATACAGTTCTTTCTTATTAAATGATGAAAAATATATTATCATCATAGGTATTTATGATTATTGAATTTTAATGAAAAACTCAGAATTTTACTGTTTTTCATTTTTTTAACGATATTACTTAATGTTACAAAAAAGGTTTACTTAATATAATGGACAAATAATCCATTTTGCGCTATTAAGTACATACTTATTGGAATCCCTGTATTTATTAATCAGCTCGCGATAATATTGGTTTTGTAATAATTCTGCAAAATTCAAAGTAAATAATGTAGATTTTTATAGGTAAATCACCCCTTTCATCACCCTACGCCTAAAAGTATTGCGATGTTGTAGCTAAGAACCAAGTTCCCATCTAGCTCTCATTTAGCTCATCATCATCTCGATTTAGCTATTAGGGCATGGAAGCGCAACAAACAAACTCACTTTCGCATCTATAATATTATATTATACTTACTAGTGATCCACCCGGGCATTGTACGGGCTAAATTTATTTATCGGGATAAAATATAGCCTATGTCACTCGGACAAAATGTATTTAAATAAAGAAAAATGTAATAATAAATAATGTAGCTACCTTATGATGAATGAAACCGGTTCAGTAGTTTGACAGATTATTTGTTACAAACATACAAATCTTGCCTCTTTATAATATTAGTATAGATAGTTAGGATAAGATAAGTATTTAATTGATGAAAAAGATTTAAAAATAAAGTAAGTAATAGGTTTATTTGATTATATTTGTAAAAGTTACTTAGCATTTGTGCTTAACAGTGATACGTTATTCGGTATTTTTTTAAACAAAAAAAAAATTTGTAAAATAATAGCCATGATTGCACTACTGGGAGTACTCTTCATTCGAGCTTTACACTACCAATAAAAAAGGGTCGAACACAAAGTCTTTGACCTGTTAAATGTGAACGCTTTAAAAGAAAACTGCAAAGAGAACTATAAATTGATAATAAATGAGATTGCTATGGTGCTCTACCTAACGTTGTGAAAATTTTATTATGCGCCTTTAGTTTAATCAAATATTATAAACTTTGCTTTGGTTGATTGCATAATTATTTAATTTAGTGATCTTAGGCAGTTGCCACCATTGTCCAAAACAACAGACGAGAATTACTTCTTTCTTCAACCTGCGACATAAACGTCATTGATTGGTATTGTATATAGGGTGATTAAAAACATTTGAAGTTAACTTCTGGCATCTACATATTGGGTTTCTGTGAATTATGTAGGTATATCAAATTATGAGACTAGGGACTGACACTGCATTTGTGTATATCACAATCTTAGACGTCCGGCATTGACATGACGATGCAGCCACTGCCAATTTTAAATAGTCGACGAATAAAAGTAAATGAATTTTATATTTACTGCTAAACTATTAAAAAAAACATAAACAAAAGATGACTTTTTGAGTAAGTGCTAATTTACTATAAAATTTACATACATTAGAGATATTTATGTAACGACTTCATTTAACTTCACACATTTTTTGCGAAAATTGAGGCCCATCTGTAGCCTTGACCCCGCTGGTAAAGTTTTTATATGTCTTTATAAATCAATCTTTTAGACCGACGCCAGGTACTTAATAATTCCCGCGATATTAAATCCCTTACTGAAGTAACAAGACTACGGTATATACCGTCTTAAAATACTAACGAAGTAAAAAGTGTGAAATAAAAAAGGTAAATTTAAAAAATCAAAAATCCCGTCTGCTTAATTATACTTCAAATAAAAACTGAAAAGAAAAAAACAAGTCCAGTAGTCTATAATTCTGTTAATAAGAAACAAAGCTACTTTAACAGTCGGGATCCATTATTGAAAAATATTATGTATTCTTGAATATCTAATGGGTCCCGACTGTTAAAGTAGCTTTGTTCCTTATTAACAGAATTATAGACTACTGGACTTGTTTTTTTCTTTTCAGTTTTTATTTGAAGTATAATTAAGAAGTCGGGTTTGATTTTTGAAAATTTACCTTTTTTTTCTAATGTTGTTGTATGTTACAAAAAAGAATATTATTCTTTTACATTCCTTAGTAACAAACCATAGAAGCCTGTTTTGAATAAAAAGCACATAGTTTTTCGCGTGTATGTATTTACTAGGTACGTCCCTAGAACTAGTGCTGTTCTTTGACAAAATTCGAGTAATCTCGTAAATAATATAAGCAAAGCGATACGGAAAAAGCAATACGGAAAGCACATTAAGCCGTTGGTCCTGATTGCATCAGCAGTCGTTAGCGCCTACCAATCAGCTCTGTGGTCGTGACCCACGACCCACACGTGACTGGGCCACGGCCCAGTCACCCTATTCCATCCATATGGAAGGCCTGTGCCCCTGCAGTGGCGTCCCCACTTAATGGGCATTAATATGATGATTTATCATATTTAAGCTCAATTAGAAATTGGGAAAGTGGGTTCAATACTTGCTAAGATTTGTTTACGGACAGGCAGGGAGACACCGAGACAGGTGAAGCAAAATAAAACAAAAGCTAGTTGTTAAGTTACACCTATTACCTTCTTTAGTTTAGGTATACGTCAACGTAGTACCATCGTCATACCGTATTCCATATAAGTTGTACGGAAAGCCCCAGTGACTTTCCTCGCATGTGGACACTGAACAATGAATGCGGCTAATCAAATGTGTCGCCAAAACCGCCGCCGTAGGAAGCGTGACGCTATTGCTAATGTGGCCTCACTCAAGTCTTAACTATGATGATTTCACACGGCACAATTCAGTGTCATACTTTTGTATCTACCTAGTTTATATTGACACTAATAGATATATGGGGTTGGCAGATCATCAAAGTCACAACGACTTGGGCAAACATAATTAAAAATAGCATACCAAAATTCCCCATCGTTCCGGTACATGGTAAAAAAAATATTGGAGGTCAAAGGTAAAAAAAATAGGTTTTTTGCTATTTTCAACAAAATGGTAAGTTTTATCGTAAAATTAGCTTAGACAAAAATTGTACATCATTAAATTATCTATAAAAAAAGGTATTGGTTTTTTTTTAACTCAGAGCCACCGTTCCTGGAATAAAACGATTTGAAAATTGTAAGCGTCATAATATGCATAAGTACGTCACGTATATACATCTTGATTTTAGAACATAATGTTCAAATGGCTTATTCCTTTTGTAGTAGGGTTTATTTCTTTTTTTACTAATAATAAGGTGAGGTTTCAAATGTTACACATCATATGCGACTACTGTAAGGGTTGCTATTTTTTAACTTTGACCTCAAGCAATTTTTTTTTCATGTACCGAATCGATGGGAAATTTTGATATGTTATTTTAAATAATGTTTTGAACAATTGTTGCCTTAGAGTGCCTAAATTGACCGGACTAATATGCAGTTTATTGCCTTGTAGTCAAATCAAAATATAGGGCAGTAACGAATGCCTTTATATGGATTCTGTCGCCCCCTGCAGCTCTTGCAGAGCCGTCCCTTGCAGCCTACGGCCCCGCTCTTGGCCCTTGAGTAAATACGCCCTTGTTTGTGGCTCGTTCTCCCTATTCCATGCACGGCGAAGGCCTAACCAACCGCTGGTGCCTTAAAGAGAAAAGAATGCGAATAACATTGCCAATTCACGAGTAAGCTACTTTGAGTTATGAATATTTCTGATCTGTCTAGGACCCTTGGCTGCTTGAATTCCTGTATTTTTGTGGACTGCCATGTACCAAATTAGGTACTACCTACGCGTTTTCTAAATTGTATAGATTTTCCACGGCATAATCCAGTACTGCATATTATGCGGCGTGGCTATCTAGATAAAGAGGCTATAAGAAAAATTCGTATGAATGCGTTTGATTTGCATTCTAATAAACTAAGGCGTCCTAATTAGCAACGAGCGTACGATGAAATGATGAGACGCGTTGTCGTCGTACAATGAGTTCAAATATAAAGTTATTTTCAGAAGTGTCCTTAATGAGCGCGGGTGCATAATTTTCATCGCACTAGACTGTCGTATATCGTACGATCGTTGCCGATTAGTACAACATCACATCACATCATATTCATTGTTAATAAAAAAAACTTAAAATAATGGAAGTCTGATAAAAATATAACATCTTGTAGGTACATTATATCCTGTTTTTTAAATAAAGGCGTAACACCCTTTTCAATTCTCTTGACAAAATGTAACACGCTTTTTACGAGATATAATTTACCTATAAAATGGTATATTTTTATAAGACTTCGTCTACTATAAGTTGTTCTTTTGATTATCAAACTATAAAATCATGTTTAAAAAAAGTTTTTTTGTTTATTTTATTTTCAACTACACACATCAAAAGTGTCTAGGGATCAACATATATTTTTGCAATAACTTTTCTCCTGATTGATATTAATTAAAATTTTCTTTAAGGATTCATCAAATAAAGTGTTTTCGTTTGTCACAGTAACGATAAACCAAGTCACCTTTGCATTAATAAAGAAATTTGCCATTTTCCTAATAAAGGGATTTTTGACATTTGAACCACTAACACAAAAGTTCGAAAAAAAGACTGAAATAACAGTTTTCTCTAAAATTTTATTGGGTAACTTAAACAATTAATAATCCGTATTTCTACCGCGAACACTAACAACACAAGAACATCGGTTTGGCATACTCAAAATGAGTTCATCCAAATCACGCTGTGGAATGGCCGCCCATGTTCGTTGCAACAACAAAAAAAGGTCTTCTTGCGACTGGATACCCTCCATATTCGGCAGAGCTCTTCTCTGTAGCATATCCCATGCATGCTCAATCGGGTTCAAGTCTGGCGACCGAGCAGGCCAGGGCAGGACATTGATGTTAGCTGCGGCGAGAGTCTGTCTTACAACTCTTGCGGTGTGCGGTCGTGCATTATCATGCATTAACTGAAATAAGGGACCGATTTGCACTTGTAGAGGAACGATGACGTCTGATACAATCGTCTCAGCATAAATTTGAGCGTTGAGGTTGCCTCTGATCCAAATCAACTCAGTTCTTCCGCCGATCCAAATACCCGCCCATACCATGATGGTTCCACCACTATAAGGATGGACTTCCTGGCAGGATTTTAATCGCTGTTGGCGTCCAGGGGTTCTCCAGTGTCGTATACGTCTTGTATCCGGTCTCATACCAAAACGAGACTCATCAGAAAAGCACACGAAACGCCATTGTTCTTCTGCCCAATTTCTGTGTTCAAGAGCCCATTGATATCGAATCCTACGATTGTGCATTGCTATAGGTGGTACCCGTAGCGGTCTTCGGGAATGAAGGTTCACTTCATGCAAGCGGTTTCTGACTGTTTGGTCGCCAATTAAGTTCCCTGAAGAGTGATGAAGCCTCACGGCTAACATCATGGCGGTTATTGTTGGAGCTCTTCGAGTTAAGATTTGAATGTATCGGTCTTGTCTCCGTGTGGTGCAGCGATACCGTCCTCCATGGCGCTCAGCCACGGTACCAGTGCTTCGGTATCGTGTCCAAAGTCGACTGATAACACTCTGACTTGTATTCAGAGCTAAAGCCACAGTACGTTGCCGGGAACCAGCTTCTATCATTCCCACGGCTCTGAGCATTTCTTCCCTGCTTAAATGACGTCGCCGCTCCATAATAACGTTGGTTTTAATCAGTAGTAGGGAAACAGTAGCACTAATAATGTCTTCAATGCGTTGTATGTTTTTATAGGGAAAATATTGACAGCTGATTTTCATCTTTTACTCGAATTTGATTCACAGTTCCTGATTCAAATTATGAAATGCACCAAAAAGGATCCATATAAATTTATAAAATCATAAATTTATTACAAAGCCACATCTCAATCTCAAGAAATCCGCATAAAAATGCTTGATCCCTAGACACTTTTGATGTGTGTATTTACAATTCAGAGTTTAATATATTTCGCCTTCCCTTAACGTCGTTTTTATTTGTCCAGTAGTTTCCCACATGTATTTGACACGTAGCATTCAATTTGTTTTTATTTGAATGAATTTAATTTAATGCAATGTAACAGTTAATATCGATATATTGTCCTTTGTTTTATATAACGAAATTTTTTGTGTATGCATGTTAAGTGTTGCAATTTTGATCGATTCCTCAATTATTATAAGTTAGTACTTTGTTGATTGTAACATGTTATGTATACCGAATAAATAAAATAATAAAAAAAACGGTTCATCCCAATAGAGGTCTAAATCTAATAGGGTTGCATATGAATATCATCTAGGACCAAAGTACTCATCAAGAACTAATCAAACGAGTCTAAACTCAATGCGCTTATATAGTTTTATTTCCAAAATCCTATTGCCACCTTCCAGCGTCATCATCAGACCCTGTTTACCATATAGGACCAAAGTACTCGGCAAGACGAATCACACGAGCCCAAAATCGATGGCATTATGTCGTTTTATAACGCAGTTCCTAATGCCAACTTTCAGCTTCACCATCAGACCCTGGATATTATTAAAACACAAAGTACTCGTCAATAATAATCAAATGAGCTCAAACTTGATGGAGTTGCATCGATTCATTATAGAGTTCTTATCGCCACCTTCTAGCTCCATCATCAGACCCTGGATACCATCCAGAGACAAAGTGCTTGTCAAGACAAATCAAACGAGCCCAAACTCGATGGCGTTATGTCGTTATATAACGGAGTTCCTATGGCCACCTTACAACTCCATCATCAGAACAGCTACATGGTACCATATTATTGCATTGTAACCAGGCTTAGATAAGTTTGCCAAATTTCAGCTAAATCGGATAACAAGAAGTGGTCGAGAAATGGTTTACAAATTTTGAAGATACATATTATATACGAACGATGCAACTGCAAGTTAAATAAAAGCTTGTATTAAGTAAGAAATAGACAGGACAGATAGGGTGGAGCTTAATTTTTTTTATACACATACCATATAGCCTACCCCCAAAGTAAATGCCATGTGGTATTGGAGCCTTGAGGAACGGATTGAATACATATACTGAAACGGACATAATTATATTTTATCTAAACATCCATCGTATATACTCGTATTGTTCATTCTAACATTTGCCACCGGGATTCGAACTCGGGAGACCTCCGGCGTATATACCACTCGGCCACGGAGATCGCCAATAAGTGTTTCTAGATTTTACATATTACAGTAGGTAATGTACCACCGTAAATAATTTAAGTACCACATTCTACTGGAATGTTTTAAAAATAAAATGAAGACGTTACAAAATGACTTGTGAATTCAACATCATCAATAAAATTAACATTTGAGCAGCAAGTTGGCCGCCTTCGATCCATCAATGTGTCTCTTGCTGTCACTGCAAGTATGACAGCATACAAATATCGGACAAATGTAACAAACCGCACCGCTGCGGCTTTGTTGGAAATAGTTTGCTGATATATTTTTAAATATTCCCGAGAGCATGATAAAAGACTGGCGTAAAAGTAAACAGGATAAAGGTCTGTTCATATAATATAGCACCAATGCTATTTTATTTATAACTATAGATATGTTACGCTCATATTAATTGCGCTTAATATTATAAATATGAAAGTTTGTTACTCAATCGCGCAAAAAACTACTGAACGGATTTACATGAAATTTGGTGAGTTTATGACCTGGATTGAGACATAGGATACTTTTTATCCCCGAAAAGTGTCAGGTTATTAAGGGAATTAAAAAAAACTGAAGTTAACGCGGACGAACTCGCGGGCGGCAGCTAGTTTTAAATAACGAACGTCTTATTTTATCGCTAGAATTCAAGAGCTACGCTGCATTTTTATAACATACCTAGACAGAGCAACGAAAGAGGCTATGTTGACTACCTAGGCGATATACCAGCTCTCCGTGTTCCATGAAAAGAAAGATTTACAAATATCTAAAATAGTAAGACCCATAGCCTACCTACAGTCGCGGGGTACCTAACCTCCTACGTAACATACTACGCCAATAGCACTATGTACACGACGCTGGCATTGGTTTTCTGGAGTGTGCATGTTGTTGTTCGCAGATGAATGATTTTTACAGCGCGACCGGGTTAGGGGAGACGAGATCCTTGATCTAAGGGGATCTGAAGCCGGGAAATAACAAGTACCTCTAGTGGTTTTCTAGAAAGATGGCATCTTCCCTTGGGGAGTCTCCATTCCGCCGTATTTTCTAGACCACTCGAGCATCGGCTCTAGAGGACGTTTCTGAAACTCGCACCAAATACCTTAACCCCGTCACCCTGTGGCTCTTTGGAAAAAGAATGGATGTCAGCAAGTGGAATAGGGTTCAAGGCAGCCTTCAAGATGGGGGTGCTGTGCATTCCATTCGCGATTAGATAACACGTACAAAATAGGTGGAGTGGCCCACTCCAATAAGGTAAAATTAGTAACGACATTTACAAGTTATACAAAAGTTATGTATCGAAATCATACGCAAGCACTGTTACTTAAAATTGGTGGGAACTTCTGTTCATACGGCAGAATGTAAACTTCTTTATTTTTGTTGTGTTCATCATGGTATTTCATCATCATCAATATGCATATTTGTATAGATGTACCTACCGCTGGGCATTGAAGACACCTCAATTTATTAACGTTTGCCCAACAAAAGCGAACAAAACGAGCTAGTTTCAAAACATTTCCTTTATTCTGTTAATAAAGCAAATCACGATCGACCCCCCCTTAATGGCCACACATAAATAACTATAGTTATCATTTTTCAATGTTCTGCTTTCATCAGAGATAGGATTCCCGAGGTTGGGATTAAGCACTCTTTATGTGGCTACCGCACACGAACGCACGCTCGCGAAACTCATTCATCAGGCGAGATTGATTGCAACTGTCAAAACGGTAATGGCGGCGAGTGGTGGCCATATTGGGACCGATGAATGCACCTAAGCCAATATTAATGCTCGTTATTGATGAGCCACCCAACCTAAGTTCACGGTTACTTATTAGAGGTACAATTTATTAAACATTGTATACGTGTTTAGAAAGATCTAAATGAGCTCGCTATAAACGCTCGTTAGCGACCAAACTAGATACAGACGAGCACACAACCTTTAGCAAATTTCTAATCATATTCATACTCAGAGTCTCACTTCAAAGACGTCAAGTAAATTTAATACTTGCCAGTGACTTTCTTTTGCTTCAAGAAACCGGAGACAAAGCATAATAAGTCTCTACAATAATGGCGTAATTACACTATTCACTTCCGTGTTTCAATTTGCATTCAAATTCATTGCTTCATTAAGCAACCAAATTGACAATGTAAACGTAAAAGGGATTCATTAAATTTGGTTGCTTCAACCAAATTGAAAGCGAAAGACAGAAGTTTATCATGTAAAATCACCATGATCTCGCAGAAAGGAAAAAAAAAACTTTTATTTAACAGTCATAATATAACAAATGTTTTACTATAAACATAACAAAAAAATATTTGTTAACAACGTGAAGGGGCGAGATTCGAGTTAACTACATGAACGCGGAATGCTCTCGATTGTACCCGGGTTGACTCTGTCGAATGGAACGTAGAGATGATGTCGGTAATAAATCTTTAATTGAATCCGCATCGCCTATTCAATCCCCGTAAATGTTTGACTTCATGAATAACACACACTGTTTTGACTTACATGAGCTGCGGAGGTACCGTGATTTCTTCTAGCAACCTGATAGTCACAAAAATACTTTCGTTGCTGCTGATAATGCGTGGTTCGATTGGAGTGCGTTATATGTGCGCCATTTGTAAACGAATGTGTAAGTTGCTACTCTACAATTTCGATAAGCCACAAATTAATTAATTTCAGGGGCCATTGCGAAACTTGCTAAACTTCCACGATCGCATTTTCCGAACGCAGAGGTTTAAGACATATGGATGGGCATAGCGGATTTTGCGCTCGAATTGTAGCACCCGCCTGGGGAAGTAAGTACCTTACAGAAGATCACAGTAAAATAACAATACATTTTGGTGGTGTTGTGTTTCTGTCGGTAAACAAAGTTCTAGGGCTCCACGGGGTAGGGGAGTAGGTTAGGGTAGGCAACAGCGTGAGTGATATTGTTTTTATAGCAAGCGTAAAAAAGGCTATGTGGCCGCTTACCATCGGCGCGTGCTCGTTTCTGAACCGAATCTGAACAGATTCTTTACCGAGTGCATGTAATTAAATGAGAGCTTCCTTACCGAGTCGTTTCGGTACAGATTCTTTACCGAGCGCCTACACACCTCTCTGTAGTGTGATGGTATAGTTCTACCGAACCATACGACTCGCCCGCCCGATGTAAAGGAATTATAACAAATGCCAATCACCGTAGCAAACAAAACATAATGAAACTGCACCGAAACGGAGCCGGTCGTGAAGTGGTTCTTGGTGAAGAATGTGTACAGATTCGGTACAGAAACGAAAATGAAACGCCTTACATTGATTTATTGAAGTAAAACTTCTTTAGGCATGCTTGACTTGGGGGTAAACTGGCAAACGACGATTAGTATCATCGGTGACTCATCGGTAAACAAAGAACAATACCCGTCACAAAATACACGAGTCTAGTGCTTGGTGGGTCATAACGGACCCAGCGCGGATTGAAGGGTGATAATGCATCCAGCGCGGATTGGTGGGTGATAATGGACCCAGCGCGGATTGGTGGGTGATAACGGACCCAGCGCGGACTGGTGGGTGATAATGGACCCAGTGCGTATTGGAGGGTGATAACGGACCCAACGCGGATTGGTGGGTGATAACGGAACCAGTGCGGATTGGTGGGTGATAACGGACCCAGCGTGGATTGGTGGTTTTTTTCTATTAACAAATCTTCAGGTTAAGTTTATGTTTTTCAGATCATTAAAGCTAAAAAAGGTACACTTCAGTCGTGTGGTCATAAGCACACTTTTTTATTAAACATCTTTTATGGTCTTATTTTATATTCTACGGCAAGATAGAATACCAAAAAAAAAACAATTTTGGTTGCATTACTCTTTAAGGAACTTAATGACAATGAAAATCTGTATACAGTATTGGACAACTTTATTATTAGGTACTAATATAAAAAATCGCAACTTTGACACAATTGGATCAACATGCGAAAGTACCTAACCATACCAATAATACCTAATACATACATACGAAATAATGCATACCCATTTTACATGTACTTACAAAATCTCGTCACATAAGTAACATTTTTTACACTTTACGATTAAACATTTTTTCTGCATCGCTAATATAAATAGATATCCATTCGACAATATTCATCTATGTATTTACATTTTATTACCTAATCTATAAAATAATAAAACAGTCCATTGTGGTAAAATCCCACAATCTAATAACTACTCAGAACGAGGTATAAGATATGAAAATAAATAAATAGATTGTAAGTAAGAAATTTAGATTTAGAAATAGGTGTTACGCGTAAATTCGTCAGAAGGTAACATACAACTATACAACATTATTTAACATTAATTATTATTATCACAATGAGATTTTAATATAACCATCATAATGACGATACAACTGTTATAAAATAGTTCATTTTTCCTCTGGCGGTGTAAATAATTATTTAAAGCAGTATCTTGTTCTTTCGTTACCTGTAAAACAAATAAAATATACATCGTTATAGTTACTTATGATATAAGTGCGGTAAGTTGGTTATTACATACGAGTAGACGAATGTAAGCTGGAGACGAAGTCGAGGGCTGACCATAGTCACGAGTTTGTAAATACCAATTCCGCACGCATGTCATACAACGTTTTTCAACACATTTGCGATAAAAAAGTATAAAGTAACAAAGCAAACTTTTTCTAATGAGAATATGGCGCGAATTTCTAAATGTGTGGGTGATTTCTTCTTTTTCCTTTTTTTATGCACGGTTTGTGCGTTCAGCCAATGTCAAGTAAAAGTGCGGGTGGTTAAAATGAGAACTACATCTATCGTCTCTTTTTCTTTTTTTCTACTGAAGTGAGAAAAAGGTATACCTATAGATTAAAAGCGATTCCAAGGTGGTTCGATCGAAATTAAAAAAAAAAACGTAAAGGATGCGCACGGCGTCATGTATGGGAGCGTGCGGTAAAATGCTTGACCGCAAGCTCCGTTGTATGGCCCGTAATTTTGAACTTTCGAACAATGTATACAACTTCTGTAAATGCATTTTTTAAGCAAATTTGTTGCATAATAAATTTATAAACTATACATTCCAACAGGTTTTTGAGATGTTACCATGATGATAAACCATGACAATAAATTAAAATGGATTTTTTTTATGTGACACCAGTGACATCCTGCTAACAGAAGCATTCTTTTTTTTTATCAGTTGAAAGAAAGGAAAACTGGTAATCTGCCATAAGAGTAAAAGAGGTAGCCGTTTATCTGTTACTTGATCTCTGATGCTCCCTCTATGACTTTAGTTATTATTTTAAGGAAATAAATCATGATTGTATTGACGTTGTAAAAACATCACGATGATCAGCCTATTAATGTCCCCACTGCTGGGGTACAAGCCTTCTCTATCGATGGAATATGAGTATGTTTGTACATATAATATGTAATTGTTCATGTGTTAGTCTTAAATCACTGTTACAGTCAAATATATGAAATCATAATTTCAATAGCCTCGGGTTTAATTTATAGCCAAAAATATAGACCTAGTTTAATAACCAAATAACAGTCTTTACATCAAGTGGAGAGCTAATTTACTATGATTCATTCTTAAAAAAAAAACTTATATTTATATAGATATTTGACATAAAATTCAGAATAAACACAAAACACTGGCACATTCTGCATATTCTAAAGAAATATTTTGAACCTTAAATAACCATTGAGATAAAATTCTGTATATGAGCAGTATTAAATATACTGGTTGATAACACTGACCGATTCTGAACCTTAACAGGTTTAATATAAAGATCAATATATTTTCTACAGCGTTGATTTGTGGCGTCTAGCTGAGTTCGAAGCCGGCGCCCACTTGTATGGCGTTCATAAGCTTCTCGGTTATGAATTCTTCGTTGGCGAACGTTGATAACACTGAATGATTTTGAACCTTAACACGTTCACATAAAGATCAATGTTTTATACCGTTGATTTGTGTTGTCTAGCTGAGCTCGAAGCCAGCGTCCACTTGTATTGCGTACTGAAGCTTTTCGGCTTTGAGGTCTTCGTTCCATACCTTAACATAATACAAATTAAGATCAAATATTGTTTCCATACCGTTGATTCGTTGTCTGTCTGAGCTCGAAGCCGGCGCCTGCTTGTATGGCCGTACAGAAGCTTCTCGGCCGTGAGGTCTTCGTTGGCGAACGTTGATAACACTGAATGATTTTGAACTTTAAAACGTTCAAATAAAGATCAATGTTTCATACCGTTGATTTGTGTTGTCTAGCTGAGCTCGAAGCCAGCGTCCACTTGTATAGCGTACTTAAGCTTCTCGGCTATGAGGTCTTCGTTCTGAACCTTAAATTAATAGAAATAAAGATCAAATATTGTTTCATACCGTTGATTTGTGTTGTCTAGCTGAGCTCGAAGCCGGCACCCGCTTGTATGGCGTACAGAAGCTTCTCTGCCATGAGGTCTTCGTTGGCGAATTCTGGTAGCTTTAGAAGATTCATACAGGTGGAAGCGGAGGGTAGCCGGTGGGAAGCGCCCGCTGATTGGATGCAGAACGGGGGTTGTAGATCCTGAATAAGAGGAAAACACAGACATAGAAATCTTATAACGTTATACAAAAATAAAAAATAAACAATGTCGTTTATTCAGTCTAGTAGTCTGTTACAAGCACTTGTGACTGTCGAAAAGCTACGCCATGGGTTCGCAAATCTACGGCGGGAGCCCTTGTACTGAGAAGAACCGGCAAGAAACTCAGTCTCTTTAAAGTTACAAAATTAAGCAAATATCGACGTTTGCTAGCATGTTGTATAATATGTATACAGAACGCCGTTCGTACGCTTTTTGGTGCACTTTTGTTAGGCGAATGTAAGACTATTCGTTTATTGTATGTCAATCACAGACAATGAAAATGGACTCGAAAATGGATCGACTTAACGATTCGAATAATTCTCAAGAAAGAGAGAAAGCAATAGGGCAGCCCATTAATATAAGAATAATTGGGCGCAGACTGGGCTTTTAGATGTGAGAAAGACAGTTTCTTTTATTGGATTGGGAAAGCTTAGTCTTTTATAGAAAAGAGAGATGACCGCCTGTAAATACATTTTCAACACAGAATGTCTTGAAAAATACCTAATTTGCAAAATATCGCTTACCTTAAAACCTAGTAACGGTGGTCTTGAGCAACTGGTGACGAACTTTAAAAGTTGCCGTCTCTGGTCGTCTGTGAAGTTCTTCACTACCTTCCAGAAGCATTGCACTGTCGGATGGGTCGCCGAATATCCTCCTACATAAATAGGTTATATCATCATGTTTAAAACTTTCATGGTCACTAACATTATAGCTATTAACGGGATTGTTACCATGTACCTAGTTTTTTATATATTATATATTTATTTATTAGATATTTCGGAGTTACTGCGTGATCATGGCGCTTGCAACAGTGCCGAAATATCGGAGACTCAAAAAAAACAAGGTACATGATAACATAATAGCTATAATATATCATCAAGATCACATAAACGCATCATACATTTCGTGCATCAGAAAGGACGTTTGCATTTTCAGTAATAAGTGTCCAACAATCCAAACAATATTTGCGATTTACTCAGACTCACATTAAACTTAACAATAAATTAATTAAATCATTTATTTATGCATGCAACACAATGAATAATATCCACTTCCTATCTTATATAGTATTTTTTACTTAGTTACAAATGCATGCCCGTTTTCAAAAAGCTGCAAAGTATCATAAAGTACACGTTACGTATTCACTTACCCGCGTATTGTGTATGGGCCATAAGGTCGTCCAAGTCGATAGGCACTTCAGCTCCCGATATGAGAAGTTGTAGTTCGCGGCACGAGAACATTCTGAGCCACTCCCCATTCACTACCGACGTCAAGCCTCGCTTGAACGCGTTACACTGCGACCGGATTTGCCTACAACATTCATTCGTAATGAATAAACTAGCAATTTTCAAACTTATTCGTCTAGAAGTTGCACCTGGCGGCACAAAAACATTCTCCAACACTCTTACTGTTTGCTGGTAGGGAATGCCTTTGGCATTAAGTCCGCCGTTTGGTTATGTGTGCCAATAAAGTTTAAATAAATAAATAAAATAAAACATTCCGAGCCACTCCCCGTTTATACTGCGACCAGATTTGCCTACAACATTCGTTCGTAAAGAATTAACTAGACGTTTTCAAACTTATTCATCTAATCCCCGTAGCATGAACACTACAACTTGCATTATATCACGTTTTATTTAAGAAAGAAAGAAAAAGATTTACTGACGACATACATTAACAATTACAATCAATACACAACAAACATGAAACAAAAGATACATCGTCAACTAGGCCCTACCTCAGCATAATGTTGCAACGGCAAAAATGGATTGCCGCTGCAACGCTGATATTCTGGAGGGACCTTATTTGGATATCAACGGACGGAAATACAAGACAATCACTTAATACACAAAACAAAAACAGAAAACAATCTGGACCTCGCATCCCTCACCTAAAGCAGTCCAGCACAAAACAAAAAAAAGCACAAGAGGCTGTGTGGGCTCAGCTCTTTGCCTACAAAAATTTGGATACACCAAAATAAGAGAAAAAAAGAAGAGAAAGACACGTCCTTATAAAGTCATTTTAAAAAAGTAGACAATGCCTATGAGCTAATTACCTGTTTAACTTATAATCAGCGACTAGATGAATGTATTCTATCCTATTTTCGGCAGTGACTGGAATGTTGGCTCCTCCCGGTTTCAACTCCTCTATCTGCGAAAAGGAAAAGGATTTGTTCAAAACATTTTTCATGCTGGCACTTCACTTGGCTATTCGAATTTGTCAATTGTAAACTTAACAACAGTCTGTCCTTATCATGCTTTTTAAAGAATGAAAAGGACAGACCGATGATGACGAACATTTGTGTTTAAAGAATTCTGCACCCAGTGAAATCGCGCCTAAAACTCCGGAATTTATGACCTACTTATTGTCATTGTTTTAAGTTTTAAATCTGGTGCTTCATTCCCCCATTTGCTTTCAATAGAAGTAGACCGCGGTCAAGTGAAGCCAGCAACAGGACAACACAAATTCTGCTTTCAACAAATTACTTACTTACTAAAATTCCTAAATTTACTGCCAATAATCATCCGCTCAAGGAGCTTGATGGCGCAAGTGATTAGCACGTTCCGCTGCGATCGTTGCAGTTAAGCAAATTTCACAGTAGTCGGTCATTGGATGGGTGCCCAAAAACTTACTAACTCGATCTCCTCCGTGTTTCGGAGGGTACGTTAAACTGTTGGTCCGGCTGCATCTACAGTCGTTAGCACCCACCAACTCGTACAGGGCCCGCGGGGTGGGTCATGGCCCAACCTCCCTATTCCAACAATAGGGAAGGCCTGTGCCCCAGCAGTGGGTACATTAATAGGTTGTTGATGATGAGGACTTACCCGTTGTTCCCCAAGTTCGTCGCTAACAATAGTGAAGTCAAGTCCCAAGTCAGGTACTTCATTCCGTCCATGAGCCTTCAGTAGAAGTAAACCCCGGTATAAACCAGGATCAAGTGAAGCCAACGCATGAACATCGGGCTCTCGAGACGAACACAACTTGCCGAGGAAGAACTCCGCTAGAGGGAGCTCCACTAGCAGATTCTCGTATATTGCCTAAAAAGATAAGTCCTATTTAGACAACGATATTAAATACCCTACATACAGTTTGTCTATAAAGTCGTGACATTATATGATGGCGCCACTAGTTGAATCAGAATAAAATTATTATAGATAAAATAGTACTATATAGTGTAAAAGTGTGTAATATTGGTGATTACCACTGAGGTGCCATTGAGACCAGAGCCGTTAGGTAATCATCAATACAAACAAGTATCATCATACGACGTTTTTTAACACACTTGTTAAGAAAATAATACTAAAAATCATTTTATAGTATATAAAAAGTTTATTTAGAGAAACAATTTGTAAATGTGCAGTTAGTAAAATTAGTGATAGGTATCTTCACTAAAAGCATCTGGCCATGGTTCTTTATGTGACCATTTCTTTCTTTGGTCGGCCTTGACTGTTTTCCCAGGAGTTTCAAACTTTCCATCATTCTTAAAACCTTCATTGACTATCCGACTCTCTGATTTTCCTGAAAAAAGGTAAAAAAATATGTAACGGAATAGAAACAATAACTTATTGACATGAAGCAATTAATTCAGATTACAAACAAATAGTTACACGATTACATACCCGTCATAGATGCTGTTCGCCCATAAACATCATCCAAATCCCACAAAATACGTCCAGCTTGGTAGTCTTCGAAACATCGCTGGAAAACTTTAAAAATCACTTCCCGCGTGCCACTCCGATTTACTTTACTCATTTTTATACCTTTCTGCGTAGTTTCGTCTTAATTTATTACAGTTTCATCCAAACAATAAAAAAATACAAAAGGAAAACTTTTCCACAACTGAAACTCGATGACAGCTGATGTACATAAGTTTGGTGTTGCCAGACACATGAATAATGTTAGTTCCTCAAACATTCATGTCACGACTTTATAGACAAACTGTACATCAGGTGCGCTCAAAATGCGTCCTAATAAAGAAGTGCTTGAACACGACTCAAGCACTTTTTGGTTCACAATCACGCGCGGACCGTTGAAAAGTCAATATGCCGCAGAGCTCCGCGAAAAAATGGGAAATAAATATTAATAGTACGTAAAGTGCCCTGTTTTCGACAGGTATCAAATCGATGTTTGTTAATTTAATTCATTTAGAGCAAATTTTGTTGTAATACTTACTATAAACTGATTTAATAGAAAATATTTGTGATATTCAAATGCATGGTCGGTAATATAGCCGTCTATTTTCCTCGCGGTCCGTACCTTCTATATTGGTACCAGCGCATGTGGAATTGCGCGTAGCTTTAAAGAAATAAGTTCTATATTCTTCCGCGTATAGCAATAAGTCGTAAAATTTTACGAGCTTGCATTTCGAACTGTCGTAACTCTTTGACGCATGCGTTTTCATTAAGACCTTATGCAGTATGCATTAAAGGTGACTTTTAATGTTTAAATAATGGCTTATATTGTTTTTGCCTACGCTATCATGTTACGGAGCTCCGTGGATCGTCCAATGTACCTTTTGGGCAGGTTTCGGCCACAATTTTGTTCGTGATGTTGTATCTAGGGTATTTAATTACGTTGTATTTAGAGAGAGATTTTATACACCCGACAGGATATCAAAAGCGAGACCAGGAGATGTCTAAAGGACAATGGGCAAAATTGCATGGACACTGCACCCACGTCCGCCACGGCTTAAACTACATTTGTTTGAAAGGTATCATAGTCATGATCATTTGTGCCAAAGCGCATCAAATTCCATCCCGGGAGTCTTTAGTTATTTTAAGTTTAATAGGTACAATTCCATAGGTAAAAGTAACTATAACGAACATAATATTTAAAGATACAAGGACGAGTATATAGAACGGATATATTAATTGACGACCACGGAGGTCGTCAATTAATATATCCGAGTCGAGTGGTTTGTACGCCGGGTTTCATGGTGTCGCTGGCTCGAGAGGTCCCGGGTTCGAATCCTGGTGGGGGCAGATGTTTGTGTGCTGAGTACGAGCATTTAAATTGATCCATAGATTTTTTATTAGCTCGTACGATTATAATGACGTACGCGATGATAATCGTGTTCCTATTTCTAAAGCGTGTTAGTTAAATATCAATGAAATAACAGGGAGCGCACAAAATGTAAGACATAGGACTGCATACGAGTAGACTAGTTGCAACGGCAACTGCAATATCACATCCTTCAACCCCCATACCCTGTTAGACGTTTTGAGGAGTCTCAGTAAGTGCAAGCAGCAAGCAAGCAGGATAGTAGGTAGGCTTTGTTGTTTAGTATTTTGTATCTGGTTGTACAGTAAGATATGATTCACTCACTTATTATTGCTAATATTATAAAACGAAAGTACTATTGATATTGAATGAATTTCTTTAGCTATTTAAATATCATCATCAGCCTATTAATGTCCCCACTGCTGGGGCACAGGCCTTCCCTATGGATGGAATAGGGAGATTGGGCCATGACCCACCACGCGGGCCCAGTGCGGATTGGCGGGTGCTAACGACTGCAGATGCAGCAGGGACCAACGGCTTAACGTGCCTTCCGAAGCACGGAGGAACTCGAGATAGATGTTTTTGGTCACCCATCCAATGACCGACCACTGCGGAAGTTGCTTAACTTCAACGATCGCAACCGAACGCGCTAACCACCTGCGCCATCGAGCTTCTCTATAAGGAGCTATTTAAATATGCCCGTGTGTAACCGGTCCCCATGACTTACACACAAAGGTCGTCTATAAGGACTATGTGCGGAAACCTTAACCCTTAATATAGAACATACCCAGGTGTATATCTTTTGAGCCCCAGGTTATTTTTTTTTGGTGCCATAATAAAAAAGGCTAGTTTTTCAAAGATCTATCGATTCATACTAATTACATTGTTGGCGGAGCTGGGTGCGTTTTGCCCATTGTCCTTTAGGTGCAAGTGGGATTAAGACCGTAAGATCTCTTTTTAATAATGAATATTACAACTTTTTCTTCTTTTATTTCTGCGTTTTTTTATATTTAAAGTTAACATATTATGTTTTTTTGTATGGAAATGTTCGTGAAGGCTGCCCTGTGACGGTATTATTTCAATCTCTTTGGTTACTGCTATATTACCCTTTACCATAGTGATCACCGTATTAATACTAATGTTACCATTTCAATGGCTAATAATGTTACCATTTCAATGGCTAATAATGTTACCATTCTAGGCTTCAAAATAATACCGATAAAAAATTAGTACAATACCTTTCCTAACATTCTTCCAACGAAGTAATAATGCATTGGAAAATCATCATATAATAAATGCACACCCGGATTGGGATACAACATGTTGTCCTTAGTTAATCTAAACAATCCTCTATTAGGATCAAATGCTGACCTGAAACCAAAACAGAAAAATTATGCATTTTATTGAAATCCTAAAATTAGAAGACAAAGCAATCTCATTTCAAGGAAATCCTACTGATTTTCTTTTCAACTGATATTTAAAATTTGTAAATTTGTTGTGTGTTTCTATGTTTATTACTCAATCACGCAAAAACTAGTTAACGGATTTAGATAAAATTTACTACGCATGTAGTTTATGACCTGGATTGAGCCAGGGTGTCACTTTGTAGGATTTTATCCAACAAAAAAAAAATACAACTTCCTGTGGGATGAAGTCGCGGGCGGCCGCCAGCATTATGATATATCGATAATAACTTAAACAAGAAAAGTTATCACTACTAGAATTAATATCAGTTATGTAGCATTATTGCGATATAAAATTAAATTAATCGAACAATAAATGAAAAGACGCAAAGCAATACCGACTAGTAGGTACTTTAATTAAATATTAAAGTACCTACTGTGAAAATCCACACGAAAAAGATTATTAACATTTGATTCAGATAATGAGGACCAGTTCAATCAAATTGTAAATATCCTATGTATAAAAATAATACATACTTAAGTAACTCCGACAAGAATTCTCTAAATAACCCTCCGCCGTCCACGCCTGCTTCCTCAGCGCCCGCTTGATTGATTAGTTGAACTCGAAGTTTCAATTTCATATCAGGTTCTAAACACAACGTATCACAATGTAAGCAAGTATAACTAAAAGTTACAAATTACGAAAGGTTTTGAAATATGACTGGGTTTTTCTAAATACACACCAATACTTGCACCAAAGTTCTTAAATCAAATTAAAAAACTGATCATTCTATCTCTTTTCACAATTGTCAAAGATGGATTGATGTGTGAAACAAACAGACATGACGATCGTAATTTTACATTTGGAAACACATCTCGGCCATGTTTTTTTTACAATTATAAAATCAGCAAATCATATCGAATATTACGAGATAAAATCAAACGACTGGCAGTTTAATCGATGCGCAACTATTGAAGAATTTTGTATCCATAATTCGACACTCACCGTTATCCGGCCTAAGCTTATCGAAAGCGTCTTCATAGAGATGAGTACGCCGCACACTGATATATATCGACGGGCCCTCATTGAAATTTGTCATCTCATACCAGTGATCGTGTTTTTCCCTATAGGCGAATACGAAAACAATATTATTGATACATAGAATATTTTAAACGTTATGAATCAATATTTAACAATATGGCGATATTGGGCGATGGCGATACGAGATAACATGTTGGCCCGAATATTTGCTCGTTGTTCGGATCAGGTCAAGATAACCCTATTTAAAGCATATTGTGACGGTATGAACGCGGGAAGCCTGTGGTCCCGATATATGAAAATTTCGCATTCCGTGCGAATAATGACTGAAATAGAAGCTAATTATTGTTCCTTGTGTCTCTAAGGCACATGATGTATTAAAAAACCTAAAACTTTCTAAATGTGTGAATACTTACTATAGCTTACTAACACTTAGTTATAAGTTATATTGTATACTAACATATGGATCTGTGTTGTCTGCCAATAAATGATATTATTATTATTATAAAAAAAGCGTTGTAGATAATTATGTTGCGATTCAAACGCGGAAACCTGTGCATAGTTGCGCTCGTAGCTAACTTCACAACCACCATAAAGTTTGAATCGCACTATACTTTACTCGACTTGTGTCGTACTGCTAGACTGATACGAATTGGCTTGTCAATGAGATTGGCGCCAGTTACTGCATCAAGGTAAATCTTGCATAGTATAAGAATTAGGCCATGCCGGGAGCAGGTTTTGTTTATATAATGCGTTAAATACATGATGACGCGCAGTGACGCACCTAACACAACACTAAAGTTAAACGCTATTTATTCAAACGGGAAGCATGAATTAATTCTAATTGTTTTCCTTAATTATACCAAATTTATTTGAATAAATGATAAATAGTTATGTTTTTATTTATTTTAAGCATTTAACTGCTAGATGTTTAAATCTAAAGAAAAGTTTACTAGAAAAAAAATCCACACGGACCAGGCAGCGGACGGGACTCGAACCCGCACCCTTCGCAATCCGGGCGAATGCACTGACCACCAGGTGCGGGTTCGAGTCCCGTCCGCTGCCTGGTCCGCGTGGATTTTTTTCTAGTAAATTTTTATTTAAATTATAAATATCTTTCATGCGGATATGCTGCAATAATGTTATTATCATTATTTAGCCATACGACGCACAGAGGGCTGAAAATCGCGCATCGAATATTGCAAACAATTAATTTGCGTAAATTTCCAGTCTATATGATGAGCTATATGATGAGCCATGATAAGCTTCATCTATACTTAAATAAAGAGGAAAAAATTGATTGTTTGTTTGTATTGAATAAGCTCTGAAACTACTGGACCGATTTGAAAAATTCTTTGACATTCAGAATCATACATTATCCCTGATGAACAAAGGCCATACAGTATTTTCAAAAAAGTTAGGATTCCTAATAAAAAAATCGATAATGTTACTGAGGGTGTGAAAAAAATACCAAAAATAACCTTACATCGCTTTGGCTGCGGAAGTCGTTTGATCGAAGCGTGGAGTATGTCAAAATCCAAAATAATTGATATATTGATAATCTAAGAGGATATTAGGCGCAATTATGCGAAAATGGAGATATCATCATTTATTATGCAAACTCCTACATACAATTTTTTCCGAAAAAAAAATTAAGTGCGCTGTTTACGGTTATATACTTGAAAGTTTATTATATAAAGCATATACTAGGTATTCTCAATCGTTTCCAAGCAAAAAAGGCGGCACTTTACAAAATAATTTAAATGTCTATGAAATGCGATTTTCAGCCCACTTTGCGATGCCCACTGCTGATATGCTCAGGCTTCAATTATTATAAACCTTATTAAAGAGAGATTGGGAAGAAAATATATAAACACTACTTATATCTACTGTACCCTTAGCACGAACCAATATCGAATTCGAAAAGTTTGCAGACCGAAATGTCAATGTCAAATTTTGTATGGAAACTTGAACAGCAGCGGTACAAAGTACGTAACGAGAACTGGAAATCAGTACAAATTTGACAATGAGATTTCGGACTCGCAAACGATACGAATACGATATTGGTTCGTGCTAGGGGTACTGAATAACTCACCTCATGAGCAATCCCTGGAATATTAAGACCCTTGTTGAAAATGGCACTACAAAAGGTATTTCCCGGAGTATTGTAACGGTCCTCAGCTCTTTGATTGTTAAAGGTGGTCCCTCCTCTGCAATGAAGTTTCAGTAACGATAACGTTTATATTAACTCTTATTTTAATGTTCATAAAATTGGTATGTGGTAAGTTGATAGTATTTAAATCATTGTCTCGTGCGAGGGTTGGAATCGAACCAGAGGCTTACTTTTCCAAGTAAAAGCACTATAAGACCTGTACGGGACCTGTCGAATTTACTCTATACAGAGAGTAGGAACATATGAAAGAGAAGAAGCCTAGTGGTTTGCGTTCGAATTTGCCTCGGTTTGGGCCCGGACACCATTAGACCGGCCGCTTGGACACTTCTTTCGTGGTCTCACCTTGTGCCGCCAAAGCCACGGAAAGTGCGGGGGGCGCCGTAGTTGCCACGAGTTGGGTCCGGCCACCATTAAACCGGCAGAGGGGCTAGCTTGGACACTTCATTCGTGGTCTCACCTTGTGCCGCCATAGCCGCGGAGTGCGAGAGGGGCGCCGCAGTTGGCTGGAGTTGGGCCTGTGGTGGGTGCCGGCCACCATTAGACCGGAGCGGAGGTGGGGTAAGCTTGTACTGCCTTCATTCGTGGTCTCACCTTGGGCCGCCATAGCCGCGGAGAGTGCGGGGGGGCGCCGCAGTTGCCTCGGGTTGGGCCTATGATGTGTCCCAGCAACCATTAGCACGGCGGCGGCCCCTTCGGGAACGGCGCCGGCCGCCGGCCATTCTTCCGCCCCGCAAAATTGCAGACGCGAATCCCGAACGTACAGCGCGCGCAGTAAGTGCGTGCAAACCTATGGAATACATACTTTTAATGTTAAGAATATTTAAAATGTAAAATCTAACCAAAACATGGTATTTAAAGAAAATATTATTAATTATTAAAATTATTATTATACAAATATCGATTTTTCACACTCCCTGAACAATATGTTAGACGATATAACCGAACTTCAATCGATAAGCGACGTCCCTATTGTTAATTATCGGCAACACTAGCTGTCAAAATATCCTGACAGGTGTGAAGGCAGATTCCCCGCGTATGCGCAAACTGTGTATTGTAAACTTGTGATGTGGATATGCCCACTTAATTAATTAAATTTTCTGAGTTATAACTAGAATTCTCTAACAAATGTTATAAAAAGCTCATTCATTCATTTTAAATCAGAGTTCTTAACACAGTGATATACTTTAAAATCATAGTCATAGTAATCATAGGGATATTTATAATCTAGACATCATAAAAAAATCCTTAACGAACATTCGCATTTAGGTAAGGTCTACCCAAATAAAAAAGAAACTCTTTTAACCACCTAGATCTGATGCAAATTTGCTTACCTTAAACAAATGCGACCACGCCGGGGTCTGATTCTTTCCGCTTATTTCTATCTGAGTATTGCCGACAGCGTCCTTATACGAGCCCCCCACTACGGGCCTCGTCTCAGGATACGCAAGTTCTACCAGCCCTAGACATACTTGTCGTAGGGTTCGACATAGCCCTCCTAGCTCGGAGAATTCGAAGGCGTGAATTCTGCCGCCACCGCCGCTGCCAGTAATCGTATTCACTGGTGCGGTTACTATGAAGAAAAAGGAAATTTAAAAAGTGTAATGAGGAAGCTTAGGATGGTATTAAGAAAACAAAAACAATTTAAACCCATATTTAGGCGAATTTTGATGTGGTGGATGTTTTCTTCTTAAATTCTTAGTGGTGTATTAAAGTTTACAAGTGTTTTTTTAGGAATTAAATTAAAAACACATTAAACAATGTTGGTAACTGATAAAATATTAAATTTATACATGGGTAAAAAAAATCCTTTTCGAAAAACTGTAGAGAAAAGTAATACCTACAAAAACAACAATTTAAGTTTAATAAAAATAAAATTAAAACACATTTTTTTTACTAAACAAACTACATAACTTAAAAATGAATAATTTCCATTTAGTCTCGGCAAGATAAGACATAAATAATAAACTAGTTGGGGTTTTATTCCCAATAGACTTACAGCTCATTTTGACGTCTTCGTCGTCGGTGTCCCGACAGAACTCAGTGTCATGTAGAGTGCCGATCAACAGTGAGAAGAGCGCACAAAACACTGCCAAAGGAGCCAAAAGTCTATGAACACCTATCACTGAGTACTCTGCACCCATGCCACGAGACAAAGCAGAGAGTAGCGGCGTCGCTGAACCTCCGAAAGAAGACTCGTGACTCATGTTACTCAACCAACGCCAGAGACCACGGATGAATATGGGTTTAAAAGCTAATGTGTACAATAACCTGCAATTATATCAGATTACACCTGGATTACACACTTACTTTAATAAACACATAAATTTAGACAATTTTTCGGTGTTGTGCAGTCTTACGATAGCTGTTTGAAACAGTAATGCATTACTGTTTATACTTTAGTTATAAAACAAATTAGCTATGTAATAATAATATTTTTTTTATGGACACCTGGCATTAGTAGTAGTGGTAATAGTACATTTTATATTAAATAAAGAATAATGAATAGTTTATGAACAATTTGTTTACATAAGTTCCCTTAGCAAAAAATTGTAGTTATTTCTAAATCCTTACCTATACTTATGTAATGCCATTCTGTGACTCAACAACAAATTGTGGCATATCTCTGACATAGCATCAAGGAATTCATCACTAAGATCAGTCTCAGTTATTTGAGAACATGTTACCATTATGCACCGATCGGGTTCATTCAACAACTCTATACACTTAGTTAATAGTAATTTTTCTCTGACTGAAGTTGGATTGGGCTCTGTTTCACTGTCACTGTCGTCATCTTTATCTGCAGCAGTCTCTTGGCTATACAGTGAGTCTTCATATTCATATGTTATTTGTTTATTACACACATTCACAGTCAACTTTGCTATTAGTTTCAGATAATTCAATACAATAGAATTATTTGGCAGTCTTGTATTATTCAAATTTCGTATATCATTAACTGAAATAAAAATATCAAGTCTCACTTATCTGAATTAAGTCTATAAAGAATTTCCCATTATTTTTAAGAAACTCACCAAATCCAGGGGGTTCCAGAGATAAAACTGAATGAAGTAACCATGAATCATTTATCAACAATTTACTAGTAAATTTGCTATCATCCTCAAGACATTGCAGAAAAGATAGGAAGGGAAATTTCTTTTCTGAGTTTTCTCGCAATGATGGTATAATGAACATTTCCACTGGCTCCCAATAAGGATTACATAAAAAGGCAGATGCAAACTCTGTCATTACATTATTACTGAAAAAGGAAAAAATATTTTGATTCTTGTTTAAAATTGAATTATTTTTTAGACTGAATGAAGATCAACATACTCAAAATCTGGTAGATGAATTTTAGTGACCAAATGCAAAGGTCTCTGAATGAGATCCAACAAAGCTCCACAAAGTGGTGTTGGTGGGTTTGGTGAAGGACCATATAAAGGTGGAGTTCTTTGACACATGAGCTGACACAAGTCTTTGAAGTAGCCTGAAACCAAAAATGACAAATTAAATAATGTTATAACTATAAGGAACACAGTGGTACTGTTTCTAAATAAAAGTATATAAGTTTACCTCTTCTAATTAGGTATATAAAAGTATTTCCTACAACTGTCAGTGCCTCTTCTTTATTCAAAATAGTTTCTGCAGATGTTACAGAAGTAAACACTTCAAACATTCTTAGTGGAACAGCTAAAGGTACCTGTACAAAATAATATATATTAACCTAATAAATATTAACAAATTATTATTTTAACAGCTGTTTATCCTCAAAATTATGAAAATTATAGATAAATCTTTTATCTATAATTGCACAGCACATTTGAGATTCCAAATAAAAAATTACTTAGGCTTACCTCAACATTATCTTTGAGTACTGATAAATGCAATGCTAATAGTCTTCTTATTTGTATACAAGAACTAGCATTTAGAAAAACTTTATTCCATTGCTTTAATAATATTTGTGATATAGAAATCTGAAATAAAAACTTGATGATAAATTTTCCACTACATAATTGATAAACAATAAATGTTTTGTTATGTTAAAACAAAATAAAATCTAGAATTTTAAAGTGCTTACACAAACATATTTTTTTTCTGATTAACTACTAATAATTATAGTTTTGACCATATTTAAAACATCTGATCACTCTAATTATTTCTCATAAATAAAAACATGCTTACCAATCTAGAAACATCTTTAGTAGCATCATAGAAGAACAATATTTTAGAGATAAGAGTTGAAAACAATAATTGTTCATCTTCAGAAGCATTTGGAAATAAGGCATCAAATTGTGCCCGCTCACTTTGTTTACAATGTTTTCTGGTTAAATAGCTTCTTACATAAGCTTGAATTTTTATTGTACTATTAAGACGTTTCCTTCGTTCCTGAAATATAGCATATGAATTTTATTTTAACTCATGTATATTAAGAGCAAATAACACCTTTTTATTTTTTTACATCATAATGAATTAACCTCTCGTTTTTGCCTTTGCTGTTGTGATTGAAGAATCAAAGCATCCCTGTCAGTGTTACGTTGAGAACTTGCTCCAGACAAATTTTGTTGTGGTTTCCGTCTAAAATCACCCTCAAAGGAATACATATCTGAAATTTAAAATAATAAAATAAAAGAACATAAATATACAAACAAGAAATTCGGTCAAGGAATTTCCACAGATGGCAGGTATCTTTATTAATGGAACCTTAGCTAAATAAGCGAAGATACCTTGATAGTGTGCACTCTTCTTTTAATACATTAAACCCTGAAACTCAGCTGCTTTCTATGCCTGGGCTGGGATCAGAGCATAATTTGTTTACAGTAAACTTGAATTATCAACGATACAAAATTAATATATGGGGTAGATTTCATACCTTAAAATTCTCTGTATTTATTCTTAATACTAAAACATATTCCCAATTCCCAGATAAATAGTTACTACATGTGATGAATGAAATTCAGAAAATCTTTTGTTTTTTCCCGATGACATGACAGTTTCTGTTTACTTTTTGTTTTAATTTTTATATACCAATGCAAAGTACATTAGGTTCATACAGCTTAGTTTTTAGTTATGGTTTATTTTCTATTATTTTAGTTTATCATTTGGAATCTATTATAAAATTATCTTTATCGGCGAATAAAAACATATTATTATAAAATTAAGAATACTGCAAATGTGTCCGCAAGAAAAAACATATTTTTTCGTATAAAGATTTCTGGCGTTTCAATTGCAGTTTTATTTACTTTTAAATGTCGTGGTGCGATGACGTATCAGAGATATTTAGTATGTAAACATACTACTATCGATATCGTACTCACTCTAAAGAGTGAGTACGATATCGATACATCGCAACACATAAGTATATTTCTACCTTTAGACCATAGCCAAACAGGCAGTAGAGGAGGTAGGTAAAAGTCGCAGCAGGCCGCGGCACTAAAATAGCGCTGACCGTTATTGCGCAAAAGTAAAAATTTAGTTTTAAAGCTTCGATGACACGGAGCGAGTAGAGTGAAGAGTCAATCGGCGCAACGCACGCCAGCCCGCGAATCTTTGTTTTACCCCTAAAGCCTCGATGACACGGGGTGAGTTTACAACGTTTATAAGCTCCAAGCCAGCGATGTCGCTAGTAGGTTGTAAACTCGCCCCGTATCATCGAGTAGCAGATGGTAAAAAGCCGATGGCTAGTTTACAAGCTGCTAGTAAACTCGCTGGCTTGTAGCTTGTAAACGTTGTAAACTCACCCCATGTCATCGAGGCTTTAGAGGCCCCATACACGGAACGATTCGTCGTTGCGATCGATCTGAAGGAAATCGTCAACGATCGATCGTTCAGAAATGCCACTACATACACGAAACGATTGATCGTAACGATCTATCATTTACTTGTTTCAAACGGTAGGATAAAGACGTACTCAAATAATTCAATACTTGCCCTCTAAAATGGAAAACGAACTCATGATTGCATGAGCGATATTCATGATTGCATGGGATTTGGTTGCGATTTGCGATATCGTCGTATCGTAAATCGTTAACGATCTTGACATACACTGTCGATCCATCGTTTCGATCGGTCTGAAACGACGGATCGTACAGATCAATCGTACCGTATATGGGACACTGACGATCGATCGTTTACGATATTCATGATTGCATGGGTTTTTGTTGCGATCTCCGATATCGTCTGCGATTAAGTAAATCGTTAACGATCTTGACTAAGGGTGCGGCCAGAGTGCACTCAGATTCAGATTCAGATTCAGACTCAGAAAACAAAGCGCGAGAAATAAACAGTGTAGTCTAAGCAGGTTGCCTGCTTTTTCTCGCGCTTTGTTTTCTGAGTCTGAATCTGAATCAGGAGTGCACTCTGGCCGTACCCTTCGACTACACTGTTTATTTCTCGCGCTTGTTTTCGGAATCTGAATCTGAATCTGAATCTGAGTGCACTCTGGCCGTACCCATACACTGTCGATCCATCGTTTCGATCGGTCTGAAACGACGGATTGTACAGATCAATCGTACCGTATATGGGCCCCTAGGGGTAAAACAAAGATGCGCGGGCGGGCGTGCGTTGCGCCGATTGGCTCTCCAGTCGTACTCCGTCCCCCGTACTGATACGTCGCCCCGCGCACTTCAAGTATGCTTTCCAATTACAGAGCATAATGCGACTTTGTGCCGCACAATGCCCAATTATGCTGATGTTTAATTGGAACGTGAATTAGTTTTCAAATGCACAAACAGAGTGCGCTAAGTTCAGTGTTGAAAAAAAAAAGTCAATGTTTGTACCTTCATCCATACTTATATTTATTTTTTAACAGTTTGAATGAACTTTGATAATTTAAAAAAAACTATTTAATGAAACGAAAGCTTTAATAATTTTTCAACAATAAATAATATTACTAACGATAACATATAAATAAAACATTTCGATCAATGCCAACTTAAAGAAAAAACACTTGTTAATTTTCTTTCTCTAAGCGAAGCGTTGCTGTAGTTGGAACACTCAACGTTAAGCATTATGCCGCATTATGCCGCATAATGCGCAATAATGCTGTAATTGGAAAGCAACCCAAGTCTACAGTAGCATTCTAAATTGTTTTGTTGTCATTGTTAATTGTTGTTGTTGTTATTTGTTGATTTACTTGTTGTGTTTGTTAGTTAATATACGGTTTTATTAAGTTTAAACAGTGAAAATGCCGAAAATTGTTTTGAAAAGACAGGCACGGAAAGTGGATATTGACGTGCATTATTTTATGAAAAGGGAATCTAATGACTCCATTGATTCCTTGGAACAAAGCCAAAGTGAAATTGGCTAAGCTAAGAGTATTTTACTCGATGCGGACAGCAGCACTGTAGATTTAAGCCAAATAAAACAAACTGCACAAGTTATTCAGGCGGGAAATATGAAATTAAATAGTATAATTAGTGACTTCTAAGTCATTTTCTCTAGAAAATTCAATAAAGGACAGCTGAGTCCACAAAAACTTCCTTAGCAACGGTAAAACGGTCTGAAAGCTGGTTGCCTAGCTGTTTGCCTAGCTGGTTGCCTAGCTTGTTGCCTAGCTAGCAGCCTAGCTGGTTGTCTAGCTGTTTGCCTCGCTTGTTGCCTAGCTAGCAGCCTATCTGGTTGCCAAGCTAGTTGCCTAGTGTGTTGCCTAGTGTGTTGCCTAGTGAGTTGCCTAGCTGTTTGCCTTGCTTGTTGGCTAGCTACTACTAGGCAACTAGCTTGGCAACCAGATAAGCTGCTAGCTAGGCAACCAACTAGGCAAACAGCTAGGCAACCAGCTAGGCAACTCACTAGGCAACTAGCTAGGCAAACAGCTAGGTAACCAGCTAGGCATCTCACTAGGCAACTAGCTAGCAACTAGCTTGGCAACCAGCTAGGCTGCTAGCTAGGCAACAAGCGAGGCAAACAGCTAGACAACCAGCTAGGCTGCTAGCTTGGCAACCAGCTAGGCTGCTAGCTAGGCAACAAGCGAGGCAAACAGCTAGACAACTAGCTAGGCTGCTAGCTAGGCAACCAGCTAGGCTGCTAGCTTGGCAACCAGCTAGGCTGCTAGCTAGGCAACCAGCTAGGCTGCTAGCTAGGCAACAAGCGAGGCAAACAGCTAGGCAACCAGCTAAGCTGCAAGCTAAGACAACCAGCTAGACAACCAGCTAGGCTGCTAGCTAGGCTGCTAGTTAGGCAGCCAGCTGGGCAAACAGCTAGGCAACCAGCTAGGCAACTCATAAGGCAACTAGCTAGGCAACTCACTAGGCAACTAGCTAGGCAACTCACTAGGCAACTAGCTTGGCAACCAGATAGGCTGCTAGCTAGGCAACCAGCTAGGCTGCTAGCTAAGACCACCAGCTGGACAACCAGCTAGGCTGCTAGCTAGGCAACAAGTTAGGCAACCAGCTAGGCATCTCACTAGGCAACTAGCTAGGCAACTAGCTTGGCAACGAGCTAGGCTGCTAGCTAGGCAACAAGCGAGGCAAACAGCTAAACAACCAGCTAGGCTGCTAGCTTGGCAACCAGCTAGGCTGCTAGCTAGGCAACAAGCGAGGCAAACAGCTAGACAACCAGCTAGGCTGCTAGCTAGGCAACCAGCTAGGCTGCTAGCTTGGCAACCAGCTAGGCTGCTAGCTAGGCAACCAGCTAGGCTGCTAGCTAGGCAACAAGCGAGGCAAACAGCTAGGCAACCAGCTAAGCTGCAAGCTAAGACAACCAGCTAGGCTGCTAGCTAGGCTGCTACTTAGGCAGCCAGCTGGGCAAACAGCTAGGCAACTCACTAGGCAACTAGCTAGGCAACTCACTAGGCAACTAGCTTGGCAACCAGATAGGCTGCTAGCTAGGCAACCAGCTAGGCTGCTAGCTAAGACCACCAGCTGGACAACCAGCTAGGCTGCTAGCTAGGCAACAAGTTAGGCAACCAGCTAGGCATCTCACTAGGCAACTAGCTAGGCAACTAGCTTGGCAACGAGCTAGGCTGCTAGCTAGGCAACAAGCGAGGCAAACAGCTAGACAACCAGCTAGGCTGCTAGCTTGGCAACCAGCTAGGCTGCTAGCTAGGCAACAAGCGAGGCAAACAGCTAGACAACCAGCTAGGCTGCTAGCTAGGCAACCAGCTAGGCTGCTAGCTAGGCAACCAGCTAGGCTGCTAGCTAGGCAACCAGCTAGGCTGCTAGCTAGGCAACAAGCGAGGCAAACAGCTAGGCAACCAGCTAAGCTGCTAGCTAAGACATCCAGCTAGACAACCAGCTAGGCTGCTGGCTAGGCAACAAGCGAGGCAAACAGCTAGGCAACCAGCTAAGCTGCAGGCTAAGACAACCAACTAGGCAAACAGCTAGGCAACCAGCTAGGCAACTCACTAGGCAACTAGCTAGGCAAACAGCTAGGTAACCAGCTAGGCATCTCACTAGGCAACTAGCTAGCAACTAGCTTGGCAACCAGCTAGGCTGCTAGCTAGGCAACAAGCGAGGCAAACAGCTAGACAACCAGCTAGGCTGCTAGCTAGGCAACCAGCTAGGCTGCTAGCTAGGCAACCAGCTAGGCTGCTAGCTAGGCAACCAGCTAGGCTGCTAGCAAGCAACAAGCGAGGCAAACAGCTAGGCAACCAGCTAAGCTGCTAGCTAAGACATCCAGCTAGACAACCAGCTAGGCTGCTGGCTAGGCAACAAGCGAGGCAAACAGCTAGGCAACCAGCTAAGCTGCAGGCTAAGACAACCAGCTAGGCTGCTAGCTAGGCTGCTAGTTAGGCAGCCAGCTGGGCAAACAGCTAGGCAATCAGCTAGGCAACTCATTAGGCAACTAGCTAGGCAACTCACTAGGCAACTAGCTAGGCAACTCACTAGGCAACTAGCTTGGCAACCAGATAGGCTGCTAGCTGGGCAACCAGCTAAGCTGCTAGCTAAGACAACCAGCTGGACAACCAGCTAGGCTGCTAGCTAGGCAACAAGTTAGGCAACCACCTAGGCAAACAGCTAGGCAACCAGCTAGGCAACTCACTAGGCAACTAGCTAGGCAACTCACTAGACAACTAGCTTGGCAACCAGATAGGCTGCTAGCTAGGCAACCAGCTAGGCAACAAAACTATCCTCCACTTGAGATATTCCTCACTCGAGTGGAGGTCGAGTCGAGGAATAAACTGTCAAACTCAAGGTAGCTCTCGACGTACCTTAAGGCACGGTAATATTATCTATTATTACCGTGCTTAAGGCTTCCTCGAGTGTTATTTAAGGTGTTTTAAAGTTGTTTTTTTGAGATTTTGAATTTTGAGATTATTGACGAATCGGTGGATTTTATAGATTACGTATACGATGATGAACCATATAATCCGGCGCGACGGTATTTACGTGACGCCGCAACTCCTTTTGAGGTTTACGACAATGATTCGTTAAAAAGAAGATTTCGGTTTAGAGAAATACATTCATACAAGTAATATTTCCTCTGCTAAGCATTACACTAAATTGTAATAACAGAGGACTACTTGTACCGCCTATAATACAATTACGTGACAGGATTATTTCAAGTAGGTATTTACCTATGTTTGTTGTGTGATATTTTACTTTACACATATAATATGTATATGCTTTTATGCTTTATACCTTTGTTTGTACTCTCAGTGGAGGAATTCTCAAGTTTGTTCAAGATACCTACTAGAATATCATTTTCGAGGTTATTTTTAGGAACTCCTTAAGGAGCCCTAGAATGAGTTATGGTAGCCATACACACTACGAGAAATCGTTACGATTAGACTGTACCGTCCGGACGGTACCGATAAATCGTAGCGTGTATGTTATAAAACTGCACAGTTTCCTATACGTACGCCACGTACAATAAACTGTTTCGTTCGAACTGTACAGTCTGATCGTAACGATTTCTCGTAGTCTGTATGGATACCATTAGAGTCGAGGAACGTTTGAGGACGCGACTAAGAATATGGGTGTGTGACTCTCTGAGCCAGATCCAAGGAACTTATTATACTAGCTGGTATGCTTACGAAACAATATGGGAATTCGAAAAATGTACTCTAACAAGTTAGACATAAAGTCCATTTTTCTTTCAACCCTCATAAGGGGGAAAATACTCCTAGCGCGACAATGACGAAAGTGGAATCTGTCCCTCTCTTAGAATTGTTTGGGCACACTACTAGAACGAGACAGATTCCACCAATTCAGCTATGCTCTTGGAACGATTTTGAGGGTCGCGTAAGCATTGCAGTTAGTATAAAAGTTCCTTGGCCAGACCATCAAATAAAAATATTATTTAAATAAACTAAATGGTTTTTGAAGAAAAGGGAGAAAATACTTTAGACAAGCCTGTATGGGCTTTAGTTTCCCCTGCCTTCCCTAAAAAGGGAGAATATTAAAAAAAACATCAAATGTGTGTTTGACAACGGCTTTTTAAATTCACAGAATAGCTTTATTTATTTGATTTTTTTTGTAAATATATTGCAAATACACTTAAATAAAAATAAACCAGTAAAGGAGGCACTAACCCATTAGATAGAGACAAGTACCACTGGTGTTTGTAGCAATTTCTGTGACGATGATAATTGTAGAGCATCTACAAATAAGCCCTAAGCTTTTAATACATTACATTACAAAACCTCCTTCAAATTTGGTCTGAGTATACCTACAACCTTTCCTACAACATGGAAAGTGGCAGTCGAGTAAGTATAAAGAAACAACCTACTGCGTATATTTCTGAACGCTAAGTATATTTTTGTACGTTGACGACCTCCGTGGCTGAATGGTAAGGACGCCGGGTTTCAAGGTGTCGCCTAGTTGAGAGATCCCGGGTTTGAATCCCGGGGGGGGGGCAGATGTTTGTGTGATGAATACAAGCATTTGTACATGGATGTTCAGTATGTATTTTTATATAAATATAGCTATATATATCAGTACTATGTATTCTAACCGTTACCCTAGTATCCCAGAACTCAAACCTACAGTGTTTACTTTGGGGCTAGGTCAATTGGTGTGAGTGATGTAAATATTTATTTATTATTATTGTAAAGGTAACATCAACACTTCCATGACTCGAACAGCAAATTATGTCTTTCCTCAGATTTCCAGACCAACTCTTAATCAAGTGAAAGCAGTGGTGGAATATATGCAAAAGCATCCAGACTTAGCAAAGAAACATAGATATGGTGTTAGCCCTAAAAAGTTCAAAAAACTTTGGTTGGAGTTGACTAAAATTGCTAACTCTATAGATGGTACAAAAAAGTCTACAGAGGGATGGATCAAAGTAATAAATTTTAAATAGGTAATTTATGTGCATCTAGATATTCTATAAACAATAATCTGTCTCCTTCTATTATTTTTAGTTTTGGTCAGACAAAAGGAGAAGTATTATAGTTAAAAAAAAACAAATTGAAGAAGGAAAAATCCAAGGAAAACTTTTGCCAATGGAACAGAAAATACTAGATTTGTGTGAAGGCACAACCTGCTCCAGTAAGTTTTTCGGTCTCTCTTCAATAAAACAGATTTTATATTAAGTAACAGATATACATATTTCCTTTGAAATTCAAGTACAAATATTTACATTTAACCCTTCAACTGCGGGAAAGCCTCCGCCTAAAACACCCCCCCCTTGCGGAACGATTGCGCGGGCGCGCGCTCGACGCGGTTTGAAATTTATTCAATAACTTTAATAAATTGTTCGGTCGACATGCAGCTAAATATTTTATTTCAATTATAGATAGTCAATGTACCTTCTTTTTTAGTAATTTCCTATATAAATTGTTTCAACCTTTTTATTTTTAACAGGAAATGTAGACAAAATCAATTTCGCACCTAAGGTGGCATAAACGCGATTTGAATAAATTATATGAATACTTGTGCTTTTCATTGATAACCTTTTCAAAGTTGAATAACTAAACAATAGATTTTTGCAAAAAAATAATATACTGTTGTAATATAATGTTGCTAATAAACTGTTTTAAAAATTACTTTTTAGTTGCGAGCTCCCCGATGCTCGATTTTAAAATCGTCGTACTAACGGTTGTTTGGTCATAAGAACGACTTCACCACAATGAGTGAATGGTTTATTCATCTGGGTATAAAATTCAAAAGACTTTGAACTGTATTGCATTGTTTTTATTCCCAAAATTGCAAAAAATTGAATGCGGGTGACGAGCGAGCAGTTCTGCACTTACCCAAACGGGCTTTACTCACGAAGGCGTGCAGTACCGCAGTACAGGGGTTGAAGGGTTAACCCTTCAACTGCGGGAAATCCTCCGCCTAAAACACCCCCCCCTTGCGGAACGATTGCGCGGCCGCAGCGCGCGCTCGACGCGGTTTGAAATTTATTCAATAACTTTAATAAATTGTTCGGTCGACATGCAGCTAAATATTTTATTTCAATAGATAGTCAATGTACCTTCTTTTTTAGTAATTTCCTATATAAATTGTTTCAACCCAAAAGGGTTGATTTTGTCTACGTTTCCTGTTAAAAATAAAAATTTTTAACAGGAAACGTAGACAAAATCAATTTCGCACCTAAGGTGGCATAAACGCGATTTGAATAAATTATACGCATACTTGTGCTTTTCATTGATAACCTTTTCAAAGTTGAATAACTAAACAATAGATTTTTGCAAAAAAATAAGGGTTAAATAACAAAAACTTAAAAACTACATGATTACTAAAATTTACATTCCAAATAACTTACTTAACTACTACTTTTTGATTTTATTTAAAATCAAAAGAACCTATTTTTATATATTTAAGACCTAGTGACTTAAGAGACACATAGAGAACTAGGTCTTAAATATAAATCTAAGGATTTAGTTCTTTTCAGCCAGGAAAAAAAACTTCTTATGCCGTTGAGTTAAAGTGACTGTCACTGCTTCAGCTCACACATTAAAATAAAAATAAATAAATAAAAATAGCCTTTATTCCCTGATATAGTTATACTACTTACTAACTAGCCGTATTACTAATTTCCTATTGCTACAATTTGATTTAATTTTACAATGCTTACACTAATAAAAGAAAATTGGTAACACCAGCACTATTTTAATCAGGTTGTCCTCCTCGGACATAGGCCTCCTCTAGAATTTTCCATTTTATCCGGTCTCTTGCTAATCTACGCCATCCTTGTGGTAGGTCATCCTCCCATCTTCTCTGTGGCCGCCCTCTTGTCCTCTTCCCATCTCTGGGGTACCAAGATACGACTTTGGTCCATTTTTCTTTGGGGGATCTGATCACATGTCCAATCCAACGCCATTTAAGTCTCCTTATTTTCTTGGAAACATCTGCCACACCTGTGATTTTTCTAATTCTGCTCAGTCTCCACTTGTCTTTCAAACGGATGTGCAGCATGCTTCTCTGTATCCCCTGCTGACATACCTTGAGTTTTTGACTGTGCGCCTTTGTCAGGCCCCAAGTTTGACACCCGTAGGTAAGTATTGGTAGGATGCACATGTTGAAAACTTTACGTTTGATTGGCATTGGAGTGTTCTTATTCTTCAATATTTCCTTCAGCGACCAGTAACGAGCCCAGGTGTTGTTTACTCGTGTTTGCAACTCTTTGTCCATCTGCGAGTTTGGTGAAATTATTTGGCCTAAATATGTGTAGTCATTCACATACTCAATGTCATGATTATTGACACAGATTTTTTGTTGATGTCTATTGGTCATGATCTTTGTTTTATTTGTGTTCATGGTCAGACCTGCTTTTTGACTTTCTGTTGCAAGTTGTAAGAGCATTTCCTGTAGAGTGACTGGGTCCTCCGCAAACAGTATCAAGTCGTCCGCAAATCGCAGGTGTGACAGCCTACATCCATTAATATTTAGTCCCCTCTTCTCCCAATCTAATTTTCTGAAAATTTCCTCTAGCACAGCTGAAAAAAGCTTGGGAGATAGAAGATCCCCTTGTCTGACTCCTTTTTGGACTTTAAATTCCTCTCCAATTTTTTCTAATTGTACTTTTGCCGTGTTGTTGCTGTATATATTCTTTATGAGTCGAATATACTTATAATTTTTATTATTTTTAAAGCATGTAACTGCTTGATGTTTAAATCTAAAGAAAATATAACTAGAAAAAATTCCACGCGGACCAGGCAGCAGACGGGACTCGAACCCGCACCCTTCGCAATCCGGGCGAATGCACTGACCAATTATGCTACCGCGGCCCTCACGGACCGCGTCGAAATTCCTTCTAGCTATTCTTAAGCTGCATGGCAGCGCCATCTCTTCGCATTATAGGTAAACCCACAATGTCAAATGAATACTTTTACAAGTATTAAACATTTGAAAGAAGAAATAGCAATTATAGTTATAATTTTTATTATTTTTAAAGCATGTAACTGCTTGATGTTTAAATCTAAAGAAAATATAACTAGAAAAAATTCCACGCGGACCAGGCAGCAGACGGGACTCGAACCCGCACCCTTCGCAATCCATAATAGCATAGAAGTAGCATAATTGGTCAGTGCATTCGCCCGGATTGCGAAGGGTGCGGGTTCGAGTCCCGTCTGCTGCCTGGTCCGCGTGGAATTTTTTCTAGTTATATTTTCTTTAGATTTAAACATCAAGCAGTTACATGCTTTAAAAATAATAAAAATTATAACTATAATTGCTATTTCTTCTTTCAAATGTTTAATACTTGTAAAAGTATTCATTTGACATTGTGGGTTTACCTATAATGCGAAGAGATGGCGCTGCCATGCAGCTTAAGAATAGCTAGAAGGAATTTCGACGCGGTCCGTGAGGGCCGCGGTAGCATAATTGGTCAGTGCATTCGCCCGGATTGCGAAGGGTGCGGGTTCGAGTCCCGTCTGCTGCCTGGTCCGCGTGGAATTTTTTCTAGTTATATTTTCTTTAGATTTAAACATCAAGCAGTTACATGCTTTAAAAATAATAAAAATTATAAATATAATTGCTATTTCTTCTTTCAAATGTTTAATACTTGTAAAAGTATTCATTTGACATTGTGGGTTTACCTATAATGCGAAGAGATGGCGCTGCCATGCAGCTTAAGAATAGCTAGAAGGAATTTCGACGCGGTCCGTGAGGGCCGCGGTAGCATAATTGGTCAGTGCATTCGCCCGGATTGCGAAGGGTGCGGGTTCGAGTCCCGTCTGCTGCCTGGTCCGCGTGGAATTTTTTCTAGTTATATTTTCTTTCGAATATACTTATTTTCTATTCCTTGATTGAACAAAGCTTATATATGTAGTTATGAGATAGCGAATCAAATGCCTTATTATAGTCTACAAAGGAAATATAATATGGTTTCCTGTACTCATTTGTACTTTTCTATTACTTGTTTTACGACATGCATGTGGTCTACCGTTGAAAAATCTGCTCTGAAGCCTGCCTGTTCTCTTGGTTGTTCCGCGTCTAGTCGTTTGGTGACCCTGCCTAAAATAATTTTCTAAAAAACTTTGTACAAGTTTGTCATGAGGCTAATGGGTCTATAGTTATCTATTTTGTCTTTATCGCCCTTTTTGTGAATCAATATTATAGTTGATTTTGTCCATTGTTCCGGAATAATTTCACTATCTAAGATTTCGTTAAATAGACTGGTAAGTGTTTTTCGTATAGTACTCAATGACGCTTTAAGCAGTTCATTGGTTATTTTATCTTCTCCTGGAGCTTTGTCGTTCTTTTGTGATAGTATGGCTCGTCTCGTTTCGCTTTCTAGTATGTAAGGGACTTCTTCTTCTTTGTTTAGATTTTCTATTGTTACTGATAGTTCGGATGAACTATAAAGGCTTTTGTAGAAGTTCGTAGCGATTTTGCTGATTGATGCTCTGTTTGTAGTTGTAAATTCCTTGTTTTCTTTGTTTTTTCCCTTCATTTTCGGTATCCAAAATGAGTGATCCTTAAGTTTCTTCATTACTCTTTTGATTCCTCCTGTTTTCTCGATTTCAGATTGAATGCTGTTGAAACGTACTTCCTTTTTATGGTCTCTTATACTTGATGTGATCTTTTTACTTATTACTTCTATCTTTTTAATGTTCTTTTTCCTGTCTGCAAGCATTTCTCCTCTTTCTTTTATTAGGGTTCTTGCTGAATGTCCTATTTTGTCCATTTTGTTTAACTTACTCATGTGTCTCAGTTCGTTTCCTAGATTAGTTAATATTTTTTCGAATGTGTTATATTTTTCTTGAATTAAATCGCTATTTTTAATTTTATCCATCACAAATAATTAAAATAAAGGGAAAAAACTTGAGCATGTTTTAATATATGTATTCTTACTGTACAATATTGATGTTTTTCTTTGGTATGTTGTTTACATCCTTATTGCAGGAAGAAAAAGTGAGGTTAAAGAAGAACCTTCTAATGGTGCTGATGATGATTCTTATATAAACAATTGTGATGACTCTTCAGACAACTTCATCTCTAATGAAACTATCGGAAAACAAATAAACATATTGGCAAATTTGGTGTGTATTGTATTTGATCAACATTTTCAAACCAGCTTCTTGGCAAATTCATTATTGATAAAAATATCCAATCATATTGGTACACATTTAGCATTTTGGAATTACGAAAATGGTATTTTGGTATTAGCATTATCAGCTTTGACAATGTCTCTATGGCAGATTATGCCTTTGTTACCTATAAATTGAATTACAATGGAACAACATACTATTGTATGTTGGTCTGATGACATTTGGTGGGTATATAATATAATATCAACAGATACAACCTGACCCTTAAATTACTTTATCTACATCTCTAGTAAAGATTCTGAAACAGTAAGCTTATTCCCAACATTATAATAATAAAAAAACATAACACCCAAATGGTGTTATAATGTTGTACTAAGCTTCATAATAACACTCCTTCGCTTTTTAAATCCCTTTCGCGCCAAGGGCTTACTCATCAGACAGCCATAATTTTCACAGCTCAATAAGTAGTAGTATTATGAAATTAAGAAAAGAACATGGTCATTCACGCATGTTTCACTACCACAGCGCTGAAACTTTTCATAAATTTTATGTTCTTAGAACACCCCTGGTTTAAGAATCTTTTATAGAGGATGGGTGTAGATAAAGTCTTGTATGCAACTGTTTATAATTAGGTATTAAAACACTCATGTGATACTATTATATACCACATTCCTCTTAATCTTAGTCTTAGTAGAATGGCGGGCTGTTTCCGCAACTCGACACCCAGTGCCTATTTTGCGTGGGGATTGGCATCAATCCTGCCATCCCAGCTCCTCCAGGAAGCTCAGCAGTCCCTGAATGTTGCTGCAGGCCTCTACTATTGTCTTCGGGCTTCCCATTAGAGAAGTCCTTTGTCTTGCAACGCCCCTGCACACCAGTAGAACATGGGCGCTCGTCTCCTCGTCCTCCAGGCAGGCTCTGCACAGAGGGCTGTCAGAAATACCTATATTACAAAGGTGTTTGTTGAAATACCCCTCATTCTTTAACAGTGACATAAATAACTATTAAGATTTAGTCACTCTTTGGATAACTGGACTCTGTGAAAGTTGCTTAACCATCATAATCGCTGACTGGAGGCACTCACTCACTTTTAGTATCCATAAGTTGGCATTAAATACTTTTGTTTGTACAGGTGGATGTTATGGGCCAGCAATCATCAGCTATGTTGCAAGTAGCAAAGGCGCAGCTTGACCACTCTAAATCTTTGGAGCGTTTTGCAGAAGCTTCATACTTACAGGTAAAAATTATCTAATAGCCATATACAAATTATGAAATGTATAGGAAGCAAACATAATGTGTCCAGATTGATGGTTAGCAGCTAATGACTTATAAATTTGTATGCAGTCTTTGTAAAGCTGTGGCTACACTAATAAGGCGACCAAGACCAATAGTTTTTTGATTGCAATGGTCTACACGAGTTCGTTTTCACGAAATCACCGTCTCGTAGTAGCAGTCGCATTAGTAGAGCTGCTGTGGTCTTAGGCGAAGAACATGTCTGCCTGGACAAGATCCTCCTTTTAAAGAAAAAAATCTCAAAAAACACCTTACTTATGTTAAATCTTTGTTTACCAGGCTCTTGCTGTGGACCGCATAGCTGATACTTTTGAAAACATTAGTTCATCTGTGCACGAAGTTGGAAATGCCCTTCTAGGCATTGGTTACACAATGAATAGAGGTTATCCCCCAGCAGCACCACAGATACGACAAAATTCAAATATATTCAGTTAATAAACAAAAAGATAATGTAAATATTGGAAAATTAGTTTTTAGGGAATATATTTTTTTATGGGATCTTATCGTAGTCATTCCCACTTCCCACTGTTGTGATATAAATGCTGACGCTCTACTGTGCGTAGTCAGATACTTTTTTATTTGATCCGAGTATGTAAAGTCTCGTTCTCAATACGTCCTCAGCACTCTTTGCTATCTGGGCAAATCACAAATCTAGTTGTTGGGAATCCATACTTTTACCTGGGACGAGATTTTAAAAAATCAGCAAGATTGTACATAGATAATTGTATGTTATTTAATTATTCACTGAGGTCAATTCTGGCATTATTCTCTAAAGCTAAACTTAAATTTGATAACAGTGCATCCCTGTCATTGGGTACGGCCAGAGTGCACTCAGATTCAGATTCAGAAAACAAGCGGGAGAAATAAACAGTGTAGTCTAAGCAGGTTGCCTGCTGCCACTATGGCCACCCTGCTTTAACTACACTGTTTATTTCACGCGCTTGTTTTCGGAGTCTGAATCTGAGTGCACTCTGGCCGTACCCATTCTCTATACAGAATGAAAAAGGACAGACTAATGTTAAATTTAGTTTTAAGTTTAGAGAATCACGCCAGAATCGACACCATTGTCTAACTACTTAAAAATAAATTCTGTATTGTTATATGAATCAAAGTTAGTAAGTTCTTTGTATTCATTTATTTATATTTACCAAATTGTACCTAATCCATTTTATTGTGATACTCCACTATGAGTATAATATTATATAAGTTAACATATTATAATGGTGATTTAAAATGTATTAAACCTATGGTGAATCGATATAGTGAATGAGCAGATCTAAAAAGTTTGTTTGCCTTTTAAATGATAAGTTGCTTGAAATCGACTTCTTTTCTTCCTATTATTGAAATTTAACTAAAGTGCATGCGTTACCGACCGTCACACCAAACGGTAACACCAGTGTTATGGTGAGGAAAATTTGTTACCCGACTGCCACACAAAGTTCAGTGTGAAGTGGGTAAACCTTGATTTCCATTAGTGTTACCGTTGGGACTATATACTTACATACATACATATATAGTTACATACGACAGTGCAAGTTAAATAAAAGCTTGTAAAAAAACTCGTATTAGTCAATCAGAAAATAATGGTTTTCAAGTATCCCTACCGTTATGAATGAAACTTATGTACCAGGGCTTTATGACTCCGAAAGAGATACTTATTTCAATGCATCCCCGACCTTTACACTGGTGTGACAGGGTTCTCATCCGTAAGTCCGTAACACTAGTGTTATGTTCTGGAAAAAAAAATCGGAATTATTTCGATTAGAGAGTAAAATATTACAGTTTTCGAAAAACAACATGGTGACACAGCCAAATTGTGAAGTGTTGGCACTCCTAGTTGAACAGTCCCCTTCTCAGGGGACGATCGCTTCCCACTACCACACCCTCGCTCCCGGCATGCATTGGGGGGACCTCGGTCCTCAGAATATATGCCGGGTAACCGGTGCAGACGTATTGTCTGGTTTTTACCGCCCTGTTCAGGGCGTTAGGTAGGGCCCTGCTCATCGAGCCCCAAGGCTAGCTGAAATGAGCAGGGAGGAGTCCCAGATACCTTCTCGCTCCCCCGGTGATCAAAGTAAGCGCATAGCATTTTCCAGGCATACAAAAGGGGCACGATCGCATCAGATAAAGCTTCAGATCAGCCTTATGGTCAGAGACGTCCCCTCACGGGTGTGTTTTAGTCAGTACGAGGCTGTAGGAAATTTAGGTTTCACACCCCGCCTGAGAGGGATACAAAAAATACAGCCTAGAATTTCTTTTATTTTGGCTATTCATCCGATTATTTCTGCATATGCGTCAATTGGTATTGTATTGCAAGTTACGACAGAGTTTCGTCGTTAAAGGTACAACTCGACCTTCCCAGACGCTTCCGGCAATCGCTAAATAAAGAATGAATAGCACATACAACTAACTCCCTTCCAGTTCCTTGAGATCGTTATCTTGTAGAAATTACTCACCTAAAGTAACAAATATAAAAATAAAAATCATATCACCTATTATACCAGCAGTGCCCATACATTTTCTTTCCCAGAATATGGTTGCGTACGCATTACAAGTGGCTATCTTATCAGGTGTTGATTGATAACGCTTGTTTTATCATTACACGTTTTGTTGTCCGCTGCTCCACTTTAGCGGTTGTTTCTAGTGCAGTTTCACTCACTGGAAAATTATTGATCTCTACAATGCGAATAAACAATTCGAGTGAAACAATCGTGTTGAATCGTAAAAAATGGCGTTGAAGAATTGCTATACCGCCTTTTCTATGTTCGTGCTGTGTTTCATAGGTTGTGTCACTGGTGGTGATTTGTGTCCGAAGGAATGTGACTGTGATATGGACAATGGGTTGAACAGAGCCACCTGCATTGATCAAAACTTGATCAGTGTGGATGTGGGTGTGCCTAAAGAGGTACAAGTTTACATCCTCACCCACAATTTAATCAGCGAATTGGATAACTTTTGTTTTAAGGTGAATCATAGAATATACGAGTTTGTTACAAGATAATTATTTTATACCTCAATTGCAAATAACAGAGATAATTGATAATTATATATATATATATATATATATATTTAATTGCTACGATATAATCAACGATTGGTTTTATGTTTCCAGGATGCAGGATACTTGTCTTTGGAGATGTTGAACTTGTCGTACAATAAGATATTTTGGATTGGCTTACATGCCTTTTCTGGTTTGGAAAAGATTGTTCACATTGATTTGAGCAATAACAGACTTAGATATCTACCCTCAGACCTATTTTGGGATACACCAAAACTTACTTACTTGGACTTGTCGTCCAATATTTTCGAAAAGCTCAAGAATGAGCCGTTTTTGATGCATTCAAATTTACAGGTAAGATGACAATTCACCAGCACAATGTCCGCGCAGACGTTCATTAAATTTAAACAACAACGAAATTCGTCGTGTCTGAGTGCAAACGTAGGTTATTGTTTATTTCGAAATATGTCACTTACTTGAACTGCCTAAGGTTTTATCTTATCATTAGTTTTGGTTGAGTAAAATTAATTTAATAAATGTCTCATTTGTCTTTTCAGGTGTTAAATTTAAATAGTTGCCACATGATGTCATTACCCGAGAGATTGTTCACAAGACTGCCGAATTTGAAAAAGTTAGATTTGAGCGATAACTATGTTGTAACGTTCAGTGCTCAAGTTCTCGCTCCCTTACGCAAATTGCAAAGAATAGAACTAAAAAGTGACTATTTGAAGTGCACAGCGGACTTTATGGCTGTGGAAATCTGGCTAATTGCCCATGGTGTAACTTATAAAAAACAATGCAACAAGTTGGCGCCCAATATGTCGGAAAAAATTATATCAGTCGTAAATGTTGAAAAAGAAGATGTCGACGTCAACGACGTGTGGAACATCACGAAGCCTGCAACGGACCTAGGTCACGACGAGACCACTACGCCTATGACTCCATTCCAGAAATTCGATAAGGAATTTTCAGCCTTCCAAGCGTTCATTTTAGGTTTGGAATTGGGACTGGCGTTTGGCGTCATTGCAACGTATATATGGTTGCGGCAGTTCTGTAAATGTGGTCAACTGACTTGCTTGCAGCCGCGCCGTCGACAAAATAGAAGAACGCAGATACGTCGAGATGGTGATATGAGGGCTGGTTTGCTGTGGAATAACGTGATAAGTCCCGATTTGGAGACGCCGCCTTCATTTAGGAGGCAAGTATCTTTGCCTGATCGCACTGCGCCATATCAGACGTATGGAGTACCTATTGTGAGAGAAGCGGCTCCATTACAGGTCGACGCTATTCGATTACCTGATAGAGCGGAAACTCCACCGCCCCCATATCACGAGTGCCGCATCAATATATGACATAGTTGTTATCAAAATAGTGCAGACTGATCTTTGTTTTGTGATTTGTTTATTTAGTCCAAAAATATTTTCGCAGTTTCGTCAGTGTTATCGATAAAATATAGATAAATAAGAGACGTCGTTAAGTGTGTGATTGTGACAGAGTTGGAATGTGTAATATTGTGTGTAGTTTTAAGTTACATAGGGATTTATTGATAAAATCAAACAAAATAAATGTAAAATATAGCTATATTTTTAAATACCGTTATCACATTTGATATTTCATAGTTATCTGTCAATAATATAAAATTACGATTAAAAATATAATCTAAAAAAATTCAGACTCATACAGAATTTAATATAAATTCTTTAAAAATAAACAATTTGGGTAACTATATAAACTTTTTTTGTACATTTCATAACACAACCACAATGGCAAATGATTTACGTTTTAGTATGGCATGACAATGGCTTTATGAGAACTTAGAACCAACCAGAAATTCGATGCTATTCACCATTAATTTATAAAAAACCTGTGATTTTTTTATCCATGCATGCAGTGTAAAAAAATAATTTGTATTTTAAAATTGGAATGTTAAAGTAAATATATATATCTATTCCAAAAATAACACTGTAGAAAATTAACATACATTTTGGTTGTATAAAGGAACACAAGATTGGAAATGTGCAAAAGTTTAAGGAGAAGAAAAATAAAGTATCTTTTAATACCTAAAATTAATAATTGAGATTTATGATATTTAAAAATGGACATAAAATGCTATCTACAATAAGCTTGCTTTTAAAAATAAAACTTCGTTTAGTTGACGTAAAATTATTACGAATTAATTTATCCTTGCTTATTTAACACATAATATTTACAATTATAAATAAAATAATAAACATTACGTAATCAGGCACATCATGGTATGTCTGCATTCATCAATACATCCTTATAAAAATATTTCTACTTCTAAAAATATCTTAGCTGCCTATCTTAATATAAGTATTTGAGTTTAAAAACATCAAGAAGCGTAGGTATTTAAAGTTATAATTATCATCTACGGTTGGTCGATTTACCATTACTTTCGTTACTCTATCCTGGAACATTATATTTTAAATCATTGAGTGTAGTACGAGGAAAGAAAAATAATTGAATGAAATTTATTACAAATATCTTATCGTAGATAAAATGTTGCGATATTTTATTTACTATAATAAACGTATTTATGAGTTTACAAAACCCAATATTTAGAGCGGTTTTCTTCGTGTAATTAATTAATTAAGCGTAAGTAAATGTTTCTCGAACTGTAACCCCCTTATTAATAAACGAGGAATAAGCTTAAGACTAGTTACGACCTGTTTTGTTCATATCCCTCAAATGCCACTTGTCATTCGATGGACAGAGACAAAACATGGAGTAACTTATCCAAGCTTATTCTTTGTTTATTAATAAGGGGGTAAGGATCTAAACACAAAATTGCAAAACAAGGCGATCTGATACTGATTAAATCCAGCTGCAAGATCGCAATCAAATTCCAAATATTTGGGAATAACCATGTAAAGTGCCACCATCAGGAGGAGGACACTTGTGGTCAATTTATACTAGCGCACGTCGAAGCGCATCGAAGCGTCATTCAGAAAACAGTAACAAATAATATTCCCACTTATTCATCATCATCAGCCTATTAACGTCCCCACTACTGGGGCACAGGCCTTCCATATGGATAGAATACGAAAATTAGGCCATGACCCACCACGCGGGCCCAGTGCGGATTGGCGGGTGCTAACGACTGCAGATGCAGCCGGGACCAACGACTTAACGTGCCTTCCGAAGCAACGCGGGCCCAGTGCGGATTGGCGGGTGCTAACGACTGCAGATGCAGCCGGGACCAACGACTTAACGTGCCTTCCGAAGCACTGAGGAACTCGAGGTAGAAGATTTTTGGGCACCATTCCAATGACCGACCACTACGAAAGTTGCTTGACATCAACGATCGTAGCCGAACGTGCTACCCACCTGCGCCATCGAGCTTCGCCACCCTTATTACCGCAATGTAATGCACATATTCCTTCTGATATAAGAAGTCCGCGCACGAATACGCCTAATTATTATCAGCTCAGAAGGAATATGTGCAGATAGGGGTGAATTTGCTTTGTTCCTGTTTTCTGGATGACGCTTCAATGCGATTTGACTCTGCGCTAGTATGTACTGAACATTAGCATCTATAAATCTCATAATGAATGATTCTGGCTTATACTTTGTAATCTACCCCAAAATTCACTGACTTTTTAGTTCATTTTTATCAACTTTTATCACGAGAAAATTTCACAAGCTTACGTAATTATTCTCTAGTGTTAATTTAGCTATATAATTATTATTGTAGTTCGAGTTACAAAAATTTTGGGTATGCCAGATAACAGTATTCTGACAGAATTTGTGCGGATAGAGAATGGGCGTGGCGAAAAACGGAACTAATATTAAGATTTTTATATGGCAATCCAACCCTGCCGCCATCTGTCAAACGTCCAAGTTTTGTACTGATACAGATTTGTTTGTTGTTATGATTTCTTGCGGTTTTTTGTATTTAATCATGTCTAAAAGGGGTAAAACCTTACAAATACGGTAGAAAAGCACTACTGCGCCCTCAAAACTAAATCCCATTCTCTTTCCGCACAGAATCTATTATTCTATCTTTTTGGAAGTAAAATAGTTACGAGCTCACTTCGTCGTTCTCCAGCGCCAATTGACTAATATTGACATAGTCCGGGTGTCTGGAGAACACATCCACTAGGTTACTGAAGGTCGGTCTTGCATCAGGGTTATATGCCCAGCAGTCCAACATCACTTGGTAGATTTCATCGGGACAGTTTTCTGGCCTTTCGAGACGTTGGCCATTCTCCACTATTTGTATAGCCTGTGCAGGAATTAATGATGGATAAAAAAAGGGCTTGAGCACTCGAGAAGTTCATTCATTTTGTTAGAGTGCTCAAGCCCAAAGAAATTTGGGTAAATAGGATAAATAAAGGGCTTATGGCCGCAACCGGAGAAGTCAATGATTTTTAAGTTTCACTCAAGTTGATGCTCTCTTTGTGATAACAATATAATGACACAACTCATTACTTTTAGTTAAGCATTAAATTAATGTTTTTTTTAGTAAATCAATATATGGGGTAAGAAGTATTCATGGATTTTAGATGTGTCCATCACATTTTGACAGTTATTCATCGAAAGCATGCATGTTATCCTAGCGTAATAGGGATTACCACGAAATTCCCTAAAGTGAAATTGCTTACACTTACCTCAATGCCCCTAATGTCACCATAAGGTTGTTTCCCATAAGAGAACATTTCCCATAATGTGACACCATAACTCCAAACATCACTGGCGTGGCTAAAGGTGCCGTAGTTGTATGATTCCGGTGCGTACCACTTTATGGGCCATTTGCCTCCGTGGTGCGCTTTATAATAAGAACTATCCGTGGATAACGCACGGGATAGACCGAAATCGCTGATTTTGGCTTGTTGTCTGAAATGAAATGATAGAGTTTAGTTTTATTTGATAAAAAAACCTATCAATTGCTGTGAATAACACATCTCATTATATAAAAATAATCCCTATATCCCATGGCCACGCTAAAACTTAATAACGACTTTACTGAATTTTTTACTTTATCGAACAAACTGAGAACACTTGTAGGCTAAAATTAAAAGAGTTGCATAGAAAATAAGAAAATTTTAAGAAAACAATTTATACATTTAAACGTTTAGCGGGTCCGTTAGTTATACTTAATTCGCGAAAAAGAGCCGGATTGTATAAATATTATATTATGTAATGTAAGTTATTGCATTAAATATAGTTAACAATCTTTATAGAAAACTAGCGGTCACCCGCGACTTCCACCGCGTTAGGTATACTTTTTTGACAATCCCACAGGAACCTTACACTTTTCCCGGATAAAAAGAATCCTATGTCTCCTTCCAGGTCAACTATATGCGTACCAAAATTCACCCAAATCCGTTCAGTAGTTTTTGAGTGATTGAGTAACACATATACAAACATAACATTTATAATATTACTAGTGGCACGCCCTCGCTTCGCTTCGGTGTAGAGCTGTAGTGTAGGTAGAAGACTATAGTTTTTGTTCTCAGGCTTTTATTATACACAATGAATTTCTTTATATAATTATTTTTCTCACCCTTTAAACCTTCCTTAGACCTCTACGAACATTTTAAGACCAAGATAAGATAAATCCGTTCTGCCGTTCTCGAGTTTTAGCGAGACTAACGAACAACAATTGATTTTTATTTATATAAATATAGTAGGATTACCTGCTGGCTAGTAGAATATTTCTGGCAGCTAGATCTCTATGCACGAATCGTCGCCGTTCCAAGTACCGCATGCCGGCCGCGATCTGACATGCCCATAAACGTAACTCGTAGCCCGGAGACACTTTATCCGGGTGCCTGATCAGGTATTCTAGGAGGGAACCAAGTGGTACCAACTCTTGAATCATCGCCAACGGAGGACCCTGGGAATGAGGAATTTCATCATTAATACAATACAAGGTTGACTGAAGCGGATATCAGAGGCCCGAATTTTTGACAGCTCCGTGACGTATCGCATCGTCAGTTTCTATGAAAACTAAGCAGCGGAAGCACCTATCGTACGTAAAAAAAAGGGTTTCCATTCGAAATTTGCAGACGACCATACGTTACGGAGTCGGGGCCTGATTTAGGGCCGTATTACAGAATGACAACTAAGTGTTGATCTATACTTGAGTACAGTTAGAAAGGGATGTCGCTTTATATAGCACATAGCGACATCCCTTTCTAACTGTATTCAAGTAAAGATTAACGCTTAGTTGTCATTCTGTAATACGGGCCTTAAGAGTTCTGACCGCCCTCTCAAAATTACTATTACGGCGCTGTCATCATCACTGAGACATATCAAAGTAGGCGGGTGCATTTTTAAGTTCGCGTAATGGAAGGGTAGATTATAAAAATAGGTCAGTATAAATGCCAGATAAATATCGGGTTTGATATAAAAGTAACTATTAAGGCCAAAAACTAAACAAAAATACTATCTAGCACTGGTTGTTCTGTGGCGTGAAGCTATTGGTTGTTTTCCAATTACAGAGCATAATGCGACTCAGTGGCGCACAAAGCCGAATTATGCTGATGCATAATTGGAACGTGAATTAGTTTTCAAATGCACCAGCAGAGTGCACTAAGTTCAGTGTTGAAAAAAAAGCCAGTTTGTACCTTCATCCATACTTATATTTATTTTTTTAACAGTTTGAATTAACTTTGATTATTTAAAAAAACTATTTAATGAAACGAAACCTTTAATAATTTTTCAACAATAAATAATATTACTTACGATAACATATTAATAAAACATTTCGATCAATGCCAACTTAAAGAAAAAACACTTGTTAATTTTCTGTCACTGAGTTGGTACGATTGCACACATCACACGAAAGCATCACTTTTGTGAGTGCTCGATTGTGCGAAGCGTTGCTGTAGTTGAAACACTCAACGTTAAGCATTATGCCGCATAAAGCGCTATAATGCTGTAATTGGAAAACTACCATTGTCGGTAAAATAATGTTTGTTACGCTTTCACGCCTAAACTATTAAAGCAATTATGCTGATTTTTTTGCCGTGTATATAAAAGTTCATAGTCATCAAATTATTACAGAACGTCGACTAGAAAAGACAAATACAGCATAACATTTAAACAAAGTTTAACGTTAGTCCACGTTTTGGAATTTATGTCCCCACTGCTGGCTTACAGGTCGTCGCTATGGACGGCACAGGAAGCCATGACCCATCACCAGAGGCGTATTTTGGAATCTGGCGCCCTAGGTCATTTCAAATTTGCAGCGACATCATGAGGCAGGCCTCGCATAGATCTATCGCCCGACTATATAGAAAATATTCACAGAACTATCGACGGACTATATAGACAATATTCACAGAATTATCGCCCGCCTACATAGACAATATTCACGGAATTATCGCCCGCCTATACAGGGTTAATTTTAAAACACCAACAACCTCTTAGGAGGTGATTCTACCCATCAACAGGAACAACTTTTATTATGGGACCAACTCTGAAATCGCGAAAAAAAACAGCTGTTTCATATATTTCGAACGATTAGCTGTTGTGTTGGTATTATAAAATTAACCCTGTATAGAAAATGTTCACAGAACAATCGCCCGATTATATAGACAATATTCACCAAGGAGACGCCCTGCAGACGCACGATGCAACGGTGCCGCAGTGACACCATGAGCCTAGCTTCACACAGGAAGTCCCTCCGGGTGGCAGCAGAGTGGTGCGCGTGCAAAGTCTTCACTGCGACGGGAGTTCCGTTCAGAGTGCCGCGCAGCACTGAACCGAATTCGCCCTCTCCCAATACGGCGCCCAAGGTCAGTGAACTCATTGGGATGAATTCTGTATGATAAAATTTACCATAAGAGCTAAAGACCAAAACATACAAGGTGCAAAGAAAGAAAGAAAAATCATTTATTGGCCTTAAAAACACAAGTGTGTAACAATAAGAAATTATATAACGATAAAAATAAAAACAAACAGAGAACAACAATATGCAGAAAGAAGAAAGACCAATCAGGACCGCCCCTCAGCTTAATGCTGTTACAATGGGACGGAAATATTCCCACCGTAACAGCGCTGGTATTCTGGTAGGGCCTGTACGAGATTGCTAGAGTATAAGAGCAATTACACTTAGTTGTTACCCCAAATACGATTGCTTATGGAATTCGGACAAATGACTAGGTGTAGAGTCGAGTAGGCACCGATTCGTTTTGCTTTCCCCTAATTTGTCATTATTAGAACGCGGGTAAAGGGTCGTTTGCCTGTGTTACAGTGCCCGAACGTGAATAAAACAATGTCATTATTGCATCGGGTGCCCGAAATCGAGTAATGTCTTTCGTGCACCCGAATAAGCGCTAACGACCAAGTATAATTGCGACTTTATGTATGTTTTGGGCTTTTATCACTAGAGCGCTTTTTTTCTGCGTGCGTTAGAATCCCAACGTAAGCGCTTTTACTGGTTGAAATTTCTGTACGTTCAGTGAAAAGTGATCTAATTCGATTTAGATTGATTTTATTAGTTATTATGAATCTCCGAAAAATTATTAACATAAGCTGTATCACTATCAGTGTGGTGTAAAATTATTTAAGTTCCATTATGTCACTATACACTAATACAAAGTTTTGTGCTTAGTGATAGAACTGGGTTAATTATTTAATTAAAAAGAAACTACATACATTATTTCTAAAACTGGTAAACTACCTGATTATTACTAATGTTATCTATCACAAAAAATAACATTCATCGCATTATCGCCAATTAGCAGTTTTTTTTCTTTAAATGCGATTTCCCAAATATCGCTATTTTCGAATTATATCACTTTTCACTGAACCTACAGATTTCTACTTTACGTCCAGCTCCCAGAGCTTAAAATACAATCATGCACAATAAATAGCCTAAAAGTTACTGGTTAGCTCATTTCAGTGATTAGAGTATATATTCCTTATTTACCACACAACGAACATTAGCGAACGTAAGCTTTTTCTACGGGTGTTCACATCACACTTTAAAAAGTGCCCGCGTACAAACATATGGGAAATGTCAAAGGGTCTATTCGGAAGCGTCAGATTGAGAAACAACTGTCATGCTCGTAAACAGGTGTCACTTGTGAAGTAAATTTTAGTTCTTTCTTTATCATATTTGTTTCTTAGGTTTTCACGCACATCACTCATTAAATAAAACTAGTTTTTATGATATGCACGAAACTTTATTTATTTATTGACGTTTCGTAGCCTTTACAGGCTTCGTCGTCAGAATAAGCTAAAGGTACGAAGGCTGTAAAGGCTACGAAACGTCAATAAATAAATAAAGTTTCGTGCATATCATAAAAACCTCCTTCGTACCTTTAGCTTATTCTGACGACGAAGCCTGTAAAGGCTACGAAACGTCAATAAATAAATAAAGTTTCGTGCATTAACCCGTAAAAACTAGTTTTATCTTTCTTTATCAGTTTAAATTTTTTTTTATTTGATAAGTTAAAATCCTACCTTGCAAAGTAGACAATTGGCCATCCGAATTTATTGATATTTCGTTGTAATTCTCCGCCAGTGAGACAACGGCGCCGTTATTGGCCGGCACTTTGTACGTCTCGTTGTCATCTTGAGAAGAATCATCATTGTTGTTCAATGTGTCCGTTGCAAAATCGGATGAGAAGGAAAGATTCCGCGTGAGTAATTCGAACGCATTGTTATTAGATGGAGGTGAGCTCGGGTTAGACATTTTCTCATCGTTCAGAATGTCGTGCTTCACTAAAGATAGCGTCTGGTTCATTGCAACGCGACTTGGTGACGACTTCTTGGTCCGCGGCATTGTGGAGAACTGAAAGTTTATGTAGATTCAGTATAGGCTTCCTTAAGGTAGATCATTCAATTCTCGGATAAAAGTTATCTGCTGAATACTTAATTACATATAGAAATGTAAACTGTCACTCTAAAATCAATGTGAATTAACGGAAATGAAAAATTATTCAATTTTCGGATAAAAGTCATCTGCTGAATACACAATTACTGTAGAAATGTCATCCGTGCATTAAAATGAACGTGAATAAATTAAAATGAAACATAATTAACACATCTTATTTTTTCCAATTATAATATATAACATCAGATGCAATTTTTATCCAGGGGTTGATAAATCAGCCCTATACTTATTATCTCTTTCACGAGAAAGAGTTAGTAGAGCGAGTTCTTTATCAGACAATCGCTTTTAGAAGAGTATAAAAAAACGGACACTCAAGAAAATGGGTTGCCATTGCTCAAAGTAACTACAAAATACAATCATCGTTATTAACTCATTTTCGTGAGTAGAGAATAGTTTCTGAAAAGACTTCATTATTATTGACAGAAGTATGTATAGCTAAACCTTCAGATAAAGTAGATTTAACCGGGCTTACGGACGCGTTTAAATAACGGGTATCAAATAAGCTATGTTAACAACATCATCAAAAATATTTGAAAAAGGCTATGATAAAACGCCGCGTGGGTTTTTATGAAAAATTTAACATTTTTAATGAAAATCAATGTGGTTTTAGGAAGAACCACTCCACCTCACTGGCTGTTTATGAATTTATAAAGCATGTATTAAGCCTCTGAAGTTTCTGTGCCATTGCAGTGCGTTACATGGTCACTGTATTTTTCTGTACCACCTTATTTCTTTGAATGTGATATGCAATAAATGAATGAATAAATAAATAAATTACTATCAAGACTTACTTCAGGCAACGGAGGTTTAGGTTTTGGCGGTACAGCAGTGATCAGCCGGGTCGGCAGGCCATCAGGGACAGTGCTGTAGTGTTCTATCAACCTTTCCAGTGATTCTAGATAAGGTCCATCATCTATGAAAAGCCAGTGACTCTGAAACGTAAATACGTATTAATTACTTTTTCATCCCACCACCTCGGAAAGTGTAATTTTGCGCTTCGAAATCTGGCTGGAAAATTCTATTTTATTCGCTTGAGCGGCAAAGTAGATTTGAATTTAGAACATCACATATAATGAGTACTCAATATAATTGTAAATTCAAAACGTCATTAAACCTATTTAATGTAACCTCTATGGTGCCAAATTTATGATTAGAACTTTTTAAATTGTGAAAAAATTTAAATTTGGAACCTTCTTGGTTTCTTTGTTTTATTTGCGTGCTTCGCGCCATTCTAGTTTTTCACGTTTTATTGCTTAAATATTTTGTCATTATAAATTGTTTTCTTTTTCATTTTGTCATTTCCTCGCTGAGGTGGGATGAAAAGTTACGTATTGCACTCGAGTGGAAAGATTTTTCACCTTGTGCTCGTTTGTTTCCCTCGCTGACGCTCAGGATTCTAATTTAGAATCACTCGCTGCGCTCGTGATTCAACTTTAGAATCCTTCGCTTGCTCGGTCATCCAAATCGAGCACGCGGTTAAAAAGGAACTTTCCACTCTTGTATAATAAATAACTATTGTGTTGGAGAGATCTTGATATTTTACACTCATTGATGATTTGGTGTTGCTATTGTTAGTCAATAGTAACATGTTACCAATAAAATTGTTTATCACCTATATCAGGGCACAAAAACATTCTCTCCACTAATAGACAACTATTTCTGTGGGAAACTCATAAAAAGCATTAATGTTTTACTTTCGTCCTGCATCCAATGCGATATTAAAGAACACAAATAAGAAAAGTAATTTGTACGCGTCTTTTATCCAAGCGATACTTTTATTTAAAGCAAAATCCATTCCATAGATAGAAATTCAAAATTATATGATGTGAAAATAACTAATGTCTTTTATTTTTTTTATTTACGGCTATATATACATTTGGTTGTGTCTTTTTTCAATTTACGTTTAAAATATGGTGTAACTTCGCGTTTTCTTACTTGAGTACAACAAACAAAATCTACAAACAAAAACGACCTATATGTAGGTATATAATTGTTTTATATTCTAACGAGCCTTTTTCCAGATGATGAAGTTGTACGGCGTGTTCTTGCTGAGCAGGGTGAGTACGTACGCGCTCGTTTACTGTACCGCACCAGGGGTCTACTCTCTTTCTCCGAAACGGACTTTCGATAACGAAGTTCAAACGAAATTTAATTTCGTCAATATCAGGTTATACTTAATTTGAACGATAAACTATTAAATTGAAGCTTTCTTTGAGTAGGCTTAGAATTCTACATCTACACCTCAATCAATCACCTCAAATATTCCGACGACGCATATTATAATTATTAAAAACGAACCAGAAACATAGTAAGAAAATTGAGAAGTTTCGATCGAAATTTCGTTTTTCGTTGAATTAGAGTCTCTTCTTCCTCGTAACCTCATGACTGAGGGTCGCGACAGCATGAGGGCACCCGGTGTACCAGCTCCCTCCACGTATTGCGGTTTTCGGCCAACCGGATAGATGACTGAATGTCAGTTTGGCAGACTTCTTTGACTGCATCAGTCCATCGGGCGGGTGATCTTCCGCGGCTCCTTTTTCCTTCCACATGACCTACGACGATAAGCTTTTCAAGATTGTCTGGTTCTCGTCGGGCCACGTGTCCGAAGTACTGAAGAAGTCGCTGCATACATACAGAAGACAGGCGGGATGTTATGCCCATTTCGGAGAGAATAGAAATGTTGGTGCGGTGCTCTGTCCAAGAAACCCCTAGCATTTTCCGCCAGCACCACATCTCAAACGCGTCGATCTTGGTTCGAATACGTGCCTTTAGCGTCCAGGTCTCTGAAGCGTACAGAAATATAGAAAAGATAAGGGTCCGCATGAGTTTGACTTTCGTCGTCTTGCTTATTCCTCTGTTCCTCCAAACCTTTTCTAACCGCTTTACAGCCGATTTTGCAATCTGAGCTCGCCTTACAACCTCCTTTTCGCAGTCGCCGTCACTGGTAATCATAGAACCAAGGTAAATAAATTCCTTTACGGTTTCCAGATCCTGCAGCTCCTAGGTTCTCTGTAGTGTGCCCGCTCTATCTACAAACATCAGCTTAGTTTTGGCACGATTTATTTTGAGACCGTAATCAGCACTTATTGTCTCTACTCTTTGCAAAAGCTCAGCAAGTTCACTTTCGTTGGCTCCAATTATGGTAGTGTCATCTGCAAAGCGTAGGTTATTAATAAGGTGTCCGCCAATTTTTATACCAGCATCCCACCCCTCCAGCACTCTTCGCATAATGTGTTCGCCGACGAGATTAAAAAGTTGTGGCGAAAGGATGCAACCTTGTCTTACTCCGCGGTTAGTCCGGAAACAAGTCGATTCCGAATCCTCTATACGTACTTTGGACCTTCCGTCAAGGTACAGTTTCTGAATTAGATAGGTCAAATGTTCCGGAACACCCATCTCGCTCATTACGCTAAACATTTTGTTCCAGCTGATACAGTCAAAGGCTTTCGCGTAATCAATGAAACACAGAGCCATTGGAACATTGAACTCCCGGCACTTCTCTATCATGCGTCTCATGTTTAAAATTTGCTCCCGTGCTCCCCTGCCTTTAACAAACCCTGCCTGTTCCTTTGAGATTTGTCCGCCAATGTAGTTTTCTAGACGTTTATTGATGATGTGCAGGAGCACCTTGCTTGCATGAGATGTAATCGAGATAGTGCGGTAGTTCTCACATTTGCGCGTCGACCCTTTCTTGTGCAGCGGGACCACCATCGACTCCGTCCAGTCCTCAGGCCACACTCCAGATTTCCAGACTTTTTGGCAGATGGAATGCATGAGCCTAGTTCCCTCTGTGCCCATTGACTTGAGCATCTGCGCGGACAAACCATCGCCACCGCATGCTTTTGGCTTAAGACGCGCGAGTGCAGCTTCTACTTCATGGAGAAGGATGTCAGGTTCTTCCTCGTTGTATTGCACTAGTTGGTCGGCATCGTCATTGCTCTCTTTATACAGCTGTTGACAGTACTGTCGCCATCTCTCAAGCACAAGATTTTTATCAATCAGAGGGAAGCCCTTTTCGTCCTCAATCGTCCAGTTCTTCGGTTTGAAGTCCCTAGCCAGAAGTTTCACCTTTGCAAACAGGTCCTTAGTGTGTGCACGACTCGCAGATTGTTCCATCTCCTGACATACGGCGTCGATTGAGGCGTTTTTATCTCGTCTGCATAGTCTTTGCACTGTGCTATGAAGTTCACGATATCGTGCCCTCGCAGCTTCGGAACTCAAACCGTTTCCTTTCACGCATCTCATTTCTTCTATAGCAGACCATGCTTCAGCGCTCATCCACTCAGCCTTTGGCTTCAAGGAGTTAGGACTTGTTGCGATTACCTCTTTAGCCGTCTCTAAAAGTACTGATTTCAGCTTTATCCATGAAGCGTTTGGTGATTCGGAGGGAAGTGTGTCTAGGTCTTTTAAACGAGATTCAACTCGTTTTCCGTACTCGCCTTGCAGTTCTGCGGAAACGTTCAACGTCTTTTTGGGTACGTTGCGCTTTGGTGTCCTTAGTCGGATTTTTAAGGATGCTGTTAGCAACTGGTGGTCACTGCCACAGTCGGCACCAGGTCTTGTTTTGGTGGCAAGAATAGAGGAATTCCATCTTCTACTTATCATGATGTAATCGATTTGGTTTCTGTGCTTTCCGTCAGGGGATGCCCATGTATAAAGTCTACGCGGATGCTGTTCAAACCAAGTATTCATTATGCTTAAATCATTTTCGGCACAGAAGTCCAGAAGCATTTGTCCCCGATCATTGCGCTCCCCAAGCCCATACTTCCCCACAATTCCTTTTAGATGGTCATCTGAAGACGTTTTTCCAACCTTGGCATTTAAGTCCCCCAATACGATAGTAATTTCTTTAGATGGGATTCCATGGTAGACTTCGTTAAGTTGATCGTAAAAATTGGTTATCTCTTCTTCAGACGAGCTCGACGTGGGAGCATAGACCTGAATGAGGTTTATAGGATGTGGCCAAGCCGCTAGTTTCAGTCGCACTATTCTGTTACTTATTGTATCGTATCCTTGGATCGTAGCAGCTAATCGTGCAGACACCAGGAAACCAACTCCACTGAAGCTGTTACTGCATGATCCCGAGTTGATGACGGTGACCCCTGTATTTGAGTAATAGTGACCACTTTCTTTTAGGTGCGTTTCGCTTAGACCTAATACTTCTAGCCCACATCGGACCATCTCCCTCTCCACTGTTTCCATTTTACCAGCCTTGTTTAGGCCCCGCACGTTCCATGTGCCTGTCATGAGAGTTTCATGTCTTTTAATGGTTTGCTCGTTAATTTCCGCAACAGTAGTCCAGTTTCTGCAAGTAGCCTGCTGCTTCAACGTCTTGCAGCCGGTAGCCAATTTCACACCATGGGGCCCGGAACCACCATGGCGCCGGGGGTCAGCCGGGTGGCATGACAAACCATTCCTCTTTAAGTGCCTCATGTTGTTTACAAGGGATATTAGTAACGGTAGTTTCCCATTGCTTTCCGTACCAGAATTTTTGGGATGATTTAGACCCCAAGGCCGCTGAGACCTCTTCCAGCTAGTTGCCCAGTTGGGTGTGTGGTTATACCGCCATTGCTCGGTCGCCAGAGCCTCGTTCGTTATCTAACAGGGAGGACCACGAGTAGGTGAGGATGACAATTGGGGCCAGCAAGATGTTTAACACTGTTCTCCCCCCCCCCCCCCCCCCCCCCCGTGAATTAGATAAGGCCTCCTGGTAGTTACACGCCTGGTAGTATCACCTTTCATCTTTTCTGATAATGAAATTGTATGGCGTGTTCTCGGTGAGCTTGGTGACGTTTTGTGGCGTTTACTGTACCGCACCAGGAACATGCCGAAAGCGGGCCGGTCGCGTATATAATAATATATTGTAAAAGTTTTATTTATTGAACGAACCTCTTTCCTGATGGATAAAGTTGTAAGGCGTGTTCTCGCTGAGGATGGTGAATACGTACGCGCGCGTGTGGCGTTCACTGTACCGCACCAGGAACACGCCGTCAGCGGGACAGTCTCGTATTGAATGATATATTGTAACTGTTTTATTTATTGAACGAACCTCTTTCCTGATGATAAAGTTGTACGGCGTGTTCTCGCTGAGCATGGTGAGTACGTACGCGCCCGTGTGGCGTTCACTGTACCGCACCAGGAACACGCCGTCAGCGGGACAGTCTCGTATTGAATGATATATTGTAACTGTTTTATTTATTGAACGAACCTCTTTCCTGATGATAAAGTTGTACGGCGTGTTCTCGCTGAGCATGGTGAGTACGTACGCGCCCGTGTGGCGTTCACTGTACCGCACCAGGAACACGCCGTCAGCGGGACAGTTTCGTATTGAATGATATATTGTAACCGTTTTATTTATTGGACGAACCTCTTTCCTGATGAAAGTTGTACGGCGTGTTCTCGCTGAGCATGGTGAGTACGTACGCGCCCGTGTGGCATTCACTGTACCGCACCAGGAACACGCCGTCAGCGGGACGATCTCGTATTGAATGATATATTTTAACTGTTTTATTTATTGAACGAACCTCTTTCCTGATGATAAAGTTGTACGGCGTGTTCTCGCTGAGCATGGTGAGTACGTACGCGCCCGTGTGGCTTCACTGTACCGCACCAGGAACACGCCGTCAGCGGGACAGTCTCGTATTGAATGATATATTGTAACTGTTTTATTTATTGAACGAACCTCTTTCCTGATGATAAAGTTGTACGGCGTGTTCTCGCTGAGCATGGTGAGTACGTACGCGCCCGTGTGGCGTTCACTGTACCGCACCAGGAATACGCCGTCAGCGGGACAGTTTCGTATTGAATGATATATTGTAACCGTTTTATTTATTGGACGAACCTCTTTCCTGATGAAAGTTGTACGGCGTGTTCTCGCTGAGCATGGTGAGTACGTACGCGCCCGTGTGGCATTCACTGTACCGCACCAGGAACACGCCGTCAGCGGGACGATCTCGTATTGATTGATATATTGTAACTGTTTTATTTATTGAACGAACCTCTTTCCTGATGATAAAGTTGTACGGCGTGTTCTCGCTGAGCATGGTGAGTACGTACGCGCCCGTGTGGCGTTCACTGTACCGCACTAGGTACACGCCGTCAGAGGGACGGTCACGTAAACCGCGTTGTCGACAGTACTCTTCTAGTGTGCGCACTGCTTCGTCCCGATTCAGAGTGCCGTGGTACCAGAGGCTTTTGGACGTTTGTGGAGGATCCGGTGTGTAGTTTTCTACGAGAATAAGTTAATATTTTCATAATATCACTAGCTTTATCATGTCAGACATTCGACTTAGATGCACTTGTGCATGATCAGGCACTCTTGACTAAGATATTACTCTTAACACTTTAATCATTGTTATTACTGGCACGAAACAAAGCTGTTTATGTCAAATATGACACAAATAGCAAAATTGATTAAGACTTAGTTATTATTGCTGATGATCCTTGCGATAACTTAAAACTAACATTCAAAACAATGATACTACAACAACAATAAAACGATAAAAAAACTTACTCAATAACTGATAACATTCTGTGTGTCCGTAGTGCTTTGCTAAGTCTGCAGGTGTGTCTTTTGCTAATGTTCTAGGATGTGATGGTGCTTTGAGTTTAAGGAGGACCTTGAAAACAGAATGACTTGTTAAAGTTTAGGACCTTAAATTATGATTCTCTATAATCGACTGTATCTTGTGAGCGATAAAGGCTTTTTGACAATTAAGTGATGTTTGAAAGATTAAATGATTACTTTAGTATTTATTACCTTGATGCATTCGATATGTCCACGTTGCGCGGCGTCGTGCAGTGGAACTTTTCCCGTGGGCGCGTGCCTCATCTGATAGTTTGCGTTTCCCTTTGTTATTAATAGTTCCGTCGTGCTCGGCAAGTTGTTCTGGCATGTGTACTGCAAAAAAAATCCATTTTAATAATTTGAGAAATGTGATGAACTTACCATCTAGGGATCAATAACGAAAATACACTCTGTATTTTCATTATTGTAATTGACTGTACAAGAATGACAAAAAAGCACGAATTTCGTCGTTATTGTTCAATATGCTACCAGAGGCACAGAGCTTCGGGAAAACTAGCTTTACCCACCCATCAAACATCAGGCCCAGTGTAGATTGATGGTTGCTAAAGACTGATGCAACATCAAGCAGGGACCAACAGCCTAATGCGTCCGAAGCATGGGCGCATTCAAAATCATCATCATCATCATCATCAGCCTATTAATGTCCCCACTGCTGGGGCACAGGCCTTCCCTATGGATGGAATAGGGAGATTGGGCCATGACCCACCACGCGGGCCCAGTGCGGATTGGTGGGTGCTCACGACTGCAAATGCAGCCGGGACCAACGGCTTAACGTGCCTTCCGACGCACGCAGGAGCTCGAGATAGTAAATTTTTGGTCACCCATCCAATGACCGACCACTGCGAAAGTTGCTTAACTTCAACGATCGCAGCCGAACGCGCTAGCCACCTGCGCCATCGAGCTCCTCATTCAAAATATTTTATTTAAATTCATTGGTCAACCAACCAATAACCTTTTATTTTCACAATCGCAGATAAAAAATCTCGAGATAATTATGTCTTACTTAGACTACAATTTTAGTCACATTTAGGATCTCCCAGACAAAATTAAAGTTTTCCTCAACATAACATTTATTCAACCCTTAGTATTTAGATAAGAGGCAAAATGTTGGATTTTCCTGCAGTGTAAGAAATGTCACTCCACCTTACTTTACAGAAGGATGCAGTCAAATTTATCAGAGAGACTTCCAAATCTTCGCTTTGTTTGCTGCACACATCTGTTCGTTATGACTTTTATAATCATAGTTGACTCACATGTAAAGGTGTGTATCCGAAAGAGTCGCGCACGTTGACAGTGGCACCGCTCTCGATGAGTTTAGCCAGAATATTGTCTCGGCCTGCGCGCGCCGCTATGTGCACGGCCGTCTGCCCGTCTTGGTTCTTGGCGTCGCGGCTTCGGTAACCGCACGCCAACATTTGGGAAACGATGTTGAAGTCACCGGCTTCAGTAGCTCTGAATAACGATAACATTGCAATTGTAATAATCAGAATGCATAGAGCAACAGGGCGGGAAGGGCAGTAGTTGTACACATCTTTCCCTTCTGTCGCATTGGGCATGCAAACAGCACCTACATGTGTGCAGAATTTTGCAGTGGTGTGTTGCGTCATTGTTTATGTGTGCATGTCGTAATTACAGTTTTGTTTTTTCGCAAGTACGTTAAACTGCATGTATTTGCATATTTCCGCCCACCAAAAATAGCAGGATGTATTGAATAGTATTATGCTGCTATGGCTACTTCCTTCTATGTTACAAGGCAATGATTTAAATTTTGCCTGTTGTTTACATAGATATATTCATTGTTATCATTGTTTCTATAAGTTGTAATTCCTAGATTAATGTTAAAACACTGGCATTTTTAAAATTAATCAACTGCTCCAAAAACTTATCTCCTTCAAAGTTATAGCAGGGCTTAATGAAGGTTGTTATCTTTACCAATGTTATGAAATGTTGTAAGTAATCATAACTAAACAAATACATTTGTATAAGAAGAAATAATAAGTTAATGTGATTCATTAGATAATTTAAGTAGTGAATCACCATTTCCAAACACAGATGTCTTTGTTAAATGGGCTCTATGATGAGCACTACTTACATTTTCAAAACATTCATGAGTATGACTAATAGTAAAGTAATTAGCATATCAATTAATATCAACATTGTAAGAACAGAATAATCCACATATTTCTAAATAATGTTTCAATATTACCATTGAAAAAGGTTAAATAAATCATCATAATTGATATAATAAAATTTGTCCATTAAAAGATGATATTTTGATTGCTTAAATAATAAAATAATTAAATATATAAAATTATATTATTTATTAATTTGGGTAACCCATGAACTCTAGGTAGGATACCAATTCAATTTTAAAGAAAATAATCAAAATCGTAATTTATTAAATAGTTGGTAACTATTCAGTAATATTAATGAGTTGGACTTATGTTTAAAATATTAACTCTCATATCTTTTAATAGTAGAGATTAAATCATATGGTATAGTCATAAGCTCATTCCTTGACAGCTGGTATTATATTCAGAATTTTATTATTCACACAGATGTCACTAGAAACATGTTATGAGTTTAAAGATGAAAATATTCAGATCACTGTCATTGATCCACTTGAATGTTAATGTTTACAAGGGTATGTATTGTTCTCTCAATATTTATCCAATAAATGCCTCCACAATGCATTCAACAGGAAATCATCAATAAAGTTGCTTGTGTGTTTGTATGGATGATTGCTTAATAGTGCCTACAATACAAGTAAAACTGCTGAGTTCAGTAACCTTTGAACTGTTATGTTGCAATTGAGAAAATATATACTTGTCAATTTATTAATTCACAACTTCTACACTTATTCCTTAAGACTAGAGGCATTTATTTTGACTTATCCAAAACTAAACGCAATCACACTGAAAACGCTAAACAGATGTAGATAAAATTTGGCATCTAGGAAGAGAGAACATATAAAATCCTCTAATAAATAATTAAACAAATTCTCTAGCCACAAAACTCTAGATGTAGAAGAGAAGCTAGTTCACCTACTAATGTATCATATACATTAGTAGGTGAACTAGCTTCTCTTCTACTAATCATTTAAAACAAAATATAAAGAAATGCTACATAGGCAAAGCAATGAACGTAATAGTAGGTAGAAAGTAGATTGGTCAAAATTTGTTTAACACATAAGAAAAATTAGGGCCAATTTGGGTTGTTGCCACTTTAATAGAACTTCCTACTTGAAATGATACAATCATTATTAACTGTTAGTAGCAATAAAACATTGCTTCATTTCCCACAAGGCAAAGACATTTTTATAAAACTCGTTCAGAAGTTAGCCATGGGTGCGGTATCGAGTCCCATCTGCTGCCTGGTCCGCGTGTTTTTTTTTTCTAGTAAATTTTTAATATAACCAGTTTTAATGGGTTAATGCACAAACTTTATTTATTTATTGACATTGCACAGCCTTTTCAGGTCTGTTTCGTCAAAATGATGACGATGCATTAACCCGTTGAAACTAGTTTTATTTAATGAGGATGTGCGTGAAAACCTAAGAAACAAATAGTAAACTTATCTTTAGAATGAAACATCTAGCAATTAAATGCTTAAAAATAAAAACATAACTGGTTAAGAGTTGAAATTGGAGTTGTATCAAAGATTGTCTATGAGAATCCAGTATTTTTAATTTATTTATTTACATTTAATAATGAAATCCTCCCCTACCAGATCTTTCCAGGGGATTGCTAATTAGTAAGAAAAAAGTTTAATTATAATTCTTACCGATGCAAGAGATTTGTAGTCCCTTGAGTACGAGACTCGTGAGGCGGGGGCTGCCCTTTGCACACAACAGAAAGACGAGTGACCAGGCCATTAGAATCTCCACGATAATGCTGTATTAATGTGTCCAACCCATGAACTGTTGTGTGTTCTTCAATAGAGAAAAATGCATCTTCGCCATGTCTTCGAATTTGATAGTGAACTACCTCTCCCTGTTAGATTAAAAAGCTTAAACTTAGATTAAAGCATCTATCAGATATGCTTATAATAAAAAAAATATAAGTTTAAACTAGTATTGTCATATTAGCATTTGATTACAAACAAAACAAGTAAGGATTCTATTGTTACTTTTGAGGTTATTTCAAGTTAACTTTATTATTAAAATTACCTGATGTAACACTGACAGAACATAGTCTCCAGGTGAGGTATTGCTCTCACGTACTAAAAAAACACCATCCTCGCCCTCTGTAATCAAGAAAAACATTGTCATAAAAGATCATTCAATTCAAGTAAACAGGATATTTCTAATCTTATTTACCTTCTTTTAGAAGTTTTTCTGCAGTATCTCTTGATATTTTTCCGTGGAACCAGTTAACATTATCCTCTCTATTCATCCTCAACAAAAAAGAGTTTGTCTGAAAAGTTAATTAAAAACTTTGTTCAACACACTTCTGCAAGGTGTCAGATGACATAAAAGTTTTACTTTAAAACTTCTTGAGCGTTTCACACCAGAATTTCTTGTTTATGTACTTATAAATAAATTAAAAGTTATGCTTATCACTTTCATTTTAAAATCATAGAAGAAATTAAACGTATAAGAATTACAAACCAAATACAATCAAATCAAACTACACTATCGCTATCGCCATGTTTTTTTGCTCTATTTCATTCACTCATAACACAATACACGTTTGAATAACCGGCCAAGTTTAAAATACAGTACAGATAGACGTTGAACACGATAAACAATGTAAGTAACGTAAGTTGAAAAGAGATAAAAAGCATCTACCTGTTTTTAAACGTTTCCGTATAGTATTGTAGACGTCACGCACTACACTGTTCAAATAGGAGACTGATAAGATTTGTATGATGATTCATAAATACTAAACGCAATTAATTTTGGATGCATTGTCAATTGTTTTATTATAAAATAATTATTTTAATATTTCTTACCTTCAGTAATATGAATGACGTCATGGTTGTTAACATGTTAATCAACTTCACAACTACCAAAACATTACAAACTTCTATCAACTTTATGTAGTAGGAAAGTTAATTATTTTTCCAGCGTTTATACACTCGCATTTTTTGAGAATATTGTTGTATTTATTTTACACGAATTCTTTTAATAAAATTGTGGCGGCAAGCGGAGTGCGTCTAGCAAACAACCGGCAGACAGGCGCGGTATCCCCGACTCTGCCTTCCAACGAATGACTCATAGCAAGGTCAATTCCGAGAAATGAATCACCAACCAACGTACTCAGTTCTACAATGGTTTAAGTAGTACGCATTCCCTCACAACACCAGCTCATTATTCTACCAAAATATATCAGAAATCTGGATACCTACATACATGTCTGACTAACATGGTCTGATAGCAGAGATACCCCCATAAATTAAAAACAAAGGATATCTAATTTTTTTTCACAGAATAAGGAAAAGTTGTACTTAGCACTTAGATAAAAACAAAAAGGGTTTTTTTGCTTTAATCTATCTAAGACTTATATGTATTTAAAATTTGGGCAATAGTAACAAAAATACACATTTACTTACTTTTAATATGTCTCTCTATTATTTATTTGCTATAGCATTGCAGTATTAGAAAAGTCTTACGTTTTTAAATAGGTAGGTACGTATGTATCAAGGAGCTCGATGGCGCAAGTGGTTAGCTCGTTCGGTTGCGATCGTTGAAGTTAAGCAACTTTCGCAGGACGGATGGGTCGGTCATTGCATGAGTGACCAAAAATTTACTATTTCTAGCTCCTCCGTGCTTCGGAAGGCACGTGAAGCCGTTGGTCCCGGCTGCATCTGCAGTCGCTAGCACCCACAAATCCGCACTGGGCCCGCGTGGTGGGTCATGGTCCAATCTCTCTATTCTATAAGGAAGCCTGTGCCCCAGTAGTGGGAACAATAATAGGATGATGATGATTATGTATCAAGGAATTTAATTCAGTAGCCTACTGCTACTGGCTGCAAATATTTCTCTACTTTTAATGTAGACAGTAGCAACATTTCCATAAAATATTTCGATAAAATTACAATTAAGTATAAGTACCTACTTGCATTCTTTTTTTGTGATACATAGATCAAAAAAACAAACGTTACGATATAATCCCAAACATTTCTATCGTTCAAAAAATCTTGGACTTGATTACTATCAAGCTCAATTATAATATTATTTCCTTTGCTCATTAGTCTATTTTGAAAGCTAGTTTTAAATCTATGCATAGAAGATCGGCAATACTATCAGGAGTAAATTTATTTTAAAAAATAATGCTTTTTCCCTAAATAAGCTTTTGTGGTTTTCTCACTCAATCTAAACATTGGGACAGCAAGGTTATTTGGTTCTAATATATAATTTACAAAGATAATAAAGATGCAAGACCGTACGCAATCTATTTAAATTAAGACTCAATTAACATGAGAACTGTCTCTATACTGTAGATTTTTGATAAAGAGAGCTTGTTGAACTGTATGAAGATAAGTAATGATTGAAACCAACAAATGTTTTATTTTTCGATTTCTATTACTTTATAAGTGATGAAGTAAATAATATGAAAAGCTAATCTTCGCCGAAACCAAATTTCTTCTTAAGTAAGTCTAAAAGCAAATGACGTCAATATTCTTATCATATTAAAATTACTCGTAAATAACAAAAACAAAGTATTCTTATTTTGTACTGTAAGTAAGGTAACTATGTACAATAAAGTAGGTATAGTACGTAAGAAAACAATTAAAAGTAATAATTGCAGAGCTTTAAATAAGGTAGGTAAATAGCTAAGTATGTAAGTACATATTATTATGTACCTAGGAACTTAGTTATAATAAAGACACTGGTGGTGGGTGACTCATGTACTTATGGTTGCTTATTGCAGTCTCACAAATGAGATTTTGTGTGAATCATCTTTATAAGATATTTCTCAATTCATGCACACAATGGTTTATCGTAATCTGATCTCGGGGTTGGTATTTAATACTAGTTTCTTGAGCCGAGCTGTTGAATGGTCGTAGCAGAAATATCAACTCGGAAAAGGTTTTCATCGGTCACTGTATTAATCAGAGCCTGATTTACCCACAGGCTAATAAGCCTGACCTAGAGCTTAGGGCGCAAGGACCAAGGTGGCGACCGGCGGGTGCGGCGCTGGGCTGAGACATAATAATATTGGGTAATTTTGCGATAATACGGGCGTTAAAATTAAATTCCTGCGCAATACATATTTAAGATATTGAACATTAATAGATTTTAAAAAATAGTGTTGGAATTATTTGGTTCCTTTCATTTACCTACTTATAGTCTAGGGCTGATGCCTTTGAAAATCGTAAAAAGTGAAAAATACTTATTCGGAAGAGGATACATAAAAAAAGAGGAAAAATATATAACGGGCGATTTGAGGTCGGGTAGGGTCACGAATTTCGAGAAAATTACAACTATCAAAAAAAATCTATGGCAAAATCATAGCAGTCAAAAGATCCACAACTTTACAATTTTTTTTCAAATAACCTAAAAATATCTAAAATAAAAATAACCGACCTTTTGTTTTTTTACTATTATGCCCCACAAAAAACTATAGATTTTCTTTCGATAGGAGTTGTAATTTTCCCGAAAATCGCGATAAACCTTTTAACGAAAAGAAAGAAAGTATTTGAAAAAAAAATACTTTTATGTCGGGAGATTATTCGCTTGAAAATAAGGTAGGTAACTTCTTCGATTATAATAATATCAATATAACAGGAAGAAATATATTTGTAATTGAAAATTTTAAGTATGTTTAGGAACACATTAAGGTAAGTTTTCCCCAAATTTCGTGAAAAAAAAATATTTTTGGGAGATAATGATAAAAAACCAAAAAGTCAGTTAGTTTAGTTTTTCACAGATATTATTACGTTACTTAAGTTGTAGTTTTGCCACTTTTAAATGGTAAGCTCCACCATTCCCGACCTCTAATCGATCGTAATTTATTTTTTCTCTTTTTTTAATGTGTTCTCTTAATTTTAGTATGGGTTAAATTTTTTGCTTTAAAAATTATCGACCCTGTTCTATTACTGACAGCATGCTTCAATTATGTCGCAACTGGATTTCACAAATAGGAGAAATAAAAATACTAACATCAGACAAGGAACAAAAATTTGCTGCGCCTAGTTTATAAAATAGCATCCAAATAACCAAAGATGCAAGTGATGTTGTTCATAATTTTATTCCTCCTTATTGTAGTTATAGTATAGTATAATTGAAAATTATTAATACAATGTACTTATGATTCTTCATAGTTCTTTCTTTCACTTCTAAATAAGCAAGGAAGAATAATTGAATATAATGTGCTGGAGAAATATTAGATATTGCATCCAAAAATATAAGCTTGAACTACATAAAATGTATGAAGCGACGTATGACATAACATACTTATTTCTTATTTATAATCTACTGTACATAAATATATCGTAAGAAATTACATAGCAAGAAATATTATACAAAAAAAAAATTTGGTAAGTATCTATAATTTGTTCTATGTTTGTATATTTGACTCATAGGATTGACCTTGCTTTGCCAAACCTTGTGTTGGCAAGTAGGAATTCCTATCTGAAATTACTTAGTGAGACAGGAATTGATCATTCTTAGTGCATGGTCTCTGAGTGCACTTATATCACTGTTTAGAAAGCATTCGCAACAACAGTGGACAAACCAGTCCCAAAGTTTGTTTACCTCACGATCGTAATGTTTATTTACTTTCATTCGACAACCAGCGCGGTTTGCTTGATGCCTCCATTCCACTTGCGCTCAGCTAGGTTGTGTTGTTATGCAACCGTTTATATAGCTATGTCATTCATTAGACTTGGATGTTGAAGACTACACTCTGTTTTCAAGTGTTTGAAATACGCAAAGCGAAATGATTACAATTTTTAGATTTCAAGATTTTGCTTAGAAAGAAACAGTACTTAGTAAACTCATTCTTATTGACGAGGGAATAGAGTTTCTTGACACTTTGACGGTATTTTTAATAGTATGTCATATAATTTAAGAACTTATAAACATTCTTATAAACAGTAGTGCTCACTTAAAGATCATTTATTTCTGTTACTAATGTAATATCGACTTAAAAAAAATTACAACCCTGATTAGTCGATATTCATCATCATACATACATCATGCAACGACGAGTAATCAGGGTTAAAAAAAAATTAAAGTCGATGTAACATTAGTAGCAGAAACAGGTATCTTCAGATGGGATTTAGGAATAAGGTATCTAAATGGTCTCTCATATAAGTATAGCAATTTTATTGTTCCTTAACCACATCATGATTATTATTTTACTACCTACTTACTAGCATAATTAACTTACGAATAATACCATGATCGTGAACCCTCCAGTAGCTTCTATTCAAAGAACTGACGAGATGCTTCTATTCGTTTAGTATGTAAAGAGCGACCAAAAGTCAAGGCCGATTAAAATTAATGATGGAAGCGACCAAAAGTCATTGCCGATTTAAACATTTTTTTATTTGCCCTAGATTAGACGTTTGGCCATACATAAAGGGCTCATCAGGTACCATGAGTACTTTTGCATTATTTCTTATGGAGTAGGTACTTCACAAGGTGCAAGATTGCCACCCTTATGTTATTATGTCGCACTCGAGTATATCCCAAAATCAGCGCTTAGGCTCCCCTACTAATACTCTTCCCTAAAAATAATTGGTTAGTGCTTTGGGAGTACGCTAGTGTTAGGGACACAGACTATAATATTACAATGCAGCCAGTACCTCTACAAAGTCTGATATACGAGTAGTACATTACAGTAGGGGTGTCCACTCTGAAAAAACATCGATGTATTTTTTGATTCGATACATCGCAACTATACATCGATGGCATTCGACGCATCGGATGAAAACATCGATGTATTTTAAACATCGAGTACTTTTTTTGAAATTTTATTACAAAACCCAACTGTTGTGGAAAGTGACCCATTTCAAGAGAGATCATCTTTTCATAGCAAAAATTTTTACTATTGAAGTTTATGAAAATACCTAATCCATAATTTTATTATAGTTTAGATATTAATATTTCATAAAATAATAGAATTAACTCCTTTCATAATGAGTAGGTAAAAGTAAATACAAGTAAAAGCCATGTATCAGAAAAATCTGTATTATGTTTTACAAGAGATCAAATTAAAAAACACTAAATAACCCGCAAAATTTATGCTGTCTGTCAAAAGAATATTAGAAACATACTTCAATCTTAGTTGCTTTTACAAAACCAAAGGTTATTAAATGTTTATGAACATAGAAACTCGTAGTTATTTTATATTGTCACTACACTGTCTCTTGCGCAGTGCTGACAACATCGGGTCCACATCAGAGAATTCGGCATGATGATGCTTTTATATTATTAATAAGTAAAATTTTAGTAGTCAAACTTAAGTATTTTTTACTGAGGTCAAACCAAAGAGGATATTATCACTACGTGGTCAAACTCTATTACCAATTCGATGTTTTTTTAAAACATCGATGCATCGAGTATATTGAAAGCTTTTCAAAACATCGGATCGATTCGATGTTTTTCATTGCAAACATCGATGTTTTCGATGCATCGATGTATATCGAATATCCCTACATTACAGCAGCGGCCAGCAAGAGACATTTATGTACGAACGTGAAAATGTAGGCCGAGGCGACACATTAGTAAGTCCATCAATGCCTAGTTGAGGTCAAGGCTTTACTTTTCACAAATAAAAAACAAAAGCGAGGAAATTAAAACTAAGTAGAGCTTAGGCAGAATTACCTACTTTTCCAAATCAATGACGACCAATGAGCTACAACCCTTATTCATTTGTTTTTTTTCTCAAGAAGCAGCTTTCTATTTGTGAGATGTATCGAAATTTAAATAATAACTTTGATAAGTTGCCTCCTTAGTTGCCCTGTTCCGGAGTGAAAGATCGTTTCATTTTTAATTACACGACAGATATGAGTTTACTTGGTAATTTATTCGGCCGCTATACATTGGCTAAACACGATAGATATGGATTTTCCATTTTCATAAAACTTTTGCCGGCCGCTGCTCGCATGTATGTAATAATATATTAAAATGATTTCATACAAGTCGCAAGGGTACTCGAGATTACTTAGTAGTGAAAAAAAAATCTGGGTGTTGTGTTTGTCTTCCAAATCTGGGTTTCTACTATAATGTGGAAAATTTGATTAAATATTCATCGTACTTAATCGGGCTAAATATTAGCGATAGATAGCCCACATATTTGTAAAGTTCTCGATTTTATTACGGTGCGCGGACATATTAAGTCCCTTCCACGCCCTTTACATACAAAACGTATAGAAGCGTCGCGTCGCAAAACATATAGATAAGACAGGGTGCGGCCATGACCCTTCTTTTTTTTTGTATTGAACTGACAATGTCCGCGCCCCGTCTGCGTCTTAAGTAAGTCTTTTCTGTTGTCCCGTGCCTTTAATTATCCCTTACCGGTTTGCAAAACAAAATTACGGTACCACAAATACAGACCCGAGGCCTTAGTTTTTTACAATAATCTGGCTAGGCATCGAGCCTGTTGCGCTAGCAGAGGAAGCACCGCCAGTCAGGCCATGTTTTTTTGTACCTATAAATAAAGTGATGTATTGCTAAACAGTATAAATAGTCTGTGGCACGGCAAGGTTCGCCAAGGCAGCCTGGAGCCCCGTGGTGAGTCACAACACTTTCTACCAGCCAGTGGGTAGCGGTCGATGACTCGCGACCGGTGCTCCCGATGTCCGTACACGGCACAAACACAAAGTAGAGAGTACAGAAGTTAATCTCAAGCATTCCACGTAGCATGAGCACCATAATTCACATTATATCACGTTTTTTATCGTGTCTAACTGTCAAAATCCATAGTAATTTGAGAATTGAACGTGATAAAAACGCGTTATATATCATAGCGCGGTACTCATGCTAGGGGGGCATGTATTTGGCGTACCTACGCTCGGCGGTCGCGGGCAGATTGTCAACTTTGGCTTATGCACAAAAAACTATCGTAGCTATAAAATGAAACAGAAAGAACGGAAATATAAACGAATTATAACTAAAATATTTTATTGTTATTGTTATATTACAAATAACAAAACGACAATTTACCGTTTAATGTTGAGTTTTAACAACCGTCTACTGAACAGATATATTAAATTGTTTTTGTTGCTCCATTTTTGCACAAAAAAGTTTACAGCCGAGTGTTTCAAGCGGTTGGAACTTGCTCTAGAAGTGATCTGAAGTGAGGCAAGCACGAGTTTTTGACAGCTTCGTAAAGTATTGTAATCGTCAAATTTTGTATGGAAAAAGTTAATTTGTCCGATAGCGCTGCTTTATTTTCATAGAAAATTTGACGATGCGATACGTTACGGAACTGTTAAAAACTCGGGCTTGGGCTTCTGACTGCTAGCATGAACACCACGATATGATATAAAAAGCTTTTTATCACGCTCAATAATTGTCAAATTACTATGGAGTTTGATAGTTAGACGCGATAAAAAACGTGATCTAATGTAAATTGTGGTGCTCATGCTACGGGGACTGGTTCTAGATATCGTGGCCGTGAGCGGTGTCTATGTGTGCGTTGCTCAAGCGCACTTTGTACATAGATTACCTTCTGTACTGTCTATTTTATGGTACAAGGTACAAGCCTGCCAGCCTATGATGAGCTAATCGACTTACCCACTCACACACTTTACCGCGACCACTCTTTTTATGGTATAACTACGTGTCTATCTTTAATTGAAATCATTCTATTAGCGTATGTTATTGGTTTGTGATGGATGTATGGATACACTTAGTAGTCACTCAATATGAATGTTTTGTTTTGTACTGCCGACAAAATACTAAGTAAAGAAAACAAAAATAAATAAAAAGACTCATCTCAAAAAAAAACAATGCGCTTAAACATCATCGATTCGATAATACACTACATACATAACTATGGCTTTTCACTGAAACGCATTTTGAGTTTACTACAAATTTTTCGAAAACTGACTATCCCTATTGATAAATGTTCTGTACTATATTATTATTTACCGAAAAATAATAATTAATTTTTACTCAGTTATTAAATTAACCCATTTTCGTTGGTGATCGATCATGATGAGTAGTGTTTGATAAAAAGGAATTGAGTGAGCCCTCGGAACCCAAGGCCGCGTAGAGATGCAGCCAGGAAGGACAAGGGAGAAAGTGGCGGGGACGGTTTAATAGCAGTGCGGGATGGAAGGGAAATGAAAAGACTTTTGTCTTCGAAGGAAATGAATGGTAATAGAAAGAAAGTAGGCGATGTAGTAAATTTACTCCCACCACCAGTACCCTCAGTACGAGTGCGAGCTTACGAAAACTATCATAGTTTTCGTAATTGTAAAACTCGTAAGGGTACAGTATAACGGCGGTTCTTCGGAAATGTATTCTCCGTGTAATTTCCAAGGCATTTTTGAAATCGCTAAATTAAAGTTAGTTACATAAATATTTTGAAAGCTTATGCAAATTAAAACATCGTATAAAAATTCGCCATGTAACAAATAATAGTTTTGCCAAAAAAAAAATTGTCACCTATGGAAATTACACTTAAAGAGCATTGAATTTACCCATTAAAAAAAATTGTTAAACACTGCTTCGGGTACAAAATTAACCTTAAAAAAAAGTTATTTGTCGTAGATTTAAGAAGTACTTACGTAGCCTTCTTTAAAATACAACGGGACTGATAGTAGGAACATGATAGCCATAATGTTAATATAAACAAATTTCCTACCCTCATTTTTTATAATTATTTGTTCCCGTAATATAAGGATAAGATTAGTTAACTACTTACTTACTATTCAAAAAGGAGCGTTAGTCTGACCTTTTAGCAGTCAGTGCTGTGTTACCTCAAGGATCTATTCCCTCCGCAACATCGCTGTGTCTGAATGAGCCTTGTTAGCTTTAACGTCTCAAGGACCCAGGCCTATCTTTTGTCTGCTAAAAAGAACTCGTTCAAATTGACTCCCACTTTCCCATATGTGCCAGTATCAATAACGCAATATTTCAGCATCTTGGAGCGGATTTGTAAACCAACCTTAATTTTGTAAGCTTCATTGGGATATAGGAAACTGCACGAAGACTGCTTCAAAAAAAACTAGGTATACTCTCCAAAGTTCGTGGACACTTTACTCCATTCAAGGGCGGATCCAGCTTTGGGGGGGTCATATAGTCGTGGTCAAGTCATAAGAAGTTTTAAATAAATTTTGTTAATAAAAGATACAAGTAAAGGGTCCATCTGTACCCAGCCCAGGGGGGGGGGGGGGGTCATGACTAGTGTTGCCAGGTCTGATATGATTGAAATTGGTACATGAGGTCAAAAACATCGGGACTTAGGGTTGCAGATCGGGACAGTAAACAAAAGCAGGGGGTTTTTAAGTGTGGGTTTAATTTATTGCGTTTTAAACTACTAGTGCAATCATAGTATTATCCGCCCTTGTCTTTTTTAACTGTTGAATCTTTATTCAGTACAAGTTCGTAGCTACTTGTCTTTACCTGTTGTTGGATTTTTCCGCCTGCTTAGAAGTTATTCGCAGACTTAACAGGAAACTAAAGGAGATAATGCATTACAAGAAGACAGCTACAGATCGTCGAATATTGCTGTCTGGTTACGAGTCTGTGCTTTTTTTACAGGTTGCATTTCCTGAGCATGCGCTCAGGAATTATATGAATTACCTAATTCCACCCGTGCCTTTATCTCCAGCGCAGGGTCTCCATTCATAAGTGGTCGACATTCTAACAATGCCTTTGCCTCTATTCGCATTTACTTTCTTATCATAACAGTCTCCTGACTGTGACGGTACGGAATCCCTTTGCACTTCATTGTTTCCCAATACGTAGAAAATTTTTAATCAAGAATTTTTATGGCAAGAGTGAATAAACATTACTTGGGCCTGTCTACTCTAGTTTAGACTACTCGTAGTTTAGGTATTAGGCGCGATTGTTGTTAAAACGCACTCAATTAAGTATAAAATGAATAACAAAACTGACACAGTATCTATCACTTCCTAGATTTAATATTTGCATACATTGCAGTACAAACAATTGAAATGTGATTGTATCTTTGCAAACAAAATGATGGCGCGATTACACTTGGTCGTTAGCCCGAACACGAGTACCAACGCAATTCGGGTAAACGGGTAGGTGTAAATGAACAGAGTCGAGTACGCCCGTTACCCGACGCCGTCTTCCAAGCTCGTATTCCAGTGTAAATATTGCTTCGGGTGCCCGAATTCCAGTAATGTCTTTCATGCACACGAATACGGGCTATCGACTTAATGTAATTGAGCCATCAAACAGGGTGTTTAATGTAATTTCCATTGTGTTTTTAACATGGAAATTACTCAGCATTAAAAAAGATATAAATCGTTAGTTTATACCTAGTTATCTACACTTGGGAGTAAGTAATTATACCTCATAATCCGTTTACCAAAATCAGTACAGTTTTATTTTTAAATGTAACATGGAGATGCTTGATAATTATGAACAAAAATTTATAAAATTGGAGAACTTACAAACAATTTGCATTAAGTTTATTTTCATTTCATTTCAATCAAAGGAAGGCCAAGTTACATTTTGTCATAACAATTCAAGTTGTTTCGATTTTTCTGTGGTCTCTAGCGAATATCGGACAAGATCACTATTTTAGACTTTCCGTTAATAACAAAGAGAAAAGACATAAAGGTTTTTTTCATTAGGATCAACATCCGGCTCGACTGAATTAGAATACAAAACCTAGACAAAGACTGAGATGGAAAAATGTAGTTCCTTGTATTTGGTGGCTGTTGTTTATACAGAATGAAGTCGGTATTATGGAAGCATTGGCCTTTGGATAGCGCATGACGAAGAGTCGCTTTAGACATCAGGCAGCATGAGGAGTAGAAATGCCAAATGCAAAAACACTGACAAATATTTTTTATCTCTTACTGAGTTGTAGGACGGTAACAGTATTGGGTATATTCTGTGTTATAAAGATAAAACAATACCTTCGATGCTTTAAATAACACAAATAGTTCAAGATCAAATAACTAATTTCACGGCAGCACTTTTCATTCGTAAAACTTTAAAATCATTTTTTTTGCTCAAAAATGTTAAATGTTATTTATTTACTTTTTCGCTATTTGTTATCAAGAAAAGGACAGTAATATTATACAGCTCAGTCGTTTGTAGAGAGAGGATAGAAAACGCAGTCGCCAAGCCAAGCGACACGGACTCGCCGTACTTTGTGGCGCTGTTCTTCAAGTTTCCATACAAATTTTTACATTGACATTTCGCACTCGCAAACTATTCGAATTCGATAATGATTCGTGCTAGGGGTACTGTCTCGCTTGCTCGATAGAATGTTTATTTACAGAAGTGTGTGTGCGTGACAGTTGCTTATATAGATGAGTCAGAGCATATTTTATTTGATGATGAGCGTACCGTATCTTCCCTTTTTGTTTTAATCTAAGATTGCGGGTGCTGTATGGGATTATGAATCTACATCGCGTCAGAACATTAACCCCTTTACTAATACACTAGGAAAAAGCTTAGGCTAGCTACACAGTGTTATGTTCATATCACTGGAGTGCAAAACAGAGACAATACATAGAGTAACTAATCCCAACCTTATTCTTCGTTTCATAATAAGGGGGTATGTGTTTTCATTATTCCTATATCAGTCTTTCTTTTAAGGCTTTTGCCTATAATAACAATCAGTACCGTAATCCCGAAATTCTCATCAGAATGCTTTAATGCTTATTCGATGAATAATGGAACTTATTGCAAAAAACCCATTTTACAGTTTTCATCAATATCGATTTATTAATTTATTCAGAAGTTCTAGTAACGCCCATCTTCTATCGAAAAAGGGAAATGAGTAAAAACGGAATGGAGTAAAGTAGCTTATTCTTTTCACTATTAAATACTCGCTGAGATCTTTTTGAGTGGGAGCAGTTTATTCACTTCAATTTTGAGGAGGTCTCCTATCTTAAGCGACTAAATTAAAGTAATCGTATTATAACTTAAACTGTACTTATTATGGAGTAGTTTCGCTGGCCACCTGTTGTTTTCATCATCAGTCATCTTCATCTTCCTCACCAGATCATACATTGCGAGAGTTTTTTTTATAGGTAGGTTCGACAAATGACTCCACCCCACCTGATGTTAAATGAAGGTGAAGTCCAGACGTGGATATAGCTGATACAGCAGTTCTACCTGCTACACCAGCCATCCTCACCCTGCCGGCCTGCATGTTGCTTCTTCACGCCTCTTTTAAAGGATCCCAAGTAGTAAGAGGGAGGGAACACGTGAGCGTGCAATGAAATAAAATGAAAAACGTGAAATGGACGAGTTTATAAATGTCTATCAAAAATACATACCTATCTAAATTTCTATAGATGTGCCTATATTTTTTGAAGAATTCCCTCGTTTTCTCCATGATCCCACCATCAGATCTGGCCCTGATGACTGTGGGATCAATAATTATAAAGTGTAAGGCATTAAAAAAAAATGGATTGGATTTTCCGAATCGGTTCAGACGTATTCAAGTAATTACCTAAGTATAGGAAGGTATATAGTATACATTTTTCGTTGCTATGTATGTTATAAAAAAAATCACAGGGCCTGTTTTAGTCTCAATAAATAAAGTTCTAGTTAGTTTCTTCGAAAATTAGGTTAGGTATTCTCATAAAAACATAAAGTTCATTTACAATGAAAATACTTACTAACTAGAATATGTGTAACGCAGCACAACCAGTGTAACACGAGCTAAAAATATTTCACATGTGTAGGTATAATTCATTACTTATCTTTATTTTATTTATTTATTTATTTTGTACACATACATATAATAAAATATTAGAAAAAAGAGAAACAAGAGTCATGTACAAGGGCACAGGCCCGCGAAAGGAAAAAACATAGAAAAAGGCAGTCAGTGTGTGCTCCTGAATAAATATAACATAATACGTATGCAATACATACATATATATACAATATTAACAAATAAATTAATATATAATAATATAGAAGAAATAAAAATTAACTAGGAGAAGCAATAAAGTTTTAGATATTCAAGTAGAAAGGTAGTGTTCCTTCAATCGTTTTTTAAAGGCAGAAATGGTCTGGCCGTCTCTGATTTCTGCTGGCAACGAGTTCCATAAGCGGATGGCATGTAGATACTGTAAAAGAGTAGGCTGCAAAGTCAGTTTTGTGAGCTGAAATTTTGGGAAGGGATTTTAGGTGGAACCGGCAAGGAACATCAGGCGAGTGGGTGAAAGAAAACCGCTCTCGAAGATAGGAAGGATATAAATATGAAGGATTGTAAAGGATGTTGAAAAGGAGACATTCCTGCGCAGACGTATGGGGAGCCACTTGAGTTCCTTCCGAAAGTTGTTGACGTGATCGTACTTACGATCTACACACATCAAAAGTGTCTAGGGATCAAGCATTTTTATGCGGATTTCTTGAGATTGAGATGTGGCTTTGTAATAAATTTATGATTTTATAAATTTATATGGATCCTTTTTGGTGCATTTCATAATTTGAATCAGGAACTGTGAATCAAATTCGAGTAAAAGATGAAAATCAGCTGTCAATATTTTCCCTATAAAAACATACAACGCATTGAAGACATTATTAGTGCTACTGTTTCCCTACTACTGATTAAAACCAACGTTATTATGGAGCGGCGACGTCATTTAAGCAGGGAAGAAATGCTCAGAGCCGTGGGAATGATAGAAGCTGGTTCCCGGCAACGTACTGTGGCTTTAGCTCTGAATACAAGTCAGAGTGTTATCAGTCGACTTTGGACACGATACCGAAGCACTGGTACCGTGGCTGAGCGCCATGGAGGACGGTATCGCTGCACCACACGGAGACAAGACCGATACATTCAAATCTTAACTCGAAGAGCTCCAACAATAACCGCCATGATGTTAGCCGTGAGGTTTCATCACTCTTCAGGGAACTTAATTAGCGACCAAACAGTCAGAAACCGCTTGCATGAAGTGAACCTTCATTCCCGAAGACCGCTACGGGTACCACCTATAGCAATGCACAATCGTAGGATTCGATATCAATGGGCTCTTGAACACAGAAATTGGGCAGAAGAACAATGGCGTTTCGTGTGCTTTTCTGATGAGTCTCGTTTTGGTATGAGACCGGATACAAGACGTATACGACACTGGAGAACCCCTGGACGCCAACAGCGATTAAAATCCTGCCAGGAAGTCCATCCTTATAGTGGTGGAACCATCATGGTATGGGCGGGTATTTGGATCGGCGGAAGAACTGAGTTGATTTGGATCAGAGGCAACCTCAACGCTCAAATTTATGCTGAGACGATTGTATCAGACGTCATCGTTCCTCTACAAGTGCAAATCGGTCCCTTATTTCAGTTAATGCATGATAATGCACGACCGCACACCGCAAGAGTTGTAAGACAGACTCTCGCCGCAGCTAACATCAATGTCCTGCCCTGGCCTGCTCAGTCGCCAGACTTGAACCCGATTGAGCATGCATGGGATATGCTACAGAGAAGAGCTCTGCCGAATATGGAGGGTATCCAGTCGCAAGAAGACCTTTTTTTGTTGTTGCAACGAACATGGGCGGCCATTCCACAGCGTGATTTGGATGAACTCATTTTGAGTATGCCAAACCGATGTTCTTGTGTTGTTAGTGTTCGCGGTAGAAATACGGATTATTAATTGTTTAAGTTACCCAATAAAATTTTAGAGAAAACTGTTATTTCAGTCTTTTTTTCGAACTTTTGTGTTAGTGGTTCAAATGTCAAAAATCCCTTTATTAGGAAAATGGCAAATTTCTTTATTAATGCAAAGGTGACTTGGTTTATCGTTACTGTGACAAACGAAAACACTTTATTTGATGAATCCTTAAAGAAAATTTTAATTAATATCAATCAGGAGAAAAGTTATTGCAAAAATATATGTTGATCCCTAGACACTTTTGATGTGTGTATATAAAACTTACACATTTTTAAAACTCTGATTGCACATACACAAGACACAATTAAACTTTTTTTCAAATGCACAAATCACAAAACCATTGTGCATACGACGTCGCAAAACGTGGTGTGTGGTTTTTATGTACATATATGTAAGGGGCGCGATATCGTGTTATGTGTTATAAGTAAGCTATAATGCTATTAAAGTAAACCGTAGTTAAACGTACCTTTGTATTCAAAGTAGGTTACCTAGAACTTAGCTTATCGATTGTGAAACAGACCCCATGCATTGCATTTGATCAATTTTAAATATAACAATAGAAACTTTAGTTTCCTTTATCTGTTCATGTTTCCTACTATAGATACCTACCTACATAATCAAAACAGGAAAATGATGGGCAAAAAAGAAAACTCCAACGACCTCAGATCAGTGACAAATAACTTGCAAAAACTACACTGGGCCTGACTCAAAACCGATTGTTTGTGCAAGCAAACAGCACTCGGTAGCGAGATGAGGTAATCGACGCCGACTCCATCAATGAAAAAATGTATAAAAAAGCGTTCAAAGCTAACTGTTATATCTATGTATCATGTCAAATCTTTGTGATTAAACAACAATGTGCTTTAAATAAAGGCACGAAAGGGGAATTTCCATTGGTGAAATTTTGTATGTAATTGTGATTGTGTGATTGGTGATTCACCGTTTTCGAATACAAACTTGAATGTGAGTGAACGTATTACTATTAAAGTTAAAGGTAAAGAAGTGAATTGGTTGCAATTTGGTCCCTTTGCGGCTTGTGTCCTGTTTCACACCCGCCTTGGGGGAAACAAAAAAACATCTATAGGACCACAGGCAATAAAGGACTTAGGGGTTGCAGAAATATGAAATCAAACAAATCCCAGGATATCAAACTTATTTGGTTCATATTCTATAGATAGGTACCTATTACGTACACAAAACCCTTAACCTCAACTGTTCGGTATGAAGGTCTTATTAGTAAACGTTTTAACCATACGTACTTCATTACTGTGGACATAAAGTATCTTTTCATTTCTCATTCTCGGAAAGTGGTGTTGTTTTGATCTGTTTGTTGGGTGGAAAATGCTGCTTCCCTCCCTAGAGATGGAAAAATCCATACAAATTACTTCCCACCTAAGGGCCGGAATGAACTTTAAAAATAGAACTACTGTCAGGTGTGAAGAATTTTATGTAAAAAAAAATATGATGCCATGTGAGTTTCTAAACAGCCAGTGTGAACTTAGCACAAACTTCTTTGAGCGGAATAAGCCGCAACAATTACATTGTTCCATATTTAAATTTAAAAAGTCGACATAAATTGGCGGGATACTAAACTGTTATGTATCTGTGACGGAATACAAAAAAATCTTATAAGTAAAACAGAGCAATCTAAATTTGAATATTAAAAATGAGTTTAAGCGATTCAGAAATGTTGACACCGGATTCAATTAAAGACGAAGCAAATTGTGTTATAGAGAATCTTTTGCCAGAAATGTCAAAAGAGGATATATGAATACATACAATGATTTTATAAAGTGGCGAGCAGAGAAGAATATAAAATCGTTTCCCGAAAGTGTATTTCTTTCATATTTTAATGGACTGTCTTCTTCACTTCTTCTTCAAACTTCCAGGGAGTATCCGCCATGGAATCCATCGTTTGATGAAATAACAGAGTCTCCTACTTTTACAGATATCCAAAACAGTCAAATTTGTAATAGTATATCAAACAGCATAAACATTCCAAATAAGAATGTAATTTTAATTTCATTAATTGTCCTAATATGACAATTAATTTAAATAGCTACTTCTAATTTTATTGTACCTATGTACCTATATATATACTTTTTTATGAATAAATATTTTTGATAAACAACTAGTTTTTTTTCCTCATATTCGAAATGAAAAGTACAGTGTTTAACTCGGGTAAAAGAATCAATTCCTACTCGGACTATAGCCTAAATACCTCGGGAATTAATTCTTTCCACCCTCGGTTAACAATCTACTATTATTGCTCGACTGTCTTGGAGGAAGGGTATCAATTTTCGAGTGGATGTTTGCACTCTGGTAGCCTCAAGAGCTGGAAGGATTTGATATTTGAGTACATTTTTATTGGGTAAAAAGACCGCGTATGTTACTAAATTTAATGCGATGAATGTATTTTTTTAAATAAAAATTAAGTCTTCCTACAGCAAAACTTTCTATCTACAGTATTTAAGGTACTTTCCCACCATGTGGAAAAGTTGTGAGATACCCTGTAAACTAAATTATTTTGTTGGGCAATAAATCATTGCAGTTGGAATGGCTTCAGTGGAATTCTTTTTAATCTATAAGAAATCCGAAAGCATTGAACATCTACGAATTAAAGTTATATTTAAATATATATTTTATGCATGTAACTGCTACATGTTTAAATCAGAACTCGAATTAATTTCTGATTTTTAATGCATTTTAAAATTTGAATTCATAATACGAAATTATAAGTTAGGAGAAAACAACACATTTAAAACAAATAGGTACCTTTTATATATCTACTTATAATGGTATCGCGGATAAGATAGATAAAATCAGAAATAATAATTTATAAAAAGGTATTTCTGCTTTGATTAATTAATTAAACAAAGACACCATTTTATATTAGTTTCTTATATTTTGTCCTTTTTCCTACATGTAGATATACTAATCAATTCAGGTATGAATTTATTATTTAGTGTTGGTGAATTAAAATAAAGTCGCGATTTTTAAATATTCTTTAGACATGGCATATCGTTTATTCATGAAAATAATTTCATGCGAAAAAATACTCATCAACGATACTTACAAGGTACGTATAAAATATTTAATAATCGTAACGATACAATATCGATATTCCTCAAGTTATAAGGAAAGCTAACTAGAATAAACATCAATATAATTTTAAACGATTAAAATTCCGAAGTACTTATTAATTTAAGTACTTAACATTATTATTTGTAAAAATATTATGACATTACTTTGAATATTATCGAGTATTAACATCGATTCGCTATTTCTAATTATCCAAATATTACTTATAATTTATTTCTAGGCCAAACTACAACACATACTTTTATTTATATTTTATAATCTATCAAAACAATCTTAGTTGAGTACTTAATATTTTATTGTAAAAAACTATTACGTAAAAGATAAGTTCGTAAATATAAATATTAATCTAATTTCTTACAAATATTTTGATATATTTACAAATGCACGGGTTACTTTAACCCTACCTATTGAGTCATTTTTGCATTACATATAGCATATTATCTAAAACTTAAATCTAAATTAAGATTAATCTTCCTTTTCTAACATTTTTTGCGTAGTATTCAATTGCATAGTAAGTATTAAAAACATAGTAAAAAAGATACATATTGTACAATAGTACTTATAAGTTGGACGGAAAATTATCACGTCTTTGTATCTTGAAAGATACAAAAAAAAAATCACAACCAAATGAGTGAATTTATTTACTCTTAGCAATACCAGTTTGCTTGATTTTAAGAAAATAGTTTAAAAATATAATAAATAAAAAGACAAAGGGACATTTACTCCACTGGAAATATCTTATAAATTGGAAACATTGTCAAAATATGCATTGCCGTATCACAGCAAATTATTAAATATCATATTAACAATGTACCTATCTATTCTAAATTTAATAAAAAAAATACATACAACAAAATTAATCTAATAGAGATTCTATCGCGTGGAGTTATCAATTTATCCATAGGAGAATAAATTAAAATTTATCATAATGTTTGCATTACATTACCTACTGAATTGTGTAAAAATAATACGAGTTAAAACATAAAGTAGTAAAACACTTAAAGATGACAAAATAATTAGAATTTCCTATACAAAAATTACCAAAAGTTTTTTTACAATAACATGCGAAAATGTACAGCTTGGTTGATTTATTGCTTATAAGTAAAACGCTTCGTTATCTATCGTAACTAGAAATATGTTTGCTCAACAGGTTCATACCTTTTTGGGAAACAAAAACATTTACCATACATCTATGAAAATTATGTTGACAAGTAACTTTTATAAAAAAAAACTTTTGTATATATATAATTCAAAAGCTGATGCATCTTTCTTTTGCGTAGAGTTTTTGTGTCAAACTAGGCAACGATTGACTCGTGACTCACGACGGTCAACATATTCGACAACGGTGTCTATTCTGGAGTGATTCTCTAAACTTAAAACTAAATTTAACATCAGTCTCTCCTTTTTATTCTGTATAGAGAATGACAAGGATACACTGTTGTTTATACATTCTAAATTTAAGTTTAGAATTAGAGAATCGTGCCAGAATCGACACCAACGTCGCCGTGACGTCGCACTAAAGTGCGCAACGTTATCAGACGAAGCACAACATGTCCATATTTCAATAGTAAAAGCATCGCACTGTTGTGCAACGTTGCCGAACATGTGTTGCACGCCAATTGTTGCCTAGTGGATACAAAGCTTTAAAGTCATTATAGTACTTAAGTCGATAAGCTTATACATTTTACCTTAAACAATTTGTAAAATAACACTTATTCTAAGTAGGTACAAAACTCACGCATTGAGTATTATTAACAATTTCACAATTAAATAATTTATTTTTGTATTTTTTATAAGAAGAAAGAAGCTGTTAATTTAAATTTATTAAAAAGCAAATTTAGCGATTTTACTCAGTAAATTGTTCGTCCTAACTAAATAGGAATATATAAATTATTTTAAAATAAAACAGAATATAGAAACAATTTATGGCGTCGCGTCGTCAAATGACGGATGGAATTATCAGATTTAGAAAATCATTCAATATTGTGATTACGATATATTATTTCAGAATAACTTGTGAGTTATTTGAATAAATAATGTTGAGAAGTGGATATCTCGGTTATTAGAGTTACACTCTGCGAAGCTACAAACATTCATAATACCGATTCTATTTTTTTTGATGTTGAATTTTTTGACCAGTGTTAGAACTACAAGAACATATTGGAATCTTCTAATGTGTTTGCCGGTTTCCAGTCTGATAGGGCTATTATTTGCTGGATTCAATGAACTAACGCAGCAAAACTCGCCGGGTTGTAAGAACTATGGCTTGAAATTTTTATCGCCATTGTAGAATCGTGTAGATTTTTTCTTAGGTACATAAATCTGTAAACTCTTGAGTTTTACTTTATCTTAAAGAATTCACGGTAGTCGAAGTCGATTTACGTAAAAATGTCGCCATGGTCTTTGCAGTCGATGCTGCCGTTTAGAATAGATTGCAGTCTTAAAAAATCATCGCTAACCGAGAATAAGAATATGTTCTCAAGCTTAAATAATGTACAATTTTTAAACTAAAACATTGGTGATGTATTCTACGCGTAGCATTTGGCTCCGTTGGCGTGGTCTGTTGCAGTCGGTGGTTCCTTCGCAGAGCTGCGCTTGCGTGATACATCGGCCTTCCATGCAGCGTATACTTTATCGGATCTTCAAATAATTGCAATCGCCAATCGAGTATTAGAATGTTTTCTCAAGCTTAAATAGTATTCGATTTTTTACTTCACCATTGATGGTTTATTTTACGCATAGCAGTTGTCTTCGTCAGCATGGTCTGTATAGTCTGTGGTTCCGTCGCAGAGCTGCGCTTGCGTGATACATCGGCCTTCCATGCAGCGTATAGTTTACCGGGTCTTAAAACTATTACCATCGTCAAACGAAGATTGGCATGTTAATAATGTTCGATTTTTAAAACTAAACAATTGGTGGTTTATTCTACGCGTAGCAGTTGTCTTCGTCGGCGTGATCAGTGCAGTCGATGGTTCCGTCGCAGAGTTGTGCAAGGGTGATACAACGGCCGTCAACACACCGTAATTCACCACTGGGGCACGGTGATGCGTGCGCACTCACAGATCCCGGTGAGAAAACTGGTGCAGAAAATTCCTCCTTCTCCACTGTAGTATTATTCGATTCCGGGGAATCCTGAATTTCTTGTTGGGCCACAGCTTTCTGCAAATCGGAATATTGTAAACATAAATATAACAGTATGCCGTATTGTCCATTACCAATACGGAGTGGAAAAGTATCAAATAAAAAAGTATGAGTACACTCAACTAGAGTGTAAATTGTTCAGTTAGAAGCAATAGTAAGAGTTCAGTACTTAAAATAAAGCGAAAATACCTACCCTCAACAGGGATGCTCCGTCAATAACTTTTTCCAGTTTGTTAATAGTGGAATCCAGATGCGTTAGGTCTGGATCCGGTACTGTTGGTACTCCAGCAAAAGTATTTGGTTGCTGTGGTGAACTATCAGGTTTCTCAGTGTTTGCGACTTCCTTCTCTGCGTCCTCAAAGAACCCAAGATCACCAATGTTCACATCTTCTACGGACTCTGGTTTTGGTGTAAGGTTAGTCGGTTTCTTTCTCTCGACATGCAGGATTACTGTAGAGTTTTCTTCGTTTTCTTCCTTAGGGGGTTCTTGTGGTTTAACTTTTGGTTCTTTTAGAGCAGGTCGAGTGTAAGGTGTTAGCCGGGACAAAGATGGACGACGTGTGAAATTTCTTCTTAGAGCGTTGCTACTATCACTTGTGACGAGGAGCTCCTTGCTGCTGTCATTATCTCCTGAAAACAACAGCATTGAAATGTTATTAAACAACTTCACAATACAAAAAGGTAATCACGCGTACTCCATTTCTAATAAATATTAAATTTTGTGTTGTGACAGATGGAGCAGTTAGAAATAAACTGAAGCAGGTTACGTTATATTTACACTACTTCCAATTCTTCAAACGTTTTCAGGTCAGCTCAGCAATCATAAATTATCTGCTAGAGTACCCATGAATTTGTAGTACCTTAACAAGGACCCTGTTCAAGACAACGCAAATTCTAGGAAGGTATTTCCTAAAACAAAACACAAAGCCTAACCCGTCTTTTTGATTCCTGACTCTTCAACTTCTAAACGGTTGCAGTTGGTTGGGTTTCCTGACAGTGGGCCGCGGGTGCGGAGCCGGCGGACTCCACATATTACCTATCTAATGATTCCTAAATCATTCACGTCTAGGTGGTTGCGGTTGGCTGGGTTTCCTCGGAGCGGACAAGAATTTTTGATTTCTCAATCATACACTTCTAGATAGTTGTGACTGGTTAGGCTTCCCCACAACGGGCGCAGAGCCGGCAGGCCTCATTGCCGGTTCAATGACTCTTACTTATCTTTTGATTGCTAAAGCTTTCACTTCTAAATAGTTGCGGCTGCTTGGATTTCTGTAGGGTATGACTCTTACCTGTCTTTTGATTTCTGAATCTTCTACTTCTGGACAGTTGCACCTAGTAAGTTTCCTAGTGTGAGTCTCTTAGCTATTTTCTGATCCTTAAATTTTCCACTCCTAGTAGGCTGCTGGTTGAATTTCTGTGGGGTGCGACTCTTACCTACTTTCTAATTCTTGAATATTCCACTTCTAGATGGTGGTGTTTCCTAACAGAAGGCGCGCTCGCGACTCTTTGACTCTTACCTGTCTTTTGATTCCTGAATCTTCCACTTCTAGACGTTTACGGTTGATTCGGTTTGACTCTTACCTATCTTTTGATTCCTGAATCTTCCGCTTCTAGACGGTTGCGGCTGGTTAGGTTTCCTCACAGCGGGCGCGGGTGCAGAGCCGGCGGACTCTTCACCGGGCTCCGCGGGGTGCGACTCGGCGCGGGCGCCACCGTGCGCCTCGCACACTGTAGGTAACTCGTCCTCGCCGTTCGGGCAGTCTGAATAACCGTCGCACATCCATCGGCTTTGGATGCATCCTCCGGATTCGCATCTGTATAGTTTTAGTAGTTAAAAATGAAGCCATGGCCAGCGAGTTTGTAAATTATTTATAATACTAAGGAAACAATGTTTATTGTTTTACTTTTAATAAAAGAACAGGTTTTCCCCTAAAAACAACAAAGGTTATCTTTCTAGGGATATTTTAAGAGAATCAATTTGTACCTGTATATTTTTTTATTGTTAAAGATCATATTTCACTCTCGATCTTATGAGAAGCCTGTCATCAAGCCCAAAGAGTTTCTTGAATAGCGCCCTAATCACTATTTCGACCTTTTTTATTGGGAACTACATAGATAAATCCCAAAATTACATACCGGTACTCATTCGGTTCGCAAATAACACATTTAGCCTCGTCTTCCCCATTAGCGCAGTCCTGAGCACCGTCGCAGATCCAGTCTCTAGGCACACAAGAGCCATCTCCACATTGGAACTCGCGCTGATAGCACGGACTCTTAGCTGCCACGCAGTTCGATGAAGAGTATTGGTTGCAGTTGAACGCAGCAGACAGTTCACGCGGAATTAGCCCCTCACAGCTATCAGTTATTGCTGTTAAAAAAGGGCAGGTGCTAAGAAATAACATTTTCATATGAGTTCTCTGGGGATTTGTCTACCATAATGAGGTTAATAGGTTCAAAGATAATTTATTACCCATAAAGACATACAGTCCAATAACCTTTCTTTATAAGCACTTGATAACGATGAATATTAAATAACAAAAACAGAGACACCCATTTCAAAGTTACGTTATTGGATATGATCATAGATAGGAATACTCATAAAAACACATTTTGTTTTTAAATCTCATCAGGCGTTACCTTGCGAAAGTCCATTCCATCAGGTATAGGACTTTTTATTTCCGATTACTTAAGGCAGAATTTTCTTGAAAAATACTTTCACACTACTCACTCTTTACTTAATGATCAGGTGAAGACCTCGCAATTACTATTAACTACACAGTGGAGGAGCTCGATGGCGCAAGTGGTTCGCGCGTTCCGCTGCGATCGTTGAATTTAAGCAACTTTCGCAGTGGTCGGTCATTGGATGGGTGACCGAAAAATTTATATATCTCGAGCTCCTCCGTGCTTCGGAAGGCACGTTAAGCCGTTGGTCCCTGTTGCATCTGCTGTCGTTAGCACCCACCAACCCGCACTGGGCCCGCGTGGTGAGTCATGGCCCAATCTCCCTATTCCATCCATAGGGAAGGCCTGTGCCCCAGCAGTGGGGACATCAATAGGCTGATGATGATGATGATGATGACGCCACAGTGAAACCCTCAATTTTTTTACTAACTAGGTCGTAGGCTAAACGGTTTTATAAATTTTATAGCTACGGATGTGCGCAAAATAACTAGAACTCACTTTTACAAAGGTTGTAGCACGGCATTTTGGGAGGGTACGGAGGCGGATTGCATTCGGGCTCCAGTAGTGCGCACATGAACTGGCGAACACGCTCGCTGCAGTTGGTGGCGACCAAGTATTCCACTTGTGGCAGCAGCTGCAGCAGTTCCACGCCGTTGACAATCGCAGAGGGCCCAGCCAGGTCGTAAGGCAGCACGCCGCGACAGAAAGCCAGCCTCGTCGACCCACATTGAGGTACTGAAATGGAATTGATATGAAATAAGTTAACTTTGACAAATACTGGAGTAAAATGAAGCTGCTGATAACGTAATGGTCGTAAGAGTATGAAGAGGCGGTTGCATATCCGGATTTAGTTGTACCGGACAAAGATTAAGTAATAAAACTCCCAGGAGATTTAGAATTATACTAACAAATCTTTACCTAACTTATACAGCACGTCATCTTTGAGGCTCTGTCATCTTTCTATACGTTTGTGTACCTATCTAATAAAGTAAAATACAATGTGTTCATGTTGTATGGATCAGTACAAGTGTGGAAGACAATTATAAAACAATTCGAAAGTTTTAAAGTTGAATGCATGAATTCTATAATGAATATGAAAAACCGTCACATGATAAAATACAAAATGATGTTAGTGATGTCAATAAAGATATAAATAATGTTATTGACAATTCCCAGTTAGATAATAAAGGCCCTGACCTGACGCACTAAAGAAATATTTACCATATATATATTATAGATATAAATAGTTACGGTTACTGACCTTATTAAAAGGACCACATGCGCCCTTGATAGTTTTCAATTTTCAAAACTTACCGTCGTAATTAATATTGACTGGGTACTTTTTCGTAGTAGAGTCATCGCCATCTCGCCACGTCGGAAGTGTGGGCGACACCCTAGTGTTATATGTTGAGGTTTGAGTAGTCGACTTCATCTTCTCTGCATCTTCAATGGATATACCAAAAAGTTTAGAATGACCTGAAGTGAAACTGATGTCCACATTAGCAGGCCGTCTTGGTGGATAAAACTCTTGGTTCTTTGATGGAACTTCTGGATCATGTTGATAAACTTGTGGTGTTGTCTTTCTACTGATATCCGAAAAGACATAATATTGCCTGTACGCTGGCGGTTGCGGTTTGAAGGCGGGACTTCCTGTTCTCTTCGTAGTGAACTTTTCCCCGTAATTTGTCAAGTCATTAAGCGTTTCCGCTTTAACTATGGTCTCTGTACTTGTGGTTGTAGTAACACCGTTGCCATCTTTAAAGAAAATTTGCAATGGTTTCTCCGGTTTCTGGGTTATGTGTGGCTTCAACGTAGAGTCATCTGGTACATCATTAGATTCTTCAATCATTTTGGCGTTTCTTAATTTATCAGAATCAGCTTTTTCATTTCCGTATTGTACTTCTGGTGTGAGATGATCAGGGAATACTGGTTGGGCAGGTAACTTATTTGTTGCACTAGATTGAGTAGCTGATATCACGTTTGATTGTGTTTCATGTGTTCTTTCAGTGTCAGCATCGTAGAAATCAATTTCGGTCGTTTTCGTACCTGCAATTATTACTTATAAAGAACCAAGATTGAACAAGAAATAAGCAATAAAAAATAAACCCATATAGGCATCCAGAAAGTTTTATATGAGAGCACAATTTTTTTTTCATGATACGATCCAACTACTGCCACATTTTACATAGTGCTTTTTAAATAAAGTTTAAGTGATCCACAAATAAGTCCCAATAGATACAAGGCAAGATCACACAAGCACATTCAGAAATATAGTGATTATATTGTTACCAACAACACAATACATTTAACAATACTTGTATTGTTTAATGAAACAACAAGGAATAGAAATATGTGTTCAGTATTGAATACGCTGTATTCCTTATATACCAAATGATGTATAAACTTACGTAGCTTTGTAAAAAGAGCGTGATTAGATATTTAATCTTATTTTTTTTGTACTTTGTTCATTGTGGTCGTGGTCGTAGTAAACCAAATAAATAATACTTCAATTTTTTATAATGAGACTTTAACTATCAATCTGCTCAAATCGGAAGGCTTTAAGTTGTTTTTTTTTACTTATAGTAAGTTTCTTAATCCTTTTTTTGTGTGTAGGTACCCACTAATACATATTTGTAAATTAAAATACTTAGAGAAAAAAATAATGAAAACACATGATCAATTATGCTACCGTGGCCCTAATCGCCGAGTCAAATTACTTCTATATTTCTTAGGCTGCAAGCTCGGGTTCGAATCCCGTACTCCCTGATCCGCGTGTATTTTTTTCTAGTAAAATATCTAGCAGATTATGCTTAAAAAATACGCATGATCTAACTAACATGCCGTGGCGCGGCATAAAAATTCATATATTCTTTAACTAGACTTGTATCCTAGCAGGATTCAGTGACGTTTTGTTTCTTTTTGTGAAAACCCTTGGCCATGCTAGCGAAAGGATATCATTATCAAGCACCCATAATAACACAAAGGTTAAAGTCATTGTAGGTGAAACTATCTCTGTTTTTAGCCAACATTTTAGATCCAACTAATGCAAAAATATATTCATTGTGATCCGGCCTTTATTTTTTTTATTCATTCCTTTTTTATTTGCCTATCAGATTTTTACTATGCATAAATCTGTTCAGCATAATAATATTGTTGTTTCATAATTAAATGTATAATCATACTTTGTGGTTGCGTGAAATTCTTCAGTTTAGGCTTTTCTTCTGATCTGCCCACTCCTTTGTAGGTTTGTGCTCCCGCGCTGGCAGCCACTGGGTCCCAATATGTGCCGTTTGCTGAATCCATGCCTGTGTTTATGTTATCTGGAACATCAAAATAAGATGTAATTAGAATATATCGTTATTTTTACTAATAAACAAATAAAGAGAGATGTTGTGATGAGAGAAGAAGGGGTCTTTCTCGTTCACATATTAGTTGATACGGTCATGGCAGACCTAAGTGACACCTCTGAAGTCACACCCATACTTAGGCTATAATAGACGCTTTCTATCAGATGGGCGATATGCTTGCTAGGGTACATTCTATAAAATGATTATACTCCTCCTGTATTCTTAGCATGAAGAAGATGGAAGATTTTTAATTCTCGTTACGTCCGTTGTGGCGCTTAAAACTTATTTACATTTGATGCGTATCGGGATCGAATTCAACTATTCGAATTCAAAATTAGTTCTTGCTTAGGGTTTAAGTTAAGAGTAAGTTGAGTCAAGTAGTTAAGATAATGAAAGCTGATGCGGCAGAACAATAAGCCACTCTAGCCGTCCTCACCTTGCCAGCCTGAACTCAATCCCTTACCCTGTGGAGCCTAGGAAAATTAAAAAAAAGCTATAGCCAAACGATATAAACAGTAATTCCTATAATCCGTATATTTTCTCTACACGTTTATCCGACTTGGTAAGAAATATTATTAGGGGGGCAGATACGTCATATGATAGAACAGTGATGTAACGGCAGGGAGCATCTATTCTTCGTGGTCCGTATAACACAGAGCGTGTCAACTGGTGAAAGCCGAGTTCAAGATGTCACGAATTTACCTCGGAATCTGTGCTAGCCTGGTCTCCATTAATCCTGACCGCAGTTGTGCAACATTATTTTGAAGCATAGTTAAACTTCCGATATAAATCTTAGTCATGATCCTTGCACCTCATTAAATATGATTTGAAACCCGTTTAAAAGCGACTTTGTTTGATTTTATTATCTTGTTAGAGATTTTTGTATTTGGTACCAATACGATAAGTCTTCAAGTAATATATGTTATTAACGGGATTGTTATCATGTACCTTGTTTTTAGCGAGTTTCCGATATTTCGGCACTGTTGCAGGCGCCATGATCATGGAGTAACAGTTAGTAGTCAGTTACTCCGTGATCATGGCGCTTGCAACAGTGCCGAAATATCGGAAACTCCCTAAAAACAAGGTACATGATAACAATCCCGTTAATAACATATATTACTATAATGTTAGTGACCATGAAAGTTTAAAACAATATAAAGTCTTCAAGTGTTTTAGAATCCTATTTAAATAATAGACAATCAATGAGAAGTGTGACCATATAACCAATAAATGGTTACGTAGCCTCATAGTAATTATTTTATAATTATAACGTAGAAGATTAACAAATATGCGTCAAGTGGCCATCCTTGTGCTGTTTAAAATACTAACCACAATGTAGTTAACAAGATCAAGTTGTTGTTGAATTACAATGACCTTGTAAAGTCAAATACTTTTATAAGAAGATCCGGATTGAATGCAAACCAAAAATATAAAATATCTTTCCTATAGGTCGAAAATTAAGCATAGCATTAGATGTTGGTTAAGTTGAATAAAATGTTTGTTTTAATTAAAAGCTGTATTTTCTCATTTTTAGGTATACGCTATGATTGATTCTTGTTCGAGTTCGTGCTATACTAACATCTTATGACATATAAATAGTACCTATGTTATTAACGTTTTGCACATACTCGAGATCAAGAAAGTGCTCATTAAAGTACCTTAAATTGAAAAGCATGCTGAATAATTTCTTAGAAATGTGAATCATTTCATGATTAAAGACCAGGATGCAATCCTTAGGAGTGCTTTTGTAAATTGGTCTCACAGTTCTAATTAAATATTATTGCTTTTATATAACATAGTCTAGTACTCGTCCGACCTGTACAAGATATAGGGTAGTCGACATGACTTGTGGAGGCTATTAAACACTCAAGCCATTAGGTAATTTAGTGGCTAACAACTTAGCACTCCGCTCAAGTATTTCTCAGCCGTTGGCGAAATACTTAGCCACACAGTATACCTGCTCCTGTGCAAACGGCATCAACAGTAGCACAAGCAATTTGGTGGCTCACTAAGGCTTCGTTCAAATCGCGAGGAATGTCAAGTTGCAGGCCCTCAAGCTACAGCTCAATCATCCTCTACGTAGACGATCGTACAATATTTGCTTGTACGTACACAAATAGTCCTATTATACAACATCGGTCACGACTTCCGACGCGGGAGCCATTGTTACCCAATTATAAATACAACACAGAATGTTATTTTTGAACAGGGTTTGCCTTCGCATTTCAAAATGTATCGAATAATGATTGGGATTTAATCTCTAATTAACACCAAGTAGAATGTACCTTTAACGCACGATGTAGAGTCTACATCGTATCGTGATATGTCTATATTGTATACACATCACCTCTAATAAAACAGAGGTAACTAGGAAAGGTCGATTTTATAGGGAAGTAATTTACGTTTTAAACATGCAATTAACATAATTGAATGCGGTGTTATTAAACGATAACGTTAAATCTTTTACAAGGGCAGTGTTAATTAAGAATATTAAGTTAGAAAGTACAGTTGTTCCGACTCAAGCAATGTGTCAACTGATGTTCACGAAACAACAACGCCGAGCGGACGCCCGCTCTGTGCTCCCGCTTAACTCAGCGCAGGCTCTTAGGACGCTTGTTAACCAGACGATTTCTACCTCGGTCTAGGTACGGTTTTACACTAGGTCTACATCCGATCATCAGTTAGGAATGGGACAATTTCCATAGTGTCCACTATTAAATGTCCACATTTGTTAACGACACCGGCGCTGGCGACGGTTAGGGCTCGGTACAAAGGTATGTACAAACAGTGCTCGTGAATAAGATTAGCCAGTACCGGCCCGGGTAGAAATCATTTCTTTACAAGTCACCTATAACTGCTAAGTAATATATGCAATAGTAAAGGAATGCAAAGGTAATGTCCATATTATTGAGTGGTTTTCTTCTCAAATTGAAGCAACCTTCTATGGAAGTTCTATAAGTTGGGACCTTACAGATACCACAGAGAAATACGACTACCCTTTGGTGTTATTTTGTTTCTGTCAGTGATTAAGTATTCTGGTTTACCTTGTAACCGTCTATCATTATTAGTCATATTTTAGTGACATTCACAATTTCATGTTATAATAATTAACTAGAAGATAAAATAGGGTTCATCTATTTATAATTTTACCTACAAAATTAAATTTGTGTAAGATTGAGGTAACTGGTGCACGCATATCCGGCCGGATTGTGAATCAGGTTCTGCCCACGCATTTGTCGAGTTTATTTTTGTTCATACATTGAGATCCATAAAATGTGATCCAAAATTACCTTCATACCATCTCCGATGAGCATTGAGATTCTTAATTGTGATGTCATATAAGCCAAGGTGACGTGAAACATGTGAAAGTGGAGCTTTCCTTGTAGTCATTTGTTTTTTTACGTACTGTAGTAAGTACTGTAAAATAGGGTAAATATAAAAAAAACAGAATAGGTTTGACAGCCGTCACACAGTGAGAATTAAAAGTATTAATATAAATATTTTAATAGATTTTTTTTTATTTAGCAATACCAATATTTTTATTTTTACCTTAGACAAATGATTTTAATGTCATTTTGAATGATAGCGGTAAAGTTGAGGTTTGGAAAGAGACAAGTTTAGGCTCTTCAAAACTTTAAAATTTTAATGGATAATACTGTGTTTTTGTAGGTTCCGTTACTCTATGCTGAACGTCAGTACAACATTCTTACTAGTTTACATTAAATTATTGTGTTTTATGTTATTTATATAAATAAAATCATAGAAATTCCCTTGCAAGTATATTGGGCTACAAAAAGGGGTCAATAGAAATCATAGAGGGGTCAATAGAAGTTACAAGAAATTACATGCACTTGGTTAAGAATTTGTACAGAAACGAAAACGAAACGAGCTAGCACCGACCCGGTGAGGAATGCGCATTATATACGGCTTATACACCTAAGCAAAAGCAGAAGGCTTTTATTCTGCAATTATATCTCTTTGTCGGGTTGATTACTGCATCATTATTTTATATAAAATTTTGACACCTAATTAGAATCACTCGCTTGTATTATCTTAAATGGAAATAAACAGTTAATCATCTTTAATGACGACCATTAACGCAAACAATAACTTGTTTTGTTTGTATTTAAACGTTTTGACTAAGAGTCACCTTCACCTCGTTTCATCGCAAAAGAACTAAAAGGGATTTCTGTTTACATTATCCTCTGATGTTGCCATTAATATAACACCGAAAGTATGTTAATGCTTACAATTTCGAAAAATCGCGTCTTTTTTTATTAATACAATGATTCCGTGCGAATGAGCCGTTATTAAAGTGTTTTGTCGATCAAGTGAAAGTGCCTGAATATTTATGAAGAGCAGGAATCGAGAAAAGTTCGCGTTTTTATCAAAGTAAGAAGTACAAGTTCATATATGTAAAGGATTGTAATTGCTTTGAAAGTTATTTTATGATGTTCCCACTTCCGTCTCGCATGTATTAACATGACTTGTAAGTGAATTTTAACCTTTTTCAGCTTTCGATATGTAAATTTTGCTTTCATTAATTAATACTTTGGTTAATGAATTACATATAAACATCAGTCGCGAATGTATGAATATAAAGCTATAACTGACTTTATGACTAGGTAAGTACATAAAGTTTATTTTTCTTTTTAAAACAATTTCTACTTTTATACATATAATGTAATTTGTGTAAGCTTAACAAAAATGTTGTTTTGAATCGTTTAGTATTTGTTATAAGACAGTCATACACTTTCGTGATAAAAAGTACAAAAAGACAATTTTTGTCATGGTTTGCAAGTCTGTCCCGAACACAGCAAAATAAAAGCAAGAATGCCATAAAATTAAATATCTTAATTAGGTCTTTTAGCAAAATACAAATATTTTTAACAAGCAAACGTTTCGAAACTCTTTAAAGTAAGCTCGTTCTGTCTGTACACTAATTAAGTCTCTATATGTTTATACCTTCTTTCTTTTAAATTGTTAATTATTTAATAAGTTTAATATTATTATTGATTACTTAATAAGCGTTATAATTAAGAACTTTTGATGTTGATATGACGTGCTCATCGTCTGAATAGTTAAGTGTTACATCCATCTTCACCTCTGACACTGCGCGTGCGGCGCGCACATTATTATAAGTATTATGACTAGTCTCCAGCGCACCGTCCATATATAAACATCGTAATAACTTTCAACATGATCGACTCAATTCAATCGTTCGCTTAGCAGGTCCTGATGTAACAGCTATAATGCTTTTGGAGTACAATTTGGGTTCCGCGTTTCGGACACGTTTAATTATATTTATGATTTTTACTGTCAACTTGATCAAGTCTTATATTGTTTTCATGGTTGTAGGTGGTCTGGAGCTTACAATCTAAGGTAGGATTGCAAACCACATTTTAATAAACTTGAATTTGAAGTTGAAAGAATCAGGACAATTCTTTTCAATAATAGAATATAGAAATAAGATACAAATCAGAGGCGCAATTTAAAATCCTGCGCTAAGATTTGCACCCTTCGCCCGGGCTTTAAAAACCAAGACTTGTTAAAAACTATCCAGGACGTCCCAGGACACTCCGAAAAACAGGACAGTTGGCAACCCTAGTCTAAGGTCAATGTTAACTAAGATTCTTATGCACTTTTTGTATTACGAATAATTCTTGAATAGAAGTACTATTTCCACTCAATATCATAACACTTATCATCAACACTGGACCAATTATTGTTAATATAAAAAAATGTTAAGAAGTTGGAGTCTCTACTTGAATGTTTGACTAATCGCGGGAGCTACAATACTTTTGCATATAATATGATAAAAATTTAAAAAATCAAAAACCCGACTGCTTAATTATACTTCAAATAAAAACTGAAAAGAAAAAAACAAGTCCAGTAGTCTATAATTCTGTTAATAAGGAACAAAGCTACTTTTTAAGTACCTTGCGTCGGTCTAAAAGATTGATTTATTAAGGCATATAGAGACTTTACCAGCGAGGTCAAGGCTACTATCAATTTTCGCAAAAATGTGTGAAGTTAAATCAAGTCGTTACATAAATATCTCTAATGTATGTAAATTTAGTAAACTAGCACTTACTCAAAAAGTCATCTTTTGTTTATGTTTTTTTTTAATAGTTTAGCAGTAAATATAAAATTCATTTACTTTTATTCGTCGACTATTTAAAATTGGTAGTGGCTGCATTGTCATGTTAATGCCGGACGACTAAGATTGTGATATACACAAATGCAGTGTCAGTCCCTAGTGTCATAATTTGATATACCTACATAATACACAGAAACCCAATATGTAGATGCCAGAAGTTAACTTCAAATGTTTTTAATCACCCTATATACAATACCAATCAATGACGTTTATGTCGCAGGTTGAAGAAAGCAGTAATTCCCGTTTGTTGTTTTGGACAATGGTGGCAACTGCCTTAGATTACTAAATTAAATAATTATGCAATCACCAAAGCAAAGTTTATAATATTTAATTTAACTAAAGGCGCATAATAAAATTTTCATAACTAACGTTATGAAAATTTTATTATGCGTAGAGCACCATAGCAATCTCATTTATTATCAATTTATAGTTCTCTTTGTAGTTTTCTTTTAAAGCGTTCACATATAACAGGTCAAAGACTTTGTGATCGACCCTTTTTTATTGGTAGTGTAAAGCTCGAATGAAGAGTACTCCCAGTAGTGCAATCATGGCAATTATTATCCAATTTTTTTTTTGTTTAAAAAAATACCGTATATCGTATCACTGTTAAGCACAAATGCTAAGTAACTTTTACAAATATAATCAAATAAACCTATTACTTACTTTATTTTTAAATCTTTTTCATCAATGAAATACTTATCTTATCCTAACTATCTATACAATATTATAAAGAGGCAAGATTTGTATGTTTGTAACAAATAATCTGTCAAACTACATTATTTATTATTACATTTTTCTTTATTTAAATACATTTTGTCCGAGTGACATAGGCTATATTTTATCACGATAAATAAATTTCGCCCGTACAATGCCCGGGTGGATCATTAGTAAGTATAATATAATATTATAGATGCGAAAGTGAGTTTGTTTGTTGCGCTTCCGTGTCCTAATAGCTAAATCGAATATAATGAATTCCCATATAGAAGTAGATGGGAACTTGGTTCTTAGCTACAACATCGCAATACTTATAGGCGTAGGGTGATGAAAGGGATGATTTACCTATAAAAATCTACATTATTTACTTTGAATTTTGCAGAATTATTACAAAACCAATATTATCGGGAGCTGATTAATAAATACAGGGATTCCAATACGTATGTACTTACTAGCGAAAAATGGGTTATTTGTCATTATATTAAGTAAACCTTTTTGTAACATTAAGTAATATCGTTAAAAAAATGAAAAACTGTAAAATTCTGAGTTTTTCATTAAAATTCAATAATCATAAATACCTATTATGATAATATATTTTTCATCATTTAATAAGAAGGAACTTTATCACAGTTTTATTGTAAGTACTTCGTATAGGATTAGATACTGAGAGTAGCCCATTTTTTTTCTTTTCCTCCTAGGTTTTATCTATGTTTATAAACACCAAAATTCATCACTTTTCCCACCATTCCCGCAGTATAATCGTACTCCTGCATAGCACAACACGCTATCACTTTGTCATCGTAACATCGTTGTAACATTTTAAATATTTGTCGAAATTACATACAGTAAAAGGCAAAGTTTATCATTTTTAAATATTAAAAGCGAAAAAAGTATGTGTTTTGATAAAAAATATTTTTTTTATACAAAATATGCATTTAGGAAATTTATTTCAAATAATATTTTATTTTTGATTCACTATTTAAGCTATAATGCCTTACATATTAAAAATAGATATATGCTGTCGTGGACTTTTTTGTAGAACTATATAAGAGATACAATTCCACCATACATTATATTCATGTAACTTTTATTTTTTTTGCAGTGCAGGCCAGAATGGCTCGCAGATGGGAGATTTTTTCCGTCTTATGTGACACTTATTGTTATATTATGGCCGATTCACTCAATAACTACATAAATTATGATATATATGTTATTATCATTTATGAGCTATATTACTGTTGAGTTTCATTAAAATCCATTCAGTATTTTTTAGGTGAAAGAGTAACAAAGATCCATACAAACGTAAGATTGAAATTAAAAGCGCAAGTGGTTAATATACAACTTTAAATCGTTGTAGATCCTAAACAATCATATAAAATGAAAAATGGTGTAAGAAACCTAAACATGATTTTCGATTATCTAGATAATGATACCCCACTCGACATATTTCGGCAACTTATTTTTTTTCTTTCTCACAATATGGCGCACAGTTGTCTCCATATTGAATTTTGATTACTATCATATCTTTAGTAGCACTCCCATAATTGAGACGAATCGATTGATGTATGAATCATCAAAATCGGTCCAGGCGTTTGGTCTCTAGTGTGCCACATAGGAACAAACATACATATATAGACTGTTAAACACATAACCCTGTCTGCGCGTCGCGCTTTGCGCTCTTGCATTGCGCAGCCGGGTAAAAAACAGACCTCATTGGAAATAATATTTCGGGATCTGACGTGCTCACGAATTTAGGATTTACCTATTGGCTAAATAGTAGGTACATTTTTAGTTAAGAAAAACATTTTTTCTTAAAGTTGCTGTCCGACGGCCTGTGTTGTCGAGGGCACGGCCGCGCCGCGCAGTTTCGCCAAACGTATGGGAACTCTTACGTCTGAGATTTAGTAGTCTCTATACATGGTACGGTGTAAATAGACGCACACTTTGATATGAGATTTGAACAATGTTGACTGTTTGTGTCATGTACACAAACCCATAAACATCAGAAAGTAAATAAATGTCCAATCCAGAAAGGATAGACTCAGTAAGTACAGCTTCATTATGCCATCACAAAGTGTAGGAGATTTTTGTTTACCTCGTATTATGTATAAAGACTGCTAAATCTCAAACGTTAGAATTCTCATACGTTTGGCAACCCTGCACGGCGCGGCCACGCCCGGGCGCCCTCGGCAACTCAGGCCGTCGGACAGCACCATAAGCGAGCATCTGTGTTTACGTGCTAAGCTAAGGTCCAGCCGTTACGTACCTATTCCACGACACCCCAGGCCGGAACGCACCCGTTTTTTGACAGGAAACTTGAGCCAATATAGTTAAAAAAATCCCAATCATTTTTCGAACATGGGCGCAAGGAGAATATGCTATCGTCCACCATAATTGCCAAGTGTGGATTGGTTGGTGGTGTTGATGACTGCAAATGCAACCGTGATCTAACGAATCACGGAAAATATTTAATATGGTTTATACATTTTGATAATTTTTTTATGACCCCCCATTTAGAAAGTTGCTTATCTTCCCGAATCACAGAACGAATGTGGTCACCCTTGAATCTTCAAACCACACCTCATTATAAACCTTGCGTTAATTTTGATGACTGAATTATAATAAACTTACTACAACTAAAACTATTGAATTCTTAGCGATAGGTAAGTTGAATTAAATTGTAGTAATAAAAGTAATACTCGAATTACTGCCTATATAGGAGAACAATCTAACACTATTTACTATCATTCTCTTCGAAGATTGGTCTTACATGAATAAGATAGCTAGAAGGTTGACTTTTATTTTGCTTTTAACATTGTGAAAGGCGAAAGGCCTGGTAAATTGGAGGCGATGGTAAATTAATAGGTAAGCTAGCCAGCAGCAATTGTTGTCTTTATGGTATTTACAGTTACATCTTTTTTGTAATTTCCGCAGTGGCTTTTGTTACAAATGTTAACCATATTATCAGTTTATATCTGTCGTTTAATAATTACGTAATTACCAAATTTTTAGTGAAAGGTTTTAAGAGACGATAACGCTTTTTTATTTTATATACTTACAGTTTTTTTTGTGTATGCAACGTTACATGTTACGTTTTTAATTTCCGTTTGTCTGTGACTGGTTAAAATTTGGTTCAGAACGGCAAGGCCAGTGACGTTGGCTAGCCAGAGCAGTATTAACACAGGAAAACAAATGTTAAAATCTACATACAAATTGTATTTTCAAACTTTTTTATCTAACTTGCTTACTAAAGAACTTCAATTATTTGGTGGTGTCCGAATTATCACCCAAAAAATATTTAAATAAAAAAAGTGTGAATTCGGATACTGTGCCCTGATATATTTTGGCAGAATCGTCAGCAACTCGATTCTCTGCTGCATTAGCTATTAAATTAAGTTGAGTTGAGTTATTCGCTTGTGTTTATTTAAAAAGAGTATAAAAGTTGAAAATGGAATTTAGTAACTGACAAAAACTAAGTTTTTGTTTAAATAAAATTTAAAACAAGACTAATTTAAATATATTATGTAGATATGCGTGCGTATACACACTACAGTGACGACATAGATGGCTTAAATGACTGCCATGTCATTTGCGAACATGCTATTTTCTTTTTCTTCTTCCTCGACTACTATCCAATGCTGGGTCCACTCTTCCATCACGTTTTATGACTCAACAAGTGGGTGCCCGCGACTTTGTCTGCATGGTCATATTAGTTTCCCACACAAACTTTGAAACCCCGTTTTACCCCTTCACGGAACGGAATCCTAAGTTTTGGAAAATCCTTTCTTATATACATGTGCCAAATTTCAGTGCAATCCGTTCAGTGGTTTGAACTGTACGTTGATAGATTAGTAAGTCAGTAATAGTTGTTTTAACACCAAAAAAAGGTAGTTGTAAACTCGTCTTACCTGGCATGAGGAAGTAGACAAAGACCGAGAGTGAGATGCAGACGAGCAGCAGTGCCGTCGGCCACCGCAACACCCGCAGGACACGCGCCACCTTTCCGCCGCCCGACCCGCCGTGCGACGCCACGCGGTACAGGCTGTCGGGGTGAGAACCCTACAACAAACACAACACACAAATTAAAATACTATAAGATAGACTTAAAGCACGTAACCCGCCGTGTGACGCCACACGCTACAGGCTGTCGGAGTGAGAGCCCTATAACAATCACAACACAGAAATTAAAATACTATAAGATAGACTTAAAGCACGTAACCCGCCATGCGACGCCACACGGTACAGGCTGTCGGGGTGAGAGCCCTACAACAATCACAAAACACGAATTAAAATAAGATAGACTTAAAGCACGTAACCCGCCGTGCGACGCCACACTGTACAGGAGCTCTATTTTTGAATCGCTCGTCTTGCGTCGAGCGCTCGATTTCTACTAAATTTCATTCGACATAATAATTCCGTATTTTGAATCGCTCGAGTGCAACGAATGGGTGAGACCACTCGCTGCATGGCGAACGGTGGAGGCGAATGATAGAATAATTGTAATTTTTTTTTGTGCTATTAGACGACGATAATCTATCATTGTCATGCTTTACATGAAACGACAAAGAGTAGCAGTAATTACCGGTTTTTAATATTTCTGCGTGAAACGAGTAAAATTTCGTATTTCGTATCAAACAGGTAACACTGGTGACGAGTGATTCAAAAATACGGAAAATCAGTATTATGCGACTTGAAAGTCGAAGGTGACTTATGTCGCATTCGACGATACTATGTCAGGCGAGTGATTCAAAAAATAGAGCTCCAGGCTGTCGGGGTGTGAGCCCTATAACAATCACAACACACGAATTAAAATAAGATAGACTTAAAGCACGTAACCCGCCGTGCGACGCCACACGGTACAGGCTGTCGGGGTGAGAGCCCTACAACAATCACAACACACGAATTAAAATAAGATAGACTTAAAGCACGTAACCCGCCGTGCGACGCCACACGGTACAGGCTGTCGGGGTGAGAGCCCTACAACAATCACAACACACGAATTAAAATAAGATAGACTTAAATCACGTAACCCGCCGTGCTACGCCACATGGTACAGGCTGTCGGGGTGAGAGCCCTACAACTAACACAACACATGAATTAAAATACTACACGACAGATGTAAAGCACTTTTCGATACAGATGTAGTCTTTTCCCAGGTTCGTATAGATGCTGTGAGAGCTTTTCCTACGTTCCAGGGTCGTATGCTTGCCAGGAAACTGTCCGAAAAGCTTGTATAAGCTAAGAGTAAGTATAAAGCTAAGTGCTAAATACACACATCAAAAGTGTCTTTAGTACAAAACATAAAATAAAACAATATAAAACGGCCCGAAAACTTGTTTAGATACTGTGAGGACTTCTATCAGGCTCATATGCTTGTTACGGGTAAGGCTACTACTGTGGGGTGCTGCTACGTAAAACCGAATCATTTAGATGATTTAAAAACATTGATTTTACTTATATAATTGCATGCGTACTAGTAATAGTAGTGTATGCGTATCGAAAGGTATTAACTAATTAGGTAAGTATTCGAAGGTGTTAAAATTTATTGAATTAATAATCTACAAAACTATAATAATCATATCCCATAAAAAACAAACATATTTCCATATCGATCGACAGTTTATCGTTTAAAAAGTTTTTTTTCTTAAAATTTAAGTTAAACATCCATCACAATAAGTACACTGATAAATAACAAGTAATACTAAATGTCACAACAATTTATCAATTGCAATAATAAACATACTAGTTTCACTACGTTACTTAAGGAGTGACAAACAGAATTTTAATGTCTATCTCCGGTCACAACGCCGAGAGAAGTGGTCCTTTAAACATACCACAATTATCATAGGAGAATTTACGGAACTATAATTCTAATGTGATTGGTTGAATTAGCATAAAAGCTATTAAAACATCAACTTTTAAGCTCACTCGTTTAGAACTATAATGTTTGATACATGCCTGGAGCAGCTTTATTTGCAGTTACGTGATGGTGGCATTATATCACGTTTAATAAGTATATTTAATGGAAGAAAGCTGACGTTTGGCGTGTTTGTATTTCACGATAAAGTACGTAATTTATGCGATGCTGAGAGTCGATACTTATCGTACCAGTACCTGCATATATGTAGCTGTTTGGTCCTCGTCACGCACTCACTTCCCTGAGAATAAGTAGTTTTCCGGATGAACGGAAAACATTGTTTGTTATGTTATCTCTCTAGTTCAAATCTTCATCTTATAAACCTTAATGTAATATAAATGCAAACTTTCTTAAAAGCATCCGTCAATGGTGTCCGTCGTCCTACGCGAACTACGATCCTTAATCTACATTCATTTGTATGATACGAACCGATATTCTCGATATTTAAATGCCGGAAGTGTCATAATTCGTGTGAACTATTCGTATTTTTTATTTATGATTGTCGTTCTATTCTATATCATTGCGTAGACTTGCAGGTAGTCTTTCTTTCTACCATGGAAATGGTTTCGGAATCTGAAATAGCAATCTGTTACCATTGACTCTTGCCACTAACTTAGTAAGAACTATTACTGAAACATTACAAAACATTTATATCCATAAAACCTTGAAAGAGCTTTTTAAATTGTAGTTATTTAACATTGATTAAATTAACGAATAGAGCTTTGGTCTAACAATGGAAACTATATCGATTTAAGTATGCTTTTAAATGCGTGTTTGCTCCTATATGGTTCGTATACGAAAACAGACAGCAATGTATGATAATATGACCAATTTACAGCTTGAGTCATTCAGCGTCTATTGTTAAAGGGAATGTTAATTGTGTAAGATCTCCTATATGGTTATATATGATTGCAATAAGTTAGATTATATCACCAGATCGGAAGTAAGTTGGTACCTTTTAAGGGTTCCGTACTAAAAAATAAACAAAGGAGCCCTATTGATTAGCCTCCACTGCCTATCCGTCTGTCAGGGCTCCATCTCAAGAACCGAAATAGGAAAAAGTTTAAAATAATTCAAAAAAATATACTAACTTTTTATTTAAAACAAAAAATACCTAATTAGAAAAAAGTAGGGATGTATCTTGGTAGACACTATAATATTCTATAGTTCTATAAGGCCTTGTTCTGTAATAAGGATTACTTTTTTTTTAAATAAAAATTGTTGAATACTTCAAACAACGCTTCACTTCTCAGGAGAGTCCACATATTTACATAACACAAATACAAATGTTTATCTCAATAATTACTGAATAAAGGTAAAGATGAGGATACAAATCGTATGCAACTTGCAACGTTACTGACAAACTGTCAACCACTGCAATAAAAACCTTCCGAATATGGGGCTGAAATTTAAAGTCATTGGATGTAATGAAAGTGCGAAATTTTATAAGTGGGCCATCCTAGGAACCGGGCCGGGTCATCTTGGGTGCAAATACCTTATATGAAAATAAAACTAGACATAACTAACAGTGTTTACATGTTCTCAGATGAGTAAGTATGTTACGTGGACATTATCGCAGTGACTAAAGTATAATATCTATGTCAATTATGTTTATATTGCCTTCTCGGTCGTTATGTGCCAAAGTTTAGCACACAATTCGAACGTGTCGTCTGTTTAGATAAAATTGAAGATAACACTTAAGAAACATGCATAATTTATTTAATATGCAACGGCTTTTTAACCTCGTCTGTAAGAATACTTTTTTCGTATCAGTAATATAGTGGCAGTGTGATTTAAGTTTAACAACCACACTGAGAGATGTCGATACAAATAAAAAAGAATTAAATACTTAAACAACGCTTTTGTGTTGGCTGAATATCGGGCGGGCATCCTTAAGCATAAAAGTTTGTTAGATACAAACAATTAATCCATATTTCAGTGTGAATATACTGTGTTCTCGATGGACAATTGACAACAACAATTTAAGTAAGACTCAAAAACGGGCCAGTACATTATTAGGTGTCATTAAATTTGGTGTTGGGCATAGCGGTAGGATATGAAACAAGAATCGTCAGTCAGAAAAAAAAACTACTTATGCGATCAACGATTATCTTGAATACTGAAGAGTAAAAAGCACTAGTTCACGGAGGTTGAGAAATGGCATAAACATTTTTAAAACTGGTTTATTAATATTTTTTATTTTTTTAAGCAAGTAACTGTTAGATATTAAAAAAAAAAATACTAGAAAAAATTCTACGTGCATTCGCCCGGATAGTGAAAGGTCTGGGTTCGAGTCCCGTATGCAGCCTGGTTACATGCTTAAAAAATAAAAATATATAACTACATATAATTGCTATTTCTTCTTTCAAATGTTTCATACTTGTAAAGGTATTCATTTGACATTGTGGGTTACCTTCAATGCGAAAAGATGGTTCTGCCTTGCAGCTTAAGAAAGGCTAGAGAAAATTCAACACGGCCATTAGGGCCGCGGTGGCATAATGATCAGTGCATTGGCCCGGACAGGGAAAGGTGCGGGTTGAAGTCCCGTCTGCTGCCTGGTTCGCGTGGATTTTTTTTAGTAAAATTTTCTTTAGATTTTTGGTCTTATTCATTTCGGAAATTTGTAGTACGTCTCACTTAAAGTTTCCTTTTATCACTGCTTTCAAGACCAAGGCATATGTAAAATAAAGCCTAAAATAAAGTGTGTAGTATATAAGCAGAGATAATATTTTCCTATCTTAGGTTTATCACTTTCGTCCAACTGTTCTATAATACGTAAGTATTATAAGGAAAATATAGCGATAATTCTTCGAAATCTGTTAACAATGTCGATCCTTAACCTTACAAAACAAACATAATTCATTATTACGTCACGAACACTCAGTTAAATCATTACTTAGCTTCAATTCTTTTAATGACCAATAATAACCATGATTTTATTATGCTCCTTGTCATTAACTGCTGTAATTCGATACGTTCATAATAAAATCGGAGTTTTACGAATATGTTAAATTTGGGGGTTGGGTTGGGTTATACCAAGTGGAATATGCCGTCTTAAAATATCCTTATTCGGTTAATTACAAAATGAACGAAAGATACGTTTAAAAGCTTAAGTAGTTACCGGGAAATTCCAATGAGTGTTATGAAAACAAGCAATTTCGTATCTTGTTTATGTCTGCTATAGTAGTAATATAAAGAGTAGCAATTTGTTATTACTTAAATCTATGCGATAGATAGTATTGAAAACCAAGTTTTCTTAGTATTCGATTGTTTGATATCAACAAACAGGCTCCAAATTGTCTTTTGTTTCTTTAAATTCTGTGTTCGAAATTCAAAAAAAGACTATTGAATGAAATTATGAATGTGCCAGGTTCAAAACTGCATAAAAACTTTTTGCTCGACCTCGTATAAAAGGACAATGTTAAAATTGGCCTAAGAACCAACACCAATTTGGCATTTATGATAATTCTTAGTATATTTTTTGCGATAATTATCAGTATTTAGATTGTGACGGACACTTCCAGTTAAGTAAGCTAAATTAAAAAGTTAAAAAATAATCTGAGACAATAAATACCATTTTATGTGTATAATCTATGGCAGCGCTGCAAACAAAACACTCTTTTTCTTAAATGCCGGCACTTCACTTGGCCATTCGTATATGCTATTTTAAAACATGACATCAGTCTGTCCTTTTCATTCCTTATTAAGCATGACAACGACAAACTCTTGTCTAGTGAAGGGCCGGCATAAAACTCGTTACTCTGTGGTTGTGGTGCATGCAATTTGCATTCGTAGTAATCTGTGGCATTCGTGCATTCCAAAAAGTAGTATAATATACCGGAAAGTGCATTCTCGTTTCGGATTACCTGTTTTGTGTGTTTATTTGCGATTGTTTTTCCTTTAATTTAACTATTTCGGCTATCTAATATGCCATCGATGTTACCAAAGAGCAGAGCCCTTATTACCAAGTGCTAGTGAACCTGTGCCACAACATCCTGAGAGGATCATACTGCCAAATTATCCAAGAATACCTAATACACATTCACGCTGCATATTTACATGTGATATTCAAATAAATACAATAAACAATATGATACAATTATGTGAAAAATAGTCAATAAATAAGAAGCAAAACTACAGTTTTTATTTTATTCATGATTCGTAGCTAACCAAGTTTTTCCTAATAGTTATTCTTTAAAATCGCACCGAATAAAATGAATTAATTGTAATATTAATTCACTTCATACTGAGTTTATACTAAATTCATAGGTTGACCTATGTTTCACTGAATATTAAACATAACCTCAAAATAATTTTAGTTTTCCTAATAATTGAAGTTCTCAGAAGTGTCCGTCAATAATCTTTGTTTTTACAGTCATTTACTTACAATTTTGAACCTAGAAAATAATATTTCATGATTGTTGGTTCTTAGGCTAACTATGTATGGACGCTGAGCAATGTCCTTTTAGCTAGGACCAAACGAAACTGAAAATACAAGGTGGGCCAATAGATGTGTCCAGAATTGTATTACATTTCAGAGATATGAGTAATTTTAAGCTATTTTATTACAAAGGATATATATTGATCTATTTTTCTTATGAATCTAAATTCTCAAAATTATCTAAAACCGTTTCCTTTACTTCAAATATAGTGCCAACTATTAACATTTTACACACCATCATTAATCCAGCATAATGAGAGTCCTTTTAAAAAATAAGCGAAACAAAAATGATCAATACAAAAAATAATAACTATTTTTTTTTACTTGGATGCCATCGCCTACATCGTTCCCTAATGATCGTTCTAATGACAGATGTATATTAATTGTATGCTGGAAAGCGCATTTTAAATTTTTATTTTGTTACCGGTCAAACATGAGAGATATCTTTTATTTTAGTAGTTGTTATTGCATGTGTAATGTGTTGTTAACTACTGTTTTTTTTCTCTATACTTTCTAATGATATATGAGTAGTTTGAAATAATGTGATCAAAGTTGATCTCATTATTATGTTTGAAGGTTTTAAAATCTTCAGCTTTCAATTGATGACACTATCATAATTGAGGGAAAAAATCAGACGTGCCGAATTGAGAACCTCCTCCTTTCTGAAGTTGGTTAAAAACTGCCCTTGCTTAGTTTTAACCGGTTCTTATCAATACAAAGTCTCCTGTTATGGATAAATCCATCTATTAATGTCCCCACTACTGGGGCACAGGCCTTCCCTATGGATGGAATAGGGAGATTGTGTCATGACCCACCACACGGGCCTAGTGCGGATTGGTGGGTGCTAACGACTGCAGATGTAGCCGGGACCAACGGCTTAACGTGCCTTCCGAAGCACGAGGGAGCTCGAGATAGAAAATTTTTAGTCACCCATCCAATAACCGACCACTTCGGAAGTTGCTTAACTTCAACGATCGCAGCCGAAAGCGCTAACCACTTGCGCCATCGAGCTCCTCCACATAAACCCACAGTGCGTAGATTTCTACTTTCCTATGTTCTTGTAACAGCCAGCAATTAATGAAATTTCAAGATTGTGTTTGAAACACTTTAAGTCTCGACGCTTTTCAAACAGGGCGTTGCAACACGATTAAGTACCTGGCAGATCCAATAACTCCACTTAATTAGTCAACGTTCATATGTTGCAGTCGACTATGGGGCAACTCTGTACCATACGTTACATGCTCTGTAACACACACGCCAAGCCACCCGCTATTAATATCTAGTTTAGGGCGAAACCGTTGCGAAATCGGTTATTAAGCACTAGGAAACTTAGGATTAATTCGCTCTGGGGCACCTGTTATCTTTAGACATGTTAGATACATGTCTTACGTTTTGATATACGCTCGAGTTCTATGTAGGTTAAATGCTATTATAATAAACATGCATCGAACAAATGTCTTTTGGTATCATGAACTGACAAGTGTACACTATCTAGGTATATCGCATCGAGTTTGGGCTAGTACGATTCGTCTTGATAAGTACTTTGGTTCTGGAGAATGCCTATATACAACCCTAACAGATTAGGGGAAAGTAATTTCCTTCTATTTGTTATGAATATAAATTCTATTTGATTTGATGAATGACGCAATGCGATGTGAGCACATACCGAAGGTTAAATTGTAAGAGGGTGTATAAACATACGCTAAAAGGTTAAAAATAAAAATGAAGAAAATAACTTGTTTTTTTTTATTAAGATTATTAATAACTTTTTAGTTCTTTTAATTACCTATTTGGTAATTAAATTTCATCGGCAAATATCATGCATTTTTTTCTGATTGAAACAAAACAAAATCTATTTTGGTCCATTTAATCCAGATTGTACATGCTTAAGATTTAATCTTAAGCGTAATCGTAATACGATTAAGATCATTCACAAATTCGTTCCAAAGAAAATAAATTTCATTCATACTTCGACGTTATACATCTACTGACTGTCAAACCACCATATTTTTTTATACCAAATAGCTCAATTTAATCTGAATTTACGGTACAGTGTAGCCCGTCCTTTGTTTTAGCGCCACTGCCAGCCGAAGGGTTAAAGTTAAAGCAGGGTGCCATAGTGGCAGCAGGCCCGCGCAGGTTTCGGAGTCAGACACTTTACCGGAATGTTTAAGTCGTTCAGATTCTGAATTCACCAGCGCCGCTCGAATTGCAGGTAGGGTTGCCAACCCTCCTATAAAATATAGTATCCTACTTTAATAGGGGATCAAATACTATATTTCTAAAAAATACGTAGTAGGGGAAATTACGATATTTTGCATAAAGCATATTTTTGACAGTAAAAGCTTTCTTAAAAAATATTAGAGATTGTTATTATAATATTAGTAAGGCAAAGAGCAACAAAAATATATTTATTTCAAAAATAAAGTAAATATTATAACCCCATACTGGTGTCGATTCTGGCACGATTCTCTAAATCTAAACTTAAATTTGACAACAGTGCATCCTTGCCATTCTCTAGACAGAATGAAAAGGAGAGACCGATGTTAATTCTTCATCATGTGAGGTTATTTTTTTTTTTTAATGTAGTAGTTAGAACGTTTCCACTTCCATCCTAAAATATTGGAAGAAACGTTTCCTATCGACTTTTAATTAGGGAAACAAATGATGGTAATTCCCATATTCTCCGATCGATCTTCATTAGAAAACTCCTCCATGTTTACAACTGCGAAAACACCCCCCAATTTAAGTTTCTGGATCAACAGCTTCGAACGCGTCGAATGAGAAAGAGAGACTGTTGAATGACTGTCGATTGCGACTTTTTACAGATTAAAAGTTTATGAAGTGGTTTTATATTTATATAAAAATGTAATAAAGAAAACCGCCGTTTCCCCCAAAACAGAAATTCTTCCTCCATTAATCCCCCCCATCGCTTTAAAAACCCCCCAAATTTGGAATAAGCTGGCAACAGTGCTGGCGTCCGTGTCTTGTATTATCTGCCTCTACTGTGGCAATCACCTGCTTTGCTCAAGCTGATATCTCACGAGCCTGTTTTCTGAGTCTGAATCTGAATCTGAGTGCACTCTGGCCGTACCCGAACGCGCGACTCGATGAACGAGCGTACGAGCTGAGTGGCAGCGACACACGGACAGGTTCAAACCTGCTTTGTTTATTGTAGATGGGTTCTCGACTCAGTGCATGCTCTTACTAATTGAAAATGAGATCAAGATTTTTATAACGCATGCGTCAAAAGATACGTCTATATTAAGAAACCCACATTTTGAAAAATCTCACTTAAAATTGGGGGATGGGGGAGGGGGTTGAATAAAATCTCACGACATCTCACCAGGGGGGGAGGGAGGGACAGAAAATTCAAAAAAACACCTCACGTAATTTATGGACGCCCCCTAACACAAGCCTTACAGTGCTTACTTTGGGGTTAGGTTAATTGGTGTAAGTGTTGGAAATATTTATTTATTTATTTTTATGACTTAATTTTTATTTGCTTTTGATTTTATTTGATTGATTTATGATTTAATTTAAATGAATTATAATTATTTGTAATTTATATTTTTATTATTATTATTGTGATTTTTATGTAATATTACCCATATTACTACGCCTGAATAAACATTTATTGTTATTATTATATTAATAAAAACTTGTTTTTTAAGAAACAATTCTCACATTCTATATATGTATTTGAAATCTGTACGTTTAGTCACGTTTTTCTGTAATTTTATAATAATTTCCATAATTACGGTAATTTTCCACGTCTGTCTATTTACATGTTGATTATGGAAAGCGCTCTCAGAACTTGAAGCTAATTTAGTATCACCCTGAAATGGACAATGTTGTTTTTAAACAACATACTAAACATCACAGATAAAATTGACCTTCTTTTAATTTTTGTTAATTTTGACAACTAGTTCTTATTTCTGAACGAATTTTATACTTTTTTTAATGTTGGCACTAGCTAATATTTTTATGCATTGAAAATAAGTTAATGTCAAATGTACTTTGAAGAAAACTTTTCTAGTGGCGCAAACCTAAGTTTTGTAGCTGTGTTCGGACTTTGATAAAATATAATGTAAGTATATAACATATTTTTATTTGCTTGATTATATCTTCAATTACATGTTCATGTTGTAAAACATTGAAAATCACTTGATGCTACTGTCGAATTAGGCGAAATCTGGTATGTTGTAGGAAAACTACAATGCGCATTGATGCCTGCTAATAAATAAATGCATGTTTGGTGAAGGAATTTTATTTTGCTTTTCAGCATGCCGCGATTACTAGAAAGCGAAATTACAAAGTATTTAGAAACTCTTGAAGATTCAGAAGATGGTTTCGACGGGTCAGACTCCGAAGTAGAGGATCCGAGGAAGATCACTATTATCAAACAGCTCGAGATGTTCTTCGAGACCTTGAAAATAGTGATGAAGGTGAGAATGCCCAGTCTGATGAAGTGTATGCTGATCCTCCTCTCGTAATCGCCAACGATGAAAATATGCCAGACCCTCCTATTTTGGAAGCCGAAGAAGCAGAACCCCAGAGTAGATCACAAGGGATTTCTAAACGACCTCTGGTTTGGCGAAACCAGAATCTTGTTACTGCTGAAGACAGCCTTATTTTTAGGGGAGAAACTCAGATACCGGAAGTATTGATGTCTTGTAACACGCCGTATGATTTTTTTTCATTTTATTTTACATCACATCTAAAAAAGCAAATTGTAGAACAAAGTAACTTATACGCAGCCTAGAAACAAATCTCTAATCCTGAAATTATAAATGAAAATATCCTAAATAAATTCCTAGGCATTCTGATTTACACCTCAGTTATAAAATTTCCAAACACCAGGGCTTACTGGAGTGAACATTTTGGTTATGATCACATAAAAAATACTATGCCGTTAAAAAAATTTGAAAATATAAGATCCACTCTCCATTTTGCCGACGATACGCTATGCTTGCCCAAAGATCATCCAGACTATGACAGGCTATTCAAAATAAGACCTCTTGAGGAAACGCTCAACTGCCAGTTTGGGAAGGTTCCCTTAGACCAAAGGCTTTCCATAGACGAGCAGATGTGTGCAACAAAAATGAGCCATTACATAAAACAATACATGCCCAACAAGTGGGGGTTCAAATTATATCTCATCTGCAATCTACAAGGATATGCTCATAGATTTGAGGTTTCCAGTGGAGGGGGCTCCAAAAATAAAATCTTACCTGGTGAGCCAGATTTGGGAGAGTCTGGCAATACAGTCGTCAGGTTAGCTAGAATGGTATCACACAATGTGAATCACATTATATACTTCGATAACTTCTATACTTCTGTGCCTCTCGTTACCCATTTAGCTAAGGAAGGAATTTTCTCACTGGGAACAGTAAGAGTAAACCGATTGAGAAACTGCAAATTGTCTGAAAAAAACACTATAATGAAAAAGAACGTACCCAGAGGATTCTATGAGGAAAACGTGGCGACTGTGGATGATATTGACGTAAGTGCTGTTGTGTGGAAAGATAACAAGCCCGTTAACCTTCTTTCCACTTACGCAGGAGCAGAACCAGCAACCACAGTCACACGCTTTGATAAATCGAAGAAAGAGAGAGTTGCTATTCCATGCCCCAAAGTCATCAAGGAGTACAATGCCCACACGGGAGGCGTGGACTTATTAGATTCATTTATAGGTCGTTATCACATCAAAATGAAGAGCCGCAAGTGGACCATGAGCTTATTTTATCATTTCCTGGACCTCGCAGTTATAAATTCATGGGTTATGTTCAAGAAGGTAAATAATATAAAAGGAAATGATCAACTTCTCAATTTGGGTACATTCAGACTAGAACTTGCTGAAACCCTCTGCAAATTGGGTCTACCTGCAAATGGCGCTAAACGTGGTCGACCTAGTGGGAGCACAATACAAAGAGAACTTGTAATGAAGAAGTTCCGAGGACCAGCTCAAGCAATTCCTTTGAAAGACATCAGATATGTCATTGGGCAGTTTGGCTGGATAAGCAGCAGAGGTGCAAATTCCCAAAATGTTCAGGCTTTACATTCAAAATGTGCCAAAAATGTCGTGTATCTTTATGTGATACGAAAAAAAGCAATTGTTTTTATAAATATCATAATGAAGAATAAATAAATACATTTCAAAAACAATATCTACTCTTATTTTACCCATACTTGCAAAATCTCAATGAATGCGCAATGTAGTTTATAAACAACACTCACATTATTGCAAAAAAAAGTATAGTAAACTCATGTCTAGATTTTTTTACTCATTTTTCCTAGACAGTAATACATGTCTATTACACAAATATATTTTTTTAAAACGAGAAACAAAAATCGTCCATTTGAGGGAGTGTGTACAAACATACAAGGTAAGAACTCCAACAAACATGAACCAACTCCGCAGATATATAGAAGGAAAAATGATGACTGCCAATTTAGAACCAGATATCCTGACAATCTTGTAATGTCACAGCTAAGAAAGGAGGTGTGTGGTAGAAATAATTCCTCAATGTCAGTAAAAATATATAATAATCTACCTAGTGAATATATTCTAATCATAATTAGAAACCATTAAAATTCACTCTAAACTGTACAAATTCATCTACGCGTTCTATAAAATAAAAAAGACAACTGACTTTAAAACAGCCTTAGTGACCTTATTACGCTAACGCTAATGCATGGCTTAGCTATGGAGTCATTATGTGGGGAAGCAGTACCGATGCTCTAGCTTATATACTTTACAAAAAAACTGATAAGAATCTTAGTCAATGTAGACAGCCGCTTAGGCGCCCTTTTTTATCTAAGGTGCAGTTAAAACTCGTCAAAATTCACTTTTTTATATTAAGCCTATATTTTTTTGTAGGTAGATGTATATATTGTTGCTAGAGTCCTTCTTACATAAAAACTTATGTTATTTTATGAAAAACAAAACAATACACAATATTTTCATATTTACAAATAGGATGGAAATCAAATGAATAACATAATAGCTCATTCATAACATCATAATTATATTACATGGTTCAAAAGTATATATATATATATATATATATATATATATATATATATATATATATATATATATATACATTGATGAACGTTTTTAGTAATCGCTTGAGAAATGGTTTATGGCATTCTAAATAATATTCTGCTCAATAATTATGTATATTTTATAATATTATATTCTTCGGTTTCATATTACAGTCATAAATCTGTTGGGTGAAATAAATGTCTTCCAGCCGCTAATCACCTGTGACAACCATTCTTTATGAGTCGCTTAAAAGTTAACGATGAAAAACATAGTAATCGTTTCTCTTTTTACAAATTGGTGACTGGGTTAGTTTCATGCCAGTAATAAATTATAGTTATGAATATTTGTAATAATACTTGCGTAGGTTTTGAAGACTTAGTTTCGTTTTTGGGAGAATATTCGAAAATAAACAATGTAATGGAGAGAATGCTGGCCTAAACTTAGCTTACATCATTTCGATTTCGAAAGAGTGAAAAATTTAAAACTTTTTAATAAAATACAACTTTATAAACACAAAAAGCTTAAAATGTAAGAAATTATATTTATCCCTTGCTTATTAGGTACATAATATATGTCAAGTACTTTAAAGGTAAAATAACACTCTATCACATAGATATCGGGGACACGTAAATAACATGGTAATCATTAATCCCGCTCATGCATTTGATATATTTTTATATATTTTAGCAGAATTTTAACAAGCTGTAATAATAATATCGAATAATATACGTTATTTAGTATCCACAGAACAAGCTCTGTCGTGCTATTCTGTGGGAACAAAGTTACTATTCACCGCGGAATCCACGTGAGCTTTCGAATTAGAATATAAATTTTAATACAAATTTCAAATCTCACCGCGGATTCCGCGGTGAAAAGTGAATTTGTTCTTGCAGAATAGCACTGCTGATTAGTTTGGTCGGTACTAAAATTGTTGTGTATCTACTCGTACTACAGAATTAATTATTATCATTAGTAAATCAATGATATAAAAATTTTATTCCTTCATACAAAATAATGAAATCTGTAACCAGTAGAATAATATTCCAGCAAAAAAACAAAGAATATTAATGTAATCAACTTACATTGTAGCTTACCTTGGCAGCAAACTTCCTTACTTCTCTCGGCTTGGCGAAGTATTTATCCAACTTGGATTCGAAGCCCGTCATGATTTCACCGGGTGGCGGGGCAGTAATAGGCCGGACGCGGTATGTACCATATTGCTCGGTGTGTTCAGATATCGTAGGCAAGTTCCCGTTCGGAGAACTGCAACTACTACTCGATCTAGAATACGCATAATTCACCGAACCATCAGCCGGATTCTTCGGCTTCTTAGTAAACGCATACCTCCTTGGCCGCTCCTCTGACGGCTTCAAGTCGTAAGTCTCAAATTTCTCAGTAACGAAATTCTCCTCCACTTCGGTCGTAGGCACATAACGCAGCAACGTAGGCTCCTTCACTCTCTTCTCGTATTTAACGGAGTCTGTGTCATTGTCCAACTGAGCTAGGTTCAAAGTCTTCTGCAGCTCGTTGGCTGTGCGATGCGTTTTGCGTTTAATTTTCTTCTCGGCCGTCCTCGGGTGGACATGATCGTCCACGATCTCAGACTCCGAGGACGGTCTGTCCCCGTACAATATATAGTTTCCGTTTACCATTTCGGAATGCATTCAGCTAAGAATGCAGATTTGATATTCAAATTTTTTTGTTGTTCGAAGACTCATGTCGTGATTTTTATGTTCGCTTATAAGCGATCAGTGCATTTTTGACGTTGACAGTCAAGGTAACGAGAATCACTCACGGAACACGCGCTACAACGATGCGCTGTGGAACACTGCGTGAAAGAAAAGATCGATTGCAGATGCGGTTTGTTTGTTTGTTTGTATTAAGTATTGTGTTTGCCGTTGCGATTGAAGAAAAGAAATTCCTTAACATTAATATGTTAACAATTTACATTGAATAACTACACATGGAGCGGATAAAGATCTAACAACACTTATGCTATTGTTTGCGTAAAACACGCATCAATAACAACTAAGTTCTTGTAAACAATTAAATACTTAGTACGTTAAGTAGTTTTCTAATGATATCTTTATGAGTGAAAATGGTTGCAAATAAGTACCTTCACAGTCGTTTCATGGTAAGTTACGCATATTTTATTAAAATAATGATATGGTGACATTAGGGTATTTGAATTAGATGAGTCAAATTAACATTATTCATTTGCAAAGCACACATCGGTCTTCTGGTTGAAATCCATAAGTTATACTATATTGTGAAATAGGGCTGATTGTAACAAGTAATGAGAACGTACGCGATGTTGTAAACTCAGATAACATTCGTAGTGTTATGTCGGCCATGATTGTTTGGACGCGGTTCCCAAGCTTTTTGCGCTTACGCGGGAACGTTCTCAGTAACGCGCGTGCGCGACAATGGCGTCGATGTCGGCGGAGCGAGAGACAAATTACACACACAGAAGCGTAGCTCCATTGAAAAAGGAGGCATACGAAATGCATGGCATGAAGCGAATTTAGACCTTAAAATGTATGGCGTAGAAGTTCACCCCCCCCCCCCCTCCCCTCTAACCTCAAAATAATTTGTATTTTTTTCGTTTGTGCCTGGCAGGGTAAGTTATGGCCACTCATCACTGTAGGGTTTAGCAAACTTCAACGAAAAATAAACACATGTGCCTAGCACATCTCATTATATCTTGTGATATTTCGTGGTTTTTTTTCGAATCCTTCTCCCTCTTTCGAGCCTCACGTGATTTATGGACTCCATTCAGCAATTTTCGCTCGGTGTTAGTTTTTATGTAGCTGCTCCTCTGTATATATAATTTTTCTTTAAGCGCGAGCGGCGTTCATTCTATGGAGACTTCGAGAGTGAATTGTGCGGTTGTGCAACGGACCGCTTTATGCAACTGATGTGCCGTTAATGCAGCACAGATGCACTGATAATAACGCGGGTCATCTCTAGTCGTCTGCGTTTCCGAAGTTTAGAATGCTATTAGCGGTAGCGCACTATGACTTATGAGATCACGTTTTACAACGGTAGCCCGTTGCAAAAATGTCATTGGAAGTCGGGTTGTGATCGACTCCATAGTGTTATGAGAGTGTTTAAGAGCGATGGAAAACTTCTCTCAGAATCAGTGGAACGTTACAATTTAGTTTTATAAAGTTTTTACAAAAACTTTATTTTATTAAAAGCTAATTTCAACTATTTTTATTAACTATGCTATCAATTACAAAAAAAAATGTGTTTTATAGAGTAATTAAGGAGACCAATAATAATATAGTATAGTGATAATTACTCCTGGACTAAGAAAACGAACTACGTAGCGTGTGAAATAAGTAACAGATCGTAACACATTATCGCTAGTCGTACACTACTTACGAGCTAGCATTACATACAACTGTGCTTGCAAGCGTCCGATCATGAATTTATGTATGAAAATCGGAACGCCTCACAATCCCTATAATTACGATGGCAGAAACCCGTAATTCGTATAATAGATCCTATTGTACACAATACGAATAGGTCCTTGATCTATGAGGCATCCGTGTCGCAATGTGTACCTATTACCTGCGAGCACAATGCATCTTGCCGAACCCCAGCATAAAGTTCATCATTGGTAATTTTATCGGTAAATCTGTGACCTGATTCTTTGCTAATGGATTCTACGAGTATGTAAAAGCGTGTAATCATCTGTCAAGTGTAATCAGACCTGTTAATCGCTTCAAATGGTCAACATGCGGGTGGTAGGCGGAGCTTTAGGAAAAAAATGCTTTGTTTCAATGGAAGGCCGAGCATGACCGAGTCGGAGGCCACTTTACAAAATATTTCTACATATTTATTGAAACAAATTTATATAAAAATATTACTGAGACCATTTTTGGGGTAGGTAGTTAATAGTGAATTTAGATCCACTCTAGTTAGAACTTCTTATTGTGTCTTTGTATTTTAGTAACCTTGACCATACCTCACATAAGACCGCAGTAAAATAACATTACATTTTATTTATAAATGATTTGAGTGCGTTTGACCACAATCGTAACTGTTGTTAAGCAACGATGTGGTCAACGTGGTAGCACGCAGACTCAAATGATGCCTATTTACCCCTGCCTTGAAGATCCCTTTATTATAAGTATGTATCGGGGAATAATGACGCAGGAAGGGAGTTCCATTCGGTCGGTTCGCATGATGAAGGAAGAGGCAAATCGAGAGGCACGCAGTATATGCTGTTGGTGTAGTGCTCTTGCTTGTGTGTGAGGTCTGTACAACTGGGAAGGAGAGCGGCATCATTATTTTCTGCCGCATCAGCCTATACGACTGAACTCCACCAACATTATCAGGTTGGGTGGAGCATTTGCTGTGTCTTGTATAATAAAAATACATCTGATAACAGCTGTACATAAGAGTAAATTTTACATTGAAAGTAAAGTGATTTTTGAAATTACGCCAGCATAAGTCTTTCTCTTCAACTTTAATAATTATAATGTACCTACACCTACTTTTTAAAATTAGATGGAGTACCGAATACAAGCAGGTATGTACTCCTCTAAGAACTCTCGTTTTCATAAAGCATATTAATACTAAAGGCCGCTCAACGAGACGTAATTTTATGTTTAAATTTAATAAAGTTGAATTATTACTTTCTTTGCTATAGTTAGCAATAAACTAAATACTACACGAAGTACGTACAATTATATTTAATTGAAATCTTTTATATTAAAGCGTTAATTTATTACTCTAGTCTCGTTAGTCATTAGTCTCAATGCATGTTAATAAGACATCTACTTTGTAAGAATACTTACGTAATGATGAATCGTTTCGTATTAAAATCATAAATCATACTATTAATGCATTGTATAGACGTCCAACTCGTATAATGTTTCAATCATTTGTAACAAGATAAACAATTTGATAACACACAAAGTCGTACACTATTATAATAATTTGCGATCAACGATAGATGATACATAACTTGCGTTACTACGTTCATAAAAAAAAAGTTAAGTTAAGTAACATTTGAAACCTCACCTTATATTAGTAAAAAAAGAAATAAAACCAACTTCAAAAGGAATTAGCCATTTTGAACATTATTTACTACAATCAAATCAAATAGCGCGCACTTTAGCGACTTCCTGATACACACTTCCGTTCCATTTCACAAAATCACTCCCACAAATTGCAGGAAAGCGAGAGGAAAGATGTTACACATCAACAACATCTCATATACGACACATACGATTCCGATAATGCATGATCTATTTATTATTAATTATCAGAAGAATCATGTGCAGTGCTAATTAATGTCTCGGTGAGGAAGACCTTACTTTTGTAACGGGCTAAATGCATGCGCAGACCACCGCTAGTACGTAGCGGCATCCGCAGCCTCGTGGCTACGGTAACGCGGTCTCGAACCAGCGCGTGCGCAACTACCAGATCAATACTACCTAGTAGGGATCGACATTATTTTAAAGATAGCGAAAATGTAATTTATTAACATTTTAGTTTTTTTATATTCTCTTAAAAATCTCCACGTTCGATGACTACTGAATAAAGATAAATTTAATGATACTGATTGCTAATAAACAATAATTTAAAACTTTGGAAAAAATGCTGTATTTTCGGCTTATCAATTTCTGCATATGTATGCAGAAATTATTAATTCAGGGCTAATTAGCAGGATAACAATGACTAAGTAGTAAGCAAATTGCACGTGTGATGATGCATTTTAAATTTAATTATTAATGTTATATGTATAATTTCTTGTTATATTTATAGCTATATTTTAATGGGTTTCACTTTTTTATTTTTTTAAGCATTTAACTTACACATAACTTATTATTTTTTCTAGTAAAATATTCTTGAGATGTTATAATCTACTCAAACATGAACCTGCTACAGTGAATATGCCTTTGCTAAAGCCATTGTATATTAGTATGTAAATAAGTTCTTTAGACTACGAAGGTTCATTTAGATAAGTTGGGCATGCGAACCTAACAAATAATACGCAATATTCTATTCGCGTTGAGAAAATGTTCACCTTACTTAATGAGCTTGCAAATAACAGCTCCGTGTTCACTTACAAAACAATACATGGTAATTAATGATTCTTGCAATGTTGAAACTGGGTAGCGAATATTTGTTTATTTAGTGACTAACCAGTCTACAGCCTAAGGAGTTTGCGGTGTGTCATTTTTAGATTAACCAATTTCAATCATTTAAGCCGCTTTCTCTGATTACTGGTTTGAAATTTTATAGAAATAAAATTTACCAGGGTAATAAAGTTTGGGAAATAAAGTAAGCTTACTCGTAACTAATAAAAAGCACTTTTTTTCTTGTTATATTTTCTTTAGATTTAAATATGAAGCAGTTACATGCTTATAAATAAAAATTATAACTATAATTGCTATTTCTACTTTCAAATGTTTAATACTTGTGAAAGTATTCATTTGACATTGTGGGTTACCTACAATGCGAAGAGATGGCGCTGCCTTGCAGCTTAAGAATGGCCAGAAGAATTTAGAAGCGGCCGTCAGGGCCGCGGTAGCATAATTGGTCAGTGCATTCGCCCGGATAGCGAATAGTGCGGGTTCTATTTCCGTCTGCTGCGATTTTTTTGTAGTTATATTTTCTTTAGATTAAAACATCAAGCAGTTACTACATGCTTAAAAAATAAAAAATATAATAATATAAATCAGTGATTTTTCTTAAGCTTCGACCTTCAGCGAAATTATATCGATAAAATAAATAATTTGGGGATAGCGTTAAAATGTTGATAAAATGGCTCCCCGTCGCTCTGAATAATACATGCATATTACAGTGGCGAAACAGGTGCATGCCGCAAAGCTAATTTGCGTATCATAAATAGACGTCTATTCATAGAGTTATTGGAGCATTGAACTGTGACACCTTATTAACTTCCCCATTGACCGTTAGTGACCGTAAGTGGGCAGGGCTGAGGAGAAATCATGGACATCCAATCTGTATCACATACAACGAAAGGAAAATTTACTGATTACGATATAGTGGACAGATAAAAATTATATATGTGGATAGGTACGCTCCGTAATAGTTATTTATGATATAAGTGCGTAGTACGCGTGCGCGTGGTTATTACAAACGAGTAGACGAAGGGCTTACCATAGTCACGAGCTTGTAAATACCAATCCGCACAAATGTCATACAACGTTTTTCAACACATTTGCGAGACATAATTTAAGTAATGAAACAAACTTTTTCTAATGGGAAAATGGCCCGCATTTCCAAATGGCGCCACGTTATGGTTGTGAAAATTAGCACTACATCTTACGTCTCGTCAACATGCCTCAATGGTACAGTTGTAGAAAGCTGGCCTGCCACGCGGGCTGCTCGGTTTCGATTCCCAGTCGAGAGAACGTTTTTTTTATTTACATTTTTATAAGCCTAAGTAACATCAAGTTAGTATAAAACTCAGCATTTTTTTTTATTTTAGTTCTGATTTTTATTTATTTTGTACTAAGTTTACTTTGTAGCATTGCCGTTGCGTTTTTTCGTGTCAATGCTAAATTTTACGGCTCCTACCTTAGATAGACGAACCTTCTTCTTACCTTATTCAAAATCTGTTGACCCTAATATAAAATATGGTGGGAAGAATATATTAAGTTCCGGAAGTGCCTAATTATTAATATGCGTATACTCATTCGGCGATTCCCTTCAAAGCTGAGTGTCTTTTTCATTAATCTTTTTAGATTAGCTAATGTCTTGGGAAAGCTGAACTATGAAATGAAAGGGATAGCGGAAGGAGTAAAAGTTATTCAATTAGACCCCCTATCTTTCATCTTACACGGGAAAGTCTGTCTTTCTGTCTGTTTAATTTCTAGTCTAATTTGCTAGAACAATAATTATTATTTATGCCATAGAGATAACAGGGACTTTGGAGTATTACAGACAATTAATTATAATCTCGTAAATAAATATCGAGTGTGCGAAATATGTAGATGCTGAAGGTTTTCATGGGACCAAATTATCTATGCAAACAAACCCACGGGTACAAGCTCGTAAATCAAAGATCAGACACAAATATAAAAAAGTACCAATTATTATTAATACATTACTAAAAGATATATGTAGGAATTGTAGGTGTTAAACAAAACATATACGAACACCCAATTAAAGTTAAAAGCTATTTCAAAAGATACCCATTCATTTTGCCTCGCAATAGTATTAGTCGCCTAATGATTCCCAAAACAATTTGACAGCTGAGGTTCTTCGATATTAATAATTAAATTTCGTGTTCAGAATATCTCAAAACGTGAGATGCGTGCCCGCCTCCGTCGTACCTCCGTTTCAGCTGTAAAGGCCGCCCGCCCACTTTACCTATTACTATTATGTTATCTATAAATAAACACTTTTTGCGACCTCCAAAACCTATAGCTTTTTCATTGACACTAACTTAATAGTTGATTGAGTAATTAAAATATAATAAATATAAAATGTGAGTGAAAGGAAATTGTTTGCGAGAATTATCAATTGTTGATAACAAACAAACCGCCTCTGCACGCGTCGTAGGGTAACACTGCACTATCCAGAACACTATAACGAACGTGTGTCAGCCACTTGGATCACAATAGCAAATGGATCGTGTCGTATACGTTGACAGAGCCAAGCTGCGCAGACGACTGAGCGGCGGGTGCGACCGTTGCTACACCGCGCATTGTCGAGAACAACCGTGGAAACTAACACTTTACGCAACCATTATGGAAGATATTAAGATAATTCGGATGACCTACGTGTCCCAAAGAACAATAATTGTGGGGCAATCGGCGAGAAATGTGAATAAATTACCATCCTTGAGGGTGTAATTAAAATGAATGCAAAAGCTCTGCAATGTTCTGAGTGAGGAATAAGAATGTCCTTTTACTTAGGCACTGTACTTAGTGGAATATTATTTGGAAATAATTTAAAAAGAAAAACTGGTTGCATGATATTGAATATGTTTTGCACACAATTTCAGCTTTTTCTTAATATTATTGATCTAATGTGTTTCTGCCAAGTACTCATAGAACAAATATACTCATAGAAAAGTCTAAAAAGATTATTTTTTTATCTTACTAGTCTATAGATACAATAAACCAATGCACTTAAGGCAACAGAGACGTGCCTCATCAGTCATTCCCATCTTGAAAACTTGAACCCTCTCTTTTCCGTGGTGGCCGTGAGGTAGTCACGGAGCTCCAGCAACTTAACACGCTACGGAACCATATAATAGTGCTCTTTTGATGCAGTCTTATGTAATTCGAGGACATTACTCGAGCACACGTTCCAATGCGAACGGGAAGTCCACTGCGTTCTGCTTCTCTTAAAACATCGATAATGCTACCATATTAAAGTAAAAGGTTTCCTAAGTTTGATTACGCATAGTCATAGGAGCTCAGTGCATTAAACGTGATGCGAAGCTGCCGCATGCCTACAAAACCGCATTACGTCCGGTAAAGGGTGCAGACCTCCGTAGAGGTACAATACAAATGTTACGCGAGATGAACAGGTAAGCAATTCGTCACGATTTGTAGGAAGCTCTTCGAATATCATATTACGCAAGGTTCACGAGTAACAAGAAATTCAAGCAAGGCGGGCAATTCAAAAGACATCTATCGCGCCAGTTCTCATAGCGAATGATGCGGTGGCGCTGGGACTATTACGTTAGTTATATGTTACGTCAAGCCCTATTTAATCCAGTGTGGCCTTATACTTGTGCAAAGTAGGAAGATTGTATTAATTTTAAATTACCTAATCCCATATAAATATTAACTATAATTGCTATTTTTTGGGTGTGTGTTGTTTGTTTTATACTTGTAAAAGTATTCATTTGACATTGTGAGTTACCTACAATGCGAAGAGGTGGCGTTGCCTCGCAACTTAAGAATGGCTAGAAGAATTTCGACGCGGCCATTGGGGCCGCGGTAGCATAATTAGTCAGTGCATTCGCCCGGATAGCGAAGGGTGCGGGTTCGAGTCCCGACTGCTGCCTGGTCCGCGTGGAACTTTTTCTAGTTATATTCTCTTTAGATTTAAACATCAAGCACTTTCATGCTTAAAAAATAAAAATTATTACCTAATCCTTCTTATATTCATTTGACTTATAAGTGTATATTATTTGATAAAATTATTTTATACATGTAAGACCTACCAAGATATTATAGTGATCTTCTGAAATAGAGTCGCGTGACGAGCACAAAAAACACAGCGCGACCGTATTTCTCTAAGGTATACAGATATTCTATATGCAGTTGAAGTCACAGGTGGTATGTCAGTATACTATAAAATTGAGATCAATTGTCTCTGTCTACCACTCATCATCATCAGCTGATGGACGTCTACAGCTGGACATAGGCCTTCTCTAGGGATCTCTACATTCAACGGTTTAACGATTTCCGCATCCAGTGGTCCCTCGTAACTCGTTTGATGTCGTCAGTCAACATAACGGTGGTATTCTGTAAGTACAAAATTTATCTGAATTTCATATTTACTTTGAAATCACAACTCACATAAGGTGAAAGTGAGTAAGTATGTTCAAAATAGCTCTGCTGGTGAGGAGTCTACCGATACTGCGCTTCCCGATACGAGAACGCAATTGAATCACTTTGGTTTGCTGGATAATGTATGATGTTGTATGTATGTTTTACTTATAACAAAATATTATATGACATATTTATAACGAAATGAAAATTAATGTTAGGAACTTAAATCGAACTTATTTATTGTGCTGGAATGACATTTATTTTTGACGGAATTCCCAATAGTAAAGAGCAGAGAATTAAAGAAATCAAATTTGAGAAAAACGAACACAGTTTATAAATTTTGATAAAAACTGTATTCCTTTTGTTCGAAATTGCTCGTTATGGTTTAGCAAAGTATATTTTAACTATTACGAAAATCAACGGAAAAAGTTTATATGCTAATTAATCCGACATAAATCTCTTACTTCTCGCAAATAACGTAAGTCACTATGTGGCTTATAACTGTCACTCATTAACTTTTTTTAAGTAATCGTGGTTGAAACGCACATTAACCTAATGGAACGCTTGCGCCCGCGCCCAACGTCTGTCAAAATAAATACGAATGCATGAAACAGAAGGCCGCCTGCGGTTCCCACATTTATGTTTGCACACGACATGCAGTTGTCTAGGTATTTGAGCATTTTTAATTTGAGGACTTGTTGCAAAAGCTTGCGCGATTATTCCTTCTATGCCAATTAATTGACTTTTTGCGTTTATCACTGTAATTGATTACAAACTTTAATCAAATATTTAATACTCGAACAAAGTTTTCTTAGAATGTGGGTAATTAATTATGAGATAATTAGATAGGAAGCATGCGAGCACATGGACTTAAGATATCTATGATTCTGTGGGGAATATTTAATGAAGATGAAAATATTAGAAAATGTAACGTTTACTTGTAACACTGAACTACTCCTAAAAACTAAAAATAGTAATGTAATAAAAATAATATTTTCTTCAATTCAGATAGTAAACTACTTCTGTACAAAATTTCAACTAATCGCGTTTAGCCGTTTGCCTTTGCTAGCTTAAAAATCAGTGCTGCCATATCTACCAACTTTTTGGTAGATCTACCAATTTTCACTTCAGTCTACCTATCTACCACCCTAGACCTAAAAACTACCTATTTTTTAATTAGTTTGACATATCACCACTTTGAATTATTCTTATATCGACGAGCGACGTTGCGATGTATTGCGTGAGTCATGCAACGATGCGTCAAGCATACATAGAGTCCAGGCCATAAACCACAAAAAAAGTAACAGTTCGCCATGAATTCGGCGTTCGCACCATTTCGCGCCCATATTTTACTATTCCTATTATGGCCTATTCCCGGTTGGTTTGTTGCGGAATTAATGTTGAATCTTTGCTCCTGTTTTATTGTAAAAACTAATTAACTGCGTATTAACGGTGATAATTGCTGTTTGTTCTATGTTGCGTGCATTTATTTATATAATGGATTCTGACAGCAGCGAAAGCGATGCATATAGTTCTAGGTTAGGAACTTCACCACGAAAACCTAGAAAAAGGCACTATGACCAAAAATATTCGAAATTATGGGAGAAAGACAAGGAATTTGCAGGTTGGCTTTAAGAAATTACTAACGGTGACGGATATTTTTATTGCAAATCATGTAGGTGTGATCTGAAGTGTGCTCTGCATTGCATTGCATGCATTTTTAATCTTAAAAAATCATCTAAATTGAGGTGGTAGATCTACCAATTTTGCATTTTACATTCTACCAACTTCTACCAACATTTGGCACATAATCTACTAATTTTCTAAAATTCGGGTTGGCAGCACTGTTAAAAATATAACTTCACTACTCAATTGTCAGTAAATAATAGTGACGAATTGATAAATCATTGCCATTGGTTCTAGGCAATGGCAAGAAGTTTTAAAACATTTCATTGCTTAAGCTATGTTACAGAAAAAAAAAATATTCTCTCAAATCGGAAATATAAAATAACTTCTAAATGGTCCGACGTTTTATTGTTCTAAAAGTTAATGACCTCTATTAGCTGTAGAGAAAACCGGCGAAATTAATTTCACAACATTCCAAAACTAGAGAATAAAGATACTCACCAAGTAAGTACTGACACGTGTTTTGACAGTATACCGTCCGTTATAAAGAATACCATACTCTTAAAGCGTTGAAAGACTGATAATAAATATGCATTATAATTGTCAAAGAATGAGAAAAAATGAAAATAACATACCTTTTACGCAATAATCTGTTTTTAATTAAATAACTAAGATTAATAGTTATGCAAGAAATTGTCCAATCAGCCACGTATCTTGGTATAATAATTATATTATCAATGATTTTAATATTTTTAGGTTCCCGACCTTTAACCCAGGTAGTTTTATATTTAAAAACATTCAATAAGCACTATACATACTAATTTACTACTTCTTTATTCTAGGTTATTATGAGGTTCGGATTTACATACTTAATAGTGTCATAGTTCACATCTATTGGATAAGATTATGAGTCAAATTGTCTCGCGATATATAGGTAGTTTTGTTTCGCAAGTTTTAGAGAAAACTACTTTTTTATTTACTGTTAATTTAGAACTTCATAAATTATTACTCCTAAAAAGTCCATAAAAATTTTTAAGCAATTAAATAAGTATAACTAGTTTAAACGGGTTAATGCACGAAACTTTATTTATTTATTGACGTTTCGCAGCCCTTTCAGGTCTGCTTCGTCAGAATTAATCAGAAGCAGACCTGAAAAGGCTGCGAAACGTCAATAAATAAATAAAGTTTCGTGCATTAACCCGTTAAAACAAGTTTTATTTAATGAGTTATGTGTGCGAAATCCTAAGAAACAAATAAAAATTAAATATTTAGATTTATTTAGCATATTTATTTTGACGAAAACCGATACAGTGTAATTTATTTTTCACTTAATCATGTTCTATTTACAATAGGAATATATTAAGCGGCATTTGCTTCATTGTATTTGAATAGTAAAACAAGTATAGTGCAATAATTATAACTGTTCAATTTGTTGACGCACGGCTGAACAAAAGACATCAACGGGCGCCCCAGCAAGAACAGCTTTTTCACACCGCTTACACTAACTAAGGGATAGATATTTGAACAATATTTTTGTTATGACTGTTTTTATTTTAATAAAAGTAATGAAGGGTGTAAGTCCCACAAACTAATGTGAAATAAAAAGAGAAGAATGAATTTCCCAATATAATGAAAGTTGTTAAAAATATATTTGTTTCTTAGGTTTTCACGCACATCACTCACTAAATAAAACAAGTTTCAACGGGTTAGATGCACTGATTTTATTTATTTATTGACGCTTCGCATCCTTTGCAAGATTCTGACGACGCATTTCTGCAAAGGATGCGAAACGTCAATAAATAAATAAAGTCAGTGCATCAAACCCGTTGAAACTTGTTTTGTTTACTGTTAAAAATGGTTATGGTATGACCGAGTGCCGGTGTGAATGGCGTTTGAATATGAACTAACTAAAATAAATTATAGGTGATTAAAATTATTGCACATAATACACTGGGTCAATAAGTAAACTGATGAGCGCGCTCTATGATGTGAGTTAAGTGCACTGTACTTAAAATAATTGCAAGTAAATGTAAATTATTTACAGAGAAGTAAATAAAAAGCTAGGTATATCTAATCTGAATATGTAGGATTGTTAAAAAAATTAACTAACTTGGTTAAAAACTAAGAACTATAATGATATTGGAAATTGATTAAAAATTGTAATAATCAAACACACACACACACTGACACTCACTCACTCACACACAATCACATATAAACACAGACATAACAGACATATTGAATACTTTAGACTAAATATACAACGTGTAAAAATCGTTATATATTTATAACCAATATGGTATTAAGTTTGGAAGACTTATGGCAGAGCGACAGTTCCTGACACAGGCAAATAAACTTGTCTACTAGGGTTTTTTTTTATATTGACTTCTTACAAGTAATATGAATTGTGACCAGTCAACAATTATATCCCCATCACTGTAAGAATTTAATCCACTTTGATGAAAATATATAAGCAGTATTGTTAACTATATTTCTAGTAGTTTATATTTTATCTACAGTGATTGTATAATAGTATTGTGTTTGAAGTTAAATTGACAATGATTTTCGTAACACTAATGTGTCATTTTAATGAAAAATAATCTTACATGATAACTACAAGTAATAAATACATAAGCTTTTATTTTTAATTTCTCGTGTAGCCGGCAAGAAAGACTTTTTTATGAAAGGATAATTTATGATTTTCTTAAATAGGAAAAAGGTGTGTTCAAAAATCAAAATAGATAAAAATTAAAAGTAGATAAAATATGTCTCTTTTACTAGATTAGTTAGCCTAGTTCATTATAGAATAGAGTTGTTAATTAGTGCAACGACGATTCTCTATATACGTTGCTTTGTAAAGGTAACTTGCACAATATTGCATTGACGCCCACACAAAACTACAAATTGAGACTTATTAAACAAAGGCAATAAAGATTTGCTATACCAATTTCATATTTCACAAAAATCTGCGTGCCGAATTGTTCACAAAACACATTTGAATTTTCCACAGATTTTTAACGGTTTAATTTGTTGCTTAATTCATAAATATTTGAAATCCGAATTCTTATTTACCTACGTATTTGTCTGTATTATTCAAATCTTCTTATTGTACTTTTTTAACTGAGCGTAAAAATCACATTTTTACCATTCAGTGCATTTAAATTCCCATATATTACAAAAATGTATAGGTATATTTAATCGTCGCTGAAGATTTGTTTTAGCTCATATCATGTATATTATAACACCTGCCTACTGTTCTTTAATCACGATCCAAAAATGTCCATCTTTAACAATGATAATATTTAAGATTTACTTATCATTAGATCAGTCGATATTTCTTCTATTAATTTCTGTATTTTCTTGAACGTTCAAAAACATCATTTAATTAAAAATATATTCAAATTTCATTCACAAAACAGTTTAACGTCGGCTAATATTGAGTTTTTGTACAAAAACGCAATATTAGCCGACGTATGATAATTATGTTGCAATAATTATCAGTCGTCGGCTGATCTTGCGGCATATATCACTCGTTTGAACCATTTGATAAATGAACCGAATAGCCTCCATTTAAATCTGGTACTATAACAATTAGTAGTATCGAACTACGCCCAAGGCTGTAAACTTAAACGTACATATTTACGTCATTCGTTTTGACATTGCTTAAAATTATTATAATCGTAAAGATTAAGATATAATTATTAAAAATATTTTGAACGGATAAATATTAAGTTGCAAATTGACGAATTATTCACAGGTCGCACAGTCAAACGTAGATATGATTTTATTGAAAATAAAAACTAGAATCATTATCAACTAGAGCAAAATATGAACTAAACATAGCTATTGTAATCCTTTTGATATTTTAGGTAACACTGTTTCTCATTGAATCAATTGCATTTATGCTTGATAAAACAGATCAACAATATTTGAAAAAAAAAACCATTTGTGTTTTTACACTTCCTGTTATATGTTTATACAAATTTCATTATTTGTTGGTGCTTAAATTAAATACAAAAAAAATATTGAAATTAGAAAAAGAGCAATATTCCTAATAAGCCGTTAATTCCACACAATGAAGAGACATGTTTTAAACACAGTACATAACGTCAGATAACATAAGGAATAAATAACAAACAAACAAAATGAATTGAATTAAGGAGTGTGACCAACAAAATTATCATAATCTGCGTGTCACTCCCATTCTGAGATGCAAAACAGCACCGCATTCTAATTAACACGGAAAAGAAAATCTTATAAAATGCTGACAATGTCAAAAGTCACCCGTTATATTGTGGACTAGAATGCGGCAATATGTGCTTTATGTAATAGGAAAGGAAATTGGCTCTTATCTCTGTCGTCGACGCATGCGCGTGCGCAGACGATGATTAACGGCCCCGTGAAGCTCGCTCCCATCACAAAGTCAAATAGCTTTACTTTTCTAATAAAATAAACTTGTATTTTACAGTTATCAAGTAGTAAATTGAATAACTGCAACATTATGTAATTTTAACTGAAAACACTTCAATTTAATGTTTGTATAACATTTCAAATAAATGAAGTGCAATTACGCTAAGGAATATAAAAAACATATTTATATCAAACAGACGCCTCATATCAATGCCTATAGAAGGTCGAACATAACCATAACTATAGCAATTAATAACTCAACATTCTCTATACCGAATGTTGACTACACTACCTGATATGACGTCATAAATGTCAAAGAATTTGAGCAATGCAATAGTAATCGAGATACATATTTGATGGTGTCTACTTATATCGAAGTTTGGATCTCGATATTTCAAGTCGACGAGTCACGATGCTACATTAATGCAGGCTTAAAATACTAAGTACATTACGACAAAAACAGCAACAATCATGGAGCGACCTTTGACTGACATTTGTTCGCCTATACGCCTTTATAACACGGATTCTTCTAAGGTTGAACTTTGAAGTAACGAATTTAGGAATGCCGCCGAAGGCGTACGCATAGCTGCCGGGTCAGATGGGAAAACACAAGAGCGAACGATCCAAAAGCTATTTATTTACTAATGTAATCATAGTAGGCAAGTATGACATTAAAATCATTGTAGATCGTTATTGTTCGGCACGATAATGGAGCTATGGAGTTATCAAAATTATTAACCTTCAGTTCATCTACATGAATAGTATTTTTGATCTATTAAAATGGTTTGTTCTTTTTGATTTTTAGAAGTTACTTATTGTTATTAAAAAAAAGCAACAATGAATATAAGAAAGAAGTAAATGTTAGCCGTTTTATTATTTATACGATAAATATCAAAACAGTTTTGTAGTGACAAGACTTTGAAAGGGACAGAAATAATATACATTAAACGATTCGAAAGATTTTATGAGAAAATCATCATCAATTATCAGATAATTACGAATAATGGATTTGATTATAAAGTAAATAGTGCAAAACTAGTGTAGTGACTGTTTAATATTCTTTCCTGACTTAAATGACAGTACGTCATTGTTTTTACCCGGCTGCGCAATGCAAGAGCGCAAAGCGCGACGCGCAGATTGGGTTATGTGTTTAACAGTCTATATATGTATGTTTGTTCCTTTGTGGCACAGTAGAGACCAAACGCCTGGACCGATTTTGATGATTCATATATCAATCGATTCGTCTCAATCATGGGAGTGCTACTAAAGATATGATAGTAATCAAAATTTAATATGGGCAAAATTAGGCGCCATATTGTGACGAAGTAAAAAAAATAAGTTGACAAAATATGTCGAGAGGGGTATCACTGTCTAGATAATCAAAAATCATATTTAGGTTCCTAACACCATTTTTTATTTTATATGATTGTTTAGGATCTACAACGCTTTAAAGTTGTATATTAACCACTTACGCTTTTAATTTCAATCTTACGTTTGTATGGATCTTTGTTACTCTTTCACCTAAAAAATACTGAATGGATTTTAATGAAACTAAACAGTAATATAGCTCACATATGATAATTACATATATATAATAATTTATGTAGTTATTGAGTGAATTGGCCAATATATAACAATAAGTGTCACATAAGATGGAAAAAAATCTCCCATCTGCGAGCCATTTTGGCCTGCACTGCAAAAACAAGAAAAGTTACATGAATGTAATGTAGAGTGAAAATGTATCTCTTAAATAGTTCGAAAAAAAAAATCCGTGGCACCATTATATCTATTTTTAATGTGTAAGTCATTACCGCTAAAATAGTGAATCAAAACTAAAATATTATTTGATATCTACTTCCAAAATGCACATTTTGTATTAACAAATCATTTTTTATCAAAACAAATACTTTTATCGCTTTTGATATTTAAAGACGATAAACTTTGCTTTTTACACTGTGTCATTTTGACAAATATTTAAAAAGTTACAACGATGACAAAGTGATAGCGCGGTGTACTATGTAAAAGAAAAAAAAATGGGCTATTCGCAGTATCTGATACTATACGAAGCACTAACAATAAAACTGTGATACAGTTCCTTCTTATTAAATGATGAAAAATATATTATCATAATAGGTATTTATGATTATTGAATTTTAATGAAAAACTCAGAATTTTACTGTTTTTCATTTTTTTAACGATATTACTTAATGTTACAAAAAAGGTTTACTTAATATAATGACAAATAACCCATTTTTCGCTAGTAAGTACATACTTATTGGAATCCCTGTATTTATTAATCAGCTCGCGATAATATTGGTTTTGTAATAATTCTGCAAAATTCAAAGTAAATAATGTAGATTTTTATAGGTAAATCACCCCTTTCATCACCCTACGCCTATAAGTATTGCGATGTTGTAGCTAAGAACCAAGTTCCCATCTACTTCTATATGGGAATTCATTATATTCGATTTAGCTATTAGGGCACGGAAGCGCAACAAACAAACTCACTTTCACATCTATAATATTATATTATACTTACTAGTGATCCACCCGGGCATTGTACGGACGAAATTTATTTATCGGGATAAAATATAGCCTATGTTACTCGGACAAAATGTATTTCAATAAAGAAAAATGTAATAATAAATAATGTAGCTACCTTATGATGAATTAATATTTGAAACCGGTTCAGTAGTTTGACAGATTATTTGTTACAAACATACAAATCTTGCCTCTTTATAATATTAGTATAGATAGTTAGGATAAGATAAGTATTTAATTGATGAAAAAGATTTAAAAATAAAGTAAGTAATAGGTTTATTTGATTATATTTGTAAAAGTTACTTAGCATTTGTGCTTAACAGTGAAAGGTTATTCGGTATTTTTTGAAACAAAAAAAATTTTGGAAAATAATTACCATGATTACTGGGAGTACTCTTCATTCGAGCTTTACACTACCAATAAAAAAGGGTCGATCACAAAGTCTTTGACCTGTTATATGTGAACGCTTTAAAAGAAAACTACAAAGAGAACTATAAATTGATAATAAATGAGATTGCTATGGTGCTCTACCAAACGTTATGAAAATTTTATTATGCGCCTTTAGTTTAATCAAATATTATAAACTTTGCTTTGGTGATTGCATAATTATTTAATTTAGTGATCTAAGGCAGTTGCCACCATTGTCCAAAACAACAAACGGGAATTACTGCTTTCTTCAACCTACGACATAAACGTCATTGATTGGTATTGTATATAGGTGATTAAAAACATTTGAAGTTAACTTCTGGCATCTACATATTGGGTTTCTGTGAATTATGTAGGTATATCAAATTATGAGACTAGGGACTGACACTGCATTTGTGTATATCACAATCTTAGACGTCCGGCATTGACATGACAATGCAGCCACTGCCAATTTTAAATAGTCGACGAATAAAAGTAAATGAATTTTATATTTACTGCTAAACTATTAAAAAAAAAACATAAACAAAAGATGACTTTTTGAGTAAGTTCTAGCTTACTATAAAATTTACATACATTAGAGATATTTATGTAACGACTGGATTTAACTTCACTCATTTTTGCGAAAATTGAGGCGCATCTGTAGCCTTGACCCCGCTGGTAAAGTCTCTATATGTCTTAATAAATCTATCTTTTAGACCGACGCAAGGTACTTAATAATTCCCGCGATATTAATTCCCTTACTGAAGTAACAAGACTACGGTATATACCGTCTTAAAATACTAACTAACTAAAAAGTGTGAAATAAAATAGGTAAATTTAAAAAATCAAAAAACCCGACTGCTTAATTATACTTCAAATAAAAACTGAAAAGAAAAAAACAAGTCCAGTAGTCTATAAGGAACAAAGCTACTTTAACAGTCGGGACCCACTGTTGAAAAATATTATGTATTCTGGAATATCTAACGGGTCCCGACTGTTAAAGTAGCTTTGTTCCTTATAGACTACTGGACTTGTTTTTTTCTTTTCAGTTTTTATTTGAAGTATAATTAAGCAGTCGGGTTTTTTGATTTTTTAAATTTTTTATTACACTAGTTGGCCATTATCAATCCGAATGGTGGTCGGTCACGAGTGTATTAGAACATTTTCATGAATGATATAAACCAATCGTGATCGGATTGAATAACAAGAACACAAGATGACCATTTTGTCGTGAGGTCGAAATATTACATCCGGCTATTGGATTCTCCATAAATTTTATAGTAGATAAAAACATAAAAAACTACGTTCTGTATGACATGATTTAACTACATAAAAGTTATGTGTAAACCACATAATAGAGATTATAACATTACTTAGACGACACCTTTTTTTAAGCTTTTAGTGTTAATGTAGGTATAGAAACGGTTTAATAAAGCTCGTCGTGTTTATACAACAATTATAATTACTGATATCATGAAGATGATGAAAATATGCATGATATTTGAAATACAAAACAAATGAATATATTCATTATTTATTTTTTATTAAATGAATTTATTCATTATTATTTAATGTAAGATAAAATCATAATAATTTCTGATTTATGAGGAAGGTGTACCATATTACAATGACTTATTAATTATACAATACAAATCTTCCAAATCTAAAAGCGATTTATGATTAACAATCATCTGTTTCTCATCGTAATCACCTCGCTACGCCCTCCAAATATAAGATAATCTTGAAAGCTCCAATAAGCTGCTTAACTTTAGCGCGTGTCAACACTGCCATAGGAGGCCGTTAGCGGTAATGCCTCCTGATTCATATCAGATGACTAGAAGCCGTAAATCATGGCAGACTATAGACATATGCTTACACGGTAATCTACATATTGTTTTAAAAGGTCAAGTTCGATTAGTTTTGCTCATAATTTGTTTACTTATTCGATCTAACTATATATCGCACACAGAATGGATTCATTATAAAATTTATGGTTTTAATGAACTAACGATTGCTCAATTGGACATTTCAACTTTATTATTTTAACTCATCTCTTCAGAGGTACATAGCGTAATTTTCTCTCGAATTGGAATGCTTGTCTAATTAATGTGGGGTGATGAATTTCTGTAGCCTTATTATATATTTTTCTTAAGCATTTAATTGCTAGACGTATAGAATAAAAAAATAAATCTTTAGATTGTAATTTTTTTTCAATACAAATACTAGCTATATTGTAACACGTTGTCAAAGCCTGCCAGACGATTGTTAGCAAAGTTGCTTGCCTATTCATATGTTATCACGTCATATTAATTAGTCTTAAAAACATGATTTTGCAATTGCATTTTTTGCTGAGTATTGATTTTAAAATATTTACATAATTTAACTAATGTTCAAAAGGTTTCACAAACTGATTTTAAATATGATTTAATATATGATATAATTTTAGCATTAACCAAACAATATTTATAGAATTATTTTGCTGTATTCATTTATCATTTGGTCAATAATATTCAATAAACTAGGCTCGTACAATAGGTACCTGCGCTAAAATCAAATTTTACGATTTTACTAAGCATCATTTTGATTGAATAATAGGCTAGTTGACTCATATCGAATCGTATTAAATAAATGTTTATTTCTTACAGTATTTGGTCTAAGGAACCTAAATATATCGATTTCACTTCATAAAAGCAGAAGATTGCTGTAGAAATTTAATTTTAAAAAATAATTTTTAGTCTATATTTTTTAAACACTAAAAACGCTGTTCGCCACATCCGCCATGATTGTGACGTCTCTTTCAGTAAACAACTAAATGTCATTCGCGTGTTATTGTGGGTGGATTCTTTAGTCTGAATAAATTTATCTTAAAACACTTTTAACTTTAGAAAAGTTTCCGTTTACTTTTTTTTTTGACAAAACTAATTATGGATGCCGGTTTTGTGAAAGCAGAAAGCACAAATCTGCCAAGAATTGACGCATTGATGGTTGGTGAATTTTTTGCACTAAACCCCGATTTCTGCTCTGCGGAGCAGAGAAACGACAAGGCATCTATGTAAGTACAGTGCATTTAGTATTACAATGTAGTAATAAACATAAAACTGATACAACATATGAATAAGTGTAATAAAGTTGCGTAGGTTAATTTCTTTCGGCACTTTAATCCATAACATTCCTGGAGTCTTCAAGGATGTGTTTTTATATTCTCGTACAATACAATAATGATAATTACTTTATTTTTCGTGGTATTTATTAGAAATCGTGTTCTTTTTATTATAAACTCAGATAAGTTATTTTCTGCGTGCTTACGAGTTTTTGTTTACTATAATTGACATCATAGCATAGACAATCTATAGACTAAAATGGCCGACAGCGTTTTTGTATGTCCATGAAAATTCTATTTTAAAATTAAAGATTTGTAGCTTCTAGGTCTCAAAAAAATACAATACATTTTTTTTCGGTCTAGTAGAACATTTATTCACCATTTAAAACCTTTTTCCAAAAAGGGTCAACTAGCCTATTTTGAGACATATAATAGGCACTTATTGAGACACGAGTCTTATTATCTCAGCCGACAAATTATACTGGATCTTAATTTTTATAGCATCGCTATGCCATGTATATAGATAAAATTAAAAAATATTTAATCTTAAATATCAACCTTTCTGTTTTAATCTAAGATAACAACTAACCTTCACGCAATTGCTTTCTCGAAACCTGCATAGAAACTCAAATAAAAAATTAACAGTGTGTAAAAACGCACACGGTTACCATTTAGGAATTTCAAAAGTCCTGACTTTTCGAAAAATAGTCCGGAAGTTTTAGTCACACAATGGTACCATTCCTCACTTAGTTACAATGGTATGGTATTTAAATCAATATGTACGTTTATAATTCATATTCAAAAAATCTGGACAATTTAAAGATCCGGACTAAGTCCGGACTATAGTCTAAAAGTCCGGACATGTCCAGACTAATCCGGACGGATGGCAACCCTACACACACATTACTCATTAAAGAAAACCAGTTTCAACGAGTTAGATACTCCCCTTAGTAGTAAAAGCGAGTAGTTATCATACGTCCGCCCTCCCGTCCTCCAATCGTAGGTCCCTCCGATTCCGTCGGCCTAGGCACGTCTTAGACTACCTCGACGACGAAATCACACGTGCCAACGCGCCTCCGATTCCTCCCACACAGGCCACAAACACCAACACTACACAGCTAGCAAACGTGCACACTAGCTTAGCATTAGGCAGACACCGCACCCGTAGGATAAGAGTGCGAAGACCCGGTCTACACACGAGACGCTATACCAGGTACAGGTACGTACCTGGTCGTTTTTCCCCGCCCCCCACGACAACGGCTAACTAGAGCCGAGATCCGAGTCTCAGAGACGCCCTCTAGTTGAGCCGACCTCCTCAGGTTCGAATGGTCTGGAGGCTCCAGACGGAGAGGAGACTCCCCCCGTGGGGAGACGCCATCCGACTGGAATACCTCCACAGGCACTCGCCAACTCTCGGCTTAGAGTTAGATGCTTAGGTTAGATGCACTGATTTTATTTATTTATTGACGTTTCGCATCCTTTGCTGGAATGCCATTATTGATTAATATTGAAATTGCCATTAATGAGAAATAATGAATCATTATTCCGACGACGTCTTCCTGCAAAGGATGCGAAACATCAACAAATAAATAAATAAAATCAGTGCATCTAACCCGTTGAAACTTGTTTTATCAAATACAATTGTCACTATAAATTTGAAACGGAGTAGGTATGTTTACTCAATTCGTAATTATGTACGTGGTTAGAAAACAAATTGGTACTTTGCTGTTTTTAGTAAAGCTTTAGATGTTGCGAAACGATACTATGACAATAAGCCGTTTGCACGTAGAGACAGTAATACCTAAGCACTGACAGTTGCATGCGCAATGCGATTTGTGTTTTGGTGTGTTTAAAATAAAATAAAAAACATTCCATCATATTAACTTCTTTCTCTGATATCCTGCGCAGATGAGGGAATTATCATATATGACTTTTTTGTCCGTCAAAATAAATCGCTTACAACTACATTGAGAAACGCACACGGCGGATTAAAAGTACCACGTAAAACAAGTCCCCCGAGTAAAAAAAGTACGCGGGATTCCCCGAAAAAAAATAAGTCATGTGAGTAGGCGGAGCAACCACACAGAACACTTAAGCCCGCGTTGCCCGCTCGATCAAATTTAAAGAAATGCACCAGTTATTCGCTTTTTCATTAATTACAATACAACGTCTGAGAAAATTTTCGGGGGACAAATGTTCGCACATCGTGTGCGACAAGTCCGTGATAAGTCCACAGCGGACATTTTCTTCACTATTTCCGGCTTCTGTCGGACTTCTGCCGCGGAGGACAGATCCTCCGCGGACAAAACCCTTCGTGTGCGCAGGCCAACTTACTTGTCAGTTTTTTCACAAATAGCTTTAATAATCGTGTGTGTGTGTTTCATGGTGTCAAACAAATGGTAGTTCCTGTAATGTTTAGATATAGTAATGAAATGTAATTGAAGTTACTCTTTGAAGCCTAAACCGCTAACCGAATTTGATAAATTTTGGGATGGAGATAAATTGAAATACGGGATGATACAGTATGGGAAACGAATAATTCTGAGGAGACGAATACATGAACGGACATTCACTTGTAGGTTAACAATATTAGTTCTAAACATTGTTACAGCAACAACAGGTACCTTAATGTATATATTATTTATTTAGCAAAATCGCAAAAATGCTTCATCAATAAATACGTTATTCTCGTGGTAAATTATCATAAAACAATACAACGATAACGATGTTCTAACTAGGTACGATTTATTTAGTGCTATCATCAATTCAGACAAATGTACAAAAACAAGAAAATTTCATCAAAACAAAAGTTAATTCCTTAGAAGTAGTTTACAATGATGTATTACAGCTATAGCGCTCTAGAGTCAACCAAATGTGACCTGTGAGATAACGTACATTAGTAACCCAGTCGTGTGTGTTAGGAACATGTATACCATTAATAATTTATTATACCATGCTTGCTGAAAATATTGCTAGCTAATATTATGCATGCGCTATCTTGTTAAGTGAATAATACTTGCGCTTGCGCATAACCCCCGGGTCAACAGGCACGCCTTAATAGTACAATTTGAGCGATCTTGAATTTGAATGTTGTTCATATTAGATGCATAATGTGTTACATGAAATTATTCTGCGTTTGTCCAAATAAGGTGAAGTCCTTGTACTGCGAGATCTAATGTAAATATCAATTGACAAAGGAGTTCAGAGGTGTTGGATTTTTTTAACATTCACACAATTAGTCAAGCTGCAAAGTATGCACTGAAGGGCTAGTTTTATGGTATGCTAGGGTGACTGATAGAATGCATAGTACTGATACATACATTAGTATATTTTACCTAGAAATACATATAAACATATTTGTTTCTTAGGTTTTCACGCACATCTTCATTAAAGTAATGCGGTCACCTAATAATATGCAATTTACTTACATTTTTTTATAAATTATCCAATCTTTTAAAAAGTGCATACAATACTATTTTTTCTTTTGATGCGAAACGTCAATAAATAAATAAATTCAGTGCATCTAACCCGTTAAAATTGTTTTATGCATATAAACATCCATGATTTAGGTACAAATCCTGCATATTACTGACATTTGCCACACCGGGATTCGAATCCAGGACCTCGGAGTAGGAGACACCTTGAAACCCAGCGTACACTCGGCCAAGCAGGCCGTGACGAAGTTTGACATTCTATTATATTATCTACCCAAATTGCTTTTCTCTCTAGACTGGGGGCCAATCGCCTAACGGAAATGCTTTGGAAAACGCTAACGCTTACGATTTTATTTTCTTATTTCTCGCCGCCTGAGGTATTCAAATGCCTCTCGCTCTTTCTTTTTCTTTTGCATTGGTAATAACAATATTAAAAAAAATGAGCGTGAGGTATTCGAAAACCTCAGGCGGCTAGAAATAACAATATAAAATCGTAAGCGTTAGCGTTTGCCAAAGCATTTCCGTTAGGCGATTGGCCCCCTGGTCTAGGCCGTAATAAGCACTTTAGTGCAGAACTCAGTAACATATAGTTTTTGTTCTTGGACATGCATAAATATTAACCTTCCGTGAAAAATAATAGTACAATAATGGTGAACACTGAATGAATTTTTTTAGTGAGTTTTAAGATCATCGCGAATATACAAACAGACAGACTTTAGTTTATAAGACAATATGATATGATACTATTCCAATTCTAACAATGTACAATTAGCAATACTGGATTGCAGAGGTCTCGTGTGTTTTTATTGTACAACCACGGAGGATAAAGCCGCGTATTCATTAGGCAACTTTTGTTTATTAACAGTTTATGAAGATGATCACCTCGTTTATAAACAAGTTTACCGTAAACACTGTTTCTGAAACTTGGCCGTCCACACTTTTCAGTTGTTGCTAGTATGTCATACAAGGAGGTAGTGTTGCTCTATGCTGCTTACGTAGTAATTTATGAGAGTACGAGTAGGTACGTAACCGTTGCGTGCGCTCGAAAAAAGTGCGAAAAAGCTCTACGTGCATCGTAACTTGGTCATTGGACCACTCTACTTTTATGTTTAAATAAACAACTTATGTCAACTTATGTTTATAAACTCAATGTTTCGTCTTACTCTCCATTCAGACTGGAGAACACGACAATGTGTGTGAAACAATGTTTCAACACCTTTTTGTTTCTAAACTGAATACAGGGGGCGATGCAACATTGTGAAAAACTGTTTATAAACAGTGTTTGTAAACAAATGTTGCTTAATATATACGCAGCCCAACGGTAGCTAATCTTATTGCAAAAGAAAAAACATCCATTGTGAAGCATTGAAACAGATGGTAAAATGCAATCAATAGACAATCTGCGGTACGAGCAATTCTAATACAGCTATTCGTTCAATTCTGTAATGACTTCGTATTTCAAATTCCCGTACTTCAATGGCTATAGTGGTAGTTGGACTATGCCTACAAAACACAGGGAAGAGTTTTTTAGCCGGGCAGAGCCACAGTCATAACTCAAAATATATAGATAACGCAAGTGTATGTACTTCGCGTGGCAAAAGGGAGAGCAGTGGTCTCCTTTTACACTAATTTAATTCTAAATTCTTCGCGTCACCGTTCTCGACACCGGCCGTCAATGGTAATATTTAAAAAATATCTAGGTATGTCATATTAGGCTGTAAAAACGATATAATTTAAATAGGTGACCGGGACCCATGCATTTTATCACTTATTTGTACTCGTAAGGAATCAAAAGTTCAAATGTATCAGGAAAAATAATGAAATAATATATAAACATAATTATCGCTTGTATTACATAAATGAATCATGCTGCTATAGGATAAATATATTATATAGACAAAAATATATAGGTAAAATGTTTCACGAAAGTAGACTTGTTTGTAATTGTAAATATTTGTTGGAAATTAAGAAAAGTTTTGCAATACCCTTGCAGAGCCCATGTTGTGAATCCTTATTTTAATTTTAAGAACCCATGTACCCACATGAAGCAATAAAGATTATGATTATAACGATTACAAACATGCGACGTATCCTTCAATCTTGGTCTGTGGTCAGAACCTTATGTTTGTATAACGTTATTAACAGTACTTTAAATATTAACGGTAACGAAAAACTTTTGTTTTTGTGGCCTGTGGTTTTATATTTATTATTGGTACCTATGCTATGTTTCCGGCACAATTCACATACGTTTATTTTCATGCGACTGCATAAAAATTTTACCGATTCGTAAAAAATGTACCTACACTGTGATAGACTATACAAAATTTTCTACAGCAAACAGTGTTGATTAAATTATGATAATCTAGAACCCAGTTTTAAAAATACAATACTGAAGTAACAATAAACAGTCAATATCTATATAGCTATTAACTGGATTTGCGTCAATCATAAAAATGCACCGGTACAACAGCTTTCTAAGAACAATTTTCCGTAATAGCAATTACCAATATGCAATTAATCGAAAAGATTTATTTGCGTTTCCTTCAAATGCTACATTAATTACGTATCTATCTATTAGATTATTGTCGGAAACAAACGGTACGTTAAGGAAACAAGCGATTGTTGTTAACGATGCTCAATGATTCACAGCTAATTCTTGTTGATGTTGAAGTGGGCGCAGCGTCGGTCGGTACGTACGTACACCTGCCGAATTAAGCGCATACAATAGAAGCATTGTACGCCCACGCAGGTGATTCAGTCGCATCGCAGTCTCCTTGACACCTACTTACATCCCTACGCTTCTAATTACTGTAAAACTCCAAAATGAGGAGATAATAACAAACACAAACAATATTTTGTCCTATCAATCCACTCGTCCTCATTCTATACTTGTGGACTATTGTGTTTCAATATTTGACTCACACCAACTAGCCTAGCCCCAAAGTAAGCACTGTAGGCTTGTGTTATGGGATGTAACGGATAGAATACATATACTGTACATATATAAATATATTTATATAGTAATACATATTAAACATCCATGACTGAAGTACAAATGCTCTTATTCATCACACAAACATCACCGGGATGCGAACCCGGGACCTCTCGAGTCGGCGACATCATGAAAGCCGGAGTACAAACCACTCGGCCACGGAGGTCGTCAAATACTATTTTATATAGTGTTTTCAAAATTATAATGGTCACTTTGATGAGATGTGATGACAAGGTACCTTGCGGGTGATGATGATGTTTGTACTTGTTTTACAGCGATGGTGGTAGACCTAGAAAGGTGTACCTATCAGCGTGATTTTTGTTAAGTAAAATACTGAGGTAGGTACACAAGAATATGACTCACCTGATGATAAAGGTCACATTAGCCTTATATAGATGCTTGTGATAGCAAAAGAGCATTGTATGCACTTTTTAAACAATTGGTTAATTTATAAAAATATTTGTATTTTTTTTAATTATATTCGTTAATTGACTTTATTAAATTGGTTTGATTTGTGTGGTATATGTTTTTCGTTTGTTTCTTTGGCTTGTCAGACCTAGTCCCGGGGTGACGCTATTCCATACGTCCCCGGAGGCTGGGACTGAGGAAATAAAATATTATTAGGTGACCGCATTTCTTATTCGACCGTCGTATATAGGGTTGCCAACCCTACTATATAATATAGTATCCTGCTATATTAGAGGGTCAAATCCTATATTCCTGAAAAAAAAATATAGAAGACCAAACTACTATATTTTGCATAAAGCCGACTATTACCAGTAAAATCATTAGTATAAAATAATAATAATTATTTACCATGGTGCAGATCAGCAAAGAATATTCACTGAAAAAAATAAAGTAAATATTCTAACTACTATTTTTTTTTGTCACCTATTATATTTTTAAAGGTAAAACTTTGATACTATATTTCATAGAAAAAAATGGGTGCGTGTACTTATGTAGGCGCGTGAGAAGTTACCCTTCTTTGGCATCGTTTAAAATTAGTTTTTAATTGCATGCAAATAATTAATTACAATAAATTAATAAAAAGTCTGGAAAACTACACAGTCAATAAAGTTCAGTTTTAATTTGAAAAAATAAATAAATAATCAAAATATTCAATTAAAATCGCTACTGAATATAATTTATTAGAACATATGTGATTTGCACTTGTATGAAACTCAAACACGTATTCCGAATATACAAACTAGGAATATGTGGATTAATATTATAAATATGAATACCTATAACTGATACTTTATTACAAAAAATAAAGATGTGGTTTTTGGTTCTACTACACCAATGGTCAAGAGATGGCGCTGTAGTCTCCTGAATCGCGCTTTGGTTCCGTTGTTCCAGATTAATAAATACTTTTGATAGGCCTTCACTATGCAGTCGTTAGCACCCACTAAATAGAGATTCTATTTCTATTTTGTTGGTAGATTTTCTTAATGTGCGGTAAACACGAAAGTAACAGCAAGAAGTTTGCTGAAGCGACCAACTTCATGCTGTTAATTTTTTGTGTTACAGTGATGCGCGCGCATCTTAAAATTTCACTCTCATCATTTTTTCATAACGCGCCTAAAGAAGTATAACTTCAAAAAAATTTGGCAACCCTAGTCGTAAACCATGTGTTTTATTCACTGTATTCATTATTCGAAGCTAAAACAGCTGTAAAGTCAAGTAACGAGCTATAAAACAATGATTTTTACACAATGCAATGGTCAAGAGGCTCACCTGTACCTAACCTACGTCGTAATGTGGCAATAGCCAGAGGAATTTGTGTCGACGTGCCCACAAATCTGCAGATGACAATCACTAATAACTCTTTGTCTCATGTGATGTTACAGCAGCCTTGCAGTTTTGTTTCAAAATCCAAATCAAAAATCATTTATTTAGTCTAATGAGGCTGTTACAAGCACTTGTGAAGGTCAAAAAGCTACGCCATCGGTTTGCAAAACTACGGCGGGAGACCGTGTACTGAGAAGAACCGGCAAGAAACTCAGCAAGGGCTGCTTTTTTCTCCCTGTATTATTATATACAGAGTCGTCAAGTATACTCTTAACAATAACGATAAAACCAGATAATCATTATTTTATACTATGTTTTAACTAAGAAGAGCTTAGCACCACCAATCCGCACTGGGCCCGCGTGGTGGGTCACGGCTCATTCCCCCTATTCAATCCATAAAGGAGGTCTGTGCTCCTGCAATGGGGACATTATTAAGCTGTTGATGATATATACTATGACTATGAGAATTTAAACAACTAATGTAAATAGTAAAAATCTTTATTCAATATCGATCTAGCCAAAACTTTCGATGTCTCTAGTTTTTAAACGATCATTTAGATAATCCTCAGATTATAAATATTATAACGTTAATTAATAATTTTACATTTTTAATTAGTGAGAAACAGAGAAAAAGCTGATTTCTAGTAATGATGAGAGAATTAAGGCGCTGTTCCAATGCAATGCACGATATGCTCACACACTTTTAATACTATCTGAGACCTTGTTTCGGTATATGTCTACTTTTTACAGAAATAAATATATATATATATATATATATATATATATATATATCCTTTTGTGTATTTATTATATAGCAAACTAGTGATTGCACGCGACTTTATGTACGTGCCAAAAATTAGTTTCACATACAAAATTCCACCCCCTCTCAACTCTCAATTCTTAAAGCTATAATAGCTGATTTCTAGGACAAAAACTATCCTTTGTCCTTTCCCGAAAGTCAAATATCTCTTTATCAAATTCCATCCAAATCGGATTAGTAGTTTAAGCGCGAAGATGTAGCAGATAGATAGACAAACACACGTTCGCATTTATAATATTAGTATGGGTTATCGTCGTAAGGTATAGATAGTCATGGTAGGTATGGATACGTTTTATGATGAATATGATGATATCTTCTTATGAAGACCTGTGCGTTTGCAATATACCTAATGCTACATAGAGCTACAAGAATCTGAGAATCCTGAGTTCCAATTATTACACTACAAGGTTCCACTAAATGTTATTAGGACATGATATGTTTATTCATAAAATAATTAGTCCCATCAACATCAGTAGCAAGACCATGCTTCACGATGGAATAGCGCCTTATAAAAACAGTGAAAACGATACTAATACGTTTTTAATTTGCAAGATCGTTAATAGATGTCACCACATGTTTATATTGAATATAATATATTCAATGTTGGTTACATAACTGTTACAAAGTGGCAAAAACTCTAAAGATAGTGTGGTAGTCAAACATTTTGATAAGCATCAAGGCTAAGCAAGATATAGAAATTGATAGTTTCGCTAAAATACACATTTTGCGAAAACTAGCAAATGTTCTTGAGGAAGGATTTATGTAAATATGTTAAGAACGTCACAAAATATTATTCACATTTTTTTTTATTTTACAAGAAATAAATAATCAAAATCTATACTACTATTAAAATTAATTTAGAGCTGAACCGCCTTAATACCTAGGCTAAAGTTAAATATGGACTAAAACTGATGCTAAAAAGGAGGAGACAATATTAGGTTTAAACCCAGACTAACTTTAATTCGCGTTTTAAAATAAGGCTGTATGAGTTTGGTTTTTTGGTTGAACGCGCTATTCACTAACTTCTGGTCCGATTAGAAACCGGCGGACACTGCATTTATCGCAGTATCCACCACAAAAATATTTTTTCTAAAGGGAAGGCTTGTAAGCCTAATATTATATATATATAACGCTTTGACTAATAGGAATGGAACATCAATGAAACATGTTGCAAAAACCAGGGAATATATGTCATTTAATTTTGAGAGTTTTTGCTTCGTGCGTTGCGTAAACGGTAAAAAGTTATACAAAATCATGCAAGACGGAATTGCTCCCTTTTGAAAATTGTATAAAGTCCTGTCTAGCTTTTAAGAGTGACCCACTGTAACCTTTTCCTCTTCATTACTGGTCTTTTTAATATTTATAACAAGTGTCACGCACTAACGCTACGGCCACACTATTCCGCTATCGCGAACATTTTCCGTTTTCGTAACAAGTCGGGCCAAGTAATAGTCACATTTCTGACCGTGTTCTGAAAAAGAATATTGCTTGACTAAAAACGGGAAAAGGTGAAAAGTTAGGTATTTCGTTCGGCAGTAAAGTTATTCTGCTTCTCGTATCTTTCAAACATCGCTACGCTCAAGATTCAATAAAAGTACTAAGTAAGTAACTTTGCAATCTTGATATTCTTTTATAGTGATGTCATGTCATGATTGATAGGGATGACCTAGGTGATGATAATAAGTATAAAAATATGTATAATCGTTGTCGATTCATATTTGGTGGTAAGCGTGCGTAAGTTCTAGTCCGTAAACAATAGTGTCACATTCACCAACAATACAATTTTCCCAACTGTCTAAGGTACAAGGTAAGGTAATATTGGCCAAACCGTCTGCTCTCTCACATTCTATGACATTCGCTTTCTCCTATCAAACCCTGAAAGAAAGTACTTTTAAAATTAATTGAAAAAATTTACTCTATTGTAGCCTGATGTACCGTTAAGTTTATCCTTTTACAAGATAACATGAAATGCTGACTGTAATTTTATTGTATACGTAGGTATATAATAATTTTCCAGATACAAAACCCAAACTAGTATTATTCCGAACGCTAAAATGTCAGTGTTTCTATTAAAGAAGACAAGCTATTTAGAAAGTTTTTACAAATCTCACGGAAAGTGAAATTCCAAGGCTAGGTAGTAGTAGTAGATAAGTAACTACATAAGCAAAAACTAGTAAAAAACAACTAAGTAGGTACGTCGCAGAAAAACAACCAATTTCATCAACCTCTTTAAAATCATAAACAAGAATCGAGTAATCAAAGCAGTATTTTTAGGGTTCCGTAGCCAAATGGCAAAAAACTGAACCCCTATGGATTCGTCATGTCTGTTTGTCTGTCCGTCCGTATGTCACAGCCACTTGTTTACGAAACTATAAGAACTTTACTTTTGAAACTTGGTAAGAAGATGTATTCTGTGAACCGCATTAAGATTTTCACACAAAAAGAGAGAAAAAAAAACAATAAATTTTGGGGGTTCCCCATACTTAGAACTGAAATTAAAAAAAGAATTTTTTCATGAAACCCATTATTGTGGGATATCTATTGATAGGTCTTCAAAAACTGTATAGAGGTTTCTAATATATTTTTTTTCTAAAATGAATAGTTTGCGCGAGATACACTTCCGAAGTGGTAAAATGTATGTCCCCCCCCCCCCTGTAACTTCCAAAATAAGAGAATGGCTAAAACTTAAAAAAAATATGTGATCTAGTAACTTGTTTTTTAATACGTCATAAATCGTAAACCGCGATTTACCTTTCATTCAATCAACTTAACGTTACTTATCAATAACTGAATAAAAAAAAACACTATTATTAAAACATCGATCAAAGTTACAACGAACTACAATAACTTTTATATTATGTTACTTGCTGCTACAGAACCCTTCATGGGCGAGTCTGACTCGCACTTGGCCGCTTTTTTTATCATCCTAACACTAATTACCAGTTAAAATCAACGTCAATCTATTAATATTTCCTTGGGTCATGTTGGTTAGGAACATATCGAGCGTATGACAACAATATACGGTGAACTCCGTTATCGTACGTACATTGTTCTATTATTATTTCGAGAACAGAGTCCACAGCAACAATGATGAGGATTATGATTGGCAAACGTAGGTACTTATTGCTACTTAGTTGAAACAGCCGTGAAGGTATGTTGGTATCATTCTCAAAATAAATACACGACACAGAGAGATACAAGAATAAATAGTACACCTTTTTTATATAGGTACGTCCGAAAAATGACTGATTTATGTAAAAAAAAACAATGCTCTTGTTGCTAAATTGTCCACGCAGATCTGAAACAACCTCAAGTAAAACCTAGATCCCGACATGGTCATTACGGTTACTACTGTAGACGATGGCGATGGACTGAGAAACCCAGGCAATCCAAAAAAACCGGCCAAGTGCGAGTCGGACTCGCGCACCGAGGGTTCCGTACAAACCTGCAAGGTTTACAAAGTTCGTTCATTACGACAATCCTTAGATTTTTTTTTTTCACGGGTTAAAGGCAATTAGATCTAAGTATTTGATATGAATTTCAACTTGATAGCTCTACGCGTTCATGAGGAAAAAAGTAATAAGTTTATATTTATTAAAAAATATATATTTTGTAATGTAACTAAAAATTTAAGGTTTTCGGAATTTTTCCTTTATGTGTGCTATAAAACGTTGCTTCATGCCAAATTTCAAGATTCTAGGCCGACTGGAAGTACCCTTTAGGTTTTGATTCCCTTGCGAGTACTTGCGAGTTTCAAAATATACAGCTTAAATTGCTGTTTCTTTTGATTGCGTTGACATAGAAGTTTGATTTTGTTACAGCTTAAAGGTATTATAGACCTGAGTATTTGGTATGAATTTCAATTTAATACCTCTACGCGTTTATGAGGAAATGGGTAGTAAGGTTAAAATTATTAAAAAAAAATATATTATGTGATGTAACTCAAAATTTATGGTTTTCGTAATTTTTCCTTTATCTATGCTATAAGACGTTGCTTGGTACCAAATTTCAAGATTCTGAGTTCACGGGAAGCACCCTGTGGGTTTTGATTCCCTTGCAAGTGTCGAAAATTTGCGGCATAAACGGCTGTATCTTTTGATTGCGTTGGCTTAGAAGTTTGATTTTTTCACAGCTTCAAGGGACAGTAGACTTGAGTAATTGATATAAATTTCAGCTTCATACCTCCACGCGTTCCTGAGAAAAAGGGTCTTGACAGACGGACGGACGGACAGACGGACAACAAAGTGATCCTATAAGGGTTCCGTTTTTCCTTTTGAGGTACGGAACCCTAAAAAGGCTAAATGTGAAGAAAATATTACAAGAATAAATTCCACTTGGTTCAAGGTTTCAGGCAGGATTTGAACCTGCATCTTCCGCTATCCGGGCGGTTAGCGGTATTGTAAATTACCTACAATGCGAAGAGATGGCGCTGCTGCTTTGCAGCCTAAGAAATATTAGAGGAAATTCGACACTGCCATTAAGGCCTCGGTAGCATAATTGGTTAGTGCGTCAGTCCGGATAGCGGTCTTGATTCTTGATCAAAATGCAAGAGTTCATTTAATTGAAGACTTTGTTTGACAGACAACGAGCCGAGAGCGAAGTGAGACGTTTTTACTTTATTATTAACGATGTTCTTTTGCATCTAGTCACAAAGAAGTGCAAAGTAAACATATGGCAAGCCAAAGAGTTTAATTCTTTTCCGTCCGACGTCAGCATCTGTTTGGCAGAAGCATTACAACTGTTTGCTAGCGACATATGATCACGCTACCAGCCTGTAAAACAAATGAGAATAGTTACACCATAGCGCAAATATTTGTACTGTACCGATAGCAGTTAAAACTGTTACGTGGTATCATTTGTTTGGTAAAACTTTTATTTTAACTACACTGTTCTCTATCACCCATTATCTATCACGTGAAACGAATAAAATTTTTACACTATCACGAATTTACTCGAGATTAAATTGAACCCAATTTTTTCATTTGCAGAAAAACTTGTTTCTTCGCTTCTATCTTAAAATGAAAAAGTTTAAATACTCATTAAGAGTTGACTGATATTTTTGAAATACAATGTCACATCATCTAATGCTGAGGCAGGCTTACTGTATAAGTACCTTTTCAACATGTTGTGTTTTTTAAGGGTTAATAAAAAATATTTTCTCTCTTTCTTACTTTCAAATGGAAGCTCGCTTTCCGGAATTGAATATCAAACTGTTTTCATAGTAGGTATTACTTATTCTGAATCTATACGGCAGCAAACCATAACAGCACGTTTGGTTGTCCAAATTTTTTGGTCTTGTTTGGACAAATCGATGTCAAAGTTTTACGAGTAAAACCAAACTGTCTGAAGTGTTGTATAGCATTTAAGCAAAGTGAGGCACGTTTTTATAATCATTCCATAAATTGATTCTAAGCAAATTTGAATAGTAAAAGTAATGTTTTACATAAATCGAGAGTTACCTACTTACCCGGAGAATTGTAGTATCAATAGAAATACGTGCGATCCTTACTGAATTGTTAATGCTTATTGTTGGCAAACACAATCCTCCTTACATGAGAAAACTGTAAATCTAAATTATACTAACTCTAAATCCTTCAAAGCTTTGAAATGGTGAAAGTTGAATAATACTGGTACAGTACTGATAATGTTTTATTTAAATCGTTGAATAAAGTGATAGGTAGTTACATTGCTAGTCACACCAAGTCGATGTTCTCACAAACAATAGACATATAAGTCGCTGTATGATAGACAAGTCAAGGCTCTCATACAGTATTTGATTGAAACATGATAGGTGAATCGTGAATGTTATGAACTGATGTATAATGCTGTACTTACCTACATATCTTCACTTTTAATATAAGTATACATTTAATATGCTTTAGAAAAAAAAGTGACATTGATGAGTTATACCTTTTCCCTACATACTTGCTCTTATTTTTATATAAATGTGCTTTCAGGCTGTAAGCAAAAAAACCAAGGATATATTAAAATTAAAGTCATAGTCCACCACAAACAAACTTTAAGATTGATCTGGTACTGATATTTATGGTCTCACTCACCTCGTTAACATCAGGGGCTACTACGGGTCTAGAATAAGTGACTAACTTTGCGTTAATTTTTAATTGTAATGCCCGATAACCCATTTCTTTATTTGGGCTTAATGTTGGAAAGGGAGGGAAGGACGGAAAATTGTCATCAAAGCATGAATTGCGAATACAACACGAACAGGCGATTAATTAAATTTGTGTACAATCAAGTGACAATGTTGTGTTTGCCCAAGTAGTCACCTGACTGTGCACATCATCATTAATCTGACCCATTATTCGTTAGTTAAGTTTGGAATGTTGCTCTCAACAACATGGTATCATTGTACGATATAACCCTCCACTAATGTTTACCTTCATGTATGAAAAAAGGAAAATACATTTAATAATGATATACCAATGAGATTTTTAAATCCAACATTGTATCATAATGTGTGACCAAAAGTATTTTAACGAGCCTTTTTCGAACTAATGCATGCATTAAGAAAACCCGTTAGACCATAGTTCCCGACTGCACCTGCAGCAGCCACCAATTTGTATGGGGTCCGCGTGCTGGGTTGTTTAAATAACACATTCTTCTTATTCCATCCAAACCTTATGTCCCAGGAGAAGGAGCATAGTAGTAAGTTGTATGAGTAGTAGTAGTTTATTGAAGACAATGATGACAAATACAACTCGTGTGTTCGCGTTTGCCCAGACAACCTCATTTGTTTATCGCAACTAACAACTATTTGAGTATGATTACTTACACTATCAACAAGAGTACAATATTTGTGCAGTCGATCTATACGAGCAAATGTTTACACGTAACCATTTTATAACCTTATTAAGACAAATATCAGTTGTAATTTATTTTACTGTTGGCAACTTTTCTAAGAATATGATACACTAGCGTCTTTCGAGCGTCGTCCTATCACGACATTTCGAGCCTATAAGTAAGCTAAAGTAAGTTCTTTTTAAATTCTTTCGGATAGAGGGTGAGTCCAAGCACCTGAGAGCGAGTACTGTGTAGGACAGGCTTCGAGGCTTTCTTTACCAACACCTGTCAATCGCACGTCATCGGGGCGGAGTCGAGTGCACGGGGGCTCACTACTGGCGCCAAATACAATAGGTTTCACAACAGCGCCGGTCCCGCCGTGACGACTTCAGCTGATCGCTAAGGCTAAGAACTCACGAAGCGGTTTTTACCCGCGCCCGCTGAGGGAGAGTTGTGTTATTTCAAGAATCACGAGATCACAGTTTTCTGCAGTTCCACAGCCGCCGCGATTGCAATAACGCTTCGGATGAAGCCCACTGCGTCTGTGGGTCATGTACAGCGGATGGTGCAAACAACCACACACACACAGCGGGCGTAAGTCGCGCACTAAAATTTGCTCTTGTGCATTATTAAAATTTCACATTCTATGCGAGTTGCGGTCATGCAGCCGCGGCGGGTGCGGTTAAAAACCGCTCCGTGAGTTCTTAGCCTGCCGGCCGGACCGGCCGGGCGGTGGCATACACGCGCCCGCGACCCCGAATTAGCAAAACATTCCTCGGCGTCGACTCTTCAATCGATCGGATGGCGTTTCAAGGGCGTCACATTGATACCGACATGACACAGAACACGAGAGGCGTGCTCCGCTATTTCGGTACGGTGACAAAGGTAACTAATGCGCATACTCGATTGCTTAGTCAATGTTTATTAATATCCTATTTGTTACTTGTCATACAATTTCTGAATTAAGAATGAAACTAGCTTACTCAGCCGTCATGGTCTACGGACAGGGTAACAAGACAACACTGAAGAATATGTTTGGACTGTCTTCTTTAGGGTCCTCTAGCTATCCCAGACCGGCAAATCCAATCGAGCGGAAAACCCGCTTTTAAAACTTTTATACTTGTACATTTAATACCTGTAAATGTGCAACGTTTTTCTAATATATTCTCTAAAAAGAAGATTTTCTAAATTTTCTCCCAAACCACAAAGATTTTCAATATTTCACCCTAGTAAAGTATTAGTTTGAACTGAATAAAACATTGGAAGAGCTTAAAATTAGATGTCTATCTCTTTAACAGTAAATTTTTAAGCCCGGATAAGCCGCAGCTAAACCATTCTTTATTCGGATTACATGAAAATGTACAAGCCTCGTTAATTTTACACCCAGTCATTGGAGTTGCCTAATGTTATACTTATATAGTATTCAAGTGTATTCTGAGATGCAATAGTTTTGAAGATAGCTCGTGATTTTGTAAGAGGACTGCAATGAGCAACGAGGCACGACGGTGACGCCCTCCACTCCACACACGCAAATGAGACGTGACAATAATCGAATAAAGAAAATTGAAATTCATTTACAATAAACTTTCCTAAGGAGCGTTGTTTGTTCAAGTTTTTCTCGTGTATCTAACTCGATCATATTTTTAGTAAGCCAAACTTTATTAAGACTAAAAATTGAGCATTAAATCAAAAAGTACTTTTTGATTTCTCTAATGAGGAATATAAAGTTCTTAAGCAGTTTTTAAATTGCGTTATTTTAATTTTGCTCTTATTACAAGTTATTTAAAGTGGGTGGTCTTGAGTTTGTGAATAATAAATACACTATGGCAGTTTCTTATGGTTTATTTAGTGGGAAGGGTGAAATCTTTCTCGCCTCTCCAGGTCCAGCATGAAAACTTTTAATAAAATAAAGGCAATACCTACAGTTAAGATAGCGTTTAAAATTGCTTATATCAACATTCATCATCGTGACAACGTCCAATTAAAAGTTACTTTATTTATTGAATACATGACGCGCAGGCTTGGTCGGTCATTAAGCCCTTTGTACCGCACCAAAATAAAAGCAACAGATGTAATTTGCGATGACAAGTTCAAAGGGTGTATCCGTAATTGAATTATGAGTAGTTTGCCCCTACCAAGAGTTTGACTATTGATTTTTATAGGTATTTTCTGTTCCGTGATTGGTATAATGATTATAATAATATTCCTAATACACTGAAATTGGCACTAAGTGGAAGCATTTGGTTAGGTAATTTGAATTTAGGGTCGTCATTTAATTTCACTTTCTTTGATTTTCTTTGTACGCTAAATACGCCATATTCATAATGTATTCATATTTACCCTTTTATACCATTATTTATGCCGTTGGTGAGCAAGTTACTCGTACGTCCATTGGAATGGAATGTTTATCTGGAAATGTTTGTTATACATCAATTGTACTTTTGATACCCTATCATGGCCATAAGTGGTACAGAACGAGTATCTGTGCGTTCTGTATATAACACACGGCTTCATGCTCAAAAAAAAATTTTTTTTTTTTGAGAATTTTCTTCTGCCGTATTTTATCATAACTATTAACTAACAAATTTTCCGAAAAATGTATCCAATTAATCACCTAAACTCGTGGTAGGGGTAAGATATTTATTTGAAATTTACGAGTTATAATTAAAGTTCGGTTATCTAACCATATCCAGGCAGGCAGAATATGTTAAGGACGCCCGCATTGCTGTGCGCAGATGCCTCGTTTGTACACCTGCCCCCGTCACGGTGTACTCATTAGTTATAGCATACCTGACTCCTCCAATTCATAAACGTATTCATAATCTTCACGTACCTACATCCACCGGTTCCGAGCTTACCTGCAAAAACAAAAGCTGTTTAAGTCTAAAAGCTATTGATTCTAAAAGTATACAAAGTGAAAAGTAGTGAATATTATGAACAAAGTACAAATAACGTCTGTCTATTGTCAAAACATGTTAATTTTGTAAAAATATTTGCAAGATAAGTTTTGTCTTTATATGTATAAGGTCCTAGTTATGAGACTTGAGTATCAAAAAGTTTATTAATCTCTTATCTATTAGACAAGTCCGTCCGTCTGTGGTGCTGTTTCAGCGGCCAAACCGTAAGAGATAGATAAAGAGAATATTTAAGTTATAAGTTAAGAATAGTCTGATAAGACTACAAACCGGATTTGAGTAACGTAGCACTTCCGGTTTTCACGAATTTCAAACGAAACCACACAAAATCTCCGAAGTTCTCAATTAATTAAATACATTTTTTTTTCTTTTTTTAATCAGGTTTTGGTGAACATTTGGTTCACTGGTTTGCTAGTAATAATTATAACACACATAAATATTCACTGTTCCATAGCGTAGGGGGTGGTAACAGATCTGCACCGCTACGAAGTAGAACAAACTCACTTGTAACTTCGGAATCCGCGGTGTGATTAGAGTTTAGAACACGAAATTCAAATTTCAAATCAAACCGGCGAATTCCACGGTGAAAAATGAATTTGTTCTTACAGAATAGCACTGCTGTTAAACTAAGCCACTGCGCCGCTGCTTAAACTTTTTGCGTACTTTTTTTGTTATTTTAATCACAGCTACAACCACAAATTCCGTTGCGTTTTCTTTTTCGCTGTTTTCCAAAGGCTTATTAAAACTTTGTATAATAATGGCATCCGAGTGTAAGTGTGACTTGCATTGATGCGTTTGTTTTATTTTGGTAGCAAAAGTTATATTTTGAGAAGTGATGTTATAAATTATATTAGTATGGTCCCAAACACATAACAAGTAAGCATAAAGGCACTTATCTAGAAATTAGCCCTAATACCCGTTAACTGTTATCCATACCTATTGATGTATTGTTATCCATCCATGGATTACAATATTTCATTATATCGGCAATGTTATTAGCATTCTCACTCCGCATTCTGCATTTTCTTTTCGAAGCTAGCCAACATAGGAGGCTATTAGATAGGTATGTCGCATATATACCTAGGAACAAATTTTCTACTCTTAAACAATCAATCACTCGAGTCAAGATCGGTAATCGGATAAATTGATCCCAAAACCGATCGGTTTGTTTCAAATTGTCCGTGGGAACTCAGCCTTTGTGCGCAGTGCCCACGGCGGCGCGGCGTTTGCGCAACGTCTGGCGGTCACGGGCAGCGTCTTGCAGCCATTCTGCGCTTCGCTTCCTAGCTTTTGGTGTATGAACAATGATTCATATTGATTATGGAATATACCTAATTGTCTTCGCAGAACAGTCAAAGGATTTTTCCCTGTGTTCTCTGTAAAAATAATAGGAAGTACCTATTTTCCTATTATCCTTCTTGTTAGGGCATAGATTTATGATCAAGAATTACAAAAAAAAAGGAAAATTTTCATTCACTTACACTACTTATATATTTCGCATTCGAGGAGTAAATAATAGGAATATTACTTTGGTACTTAACAGAATTTTAAAAATAATTATCTTAGTAATTTTACTTGTTTTTTTTTTGATTTTTTTTGCACTATCGGTTCGTTATCGAACAAATGAACTAAACAGCTCAAAGGAGTGTTTTAAGTGAAAACTTCTGTAAGCGCTTTAGGCATTTTTGAGGCTTTAGAAAATTTGAACAAGAATTTCAAATCACAAGGCGGGCTCAGCGGATTCCGCGGTGAAAAGTGAGTTTAACAGAATAGTACTGCTGTTACTGTTACCGACAACTCTGTTAGTATGTATATACCTATATGTTAACTTTGCCCAATGTTGTTAATAGGTTTTGGCTTGGTCTAATGCAACAAACGCTCTTTCGAGTGCAAGAGGTCTTGAGTTGCAACACGACATGCATATAATTATTTAGTTTGTTATTCTAAGTTTTTTTGTTTATTTTTTGTGTAAACTAGTTTAGGCGCGTTGATAATTTTTTGAGATTTAATTTTCAAGTTTTTTGATTTCAGCTTTCACTTTTTTGTTACTAGATTCCCTTTGCATAAACTCCTTTATCAGCCAACCGTTTTTAACATTTTTCCACCTATAAAGACATTTTTGGAATGTGGTAAGTATTCTTATCGGTAGATACATTCCAAAAGCTTGAAAAGTACTGTGTAAGGATAAGGATAGTGATATCCTAAGAATTTTTAGGAACTGAAAATATTTTGTTACCACATGTAACATCTTATAAAAGTACTTAATCATGTGCAATCACCAATGATATTAAATACCCTAGATACACCACGTGCGCTCAAAATGTGTCCCAATCAAGAAGTGCTTGAGTCATGTGACTCGACTTTTTGATCTTCAACGTATGCGGTTTAATTAAGAAGAAGTGATTTTCAATGTTTAAATAATGCCTTATATTGTTTAGACGGCGCGATCATCTTACGGATCTCCGTGGATCGTCCAATGTACTGTTATATCGAATTTAACATTACAGCTATATAAAAATAAAAGTGCTGATGCATCCCTATTGCATTGACGTCAATGCAATAGGAATCCACCTCAACCTCCGGTAATTAAACTTAACTTTCAATCAGTACGGATTGGACTCGCGTTCGGGAAACACCTATTATAATTTCTAAAAGAAAGTAGTGTCAATTTGCGAATCAATTGTTTTTTAAAAAGCCTTTTCTGACCCGCCCCGTAACAATATAATATAACCCGGATACCAGTGTCATTATCGTCGTTTTCTCGTTGTCCTCTTACGCTGGTATTCCATAATGGGTCGCGCAAATAGACCAAAATAAATAACAAGTGCACTAAAGTGCTAAATTCCTAAGTGCCAATCCGACTCCGGAGCGCAAACTCCTATATCCTAGTCGCGCTTAGTCAAATTCTTCATCGTCCAGTGGCTAAGTCGCGACAGTCAGTCTTGCTCTCTGTAAGCCTGCCGACTAGCCCTAAGACGTCCTCTATATCCTGCCGGTGCGTTGGTCGCGCCGTCTACGCTGTATCCAGTCATCGTCGCCACTGACGGCGTCGTCGCCGCCACTAAAGGCATCCTTACTGCCACAGCGCCGCCCGCCCTGTTGGCGAGCGCTCTTACAGTCGCCGCTGCAGCGACGCAAGCTTCGCTGCCCTCCGTATCGCTGAGCACCCAGAGCTACAGACCTCTGGTCATCGTCGTTCCCGAAAAATCCTGTCATCAGTCGGTTGCGTTCTCTAACGCGCCGCCACTCCGTTCGATCCTGTGAAGGCGATCCTGAAGTTATGTAGACACATATATTTGGTGTCCTGTCGATCCTATCAACGCTGTCGCCGATCGCGTGCGAGTATGTCTAACAGATAATAAGCAGTCCAGGTCTTTATTTCGATAAGTTATTAGATGTTAAGTTTACGAATACCGATTGGAACGTTGTTTCATATGTAGATATAAGTCACGTACAACCTAATCTAGATAAGGTAGAATTTTTATTTGAAAAGATTTTTATTTGAATATATTCTGTAGTTCATTCTCATCTGCTAAGATTCGATCTGATTGTACTAATTCTATATCCGCGTTGAAAAATCAACATCTTACGAATGTAAATAAGTTCTCTTCCATATCGTATTTATTAGAAGATGAGAGACCTAATCGTGTCAATAGAGGTCTCTTTGACTTTGGTGGTTCTTTCCTAACAACTATTTTCGGTACATTAGATTCTGAAGATGCAATCAAATCCTCAAAAGCTATCGAAGATGTACAGACGGATGAAAATCATCTTGCTCATCTCATGAGAGATGATATTCACATTTTAAATCTACCATTTCATCTTTTAATAATTCTATTTCTAAAGTTAATTTAAACGAAAAACAACTATTGAATAATATGGAGAGTATTCGTAAAGTCCTAGAGACTGTGTCGAATTCAAACGACAAATTAGAGATAAAATCTCAGATAAGCTCTCTTTTAAATATCCTAGAATCTATAATACTTACGCTATCCTTCGATATTGATGATATCAACATTGCAATTTTATTTGCGAAGTTCAACGTTTTGCACCCGACTGTACTTAGTCCGCATCAGTTTTACAATGAGTTAGATAAGCATAGAAATAATCTACCTAGCCACTACGAGCTCCCTATATCTTTAACATTACAAAATATTCATTATATTATGGATATATCTAAGCTTGTGTGTTTTTATCATTTAAATAAAATAATTATTGTTATTTAGATGCCTTTAGTTATACCTCAAGTTAATAACCTTTATAATATAATTCCTTTACCTGTCACTTATGATATATCGAAACCAGACACATACGCGCTCATATCGCCATCCAGTTCATACGTAGCAATAACAGCTGATCGTTTGTTTTACTCACCTGTCGACGTGGAACAATGCAAAGTTATCAGTGATAAGTATTATGTCTGCGTTTTAGTGAATGTGTACTCGGCTATCGCCAATTCCACATGTGAAACTATTCTCTTGAGTGACGTAGTGAATAAACTTCCAGACATTTGCGAAACTCATCTCATCCGTGGCTCTATTGACGTTTTTCTTTAAATAAGTTCGAATAGATGGATTTTTGTTCAATCCGAACCTAGCAAATGCCACATTAGTTGTAATAGAAATATAGATAACATAGACATTATTTTGTTTGGTACTGGCATCTTATCGTTACCTAAAAACTGTAAGGCGTTTTATAAAACTCTACAGTTTACTGCTGTTAGCGAGATAACGTTAGGCAATTACACTAACGAAATTTCTAATTTTATCATCTTGTTAGATGATTGTTGTGATAAATCTAAGATAAATAAAACTTTAGATAAATGACCTTATTCTAAATTAAGTAATATTGATAATCTCGATTCTTTGCTACACGCCAGTACTCATCTAAATTCATTTGAACAAGAATTGAATAGATTAGAGAATACGTCTCATTTGGACACCTATGGTATACATTATTTGTCTATAAGCTATGTTGCTAGTCTTATTATATAAATATCGCAGAATCTTTTGTAAAAGTCCTTCATTTCATTGCATTCAAATATTCAACCAATGTCAGAATAATAAGAAAACAAAGAAAAGTCCTATATCTCAAGTGGTCATCTACAAAGATCGACAGATGATTTGACTACATCTGATTCTTCAGAGGAAGCTGAGGTAAAAGTAGTACCAGCTCCTCTAAAACGAAATCTTGTAATTAGTTCCAAATCTCATAATCCCTAAGATAAGTTCTAATTCTAATATCTCTGTTAAAATGATGATTCGATGCTGATGCATCCCTTTTGCATTGACGTCAATGCAATAGGAATCCACCTCAACCTCCGGTAATTAAACTTTACTTTCAATCAGTACGGATTAGACTCGCGTTCGGGAAACATCTATTATAATTTCTAAAATAAAGTAGTGTCAATTTGCGAATAAATTGTTTTTTAAAAAGCCTTTCCTGACCCGCCCCGTAACAGTACCTTGTGGACAAGTTTCGGGCATGATTTTGTTTGTGTTGGTGTATCTAGGGTATTTGATATCGTTGGCAATCACAGCTAAGGCCCAAGCACGAATATTTCTATAAAAACTAAGAAGCACCCTAATCAAACGAAGAATAAAAACGAACTAGTTATTTTCGTACAACATTTGACATTGACGAAACGATTACGGACCTGTTAAGATTCATGCTAGGGCCTCTGATAAATTTCCGTAATTCAGCTGTTGCAGTATAGCGAAATCGAACAATCGGTCCGTTCCTTTGCAATTTTTAATTATAACCGAATGCAACATTTAATTGAGCACATTTTTGAGATCTTAGGTAGGTACGAGAGCTCTGAAAATGTCCGATTTCTACATTTAACAATACGTATTTCCAAATGTTTCTCAGTACACATTTGCAGATAAACTACATCAACGCACAAATTACTTTAAGCATACATAATATTCATAGTTAAAATGCCTACTTGCTCTATCTTACAATGTTAATTCATAATTGACATTTTAGTACAATATTTTAACAAGCAGGGTTGAATTGTAGTCAATATAAGTAATGGAATTGGTAATAAGTAGATTTTGTCGACATTTAGGTGTGTGTTTAAATTTTAACATGATATTGTTAAATTTATAGTATGGTAAACCAATATAAAGTTCAATATATTCAAAATTTATTCATTCTAATATCATATTTGTATTGTTATTGATTCTCTACACGTCGTAAATGTCACGTATAATCATATGTAAATTGCAGTTGACGAAAGAGTTAAAAGCCCTAAGCGATACAATAGATAAGCGAGGTATCACAAAATCAGTAGATAGCGACACAAAAACTTTCCATTATTTTTTGCGATTAGGAATGATAATAAATTTCGTCGGCCCCCTGTGTGACTGGGCGACGACCTCCGCTATGTCTCGGTAACAAACGTCTTTTGATGATTCTTATCACAATCATATAGTTCTTATCACGCGTATCGCACCTGTACATAGCACAATCACCCGTCTGCCGCATGAAATTCACATGTCTGCCTAGTGGTTACATATTTTTCCGAGATGTGTACGTGATAATCGCACTGCGTCGCAGTCGATGTTATCAAAGTAAACTTTTGATAATTTTCACTATCATTTTGAAATAATTAGCAAGGAAACTTATTTTGATTGTTGCCAAAGTGATGCTGCTTTCTATATTTTGTTTAAATATAAACTGGAAATATCATTGTATCATCTCGCACGAAATGCATTGAAATGGAAGAAATGGTAACAAGTAGACTAGTTTAGTGTTTGAATTGGGAAAACATTCTGACTTGAAACATCAATCAGAGAATGAGACATTAAACAATAGGTCAAATATTTAAAGTTTTTTTCAAAAATTATAAAATAATAGGTAGGTCTCGTTCAATATTAATATGCAAATGATAACCTTGAACTACAGATCCCCTTACCAGCAATACTCAGCGGCGGGGCGTGCAGTAGATACTGCGACACCGCTCAGACATTTCACGGCGTGCTTGGTATGAGGTCATCTATGAACACGCCGCTAAATATCATGGGCGAGCTGCAGTTATTCATAATCCTTAATGCTTTATGATTATCAAAATCCGCTTTTGCCCGAACAAAACAACGGGTAACTAAACCGGTAAAACTGCTAACACCAAAGCTTTGGAAATTTAACTTACAAAATTTCTATTCCATACCTAGTTATTGCAGACAGTCTGTGAAAGTGTAGATGTGCTATATGAGTTTAATTGGTTACAAAATCAAAGAATTTAGAAACTTGGATTGAATGTTTCTATTTGTCTTTTGGTTGTTTCAAAATAATTGTTTAAAACAAAACTTCTTTAGGAAGATCTTAAATACCATGTTGAAATAGACTTTTAATTAGAGAAAGAAAGGAGAGAAACTACTAGAATTATATATTCAAAAACTTATATTAAAAAGGTATCTTGAGTAATCGATAAAGCAGTGGCGTTGAGCAATTTTAATTCTTTGTGTGCTAGAGAATAGAAAAGTGTCTTCTTACAATATCTAATGCAACACTGAAATATACTTCTTTAAAATACTGCACAAAAAACCTTTTGCCTTGATGATAAGTATTATGTGTACGTTTTCTGAGTCTCGCTCTAAATGTTATCAATATAAGTAATTGATTTTGTGTTACCTCTTTCAGCATCTGCATTCCGAATATTTATTGCGTTTTACTGAAATCTGACAGATCTCATGGGAGCCCGATGTCGCAAAGGTTTAGCGCGTTCCGTTTGCGAGTGTGTTATGCAACTTTCGCAATGACTGGTCATAGGTGACCAAAAGTTTATTTACCTTAAGCTCTTCGAAAGGCACAATTATACTCATATTTCAATCTCCCATTTTCATCCATAGAGAAGGCATAGCCGATGCCCGCTGCAATGGGGACATTCATAGACTGACTGAAACTCTCATTACATAATAAACGTAACCTACAATATTATGCACAGAAAACCGGTTAAGTAGATACTCAATTATTTACAGAGTAACTTTGAACCCTAACAGCTTTATTAATGAACGGAGCTCCGCAGTGTTTTCATCTTACTCCAAGCATACATTAAAAAAAGAATACATATCGGGATGACAATATATTATTTAAGAATAAATAAAAATAAATCTTAAGATATTTTAACTGAAAATAAAAATTTACTCGACCAAGGTATCTCGACTGGTTTTGAACCAGCCTGCCGGTATTCGAGAAATACTCGAAACCACTGAAAGTATTGAAATAAAAAAAATCAGATTTCGTTTACGCAATTGAATCTAATAAATAATCATGCTTTTTTACTCATAACTTATACTGCACATTTCGCTTCAAAATGTACAATAACTACTCGAGCTTGACATAGCTGAAATATAAACGACGATAACACAACGGCCAGCGGGCAATCGATTAGAGACGCTCCGTCAATGTTAGGAAACCTTCCGCTATTCCTACGGCAACGTTCGCCTTACGACTGTTTAAAAAAACAGAAATAATTAGCAAGGTTAAGGAGTAAAAAATCAAATAGGCAATTCTTCTAATTCGGTAATTAAACGTTAAATGGTTACAAATGTTGCTCAAACAACAGTCACCTGCTGACCACTCAATTTAACGTTTTGTGTAAACTGCACAAAATATTGAATGATTGCTAACAAAAACAAAACATTGATGGCTCAAAGCTTATTAGATAAATAAATGTTATAAACTACTTCACTTTTGAGAATGTTAGTTGCAAGGCTTAAAGTGTCGATGCTGCTAGAGAAAGTACTAATTATGAATTAGTGTTGTTATAGTACCTAACATTGCTTTTCTCATAGTTCCTGTCAAATAATTCATAATAACAAATGCATTTACGTACCTATATTGCGAGTTGGAAGGCTTAAGGATGACTCACGCTAGACCGTGTAGAACCCGAGCCGAGCGTAACTACCAATACTACGTACATTTTATATGAACACACTCATGCTACACCGGGCATCAACCGAGCAACGGACAACGCCCGGAAAAAGCTCGGCTTGGCCACGGCTCGTTGCATAAATGCAGCGCCACCACTCCGCGCCCGAGCAGTCTCAAAGCGAAGCTTTAAAACTAATGCACCAAAGCTTCGCACTATTATATAAATGGGGATGATTGCCTCAGATGAAGCTTGTAAGGTCCTTCTGGCCATAAGCATGATTAACGGGTGTTTTTTAGTCAGTAAGAGTATAACATACAGCCGGCTGTAGGGTATCCGGTAAACGCTCGGTCGAGGCGCGCCCCTGCAAATTACAGGCAATGCCCAGTGACCTTGGCACGACCGAAGCCCGACCTGGACCCGACACGGTCTAGAGTGACTCATTCTTTAAAGAGCATCTGTGACATATTTGGTATTAAATAGTTGAGCGGTAAGAATGCCAACAGGTTGATGTTGGTTTTCACCGCCAACAGTAGTTTTCAGAACTAACATGACCATTATTTGTAAAGTAAACTATAGTCTAGAAACCAATGTTTCCAAGTAACGCCTAAATGCCTCAGGCTCACAACTTTATCGTTTGCGAATTGTAAGCAATAAATAAAAGCGTGTTAAAAAAGAAAAATCAAGTATTTGAATAAGATGTCACGTTCAGAGACGTTATCAGAATATCGCCTTTGACTGTCAAACTTTAAAGTGTGACTAATTTTCATGATTTTTTTAAATGAAAACTTCTTTAGCACTGCTGTGATTTGAAACTCGATGAAACGAAAATTTAACACACAAGGTATCCGTAATTTTGTAACTCTCTGCAAGAGCCAGATAGCCGAACGGTAACGGTCTTGGGGTCGACACCAAATGATCGGTGATTCGATCCTGATTTTCTTTTATTAAGCTACTAGTGGCCCGCCCTCGCTTCGCTTCGGTGTAGAGCTGTAGTGTAAACTATAGTTTTTGTTCTCAGGCTTGTGCTATAAAGAATGACTTTATTTATATAATTACACGTGTTATTGTGAGTCAACCATAAAAGATAGACATATGCTGTTGCGGGATATTTTTTAGACAATTTTATGTAGAATATTTCCGTCATACATGATTTCTATGTAACTCTATCCATTAAGGCTGCACCCGCGACGGAAGCTTAAAAAATGGAGTAACTTCTCCCGTTTTCCCAACATTTCCCTTCACTACTCTGCTGCTATTGATTGTAGCGTGATGAAAAGTATACTATAACCTGCCCAGGAGTATGAAGAATAATTGTACCAAGTTTCGTTAAAATCCGTCGAGTAGTTTTTGTTTCTATAAGGAACATACACACAGACAGACAGACAGACAGACAGACAAAAATTTTACTGATTGCATTTTTGGCATCAGTATCGATCACTAATCATCCCCTGATAGTTATTTTAAAAATATATTTCATGTACAGAATTGACATCTCTACAGATTTATTATAAGTATAGATTATTTATTTTTCGAAACGATTTCTCGGGTTCTAAGCTTGTTCTAAGTAAGTTCAATCTATAATTATCCTCATTTTAATATTATTTAAGCAAGGTAAATACCAAAATGAATATAAATAATGGCTTGTATTATTAAGCTATCTATCAGAAATAAAATTGTGGTTTAGGTATACGCGGTTGAAACTAGACGATATAGAACAGTTATTTGAACAAGACTTCCGTATAACAAACAGAATAAGAATACAATTGAATTGTTCGAGACATTACATATTATTACAAACATTGATCATTATGATTACTATCTAAATTTGGTCGGCGTGTGGGCAATATTTAAATGCGATAAGGAGTCATACCTACCATGGGTTATTGTTCTCTACTTTCGAGCAATGAAGATGTCTTCAGAGATACCATAGTAACGCGGGAAACAATAGAGTTCCGAATGCATCGGAATCTAAACGATCACGGATGGCTGACCAATAATGAGGAGTTATGTAAAATAACCGCAACAATGTTGATTGATTGGTCTACTTTCAGTTTCTTTGTCTTTATATTAAACTGCGTCTTACTAACCTACCGGTGATACATACTTGGTTTTACCGCATACCTAGTTTGCGAGGTGATAAAGTGTCTTTAGGGTTCCAGCATTAGAGAAATAAAACTTCATTAGCTACAATTCTCCGTTTGACTGGGAGAGAGTACTTAATGGCATTAAGTGCGCCATTTATACATTTATTTGTGCAATTAGGTTTAAATAAATACATTATTAAATTTTGGTTACATATCTTATGAAGATGATGTAAAATATTAAAGCATCGTTGACACGAGCCAGCCACGACAAGCCAGCGCGAGTTCGCTAGTAGCATGTAAACTCGCCCCGTATCATCGAGTAGCAGATGGTAAAAAAGCCGATGACACGGGGCGAGCAACAAGCAAGGCGACAAGCTGCTAGCAAAATCCCTGGCTTGTAGCTTGTAAACTCGCCCCGTGTCATCGAGACTTAAAGATCCAAATGCTAGTGTATGCTAGTAGTAGTAAATGCTAGATCCAAATTGGGATTTTGGCTGAATTGGGAAAAACGACGAAAAAATCAATAGTAATAATAAAAATCAACTCTGTATATCCTGTTTTAAAGTGTGGAATTTTCTGATAGTATTTAATGTACATAACGATCTGATAATCCGCAGGAGCAATACGGATCAACAGTTATCATCCCCAACACAAAGGTTAGGTAACTACGTAGTGTTCTCAACAAAGTTATGTGTGACTAATATGTATATTAACGTGATGCCATTAATTTTCCACTCCAATTTTAAGAAGATTAAATCAAATGATAATAGGTGACATCTGATGTATTACATCATGCAACAGTGGTATGACCAATCAACAATATCTTGACGAAAATATTCATTCAAAATCTTATGACAGATAACTGTATGATGGAGCATTTTAATGTGCAACAGCAAATTTCGAGATTACGTAAATCTCTATGTAAACAAAAGCATACTGGGTTTGTGATAGGTATATTAACAGATTTCTTTGCTCGCATTCAAGTTTATTTATTGGAATCACATGTTTTCGTTTTTCTTCGATTTTGTACGTGATGATGAGTCTTTAATAGAAGGATTGAAATGAACCCATCGAAATCTGAAGCAGGATGGGAAAAAGAGACAGCGGAAACAACGGTTACAAAACAGAAAAAAAGAGATACGAAACAGAAAAGAATGGAAAGCCTTTCTTTTCCTAAAGGCTTCAAGGCTTTCCTTTTCTATTTCGTTTCCTACACACTTCAAGGAAGAAAGAGATAAAGGTATTTCTGTCCTATCCCTCTTCTGACAAAAATAAAATTCTGTTTAAGGGTTATGTTATTATTAGATTAGAATACTGACCTATTGTAAGTAAATTGATACAGTGTTAATTAAAGATTTTATATTGTTTTGGGACAATAAATTCATGATTCCAAGTTTTATTCTCTACGTAAGAAATATAAACTTTTGTAGTTATATACTCGTTTATCTATTTCAGACTGAAACCATTGAGCAGAAACGTCTGTAGAACTTTAAGATTTCAGATTTAATAATCATCTGTGAAGAACCCTCTAACATGCAAGCTATCTACACAAGCCGCTTCGTTTAAAAAAATATTTAAAAATAAAAACTTGCATATGATTACAATAACACAACCTCCGAATTCCGTTTTCATTATTAGTTTTGTGAAATGAGCCCCTGTCAAGGCAACTGACAAAGAATTTTTAACATGTGAAATCGTCAGTTGGTTAATAGGTAATTAATCAACTCCGACTGAGATTTTATTAAAATGCTGCGCAGGATCCGTTTCACAGATATTCTGAAGATAACTCTTTAATGATTACACTTAACTGTGATTTACAATCAGAGAAATCATTTAGTTGAGTGTATTTATGTAAGCAACTTTGATACTTATAAAGGACGCTTAACAGTTTGTTTGTTATGGGTACCAGGTTATATCAAAAACTGAAAAAAAACAGAATTTTAAATTTAATTGATTGAAATATTATTTTAGTTTTCTTTAATACATTTTTAATGGGTCAAAAAATATATTCTATTAATTCGCCAATTATATTTGATGTTCGTAAGTTGAATAGCATCTTTTGTAAGCTTCATGGCAGAATGTTCCGTTGTAGGATTGACAACTAAGACATCGAAGTTTGACAAAAACATAAATAATATAACATTTCTCTAGATAACACCACTAAATTTCTGATGATAGCATTCTTTTTTTATATTTATAAGGTTTTTTGTGAAATCCAGAAATACTGATTGACAGTTGTCGTAAGTAACCCACACCCAGAGATGCCAGCATGCCACCAAACATGCCAGCTGCATTACATTTCCCCCTTGTACGTTTGAATTGGACGATCGTCCGATAGTTTCGTTACGAAAGGTACCTACGCGCCTCGAGATGATTGTTAATAGTGTCGAGGCAGAGATTTCGCAAATGTTGCCATACAGTGGCCAACAGCGTGATATATGAGCTGACTTTTAATTTAATCCCCGTACCGAATCGCACCGGTTCCATGGGGCATAACCACGTCCTCGGTTGACCCCATTAATACGGGCAACTCGTAACATCGCTAATTGAGTGCTCCAAAACCCTTTCTGATCGCAACTTTCGATAATAAAACCATTCTCAAACATCAAATTTCTGACGTTTTATGCAATAAGCCCGAATTATGCTTCAATTACCACATTTTAAGATGTCGATAAAGATGTCTTATAAGCCGAAAAATCGATCGTAAAGATATAATCGTTTTGTCGAAATGATGTTTCGAAATTATCCTTAAGGTTCAAACATAAAATAAAAAGCGAACAAACCCAATATCGGGTGTATTCCGTAATATATACCAGTATACTGCACAGTGCTAATGACGTCATGAATCGACGCTATACTGGTGAATTGTACCGAAATATACTGGCCAGTGCACTGACGTCATAAATCGACGAAATATTAAAAATAGTGCGAATAAAGAAGATTTTTTATTCACGTCATCAATTAAAAGGAATTATTTCTGTCTGGATACCGTTATTGTTCTTTAAATAAAAAGATATACAATTTGAATGTTCCTCACGCAAGCTCGGTCATACGTCATATTCGTTTTCCCGGTAAAAATATGGTAGCATACCAGTGCCTACAATATGACGTCGGATTCGTGACGTTATTACCACTGGCCAGTATACTGATGTATATTTCGGAATACACCCATCATGTATGCCAGTTTACGATGCCTATACAAATACAAATGTAGGTATACTATAATATAACCTACCTATTGATCACGAAAGCGTGCAGATTTCAGAATCCAAAGAATCTAAAATCAAATTAAGCAAAGTAAACGTACATAGTTTGTTAAACAAAACTTATACCTACGAGTCTCATTATAATTTAATTTTCTATCACGATTAAAGGTATGATGTACTAAGGGTTGCCACCCCTACTTTATTATAAAGTATTGTACGTTATTTCGGGTAATTGTACTCTATACTCTATGCCAACAATAAAGTACGAAAAAATACTTTATTTAATGTGATTTGATTACTTGGGGATTAATTTTACATAAAATATACAAAAAGAGGATAGGAAGAATTTTTGCGTAAAACGGAACAACAGTACGTATCATATGTTGCCCTTAGCTCATTCTTGCAGCTGTATGGCTTTGTACAATGGTCTTTCCCATTGCGGATAAGAAATACAGATTTTTAGTAGCCACAAATTATTTTTAAAATGTTGCTATAAGCAACGTAAAATATATTTTTAAGCTTACTAATAAAGTGGAATAAAAAGTACTTTATTTTGAACACAATGTCCTTTTTTCTACCTTTAATATCCAATGTACTTTATTTGAACATAAAAAAGGTGGCAACCCTAAATGTATTCGAAGCGGGTATTTAGAGCCATTTTGAGACTAGTCCGGTAACTAGAGGTCAAGTAAAGTTCACTAAAATCCTATAGATCTTGCGCGTATGTTTACGACATGACAATCCTTATTCAGCCCAGTACCTATAATATTCTAGGATCTGAAGTATAATACTTTATTACATACAATATAATAAAATAGACATCATTTTTATAATAAAAATACTTTATACCGTTACTACTAATTTGACATTCAAAGTGTTGATGTCATCGGTATAACATTTAACTTACATGTGATACCAAAAATATACCAATTTGCATGATTGAGCTTTTATAATATGTTATAGTATTCCATTATAGACTCAAGTTTAAAAAATTCATTGGCATGAATTTTAACATCCTGACAAAATCTAAAGAAAATTTTACCAGAAAGAATTCCATGCCATCGTCGCAATCGCATAATTTGTTTTGAAGTACAATTTTCTTTGCATTTATAAATCTAGCAGTGACATGCTTTAAATTAAAAATAACCTCCTAAAAAATAAAACCAGATCGTAAAAATATATCGACCAAACCAGACGCACGGGTTTAAAGTTAATAGAAGGTTCAATTAAAATAAAGTCATCTTATTCTTCATAGCATAGTTTTAGAATATGATAATTGTATTAGGAACGTATAATGTTTAATTGAACTCATTATTGCTAATAAATTATTATATATTTATAATTTTTATTATTTTAAAGCATGAAACTGCATGATGTTTAAATCTAAAGAAAATATAACTAGAAAATTTTCAACCAAATCATCCCAATTATCAATATTGCTATTACTTCTTTCAAATGTTTAATACTTGTAAAAGTATTCATTTGACATTGTGGGTTACCTATAATGCGAAGAGATGGCGCTGCCTTGCAGCTTAAGAATGGCTAGCGCGTCCGCGTTAACTTTAGTTTTTTAAAAAACCCTTTGGAACTCAACTTTCTGTTTGGATAAAAAGTAGCCTACGTGTCAATATAGGTAGTAGAAGATATAATTATGCTTCAAATTTCATCTAAATCCGTTCAGCCGTTTTTGTGTGATTAAGTAACAAACTTTCACATTTATAATATTACTAAGATATCAGTGAAATCATAGATAAATGCACGAATTTTTGTTATTATTATTCACATCCAATTAGAAACTACCGATTAAGATAATAAAATAAATTAAAAGGAATCATTCTAACTTTTTGCTATCGTAGTCAGAATGATAATAATTTATGATATAACTATCAACCGGACTTGATGTGATAAAGAACTTCGACGCATACTCTATCTATGAGCTAAGATGCTAAGAATAATAAATAGGTATATGCCAAGTGACGGTATATATGTTTAAAATCAACCCTCCAAAATATATAAACCAATTTACAATATATTTATTTCTTATGTGTGCCTGAAGCACACCACTAAATTAAACACTAGCGGTTCTAGAAAAACTTCTATACATATCTCGGTTGCGGATCCTTTACAGGCTCCGACACGTAGAGGTCCTTATAAAAGTATTTAAAAAAACGCATTATAATTAAACCCTTTGAAACAATGATTTTTTAATGATCAATTTACAGTACCAATTGATTTGTTCGAATAAAGTTATTAAAAAAAAGATAAATTTAAAAATCGAGAACCCGACTGCCTTAATATTACTTAAAATATGAAACTGAAAAGACAAAAACATGTCCAGTTGTCTATCATTCTGGTAAGTAAGGAACAAAGCTACTTTAACAGTCGGGTCGTAGAAATTCAACAATGGATCATTTTTTTCAATAATGGGTCCCGACTGTTAAAGTAGCTTCGTTCCTTACTTACCAGAATGATAGACTACTGGACTTGTTTTTTTTTTGAACGAAATCGAAATCGACGAATTGACGTATGAATCATCAAAATCGGTCCACGCGTTTGGTCTCTAGTGTGTGTGCCACAAAGGAACATACATACATATATAGACTGTTAAACACTATACCCTGTCTGCGCGTCGCGCTTCGCGCTCTTGCATTGCGCAGTCGGGTAAAAATAGTCGAAAACAATGCAGGTAAATACCTACTGGAGGTCTTGATTTCAGTCTTATTGTTTTTTTTTTTAATAAAGTACTCGTTAAGTAATATTTTTAATTGTTATGTTTTTCTGAAAGCTTGTAATTAATGTATTTTATTATTTAGAGTCGACTTATTATGGTTTTACTTTGGAACAATTTCATACTAAAGCAAAGTTCAAAATCTCAAGTAATGCTCCATTATATGATACGTAGCTGTCAACCATAATTTATATACTTGAATTACAAACAAATCTTATATCACTTTATTTTGCTTCATATCTGTATTGATATGACAAATGAGAATAGTAGATATTTTGAGAACTGAGCTAGATGCTATGATAAAAAGGTACAGTGAAGAAAGGATAAAGTAATTCGGAATGTGAACAATTATGAACAAATAAAATGAACGTGCACAATTTATTGATAAACTTATGATATGTTTAATTATGTTGCTTATCAAGTATATTCACCGAGTTGCAACCTAAAATTCATATAACGCAAATATTTCTCTCATGATGCACTTATGCGTGAGTTAGTAGTTAGTTAGTCTCGGTGTTCATTAAGTATTATGTATTTAAAATAACATTACTGCATTTATCAAAGCATTTTAGAGGTGCTATTTAATGTTGATACCATTCCGTCTCTATTTGGTTTAATGGGCAATGAATTGCTGTCATACATCTAACGTGATATTATGCTAGTGTAATTGAACGACCATGCAATTACCATTGACATCAATCTTATTAACTTCAACATTATTCAATTGAACCAGCCATCGCTTCGCTCAACCATTTTTTAGGGAACGTAACGACCCGCCTCACACGACACCGCCGAAGAGATTTTTAAGAGAGCATGACTACTCATAACCACATATGGATACTAGATAGCAAAATAGGGAAAAAAAATTAAGTACCAGTGTACATTACTATAAAAAACTATAAACACAACTGTAGGTTGTGTGTAACATCAGTGCCCCCCCTTCACTCCGTATAGAGAATGACAAGGATACACCGCTGCAAAACCAAAGTTCAGGTCTAGAGAACCATGCCAGAATCCACACCACCATTAAATCTTTATCTCAGAAATAATAAATGTTCACCTAAATTTTGATTGCTGTGCCATACAGTATAAATACAATTACAAATAAAATTTAAATTAAATAATTAATTATCATTATAATAATAATAAAGTAGTATAGAGCAGACTCATCTCGGCTGGCAGCACCCGTTCACGAGCATGACGCATGAACCAGCCATCGTTTCGCTCAACCATATTGTAGGGAACGCAACGAGCCGCCTCACACGACACCGCCGAAGAGATTTTTAAGAGAGCATGACTACCCATAACCACTCAAACCAACTAAAATAGTTACTTAAAATTAAGGTTATTTATCTGTACGACACTGCAAACAAATACAAAACAAATTTGCAGTTACAGCCATGCAGTATTCTTTAATAGTATAATAGCCTTTCTTAAGTAAACAATTTGTGTGAATGTGACATTTGAACTCATTTATGGGTAACTCAAGAATGGCATCAGGAATTTTATTATAAAAATGTATACCTTGACCCATAAAAGATCGGTAAACCTTCTGTAACCTGTAGGGTGGCAATGCAAGCTTATTTCTATTCCTTGTGTTAAAATTATGCACGTTACTGTGTTTGGTATACAAATTGATATTATTTTTAACAAGGAGTATACAATTGTAAATGAATTGAGAAGCAACAGTCAAAATGCCAATTTCTTTAAATTTTGACGTGACAACGTCTTAAATTAGGTTGCGGCTGGGAGTCACTTATGAAAAAGTGTAACGCTCGGTAACGTTACGATGAGTTTAAGTTTACATGTACAATGTTTTAGTAAACAAAATATATTTCTATAGTTAAAATTTGTGCAATTCTTATTTTCATTCAATTCCTTGTTCCTATTGTGCAATTTAATTATATTCATATCAATAAATATTCTACCGAGAAAAAGACGTTGTCACGTAAAATCTTCGCCCGTAAAACCGACTTTACAGGCAACCATTTTTTTTTCACTAAGAGATGTTCGGCTAGATCTCACAGCTCTTTTTTGTAGAATATAATAATGTAAGACCTTGTTTACCACATGAAACGCAATAAAAAAATCTGATTTCAAGTAATTATGAATTAAATTGTAATGTTCAGTTAAAAACAGTTTCTTCCACACTGATAGTAGACACGACATTTGAGGTTAACGAGGTTAGAACGACTTAGCAACAACTTATATACCGACAACTAAAGTATGTTTTTCTCCGTTTAAACACTTCCGTCCTATCGTTTTACGCCATTTTAATATTATTTTCAGCAGATTTACATAAAGTTACGTCAAAACCACGATATTTCTTGCGGGGTTGGCAGAGCATGAAAGGTGTAGTAATACCATAATCCTACTGAAATTTTGTGTGCTTGTATGTTTGATAGTCAATCACTCAACAGCTACAGAACGGATTAGGGTGAAATTTGGTACGCATATGTAGTTTATGACCTGGCATGAGACATAGGATACTTTTATCACAGAAACTAATATTATTCTATGGTGCCACCATTGGCATTGCCTTCTAAGATGTTCCAAGGCGTTATTTGGATATTCCCCCCCCCCCCCCTCCCCCAGCCCCCCACCATAGATAAACTTAGACAAAATTACATTATTAAATATTCTTTAATTAAATGTTGATTTATATTTTAACATTTTTTATAAGAATTTTATCATGACATTCACCTAAATTTTCAGTATTAATGGGCTACTAAAGGTTATACTAACTGACATTATGACACTATTATTTCCGTATATAACAAACCCAAACAAATGGGTAATGTAGCGGCATTTTGCTATGTGGGTAAGTAGTTGAATTTAACTATGATGGCTTTGATCCAACCTGCAAGGAACATAGCGTGATGTTTCGCCATGCATATAATGATAGTGTTAATATCTCGATGAAACCATAGCTTGCCATACAGTCTCGGCACATGACATTTTTGAAAGGCAGAGCAGCCAGCCAGCGGTCAGGGAGTTATCTATCGGATTGTGCAAGCCGGCCGGGCATTTGGCAACAGTTACGTGATCCGAAACATGTGCTCATCAATTACTTTCCTACTCTGTGTACAATAATACAAGTACAGAGATAAAGCGTCATACTATTGTGCGTGTGTTACGCCTGTCGTGTACGCAGAGAAAAATTTCTAGGCGGCGAACGGCTGCCAGTGCTCTGCTCACTCACACAGTCGCATTCTATGAAGCTTTGCCTCTTCATTACTCTTGTGGTACCATACCACTGTAGTGGGCGGCGGTGAACTGCAGACATGTCTACTGCGAGTGTTAACATGGCCCAATTTTTTTTTATAACGTGACGTTATTAATTGCAGACCTGTACGAACAATAGGGAAGTGCAAATTAATGCTACATGTTGATTACGCAATTAAGTAAGCATCTATTGCGTGTGTAATGAAAATAAAAAAGTACTTACTAATGCTTTTAAATGATTCATCTTGCGTGGAAAGATTTAATTTAAATGCGTCACGCTTCTTAAGTAAGCACTTATCAACGTAAAGTTAAAAAAACTAAATATGTAACTGTAACTAATATCTGTTGTTCCCGAATCTTACGCACGACGCCTCATTTATCTTGTTTAGGTGTATCAACAAATAAGAAATCATATAAAACTTTGAAACTCTGTAGAGTTAAGTAATTAATGGATTACTAATTAAAATGTGCTCTAAGTAAAAAGAAAATAACATTGCTACGAAAGTGATGTACAATAACTATATGCAACTCACACATATTTATCGTTAATAAATCAAAACTGTAAGTACACCTCACGTTGCAGGCACCGTCGGCTGATTTATATTTGTTTATGTTCTCGACACCTCCAACGAGCAGAGCTTTCCGATGTAAGCAACCATTAACATTTAAAATAATAGCCACATTGTCATCACGTTTCATGCGGCACAAGCCACATGCGCTTGCGCAAATTTATCTGTCCGCATTGAATTATAGTTTTCTGTGCACATGTAATGACACGACGCGTAATCGTTTAGCAGTTTTTTATCATGAGCACTTATATCACTATGTCGCAAATAAAAAATACATACCTATACATAAACGGAATATTCTTAATAAGACGTACGTCGTCGTGTGGTAATTGCATTGCAAAATTAATAAAATGTTCACAATTTTTAATTGGCAAATAGCAACCTCTTTAGATATATACCTTGACTACGAAATTTTATTCTAAATTAGATGGGTCAATTTTGTAAGTAAGATACTATTATTCAGATGAAAAATTTATAAAGGATTTACGAATCCGGAATCTACTTAGAAAATATGTCTGCTAAACCCTATTACAATAGAAAACATATTTTACATGAAGTCACTACCTTAAATTTTTTTGTGATTTACCCTAATGACCTATTATAGCTCAATTATTATGTTGCTAATTAAAAACAAAAAACAACAAATGCAATTTTGCATGTTAAAACGTTTTATTTATTGAGCAGGTTAAATTAAAGTCGGTATCTTGCGGGTCTAGTACCTACAAGATCCTCAGTATAGAGATGACCCTTATGCTCTGAGGCATTTCCATTGACGTGTGCGGTCAGGGACCAGCACTAGCGGTTGCATGGCCAGAAGTAAGTAACAGGGTGTCACTGCCATAGATCATAGCCAAAGAGAATAGGCTAAACGTCAGTTGCATAAAAATGATGACTCTCCAGAAGGAGCTACTCAGCTATACCATTTTCGTATAGGCGTCTGATGAGGTGTACAAGGTGTAGCGATACACCCATTTTCGTCAATATCAACCACAATTTGACTTTAACGGGGGCTTACCTGAAGTCAACGAAGCAGAAGCGAGGTGAATAAAAAGTGGGACCAATCACACGGTCCAACTCCAGTAAGCCAAATTCGACAACTGGTGGTGTGTAACATTTTTACTCCGAACGGGGGGTTCGGAGTAAAAATGTTACACACCATCAGTGATCGATACACATTTATCGTCTCAATTGGGACTCCATCGAAGCCTCCAGCCTTGTTCTATTTAAGGTCTAAACTAAGGGTTAAAATAGAATATTAAAATTTTCAACTCAAAACCCTTAACAGCATCTTCATAATTTTATACACCCTTTACAAAAAATCTAAATAAATTTAAATTATTTCTATTGAGCAATAGTATACAACCAGCTCAAACAAATAAAAAATTCTTGTTTCTAAATAACAATAATAGCGTAATAACACATTTATACTATACCTATAGCGATAGTTATTGCGGTAAAGTGCCAATGAAATCATAAAGGTTAGTTACAACAAACATCATACAATCATTAATTTCTACCGAACGTGAGAATTTCACATCTATCTTTACACTGATATGCAATAAGTTTAAAAAACTAGAATTTGTTGGTAGTTTATATAAGTATTTCTTACTGCTGACTCAATAGAGCAATTTCCGATTCACGAGGTAAACACAATTATGAAGTATCAAAGCAGACCTAACAACGTAATTTCATAAAGAACCTACCTAATGGAGTTAACGCAAACACAACTAGGGCAACGATATTGGAAAGCAATATACCTATTCAATAATAGATACTTGTTAGCTACATTATCATATCACCTGCACTACCATTATCGCAAAAAGAATATGGTCATTATCAATTTATCGAGTTGTATTACAGTTATATTTGACTTACATTGCGACCAAGTTCTTATTGCGCCTAGCCGAAATTGAAGCTAATTTTAAGAAGGTATAAATAGGCCTTTTTGATAATAAAGGAAGGTGTAAATAAACCTTTTATATTTCCTACTAGCGGCCTCCCGCGACTTTGTCCGCGTTAACTTTTAGTTTTTTTCTTTTTTACATCAGCTACCTGCTAATAAAAGTCCTGTCAAAATCGGTCCAGCCGTTTCAGAGATTACCCGGAACAAAGAGACAGACAGACAAACAAAAATTGTAAAAAATATTATTTTGGTGCATTTACTACATTTTTGATGTAGTAAATGCACCAAATTGATGATTTGAATTGAGGAGATTTTACGTACTTATTTATAACACAGATTTCATTTCATTTCACCAGTAGCGCTCTCCTGTTATTGTCATCTAAGGGTCACAATATCTTACTCGCACTGGACTACTTAGTGCACAGATACAATATACGGTCAGCTGAATAGTCTTTGGTATTTTTACGTTTTAATGTTATATGGATAACCTTAACGAGATATTTGGCGGCACAACGATTGGTGGAAGTCACTGGGGGCGCAGATATACGGGCGTCGACAGATAACCCCTTTAGGGGGCCGCGTCGGCGAGGTTGGCCAGTCGACAACCAACATAGCTATCATTATAACATAGTGATGTCACGTGACTCCAATTCTTACATCAGTTCATCAGACACTTCACCTCAGACAATGACCGAGGGTGATGTGACCTGCGTATGCATGTATGATGTAGTATTAAAATGTAGTAAAGAAACACATACGACGACCTCCGTGGCCGAGTGGCTTATACGCCGGGTTTCATGGTATTTAATATGTATTTCTATATAAATATAAATATATATATATATATATATATATATATATATATATATATATATCGGTATATGTATTCTATCCGTTACCCTAGTATCCCATAACACATAGTGTCAGTGTTGGAAACATTTATATTAATTTACATTACATATTTATTTATTCACAGAACACACAGAAAAACATAATTGTGAGTACAAGATATGTTTCCTGGCGATTCTTCTGCCAAACGAAAGGTGTAACTCTCTTTATATACTTCGCATGGTGTAAAAAAGTCGGCAAACTGCACTATAAGAATAAATATATATATTTATATATAATATAAGAAAATATCGACACAATTAGCATTAATAATAATATACTAAGCTCATACATTTCACACGATTAAGTACCTCCTGTTCACTAATTTGTTCTCGAAATTGGTTAACCCGGATGTTACGTTGCGGAACTTAAGAGATAAAAATAATACGAGAAATTAGCTTGTGTACTTGTGGCAATATCACCACTCTACTTCTAATAATTTACTATTCAATTAGATAAACAGTTCACATCAGAATGTAAACACTTAACATAATATTTCTCTTAAAAACTTCAACAAAAACAACAACACATTTGTCCAGAGAAGATAAAGATTTTTGTCTGAATAAACATATATTTGGTACTTAAATTTCACTATTATGTAACAAGAATACTGCGTAAAAACAAAAATTTATCAATTCTCCCTTTTCTGCCTGTAATCAAATTAATCTATTCGACGCGAGCTATTTTTACCTAAACGTACCTAATAGAAAGATAATGATATTTTATTAGTGTCAACAATATAAATAACCTTATTAGTTTGTTTTTCTGCAAAATTTACTACAATGTTGCAATACTTTTTTTGTAATAAGCGTGGTAAATATTGGCCGCCCCATAGTGTACGCGGCGTCCATTCTATAGATCGTTACAAACCACTCGCGCCCTGCTATATATACCTTGCCTATATATATGGAGCCATTAAACCTTACTCACCAAGGTTTCAGTAGTGTTATTTAATTGCATGTTATCGATTTCCTACTTCGTCATAATACATCATCATCAAATTCAGTTACTGTCCCTACTGATTGGGCACAGGCCTTCTCTTTTGATGGCATATTATGAAAATTTTGCCACAAACCACCACTCGGGCCCACACTGGATTGCTGGGTGCTAACAAATACAAAAGCAGCTAGGGCCAGTGGCTTTTAATGTGCCATCCGAAACACGAAGGAACTCGACATAGCAATTTTTTATCACTCATCTAATGACCGGCCATTGCAAAAGTTAGTCACGGTACGATTGATTAGACCAAACGCGCTAACCATTTGCGCCATGGAACTCTTCAATAATTACGTGAAAGAATAAAAGCACACAAGCTATTTCTACTCAACAGACTAAGACCTCCATACAAATCATATATTTCACCTAACCATTTAATAAACTAACTGAACATGTTATATACCTATTGATACACGAGTTATGATGTAACTATATAGGTTTTAACCAAAAAAATACAAAAATTACGCCACAATATAATAGAGTGATACAACAGTGCCTTCCAGACATACTGTCGCAAACGCCTAAACTCAAAAGGTTGATTGATAAGATTGCACACGACAGCGTCTCTACTTTAAAAGATATATTTAGTGATTTGATATTTAAAATCACCTGACAAATTTTCGTCATAAGTAGATAGGCTTACAATAATTCCAATCCCAACCAAAGAATTACACCATTGTAAGATTGGCTCATACATACACAAGTCGAAATGGTGACAAAAATCTATAATAGAGATCGAATACGTATTTAAATAACTAATAGTAATATAGTTTTTTTGAAGTGAAAACTTCTTTAGCGGCGTTGTACACTTTTTTTTATATAAGTAAAAAATGTTAAACTCGCGACAGGTTAAACACGTGGGCTGATCGCATCATGACACACAATAAAATTGGAAAGGTTTTTGAGTTTCAATATATAGGACGAAACATAGTAATATTTTATTTTATCGTATTATAATAATAAGTCTCTATGTAGGATGTCCACGTGGCAGCTTTATTGCGAAGAAAATGTATTTTTTTTATAATACATGTCGCTAGGTGCGCTTAAATGTGGTTCATGTAAGTTTATTTCTATACAATAGATGTCGCTAAGTGCGCTTAAACATGATTCATGTAAGTTGATTTTTCTGAGAGATAAACTTTTTTAATATAATATAAATTGTCATGTTTGTGTACGATAGCGCAATAAATAAATATTGTATTCTACCACATACATGATAGTACTTTTATACTGATAATTAAAGCAATTCGTGCAAAATTATTCCCTAACCATTCCAGAATATCAAAAATGCACAACGTTAATATTCAAGTTTTCACTTCTGCCGGCATTCCCGGAGTGCAACCCGTCGTTTTTTTTAAATGCAAATCTGTTTTCATTATTAATTTAAGTATTTTTTATTGTAAATGTTTGATGATAGAAGGCCAACTTAAGTATACAAACACACATAAATAAGATAACGTGTGCAAAAGTAAAAATTCAAGTAAAAATCTTATTTTTTTCAGCTTGCGTCACTGCTATGTTTACTACTTACTATATCAAAATAAATATGTCAAACATTAATTATAAGGTTATCGTCGTTTCAGTGTAGGTGTACCGAGTAATGATTGTCCATCAATTTAGCCCCTTTGCTAATGTCTTAAAGAAAATTCGTCACTGCGGTGGTATTATAATCATCATATCATCATCATTCATAGTTCCGAATTTTGTTTTAGAGAATAAGCAACTTATTTAGACTATTCCATAGCCCGGTTTACAGACCCGAATATAAGTGTCAGTTATTGAAATGTACGGTGGGTCTCGTCAGTACACGACTTACAACCTGTACAGGATTAACATGGCAAAGCATCAAACGTTTAAATAGTGTGACACTAGAAAACTTTCACATTCAATGAAACCATATTCGACATTGATTAGTTATAATATGTTACCCAGAAACAATAGTGACAGGACAATGGGCTGTCCATTGCCCTCAAGACGTTCCAAAAGCAATTTTATATCACTTTATTTTTAGGTCTGTACCAAAAAGATGTCATCAGAAGTCTATTTATTAACTCTTTGCTGTTTTACGAATAACTACTATTAACATTTTTGCTGCTGCTATGCTATAAAGCTTATAAAGAGTTCTGCTTCTTCTGCTTCCCAAATTTATTAATTTAAAGATAGAGTTAGTGTATATAGAAATACCTAGAATCATAACTATTGTAATGCTTAAAAACATAGAGAGAAGAGAGAGTCAGCAACTGTCGAAATTATCAGTTAATCATTCGAGGACAGCGCTGTTCATAAGTTGTTTAACTTTTCCAATCAATGACGACCTGAAAATCTCAAGACTCTCTCGTCATCTGCATCTTAATCTTCGGCGATTGAAATCATAACTATGATAGTGTGCTTGCGGGCAGTTGACACTAACATGTGACAAGCAGATCTCAGCATTCCGCGTTAGAAAAAATGTCTACTGTGCGACTTCCGTGAATCGAGCCATCATAATTGATGTCATTAGTGGGGCGACAGTTGTAGGTGATTGAGATATTATTGAATTCTAGCGGTGCAGGAAAAGTGGCCAAACCCGTCGCAGACCGTGCGTGACCACATATATGCGGTCTGGATGAAAGTTACGTGCAACTAGTTTTGACGTGTGTCATTTGTCACCAGCTCGCGATAGAAAAGGGCCGGGCGGCGGCCTGCCTAGCACCAGACAGATCTAATACGATGAAAGTGATAGTGATTTAATTCAGTGAATCTGTTTTAGAGTCGGTCCAGATGAATCGTTTTCATTATGTGTGTGCTTTCGGTACTTACATTTTGTATGTTAGGTATGTAAGTTGAAGGAAAATTTCACTATGTACCGAGTTTCTGGATGATAAGCAATAAACCGGCAAGTTCAGCACATTACACTTTAATTCATGTATACATATGTTTTTAAATAGTATTTTTATAAAGCTAAAGACTACTTATCTCTTATCTATATCTAATGCTAAGTGGAGTGGTTTTATTACTAGTGGACTACGGCTGCAGAAAAAACAGTCTAAGCAGGTTTGTGTACGATTTTCATAGTGCAAATTCGTTCTCTTCGTTATATAGTACTACTCGTGTAGTACTCGTGGTATAGTTAACTCGGCTAACCACTGCACTATCCAGTTCCTCATTATAGTTATTATTTTGAATAGTAGCATGAATGACATGCATCTACTTCTAAGTTAACGACGTACTCCATACATAGCAGCCAATTAAAAAGAAAATGCGTAGGTTTAAAATTTGTTACGCAGACATACTAAATGTACCGGACAGGGATCGTAGAAACTAAAGATACAAGAAAAACTAGAGACCATTTTATTTCTCTTTCCTGTTCGACATCAATCACAGTCAGCACGCATAGATTTTCACACGTAACATGAACGTGTTTACAAAGAAAAGAGTACGTAGGTACGTAGGGGTGGTGGAGAATTTCAAAGCTTCGAAAGACCATGTTTACTTTATTATGTTTACTTAGCTTCTTTCATGTCTATGGAAATACACACTACCAAAAGTATCAAACGGAAGTTAAAATTGAAGTTTTCATTGGCGCTATCTGGGCGACTGCGCTACCGACGCCAGAGTTGATTGATTTCATTGTTCATGATTTCATGTTATTTTTTAGTTAATATTAATATTGCATTCCATCTCTTTGATGCTAGAAAAATCGTATGTTTGCACTTTGAGGTGCTTGTTTGTTTGTTTGGTTGAACGTGCTCAGTAATCTCAAAAACTGTAGCCCGATTTGAAAAAAAAAATTGTATTGGATAGTGTGCCGGATAGCGACCACCGGTACTGGTTTTCGTATCTTCGCATCTTAGCTACAGAGTTTTAGACTAATATTTTGGATGTTTAAATTAAAGATGATACCTTTGAAAGTCTTATTAGTCGAGTCAATGAAGCTTTTTACCTGGAAACCCGGTGGAACAGCTTCGATTTTGATCATTTTTTTTTTAATAATTTTGTTTTTTTATATTATTTGAAATCAGAAACCTCTGGAGAGGGGGAAATAATTTTTTATAGTGTTTCAACAATTTTTATGACATTTTTAGAATAAAATGTTTTTTTTATAAAATTTCAATTGAAAACTCACAAAAAAAATATGTTTATGTTATTGTTTTCATATTGTTATCACAAATAATTTTAATTTACATGTTATTATATCAAAAACTTTTAAAAACAATTAATTATAAGATCTTTCATGTAATATAATGACATGACGCTGATATACATAAAAAAGTTAGGATATATTTCATGAAATATAAGAAATTAATAGTTTCATTATTAACATAAATAAAAAAATATTAATAAAAAAAATATATGATATATATATATATATATATATATATATATATATAGGTATGTATATTGGGTCAGAGGCTTCGCTCTCAAGGATCCCGAGGTCGATTCACTCAAAGCAGCCTACAATTTTGCTTCCAAGGCCTGTAAGAAGGCTTACATCAAAGCGGATGCCCAGCGCGTTGCACGTATTTGCCAGGAACTTATAACGCATCCTACGCTCCCGTAGCTACTGGCGTTTGGCCAAAGCCGTGCAAAAAACCTTCTGCCAACCCTCGCTGCCACCTCTGAGATGCCCAGACGGAACACAAGCTCATAAGCCGCAGGAGAAAGCCGATTTACTGGCAAAACTCTTTGCGGCTAACTCCCCAATCGATAATTGCAATGCACTACCACCATCATTACCTCATTGTGGCACAACGATGCCTGATATTAAAATCAGGCAGTGTGAGGTTCGTGCCGAATTGCAATCACTCGACGTCCGGAAAGCTAGTGGACCTGATGGCATCCCAGCAGTAGTACTGAAAAAATGTGCAACGGAGTTGTCTCCTGTGCTCACGTGCTTGTACCAATGCTCGTATTCTTTGGGGCGTGTGCCGGAGACTTGGAGAGATTCTAACGTGCAACCGGTGCCCAAAAAGGGGATCGCTCAGACCCGGCAAACTACCGGCCAATAGCAGTCATCTCAGTTTTATGTAAAGTTCTAGAAAAGCTCCTTAATAACCATCTGACCCGTCATCTTATTTTATATTTATTTTATTTATTTATCATCTTCAGGGCAAAACACTACCGCTACAGAGCAACATTTCCATGCTCGGTATGGAAGTTCGCTCAGACCTGAATCCAAAGGACTACATCGAAACCGTGATCAAAACAGCTTCACGCAAACTCGGAGTCCTGAACAAGGTGCGGCGTTCTTTTACGCCCGATCAACTGTGCTTGTTGTACAAAACGCAAGTGCGGTCCTGCGTGGAATATTGCTCGCACCTCTGGGATGGCTCCGGCAAGTACTTGCTCGATGCTTTGGATAGGTTACAGCGGCGCGCGATCCGCATCATAGGCGATGAGGAGGTGACTAAACACCTTGAGCCGTGACGTAGCGTCACTAAGCGCGTTCTATCGTCTGTAACACGGCGAGTGTTCTGAGGAGTTATTCTCTCTTATCCCACCTTCCCCTTTCCTTCAGAGGACCACGCGCGCTGGCCTACGTTGTCACCGTCTTACTGTGGCCACAATTCCAACGCGTACAAAGAAATTTGGTGACTCATTTCTTTGTCGCAGTATCCGTAAATGGAATGCTCTGCCCGCTCACGTGTTCCCTCCCTCTTACAACCTGGGATCCTTTAAAAGAGGCGTGAAGAAGCAACATGCAGGCCGGCAGGGTGAGGATGGCTGGTGTGGCAGGTAGAACTGCTGTATCAGCTATCTTCGCGTCTGGACTTCACCTTCACTTAACATCAGGTGGGGTGGAGTCATATGTCGGACCTATCTATAAAATATATATATATATATATATATGAAGTAACTAAAATATAACGTAAGTGCTCAACGCATTCGTATTATTGACCAATACATCGTATTTTAATGGTTTAAATATTAAATTATTATTAAAAGCCTCATTTTAACAACTATTCTTTATACTTACATTAACATAATAATATTTTTTTCAAAAAAAAGCGATAAAAGTGATTTTTTTATAAAAAATGTCATAAATATTGTTTAAACAATAAAAAAAAATATTTCCCCCCTTCCAAAGGTTTCTGATTTTGAATAATATAAAAAACCAATTTTTTAAAAAAAAATAACGAAATAGGAGCTGTTCCACCGGGTTTCCAAGTTTTGCCTGTTTTATGTCTTTATTGACTCGGCTATATATAGCGTTTAAATTTTAGCAACTTTGCTCTATCGCCATACTATTTGTCTCCAACAATCATACTGGTTGACTGGTAGAGAATGCCTATGGCATTAAGTCCGCCGTTTGCTTATGTTTGGCAATAAAGTTTAAATAAATAAAAAATAAAAATAGCGTATAATATTCCATTCAAAAAATTTCAGTTACAAAATTCGAGGAAGAGGGGTTGGGGACAATATTTTGCGACCAATGGCAGCGTCGATTTTGATATCGCGTCATGTAGCACCATACGGATTGGTAACCGAGCGAAACCTTAACTTGGTGCGTTCCGTCTTGCACAAAAATTCCAAACAGATAGACCATTCATGGGGGAAGACTTTAGGCTAATAACGTGACAATATGACCAACGGGAGCAGAGCATTAATAAAAAAATGTGGCAAAATCTAGAAAATACACTCCCGGACACCTAAATCGAGCCAACTTGATTTTTTTGGTTTGGAGTACTGTAACTTATAAAAGATGTATGTAGAAGGAAAATGTTTTGATGCAGTTTTAGAGGTGGTATACTCACCATTCATTTAGAGTGCCACTGTTCTAAATTTGAACTACAGTTTATTAAAAAAGTCGAGTTACGTTGAAACAAGTCCATATTTGCTTTTTTCAAGGAAAAAAATCTAATCGATTTTTAAATAAAGACATGTTTTACATGAAAAGAAATGTTTATTTAGTAAGTTGTATTGCCTCCCAGTGCATTTATGACAGCTCTCATACGGTTTGGCATAGGATTAATCAATGTCGTTATGACATGTAGAGGAATGTCCTCCCATTCTTCCAAAATTACATTTTTGAGCTCCTGCATGGTTTGCGGGGCAGGATGATGAGCTCGAACACGCCTCTTCAACTCATCCCATAGATGCTCTATAGGATTCATATCAGGTCTTCGTGCTGGCCATCTCATAACAGTGATACCAATGTCATTTAAGTACTCCCTGACGATTCCCGCAGTATGGGCCCTTGCATTATCATGCATTAAAACGAAATCTTGGCCAATAAATCCAGCATATGGCATCACGTGGTTCTCTAAACATTGGCGAATGTATCTATTGCCATCTAGCGGCAGTCGTGGTCCCGTCACTACCTCTAGCTCAGTTTTGCCTTCCATAGAGATTCCTCCCCAGACTGTCCATGATCCTCCACCATAACTCACTTTCTCGTCAATACAGGATTGCGCGAAACGCTCGTTCTGTCTTCGGTACACCTTATTCCTTCCGTCATTACCGTATAGCATTATCTTGGGCTCATCTGTGAAGAGAACCTGGCTCTATTGATGTCGAGTCCAATTTAGATGTTCGCGCGCAAACTCTAGACGGGCTATTCGGTGTGCTAGTGTCAATTTGGGTCCATTGGCTGGCTTATGGGGCTTTAAACCACGTTCATTGAGTAGCCTTCTAACGGTCCGAGCACTTACAGCCACTCCGTGAAAGTCCCAGAGCTGTTCTTGTATCTGAACAGAGTTAAGGCGTCGATTTGGTAAGCTAGTAGTGACAATGTATTGATCTTGTCTCGCCGCTGTCAGTCAGTAACGAGGTCCTCCTGTTCGCCGAACGAAGCCGCCAGTCTCCAGGTATCGGTGGTACACTCTTTGAACAGCGGAACGACTTATGTGAAGTTGTGAACTCACATCTCGCTGACTTAGCCCAGATTGAAGAAGTGCTACAGCTTGCGCGGCTACTTCAGGTGAAGTATCCATAATTTTATAGCCAAAAACGGTTTAAATTATAGAAAAATAACTAAACTAAACTTTGGTTTACAACAATTGCGAAAATTCAAACCAAATCGACATCAAATTGCTTCAAAAGCAACTTTCAACAGTCATTATTTTTTTCAAATCAGTGACCAAGCTCGGCTTTTGTTCTTTATTTTAAATTCTAAAATTCAAATTTGGAATAATACATACGGGAAAGACGATAAAATATGCCAGCATTAAAAATGCATAAAAACTTTTTTGTTATATTGTATATTTTATGTGTATTGGGCTTTTAGGCCCGGGAATGTAAGGTGGCTCGATTTAAGAGTCCGGGAGTGTATATAGGTATTTCATTTGAGAGCTTCCGTCGTTTAAATGACGCACATGAGCCTCACTTAATTTTGCAGGCATACATAAGCCACAGAAGCCACTTTGTACTAGTTTAAATAATATTGAAGAATAACAATGCAACAAAAATCCATAACAAGCACACAGGTGCAGCAAGGAAGCTTTCGTAATAAATAAACGACGTTGTCCTAATTAAATTACAAGACGCGAGACACACCGCACGCACCCGCTGCAAGGTGTGTCTGTGTCGCTGAGTTACACAGGCACACCTTGCAGCGGGAATTAAATAATTAAATTAGGTATTAAATTAAAAAGATGTATTAATATACACAGTAAATTACTCAACATGACATCATAAACTTGCAGCTTTATAACAATAGCCTTTACGCTTTAACGCTTCAAATTTTTTATGGCGCTGCCAGCAATAAATGTGACTCTTAATATAATTTAATATAAAGTCGAAATATTTTATCATTTTAATCTCGGTGCATCTCCACGTGCGTAAATAGGTGCAACAAACCTCAGTAACCACCCAATGATTTTATTATACACATTTATTATCATAAAATTATCTTTGGTGATACCTAATTTAGATTTACTTGATGAACATAATGGCTTTATCCTAATGCAATGAAATTATACTTTATTCAAATTAACTTATTGCTGCTGCTTATGTTTTGATTTTCATCATTTAACTGCTATACGTTCAAACAAAAAAAGAAAAATGTTTTTTTTTTTCAACCCAGTATTTGCTTCATACCACCAATTTGTGAACATCTATCATATTTAGCTGATTAGAAGAATAGGGCGCAATGAAATAGTTACATGTTATGTAATTACGATGCTAATGTATTTTTTAGTCGAAAATAGTGATATTTTCACCTTTAATGGATTGGGAAAAATAGGAAACTATAAGATTGAACGTCACCGCATTCTTACCCATTTTTCATACGTTAAGTCCGGTACTCGGGTATCAATGTATGAATACACTGCACGTTTCGCCGGCACCGTAGTGGAATAATGAATAAAGACCCTTAGGGCGCTTAATTGTTAATAACCTGTTTTCCGCTGGGGATAAGCCCGGTTTCTTTTCTACCCAGGCCGGTGCTGGCTAAGCTTTTTCATGAGCACTGTTTGTGTCTTTGTACCCAAACCGTTAATTACACCGGTGTCGTTAACAAAGCTCCATTGTGTCCCATACTTAAGTGGCGACCGGACGTAGACCCGGTTTTAAACCGTGCCTAGACACGGGTAGAATTCGTCTCATTAACAAGCGCCCTTAGACGTCGTATTGGTCCTATATTATAGGTTCCTATCCATTCTATCGAACTATGTAAGATGTATGTTGTGAAGAATGAGAAGAAAATAGCAATGTACACATACCTATTAGCTTGCATCATAAAACTTGTTTACTTCGTTATCATAGTACAATAATAAGTATTACAAGAGATCGATGACCTAGTATGGTTAGCGCCTTTGGCCTATAGGTAATCGTGAAAGTTAATCAACTATAGCCATAACCGGACGTACGATGGGTAAACAAAATGTATTGTCACGAGCTCCTCTATGCTAGAAAAAGCACGTTAATCCATTGACCCCGATGCATCTACGCAGTTGTTCGCACCCACCGATCCACACTGGACCCGCAAAGCGGGATTCGTACCCTTAGGACGAACCAATATTGATTTCAAATAGTTGAATTTGGTCGTGATGTGTTTCTCGCCAAATATTAAGAATTTATGATTGGAAGAATTTTCATTCTCGTTACGTCCGTTGTGGCGCTGTTCATATTTCCATACAAAACTTCTTGACATTTAACGCGTTTTAAGATCAAATTCAACTAACTATTCGAATTCGATTCCACCGGTTTCACAAACATACGGAAATTAATAGGCTGATGGTGAATTAAATTGACACAACACAACGCGTTATTTGTAAATAAGCTGGTTATTTTAGGTACTTAAAAGCCGTAAATAACTTTATCATTGCACTAGAATAACAGTTGATAAGTAAGATATGGGCGTCTGCTGAATATAGGCCGTGACGTTATGTTCACAGTCACGTGAACTCACGTGGTCAGTCCCAATACCGCGACGACTTGTTCTAACGAACCTTATTGTTGTTGTAAAAGGCATTCGTACAACACTTAACAAAAATGACTTTAATTAACTAATGCAAGGTTTTTACAAAAATAAATAAATACCGTCCAAACGAAAAGTATCCACCTATAATCTATACTTATAATAAATCTGTAGAGAGGTCAATTCTGTACATGAAATATATTTTCAAAATAACTATCAGGGGGTGATTAGTGATCGATACTGATGCCAAAAATGCAATCAGTAAATTTTTTGTCTGTCTGTCTGTCTGTCTGTCTGTGTGTATGTTCCTTATAGAAACAAAAACTACTCGACGGATTTTAACTAAACTTGGTACAATTATTTTTCATACTCCTGGGCAGGTTATAGTATACTTTTCATCACGCTACAATCAATAGCAGTAGAGTAGTGAAGGGAAATGTTGGGAAAACGGGAGAAGTTACTCCATTTTTTAAGCTTCCGTCGCGTGTGCAGCCTTAATGGTTAAAGTTACATAGAAATCATGTATGACGGAAATATTCTACATAAAATTGTCTAAAAAATATCCCGTAACAGCATATGTCTATCTTTTATGGTTGACTCACAATAACACGTGTAATTATATAAATAAAGTCATTGTTTATAGCACAAGCCGGAGAACAAAAACTATAGTTTACACTACAGCTCTACACCGAAGGGAAGCGAGGGCGGGCCACTAGTTACTAATATATTAGAACCTGAAGAACTAGTAAGCCAATTTGTTACTCATAATAAATGTAATTCTGAACGATGGCAATATGGCATTGCGAATCCATACTTATGTGATGTTAGGAATGGGAGTGTAAATTTGAAAATTTAAGCAAAATAATAGAACTGTTGATGGTTAAAACTATTTTTATAAGAATTTATTTATTTAGTAGGTATATTTGTCTTGTCGTGTATATATGACACGACAAGACTGGCACTAGGTGAGGAATCTCAAAAGGTATGGGCCATGTGTCAAACCACATACTTTAATCCCACTAATATTATAAAGCCGAAAGTTTGTGAGTGTGTATGTTTGTTACTTCTTCACGTCTTAACGGCTGGAGCGATTTGAATAAAAATTGGTATGGACACTCTGGATTAACACATGAGCTACGTTTTAGTGCAGGGAAATATCCCTAATAAACCGCGGGTAACACTGCGGGGCACAGCTAGTATTATTTATAAACCATAATTGGAAAAAACTGTATAGGATCAAAATGTACCTATACGATCAACTTGTGAGACTACAATGTGACAAAAAAAACAAAGAAATAAACATAACATTTCATTTGGTGCCTCGTTAATAAATCTGTCTTCGTTGTCTGATAAGTGTTTTGTAATCGTGGCTAATAAATATTCATAAAGGTTATGTAGTTCGTATCATTATTACCTACTACATTACATAGGAATTTATCAACATACAATTCAATATTCGGAATAGAATCAATATTAATTACATGCTTACAATTTCATCCACGGTGTTGACAGTGGTTGAGCAACAAAGATGCAAAACTTCAAAGTATAAATTGAACAACGTATACAAAACTCATATAGACACACCCAAGGCGTCATCCTATTTTAGTTAAGTACATTGTTAAATCTAAGATATTAATAAATATCTGAATTATTATTCATTACAGACAATACAGGAAGTGATTCTTTTTCCGGTTCCGTCGGTAGAAAATGAACTTCCAATAAAATTAGAATGAATTATTCCACGAGTCTGAATCAATTCGTACAGAAATAAGAAATTTCCATAGCACCGCATAAACTGAGGCAATGTTTAAAATGACAAGGATATTCACATCGGATTGCGATAGAAGTATCGTTAACTTGGTAGGTGGTTGGCGCTCCAAGGGTGACTAGAAAATATATCTTATATATAATAACAAAAAACCGATTTCAATGAACAGGCAGTTGATAATAGAAAGGGCACATTATTCTCAGAAAAGTCAGTGCTAAAGTTTAAAAATGAACGAACCCAAATGTCATGGACGAACAGCATCCCAAAATAAAGGGAACCGTTATTATTGAAAATAAAATGAAACAATCACTGAAATGGCATTGAAAGATAAAGAAAAATAGTAGTAATAAGTTCAAACGTGACTTATGCACCGCGTCTTCTAAATTGACAGACAAATATTCGATTCGTTAGTAGTAATGTTAACCACAATATTTTCAAACGAATGAACGATTGCATTGTTTTGTCGACATTTCGATATCAAAGAACCACACATGTGCTTACTGAGGTTTGAAATTTCGACGTTTGTTTGAACTTCATCATTGAAAAAATTGTAAATAATAAATAAACAATATCTTCATGTACAATGAACAAAAAAAAAGAGTATAAATTTATGATTTTAACACTAACCTTTTACATCTCGCGTTTAAACAGGATAGTTGAGTTAAGACAACAGTGTTTTTCTACAAATTACGTCAGCAAATTGTTATGTTGTGTACCTACAATCGATTTTTTCCGAGTTTATAAGCATAAAGAGAACGAGTTACTTATCAGAATGGATAGTGCAATAAAAACTAAGTTACTTGACTCCTAAAATTTACATGATTTATTTCTGTGCATCTATCTCACGAAATTTGAACATTCAGTTTTTGATTAAGTACCTTAAATATTAAGATGTTTGAATTATAACTAAAGGTACCACTTGATCTTTATGTCACAGTCACGATTAACATCTCTATTGTGATGAGTCCAAATAGGTGAAGCTAGCAAACCTTCACGTAACATCTTAATAACGAGACTTTGTGCAATATACTTAATACGAGTTTCATTTGAGCATCACACCAGGAAGCTGGCACTCCTACCTAACTCATCAGCATCTCAAATGATTATGACATGTATCAGCGCACCACTTGTCGTCTAGATACCTTCGTGACACAGTTAACCTCGCGAGCTCCAATCGGGCTGACTAAATTAGAATACAATAGACAGACATGTGTATCTATCGGTCAATTAATATGCAAACCTGTGATTAATACCTTCTCAAAAAAGTCCTTTTGTTTTTGATATAGAGCAATATACTCGTACCTCGTACCTGTGTCGCACACGCCTTGAACTGTTTTAATGTAGGCAACAACAAAATTAAAATTATTCACACAGAATAGCGAATACCTACCTACAGACTACGACTCTATTCACATATCCTGTTCTACGAAACGAAAATGATTGAAACGCTCACTTTGGACTTAATTATGCAAACTAAGCCAATTTAAAAAATCGGTGATTTATCAAAATATTAATTTTAAAGATTGACAAGCAGAGCTTAAAAAATGTGACAGTATTAAACTTCATGTTACTATAATTGTGTTAAATTTACAAGATGTAAGTACCTATTTTATATGGACAAGTGAAAACCAAAAATCGTTTTTACTGAAACATACCTTACTCACCTCTCCATAAAATACCTCTTCCAAAGATTACTCAAACAACAATCCTACATATAGGCAAGTATATTGAAATTGATCTACATTAAATTGTAGGATTGAGTCATGAATAGCAGCGGCTCTTTGAACATATCACTCAGTTGTAAGTGAAGCACTTTTATTAATCTCCTGATGACTGACACTTACAAGTTCAATCATGTAATGGCGATCAAACAAAAACAACCAAAGTAACACCGGTATCCGAGGCGCGTTGAACTTTATGTGCGTTTAAATGTAATTTGCCGGTGGACCAAGACAGAATATTTTATGGGTTAATAAGAAACCCATCATTCATGTTGATGAGCTGTCATTATCATATTGCGCCGGTATGGTGTCGAGATACGTGACAGGCAAGATTGTTTGGTGGTCGGACGAGACCACACAGCCGATGATGGCGATATACTCATTTTTTTGTATTATATGCACCTAGTGGTAACCGAGCTCTTGACAAGACTACTCGCTTACCATACCAAGCCGCTGCAAGAAGCTTCCGACACCAAAGGTATTACACCAATTTTGATCAAGATTAGATCAAACTTCATTTTGATATAAAAACCATCTATATCTAAATGTGTGACACAGCAGTATACAGTCAATAATATGCGTGAATTGATATTTAGTTTTCTAATATACTTTTCGTTTTTAAAATTTTGTAATAAAATGATACTTTGTAATTTATTTTATATTAAAATCATTTTGGTTGATTTAGGTCAGCAAGTCCCTGCATCAAATACAACAAGTACAAGGTCTCCCGCGGGAGTTTTATGAACCTATGAGAATACCTTTCCGACTTTTAGAAGTGCTTGTTATAACAGCCTAGTTCGAATAAATGACACCGAAGAATTACGTTAGAAGAATATACAAACGTTAATGAGATGAGATGACTAAAAGAGTTATGCGGTGGATGATGCGCTTGCGACATTAGATCTTATCTGTAAGATGAGGCCAAAATGTAATCTCGTAATCATTATGCTTCTGTACATTATAACTAGTTTAGAGGTCTGTTATTCTTGGAAACTATAAACCGTCTGTGTATATGTTTATTTTAAGATTAACAACTTAAAATAAAATAAACCTCTCATTATATTAAAAAGGCTCAAACACAACAATGAATATCTTAAACACTTTTGGTGTTAACATAGGCTAATACATTTATCCAGTTTAAAATTACTAATAGAAATTATTATTAACTAGCGGCCCGCCCTCGCTTCGCTTTGGTGTAGAGCTGAAGTGTAGAGTACAGTTTTTGTTCTCAGGCTTGTATTATACACAATGACATTCATCTATGATTCTTCTTATACTTACATGCAGTCTCAGCTCGATCGGTTTAAAATTGACAAAGTTTTATACAAACTTTCATTCCCTATTTTATCCCCTTGGGGGAAGAATTGATCAAAATCCTATCTTAGCGGATGCTTACGTCGTAACATCTACCTGCATGCCAAATTTCAGCCCGATCCGTCCAGTGGTTTGGGTTATGCGTTGATAGATCACTATGTCAGTCAGTCACCTTTGAGTTCTATATATATATAGATATATAATTCGCAAAAGAGACTCAAACAAATCAACGCAGATTTAGAAGTGAAAGATACTTATAGATATTTGAATGCAAATAAATACAAACACTTGTGCACCTTTAAGGCTTTAACTGAATCACACCAATAATACTAAAATGTGTTGGCATTTAAAATTGTAATTTAAGTATTTATGATTATTACCAAAAGTTTTTCTAAAATTTAGAATACTTTAACAATAAAATGGTATAATTTTAAAATAGTAATAAATTTTGAAATAGAATAAACGTGAAAACATGTTTAATTTTAGCTATAAGCAAAGTCTAACCTAAGCATTTACTTAAAAACTAGTTTTGAAATATAAAGTCATAAAAATAATGCACAATAATTTACTTACTTAAGCGTTTTGACCATGAAACAGAACCTAGACGGAATAATATAACGTCTATCCGGATTTATAAGCTTTATGTATAAGATAAAAAATACATAATAAAACTATTATCTCAAATGTAAAAAATTAAGTTTAAGCTGAATAGAAAAATAATAAACTTATATTGTAAATAAAAAGATATGATTGATATAATCTCTACCTATTTCAATAGCACAAACATCAATTTTGCTTTACGGTTACAAACTTTGAAAAAAATATATATTTTGGACACGCTCATGACTTTTCTACCTTTAACCAAGTAGAGAAGATATATAGCTTAAGAACATTGGAAGGAACTCTAAATAATAAATTTATCACGAATGTATCCGGTCACAGCCACATGCGAAAGTTGATTAACCTCTAACCGAATCGCAGATGAAACGCTAAACACTGATCCATCGGGTTTCTATTAAATACAAAGAGAAAGAATGAAACTGATTTACATACATTTGTATTTTACACACGTGTTCATGTAAACTTAGGTTCTGTGAAAACATGCCGGACGCGGCTGCACCGGTCCACTGGCTGCGATAATAGTACACTTCACAGCGCTGTTCCGCACTACACATGTTCCGATATGTTACGACATCATAATTGTCTCATTTAAAAAAAAATATTACCTGCAGTCACACCATTTAGCCTAGTCCCAAAGTAAGCATGTAAGGCTTGTGCTATGGGATGCTAGGGTAACGGATAGATTACATATAATATAACGTATAGATTAGATAAAATATAATTCTACATATATAATTATATTTTATCCAGATATACATAAAAACATCCATGACTAATGTACAAATGCTCGTATTCATTATACTAACATTTGCCCTCACCGGGACTCCAACCCACGACCTCTGAGTAGGCAACACTTTGAAACTCGGTGAATATACCACTCGGCCACAGTGGTCGTCCGGGGCCCTGACCCTGAACCCTGACAAAACCCTAATTGAAAACACAATGGGTTTGATCCTTCGTAGAGATAATATAAGTATCCCAGCTACCTGATGATTAGCAGATGCTAATATCCTCTTTTGTATTTCCTCTATGAAGAGCAATGAAAGGAAATAAAGGTGATGTGGGATTCGAAAGGTGTTATCTAATTACAAAGATAATATACCTTAATTAACACTAATCTTCTAACTTGCGGATGAAATATTAGATAAGTGCATTAAAATAACTAACAAACAGATACTATAAGATAGGAAGTGTCCAGTGTTTGCATAATTATTTCACACTTTCGGTGCATAGACCTATTGCTGCAATAATAGCTATTGGCGAGAAATCGACCTTACTGACTCGTTTGAATATAACATCAGTTGATTGGACCAGCCCGGACCGGTGTGTTATTGTGTCGTGTCGTGCGACGAGTCGCGGCCCTTGACCCGCGGCCAGCCCTGGCATCGAACCCGCTCCCTGCTCGACCGAGATGCTCCTTCAAGGCGAACATGCGTGCCATACTTTATTCACAACGAAATCTAAACAACTGGCTCAACCGCAACCATCTGCTAGTAAAATGAAGTGATTGTACATTCAAGCGACAGATATATTATTTTAATCTTGGAAATAAAAATTATCTCTTCACTTCAGTCATGACATAGCTTTATTTGGGTCAAATGACAAATTTAATTAAAACTAATATTTAAATTTAATATTTATTTAGAGATGATTAAGAGGCAAATATTATAATATAGTTTGCCGTTTTAAGACAACAAAGATGAAAGTATTAAACTGTTTGCGTGATTTGTTACGAAAAATATAAATACACCCCAGATAGCATGTAGAATAGTGCAAAGTTAAACATGAGTGTTAAAATGCAAAACTGACAATTATCTCAAATAGAATCGAACATTACAGAAATGGAGTAAAAAGTAACGGGGTCAAACACTTTTCCCAGCAATATAATCATCTTGTCGGTGTAACATAAAAAAATGTGAGAAAGAAATCAGTTCTACCACCGACACCAATACTCATGCGACTTGTTGTGCAGCCACTTTCATTTCAATATTAGTGCCAACCGTCAATTACTCAAGTATACCTACTTCATTTAATAAATACCTCTAATGGTTTATCAAAAACAGATAACGCTTTACAATTTATCTTTCAATTTCACTAATTGGCATGCATAACAACTTCATCGAACTCATTTAATCGAACAGAAGCGATAATTTAAAAAAGGCGCAATACATATATATCCATGAATAATAAAATCCACTTGAAAATAGCAATTAATCAGCACGCTGAAGTTTATAATGATAAGTGTTGCCGTGTAGCAAGATCTTATGGAATATCCTATACAACAAGGTCATATTTATTTTTCGGAAAGACAATTTAGTCCTCGGGCACAAAGCGTCTAAATGCACGTCGCAAACTGATTAATCATCCAAACCAAATCCAAACGGTAGTGCATTACGTGAAGGTAAGTTACATTAGGGTAAATACGCATGAAGGCGATCGATCGGAGACACAATATGCGAACCTTGGTGCGCGCGAGCACGAATGGAATGCCGCGAACTCACGACGAGCGACTAACATACCGCGAGGACTCAAAGCCACCGCCGCACATAACACAATTCTTTTTATAGTCGAAGATATTTATGTAGGTGTCCACAGAAGCTATTTATTGAACACCGTCTATTTTTCTTTTTTTTTTCGATCCAATCCTGTCTCTATGTAAGTATTTAAAATTCCACTTCTTCTATAAATGGAAATTGAAATGTAACGATGCTGTTTATGGTTTTTGAATACGAATCCTATCTTTAAATAGAAAAGATAGAAAAGAAGAGGATAGATTTGTTACGATGTTTGTAAAGGAGCTGTTTGTTACGAATAATCTCGGTACGAATCATAAATAGCCCGAGGTGCCAGCCTCTAAGTATCCACGAGTATTTCACTTCCGCTCGATCCGCCTGGGAAGAAACAGAAACTAAGTAACAAATTGCTTGCGTTAATAATGGCTGGTGCGTTATAATGGAATTGAGAATTTTGACATCTCCATGCTAATGTCTCTGCGACGCGACGGCCTTATTATATCGCCTGACCACAATACTGGAAGTTGCAACACCAACCGACCGGCACTCCACTACCGAATATTCGCACAATCTTCTATTCCATCTGCACGAAAGATGTTTCAAACCGACCCTTCATCAATTGATGTAACCACAGATCGCCGGTGACGCAATAAATGAGTTGAATGTGTCGTTTGTTTATGGAAGAAAATTGGACAAATTGTTATGAGAACATAAAACGCTTCAAAATTATTGCATCCGTTGTTTAAACGTCTTTTGGTAAATTGGTTAACACCGATTCTATAAATCAGAGGTTTTAATGGTCATAGCTTTAATACAGTTTAATACAGATTTCGTGCAAGTTACGAGTATATGTGATTCAAAAAAGTGTTAGTTGAAGTTATGTTTTTATAGGCTTTATGACCAATTTTGGTACATACACGTGATATTTGGAGATGTTTTAATTCGAAGTTACGTGGAAAATGTAACTCTAATGGTTAAGTGTTCGTTCACGTTTCGATACATTTTTACTGTAAATTGCATGAAAGTGTTAACTACGGCAAAGCACTAAACTTTTTAAGGGCTAAATTCATTCCTGCAAAATTATTCTCTTATTTTCTGTAATATTATCTCCAATCAACAACTGTGAACTTATAAATGCAAAATAACTAAACAATAATTGTTAGAAAATAGTGAGGTGGAGGGTTGATAACCTGAGATACAGGATCTTTCCTAGTTCAGGTATCAACCTGCCATAATCTTGTATCGACTTGTATTGTAACATTTTGCTTCTGTTATCCCAACGGATTATGGTGAGGAATAAATGATTATTATTATTATTATTATTAACCTTATTACCACAAAAAAGTTAGTGATTCGTTCAACACGAGAAGAATTTGCTTAAACATGGTTTGGAACAGTGTCTAACTTCTTTGTAGTAAAACCGAAAACGTATATTGACTTGCAACTTTCAAACTTATTTTTAACTAGCTGGGTCCTGCGGTGTTACCCGCGGTTTATTAGTGATATTTTCCCACAGTAAAAGGTAGCCTATGTGTTAATCAAGGGTGCCAGCTAACTCTATAACAAATTTTATTAAAATCGCTCCAGCCGTTTAGACGTCAAGAAGTAACAAACATACTCACAAACTTGCACCTACTAGCTGACCCAGCGAACTTCGTACTGCCATAAAAATAGGGGCAGGTGGTAGAAGAAAAAAATTAGAGATGTATGTATTTTTTAATACCCCATTATAAAAAAATAAATATTGTCCAAAAAAAATTTTAGGGGTATGTCTATGAATTGCCTGGGATAACATTCCTCCTAACTCATGTGATAACACTACGTTATAATACCCAATAGTTTGAATTTTGGCGCGAAGGCGCATTGTAGGTTTCAGAACACTACGTTACAGGTGAAGAACTATTATCACATAAGGATATGAAAAATAAATAGTAGCCGATTCTCAGTAGTGTTGCCCAAATTCAGTCTTGGTCTTGCAGTCTTGGTCTTGCAGTCTTGGTCTTGTTCTTACATTTTTGCAAGACCAAGACCAAGAACAAGACCGCGTTTTTTTAGCAAGATCAAGACCAAGACTGACCGTGCAAGACTTGAGCAAGAACAAGACTAATCCGGCAAGACTCTTGCGTCTTGCAGCTAGGACTTAGCGCTATTTCACAGAGTAGTTAGGTATAACAGTTCGGTGTATAGGTACGCTTAGGAATTCTATGAGACGCAAAAAACTGTATCAAAGAATATGAAAAACTGGACCTATGCGCATTACGACCAATACCATAAACATACATAGCGAATAAAAAAATATCCATTAAAATCAAACAGAGTGCATGCGTAGTTTTGTTTTAACCATCGGCACTTTGATAATACGGCATCAAAGGTTTTTGTACTGACTTCTTAAAGAAATTTGCCGCTTTTCGGAAGTACATGGTGATGATACACGCGCCGGCGCGGCGGCTTCTATTGAAATCACATACAACAATCGTTGCCGCCGCGCCGAAAAACGTTAAACATTTTGACACTATTTGATTGCCGCCACAGGGCCTAGGTATACTCATGCAAAATTCTAATTTCGTGTCGTGCCGTCTCGCACTCACGCTAATACTATTTAATATATGATCGAGCGAGACGGTACGACACGAACTTCGATTTTCGAATTTGGTGTTCCAAAGAATAAATAAGTTTCAGAGTGCTTAGAATGGAAACGAATACATTATACTGATCATACAAGTAGTATTATGATTAGATAATGGTAAGGATAGGTAGTAGATGTCATAATAATTTATTCTAGTAAGTATATATTATAATATTGATTATACGGGTTTTAACTAATTACTTAGGTACTATTATTGTACATTTAATAAAAATATTTCTTAAATTTCTTAAGTTTTTACAAGAAAAAATAGCAAAAAAATGGTCAAATATCACCCGTTTGATAAATATTGTAGCCACTTTTAAATATACTTTAAATGTGTAAAAAAATCTACAAAACTAATAAAATAATATAAAAAGCGTACCTACCTACTTATAAAATAAAAAATCTTTAAAATACAGTCAAGTTATTGTAATTAATTTGTTTTTTACATGTTTTAGCACATGTAAGCTTATAAAGCGTAAATGTTTATTAAGAAACAGTTACTCCCATGGAAAACGGCATATAGCTCAGTTGATAACCAATGTGGCAGTTGATTTTTCGAATTTCTTATCAAATCTTCAGACATTTATTAATCTGATTGGTCTTTACTATGGCTATGTTAATTGAAGCTCACAATGTTCCAATTCTAATACGTTTTTCTATGATCTAAAGTAAACTTTAATAAATAGCAATAGTCTAATAGGTAATTGCAAGACTTGCAAGACTCTTGCTGCAAGACCAAGCCCAAGACCAAGACTGGGAGCGCAAGACCAAGACCAGGTGTATTGGCGCAAGACCAAGACCAAGACTGGCTAAGTCTCGTCTTGTTCTTGCATTTGGGCAACACTAATTCTCAGACCCACGGAATATGCATATAAAATTTCATATAAATCAGTCAGGTTGTTTCGGAGGAGTATGGTAACTAACATTGTGACACGAGAATTTAATATATAAGATTGATAGACTCTTGAAGACCAAGTGTATGAAGCATATTTTCAGCCGCAACAAGAAATAAAGCAAACTTATCAAGACTAAAATTTACGATGAGTGACTTGTTTCAATGTATTCCAACAGGTAAACTAAAAAAATAGTATGATGTTATGGTCAAGATTTATGTAGGAAGGTACTATTTTTTTGTTTAAAAAAAATGAATAATGCATATTAATAGGTATCGTTTTTTGTCAAATCTAGTATGTAAGCACTTAACATACACATTAAAACGAGTAGAGCACAAAATATAATTGAGAATTTATCTTACGATAGTTGTGTTTCATACAAGCAGACAACTAACTCATTATAAAATTATGTGCTCATGACTAGAAACAAGCTATGATCAATTTACACGCACGCGGAACAATAACAACAAACGCACTAAAAAAATGTTTATGATATTATACTTCCATGATTACTTACTTACATCATAATGAACGGATTGTGTAAGAAAATTAAAACAAAGTAATGCAATATTTGTTATAGCCATAATTAACTAATTACTCATTCAAACTTTTAATTATGCCTATAATATATATAATCATGTCATTTTTTCCTTGCAGGTTAAATTCATACCAATGAATTTATACCAATATCATTCTGATGCAATTCCGATACCGCCACGCCTGAACCTTTACTTTTCTTTGAATCTGAAATCTGAATGAAAATTGAATATAAAATATTGTAGAAAACCACCAAATTGTAATGGTAGCCGTCAACCCTCAAATGATTGCGAAATTGACCGTCTGTTTATTAGGTTTTTCTTTTGCTTTAACTAAAAAAATTAACGTCTTATGTGGACTTCCAGTTATTAGTTTTCGCACAAAACGTTTATTTTTTACTAGTGGCCCGCCCTCGCTTCGCTTCGGTGTAGAGCTGTATTGTAAACTATACTTTTTGTTCTCAGGCTTGTGCTATAAAGAATGACTTTATTTATATAATTACACGTGTTATTGTGAGTCAACCATAAAAGATAGACATATGCTGTTGCGGGATATTTTTTAGACAATTTTATCCTTACACGCCTGAATAGCTCGCAGATTGCAGAATTTTTTCAGACTTAAATGACATTTATCGTTATATTTTGGACAATTCACACAATATCTTTATAAATTATAGCCTATGTGTTATTCTGATCTATAAGCTACATTACTGTAAAGTTTCATTAAAATCCGTTTAGTAGTTTTTGCGTGAAAGAGGAACAAACATCCATCCATACATCCATCCAAACAAACTTTCGCCTTTATAATATTAGTAAGGATACTTCAAATAAACAGTGGAAGAAAATAAATCACCACGCACACTATTATGGGAAGAGACAGCCAAGCTATGGTCGGCTTTGTACTTTGGAATGAACTTTTTCAGATTGTATCGCTTGTTTTAAACGTAAGTATCGCGCCTTTTTTGTTTTGAAAAATATATTTTTAGAGCAAATGTGACCAAAAGCTTTAGAGGTCATTCTCGGTGAAAAATTTCAAGAGGCTGAAGATTATTTTTTTTACTAGAAACCCATGACCGACCGACCACCGAACAAAAACCCTATGAATTAATTCTAGTAAAAAAAAATCTTTAGATAACAGCTTTTCTTAGTCTCGGAACTTGGGAAAAGCTTTATTCGGCGAAAACATTAATTGAAAAAAAAGTAAAAGAAATAAAGATCACAGTGTTGTCTTAGTCTCTGACACAATATGGGAAATTATCAAAGTGTACATGTAACTTTTTACATGTCACGTGGCGTGGCGCTGATAAGGACATTGTCAATTTGAGCCATAAATGTTTTTGGTGCGATGTTGTGCACTGGTGAATTCAGGTCACTGGTTCAATGTGAACGACATAACCCGAGCTGTCACTTCCGCTGCGCTCGCGTTGCATATCGCGGATCTCCGTTTATTTAATGCAAACACACTTACATTTGACTTTTTTAGGGTTCCGTTCCCAAATGGTAAAAACGGGACCCTATTACTAAGACTCCACTGTCCGTCTATCTGCCTGTATGTCTGTCACCAGGCTGTATCAGCTAGACAGTTGAAATTTTCACAGATGATGTATTTCTGTTGCCGCTATAACAACAAATACTAAAAACAGAATTAAATTAATATTTAAGACGGCTCCCATACAACAAACGAGTTTTTTTTTTGCCCTTTTTTGCTCTATATTCGCAATCGTCTATCAGGAAGATTATCAAAATGTATTGGACATTACAGAGATATATTGATTTAAATTGTCGCATGACGTCTTAGATTAAAACAAAAAGGGTAGATACGGCACTAGCCTCACAAAAGTGATCCGCATGAATTGTGGTCCACGACCCTAATCGCTTTAGTAACAACTTGACATGCAAACGACGTACATGTGAACGCCAATAAGAAATATTGCTAATATTTTTTGTGTTTATATGATAAAACAATGCCTAAGCAAGAGCGGATCCAGAAGGGGGGTCATGACCCCCCCCTGGAATGGGTCCATCTGTACCTACTTCACAATCTCTACTTCACAATCTGTACCCATTGTGACTTGACCACGACTATATATGACCCCCCCCTAGCGCCAAAGCTGGATCCGCCCATGTGCCTAAGTGTGTTTTTAAAAAGTGCTCAAATTGCTCAAGAACTAAAAATAACACCCACAGCATCACTTTTCATTCGAAAGTACTATAAAATATATTTTTTCATAAAAATTGCTGTTTGTTTTGAATCTTATTCGGTAGTGACGTCGAGTACTGGTCGCGTGATTGGTCAGTGCAGTGACGCGGATTTCGCCGTCTCGTTCGCGCTGTCGTTGAAACTTAACGTGCTGTTTCGTTCGTGTCGGTAATGCAGTGACGCGGATCTCGCCGTCCCGTTCGCGCTGCCGTGGGATCAGTTTTTGTTTGTAGCAAGTATGAGCGTACCGTATCTACCCTTTTTATTTTAATCTAAGCATGACGTCAAGTTTTGGTACAATTTTTACTTAAAAGTAAAAATTATGGCGTCACGAGCCCCACTCTCAAACTTTGACTCGCTTAATCTTTGTAATTTTTTGGTTGATTGTACAAAGAAAAAATATGTGTCCATTATTTTTTTACAATCTAACTAATGTACTAAATAGAATTTCGTTTTCTTTACCCCCGTCGTCACCTCTATTGTTGAAATTATTATTTTTCTTAGGAAATATTCTCGTATAATTGGTTTATTTAAAAAATATAAACTTTATTATAGTTTAATATAAATATATTTCAAAAGTAAAAATCGTTCAGTAGTTCATAACTCTGAGAACTTGATAAGAATAACTCGAAAAATAAAGTGACCTTAAATCCAATATCGCGGACTTTAAAAGATGGCGGCCTAAGCTTTTTTATGCTTTCCTACAATATGAGTATTAAATGAAAAGACTAGCTGAGAATATGGGGTTTTTGAAGTTCCCAATTATATCTATCGAAAAATTAAAAAGTAAAAAATAAATTAAAATTAAAAAAGCTTTTATTTGAATGCTCTATTTTTTTTGTAGATATCTATATTATTTATATACTTCAATGACTTGCGCATTCAGGTTATTTTTTGGTATTTTTATCACACGTTTGGTTATTTTATTGAGGTTTTTATACAGAACCCTAACTTTTTTGAAAATACTCTATAGCCTTTGTTCTTCAGGGATAATGTAGGATTCTAAATGTGGAAGAATTTGTTAAATCGGTCCAGTAGTTTAGAAGCTTATTCAATACAAACAAACAATCAAATCTTTCCTCTTTATAACAGATATGTATAGCCAACCAAGCAATAATTATGCTACCTTTGGCATTGGGTATTTTAAACTTTTTTAAAGCCATTATTAAAAACGCAACCACTATTACCATAAACAGATACAACTGCAGAGCGGAACACATTTATCTCGATAATAACCATCCCGACCAACATCTTAGCAGGAAATCCGAAAACAGTAAGCAAATTATTCTGATTAGATTAGCATCGTAATATTGTACGTAACTTTATTCGTTTCATAATAATGAGCCTATTTTTAGAACGACAATTACACTTGAGAACTTTCTGAGCTTATCATCAACATTGTTGATAGGTTAATACTACCACCTAATTATCTACACATTGTGGTTGAAAACATAACAAAAATCGACTAAGTTGTATCGGTCTCGCAGATGAAGAGGTCTGAGCCATTTCATGTATAAAGACCGCTTTAATTTTGTGTTGTATGTGTTAGCAACCACAGGAACACGAATTCTGTGTTTTCATGCTTCTATTTTCGATCAAGATATGGAGCCATGTGACAGACAGCAGAAACTTATTAATATAATATAATTATTACAATAAATATATTTCCGCTTGTCGCTCTTTGAGTATGGGAGCCTAAAAGCAGTTTGTATGCCTGAATCTAATGGCGTAAAACCGCTATAGATAGAATACAATGTTATTTATATTAATTTCTTGTAAATATATTAAAAAAAACGTTGGGTACTCTTTAAACTTACCTTGAATACAATTTTGTCCTTTTCCATGTTGCTCAACAATTTACACCCTAGACCTGAAAAAGAAAAGTGAAAGTCAAATCAAAGTTTTTAGTGATTTGAACCTTACAAGGATTGCTCTACGTACTATTTTTAAAAACTACATATTTTTAAACATATTTTTAACATTATATATGCTCAGAACATGCTTGTCTATTTTAGTAGCGACTGGAAACATTTATGGTTTTCTCTAAATGATCTCGTAGAGTCGCTTGTGGTCCAAATAAGATAACTAAATATTTATTATAAGAAAAAATATGATCATCTTTTGAACTTTTCAACCGAAGAAAAAACACGAAGGAGGTGCCTAACTTTTTACAGAGATTTTGATAATTCTTTTTTTATTGGAAAGGGTATATTGCGAAGTTGGACCTATAAGTATTTGGGAAAAAAACCTTTATGTAGGGTAACCAAACAAAATTCACTCCATTTTGTATGTGTCCCATTTGTATCTCAGCCTTTGCAGGAATGCGTCGTCAGAATAATGATTTATTCTTATGATGATTTATTCTGACGACGCATTCCTGCAAAGGCTGCAAAACGTCTATAAATAAATAAAATCAGTGCATCTAACCCGTTGAAACTTATATTATTTAAAAAGCTATTTAAAACCCTCGGTGCCATGCCAACCCAAGTAGTTAATGAAAACTCAGACTTATCAGACATACATGATACACACATAGGTACTGACTCCGAATAGTAATTTGACTAAAGGTAAAAAAAGTTTTATTATTTTCTCGTTTCAGTATTTCGGCGGCTTAATATTTTTGCTACAAAAATTTTATCATATCTACCTAGTTCGAACATGTTTTCGGATTTGTAAATATGCCATAGTAATATAAGTAGAACTTAAGATTTTGTTTTTTGGGCTAGTTACAAATTCCACTTGGAAAAAAATATATGAAATAATTAGATCACTTATGTAAACTGTTATTCCATACACGAATCAGTATTACATAGTAACCTCAGTAATACACATAAACAGGGCCAATCCTTTGCATAAGTAATTGAAGACCTACTCACCATGAATCGTGACCCTAACCGGATTCATTTTATAACAAACATTAATAAAGATATTTATTAAATATTTACTCGAATGTGTAGGAGGAGCGTGGCGCGTAAGATAACTGATATATTGCTGTTGTTTATAAGTTAATTATTTTTGCATTGTTTCATTTACTGATTCATTTAAAACTCTTCTCAGAACCCGTCAGTCACTCCAACGAAACTATGGAGAAAACTAATTGATTGAATAAGAATATGTTACACTAAACTCAGCTATAAGCCAGGACAACTTTATTAACTGCGAACACAAAATTACTAAACTGGAGTAACCTGCGGGGCATTTTGTAAAATGTTCCGCGAGTAAAAAAATTACAGAGTAGCCCGCTGGTCGCTTTGATTTATTAAATAATCAAAGCCAAGTCGAAACGTCGGGATAAAGAAGTAAAAGTCAGAAAATCTTTATTAATTGTGATCGTTTCAAATCCCGTGTATAATATTATTTTAATAAACCCTTTCTATTTCATGCATTCTAGTTCTTTTTTTCACTCGTTTCATAAATGGATTATGTAATATTGGTGAGTTATTACAGCTAGCATTATTTATATAGATAGGTAGTACAAAACCGGACGCACATTTATAAAAGGAAATCAAATCCAGAGATGCTGTCGGTGCAGTTAAAGAAGATTCGGTCACGATCTTTCTAGCTCACGATATGGCATCAGTCAAAATGATGAGTGGCTCAGAGAAAGCGCAAATGATAGGTAATAAATACGCCAATACTGTCCTCTACAATACAACCTACCTAAAGTACCAGACGGTTCGACCACGTCCGAACGTCTTCTTTCCGCAAGGAAGTATGCATTTTGTTAAGAATATACCGCGGTGATACGTCCTTATACGGATCTTAGACAGACTTAGTATTCGGTAAATGTGTGAAATTAAATGACCCACAGATTCTACCTTCACTCGTTTTACACTCGACTTAAGAACAAGTGTTTGCACAATACTCAAGACTGATGATTTTTGACCGATAGGTACTTCAAGAACAAATTTTTCAATATGACTTTTTCCTCAAAACTCTAATTAAGTAAGAAGGCCAGACGCCATCTGAGCCAAAGCCTTGGGCGGTTCGCGTCTGGATAATAATATCTCAAAACAATCTTATTTAATTCAGAATTAAAAGAGATAGCAGAGGGATTTTCGCTCGAATGGGAGCTCCCGGTTGGAGAGGTTTAAGTAACCTTTTGTAAGGTGTAACCTTACAGTACAGAAAACTATTATGAAATGAAGTAGTTCGGTAATAAGGGTTTCTATGGCTCCTCGGTGAGAGGAGTTATAGTGGACAATGGTTGCTTTGGCAAGATTACTATCAGACGTATAACGTTTTACGTTTTAATTGAATAAATAATGAATTAATGATTATTTTTAGAAAAATTCCGTGTCCTTACCATACCTAGCTTAATGTGATACATTTTAACTGGTTCGGCTATTCCACGTGCAAGTACGATTTGAGGAGGACGCAAAAAACATACATCCTTGTAACTTTCAATTATGAAGAAAGAATCTAAATACTAATATTAGGTAATATTATATAAAAAGGATCTAATGCCGGACAGAACAGGAACTAAGTGCTGTCTGAATACAATAAAAAATCTTATTTATTTTTATTCAATTTAATCAAATGAAAGCCCAATACTTCTCACGCACCATGCCGTCGCGAAGGTTTCATAATAACACACAAGGACGTCCGAGGTGTAAAACACCCGATCATAATTTTGTAAGCAACTTGTTTTATTTGGCAACTTTAAGATCAAGAAATCCTATTGATTATTTATTATTCATAATGTAGATTGTTTATTTTTACGACCTTCCTCTTATACTATTATCAGTAAAAGGTAGGTCTACCACATTTTATCTGTCTATTCCTATGCTAATTTATGTTAGGAAACAAGAATTTTATGTTTATCTGGTCATGTGCATTTGGTTTGTAGGTAAATACTAACACTTACTGTGTAGTAAGTAATGCTTCTATATCCGAATACAAAATAAAGAAAGAGAAAATTATGCGTCGTCGATAATCTGATAGAAAACCTACGTGGGGCCTTCTTTTAGCTTTTAAATTAATCTTATAAGAATCGCCCCGCCTTCGCATTGGTGCAGTAACATTACAAGTCGTATGCCCCCTAGAATAATAGGTCTTTACACATAATCTTAGTAATCGGTCTTTACCTATGAAATTTCCGTTCTGCCGTAGGTACTGCCTATTTCAAGTCGTCTTTTTATGTCTTTTCGCTAAAAATTCTAAGTTCTAATTATTTTTATTTTTAAAATATGGAATTCTTTTTCGAAATTAGTCATTTCTTTAATTGTTAGCATTCTATTTTCAGTGCATTTTTAGGTTTTTCGTAATCATGCTACGTTAAAAATTTGAGTGCTTATGGAATGTGAGTACCGTCGTGGCAGCAAAGCGGCACACAACATCAACGACGTACAGGAAGTGAACACTACTAACGATTGCATCACCCGTTATTGGTTAGCCCGCTTCCGTTCTGGAAAACCTAAGAAATTAACCTCGTGGGCGACCGAAAACTTTGGTCGACAATGACGAATTAAAGGCGATTGTGGAAGCTGATAATTCTCAATCTACAGCTGAAATAGCAACAGCTTTCGATGTTAGCGTCATAACAAGATTGGTCCATTCATTTGCGTCAGATTGGTAAGGTTTAAATCTTGACAAATGGGTGCCGTACGAATTGAATGATCGCCAGCGCGAAGTACGCGTCGAGTTGAGCCTTGCACTGCTCAAAAGGCCCACAAACGAAAGCATATTGTATCGCATTGTTACTTGCGACGAAAAATAGATTCTGCTCGACAGTCGCAAGCGCTCAGCAAGTTGGTTAAATCCTAGTTCAGCACCTAAGCAATGCCCCAGATAAAAAGTGATGGTCACTGTTAGGTGATCAAGCACCGGTGTCATTCATCACAGCTTCTTAACAAACGGGATGTGCAATACTGCAGATGTGTACTGCGAAGAACTGAACACAATGATGGAGAAGCTCGCACATCTCGAATCCAATTTTGGTCAATCGTTCGGCTCCGCTGCCCCGACTGACTTCTTAGTGGGGGAAAAATTCAAAAAATTCAAACCGACAGGCAGTTGAAAATGCCTTTGAAGAATTTGTTGCCTCCCGTCCAGCACAGACTTTTTTAAAGGGCATCTGTAAGCTACCACCACGTTGGCAAAAATGCATAGATTGCAAGAGTAAAAATAGAAAAAAGGGCGTAAACTTATTTTATGAAAAACGGAAATTTCATAGCTAGAGACCTAATTTCAAGAAAAACTTTGAATTTCTTGGCTTTCCTGTACCGTAACATGCATGTATTATACCCGAAGATTTGAATCTTATTGTACCTGCATATAATCTTTCCTCTTGAATCTCTCAATCTATTGCTAAATTATTATTGAAACTGTATTAAAATCCGTTACGTAGTTTAAAAGATCTGATCGTGGTATAGGTACAGCTATGACTAGCGACGTTGTTTTATCCATACTTTCATACTAATATTAAAAATGCGGAAGTATGTCTGTCTGTCAGTTAACTGCTGAACCGATTTAGATAAAATTTGATATAAAGTTATTTTTTATGTATATGCAGGCAAACGAGCTGGCAGTTCACCTGATGGTAAGTGGTCACTACTGCCCATTGACACACGCAGCACCAAGGGTACGGTACCTCATGTGTTGCCGGCTCTGAAGGAAATGGTTCACCCGTCTTTTGAAGACCTTCATATCATAGCTAAGAGAGACCGTCATATCATAGGAGCGAAGCAAAAACTTTGCGAAACCATGTAGGACGAGGATTCTCGGTAAGAGGCACTTCCGAACGCACAATAGTCCGATGATCCTAGAATGCCTAGAGGAGCATCGACGGATATCGGATAACAGTCTGGTGCGTAGTCAACAGAAGATCCAGAATGGAGGCGGTATGATTTTCGACATTGGATATTTAAGTTGGAGAGAGACACTAATTGAGCTTAACCATACATCAGGGCAAAATTCCAAGCAGCTCTTCCAGCGTGATCGGTGGTACCTACGTCATCTGAACCATTATACATATATGCGCATTAAAATCGCCCAGATAGTTGAAGTCCCAGGAAAGAAATCATCCTTTAACAGGAGTGCAAATGGGGGTCGAATTTTGTATAGGACGCCAATTTTTAGTAGTTTTGACGTGAAAACTTAATTACCGTAAAATGGAAGGTACAGGCAGTACAAAACATTGATCGACTTAATTTAAGTAACATAATCGCTGCAATACTAAATGTAATAGATAATTGCACAGGTTCCGATTTACCAATGTTTTTTGCGTCAATCATTCACCTCGTAAAAAATATGAATTGTAACTCCGGACCTTCGTCCGGAGAGAGTGAACATAGCTCTTCAGCTATGTTCACTGTTTTATTATTCAGTATCTAGAGAACCTTATATTCTGTATTTTTCCTAAAAATTAAGGAAGCCCCCTATCTGTGATTGCATATATAATAACATTTCTACAATCGTTTGTTTCAAGCTATTGTGTATCTTAGATTAATTTGTTTTTTGATTGATTTTAGATTGATTTGGTGTTTTTTAGTATTTATTTTTGAAATAAACTATCCTTTGCGTGCAAATTTTTTTGTGCCTTGATTAATTCTAATTCTAAATGATATGCCTATTCCTTGTAAAATGCATTTTAAATGTTCTAAAATCTAGCTTCAGAAAGAGCTTTATTAAGCTTAAATTACATTACGTTAGCTCAACATTGCCCCTGAGTATTTGCAGAAATAATATGATTAATAAGTAACTAAGCTTTTGTTCACTACTTATATCTTAACATTAAATTATCCGAGGCACCTAATAGACCTCGTAACATACATTTAGAGTATTCTACAGTTTTTGTTAACCGCTAACCTTCATGCTAGCAAAAAGCTATCGATTGATCTAGGTATGTAAAGATGTTTTTTTTCAACACGGAAAATCCAACGAACATGTATACTTTAGTAATAAGAACCGATCAAAAATGCAAGCTGATTTGTCTTAATTTTATTCTAACAAAATAGGTTAATCCCTTTATTTATCTATAAAGGGTGCTTATTATTAGATGCTTGCGGAGTATCACTCCACTTCTAAATCTTCTAAGTATTACTTACTTTTAAGAGACAGTATTGACACGGTCTATCTTTATAATAAATATACCTATATTGTATTGATGAGTAAGGTACTTACTTGTTGTGTGTGGGTTTCTTTTATTTAGTAGTCATCTACTTACTTAAAATATGAAGGTGATCTCTCCAAACGTCTGTACTAAGGTCATTATGCAAAATGAATGAAGAATTGAACAAAACAAGGAACATACAAAAGCCCTGACTGAGCTTTAGCTAATAATAATAGAAAAAATATGTGGTACTTAGTTTTACCGATGTCTGTCTTTCCGTCTTTAAGCGAACCAATCACATGAACCGTAACGGGTAGATACTTGAAATTGTCTTAAAACGTTTATTTCCATTGCCAATTTAACAATTTAAAATAAAAATAAAATTTAAAACATTGCCATAGCAAAAACTGGCTTTTAATGTGTATTATGTAGGTGCTTAGGAAAAACGTGTGGCAATCCAACTTGCACTTGCCCGTTTTATTCTATTACTTACATGATACCTATACATATACCACTTTTTGATTATAAAGAATTCTTACAAAACACACATACAACACAACTTTTCTCGGTGTAACGCGTAAAATATGCGTTTACTAGGTACCAACAGGACATCATCCTAGGTTTAAATGACACATAGGTAAGTATTTTAGCCTTCCATACAACGGGTGTTAACTTAAATTGTTAAATTTACTATTTTACCAAGGGAACATGGAGCAAATTCGGAAATATGTTTTCTAGGATAAGCGGTATAAAGGCAACCTGTCACTACTGTTTCCGGGCAATCGTCCTACCTATAACAAAATGTTTCAGATGTTCAAAATACCACAAAGGTACCTAGTTAATGGCAATTAACCGGCCTTTTTTTTTAAGTATTTCAAGATGTTTGAAAAAGGTCAGAGCAAGGTTTTATTGCAATATAAGTGCATAAACAAATTTTCTATCTTCAAACTTACTTGCTTAAAAATCAAAACACTTGCCTACTTAGTCGACTCGTGACCCTCAATGAGTAATTTTTTATTGAAATGCCGCTGAATTTTGTTTTTTATGTTACTAAGGTAATCAGTTTTAGATAAGAAATATTAACCTTACCTTGTATCTATATATACCCAGCGTTACCAAATTTGATTAATTTTGAAAAAGTACGGCTTTGCTTAAACTAAGTTTTACCTACACCTAGTCAGCAAAGCTGTACTTTTTCTCCTATCTGATAAGGGTAAAAATCTTACGAAAAGAAAATTGAAGTTCATGAATTATAGAACCTAATAGTAAATTGGGTACTTAGAGGAACTTTATGTAGGTACAAAAATTTAAATATTTTTATTTAAGCTTAATTGCTCATTAATACCTAGGTACCTGTTAGAGGCCCCTAACTCTAGGCTGGGCCACTTACGGCCCGCTTACCTACTTAAAGTTGTTAGTGTCGTTGTGCTTGATCGACAGAGCATTTTGACGACTATACTTTTAAAATTAAATTGAGACTCAGTACCTACCAGTTACAAGTAAATAATATGCCTACCTAAATAATTTCTATCAACAAATTCCAAGTTTTTTTACGTCTTGATTTTTAATCAAATCTTTTAGGTTTTATGTGGTACCGGGATAAAGCTCTAACCAAGCATCTGTAGCCAAGTGCCTTTAAACGTTTTTTTGGTTTGTTGATAAAGTACCTATGTTAAGTCCTATGCCAAAATAACATTTCAGTTGTTTTTATTCAGTTTTCTTTAGTACAACTATATTTTTAAGTCAAATCACAAAATAATATAAGTAACTAGCTGACCCAGCAAACTTCGTAACGCCATAAAAATAGGGGCAGGTGATACAAGAGAAAATTTAGGGTTGTATGTATTTTTTAATTAATACCACATTATAAAAAAATAAATATTGTCCAAAAAAATTTTAGGGTTGTGTAACGTAGTGTTCTATCAATTTCCTGGGATAACAATCCTCCTAACCCATATGAGAACCCAATAGTTTGATTTCAGATTTCAGAATGTAGGTCAGACACTACGTTACAGGTGGACAACCATTAACACTTAAGGATATGAAAAATAGATAGTAGCCGATTCTCAGACCCCCGGAATATCAATATTAAATTTCATAAAAATTGGTCAGGCCGTTTCGGAGGAGTACGGTAACTAACATTGTGACACGAGAATTTTATATATAAGATTATTTTAAGAAGAGTTAATGGGAGACGATGCTCGTAATTAAAACTACACATAATTTTAATTTGACTTATTAAGCTTAACTACTTAATAAAATATTACTCACTTGTTGTGTTTTTAAACAATAACATACAAATATCTACAAACACTACACAAAAAGTTCAGTGCAAGAACTTTTCGAACTTACAACGAACTCGGAAACTTCGTGTTTGTTTACGCGGTTGTCATGGCAACGCGAGGAAATTCAATATGACGCACGGTGCGCGCGCGCCTCAGTGCACAAACGCAGACTGGCTGCGGCCGCGCCGCTCGTCGACCACCGCCTCGGCTCTTCGGAAAGCGAGAGGAAGAGCAGGGCACCAAGCAAGTTTCGGTTAAGCGAGGACAAACACGCATACATCTAATAATCCGCCATTGGTTTTCATTCAGAGGAAATAATAGTACTTTTTGTGCTCGTCAACACTGTACGTCTCGCGTGATTAACTTTATTGAAGCTAAATCAGTACCTATTATTGCAGTTATAAAATGAGACAACCTTTACCTTGATATTATAAGTAACCATGAGATGACAGGTTCGTGTTATATAAGAATTAAATAAACAAAATATTATATAAATGTCATGAACTTTATTCATACATGTACATACAACACAACAATAACATAGAATCAACTAATACACAATCTTTACTAAGAAAGTATGTATTTAGGTAAAATACCGTCCTAATTTCAGTACTTGCTTGCTCTACAATTAATCAATATTCCTATTATTTGATTATTAGTACACATTATTAAAGTAATTGGTTAAATTAGTCAAATTATTATTAGTTATTATGACAAACATGTGATCTCAAGCATTAAACATAATTAGCATCACTATATAAAAAGAAAACAAATCCATTTCACACAAAAAAGTTCCCGTTGAGGGCAGATCTTGTGAAAACTAATGAGTGTTCATGAAATGGTACCTACACAGGTTATTAGACTACATCGCTCTACGTTAAATGGTACATGCTACATAAAACGTTCGCTAAGTAATATATAAGTAAATTAATTCCAGTTACAAAAATTATAATTTAATTAAAACAAATGATATGATGCATTCTTGTGGCGTTCAGCACGTATATGTGCGACTCGCGGGATTGTATTGTACACTAATAACATAATATGCATTCAGTGGAAGATCGCAATAATAGTGCTATACGACCGCAATGCAATAAACATTTTTGATTTCCGAATAGTACAGTGAATGTTACTAGGAGTTGGTTAAATAAATGTTGCTCTTTGTGAATGCTATATTAGGCTCTAAGCGTACAATGTTAATTAAAATAATACTAAACTAAAAGAACACAGTAAAGCAAAAGGATTAAACAAGCACTAAACGAAACACCTTTACATACTTACCATAGACAGTAAATAAAGAAGTTAGAAGGAACAGACACGACAATTACACACATCAAAATTTTTACAATTTACGTTTATGTAACTGTAAGTACTTTCAATGTTCATTTTCTATATACAAAACATATAATCGACAATCAACATCGTTAATATTATAATACCTTACAATCTGATAAAATTTACAATTTTTAAAATCTACAGTTTATCAAACTAATTATGTAGCACATTTACGATTATAATCATGTGTAATTAAATCGTAGACTGTCTATACAGTGTTCACAACTTGATCAAAGCACTTTGCGACAAACTGTTCTTTCTCATCCAACTTTCTGTCACTGGGCAAATGGCGAGTCAACATGGCTTCTTGAAGCGCAGTCAGGGCTTCGGACGTGAATCTTTTGCCTTTCAGGTGTGTGATAACTGAGGCTTCGCCGTGGAAGCCGGATTCGACGAGTCCAGGGGGGATGTTGAGAGTGACGTCATCAATGAGACCCTTGACTACGGTCATGTTTATGGCCAGCTCCTGCGTCGCAGCGTAGACCTTGGACGGAGCGAGCAGCTCCGAAGGCACGGGGAAAGTGCGACTGACACTGAAGTCAGGAGTTCTTCCGAAACACCAATCCCAACCTTGGAGTTCACTCTTAAGTTGCGTCAGACCTGTTCAAAAATTAAACCGTTGAAACATTTAACCCCTCAAACAAGAACAGCTTTATCTCCTAAAAGTTATGTCGCAGTAAAATTCCGCTCTTGTTAAAAGATGATATAATTTGATTAGTTTATGAAACTTTGCCCTCTTGATAAAGCTGTTGTATTTCACTATAATATAAATTATTAACTCATATTTTAATTGACAGCACTTAAATAACAACCTTGATAACGTCAAATCCGTCACATAGTTAATAACATTATAAAAGAGCTAATTGAGCTGCACAAAAACTTTACGGTTCTGTGAATGAAGTATTATTATTACTTATTTTAATTCATGTAATGCTCTTTTAAGGGAGATTAAGGGTTTTAGTATAACTTATTTTATAAGAACTTGTCGAAAATTGAAAGTAATTAAACATTGTAGCTATTAACAGGATTGTTACCATGTACCTTGTTTTTATGAGTCTTCGATATTTTGGCGCTGTTGCAAGTGAATAGTGAGAATGTGACCAGTGGTAGGGGTATCGAGCGCAGTAAAAGATAACGTCAGAGGGTAGACCGATATGTCTGCCAATAACATCTACCCGCAATTACTTCAGTTAGTCCGTGATCATGGCGTTTGCAACAGTGCCGAAATATCGGAGACTCATAAAAAACAAGGTCCATGATAACAATCCCGTTAATAGCTATAATGTTAGTGACCATGAAGGTTTAAAACAATATATAGTAATAAAACACCTTTAATTCAGGATTATTACTTAGCAGAATCGACACCCTGGTTTGGTTTGGTTTGGAAGCAAGCACTTTCTTTTCTTATGATATTATTTCACATGGCTATTCATATTATGTACATTTGTACGTAATACCTCCTTTTCGTGCTCTACAGGTAATAGAGACCGCTGTCAAATAGACAAATAGAAAATACGAATAGTCATTAGAATTGCCAACATTACATACCTGGGAACCAATCTTCGGTAGGGTTGACAAACTGGAATCCTCTTTGTTTGGAGATCATGTTTTGGCCACCGTCTTCCAAGTGCAGAGCGGGTGTGCGAAGGTACTCGTATCCCACAGCTGTCTGGAGGCTGTCCACTGTCACTCGATTGTTCACCTCAACCAGGTTAGCCACGGGCGAAGGGGTAGAAGCCGTCGCGTTCGTCTGTATGCCATGCTAAATAGAATTAAGAAGGTTCTTAACTTTTAAATGGGGGGAAGAGGAAAGGTTATAGTGGTAGTAACACAACAGGAGCATTAGTATTGTTAAGCACAATTCATAGATTCTGATATATTAACTGCACTCATATCCGGGAGAATTCATCCATTATCATCTGAGAATGGCTTAATGAGTATGCTAAGCTGATATTTAATTGGTTTCATAGGTTGTTGGTATGAAATATATTTTGCAGACAATCCATAACACAATGATATCATGAAAAAAATAAAAATCTAGACAGTATTTAATATGCAATAAATGCAATAATTCATAAGTAAACTGCACTCTTGCAAAGCTGTTAATCTGTCAAAATGTCGAGTTATTTATTCATACTATTTTGAGTCTATCAATTGTATTGTTTATTAAATGGACAAATAAAAGAGCCTGTTCTTTATTTATAACTATGCAGCAATTGGAAATAGAACAGTCAGCCTAGCAACAATGCATTCATATGCCAACAGCTATGCACTTTGATAAACAATGACTTATCACTGTTTGTGATCTTTGACATAACTGCATAAGTAAAAAAAAGAACTACATATGATCAATATTTATTATGATTCTAATTGTTATGGCTGGAATGAAATTTTAACTGAAGTTCAGATACAACAACATGTGTGTAGAGATGCTGGAATGATGAATAAATGAGTGTATAAATTCGCATATAACAGTTATTAAACAAATGATTTACAACCCTGTCTATTAGGTTTTATAATACCCACCTCTCTTTTCGCCAAAGCACTCTTGAGATTAGATTTATTGGCATTGACTAGAAGTGTGCAGTGATGATATCCTGTTAACCTGCTAAGCCTTGAAGCTGTACCAGAAATCTGACAGTATATACTAAGGAAAATATTTTGATATAAAAAATGTTTTCATACAACAATTTCCAAGGTAGATTATTATAAGAAACATGAGAAAATTTTGTAAAGGATACTTTGTTTTTATTTCTGACAAGGAGATCTTGACGTTCATTAATGATAGACTGGATTCCAAATCCTCTGAACAATGCTCTCTTAATGAGCTCTAAATTGTAGTTTCTGTCATACCTCTCACGAGGTGTGAAGAAGGTAATGTTGAGGTTTCCCCTATCATGATACACAGTGCCACCTCCACTGTTACGTCTAGCCAGTGCTATATCTTTTTCCACCAGAAGAGGAACATTGGCTTCTAGCCAAGGATTCTGATGCCTTCCAATGACAACGCATGGGTCATTGCGCCAAACCATCATCACATGGTGTTTAGAGAAATCCATATTACGATACATCCAGTCCTCTAATGCCAGGTTAGTAAAAATGTCTGTTGATTGTGACATGAATACAGACTTTGTGATCTCCCCCTCTGCAGGTAATACACGGTCTTTCGTATTGGTAGATAAGTTTTTGCCAGCAACTGCAAGACTTCGAGCACTTGTTCTCCTTGTGATACCAATCACAACACAGGCACTGCTAGCCACAACTTTCTTCATCATTGTTTGAGCCATCTTAGCTGTTGTATAGGTTTATGTTAACGGAAACTTTTCTGTATGAAATTTATAGTTATTAATATTAAGCGTGAATTTGATTATTCTACTTAAAACTATATACAAACAGAAGTCCAAATACTTGTAATTCAATAGTTCTCTAATGCTTCACACAGTAACAGGCATCAGTGTCAGCCGAAGAGAGGGAGATCAGATATTCGTGAAGAGCGATTGTCTGATGCAGCCACTTCCAAGTTTGGTGCAGGGAGTTAATTCGATAACGAATACCCAAACAGTCACGACAGTCACTTGGCATTCCTCCTCTTGGATGCAGGATGGAAGAGAAAATCACAAACGATAAAAAACTAACACTTGCAAACTTTTAAACAACGATACTATAACTTTAAAACTAAAAAGTTCATAAACTAATGAACAAAATCACTCAAAGTCGATACACCGTCCGTGAATGCGCGACGATATCTGAACAAGTAAAACATTTCTTCTCATTATATTTACGCTGATAATGATAAGCGGGACGGGGAACTAGGAGGTCGAGCGCGAGGGCATTCGAAGTTCACTCGAAGCAAACAATTATCATGATAAGGAACACGAATACGCCACGCGCAATGAAACTTTATCTACCATTAGTAAACATACCAAAATACGAGTGAAGAATCCAACTTGTTACTATTTGATAACAAAAATGGTCACACTCCTTATAACAAACATGTTGAATTTTACATGATTGGAAAATTTATGAATTCATTTTTGGAAAATAAGAAAAGCCAAAATTTACTGACTGTTATGTCTGTCAAGTCTCAAGTGTCAAAAACGTTAGTGTTGCGCTGCTGTTACTGCACGAAACAGCAACTGACTAAATCGACTGCAATATTTAATCTTACTGCATGCACTTTTTCTGGCTGAATGTTTAGGGCTCCCACACAAAACTGAGATAAAATGCGATGCGATATCGCATCGCAACTTACGATGTGGATTCATGCGGCAACGTTTTGGTTAAGGTGACTATACCTTCAACGGTAACGGTAGTCAACCGTATTGGACGTGTTTTATTAATAGCAAATACTATAGAAACTACGAGTTAATACGCACAGCTCTTGACGTAGCTATAATATATATTAATATATGGAAATATATATTATATTATAGCTAACTACCACAGACGGGAGCTATACTATAATATATATTTTGCCCTCACTCGGTCTGCGGTCGTTTTTGCAAGCGCACGGTTTTAAAGCTTATTTTCTAGCACAGGGTGTTTTAATTTTGAAATAACGTATAACGTTATTCAATATATCAATCTTACAATGAATGAATGAAATGAATTTGACAAGAGCACTACTTTTAGATTTAATTGAAAGTTCCTCATAGGATGATTCCGATGCTGAATTTGATATGCATGTTGCCTGGTCATGAACGAAAAATATAACCATCTGGGTAGAGTCGCATATAAAACAAAAGAAAACTTGTGGTGAATTTAATTTGTATCGTGTTTTGTCATCCAATAAATTTGCACAGTATTTTAGGAGAGGGAGGGTGGGGGAGAAATGCTCGTGCGCACTTGAGCCGGAGATCGGGCAGGCGTTAAGAGAAAAGTTGAACATTCCGTATTCAAAATATATACTAATATGCCAAAATATATCTCGTCACAGACGTAGCTATAATATATATTAATATATCGAGATATTATATTAAACAAACTACCACAGACGGGAGCTGTACTATAATATATATTTTGGCAGGCGTTCGGTGAAAAATGGAACATCGCGTATCATAAAAATAAAACAAAACAAAACTTGTGGTGAATTTAATTTGTATCGTGTTTTGTCATCCAATAAATTTGCACAGTATTTTAGGAGAGGGAGGGTGGGGGAGAAATGCTCGTGCGCACTGGAGCCGGAGATCGGGCAGGCGTTAAGAGAAAAGTTGAACATTCCGTATTCAAAATATATACTAATATGCCAAAATATATCTCGTCACAGACGTAGCTATAATATATATTAATATATCGAGATATTATATTAAACAAACTACCACAGACGGGAGCTGTACTATAATATATATTTTGGCAGGCGAAAAAAAAAATCGCGTATCATAAAAATATATCAAAATATATATTAATATGGCAAAATATACCTAATATGCCAAAATATATCTGTCGACATATTTTGGTGACGTCATAGAAATATATATTATAGCTGCGTGTACGGTCACTCGAAAATTTATATTGAAAATATGTTGTAATATGTCTTGCTATGATTTATATTAATATATATTATAGCTACGTCTGTGACGGGCTTCATACAACAACTTGGCAAACCTCTGAATAGCGCCATCTGTTGGCATGAGTTGATCATTTTGTTTGCTAGTTCCTTCACTAAATAAAACAACAGGCAAATTATGAATGAGTAATTTTCTGACGGTTTGAATTGTATTTTTTTGTGTCATTAATTTTGTTTACTTAAGCATTTATGAACATATTGAAATACTTATCTAAAAACAATCTTATACAATCTTACACTTACATATTAATTTAATCTTCTGTATTTACATTTGAACATAACCCAGCCTTAATATTATTTACAGACATTTTCATGTAATTATCTATATTATCTTTAAACTCTTTATTAATAATATCTGATATTCTTTTAAGTAGGTATTAATAGGTATTAATTCAACTAAATAAAACAACAGTCAAATTAAGAATGAGTAATTTTCTTTAATTTTCTGTTGGTCTTAATTGTGTTTTTTTTCTTTAGCATCATTAATTTTATTGACATAAGAATTAAAATTAACTCTTTTTGCAGTAAGAACTCACAAGCATCAATTTCACTGTTGCTATCAGACGAAGGCTGTACCAATGGATTTGCCATAACGGACCTCAAACTACAATTAAACTTTGTACAGTCAGGAGTGACGTAATTGCCATCCTTATATCTAATTATTGGAAATAAATTTTCAATACAGTCTTGTGTAAGTCTACGTGTAAATAAAAATTTAAAATCATAATTGGATTTCAAATCCCACAGCATTTTTATTGCTTCAATATTTGAAATCCAACCATTGATACACAAGGGGTTGACTTTTTTCTTGTTTAAAACAACTAAATCTTTCAAAAAGGCACACAACTTAATTAATTTATTAATATGGTCTGAATTAATGGATATTGGACGTCTATATTTTTTGCACTCTTTATATTTACATGAATTGAATATATAAAAAGGATATCATTTTTTTCTATAAAATCAGCTGTATGTGTTGCACTCGCTGGCAAATTATCTAATGTTGTAAACATTACACAGTATCCCAACATTTACTGAATGGCTAAATACTCTGGCTACCAAGCATACTCTCATTGGACTAAATGGAGGAAGAGTAATACACTTCTTATTTAATTTAGGCACCATTCTTGGTATCTGTTGAGAATCAATCTTAAAAATCTTCAACATGGTACCATGACGCTACAGTATCATTATATTGAAAATTGTAATTTTTGAAGTTATTTCTAACACATATAAGCAAATGTGGTGGTGCAAATAAATAAATTTTATGTCCTGTATAAACAATATAGGGTTTAGTTATTGAAACTGAAAGGAGTTTTCTCAATTTCACATTATTTGAACCCAGATCACAAATTATTGATTTGATAATATAACCAGTGTCGAATATCCTCTCAATTATGTCTAAAAAAAACTTATGTAATATATCACCAGGCATAGTGTCCTTACTCAAAAAAATACCTACTACTTGTTTAAAGTCTACATTAATACCCTTAATCATAAAAGCCATTGCCTGATTACATAATTGTAAGTTTTCAAGACCACAAATTACCCCGAAATTCAATTACATATAATGGAATTAAGTACCAAATGATCTGAACAAACTACATAACTCTTATTAAAATAGTCAGTATCTTTTACTTTTAATAAAGAATCTAAATCGCTTCGTTTACAGGCTACGATCCATTTTTTCAATCTGAAAATCAATTAAACATAGCGATTTTACATAATTTTGAAACAAAAATACACAATATGCCTTTAAAAGCAGAAATCAATCGTAAATAAAACTAACCTCTCTATGAAGTACAAAAAAAACTGTTCATTGGTGATGTTTAACTATTTATATTTCAAAAGCTGAAAAAATCTATTTAGTACATTATTGTGACTATTTACCAAAAACATAACAAATTCAACCATACCTTATCTACTAATTTGTAAAAAAAATCAAAACAAGCGTGGTCATACTCCGTGAACTGTTCGAAACACATTTTTCGTCAGAAAAGCTGGGAAAAAAGTTATATTACACACTTGAATTAAAAAGAACTCACAGTATCTGTTTTCACACATCCCAATAAACATCAGAACATAGCAGTTTATTTTTTCTTATTAATATATTAAAATTTATAGCCATTATACAGGTGTTATAAAAATTGAAATCAATACCGTGAACTACTATTTTCACCCAACAAAAAAAATTTGAGACCTGAATTACTGCTTTTATTACCTGGTTACACTGCTTTTTGCTGTTAGTTCAGTTGTGTGTGCTAACCAACAAGGAGGTTATGTACTGTGAAGTTTTGTTTAAAAAATATATGTAATATACGTTTCTGGTAAAGTTTGACCCGTCAATTCGGTTAGGGATTTTTTTGGTATGTAGTAACGGATTTACTTTGCCACCATAGCTCATAATTAATGCCATGGGGACTTATTTTGGTTGTAGTTATAAATTAATATGTAACTTTGAAAACCACGAGCATCATTTTAAAAATTATTCGTCAATCCCGTGATCGTCATTACTGTGAACTTGTTGTTCACAGAATTTGTATTTTTTCGGTGTTTAATACAAACACTTTTGTATGGCATTATTCAGAGTCTGGTCATGGAAAAGGACGCCAGACGGTGTAGGTGGCTACTTAAAAAGACATAATGATCGACGAGTGGTTTTGGGGAATGACATTCCAGACCACCAAACTTTGATATTATTTTTTGAAAAAAATGGAAAATAACTTTTGGAAAAAAAATTACCTCTTGGTTAGGTTAATGCCAATAAATGATATTTGTATTATTAGGCCAATAAAGAACATCTTCTTTTTCAGAATAGCTTTACAAAACCTATCAAGGCATGATGAAAGTTCATCAAATTGTTTGGGCAAAAGAAAACCCAGATTATCTTCAAGCCAGGCGACTGAGTTGTTTGGAATGTCATTCAGACATCACTTGTCGTCATTTTAGGTTGGAATAAATGTAATCACCAATACAATAATTACATGCAACTCAGAAAATGAGCCCCCTATACCATCATGCTCTAAATTACGTGTCGATGAAATTTATTCTGATAGGTAAAACAAAATTAGGCCTCTGAGACAAAACAGGGTAAATTTTTTGGCTGTTGAATATACCCAGAACATTATAATAAGAGAGTTCGCACATTTTTATCATATGATGACATCAGTGATTCTTATAATTTAGTATCACAGAAATGACGTTTCTACTAAATATCATTTCCGTGGACATGAATGGTTGATTTTTTTATTGTCTTTTAAAAATATTGATCAAAATAATGTTTCATAATTTATGTTATCTTGGTTTAATGGTTTTCGGTAGAACATTTATTATTATCATAACTATATTAATTCTTAAGTTATGATCACTTAGATCGTTTCAGTGAAAACGTGCGTCAATTCTGTGAGACTTAAAAAATATTTTTTCATGTTTTTACGTATTAAACGTAATGAAAATTCTGTTTTCTGTTGTGATTATATTTTTGCAAAATTGATTATATTTTAGGTATTTGATTATATTTTGCAAAAAATAAATGTTTGAAACCCAAAAAATGGTCTTTAATAAAGGCCATTTCGTATAATGACCCAGAATCTCTCTAAAATTTATAATTCTTGCATCCATATACAGCAGAAATTGCACCACGAACATAAGTACAAGGCTTTTGAGTCATTTTAACAGTTTATTTCACAATTATTACACTTATTGTAAATCCAGTAATTGTAACACAATTGAACACAAAACACCTAGGGACACGAAAAAAGTATCGATACTTTGTGGTATCGAGTACTTTTCCTTTCGATACTGATACTTTTGTACTCGATACTTTGTATTCGATACTTTTACTAAATGAGTACATTTAGGCAAGTATCGATACCTTTAAAAATTTGGATAAATGCCTCATATTGATGGCAAAGCCTTATAGTTGAATCAAAGTAAGCCTTCTAAAACATTTAATTGCGTTGATATAATTGAAAACACAAGCAATCTAGTGTGTCCTGAGACGAATAGATAGCGCCATAGAATTAGGACAGTAAGTAACTGACACATTCAAATTCTTTCCAATCTGTGACTGTGTTTATTTTGCGCTTTGTTGTTTCAAATTTATTTATTTAGCGACCACTATAATACTATGATTGATTGTTTATTGTGCTTTTCGCTTGATCGTATTTGATTTATTTAATTGTAACACTATTATTCTGTCTGTGCTGGTGTATACCTATTTGAAACATAATGATTAAAAACTCTGCACTTTGGACAAAAAAAGTTATAACCATGTCAACGCTAACTCTTGGTAAATTCCTGGAGTCTGCTTTGATAAACGCAACTTCCATTTTTATTAAATGTAAAAAAACGCAATAAATTTTCCCATAAAATAATATTTACTTTAACAACCATAACCTCAAAGAAGTTGTCATTACAGGAGTGACGTCACTAAACGCTGATTGGTGTTTTAAAATACGTTCCGTTTCAAGTATTTTTAATTCGTAATAATTGTTAAAAAACAACATTATGTAAAATAAAAACGTTGCAGTGGCATTTCTTTTATATTTCTTTAACATTTTAATCATAAAATTTTCATAAATATTATATGTGCATCTTCCTTATTCCGCTCATCTCTGCATTACCGCCGGAGTAGTTATGAATAATCATGCACTATTACTAGGTCAAATACGAACATGCATCCTTTATGTAAACGAAAGTTTTAAATCGAGTTTATGACCGCAACTTAAAGTGACATTTGGTTGACGATTTAGGTTATCAACCAGTAATAACCAAAACTCAATAAATGAAAAAAATATATCAAACAATATTTATTATTGTTTGCTTAGAAATTTTTGGTTTTTATTCTAGAATTAGCTGAGTGCTAAAAAAGGGTTCCAAGATTTTTTTGCAAACCGTACTTTTCAAGCGACATTTGACAGATGGAGGTCATTGGCTTTCCTATTCTTATTTGAATCGCACTATACATTCATACATACATACAATGTTATAATAAGCCGGAGAACCTTTGCATAGAAAAGAATATAGTTTGACCGCATCTAAAACCATATACTATTGATGGGGTTTTTTTGTAACGCTAAGTGCTTACCTGTATTAACTGTATCTATTTGGTAACCATAACATTGGGAAAAGTCAATGATAAGGTTACCTATTTGATAGGGTTTTTGAAAACCTGGTATTAGTAGTGTTTGAACACTACTCTATTAAAAACCCTATCAAATACGCTTATAAGGGTAATACGTACCGGTCGTTGCTTTATTCTCGACTGAACTTGAGTCGATTTAAAAAGCACATCACTAAAAGCTAAATTTGACATTTCATTTCTGGTTCGACACTTGTCTCTTGAATAGATTTTTAACATCTAGTTTTGGCAATTTTAGTTGTTTCTTACAATAATATAATAAAAAAATGGCTCTAAGGACTACTGCTGTTTTGTGTAAGTTGTTATCTAGTTGTTTGTGTTCATTTCGTAACAAATATTCATTTGTACTTATTCCTATTATATAATATTTTATTTACTATTTTTTTTAGGTAACAGTATGAAGAAATGGGCATATAACATGGCTGGGTTTAATAAATATGGTACGTAGAACTTTATTGAAACTTAGAATACTATTAAATAGGTCTTAAAAGTAATCCTATGCATTAACCTAAATGTCAAAAAAAAGGCTGATTGTTACTACTATTGCCCAAAGCACTGGAAAGGAATCAGAAGTCTATGAAGCATCAGCTGTAAAGAAACCTTTACTATGCGCCTAGTCCCTTTAAGTATAAAAAAATCAAAAGTCTCAAAGAAATTGGCTCTAGAACTACTTGGGTACATGTTACAACTTTAGATTTGATGAGATACCTCTCCGTTTCTTGAAGTTGGTCTATCTTATTTGGTTTCTGCTGTCCTTTCTCAGATTTATGTTGTGCTTAACTTTTAAGTATTTCCAATATTAACTGGTGTGGGTACATTGCATTTCTAATAAGTTAGTCCTAGCCATTCAATATTTAAAACCTGGTCTCCGAAAGGCACATGGCCATAAGATTACATCATTCACAAAGTGAAGAATGGGTTAGGTTAAGTTCTCACTATAGACTTGGATTTAAGCACATGATGTATGTGCTTAAAATTGTAGGAAAGCATGAGCAGAGCTTGATATTTTAATTAAAAACAAATTCAAGTGTTGGAAAAGCATGGATAGCTGCCACCCATTTCAATTGTCTTGTTTTGCATATGCTGTAATAAAAAAGAATTGAAATAAGCTTAATTAGACATTTAAAAAAATTATGATCAACATCTAGCATTAATAAGGCTAAAAAAAAGAAATAAAATAGCGTTAAAGGAAGAGCTTTGCACAATGCACTCCCTTTGGTCTATTTTTGGCATGCATGTGAAATACATTTTCAGTATCTGTTTTGATTTATATGGGTGGTACTCACTCAACACATTTATTTTATAAATGTTTTTTTTTATTTTACATAATAACTTGCAGAGAAGACCAGAATCATCAACATACCAGAAAGGCATTTATTATTAAAAAGTACTTAAATATTAATAATTAAAAATAAATCATGCAAAAGGACTGTGATGGCTCAGTGAATTACCATGGTTGGTCTGTGATTGTGGAAGTTATGCAACTTTTGCAATGGCCTATTATAGGATAGGTGACCAAGATTTCATTTTAAGCTCTTGTGCGCTTACAATGCTATTTAAACCATTGGTGTCAGTTGCATTTGCAATCACCAGCAAGCAGCCTCACAAGGCATTTGCCGCGCGAGGAAACTGTCTTTGAACAAGTGCGGCAGCCACGGGAGCGTCGCGAGGCTGCCGCGCGCAGTATACCCGAGCCATTTTGTTTGTTCATTCAGTTGAGAATTATGACATCATAGCACCACACATTGTGTGTGTTGCGGTAGCAGCTGTTGCTTTTATCCATAGAAATGGGATTATAAAATCCCTAAGTCCTCTATTTGTAAATCAGGACAACCATAGAGATAGTCCAGTCATTATAGTAAGTTCACCTCGGAATTCGAGATACCCAGCTGTAAGTCTGTAAATACTTGTATATTGACACCCTAAAAGTTGTCTCAAAACCTACATATGGTAGGGTGTACGCAACTATTAAATTTCAAGGTCAAAGGTCACAAAAATCGGTTTTTGGCGCTTTTTTTTGTAAATATCTCATTTCCTATGGGTTTTTTTGCTATTTGTATTTATTATCAATATTGTAGAATACAAAATTCTCTACAAATTTTGTTTGAAAAAATTTTTCATACGGTGAACCGTTTTCGAGATAGAGGGCGGAGAGCGCGCGGTCACAGCATCACTTCAGGTCAACCGGTGCCTCCGGTCAAAAACGCGCCATATACAGTTGATGAACTATCGATAAATCAATGATAATCATCAAATATTTGTCATTTTTATTAACTATTATATTATATTATATAATTTTTTCCTAACCTATCCACTTTTTATTCAGTATTAATTTATTTAACAACACTTACCTGCCCATGTAATTGCAGCATTGTTAATGAAAATATAGGAATTATATTTGAATTTAAACCTAATTAATATTAATAACTTCTTACATGATAAAAAAAACAAATAAATTATGAATTTATCTTTTTATTAAAAAATATCATTCAATACATTTATTTTTATTAAAAGTAAAAAAAAGGGAATAAAGGGTACAAAAACTACAATTTATAATTTGAATCATCTTCTTCCTCTTCATCGTCGTCTTCCGGTTGCTGGTAAATTTCAAACTGGTCTTCATTATCGTCTTCAACGACATTTGTCTCAAGTTCTTCCATGATTTCGGGGTCAAAAGTTCCATCTTCGTTAATGTCGCTCTGATATGGTAGAGCATTGAGACAAGCTTGCCCATTACATTGACCACAAGCTAAAGAGCATTGCAAGCCCGCTTTCCTGCATCCACATCGCGAACCACAACCACTCTTGCAGTTGCAGAAAATTGTATTTAGCAAATGTTCTGGAGCAGGTGGTAAAATTGTCATGATGGGCTCTAGAAAATCGTTTCGCATTGCCCAACCCCATACCTGGGGTTCCAAATCATGCCCTAACCTAAATAAGTTTGAACTTGATAATATACACATTAATGTCATTAGTGTTAATGGGAATATAATTATATTATGATTTAAGTTTTTCCCTTAATTATTTTTTAATTTTAGGAAACGGTGATCAGTATTATTGAATAGATATAGATTTAAGGCATGAAGAAAATGATAAAATATAATATAATAGTTAATGAAAATTGACAAATATTTATAATCATTGATTTATCGATAGTTCATCAACTATATATGGCGCGTTTTTGACCGGAGGCACCGGTTGACCTGAAGTGATGCTGTGACCGCGCGCTCTCCGCCCTCTATCTCGAAAACGGTTCACCGTATGAAAAATTTTTTTAAACAAAATTTGCAGAGAATTTTGTATTCTACAATATTGATAATAAATACAAATAGCAAAAAATCCATAGGAAATGAGATATTTACAAAAAAAACGCGAAAAACCGATATTTGTGACCTTTGACCTTGAAATTTAATAGTTGCGTACACCCTACCATATGTAGGTTTTGAGACAACTTTTAGGGTGTCAATATACAAGTATTTACAGACTTACAGCTGGGTATCTCGAATTCCGGGATTCTTACCTAATTTAAGCTTAAATGACTGGACTAGAGATATTAACTTCAAACACTGATGTTTAATTATTATGCTCGAGCGAGGCACGAAACAAAATTACGAGCGGCAAATGAAATGACTGAGGCGAGGCGCTTTTGAGCAAAACAAAAAGCCGACACATTAATGGCTCGGTCGCTCGCCCGCCGCAGCGCGCGCGCTTGCCTCGGCCGAGGTACGTTCTAAGTATTGAAGGCCTGTTGTTTCACGGGCTCGGCCGCGCCGCGCAGAGTCGCTAACGTATGAGAACTCTTACCTTTCAGATTTAGCAGTATCTATACATGATACGAGGTAATAGAAATGTCGTACACTTTATGATGGCTTAATGAAGCTGTAGTTACTGAATCGATCCTTTGTGGACTGGTCATTTATTTACTTACTGATAATATTTTTGGTTTGTCAACATTGTTTAAATCTCATCAAATGTACGAGATTTCTATTTACCTCGTATCATGTAAAGAGACTGCTAAATCTCAAACGTAAGAAAGAGTTCTCATACGTTTGGTAACCCTGCACGGCGCCCGCGACAACACAGGCCGTCGGATCGCATCTTAACCGAGCTGCCTCGCTCGCTCTGTGTGGAAACGCCGAACTCAATTTAATGCCAAAAAATATTTTCAAAACCACTACAAAGTAAATGCAGAGTAGATTTAATAGTGATTAGCAAAACTACCTCAATCTCGATAGAAACCGTGGGCTTTGACATAGTCTTCAAACTACTAGTAAAATTGCTGGTTAAAAAAAATCCTCTGATTGCAGCAGGTATAGCCTGCTGCATCCTTTGAGCCTTTTCGGAATTAAGCTCATTTTGAAGTCAAATATAGTAGGTATATCAAACCTGCGGGTGAGGCGATTTGTAATAACTCTAGAAACAAACTTTTACAAGGCTCAGAATTCAGATTTTTCTTTAGATTTTTTAAATCACACCTCACTTCTGCTCCGGGTTCTTGGCGTTCTGACTTGGGATGACGGATGCGATAAGCTTTCCCCCTCTTTAATATTAGCACTCTCAGATGCTCTTTTGTGATTCCAACTTCGCCCACGCCGCCTTATGTTTTTGTTAGATTTGTACGAGAGCCATACTAATCGCCTAAAGGCTTTGTTGCCGCCAGGGATATCTACAGTGTAGTATACCGTAAGCGTTGGGATTTTTAGCCTAGTAGAGTACAGCTGACTAGATAGGCTGCCCATGGAAAACTATCTAGCTCTGAATTTCAGTCTGTTGAAATGATACTACGTACACAACTACACGTACAGAAGCAATATTGAATACAAAATGTCTACTGCGCAAACGTTCGTCTAAATAAGGTTGTATTCAATTTTTTTATCGCGAAGTGCTTCACATTACCCAACAATAGGGATAAAGAATAATGCATTTTAATAGCAACCTCTCCTCAATTTTATTTTGATTTATTAAAAGTATTGGTTTCCAAGTTAACTTGCATGTGAAATGTAATTGTATCCTACATTTTATATCTTAGAGTTTAACTTCTACATCTTTTTTCGACACACTTCGGCATATTTACTTCAAGTTTTCTATTTTTTATAATGTTTTGCTCAACGCGTCGCCTTTGCTGGACTGACAAATTAGAGCTTGGTTTCGTTGTACCTATGTGTATCTGTGTACGTACGTACACGGTTTTAACCGGTGCCGCATTGTTGTTCGCAGCGTTCCATCTTTCCTCCATCTTTTATTTGATTTGAGATTGAATCCATATTTGTAAATAAATTATTAGTTAAATGATAATATCACCTTATTTTACAGGACTGATGCGAGATGACTGTCTGTATGAGAATGAGGATGTCAAAGAAGCCCTACGTCGTCTGCCCGACCATGTTATAGATGAGCGCAACTTCCGTTTGGTGCGTGCCATCCAGCTATCCCTTCAAAAGTCCATTCTCCCCAAAGAGGAGTGGACGAAGTACGAAGAGGACAAACTGTATCTATCTCCTATTGTTGATCAGGTCAAGAAAGAGCGAAAAGAACGCGAAGAGTGGGAGAAGAATTACTAAATTTCAGTTGTTACCTATGTATAGCTCTATATATTTAATTTAATAAATCTAGCAAGTAATAACTGTACTTTCAATTATTAATCTTACTACCAAATTAGGAAAGTTGGAAGTTATGTCGCTGTAGGAACTGTCTTACATCTATATGTATCTAATCTTAATATACTTATATAAATTACGCGTCACGTTGTCACGCGACTCCTAAACTACTTAACCGATTTTAATCAAATTTGCACACTTGGTCCAACTTGAAAGATAGGATCTCAATTTATAATCGCAATATTTTTTTTATGGCAAATTATTAAGTTCATCGAGTCAGCTAGTTTCATATAAAGCTTGATGATAAAATTGAAGTATTGACATTAGCTAAGTAATTGGTTTTAAGCGATAACAACTTAAGCACAGCCTCAGTTGTGTTATTATAGCTGTTCATTGCCTACTGAATTCCTGCCCATTATAGGCGGTATATACGTCTACATAATCCAATGGTTGCTTTTATAATTATTGTCAACCTTAAACCTCACTACAAAGGTTGTATATTCAGGTTTGTATTCCGAAGATAAGTTACTGTGTGTAGTGTATAATTGTAAAAAAACGGTTAGTTATTCGACTTCAACACATAAAAATGGTATTATTTGTGTCGTTAACAATTAACGTATCCAAAATATTAATAATACAAAGTAATACCTTAAATAGTTCATGGTTTTAGGTATTTACATAGATAGCTACTATAAACTTTCAACTTGAAGGGGTGGAAACAAGTTAGTAAGTAAATTTTTTGAAGGCAGTTAGTAAAAGTCAGTTTTTTTTTCAAAATTTGGTCTTTATTTTTAGGATCTCAGCGCTAGTCTTTTTCAAAAATATGTCTCATTTTTCTTTCAAGTGATTTCGTGTTTATGAATAAACTGACTTCAGAAAGGAAGTGGTTCACAATTCGACTGTTTTTTTTTATATTTGCTATAGGATTGTCCATCAATTTAGGGCCCATTTTCAAAATTCTTTCGCCAGGGTATACTCTCGAGGTCCCATTAAAAAAATATGGACTTCGGAGGGAGATATGGAACGGAACTTTCCGTAAGATCATTGTAGAACAGTTGCTGTAACTATTGCTTTGTTTATATAATATAAATATGCTGCTGAAGGTGCCAGGGAGCTTTGTTTCGTCTAGACTTCTTTTGTTTTATTATTAACATTATCCATTAAATTATACACTTAGTTACATCGTTAGTAGGTACCTTACCAATCATTAGTAATAACTCATACCACCTTATTCCAAAACGCGGACTAAACACTATGGAAAATAACTGCTTCTTTGCATCACAAATCTGGTACCGTTTTTACATGTATTCCTTATAAACTAAAAATAATGATTTTGAATAAAAACTAAAATGACGTTATGTAAAATCATTTTATTGGATCTAAATATAAAATATTAATATCGATTGAAAATACAAAGAAATAACGAGAATAAATGGCAAGGATCTTTATATGGCCTCTTAAAGTTGGGGCATGATTTTAAATATTATGTAAACGCAAAGATAGCAGACGCCAGAAAATGGTCCCTTAAAAATTAATAAAAAATTCATATAACCATAATAAATATCCATACAAAAGACAACAATACATAACATAATAAACACGTAGGTAATTGTTGAGCTTATTTTAGGAATTCATTATAACTTAGTTTGTTTTCCAATTATAAGAATGAAGCTGAAACTAGCAGACACATCCAACAGCGAGATGTCACAAAACAGACGGTAAACGTATTTCTGGCAACTATTTTGGATTTACTTATTTATATAAAAGTAAAATAAAGTAATCGAGTTGTTTTCACGAGGATACCTAATGCTATTTTTAAAAGCCTCTCAATGTATGCACCTGCAATGGTATACGGCAACGTTTGAATGAACTAGAAAGCCCGACGGCCGACCAATCAGACGCAGTCATCGTGTTCCCGTGGCACGTGCAGTTTCAAAGTAAAAGACAATAAAACTTTTTTTGGTATTTTCACAAAAAATATCGCTGTTGATTTGTTCTGATTTCTCGAAAATGTTCTGTACCTGTAGTTTAGTTTTTCTTACATATTGATTACTTAAAAATCGAATTATTAAAAGTCAATGCTAGTAATAAAGTATTTAAAGTCAGTGTTGCCAACTCGGATTTTGAAAAAGGCGTAGGCCCGATGAGAAAATTACGTAGAATTTGTAAATTTTGGATATGAAAAGTACGTAGATCTACGTACTTTTTTCTGAGTGAAATGAAGAAGTTAGGTGAAACCGAATAAAATGAGTATTTTGTTATACAATTTGTTTAAGAACGGGAGATAGAACAAAGTGTTCTTGGAGAAGTCGCTGCATTGGAAGCATTTACCATGCTGTGGTAGACATTTACCATCAGACACAGACACTGGTGGGTGTCGATTCTGGATGGTTCTCTTAATTTAAAACTAAATTTAACATCAGTCTCTCCTTTTCATTCTGTATACAGAATGACAAGAATAATCTGTTTTTAAATGGGCTAGTTGACACTTTTTGGAATTAAGTTTTAAATTGTTAATAATCGTTCTATCAGATCGAAAAAAAATGTATTATACAAAAACGCTATTTAGTCTATAGACTTATCTATGCTATGACGTCAAAACATTTGAAAACAAACACTTGCAAGCACGTAGGAAATAAACTTTCTAAGTTAATATTACAAAACCATGATTTCTAATAGATCACATGAAAAATATAGTAGTTATCATGATACACTTGGTAAAAGACCAGAAAAGTTGTGGTTATAATTGCCAAGAGAAATAAACATACTTACACATGAACATATGTTTAAAACTTGCTAAATCCTGTAACTTTATCGACTGAAAGTCATTTCTTTTTGCAAAGATCAATTCGATGTGAGTAGGTACTCATTGATAATATTAAAAGTTTAAAAATATAATTTTTAATGTTATGAATGTACCTACTAAGTCAAAGAGTTTTGTCGTTTCTGCTTTCACAAATCCTGCGTCCAGCATTAATTTAGTCAACAAAACCAATAACGGGAACCTTTTCTACAAGATACGAGAGTGTAAGATACATCTTTATAAGAAATAAACATTTGTATAGTTTTTAAGTAAAGTAACGGAAAATATTCTTCTTTGTTCTAGTGCATTAAGTTATTTTACAAATTTGAAAAAAATTAAGAAAATACGTAGATTCTGGGACTGAAGTTAGTAGGTTTCCGGAAGAGGCCTAAAATACGTAGATATACGTAAAAATACGTAGAGTTGGCAACACTGTTTAAAGTAGTAAAAAGAATTAAAAATGCAAATATATAACTTAGTTTGATTTTGGTTGACGTTTGGTTTTTTTTATCACCAACCTTAGCTTACCCGCTTTGAACTTAAATAAATAAACTTCCTTTCCCTATAGCTAATATGAATTTTGCGAAATACGACGATTCAAGCGATTTTTTACGTGGAAACTTGTAATATTGCAATGGAAACGTATTCCTGGCCACTATTTTGGTTTTACAATTTATTTGAAAAGTAAAGAAGTTCACATTAGTTATACTTGAAAATAGGGTTAGGTATCCTCGTGATAACCACTTGATTACTTTCCTTAACAATAAGAATAACCAAAACAGTTGCCAGAAATACGTTAAACGTCGGTTTTGTGGCAGACTCGCTGGATGTGTCTGCTAGTTTCAGCTTCATATCAAAAGAGCCTCTTCTTATCGAATGTGGACAGGAAGAAATATTCTACACAGTTTGACACTCCAATTTAAAACTTAATTTGGTATAACATATTTTGGTCCACTAAGTTTAGATATTTTCATAATCTTAAAGTAAAATGGGGCATAAAGCGATTTCGTTTTCGTTAACATGCTTCCTACAAAATTAAATTCAGATCAATTTGTATTTTTTTATATAATAGTAAATTCGAAGTAAAATTCAAACATTTTAATAGATTTTTGAAATATACCTATTTGTATTTTTATGGTGATTTTTGATGGTAAACGACCACAACCAGCCTATAAACAGCCTCGCTATACCAGAGTATAGGTAACGGCATACTTCTTGAGCTAAACTAAATCACAGTAGACAAAAAACACAGTTAACGATTTGTATGTAAAATTGCTATTGCTACGGCGAATGGCTAATTCATCTGTAATTAGCTCAAGAAGGTTGCCTATACTACTCTCGCGGTTTCTACCCTGACTCCAACCCCTAACCCGAGGAGCTCTGCAGTTAATTAATTGCACCTTTCTGTTAAGTATAGGTATACAATACAATGAAACATATATACAATAGAAATTTGTTCAATAAACCTACATATTCAGTAATTGTTCGTCTTATAAAAAAACAAATATTTTGATATCATATTGTCATGGACGATTTTTTTAAATACAGCGTATAGAAGCGACTTGTATAATAAGATTACATATTTACATTTGATATTAATAGGAGAATCCTAAATATACTATTATTCTACATTAAAATATATCTACATGATAATTAAATACATAAAGGTAATTGTTCATCACAAAGAATATTATATTGTACATGTTCTGGACTCTCGATTTACATTATTAATACATAACATAAAATTATTATTGACAATAGAAAAAAATACATAACATAATGGTCAGTATTATATCGACATAAATTCATAATAAATATAACGAGTACCCCAAATTAAATAGGTACATTAGTTTGATTGATATCGAATTCGTTTATTTTAGATCAATTTTTATTGGTATTTCATGGAATGACTAACTTAATGCTAGGCAATTAAAAAGGGCACATATTTAAATGATCATCAAAAAATAGTAATTGATCCTCAAAAATTACAATTGTATTTTTATGTGCGTGCCCTCAGAGGGGCCGAATGACGATGAAGATTTACGTTTAAAAGGAGTTAATTACAAAATTAAGTTAATTTTGTAATTAACTCCTTGTTAAGTTCTGTTTATAAATACATACCGTTATTACGTTTAATGAGTAAAAGAAAAATAAAGTGACAATAATAATTTTTTAAAATAATGTTTTTGATGTGTAACATGTTTCCTCTCGCTTTCCTGCAATTTGTGAGAGGGATTTCGTGAAATGGGACGGAAGTGTGTAACAGGAAGTCTTGAAAGCGCGCGCTATTTGATTTGATTTTAGAACATAATGTTTAAATGGCTTATTCCTTTTGTAGTAGGTTTTATTTCTTTATTTTACATAAGGTGAGGTTTCAAATGTTACACATCATACGCGACTACTGTAGGCTCGCTCGTTTTATTAATAATATACTTCTTTTAGATTTAATTATTTTTAATTCATATATCAGTATAGTTCACAATTAAAATAACACTCAAGTTCACACATTAAAATAACAGAGGATAGGGAATAGCTCTAGGATAAATCTTTATCATGCTGAGCGGCACTTTTATCCTGGGAGTGGTTGCCACCCCAACTACAGAAATCGATTAAAAAAGTAATTCTAAGTATAAGATATTCTATTTATATTTTTCGTAAACTCATATTTTTCGAGTACTTCGCTATTGAAAATCAGTTTTTTTACGAAGGAAATTTATGGTTTTTAATGAGGTTTTCACGAATAACTCGAAAAATATCCATTGTATCAAAAAATCTGTAGAGAGAAAAATTGTAGCTTATGAAAAAACAATAAAACACTTTTTGTACCTACAATTTCCCTGCAACCAATACGGACCGAGCAACCATGCACTTGAAATTACCTTAGCAGCAGTAGCTTGTTAAGAGAGAAAGTGTCGTAATTCGAAACTTACAACACCTACAAATTTATCCTTCTGGCTATAATTTTTTTTGAGGTCCTGCTAAATCTGTATTTATACGAAACCTACGTTTTCCACTGTGGCCCTTCGGAGGGCACGCCCATGTATTTTCAGGTCATCATAATTTATTAATTTATCATTTTTTGATGATCATTTAAATATTACCATTAAAAAGAATAATATTACGAGAATTAAAATTAACCTAACCTACTTGAAGTACAATTTGAGACTCTGAAAACATTTATTGTAACTCATTCTCGGTTAAACGTATCTATTCGACTGATTCACGTTCTTGTATCCAGGGATGAGCTAAAACTGAAACACTTGTATTTTGTGCCAGAAAGCAGAGGCGTCTCTAGCCCTTACAGCGCTTATGTGTAAGTCAAAATGTAACGGTGGCGAGTGATGCTCGACGCCCCCTGAGACCGCTGCGCCTAGAGTTACTATTTAAAAATTTGAAAAGCCTTGACAAAACTTTTATCGAAATGTCCGGACATTTTACATTTTGTCTGGTCTCGTTGTTGATTTTTAAAGATAATTTATATTTTGTTTTAAATTAATGAGAAGTTAATAAAGATTATTTGACTTATTTGATATATTTTAATAAGTAGTTTTACTCATATTCCATCTAATTAAAAAAATCCAGACAAAATAAAAAGCCGGACATATCCGGACAGATGGTAACCCTGGCTGCGCCCGTATGCAACGCACACCCTGCACCATAAATAAAGCCGCCCCTGCCAGTAAGTTAAATATCTTTGTAACGAAACAAGAATGGTACTTTGTAACATTGCCATTAAGTAGATACCTTTAATAAAAGAACTCTGAGAAAATGGGGCTAAGGGAAGTAACTACTCTGGGGTTCTTATATATTAATATTCAATGTATTGTAAACTTCTTCGTGTAAAGTCGTGTGCAGTTAAAACTATGTACGTTACTACGTTAGTAGAGTAAGATCATAGACTATTACAGAACGAACTAAGCGACACTGCTCCCATGAAAGTGACAACAATGATACCAACGAAATAAGGTCCATTTTCCTTCCAGTCTATAGGGAAAGTCTAAGTACCCAACACAGGGGATATTAAAAGGATGATGATGATAAATAACGGTTAAAAGTGAATTTGAATTATGTAATTCGAAGGGAATTCAGTAGGTATACGTAAAATAATCTATGAACAATAACATTGATGGCACTAAGCAATTTTGAAAGTGAGATCAAATCTTTTACAGACATTTGTCACACCGCCGCGCGCCGGCAGCGAGAAAACGATATTTTCTTACTCATGAAATATACAATATAGATTTCGTGTATACAAAAAAGATGTATATATTAATAGTTGATCGCTGACTGTTCACCACTACCGGCAAAAACTCGCGTCACTAGTGTGTCGCTAAGCGCCAAGAGCTATCAAAGACGATACTCGCTCGAAGATTTTAGCTTGGCCATCAAAACGCGTGCGCGGGCATTTTTTATACAGGACTGTAACTGATCAAGAGACACACATAAAATGTAAGAGTAAAAACCCAAGTGTCTATCTTAAATACATTTTTTTATAAAAAAAATCATGATCTTTACGTGACCTTATCGTAAAAAAAAAATCTGGAAGTGAAACCGGCAAAGGGATTCATTTTAAATAAATATGGTCTAATAGAACATATTTAGGCGCGTGTTTTTCAATTTAATTTATTTTTTAATCTATGTCTGAATACGGTGAAATTGATTTTTTCCAGATATTGGTTTTTATTTTTTTCTCCATAAAAACTCAAAAGTACGACCTGTGGCTATTACAAAATATTAGCTTATATAGTACAGCTTATATAGTACAGAATAGTAAAACGTCCATTGAAATGTGCACTGCAAATGTGTACGTGAACTGCCCAAAACCGCTCTATTGGATTTTTCATACCTGCGCAATTTATAACTTGAAAACGGTAAGTAATACAAAAAAATTGTTTATACAAAAGTTGTTGGTAATTATGTACGAAACAACTTTGCCATTTAAAGTTTTCCATTAAAATGATATTTTCAGGGTGAAAAAGTGAAAAAACACTTTTTTGAGACTTTAGCGCCACCTACAATGCGCATTTTTTGTTGTACGAGATTGCAACAATGACATAAATTGTAGCACTCAACACCCTCTACAATTATGGTCGAAAAAAAAGTTTCTAAAATGCATACAAAACAAGAAAAATGCGTTTCAAAAAATTTTTGACGGTTTTTTTGAGTTTTTCAAAAAACGCCTACGAGTTGAACATGCCCATCGCCAAGGTGGCTTACTGACGTCGTTTGGCAACAGAAAAAACAAGACTTACCCTTGAGGTTTTTTTTCACTGAAACGATATTTTTTTCGACAGATTGACTGTACTATATAATAGGGTCTACAACTACAAATTTACACCATATTAAGACATGCATTTCAAAAAATAAAAACCGTTAAATACGTGATATGCTTTATTGCATATACATTTATTTAAAATAAATTTATTTTATCGTTTTTAACCGACTTCAAAAAAGAAGGGGGTTGTGTGTTCGTGTGACTTTGTATACAAAAAAGTAATTAAGATAGACACGTGGATGTTCTACGTTTATGTTTTAAATGTGTCCCTTGATAAACAGAAGAGGGGATTTTTGGGCCAAAAAATCTCTGTGCGCGAGCGAGTGGCGCAAGTAATAGCCCGTTGTACTCGCATACTCGCTTATAGCCCAGCGATAAAACTATCGGAACTACACACCGCTTCCTGCTACTCGCCAACTCGTTTCTAGCTTTCTAGTCGCTTCTTCATCGTCGGCGATGGGACAAGTGCCTTTAGGTTAGCTTCAAATGGCAATTCCGAGAAAAAAATTACACTCATTATTTTAAAATAAAAAATTACACCATTACATTTTTGTACGGAGTTCAAGTATAACAATTTGGTAAAATCGTCAGCATTAATTATCCAAAATATAAAAATAATAAAACATTCCAAAATTAGGATTACAAAAATATTATTGTATACTTAAGCTTCATTGAATTTTTATAACTATGTAGAATACAAAAAAGTATTATGGCGAGTTATTGGTGGAAGAGATTACAATATAATTACGTATAAACTTGATATTTACTAAAAAACTACTTACGTATCTACATTAGGTAATGTTTAGACATATCTAATTTATTATCACCTTAGAAATGGTAGTAAGACCGTTTAACTACGAATACCTAACTATTTACAAATAGACCGATTATTAATTTTGAGACTATACAATATTGGCAACTTGTTTTTAAAACGTCTTTATAATGATCTTTGGAAGGTCTTCAAAAACATATAAAAATCACTAGGTAGCAGTAAATCACAAATTTCAATAAAAATATAAAAGTTTACAAAAAATAGACTAGTATTCATATTTTGGTAAACTGAAAATATTATATTTTATAATTTATTATATATACAAATTTAAAATAAAAATTGCTTTGTGTGAACAACATATACATCAAACCTTGACGTTAGACGCATATTGGTTCAGACCAAAATCACTTTTTAGCCAGGCAAAATCAGCTCTTCGAGCTCTTTCTAACAAACTAACAGTCATGTTTCTATCACTTTTCTTTGTGTAGTTTTTTAAGTAGCATAAGGTCTTATGTCGCAAAATTACTAAGCTAAATAGAGGAATGAAGTTCCGCAAGAACTCCAGTTTAATGTTTATTCATTAAGTAAATTTGAGAAGGCTCTATAGCCTAGCTCTCTCTATAGAGAGACACGAAGGTCGAAGTCATCTCAAATTGGAACTTAGTGCGGGTAAAAAGCTAGCTTCAAGTTGCAAAATATGAATGGTGACACAGTAACGAACAGACAAGACTTACTGTGACACACCACTACTATGAGAACTACTACTACTATAAAAGCAGGATGCCGAATGAGATAAGTTTATCACCAGTGTTGAACGTCGGGTCGGAAAATCTACCTAACGAACGCCCGATGAAATACGTTATGAGCAAGAGGGGTGATATGATGCAGCTTAATAACACCAAAGGAGCAGGCGGGGTTTTAAATCAGGATACAGCACCTGCAACCACCTGCAGGCCATCAAAACACTGATAGAAAAATGTTACGAATATCAGAAACCACTAATTATAACCTTTGTGGATTATGAAAAGGCATTCGAATCTGTTGAGGCCTGTGCCATTAAGATAGCGCTGGCGGATTGCTGAGTAGACGAGAGGTAAATTGGAGTGATAAGACACCTACAGAAACATGCCACCGCTTGTGTCGGGCAGCACGAGAAAACACCAAAATACCAACAAGCCCGAGGAGTTAGACAAAGTGACACGATATAACTAAACACCCTAAACTGTTTAAAATTGCTTTAGAGAATAAATTTGAGAAATTAAAATGGAATAAAAAAGGGGGATACATAAACATTCAGGGATAACATCAACATTCTGGCGGAGTGTCACAGACATGTTGGACGTGATAGAAGATCTGGAGGTAGGTATAGAGGACTTGAAGATGAACCTAACAAAGACTATGATCATGACCAATATCCGGAAGCAAATGGCTGTGATTTTCCAGTTGAAGTGGAGAATACATCTACCTGTTCCACAAAATCACACAAGACAGCGCTAACCAAATGGCTGAAGTAAAACAACGAATATCACAGGCCTGGGCAGCTTTCGGTGCATAAGAATATACTTAAGAGTAAACTGTTGATTGAACTAAAGGCCAGTGTTTGAGGAAAGCATCATGCTAGTCTTAACGTATGGCTCTGAAACCATGTCTCTCCCTGAACGAACACTTGAAAATTTTAGGGTTGCACATAAGGCGATAGAAAGAGCTATATTCGGAATAACTTTCTGCGACAAGAAAAGAACTGAATAGTTTCGGCGGAAAACGGGGGTGAGAGATGTGCTCCAAGTAATTGCGGAACGGAGGAGGTGGAGTTCGGCGGGTCACGTGGCTCGAATGCAGGAAGGACGATGGGCAAGAAGAGTTCTCGAGTTTAAAAGACCGAAGTATTCGGACAAACGACTTGTAAATGAACGGAATCGTTTTGATTACTCGACGCCGTTTTCCTTCCAAGCAGTAGTACTAAATATTTTCCCTCCAAATATCCCCAAAAAATGCTTTCTTTAAATTTGGGGGGAATCCCCCCGATCTGGCATCACGACAGAACGTATCTTCGTTCTAACCCGAACGTAAGTAAAACAATGAAAATTATTGCATCGGGTGCCTGAAATCGAGTAATGTCTTTCGTGCATCCGTATAGGGGTCACAAGACTCGTGTCATGAGGCGTCATGGTGCGTAAGGGCACTAAAAGAAGACACCAATAACTACATTAAGAGGCAAGGGCGTCGCCAAGGGGGGGGAGGGGCAGCTGCCCCCCCCCCCCCCTCTAGAGATGCTAAAAAAGTTGCCAAATATAATACAACCAAAGTCCTAAGTTTTTGAGTTGATTTGCTTGAAGTTCAAGCCTTGAACAATCATTCCCGTACGTCGAAACTCGAATGAATTCACCAATTCCACTCCTAATATTCCGTACGCTCAACTACGCTCCGCCTGGACTACTCTATCGTTGAAGCGGAAGAGGGGGAGGGTGGAAGCAACATGTAACCGCGCGGCGCCCGCGCCCCCAGCACAGCCGCCTTTGTTTTACCGTCTGTCTGTCATTCATTCGTGCATTAGCGTTGCCACTGCCCGCTTTTACGTTTGTTTTGTGCGCTATTATCACATCTAAATAGTTGCTGTGACCACATAATCAATATGGACATCAGAAAGTTTTTTGGTGAGTATCACTTGCGTTTAGCTTTCGTATTTTCCGTCCGTAAAATAACGTCAATTGATTTGATTATAAATGCTGATTTTGCATCGGTTTTTAAAATCGCAAAAACTCCGTTTCTAGTCACGATATCCGATTCTTAAGGGTCGTCAGTTTAAACCAAAAGGAAAATTGATCAATTTAATGGCTCAATCGAAAATAGGACCGTATTACCATAGATTAAAGTAGAAAATTGTATGAATGAATATCGGCAGTGCCGATTCGGCACAGTCGGCTCGCGTATGCTTGAGACTCCAGCACGTGCGTGTCGTCGCGCTCGCTCTAGAGTGCTCGAGCAAGGATACCCGAGCGCGCCCGTGTTACCGGCGCTGGCCGCCGGCGAAACTCTGAAACCAGCCTAAACCGCCCGAAGTAGGCTGTTGATATATAAAATATCGTTGACGCTCGACCTTGCGCGGGCTTGAGCCTGCCGCCGTCTTGAAGCGCATTTATGCTTTCAATGTGAATTGCGGACCAGAAGAAGTTGTAGCTATTTCAAATATTTTGTTTTGCAGTTTTAAAAAGAAAGAAACCTGAAAGAGCAAGCAGTGACAGCGATGATTCCGTGGGTGACCTGACGAGACCTAGCACATCCAAAGAACCGGACTTAGTTCCCGACTCTTCGATAAATGACTGCAACGAAAAATCGACTGAAATGAAGAAAGAATTGCTTGAAAACACTTGGTATCCGTCTGCGACGTATGACTTTGCGGAAGACGCTAAAAATATAAAGAGGATATTCAATTATTCATGGTTGGAAACGTACTCTCCATGGTTGGCCTATTCCAGGCACACGGCGTATTAGGGTCATTTATCATAAGGCTGTTTTGTAAGTTTAAAGATATTCACGAGCATTGCAAAAAGCACATGGAAACCCACTTCCATAAGATGGCACTGGAAGCCGCTAAATCATTTCTTGGAAGTGTGCCTGTAGATTTACAACTCAACAAATACTCCCAGGGCATTATTGAAGAAAACCGAAAAATTATAACATCTATTATTTCCTGCATTACGTTTTGCGGGTCGCACGACTTAGCTTTGAGAGGAAAACATTATGGCGAAGGTATTCTCGAGGACTTATACAAGCTACGAATTGACGCGGGAGATTTAGTTTTGAAGAAACACATTGAGCATGGGAAAAAGAATGCAAGCTATCGATCGATTGATATTCAAAATGAAATTATCGCAATTTGTGGAGATGTTATTAAGGCAGACATTGTGAAAAAAGTAAAAGAAGCAGAAGCTTATAGTGTGTTAGCAGACGAAACAGCTGATATTTCCGGTACTGAACAATTATCGATTGGGCTGCGATATTTTGACGAGGAAGCCAATGAGGTCCAAGAAATGTTCGTCGGATTTGTTGAGCTGAAAGGTCTGGATGCGAAATCTATTGCATATTGCATCGATGAATTTCTGACAAAAGAAAACCTTAATCCTGCTGAAAAATGCGTTGGTTTTGGATTTGACGGTTGTTCGACGATGTCCGGAAAAGACGGTGGAGTACAAGTGATCCTGTGCAAAAAGTATACCAAAGCATTGATCTTTCATTTTTCGTCCCATAAACTGAATCTGGTAATAAATGATCTCAATATTCTTCCTGAAATTCGAAACACCATGGGAACCACTAAAGATATTATTAAATTTTTTTCGGAAATCTGTTTTGAGAAGAAAATTGGTACCTAATATTGCCAGGCTCTGCGAAACAAGATGGAGTGAGAAACATAAAACTATCAGAGTATTTTCCTGTTATATTGGAAGCCTTAGAAAACTTATCGCGTGAAGGAAACAGTGCGACTCGAAATAACGTCTTTCAATTCCATGCGGCTGCTTTCAAAATTTCGTTTATACTTTGTATTACTTTGATAGCTAAATACTCTGCTTTGTTGGAACCTATTGTCAACGCACTCCAATCCATAGCTTTGGATGTGGTTAAGGCCTCGCAACACGTCAAACGCATTTTGCAATTGCTTAAGAGCCACCGTGATAATCCCGAAAGAGTCACAGATGAAATTATAAAGGATGCTACTGTTGTTGCGGAGAAAATCGGCCTGGAGGAGGATATCACTTCAATGCCGCGCATTGTTGTGAAACAACGTCATCGAAGCAATCAACCAGCAGAAAGCCCTTCAGAATTCTGGAAAAGATCATTAATAATACCATACTTGGACTCCGTTATTACATCGCTTGAAACACGCTTTGTTGTAGAAAATACTAGATCATTTGCTTTATCTAAATTACACCCCGCACAAATGCAGACGATGTCAGTCGAAAATCTCACAGGAACTTGTGAAACTATCGCTCAATTTTATAATTTACCAAACACATAAATTGAAGTCGAGCTTTGGCAGCAATTCTGGCATAATAAACCAAACTCAACAGATCAAACCGTTGTTGACATCCTAAAAATGAAGCAAAAACTTTCTTTCCCGACACGGAAAAAGCGTTGAAAATTTTGATCGCTCTTCCATGCACGACGTGTACGGTAGAGCGATCGTTTAGCAGCCTCAGGAGACTAAAAACCTGGCTAAAAAGCACTATGAGTGAAAATCGCCTCAATGGTTTGTTTGGCCATGATGAGTGTGCACCGAAAACTTATACATGGAAACTTACAAGATTTTAATAATAAAGTGGTCGAGAAGTTTACAATGAATCCCCGAAAATTATGTTTTAATTAACCTAATATAAACAAACAACTACCACTATAATATTAAAATCTTAAAAAAATATATATAAATTTAAAAAAAAATACGTTGTACACTTATTCAAATTCAAACTACTTTTTATTTTATTTTTCTAATAAATGTTATTATAACTCATTTACAAGTTTTTTATTGCATAGTCAAGAGCTCGTGCTCATGTAGCTTTACACATTGGACTCTGTACTGTCACAGAATATATATGTATATAGTACTAAGATACTGTTGTTATTACAATCGCTGTAGATGTAAGACTCGTAGTAAGTGAAAAGTTTCATGTGCTGTCGACTTTACCTACAATTCATACCTACTTTTCTCATTCATAGAGAATGAAAAAAGTATGAATTGTAGTAGGTAAAGTCAACTTGCCCCCCCCCCCCCCCGCGCCATCGGCTGGCGACGCCCTTGTTAAGAGGCATATCAATACTTGTTCAGAGTTGCGATATCCCCTTGATACATACGTTCTTCGGCTATTAATTAAAGAAGGTTAGAGATAGAATGGAAATGTGGAGGTGAGGAAATTAAAAAATAATATGCCCGGTACTGATTATGTAGATTGTTTCCTAAAAAAAAACAAACAGACAATTTCTAAAATAATCAAAGCATAATACAAAAAGTGCTAGAGCAAAAGTTTCTTCTGAAATAATAAGTACTTTGAACTACTACACATTCTTAAGAACCCCCTATGCCTTCTTCTAGACCGGGGCAAGACGGGAAGTGTGCTTGTGTGTGTGACTGCTGAACACAACAGAGCTTAACACAGAGCCATTCGCGCGATGTTCAGTCGCGTCGCACGAGTCCGGAGGGTACGTATGTGTCACTGCGTGTTTTGGCTGGGCGGCGATAAAAAAGTTTTTTGGGGGGTTTTTACGAAGTTTTCTGTTTTAATCGATGTGCACCAAGGTAGGAATCAGTGCTATTGTATTTATTTACAACATACTTGTTGCAGTAGTGTAAAACTAACGAATTTAGATTGCTTTTTCGTAGAATAATTTAGCAGGTTAGAACTGTTATTATTTTTGTAAAATGTGTCTGATGGGGCAAAAAGGTCGAGGCAAAATGGCATAGTATCCCGTTTTGCACCATATTGATTTGTACTACTATATAACAAAAAGTTTGTTTTTTGTTTGTTAACTACAAAGAAAATGGTACAAAATTATGAACGAAAAGCAGATAGAGGAAACATGGGAAGAAGACGATATGAGAAGAGCGTTTAGAGCTATGCTTTCTGAGACAATGGGATTTTTTAGAGCATCAGCTACACATAAAGTGCCTAAATCGTTCGTGGAACGTCAAGATGCTGACACCGATTCAGATAATGACTATGGGAGAAAGAAATTTGGGCGTTATAAAACAGTTTTTAATAAAGAACAGGAAGAAGAATTATCTCAGCACATTAAATCAATGGAAGCGCGCCTTTTCGGAATAACTAGCAAAGAGCTTCGGATTTTAGCTTTCCAGTTAACTGATAGAAGCCATATTCAGAACCCATTCAGCGCAGAGACTGCAATGAATGGAGAACACTGGCTCAGAGGATTCCTAAAAAGGCATCCTGGACTTTCATTTAGACGACCAAAGCCAACTTCTGCTTCGAGGACTATGGCTTTTAACAAAGTGGTAGTAAATGAGTTTTTCACATTGTTAGAAAATGAAGTAGATAAGCATGACCTTACACCTGATAGAATTTATAACGTCTATGAAACCGGCGTTAGTACTGTGCCGCAAGCAAGCAAGTTGGCTGCTTGTCATCTGCAGAAAGAGGGCAATTAGTTACGGCTGAAATCTGTTTTAATGCCGCCGGAACTTATATACCACCAATGCTGGTCTACGCTCGAATACGAATGAAGAATGAGTTGCTAAATGATGCACCACAGGGATTTTAGGGGACCTGTAGGGATAATGAGTGGATAACTTCGCAAATTTTCTTTGTCTGGTTCAAAATGTTTGTAGAAACCGTAAAACCCACCAAAAAACTCAGTCTTGGTACTACTGGACGGCCAAGCGTCACACACAAAAAAAATTGTTCAACTATGACCAAAAATAAACCAGTTGTTAATGTCAACAGCTAAAGCCTCCGTGTGCATGTAGACATTTCAAAGAATTTGGGAAAACAAATTTTCAAAGGAATTTTGCAAAACATGTTTTATTTGGGATCAGCGTTAGCAGTTTATAGCCAATAATGTCACAAAAGAACAGAAACGTTTGATGCTTTATTTGGAATCAGCATTAACAGTTTATAAGCTAATAATGTCACAAAAGAAGAGAAACATTTAATGAGACCCATGGGAATATAGATACTGACAGAAGAAAATCTACATAAGTACAGACTTATCGAATCAATCAGAAAGCCAAAAAGTATGCAAGAAAGTTACTTAACACACTTTGTATAGAAAAACAGCTTCACAGTGGGATAATTGCCCCTGACCAGAGGAAAGCATATCTCTGCTTATAAATCACTACCAGTAATAATTCAATCAGTTATTGAGCACACCAACCAGTTACGAAAAGCCATTATTCAAGGAAAAAGACCAGACACAACTTTTTAGGACAAGGACTTAAACATTCCTATTATTATGAAGTATGTCTTGAGTCAAGGTTCGTACGGTTCAGACACTCCTTTCTTTTGAAGTATCCGAACCGGATGACATTGACAATATGACTGACTTGATTACTGACAATGAACGAATGACCAGATCTGTCAGGATGGTAAAACGACCAGCCAGATTAATTATAGCACGATTCATGCTCAAGGGTCATACCAATATGGATGTATTTTGATACTCCCATATAGAGCAAAAGAAAAGGAAATTATAACAATGCAGATTACTGTACCACCAGACTGGTCCCAATTCTTTTGAACTTGTGGAGGAATAAGAAAAATTGCCGCCTTTTAAATGCAATCGCACCATTTCAAAGAAATCACTGCATTATACAAAAAAAATGCCTTTTCTTGCAAGAAAAATAAGGGGAAAAGATTTTGAAATATCAGAATGTGTTTTGTTGCAAAGATGAGACAAGAGCAGTCGGGAATCTTGTATTACAAAAACACTTGCACGGAGGATTATCCGAAATAACTCTTATTCGAAATGCATCCAAAAAGACTGCGCTCTCAGAAAATTTACCAAAATTAAGATTAAATGAAAAACTCTCCGACAGCAAAAAACAATGATTTAATGACATTGCTGCAATGGATACCGGAGGAATTATGATCATTACCAGGTCAGCAAATCAACTCAAAATCAACATTATAATGCTCCAATAAGCTTTTTAATAAATACTTTGTAAATCATCGAAATTGGTTCATTCGTTGCGATTTTATAACTAATTTTATGGTAGCCAGAATCGGGATGATGACTAATTTTTTTTCTTCGTTTATCAGGTAGATTATCAAAAAGTATTGGACACGTATTTTTCTTTTTTCACGTAATATAAACATTGCAGAGATATATTGATTTGAAAAGTCGCATGACGTCACGTTTGAGTACACTTACTCCCAAACTTTGACGCGCTATAACTTTGTCATATTTGGTTGATTGCCCAAAGAAAAAATACGTGTCCATTATTTTTTGATCATCTAACTGACGGACTAAATAGAATTTCGTTTACTGTACCCCGTCATCACCCCTATTCACCAGCGGGCCGAAACGTGTGACGTCACAAAGCTCGATCGTGGTTCACTCCGGTCGAACTTTAGTAGCACTTCTACGCACGCTCGCGCCCGAGCGCTAAAGCTCTGTGACGTCACAGTCACTACGCAGACTGCCCAAAAATTCGTTTAGTATTTTGGTCATAACTTCGTCAATATATGTCGTAGAACAAAAATTTAACCACTGTATTTTATGGGATCCTTAGCTCTATTAATCTGCATTCTCAACTTAAATTGTTTCGGATCCTCATTGCATGCATTCTTACAAAATGCAAAAAACTTATTCATTCAAACAATGATTCAGATTTTCCAGAAACGGATGATTAATATTGTAATTGAAATACTTGTCAAGGCTGATAAATTTATATTTGAAGGGCTAAGGGGAAATCAGGCTAAGTTACATTAATAAAATTTTACAGTACACGCAATTAAAGGTGCGACATCATTTTATGATTGACTCAGAAAATCTACTCATATACAAGCAGTTGGTTTTAAAAGTAACTTTAATAGTAATAATTTTCTGAATAAAAATTGCACAATCATTAAAACTAAATGCTATTTCATTAAAACACCCTACTCGTAACAGTCTAGGAAAGAAGTAGATAAAAAATAAGAACAACGACTTTTACCCTATTTAGGGTTCCGTAGCCAAATGACAAAAAACGGAATCCTTATAAATTCGTCATGGCCGTCCGTCTGTCCGTCCGTATGTCACAGCCACTTTTTTCCGAAACTATAACAACTACACTGTTGAAACTTGGTAAGTAGATGATGATGTAGTATTCTGTGAACCGCATTAAGATTTTCACACAAAAATAGAAAAAGAAGAAGGAATTTTGGGGGTTCCCCATACTTAAAATTGTAACTCAAAAATGTTTTTTTCATCAAACCCATACGTGTGGGGTATCTATGGATAGGTCTTCAAAAATGATAATGAGGTTTCTCATATTTTTTTTTTCTAAACTGAATAGTTTGCGCGAGAGACACTTCCAAAGTGGTAAAATGTGTGCCCCCTGTAACTTCTAAAATAAGAGACTGATAAAACTAAAAATAATATATGATGTATATTACTATGCAAACTCCCACCGAAAATTGGTTTGAACGAGATCTAGTAAGTAGTTTTTTTCAAAACGTCATAAATTACAAATCAATTAAAAAAAACACTATTATTAAAACAGCGATCAAAGTTACAACGAATTACAAGAACTTTTATATTATGTTACTTGCTGCTACGGAAGCCTTCATGGGCGAGTCCGACTCGTACTTGGCCGCTTTTTTTGTGATAGCCATAGGATGAAATAAGTATTTTTGTGACCATGGATTCCAAAAAATAAATTTAGGAAAAAATGGTCTAAACCTGTTTTCCCCCTTAGCCCTTCATTTTTTTTTATTTTAAGACATTTAGAAGCGATTTGATAACTTAGGTTCTTCTTTAAATCAACCTAAAACTGAAATTTAATTTAACTCTCCTTATAAGTTGATAAGTCGGACATAAGACTATATGCGTTTCACGTCGAAAAAACATTATTGTGCCACGAATGAATTAAGATATGTTTGACTGGAAGGAATCGAATATTTGCGTATTTATTATTGCGTATTAAAAAACATATTAAGATATCTTTCCACAAAACTACATCCATAAATTGACTTTAATATGTACCTATATTCAGTAAGTTTTGCAATCATGGGTACAAATGATTTCGCTCCACTCAGTAAAAAAAACAGCTCATGTGATAAATTCCTGGACCATTGGAATTTCGAATTCCTTCATTGAAATAAATATAAAGGAGTTCACGCTTATTTCAGATTAATTGATTCGATAAGGATTCCCACCAACTAGTGATTTTATCATGGTTGAGTCATTCAGATAAATCGAAGGCACAGCCCCACGTCATCGTTACGACATTAGGAATAAAATCTACCATAAAGTTAGCGTACGTACAGTTAATATTACATAATGAGCTTTAAAAATAGTGAAGCCGTTAAATTGGATTAGGTAAATCAATAAGAATCCAATTAGTTGTGTATATCAAAACTCTCATTATAGAATCTTTATAAACACGAAAATTTAAATGATCAATTATTAGTATCAATATGATGTACAAATCTGAGTCAATATTGAATGACCACATGAAAAACCAAATAACTCTCGAAAAAAAAATCCACATTGATCAAACTATATCCAATTACAACATACCGCAGAAGATTTATCCTCTAGTCAACAGAACAATTTCAAAAATAACTTACTCTTGCTTCATAGATACTTTCTTTTCATTAGTAATTTAGCTCAATCCGTAATATTTACTGCCTGTCAGTGTATAGAGAATCCAAACTTTGAATGAACACTTCTCCTCGTGACTGTTCATAGTTCCTCGTCGCCAATGGCATCGAAAGCGTTGTTCTCAACGCAGTCTCTCCCCGACTTGAAAGCGACTGACGCAAACTTTTCTGCTAGTTTCTGCACCGAAAATATTTCTCTTGAACTACCTGACGTACACGAATCCCCATTCTGCAAACAGATAATAGGGGTTATTCACCAACTGGACAGACGTGGTGTGTCCAGGTAGCTAATAACGACCTCCGTGGTTCATCGATATGTACACTGGTTTATCAAATTATAGGTTAGCAACGAATGCCTTCATATGACAGGACCATGGTCATCTTGGCATGGCTCATGGTTTTGTTTCATACAGTGTCGTCAATTGAAAGATTACTTCAAAAACTGATAACATGTGTTGATGTCAAATGTCTAAATGGTCCAAATAGGAAAAAAGTGAGTTAGTTACCGCGGAGCTGAGCGTGTCGCTGGAGGAGGATGGCGTCACGAGGTGGCTGGAGCCGTCGCGGCGCAGGTACGTGAGGCTGCCGCGCTTGCAGTACCGCGGTGACGTGGGGCCCGTGCCGTTCTTTTGTCGCATCAACTCGTCAACTATCGACTAAAAACGAAATTATTTAAGTAGAAACAGTGGAAAAGGCTAACAATATGGCACTGCTATTGGTACGCGACCAACATAACTTACCCTTCGCCCCACGACAATGACGATAGACCTACATCTAGTAAAAATATGACCGAGCGGTCATATTTTTAGTAATCACGATTGCTGGAAAAGCATAGGCTCTGGCCAGCTCTTTTCAATTCTATCGTCTTACTGCTAGATTTGACACAATTACTTTTTTTTTATTACGATTGTCATTCGGTAACTCTGTAATAGCGCCAAAGGAAAATCTTTGCTCTCCGTCATGGTTTTCGCATGCGAATTACCATCATACTCTTGCGTTTCCTAATTTGATATTTGTGTGTGACAACGGCAAACTAGAGCCGAGTTTCGAGTCTCTCTCAGAGACGCCATCTAGTTGAAGCAATGCCCCTCAGGCTCGAGTGGCCTAGTGATTCTACGGCGAAGAGAAGACTCCCCCGAGGGGAGATTCACCTAAACTTAATATCCCATAAGGATCTCAACGACCGAAGCCCGGTGGAACTGTCAAGGTCATCTACATAAAAAACCAACCTATAGGCGCTTGCGATAGTATCAGTCGCGCGCTGCCTTTCACCTACATAAATTACATCATATTATTTCTTTGGTAGTATTTTTTTTCTAAAGTGGAGGTTGCCTGCCTAGGTGGGCTCAAATTCGCTTAATACGAACACGATTCAATATTTTTTCTGCATAATACGAAATTAAACGTCGGTACCTAAATCCCTACAGCTTGCGGCATATTTTACACATACAAATTTTATGAAATTCTTCATTCCATTTCATAATAAGACCCATAGTTAAGTTTCTTAACCACTTCATAAAAAGTGGCCATTCATTCCGACGTTAAACTATTACTATAGAAACGTAAAATAAATATAGAAATGAATATATTTTACTGAATTACTTTTGTAAGAATCGAATACTCATAAAAATACTGCAACAAAAGCATTAAGATTAGAATTTACGTTTCTAGTAATCTGTAATACCTAATCGTTAACACGCAATTTAATTTAAGTTAATTTTGTTAGTGCACCACAAAGAATGAGGTACCTATTAGTGGGAATAGAGTGATGTCATAATAACACAATAAAGCCGACGCTTTAAAATGCAAGCTCTTAACATTTACCATTTCATATTTCGCCATTCCTACAAAGTCGTTTCCTAACTTATGATTTATTGAGCTAGCTTTACTCAATTATTCAAATATCATTATAAACATGTCTGCAAATGAAAAAAAATATTGCCTATCTACATATATAGAAATTACGGATAACTATTAAGCAACAAGAAAAAAACTACAAATGCTTCAAAAACTAATTCGTACCTGCAAGCAAACGCTAATGAAGGTTGCATGTTCCGTCTTCAAGGTTATCCATTTCAAATTATCTTTGCTGACGAGATATTCAAATGATAATTCAAAGTTTTTGTTCGGTTCCTCGAGTAGCGGCCCATGCCCGTTGGTTGATGCTCTCTCCATCTACAAGAAAAAAGTTTACTTTAATAACGTGTAAATGAAATACCTAGTCTTTATCATTCGTGTAATAAGGCCGGCACAGACCTTACAACCCGCCGATCGTAAGCGGCAATCATAGTTTATAGACACTTGCGATATCAACCGCGAACTCTGGCAGCTCCGTAATAGTATCGCATCATCAAAGTTTCTATAAAAACTAAGCAACGGGCCCCTACCGAACTTAGGCCCAAAATTTACCCTAAGCCCTAACTAACAAAATCCGTTCAGTGATCTTTAAAACCATTGCGAACACAACAGAGACGCAAGTATTTATTAAAAAAAAGACTGTTTAAACGGTATTGAATAATGTTTTTGAAGTATTTTTTATAATGTTAATTTAGTGTGTAGTTAATAGTCTGTTAAGTTTGCAATCTCAATAAGTGACGTGAAACGGGGCCGGCTATGATGTTTTATTGATACGCCATACGCGCTACTAATTTGGCAATACGAAAGTCGGGTTATTGCCCGACTTGCATTTAGTCGGGCACACTCTCTCGCCGCGGCTACACTTCGCTACATGCGTACAACGCGATTAATGCGATTCAATTAAGAATAGGACCGACTGGGCGCCATATTGTGACGTCATAGCTGTCAATTCAAACCAAATAGGTAGAGTGAGCAAAAAAAGTATTTATTTAATAAAACTCATGTACCAAAATTCAGTGAGAAAAAACATCAGATTTTTTAATAACATTTATTGACTAAGATTGAAAAGAGAAGCGACCGATTTTTTAAAATATTTATTTATTAAGACTGTGTGATAAAAAACATTAATCAGAATCTAGCTCTTCAATTCCGCTCATCTCTGCATAACCGCCGTAGTAGTTATGAATAATCATGTACTATTACTAGGTCACATAAGAACATGCATCCTTTATGTAAACGAAAGTTTTAAATCGAATTTTTGAACGCAACTTCAAGTGACATTTTATTGACGATTTAGGTTGTCAACCATTCATAACCAAAGCTCAATGTATGAAAAAAAAACAACCAACATAATTTAACAATATTTGTTATTGTTTGTTTACAAATGTTTGGTTTTTATTCTAGAATTAGCAGAGTGCTAAAAAAAGGGTTCCAAGATTTTTCTACAAACCGCACTTTTCAAGCGACATTTGACAGATGGAGGTCATTGGCTTTCCTATTCTTATTTAAATCACACTATAAATCCCTATACTGTGTGTGTATTGTACTTATTTTGACAGTTGCTGTTGCTGACACGTGGAGGTTAAAGAGCGAGATGTAATCTGCTTTATGCATGAGAGTGAAAGAGACTACTTTGGTGCGCTCTATTGGCGGTTGTTGCCAAGGGAAGTTGGGAACTACTTGTGCCATTTTAATATGCAATAATGTTGGCTTATAACCTGTCCATATATTATACGTCATTGGGTGTTACGTTGCACGATGTATTGGCATAACGTGCAAACATGGTCGTAAAGCAACGTAACCGGCACAGTTTCACGTTGACGACATCGTCACGACTGGAATGACTCGCCCGGTTCGTGAGCACTATCTCAATAGCATTAAAAAGCGTTTTCATATGTGACTGACATAATCGTATACTTATGTATGTATATGTGTGTATTCTGTTAAGAGTATTTGTATCCTTGGTTTATCTTACATGTCTTTATTGCGCCCCCGTCATATTAGTTTTCTCACGTTCTTAATGATCGACTGGTACAGTTTGTCTATAAAGTCGTGACATTAAATGATGGCGCCACTAGTATGCATGTAGCAACCCTATACAGTCGGACTAAAATGATTTTGATACTAGCAGTTCATTCAAGTAAAATAGGTAATTAATAAGACACACTATACAGTCATATTTTGTTTCTGTTTTATATATAGTAGGTACCTATGCTTATAAAAAGTTTAGTCAAGCATATTTAATTAAATCAGAATAAAATTATTATAGATAAAATAGTACTTTATAGTGTAAAAGTGTGTAATGTTGGTGATTACCGCTGAGCTGCCATTGAGACCAGAGCCGTTAGGTAATCATCAATACACACAAGTGTCATCATACAACGTTTTTTAACACACTTGTTAAGAAAATAATACTAAAAATCATTTTATTGTATATAAAAAGTTTATTTAGAGAAACAATTTGTCAATGTGCAGTTAGTAAAATTAGTGATAGGTATCTTCACTAAAAGCATCTGGCCATGGTTCTTTATGTGACCATTTCTTTCTTTGGTCGGCCTTGCCTGTTTTCCCAGGAGTTTCAAACTTTCCATCATTCTTAAAACCTTCGTTGACTATCCGACTCTCTGATTTTCCTGAAAAAGAAGTAAAAAAATATGTAACGGAATAGAAACAATTAATTCAAAATTGGCAGAAAACCTGACCGAGTTGAACCATAATAACGTATCAAAAGAAATAAACGTACTACAATACAGTGGATCCCCGGTAGTCCGACAAACATTTTGCAGGGCAGTGTCGAACTATCGAATTTGTCGGATTATAGAGTACTGCCTAAGTCCCCCTATTGTCCAATTTTTTTTACAAAATAGTACCTTGTAATCCGACAAATTACAGATCCAATGATAAGATTACAAATCATACTTTGTTATGTACCTATGTCAAATTTAGTTAATTAAACAACACAATAGAAAGATTACGTTTTATTATAAAAGTAACGTCATTCATGCTACAGAATTTACAAAAAAATATAAAGAAAAGTTTACTAGAAATAAATCCACGCGGACCAGGCAGCTGCCGGGACTCGAACCCGCATCCTTCGCAATCCGGGCGAATGCACTGACCATTATGCTACCACGACCCTATTAGCCGCGTCGAAATTTTCCTAGCCTTAAGCTGCAAGGCAGCGCCATCTCTTTGCATTGTAGGTAACCCACAATGTCAAATGATTACTTTTTCAAGTATTAAACATTTGAAAGAAGAAATAGCAATTATAGTCCGCTGCCCGGTCCGCGTGGATTTTTTTTTCTAGTAAACTTTTCTTTAGATTTAAACATCTAGCAGTTAAATGCTTAAAAATAAATAAAATCATAAAAAAATATAAAAAAAAACAATACCCTACGCGTCGAGCACAGTAGGTAGTGACGGTGCGTACAAGTTGTAACTTGTTCAATCGTGAATTAGCGAATACTTGTATGTAATAGACGATGTCGGATTATAGGGGGTGCCGCATTAGCCAGGGGCCGGATTACCGGGGCTCCACTGTATTACCTATTTACAATGTCAATCTAACCTAAAATGTGCAATTTAAACAATAGACCAGGGTCGATAATTTTAAAAATGGTGAAAAGTGAAAAAAAAATATAGTAGGATGAAACCCATTAGAAAAGGTAGAGAATATAACAAAAATGAAAGGAAAAATAAATTACGGGCGATCTGAGGTCGGGAAGGGGGAGGGGGTGAGTTTTTAAGGGTAAAAAATGGTTAATCTCGATTTCCGGTAAAACTGCAAGTCCTATGAAAAAAAGTTAAATGGCAAAGTTGAAGGTAATAAAAAGATCTACAACTTTTGTATCGACACTTTTTTCACATAACCTCAAAATTTATGTGAATAATGCGAATAACCGAGTTTTTGGATTTTGATTATTTGCAAAAAAAATTTTTTTTTCACGAAATTTGGTGAAAACTTACCTTTGTATGTCCCAAACATACAGTAATTTTTTTGATTTAAAATATTCATTTTTTCACCTTATTTTGACTTAATATCCAAAAAGCACCCTAATTTTCAATCGAAAATTCTCACGTCAAAATATCTGCTTTTTTAAAAAAGTTGTCGGTGTTTTTTGTTTGTTGAAATCTCTACTTTCTGATGGTATAAAAAAATATACACTACTATGATAAATGTTCTCAGAAAATGCAAATCAATAGTGAAAAAAACTCGAATCCGAAAATCCTATTTTTAATACCTACTTAAAACAACTATTTTTGCATGTTTTATGGATTTGTAATTTTTCTGTTTATCAATATAATATGAAATCTTACGTTTTTCGAGTAATTAAAGTGTAAATTTTAATAAATAGTTCAAAATTATACATAATGATTCAAATCAATTTTTCGGATTGGAGTTTTTTTCATTATTAATTTGCAGTTTCTGAGAACATTTACCATAGTAGTGTATATATTTTTTATACCATCAAAAAGTAGAGATTTCAACAAACAAAAAACACCCCAACTTTTTAAAAAAAGCAGATATTTTGACGTGAGAATTTTCGATTGAAAATAAGGGTGCTTTTTCGATATTAAGTCAAAATAAGGTGAAAAAATGAATGTTTTAAATCAAAAAAATTACTGTATGTTTAGGACATACAAAGGTAAGTTTTCACCAAATTTCGTGAAAAAATATTTTTTTTTGCAAAAAATAAAAATCAAAAACTAAAAACTCGGTTATTCGCATTTTTCACATAAATTTTGAGGTTATGTGAAAAAAGTGTCGCTACAAAAGTTGTAGATCTTTTTATTACCTACAACTGTACCATTTAAATTTTTTTCTTAGGACTTGCAGTTTTACCGGAAATCGAGATTAACCATTTTTACCCTTAAAAACTCACCCCCTCCCCCTTCCCGACCTCAGATCGCCCGTAATTTAATTTCCAAACATTTTTGTTATATTCTCTACCTTTTCTAATGGGTTTCATCCTACTATAATTTTTTTTGGTCTCAAAAATTATCGACCCTGGTCTACAATGCCTTTTTTGGTCTCAAAATCGTAAATTGAGTAAATTTGTAACTTCAGGCAGATTACAAACAAATAGTTACACGATTACATACCCGTCATAGATGCTGTTCGCCCATAAACATCATCCAAATCCCACAAAATTCGTCCAGCTTAGTAGTCTTCGAAACTTCGCTGGAAAACTTTAAAAATCACTTCTCGCGTGCCACTCCGATTTATACCTTTCTGCGTAGTATCGTCTTAATTTATTACAGTTTAATTCAAACAATAAAAAATACAAAAGGAAAACTGTTCCACAACTGAAACTCGATGACAGCTGATGTACATAAATTTGGTGTTGCCAGACACATGAATAATGTTAGTTCCTCAAACATTCATGTCACGACTTTATAGACAAACTGTAGACAATGCCTTATGGCATTATGTCCGAAATTTACTGTGGTAAGTTGCAATAAAGTTGCATTTTAGTGATATAGTGACGATTGATACGTATATTAAGCTAGCAGACCATGGTCGCAACGCGCACATCTAACCTACTGGGTATTTAGTTGCTAATTAGTTGCTAATTAGTTACACAATTCCCGATTTAGTTGCTCAACACCTGTAAAAGATACATGCGATCTGCTAGCTTAAGTCTTAACCTAGCAGACCACATTACTGTATCTTCGGTTCTCGTAAAGATATCGAAGTCCTGCAAACGGCATATTTAGTTGCTAATTAGTTACACTATTCCCGATTTAGTTGCTCAACACCTGTAAAAGATACATGCGATCTGCTAGCTTAAGTCTTAACCTAGCAGACCACAATACTATATCTTCAGTTCTCGTAAAGATATCGAAGTTCTGCAAACGTCAAATTTAGTTGCTAATTAGTTGCTGCAGGACAGCATTATTTGTTTTATCCCCCCATCATCCCTTAATTGCCGCACCAGCACCCACACTACCCCCGAAATACGATAAAATTAAAAAGAGCTCATCAGAGAATATAAACTACGGCTTATTTCGTTGCTAATTAGTTGCTGCAAAATAGCGTTGCTTATAGTATTTAACTATCAACCCTTAACTCCAAATCAGCACTGCAACCACCCCCGAATAGGACGATATCGGAAAATTCTCGTAGGTGGAAAAAGACGCGGCATATTTAGTTGCTAATTAGTTGTTTGCCAAAAACGCAGTTAAGAGTATTCTACAATCATCCCCTAACCTCAGATGCAACCCCTCTACTCACTTAGAAACAGTAGATGGTTAAAATTCGCACGCAGATGTTTAAGACTGCTGGATGTTTTGTTGTTAATTAGTTGCTGAAAAATAGCGTTGCTTATAATATTTCATTATCAACCCTTAACTCCAGATCATCCCTGCAACCACCCCAGAATAAGACGATATCGGAAAATTCTCGTAGGTGGAAAATAGACGTGGCATATTTAGTTGCTAATTAGTTGCTCGCCAAAACCGCAATTAAGAGTATTCTACAAACATCCCCTAACCTCAGATGCAACCCCTCTACTCACTTAGAAACAGTAGATGGTTAAAATTCGCACGCAGATGTTTAAGACTGCTGGATGTTCTGTTGCTAATTAGTTGCTCGCCAAAAACGCAGATAAGAGTATCCTACAATCATCCCCTAACCTCAGATCCACCCCCTCTACTCACTAAAAAATAGTAGATGGTTCGAATTCACACGCAGATGTTTAAAACTGCTGGATATTTTGTTGCTAATTAGTTGCTGCAAAATAGCGTTGCTTATAGTATTTAACTATCAACCCTTAACTCCAAATCAGCACTGTAACCACCCCAGAATAGGACGATATCGGAAAATTCTCGTAGGTGGAAAAAAGCGGCGGGATATTTAGTTGCTAATTAGCAATACGATATTCTGCAGTAATATACGTATTCTGGCCGATTTTTTATTGTAAAGAGAAAATGATGGTCGATCTGAGGTGAAGAGACGATTGTAGAAAAATATCCCGCATTTTTTGTACCCATAAGGGTGGCAGCTGGGATGATTTGGAGTTAAGGGTTGATAATCAAATATTATAAGCAACGCTATTTTTCTGCAACTAATTAGCAACAAAATATCCAGCAGTTTTAAACATCTGCGTGCGAATTCCAACCATCTACTGTTTCTAAGTGAGTAGAGGGGTTGCATCTGAGGTTAGGGGATGATTGTAGAATACTCTTAACTGCGTTTTTGGCAAACAACTAATTAGCAACTAAATATGCCGCGTCTTTTTCCACCTACGAGAATTTTCCGATATCGTCCTATTCGGGGGTGGTTGCAGTGCTGATTTGCAGTTAAGGGTTGATAGTTAAATACTATAAGCAACGCTATTTTGCAGCAACTAATAAGCAACGAAATACGCCGTAGTTTATATTCTCTGATGAGCCCTTTTTAAATTTTTCGTATTTCGGGGGTAGTGTGGGTGCTGGTACGGCAATTAAGGGATAATGGGGGGATAAAACAAATAATGCTGTCCTACAGCAACTAATTAGCAACTAAATATGCCGTTTGCAGAACTTCGATATCTTTACGAGAACCGAAGATACAGTATTGTGGTCTGCTAGGTTAAGACTTAAGCTAGCAGATCGCATGTATCTTTTACAGGTGTTGAGCAACTAAATCGGGAATAGTGTAACTAATTAGCAATTAAATATGCCGTTTGCAGAACTTCAATATCTTTACGAGAACCAAAGATACAGTATTGTGGTCTGCTAGGTTAAGACTTAAGCTAGCAGATCGCATGTATCTTTTACAGGTGTTGAGGAACTAAATCGGGAATAGTGTAACTAATTAGCAACTAATTAGCAACTAAATACCCAGTAGGTTAGATGTGCGCGTTGCGACCATGGTCTGCTAGCTTAATATACGTACGATTGATTCAGTGTACTGTTGCGTTATACAAGAACATTTAAAGCACTAGATCCAATCTCAGCGTTTCATCATAAAAATTTCAATACGAAGTGTTTTATTTGTAATACATCAACTAAAGAGAAAATTACTACGTTTTCTGAAAGGGAAGAAGCTTTTGAAAATTTTAAAAACGTGCTGAGTTTCCGGAAATTAAAAAAAAAAAAGTAAGTATCAAGATTTAAGCTTAAATTCCGATGATTTGAACGACAATGGTTATCATCTCACATTACATATATATACATTCAGGTAATTTTCTATATAATTTATTATATAATCAACCCAAATATTTTTTTTCCTGTATTCCCTCTTTTCCATATTAATAAGTATAATAAATAGTTAAAAACTTAAGGAAGAAACCAGAGGTAGAAGAGAGACTCTAAAAGAAATTCATCAAGTAAGTGAAATCTATAACAGTATAATCCTCACTCACACAATAAAATATGGTATGCGCGATACTTTCGTCAGTTTGTAAGCACGCATACCAAGATAATTATAAATGTGACATTAAAACTCGTAAATTAAAAAAAAACAAAAAAAGGCTTCCGTGATAATGGATAAATTTTACCCTTTATCACACCATTCCAATAGGTATGCGTGACCTTTCCGACTAAAAATCATTGGTCGGCCGGATTTTTTCTTGTTGAACATAATATTTCACACAAAATTCTATATAAGATTGATCAAAATCCATGATGACGGAAAAAAATTATGGAAATTTAATAATAAATAATTTAATTGAAATATTTCCGGCCAATCAAATCCACGCCAACCAAGCAAATCTTGTTCGTCTAAACGTTAACTTTAATTTTTTATTAAATATATTAGAATCCGTGATCACGGAGCTTTCAGGATTGGTGCCTCCCGGACTAAAATAGGAGACAAATAAAAATTTGGAAAAAGTTTTTATGCATTTCTTAAAGTCATTGAGTTGCCAAACTGCCCTCGTATTTTATATTTATTTTAAGCATTTAACTGCTAGATGTTTCAATCTAAAGAAAACGCTTCGAGGCCCGTCTGCTACCTAGTCATTTTAGTGACGCTAAATTATAAGTAAATTAAATTTTCCTTAATACTAAACGACATTAGGTAACGGAGATAGTGAGGTAATTCTGCTAATTCCAATAATATGACGAATTCTTTTTATTACCTAGTAAGTAGAATATAATTGTTTGTTATGCACTAAAATCGTATAATACCTACAGTATTACATTATACTGGTACCAGATGTAAATTCGTATGACTAACTAAACTGATAAATCATCAAATGTACGAAACATTTAATGTTAATGTCGATGTTCAGCTAACCACTTACAACATCCCTAAAAGTAGGTCACGCTGTCTAATTGGAAACAAAGTTTTGTCTCTCAATGGATTTATCAGCCCAAAATATACTCGTCAAAAAAGTCTAAGCATCATTTGTACGGTTTTGATATTTTAACGAACGATTTTAACTATTGTGATCATATTTATACGATGCTCTTTTAGAGCACAATCCAAAATTTTATTATAGTTAATAACGGGATTGTTACCTTGTACCTTGTTTTTTATGAGACTCAGATATTCGTATGTGCAAAAACCGCAAAAATAAAAAAAGTGTTGTTTCGCGGTCGGATGCTGTGAATAAGTATTGTGTCGGGAACAGGTGTAAATGAAAAGTGATAATTTGACCAGTGGTAGGGGGTATCGAGCGCGGCCCTAAGGTGGTCTGGGCACGGCTTGGCCACCGCGAGTCCTAGGTGCCATTCGGCATAGGTCACCACGTCTGGGGAATGCCTATAGGCAGGGTATACCCTAACGCAATCCCCCAGAGGCACGTCGCCCGGTCCACTCGTTGGGCCGGGCCGGCCCGGGGGCTTCCCAGTGAAGTGACGCACACAGAGGTGCGCGGATCCTGAGACGCTCTCACATGGGCGTAGGAGGGTACCGGTGAGTCCCACACACGCCGTGCGCCTCGCCAGCGCACGGTACTGTCCGTCAAGGGATTTCTCATCGTAAAAAAAAAGGTGGTATCGAGCGTAATTAAAGACGTCAGAAGACCGATATGTCTGCCAAAAATATCTACCTGCATTACTTTAGTTACTCCGTAGTGCTGAAATATAGAAGACTCATAAAAAACGAGGTACAAGGTAACAAGCCCGTTAATAACTATAATGTTAAGAAAAATAAATAATTGCAATAATAGAACATTACAGTTTCTGTAAATGTTGCGTGTCTTAGACTTTCTTGATGTGTGTATTATAATGATTGTGATCATATTATTAACATTATAAATAAAAGATGTTGCTCATGGCATGTTGTTGGGCAACAAATAAAGACAGGTCTATTTATTATTATTGTAATTATCTGTAATCCGTATATTTTAACATTGGTGCCAATTCTGGCGTGATTCTCTAAACCTAAACTTAAATTTGACAGCAGTATATCCTTGTCATTCTCTATACAGAATGAAAAGGAGAGACTGATGTTAAATTTAGTTTTAAGTTTAGAGAATCACGCCAGAATTGGCACCATTATATATTTAAATGAATGGTAAAAAGAAGGGACAATGTCCCGAGCGGTGAGGCCGGGTACACACATGTGCGCAGGAGGCCTACTCTAATTCAACGAAAAACGAAATTTCGATCGAAACTTCGTACTTTTCTTACTATGTTTCTAGTTCGTTTTTAATTATAATAATATTCGATGGCGGAGTATAGATTGAGGTGTAGATTTTCTTAGCCTACTCTAAGAAAGCTTTCATTTTGATAGTTTATCGTTCAAATTAAGTATAACCTTAAACAGACGAAATTAAATTTCGTTTGAACTTCGTTATCGAAAGTTCGTTTCGGAGAAAGAGAGTAGACCCCCAGATGTGGACAGAAGGCGGGCGCCCGCCCCCAGCAGGCGCAGGCGCAGCATATGATAACATTACCATGACCAATCCCTGTAGCATGAGCACCACAATTACCATTATATCACGTTTTTTATCGCGTCTAACTGTCAAACCCCATAGTAATTTGACAGTTGAGCGTGATAAAAACGCGTTATATATCATATCGCGGTGATCATGCTAGGGGGGCAGGGCCATATTCAAGGCAAGCAGACAGTGGGCCAGGGGCCTCCATAAGAGACTCCACACAACAGAGGTAAAAATTACCCAATTTCGACCTTAACTGCCTTTTCCAAAATAAGCTTTTTCGCATTTTTACCGTTAAATGCGGAGCCAGTCAGATTTTAAAATATGCTATCGTTAGGGGCCTCCACTCCTTCGTTGCCCCAGGGCCATCAAACCTCTAAATCCAGCCTTGACCATGACCCAATGGATGGAGTTTTCACAAACACTGAATCTTTTGCTTCCCCTTAGAAAGAATTAGAGGAAGTAAAAAGTGACAGCTCACACTTCACAATATCTCTGTTTACCTATTATAACGCAATTTTCGTTCAAAATCCGTTTTCATTATGGATTATCACGGAACGTTATAAATTATTTTTAATGTAGAATACATAAGTTTACCGTGTCGACATGGCTGTCGGCTCATTCATTTTCTTTTTTTGGAAAGGCTATAATAGGCTTTTTATTTTTTAATGGAAATTATATTAAACCTTGCCATTTTGGATATTTAGAGAAGCAAGAATTCTACTACCTATACATAAAATATTTATGTGATGACCAAGAAATTAATTGACAGTAGTGCAAATTGCAGTCAAATATGGTCAGTTTATAAACCCCAATGAAACTACTGGGGCATTCCACGTGAAGCGGACAGGTAAAAAAACTCGATGTTTCCGATTTCAGTAATATTTGAGTATGTTCTACTTATACTTATTATTGATACGTGTACCAAATATTTTTGTGATATAATGACTAGTTAAAGAGTAATGGGACTTTGAAGTTTTCGACAACCGGTTGGCATGCAGTACTTCAAAGCCGATTATGGACTCAAACTAAACCACTGGATTTCCGACTTTATTTACTGGGCTTTTTAACTGTGTTTTTGGAAAAGAAAAAAAAATTTTTTTTTCGTAAAAAAACCAATTTAAGTTTTTTTCCTTGATTTTCACCAAGTTAGACCATTTAGTTTTTTTTTTATTTTTTTTTATATAAATTGCTAATATTGTATAGAACATTGGTGCCAACTTTTATAATGGGCGTGAAAGTGGATTAGGAGCTAGATTGAAAATACTGCCGAAGGGTGGCGTCCAGCGCCGCGCCTGTTGACCGCCGCTTGTGCGCGATTAGTCATCAAACTGTTAATCAAATAAAATCACTTTAGACGGAATGTTTTGTAGATTCCACGCGATCACGCGGACCAGGCAGCAGACGGGACTCGAACCCGCACCCTTCGCAATCCGGGCGAATGCACTGACCAATTATGCTACCGCGGCCCTCACGGACCGCGTCGAAATTCCTCTAGCCATTCTTAAGCTGCAAGGCAGCGCCATCTCTTCGCATTCGGGTTCGTCCCGTCTGCTGCCTGGACCGCGTGGAATTTTTTCTAGTTATATTTTCTTTAGATTTAAACATCAAGCAGTTACATGCTTTAAAGAAATAAAAAAAGTATAACTTTAATTGCTATTTCTTCTTTCAAATGTTTAATACTTGTAAAAGTATTCATTTGACATTGTGGATTACCTATAATGCGAAGAGATGGCGCTGCCTTGCTGCTTAAGAATGGCTAGAGGAATTTCGACGCGGTCCGTGAGGGCCGCGGTAGCATAATTGGTCAGTGCATTCGCCCGGATTGCGAAGGGTGCGGGTTCGAGTCCCGTATGCTGCCTGGTCCGCGTGGAATTTTTCTATGTGTTGGTTTTATTAAAAATCTACAAAACATTCCGTCTAAAGTGATTTTATTTGATTGACAGTTTGACGACTAATCGCGCACAAGCGGCGGTCAACAGGCGCGGCGCTGGACGCCACCCATCGGCAGTATTTTCAGTCTAGCTCCTAATCCACTTTCACGCCCATTATAAAAGTTGGCACCAATGTTCTATACAATATTAGCAATTTATATAAAAAAAATAAAAAAAAAACTAAATGGTCAACTTGGTGAAAAGCAAGGAAAAAAACTGAAATTGGTTTTTTTTACGAAAAAAATTTTTTTTTCTTTTCCAAAAACTCAGTTAAGAAGCCCAGTAAATAAAGTAGGAAATCCAGTGGTTTAGTTATTTTAATATATAATTTTATGAGTCCATAATCGGCTTTGAAGTACTGCATGCCAACCGGTTGTCGAAAACTTCAAAGTCCTATTACTCTTTAACTAGTCATTATATCACAAAAATATTTGGTACACTTATCAATAATAAGTATAAGTAGCATACTCAAATATTACTGAAATCGGAAACATCGAGTTTTTTTACCTGTCCGCTTCGCGTGGAATGCCCCTACTATTAATTCGCCATAATATCTTGGAATTTAAACATTTTTAACAAAAATAAAAACAGACTTGTAATAATAAAAAAACTGACTACTATTGATGAAAAACGAGGTGAGACAGACATCCTAAACAACGTCTTCTATGTCGCTCTTTAAACAAAGGGGATTCATGTGACTTTTTAACACGTTACAGACTTCATAATAACAAAACCACTAAAAAGTAAGCAATAATTCCTTACTTATATCTAAATAGACTACACTTAAAGTCAAATTACCATTTGGTGTCGGTGCCATGCCAATCCGAGCAGTAGGTAAACGGTAACTCATGAACATGCATGGCCCAGACTTCCACAGAAAAAATATTTCTTAACTTATACCTACTAGTAGGTACACAAGAGTGATTAATAACTTACCGCATGCAGTGTTGTTATTCTCCAGCACCTCATTCTGGTGACCTTGAACCGTTGTTCTTTGGAACGATATGTAGCACTGCTCAATGTCAGCTCTTTGGCTCCAAGTGACACCAGAACTCTGCATTGGTCACTGCCACTCTCAGAAATGACAGAGGAATCTGTGATTGCTTCTCCAGCTGGTATCCTGCCATAGTGCCTTAGAGATCTTGCCAACTCTATATACTAAAGAACAGGCAGGGCACATTAGAAATTAATAAATAAATAAATATTTCCAACACTCACACCAATTAGCCTAGCCCCAAAGTAAGCACTGTAAGACTTGTGTTATGGGATACTAGGGTAACTTATAGAATACATATCGTCGTTGCGACTTTAAGACCTCCCATGTGTAAAATTCTTCAATGCGAGATATTCAATAAAAACTGTCTACTGAAAAAAATATAAGGAAACTAAATATAACAAAAAATACAAGTGATAACTAGAGGGTTTTATGATTTTTATTTTGCTCTTGTCATTTTAAATAAAAAAGGAAATTGTAGTAAAAAAATAAAAAAACAATTCAATGTGTCACATGGTTTTGGTTGCGCGTTTTGTATCACATTAGAGAATATAAGTAAGTAATGGGATTGAGATTAAAAACACAATACTTTTAATTAAACAAGTTATTTGTTTTTAATAGTTATCATTGCAATGACAATATTATAGAACAGTGGTTTTATGTATTGCTCAATAGTGGAGTGAACACTGTCCACCTCCATCATGGTGTGCCCTTTTTTATGTTTAATAGGCAAGGCGTTTGAGCAAAATCTCGCCTGATGGAAAGCAATGATGAGGCCTAGGATGGTACACGCCTGCCTAGAAGATGCCTGTTCACTCTGGCCTTGAAGATTTCCAGATTATATTGGTCCGAGAGGAGTTCCACTTCCTAGACGTTCGCATAATGAAAGCGGAAGTAAATCGCTTCGTGCGAATGGGAGGAACTTGGACGACATAAGGGTGAAAGCCCTCGCCGCGCCTGGTCGTTCGGTGGTGGAAAGGGGAAGGGGGAATCAAATAGTGTAGTGCCTCCGCGCACTCCCCGAAATGTAACCGATAAAACACCGAGAGGCGAGTTACACGTCTTCGGTGGTCAAGGCTCTAGAGATTAGCCTCAACGAGAGCGTCATTGCCTATGAGTCAGTTCGCACGGTGTCCAGTGCATCCAGCTGATACCGAGCAGATCCATCCCAAAGGTGACAACAGTACTCCAAGCAGGAGCGAACTTGGGCTCGATAAAGGTTAAGGAGCTGCTCAGATGGAAAATATCGCCTGATCTTTGAAAGTATTCCAAGTTTTTTGGCAGCGGTTTTAGCAATGGACTCGATGTAGCGACCGTAATTGAGGCTGAATGAGATGTCCAGACCTAAGAGCTCGAGATGGTCTGTAATCGGCACGGAGATATTTTGGAAAGTCGGAGTCAGATAGAATGGACTCCGTTTCGCTGAGAAGAGACAGGCTTGTGTTTTAGAGGGATTAAACCCAACCAAGTTGGCTTCACCCCAGAGGGAAACAGCTTCCAGGGTTGCATTCACTCCCTCCACCATCGCCTCCCTTAAAGATTGGACTTCTGCATCAGACTTCACATCAGACAGATATCTCTCCGAGACTGTGCTGTCGTCTGCATACCCAAAGATAAGATGCGAGTAAGGAGAAGATCATTGATTTCCTTTCTCTAAATAGAGTTGTTCGATATTCAATTGCCTTCGTTGCCAAATCATTTAGAGCACTCGACAAAATTTAGTTTCTGTTCTACAAACATAAAAATAATAATACACTCAATTGTAGTTGGTAAATTTTGACAATGGGCTATTAAGCAAGATGTAAATTCATTAGCAGTTACATTACCGTCTGCTTCGTGCCAGCAGTAAATTGATACATTTTTAGATAAAACTTCATAAACAGTGAAATTATGACATTATAACTTCAATTTATAGTACAGGGCACTTGCCAATAGCTTTGGAGCAAGCAATACACTTTGCACATCGACTGTTATAACCACAATTTAACCACAGAGCGAGAACCCGTCGAAGCTAACATACTTTTTATATTACTACCCCCATCTAACACCTACAATCGGAAAATAATCACGCGATCTATGCATCCCTCTCATTCCAGTGCTTCTACTGGTTAGTTTGAAAATTAACAATTTTTACCTATCTAACGCTTTTACACATAAGATATTTTAAATGCCAACTTCACTTGAGCAAGCACTTAGGATATATTGAATAAAGTAAATAAATATAAATTGAAAAGACTTATTCACATGAGAGTTCTTTCTTACGATGCAGCGCCAAAATTTGAAATAAACCCGTATAAAAAAGGTATTTTGACAAAAATGACACATAGGAGGTCTTGAAGTCGCAACGACGATATACTGTCCATATATAAGTATATTTATATAGAAATACACATTATAGATCCATGACTGGAGTACAAATGCTCATATTCATCACATTAAAATCTACCCCCACCGGGATTCGAACCCGGGACCTCTCGAGTCAGGGACACCATGAAACCCAGAGTACAAACCACTCGGCCACGGAGGTTGTCAAAAAATTTTTTATAAGGACAACATTTATTTAACATTTTATAAACAGCAAATATACCCGGCCAGATTTAGAGGTGTAGGCACACTGGGCCACTAACGATTAGCATCCTCCACATTTTGTGGGCCACATTCCAACTTTAAAACGCCTTAAATCCAGCCCTGATAATATACAATATATCAATGTACTGTCATGTAATTATTTAAAACATCAATGTAATTATTTCTTTTCTTGAACTTTACCAAACATAGCATGTGAACATATTAAAAAAATACTTAAAATATTCCTTAACAAAACACACACATTGACTTTCACAGTATAATGATACATATTATTACCTAGTTAGACAGTAATACTTTGACCTTAATTTATTGATAACTGTACAAAATGATATTGGTGCTCAATAGGTATTAAAGAGTGAATCTTCAATAACAGACTCATTGAGGACAATATACTTATAGTAGTTATATTTTAAGCATTTTACTGCTACATATTCAAATCTAAAGAAAATTGTACTAGAAAAAATCCACGCAGACCAGTCAGCAGACAGGACAGGACGGATACTTACAGTAAATAATTTTGTATCAAAAGAAGATTGAATTTTCGTTTATCTATGTTAAAGACGATAATGACAAACACAAATATGAAATAGTGATATATGATGTAACAAATAAATTATGTTTACTCACTTCTCTTTTCTGTTTTTTCAATTCATATGCAGATAAAATACTTTTAGTTTGAGCATCTGCAGTAATCCATCCTAAGTCTAATTCCTCAATTACTTGAAGATATAAAAGGTCTAGAGAGACCCTGTCTATCATTAAATCAACATCATAACAGGGGTCCCAGTAACTGAAAATTTACAAATATATATCAATACTGATTAACTTTTTAGTTAAATTAAATAGTATATGAACAATCCACATGTAATAAAAGTGCTTGGTTTTTTACTACAGGTATTTACTAATTTTAAGAACAATTATTGAAACAATTCTTAAAGTATCTTTGCAGGAGAGCATATTGTATCTGCCACTTGTAACTTGACCCAGAAAAAGATTAACTGATAATGATCTAATTATGTCAATATTTCCAACCAATAACACCAGAAAATTCCAATTCACATACCTTTTTCGCAATACAATTTTATCATCTGGCCTGACATATTTTTGAGATATATATGGAGATTCATAGTCTTCCAATTTCTTTATGGATGGCTGAGCATCTTTTGCACAGCTCCAATTGAATAAGTACAGTGAAAAATATTTTATCAATTCTTTTGGCAAATTTATATAATTACATGCAATATCTAGTATAGTACTTGAAGTATCTGTTGATGACACTGACAAAGGTATTCTGTATCCATTCATTAGAGATATTTCTATGTCCACTTCATGCATTCGTACACTGTGTGTTTCTTGTTGTGCAGAAAATAGGAATGTAATAAGAAGATCAGAATTTGCTAAAATGGGATTTTGACCAACTGAAAAGAGAACAAGCCAAATGTAGGTATATGATTACGATAGTGGCATACAATTTGAGGATTTAAGTGGCTCACCTAATTGTATGTACTTTTCTAATAGGATTCTTCGTTCTTCGAGTTGGGTACTTGTAAGGAACAATTTTTTTGGTGGAAACTGTGGTAATTTGAAATTAGGATTTTGAGCTTGCAGCTGTTCATGAAGGCTAAGAAGTTGTTTGTATCGCGCTGTACAGTGGAAAAATCCATCAATGTATATATTGTAGCCCTAGTGAACGTAAAAACATTATTAATCATAGGGTAATCAGGAAATATTTCAGTAGAAGATTTCAAAACATTACCGTGTATGATACTCCATTATCATCGTGAAATTGTTGCAGATCAGGAATGGAAAAATGCATTTTTATTATGTGAAATATTAAATAACATCACTATCACAATAATATCCCAAGAGATTAATAATGCTTCGCCCACTTTTCTAAACTAAATCAAAACATGACCACAAGCAGGCACGAACGTACAACACACAATCACACAAACACAGTCTCTGGGCTGCGTTCCAAACCTACGCTTAATGCCGCCACTTAATTTGCTATTCGTATTAGCTATTCGTAAACTTGACAACAGTCTGTCTTTCTTCTTCTTCTTCTTTTATGATGGCTTGCGTTGTGACTTAGCACAGCTCCGCCAATGTCAAGTGATTAGCCATTACACGTAAGGGAATGACAGTTAAAAATCAGAATTTTGTTTACCTATTTTATAAGCACTTTTACCTGTAAAGAAAAACGTCACAATTAGGACAACACAAACATAAAACAAGTAAAGCAGGGAGCTTTGTTATAATCTTAGTTTGTTAAGGGAAATAAATTTGGCCAAGAGCTTGAGGGTTGGGTAATCACATAAACATAGTAGGACTTTCATGCTTATAGGACGTGGAATAGTGGGAGGTAAAATGTCATAGAGAGAGATGTTTAATTTGGGGCAGTTAAAGAAAAGATGATCCACTGTACCATCCTCGGTTCCACAATCACATGTGGGGCTGTCACGTATTTTTAACCTGGCCAAGTGAACAGGGGTAGTGGCGTGACCTATCCTTAATCTACAAATTGTAGAGACCACTTTTTTATTAAGATTTTTCACCTTGAAAAACCATGGTTTGGATGGAATATTTTGCTGTATATCGAAGTAGTATTTACCAACACGATTCTTAGTCTGTAGCCAGTGAGTTTCCCATGATTTAAATAAAAGCTCGCGCGTTACGGAATATAAGTCCTGGTAGAAGACTCTGGAGTATTTCGGGAGGCCAGAAGAAATGGCGTGTTTAGCACAAGTATCCGCAGTTTCGTTGCCAGGAATACCATTATGCCCAGGGATCCAGGCTAGGGCTACGTTTGTTCCTTTTAGGTGGCATCTCAACAATGCTTCCCTAATTTTTAATACAATAGGGAATTTAGATTTAGACCGAAATTGGTTTGAATTTATGGCTTGTAAACAGCTTTGGGAGTCAGTAAAAATAAGTGAATTATTCAGACTGTGAGACTCTATAAATAAAACAGCTTCCAGGATAGCAATAGCTTCACCGGTAAATACTGAGGCTAGTGGAGGCAATTTTAAACTCAAAATTATTTTGTGTGCTGGAAACCATACTGCAGCTCCAATGGATCCTTTATCGTGTAGTCTAGCAGCATCTGTGTATAATGGAGTCCAATTTTGCCAGTGAGTTGAGAGGTTGTTAAAGAATGTCTGAACGGCAGTTGGGGAATCTTTCTCTGCACCGAAATTAAGGATTACGGGCGGAGAGAAAGTCAAAGAATCAAAACTGTTCATAAAAAGAGGCTGACAAGGAAATTGTTCGATGGGGATAGATGTCGAATTGAATTTGTTATAGCTATGGAGGATGCAGGGGATGTTGTTTGAGGAGTTAGGTTGTGAAAGACACAGCTGTGACAGTGTTTTTAATTTTCGCATTAATGGGTGAGACGAAAATGGAAGGATTTTGAGAATAAATCGATCGCTAAGGTATTGCCTACGTAAATATAGGGGTGGATCAACGCTTTCCACTTGGAGGGCGTTGATGGGTGAAGATTTCATAGCTCCAAGTATAATGCGCAAACATTTGGACTGAATTTTGGAAATTTTGTCTAAAGGGAGTTTGTTACAGGGATCCAAGAGAAAGGTACCATAGTCCAGATGGCTGCGGACTATGGCATTATAAAGTAATTTCTGGGTATAAGGGTGGGAACCCCACCATACCCCAGATAGAGCTCTTAGAATGTTGACGCTCTTTTCACATTTCTTAATTACATTTTCGAAGTGAGGACAACCAGAAAGACGTGAGTCCAGGGTGACGCCTAAAAACTTGACTTGGTCGCACAGTGGGATGGGTGTGCTTTCAAAAAAGATGTTTGGCGATGGCATGGTTCGTTTTTTGGTAAACACTGTACAGGAAGATTTACTAATAGACAGTGTCAATCCATGATCTGTAAGCCAGTCACTTAGGTACGACATTGCTAAATTGAGGCGAGTAGAAGCTTCGGGAATGCTTTTGCACCTAGTATAAAGAGCAACGTCGTCTGCATATTGAAGGACTTGGCAAAAGGAGTCAACCGTTTTCTCGAGGTCGTATGTATATACATTATACAGAAGGGGACTAAGGGGTGACCCTTGGGGGAGACCCTTCCAAAGCATTCTCGGAGGGAGCGAGATACCCTGATACCTGATCTCAATAGTTCTACAGGATATTGCATTCAGGATAAAACGAGTCAACTTCACTGGGACACTCAGCTGTTGCAATTTATGCCTGAGTACCGGAAGGAGAACGTTGTCGTAAGCGGATGCTATATCGAGAAATAAACCCACTACATACTCCTTTTTCTTAAAAGCTATCCGGATGTCTGTGGTTAGGATACTAAGATTATCTAAAGTGCTACTACCCTTCCTAAAACCATATTGTGATTTAGCTAGCAGGTTTTGGCTCTCCAATAGCCACTCCAAACGGTTTCTGATCATGTGCTCCATGATTTTAAATAATGTCGAGGAAAGAGCAATTGGCCTATAAGAATTAGAGTCACGGGGATCCTTACCTGATTTTAGTAATGGAATTACTATTTGTTTGTTCCATGACTCAGGGATGATGCCCTGTTCAAAGAATATGTTGACTACTTTTAAGAAGTAGTGTTTGATTTTTTCAGTAGAATTTACTAAAAACGAGTAGGGAATACCATCGACTCCTGGCGAAGAGTCCTTAAGACCGCATAAAGCAGTCTGAAGCTCATTAAAATTAAATGGTTTATCCATGGGGTGACTAGAATGGAGGACGAGATACGGACAGAGAGGGAGACAATCTATAGGTGGAACAAAGGGTGGAGCCAGTTTATCTGCAAAAGTGTCCATCCATTCTGCGGGGTTATTTGAAGTCGGATTGGGACGGTCGGAAGCCCTGCGGAACCTCTTTATTTGTTTCCAGACTTTAGAAGAGGGGGTGCCAGGCGCCATTTCCTCACAGAACCTCACCCAGCTGTCTCTCTTTTTCTTGGCAAGGAATTTTTTTGTCCGGGCATCTGTCTGTTTGTACTGCAAATAGTTCTCCATTGTCATGGACAGATTATATTTTTTTTCCATCTCCTTCCTTTTTCGAATCACGTCAGTACATTCAGCATCCCACCAAGGTGGGTGTTTTTTCCTAAATGAACGGTTTTTTAGGGGGATGTGTTCATCTGCCGAGGAGATCATAACTTCTACTAAGGATGAATAAGCAGAGAGGCAGTTGTCCTGGGATATATCCGGTAAGGATGCTATTTTGACTTCAGCTGTTGCAGAATATGAAGACCAATCAGCTTTATTTAAGTTATACTTTAAAAGCGGAGGATTCGTATTATGTGGGTTGGAAGAGTTGGAAGGCAAAGAGATTACGATGGGGAAGTGGTCACTGCCAAATGTACTGTAGAGAATGTCCCAGTTAAATTGTGAAGCCACATTTGGAGAACAAACAGTAAGGTCCACCGCACTGAAGTTCTGAGATGGGGAAGTCCGCCTAGTAGGCCGGCCAGTGTTAATGACACATAGGTTCTCTTGGTCAAAGAGATCATGAAGAAGAATGCCAAAGCTGTTTGATTGTTGAGATCCCCAACAGGTGTGGTGGGCGTTGAAGTCACCCATTAGGGTGATTGGCGGTGGAAGAGCTTTAATGATTAACCGAAGCTCTTGAATGGAGTCAGCGTTAGGGTGAGGAATGTATATTGAGGCAAAAGAAATGCCAAGGACTTTCACTGCCACTGCATTAATTCGATCTGAATTATGGGGGGGAAGAATTAAATTTTCATAAACCAAAGACCGTTTTACCAGAAGGGCGCTTCCCGCCCATCCATCACTCCTGTCATCCCGAAGGCATGAGAACCCAGAGACACTAAAGTGCCTGTCTGGGTTTAACCATGTCTCCGATATTGCAAGTAATGATGGAGAGAATTTATTGATCAAGTATTTCAAGTCTGACACTTTGCTTTGAATGCTTTTACAATTCCATTGTATAATGTTCAGAGCCATTTTTATTTAAGTTATTTAAAAGAGGTAAGATCTTAGAAGCAACGTTGGGCGGTAAGGGGACATCACTATATTTGGACAAAATGTTAGCTACTAATAACCACAGTAGGTCCAAGTAGTCATCATTAGGAGAATCATATGAGGGAAGTGCAGAGTTGCCTTCTGTATTACCTAATGCACAGCCATTAGGAAGAGTTGATGAAGGGCTACTTATAATATTTTGGTGAGCTAATCTGTCATATGACCTGCCTAGGGGAGTCCTAGACCGTGCTTGACGATAGATAGTTTTTTTGTAGGAGGTAGGATGTTTGCTTTGTATGCTGGGGTTTGGTGAGCCTGGTAATATTGGTAAAGAAGGTAAAATAGATTTAGTAGAGTCAGCATAGGATCTTTTCACCTGCGGATAAAGCTGAGAGGCTTCATGAAAAGACATATTTTCCTGTGACATGCTGATTTTAATGGATTTTTGCCTTGAGTGTTCTGGGCATGACTTGTTTGTAGCAAAATGTCTACTGGAACAATATAGACATGTAGCCTTCTCTTCAGGAACCACACAGGTTTCACCTGCATGGGGTTGGGCACAACGGAAACATCTGGGCTTTGAACGGCATTGAGCTTTAACATGACCAAACCTACAGCAGTTGTTGCACTGTATAGTTGGTAGTAGGTAGTTTTCAACAGGAATTGATGTGTAAAAAGAAAATATTCTTTTAGGTAGACATTGGCCCCTAAATGTGAGGACCACAGATTGGGATGGAACCCAAGAAGTCTTGCCATCAACAATTTGTTTACGGTTCAGACGTCTTGCTTTTAAGACAATACCACAACCATCTGGAACATCCAAAGACTCCACAAGTTCTTCCATACTTAATTCTGTTGGAATTCCCTTAATCAGACCCATACGGGTTACATTGTAGGTTGGAATCGTAACCACATATTTATTCAGGGCTAATAGGGGATTATTTGAGAATGTGTTGGCATCTTGATATGATCGAAATTCCACAGAGATGCGATTGCGTCCAATTTTTTTAATTCCATCTTTGACTATACTTTTAATTTTGTTTTTTGTCAAAAATCTGCCAAATATAAGAGGTCGGATAGAAGAGCCAGTAGAGGGGGAGGCCTCATTAATTGATACATGTACAATAAAGGGCCCTTTATCCAAATTAGAGTACAATTTAGGTGTATCATTAAGAGAGGGGTGGGTATACAGAGAATGATTGGCTTCTTGCGATTGTTGTGTTTCGGTAATGAGAGTTTTTCTAATAGGCTCGGCCTCTGCTTCTAGGTCGAGGCGTCTTTTACGTGGCGTGCCTGTTTGTGTGAACAATGGGGGAGACTGATCCATCGGAGTCGGAGATCGCTCCTCATCCGGAGGATCTGGTGGGTCGGGAGGTACCCTATCCATCGCTCACGACGCAAGCGATGGAAAGGGTAGGAAAAAAGAAGTTATTGTGTTACTTACCAATAAAAACAACACAAGGATACACTTACTACCACCACTGCTAAAGATAAAACGGCTTATACTGTGGAGAAAGTACCACTAAACTGCTGAAAATGTCAAAATCCCATAAACACGTGTATTAACCAACACTCGCGAGAACGGAATCCACAGTCTGTCTTTATCATGCTTTAAAAAATATGAAGTTAACAGACTGATACCAAGTTCACCAACAGCAAACACGAATATTCAAATGAACTGCCAATATAACGTTTTAATTTTGTATGAACCTAAATGTCAATGAGCTAAAGGCAGAAACAGACTTATAAAAAGCGACGTCACCTACGCCAGGCGACACGATTTTTTTATGGCGCATCACGTCGCATCAGATGTTCCTAATGTGATTCTGATATTAGAAAATAGTACCATTCTGATTTGACTGTTCATACATCTACATCTCGGTATGGTTTGGTATAACGGCTTTGATATAATACGTACAAAGTTTTGAATTAGTTGTACAGAGAGGAACATTAAATTAAGTATATAGCGTGCTTATTCTCTTTCTCTCTAGTTGTTTACCTCTATCCGTCCTTTAATAGTTTAAAATCGTTCCACTAAAATCTGACGCTCAAATCGTGACGCGGCCACGAAAAGTTACCCTCATCGCGCGCAAAGAAGTTTTACTTCAAAATCATCTAACTATTGGCATTAGTTAAAAGCAGGGGATAAGAATCTACCTAGGTACCTATCATTATAAACACAAAAAATACCTTTATTTACCTTCTGATATCCAGGGTATGATAATTTAAAAAAAAGGTTGATATTTTATGTTAATGAGGATAATCACACTAATATTATAAAGGCGACCTCTGTGGCCGAGTGGTTTGTACAGTTTGTCTATAAAGTCGTGACATTAAATGATGGCGCCACTAGTATGCATGTAGCAACCCTGTACAGTCTAACCAAAATGATTTTGATACTAGCAGTTCAATCCCAAATTATCCGCGGATAACACCGCGGTGCAGAATATTTTTTGTGCCGAAAAAGGATTTTCTGTAGTCTTTTGGTTTAAAGTATAGTCTACTTAGTTACGTCTGTTGACTCAACCGGAACGTCAAGTCATCATAACATGCCTGGCGATGTTGATCCCACCATAACCCGCAGTCAGCATAACATTTTCTAGAAGCCAGACGCTGAATCGACAGACGGAAACTGATAAGCTCAACTCGGGCTGTCAACAACATGTTGTCTTAGCTTTTGTAAGATAGTTCATAGTTAGTCTTAAGCTGGCAGTTGGAACGAATAAACGTCTCCATTAAAAAATAATTGTATTTTTAAAAGATCCTTCGGCTCGCCCACGTCTTGACTACTTATTATCATTCAATAACAAATAGTTATGAAAACAAAGATAAAACTATTTTTTTAAATGTTGCAACTTCAATTACTTTAACCAAAGGAGTCTCAGATTTGGGTATTTTATAAAATGCAATGTGCTTTCATCTACTCTCACAACCGATAACACTGGATGTACATTGATCTGGGTTTTAGAAAACTGTTACAGTTAAGATATTGAGAAAACAAGCTACGGAAATTATTCAATGCAAAGCTTCAGTCGATTGACACTTGAACTGATTCATAGTGTCACCACAGTGTATAGTATCAAAGTGCGTGGGGAGTGCGACAGAGGGGGTGAAGAACTGTCAAAATCGATTTGTGAGCCATAGAGTCGAACGACAAAAAACAATGTTCGAAGATTGTCGCCCGCAGCGTTGCCATTTGACATCTTTTGATATCATTTTGACAATTTTTGACCTCCTATGACATCCGCTTGACAACAAAGCTAGAATGACATCTTTTTGGCATCTTTTCAAAATTATGAAGTCCATAACCATATGTCTTGAACGCAATATTTTTTCTTAGGTTGGTAATGGTCAAGGTCAAGGCTTTACGAAAAAAAATAATTGGACCGACTGATAGAGATGGATACAAAAAAGGTCTGTAAATTTCGTGTTTTTTTTCAGATTATTTTAGGGTATTTAGTTTGGCGCGATTAAACTCTACTTTTACCACATCACTAGAGAAACGTACAGTCAGTAATAACATTTTTTTGTTGAATTTTATGATACAAAACAGGTGTAGGTATATTTTTACTTTTATTAGGAAATATTAACTCAATTTTCTCATTTCAAAGGGCGAACTGCGAGAGACTGATTTTAAATTTAGTTTTAAGTTTAGAGAATCGTGCCAGAATTGACGCTATTGACATCTTTTGCCGTGCAGGCTCTGGCAACACTGGTCGCCCGTGCAGCCAGCTGAGCAGTGTTGCCAACTTTACGTCTTTTTACGTAGATCTACGTATTTTAGGCCTTTTCTGGAAACCTACTAACTTCAGTCCCAGAATCTACGTATTTTCTTATTTTTTTTCAAATTTGTAAAATAACTTAATTTACTAGAATAAAGAAGAATATTTTCCGTTACTTTACTTAAAAACTATACAAATGTTTATTTCTTATAAAGATGTATCTAAACACTCTTGTATCTTGTAGAAAAGGTTCCCGTTATTGGTTTTGTTGACTAAATTAATGCTGGACGCAGGATTTGTGAAAGCAGAAACGACAAAACTCTTTGACTTAATAGGTACATTCATAACCTTAAAAATTGTATTTTTAAACTTTTACTAATATCAATATCAGTACCTACTCACATTGAATTGATATTTGCAAAAAGAAAAGACTTTCAGTCGATAAAGTTACAGGATTTAGCAAGTTTTAAGCATATGTTCATGTGTAAGTATGTTTTTTCTATTGGCAATTTAAACCACAACTTTTCTAGAGTCTTTTACCAAGTGTATCATGATAACTACTATATTTTTCATGTGATCTATTAGAAATCATGGTTTTATAATATTAACTTAGAAAGTTTATTTCCTACGTGCTTGCGAGTGTTTGTTTACAAATGTTTTGACGTCATAGCATAGATAAATCTATAAACTAAAAAGAGCGTTTTTGTATGTCTTCTAGGTAAAAAAAAAATTTTTTTTCGTTCTGATAGAACAATTATTAACAATTTAAAACATAATTCCAAAAAGTGTCAACTAGCCCTTATAACAACAGTTTATCCTTGTCATTCTCTATACAGAATGAAAAGGAGAGACTGATGTTAAATTATGTTTTAAATTTAGAGAACCATCCAGAATCGGCACCCACCAGTGTCTGTGTCTGATGGTAAATGTTTACCACATCATCATCATCATACTTCCAATGCAGCGACTTCTCCAAGAACTCTTTGTTCTATCTCCCGTTCTTAAACAAATTGTATAACAAAATACTTGTTTTATTCGGTTTCAAATAACTTCTTCATTTCACTCAGAAAAAAGTACGTAGATCTACTTACTTTTCATATGCAAAATTTACCAATTCTACGTAATTTTCTCAGCGGGCCTACGCCCTTTTCAAAATCCGAGTTGGCAACGCTGCAGCTGAGTGCCTGATTGCGGTTTTTTGACGGGATTTCATCGAGTGCGGTTGGCGTCTTATTTTAATTATTCTTAAATTCGTTCATAGTGGATATTGTGAAATAAAATTGGTGTGGTTTTGTGTAACAACTGTCTACGTAACTGAAGAATTAGTGGAATCGTTAAAATATATGCTATTCCGGTCAAGTGGACGTGAGAATTTTATTGTAGTGTTGCCTACCTCACAGAAGTTTATCGAAAAAGCCAACTCGATACATTTCGTGCCAAACACGCCAAGAAACATTAGAATGCGTCACACCGACATTCTAATGTAAAAACAAAAAGAAGATTAATTAAGAAGGCTGTATGGGCATTGTTCCCTTTGTCTTCCCTAAAACGGGAGAACTTCAACAAAAAAAAAAGTGCCTGATTGCGGTGCGGCTGTTAAGTTGTAGTTTGTATGTGTTGATAGTTTTGTTTGTTTGTTTTTGAAAGTCATCTTGCGTGATAGTGTTGGATTACAAATTTAGTAGCTGAAATTAATAACTATCTAGCATGACGTTAATACCAGTAGTCACCATACAATGCGATTGGAACGATGTCATAAGGTAAGTAGTCATTCACGACTATAAAATTCAAAAAGTTCATAAGCTAGACGGAAAACGAAATAATATCTTTGGCTAGTTCCTAACTTTTCTGTACAAGCGTATCATCTTATTGTTTAGTGTCTGAAACCTATAGCTCGTCGTCAATTCAACACCTACTTAGCTACTATAAAATCTATGAGATGATGTCGTGTGAGGCGGCTTATTGTTCCTTCAAAATTTGTTGAGCAATGCTATGCCTGGTTCACACAGCACAGCACGAAAAATGTGTAGTGGAACTATAACAACATAACATTTCCCAAGTCTCCTAACTACTTTATGAATATTGTGTATTTTCTTGGTTATGTTCTTCTCCACAACTAAAAGAGGTTTTGAACTGGTGGTAGGAAAAGAGTTGTGGACTCTGTATTCAAAAGAGTTATTTTATTCTTTTACTCTCAGATTATAGAACAAAAGTTTGTGCATAGGATAAAATCTTTTGTTCTGTAATCTGAGCTTTCAATATGAATAAAGTGGCTTATTATAATATGTACAAAAGGCTCAAAGTCTGTATACCACTTTGTTTTAGTAACTGTTTTGCTTCTGTAAATATTTACTACCAGGGCTCTATACTAAATGCATATGCTGGCTCAGCTTTCCATTATATGTAATTGAGTTGCAAGCTGAAATTTTTGTCACGCAAAGTATTAACTATTAAAAACACGAAATCTTTTTAGGCGGAAACGAATAGAACTCGAGAAAAAAATTATTGAAAATTAATATTTTTGTAGGTTATGAATCAATTTCGACAGCAATTTTGATCAGTGCTGCCATTTTTTTATGCAAAAATAACACGTTTCTCGTTGTCTATGGTTTTTTTTTTTTTTTTTTTTATATATATTATTTGCAATCAGTCTTTGGACTATGAGCAAATTTATTGAGCGCAACCAAACATGACAGGAGTGGTCGGCCAGCGCCACCACTTCCTTTAAAGAACATTCTTCCTCTTCAGTCTCGAGACGCGGTCAGCTTGCTCAAGCAATTGGCATATTAAAGGATTTGGATGGTTTGAGAGGCGCTCAGTGTACCTCGATTTGCAATTGTCTATCTCTTCTGCGACAGTGGGCATGTTCAAGTATTCATGAATTTCGTCATTTTTTGTGAACCATGGTGCATTTACTATTGTTCTGAGGATATTATTTTGAACTCGTTGCAGGCAAGTAATGTTACTTTTGCAAGCAGTGCTCCACAACTGTATCCCATAAGTCCAAACTGGTTTTATAATAGTATTGTAAATAAGAAGCTTGTTGTCGATTGACAGGGCAGAGTTACGGTTCATAAGCCAATGAAGGTTTCTGTATTTTATATTAACTTCATCTCTCTTTTTCTTTAAGTGCTGCTTCCAGGTGAGTCTCCTATCCAAGTGGAAACCAAGATACTTGACGCAATCTGAGTGTGGGAGTGTGTCTGACCCAAGGTGAACAGGAGAACAGTTTCCCTTCCTTAATGCAAACGTAATGTGGTTCGATTTTTGACCACTGACTCGAATACGCCATTTTTTCAGCCATGCGTGAGTTTGATCTAATAGGTTCTGTAGTTTTGCACTAGCTATGTCAGGGTCTTTATCGCAGGCTAGGTATGCAATGTCATCAGCGTATGTAGCAATTACAGCGTCGCCAGCAGTGGGAAGGTCGTACGTGAATATGTTATACAGAACCGGACCAAGTACCGATCCTTGCGGGACTCCAGCCTCCACAGCTTGCAAGGAAGATCGTGAGTCATCGACTTTAACCCTGAAGTATCTTTGTGACAGGTACGATGCAATTATGAGGTAAACCGAGTGTGGTAGGTTCTTTTTAACCTTGTACAATAGGCCCTTGTGCCAAACCTTGTCAAACCCCTGTTGCACATCTAGGAAAGACGCGGAACAGTATTCTTTTCTCTCATAGCAAGTTCTTACTGTGTCATATACACGATGCATTTGTTCTATGGTGGAGTGGGATTTTCTAAAACCAAATTGATGTGTAGGGATGAGGTCACATTTATCCATGCAATATTTAAGGCGGGTAAGGAAAATCTTTTCCCACAGTTTAGAAAGTGTAGGCGTCAAGCTAATGGGTCTGTAGGATGTAGGTTCATGTATAGGTTTTCCTGGTTTGTGTATCATGATGATTTCAGAGATCATCCATATGGCTGGGAAACAAGACGTCCTAAATATGGCGTTAAACAGGCATGCCAGGAAGGTGATACATTTACTAGGAAGTTCTTTTAAGACCCGTATTGAAATGAGGTCGAAACCAGGCGCCTTTTTCGAATCGAGTAATTTAATTTCTCTTGCAATTTCTTTTGGGGACACAGGTGTCAGAGGCAGGCATAGCTGGAGATCTTGACCAAGTACCGTTTCAACTTCAGTTTCATCCTCTAGAGCATCGTTAGGCTTAAAAGTTGTGGCAAGATGGGTAGCGAAAACTTCAGCTTTCTCTGCATTTGTTTTTGCCCAGGAAGTAGAAGAAGATCTAATAGGCGGAGTGCATTGCATTGGTTTTCCAACAATCCTCGTGTTTTTATACAGAGAATATTCGCCTTTACCATGTGGTGACATACTTTCCAATTTTTGTTTGATATTGGCATTCCTAGTTGCCTCTAGAACTAACTTTAGGTCTTTTACAGCACGGTTAAACACCTTTTTGTCGACCTCTCTTCTAGTTTGGTGCCATATCCTTCGCAAACGGCGCTTTTCTAAAATTTTCTTTTTTATTTCGGAGGAAACTAATATGTTTTGTGGGGCATGCTCAACATACGGGGTACTTTTCCAAGCAGCAGTCTGAATCACATTTGTGACATGCACACAAGCAGCATCCACATCTTCTTGGGATTTAATTGGCATCCTAAAGTTAAGATTGGTATCTATATAATAACGAAAGCATTCCCAGTCGGTCTTATGATTTGTCAAGGTTTCAGGCTGTTTTTCGGACATGATGACAGATGAGCTCAAAGTTAATATTACCGGGGTATGATCAGAACTCCCATCTAAGCTAGATTCCACGCAGGTATATAACTGACTTATGTTTTTAGTAACGAAAAAGTCGAGGAGGTCTGGAAGTCTACATTTGTCTGCTGGCCAGTAGCTGGGTTCTCCAGTGGATATTGCCATTAGGTGAAGAGCACATTGACTTTTTCTCAGTTCACGACCTCTCGGTAGAGTGATGCGAGAACCCCAGAATGTATGCTTGGCGTTCCAATCACCGCCTGCAATAAATGTGTTGCCAAGAGTTTCGAAATATGCCTGGTACATTTCTTGTGTAATCTTATGCTTCGGGGGACTGTATACAGCGGATAGAATAAATGATCCCGTTCGATCCTCTACACGTACAGAGGTAGCCTGAATGTGGTATGTTGAGTATCCTTCCAATGGCACGTGTTTAATGTTCGAACGAATGACTAGCGCCGTTCCAGCATGAGCTCGGCCATCGGGGTGCGGCGTGAAATATATTTTGTAGCCTTTCATCTGGAAGTTACTTTTATTAACTGCATGAGATTTCGATATAAGGGCCACGTCTAGTTGATTAATGGACAACATGTTTTCCAGTTCGCAAATGTTCGGAGACAGCCCATTGATGTTCCAGGTTACAATGCGGATATTTAGGAATTTGGTTGAAGCATGGAGATGAGAGTTGTCAATAGGTTCATTAATGTTCCTATTTGTTGAATGAGTAGATCCTTGCTTGACCATGATTTGCTCCATTGTAGGGTACTGCTGCTTACTCTCACTATCATTAGTTGGGTGTTTGACTGATTTGACATGTGTTACTTCCGCGTAAGTCCTCCTAGCATTCGTATATTTGTGGGTGTTTGTTGTGGTCTTGTTTTCCTCGAATCTTTTAACGTTATTTAATGTTGTCTTTCTGTTAGGTTCTATAATTGGGTTTGTGTTGATTTTGTTGGCAGTTTTTCTAGAGAGGATTTCTTTATAGACCTGACATCCTTTATAGTTTGCTGGGTGGTCGAGAGAACACAGTGCACACTTAGCTGGAGTATTTCTGTCCTTTTTAGGACAATCGCTGGTTTTGTGCCCTTCGCCGCACTTGACACATCTATAAGGCCTCAAGCAGTTATTTTTTGAGTGTCCATACTGTTGGCATCTTTGACACTGGACTATGGTTTTAGACCTTCGTGGCTCCTCTATTTTAACCTGTTGGTGATAAATGTGCTGTATTGCTTTCAACTCTTTGTTTTGCTCACAGGGTGCGACGTTGACGAAGAAAGTGGAAGTAGGTTTTTTCTCTGGCCCATACCGACAGTTTATGACTTCTCCAACAACTTTGTTTCCCGTCTTCTCTATCACTTCTACGATGGCTTCATGAGGAGTAGTATGATGAAGGTTTTTAATGACTATGCGATAGCATTTGTTGTTTTTTCTAGTGAAAGTGTGTCCTATTAGTCCTCTTTGTCTTATAAGCTCGATAACTTTTTTATAATTTTCAACCGAGTCAATCATAACTCGCATCAGGTTTCCGTTTATAATCTTGTATGTAAAGGGATACCTTTATCTACTACTGAAGTTATTAGTTTCGATAGCTCATTTACGTCCTCTATGCCATATAGTATTATTGGAGGCGATCTACTTGGATTTTTTGGTAAAGATGGTCTATCTTCAGGTGTATCTACCGGCAGGTTGCTGAAACGATTTTGGGTTTGAGTTTCGGTGGGAGGTGGAGAGAAGCAATACTTCCGTTTTTTGGATCCAGGAACTCGTTGCCACAAAGGAGGCAGTTGATCTGTTTCTGGTGTTTGAACAGCGGTTACATCTATTTCTGTTTGGATATCTTGAGCAAGTTCGCCACACGAGTATGATCTTGGTCTTGAGTCAAAGAAGCTTTTGTGGAACACTTGTTGGGCAAGCACTTTATGCGGTTTGTTTTGTTGAGGTTGTGAAGTTTTGGTTAGATTTGGTTTTATAATTTCATTCATTGGATTCCCACGAGATAGGACGAAATATAAGTCGCTCACAGGGTGACGCCTATTCCTGTAAGAAGGCACTTATACAACGATGGTTGCCCGTAAACATCGAGGTTGGCGCTTGAGACTGATTGCCTATCAGCCATCCATCCTATCGGCACGGTCCACACCTTAGGATTAGGGTAATTTTTATTTTATTCAATAAAGGTTTTCTTCCTTTGAGCCCGGGCAGTTAAGCCAAGACTCTCTTCGGGTAGATCTTCTGGTGACAAGTCGTGGATATAAGATCGGAGATTGTTATCCCCTTGCCAGATATTCGGTTATAGCGCCGAAGGCTCGCTTTTGCCCTTCACATTGGCTATCTTGGTCCAGAGGTATACAAGGGAGCTCTGTTTGGACCAAGACATTGCTCGTGTTCGTCGCAGTTGAGAGCTTTTTCGTACTCCTGCTGATATTAACATCGTTTGACTACCATGCATCCTCAAAGCCTTCGGCTTCGAGTTCTGCTGTCCCTTTGCCTGAAGAGTCGAGTGTAGTGCGAGTTTTGGACTCTAATAAGCCACTTGGGTACTTAATTCCATTATATGTAATTGAATTTCGGGGTAATTTGTAGGGGAGGGGGGGGGGGGGAGGGTACATCCTATAAATAGAGAAAGGAAACGTTTCGGAGAATACCATCATTTATTTGTAAAAAAAATGAAATTTGATGAACAAAGATTTTATACATATACAAGAATGATTCAAGAAACATTTTATTACATTTTGGATTTAGTGAAAAACCGTTTGATGAAAAATTGGTGCAATTGGCATAAACAACCAATCCTTCCAGAAGAAAGACTTGTTGTCACCATTCGGTAAGTACGAAACAAATAATTTTAGCGCTTAGTTAATAAAAGATAAAGTTATTAGATTTATAAAAAGATTATAACTTAGATTGATTTAATCTAAGGATAATAATTCAAATACAATTTATTTATTATTCGGATCAGCGCGTGTCCATAGAAAAAGGATCATCGCCAATAGGCGCCGATAAGCGCCGATCGGCTTTCGGCTTTCTTTCTGTATACGGTCTTAAGGTCACAATACTAACCTAACCTAACCTAGTGTGAAGTATCATCACACAAGTGGCGGCTCACCTTTCCATTATATGTAATTGAGTTGCAAGCTGAAATTTTTGTCACGCAAGGTATTAACTATTAAAAACACGTACACGAAATCTTTTTAGGCGGAAACGAATAGAACTCGAGAAAAAAAATATTGAAAATTAATATTTTTGTAGGTTATGAGTCAATTTTGACAGCAATTTTGATCAGTGCTGCCATTTTTTTATGCAAAAATAACATGTTTCTCGTTGTCTATGGTAAATATAAGTTTATTATGTTGGTACTATTGTCAAAATGTGACAATTTACCGCCATTATTGAGATCTGTCTGTCAGTCAGTGTTTGTGTTCGTCGCAGTTGAGAGCTTTTTTCGTATTCCTGTTGATATTAACATCGTCTGACTACCATGGCATCCTCAAAGCCTTCGGCCTCGAGTTCTGCTGTCCCTTCGCCTGAAGAGTCGAGTGTAGTGCGAGTTTTGGACTCTAATAAGCCGCTTGTGTGGTGATACTACACACTAGGTTAGGTTAGTGTTGTGACCTTAACGCGCGAGCCGAGCGAGCGAAGCGAGCGTGCCGCGGTAGCGGCCGGCGAAGCGCCAGAAAGAAAAATTCGTTAATAGAGACTTTTTCTACAAAAAAATCAAATATCACCTCTAGGCCCTGGAAGTACAGTTTTACCTTTAAAACCCCTCTAATTTTTTATAAATATCATTTCTGTAAAAAAAACGCCGGGCGGGGGGGGGGGGGGGGGGGGGGTTACCCTTCCCTCTGAGGGGTCTTCCCTAATACCTATCCCTCTGAAATTCCACTACATTTAACAGATTTAATGAATTTTTAGGTTAGGTAAAAAAAAAAACTGCATTTCCGCCAAAAATCTTTTATGGCGGGGGGGTCGGGAGGAGCCCCCCCCCTCCCCCTCCTCTACAAATTACCCCGAAATTCAATTACATATAATGGAAACGTTAAGCCGTTGGTCCTGGCTTTATCTGCAGTTGTTAGCACCCACCAATCCGCACTGGGCCCGCATGGTGGGTCATGGCCGAATCTCCCTATTCCATCCATAGGGAAGGCCTGTGCCCCAGCAGTGGGGGTATTAATAGGCTGATGATGATGATGTTTTACAGATTACCAAAGCAGGAGGCATGGATATCTTCGAAGTACCTCAATGAGATGAGCATACACGACAAATTGAAAACATCGATAAATAGTAGTGATAACAAAATCAAAATAATCTTTACTGACAATTATCAATATATTTCTCATGGAAATTTTAGCCTTGTTGTTAAACATATAAAATCTGGTTTAAAGGTAGCATTTGTAGCTCCTACAAAAACTCACAATGTCCATAAAAAAGCTGTTCTTTCATTGTCCATTGCTGAAAATTCACTAGCTGTATCGTCTTGTGAAGAAGACAAACTGTTAGTATGGGATAGTCGAACAAGTGAGTATTCAGTGTCCAGTTTTTTCACAAGAATGTTTAAACTATACTTATGCATCATCATAGAGAATTGTATAATTACTTCACAATTATTACTGTGTTGTAAAATTGTAGTGGTATGTTGTTAGCTAATTAGTTAAACTGCTACCCCCTTATTAATAAACAAGGAATAAGCTTAGACTAGTTACGCCGTGTTTGGTTCATATTGCTGAAATGCCATTTGTCATTCATTGAACAGACAAAACATAGAGTAACTAATCCAAGCTTATTCTTTGTTTATTAATAAGGGGGTTAGAGTGGAAATAATATTTACTTTAATCTTTTAAAGTAAGTGTCAAAAGTAAAGCATTTATTATGATGACAAACCCTACAGATAAATTTGGTATGTGGTAACACATTATATAATGATAAAATAAAATTATTGAATATTTAGTTTACAAAATTTATTTTGTTAACTTTTATAAATGTTTGAGAATAACTTTTTAATTGAACTGAACAGTATCAGCGATTAGATCAAATCACTAGATTTCTTTAGGAAAACTTCATTCATTTCATCATTTCACCTTATCATGTTAAGAATTTAATCAAATTACATGATTTATGCAGGGATCTGATGTGGAGAATGAATCAGATCCCTCTTGTGATCTCCCAAATTATGAAAACTATAAAAAAAAATGGCATTTTAAATGCAGGAAGTTTTAACTGCAATGTCATATTTTTCCAGGTGAAATTTTACTAGACTTGAAAGGTCATGGTGGTCCAGTATACAAATGTAGGTTCTTCCCATCTGGAATTGTAGCTATATCTGCTGGAGCAGATGGTTCCTGCAGGGTCTGGTCAGCAGAGACTGGAATAAACCCTGTAACTTTAAAAGGACACACTATGGCTGTCACAGATATATGTATCATAGAGAAGGGTAGAAATGTTATATCTGTTAGCAAGTAAGAATATTTGCACCTAGTCTTTGGCTTTTTAAATGTTAGTATGGTATTGTTTGATATTTACCTTCATTTGATTGTTTACAGAGATGGTTCAGCCAAGTTGTGGGATGTTGGAGAATCAAACTGTATTGGCAATGTAATGGAAGGACATGGGCCAATTAATTGCTGTGATTTAGCAACAACTGCTGATGAACATGGAGTAGAGAATGAGAGAGAGGTATCAATTTTGTAGTGTTGATTCGATTGCATGATTTTACTGTAAGTTTTCTCTTGGGGAATGCGTGCCGCGCGACTTGAGCCACTGTCTCAGTCGGTTTTTGGTCGCGCGTTAAAGAGAATGTGCACGCCCGGGTACGCTGTATGCGGACGGCAAAATGGATGTTAATCTTCAACAATGAATTATTATGACTGGCGGGGCTCGCGTAGCGCTTTGGATCGCTCGGCCTCGCGTTCAGGTTCGCGGCGGTCTGTGCAGCAGTACTATTTTGTACGAACAAACTCACTTTTCACCTCGGAATCGGCGGTGTGATTTAAAGGCTCTGCGCCAAAGTGGACATTTTTGGTTACCGACACGGCACACCATCACAGGAAACTATAGTTGCTGTGTCCTGTAGCGGCGATCGGACACATTCGCCGGTTGCTATTTCTGGTCACAGGCAACCAATTGCTGTGTCCGGTGGCGGCGATCGGATACAGTCGCCGGTTGCTACTTCTGGTCACAGGCAAACGTGGTTGCTGTACCCTGTAGCGACGATCGGGCACAGACGCTGGTTGCTACTTCCGGTCACAGGCAAACGTTGTTGCTGTATCCTGTAACGGCGATGGGGCACAGACGCCGGTTGTTACTTCTGGTCACAGGCAAACGTAGTTACTGTGTCCGGTGGCGGCGATCGACACAGTCACCGGTCGCTACTTCTGGTCCTGAGTACAATGCCTTACTTATTTTCCGTCAGTGTTACGATGGACATCGATGTGTTAATTATTGATGGTTGTGTCAATTAAATGCGACAAAATTGTAACACACTTTTACTTTATATTCACGTTATTAACAAATAAAATCTGTAATTAACTATTATTATATAACGCATACCACTCGCTTAATCAGTTACGTAACTTTTTGCCGATTAGCACCCTCAGCATGTACCGATATCGACATCGATACGCGTCAAATGTCAAGAAGTTTTTAACCGACTTCAAAAAAGGAGGAGGTTCTCAATTCGTCTGTATGTATAATATTTTTTTTTTTTTTTTTATGTATGTTCACCGATATTTTCGTCAATTATAGACGGATTTCAAAAAAATTTTTTTTGATGGATAGAGTTTACTTCTGAGGTGGTCCCATTTTCACCAGTCCAGGATCTGATGATGGGATCCAGGAGAAATCGAGGGCAATCACCGAAAATTGTATGCTCGTATGGTGTTTTTGTTACGTAATCACATCTTACTCAGGTATATGCTTCAGGGTGTCAACATCTGATGGTGCTGTGCTGATGATGAAGCTACAGTACTCCTCAACGGTTAGGAGTTTGAAGGCAGTACTGCAATTGGTCGATGGAAACTATTTAGTAGTATGTAGGGCTAACATGTTGCTTGTGAGGTATGCTTGAATCAACATCTGATGCTGCTGTGCTGATGATGAAGCTACAGTACTCCTCAACGGTTAGGAGTTGGGAGCAGTACTGCAATTGGTTGATCGAATGTATGTAGGGCTAACGGGATACTTGTAAAGGCGCATCCAGATTCACGCCGAGAACACGCGAGCACCTTGAATGAGATTCATTGCTCGCCCGTCTTGTTCTCGTGGTCGCCTATTCTCGGATCGGTGGCGGTATTTTGGCCCGAGTCAGAGTGTTTCGGGTGAGAAAAGAGAAGCGTATCACATTCTCGTTCGGTCTCAACTCAGATCAACGCATGTACTCGTACTGACTACGCGTAGATCGTGTTCATGTGCATGTACCTACTCTGTGGTATTTTATTTTTATTTATTTTAATATTTATAAAATTATAATATGCTAACGCACACAATAATGAATAATGAAGCCTCTGCGCTATTGATCACGGCCAAACACGAAGTGAGACCATCGCTGCGTTTGGACGCTTTCTCGCTTCTCGCGTAAAGTCTCTCGTTACGTCTCGCTGTGAGTCTAGAGGGGTTTTTATATTCCATCCATACTCACGGCGAGAAATCTCGCCGGGCCTTCTCGCGAGAACAAGAAATTTATTAACACTCTCATTTTTCTCATTCGTGATCTGTTTCCTATGCAATATGGACGACATTGACGAAATTGAAACTGCAGCAGGCACTTGGATGAACTATATAATTGCTGAATCTATACTAATATAATAAAGCTGAAGAGTTTGTTTGTTTGTTTGTTTGAACGCGCTAATCTCCGAAATTTTAATACCTAATAAGTATTATCAAACTCTTCAAAGTAAGTACGTATTAATAACAATTATAGCTTCCTAAAAAATATGAACGATTCGTCAAACGAACGTATTAATTAGTGACTATATATTAAATAAATTGAAACCCTAACCCTAAGTAAATGAACTAGCATCTATTTTTAGTTCAAAACGCATTAACACAACTAAAAATCGAGAAATAAATGGACTTTTTAAAAAAAAATCAAACCGACTTCAAAAAAAAAACACAAACGACAAAAACAGACAATAGCAGTATTTACATAACTAAAAAGCGATAAATAACCTAATTTATTCACTTAATGCATATTATATATCTACAATTATTTAAATATTTACAACTTAATACCTAATACTTTAACAGTCTTCTTTAACTATTTAAATATTTACAGTTATCACTTATTTTTGAAGTCGGTGCCAGCCTGCAGCCTAGGTAACGTAGTCCGTTAGTATATCTGTGGTGCTGTTTGACTGAGGCGCGCGGCCCCGGGCCGGTAAGCAAACGCAAAACCACACACACCAAGGAGAAGGTGCGCCTGGGGCGCGGGGCGCGGGGTCAGCCGGTTGAGTGTGCCACCCGAACGCGGGCAGACGCGTGAGGGCAGACGTCGTTGACGGTCGCTTCCATTAATAAATTATTTCAGCGCGCTTATGCAATTTCCTATTCTTAGTTTTGCTTTGAATTTTAATGTCGGTCAGTTTTCTTAATTACATTTATTTGTTTGGCTGGCACCGACTTCAAAAATAAGTGATAACTGTAAATATTTAAATAGTTAAAGAAGACTTTGTTAAAGTATTAGGTATTAAGTTGTAAATATTTAAATAATTGTAGATATATAATATGCATTAAGTGAATAAATTAGGTTATTTATCGCTTTTTAGTTATGTAAATACTGCTATTGTCTGTTTTTGTCGTTTGTGTTTTTTTTTTGAAGTCGGTTTGATTTTTTTTTAAAAAGTCCATTTTGTATGAAAGATTTTTAATTCTCGTTACGTCCGTTGTGGCGCTCTTCAAATTTCCATATAAAACTTCTTGACATTTGACGAACTCGAATTGTTGAATTCCAATCCCAACCAATAGCGAATTCGAATAGTTAGTTGTATTCGATCTTAATACGCGTCAAATATTACGTAGTTTTGTACCGTAATTTTGTATGCATTTTTTTTAATTTTCCTTACGTCCGTTGTGGCGCTCTTCAAATTTCCATATAAAACTCCTTGACATTTGACGCGTATCAAGATTTGTGCTAAGGGTACAGTACTAAAAGCACTCTTGCGCAGATTATTTTACTCCATTCTGAACTATGCCGACGTCTGTTACACTGATCTATCCGAGGAACTGTTAACCAAGCTGGAACGTTTGCAGAAGATATGTACTTATCAGATTTATTTAAATCTTCGCAATTCTAACCACATATCTTATTTCCACTCAAAACTGAACTGGCTCCCAATTAGCCAGCGCAGGACTTACATCATACTCTTACGCTCCTTTATTCTGTTCTTTTCCTGCATACTCCACGAGCGTAGCTACCTTACGCTGGTCCATTCCTCTGCCCTATATACGGTGCTTCGAAAACGTTATAAAGGGCAAGAACATAACATCGTTATCCGATTTTTTATTAATTACAGGTGGGCACAAGCAACAAGCTATTAGTAGTTGGTTGTGAAAGTGGCTTAGTTTTATGCTCTCATATTGCCAAGCGAGAAGAAATATACCGCAAGCAACTGCAATCTTCCTGCAATGCATGTATTGTGATTGATCAGACAGCAATTGTTGGCTGCGCTGATGGAAAGGTAAGGTTCAGTTATTGATTTTGTCTTGACTACACTCCGTATTACGTAAGTTGACCAAGGCGTGATTGAGTGCTAAAATCGGACTACTTTTTCAATTGGACGAAATCAAAGCCTAAATTGGTTTAGATAGGAAGTACACATCTGAACTTAGATTAAAACAAAAAGGGAAGATACAGTACGCTCATACTAGCTTCAAATTAAATATGATCCGACTCAACTACATAAGCAACTCTCACATATGCACACGTCTGTATATAAACATTCAGCCGAGCGAGCGAGACAGAACTTTACGCTTAATCGCAGCGCAAGCGAAACGGCTAGTCCGCATCGTATGGCAACCGACTGAGTTTTCTTTTCTCTCTCTACAAACGGCTGAGCTGATTGTTGTCCTTTTCTTGATAACAAAATGGCGATTACGTAAATTACATTCACGACAAAACGTGATTTTTGAGAAAAAATGATTTTAGTTTTACTAATGTAAAGTGTTGCCGAGGCATTTGTTATTTGATTTTGAACTATTTGTGTTTTTTATAAAAACATCGAAGACATTATTTTATCTTCATTACAAGGAATATACGCAATTTTTTTATATTTTTTTTTTATTATTTTTATTTTTATTTTTTTTACATGCAGCGTGTTTGAATGTCCAATTGTGACTAAAGCGAATTATGGTCATGCACCACAATTTAAGCGGATCACTTTTGAGCCACGAGTGCCGTATCTTCCCTTTTTGTTTTAATCTAAGTAATCGTATCGTCATCAGTTTGTTCTTACGTCCGGTGCATAGTTTTCATAGACGTGACGATGCGATACGATTATGGTACTGTCAAAATTCGAGCTTGAACCTCGCATTTCTAACAATCATCGGCTGTAACTGTAATGCAACGATTAAAAACTCTTCAGCCAGCACAAATTCGGACAGATGCAAAATAATTATCTGGTTTTTAGTAGTTAGGAGTCCGTTTATTACGCCCAGCCATATAACTGGACTGAACTGGACCAAAATAGTGGGAAGAAGTGGGCTCAGTTAAAGTTAAGGCATTACCCACAAGTAAAAAACAGTAGAAAGTTCACATCCAGTTAAAACTAATGTACAAAAATTTTATACTCAGATGATTCAGCTGAACCTGAATAATGGAGATGCAGTTAGTGAATGGAACGAATCAGCCAGTCCAGTTTTGAGCATGATCGCACTTCCAAACCAGTTGTTTGTGGTGGGGCGTCAAGATGGCACTTGCACCGTCCTGTCACTGAATAAATCATACAACATGACCAGGGTACAATTAACTGGCTCCGATTGCGACGGCATCAGGGATCTATCCTTCAATGGCAAATGGATATTTGCTGGTTGTAGAGACACTAATGTGCGAAAGTACGATTTCAACCAAATAATTGTGCATTATAAGTGACATGACAAAAAAATAGCAATACCATTGTGTGTGATAATAGGTATGTGCTTATAAAATGTATTATCTTATGTTTAATATAAGTACCTTTTTTGTTACAAATACCATTGTTACATAATGAATTATTGTTGAAAAAGGCTTTTCAGAAGGTTTTACTATTGATAATTTATTATTATTTGAAATATTGGCTGCCTGAATTATTATGTAAGAAATACAGTAAAGTACTTCAAAGAAAAAGATTTGTATTATTTATGACTTAGTAGGTACATAATCATTTTATTCACAGACTTTAGCCATGAAATCAAAGCAAAAAATACAAAGTGAACCATTTACAGTTTCTTTTTCACGAGATTATTCTTGCAATCACATAATACATAGTATTTTGTTGATACAATCTGAAATTAAAAGGCTAGATTACCATAAAATTAAAGTAGTACACTGAGCAATGATTTTTTTATAAGTTATGACACCTACTGTGTATTACTTTTTTGTTTCTCGTGTCTAGCAAAAGTTCATATTCCTACATAATATGATAAGTGTATATGAACGACAACTAAAAGAAAAGGGTTTCAAATGTATCAGTTGCAGTTGTATCAACACCCACCACCATCATTATAACTTTCTCTTTCATCTAGAACATTCTTTCTTATATATTACCTAACATAACATTACCACAGATAATATAATTCACCACTGTAATTGTAACGTGTTTATTCTTGAGGACAAAAAAATATGCTGCAATACTTTTGTTCTACATAATGAGGAACTTACCCTAGCTTTATAAGTCCTCAGTTTCGCGTACGCCCGATAATTTAATTTAGACCAGAAAATTGAATCTTTTTCCATATTCTTCTTTAATATTATCCACTCTTGAATATTTCTCCTGTTTGTGTATGTACCATATGATTTGTTCATTTCTAAAATAGCTCCTGCCGAAGTTCATTTATTTTAGCACCGAATACAAGACAAGAATTGTTCCAATATTTCTTTTAATGTAGGTAGTATACATACCTCTTTTTTTTATTAAAAATAACATATTTTTGCATGTTGTTTCTAGCCAGGTATTCCATAAATCTAAATTTCTTAACATTCGTTCTAAGTCCTTACACCAAATCCGTAATTCATGTTCATTGAATCTGCCTGTAATATAACAATATTTATTCAAATACAAAATATTAATGACGATTATTCCGTTTTATACAACAAAAAGTATAGGTACATACAGTACAAAATTTTAAATCTTCTTTGGGCTTATACACTGGACATTGGCTTAATCTCGAAAATGCCAATCACAGAAGGAATCTAATGAATAAAAATATTTAATAATTTGTTTCGTATCATATTTACCCTTGTCTCGGCAATCGATTGAATCTTCACTTGGTTCACCTTTTCCGTGATCATGTTGCAGCCACGATGGCGCAGTGTTTGGATTAACTTCTAAAAATACATTTGGTGTTTATTAATATAAACATTTTTTATTACTGACTAGCTGACCCGGTGAACTTCGTGCCGCTTAGGAATTTTACTATATTTTCTCACCGTTTAAACCTGCCGGACTAACACAAACATTTTAAATCCAAAATCAGCTAAATGGGTCCAGCCGTTCTCGAGTTTTAGCGAGACAAACAGCAATTGATTTTTATATAATGTAGATGGTAGTTTATCTTCAAAATATAAATTAAATACTCACTGTAATCAAATTTGGGTTCAGAGGCAGCTAATAAAGATGTCAGCTTTTGTTCATCTGCCTGATAAATAACATTCTTATCGCTTTTTATATTGCCTTTTTGAATGGAATCGTTATTAGTATTTGTTAACAAAAGTTTATCTTTTTCAGTAGTGTTTAATTTAGAAATCGGATCAGTTACTTTGTATTCGGCGTTCGATTTCAAAAATAGTTTGTCAGATTTTTCTATAGGTACTCTTGAATCAGGTATAGTCTTATCGATGCCATCATTCAGTTTTAAGTCAGGACTTTTATTTATTTCACTGTCTCTATTGTCGTATTGAGGATCTGATAATGATTTTATTTGTAAATCAGTTCCGTTTTTAATTTTTTTACTGCCTGTTTTGGCTTTTAATAAGTCTATGTTTTCTTCTTTTGTATGACCTTTACGTAAATTTTCTCCAATGTTTTTATAAGAAAAGTCTTCAATTTCTTTTTCCAAATCTCTCTCTGAAATTGTTATAGAAACTTTTTCTTCTTTTTCAGTTATGTTTCCCAGTGAAGTTACAGATCTACTGACAATTGTGGTGGCCTTAGGAGTAGGATTTGCAATATCTTCTGGCCACAGTTCATCGGCATCACCTGTTTCAATTTATAATTAATAATTAAACCAGGTACAAAGACTGAAATTAATTTCACTAACTATTTATTAAGTAGTTAGATATATGTACATTTGATTTCTATTTTTTTTATTTGGTCAAGTGTTGGAGATTTTAAGTCACTTACTAAGCAAGTTTTTATTTGGCGGTGCGAATACCATATTTGAATTTATATTTTCAGAGGTGGTTGATGTTGTGGTTCCGAGTTTGTTTGATTCTTGACTTTTCTGCAGTCCATTTATTCTAGAAGAAAAAAGTAATATTTTAATATACCTATATTTTTAACAATAAATCAATAAAAATCTCTTATTTATTTCATTCCGAATATTTTAGTATAAAGAATTGATAAAATTATAAAGGGCCGTATAAAAATTCCCATATTTTAACATTACTTTTAGAAAAACTTACTCATTTCCATCAAATTGTTTTCTTTCGCTTTTACCTGAAAATCAATAATTGGTATAAAGGTCATGTGTCACGTCAATTTCCTACAGTGATATTGACATTTAAATACTTTATTTCTCTTAGTACAAATTAAGATAAACTTTATGCCTTTAACATTCTCATATACACAAGGCCTTTATTAATGAATCTGATTAAAACTACTTTTCTTTTCGCATCATCTAATCGCATCTTTTAATACTTGGGTTCGCGATTTTTTTCAATTAGGTCTATTAGTTAAACAAGATTACCGAATCGAAAAACAACATTTTTATACATTTTTTTTCAATGTTTTCAGTTTGGCGCTGATATTTATTACGTAGGTCTTTACTGATGTATTGACTGGCGACAAAGGAGTGTACAACTATACTTATAAATAGAGATGGAAAAAACGGCTTATTTCTTAAAAGCGTTTAAACGTTGTACTTTTTAAAATAAGCGCGCTTGAAAAAAAGCTTTTTCGTTTAAACGCTTATTGGCTTAAACGTTTAAAAGCATGCGTAAAAAGCGCGACGTTGTGTTGTGTTTTCGTTTAGGTATATCGTTTAAAAAAAAATGGTTGCCTGTAAAGTCGGTTTTACGGGCGAAGATTTTACGTGACAACGTCTTTTTCTCGGTAGAATATTTATTGATATGAATATAATTAAATTGCACAATAGGAACAAGGAATTGAATGAAAATAAGAATTGCACAAATTTTAACTATAGAAATATATTTTGTTTACTAAAACATTGTACATGTAAACTTAAACTTAACACGAGAGACTCATCGTAACGTTACCGAGCGTTACACTTTTTCATAAGTGACTCCCAGCCGCAACCTAATTTAAGACGTTGTCACGTCAAAAGCGTGAAAGTTTATTGTCGTTTCGTTTAAACGCTTATTGGCTTAAACGTTTAAAAGCATGCGTAAAAAGCGCGACGTTGTGTTGTGTTTTCGTTTAGGTATATCGTTTAAAAAAGCGTGAAAAGTTTATTGTCGTTTTTAATGTGTTTAAGTGTTTTATTGCGTTTTTTCTTCATATTAATGAAATTTTTATTAAAAAAATTTTTAAACCTAATGAATTGATTGGCATTAAAAACGAAAGATTTTCAATTGAATTTAGATTTTATAATAAACATTTTTATAATAGTCAATGAACTTTCCTTCTTAGTTTACAAGCTTAGGACTGTCTGGAGTTAATATACTCGTGATCCAGGCGTACTTAAAAGTTCATTGATTTTATATACATACTTTTAACTATTTTATATGCACATTAAACCAATACACGAAACGCATTAACACGTCAAGCAAGCATGCAAACACACCGTACAACACCCACGCGCTCTTACCCCGTCACAGTGACAAGCGTACTGCTTTTCGACTTCGTTTAATTAAACGCTTTTAACGAAAAAAGCGTTGGTTATCCGACCAAATTTTAAAAAAGTGCATTTTTTTACGTCGCATTATAATAATTCGCATTCTGTATTAACCGGCTCACGAAAGATGGCACGCCGACGCGGCGCTGTAGTCGCGCGTTCTATGTCTGTGATATTGTGAAATATTTAGTACCAAGGAATTCCGCGTACCCATTTTACGATACTGTAGTGGACTAGAAGGATCGAAGTATGTAGTTTCCTGGCAAAGACATAGATGGCGGGATTTGCACTTTTTAAGTAAAAAATATACTTGCACTTTTTTAAGTGAAAAGCTTACTCACACTTTTTAAGTGATAAGCTTATAAAGCTTATACTTAAAAGCGTGCTTACAAGCTTAATATTTTAAGCGCGCTTATTTAAGCGCTTTTCGTTTAAATGCCCACCGCTACTTATAAACCCACATTTTTATATCGCTTCTCATTTTCACAGAAAAAACAGCTCTTAATTATAGTGCATTTCATATCCTTTGCACTTGTTGGATGAAAGATACTGATACTATTATACTTTACTATGTGAAAGCTAACTAAAATAAGTTACCCAAATGGATATCTGAAAATTGGACTTTTTTATTCTTGTCATCATGAGATTCTTCAGCAAATACCATGCCAAATACGTCACTCACTTTATTTTCTGCCTTCGATTGCTCCAAATCGTCTATAGCATTTATGTTATCGGATTCAAGATTAGTACCTTCCGAAGCTGGAGTATTATGTTCTATACGAATCACTTCAGAAGCATTAATAGTTTCTTCATCAGATTTTTCTGCTACTTGTGTATTACCTTCGAGGTCTTCCATTATATTATGAATTTTATTAACACTCTCTTTATCTACTAGTATTTGTGAATTGTTGCTTACACTTTCTTTAACAACTATACTACTGATTTCCTGATTGTCTACAAGCTCAATCTCAACACCCGGTTCAGCAACTAAATCGCTAGATTGATTTTTATCAACTTGTTCTATTTTTGGTTCATCTTTATCAGAAGCATTTCGGACGATGTTATCTAAGATTCTATTAATTTCATCATGCATTAGCCCTGTAGCTATTGTACTATCGTTGCCTTCCTTGACTATTATGTCTCCAGATTCCGAAGTTATATTTTCGTAAGTAGGTGACATATCGAGTTCAATATTTTTTAAAGGATCTAATGATATATCGACGCTCATATCTCGATCCTCACCGCTTTTATGTGATGATTTCTCTGAATAATCTTCTTGAACGACATCTTTGGTTTGCGGGCTGCATATATTCTGAAACGTATTTGTTATATAATACTAAAAAGGAGACGGTTCAAAAGTGGTAGTCGGTTTCCGGCAGCGACGAAACATATATAATTTGAAAGCTTGTTTTTGAATATAACATTATCAGATACATTTTTTTTTATTTATGTCCGCCTAATTTTTAATCGTGTATAAAATTTTAACAAATGCTGGCCACCAACATTATGTTTTTAGTGTGTGGCAGCTTATAACGTCGACTCAATCACTATGGCAAATGTCAATCAGTCCATGGTTGATATTCATGAAATCGTGGTGAAGTTATTATACAAATTTATGATTGATTCTTCTTGAAATAAAATACCTAATAATGTAATGAAAGATGAACAGAATAATTATCCCTGTTTTAGTCACTTCATCATCAGCCTATTAATTTCCCCACTGCTGGGGCACAGGCTTCCCTATGGATGGAATAGGGAGATTGGGCCATGACCCACCACGCGGGCCCAGTGCGGGTTGGTGGGTGCTAACGACTGCAGATGCAGCCGGGACCAACGGCTTAAAGTGCCTTCCGAAGCACGGAGGAGCTCGAGATAGTAAATTATGGTCACCCATCCAATGACCGACCACTGCGAAATTCAACGATCGCTGCGGAACGCGCTAACCACTTGCGCCATCGAGCTCCATCTGTAGTTTAGTCACTTATTGAATAGAATATATTTGATGATTTGGTAACAAAAAAAAATATAAATACACTTGCCATTTGCCAATCAATAATTATATAATTTTATTCTATAACATTTATTAAAAGTCGGGGTTACAATAAATTCTAGTTTTTGATCAAACGATTAACAATTAAGTGCACTACATCTCATAAAAATTTGGAGTCTGCTGCAAACTCACTACCACCCTCCATGCAAATTTGAACCATGTCCTTTAATACGCAAATAAAAATCTTAGAGAATGCATCTTTCATTTAAACAAAAAGGGAAGATACGGCACTTGCGGCTCAAAAGTGTACCGCTTAAATTGTGGTGCATGAACACAATTTGATTCAGACACAATTTTACATCCAAACACACTGCATGTGCACTCGATATAACAATATTGCATAAATTCTGTGTTACAAAGATGAAACAATGCCTTCAATGCTTTTAAAAAGAACACAAATGGTTCAAGATCAAAGAACAAATTCCACGGCAACACTTTTCATTCGTTAAACTATAAAAACTTTTTTTTTTTTTTTTTTCAAATATCACAGTTTGTCAGGAATGTTATTTACTGATTCGCCATTTGTTATCAGAAAAAGGACAACAATACAGCTCTGCCGTTTGTAGAGAGAGAAAAGAAAACACAGTCGGTTGCCATACGATGCGGACTCGCCGTTTCGCTTGCGCTGCGTTGAAGCGTACAGTTCTGTTTCGTTCGCTCGATTGAATGTTTATTTACAAAAGTGCATGTGTGAGAGTTGTTTATGTAGTTGAGTCGGATGATATTTTATTTGATGCAAGTATGGGTGTACCGTATCTTCCCTTTTTGTTTTAATCTAAGGAATACATGAATGTTCTGTCGGTACATTAGGCTCCTTACCATAACACTTTCAATGACATCGTCGATGAAATCCAATACAGGCCCTTCTTCTTCCTCTAACTCTGTAATTGTGACGATATTTTAAAAATAACCTTATTGACATTTTTTTAAGTTCCAAACGTAGTGCGTACATTAGAGATTACATTATATATATTATATCGCAGTAAGTCATACCATATTAAATTAAACAATAAAAATGTGATTTTCGAAGTCCAAATAAAATAGGTACCTTTTAAATTTTCTTCTAATAGTTTGTATGACGTGTCTTGCAATACTGTTGCAATCCAAACTGCTATCTGTAGAAAATATTATAAATAGTAATAGAACAAAATAGGTAACTAAGTAATATTCTTTCGTTGCATGTTATTTAGAGAAACCTGTTGTCTTCCATTTTTAGGCATAATGTAATAGTTTTCGATAGGGATCAATAGTTTATTTTTCTCTCCATGTTCATGTAGTTTGATCGATATATCAGATAAACATTAATAGATCGTCAATCTTAAATAATTTACCAAGATTCAATTTACTTTTACAAATACCTTAGCAGATATTTCGGCATCCATTTTATCATTAATGCTGCGTTTACCAATGTTTCCACTTCTCATAATATGTGCCAGCTCATCCGCAACAATTTTTGAGATTTTGTCCAGTCTGTAAAATTTATAAATGGTCACTAAAAATCATATTTGGACATTATCCTATAATAATATAAAATTACTACATAGCAGTGAAATTGGGAAATGTATGTATTTAGAATATTTTATTTAAAATAAGTCTTACTCAGGGTTTAATTTTATGTTTTGAGGAGTGATCAACTTTTGCGCAATTTTCTTTCCAAAGATAGCGCATAGCTGACTCAACTCTAGCATTCTTTCGTTCTTTAGTTTGCTATCGAGAACGGGCATTTTGTGTCTGAAAAATGGTAATTCAGGTAGGTAACTCTACTATGTTACTTATATGTTAATTATCATTAGCATTTACATGCTTTTGCTACTCACTTCTGGCGTGTAGACTCAGTACGTTTGGTATTTATAAATAAATGTAGTAAAATCGAAGTGACGATTGACTGTGCAAAGTACCTACACGAACACTTGACCTGTGTCAGTACATACTTCAGGATCAAAACATCTAATATGGACGTCTGATGTCTGTCTGAATTATTGCGACGCGGTGCCGAGAGCGTGGAAGCAACGTGGATATTGTTCTGCGGTCTTTCATGCCATTGCATGCACGCAATACAGCAGCAGATATAAAGAAGCTAGAACTATAATCTCGTCTTGATAAAATTATTACAAAAAAATAAATAACTAAACGTATAAATTAACGGCTTTTGCATTAGGGCCGTCATACCTTTGTTACAGAACCGAGTGCGGTATCTACAAAGATAAAAAAAAGCTGCTCACCTCCGAAATGTTTTTGTAGATTTAGATGTCGCTCTCTTGAAACAATTTACTGCATCCGTTATATGTACTATTGGCCTTTCATCCATTACCTGTTGCTTTAACCTCTCAACCTAAATGAAAATTATATTCTGTCGATTCGTTGGACTAAACGGGGATTCAACTTATTCATAACATGATATAAGTAAAGATGAACTTAACTTGGTCGTGGCATCGATTACACACCTGCTGAATTCAACTACTCCTATAACTATTTCCCTCATGTTCTTCCAACGGCTTTTATAAAAGCGTTAAACTTAGACCCCGTATTACAGTGTTAAATTACACCAACAAAACAAAGAGAACTTACGAGCACGCAAATTCTATGTTCCCAGAGAAATGAAGCGCTGACTCTCTTGTACATTATTTATTAAATTATCCGTTTCCAGAAGATTCCCACTTTTTTTGCTACGTTTTCATAGGGGACATAAGAAAGAAGCTAAAGTTTAGCTTCTTTTCGCTATTAACTTTGCTCGCAATGTGGCATGCGTTTAATTAATAACAATGAATTATCGAAAAACTATTCTATAATCATACCATAAACGGTGGCAGTATGTCGCATTTAGTTCGCCATGTCTCGATGCATTGCCTCTTAGTTGGTACAGCTAGCTCGGCAATTCTCAAAGGACATCTCGGAGCGCATTTAACTTTAATACTGGGAGAACGAGGTGAAGAGCAGAAAGCTTGAGAATTGTAGCAGTTAGAAGGCTGACGTGTCCGACATCTTGAACTAGATTTCGCTCTAGAATAGTAGTAAGCAGCTTAGATACGTAGCTCTTTTTACAGTTAAGGAAATCAGGTAAGTACTTAGTATTTGCTACGGGCAAACAGATTTCTCCTGTGTGTAAACCTTGATAGCCAGCCATAGGATTCTAATCGCATAGATTTTAAAAATGTTACTTTGTAATTTAAGTACGTGTAATAAGTGTAAGTAATAAAATACGTGTAAGCATTCTAAATTCTGATTACCTACTAATGTAAAAGCAGTTAAGCTCAAAATCAAGTCATTTGTTATACTCGTTTTTAGGGGTTGATCCATCATAGCATATATGCAGACTGCTACTTAAGTGCTCATAAGTACTTCATTAATTATTCCGTACAAGGTTTTTTTTTATTTTTTACTTATAGAGTGCATCTCACCTGTAAGATGTTTTGGAATTATGAATATCCACCAGTTTACATTCTGTTTGAGGGACACAGGTTCTACTTTTTTCATCTCGAATCTTTTTGCCTCGTAGTATCTCTTCTTCTATTGTAAAATTCGCCCAATGATCAACGAAATCTAATTCTTGGTTTGCATTTGTAGCGAATTCATAGCTGTTACTGTTGTCTGAAAATTACAATAATGTTTTAATAGCTGTAGTAGGGCACGGTTTTTAAACGTAGTCAGAATAATTACCGGGATATGTACTGTTGTCCATTGTAGATAGATTAAAAGGAAGTTGCTAATTGAAACCAAAAATAACTTTTAAAATTAACATACTGGGATTACACACGTGAAATTTTGATTACATATTTGATTGACTGGCAGTTACTATTATCGTTGAGTATTATTAAATTCTAGGAAGCCATGCATGCATGAGCAATGAACGTGTCCGTAATTCGCATGATATTTTGATGTAGTTATGTATTTTGCTGTAACTTTACAAGCGCCCAAAAAACCGTGAACCATATGTGGAATCCTTTCCGTAGGTTGGAAAACTATAACTTTGGTAGTAACAACCTTTTGCTAGTCTTGTGTTACTGTAGGTGAGTAAGGTTCAATGGTTCACAGTGGACCCCCTCTCCTTCCTCATTTGTGCACGTCAAATTGAAAAATCTTCTAAAATTATAAAATAAAATAAAAGCAAATTTCTCCCTGTTCCATATATCCCAATTGATGAATCTCCACTAGTAAGGATACTTGGAGTTTTTTTACCTTTTATCGCTACCAGTTGGGATGTATGGAACTTTCTATTCCATATATCTCTACTGATCCTCACTGACAGGGATAATAATAATAAAAAAAAAAAATTTTAGCTTAGAAGCCAGGAGACCATACTTGGCTAAGAGGTTCCGATTATGAAACAGTGAAAAAGAAAAAATATTCAGAACCAGTTTTTTTAAAAATTTAAACAAAAAAAAAACCGACTTCAAAATCGGAAATGGAACTAAAAAGTAAAAAATAATAACTGGTTTATGTTTTGGAAGTCGAGCGGGTCAAGATTGAAAGACGTATTATTACCGATCAGAAACGAAAATCTATTTAATGTTTCAATGTTGACCCCGCCCGACTTTCAAATCATGAACCAGATATTATTATTTACTTTTTAGTTCCATTTTCGATTTTGCAGTCGGTTTTATTTTTTGTTTATTTTTTTTTTATTTCATCCATTTTAGTGAAAATTACATCGTCCAAGTAAACAAAAACACAATTGACAGAGAAATCGGTGAACATGCATAAAAAAACATCGTGCGTGCCTTTGAAATATGAAGGATTCCCTCGATTTCCCCGGATTCTGACTTAGTTCCAATGGGACCACCTTGGAAGTGCACTCTTTCGAATAAAAAAATAATTTTGGAAATCGGTCCACAATTAACGGAGATATCGGTGAACATACATTAAAAAAACAGTCGATAGAGATATAGAACCTCGTCCTTTTTTGAAGTCGGTTAAAAATACTTTATTGATTTCCATTTTGATAAACAGAACCTCTTAGCCATTTTTCGAAATAAGGATTTTTATATGGAAAACAAAAATTAGAACATTAAGGTTAAAACAACCCATAGGCGTATTATTCCTCAATGATAATACATATATCCGTGGTCCACCTAGGCAGGACAAGTCTCCGGAGTCCACCCATGTGAACTTGTTAGGTTAGGGTAAAAAACTGTATGGAAGTACAATTTTAAATTTTGTGTTGACACCAACGATATTAAATACCCTCACGAACTAATCATCACAAACAAAGTATTTAAAAATCTTAGGAATGTTGCCAATCTGCAGCTCCTAAAACAAATTTATCAAGCCTTGTGTGAGAGTATAATTAGATATTGCATACCAGTGTGGGGTGGTGCAGCAAAAACTCACCTAATTATGGCAGAACGAGCACAACGACCAATTTTAAAAGTAGTCGTGTTTCTCTCTTACAGACATCCTACAACAGACATTTACAAATTATTCAAAGTACTTTCTGTAAGAAAACTTTATATTTTTGAATGTATTTGCAGATACCACCGTTATGTTATCCCACAGCTACCTAATGATCTTACTAGGAGGGATCGCTGTCATATCCCCTCAGTCAAAAGTCAATTTGCACGTTGTCAATATACATATATGGCACCACGACTTTACAACAAATTAAATAACATTAAAAAGATAAAAAAATGTAGTAATTTTAGCTTAAAAAAAATATTAATGATTGGCTGTTCGACATAGATTATGATGGTGTGGAGGATCTACTGATTGACAACACCCGGATATAGGAAGTATAGCACAGTGTTTATAAATTATTACTTGATATTTATGTGGTTCAAGACAAGACGCACCTACATACACACGCAACACCCAGGCACACACACACAGACACACACACACAGACACACACACACACGCAAGCACACCTACACCCACACTCACTATACACACATATATATAATTTAGTAATTTTTTCTATTTATTTTACTGTGAAGAAAAATAGTAATGTTTTGTTATGCCCAGTACATCTGCTAAGATTATATTGTAAGTAAATACCTAATTGGAGAAGACACTGGATTCCATACTACACGCTAAGGCCTATTTTGGAATACAGGGGAATCAAACATAAATTGTAAAAAGTAAAATGACAATAAACATTATTATTATTAAAATCGTGGTTGAAACCAGTCCAAAAGGAACATTTGGCGATTCACAGAGGTCCGTAAGGTGATCGCTTTGTCAAAAACTATATAAGGCATTATTTAAACATTGAAAGTCACCTTTAATACAAACTGTATAAGGTCTTAATTAAAACGCATGTGTCAAAGATTTATGACAGTTCGAAATGCAAGCTCGTAAAAATTTACGACTTATTGGTATACGCGGAAGAATATAGACCTTATTTCTTTGTCTCTACGCGCAATTCTAAATGGGCTGTTAGCAATATAGCAGGTACAGACTGGGAGGAAAAGAGACGGCTATATTACTAACCATGCATTTGAATATCACAAATATTGTCTATTAAGTCAGTTTATAGTAAGTAAAAGAACAAATTTTGATTCAAATCCGTTTAATTAACAAACATTGATAGATCGAAACGTGTCGAAAAAACGACACTTTACATAGATACTAAAATTATTTTTTTCGCATTTTTTCACGGAGCTCTGCGGCAACTTGACTTTTCAACGGTCTGCGCCTAACTGTGTGAACCAAGAAGTGCTCGAGTCGTGTTCAAGCCATAGAGATAAAAGTGTCCCTCTAGTAGAAAGAGAAAAAAGATGAGAGACCGCTAGCTATCTCCGTCTCTTGTGACGTATAGCATCCAATGGCATCACTTCGAAATAGTAAGATGCTTACGGTTGCCAATGCGCATGCGCGATTAGAGAGAGAAAGCTAGCTGTCTCTCATCTTCTTTCTCTTTCTATTAGAGGAGATACTTCCACTTGTAGTAGAGTCTATATCTCCCCTACTCTATTGTTATACCTCTATGGTTCAAGCACTGCTTGATTGGGACACATTTAGAGGCACACGTGGTGTATCTATGGTATTTTAAATATCGTTGGTTGACACTAATAAAGATATGTTTTAAACAGTAGGTAATTCAGTATGGCATTTTTTTATATTATAATTGTTATTGCGACTTTACTTTATTTTAATGTTAATTAAGAAATCTTTAAAAACTTATCCCTAACGGTAGCGATAAATGGAAAATAATATTCAATTATCCCTACCAGATATGTGAAATAAAAAGTTCCATATACATCCCAACTGGTAGCGATAAATTGAAAAAAACTAAGTATCCCTACTAGTGGAGATATGTCAGTAGGCAAACTTCTTCGGCAAATTTCTGCCCTTTGCCGCGGTGCACTCATCAAAGTTTGCGACGCACATACGGCTTTTTTCTTTACAGCGGACAATAATGGACAATAATATGTTTAGTTTTTCAGGGCGGTTTCCGCACTTAGTCCTAATCATTGGACCATTGATATGAAATTAGCGTTTTGTCTTACTGACCACTTTGCTCTGCAATATCTCCTCTTTGGATAACAATCCCAAATTCATATTTATAAATTCACTAGCTATCCCAGTGAACTGCGTACCGCCATAAACATTTGAGTTTTTAAAACAGTCATTCCATTGTTTGTTTCCTCATTATTTTTTTCTTTGGCGTCGCTTATTACCGCACAATGGAAAACATGAAATTTCGGTATATTTCCGAGTAGGCACGAGTTCTACCGTAGTACCAGTGCTGCAGAAACAGCTCGAAGGATTAATGATGTGTACTGCGCTGGTATCGCAAAAGAAAGCACGGTACGTTTTTGGTTTCAACGTTTTCGTTCTGGAAATTTCGACCTTCAGAACCAACCCCGTGGACGGCCGGAGTGGCTATTGCGGAAGCGGATCCATCACAAAGCACTTCAGAGATATCTGCAGGCTTCGGGGTAAGTCACAAAACTATTAATCCACTTGAACTTGAAGCAAATCGGGAAAGTAAAAAAACTTGAACGATGGGTACCTCATAAATTGAGTGAATCAAACTTGCAAACACGCGTCGACTGCTGTGTTACTTTACTCAACCGATACAATAATGAAGGAATTTTAAATAGAATCATTACTTGTGATGAAAAGTGAATACTGTACGATTATTGAAAGCGCTCATCGCAATGGCTGAAATCTGGAGACCCAGCCAAATCCTGCCCTAAACGAAAATTGACTCAGAAAAAGTTACTTGTGAGTGTTTGGTGGACTAGCGCTGGTGTCGTTCACTACAGCTTTCTAAAATCTGGCCAAACGATAACGGCAGATATCTATTTTCAGCAACTGCAAACCATGAAGGAAGAACTATGTACCCCCACCAATGTTGGTGTCATTAAAAAGCACATTAAATAAACTTAAAAACCCCATTTCATTTCATTGAAAAAGAGCTTGATATCACAAATGTGACTTTTTAAAAAAATTACAATTTTACTCGTCAAAAGGGCCACTAGTTACGCTACATTTAGTGGGTATAAATGGGTTTATACAGGTCAGTAAACCTGTTCAACTAGAATTAGAGGGACCTTGTATTTCAGGACTCCAGGTCCCACCCGCTTGTCTACCTCGGTACCACTTGCTTGTATGTGTGTTTGTATGCAAAAGCCTGTGTGTGCGCGCGCGCGTGTGGGTGTATGTTTGTGTGAATGTTGTAATAATACCTATATATTTATGTTATAGATTCTGTTTCCCTGTAATATGCAAATATTGACCTTCTAATTCAAATTCTTGGGGGGAGGGGTCACAATCTTCCTATAAGCGGTGATACATCAGAGAGCAAATATACAAATATTTATCGTTTGGCACACCGGTGCCACATCAGTTATTTTCGCTGCTGAACTTCGCTCATAGTTAATATCTGGTGGGGTTATTTTGCATATTGTACCTATATAGGTACAAGTTTTATCAAAATCTGTCCAACAGTTTTTTAGTCATTGGGTAGGTACCTAACATTGTTAGGATTTGTTAGGGTAACAAATATTCATATTGATATATGCCTTAAGAAGTATGCCTTATATTATAAGTAGGACATTAGATTCGAAAGCCTGTTCGAAAGTGTCTTAGCTGTCTCGCTACTAGCTACTCACGCCAAAGTCCGTCGCCCGCTCGCTCACTGGGCCTCCCACATGGGTCTCACGTGGTGGGCTTGACCGCGACGAGTGAAGCCGTAGAGAGGGGGGTTCGACCCCAAGGACAGTCCCGCTCGTTAACGGGACTCGAACCCGCTACCTCCACAGTGGATCAGGCCCGAATGGACTCCCCGCACGCCGCGACGCCTTCGGCGCCGGCGACGCGCGTGACGACGATAGTTGGTACATATTAACTTAGTTCCATCTAAATTACTCGCCACTTGACTTGACCCTTACGCCAACAAGCCAATAATGTTAGCACTTCTCATATTCAATTAATATATTAGTATTATTATATTTTGATGAGATTTTTAGCGCGAATTCATCGAGTGCGCTTGGCGTCCTAATTTATTGATTCGCTGATTCGTTTATAGTGGATACTTAATATGATATAAAAATAGTTTGCTTTTCGATAACATTAACAACGGTCTGAAGAATTAGTGGAGTTTTTAAAATATACGTTATTTCCGTTAAGTTGACGTAAGAACTTTGTTACTGCCTTACAGAAGTTTATCGAGAAAGCTGGCTGGATAAATTTAGTACAAAAAAAAAATCGAAAAAACAAAATCTACAAGATAAAGCTGTATAAAGTCGGTAGCCCCTTTTTTCCTATAAAAAAAGAATATTACAAAAAAAAATCAAGTGACAGATAAAATATGGTTAGGGATGCTCGATCTAGTACATTAAATCGATGTTATGTATCATTATAATCGTCGCACTGAGAATCGATGCATGATCGTATCAAATTGATCATGAGATCACGAATTATAAATTCAAGGCCATGAGGCTTTGAATAAATCTCACTTGATTTCTGTAGGCTTGTGTTATGGGATACTAGGGTAACGGCTACTTCACTGTCATTCAAACACTATTTTAACTAGTCTATGATATAGATTCTGGCATGATTCTCTAAAGCTAAACTTAAATTTGACAACAGTGGTGTCGATTCTAGCGTGATTCTCTAAACTTAAAACTAAATTTAACATCAGTCTCTCCTTTTCATTCTGTATAGAGAATGACAGAGATGCACTGTTGTCAAATTTAAGTTTAGCTTTAGAGAATCATGCCAGAATCGACATCATTGTATCTTTGTCATTCTCTATACAGAATGAAAAGGACAGACTGATGTTAAATTTAGTTTTAAGTTTAGAGAATCCTGTCAGAATCGACACCAATGCGTCATTCATTTCGTTGTGTTTACTATGCAACGGGAATCCCCTAGTTGAAAAACAGATGAAGTCTTATTATGTTAGGGTACGGCCAGAGTGCACGCAGATTCAGATTAAGACTCAGAAAACAAGCGCGAGAAATGAACAGTGTAGTTTAAGCAGGTTGCCTGCTGCCACTATGGCCACCCTGCTTAAACTACACTGTTTATTCCTCGCGCTTGTTTTCTGAGTCTGAATCTGATTCTGAACCTGCGTGCACTTTGGCCGTATCCTTAGTTAGTTGGCTTAATCATCACGTTCAAGGAATAAAAAAAAAGAATGTACGAGGTTCAAAAGCTAAAATACGAGATTTTTAGCTGCTTATGTACAAGTTGAAAAAATCTAAGGTTGGCAATCCTTGTTGGCATTGAAAGGTTTAGTACATCCATTGCCAATAAATAAATAAAAAAAGGAAAAGTTTAGTATAGTTTAAAGTCATCACTAAATAATAGGCCCGTTTTGACATTTGTGCGCCCATGAAGTTTCGTTTTCGAAATTAGCTCTAAACTTGAAAAAAAAAATATTGTTCTACAATGTCATTAGAGACGCGCAGTTTGTCATAAAATTTATCGAATCGGTAATTTTGGGGCGTAGTATTAAAATTTTACAAAATCATACTATACAATATGGTTCCGTAAACTTTTTATTTCATGTTTAAACACATTAAATATACATTTTTTAACATAAAAAACGTTATTTGGCAGAATCTTTAAACGATTTAGTAAAATTAATTAACTTTTTAATTATCATTAGGAACTACCTATATGTCCTATTCTTTAAAATTATAGTGTCCTTATTCACTAAGTACATAAGTCGGCTTGGCATTTGTGATTTCGAAATTAGTATGTTAAAATTATTGATTTAAGAATCAATTCATCATCAGAAGAAAATTATTAATTTAAGAATCACTTTCGCTTTTCTTGATTTTTTGTGACTGAGCGAATGTTATTATAACCAAAATTTTTAAATTAAAGACAAATTGACCTTTCTTACCATTGTATCATTTCAAATTACCTACAATATTAAAGATTAAGTTAAATTTTCAAATCAGAACTTAAATCAAATGCACTTTACAATACTTAAACAAGCTTGAATCGATTTATCGTGAGTATCGTGTACCGAGTCGTATAGTACATCACTAGTTACAAATGTCAAAACGGGCTTAATTTGTGATGACCAGTTTAGTACTCTTGCTAGTAGAGGGTTTTGTTCGACGTTCGTAAAAAAATACCTAACTTTACTTTTTCCTTTGATAAAATTTTATTCTCGTAGGTCACACATTGTCTTGATTATTCAAGACGATAGTTTAACTCTATTTAAATGGCATTACCTATAGTATCTATCACCAGACGAGAGACGTTTAGTTCATGTCACCGATTACACAGGTAGGTGGTAATAAAAGTAAAGAACACGATTTCTGGTTAACTTTGAAAATTCTGATCTATTGAAAACAAACTTTACACACCTAAACTATAATCTTATTTTTGTAAGTAACATGTAAAAAAGTTGCTTACTTTAACTGAGCATTTTAATTTAATGTAAACAATTTTTTACAGTCCATTTTTAAGTGATGAAGAAAACAAGAAATTGTTTGGAAAATGTAATAATCCAAACGGACATGGACACAATTATGTTGGTATGTTGTTTCCTTAGTATTCTCCCTAACTTTATTCAAATACTGAGTGCCAGTATCTAACATTTTTTTTGCAGTATTGGTTACAGTGAAAGGCCCTGTAGATCAACACACTGGGATGGTCATGAATGTTCATGATTTGAAACAGTACATGCAGGCTGCTATCATGGATCCTTTAGACCACAAAAATTTAGATCAAGATGTCCCATACTTTAAAACAGTGGTAAGAAATCAGTATTCTGTTTTGTGTATGTTGCACAATTTATAAGTGTTAATTACTTGTGTAATTTGAGTTCTAGTTTTTGATGGTCTAATCAATTTACTGTATTAATTTGTGTGTGTTAGGTAGTATTATATGTGTAATAATGTAAAACCTATTTATTTGAATTTTTTAATTATATTACATTGATTAAGATTGAATGTAAAATCAATTTATTTTGTTATTAAAATTTCAGGTCAGCACAACAGAAAATTTGGCTATATTTATATGGGACCAACTGCAAAAAATTATGGAAAAACCTCAACTGTTGCATGAAGTAAAGATTCTGGAGACAGAAAAGAATCATGTTGTATATCGTGGGGGCTCCACTTACCCCAGGAAGAAGTTTGACAGTTCCAGTCTTCATCATAACAATCACAATGTCTCCTCAGACTCAGACTGATTATTGCATAATCTCAATATTTTTATAATTTGACATTCAAAGACTATATTCAATGTTTAATGATAAAAAAGTAGTTTTGTAAGAAATGTATTTTGTATTTGTTATAATTATAAATCATTCCATGTTTGCTAATTGACACTTTCCTTTCTTTACTCCTTTAAGAACTTACCTTTTATGTTGATATGTGGCTAATTTCTAATGAGCTTTACTTCCCTTCCCCTGCAGAAGTGTATTTAAAATGACATTGAATAAATGTTGTGAAAAAATCATACTGTTGATCCATCATTAAAATGGTTCTGTTATTAATAAACTAGCAAACCAGTGAACAAAATGTTCACCAAAACCTGATTTCTCGAAAACCGGAAGTGCTACGTTACTCAAATCCGGTTTGTAGTCTTATCAGACTATTCTTAACTTATAACTTAAATATTCTCTTTATCTATCTCTTACGGTTTGGCCGCTGAAACAGCACCACAGACAGACGGACTTGTCTAATAGATAAGAGATAACTAATAGGTAGGTATAAGTACCTACTAAAATAATTCACCTATATCGAAAATATGAAGTAGGTATGTTTAGATTTAACAGCTATAGCACAGTTTTGTTACGTAATATTTATCTCAATGCTTGTCATTGGGGTGAGGGCCAAGGGTTACACGCGGGCACTACGAGTTATGTTCGTCCCTATATTAAAACAGCTGACTTTGAAACAAGGCTGCACGTGGTGCTTACACAAGTAGGAAAGCACACTTATTTGAAATAAATAAAGATGAGATTAGTAATATAAAAAATGTGTGCGTGTACCAAATTTTCATAGGCAAAGAGCCGAGCCCACACAGCCTCTTGTGTTATTATTATTTTTCATTTTTTGTTTTGTGCTGGACTGCTATGGGCGAGGGATACGAGGTACAGATTGTTTTTTGTTTTTGTTTTATGTATTAAGTGATTGTCTTGTATTTCCGTCCGTGATGTCCAAATTAGGTCCCTCCAGAATATCAGCGTTGCAGCGGCAATCCATTTTTTGCCGTTGCAACATTATGCTGAGGTGGGGCCTAGTTGACGATGTACCTTTTGTTTTATGTTTGTTGTGTATTTATTGTAATTGTCAATGTATGTCGTCAATAAATGTTTTTCTTTCTTTCTTTCTTACTAGTGTACACACGTAAGAAGTGAAACTTCTTTATGGCCTTATTTTTTTCGAAAAATGATATACATGCAACTTTCCAGAAATATATATATAGGCGTGCGCTAAGATTTTTCAAAAACTCACCCACTAAAGGGGTATAACTACACCTTACCTTACCTTGTGTGAAACACGAATATTTGCTGTCGATACTTTTTTTTTTTAAAGTTGACAAAAGAAGCAATTGTTCGGATGAGGTAAATAGTGCTCTTTTAAAAAAAAGATGGCGCGTAACCAAAAAATGTGACGGTAAATTTTTTTCCAACGCCGATAAAGAAGTTTCACTTCAATAATACTTACGATGATATTGTAACAATGTGACAAAAGAAGGTATGCATTTTTTTAAAATTTAAAACTACTTCCATACTTCGATCAACAATTGATCAAAGCTTCCATACCGTTTTTTACACTTAACCTAATAAGTTCACCTGGACTCCGGAGACTTGTCCTGACCCTTGGTTCGCCTAGGTGAATGTGGATATATTATCATTGAGGAATAATACGCTTATGGTTTGGACCTACCCTTAATGTTCTCATTTTAGTTTCCCATATAAAAATCATTATTCTGAAAAGTACCAGGATACCATACATACCCGGGCAGTGCAAGCGTACCGCACGGTCAGCCACGGCGCCGCCTGCGTGCTCGCAGGTGTGACGCCGTGGGACCTTGATGCACAGGTTCTGGCAGAAATGCATCGAGGTCGGGTCTAAGCCAGGGATCGGGATGAGGCACTCGCCCATGCTAGCGCCGGCCACCGGACGATTGAGGCCATTCGTCCGGTGTTGGAGGAGTGGTTGGGTCGGCCTCGCGTTCCGCATGGTGCAGATCTTGACCGGGCATGGATGCTTCGGTCACTATCTGCACAGTGTCGTACGTCACGGCCGAGCACACCTTTTTGAGTACCGGCCTGGCTACACCAGCGCCGCGAGCTCATTGCGGCGCTTGGATGATCCTTTGGCCGCTCCCTCCCGCCAAAGGAGAACGGGTAGGAGAGGTCGCTGACCGGCATAGCGCCAGCTGTGCCAACAAAAAAAGGATACGTAGCCATGAATATAAATAAAGTTTTTTTTAATAACTGGTTCTGAATAAGACCTTTTTTTCACTGTTTCATAATCAGAATCTCTTAGCCATTGGTATTAGGTACTTTTCGGAGTAGTGATTTTTTATGGGAAACTAAAATGAGAACTTAAGAAATATTCACTATCACAAGTATGTAATTAAGGAACAACTAGTTAATCCTTCGATCAACAAAACGAAGGGTAAATCATAAAAAAAAACTTTGCAAACTTATCTATACTGGTAGCGATAAATGGGAAAAAATATCCAATTATCACTTACCAGTGCGGATCAGTAGGGATATATGTAATAGAAAGTTCCTTATATCCCAACTGGTAGCGTTAAATGAAAAAGAACTCCAAGTATCCCTACAAGTGGAGATTGTTAGTAGGGATATATGGAACAGGGGCAATTTCTAAGTCTTTTTTACTTAGTACCTACACTGTTCCACGTACCTAGATAATAGCTGTGTGGAGTTTGGATCATGGTGTAATGACCAACCTAGGTGTTTGCTACGCCTTTTGGATATTATTGCACAGTCTTTAAATAATACTTACCGCGGAGGTAATAACATTTTGCGTTTTTTTAAACACAATTGCTCCAACTGGCTTTGATCTTTAATCCACTTGATATAAGATCTATAATCGCATGGGAATTGTCACTGGTGATACTGTTAGACATATCGCAGAAAAAAAACGGTTAAGTGCGAGTCGGACTCGCGCACCGAGGGTTCCGTACAAACCTGTAGGTATATTTTTATAATTGAAAAAAATATTACATGATGTAACTAAAAATTTACGGATTTCGCAATTTTTCCTTTATCTGTACTATAAGACGTTACTTCGTTCAAGATTCTAATCTAATCACGGGAAGTACCCAGTAGGTTTTTATTCCCGTGCGAGTTTTGAAAATTTGCGGCATAAACGGCTGTCTCTCTTCTTCTCTTTCATCTATTGATTGCTTTGGCTTAGAAGTTTGATTTTTTCATAGCTCCAAGGGACAGTACACCTGAGTATTAGACATGAATTTCAGTTTGATACCTCCACGCGTTCCTAAGAAAAACAGTCTCGACAGACGGACGTACGGACGGACGGACAACAAAGTGATCCTAAAAAATGTAGATTCCTCTAGAAATGTCAAAAAGCATACGTGTACCACGGTTTTTAATATAATTATGTAGATTTTTTTCCCTTCCTTTAAGCTCAGACCAAATAAGTTTGATATGAGAAGTAAAGATTTTAGGGAGTTCTAACATTTTCGAATCACGCGCGCGATGTTTATGCAGTCTAGTTTTAGATAATTTTATTTCTTCTTTTAGTAAATTATATTACAATGCCTTAAATTAATACAACTTATCAATTTCATTATCTATTTATTTCATAAAAATTACACTAGTATTTCAGTACCTATATAAATATTACACATAAAAAAACACATGTTTTTCAATAGTTTAAATAAGAACGTGTCAATGTTGGCACAGCATAGGGTATCTTTCCTTATGTCTTTTAATATACAACAAACATTATATGAACGCTAATTCTTATACTAGAACAGTAAAGAAATATTACTTTTAAGTACCTACGTTACTGATTAAAAAATATATTTGTACCAATTTTGCTTGTTTGATAAAATACCAAACAAATTCACTTGACGCATTATTAAGGCTATTCGTATAATTTTATTTGCCATATTTTACTAAATATTACACCAGCCCCCTAGCCTGAACACAGCGATATGATATATAACGCGTTTTTATCACGCCCAATTGTCAAATTACTATGAAGTTTGACAGTTAGACGCGATAAAAAACGTGATATAATGTAAATTGTGGTGCTCATGCTACAGGTACCGTACCTATATCGTTATCAATTAACATGCTCTATCTTTGTCTTATAAAAAATTTACTTTGTAGGGAAAATTTAGAACGAATAACCATGTGAACATAGATAAATGATTAGTCTCGCTTCAATCGACTAGATACCGCGCTGTCAAAAATCAACAGCTTTAAATATGCGGCAACTCATTATTGTAGTGTGTATGTCAATTTACATTAAAAAATGTCATAAATCGTGTAGCCAGCTGCTCAACTGCTACCCAAGTAATAGGGAAAATATTGTAAGTTATAATTAATATGTACCAGGTTATAAATGTAGCTCGTAAAATACTTGAAGAAGATGCACTTAATTAAATGCGAATATATCAATATTTGAGTGTACTTATACAACTAAGAGGCGTAGGTTTCTTCTTCAAAAAATGCTTAGGCCTCGATTTTTCGCCGGAACAGCAGCAATATAAAAATAGGATAAACTATAAGTATAAATAAATGTTTCTTAATACTTTAGTTAATTTAATTTGTGTTTATAAATATAAAATGAGTTGTGTATTTGTCATCTAAACCCAAAAATAATTTAAATAATATGATGAACTAAAAAAAATACACAACAAGTATGTTGGTTAATAAGATGAATTGTAAAACTAAAAACTGTGTAAATAATATGAGTCAGTTTACAAGCAAATGTGTTGAAAAAATGTTTTTAAAAGTAATAACATAATTTCATAGGAATAAAAGGTAGATTACAAAGATAAACGTTGAATAACATAAAACTAAGTTAAGTTTCATTGCAAGTTTAATAGTAAGTTTAAATAACATAGGTTCAATAATAAAATACACTAACAATAAATTCACATTATTAATAAAAATCTCAAAAATAGGGACTTGATTCTTGTATACGCGGCAACACCTGAATGACGTTTAGGGTTCATGTTATTTTATATTGAAATTTCGAAATTTGATTATACTTATTGACGTTATGTGATCCCAGCGTCCTTGTTATTTATTGTTGTATTATTTCACTACATAAACTGGCATTTTATTTTCGGTTAACACCAAATTTTAATAAAACATTCACTACGTACACCCCATACACAACTGTCAGGTTGACTGGCTCGGTGAAAGCTCGCGTATGTCGATTTCGGCATAGTATTTGTTGCCGCATTAGACAAGTACCCCGGCGGTATCTAGTCGAGTGAAGCGAGACCAATCATTTATCTATGAATGTGAAGTATAATATTTGCATCCAGCAGTTGTAAGAAGGTAATTAAATAAGTGCCTAGTATTGTCACGAAGTAAATATCAAACAATAATTTCCAGTTAACTAAATTAACAATTTGCTAAAAGAAAGATATAAAAACCTACAAAGAAATTTTTTTTATGAATTTTTGAACCGAGTTTGTTAACATTATTTTAATACTTATTTGTCTTTTGTTTAATGTCTATCTAACATAAATCATAAAAGAAAAAACTATTAAAATATCATTTCTACGTCTACAGTGCAACCAAGATCTTTTCTCACTACTGGACATTGGCAAAACTTCTGTGTGAAATGGAGAAAGCTACAGACGAAAAAAAAAAGATTTTCTGGCGTGTGGCCGAAATTGGAACTAATTTTAGGAAATTAAGTCTTTTATTTATAGAGAAAGGTCTAAATAAGTCTTTTAAATTCACTATTACCCTTTCGAGATATTATTGATTATGATGAAGAGATTTAACGTACATAGTAATCCTCATTTCACCAAATATTTACCAGCAGCGTCCTCCTGTCAATGTCATCTAGGTGCCACAAGATCTTGCTTGGTCGCACTGTAAGTAGATGGTTTAATTAATCTCAGATCAAATACAAACAGATTTTTAGTTGATCTGAGGGTTACATAAGATAATTAATATTTTAAAATTAAGTATAAAATATATTTAAATAATTGGTATAGAAAACGAGGGCATAACGAAGTTAAACCACTTACACGCATTACATGCGTGTACTAAGTAGGTAGGTAGTTATAAAAACTAATAATAAAAATACATCAAAAATACCAATTAAACAAAAAAATTATAAAATATAAATAAGTATATAATAATATAATATAATCTAATCTAAATCACAGATTGGTACTAGAATATCAAAATTTTCACAAGCTCAGTATGTCACAAAAATAAAAATCTGTAACTAATATTAATATCATTGAATAAATAATGCACCTGTCACGATTTAAGCGACTACATAAATGCACTCAAATAAATCAACCTATTATACAACATATATACATATGTGTATATATATTTAAATACTCTATCGCTTTTTCATAAATGTGGAGATCGAATCGAATCACATAAATTAAATGTTAAACATAAAAGATTTATATAGCGTGCCCTTTGTCATTTTTGCAAGGATGTTTGAACGTAATATAAGGTATGCCTAGTTCGAAATCGTTCCTAGGCCAGTATCTGAGTAATGGTTTTTGTTCGGGTCGTTCTTCGGAAACGTGAAAATAAGCGAAGAGCACTAGGGCCGTGTAACTCGCTATGAAGATAAGGATATGCCATAGACCATGGAAGTAGGGGAAGTTGATGGAGAGCCACGCATCGCAGAATAGTCTGTCTATGATCCAGCAGAATTTGGCGAGAAAGCTTACGGCGACGCAGCGCAAGCCAAGCCGGTAGACCCGAGCGCATTTCACTCTGGAAATTAAACAATGTAAATATTATAGATCTTACTACCATAGAAATAGAGGATGGATTGAATACTCGCATGAAATTAGCATTTCTCTAGAAAAAGACAAAAAAACAACCAATTCTAATATGAACCATGGGCCGCCAGGCCACCCTGTCGCTTTTTCTATCTCCACTCTTCTGCTCAGTTTTACTTAACGCTTATCAATTAGTTTTACTTTTCAGGGTAGGTACGCGCAATCCATTCTTTAGTTTGGTTCTTACAAATACCTAAACATCTCAGATTTACGATGGAGAAAGGGCTCGTAGGCACGGTAATATTATCTATTAAAGATAATATTTTATTTTATTACCGTGTCGTCGGTCTAGATAATGTTACAGTGTATTCGATTCTGGCATGATTCTCTTAACTTAAAACTAAATTTAACATCAGTCTGTCCTTTACGTTCTGTATAGAGAATGACAAGGATACACATGTTGTCAAATGTTGAGGTTTAGACAATCAGACCGGAAATCGGACACGTTTGGTTTATGAAACTTCTGTGTGTCTCAAGTAGGTGCTTATGAAACTTTATACAGAAATAAGTAAGTATTTGTTTCTTAGGTTAAAGTAAAAAGTAAATACAAACATAATTTTGACGACCTCCGTGGCCGAGTGGTTTGTACGCCGGGTTTAATGGTGTCGCCTACTCGAGAGGTCCCGGGTTCGAATCCCGGTGGGGGCAGACGTTTGTGTAATGAATACGAGCATTTGTACTTCAATCATGGATGTTAAATAACGCATTTCTATATAAATATACTTATATATGTATTCTATCTGTTACCCTAGTAACCCATAACACAAGCTTTACAGTGCTTACTTTGAGGCTAGGCTAATCGGTGTGAGTGTTGGAAATATTTATTTATTATTTAATTAAAAAAAATCATTATTCTGACGACGCATTCCTGCAAAGGCTGCAAACTTGAATAAATATATAAAATCAGTGCATCTAACCCGTAAACACTTGTTTTATTCAGAAATAAGTAGATCAACATTGTATATTAATAAACAGTACTAATTAAAACTTTAGTAGGTAGTTTATGTTTCTGTCAACACAAGCACAATCAATAAAGTAAAGTAGGAGTAACTGCAATATCATGTTGACAAAATAATTATTTGACCATGTCACATACATTTGGTACAAGGTCAATGTCAAACAAATAGATTCCTGACCCACTTTCGCGATAATTCACATAAAAATGACGACTAAGGCCCGTATTACAGAATGACAACTCGGTGTTGATCTTTACTTGAGTACAGTTAGAAAGGGGTGTCGCTATGTGCTATATATAGTGACATCCCTTTCTATCTATGCTCATTACTGAGAATCTTTCTATAATACGGGATATAATAACAAGTTTTCTTAAGACATTCTTATAAAAAGAAAATTTTAATAATTACGTATCAAAGATTCTAGATTTATTCTTTGTTTTAAACATAGGAGATAAGATTATATGCTGGGGAACTTTACAATAATCTTAAATTTATTACGATTTGATCCAGTCTTCAATATCTGGGAGAAAAAAAATAAGTTTGTTAGTTTTCTTCTCATGCTGGTCTGATGGACTGGGAATGAGAGACAAACTTAGAATGCACCATCACACAACTTCCCATGCAGACAAAGGTGTACTATACCGTATCATACCGTTCAGATATTGAGATAATGCCAATATTTTTGTTGGTGCAATATGTCTGGGCTAAGTAATTACCTATTTCTGCACGAATATTTATCGTGGTGATAATGCCTTTCGCTTCGCTGTCGCTACATTTTTGCGCTTCAAACGCTTTTATCGCAATAACATTCTACACTTCGCGCGCTTAGCGAGAAATTAATGGATTGGAGTAATTATAGAATATTAGAATTTACAGCAAATGAATATAAACCGGTTTTATGGAAACTGTTAAAAGGAAAACCTCAAGAAATAAAACAATGAAACTACTATATATTTCAATCTAAAGAAAAGTTTTACTAGAAAAAAATCCACGCGGACCAGGCAGCGGACGGGACTCGAACCCGCACCCTTCGCGATCCGGGCGAATGCACTGACCAATTATGCTACTAATGCCCTGATGGCCGCGTAGAAATTTTCCTAGCCTTAAGCTGCAAGGCTATATATTTAACAAATTAATAGAAAACATAAAAATCCACTTTACACTAAATAAAATTTTGTTTAAATATAACTGTTTGTTTATTTACCTAGTCAGCTCCTTGTACAAGAATCCGATAGCGGGAAAAGCCAAGGTCATAAGGGCGAAGGCATTAGCAGCTGGATGCATAACCAGAAAGCCCGTCGACATCACCGAGACCACACTCGAGTAGAAGGCCAACACCCTCCTGTAACAACAGTGCTTCGATTGATCAAGACAATTATTTAATTTTCATTTTTATATAACTACTATTTGAGCACTTAGAGTACCTATTGTTAATAATTTAATTATGTGCTCAGTACCACCTAGTGGCATTAGCATTTAATATTAAAATTGTAACTGGGTATTTCTTCTATGTATTTGTGGTATTAGACTATTCATCATCATCAGCCTATTAATGTACCCTCTGCTGATGCCATAGGTAGGCCTTCTGCTTCCCTATGCATGGAATACAAGATAAGAATAGTAGGGTAATACAAATAAAAATTATTTTATTACTAGTGGGCGCCGGAGACTTCTTCTGCGTGGTTTGATCGATTTCCCATACAAACTTCCACCCTCCTTTTCAGCGCTTTAAAGGATGATATCTAAGATAAAAACCATTATATGTCCTTTCCCGGTACTCAAACTACATCTATTATAAAAAAATATCTAAATTGCTTCAGCAGTTTAGGCGTAAAGAGGTAACAGACAGACAGACAGACTTTCGCATTTATAATATAAGTATGGATTACCAAATAATAATGTAGAACATGAACACTTAAAATAAAAAATGTAATCATTCCTCACATTACTATGTTGACCTAGATTTATGAATCACAACAACAATACATTTCAAGTGTATATTAATTTCATATTTGGAATATATTAAAGACCTATTGTGTTGATTAAAATAAATCTTTGACTACACTTTATTGTGCTTAGTTTTTCCTGGTTAGCAACATACAAAACGTTTTAACAAGGCATGAGTAAACTACAGTAATAGATGCATGTTAAGAAGTAATTAACAAGTGTAACAAGGTTGAATTTAATAATAGGAAAAATTTATATAGATTGTTACAAAACAGCCAGTTGTAGCTTAATACAGGTAGGTACCCAGATGTAAAATCTTCTTTCATTAAATATGTACCCCACTATTAATAAACAGGGAATAAGCTAAGACTAGTTATGTCGTGTTTTATTTATGTCACTCTAATGCCATTTGTCTTTCAATGAACAGAGACAAAACATAGACAAACTAATCCAAGCTTATTCCTCATTTATTAATAAGGGGGATAGTGTTTAATGACATGCAAGCAAGAAAATATCATGAGTTTGAGTCATAAATAAGTTAGAGGTATCTCTTAGTAATAAATTTACCTGTTTCCCCTGAGAAACTTTGGGAAATATCTTCTTGGCAAAAACATTGCAAATGCTGCCATGAAAACCCACAATATAGCTAGTTCATCCAACAATTGACCTGAAATCAACATTTGCCATCTTACAATAAGAAATATTTAATATCATAACAAACAGTATTTATCTCTATCATTATATCTATATCTCCACAATAAATATAACTACTATCTATATTAGCAGTAGTAAATTTGTATGTAATCAACTCAAGACTATTTTTGATCAAAGTATTTAAAAGAAACCGAAACAAGCAAAATATATCTCAAGGATATATTCTGTCTTTCTTTAGGGTAAACAAAAAATTAATACAATTTATTTTTCATAATCTGCCTATTCTCATATTTCTGCCATCCTAGTGGAGAACGTAGTAAGAGCTCAGACATTATTATGAGATAAAGTTTTCACTTAAAAAGTCATTTCTTAATCAATCAATTCAATACCGGGTGAAATACCTCTGCTCACCGGGAAACCTCCAAGAGGCAATCACCAATGTGAAGGCCCTGGGGGCGTTCCTGGCAGAGCTGGGCTGGCTGGAGTGATTCAGACCATACACCCTCCTCATGCAAAACCGGCGCCAATAGGACGTCGACTTGCAGAAATGCCGGTTGCAAGAAGAAAAAAGCCATTTTCTCGAAATTATGTTGAAGTACTTACTGCATTCTCTTTAATAGGACTGGACTTTCTATAACACTTGTGATTTAATAGGAGACCCATTCAAAATGGATTGAATAGCTTATTGATATTCAGATATGTTTTATATTATTTCTTATGATTTAGGACTTACCAACTAAGCTCAGTGTAGCATGAAAGTATGCTGAACTAATTCCGACAATCATGAGGAGGACCCAAAGGATATTGATTGCTGGATTTACAAATTTGGCATATTCTTGAAACAAATGTATCAGTACTGGTGGGAGCAGGAAGAACAGGACATTGCTCACCTGTAAAATTAATTATTGTATGCTTCACACTATATTATTATGGTATGGCAGGGCATTTAAGGCATTTTGCTATTCTATTGGGTGGGTTCGATGTTGTACCTGTTTATGGAAATTTGCCATAAACAGAGTTGTTTAAAATAGTAATGAATGATAGATTTTCCACAAACAAACTGAATCAGGGTGTTATCTAAAACTACCAAGCTTTTATTCATTCACAATCAGAGAAGACAATTAAATTTAGTAGGTTGACTTGATTAATTTGTCATAGTGAAAATGTTTAATTAAACTTCAAAGTTAAAAATAATGTAAAAAGAAACCTTGTCCTATCTAATTTCATTTCTATTTGGATCAATTAATTTATGAGTCACCAAATTCTCAAGAATATTTTTTTTTATTACGAATCATCTCTGGAAAAGTACAATTGAGACTTATGTTTTTAAAACGTAGTAGAATTATTGAGTGACACTGCATGAATTGCAAAAGTAATTTTGACCATTAACTTATAACTTACGGTGTTCACGAATTCGGCTATCAATGGTGAAATAGAGTAATTCGATTCACACCAATCCACTGGTGAACTCCCACGTTCTAAGTGGGACCACATTTTATTTTATTTTTCCAAAAACAAAAAAGTAGCTATCGTTTGCTGGCAAACTGAGACGTATTTGGCTAATTTGTTACGCAAGTAATTTTTAAAATTTTATGCACTATAAAAATAATTTCAATGGTTTAAATATGTGATTTACATAATTTTAATTTATTACTACGTAAATAATTTTGGATAAAGAACTTTGTTTACATCTCTGAAGTAATGTAAAACAAAAAGTGCGCCGTTGTCACCACAGACTACTTAGATAGAGGTAGTGCTTTTCAGGGTTGCCAGATGCAAGTATATAATTTTCCCCAAACTGATTTTTATTTTCCCCAAAATTATACGTTTGTGAAATAAAACTTTTACTATAAAGATCTAGCATTTTAACTATGTTCACTCACACACAGGGCACGCCACTTCCAATCTGCACTCCCTCCCTAGAATTGGTAATTCAAAGGCTTGTAAGGCGTTTGTTTTGTTTCATTGCTATATGCTAGCCCCATTATTCCCCGATGTTTTTCCTCAACATTTTCCCCAAATATACTATTTCCCCGATTTTTCCCCAAAACTATATTTTTCCCAGAATTGCGAAAAGTCCCCCAATCTGGTAACGCATATGCTGTTGTTCATTCGTAATGTATCCATTGTCAAATAAATAAAAAAAAAAGTTCATTCGTAACGAAACGTCACTTCCCGTCCAGTGGTGCTACGATTTGACGGATAACCGTTAGATACTCGATATAATATTTATAAATCGGTTGAGTCATTAAATACTCGGTAATATGCAATTTGACTCTAAGTATTTTTTAAGTGAATTTTAATTTAGTCAGAATAACAAAAATAGCAAATATGTCATATGGTAAGCATTGGAAATAAAATATTTGTTTGGTTGAATGTTGGATTGGATAACTCAAAAGTCTAATATTAATAAGTACAAAATGGTGTTGACTCTGGCACGATTCTCTAAGCTTAAAACTAAATTTAACATCAGTTTCTCCTTTTTTTTCAAAAAATGAAAAGGAGAGATTGATGTTTTTGACAAATATTAGATTAAACTAAATTTAAATTCTATCTCTCCTTTTTATTCTCACAGAGTGAAACAACATCGTGACTGTTGTTCCTTTTCATAAAACATGAATAAAAAGGAGACTGATGTTAAATTTAGTTTTAAGTTTAGAGATTTATGCCAGAGTCGACACCTATCAAAAATTAATAGGCATAGGTACCTATTAATTTTTGTCCGTTATGGGGTGAATCCTAATTTGTTTCCGTTCTTAACGTAATTTTTATCAACCTATTTTTTTCCTTGAATAATGGATGTGTGTTGGCAGTGATTTGATAAACTACACATAATCAACATTTTAATAATGTTTGCACTTCCTACGCTTGTGGATTTTGTGAGATATCACAAATTTTTAATTTATTCTTGTGAACGTAATGACTATTAAAGGAACTAAATGACATCTTCATTACCATTAATGACTCTTGACTGACATGTAATGACTATTGGCTATATTCATAAAATAGACAATTCGCAAAGGATTGAGACACAAAAAAAAACAAGATAAAATGCAATTGTTTATTAAGATTTCAAATAATTAAAATTTAATAATAATAACAATAAAATGCCACGTGATTATTTTCTCTTTTATATGAAAAAGAAAATCAGTCTTATTAATATTTTAAAGTAGGAACTAATCAACATTATTTTTTATATCTACCTTTTAAATTACAATATAGAATCTCAACTGTCTACAGCATTAGTGAACTGTCAAATTATTTACTAAATACGATAATTGGTGCAACGCGAGATTGTCAATGTCAATTAAATAAAATAAAACGGTTAACCACAGCAATTAAAGTGAAAAATAAAATAAAAAATTATTTATAAAAGTCAAATTCTTTTACGGTAAACAATAAAAAAACAGTTAAAGGAGATAAAGGGACATTCTTCGTATTTTATTATTTGGTTGACGATGGTGGCATATTTTTTTAAAATTGTTGATAATACTAATAATCAAAATAAAAAAATGTGCCATTTCTGCATATAATCTTTTTAATAGTTTAAAAATACTTATTATCAAATTATTAAAAGAAAATGTGCCACTGAAGTCAACCAAATAATAGGACGCAAAGAATGACCTTATTAATCAAACAGTATTTTGGTTTGTCTCAATAGTTAGCAGCATCAGTTGCTTATTCAAAAGTTTGGTTTCTTCAATAAGATATTTGGTGGAACGAGATCTTCAACGTCAAATAAATTTTCTTTTTTATGTATAGACTCATTTGTATCAGTTTCCTTAGACGTCGACGCTATCAAATTATTAATATTGTCTTTGGCACTGACTAATAATAAATTCTGCAGCACGGTGATCTTAGGTCGTTTTTTTGGTACAGCGTCTTCAGCAACATCGTTTGTACTATCAATATTTGGTCTTATCACACTTGAGCATTTCTTCGTGCGTACAAGAGCAGCAACGAAATCCTTAGATTGTTGAAGGTTATCAGTAATTTTACCGCGATTTTTCATGAATCCACTATGAAGACCATGGCGGCATATTTCACCAGGCTCACAAGAAAAGCAGCTTAGGTTCCTGAACGTTATGTAATCCTGATCTTTCTTCCAAAGAACTTGGTGAACAGAAAGAGTTCCACGGAACGGTGTCGCATTTTTTGGTATTTTTTTTCTCCTTCTCGATGATATTTTGTTCTGTTACAGGTATTATAATGATATTTTTCACTCTTGATTCCAATATCTTCACAAAATCAGTTAAATTTGCAACATCTTCTCCAAACTTTACCGCTGCATCAGCCGTTCGTTTGAGAACAACCTCTACACCGTCTGGTGCACCCTTCCCATGACCTTTTTCTGAGTAGTTCCATATGACTGTAATCAACTGAGGAAAATCGATGTGAAGCTGAGAAATCATGTAAAAAATGAACTTGTTTCTGTATTGGGATGATGGAGAGTCAGAAAGAAAATGTAGGGTAGTAGTGAATGGGTTCTTTTCTAGTGCTAGTTGAATTAAAGGTGTCAGATGGGCCCAGATAGCAGATGCATCATGACGAACACAATCACTGACAGCGCAGACTGAAATAGGCTCCACCCTTCCGGACTGAAAATTATGAGTGTAAACAACAGCTGTATGAAGGGCTATTTGACTTCGACTGCCTCCAAAATGAAGAGCTTGAACTTCCTTAGCAAATTTTATAGCATAATTTTCCGAGAAGTCAATGTGCAGTATGGTTTCGTGAATCCTCAGCCTTTCCTTTAACTTCTTTATCTCATTAAATTGGTTCAAAATATTATTACAATGTAGAAAAAAGTAGGGCAGATCCTCATCTAACTTTTGAATGGCTCGGATTGGCGTTACGTGTGTTGCAGATTTAGCGATAATACTTATTTCCCTTTTCTTTTTGTCTATTGTTACATATTGTTTATTCTGTCGCGTCCATGAATAATATTCCAATTCTCTGTCATTTCTAAACTCTTTATAATCAAGTACTTTTCTTTACATATGGTGCATATTCTTCTCAAACAGTCGCTATTATACACAGAACAGCAAAGAGATGCCATCATTTCAATGGATTTTTTTTCTTTTATTATATTAGCTTTGTGTAAAGCTTCCACAAGCAAATCCATGTTTAAGTGGATTGAGCACATGCATGTGTCCCTGTTGGATTCTTTTGGGAACACTACCCAAAATGGTCTGTGTCTACAAAATGTGGAGTATCTGGCATTAAGGTTTTTGTTCTCAGCTTTAAATTTCTCATATAATTGTTTTAAAGGGGCGCATAAATAACGCTTTTGTTTTCGTTTTTTACCTTTGGTAATAAATTCCTTTTTGCCAGCGCCGATTCTACTATTCACATCTTCTTCATAAAACTTGTGTATTGTCACCAAAAGCTTATTTTGAAGTAATTTTGCATTATCGCGATCAACTTTGCATTTCTTGTTTTTAAAATTAAACATTGCTTTCAGATTTAACTAACTCTAACAACTTCAGTCTTTTCTTGCATTCTCTGTATTTCACTTTCTTTATAATTAATTTTTCAGGCGAAGTCACAGTCTGACCACTTGATGTACTAGGGCCTAGTGGGTCCTGTTTATTTTTGGCAGGACTTATGAGAGTCTTGTTACTGTTCATAATAACCACGTTCTGCATTTCTTGTTTCTTTTTCTCTTCTGCTAGTTTCTGTCTGTATCTTCTTGTATTCTCTCTCCACTTCTTGCGCTTTAAACGTTGTTCTCTCGGACTTAACTCATTTATGCTCAAAATCTTTTTATTTTCTTTTCTTTTCGTATAATCAGCTCTGTTTTTTTTGTTTTTGCTCTTCATACAATTTAGTGTCGCTTTTTATTCGAAGATATTGACGCTTTTTAGCTTGTCTTTGCTGTGCTAAAATTTCTTCCTTTTTTTTATTTGGTTTTGTCATTGCGTCCTGGCAACAACGAGGAGATATTTATTATTAGTATTTAAAAATCCAACGAATATAGCAGTTACATAAAATCTACTTAATAAACTGCCTGGTTTATTAAAAACGTTACGTTACACTTATGGGTTACAAAGATTGTTTTCGAAAATTATTTAATTAGACATATACAGTTTCATATGAGGAGCTCGATGGCGTAGGTGGTTAGCGCGTTCGGCTGCGATCGTTGAAGAATCTTCTATCTCGAGTTCCTCCGTGCTTCGGAAGGCACGTTAAGCCGCTGGTCCCGGCTGTATACGCAGTCGTTAGCACCCGCCAATCCGCACTGGGCCCGCGTGGTGGATCATGACCCAATCTCCCTATTCCATCCATAGGGAAGGCCTGTGCCCCAGCAGTGGGGACATTAATAGGCTGATGATGATGATACAGATTCATTTGCTGTCATTACGTTCATGACCGTGTCATTACATTCGTATGTAATATTGATGAAATATGAGCGTAATGACTACGAGCGTAATGACAGATCGTATGACTTTGAACTCTATTTCGCTATAGGTATTTACTTAGCCAAGTTGAAATGCACGTATTATATTTAGTCCTAAACGTAGATTTAAGCTGACTTACCTCTATTCGTTATGGTATCACACACTTTATAAAAATGACGTAATTTTGTGACAATTCACTGCGAACGAAGTTTGCATCGAAAATTAATGCGAACCAAACACGTCACACGTCCGTCTCTAGTGAAAATCGCCGATGATTCAAGGCGCGGGCGGCGGGGGCAAAACGTTTCGCGACATGCTCAGAAACTGACTAATCTTGCTGGAGTTGTCATCGTGAATTGAATGACGATTTTATGGTGACAAAATTTTTAAATAATGTAATTCGTAAAATACTATTAATTTTACCGTTTTTTTACGGATGGCATGATATTTTAACCTATTAAATATTTAAACTATTAAAAACGTGTTCTTAACGATTATTATAATCTTACATAATTGTTTTTACAAGGTAGTTGGCTTAAATTCAAGGCGATGAATAACATTTTGAGCCATTTTTTATTTTTTAAATTAAAATAAGTATTATTATAGTTATACTGAATGGGCTCCAGTTAGAATCCCCTCACGTGAACGGTTTTAAGCAAAAAGACAATTAAAAATAAATTAATTTCGAAAGTTATTAACGGTTAACCAGTTTTTATAAGTATTGTAGGATTCACCCTATGAATAGATGGAACAGGAAAGCTTTTCCACAATTTTCAACCCCATAACGTTTATAAAACAGAGATGAGACATTAAAATTATAGACTGGCACTTTTAATTTAATTTAAAATAAAACATTACTAAGTTATTAAGTTTTGAAAAGTTTTCATATTATTAGAAAGGGTAAAATGCCTCTTTATCTCTCACTATTCGGTGTTATGTCCATGATTATCAAAAATATAATGATAATGACATAGCCCATAGCTTCTATCCAAAGCCGTTAAATTATTATCTAAAAAAGACAAAAAGAAAAAAATTGATTTTGGACTTTGTAACCTTTTTGAAAGTAATTTTATTTTCTACAAGTAGTTTTTGTTAAGTATCTATTTCGAATTATTTCGAAATTGAAAATACAAAATGTTAACACAACCTAGTAGGCATTTGTTTTTATCAAATCAGGTTTGTTGAAACATTACTAGAAACTTTCATTAGGTACTGAGAACTAACTTTGTTGACGAACCTGTTAATTATTCCTGCAGTTCCGTCGATTACAAAGTACTTTGGTGATAGCTGAACACAACAATGAGGCATTGTCTGCTGTTACTCAAAATGCATTGAGTGCTGCAAAAAAGATAGGAGGTGACGTATCTGTCCTCGTTGCTGGCACTAAATGTGGACCTGTAAGTTAATAGTAAATTTTAATTATGATCCAAGATTCTCAAATCCTTTACCTGTATAATGACGTGTCTGTGTAATTTCTTCTTTCTTGCTACAGCTGTACTTATTTACTTTTAGGCTGCCGAGAAGATTTCTAAAGCTGGAGGTATATCAAAAGTTCTTGTTGCCGAGAGTGATGCCTTCAAGGGCTTCACAGCCGAATCCTTGACCCCGCTTATATTGGCCACACAGAAGCAGTTCAATTTCACTCACATAGTGGCACCTGCTACTGCTATCGGAAAATCTGTACTGCCAAGAGTAGCAGCTAAGCTTGATGTGTCACCAATAACAGATATCATAGGTGTAAAAGATGCTAATACATTTATTAGGACCATCTATGCTGGTAAGTTTTTTAATTTTCATATGGTTTATATACATACATATATAGATATAATTATGATACCCCCTAGCATGAGCACCATGATATGATATATAGTTTTTTTGTTTATGGCTTTCTCCGTTTTGCACAGAGATCTCTCCAATATCCCATGTTGAGAGGGACATGTTTATTTTATTTATGTAAAGTAGAGAAAGTTACGATGTAAGTGTACTTCTTGTATGAGTGCATTCCAGTTGCTAAAACAAATAAGACAACACAAGATGTCACAAAAACTTATAGTTTTAAACAAATCATATAAAGAGAATATATAGTTTTTCTTTATCACTCTAATTGTCTAAGTATACATTGTATTATGGAGTTTGACAGTTTGGAGTGATATAAAACATGATATAATGTAAATTGTGGTGCTCATGCTATGGGGACTGGCAGAAACCAAATTTTATTTTATATCATTGACCTAAACCTCTTTTGCATGAGAAAAATCTGATATTTGTTTAATTATAAATAAATTTATTTTGTTTGCAGGAAATGCCATTCTAACTTTAGAGGCTAAAGATCCCATCAAGGTTATCACAGTTAGAGGAACAGCATTCCCTCCTGAGCCTTTGGAAGGTGGTTCTGCAGCTGTAGAGAAAGCTCCTGAGGGTGACTACAAGTCAGATCTTACTGAATTTGTTTCACAGGAACTGACCAAGTCAGATAGGCCTGAGCTGACAAGTGCTAAGAATATTGTATCTGGTGGTAAGTATTGCTGGAACATTCAAATCAGAATAAGCATAATTAAATTTGTAATGTAATTTTATTGATAAGAAAATAATTATTTACGAAAGAGAATGGCTTATATCACAACTTTAACTTTACTTATAAATAGAATGAAATTTGAAATTGGTTGTATCGAAATAACATACTTATTGTTATGTGCAGGGCGTGGTCTGAAGTCAGGAGACAACTTCAAGTTGCTTTATGATCTAGCTGATAAGTTGAATGCTGCTGTTGGTGCTTCTCGTGCTGCTGTTGATGCAGGGTTTGTGCCCAACGACTTGCAGATTGGACAGACTGGCAAAATTGTAGCTCCGGTGAGTTGATAATGCAGTTCAAAGAGCTAAAGTTATAAATTCTTGTAATAAATACCTGAGACTCTGATGAGCTATTCCTAATGATGAGAAAAAAAATACAAAAGAAAAGTTGCTCAACAGTTTGAAAACACCTATTAAAAACATTTTCAGAAGTGTCTTGTGTTAAAATTATGGTTTAAATATAGTTATATTATCATCAACTAACTTTGAACTTTTGTTATTGAATAATTTATAGAAGCCTGTGGTCTATCACCATGCATTTCATTTCCAACACCCTTACTAACTTCCTAGTACAGAATGCCTACAGTGATGAATATAATTACAGATTCTATTGGTATGCATTTCTTAATGTACCTACAGAACAGACAACTTTGACATAGAAATCACAACTGTCTTGTTGATTGTTATTGGCCCTTAGTAGGCAAAATGTGGTGACTGTTATGAGGTTATTCTACAGTAGATTCAACTCTGCCTATTTGTTCTTAACTTCTTTTCTAATACCAATAAAATTATTATATTTTTCAACACATTGTTGACTTGATTGTTGTCTATACTATCATATTTCGTTTTGTTTCCAGGATCTATACATAGCTGTTGGAATTAGTGGAGCGATCCAACATTTAGCTGGTATGAAAGATTCTAAGACCATTGTGGCCATCAATAAGGACCCTGAGGCACCTATATTCCAGGTAACTGAAAAATTTAACTTAAATTAAAAGAAAATCAAATTAATAAAATAATAACAAAATACATTGTCGTATTTATATCATAAATATCACATTATACATACATTCTCAGTTTCAAGCACATTTAAAAGATTTTTTATTTCTATTATAAAATAAATAAAGACAAAATGCTTCTACATTTTGTTTCCAAGATCACTAGATTATATTCGTTAATACTGTTCAGTATTACAGTACAGTTCAATAGTAGATCAATTTATCTGGAACAAAATTGTTTATACATTATTAAGATAATATTATCATAAGTTCAATAGAGTTTACTTAATATCACAGTAACATATGCAATTTTTGGGTGTATTTGATGGATCTATTTTTTTTAATTAACTTTACTGTCATAATTTCGCTGCTTAGCCTGATGGTTGACTGATCGAGAATGCTTTATGGCATTAAGCCATTTGTAAAATAACCATAAAAAATAAATAAATAAATCAATACGCAATTTTTCGCATGTAACTAAAGAATATAAATTTATTGATAAAGATAATTGAATAGTGATGTTACATATTTGATTTAATATTCCTGTTATATTATTGTAGATATCATGCACAAAAAGGTAATAATGGTGCAATTGTTAAAGATTTAATGCATTTCTTGTAGTTTTATTTTAGATTTTATTTTTATAAAGGCAAACATTTTCTTTAAGATTTTATTTCGCAGGTATCTGATTATGGTCTGGTGGCAGATTTATTCAAGGCTGTTCCAGAGCTCACATCGAAGTTGTAAATAATTAAATTGTAAATGTCTGTAGTGAAATCATGGATGTTATTTGTATATTTGTTTATGCTGTGGAATCACAAATGTACCGATTTTGATTTTTCAGAGACATATACAAATGTTATTGAGTGTATCATAATCTAATAATAAAATTTTTTGAATGTTGATGTTGTCTTTAATAATGGCTACGACGATGGCTTGTGGTCGTAGCCACAACGATATTAAATACCTTAGATACAACAATAAGAACAAAATCGTGGCCGAAAACTGTCCAAAAGGTACATTGGACGATCCACGGAGCTCCGTAAGATGCTCGCGTTGTCAGTAAGTAAGACATTATTTAAACATTGAAAGTCACCTTTAATTCATACTGTATAAGGTCTTTATTAAAACGCATGTGTCAAAGAGTTATGACAGTTGGAAATGTAAGCTCGTAAACTTTTGCGACTTATTGCTTTATGCGGTAGAATATAGATCTTATTTCTTTGACTCTACGCGCAATTCTAAATGGTGCTGTTAGCATATAGCAGTAAGGACCGCGGGGAAAAGAGACGGCTATATAACCGACCCTGCATATGACAATTGTTTTATATATATAAAAGTGTTAGATAGAACAAAATTTGCTTAAATATTAACAGATATTATTTAGATACATGTCAAAAAAACGACATTTTACGTACTATAGTATTTTTTTCGCATTTTTTCATGGAGCAAAGTAAAAGTATACAACATTTTAATAAAAATTATATGTCATTTGTAAGCTCGAAACTTCAGCTTTTATGAGATATCATCATTATTAATATCCATGTATATTTTTTTATTATTATTGGTGTCTGAACTTAAATGGGATTATGGATAAAGGAGTTGTGTTCAGAATTGACACAAATAAAACACGTTTTTTTCTTAAGAAGTATAAAATTTTTGGTTCAGCATTTATTTTATTTGTTTTACACTTGCTCCTCTCGAGTAGAGGGCCGCCGTATCGTCCGCGAAGAGGGCGAGCTCGACACCCTTGGTCTTAGGGATGTCATTGGTATACTATCAAAGGCTTGCTTTTGTTGAATTGAAATCCGCTTAGTGCGTCTTCCACTATGCGGTGGACTTGCTGTGGGCAGGAGTGTTTGGTTCTGAAACCGAATTGGTTGTGAATGATGATTGGATCGGATGGTGAGAAAAGATGCTCTCTTAGTCTGGTCAGTATTGTTTTCTCGAATATTTTCTCCATTGCCTTGAGGAGGCTAATAGGCCGGTGGCTACTGGGGAGGTGCGCGGGTTTACCGGGTTTGGGGATGCCTATTACGATGGCTTGTGGCTTCTTTCAAAGTAGCACAGATCGAAGCATGCATTAAATAGGAGGGCATGCATGGGTAGTACTTGGGTGGGAAAGTACTTCAGCGCCTTGTTTGAGATGCCGTCGGCGCCTGGGGCATTGCGTTGTTTTAGGTTTCTAATGATTTGTTTGATCTCGTCGGCCGACTCTGACTTCTCAGCGTGATACGGGCCATGCTTGGAAGTAACAGATCCTGGCAGGTGGTGGTCTCCTTCTGTGAGGAGGTCATCGCTCGGAAGGAGGCGGCGGAGAGAGTTCGCGAGGAACAAGCCCACGCGAACTCTCTTCGACGCAGGAGGGGGAGGACTTCTCGGCGGCGCCGACCCGCCTGCTATTCCTCTAGCGGAACCTTCTGTGACTGCCAGGAAGAGGGTGCTCCGCGGCACCATCGCGAGGGGGTAGGAACCCAGGCATAAAAAGCGGCGACTCATAACTGGATCCCGCAGTTATGCCCGGAGGGGGAGGGGTAGATCGGGGAGTTGGTTTACCTGGTAGGTACGGGAGCTGGTCGGTTGGCTAGCCGCTCGGGCTGTGGTTCGTGAGACAGGTGACGCTGTGAACGGAGAAGCCCAGGATCGGCGAAAGCGGGTGCGGACCGGGCTGCTGCTCGGAGATGGGGTGGTTTTACGTAAGCCACGCTTGCGTGAGTGCACGTCAACGCATACCCTCTCCGAATAGCGGCCCTCGGGCTGCTCGCCGCTTGCCGAATGCACCACGCAATTACCTGCGTTGCGAGAGTTTGTTGACAGCAAACCAACGCGGCGTTGGTCATTGTCGTGGATATAATGCATTTTTTCTCCCCGTCATCGAAAAAAAGGGGCGTCTAGTGGGTCTTGGGGACCTAGAACTAGGGACACCGGTCTGTGGTCGGACCCCAGGTTGTCGAGCGTTTCGATCGTCGTCGGGTCGGTTTTGTACATTGTCGGGTTAGTGGGTGGGAGCGTAGGAACTGATGACATCTAAGCCAAGTTCCTCGGTGATTTGTAGTAGTCTGCGGCCAGAGGTGGTAGTGGTCTGGCATGTCCCGTCGGTGTGTTTGGAGTTGAAATCACCGAACATTATGACCGAGTTACCTAGTGTTGTGAGTGTTTCGAAGTCTGCGCGGAGGGGGTGTGTACCTGATTTAATGTAGACTGAAGCGATGATTAAGGACTGGTGTCCTGTCATCGCCAGCCTACAGATAGTGGCTTCCATGTTTGTAAGCGGGGGAGTGAGTATCGGCGTACACTGTAAGTCGCGCCTATAGTAAATTGCGGTGCCTTCGCGTGCGTTGGCATTGGCACCGTCGTTCCGGATAAGCTTGTACTTAGGGATCGACAGCCCCTTCATTTGAGTTGGTTTGAGCCAAGTCTCCTGAAGGAGCAGAAAGGCGGGTTCCCTGTCCTGCATGAATATTTTTAACTCGCTTAGGTTTGGTTTTAAACTGCGCGTATTGAATGACGCAAGCGAAGCGCCTTTCGGCTTGATGCGCCCGGTGGTTGTGTTATGTTTAATGTGTTAGTGTTCGGCGCGTTCATTGTTCAAATAACAATGGTGTTTATTTGAGTTACCATCGCGTGTTTTAAATGAGGTAAATGGGTGTTTTTTGTTCGTGATCGGGTTTGTCGGAGTTATAACCTCGAGTAAAACAATGCTAATATTCGGTTTTATGACGCGCCCGGAACAACCAGCGCAGGGCTCTTTCAAGGGTTTTAAACACGTGCAACGTGCACGTGTAAGGGTTGAAGGGTAGCGCAACTCGCAGTTAGCGTAGTGAGTAATTAGTCCCATACGCACTAATTGCGCAAATGAACATGTTGGTACTTGATGTTTTTTAAAGCTTAGGTTTCAAGCTTTCAAATGACGTATTATTTTTATTTAAATGTTGAGGTAGCGCATGAGTCGATTTGGTTGCTCGCGAGTGTAGTTTCCATACAAAATTTGACAATGACGTTTCGGACTGGCAAATTAATCGACTTTGTTATTGGTTCGTGCGGTACGTACTACTCTTAGCATTTCATTGTCAAATTTGTATGGAAACTGGAACGGCAGCGACAAAACGGACGTAACGAGAACTAAAAAGCAGTACACATTTGACAATGACATTTGCACTCGCTAACTATTCGAATTCGATCAAATGTGTATTGATTTTTAGTTCTCGTTACGTACTGCGCTGCTGTTCAAGTTTCCATACAAAATTTGACATTGACATTTCGCACTCGCAAACTATTCAACGAAGTAATTGCTTGTTTATAACGCGTAAAACCTTTTACATTGAAAAACAAAATCTGAAATAAAATCCTTAATAATACCATAATAGAGTATCATTATTTTACTTGACATTGGCTGAACCCACAATCCGTGCATGCCATAAAAAATGAAAAAGAAGAAGAAGAATATCATTAGGACTTTTTTTCGGGATCGGGAAGCGTCGATTTAGCAGTTTTGTTTTTCTTTTAAAATTGTGTTGTGGCGGATGTTAGTGTCTAATAATGGTGGATTATTAACCACTAAGTGTTCGGGAACATGTACAATGTTGGCAAGTGAAACAAAATAGCTTCTTTCGACGTTCCCTCAAGAAGTCCAGGGGGAGGTCCAGTAAATCCCCACACATTTACTGAAACATAGGGAAAGGGGGTTTGACTTAACTGTCACTTACTTTGACTTGATTTATTACTTTGACCACGTGTGCTATAGAATTTGTAAACATTTTAACACTTGACATTGGTTTAATGCACAAGCCGTGCGAAGCCATTTAGAAAAAAAAACATTAGTTCCTTAAAGCTGCCGCTAGATGGCGCTGTATCAACGGCTTTATAAAACCTGACTAAAACCATATATTGAAAAATAAAATCTAAAAATACCACAATAAAATATCATTAGTTCCACAAAGCTGCCGCTAAATGATATGATGCCGCAGATGAAGCATGAAAGGCCCTTCTCGAAACAAGCATGAACTTCGGGTGTATTTTAGTCAGTAAGTGTGTGACATTACCTTGCAGACGGCTGTAGGGTGAGAGGATTTCATACCCGCTCCAGGTGAGGCCTGGGAGAAAACAAAAAAGAATATTCAAGGACTCCAGTCCCCGTAGCGTGAGCACCACAATTTACATCGTATCACGATTTTGATCGCGTCTAACTGCCAAACTCCATAGGAATTTGACAATTGAGCGTGATAAAAACGCGTTATGTATCATATCGCGGTGCTCATACTAGGGTGGCTGACATTATTGTCATAACGACGGGCAACTACGGAACCCTCCACTGCGCGTGGCATGACACGCACTTGGCCGGTTTTTTTTTCTCTTTATTGGATCACCAACAGTTACTTCATCAATACATCTTATTTAATACAATTTTACATTCAGTGATAAAATGTGTAGTGTAATTACTTATAGGCGAACTCAGCATGCATTACATTAAGCTTATGCGGATATTATTTATTGAATATAAAACAGATTTCTGCACTTAATTTAAAAGCTGCAAATATTTTCACGCAGATAGTAAAACTGCATTAATTGTATCAAGATATTGATTTATATTACAATATTGACAAGCTTCCGATACATAATTTTAATATTTATTGTTTATTTTTAATCGACCATATAAAAGGAGTGAAGGTAATATTAAATTTAAAAGTTTGATTCTGTGACCAATCACAGCCATACCATGACACAACTTCGAAATGCCTGAACAAACTTGGATGTACGTATATTGTTCGATTTATCACAAGCTCACAAGCTCAAAAGTGACACTTTACTATGAATCATCTTTGCGGAGGTAAATTTTACAAAATATGAGAATAAAACTGCAATGATTTCAATATGGATATCACATTGAGAGCTTTAATGAGATAGGTACCTATAGGTACACGCCGCAAAGCGAACTTAGACTTTGCGAGGCCCCGGGCAATAGATGTTTGCCACCTAGGCAGGGTCGTATTTGCCCTGGGGCCAAAAGGGCCGCATGGCCCGAGTCCCGAGGGATGGCTGCAAGAGCTGCGGCAAATGACATCACGCCCCTACAACGAGGTATACAGGGCGTCGCACGGGTTTGTCACAAGGGGGGAAAGTATATTAAATATTGAAGATATATATATATATATACTAGTAAACCCGGCGAACTCCGTTTCGCCACCAGATGGCTTCGTTTTATGTAACATTTCGTTTGGTGATTAAAAGAAGTTTTTTTTTTTAATTTTTCCTGAATTTTCTTTGCTATAAACCTCACGGAGCCCGAGACCTTTCCAAAGAATGCAAAACCGTGGAAATCGGTTCGTGCGTTCTGGAGTTATAGCGTCAGGAAGGAAAACCTGACTTATTTTTATATAGTAGATTATTTTACTGAAAGAAAACATCAATTTATTTTTAATAATAACTAGAATTGCATCCACAGTTTTTTTAAATCGCCTGCTACAACTGGGAATCAAACTCGTGAAATTTGATAAAAAAAGGACATGAAGTATTTTATGGTAACCATCGAAAGGGTTAATCATAATGATTATGTTTTTCTAAATAACATAGCATTTTAAATGAAAGGAAGACCATAAAATTAAATTTATTTTTAGAAAATTCTCCTCTTTTCCGTGCTTCTAACGGATAATGTTATCATTTCCAAATATTTACTGACTAGTACCTGCTTACTTAATAATACAGGATTTCCTTACTATAAGCACTTACGTGAAAAAAAAAGATAAAGTGAAACTTATACAAACCAAGCACCGTTTCTTTTTTATTGCAGTTTAAGTCCAATTATTAAATTGACTTTTAGTCAAATTTTGTGATTTTTCTTTCATTTAAAATGTTACTTAGGAAAAAATGGTCCTGATGATTTACCGTTTCGATGGTTACCATAAAATACATATGTTTTTTTGTTTCAAATTTCAAGAGTTTGATTCCCGGGTTTGCCAGGCAATTTAAAAAAAATGCAGTTTTACTTATTATTAAAATTTAAACGATGTCTTCTTTCAGTAAAATATCCTTCCTATCTTCAATATTTAATATACTTTCCCTCCGTGTGACAAATCCGTGGGACGCCCTGTATACTAAGTAGCTATTTATGAATTTGTATTACATTACATACATAAACGTTTTTCATATAATATGAATTTCCTTAGTACCTACTGTGATCGCTAGTCTTCCTTCTAGGTAATATTATAATCTGAAAGTTTGTGGGTATGTTACACATCGCGCAAAAACGGCAGCAGGGCCGATTTAGATGAAATTTGGCCCATATAGGTATAGTTTATTACCTGGGTGACTAGATTAAAACCTAGGATACAGGATAAGTACCTACTTTTCATCCTAGAGAAATGTTGGGTTCCTGTGGGATTATCAAAACAACACTAATATTACAGTTAGCACGCTTTTTTAACGTGAACGAGTAGCCAACATCCACCTATACCACATACAAATAATTTGTTGCGTTTATAATATAAATAGGATATATTTAAAGAATGTAAAATAACTTTTTTAAATAATCCTAATATTACGGTCTCTAAATATGAAAACGAACGTTTAAGTTCAGCTACTGGTTACAAGATGGCGTTAGCAGAAACTCAAGAGTTAAAAACCAATCCATTAACCACTATTTTATTTATATTGATATTTCTATTTACCATAACATTATATCTTTCATATATAAAATATAAATAAACTATTTGTAACATTTCATTGATATCAATCAGAATTATTAATGACAAAGTTGGAGGTGTAATCATAAAATGTGTCGGCGGGGCTCGAGTAAGTTTAAACTAACAGGCGGTAAGTGCGCAGTCAATCACGGCGGTAATGATAGCCGGCCGAGGGAGATGCGGTTCGCGAGTGGCATCCTCGTTATCGTATCTGGCGACGGGCGCTGGGGGCGCTGGGGGCGCTGGGTGGGCCGAGAGAAGCCCCGCCTCGGTACGGAGCCACGCCTGGCAGCCGCGCTACGGTCTACGTAGCTACGGTGCGGTATAACAAGCTTAGGAGGTGCTACGTTACCGATAGATAGCAGTGTTTTTTGTTTTTTGCGGTACTTTTCAATTTGAGATACTTTAAATGTTATTTTTATATTGGTAAAGTTTAGTTTCATACTGCACGTTACGGTATTAAAAGGAGTTCTTAGGAGGTGCTACCTACTTAGCTTTATCGATACGCCGAAATTTGATATTGATTACATTTTATTTTCTGGTTATTTGCCAAAAAAAAAAACAATTTGTCTATCCACATTGTTTTGCTATAAAATGTGAATGGATAGTTTATTTACATTTTATAGCAAAACAATGTGGATAGTCATATTTGTTTTGTTTTTTGACAATTAACAACCAGAAAATAAAATGTAATCTATCCGAGCATACATTTTAGCTTACTCTTTAGCGTGTTCTTGATTATATTGCCGACAGTATCGTAGAAACTAATTATTTTGGTATAAGAAGTGTATGGCTGCTTTACAAATAAGTAAGGCCAAGTACAAGTTTGATATTGTTTCATAGTACAAGGTAAATAAGAATGTACCTATACAATATTGCGGTTGGACAAAAAACGCGTAAAATCATGTATCTTGTTGAATATATTTTTGTTATAGGTAGTTGAACCTATTATAGGATTTGTACCTAAAGGTAGGTACACTGAATATCAAACGTTTCAACTTTCAATCATATCTGAGGTATTTAAATAATATTTTTGCAAAAAATGCTCTAATTTAAGAAAAAATATAAATCGAACCTCGGTAATGCCGTTAAATTTGATAACTGGAGTTCAACGATCAGAGTTTATTCAACTGTCGCGGAAAACAAAAACTAAATGAAAACATTAACAAAAGAGCACTCTCAAAGCATTTGTTTTTGGGGCAAGATAATCTTTGGGTAAAAATAGATTCTGTTTTATACTTGAACGAGTCATTATGCGCTTATTATCTGTGAGGCGTTAAGTGTTGTTAAAATTATGAAAAAGGGTTTTCAATAACAGAAAAAGAGATAGTTAATATATTTTATTTTTTATTTTTCCGATTTAAAAAAGATCATTTTCTACTTACTTAATGAATTTTAATTAACAATTGTTAGGAAATATTTGTTTCTTAGGTTTTCACGCACATCATTCATTAAATAAAACTAGTTTTTACGGGTTAATGCACGAAACTTTATTTATTTATTGACGTTTCGCAGCCTTTTCTGGTCTACATCGTCAGAATAACGTAAATAAATAAATAAAGTTTCGTGCATTAACCCGTAAAAACTAGTTTTATTTAATTGTTAGGAATCTATCAAGATTTTGATAGGTAGCCTAACAATTAAGTAAGTAGATCCTCTTTTTTATTAATTAGGTAAAAGATGGAGGATGGATGGAGAAGGTATGATTGAAATTTTGAAACGTTTGATATTCAGTGTACCTAACTGTAGTTATCAATCCTATAACAATAGGTTCAACTACCTATAACAAAAGTACATTAGGTGTTGTTTCTGGTTTCTGGCATAATCGGAGGTCGATAAAATAACGGCGATAAAGAAGAAAACTTATGTCTGCTAATACCTACCATCAGACCCATCTTTCCCAGTGGGCACTTTGGGCAAGTGCCCAGGGCCCCGCGATCGATAGGGAGCCTCCTCAGATCAACTACAAAGTCCCTAGTTCCTGTTTAATCACCAAACGGAAGTCATAGGGGCCCCATTATCCTAATATGCCCAGGGCCTCCAATAGCTCAAAGACGACACTGCCTACCGTATTAAGAGACTGAAGTCACTAGAGTTTCCTATTTTAAAATAGATAAAAAAATACATACATTTTTTTCACGTTTAAAAATTGTGAACATACCTATTTAAAAAAATTGCAATTTTGCGCTTGTAGATAAAGTTATAATTTATCCTCAGTTTTAAAAGTATTAGGCAGATTTCTAAGCTACCATTAAGCGGAGGTTCGGTTATAAGTACGATACCGTTTATTGCAGGTAGGTATGTAGGTTGTTTTCAAAACAATTCACAAATTTATTGTTATGTATATCTTATTTTACATTCTAAACTGAGATTGATGATATTGTTTCGGAAAAAATAACTTAGGCTTCTTTTTGTTATTACTGGATTAACTGTTTAATCGCTTTCGCGCAATAAAACAATTGCAGTCAAAATAAGTCTTGAATTATTTTCGTAATCAATTATTATGTCAGTGATTGTTTGTGCTAAATAGCTTTTGTTTTTTGTTTGTGAAACCAATTATTTTAAGTTCGTGTTATTTCCGAAAATTACAAATGTAGTCTCAAGAAACTGTTAATTAAAACTCGTAAGATAGGTAAAAATAAGCTGCTAAGTATTTCGGTAGAAGACTTAATTACTTTGGTTACAAAGATAATTAAGTACGCTACTAATGTAGTCATTGTTGAAATCTAGCTGGTAACTAAGTATCTTATTAGTCCTAATTTAGTGGTAGTACTTTTTTTTTAAAAGAATTAGACTATATTATTGATTTAATAGTGTAAGACTTATCAGAAAAATGTACGGCAGATTTATCTGTAAGAGATTATGTGAAACGACTTAACCATAATTAAATTTTACATTTCATCGCATCTGCGATTATATTAATAAACTAAAAATATGAATATAAGTATTGATTACAATGAAATGTTTATAAATAGCATGGACCTTAATTTCAAATAATATGCCAGTCGGGCTAGACAAAACATTAGGCAGGTGTTCTGTCGGCTGGCGGAGCGTTTATACGGATTTCACAAGTTGAGCTGCATTATGTTCTAAAATGTTAAAGGTGATAAATTGCCTCCCTTTACTATGGTTAAGCTTCGAGGGGTAGGGCTGTGCTGAACATATGACTATAAGTGAGAGAAAAAGAAAAATGAAAAAACCAAATTATTTCGTATTTTTTACTCATCTTTTGTGAAAGAAGAAAGAAAGAAAGAATTTTATTAGCCTTAAATAATAAGATTACACAAAACATAAGGAATAACAAAAAAGGCCAACTTGGTCACTGATTCAGCCTAGTGCCACAGCGCCGCTGCAGCGCTGATATACTGGCAGGGCCTAAGATTGACAAGACTAATAACTAAATTTAATTATTAATTGCAATAAAAACTAACACATAAAAAGGGCGAAATTTATTAATACAGTATATCACTGAAATCATACCATATCAACATACAACTGGCGGCAAGAATACGATATCATATTATAAAAAAAAACTATCTGAACATGCGTGGTGACACAGAACAGAGTGGATGGAGTGTTCCGCAAAGATGCACAGTGTGAGATTTTGCCTTGGTTCCGGTCATGTTCAGTTTATATTCCCATTTGCTGGATCTAAGTAAGAACTAAAACTTTCACAAAGAAACCATAGGCTTGTTCCGTTTAGTTATGAAGATATTTTAAAACTCGAGAAATTCCCATAGAAACCATGGAAATGCATTATACACATTATATGTCACATCTAGATGTGACCAAAACAAATGTTAGTCAACAAATCATAAATTGTGGGTGATAAACATAGAGTTGCAAGAAATACAAAATCAAAATTATATATAAGTACAGTTGATACTAATTTTCTCCAACCGATGATACATTGGTAACTGTGCAGGGGGTTTGAATTGAAGTTCAAGATTGATTGAAAAAAAAACAAACAGTGCTTTGTGATGAGATGGCACCTGACCTATGGCCACATCATATACATTTGTCAGGTGCCATCTTTTTTTTCAAATTTACTCCTATTTTCCTATATGTATTTGAAAACTTGTCTCTGTAACTACCTTTCTATTTATGTACTTATACGACTAGAACATCGCTACTCATAAAAAATAGTAAAAAGATATATATATCTTTTGTATACACGCCAGTGCCACACAAGTCGACGAGGGACCCTAATGCAACGTAACAGGACCCAGAGGCCGTGGCACGCTTAGGGTGCGCTAGACGCACGTCATTTTTTTCGTTATTTATGTTCAACGGATCGCCCGTTTTGGTAATTAATAAAGTGAAATGGTTGAATCGAGGGCTGTTTGCCCCGGAGCGAATGGGGGTGCTATCACTGGAAAAATTGGCTTTGATGTCACCAATTATGTAATAAATTGCGATTGATGTTGAAATATCCATTAATCGCTTTTAATGTTTGTGTTCACATTGCTCGTTGGTTTACAATTAAAAAATGTGTACATTTGAAATTTATTTTAGATAGGTATGTCGTTATCAGGTGTCTTTTGTTTGTTGTGAGGAAGCCTAAATAAGAGAGATTTCAAGGTATACTTTAAGCTAAATAAGAGAAACATTTTTTTTAAATCAAGGCTAAAGCGATGTCCTTCCCTAATTGAAGACTAGAGTCGACACTAAGTAGGCACTATTAGGATTCTCCTCCTATGGAAATGGCAGGGGTAACTCGCACACAATAAAACACTGGACCTGCGATTTTTTTTCTATATTTGCTTCGATCGATTACAATATAAGTATGTTTTCTATTCTACGCCACGTTTTCTCGAATTGAGACAAAAAGCAACCGTTTTTTTCAAGTTTGACTCTTTCTTTTATTTTTCAATTAAGTACCTACTAATGATCTTGAATTCGAGCCGTTGGCACAAGACAATAATTAAGCAAAACGAATGATAACGCTGAGCTAACTAACGTTACTGTACCTATCCTTTTCTTCTAGCTGGTACCTTCATTGCAGATTAATGAGCATCACAAGTGATTTTATTTACTGTCTGTAAAAATTTGTGTTATGATTTGTGGGCAGAAAGAACCCAAATCACACCCAGATTAGTTCAGTTTAGTTTGTTTTAATGACAAGAACAGCAGCTAGGACAGTACAGTTTATTAAGATATTAAAATAACATAAAAACTATTACTATTTTTATACCCTTAGCACGAACCGATATCGAATTCGTAACGTTTGCGTGTCCTAAATGTCATTGTCAAATGTGTACTGATTTTTAGTTCTCGTTACGTACTTTGTGCCGCTGCTGTTCAAGTTTCCATACAAAATTTGACATTGACATTTCGGTTTGCAAACTATTCGAATTCGCTAATGGTTCGTGCTAGGGGTACTCGACCATACAACACGTTGTCGAGAGTTATCTACACCGCAATAGCAAAAATTATTTAGTAAAATTCAACATAATCACTCCGGCTAGCAGTTAATAGGAGAACATTGTGTCCACCTGGTTGAGCAAACGTATATTAGAGATTAAAACGACTTCCGGTTATAATTATGTAGTATTTAAGTCATCATGTATAAGTGAATGAGCGGGTACGTATGTTGAAGGCTTTGAAGTTAAGGACATCGCTAGCTCAATTAGCGAGACCAGACCAGTCGGTGGGCTGTAAAATTGAGCACCTATTATATCGACGCGCGGCCGTCGCTGTGAATGAGCTGACATGAGCCTTTCATTTACACAGATGTATGGGTTATGATGATTCAACACTATGTACAGGAGGTAAGTAAAGTACCCGAATCAAAAGTCCTCTTTGCTTGGCATTGAAATCCAACCTCTTTAGCTTAGCGTTTTACATCCTATAATATTTAATATTTATAGTTCCACTTCCAAATTAGAAACACTTAAGACAATATTCAACAGAGCAATATCTGCGACACCTTCTATTATTTCAATTAATAAAGACCTTTTTTAGTTTACCTACTCCGTGACAAAAGAAGAACGAAACTTTCCTACAAATAGGAAACAAAAGTAATAAATTTATATAAGCTCGGGTCCGAATGTTGCATGCGATGCATTTGCAATTTTTTAAACGATTTTGCAAAATTATATTTATAGGTCTCTTGGAGAATTATTTGCTTGAACTGGAGCACCCATCTAAGGAAGAAACCTTCATCTTACAGAGTACCCAGTGAAACAACAATAACCGTTGGCTGGTGTTGTGTTTCTGTCGGCGAGTTCGGATATAGGGCTCTACGGTGTAGGGAATAAAGGTCAGGCAACAGCCCAAGTGACACTTCGGTATCTCAAGCATTTATAGACTACTAGCGGCCGCCCGCGACTTCGTCCGCGTTAACTTTTAGTTTTTCTAAAATGAAAGTAGTCTAAGTTACTCCTTATTACATCAGCTATCTGCCAATGAGAGTCCCGCTAAAATCGGTCCAGCCATTACAGAGATTAGCCGGAACAAACAGACAGACAGACAAAATTAAAAAAAAACGTTATTTTGGTGTATATATGTATGGTGTATGTATATATTCATATGCATGTAGTAAAAAGCGGTTATTTCAATATTACAAACGGACACTCCAATTTTATTTATATGTATAGATGCCAACCGCTTACCATAAGGCAAGCCATATGCTTGTTTGCCCATCAATTTTACATAAAAAGCTTAGCCAAAAATGTTTTATAGTATCCAAGAGTACTTAGAATATAGGTAGGAATATACATAACTTGTAAATAAATTCAAATGGTTACTGTACATTAGCATTAAGACATGTATTTCTATGTTACCTTGTTCCATATCTTTATATATATAATTCTTCTGTGAGTGTGTATGTCACTGAACTTCTCTTAAACGACTGGACCGATTTTGATGAAATTTTTTGTGTGTGTTCAAGGGGATCTGAGAATGTTTTAGATTCACAATTTTGTCCGCTGGACAACCCCTATTTTTTTAGGGCGGTACGAAGTTCGCTGGGCCAGCTAGTACAATATATAAAAATCAATTACTGTTCGTTTGTCTCGCTAAAACTCGAGAACGGCTGAGATGATTTAGCTGATTTTGGTTTTGAAATGTTTGTCGTAGTCCAGGGAAGGTTTAAACGATGAGAAAATATGGAAAAATTGCGAGAAAGATAGTAAAAACAGGAATTTCATTTTCATAAACTTCTGACTTTCATCTTACTTTCCTGTCAAACATTTGACGTTCGTCCCTTCGGTACGGTAGACTCGGATCCATAATTTCTTCCAAATTATTGTAAGCGATACGAAGTAAGCCTGTTTAGCTAGTACACAATAAATATTTATTATTATTATCATTAAAAATACTGATCAGTCATCAGTGATTTCTGAGATTACTGATACTGATAAGACTAGGGTAACCAACCTTATTTCTATCAATTATAGTATTTTCGAAGCTCTTAAAATATAGAATAATGACAAAAAAATGGAAAAAATATAGTATGTGGTTAAAATACTTACTTTATTTCTGAAATGAGTATAGATAAATTTATTAGATATATTTGCTGCTCTTTACCTTAATAAATCAGTTTTTATTTTAAGAAAGCTTTTATTGGCAAAAGTCTGCTTTAAGCAAAATATCTAGTCTCGCTTCTATATTTTTTTTTAGAAATATAGTTTCTGATCCCCTAATATAGTAGGATACTATATTCTATATTATGGTTGGTAATCCTAGATAAGACACAACAGTTGATGTTTCCGATCCTCTTCAGATTCCGTGTTCGCTTTCCCCCAAAAAGGTTACGGTACATTAACCTATATAGTTTTTAATATTTCCTTATGATATTGCATCAGCCTGTAGCGTGGTATGTAACGAGCTTACGTTTACAGTTGGTTACCGAGCCGCGCACAATAGGTGCTTGCGGTCCGCGTCCAAATAACAAATATTGGAATCGGATATTGGTCGGGCAGCCAGAGGAACGGCACAACACGACTATAATTCATAGATGTTTAGAGATATTGCTAACACAGTCAAGGTGAATTGGGAGTGGAGTTTTCACCTGATAGAATGCGTCAACTGGTTACTGTCACACGCAGAGCGGCTTAGTACTTATTATCATAGGTATAATATGCCTTCTCATGTCCCCACTGCTAAGGCACTATTCTTCTTTTTCATAGAAACACAAATGTAGTTTTGTTGGTCATTATAATCCATCCGCAAGGCCGGCTCATGTTGATTGATATGGTAATAAACTATGAAGTGGCAGTCTCCTCCCAAAACAAAGTGGAGTTCTTGATGGTAAATTTTCACCCATCAAATGAATGGTCAATGGTAAGGTGCTTAGCATTCATAATCGCAGAGCGCATGCGTTTTTAATCAATGTGTTATTGAGCAGATAGAAAGAAAATATGGCTATATATTAAAGGCTATGTTTTTTTAAATACTTAAAAAATAAAATAACGAAAAATATAGGAAATATGGCGCTAACTTATTTAAAGAAAGTGAAGACCTAATATAAATAAATGGGTAAACTGTATAGATAGGTATGAATCTCATTCTCGTTATATTTTTCGAAAAAAATTCGTGTCGCAAGATTCATTTTGGTAAATCAATCGAGTACAATTTTCCTATCAAAACTTTATTTACAGTCGTGCAGTTTTTATAAGGCTACCGGAGTGGTCAACCAACTAGCCTATTGTAACATTATCGAAACTCGTTCTGTAGTTTGAGTTTTCACGGTCGACCGCCCCATTCAGATATCCGTTGCTGCGGATGTAGCTCTTTTTTACGGTAGAAATACTGCTCTCACAGAAAGATTTATTGTCGGATTTGTGGACTGTCTATTCATGGCAAGTATCGGGGATTGGTCACGGTGGATGGATGCCATGTTGTATAAAAAGGTATAAAAGATCGAAATGAAAATGTTTGGAGTTAGCCCATAATTAAGTAAACACTTCGATGGCTTTACACTGATTTGCTTCAAAATTTATTTGCGTTTGGTTGATGTAAAATTAATTAGATAATACCTAAATTATTTTAACATTATGTATTATAGAGACAGACATACGCCACATTTCTTAAATTAATAATTATAATAATTAATATTTCTAACACTCACGCCAATTACAACTAGCTTAGCCACAAGGTAAGCACTGTAAGGTTTATTTGTTTCTTAGGTTTTTACGCACCCAACTTATTATATAGAACAAGTTGCAACGGTATAGATGCACTGAATTATTTATTTATTGACGTTTCGCATCCTATACAGGATGCGTCATATGAATAATGATTTTATTTACTTTGCCGAGCTATCTTCGAAAGACTTTTATTGAGCGTTTTGTTTTATTTACTGTAAGGCTTGTTTATGGGATGCTAGAGGGTATATAATGCCCCCACCAGGATTCGAACCCGCGTCCTCACGAGTAGGCGACACCTTGAAACCCGGTATATACCACTCGGCCAACTAGGTGGTCAAAATTAAACATACTATTTTTATTTACTATTATTAGGTAAAATGGAAATATACAATATAATACATAACACTTTATTGTACACCACATATACTATTTTATATATTTTTAATTACGCTATCTGTGGATAGACCTTGCCTATGTACACGGTAAAGTTAACAGCTGCTGTATTCTAGGTTTTCTTTGACCCCTATTCCACACGGAAAATAAAACTCTTTGACACACCTCAACTGTCACATTTTCGGCATCCAACAATTTTGTAATTAAGTTTTCAACGGCTTTCTAATAATTAAGTTACAAGTACCTAACATAATAGGTAAATGATTTGAATAAATTAAAAAAATCTAATTATTCAAATCTAACTTATTGAAATAACTAGCTGTTATACGCGGTGTTACCCGTGGTGTATTAGGGATATTTTCCCGTAGTAAAACGTAACCTATGTGATAATCCAGTGTGTTAACTCCAAAAATTGCTCCAGCCGTTTAGACGTGAAGAAGTAACAAACATACACACTCACAAACTTTCGCCGTTATAATATTAGTGTGATATACCCAGAAATGACACTTAGTAACAAAATTAAGTAGTAACATTCTTATGATTTTATTTTTTTAAGCATTTAACTGCTAGATGTTTAAATCCAAAGAAAAGTTTACTAGAAAAAAAGTAACATTCTTGGTTAATCGCTAGAAATACTACAGAAACTCTTACTGGAAAATTAATTTAATCTATCTATTAAAGCACCGCTAAATACAGTCATTGCATTAGAGCATTTATGTCGTGATTACCGTATCGTGTAAATTAATTGTTGTCACTCAAAGCAATTTAGCTTTTGTGTAAAATCACTTGAGTCTGTAATTAATTAATTACACAATAGAATGTAAATACTGTGTAGAAATATTATTAAGTGTTGGTTTGTAATCGTAATAAAAAGTGTTACTCATTCACCGACCGTTTAGTATAAGTATTAATTAAGAAATCGTGATACCCCATTATAATAAAATACAATTTCTGCTTTACCGTGCTGATTCATAGAAATAGCTTAATTAAACAAAAGTGGTTAATGATTTGTGTCAATTCTACTATTTGTATGTACTAAGGTAAAATTAACTGAAATTGGGAATAATTACATTAGTGCACAAAGGAAGACTTGAAGGTTTGAAGACATTTTTATATTATGATACATTATTTGTATATGTAACCCAACTGCGGAGGCTAATTTAAAAAAAACCTGCCTTTAGAAGGGCATTAAAATCTAGTTACTCTATTAACGTCTTATTAATAATCGAAAGCTAAGCTTGCATTAATAACTCTATGTTTTGTATCTGTTCATTGAATGACAAATGGCACTTGAGTAATATGAACAAAACACGGCGTAACTAAGCTAACCTTATCATCATCATCATCATCAGCCTATTAATTTCCCACTGCTGGGGCACAGGCCTTCCCTATGGATGGAATAGGGAGATTGGGCCATGACCCACCACACGGGCCCAGTGCGGATTGGCGGGTGCTAACGACTGCAGATGCAGCCGGGATCAACGGCTTAACGTGCCTTCCGAAGCATTATTATTATTTATTATTATTATTCCTCGTTTATTAAAAAGGGGCTTAAAGTTTAAGCTTTGTTTGTCTTTCGAACAGAACATGATATCAAAACTCATAGCACCCATCAACCCGTACAGAGCTTGCGCGTTGTAGTTTTGATTAACCCGTTGGTTTCCCTATACCTATGTTTCTTACCATAAATATTTCATGACATTATGTTTAAAAGTATAAATATTTTTTTTTTGGGAGTTTATGTATGCAAACAAGCATAAGACCTGCCTGATGCTAAGTAGCCGCCATAGCTTATAGGCGCATGCTGTACCAGGTTAGTGCCGTCTTTGACCTATTGGAGGCCCTGGGCATATTAGGATAATGGGGCCCCTATGACTTCCGTTTGATGATTTATCAGGAACTAGGGACTTTTTATTTGATCTGAGGGGGCCCCCTATCAATCGCGGGGCCCTGGGTACTTGCCCAAAGTCCCCACTGGGAAAGACGGGTCTGCGTTATCATTTGAATGTTTTGTCTTGACCCTAACCCTTCCCCGTTCTAGGAATCTTACTTACAGAAAGAATGTAACAGCACTAAAAGTCACTGTGTGTGATTGTTCTGTAAAATGATTCAATTCAAGCTGGAACCAACACCCACCTCGCTTGTGTATTGTTCATTATCTATTAGACATTTCACATTGTAAATAAAATAGGTAGGTATACTTAAGATTTTATTTAATGTAAGTACAGTAGTAGTACAGTAAAAAAAGCGTAGTGCGGGTTGACGTCTCCGCTGGAGGCCGTGGCCGGAGGCGGCAGTGGCCGTGCGTGACTGATCCACTCAGAGCCGAATTCACGGCAAGTCAAATGTTTAATTTGCTCTATAAATCACGCTATTAAAAACATTTCAAGGGTGTCATCGCGGCACCGATCTTATTGGAAACGTGACTTGCCGCTCGCTGTGCACCGACTTAAGCCTGTGCTTTCTCAACGAACGGAACATTTTATTGAGAGAAAATGTATAAATGTATTAAACGTTCGTACTCAATAAATAACAGCAACAATGTAAAATCAATTAAAGACGAAAGTGTTTTTGTATGTAAAGGAAAGGAAACTGAATTGTGTTTCTTTCGTGCGGCACGAATTGCGGAAAATTGACTGGGAAAATGGAAATATAATAAGGATTTGAGTAAGACACCAACTAATATATAACATTGTTGATGTTACACAGGTACTTATACAAAAGTTATCCTTTACTTTATCTATAGTTTATATCCACAAACGAAAAGGATAGGCTGTTTTGAAGTTAATATCTTTATGGGGAATATTTATATGATATGAGAAAAACTAAGATATGAAACAAAGTTTTAAGTGTGCCACTTTAAATATAATCGGTTTATGATAATTTTGTTTAATTTTTGGTAAGTTTATACATATACTAAAAAAAAGATTGCTTTTTCAAATAAACCTAATCATTAGATATAAGATTTATTGATTACAATTAATTTTTTTTTCCAAAAAAAAAAAATTTTTTAAATTGTGAGCTACCCAAGATATTATTAACTAAAATACAGTTAGGTATCCTTGTGTTCGTGCCTTTAGCCTTAACAATGTGTGGCTTCCGCTCGTCACTAACATTAGCGGAACATTGCACAGGCCGACCATTCATAATGGGAGCTGTGTAAAAACTCGCTAGTCCGTCATGTTGGTATTCTGACATTGATAGCGGACAGTTTTCAATTTGTTTGAAAGTAAATTAAGGGATTGTAATAGATTGAGAGCTTTTGTTCCGTATTGATTCTTTATTTTAATTTTATATGAAGACTAGCTGTCCCAGCGAACTTCGTACCGCCATAAAAATAGTGGTTGGTGGTTAGAGGGTGAAAATTTAGGGTTTTAAGTATTTTTTTATTGTGTATCATAGAAAAATAAAAACAAAAAAAAAATTATATAAAAAATATTTAAGGGTGGAGCACTCTTTACATTCAGGGGATGAAAAATAAATGTTGTCCGATTCTCAGACCTACTGAATATGCATATAAAATTTCACGAAAATCGGTCGACCCTTTACGGAGTAGTACAATTACGCACACCGTGACACGAGAATTTTATATATTGGATAAATTGTAAACATAGCTGACACCAATTGCGTGCCCAAAACTTTATCTACATACGTTGATACATGCATATCATCTTAAAAGTTATCGTAAGTACCATTTAACCTTTAAGACATAATGGTTCTTAAGGAAAGGTACAGTTTTGTAAAATGGTGCGGAATCATTTGTTTTTCATTCCGACTGGCCCTTGACCAGTATATTTTGTTATCAATGACTGTGCTCAAAAGTGTAAGCCAGGTGGTTGACTGCGTTCCAAAGTGTTCTAGTGTTCTTACATACTGCGGTAATATGTATATTCAAGTAAACTACTCATTTTTATAATAGTAACTACTGACTTGTTTTGTTTAATTTAAGTAACATATTGTAAGTAATTTGTAATTAAACGTTATCCACGAGAACTCTGTCGACAAACTATTGTAATAGTTTGGCAGATAATTTTATTTATTATCAATATGTGTACTAAGAAAATCAATCAAAACATATATAAATATTATATGTAGCATTTAACTGATATATCTTTAAATCTAACGAAAATATTACTAGAATATATTGCCTTGAAGCCTGAAATATTAGAAGAAATTTGAGACGGCCATTAAGGTCACGGTAGCATAATTGGTCAGTGCATCCACCCGGATAGCGGAGGGACACTCACCGCGGATGCACTCGAACCGACACCGGTTCGAGTCCCGTTTGCTGCCACAGCTAATCATTTTTCAATTTCATGCAAAATAACAAAATTTGCAAAAAAAGAAACAGAAGAAACAGCCCGCTAATTTTCTTGACGGTTATTATTGGTTTTCGTATGCGAGTGTCGCGGAGGACAAAAATCCCTGAATCGTTATGACCATCTCCGTCGACAACATACCGCGGACTCAACGCACGGTGTGCAGATATTTGTTGAAGCGCACGCTATGGAAGTAAATATTCCCAGATTATGTTGTGTTTTACAAATTCACATGAAGTTTAAGAAATAGAGAAGACGTTTTAAAAAGAATACATTTGTCCAGTCCGCTCTCGCGATGACCCCAGTTGTTCGGAGAACTTATTGTACGCGGTACTTTTAATTCCTCGTCTGTGTTGTTCGATGCAGATGTAAGCAATATATTTTGGCGGACATATTAGTCCACGGACAAAAGTCCCTCTCAATGTATTATTATTCTGCTAAGCAAAATCAAGCACAACAAGCACTATCTTACAAGCACTTGTGAATGTCGAAAAGCTACGCCGTCGGTTCGCAAATCAACGGCGGGAGACCTTGTATTGAGAAGAACCGGCAAGAAACTCAGAAAGGGTTGGTTATTTATCCCTGTATTATAAACATAGTCGTCAAATAACGATATAAATAGATCGTAATCTGTGTGTTTCCCTTTTTTTAATAAATCAAAAACCCGTTTGTAGGTGAACTTTTACGTGAACATAGGTCAAGATTGCGACGCTTTACTATGCCTATACATACATGGATTTTCGATCCCCACGCTTGTATGTCGTTGTGCGTTCACTAGTCCAGTACTCCAGTCCAGTGGGTATGTACGGCTCCGGGTATATCAAGTAATTGGTTGGAATAGCATCGCGTCCGCGTTGCGTGACGGAGGAAGTCGGAGGAAGCGCGGCTCGAATTAAATTAGATTAAATTGATTTATCGGTGGTACCTACCAACGCTGCGGCCCTCCCTCCCGCCGGCGCCGTCACAGATTCTAATTAATGCTATTCGATTCGGGAATCTACTGGAAAATTACCTACAGTGAAGATCAGCCTGGAGGGTATTTTTTTGTTCGAGAGTTTGGAACAGTTGGGAGATCCTGACAGACTTTTCGTAGGATTTTGTAAAATACTTACTATGTATCCTTTAGTATTAAAATAGAATAAATACATAGATAAACAAACAGAAGTAAAAGAAATCAACGTTTCATCGCCTGCGATTGTTACTAAAATTGCCATTTTATAGAGAGAAAAGATAAGCTACTAGCTTCTAGTGGGTTATGTGCTTTTCGTTTATTTTCAGTTTACATTAACAGTGGTGACTATATAAGTAGATTTATTTTTAATGTAAATTATACTCTCTTATGAGTGTCAATTCACTTTAATATTCCGCATTCTGTCAGGTGCACAAATTGCTTGCGCGCTAACGTATAAATCATTAACTTGATTGCCACCTACTATTTTACTGCACTTATCTGATTAAGTGTGTAGGTTTATTCTTGTGGAACTAGGAAATTAATATAAAATAATGTTTATATACGGTAGCCTACAAAAATATTTATACACCTTTGTCAGTTCATCAATCTTATCACAATGAAATAAGGCACAAACATTTTCAAAATAGTTTCAAGTACGACTGTAGTTTTTTTAAATCCAATTATTTTTAACTGTATGAAGACAGCAAAGCTCCTGCAATATCGTGTGAATGCCGGCGGAACAACCTACAGTGTGCGTCTAATTAGCTTTTGTTTTAAAATTAAACATGATTTAGTTCCACATAAAGGTCTTATTTGAGTGAATATTTCGGTGGCGTAATCTATATGTACATTTTATTACGCCATTGTAGTTATTATTCTTTAATGGAGACGTACGTATGTGTCTACCCACGTATAATAGAATAAGTGCTTACTAATTAACATAAGTCTATAAAATTAATTGGATAAACTAATATTATGTATGTTGATATACAGAAAATAGGTAGCTTAATATAAAATATTGATTAAGATATTCTATATTATGTAGCAAGCTGTTAATTTCTATTATATGTTAATAATGTCGTATGTTTTTACGACAAATGCTTAGAAAGAGGTATATGACAATAAAAGTTAATGATGGAATGGAGATAATGTAGGGGATCTTAACTTATCTTAAATTTATCAATTAGAGTATATATGATATTCTAGAAAGAAATGTTAATATTGATTCAATTAAATAATAAAATAAAAGCACAGAAAGGCATTTGAAGGCTTTTCACAAAATACAATTGCAATTTCCACACTTCGGATTTTTCCTGGACCAAAATATTGTACTGAAGGTACCAAAGGAAAATATATTGTTCTATTACATATTTGTTATATATTACTTTATAGTCTTTGGGATCACGTTACCTTATTAATGAAGCAAGTTCTTTGCAACAACCTATATATCTTCGCTCCATTTACGAATGCATCTCAATGCAAAGAACTCAATATTCTTGTTAATCCTTAATGCTTTTAATGGGCTTGTTACCACACAAAAAGTGGGCACACATACAATATCCGTACGGTTGGTTAACCAGATCTACTGAAAAACCAAGAGATGAATCGTGCTTACTCTCGCACAAAAAATACCAAACGAAAGTGTGTATTTTATACCGGCGTATAAAACGATTTGTACGCGATAATTTTGATACATAAAACATTTCATTATAGGCAACGGGCCATTATTCAAAAATATTTATTCATGTCGAATGATTGCCTTTCTTTTGTCAGTGGACAATGGAGTCGTAGGGCCTTATTCCATTTGCGGGCCTCTTTCACGCGGCCGTATTGTGTGCACGCTCGCGTGAGTTTTGTTTTGTACGAGTGCGCGGCCGAGGTACAAGTATATTCTATTCTTAAATTAAACGGAGCCAAGATTGATGAGTTTAGACACGACCTGTGACATGCACTACCGAACGTAACTCGCTGCACGTTTATTTGGAATCCTCCTTTATTTCACGTTTAATAATAAGCTGTAATTATTGTGTAGGTGATAGCCTTGTGTGTGCGTTCGATTCGATGTTCGGGCTCGCTCGGCTGGCTAATAGGATTTTTTGTACTCGCATTGCGTCTGCGTAGCGTAGAGTAGCCGCATTAAATTGATGTTAATACATCACCCAAGTTTCGTTGTTAAACACTCATCAGCGTCTATGTGGACTGACATCGGCGTAACACAAACAACGCTCTTGTTGTGTAATAAGTAATAACACCACGTGAAATATGATATGATTAATTCGAGAACACGTTAGTGTACATTATATCTTTCATAAGTCATATATTAATATCCCGCCTTAATACTTATACTAATAAGTATTAAGGCATTCCAATGAAATGATGGCGGGATATTTAACGAAAGTTTTTAATGATCCGTAAGTTTTGTATAGATAAGTATAAATATGTTTGAGTATTGAACGAGTAGGGAACCTCATTTATTCACTTAAAAATCAAAACTGAATAAGTTCAGATGTAATCATAAATTTTATATGTTTTAAAGTTATGCATAAAAGTACGTAATATTCTTTGTTTTAGTACTTACTAAATTATTCCCTACTACAATTTTCTATTTGAGCGGCAAGCGGCTAACATCTATTTAAAAACAAACCTGATATTATCCAAAAAACTGAGCTTTATCCTTTATTTTGTAATATTTTTTTTGTATAAAAAATCTGACTACAAAGAATACACAGTACTTACGTCTTCTAATAATATCAATTTTATTGGAGTTATTACGCAATCTAATGTTTAAGTTTGTTACCATCAACCACACCTGAATCCAAAATATCTTCTAGAATTTATTGAATTAGGTAAGAGTTACTAAGTTGGAACGACTTTTGTAATATGAGCGATGCCAGACGGGGTCGAGAAAAATCTACACGAACGTCAACTAAAATCTTAATTTATTGTAAACGTTATAAAAGCTAGGTTAATAGTACCTGATGATATCTCCACATGAGCTAGTGAATAAAAGGATTTTTTGAAGTGAAAACTTCTTTAGCGGCATTGTAAACTTTTTTTTTAAATTTTAAACTCCCGTCAGGTTAAACACTTGGGCTGATCGCATCATGACACACAATAAAATTGGAAAGGTTCTTGACTTTCAATATATTGATGTTTTCACTTCTGCCGGCACTCCCGGAGTGCAACCCGTAGTTTTTTTTTACTTTATGTATGTCTTGCTTGATCTAATTCTCTGTCGATGATTAAGTGTCTTGTAAACACAGAACTCAAATCGCCTTATTACAAAACATTGGGTGCGTTTAGCCAACAAAAAGGCTAAGCTGCATAAAAAGAAAAATGGCGATTGCTAAGTAGCACTGGAAAAAAATATAAAATAAAAAAAAATCTAGTAAATTTTCCTTTAGATTTTTTTAAACATCTAGCAGTTAAATGCTTAAAAATAAATAGAAACATAACTATAATTGCTATTTCTTCTTTCAAATGTTTAATACTTGAAAAAGTATTCATTTGACATTGTGGGTTACCTACAATGTGAAGACATGGCGCTGCCTTGCAGCTTAAGGCTAGGAAAATTTCGCCGCGGCCAATAGGGCCGTGGTAGCATAATGGTCAGTGCATTCGCCCGGATTGCGAAGGGTGCGGGTTTGAGTCCCGTCCGCTACCTGCTCCGCGTGGATTTTATTTTCTAGTAAACTTTTCTTTAGGTTTAAACAATTTAATTGTTTAAATTGTTATAATTCATCGCTAACTTCAGTTGAATCAACTAAAGTATAGTTTCCGCCGATAATGCTAGTTAGCATAGTCTAATACTGACAAGCATTCTCGAATGCTGATTAGCCTTTTTGTCGGCTAAACGCACCCATTGACTAAAGTTAAACTTGGCCTAAAAACTGCTGCTGTCACTTTTGTTTGATAAAAAGAAGACAAAGACAGTTTTGGTTTAAACCAAGACTAACTTTTGTCTGCGTTTTAGAATAAGGCAGAACGCGTTTACACCCAACATCAACATCCGACTTTTGGGATACCTTGAGGAGCATCAGCTAATTAGCGACCGACAAAACGGTTTCCGTCACGGTCGGTCGGCTGGTAATCTTCTCGTTTATCTCACTTATCGTTGGGCTGAAGCCGTCGAAAGCAAGGGTGAGACCCTTGCAGTAAGTCTGAATATCTAGCTATCTAGGCCTAGCATATAGTACTTTTCTTGAAGTTACCATCCTAAGGTCTACCTGAGGGACTTTGTTAGTGGATATCCAGCTTCTTGGACAGCAGGAGCATTAAAATCGTTATCGTTGGCTGCTGCTCAGAACCCATGACCATAAACACTAGAGTTCTACAAGGTTCGGTACTCTCCGCGACACTGTTCATCCTGCATATCAATGACATGCTGTTACTTCCTGGCATGCATTGGTATGCAGATGAAAACACGTACGACGCGTGGTATACCGGCTAATAGTTCTGGAATGGCGGATTAAGCTTGTGTCCGAAGTGAAAGGTTCTCTTGAGCGAGTCTCCGAATAGGAAAGTCAGAAGAAGCTCGTCTCGTTCAACGCTAAGGTTGAAGTTGTGTCTTGATTGAAAACTACTTAACGTCAGGTGGCCCGTCAGCTCGTCTGCATTCGAAGGCAATAAAAAAATATAAAAGCTGTGTTCAAGACCAAGATTTTGCGTATTAGAAATAACGTAAGTAGTTTTAACCATAGTTTGCTGACAACAAATTGACAATCTTCAATATAATTATGCAATAAAATGTTTGTGGAAGGGCGCATGTACATATATTTTTGTTCGGATTACATTAAAAACGGTAACCGGTCGAACTGATATTGAATGTTACTTATGAGATGCTGTGTTTGATTGTGATATAGAAAATACCATAACAATGCATTCGTTACAATTATGTCTGTGATACAATATGTTTTCATTTTATTAGCATTTATCTGGTAACATTTTGGTGGCTAACGGACGTATACCGGATCGGAGCTTGCCCGTGAAATTGGGCCACGCGTGTTGGCTGCGCCGGCCCTGTAATTTGCCCGCCGCTTCTTCCCCGAAAACTAACCGTACGCTAGTTCTAATAGGGGGGTATTTGTAAACAAAAACAAAAGATTTAACAGTAAGCAAAGGCGTGGAGTTGAGGTCAATAGTAGGTACTGATCCGCCGTCACATCGCTATTAACTAATAATGATATTGAAATGTATTCACATTACGTAAAATTTACATTAGTTAGAACTTTAGAACATTGACATAGTAAATGGTGGTGAACTTAGTTCAAGTTCAAAAGTAGTAAGTAATATAATAGTTATTTTTGATAAATACCAAACTTGGTTGCAAAATGGTAACATACCTATCATACGCACAATGCAACTCTCCACGCCATCTTCTGGGTAGTGTAGGCAGCGAAATTTTTCCTTTTTCTTGTTATTAATATAAATCAGTGTCCAATAATGAAATTCTATTTTTGACAATCATAAAGCAAAACAAGTCGAGTTTGTTGTTTTTATTGGCTTAGATGTCTATCTTTACCGTGTGCATGTGACAAACAGATAAACAGCGCGATCACAAACTAATTTATTTTCTGCAAATAGACTTATAAAAAGGTCTTTTACACGTCCAAGTATGTATTATTTTATCCCTACCACTGCTTCGGGACAATAAATGGGCCAGTACTGAGAAGAAGCAGCACAAGAAACTCAGCGTAATAGAATAAATTCGAGGTGATGATGCCAAATCCCGTGTTCACTTCTCGGCTAATGTATTGAGAAGATCAGCTCCAATAGTACGGCTGACGAAACTCTGCTGTCCTGAAGTAAGCTATTTGGTTGTACAGTAGTAAAATTTTCTTCCCACAACATACAATGTGCAAGGCATTGAAGCGGTTGACTTCATGCTTTATCATTTTAAACGTATATCATGTATAAATCTTATGAGGAGACTTCTTTGCGTTAATAGGAGGCCTGCACTAAAATAAATACTGACGCTGTTAAGAAGGGCTGTCAGTAATTAGGGGGGTACGAAGCAGCGCAGCGGCGAGTCTACGGCTCGTACCGATTTTTATCTCAAACGGTAAGCCGACGTTTCCATTCTCGTAATTACAGAGTTTAGGCCATAGAGTGAATTATTACGGTGGTAATCAACGGAATAATTGTTATTCGCGGCGCTAGTGTTTGGTGAGCGTTTTTGTGGTCGCGGCGCTTCTGCCAGCAAATTGAATTTCGTACGATTGCCGTGCTATAACGGTCTTCGTGAACGTTTTTGTGTGTATGTTTTTGTTTATACTGTTAATAAATTACGTTTTGCTGAGCGTGTACGCTATTAAGATGCTGTGATTGAACGCTATAGAATCGACTATGATTGTGTGCTACGTCCAATTTGCTGCTGTAGTTTATGATGCTTAGCATTCCTTTCTTGTCAATAAATCTACTACCAAGAGCGCCTCTTGCGTTTGTTTTTTTCCCTTCTATTAGATCTACTCTATGGATATATTTGATGAAAGGCCTCACTGTTCCTAAAAAGCAAAGCATGGTGCCATTTTACAAATATAACTTGGCCAGTACCATTTCATAGATAAAATTACTGCATAGATCGATGAATGGGAGTGAGAAATGGGCTATAAAAGCAGAATCAAGAAAGATGAAGTATGTATAAATTCACTAGCATTGAGGAATATTATTGGAAAAAATTAAGTGTTTTATTTTATAAAGATTTTACAAGAGAAAAATGTAGTTTGAAAGAAAATAATGGGAAAATAAGAAGAAAGAATAATTAATACAGGAATTGAGAAAATAAAGCTAGTTAGAGGTAAAGGTTGTCCGTCTATAAAGAAAGAGCGAAAAGAAATTATCTGAAAGGATATGAATAGAATCGAAGAGAGTAGAAATGCGGGATCTAAGGACATACGCGAACCTTAGTCGCTCAAACCGAAGACCATTTTGGGGAAGGGCTAATTAAACGATACTCGAAATTTAACGAAAATAATATCTGGTTAATGAGCAAACGAAAAGATATGATCTCTACCTAATTCTACAGAAATGTGACCTTTCGATTTTTAAGAAAAAATAAATAACCAAAACTGTTATTGTATAACAAAATATACTCATTCGAGGCCGTTTAAGTGTTTAATATATAAAAATATGAGAAGCTAGACGGCACAGTGGTTAGACGCAAAGTAGTTCCTTTAGATAATAATTTTTAGTTATAAATTATTATCTTGTGCTGTTTCATGTTTCAAAAGTCGCTGGTAATGGATGTGTCTGCAGACTAGGCCTTGTGATGGGTCGTGGCCTTTTATTCCATCCACAGGGAAAGTCGGTGCCTCAGCGGCAGGGACAATAATACCAAAAGAGTTATAAGATAACTTTAATAAGCAACACAACTGAATTAAGTACTTATAAAATAAAAGTCGTATTATAAAAGCACACAGTGAATTCTTGGTTATGAAGGAAAACCTATCGTGACTTACCTACTAACCCATTATTTATTCAAGTCAAACTAAAGCTTTTAAAACAAAACACGGAAAGAGCGGGGCAATTTATTTTCCCTAGCGCGGCGCCACCCTCGCAAATTCATTACTTTTTACGTGGTGCTTCCGTTTCCTAACCCGACCACTGCAGACTATACAAACGATGCTTATGTCGGCAATATCGTTCAAATCTTACTACATCGCTGGCCTTTGTTTAGCTAGTATGTTACGTAGATAGTTTAGATCGTCGATGAAGTTATAACACCTCTATATGGCTTCGTATTTTCTCGGTATGCAGTACGGGTGCGGTAGTGAAGAAGGATCGCGATTGATTGGCTTGGACTTGACACGGCTCTGACTTCGTTTGCACAGCCGTTGTTTAAGGGAAAACTAACATAAACTTTGATGCTACACGCGAGCTGGTGCAGCTTGTTGGATTTATTGATTCCATGCGGCTAATGCAAGGACTTTTTTTGTTGTGAATAATATTTTCTTTTGTTTCTACCGATATAGAGTTCGTAAATAATGTTTACGCAGTTGTTTTTTAACAAAAGAAAGGAAGTAAACTTTCCTTTTATATTTTACTAACACTGTCCCGCGGTGTTACCCGCGGTTTATTAGGGATATTTTCCCGCAGCAAAACGTAGCCTATGTGTTAATCCAGGGTGTCAGCTAAATCCATACCAAATTTTATTAGCGCTCCAGCCGTTTAGACGTGAAGAAGTAACAAACATACACACTCACAAACTTTCGCCTTAATAATATTAGTGTTTTTTTTATGCAAAATATGCAATGCGTTTGACCACAATCTCACCTGATGGAAAGCGATGATGAGGCCTAGGATGGTACACGCCTGCCTAGAAGATGCCTGTTCACTCTGGCCTTGAAGATGCCCAGATTATATTGGTCCGGGAAAACAGACCGTTCGCATAATGAAGGCAAAATCGCTTCGTGCGAATGGGAGGAACTTCGACAACATAAGGATGGAAGCCCTCGCCGCGCCTGGTCGTCCGGTGGTGGAAAGGGGAAGGGGGGATCAAATTATGTAATACCTCCGCACACTTTCCGAAATGTAACCGATAAAACACCGAGAAGCAAGCTACACGTCTTCGGTGCTCAAGGCTCTGGAGATTAGCCTCAACGAGAGCGTCATTGCCTATGAGTCTCTTCACACGGTGTTCCACCGAGTCCAGTACATTCAGCTGATACCGAGCAGATCCGTCCCAAAGGTGACAACAAAACTCCAAGCAGGAGCGCCAAGTTCGCTCGGTAAAAAAGTGTGATTACAATGATTGCTTTTAGTTTTTTAATTAGAATAGTGCTTCAGCTAAACATAAGTTTGATATTTCCTGTGGTACTTAATTCCAATAGGTATGTGTAAAACGACTGTCTTTTATGATAACTTTTTATGTTTGGATGATCCGGAGATTGGAGATCGTATTTAAAGTGAGAATGGTTTTCGTACAGCGGCACGTATTTCCTTTATACCATTTTCATCATCAACTATTTTCGTGGTGGAGTAATTTACTGGGTTTTGTTAAAGCGACAAAGTATTGTCTGTAAGCCTGGATAGACTTCTAAGAATTTCCTGTATTCATTTTTGAATAGTTTTCAGTATACGGAAAAGGACAGATGGAGGTGTTTGAATGCTTGGCTCTGTGCGAGAAGACTGGGCGACGCGGCATCGTAAACAGCGGCTCGCAGCCTCGCAGGTGGAACAAACGCGCCGCTAAGAAGGCACATCGCATACGTACGACACAGCATAAGGGATTCTCAGTAGGATATGTGTTATAAACTTTTTTGTTGATTTTCTAAAATGTCATGGTATGAGGAGTTTGTGTATGTAACATGACTGTGTTTATATTGTTTTATTGGTTTTTATCAGTAATCAAGCAACTACTGATAATATAATTTTTTGGTCTTGCCTGTTCATTGTTAACTTCACAATACTGCAGCGGCCAGCAAAAGGGGCATTTATGGGCAAGGCTTGTATAGCACTTTTCTCAAATTATGCACGGAAATTAAATTAAGTTTTATAGGTTACGGAAAAGTTCTTGGGCGAAACCGCAGACAAACAAAACAAAAATTATACTGGTTTCCAGGTTTTCTTGTCTACGGTTAATGCTCAAGAAGTTTGCCGGGGTGTAGGTAGAATTTTTTATTTGAAAAACAAGTTCATATGTTGTTAATTTGTTTCTTTTTTCTATCATGAGGTTTCTATTTGCATGTCAGTTCGTAATTTAAATAATATCTATGATAAATTAAGTTTACAAGGTTGCCATGTTTCGGAGTAAAAGATCGTTCCATTTTAAAATTACACGAGTACAGATACGGAATTTCATACAACTTTTGGCGGCCGCTGCTCGCATTTATTTGGCCAGAACTGTTTGAGAAATAGTAGAAAAAGCGTGCTAAGGAAATGTCTTTAATTATTCTTTTTATTGATTAGGAAAAGAGAAATTTGTTTGCAATCAACTTAACAAAGAGCATTTAACTTATCGCAGAAGCTTTTTAACCTTTCTCAAGTCTTATACAGCATATAAATATAAGCATGTTCTAATGTCGTGTGATTTTATACTAATTATATTCCAAATCGATTAAATAGTATTGGCATGAAGCATCCTGCAAATTTCCATGACTGACTTTTGCATAGAAGGTATACGGAACACTGAAGATGTTGCAATTTTCCTATCTTTATTTTATGTTTAGTAGAACCAATTTATGATTTAATCGTAAACTGTGGTGTGGTTATACTGCGTTTCTCTATACTTCACTGTCTCTCCAGAGATATGTAATTCAATAACAATAATCGTATTCTCTTTAACGCCGATATGTACAGCTCGGTTGTTCTCAGAAGATCTTATATCATAATTTTTGCATTTGATTTTGAACGTTCAGTCGTGTTAATAAGGGCTTACTCTAACAATTTGTGTTCCGTTTTCATGTTCGGTTTCTTCTATAAACGTGTTGGTAATAGGACGGCTGGGCTGCGCTTGCAAGTAACAAGTGTTACGTGAGCAGGCTCATTGTTCCACGTTCTTTATAGCTACGAATACTCGGGCTGTTTAGTACAAGTATCAGTTATTTCGAGACATAATTAAAGGCTTTGTATGTAAAGCCGACCTTTGGAGACGAAGAACTTAAAATTAGCCAACCAAGTTTTGTAGTTGGCAGTTATTTTCGAGGCTTCTGCAAGTCTAACCCATTATGGTTTTGCGTCTCTTCAAATATAGGTTTATAAGAAAGTACCTACATAAACCTATTTTCTTTAGACAGTGCAAGCACCGAAATATTAAATGTTTTGTATTTTATTTATGTCAATTAACAATATTTTACTTTATATGTACTTTTTTCATTTACTTTAGCGGAATGCACTTCATATTGCTATTTTTTGTTTTCTATAGTTATTTCTGGAGCAATTGAAAGGAACAATTCGATGTGTAGTTTTTTGCACTCACCGTGAACAGGACCCCGCCCAGGTCCTGCCGGAATACCAGCGCTGATACGATGAGAAAGGTCTTTTCTGACTGCGTTAGCATTAGCTGAGGCAGGGTCCTGATTGACCGTCTTTTTTTCTTGTTACAGGGATTGCAAATAAGCGTATGCCCCGCCTAATTATATGTGGTCATCATAGCCTATACTTAAATGCATGCGGTGTCTAAAATATCACTCGCGCTGTTGCCTAGCCTGACCCTATCCCCGATCCCTTGGAGCCCTAGAACCTTACTTATCGACAGAAACACTACACCATCAGTGTTATTTCACTGTAGTCTTCTGTAACGTGGAGGTTACTTCTTATCTAAATTCGTCTTTAGATAAAATTGCATTTTTTGTCATGGGTTAAGTTTCCTTGTGGACCCTATTATTTATTTATTTATGATGGCCAATAAAGGTTTTATTTCATTCTTAATAACACAGAAACTGAATTTCAGAAATTTCTTTATCTTAACATTCTTGCATATAATTTTTTTAGTGTAAATTAATAGCTTTCGTCATCTACAATTTTTTCTTTAGTCCGGAGTATGTTTATTTAGTAATTTAACTAAATGTTTCAAATATTTGCAGTCCGCACATACTGTATTTTTCTTTTGTTCGTAGTCCAGATATTTTAAGAATACTTTTATATCCCTTTATTAATCCATCGCATCAGAATTAGTCATCTTTTATTAAATAAGTACAATAACTGTAACTAAAATAATTTTAAGTTGTGCGATCATGAAATGGTCAATGTAATACGATAACAACTTTAGACACTGTTTTAAAGTATGTTTAAGAAAAAAATGTATGACATTTTCTTCTTTTTCCTCTAAAGAGCATTCAGAAATTAAGTATTATTTTTGGTACCCTCGCATTCCTCAGGGAAATATCATAAGTAGGACGTTTTTACTGGCATACATAAAACTTATTCGACCATAAGCATTATTGGGAACGATCATAATAAGAATGAGCATCTATGAAACCTACAATAGTTTAACAATTTGACCTGTTTTATTGACGTGTCTTGTCATAACACAAATAAGTATGTCGGCATCGCGGCGCCCCGTAAGTCATGTAAAAGAATTCACAATAATCTTCAAAATCTTTTGATCTCTTATTATATGAGCAAATATGTTATTTGACAAATTCTTGGTGCTCTAATTGATGAACGACATTCATTATGTGAACTTATCACATAATGAGATGTCTTCTTAGTGAGCTCGTTGCGGCACATTTTCATAGTATATCTCACTCCGCCGCCGGCAGTAGCATACAAGCGGAATAAGTCCTGTCCATACATAATGTAAAGGCTACCTACAGCCACGCTCGCAGCGATAACTCTGCCTGTTTATACATCCAAATTGCGATCTCACCGATTTGCCGATCCCAGATAAGAAGCAATTAAGCGACCGCGGATATACGACACGAACATTGGCGTATATATTCCGCCAGTTAATAAATAAAATCTTATATTTGCGCTCGCCCACTGCCCAATGATATATAACGTTTGTTAATTAGGTTATCTCGCGGCCGGCATCAACAAAGGGACACGCTTAAAAGGCTCGTTGATATTAAAAACGCGGCTTATAACTTTTATCATAAATCACCCTCTGGCTAAGGCGTGAGGGCGCGCGAAAACCTCTATCCAGAACAAAAAATATGCAAGTAATGTCCGACGCGCCCTGAGAGCTTTTTTGAGTAGATGTTGCGCTTAGAATTAATTGTCTCGTGGTGGTGGTAATAGCGAAGCGGTGTCAACATTTGCTGCAAAGCTTTGCCAAAGATACCTATCAGCGATTTATTTAAAAGCACCTGTGAGTGAATTTTAAATTGCCATATTGTATTGCGTGCAGCAGATCAGGCGTAATACGCTGACGTTACATTGATATCTTACCAAGTTTATTTTCAATTTCATTGTTGTGTTATAAATTCTTCAATTACAATTTTGGGTTTAAATTAAGAATAGGGATGTTTACGCAACGGTTTAAAAAGCATGACTTACTTTTTTCAAACGTTTTTTAAATGTTTTGCAGTAGAAAACGTAAAATTTGGTCTCCCGTTCAAATAGAGATTCATTGGTTGCGTTAAAACTTTTTGATTTAAATTAAATATAACTTATATTTTCTTTCACAAACTTCGCCAAGAGCCGCCGAGCGTTGTTATTGGAAACAAATTTATATCGATACGAATATCTCGACCATTTTCCCTTTAAATTGCCCAGCCTCGTTTTAACGACTGCAGTTTAAATGTAGAATAACGTTTCTTGGGTGTTGAGTGTTATGGTCAAATTTTGCTTGTCGTTGCTATATTCAATGAGATCTTTTGGAGGTCGGCTGTGGGTACATGCAGGCATAGAGCGAGTGGTGCAAATTCGTCACGGATGCTTATCGAGAAGGCAGTCGATAAAGGCATGTCGATGTTTTATTATTACTGGAAGGCTCGGTAATCATACCAGCTCTGCTTTCGACGAGCTCTCACGCGCTCATTATGCTCTATGTTGATCTTTTTAATGTACCATCGTAAAACGTGATCGACATTTGCTGACATTCATGCGTGATCCAGTTGAATGTGTCACTAGGTTCTAGAAAATTATGATTTAAATCAGCTGCTAAAATAGGTATGAAAATAAACTGCGGTTTTAAGGGTTTAAAGAAGGTATTCGTGTGTTTTATAAACTGTTTTTTACTTTTAGAGTTCAGGCCATGAACATGAATATAATATTGTTTAAGGTGTCTTCAGTAGTAATAAAGTAATATAATACTTAATCAACTAACGTATCGAGAATATTTAAAATGTATGTAATAGGTTGTTGATGTAACATTTGCTCAACTAGCGTAACACTGTATTAATTTACTTGTTTCCGTATTAATTAAAATTTACGTATGTTATTATTTTTTGCTTTTAGTTTCTTGTCGTCCTTCATAAAAGAACATAGACGTTAGTTACTGCCGGCCCTTCATAACCATATCATACATAAGCTTGACTGCAGCTGATGCAAGCTCTGCCAAAATAGTTTGGAAAAATTTCATGTTTTTCAAATGTTTTAAATAAAAACATATAAGTATTCCGTCTTCTCAAAACAATATATTTTTATATAGGTAAAATTTATGAAATACTAGTTGACCCCGCGTACTTCGTACGGGTGAAAATAATTTGAAAGAAATGAAGGACCCGAGTCTACCTTACCAAAAGGGACGAACGTCAAATGTTTGCAAGGAAAGAAGATAGAACAGTTTCTATGTGAAAATTAAATAGACGTTTTTACAATCTTCATCGCAATTTTTCCATATTTTCTAACCCTTAAAACCTTCTCTAGACCTCCATGAACATTTCAAGACTAAGATAAGATAAATCCGTTCAGCATTTCTCGAGTTTTAGCGAGACTAACGAACAGTAATTGATTTTATATATATAGATTTGCCTAATAATAAGCTTAGCTGACTCCAGCAGTCTCTTCGTTTCCCTCAACTTAATACCGACATGACAAACAATCGCCTAAGGTCAATTGGTGAAAATTTTTCATGAAAAAGTTGTAATATGCATTTAATTGCTATCTCTACGCTATACTGTTGCCAGTGTCACAAATTCTTCTTGAAATATTTATAGGCTAGGGCGAACCCCTCTGAAAATATTAAAAAGTGAAAAAAATCAGAACAGGATGAAACTCATTTCAAAAGTAAGAGAATAAATACATTAGAAAAAAGGAAAAATAATTTAAGGGCGATTTGAGGTCGAGAAGGGTAGAGTGGGGATCTTTCAAGGGGGAGGAGTTTATAGCGATTTTGGAATACCCCCGTCCATAAATTACGTGAGGTGTTTTTTGAATTTTCTGCGCCTCCCTCCCCCCCCCTGGTGAGATATCGTGAGATTTTATTCAACCTCCTCCCCCATTCCCCAATCTCACGTGAGATTTTTCAAAATATGGGTTTCTTACGTAAACGCGTTGGACTGTTATTGTGAAAAGGACGCTTTATTTTAACGGGTGATATTCGATGGAAAATACTTTTAATTGAAAAATGTGTTTACTAAATATAAAAAAATATGGAAGATAATAATAATAAAAAAAATCAGTACGATTATTTTGATATTTAGCACATATTTTTAGGTTATGTGAAAAAAGTGTAAATACAAAAGTTGTATGTAGATCGTTTTATTACCTACAATTTTGCCATTTCATTTAACAGTGAACTTTATTAACTTTTTTCGTTTTTAAATAACCACCGAATAGACAACTCAGTTACTGACACATTGGAAAAACAGGAATAGATCCAATTGTAAATTACCCAATAAATAAATTTATTTTGCAGTTACCATCGGATAGTGCTTTGCGTAACTCAAATAAGGTACCTGATACAAATAAGGCCTATGCTGAAATAAGGCCTGTAGTGCAGAAAAGTCTATTAAAAATATGTTTACATCAAAAATACTTTACACACGCATAGAAGACAGTTCTACAACTCGGCAAACTGCACGAGCGGTCCGCTCGAGCTCATAGCGTCATTAGTGGCAGTACTTTGTGATGGACGAGCATTTCATAGCGTGTTATTAATTTGTCGTAATCTTTAACGAATTTTAATACGTTATTCTTTGAAGTTTTGTTTCATTTAATATGTACGGATCACAATATAACTAATCAAAAAGTTGACTATGACTTAAAATTAAACTTTTGAATATGCGAATTAAATACTACCAATGTAGTAACTTTTATGAAGTATAATGTACTAAATAAAGTCTACTTTTATAAAAGGCCTTATTTTTATCAAATACATCTATCAAAATATATTAATTTTCCAATATTTAATAATATTTACGAGAAGATATGTTAATATGCAAATTTTTGTTAGTATGGATATGTTTTTTTTATATTATTCTTATCTCTTGTTAATATGAGACTTCAAACCTGACTAGCAATTTAAGATCATTGTTATAGCAACTTAAGCAAAATATTTAGTAAAATAAATTAGAATGTTGTTTAAGGATCCCATGGAAACACTTGATTTAAGGCTCAGAAATACATATTTATTTTAATATAATTCATACTCTAGTAACAATATTCCTATAATTTAAGTACATAGGTTTTGTTGAGTCACTATGTTTTTTAAAGGCCTAAGGCTAAGGTTCCAGAATTAGCTCTTTTTAAGAGATTTCTGATAATAGATTGTAATATGTTTTCTTAATTACTTAAAATGTATGAACCAAGGAATAATGCCTTGCTTTTATTTATCATCTTCTTCGAATAATTTATCATGATATGAGTGTTTGAAATTAGGTAGGCCTTAGTTGTATCACTTACCTTACTTAGGTACTTACTACCTACTTTGTATTGGTAGATATTGCTGTGAAGCTTCAGTTTTTACACGGTTCGACCACCTCCGCGCTTCGGCTCCGACGAACGGTATCGCCAGTGTTGTCAAAAAACTCAGTCGTGACTGTGGAGATAAACTTTTTTCATTTCCAAAAGTAGATGAAATTCATCGCAATGTCCACTTTCCACCATCTGGTTAAATATTAGATTCTGATTTTGTTTGCCCGAGATTTCTATAGAAATTGTTGCACGATTTGGAAAACCGATTGAGTCGCTGTTGAAGTGTATTTAGCTTGTCCGTTGGTTGAACAGTAATTTGTGAGGCTGTCATGTAATGCGTCTCTATGGGACAAGATTGAACTGTTGTGCAAGCAATAGGTACTGCAGTATTGCAAGCTTCTTTAGGATAAAGTGTCCACTTACCATTTGGCGGTTTATTAATCATTACCAGGAAACTCAGAAAGTTTTAAGAAACTAAAAAACTAACTTCTATGAAAAAAATATTTTTATTAAATCTTTTTAAAGAACTCTCCACCAGCCTCTATACAAAGTTTCATGCATTTGAACAAATTTTTTAAAACATTTCTTCCAATCCTTCGCAGTCACCTCTTCCACGGCCGTCTCAAACGCTGTTAGCGCTTCTTCCAGCGATTAAAACTGTATCCCTTTGAGCAGATTTTTTATTTTCGGGAATAAAAAGAAGTCACACGGAGCTATAGTAGGACTGTAAGGAGGGTGTCCCAAGACTCTGACTGGTGTGTAGACCAGGAAGTCCTTCGTTTTGATCGCAGAGTGGGCGGGCGCGTTGTTGTGGTGAAGAAGGACAACGCGGCGTATTTTTGTGTTAGCTTTTAAGTAGTCGTTATTCGAAAACAATTCATACTCACTGACTCTATAATACATGGTTATTTTAGTTGTCACGACCTCGCCCAGGTCCTGACAGAATATCAGCGCTGATACAGTGAGAAAGTACTTTGTCACTCACTGTGTCAGCATAAGCTGAGGCAGGGTCCTGATTGGCCGTCACAGATTATTATATTCTTTTTTGTTCTTAAGGTTATGTTATCTTGTATTTTTTTATTTTTAAGTTTTTCTTTTGTTAAGATGGCCAATAAGGGTTCATTTCATTTCATAATAGGAAGTCTCCGACTCTGATAGAGTCTGGTATATGGATTTCAATATTTTTTTTCAACCTCTAGTTCAACGTTAGGGTCAAGTGGTGGGACAGCATAACAAGGGGCATAGTGTAACATACGGAATATCTCTGCCCTTTTCTTATTTGTCTATGATCTGTCTTGACGTGTTTTATTAGTTTCATATGCGGCCGGGTTAAGTTACAGAGATATTTCTCATGTAACACTATGACCCCTTGTTACACTGTCCCCCGCTTTACCCTGGAGATATATCTTATGTAAAAGATATTTTATTCAGATTTTCTAAGTATTTATTTTAGAATCATTGGAATGCTTTATAAGGATTGTTTACGGGAATCCTTATTTTGAATTCGAGTCTTCTTTATTTTTACATAAGGGGCCGTCCATATATTACGTCATTCTAAATTAGAGGGGGGGGGGGTTGGTCTGCGGATGACGGTAAATGATAGATAGGGGGGGGGGGGTGTTTCGAAATTGACGTCATTCTTATTTATTTATTTATAGTTTATTGTTCACGTACAAAAAGATTATTTCTAAAAAGAAATTTCTTCCAGCACACCTAGTAAGTGAGACTGCAAATGTGAGAGGCGGCTAAGGCACGTACAATACTAAAATAACTCATAATAAACATACATAATGCAACATAGATGTACACAAATACAGTAATAACTACAGATAAAATACTCTAACAATAATATTACATATAATACTAGCTTTTCTCAAATCTGCAATGTTTTAATATTGTCAAACTGGTAATGACGTCAATTTTGGGAGAAGGGGGGGGGGGGTCATTAAGAAATGACGATAGGATGATTGTAGGGGGGGGGGGGGGTCTAAAATCTGAAAAAATCGATGACGTAATTTATGGACGGCCCCTAAGGTTAGAATAAGTAAATACATGTGAATATCTTCTATTCTTTTGGTAAAGGAAAGTTAGGGAAGACAATATGATTGGTCACTAAATATTTTTTGACACCGTAATATTTTTTTGCCAGCGTACAAAGCTAAGATGTTATTATTTACAGGTGACTGGGTATTACATTTTTTTTTAATTTATGTTATAGGGGGCATACGAGCAGACGGCTCACCTGATGGTAAGTGATCAACGTATTTAATAATAATAATTTGGAATGCAAAATAATTATTAGGTAAAAATAATTAAGTAATCTCTCTGCTTCATCGGTAATTAACTTAAACGATTAAAAGCCATTACTTATATATGCTTGACTCTTTTCTATATTTTAATACTTACTTATATTATTTTTTAATTAGTATTGGTTATTACCAATAGATTTATTTGTGACTAAAGCAAAAAAACATTTAAATTAGATAATTAATAAGCTGGAACTGGATAAAGTTGCAGTTTACGTAAAATATGCATGTTGCTTAGACTTCTTTGATGTGCGTACAAGATACACAATCTTTAAAAAAAAAATGTAGGAAATTGATTTATGGCCTTCTGTACATTATTTTTCTAGCAGCATTTTAACGATCGTATTAGTACGATGAAAAGATGACAATTTGATCAAACTTTAGCTGAAAGCCTTAAATCACGCAAATATTATAAAGGCGAAAGTTTGTGAGTGCGTATGTTTGTTACTTCTTCACGTCTAAACGGCTAGAGCAATTTTAATAAAATTTGGCATGGAGTTAGCTGACACCCTGGATTAACACATAGGCTACGTTTGACTGCGGGAAAATATCCCTAATAAACCGCGGGTACCACTGCGGGGCACAGCTAGTAAGCAATAAATTCAATTAACGTATATTGATTCGTTTGAAAGTGGTAATAAACCAAAAACTTAGCTGGTTCTCGAAGAATTCTGCCTTTTGGTGGTTTTGTGTTACTGTCGGTGAGTAAGGATCCAGGGCTCCACGAGGCAGGGGATTGCGTCAAGGCAGACAATGGTGCGAGTGATATTTTTGGTATCGCAACCGTTAGGCGCGCTAATAAACCAAAAATATATATTGTATACGCTTGTGTTGTCACCCTTTTAACATAAAAAATACATATATTCCCACCCGGATTCATTGCAGGTAAGTATGTATATAGGTAATGGTTAATGCAACATTTATCTTTGGCAATGGGTAGGTATTTTTCAGTTGAATAAGGCACATTAAAACATGCTCTAAAAAATAAACTATCTGAAAAATATGTACATTTAGAGTTTTTTAATAAATAAAAAAAAAAGGTTTTTTTTTCATAAATAAGTAAATACTGATAGCTTAATATCACATTCTGCTGTGATCTTCATCTTATATTATACTTACCACTTAGACTTAATGATTCCTGTGACTTTTTCAATCAATCAAATCATTTATTCGTTGTCATCGGTAACAATAAGTTGTTAAAATTTATATAAATGTGCCTCTATGACATTCTTAACAATATACGAAAATTTGTTATCATTACATTTTAAATTCAATAAAATCATAATCATAAGAAGAAAGAATCAATACATTAATCTATAAATCAATAAAAAATAAATCTAATATTTTTTTATGATAGCTATAGAATAAATACATAATGAAATCACTATGACAAACAGTAAATTCTACTTCTCTACTTTTTCTGTGCATTTCTTTGTAGGTGTAAAGAGTTAAGCTTACCAGATGAAAAGTATAAATGCCTAATATGTAATATAAGATCGGAAAAGTGGTCGTCTTGCACCCATAGAATATGTTTAATCTAGATTTTTTATAATGAAAACAAATCGTCATTTCGTTGCTATAAAAATTATTAATGACTAATTTTAATTTAAAAATTAAAGTCGATACATTTTTATTGGTAATAAAAATAGCTACGAAGTTAAAAATAATTTAATTCTGATGAGAAATATACCATTTTATAGATAACATTAAGTCCCACTTTTTAAATAAAAGCATGTTTCATGTGGTTATAGTTCTTATCAGTTTTATTTTTAAACTTTTTAATTGTTAATTAAATTTTTACAAAAGTATTTGTAAAAATGTGTGTATTTTTTTTTATTAAAAATAGTCATGAACTACATATTTTTATGGGCAACGAAATTTCGATTTGTTTTCTTTATAAAAAATCTAGATTAAACATATTTTATGGGTGCAAGACGACCACTTTTCCGATCTTGTATTACATATTAGGCAGATATAGATTATCATGAAAGAAACCTTATAGTAACTAGGCAAGTAGGTAGGATATTTGATGACAAAATCAAACATATTTAGGTACCTGTAATCTGAGGAAGTGAACATTTTATTTAGCGAATAAATACTACGTGAAAATAATTTATTTTATTGGCTTATCATTCATTATGACAGCAAAACTATGTGTAAGTTTGTTTCTGTAATAAGACAATTGTATGTTTGTAATCAGAATGTAAGTAATCAGTAGGTAGGTACCTAGCAAAGTTACTATAGATAACATTATGAGTTACTTACGATGAAATAAAATTCACAAATTGCGATATTGGAGCAAAACATGAAAAAACTCTATTTCAATCTCAGAATACGTTTGTTCTGTATTCTGAGATTTCAATGAATTATTGTTGAACATTAGGCGAGCACCTCATTTACAATTTAAAAATTCACTTACGGTACTGTGCACCATCAACCCGCCGGTACTGTTTCATCTCGCCGATTAAATTACAATGCTGAGAATTTTAATAACACTCATTCATCGTCGAATCGGTGTATAATTCAAATCTCTTTTTCTGTATCATCGTAATTTACATACGCTAAATAAAAAGCGGTGTCATCACAAAAGATATTTGGAGGCAATATAAACATAATATCAATTTAAATTCCTTGTTAGTGGACCGAAAGCCGACATTATACTTGAATGTCGTGGGTTCTGATTGGCGGGGAAACGGGCCAATGAGATCGAAGAGGGTGCGCGGGGTGAGGGGAGGCAGCGGCGGCCGACGGGCGGGCCGACATCGGGGCTCACCGGGCTCTCTTCGCCTCAGTTGCTCTCTACATCTCATATCGAAGTGACGTGTACACGTATACGTGGTGTTGTTATTATTGACTCTGAGAACTTTAATTTGTTACCTCTCTGGTGGAAGTGAAAATGCCGCGACCTTCGCGTGAATCTTACGGGGATCAAAAGCCGCCATACTCCTATATCTCTCTGACGGCCATGGCGATATGGAGTTCTCCGGAGCGCATGCTGCCACTGTCAGAGATTTACCGATTCATCACGGACCGGTTCCCGTACTATAGGCGGAACACACAGCGCTGGCAGAATTCTCTACGGCACAATTTGTCGTTCAACGACTGTTTTGTGAAGGTGCCGCGGCGGCCGGACCGTCCAGGCAAGGGCGCGTACTGGACCCTGCACCCGCAAGCCTTCGACATGTTCGAGAATGGATCACTGCTGCGGCGCCGCAAACGGTTCAAGTTGCAGAAAGGGGAGAAAGATAATTTGAGTGCAGAGCTGGCCGCTTTGGCGAGTTTCAACAGAGCTTTCTTGGCGCGTCAAGCGGGAGCTCCGCCGCCGCCGGCGATGCCGACTGCTAGTTTGTACACGCCGGCGATATGTCCTCAGTTGAGTCCGGAGCCGGCGGAGTTGCCGGAGGTAGGCGGGATGACGATGCTGGTGCGGGAGAGGCCTCGGAGGGCGTTCACCATTGAGGCGTTGTTGGAGCCCGAGCCACCGCGGTCGCCACCGTCGCCTCCGCAGCCGGTGATGGCGATGGCCCTTCCACCATACGTGATGGCAGCGCAGCGCTATCACGCCGAACTACTGGCAGCTGCGCACGCGCTTCGCCCCTGTTACCTGCCACACCCGCTCCCCGTTGCGTGACATAACGCGCACTGCCACACACACTCGTGCAATGCTAGATTGTAAGTACACAGCTGTAATAAAACTGTTATGACGCGGATGTCAATTATAGAGAAACCTCCGATTTGAGGTTTCACACCCTAAGTCCGAGGCCGCATTGGCGGCGACTGTGACTCGACGGCGATTTTGTGAAAACAAACTCATGTAAACACACACTGCAGACGTTTCCGCTCGTACTTCGCCGCACCAGTGCTGCCTCGGCCTATTTCTACAGGGCTGAAAAGCAGTCGAATACCAAATAATGAAACAGCATTTCACGTCAATTGCATTTACACAAAACGTTTTTTATAATTCATTTAGATCTAAAATAGACTGAATGACAGATATAGTAATTAGGCATTTTCTCAAGTGGTTTATTTCTGTGTAGAAAGTGTCATCACAATTATAGAGATCTCACTCGTAGGTACTAATAAAACTGATAAGGTAGTGTTGTAATACTTATGTATTTATTAAAAAGACATTCCGTCGCATTCCTACTATAAAATTTTGATAAGAAACCAATTTTGATAGTTTACAGTAGAGAATTATAATTAAATAATAATAAAAAATATAGCTTTCGTTATGTTGATGTTTGTAAATATGCTTCTTCTTGATGATAATAATTTTAATGTTTGTAGATACTTTAATGTAAATTAGAAAGTTGTACCTACATTTTAAAATGTTATTTATTGTAGCTAAGAAAATAATGATTTAAATTTTATTGTTTATTTTGACAGATCCCTAATTTTATAATTGTAAATATTGTTTTGTTGTAATAATGAAATTGATAGGAATATTAAATGAAATTATCATTACATGAACATATTTTGTTTTATTGGTAATAAGTTCTTGACCTTGATTGTCTTTACAAGTTTTTTGATGGTTGCTAAATTATTATTTATCATTAAATCTTACAAAAAAAACAGTGATCAAGCAAAACATTTTTTTTTATCCACCAAATATAAAATGCAATAAAGATAAGTGACGTCATCATGTTGTTCATTGGTAGTTAAAAAAAAGTTTTGGCAGACTAAAAAAGCCAACATGATAAGGAATATATAATTTAATTTGATAAAGCCATTTTTTGTAATCATTGAGTAGTTGGGATAAAGGTCCCAAGAATAGTTGATTTTAAATTTGATTTAAACTGATTTATTAATTTTCTCCATAGTAACCCAAATGTTATGAACAAAATTTTCTGTTTTTCTTGATTAGAATGTATTTTTTTGTAGTAACGAGTAACCAGGCGTTTGTTAGGAAGTGAAAGGTGGATTAAAATATAATTCTCGTTGTTATGTTAAGATAACGACCGAAAAGTGGAAGGTATACCAATTGGATCATTTCTCCAAGAATATTTCCTACATATAGATATACCAACTCATTTTGCTGTTTTACATGGCTCGTTTGATATATGAGTGGTTCATTAAATAAAAAAAAGGTTTTTTATAAATAAGGCGTCCAAAAAAATGAATTGTTAGTTATACTTTCCTACACGTATTCAAGATTGTAAGTCTATTATTATAGGTAATAATAAGTTATCAAAATCATATTAGAGTTATTTCATTTGATAATATCTAAGTTTTTCTGCGTTTCTATTCCTTTTGGTTTTGGTGTTGTATAAACAACTACCGTGATTTTCCTCAAAGAAAATATGGTTACGATTATTTTCCTTTAAACTCAAATATAAAGTAAACATTTGTAGTCTACTATAAACATTAAAAGTTATGATTAATTTAATAAGGCCTTGAAGTTAATATTAGTAAATCAATATTATCCGTTTTTACGTTCAGAAATAAATGGGTTTATAAACGATTTTCTAGCATAAACGGAGCGGCGCGGCGTGGCGTGAATACATTTAACAAATTAATATCTTCCTACTACGTTACTTCAAAATTTTTAGTTATATGTTGTTAAATATACTACCTATAACACTCTACTAAAGCTTTAGAAGATATAGCTTTTAAGAAGATAGCTAGCCACTCGTAAATAAAAAAAATCCTTATGTAAGATCAACTAACATAAATTAACTACATGTATTATATCGTCATAAAGTGAAAAGATAACGGAACTTTTTACGGTAGCTTTACTCACAAACCTATTCGCAACGCTTTTACTAATTTCTTTTAACATTCAGGGGTTGCTGGACCTTCGTGGGCGGCAGCATTGGGCAGGCTATTAATGGGGCTTTTACATACGACAAAAAACGGTCGCGATGGTGGTCTGTTTCATGGTGTAACGCGGCGCGACCGCTGCGTTTGTCCGCTAATAAGTCGTGATATTAGATTGTGGCGGGTGCTGAATCATGGCTATCCTTGTTAAGGACGCAAGGGCTTGACTAATATTTATGTAGAGCAAGTTACCTTATGTAGACCTTACCGGCTTAAAAGCAACGCGGTTATGCGTTAAGTTAGTATAAGTATTTATTTATTTTGTACACTCACAACAAAGTATTTGAAAATAATAGCAGTTATGGGTATTTGTGAAGTATTTTTTTTGTATTTAACGTTTATTTAAATTCAGTATTATATAGTTATGATTCTTCTAGAATATTATATATTTAAGTAAGAAACGAAATTACTTATGAACTTTTTTTATAACAACTCGGTATATTACATTAAACTTTTATTTAATGTCAAACCATAGTTATTCAAATTCCCTATTAAAATCATAAAGTTCTGTAAGAAGTTATTATGTATTAAAGTACAAGTAGATTATTAAATGTGCGAGTTGATATTTACTTTTTTCAACAAACTAAATTTATACGTAGGTAAAGGTACCGTTATACCTAGAAGAAAGCACAACAAGAACTCTCATTTTTGGAATACAAAATAATATAAATTGTTCGGTAAAAAATTGATCAGTGACTAAGTAGATAGTTTGTTTTAAAAATAAAAATGAATAAAATATGTGTCAAATGACCACTGCGAGCTTAAAATATCTTTAAAAATCCTTGAAGTGTTCGGCAGTTCTTGTTTGTCCAGTTGGAATTTTAAAAGTTTAATCTGGTAGTCTCACATAAATAGTAATAGAAATAAGGTTACAGGCATTTAAATGCATTACTTTCTCTTCGAACACGTTAGGTTTTTATATATATAATACGTTATACGTACTCAGGTATGTAACTGGAGACATGGAGAGATGCCAATGTGCTGGTACCTGAAAAATGCAACCACTCAGAATCGGCCAACCTCCGGCTGTTATCTGTCACCTCTGTGTTCTGCAAAATTTAACCCCTCGTTTTCTACCAACTTGTTGTGGCTGTTTAAAACATTATTTCGTTAACACTGCATACCTAGTATATTACAAGTATAAGTCACTTATTTACTTAACATATTTTGTTTATCCAACAAGTTTGATGCAAGTGTTATATACTATATGTTTTATACATGTACATAAGTGTGAACAAAAAATCAAGACATTGTATAAAATTTGTTGAATACATGTCTTTATACCTTGGTGTAAAGGAGGGGTTAGAAATGATCTTTAATAACCATCTGACCCGCTACCTAGAGAACCACTCTGTGATACTATAAACATACAAATTGTTTTATTTCGAATTGAATACAATTATAAAATATGCAGTACAAAATACCTGTCAGATATTTTTAACCGTGCCAACAATGTTCTGAAACGTAACAGTTTTATCCTATATTGACTAAATTGGTTTATTATTATCAATTCTCATCAGAAAATCAAAACTTAATTCTAATATAAATAAGGAAGTTTGATACTACCATTATTAAGAAAGGAAGGAAGAAAAACATATAGATATATAATTAACTTATAAATTCATATATAGACAACAAATTTTAAAAATCTAACAATGAAATAACCGAACCCTCAATAAAAGTCTTTCGAAGGTAGCTCGACAAAATTAAATAAAAAATCATTATACTGACGAAGCAGACCTGAAAAGGCTGCGAAACGTCAATAAATAAATAAAGTTTCGTGCATTAACCCGTTAAAACTAGTTTTATTTAATGAGTGATGTGCGTGAAAACCTAAGAAATAAATATAGATATACCTATTAATATCAGAAAATGATATGATATGAGGTAAACGTTATTATGAAATATATACTTAAATGTTTGCTCATTACCAAATAACCTCAATTTCCTTGTAATTTAAATGTTGATGAATGAATTTATTCGTGTGGAAAATACTATGAAGTTAGGTCAACTCTTAAATAGAAGAGGGGTGACGCGATTTCATTATAAAAAGCAATTAACCACTACTACAAATCTACTGCATAAAATTTCAAAAATAAACGATTACCAGATGTGGGAAATTCATAATACAATATAGTCTTAATAAGTATTTGTTCAATTGTTGCTCATTACATAGCCTTTACGTCATTAGGCAGGTATAATTAGACATGATACTAATTATAAAGATAATACTGTCCTATTTAACTAGCGACAGCTGATGTCCATTATATAACACACTCGATAACCATAGCTGGTACAGATCTGGGGGATAATCGCGTAAGAAAATTGCTATGGCTATCGCCTCTGACTACCAAAGGCTTCAAATACTTACGCTAGTTTTTTTATAATTGTTGTTACCAATACAAAAGAAAAAAAAGTGCGGGGCATTTGAAAATCTTCGGTAGTCAGAAATAACAAAATGAAATCGTAATCGATAGCGATAGCTATAGCAGTCTCATTAGACGATTGGCCCCCTGGAAGCATGGACGCGCCCCCGCCAAGAAGACAAGACGAGCCAAGCGAAGGCGCAAGGGCACTACCTACCATTTCTCAAAGCGCTTCGTGGTGTGTTTCAACACATAAGTTGGGTTTGGATTATACCAGATACACAAATTTCTCGGGATACGTTGTCAATAGCGGACTTATCAAACATATTAAGTTTTAATCGCATAGCTCCTATAGTTTAGATTTTATTGCTATCTTAAAAACTGATTTCCTGATGATTATCTCAACTCTACATCAGATCTGATAACTTTTTGACAGTGCGAGTCATGTGGATTCGTTTTGGCATGATTTTACATGAAAATGATTTGGTGGGTTTATATATTATATATTATAAGGAAGAGTAAAATAAAGTTTATTCAAAATAGGTTTTACAGAGCTCCAAAGCTCAGTATAATTAGTATTCTCTTTTGATATATACTTATAAAATGTTTATTGGGTACTTAATTTATGTTAGTAATTCTCTGAGTAGAAATTGCTGTGGTGTGCAATAATTTTAAATAGGTTTGTAAATGCTGTAAGGAAAATAAGTTAAAAGATAGTACTGCCAATTTGTTCCGATAATAATAATAGCTATAATAAATATTTTATTGAGTTCTTAGGTACAAAAAAACTGTTATTCGTAGTTATATATCATAATTTAAAATATAAGTAAATAATGAAATCAAAAATTAGGTTTCTAAAAATTCTCTGAAAACCCACGGCCGCCACACTTGAAAAAAATTGTGCTGTGATGTTTCTTTTTTTAACATGCACAAGTAGGTAATAATATAAAAGCAATCTTTTCCAAATAATAAATATTTGTAGAGGCAGCTGTTTGAGAAGGACCATTAGATGTGCCTAAAATAATAATTGGTTCTCTTAGCACTTCTGTTGACGTTTTTGCTCGAACACCTTTGCACGAAACGGCGTAACCTATAATTTGGGAATTAATATCTAACACATTGTGCCTATCCGTCCGTCCGTCGATTCACCGTTTTTATAGCTTTCCCGACAGCGTACCTAGTAATTATTTATACCACGATATCGCCTTAAGGGTTTCCAAAAATTTGCGATAACCCAAAATAGACTCTTTTGTGTTAAACATAGAGAAAATAATCTAAATTAGTGTTTCAAACGGTTCAAATCCTTTATTTTTTTGAGAAACTTCAAACTGTGTTTCCAGGATTTGATTTACTTAATCAAAATTAAATTGTGGAATAAAAAATATTTTTATTTATATTTTGTTCTGATGAATTGCATTGCAATATTTAATTTAAAAAAATATGTAGATTATTGTTTTTTCAAAAAATTTGACACAAGTTTTAATCGACGCTCTTAGCTTCGATTAAAATTGATGATGAACAAGTGAAGTCTGCAATTTCTACCTATTTTCAGGGGTTTGAGAAAATGTAATTTTTCTTGCAAGGTATAAAATAGTTATTTGAATGATCTGAAAAATGTATAAGGCTAAAGGGAAAATATTTTGAAAAGGATTAATAATTTCATGTTTAATTTCTGCCATCTTCCCCTTCATCGTGCGATAGGAAAAATATACGGTCCTATCCTAGTGCGTATGTTACTGATAACGATATCTTTGCTGGGAGGTACAGTTAAACCCCACACGGGCTACATTTTGAACACCGTAGGCTAATATAGTAACCCAGTGGCTTAAGCCTATAAGTTAAGATAAAAAAAACCTTTCCCATCATTCCGCGAACTTTTTGATCTTCCATCGTATGCTCTAAGTATATATTATTTGCGTATCTGTATAAAACTGTAGTTTTTATACAACTTTTAAATATATATTTAAAAGGTTGAAAATCGATACTTACATTGAAATCAAAAGCTCTAAATTAAATCGCAAGAAAGGACAATGGGCAAAAAACACCCAGCTCCGCCAACAATGTAATATGTATAATTCGAAAGATGTAATGAAAAAATAGCCTTTTTTATTATGACACCGTAAAAATATCCTGGTGGTCGAAAGATATACGCATGGGCATATTTAAATAGCTAAATAAATTTATGCAATAGTACCTTAATTTTGAATTTATGCAATAGTACCTTAATTTTAATTATTGGTAGGGGGTACGGAGATTGAAGGACTTGCAGTTACAGTTACAGTTGCAACTAGTGGACGCATATGCAGTTCTTCGTCTTTCTTCGTTGTGATTGTGTGATTGATTTATTATGTTTGCTATGGGTACATTTGAAATTAGCTAAAAGCTATTACGGAGATCAAGTTCTGGTAGAGGGACACTTCAGCTTATCCTTATACCGAGAATCGAAACTACTTGTTGCCTAGCTTAACAACGTTGGTATTGGTGGGTCAGTTCTGTGGTTTTTAGGTTTGCCAAGACATGCAGAGAATATTCACATACCGGCTCTCTTCTGGACACTGTGATTTTGGGCAAATATTATTAAAAATATTTGTAATGTTAATTCCCTTGTTACATTAATATTCGTCCTTTATAATACTTAAACTATTTAATTAAAAGAACTAAAGACACCCGGGAAGGAATTCGATGCGCTTTGGCACAGACAATCATGACTATAATAGCTTTCAAACAAATGTAGTTTAAGCCGTGGCGGACGTGGGTGCAGCGTTCATACATTTTTGCCCATTGTCCTTTGTATTAGAAAAAACATCAACAAATTTTCTTTAGATTTATACATCTAACAGTTAGATGCTTAAAATAAAAATATAACAAGGTCAAAATTAGTTTACTGTTTGTTTCTATATTTCTTTTATCTATAGTAAATAGTTATTTACTAGGTCTTCAATGTTTTAGAAAAGAAGTAATTTTGGCCAAATGATTTCTATTATTTAATAGTTTAGTATATTTTAAATTCCTAAAGTTTACAAGATTGTAAAACAAAAGTTTTGCGTCACAGAGGCATGAATAATATGTTAAATTTTAAAGCAAAATAATATTAAACTATTAAATTCGGGACATATCATCATAGTTGTGTATTTTTTAATCATTTAACTGTTAGATTTATTAATCATCATAATGAAAAAAAATACCATATTGCTATTTCTTTCTATATTATCATGACTGTTATTTTCATAATAAACTGTGTAAGTAAATACAATTTTGTATAAAAAAAAATCCAAGTATTAATTTAAATGTTTTACAGGTGTTTCAACTTCTATGATTTTAATTGTGTGAACAATATACTAATTTAGATTTGATTAAGGTCACCGATATTTTTGATAACCTGCTAAGAAACAATCATCGTGCGCATGCGTAATAATCTTACGCGTAAGTTTACACGGACAGCTGATATATTAGAGGATATAAAGGCATTTGTTACAGTACCCCTAGCACGAAGCAATATCGAATCCGTATCGTTTGCGGGCCTGAAATTTCATTGTCAAATGTGTACTTATTTTTAGTTCTCGTTACGTAATTTGTGCCGCTGCTGTTCAAGTTTCCATACAAAATTTTATATTGACATTTCGGTTTGCAAACTATTCGAATTCGATAATGGTTCATGCTAGGGGTACTGATCTGATACATTTTGATTACAGATTTACGTATTCACCTCTACCTGCACCCCTAGTAAAAATCTGTAGCTACGCCCATGCTACTCTTCCACTTAAATTCCTAATATTAATCGTACCATAAATGTTTTAAAATTCCATTTTCAATCGGTTCAAATCTCAGTTCTTGTTCTGAGGTTTTAATTTAATCCTGATAGCTTACATTTCCTTGACATCTAATATGTTGTCAAACGTCTCATGTACCTACGTTACACTCAGAGACATCAATCATTTGTTTACAAAAGTTTTAACAATGTTTATGCTGCTTCGCTGAAAAACGAAAAATATGTCTAAAGTTGAAAAGGCATTATGAAATTGTTTACCCCAACTGATTGGACTATGTTAAAGTTATAATTATATTCAGCTTTTTCATGGGAAATTAATTGAATAAAAGAAAGCTTCCACGAAGCGACGAACGCCGAGCGCGTCGAAAGGCTTCGCGACAAACAATCGTTTACAATCGAATTTACGCATCAAGAACTTCTATTCTAAATCAATTGCCCCTCCCTCGTGGGGGAAAAACAATGTCGTCATGGCGATCGAGGTGTCGTTGGTGTCGGTGCGTCGTGTACCCGACAGCGGCGCGGTGTCGGCCAAAGACGACCCGCTGCGGTTCCGGTGATTGTGTGCCCCGACACCGCCCCTCGACGGCTCGCTCGTCACCTGAACCTGATTTGTACAATCTAACAATCGCCTTCAAAATATATTTAGTTAGCATAACAAAGCGGATGGGTTTAAGCGAATATTGTTTCACATTTCGAAACTCTTTGGTGCTGCATCCTTTTAAATCCGATTGTGTTCTGTCGGTTTTATGCTCACAACAAAATTAAATCAGTGTCCGTTTTATGCTTAGTGAAAATCCAGGAAAGGTTTTCAGTCTTGTTACAATGGTACATTTTGTTTTGATCATGCTTTACCGGTAAAGCTAGAAGGCGGAACTTCAGATTTGCTTATGTTATATAGCATTAATTGAATATAATTATTTTCACTCAATTTATTTCTGATACGGCATGGTGATATCAGCAATGAAATTTATGATAGCTTACGGTGATTGTTTTACTTGTCACACCTATAGATGCTTCTCTATATAATCAATTTGGGTAACTTGGTATATCAGGGATACAGCTGGTATTATAAAACCTGTCTTTATTGCAATTAAATTAAAGTAACAAAAAAATAAACACACTATGTCAGTTTTCAAGTTTTAAATCTGCTATATTATTATCATTAAAAAACTTATTAGCTGATAGTTTAAGCGGAGAATATAAGTATATAATTAGGCACTAAGTGAATGAAAATTGCATTGATTCAATTACATCCTATTTATGATTAGCGGTTATTGTTTCATTTATGGAAAACGTGCGAACCGGTATTTAAGAGTTGTAGGTAGGTAGCTAAGTGGAGAAAAGCGTTATCTTGTTTTATGATTTTATTTATTTTAATTATGTATGTCATGCATATTTAAGATAGTATAAGGCCTAGCCTTCCAGATTTGCCTCACCTCGCTTAATCTAGAAGGTACAATGTTACGAGTACAAGTAAAGAAATAATAAAAACAATAGAAAATCTGGAATAATTAAAAAATACTATCTTCGAGATTTGATTCCTGTGATGAAGGTATTACTCAAGATGAAATTAGTTTTTTAAATATTAGCCGAAGTTGGCGAGAGTTTGGTGTAACATCCATACTTGTATGTGCATATAAAATATTAACAACACATAAGTACGTATAAAAGAACAGCTGTTTTAACATGATGATCTGGGTGACGACTGCATGATCTAATTATGTAAACACAAAATATAAAATATTAATAAAATACTATTCACTGCAACAAAACTAATACAATGAATAGATTGTTGAACAAAACCTATTTAACTTATATTAATATATTTTTATTTCAAAAAGTGGTTTTACTTGCCCGGCGCCTGCAGTCAAAGTCGGTAATTCATTATATTTTGAAATACTTATGTCGTCAAAAATATGTTAAAAGATGACCAACAAGACCATAGCAACCACCAAGTTCGACTAAGAATTTGAAATGACGACGACGCCAAGAATTATGTAAAATTTTAATAAACGTGAATAGAGTGACTCGTTAGAAAAATGCATTTGTAATCCAATGTACCACCTAATACAGGTTTGCACCATGTTTAAGTTTAATAAAACGAGAGCCTTAGTGACTAGTCACAGCAGTTGCGTTCTATAAGAGCAAACTCACTTTTCACCGCGGAATCGGTGGTGTGTTTTGTAATTTATTTGAAATTCGTATATAATTTAAATCACTGCAGTTGGCAAATCTGCAAGCGACTATTTGGATTTCTGGTATAGTTTCTGGCTTATCTGTAAGCCAGCGTTAGTTTTGGCACTAAGCGAAGTTTTTTAAGTGTAGCCTTACCCTTAAGTGATAAGTTGTAACCATTATTAGATAATGTCATGCTCACTCGACCGGCTATTCGTAAGTAGATGCCGGTCCGACATTTCCGTCAATAGATTCGAGGACGAAACATTTATTAATAATACATACATAATCTTTATGCTAATCTTGTCTTAATTAACGCTATGTCTCTGTTTCGACTACTAGTTTTCGGATCAGTTTCGTTTATTGCATTTGCTATTAATATTTGAATAATTCATTTTTTTATTTGATTGGGACCGGTGATGTTGCAATATGTCGGTGTGTGAAATGCGATGTTGATTTCATTAGTATTATAATATTTGAATACCCATAAGTATTTTAATATATTTTTGTATTTAATGACTTCAACTCTGATCTATGGATGAGTAAATTCTATACAATAAGCTGTTATATATATACATCAGTTCAATTTTATTAAAATATTTTAGATACAACTGTAATTGAGATATAGTTGTTCAAGTTATACCGCAATTTTCTTTTATTTAAGAAGTTTCTTTTCAATCACAATTAAAATAATAAGCTTGCAAATTATAATTAACACAACATTGATAATTTCACAAAACACTTTATTGAAATTGATTACTTTAATCAAACCCTCGACAAATCATACATAGCACTAGATCTACAGTGGCGCTTAATATAAAAAAAAGTACAAAGGAATGACTTTACCTGTCTAGTCCTTTACATCCAATAAGTATCAATTGTTTGCTAATATTTTTTTTTTGCACGAATTCGGCATTTTGTGTTGTCCATTACAATGCGTGTTTTCGACAGAGCTTATTTTAAAAGAAATCTTATAATATGTTAGATAGAGTCGCATATGTATCGGTACCTGTGTGGTGTTTACGTGATATATTGCGGTCGAGTTGTCATTAGGTCACGTATGGTGGAGCGGGACGCTCATCGGCGCTGGTGGTGTGAAATGAGTGGTCGCCGGCGTTTCATCTCGCCGCCGATACCGTTTTGTTCGGCGAGTTTTTGTGGCGAGCTAAGGATGCAGCTTTTTGTCGGTTGTTTGTAATGCCAAGTGTGTGGGACTCGACACGTAGGTATCCATTGTAATCCGTCCCTGTTTGTTGTTGCATTCCTAAGCTCTTATAAGCGTCATTGTTGAGACAAATTCTGTTTGGTCAACTTTTTACAGTGTTGTTTCGTGACTAAAGCGTTCAGAAAACATTGTTAATATTGCACAAGCGCTAGGAAGTCGGCACTATCGGCGTCCATTAGACAAATTGTAAGTGATTTTGATTCTGTTACTCATAAACGATTTATTTAATGTTTGCACGCGAGGTAATAAAGTGTCTGGATATCAATTACACGAATGAAGCATTTGCATAAAATTAAATATACCGATTAGGTTTATCGTTTGTTGTATAGTAGGTAGGCGAGTTTTTAGATTGCCTATTTCTTCACAATAAATCTATTTTAAAAATATTGCTCTTTTATTGATCATTGTAACAAATTTTTATGGCTTTTATATACATTATTGTATTAATACTGATTTTTACTACTTTTTCTCCTGCTATAAAAGTAAGAGCTTTATTTAAAACAAACCAAGCGACTGCAACCGTTTGTTGAGAATGTTGTCTTTTTTGAGAATTCCACAGGAATCTAAAATTTTTCGGGATAAAGGAGTATTCAATGTCTCAATTCAGGTCATAAACTATATGCGTACCAAATTTCATCCAAATCCCTTCAATAGTTTTTGTGTGATTGCGTATTAACATACAACCAGTCAAACATTCACATTTATAATAAATGTAGGAATAGTAAGACGTCCTACGCAAACAATATAATCAAACCAGATTATTGCAATATATGTGTCAATAATTTGGCAAGTCATGGCAATAGAACAATTTTGAATAAAGATATATTGATTTCTGATTTGCTGTCTAGGATTAAAAACAGTTGTAATGATGCTCTCTTCTCTAAAAAAGTTTAACGTAAACATTTGTAACGCCAATCTGTCCTACTCCTATTTTAAATTTTGAACCGTTGGGACCGTCTCGAGAGTCCAGGAGCGATTTATTAAGGTGCTGCGTATGGGTTCTAGGTGATAATAAGTCTACCTATAGCAAGAAGAGAGCGAGAGCGAGAGAGAAAGCGAAGAGGATAGACTCCTGTTTCCCGAGGCTGCCGGAGAATTTTCAGCCGGGAAACAGCTGCACCATTTTGAACGGACTGTCGTCAGCCGTATCTACCAATGTTCTTTGCTGACGCCTGAGGCTTCGAAGGAGCTGGACCTGCTCCTTATCTGCAGACGAATACTCTCAGGCCAGTGACCCGTTTTATTTCCCCCTTGCCGGTATGCGACGACCGCAGAACTGTACATGGACACAATATAAAGATTATTTGCTACTAAGCCAATCTTTTATTTCCGAATCCACTACCTGCGAGCATTACTGGCTGCAATGTAACATCAGAGCTATCACTAGAGCTTTGTCAAAGCTTACTTCCCTAACTCTATTTCTCTTCTCCATAATGCTCTGTAACTGCGTAACTCAGAAACATTAAATTAAATTTCATTCTTTCATTACCACAACGAAATTGTAAGCATACACTTTACTATATTTTTATTTTAAGAATTTATCTGATAGATGTTTAAATCTAGAAAACATTTTTCTATAAAAGATTTCGCTCGGTCCAACTTTCAGACGGGATTTGAACCCGCATCGTCCCCTATCCGAGCGGACGCACTAACCAATTATACTAACAAAACCTTAATGGCCGTGTCGAATTTTCTCTAGTATTTTCAGCTGCTATCCCTTTGTATTATAAGTGGGTAATCCACAATGTAATAAATAATCTACAATTGCTATTTCTTCTTTTAAATGTTTATTACTTGTTGTAAAGATGTTTCGTTTGACATTGTGGGTTATCTGCAATACGAAGAGAAGATGGCGCTACCTTGTAGCCTAAGATACTAGAGGAAATTCGGCACAGCCATTAAGGTCTCGATAGCTTAATTGGCTTATGCGTTCGCCTGGCAGAAGATGCTGGTTTCTTTCCCTTTTGAAACTTGAACAGAGAGGAATTTTCTCTAGAAAAAAATTTTAGAAGTTAAGTATCAACTTAAGTCAAACTAATAAGTTAAATGACTTCTCTGAGTGCGTGAATTCGTGAGAATGATAAATCATTATGTAACTACGTACTTTGTATATATTTTACATGACATATGGTTTCGTCAATTAGCTTAAATAAAGTAACGGTCATAGCTCATGGCGGGTTATCCTTAGCAACTTTAGATCGCGTTAAATCTCTTTTTAAACAACGGTTATTTACTCAGCAGCTTTTTGAATCAAAGGCTAATGGCCTTTATTTTTTCCACCAAAATAAAGGTGACGAACTCCTGTAGTCAGGGTATAATGATGACTTGTTTGAACAACGCCCTGTGTTTATTTAGAGATCAAATATTTACCGCATATCTATCTTCAAGTTACTAATGTGATGTTAATTTCTAAAACATTACACTTTTTTTTTGGGCAGTCGTGTAGTAAAAAACTTAATGTCTGTTTGATGGAATTTCAAGTGAAGAATTAGCCGCATCAGATTACATCGCTACGGATTACTAAACTAGATTTTTAAAAACACAAGGAAAACTTTGTAGAAACTTTTTGTTTCGTGACATAGATTACTGTATAATTGAATTTGAAGATCAGCAATTTCTTCTTGAATGACTTAACTGTAAGCGAGCTTAGGATTGATTTACAAGTAAATGTCGTAACTTACGGATGATGATTGAAAAAGGTTTTGCTCTCTTTGCTTTGATTCTAAATTGGTGTAGTTGTTTTTTGAGATTCGTCCACTGTCACGATTAAGATTAGTCTTTGGGTTTTTGTCTTATTCATACTAAGTACTATTATTTCGCAGTGCGAATTAAGATTACTAATGGCAACATTTCATTAGCACGTAATAGATTTTTTTAACATTTTTTTTCCTATTATTGTTTCCACAGAAACCAAATTGTCTTATGTAATTTATTAATTATCCATTGATCAATAAAAATTTGCAATTAAAACCTTTTTTTTATTCTTAGAAATTGGACAAGATTGTTTTCCAGTTTCATGCTTATCTGTCAAATTAATAACTACTTATGATATAAATGTTATATGCATGAGAACCTGAAGAGTATGTTTTCTCTCTCTTATATTACGGGTAGGGTTCCCAACCCTACCGGATTGCCCGGGAGACTCCGGTAATAATAGTTAACCTCCCGACCTCCCGGAGAGCAATAATTTCTCCGGTTTTTCTAAAAATTAAATGCAGCCATCGCTATTTACTCGCTGTGCGGCCACATCTCTCGCGCTGCTCTGCTGCCGGTCTAAACCTGTTCGTCTCGCCGACGCGATACTTCCTCCCGCGGCTTGCCGAGTATGTCGCACGTTTGTCTCTTGTTCTCAGCAGTGGTCTCGAACCTACCGTTTTTTCGGTATTTCTACAGATATGGCATCTGTCCTACCGAAATACCGAAATGCAATGTTTTTTCCACGATTTCTTAGAATACATGGAAATTGTCCCGATTTTTCTACCGATTTTACACTTTTAAGTTGGCAGATCTTTTCATTTATGCTTAACGTTACGGGAAATCATTCAACAGTTAGTATGGATGATTAGTTATTCAATTGCTAAAAGTGAGATATTAACAAAAAATCATATCGTGATGACTATGTTATTTTTTCTGCTATAATAATTATGGCACACTAACAAATTCTAAAGGAATATAATCGTCAGTTGTTTATCAGAAATATGCGCGAACAACATTAAAATAAATAATATTGACGAATTGAGAGAACCTCCCCCCGTTTGGAATCGATAAAAAAGTAACGTATAAATTAGCCTGTAAGTATGATAAATAAACAAATTTGAATTAATATTGTATTTTTTGTTATATACCGATTTTGGGTACAAATATACCGATTTTAGAGGGCAGCTCTACCGATTTCTGACAATGACGTTAGAGACCACTGGTTCTCAGTCTAATTACATAAATCATTCAGTAAAATGCGTGTTGCGCTAACGGGAGGTACCTAATAAGTAGAAGTGAGAAAAATAAAAAAGTAGAATGAGTATTTCTTTAGTAAAAGAGTTACAAGTACTAACAAACTTCGATTTTGCATGTAAAAACTTTTATGATTTTGTGGTGAAAAATCGATAATTATTAGCTGCTGCTCGAAAACAAAATATATATAAATTCAAAAATTAATTAATGATTTTCTTTTTCAGTCCAACCCCCCCCCCCCCCCCCCATATTAATTTCTTAAACATACACTTCTCCCGGGTTGGTCCTTTCGAGAGTTGGCAACCCTAATTACGGGTCATGAGACCGATTTTGGACAGATAGACAGACGGACGGAAGGACGGATAGCGAAGACTTAGTAAGTAGGTAATAGGTTTCCGCTGTCACCTTTTAGGTGACGATACTTAAGGATGTTACAAATTTAAAAAGGTTTATTGTTCTACTCTTATGGGCGTTAACATTAGGGAGGTTTGCTACCATACCTTGCTTTCTGTGAGTCTCCGATATTTTGCCACTTGCAAGCGCCATGATCAGGGAGTAATTCAAATTACTATAAAATTTGAAAAGGTTTTAACTAATATCTTTTTCGGACGGTCTCGCGGGTGGGAACTAGGCGAAATAAACATGACCCGCCCGCCACGTGGCCCCATTGCGGATAGGTGGGTAGGATATTTTTTTTTGTATGGCCTAGGGAGATTGGACCATGACCTACCACGCGGCCTCAGTGCGGGTTGGTTGGTGGGTAGGATATTTGTTTTTGTATGGCATAGGGAGATTGGACCATGAACTACCACGCAGCCCCAGTGCGGGTTGGTTGGTGGGTAGGATATTTGTTTTTGTATGGCATAGGGAGATTGGACCATGAACTACCACGCAGCCTCAGTGCGAGTTGGTTGGTGGGTAGGATATTTGTTTTTGTATGGCATAGGGAGATTGGACCATGAACTACCACGCAGCCTCAGTGCGAGTTGGTTGGTGGATAGGATATTTGTTTTTGTATGGCCTAGGGAGATTGGACCATGACCTACCACGCGGAATCAGTGCGGGTTGGTTGGTGGGTACGATACTTTTTGTGGTTGATATATAAATATTTTTAACTTCGTTACAATGGAGTGTTCCACGACGACACTCAGGTTTTTTGTTGTTGTTTTTATGAATTTTATAAAAAAAAATCAAAAACAAATTCAGTTGTGAAATGTCAGTTTTCAATACTATCATCCTATGCGATAATTGATGAACTCAAGTTATTTATGTTTATGTGAATAGTCGTATTAGTACAATAAAAACTATACTTTTAAGCATAAAAAGAATCACTGAAATCAGATTTTTCATATAATCCCTGACGTTTAAGCAGGGTTGCCAGATGCTGGCTTATCAATTTTGAGACATCCCCCTCCCAGACTAAACCATTACTTCAAAATATAGGTCAGTAACGAATGCCTTTATATGGCATTCTTCTGTCGTCCATCACAGATAGTAGTGGGTATAGTAATATTGTGAAAAAACTAGTGTTTGGGGATTTCGGGACAATAAGGTCTAATTACTGGACACGGGACAAGACGCCAAATTCCGGGACAATCCCGGTTTTCCCGGCCATCTGGCAACCCTACGTTTAAGAGGTCTTCCATTTCAGATTCCACTGTCACAAGACTGAGCTGATAATATTACGATGGTTATCCTTAAAAAAGCTAATATATGTGTGCGCATTATGACTCTATTATTTGATAACTAGCTGTTCCCCGCGGTGTTACCCGCGGTTTATTAGGGATGTTTTCTCGCAGTAAAACGTAGCCTATGTGTTAATCCAGGGTGTCAGCTAATACCATACCAAAAATTTTATTAAAATCGCTCCAGCCTTCTAGACGTGAAGTAGTAACAAACACACACACTCGCAAACTTTCGCCTTTGTAATATTAGTGTGATATGAAACTAGCAGGTTCCATTTTAACAAATAATTGTGTCGTAATACGTTCTTGTAATTTAAGAAAACTTACTTAAAATGTGTATTTATAGGTCTCACGCTTGTTTTGATTAGTGCAAGTAATAGGAGAACCTTAATATTTTTTTCACTTACTCTTATTGATCGACAATTCAAGAATGCCTCATGTGATCTCCTTTACCTAATCGATGTTTCTTCACACGACTTAACCCGCATCGGTAGTACCTTACACACTTAAAAATTAACGGAAGAACACAACACAATATAAAATTGAAAAACGTATTCATTCACAGCGAGAACTAGTTCTTTTTTGGCTGACCGACAAATAAATACCGTTCTCAGTAAGTATTTACTCGTAGCGAAAATCGAACATTGACATAAATACATCGCGCCAGGGGACTTGGTTTTATTGTACGTGCTTGTAATTGTAATGTAACTATGAATAAAAAAAAATATAATTAAATAAAATGTGTAAGTACCTTTTTATATTATGGCGGGCATACGAACAGACCACCTGATGGTAAGTGGTCATCGTCGCCCATAGACATATGCAACACCAGGAGTATCACAAATGCATTACCGGTCTTTGGCTTCTTTTACCTATGTCTTTATATGGTTGACAACCATATCACAAACACATCGACTAAAAGAAATATTGTAAAAAATTTTTTTGCTCCTTTTTAGAGATAATTATTATAAAAATATTGAAGGTCATCAGTAAATACAATGTACCATGTCTTTTAGCACGGAGAGCGGGAATTTCTAATACAAGTATATATTTACTTTAAAGAAATTCCCAATCGCAATACAGTATAGCTAATTATTGTATCAAATAAAGAATCTGTAATCATATCTTCGATTCGATCGATTTCGATTTATCGCATCATATAAAAGTTTACAACCAGTAAGTGACAGTCTTCGTTATTGATCGTGTTATTAATGTGTCATATGTGTAAATATATTATAAAGGACATTGTTAAAATTGGCCTAAGAACCAACACCAATTTGGCATTTATGATAATTCTTGGTATATTTTTTGCGATAATTATCAGTATTTAGATTGCGACGGACACTTCCAGTTAAGTAAGCTAATTTAAAAAGTTAAAAAATAATCTGAGACAATAAATACCATTTTATGTGTATAATCTATGGCAGCGCTGCAAACAAAACACTATTTCTTCCTAATGCCGGCACTTCACTTGGCTATTCGTATTTGCTATTTTAAAACATGGTATCAGTCTGTCCTTTTCATTGCTTATTAAGCATGACAAGGACAAATTGTTGTCAAGTGAAGGGCCGGCATAAAAGTCGATACTCTGTGGTTGTGGTGCATGCAGTTTGCATTCGTAGTAATCTGTGGCATTCGTGCATTCCAAAGAGTAGTATAATATACCGGAAAGTGCATTCTCGTTTCGGATTACCTGTTGTGTGTGTTTATTTGCGATTGTTTTTCCTTTAATTTAACTATTTTATTTATTTAACTATTTTCCTTTAATTTAACTATCTAATATGCCATCGATGTTACCAAAGAGCAGAGCCCTTATTACCAAGTGCTAGTGAACCTGTGCCACAACATCCTGAGAGGATCATACTGCCAAATTATTCAAGAACACCTGATACACATTCACGCTGCATATTTACACAATAAACATGTGATATACAAATAAATACAATAAACAATATGATACAATTATGTGAAAAATAGTCAATAACTAAGAAGCAAAACTACAGTTTTTATTTTATTCATATTCCTACCTTACCAAGTTTTTCCTAATAGTTATTCTTTAAAATCGCACCGAATAAAATGAATTAGTTGTAATATTAATTCACTTCATACTGAGTTCGTACTAAATTCATAGCTTGACCTATGTTTCATTGAATAATAAACATAACCTCAAAAAGTTTTAGTTTTCCTAATAATTAAAGTTCTCAGAAGTGTCCGTCAATATTCTTTGTTTTTACAGTCATGTACTTACGATTTTGAACCTAGAAAATAATATTTCATGATTGTTGGTTCTTAGGCTAACTATGTATGGACGCTGAACAATGTCCTTTAGCTACTTATCGCTCCTAGCTTTTACACATCTTCGATACTTAACTCACACATCTTCCATTTTACGTACTTACTTATTTAGCTTTGTTTAGCTTCCGATATCGAATAATGTTTTCACGTCATCTTTTGGTTCGTTAAATGTATTGTCGCATCAATAGGCCAACAAAACTGACACAATTTTGACAAATGCAATATAAAAACTCGTCAGCCAGTGTAAAAGATTCGTAAAAGAATTTAGATGGCAGCAAAATCCATTCAATTCGCCGGCGGCGGTTAAAAAACGAAGGTACGGCAACATTAGCAGCTTCTTTGTCGTGCACTGGAACTGATTTTGCATCATTATAAATGACGCGAGATTGATTCGGGCACAATACGGCTGTCAACCGCACAACTGAGAGAACGTTGGCCCTCATTGTTGTTATAATAAAATGAAGTCGTAATGAGTAGGAGTGGCGGACGCCGCGATTGAATTAAAATTACCCCAGTGATGGAGCTGAGACACCGCGCTGCGCCGCGTCGCGTCCGTCGTCGGTCGCGCTGTCGTGGTTGACAAGCGTCGCTGACGGCTGTCGCCTGTAGCTGTAGCTTCAATCGTCGCCACAACGGCGGAGACCGTATTCGGATGCATTATAATGCGCTTGAACTGAATTTGTTTACACATATTTATGAAATACAAAGTGTTAAGTGATTTTGTAATTTATAAATAAGAAATCAGATAAATAAGCAATACTAAAATCATACTAAACTGTAATTTTTATTTTATTTTTTCTTATTACTTATCCAAAAATAATATTTACTCAAAATATAGTTATGATATATTCAATAAAATAGCGAAATTATAAGCGGATAAGACAGAGAAACAGGCAATCTTTACAAAAATGACCACTAAATAACATTTTTTCTTAACAGTAAGTTTCTTAAGTGTAATTAGAGTGCAGATATAAACACAGTTAAACAACGAACAAATAGGTACTATAGTTTAAGAACGTTAACGTTCACTTCTCTTGCGCACCCGAACCATTCTCATCTTTTTCTCTGCGCGGGACTAAAGAACAAATAGGTACATTTTTACAGAATATTGGATTAATGAGTAATTTGCTGCAAATTTTATGGAAAAGTGGGTGATGCTTTAATATTAATAAGACGGATAAAACTAGGTAAGAGGATGGCTGGTATGGCATCCAGGAAAGATATAGAAGATACTTTTCTTTTGTTATTAGGTTGGAAAACAAACTTTTCATAACCAAACTGAGTCCCCAAATAATTGGAGCCCCAAAACCTTACTTACCTACAGAAACAAAACACTAACTAACGTTTTATTTCACTGTGGTCTCCTGTGTGGTGGAGGTTACTTCCATAGACAGATGTGCCAATTTGAGAGAAAATTCCGCTTTGCCTCTACTCACTTCACTTACAATTTTCCTCGTGCATTCTTAAACTTGTCCTGTACTTAAACCTAACATCGGATGGGTGGGGCGGAGTCGTTTATCAAGTCAGCTATAAAAAATGTGTTGGCTATTCACTAAAGACGCGCAGGGCTCTCTCTGCTGAAAATCTCTTTTGTTATGTTGGAATTATGGAAGTAATGCTAGGTGAGCTTGCCTGCAGTCCTGTAGATGTCTAGCCGAGCCGAGAGAGTACGCAGTTAGCGGCGGGCTTTGTCTTGTTTGTTATTAACAACAATGAGTCGGACCAGCGGCACGGACGCGAGAAAGTACGTAAGTCTGTTAACTTGAAAATAACAATATTTTTTGGATTATAGATTTTCGACTATTTTTAATGCAATAAATTACTCACATATTATGTGAATTAAAAGATGATACCTATAAATTATTACAATCATGCCGACGAAATCAGAGTGATATTTAGAAAGTCAAAAAGAACTTTAACCAATATAAAATGCGTTATAATAATGAATTTAGGTTTATTGTCATCGATATTGTATGAACATTTCATAGAATTAAAATTTTTCAACAAATTTGGCTTGATAATTTACAAACTAAATCAAATTAGTCCATGCATATTTAAAATGAATAGAATTTATTATTGAACCGTTAGGCTGGGCAAGGAGACTACAATTAGCTCTATTCATGCATTTTCTTCAATCTGGACTATCTTGAAAGTAATGACGATTTTAAATAAATTTAATCGGTGCTTTTACAATTTCGGAATAAAATTGTATAAAGCGAACAATCCAAAAGTTTCATAATACCTCACGAATGACATCAACAATTTTATTTTACAAATAAAAAGAGCACTGAAGTTAATGATAGTCTTGTTATGAATGCTGCGATAGCTCGTTTTGTTTCAAGATAAGCGAGAATTACTCGTAGCTGTGCTGGCTCGCAGTGCGTTCGATCCGTGTAGCGGGAGTGATTAGCCGCGCGCAGCCCTGTAATCACGCCTCTGTTGCCCATGCGTCTGCGCCGACGCGTTCGCCCCCCGCCACCTCACACCCGAAACCTCCGACGCCTCGGGCGAATATCTCCAGAGCAAACAGAAAAAAACACAAACAACACTGGCCGTGCCGCGCGTACACGCCACCACGGCCACCCTTCATTACTCTATCACCTCAACATAAAGATCAAAATTGCGAGATAGGCCGCTTCTCCTCGCGATGGTTGGTGCGCTGTTAACGACCCGACCTGTTTTCGATGCCGTGTGGGAAGATTTAGCGAATTTGAATTTCGATTGCCAGCCGGGTCCAATGGTCCATCCATCACGAGAATTGATGGATTCGGGGCCAAAAAGATGCGAAAAAGCTTGCAAGATGAAAGCGGAGGGTTTCATAAGGTGTATTAGTAAGCGATGCTATTATGTGCGACTGTTGTTTTTCTTTTGCACCTCCGTGTTTATTAACATTTTCTGACCTCTATACTCACTTAATTTTAAATATTTACGGATTCATAAGAGAACAGCGTACATCAAGCAGCAAGAGCTTGGGATATTAATTTATATCTTTAATTCTCCCCGTGTCAAAAGCAAAAGTCAAACCTTACCTAAGTTAATATTTTTTTTCTATTAATCAATCCACTTCTGAAACAGTAAAACCTAGTAAAATTAAATACATATTATCTTTACTTCTGTTTAGTCTTTTAACATTAAATTAACACAAGACCATTCAAATTCCTAACTTAAAAAAAATAGAATCTTACATCCATACATTACAAATCAACTGATCGTTATCCCAGAATCGAAGAGAATCGGGCAATACGATGTTGATTGAAAAAGGCTCGTAGCTCGTCGCCCTTGCGTCTGGAGTGCGGGCGGTGCGTGTGCGCCGCAATGTCTGCCACAAGCCTCGCAACGAACGTCCATCGCCAGGACAATCACACACGATCACATTATTCAGTACATACCTATATTACATCACCGCAAGTGAGTTTTCATGAACTTAATTATTAAAGTAATCGATTACTCTTTCTTATCTCGCCTTTTTTCTTTTTTGTAAGTAAATGCTATGATTTCCCTATTAAATTTTAAATCTTGAAAACGTAAGCAGTTAAATATTTATATTGAATAAATACTATAGTTTACGTGAAATATTTTGAGAAATGTGTAAATAGTGCAAATGCCAATAGATTGAAAATATCTCAAAGCACGACCGATTCATGCTACTTACCTACTTTCAGGGTGGCTAGCTATTGCGGCGTTTTTGAGCGTTGTCTATGGCATTGTGAACATTGATTGTCCCTTTGTTGCGGTCGTGTAATGATGACGTCGGCCCTTTGAGCAGCGCAGTCAGGTGCCCCTTGTTTGCCCGCTTGGACAATGTCCTATTTACAACCTTTGTTTATTTTTGCATAAAACATTGTAAGCGTAAAGCATACCCGACAGAAAGTCGTCTCAGGATGAGTTATCGCACTTCCTTTGTTTGAATATTACGCATTTTAAATTCAAAAGGATTGCATATTATTTGTAATAAATTATTCCGCTCGAATTGGAGCGCCCGTAGAACGGGAAGCAACCTCCACATTATCATACAGAAGATCAGAGTAAAATAACAATAACACAATTATCGTGGTGTTGTGTTTCTGCTGGTGAGTGGATTCCAGGGCTCCGCGGAGCAGGAGGTTTGGTTCAGGCCGGCAAGGTAAGGATAGCTGGAACGGCGCATTTTCTGCCGCATCATCTATACTGGACTCTACTTACAATTACCATCAGGTGGGGTGGGGTAATTTGTTGCACCTCGTATATAAAAATAGAGAATATTTATCTACTAGCGGCCTAATCTAGTTTATATACTATCTGCGTGCCAAAATTCTAGACATGCGCAAAATACTTCACTGAAGTGTAAAGAGTGATATAGTCCAATTGGACTAGATGATGTATATCATTCATTAAATTTATTCAGTTCATCTAGTTCACTTATTTCAATCGCGTAAATTCATTCGTTTAGTTCAATCTGTTCCGCAGTTCTAATGATAAGGTATGAGTCGTCACGTCATTTCGTCTTTATAATACTAACTTTGTAGATATGTTTGATAAATAGCATCATACAGGCGTAATTTAAAGTTTTTAATATAAAATACAAATTGAAATGTTTGTAATATATTACAGTTATTTACAGATTTTACATACGAATTTAAACAGGTTTACTTACAGGCCTTATTATTTGTTTATAAAATAATAAATATATTTTCCGTACATAATATAAAACAAAATCTAATTTCAAAACAAATATTCAAGTAAAACTAAGCCCAATGTTTGCGCAGTAGGACGTCAATTTGAACACGGACAGACTCAGACTCCGGAGCCGTGCAACCGTCTCGCTTCCGCACGCTGTGTTCGGAATCTATACGTTTGCTTTACTCTCCTTCAGTGAATTGTGAACTAGATGAAGCACAAAACTAATTGAGATCCGAATGAACGACTGAAGGAGATATGAAATGAAGAATTCATTCACGAACGACTCAACTCTACAAAATTCATCTAATTCTAAATCCATCCAGTAGTTTTTGTGTGATTGGGTAACAATTATATAAACATAAAAACACAGAAACATAGAAATTTTCACAATTATAATAAGTATTAGTAGTAATTTGTATGCGGTTTCTTTGTGCAGCCTATTTAAGTACATGCATGAAAAGTTTGTAATAATTATACCTCACTGACCTATATACCTATATATAAATATAAATCACTGCGATGGGCGTACCTTTGGAAAGTAAACTATACTTGCGTAGCGAATTTTCCTATTGGCTTGCTCGGGCCAGATGCATAGCGCGGCCATTATTTATTTTGTCCGAGCCTTATGCCAGGACACCCGTCCGGTTATGGCGATACATCTGCCACATTTCACGGTTACCTTTCCAATTTTCCATTCTCATTCTTATGTCGCTATAAAAGTTTATGTTTTCGAAAAGATCGCCGCTCGGCCAACTCCACACTCTGACATTGGTCATGCTGTCTGCGCGCATTGACACAACTATTTTATTTTACACAAACGATAAGTTTCTTTGCAGAAATGATATTTAAGTTTAGTATCGCTCGTTCTTGAAGGAATATTGTCGTTTGCAGGTGGCGTACGTGTAGGTCGCCGTCGCAGTAACTAAGCGTTGAACGATTCTTTGGAGGTGCTTATTAAAATATTTGTTGTTCCGTAGTAATTTATTTGTATATGTCAGAATCTTTGAGAATGCCGCCGCATCTGTGATGTAGGTGGTAACGTGCTGCAGACCCATTGTGGACGTCTGTGACTAATCATCCTGTTGAAAATAATAAAATTGCAAATTTCCTCATTTATCTTTTAATTTTAATGCTGCAGCAGAAGAAAATAAAAGTTATTACTTATTTCAAAAGTAAATCATATTTTTAAATGAAAATATGAAGGAATAAAAATAAATATTACCGAGTTAAAGTTTTATGAGTTAACAAACTAAATGGATTATGAATATGAAAAACAAAACCCATGTGCAAACCTTAAACTTTCATTGGATAAAAAAATACTGATCGAAAGAATTACTTCTGTTATTATACTAGTTTTTTTTACCATAATGGCGTGACTTATTTCATTTTCAAATCAAAAATATCTAAGAAACAATTGGCGAAGATCACAATAAGTAATATTTATTCATTCTTATATTAGGTATTATGTCCTCTGACACTTAATAAAAAGTGATCTAATTTGAATCACTGCATGCACATGTAGTTAGTCAGGAGTCAGGAAAATCAATAAAAGGAATCGATTATGTGAGAGCCTCCTGCCTTCCCATATGCGGCTCGCATAGAACGAATCGACCCAATTATTACAAAACCGAAGAGGAAAATTAAATTGGGCTTCGGCCAGAGCGCTCAAACGACGAGACTGTTAAAACATTATGAGCCATACAATTTTTATCTCCCTCTGGGATCTTTAAACAGAGAAGATGACTTCGAAACCCGCAGACGATCCGGCGCAGTGGGAGCGGGACAGAGCACGGGCATCAAAAAGGGATAGAACACTCGACCGGCCGCCAGAGGTCGAATGTAAATGTGGAATGTTTATGGTTCTACCGTTTTATTTTAGTCTTGCCGGCAAAGCATTAAATATTGTTTCAATTGAAAGCGGCAGATCAGACGCACTGTCTAATGAAGAGTACATTAATAAATGCCGACAGTTGATTGAGTTCGATTCGCAATCGTGCGCTGATGGATCTACGAGATTGCCGGCGGACACTACTTGTGTTACGGCCGTCGATATGGATCTACCGTGAGATCCACTTAAGTGTAACTAAGTAAAGATTAGATTGCGCATATGAGAATGCCTTATAAGGGGTTGCGTTTAGCCTGTACGCCGCTCACTGGTCGTAGCTTATAACTAGCCGTCGCTAGTTATAAGCTACAGTTTTATAATAACTAGTTATCTCCGGGCGACCATTGGTCGTTAAGTGTAGATAAATATTAACACGTCCTTAAAACGTAAGTGGTTACTTGAATAAACAAGTTTGTCAAGTTTTAAGTTGTAAATACCAAAATAGATTACGCTAAAAATACACTTTATAGTGTCCAAACTAAACAAAGTTTGTAATATAATATGAAGAAGCCATGTATGAAGGAATTGATGGAGCATTAATTGAGATTGAGGACAGCTCGGTGATTTGCCTGATTGCTTTTTGTTGATGATGCAGAATGCATGTATGAAAGAAATTTATTTGGAAGAATTATCAGAAAGTAACAGATAAAAGGTGGGATGGTATTTATACAAGTTTATTTTTTTATTTAAACTTTTTACTTAAACGAAGCTTATGCTGCTCGCTATTATTCGGAAAACAAACAAGTACACAATCCGCCTGCTGGCACGCGGTAAAAACTTAATAACGTCTCTTTTGAAGAAACCCATGTTGTATAAAAGGAAATGGAATTTTAATGGAAGAAGGAAAATACTAAACTGATTAAAATGAATGAAGCTTCAATCAGACACTATTTCTATTTTTAAGCTAGCGGTAAAGGCCATAATTTTAAGAAATTCAATGATTTAAAATATATGTATTGAAAGAATTTAACATTTACTGGTTATTGCGGTTCAGACGATCAAAGCCATATTTCTATGTTGTTTAATGCTTGAAAATATAAAAAACTAGCGGGCTCTACAGTAGTCGCGTATGATGTGTAACATTTGAAACCTCACCTTATATTATTAGAAAATAAAAGAAATAAAACCTACTACAAAAGGAATAAGCCACTTGAACATTATGTTCTAAAATCAAATCAAATAGCGCGCGCTTTCGCGACTTCCTGTTTACACTCTTCCGTCCCATTTCACGAAATCACTCCCACAAATTACAGGAAAACGAGAGGAAAGATGTTATACATCAATAAAAACAATCAAAATCGGTTTGGTGATGTTCTGCTGGAATTACAGTGTTGCGGCTGGTACGCGGCGCGGCCCGACCGCCCGCGCACAAAGGCTTTGTCAACCGTTGTTAGGCGGGCGGCGCTTTGTGCACGATTCGTCGCGGCGCTCGCGCGGTGCCATTGCGGCTGTTGTGACTGCGGTGCCGTGCGTCAGTGCCGCCGCCCGACACAGACGCCGCTGTTTGCTTTGTGCTGACCGTGTAGCAATAGTGAAACTTCAAAGGGAGATGTGACGTTTGTAAAAAAAGCGTTTCTCTTGTCTTTTACGTCTATCTTTAGTGTGCAGTTGAATGAGTATTTATAGAATTAGATAGTAGTTTATGCACATTGGATACTATTTCCTATTTATAATGTGCGGAAACGTGCTTGCTTTTTTCTTGATAAAATCCTGAGTCAATTATTTGTATCTAATGTTGTTATCCTGAGTCGCTGTTTTATAATAAGTAGTTATGTTATAACATATTAACATTAGTAGCTTAATAATCAACTCATACATTTGGCCCAATTTTAGTTTGGTTTCCTAAGTTTTAAACTATTTTTCAGAGCAGTCTCACCTTTATATTATCTACAAAGCATGAAAAGGATTTTAGTTATAAGTTTAGAGAATCATACCAGAATCAGACCTATTGTCTTAAAGGTGGACTTAAGAATTGTGTCAAGTCAGGTTTATTTATGCTAGAAATAAAGAAGTTCCGAGATCAGTCTTCATCATCAGCCTTTTAACGTCTTCACTGCTGGGGCCTTTCTGTGGATGGAATAGGGAAATTGGGCCGTGACCCACCATGCGGACCCAGTGCGGATTGGTGGGTTCTAACGACTGCAGATGCAGCCGGACCAACGATTTAACGTACCTTCCGAAGCACGGAAACCCTGAGATAGTAAATTTTTGGTCACTCATTTGATGACCAGCTATTGCGAAAGTTGCTTTGCTTCCACGATTAAAGGCCGAACACGATAATCAATTGCACCATCGAGCTCTTCGGTAAATTTAGAATATGTACTTCTAGTATCCTGTGATTATGATCAGCGCACGCAGTTTAAGTTTTGTTGTTCTCTGATGAGGTTGTACGTACCTAACTAAGTACTTCATTGTAAATGCATCTTAAGGGTTAACAAACCCACACTATATCTGTCGCTCAGTCACAGTTTACGACAGATCTTTTGTGCAGCCGATGCAAAGCACGCTCACATTAACAATCATGGGAGCCTGCTTTTGTGGCGCTTGCACTTTATGATTTGCGATGACCGCCCGCGTGACTCTGCAAATTTGTACCGTACACTTCTACGTCTTTGTTTAAACTTACTTACCATCGTACTTACTAAGCAGCATATCCAGTCGCGCGGACCTGCTGACAAAATCTAAAATACACAATAGTATGATATTAAATTATTTATATTTACATAGAAATATTTAAAATTACTAAAGCTTAAAACTACTTAATGTCTAAAAACTTAAAAACCAGAAATAACTAATAACTTAATAGATAACTGTTAGTAATTTGAAATTTTGAAATTATATTTGTATGCCAAATAGGGCTATACAATTTAACACCTAGGTATGTAACTTTTATCCCGTGTATCCCAAATAAAGTATTTGATTTGTTAACAATTCACACCTATTATTTTTTTCAAAAAAAGGACCAGCTTGTGCTCATGAGTAAAAGTTATCACTACTTATATCAGTGATTAATTTATAATTTATTTGATAAACAATAAATTTATCTAGAAAAAATACTATAAAAAATGGATTATTTTTTTAGAGAAATATAAAAGTCCTATATTATCCATTAAAAAGACTTCAACGAGCTCTTTCTTTAAGAAGTAATAAGATGCTAAACTGACTGTTTAACCACAATATATGGAATGCTTTGCCAGCTCACGTCATCCCTTCCTCCGATAACCCGGGATCCTTTCAAAGAGACGTGAAGAATCAGTTATGAAGGCCGGCAGGGTGAGGATGGCTGGTGTGGCAGGTAGAACCGCTGCCCCATCTATCTTCGCGTCTGGGCTCCACTGTCACTCACGTGAGTGGAGTCATCTGTCGGACCTATTTATAAAAAAATGGCTGAACTTCCCAAGGTGCTTCAATGGCGACCTAGTACAGGGAAGCGTAGCGTGTTGGTAGACCCCTCACCAGCTAGACTGACCACATCAAGCGAACCGGGGGGATCCTCTGGATGCAGAAAGTGCAGGACGGTTGTGTTTGAAAAAAGTTACAGAAGGCCTATGTCCAAGAGTGGACGTCCATCTGCTGATAATGATGTTGAATCACAGTACTTTTTGATGTGTTTGTAATAATCGAGATAAAAAACACTTCCATACGTACCTCACGTATGGAAGTGTTTTTTAGTAAATACACTTTACTAGATTTCGCAAATCTGCAGAAACAATGGGCCATCTAACATACATGGATATGATTATGTTAGGAACGAGATTTAGGAGATGTTCCGACAAAGTAACACGATAGTTTTGTATATTATTTTCTGTATATTCTTTTTGTATATTCTAGCCTTAGTATTTTTTTAATACTATATAAATAAGGTAGGTATAAATGATATAAGGATGGCATTTTTGTAAATCCATAACTCTCCCACTTTCTCATTTAGTAAATTGAATGCTATTTGAGTTATATTACGCTAATTTAAAATGTAAAGAGACAAAGGTTTGGAAAAGATAAAATTTTATTTTTTCTGCAGTGCAGTCACCGTCTAGAATTTCGGCAATTAAATTTGTGCTATGATTGGTCTCGGATTCGAATACTTGTAACAACGCTTGTTTCTGTGATGGAAGAAATTGTTTATTTCTGAACTATAGTTAAAGTACGTTAAATTATTATTTTATGAAGAATTAAATAAATAAGCGTATTGTAAGCAGTCACCATACCATAATATAGACTCGTATGATACCATAGTATCACCTGTGTTTCAACCCTTACTCTCTTCCCTACTCTACCCTACTTATTAGGATAATAACCTAATTCTTCTTCGTCAAAAGTATTGGGCACGTATTTTTCTATCATCACATAAAAGACATAACATCACAAAAATATATTAAATAACGTCACTACTCCCCACTCCCAAAGTTTGACGCATTTAATCATTGCCATTTTTGGTTGATTGAAAAAAGAAAAAATACGTGCCCTTTATTTTTTTGATAATCTAACTGAAGGACTAAATAGAATTTCGTGAAGTTCACCTCGTCACCAATCATTTTTACTGACAGACACAACAGACTTAAAAGTTAATATGATTTCACTGTAGTCTTGGTAAAGGCGGGCATTTTAACACGAGCGGAAAATACGTTATGTCCTCCCTTTCTTATCTCTCTTTAATTATATCTTATATTGGTATAATATCATTAAAGAACAAGCTCTTATTAGGTTTGCACTACATAATTTATGTGATTTGACAATAATGATATTACCAGCCACCCAGCTTGCGATGTAACGGCATATAAAGAAACCTTCGCGGGCGAATGCAGAACCACTCGAAATAGTTGCATCACTGTTGTAAATGATTTAAAACGCATAGCATACATTTATTTATAAGAGTAAGATCCCAGGCCAGACATGACTTATTATTTGATGGACAACATATGGATAATCGAATGGTATTAGTGTGTATAATGAACACATACTCGCTAACTTGTGCTGTATGCCAATTTCCAGGTCTCAGGTGACACAGGTTCATAAAAATGCTACTAACTTTAGTGGCAGTATGAGGACTTATTCTTACGATTGAGTTTCTTTGTTTGGTCGAACGCGCTAATCTCAAGAACTACTTATTCAAATTGATTAATTCTTTATGTGATAGATAGCCCATTTATCGAGGAAGGTTATTATGACATCATGATAAGACTAATAAGAACGGAGCATCACTGAAAAATGTTGCGAAAAAAGGGAAAAATGTTCCTTTTCAGAGCATTCGTAGCGTGCGCTGCGTAACGGTTATATTTACACAAAAATCATGTATAAAGAAATAGTTTTCTTTTAAAGTTCTAAAAAAAGCCGACAGCATATTATGACTATTTTTTAAGGCTGACTCACTATAACCTTTTTTGGTAATCCAAGTTACTTAAAATAATGCATAATCTGCGAAGGTGTTTTTGTAAATATCCTTATCAAAATTAACATTACAAGTATTTGATTTTGATCAAAACTGTTCTTGACTGCAGTCAAATTTAATCAATATCTTAAGAGATCAAAGCTTTAAAATCACTCAGCATCAAAATAATCACCTCGCACCCATTTATGTTGTCCAATTTGTATGTTTTTTACTCAATCCCGCAAAAACTACTAAACGAATTTGGATGAAATTTGGTGCACATATAGTTTATGACCTGAATCCTATATCTAACATAGGATACATTTTATCCCGGAAAAGTGGCAGGTTCCTGTAAGATTTTGAAAAAACTAAAGTTAACGTGGATGTTGTCGCGTACGGTCACTAGTGTTGTAGAGATAATGTAAACAAATTGAAATTAATACTGCCAGACACATTCTGTCAGCAGTATTTATTGCCAGACATTTTAAATGTCGAAAGCAAAAAACACAAACTTATTTACAGTCTGAGACCTGATATTTATCTGTGATATTTAGGGAGCTATTATTATATTTTGTAAGCTGCCAGACCAAAAAGCTTGGGATCTTGGACTATATATAAAATTGGCCAACTACGTGTTGGGCCACGTGCGATGTAGGAATCTGTTTGTAGTTACACATCACAAAGCAATGCTTTATAGGTAGCAATTCTCTGAACAGCATAACAGCTCGGTTGCGACCTTGCCGCTATAAGCTACGGATTTGGGCGATGCGCCGAGTGATGGGAAGTGTACTAAATTGTTAGAAGGACGCCACGAAGCGAAGTCCACTCAGCCTATCGAATGCGCGCAGGCCATCGTCACTGAAATCATCTTTGAGCCAAAAGTTATTTTAATACAAAATATGAAGCTTTATTCCTTTCACACAAGAAAAATAAAAAAGAGTAGGTACCGCAATGAAATGGCCGCTCATGTGATCCTGGAATGTACGAGCGTTGTAGAACACCGGGTATCAATCCTCAGTCAGGACGCTCCTAGAAGCCTGTGAGAGCCCCAGGAGACTACTGCGCTTTTGGAAAGAGCTGGGCTGGCTGAGCTAGCTAGCCCAATATGCCCACGCACGCACAATAGACCAAGTACGAAGTCTACGTGCGGAAACGGGGGCCCACAACAAGTAACAAGTAAGTAACCGCAATGAAAATGCAACGTAAAATTCTCAGTAAATGACTTTTGACGAGTGGTTGAGATCATTCCTTGCAGTTGAGTGATTCAAAAATACGAAATTTATTATATTGAATGAAATCAGTAGAATCGAGCGTTCGACGTAAAGCGATTGTGTGATAGTGATTCAAAATAAAGCTTAAGATCCCAAACGGCTTGGACTGTCATTGCCAAAAGCCGCCCAATTCTATACCATTACCTATTCGATTCGAATGATCGTGAATGTTTCGAATTTGAATAGTCGTTATTGAGAAAAACAGAAAAATAATAATTTGTATGTCCCTTAGTAGGGTTTGTATTTTTTTTTATTTAGTTTGGGAAGTGTGACTAATACGCTAATGTCCGAATGCATCTGTGTATTCATAATGCACAAGTGAGATAATTATAAACTCATTAACTCGGAGAGCGAATGTCCGAAACTAAAGATAAATGTGCCATATGGTTCTTTCATATGTATGTACAATAAAATTAAATAATGGTATTAATAATACATAAAGGCATATTATACAATTTTCGATTTAATGTTTGTATACTACTTGCAGAAGTAGAACGAAGAATACTGTAATTCTTTAAGGATATATTGTAAACTATTGTTGAACTAAAAAAAAAATACTGTAACTGATTTGATAGGCTGAAAACTTACTATAAATTGTTACAAAATCTTGAAAATCCTACCCCGTTTGGGCTATGGGGCAATAATCACATCACATATTTAAAATTAAAAGTGTATTTATAAAAGTTCAGGATAGTTTTGGTGAAAATAAAAAGCGCTGGAAAAGTAAAGTAATTGTCACTGCTATATTTGACGTTTGATATACTTCATTCCATGAACTGTATACTGATTTTTTAATCATTTGATGGATCAACTTGACCAAGTAAATTAATGAATAGGCTAGGCTAGGCCCAGGCCTCTTAAGCAAAGTTATCCTTATGGTAATAAAGGTCAACATCTTCTCTACGACAAAAGGAATCCGAATAAAAAACGCAATTAACACATATTATTATTATCTGTATATTATTTTTTACTAATCACTACAATAAATTATACTATCATACATTTGCTAGCTCTGTACATATTTACACGACAATTGATTCTAAAATAAATATCACAGTTCCAAAAATACATCTACTGTAACTTTACAATAATAATAATTAAGTAATGTTAAGATTGTAATTACAATTATAAGTTTTTGAGAGATTCCGTCATAAAATTTCTAGTATTTGATTTCCGGTTCATTACCTGTAAAGACAAAAATATACTTTATTATTGAGCATAGACACCAAACATTTGTCTTAAATTGGCAAATAACAAAATTTCACAGCGACTGTATTTTTTACTTGGACAATAGTTTCAAATCAGCCGTAATAAATATTTTTCTGAAAAAATACGAAACTTATTTGCTATTCATACTTTTTGGGTAATATTTGCCTTTGGATGGGTAAAGAATTCAATTGCGTTGAATTAAGAAAATATATTTAAATAATGTAATAGGTTGAGTAAGAAATACTAGTTTAAGATGAGTAAGGAAATGGGATGAGAAGTCATAGGATGAATACGGAACAACCCAACATTTACTGTAAACACTTTAAAAATTATCGAGGGAAAATCAAATGAATCGTTTGATTTTTACTTTGAGAACGACATCGGTCTACCCTGCTTCTGCTTTAAAGATTGTAGTTACGAAATCTCACTGCAATCATTTATTTATATGATAAGCTCTATAGAAGTAAGTGGACCTGCTTATTAATAATTATATAGATAATATACCTACATTATTTATTTTCTATAGCATGCTGCATGTACTATGCTTAGTTTGGGTTTAAATAAGATTAAATTACTATCGTCAGTAGTTTAAATCAGACTTTATGATTATTTATAAATAATAAATAAATATTTTGAATTTAATTCATTTATAACAGCCATTTAGCCATATAAATTACATACAAAAACAATCAATCAATCAATACTCATACCAATTAGCCTAGCTCCAAAGTCACAGATGACCTTTACAGCGTCACCAGGTTTGGGAACGGCGAGACCCTAAGGGGACCTCAAGCCGAGAATTGGCGAGTGTCTCTAGAGGCATTCCAGGCGGATGTCATCTCCCCACGAGGGGAGACTCCTCTCCATCTGGAGCCTCTAGACCACTCGAACCTGAGGGGGTCGGCTCAACTAGAGGACGTCTCTGAGACTCGGACCTCCGCTCTAATTAGCCGTTGTCGTTCGGGGCGGGGTAAACGCCCAGGTACGTACCTACCTGAACCTGGTATAGCGTATGTAGACCTCTTATCCTAAGGGTGCAGTGTCTGCCTAATGCTAAGCTAGTGTGCAAGTATTCTAGCTATGTTTTGTTGTTGTTTGTGGAATGTGTAAGAGGAGTCGGAGGCGCGTTGGCGCGGGTGATTTCGTCGTCGGGGTACTTTAAGAAGTCTAGGCACGCCGACAGAATTGGAGGAACCTACGATTGGAGGACGGGAGGGCGGACGCGTGATAACTAGAGGCTTTGCTTCTAAGGGGTTCGGATAATGTGCGGCTTTATCGAAGTAACGCTGATCTTTTCAAGTGCTTATAAATATACTTTTTATAAAAACGTAAAATATAAAACGACTCAGAAGTCGTTGCCGTTGTACTCGCGGTAGTGTTGTGGAACTAAGGATATTTTATTGTTGTTTTGAAATAGTTTTTTTTAGATTGCAAGGTTTTACGCTACAATAACTTCATCTATGTCACCAATAATGTTTTCTTCTTAGGAATTATCAATAGGTAAGAAATTTTCTTTAACCAAAGTTGAACGACTATTACTCTTTAACTGACGAATCTTTCTTAACCGTTATAGTTTTTCTTAAAAGTTCATGAAAAGTACTATAATTATGAATATTTCCAGGTTTTTCAAGTCAATAGTTTAGCTTTTAGAGCGAGGGTAGACGCCCTACACGAACAAAAATTAGGAAAATTTAAAAAAAATCTCCTATTGTTTTGGCGTGATCGATATACACATCTCCACAAAATTACAGCTCTCTAGTGGTAGTAGTCTCCAAGCAAAAATGGGGATGGACAGACGGGCATGACAAAACTATAATTAAAGGTTCCTTGTCAGGACTGACTGCGGAACCCTAAAATGGGTGTACATATTTCTGACCATATAAATATTAAAAATCTTGTATGATTTCAATAAATAAATTGACTTGGCAATCGCACTCAACAATCTAATTTAATATAATAATAGTTTTTGCTCGACTTGGCGGGGGCACTGCGGGCGTCCCCCCCCCCCATTAAGCCTTACGGCCTAAAGTAAACAAAAGATGAATAAAATAATATTCGAGATAATTATGTATTTGCGAGAAACAGAAGTTCTATAAATTTTTATTAGGTCTTTATTTTTCAAAGGAGATTATTTCGATTTAGAAATAAAATTTTAAATTTATACTCTTTAATGAAGAATAACTTTAGCAAAGTGAAATAAATTATAATATACGCAATTGTTTGCTACGTTCTTTACCGAAATATAAATTCTGTAAACTTGAAGTAAGAACCTCATTTTATCTTAACTATTTGTATGAAATTTACTGAGAAAGCTAGTAGGTAAGTACAAAAATATGAACTGTTAATAAGTACTCTAGTTCACAGCTCCATCAGAGAAAGACTGTGAAGACTCGGTCTAAAAATGACGCGCTATACGAGGTATGTACCCGGATGTTTTTCTTCGGCCCACATGACAACGGCTTACTGGAGCCGAAGTTCGAGTCTCAGAGACGCTCACTAGCTTTGAGTCGACTTCGCGAAGCGAGATGCCATCCACCTGTAATACCTTTAGAGGCACTCGCCAATTCATGGCATGAGGTTCCCTCAATATCTCGCTGCCCCAAACGCAGGGACGTTCTAAAGGTTATTTGAGAGCAACAGCATACACACAAAAAAAACACCAGGGGATGTAAGTATGCTATAAGATTTTCCTTAATGCTTTTGTGCACCATAAGACTACAGGAGTCTTGAGAAAAGTCTTAGTTTGGTTTATAATAATCGTTGCCCATCACGAGCTTAAAATAATATTGAGCAAGCTATAAGCTATAGGTGGTTAAAGCAAAATCTAAGCACCAATTAAAATCTATAAAAGTTTTCTACGTTCACTTTGCCGCAAATTAATTCTCTTTCATATAACTATTATTTCATTAAAATATACACATATGGGATATATAAATATGAAAGACGCCGGCTACACATTATATTAAATATTGTGCATAAATAGTATTATAAAGATTATAATTATTACGAACAAAAATTGTTACGATAACTATCGTAACAACTTAGGTTCTTTTAAATCAGTTATAACCTTTTTTTTAAAAATCAATGAGTTACAATACAAGGATCTAAAGTTCAAACAACTCGGCGCTGTAGTCTTCATGAATAATTTATTATATTTCGTAATAGATAGGTATTTATGTATCTCGAACGCTGTTAAATCATAAAACAGAGACAGATATTTTGCATGGTTTTATACTATATTCGCCCCACTTATGGTTATTAAGTTTTAAAAAAACTGCGTGATATTAACTTTTAAAAAACTGCGTGATATTTTAGTATTTCACCATATTTATAAATTTCACCATATTTATAAATTTCCAAAGAAGCCTATGTCTTCTACACTTAAAATTTTCGAAATCGTCGTGCTCATCTGGTAGAATAAACATAGTAAAATTCGTATAAAGGTCGTATTGTATTTCTCTTAGTAAGGTTCAAAGACTTCACAGCCAAGCTATTATGTTCACGTAGACAAGGTGAGGACAAGTAGATTGACACAATTTTCAAACACCATAGAAATAGATAACACACTACTAAAGGTAACGTAATTTTACTGTGGTTTAATGTAAGGTGGAGATTATATCCCCTCTACAACGTCAATGTTGTTCTTTATCATTACCTTATTAGTTTAAAACGGGAAATATAGAATTTTCTACTATCTTAATGAAGATAGGCAAGAGTTTTTGTGCAATCAGGTAAGTTAAAGGTGTTGAAGAAATAGGCTTTTATGTGTTGATCTCAGATTGTCTAAGTCGCAGTGTGTCTTACCCCCATAAATGACAGTTAGATATAATTTCGTCTAGATTTTAAATTGACTACACGGCATAATGAATAGGTCACAAAATGACTAAATAAGTTGATATACTATACATACCAGTAAAGTCGTGTAAAACTTTTTTATTAAAAAATAAGAAAACTTCATTAAAACAAAACCACTAATAAGTATGAAATAATGCATATTCTTTACTTATATCTCAACTCAAATTGACATTTGGAGTCGGTGCCACGCATATTGAATTGATAAATCTGAGTTGCCATTTACTGCTTGGGTTGGCATGGCACTGACTCCAAATGATAATTTGTCTTTAAATGTATATATGTCCTTTTTTTTCAATTTCGCAGAAGTGTTGCTGTAGCAATTTTTGAAATAAAAATTAAACTCAAGCTACAAGAGTTTCTCAAATTAACGTGAAAACTCACTCACGTTTTGATGGTAAAAATCATATAATAAGTTAAGTCAAATTTCTATTGTCCTAAATGTACCTACCTCTTAAAGGTTGTATAATTTTAGCTTTGATTGTAATAATAGCATATTTTGTTAGCGTTCTTTTTAATCTAAAAGGACGCAATTTTCCCAGTTTTCCAGACCAGGAATGTTTTTTTCATTATCTTTCCTAATCATTATATCATCATCATCAGCCTATTTATGTCCCCACTGCTGGGGCACAGGCCTTCCCTATTGATGGAATAGGGAGATGGGGCCATGACCCACCACGCGGGCCCAGTGCGTATTGGCGGGTGCTAACGACTGCAGATGCAGCCGGGACCAACGGCTTAACGTGCCTTCCCAACCACGGAGGAGCTTGAGATAGTATTTTTTTGGTTACCCATCCAATGACCGACCATTGCGAAAGTTGCTTAACTTCAACGATCGCAGCCGAACGCGCTAACCACTTGCGCTATCAAGCTCCTCAGTCAATCATTATATAGTATCAATAATATATATAACTCGTTCTCGTTAGATCCAAAATTAATGTTATTTCAAAAACAAGTGGTATAAAAAAGCTCAGATGATTAAGTTCCATGGTTGCTCTATGTAGTGATTTGATTGGATTGTTAACAATTATAACTTACCTTTACAATGTTTCAGTTACTCCTTCAGTCAATTGAGCTCACGTTACACTTAATTTGTAGTACTGATGAATGTTCAGTTGACTTCATTTTCATCCGCACTTGTCAATTACTAATCTTCTATTTATTTTTTAGACATAACACGAACAGTCTCTAGAATGTTTATTTAGTATATATTAGTCTCTAGAGCTACTTCTGAGATCGTTCTGTCACAACAATCTCGTACCTGTGGACAAACAGAAACATTACGAGTATCTATGATAAATAATTCTACAAAAAAAAAATCATTTCACTTGGTCCAGCTTTCAGACAGTAAAGAGTGGATTCGACTCTAGTAAACAAAAAAAAAGTTTTATAAATCTTACATTTTAATTCTTAATAAATCAATGCAATATGTTTTTGAGTAGAGCTGAAAGCATTAACAAAAACAGAAAGCATGAACGTGTACTCGTATATATTAAATATGATGAATATGTACTTAAAAATCGGGAATCAACTAAGTCTAAAGAAAGATTTTTACTATATTTTTTTCTTTCTATTTATAAATGTAACAATTAAATGCTTAAAAATGTATTTATCAACTCTCTTGGACAGTTTTCTAATGTTAAATCAAAAATAATATTTTTGAAATTGTCATTTACAGGTGTGTAAGTAATTCCGGTAAGGCAGGTATTTGAAAAGGCGGCTTATTTCAGTCGTGCAAAGTTCGCAATATTATTTGTATTATCACACATTTAAGTGTATTGTAAGTATTTTTTCTTCATCCACAATATTTTTCTAATATCCCTTTAGACTGTGTTTATAAATTACTTAGGTATATAATATTTTCATTCACCCACTGAAAGCTCCTGCAATTGAATCAAAAAGATTTTGAATAAAGTTTAGTAAAATTTTAAACAAAAATATAATAAACGCATAAAATTTACCAACTAAAATAGCTAATTGTGCGTTCCATAGTTCTGACATTTTATTGATATATGAGGAATATACAATGGCGTTACATCCCTATTAGGGATGATGACAAATTTTTTTTTCTTCGTTTATCAGGTAGATTATCAAAAAGTATTGGACACGTATTTTTTCTTTTTTCACATAATATAAACATTGCAGAGATATATTGATTTGAAAAGTCGCATGACGTCACGTTTGAGTACATTTATAAGTGAAAATTCACTCAAAAGTGACGTCACGAGCCCCTACTCCCAAACTTTAACGCGCTATAATTTTGACATTTTTTGGTTGATTGCCCAAAGAAAAAATACGTGTCCATTATTTTTTGATCATCTAACTGCCGGACTAAATAGAATTTCGTTTACTGTACCCCGTCATCATCCCTAATTCATTGCAAACTTACTATAATATTTATAGTCACAATAAACAGAGTGCTTTTTGTAAAAAGTTTAATTAAGTTCATGTTATGAAAAACTTATATAACTTGCTTAATCTATATTTGTTGTCCCCAATTTACAGTCTTGGAACCGCCAAACGTATGTAAACAGATGCAGATCGGATGCGGATGCTAATTTATAAACATAAATAGCAGTTATTTATGATAAGCACTTCCGCTAAATAGTGTGGGAAATAACCGATTATACCAGATATGGGCGTACCATATGCTTAATCGCTATAACTATCATTCGAAGACGTTGCAAATTTAATACACAATTTACGTAATTTCTTTTTATACCTACAATGTAACTAGGTATTTTTGTAGTCAAATTGCACATGTCTGACCATTTGCAAAATGTCTGTCCATGTTAAGCCAAATTCATATAAAAAGTGGGCATTGCCTTTTCAAATCACACCGGCGGATACCGCGGTGAAAAGTGAATTCTTACAGAATCACTCTGCTGATTAAATGTATATATGTGTATATATGATGTTTAAATGGAGTCTTGTCGCGCTCAATATTGCTGATACAGAAGAAGGTGTGGTGTGCTGCTCTAGCCATCTTTGTCTTGCTAGACTGAACTTAATTCCCTAGCCCGTAGAGTTCAAAGCTCAACTAAAACACAACATACAACAGGGGTAGGTACTGTTAATTTATACTATGGTTTTCAGCAGGGTAGACGTTAGTTCCCCAGCCGGTTGTTTCAATTCAAGCGGAAAATTCGCTATGCCCTACCTCTCTTATTATCGGGGTCTGTCGGAACACCAAACAATTATAAGTACGAGTACATCATATTTGCTCTGCAAAGATTACAAGGAAGAAAAAATCCTTACATTGGTCAGGGGAACCTTTAATTATTCGTTTAGATAGTTTGGTTGAATATGTAGATCCTGCTGGGTTACTGAAGACCAGTACTAATTAATTTTGAAATAGACTTAAGTGGCTAATATAAGGCAAAAGTAGTCTGCAAAATTTGTGACTTGACCATACTTTTGCGTATAGGGAGTCATCATCTACTTATGTTTGAAATATTCTTGATTTTATTTATTTACTTGTTGACCCAATGAACTTTGTACCGCCTAATTTCTTTCTTCGTGAATATTTTCATAATTTATGCCCGCTATCAAGGTTTGTAAATTAATATCTTTGGTTTTGTCAATAATAATAATAATAAAAAAATAACAAATTATCCAATTTGGTGCAGTCGTTCGGAAGTAATGCGCTGACATACATTTGGGAGATTTATATTTTTAAGGTACCTTACCTCAAAAGTAAATAATTTAAAAACTTTAAATACGTTTTTATTTATTGCACTAAAAAGCCAAAAATAAACAAAATATACTCTTTGTTTACTTCTTTGGTGCCTTAGAGTTAGCCATGTTTATATTTATAGTATATATATATTTATGTTTTTTTAAAGCATTTAACTTGCGCTGTCTTGCAGCTTAAGGTTAGAGAAAATTCCACACGGCCGTCAGGGCCGCGGTAGCATAATGTCAGTGCATTCGCCTGGATAGCAAAGGGTGCGGGTTCGAGTCCCGTCTGTTGCCTGGTCGCGTGGATTTTTTTCTAGTAAACTTGTCTTTAGTATATTTATATATATATATGTTAAAATAAACTATAAACGTGGCTAACTCTGAGGCACTAATGAAGTAAACAGAGAATATATTTTGTTTATTTTTGGCTTTTTAGTGCAGTAAATAAAAGCGTGTTTTACGTTTTTAAACTATTGATTTATTTTTCTCTTTTTAGTTTATTACAAAACATAGAACAAAATAAGACAAAATGTAATGTGCTCAAAGTTGATATGTTTACTAGTAAGCAGTCCAGGGTCCATCAGCCACCTTCCAGTCCAACGTCAGGTCCTCGTCATCACAGAGGAGGAGCTGCTGTGGCGCGTCTACCGGGAGAGGAAAGAGAGCCTGAAGGTGGCCATTGCTAAAGCCAAAGATGAAGCCTGGGAGGAGTTTCTCGGGGAGCTGGATCGGGACCCATGGGGCAGACCATACAAAGGAGTCAGAAAAGGCATGGGTCAGCAGACCGTCCAGCTGGAGGACATGGACCCTGACCTCCTGGCGCAGACGGTGGCTGAACTCTTCCCAGAAGAAGCGCCCACCACATCTCCGCTTTTGGTGCCGCCGACGGAGGAAGGGAATGCGGTCTCCGCACCGGCCCCACCAGTCACTGATGTAAAATGGAGGCGGCCATCGATCGCCTGCGGGGCAAAAGGAAGGCTCCTGGCCCGGATGGAGTGCCGCGCGGAGTCCTGCCGATTGCCTTCAAGCACTTGGGTGAGCACTTCAGGGCACTACTGAACGAGTGCCTTGACGTGGGTGTGTTCCCCAGTGCATGGAAGAGGGGCAGGCTTTGCCTGCTGCGGAAGGAGGGGCGTCCTGCGGACCAACCAGCGGGGTACCGCCCGGTAGTGTTGCTGGACGAGGTCGGCAAATTCTTGGAGAGAGTCATTGCCGACCGCATTGTTCAGCACCTAGAGGAGACCGGGCCAAACCTGGCGCCACGCCAGTTTGGATTCCGCAGGGGCAAGTCCACAGTGGATGCGGTGCAGGAGCTGAAGAGGATGTCAGAGGAGGCAACGGGGAGAGGGGAGTGTGTTCTCGCTATATCGCTGGATATAGCGAACGCTTTCAACACACTCCCCTTCAGTTGTATCGAGAAGGCCCTGCACCACCACGAGGTCCCTCTCTACCTAAGGAAAGTGGTGGGGAATTACCTGCGAGACCGGGAACTCCTCTATTATGATGCGGGTGGGGAGGTCAAGGTGAGGAGCATGGTATGCGGAGTTCCACAGGGGTCGGTGCTAGGGCCAATCCTGTGGAACCTCGCGTATGACTGGGTCCTCAGAGGAACGCTATTGCCCCGAACAGCAGTCATCTGCTATGCGGATGATACGCTGATAGCGGTTAGGGGCAAAGCATACGAGGACGTCCGGAGGTTGGGGTCGGCGAGTGCCTCGCTAATAATGGCGAGGATTGGGATGTTGGGGATCAAGGTGGCAGCGGGGAAGACAAGGGCGGTAATGTTCCACGGATCCAGGGGCAAGCCGCCGGCCGGGGCGTATGTCAGGGTGGGCGAAGCCAGAGTGCCAGTAGAGCCCACCCTGAAGTACCTGGGGTTAGTGCTAGACGCGAAGTGGCGCTTCGATGCCCACTTCAAGCAGCTGGCCCCAAGGCTGATTAGTGCGGCGGCGGCGCTCGGTAAAATGCTGCCGAATATTGGTGGCCCCAGCGCCAGCTGCCGCAAGCTGTACGCTGGGTTCATTAGAAGTATGGCCCTATACGGGGCGCCCATTTGGGCAGATCACATAGGTGCGGGGAGTGAGGCCCTGCTACGGAGGCCGCAAAGGGTAGTGGCGCAAAGGGCCGCGCGGGCGTACTGCACCACGTCGTTCGCGGCCGTATGCGCACTGGTGGGGTCGCCTCCATGGGCGATTGAAGCGAGGGCACTGTCAAGCCTATATTGGCAAAGGGCGGAGGCCCGGCAACGGGGAGAGAGACTAACATCAGAGGAGGTGTTAGCCCACAGGAGGAGACTGGATGAGCTAGTCATGGAGCAGTGGGCCGAGGAGCTGGGGGCGCAGCAGTTCGGGGTGAGGACCCTGGAGGCGCTGCGGCCAGTCTTGGGGCAATGGAAGGAAAGGAGGCATGGGTCGCTGACCTTCCGTCTGGTGCAGGTGCTGTCAGGGCATGGATGTTTTGGCAGCTACTTGCTTCGCATATGGAGGGAAGCGACCCCGTCATGCCATCATTGTGGCGCTGCCGAGGACACGGCGCAGCACACCCTTGAAGAGTGCTCGTCGTGGTCTCGGCAGCGCCATGATATGGTCATGGCAGTGGGAAGGGATCTCTCGTTGCCCAGCGTCGTTAAAGCGATGCTGGACAGCTACAGATCCTGGAACGCGGTCGTCTCCTTCTGTGAGGAAGTCATCCTACAGAAGGAGACAGCAGAGAGGGCCCGCGAGGGGGACGCCCGGGCCGGTCCTCTCCGTCGCCGACGACCGGGGGGAAGACGGCGGCAGTACGACCGCCTCTTTCCACCCTAGTGAGACTGCGGGCGGCGGACAGGGTAGTCCGTCGCTCGCATTGCGCAGTCTCACCCGTCGAGGGAGGATGCCTAGGTGCTCCAGGGCATCCCCCTGACCATCAGGAGGAGGAGGAACCTCTGCCGGGTAACGTGGAGCGTCACCCGGATCCCACAAAACCCGTTCCGGCAGACGAGGGAGCACTGTTGGGTTTTTAGTGGGTAGCCCCCCCCCCCCCCTCATCCCGAACAGCCGCCGAGCCAGCCTGGCTGGGCGGGTGGGCGGGATTTGGGGGGAGGAGGAGTCCCACATAACCCCGCCACATACCGGCGGGGTATGCATAACGCATTTACCCAACATAAAAAAAAAAAAAAAGAGGTCCTCGTCATCAGGAGTAATGAACAGAAAATGTTAAGACGAATCTAATGAGCCCAAACTCGATATGTTTACTATTAGGCAGTCCAAGGTTCCATCAGCCACTTTCCAGTCCCATCATCAGACCAGCTCGATGGTACCATAATATTGTATTGTCATCGAATACAAGAATTAGAGTTTAAAACAGATTCTTAGATTCCATTACATAGTTACATACAGGTCGACCTAATAAAAGCGTGTTAAAAACAGAACCCTTATAAGACTATTTTGCTGTCCGTCTGTCTGTCAAGACCTTTTATCTCGGGAAGGCGTGGAGGTATCTAGTTAAAATTTAAACTGTATAGTTTTGAGTATATACTCAGGTCTACGATCCCTTGAAGCTGTAAAAAATTAACTTTTAAGTTAACATTAAAAAATATATGGCCGTTTATGTTGTGTACTTAAAATTTTGTGCGGAATCCTCGGTGTGTGTCCGATTTGCACTTTTCCGCGCTCCGTTTATTAATTTAAATTAATTAATTTATCAAATTTTTTATTTTATAGATCATCAAAAAACCAACAACATATCTTTATTGAGCTTACGTTACTTTACGTCTCATTATAAGTCATGGTTACAAAACTAGATTAACTACAAAACTATATAAAAGATAAAAATTCATGAGTTAAACCCAAGATAATGATCATTCTAATATTGTAAGGATATGCCATAATTATAAAGAATTAAAAATTATGTGAAATTATATTATGCAGCTTTGGTTAATAAAAACCGAGTTTTTCTCTTTACTGCTGTGGCATATTTATAGGCTCATAAAAATAGAGGGTTACCCGGAGTTGTAAAGTGGGTGGAAACATTTTACGTTATAATTTTCTCATGGATCTAAAAATAAATTTCATGTGGATAATAGTTCTGGCAGTACTAATTCTATTTTTGATATTTACAGTAAAGCTGTATTTGTATAAATTAGTTTGTTTTTTTTTATAGATAGGTCCGACAAATGACTCAAACCCACCTGATATTAAGTGACGGTGAAGTCCAGACGTGAAGATAGCTGGTACAGCAGTTCTACCTGCCACACCAGTCATCCTCGCCTTGCGGGCCTGCATGCTGCTTGTTGTTCTTCACGCCTCTTTTAAAGGATCCCAGGTGGTAAAAACTAGGGAACACGTGAGCAGGCAGAGTATTCCATTTACAGATAGTGCGACAAAGAAATAAGTCACCATATTTCTTTGGACGCGTTGGAATTGTGGCCACAGTTAAGTACAGTTGCTCGGGCATGTAAATACGCCACACCTTGTTAAGGACTCCGAGTTTGCGTGTGGTCGTTTTTACTACGCTTTCGATGTAATTCTTTGGATTTAAGTCACAGCGAATTTAAGTGCCCTGCATGGTGATACTGCTCTCTAGCTCCAGTGTTGTGCCCTGAAGAGAAAAACATGAAAGGAATGGCGACGTTTTTGCCGTGAAAGCGCAGACCTGGTTTTTCTTAGCATTGAACTCAACCATGTCCTTGGTACCCCATTCAGAAATGTGGCCCAAAGCTTGATTGAGTTCAATGACAAGATTCTCTCGTTTTTCCTTGGTTACCGCCTGTCCAGTCGCTGTTTGTTCGAGATACCCCGCATGCATTGTACTAACCTCTGATCCAAGCACGTTAAGCCGCTTGCTTACGCGAAACAGCTTTGCTTACGCGAAACAGCTTTGCTTACGCGAAACAGCTTTGCTTACGCGAAACAACAACACAGTCGCGATTGAACCAGAGGTTACGGGCACACGTTACTGATGATATTAGAATGAGGAATATAGTATTCCATACCCATTATAATCTCCTCAGTAATAGCAACGGCGCTGGCCGATAGCTCCCTCACTGAAGCAGCGCTGCTTCCAAGGGACGGACGCAAAGTAGTCATGCATACCGTCCCAATCTGCCGACCCATAGTGTCAGATACGGCGTTTGATCACCCCTGGACGCGGGGGCTTGGCATGTGTTGCTTTGGCAGATATCAGGCAGTGGTCCGACGAGCCCAGGGGGGCTCTTACCACAACCTGATAGCCCTGTGGGTGGGTCGTGAGCAGAAGGTCCAGTAAAGAAGGCGCTTGACTTAGAATATCTGGGATTCTGGTGAGCTGATCAACCAGTTGCTTCAAGTCATGCGTTAGAGGGAATGCGTCAACGGGGATCTCGCATGGTCGGTTTTGGAGGAACTTAACCACATATTGTGGTGGGAAATTGTCCCTGCGTGTCCTCTGCTGTCCGATTAAGGTGCTCAAAAAGTCGAGTTGTCTCAACATCGCCGGTGTGGGATTTGTATAGGCACACGTAGACTCTAGCCAGGGGACCAGAGTCGACGTGTACTCCCTGCATGGAGAAGGAGGGATCTTCCAAGCAGCGGAGATGGCGACAACAAACGTTCGCCCGAACATACAGGCATACCCCGGCTTTTGCTTTGAAGGACTCTTCAAGCACTTAGCCGGTATAGGGATATATTAAGGTAGCCTGTGTCAGCAGGCGGAAGTATTTGTGTCTCCGTCAGGAACAACAATGCTGGCCAGCGTTGAGGTTAGAGTGGAGTTGTTGAAGGTGTGGGGGTGAGCACCGTTGTACGTCCAAACTTTGTTTTAGGGTCTGCCATGATGGAGGTGAAAAAGAGACGTGAAATGAGAGGACGTTGTCGCGACAGGACCGGACAAATTAGGGAGGTTTGTTTCCCCGAATGACTGCCTGCAGAGGGGATGCGCCGACCCGCCGGACGGAAGGGCTTCTGCACCCCCTCGGGAGTGGTCGCCGGGACTCCACGCCCCGGTCCCATGCTCGGGCCCCTGAACTGTGTCACGGGCGGCCAGCTGGACAGCCTTTTCTATAGGTATCCTTAGTCGGCGGGTCGTTGCAGTCTTCGCAAAATCGGTTCGACGAATGCCTTCCCTGAACTGAATCTGTGGCAGCATCCCCCACTCGAGTTTTTTTTGTACGCTGGCTCACCCCGAAACGTGAGAAGCAATTCACGGGTTTTTTCACCATGCGCACTTTGGCAACAAACCAGGCGGGTGTTAGGAACCCTACCACCAGAAGAGAGGATGGAAGAGCCGATATCCCGTAGTCGCTTCTTACGACACCCACGGGAAGAGAAGGGCCAGTGAGTAGTATTCTTTTCTTTCCGTCACCGCACGGATTAAAAGTGATCTTTCATCTTCAAATAAAATGGATGGCGCCAGCATCCTGAATAAGAAACTGTAGATATCGAGGGCAAAACTGAAAACTGAGAGAATTTCCAAAAAAATAAAAAGTAGTAGTTCTAAAGTTAAAAAACTGTAGGGTTGGCTGCATAATTAACGAGATACTTACTTACTTACTAGTAATTATGTAATAGGAAGTAATTAGTGGACATAAATAAAAAAGGAAATGACTCCTCTGGGTCAATGAATCGTTCATATAGAATAGAGTCGTCCGATGTTGGTGAAGCAAATGAAGCTTTGTTAACCATATAGACTAGTACAGACTTACTAATAGTTTTAGTCTTTTATGATTTGAATGTTTAATTAATGAAAATTATTATCTTTTTTTGCTTTATACAAAGAAAACATAAAATGTTATCAAGACAAATTTTCAATCTTAGTTGAAGCAACGGTTTAAAGTTTTATCTCGAATGCAAACTCATGATATTTTTTTTGTCCTTATGTGCGTAATAATTCGTCAGTATCATCATCACCAGCTTGTTAATAACACCATTGCGGGGGCACATGCCTTCCATATAGATAAGTAGAATGTGGAGACATGACCTATCACGCTGGCTCAGTGCGGATTTGTGGGTGCTAACGTTTGCAGCAGCCGGGACCAAACGGCTTAACGCACCTTTCGAAGCACGGAGGAGGTCCTGATAATTATTTTTTGGTCACCCATCTAATGACTGGTAATTGTGAAAGTTTCTTAACTTCCACTTTCGCAAGCCAAACGCACTAACCACCTATGCCATCGAGATCCTCCTACATTATCAATGGACCCTAAGAGTAATGCCTTAATTCTAAATAGTTAAAAGTTAAGAGCGAAAATAAAAATTCAAAATGCTGGCAGCTACCTTGCTCAACGGATCAGCCTTGCTATCCAACGAGAAATGCTGCCAGCCTATTGGGCACTGTTCCTGACGACGGTACTAGGGGTGATATCTCTTTTATTTATTAAATATCTATTTATTTAAGTAGGTAAGTTTTAAGATAATTTTATTTTTACGTTTTTATACATCTAATATATAAACGTAAAGAATTATTGTAAAATGATAAATAATAAAAATTAAGTTTTTTAAAGTAAAAAAGGCGGTAAACAATCGTATGCCCCACCTAATGGTAAGCAGCCATACCAAAAATATCACTCACACCGTTGCCTACCATGTCTCAATCCCCTACCCCGTGGAGCCCTGGAACCTTACTCACCGGTAGAAACACAACACCACCAAAAGGTATTGTTATTTTACTATCATCTTCATTAAGGTGGAAGTTACTTCCTCAGACCGGTGCTCCAATTCGAGCGGGAAATCGGCTATGCCCTATCTCTCTTAAAAAAATAACCTATATCTTTTCTTATTCTATTTGAAGAACCATTTTTAAGTTTTATATATTATCCGCAATAATAAAGCGGTTTAATTTTTTTTCTTGCTTTCTTTATAATGTTGTAATTTAATAATTAGTGCTGTGTATGACTGCTGTAAATATGACATTTGTGATATTTGACATCCTTGCCTGCTGTAATCGATTTTATTTTATTTGATTAATAATTGGTTTATGATGTAATTTAAATGAATTGTAATTATTTGAAATTTATATTTTTTATTATTATTATTGTGATCATAATTATTTAATTTGATTATCATTTTTTTTTCTATTTCTGTATGTAATATGGGTACTACGACTGAAATAAATGGTTATTATTATTATATTTCTGTTACTACTCTGACAATATAAAAACAAAATCGACTTAAGTAATAAATGAGCCTGTACAAAAACTGTGGATTTTGGGCGTTTATTGCAATCCTTAATTGACGATGATGATAATGTCAAAATTTAAAAAGGATTGTTATGATAGTACCTGATCCTACTTAGCTACTTAAAAATAAATAGTAAATATTTCCAACACACACTAATTAGTCTTGCCCCAAATTAAGCACTAAGGCTTGTGTTATGGGATACTAGCTAGGGAACGGATAGAATACATATTGTACATATATACGCATATTTATATAGACATACATATTAAACATCCAGGACTGGAGTACAAATGCTCGTATTCATCACACAAACATCTGCCCCTACCGGGATTCGAACCCGGGACCTCTCGAGTCGGCGACACCTCGAAACCCGGCGTATAAACCAGTCGGCCACGGAGGACGACAAAAATATGCAAAATAAAAAATATGTAACTCCAGCGCCGCCGCGCCGTCAGGAATGGTGCCCAATACGCTGCAGGCAGCATTGCCACGTTGGATGGCAAGGCTGATCCGTTGACCAAGATGGCTGCCAGCCTTTTGATCGCCAGTCACATCAGTGATCCTCTTTGACAATTCCTTTTGATATTATATTTAAAGGTAAGCCCGCTGATGCGTCAGATACTTAGTTGGATACCAACTTTATATATAAATAGAATGTTCTTATGTAAATTGCATATATTTTAAGCTTTAATCCAGTTTTTCCTTGGGATTCACGGTTACAGTTACAATATGCAAAATAGATCAACATATCTACCATATTTTTCAATAATCGCGTTTTAGTAATTTTTACTCTGATCAATTGTATGCTGGCATCAACGTGTTACAGTTACTAATGCCAGTTTCCATAATCAATCTTCAGTAAATGGTAAGTTATTATGGTTCCCTTTCTTAGCAACAGCTGTTATTTTAATCTAAATAAAAAAAATATCTTAGTAACTAATCTTATTATAGCTACTATATTTGGTTTGATTGCAAAATATTCAATTGTTTCAAAATCCTCATCGGATCCGCGCGTGAAAATTTTACAGAATAGCACTGCTGGTCGTTGGTGAGTAAATATGGTCTTGCAACAAAAATTAGATTTTCCCTATGGATAAAATTGGGAGAATACTCGGGCTATATGTTTTAATCTACGCCGCGAGGTATGGTGAATGAATATTCTGGTCGCCATTTTAAAGTAACTACAATAAAAATGGTATATTTTTCAGCTAGCCAGCTAGCTAGCAAACTTGTAAGTTGTTCATTTATCTCCACTTAAAATGGGATGCATTTTAAGCCCCTATTTTCGAATTACTCAAAATTGTAGAACAATGATTCTAGACTACCACTTAGTCCTACATAAATGTCAGTCAACTTTGCATGTTATAACAAGCTGGATTAAATCAAACGTAATTTGTTTATAATAGATTTTGATAACTTGACACGGTGATAAGATAGTATTCGGCATTCCGAAACATTAGACGTGTCACGGGTCGGGTCTCATCTAGCACTTCCTGGGCTCCGCCTGCTCAATAGTGGCACTGCCTTGCAATCCAAAAGATGCTGGAGATGGCTTGACACGTTCATAAGGCAGAGCATAGCGGATTTCCCGCTCGAATAAATACGTTACGACCGTTTGGGGAAGTAACCTCCACTTAAAAGAAGATCGCAATAAAATAACACTACCTTATGGTGGTGTTGTGTTTCTGTCGGTAAGTAAGGTTCCAGGGCTCCACGGGGTAGGGGGTTGGGTCAGGCTAGGCAACGGTGCGATTGATATTTTTGGCATCGCAAGCATCTATAGGCCATGATGGCCGTTTACTATAAGGTGGGTCATATCCTTGTTTGCTGCGCTTACAACATATAAAAAGGTCTCAATAGCATGGAGGTAGTGCATTCTCTCGGATAGCGTAAGGCGTCAGTTTGAATCCCGCCTAACATTAGGGATGACAGGTTCAACAGGCTGTATATATTCTAGTTTGTCTGACTACTTCAAATCGATTTGCTATCTCGTTACGATAAATAATCTTGCCCTAAGAACTCATACGATTTAAATGCAATTCAAAGTGATTATTATTGTTAATGACTATGTAGTTAGTACCCGCAATTAAAGTGCCTAGCTCTATTTTATTCCAGTTGAATTAAAAAAAACAAGGTGGGTGACAAATTACCGATTTAGTAAATAAATTGTTTAAGGCTTTTAGACCCACTTGCACCAAAGTTCTTAATTCAAAATAAATTGATCATTCTTAAAGGCGCGTTGACATGCTCAAATTTTGCTTTGACGAAGTACCTTTGATGACTACTTTGAGGTTACTTTGATCGTGTAAACTAGCAATCAAAGTGCACAGGGATCTTAATTTTTAGATTTAAGTCTTGTCCAAAATATTGAAATAGGATTTTGAAAGTCATATTACTATGATAGACACGATTAAAGCATTTATTACTTTTTCTTCATAAGAACATAGGAACGCGTTCAGCCTTATGTCTATCAGCCGTTTTCAGAAATACCAAAATATTTTTATTGGTCCATTATTAAGTTCCGTGTTTATTTATTTAGTTTTATGGGCAGCTAAAATTCAGCTAAAACGTACACAACTGGAATAAGATAGGTGAACATATGGTACCAAGAAGAACACATGAAAAAAATCCAGCAAAAATTAATAGATTTCAATAAAAAATGTTAAGTGACGAAACAAAGGGGCCAAAGGCAGTGAAAACTACTGATTTTACAAAAGCGTGTTACTAAACTCATTGTTTAGCTATTAGCTTTGATAGGAAATTGAGTTATGTTATGGGTCATATTTCATGTTTTTTGTAGTTTTATGTGTCATATTTTTACCTACTTTTAAACGCTCTTAGGATATTTTTATGTCCATTATATACTTTACTTATATGAATAAAGTTCTTAAAGTTTTAGGATGGATATTATTCACTAATCCGCCATGTAAAACCACCATATATTATGTTGGGTAGATATAAAAGTTCTAGGGTTAAAATGAGACATCTTCGAAACCTTAATACTAGTAACTGTCATGACACAAAGATTGAACACTTACCATTCATGAATTAAGCGTGTAGTGTGAAAATTGACTGGTGTCCCGCCACGTCCATAGCGGTGGCAGGCATGACTGCTGCAGGCCAGCCAACAGCTCCGCGTGGTACCGCTGCGCCGCCAGCAGGTACGGCGGTGGCAGCGGCATGGGGCAGTGCGGCTGCAGAGCCGGTGCTGGTGACGGGGACCGCCGCGGCTCGGGCTCCAGGAGAGCATCTATCGTGAACGCTCGGCGGGGTCTCGGCCCCGTCGGCAACAAGGCTGCTGTGTCCGGCGCTTCCAACGGCTCCGGACTGGGCCTCGGACATAACGCAGCTGGTGAATACAGACTCCCATTATGTAAAGTGCTCTGCGGTGGACCGCCGGCCTGTCGTGCCAAAAACGCCCTATTGAAACTTGCCAAAGCAGCCAGCTCAGCGTTCAAACTGTCCTTTTCCCCTTTGTGCAGCTTGAATCGCTTGCGCCGGCGCAGTAGAGAACCGTTTTCGAACATGTCGAAAGCTTGCGGGTGCAGCGTCCAGTACGCGCCCTTGCCGGGTCTGTCCGGCCGCCGCGGCACCTTCACGAAGCAGTCGTTGAACGACAAGTTGTGCCTCAGAGAGTTCTGCCAGCGTTGAGTGTTGCGTCTGTAGTAAGGGAATCTGTCCGTGATGAATCTGTAAATCTCCGATAGCGGCAGCATCCTCTCCGGGGAGCTCCAGATAGCCATGGCCGTGAGAGCGATGTATGAGAACGGAGGTTTTTGGTCACCATAAGATTCGCGAGTGGGTCGAGGCATCTCCGCGAAGAGCCGTGCTGTTTTGACAAGTGAATCAGTTGGTTTTGGCAAGTATGAGCACACGTCCTCGCATCGGCGCGGCAGATAAGGACTGGGAGCGAGCGAGAGTGCGCGCCGGCGGGCGGGGCCGACGCCGCCCCGCGCGCCTCGCCCAATGGCGTGCGGCCCTGTTTGTTTGTTGTTTTTGTCGGCTCCGGACCCGTTACAGAGGAATTTAAATTGTTATCACGTTTACATTATACAAAATTTATTCGACACCGACAACACTTGAGCTTGTTTCGAAATTGCAATGATTAAAGAAGTGGGGTACTTATCGATAGTGTGGGAGAGGGAGTCTGTTGATTGGAGATGAATTTTATTGAATGTGGGCGGGTTAGAAGATATTGGGCAAAATATAACAGTACCTACCTAATGACGTGATTGTTATCAGTATTCCAGAGTACATACCTAGTGCTCTATGCTTCTTCCATTTTCATTTAAGCTAAATTTTCAATCTAAAGTTATAAATTTAAAAAAATAAATAAAAAAGTAATATAATTTTGGATCTATTTGGTTATTTAAAAGATGTGTTTTAATTACAACTTCTTTCTGTTGAGTTTTAGGTGTTCTTCTAAACAGAATCGCATGATAACGGGTCATCATAACCTACCTCTCGGGCCTAACATGGATTGATGACCATCTTGCTAACTGTTAATACTAAAATTAAAAGTTAAAAGTTTGCTATTAAACTTTATTACCTATATGAGTAAATATTTATAGGATCCTTTATCCTTGTGTAAATATTTATAGGTTTCTTTTATGTTTTCTATGTAATGAACTTGTATTAGAAACAAAACTTGTGATAGGTAGGTATATTTTTACTTCTCCAACAACATTTCGTAAAATTTAAAATTTTAATTGTAGGTATGGTATACCTTTCTAACAAAACCGAAAGACTTTGTATTGCCAGATAAAAATTTAAAAAATCCTACAACCGAACTGCAGCGTCATCTATCAGGTAGTAAGCTGTAAGTTAGGTTTTCCTAAATTTTCAAATTTTCTGCGCAGCTTTCTTATTCTTGTCCCCTGAAAACCGTCTAGGTACATTGAAATAGAAAACTTAAAAAAATCTAAATCAGTAATATCATCAGTATATATCTTTCATAAATTATGACGTGGCTAAGGAAAATACACATTAATTTTTATATAGGTACCTAGTCTTACCATAAATATTATTATAAAGATTTTTTTTCTACTACATAAATCATTTATCAATATGTGTGTTATTTTTCCATGAATATAATAATTCTGAATTAAAAAGATATGAAGCTCATTTAAAATGATCTCCATTGGCTCCTGATCTACAGTCCTTGATTTACAGTCTAAAATGATCTACAGTCCTTTAAAACTTGAGGCTTGATATCAATAGAAACACGTACTCTCATCATGGGAAAATTCTTTACTGCCAATCTTATGGGTTGTTTCAGGGACTCCAAATTTTCATGGAGTTTAGAGCACAAAACTGACCATAAATTATATTCCAGCGAATTAAGATCGGGACTAGATGACGGCCAGTCTTCAGCTCCGATGAAGTCAGACGTTCGTTTCCAACCACGCTCGGGTGGATCAAGCTATATGACCCAGCGCTGAGTCTTGCTAAAAGGGTCACTCTTGGAACATGGTGTAGTTAAAAGGCTTAACTACCCTCAAGAATTGTATCTCCATACACTTATCCCGATGTTTTAACACCATTTTCAAAAACATAATTCACTCTTTGATATTTAGCTAACTTACCACCGAACTATCACCGAAGTTGGATGATGTCCACGTTGTACTCTGCTGACTAATTGGAAAGCTTCTATAGAGCTTCGAGCATAAACTTGGTCATACTGCTTGTGTTAACATTGTTCAATAGTTCATATTTTCTCGTCAATTTTTTTTCTATGACCTCCCTTTGCTTAAAAGGTTTTTTTAATGGCTAGTGCGACTTTATAGGCTACAAGTCCTAAGTTATCTTTTAAAATACATGACATCGTTCTAGGTGTAAATTTATTTCCCGAGATAAAATCGTTTGCTTTCGGGTTCTTTCCTTCACTGCTGCTGCTTTGATCGCCTTTCGGTACGAAAACAACGGTGAGGGTCAGATCTTTTTCTGTCACAAACTGAGGAGGTTTCCAAGGAGGATGATCAATAGCGCGGTACACAAACATTCGACTAACAAGCGGATGGAGACTTTACAAAATCGCACCTGGCTTCATACCTGCTTTGTTCACTTTATCATTAATATTACAAAAATATTTAACACCGACTGGTGCAAAAATGAGAAAAAAAACGAGTGTGCTAATGACCACACGACTGAAGTGAAACTTCTTAAGCTCCATTTGTATTGTAATACTATCTTACTTTTTTAGTTGTAACAGTATTTTATGTCCAGACATAGTATAGTACGGCTTTATCTATCATACTGCGACATACAGCACTACCGTCAACGAATTTTCATGCAGTTTTCATCTTCAGTAAAAAAAAATACACAAATTGTGGGTTACCTACAATGCGAAGAGATGGCGCTGCCTTTCAGCCGCGGTAGCATAATTGGTCAGTGCATTCGCCTGGATAGTGAAGGGTGCGGGTTCGAGTCCCGTTTGCTGCCTGGTCCGCGTGGATTTTATTTTCTAGTTATATTTTCTTTAGACTTAAACATCAAACAGTTACATGCTAAAAAAATAAAAAATATAAATACCCAAATCATAAAAATATGACATTTATAAAAATACCAATAATTACACTGTTCACCGAATCAAAGCGGGAGCCACTAATGGTTATTAAAAAAAATAGATAAAAATAAGAAACAAAGCATTTCAATTACTTATATTACAAAAAGTTGTTAATTGAAAAGCATTCATTAGTTACACATTGACATCTCTTAAAACTGGTGCTGTCGTTGAGATGTAATTCAGAAAATGGACGACTATCAATCATGAGTACTGAGCCGCCTCGGGGTTTCAAAATGCCGGTTTCGTAAGAGCGTAATTTGCACAGCACGAAACCACCTCCCGGCGTAGCTGACGACGTGTTACTCTTATAAATTAGACACGATTCTAGTCTTTAAGAGCACCGGAACGATATAAGTGCTTGTATGCTAATACACGAGAGAGTACGGAGTTAAGTTATTTGCAGTCATGGCTTCGAATTTCTATTAGCAACGATATTGAACTGGCAAGTAATGAGTGAATAGTAAATTTCATAAAATATCGGGGTAGTCGCCTTTCTTTTGTTAAGATTGATTTAAACTTAAGTTGCTCTTTAAATCACAAATTATTTCTTACATTAATGTGCGTACTACGAGAGATCAATTGACCTTTAAGTGAGATAAAAGTGATCACTTTCTTTTCATGAACTATAGAGTCAGATAACACGTGTCTTAAATCGCATTAAATTTATTTGAAGTCTCTGACTTCCTACGGCCGTAAGAAAAATAAGTCATTTCGCCACATTCACTTGGGCGCAAGCTGAAAAATGTATCCACTGGTCATTACTTTTCTGTTAAACAATAAATAGTTCTTATAGTAACGAAACGGCCAAGCCACCTATTTTGACTAAGGAGAAGAGTTTGTAAAGTTAGGCCTTATAGAATTAAAGCGTGTAGAAGCTTGGTTACTTGCTACATGAGATTTGATAACTTTTTGAGTTGAGAGTGCGACTCATATGGTCTCGTCTTAGCAGATTTTACATGAATATGGTTTTGATGGGATATCATTTCTTTTTGTAAGTTGCTGGTGACATTGTTTTTCTTTTTGTTGTTTATAAACGTTACGTTATTGTATTATACTTTTTTTATATTATTTTTTTACCTTTGTATATCTATGGTTATCAGTCTTCTTGCAATGCTTTAGGCTTGCTTGAAAACAATGACACCTGGCATGCAACATTGAGTGAGGCAGCATTATTTCAATTACCACCTATAATACGCGAGCTTTTTACTATCACGTTGGTGTTGCCAAGTGTCTGATCCATCTGATAAAATCGTGTCTTAGGGATGATGATTAATTTTTTTTTCTTCGTTTATCAGGTAGATTATCAAAAAGTATTGGACACGTATTTTTTCTTTTTTCACATAATATAAACATTGCAGAGATATATTGATTTGAAAAGTCGCATGACGTCACGTTTGAGTACACTTATAAGTGAAAATTCACTAAAAAGTGACGTCACGAGCCCCTACTCCCAAACTTTGACGCGCTATAACATTGTCATTTTTTGGTTGATTGCCCAAAGAAAAAATACGTGTCCATTATTTTTTGATCATCTAACTGACGGACTAAATAGAATTTCGTTTACTGTACCCCGTCATCACCCCTTTAAAATAAACAATAAATATGAGAGTCCACCTTGTAGGTGATGTTCCCGCTAGCCAATTTTCGGATCTTTTGCCAAAACTGAGTAACGGTGATTACCCAGAAGAAGATGGCATGATATGGCCCTTCTGATCTGTGCACTTCAGTAACAACAGCTGAAAACCAGATTTCAAAAATTCAATAATTCATCCAGACGTTGCGCTTATCTCGGAAAAATCAATAGAGTGGTTAAGCGACAGAGCTATACTAACCCCAAAGAAAGACCAAGCAGCGGTCATTAATGACATATTACTGAACTTCTTAGAAAGAACAAGAGATTGTTTATAACTCAATAAATACTGTGTTAAATACTGACGATGCCGTTAATTATCCAGTAGAGTTCTTAAACACTTTGAACCCACCGAGTCTCCCATACCACAGACTTTTACTGCGTGTGTACACCTGTTATGTTAAAAAGAACGTTGAAGCCACCCAAACTTTGCAACGGCAGTAGGTTGCAAGTCAAAGCATTGCACCGAAACGTAATAGAAGCCACAATTTTGACCGGACCTGCTCAGGGAGAAACAGTGTTTGTACCACGTATTCCATTATTACCAAATGATCTCCCTTTTGAATTCAAAAGGCTCCAGTTTCCCCTGAAGGTCTGTTTCGCTATGATCATAAATAAATCGCAGGGGCAAACTCTCAAATTCGCCGGAGTACATCTACGACAGGACTGTTTCTCCCACGGTCAGTTCTATGTTGTCATGCTCCCGTGTAAGTTCGTGATATGGAATACCAGTTTCGTTATATTCAAAGTTTTTAAGAATTATACTGAATGATTTATCTACTGCATCATCAGTGTTTACACAGTATTTCTGTCTTTCAAAGGACTTCGACATTAATTATTGGTAATTAAAACAAAAAACCATTTACTGTTACTGTAGTGCATAGATACCTTTACTAAGGGCCATTTAAGTTACGATTTTTCTATCGACGTTCCCTTTCGGCCTATCGGAAAAGTATGTTGTAAGTCTTTGATCCTTAGTTTTGCCAAAATCAAACGAAATTCAACCATATTTCCCGGTTTCCAAAATGTATACATTTTTGTTCATCTGTTAATGAATCACAGAAATTATTACTTCAAATACTGACAAACCTTTTAAAGCTATCACATCGTTAAGTAATCTTTTTACCGGCTATAGTACTTCTATCCAAGACAATCATTTTAGGTTTTTCATAATATTTTTGTAAGTTTGTCTGTTCTGCTTTGAAACCGATATATGTATATTTTTAGTCATTTTGGAGTCATTGTATTGCACAGGGAATGTCCCGCTTTGTAAATATAAAATAACCCCTAATTTGACACGTAATTCATCATGTTTTCAAATATAAAACCACTAATTCTTATTTTATTTAATAATAAACAGATGATAAAGCAGATTTGATAAAAAATTGCTAACTGAATCACTAAATCCACGCGGAATAAGTTGCGGACAAAAGCTAGTTTATAATAATAAAAATAAAAAATATATTGAAGAGGGGCTGCCGTGCAATAGATGCGATTTTTTTCGCCCTTCGTTCGCGAGTCAGACTCACACTTGGCCGGTTTTTGTAAAAGTTGTTTCAATAGAGATCTCTAAAATTCGCCGAATTGAATAAATATGTATGAAAGTTAATTCTTAATAGTATAGGTGATTAAAATAATTAAAAAAAACCAGCGAGCCTTACAGTAGTCGCGTATGATCTGTTATATTTGAAACCTCACCTTATATTAGTAAAAAAAAGAAATAAAACCTACTACAAAAGGAATAAGCCATTTGAACATTATGTTCTAAAATCAAATAGCGGGCTCTTTCACGACTTCCTGTTATACACTTCCGTCCCATTTCACGAAATCACACCCACAAATTTGCAGGAAAGCTAGAGGAAAGATATTGCACATCAAAAACTTTTGTTTTGTTTTAAAATTGGGTTAAGTAAGTGAAAGTATAAGTCACTAGGTTTTCAATTAGTTCAACAAAGAAAAAAAATGTAATTTAGTTTATTTTACTTAATGTTATTTTAATTATCTTCTTACATTTATGTTTAGGTAGGCAATAAGTGGAAAAGTGTTCTCAGAGTACGTACACCCAAATCATTCAGACTATTTACACCTTTTCTTCATAATTAATGCGTATTGTATCCCTCCACAGCTAGCATTTCCCTGCTTGGTATCACTGGCCTAGCTCGGTGGCGCAGGAATTTGCTAGGCGATGTTGAATTGGGATTTTTATATTCAGAAAGCAGTCGCAACTGCTCGAGCCGTCCGTGTATGTGTGTACGTAGAAGAGTGTAATGCATTCGTAGCTTTACGTAGTCCACCTCGACTGCTTCAAGCTGCCCGTGTATGGCGGCTAGAGGAATATATTTTCCAGAAATTTTAGAAGTGAAAGCTTCTTTGATGGTGAAAATTCACTTATCTTTTTCATGTAAAACTGAGCAAAAAATGCAAATTGTATAATGGTGCATATCTACTTCAGCTCAGAACAGTAACGAACGCGCTAACTTTTTTTTGCTCGGTAAATGGAATTCTTAGAGCAAGTGTTCGATCGCAGTTGCATTGTTTCTATTGATGATGGAGCAAGGCAACATTCGTTCACTGAGTCCAGTCAATCGTTGTTGAACGAACTCGTTTGTTCGGTATTACGATTCCATTTACCAAGCGAGCAAATGTTTGCTCGCTCAGCATTGTTCTGAGCAACTAACTGGAAAAGCTGTATTTCTATACTAATAAGATTTCACCTACCTAACTAAGCAATAATTTGTTATTGTTGTCGGGCGACAATTCAGACCCAACCAAGGATTACCAAGTTTATTTTATATGTAGCATTAAACTGTTTGATTCAAAATCGAAAAAAATATTAAAGATTTTTTTTTCACTGGGTTGATTAAATACGGAAAGCGAAGATAGTTGATTCTATTATTATCATTAGAAGGATACGTTGCATCAAATAAAATGGAAAGAAATATTTTTAAAATGTACCCAAAGTTATTTACTTAATTTACAAGGGTTTAGTAAAATTAGCAGGGAAAAACGTCTTATGACAGAAGAGACACTACTATTGCGATTCTTTGATCCCTTTAACATACAATCTCACTGTAGAGTAAAATATGAATTACCTACTTAGTAGTTTCCGGGCAAAATGTCGTATTGGCTTTTGAAACAAACTCTAATGAATATAGGACAGGGCGGATACCTTTGTAAAAGCTAAAACTGGAAAAAATTAGAACAGCATGAAACCCATTTAAAGAGATAGAGAACACATTAAACACAAGTAGTCAATTTACCCTATTAAGATTTCAACAAACAAATTCCTTTATCAGACCACGTAAGAAATGTGTGTTGGCCTGTATTGGCGTTGTAATTGGAAAAGAAAATAAATGCGCCGGCTCGGAGTTTGGAATGGTTATGTTATGGGCGCTTTTATCCCGGGGTAATGTTTGGGTAGCGCACTCCCGAAGTAAATCGAGCTCGTCTAATGCGGGGGTGCTAACTATTGTTGCTTGTTCGCGGCTAATGGCCCGTGCGCTGTGCGCGCGCGCCCTCCTGTTCGCGATGCCTGCCTGCGTACACACACTCGGATTTATTGCGCTCCACTCGCTTCGTTAAATCACCTGATTCCTTCACGGTTCTTAATAGGGAAACGGCGATTGAGTTACATCTGTATAACTGTTAGAAGAGAACGCGCTTGAGAAACTACTTAATTCCACCAGTCAAAGATGTACAACACACCGAATAATATTGTGCAGAACGTTTTTCTGCTGCATTAGTTATTTTTGTAACGGGTATGTTGTTTGCCGTAAGAAGATAGCTTTCAAGTTTTTACTCTGAATTACTTCGTGAAAAGCTAAGAAATTCGCGCGTGTCTAGGGGACACTTTGTGATGGGGTCAACATTGTGTTAAGGTACAAATAATGCCAAAATCAAATTAATAGGTATATTGATAAGACGTGGTATTTATTAGTTTACATATTCATTTGATTTTGACATTATTACTAGCTTCTACAAACACTGTAAATCCTTTAGTTTATCCTTTCGACTGCTTTGATTTTTTGTAAACAAATGGATTAATAAAGATTTATGACATATTGACTTAAAAACTATGATATTTTGATTATCCATATTTCTCTTGTCCCCTTGTTAAAACATAAAAATAATATTTGTCTCTTTAGATTTGTGTTGGGTATATTTCCGTATTTTTTTTAGATTTCTTTACTTATATATCCTAATGGTCACCGATTTGGAGTGAATGTCTTGCAAATAAGCTCAGCTTCGCGTTTGGTCACTCTTGACATGTGTTGTCAATAGCGGAAGTTGGCAAATCACAAATTTAATGTAGGTATTTAAAAATATTTATCGCATTAATTTTTCTCCATGACTTTTTAATGTTTTTCTTATATACAAACCTTGTCCTTGCAATAAAGAAAAGAAAATAAAATATAAAGAAAAGAAAAGAATTATCCAATTTGGTTGTGATTCGGAAGTGATACACATACATACTCTTCGACAGTTATTTTATTTTTTATTTTGGTACACACGTTTTGTGCATTTGCCACCGCAGGTATTAACGGTAGGGAAATCAGTTTTAGAATTCAATGGAAATTTTCGAAACTTGGAAGGGATAATAGGATAAGGATAGGTAATATTATATGATAATGCTCAGGGATATTATAATATAAAAAAATATATAAAACTTACATAAAATTATAATACACTCGATAAGATGAAAATTATAATTAATCTACGATTACTTAAAAAAATGTATTGTATTTTATAGGTAATTGTTAAAATTTATTATTTTTATTAAATAAAAAATTTGGTATAAAGTGAAAAACATCGGATATTGTAGGGATTAATGGGAGGGAAGGGGAATCCGGAGGCTTATCGGTGAATTTAGGAATGATTACCAATCTCTTAGGAGGCATCTAAAGAAAATATGATTCAAGTCCTGCTCACCAACGCCACAAGGACACAAACTGTTGTATTTATTTTTATATTCATATATAGATAAATAAGATTAAAAAATATGACGCTCGACCCGAAGTAGATCGCTTTGTTTGCTGTGACCATACAGTATATAAAAGTAAATATATAGAACAATTTATTATCACCCCTTAGCTATATCTAAAAAATGCATATCATATTTTGACGAGTGTGAGCTAGTGTTTTTACTATCGCGTCATTTTATTCTAACGCCACTAAAGACCATTATTGTAAGTTCTATTAAGAAATTTGGCGACTCATTTCCCGTCCACGCTATTCAAAATGGTGTTTAATCTACACCCACACACGTAGGTACGCCTCCATTATATAACATGTGGTCATTCAAAATGGCATGAAGAAGCACCTTGAAGGCCGACAATGTAACACGTGTCAATATTACTGTAAAATATACGAGTACCTTTTCGTCTAGCTAGACTAAACTTAAATAGTAGTGTATTAGCGCATTTTTTTAAAAAGCAATACGATGCATCCTGTCATACCGTACAACCAGCAGTAGTTTTAAAAACGCTTGTGACTTGTTTAAAAACATTGGTGACGTTAGCTTCTAACATTATAAAAAAGTAGGATTTTTACTACAGTAACATAATCAGCTAGCGACTCAAACCATGGACCAACATTATGGATTTTATTTAGTTTCACCATGTCGGTTGTCTGTTGTTTTTCAGGTTTGCGATTGGGTTGATATTCTGCATACGCATAGCGTGTGATAATCCCTACAATATTGTCATATGCTGGAAGGTGGACATAGGAACTCCGTAATAAAACGACTGAACAGCATCGAGTTTGGGCTCGTTTGATAAGTCTCGATGAGCACTTTGGTGCTAGAGAATATCCATATCAACAATATCATATTTGCGAAAATATGTTCCTTCCATTTGTTATGAATATAAACCATAACACTTTATAGGTAAATTATATCATTTTTTGTGTTAAATGTTACATTTTGCTTGTGAGATAAATATAGAAAATGTAACGCGCTTTTATAAAAAAAATATAATTAACCTATGAAGCGGTTAATTTCTCAGATTTAAATTATTTGTAACTTTTTGAGTTCTTTATATTAACAAGATTATATTTCAGAAAAAATAAAATAAAACAAAGCTTTTATTACAAGTTTGTTATATTTTATTTTTTCTGAATCCAACATAGAATTTCAAATCACATCAGCCACTTCAATAGCATCAATTTGATATTAAAGCTACAAGATTTTTTCACGAGATAAGCAGATTGTGTGTCGGCTCTCTTTATATAGATAATAATACAACGCGGTACCAACCTATTGCTGCATGTACCAACCCATTGGTCCATTAAGGGCATAACACGAGTCTGGTGATGTCTCGAGAGCTAACTGGCTGTAATGTTTCTCCGATGTGGCTCCAGTGTTACCAGACGAGGAAATAAAAAACGCGGATTTTTCAACAAAAACGCGGCACTTACGTTTGGCAACCCACTCCCTTACAAATTAAAAATTTTATTTCATAAATCCAAAGTAAAGAATATAAAGGTTGTTCTAGCATATTTGAAAAAAGCGGAACCGCTTAGGATGAAAGCGGAACGCGGATCCATTGTCAACAAGGCGGGAGAAAAAGTGGGAAAGTACGATCTGGCAACACTTTGTGGCTCAGACAGATTCCGTGCACTATCGTTCCCTTTAATCACACCACGCCGCCGCTAGAGTTTCGCCAATCGGCACCACGCCAGCCACGTCCTCAAACCGAATGGGCTCATTAAATTCAATCGCTCCAACACAGGAGCGTCATAGCAGTCCACTATGTAATTTTGAGGTATTAAAGTAGGTACTTACTAACGCAACGCTCGGCCTTTGGTCAAGCACTCTATTGCGTGCTCACACATTGAAATGGCGAATTACTGAACTTGAAAGATAATACAACGTAATCGTCCGAGTTGATGATCTATTATTTTAAGCTTTTGTATTATGAAAATTTAATTTACGTTGTTGGATGCTTACTTTTTTATTTATGGTTCACAGGCATATTTTTTAACTATCGCAATTATGTAAACCTTCTGCATCATTTTCTAAAAGTAAAAGTTTAATCCGGCTCGAAGGACCAATGTTTAGTGCCCCAAAAATGTGGAACTGACTTAATGAATCAAACCACTGTCCTAATTTCAAATAGAGAGAGAACGTTTATTGCTTTTACATAAAGTACATATATTTCCAACAAAACAAAACGGTAACGTGTTTCAGTGAACCGAAAGTGAAAAAGTTAAGTAATTCTAAACACACAGAGTTGAAAAAAAGCGAGTGTGCTTATGACCACACGACTGAAGTGAAACTTCTTTAGCTCCAATGATCTGAAAATCATAAACTTAACCTGAAGATTTGTTGATAGAAAAAAAACACAATCCGCGCTGGGTCCGTTATTACCTTTCAATCCGCACTGGGTCCATTATCACCCACCAATCCACGTTGGGTCCGTTATCACCCACCAATCCGTGCTGAGTCAGTTATCATCCACCAATCCGCACTGGGTCCGTTATCACCCACCAATCCGCCCTGGGTCCATTATCACCTACCAATCTGCGCTGGGTCCGTTATCATCCACCAATCCGCACTGGGTAAGTTATCACCCACCAATCCGCGCTGGGTCCGTTATCATCCACTACTCCGCACTGGGTCCGTTATCACCCACCAATCCGCGCTGGGTCCGTTATCAACCACCAATCCGCACTGAGTCCATTGTCACTCACCAATCTGCGCTGGGTCCGTTATCACCCTCCAACCCGCACTGGGTCAATAGGGATGATGACTAATTTTTTTTCTTCGTTTATCAGGTATATTATCAAAAAGTATTGGACACTTATTTTTTTTTCACATAATATAAACATTTCAGAGATATATTGCTTTAAAAGGTCGCATGACGTCCCGTTTTGGTACAATTTTCATTTAAAAGTGACGTCACGAGCCCCTACTCCCAAACTTTGACGCGCTATAACTTTGACATTTTTTGGTTGATTGCCCAAAGAAAAAATACGTGTCCATTTATTTTTTTAACCTATAACTGACGGACTAAATAGAATTTCCTTTACTGTACCCCGTCATCACCCCTATTGTAACCCACCAATCCGCGCTGGGTCAGTTATCACCCACCAGTCCGCTCTAGGTCCGTTATTACCCACCAAGCACTAGATTCATGTATTATGTGACGGATATTGTTCCTTGTTTACCGATGAGTCACTGGTGCGCGGGTAACGCAAAAATCGTAACACATTCGCCAGTTTACCCCCCAAGTCAAGCGTGCCTACAGAAGTTTCACTTCAAAAACCATTTGATTATGGACTTTTAATATTTAAATCAACGGATTGTTGATTTCATGTACCTACATGAGCTATAAAAATCAACAATCCGAAAAGCGATGCCTCCTTTAGATAGGTATATTATTATCAATTAATACATTGGTTTACAAACCAAACCCGTACATTTAAAAAGAAAGAATCTGCTACGAATGACTTTGAATATTATTAATATACGGTTTTGTGTACACTCGTTCTCCAATCTACATCTAAGTAGTTTAAGCGCGTCATGTCTTTGGAAAAAGGTAACGTTAACGTGTTACAATAGATTTTTATCAACAAAAAACTTTTAACCACGCAACCCCAAATAAACAATAGAAATATCGTTTCTGTTTTACCAACGACCATCGAATGTATCTATAACATAATTGAGTAGAGAAAAAAAACACAGAAATGGCATTCTCCATGATGCCTGTCACCTGTTGCGGTATCCCATGGAAGCAATCATAGCGCCTCAATCCAGAGTGGCCTAATGATTACATCCTTTGAACTAGCCGACGCCGAATAAAAAAAAACATCAAACGCCTCATCTCGTTATTAAGTGTGAATTCTACAAATTGTTCACAAATATTTGCGTCTACCTGTGCTTTTTACAGACTTTAGTGATATTTGCCGTGACCAAATCGGGAACCTCATAAACGTAGTTTATGCCATCATGAAATAGAATCGAGGAACTCGTAACGCGTGATATGGTTTTAGAAATATATAGGTGGATATGTAGGTGCAGGTTTCATTTTATAGAAACAAGATATTATTTTTTGCCTTTTATAACAATGCTTAGGGCCTTTATGCTCCACAACTGATCTTTATGTGTATTTTTTAAAGATCTCCATATTTAAATTATGCCCCTTATTGACGGTAAAATTTGTTTCTAAATAGAACTCAGTGGACGAAAAATTCACAAAAAGATTTGTGGTGGAAATACTTTTTCCAACTTAGCAATAATCAATACAAATCAATAACCCTGATATAACTAGATATTACCAAGCGTCAGGCAGGCCTTGGGGTCGAACGTGAAGTTTTTTTTTTTAAAAAAAGTGCGACGACCTTACAGTAGTCGCGTATGATGTGTAATATATGAAAACCTCACCTTATATTCGTAAGAAAAGAAATAAAACCTACTACAAAAGGAATAAGCCATTTGAACATTATGTTCTAAAATCAAATCAAATAGCGCGCGCTTTCGCGACTTCCTGTTACACACTTCCGTCCCATTTCACGAAATCACTCCCACAAATTGCAGGAAAACGAGAGGAAAGATGTTACACATCAAAAAATATGTCAACTGACTTGTGTAGTAATGCTCATGTGACAGCACTCTCTGCTCTTGTCGTAAGAATCACTCGTATAACTGTGTTAGAACTTCACTTACAGGTAAGTTCGTTTAATCATCAATAATTCCTGACACATCTGTCAGCCCACATAGCATTTAAAGTTTTGATTTGGTTCCTAACTAAAAATAAAGTTGTATTGGACAAAAAGTTTTTACACAGCTTTGAAGATAATTTATAAACCAACTATGTCGTGTGTTTTTAAAAATATATTGTTATTGCTCAACCTAACGTATATTTTTGCTACAGACCGTTAAAACTTAAGTGGGCCGATAGATGTCACCGGGAGTGTATTTAGGTTTTATTAAATCCTTTTTATAAGCCTCCAGCAGTGCTATTCTGTAAAAACAAACTCACTTTTCACCACGCTATAAATTGAGGAGCTGGCGAACAAAACGGTATAATTACGCATCTACGGTCAAACTACTTTTTTTTACAGTCCGGAGGTTTCGGGCCCGTTGAATTAAAATCTTAAATAATTTTAATCAAAACCGCCTAAAACAGGGCTGATATTACTAAATTTATAAATTAAAAACCATGCCAAAAGCTCACTGGAATTAAATTTTAAGTAATTATACCGTTTTGTTCGCCAGCTCCTCAATTCATATTCTAAATTACAGCTCGGATTCCGCGGTGAAATGTGAGTTTGTTGTTACAGAATAGCACTGCTGATCACTAGAGTAAGATGTTATTGTTCGTTCAACGTATGAAGATTTTAATAAGCAATTTAGATGGTACAGAATGTACTAGCACTAAGCTGGATTTGTAATTAAGTTTTATTAAATCGGATCGCTACCAAGATCGGGTAAAAGTCGGCACCGATGCTAGCTGTTCCCGAGCACCATCACATAAACAGCGGCTGAGCCCATTTGACTGTTTTGCAGGTTATTTTCTAATACTCGTATAACGTCCTTTTTATTGAGTGTAAATAATTGAGTTTGTAACAGTGCCGAGCCGCCGTCTGTTCACTTCAAGTTTTAATACTCCTTTTTTGATTTCCCACTTAACTTTAATGTCCCCATAAAAATTTACGTTTAACGAATATCACAATCGAATTCAATTCTTATTATGTTCTATACGAAAATCGAAAATTGTGCGGTGTCATTATTTATGTATCACTCGGTTTGGATTTAGAGTAATCTCATTTCGATCGCCGTTTGGTGTGGATGGACATTGGTCCTTATAATGTCGATGTTAGTTACATTTCGGATTGGTGTGTTTTTAATGTACCGGGTGTGCAGTAAAGCCAGTTCTGTTATTACAATATTTGTTGTTGGAGTTTATTTATTTGACTAGTTTTCAAGACTTACGCGGCGGCTTCTACTGATGTCGACCCGGTGGCATTGATCTCGCTGGGATTATTAACTTCTTGTTCGAAGTACGGATGCGTAAATCATAGATTGAATAATTTACTTTAACGTGTAAGTAAAAACTTAAAAAAAACATACCAAACGCGAAATATGTGGTCGGGGATTGAAGTTTAAAGGAACAGAATTTTATTTTTAAATAATTTAAAAGTAATGCTTATTTTCTAACGAGGAGCTTATGGCACAATGGTTAGCGCGTTTGGAATGCGATTGTTATAGTTAATTTTTTTTCGTAATGGTCATCCATGGGTGATGACCAAAAATTTATATCTCGGACTCCTCCGTGCTTTGAGAGGCAGTTAAGCCGTTGGTTCTGCAGACGGACCGAATGCATCCGCATTCGTTAATCCACTTCTCCACACTGGGCCTGTTTGGTCCCATTCCATGTATTCCATTCATTTCCATATGAATGGAATAGAGAGAATAGGATCTGACCTGGCCTATGTCTCAGCAGTGAGGACATTAATAAACTAATGATGAATAATCTACTCACACGAGACAAGAAGACAAGTAAAATAACACTACCTTTTGGTGGTGTTGTGTTTCTGTCGGTAAGTAAGGTTCCAGGGCTCCACGGTGTAGGGGATTGGGTCAGGGTAGGCAACGGTGCGATTGATTTTTTTGGCATCGCAAGCGTCTATAGGCCATGATGGCCGCTTACTATAAGGCGGGCCATATCCTTGTTTGCTGCCCTTATAACATGTAAAAAAAGGTCTCGATAGCATGGAGGTTAGTGAATTCTCTCGGATAGCGTAGGGCGCCAGTTTGATTCCCGCCTAACATTAGGGATGACAGGTTAAACAGGCTGTATATATTCTAGTTTGTTAGGGGATTGAGTCAGGGTAGGCAACGGCAATATTTTTGGTATCGCAAGCGTCTGTAAGCTCTTGTGGCCGCTTACCATCAGGTGCGTCATAAGCTTGTTTATTACCCTTTAAGGACTTTAACATATAAACACTTTTAGAAAACACCTCAAAAAGCATCTATTAAATGAACAATCAATTATAGCGTAACTTGTAAGTAATATGTACCTTGATTTCTTTTGCTGAATAAAAACGGAGAGGAGCTGTTTCACAGCATTGATGCAAATTGTCCGTAGCATGATTTGGCCTTATACTTTTTGACACTAGTATGTCCTGTTTCTGAATAACAGTACATAACTTGTGCTTATTGCTATAATGAGTAACTGCTATTTTTGGGTGGCGGTTGCGGTTGCGTTATCAATCATGTATATTTTGAATTTAAATGATTTTTTAGGCTGAAATGAATTGCTTCGCTTTGTTTTGCATTGCTTTGCTTCCTGAATAATGTTGTGTTTTTGATTGACTTTTTTATCTTAATTTTTTGTTACTTGAAAGCAAAGGATGTTAAGTCCATACATCCTTTCAAGTAATAAAATTTTATTTTTACATGTCTTTTTTTTGTGTCACTAAACAGGCCCTGCCAGAATAACAGCGTTGGTGCGACACAATGTCGCATCAGCTAATGCTGAGGCAGGGTCCTGGTTTTTTTTTTTATTTATATCTGTAATGTGTAATATCTGGGTTAATAAAATTATATTCTATTCTAAGTATAAAAAAATATAACTTTCTATCTACACTATTTTTTATATGGTAATTTCGAAAGTAAATCGAACATTAACCACAAAGTTTTAAATTGCGCGTGCCAATATTAAACGGGAAACAATGGGTGATTATTTATCCTGTGTACCGTTGAATATATCATTTGTAGTTCTTATCGATCGTTATTATCATGTTCATGGAGATGAATACGTGGTACTTGTACCGTAGGTTGCTATAACATAAACAAAATAATATGCCAAATTTGTTGCTCCACCCCACCCGATGTTAAATATGAATGGATTATATGTAGTTGTGGAGGTGATGTCGTAGATACGTGCGGCATAAGCTAAGCTTGAATATATTGATGGTGCAGGTGGTTATCCCGTTCTGTCTGCGATCATATAAGTTTAAGCAACTTTCGCAATGGCCGGTCGTTGGATAGGTGATTTTCGACACGGGCCAAATGTGAAAAATAGGGGACAAAAAGTGTAAGTAATGAATTTTTAAAATTTATGTATTTATCAGTCAGTGAAATATTCAATAATTTCACAAATAAAAAAAAACATGGAACAGACACCGCAAACATGGATAGTACGCATCACAAAAATATTTTATGTATTCTACAAAATATTTCACTGTTTATTAGCGATCCCGAATACTCGTAACTGATATAAAAAGAAAACGTTAGACATAACAGATTGGGGAAAAAATCTTTTCACATTATAGTATGTATGAACTTGTAATAAAATATCTTTGGCTATACCAGTCGTATCTGGCTGGATTTGGTATAATTAAAAAAGTTTAAATGTTTAAGAAGATAATTCCAAATTCAAATTAGAAAACTGTTTTTCATTTGTTTTTCTTACTGCCAAGATGAGTGAATCTAATGAAGAAATTCGATACATTTAAAATTTTACTACAAGGAAGGTAAAATGCAACGCAAGCCAGAAAAAAAATGTAGTGTCTATGGACCTAGTGCAGTGTCTGTTAGGGTGGCACTAAGGTTTAGGCGTTTTCAATCCGGAAATTTAGATGTACGTCGCTCTGGTCGCCCTGTTAACGGATAAAATAGATGCCATTTTTGAAGTGGAGCAAGATCGGCATTTCAGTAGTTACGACGTAGCTGAAGAACTGGCAATTGACCACAAAACAGTTTTGGCGCATTTGAAAAAGCGTGGTACACAAAAAAACTCAATATTTGGGTGCCTCAGAAGCTGAACGTGAACTCATTTGTGATTTTTTATTGCGACGTAATGAAACCGAACCATTTTTGAAGAAGCTGATAACTGGTAATGAAAATTGGATCACGAACGATAAGAACGTGCGAAAAAGGTCGTGGTCAAAGGCCGGTCAGGGTTCACAGACCCTGGCTAAATTTGGATTAACTCGCAACAAGCTGATGCTGTGTGTATAGTGTGATTGGAAGGGCATTATTCATTATGAGCTGTTACCGTCACGCGAGACCATTGATTCTGAACTCTACACACAATTGATGAGATTAAAGCAAGAAGTTGAGAGAAAGCGGCCGGAATTAATCAACAGTAGAGGTATGATTTTTCATCATGATAACGCTAGACTTCACACATCTTTAGCCACTCAGCAAAAATTCTGAGAGTTTGACTGGGAGGTGTTAATGCATCCGCCGTGTAGCCTGACCTTGCACCTTCAGATTTTCGACTCTTTCTCTTCAGGATTCTTTAGGCAGTGACAGGCTAACATCACTAGAGGACTATCAAAACCACTTGTCGCGGTTTTTTGATCAGTAGCCCCACAATTTCTATAGCTACGGGATCATGTCCCTACCTACATAATGGCAAAAATGGCACTTACATACTGTAGTTAAATGTACATAAATATATTAAAAAATGTTTTGAATTTTCAAATAAAATGCGAAGAAACTTTTTCCCTAACCTAATTTTAATTCTTGATTTCTAACTCAGGTAACTCTATTAATGATATAAATCACTGGTATAGATACCTTGATCACCAAGGTGTAGTCGCGGACAGTAGTTATAGTACCTACAACCTATAAATAATCGTCACGAGAGTTAATTGCCCGCGGCAAGTCTTGTAATTAAAAGCACTATTTACTGCACCCGGCATCTTTTATGTAAATTAATATATTCATGTAGGATTGATACGTTATTTCTGTATAATTTCTAGTATGTTAGTGAGCGTGAGTCCGCATGCACGATTTTAATATTCCTGTATTATTAGAATTGTATTAAGCACGTTAAATTACTAGTAGTTTTACAATAAATTTACTCGAAATATTTCCTAAGGTCCGATTTTTATGTATTTTACCTTGTTTTATTTAAGTTCTAATAATTAAGTACTGTTTAGTTCTAAGACTTCATTAGGGTTCCGACCGACGACTGTCTTCAATACTTACTTTAATTGCTATATTTAAAGAGAATAAACTAAACAATTTCGCAGTAATAACTTAGTTTTCGTAGAAGCTGACTATTAACGGTAATTTGCAAGTCAATACAGAATACGGGAACTGATGAAAATGATGGTTAGTGAGCATAAAAAAGAAACATGGAACGGACACCGCAAACACGGATAGTACGCATCAAACAATAGTTAATAGACCTAATTTGATCCTTCATTCGGACACATGGCGTACCCGCGGGCCACGCGATTTTAAACGTACCGCAAAATTAAATTATAATTCTCTATCGACCGAACAGCTAATGTGGCAATAAAACCGTAATAAAAACATTTGTTATCCTGCGTAAATTATTTGCGGCCACAGGAAATGTCAATTTGTTAATTGATTGCGGTGGAGAGAAAATAATAAGAGCTTTGTTGGTAGCTTTTAGATAGAGGGATGGTTTTAGGGTCCTGGACCCAAAGAGTAAGGACTCTATTACTAAGACTCCACTGTCCGTCTGTTTGTAACCAGGATGTATCTCATGAACCATTAATAGCTAAACAGTTGAAATTTTCGCAGATGGCGAATTTCTGTTGCCGCCACAACAAAAAATACTAGAAACTGAATTAAATAAATATTTAAGGGTGACGTGATATTTTTGCCGTTTTTACTTTGATATTAATAAAGGCAACCGATATTCGCTTGCATTTTTTTTATTATAATTTTTTTTTACTTTATATTAAGGCAAATTAGATTAAACCTTATCCCATACAACAGACGTGATTGTTTACCCCTTTTCTCGATATTATGTCTAGTGATCTAATGTTGTAGAGCTTATACGGCACGGAACCCTTCGTGTGCGAGTCAAACTTGCACTTGGCTTTTTAAAAAAAGTTTTATTGCTATTTATGTGCAACTGTAAAAAATAAATACCATACATAGATAAACTATAAAACAATGTTAAACAAACAGGGTTTACGTATCTCCGTATTTATGACAGAATGATAGGAGGTGTATACACGACTAATCTAATAGAAATCAAATGTATATTGAAATGAGTATACCGGTCCTTCCAGCCGGATACAAACGGGCATTCGTACAAACTGGCCGGCGCTATCTATATCTAAAGATTGTTACATTACGTTGTACAAAAGTGCGATAATCTCCTAAAAGGTGTTCGTAGTGTTGTAGATAATTAATATTTAGGCTGAGCTCGGCGCCCCGCGGCGCTTGCGCACCGGCGGCTTTGAGCCGCGCCGCCGACCGCCACATTTGTCATGTTAGCGCGGCAAAGGTGTGAATGTCTTTTTTTGTAACCATTATTAATGACAATGATAGAAAATATTGTTTTTTGTTGCAACACTGCTGATTGTTGTCAATTAGTTTTTTGTTGCATCACGGATCTTTGATTGCGAGCGTGGCCGATCAATTTCATCGGATCTGAATTGAATGTTTGGATTAAAATATGGCGAGCTTAATCAAACCTTAAATGCTCTCCGACACTCTTTGTTTGCGTTGAACAAAAGGCACTACCGATAAATTGAAATTAGATTTGCGGCGCCGACGAAGTCACAAAGTAGTTTTTGCGTCGTATCGCTTCTTTGCAATATATATCACCCAGAAGGGCAAAGAGCTTTCTTAGTACTGTGTCATTCTTAAAAGTTTCTTTTATGGAGTGTAATATTTCGTAAGGCGCTACTTGTTTTGTTACTTAAAAAATGAGCTAAATCACTGAGGAGAAGAAAAGGTGCGCCCCTCCGAACCACCCTCATGAACAATGAATAATAAGCGACGACATCATCTATCCATTTTCTTTTTCAACCCCAACAATAACGGCGATGCCATGAGAATGGAAACAATCGAAATTTAAATATGTATTTCAAGAAAAATACTTTTCGACGAGGGAAAATATTGGTCATAGTGAATTGAAAAGGGCCGGGGACGAGACGTGATTTCTACTTGGAACGTGTTTATTATTCTAACGTTGAATAATTTACTGTTTTATAAGAGGTTTTTATATTGAAATTAATTTTGTCACGTAGCTTTCTCGTATTTTAAATTTCTCTTTCATAATTCAGAAGCTCATTCATATTTCCCAAATTGTGGTACAAGACGTTATGAGACATGTTTTTTAACAAATTTTGAATTTTTTGTATCAACTTCGATCAACAATACTATAGATAACGGCCCAGCGCGTAAAATCCGTCGCGGTAAATATAGCCTCACTTGAGGCGTGACATCTTATTTTCAATTAGTTTGGTTGATACACAGCCAATGGGTCGTTCTGTAAAACGTCGTATGTACGCAATAACATTTCGTAATATGTTACTTTATTCTTTTGTGACATGGTTGTTACTAGATTCCTCTTAAAACTGTTTTAAAACATTTGTCTTTGTTCATCGGGAATCTAATGCAGCTGCATATTGTATAATAATATACTCTCGCGGACAATTTTTAGCTTTGATTTTGTATACAACCCGTTATCTATAGAATGGATATATTCTCGGTTGATAGAAGTGGTTAGGGGTAGTCATGTTCTCTTAAAAGTCTCTTCGGTGGTGTCGTGTGAGGCGGGTCGTTACGTTCCCTAAAATGTGGTTGAGCGAAGCGATGGCTGGTTCATGCGTCATGCTCGTGAACGGGTGCTGCCAGCGGAGATGAGTCTGCCCTAACTACTTTGATATTTAAGATGTAAATGTTTAATTACATCTATTATAAATAACTATATATGTTTTTATACTGTGTGACACAGCAATCAAAATGCAGGTGAACAATTAATGTATAATTTCACATTATGTAATGAAAGGTGACTTCATGAATCATCTCTGAAGTCATTTTTCAACTTGACGACTCTGTAAATGATAAAACAGGGAGAAAAAAACAGCCCTTGCTGAGTTTCTTGCCGGTTCTTCTCAGTACAAGGTCTCCCGCCGTAGATTTACGAACCGATGGCGTAGCTTCTAGACATTATATGTGCTTGTAACAGCCTCAACTGAATAAATGATTTTGATAATGATTATGTTGATCGAAGTATTAGATCTAAAACATGCCTAGCCTAATACCTCATCAGAGTAACTTATTTTCTAGTGAAAAATTATTTATATACAAAACCATATGGTAGACCAAATTAATAACAAAGTTATGGCAAATTGTGTTGTTTGAACATGTTTTCTTTTAAAACAAAATAACCTCTATTTGCTGATACAAATGAAATGAAATTATTTTACGAAATTTTAATACATAATTATTTGTATAATTTTTCCAATTGCATAATTTTTACGCATAAATTAAGGTTCGACATAGGGAATTGAACAAGAGGTATTGTTCATTAGAAACTTCGGCCCTTTCGTACCAAGGTTTCGACATAAAGTAAGAGAATGTGCCAATGGCGCGGCAATAAATCAAGGTAACTTCCCGCGATTATATTTTGGGGCTAGAACAATAGCCATTATATTCAAAGCAAATGGACTCCTTTGTGCTATAACAGTAATGTATTGCTTCCGGCTAATCTAGGCTCGTTTGATATTTTTTTGACATATTAACCCAGTTGCGATTGGAGTTTTAGCTCTTGCAAAGAATTTATTTAAATTATATTAAATTCTAATAATTCAGTAAAGTCCGTCAAATAGATTATTAAATAATAATGGGTACGTATTTTTTCTTTTGACAATAAAAAAAATACAAAGATAAAGTTCGGGAGTTCGGCTCGTGACTTCATTTTCAATCGACATGCAACACTTCAAATCGATATAAATATAACTGTAATATTTTTATTATGTGGAAAAAGAAAAAAATACGTGTCCAATACTTTTTGAAACTACCTGATAATCGAAGAAAAAAGTTAGTCATCATCCCTATTGAACGCGCGAATTTAAGCCCTTCAAACATAACGAATGCCGAATAACAGCTGCACTAAAAGGCACTCAGTGATGTCAACTAACTTAAGTTTGATTAAAGTTATTGCTGTCACTTAATACAATAGAACAGGACAAATCGTGACTTTAAATGTCATTAAATTTATATGACGTTACTGCCGTAGGAGTTCTTACTGGCATTTGCGTGATTTGATATAATTTGTATAAACATAGTAGTGTAAACTAGAGATGAAATAATTTCTTCTCTAATGACGCATTCTAGTTTTCATAACATGTTTCGCGTATTCATGAAACGATTATATAATTATAGCCCCCCCACATTATTATATAATATTTCACTTTCAATTAATTTTTCTTGGAGACGCATTATTCTTTACTTTTATTTATCTATATAATTTGTAAAGAACTCATTTTCATTAAATGATTTAGTTTGCTTGCTGTCAGTCGATAGTTCATGTAGTAGTGTGTAATAATTTTATTTCTAATAAAAATAAAATACCGGACTGACGAATTCGAGAACCTCCTACTTTTTGAAGTCGTTAAAAGTATATTACGAAGGTGCTTAAAATTATTTCCCAGAATTCATCTTCTATCTAATATATAAAATTTTCCTGTCACGGTGTGCGTAATTGAACTACTCCGAAACGGCTCGACCGATTTACGTGTATATGCATATTCAGTAGGTCTGAGAATCGGACAACATCTATTTTTCACCCCCCTAAATGTTTAAAGAAAAACAAAAAAGAATTGTTTAAAAAGAAAATTTTAAGGTAAAAAGGTATTTTAAGGACCACCACCTTAAAATTTTCTTTTTAAACATTTTTTTTTTGTTTTTGTTTTTTTTAGGATACATCATGCAAAAATACACACAACCCTAAATTTTCACTCTTCTACCACCAACCCTTATTTTGTTATGGCGGTACGAAGTTCGCTAGGACAGCTAGTCTGTAAATAAATAATGATAATGCCATATTAAGCTCTCACAACAGATTTTCCGATGAATTAAACAACACCATTGTTTCGACCGTCGATGCGTGCGGGGCGGGGGAACTCCGGTCGAGAGAAGGGTAGGAGGGGGGAGGGGGGGGGTAGTTTGTCGGGGGCGTCGGTACTATTAACGTTCAGTTTGGAGATAACATCGACCGACAAACTCGATTAGCGGCCCGATGCCCGAGTGAGTACCGCCGCGCCGCGTGCCCCAAGCCATAGGCGATGACAACAAAAAATAAAATTCCAATTTTTTTAGTTGGCACTACAGTAAAAATGCAGATGTTTTTTAAATAATGAATTTTCATAATTTACACCGCTCAAATAAACTGTTACCTTATACAGTTAAGCCTACTTGCATTAATGCTCTAGGATGTTTAATTAAAAGCTAATCACTTTTAAACTTCATTCTAGCTCTATTTGCTTTTAATTAAAGGTGAGTATACATTAGGGCATTTTCTCGATCATTTCCATATAATGCAACGTTCTTACGAATGGTACAATATAGGTAAAATCTCTGTTTCACACTAGAACATACCTTAGAGCAGCTCGTTGTTATGATACAAGAAAATTCTCAAGTGTGAATGAAGAGTTGAACAGGCTTAAGCCCTAATTTGAATTATGAATTTTGGTGTAATATATATTTCTTTTTTGTTTCATTCAAGTTACTCATTGGTTGTTAACGCCTAAACTATGCCAATATGCTTAAAGACATTTGGCGTAGGTCATGAATTGATGATATTTTTAGTCATATACGTGCTTATATGACTTTATAGGGTGTTGATAAAAGTTTCAATATTAATATTATTATTGTGAATTATAGAATTACCACGTAAAGCAATGCAAAGCGAAATGCTTAACATTTTTTTTAAATAAATATTTTGAGGAAAACGACTGCGGTTTTGCAAATGTACTTATTATACTATTTTTGCATTCATGATAACGTATATAACGAGTAAAAATTACTATAAGTAATTGAAAATATGAGTGTTATTTTAAATTTCGTACTAATTCATACTAATAAATATTTCGTTACCCGTAATGTAAAAATACTTTTAGATAAATAAATAATTGTTCATTAAAATCGAAATTGTTTATACCACACGATGCGATGTTACCGAGTATACTATCAACACAATTTATGAACATCAAAACAAGACACTTATTACATGCCTCGTCATGTATTAGTATGACATACGGCCAATCCCACTAATAGATATTTCTTTAATTCATATAATTTAGGTTTTATAATACTTAATGCGTCTAGTATATTTTGTTGAGTGAAGCCTATGTTCTTTTTTTGAATTGTGGAATGACAACATACGCCGATTAGCATAAGCGATTCTGTACACGAACAGTTCGCTAATTTTGTGTAAACCTATGTTAATAGTGACTTAGATATTGTCAAGGAATATACCTTTATTAATCTCATCTAATATGGCAATTAATTAACAACCACGTGACTTGGTTAGTGTCAGTTACAAGAACAAATCTATATTTATTAAAATTAGTTTGGACTGATTTAAATAAATATAAAGCTGTATATAACATACAAACAATTTCTCAGTTATCATACAAGTTTGATAAATCAAACAAATTAATTAAAAATAATATAATAAGAGAAAAAAGATTTATTTGATAAAAAAATATATTAGTCTATGAAATCACGTAGCGAGGTGTTACGAATCTCGTAGCACGCTACGAAGCGGCTTCTCGTGTGACCAAAGAGGTATATCTTCAAAGTCGTAATCTTAACTAAGTCGAAGTTAATTACTTTGGCTCTCTCAAACAAGGCTTTGGCGGTAACATGCCGCTCATAATTCATTCCAGCGCGCATCCTCTTTGGTAATATGGTGCTCTAGACGCAACGGCGCAGGGCAAACGAGATAGCATCATAAGCAAGAGAGAGATAGAACACACATGTCTGACATTATACGGAATGTTTACAGCATGAGAACTTCCTTTTAATTTTTTTAGGGAGCACTATTTCAAATATTGTTTTAATTGATTGCCGGCAGACCATTTGGCGCGGGATGTGTAATTACAGGCTGAGTTACTGATCCCAAGATCGGTCGATTGTTGAACATTCATATCCTTAATTTTCGAATTTCGTAAAGATATAAAAGAAATAATGCACTTGGAATTGTGTACGAAATTTTAGTATTCGAAAGTGTATTCTAAGTTGCAATTACCTTTTCTTACCTGATGTTAAGCGTAAGTGGAGTCAAGTTGCTAACCTTGCGGGCTGAATAATAGTATGCCACGAAAGGCAGCGGCATAGCTGTGTCACTGGAATTGCTGATATCTATGGGCGACAGTGACCACTTAACATCGGGTGACCCGTCCGCTCGTCTGCCTTCGAAGGCAATAAAAAGTAGTCACCACACAAGCAATATTGTGCCGGTGTCACAAAGAAAGCAAGTGTGTTTTTAAACAAATTTATCTTTTCTAATAAGTATTATTAATATATATACCTAACTAGACGTTTCAAACAGCGTACATTATTTATGTTTAATCTGATCTGACGTAACCTCCTGTTTCTTCTAATCAAGCGATCATCTTCTTTAGAATCAAAAACAGAGATCAATATTCGTCAAAGTGCCATAAATCACAGTTTGTACTTACAATGAGAGCGGGGCAAGGCAGGCAGTAATTAAAAACGCATCATGCTTTTATTACGGAACATCTGTGGGTGCGTATTCTCATTACGCTGTTTACTGATGTACTTCCAATTAATTGATTACACGAGCATAATTCTAACGTACAATTAGTAAAGGCGCAAGTATAATTGAAGAAACCTATGATATTGTAACGCCTATTTATATACCTGATTTGTCTCTAATTGATATTTTTTTTGAAAGGCTTGTATATAAATTATGTTAAAAAAAACACCATGCTTCAGGCCAATCATTTTTATTCAGCCAGCCTGTTGACTAACATGGCCCAAATAAATTTACTAATCTAGAGATTCTTACACAGTTTCTCATTAATATTTGACAGTTAACGATACAAATAAGAACTTAAGACGCATTGTGAAAATTAATAGAAACAATTTTATTTGTTAAGAACAATCATATACCTATATGATCTTGAGAGAAAAACTTATGTTCGTCTCCCCCGCCACCTACAAATTAGAGTCCTTCAAACAGAGGCGTGAAGGAGCAATATGCAGGCCAGTAAGGCGAGGATGACTGGTGTGGCAGGTAAGACTGCTGCACCAGCTATCTTCGCGTCTGGACTTTAATCAGGTGGGGTGCAGTCATTTCTCAGACCTATTTAAAAAAACGTTAATCTAGGGAAAAATAATTTAATCATAGTGTAATTTATTTGTTAAATCTACTGATCGATTAATATCAATAGCGTAGCATCCCTAGTTGTAAGGATAGTATCAAGCAATAATTGCCCATAACCCGTCGGAATGGCACCCGCATCGTGCAACCGCAGTGGAGCATTGTGACGTAGGCACCCACTCTGGTTTACGCGTCTCTATAAATTTTCCCGGGCACAGGTGTTGCCAAATTAATAGATTTTCACTTCCCCGTAAGTGGGTACATTTTACTTTTATTATTTATTGGTTCTTGGACTTCTGCGTGTATTGAGTTGTATTTTTTAATACTAGATGATGAGCAAACAAGGCATCCGCAACAGATAAAACTATGTAGCAAAGGAAATCTTTAAGTTCATAACAAAAGTAAATATTTTGAAAATAAACCATATTCCACAGTCATTATGAAACTTTTTGATATAGCTCTAATAGATGTAAATTTTGTACTTTTTAAGAAAATTGAATCCTGTCCAGAGCTTTAAAATTAGAATTTTTATTGAGAAAATTGCTCTCTAATAACAATAATTATTTGGGAAGAACTTCTGTTTACTAGTGGTTTTCTAGTGATCTGGTGTTAAGTTGTCAAGTTATATTAACAGTTGGCAACACCGCCCAGCCCGCGTTTGCATATCACCATTGTTTATCAGTTTCGTGGTCGCGACGCGTCCGTTATTCTGTTAATCGTCTGTCGTTTGTTCCTTTTACGAGCAATTAATTTGCGATGATGTCTTTTAAGTCACAAGTCTTCCTTGAACATTTGTCATTAAGAGCTTATAGAGTAGTTACATTTTAAACGGAAAATAAATTTGATTATTATAAATTTGGATTCATGAGTAGCGTCTTTGAACTCACTCTGCCAGTCACTCTTTATAAGCTTTTAAAAACCATTGGAACAATTAATTGAATTTAGGAACAAGATCTTTGAACTTACTAAAACTAATTGATATTAGTATAGATAGATACACAGGCAGAATAATTCATGCATTTAAGAGTTTAAGTACATTTAGTTATGATCTTAAAAGTTTAGTCTCGGTAGCACCCAAACCTCAAGATTTTGAAAATATAGGATTTAGTGCATCCGCACGCAAGCAACGGACAGTAGTTCGATTCCAGCCGAGTAGGCTGAGTTGAAATCTCTGAAGCACATGTTATGTAGTACTTTTAATTTTCATAGACGCTAGACGAACAGAGTCCGAATGTGAAGTTAGCTAAAATAAGTGTATTTGGGTAAGTGTTATTTGCCGTGCCATTTGAAAGATGGAGTTCAGAGAAACAATCCAAAACGAGATAGCTACAATTACATTTGGTACCTAGTGGTCCAGGTATAATACAGACTTTTTTAAAGAATCATTATTATGAAACTCATCATTTTCATCATTACGTCTACAAACCGATTTTTTTAATACAAAGACTCTTATGCGAATTTTGCATTATAACGCTGAACAAAGGTTGCTTAAAAATTTACTATGTGTATCCGCCAGAATATGTTCAAATATTAACTGTTGTCTTCAAATTACATTATTTGCACATAGCAGATATTGGTTTAACAATGACCATATTATATACAAATTATAAAGCAATGATAAAGCTAACGAAAGCGCCAAAGTTTTAAATGAAGACATTTCTTTCTACTAATAAATAACTTCATAAGTATCCTGTCTACTAACATATTTATTTTGAACAAATCTAAGTATAATATTCGTTGTAGGTACACTAGCTTTATTTTTACGACCGTGCACTATTCGCCAGCCCTGAGCTAGCGTGAAAGTTTACATTGAAAACAAATGAGCGCTGCGGTGGTCGTATCGTTAATCTTTTATCTAACCCGGTCTCCATTGTGGCGATGTCACGGACGTCGCAACGCCGACCGTGGCCAATGCTACCCTCAAACTTCCTCGTGTCAACCATTGTGATTGTACTCTACTATTGAAATCACTAACATTAAACTGTATACGAATAAAGCTCATATTGAACAAGCTTTTTCTTAACAGTCATTTTTGCAACAATTGATTCCGAAAACGTTTGTTGTCCCACTGTCTAATGTGTAACGTCGTTAAATGTAGAATCGGAGGAAGGCAATTGCTGCTCGATTTATTTTACGTGTAAGTAATTTTATATGAGTTATTTTTCGAGACTTATTTTTTGATACTAAATAATATTTTTTCAAGGTCGTGTTTTAATCTAACAATTTCTACTTTAGTAGAAAATATTTAACTACTTGGACATTGTTATTGAAAAGACCAAGATTAATGTTCGTTCTTAAAAAATATTCTCTATCTGTAAACCATTTCAAATCCGTCAACTTTTTTTCATTTCAATCTTCTCTATTATTTGATATCAAATACAAGCGAGTGTGAGAAATACAATTACAGAAAGCTCACAAAAGCATGTTTAATTACTTGAACTCTATTGTTAACACTTCGATACAACATGTTGGCTGTATGCCTTCAGAGGCGCAGTCCCCCGCCGCGCATGATAAAAAAAGTATTAAAAACTTCGCCGTGCGGCCTCTCTCAAGCACTATTTGCTTACCACGATTCATTCGATTAAATCCTGAATAAACTCATTACTAGTGAATACGACTAACCGCCGAAAGGTTCTTTTCAAACGATATTAAACCACATTAGCCGCGTTTATTCCCGGCGTTGATTAGTACCGTATCATTTAGTCCTGCTTTGTAATTATTTTCCTACGGTGCATGTTCGACTTTAATTCCGTTGAGTATAGCACAGATTCGATTGTGACTTTTTGATGGCGGCGCCTTTGAACGAGTGAGATGAAAAGCACAGCGCGCGACCATTTATCATTGGCAAACACAATTGTGTTGGGACACGGCTCAAGAATCGGTGGACAAACAGATAGGAATTCAAAATCCACTATTACGATAATGGCTTTTATGTTGAGATTAAATTAGAAGAGATGAAAATGGAATAATGCTAAAAGGATTAAAAAATATCACAAACAAAATCCTTTAAATGCGAATATTTGCAAACTGCACAGCTATTAAGTAGCAAAGGCATACTGATAGAGGTAGAGCCATATTCGGATTAGGGATTCATCACTTGAATAGGAGCTTCCTTTTGAGAAAGGAACCTAACAGTGGCTCATTTGTCGTACAACTGGACTCCACTCATGCTTGGAATTGCTAATAAGTAGCAACAGTTTTTTTAAGAAGAAATATCTGAAGTTTTTGTCTATTTTGATAGCCTGGTTTGCTATACTTGATTTAATAGTTATGCTCGCTCACCCTAATCCATGAAGCATTGTTAATATTTTTCATTTATTTAGCATTTAATAAATTGTTCCTGTATGAAATTATTCCATGAAAGTCTTTTAAACGTGATCCTAAGCCTCCACATAGGTTCTTTCTTCTGAAAGGTACCACTGATACCTAAACACTTAAATTTAAAATAACTAATGGGATACGTAAAATAAATCTGAAATTTTGGTGTTCACAATCGAAATAGGTAGTAAATTTGATACAATATCTACATGCAAAACCAGTCAAGAGTTGTCAAAAAGTGAAATAAAAAAGGTAGATCTACATATTAGGTAGGGAAAAAAGTTTATTCGCATTTTATATGAAAATCAAATCATTTTTTCATAAAGTTTTTTTACATTTAACTAAAGTAGGTAGGTGCCATTTTGTACGATAACTTTTTGCCATCTTGTAGGTAGGGACATGATCCCATTGCCATAGAAATTTTGGGGCTTCTGATCAAAAAACCGCGACAATTGATTTTAATAGTGCTCTCGTGATGTTAACCTGACACTGCCTTAAGAAATCTGAAGACACCGAAACAGGTGGAAATCTAAGGGTGCAGTGTCAGGACTATACGTTATCATATTGAAAAACCACACTGCTTCTGTTGATTAATTCCGGCCGCTTTCTCTCAACTTCTTGCTTTAATCTCATCAGTTATTAGCAGTAGAGTTCAGAATCAATGGCCCTACCTGGCGGTAACAGCTTATAATGAATAATGCCATTCCAATCCCCCCATACACACAGCATCACCTTGTTGCGAGTTAACCCGGGTTTCGTCAGAGTTTGTGAAGCCTGACTGGCCTTTAACCACGACCTTTTTCGCACGTTCTTGTCGTAGATGATCCACTGTTTATCACCAGTTATCAGCTTCTTCAAAAATGGTTCGGTTTCATTACGTCGTAATAAAGAATCACAAATGAGTACACGCTTCATTAAGTTTCTTTCAGTGAGTTCGTGAGGCATCCAAATATGGAGCTTTTTTGTGTACACAGCTTTCTTCAAATGTGCCAAAAAGGTTTTGTGGTCAATTACCAGTTCTTCAGCTTACTACTAATATGCTGACCTTGCTCCACTTTTTAAAAAATGGCATCCATTTTATCCGTAACAGGGCGACTAGAGCGACGTTCATCTTTGACATCAAAATTTCGGGATTGAAAACGCTTAAACCAAAATTTATTCTACCCTCACAGACACTGCACTAGGTCCATAAACATCATATTTGTTTTCCCCCAGTTTGCGTTGATATTTTACCTTTCTTCTAGTAAAATTATAATGTATCAAATTTCTTTATTAGGTTCACTCATCATGACAGTAAAAAAACAAATGAAAATCACACATTTTGTAATTTGAAATTATTTTCTTTAATATTTAAACTTTCTAGCCAGATGGTATGGAGAAAGGGTTTTTTTACAAGTTCATACATACTATACTGCGAAAAGACTTTTCCCCCAACCTATTAAAATTTTACTAGAAAAAAAACATCTTTGCCCGTACGTGAGATTTCCTTTAGATAAAAAGAAAACAGTTTAATGCTTGGAAAATTTTAACGAAAATTATTTATAATTAATTATAAATTCACCATTAAAGGGCTACCAATTATTTCAACTGTCATGTATTTATCTTAATTAATTTATAAATCTCATTCATAACTTAATGGTGATTAAATTAGGGTATATCTATTACTTTTTTACCTACCTACTTCTTACTACCTTTTACCTACTGCTTCATTTTCTCAATATTACCATAATAAATCTTAGACTATACTATTTTTTTCATTATCTTCTGAATTCATAAATACTTAGTGATTTAAGCCTTCATCGCCTCTCTACTCTAGAGCCGTAACGAGAGCGTATCTGTCGAAGGCGTGAGTGACTTTATTTGTACAATCATATTAAACACTGACTTCTCACTTTCTTTAAAATTATAAATTCTTATCTTCGTAAACACATTGTTTTTTGTTTGGTTTTTAAAAATAGGTTCTCTTAAGTGATTCAAGCCAGCCTTCATCACCTCTCTTCTCTAGATCCACAGCGAGCGCGTACCCATCGGAGGCGTGCGCGGGGCCCCGCCTCTTGTAGGCGGGCCCCGATTAGTTCGCGCGCCCCGCCAGCTGTGGCGGCGCCCGTCCATTTTCTCTGAGGGGTGGAATCCGGACCATTTGCATTTATAGGTAAGCGACATTCGTTCAAAATTTGTTGGTAAGCATATTATTAGGAGTTTTGTTAATTGGAATATTAATTGTTGCTTACTGAATTGTTCTCACTATTTCTATACAAATTTCTAATATCGATTCTCGTTAGGAAATGTTTTGTAATTGGCAAGAATTTAAAATGCAATTAGTATACTTTTAATGTTAAATATGAATGGGTACTAATTTGTTCATTCATTTATTTACTTTGAAATGACTGAACATACTATTGCCTACATACTGTGTATAGATCTTAAATGCCTAACCCCCGAAAAGCTACTTGAGCTTTATACCAGAAACATTACACACGTTTTAAATATTATACTTATTACAATAAAATAATGCAGTTATGGTTCTTTAACAAAAGAAAATGTTAACTGTTTTTGTAAAATAATTTCTTTCAAGTACCTATTTGGAATCGTGTAGTGGAAATTCTTATTCTTCTTGGACTGCTTACAACAAACGCATTAGTAAAAAGTAGCATCAGTACTAGGCAAGCTTTTTTAGTTTACAGTAAACATTAGGTACTAAGGAATTCTTCGGAAAGAAACTGACACATTTGTTTATTATCCAACTAAACTTTATTATCTTAGAAAACATTAGTGTATGGAGAAACTGGGTCCTTGATAAATCCCTATCAATTTGACTGAGGGAGAAATGAATTCCGTAAAGAATAAATATTTTCAAAATTGTTTTTTTTAATGAAAAGCGGTGGTTAAACGCCGTATCTGGCGCTATGGGTCGGCAGATTGGAACGGTATGCGTGACTACTTTTCGTCCGTCCCTTGGAAGCAACGCTACTTCAGTGACAGGGACCTATTGGCCAGCGCCGTTGCTATTACTGAGGAGATATAATGTTTTTACACTAATATATTCCTCATTCTAATCTCATCAGTAAGGGCGCACGTAACTTCTGGTTCAATCGCGACTGTGCTGCACCTGTTTCGTGTAAGCAAGCGGCATATCGTGCTTGGATCAGAGGCCGCGCTCTTAAAGAGCCCGGTGTCGATTCACTAAAAGCAGTCTAAAATTTTGTTTCCGAGGCCTGGAAGATAGATTACATCAGAGTGAATGGCCAGCGCGTTGCAAGTGTTGGTCAGAAACTTATAACGCATCCTACGATCTCCCGTAGTTACTGGAGTAAGGGAAAGGCCATGCAGGAGAATTTCTGCCAGCCCTCGCTGCCACCTCTGAGGTGCCCTGATGGAACACTAGTTCATAAGCTACAGGAAAAAGCCGATTTATTGGCAAAACTCTTTGCGGCTAACTGCCGAATCGATGATTGCAATGCACTGCCACAATGATTATCTCATAGCAGTTGTATTTAAAAAATGTGCAGTAGAGTTGTCTCCCGTACTACGCGCTTGTACAAAGCTCGTTATCTTTGGGGGGTGTGCCAGAGACTTGGAGGGATGCCAACGTGCAACCAGTGCCCAAAAATGAGGATCGCTCAAACCCGGCCAACTACCGGCCAATAGCAGTCACCTCAGTATCATGTAATGTCTTAGAAAAGGTCCTAAACAAGCATCTGACCCGTTACCTATAGAATCACTCTCTTATTAATGATTGTTGACGACCTCCGTGGTCGAGTGGTTTGTATGCCGGCTTTCATGGTCCCGCAGACTCGAGGGGTCCCGGGTTCTAATACCGGTGGGGGCAGATGTTTGTGTGATGAATACGAGCATTTGTACTTCAGTCATGGATGTTTAATATGCATTTCTATATAAATATACTACAATATATGTATTCTATCCGTTACCCTAGTATCCCATAACACAAGCATTACAGTGCTTACTTTGGGGCTAGGCTAATTGGTGTGAGTGTTGGTAATATTTAGTTATCATTATTATCGTCAGTATGGTTTTGGACCGAAACGATCGACGGGTGATCTTCTAGCGTACTTGACTCATATCTGGGGTGAGGCTATCGACAAGCGTGGCGAGTCGTTTGCTATCTGCCTTGACATTGCCAAAGCGTTCGACAGGGTCTGGCACAAAAGCCTTCTCTCCAAACCTGACATACGGTCTGCCGGCTCAGTTTTGTTCCTGGGTAGCTGACTACCTGCATGAGCGTAGATTTCGTGTCCTTACGGATGGTAGTAGTTCGCGGTCAGTAAATGCCGGCGTTCTTCAGGGCTCCGTCCTATCCCCCACTCTCTTTCTGCTGCATATCAATGCCTTAATTCCTCTTGGGAATATTCATTGCTATGCAGACGATAGTAAAGTGCATGCGGGGTATCTTGGACAAACAGTGGCCGGACACGCGGTAACCAAGAGAAACGGGAGAACCTTGTCATTGAACTCAATCAGCATTTGGACCACATTTCTGAATGGGGTACCAAGAACTTGTTCGAGTTCAATGCTAAGAAAACCCAGGTTTGCGTTTTCACGACAAAAACGTCGAAATTCCTTTCACGTCCATAAGCTCGATATGGAAATTCGCTGTGACTTAAACCCAAAGAAATACACCTAAAGCGTGGTTAAAACGACTCTGTGATTTGGTTACAACAACGGAATTTCGCATAAATTATCAAAGTTATCAAGCGGTAATGTTACGTGCTATCGCTCATAGATAATTGGGCCATATCTTTTACGGCTTTAATTATACCCGATCGAAATTGGATTCCATCAAGATTGGCGTTTGAATATCGTTATAATAAATATTTATACAGGTAGCAGCTGTATTAAAATCTTCGGTCTGGTACCCAAATAATATTAGCCTGCCCTTAGCACCTCAGTCGGCGTCCGAGAAAAAAGCCCGTTCCGAGCTTCGGCCGCGAACGAACATAACCTGTAATTTGGAAATTATTATCTAACACATTGTGCCTTTCTGGTTATCCCGCCGGTCAATTTGCCGTTTTTATGGCTCCCACAGTGCCGCGGCCTCTAATTATCTCACCACGATCACGGCCTGAGGCGTGATACCATCACACTACGCGGACACACAAACATAAACCTTAAATTTATACACGTAGAGGCCATATTAAGACACTCCCTTAACTCTTTATAGTTAAACTTAGAAACATGAGAAAATATGTTTGAAGGGGTAACACGTTTGCGCGAATTCTATTTGTTTTGCAAAGAGGAATTATAACAGCTTTAATTACTTTACTATTATGACAAGATATAAAACGGAAATTGATCAGTATGGAGACCTTCAGTATATCTATAAATATAAACTATTAAAGTAGTCGTCTTTGTTTCACACGTGTGTAATTTTATTGTATATCGCTATTACACGCTGTTAAAGTAAAACTGTTAGAATGATTTTTAATTTTATAATAATGCAGGCTCATGTTAATATGTTAAAAACGTAACTTGTTAGTATAAAACTATAATATCGAGTCACCATTTTGTTTTAGCATCGTGCATCTATCTATGCATAAGCATCGTAAATTTAAATTATAATCGGTGGGTTTTAACGCCCAATTTTTAAATTGGAGAAACGTAACGAACCGAGAAAACGTATAAACGCAGTCGTTTGGGAGCGTTCGGCCCTCGTATTCTATTAGAAAGGACTACCAATAAAATTAATTTATTCCTATGATTACAATAGTAACTTGAGTTCAAAAAGGAGCCGCGAGGTGGTCATTAATCATATTAATTAAGACGAGGCAATGAGCTTTTGTTCGTGGCGGATAAACGATCTGGTCTGAACGGTCGGTTCGTGCATGCGCGATGGACAATAACGCCACTCGCCAATAACGCTACCCGCCAAGGAATCGCGATCGCCTTGCCGCTGACGCCGCCGCTTGCCGTGACAAAAACGCATTTGCGACATCAAACGTTAGGGATATTGAATCGTTATGCCTCGGACGCGCAATGAATATAGTCTACAACCTATTGTTACTTTAAGATCGCGTATAGTTTTAAAACAAGCGGAGACATTACGGGCGGACCACACAACAACATTTACAGTCAATTTAGATTTTTCGCCACTTCAATCAGGTCATTATTTTAGAGACGGTATATGGCAAACGCTCGGGACACTTTAAGGCATATTTTAGTGACAGCCGGTTATAAAGTAAAGGAATATAATATCAAAAACACATTCTTATTTAAGATTATTGAATGGTTTAAATCAATAACAAACTTATCTTTGCTGAATAGGTGCGAAAATAAAAAGCGAAATTTTCGATTTGTAAAATATTCTTTTCACGTAACAATTATACAGAATTATAAACATATAGTTCGAAAATGTGCAAGCTGATGACCTACTTGCAATGAGAGAGGTAAAGAGACAATATTGCAACACGCCGCAAGCTTTGATAAATTGAGCAGTTAATGGAATATTATGTGTGTAATCGAATAGGCGAAAAATCAAGCAATCGAGGAATCGGATAATCGCGAGTGCTCGCGGCATGTGCGCGGTCAAATCGAGAGATTCGACCCGCCCGGTTAGGATAATGCCATTGTTTTAATTGATGGATAGAAAGTATTGTCTGACGGAACGAATTATGATTAACAATGGCGTGTAATGTGTAGCCGTTAATTAATTTTACGATGGACAAGAAAAGATGGCGTCCGTTATTAATGCATTCAATTTAACGCGTCGCGTTTAGGTTTTAATTGAAATTTGTGGTTTGACCGTGACTACGAGGATTTGATAAAACATGTTGTCCTCATAACTTCTTTAAAGGTAGGGCCAACTAAAGCTGATTTATAATCTGACTTTTGCACACATACCTCGGTGTAGGCTGTAAGATAAAAATCTTTTTATATTTCTTACTTCCGTTTTAGACATTGGTTAGGGAAAGGGGGCAATGACATTCGAGGGTTGACAAATCATAATAGGTATCATTAAAAAAAGGCGTAGTTATTCGTAGTTTACTGGAGAGTGTACATTTCATGTGATTGATCAGATCGAAATTAGTTGAAAGTAAAGTACAACGATTTTAGTTCGTTCCCCTTTATTCCATCAGTGTTATTCTGTACATAAAAGCGTGTGTGCTTATGACCACACGACTGAAGTCAAACTTCTTTAGCTCCAATAAGCTGAAAATCATAAACTTAACCTACAGATTTCTTAATAGAAAAAAACCACCAATCCGCGCTGGATCCGTTATCACCCTCCAATCCGCACTAGGTCCATTATCACCCACCAATCCGCGCTGGGCCCGTTATCACCCACCAAGCACTAGATACATGTATTTTGTGATAACCGAAGACACTAATTGTAACGAGAAATCGTAACACATTCTCGCCAGTTTACCCCCCCCCCCCCAGTCAAGGGTGCCTAAAGAAGTTTCACTTCAAAAACTTACTGTTCATCTCGAAATTCGCCGGTGAGATTTGAAATTTATATTAAATTCGTGTTTTAATTCTAAATCACACCGCAGATTCTGTGGTGAAAGTTGAGTTTGTTCTTAAAGAATAGTCACCTGTCAAAAACAGGCTTGCTCTATTTCAATCGATTATGGTAAATCTGGTTTGTATGCTTTGCTAACTTAACTAACGAACTTTGTAATTTTGATACAATTTATTTGAACAGCTACAGCTACACAAATTGACATATAAGTACGTTTAACTTTGTATGAGAATTTTACCGTACTTTCCTCTATACCGATCATTCAAGTCGTCAAGTATTAAGTATAATTGATAACCGCCAAGTTACAAGCTCAAAACCTATCAATGTATTATGATTGAACTGATAGCGACCTCCGACGACAAACTGACGTATCACGAACCATCATTTATTCAATGACGAGTTATGACTTCATCGGCTACTGATTCCCTTCCCTATAATTACCGAGTATTAAGGGCTATTATCGCATACGATGAGCTATCAGTTTAATGCAAAGCCATTCTGATAAACGGTTATAGACAATAACTTTGGATTGCATAAGAACTAATGCATATCAAGCGCACTGCAGTTTTGCATCGCATTGAATTCACATAGTTGTTAGTACTCGATTTGGTTACATTAAATGTAAATTACCTAATGTATAGTTTATATGTGACATAGGTAGGATAGTTGACTCTATAGTTGACCACGCACCGGTTGTTGACCACTTGCGGCTTTGAGTGTTAATGTTAAGCTTTCCCGCAATTAAGCGTTTCATTTCATGTTGGCTACATCTTGTTGGTACTAATACAAATCAACCAATCACATTACGACTAGAAATAGACAACCAGTGAAAGCTACAATTTCATTTTGTTTTGACTTGTCGCTGACAGTTGCCATTCAGCCGCCATTGTAGTAAGGACAGTGTTTAGAAAGGTAAGAACACTTTTAATTTATTTTGTATTGTTTTTTAATGAACTTGTTCGGATGATTGTTTTTTGTAATCATTTTATGTTTATTTTAAAGATTTTCAATGAATTTCAAATGCAAACGATATATTTTACGAGTTATTTTACTGGTTAACAAAAGGTACATGATTTGATTAGGTGCTCCTGTGGTTGACCAAGGATTAGTACACTGAAGTGGTACTCTTTTTTTACTTTTTTTTAACAGTTGCATGTCCAGAATATGAGTTGTAACTCGACTATCAATTTTAAAGGAGTAAATTGCTTACGTTTCCATTAGTTGACCAGTGGTTGGACATTGGTACTGCATACAAATCCTATGATTGACCAAACTCTCTTGATATGAGTTTTGTTTTCTTGTTCAAGATACAATATGCCACCAAAAAAGAAATTAAAATTGATAATAATGTTTGCAACTTATCAGATCCTCTATCAACAGCAAATATACATAATGACCAACTTTAATTCTGAAAAAGAATGCACAACGCCTGCATTTCTCGAAGACACTATTACGCCTAACTTACAGATTGACCGTACTGATTTCATGGAAACATCTCCCGCTTTGCTACAACTCGAGTCTCCAGAATCTGAGCAAATAGATCAGCAAATATTACAAACTGTCTCGTCAGTAAGTCCATCTTTAATCAACGTATTTGAAAATGACATTGTAGCACCAGATCCTTCAGAAAACCAAGAAAAGACACCTACTAAGTCTTCAAAGTCTAGAAACCCTGTAATAGAAACTACCAAACATACAATTAGCCCTGCTTTTTGGTCTTCTTTAGTTCAGCCTATAGAATCACCACTGAAAAAAGGTGGTAATAAAAGGTTGAATAGAAAGCGATTGCCAGATGCAGTTACATCAGTAGAGTGGATGCAATACTGGAAGGAACGAAATAAGTAAGGAACAAGAAGAAAAGAAATTAGGAAATAAGCAAGAGAAGAAAAAAAGAAGTTACAAGAGAGTTACATAAGTTGAGAAACCTAAAGCAAAACGAGTAAAAAAGTGAGTTCAGAATAGAATTGATTCTGATTCCGATATAATTTACCTTTGATCAATTTAATTACAGCAATAAAGATAGATCAGACGAGGAAATAGGATCATATGTTATAGTAAACTACGAGGGAAAGTATTTTCCAGGGATTGTCAAAAATATTGACCACAAGAGTAAAGAAGTTAGTACGATGGTGATATCAACTTCTAATACTGTTAAATGACCAGATAAAGAAGATAAAATTTGGTATGCTAATGACAGCATAGTGGAGAAAATTAATGCTCCTGTGTCAATTAATAATAGAGGTTCATATAAAGTACCAGAAATGGCCAAGTATATTTTTTGGATCTGATTCCTTTTATCTGCAGTTTTTAATTTTGAATCATTACGTGCAATTGTTAAAAAAAATATTTAAGTTTGATATTAACAAAGAATTACTTAACCAAAACTTTAGATTGTTTAAAAAGTTCAAAGTTTAAGTGAAGTTATTATTCGTTATTTTAGGGTGATTTGAAAATGTGCCATTTAGATTTAAGAATTACTATTGTGATTGTTGAGACTGAAATAGTTTATTAATAAAGTTGAGACTGAAGAAACTTAATATAATGTACTTATTGATTTCAATTAGTCCTAAGAACGAGGATTGCGAGTCCCGTCTGCTGCCTGGTCCGCGTGGATTTTTTTCTAGTTATATTTTCTTTAGATTTAAAGAACAAACACTTATATGCTTTATAAAATAAAAAATATAACTTTAGTAACGTTTGATTTGACAACACAGTAAGTAATTATTATTAAAAGATTTTTTTTAAATACAAATATTGCAGAACATCAGCCAACCTCATCTTGCCAGCCATTTTCTTGTCTGAGAAATGCATGAGTAATACTTTCCCATCGTAGATTGCAGGGCAGGAAAAGTGAGACTCCTTTCTGCTCAATTTATCCAGCTCAAATGCTCGGCGATTTAACAGGACCTTACCTAATAAAAAGCACAGAAAGTACTCTTGCACCTATCACCCCGATTAATGGATACCAAACTGGTGTTGAGATAGAATATTTAAAATATAAAAATAAATTGATTAAACACAATAAAACAAAAGGTGTTGTATTATGACCGGATTATGTATCAATACTACAAAAATTGTATTGGAGCTCTCGGTACCAAATTTAACGAGCAATTATTTTTTTTTTCGTAAATTTTGAAGCGTTACAAAGAATTATTTCTCACTTTAGGAGCTCCATGTGAAAAAAAAATGTATTACTGAAAAGTGACCCCGTATTAAAAAAACTTGCTGATTTAATGCTGATTCAAATGAGGTACAACACTTTACTGTGTGACCTTTAATTTTGGTTTTATGGTCGTTTTTTCATATCAAGGTGCAAATTTCATTAAATTAACCTTATTAAAATAATTTATAGTTGATCATAAACGGCTAGTTTTTTGTACGTTGGAACGCTAGAAATGTTCTGTTCTTGTCACACTTAGGATTTATGAAATGGACAGATACTCTTTCACACTAACCATTTAATCCTTTGTCAAAAATTGAGAACAGGTAGACCAGTGGTACGATTTGACAATGAAGAGCAAATACTGAGACAGTTAAGAATGAACCCTGGTATTAGCCAACGCCAACGAAATCTCGGGATCCCAGGATCGACGGTGCAGCTTATTATTAAAAGAAAAACATACCACGGTTACCACGTGCAAAGGGTGCAAGCTTTACAGCCCTCTGACTATGGACCTAGAATGGTATTTTGCAGAGCAGACGACACAGAAAGGATCCGCAGTTCTTCAACAATATTTTATGGAGTGATGAGTCAAATTTTAGAAGAATGGGGATTTTTAACATCCACAATTTACACTTTTACTCAAGAGTGAACCCACATATCATCAGAAATGATCGATTCCAGCATTTGTTTGGTATAAACATGTGGGCTGGAATAATTGACCAGAAGCTTGTGCTACATGAACTGACACCAAGGCTGAATGGTGCTCTGTATTTGAATTTTTAATTTTGAACAAAATACTCAACGAAGCTGAGATTCCTGAAGATAGAGTGGCAGAGATGTGGCTGCAACAAGACGGCGCCCCGCCTCATTTTGCTCGAGCAGTTCGAGGACATTTGAACGAGCGCTTCCCTAACCGGTGGATTGGTCGAGGCGGACCTATTGCATGGCCACCCTGGTCGCCCGACCTTAACTCAATAGACTTTTTTGTTTGGGGCTATTTCAAAGAAATAGTGTATCAAGGAGAGAATAACACCGAACAAGAACTACGACAAAAGCTCGAGTTCGCTAGGTTACAAATTGTTAATAACAGAGGTGCATTCCGCCGATTACGTGGGAATTTTATTAGGCGGTGCAGATTGTGCATTATGGTCAGAGGTAGTAACTTTGAACATTTAATGTAAACATTTTAATTGTAATGAAATTACTAAGTCATAATTGTTCTTTTTATATCATGATGGCTTCTGAAATTACTACATAGTATGTATGAGCAAGAATCTAAATTTTCCTTTCAATTTACCATTTTATAAATTTGCACCTAGAAATGAAAAAACGACCATAAAACCGAAACTAAAGGTCACACAGTACAGTGTTGTACCTTATTTGAATCAGCATTAAATCAGCAAGTTTTTTTAATACAGGGTCACTTTTCGGTAACACATTTTTTTTTCACATGGTGCTCCTAAAGTGAGAAGTAATTCTTTGTAACGCTTCAAAATTTACAAAAAAAAATTCATTGCTCGTTAAATTTGGTACCGAGAGCTCCAATACAATTTTTGTAGTATTGATACATAATCCGGTCATAATACAACACCTTTTGTTTTATTGTGTTTAATCAATTTATTTTTTTATTGATTAAATTGTCAAAATACTCGGTAGATTCATTGAAAAAAACAAGAATATTCATAACTTTTCGTGCAATGAAGTTATGGCCATGCTGTAGAAAGATTTTTTGTTGGAAATAACCTTCTTTATCTCCCCGTTTCGTTTGATCCATGACTTTTTGACCACCCTGTATATAGAAGTTCTCCGTTCATTGCTTTCTATGTGATAAGTTTTCAAGTACAAAACGGAATGGGGATCGACAGCTCGACATCGATTTTTTTCTACAAGATATATATTTACGTTTCATTTAGTTAGTGACACAGCTATTCCTGTTCCTACGTCAGCCTAGTAACAAAGTTTTCGAGCAAAGGGGTCGTGAAAGTGGAATTGACTCACTAGTGCTTCCTCCGAGCTTCGCAAGGCACATTTAGCTGTGTTCGTCCTGGCTGCTTTTACAATTGTAAGCACCCAATAATCCACACAATTTTTCTCTTATCTATATTCCATCTCTAGAAAAGGCCTGTGTCTTTGCTGTGGGAACATCACAAGAAACAAGGCTGATCATTATTGTTTAAGAGAGATAGTTTTCTATTCGAATATACCCTGTTTTGAAAAAAGGCTTTACATTAACAAAAACAAATATATAGCTATTTAAAATGCGCCAATAGATTCTAAATGCAACAGTTATTGAATTTTACATTTCTTATACAATATTTACAAACAAAATATGACATGATCTATATGTTTCGAAAGATGAATGTAGACTAGAGTATTACTTAGGTACTTGTAATGGAACCATGAGCCACATTAATGTATCACGCTTTCATGAGCCAAACCAGCACGATGCTCGACGGTTTGTTACAACCCGAAGTTATAAACTAACAAAATAATTTAATTGCTGTGTTTAATATTTCACGAACCAAAAACGCCTAGTGCGGGTAACAATCCTACTTATATTTTGTGTAAATGTGAAAGTTTGTATGTTTGATACTCAATCACGCAAAAACTACTGAAGGATTTGGATGAAATTTGGTACGCGTATAGTTCATGTTCTTCATTCAAGAAATTCTATGCCATGAACACCTTCTTCCACAAGAAACTGACAAGAAAATGGACCTGGGCTAGTCCTGATGGAAAGACGAAGAATGAAATTGATTTCATTTGTACAGACAGAAAACACATGATCACTGATGTCACCGTACTCAAAAAACTTAAAATGAGTGATTACAGACTAGTACGAGCCACAATAAGGATCAATACTAGAATGGACCGACGTAAACTCCTTAAGAAACCTCTCACAAATCTAATCATATCTGAAGGAATATATAAATAATTCAAGGAGAAGCTAAGTCTAGCTCTAAAACGAACTGACGTTGAATATTTCGAGACAAGCCTCAACGAGAAATATGACAACTTCATAGCCACTACTACAAGAACTGCTAAAGAAGTATTCTGTCGGACTTCCTGTGTTAAAGATGACGTAACTTCCGAAACGAAACAGCTGCTGGAACTTAGAAGGAATCTAGGATCAGAGAAACATAACTCTGAAGAACATCGAAACCTAAACAAAAAGATATCTAAGTCATTGAGACGAGATATACGTAACAGGAACACCAATAAGATACAGCGCTTAATCGAAAAAAATCGAGGATCTAAAGTTTTTAGTAGGGCTACTAGCAACGGAAGAAGCCAACTAAATAAACTAGAAAATTGCACAGGGCAAATAGTCACTGAAACTTCTGGGTTGCTAAGTATAATAGCTGAATTCTATGGAGACTTATATAACACACATACTTGCAAACCGATTGTCGTGGGCACTGCTGATAAACGCGCACCTCTGACAAGACACACACTATACAGAGGATTTTCCTGAAATAAGTATCTATGAAGTCAGACAAGCGCTAAAACAACTAAAGCAGTATAAGTCACCAGGAGAAGACGGCATAACGACGGAACTCTTAAAAGCAGGTGGTCTGACAATTTTAAAAGAACTTTGTTGGATATTTAACGAAGCGCTTTTCACTGGCAACATACCGAACAAGTGGCTTGATAGTATTGTTGTCCTGTTTCATAAGAAAGGTCCCAAGACAAAACTTAAGAATTACCGCCCTATCTCGCTGCTAAGTCAAGTGTACAAAGTATTCTCACGCATCATTACATCTAGGATTACAAATCGGCTAGATGAGCAGCAGCCCAGGGAACAAGCGGGATTCAGAAAAGGTTATGGTACAACTGATCATATATTCACGGTAAGACAAGTGATACAGAAATCACTAGAATATAATAGACCACTTTACCTTGCTTTCGTGGATTATGAAAAGGCGTTCGATACGGTGGAACACTGGGCTATATTCAACTTAGTTCAGAGATGCAAAGTCGACTACTGGTACATCGAGCTCCTAAAAAGCTTATATAAATCTGCCACAATGACAGTTGAAATTCAAGGGGCCAGAACAACTGTTCCAATAAGGAGAGGTGTACGTCAGGGTGATGTGATATCTCCAAAACTGTTTACGAATGCCCTTGAAGACATTTTCAAAACTGTGGACTGGAAAGATCTGGGTATAAATGTAGACGGAGAGCACTTGAACCACCTCCGTTTCGCTGACGATATCGTTTTACTCAGTGAGTCGCGAGAAGGTCTTGAAAAAATGCTCAAGGATTTGAAAGACGCGTCTCTCCGAGTGGGCCTGAAAATAAATCACGAAAATACTAAGTGGATGAGCACCACTGACGGTTCGACGATTTCAATAGATGGCGTAACGATCGAATTTGTGAGCAATTATACCTACTTAGGCCAAAACACCGTCCTAAGTAAAGACTCGATGGAAAACGAAGTTAACAGACGAATACAGCTAGGTTGGGGAGCCTTCGGAAAACTCGGAGATGTATTCAAGTCCAAAATCCCACAATCACTGAAAACACGCGTCTATAATCAATGCGTTCTCCCTGTAATGACGTATGCTTGTGAGACGTGGACGCTGACTGTCGGGATACTCCACCGCCTGAAAGTAGCGCAAAGGGCAATGGAACGTGCAATGCTTGGCGTCTCTTTGAGGGACAGAATACGAAACGAAGACATTCGCCAACGCACCCGAGTTACCGACATAGGAAAACGGGTTGCTCGACTTAAATGGCAATGGGCTGGTCATGTATCTCGAAGAGACGACAACAGGTGGTCGTACAGAACCCTACTTTGGAGACCTCGCACAGGAAGCAGAAGTGCTGGCAGACCACCTGCCCGATGGTCGGACGACATTAAAAAGACGGCAGGGCCGACCTGGACCAGAACCGCCGCATCAAGAACTTCTTGGAGAGTCATGCAAGAGGCATATGTCCAGCAGTGGACCTCATAATGCTGAGAAGATAGTTCATGACCTGGATTGGGACATAGAATACTTTTCCTTATGGGATTCAGAAAGTAAACGCAGGCAGCCGCTAGTAAAATATAAAGAAATGTTAGAATATCGCTACTTATCGGGGTTTTTTACCAACAGAGAGGAAGATTTTACCGCTCAAATTGAAGAACACCAACAATCACAGAAAAATAACGTCTTGTATTACCATCAGGTGCGTTATAACATTGTTTGCTATTCCTTTTAATATAAAAAAGGTAAAAATTGACTTGCCGTGAGCATTTCATCGAATAAAGCATCAAACATTTCCAAAAACTTGGTTGGGCTCAATGCTACGAAACCAGATTTGAACTTTCACGGCAAAAATATCGGCTTTCCTTCCCCTTCCCTCTCTTCAGAACACAATACTGGCGCTACAGAGCAACAGCACCATGATTAGTATGGAAGTTCGCTCAGACCAAAATCCAAAGGACTACATCGAACCCGTTTTCAAAACAGCACAAACTCGAAGTCCTGAACAAGATGCGGCGTATTTCCACGCCTGATCAACTGTGCTTGTTGTACAAAACGCAAGTGCTGCGTGGAATATTGTGCGCACCTCTGGGATGGTGCCGCTAAATATTACTTGGATACCTTGGATAAGTTGCATAGGCGCGCTGTTCGTATCATTGACGATGACGAGGTAGCTAACAAACTCGAGTCTCTATAAATACGCCGCGATGTGGCATCATTAAGCGCAATCTACCGTCTATACCACGGCGAATGTTCAGAGAAGTTATTCTCACTTATCCCTCCATCCCCTTTTATTCAGACGACGATTAATAAAAAGTCTGGAAAAGGACACAGACAATAAAGTTCACTTTTAATTTGAAAAAATAAATAAATAATCAAAATATTCAATTAAAATCGCTACTGAATATAATTTATTAGAACATATGTGATTTGCACTTGTATGAAACTCAAACACGTATTCCGAATATACAAACTAGAAACATGTGGATAAATATTATAAATATGAATACCTATAATAACTGTTACTTTATTACAAAAAATAAAGATGTGGTTGTTGGTTCTACTACACCAATGGTCAAGAGATGGCGCTGTAGTCTCCTGAATCGCGCTTTGGTTCCGTTGTTCCAGATTAATAAATACTTTTGATATTATAAATATGAATACCTATAACTGTTACTTTATTACAAAAAATAATGATGTGGTTTTTGGTTCTACTACACCAGTGGTCAAGAGATGGCGCTGTAGTCTCCTGAATCGCGCTTTGATTCCGTTGTTCCAGATTAATAAATACTTTTGATAGGCCTTCACAATGCAGTCGTTAGCACCCACTAAATAGAGATTCTATTTCTATTTTGTTGGTAGATTTTCTTAATGTGCGGTAAACACAAAAGTAACGCATGAAGTTGGTCGCTAAAGCGACCAACTTCATGCTGTTAAAATTTTGTGTTACAGTGCTGCGCGCGCATCTTAAAATTTCACTCTCATCATTTTTTCATAACGCGCCTAAAGAAGTATAACTTCAAAAAACGTTACACAGGTACAATGGAAATACTTTATTATTTTGAACGTTTGCTTGATTTTGTACCTTTGAAGAATGTTACATTTAAAAAGTTTTAGTGAGTTTAAATGTCATTTATTTATAAGGCTGTGTTTGACGAATGGAATGAAGTATTCTGACGATGCAGACCTGAAAAGGCTGCGAAACGTCATATATGAATAAAGTTTCGTGCATTAACCCATTAAAACTAGATTTTTTTAATGAGTGATGTGCGTGAAAACCTAAGAAGCAAAATACGAATGGAATAAAATTTAAAAATTGACATTATCAAACTTTAATTTCGCGCAAGTAAAGCATAGCTGTGTTTGTAAATCTTTTTCGCTTTTATTCACTCACTCGAGTGTGATTTGCGATTATTTCCGAATTTCATTATTGCATTATCATTTCGTTAATCACACCGCCGACATAAACGAGAGTTTTGAGCTTTTTCCTCGGGCGTATAAAGTTTAATTTCGGTAGTTGTGATTACGAGAAGCGATGAGATGAAAGACACCGCTACCATTTGTCACTACTTTCGGAACGAGGTGCGGTAAAGTGCCGGCCCGCCCTGTTGCCACCTCGGGCTCGCGTTTTCCTTTTTTTTCATGCGACTGTCAGAGGAATGCAAAGTTAATGGTTTCGGCTTTGAGTTGAGACCATAACCAATCACTCCGTCATCAAAATTATGGAAACATTACGCGTGGTGGATTTGCATTGGTTGGACGAAGTGTCTCCGACTTAACCTTCACATCACTAAATAATAAAAGGCATAACTGTTCCTTTTTATAGAAGTCCTGATACATTACATATGATATTATGTTGACTGATACAAAAAAGCTAGCATATTCGCTGTATCGTCGATCCTTATATACTCACTGCAGGGCAGACTTATCTGTAAGGTGCAACTTTGTTTCCAGTTTTAAGGGTTCCGTAGTCCTGATAAGGAACCTTTATAGTGTCGTCATGTCCGTCCCCGGTTTTTATTGGAGACTGTTAGCACTAGAGAGCTTTAATTTTGTGCAGATATGTATATCAATCAAGCCGACAAAATGGTAGACTAAAATTTTGAAAAATATTTTTTTATGATACCTATACGTTGCTTGGGGATGATTATCATCTTCTTGATTTTTTTTTCCAATTAAAATTCCCTAGAAGAAAACATTAATAGTGACATAGATGAAGTTATTGTAGCGTAACACAAAATTTAAAAAAAAACTATTTATAGTTTTTTTAATTGCCGATACAGAAAATGAAAACTACTGCTCAAATATTATATATTGTGGCACGACACGCACTTGAGTAGTTTTTTATTTTTTATTTTAAAGCATAGTAAAAAAAGTTATTCATCAATACTCACTTTAAAAATGCCACTGTCCTATGTTAAACTAGCATTGAAGGAAAAATTGAGTGCGTCATAACTTTCTATACGTTGATAGCAAGGCTTACTCTGATACCTAGTATTACTAAAACTAGTTTACGTGATAGGCTATTACTTTACTGTATGTCCACCCCGCAAGGCAAAGATGGTGAGTGCCAGACCTTATATGGCCTTAATATATCCATTAATCCCATATATAGCATGCTACTGAGGTAAAAGGTAGCACTTAATTTAAACTTCATACTGAAAAAGTAAAAACAATGCTGAAAAAACAAAGTAGTAATCGAGCTTAAAAGCTCACGTGAGTAAAAACAAATTACTTTAGCTCATTAAATACACAAGAGTGGAGTGCTGACGATTCTACTACATAAGTATCTACAAAACAGTGACTAAATGTTTACATTATGTGGCATAGTCGCGTGTAAGCAGAGCTCTGGGGTAGCGTGAATGGCAATTAAATTATTTGTGCCGCGTAGATTTAGAGTGGACCGGCATTAGAGGGAAAACGGCAAATCATTTACAAGAAAGCGAGAACCCACCTAGAATTATTTACATAATTTATTCAGCACACATGCACTGCGTTGTAGCTTATTTTTTTTAAAGATAAAATTCTGGTTTGGTAAACTAAGCGAAAGAACATCGTCATAAATTCGTCGTATAAATCATTATGCCTTTGGCTACGATATATATGACGATTGTTTGCCAATAGTTCTCATTGTGAGATATGTCTCGCAATAAGAGATTTTCAAAAAAAACGTGCTTATGATCACACGACTGAAGTGAAACTTTTTAGCTCTATCTGTATGAATATATATATACATATTTCATTAACTACCTATAAGAGAAAGAGAGAAAGAAAATGTGCGCGCGCACTGCCCTCTCCTGCTTATATCCCCCACTTTATTCCCGTTTGCCTTGCCCGAACACACTTTTCGTAACGCGTAACGCATTTGCCAGCTTATTTCCTCCCAGTCAATAGTGCGTAAAGAAGTTTCACTTCAAATAAGGATTGGTTTAATGTCATAGATTCTGCAATATAAAATATTAAAAGTATTAATTATTTAAGATGATATATCAGAGGTCTAAAATCTTTACTAAACCCTCAGATCTCTTTTTTAACAAAACAGTTAATTATGAAGATTTCGTTATTCATAGTGTTACAATCCGAGTTACGACAGTGTGGCTCTGCAGCGGTGATACAATCTCCCAAATATTAAACTAATATTTAGGCAACGCTTTGCCCAGAGCCGCCTCATTTGCATAAGGTACGATTTCATGTGTCAGTATTTGATCGACGTTTTAACAGCTCAGACGAGTTGTATTTTCTGTTCTTTTTTTCCTATTTTTAAATAAATTACAAATAAAGTAAATATATTTATGTAGATTAGCTGAAAGAGGATTCATCATCTTTGTTTACCTATCTTTAACCAATCGTGACTAAAGTATATATGCTTTCGTGTTTCCGGCGATATTTTCTTTACAAATCATTATTCTTAAATTTCTCATTACTTCTATTTGTGATTTGAAATTGTGTGTGTATTTGAAATAGCGAAACGTATCGCCAAAAGTAGTTTGAACGAATTCATTAAAGCATAGAACGAAAATCATAACTACATTAAAAATATTTTTTATGAAAACATATTTGAGGTACTCAAACCACGATAATAGAAAAATATTTTAGTTTAACATATCTTTTTATTTTGTCGAATACAAAGGCATTAGAATTGGACTAAAGGTACGTGCCAGTGGAACGGTGCATTAACAACGTCGCATGCAGCAGTAAATATCATAATCATAAGCCATTAGAGCGCTAATGCCATGTCCCTGCCGGCTGCCTTTGAGTCGCTTTATTACATCGCTATTAATTGTGAACGATACTCGAGGTATTTCATAAGCTTTGTTTTCCGTGCTATACGATAGAATGAGAAACTTTCTGGAAAAAAAATCTTAAAGATGCTAGTATTTTTATGGTCAAACAGCATAGAAGCTACACGACCGACGCGGCCAGGAGGGGGAGTAAGCATACATACCACAGCCAAGGGGAAAGCTGTGGTATGTATGCTTACTCCCCCTCGAATTCTCGAATTGGGCATAAAACGATACAATGTGTGCAGGGTTTGGTGGTGTATTATTTTTATATTCATTACAGTTTTATTTTATACGCATGTACATTAAACTGCATTTGTAAAAGTCATAAAAGTCATTTATTTTTGCAAATAGGCTAATAAAAAGTGCTTTTACACGTCCCTGGGCACGACGGAGAAAGCCGCACCGTAGTCTAGAGAATATCTGCTTTATCCTTGCCCACCGACGTGTAACCCATCCTATATTTCGATTGGCATACATACATACCGTCAAAAATACAAAACTGTCTTATAAAACAGTTACACATTTAAATAACTGTACTCTTCTTTTAAGTAGAGACTACTTCCTCAGACTGGCTCTACTTGACTATTCAACGCTGTATTGATTGCGAGAATTCAACCTTGTTGCAATCCAATTATTCTAGCTATTTTTCAGTGAAATGTATCCAAAATTATGCCCCTGACGGCACCTTAGCAGAGAAAGGAGGTAATTAGTTTTTGTGTCTATATTTTACTACTATTAAGAAAAAAATCACAAGCAATAAATTATGTTATTCAGTAAAATTCTAGTTAACTGTCAACCGCAACTAGTTGTGCCACAGGTATATGTTTCGAAAATGTTGTCTCCGTGGCACGTCTATGTAGTTGGTTCATGGCTACTTTAACAAATCACCGATTCCTGTAGTACCCATGTATCAACCGCATAGCACAACCAGTTGTGCCAAAGGTAAATTTGTTACCGTGACAAAACCAATTGCAATCTTTCATATAAATACTTTATAAGCACAAATATTTGTTCCTGAGTTACATTGTAACTGAGTTACTAAGCAGCATAAAATATACAAAGTTATATTTTTAACTTAGAAGTTTTTATTAGAAAATCATTCCTCTCGGTTCAGATTTTAGACATGATTTGAACCTACATCTTCCGCTATCCAGGTATATCTTTAGATTTAAACATCTAGCAGTTAAATGATTAAAATATAAATATAGCAATATTTTATAAGTTGTTTGGTTAAAAATAATATAGAAGCTCTGCTTAGTTTGAGGCTACAATATTTGATGTGAATTGTCCCGTACTTATCACGATTATTACACTGTTTCTTATTCAACTATAAAAAAATATACTGAACGCCGTAAAACCTATTCAGCTGAGGTTATGTTAATTTTTCAGACATGCGCTCTGGTTTGGCTTACAAATATCGTCAGAAACAAAGGCCAAACATGTGAGTATTTATTGAAATCCAATATTTTCATTCCTTTCTTTGGCAAAATAATGTTACTATTATTTATTATATTCCTAATCAGTGTTTATTGAATAACAAATGACTCAAATCATATTAATCCAGCGTTCATAACGGTACAGGGACGGTGTGTTTAAAGTCTTGTGTTGCTGAAGGCGGGCTAGAGAAGTGACGCCCCTTTCTCTCCACCAATAGCACACAGGGACTGCGACAGATCACTGCAGACACCGGCTATACGGCTCAAGTAGTGAGCTTATAGCGATGAGAGCGGATTTAAAATTCTTACAGAAAAGATTCCAAAATGTTTGTATTTTTACTACTCATGTTGTGTCACCTAAAAAAGAAAAATGCTGAACTTTAGCCCTTTTATAAATAAACGAGGAATAAACTTAGACTAATGACGCTGTGTTTTGATCATATCACTCAAATGTCATAATTTGTCATTCAATGAACAGAGACAAAACAGAGAGTAACTAATCCAAGCTTATTCTTCGTTTATTAATAAGGGGGTAGTAAGTAGCGGTTTTCTTACCATGGGTAATGGGTACGTATAAATAATCTGATTAATTATAAATAGCTTACTCTAGGGGAATCAATACTTATACAGATTCAAGACTGTGACGGAAAAATCATTTTTTTTTCGCCTAACCTAATCTATAATTCTCAGCTTAACTCCCATCCGCCACCGTTCAGTACCCTTAGCACGAACCAATATCGAATTCCAATCATTTGCGAGTCCGAAATGTCATTGTCAAATGTATACTGATTTTTAGTTCTCGTTACGGTCGTTATAGCGCTGCAGTTCAAATTTTCATACAAAATTTGACAATGACATTTTGGACTCGCAAACTATTTAAATTCGATATTGGTTCGTGCTAAGGGTAGAGTTTCTTTGTTCACTAGTTAACTAAAAATACATACGATTAGGTAAAGATATGAGTGTTCATTCAGAATACTCACAGATATTCGTCGTTTTTATTTTAAAAATAATTTCTTAATACTTAGCTGTATAAGAGAAATCACCGCTATAAGCTTACAACTCAGACCCGGCGACGACAACATGCACCGCTTTCATAATCCAATTAAGAATAATTGTCCATAAACTGACAGCAGAGATAGCGATTTATGTGGTGATATTTCAGCATCGTTAATAAATTTATGCTTGTTCTTGCCGTTTGATTGCGCCGTTTCCATTAACATTATTCGATTCGCACTCGAAATGGCCCTCAGTATTGACAGCTGGTAATCTGGCAATGATATACGCAGTCCTGTCGAATAACTCACATAGATTTTTTTAACACAATCAGATGTTATTAACAATCAGACGTGTTAAATCGCAAATAATAACTACCGTTCGGCGTCCGACGGCAAACGATAAACGGTGTGAATGTTGAACTTATAGGACGTAAAACGATGAAATATGTGAGATTAATTTTTACTTTCTTATAACGTTTTAACAGTATTGCTAATCAAAAATAGCATAATACAAATGTTTTAGTCTAAACAAAATATTACTAGAAAAAATCCACGCGGACCAGGCAGTAAACGGGACTCGAACCCTTCGCTATCCGGGCGAATGCACTGACCAATTATGCTACCTGGGCCCTGATGGCCGTGTCGAATTCTTTCTAGCCTTTCTTAAGCTGCAAGGCAGCGCCATCTCTTCGCATTGTATCTAACCCACAATCATAATCATAAACATCGAGCAGTTACATGCTTAAAAAATATAAATTATAACTCAAATGTTTTAGGCTGGTAAAACATTTGAGTTATAATTACAATAAAAATGATGCAATGAATACGAATCAAATCTTTGCAACGAATGACGAATAGTGATTTTTAAACATGAATGTCAACTGCACCCGTGACTAACTTTTTTTTTCTACTGGATCGTGCGACGAGGATATCTGTGGACTTCCACCAACTCATTACACCCAACCCGAAAGTTCGATGAACCCGTACCAAACCTAACCACTTTGCTAATTCGTAAGTAATAGGAATACCTATATTTTTATAACAAATGACACTATCGTCCAACCCTAAAAAAGGTATGTGCATAAATAGAGGTAATACATAATTTACCGGGACAGTCCGTTCCAGCTGTCGATGTCGTGGCGTACGGCAGCATTGTCAGCTCTATTGATTTCGCGGCACATTGGCCGCGTGAGTTACGATGCGGCAGCGGTACCTCCGATTTATTAGATCGTTCCACCGCATCGGGGCAGAATAAATTCAATTCCATTCCGTTCTTGCCCCATATTTCATTGCGACAAAACTCTGGCGCGATGCGGGTAACGTCTCTCTCTTAACTTTCTTGTTTGGTTTGCAGTTTTGCGAGCGGGTTTTGTTGACCGCGTACGATTGTAACGTAGGTATCCAATAGGTTTGCCTTTTAAAATTCTGGAGAAAAAGCATATATTTTAAGGATCTATTAAAATTTGTTATGTATTCTATGCTGTATTTGTGCAAAGACGAAGTGTTATCATTTCCCATTGGATTTTATACTTCATGATATATAATCAATAAAATTATTGATTCCAATAAAATCAAAGTAATGTTTGAATTATAACATTTGTTTATAAATATGAAAGTGTACAAACGTAATAAAATCTCAATTTTATTCTTAAGTAGACCCACTATTGATTATTTTGGATTCATATGAGCATATAAATGTAATATAAAATCTATTTCGGTAGTGAATTCATATGTTAGTCAGCAAACACGCTCGTGCGTAACTAACTATAAAATTGCTATCATTCCAAAAGAAATTAGCGAGAGAGAGAGAATCATAACGAAAGTCGACAAAGTCGGCACATATATTTTTAAAGGGTAATTTCAACTGTATGACACGGTCATTAAACTGATATTTACTACATTGTTGTGAGAAATAAATGGGCATATTTTGTCATGCGGGAACGCTGTCACAACAAACTTTATTTCATTTTAGTTTACGGGCGCGTAACGCGGCGTGAAGTTCGCCGTTTGGGGTACCGCAGCGTCGCGGCCGCCACACAAAGAGATGCACTGCATGTAGCCTTAATGGTTTGTAACTTTTTTCTAGAATCGATTGATCATATTTTAATGGCCATGCGAATAGTTTACTGTCATCTGTGTATGTGCTGTGTACATTTAAAAGAAGCGTTGTATTACAATCATATCGCCCTAAAAATAAAAAAACTGATACCATGTTACACTGAAAGTTTAAAGTGCTTATTCAATTCAATTTAGTTAACCCTATTCCATGTGACCAAAATATTCTTAGCAATGGTAAAGATTGTTACTATGACATGTTCCATTTGAATATATTAATAAAATATAGAAAAAATAATTAAATATAGAAATGCATTTTTATTGTTATACAAATCCGTCCTAGAAAACAGGTAATGGATTGAAATAAGATTCTTTTTCTAGTATTTTGCTTAAGCAGATGTAGCACGATAAAGTAAATTCTAAAATGGCCTTCACATTGCATAATACTAGAAAAAGTATCATATTTAAACCATAACCTGTCATGAGCATGAGTACATCAACAACTATCCTTAGTAGATATAATAAGGAGTACTTTGTCAACTAAACTTATTAACTATTCTTTATAAGGCCAGTACAGAACTTCACAGGTTTAACTAAGATAATGTAACAAAGTTTTCTTAATAGCAAAGGTCATGTACTTGCTCATATGGATTAATGATGTATTATACAAGTCAACAAAATGAAAAAAAAAAATTGAGTCTGTTATTTAATGACTATTGTCTAATTGTTTACATCGAAAAATAACCAGAAACCTCATTTTTATTTTAAAAAGTTTGCTATTGTACTTTAAACAGTGATAAATAAATATGTATGACTTTTGTAAAAGGCTGAGGATCTACCGCTTTTAATAAGCAAAAGAAAGGAGTGCAGAAGGATATTGGGTATGGAATAGGAAGCAGTAGAGCAATCACTCAGTGCATGTACACACCTTTTAGAGAAACGACGTATTTTGCAAATGCCTAGAGCGGTAAATGCCTTCCAAAATGAGTGAAAACTACGTGATCCCTGTTTGCTTCATTTGCGGAGATTTTTTAAAAATTTAGAGTCCTCACAATGGTTTAACCTGTAGTTAAAGACTTAATTAAACATATGAAGCTTAATTTTAACTTCCTATTTGACTTCAGGATAAAATTCCAACTTATTTTGTTTACTTCACTACCAGCAGCACATTCAGAGTGTCAGAAAAAGAATTATAATATTTAGTATTATATACTTTTATTTATTATGGACCGTATCATTATATTAAGTCTCAATTGCATGAAAAAAATCTTTATTGAAGGGAAACGACGTATTTTGTGAGTCTTGAGCGGTAAAATGTCTTTCAAAATGAGTAAAAACTACGTGGGCTCTGTTTGATTTATTTCCGGAGATTTTATTAAATTAAGGGTCAAAAAATGTTGTTTATCCAGTAGTAAAAGGCATAATTAAGCATATGAAGGTTATTTTAACTTTCTATTCGAAGTCAGGATAAAATATGGGCTTCACATGAGGATATACCAAATTTCCATGGTATTTTGTTTACTTCAGAAAATTTTCAGGCTAATAATGATAAAATATGCTAAAAATATAAATTTTTAAAACTAAATCAATTTATGTTTTTTGTATTCATAGACTTGGTTTATTTATCTAAAGTAAATAAAAGAGTTTTAAATAAATATATTAATGATTATTTTCTCGTTATATATACAACTTAAACAAAAAAGTTTGCAAGTATCCATGGAATTTAAAATTTCATTCTGATAGCTAACTTTTTTAAATAAAAATATTGTTTCTTACATTAATTAGGTATAAGAAATCAAAATCTGGTACAAAGAACTCGGACTCAAAAACCGGGTTGACTGGTGTTATTATTAAAATAAACAAAATGTTGGTAGATGTGAACAAATTTTTATTCAGTGATGAGTGCTTGTAACAACATAAACTGAATAAATGCTTTTGATTATTATTATTGAATTATATATTAGGTCGGGGAAAAAGTATTTTCGCATTATAGAATGTATGAATTTGTAATAAAATCTCTTTGGCTTATACCATTTGTATCTGGCTGTTTTTGGTATCATTAAAAAGTTTAAATTTTGAAGAAGAAAATTCCAAATTCAAATTAGAAAAATGAGCGATTTTTATTTGTTTTTCTTACCGTCAAGATGAGTGCATCTAATGAAGAAATTCGATACATTTTTAAAGTTACTAAAAAACAGATAAAAATGCAACGATAGCCGCAAAAAAAATATGATGTTTATGACTAGTGCAGTGTCTGTAAGAGTAGCACAAATTTGGTTTAAGCGTTTTCAATAAAGAAATTTTGATGTCAAAGATGCACATCACTCTGGTCGCCCTGTAACGGATAAAATGGATGCCATTTTTGAAAAAGTGGAGCAAGATCGGCATATCAGTAGTTACGACGTGGCTGTAAAACTGTGAGTTTATCACAAAACAGTTTCGGCGCTTTTGAAAAAATCTTTTTACACAAACAAAAAACTTGATATTTGGGTGCCTCACGAGCTCACTGAAAGACACCTGATGAACCGTGTACTCATTTGTGATCCTTTGTTACGACGTAATGAAACCGTTCCATTTTTGAAGAAGCTGATAATAAGGTGATGAAACGTGCATCACGTACGACAAGAACGTGCAAAGAAGGTCGTGGTCAAAGGCCGGTCAAGCTTCACAGACTGGCGAAACCCGGGTTAACTTGCAACAAGGTGATGCTGTGTGGATGGTGGGATTGGAAGGGCATTATTTATTATGAGCTGTTACCTCCAGGCAATATCATCGATTCTGAACTCTACTGCAAACAACTGATGAGATTAAAGCAAAAAGTAGAGAGAAAGTGGCCAGAATTAATCAACAGTAGGGGTGTTGCTTTTCAATATGATAACGCTTGACCTCACACATCTTTAGCCACTCAGAAAAAATTAAGAGAGGATGTGTTTATGCATCCGCCGTATATTCTTGACCTTGCACCCTCACATTTCTTTAGGCAGTGTCAGGTTAACATCACGAGAGGACTACCAAAACCACCTGTCGCGATTTTTGATCAGAAGCCCTAAAAGGAGATTGCTCAGCTTCCATACATGTTTGGCCTAAAGACCAATAATCATGAAAAATTGTTTCCTAGATTCGAAATTATATATAAATTACTGTAGAAACGAATATTATTGACGGCCACCCCTGAGAACTTTTATAAACCATATACAATGAATGATTTTGAGGTTGTTTGCAAATAGGTATATAGGTATTAAAATAATAAAAAACAAATAAGGAACGAAATTATGTATTAGATTCAGGTATATAAAGCATGTACATTAATAGATAGTTGCCTGTTTTTAAATAATAATAATGTTAATGCATAAGAGTAACTTTTGAAATCAGGTATCATTTATGCATTTCCGGTTATAATAAGGTACTTACTCTGTGACAGAAAATTTGTGTTATTTGTGAATGAGCCACAGATTAGAGATTTAAACTCTCGTTAACTAAAGAAAGCTTATTATATTTGTTATGTTTATATTGTAACCATATTTTAGATTTTTAGTGTATCACACCATAAAATGTGTTTATGGAGGTGTTTGGCGAAAAATGTATGGCAATACACTTTATGATGTCGCCTACCATCTAAAATATTTGTCTTAGCACATTTGCATGTAGTAAAAATGATAATATACTTGTGGATATGAATACAAGTGTAATAAAAAAATGATTTATTTTATCGATCTTTACATAATAGATTTGTTTTGATGTTATATAAACAACTTCGATCACTCTTTGGCTGAATGTTACTACACCCATAGCCATTAAAAATGATTCGTATGTTTTCCAAACCGGTAAAAATATAAGTCCTTTTTAAAATGAATATATTATACAAAGGTGTCCGTTAAAATCTAATGACTGTAAAATAAAGTATAAATTACGCCAAGAATTACCGTATATGTTAATATTTTTTGTAGATTTGGGCCAATTTGCGCAATCTCCTTTCTATGGGAATGGGATCATCTCCCTACCTACAAGATGCCAAAAAGTTATCGAACAAAATGGCACCTACTTACTTTAGTTAAATGTAAATAAACTTTGTTATAAAAATATTTGAGTTTTCGTATAAAATGGGAAGAAACTTTTTCTCCAACCTAATATTGTGCTGTGTATCTCCCGCAGTCGTACCTTTTTGATATCTCTCCACAAACAAAAACGATGTGGAGCTGAGAAACGTGCTTTAATGGATTTATTAAATTAAACCGTACACACACACATTCCAAGATAAAAATTCCGATTTACTTAATTGTTAACACTTATAGCTGTGAAATCGATCAGAAATCGTTACACATTGAAGACAGACATTCCGCGGTCGCATGACAGACCTCCATATCGCACCGTGCGCAAGCGGCCCGAATAACGACACCTCAAATTTTAGATTCGTTTCAGGTTTAAACAAAAACGTTCTATTTAATAGTGGGTTCTAGCGGCACTCGCGGATGGCAGTAACCTACGCCACAAAGATGCAGATTTTTATTTATTGTAAAAAATGATAATCGTTCCAAGGTAAGCAGACGTTTGATCTTATCTTCTGCTAAAAGATGCATAGAAAAGATATCTTAATTTAAAAATTATTGTTTTTTAGAAAAACAATGGTACCCGGAGCTACAGTTCCAGAATTTACGAATTAACTTATCCTTACAGTTTTAACTTTTATAACAGTCTGTACGATTACAGGACATATCAGTCACATAAGCAGGTCCTTCCCTCAACGTGGAAAACCTTTATTACTAATTTGTACTACAATCTGAATTAACAATGTTAACAACTAGCGATCCTAGGCTTTGTACGGGTGAAATTTATTTGAAAGCAATACAATACAATATAGATTTGTTACAAAAATACAAGAACAAAAATCTCTTTAAAAGGCGAGTAAATCCATTCCTTTAGAGCCGGCAACCCTTAGTGCAGCAAGTGTCCATGGGTGGCGGTGACCACCATCGGGTCGACTGACAGCTCGTTTGCCTGCATTAACATAAAAAAAAACGAGCGAACCTTACAGTAGTGGCGTATGATGTGATACATTTGAAACCTCACCTTATATGTGTATTAGTAAAAAAAGAAATAAAACCTACTACAAAAGGAAAAAGCCATTTAAACATTATGTTCTAAAATCAAATGAAATAGCGCGCACTTTCGCGACTTCCTGTTATACACTTCCGTCCTATTTCACGAAATCACTCCCACAAATTGCAGGAAAGCGAGAGGAAAGACGTTACACATCAAAAATTGACATTTAATCTATACAGACTAATTTTTCATTGCAGCGACTACTTGAATGATTGTTTATTGCATCGAATCGCCGTGGCATCGCTCGGTGTGCGCCACTCGAATCGATTTGATTGATATCGAGAGTTGGAGACGCGTGCCGTCCGACACTGGCCGGTGCCATCCATTGTTCCGGTCGGTTTTCCGATCCGACCGCAATTTGACCGAATCTCAATATGCCCGACTCGCGTGCCTCCCCCGCAATCAACAATTCGACAAACACCATGCATACACTGTTGGGGTATATTGAAATTGGAAAATTACGTGCAACATAATCGGTTTTATTACAAACCCTAAAAAACATTCCTCGGTGCCTAGGTACAGACGCGCGTGAAAGGTTTTATAATTTTTATACACAAGTACTTATATAGTTGAAAATGAAATGAAATGAAAATGAAAATACCTTTATTGTCCATCTTACACAATAAAAAAAACCATATAAATAAAAACAGAAAATAAAAGAGAAACTTAACCTAAAACAAAAAATAATAACATAAAACTAAGAAGGCCAATCAGGACCCTGCCTCAGCTTATGCTAACACAGTGCGAGAAAACTATCTTAGGGTGCGGCCAGAGTGCACTCAGATTCAGACTCAGATTCAGATTTCGAAAACAAGGGCGAGAAATAAACAGTGTAGTCTAAGCAGGTTGCTTGCTTTTTCTCGCGCTTTGTTTTCTGAGTCTGAATCTGAATCTGAATCAGGAGTGCAATCTGGCCGTACCCTTCGACTACACTGTTTATTTCTCGCGCTTGTTTTCAGAATCTGAATCTGACTCTGAATCTGAGTGCACTCTGGCCGCACCCTTACTGTATCAGCGCTGGTATTCTGGCAGGGCCTGTGCGAGGACGTGTTAGGCGCTAACAAGCAACAAACTAATACATGTATTCTTGTTTTATTATAGCAATATAATAACATACATACACACGCAGATACACACACATATATATACATATTACATATATATACACATACACACACTCATATATAATGACATAATCATAAATAAATAAATAGTTGGTTCAATATGACGTCGTCCGTTGATGTCTAATGAACACATATTTTTATTATTGTTTATGTCATTGCCCTCCCCTAATACAATAATGAAGGGGGACTAACCGACAAAATGGTACAAAACGTATGGGTGGAAACGATAATAGATTATTCCGATTTTGATGTTTATTTATATACTTACTTGATAACATTTGTGTTCACTTACATGCTTTTTAAAAACCACGTGTAACTTTGAAATATTTTGCGTAGATTTCCCATTCATTTGATGATTTACTCATACCTACAATGTTATTTGTAAGTAAAATAGGTACCTATTATAAGTACATAATTCCTGCTATAAATATTTATTCATCAAATCCCAAATTTATGCGTCAATATTTCTGTCTTCGCAACAAAACTCTAAAAAACCTTTGGTGGCTTTTCATTCCTCTGTTTTCTAATATTAAAAAAAAGGCACAGTATTCTTTATTCAAACAGCTCTTAACAAATATACCGCTTTTAGTAGGTCAGGTTAAAAAAACCCTGGTAACTTTTTTTACATTTCATGTAAATTACTATTTTAATCTATTTATGACATTTTTCTTGAAATGAAATTAATTTTTCATGAAACTTATTAAAAATCACATAAAAATTTAACACTATTCACGTTTTATAACCTTTACTATGTGTCTGTGTCGGTCGCCACCACAGAACACAGGACTTAACAATTTTAATTACAAAACATTGTATTTCACTGAGGACTTTTTAATGATACTTACCTATTTGTTGTTTATGTTTATGCTCTTTATGTTTTCGCTGCGTTTGTAATTTATCTTTGCAAGACTTGTATCTCCACCTGATGTCGAATAGAATTACGAATTGCGAAAAGAAAATAATATTTTATGATTCATAATAAATTAAAGTTAAAATTTATGAAATCGTAAAAACCAGTCGCTTGAATTTCATAAACAATTAAAATACTGTATTATTTACAACTTTTGTTCGACAATATATTGCTTAGAATTACTAATATGTATTCTTATAAAATATAAAAGTGAAATAATATTGCTTTTCGTTATAAATAACGATGTAATCAAATGTATACGAATATAAACAACGTGTCACAATCAATAGTCGGCGATACTGTATTTTGTTAACAGAAGGATGGATTCAATTCGTATTCATAATTCAAAATCGATAAGCAAACTTTATCGTGTCCGCTGTCATCATAATGTTACCTAACACCGCAAGTAGAAATTGTTTTCAAATTACCGATACAAAGCGGACGGCCAGTGTCGGTACAATAATAAATATTTAAAGAGGTTAGCAGGTGCAATACATATCAAATTGATGCCCAAATAACAGTGTACGCCGATGTGAAATAATAATAAAAACGCCGATGGCAGCGGCCAGCGGAAAGGTGAATTCCGAATCTTAATAAAAAAATGCGTAAAGTTAGTTTTGTAAATAGGCTTTTGAAAAGTAATTTTACCGAAAAAGCTCAAGTAAACGTAAACAACCTAAGAAGATAATCAGATATAGGTAAAAGAATGATGTGTAAGAAAATTAAAGAGTATATTGCTTTCATGTCTTGTTAATTAATATGGTAATTTCAGTTCATAAACCTTACCACAAAAGATAGCATAAGTTTGTCAATTTACAACCGTTTAACTTTTGGTACGATAAAATCATGACCTGTAAGTTATGTTGACCTTACTTATTGATCGTATTTTTATTGAAATTTACTCATAGCGGTTCGGTTAACCTTTGTGAGCGGGCAAACCATCAATTTGAGAATTAATTCTATCACATTTCGCCTCGTCTCGGCCGGTTTATGGCTGCTCTGACACCACGGGACTGATTAAGTACGGAACGCTCTTTGTCCGCAATCTTATGACATTATCGTCATTATCAACAGGCTTTTACAATCTCCAACGAGTCTGTCGCGAATTTGCTCTAAAAAGCTTAAACAAATTTTACTCTGAGTTGTTGATTTAAATACGAATCAAATGTTCGTAAATAAATAAAAAAAGATTTTGACACGTAATTGATTTTCGTTCCTTCTATTTTGTGATATCTAAGTAAAGCTATTGCTATAAGCTTTGTGGAAACTTTATGCATATTTAAATTTAATAAATAAGGCAATTCTAGCCCATTAAGTTATTGAACAATCTACTTTCGAGCTTTGAATGGATATATATATATAGTATTATTATTATAGTGTTATCTTTATACAGTATGAGGGGTTAATATGAATAATAAGACCTTTGTTAATATAATACAAAATAGTTTTTACTATTTTTAATTCGACTCAGATTTTCATAATGTAAAATAAATTAAACGAGATCAAATATATCTTGTTGTACAATCAAGTATTCCTGTGCAATGGATACGCCTTTACTACCGCCAGGTAACGGAAAAGATATTGCAATAGATAAAGGCTTTCTTTGCATTATGATAAAGCTTAAAATTCTTTCTTCGGAACTCTTTCAATTTTAATAAAAAGCTGAGCCGTCTGGATTTGTTTCTGCGGCCAAAGCCTGAGAAATAATATACCTTCATACACGAACGTTATTATTACGCACCGAGAACTGTTAAATTATCAATGCCCACCAAACCCCGATACCCACTAGCCTATTCAGATATTCGATTTGACTTGGTTTTCATTAGGTGCCCAATCAGTACACAGCGTGTCTAACTCGTGATTCGTCACGAAGGATTAACCAACCTCGGACCCGTCCAGAAGTTCAAGGTCAGTACCGAATCGAGCAAGGATTGGACTCCAATAAAGTGGTCATAAATTACCACGTTTGATTGGTTCTAATCAAGCATGGTCATCGAGAACGTGATTGAAAAATGTATTAGGGAAGTGAAACTGGCTTCGTTTCAAACCGGACCCCTGGCTTATGGACATTAGTTTCATATAAAACAGGACTATTTTGAACTGCATAGTACACACAAATGAAAGACTGTGATGGATTCAAATGAACGAAGTTCGTGAATGATGCAAGACCTTATACCTACCATAGGTACAAGATGAAAAATAAAAATTGCAAGTATTAACAGGAAACAGTGCAACGTTGTGACAGAGCAGTGTCAACAGTCCATTGCTGTATAAAGTTGCATTAAAAACTTCAGCCGCGTCACCCTCACATTACGTAGACAATTATTACTTCTAACAATAGGCCTCCTCACAATTGAGACTGTGGAAGTGCTAATTCGAAAAATATTAACTACGTAAGACCCTAATGATTGGGAGACGTTCAACTAGTCGCTGAAATGACTACAGAAAGACCTGCAATTATTGGGCCTAAGCAAAATGGCTGACCGTCCAACGCAGCGTTGGCTACCTAGAAATTAAAATGGTTTTTATAATTATGAGCGGTGAGTTCAATATGTTGAGCAATGGCGACAAAGTAGGTGGTCGGTCCCTCCCCTAGTTGCTCGATGTGCGTGTGTGTTAATTTAATTTTCTACTCGCAATAATTGCACTCGTGCCTCGGGACGGCGTAGAGGGTTACACGACATTTTGACAAGCTATTTGTGGACTAGCCCGCCTCCTTACGTCGGTGATATAACTAGTTTAGTGGATTGAGATGTTTTTGCTGCTTTCAATATGGCATTAATAATAAAACGAAGACCAATGTTGTCATAATCGACAGATTTACGATTATAACTGAATTATGTGAACGAAATCTACTCGTATCGTGATATTGTAAAGTTAAAACACATTTTCTTGAGGAATCAGGGACTCTTGTTCTCCGTAGACAAAAGTTCTTCGTCCACGCAGGCTATAAAAGGTATAGGACACGTGACTTTCGACTGTTTTTATTTGATCTAGTGTAAAATCTTAGACATTGGTATGAAACGCTACTGGTGTGCGTTGTACTTACTTTATCAAAAATCATTAAGTTTTGATTGTTTTTTAGTTCTGACAAGCTTGAAATTCAAAAAAATATTTTTTCATAAAATTGTAAGAGTACTGTGTGTGTGTGCGAATAAAATTGATAAAAGTTCCTCAAAAACCTTATTTCGAAATAACAATAAAACATGTTAATATTCTTTATAAAGCAGGTCATATTTATTTTACCGTAGGTTACTTATAACTGTCCGCATAATTTATTAACACGCCAAACGCACCATCATCCGGCTCGTTTCATCGAGATAATGGCACTCGTGATTAATGTCCAACCTGATTTACGTTATAATATCACAAATACTCATTTCATTTTCAATTTGAATAAAACGATATAAAAGTATAACACAAACTGACAGCTAATTTTACAGTTGATACTAAAATAAAATGAGCATGGTCAATTGTCAAGGAAATTAGACCATAGGCTCGTTTTTATTGGTCGATAATATTGGATACGTTATTGCGATGCCTCTTTTAGTAAGTACCTACATTATGAGAATGGATTTAAAGTTACACACCGCTGCGATAATAGCGACGCAAAAGAAGTATTACGAAATATCGCAGTAACACATCTAATATTATCAACCGATAATAACGCGCCCATAGGCGGAGGTTATTAGGATAATTGAATTGAATTGAATTGAGGTTTGCTTGGTAAAAAATTTGTCAATATAGCGAAATCCTTGGTCCACGTAGTATCTTTAATCTGACCCCATGGACCAAGGATTTCGCTACATTGACCCAATGGTTACGAGTAATTTCCTTGTATTTTATTTTTACCCCAATAAAGATAAGATTTAAAAATAAAAAATAAAGAATTGGTATATATTCATCTATTTTTTATTATTTATTATGTGATATTTTTACTTTTTTTTTCATGTATTAAAAAGTAAATCCATAGGAATTATCTCAAGAGACGGTCAACCAACGAATTAGATAAGTTTATTTAAAAATGAATTCTCGTCAATTACGGTTCAAAGAATCACACCATTTTTGTTATTATTTTAATAACGAACAGTTCTTAACGTTCACCCACCAAACTATGCTCGCGTATCAAAGTGAAAACTTCAAGATAATAGGACTCCCTGCGGGGCGGTGCGGCGGCGGCGACGGCGGGTCACTTTGTACTCACACGATTTGTCATGTTAACACTAAACATGAGAAGTGACTTATTAATGATCAGGGGGATTGCGTGGACTGACGCCTTTTCTCATTGCAACCATTGTTAAATCCACCCGGGAGGCCCAATTGTAACGATTAAAAACTTCGATCTACATCCATTGCGCCACGGTAAGACAACACTTCACAAGCTTCAGATATTGGCCCGCAATGAAAGAGGTGGTCTTTGTATTTTTTTTTTATTTTACCCGTCAGTGGAGAACACCAAAGTTGTCACTTTTGAGACGGTGCCTTTTTGAAAGGTATTTAAACAAATATGAAAGCGCTTGAATGCTCGTCGGTACTTTTGTGAAAGTTTTTATAAAAGCTCAATTGTTGAAAATAGGTCAATGGTGATATAGGACATTGAATGAGTTCGGCTTGTTTTAAGACGCACTGTTCGACTACACTGCATAGAATCAACAAGGTTTCATGGTTCTCCAAATTTAGTTTGAAAGAAAACTTGAAAAGCAATTTTGCAGACTTTATGGAGTTTTATTTAAATTTTATTTTGGAGTTTTTATCACGAATATAAAAAACTTAGTTCATGACATGACTTTGAAAGGACATTGTTCAGCGTCCATACATAGTTAGCCTAAGAACCAACAATCATGAAATATTATTTTCTAGGTTCAAAATCGTAAGTAAATGACTGTAAAAACAAAGATTATTGACGGACACTTCTGAGAACTTAAATTATTAGGAAAACTAAAATTTTTTGAGGTTATGTTTAATATTCAATGAAACATAGGTCAACCTATGAATTTAGTGTGAACTCAGTATGAAGTGAATTAATATTACAACTAATTCATTTTATTCGGTGCGATTTTAAAGAATAACTATTAGGAAAAACATGGTTAGGTAGGAATCATGAATAAAATAAAAACTGTAGTTTTGCTTCTTATATATTCACTATTTTTCACATAATTGTATCATATTGTTTATTGTATTTATTTGGTTATCACATGTATATTGTGTAAATATGCAGCGTGAATGTGTATCAGGTGTTCTTGAATAATTTGGCAGTATGATCCTCTCAGGATGTTGTGACACAGGTTCAATAGCACTTGGTAATAAGGGCTCTGCTTTTTGGTAACATCGATGGCATATTAGATAGCCGAAATAGTTAAATTAAAGGAAAAACAATCGCAAATATACACACACAACAGATAATCCGAAACGAGAATGCACTTTCCGGTATAATAAACTACTCTTTGGAATGCACGAATGCCACACATTACTACGAATGCAAACTGCATGCACCACAACCACAGAGTAACAGTTTTATGCCGGCCCTTCACTTGACAACAGTTTGTCCTTGTCATGCTGAATAAGGAATGAAAAGGACAGACTGATGTCATGTTTTAAAATAGCAAATACAAATAGCCAAGTGAAGTGCCGGCATTAGGAAGAAAGAGTGTTTTGTTTGCAGCGCTGCCATAGATTATACACATAAAATGGTATTTATTGTCTCAGATTATTTTTTAACTTTTTGATTTAGCTTACTTAACTGGAAGTGTCCGTCAGAATCTAAATACTGATAATTATCGCAAAAAATATACTAAGAATTATCATAAATGCCAAATTGGTGTTGGTTCTTAGGCCAATTTTAACATTGTCCTTTGTTGCAATATCTTATAAATCCTATTAATATTATAAATGTAAAAGTTTGTATGTTTGAATGTTTGTTACTCAATCAAGCAAAAACTACTAAACGCATTTGTATGAAATTTGGTACGCATATAGTTTATGCCCTGGATGATACTTTTATCCCGGGAAAATGTCAGGTTCCTGTGAAATCAAAAAACTAAAGTTAACGCGGACGAATTCTCGGGTGGCTACTAGTAATATTTTTTTGTAATATGAGAATTCTACTAATGTTATATAATATAATGTAATATAATAAAGATCACATATAACTATAAAAGACAATTTTTATAATCCATGTTTATAATGGAAAATAAATAACAATAATGAGCATATTAAAACACTTGTATCTAATTATGACGTGCCCAGTGTTTTTGTGCTGTAAACCGTTTTAGTAGACTTTCATGAAGCAATTACCAGCAGGGGTTCATTTCGAAGCGAAGAAGGTGTAATGTTATAAATCCATAAACTCCCGACCGACACAGGTGTGCACAAGCTTCGCCTTGCCCATAAATAAATAACGTTCAGAATCAGGCCATTCTTAACCATTGCCTGTTTTGTGTTAAAGGGTTTTGAAAACACAAAAGCTATTGAGCAATGGAAAAGAGGAAAGGTTTAACTTTGCCAGTGTTTTTTTCCAACACACAGAAGTTTTGTTGCATCGTTTACAAATTTACAATCCTATTCTGGGAACATTATGTATTGCTCGCTCATTGATATTTGTTGTGAAATGAGTACCAATTAAGCTCTAAATTCCTTTTTTTTTGGAACACAAGAAGTTGTGAATTGTCTTCACCAGTTCTCAAGGAACGGTGTGGTAGCTTAAAGGTTTATTTTATATTGATGTATAAAAAACTACAAGCAAGATTAAGTTTTTGTGCTAACGTGTAAATATTTTTCTTATCAGCTACGATTAGATTTCGAAAATTCAACTTAACTCAGGCAAGGTTCTGAGCTGCACCTTTCACTTTTTGGACGAATGGTCAAACCAGTTAATCTTAGGAGTTTCTTTTTTATGTCCAAACCCACTTGTTTGTGCTTAAACAAGTAGGTATACGACACGCCTGATGGTAAACGGCCGCCCTAACCTAAGACCCAGTTGTCTGCCCTGACTTCAACCAACTACTTCTTGGAACTTGAAAACCTATTCTACAAGAACACAACATTGACGAACGGTTTTGAAGCTGCAGTCTTCAGTAAGGTAAAGGTTACTTTTGCAAACGGACGCTTTAATTGAGGCGGAAAACCCGCTGTCTCCCTCTATTAGAACCTTTCAACGTTTGTTTTAAGACGACCATCTAAAATATGAGTTATTAAAATAATAAAATAGTATTAGATCAAAAATTTCTATGTTAATGGTATCCTTTACACATAATGAAAAAAAAATATTCGAAAGAGACAACGTAATTTACCCCAAACTCCAATCCAAAATGTTCTTTATCGTACCGTTCATAAAATAATATGAATACTTTGTTTAGTGAGTCGTCTGCTTTTGTATTATGATTCGAACATTATCGGCTAGAATAGCTATTCTGGTGAAATCAAATTACAAGGCGCAGTCTTGTACATTATTTACGCAATGTACTAAGGTGGGACACATTTAAGAGCTCTCACATAATATACATTCCGATCCGGTAAATGAATTTTGTCAAAAGATATTTTATCTTAAGTTCCACTTAAAGTTTGTATAATATCTAATATTATAAAGAATAAAACAACTTTAAACAAAAGTAGCTTTGTAAATTAATTGAAATAATCTATTATATTTTTATTTTAGGCATTAAACTGTTAATGTATTTATTTACCAATGTAAATAAATAATTACTATAATTTATTTATGTCGATGTAAACTAGATACTTACCTTTTTCTATTTTATAAAAAAACGGAAACAATATTTTTTTTTGGATTTAAAATTTTTCAATAAGGATTCCTTTTTTTCATCACTTTCAATTGGGTAAATACATACAATCATCTTTATCTTTGCGTCACTGTATGATTTTTTTATATCTTTATAATCTTTTCATAAATTCAGAAGGAATGATTTCCTGTCTCATCCTTTTACTGTGACAATGTTCGCTGTAGCAATTTCATTGACGATTTACTCTATTACTTATATGGATAATTTCCGATTCGAGAGCTACACAGCAAATAATTGCGTCTTTTATTCTTCTCTCTCGGTGCTATAATTTTATATTATTATACCTTATTGGACAATAGTAACATAATTTGAAAACAAAATGTTTATAACCGAATGTTTATTTGTTAAGATACTTACTTGCAAGTTAATTGAAATTTGCCTCAAAAGGGAACAAGAAAAATACCTGGTATAATAAACATTGCCAGCACCTTTATACCAAAAAGAACGAAATTCACTGCAAATACAGATTGACAATTCACACTTCGCTCTACTGGCTCCTTTTTAAATAATTCGTTGTTAATATACAAAAATAATGACCAAGTTTACAAAAAAAAAATCTTTACTCTTCTTATTTTAAATTTGTTAACTAGATACTTTAAAGCTTTAAAAAGCCAACTCAAGGCCCAGCAGATTCCATAAACTGCAGAGTCACCGCGCGATAATGGGGCATTATTCAAATCAGACAAGACAAGGCGCGTTAGTAAAAACAGAGCTTCGAGCGCTTAATGTGCCGTGAAAATGAAGAGCGCAACCAGGACCACAACACACGGATCTAGCGGGGCGGGGCTTGCGTACTAATGCCGATAAGCATCGCCTTTTGAGAGCGCGCCGCCGCCCGCGCCATTGTGCGCGCGAGAAAAGTAATTCCTAATATACAATGAGCGCGTTTAGCGGTTTTATTTATTATAACACAATACTTCAGTTCGCGAGATGCAAGCCACTGTTAAGGTTGCCACTCTAGGTTCTTTGGGTCATAATATTTGGATGTTAAGTTCTCTGCTTACAAGAGTTGTGATAGTCGATACTCAGATTTATTATAGTTATCATCAATTCGTACAAAATAAGAGAGAGTTTTTAACTGTGAAAAGTTTGTTAATCAATCTTTAATTATGTTGCATTATAAAATTAATTGTTACCAAGAAAATCACCTACGTAGTAATAAAAATTGAAATCTATTAAAGTAGAGATAAATGAAAAAAAAAAGAAATGCTTAAAGATAACTTTGTGTTTAAAGATTAGATTTGATGTGTTATATAAGACTCTTCTAGTTCTAAATAAACCGTTAAACGTGTAAAGCTTTAAAGAGAACACAGTTATATGCTCTTTTTCAATCTTGGAAAAAAGCTAACCGACTTCACACGCCACGAGCAACCCTAGACGAGGCGCTAAATCAGGCGCAATGAAACGCGGACCACTTAAACGCACAAAAACGTGTTGTTTTTGTTTTTGACGTTAGCAAACAGGAAGATTGACCGGCAGCAATTACCTCCGCGGCCTCTAACTTTACCGGGTCGATTCATAATCATATTTTGGCCCCAATCTCGATTGATACAGTTCGGGCAATAAACGTAAACCTGCTTCTTCATTTGAAATTTTAATGACCACGTATCGCCGTCAATTTATTTATGAGCTTATTGTAAATTCTACACTACGTACGCTTTTGCAATTTGTTCTTTTAAAATGTAACGGGAACTGAAATTGAAAAATTGCTTTTAAAAATTTCATTAGCTGACCCGGCGAACTTCGTTCCGTGAATGAGCATAAGGGATGAATGTGGTAATCTCAAAATTTTTAGCTTAATTAAGTTAATGATTTTACAACCGAACAATAAAATTTCAAGCGAGATTTAAAACTCTGAGTTAATTTTTTGCCATGTATTTTCCCAATATTTTCCAAACACAGCCATCCCTCAATCTCTCAGTACCTTAAGAGTTCTTGGAAAATTAGGAATGGTACTATATTTTTGGGAACTAAACTGAAATCAAATGGACTAAAATGTATGTAATGTTGAAACTAAAACTATGATATTAATACTTTTTATGTATTCATCGTCTCCTTGCCAAAATACAGGTATTAAAACCTGTCATGATATGCATACATGAACTGGTGAAACTCGACAATAATCGTTCAACAGTTTGCATTAACTCCGCAGTCTGTAATAATTGTTCTGCAGCCAGTTGATCTGGTTCTAAAATAGTGTACCTAGTTGCAGCAGAGTTGATAAATTAGCAGCGGCTGCCTCGCTAATCGCACCATAACACAAATATTTAATAACAATCCCAGATCTTCTCAGATCACCACTTATCTGCACAGAGACGACTGTGGAGTCGACTTTCTGTTTATAATGCATTTAAAAGAGAGAGATAAGCTTATGTTTGTTACTGTTATTGGGTATTTCTTGCAACTGCATTCTGTTAAAAAAACTTGAATCTAATATAAGTATTATAGATTGTGACTTGTGTAATCTCATCTGTGTTTGTTCTGTAATAAAAGTCGGAAACAAACATTGCCTGTCTGATGATAAGTAGCCAACATCTAAGACACAGTAGAATAACACTTCCTTTTGGTGGTGTTGTGTTTCTGTTGGTGAATAAGGTTCCAGGGCACAACGGGGTAGGGAATGGGGTCAGAGTAGACAACGGCGCGAGTGCTGACTTTAGTAAGTATATTCAGCGTCCATAGGCTTTGGTGGCCGCTTTTATCATCATGCGGGCCATGTGCTTGTTTGTGTAAATAATTAAAGAAACATAATGTATTTAAACTATAAATTTGAATAAAAAATTAAATTCTAGAATATATAGATTAGAATAATTTAAATTATCACATTATTTCAAATTAAATCATAACTTGCTCACTATTAGTACAATCTTTTATGCTAGTACTTTTGTAATTTTGTGTAAAACAACTAGCCAACTTAAGTAAATTATTAAAATTGGGGTATGTTAGTAAGTACTATGTATGTATACAGAAATACCACAAATATAAATGAAGAATATCTATACTTATAATAAATCTGTAGAGAGGTCAATTCTGTACATGAAATATATTTTTAAAATAACTATCAGGGGATGATTAGTGATCGATACTGATGCCAAAAATGCAATCAGTAAAATTTTTGTCTGTCTGTCTGTCTGTCTGTCTGTGTGTATGTTCCTTATAGAAACAAAAACTACTCGACGGATTTTAACGAAACTTGGTACAATTATTCTTCATACTCCTGGGCAGGTTATAGTATACTTTTCATCACGCTACAATCAATAGGAGCAGAGTAGTGAAGGGAAATGCTGGGAAAACGGGAGAAGTTACTCCATTTTTTAAGCTTCCATCGCGTGTGCAGCCTTAATGGTTAAAGTTACATAGAAATCATGTATCACGGAAATATTTTACATAAAATTGTCTAAAAAATATCCCGCAACAGCATATGTCTATCTTTTATGGTTGACTCACAATAACACGTGTAACTCCTGATAGCTTAGCAGTTCGGAGCATTCTGATTATATTTGTTTACTCTTACGTTTATAATACTCCCACTCATCCCTAATTTAAAAAAGTTAACATTATTACCTATTCAATAAAAAAAGAATCATAGAAATCGGTATATAAACACCAAACTTATACATGAAATAAGCCATCGCGCCGTCGCACGTGAATACTGAATCATGCTTTAAGGATTATTTTTGTGTAACGGTTGGAAACACTGATAATTTTAGTATTAGGTCTTAAATAAACACAGTTTTTTCCGCTTACATTTCAAACGCTGGCTGAACCCTACGAGATCGATCAAAATAATGTACTACAGTATTGTATACCTTAAAAATGTCTACAAAAAAGTCCGCCATGGTATCTGTCTATCTCTAAGGGATAACCCACAATAACCATTTTATATCCTATACTTTTTATGAGAAATAATAGATTATTTACGAAGCGATTTTCAGCAATATAACATTCTTCCTTATCCAATTAAGTACCTTAAATACATTGTGCATTTAATATAGACCAATTTGGCTATTTAATGCATGTAATTTACATGAATATTTTCGAAGATATTACAGATTTAAAATGCAGGGACATAGCGGTTCCGACGCTACCGGGCGGGGCGCCTGGTGGCGCGTGCCTATTGTAATTAGGTATTAGAAGAATGTCATTGTGTATACAAGCCTGAGAACAAAAACTAATGGTCTACACTACAGCTCTACACCGAAGCGAAGCGCGGGCTGGCCACTAGTTGATAAATAATATACTTATTTACTTAAAATATAGTGTGGCGACTCTACTGCTCGCGCTGTCCGAATTATCGCTGCACGATTGTTAAACATTATTACGTCGGGTGTTGTTTAATAGAAACAAAAATATCTGGCGGCGCGCCTCGTGTTTGATCTCGAGGTGTTCGACCGTCGAGCGCGATTAGCCCTCGTATAACGTATAATCAAATCTGCCTCGGGCCACCTCTACAATGGAACGTGCTATAAACACGCAACGAATTCTCTTAACCTCGCATTACGTTGCGTGGTTCTTTTGAACACGTTATTTGAAAGTCTTTTACAAGGAACGATGTATTCTGAAAGTTCGCTGTGAACTGGGGTTTGGCGGCGAAGGCCGGCATACGAAGCCTCTCATTTGGCAGCTATTTGTCGGTGATTTCGGTGCACCGATCTTAAATGGGGCCCGCGCCGGATCACGTTACCATCTCCGGAGGAAACGTGAAGAATCACACTTCGACGCGTTCAATTTACTTGTACTTAATATTGTCTATATTTATAGTATACTATATTAGGTACTAGATTTATAGTATAGTTCTTGCAATGACTAGGCTTTTCAATGTTTCTATCATAACTTTATATAATATTTTTTTTCTAATAAGTTATATTAATTTAAAGCTCTGTAAATCCAAATGATATCAAAAGTATCCTTTTAAATTTATATCGCGGAAATATTTTAGAGCTTTTATAGATTAATATCCGAGCACATATTTATTTCATCTGCAAAGTATAGCTGTTGTTAGAACAGTATGGATGGACATTAACAATGTCCTATTAATTACCTACGTAAATAAAAGCGATATTTTCAGAGTATCGATACAAAAGTGGTCTATAAAAGTATATTTATTAAAGCTACCTATAATAAACTTTTTTTTCGGTACACCTGAATGTACTTATATGTATGCTATTGGGTCGTATTATCGTATAAAAATAGTATATTCAGTAGGTATACATAAAAATGATATAGTTTTTTCAATTACGTCATAATCGTAGACATTTGGCGAAGTCAAAACAACGGCTAAGTGCGATTCGGAGTCTTCACTAAGGGTTCCGTTGCGTGCGTCCTTGTAGAAAATTTTACCCTTCAATTATCAAGTACAGCGATTATCAAGTTAAAGTCAAATAGCGATAAATATGAGATGATAATGAGAAGTTTTCTATATATTTTTAAATTTGTTTCTTCGGTTTAGGCACACACCACTCATTAAATAAATCAATTTTCCCGACGGTGTAAAATGCGTTTTTGATACTTCTTTACAAACATCGCAGTTTCGCACCCTTTCAGGGTGCATTCTCTTAGGCTCAACTCACACTGACGCAGAGTCGCAGAGTCGCGTCGCGTCATGATATTTAGAATTGGAAATATTTCCATATTATCTCTGAAAGATATTGTAAAATATGTAAATAATGTTGCTTTTGTATTTCAATTGAATGTTAATCTTTTATCTGCTCAAAAAGTTGTTGAAAAACGTTTTATTTGTGTCCTGTCCTTGTTCACTATAACAATATGAATCACATAGATTTTCACCTGTTTCCACTTTATTAGGGAAAAAGTGATGTTTTAACGAAACCAGTTGCACTTGCATAGGTACATGGTAACATTCCGTAAATAACTTATATTACTATAAGGACTCAGGATAGGTTTATCCAGAAAATCATCCTATAAAGGAGTAAAATGGCGGGGCGAAACTTTGTATGGAAAACCAATATTTCCACACAGACGGAGTCGCGTGCACCCACTAGCATCTTATAAATGACAAGTAAATTAATAAAATTAAACCTTATCATATGTAATATACTGTTTCCACGTCTACACTGTGCTAATGAGCTTCTTGTGGATTAACGCCTCGCTTTGACATGATGGATGAGATATGAAAATTTGTTTGATTAGTTGCGGGCTTTGAGCGATCTCATTTGTTTTTCGACAGTAATAGCCTTTTTATTAGATCCGTTTTTATTGGGCAGACCTTTGGTAAGTACCAAATATAATAAACTATAACTTGATGCAACCTTTTAAATAGTTTTTTTTTGTTAAAGCACCCATTGAATCTACTGTAAACTTAAAATTCTAACCTACAAAGCACAAAAACTTTTAATTGAGTAAGTATATATATATTTTTTATACTAAAAGTTAAAATTAATCATAGGTAAGTACTTAATAATAATACCGGCAACTAATAGTTGTTAATTCAAAAATCAAAAAGATACAGTGTCTGAATTTGTACAAAAGTAATTTTATATAGGTTTCTTAAAACTTTAACTTCATTGATTCAACATACTTTAAGAACAGCAATGCCATCTAGTAGCGAGAAGTTGTAGCCACAGAAATGGTCGTAGCATTTTATTAGGAAAACAGAGAAAATACATTCAATTTTATTTGAATACATTTTATTTAAACTATACAAAGCTTCATTTGCGGTTGTAGTTTGCATAATGAATCTAAAAAAAGGCTTTTGTCATTGCTTTAACATCGTCATGTACCTAATTCGTAACACGTTACTCTGAACTCCCCCAGCTTTTGTTGCATTCAAAATGTTAAATTAAATTAATTCCATTTAAAACGGTGAACGACACTAAATCACAATCAATTTGTTATGAAGCCCCATTGAAGTCACCCTTTTGGGGTTTATTTGTCCCTCGCGACACAACCGAACAATATGCCGAATTGACTGCAGACTTCTTGCTTCACCGTCACTATAATCGTGGGGGTCGGTCCTCGGTCGTGTCTCTACCCAATCACAGAAATGCCAACCCAATGTAAACCGTACACCCGACGAAATAGAAGACAAAGTGTAACGTGAAAGCATCATAAATTTTATAGCGTTTTAATACAGCCATAACAAGGACAATAATAGGCCAAATGTTTTGGTAAGCCATAAATAAATGCGATTACATCCCGCTGCGAGTCGACAAATTCGGTGACGCAAAAAGTGGTACAATACCTCAGATTAATAATGGAAAAATATTATTGATATGATAAAGTTAAAATAATACAGATGATGCAGCTTTTATTTTGTATTTACTTTGATGAAGGCTATTGGAAGAAAATTTAAGACTAATGATCTAGAGCCTTTAGGTATTGTTTTAGCTTTAAATCTTACTTCTAATACGATACAAAATAGACTTTTCCGGGTATTTAATCACTACGCAATAGCCACGGCATGCTTTTGTATTTTGAAGAAAAATACATTGTTGTTATATTTTCTTTAGATTTTAACATCAAGCAGTTACATGCTTAAAAATAAAAATTATAAAAACATTGTCTTCAATTAACTTAAGTAACCTAAGTGCAAACAAATGTAAGTAGGTATTGAAAAACTCAACGAACCGTCATAAAAACAAGTTTATTGTGAGAAAAGCACAAACGAGCTATTTATAAAGAAAGAATCCAAAAAAAGATTAAGGACCGCGATGCAATTGAAATCTTATAAATATAATTATAATAACATGTTCTTCTGGAGCTCTCGAGAGAGGCGTCTCTAGCCCATGTAGTGCTCTTGTGTAATCATTGAAAAGATCGGCGGTTACATCGCATCATCCCCTTCTCAGGGGATGATCGCTTCAGATGAAGCTTGTGTATGAACTACAGGTGTGTTTTAGTCAGTAAGAGTCTCACCTTGCAGCCGGTTGTAGGGTATTCATGAGGATTTCACACACGCTGTCCCGCCTGGACCTAGCGCCCTCTAGTAAGCACGCGGCAAAACTGGAATTGTGGCGAGTGACGCGCGGTATCCCCTAAGACCGCTGCGCCCATATGCAACGCACACCCTGCACCATAGGTAAAGCTGCTTCAGTAACTCATAGACATAAACACCACGCCATGAAATTGAATGTTAGATTAGTATGTTACTGTGGTCGAATATGAAGTGAAGTAGGTACCTAAGTTTACTTCCACAGACGGGTGAAAAATTCGATATCGTATAGTGTAGTTTAGGTACTTCGGAGTACCTACTTCTGTGCATTTTTTGATGCCTGAAACTGCAATACTGCATTCAAACTAATGACGTAAACAATTAAGTTCTTCATTATCTGTCACTTCACGTGACGAACACTAGCTAGTGTGTTAAAATATGTTGCTCAATATTTCACTTTTATATGTATGGTTTTCACGGCACTTTGTTAAAGTGGATTATTCGCCTACAACGCTGTGCTAAGCCCATAAATAAAGGATTTATAGCGGGGCGCGGGGCGACTGGCCGGTGTGCACCGGGCCTAAGGCACGCATTAGTCGTGGGCCATTTCCGCGCCGAGTGCAGTTTGACCAGTGCCGATGACGATCCAAAACTATACCACTTACTTGACAAGGGTTGACACCGATAAGGAAGCTCTAGTGTGACTTTTGATAAACTAACGTTAATAATAACAATAATAATGTTTATTTCAGATCTAGATCCATAGAAATGTTAGTAATAATCAAACCTTAAAAATTATATTAGTACATTTCAGAACATTAAGTTAATTCATATACGAGTATATACCCTCTGAGGCACCGGTCACATGGACGTGTATATGTACCCAGTGCCTCAGAATGACACACTCTGGTTTTTTCCCGATAACATCAAGAATACTGTTGGCGCTCCCACGAACCCTGTGCATCAACGATGCATTTCTCTTGCGCATTACCGAAGGAAAGTCGTCTAAGTTAAAAACGTTTATTTTGAGCTGTTAAAATCGATAATAAATAATCGGTGGGCTAACCAACTTCGTCTATACTATTAAAAACTATGCAAGTTAGAGTAGTCTGTACGTAGATGACGTAGCTTTTCCACTTTCACAAGTGCTTGTAATAAATACTAAATAAATTATTTGATTCGAATTGTATGATCTGCGATTGCCGAGATTATACAACTTTAAAAGCTTTACACGTTAAGCTTTTGATACCATTCTTGAATGCATTAGCAGTTGTAAAGATTTTTTTTGTTTTCTTTTTTTTCTTTTAAGCATTTAACTGCTAGATGTTTAAATCTAAAGAAAAGTTTACTAGAAAAAATTCCACGCGGGCCAAGCGGCAGACGGGACTCGACCCTTCGCTATCCAGGCGAATGCACTGACCATTATGCTACCGTGGCCCTGACGGCCGTGCCGAACTTTCTCTAGCCTTAGGCTATAAAGCAGCGCCATTGTAAACCTTTATCCATAAAGAGATATTACGTAAACCACTATAAAGATGAATATAAATGTTTTTTACACAAGTTTCAAGAAATCGTTCACTTCACTTGCTGGCAGTAAATCAGTGGAATTTAGTTGCGAAGATAAAGTGCTGTCTGGCCCCCTAGCATGAAAACCACGATATGATGTATAGCTCGTTTTTATCATTGTCAATTGTCAAATTACTAGGGAATTGACAGTTACAAAACGTGATATAATGTAAATTGTAATATATATGTATATAATGTAAAAACAAGTATACAAAACGTGATATAATGTAAATTGTGGTGCTCATGCTACGGGGACAGGACCTTGTTACCCCCTATCCCTGGGGGATTTTGCGCCTTTATGTCACTATTAATTTCATCATCATTCGTTCTTTATTTCATCATCTCGCACTCGCAAACTATTGGAATTCGATAGTGGAACATAATGATAATGGTAGCACGTACCAATATCGAATTTGAATAGTTTGCGAGTCCGAAATGACATTGTCAACTTTTGTATGGAAACTTGAACAGCAGCGCCACAACGGACGCAACGAGAACTAAAAAACAATATACATTTGACAATGTCATTTCTGACTCGCAAACATTACGAATTCTATACTGGTTCTTGCTAAGGGTACTGATCACCCTTATGTAGTTCCAAACAATCAAAAAGTATGCATTGCACTATTGCCAGCCCTAGTGTTAAATAAATACCGCACATTTGAGCAATATCGGTGCGAACAGCACTTCACACTTTACCCAGATCCTGCCTCGGATTTATGGCGCTCGTATAAATCTGTGGACTTAAAGTAGATCGGGAATCTACTGCTTACTGAACTTATGTAGAATCGTTAGTTTTGAAAAGCAAACAATTTGTTTCTTTCCTTTATTAAAAAGCTGCTTATATTTTAAGGTACTTTTAAAATGAATGCATGATACATAATCAAGAGAAAAGTAACGATTAGTTTGACAATCGGTTGGTGCAACAATAGAGATCTTGCCTACTGCTGTGACTTTTTTGGGTTCAAATCTTGATTAGGTTAGATTCCTCCTATGCATCCTCGGGATATGATAGGGATTTGTATATATATACCTATATACCTATATATGTAAATATTTATTATTATTTACATAGATATGTATTTTATGTAGTATATTATCTTGTTTCTATAGATATACTTTAATTAAAATAAATAATTTAATGAATTCTTTTTGCATTACCTTCTTAAGATCTTTGCTAGAATTCTCCGGTTGACTGGTAGAGAATGCCTTGTGGCAATAAGTCCGCCATTTTTACGCTCATTAGGGCAATAAAGTAAAAATATATAAATTAGGTTATAATAAATTATATCTCGACAAAACTGTTAATATTAACTTTTTATGAATTCAAGTATTCTACAAATTTTTAATCTAGGTAATAGATATCCGATTGTTTACTCTCCACACCACAAGATCTGCATACTTTAGGACTAAGTAATTGATGTGATATAATTTCTCCGGAATTGAGGTATTATTAATATTAAATACGTTCATTGCGTAAAAAAAATGTGATCTACATCCATTGCGGTGGAGGGCTTCTTATGGTGGAGACCGCTGACCTACAAACTTTACGTTCTGTGCGGTGGAGGTCGAAAATACTCGTAGCTCGATGTGTTCTTTTTACTGTTTTATATCTACACCATTAGTCACAAACCGAAATATATATGGTTATGTCGTACTCGTATAAATGCCAAAAATGTAACGGTCCGTACCAGCTGCAGCGGGACAGAATCGTTTTTCGTATATGCTTAAAGTTTTAGTAGCGTATCAGTTTGATTATGGGTGATACGCAGTGAACGTGCCGTATTGTTTACCATTATAAAGGCTTTGTAGATGGGTTTGACTGGAGAATATAATTTTGTATTTTTAAAGTATCTTAAAATAATATAATGTTTGTTTATTCCTACCTACCTCATCTTCATCTTCCTTTAATTGCTTAAATGGAATCCTCTCTAATATGAGATTGACATTGCTAATGCTAAACTTTTTATCGCCTTAGCCTTAAGTTAGACACGTTAAGCTACTAAACACTAAAAAAATACTTCAACACTGTCCATTTAGCTATTGTAAGAAGTTCGTTTTTCATGGTAGGTAAATGGTAACATTTGCCATTTGCGTGAAATTAGATGGAGCGGTTGCTCCGCCTAATTACCGTCAGAAAATACAATGAAACGCGGTCAGCAGAGAAGTGGATCCTAATTTTACATTATGTTATTAAGTATAAGTTAAAAGTGATAGCGTTACTAAGACATTTTTAACGATATCTACGGTTTATGTTTCGATAGAAGGAAGTTAAAGTGTAAAAATGTCTACTATGGCATACCTATTAAGGCAGTGATTAATTTTTTTCTTTACCTTTTCAATGAGGCTTTCATAGTTGTGACTGACTGGTACTTTAAAAGGGTTGTTATGAGTTTTTAAAAGTCAATAATATCTAAATATCAGTTTTTTTTGTACGAGAAAAACTGCAGCAGCAATAGATTTATTTCAATAAGGTATATTCATACTTCATAGACTACACCGAACAGTATATTCAGCCTATTTTTCTATGAAGTAAACTTGCATACTCAGGTCCTTCATTAGTAGCTGTATGCTTTTCACATGCGCCACAAACCTCCGAGAAAAGGAAGCGGTGCGGTCGGCATGCGACACAATAGCCTGTCCATTCTCCACGTCATTAGCACTAATAACTCCATACCAGCAGGAATGCGACGTCCTGCGGTCTCTGGAGGAAGCGACTCTAACAATTCTATCAATAGCGAATTGTTGCGGTCGATGTGGTAATCGTTGAAGCCTCCCTCGCAAGCAGTTGGCACATTGGCTGTAGGTAATTGTTTCGCATGCTTTGTTGTTGCCTATGTAAGAGCCTTTATTTTAACTGATTAATATGTTTAGTAGCTACCTTCGACAATGCGCTAATTGGTTTCTACGCTTTCAGAGCAAGTTCTTTTATGAACTATGAATGTGAAAATGTGCAGACAGGTGATATTGAATTGAATAGGTTGAATTGTTTCAGTTAGCTGCAAGTAAAACTATCCGTATTATTATAAAATAAAAAAAAAGAAATAGTTACAGACTACCGTATCAATAAGTAGGCACCATATTGAGGTTCAGCATCTAGGAATGTCAATCGATATCGCAATTATTATTTATTTACTACTGTGACCTGCCCCCGAGCCGGTACCGTGTAGATTTAACTTTTAAACTACACCTGTACCCCTAGCACGAGCCAATATCGAATTCGTATCGTTTGCGAGTCCGAAATATTTTTGTCAAATGCGTACTGATTTTTAGTTCTCGTTACGTACTTTGAGCCGCTGCTGTTCAAGTTTCCATACAAAATTTGACATTGACATTTCGGTTTGCAAACTATACCAATTCGATATTGGTTCGTGGCTTCGTGGTAGGGGTACAGCTCGGAAAGTGCCTTTTTCTTGTTTTAACAAAAATAATGATAATAATAAATATTTCCAACACTCACAACAATTAGCCTAGCCCCAAAGTAAGCACTGTAAGGCTTGTGTTATGGGATGCTAGGGTAACGGATAGAATACATATACTGTACATATATAAGTATATTTTATATAGAAATACATATTAAATATCCATGACTGGAGTACAAATGCTCGTATTCATCACACAAACATCTGCCCCACCAGGATTCGAATCCGGGACCTCTCGAGTCGGCGACACCATGAAACCCGGCGTACAAAACAATCGGCCACGGAGGTCGTCAAAAATAAACAGTTAAGACCTCATTACTATTGTACTAGTAAGAGAGCTGGAAAAATGAATGGAAATCCATTTTTAACGTGCTGAGCGTGCAGTCTATCGCAATATACAAGGCGTCCCACGGCTACATCACACGGAGGGTAAGTATATTAAATATTGAAGTTAGGATATTTTACTGAAAGGAGACATCATTTTATTTTTAATAATAACTAGAACTGCATTCACAGATTTTTAAAAAAACCGCCTGCTACAATTGGGAATCAAACTCCTGAAATTTCGAAAAAAAATACAACACATTTTATGATAACCATCGAAAGGGTTAATCATAAGGATTATTTTTTGCTCTATAACATAGCATTTTAAATGAAAGAAAAGTAATTTAATTTAACATTTTATTTAAAAATATTTAACACATACTAATATAAAATTGGATACGCCTCAAAGTAAGTTAAAATGTTGAGTTCATCATCATTGACGTTAATCATCCGCTGCTGTTGTTTCTTAAAGTATCCACTAATCTTTTAAGAACCTTCTCAATATATATATATTGAGAAGGTTCGTCTCTATCAGGGTATCTTTCGCGGTACCATCGCAAAGCTAATATGTCTTTATGGTTCACAAAGTAAGTTTCCATTAAATCTATTTTATTTTGATACCCCATGGTAAGTAAATTAATAAAAAAATGCAAAAAACGAAAATGGAACTTACAAAAAACAAAAGAACAGACGCTTGAAAATTTATGTGTTACATTTTGACGTGACAACGTCTTAAATTAGGTTGCGGCTGGGAGTCACTTATGAAAAAGTGTAACGCTCGGTAACGTTACGATGAGTCTCTCGTGTTAAGTTTAAGTTTACATGTACAATGTTTTAGTAAACAAAATATATTTCTATAGTTAAAATTTGTGCAATTCTTATTTTCATTCAATTCCTTGTTCCTATTGTGCAATTTAATTATATTCATATCAATAAATATTCTACCGAGAAAAAGACGTTGTCACGTAAAATCTTCGCCCGTAAAACCGACTTTACAGGCAACCATTTTTTTTAAACTATTATTTTTAAAAATTTCAGCCAATCGCATTGTAACTGAGTTCAAAAACAAAGTGCATACGTACTACAGTTTGTGTATCACTTTATTATTTTTATCACGTAATAAGACATTCCTGTAATTTAACAAGCTATGTTATTTAATAAAAAATAATCCTTATGATTAACCCTTTTGATGGTTATCATAAAGTATGTTGTGTTTATTTTTTCGAAATTTCACGAGTTTGATTCCCAGTTGTAGCAGGCGATTTTAAAAAAAACTGAGAATGCAGTTCTAGTTCTTATTAAAAATAAAATGATGTCTCCTTTCAGTAAAATATCCTATCTTCAATATTTAATATACTTTCCCTCCGTGTGAGGTAGCCGTGGGACGCCCTGTATACTAGAATAAATTTTAAAAAAAGAACAAAATGTAAAGCGCTCTGATTTCGCACTTTTATTTTAACTGAGTTTTTAATTTGTTTTCCTATTTACTCGATTTTGGATAATGAAGATTTACTGACACCGCCATAATTTTTAGTGCATGATGATGATAGGTTACGGTGGAAGCTTACCACCAGGCGGACCATACGCTTGTCTGCCAACCTTTCAACTTAAATGATAATAATACTAATTATAATTAGATTTAGAAAAACGTCGTGTAGCAACGTAGGCGTGACCTCTCTGGTGGCCATGGAGCACGCTCCATGCTGGTAGCGCTCATCATATGTCTATGGATGACGATATCCTGCCATTCCTGCCCCCCTAGCATGAGCACCTCGATATGATATATATATAACGCGTCTATCTATATCGCTCAATTGTCAAATTACTATGGAGTTTGACAGTTAGACGCGGTAAAAAGAGTGATATAATGTAAATTGTAGTGCTCATGGTACAGGGACTGGATAGCTCGTCAGCTTGTTAGCCACTCGCCCATTCTGTCACAGATGAAACTAACATTATAAAAATAAAAATATATTCATAAATTATATATTTTCTAAATAGGAGGATCTTATTGAAAAATAACATAGTGCCTTTAACAGCAAGAATTAGATGTCGTTTTAAGCGAAAATCACTCGGCCCGCCATTACATTTTTTGCCAAGCAAACATCAAATCATACGCCAAATAGTAGGACGTAAGCGCCGTTGGTTCAAAAAACACCAAAACATATGTCGCTTCAGAGTTGTGAACAATATAATAATCTTCAAAAAATTTTGTTGCTTAAGCGCCAAAAAAGTACTTAAATCTTCACGAAATATAAACAGATCGACGCAGAAAAAATCTGATTCAAATGATAAGTACCCTTATAACTCATATGTTTAACTCACAAAGTGGCGTATTAAGCGATTTTGTCTTTCCACTATCAATACCTTTGCCTGATGTAATTAAAGAAAACACTACGAGAAAACGATAAATGAACAGCTAACGCCATCTAGAATAATTCAGTAGCAACTTGTATTATGAAGTTTGCAGTTAACGTGCTATTGACGGGTGCGACCAAAATTTTGTACCATTTCAATGACATTGACAGGAGAGCGCTGCTGGTGAATAAGTACCGAAATGAGGATTATTAAAGGTAGGTGCTATCGCGGAATTTTGCGCTCTGTCACTTGATGGTCAAAATGCTTTGAACGGTTTTCTACAGTAGTTTTTACTACGCCCCGCCTTCGCGTCGGACGCGCCAATCCGGGTCGCCGCACAAAAGTAAGACAGAGAGCATTTCATTGATTGAATAATGAATTGAATTGCATTTGTTTTAGTTGCAATTTGTCATCCGCATCGTGATCGCGACAGTGCTATACGAAAAAGTAAGACAGCGATAATTACATGTCTATATGAATGAATTTTTACTACGCCACTACTGCAAGCGATTATGGCATTATGGGTGACAGAGCGGGTCTTTCCGCGAGTGTACCAAATCTCTTCAATGGAATATTATAATTTGCAATAACTCGAAAACAGTGATAGGAATTCTAAAATACTTGTTTACGAGATGTAAACAAGTCTTAACTTCTTTAAATAAAAGGCTTGTTTTACCTTGGGTTCCAATTTCTCGGTCGCACTTTGATACCCAACAAACACTTTTCATGCGTTTAAATTATTATTAAACTGAGTTTATTACTTACAACAATTTATTACTTGTTTTTAGTAACTAACTTATATATTTATATACTAAATAATGGGTCACGTTTTAATAATCCCCAAAAAGTATTTAGTGAATGGTCACCATTAATACAGCTGCCAACGCAACGTAAAATTGAACATTTACAATATTTTTGTCGATTATTTCAATATTTTCCTTATTTAAGTACGAAATGTTGATGTAAGGTGGTCGAGCACCACGTTGTGTACTCGCAATAAAGACGCTTTACGCTTATAGTTCTAATAGATTATGATATTTATAAAAAAGAACCTTTAACAGGAACGTTCCAAAAAGTTAATTAGATATATTTGGATTGGACCTCAAATCTAAAAACAATGAAAATGCGTTACACCTGAATTTGAAATGCAAAACCAAGAAAAGAAAATTAAATACGTAGTAGTAAAACTGTGTAAGTAATTATTCTTTGTTATTCTCAAGGAAAAAATATTATGACAACAGAAAAGTCAACGTCAGGTTTTTTGGCGGGATTTCATCGAGTGCGGTTGGCGTCTTATTTTAATTATTCTTAAATTCGTTCATAGTGGATATTGTGAAATAAAATTGGTGTGGTTTTGTGTAACAACTGTCTGCGTAACTGAAGAATTAGTGGAATCATTAAAATATACGCTATTCTGGTCAAGTGGACGTGAGAATTTTATTGTAGTGTTGACTACCTCACAGAAGCTTATCGAAAAAGCCAACTCGATACATTTCGTGCCAAACACTCCAAGAAACATTGGAATGCGTCACACCGACATTCTAATGTAAAAACAAAAAGAAGATAAATTTAATTAAAGATTAGGCTGTATGGGCATTGTTCCCTTTGCCTTCCCTAAAACGGGAGAACTTCAACAAAAAAAAAAAAAGTCAACGTCATCTTGACTTTGACGTTTCATGAATAAATTTTTGTCAAAACCAACCTACAAAATTACTAGGTATTATTTTGTCAAATTAAATATAAATATTTGGCATTTACTTTAATATAATGTCTCTTGCTAGAATTGTGTGGCACCGTCCTGTGTGCAACAGTAATAAGTTCAGCAAAATAATCCGCCGATGGTATTCCCAGCATACTATAAATCTAGCAGATCCTGCAGTTCAAACTTACTTACGACAGTTAATGTTAGAACATGAGGATCTACTTATGAAATCCCGGAGAACCTTGGAAGAGGCTAGAAGACTGTATGAAATTAAGCCTATTGTCAGTGTTCTTGAGCAAAGAATTGGTCTATATGACAGTATAGAATCATTAAAAGAGCTAAACAAGAAAGAGGATAAAGATCCTGAAGTTAAGGAAATGATTAAAGAAGAAGCACAGATATATCTGAAGCGTTTAAAAGAAATTGATGGAGAATTGAGTGCAATATTATTAGCACCATGTCTTACAGACGGTGGCATATTGTTGGAAGTGACTGCTGGTGCAGGGGGACAAGAAGCCATGTTATTTGCTCGTGAACTTTTTGAAATGTATGAATCATATGCAAAATATAGAGATTGGGAAGTAGATATTGCTTCTTTGGAAGTTACAGATATAGGTGGTGTTAGAAAAGCATCAATGCTCATACAAGGCTTTGGTGTCCCTGAATTGATGAGGATGGAGGCTGGGGTGCACAGAGTTCAACGTATCCCATCTACTGAAAAAGGTGGACGCATACATACTAGTACAGTGTCTGTGGCAGTTCTTCCTCAACCTTCTGAAATTGAGCTTAATATTCCAGAGCGAGATTTAAATATTGAAACAAAGAGAGCCAGTGGTGCTGGAGGCCAACATGTCAATACAACAGACAGCGCCGTTCGAATTGTTCATATTCCAACTGGGATCACAGTTGAGTGCCAAGAAGGCAGATCACAAATTAAAAATAGAGAAATTGCCATACAGAAACTGAGAACTCTCTTGCTACAGAAGCAATATGAAGAACAGTCATCAATAATTAAAAGTGAAAGAAAATCACAGGTTTGTAAATTTCAGAATATATTAAATTTTGTTGTAGTGATAATAAAACTCTTAGGCAAGATATAATTACGACAGTGAAAGAACATAATCGCTAATACACCACTTTAGCGTTGCCTTAAAATTTACTTAATTTAAGTTTTTCATTCAATGTTAATTTTTAAGCAGCACCAAAGTGGAATATAAGAGATTTAGCTTTTCAACTGTTAATATGTATATTTCACTCTGTTTTATAACTTTAAACAATTTAACTGTATTTAATTTAAAATAATCTACTTTTAGGTAAATTTTTCTGTTCATGTTAATTGGTATATTTTTTAGGGTTCCATATCTTAATTGACATAAACGGAGAGCTTAAGGATCAATTGATTGTTTGGCTGTCACAGTCGATTTGCTTGTAATCTACTGGACCGATCAATTTGAAATTTGGTACATACATGTATGTCAGTGACCCAAACATGGATGAATAAAGTAAATAAAATTAAAATTTTGCTAACTGTACCGTGTTAATTATATCAAATGTGAAGCTCAAAAAATTTCTTTACAAATGTAAAATGTTTAATAGTTTTTTTTTAATAGTTTAGAAGTTATTTAAGAATATAGATTAAAATTGACCGCCTTATCTGCAAAACTACATCAATATATTTGAAAAAAAAAATGGAATATGGCCTTTGCTTTTTAGGTTACACGAAATCCTATAAGAAGTTTAGAGTATGCCTGATTTTGGTTTTTTTTATGTCTAATATAAACTGGCACTCTCTAATTACAGTGAGTAGCTTTGTATCAGTTTATAGTGGACTATTCTATCTACATAATTTTACTTTGAAAAGCTTAAACTACTCGTCTGATAAAGATAAGTAGCCTTCTAAAATAAGAACCTACAAATTTCCATGGAACCCTTGGTGGGTGAGTCCCACTTGCACATCTCTGTTTTTCAGATGAAATTTCAACTTTTTTTATAAATACATCTGACCTATATAATTTTTTCATATATAATTTATCAAACAAACATAAAAACTAAGCTTTATATAATTTCTATATTCCTTCAGATTGGATCAAGCAACAGAAATGAGAAGATCAGAACCTACAACTTCCCTCAAGACCGGGTCACAGAACACAGAGAAGGTGGGGGTACTCTCCACAATATTGCTGCATTCATGGAGGGAAGGGAACCTCTGGAAAAGCTGCAGGAGAGTCTCCTCAGTCAGCATAGGCATCAGACACTCATGGAGGAGATTCAAGAGTTCACCAAGAAATACCAAACAGAAACTAGTAACAAAAGTTAGTGAGTTATGTTTGTCAATTTAACTTATTTGTATATAGTTTCTTGTGTATCCCTTTGTCACTAGTTCCATTTTTAGAAGTCAATAAACAATGTTGTTGTAAATATTTCAATAAGTATTTATTTTGTACCAAACCAATGAATCACATTTCAATAGAAAGTAAATAATCCACTTCTACATTTTACAACATAAATAGGCAGAGATTCAGAATATTAAAAAGTAGTTTCTTCTTATATAATAAATATTACATCTCACACAAAGGTACATAAGAATGTTTATGAAACTTTTATTCGTTTCTAAAATTTGTAACTCATTTTCTTACTTGTCAAGATTATACACAAAATTTTAAGGACGGCAACTACATAATAAAGGCAAATAATGAAAAGACAAAAAATTTAATTTGACTGAGATTAGATGCAAACCTTCTTAAAGACACACCAAAAGCCAATTCATTTACAAAAGCTATTTTCTATTCATTTACAAAGTGTTTTTTTAGTAAACATCATTTACATAGTATTGAATAGTAAAAATGTCTCACTTTTTAAGGACATTAACAGTATTTAACATAGTATTTAATGTATGATATGAACAATGAGTAATGCCCCTATTTCTGGCACTTTGAGAATTATTATACATATAAATATGTCTTATTTTATTAAAAAATAAACAAATCTTTTAAATAAATATACTCTTTGTGATATGTAGGAATGACATGTAAAATTGCTATTAAGACTAAAGAACAATAATAAATATCTAAACTGAAATAAAATTTGAAATAAATAAACAATAATACAACAAACTTTCTTTAACTTCTCATCAAACTATTGAGCATTCCATTCGAGGCAGGAGCAACTTTTTTACAATTAACCTTTTTGTAGAAAACCTTTGTGATACAAATGCATACATGAGGAGTCTACTTTCAAAACCCGCTAAAACGGTTTTGGACTATAAAATAGTTAAGTCTTCCAAAATATTTCTGAATATTTATTATTCATATCCACGAAATATTTTGCTGCAAAATCCGCTTAATTCTATAAAAAAACAGTGATCTAAAATTCGTATTCGTTGCAAACTCCACTATAATCCACCAAAAATGCACGGACGAATCACAGCACAGGATTCAAATCACGTGAACAACTTTGTTATGTCCGTTAAAAGGTGTTGTGCAGAATGGTGCGATGATGGATGAAGGCGTAGGATCCAACACAGTACATGGCACCAATTAATAAAATTGTCTTGTTTTACAACATTGAAGTTTGCAAAGCTAGGGGGCATATTCTATATGTTTCTTCATGTGTTGTGAAAATATTATTTCTTCAAAAATTATCAAACGCACATGCATTAATTATGTTGCTTCATAAAAAAGTAGTTGATGAAGAAAATATGTGTGAGCATTATGGGGAAGAAGTTAATTTGCAAGTTTAAATGTACCTATGATTTTTTAAAAATTAATGTTTGATAAAAAAATTCCTTATTACGGGTTTGTACTAGATAGTACCAAAAAAATATTTTGACAAACCTTAACTTTAACACTGACATAAGAATATCTACACAGTGGATTATTTTAATTCATGCATGTAGGATAAAACCATCCATACCTCAAAATCTATTCAAATCAAAACCCGCCAAAATTTATAATAGTCGTTGCAAATCCCGTTATAATCAAAGGTTCTTATCAAAACCCACTAAAAACAAAATTCTTTTAGCACTTTATCCGTTAAAAACCGTGTTTTCCTTGGTAAATCATGTCAAAAGTGTTTATAAAGCACAAATTAAAAATGTACGATGCTTACTTTAATTGAACTGACCTTTTATTTAAAATGAGGAGTTTTTTTTTGCTAGCTTATATATTCCGAAAAAGATTTTAGTGGATTTTGAAAGTAGACTCCTCACATATGAATTGGGATGATACTCAAAATATTTTTAAAGGCGTTTCATTTTAGCAGCTTATGGCCTTATCATAGGTGTAACAAACTCTAAAACATTTTTATTCATTATAGGAAATAGAACCTGCTCCGCCTCTGGCCACTGTTAAACAACATCAATATTACACTTATAACATTTCTTTAAAGATATGAGTTTGATTAGTTTACATGTTGGTGACAAAGAAAATTCGGATTTCTTTTGATAATCTATCCTCTTTGCAGCCTAGGGTTATCGTAGGTAAAAGAATAATGAGAGGAGGCTTAAGGGCATCCAAACCATGGTGTTGTCTGGTAAGCTGCCGCGCCCACACATGTCGATGTTGCTTTCCTGAAAATGATACAATATTTTGTACTAAATAAAAAAAAAACACTACATTAGTGCTACAGTGATGATGATATTTAAGGATTTTTTTTAGCGCTAAGTTATTTTTTTATTGGTACACATCTTTAGCCTAATTATATGCTGCTTTGCAGCCTAAGAAATACTAGAAAGAATTCGACACGACCATTAGGGCCGCGGTAGCATAATGGTGCACCTGCCTGGATAGCGGAGGGTGCGGGTTCGAGTCCCGTCTGCTATCTGATCCGTGTGGTTTTATTTCTTAACATTTAAACATCTAGCAGTTGAAAAGTTAAAAATAAAAATATAACTAATGTGAAAGTGAGTTTCATTGTTTGTTTCGCTTTCACGCCTAAGCCACTGAACGAATTAGGATAAAATTTGGTACGCATTTTATGACCTGGATTGAGACATGGGATACTTTTTATGCCAGAAAAGTGTTAGGCTCCTGAGCTCCATGAGGAAAAGTGACAGCATTTTCTATTAAATCAGTTTATAGTAAGTATTAGAACAAAATTTGCTTCAAATGCGTTAAATTAACAAACATTGATTTGTTGACCTGTCGACAAAACGACACTTTACGTTCTATAAGTATTTTTCGCATTTTTTCACGGAGCTCTGCGGCATCTTGAGTTTTCAACGGTCCGCGCTTGACTGTGAACCAAGAAGTGCTTGAGTAATGTTTAAGCACTTCTTGATTGGGACACATTTTTAGCGCACATGGTTACCTATCGTTGGAAATTAGGCACAAGCTTCTAATATACAATATACTTATATATGTACAGTATATGTATTCTATCCGTTACCCTAGCATCCCATAACACAAGCCTTACAGTGCTTACTTTGGGGCTAGGCTAATTGGTGTGAGTGTTGGAAATATTAATTTAATTTACAGCGTCCGTTACGTAGGTAACTATGTTTTAACTAAGATGAATACTTACTTCAGTGTGATTCCTTATGCAAGAAGTAGGCTGTTTCCTATACAGGGGATGCATATGCTTCAGACAGGGCAGCGATTCATTGTATTGAACCTCCAAAGGGTCCACGGACATCACCGGACTCTCATCTTTAGGACACACGGAGTCGATCACAATCATTACCATGTTCGTGTAGTTGACCAGTTGCACGTAAAAAGGTCTTTCGCAGTCCGCAACTGGCTTATTCAGTTTGTCATCCAAATTGTTATATTCCAACTGGTAGAGATGCATCTCTCTGTCGCACGGAGTGGGTCTCGTTCTATTTATTAGGACTAATTTCTCAATGTCCCGTTCTAAATTCCTTGAAGCCGGCTTCAGCATTGGATCATCAGTCTCTTCATCGTTCTCGTAACTTTGATACGCTGTTGCATATAATATAGAATTAGAAAGTAATTGGACATTATCAAAATGCATGCACGAAAAAAAAATTCTGCGAAATTAAAAAAGGAACTGGGACTATCATGCACAACGAAAGTAGGTACTTATGTAATAGAAAAGAATCATTTTGCATAATAATACGCAAGCCAAATTTCTTTAGTAATATCGATTTTCTTTTACGTAAGGCATCCATTTTTGAAGCTGGCTTAAATCATAAATTCTGATAATATTTTACAGTCATACTATTTGAGAAATGAAGTAATTTTAGAATGACCAAGATTTTCTTAATATTTGATTTCCACCGATCGATATGATCTGAAGTGGTCAAAATTCAAAACGAAAGTTGATTCCGGCAACATTTGCAAAAACAACAACGTTTATTGAAGGAATTTTTTGACCTGCCTATGTATATTCAACTTTAACCCGTTTACACATTAAAGAGCTCCTTTTACGAATAGTTTACAAAAAGTTCTAACTTATTATGATACATAAGTATCACAGATAATATCGTTATTTTAATTCTCTTCTTATTAGCTTATTTCAAACTAAGTGCATAAATCTCTTTATTAGCTTATTTCATACTAAGTGCATTATTCAAAACTCCAAACGTATATAGTTATCCCTATTCAAATTATTTGCAAAGTCTTATTCATAAACACAACCAGGGACAGTAATAAAGCGAGAGGTCTTTATTTTATCTTGAAGTATACAAAGCATTATAATATAGAGAACAGGCCTAATCTTTATACAAACTAAACGATTCGGAATAATGCCGACTAAAATATCATCAAAATATTTTAATCCGAAATATTTTTTCTAAGTAGTTTCCATGCAAAGTACATAATAAAATTAATCAGACAAATGTGGTCAAAACATTCGCACTTTTTAAGTTTCAGAAAAAAATTTTCAAAGGAGCTCTGCCTAAAGTTTGACAACATTTGTGTTTTATTCTTATTATTTGAGTAGGTATAAAAGGAAAAAATATTAAATTGTAGAAATCCAAACAACCGGGTTATCCACATAATAAGTTTCTAATTAACATGCACACCTTTACTATCTAACACATCAGGGGTATTAAAATTGCCCTCACTATCTAAAACACGACTCTACTGTGTCCTCTATAACTTACCAGTGGGTGTAACATACTCTGAAAACAAGATGGAGTCGTTACTACTTTTATGATACACATCTACATCCAATTTAGACTCCATTGTTGAAAAATTTTGCTTTAACTAGCTAATGTCAAATGTTTTGCTTGGTGCTGTTTGTGTGGAGTAATTGCATGCCCCGTTGAACATTTAGTGGAGACATTCTAATTACATGTAAGTCTCAAAAACTTACGTGATCGTTATCTTTATATTAGGTCAATGTCGCATCATAAGTACTAAACATTCAAGCTTCTTTATGAATATCGATTTGCTTCCATGTAGCGTTCTCTTAACAACCGTTGTCATGCAAAATAGGTAGCACAATACATGCTGACAACGTTGAAGAGCAACATTGAATGCTCATTCCTCCACAACATTAGATTCCACTAAAGCTATGCGACAGTTATCGTCATTTCTTACAACATTGATTGCAACTTCGCCGGTTTAAACAGCAACTAGATGAAGCCTTTTCGTCTTACCATCGTCCAGTGAGTAACTCGATGCTTGGGCTAGCGTACTGGCTATCGAGTTGTAGAACCAAATCGATGTCGCCAAAAACCAAGACATTACCAGACGCAAATTCTCAAAGGGCTGAAATACAATACATTTTCAGGTTTTTTTTTTAATTTTAAGTACCTAAACCATTTTTTTAATAAAGTAAGCAAGTTAATTTCTCATTAAATTTATATTTGAAGTCTTCGGCTTACCGTTAGTAACATAGTAGCGGGATTAGTGGTTTTCTTTTCTCGGAAGCAGACTGCTTGGTAGTCTACTAGATGAACTGGCTTGTATACCTCTTCTTCAATCAACCTCGCCATTATGTCAGGTCGTACCTTAAAGCATAGCATATATTTCTCTGGAGTTTCGACATTTCACCATTAGAAAATAAAATTGAAGCTGTAGACATCATGTTAGGTTAATAGTTTTTCATGTCTTCTACTGAAACGTCCAATGCAATGGTTTTGTGGCGAAGTTTAATAAAAATCTCGTTTTAGTATAAGTACTCACTTTCCCAAAAAATTGTCCCGTATGTGTTGGATCTTCGCTGATGATAACCCATCCGTTGTTGTCCACCAGAAAGCAATCCCAGCTGTCGGATAGACAGGTGACACACTCCTTGTTGTGCTCGCACTGGAAAAAGTTATCAATATAATCAGAAAACATAAGTAATTCCAATAGTACCTATTCTGTTCAGTCCAATTTCAGTGCTTTGCCTTTGCTTTTGTATTTTCATTACTTACTTCTAAATGCGTTTAAAAACTACTATCTACTACATTCTTTAATCAAAATTAAACCTTATAATATTTTAAACATCACATTTTTTTAAACACACACAATTTTTTAATAATCGAGGAATAAGCTTAGACTAGTTACGCCGTGTTTTGTTCATATCACTCCAATGCCATTTATCAATAAATGAACACAGACAAAACATAGAGTAACTAGTCAAAGCTTATTCTTCGTTTATGAATAAGGGTGACAAAGTGTTTAACGAGCAAGTGTTATTTAAATGTTTGCGTTTGAAAGGTAGAATTCGCGGCGGTAGAGTACTTTGTGCTGGACTTGTGGACAGAATTTTTTGTTGTTATGTCAACACTGCTGAAATGGCATTTATAAATATAGATAGGGGAAGCTAATTTATTCACTCACCGAAAAAGTAATGTTCTCAAACCACTCGCTAACCCTCTCGTGTTCGAATTGGAATACGACTACTGCTGTTCCCGTCGGTAAGGAAACTGCGTGTAATGCGGTCAACAATGCGACGCGTACGTTCAGGAATTTGTATCAAAATTATGTAGTTATATTTTTTTAAGCATGTAACTGCTTGATGTTTAAATCTAAAGAAAATATAACTAGAAAAAAATTGTTTTTTTTCTAGTTATATTTTCTTCAAAATTATGTACTCACCGAAGAGGTGATGTTCTCGAGCCACTCGCTGAGCCTCTCTTGCTTGAACTGGTATCCAACTATAACTGCGGGTGCTTTCCTATGCCCATCCGTATGGAACACTCCACGAGACGTCGTCATCATGGCCGCGCTAAAGTTCAGGAACTTTTATTAAAATTAATAATTCACTCACCGAAGAAGTAATGTTCTCGAACCACTCGCTGAGCCTCTCATGCTTGAACTGGAATCCGACTACAGCTGCGGGTGCTTTCCTATGCCCATCCGTATGGAACACTGCACGAGACGTCGTCATCATGGCCGCGCTAAAGTTCAGAGGGAACTTGTATTAAAATTATAATTCACTCACCGAAGAAGTAATGTTCTCGAACCACTCGCTGAGCCTCTCTTGCTTGAACTGGAATCCAACTATAGGTGCGGGTGCTTTCCTATGCCCATTCTTAAGGAACACTGCACGAGACGCCGTCATCATGGCCGTGCTGAAGTTCAGAGGGAACTTTTATTAAAATTAATAATTCACTCACCGAAGAAGTAATGTTCTCGAACCACTCGCTGAGCCTCTCATGCTTGAACTGGAATCCGACTACAGCTGCGGGTGCTTTCCTATGCCCATCGGTATGAAACACAGCATGAGACGCGGTCACCATTGCCGCGCTGACGTTTAGAGGGAACTTGTCTGTGTTTAGGTCTGCGCTGTACACGTAGCTCAGCGGATCTATGTAGTGTTGTTCTACGGCGCGACGGTACCACACCTCGTCGATCGACCGAGGCCACTGTTTGCCGAATTCTTGCCTGGAACACAGATTGCTTTTATTTTCATACAAATTAGAAGAACAGTTTTTCGAATGGTCTGAAATTGTTTTTTACCTACCTATTACAAGTCCAGGGGGATAATTGTATAACTAGGTATATCTACCTATTTATTTATTGAACAGAATGGCAAAAAGCGAAATGGTCTAAAATTCGGTCTCTGGATTTCTTAGCTGTGGAGAAAAGTTGGCGAAAGTAACTCCTTGCCGTGTGTTATACATAGTACAAACAAAAACCTTTAGATAATATTAAAGCAAAGCAAAATAGTGTATAATAAATAATGAGGTAGCCGTGTATCATCAGTATCATCTTCTCCGGCAGCACCCGTTCACGAGCATGACGAACCCATCACACAAAAAAATTGACTTTACGATCTCCGTGGCGGAGTGGTTTGTACGCCGGGTTTCAAGATGTCGCCTAATCGAGAGGTGGTGGTGGCAGATGTTTGTGTAATGAATTTGCATTTGTTCTCCAGTCATGGATGTCTTATATGTCATCATTGTCATCATCATCAGCCTATTAATGTCCCCACTGCTGGGACACAGGTCTTCCCTATGGATACAATAGGGAGATCTAGTATGTATTTCTATATAAGTATACTTATGTATAAGTATATGTATTCTATCTTATACCCTAGTATCCTATAACACAAGCCCACAGTGCTTACTTTGGGGCCAGGCTACTTGGTGTGCGTGTTGGAAATATTTAATTATTATTTATTTAGGTATTAAATGGCTGTTCGTATTTGCATACAGTTAATTTGACAACTGCTTCTTTTTTTTCCATAGAACATGTTAAGGGCCCTATTTCACCAAGTCGACTTTTAAGCTTAGATTAAAACAAAAAGGGTAGATACGGTACGCTCATACTTGCATCAAACAAAAACTGATCTCTCTTTACTACATATGCAACACTCACACATCCACCTGTTTGTAAAGATACAATCGAACGAACGAAACAGCAATTTAAGTTTCAACGGCAGCGCGAACGGGACGGCGAGATCCGCGTCACTGCATTACCGGCCTGAACGAAACAGCACGTTAAGTTTCAACGGCAGCGCGAACGAGACGACGAGATCCGCGTCACTGCACTACCGACCAATCACGTGACCAGTACTCGACGACACTACCGAATAAGATTCAAAACAAACAGCATTTTTTATGAAAAAATATATTTTATAGTGCTTACGAATGAAAAGTGATGCCGTGGTTTTTATTTCTAGTGCTTGAGCAATTTGAGCACTTGTTAAAAACACACTTAGGCATTGTTTTATCATATAAACACAAAATATGAGCAATATTTCTTTTTGGGGTTCACATGTACGTCGTTTGCATGTCAAGTTGTGACTAAAGCGATTGTGGTCTTGGGCCACAATTTATGCGGATCACTTATGTGAGGCTAGTGCCGTATCTACCCTTTTTGTTTTAATCTAAGCTTTTAAGACGACATATTTGTCAAATTGTCAATATTTCTTGACATGAAATCGGTTAGATAAAGATTTACGTTACAATTGTAGTGTTTTCGTTGTTAGTTACACAATGGTGTCAATTCTGGTATGATTCTCTAAATTCAAACTAAATTTAACATCTGTCTCTCTTTTTCATTCTTGAAAGAGAATGACAAGGATAGGTACATGTCAAATTTAAGTTCATGTTTAGAGAATCATGTCAGAATCGACACTAATGGCTCTCCGCGAAAGTTTGGAAAAATGAGTTCTTATGCAGGAGAATTTATGAAGAACGAATAAATTTATCCTTTGATATCACTGAATTTGCGTTCAAAGGAAAATTTGATACAATGAATCAACCTAAAATGAACCGTTGGATTACATATGTCAGCGACATAAGTCGACTTGGTGAAACAGGGCACTGTCTTATAACTGTTGCTGTCAAATTGCAAATTTGGGCAAAAAATAATAGCTACGTAAATTGCTAGTGAGAGGTTATAAGGTATTCTTACCTATCGTCGTGATCTTTTAGAGGATGGGTCTGCCATCGCGTGAGCCCACTGTGCGTGGACAAGAATGCAACTATGTATCCGAATCTCTGGATGAATTCAGGCCTGTGAAAAAGATTTTAATCTGATGTTTGTGCACTAGATCTGATTTTATATTAAAAAAACGGTTATCTCAACGTAATCGTCAACAAAATTGAACTTAATCATAGTTTTAATCTTTTTTACTTATTTTATCCGGTACGTATATTTTTATTAAAATAATATACCATACGTTCTTTTCCTGTTTCGCTGCTTTTAGAAAAAACATTATCATAGATATGATAATTTAAGTACTTACCGTCCTTGATTGGCTTTTATTAATTAATACAACATAAAAAATCAACTTTGCCTAAGAAGAGGCAGGTGTTTATTTAAGACAAGATGAAGTTGTGTTGTACAATGTGCTCCATACTAATCAGAAGCCCACGCACGAGTTTTTGACAGCTCCGTAAAGTATCTTAATCCTCAAAATTTGTATGGTAAAAGCTAGTTTTTCTTACATCCGATAGGGGGCGCTGCTTAGTTTTTATAGAAACTTTGACGATGCGATACGTTACGGAGCTGTCAAAAATTCGTGCTAGAACCTCAGACGCGGTCTTGGATGCCATACATGGGAGTCTCAAATGGCGAGTTTGCATGTTTCATATATTGCTCGTACTACGTTTAATATTTGAAATCTGAATAGATGAGATATTTTTAAAACAATAAAATTTTCAAGTATGAAATAACTAACGCCAGGTCTCCAATGCGTGTTTTGTCCTCCTACACAATCAACAAAAACACATCAACATTCAACAAAATCGCATATACAAAACTTTGTTTCACTACACATATTTGTTTGCATCAATAAAGTTTTTGCTTTCCGAGCCCGATGGAAAACACAAATCACCCCTACGCGGGTCGACGGCAGGGTATTGTTTCATCGACCATTTTTTTTAACCAGTCGCTATCAGGAGCTGCGTTCCAAACCTACGGTCCATATGCAACTTTTCACTTGATATACTGCCCGGCGTGTGTAGAGAAACATACTTCAGAAATAAAGTTTTGTGTATGTGTTTTTATTGAACGTTTTCAAACCTTTTGCTGGAGACCCGGCTTTAATCATTTTTATGCAATGCGTAAATCAAATCAATCAGATCGAAACCAAATTTTAGATTTTTCATACAAATACAAAGTACAAAGTATTAGGTTCAAAGATATGAAAACGTTGGTTTTTTATATACTCCGTAAATAATTCTCCTCTGGGGGGCTCCTGTTGTTAAGTGTAATTGGAGTCTAGTCGTGAAGATGATGATGAGCTGATGTTACACAAAATATAACCCTCTAGCCATCCTCACTTTGTCAGCCTCAACACATTTCCCTTCCTCATAGAGTCCTGGAACCTAACTCGCCGACATGCGACAGCAACACAACACCATCAAAATGTACTAGTAGGGTTATTTCTCTACGTTGTTCTGTAAGATGGAGGTTGCTTTTCTCAGACGAACGCTCGAATACGAGCGAAAAATCACAATGCCCAGATAGGGATAAATTACATAGACAACGGTTCACACAAGAGTACAATAATTCTAATAAATAGTAAAATTTCATGTTTAACATTTGAGATTTTATCCAGATTGTGGTAGTACTTTACCTCGGCAACAATCCGATCACTTTAGTCAAGGGGCTATCCGGGCGAAACGTAACATAAAACGAATGTGCATTGTCAGTTAAATCTAATATACCGTTGTATTGTTTTAATTATGTTTAGAAGAAAAGCCATGCATTAAAAGTTACAATAAATAGAAAACTATATTTTTCTTGCTTTTTATGTACTGTTCTTTCACACATTTTCTAACACATCGGAAACTTTAGCGGAAATGTAATTATTTGCTTTTTTAATATAAAAAATAATATTTTAACAATTTTTCATTTTATGAACTTTAGAAGCTACCTACAAAAGACAAAAGAGGTTACTCTGCAAACAATAATAGATTCAGTAACATTATAAATTGTGTGAAAACATCGGAACTATATATGTAGCGGTGCACTGTTACTAGTGCAATTATTTATTTCCCATCCAATTGGTATTTTTTTAAGTAGCAATTAGGTTACAAATGAAAAATTAGCTGTGAACTTACGCCTTGTCATCCGAAGCAGAGTCTGATATGCTTTTGTTGAACCACGCCGTATTTCTGGCGTCGTATACCAGGGCCTGCATCAAACCGTGATCACCTGTAAACAATGATCATAATTAAATAATCACAGCTAAAGACTAGATAAATATCTTTAGCTCTGGAAGGAGTACTTTCATATAAGGGATATGTAAAATTGTGGCTATAAAGAAAATTTAATTAGTTTATCATATAGTAATGTTATCCCTCGTTTTTCCGAGCGAAAGGATTCGCCTCACGATTTTAGATCGTATTATAATAAGACTTATAAAACACTAGCGGCCCGCCCTCGCTTCGCTTCGGTGTAGAGCTGAAGTGTAGACTACAGTTTTTGTTCTCAGGCTTGTAATATACACAATGACATTCATCTATGATTCTTCTTATACCTGCATGCAAAGTCTCAGCCTGATCAGTTTAAAATTGACAAAGTTTCATACAAAGTTTCATTCCTTATTTTATCCCCTTGGGGGTAGAATTGATCAAAATACTTTCTTAGCGGATGCCTACGTCATAACATCTACCTGCATGCCAAATTTCAGCCCTATCCGTCCAATGCCAAACCATTGGCAAAGCTGTGCGTTGATAGATCACTATGTCAGTCAGTCACCTTTGAGTTATATATATATAGGTATTGCGTAACAAGACATAAAGAAGAGGATAAACAGCTTTTTTAATATGTAGGTACGCAGATACCGTATTAAAGCTTGATATTAGCAGCGGCTAACAAGTAAGAACAGTGGTACTTACATATTCCTACTTCCTAAAAAAGGAACTTGCAAGAAAAACATTTTATTTATTTTCAAGCTACAGGAGACAGCCAAATAAAAGTAAAAATAATTATGTATGTAAGCAAAACCCTGTTGTTGATGGTATAGCTAACACCACTCGCATAAAACTCCAATTTATCAATGCGAAGAAATTACTTGATGTTGTTGTTCACCTCAAACAGACCATCAAAGCTAAATATAAATAGCAAACAACAATGATCTTTAACCAAAAAAAAACTACAACGGTTATACTTACAGTAATACTCATTTCTAGGTGTACTGTTCGATACTTTATTTCGTTCCTTGGCATCCGGAGTACCTGCAGATTAATAAAATAATAAATAATTATTACGTATAAAAAGTGATGAACAGCATTTATCATCTTTCTGGGTTCTAAAATAGTGGTGGACGGACGCATGACAGAACTCATAAATATATTATTAAAATATCAAATTCATTGCTGCAACGATCTTAAAGCACGTAAATTGTCTTCTTCTTTACGTACCTCTCCACTAATTGTAGATAAGCTGTCAGCTCTGCGTAGTCGTCTTCACTTCGTGCTAAACAAAATAGTTCTTCCACACTGGCAATACCAGTTCTCACCACACTGTTGTTTCTGCCACGACTTCTTCCTTCTTCCAACGCGTTTTCTCTCCTCTATCTTTGCCATCATTATAGTATAGAGAAGATTTATTTCTTTATTTTATGCTTAAATGATGGCAAATGAGATAGATGATAGCGCTATGTCTTTATACGTGTATATGACCAGACTGACTATGAAAGGCTACCTTTCAACTCTTGATGGTCTTCATTTCGTTCTTAGGATTTTCGTACACATAAATAGTGGTAAGTTTTGTATTTATGATGACTTTTACAGCGTTAGTGGGTTTGGGACAGCGAGATGCTTACGGGACTACAAGCAGCCATGTCCTGTGGTTAATTTGACATTTTTTGTGTCAAAAGTGTGGCAACAAGCGTATGGCCCTCCTGATAGTAAGCGGTCACCATAGCCTAAAGATAGACGCTTGCGATACCTCAAGTATCACTCGCATCCTGACCCACTCCTCTAATCCGTGGAGCCCTGGCACCTTACTCACTGACAGAAACCCAACATCACCAAAAGGTAGTGTTATTTTACAGTAATCTTCTGTAAGGTGGAGGTTACTTCCCCGGACGGGCGCTAAAAAGAGTTCTTAATATTAATCTGATTAATAACTGCTGTACCAGCTATCTTCGCGTTTGCACTTTATCACCACTTAACATCAGTAGAGTCATTTGCCTACCTAGCTATAAAAAATAAAAAAAATGTACCGTTGTTGTGCCGTTCGTGCGCGGGCTTGTTCTTGTGGTGCTCCGGGGGCCGCGGCTTGGCGGGCCAGCGCCAGCCGGGCTTCGCAACCCGCTCCAGGAAATACAGCAACTCCTCCTCCGGGGAAGAGAACGTGCGCTCGTAGTGCCGGCAATATAACCTGTTAAATGAATTATAAAGTCATAAATACATTAAACCGGTTCGATTATGCAAGTGCTTAGCGCGTTCGGTCTGCGATCTTGGAAGATTAGAAAATTTCCATAGGGAAGGCCTGTGCCCCAGCAGTGTGTGGTGATGACGTAGACAGCAGCGCCCTCCCTGAACTGTCACTCACGTTAATAAAGATATTTGTCGTACTGTATGTGCGCGCGGAATGTAACAGAACTGAAACCTGCACACAGTTGCGCTCGCTGCTTACTTGTCAAGCGCCATATATGTATGATAAATAAAAAGCGGCCAAGTGCGAGTCAGATTCGCCATGAAGGGTTCCGTAGCAGCAAGTAACATAATATAAAACCTGCCCTCCGCGCGCTCTGCACCCGCTGCTTAAGTATGGGGAACCCCCAAATTTTATTGTTTTTTTTTTCTATTTTTGTGTGAAAAATTTAATGCGGTTCACAGAGTACATGTACTTACCAAATTTAAACAGTATAGTTCTTACAGTTTCGGAAAAAAGCGGCTGTGACGTAAAGACTGACAGACGGACGGACATGACAAATCTATGAAGGTTCCGTTTTATGCCATTTGGCTACGGAACCCTAAAAAAAACAACTCACCAGTCGGGGTGCACACTCCACTTGTTGGACAGGTACTGTCGCGCGGATATGTTCTTGGAAGTGAGCGACAGGCGGTGGATGTCGTCGGTGGGCGGCGGGGTGATGCGGTGCCGGCCGTAAGTGTCCGGGATGGTTACCACAAGAGTAAAAGGCGAGTCGCTGATACCCGTCCAGAAGTAGTGCTTCTTGTTACGGGACACGCGTTTCTGATGGTGAATAAGAGGAAAGCTGTCAACCGTAGATGAGTGAGTACACACTACACGTTAATTTGTAGTACTCAAGAAGTATGTTCTAATTATATAAATCTTAGGAATATATTACTAGAAAAATCTCCACTCGGCCAAAGTAACACCAACCAGTGCCTTTCCCTATTAGAGACAATGGACTATCTTTACTTTTGCGAAACCTTAATGAACGTGTCGAATTTTCTTTAGTAAATTTTTTTCAAAATCTGCTCTTACCATATCATCCATGTGATATTTAGTGTTCATCACTTTATTTCCCGTTTTCTGGTCTATTATTTCTTTGCGGAGCTATAAAATAGATAAAGTAAGTATTTATTCTACATGTTTATTTAAAACTTACAACACAACAAAATAACTGTTATAAACTATTTCAGGGGCCCAAGTACGAACTTTGCAAATTCATCACAGCTCCGTAATCGTATCGTCAAAGTTACGGAGCTGTCAAAGTTTGTGCTAGGGCTTCAGAGCGTTCAAATCTCAAAAAAATGTCCTTACCGCCGTTAATTCCTTGCTAAAATTTCTTGGTCCTCTGTCATCATCAAAAAGTTCAACTTCTATCATATCCACGCTATTGTAACTTGGCTTTAGAATTTGTTGAAACTGAAAATATAGTGTAATAGCTTGGTATGAATGATACTTTTTTATTTTAAATTATTGATTTGGTAATTTAAGATACAAGAATAATTAAAAGACCTACCACAGGTCTCAAATCTGGATGAATCAAAATGTATCCGTTGTTTGTTACTATGAATGCGTAACCGTTTACGCCTATCTGAAAATAAGTTAATAAATATATTGAGTGAGTTGTAGATAAAATACTAGATGTAATAAGAATACCAATAACAATCAAATTAAGAAACATATAATAATTAAATACCTTATATGGAGTCATTAAAGCTTGAATTTCTGATAGAGGAACATCAGTTCCAGCAACTCCCAGTAATCTAGCTATTCGCATCTGAAAAAGTTTGTAAACAACATTATCAATATTGTTTAAACTGCAATTCTACAATCAGAACAAAAAAAAAACACAAATAAAAATACCTTGTAATCGTTACTTCATATTAGTTAGATTAAAGTATTACTTCTATGATCTACGTAAACTAATAAATGTTTAAAAAATTTCATGACAGTTTAAAATACATGACTTAAAATATACAAGTTTATCGTTCATAAACAGTCAAGAATATGCTAACTACTCGTTCAATCATCTGGCCCTGTAACAGCCGTCGTAATACAACTAAAATTATGTATCACTTAAAATTCTCTAGCAATAATTGATATTTAGCAACTACGCCCCGTTAGGTGAAGTTCTATATGCCATATAGAACTTCATATTATAAGGTTTCTAATTTATATAATTTATTATTACAGGTTCTAGCAAAATCTACACAAAATATAACACAATTTAACCATATTAAATTAAAACTACGCTTTATATTCTAGAAACCCACTACCGTTACTGTCGTCGTTAGCCCTTAGTTATGTTTGCATCCTTGCAAGAATCTGTTGACATTTTAGTAATAAGTTAAAAGTTAATTAACAGCACTTCACGAAACCTTGTACACAAGAAATAATAATACTTTAAAATTCCCCTTAAATTCATCATTATGAACAATTTAATTATAGGCAAAACAAGCAATGGTTATAAGAGTCGGATAGACTGTCAATTATTTAAGCTTATTTAAGAACCAATTTCAACTCAATCGGATACCAATTTAATCAGTTTGTTCTTTGAAATCTGTTCCTCATTCGTCATCAAACATCCGTCACCAGCAATATGTATGTCTAAGAGATCGTGGTCCTACCTCCTTTTGGCCGTTCTCCTCTACAGACTGCGATTGGTTGTGGACGAACGAATGCAATAAAACGTAAATAACATAGATAAATGCATTGTAGTAACTTCCACTAGAAATCAAAGTGTTCTCTTCGGAAAATGTAATTACACTAGAATGTTTAGTACATCAAAAGTTCTGTCATTCTAAAGAAGATAAAACTTCAAACTGAGATGCTCAAGTAACAAAAGCCCCATACGAGTCACACGTCGGGCGGCACCATACTCTTATTAAAAATATTTACATTTACTTCTCGTAGAACAAGTCAATCTTTGAAAATGTCTCTACAAAGACATCGCTAAATTCAGGCAAATTATCTTAATTAATACAAGTGTGTGTAGTGTAATATATAGATCATAACTCTTGCATAGAAAAATTAACTTGATAATTGATAGAAAAGTTGATCATAACACCCTAGTGGTCTACGCCTACAAACTAGTAGAAAACTACGATACTACAGTAAGCCATAAGGGTAGAACAACACATGGTCAGTGGCGACCGACCAGCGCGCGCGCCGCGGCGCGGCCGGCATCTATCGAGGACAGATGCATCGCTAACGGGGCCAAATAACACTTTACCGTTACTGAAATCCAAAAAACTAAATCATAAAAACTCTCTTATCTTATCTTGCAAAAACTTTACATTAAATCATCAAAACTTTCTAAGTGTAGTACCTCTTTTGTAACTGATACCCAGTAAGCTTCATTTATCAGTACATTCTCTGTGATGTTCTGAGGGGAAACCATCAAACAAAACTGAGTAAGTATTATTAAAAAGTAATTTAAAGTTCAAGAAGAAATAGATGAAAGTTCAAATCAAATTAGAAGAGTAAGGGCTTACGTCCAATTAGAATGAAATGTAAAACCAATCTGTAAACATAATTTTCTCGAGATAGACAATAGGAAAAAAATAAAACCTATTGTATATCTTCTGAATGTTTATAGGGCATGCACAATCAGAAATTTGGAATTTAGAACAATAGATCACTTATGGGTTTTTTGAGAAAAGAAAAAATCAGAACTTTTAATAGATCATACAACAGACGTAGAGGATTTGTAAAGACTTTCTCAAAAAACTCAATTCTTATTCAATACAGAGGTATTGGGGACTCTTACAAATTGACAATATTATTTACGAGTATCGTAAGTACCTCGTTATGTCGAAGGTCGTAAACTGGCATAGATACTGACGTCATCAATTGATATTGAGAGTTTCCAAGCTCGCTATATTGACCCTGTTTCATCTGAAATTAAATATATACATTTTAGGGAACACTTATTTGAAATGATATATAAATAAAGGTACATGTGGTTACATGATACTGATTAGAAATGTTTGTAATTAGTGATTTCATTTAACATACAGATTTCCCAGGATATTTATTGAATTTTAGCTTTTTACATTTCCTGGGAAATCTAAAAACTGAACTTCTTGTTTCGGGAGTGTGTCATACTAACATTCCTCTTGAATCACACTATCTTTTACTAAGAGTTTTCAGTTTTTATTACTTGGCTGTTGCTTTAAATTCATTGCGTACCTATTTCAAAAAATATTATACACTAGTGGCCCGCCCTCGCTTCGCTTCGGTGTACAGCTGTAGTGTAGACTAAAATAACGCTTCATATAATTATAAAAAAAAAAACTGAAAATGGTATTTTTGCCTTTTTCAAACATCTATTGACATCACGTCACTCAATTGTTTTGCCTTCCCGGAACCTCTCTACTAACATTTGAAAATTATGGTATGATATTAAAGTTCAAATTGACTTTTAAGTATTATTACGAATTGTTTGTATGGGAGTATAGAAAAGTGTAGATTTTGGACTATTTCAGGCATTTTTTTTTTATTTTTCTCTGCGTAAGAACCATCTTCGTACTTTAAGGAATATTCTAAAAAAATAATTATCGAAATCCGTTTGGCTGTTCTCGAGATTTGCGCTTAGCAGCACATTCAGCGATTCATATTTATATTATAGATCTTACAGAAACGCATACGAATGATAAAGTAATGATATTAGCTATTCACTTGGGTAATCCTCCATCTGCGATCTTGTTCCTTCTCTGAATTGAAAAGTGCCTTATCTCGCCGCTGGCTCATGAAACGCTCCTTTTGTTCCGCTCGTTCTCTTTGCTCCCATAAATAGTCTGCTACTTTTGGGTCCTGCAGTCGTTATTGCATAATTAATATTAAATACACAATGTAATTCATATTATTTGTAAGATTACGTTGAGTTGTTAAAACTAAATGAATGGTAACAAAATAGCCCTTTTCCAGATTACATTATTTAACCGCATTAATTTTGCTATCAGATGCCCGCAATTTTGTATGCATGGAAAATTGATCTCACACCAAACTGTTTTCCCCTTTTGCACTTCATTCATATTAATATGTAGACAAACAAAGTACCTTTTGCAGCTATATTTTTTGTAAGAACTAAAATTAGTTAAATAAAAGAAATCTTGAAAGACTGTTTCTCACCGTAACGTTTGCATATACAGGAGTCCATACAACAGGATGCTTTTCCCTTTGGAGTACCAGGGGTCGCGCAAGGACATTCACGTGTTCTAACACGCGTTCCCGAACTTCTGCGAGCGTGCTCAGGTGTACGTAATACCCGCGGTTAGCACACGCCATCCACTTCACCTCTCTCACATCAGCCACCTACATCAATCTTAACCATATTTCAATGTTCTTCTACTAGTTGATCAGTGATAGTGCTTGTGTAAATGAGACGCGTTTTGTAATTATGTGTATTACCAACTGCCTTGTCTATAATAAAGCAGCTTTCGAAATCATAATAATAAAAACGCAACGTATTTATTGTTTGCCTCAACTAATAGGAATACGTCAAAATTATAACTTAATTACAAAGTACTAAGACAACAAATTCTTAGATCAGATACAATTACCACCACACTACTAGAAAACTCAACGTACTTCATAAGAATTTATTCTAATTGTGTACATTACAATTACAAAGCTCTATAAGCGGAAGCAAAGTAAAAGATGGAAGAAAGATTAGAAGTTTATTATAAGTCATGCATGCAGATGAATATATATTAAGAGAAGCGAGACATATAGAAAAGAGTACCACATTCAAGGTGTACTGGCAGGTCAATACGAAAGGAAGGCATTATGCAGGTCGCACAATGACTACAACACAGTAATACCTGGAGTGGTACTACCTTTACCTCACGCCCTATCAGGTACGTAAACACTCTGACGGGGGTGTCATATTTCCAGTTGTATCTCTCGAACAACTCCTTATAATTGTAAGGAACTCCGTCCGTAACCAGCATAATTGCCTACAATATAGAACATCGTATTAAGAAATAGAAGTTTCACAATGGTACTAGCTATGTTTAATCGCGTTCTATATCATTCTATATATTTCTTACTTGGTTACAATTGGCTCCACCGCTATTATTTCTGTATATTTCTAAAAGTTCAAATGCCCTTGTCAATGCAGCTGAAAAATTGGCTATCTCCATAGTGTCAAAATTATCTAAGCCTAATTTCAGTTCTCGTAAATTTCCCAAAGTAGCCTAGAACAATAAAGTAGTATTTCTTTAAAAAGTAATGATTGTTTGTCATTTTTAATATACAGGGCGTCTCACGGCTAGCTCACACGGAGGGAAAGCATATTAAATATTGAAGATAGGATATTTTAGTGGAAGAAGATATCATTTTATTTTTAATAATAACTAGAACTGAATTCACAGATTTTTTTAAAATCACCTGTAACAACTGGGAAGCAAACTCGTGAAATTTGGAAAAAAAATACAACATATTTTATGATAACTATCAATAGGATTAAAAATAATCATAAGGATTATTTTTTGCTAAATAACATAGCATTTTAAATGTAAATTTCAATCAAAATTTCACGAGTTTCAATCCCTGTCGTAACAGGCGATTTAAAAAAATCTGTGAATGCAGTTCTAGTTATTATTAAAAATAAAATGATGTCTTCTTTCAGTAAAATATCCTATCTTCAATATTTAATATAATTTCCCTCCGTGTGAGGTAGCCGTGGGACGCCCTGTATCAGTTAATTTCATATTACCTGTACTAAAGAATCTTCAAAACAGGGTACAATTTCTTCTACAGTGTCTGCGAAAGTCATTACATTCACGAAGTCATTATTACCAAGAGTATCCAAGATATTAGTGACTACATGTTTAGCAATATCTCGTCTTTGTCCGGTCATGGACCCACTACGGTCTACTAGTATAATTACATCTTTGGGACTAGCTGCTGCTTCCATGTACCAGGCTCTAGTACGACAATCATAAATATCTACAGGATCAGCTCTCCACTGCATTGCTAAAATTAATAAATTTCTTTGAAAACCTACTAACGTCCGTAATATACTTATTTCTTCTTCTTATCAAATTTTATTTACCTGGATAATGCCTCATAAAGCCAGTGGAACTACCAAAATATTGCCACGATAACGTTGGGTCACTTTGATAATTGTTAATAAAATGTGTATCCAAACCCTCGGACCAGTGTATGCTTTTGATTACTTCGGGTGCTATAATGGAATGATAGACATGAATATTGTAAAGATATTTCAACTGTGCTACCTAACTTCTACAAAAATATTATAAAATTTCTCACCCCAAGCGTAAACATTAGTTGGAATGTGGACACTACTAAAATTAATGTTTACAGGAATATTAGAAAAATGGGGATTTTGATACATATTAGCGTTTTTCGATGGTGGCCTCGAAATATAATTTTCTGCAGCAAAATCGGCTTCTGTTGTAGTTGTCATTGCATTTTCGTCAAAAGGTTCTTTCATTTCCTTGCTGTTATAGAACTGAAAATCTTCAGGAACTGGTTCATTTTGTTTATCGAAAGCCATATTTTCAGCGGCTTCGACAATTCTTTTGACAGCGCTAATTTTAAGTTCCATCATTGCACGAATATCGTCTGACATACTTTGCACCAGTTTTTCGCCATCCCTGGATTCAATTTGGGCTGATTTGAAACTCTAAAATGATGAAAAGTGGTTGGTTTTTGTTTTAATAGTAATTAATTGAGCAAGCATCTTTCAATTGATATAGTAGCTTCTATTTCTACTAAATAGTTATAATGCGTATGTATATTACTCACATCCTGGACCTCCTTTTTTCTTGTAATGAACTCGCCAAAGTGATACAACTCTGTGCCTAGTTTTACTGCCCATGCTTGTACACTAATAAAATGAAAAAAATGCTGTGAGACGACTGAATCTAGTATCATTCAGATTACGGAAATTCTGCAGAACTTTTCAATATTCTGAATCGGTTATGTTAGGATATCATTATAATAAGCAATAAAAATAAGTGTACCAATACTAGGTAGGTACATTATCCAAGTAATAGTACCTAATAGGTAACGTTGCGCATTCAAGTTCCACCTATGGTTGCCTGAGTGTTTGTAAATAATAAAAAAGGCAGATTTTATATCTCTTATAAGACAATTTATATTCTTTGTTTTTATATATTTTTGATTATAGTTTCAAAAAAACCCAACCTTGACACCGTGTAGACATAACAAAGTCCTTATCATGTTTTGAATACAAATGCACTACGATTGCTTTCGGAGCAATGGTAATGCACAATTTAAAAATTATTAAATCTAATTTTCCTCTATTTCTTCCCGTTTAATTTTACTTATCAATATTGTGCATATATATCATTATGTTTACATAATGATATTTAAAAATGTGACTTTTGTCTATTTATTAAAGTTTAGTTCCTATTTTTATGTTATAAGTTTATAACTGTTCATATTAATAACGTTATTAAGTGCCTTTAAACGCTTTTATGTTAAATAAATAGTTTTTTACTTTTGCATTTAAATCGATTATTCAATTAGACTTAAGATTAGACTAAGTAAAAGATTCTACCTACTTTAAAAAGCAATACTTACGAATTAAGCAATATCTTTCCTTCACTATGTGGACTGGCGATGCAGTCCCTGGAATCGAGGGACACCAGAAGCAACAATAGTATGGACGATCCGGCCCGCTTACACATTAGAAACACTTAATCTAATTTGGCTCGTTTCTATCTAAAACTGTCAGTGTACACAGACACGCATTCCACACTGTTTAGAGGTTTTGTTTCCAGCATTTGTGGGGTGTATAGGAATGATGATGGACGATAGACGAAGTTCTACAAATGCTTTGCGCAGGCGTAGGACGGGCGCGGGCCGAGCATGCGCACTGCTCCCCTTGCGCGGCAAGACTGCCAAATCAAATGTCCCCTTGTAAATTGTGTGCGTTAAGGTTAACTACCTGCAGATCGCATCGATTATACCCACATGACTAGGTCAGGATGCCGCGAAACATTAATATAGGTTATCTACTAATTCGCGTCAGTATGTGAACTCTTAACGGCCACATGTCTCTGAGTATTGCTGTAAGTGCATCATTGTGATTTCAAGTATTTTATTCAAGCAAGTCTGTCTTTGACTAATAAAAAATAGCAACATCAGAAATGGTGTGTAATATATTAATACGTCTTTGTAATTTAACAACTCTTTGTAAGCTTATAATCAAGCTAGCTATTAAATTTAAAAATACAATTCCAGTGAAAACAGTTTTATGCGTTCATGATTTGGTACAGGACATTAAAACACAAATATTGTGCAACAGGTTTTATTGCGAAAGTAACAAATGTACAAACGGTGTATGCTCATCACGTCCAACCAGAAAATATAAGTGCTAGAATACTGCAAACTACGAAGATGACTAGGTTCACACTCATGATGCTGCCGATACCGCACGCTGTAATGTTCTTCTCCTGTAAAACAATTATTACGATTAATCTACCATCCTAAGTTAACTGCATTCTCTCACTTAACATCGAGTGGAATAAATTATAGATTGGTATTCTTTATGAAATATTAATTAGTGGCTGCCCGCGACTTCATCCACGTTTAAAACTAGTTTCCCATATAGAGAACCCCCCCTCCCCCCTCCTTTCGCCCCTTAGAAATGATTTCTAGGATCAAAACTATCCTATATCCTTTTCCGGGACTCCAAACTATCTCTGTACTTTTCATCTTAATCGGTTAAGTGGTTTAAGTACAAAGAGGTAACAGACAGATACACTTTCGCAAATATAATATTAGTATGGATCTATTTCCCAACTCAACTCCATTCTCTTATTTAAAATGAGGTGGAATAAAATAATTTTCTAAGCCTTGTTTATAAAGTATAACTAGTTAAGTATGTAACTTATTCTTTCGCTTTCATACAGGAAGCAGTAGGTTTGGTTTTTCTAATCCTAGATAAGTTTTACATACTGCTTTGTAAAGCAGATGATTGATATTGGAAGCATTTATAGCACCTTCATCAGAATGATATCCGTACGTACCATTTATTACCTTTACTGCACCTACTATTACTACAATTCTAATCTAAGAAATAGAATTTGTCAAGAATATATCCTCACCCCTTCATGATAGGTAAAACATCCTTCCAGCCTTCGTCTTCTCAAACTCGCCAAATCTAGCTTATGACACGGTTCCTTGCTCGTCGTTGAATTCGACGTTGGCTCAGGCGTCGTATTCGGTGGGATTGTACAATTGCTGTTATATTTCACGTAAGAATTTTCCACAACCACTAACAATAAATTCGTCTCTCTTATATACACCGCCCAGTATCTCGGATGACAATCCCCTGGTTCGTCTTCGTGCACCACTATAGTTTCGCCCATAGTGTTTAAGAATAAAGATTGGTTCAATATGTATAGAATTATCTGTTGGTCACAAGAAAACGGTTTCTTTTCGTCGTCTTTTCCTGGATTTGACTCGTTCCTTGTGGGCGGTGGCAGTGTTGTCGTTGAAGGGGGTTCTGTGATGCCCAAGCTGTTTAAGTCGTAGTCTGTGAGCGAGAGCATGCGTTAATAAATAAGCGGAAACATTAGGATTTCAAGGTGAAAGTCGTGCTCGCAGCTGCGACGTCGTGCGTAGAGCATTATGTTGTTATAGGCTTTATCTACTCATTCTATATCATTGATTATTATAACTGAACTAAGTACATCGATAACGGAACACTAAATTGATTCTATATTCTTATCACTAATATTGAAAGCTTTTATTATTTTAACTTTCTCAGTTAGCTTGTTATTGTTATGAAGCGACACCGAAAGCGCATCCGTGTTATCATCGTTTGGAATTGCTGAATAATGCATGCTAATTATTTTACTGATTTTCCATAATAACAAATATATATTGCAACAAATTTGACTAAAAGTAGATTCTCTAACTTCTTTACACGGTTTCTAAAAAAAATTTAAGCCCGTTACTTTTTATTAAACTATAATTGACGGTCTATATGACGGTGAAAGACTGTAAAGAAGGAATTGACGGTATGTTCAATTCCTTCATTGCAGTCTTTAAATGCCTATGCACTCTTGGTTATCCAATAAGTAGGTATATACTAACCTTCGTTATCATAGATAACATTTGCGTAGGAGCTGAGGTTCCACCAAGATACATCCGATATTATCAAGATAAATTCAGTCAAGAGCCAGCGCATTAGATTCGTAACGACATTGAAGGGCTGAAATATGCAATAACAGATTACAATCAAAACAAATGTTATTTTCTTAAATTTATAATTTTAATATTTATGACTGCAGCAATTCATCGACTCTCTCCATAACTGCATAAATAATTTTATCTACACTTTTGTCGAAATATTTGAATTACAGGTTTAAAGATGGTTTTATAAACACACATACATGAAATTAAAAATAAAGATCGTAATAGTTATTTATGCAACTGTTGTATAATGAGGAATATTAAACACGAATGTGGGTTTGGCTGCGCCTCGTGTGATTCTTTGAAATTTATCATGCCACGCATCTATCCGTGAAAATTGTGGCTGTCTGATGAGCATTCATTCGGCTTCGCCTCGTGTAATAAACACCTCTTTCAAACAAAACCTTTCTTAAGTTACCTCCTTGGTTATTTCGGTGTAAAAGATAGTTCCATTTTTGAATTACACGACAGCTGATATGTGTTTATTGTTTTATTTCCTCGCATAATACATTGAAAAATTTTATCTATTATTAATAATAATTAATAGTTCTATTATTACCACTATTGATTATCGAAGTTCTTAACCTATTAGATCGTCTACATCTATCTAATTGTTAATTGATGACCTCCGTGGTCGAGTGGTTTGTACGCTGGGTTTCATGGTGTCGCCGACTCGAGAGGTCTCGGGTTCGAAACCCGGTGGTGGCAGATGTTTGTGTGATGAATACGAGCATTTGTACTCCAGTCATGGATGTTTCATATGTATTTCTAAATAAAAATATACTTATATATGTACAGTATATGTATTGTATCCGTTACCCTAGTATCCCATAACACAAGCCTTACAGTGCTTACTTTGGGGCTAGGCTAATTGGTGTGAGTGTTGGAAATATTTATTTATTATTTTATAATTGTATATATAGCCGACACAAAGAGCAAAAAAATTATCATTATTGCATTTGCCTTATGAACAGGCGCTATGAACTGAACAGTAACTTTCGACATCCCCATTTCACACTATGCCCTTAAACACCCTTTGAACGCGTATAACGACGTTTACGTTACATTATTCCCTGTAAAAATATTTTTTTTTGGTCAAGAAGCCTGTAAAAAATCCAAAACATCAAGAATAAAGTAAAAATTCAATAACTCGTTCGAAAAGCGATTTATTAAATAAAGTTACATGAAAACATTTATCCATTGGAATCGACTAAAAATTCTAAAAAATGAGTAACTAAGATAGCTACTTAAGGAAGATCCGTATTCATTATTCGCGGTTCACCAAGTTAACTTAAGTATATACATACTAGCTATTGCCCGCGGTGTTACCCGTGGATATTTTCCCGCAGTTAAACGTAGCCTATGTGTTAATCCAGATTGTCGGCTAACTTCATACCAAATTTCATTAAAATTGCTGCAGCCGTTTAGACGTGAAGAAGTAACAAACATACACACTCACAAACTTTCACCTTTATAATATAGTGATTCTAACTTACCGTCAATATACCCCAGGCTCTATTAGGTGGGGCTTGCAGTCTCTCATTCTTACAGAGCGCTTGATAATTAAATACTTCAACGTGATCGAACACCTTCTTGTCCAGGAAAGAGCTGAGCACATGTCCCGTATGTTCTCCCACAACTCCAAAGAATTTCCCGATCTCTTCCTTGTCCCTAGACATTACTACGTAACCGGAACTGTCTACCACATAGCAGTTGTAGCGGTCGTCTTCACAATTAAAATGCTGCGAAAATTATATTTATTGAAAACAATGGTTCTATGTGAAATTAAAATTTTATAATACAATAGGAGCTTAAACTTCTTTTCTTCACAAAACTGCTTCGCTTCTAGAATTTTGACTTATGATGTCCTAACGACATACGAATATCCTCCATACATATGATTGACAACAAAGAGAGTCAAAATTGGAGAAGAAATTACTTATCGTTTTCAGATAAACTTTCAATTTAAAAGTAACGCAAAAGAAACGTTTTAGGTCAGGTCAGGTAACATAAACGCAAAATGTTACTAAAAAAATAACGTTCCGGCAACGCTGCACCTGACTTCCAAAATATACTAGGAACCGGTCGTTTTCATGCGCACCGGATATTCTTTTTTCTTTTTATCTTATTTCCATTTTCGAGTTTAGTCGTTTTTTTTAGTAAACTTAAAAGTAAGTTAGTTTTGTAGTTTGACGCAATCTTACCTTATCAGAGGTTACTCTCGTGATTTCAATAAATCTTTCTTGAAAACTATCAAAAGAGAATTCGAATCCTACTACAGATGCCGGTGTCTCCGAATCCCCGTCCTTATAGAATATAGCGTAGCTCGCCGTCATAGTTATATCCTTGTCTTTATCCGGCACTACTTTTGGTTCTATGATCTCATCGAGGTTCGGAAGTGGAGTCGCGATGACCAGAGAAGCAGAATTGATCATGTGCTGAAGGACTGCTGCTTTGTACCACGTCTCTTCGATGGCATTGAAATATCGGTCTCCGAATGCTCTGAAAATTAAGTGTTCTATTTTATAACTTGGGTAGGTACTATACAGTAAAACTTCTTGTAACTACTTAGTTTTGATTTTATTGATAAAGAGCAATGAAGCATAATATGGCCCACCTGACGGTAAGCGGCCACCATAGCTCATAGATGCTTGCTTTAATAGATTATCACTCGTTTGCTGCCTACCCTGACCCATCCCCTTTCCCGTGGATCCAATAAATAGTACTCACTAATAGAAACACAGCAACACCAAAGTTCGTAGTTTAGTATTGTTTCACTGTGGTCTCCTGTAAGATGGAGCTGAGGCAGGAACATCTCTAGACGGGAGCTCTAATTCAAGCAGAAAATAGCGTAGTGAATTTTCTTTTTTTTTTAATCATTAAATTTCAGAATTCATATTATATCCAAATCTTGACAAACTTTGACATTCGGAAAGTAACTCTCACTGAAACTCCCTAAGTATTAATAAGTTCCTTCTTTGAAGAATTTTGGTGTGGATTGGATCCTAAATATACATATGTAGGTCAAGACACAAACGTCGACGACCTCGTTCATGTCCTCGTGGCTATGAAGCGGACGCGCAAGTTGTACTTACATCTGAGCGAAGACCTAAATGTAAAAAGAAAAGAGAGAAACTCACTCCTCAGCATAAATCTTTATTCTGTTCCCGTAGTCGACGACGACTTCGTTCAGGTCCTCGTCGAAGATATAGTGTCATATAGTGAGACCACTAGTCGTGGATATGAAACGCGATGTATTTATTGACTAAGGTGTGAATGTAAAAAGAAAAGACAGAAAACTCACTCCTCAGTGCAATTCTTCGTCCTGTTTCCGTAGTCGTCGACAACTTCGTTCATATCCTCGTCAAATATATAATGCCATCTGGTGAGACCGCTGGAAGTGGCTATGAATCTGACGCTAACATTATATTTCTGAGCGAGGGAATATTGTTCGGGTGTCGCGTCCCAACTCTGGAAGTATGGCGCTGATAGCTTCGCGTCGAACACTAACTGTTTGACCAAATCCTCGTTGCAATAATAATCGTCTTTCTGCAGTTGGGTCGTAGCGTCGCCGCAGTGCGCTTAAATAAATGAAAAGGAAAAATATTAACGCAATTTAAAATCAAAATATATAGAAAAAAAATATATTGTAAAATATTCTTGAGATTTAACATGAAGCAGTTGAATGTTTATAATTATAATACTATCAATAGTTGGGAGCGAATTTTGGCAAGACGACAAAATAATATAAGCTTACGACACTTAGAAATAGTGTACATATTATATCTTTCTTCTGATGAAAGATTTTTGCTAGGTCTAGTGCTTGGTGGGTGATAATGGACCCAGAGCGGATTGGTGGATGATAACAGACCTAGCGCGGATTGGTGGGTGATAACGGACCCAGTGCGGATTGGTCGGTGATAACGGACCCAGGGCGGATTGGTGGGTGATAATAGACCCAGTGCGAATTGGAGGGTGATAACGGACCTAGAGCGGATTGGTGGATGATAACAGACCTAGCGCGGATTGGTGGGTGATAACGGACCCAGTGCGAATTGGTCGGTGATAACGCACCCAGGGCGGATTGGTGGGTGATAATAGACCCAGTGCGAATTGGAGGGTGATAACGGACCTAGCGCGGATTGGTGGATGATAACAGACCCAGCGCTGATTCATATTCATTTTTTGCATCTTGTTGTAAACATAGGTGTTACAAGTATGGTTAGGTTGCAAACAAGAGCCCTGTAAGGGCATGGCAAAGGAGATTGCTCAAATTGGCCCAAATGCACAAAAAATATTGACATACACGGTAATTCTTAGCGTAATTTATAATTTAATTTACAGTCATTAGATTTCAACGGACACCTTTGTATAATATATTTACTTTAAAAGGGACTTTTAATTTTACCGGTTTGGAAAACATACGAATCATTTTTAATGGCTATGGGTGTAGTTACTTTCAGCCAAAAACTGAACGAAGTTGTTTATATAACATAAAAACAAATCTATTTTGTAAAGATCGATAAAATAAATCATTTTTTTTATTACACTGTGGTATTAACTATTCACTAGATGCAAATGTGCTCAGACAATTATTATAGATGGTAGGCGACATCATAAAGTCTATTGCCATACATTTTTCGCCAAACACCTCCATAAACACATTATAATCTGTATATATGTTAGACTTTAAGGTATCTATCTATGGGCCTACGTTCCCTGACTATAAATTAATAAATAAATAAAATTATAAAGTGTGATACACTGAAAATCTAAAATATGGTTACTAAAAACATAACAAAAATAATGAAGCTACTGAATATATGGCTATAGAACCTAAATCTCTTAGCTTTCTTTGGTTAACGAGAGTTTAAAAATTCTCTCTAATCTGTGGCTCATTCACAATCATCACACAGTTTCTGTCACAGAGTACCTTATTATAACCGGAAATGACACCTGATTTTAAAAGCTACTCTTATGCATTAACTTTAAAAACAGGCAACTATCTGTTAATCAACATGCTCTATATACCTGAATTTAATCCATAATTTCGGTACTTGGCTTGATTTCCCTAGTTTACTATATAACTTAATTGTTTTTTATTATTTTAATATGTTCTGTGTATATACACAACCATATGGTTTATAGAAGTTCTCAGGGGTGTCCGTCAATAATATTCGTTTCTACAGTAATTTATATATAATTTCGAATCTAGGAAACAATTTTTCATGATTATTGGTCTTTAGGCCAAACATGTATGGAAGCTGAGCAATCTCCTTTATAGACATAGAGATTGTTATTGCAATTAAATATTTTATACAAAATTAATCACATATATTAATAATATTATTTACAGATCAATAGTAACATGTAAATATAAAAGTAGCTTTGTAGTATAATTTAATATGATGGGTTTATGTTACGTTTATTTACCTAACCTATTTTTTCGTCAATATATTCGTTTACAGAATAGTAAGCCTTATTGATTAGAAATTGTTAAGATTACTATCAAATTTACTTCACTGGAGGGCTTTTGAGGAGTTAGGTAAGTGGTTATACAACTTGACTGTCATAAAGAAAGGCCCTTTTTTAATTAGGTCAAGGCCATCCTCACAGGTTAACTGACATAAGTTGTTTTCTCGGTGAGAAACGTAGCGTCGAGGAAGGTCAGTTATTCTATTAAAATAATGTGGGCTGATACGAACTAATCATCACTAACATTTACGCTCGTAAATGTACACACAAATCACTCGATTGGTGGGTGATAAAGTACCCAGTGCGGATCGGTGGTTGATAACGGACCCAGCGCGGATTGGTGGGTGATAGTGGACCCAGTGCGGATTGGAAGATGATAACGGACCCAGTGCGGATTGGTGGGTTATAACAGACCCAGCGCGGATTGGTGAGTAATAAGAGACCCAGTGCGGAATGGAGGGTGATAACAGACCCAGCACAGATTGGTGGTTTATTTTCCATCAACAAATCTTCAAGTTAAGTTTATGATTTTCAGATCATGAGGGTTAAAGAAGTTTCACTTCAGTCGTGTGGCGGTAAGCACACACGCTTTTTTTTAAATCGGTTCAGTAGATCCCGACTCGTTCCAGAGATAATTTCCTACAAACTTTAAACAATTTTTTTTGTACTTTGGATACATTGCATCAAATTCTCAAATCACATTTATGTAATAACCAGATTAAGAGTGGTGTTTCAACAGGAGTAGTTCAATAAATTATGTTATATATTATGTTGAAGTAAGAATCTTTAATTTACGATTTGACGATCGATTTATATAAGAGATGTGATACACGTGTTAGGTTAGATTAAAGTATTGTATGTTGTCGATTTCTTTCCAAATTCGAAAACTGAAACTGAAAATACAAAACATCTTCATGTTTGTATCTAGATCATTAAAATAGCACAGAACGTTTAAATGTGAAAGAAATTTACTAGAAAAAATCCACGCGGATCAGGCAGCAGACGGGACTCGAACCTGCACCCTTCGCTATCCGGGAAAATGCACTGACTATTATGCTACCGCGGCCCGCAGTGTAAGTAATCCAGAATGGCAAATAAATACCTTTACAAGTATCAAACATTTGGAAGTAGAAATTTAAGAAGCAGCTTCAGAAACTCTAGAGAAAATTGGACTCGGGCATCAGGGCGTATTTTTCTAGTAAAATTTTCTTTAGATTTAAACATCTAGCAGTTAAATGGTTAAAAAGTAAAATTATAACAGAACGAATATTTAAACGTTTTCTCATATCGTAGTCAAATTTTTAAACTTACTTTCTACATTAAAATCGCGCTCGTCTGCCTCTTCAGGATATTGTTTCTTAGTGATATCAATTTCATTGTTAGACAGGCGAACCAAAAAGGACCAAATTTCTTCTTCTGAATTATTCGATTCGTGCCCTTCTAGATAATGGTACTTGCAGTAAACCCTGAAACACAAAATTCACAAATTGTGTTCATGGTAAGACGAAAATCATTAAGAATTTTGGTATCACATTTTCTATACTTGTAAAGTCAATTATTTTGTAATCCCACCCAGAGGTCTTTGTAAATTACACTTTCTCATGAATCAAATTTACTTACCATCAAACTTATTTCTGTAGTTCATTTTCTGATTGATTCATAAACAAGGTTTTGGTTACTGTTAGACGAAATGAATTACGTATTGAACAACAATCAAAGATACCTCCTTATTGCTATTTGTTGTAATTATCTTTTTTTCCTAAAAGAAGCGCTGTGATGTTCCCACATTTCTTAAATATTTTACGTAGGTAGCCCACTATACGACAGGATTCTAGTTACATAAATTATTTGAAATAAAAACAAGTTTTATCTGTTGTACTACAACGTATTTCAGATACCTAATATAAGTTAGATTAACGGCCAGTTGCAATAATCAACTTCCAGTAAAAAGTAAGGATAGGAAATCTGGTTCCGTTTCTTATTTATTATTAATAATACAATTATTATTAAAATTAATTTCCTGGTAACAAAGCTCTAATAGGTTTATCTCTTAATAGAGTTTGATTAATGAAACTGAGCGTTAGGAGATAAAAGCACATATTTAAACGATCATCAAAAAAATAGTATAATAGAATAAAATACAATTGATAACCTAACCTAAACTTTAGGTTACCAATTGTATTTTTAGATCTTCATTTATTATTTTATTGGGAAAATTGAAATATTTTCCGTAGATAAATGATCTCACCAGTCAGGATGGACGCGGTAACTAAAACGAAAGTAGTCAGTGACGTTGATGCCAGTCAGTTCTTTGCCTTGTTTAGCCTCCAGTGGATTGTCCTTCAGCATAAGTTCCGTATCGCCGTATCCTCGAGGTAACGATATGCCCATCGAGAATGGGGTACCCTCTAATTTGTTATAGAAATAATCGTGCTTCACCCGAGCTATCCTCCTGTTAAATTACAAAAATCATGAGAATACTGTAATTTGCTGTTTTTTTAATATATAAATAAAGATCCTAACTAATGAATCCACCACATCTGAAGTTAAGTGGCAGTGGAGTCTAGACGCGAAGATAGCTGGTGCAGTATTTCACCTGTCATACAAGCCATCCTTGAATTTTTTTAGATGTGGGTACTTCAATCTGTTGGCAAGTGAAATCAATAATGATGGTACTGTAATGTTATGTCAAATTTTACATAATATCACAGCGATGAAGTTAGGGAAATATTTCTGGCGGGTAGGCAATGAAACGAAAAACCTCATGTTGTCGTAGCAGAACAATACTTTGAGATCCACCGGCATCTAGCGCAGGGTCTGGATCTCCTCGCTGGGCTGATAAGGATGATGAATGAGGACATTAATAGGCTGATGATGATGAGTAAAAACATTAATGCATCAGTGCTCCCGGGCTTCCCTTAGCTGCAAGGAAGAGGAGAAACCTCTGCCGGCGGTAACGTGGAGAATCTCAGGATTCCACGAAAACCGTTTCAGCAGAAGAGGTAGTATTCTTAGGTTTTTCGTGGGTAGGGCCCCTTCCATCCCGGGCAGCCGGTCAGGCAGTTTTAGGGATGATAGTCTTAGGTATAGTGGGGGAGGAGTCCCATATAACCACGTCTTAAACCTGGAGGCCAGATATGCGTTATGCATTTTCCTCACATAATAAAACAGCCGTAGACACCTCATCCATCATCCATCCACACCATTGTAGTATCCACCAGCATCAAGCGCAGGGTCTGGATCTTCTGGTTTGGCTGATGATGATGATGAGTGAAGATATTTATGGGCTGATGATAATGGGGCTGGTCTAGGAATGAAGCAGAGACCTCATGTTATCGTAGTGGAAGAGAACTTTAATGTCGCTCATGTTGCCGTGCTTGCCATCCACCAGCATCTGGCGCAGGGTCTGGATCTCCTCGCCGAGCACTCGTGGCCCGTTGCCGTCGTCCACTTGTTCCACTTCCACGAAGTCCACGCTGTTATAGTTCGCTTGAAGCACATCGTTGATCTGAAAGTACAGTAAGGCAATTTTATGAACTGAAATCTTCCTTCCGAGCTCGATAGCTCCAATTTTAGAAATTATTAAGTATTGTCCAAAATTGAAGATAGGTACATTGTCGTACATGGCAAAATCTCGCAATGACTGGTAAAACAGTCAGTAACAGATATTTTTGATACAGGACAGAAAGGACAATGGGCAACACACACCCAGCTCCGCTAGCAATGTTATTAGTATGAATCGATAGACCTATGAAAAACTAGCCTTTTTATTATAACACCGTAAAAAAATATCCTGGTAGTCAAAAAATATGACAAATGGGCATATTTAAGTAGCGAAATAAATTCGTTTTATAGTACCTTCATTTTATATTACTAGTAACCATAATAATATGCCTTACTTATACATCGTACTATACAACCAGATATACGACAAAGCCTGCCGACCATCCTGCGCTTGCATTTACTGAGCCACCTCAAAACTGGGGTTGAAGGACTTGCAGTTGTAAATAGTCGACTCGTCTAACTACATTGTGATTGTGCGCTCCCTGCCACTTGTTTAATTTTTATCTAACACGCTTTGGACATTACGACACGATTTTCTTATTATATATTCTCTATATATCTAATTATTTTATTTATATATAATATATATTTAATGTTTTATAGCACAGCATAGTTAAGTAGGATATTTTTTCTCTCTCTGTCTTTAGTAGCTCGCACTCTATAGCCAAAACATCCGTCTCTTACACCCATACTGGTAGACTGGTAGGGAATGCCTATGGCATTTAGTCCGCCATTTACTGTAATTTTTGGTAATGTATTAAGTATAAATAAATAAATTATCGGTTTTGTCAATTAGTATGGATGAACTGGAATCATGTTTCTGTGATTTGTGATCGCTCCGCTTTACATAGAAGACAATATACTTTAACGAACAGACTGTTTGAAAAACCCCAACCCATGCGGGGATTTTTGGATTTACTCTAGCGGCAGAATAACATAAGGGGGTACCCTTGCACCTTGTGAAAACTCCCATAATAACTGAGCCCTCTCTCTATGTAGGGTCGAACTAACTAACTAAATTAATTCCCTTGATCGTTCGTTATAATACTTGTACCTACTTAACTTAAAATAAGTAAAGACACCCGGGATGGAGTTTGATACGCTTTGGCATAGATGATCCTGCCTATAATAACTTTTAAACAAATGTAGTTTAAGCCATGGCGGGCGTGGGTGCAGCGCCCATAAATTTTTGCCCAATGTCCTTTAAGTGAATTTGTTACTGTACTCGTACATACAGTATTGATGTGCAGTTCGTATGAATAAACTTTCCGCTTCGCAAGTTAGCTTTTGGTGTGATGTCTTGACAGCTCTTTTAATTTATTGTTTCGTAATTATGTAAGTCTATATACCTACATACAACTTTAGAATTGAAAAAAAAACTTGATACTACAGTAGAATCCGTTTTTTATGACTCCGCCTATATTGACCAACCGATTATTATGACGTAATTACACTACGAAGTTTGGTTTTCATATAAAATTATTTGTAACAAAGTCGGATATAATGACTTCCCTTACAATGACATGTCGCTTATTATGACCCATTTTTGTTAAATTATATCTGGTTATAATGACCGACATGATTCTTTACACCTTCGGTAATGTTCGTTGATTCCTGACGACGTTCGGCACGTGGCTCGTTTGTTGTTTTGAATCTCGGTGAGTAATTGACACTTGAAAGTCACGCATTGTTTTTAGTGATATCCTGTGAAAAAAATGGCATCTCAACGCCCGCGCCACCGCTAACAATAGAGACTGTTATTACAATAAAATGAAAAATTAAAAGGAGAAAAAATTATAGATCACTTGCATAAAAAAAATATAGTACATCCTACATACATATATCGTATGTACTTATTACGTGCAATTTTTATTCTGATTTAATATATGTACTATGTTTCTCTATTAAAATACATGTACTTATATTTACATATTTTTTCACAAAACGCTTTGTATGACGTCCGCTTATTATGACGTGTTTGTCAATTCCCTTCAATGTCATTAGAAACGGATTTCACTGTAATTATAAAATACGGCAGTAATTATTGTAAAATTAAATTAAAAAGAAACAACCAACCCTTTTTATTTTAAGAATATTTTTAACCTCGTACTAAAATTTAAAATGAATAAGTAATAAGAAATGTCAATGAAAATAAAATCAATAAGATCAGTTTCAAATACTCACTGTTGTTATTAATAGCGGATGTAATAGCAAATATCCGTTGTTGCTCACGATGAAAGAATACCCATTCACACCGAGCTGAAAACATTAAATTAAACTCTTTGTTACGCTACAACTTTATAATTGGACAAATTCTAAGAAAGGACATTTAATTGAAATCTAAGTAAGTAAATTGTTTCCGAAGTCAATAAAACATTAGAGTTTATGCTACACTTTCCTCGGAATTACAAGATAATTTCACTTTGCTAATAATTTAACTTAATTGACGGCTATCTGAGCCCATCCCAGCGGGTAGATAATGATTTAAACGGATTATTATCTATCCGTTTTACTCAGTTACATAAAAGTGACCTGAATCAGTTTTTGTATCTTAAATATCTCAAACGAAAGAATCAAATTGAGAGATTGTATTACGTGGACTCCTGATTTGTGATTTTAAATTTTAAATTGGTCACTGAAATTTCATGGAATTGGTTATACCAATTTTCCATTTTAATTTTGTAAGTATGGGACTATTTATCCTTATAAATTTTCCAATATTCCCGAGATTAGAAAACACACACTAACAATCTGAAAACACGTACGAGTAATAATCTGCCCTGGCAGAGATTTAATCTATAAAAACTAGGAATATGGTTTTTTTTGTGAAGGTAGGCTAAGTAGTGTTGTAGGTGAAGATAAACTAGGATGTTATCGGTATCGATACGAATGATTTTTTTCAGATTAGAGTGACCGTAATTTTAACCTAACTTAATATCCGATCTTGACGAAACTTTTAAATAAATAAGTATTGTAAAAACAATATGCTTTTTATTTTAAATTATAATTAATTTAATCAAGAGTGCGGCGCTAACGTACTTATTGATATAAATACGCGAAGGAACCACTTTTGTTCGCCTTTTTACAAGACTGCTGAAAGAATTGTAATGTTTTCAGAGTTCTTCTATATGAGTTTCTTTATGACACCACAATTTATAAATAATTGAACAAACTTTTATATTATTAGTATGTAGCCTATATGTTGACCTGACTTCTTAATAATATTCGTGACAAAGAATTTTATCCATGCAGTACTTATTGAGTTTATCCTGGACATAAAAACAAATAAAAATTCTACAAACTATATTTGGCTTCGGTATCGATTGTAGATGACACCCCAAGTATTCTTTTAAAAAAATATTTTATAGTTATGATTTTATTTATTTTTTAAGCATTTAACTGCTAGATGTTTAAATCTAAAGAAAAGTTTACTAGAAAAAACATTACAACATAGACATTGTGGGTTACCTACAATGCGAAGAGATGACGCTGCCTTGCAGTTTAAGGCTAGGAAAATTTCGACGCGGCTAATAGGGCGGCTAATAGCATAATGGTCAGTGCATTCGCCCGGATAGCGAAGGATGCGGGTTCGAGTCCCGTCCGCTGCCTGGTCCGCGTGGAAAATATTTTATGTATAGTTTTGACTGTCCTACTGCTCTTAGCTCTAGGTATAGTTAGTCACCTGGTGAGGTTGTGCCAATTTAGCAATGCTGTCTATGGGCACGTCGGTGCCCGCCACTCCGAGTAGCATGGCGTCGTTGTGATCCACGTTGTACTTGAGGTCGAACGCGGGAATCGCCACTGATGTCACTAGTTTGTCTTCGTCGGGCTGTTAAAAAGTCACGGTCTTACTACAAAAAAGTTAGACACGGTTTTATACCTTGTTGAGGCAAATTTTGTATGCCATTTTTTTTAATTAAGACGAGTTCGTCTTGAACATAAGTGTTAATAAGGTCAAAGTTTAGTAAGTAACTATATTTTTGAGTGACTGTCTCACTTAATAGGTGTTATACTTATATTGATACAACTTGAGTAAAAGCGTCGGTAAGATGTTATTACCAGGTAAGTAATCAAATATAATTAATAAAAAAGATAATTGATAAAATATAAGTTTATTTTTGAATTTTAACCTTCCGAACATTTTCATGATGTAAACATAATAAACTATACTTACTAGAAATTAGCGGTAAGGATTACTTTGTAAATTATGTTTGAAATAAAAAATATTTGGAAAATTTTGGATAAGTATCTACTTTACTTTTAGAAGAAATTAAGAATGAATTTGACTTGTTAAATGACACAAAACCTTGAAAAAACTAATCAAAGGCACCGAACCTTTCTGTTTACTATTATTTATGTTACTTGAGAACATGTTTCAATTTAAGTGCCTAGACAAGACGAGATAGTGGAATAACAAATCTTCCTTCATATCTCAAAGGCACGTCTTACCTTTGATCGCAGGTGTTACGCTATTAAGGTAGTTGTTATTCAAATCCGTAGCTTCAGAGGGTTTCAGTAATGAACTATAACCCGACCCTTTTACGTAATTATGCAATGCGTAACATACCTGTGATACAGATACATATCAGTAACTACTTAGATAGATACTTTTCTTGTGAATGCAGTTTTACAACAAGACTCACAATGGACTCGTGACTTATTATAAGATTCATTAAAAAGTTTGACATGGTCATAAATTGTTTAAAACTTTAATGGTCACTTACATTCTAGCTATTAACGGGATTGTTACCATGCACCTTGTTTTTTATGAGTCTCCGATATTTCGGCACTATTATTTATTATTAGTAGTTACTCCGTGATCATGGCGCTTGCAACAATGCCAAAATAGCGGAGACTCATAAAAAACAAGGTGCATGGTAACAAACAAGGTACAATCCCGTTAAAAGCTATAATAGATATATTGCTTATAAAGTTTTTAAGATTGCTTCGCTTACCTTCTTCGCATCACTGCTCACCCCCCACAAAGAAGTTCGCTGCAAAGTAAAATAGCTCATAAATCACACGCGATGCATAAGTATATTAGGAAAAAACAGCAACTATTTATCTGGGCGTAAGGATATTACTTAGCATCTTAAGAGAATATTCAGCGTAGTTTTATCCCCACCATCACCCTATTAATGTCCCCACTGCAGGGCCCAGCGCGGATTGTCGGCTGCTAACGACTGCAGAAGCAGCAGGGACCAACTGCTTAACGTGCCTTCCGAATCACGGAGGAAGTCGAGATGGTAAGTTTTTGGTCATCCTCCAATGCCCGGCCATTGCTAAAGTTGATTAAATTTCACGATCGTAGACTGAATGCGCTTAGTACCTTCGCCATCGAGCTCCTAGTTTTATAGCATATTTGAAGTAGTTCTTAAACTTTGAACTATTAAACAAAATGCATTGTATATTAAAGGTGTAGGTTATTAATACATCATATTTATAATATTCGTGATAGCGCCATTAGTTTCATATGTGCCACTCACAACATGCCATGCCATTCACGCACCCAGGTTATAAATTACATGAAATACGGGGGCGCAGTGTTGATACAAAGAACCGTCATTTATATGATACACGGGGACCGGGCGCGTTTCTTTCTGACATGGCTCCGTTGAATTGAATGTGGCAATTCCGGAAGGGCTGTGGTCCCTATGTCAGTCCATATTTTCATATAATGTGCTGAGATATTGTGCTATATAACAAGTAACAATTTACGAATCTAGAAAGATAATAATTTTAACTGTAAGTTACAGCTCATAACTAGGTATCTAAATCAATGTTTTTTATATAATATGAAATTATGGAATTGTAAAGTTATTCAAATGTCAAGTCAAGTCAAAATAGGTAGGTACTTATGTAATTACTATAACATAAATTAACGTAGAAGAAATTGTGGAATAGGAAATTCTCATTCTCAATGTTACTTATTATAAGTTTGCACTTAATAGAAACTTTGTTATTCTTAAAGTTTATATTTCTCCTACATCTGGAGCCACATAAATAGCCTGATATTACGGAACAAAGGGGCGTCTATCATTACTCAGTGGGTGCCTCCGCTTAATTGCTGTCGTCAGCTCAAACTGAGTACTGACTTGAAAGGGACATATTTCTTCTAAACGAAACGAGATTATTTTACCTTTTCTTTCTTCTTTTAGCATCAACTGCAGGGAACACAAAGAGATTGATATAGAAAAGTCATTTTAAGAAAAAACCGAATTTGAATAACCGTCCTTCTTACGTGCCTTCTTATCAATAAACAGAATTATGTTGCACTATGTAGTGAAGCAGTGTTTTGTTTACATTATCTATTCAAATTGATACAAATGACAAAATAGGTAGCCTATAGGTTTAATAATAATAATATATAATAATAATAAATACTAATTCAATATCCATTATTACATATAACAAGACTTCAATCTAAAAAATACAAAAAGTTAAGAATAACTACATAGTATTGTTTTGTGTTTCAGGAGAAAAGATCTACTTTAATATAAATCTACTTTAAAAATCAATAGCGCAATCAAAAAGGCAATAACAAAAAACGAATATACTTAATCTAATTTCAACGTTCTAATAAATATGATATACTTAATCAAAATTTATTTAAAAAAGGTCATCAAGTTGTCTAATTATTCATATGGCAACATTTGAAGGGTTTCTTGTAGGATTGTTTTATTGGGTTTTAATATATATTCAGCGGATAAATGTTTAGTTTTAAATTCAAGCGGTTGTACAAAAATGGACATTGAAAAAGGTAAAATCTAGAAGAGAACGCATGTTTAGTAAATATTGTTTGAGGGCAAGCTTTGTACTTTCGTCTTTTTAGTAATATTAGGATTGTGTGGGATTGCGGCATGCTGCTTAATTATTGTGTGCATTATATACATTTGTCTAACTGTTAGTACCTTGCAAGATTTATAAAGGAGATCCGTGGGATAGAGAAATAAACAACCTTTAGAATGGCTCGTTGGGCTCTCTCAAGAGTTAGTAATAGGGTTTTAAAAGTAGCACCGTTTCAGTTTAAAATATTTATGACGTTTTCAGACCGTGATTTTTTTATTTTCAAATGTATTATCCAGGTAACGGAGTAGTATTAAACTGACAAACCGAGTTAATAGAATATGCTATCTTTAAATAGAAAAACTGTTTTTGACGTGACAACGTCTTAAATTAGGTTGCGGCTGGGAGTCACTTATGAAAAAGTGTAACGCTCGGTAACGTTACGATGAGTCTCTCGTGTTAAGTTTAAGTTTACATGTACAATGTTTTAGTAAACAAAATATATTTCTATAGTTAAAATTTGTGCAATTCTTATTTTCATTCAATTCCTTGTTCCTATTGTGCAATTTAATTATATTCATATCAATAAATATTCTACCGAGAAAAAGACGTTGTCACGTAAAATCTTCGCCCGTAAAACCGACTTTACAGGCAACCATTTTTTTTTTCATTTTAACAGTAAGTGTTCATAAAGAACACTGATTCATTTTTCCAAAATTGCTTATTTGGAAAATTACATTTAAATAAATAAACATTTAGCAAAAACTTCAGAAGCAGCTTCATAAATTACGAAAAAAAGCTCCTAGAAAGAATATTATCTAAACCTTACTGCAACATAAACCGCAGGTAACTAACAAGTATCATTTTCATTAAGAATTTTGTAATTAATATGTTGAACAATAAATATACTTATTTATAACCATTATAAATGTATTTTAATGGTGTCTGGCGCGTCACGTTATTATAGGCTGTCACTCATAAGAAGATGCCTACGTACAAGGTAGCGACTGAAGGAACTTATAATGTAATTTTATCCTATACCAAATAAAATGCCGTAATGGTTAAGCTTCGTAATGTATGTAGGTATACCTACCTATTCCTTACCCGTAATTCATAATGTACCCGAGGATGTGATTTTCTTATTTGAAAGCGCAGAGCTTTTATTTTAAATGAGAAACATCAGTTTTAGTTGGTTTTGTGAGATATATTTCGGTTTTCTTTTCCTTTGTCTTTACATACATTGTTATTCTCGAGAATTCGTATATTATAATACCAGTGCCTCGCCCACGTATAAGCAACTTTTGGTTTTGGGCTTGTATTACACATGTAAACCTTTCGTAAAAAATGTGACTAATGATAAAAACTGTCCTCCCAAATACATATAGGGAACTATGTTTTACAGAATGTAAGGGCTTAGACCATCGCTTTTATTTTCGTGTTGAGCTTTAAATAAACTCATATTACGTGTGTTCAGTTCAATGATTTTATATGTACATATCAGAACTTTACATTTAGCTTAAACAGTGGTGGCAGACATTATTGTGTGAACTACAAGTCATGGATACATCAAAAAACCAGTATCACCTCATTTCAGTATCCCTACTTCCCCACCATATTTTGTACCGCTTAGATTAAAGTTGTTTGTAAATAAATAATAGGACTTTGACGACCCATCGTCTACATTTTTCACCCAAACTGCCGGGTTCGTAGACGACAATAACAAATTGCTGGAACATGTTTCTTTACTTTAAGTTATTCGTCTGAATCCAAGTCAACGGTTGGGTTTTAAAAAGACATCAAGTGAATTAACCCCACCTACTTACTTTTTTTTTAATTTATTTACCTTTGTTCCTTACATAACAGAATTACAGATTTGTTTTTTTCTTTACAGTTTTTATTTGAGTTAATATGTTTGTGTGAATATTTACTATGTAAATATTGCAGGTTTTTGAAAACAATGTTTCAATTATATATATGACAATTTTTCAAAATAATAGGCGTTAAAATGCAGTTTTTGTTAGTTAGGCTTTACAATTTCACGTTTGCAAATTAAATTCGGAGAGGTGTAAAAATAGAAATTCCATTGAAATGGCTTATTCAAAGGAAGTCGACGAACCCTAAAATATCCAAAAATAAACTCAAAACATTCCCAATAATAACAAATTCTAATTGAACAATAATATTTCATGCTTAGATACGTTACGGGGCTAGCACCACCAGCGCTCACGAGCAACAGATGCTATTCAAATAAAATACTGCTTATGAGTACTTTTGCTATTTGCGCTTTGTGATGGGCTTCTACGGAATCCTACATTACGCGTACCCCGACGCTCGACACGAATTCGACCAGTTTTTTAGATTGGGCTAAGTTTAAGTCAACGATTTATAAGGCGGTTGACAAAGAACAGAATGATAATACTCCAGACATACTAATTAATAATGAATATTTCCAATTCTCACACCAATTAAGCCCCATAGTAAGCAGTAAGGGCTTGTGTTATGGGATACTAGGTTTACGGATGGAATACATATACTGATACATATATGTATTCATATATTTAACAGTATATGTTTTCTATGTAATATGTAACTATGTTTATTGAGAAATACATATTAAACATTCATAACTAGAGTACAAATGCTCGTATTCATCACACAAAACTCTCGAGTAGGCTACTTCTTGAAACTTGGCGTACAACCCACTCGGCCACGGAGGCACGGTAATAATATCATACAGTATTCTATCTTCATACAAACGGTCGGAAAGCGAGTCATACCTACGCCACTCGAGTTCGATGTGCTCTCGGCGTGCACCCAGTCGCGAATGCGCCGCCGCGCCGCAACGACGACCGAACGGTCTAAATTGTTTTTTAAGCAGTTAGCCGTGCTTAAACATGCGTTTTGTATTGTAAATATTTGATTTAATTAAGTAGATACCTACATAATTTAGTATGGAAAAGAACAAACGACGATCAATATCGTACAACAGCACAATTGCTGTTTTTGGTTGCTTGAACTCTTCAATAACACACCCAGAGATATCATTTTTTAAATTACCTGAAATATTGGAAAGGTGTCTTACCTTTATAGAATATTTTTTATATACCTATCTACTAGTACGTTATTTGTTTCTAATATTTAGGTATTTCGGTTTTTCCATCGGGCAAAATATGAGAATCAGGAATAATATATAAATAAGTGGTTAGGATGAAAAAAGAGACAAACGAGTAATCTACCTACACTCGCGTTAAAAACAAAACTACATAAAATACTGTAGGCTGGCGGCCCTACCGCGTGCCAACACAGCGCTCGGTGTAGGCATTTATTTTCAAGGACAGGGCGGAGTCACAATACTGTATAGCTAATATTACCGTGACGGAGATCGTCAAATATTGTAGTTTGCTTATCGAAATAATAAACCACTTTTCTCGGCCGTTATTACTTTTTATTTTTTCTCAACGATCAAACATGGCATTTTAAATAATGAGGATGCATTGCAACCGATATTATTGTCTCTGCTTTGTGTTTTTTATTATTGACGTTAGACATTCCTGTTTGATCGTCGAGAAAAAATTAAATGAGCAACGAACAATAAAACTGATGAATTATTTCTATTATTATGCAATCTACAATATCTCGCGACTATTTCCATTCCGTTCTTTGTCATCGGTGAATATTTTAATGAGAATGTTGGATACTGACCGTGTAGTCGATGTTGGCATGCGTCCAGGTTTGCGGGGGGTCCTCCATAGACAGGATCATTGGCCGAGCGATGACATTGATGTACTTCAACACTTGCTGTTGCACCTCCTCCACTGAATGTATGTGAACGAAGTATCCTGCGTACACAAACATAACGTCATCATCAGCCTATTAATGTCCTCACTGCTGCGGAACAGGCCTTCCCTGTGGATGGAATAGGGAGATTGGGTCATGACCCACCACGCGCGCCCAGTGCGGATTCATGTGTGCTAGCAATTGCAGACGCAGCCGGGACTAACGACTTAACGTGCCTTCCGAAGCACGGAGGAGTTCGAGATAGTAATTGTTGGGTCACCCATCCAATGATTGACCACTGCGAAAGTTGCTTAACTTCAACGATCGCAGCGAATATGCTAGCCAATTTCGCTATCGAGCTCATATCAAATATTTATTTATGTCTGAAAAAAAAAACGTTTTCTGCAACAAGGCACACCAAATCATCCCACAAAGCATATTTCTTAATGTAAGTGGAGTTGAGTTGTGAAAATAGCTGACGCAACGAAAACGCGCCACTCCGGCCGTTCTCACCTTACCGGTCTGCACGACGATGGAACATTCAATTCAAAAAAAATTGACAAATGTCTACGACTTATTACTGGCTGCTTCAATAGTTATTGCCACATGATGTTACTGTAATTACATACTTAATGCCACGCTTAATGCATATTTTTTTCTGAAAATAGGAACATAGGACATTTTTTGAGTGCCAACAAACTTTTGCAGGAAAGCAAAAAATCATGTGTTTTCAAGATTTCCTTAAGCCTTACCAACCTATGAATCTAAAGCTCAATATGACTCTTGGAAAAGATTACCTACTGTCTATACTAAAAGTTTAAAAATATACTTTGATGCATGTTTTATAATACTCATGGCTGTGTGTGCTATATTGTGCGATTTGTAGATATAACGGTCTTTTGAACATGTTAATTCTCAAATGAAAAACACTACGTTTGCATTTTTGTATTTTGGGCTGCGGCACTTGCTAGGTTTTTTATTTGTGGATTGCGGATTAGTTCGTGCACTTACTCGGTTTTATGGTATCTCTATAATTAGGAATGGAGGCCTTTATTGAAAAGGGCACTTACTGTATTAAGAGAATAGTGTAAAAAGCTGGATTTCAAATAACTGAGTTTTGATTTGAACCGACTTCCATCCGGCACCTATTCTTGTACTGTGCTATTAACATAACATTAAGTAGAGGAATCTTACTTCAGATGAAAGCTTCCATTCCAGTGAGATCCGCAATGCCCTACATTTCCTAACCCACATCTTTCTACAGATTATAAGTATTATCTGCCTGATAAGTTCGCTACCAATTTGAGATGTTTGTTGTTTGCGGCCCAATTTAATCCGATGTTCCACGTCATGATTACGCTAATGGTTTTGATGTACTTATAATTAATAGAATTTGCCAGGCGTTGTCTGTATGATGAATATAATATTACGTGTCTAATACTTATTAAGAAAGGATATATCATGGTGTGCACTGCGTTATTAATCTTACATAGGTTCATCTTTTGTAAGGTTTGAAAAATTCAGCCATGACCGCTAAAACTAAAAAGATATTTTTATAAAAAGGGTTGAAAACAAGCTTATAGCTCACATGATAGTTATTGGACATAATGTATTTTTTTCTTCTTTTTTAATGAGATAACTCAATGTACATACGTTCCATAGCTCTATTAATAAACTACTTAGGAGAGTTAGATTTTATTACTCTTATCGCTCTATATCGATCAATTTTAGATTTTTTTCAATAGTTCCTACAAAAGATATCAATACCCTTAACGCTGGTAACTGAAAAACAAATCGATGAGGCAGTCTCCGTTATCAAGGTAGTGGGGCGCGAACAAAAACTTTATTCCGATAAAGCCCATTTGTTATTGGGGTGAAATCGTGCTCATTGGCTCTCCAGGAATAGGGAATTCTATAAGGAATTCCGTGAGCTGAGTGCCGATGTTATAGATCATATAGATGTTAATATTAAATTAAATAGGAAGAAAGTAGGTACTGAGACTTAATGTCACCTTTCGTAAGGATTTATTCCAAATGAAGATGTTATCTTGAATTATTTATTAAGATAACCCTTTATTCCACATGTCAAAAAAGTGAAACATAAATATTAAACCATAACATACTCGTACATTGGTTCAAAAAAGCTATAGCACAAATTTTAATCTTAGAAAGAAAGAAAATAAAGACCAAAACGCAGGTACCAGATAAACAACTCATCTCGAGACTTTGTAAACAATGTCTTCACTGTGTGAACAGCAATCGCTTCCAGGCAAAATTTGTTGCTGTAGTAAATTGTTATTTGCTTTTACTTTTAATAAAGGTTTTTATGCCAATATTTTTATTTGAAGACTAATAGATTTCGACAGGTTCTTACCATTCAAACTTAATATAAACTTTAATTACTAAAGACTTGAACGGCTCAATATCGTTAAATATTCTCACCTCTGTCCTCACATTATTTTGACCTCTATTACCTCTATTGCCGACAGTTATCCCGGTTATAAGACTCGAACACCTCCGTTGGGTTCCCGTAGGAACGTAGACCAAATAGATACTCAAACTTTGTTTACTAAAGACCTTAACGGATAAAACATTGTTAAAAAATCTTACCTCTGTTCAAACAAGTCATACTGTATCATGCGCTCGTTGGTGACCTTTTTGCCTATGAGGTAAGTAAAAACCGTTAGGGTGTTTACTGGGGTGTAGGTTTCATTGCTGATCGTTTACCCGTAATAAGTCTAGAACACCTTTGTCAGTTTGCCCGGGACGTAGTCCATGATACTTAAACTGTTATTACTGAAGAGTATAACGATAGAACATCATTAAAAAGTCTTACCTCTGTTTAAACAAGCCATCCACTGTATTTCGCGCACGTTGGTGACCTCTTTGCCTATTAGGTAAGTGAAGACCCTAACAGGAGTATAGGTCTCATTGCCGACAGTCTCCCTGTTGTAAGTCTCGAACACTTCTGTTAAGTTTCCCGGCACATAGTCCGTGATGACCATCACTAGCTGGTTGCAACCCTGCGTGCTGCTGACGCTGCAGTTCGTCCGTTTCTAAAACAATTTATCTCGTTGTTTATCGTATTAATATAAATATATATTTTTGAATAAAAAGCACTTTGTTCATGTGTCAGACTGGATGAATTTATACCGTTGCCTACACCACAGTATACCAAATCATTAATTCTGCCAAACTGTTTATGTTACTAATGTGGCTATACTCAGCTTCTTAGGACCTCTATATGAAATATAATATTAAGTACTAAAAATTTTAAATCAAACGAAAGTCAAACGCTATGCCATCATTTCGTAAATCTACAACGGGAGACGTTGTACTGAAAATAACCGGCAAGAAACTCAGCAAATGGCTTTTTCCCTGTTTTGAATATGGCCTTGTATCTTATGTGCGATTTTAATAAATAACTCTAAAGAAATTGATATTTAAATTGGAAACCTTTTTTGTTTGGTACTCTCTCTTATGGCAGTCCCCCGTCTTGGCAATATCATATTTAAAACTACAAAACTTTGACACTGAAAAAAAAATACACAGTGAATAATAATATACATGTATAAGTTGATTTTTGCTATATTATACGACTTGAGGGGGGAACGGTCGAACTTAGAACATAAGAGATGAGGTATCGCATGAGCCTCTATAGATGTTACATAAGTGAATATCGGTAATATTGTAGACAACATTTGACATAATTTAACCGAAACAATTACCCAGAATGGTGGTAGTTCGTAATTACTAATTGAGTGCAGCATGACCAAATCTTTAAATAAATGTACAAATTGAATAAAAGTGTCCGCGAACACTCACCGCTTTGAGTGTTGTAAAAGCTTTTATGTACGCTGCGGTCAGGTTGGCATTTCCCTCCAACTGCACTTTGTGTGTCTTCCCATTGTCAGTGGGCTCCAGTGTGTCCGTGATAGTCTTGAGATTTTCAGGTGTGGCTTGCACTAAGCCAACGAAACACTTCACTACTTCCGCAGCTTCATTTTTGAAATAATACACGTTGACGTAATCGTTGTTAGATAAAGTGTCCAGGAGCGATCTAAGCGTTCTCCTTGCAACGTAATTCTTGAATCCGGTCATTGATCCGGAAACATCAAACAGGATAATCACGTCCTTGGAACAGGTAGCCGCTTCTATGTACCAAGGACGAACCCGACAGTCGTACGTGTCCACTATCTTACGATTGTTCCAAGGCATTCCCGGGAAAAACCTCAGGATGCCGCGGGAGCTGCCGAAGTATTGCCACACCAATGACGGATCGGACTTATAGTTTTTGATAAATATATCGTTGAGACCTCTAGACCATAATATAGAATTAAGCGCTTCTTTTTCTGGAAAAGAATAGCATAAATAAAATAAATTTAAAAAAAAACAATTATCTAACAATAAACAATTACATCTAAAGAAAGCGCAAGAAACCCCGCCTGAAACCTGAACCGAGTGGATTAATTTCTAGTAAAATTTTCTTTAAATAAAAAAATGTAGCATTTTAATGTTTAAAAATAAAAATAAAATACTAGTTAAATGGCATCATTAATGTGTGAATGTGGAAATAAGTGTATTATGTATATACTGCAACCTTCAAAAAAATATCCTTGTCCAGAAAATCAAAGGCGCGGTAGCAAGAAACAGATAAATACATCACTCCCATAGCCACACCTCAATGACGTCACACTTTCCTAAGTGGGAGAGTAGGCTAGGCTTATAAGTTGTGAAACTGGAAAATGACTGGTTTTCATTTTAATATTCGTAGTACAACAATTTCCGTATTTAACCCAGTTGTTATAATATATCTTCACCAGCCCTCCCGTACTATCAATGTTATCTCTCATTATTTTATTAATAGTTTTTAACTTTAAAACATAAAATACTAGATGCCAAAATCCAATTAATCGTAAAATAACACAAATGAACATCAACTCGATCGATTTTATGATTTATAAATGGTTACTCAGTGTTATGAACTTCAAAACTAAAACACTGACCGTTGCCTTGTATTTTAGATTGACTCTATTATTATTTTTTTAATTTTAAACAATAATAAAAGCATTTGAAGCAAGAAATAGAACCCAATTGAGTTTAATATATTCAATGGGATATGGATTTCATAGACTGGACTAATTGATGCTGTATTTCATCTATACTAATATAAAGTCCTTCTTTAGATTTGATTGTTTGTTTGTATTGAATAGGCAAAGAAGCTTGCTGGACCGATTTGAAAAAATCTTTCACATTAAAAGAATCCTACATTATTATAGCTATTAACGGGATTATTACCATGTACCTTGTTTTTAATGAGTCAGTTACTCCGTGATCATGGCGCTTGCAACAGTGCCGAAATATCGGAGACTCATAAAAAACAAGGTACACGGTAACAATCCCGTTAATAGCTATAATGTTAGTGACCATGAAAGTTTAAAACAATAAATCCTACATTATCCTCAATGAACGTAAGCTTTAAATTTTTTTCAGAATAGTTAGGGTTCTGTATGAAAACTTCGCTAATACAGCTAACCCAACGTGTAAAAAAATACAAAAAATAACCTTATATCGCGTACGCTGCGAAATTAATTGACAAAAGAGCAAAGTGATGTACTAAAGTTTTATAGAGAACATTGTCGGAATTCTTCCTCTTTAAAAAAAAGTCCGCGACAGCATATGCCCATTTTTTAAGTTTGACTCACTAAACTTTTTCCTTAATTAACTCAGGTGAAACCGCAGGGGACCTCTAGCTGTGACGTAACTGTAATAGTTAGACATAAGGTATTTTGGACTTGTTTGTAGATATTATGTCCTCTATAAATAAATAAATATTTTCAACATTCACAAATTAGCCTAGCCTATTAATTCCAATTAGCCTAGCCCCAAAGTAAGCACTGTAAGGCTTGTGTTATGGTATACTAGGATAGCGAATAGAATACATATACTCTACATATATAAGTACGTTTATATAGAAATACATATTTAACATCCATGACTGGAGTACAAATGCTCGTATTCATCACACAAACATCTGCCCCCACCGGGATTCGAACCCGGGACCTCTCGAGTCGGCGACACCTTGAAACCCGGCGTTTAAACCACTCGGCCACGGAGGTCGTCATAAAACTTTACTACATCACTTTGCTCTTGTGTCAATGAATTTCGCAGCGTACGCCATATAACAAATGTAAATGTTAATTTTTTCCTGAAAAAAAATCTATACGGTTCAGGTATCAGAAAGGCCCTTAGAAGAAATTCGACACGAGCACGAAACGGCCATTAAGGTCTTACTAGGAATTTTATTTTATATTCATTATTTCTAGTTTCAGTGGCAAAGAAAGTCACGTTTTGTGAAAGATTTATTAATTATCTTTCTTACGGTTCATGAGTTATAAGTTCTCTGAAAGACTGACTGCCGAGACTTAATAATTTTCACCCTTTATTTTATTTATTGACTAACTTCTAATAATTACCTTTGTAGTAAATATTTGTGGGCACATGTACACAACTCATATTAGTATTAACATTAATATCGTAGAAATGTGTATCCCTCTCCAACTGAACCTCCATATAGTTGGTTCCGTTCTTCGCAAAATTTGGTATATTGGTGTCATCATCCTCATCTATGGCATCAGCTGGGTCTTCATAATGGAACTTGGAATACTTTGCCGAGCAGTATTTGAAATTATCATATTCATCCCTAGTTATTGTATAGTTAAACTCCTTAGCTAGTTGTTGCGCTGTAGCGTGAATGCACTGTAAATATTAATATTACAGCATTAACGTATAAAAACGAGTAGACTTACAATCTCGCTCAAAAAGTGTCGGAAGCAAAATTACGGATATTCGACTAGTGTGCGTAATTTTCAAACAGTCGTGTTCAAAAATTCTCGGTCGTATACAATTGATATTAAAACTTACTGCTACGATATAACGTATTAATTTGTTATCAGTACCACTAGCACGAACCATTATCGAATTCGTAACGTTTGCGAGTACGAATTGTCATTGTCAAATTTTGAATGGAAACTTAAACAGCAGCACCACAACGAACGTTACGAGAACTAAAACTCAGTACACATTTGGCAATGACATTTCGGACTCGCAAATTATTCGGATTCGATATTGGTTCGTGTTGGGGTACTGTTCGTGTTCGTGTTAGGGGTAAGTTGATGTAAAACGCCGCTCCGACGTTTTTTGATGCATTACGCGATTGAGAGTCTACTTATTATTACAGCAATTTTTTTATCGTTAATTTGGTGACTTAGTTTGTAAAAGACCTGTTTTATTAGACAAAGCAAGTATTCATATTTATTTAACGGTTTTTTGATGTAGAAAACTGTTAATTGATGACTAAACGCCGTTTAAACGTCATCAAAAGTATTTTTATTGAAATATTGGTGTGCATGGCTTGTTAATAATAAGGTTCTATAAAATATATCAACTTTTACGTTTCTTTCAATATTTTTGTTAGTCGCCCGCTGCAAATATTTTGATCTTACTTCCCTTTACACACACCTTACTGTTCAAAACAAACAAATTTTATCCACATAGTAAAAAAAAGTATGGGTAGCTATTGCAAAAGAAAATCAAATACCTTTTTATTGCTTTCTAGTTTCAATGGATAAACAAAGTATAGAATACACTATTCACAAATAAGATTGTGTCGCATTGTGAACTAACCTTGACTGCTTTGATTTTTTGTGTCAACATTGTGCTAACGGAACTTATCGATGAATTCAATATTTGCTCTCCATCTTTCCGCTTCACACTTGCATTCATCTTTTTATATTTCTGAAATAGAAAAGTTTATTTCTTTGACATAATTAAAACAAAATTAAATTAATTAAACAACATAATTTGAACTTTGCACAACGAAGGAGGCGTAATTGAATAAAATGTAACAGGACAATATTCTTACTTCTTTACATCTGCAAATACTTTTTACAATAAGTTTAGGTTAGTTTAGGTACTAAGTTTTTTTTATTATATTTTTATATCTAAAGCAAACGATTGAATAAGGTGAGAGGATGCTGCCTTACAGCCCTAGAAATATAAAAGGAAAAAGGAGATCGATAAATACATTAAGGTAACGAAAGACGCCGTTCGTGTCCAACTTGATACCTTGGCCAGGTTTATCTTTCTCTAGGATATTTCATTTAGATAAATAACAGCAATTAATCATAACATTTCTGTAAAAAAAATTATAAAAGCGATATGGCATTGACTGGGAAAGTTAGAAATTAGTTTTTAATTAAAAATCATTTTTATGCTCATGCTTACAATTAAGAGGAGTGACCAAAGTATGTTTCAGCAAGTTACCCGAAGTAATTTATACAAGGATGACGAAGTTGCAGGCATCAGTTGGTATATTTATATATCAATAATGATACGTACAAATCTAATCTGCTCCGATTTCGTCAGAGCTTCGCTGAGACCCCACAACTCCTGACCAAGTGTCCTCGCCCATGCTTTCACTCTGAAACAAAATACAGCAAGTAAGAATTCATATCATCATCATCAGCCTATTAATATCCCCTCTGCAGTGGCACACGACTCCTATGGATAGGGTGTGGAGACTAGACCGTGACCCACCACGCGGGCCCAGTGCGGATTGGTGGGTGCTAACGACTGCAGATGCAGCCGGGACTAATGGCTTAACGTGCCTTCCGAAGCACGGAGGACGATAATAAGTTTTTGGTCGCCCATCCAATGACCGACCATTGCGAAAGTTGCTTCATTTTAACGCTCTCAGGCTGAATGTGCTAACCACCTCCATCGAGCTCCTTACATATATTCTTGAATTGGTATTCATATACCTAATATGGAAAAAATTCAATTCAAGAATATTTTAGTTCAATGCGTTTTGACAGCAACCTTCTTTGTTAATACTTCGATGTAATGTATGATAAAATTATTCAAATGTATTTCACTTTGAAGGACGGTAGGAAAAGCTCAATGTCATGCAACATGAAGATGTTTGGATACAATATTATTTATATCTAGATATGAATCAATACAAAATAAACTTTATGAAGATTTGTGTAAAATACATCTCTTACAAGAAATTTGCATTTTGTCAGACTTATATTGTGAAGACATACATTCATTAAGGAATTATGAAAAATGGGTTCATTTAGTTCACTTTACAGAAACAATATCTTTTATATTGCTCCCTTAAACAACATGAAATGGCCCCAGAACCCATTTTACATTTTTGTACATTATAATAATTTAAAAATTCTTTTGTTGCAGAACTCTATTAAATGGACATCCTGCATTCAAAACCAGTATGCCTTGTGAACTATATTTCCGAACACATCTATCGGCCCACTTATATAGGGTCATAAGTTTCAACGGTAAGTAGCAAAAATATATGTTAGTTTGAGCAATAGTAACATATTTTTTTAAACCACTCGAAAGAGGTGGTTTATAAATCAACTTCAACTTAACATAACGTAACATTTATTTTACCTAAGGACCATCAAAATTTAAAATACTAGGTAGGCTTATAAATGTGTGTAGAAGTGCAGTTATTCCGAAATATAAGTACCTACCTGCTTACTACTACGTACACCTTAAAAAACAAAAGAAAAGCTTTAAATAATGGAATTCATAACTGAAATAATAACTCATACTTATCGATCTTTGATGTAAGAGGAACTTTAAAGCTATCCCTTATATTATATCTATACTTACTGTACTTAAGTTCCTGTATGGGAAGCTAACTACATCACGGCTGTTAGTATACAAAGATAAACTCACTAAATCATCTTCCGTGTCGAGCTACGCAAAAGTTATTAGCTTATTTGCCCATAGTCCGGGCGGAGGTCACGCCAGATAAATCAATAACCTTATTGCGAAAATAAAGGCATAAGTACTAAATATAGGAATCATCGTATAGATCAAAATAAAAACGCAAGCATATTTACTATTGTTAAATCTTACGAACCGCCTATAATACTAGACTGAACCGATTTAAAGTTATAGAAAATAATAATAGAAAAAATCCTTAAGTTCAGGCAGCAGAAAATTAAAATCTAGCAGTTACTTAAATGCTTAAAAATATAATAACCGATTTAAAACTGTTATCCGTGTCTTTTGACATTTATGGAAAAAATAATTCCTCAGAGATTCAAAGTACTTAGCTCGTAGTGCATTACCAGCGTTCAATTGGTTTGATGCAATACATTTATACTTACAGATTTTTACTAGAAATTTTCTCAGTTTTCGCTAGTTACAATGTAGCATTTTAACGCTTATAGAATGTCTATGTATAATTTAATATACTTAACAAACATTTTTGTTACGTAAGCGAGGATAAGGACCACTTATATGTTTTTACTTTTTTTTAATAACATTTCAATCGCGACTCAGAAATCCATACATGGTACATCTATTGCTACAGACAGAGGAAATTGGCATTAGTCTAAAATTTGTAAAATTGTGCCTTATTGGATAAGTACATTATTGTACTACTGATTAAGGTCGTAAATGCAGAAGTCTTGACAAATCAAGTAAGTTTTTTTTTATTTTAAGATTTTTTATATCACATTTTTACAATAAAAAAAGCTAAATTTTAAGTGTGTTGTATCAACGAATAGTAAACTTTAGAAAACCTCATACAGTCATGGTTCTAATTATTATATAAATAAAATGGAATCTGCAAAATGTATGTACGCACCAAGTTGTTTTTTTTTATTGTGTTCATTATTGAGATAAACTCACTAAATCATGTCATCATCAATCATCGTCATCATTTTAAATATTTTAAACTAATGCCAGGTTTGTATATGAGGAAAAAAACAACCATTTTTTTAAACACTAATTTTTTTTTTAAACCATAATATGAAAAGTGATTGATTTAATGAGACTGTGAGAGATCTTCCATATATTGACAAAATATCAGCGGGCATACATAGTTATAACGTGAAACCAGTTTTTCAGGAATTCTGAAATTAGACACAAAAAATGGCGGTACGAAGTTTGCCGGGACAGTTAGTATAGGTAATAATAAAGCACAGTTTAAACCCGTTTAAAAAGTGATTAATTTACTTTTCCGTATTATATTATGATTACGTGGAAGAGATGAAGCCATGTTGAAGGATACAATTTAAGATTCTAATCGTCTCCTTTCATAGTGCAATTGTATTCACCAACAATTCCACGGGCGTGGCTTTTACAGGGTTATAAAGCATGAAAGGTTTTTATTTATGATTCTCTTAAGATTCATCCATACAAAAGGATGGTAATCCTTAAATCATAATTAAATTACGTAGGAGGCAGTTCTATATTATGAGGTCATTGTATGAGATCATTAGTTGTAGAAACATTAAATAGACGTCAAAGAGGCGTGAATTATTTTCTTTATCCTACTAATCTAATATTATAAATGTGAAAGTTTGTACGTTTGTTACTCAATCACGCAAAAACAGCTGAATAGATTTGGGTGAAATTTGGGTTTATTACCTGGATTGAGACATAGAATATTATTATATCCCAAAAAAATGTGAGATAGGGGAATCTCATAATACTAAAGCTAACGCGGACGAAGTCGCGGGCGGCCGCTTGTTCAGTTGTAATTGATGCTCTTTTTCTTTGCACAACGATAAAATAACACGCTGCTTTGATAACACTTTTAGATCTCAATATCCAGCGCTGCTTAAAAATCGTAAATTCCTAAAGCATCCTGAATTCTGTCCATAATCATCATCAACTATAAACAACATCAACTCTAAACATAACTTCTAGATATGGAAATACATACGTAGTCAAAGGTCACGCTTTTTCCCAGATTTCAGGCAGAGACAAATTGATCTCCACTTGCCTCACTCCCGACACACCTCTTTCGCTTCCAACATTCATCTATCGTTATCTGTTTTTGTGAAGTTTTTTACAGATAATATTGAGTATCTCTATTAGCGAAATAGTAAGCACATTCGTTTTGAGATAACAGATCTTGAGCAACTTTCGCAGTCAACGGATGGGTGATCAAAAATTTAGTTTCGCCTTCCTGTTTCATTAACATTGCCTTTTTTTATGCGAGGCGCAGCAAATTTCCAAAATTTGCGAAGATAGATTTTGCGGCAGAAAGTATGCCGCTCCAGCCATCCTCACCTTGCCGGCCTGAACTCAATCCCTACCCCACGGAGCCCCAGAACCCTTCTCACTAGCAGAAACATAAGACTACCAAAAGGTAGCCTTATTTTACTGTGGTTTTCTGTAAGGCGGAGGTTGCTTCCCCTGCGGAAAATCTGCCCTACCTACCTCTCTTGAAAATCTTCGTTAAATCTGCAATCGTTGCTAGAATTGACAATTTTGTGATCTGTCTATGATTCTCAGCAGAAACGAATACATGATATTAACACAAAATAAAATTATTAAATAAATATAAATATATAAAATAATATAAAAATTCACAATTAATTGTGATGCACGATGTAATTCCAATGATCTGAAATTATTTCTAGAATACCTCTGTGTTAAAATCTTCAAACAAGTTCACTTTGTATAATTGTATATACAAAACACACCTATTCAATGATTGACTTTGTGGAAGTTCTTTAAATAAATATTGATCTGTTACCATCGTGAAAAATTTTTTTTTTAATACGAAATTGCTATTAGCTTTCTTCAAAATAGTTTTTTTACTGAAGTGTCACGTACCCAAAAGATTTTAATGCTTAAATTTCACACGATTTTCATTAAATTAATCATGGTTTGCTCCTCGAAAATCTCTACTTCATTTTCACGATACAGCATTTTTTCATTTAATAAATTATTAATTGTATCACTTGAGAAAAGCCATCCAATGACAATAATGTAATGTTGTTAATCGTATAGGATCGACCCAATTAAATTCATTGGATAAATTATATCAACAAATTTTACCTGAGTATTATTCAATTTGTTGGTTATCCAGCCAGACGTGTGACCATATTTTTTAAGTTGCGTAAACACTATTTCAAACAGGGAAGTAGTTATAAGTGTTATAGCACCTCAAAGTACAAAAAAAAACTATCTATATGTGTATTTGTGCTCAAAGAGACCTTTCCTGCTTTATAAACAAAAAAACGGGCGCTTTTTTCTTAAAGGAATTAATTTTATTACAATAAAAAAAGTTTTATTCACTTAATGATGTAATTTAACATGTTATTTAAAGTATCTTGGCACGAAAGCTTACGCCTAACATTTTAAATTAACAAAATAATAATTTATTACAAAATAGTGAAATTTTATTTTGGATCGTTTTCGTACTACAACGTACCGAACGGACAGATTAAGCTTAACAGATCATTAGTCAGATTGAAATCTATTAGTATCCAAAGTATTTTTTTTTTCATAGTGAGGAATCAAAAGTCATTTCCACATATCATACACCTAACAGTATCCCTAGCACGAACCATTATCGAATTCGAATAATTTGCGAGTGCGAAATGTCAATGTCTTTTGTATGTAAACTTGAACAGCAATGCCACAAAGTACGTAACGAGAACTAAAAATCAGTACACATTTGACAATGTCATTTCGGATTCGCAAACGGTACGAATTCGATATTGGTTCGTGCTAAGGGTACAGTACCCCTAGAATTCGAATTCGAATAGTTAGCGCGTGCGAAATGTCAATGTCAAATTTTGTATGGAAACTCGAATAGCAGCGCCACAACGGACGTAATGAGAACTAAAAATCAATACATATTTGACAATGACATTTCGCAGTCGCTAATGATACTCGTACGAATTCGATATTTGTTTAAGCTAAGGGTACTGTATTACTTGTCGAGCAAAGCACGTACAAGTGTGACACTTATTATTTCGAACACCAAGAACCCTCATTTAAAATGTAACGTTTGTCACGAGCCGTTTGAAATCATTTGAAATTGTTTGAAAAGTTTTAACCTTCGAAACGGCACTTGTTACCGAAAGTTGTTTCCAATAAACAGACTTCTTTCTCTTCGGGGGAGTTTTGCACGAAATACATAAATATGTTTAAAGAAACTTGTTTATAACTTTCGGGGGGGGTGACAGATCCTATCAGATTTTGTATAGGTATCTATATGTAGCTACTTTACATCAATCTTTACGGCCACTCTACGAGGACGACACGAAGTTAACGATGCGAACTTCGTTAATGCTCCTTGATTTTTTTTAGGTTAATAAGATTGAGTTTGTGAGATTACGGGGCAGTTTCCTGGGAATTGGAATATAGATTAGTATTAACATTGAACCAACGTAACGTCGCAAATGTTGGAGAAATTGTAAATTGTATTATTCAAAGTATTGTTGCATAAATCAGAAAAAAAATGTGTATTTTATTTGTGCGGGTTGTTGCTGGGTACTAATGTGAGCTAGGGTAGGGTGAGTTAGTATGATATGAATGATGTATGTCCTCAGGGATAGACGGTGCTGCTTCGTACATTTTTGAACGGTTGGCCGACTTTTCGCGGGCATGCGACGAATGTTAAGTAGATACGCTAAGTACCTTTACACTAAAAAAAGTGGACCTACTCTTATTTATTGTGTTTTTTTATTAAATAAACACAGAAAAAAATATCTAGTGTATCAGGAATAAATACTTTTCGGTGTGATATTTTTTCTGGTCATTTTTACTGCGATTAATCGCAATTTTTATAAATTTTGTGCATTTATTAAAACCAATTTTTTAATTTTTGAATAAATATTGTGCATTTATTAATTATTAGAAATGTTTATAGTATTCAGCTGTTTAGTTTATGAAGCTTGCGTGTATGACATTTTGTACAGTTAAGTAACCTATTTTCAGAGATGTGACTTATCTGAGATAAAAGTATCTAAGATGCAGATACAAAATATGTATTTGTATTTGTATCTTGTATTTCAAATATTTTTTTAAATTTATTTTGTATCTTGTATTTAAATAATTATTTTCAGTATCTAAGTATTTTGAAGATACTTTTTTTACTAAAATACTTTTTCTTTTCCTATATAATTTTCAACATTGATTTTAAAACGCATGCATTTTTGTAAATTAGAGCGTTGTTATTTTAGTTAAGCCTAAGTGCATTACTTTTTTATCAACTTTAATCACCATGAAAAGAAAATCGTAAGTTCATAATATGTTGCCGTCTCGTTCACCTTAATGTTATGGGTAGTAGTGAACAAAAAATACGTAACATAGGTACATTTTTTTGGTAGCGTTCACTACAGGCAGAAGAGTCGTTTGAAATTTGTGTCAATTTTCTTTGGTCTGTTTTGTAATGGAGTGAAATGAAGATAAAAAAATCAAGTTATTTTTACAAATAATTAGAGAGAGAGACCGGATCTTATTAATGATATCATCTCTTGAACATGATCATTCGTAAACACGGCATATTATTAATAATCGCGCTCACCCATCCTAAACCAAACCAATCGTAAACAAACTGCATATTCATAATCATGGTCAGCCATCCAAAACCTGACCAATCATAAACACTCTGCACTTTCAGAATATCGAAAAAACAATTACACCAAAACTATCATTCATTCATAGTTCTTGATAAATATTGAAGAAACGTGAATGCAAGTAAGATCAATCGTAAGATGATGATGATGAATTTGATTATTGGAAGAACAGCAGCCGCCCCGTTTTTAGGTTCGTGCCTAACGGTTTTGTTATTAAAAAAACAGGCATAGCGGACTGGCTATATTGCAAACATGTTTTGATTCAAAAGTATCTTTATCTTAAAAAAAAATATTTTGAAAATACGTATCTTGTATCTGGTATTTCAAATACTTTTTTCAAAAGTATCTTGTATCTATTAACTAAATACTTGACTTGACCAGGATCTGTATTTTGTATTTTAGATACTTTTTTAAATGTATTTGTTACATCTCTGCCTATTTTAGATCCTATGAAAATGTTGAAATTTGCATTATAAACGTATTTTTATAAAGTACATTTTACTCATTTAAAATGGTAAAGTAGATAAAAGAGACAAAAATTTGTTCCAAATTCTAAAATTCAATTTAACTTGTTCATTGCCGAATTAGTAATTTAAGTCCCTTTAGCGAGCTTTCGAAGTGCTTTTATCATTTAAATTGATTCCAATGTTGGTTTAGGTAGTCTTATAAGATGAATGTTAAGTACGTATTAGTTCATTATTTAATGATTGAAATTGCTTTATGGTATCAGAGTTCACTGTTATACTTAATACCAATTATTAAAACCCAATCACTATATCTCTAAAGAACATTATTCCTAATATTTGTAGCCCGAATGCACGCTATCCCTAATAACTTTAGACCTATAACACTGCATACCTAATATATCGATCCCGAATGCACGCTATCCCTTATAATACTTCCAGGGCCCAAGTGGTGATACTTCACACTAGGTTTGGTTAGTGTTGTGACCATAACAGAAAAATAATACCAATTCTAAAGTTATTAGGGATAGCGTGCATTCGGGGTCGAAATATTAGGTATACAGTGTTATAGGTTTAAAGTTATTAGGGATAGCGTGCATTCGGGCTACAAATATTAGGAATAATGTTCTTTAGAGATATAGTGATTCGGGGTTTCAATTATTGGTACTAAGTATAACAGTCATCAGAGTTTACTCAAATATATCAAAATATTACAATAATCCTCATTCGGTACAATTAATATCATAGAGGTGCAACATTTTTTTTATAAAAGATTTGAGTAGGTACGTTTGATTTACCACAAACGCACCTGATGTTAAACAACGATGCTGAACTTAGCTGGAGCATATAAACTCAAATAATTCTATTTACTCTTGCCTTGAAGGTCCCTATATTATATGTATCGGGTATATAGACGCAGGAAGGGAGTTCCATTCCCTAGCGGTTCGCATGATAAAGGACGCGAATCGTGAGGCACGTAGGGGAGGTATGCCAACCACGTACGGATTAAGACCGTGTCCATGTCTCGTCACGCGATAGTAAAAAGGTGCAAGCGGAATTAATTCGAATAGTTCTTGTGCATGCTCCCTGAAATGTAACCTGTAGAAAACACTTAGACACGCAACCAGGCGGTGATGTTCGAGGGTTTGTAGGCGTCTGGTTGTGAGTATTTCATTTCTTATTTAGCACGTCTGTCAATAGCTTGTAAGATTTCAAGCTGGTAACGGGAAGATCCATCCCATACGTGGAAAGCAGTACTCGATGCACGAGTGAACTTGTGCTGAATAAAGATTCAGCAATTAAAATATTTGCGGAACTTGGTGAGGAGTCGCAATCCTATCTACCATCTATTTATTCTTAAAAAATATGTTAATCTAGGCTGAAGCATACATTTATATGCATAGTCATAACGGTTTTAGGCATGTTTTTTTATTTACTTAATAATGGGCCTGTTTTTAACTTTTTTTAATTCTTAGAATTGTATTGAATTGCAATGAGCGTTACATTGGAGCTTGATTGCGTACTGGTTGGCGCGTTTGCTCTGCAATTAGCAATGGCCTGTCATCTATATGGCTACTAAACCAAAAATGTATTATATCAAGCACCTTCGTTCTTTGATATGCACGTTATTATGTTATTAAAATGTTAAGCTGCCAGCCTCTGTAGACGTCACTTTCCAATATCTATATACCTAGCTACTTCACATTATGCCCGCGAAGTTGTGGTTTAAAAGCTCGTTCCCCCTTTGTGTTTTATTCACAGTCAGTCAGAGTTGGTGCCCCTCCGTGGGGAACATAAATGAGGCGGTAAACCCAAAAGTGGCGTAACCCTCAATTATTTATTCATATTCTGATTCATCTATGACTATGATCATCTACTAGTATTATAAATGTGAACGTCGACTAAAGAAAAAATAAGTGTCCATTATTTTTGTTAATCTAACTGACGGACTTAATAGATTTTCGTTTACTTTACCCCGTCATCATCCCTATTATTTTTTCTTTATTCTGCTACTTGTGCGAAATACTTAATTTAAAATTGGGGTTGTACACAAAGCTAGACACTAATTTCATACTTTCATTACCTACGCGTTTTAACCCTCAAGAGGATGAATTTAAAAAAATATTATTAGCCTATTTTTTTATTCATCCTCTTTCGTTTTACTTTCATTGATAACCATGAACTCACCTACTAATTTCACATTTGTAACTTTAAATTGACAAGTTTTGTACTGACTTTCCTCTCAGCGAAACGAACCATTGTGCAGAATTTCAGACTTCAAGACCCAGCAGATTCGGTTTTGCGTTATCAATCATCTTGTCAATCAAACGTTAGTCAGGTCTTCTTTATTCATCTATTAGGTATATTTATAAACCGTGAATTATGAGTTGCCTGAGAACCTATGCTAGCTAATTTAGACAATGAGGTTACAATTCCGCAAAAAAACTCAACTCAGTAATTGTGCAATTATGAAATCTTAACTATTTTATTTGTCATAAATTGATTCAAATAAATCTACTTTTAGGATCTACGTACTTTAAACAAATAAAAGTTCCAGAATGTTATTTAAAAATTTGCGGCATTATTTATCTATTTATTTAAACTTTATTGCCAAACATGAGCAAACGACGGCGGACTTAATGCCATGGGAATTCTCTACCAGTCAATCAGTATGATTGTTGGAGACAAATAGTATGGCGATAGGGGAAAGTTGCTAAAAATGAAATAAAAGGAACATCAACCACATATATAAAATACATAAATAACATACATAAACATACACACACACACAGAGACATATATATATATATATATATATATATATGTATATATATACATATATATGCATAACATACATAAAATACAATAAATATAATATATTATTATTATTATAGGGTATTTTATAAACAATATAAATCAATATTTTTGTATGGGGGTGTAGAATGTTTACTGTTTAAAACTCGCTTCGCTCTTTTATAGTTCGCACTTGTTTTATAAACTCAATTTTGAGTTTCTTAGATAACTCAAAATTCACGGTGTATATATACATCACTAGCGGCCGCCCGCGACTTCATTCGCGTTAGTTAGTTAGTTTTGTTTTTGAGAATCCCACAGGAACCTGACATTTATCCGGAATAAAAAGTACCTATCCTTTCTCTCAATCCAGATAATAAACTATATGCGTGTTTATCTTATGTCTACGGTTCTTGCGTACTGCGACAAAGTTAGAATAATATAAGATATATCATTTTTCATTCTGAGTCTGTCAAAACAGCGGAATATCACGAATTGGAAATAAGAAGTTACTTCTCAGTTTAGTGTATGTGAAAAATATATTTTAAAGAATAACCTGAATTGTATTTTTTATATCCTACGTTCACGATGGGATTGACACAAAAAGTATACCCACCGAGGGCTCCGTACAAATTGTAGGTACCTACCTACCTACATATTATAATTATCAAATTTAATAAGATTGTGTAATACCAGTGAAATTGTGGTTATACATACTAGCAATTCATACATATGAGTAATTAAACACATGTTTATTTCTTTAACATAACCATTAACTTGTCTTTTAAAATTTTTGGTTACACCTTTTTAGCATAGCCTATAAGTACCTGTACAATTTGCATATAAAAGAGAGAAAAGGTATTAATTCTAATTCTTCGTCATAAATCAAAAACTATACATCATAATAATAAATTAAATTTCTGTATCAGCTTGTTCGAGTAAGGCCCTTACATACAATACCCCACATGACTCGGCTAACTCACTTTAAATTAGTACCCCTGTTCCTTGCAAAAATACGACTACGGTTTTTTTTGTTATAAAAAATATGCGGCTTTCAGAATTTAAATATAGGTTTGTACTAGCAAATTTGGTCACCAATACTATCATGACCGCGCATACTGTTGCTTAACCTCGATTATTATAACAAATAGTTTTCATATTCTTTTTCTGTTATTTGCGATATGATACGATATTAGGTAGTAGTAACAACGCATTTCTAGTTTAAACCCTATGTGGTTTTTTGTGAATGTTGTAATTAATGTTTGTGTTATATGTTTAAATGGTAAATAAAAAAAAATAAAAAAAAGTTGCTAAATTTCAGAGTCCTAGGTGAACGGAAAGTACCTTATCAATTTTGATTCCCTTAGAGATTGTCGAAATGTAATTTTTTTTGCAACATAAACGGCCGTACCTTTTTTATATATAAACTTAGTAGTTTGATTATTCACCATTCGAGTGGTCGTAGACCTGAGTATATGGTTTTAAAGGGTCTTCATCTTGACAGACAGACGGTCCATCATCGAAGTCGAGTTTGTGCATATTGCGTGGAAATACTGAAGTTGTTACAACTGTTAGTTTCTAGAGTTTAATATAAACTTAGAAGTTTGATTATTCACAGCTTCAAGGGGCAGTAGACCTGAGTATATGGTTTTAAAGGGTCTTGACAGACAGACGGTCCATCATCGCAGTGGAATTCGTGCATATTGCGTGGAAATACTGAAGTTTACAACTGTTGATAATCTTCTCTTCCAATCACAATAAAGTTATGGAATGAGCTCCCATCCGCGGTGTTCCGTCATTGCCATAGCATGGTCCTCTTCAAACGAGGCCAAAAAGAAGCGTTCCACGAAAGGCAGTGGCATGCCCTTGTCACTGGTATTGCTGATGTCCATGGGTGACGGTGACCATTTAACATCAGGTTAAGTGGTCATCAGACAGACGTCTGCTCGTCTGTCTTCGAAGGCAATGAAAAAATAAAAATGTTTGTCTCATATTTTTTGTTAAATACACAAAGTTTCAATTTAAAATGGCGATTTGAATTGGCTGAAAATCACGTTAACAGATTCCGCTACATACGTCGCTATATACAAATACACAAGAGTAACAAATAAAAAATAAAACAAAAACATAACCTTAAGATGAAAACTCGGATAATTTAATTAAGAAGTGTAATCACAAATAATTTAGCGGTGATGAATTGATCGGATGTAAACATAAGTTAAACTTTTATGGATCACAATGATTTCACTTAATAATAGATAAAATACTTTATGGGTTATCAAGAGTAATAGAACTTTACTCCTGTTTTTTTAATAAAACTGTGTGAAATAATCTTTTTCACTCGTTATTTTCATCACTTCACTAAAATAATTTAACAATACTAATTTATAACTTACCATAGCCTATAGGATGACATAATTCATAAATCAACAAGTAGAGTTTGGATCACTATCATAAACATATTTTAGTACAGAAACCTAACTCTGTTTAGGAAACAAAACAATACCGCATTACTACAAATCGATATCACTACCTACCAGTGTGTCCAATTAGTTTATTACAGTTCATAAGGCACGGAAAGGCAACTTATGTACTTCATAAGAAAAGGACCATGTTCTGCCATTCACGTTGAGGTTTTCCCACAAGAATTTTTTTCAACCGATATATTAATACCAATAAATACACTTGAAGTTTAAACCTCCGGTGTTATGGATGTTAAGATACTCACATGTCACCTTTCCATGCCGGCACTGGCTCTGGGATCACACACAGAGCCAGCAAAAGGCAAAGTATCAGACATCGCATTTCGATGACTCACGCGCAGCTGTCAAATGGCGGCATACGCCGCAGGATTAATACACTTTAAGGCACATCGTTACCGTATTTGTTACGTTTAAGGCTAACAGATCACTGTATATAATAATTTCTATAGTCAGGAAAGAAGGCCACTACTAGAAGCGAATCGTGTGTTACATTTGTATCTATGTTAATAAAATTTTGTTTGGAAGTTAACGTATAAGTATTTGTAAAGTTCACAACGCGACGTTAAGCGCGCGGGGCGCGTGTGTCCGCAGCAGCCCACGTGCAGCGTCTATTCTGGGCGGGCGGCGATGGCGGCGGCGGCGGCGGGCGGCATCGAGCGCCCGCGAACTAGGTCGGCCACAGAGCTTCTGCCGCTCGCAGCTCCGCTCGTTTCATTACACGCAGTCGCCGAGCTTCACAAAACTCCCGCTGCGTGGCGCGACCGACGCGTTACAACCACGATAATTCCCCCTGAACGTTTATCTAACTAATGGCACTTTTCAGTTCGCTCCGATACAAGTACCGACGATGAGTCACGAGCAATTTGCCTGCTATTGTAGCGAACTTTCCAAACTCGATAGTATTGTTTGCTTTAACTTATTTATTGAATATCGTTGATGTATCATATCAAAAACTTTAAGTATGTTTAGTTTTGAACTAATAATAACAGAATTCGTGTTAGATTAACATACATATTTTCTAAAACCTGTTATCTTAGTAAGGGCAATCAAATAAACGTTGATAAATCCGAACTAAAATAATAAACTCTTGGTCAATTTATACCGATTTCATTTATTTTTCCGAGCTTTATAAATTATCCTTTGTTAGAAATTATCTAAGCACGTAACCGACCGACATGCACAATCTCGTCAGGTTATTATAGTCACCTTTTATCCAGTTTAATTGAAGCAAACTCACGGGCCACCTGACAACAAGCGGCCACCGTAGGCTATGGACAATTAAAACCAGACCTTTCATACGCTATTGTTAACATTTATCTATACCAAGGAACATCAAAGCTTTGAATACTTATCAAGAAATATGAAAGTGATATTTTCTCAGGTAATGGTTGGAGCTCTAATTCAAGCAGAATAATCTGTTTTAAATAACATAGTCCAGGATGCCGACATTTTTACAGAACGATTAAATCATTTAACTGAAACTGCTTACCTTTCTGCTTTTATAATATGTTGTGTAAAATAGATTTTGATTATACTTATATTTATTTATTTATTATTAGTATCTTTTTTTGTTTTATAATTACAATATTTACTTTTGTTTCTTGTATCTTAAGGGCCATTTACATGATGCAAGTTTCTTGCCTGTTGCATATAATTAAATCGAAGCAATAAATGACTTGCATGGCACACAGCACATAACATTCTTGATCTGTTATGCAAGTTTTGTTTCAATACTTTTCTTGGTGTTAACAGCACATACAATAATTTCACTTCTATGCAAAAACGTTCAATACTTGAATGAAAAATTCGCAAACGCAAATACGTGCAATTCTTGAAGCAACTCTCCAATGAATGGTACATGCACATACAAGCCTGTGCTTAGAGATATCAAAACTTGAAAGCAATAATCTCCTAAACATAATTGTATTGGTGTAAATTTGCAATTTTTACAAAAAGCCATTTGCAATTCTTTCTTATTAAAACTGGCATTCAATAATTGTATGCAACCTTTTTACTATGCCGCGTGTGAACAGTTACTTACAATTCTTGAAGGTCAATTATTGCGCCTCATTTATTGTATTCAATAATTGCTCTTGTATGTACAAGAAAATTGCATCGTGTAAATGAGTCTTTAGATTGAACATACTAACGTGTTGGCATTATTAGCTGTAAGATTGGAATTTGTATTTAAATAAATATATAAAAAAAACCCTGCCTTTTCATGCAATATAAATAAATACATACGACAAACGACTGAAAAGATTTGAATGAATATTGTCATAGTAATATTTGATAAATCTAAAGAAAAAAAAACTTATAAAATTTTCATTAGATTTATAAATGTAGCAGTTTAATGCTTAAACTAACAATGTAAGTATAATACATAATATATTAAAGTGGCTCACCCGGCGAACATCGTACCGCCATATTTTTTTCATATACATTTACGAAAAGAGTGGTTTAACTATTTATGACCGCTGTCTATGTTTTGACAATATATTGAAGATCGCTCGCAGTTTTCTGTCTCATTCAATAAATCACTTTTCATAAGAGGTTTAAAAACGAACTGGTTCTGTTTTTTTCTTAATACAAACCGTGTTCTGACAATAATGAACACAATAAAAAAAGAATTATCCAATTTAGTACAATCTTTCGAAAGTTATGTGCGTGCATACATGGATATATAATTTTGCTCCGGAAAAATCATAAGTTGAAAATTAAAAATTAAAAAGTTTTTTATTTTCCAAAGAATTATTTTAAATTACAAATTGAGACAACACCGAAAGTTCATAAACGTAATAAATTCTCGTGTCAATATTGGTTCCTAATGAGATTCACAAGAAATCTGCAGGACTAACCTTATTTATTTCATAGAAAGCTGATTTTTTTGTCCGCAGTTAAAGTTCCAAAAGGGCTTCTAGAATTCTAAATTCACCGCAGATAAGTACATGAGCATATTACAAAGAATATAAAAACCTACTTCATTTCTGTTTAATAAATACTAAACCCTGATATATAACTTGTTTTTATCACGCTCAAATGTCAAATTACTATGGAGTTTGACAGAGAGACGGGATAATATAACGTGATATAACGTAAATTAAGGTGATCATGCTATGGGGACTGTAATTGATTGACCATTTTGATGAATAATCTTATAGCAGGACCTTTAAGAACAAAGACAAAATCAATTTTTATGAAAATCTTGCGGGCTAATAAGCCAGTACACTATAGACTTTGAATTTATAGTTATTTAAATGAAAAAAGGTGGAAGGAAGTCACTTAAAGTTCAAGCCTACTACAATATATCAAAAACCTAATCGTCAATATAGCTGAAACGGCAGAAAAGTTGCCAGATGGCGCTGTCGTCACGTAAACATCGACGTCGTATTTAAAATTGATTTATAAATATAAAAAGTGAATTGTTCTGCTTAGCGAGTAAATCATACTGATATATTTCATGTGTGAAATATGTGGAAATGTAGGCCAGTGGAAATACCACCATACAGTGAAAATAAACAATAAATTAAAATTATCATCAGTGACCCATAAAAACAGTGTAAAAAGCTTATTTCAAGTATATTAAACAGAAGAATAATAATAAATGATAACAGTGTTAGTGACAAAATTAAAGATTTAGTGAAAATACGTTTTAAATTTTTTTTGATGAATCATAAAATAACGAACTTTAAAAATTCAAATCTCTGTGCCTAGTATATTCGGAAATTTCGCTGTTACAAATATCCGCTGCGTGGCCGCAAGGTTTAAGCAGCGCGGCAGCGGCTTTGCAAACTCCGCGGGTCGCCAGTTCAAATCAAGTTGAACGACTGTCTATTAATTGATGTTTCCATTTTTGTCTGCACCACCAACGATATAATGATTGAGCACCACGTATAAGTTCTTCATTTAAATTACATCCATAAATTACATTATTACTGTTTGTGTTTTACTCACAAAAAATCACAATAAACGCCATCTGTTTCTTCTTCCATACCAAACAGCTACTCGAACCTTCAGTGTTTGCTTCACTCTTAACAATCAATAAACAAGTTTCTTAAAAATTTCGCAAGATGGCAAGCTCCGATAAAATATGTGCAGGATGTTGTCAGAAAATACCTGATAGATACTACTTATCATGTTGTTTATGCACACAAAGTTATGATATTCAATGTGCAAATGTACCTTTGGTAAGATTTATAAATACAATGACGCCGGATCACAAATTGTCTTGGAAATGTCCCTTATGTTGCTCAAAAGTTGCAAAGACAAATAACTCAAACACCCCTGTTCGGCAAAATTACGATGAAATAAATTGCGATCTGAATTTAAATAGAAAAAGCCAACGAAGACGCCAAGCGATATCGCCAGTAGCCGACGATTCAAATACTTCCCTTGAAGGGGATACCTTTTTAGAACACCCAACGCAAAATACTCCAATAAACAGCATTTCCTCATCAAACTTGGCAACTCTAGAGCAAATAAATATATCTATACAAGAAAATCTACAGCAAAATAATAAATCTATCTTACAAGCAATACAAAATACTATTCAGAGGGAAATTGAATCAGCTATAAAAAACCTAAGACAAGACTTTATACAAAACTTTGAATACTTGAAATGCAGACAGACTAAAACCGAAGAAAATATTTTAACCCTTGAACAAAAAATCAAAAGCCTGCAAAATGAATGTTCAAAATTGCAAAAAAATTATAATGAATTTCAAGAAAAGTTACATAGTTCAAAATCCCTAGATACCACGACTGACATGAAATTCGAAAAATATATTGTCTTGCATGGATTATCTTCTGAATATCGCGAAACGGAGGATGATTTAGTAGATCGAATTTCATACATTTTTAAAGATGTACTAAATATACATTTACCCCCATACATCGAAGAAGTAAATTTCATAGGGCATAGAGGAAAGAATATTAGACCAATAAGGATAGAATTATCAAATAAAAGACTAAGGAAATATATATTACGTAATGCAGCATACTTTAGAGAGTTTGGTTTGGGCATTTCCGAATACCTAAGTGAGTCGGATCTAAAACAAAAGCGCGAACTGAAACAGGCTCTTATGGAGATCCGGAAAAAGGGTCAAAATGCTGTCATAAGGAAAGGAAAGCTAATAGTAGATGGAAAAGAGTTTACTGGACCCGGACTTAACCATATCATCAGCGAAGTAAATGGAAATAATACAAATCCTACCAGGCTTAACAAAAACCAGTCCTTTCGATAAAAACATAAATGTTTTCTACCAAAATATGCAAAGCGTAAATAACAAAGTACACCTACTAGAAGATTTTATTGAACGAAACCGTAACCTGCATATTATTTGCCTAACAGAAACATGGTTAAACAAAGAAAAACTTGAACTCTTTAATTTAACTGGATATCGGATAGCATCGAGCTTTTGTCGGAAAAGTAGAAAGAAAACCGAAGGGGGAGGCGTGTGCATACTGGTAAAGGAGAACCTAGAGACTAAAGAAAGAAAAGATATAGAAAAAATTTCTCAAGAAAACATCTTCGAAATATCTGCAGTTGAATTAACTAGACAAAACGTAGTTATAATTAATTTATACTGGCCAAATAGTAATAAGAATAGAGATGTATTTTATGAGTGTATCGAAAAACTCATGGCATTATTATCATTGAAGGACACTTCAAAATCTGTTATAGTGGGGGGAGATTTTAATGTGAACTTTATGGCAAATAGTCTAGAAACAAATAACTTAAAAAAAGCAATGTTAATGTATAATTTTCACCAGATAGTCAAAGAACCCACCAGAGTAACTGAAAATACTTCCAGTTGTTTAGATCTTATTTTTTTAAATTTTGAGTCAAACAATCACCATTTAGTAGTAAATGATTTCGCTTTCTCAGACCATAAAGGCCTGATCCTCTCCGTACCATTATGTATGCAGGCCCCTAAAAACTTCTTCCTACTGAAAAGATTATTTAATGACAAAAATATTAATAAATTTAAAAAAGAACTGCAAGGAGTAAAGTGGTTTGAAATAATAAAACCAGACCAAAACACCAACACCAACTATGATGCATTTAATATTGTTCTCCAACAACTCTTAGATAAGTATATACCCAAGTTAGCTATAAAACTATGCCATGCACCTGCAAAATCAAAACTTACTCCAGCCCTTAAAGTATCCTGTCGAAATAAGAGATTATTAAAATTGATTAAAATACAGGCAAAAAGTAAAATATTAGATAATTATTATAAAAAGTATTGTAAACTATTAAAAAAAGCTGTACAAATATCAAAAAAGATAGAAAACACTCATAAATATTCAAACTCAAAAAACAAAAGTAAAACTATGTGGCATATAATTAACAAAGAATTGAATTCAAAACCTCGACTACTTAAACAAAATATTGTGTTAAAACAGAACCAATCAATATATAAAGACCCAAAAATAATAGCGAATTTGTTTAATGACTACTTCTCAACAATCAGCAACACCCAAAAACTTACAAGCAGCGAACACTCAAAAATTGTAAACTCAATACAGAGTTCACTCTATTTACAATCTCTAGAGCCCAGAGACACTTACAAAATAATAAAAAATCTTAAAAGTAAATCTAGCTTTGGAGTCGATGACATCCCCCCATGCTTAATTAAAAAATGTGCGGAAGAATTGACATTACCATACACACTATTAATAAATCAGTCCTTTCAGGAGGGATGTTTTCCAGATTCCCTAAAAATATCTGTAGTAAAGCCAATACACAAGAAGGGCGAACAAACCTTAGTAAGTAATTACCGTCCTATTGCACTCCTACCGACATCTGCTAAGATATTTGAAACAGCTATGGCTAATAAAATTATAGCATTTTTAGAAAAGTTTAAAGTTCTTCACAAAAATCAATATGGTTTCCGCAAAAACAAAACAACCACTCTAGCCGTCTATAAGTTATTACAAAAAGTTTTTGATATAATTAATAATAAGAAACACGCAATAAGCTTATTACTCGATATGAGTAAAGCGTATGATAGAGTAAATTACAAAATTTTACTTGATAAACTCTACGGGCTCGGTATAAGGGGACTAGCATTTGAGTGGTTTAAATGTTATCTTCGGAATCGACACCAGAGCGTAGAAATACAAAATGTCAACTTCGAAACTGGAGAAATTAGACATATCAGATCTGATTTTACCCCTATCACCGGATCAATACCACAAGGTAGCGTTCTAGGTTGTATACTCTTTCTGATATACGTGAATGACCTGTCAGATTCAATTCCTTTTGATAATGTGCTTTATGCAGATGACGTTTCAGTAGTCTTTTCCTGCACAAGCACTGATTCACTTAAAGTAAAATTGGACGCGACATTAGATTCGCTTACAAAATGGCTAGAGTGTAACAATCTACAGCTTAACCTGGAGAAAACTAAATTAATGGAATATAGACCTCATCAAAAGACCCCATTAAACATCAACTACAAATACAAATCCAACAAATTAGAAACTGTAAACTCTGCAACCATGCTAGGGATAGAGCTAGACTCGCATTTAAACTGGAAACCACTTACTCAAAAGCTAACAACTCGATTGTCCTCTCTCGTATATGCACTGAGACAGTTGAAACGCAGTACTAACCTTAATACCACCCTTTCTGCATATCACGCATTTGTCCATTCCAGGCTGACCTATGGCATTATATTGTGGGGTAACTGCACGGATATTCATGATGTTTTTGTCCTCCAGAAAAAAATTATAAGAATACTTGCAAATATAAAACAGACAGACTCCTGCAAACCATACTTCAAAAAGTTTAAAATACTTACCATAACATGCCTATACATCTCTGAAGCCTGCAAGTTTGTGAGAAAACATATCGAATTATACTCCCCAGTAAAATTAGTAAGACGTAATGATCGCTACCAGAATAAACTGAAGCTCCCGTTTTCAAACTTGAAATTGGTATCTAATTCTCCACACTCCATGATAATTAAAATTTATAATCACATACCCAACAATATTAAAAATTTGGAAAACGATACAATTTTTGAAAAATGTCTAAAGGAATATCTTATTAATAAATCATATTATAATATATTAGAATTTTTCCAAGATAAACATATTTGATATATAATTTTAATGAAGTAATAAAAAAAAAAAAATTGCATGACATACCTCTATATTATATTAAAAATTCTGAGTGTGAAAATTGTATATTAATATCTATAGTTTTTAAATTGTAAAATATATGTATTTTTTAATTTTAATTTTGGTAAGATGCGTGTTTAATAATTGAATTGAATTTTTTTATAATATATTTGATTGTTTGTTTAATTAATAATAATAATTTAAGTAAAATTGCAACGCCCTTGCAGGGTGTCACATGTTTGTACAGGTTATGATAATGTTGTTTTTTGTACTATCTGTGGCATGCAATAAAGAATAAATAAATAAATAAATAAATAAAGTATACCACTCCAGCCATCCCCGTCTTTTTTTTTTAAATATAATAATTATTATTATCCATTTATTTCTCTCCAGAAGGGTTACAAAGACTTCTATGATAATGTACTAAGTATAATTAGCAAATAATTCAACCTTTCTAAAAAAAACTAGTTTTGAACTCTTTTATCTGACAAACCTCCCCTTTCTACGTTTATTAATGTTTAGAAGTGGATTATATGTTAACGAGTTGTGCGTTCTAATAACTGTGTGAAGGATAAAAAGCTGTCTCATCGTCAGCACCTTATATTTCTGGTATAAATCCAGAGTAGAATGTAAGTACGGGAGAAAATAACCTACATACTTTTAAAACTGCCCTCTGTGCACGCTCCAGTTTAATAAGGCTAGATTTAAGAATCCCATCCCACGTCGGAATGCAGCACGTTAATACAGACTGACACAGTGCTCAATAAGTAAGTTTTATCAAATTTTAATCAGCAACATGACGCAAGTTCCTAATACTGTAAATCAATAAGAGCATGAAAACTAAGATTTTTGTCTATGACAATACCCAGATACCTAACTTGGTCCGCATGCTGTAGTCGAGTACAATCACAATCATTAGTGAAGTTTGCACAGGAGTGTGCTATGATTTCGTGGTTGGCGTTGGCTAGATGATTAGTGTTTCAGATCGGGATCGAAATGTATTTAGTTTTGTCTTTGTTCAACGTCAGCAGGTTTCTGGCAAAATATTTACTAAGCAAATTGAAACCTTTCTGTGCATGACGATAAATCTCATCCCAAGTATCACTCTCGAAAATAATCACCATGTCGTCAGCAAAACAGGGTTGGCCCTAAAACGCTACCCTGTGGAACACATTACTCTAACACACTAATTTCGTTCAGTGAGATAACTCACAAAATATTAAGCTATTTATCACGATTCCGAAGTCGCCGCAGCTTGTTTATTAGCAATGGGATTGAAACCGTGTCGAATGCCTTCGCTGTCCAAAAATATTCCTATAACCTTTGTATTCTTACCATTTTATTTGATGTTAGAGAAATGCGAGACGCATTCTTCGCCTCCGGGTAAGACACGAGGTTATGTAGGACTTCTCCTCCCAAAAATCCCGCCCACCCACTCAGCTAACCCATGGGATCGGCTTAATTGACCTGAATCCAATCCTCCGGACCTTTGGAATCCTACTCATATGCCAACAGAGATACAATACCATCCAAAGACAGTGTTATTTGTTTTGGTATATTGAAAAATGGAAGGTACTTTCTAGACCAGCGCTTTAATTTGAGCAGAAAATCCGCTTCTACCTCTCTTAACCCTGTAGGTAAATAGATACCATAGCATATGCAAAATCTGAACCTCTGACCCCAACCCCTATACCCCTCTTTAGTGATCAAGTCAGTTTAATGATGTAGACATAGTTTAAAGAATTTTATACAAAATACGTCTCAATGCTTATTGTTATGAAACAATACAACTCTAATAAAAGTCACCATCTTACTAATGCCTGCAACAAACCAAACTCACAACTCGCCCTGAACTAATCAATAAGTTCTTGAAAAGCATTCATTATGCCGAGCTGCCGTTAAAATTTCTAATTTTGGACTTTATTAAGCGCGAAACTTGAGTAGAAAGTTTATATCTGAATTATGGTTATGAATAATTTATATTCAAATGTTAATTAAGTTTCAGATTGTCGTAAGTTCAGTTATATTTATAAAGAACTATGTACCCATTTGGAATCCGACGGCCAAACTGGTTTTTGCTTGAAATCCTGTGTCCATAGGTTTTTGTATGGTTTACCTACTATAAGCTGGCGCTTTATTTTGAGACTATTTAGTTTATGGACCTCAATATTCTAAAAAAATTAAAAAAAAATATAAAAATGAGAAAAATATACAAAGGGTTATTTTCAGGCTCCGTGTTATTTAACTATTAACATGTCTGTTAAAAGTAAGTACCAAAAGTTTTTGATTAACTATATTATTATTTCTTTTCCAAGTCCAAACCCGACGTGATGAAGTCGTAAGGGAGCATATGAAGGCAACGTCAACCTTTTTCTGGACGACTTGCCAAATTGAATCGCATTGTCGTTTGAACAAAAAATTTTAGTCTACCAAAAATAAATCAAGCAGATAAATCAATTTTTACGTTTTCAATTAGCAAGGGAATGTAATGAAAGAAAATGTAAGCAAAGGTATACACTTTTTTTTGACATACGTCAATTGTAGCTTTTGCTAACCTATAATCATTGCTTTTGTTTAAACCAATTCATACCTATATTTTATACTTATAATGGTACCACATGAGTAAAATGACATACAAATAAAGAGCTTCAGACAAACGTGCTGACATCGTTTCACTACCACATGCAAGACCCGTACTATTCGTAAGTGGAATTCTTTACCCGCGCACATGTTCCCTCCTTCCTATAATCTGGGGTCCTTAAAGAGAGGCGTGAAGAAGCATTTTTGCAGGCTGGCAAGGTAAGGATGGTTGGTGTAGCAGTTTATAACTGTTGTACCAGCTATCTTCGTGTTTGGACTTTATCACCACTTAACATCAGGTGTGCTAGAGTCATTTGCCTACCTCGCTATAAAAAAAAACACTCGTATGTCAGTGAGCACTGGCTGTCTGTCACGTATGCAGTCACACGTTAGTGTCACGTCTCTTGTTTTTAACGTTTTGAAATAACAAACAATCCGTGGTTGGTTTGAAATTAGACTACTAATCTTCTTAGTCCAGTCAATGAAGGCAAAAATCAGCTACAACCTCCGATTTCGTTGAACTTCCATTGATTTTCATGAAAATTGGTGAGTAGGTGGGGGATACCTTAAGAAACAAAAGTCACATAGTGCCAACTTGCGTTTTTGCCCTGGGGGTAGATGCCACCTCTTCCCGGGGGGTGAAAATTATTTTTATAAAATAACTCAAGAAATCGATAGAAAAATTAATTCTAAGCAAAATTTGTTATATAAAGATTTTGGAATAAATCAATACTTTCTGAGTTATTAAAGACCAAAGATTGTGATGTTTCGTGATAAAAATACATATTTTAAAGCGGTTTTTATAAATAACTCAAAAACTATGAATTTTTACAAAAAATGTATTATTACTAAAATTAAAGCTAATAAAAAAAACAAACCCCTACTTTGAAAAACCTTCTAATATTAGTTCAAAGTGAGCTATATGAAATGGTATGTATATTTTTTTCGGCGAGTACTTAAATCTAAGTAATCAAACCTTAATAACGGGAAACCGATGCATTTTATGACATATATTTCCTGAACACTTTTTATAGTTCTCGGAAATACCTTTCTAATGTTCAGGAAGTATATGTCATAAAATCTTGTTTGATTTTTTATTAGCTTAAATTTTGGTAGTAATGTTTTTTTTGTAAAAACTCATAGTTTTTGAGTTATTTATGAAAAACCGCTTTAAAACATGTATATTATCACGAAAATTACCAACATTTGATCTGTAATAACTCAGAAAGTATTGATTTATTCTAAAAACTTTCTCACTATCGATTCCTGGAGTTATTTTTATTAAAATAATTTTCACCCTCGAGAAGGGGTGGCATCTACCCCCAGGGCAAAAGCGCAAGTTGGCAATATGTCACTTTTGTTTTTTAAGGTATGGGGGATACCTGGTAAGAATAGAAAGTTTAAAAGGTGAGAAAATATGGAAAAATTGCGAAGAAGATAGTAAAAACGTCAATTTAATTTTCCCATATAAACTGTTCTATCTTCTTTCCTGTCAAACATTTGACGTTCGTCTCTTTTGGTACGGTAGACTCGGGTCCGTCATTTCTTCCAAATTATTTTAACCTCACGTTCTAAAAGTAAAAATAAAACTCACCTAACAACAACGTTAAAAAAAGTGTTTGTTTACTTTGTTTTCATTTAATTCTCGTGTTACCCTCTACCAGCCTTAAACAAATAAAGCGATAACACAGAAAAGTTAAAAGAGGCTGTAGATGAAAAAGTCGTTTCATTTCACGGAACAAGGCTTGTATTGTTACGCGGACTCTTGTCGTAAACCAAAAGGGGGGAAACAATTTGTCGGTTGGAATTGAGTCAATAAATTAAAAAGCTTTTAAAAAAACTCAAGTGTATATAACGAATACTTTAGTTTCCTTTCCAAGCAGTGACGCTTGAAAGTATAAATGTTAAGTAAAGGTACTTTTTTGTAATAATAATACTAATTAATTACGTAGTTTTTTACTGCTATTTTGTTGTCAAAATAATAAATGAAACCAAATTAGAATTAATTATAATTTGGCCCAAGAGCTTTTAATATGTGTACTCCTATGCATGCTCTTAAAGACTATAGAGGCAAAGTTTTAGCATAATAAAAACAATAAAATATTATCCTACTAATAGGTATTATAAATGTGAAAGTTTGTATTTTTGAAACTAAATTAATACCTGGATAATGAAGACATAGGATATTTTTTATCCGCAAAAAATGTGAGGATCCTGATGGATTCTCAAAAAACAAAAGTTAACGCGTATTAAGTCGCGGGCGGCCGCTAGTAAGTAAATTAATTAAGATTCATTTACTTTTCAATTAATCGTTGAGGCAAAATTAGAAATTATCATCATCAAAATCAACCTATTAATGTCTCTACTGCAGGGGCAAAGGTATGTGTCAAGATTCCACCATCCAATTCAATATATTTTACAAACTGAATAAAACAAACTAACCATACTTACTTATGAACTGTTACTGGTATGTGGTGTGTGGTACTTTTCCCAATTGGATATTCTTGTTTAGTTGTACTTAAGTATAAGGCAGGCAAATTAAAGAGATGACGTGACCAAGAATAAGGGTGGCGTCTGTCGCAGCGCCGGCCGCGGCGCCGCCCTGGCGCGCCTTCATAGTCCCATACTAATGAATTTGGTCGCTGGTTTCGATAATCCACTGTAATGCCCCCCTAATTGATGCACAGCAGTAGCATAATCACACTTGGTTATGCTGCTTTTTATCTAGGTAAAGGTAACGCTTAAAATGAGTTCACGTATTCTAAATAATGTGAAATGATTTGTTAAATAACCTTTTATGTAGTATTTATGAAAAAAACATAAAATGGAATTACAATAATAGAAAATTATAGGTAATTAGTTTGTTTAAAATGATTTCCATAGGATAGTGTTTGCTTTATCACTAATACTATTCGTCTTCAACATAGTGATTGACCAGTTAATAACGCATGCTAATTTACCTTAAGTACTTAGAATTACTTAATTTTCTGTATCATATTCCCCTTTTTTCAATATATCAGTTAATGCGGTGGTTATATGACGATGAATCTTAAGAAGTATTGCATTTCGCTTTGATAATATTACGTTATCACATGAACAAGAAGGGCGGCGTCTAGTCAAGACAACCCGCTGCTACCGTAATTAAAAATTCACTTCAGGAGACACTGATATTTATAACTTATTTTATCTTTAAACTCGTTTAAGATGTGTCATGTTGAGAGGAAATTTAAAATAGTAAAGAGTTCGTCAATATTTTACGAACTTTACGAATATGCACATACTTTTAAAAAGGAACAATGTTCTGCAAAATCAGAAAAAAATATTGTGATATGCATAATAGACAAACAACTCTCATAGTAATCTAGTATTCATTTGGAGTTAAGGAACTGTGATGCTCATGTTCATGTCTTTTACGTACATTGGTAGTTTTTCAATTACAACACTAGAGCGCATTATGCGGCATAATGCTTAACGTTGAATGTTTCAACTACAGCAACGCTTCGCACAATCGAGCACTCTCAAAAGTAATGTTTTCCTGTAATGCGTGCAATTGATACCAACTCAGTGACTGAAAATTAGCAAGTGTTTTTTTTTAAGTTGGCATTGATTTAAATGTTTTATTTATTCAATATCGCTAGTAATATTATTATTTAAAAAATATTCATGAAATTATCAAAATCCAAATAACTTAAAATCACCGTAAATAATTTTCTATCAATTATTATGTATACCACTTTCTTTATACATTAATGAGGTTATTGCTAACTTTATGTTTTTTTTCAACACTGAACTTAGCGCACTCTGCGCTTTATGCATCAACATAATTCGGCATTGTGCGCCACTGAGTCGCATTATGCTCTGTAATTGGAAAACTACCATTATATACTTTTACCTCATTGGATTAAACCACATAAAGTCTTATTTATCCATAAACAATGGACATGGGATTTTATTACTAATTTGTCCATCCAAGAAACGCAATTCTTTAGCTTTTTTGCTCAACCGTTTATTAAATTTTGTATAATTGGTACGAAACCCTTCTTGTGCTGGACAAACACATTTATACTAGGCTAGTTTTTCCATCCTTATGTATAAATAACATTTTCTCAAATGACTTCATCAAATAATCTTAAATTTTAGTACTACATAACCTGTAACAGAAATAACGCACAACTAGAAAGTAGTTTAGTTGGAAATGGATTCGAAATAGATTTTAATAAAAAAGAATTCCGGAAAAACAAGCTAAGTCATTAATTTAATCATTCTTAACAAAAGAATATGATACATAATCCAAAGTAATATGAGCTCTTTTAAATATTAATGGAATAATTTTACTAACATAAAGATATCACTGGTTAAAATAATTAAATAAAAATTACTGAAATTGTTTTTTTTTTAGATTTGTAAAAGCGCCTACTGACATGCCTGCCGCAGGGACAATCTAGGGTGCACGGCGCGGTCGGCCCAATATCGGCTTGTCTCTACACACGTGCCTGCTATTTAGTGTTCGGGCGTATGTTGAGCTAAACACACGCGTTGATGATGGTCCCAGTGTTATCAAAAAATATGTTACCGTAAAAAAGGAAATACTGGGTGAAGAATTGGCAACAGAAAAAAATTATAAATAAGTAATGTTTATGTTATTAGAAAAAAATCCACGTGCACCTGTCAGCAGACGGGACTCGAACCCGCACCCTTCGCTATCCGGGCGAATGCACTGATCAATTATGCTACCGCGGCCCTGACGGCCGTATCGAATTCTTTCTAGTCTTTCTTAAGCTGCAAGGCAGCGCCATCTCTTCGCATTATATGTATCTCACAATGTCAAATGAATACCTTTACAAGTATTAAACATTTAAAAGAAGAAATAGCAATTAAAGTCATAATTTTAATTTTTTAAGCATGTAACTGCTCAGTGTTTGAATCTAACGAAAATATTACAAGAAAAAAAAACTGTTTCTATTTTTCTAGTAACATTTTCTTTAGATTTAAACATCGAGCAGTCACATAATTAAAAAATGAAAATTAATTAAAAAAATATATAAATAATGTTTGTTTTTTTATCCCACATGTGGGGCCGGTCTTTATATACTTCGATCACTCGTGTCCAAACTTCATGCTCATTATGATCTGCCGCCATCTTGATCAAAATACGCGCGCTGCGTGTAACAGCTACTAACCGACTGATTGAGAAATTGGCCCAATCGAGCTACACACGCGGCAACGTGCAGGGCGGTTGGGACAATCTAGGAAGCAAGGGTGGTCGCGCGCTCCTGCCGCCCTGCCGCAGGCCCGATTTAGAAAATTGCCCCAACAAAATTTAGGGTCATCCCCACTCTTACACCCTAGATTGCCACTGCGGCAGGCATGTCAGTAGGCGCTTTAACAAACCTTCTTTAGGCACGCTTGATTTGGGGGGTAAACTGGCGATTGTGTTACGATTTCGCGTTACGATTAGTGTCATCGGTGACTCACCGGTAAACAATGAACAATACCCGTCACAAAATACATGAATCTAGTGCTTGGTGGGTGATAACGGACCCAGTGTGAATTGGTGGATGATAATGGACCCAGTGCGGATTGGAGAGTGATAACGGACTCAGCGCGGATTGGTGGGTGACAATGGACCCAGTGCGGATTGGTGGGTGATAACGAACCCAGCGCTGATTGGTGTTTTTTTTATCTATCAACAAATCTTCAGGTTAAGTTAATGATTTTCAGATCAATGGAGCTAAAGAAGTTTCACTTCAGTCGTATGGTCATAAGCACACTCGCTTTTTTTCTGTTATATACGTTGTATAATATACATACAACGTCGTAAATCCATCTGTGACGTATTATCGCTATATATAATTATTAAATAGCTCGTTACATCTACTTAAAAACCGTTTACAAAAGAAAAATCGGGATCGACGCCGCACAGTCGCCCTACAGAGCTTAAATAGGACTTGAGCGAAGCCATTAAAAGTCTACAACTTCTAATAATGGCTGTAATTAAACTAAGTTTCTTTTAATCACTCGATTCTTTTTCCATTTAATTATCGTTGGGTAAACGAGGAAATTCAGACTTTAAAGTGTGTCATACTTTTTTGTTTCATTTGATGATCCATGGATTACTTTTTATGTTTTTCATAATTAACACCGTTAATACATTGTCGAATTGTTAACTCCTTGAAAAATGGCAACTGAAAAAAAGCAATGATTTAATCATGGTTCCGTAAAACCAAGTATGGTAAGAAAGATATCTCAATTTTAATACGCATGTGTCTTGAACATGTCTGCACTCTTGATCATCACACTAGAATGACAAGTCTAGTCTATTAACTACAATATATGCGACTGCGGCATGGGTATGGTTGGTGATCTCAATCTATATATATATATATATTCTTTGTTTGTTTAAAATATGATCGCTACTTTAGTTTATTGCTTTATCGCTTAGAAAGAGAAAAATCGATCGAAGGAGAAAATACAAATTTGACTCAACCTCCACCTCTGCTGGTTGAATCGTTTTAAATTCCTTTCAATTCAATTGAAAACGAACGGTAGAAAAGGCAATAGATGTAATACAATTTAATATCAGGGGGCCTATCGTGTTCTTTCATTTCTTGGGCTTCACTTTAATCTACGCAATTTGTTTTTGCTAATTGTGCTTCTCTGTAAATAAACTATATATTTTTTTAAGAAAAAAGGAGGATTCATATTTTTAGACTCACACTTCGATTGCTGAGAGTTTTCGGCATAAAGAAAAAATAGGAAAATGAAAGATTTTGAATACTGAGATATATATTGTTATTTTTTCATAAATGTAAATAAAAAACGAAACCTAGAGAATTTATTTATACTTCAGATATTTTTCTTAAGTAATACATCATAATATTTCTTTTGAAGCGGGTTAAGTATTCGTTGAAACTTAGCGCTCTTGATGTACAAGACATAAACATTGTACAAATTTTCTTCATCGATTTTTCAAAAAATACATCTTTTAAGATATGTTGTATGTAAGGATGTACATAGATACTACAGCACATTATACAAAAAATATTATAAAATAAAAACAAACTAAGTACACAGAGTAAAGTGTCACTTTCTTTACGAATGCAAAGGTACAAGTTGTAAAATTGTTGATTGTCTTCATTATCGTTGTCACTGTTGGCAGAGCGCTCGAAGCCGTTACTTCAGCGTCATCGCAGTACAACTACTAGTAACTTTTCAATACTTCAGTTGGTAATATATAGGCCTGTTGACTGTAGTCAACAGGCATAAATTTATTGTATTTTAAATTGGAGGTCACTTACATAATTATACTACGTTTGAATAAACGTCTTTTTATGAATATAAACACTATATTATCTTTGACAATGTTCTAGATTCACAGAATGCACTACCAACTTCTGGTAGTGAGCTAAACATCTGTGTTATGGAGGAATGGGTCTACGCCACAGAACGTTCTGTAATCTACGCTCATTCGTTGTTTGTTACTGGACTCAACTCAATTTAAACATATATATGTAAAATTAGAGGACATAGCTGATTTCTCATATTGTTTGTGGGTCCTACCGTATCCTTCACCGTACACTAGATTAACCCAAGTGAACAAATTTCATTGTTAAGGTTAAAGGTCCTCTATGGACCTTGGATCTTGACAATGAAATTTTATTCACGCTGGAAAGGTGAGGATGGTTGGTGACTTAACAATACATCAACCTTTCTCATCTAACTGGACTTCATCATTAAGTAACTAATTATCGATTCGTTTGAATTCTCTACATCATTTCATCTCAAATGTCGTAAAATTTATTTTAAAAAAATGATGTATATAAAAATATATATCACTAAATTGAATTAAAGGTTGTTGCGGCAATTTTTTTTTTTGGGTAACCCGTCAGTTATGCATTATAGACTCATTAATCATGCATTTAAATAAAGTTTCATTAAAAAAAACAGCTGGTTCCATAATTGAGGGCGGACTTGGGCCCACTAATTTTGTATAATCATTCCGCCCAGAAGCCGTACATATAAAATTACAGCGAAAATTAGAAATAATATCATTGTCACATTCATTGTAGGTGGTTTTTACATGGATTTAAGTGGTGGACGCGAGGTTCAAATGCTCACTTTAAATCATGGCAACCCCAACTTGCGGCCATCTTTTAACTGGCAACCATATGTATATATGTTCAGCGTATATAATTCAATTTGAGTAAATATCAATATAAAAAGAGATGGGTGTAAATATTCAACAAAAATGCAGAAGGTTGCGGCTAATTGTGAGGTGGCAACCCTTGTTTTTTTTGAATTCTCAACATCATTTCCTTTCAGGTGACACATTTTATCAAAAAACATATGGATGCGATTTTCATAAAAAAAAGAAAGTATCATGTAATGGATGTAACGAAAGCTATTTGCGGCTCCTTTTTTAGGCAACTCATGTTTAATGCAATGTATACACACATTAATCAAAAAAACAGATGGGTGCAAAATTTTGCGGCCGGATCTCGGGCTATGATATAAGTAATATAAATTCCATTTAACCGTACCCATATGCATCTGGCGTCCCCTCTCGGGAACCGTGTTGAACTAAGGCTAAGGCTGACCGCCCAAAACCCGTGGTACAACGTTAACCAGTGGGCCCTGTACCATGCCGTGAATACGGAGGAGAAGGAGGAGCTATCCATACTGGTGGGTATTCCCCAGGATGATGTAGCCAAACTCCTGGCAAGAGACCGACGCGTAGCCTTCAAGCTCGGGTCGATCTACGTCCGTTTCTCGACGGGATCTGCTGACAAACCCACCACGACACCGAGTGAGTCACATCCACCAGCCACTACGCCGAACCTACCGAAAATGACGGTGACAACGACGGCAACAACACCGGCCTATAACTCGCCACCGGCCTGACAGTCCAGTACGGAGGAGGAGGATACTGGACGTTTCGGTCTCGGTGTTGGAGACCAACACCGAGACCATAGCCCTAATCCAGGAACCGTGGATAAGAGGTGAGAGGATATGTGGTCTGTCAAACATCGGAAGCAAACTACTTCTGAACACCACCGTAAGTAAACCACGAACATGCATTTTTACTCCTAAACATGTTAAAACCGTATTAATTACCGAGTTCTGTTCCAGAGATCTGACTGTAATCAGGCTCCACAGTGACACACCTAGCCTTCCCGAGGTAATTATATCGTCAGCCTACTGTCCGGGCGACGCTGATATCCCTATGCCGGAGCTCGAAAGGCTGGTGACACACTGCGAGTAAGAAGGACTGGAGATGATCATCGCTGCTGACTCCAACGCACATCACATACTTTGGGGCAGCAACGACACTAACACCAGAGGTGAGGAGTTTTCAACCTACTTATTCTCGACAAATTTAAAAATTATCAACAGAGGCTCTGAACCCACTTTTGTAACATCAAGGGCCCAGACAATTATCGACCTAACCCTCACTAGTGAGAGAATTGCCCAATTCATCACTAATTGGCATGTATCCGACGAAGCATCTTGCTCGGATCATAGATGGATTAGGTTCCACCTTCACATGAAGACTAAACCACCAGACCCACGACGAATTCCACGTAAGACCGACCGCAAAAAAATTAGCTCACTAGCTACGGCCAGCCTGAAGTGTCTCCATTTACCAGAGGTTTATAATAACCCTATGGAAATAGACACACACGTGAATAATCTAACGTCAAGCTTAATCGTCTGTTATGAACAATCCTGCCCACTCACACAGCAACGCTCAACAGCTAAAAGTAAACACAATGTAAGGAAAATGTTCAACAGAGCTGAAAACACCAGACTAGAACACGATTGGATTCGCTACAAGGAAGCACAGTCGCGGTAAAAGAAGTGCATCCGATTCAGTAAAGCTGAATGCTGGAAGCGCTTCTGTAGCGACATTCAAAACAACAATCATGCTGCAAGAGTGAAGAAAATCCTAAGCAGCGACCCTGAACGCAACTTAGGTTCACTCAAAAAAGCCGATAACACCTATACAAAAACCGACGCTGAAACCTGTGAAGTACTGATGCAAACTCACTTCCCAGGCTGTAACACTAAAGACAACCAAGAATGGGAAGATGAAACATTTGCAAATCCGGAATCAGCTGACTGGGCAACTGCACACAAAATCATTAAACCTAACACATTAACATGGGCCATCAAAAGCTTTCTCCCATTTAAAGCAGCAGCACTGGATGGCATTTTTCCAGGCCTGCTGCAATGGTGTGGTGAGTCGATACTCGACCATCTTCTATGCATCTATACGGGATGCCTGGCTTATCGGTACATACCCACCAAATGGAGAGAGGTGAAAGTCATCTTCATACCAAAACCAGGCAAAAGTGACTACACGCAACCTAAGGCATACAGACCAATAAGTCTCACATAGGTACTGGAGAGGATGTGTGACAGAGATCTAAGGGATGATGCCTTACAGCGAGTACCACTACAACGAGTAACATGCCTACAGCATGGGCAAATCCACTGACTCGGCACTACATAACGTAGTCAAGCAAATAGAAAGCGGACTATTACCAAAACAATCAACGTTGGGAGTCTTAATAGATATTGAAGGCGCCTTCGACAAAACTAACTTTACCAGCATTAGCCAAGCACTTGGGAGACATGGCGTTGACTCCACAACTGCGGGTTGGATCAACAACATGCTCAAATGTAGGGCAGTACAAGTGACTGTGAACAGTACGAAGAGAGCCGTAGTGGCTCGGGGTTGCCCACAGGGAGGAGTCCTGTCTCCTCTCCTATGGAACATTGTGGTGGATGAATTAATTTGCTAGCCCAATCAACGCAACTACCACACAGTAGGCTATGCAGACGTCATAGTGATTCTCATAAGCGGGCCATTCCAGAATGTGCTGTGCAACTTAATGAGTAATGCTCTCAAACTAGTCGAAAACTGGTGTATCAAACACCAACTATCGGTGAATCCGACCAAAACAGAGATGGTCATGTTCACACAGAAACGTAATTTGGATACTGTTAAACTACCCAAGTTATTTAACACGGAACTGTAATTGTCTAACGAGGTCAAATATCTAGGCATAATCCTTGACCATAAGTTGACATGGAACAGTCACCTAGACCATAAGATAAACAAAGCCTGTATCACATTTTGGCAGTGCAAACGACTACTCGGTAAAACTTGGGGTCTCGCACCAAAAATCACAAAAATGGCTTTACACAACCATAATCAGACCACTCATCACCTACGGTGCAATAGTATGGTGGCCTATAACCGAACTAGCCACAGTTAAAAACAAACTGCAGCGTTTTCAAAGACTTGCATGTTCAGCAATAACAGGCTGTATGAAATCCACACCGACAAACGCCCTAGAAATAGCGCTAGACCTACTGCCACTTGATCTGTTCATACAGCAAGAGGTAACAATGGCAGCGCTAAGAATGTACCATCTGGGCCTATGGACGGGATACCAGGGACCTCACTCCAAGATTTTGGAAAGGGCTATACAACACCAACCCCTTGTAATAGCCCGCTGTGACAAAATCCCGACTATACACACATTTGATAAGAAATATCAAATAGAACTTCAGGAAGCCAACAAGGACTGGTCCGGCACAGACGAAATGCGCATATACACTGACGGATCCAAAATACCAGGATCCGGATCAGGCGCTGGAGTATTCTCCCTAGACCTTAACATCCATATATCAACCGCACTGGGTACTCACAGCTCAATATTCCAATGCGAATGTATAGCTATTACTCAGGCCGCCACCGCCGTCATCAACAGGAAAGTCACGAACTATAAGATACGCATAATATCTGATAGTATTGCTGTCCTAAGAGCCCTAGACAGTAACAGCAAAACTTCTGGGCTAGTATACGAATGGCACCTAACATTGGAGCGAATAGCAAGAGAGAACAAGGTTATCCTCCAATGGATCAAGGGACACAGCGGCTCTTTGGGTAATGACGCAGCCGATGTACTGGCTAAAAGGGGATCAGCACATATAGTGGAAGGCCCTGAGCCGCTCCTGTCGTTACCCTTTAACCAAATTCGTGCATGGGTGCGCCAGCAAACCATACAGAGCCATAACACCCGCTGGGCCAATACCGAGGGCTGCAGGCAATCTAAGACTATCTTCCCTAGCCTCAACCCAAGATTAACTAGAAAACTACTAAATCATAACCGAATTGATCTCCGAGTAATGCTGGGCACTATAACGGGGCATTGCCTGCTAAATAAGCATTTACTAACCATACGTGTTACAGATAGTTATCTGTGCAGAGGATGTCTAGAAGCAGATGAAACGGCCGATTATGTGATCCTGGAGTGCATGAGTGTGGCAGAACACCGGGCATCAATCCTCGGACGATCGAGGACGCTCCTAGAAGCCTGTGAGAGTCCCAGGAGACTACTGCGCTTCTGGAAGGAGCTGGGCTGGCTGAGCTAGCTAGCCCAATCAACCCTGCACGCACAATGGACCAATTAAGAGTCTACGTGCGGAAACGGGGGCCCACAAGAAGTAACAAGTAACCCATATGCATATGTACCCATAGGTTATAGTCCAATATTATACTATAGATCCTACGTTTCGCTTCAGTGAACGCTATACCACTTTTGTTTCTGGTATGTAGGTATTATACATATTTTAATTTTACTTTTCTCCTGAATTAGGTACACTATCTATTGTTGAAAATTGCATTAAAATCCTTTGCGCAGATTAAAAAATAAGCATACACACAACCGGACTGACTGCATATACATAAACATATAGATATAAGTAAGTACATACTTCCGTGTGTACAGAAGCTGTTACAAAATAAACACATTAATTTATTGAAAGATTCACATTTTCATTTATATTGTATTTGCATTATATATTCAGGTCAGAGTCGATTCGTTTCGATTATGTAACTGCGACATTTCGTATGCAAGCAAATAAGTGTTACCTTTTATATTTTTAAATGTTATTTACGAAATTTTTAAATACACATAATATTTCATATGTTTTGTCTAGGAACAATTTATTAATACATTCAAGTCGTTTCTAACATTAAAAATAAAGACGTGATAGGTCTTTGTTTTTTATTATTTAAGGGGTAAACTTTGTATTATATAATAAATATAAAAAAATAGACAAAAGGGCGTTACCTATTTCATGGAAAACGGCAATTTCATAGATAAAGACCTAATATAATTATTACTGACTGTAGAAACAGTTTTTTTTGTAGTAATTACATAAATTGTGTTACTTCAAAAAGCTCCTAAGTAGTACATAACACCTACTTTATGCAGCCATTGATGTCGATTCTGACATGATTCTCTAAAGCTAAACTTAAATTTGACAACAGTGCAGAGACTGATGTTAAATTAAGTTATAAGTTTAGAGAATCAGGCCAGAATCGAATACAAATAAAAGGTTTGTATTTATTTACGTTAAAATGTTAATTCTTATTCGTAATTAATTTTAGAGAATAATACTTATTTTCAACACATTTGCTAAAAATAGTTATTTATGATATTAGTGCGGTAAGTTGGTTATTACAAAAGAGTAAACGAATGTAAGCCCGAGACGAAGTCGAGGTTTTACCATATTCCCGAGAATGTAAATACAAATTCCGCACGAATGTCGGACAATATTTTTCAACACATTTTCGAGAAAACAGTAAAAAAAAAAATTTTGAATGAAGCAAGATTTTTGTGAATAGTTAATGTGGCGCTACGAGCGAGTGATGAAAATTTGAACTACATCGTTCGTCTCTTTTTCTTTTTTTAATTTTTAACACGCTCTTATTAGGTCGACCTGTATGTAACTATGTAATGGAATCTAAGAATCTGAATTACACGCACTTTTAATTCGCACATTGTATCATCATGAAACTTGGCAATTATATGTAGATTAGATGACAATACAATATTATGGTACGGAAATGCTTTGGAAAACGCTATCACTTACTATTTCATTTTGTTATTTCTGACCGCCGAAGGTTTTCAAATACCTCACGCTCATTTTCTTTTATATTGTTATTATCAAATGAAATAAACCTTCGGCAGTCAGAAATAACAAAATGAAATCGTAAACGTTAGCGTTTTCCAAAGCATTTCCGTTAGGCGAATGGCGCCCTGGTCTGATGATGGGACTGAATGGTGGCTGATGGAAACTTGGACTGCCTACTAGTAAACATATCGAGTTTGGGCTCATTAGATTCGTCTTTACAAATTCTGTTCATTTCTTTTGATGACGAGGATCTAATGATGGACTGGAAGTTGGCTGATGGACCCTGGACTGCTTACTAGTAAATATATCAAGTTTGGGCACATTACATTCGTCTTAATATCGGAATAAACTCTTTCTATGTTTTGTAATAAACTTAAAGGGAAAGATAAATTTATAAGTTTAAAAACTTATTACACGCTTTAATTTACTGAACTAAAAAGCAAAAAAATAAATTATATATTTCGTTCGTCTCTTTTTTTCTATGAAAGTGAGATAAAAGTATAAATTAAAAGTGCATGCAAGGAGGTTCGATCGAAATTTAAAAAAAACCCGTAAAGAAAAAGCACGGCACTTGGGAGCGTGTGATAAAATGTGTTACCGCACGCTCCGTTAAATGTCTTGTAATTTTGAACTTTCGAACAATATATACAACCATCGTAAATGCATTTTTGAGCAAGTGTGTTGAATAATATTGAAATGTCCAGTAAGATCAGATGTTTGAATTGAACACAGTAGACGCAAATGAGAATAATTTCATTCCGTTAGAATGTAGTTATTTATATCATAAAATAAAATGTAGGTAGGTATGTCCATGGGATTATTTATTTTATGGATTTATTATTATATGATGGGGTTTTATGGGTTTATAGTTTACTATGCATTCTATGTACTTCCGTTCCTCTTTACATTAGGACAGACATGACCTTGCCGACGAGATTTTTATAACGATGTACGTAACATTGTTGAAAAACCGGCCAACTGTGAGTTTTTAATCAACGCAACGAGGATAGTAATTATTTTTCGTTCTTTTTTCAATCTATGGGATGCGCTTATTAAAATTTTTAAAATAGCCATTAAAGCAGGTTTTTTCTTAATAGAAAATATAATTGAAATGAATCTGTTTGTTACTTTCACACCTGAATATAGTTTTTATGTGTAATGTCACGGCAATTGTCTAGTGTGTATTCATGCAAAACCAAAATCGTTATTGTTCAACTCTGCCACACGGCCAGTGACTCTTTGAGTGACGACTCTACTAAGCTAACGTAAAAATCGTTACTCAACTTAATAACCTCGCTTTTTGACACAGTTCGTCACATTTTTTTTTAATATTATGACCTGGTAACAAAGACCTTTAGGTCATAACTTATTTGGAATCACTTAAACATAAAAAACAGATGCACATAGATAACAATATCGAATGAGCAAGCAAATATATTTGTGTTTTTTTTAGTAGCAATAACTATAAAATAAAACACTATTTCAACGGGTTTAAGCTGTTAAATAATTTTATACATATCGATACGTTCCTTCAAACAATCATAGTCTTTAGAACGGCGCTTGTAAATAATCGCAGAGATATGTATTAAAAGTATTACAAAACGCATCTTAAACCCGTTGTAACAGTGTTATATTTAATAAGTGGAGCACGCGATAAAGAAATAAATATCAATAACTATGTCAAAAATTAAAACTACTGTAACACAATTGAAAGACGATTATTACTTTGACTACCAGAACTATTTCGTGACGAAAATCCTGTAAAATAAACAAATCATCTATAAGACACCTCAATATCACTTCCAAAATATGCAGGGCGTCAAATGTATGAACAGAGCATATTTTCCACACGAATTGGAGCGCTTGTTTGGGACAGTAGTAACCTCCACCTAATAGAAAAGAATAACACATTGACACTACTTTTAGATGGTGTTATTAGTCTGTAGGCGTGTCGGTAAGTAAATAATATGACTCCACTGAAAGGGGAACTGGTTAGCAATACACCAATGACTTACGCTCGGGTAAAGAATGTTAGACACATTCTAAGGCATAGATATGATTGGAACATACTAAAGGTTATAGGAGGCCATATACCGTCATCTTTTTTACGAGAAATAGAACAGCGGGAAAAGCAACATCCACCTTACAAATGGATTCAGATAGTTACCACCTTAGTGAACCACTCAGACGTATCAAGATGACGAAAAAATCGTATGAATTTTTAAAAAGTCATAAGTCCTTTTGAGTTGCTTTCGTTAGTCAAACCAGTGGCAGAATAAAGTTTGAGGGCGCCGTAGGCAATCATCTCATCGGCGCCTCCATATTGAAAATTACTCGTACTATAGTTTGACCGAAACCGAATCGGTAGATGCGATCAACATTGCAATCGTATTTTTCCAAATTTAAACAGAGATCATGTTATGGACCGTCGACAAGGTTGTTTGTAGGCGTAAATATTACTCAGTCCCATCCGTTAAAATCTTTTGTTATAAATTGTAACAAATTGAGGTTGTAAGCAAAAATAATAGTTTTTATTTTATAAGTAGGTGGCTTACTTACTGGCCCAATTAATTATATGCTATATTACATATTTTTTCTTTAATTTACAATTCCGCCCGCGCGCCCCTTTGTACCCTCGCGCCCCTAGGCACATGCCTAATTTGCCTTAAGGATTATCCGCCTCTGAGTCAAACCCACAGAAATTGATTTATTTCTGTGGTCAAACTCCACGTAGTTGCACGGAAGATTTACAATGTTCTATAATATATGTAGTATGTATAATGTTTCAGCAGGGCTAAAGTTACTAAAGCTTCACGGAGTATTAGAGTGAGGTACTTACAGTAATTTGCGAGGTCTTTAATTAAAATACTTAAATTACAGACAATTCACAACAATTTTTAAGACCCAAACTAGGCACACTTTGTAGGTAGGTACTATGCTATGCATCTTATATAACATTTTAAATACTTATTTTACATAAAATCCAAAGAAGAATAATTCCTTCATCGAGACTAGTTACGAAACTGCGGTTTCGTAGACTGCCGAAGGGAATGAAAACTGTTACCTTTTCATTTTCGTTTTAGGATTTTTGTTTTAATTAAGCCTAAAATGCTTGCTAGAGTATTTTTAATCAAGACTTAGCTCGAGGAACATTTTTTAACATGTATAATTAACAAATAAACCATATTTTTATTATTTATTGTAGACTTAACTTTTGAAGTATCTGTTGTATTTCCAATAGATACTTCAAAAGTTCAAAGTAATAAACGACAAACATAGGTTAAATGAATACTTTACAACAAAATAATATTAATGAGGCGATTTTTTAAAATACAAACCTAGTATATAATAATGATGTTAATTGACATATTATTTTATTTTTATTGACATATTTATTAATTTTAATTAATTACTGACAATTTTAATTTAATTTTATAAATGAATTTATATTTCTATTATATTTCTACTGTTAATAAGATCAATTGAGTAAGTTATATTGTTAAACTAATGGATTCAGATGACATTAATGCATAATTGTTTATTAATTAAATTCTTTTGTAATTTTTATCTTTAAGACTGTATATTGCGATACCCTGACAGGGTTCATGTTAGGTACTGTAAGCATTTTGTAACCATCGATGTAACCACATGAGTGCAATAAATTGAATTGAATTGAATTAACGTATGTATCGATTGTATCAACTCTACAAATTAGTCGGCTAACACTATCAAAGAAGGTTCTTTCAATGTCATCAAAAGAAATATTTTCAAGTAAAAAACGTAATCTAAAAAGTGGATATAAAAAGAACTCACAAACATGACATATTCCATTCGTGCACGAAAATTGTTTGAGATTCCAAACTTTATGTGCGTGCTCGAAAATGAAATAGAGTCAGTAGCGAAAATTCGTTTAAAATTCGTCAGTTACCAAAATTTCGTTTCGGAAAAAGAGAGTAAAGCTCCAGTTAATAGAACTTTACCTATGATACGTGGGACACACAGAAAGTTTTGGGAAACTAAAAAAACTAACTTCTTTGAAAAAAATATTTTTAGTAAATGCTTTTCAAAGAACTCTCCACCGGCCTCTATACAAAGTTTCATGCATCTGTACCAATTTGCAAATCATTTTTACCAGTCCTCCGCAGACAACTCTTCCACGGCCTACTCAAATGCTGCTAGCGCTTCTTCCGGCGATGAAAACTGTATCTCATTGAGCTATTTTTTTATTTTAGGGCATAAAAAGGAGTCACATGTAGCCGAATCATGACTGTAAGGAGGGTGTCCCAAGACTCTGACTGGTGTGAAGATCAGGAAGTCCTCCGTTTTGGTCGCAGAGTGCGCGGGCACGGTGTCGTTGTCGTGGTGAAGAAGGACCCCGCGGAGCCCGGTGTTAGGTTGCTTGTTAATCATTGCAGAAAAAACTTCTGGCAGGCTTTTTATGCTGTACCATTCAGCGTTGATGCTGCTTTGGTCTCGAAGTGGAATTAAAATTAGGTACTCCGTCAAAGTGGATAAACTAGCTATCAATAATTTTCCCTGCGCTCCTCGATCGCTTCACTTTCGTAGGCGTTGGTTCATTTTGAAACAGCCAAACTGTCGACTGACTCTTTGTTTCTGTATTGTATTGATAAATCCATGATTCGTCACCTGTCACAATATTGTAAACGCGTCGTGACGAGCCTGCATCAAATTTTTATATCATATCACTGCACCAATCCCTGGGCCTGCTTCTGAGATTCGGTGAGGTTATGCGGTATCCAGCGGGAAACTATCCTCCTTACGCAAAGGTGCTCGAGCAAAATCTTGTGAACACTTCCTGAACCAATCTGCAGAGTATGCTGAATCTCTTCGAACGTAATTCGTCTGTTTTCTTGAATTAAATATTTTACTGCCAGCACACTTTCTTCGGTTACAGCCGTCATAGGACGACCACTCCTTTGTTCATCCCTCGAAGTAAGACAACCGCGTTTGAACTCGCTATACCGGCGGTAGCTGGTTGCTTTTGAAGGTCCTTCATCCATAAAAGTAGTGCAAAATCGATCAAATGACTCATCAGGTTTTAAGCCACATTTAAAATCGTAAAAAATTATAGCGCCAAAATGTTCTCGATGCAGATCCATTTTTAAATGAGACAAAAAAAAATAATAGGCTCTCAAAACAATGCGGAGGGAAATTTGAAAATCGAACAGTGGTATTTTTACTTTTAAATAATCGAAGTTTTCAATATGTGGCCCGTGTCTTATATACATAAAAACGTTTTTTCGCAAAACTTTCTGAGTGGCCTGATACATGTACTATATTTAGTAGAAAATTACTATATTGTTCTAGGTATAACAATGGAATAGTTTTTTATCAATTTCAATATTTATATAATTGGAAAATTAAATCCAATGTATTGCCATTGACATTGCAAGTTGAATTCAATCACATTATTATCGAGAACATTACTCTTGATTGCAACTTACAACATTGATAACATTGAATCGGAATCCTGAGTGCAATTCTATATAGTACTCAAACAAAAAACATGTTTTCTACTTAAGGGTTAAAAAAAATAGTTTTAAATGCCAAAGAAAAATACTTTTTAGTTCTTTAATTCTAGTGTAGATATTGGTAGGTAATCATTTAAGTATATATTTTTTTACAAGTCTTGATCATTGAGTGAACTTTAACTAAAAATTCAAGTTCACGCCTAGCATCTGTGGAAATAAGTACTAACGCAGTCGATGCATGTCGACCCTTTATGAGTAGATGGGTCCGCAGATCGAAGATTTTTCTACTTAAAGTCTTAAATTCTTTAATAAAATGGGAAGCATCATACAACTCTTTCGTTTTCTTTTTTTTCATTTATTGGCGTCAAAAAAACAGCTTCGCAATATGCATTGGTTCTTAGTTTATGTAAAGCTTATCTTATTAATTGTAAAGCCAACACCGTTAAACACAAATTAATTTTTAAATTGAGATTTTTCAAGAGAAGAGAAAAATAAAATGATATTAATATTATGGTAACTAATCAAGATCTAAGCAAATAACTTATTTGTTTTAGTGCTCTTATCATCTAACTTACTTTTAATGGATTTCTTAAAAGGGCTAATCTTATTAAAAATATATCAATATCATTATAATTATTAATATAAATGTCAGTCAAGCGAGATATTGGTTTACCTGCATTACTGCGAGATATTGTTGTTTGGAATAATTTACTAGTTCGACTGACTCGAATAACATTCGCGGTCTGACTGGCACTCTTTTCGCGATGGACCTTCGTCAAATTGTTTTTACGATATACAATCTGATAAGATACATCGATTTTCGATAAATTTAGGGAGGTACTCTATATCTTACAGAAGACCTCAGTGAAATAATATCACATTTTGTTGGTGTTATGTTTCTGTTAGTGAGTGAGGTTCCAGGGCTCTACGGGATAGAAAGCAGAGTAACAAACTAGCTAGCGGTTTACTTATTAATTGCGCAGCATTGTATGCCCAAAACAATTAGTACAAGACAAACTCAGGCGTTATATTATACACACGGAACAACTAAAATCCGTTAAGATAACATCTTTCCTTATTCCCACTGCATGAAACATCTGGAATCCGAGATAATCATAGATATAGTACAATATTATGCCGGCACTTCACTTGGTTATTTGTATTGGCTGTTTGTAATCTTGTACAACAGTCTGTCCTTATCATGCTTTATAAGGAATGAAAAGAAGAGACTGATGTCAAGTTTACAAATAGCAAACACGAATAGCCAAATGCGTTCTGCACCCATAATGCCAGTTAAGGCATTATGGGTCTTCAAAACTAACTTCACCGGCAATTTTAATACAGTCACTTGGAAAACAATTACGTCTTCTGAGGTATATTGTGTACCATTCGTCCGGAATAGGCTAGTTGGCACTTTTTGTAAATGGTTAATAATTATTGTTCTATTAGACCGAAAAAATGTATTGTTTTTTTTTTTACTTACAAAGTTACAAAACTTATTTTAAAATAGATTTTTCATGGACATACCAAAACGCTGTCGGCCATTTTAGTATATAGATGTATCTATACTATGACCACGGACCTGAAAAAAGACGGACGTAACCTCGTCTAATCGTGAGCGAAGCATGCTAATGGCCGCCCGCTTGCCGCGTGTGCGTGATTTGAGGATTGTCGGGTAAATCATTAATTTCCCTAGTTTTTAAATCTTGCAAACTATTTTTTTTTAACATTATGTAATCAAATATATATTATAACAACAGGATATTTACTATGTGTTTACTCGTTGTGAGCTCCCAATATTTCAGCAGTTTCAATGGTTGTACTTCAGAAACATGATGGCCTATCAACACTTGTTACGTATAAAGAAATTTATTGTTTACATATAAATATTAATGTCTTTATATTCAGTATGAGGTTATTAATATACATTTATAATAATGAAATAATCAGTGCCATCAGAGCTAATTGGGAACTTGATATTAACATTTTTTATTATAGGAACTACCACAAATGCTCGTGGTTAGTGCATCCACCCGGACAGCGGAACGCACAGATTTGATACCTGCCTGAAACGTTGGCAGAGTTGATTCCTTTTCTAGAAAAAATATTGTAAAGATTTATAAATCGCGCAGATTGCGAATGGAACCAAACAACGTAGCCCCTTAGCTGTAGTTATAAAATCTATATCATCAAAATGTGCACTGCACACAGTACTGGCAGATGATGGATTCCAATTGTTTTCCCCTCTGCAGTTTCGAATAACTAAAATCCAGTAATCATAAAAAGAAGACAAAAGTATTTTTATGCTAATAATATGGGTTCTGTTCTTTTTGGTTTGGAATACGGAAGCCTAAAAAGTTCAGAAATCTTGTCTTACCGAGTCACAAATGCATGAAATGCAAATTTCCCCACTTTTAGGAAAAAAATCCCGTAAAAAAAGTAGCCACACAGTTTTATTTTTTGTTTTGAATTTTCATCACACTAAATAAAATATAATTTAGAAAAAATATCACGATTCGTCATTACTTACGCCTGGTTGGTGATTCCTTGTGGCTTTTTAAGTTTACTCGTGTAGTTTTTACATGATTTCATTACACAAGACGGTTTTTTCTTTAAATTTTGTAGGAGCAATTGAACGAGTAACTGCCGCTGTCACGCGGGGTCAATGGCAGCGGATTGTCGAACCTGGTGCATTTGTATGAGTGTTGGTAGTGTACAACAAACGAAATTGTAGGACTTTGCATTCTTCACATCATATTATTTTGATGTTACGTCCGTCTTTTTTTCAAGACCGTGGCTATGACGTCAAAACATTTGAAAAGAAACACTCGCAAGCACGTAGGAAATAACCTATCTGAGTTAATATAATAAAGCCATGAATTCTAATAGATTGTATTATACGAGAATGTAGAAACACATATTCAAAAGCTGTGGTTTAAATTGCCTCGGGAAATAAACATACCCACACATGAACACATGTTTAAAATTAGCTAAATCCTGTAACTTTACCGACTGGAAGTAATTTCTTTTTACAAAGATCACTTCGATGTACATAAGTACTCATTGAATAATATTTAAAGTTTAAAAATATAATTTCAAATGTTATGATGTACCTACTAAGTCAAAGAGTTTTGTCGTTTCTGCTTTCACAAATCCGGTGTCCAGCATTCATTTAGACAACAAAATCAATAAACGGAAACTTAACTTTAAGATATCAGAGTCTTTAGATATATTTTAGTGTGGCGAAAGAAACCAACAGTAACACGACAATTACGTTTAGTTGTTTACAAATTTTGTGAAGTCATAATCATGGTGGACAGAGATTTTAGTGTTTAAAAAGTATAGACTAAAAACTATTTTTCAAATTAAATCACTACAATTTTAGTAATCATGTAGTTTTTAAGTTTTTGTTATTTAAATGTAAATATGTGTAAATATACAATAAATGAATAACAAAATTACTTCAGCCATCTTCTAATTTTATGAAATGAAATCGATGTATTTAGGTTCCTCATACCAAAAATTATAAGAAATAAACATTTGTATAGTACTATTTGACATGACTCAACTAGCCTCTAATAGGCTCGACGACGGTAAAAATATCAAAGCAAAAAATTAAATATATTATATAAAGACGATGGCCTAGTTTCGCAATCAACACTTTGTGATGCGGCGTCAGTTCTACATGACCTGCGTCATCATTTATCCCAATTCCGAGATTTTAACAAACATTTTGTTTATTGAAAATTCTGCCATAAAAGTTTCAAAAACACTGGCCTGCAAAACTATGTATCACACTTTTAAAATTGATCTAACTTTTTAAGTACACAAGATAGATTTTCGAAATGAAAAGGATTTGAATAAGTGTTTAATTTAATTAAGTACCACAGTTTCGAGGAAGCTGCAAATTTTGCTATAAAAATATTTTTTTAATCTCTATCTTCTATAGAAAAAAATCTATTTTAAAAATTAATCAGTACTAAGTTTTGCAGGCCAGTGTAGTTCGTTATTATATAAATAAAAATACGAGTATATATTGTCGCAAAAACTTTTGTACGAAAACTTCTGTTTGGAGTGACTTCTATTTGTCATGGTAGCGATTTACACGACAACATTGCCACGTGGTTAGCCTCAGGTAAGAAGGGACGCGCGCAGGGGTCGAACAGCTGTTCACGCGCCTACTAGAGGAACTCACTCGAAAGAGAACTCACGCAAACAACTCACACGTATGTTGCTTTCTATTATATCTGTTCAAAAGTTGAATTCACAGATTATAACTAATCTCTTTTAACCGATTTCAATGAAAAAGTTTTAGTCGTCTGCGTTCGTTGAAATTTTCGTTTATTATAAACCGATTTTCAAAAATATTTTTAAAGGTTGTGCTCCTGAGGTGGATATATATCCTCCAAGTCAGGATCTGATTTTAAGATCCTAGGGAAATCCAAAAAACTCTTCCTACGTACATCCCACTTTCCTACTACATAAATACATATTATAAATTCGTAAGTTTGTATGGATGTTTGTTACTCTTTCACGCATAAACTACTAAACGGATTTTAATGAAATTTGGTACGCATATGTTTTATGACCTGGATTGAGACTTAAGATACATTTTATCCCGGAAAAATGTTAGGTTCCTGAGGAACTTTCAAAAAAACTAAAGTTAACGTGGACGAAGTCGTAATCGGTACTACCGTCTGCCTCTGACTGGTCGCGTATTTATTATTATAGAAACTCTTTTTTTTCTTTTTGCTCTCGGAAAATGGCATCTGATTAATTAGAATTGGTTGAACCAAACCTAATCAATATAAGTATATCACGGTCTACGATACGATTACTTTAACTTGGTTGCAAAGCCATTTATGTTTGTCATCATAATTAATTAAAACCAGGTCGATATTGATACCAGTCATAGCTGAAAACCGCTTATTTCTTCATAACTTCCGAATTATGGATTTATTAACTAAAACAAAAACCTACTTCCTTAAAATAAAATCATTAGAGAAAAAAACATTCTAATTCTTTATTACATCTAAAGTATTATTATCATTATAATTATAGCCTTTTATTTCCTTTATAAATATACATGTCATTCATAAATGCAAATAAAATATCAGGTCAATTAATTAATTTGATAACAAAGATGGCAAAAACGATTTTAAAAAAATTGATAATTCTTTTTTCTTTTTATTAAGGACCCCATAGTCAGTAAAGGCCTCTTTCATTTTTCTCCAAGTTTTTCTATCTTTGGCCTTGGTGATTCAGTCTCTACCACCCTCGTCGTTAATTTCATCTATCCATCTTTATTTTGGTCTACCTCTATTTCTTTTGTGTCGAAGTCCTTTCCAAGTAGTCACTTTATAAGTCCATTTATTATTGTTCATACGTGCAATGTGTCCAGCCCATCTCCATTTAAATTTATTTCAGTGGTCCAAAGCATCAATAACATCTTATCGTTCCCTATATCTTTATTTCTTATTCTGTTTTTTATTTTTATATTTAGCATATTAGGTACTTTTGATATACTCGTATTTTATTTTTGATGTATTTATTTTATATCCTTTGACACCCGTAGGTTCGATTTTGCAATTAACATCAATCTATCACTTTTTTCTTGAGTTTTACAGGAAGATTTGACTTCATAATTTCTTTGTTACTCCAGAACTTATTCCATGTAATGTTTATCTATATGTCTATTTACTTCATCTTGATGTCTGGTCGTTGAGTATGATATTTGCTTGCCCAAATATATTCTAATGAAATATTATGGACCTTACTCAGTCTTGTTTGGTGATAAGTCATAACTTTCGTCTTTGTCGTATTTAATTTTAGTCCGATTTCTCTACTAACTTTATCCAGTTCATTAATATTTTTTTCCAGTTAAATTAGCGTTTCTGAGAAACGTATGATGTCATCTGTGAATTTAAGGTTGCTTAAGCAGTCCCCGTTTATAATGATACCTCTTCTTTTCCAATCCAATTTATTGATTATGCTTTGGAGTATAGTTACAAAGATCCTTGTCGTACACCTCTCTGAATGTTTGTTTTTTGACCCTTTTTTCCATTTTTAAACAACTTACACTTTTACTATATATACCTTTTAAAATCACAATCATTTCTGAAGGTACATCGCATTAATTTAGAGCCTTTGCATAATCGATAAAAGTCAGGTAGAGCGGGTGTTAGTGTTCGAGAGATCTAAAGTATATTTAAAATAATATAAGTAATACCTATTTAGGAGTCACTATTAGTATGTATGTATATATATATATATATATATGCTAATTATGATATTGAGCTTATGGAGAGTTCATTTGTGCATTTACTGCATTTTTGTATGCAATAAAATTAAATAAGGAATTATTTTTTAATGAAACTAATTGGTATTTTATCAAAACAAATCAAATTAAAACTAATAAAAAGTACACTTACAGCGGCATAATTGGATACTAGACTTAAAGAAAAAACTAGTTTATTATATTTAAAAACATGTAATGGCGAAAGAATTCAAAATAAATTGGAAGTTAATGAAAAATTCATGGCATAATTTCGATATCACCGATAATATATTTTTAATGACGGCGACGACCCATGGTAGGCGAGCGGTAGTATCGATCTCGTAAAATACGCCGGATGGCGGGAAGGTCGCCGGTGTGACTGGGGTGAATACACTTTTTCACTATATAGGACAAGCTTTTAAAAAAAAATTTAAAAAAGCAACCCTTTGCTACACGAGCAAAGTTTTTTTATATTTACTTTATTAAATAAAGTTAATAAAATAAATATAGTTTTCTATTCAGTTTTACTCAAATATTTCCGTATAATTATGTTTACATCACATATAAATAATTAACACAACTTTACGCCATATTATTATAACAATATTATTTACTTTATAATATGTTCTATGTACATGAAGGCTAATTTTATTAATATTTAGCCTTAAAGTATACAGATCGTCCCACGGCAATGCCATACGGAGAGAAAGTATATTTAATAGTGAAGATTTAAAGGATATTTAACTGAAAAAAGATAATATTTTATTTTTAATAATAAAAAGAAATGCGTTCACAGATTTTTGTAAAAAAAAGCCTGCCACAAGCGTTAATCCAGATTCGAAAAATGTAAAAAAAAACATATGACGTATTCTATAATAATCGTCGCAAGGGTTAATTATAAGGATTATTTTTTCCTAAATAACATAGCATTTTGAATAAAAGGAGGACGAACGCAGTTCTACTTGTTATCAGAAAAAAAATGATATCTTCTTGCAGTTAAATATCCTAACTTCACTATTTAATATACATTCCCTCCGTTTAGTATTGCCACAGGACGTTCTGTATAGAACAAAATATTGTTAACTTTTAAAATACCTCATCATTACTATAGTGGCTTGCTCTGCTTCCTATTTATCATCGGATCAGTAATAATCTGAAATGCCTTTAGTTTAAAATAAACAGTGTATATATATATATTTCATTAACTACCTATAAGAGAAAGAGAGACAAGAAATGTGCGCGCGCACTACTTTCTCTTGCTTATACACCCCACTGAACTCCCCGTTCGCCTCGCCCGATCACACTTTTCGTAACGCATTCGCCAGCTTACTCACCACGTCAAGCGTACGTAAAGAAGCTTCACTTCAACAGGTTTTACCGCTAGAATGGGAGCCAGTCTGGAGAAGTAACCTCCACCTTACAAAAAAAACATAGTAAAATAACACTATCTACCTTTAGGTGGTGTTGTGTTTCTTTCGGTGAGTAAGGATCCAGGGCTCTGCTCCAAGGTAGGAGATTAAGTCAGCGTAGACTTTTTTGGTATCACAAGTGTCTATAAGCTATGGTGGCCGCTTACTATCAGCCGGTTACATGCTTGTTTGCCTTTGCCACCCTTTTAACATAAAAAAACTCTGATGTAAAATGACATTAAATTAACAAACCTTTAATTAAAACCGGCTAATTGCGAGTCGGGCTCGTGCAAGAAGGGTTCCGTGCCATTACTAATACAACATTAGACATATTATTATAATATCGAGCAAAAAATCACATCTGATGTATGAGAGATCGCGACAAACAACGGAAAGAAAATCATTCGTTTGTTTTCGCCACAATTTAAAAAGTCTATTATGAATTGACATTTTCAGTATTTGTTGTTTAAATATAGCATAATAATATGGGACATCATATACCAAAATTTTCACACTCTTAACTAGTTCCGATTTGAAATGACTCCGTGATAAAATGGTCTAAAAATTACAACTTCGATGGTCCATAAAACATATATTAATATCCTACTTATGTCACTGCTGGGGTAAAAAAAATAAAAAAACAATGTCTTCTTTTTATGTATGGAACCTCCCATTAAAAATAATTTAATTGAATTTTTAACCAAACATTCGGTTTTGGGCAAACATTCTACATAAAATACCAAAATATCAGTTTAGTAACTCGTTCCGTTTACGATCTAGATACCCGTGACAAACGGACAGACGGACAGACAGACGACAAAGTGACAGCAATAGGATCTCGTTTTTACCCTTTGGGTACGGAACCCTAACAAAAAGGACGCAGGTGATGCGAATTTTTACTCACCCTAGCCTCAGTGACCGGCGCTAGTGTAGTGTAGTTTACAATACCGCTTATACAGGTGTAGTATAAGCACATCGCGACCGGAACATGGCATGCCATGCAGTCGCGCCGGTGCCTCTGCAGAACAACAGCTGCACTGAACTACTGTTCCAATACCAAAATGTTTGTTGAGTTCCAATTTTAAATGCAAAATTGACGATGTTTATTTTTTTTATAATAACTGAAACATGTGCAACCACGTGGTGATGATTTCTTTGGATCCATCTGAGTCGAGTAAGTTAAACTTCAAGCAAATAAAAGTTCATACATTTTATTATGAATAAATCGTGTAAAATAAATCTGGTACAGAATTTAATAGGCTAAATTTTAATTTTAATTAATTGCTCAGGAAATTAAACAAAAACGCGGATTTACATATTATTACGTGACCGTTAAATTTATTTCATATTTTAATAAAGAGGTAAGTACATATTTAATTTTTAAACACAATTTTGGCATTTTTTATCACTATTCAGTTTATCACGTACCTTGTCCTACTTAAAAAGTACTGCATTAGGTATTTGTTTTGGTGGAACAACGATGGAAGTCATCGAAATTCAAATAATTAATATAAAAAAGTTTTTGTAAATTATAATGTAAACAATCTCTTTCCTACATACATAAGTACCTACTTAGAATTTGTTCATAGGCTTTACAGATAAAATCTTATTTATATGTCGCCAAGCATAAAATACTAATAAGATATGGCCTCACAATAGGTAAGCTCTGCACTTGTTATTTTTTTGCAACTGCAAAAACTAACTTTGCCGAATTTTAATCAGATGTAAACCATCTGATATGTTTTGTTTGTTTGTTTATACAAATTAATTCTTTAATTAAATTCTTTACCATCTTTCTTGAATTAATCCATATTTATGCATTCCAATATGATAAATGCGAAAGTATGTCTGACTGTTACCTCTTCTCGCTTAAACCACATAACCGATTTAAATGAAATTTGATATAGAGATAGTTTCGAGTCCCGGGAAAAGACATAGAATAGTTTTGATGCTAGGGCACTTCTTTTAAGGGGATGAAAGAGTGGTGGAAGTTTATGTTAAACCATATCTTCTACGCATATGAAGTCGCGAGCAGGCACTAGTCTTTTATATTTTACGAGCTTATTGTTCTTATCGGAAAATTATGAAAATAAAAGAACGCTTTCCGCTATGGCACTTTTTTAATATAAAACTTTAATTTCACCTGTGATAGCTATTATATTATTACGTATTGCAAATAAAAATACCGATAAGATATAATGTGTGAGTGTTTTGGATAGTTCTTCAAGGACCCTTTTTGGCGGTAACATACATGTTATTCCTATCTGTATACAATTGTGATAAAGAATGAGGGACATTTATTATATTAGATTTTAAAATAATTTTTAAAGGTCGGAATCGGGAGTAAAAACGCTATTCTTCGGGTGTCACACTATACGCGCTTGAAAAAAACCTTTAATAACTTCTGGGCCTGCACAGCTTTACGTATGTTTTGTAAGTCAAAATAATTGTATTTAAACAATTGATTTAATGCCGAAAATAAAAAAGTGGGGTCAATTGAAAAAGATAGAGTGCATTTGTCACACGTTTTAGCAATTTTGTGAGCTTAAACGGTTCATATCTTTGAATAGTGCCGATATATAGCCACAAGTTTTAGCAGCGCGAATACTCAGTTGTACCCAGCATCTCTGGAGGACGAACTTACTGTTCGTCGATATGCTATAAATAAATAATCGGTAAATTATTCTTCAAAAATTCCTAACAAGAGCAAACTATTTTCGCGGTCACGCTATACATAGTAAAAAAAAAAGTTTTCGGAGTTCACGCCATACTTTATCAATAACTTAAGTCGTCGAGATTGTTTATATGTATACTATGCTTGGATAAGTCTATAAATACGACAAATATATTTGAATATGTAAAATATCGTCAATTTCGTGATAGACTTTCGTGGCGATGTGCCCACAAAAATGGTTGACCATGGTATAGTGAAAATTAATTTTAGCTTTAAAAATACCTGTCATTGCTTATTCTCTTGTCTGTTTCTACTATATACACACATAAATAGTAATACAACGAATTATTTTCAGAAATGCTAAAAATACAGTGATTTTCTGCCGTTAATTTAATATTGAATAAATCTTTTTTCAACCGTAGGAAACCAGAGTTGGCACTATTTTCCAGTATTTGCAGTTACTCTACGCATTATCGGACTAGCAGAGGATGATTTTAGCTGAAATTGATTCTTATTTAGGTAGCGGCAAGTTCGTTTCGTAACTTTCGTGGACACAAAAATTTAATAACTACAAGGTATTACTTTGGTATTTTCTAAAAACTCAATATGAAATTTCACCTCGAAAGTTGCGTGGAGAACGCTTTTCAAAGAATTACTCTTCTATGCAAAAAAACACATTAGATATATCCGCAATAACAGCGATATTATTCACAGTAAAAAAATAATTGAGTTCACTTAACAGCCAAAACTATTTTTGTAACACAAATTAGAAAATATTCAACTAAACACGTACAGTGGTATCATCTAGGTATATTTTGGCTGTCCCTGACATATCTAGAATAATAAGAAGTTGTCATCGACAAAATTGAACATTTAACACTCGCAGTCAATAGTTTTAAATTAGAAAACAATTTATCCTGATTAGCGTTTAGGCCAATGTATACAACTATCATGAATTATAACTATTAAGCTCCTAGAAATATAACTGCCACATACCATTTTTTTAATATTATATTGATGATGTTGCTAGATGATTAAATGTAAAGAAAATTTTACTAGGAAAAAAATACAGTCGGTCCAGCTTTCAGGCTATCCGAGCAGATTTTTTTAGATCATCAAAAGCCTTATGGATTTTTGACTACAGGTTCTTGCAAACTAAACTCTTTTGCAAAAAAAACGGGAACTTTACTCTTTTTCTCTACTTCAATGAATATTACAAGAAAGAGGTTTTATTAATTTGACGATGTAATGGCATGTTATTTTAAGCATCCTGGCATGATTCTTAACATTGTAAATTAAAATTTTGAAATTGGAAAAAGAAAAATAATGATTATTGTAGATTACTGCAAAGTTGCTTTACTAATGGCGCGAATAACTGAAACGATTTTTTACTGATTACTAAAATTTGAAAAGTTTTTTGAAGGTATATTTTAATTTTTTCTAAGCTTTTAACTGCTGGACGTTTTTGTAACTGTTTTGGATATTTTCTACAAATTAAACGATTTAATCTTTCTTTTTACATTAAATTCCACTTTCTGATATGAGTGATAAATAAGTGTCGGTAAAATGATAGCCGTATTCGAAGAAGAATAATTATTAATTATAATAATTAATTAACTGACATCGACTTTAAAACGTTTAAATTTCCTTAGTTGCCCCTTTTTTTGCAAAATCCTACACAGTATTTTCTTAAATCTTTGAAAAGTCTGCTCGATAATTCAATGAATCTTTTCAATTTCCTTCACGTATTTTTTAACTTAATATTTTTTTAAATAACTGTAATGGATATTTTATAATATCGTAAGTGGGATTGTATCTTACAGAATCGACATGCAGTTCAGCTTTATGAGTGGGTGATAACCCAGGAGGAATAGTGGAATATAAGTACCGTATTTACAAGGGCAATAGTATTGCTACTTGCATAATACATACTTACTGACAAATTAATTGAAAGCCTATTCGAGACTTATATGCCAGATAAACTCAAAAAAAAAGGTTTTACAGGTCTAATAGGAAACAAAATATCATCAAGATTTACCTCTTATTCGAAAATAACGCTACTTTTATGACAGAGAAGTATCTGAAACTTTATCAAGAGCTGATGTAACAGGCTCTGAATCGAATATTATTTAGTTTAGTATTATTTTAAGCGTTTATTCTAAGTTTATTCATTTAAATGTACCTACTCAATCAGAACTGAAACTGAAACTTTATCAAGAGCTGATGTAACTGGCTCTGAATCGAATATTATTTTAAGCGTTTATTCTAAGTTTATTAGTTTCACCTACTGAATCAGAACACTGTATTGGTTGTTAGCGCCTAAAATGGTCAAAATAATTATGTAAACAAAATATTTAATTGATGGCCGCTAACCACACATACGTCCTTGAATATGAGCTTGAACGAAAAATAAATGAATATGCTCGTCTCATTATAACACAATTAATAACATTGACACAAAGTGACCTTTAAACCTGAATTCAGCGTTAATTATTTCATCATGTACAAAAACAAAAATGTACGCGTAAAATCGTGATTGACTGGAATTGCATTATAAGAAAATGCTCTTAAAATTCCCCATTTAGGTAGGTATAATTAAATAATGAGTATATTTCGACGATACTTTTAAATGTATTCCATACCTAAATATAATAACGTGCTTATTTATTGTTCAAAATTACACAGAAACTAAAAAAAGTAGGTACAATAACATTTTATAAAAGTGATATTTAAATAGTTTAAAGAAATCATAATTTCTTGCCTACCTTGGGACCTTCGGACCAATGGCAGTAATGTTATTTGAATTCCAACTACGCGAATCATGATTTAACTTTTCTTTATTGTCAAGCAAATCTGTATTGATATTCAACCAGCTAAAATAAAACCGGCAATTTAATAATTTTATTGTCTTTAGTCATCCGTGAAAATTTTAACTGTCTAGCTATCACGGTTCATAAGACACAGTCTGGTGACAGACAGACAGACGGACAGGTGGAGTCTTAGTAATAGGGTCCCTTTTTTACCCTTTAGATACGGAACCCTAAAAAAAAGTGCTGCTAACGAATATCGACTACTTATAGTGCTTGAAACAAATTCAATTTAAACAAATAACTCTCAATAATTACTACTATTAAAATGCTTTGATCTACAAATTGTTTGTAAATTAATATTGGCTTCTGGCTGCTTAATGTACCGAAAAATTAATAAATGAAATAGTCACATCAACAAACACAATTCAGTTAAGAATCCAAAAAGAATCCGACACTTATCACGAAAACAATATAAATATTTCCAACACCAATTAGCCTAGCCCCAAAGTAAGCACTGTAAGGCTTGTGTTATGGGATGCTAGGGTAACGGATAGAATACATATACTGTACATATATCAGTATATTTATATAGAAATACATATTAAACATCCATGACTGGAGTACAAATGCTCGTATTCATCACACAAACATCTGCCCCCACCGGGATTCGAACCCGGGACCTCTCGAGTCGGTGACACCATGAAACCCGGCGTACAAACCACTCGGCCAGGGAGGTCGTCAGAAAACAATACATAATAAAAGTGCAATGAACATGTTTTATAATCCGTTTAACAGTGTTTCATCGAATGAGTAATGTTCGCAAAATCATATACGCACTGAAAACGTGTAGTGACCATGTAGCAAAAACAAAGTAGTGACATAGCGTTTTCTCAGTGTCTTTACTATTCATTAACGTTATGGAGATTTCTTACTCATTTCTTCTTAAAAATAAAAAAAAATGAGGTACTGAACTGGTATCAGGAAATTTGGACAATTCTAAAGAGTTGTTTTATACTTCCAAATTATTTATAGACCGTGAATTTAGGGTTACCTGAGAAACTTTACCAGCAAATTCAGACAACGATTTAGGTTAGGTATATTTCCGCAAAAAAATGTTTTCTTTTATATTTTTTTTCGAAAAACGTCTCAACGATAACGTATTTATTGTGCAATTATGGAACCTTAACAATTATAATTGTCATAAATTGATTTCAATCAATCTACTTTTAGGATCTTCTTGCTATAAACGGATAATGTTTTCGTAATAGGTATGTTATTTACAAATTTGCGCCGTTTACGAGATTTTGTAAAGGATTACTAAGTTTGTATGGGTGTCTATTCACTATTCTTATTCACACGATTTTTACTTAAACTTAAAATTCACGGTGTATGTTTAAATCTACGTATAGAACAGTTTTGCCAACTCATTCGCCTCGTAGGATTCGACGCCTCTACATTTTAAAGACGGAAAAACGCAATAGTAATCGGCCTACATCAATTGAACTATAAACATTTGAAAGTCTTCCTGAATATGGAGCGGGAATTCCTCGCCTTGAGCTCCCTGTCCCTGTGCAGACCTAAAGGAATTAAATTGAATCGAGAGCGGCATATTGACGTCCCCACGGCTCGGCGGCGGCAGTGAGCAGGCAGGCCGCGCACATGCGCACGTATCGGATGCATTGGCTCCTTACAATAACATCGCGAAATACGAATCAAAGGCATTCTTCTCTTTTAAAAACATCGCCATGAAACACGATTCGGTCGTCATTTGAGTTGTATTTTTGTCAGCGTGCGCAACACTCGTATCACGCGTAATCATAGGCACAGTGACTCCGAGATTCCCCTGCGTACCAGCCAGGATGAAGTTCCCCAAATTTGATTTATGTGAGTATGAAGGTCCGCTTACATATTTTATACGTAGTTATGTTTATCAGCGCAAAAAAGACAGACGTCTACGAACACCAAAAACCGACCTTGAACTCTCCATCCATACTTTTTTTTCAGTACAAAAGTTTTTTACCAGTGTTTTGCGTCTGACTGAAAACTGGTTTATTGCAGTCCATATAAAAACAAACTAATTTAAAAATGGCTCGTGCAGAGAGAATGTATTTAACACTAGATTAGATGTATTAGTTTTTTGTAATAATAAAAGATCGTTTATGTTTTCATGATAATAATCTGGCTAGTAGTGGGTATTTGGGTATTCACCGATTCTGGACCACCGGGGCCACCCTGTCCAGAAAAAACAAAAGAATCCAGAATCTCGTACAATGGGGTTGTCGAAACCTAAAAAAAAAAAAACAAAAGGAAAGCACCCCCATTTGGAGCGATTGCGCTGGGTCCCAGGTTCGTATCTCTTACCGTTCCCGAGATAGATATTTCTCTTATTTCGTTCCAGTTGATTTGTTAATGACCTCCTAATTCGTTTATCATTTGTCATTTATCAGTCGCCAGTTGATTTGTTAATGACCTCCTCATTCGTAAGGATCGCACTAATTATGGCTTCTAATCACTTATTCACCAATGATATTTATGATGATACTCTTATTACTGTTGTATGTATTAAATCTCGTTACTTCACTACGTAATTGTTTTACTAATATAATATTATAAAGGCGAAACTTTGTGAGTGTGTATGTTTGTTACTTCTTCTACACGTCTAAACGGCTAGAGCAATTTTAATAAAATTTGGTATGGAGTTAGCTGACACCCTGGATTAACACATAGGCTTCGTTTTATAGCGGGAACTAATAAACCGCGGGACACAGCTAGTTATATAATATTTCAATAGACTTTCGCTTTCACTGTAATTAAAAAACCATTATTTAGTAATTTTTACTAACAACGTTGAATTGTTATTGTTGCACCATTTAAACAAGTTTGACTGTCTGAATCGTCAAATAAAGATTTCTTAGTAATTACACTCTTGATCAACGGGTACCACTAGTATTTAGGTAATCACATGCATGTGTCCTACAGTTGTGTTTGTAGTTTTTTATAGTAATGGTAATAAACACTGGTGTGGTCAATAAAAATGATTCTCTCTCTCTCTCTCTCTCTCTCTCTCTCTCCCTCCCTCTCTCTCTCTCTCTCTCTCTCTCTCTCTCTCTCTCTCTCTCTCTCTCTCTCTCTCTCTCTCTCTCTCTCTCTCTCTCTGGTACTTAATTTTTTTTCCCTATTTTGCTATCTAGTATCCATATATGGTTATGAGTAGTCATGCTCTCTTAAAAATCTCTTCGGCGGAGTCGTGTGAGGCGGGTCGTTACGTTCCCTAAAAAATGGTTGAGCGAAGCGATGGCTGGTTCATGCGTCATGCTCGTGAACGCGTGCTGCCAGCGGAGATTTTTAAGAGAGCATGACTACTCATAACCACTTATGGATACTAGATAGCAAAATAGGGGAAAAAAATTAAGTACCAGAGAGAGAGAGAGAGAGAGAGAGAGAATCATTTTTATTGACCACACCAGTGTTTATTACCATTACCATTACTATAAAAAACTATAAACACAACTGTAGGACACATGCAGGTGATTACCTAAACACTAGTGGTACCCGTTGATCAAGAGTGACTTGTTTTAATTACTAAGAAATCTTTATTTGACGATTCAGACAGTCAAACTTGTTTAAATGGTGCAACAATAACAAGTCAACGTTCTTAGTAAAAATTACTAAATAATGCTTTTTTAATTACAGTGAAAGCGAAAGTCTATTGAAATATTATATAACTAGCTGTGTCCCGCGGTTTATTAGTTCCCGTTATAAAACGAAGCCTATGTGTTAATCCAGGGTGTCAGCTAACTCCATACCAAATTTTATTAAAATTGCTCTAGCCGTTTAGACGTGTAGAAGAAGTAACAAACATACACACTCACAAAGTTTCGCCTTTATAATATTATATTAGTAAAAAAATTACGTAGTGAAGTAACGAGATTTAATACATACAACAGTAATTAGAGTATCATCATAAATATCATTGGTGAATAAGTGATTAGAAGCCATAATTAGTGCGATCCTTACGAATGAGGAGGTCATTAACAAATCAACTGGCGACTGATAAATGACAAATTATAAACGAATTAGGAGGTCATTAACAAATCAACTGGAACAAAATAAGAGATTTTTTTTTTTTTATTTTTTTTATTTTTTTTTTAGGTTTCGACAACCCCATTGTACGAAATTCTGGACCGAGGGAGACCACAGGGTGGCCCCGGTGGTCCAGAATCGGTGAATACCCACTACTCTGCCTTTTACAAACAACACCAATATACATAGATAATGTAAAATATAGTATTAATAATATATACTTTACAATACAACATTATTGAGGATCTTGTTAGAAGAGTGACCAAAATTACAGAATCTGGGGACACTACTGTGTACTGTGTGTGAAGTACCTTTTCTCGAAGCGCTTCGTTGATTTTTTTAATCCATAATCATAATCAAAATCATTTATTCAGTTTAAGCTGTTACAAGCACTCGTGAATGTCTAGAAGCTACGCCATCGGTTCGTTAATCAACGGCAGGAGACCTTGTACTGAGAAGAACCGGCAATAAACTCAGCAAGGGCTGTTTTTTTCTCCCTGTTTTATTATTTACAGAGTCGTCAAATTGAAAAATAACTTCAGAGATGATTCATGAAGTCACCTTTCATTACATAATGATTAAATATACATTAATTGTTTACCTGCATTTTGATTGCCGTGTTATACAGTATAAATACAAATAGTGTTATTTTTATTAAATGTGACTACTAATTAACTAAACATTAACTTCAATATTAAGGATGTTAGGGCAGACTCATCTCCGCTGGCAGCACCCGTTCACGAGTATGACGCATGAACCAGCCATCGCTTCGATCAACCATATTTTAGGAAAAGTAACGTAACTTATAACTTGGGTATGGATAATACCATATAAACAAGATTTTCGGAATATGCTGTCAATAGTGCACTTATTACGCACGTAAAGTTTTAATTGCATAACTCTTACTCATCAGATTTTATTGATATCTAAAAACTCTGATTTCGTCACTGACTCACTGTTGATCATTAAAATTCTAAGGGTATTTCCTAATGTCCCAGAAAGTTGAAATTTGGCATGTAAACTGGTATTAGTACACAAACAAAAAAATATAAAACTTATTACTTTAACCCCCCAACCCCTTTAACTGGGGGACGGAAGTTTATATGAGACTTTCCCATTTTTTATGCTATGGGTCTGATTTTTTTAAAAGACTCCTTGCATTATAAATAATAAAAAAATAATTTTACCCAAAAATAGAAAAAAAGTTACAAGCAACTTAAAAAAAAATTAAATCCCACCAAAATCATTTTCATGTAAAGTGTTGCCAAGACGAGACCATATGACTTTACGCTGACAAAGAGTTGTCAGATCTCTCAGAGCAAGGTCCTGATTCTACACGCCCGAACTCTACAAGGTCTAACTTGACAAATTTTACACCTAAGTCAAAATATGTGACTTGGCCGTTTCGTTACTTCAACAATTATTATATCAGAGGAGTCATAAACAGTGGATAAGCCTTTCTCCTTACGCCCATGTGCATGTAGCGAAATAGCTCAGCCACATATTTTGACTCAGGTGTAGAGTATGTGAAGTTTGGCTCTGTGAGGCTTGGCTCTACATGAGATCTGACAACTCTTTGACAAGCCTTATAGAAGTAGGGCGTGTAGAGTTAGAGGTTTGGCTCTACATGAGATCTGATAACTCTTTGACAGTGCAAGTCATATATGGTCTCGTCTTGGCAACACTGTACGTGAAAATGTTTTGGTGGGATTAAGTATTCCATGTAAGGGGTGTAAGGGGTTCTAAATACACCTGCAAGAACCCAAGCCAACCTCACCTTCACGTGGTGCACCCTGTTGACCAACAGACGAGGCTCTGGCAAACCGACCGATGGCGGTATAACCATCCAATGAGGTAGGGGAGGAAAATGTCACTGGTGACGGGCAGCAGCGTCATCAGTAAATAAACCTACGCTCTGCGATCGCCAACCCGCCTGCCCAGCGTGGCGATTATGGGCAAAACCTTCATGCACAAGAAACTCAAGCCACGGCCCCCAGTTCCCGGCAGCCCCGCTATTCCTGGTCACGGTGGCGACCACGGTAACGGTGGGGCGGGGGGTGCCAAGAATCTCCGGGCTACGGGAGGCCACCACAAAAGACTGACCCTGGCGACGTACAACGGACGCACGCTACGGCTTGACTCGCATCTGGCGCAACTCGAGGTGGAACTTGGAAAGATTAGGTGGCACATTTTAGGGTTAAGTGAAGTCCGAAGAGAGGGGGAGGACACCATAACCCTCGAATCGGGCCACCTAATGTACTTCCGCGGGGGGACCAACAGTCCCAAGGTGGCGTTGGGTTTTTGGTAAATAAGTCCCTTGCCGATAACGTTGTGGAAATGTCCAGCGTGTCGAACAGGGCAGTGTACCTTATTATAAAGCTCACCGAGAGGTATAGCCTCAAGGTGGTGCAAGTGTACGCACCGACCTCGACACACTCGGACGACGAAGTGGAGGATATGTTCGATGATATATCGAGGGCCCTCCACTCCACTACTAAGACCCACTACAACGTTGTTATGGGGGACTTCAACGCTAAAGTGGGAGTACAGAATTGCAGCGAATCGGTAGTAGGATCCCATGGATTTGGAAGCAGAAATCATGGGGGGCAAATGCTCGTCAACTTCCTCGAACAGCAGGGGCTCTTCTTGATGAACTCTTTTTTCAAGAAACAGCCCCAAAGGAAGTGGACATGGCAGAGCCCCGACACTATGACTAAAAATGAGATCGATTTCATCATGACGGACAAGAGGTACATATTCAGAGACGTCTCCGTGATCAACAGGTTCAATACCGGTAGTGATCACCGACTCGTCCGGGGCTCTCTGAATATCAACTTTAAGGCCGAGCGCGTCCGTTTAATGAAATCCAGGCTCCAACCTACTTTGCTCCAATCTATAACAGGATCTGAAACGTTTCAGTCAAATCTGGAGAACCGATTTGCTGCCGTGGAAACCACATCAGACGTAAACCAAAACCTCGAAAATGTGGTTAGGATTCTCAGGGAAGAGGGTATGAAACTATGTGCAACGCAGCGTAAGGGCAGGAAGTCAAAGCTTTCGGAAGAGACTTTAGGGCTAATGAAGGAACGACGTGAAAACCCACCCGTCACTTCGTCGGCAAAGCGGACTCTAAACCAAGAGATCAGTAAGCACGTACGACACGACCTCCGATGCTCCAATACTCTCTCGATCGAGAGAGCGATCGAGCAGAATCGAGGGTCCAAAGTGTTCGTACAATCTCTTGGAAGAAGCCATCTGACGAAGTTGACCACAGCAAGTGGGGAAGTTGTTGCTTCAAAGCCGGCAGTCCTTTCGGAAGTGGAAGACTTCTACAGCCAGTTATACGCATCACATGCATCTCGACCTGATCCCGGAAATGAGGATTCTAGAGCCACATTAACACGCCACTTCACCGAAGACCTGCCAGAAGTCAGTATTGGCGAAATCGAGATTGCTCTTGGACAGCTTAAAAATGGAAAAGCCCCTGGAGAGGATGGTGTTACAACAGAACTCTTGAAGGCTGGAGGTAAACCCGTACTGAGGGAGCTCCAAAAGCTTTTTAACACTGTTCTGTTCGAAGGGAGAACTCCGGAGGCGTGGAGCAGGAGTGTGGTCGTCTTGTTCTTTAAAAAGGGGGACAAGACCCTACTTAAGAACTATCGACCCATATCCCTTCTAAGCCACGTCTATAAGCTGTTCTCAAGAGTGATCGCGAACCGTCTTGCGCGAAGATTTGATGACTTCCAACCACCGGAACAGGCTGGGTTTCGGAGCGGATACGGCACCATAGACCACATCCACACAGTGCGGCAGATTATACAGAAGACTGAGGAGTACAATCAGCCCCTGTGCCTAGCATTTGTGGCCTATGAGAAGGCCTTTGACTCGATTGAAATCTGGTCTGTCCTGGAGTCCCTGCAGCGTTGCCAAGTCGACTGGCGATACATCCAAGTGATAAGATGTCTCTACGAAGCCGCCACCATGTCTGTCCAAGTACAGAATCAGCAAACAAGTCCCATACCGTTGCATCGTGGAGTGAGACAAGGGGACGTTATTTCCCCGAAATTGTTCACTAATGCAATGGAGGATATGTTCAAGACGCTGAACTGGAAACGACATGGCATCAACATAAATGGCGAACGCATCTCTCACTTGCGATTTGCAGACGACATCGTCATCATGGCAGAAACCCTGCAGGACCTACAACAGATGCTGAATGACTTGGCTGACTCTTCTATACGCATCGGCCTACGGATGAACTTGGATAAAACCAAGGTCATGTTCAATGAACATGTTCTACCGGAACCGATTGCAATACACGGTGCCGTTCTCGAAGTTGTTCAAAAATATGTATACCTCGGGCAGACATTGCAGTTAGGTAGAAACAACTTTGAGGACGAGGTGAATAGAAGAGTTCGGCTAGGTTGGGCAGCGTTTGGGAAGCTACGTCAAGTCTTGACATCGTCGATCCCACAGTGCCTAAAGACGAAAGTCTTCAATCAGTGCGTCCTACCTGTGATGACATACGGAGCCGAGACGTGGACACTGACGGCACGGCTGATCCACAGGTTCAAAGTCGCTCAACGCGCTATGGAAAGGGCTATGCTCGGCGTTTCTCTGAAAGATCGCATCAGAAATGAGGTAATCCGACAGAGAACCAGAGTTATCGACATAGCCCGCCGGATTAGCGGGTTGAAGTGGCAGTGGGCTGGCCATATTTGCCGAAGAACCGATAACCGTTGGGGTAGACGAGTTCTGGAGTGGAGACCGCGTCTAGGCAAACGTAGTGTAGGACGTCCTCAGGCGCGATGGAGTGACGATTTGCGCGGGGTGGCTGGCGGGAGCTGGATGCGAGTAGCCCAGGATCGATCTGAGTGGCGTGCATTTGGGGAGGCCTATGTCCAGCAGTGGACTATGATGGGCTGTTGATGATGATGATGAAGTATTCCATGTACAAACTATATTATCAATAAGGATTTTCAACTATATTGACCAATTTTTAAATTAATAAAATGCAAAGAAACTACAGAAACTTAATGTTTTGTAGATAATACAAACGAACGATTTCATGAATAAATGGCAATAGGTGTACTTGCATATACATAACCATTCATACAAAATCAATGGACTTGCGTCACCATGTACCGGCATGAAATGAATAAATATTTATCTGAATAACTAAGAAGGGAAAAAATTCCTTTCTTATTTATTTAACTTTTCAGCTTTAATACGGCGGATATTTCGTTTTAGTGAATGTTAACTAAAACCAGTATATTTTTTATATATCACGTTGTAAGCTGACAACAAACGTAACATTCAATTTACATTATGCTTGCAAAAATTTAACTTAAATGTATGTATGTTATGTAAAGAGAGGTAGGGCATAGCGGATTTCCCGCTCGAATTGAAGCGCCCGTCTGGGAAAGTAATGAGGTTACTTTCCCAGAGGTCTACAGTAAGAAAGCACTACCTTTTGGTGGTATTGTGTTTCTGTCAGTGAGTAAGATTCCAGGGCTCCACGGGGTAGAAAATGGGGTCAGGGTAGGCAACGGCGTGAGTGATAGCTTTGGTACCGCAAGCGTCTATAGTCTATGGTGGCCGCTTACCATCAAGCGATATAATAATAAATAAAATAAAAAATAAAACGACGGGTTGCACTCCGGGAGTGCCGGCAGAAGTGAAAACTTGAATATTAACGTTGTGTATTTTTGATATTTTGGAATGGTTTGGTAGAATACAATATTTATTTATTGCGCTATCGTACACAAACATGACAATTTATATTATATTAAAAAAGGTTATCTCTCAGAAAAATCAACTTACATGAATCACGTTTAAGCGCACTTAGCGACATCTATTGTAAAGAAATCAACTTACATGAATCACATTTAAGCGCACCTAGCGACATCTATTGTAAAAAAATGCATTTTCTTCGCAATAAAGCATGCACGTGGACGTCCTAGATAGAGACTTATTGTTATAATGCGATAAAATAAAATATTACTATGTTTCGTTCAATATATTGAAAGTCAACAACCTTTCCAATTTTAGTGTGTGTCATGATGCGATCAGCCCACGTGTTTACCCTGACGCGAGTTTAACATTTTTACCCATACAAAAAAGTGTACAACGCCGCTAAAAAAGTTTTCACGTCAATAAAATATGTTTATTCACTTTAACTTAACCTATTATTATTTAATAACATTGTTGTTGCACTCCTTTTAAGTATAGCGATATCTATAGCAGGAGGCACCGCTCTTCCATCACCGTTACAAGAGCTAACAGAAGAATTTACATCAAACTAAAACAATAGTTTTAGGGAGGGTGAGTTTGTGTATGTGTGTGTGCATGTGGTGTGTATATGTGCGTGTGTGTGTGTGTGTGTGTGTGTGTGTGATGTACTTTGTATGTGTATATGAATGAGGAGTATGTATGGTCGAAACGTTGGTTTGCCACTCTTTTAACGTAAAAAATGTAAACAGACTAGTGTATAAATTTTACCGACAGTTTTTTTTTTTATATAAGATTTGTTTACCTACAGACATATGCGCTGACAGACGCAAGAGGTATAACTTAATAAAATCTTATTATATTGTTTATTTAAGCATTAAACTGCTAGATTTTGAAATCGAAAAATAACTGTTTTAGAAAACTTGTAAAAACACGTGCCGTCAACCTCATGTCGTCCTCATGTCATTCTCAAAAAAATTATAAATGGAAAACCACAAGTTTTCAGACACATCTTTACCCACATAAAAAGTAGGTTTTACTCTTTTTCGCTTAGAGATAAAATTTAAATTAAGTGTAATATTTTTCCTTAAACTCCTAATTTATTAACTGAAATGGGGCATAAAATACTGAGACAAAATATAATTTTCTGCACAAAGATTAATTTCATTAAGTTTCATCTGCTGCTGCCTTTTGTAAAAGGACGTTTTCCAACAAGGCTATTTTCCAGTACACCGACCAACTAAACAAACAAGATGGCAGTGTTTATAAAAATAACGTCTCTCCGGTGTCTATATAGTAAACTCAGTTAACACTAAGTTTTACGTGTTGAATCATTTTGTATTTCTAATGGAACATTTGAGTCATTCAATTCAAACAAAATTACCACAAACAGTTCACAAAAATAACCTCTTATTTACCTTATGTTACAACAAATTAGTGTTTTAGGGTTCCGTACTATCTGTATGTCACCAGGCTGTATATGTATAATAAACCGTGATAGCTAGACTGTTGAAAATTTCAAAGATGATGTGTTTATGTTGCCACTACAATAATAAATACTAAAAACAGAATAAAACCATTATTTAAGGGGAGCTCCCATACAACAAACATCATTTTTATCGTTTTTTGCTGTATATTAATATCGGCAACAGATGAACGCTTGAAATATTCACTGAATATTTAGTTGTATACTCACTTTAAAAATAAATAATTAATTTCAAATAAATATTTTAGGGGGCTCCCATGCAACAAACATAGTTTTGGCGTCATTTCCTCGATATTTTAATATAGTGTCTAATGTTCTATAGATACTGTTACGAATCCCTTGTTACGCGAGACCGACTCATACTTGCCCGGTTTTTTATATTAGTGACAGCAAAGTCTAAACCGTTCCCATACTTTTACGCTTAATATCCCATTACAGGGTTGGCAGAGCATATCATTAGTATGTTTATCATTGGATTATATTTACGCAGCAATGGCTAAAAACATTTGGATAAATTTTGGCACACAAAAGAGCATTGGCTAGATTGTCACAAATGTGCCGCTCTTTTGTGTATATATAAATATATAGGTACTGACGAAAAGTATTTCAATCATGAAATACCTTTTGTCTGTACCTACTGTTAGGAAGAGTTAAAGTCTTAGAGCGTGTTCATTAGTTCGATTTGGATTTTAGACAGAGATATTGGTGTATTCTACTTAGTTTTATTTTTATTTCAATAAGGATGACAAAAAAGTTTAATTTAAATTCGCCTGATGGTAACGGCTACTATACCTATAGACAACCAGAGAATCACTGACATAATCGTTCTCCTCATGGTGCCCGGGTAACTAACACCGCCACAAACAAAATATCAGCCAAAGGTAGTTTTATGAAACTGCGCGCACCAATTCGAGCGGGAAATCCAGTATGCTCGCTGCTCCGCTTTTATTTAATAAGTCAGTCAGGTAACTGAGGTAAGTTTTCTTTTTCATCTGGTAAAAAAAAACCAAAATATTCAGTTGTTAATTATATTTGTTTGTTAAGTTTACACGCACACATTTAATGAGTGCATTAAATGAAACAAGATTAAACGGTTTTAAAATGTGGTTTTTAATACTTTTTGACAAAGCTTGACGTCTCGCATCCTCTTCAGCCATGCGTCGTTAGAATTATGATTTGTATTTACTCTTTGGTCAAGTTGGTTACTTGACTGTAAAGAAATGTTTTTCCAGTAAAATTTTCTTAGAAACCTCTAGAAGCTAATTGCTTTAAATTGGTTGTTTTTTGGTATTGAATAGGCTCCGAAACTGCTGGGCCGATTGGAAAAAATCTTTCACATTTAGAATTCCACATTATCCCTGATGAACATTGGCAATACAGTATTTTCAAAAAAGTTAGGGTTTCGTATGAAAACTTCGATTATGTAACCCACAAAAAATAACCTTATATCGCTTACGCTGCGGAAGTCATTAACAACACAGCCATGGGTACCTACATATTACATTAGTAATGATGTTACTATACTAATGAAAATACCAAAGCCAAATTTAGTCAGGCTCCTATGGCTTAGAGTCAAATAACTGAAACACGTGTTAAGATAGTACCTTACATAAACACCAGTAACACGTAAGATAAATCTATCGCTACATAGGTTATAAACTTTTCCATGCATGACAAGCAGAGTTTTAATATAAAGGACACTATGAGATAGGTGAATACTCAAAAGCCTCCACGGGCTATAAGCAAGCTGGGGATATCGGAGTTGTACCCCAAGCACGAACTTTGACAGATCCTTATTCGTATCGCCAACGTCAAAGTTTCTATGTAGACTAAGCAGCAGACTAAGTTTTACAAAAGTTGGCGCCCTTAAGTAGCACACCAACGAATGGACCTCACACCTTTTTTTCCGTCAGGAAAATGCATTACGCCACCGCCTTGGGAGTACGGCGAGGTCATGTGGGACTCCTCCGCTTCTCCTCTCGGGTAGCCGCTGAGCCAGCCCTCGGGCTGGCTGACGGGGTGGTCAGGGGGGCCCTACCCACTAAATACCTGACGATGCGACCTCACCTCACCGATAGGCCATGTCTTCCCCGGGCGAATGATTCAACATCTGGCGGCACCCCGCCCAGCGAGGAAACGGCACTGGGTGAGGCCAAGGGAACCCTTTCGGATACTTCCGCGACCTCACCAGTGAGTGTCCGACTTGAACGGACCCACCCATCATGGGGATGCCCCGAGGCATCTGGGGCATCCCTGTCCATCAACAGAGGCCTGTGCAATGCAGGATCCGGACCTCCCAAGTCCGGACCTCGCTGGTCTCCGTCGGTAACGTCTAAGAGCCGGTCTTGTTGCCGTCTCCTAGTCCTTCTGCGTCTGAGAGAGTCTGCGGGGGCTGGTTCTTCGCGACCCTCTCGGCGGCCTCCTTCTGCGAGATGACATACTCGCAGAAATGGACCTCACACCTAGCCTCTCGCAAGTCTCACGGGTGCGGAACGGAGAAGCCGTAAATCAGTCCGCACGGCTTACAAGCGCTTACGGCATGCTATCCGCTAAAAAACCGCGAGCAGAGAAAATATTAGTTTTTTCCATACAAATTTTGACAAGGTGATACGAATTCTTTCTCGCAAGTTTTTCTTTTTTTTTCATCACACCCATTAGCCTTGCCCCAAAATAAGCACTATACTTGTTTTATGGATACTACGGTAACGGATAGAATACATATACTGTACATATATAAGTATATTTTATAGAAATACATATTTAACATAAATGACTGGAGTACAAATGCTCGTATTCATCACACAAACATCTGCCCCCACCGGGATTTGAATCCGGGACCTCTCGAGTCGGCGACACCATGAAACCCGGCGTACAAACCACTCGGCCACGGAGGTCGTCAATTTGTTCGGAGTTTTTAGTGCTTGGAGTAGGTACTTCACTCGTTTCTGTCGCATCAGCTTTCTTCATAGCTGACTGAGCGACTAGCCTCACTAATTATTATTTATTTTATTTATATAACAAAGTTTATTCACCAATATAAGAAAATGGTTTAAAAGACGGACTTAACGCATTCTTTGCCAGTCAACTTTTGGGAAAACGATTAACACGATTATGTGGTAGGATGATTGACTGCGTTTTGTAAAAAACTTTTCTTTTACACCCAATCTAATAATATTTAAGTGATATTACTAGCGGGTGCCCGTGAATCTGTCTGCGTAGTTTAATTGGTTTCCCATACAAAATTTCAGGGGGTTTGTTACTGGATGCGGAGAGCGCAGGACTTTTCGCAGGACTCTTTTAATATTCTTTAGATATAAACATCTAGCAGTTAAATGCTTAAAAAATAAAAATAAAAGGACTCTTCTAGTTTTAAGTCCAGACAAAAACCAGCCTATAACCTTCTCCACGGCCCATTTATCTCTATACCAAAATTCTGCATAATCGTTTCAGTGGTCTAGGTCACGCCTAGAAGCGTAACAAACAAAGAAACAATTTCACAATATTAAGGATTTACACTTACGTATATTTGATTTTATCTCTAGTATTTTTTTTATTAGTATTAAGAGCGCCATACGCTTTATAAATAACTTATAAAAAACTTTTGGATAGCCCTTTTAAATCAACCAATATTACCCGTATTTTTGCCACTTTGCTGTAAGTATATAACACTAATTAATTATTGAAAATATTTTTTATTATAGTTCATTCCCCTATCTATAAATATATTATTAGGTGTGTCCTTTTTGTAAGCATAACAATAAAATACAGATCAATTCACGCTGTTGATAACCTTGTGTGTTTATCTAAACGCCATCATCTTCCGTTCTTTTATTTCAATCATGAATGAGTAGACGTCACCTCACATAGTAACAACATTATAGGTTAGATATTATGTATGGATGGGGGAGCAATTTTGTACGGCAAATCATGATAATATACCTATACACCACTGAAATTCAACACTCAGTATACTATTATTTTCCATATTTACATGAATGTCAGTCAGGACCGCATTTAGAGGTGTGGAAGCCCTGGGGAAACAAAGGAGTAGAGGCCCCTGGCACCAGTGTTGCCAGGTCTCCCGATTTTACCGGAGATCTCCAGTATTTCTGAAATTTCTCCTGTTCTACTGTTTTCTACATAAATTACTGGCCCATACCGTGATTCGATTTACCAATTCTAGGGGGGTGCAAATCGGAAAAAGTGCGCCTCTGCATCTACTGTTTTTTCTTGCAGCTCTTTCCATACCTACATCTACTGCTTTTTTCTATAACGCCCCCCCTAATTTTGAAAAATCGGACCTGGCAACACTGCCTGGCGCCCCGGCCACTAATTATTTGCAACCCCCTACGCTAATGATTGGGACTGACAGTCTTAATTTGGTTTTTCTCCTTTTGTGGGGCCACAACCGTGCCTGCTTTCAAAAGTTTCTCAGCTCGCGTCCGCTCTTAAGGCAGGTTAAGAGCGGACGCGAGCTGTGAAACTTTCGAGAAATAGGTATTTGAAAAAACTATTGCTGTCACGCATTGGGAAATATCGTGCGATACAAAAATCTTGAAAACAGAAGTTTTATCGAAAAAAGGAAGACATAGAATGAGTAAAATATTATTTAATGTATGAAAATCAACTTTTTAGTGATAAAGATCATGGAGGAATCAGCCGAGAACGTTAGTATATAAAAAAACAGTGCCCGCCTCCTCTCTTAAATCCGTCCTTGATCTTGACATATACGTGCACACATGTAAATAAAAAGAGCCTAAAGGACCTTTTAGGGAACAATGGGTACAAAACACATGATTTCTAATACCATTTTACTAACTTACAGATCCCATAAAAATATTACACTTTTATAAATCCTCACCGAATGACCTACAAACCAATGCACCAATGCACGTATGACTGACTCATCGTTTGAATTTCCTTCAATTCACAATATATATTATAGACTGTATTACCATGTATTTGTGGTTAGCAGGTTAGGTTAGTGCTAAACGAGCGAGCGAAACGAGCGTGCCACGGCAGTGACCGGCGAAGCGCCAGGCACCTGATCGATACTTATTCATTCGTTGAACAACAGGAAATACAAATGATGAATAGTTGGTCAAACGTTCATTGGTCTGTATAGGTTAATTGATGAGAATTAGAAATTGGGAAAATGGTTTCCGAAATCATGTTCGGGACTCGTCTATTTTAACACGCTTTTATATTAAATGTGAGATAGATGTAGAATCATCTTTTAACAGGATCTTGTTTTCTTGTTTTAAATTTCATTTAATGCAAGATAAGACTAATTAACTATTGGCTAAGACTAGTTATTGCAATGTTTTGTTCACATCACTCAGTCAGTCAGTCAGTCACGTCAGTTTTTCTTCGATGAACCGAGACCATTGCCACCAACTGAGGCATTGTTTTAATGCCTTATTATTTCATTAATAATAAGTGGGTAACAAAGTATTGTAACGTGTCTCTTTCTAGTACACCCTAGCCTTATTAAAAAGGTATTTTATTGATTTTGAAATTCAGAAAGAAGTAACGAAGCCATGACAAACTTTTTCTGTAATTAAATGAAATTCTATGTGTAAATCATAAAAAAATTGATGAACTCCTTAGTGAGCCGTCACGGGACGTAGAAAAATGTAACAGAAGTAGAAAATGTATGCAAATGAAATAAAGCAAAAAAAATACAACAAAATTAAGGCACATATTTAAATAATCAATAAAAATATAGTAATTGATCTCCAAAAAATTCAATTGGTAACCTAACCTCACCTTTAGGTAACCAATTGTAGTTTTTGGAGATAAATAACTATAAATATTTGATCATTTAAATATTTCCTCAAAAATAAATACGCCACATATGTACGCTCACTCAACGTTGTAGGTATGACCATAAAGCGTCACCACTCAACAAGCGTTCTCACACTCGCCACAATTCAAAAAGAAGGCGATGTGTATCACTTCTTAGAAACTTGCCCAACTTTTTTCTGTAGATAAGTCTGGTCGATTAAATCCAGACCTTATATTGTTGTTTTTTTACAAGAATCTCATGAAATTACTCAGACCCTTCTCAACCGAGTAGGTAGGCTATCAAGAAAATTTAAATTGATCATGATTTTTTCTCATTTGTAGTTGCTAATGAGGTGTTCCTTCAGAACATTTTATCGGATTTCATCGTGTCTCTTTCGATGGTTATTTAAGTAACCATGTAATTAATAAGAGTAATAGACGCAGGTGGCTGGCGGTGGGACAAGCTCAATCATGTGTTCAAAGCGACAATTAATCACTGATGGACCACTGACCTGTTCCAACCGTGACCTAATAAGTATATGTCTCTGCTATGAGACACAGCGTCTTGAATGCGAAGGATATTACACCGACCGTGATGTCAAACTATTCTTAATAAAGTACAAGACTTTTGTTTCGTTTCCTATTTGTGTTGACAATTGAGCTATACTACATAATCTTGTAAAGAAAGTTAAAGAACCTGTCTGAAAGAAGTTATGTTTTGTTCAAAATATACGATAACCTAAACATTTCAAAGACCTCTATATTATTAAATAAGGCACATATATGTTTTGAAATATAACTTAATAAAAACTTTTACTTAACTGGAAGTGTCCGTCACAATCTAAATATTGATACTTAATAGAAATAATAAAAATATTTTTAAATGTAAAGAAAATTTACTGGAAAAAATTCCACGTGGACCAGCAGTGCTATTCTGTAAAGTCACAAAATTTTCACGCTCGGAGACGGGACTCGACCGGATTCGACCTTCGATTCCCTTCTGCTACCTAGTCGCGTGGAACATTTTTTGGTAAAATTTCCTTTGGATTTAAATTGGCAGTTAAATTCTTAAACTATATTGATATTAAAAATAAATATTTGTTTATTTTAAAAGATAAAAGTTCTTGACATGTATGTATTATACATAGCAAAGGTTTCTCATTTACTAGCTAACTAAACAAACAAATCAAAACGGACCCTTCTGTAGGTCAATGTCTTTCAGAAGCGCGTATATACCTGGTATATATTTTGTCACCCATCCTAAGACATGCATTTACGAAAGTCACTTAACCTCCACAATCGCAGACAGAACGCATTCACCTCTGCGCGTCATCAAGTTTCTGGGCAGTAAAATACTTATTAATAAATATCAAATCGTATTGGAGGTCAGTGCGGTGATAAATCCAATATGCGTTTCGTGCTGTCGCCGGGAGCGGGACCGCGCGCCGTCAATAGTGGCGGTCGTTGTTGTCGAATAGTCTGTTGTTATCTGCGGCCGTATGTTCCTTTAATTGACTGAATGCTTTCATTGATTGTGTGCGAAATGCCGTCGCGTGACCACTGACTGCGCCCCCGTTATTGCGATGGCGAATTCAGTCTCCGATTGTTAAATTTTAGTAACGCGAGTACCACATAAAAAAAATAACGATTTACTTTGATTCACATCAAATACTTACCACAAGATAAGTGGATGAAGGATTATGCTACGCTGTAAAATAAATTATTGAATAACGTCTCAATTTACTAGTCATATAAATATTAGAGATAGCCGTGTATAAGTTTTCAGGGCTCCACGTGTTAGGGTTTTTTTCAATATGAGGCGCGACTAATTACCCCTTCCCTCCTGATATTAAATGTAAGTGGAGTTCAGTCGCGAAGATAGATGATGAGGCTAAGACTGTGCCGCTCCAATCATCCTCACCATATTACCTGGAAACCTACTCACTAGCAGAAACACACCCACAGTACTTATTAAGTTTTTATTAACATAATGCAATGTCTTGTTACAGCTTTACAAAAGAAAATGTGTAAATCCGCAACGTTCGGACGTATATGGCACGCGAGCCGGCGCGCCCTCAGCCTGGAACACGCGCCTGCGCACCAGTTCGCGTGCTGCCAATGGCAAGCCACTGCGCAGCCCTCTATCCCCTACCTAGTCTACAGGTAATAAGGTATACTTTAAGAATGTGCAAGCTACCTTCGTTCGGACGTATATGGCACGCTAGCCGGCGCACCCTCAGCCTGCAACACGCGCTCGCGCACCAGTCGCGTGCTGCCAATGTCAAGCCACTGAGCAAACCTCTATCCCTTCTTTAGTCTACAGGTAATAAGGTATACTTTGAGAATATGCAAGTTACCTTCGTTCGGACGTATATGGCACGCGAGCCGGCGTGCCCTCAGCCTGGAACACGCGCCCGCGCACTAGTTCGCGTGCTGCCAATGACAAGGCACTGCGCAGCCCTCTATCCCCTACCTAGTCTACAGGTAATAAAGTATACTTTAAGAATGTGCAAGTTACCTTCGTTCGTACGTATATGATTTAGGCCGGCAAGGTGAGGATCTCTTCGCGTTTGGACTTTATCGCCACTTAACATCAGGTGGGGTAGAGTCATTTGCCCACCTCGCTATAAAAAAAAAGTCACGCGAGCCGAAGCGCTCTCAGCCTGGAGCATGCGCGCGCGCACCAGTTCGCGTACTGCCAAGGGCAAGCCACCGCGCAGCCCTCTATCCCCTATAGGGGTCGCAATACCGAATCATTTCAGCAAAACCGGTATTTTCGGTATTGGCTCTAGACCAATACCGATAATCCGGTATTTTCGATATTTCCGGGATTAAGCTAAAGTTAGCAAAATATATTAAAGTTAGTTTGCGCAGGAATAGTAAGTAGGTACCTACCCTAAATGAATTTATCTTCTAAATAAAACGAAATACTCATTGACTCAAGGTTTATTGTTTGATATGTTGGTAATCAATCAGTTAGTCCTTTGCAATAATTTACTAATACTAAATGCCACACAATTATTGTCAATCAAAGGGCAAAGCTATAAAAATAAGTCGAAAACAATTGCGGTAGAAACCATTAATTAAACATTTACTTATATCGTAATTTCTATCTTAGCTATTTGCAGTTCAATACGTACAATACAAATTAGAAAAATATTTGCACTTATTTCTCTCTCCACAAACAGCTCTTTTCAAAAATATTAAAACACCCATACTTTCACGACATGCAATATAATAATTTAAAATCATTTACTTACCAATTTGACTGTTTCTTTCTAAATTCCGGGTGTGGATAACAAAAACAAACCACAACACCAACAAAACACGCAATGACGAATGACGATGACGAAATGTAAACAGTTGAAATAGAAAATTTTACACTTTTCAGTCGCAACGCAACCAACTTAAACTCATTCTACTTGTTACTTGTTGTGGGCCCCCGTTTCCGCACATATACTCCGTCCTTGGCCCATTGTGCGTGCAGGGTATGTTGAGCTAGCTAGCTCAGCCAGGCCAGCTCCTTCCAGAAGCGCAGTAGCCTCCTGGGGCTCTCCCAGGCTTCTAGGAGCGTCCTCGGCTTCCTGAGGATTGATGCCCGGTATTCTGCAACGCTCATGCATTCCAGGATCACATGAGCGGTCGTTTAATCTGCTTTCAGACATCCTCTGCACAGAGAACTATCTGTAACGCGTATGGTTCGTTGCCGCACCCATGTACGGAACTGATTGAAAGATAAGTGGCGCAGGGCCTTCCACTCTCTGTGATGATCCCCTTCTAGCTAGTTCGTCGGCTGCGTCATTACCCACAGAACCGCTATGTCCCTTGATCCATTGGAGGATAACCTTGTTATCCGTTGCTATGTACTCCAATGCTAGGTGACATTCGTATAATAGCCCAGAAGTTTTGCTGTTGCTATCTAGGGCTCTTAGGACAGTCATACTATTAGATAATATACGTATCTTGTAGTTTTTGACTTTCCTATACATAACAGCGGTGGCGGCCTGATTAATGGCTATACATTCCCATTGGAATATTGAGCTGTGATTACCCAGTGCTGTTGATATATGAATGTTAAGGTCCAGTGAAAAGACTCCTGCGCCTGATCCGAATCCTGGTATTTTGGATGCATCAGTGTAAATACGTAGTTCGTCTGTGCCCGACCAGTCCTTGTTGGTTTCTAGTAGTTCTATTTGATATCTTCTATCAAATGTAAGAGTAGTCGAGATTTCATCACAGCGAGCTGTTACCAGAGGTTGGTATTGTATAGCCCTTTCCAAAATTTTGGAGTGAGGTCCCTGGTTTCCCGTCCACAAGCCCAGATGATACATTCTTAGCGCTGCCGTAGTTGTATAAACAGGCGGGAGGTCAAGCGCTATTTCTAGGGCATTTGTGCGTGTGGATTTTTATGCAGCCTGTTATAACAGAGCATGCTAGTCTTTGAAAACGCTGAAGTTTATTAATTGCGGTGTTGAGTTCGATTCTAGGCCACCAAACTATTGCACTGTAGGTGATGAGTGGTCTGATTATGGTTGTGTAAAGCCATTTTGTGATTTTTGGTGCAAGACCTCAGGTTATACTAAGTAGAATTTTGCATTGCCAAAATGTGATACAGGCTTTGTTTATCTTTTGGTCTAAGTGGCTGTTCTATGTTAGCTTATGATCAAGAACTATGCCTAGATATTTGACCCCGCTTGACATAGACAGTTCGGTATTAAATAACTTGGGCAATTTAACCGTATCCAAGATACATTTTTTCGTGAACATTACCATCTCTGTTTTAGTTTACACCAGGTTTAGTACACCAGGCTTCGACTATCTTGAGAGCGTTACTTATTAAGTTGCACAGCACATTCTGGAATGGCCCGCTTATGAGGATAACTAGGACGTCCGCATAGCCAACTGTGTAGTAGTTGCGTTGATTGAGTTGGCAAATTAATTCGTTAACCACAATGTTCCACGGGAGAGGAGAGTGGGCAACCCCGTGCCACTACAGCTCTCTTCGTGGTGTTCACAGTCACTTGTATTGCTCTGTATTTTAGCATATTATTGATCCACCCCGCAGTCGTGGGGTCAACTCCATGTCTGACAAGTGCTTGGCTGATGCTGGTAAAGTTTGTTTTATCAAAGGCGCCTTCAATGTCGATGAAGACTCCGAGCGTTGATTGTTTTGGTGATAATCCATGTTCTATTCGGACTACTACTATGTCTGACTACGTTGTGTAATGCGGATTCGGTGGATTTGCCCATGCTGTAGGCGTGTTGAATTGCATGAAGTGGTACACGCTTTAGAGCATCATCTCTCAAGTTCCTGTCACACATTCTCTCCAGCACCTTTAGGAGGAATGATGTGAGACTTATCGGTCTGAATGCTTTAGGTTGCGTGAAGTCACTTTTGCCTGGTTTAGGTATGAATATAACTTTAACCTCTCTTCACTTAGTAGGTATGTACCAATAGGCAAGATATCCTGTGTAAATTCGCAGTACATGATCGAGTATCGATTCTTCGCACCATTGCAGTAGGCCCGGAAAGATGCCATCCAGTCCAGCTGCTTTAAAAGGGAGGAAGCTTTTGATGGCCCAAGTTAATTTGTTGAGTTTAATGATTTGCGTGCAGTTGTCCAGTCAGCTAAATCCGGAACCGCGGATATCTCATCATCCCATTCTTGGTTGTCTTTAGTGTTACAGCCTGGGAAGTGAGTTAAACTTACTCACTTGCACCTTTCGCGCCACGACATTGGCTCGTTCGCTAATCATTGCGCGGGACAGAGAGCGGGAAGTTCGTCTTGTCTTAAGGTGAACGAACTCGCGCGCGCGCGTATTTTGAATTAAATGGCAAGTAACTTTTTCTATTTGTATTTGTAATTTATTTATTTTACTAAAACCGAATATACCGAATATCCCGGTTTTTGTGAAATGAATACCGGTATAAATTAGACCTAAATTTGACCCGGTATTCCGGTATTTTCGAAATTCGGTATCCCGGTTTGCGACCCCTAATCCCCTACCTACAGGTAAATATAAAAATCATATTCATCAACCTACAAATTTCCCTACTGCTAGGATATCTTCACCTAAGGAGATTGGGTCATGACTCAACACGAGGGCCCAGTGCAGATTGGTGAGTACTAATGACTGCAGATGCAGCCGGTGCCAATAGCTAAACGTCCCATCGTAAGCACTGCGAAGTATGCATGCGAAGTATGCACTACCAAGCATTGCGAAACCTTAACTTGCACGATTGCAGACCGACCGTTCCGAGTTTTGACCACCCGCGCCATCGATCTCCTTGTGCCGAGGGAATATAGTTTCATTAATTAAATGAAATATTAATATTATAAAGAGCGTTCTCTATATTTCTTTAAAAACTTAAGTTTTTACTTTACGTTATTGTACTTCAAGTGTTGAACTCTAGTGCGATGTTGAGGAACCCCTCGTGTGCGAAGCTCGCTCGTAAATTAGCCAGTAGAAAAGTAAGTTTACTTTAATTTCCTTGCAGATGGCTGGTATTTATCACAGTATTATCAACGGGGATAGCAAGTTTCGCGTGCCAACGGCTCCCGCCGCGGTACGACGGCCCCAAGGTAGAGCTAAACTACTTCAAGTGGTTTATATACTTCACCAACTGGGGGTTCATGCTCATAGCACTGCAAGCACTCCTCGCGCTCGCTGTCGTGCACTCGTATAGATCTCAGAAGACTTTTAACAACCGTAAGTAAAACATAACTACTAACATAATTCAAAAGAGTTTATTTTTACAACTTCGTTGGACTACAATTCATATGGGGAGTAATCATAGTCCGCCGCGCCAGCCTCCATGCTAAGAACTCCAAGGAATGGATTTGAATGCCGTCCGAAGAATGCGAATGCTCGAGATATTAAATTTTAAGAAATGCAGCTGTTTGTGCTTTATACTATTTTTACCCGCAGGCAGTGATATACGTGCAAGTATTAAAACAACACTGACTAGAATCTATGGAGAAAGAAATAGGATTTTTGTTTTTGGAGTACACTGTTGGTCGCATTATCCCATATGACAACAACACCAGGCTTGGGTCAATGCCGCCACACTGTCTCGTCAGTATTACTATTCATACTTAAGAATACTATGAATTAGAACTTTTATTCACATGCAACGGATATCCTGTTAGATCTTCAAGGTTTCCTTCGTTTTTTAGCCAGAGCTAACCCGACAAGAAATAATGTTAAAGAAAAATTAACTACTTATTTTAAAGAAAATATTTAAATTTCCCATATAAAATTAAACGAGACATTACAACAACAGCCAATATATTTCTTTTTCACAAACACATTATTCAAAGTTAATTAAAAAATTAAATAATCTAACATATAGCAGGATACAGCACTTTATTGAAATCCTGTAAATAATAGAAAAGTTATGGTTGACCTAGTTCTTTAACTATGCTATCAATCTTTTGAATCCAGTGAAATATCTGCACAAAGACCGCCACATCCTACCATACGCAGTTGCACACAATGGGCTTGCGATGATACGTGAATGGAACGTTTGGATTCAAACCGTCACAATGCCAATTGCCATCTGCTGTCAAATCATATTACACATCCGGACTACCTATCTTGTAGCACGGTTTAAGAAATCGATTGCTTGAAGTGTTACAAAGTAATAGTTGCCACGGCGACGAGCTGCTTAAAGGTTAACGGCATTATTCTATTTAAAGAACTTTAGAATAGATTGTAAAAAATAAATAACTTTCTTATGCATTATTGGCTTCAGACTAGTGTTTTACTATAAACTCGATTTTGGAAGCGCATATAAGCGCGTATAGGCGCAGCTTTTGACTCGCTTGTATGCTCTTATAACCGCGAGGCGCGTGAGACACCACAACCGGTTCGAACGAACACGCTGAAATATCCAAGTGTATGCGAGTCCGATTTTTTTAAGAGCGTTACATAGCGCGCGTGTAAGCGCGTATGCCGAAACGACCGTATACGCGCAGAAAAAAATGCTAGTCTGAAAGCGCTCTTAGCGAGAACTATTTATTACCTACATTGTAGCATGGTTCAAGAAATCGATTGCTTGAAGTGTTACAAAGTAATGGTTGCCACGGCGACGAACTGCTTAAAAGTTCACGATATCAATTCTAATTTATTTAAAGTACGATAACCTCAGAATTGATTTCGAAAATAAATAACTTTCTTATGGTATTAATGAGAAATAACGAAATAACAGGCAGCAGTGTCACTATTACTTAAACACGTCCAATACGGCTGACTACCGTTGAAGATTTGGCACCTTAACCAAAACTTTGCCGCACGAAATCGTATTGCGTCGCAATTTTATATGGGAGCCTTAGGCTCCGTGGAATCAACAATTATTAAAAAACTATTATGTTCAAACCAACTTGGAGGTTTATATCGCTTAACATAAAATTACAAAAAAAAATTCAAACATTGTCTCTAGTTTTATGATTGTCGAATTATTGACAATGCAAGTTTACGCGTATTTTTTTTATAAAAATTAGGGAGGCGTTTGATTTTATTACTTAAAATGCAATAAAAAAAATTATAACTCCTGTACTTACTAACAATCCCACACGTGCATTGCATACATTACGACTTTTTTAGATTTGCGCCGGAGAATCGGACCTAGTGACAGAGTATGTGGTGATGCTTCCACACCACATTAGTAAATATTTTTGCTTCATTCATTTTTAAGTATTACGTATATGGGAGTTTCACTTATGTATTTTTAATTCATCTACAGATAGAAATCTGTACTATTTCAACACTTTGTTCAGAAGGTTTTTTTGACATAATGGTTAAAGGTAAGGTTATTGAAATGGGCCAAAATTGCCGTTCATTTGGAGTTGTTCCGCGGCACAATCAACTCCCAAGTATCTTTTAACAATAATAACAACCATACACACACAATACATTTCAGAACCTTTTTTCGTTCGCTCGCTATTATTTTCAAGCAGTTGAGCTCATAAGTTCTCTAATAAGAACTTCATTCTGCATCCTATGCTATAACTCTTACTCTAACTCTGCGCCCGAGAAAAATGCAATAAATGCAGTGTGAATTGTGCAGTGATGAAGATAGGTTAGCATTTTGTATCCTAATTGCTATTTTAATTAGTCGCCTGAAAAGTAGTACTATTTTTGGCTTTCTTTTAAGTTAATTGTAAAGAGTAATTTGAGGGATTATTTATTACAGATAAATCATCTTTCTAAAATCAGCCACCTAGGTATTGGGAGGAATTATGATTTATTCTAGTATCATACATGTAATGGGTTATTTCAAAGAACTTAGTCTCATTTATATGAAAATGAAGTAGTATGTTTTTGTTAAAAACTAACCTATGGCACAACCGACCCCAGCTGCGGCACATCTCAGCCTCTCTGTGAGCTGTCAGTTGTGCCTTTCGACCTCGGTTTATAAATATGTTTATTTTTTTATAAAATACTATTAAAAAATACAAAAACTAGTAAAAAATAATAAAAAAATAAATTAAAAATCTAGATTACATTTTACCGAAGATAGCCTAAACTATTAACCGCAGCATTCGTAGTTACCAATTTTTCTTGCAATCTATCAAAATCAGCCCCGCTCTCCTTATAAACAACTATGACTCCGGTCGGTACTTATATTTGTGCTCATCACACAAATATATGCCACCGGGAGAAGAACTTATAACTGTTAGTGCATACAGACAGGAATAAAACAAACATAAGACTCTCACTGTTATACCTGTTACATCTCCCATGGGAATGTGCAGGGGAAAGGGTTGGTAAATGCTCATTGCAAATTTGCAAAGGTGCCCTTTTAGGGCCGAACCTAAAAGGTTACCTTTGCGTGCCCGATGTAGCCAGTGAAGCTTTTACGGAGGTAATGTTTATAATGGATAATTGGTTATCCGTTTGTACTGTGGAGTAGTTAAGTCGGATGTAAAAGGATTTTCGACTCACTAAACATTACCTCTGAATTTGCCCCTCCGAAAAAGCTTCACTGGCTACATCGGACACGGAAATTCGAAGATTTAAATGAAAATATAATTTTTCATGTAAAATATAAGAGAGTTAGGCCATAGGGGATTTTCCCCTCGAACTGGAGCGCCCGTCTGGGGAAGTAACCTCCACCGTACAGAAGACTACAGTAAAATAACACTACCTCACCGACTCTACGGGGAGGGGATTGATTCAGCGTAGGCTACAACGGCACGAGTGATATTTTTTGTAACACAAACGTCTGTAGGCTATGGTTTACCACCAAGCAGGCCATATGATTGTTTGTCATCCTTTTAATATTTAAAAAAGTTTAGTGTATTAAATAATGTACGCGGAAGATTATTTCTAATACGTCTTAGTAGTCGATAGTCCTATGCCGTAATTTTATTATTCTATAACAACAACGCGGCCATCAGGGCCGTGGTAGCATAATTGGTCAGTGCATTCGCCCGGATTGCGAAGGGTGCGGGTTCGAGTCCCGTCCGCTGCCTGGTCCGCGTGGATGTTTTTCTAGTAAAACTTTTCTTTAGATTTAAACATCTAGCAATTAAATGCTTAAAAAAAATAAAAACATAACTTTTTTACCTTGCCAATTTGACGCATATGGACCAATATTTTTTTGATGCTAACATCGAAAGGTGCTGCTAATTTATATGTAGATTGAGAATCATCTGCTTCCACAATCGCTTTTAATTCGTCATTGCCGACTAAAGTTTGACGTCGTGGTTCATTTCTTAGGCCAAAGTTTCCAGAACGAAAGCGGGCATACCAGTAATGGGTGGTGCGATCGTTAGCAGTGCTCGCTCCGTATACGTCGTTGATGTTGCGTGCCGTTTCTGCCGCTTTGCCGCCACGACAATTCATACTCCATAATTACTATAATTTTAACGTATCCATGATTAAGACAAACGTACAGATGCGCGAAGAACAGAGCGCTAACAATTAAATAAATGACTAATTTTCAAAAAAGAATTCCATGTTTAAAAAATAAAAATAATTTGAACTTAGAATTCTTAACGAAACATGAAAATATAGACTTATTTCAAGTCTTTTTTTTCAGTAGTCAAGCCAGTACGCCAGAACGGCAATTTCATATGTAAAGACCTATTATACTGTTAAGGTCATTCTTTAGAAAGTAAGGCGCCTTTTGTCAGTTCATTTATTATAAATTATCCTCTGTCATGTTTGTGTCTCTCTAATGCAAATCATTTATAGCGTTCAAAGATTTACCACAACTTTCTTTGCTGTAATTTTTTTTACACTGTCGGCAATAAAATATTTTTTTTTACTCATAGGCGTATTTTTATTCGGTTATGCTTTAGTTTCACGGTTGAATGGATAAGAATCAATTTTACTTTTTATAAATAATATTTGTGCATCGCTTTTAATCAATGTGGTGCATGCAATTACGAACTGAATTTACTCCATCGTAAAGTGTAGGATATGAGGACAACTCTTGAAACAAATAATTAACAGAAAACATAACCATGAAAAGAGAAAGTGCCTTCTTGTTCCCAATTTTAAGATCATTTATCAATTTGACGAATCTGTGTGAAATAAAACAGTGAGAAAAGACTTTCGTTGCTGAGTTTTCTTGTCGGTTTTCTTTTGGTAGGCCCATCAGTCTACTCTTAAGTTTAGAAAACGGTGTCGTAGCTTTCAGACATCTTTTGAATAGGTACTTAATCTTACTTTTTTCGACGATTTAGGTCATATCAAGTTAAAGAAAGTTATAGAATTTCCCTGATATTTTACATTTATTTTCAATGAAAAACTGTTAAACAGGTTCCTAATATTCTTTTCACCTCACGAGCTCGCAAAGATTTTGTTTGTCATTCATAATCTGAAATATAGTAGTCACTTTTTGCTTTTTTTTGGGTGGAAGCACGAGTAAACGAACATGCAGGTGGAAAGGTAGAAAGAATTTTGAAATTCATATATTTTTATTTCGTATATTTTATAGGTAGAAGGAATTTTGAAATTCATATCTTATATTGCACATGAGTAATGAAACGTACGATTCTTCACTCATGTGATATATTTCGAGAGTGCACCGAGAGTTAACCAACCTCTTTATGAGCTGTTTTTTGCACCTATCCTTTTCCTCGCTGTAGTATGAAAAAAGCGTTTCGCTCAATAGTGTAGATAAAGTTAATATGCGCCTCGTACCTTTTTGAAACCCTCACTACGCTCAGGATTCCACATTCGAAACAAACTTAGAATTCAGTTGTTCAGAGTTCAATACATGCACAAAAATCTTTACAACCTTGCAAAAAAATACAATTTAAATTTTACCAAAGTCCGAAATTTTAAACCTTGAGTTTAGTATTGCCAGTGCGTTTTCGCCATTACAGTGGTCTATATAATTCGGTACGGTACAATGTCAAGATCCTCGCGTGGGTGCGCCTATTAGATACGTTTCCTTGACGAGTGTTTCATGCGAATCAATTAACTGAATCATGCTGTCTCGTGTGGCTGTGACCACTACTCCCGTTGCTTACACGGATCTTCTGTCACAATATCATGCCATTCAATTGGCAAATATTAATTATTAGATGATCCATACGAACCTCTTGAAATGCGTTACTATTTACATATATTATTATATTCATCTTTACGCTAGCAGTGCTTATTCTGTAAAATCAAACTCACTTTTCATCGTGTTTTTTTTAATTCATACCTATTTTAAGTGTCTCTGTGACGTCACAGTTCATTTTAGTTGAGCTGATTGCTAATGAAATATTATTCTATAAATTTTCCACAGGAACTTACCCGTTCTCTTTAGGTAGGTACTCTACTATAACTAATTTGGTCCAAATGGTTATGTACCTAACTTTGGCATATAATTCAATATCAATTGAAAAAATATAAGTATAGGTAGTTACATGGTGTATTTCGCTTATAGAAGATTTTCCCTTCGGCCGTCTACGAAACCGTAGTTTAATACCTAAATAATGATGATAAAGTTCTGAATTTCAAGTAGGTAAAGAGCGCTTAGCTTACAAAGCTTTTATGTTTATAATAGAAAAACTACTTACTACAATCAAGTGGCTGTCAATGTCTTGCCTTCCGTGACCAATCGTCGAATAAAGCTCCATTACAAAGTCAAATTCATCTAAAACTTTATTAAAGCATCGACATTTTTAACATGATCGTCAATCAATAACAAATCAATCATGATTTATCCCCAATATTTAATCCCCGAGATTTAATAATGTACGTTAATACAACTCGTATATCTGGAGCACGTATATGTCCAGTATTCTCCATGTTAATTATATGTCTAGTATCAGAAGATTCCAATAAAAGTAAAATTTAAATCAACTGCAGATTTTTTATTATGTCTATACCTCTGAACAAACGACACGCCACGACAGTAAGAGGTAAACAATTTTGTTCAACATTTTTATGGTAACGGTCTTGCGTTAAGAAAGAAATATTACATCCATCAGTCACATTAAAAGAATTCAATTTGCATCCCGTATCGGTAGGTTCGGTATTCAATTCGGGTCGTCATCATGCCCGGGGTCAGACGGGCCGATTGATACAATTTCGCGTCAATTAGACGAACAGCGTACTGGACGGACTTCTAATTATGGCTATATTGGCTCCCCATTCCCGCATTTCGCGACGACAATACCCATCGGGAATCCAATTTATTTATATTGACGACGGCCCCGAATTCCACGAAATGCAAACCTACGTGTCTCGATACTTCCACCAACTCGTTGATTTTAAATATGATGTAGGGGCCACTGGAGCGAATTTACGACTAATGCAATCTTACTTTTATGTTTAAACTGTGCCATAGCTTTCGAATCCTTTTAGAGGTGTGTTTTTGACATATCAATCCAACGTAATCACTGCATGACACTGCATTCACACCATGGACATTACTTACATTAGGATGCAAATTGATGGCCAAATACGCTCTAGGCCAGGGGCATATTTGAAATCTGGCGCGCGTCGGGTTATTTACGATTTAATTTGCAAAATATAGTTCAGTAACGAATGCCTTTACATGGCTTTTTCCGCCTCTCGAAGCTCTTTCAGTCGCCCCTCGCAGCCTACCGCCCCGTGCCATGGTCCTCTTGGCTCTAGCTAGGGTAAATACGCCTCTGATCTAGAAATACGACGGCCCAGAGGCTCTTGCAAATGTGTTGCCCAGCCAGAGCTAGGTTGTAATCAGTTTCAATTGGTCATGAACTTTGATCACATATACTTACACCTAAAACAATATTTTGAATTTATTGTTTCAGCTTGTGAAGATGACGATGCCCTTATGCCTCGGCGACCGCGCACACCATTACTATACCGAGCATACTGGCTCTCCCAGAATATCGCCACTGACCTGGCTTTCGTCATCACACTCATATACTGGACTGTAGTATATGATCCTAGTGAGTAATAAGCATGTTACCTAAGCTTAAATTTTTTTTTTCCGATGAAATATTGGTATACAAAAGTACTTCTTTGAACTACCCGTTCGCTTCGAGTTGTCCGTCGATGACTGTTACAAAATGTGTCATAGTTCAATCACAGGCACATCAACTGGTACCGTACCAATAGGGTCTAATAATAGGGTCTGTCTGGGAGCGCGTTGCGGTGAGGCGGGGATGGAGGGAGCGGCCAACTCGAAGCAAACGCGTAGTAGTTCACTAACATTATAATGAGCGACAAACAAACATCAGTTAGTTTCATTGTTGTTCCTTGAGATGCTGCACGGTAATCGTAGAATGAGAAGGAATGAAGAAATAGAAACCTAAAAACATCTTTAATTTTTCAGAAATCCATGACATAAACGCACTTAATTTACTCGTCCACGGGGGGAACTCGTTAGTGATGATCTGCGAGCTGCTGGTGACGACGCATCCGATACGCGCCGCGCATGCGCTGTACGGCGTCGGCGTAGGCGTCGCCTATGGCGTCTTCAGCGCTGTTTACTGGGCGCTCGGAGGAACCGACCGGTTCGGCCTGCCCGCCATCTACCCACCTCTCAACTGGAACCATACTGGTAATTGATATCTGTTAGATGGAATAACTAGCTGGTGCATTGACCTACGAGCTGCTAGTGACGGCGCATCCGATACGCGCCGTGCGTGTGCTTGCACCTTGTATTTGGGCACCAGCCTTCCCGCAATGTACCCGCCTCTCAATTGGAATCATGGTAATTATGATGTGTTGGGCGGGACAACGGACGGAGCGGGCGATGGCATAAGAGGTTAGCACGTTAATATTATATCCAAGTCACTGCAGAGTGAATACAAAATTGTCGGTTGATCAAACTGATCAAGACACCAAACAAAGTTACAAAATAAATCTAATAGAACTGACGAACATTCTTTTAGTTGCTTCTCCCTTTTCCAGGATCGGCGTTCGGATTCGTGGCATTGTGCGCTGTGATTCTCCTTCTGGCGCACGCATTCGCGACGTGCGTGGCCGCAATGCGCGTGCGCGTGGCGGCGCGCGTGCGTTCGCGAGCACTGGGCGAACGCCTCTCGCTGCCCACGCACTGACCTAGGCGCACCGACGCACTCACTGCTTTATACATGATACTAGCCCTCGTCGCTATGTGGAATAATGGCGGCTATTGCCACAAAGAACTGTAGTTTATCCCGTACTATACCCAATGACATTAAAATCGTACTACCAGCAAAATTACACAGCGTTTAACTTAAACTGCGCTGGCTAATTGCACTACCATTTCATTCATTCCATTAATATAAAATTTACTAACGTAAATTAGACTGCAAATTTTTTAGACTGTAAAATCGTACCTACAAACTACACAGCGTTAAACGAAAACACTGCTGGCTATTTCTACTACCATTTCATTAATATAAAATTTATTATAGTTAATGAGACTGCTAATTTGTTGCAAACTATACAAAAATATAATCATTCTGGTGCTGTTATAGATATTTATGATATTTGTGCGGTAAGTTAGTTGTTACAAACGAGTAGACGAATGTAAGCCGGACACGAAGTCGAGGGTTTACCATAGTCACGAGTTTGTAAAACCTAATTCAGCACGACTGTCATACAATGTTTTTCAAAACATTTGCGAGAAAACATTGCACTACCTAATTTAAACAATGAAGCAAATTTTTCGATTAAGAAAATGGCGCGTATTTCTACATGGCGCCACCTGCAGATAGTAAAAATTAAAATTACGTCTTTCATTTCTTTAGTATTAAAATGATAAAACTCATACATTAAAAATCAATTCCAAGGAGGTTCGATCGAAATAAAAAAAACCGTAAAGGATACGCACGGCGCCATATATGGGAGCGGGTTGGTAAAATGCTTTCCGCACGCTCCGTTGGTCAACGGCCCATAATTTTCGAACAAAGTTCAACCTCTGTAAATGCATTTTTTGAGCAAATGTGTTGAAAACGTTATTTTTGCAATTGCAGCCCCGTAGCTCAAGTAAATCGGGCAGATAAGATAGTTAATGTTTAGTTAAAATCCGAATTCCAAAATTTGATATTTTTATCATCATACCATGCACATATTATGTCCACTAGATCGGTGCATTAATTACAATGAATTGTTTGACAATTTATAATTATTGATATAAGATAAAAATAAGGACATTTGCGAGTGTCTATGTAATTGTATCTATGCCTGGAAAAAGAATGATAGTAGATTTCACAACGATATCGTTGAGATTTCATTATAATACGCGACTAAGTCTAGATATAACATTTCCTTAAGAGATGGTTAGTGTATCAATCTAAAAGGATGAAATATGTAGGTGCCTACTTTGGACATGGTACTTTTTCCGCGACTTAATCCAACGTTGAATTGTAAAAAAAAATAATGTAATTTTGAATAACGTGTGTAATACCGTTTAAAAAACTACGGTAACTTCGAAACTAACACTGTCCATTTTGCATTAAGGTAAATTTTACTCAATTTTTTACATTATTTTAAATCGCGAAATGTATAGATCTTGTCTAATGCATTCAGATTTACATGACCGAGATCAGATTATTTCATTGCTCTTCTGCTCTGTGTGTACTCAGCTCATTGTAAGATAAGGTTTATTATATACCTACTTTAACGACAATATTGTATGCTGTGCTGTGAAATTTTGCATATCATAGATGCAAATTATTTTTATAAGAAACAAACAAATACTTAAGTTTTGAAAGCTAAAACAAAAACAAAACAACTTTATTCATTCATTTTACTATATTTTTGACAATTAATCTGTAATGCAAACAAACGAAGAATGACTGAGCTTGAAAAGAAGCTATAGGCACGGTAATAATATCATATTACCGTGCTATAGGTATATACTACACTCTACAGCAAATAAACCGAGTCACCCGCTACAACTTGGATATCTGATTCGATTTTCTCAAAAAATATAAAACTAACATACCTACATCAATTATCAAAACGAAATCTACTGACAGTGAATTTTATAATCAAATTCCGAAGTAGCAAGTGACCCGGTGTATTTGCTGTACATACCTATACCTATTTTAGATCTAATTCAAATGCATTTATATTTCAGACTTAGATAACATAATAATACCTACTTATAATTTAAGATTTCCGATCTATCATTCCATTTGATAAAAGCAATAATTTAACATGAGTGATTTTAGTTAAAATAATAATAGTAAAGTATATACCAAAGCATGTGTTAATAAGATGACTATGTTCCTCTTGTAATAAGTGATTACTATTAATGTAGTACCTATTTGATTAAAACATGATTTAAATCTTTATTATTACCTATGTTTATTTCACCTATGGATAACATTACCTATATGTTTATATGGATCAATAAAAAAGCTGTGCTTAAAAATCATACAAAAGTTTAATTTCACTGTGTCTTTTATAAATGAAAGACTATAAAATCATTAAGATGCTTACTTTCCTCATGGTAGCTGAGAGTCGGATTCAATTACCATAGGGTACAAATATAAATTTAAAAATAATAAAACGTTAATAAACAAAAAAGTAAGAAAATATTTGTTCTAGGAACCTAAGTCATAAAACTGTTATGATTATGAGGTATCTAGCCAATCAAATATCTTTTATTAGTTATAGGTATACTTTTCCTCATTACTTACCAATATAAGTATCTACGAGTATTTTGACTATATATATGAAGTAGAAGACTTTTTTGAATAATACTTAAGATATGTCATAATTGTAAACTCACATTATTTGTATGTCGACTGTTAATCCTATGCCTATTATGTGATATAATAAAAAATATGTATACGTAAACATTTTCCTTGTTTCTAATTTAAATTCAATTCTTTTCTATTACACATTACAAAATTATTATATAGTGCGACAAGGGTCTTTACGAATGTGACGAAAATTGGAACTAATGCCGCCGTCTTTGTAAACGTCATATTTCGTATGTCATTTATGGTCATTTACGTAGACTGTGGCGCCCTTCCTGAACTGTCACTCACATACGTAAAATCCTTGTTGCACTGTAAAATAAAAATCACTACGTCAAAGTGCGTAATAATTGTGTCTACCCTATTGAGACAGAATTATTACGCACTTTCTTTTAAGAAGAAAACACAAAATGAAAATAATTTAAACTCTTTTGAAAAATGACTCCTGAAATGCTGAAAATAAATGGAAAGCTAGTCTAAAGATATTTAAAATCGTGTATATTTTATTTAAAAGAAGATAGACATAAAGCTCAACGGAGGTGTTGATTATATTATTTTCAAACATGCTTGAAAATTTGAGCATTACTTTGACAACCTTCTTCGAGATAAATTGAAATTGCTGTACTGTCCAAATACATGCGAGCACCATTTATTTAAATTTCGAAGTGGCTTGCAATAAGAAAGCTGTTTATTAAAAAAAAGGACACGCGGGAAAAAATATTGTTGTCGTTATTTTAATGCGATTCAACTAAGAATAGGATCGACTGGGCGCCATTTTGTGATGTCAAAGCTGTCAATTGAAACAAAGTAGGTAGAGTGAGCAATAAAAGTTTTTCTTCGATAAAACTTATTTACTAAGATTAAGTGAGAAAAAACATCAGGTTTTATTAATAAAATTTATTTACTAAGATTGAGAAAAAAAACACCGATTTAATAATAATAATTTAAGACTGTGTGAGTAAAAATATTAATCGGAATCTAGCTCTTCAATTCCGCTCAGCTCTGCATAACTACCGGAGTTGTCATCGTCGTGATGTTTGTTTACAAATGTTTGTTTTTTTTATTCTAGAATTAGCTGAGTGCTAAAAAAGAGTTCTAAGATTTTTTGCAATCCGTATTTTTCAAGCGTCGTTTGACAGATGGAGGTCATTGGCTTTCCTATTCTTATTTGAATCGCATTATACAATCCAATGTGAAACATAAAGGTATTTATAATACTTACAGTTTTCTCGCTTTCTTGTTTCCTTTTTTTTAATCTTTTTGTTGGATCGTTTACGGGCCAGCCTTACTTGGCGACACAATTTTCAAAGAGTTATCCATTGAGTTTACTGATAGCTTTAATAAATTAAGAAATTCTAGAGACGCACTAACATTCACTCGACAAGAAAATGACAAACTGACGGCCATGTTGAATTATACAGCTCCCTCATTGGTTCTGAAGGATTTATCTCCAATCGAAAAAAACGATTCGTAGTATTTACTTTTGTTCAAATAGCTTCAATTTTTTTTTACTTTTTGGACATATCAAAATCTCACAACAAAATGATTAGTGGATTTACCTGAGTTTGATGTTACGCAACACAATTGTTGTGTGTGTTAAAATATTTATTATGCTATAATTGTAAACCCATGCCTACGTATGGGTAATATATTTTTTACGTAAATATTGTGATTGCTGTGTACTAAGATAATAAATGAGCAGCTCAATGGCGCAAGTGGTTGACTCGTCCGGTTGAGATCGTTGAAGTTAAGCAACTCTCGCATTGGCCGGTCATTGCATGGGTGACCAAAAATTTACTATCTCGAGCTCCTTCGTGCTTCGGAAGGCAAGTTAAGCCTTTGGTCCCGCCGAATCTGCAGTCGTTAGCACCCACCAATCCGCACTGGGCTCGCGTGGTGGGTCATGGCCCAAACTCCCTATTCCATCCATAGGGTAGGCCTGTGCCCCAGAATTGGGGTCATTAATAGACTGATGTTGATGAAGATAATATTATTATAAGGGACAATACGTATCATGAACATACACAGAAATCTATTTAATATTTCTGTGTGCACATTGTTATAGTTATACAGTCAAAGCTAGCTAGTTGACTTCGTGTTCATTACGAATTTGCTTTCAGAAAACATTGAGCAAAGTTGTAAGAAAATGTTTATTTTATACTCTGTAGCAGGCGCCTTTATATAATACATTTTACGTTGACTCTGAATCTGAGAGAAAACCTAACTATAAATCCATTGTTTATTTATGCAGTATATATTCTATCAATAAAACGCACATTTCCCATAACATTACAATAATTATGATACCAATATCATGTGGGCTTTATAACTGACTTGAGTATCGTTTGACTTCCCAATGAGAAAATTCGGGAAAATCACGCCTCAGAAGTCACCACCAGGGCCGGACGTAAGGCAGGGCGGGCTGGACGAAAAAAAACAACAAAATTTGGACGGGTCCATAACTGTACTGCCTTTTTGATTTCCACCTATAAATCGGGGCTTGATGTGATGTGCATGAACGATTTGTCAAGAATGTATAAATTGTAATCATTGTTATTTATCTACATTAAGGTAAAAATTCCTATTTACAATAGGTAACCTAACCTCACCTTTAGGTATTCGGTCTTTTCAGGTGATAATTTCCATTTTTTTTTGAGAATTAAATAAATATTTTCCTTTAATAAATGCAGCAGTTAAATGTTTAAAAATATAATGACCCGTTAAAAGTCGGCAACTTTGGTTCTTTTTGCGTGTCGCTAAATAATTAATGATTATCCGGTTTTTTAAACACAAATAACAATAACACAACAACAATTAATAGCTGGACGATAATGTACATTATCGATCTCTACAGAGGTCTTTTGGTTAACACTTATTTAAATTACAAAGTCGTTTAAGGTAAGTATATAAACTTCATGCACGTAGGAACGTAACAATGTGAATTTTCTTTTTAAGAGTTTAAAAAAAGAACAATGTTTCCGTAAATTGGCGGAAATGGAATGAATCTATTTTCTCATTTACTGTTGATGCTTAAAATTAAAATCACAGACTTAAAATTAAATTTATCTAGAATCACACATTGTACAAACTACAATAAAAAATATGTAGGTAAAATAAGCTTAGTTTCTTGAATTAATTGTTTAGCTACGACACTAGTTGTCGTAAGTAGTCGTAACTAATTTGGTAAGTGCCCTAACTCTCGTCCCCTGGCTTAGACATAAGTATGCATAAAAAAATTTCACATTCAAAAAATTGTTTCGAAATCACGAGACCTTTTGAAAAAGTGGAGCAGTTGTTCCGGTTTTTACTAATCCACACTGAGCTCGCGTAATGGGTCATCTCAGGGGTCGTTTTCCCTATTCCATCCATTTGGAAAACAATGCATGCCTGATCATTAATTAAAAATAATGAGAAAACAACTGACTTAATTGTTCGTTATCTGTAGATATAACACGTATAATGACAAGGCAGCGCACCCACAGGCAGTTGTAATTGTAACTGCCTGTGGGTGCGCTGCCTTGCTGCCCAAGAAATACTCACGGTAGCATACAAAAGTGGTTTAAAAAAGAACTGCATGGTCGTAGGTATTCTTCATAATTTATACTGGTACATTGTCAGTTGTTTTGTTTCCATTATTTTACAATGATTTATTATTATTGCTGTGCATGACGAAATACTTAAACACAAAAAACAGTCATGTGCGAATTTGGACTCCTATAGGAAGGGTTCCATCCAAACCATTATATGAGATTTACATGTGCAAGATTTTATGCTACTCGATTGATTTAAAGAGTAGATGAAACCCTTAATTTTATTTTGTATGATTAGTCGGTATATTATTGAAAATGGAAAAACCAATTCGCCAGAGTCTGCCGCCTGATCGGCCTATGACCACGACCTTCTTCGCACGTTCTTGTCGTACGTGATCCAATTTTCATCACCAGTTATCAGCTTCTTCAAAAACTTTTCGGTTTCATTATGTCGTATTAAAGAATCACAAATGAGTACACGGTTCCCAAAGTTTCTTTCAGTGTGCTCGTGAGGCACCCAAATATCGAGCTTTTTTGTGTACCTAACTTTTTTCAAATGTGCCAAAACTATTTTGTGGTCAATTCTTAGTTCCTCAGCTACGTCTTAACTATTGATTATTTAAACATTTTTCAAAATTGGTATCCATTTTATCCGTGACAGGGCAACCAGAGCGACGTGCATCTTTGGCATCAAAATTTCTGGAATGAAAACGCTTACACTAAAATTTGTGCTACTCTGACAGCCACAGCACTAGGTACATAAAGATCGCTATTTTTTGCGGCTTGTGTTTCTTTTTTAAATTTTTTGTAGTAAAATTTATCGAATTTTAATTAGATTCACTCATCTTGACAATAAGAAAAACAAATATGAATCACACATTTTTCTAATTTGAATTCGGAATTATTTTCTTTAAAATTTAAACTTTTTAATGATACCAAGACCAGCCAGATACAATTGGTATAGTCAAAGAGATTTTATTACAAGTTCATACATACTATAATGCGAAAAGACTTTTTTGCCAACCTATTAGTACAGCCAGTTGATAAACGAACGAACAGCAAAGGCTAAGGCCGCGCTGTTTGAAACATAGTTTAACTTGACTATAGCTAAAATACTAGAGAAAAAATAACCATTTGTCATAATTTTACATATTTTACTATTAATTTGACGTGACATTGACTATAGTTAAATTCAAGTATATAAGGTGTAAAAGATTATGAAATAAGAATTTTGTAATATATAATTAAAAAATATAAAATATTATTTCTATAGTATTTTAACTACTTATGTCAAAGTCAAATTTAAGTATGTATCAGTACGTAGTAATAGTTCCGTTGTTATGTTATACTCGTATGTTCATCTCCCAACAATGTAAGTATTCAAAATTATCAACCTCGAACCAACACAGGAATCTTTTAAACAAATTTTCCTCATCAATTGGGAGGGTGTCATTAAAATATAACCTGTCATTCATGGCTAAGTTTTCCTTCATCAAACCTCGTCTCAGATGGTACGCATCAGTTGCGCTGTGCGTTTTTATAGCGCACTCATTTTGAGCCTGCAACCTCTACAAGATATAATAATATATAACAGTTATGATTATAAAACAGTTAATAATGTACTTTTTTGTCAAAAAATGTATTAACGGCAGATACATATTTCTCTTCTTCTCTATTAACAAAATAAATGTGTATCTGAGGCCACTTGCACCAACATTCTTAAATCAAATTAAGGCTTTTTCCTGTTGAGAATGTATAATTCCATCTTTGTCAATTGTTTAAAGTTAAATAGAGATAAAATAAGCTTTTAAGGGACATGTTATTTTTGGGCTAAAAACAATTTTGTTTTTGAACCACTATCATATTGTGTAGTTTCACTGATAGAGAAGATTGTCTAGGATGGTCTTATACGAAAACAAAAAATGTAAGCACCGTTTAATTTAAAGGAATATTTTAAAGTCACCATATTATTTTTGTTATTTTATATTTTCACAACTTTACAAGGCAAAATATTATTAGCAGCGCCATATCTTCGCATTATAGGTAACCCAAAATGTCAAACGATAACTTTTTTTTATTATTTTTTGGCTGTACATGTGAATTGTAAGTGTTTTTAATTTGTTCTTTCGGTATGCAATAACCCAGCCTCCATATAAAAATATAACATGTCCTATTATTTAAGAAACTTAGTAGAACTGGGACCTTTCTTCTTCTTCGTTCTGGATTGCTATCATTCCTGGATACTTCGTTACTGTACCTGTGCTTACATAATTTCCTGAATTCTAAGTACTAGGTAGATACCTTAGTATTCTTCGTAGATAAAACTATTTGCCACTCACATAACACACGGCAGTTGAGTTTCATTCTACGAGCGTTAAATCAATGAATTACGAGAAGCCATCCTTCAATCAAACGCAAACAATATCAATGTTTGCTATGTGCTCTACCTTTATAAGGCGGTGACCTTGTGTGCGGTCGCGAGCGAGCCGCATCTCCGCTCCGCACGTATCGTCAGGTCAGTCAGTCATAGACTAATATTGTGTCTGTCAGTCGCGCGCTAAAACACGCGCTAAGTGCGCGCACGCAACTCGCGCGTATCACATGTCAGTACCAATACACATAGTGAATATACGAAACGTGAAACAAAGGTAAGACAAGTGTGTAATAAAACCGTATCACATTTAAAATAAGATATTTAAATGCAAAATAATAATTAAAAAAAAAACAAAGTTATTGTTCCAAAAAATATATACAATGCTCTACATAAGTTTAAATTGCTGCATAACTATAAACAATTACAAGAAAGTGACCTTTTTAACTTCCGCATTTAATTTTTTTTGTGCGAAAAATTCCGCTCTACTTATCTGTATATTTTTTTTATTAAAATTCATAAAACACTTTTATACTAAAATTATTTAGTAATTTTTGGACCCTTAACCACTCACTAAACTCTATGTTGAATCCTTTAACGACCGAATTATATGCATAAAATCGTACAATAGGTAAATATTTACATCAATATGTTTGTAACTTACTAATTACAATTGATATTAACAACAATATTACAAGGTTCAAATTTATTTTTAACCCTCGATGAAAATGAGGGGTGTTACTGTATGATAAATAGACTGAATGAGTTTGATTTATTTGGTTGATGCAAGCAACAGCATCTTAAGTGTTCCAAAATAATCTAGTGACATCGTTGCCAACATACGCGGACGCATTTGAAAAGGCAGACGCCAATAGCTAAAGCTAAACTAAATACCCCTTTAAACAAGCGCACTTCAACCCTAGCATAAAATAATATCAAGAAGGTAAGGCAAGCCCTTACCTTAGTCACTTAAAAAGACAAAAACTCACTTGATAATAATATTAATATCATTTAATTTCAGAACATGTCTATAGTTTGTTAGTACATATATTATACAAAGGAATGTCACAAAATAATTCAATTAATAAATTATTAAATTCAATTAATAATGTCATTAAAATTAATAAATACATTTTTTTCATTAAAATACGTGTCATAAAGTTCAGTCAAAAACAATAAATTAAATTAATTCATGTACCGTCGTCCCCATTCTGTAGCACCCGGCGCACATGCATGCATACGGATCCAGTCCGATTTGTCTGCAGTTACTTCCATGATGTTGTTGGGGCTCTCTCTTCTTCTATGCAATAACAACACGCTCCTTTTCCGCCGTATAGAGTAGTAGTCATCTAGATGAGCTTCGTTAAACATTCTCGACCAGTGCCGTCTTTGACCTATTGGAGGCCCTGGGCATCTATGACTTCCGTTTGACGATTTAACAGGAACTAGGGACTTTGTATTTGATCTGAGAGGGCCCCCATCGCGGGGCTCTGGGCACTTGCCCAAAGTGCCCACTGGGAAAGACGGGTCTGTTCTCGACGCACCACAGAAACGTGGAAGATCCATCAACACCCGGAATGCGTTATTGTTCTGTATACGAAAAGCATCGGCGGTCCTACGAGTATGACAGAACCAGAGGCTGCATGTGTAAAAGGACCAGGGTTGCCAGACGTACCGATTTTGGCGGGACGTCCCGATTTTTAAATCAAAATTAAACGTCCCGCGCGGGACACACTCCATCCCGATTTTCGGGAATAACTCGACCGTGCGTACTGAGTAAGCGCGGGCGGGTGGCACAGACAAGTGTGGACTGGCCACCTGCCCGGCGCATAATGAAGAACTCTCAAACAAAGACTCACTCAACTATAAAACTGTAGGGTAAATCTGATTGAAAATATCATATTTTTATTAAAATACATTTTCTATGGATATTTTTACTAGGTACCTATCTATTGTCACGTAACCGTAATTTGAATTCAAATAAAACGATAAATCTTCAAAAACTTTTGATTATATACGTTATTTTTACTATGTCCCGCTTTCGACGAAAGAATCCCGCTTTTTTCACTCAAGAAGTTCCTAAATCCAGACCTGGCAAAAAAAAACTGGCAACGCTGAAAAGGACTGACAAACAGCCTTAAACAATGTCACCTTTACTTCTTTCGAACATTTTGAGAACCTGCAGGCCATCATAATACATCGTACTGCCAAAGCTCTTCGCTCTCTCTAAAGTAAGCACTGTAAGGCTTGTGTTATGGGATACTAGGGTAACGGATATAATACATATACTGTACATATATAAGTATGTTTATATAGAAAAACATATTAAACATCCATGACTGGAGTACAAATACTCGTATTCATCACACAAACATCTGACCCCACCGGGATTCAAACCCGGGACCTCTCGAGTCGGCGACACCATGGAACACGGGGTACAAACCACTCGACCACGGAGGTCCTCAAATTACTTTACCGTAGAATAGTAAAACATACGGTTATTTAGATCGTTAGCTCAGATAAAATATCCAGTGATAATAATGTATTGTATGTACGTACACACCGCACACTAACTGCAATTACTATAAAATTAAGTTTTAAACGTACAAAACTGGGGACAAAAACAGAACCCATAAAAGTCTGATTCGCGTTTGAAGTAAATAATGGTGAAAAAGAATATGAATAAATAATGTAAATAAATAAAATAGATATAAAGTAACACAACTTCATTAAAACATTAATTAAAACATGAAAACGGAATGTAGGAATATTAACAGCAAATAATGTTTCCATCAAATTTATAGCTATGATTTGTGAAGTGATAATATTGAGAGGTTGCGTACCACTGTGTTTTATCGCAACTTTTACAAATTTTATTATAGTAGGTTCTTTCCGAAGTTATTCTATCCTTTGATAGAATTTTGAAATACTGTAAAAAAAATCATCAGCTGCTTACGTTATTTTTTATGTGATAGGGGTATTATAATCCGTCTGTATGTACATACATACAGTTCCAGTTGTGATGACATCATCACAACTGGAAAAATTAGTTGCAGCAGTAAAACAGAATTCTGGTAGCACTTCGCATGGCTATTCATGCCTTTTGCCCTGTTAAATTTGAACGCTAACACTTTATATACTTTAGGATACATGATAATCTATATCCTTATCATACTCTATATGGAATTCAAAGAAAGGAAGGAAGAGTCTGGTTTCTTTAAGTAGTTCGACAAATACGAACAGTATAGATAGTATGTTATGCGTATGTCCAAGGTTTCTTTTATATTTTTATTTTTTTAAACACCAATTAGCCTAGCCCCAAAGTAAGCACTGTAAGGCTTGTGTTATGGGATACTAGGGCAACGGATAGAATACATATACTGTACATATATATATATTTATATAGAAATACATATCAAACATCCATAACTGGAGTTCAAATGCTCGTATTCATCACACAAGCATCTGCCCCCACCGGGATTCGAACCCGGGAACTCTCGAATCAGCGACACCATGAAAGCCGGCGTACAAACCACCTGGCCACGGAGTTCGTCAATATACAGACAAGGCGCACCAATTCAATCTGACGCCTACCGTTTTCCACCATTTAAAATCTTTATTTTGCTTAAAACACAGTAAATTTTGCACGCCTATTCAAAAATTAAATGTAATAATAACCTAGAGCAATATAATACAAATACGTTTAACCCACCTAGTTTTACTGACAGAACTGAACGGAAAAAGGTTATTCAAAACATTAAATCAGATATACATTATATTAACATTAAAGCGTCAGTAAATTCCATATTAAAATCAGCATAATGTTTATTTAGAGTTACTGATTACTAAAGATTATGATCATGAAACGTATGCCAACATTGCCAACGTCAATGGCACACGAAACCTGAAAAATCGACGTATCCTCTCGTCTCGCACGAAACGGATCTTTGAGAGTTTCTCTACCCTTGCAACGCTACTTTATTATTAACACTAGCGACCGCCCGCGACTTCGTACGCGTGCAGTTAGTTAGAAATAAAGGTTCACTGCTCGTTCCCCGTAAGTGATACTGTGATAATATCTAGCCTATATGTTGACCCGACTTCTTAATAATATTCGTGCCAAAGGTGAAGAAGTAAATCCATGCAGTTCTTTTTGAGTTTATCCCGGACATACATACAGACAAACAGACAAAAATTCTAAAAACTATATTTTGACCATATTTTGACAAAAATTCTAAAAACTATATTATGGCTCCGGTATGGCTTGTAGATCACACCCCAAGTATTCTTTAAAAAAAATATTCAATGTACAGTTTTGACTTTCCTACCCTTTTTATCATATGTAAAGATATAACTTATTTTATTAGTGATATTTCCTGTCGGTTGTGAAAGAATAACTACTACAAACTACAACTAATAATAAGTACTGATACACAAATATTATGTCTTTATGTTAAAATAAGTGATCTTTTTTTACTGCGACGTTACAAGGTGATCATACTTTGTATGACAAACATAAATGGTTTTGGTTAAATAAAAAATCCAATGTAAAGAACGGTCATAAAAAGTTTATCATCATTAAGTCATCTTTTTAATTTTACCTATGCCAAAACATTTTAAGATCCAACTCCAAATTCAGTAAATGTTCTAATTCGCGTTAAACGCAAACCGCGCCGGTAGTAATCGTACTCACTCAGCGAAGCTACTAACGAACGAACTAAGGTAAAAGAGATAGGCTCAGACTGCGAACGTTGACACTTCGCTACTGTGGCTTTGATACCTATATTTTTTGTGAAGCCATTTTATTTAGACAACATCCGTGGCCGAGTGGTTTGTACGCCGGGTTCGAATCCCGGTGGGGGCAGATGTTTGTGTGATGAATACGAGCATTTGTACTCCAGTCATGGATGTTCATATGTATTTCTATATAGATATACTTGTATATGTACAGTATATGTATTCCCTAGTATCCCATAACACAAGTATTACAGTGCTTACTTTGGGACTACATAGGCTAATTGGTGAGAGTATTGGAAATATTTGTTTATTATTTTTATTTATTTATTTTACCTAACTACATTTTACAGAAACCTCCATTTTTCTACTATGTATGTAATATTTATATTTTTAAGCATTCAACTGCCAGATGTTTAAAGCTAAAGAAAGTTTTGCTAGAAAAAAATAGGGACTAACTTTTCCTAAAAAACTAAAAAAAAACTAAAAGGAACTTTTTCTAGTAAAACTTTTTTAAGATTTAAAAATCTCCTTGGTATAAATTATTTGTCATCTAAATATAAGTAAGTAGTTCCTTTTAAACTACTTTTCATTATTATAACTATGTTGTTGAATAATGCCCCATTTGTGTGTTATCCAAACTTTTAATATCAAAGGGGTATAGTAAAGTCATTTGTCATCACAACATTACCTACCAGTTTTTCCAACTTAATCATCCATCATCGTATCTTATCCTGTAAATCTTTCACATTCACTGTCATCGTCATTTTAGTTGACCTTCTTCTTTATCCCATGAATTCTTTTTCGCAAACTAAATTACTATATACTTGTCCATTAAATTTCTATATTTATCACATTATTCGCCGTTACATTTGATAATTTTCTAATTCTTGTGCTTCTTTAAGCCAGTATCAATAAATCTATTGAATTTTCTTCGGATATAGGTACAAGATCAGTAGTACCTAATATCACAAAATAATATAAACACTCTTGCGCTTTTATTGTATTAAGGTGTGTATTCAACACCTACTTTAAACAGTCTAGAAGTTTTTAATAATCTGCTTCTATTGCAGTAGTAAAACCATTACTTTATGCAACTGAAAAGTAAAATACAAGTTATTATATTTTATTTGAATCATTAAACTGCTAGAAATTTTCACCGTGTGAAACCTGGACAATGTGGATTTTTATGTTGTAGAATTTTCCTTTGAAGTAAAATACATTTCAAAATTGTTTGAAATTTTCACGGTCACTAACAATGCGTTTAGTAATTAGCGAGAATGTGCACATACAGTTGTAAGTGCCGGAAAAACGGGTACTCATAAAAATTAGGTACACAGTAGCAATCCCGCCAATTACAATTACATTTATAACTTCCTCGCCATAGTAAATAAAGTCTAATTAAATAAAGAGGCACTATAATAAAATCATTGCATTAACTTCTTTAATTTAAATAGCTCTACATTATTATAAAACGACAGAAAATTTTACAATTTTGCGAGACCAGGACTTACCTTTAATCTATTGCGGTTAAAGAAACGCTCATTTTGGGTCAATGGAATTCTATATTGTAATGAGTAATTTAGTGCGAACGCGCTAATACCATACATACAAGTTCACACGAAACTAGATTGTATTAGATTAGGAGTTTGTTCATGCTCAACACTCTCAAAATAACTACCTGTTTTTTATAAATGCTAAAAGAATACTACATATTTTTCTGAGACGTACATACATAATGTTATAATAATGCACTATCCACAAGTTAGTATATGTATCTGCCTATAATAAGATACTCGTACCTATTATTAAAATTTTGTACACAGATATCTTTAAACGCATGTAAGTTTTTGCTCATATCTGCCTTCAAAAATTACAACAAACATTTTCTTGTTCTTTACAGCCAAACGTTCGAGCCGAACCATGACCGTTTCAACATAAAACGAAGATTTACTACTTGTAAGGTCACAAACTAAACATACAGTACCCAGCATGACGCAATTGACATGGAAAATGGCCTCGTGTACGAGGAACGTGGAGCCGATCCCGGAGAAGTTCGGGAAATGTTGCCACCCCGCCATAACGCCCTTAATATGGCGGATCCCAATCCTATTTTGGGCGGTGTCCATTATTTCTTGGTCTGTGGCATCCTTCTGGGGACCCTTAGAGATGTTCTTCTTGTACATGACACATTGGGGTCTATTGCTCATAGTGATAGAGTCGGTGTTCGGCATCATTGTCACCGTTAAGAAGTCCCGGATGAATTACATGGGTAAGTTTCATCGTCATGTACAGTTGACCTCTTGGTCAATTGTGTTTATGCTTGTTGTGTTTATTTATATTGTCTTGTGGCACTTTTATGACATTGATGGGGGGGGAGGGGGGCTACTGGTGAACTAAGAATAAAATAGGTACGTAAAATCTTCTTACTTAGGGAAAGTTATAATTTGCAATAACTTAGAAATAGTAATAGAAAATATAAAAGGCTTATTAACACCTTCCTTTATGGGGTTTTTGGTATTAGGGTTATGTGGTCGATTTCGGCCACTCACCACAAGACCTTGGTTGCTCTGTACTGTAATAGAACACAGATGCAACAAAGTACTGCAGTTCTAATCTGAAAAAATTTAACGCGCGGATCCGATGTGAATCCGCGGGGATTTCTATCGGAACCATGCGGATCAACATCGGATCCACGCGTGAAAATTTTATAGAATAGCACTGCTGTTTATTTATTTTAAGATTTCGAAATATGCACGCACATAAAATCGCCATAGTTAAAGGTCTTATAATACCATCCCATAACACCATAAATAATATGAAATCACGATTCTATCGTGTACATATCCACCTTGAAATTATCAGAAGTACTTTAGTTGCACCGTACTGCGCAGACTTAGATGTTCCTAGTAATTCACCACGTATAGAAATATATTTTAATGGCCTTGAGTATCCACGTTTTAAACTTAGTTGACTCTAAGGAATTTCAGACACATTTCGTAATATTTACATATTTCTTATAACAAAAACTATTCATATTTATTATGTGTTCGTGCTTTTGATTCATGAATATTAAACTCACGTAAAGATAAAATAAACACTTGCCATACAATAAAAGTATGTAGGTAAGGAAAAACATAAAATTTTATTTTATTTCTTACAAAAACTGCATTCTTTCGTACCTTTATTTAATTAAATATCAAAGGTCATTTATAATATTCAACTGACTTTTATAATGTGTTTAATGAAATTATAATTATAAAGACCATAAGAAATTAGCCCCTTTATGACTCTTAAATTATTATAGACTTGCCAAATGGTCGTTTCTATTACTGCAATGTTAATAAGCAATCCTAATGTGTATGACAATAATATGTTTAAATTCGATTAAATGCAGTTATTTTTTAAAGTAGGTACATTTGCTGACACTTTTAGAGTTTTACTATTTATGTATTCTGTGACAAATTCCCACCGTACATGCCTTGTCAACGTTGTAGATCTACTCGTACCGTATCTGACACAACATGATATTGTATAAATTGTTCAAAATCGTTTTGGAAGTATAAGTAATATGCATAATAGTATTATTTCTTAAAGATTTTGATCGCTTTAGTGTATAATCACCAATGTCCAACCATAGCATTGAGATTTTAATGCTTCATGAATTTATATGTAAGTTGATTGTGTTAAAAGCTGTGTGTGACGATGAGTAGGTATTAGATTTCGAAAACCAAAATGGGGTTTGAAATGGACTCTTTTATACCTACATATTACCAGAATCCCTCTATCTATCCTATCTGACAGATTCTTGTTGCTCCGAAATTAATTTGGTAAATCATACTTCACATAATCTTCTTTTTATTAATTGTTATTTGGCAAAATTTTATTCTGCATAATTTCGTTAAGCGTAATCGGTGTGTGTGGGTTAAGTTAGGATAGTGTGGTGACTTAAACTTAGCTACCGTATGATAATTGATAAATAAACAAGGAAAAGTTAATATTTGTATGCCAAAAGACGATTCTGACTGTTAACCTTCTGCGATACGATGGTTCTAAGTTTTAATTATTTTGAATATCAAATATACAAAATTTTTGAATTTCTGATAAATGCGTGAATGCCAAATGGTTTTCTGCGAAATTAAGTTGATACCATCCACTGATATGCTAACTTATATTGTGACATCAAAATTTCTGCGACAAAAGGTATACCCATATTCAAAATTTATATAAAAATACATTATACTTATATTTCAAATTTCGATACATTGCAGATATTAATCTTATATGACTCAATATTTGGGGAAGATTTTAGTATTTATTATTGTTAATAGTAAAGAATTTGGAAGTTTTATAAAGAAGTTAAGATTTTCTCCTGACTTTTGAAATGTTTTTCTAAATATGATACTTTTTGTTATGAAAACGATTATTTATTAATTTATATTAAAGAATTTTTTTAATAAAACTATAAGTTATTGTTCAATAATAGCACTATTAGAGCCATTACGCACTGTGGACTGGTCGCCGGTGACGCAGACGGTGGCGACTGTGGCTTACTAATGTTTAAATAGGTGTTTAGAGCTGTTACTTACTGTCGACATGTAGCCGGCGAATCGGTCTCTCGGCGACCAAAACATAGGCAACTAGGACCGAAGACCAAGCTGATATGTCGTATTCTAAGTATCATTTTCAATGTACCAGAAGGTCGTTAGGAGCACAAAATCATTGAACATTGAGCCGATGATTCCACAATACCCTAATAATAAGGTCTTTACGCCTCTTTTAAAGGGCGCTGCACGCAATACTTAGGATTATGGGCATTGGAATGCCATTTACGAATAGTGCGGCTAAAACATAATTTACCGAATATGTTTGTTAGTGTTGGTATTGCATCCTGTGTGTTTTTGGCAACGTACGTCAGCGCACGTGGCCCCTTAAGAGAAGGAAAAGGGAAAATAACCCTGGAACATACTCGCCAGGGTATGAAATATACTTGGATGATAAGTATAACGCGCTTATGGACGTAATATCACGGTGTAATTGTAGAGACTCAAGGCTATTAGACACCTCTTTATCGCCAATGAGCCAATGATGCGGTTTACAACACGTTTCAACCTATCCAAAACATCGAGTAAGTACTTAGCGAAGCCATTCCAGAGGTTACGAGATCAATTTATTCTTTGTAGTAGCGCACATGCATTTTGTACGACTAACGCACTTGGTCAGGCTAGGAAAAATGCCAGCATTTGTTTAAGACTCAGTGTTTCCGTGAATTTATTTTTATTACGCTTTTGATATAAAACTGTGAATTAAAATCATGTGACAAACTTCGGCAAAATGCTGGAATACTTCTCTTTAGCGCCAGTGTTGTGCCGTGAAAAAAGCGAAAAGGAAAAAAATCCACGTTTGCTTCAAGAGAGCGTAGTCATGGATTTTCTTGTCATAAAAGTCAACCTTATAGCATTACAAATCTGTAGGTAACCTAAGATAGTGTAATGTCAGAATTTAATTATTTTTCAACCGCAACGATATCGTTGTTCAACCGACGAAAAAGCGGAGGAGGTTGTCAATTCGACGTTTATATGTTTTATGTATGATCACACATAAGTAACTTTTTACAGAGTGTCCGATTTTGAATTTTTTTTTCAAGCTTGGTCTTGATGAATAAATTTGATAGGAAAAGAGGAGATAATTAACTGTTCACACACTGATTGTAATGCATGACCACTCATAAATTTTAACAGAGTACTCCGATTTTGATAATTCTTTTTTTATTGGATAATTAATTATTTCGAAATTGGTCCCAGATTTTGAAAACAAAAATCCTACCTTAAGGGTGGGAAAATAGGAGTGATTCCCTTACACTGAATTGTATATTGGAAAAAAATAGCCACAAAAAATTATAAAATTTATTTTTTAACAAAACATTAAACCACCGAAAACTACAAAAATTTAAAATTATAAACCTTTTTTACCTTTAATCAAATTAGGAGTCGGTGCCATGCATGTCTCATAGATCTGAGATTCCATTTAGGTACTACTCAGATTGGCATGGATGGCACCTACTCCAAATAATAATTTGACTAAAGATAAAAAAAGGTTCAATATGTTAAACTAATGATCAGGCATCTAGAAATTGTAACTGCTACTTAAACCATCTAGTTAAAAATAATGAAAAATTATATTCGTACGCGTTGTATTGAATCATGTGAATAGTTCCAATGTCCTTGGCTCACGATTATATTGTGTTCAAAGTACTCTTTCGCAAGTAAATCTCCATAGAATCGAGTCTACCTATAAGTCATTACAGACAGCGATAGATTAACAGATCGGATATTGATGGTTGCCTAATGTCCTGGCATTGTGCACTACTGCTGTTACTAATGCGAGCGTACAAAGAAAAATGGCCACCATGCAAACAATTGTGACGCAAATTGTATCATTATTGTGATAATGAATAACATGTCTTAGAATAACATGTCTTATTAGAGAGGCAAATGTAAGTTTGAATTACTGCTTTAAATACCTACCTACATCATATACCTATTAAGAGCAAATAAGGTAAATTTTATTATAATGAATACGGTAATTAACATAACATAATTGGCAAAGTAATTATTTTTCAACGACACAAAACTACATAATTCACTATCTACGACTTCTATGTTGTTTTCTATAAAATACCTTTGATGTCGATTTACCTTTGAATCGATCACAATCAAAATCATTGCTCAGTCATAATAAACACAACACTTGCAAGCATGGGATAGTAATTTCAAGAGCATGAATCGAACATCGCGATTATAGCATCTAGCGATGTTGTAATCACGCAACATAGTCTTGGCCCATTTTTTACAATTACAGTTTACATACAAAATACCAATACGATAAAAGGTACACGAAATTACAGGCCAGTACGTGTACCAATGTAAAAAAAAATGACATACATTTAAAAATATACATATAAGTAGCATAAATCTTACTCAGCCGAAACGCCATGGTCAAAATTTATCACTTCCATGTCTTCTTGGGCAATGTACGTAATATTTCAAAACATCCCTATATAAATATACACATGCTTACCGTATCATGATCGTAAAGCAGTCAACTTGAAAATTTATAGCAAAAACAATTAGTCCGCCAACAACATCGAAAATATTTTGTCAAACTAAGAAGCACCTGTATTAACAGAATAACATAATACAGACGTAAAACGATAAACAAAAGAAGTGCATTGAGCCGTGCTGGAACAATATCGTCAAAGTAGGTTTTGACCAAAAACCTTGACTGTTGGGAAACCAGTAGGTACACCCTCTCGATCCGCTCTTAGTTACTACCACGGTCCGGTGATTTCGCCGTTTTCACAATTTAGTTAGTTCTTCTCCGTTAATGAGACGTACCCAACGTGTTTCCATAAGTAATTTTTAAGAATAGCCTCCGGGTAAAAGTGGAGTAGTGAATCACATCTACACTGCGTTTTTTGTTAACATCGAGCAGCACGCAAAAAGTTACAAAGCCATCGCCACTAACACACGGCCAGAAGGCCAGTGCTCGGTTGTGACTTAGTGAGTGTAACCGTTCGCGGTACCGTCACGAATATAATGGTGATAGTGAATTGTTTGTTAAAATGTTGGAGGAAGTGTTTGCTGGAGCATAACTCGCCTTCGGATTTCTACGTGAGCTGCTGGCAAAGCAGCCATCTCTCATGGCCTCTACTACTGTTGCGGTCAATCCTCTTCCTGTACTCAATGACTGTATTGGCGGTTTCGGTCGCGCTTGACCCCTACATCTGTTATCGGTTCATATACTTTACACACTGGGGATTCCTTGCCATTGTGCTTGAAACAGGTTTTTCTACAGCAATCTCTGCGTATGCGCACTTCAAGAGACCGATCGGTAAGAACCGTTTGCTTTGTTACCCTAACCTTCAAATCTCGCTGTGTGATTTCATTTTACACGGATCAGAGTATTTAAAATGTCAATATTACGAATAAGTACACTATAGGTGTTAGAATTAGCAAAGTTTACTAAGGTTAGATATTTAAATTGGCAAGTTGGCAACACACATTAGAAGTCGTCACATAATAATGCTGCTATAAAGAGATTGTGCCTTATGTGTGTCGTAAATTCTTACCCATAATATTGTTATATAATGTACGGCACATACCCTCCGTGGCGTGGAGATCACGTCTCGTAGTCGGAGCGGCCTTGTGCCGGTTGCTGGGTCGTCAATGCAATGCCCTTACCGTCCCACTAATTACGGACGTTCAGTGCGGAAAGTCTATTAATAGGAAAGAGATCAACAGTCTTAATTTAAAATTCGATTTACTGTGAGAGCTATGAGAAATCATCTATATATAGCTATCAGAAAATGAGGCGCTTGGTGGCAGCCTCGAAGCGAAGGGTGATCAGGAGAGGTCAGATCAACATCCACACCATACATCTGTCAAAATGTCACTGTTCATGATCCAATCTTGAAGTATACAAATACCCACTCGAAGAATATCCGCCAAAAACTCCAAAAGATTGCTAAGTTGCGCTAAGTAGGAAATGACATATTTTTATTTTCTGAAAATCCACATTCCTCGGGCCTATGTTTAGGACCTATTCATACTTTCTTGGTTGATTCCATACTCGATACAGCAGGCATGTTCTGAATACTTAAATATAATCTTTGTTGTGTACATTTTTGATTAATATTCTATTGTTGTATAATCATTTTAAATGTCAATGACAATTAAAATTAAAGTATCTAGACGGGTCTATTTCAGAAAACTTAAAATGCATTTTAAATTCAAACATTCTCACGTCTCATTTCGATCAAGTGCCGTTTATATCTTTGACCCTTTGGTATCGTTTATCGAAAAACTTTTAAAAACACCTTAAAAAAGAATCAAAAACCTACCTATTCAATTTCAAATACATTTAAAATAATGTCTAAACCAAATAGATATGTGCATACCTGCTGCCTCACTCATTATTGATACTAATGAAACCAAAATCGATTGAGTACCATATTCCGAATCTACTAACATGAAAAGTTTACATGAACCTCTGTGTTTTCAATGTACCTATGTAACTCTATTTACGGGCTCACTTTGTCGCTTACCTTTTTTTTGTGTCTGGGAAATGCCTTACGCATCCTTCAACCATTGGGGGAGCGAGAAGAAGGTATGTGGGACTCCTCCCTGTTCATTTCACCAGCCCTGTGGCCGGATGAAATAAACAGGGCCCTACCTAACGCCCTGAACAGGGCCACTAAAAACCAGACAATACTCCTGCCCCGTCATCCGACACGCACTATGAGGACCACTTTGTCGCTTACCTGGGTAATAGTAAGAAATGGGCACAGTGAATTTTTTTGCTCCTAATTGAAACAACGGCAGCAATCGTGCAGTTCAATAACTGGAGCACGAAGCGTAAGTCTTTGAGTTAAATGTGGAGCGGAGCTGTCATTGAATGATTTGACACAAATTATGACCAAATCAGACCGCACGGTTTTTTCAACCAACGAAATAAACGGAGGAGATTATTGTAGAGAAAGTCTACATTTTTTCAATGAGAATGTCCTTTCATGGATATAATAGCATCATTGTTTACTTTTGCATTAAGTTAATTATCCATATGAAAAAAAAACTGAACGAAACGCCTAATATAAGATAAATGGTTACGTTCACCATTATTTATATATACTAATTAATTATATGCAAAATAAAGTCAAACTTCTTATCTTAAATAACCTAAAATTACGCGGGTCTCAAAACCAACTTTTCCAAAATATTTTTAAATCATCATCCCTTCGAATTCCGCGTCTTTTGAGCTCTCATACGTCCTCGTGGACGCCGCGTGATATCGCACCTCGCGCCGCGCAATACTCGCGGCTAAGGGTACCTCTACAGGTTCAACCATCACCAATATCGAAAAAAGTGTAATGACCTAAAATGTTCCTTGGTTCAACACCGAGGCGCTTTATTTCATAAATTTGAAATTCGGTTTCGTTCTCGAGATATCGGAAATTTTCTGTGAAAACACGGATTTTTCGGTCGAAACAGTGTTTTTTTTTCGAATTCCAAAAAAGTTTTTGACATTTCCAAAATAATGTTTATATCTGCTTAAAGCCCTGCTGCTGCTGCTTAAAGCCCTTCAAACTCCACGTCATTTGAGCCCTCAAACGTCCTCGTAGCCCTAAATCTCGGTGTATCACGGACGAGTCGCACTTTCAGCGAAAATGGGGGCTACTGGCGCGAACGAAAAAACATTTTCAATGTTTAAAATAAGCTCCAGTTTCAGATATCTATCTTCCATTTAAATAGTAGATAGGTGTAGATAGTAGCAAACTTCTTGCAAAACCACAGAGAAAAAACTTGCGCAATAGATGTTTTTGCATGAAAAATCACTGACTACCTTGTGTAAGGGCGATGCTTAAGAAGTTTGCCCAATAGTTATAGATTACTAATACCGGGAACAAAACCTGCCAGATATTGTTATCGTTTGTGTTAAACAATAAATGCTGAAAAGTACCCAATAGACTATCATGGATTTTATCAGCAAGTGATGAAGTAGGCCTTCTTTGACTTAACTACAAATAAACTACAACACAGTAAATTGTTTGCCATTAGCTATGCGTAATGCTTCGGCAAATCTGCCTATGGTACTTGAGCTAAAATATTACTGCTCTAAGCCACACGACACCACTTATATGACGGGTATATGTAAATGTTTGATGCTTGGAGTATTTGTTTCAAGACCTCTTGTAGAAGCCCTTGTGAGGTATTTTCAATATTCTTACTAACGGTACTACTTAGTCACTTACAAATACCAATCCAAATCTATCGGAATATAAAAATGTGGATACTTCGGAATAATAATTTGATTCAGTTTCGGCATTGACCTTATTTCTTACATCAGCATGAATCATTGCTGATATAAGAGGTTATAACCAATAATATTATCATTATTTGTTGTTTGTTGATTTTAAGCCCTTTTTTATTTATTTTTTTCTGAAAGGTATCGTAATGGAAGTAGCATAGTTATTAATAAATGTTTTTACTATTTGTGCAGATGCCACATTCGGTCTTCCATGGTACGTGAAGACCTACTGGGTGCTGTACAACGTCACCATCCCCGTTGCTTTCCTAATCACCGTCTTCTACTGGGGCATTTTGAAAACCTGTAAGTGTTACTTGTATGGTTTAATATCCTTCTTAAACACGACCATGTATTTATTTAAATTTTACAATCATTAAATAAAACACTGTTTCAATAGGTTTAAGATGCGTATTTTAATATTTCTACTTTCGGATCCTTTACAAGCTCCGTTCTCAAGTATGATTTTAAAATCTTAAACCCGTTGAAACAGTTCATTTAATGAGTGGTGTGCGTGAAAACATAAGAAATAAATATCTTGCAATCACCTAAAGAATAAGTACCTATTGTATACGTAAGTACTGTTTTTATTCTATTGTCAGTATTTATTCCACTGCATAAATTTTAATTTAGCAGTATTAGTTTGATGTTCATTATTGTGTATTCACTAATGTGTGTTTGGGGTTTTTACATATTTGTATTCCATTACACTCAGTTTCTTTGGTAAATTTAATTTTTGTATATCTAAAGATAAGAAGATAATTTATGTCACATTTTGCTTTAAGCTAATGAAACGGTACAAATACCGTGCTGATGCGAACGTAGCTAATGCTGCTCATTAGCTACGTTCGCATCAGCACGGTATTTGGAATATTTTAGTATTTTAATATGATGAAGTATTATCAAATATAATGAGAAAATATTAGTACACAAGCATGAAGCTACATAAAGGAGTAGGTTTTTGGATCCTCTCCTTTCGCTCAGATAACTTCCGTCTGATTCTTGTCGGATTTTACGCCCGATTCAAAGGACTAAAAATGTCCCGAAGTTCAAATACAGCTCCCTGCGATGTTGTGCATACGAGTACTTACTTCAGACTTCTGGAACTTTTCCAGTTGTATATTAAAGCTCTTAAATGAGAGAAACTAGGTTCGTGTCGATCTAAACGAAACCATATTATTAGATGTTATTAACGGTGTGATATGATCACGGAGTAACAGTTACTTCAGTTACTCAGTGATAATAGCGCTTTCAACAGTGCCGAAATATCGGGGTCTTATCATAAACAAAACACATGGTAGAAATTCCGTTAATAACATAAACTACTATAATGTTAGTGACCATGGAAGTTTAAAATAACATATTGATATTATTGGAACCTTGTAATTAGTATTTATGACCAGTAACGTGTCCCTGTAGAGATTCAATCGGATCAATTACTATGAAATAATAAAAATATCGAAGAGAGAGAATAAGCTAAATACTGAAAGGAGGTAGGGCATAACGGATTATCCGCTGGAATCGGAAGTAACCTCCACCTTACAGAAGACCACAGTAAAATAACTTTACCTTTTGGTGGTGTTCTGTTTCTGTCGGTGAGTAAGCTTCCAGGGCTCCAAGGGGTAGGGGGTTGAGTCAGGGTAAGCAACGGCGCAAGGGATATTTTTAGTGTCGCTGTATTGCAAGAGTCTATAGGCTATTTAAGCCACTTACAAGTACAGTCAATCTGTCGAAAAAAATATCGTTTTAGTGAAAAAAAAACCTAAAGGGTAAGTATCGTTTTTTCTGTTAGCCACCTTGGCGATGGGCATGTTCAACTCGTAGGCATTTTTTGAAAAACTCAAAAAAACCGTCAAAAATTTTTTGAAACGCATTTTTCTTGTTTTGTATGCATTTTAGAAACTTTTTTTTGACCATAATTGTAGAGGGCGTTGAGTGCTACAATTTATGTCATTGTTGCAATCTCGTACAACAAAAAATGCGCATTGTGTATTTTCACTTTTTTACCCTGAAAATATCATTTTAATGGAAAACTTTAAATGGCAAAGTTGTTTCGTACATAATTACCAACAACTTTTTTATAAACAATTTTTTTGTATTACTTACCGTTTTCAAATTATAAATTGCGCAGGTATGAAAAATCCAATAGAGCGGTTTTGGGCAATTCAAGTACACATTTGCAGTGCACATTTCAATGAACGTTTTTTTTTCAATCATGAAAAAAAATAAAAAATAGTAAAACGTACCTTAAAACGTAACCTTTTAATATAAAAAAAAACCTTTTGCATGTGCAAAATGACAAATGGTTCCAGAACCGCAGACACCGCAGTAGTCCAATGCCGAAATAGCTAATTTATTCAAAAAAATCGTGCGTATCAATGTTAACAACTATAATAACAGCCGTCACTAAATTTTATTTACGTCATAAGGTTTACAAACATACGTCAGAATTGGTTTCTAGAAATTTATTATTAGCCTTCGGATCAAAACAAATTCCTTAATTTCCATAATCCTAAAAATAACTAACTCTTTTTATAAATAAAGTAGTAACATGTTCATATTGAGTTTCTTCAACTTATCACACACTTTTCATTGACGTTAATAGAAACAGGCTATATTTAATTTATACAACTTAACTGTACGGACTTACGTGCTCAGTCTTACAAATGTCGTCTCATTCATGGAATATGAAATAACGTTGAGTGGGTATTCCATCACGAAAAAACTTATATTTTGAACCTTCACCTTGAATTTGAAATTGGCCTTTCTAAAACATACTACTAAACCAATTTGCAACGAAGTAAACTTATCAACACTCGAATTTTTAATGACACCTGCGTATGATGATTTGTATTCAATTTTTGAGGTCAACTACCTGCGTATGGTTTTTCGCAATTTGTAATAATATTTTGGGTAGAGATCAAGAACAAATCACAGACTAATGTCAAGGAGCTAATTTTGTGATTGAAAAAAAGTGTATAGAAATTACATTTTAACGGTTTCTTAAAATAACTACAACACAGCGTTAATGTTCTTAAAAAGACAGGCACAACGAAAAAGGTCTTTTGTTGAAAAAATAAACCAGAAACACCTTACTGACAATGAGCAAGTGAAAACAGCACTTACTGTAATGAACACCATAAAGAAGGTCCGCCATCAATCAAACAGACATCCAAATTGTAGTCACTATATTTTTTTGGACTATGAGGATTTATTAAGACTGTTAAATAAACTCTACATTTGGTCTGATTCCTAGAACAAATAAAACTCTACTCTACTACAAAGTGCGGAAATTATTTCATTACTCTTTCGTGTACGTGAAAAACCCAAGAAAATTTATCATATGCTTTTGTTATCAGGCTTGAATTAATTACCAGTGTCAGTATTATGATTGGTGCCTACCTTTTATATAAACAAGTGTCTCTGTTCTACAATTGTAAACACTTCGGGTTCTGTGTAACTATTTATTTTTTTGTTAAAAGTACCTAACTCATGAAGAATGACTTTTATGATGCTATATAGCCCCATTTAACAATTTCAGTGGATTATTTTATTCGTATGACTGAAGCTTTAATTTATTCGAACTAATGTGGTTTGTTGTTTATGTGAGATTAATCAAATATAATTCATGTATGATTATGATAACATGTTTTAAATCTTGTGGCTGTTTATATTCACTTCTAGAAATTTATTATTACTTATGTAAGTCCGTATATAGATCTCTTAGTATCCCATAACAGCATAATGCGTACTTTTTGGCGAGGCTAATTGGTGTGATATAAATATTTACCTACATTATTTTAGTATATACATAGTAATGATAGTGATCACAGAACATCGACGAATTTTTAAGACAAGTATCAGCTGGGTTTCTGAAAGCGTCCTACTTTAAAGTCTCTACCCGGTCCCCGCAAGGTATTATCACATGACGTATAATTTTGCAGTTGTGTAATTGCTTTCAGTTAGTGCATACATGCTACTGTTGACTGCTTATACATAAAAGAAATATCTACGATCGCCAGCAACAGTTGAAATTCACTCAAAATTAGTTATTTGCATTAGTAGGTAGATTCTCTTCGTTACGTGCCTGACCCTATTATCAAACGAAGTATTAGCAGGTGATTTCCTGTCACCTTGTTTGTATATCATTATGAAACTCTTATTTGTTATTGCAGCCGGCAAGATCCAGAAGTATGCCCCGAACCCTGTCCTAGACGTGATGCTCCACGGAGGCAACTCGGTGGCGATGCTGATGGAGTTAGTCCTGTCTGCACACCCCAGCCGACTGTTGCACATTCTGCAACCGCTACTGTTCGCACTCGCCTACCTTCTGTTCACGGTGGCGTATTACTTTGCGGGAGGACTCGATCCGTAAGTGATAAAAACTTTTTAGAGCAACAGAATTCAGAAACCTTTTCAGAGGAACACATTGATGGTTAAAACCTATTTTTTAGAATAACAGAATACAGATTGAATGCTTTTTTTAAGTGTTATATAGTACAGATTAACCATCAACCTATTCTGTGCGTGCCCATGAAGAAAATAACCATTTCGTTTCATCTGTGCCCTTACTGCTTGCTTAGGAAAGGTACTTAATAATTCCATTTATTTACCCAAATTTAAATGTTATTGCATTAAAACATTTAAATTTGGGTAAATAAATCGAATTATTTAACCATAACAATTTAAAGATATCCCATAAACATGATTGATCTAAAAAAAACCAGCAATATTTTAGCAATTAAAAAAATGTATGTAATAATTAACTAAAAAATAGTATTTATATCTCAGATAAAAGCTCATCAGTTGCTAAAATCTGATCACTCAAAAAGATAGCCATTACATTACAACATAGGTCCATATTTCGTGAGCGTCAGAATGGCCGGTCACTACCCATATTTTACATCGAAATAATTATAGAAAGTTGCTACCTAGTTGCTTCTAGTTGCTACTAATCGTTAAATAGTTGCTACCCCCGATTAAAACAAGCTTTTAAGCTTTTTAGGGTGACCAGCCATTCTGACGTCAGAATGGCTGGTCACCTATCCAGTGAGAACAAACTGCGTCACCAAATAGAGATTTTTTTAAAGCAATAGTTGCTACTAGGTTGCTACCTTTATATATATCGTTTTGAACCTCCCAGCTTTTAAGGATAAAGAGTTATAATCAATTGAGTGTTCAGACATTATTAAAACTGAACGCCTGTAGAATTATACGAGCAAATTGGAAATCAAGTGCATAATGGGTATTGCATAAGCAGGCGCTGCGTAATAGAATTTATTTTAAAAGTTGTCTACTATACATTATGTAATGTATGTTTTTAATTGTAATAATATAATGAATAATATTATTTTACCGTGCGAAACAAGACAAAATAATGTTAATTTCTGTATTGAGTTATTTTTGTTTTTTTTCTAATAAATATTTCTGATGAGGGTAGGTAAATTTTTACTTTATTATGCAGAACAGTCTACTTTTATTTCTGGTACAATTATCGCATTCAATGTTTGTATTGTTTTATTATAGTAAATTAATACCAATTGTTGAGGAGCTCGATGGCGCATTTGGCTGCGATTGTTGAAGTTAAACAACATTCGCAATGGTCGATCATTGGATGGGTGACCGAAAATCTTCTATCTCGAGTTCCTCCGTGCTTCGAAAGGCACGTTAAGCTATTAGTCCCGGCTGCATCTGCAGTCGTTAGCACCCGCCAATCCGCACTGGGCCCGTGTGGTGGGTCATGACCCAATCTCCCTATGCTATCCATAGGGAAGGCCTGTGCTCCAGCAGTGGGGACATTAATAGGCTGATGATGATGATGATGATGAATACCAATTGTGCGGGACGCCGGGCTGTCGTAGTAGCGAGAAGTTACCGACCCGCACTTATTAGGTGGAGGGTCGAACGGAGGTGTCTTGACGATGGAAGTGGACTGTAGCTGGCGAAATAAAACCACTCAAGATTCGTTGTCGAAGAAAGTCGGTGTGCGCTGGTAATGGATGGCCGGTAAGAAGTCTTCAAGATCCAGGGAGAACCGCTAATTATTCCTTCTTCTTATTAGTAGGAGCGCCGGTCGCTGAATGACATAAACAAATCTTAGTACCAAACAAATCGCACCAGTAAAGTTAGTTTTAAACAATAATCACTATGAATTGATTTCAATTATTGAATTTGTTCCACCTGGATTTGGTGAAATGGGCCATTACAAGGCACATCGCAAACGTGAGAATATATGGCAGTGTTACAACGGTCTGAATAATAGAATTACAAAAAGTAATAAGAAAGTAATGTGCAGTGTAATATATTTAAAGAGAAAAAACACAACTTCTTTTTATTAAATTATTATTGTTAGTCATTATTTGTTTTATTTACTGCAATAATGACTTTAAATAAGTTTGGGTATTGCATAAGCAGGAAGTGGCGCCTGTTCAAGCAATACCCATTAAGTGCGGGTCGATAACTTCTCGCTACTACGACAGCCCGGCGTGCCACACAATTGGTATTCATCATCAACATCAGCCTATTAATGTCCCCACTGCTGGGGCACAGGTCTTCCCTATGGATGGCATAGGGAGATTGGGCCATGACCCACCACACGGGCCCAGTGCGGATTGGCGGGTGCTAACAACTGCAGATGCAGCCGGGACCAATAGCTTAACGTGTCTTTCGAAGCACGGAGGAACTCGAGCTAGAAGATTTTCGGTCACCCATCCAATGATCGACCATTGCGAATGTTGCTTAATTTCAATAATCGCAGCCAAATGCGCTAGCGCCATCGAGCTCCTCAACAATTGGTATTAACTTACTATAATAAAACAATACAACGCTTTGAATGCGATAATTGTACCAGAAATAACAGCAGACTGTTCTGCATAATAAAGTAAAAATTTAGCTACCTTCATCAGAAATATTTTTTACAAACAAACAAAAATAACTCAATACAGAAATTAAAATTAGTTTGTCTTGTTTCGCACGGTATAATAATATTATTCATTATATTATTACAACTAAAAACATACATTACATAATGTATAGTAGACAACTTTTAATAGTTATTTATTATACAAGAGTGGAAAGTTCCTTTTTAACCGCGTGCTCGATTTGGATGACCGAGCAAGCGAAGGATTCTAAAGTTGAATCACGAGCGCAGCGAGTGATTCTAAATTAGAATCCTGAGCGTCAGCGAGGGAAACAAACGAGCACAAGGTGAAAAATCTTTCCACTCGAGTGCAATACGTAACTTTTCATCACATCATCATAACCACCTCAGCGAGGAAATGACAAAATGAAAAAGAAAACAATTTATAATGACAAAATATTTAAGCAATAAAACGTGAAAAACTAGAATGGCGCGAAGCACGCAAATAAAACAAAGAAACCAAGAAGGTTCCAAATTTAAATTTTTTCACAATTTAAAAAGTTCTAATCATAAATTTGGCACCATAGAGGTTACATTAAATAGGTTTAATGACGTTTTGAATTTACAATTATATTGAGTACTCATTATATGTGATGTTCTAAATTCAAATCTACTTTGCCGCTCAAGCGAATAAAATAGAATTTTCCAGCCAGATTTCGAAGCGCAAAATTACACTTTCCGAGGTGGTGGGATGAAAAATAAATTCTATTACGCAGCGCCTGCTTATGCAATACCCATTATGCACTTGATTTCGAATTTGCTCGTATAATTCTACAGGCGTTCAGTTTTAATAATGTCTGAACGCTCAATTGATTATAACTCTTTATCCTTAAAAGCTAGGAGGTCCTAAACGATATATATTAAGGTAGGAACCTAGTAGCAACTATTGCTTTAAAAAAATCTCTATTTAGCTACGCAGTTTGTTCTCACTGGATAGGTGACCAGCCATTCTGACGTCAGAATGGCTGGTCACCCTAAAAAATAGTTTATTTTGTTTTAATCGGGGGTAGCAACTATTTAACGATTAGTAGCAACTAGAAGCAACTAGGTAGCAACTTTCTATAATTATTTCGATGTAAAATATGGGTAGTGACCGGCCATTCTGACGCTCACCATATTTCGTAATATTATTGTGACCTCGTGGCGTCACGTGCGGCAAGATCACTCAGGCCAGTGACACGCTCAAGTTCAATATTGTCGTCAGTATGTTTGTTTCACCTTAAAACCTTTAATTTATGCAGGGATGAGTAGATAATAAATAAATTTTAATAATAAATATTTCCAACACGCACACCAATTAGCCTAGCCCCAAAGTAAGCACTGTAAGGCTTGTGTTATGGGATAATAGGGTAACGGATAGAATACATATACTGTACATATATAAGTATCTTTATATAGAAATACATATTAAACATCCATGACTGGAGTACAAATGCTCGTATTCATCACACAAACATCTGCCCCCACCGGGATTCGAAACCGGGACACCACGAAACCCGGCGTACAAACCACTCGGCCACGGAAGTCGTCATAATAATAGATATAGATTTGACTATCAATCTTGAAGCAGGTCATTGAATCTCAAGTATTTATAGAAATATGTAGGTGCAAACATTATAAGATCGATTTTTAAATTTGTTTTGGTCGAGTATTAGGTATCTAAATTAGTTGTAACGTGGGATTATCTAACATTATATTTTCATAAAATTATAGTTATCCATATGCAAATAGTTAATATTGTATAATGTAGTTAAGGACTAGCAACCTTTTCCGACCACACATGAACACTGATAAAATAATGAGATTTCAATGCCATAACGCCATCACGATTTCCGGCTTTATTAATGAATTTTTCAGATTTTAAAACATCAATAAATAAATAAATCAGTGCATCTATACCGTCTCATCTATATCTATACCGTATTATAAATAAAACAAGTTTCAATGGTAAAGATGCACTGATTTATTTATTTATTAAAACATCAATAAATCATGCATCTATACCGTTTAAACTTGTTTTATTTATAATAAAAGGTCTCAAATATTAATATTTGAATGAAGAACGCTTTTTCGGTACTATCGGTTCTGTTTGAAACCTTCAGCCTTCTGGACTCAACGGCACTCCGCATCCGCTTCATAGAAGCAAGCTAAAGCTTAAAAACCACTTCAACGTGAAATAGTTAACGCTTTTTATAACAATATCGTTTCCTTTTCCAGTTGGGGCAACGCGTTCATCTACCCAGTGATAGACTGGTCGAAGCCGCAGCAGACGGTGATAGTGGTGGCCCTGACGGCCTTGTTCCTGACGCTCATGCACCTCGTGGTGGTCGCCATTGCATCGACCAGGGACGCCATCTGCCGACGCTTCCGGAATACCCCTGGCATATACAACGACGGCTTCGGGGATGAATCGTGATAATAACGACAACAACATTCTCCAGCTTAGCGACCCGAAGAAAAGAGAAGAAGGGAAGAGATGATGCCACTGCTTCCAGTCTTAACGGGTCCTTACAACTCGAAGAAGTTTTTAAGGAGCGCTTAGCATGTCAGTCTCGTTTCTTCTGAAATGGAGAAGTCTTCGCAGCTCGAACAAGTTTTTGATAAACTGGTCTTTTCAGTGGCACTTAAGATGCAAAATAATATGATATCCACTGGGTAAACTCATGTACAATGTCCATGGCCAGAGGAATCTAGCCTTAGTCTCCTAAAACAACATCAGGATTTTTGAAAACTAGGCACACAAAAAGTAGGAAATCTTTTACCAGGAGACGAGTCAAAGATGTTTAGCATAAATAAATACTTTGGTGTATAAATGGGAACCTCAACCAAACCTTTGTTAGTCTTGTTAAGGTTTTAGTTTCACATAAGTATTTCTTGACTTGTCTATATAACATTTTCTGGTTTAAACGGAACCTACAGGCACTTATTACAACATAGTTTTAACCTTACTTATAATCTCGGAACAATGAAAATCTATCTTATTCAGTCGGCAAAAGCTTTTTTATAGTAGGAAAAGATTGAAATTACTGCATTGTTATGTCAATACTCAGTATTGCAATAATTAAACTGCGGTAAGCATGCATACTTCACTCAATAGTTTTTTTATATTAATATTACAACAAGGAATGACGTAGGTCGTCTATAGTAATTCTATGGTACCAAAGAATCAAGTTTAAGTTAACGACCACACCATAGTAACATGATGAATTGAAACAGAAACTAGTTAATAGATTCTTAATAACTATCTAAATCTATTGTATTTTGTCAGTAAGATGTTGTTGTATCTTATCGTGTTACGTTGATCGTACCTAATACATAAACATTAAACACCTCAACATCGTTGTCCTTCACCCACGTGACGTTATAATAATCGAGATCTGTTATTATGATATTAATCTGAGCGAAATATTTTTATGGACTGGGAGAGACCGAAAACATAGAATACGCAAGTTAGCTTGCACTTTTCCGCAAATCTTTTAATCTTTTATTTTCGAGAGTTTTAGACGGAGAATTTTTAGTATCTTTGTAGATAGAATATTAGTCACTATGATTTCTTTGGTGACATTTTGGAGTCGACCAATGGCAAAATGTATTATGCTTGTATTTTTTTATACTTATTAGGTGTCGCCTAGCCATAGCCGACTTATTTTACGCGCATGAGAGTTAATTTAATGTATTTCAATATATTATATATAAATATTAAATACGCTTTCTAGACTTCTCCATATAAACTTTAATTATGCAGAAATCTCATAGTCCTCCATGAGAAAGGTTTCTTGAAAAAGAGGTAGGTACGAATTTTTTTCCCTCACAAATTAATATAACTAGAATGCATCGACTTTTCCCAATATTGGGTCCCGACTGTTAAAGTAGCTTTGTTCCTTATTAAACATAATTCAAGACTACTGGACTTGTTTTTTGTAATAGTTTTATATAGCTATAACGACGTAGTGTCGCCCTTACATTAAAAGCTCTAATCCTACGGATATGGCGTAAACTTATGTACCTATATAAAATATTTTATTATGTCAAGGACGTGTCTAACGATCTCAATCTTGGGTGCGTACGTGCTTTAGCCATACTGAGAAATATAAGGAATTGAGATGATATGCTGTCAAGGCCCCACATATACTATGAGCCTCATATGATTAATGTACGCCACGGGGAGTATTTCGTAAGAGATAAGTACTTAAATAACTATTAATGGAAGTACTTAACTGTGTGACCGACTTTGTCTATACACTATAGAATATGTACTCTTACTATAATATTTTTAACAACATAATAGTTAAAACATTTTTTTTACTATTTTAACGAAAAGAGTGAAACGATGTTGGTTTCTTTGCCTTTTAGGTTTTTTTACTCTTTCATTATTTTGTATTAAAAAGTGTAACTAGTAAGATAAGAAAATGAAATCAAAAATACAAATGCAATCTTAGCGTGTTAATGTATATATTTTAGTTAATTTTAGAAAACTTAGTTAATATAGAGAGATTACATTTTTAAGATAGCAAAGCAAACTGTGATTTATTAAGTAAATATGTAGGTACCTACAGCAGTTAATTTCCAATACGAAATCTCATTTTTTTTAATTGTGTCAATTTTCATTAATATTATAACAAATAGAAACTTAATAAACATTTAGATAGTGGATATGAATATGAAATGCTACTGCATAAAATTGACATTGTCCATAGAAAGCTATTGCAGTTAATCCTTTATTTTTTTAAATTAATATCAGGTATTATAAATGTAAATTAATATTTATTTTTACTTTAAGCATTATTTATGCAACCTTGTATACAACTCAGTATCTATCTAATTCATTCACTAAAATTTCTTACAAAGTATGTAATAATGTGAAAGCAAGAAATAATATCATTGAAATTATGTACTTATTTGATAGTTTAACTTCAATACAATTATTTTCATAATGTTTGGAGCTGTTCTATCTTATAAAGTCTTCATACTAGGTAATATAATCAGTTATCATGAGGCTAAATAACGTCCCCGAATCTGGGGCACAGGCTATGAAATGAAGAATTTCTATAAGAACAGTGACAGCATTCATTTTAGTATAATTTGATAATTTATTGGCTACTAATGTTGTAAATATGAAACAAGGTATCGAGTTTAGTTGTATACGTTATTAATTTGCTAACCAATCACTCTGAAACGGCTGAACTTTTGAATAAAATTAACACGTAAGATACTTTTTGCCTCAGGGAAAGAAAGAAAAAAAGTCTGGACTCAGTTCAAATAAAGTTGTAGTAAAAATACAAGTTATTTTTATTGCCCACAACTTTGTTACCAACACTTATCAAGAATATTACCATGATAGAGCTACCAACAAATTATAATATGAATGGTTGTGGTCTGAGCAACTTTTTGATTAGTAAGGATGACTATTTTAGATAAGACATTACATGTAAGTATTCATATCGATCCATATCAAATTTTATATAAGATTTAGATAATTCCACCTGTAATTATAACATAGGTATACATTGTTAATGTATCTCCTGATATACTTATCAAATAAGTAACCTTATATAACAAAGTAAAAAAAAGTTTTCAATTAGGTGTTTTGAGAAAAATATACACCATGAATTTTGATTTACTTGAGAAAATACACTAGCGAATTCAGCCAAAACGATTTAGGTTAGTTACATATATCTGCAATTTTTTTTTATTATATTTTCGAATAGTGTTTCCACGTTTACTCAATGATTGTGCAATTATGAACCTTGAAAACTACTTTTATGATCTATGTACTTACTTAACTAATTAATAAGTACACAATATGTATGTATGTTATTTTCAACTTCGTTTATAGGATATTTTAAAAACGATATAAATCAATATTTTTGTTTGGTGGTGATATTCATTTACTATTTATAACTATTTTTATTTATACGATTTTTAAGTGTCTTAGGTAACCCAAAATTCACAGTGTATTGTAGATAACTTAAAACATTGTTAATTATTTTTATTAGCACTACAAAAAATATAATTAATAAGTCACCATTTACCATAGAGTTTAAACCCTTGCTTGATTCTTTCTACATAATTTTTACCTTGTAGAATATTCAAAAATTTTATTTATAAAGTTTTTTGCTTTGTTGCTTTTATAATGCTCATTTATCATCGTCAGTATCGAATTTAAAAAAAAAACTTTATGAATATATGTACATTAATATATACAGGAACAATGAACTTTAAACTAAAAATCTTAAAAAATATAATATACTAACTAAAAGGAGTCCCTTTATGCATGGTTCCGAAGATACTGGCAGCGTATCGAATTGTCATGTAATATGACTCTACACTTGTTATAAATATTTTTGTGGTTTCGTATAGGGACACGATATCGAATAGAAAGTATCGATACTGTACTCATGAGTAGTATCGGTAAAAAAGTATCGTACTCGTAAAAGTATCGAAACAAAAGTATCGATACTTCAAAGTATCGAGTACATTTCATAGGGCCTTATTGGATCCTCTGTGGCCCGATGAGCAACCCCCCCCCCCCCCCGGGTTAAAAATTGAAAGAAAAACAATCCAATTTTATTATAGTTTTTTTTTTTTATAGATAGATCCGACAAATGACTCCACCCCACCTGATGTTAAGTGAAGGTGAAGTCCAGACGCGAAGATAGCTGATACAGCAGTTCTAACTGCCACACCAGCCATCCTCACCCTGCCGGCCTGCAAGTTGCTTCTTCACGCCTCTTTTAAAGGATCCCAGATTGTAAGAGGGTGGGAACACGTGAGCGGGCAGAGCATTCCATTTACGGATAGTACGACAAAGAAATGAGTCACCAAATTTCTTTGTACGCGTTGGAATTGTAGCCACAGTTAGACGGTGACAACGTAAGCCAGCGCGCGTGGTCCTCTGAAGGAAAGGGGAAGGTGGAATAAGAGAGAGTAACTCCTCAGAACACTCGCTGTGGTACAGGCGATAGAACGCGCTTAGTGACGCCACGTCACGGCGTAATTGAAGAGGCTCGAGGTGTTTAGTCACCTCCTCATCGCCTATGATGCGGATTGCGCGCCGCTGTAACCTATCCAAAGCATCGAGCAAGTACTTAGCGGAGCCATCCCAGAGGTGCGAGCAATATTCCACGCAAGACCGCACCTGCGTTTTATACAACAAGCACAGTTGCTCGGGCGTGAAAAAACGCCGCACCTTCTTCAGGACTCCGAGTTTGCGTGAGGCTGTTTTTATCACACTTTCGATGTAATTCTTTGGATTTAAGTCACAGCGAATCTCCATACCGAGCATGGTGATACTGCTCTCTAGCTCCAGTGTTGTGCCCTGAAGAGAAGGATATAAAAGGAATGGCGACGTTTTTGCCGTGAAAGCACAGACCTGGGTTTTCTTAGCATTGAACTCAACCAAGTTCTTGGTACCCCATACAGAAATGTGGTCCAAAGCTTGATTGAGCTCAATGACAAGATTCTCCCGTTTCTCCTTGGTTACCGCCTGCCCAGCCGCTGCTTGTCCGAGATACCCCGCATGCACTGTACTATCGTCTGCATAGCAATGAATATTCCCAAGAGGAATTAAGTCATTGATATGCAGCAGAAAGAGAGTGGGGGATAGGACGGAGCCCTGGGGAACGCCGGCATTCACTGACATGAACCGCGAACTGCTACCATCCGTAAGGACACGAATTCTACGCTCATGCAGGAAGTCAGCTACACAAGAACAGAACTGGGCCGGCAGACCGTATGCCGGAAGCTTGGAGAGAAGACTTTTGTGCCAGACCCTGTCGAATGCCTTGGCAATGTCAAGGCTAATACGACTCGCCTCGCTTGTCGATAGCCTCACCCCAGATATGAGTCAAGTACGCTAGAAGATCACCCGTCGATCGTTTCGGTCTAAAACCTTATTGACGATCATTGATCAGGGAGTGATCCTCTAGGTAGCGGGTCAGATGGTTGTTAAGGACCTTTTCTAGGACTTTACATAATACTGAGGTGACTGCTATTGGCCGGTAGTTAGCCGGGTCTGAGCGATCCCCTTTTTTGGGTACCGGTTGCACGTTAGCATCTCTCCAAGCTTCCGGCACACGCCCCAAAGAATACGAGCACTGGTACAAACGCGTGAGCACGGGAGACAACTCCGCTGCACATTTTTTCAGTACTACTGCTGGGATGCCGTCGGGTCCACTAGCTTTCCGGACGTCGAGTGATTGCAATTCGGCACGAACCTCACGCTGCCTGATTTTGATATCCGGCATCGTTGTGCCACAATGAGGTAATGATGGTGGCGGTGCATTGCAATCATCGATTCGGGAGTTAGCCGCAAAGAGTTTTGCCAGTAAATCGGCTTTCTCCTGCGGCTTATGAGCTAGTGTTCCGTCTGGGCATCTCAGAGGTGGCAGCGAGGGCTGGCAGAAGTTCTTTTGCACGGCCTTGGCCAAACGCCAATAGCTACGGGAGCCCGTAGGATGCGTTATAAGTTCGTGACCAACACGTGCTACGCGCTGGGCATCCGCTCTGATGTAAGCCTTCTTACAGGCCTTGGAAGCAATATTGTAGGCTGCTTTTAGTGAATCGACCCCGGGATCCTTAATAGCGCGGCCTCTGATCCAAGCACGATATGCCGCTTGCTTACGCGAGGCAGCTTCAGCACAGTCGTGATTGAACCAGAGGTTACGTATGCCCTTACTGATGAGATTGGAATGAGGAATATAGTATTCCATACCCATTACAATCTCCTCAGTAATAGCAACGGCGCTGGCTGATAGGTCCTTGTCACTGAAGCAGCGCTGCTTCCAAGGGACGGACGCAAAGTAGTCACGCATACCGTCCCAATCTGCCGACCCATAATGCCAAATCCGGCGTTTTACCACCGTTGGACGTGGAGGCTTGGCCTGTGGCGCTTTGGCAGATATCAGGCAGTGATCTGAAGAGCCCAGGGGGGCTCCTACCACAACCTGATAGCCCTGTGGATGGGTCGTGAGCAGAAGGTCCAGTAATGAAGGCGCTTGACTTGAAATATCTGGAATCCTGGTGGGCTGATCGACCAGTTGTTTCAAGTCCTGCGTGAGAGCGAACGCGTGAGCAGAGATCCCTGCATGGTCAGTTTTCGAGGAACTTAACCACAAATTGTGGTGAGCATTAAAGTCCCCCAAAAACACCAATTCTGCATTGGGAAATTGCTCCTGCGCGTCATCTGCTGCTCGACTAAGATGTTCGAAAAGTCGAGTTGTCTCAACATCGCCAGTGTGGGATCTGTAGAGGCACACGTAGACTCTGGCCTGGGGACCAGAATCGACGTGTACCCCCAACATGGAGAAGGAGGGATCTTCCAAGCAGCGGAGACGGCGACAACAAACATCCGCCCGAACATACAGGCATACACCGGCTTTCGCTTTGAAGGACTCTTCAAGCACGTAGCCGGGATAATTAAGGTAGCCTGTGTCAGCAGGCGGAAGTATTTGTGTCTCCGTCAGGAACAACAATGCTGGCCGTGCTGTCTCAAGATGGTGGTGGACAGCATTGAGGTTAGAGTGGAGTCCGCGTATGTTGCAGAACTCGACCTCAAACAGCGTTGAAGGCGTGGGGGTGTGCACCGCTGTACGTCCAAACTTTGTTTTGAGAGCTGCCATTATGGAAGTGATAAAGAGACGTGAAACGAGTGGACGTTGTCGAGACAAGACCGGGCAAATTAGGGAGGCATGTTTCCCCGAATAATTGCCTGCAGAGGATATACGCTGACCCGCCGGACGGAAGGGCCCCCGCACCCCCCCGGAAGTGGCCGCCGGGACCCCACGCCCCGGTCACCAACCGGCACGACGGTCCACCCCGAGATTATGCGTGACATGATGGGGCAGCCTCGCGAACTGGTTAGGAACGCTCGGGCCCCTGTACTGTGCCACGGGCGGCCAGCGGGACAACCGTTTCTACGGGTCTCCCTGGCCGGCGGGTCGATGCAGTCCTCCCGGCATCGGTTCGACGGATGCCTCGCCCTGGACCAAATCCGTCGCGACAACCTACACTCGAGCCCTGGTTGTACGCTGGCTGACCCCGAAACGCGCGAGAAGCACTTCACGGGTTTTTCACCATGCGCACGGTGGTAGCAAACCAGGCGGGTGTTAGGCACCCTACCACCAGCAGAGCGCATGGAAGCTCCGATATCCCTTAGTCGCCTCTTACGACACCCACGGGAAGAGAAGGGGCGGTGAGTTGTATTCTTTCTCCGTCACCGCACGGATAGACGTATAATAATAGTACGTATAATAACAGTAAAAGGACATATAAATTCACAAATTGCTATATTATATAATGAAAAGAAAATAGCTGTGATTTCTGACACTTAAAAAGTGTTCATTAATATCACATTAATAATTAAAATGTTACTTGAATCTGACACGCAGTTAACGGCGGCCATTGGCATGCTTCACTCAATATTATAATTGTAGAAGAGGTTACGTCCGTCTTTTTTTCAGGTCCGTGGTTTCAAATAGGTATACACAGCACAGACAGAATAATAGTGTTACACTTGAATACATCAAATGCAGTCAAGCGAAAAGCACAATAAACGGCGAATCATCAATCACAATTCCTAACAATATGGTCGCTAAATAAATAACTATGAAACAAAACAAAGCGCAAAATAAACACAGTCACAGATTGGAAAGAATTTGAATATATCATAACAATATGAGGCGCTTGTCCAAATTTTAAAAGTATCGATACTTACTTGCCAAAAAGTACTCAATAAGTAAAAGTATCGAATACAAAGTATCGAGTACAAAAGTATCGGTATCGAAAGGAAAAGTACTCGATACCACAAAGTATCGATACTTTTTTCGTGTCCCTAGTTTCGTATTGAGTAATGAAATAAAATGAATTTTGCATTAAAGTTAATAAATCCTTATAAATACTTGTCTTTTTTATTTAGCACATTTAAATAAATCGAAAAGCCCTAATGTTACCCCAAAAAAAATATGGTGCATTAACATCGAATCAGTGTGACCATATGTGGCAGGATCCTGCCTTTTCGGCAGATTTAGCCCTTTATTTTCCTCTCTGGCATATTTGTTTGACGTTTTAGAAATCTGGCAGTATTTGGCAGTTTATCACCTTGGAAGCCATGCCGATCACTTTATATTTTTTTCATAGAAATTATCGTCCTGCAGGATAATCTTTAGATTGCCTGACGGCGTTCAAGGTGTTGTAGCAATATAAGCTTTTTTTATATATTTCGCAATACATCCTTTAATATGAGTAGGGTGCGGATCGACAAACGAAAAAACAGTAGGTAGGAATTTTAAAATGCCAATGGCAACATTGGCAACGATACCTTTGTTTCGGGGATTCCCCATAACATCTCTAGTTGAATTTGTAGTTCATTTCATTGTGAACTTTAAAGCGTGAAGCATAATGTTTATATTACCTATATCTTTATTTGTCAGTTGTTTATATAATTAGTCGGACTAGAAAAACTGTCGGAGACACAGATTTGTTTTGTTTCTGATTTCGTGTGGTGTGTGTGAATGGTTACCATATTACCATGAAACGTAAATATGAACGATTATATCGCGTAGAGTGGGAGCAGAGCAGTTAACTACCTACCTTTAAAGGATATGTATTTAGGTGTCAACGTCAGCAGAGAAATCACTTGTCTAGCAAGAGATATAAATCTGAAACCTGCGATACAAACGTTTCTTGAGCATATGCAATCATTTCTTATTCAACTTTCAAGTCAACTAAAAACACGTCTGCCATTAAACACTCTTTTAAACAATTACAGTTCTTAGCTCCTCAAGACGTTGTATGCAAGGAGTTTTCTTCAATAGCCAATGTTATAAATAACCCAATTTCCCAATCTTGTTGAGGAACATATAATTCAAAAAAATTGATGACGAATACAGACAATTAAAACTTGATAATGACGTTAGTGATTTATTAGAATCTGGTGGAAGTAATGCAAAGCCAATTCTAAGTGTTGTTAAATTTTGGGGTGCCGTTGGCAAAATCCAAAATACGTAAATATTTCTAATTTTGTAAAATGTTTGTTGTGTTTGCCAATGTCGAATGCTGCTTGTGAAATAATATTCTCGCAAATCAACCTTATAAAAATAAAAACCCGGAACAGATTTATCTATAAACATGTCGCCTCTATTTTGCATGTAAAACAAGGCATTAAAGAATATGGTGACTGCGTTTCATTCCAGCCAAAAAAAGGTATGATTAAATATGACAAAAGCGATGTATAAAGAAATTGATCAAGAAGAATACGAGACTAATACGAATGTATAAAGCTATTTAAAATAAAAATATAAAAATATCATGTGATTATTTATTTTAAATTTTAAAATTGTATTGGCATTATTTCGACATTTTGTGCATAAAAGTTTGGCAGGATTTGTCAGTTTTTTTGCCTAAGCGGGGCAGGATCTATAATTTAAGGTTGGTCACACTGCATCGAAATAATGTTGTAATGCAATATTTGGAAACACAGTAACTGTAGGAGATGCAGTGACTTTTTATGTCATTCATTTATTCCGGCTGTCTTGGATTATTAAAAACATTTCTTTTTTACAAAAAAATTCACGCAGTTTAATGCTTAAAATAAAAATATGTATCTATATTCAACTTTTTCTGTTTTCTATTGTCGCTATATGTCAACAACCAGTAGAGTACAAATTGCTTCCTTTTATACTTACACGTCAATTACATACACAAAAATAATCATATAATCTCACACAACCAGAATTATTACTGATAAGAACACTTGACATCCGTTAAAACATATAGGTGGTATTTGAAGGTAAAACCTACACCTAATTGGCTGGATTGTTTTTTTTTAAGGTTTCTATTATACCATTCTTTATAGCATATTTCTTTGTCTAATTAGACTTACATTAATGAATAAATGATGTCTTATAATGAATTGTGTCATTTACTACAATTAACAGGTATGAATTTATCTATCAGACATCAAGTCTAGATCAACAATTCTTAAATAATTAATACATTATAATTACGTAAGTGTATTTATGAATTAAAATTAAATTCTAATCAATCATCATACTTTTAATATGAAAACATCTGGACATTCATCCTGTATGAGTCATTTTCAATATTTGTGTAAAGGTGAACGTATATACTTCAGGCGCTAAACGGTCTTTTATCACAATTTGGAAACGGTGTTCTACTAACCAATCAGATCAGCTTAGCCTTTGCTTTGAAGTTAAATAAATAAGAAAGTGATTATAAATAAATTTACGATGAGCACCGTCGACACCAGATTTATTAGACGCGGCGTAATATATTCTGTGACCACGCTCAGAAATATTTCTGTGGCGCCGCAACTACAAGTTACTTTACTCCCTCAATCTGATTGGAGTACTGTAGGTACCTGTCATATTCGTATACTAAGAATATCATATTTCATAGGGCTTCACCACCACTATGAATATTCGAAGCGTTATCGTGTACAAATAAACGTTCACCTTTATTGTCAGATACTGATTGCGAATCATGAAATACCCGTCATTATCAGATAAGCTGGAACGTCGCGATATCGACAAACGCGGACACAGCCTGGTCAGTAGTTCGAAACACCAAAATGAAGAAGTATTTCAGAGATCAATTTAGCTGGAATAGATTTAAACTGGAGCACGAGGAAGCATGGGATTTCTATTTGTGTTGTTGGCAGAGGAATCGGTCGCCGCTGCCTCTACTGCTAGTGAGGTTGATCGTGTTCTTGGGATGTCTGAGTATCCTGGTGACATCTATGGTTATGACGGGACAATTAGTGAATGTCGGTTACTGGTTTATTTACATGACGCATTGGGGACTAATTCTTATCACAGTGACTGCTGGACTCGCATTTGTGGTATCAGCTAGAGCGTATTTCCGTGGACCTATTGGTAAGTTTTTGATGTGTAACATAATGTTCAAATGGCTTATTCCTTTTGTAGTAGGTTTCATTTCTTTTTTACCAATATAAGGTGAGGTTTCAAATGTTACACATCATACGCGACTACTGTAAGGCTCGCTCGTTTTTTAGTTTATTTCAAAGATAAATAGGTACAAAACAACAGCCAGTACCTACCTAAAAGTTACCCATACCGGCTTTACCTTAGTTCCGTTAACTGTAACATTGCAATAATAAATTAACAGTGGTACTACGGTGGTCCACTCGTCTGTATTATGGAGTTTAAAAATTTTCGCCTGTTAAGTCAACTATACCATCGTTAAGAAAAATTACCACTTGTACGGTTAACCATACGGTACAGCCAACCGGACTGTACCCGGCCAATGCATGACTCGGCTCATGAAAACGGAACAACCCCTATTCTCATGTGTCAGGCTTTTTATCTATTTCTTATTCTAACGTAACTTCAAATTCAGCGGAAGACGAAGTTCAGTAAAAGCTGCCGAACTTCGATAATACCGAATGTGAAACGAATTTCGGCGCACCTGTAGAAAATTGCTTAGTTTCCATAATTGCAGACTGATCGCGCTATCTACTGCCATCAAGCTCCTCATGTACTTGGAATTTTAACTTACTTTATTTGTAACATACAAGGTTTCAACCTGAAAGAATTCAAAGCGCAATTATGTAAGTAATATAATAATAATAATAAATCTTTATTCAATATCAATTGCCTATTACATATAAATGACTTAAATCTACAAAATACAAATGGGAAAAAAACTATATAGCCTGAAGTAGGATTGTCCTGTGATCAGGCAAAATGATCTTAATATAAATCTACTTTAAATAATTAATAGCACAATAAAAAAGACAATAACAAAACACAAATATAATATGTTTAATTTAAACGTTTTAATAAATATGATATGCTAATTATATCACATTTTATTTTAAAAAGGTCATCCAGTTCTCTGTATCTTCATACGGCATCATTTGAAGGGTTTCTTGTAGGATTACTTTGGTGTTTTTAATATTCATCGGATAAATATTAAGTTTAAATTCAAGCGGTTGTACAAAAATAGACATTGAAATAGGTAAAATCCAGAAGAGAATGCATGTTTAGTAAATAGTTTTTGAGGGCAAGCTATAGCCTTTCGTCTTTTGTTAGTAATATCAGGGTTGTATGGGAGTGAAGCATGCTGCTTTATATAGAAACAATAACACTAATTTGATTTAAATTATGTATTTCAGACTCCACCTTCGGTGTGCCATGGTACTTGAAATCCTACTGGGCGGCCTATAATGTTACCCTTCCTACCGCATTCTTCATTACTATTTTCTACTACATTCTACTAACAGATCTCGGTAAGATATCATTTCTGTATTAAAAAACTTTTAATTTATAGCAAAGATATGGCGGTGTAGAATGCTTTAAAATCAATTTTCTCCAGAGCCATCAACTCATGATTTACTCTTCTTGAATACTCTTGATTTTGTAAGTATCCATTGCGGCAATAAAAACTTAACATCATATATTGTACATTCATGAGCTCAGGTTGTTTGCTCGCATCGCACTCGCAACATAAAAAAATAATGTATAGGATTCTGTTCCCAAATAACAACAATTACGCCACCAACTAGAAAACGTACCGTTCCATTTATATAAAAGCATCGTGTCGTTCCATAATTAGGCATTCCATGTCTCCACTGCTGGGATGTAAACCTCCCACATAGATGGAAATACGTACAGAGAAAGATTCAGATCAAATAGAAACCCTGCATGAGCTGAGTGCGGAGGTGGGGGATATCAACTGCAGAGTCTGCAGATGCATCCACTACTAACGGATTCCTTCCTTCGGAAGCACAAACGAGCCCATGATAAAACTTTGGTCCCCGATGTTCTTCATAGTTTCCACAATTGCAGACCAAGGCACATTTTATGCATTATAAGCGTGAATGAAAAGAGAATTAATGTGAAAGAAGCGAAACACACATAGTACATTCAATCTGTAGGTTGAGTGGTGAAAAAAAAACCTAAAGGGTAAGTCTTGTTTTTTCTGTTGCCAAATGACGTCAGTAAGCCACCTTGGCGATGGGCATGTTCAACTTGTAGGCGTTTTTTGAAAAACTCAAAAAAACCGTCAAAAATTTTTTGAAACGCATTTTTCTTGTTTTGTATGCATTTTAGAAACTTTTTTTTCGACCATAATTGTAGAGGGCGTTGACTACTACAATTTATGTCATTGTTGCAATCTCGTACAACAAAAAATGCTCATTGTAGGTGGCGCTAAAGTCTCAAAAAAGTGTTTTTTCACTTTTTCACCCTGAAAATATCATTTTAATGGAAAACTTTAAATGGCAAAGTTGTTTCGTACATAATTACCAACAACTTTAACATTTTTTTTGTATTACTTACCGTTTTCAAGTTATAAATTGCGCAGGTATGAAAAATCCAATAGAGCGGTTTTGGGCAGTTCAAGTACACATTTGCAGTGCACATTTCAATGTACGTTTTTACCATTTTTTTTTTTCAATCATGAAAAAAAATAAAAGTAAAACTATTTTTTTTTTCATTTTTTTTTTTGTTTATCAATCATGAAAAGAAATAAAAAATAGTAAAACGTACATTGAAATGTGCACTGCAAATGTGTACGTGAACTGCCCAAAACCGCTCTATTGGATTTTTCATACCTACGCAATTTATAACTTGAAAACGGTAAGTAATACAAAAAAATTGTTTATACAAAAGTTGTTGGTAATTATGTACGAAACAACTTTGCCATTTAAAGTTTTCCATTAAAATGATATTTTCAGGGTGAAAAAGTGAAAAAACACTTTTTTGAGACTTTAGCGCCACCTACAATGAGCATTTTTTGTTGTACGAGATTGCAACAATGACATAAATTGTAGCACTCAACGGCCTCTACAATTATGGTCAAAAAAAAAGTTTCTAAAATGCATACAAAACAAGAAAAATGCGTTTCAAAAAAATTTTGACGGTTTTTTTGAGTTTTTCAAAAAACGCCTACGAGTTGAACATGCCCATCGCCAAGGTGGCTTACTGACGTCATTTGGCAACAGAAAAAACAAGACTTACCCTTTAGGTTTTTTTTTCACTCAAACGATATTTTTTTCGACAGATTCTGTACTAACAGTACGGACCGTTTCGTATGGCGTTCTATTCCCTCTGCCTACCCTATCCGGAACTCCACGTGAACTAAGATAGGATATAAGGCACATTTTATCTACTGCGCCGTCGTTCCAGGTGAACAGTACTCTGTAGACCCGGTGCTGGACTTGTTCATCCATGGCATCAACTCGGTGCTGATGTTCGTGCTGTTGCTGACGTCACAGCACCCCTTCTACCTTCTCCACTTCTACCAGGCGCTGGCCTTCGCACTCGTCTATATGGTTTTTAGCATCATTTACTTCTTCTCCGGAGGCCTCAGCCCGTAAGTTGAAAATATGAGAATCCATTTTTGGCAAAAATACCTACATTATATGAAATCCAAACTAAAATTATTAAAGCCGCGTTGTTTCATCTCTAGTTAATGTCACGTCAAATACACAGTGTGTAAAATTTTGACAAAATGGTTCATTTTCTCTGGTATTTTAGCTATAGTTATTTTTAAATATAAAAAAAATATTTCTATAAAAAAAATCACACGGACAAAGCAGCAGATGGGACTTGAACCCACACCCTTCGCTATCTGGGCGAATACACTGACCGTTATGCTACCGCGGCTCCGATGACCGTGTCGAAATTTCTCTAGTGTTCCTTAAGCTGCAAGACTAATTTAACTATACGCAGCCGAAATACACTCGAGAGCAATGAATCCGGAACAATTAAAGAATCCTAAAAATCTCGCAAACTAAGAATGCTAGCTTAATGAAATAAAATCTAATTAATAGACCATTAAATACTCATTAAATGAAGATATTAGAACTTCTTAGTTATTGTAAAGTTATATCATAAAAAAATCAAATTTAAAAAGGGAGACTTTCGGAGATGGAACTACGAAATTACTGCATTTGTTGTTGCTTTGTTTCTAATTTGTCATTTATCATTGATCGATCATGTCGATAGTGTTCAATATTAATTATTTAGTAAACGTAGTAATGGAAGCACAAGGAGGCAATACGGAGTCTTAAAATTAAATATTTTTCACATTTTATTTACAAAAAATACATAAAGAAAAAGACTGGCTGATCTCGCCTTAAAACAAAAATACGAAACGTGACATTTTTGAACAATAAAATCGTAATATTGTATCCTAAAGATCTCGCAAACTGAGAATGCTAGCTTAATGAAATAAATTATGTTTAAAAGACAATTAAATAATCCTAAAATGAGTCACCACATTTTATTTACAAAAAATACATAAAGAAAAAGACTGGCTGATCTCGCCTTAAAACAAAAATACGAAACGTGACATTTTTGAACAATAAAATCGTAATATTGTTCAAAAATGTCACGTTTCGTATTTTTGTTTTAAGGCGAGATCAGCCAGTCTTTTTCTTTATGTATTTTTTGTAAATAAAATGTGGTGACTCATTTTAGGATTATTTAATTGTCTTTTAAACATAATTTATTTCATTAAGCTAGCATTCTCAGTTTGCGAGATCTTTAGGATTCTTTATGTGACCCGGATTCATTGCTCTCGAGTGTACGTTAGTTAGGTCTGGTATTTACGCATCACGATATTTATATTTTTTTTATTCAAATATCATGTGTATAAAAGGCATATCGGAGAATGACATACTCCTACTCCGATATGTTATTTACACTTAAATTGACCTTGACTTAAATGTAAAGTTTACCTCATTCAAAACTACTAAAAAATGTTAATAAATTTTGGCAGACAGGTAAGGAAAAATGCAAGGTCCTGTTCGATTTTTGAAACTACAGAACGTACACACTAGCAAAATTTTTATCTTGAGTGTGTGTTCGCTAGTCACTTTTTGGAAATAAACTCCCCATTTCCTAAAAGTTTGTTAGGAAATTGTAAATTCTTTGTCTACAAGGACATAGTTTCGTAAACATTAAGGACAGATCTGTTTTTATCTCCGAATCCAGTATGGGAGATTTTAACCTAAAATAGTAATTTATATTTTAGCTATAGCTTTTACCTGCTAGATTTTTTATACCTTTAAGGAAATGTTTTATTAAAATTCATTGCAGGATTGGCGAAAGGTGGATTTATCCGATGATAGACTGGTCCGATCCCGGTCCCACTGTGGGGATTATATTTGTGTGTGCTGCCGGGCTCATTATAATGCATTCCCTCGTGGCCCTACTCACTGTCTGCAGGGACTACATCTCTAAGAAATACGTGCGAAACATGAATTCCATGACCATAGCCCCTTAATCTCCTTATCAATCTATCGGAAATATAGATTTACTAATGGAGATCTTATAAGAAGAGGAGAGTTGGAAGAGACTTCATAACCCAATCACGAAAACTACTTAAGTCTTTACAATATTCAATAAATACAAATGCTCTCTAAGCAAGAAAGGAAATAAATACAACTGAATCGTTCAACCGGCGTATTAATAAGAGTTCTGTTGAAGAGAACATATAGATAAATGATAACGACTGATTACTTGTTATGTAAACATTGTTTAAAATAATAATAGGTAATTCTGCTAGACTGGAATTCATTGACCCAGTGCCAATGAATTCCAGTTTGCTCTCATTAAGTTGTAGCACTGCTAAGATAATCAATAGGTACTGCACTAATTGTCCGTCGGGTTCTCTCTTTCGTGATCCGAGGAATGACTCTGTAAAATACAATCTCACTTCCGAGTTCGATAGCTACAAGTTTTCACATAAGGCGCTTTTCTCAAAGGATTGGTTGTTTGATCAATCTGTAAATATTTTTTACCGAGTCCATGCAATCAAGTGAGAGCTTCCTCACTGAGTCGTTCCTTTACAGATTCTTTACCGAGTGCATACACACCTCTCTATACCGAAGCCTACTGAGCCATTCGACTCGCCCGCCCGACGCGGACGGCATTATATCAAATGACAATCATCTTAGCAAACACAACGAAATAATACCGCATCGAAACCGAGCCAGTTAAAATGTGATTCTCGGTAAAGAAGTCTGTATTTAGTACAGAAACCAAAACGAAACAATCCAATGAAAAGATAGATATTCGTTACTTCATCCAAACAGATAACCAGCAAAATTGTTGCATTGACTGTTGAACTTGGATCAACGAATATCTGTTGAAGCTTGTTGAAGCAGCCAGTAATAGATATTTCACATTTTTCAAAAATTTTAATTTATGAAATCGAAAGTTGAATAACATTTACAATTAGCTATTTATTTATAATAATAATACCTACTCCTTATATACTTGATTGTAATATACCACATGCAATCAATCACGCACAAAATCACTATAACTGATTTCAGATCAAAACCTATTGCAAATGAATCAATCCGATGAAAAGATTGAAAATAAATCTAACCAGAAAAAAAACGAAACCGCAAAATCGGTTTCGAAATGTGAAATTTTGTACTGTGAAAATTATGAGAAAGTTGTGATCGTTTGATATACTTGTAATAAAAAAATAGGTATATTTGCAAACAAAGATGTATCTCCATATACCAAATCGTAAATGTTTTTTTACATATATTTGTTTACATTACCTGATTGATGTCCTAAAATTCAAAGGAAAACCTAAATAGCCCTAAAATACTGACTGTTGTGATACTAAATTTTAAGAACTCACACGGCAAATTACATAGGTAAAATTCTTGAGCAAAACTACAGAAAAATAAACATGCGCAGTAGACCTTCTTGTATATATACTTACAATTTTACTGCTACTGCGCAGGCTTCCTTGTCTATGGTCGTTGCTCAAAAACTTTGCCGTGGTGTATATGCTTCCTACGATTTAGTAGAGTTTACTTATTTTATTACTAAGGTGATCATGATTTTATGTAGTTACTTGTACCTAACCTTAGTAGTACCTACAGACTATAACAGCTGAAGGAAAGTTTACTATTTCTTAAATTTTGTTGCCATTTTCTTTTTAAGAGAAAAAATGTAAGTAAATTTATGTTTAATTGATATAAAAAAGTAAAATAATAAGTTATTTTGTAGGGACTCTGTGTAAGAAGAACGTACTGCTAAATTAATTTGAGAAAGTTAATTATGTGAATTAATTTAATTAAAATTATTTTCATGTTTAAAATTTCTTTTCAGTTCTTTATGAGGCTCTTCTAAGCAATCTCAAGAAATACAGAAACCCGTACCTTAAAAATTTTTTGGGCCAGTCAGCTTTTACAAATAAGTAAAATTATAAGATTAAGGTACCTTTATTTTAAAAGGTGCTGTTCAAGTTTCTTTAATACAATATCAGTATTTGTCTACAGCAGGCGCAGTACACGAGCACGTAAACTGTGTTTCCGTTTTTACAGATCACGTATCCACTGAAATACATTAAACCTTTTTTTATATTCTCAATACATACACCTATGGATCTGCATGGATATAATCGCGGCCACAGATACTCCGACAATTTTTTTACTGCCCAATTATTTTGTGTGTCTGATCTTCTATCGGCTAATTTAATTTTTCCAATAATTTCAATACGACAATATTTCCTCAAACATGCATCGTGCATTGCACATTATTATCGAAAAATTAACACGCCATCTCTTTGCATTGTAGGTATAACCCACAATGTCAAATGAATACTTTTACAAGTATTAAACATTTAAAAGAAAAAATAGCAATTATAGTTACAATTTTTATTTTGCAAGCATGTAACTGCTTGATGTTTAAATCTAAAGAAAATATAACTAGAAAAAGTTTTACGCGGACCAGACAGCAGACGAGACTCGCACCCGCACCCTTCGCTATCCGGGCGAATGTACTGACTAATTATGCTACCGCGGCCCTGATGGCCGCGTCGAAATTCTTCTAGCCATTCTTAAGCTGCAATACAGCGCCATCTCTTTGCATTGTAGGTAACCCACAATGTCAAATGAATACTTTTACAAGTATTAGACATTTGAAAGAAGAAATAGCAATTATAGTTACAATTATTATTTTTTAAGCATGTAACTGCTTGATGTTTTAGAAAAAAAAGAAAATTGGCGGCGCAGACCAGAAAATTTGTCTTGATTTGTTATTTACATAATGAATAAAAATTATAATAATTAAAATGAGTTCCAATGGTTCAGAGAGCGAAATGGACATTGATTGTACTCCACCCCAAGATTTAAAATCAGAAGCCAAATTGATAATGGAAAACCTTCTTCCCGCGAAGTCTTAAGAAAAATACATGAAAGAAGGTATATAAAATTTTTATGAGTTGGAAAAACGAGAAAAAAGTGAACATTTTCTCCGATACAGTATTTTTGACATATTTGACGTATTTAAATGAGATTGCTAAAACGAAATAGACATCTACATTATGGGCAATTTATTCCATGCTGAAATGTACAGCACCCATTAAAAACGGTAGTAACTTAAAAAAATATGGAATTTTAACTACTCTTCTTAAACGACAATCGACCAACAATCGATCGAGAAAAGCAAAAAGTAGAAAAAAATGTGTCGAAGACATGAAGCAAATTTTAATTAAAGCCCCAAATTATTTGCATTTAGCGACAAAGGAAAATAAATTAAATGTACAATATAAAAATATGTTTTATTTCCCTGCATTTCTTTTGAGGAAAGGACTATATATGTCTCGGCGGAAAAGGTCTCGTATTAGTGAAGTCCTAGCCTACGGCTCGGCCTTCATACTCATACTCGACCTGCCATTACCTATTTCACGCGCCCTTGGAATAATGAACTATTATATTAGTTAGGTATGCCCGAATCCCCATATAGACACAGGATTGCGCGTAGTTTTAAAGTTTTGATAAATAAATAAAAACAAAGAATTTCAATTAATCGCCGATAAAGTAAATTTTTTCTCGAAATTCAATCCATAATTAAAGGACATTGCTCGTTCCCCATACATTGAATGCCACAGAACGCACAGCAATGAGAAAATACTAGTTGTGTTCGGAATCATTCATAAAATCTCATTAGGCATTTGTTGAAATACGGATAACTTGAGGAACCGTGGCCTACTATAAAATATATTAGATTTTGAGGTTATAATTATTATACTTATACAATCGTAAACGATGTACACTTTATATCTTCTGAATATATTTATTGTTTACCTCTATGTAAGCACTTAAATAATATGAATTAATTAAATATAATATGCAATTAATAATAAAAATAATAAATTACTTTACTATAACCTATATTGATTTATGAATGTTGGCAGTTGGCAACTATGACACCTATACCTACATGTTTAATAATAGATTTCTTTTCAAATGAAATGTTCGAAGGCTTTCCATTTACCTGTTTCTATATTTTATTATTGGTATTATGATTTTCATAAAAATAAACAGATATGATATGGGATGGGAGCTTAGATTAAAACAAAGGAGTATAAACTATCATTACGTAATTTCAGAAATTATCCTACTATAAATACAATATAAATACTAGTGATAGGTATTATTAGTATTTGTAGCTAAGGAGGGGTACGTAGTTCTATTCTTATGTTGATAAATACCTATGGTTGCGTATATTGCATTTATTAAGGTTATCTATTCAAAATGGAAATTGAATTAAAAAAAAAACACTTACTTGAAATCATTTTTGAACCTTTTGAATTTAGATGAGACAGACAGACTCTAAAGATGACATGACAGCAAATTGTGTAGTACATAATCACAGAACTTAAAGTAAAAAAATAATAGAAAAATAAAAGTGAAGGACATTCGTTTGTGCACGCTGGGGCGATTTCGTCGATGTCCTTTCAACTAACAAAAAATCAACGATATTGTTGACAAAGTTCAAATTTCAGGGATCCTAGATCCGTATTTATAAAAAAATCTTGTCATTTAAAGGTCCTAACACGGACCTTCAAGCTACTTATTGAACAAGTGGATCAATGATGATGAATGATCTTCTTTAATCAGGAATCAATTTGTTTGATAGTGAAAATTAGTCTGTACCATAGTGTAACAATCGCTCAGATGCTTAGTAGCGTCTATCTGGATCATGTCTTGAAATAAAAACATTTTATTTTATTTATTAAGTGCATCGTCATTCAAATTAAATATTCTATTTTTAGTAGATTTTCGTGATTGTGAAATAGGTGCAAGAAAATTAACCCTGTACACATATTACATAAGATTCTCTGTTTATAAATATTACTCTCATTTAGTAATATTTCAATATGAAAATTTGCAATTTCCATTTTCAAAGCGTTAAAACCGTTATAATATTGGCCATTTAAACGTTTCCACTCTGGGCACAGACCGTTCCTATAGTATAGAATATAAGGATTTGACCATTACCCACCACGCGGTCCCAGTGTGGATTGGTGTGTTCCCATAAAACCGTTTTACAAGAAATTATTCTTACTTAAAAGAACAATCTCAATTACCTACTTAATCAAAGTAATATTTTTATACGCAAAATTAAAGTTAAAACAGAGTTTAAGAATGTGTTATCGATAGTAAAATATTCGTAGATGTTATCTATAAGCAATAACTTATTATAACAATAAAATATACCATTATCTAAACAGTGATGGGCGAAATGAAATATATCTGATAAAACATTTTTAGCAGAACATTCTTTGGACAATAAAGGTGCAGACGTTTCAAAAGTTCTCAAAATGGGTAGTGTGAGAAATTATCTCAAAAATCAGTTCAAAGTAAATAAATTTTCTCTGCAGCATGACGAAGCAGCCGATTTCTATCTGAGTAGTTTTCAGAACAACCTTTTATCTTTACCTCTGTTGTGTGTAAGACTTGTTCTGTTTGCGACTTGTGTGGCTATACTTACGATATCACTGCAGGGTCCAGATAGGGGGCACTGGATAATATATCTAACAAATTGGGGAGTCCTCATAATATTAGTCACCACAGGATTGGCGGTAGCTGTGTCTGCGAGAGCCTACTTTAAAGGACCAATTGGTATGTGTTGAGCTTGAATCTGAAACATCCAGTTTAATGAAACAATCAATCATTGTTGCTGCGATGCATTGACATTAGTGATTTATAACCGGCGTAATTTATAACTAGATTTTTACTACTAAAATAAAGTTTTTATTTAAATGTAACCATCTTACTTAGATAGAAGCAGCAGATACGAATTATTTATTCGAATCAAACATTTCGCATTAAAACATAAGTGGAAAAGATAAACATTAAATGATTTAGCTTCCTGGTATTGTATTATCACTTTAACTATGATTCTCAATTCATGATTATTTCAAATCGTGTGATAAAGATTTTCTTTTGTTTTCAAACTGTTTTTCTGTTATTAAGGGCTTTTTTTTATTTACAGTGTTGATATTTGGATTGCCTTGGTACTTGAAGCTTTTTTGGGCAGCATACAATGTCGGGATAACAGTCGCCTTTTTGATCACCGTATTTTATTATTCATTTCTGTACAACCTGGGTATGGCATATTTTATAAATATTTTGCACTCTCCAATTGACTTCATTCTTGAAATGTCTGACTGATTTAGTAATTTATTAAAGACACAAGAAGATATATAATAATAGGTCTTTACTTTCGTCTTACCTATGATTTTTTTTAAATATGAATTTATTTTTTGATAATTAGTGATTTGTTTAAGGGTTAGGTTAAATTAGCGTTCTATTTTATACGTATACGTATACGGAGCGAACACTTCTAACGATCGCAACACCCGTTATTGGTTTGCCCGCTTCCTTTCTGGAAATTCCGACCTAAGAAATGAACCCCGTGGTCCACCGAAAACTTTAGTCGACAATGACTAATTAAAGGCGATTGAGGAAGCTCATGATTCTTACAGATGATTTAGCAGCACTTTTCGATGTTAGCATCAAAACAATATCACATTAATATTATAAAGGCGAAAGTTTGTGAGTGTGTATGTGTGTTACTTTTTCACGTCTAAACGGCTGGAGCGATTTTAATAAAATTTGGTATGGAGTTTTAGCTATCTTCGCGTTTGGACTTTATTACCACTTTACATCAGGTGGGGTTAAGTCATTTGCCTACCTAATTATAAAAAAAAAAGTTAGCTGACACCCTAGCTAGATTAACACATAGGCTACGTTTTACTGTTAAACCGTGGGTGACACCGCGGGCAAAGTTAGTTGACAAATGGGTGCCCCACGAATTGAATGATCACCAGCGTGAAGTATACATCACAACTTCTTTCCAAACAGCATGAGCATTACTGCAAATGTGTACTGTGAAATACTGAACACAATGATGGAGAAGCTCGCACATCTCCAACCATCTCTTGGTCAATCATTCGGCTCCGCTTCTCCTGCATGGCAACGCGCGACCTTATACTGCACAGCACACGGTCTCCAAGTTACTAGAGCTAGGGTTAGAAGTTCTCCGTCAGCCACCGTACTCATCAGACCTTGCCCCTACAGAGTTCTACTCATCCATAATTTGGATAACTTCTTAGCGGGGGAAAAAAATCAATAACCGAGAAGCAGTTCAAAATGCTTCTGAAAAATTTGTCAAAAGGGCATTAATAAGCTACCACGGCATGGCAAAAATGCATTGACTGCATGGATAATTACTTACTTTATAAAAATAATAAAGAAAAAAAAGGGCAATTTCATGGGTAAAGACCTAATATAATATCACTACAGAGTAAGAAAAAAACTTAATGTAATATGAAAGAAACACAAAATATTATCTTCATTCCAAGTATTTCCTGTGATAACATATCCACACAAACGAAGGTACAGGTAAATGAGAATTTAAGAGGCCGCACCACAAGTGTTCATTTACTGTCCTACCAAGATACCTCATAATCCATTATGCTTGTTAATATAATTATATTTATTGGGTATGCGGATCGATTGCGAATCTGACGACTGGAAATACAACCGTTGTCAACTACTTAACATTTCTTCCGAAACACGGATGGTCTTGAGACAATTAATTTTTGATCACCCATCCTATAACCGATCATTGTGAAATTTGCTAAACTTTCACAGTCTCAAGCCTTCCACGTATCTTAATGACATGATGAAAGAGGTTTATATAAAGAAAATATGATTAGAATAAATGCGGAAGATGCGGGTTCGAATAAAATCCCGTCTTAAACCTGGATCGAGTGGAATATTCTTTACATTTAAACATATAGCAGTTAATTGCTTATTGACAAAAATATAATAATGATGAAAGATTTTTTGTAACTGTAGCTCAAGATAACGTAGATCCGACGATTGACCTCTTGACCCACGGCATAAACACGGTGGTGATGTTCTTGCTGCTAATCACGTCGATGCATCCCTCCCATCTCTTCCACTGCGTCTACCCAATCGCTGTTCTGCTACTCTACGCGGCCTTCAACATCATCTACTACTTCGCTGGTGGAGTCAGTCAGTGAGTAGAGATGGAGAGAACGGCTTATTTCCTAAAAGCGTTTAAACGTTGTACTTTTTAAAATAAGCGCGCTTGAAAAAAAGTTTTATCATTTAAACGCTTTTTGGCTTAAACGTTCAAAAGCATGGGTAAAAAGCGCGACGTTTGTTGTGTTTTCGTTTGTATCGTTTAAGAAAGCGTGAAAAGTTTATTGTCGTTTTAAATGTGTTTAAGTGTTCCTATTAATGATTTTTTTATTAAAAAGTTTACAAACTTAAATATTATATATGCACATTAAACCAATACACGAAACGCATTAACACAAGCAAACATGCAAACATACCGTACGACAAACACGCGCGCTTACCCCGTCACAGTGACATTCCGCAACCTTTTCAGGTCTGCATCGTCAGAATAATGATTTTTTATTTAATTTTGTCGAGCTACCTTCGAAAGACTTTTATTGAACGTTCGGTTATTTCATTGGAAGATTTTTAATTTTTTATTGTCTATGTATGAATATATTGAGCGTTCCAATAAAAGTCTTTCGAAGGTAGCTCGACAAAATTAAATAAAAATCATTATTCTGACGATACAAACCTGAAAAGGCTGCGAAACGTCAATAAATAAATAAAGTTTCGTGCATTAACCCGTTGAAACTAGTTTTAATTAAATGATTACTTTCTTTAACTTTGGACATTATGATAAAAGTTCGCTTCATTTCTGTAGCAATATAATTTGTAGTATCTTTAGATACTTTATTTGCCTTTTCTATATTATACCTACTAGTAAATACTACAAAACCTTTAAATTTTATTTCAGCACAGGTGATCCTTATATATACCCTATGTTGGACTGGTCAAAGCCCGGTTTGGCCACCGGGGTTCTCATTGGGTGCTTGGGTGCTGCTATAGTACTACACATTTTGGTAGTTCTCATCAGCCTGCTGCGAGATTTCCTGTCTAAGAAATACGTGCGCGATTACAATACTTTAGAAATTACCACGTAACTCACTTTACTGATGGAGTGTGCTTCGAATAAAGGACTACTAATAAAGGACCCAAGCACGAACTTTGACAGCTCCGTAATCGTATCACATCGTCAAAGTTTCTATGAAAACCTAATCAGCGCCCCTACCGGAAAAAAGAACAAACTTGCTCCTTCCATACAAAATTTGACGATGACGATACGATTCGGACACGGATACGGATCTATCAAAGATCGAGCTAGGGCCTCTGATTTACCCCACTTCGCTCAATTGAATAGTCAATCTGCATTTTGTACAGTTACAACTCGAAATGATACATATTTATTTTATGAGTGTCGTTAGAATAAATATTAATGTATGTAGTCCGCTAGTGACATTATCAAAAAGTGTATGAAATCGAATAAGTGGTGAGGATAAATAAACAGAAATTGTTTTCGAAAGATATAAAAAAAAAGTAAAAGTTATTGCTTATGTTTATTTTGTTTCTCCCATTCTTCTGTGAAAATATTTAAGCAAATCACGCAAACACATAAGTAGTTTCATTTTAATTAACATTTAACAAATTTTCAACATTTGATGACACCAAATCGCCGAACTACAGTTTAATATTTGATTTGTTTCTGTGATTTTAACAGTTGAGTTCTGTTAATAAATATGGAAACTCATTGACAAGGAAATAATAAAGAGCAAAACGGACACGCCTAAGCCGTATTGTTCTATCAATGGGAAACAAATAATACGATACGTATTTATTTACTTATTTACTCTTTATTGTCATTTTACAACAAATGGCGGACTTAATGCCACATGGCGTTCCCTACCAGTCAACCATCGGGCTAAGCTGAGACATTATGCGGTAAAGTACATAAAAGCAAAAGGTGAAAGAAAAAAAAAATATAAAACTACATGATACTTAATATAAAAAATATAATACATAGCATCTATAAATATAACTACATATATATATACATACATATTTATATGTACGATAAATACCTAAATATATACAATAATAAATACCACTATAATTACTTAAGAATACTATAAAAAAACAAAATACTATTACAAATAATATTAATAATAGGCGGATTGACCAGAGTTTGGTCATAATATAGAAATTGAAATTTTTATGACTTCTTAGCGAAATGCTGACGTACGAGGACCTTGAAAGCAGGTTTACTGGGTGCTTTTCTCACGCTATCCGGAAGATCATTCCAGAGACTATTCTCCAAGCTTGGAGACAAAATGAGTTTGATACGAAGCTGGAGCAGTGGGAGGGGATGGACAAAAGAAGATTTTCAGATGAACGAAGATAACGAGAGTGTGTGGAACTTAAAAACTGAAATATGGACTTTAGATAAGACGGAGCATTAGGGTCAAAAAGAATTGAGAAAAGAAATGTGAGAATTCTTAAATCACGACGGTCTGAAAGAGGCGGCCAATTGAGTTCACGGCGAAATGAAGTAATATGATCATATTTCCGTAGACTGAATATGAATCGAATACAGCTGTTAAGAGACCGCTCCAATTTACCAAGAATATCTTTATTTAGGTCAGGATAACACACATCAGCATAATCTATGGATGGTAGGACAAGAGCCTGAATTAAAGAGATTTTTGTGTGAACAGGGAGAAATTTTTTATATCTATAGAGGGCACGAAGCATATTTGTGACCCGCCGACATGTCTCGTTAATGTGAGTGGACCAGCCAAAGGTACTGTCAATGTGCAACCCAAGATTCTTAACGCTTGGAAAAAAAGGAATTTGCATGCCATTATAGACAATTGGACTTACAGCGCCAATATCAACCTTACATATTTGGCGAGATCCACCAATAATAATAGCCTGGCAGTTAGTCGGGTTGACGACAGCACCAAAGCGCTCAGACCACTTGCAGAGCATATCAAGATGCTCATTGAGGAGAGATATAGTAGAGTCAATCTCATCAGAACTGCAACGGCGGTATAACTGCAAATCGTCGGCATACATGTGTTAGCCAAAATAGTTTTATTAGAAGCATGAAGTACATATAGTTTTGTAATATGCATATACTTGGAATCATAGAGAAAGTAATCAACCAACTAGATCATCATAAAGTCCTCATTTAAAAATGCATCAAACTAGTAGGTAATTTCACATCATGTTTTCTCTTTTGAGAAAAATCAGGGGTGATTAAGGAAATGACATTTTAAATAATGTTTCTTATAAGTTTACACAAGTAAGTATACAACAATATAAAAGTGAATACTTTACCAGAAACTTAAAACGTTGGTTTAAAAGTGCCACTATAATAAGATTTATTATATAGTACGTACTAAATGGAAATTGTAGAAAAAAATCCTTTTCAAATGACAATTAGGTCGTACTAGATTTTAAAATAAAGTTATTTATGGCCCTCTTTTCTGTTATAGTTCAAAAATGGAACCAAGGTCAATAACGAATTACAAGTTTGGCACACCACATAGGTAGATAAACGTGGTATTACCGACAGATAACGATTTCCAATCAGAACGTGTGATCGATAGCAGACATGGCCGAGGTCTGAGCAAGCGAACATCATGAGCAATATCAAAAAGTATTGCAAAGAAGAGTTCCAATGGGGGAAAATCAAATTGGAACATGCGCGGCCGTCTGATTTCTACCTGAGTGTTTGGCAGACCAACCGTTCAGCTGCGCCGCTCTTAATACTCCGGTCGTTGCTCTTTCTGACATCTTTAGCCATCACCGTGTATTCCATTGTGTCATACTCAATTAAAGGATGGTTCGGAATTTGGTGGATCTACCTAACCCACTGGGGTCTCACTGTTATGACATTAAGTACTGGATTCGCAACTGGAGTGTCAGCACGATGTCACTTCTATGGACCGATCAGTGAGTAGTTTGAACTTATTTTGAAAACATAAGTGACTTATAAGTTATATTAGTCAAAGTATTAGTCACAACGAAGGCCAAAAATTTATTGAGAAATGTTTTTGGAGAAGTTGTTTAATATATCGCATTCTTTGTTTTGTGAAATGGATTCGCTAGTTACATAAAACTTAGATTAAACAACCGATGAGATAGTGCCCTTTATCTGTGTGACCTAGTTTTAGAATTCGATTGAGTATCATTTCATTTGCTCAAGCATATATGCATTAATGTTACAGCTACGTAACAAACGGTCCTAACGGATTTTTTTCTCAATATTACTGCACCTTTAAATAGTTTTGTAAGCTTCGTTTAACTAAAATATTTGCTTTGCGATTTTGACAGGCGGTGAATACAGACTGCCCTGGTACATCAAGACTTATTGGGTCCTGTTCAACATTTCAGTACCACTAGCCTTCCTCATCACAATATTCTATTGGACAGTTCTTTTTGAAGGTAAGTTGCTTACTAAAAACAATACGTGGAAAGTGTTTTTCCGAAACTGTTAGTTTCCTCTACCTAAACTGAACCTCTTTTTATTTTTCATACAAAGATAAGTACTTCCTTTTTCAATCTCTTTTTCATATACTAGTACTAACCACAAGTATTAATTTTAGATATTGTTAGCGTTATGTACTGCTGCTAAAGGAGGCGAAAATATTACAAAATTATCCCAATCTAATAATATTCCAATTTAAGGATTGTACAATGAATTATAATTATAATATTATTATAATGATACAAAGATGTTATTCTAGAAATATGAATGACCTAAACAAACATTTGCCCCTGCCGGAATTCGAATAGCAGACCTCAGAGTAAGCAAAGACTTTGAAAATGGGTGTACTTACTACAACTCTATCGCTGAGTTATTCACATTAACTACTTATCTATATCAACTTCATTTGAAAAAGGACCAAAATTCCAGTACTAACCAAACCAGTTAACCATATTTTGTAGGCTGATCGCTGGACACGCCAAAAATACTGAATCATCGCCCTTATGGTAAAAAAACGTGTTAAGCTGGTACAATCGAACTTTGAACCGGAGGACGTTTACAAACTTTATAGAAATTTTCTATATACGAACACTGTCCCTTGTTTTACAGCCAATATTGAAGAAGAGTTAGACCATGGCAGCGACATAGCGGTGCACGGGATCAACTCGGTGCTGATGTTCCTTCTTCTGATAACGGCGTCGCATCCGTGCCGGTTGTTACACATCTACCAGCCGCTCGTCTTCGCATTCGTCTTCCTGATGTTCACACTGTTCTACTACTTAGCGGGAGGAAGGAACAGGTAACTAACTAAATACGACCAATAATATTTTCTAAATTTCATTAAGATTTTGACCACAATCTACTTCAAAATTGTTTTTATAATTTTTACGGGATTGCTACCATATACCTTGTCTGTAGAGAGTCTCCGATCTTAACTTAAAACAATAGGCATATAGAGATTCAAAAGGATCTTAAGAAGTAGATTCGTTTTGGGTGGATAAAGAAAAATTTAAAACAATACATTTAATTATTTAACGAGTTGGTCACATTTGGTATAGGCGGTTCAAATTTTTATGTACCAAGTCAATCAGTCCGTTGCCTCAGTTGCCTGCTATAGTTTACCAAAACCTGTTGACAGATTTTCACTAAGTATAAAACGAATAGCTGTTGTTTCTCTTGCACTTTCAGATTAATATAAGTACATATCCTTGGTGGGTTATTTACGATTTATTTGTTCAGAATGGTAATCTTTCATCATGTTATGCTATCGCACCTTTGAACTCTGCCAAACTAGCTATGTATACGACGTGAAGTTGTGTTTTATAATAAGTATATTTTCAAACATATGCAGCATGGCCTCGGAAGTTTACTGTAAGTATCGACAACTATAATTACCTAGTTAACTTCCGAGTACACGATGATACATTTATAAGAAAAAAAATCTTGCCTTAATCAACGGAATAGAATTCAACACATCGACTTTTGTTCACAGAGCCATTATTATATTACAACTGCGATTATTCATGAGAACAATGGAACGTATTCCAACAATATTGAATTATGTAGGCAACAGGTTATTTTGAAATACGTTGACAGTGATAGAACACGAAATTAAACAGTCTTCCGGTATGTTGCTATTAGGATCATGTATTTTCTTTAATAACTAAGTACTTTATTTCGTACGTTTTGCATGACATAAGAGCAAAAGTCCAAATGGATAGTAATTTATGTTATTTATGGGATTGTTACCATGTACCCTGTTTTTAGCTAGTTTCCAATATTTCGGCACTGTTTCAAGCGCCATGATCACGGTACTCCGTAGGTTACTCCGTACAACAAGTTACATGGTAACAATCCCGTAAATAACATAAATAACTATGAATAACGTTAGTGACCATGAAAGTTTAAAACAATATAATGTTTTATTTTTCAATTATTACCATATTAAAGATTACATTAAACAATAGCGTGCTATCGCATCGTCACGTCTAAATTCTATTGAGCTAGAGGAATTTGTATGCGACCTAGGTAAGGGTGGATGAATATTCTATACATCCAGGAGAGATCACTTCGCCTGGGAAGTAATCCCGAGGTTTGTCGCTAATCGGAACCCCTCATCCGTACCTCACACACACCGCGAAACGTTGAAAATAAAGTGACTCGTGACATGAAGTCACATAAAGTGACTGACATCACACTTTTTCGTGCGTGCAGCCGGAGCTCATCGATTTATAAGACGTTATCACGTGAAAAGAAACCGCAATCCTTTGTCTACTGATCTAATAAACTTTTTACATTATTATATTTTTATTGAATTTAATTGCTTGATGTTAAATCTAAAGACATTTTTTAACTAAAAAAATAACCACTCGATCTAGGTCCGTCCCGTCTATTTCTAGTAAACTTTTCTTTGGACTTTGTAGACTTGAAGTGTAGAAAGAAAGCAAATAAAATAATAAAAAATAATTTAAATTACAGGAACGGTGAACCTTACGTGTATCCCGTTTTGAATTGGAGTAAGCCTGGAGTGACGATCGGGGTTGGCGCCATAACTGGGCTGCTGCTGGTCCTGCTCTACGTGCTCGTGATCAGCATAACGCTAGCGAGAGATTCAATCTCCAGGGCCTGCGTGAAACCGCGCGCGGAGCAGCCCGCTGAGGCGATGCCGTTGAGGCAACCGGCGGCCCAAGGAACGGCTGTTTAATTGAGAAAAATCTCGAGGTTTATGATCGTAAATCGTTGTTAAAGCGTGATATTGGGGGTTAAAGTCAATTTTGTAATTACAAGAAATAACGAGGACTGCGGGAAACAAAGATTATTGAATTTAATGGTTGTAGTCATGTTGCAGTTTGATTAATTTAGCAGTCGCGGTGTTGTTTACTTTTGATTTTTTTTTTACAGAATCGTTTGTACAAGGGATTAGACACAATAATTTATATCGAAAGTTAAAAGCAATTTATTGTAAAAGGGCGTTTGTTTTTTTTTTTAGTTACATAGCGTGTTACGTGGCACGATACAAGTACCATCAATCTTTTTTTAAAATACGCTAAAATCCTACTCAACATTTTATGAAAAAATTAAGCTTAAGCTTATTATATTTTTATTTTTAAGCATTTATCTGCTACATGTATTAATTTCAAGAAAAAAATCTACATGGGCCAGGTTGAAACCTGAAGTGGAATGGACGGGAGCATTAAGCTCTGTATTGTTGAATGTTGTTTTTATACCGGTCCAGTAGTTTTTTACTTTATTCGTTACAAAAATACAAATCCTTGTTCTGTGCAAAGTGTTTTTGTATGTAATTTGTACGGGTGCTAATTCTACTTACGTTAAAAAATAATTATGCATTTGTGACATAAAATTAAAATTTAGAACGCTACCATTTCGTGATGTGGAAAAGTTTGTATGAATGGACCGAATGTGCCATCTTCGCATTATTGCCTTCCGGTTAAGGGGTCTATAACGTACGTAGGTAGAAACAATTTTTGTTTTCATTTGGGTTTTTTCATTAATTGACTTATAATAATAAATAAATAATAATAATACATTTTACAGGGAACTAGCCCCCACACTAAGCTTAGCCTATCCTGTGGGGTAAGATTTTCAATATTTAGTACATAACTGTGCAATAAGCCCATAAGGAAATATCAGGAAAATGTTATAGGCTTGTTGTTCCGACAGGATAGGGATCAACTGACTGTCGAACCAAAGGGCACTCAAATGACGCAGAAACACAATCAAGGCTATGTCCATATCAAGGGCGGCACTGGTTGATCGTTATTTTTTTCAAACTGGAAGTTCTAATAAATTAGAAGTTCTTAGTGTTAACTACCCATTGGATACATTTTAACCTGCCATAAATGTCTCTCTAAAATAGAAAACTTTCTTTGAAATATTAATAAAAGTGTGTAGGCTATATTATGCTTTTGTTGAATGTATTGTATTTTGGATTAAACCATCAGTGCGTGTATATGTGTATTTAAGAGCAACATTATTGATTATAACAAATTCTGAGGCGAATATTATATTTTACATACTGTCGATAACTTTCATCCACACATAACAAAACGAAATGATTTTATTGTTATATTTAGTCATCATCATCATCATCATCAGCCTATTAATGTCCCCACTGCTGGGGCACAGGCCTTCCCTTTGGATGGAATAGGGAGATTTGGGCCATGACCCGCCACGCGGGCCCAGTGCGGATTGGCGGGTGCTATCGACTGCAGATGCAGCTGGGTCCAACGGCTTAACGAGCCTTCCGAAGCACGGAGGAACTCGAGATAGAAGTTTTTGGTCACCCATCCAATGACCGACCACTGCGAAAGTTGAAGTTAATCAACCATCGCAGCCGAACGCGCTAAGCACCTGCGCCATCGAGCTCCATATATATTATATTTAGTAGGTATATAAAATTAATTTATTAATGTGAAACTTTAAGCAGTTTATTACGAAACATGTATATTTTTCTGCTTTCAATTGAAGTATATTTTTTGTATATAGCTGAAAAGAAACTTATATGTACTTACATGATATTGATATTTTTTATGTTAAGTTTTTATTAGTAATTAATAAGTTAATGAGCTGATATAAAATAAATACCTGCTATCGAACATATTTTGTTTCTTTCTACCTCCATACATTCTGCGATAGATTTAGTCAAGAGATAGATAGGTAGGTACCCTATAATTACTTAGTTACATAGTCGTTGCATCTATTCCTTTCTTCTTTCTCTCTCTCTTTCACCCCTGTGCCTACTCGCATTGCTTGACTTGTATCACGAAACATCATCATCGTCATTTAGCCATATGACGCCACTGCTAAGGTAATCCTTCTTCAAATATATCCACAGCGACTTCCCACGACCTGCCCGCTGAGTGTAGTCAGTCAGTGTAAGCATTTATATTACTGTGTAATCTTGTTATTTAAGGCTAATACAATTCTTTCTTTCTTTATATAGTGTTCGGTCACCAGTAGGGGTCCTTTCCACTCCAACGGCCATCGATTTTCCTCACTGTGTGTGCCCACTACCAGCTAACTTTAGCTGAGTAATCCTTCAAGTCGGTTACTATAGTTCTGGGATTTCCTCATTTCTGATTGATTCACACAAGGAAGTACTAAATATCGCTCTTTCCACTGGGCGACCCTGAGCCTTCTTATGAGTGAGCTTTATTTAGATAATAATTATCCAGGATACGTTTTTCGCGAACTTTGTAGTCCTAATAAACTGAATATCAAATGCTTGAATAAAATAAGAGAGAAGTTTACAATTACATAAACGATTTTTTTTCTGTGAGGTTTCACCGTCAGGTTTTGTCTCGTGGTCATCTTTGTTTGAGCATGGGGGCCTATGGACATAGAATTATGCTTCGCTAGACTTTTTATATATTTTATATGAATAAAGCAATCATGCATTAACTTGGTATCGAGTCCATGTTCTATCCATGACGTTGACAATAATCTTTATTAAGTTAGAAATAAGAGCGACATTCAAAGTGCAATGCTTCCGTGGTCAAGGCTGTCTTAATGATAAGTATATCAAAGATTTTATCTAATTACTGAAAGAAGTACACATAGAATGTACTTAATTGCTGGGAAAATCTCAGAGAAAAACTATGTTGAATCATGGTTAAGTCATTACGAGTCATTTAAACTGTTAAAGGCCGTTACTTTATTATTCTAAGTGTTTATACTATGTCTTTGGTCGTTATCAACTTTATTTTCAATCCTGAAGAAGCGATCACAGAAGAAATCGAATCTAAGTCAATCTAAGTAGTATTTTATTATATTTTATTTTTCAACATCCAAATCCTTATTAGGGTTCCTTACTTGAAGGAATAATAACAGAATACTATTAATTTCAGTTTCTGCTGTTCGTTTGTCAGTTTGTCAGGGAGCGTATTCCACGGATCGTAATATTCTGTGGACAGTTGTATTTTCACAGAAAGGTTTCTATTGCCTTAAACCTTATCTAATTAATAATGAGAGTTATATTTCACAAAATTACCTAGAGAACCATGAAGTCCCATCTTCTAATTATATAATGATAACGCCACCTCATCTGCCTCATTAAAAACCCTGACTTTGTTAATGCGTTAAACACAAGTTTGATTGGGAAAACATCGAAACAATTACATAAGGTAGCAGCAGGCAGTGTTTGCGCAAGTTTAACGAAATCGCGACTCAGTCAGACGAGTGTCGGAGGCAGTCGCGGCGCGCGGTCCGCTCACCTCCTCGCAGCGACGGGCGAGCGCCTGCGGCTCCAAACTCTCAGTTAAATTCCCCATTAACTCTAACTAATCGTATCTTACTAGTACAAGGCGCGGGTATTGATCCATTAACCTGTAGCAAGAGATACCTGAGTGATAGAGGTATCCAGTTAAACGAGATACTGATACGACGTCTGATAACGACCGGTGCTCTTCTCGCGATCGGTCAATTCTTACGCGGAACGCATTGTGAAATTGTGATGTTATCGTAGACTCAATCTGTAAGCAGTGCTTCAGTTGAAGTGCAAAAATGGTGAAACTTTTTAGGAGCAGTGTGTCAGTATCGGATTTATGAGTGTCGTCGAACGACAAGTTGAGTGATTTTTACGCATCGTCATGGCAGCGGGGCGAGTCGGCGGTGCCGATGCTGGCGGTGCGACTTGCGCTGACGGCGGTGGCGATGGGCATCCTGATATGGTCCCTGGTGGACGGAGGGTCGCCCTATTGGCTCATCTACCTCACCAACTGGGGCCTGCTTCTCATCACACTGATGTCGCTTAGTGGGCTTCTAGTGTCGGTCGTAGCAGTCCATACAAAACCGGGTCAGTATTATAATAGAATACTTACTTATTATGTGCATATTAGTTATTGCTTTTAAGAAAAACGTGTTACGTTCCTATTTATTCAAAATAAGTATATTTAGTATTTAAAATACTTTTATAAAATAGTATATTATTTATGTAGGTACTTTATTCAAGTTGTTACAGACACACTGAAAATAATTACTTTAAGCAAAACTAACAGCAAAAATTACCATATACTAGGCATAGGTCGGACATTTCAAACAGTTAACTTACAACTTAGTAAAAAACTAACTTTATATAATTACCTACTTAAAAGCACTTAATTCCAAATTGTATTGTTAAATTGTCACAAATAAAAACTATGATACTAATAGTGCCTCAATAAAAGTATACTAGGCACATTAGTAACGCAGATAACTGATAAGACCAATGAAATTCCAAAAATGTTAGGACGCTCCTAAGCGATACTTTGATAAGTGAGTCATAGAGAATATAAACAGTAAATATTTGATATAGGAGAAATCAATCAATGAAATGTTTTGTAAAGATCTGTCATTATTCTTGCCACACAGATAAAAGTAAGTAGTAGGTATATAAGTAAGTACTAAAATCATATTCAAAACCTTTACCGGGCCTGACTTCGTCTGCCTACACGATTAAAAGAAGTCATCATAAAGGGTTCTAATGTGTATGTAATACTTTATGATATTTTAAATTTTCATCTCATTCTGTCCATCATACCATGTTCATTAAAATCTGTTCGAGTGCTCTAACGACTAATCACGGCACCATACAAAGAATTCAACAATAAGTCCACGGAAAAGAATATCAAGATTTTACTTCCTGATAGGTTCTGATCTGACAATGCGTTTTCTGTATTTCGCGACTGTGTACATTTTGAAAAGGTATGTGATGGTTACTCAGAACTTTATAGGTTACTTTAATTCCAACAAACACTCGATAATTTTTGTTTCTTTTTATTATTATTAAGAAACCTTGAATCTGCTTCTTTTTGATTGGTTTTATAAGAACCTACTACTTAGATACCTTTACTAATTTATTACTCTAGGTACAGTAATACATATTAGTAAAATTCAGGTAAATAGGTGTTTACATTGTCATAAACTTTTATTTCCTATAGGCAAAAGTCACGATTGCTACATATATATAGAGTAATAAACTTATGTTTGCATAAAGAACAGAATTAGGCTAGCGTCGATCATTTTTGAGATCAAAATGAGGTTAGGTGGGGATGACCCGCTAATGGGGACAAACGGTTTATCGCAGTTTTCAGAAAAACTATAACCTCTGTCGAAAAAAATCTAATCCTACCTTCTTATGTATCAAACATGGTCTAATTTTTTCCATTCAAAATCAAAACATCTACAACTATTGTATGAACACTTTTTAGTAAGTTTTTAATAAAATACCATAATTCGGTGACTTTTTATTTTTTCGGTGATATGAAAAACTGTGAATACAATTACTTACCTACAATTTTGGCCATTGAAATTTTTTCGATTGGTGTTGAAGTTTTCACGAAAATAGCTTAAAACCCCAACATTTTCTCAGAAAATGCAAATGCATCGTCACGATTCTCTACCTTTTAAGGGGTAGTCGTTTTATCACGATTTTCGGGAAATCTACGACTCCCATCAATAAAAATTCAATGCCAAAATTAGAGATATTAAGATCAAAATTTTGCTATTGATTTTTTCTATCGGAGTTGTAGTTTTCTCTACCGCTTCCTGATAGCAAATCACCTGTTATTTATTTTTCCTCTGATTTTAATGTGTTTTATTTCCTATTGGTGTGGGTTTATCTTGCTCCGGCTTTTTGTATATAACCAGTATCCCCCGCGGGGATGGCCGCGGAAGTCATTTTTTTATTTTTTATTTAATAGGTACACAAACAGACTGCAGTTGTCACATGGTTAAAAAACATAAATCTGGTAAAAAATCTAAACTGCCATCCGAAACAGAGTACACAGCATAAGTGAAATTATGGCAAAATAAAAGCAAGACAAAACTTTAAAACTAGGCTAAATCGTTTAACACAGTTAACAAAACGAGGTAATAAACATAAAATAAAATAAAAAATGGAAATTAAGGATCTTGAGTACCAGGGCCGAAGAAACTAGAGATGCTTCTTTTGAACACTGAGAAACGGGAGTTGAACACAACAACCTTTGTTGTTCCTTGAAAGTTCGTTATAAGTTCTACAAATTCTGACTATAGGATTATAATAAGAGGTGTTATATTTTTAAAACTTGAATTGTGAATGTATTTGGAAGGCGGGATCTATACAACGTATTAACAGAGAGTGACAAGAGCAAAACTGGCGCATCGATGTATGAGTGCAGAATCTTATGAAGGCAAATTAAATCATAACTTTACGCCTGGCTTGTAGGGAAACAACACGAAATTCTGACAATCGGTTTTTATAATTATTAAGGGAACGACCATATTTAAATTTACGAGAAAGGATCCTCAGGAGTTTCCCCTGAACACGTTCAATTCTAGTAACATGTACATCATAATAGGGCGACAATACATGGCAAGAGTATTCAAGGATACTTCTCGCCAGACTGAAAAAAAGACAGATAATGCTTCGTGTCTTTTAAAATTGCTTAGTAGATCTAATGATAAATCCCAGCATACTGTTACTTTTCTTCGTAAGCTTAACTTATCATCGAAAAACACACAAATCTTTCATTAGTGTTTTTCTGCTTATAACGTTTTTTTGGATAAAATATAGATAGGAATGAACCACCCTGCTTCCCTTTCGTCTTGTAAAGGATACAACACAACATTTATTAACGTTGAGGTTCATTTTATTCGATTAAATTGGAATAAATAAACCATAAGTGGGGACAACTTAGGAACTATCATGAGAAAAGAAAATATTTTTTCAATATCACGAGTAGGTGATCACCTATTGTGCTGTCATTGTCAACATAAATGTACCTATACATAAGTTAGCCTTGCGTGTTTTATTACGAAATAATAGACCGTCACTTAACTAAGTACACACTTTTATCTTTTCTCAGGCTTAGTTAGGTACTTACCTACTTACTTGACTACAGATTAATTCGTTGTAAATAAGAAATATTTTAGAATTAAAATTGTATATTACTAACAGGAACCTTAAAAAAATTCCGTGATTAAAAGTACCCTGTCTTTATTCTCGCGGGTCATAAACTATATGTTCAAATCAGTTCAACCGTTATTGCGTTATTTAGTAATAAACACCAAAATTTCCGACACGCCCCTGCAAAAGACCACTCACAGACACTCACACAAAGGCTCGCAGGGCCAAACGGAACGCAGTCGCCCCAACCGGCGCACGAGAACGGAAGCCCTGCAGTCCAAAACAAAACAGGACCTTACACAGTCGGCCACCGCAGCAGTGGAGTCACAGCGCGAGCCTAGGAATTTAAGTAAAGTCAAAGGGCCAAGAAAAAAGATTTTTTTACATTTAATATTATTTTGCGCATCCGGGGATTTTAATTATTTTAATTAAGTTTTTTGCTTCACGTAAACAACGCCAAGTTTCATTGTAGCGCATCTATGATTGACGGTTGACCAACGGATGACGGTACCATACCGTCTACTCACGGCAGCATTGGCCCACATTCGGGTCGAAGTTGGTTGGTCAACTTACTGGCTAACTTCGGAATGTCGCAAACGTCATGTCACACGTGGTCGGTTACCGCATCGCATCGGAATAACCGTGCCGCGTCTTATTAAATGGTCAAGGTTGCAAAGGCTTTCACCAAATCTAAAAACATATAGTTATAGACTTATTTGAGGCATGGTTTCATGCTAATAATTTCGTGCTTAATTTTACATAAGTAAGTAAATTTGACGACAATTTTCTTTTGATGATGGAGATGTTTCATTTCAATACAGACTTTCCATAGTTAAACATTTATTTACTGAGCGGTATAATATAGACAATCAATAAAAATAGAATAGGTACCTCTACTTACGGCTAATTTATTCTTAGCTAAGTACTTACCAATATTAAACACAGATAATAGTTAGATTTAAACGTCTAGCAATTACTAAACATCTAGTGTTAATGATGAATATATAAAAATATAAACAATCTCGAAGTGACATGCATGTTGTATGATACCAAAATAAGCCCCGGGTCAATTATTATAAGAGCGATTTAGTGTTCTGTATTACGTTTTTATAAAATGTATATAAGCACTTGAAAAGATCGGCGGTTATACCGCATCATACCCTTCACTGGGGATGATCGCTTCAGATGTAGCTTGTAAGACCCTTCTGCCCATAAGCATGAACTACGGGTGTGTTACTTCCATAGCGTTATGTCATATTTATGACGTTTTGTTGTGGGGCTCAGCTGCTAATATCGAAAGTATTTTCATACTGCAAAAGAGAGCTGTTCGCGCCATATACAACTTAAAGGCAAATGATCGTAATGCATGGACATAGTGTTTCTTGTAATTTGTTATTTGATGGGTATTAGTCATTTTTCATAACAGCAATATGGTACCCATCTGATGCCGCTTCCTGTATACTAAATATAAAGTTAACTATAAATTTTTTTGTCACTATATATCTATATCCTAAATGATGTGATGGTAGGTGACTTCAGAAGTATCGCTGAAGTCATTTTTCAACTTGACGACTCTGTATATAACAATACAGGGAGAAAAAAACAGCCCTTGCTGAGTTTCTTGCCGGTTCTTCTCAGTACAAGGTCTCCCGCCGTAGTTTTGCGAACCGATGGCGTAGCTTCTTGACCTTCAAAAGTGCTTATAACAGCCTAGACTGAATAATTAATGAGTTTGAGTTTTTTTAGTCAGTAAGAGTCTGACATGAGGATTTCACACACATTCCCTCGCCTGGGAGGAAACAAAACAAAATCTGCGGTTATCGTTCGTATTGAAAATAATAATAATATCGAATTGATTTTGAGTTTCAGACGCAGTTTGACTTTCGTAGATATTCTAGTTATTGTGATAACTTCAGGCAACTACGGACTTTTTTTTACACTGAAATTCACCAAAATCTTTTCAGCAGCTTAGGCGTAAAAACGTATAAGGCACACGTATTATTGTAATACTAGCAAACCAGTGAACCAAATGTTCACCAAAACCTGATTTCTCGAAAACCGGAAGTGCTACGTTACTCAAATCCGGTTTGTAGTCTTATCAGACTATTCTTAACTTATAACTTAAATATTCTCTTTATCTATCTCTTACGGTTTGGCCGCTGAAACAGCACCACAGACGGACGGACTTGTCTAATAGATAAGAGATCTGTAAAAGGAGCTCTATGGTGTAAATGGTTTGCGCGTTCGGTCTGCGATTGCGAAAGTAAAGTAATTTTCGCCATGGTCGGTTATCGGATGGGTGAACAAAAATATATTTCTCGAGCTCCTCCGATGATTACGATAATGAAGTGAGTGTTGAATAAATAAAAAAAAATAATAAAACTGTTTACAGACTCGGATGTCGGCGAAGTACCATGGTATATTGGTATCTACTGGTTCATATACAACATCACAGTGTGCTTGGCACTCATGATCAGCGCTCTCTACTGGATTCTACTTTACGATCCTGGTGAGTGACTTACTGTTGATATTTTCTGAGGTGACGTTCAATAAAATACACCAAAAAAATACATGAAATAAAAGCGTGACTGAGCTCGATGGCGCAGATGGCTAGCGCGTTCTGCCGGCGATGTCGACCCATAAAATAACTGGCGATGGCTAGCGCGTTCTGTCGTGGAAGTTAAGTATCTTTCGCAATGGTCGGTCATTGGATGGGTGACCAGAAACTTATTATCTTGAGCTCCTCCGTGCTTCGAAAGGCACGTTAATCCATTGGTCCCGGCAGCATTTGCAGGCGTTAAAACTTAAAACCCACTAATACACAATGGGCCACGTGGTGGGTAACGGTCCAATGATCCAATCTCCCTATTCCATCTATGGATGGGAGGGAAGTTCTGTGCCCCAGTGACATTAATAGGATAATGATGATGAAAAGCGTTGCGCAAAGGATACTGAAAGACAATCTCGCTGGGAGCTGTTTGTCTAACTTTATCCCATTAACTTTTCTCTTCAAAGTTTGAAAGTGCTATGCATCTAATCCAAAAAATAAGGATTTAATACCACAAAAGTGGAAAACTACCATGCAGTCCAGGTCTGCTGTTGGTAGGTAAGCGACTCGACTCTCCCAGCTTATAGGCACCTGCAACACGTACCGTGTCAACCATATTTACCATATCTCTACCCCATAAAGCTAGCTACGTGATATTGCTAAAAAACGCTGCTAACTGTGTCGATTTGTGTGCAGAAAAACAGGAGACTAGGCGAATGTTCTGGTTGGACGTGGCGACGCACGGTTTCAATTCTTGCGTGGCGGTGGCAGAGCTGCTGTTGTCCCGCACCCCGCTGCGCTTCCTGCACTTTTACCAACCGTTCAGCGTAGCGGTCTGGTATGCTGCCTTCACCGCCATATACTACGTAGCCGGTGGCACTGATGCGTGAGTATTTCTGAACATACTGTAATCTTTTTTTCTTGTGTTTATTACATACCTCCATAACTTCAAGCATGTTATTTTTTACCTGGGAGGTACAACCAGTGGTTCAAAGTTTTATATGTTCATTGTAATATATGTCTATCATGGATCCTAGTACACTTTTTCTTTTATCTGAGTCCATCATGCAAAACGATTTCAAATAATGGATTCTAGCAATGGATGCAAGTGGATATAAAGACAATTTTATTTTCTGGAAGTCTGACGTGCTTTTCCCCTTACCTACTACAATAAAGTGTATCAAATTACAGCAAGGGAGAGCCATATATCTATACGGTGCTGGACTGGCGGAACGGTGGACAATCTACCGCCATAGTGTTCATCTCGTTGGGAGGACTGCTGACCATCTACTGCACTCTGTGCGCGGTGGCCCTCGCGCGTGACAAGATCTCAGAGTCTGTCGTGCGCATGATCAGTCATGACCTGCCGCCCACTCCACCGGACTTCCTGGATTCTAGGCTGGTCTAAGCCTCACATAATTCTAACTCCGTTATAGATATTGCGCTAGGCAGATCCATCCTATTGGGTCAAAGAATCGAACCTCAAAGTGGTTGTGGTTTGCGCATTGGTGTATTGTGATTAAAAGCCCATTGTAATCATAGGCCCAAGGCGCTGGACCATCATGTTTACCAAAATTTCCGTATATTCTCAGACGCCCCATAAAATAACTGACGTGGACGATGACCTCTTTTCCATTAGCTTCTGGTGGCAATCACCACGGAGGCGACTATGAATAATGGTTCAGTTTTTTCTTTACATTTGCCTCCGGCGGCTATCCCCGCGAGCGCGACTGGGAATATACAAAAAAGTCTAGCCCTAATGAAGGCTGTTTATATTATATTGATTAAACAGTGTTTTCTTAACCAAAGCATGATGGCCAATCACGCTAACCGAACGTTTGTACACCAGCTTACGAGCCTGCTCTGCACAGATTAGGATCAGTTTGAGGAAAGACGTTACGAGATTTTTAGTCCTTAGCAGACAGAAGCCCCGTTTTGGTGCAAGCATTTTATTACACAAAATAACGACCAATAGGTATTCAGGGCGATAAAAGTATTAGGAATAGTCTGTGTCCCAATTTACTGAAAAGTGAAGCGCTTTTTTTATAAGATTTATTGACAATTATTACGAATGATACAATAATTTCCAAAGAAGTGTATGTGCCTAAGTGTTATATTATAAGAGTGTAACATTAAGTTTAGAATGTACAGTCAAGCTTATAATAATAATGGCTAAGCTTAAAGCATGAATATCGCACTTGCATAAGTAGGTACCTACCTATTGCTACAGAACACAGCAACCTATGTTTTCTATGGGTACTGCAGCTCACCAAAGTTACTGTCAATATTATTATACATACCAAACCTTGTTGTACAATAGATCCCGTCCCGATCCCGATGATAGATATTAAAATACAATTTATAATTTAATTAAATATAAGCCCTGTGATTAAGGAAAAGTAGTAGATGTAAATACTGTAAATACCTAGTAATAAATATAAAAATAAAATCGTACGCAGTTATAGATATTGATATAATTATTTCCACGATTTATAACCTGCCACATATTTATTCATTATGTTTTATTGGCTTATATGGTTATATGTACTTAGTATGGACTGACATACAGTTCCAGGTAATATCTCAACCTGTATAATTGCAAAATAATATATTTAGTAAAATATATCATATGTTTGTACAAGGAAGTAGAAAGGTAGGTTATAGATACACCCCGGCAAACTTTTGCTCAAGAACTTTTCCGCTACCTATAAGTACTTACTTACTGTTAAAGACGTAAGACGCAGACGGGGCGCGGATATTTATGTCTCTTCCGCGTCCATTTCATACAAAAAGTATAGAAGCGTCGCGTTGGAAATTTCATTTCAATTCATTTCATATAGAAAAAACAGAGCGTGGACACGACACCTCTAAATTTTGTATGAAACTGACAATGTCCGTGCCCCATCTGCGTATTCCGTCTTTTCTGTGTATCCAGCGACTAGAATAAGCTGACTTTATGTTGGGGAGTTGATATTCCTATTTTCATTCATTCCTCTAGCTGAGAGTGCTAGACTGAATACTATTATGTAATATAAATATAATAATGATAGCGGGTACATATAATCTTTTCACAGAATGCCATCCAAGCCTCAAACACTTTGGTAGGTTACCAAGTCCATTAAATTAAACTGTAGATTCCAATTGCTATGTAAATAATATAAAGGGCTTGGTAAAGGCATTACCTATTACACAACTTCTTTCGGTCTTTCGTTCAGTTTCTTTACACTTGTTGAAATTGTTTTATTTACGAAAGATCTATTAGCATATCACTATGTTCTAAGCATTATGTATAATGATACGTATACACTAATGTTTGCCTATATAGTTATGTAAAACAAGATTTACTCTACCCAATTTTAAGGGCCCAATCGAAAAGGTGAGCGTGGCCCCTAACTGGGGTAATCAATTATTACACCGCGCCGATCGCCCAAGATCGGGTCCCTTACTCCCCAATGTGAGTTAGGGAGTAAGGGACCCGATTTTGGGTGGCACATACACCACCCTTAGTCAAGGTAAGACTACCGTAAAATTGGGTAGTGTATATCCCGCATTAGTATTCTTTTGTAAATAGGTAGTGCAATAAAAATGGTTTTTAAAAAAATCTATCATTTGTATTTCCTATTAATATGTCAAGAGGGATATAATTTTTTGACGAATTATATAAACATAAAAAAATAAAAGACGTTTACTTATAAAATTGAAAATATTTTAATAAACCTATCTATAGATATATTAGTCATGTAAAATAATATTGGGCAAATAAGCAGGATTTTTAATATATAGGAAATGTAAAAAGGAATAGAAATGCATAATATCTAGTCGCTTAAATGAAACGGACAACTTGCGATTATCTAGAACATTTATTGTTTATATAGCACATCTTTATTCAAACACAAAGCAACCAATTAATATAAATGATTAAAGTAATAACAAACAAACTACAATAATAATTATGATATGTGATTAAATAATAACTGACTTAGTATGCCTGTACAGTACAAAATGACGACATGCCGCCAAGCATTTCCAAATATTTTAACAAAACAGCAATAACCAAAATAAAAATTTCAATTTATAAAATAAATTTTGAAATACATATATCTACCGACAGGTATAGGTACTTGTAACCAAATGATTTCATGATTACAAATTTGGACAACAGTCTCAAAAAATAAGCCGTCTTAACCATTTATCACGTGTTTCCAAAAATATAGAACTTCTCTTTTATAGATTTAATTGAGTTAAAGATAATTAAAAACTAAATAAGTCCTTAACTTTAAACATGTCCGAATATTAAGGCAGGGCCGTCAGTCCACGACTACCAAAAGCATATTGCGAAAAATACAAAATAAAAGTTTTAACAACGGACATGACCTAAACTATATTGGTATTACTTAAACTTAATTATTCTTAATATTAATAATTAAAAGCAACACATCACATGGGGCCATAAAATTATCGTACACAACTCTAAAACTCTCTTGACCTGGATAGGTACGAAATATATAATTTAAATAAGTGTAAATATTTGCTATACATATATATTATAATTAATTATTAAAGCCTTAGTAGTCTTCGTATGCCCTTGTTTATACATTAAGAACAAATAGTTTTTTATATTTGCTTTAATTGAAGAATTTTTCTGAACATGAAACGGTATACGATTGAACACTAACGAACGTTAATTAGCAATATGTATTAATTGATTTAGAAAAGGCATTTCATAAAAAAAACTGTACATAAAACACTTACGAACTTATTCAGTCAGCTTTAATATAGTTTTCTTTTTACATTTACCTCCAATGGATAAAACCAATGAATAAATATTCGATAAACAAATTTTCTCAACAAGCTTATGAACATGACAAGACTTACGTATTTTATGATCACGAACTTTGACCGTTATCGTATCGTCATCGTCAAATTTTGTATGGAAGTAGCCAGTTTGTTCTTACGTGGGGTGGGCGCTGCTTAGTTTTAATAGAAACTTTGATAATGCAATACGATTACCTACAGAGCTGTCAAAGTTCGTACTTTGGGCCTCTGTATTCGTAACGTAGTAAGTGCTCACAGACCAGAGGCCGGAGTACGTACGTTTTGTTCCATTCATGTCGTTTTAATAGTTTAGCCACCCTAAGGCGATTGATCGCAGTATGCATGTAAAAAATAAAAAAATGGAAATCTTAAAAAAGTAACGTCAACCGGATCAGCTTATTATAGCTTTCTATTTTGTTATTATTGTAGAATAAAAATGAAAAAATGTTTACATTGTGTTGCGCTTCGATTTAACTTTACTATCAAGTTTGCGTTTACGTCGAAATAAATATGAAGAAAATAACTTCATTTACGTACCACTAGACGGCGTCATACATTTTTCCACACTAATTTTGACGTGAACGCAAACGCGACAGTAAAGTTAAATGGAGGATGGAAAAATAGAGAATGGAGCATTTTTTTTCTACTATAGAAACAAAATGAAAAGCTATAATAAGCTGATCCGACTGACCTTACATTTTTAGCAATTTTTTACGTTCATACTGCGATCAATCGCCTTAGGGTGGCTAAACTATTAAAAAAGACACGAGCGGAGCAAATCGTACATTGCTTCACTTTTGGTGTAGCTTGCGTTACATAGTATCATTATAACCGATTTGTTATAGGCAGTGTCAAACGCCTTTACGTTTTGACCAATAATTCTGAATAGCCGTAGAAACTGTAAGAAATGCTACCATTTGCCATTACGAATTTCAAGCGCTTCAAGGGTAAAGCAAATAATTAAGGATTTGCGTGTGTTATGCCAAAATATCAAAAATAGAAAATACCGAAAGAAACAGTTATAACCAACCAGATAGAAACTACTAAGTAGGCGTTAATAAATTGTGATAGCATTAAGAGTATTTAATCCACGGTGTTGGCTCGTGATGCTCTTAATATAATAAAATATATTTACTAAGATGTAATAAAAACATGACTTGCGCAGAATGAAACGTATATCAATGTTTTTGCTAACAATGAAATCGTAAGACTTTCTCCAACCAATACACTGGGACAGGTATTCGTTGTAACATTTATTATATTATTATACGTCTGGTATTAACACATTGTTTTTTTTTACTCTTGCTTTTTTAGTGTTACGGTTTTCGGTCGACAGATAAGTTGTATTAAAGAACTGAAAAAAATCTGTCATTATAGTCGGATTACACTGTAGCCGAAGTGGCAGCAAATCAGCAAAAGGCTGCACGACACATCATTATAGGCTTTATCTTCAATACGAAATGTATGGTATCGCTTGAAAAACTACCTACCTATGTCCTTAAATTAAAACAAAAAGGGAAGATATGGCACTCGCGGCTCAAAAGTTGCATGAGCATAATTCGCATAAGTCACAATTGGACATTCAAACACGCTGCATTTGTACTCAATACAACAATATTGCGTATATTCTGTGTTATAAAGACAAAACAAAGCCTTCGATGCTTTTATCAGGAACACAAATACATAGTTCAAAATCAAATAACAAATGTCTCGGCAACACTTTTCATTCGTAAAACTGTAATAACATTTTTTTCTCAAAAATCACGTGAGACGTGTGCGTGTGTGAGAGTTGCTTATGTAGTTGAGTCGGATCATATTTTATTTGATGCTAGTATGAGCGTACCGTATCTTCCCTTTTTGTTTTAATCTAAGCCTACGTCACATGGATTGAGGCCCAAACACGAATTTTAGGCAGGCCCGGAACCGTACAGTATCGTTATTTTCAATGAAAACTAAGCAACGCCTCTACAGGGCGTAAGAACAAACTGGCTCCTTACATACAATTTGGACAATGGGCAAAACGCACCCAGCTCCGCCAACAATGTAATTAGTATGAATCGATAGATCTTTGAAAAACTAGCCTTTTTTTTATTATAACACCGAAAATAAATATCCTGGGAGTCAAAAGATATGACACTGTAAAAAATATCCTGGGAGTCAAAAATATCCTGGTAGTCAATAGATATGACACATGGGCATATTTAAGTAGCTGAATAAATTCATTTTATAGTACCTTCATTTAAAATTATTACTAATCATAATAATATGCCATATCGTACTATACAACCAGATATACGACAAAGCCTGCCGACCATCCTGCGCTTGCTCTTACTGAGATATTTCAAAACGGTTTACGGATGACGAAGGACTTGCAGTTGCAAATAGTCGACTCGTCTTACTTCGTTGTGATTGTGCGCTTAGTAAGTAGCAGGGTACTTGATTGATTTTTATCTAACACGCTTTGGATATTGGAACACGATTATCGGTTTTGTCAATTAAGATGGATGAACTGGAATCATGTGTTATCCGAAGCGTGGACAAGTTTGTGTAATCTGTGGTCGCTCCGTTTTACATAGAAGACTTACTATAACGTACAGAATGTTTAAAAAAACCCAACCCATGCGGGGATGTTTGGATTTACTCTAGCGCGGCAGAATAACATAAGGGGGCACCCTTGCACCTTGTGAAGTACTCCTATAATTAGTGAGCACCCTATGTAGAGTCGAACTAACTAACTAAATTAATTCCCTTGTTTCATTATGTTCGTTCGTTATGTTATAGTACTTGTACACATTTAACTTAAAATAACTAAAGACCCCCGGGATGAAATTTGATGCGCTTTGGCACAGATGATCATGACTATAATACCTTCCAAACAAATGTAGTTTTAACCGTCCATACATTTTTGCCCAATGTCCTTTGACCATGACGATACGATAACGGATCTGTCAAAGTTCGTGGTTAGGCCTCTGGTCGCAACGTCAAATAACTACGCCGAAGAGCTAGTCCTTCAAGCAATACAATAGATTCTGTAATGAAGATAAAACATAAAATAATTTAAAAGTAAATGTGTCAGTTGCTGCAAAATTAAGTATAAATTGATTCTTAAAATATCATCGATCAAATCGAGATTCATGTCGTAATATACAAATAAAAATTTACTTTAATAATTAAACTATTCCTTAGAATATTACTTGGAACAGACACTATAATTATATTGCCATATACTAAGTTTACTAACAAATGACATTTCCACTTAATCAGTAAAGGAGTCTTTACACAAGTTCTTATTTGTCTAGGTATTTATAACATACAAGATAAGCGTGGTAAGATATATAAGTCACGGGAAAGTTAGTATTAACGATTAAAGAAAAAAAACTAAGTTTAAATATTTTTAATAAGCTCTTTTGTGATAAATAATGGAGGCATTTTATTTACTTAATCGGCGAAGAGCTCGAAAACAATGAGCAGACGAAAAACAATCCTTGAACAGTCATACGTTAACATCATAAAAACAAACATCCAAGTAACAAATCAACCTAAGTAATCTATATTAATAACATCTTACCTGCTACATTGAATATTTTCATTGTACATCAATACATCACATCATAATATAATTATCTTAATTAAGCTACAGTGGTCGAATATAGTACTTACCTAACTTACACATCCTAACATTTTTACAGAGATCACTGATTTTAAGCCATAGTCAGGCTAAGCAATAGCACTACCCGCGTAACAACGCACATCAAATGTATCCAAATAACTGAGCTTTATATTGGTGATATTAAATTCTATTCTGTTTTGAGAAGTTTAGACAGTTTATGGAAACATGTCGTGTGGCTATTTGTACAATAGTACGCCCGAACAACTGATTCGTCACCCACTTGCCCGATTATTCGCTTCAAAATATCAAAAGAAACAAGTTTTCTATTGTAGATAATGCTTAATTGCGCACTTAGGACCTTCTAATAACAAGGAAACTATGTTAACAATTATTGAAAAGATATTTGAAATTTGGCCTTTATTTTCAATGAAATAGACAATGTTGTAGATAAAATTGGAATAGTAGTTTGAATTTCGAAATCACTTTTAAAACATAGAGCTATATGAATAGAGTAGGGGAGATATGTACTCTACTGCTAGTGGAAGTGTCCGTCTAGTAGAAAGAGAAAGAAGATGAGGGACGGCTAGCTATCTCTCTCCCTTGTGACGCTGCGCAGTCGTGATTGGTCGGTATTCATCCGTAGGTTTTTCATCCAATGCGAATTCGCAATTAGAGGAGAAAGGCTAGCCGTCTCTCATCTTCTTTCTCTTTCTACTAGACGGACACTTTTAGAGCCGCCTTCCCCACTCTATTCTTATACCTCTATGTTTTAAAATCGTAAATGTAACAGATACTCTTTGGATTTCTTGACATTATAAAAAACGTTGCTATACTAATAGGGAAATCCTTAGTCCATGGGCAAAACTCCAAATAATTTATTGTCAAAATTATGCCACAGGAAGGCGGCTAAATCCGTCACGTCGAATATAATTGTTTAGAAAATAAAATAATGTTATTGTTTCGAAATGGTCTTAACAAAATAAGCTTATGGTGGGTCAGGAATCAAATTGGCTGATTGTATGTTGCGCTCGAAATATATGCGCGCGATAAAGTTAAATTGCTCTCATACTATAAAAACGTTTAGTTACATCTATAAAGTCATATTAGATCAAGCTTCGTATTCACAGTTACATGTCCAGACAATATTTTGACATAACAAAGTTATTGCGAAATATCTCTTATCTATTAGACAAGTCCGTCCGTCTGTGGTGCTGTTTCAGCGGCCAAACCGTAAGAGATAGATAAAGAGAATATTTAAGTTATAAGTTAAGAATAGTCTGATAAGACTACAAACCAGATTTGAGTAACGTAGCACTCCCGGTTTTCGAGAAATCAGGTTTTGATAAACATTTGGTTCACTGGTTTGCTAGTATCTATATAAGTGACGAGTCTCGGGCTCAGTCAGCTATTTTTATAATACACTAGATAAGTTTGTAATTGTAACATCCAGTCCATCCTCGTTAAATTCATGGCTAGGTTTAGAAAGTTGTTAGTCTGTTCTTGTCCTTTTACTTTTTAGCGTAATCCTAAGTTGATCCTGTTAGCACGACAATATAATGAAATACGTCACGAAATTGAGACAACCACGTTAAATAATAATAGGTATTAAAATATTAATGATAATTTGAGCTTTCCTTTCAAATGCGTGATTATGACAATTTAACAAACTATATTTAGCCAATACAATACTGTCACATTGTCATTTTTCTATGAGTGCAAGTGGACCTTAGCAAAATTGGTGCTAGTAGTGCACCTAAATAAACTAATTTAAGGTTATAAACTCGACAAAATTTATCTAAATGCTTGCGATTTAACCTGATGAAACTATTTTTATTATCACTGGAACATATTCATATATCAGGAATATTTAAGCAGTTGAAAACGGTTCGATTATTTAATTATTTATGCAAATACGTGATGATTTTACCAAGTCGTCAAAGGATCTAACGTTTTCAAATTAAGTCTCATTTAGGAGAGCGGAATTCGACACTTTATCCATTTATTGGTAGTCTATGTGCTTATTGACTTGAAAACTATTTTGCCTAAATCAGAATTACGAAAATAAGAAGCACCAAAGAATAGAATAATACTTAAACATTTTCTGCCTTATTAATATTAACTACAACATCATCAAAGGCCACTGAAAACACACAGCCGGAACCATTAATAAGATTAAGGTTAATTCCTTTACTCTAAACGTACTTAGAGGTTCTCACATAAAGGATACAACGACTGAATCATGTGTCTTATGCGATGAATCCTTTGTGTTCACTTATCAATACACCAGAAAACAGCTACTTTAATTAATTCGTCTAACTTCAGTTCCGCGTATAAATACTTACGTTTGTATCAAATTTAAATTCGTTCAGCACTCGCGGCACGGCACGGCTTACTAACGAATCAACGTTAAAGTGTCTACACTTTCCCCTATTATGAATAGATAATTATCACGGTCTCTCGATTATTCTTATAATTAACCTGTAACCAACGAGTTTCAAACTTAACGATTTAAATAGTACGGTATCATGTTATATTATTTGTACATTTAAGTCAATCTAAAAAAAATCTCTTCCGATTTATATTACCATTAATTTTCAGGTTAATTGGTAATTTTCTTGCACAGATTGAAATGTGTCACGCACGGCCAAGCTATTTTTATGGATATATAAAACTGAAATTGAATTTCCAACCCAATGATATTTAGTAACAGTCAAAATGCTTAACGATTAAATAAACGGTAATCTGTTGTTGTATAAGGTTTAACTTGATATTATATCCTTGCTTATATATTTTTTTTTTGGGTCTGCCATTATTTTTGGTATAATAAATACGACCTAATCACTCGCACTCTCACCAGGTTGAGATAACTGTCTAATGATAATGTTTTTAATACATATTGTTTTGCCACCTTACCCTCTTTATTTCTTAATAATATCCGTAAACTCGCAAATCTCGACGATAAGCATTCACATAAGCTTAAAAATAATGCTATTAAACAGCTTAATATTTTGGCATTAATTTAGTAATGTGACAACGATTTTAATAATATCTAGCTAGCTTACAGTTAAGTATTCAAGTTCATAACGCTGTACTGCGGACTCAATAATGTAGTAATGTTTGTTTTGTATTCAATTGCACAAAATGATAACCCGATCCAATTCATATTGTATGAACACGAGACAGAAACTCAATCACTCATTATTAAAGCGCTGGACAGGAGTGATTACAACGCAGCGTTCAAAATTTCAAAGTAATAAGTATATTAAATAAGAACACATTAAGTCCAAATTATGGCACTGCCAATTATTCTGGATAAGCTCGCTGATTAGCTGATAATTGTGTTAGTTAATCAAGGACTGAGGTGGACAATTCGAAAGTGACAGCTCTTAAGTTCAGTAATAATAACAACTACGTGACAGCTCTTAAGTTCAGTAATAATAATAATTATATCTACGTGGTAAAAGTGTATCCACTATCCTTTGATTTGTATATCGTTGAATTGTTATTTTTAAGTGAGTTCCTCACCGCTGAGCAGAAATATTCGGAAGGAAGACTCATCGGCCGCCACGTCTGTATACATCAGCTCCTCCTGAAAGTTATCAACTTGTTGAATCACAACAGTCTTAGGTATCGAACTCTAAATAATCTCGAATAAACAATCGTCGCGCAAACTTTGTTCATACAAATCAAATCACATCAACCCTGGACGGGTTAGTAACGAAACAAAAGAATAATGTAGAAGTAGTAAGCTGTCATATTCACAAATGACAGCAAATACTATTGGTTTAAATTCAATTCAAAAGAAAAAAATATAAGAATTTAGATCGTAACCACTTAAAATAAAAGTCATAATTGGTGTATTCATTAGATGTGTCCGACATTATTGGTAATAATCATTTATGAACAAGAGTTAAATTTAAAAAAATGTCTATTACAGCCGAAACAGACTTTTGAAACTTTTTATTATGATCAGTGTGTACGCATCGCGTTGCACACTTTGATCTGACTCAACAAGCGTCGCGTGGTGTCGGTTGACGTAGTGTTTCAAAAGTCGGTTTCGGCCATTATACTTATTTTTATTTACATACTAGCGGCCGCCCGCGACTTCGTACGCGTGGAGTTAGTTAGAAACAAAGGTTCACTGCTTGTTCCCTGTAGGTGATAGCGTGAAAATATGTAGCCTATGTTGAACGACTTCTTAATAATATTCGTGCCAAATTTGAAGTACATCCATACAGTCCTTTTTGAGTTTATCCCGGACATACATACTGACAAACAGACAAAAAATCTAAAAACTATTTTTTTTTGCTTCGGTATCGATTGTAGATCACACCCAAGTATTCTTTTACAAAAATATTCAATATACAGTTTTGACTTTCCTACCATTTTATTACACAGGGTGGTCCAATTAGTATCGTCAACAATGTTTTTTAGATTCCTCGCACCTGGGGGTATCCGAAAATACGGTATTTAGCAGTCTTTTTTGTGACATAATTGTATTGAAGGGGTTTTAGTAAAAAAAGTAACTCAGCTTCCTGAAATTACTTAAAGTTTATCAAAAAAGGCTTGAAAGTTGGAACTTTAGTTTTTAGTAGGATTTACTCAAACATTCAACTTCCATTTAAAAATACAAAAAGGAGTTTCCATAGCTTCTGGCTAAAATCTATGCATGCTTCTAAACTACCAAAAAACATAAAAAAATGTACTTAATCAGCCTATTTTTGTTGTAATTGGCTTTTGAAGGCAGATAGGCTACAAATCATTGAAACACGATTAAAGCATTAAAAAAAATATCTACTTTTGTTCGCATTTTAATCTTAGGGGTTAAACCGAAACTATGTAAAATTACTCATGCTAAAGTTAATTTACAGGAATTTCAATTAACTTTAATTTGAAATTACATTTTTAAGTTTAATTTACCATAACAATGATAAAAATTAGATAAATAAAGGTAGTATATAACTCGAAAACTAAGAAAAATCGCGGAACATATATGGGGTATTTTCGGATAACCCCAGGTACGAGGAATCTAAAAAAAATGTTGACGTCACTAATTGGACCATCCTGTATGTATAGACTAAGTAGGAATAAATACCTGCATGAGATCGCCGGTTGGGTGTGCGTCGAGCATACCAAGGTCTGTCTCCAACGCGTCGTTGGTGCCACCCACAGCACTTGCGGGCTGCCTATATTATATACACAGACAATGAAAAAAATACTACAAACTACACCACATTCAGTTATAAATAAATAAATATTTCCAACACTCACACCAATAAGCCTAGCCCCAAAGTAAGCACTGTAAGGCTTGTGTTATGGGATACTAGGATAACGGATAGAATACTACTGTACATATATAAGTATATTTAAATATAAATTTAAATGAAACATCCGTGACTGGAGTACAAATGCTCGTATTCATCACACAAACATCTGCCCTCACCGGGAATCGGGATCACGAGTCGGCGACGCCACGAAACCCGCGTACAAACCACTCGGCCATAGAGGTCGTCATAAACACAGAATATAGGTGGAACTTATTTAATAACAACTGTTTTTCTTGAGACTTAAACAATGGTGCTTCAATCCGGATTCTTCAACAAAAATACTCTGTTTCCTGATGGGCTGCGCAATTTTTTAATTTAAAATTTAGGACAAAACTATTATTTTTCTTTATAATCGATACAGAGGTTTAAGCCAGAGTTCATCAATAGTTAAATTTGACTATAGTTATACTAGAAAAAAAATAAACATTTGACAAAATTTAAAACATTTATTATGTATGTAAGTATGGATGAAACAACGCAGCCTTAGACATAAAATCATAAGAGACAAAGAGTTACTATCACATTAAGGGTGAAGCCAAACGAGCGTAATTTTGTGAGTTGTGAGTCGCTTATTTTCGGTTACTTATTTTACGTTCAACTGAATTTCTGTTGAGCTGCCATACGAACGTAATTTATTCGGTTACTATTGAGCGTTAGTACGGGGTGTTCGTGTCATCGAGTGCAATGGATCCATTAAAAATATTGTGTATTTACGAAGCATATTCAGAAGATGAGGCCAGAAAAAGAAACTGGGTAAACCCACTGAATAGTCAGAGGCTGGTATGTGGACAGTTCCATACTTTATATGAACCTTTATGTGCAAATCCAGATATGTTTGAAAAGTACTATCATATGCCATTACGTGTTTTTCAAGAATTATTACACCACACAACTTGTAACAAACTGTTGCTTCCCCACTCCCGTTCCTTGCGCTACCCTCACCCCGACCGAAATTCGGACGAGCTAATGCGCATTGAGTCGGCAGACAACTCATTTTGCGTTGTCGTGTGGCACCAACTGCCTTTTTGTATGAAACCGAATGCAGCAGAATTTCTGCGACCGAAATTCTGCGACTCACCACTCACAAAATTACGCTCGTTTGGCCTCACCCTTACAATAAAATTAGGTAAATATGGATTAAAATGGCATGTCCAAAAATGAACCAAATACTTACTCGTTGTCATCATTTATCATTATGTTCCCATGGAGGAACAGATCGCTTCTAACAGTATATATGTTGCTGTCAGAGTTCTCTGTTTGCTCTACCTGTAAAAAAGGACATATTCACACACCTATCTCAAACCACTAGTGTAAGGAGTCAAGCTTATTCTTTGTTTATTATTAAGGTACTTAGTCTCTTTTCATCAAGTCAAGTGTCGTTTCAGTGTTGTAAAAAAAATGTGTGTTACTAATAGAAGTAATCAGCAGGTACATAGGTGCCGTTGCCACATATCACCAATGGCAATAAATAATGGTGATATATATTTATTTTTTGAAATCAATTAATTAACATTTGAATTCATCACACAAATAAACGCCTTATATTTTGGTGCTCTGGCACTGGCGATTTCACGATTTCACAATACCCCGCTGCATTCATGCAACGTGGCCGATCCGAGGCTTGACCCAGTTGTTTCTAAGTGAATCTACTAAGGTTTTGCGGTTTGTTTTTTCATGTTTGTCATTGCTCTCATCACACAATTATATTGTTTGACGCAAAATAATGTGTAATCTTAGATTAAAACGAAAAAGAAAGACTTTCGCGGCTTAAAAGTAATCTGATTAAATTGTGATGCATGACCGCAATAGAGATGATGACTAATTTTTTTTCTTCGTTTATCAGGTAGATTATCAAAAAGTATTGGACACGTATCTTTTCTTTTTTCACATAATATAATCATTGCAGAGATATATTGATTTGAAAAGTCGCATGACGTCACGTTTGGGTACACTTATAAGTGAAAATTCACTCAAAAGTGACGTCACGAGCCCCTACTCCCAAACTTTGACGCGCTATAACTTTGTCATTTTTTGGTTGATTGCCCAAAGAAAAAATACCTGTCCATTATTTTTTGACCATCTAACTGACGGACTAAATAGAATTTCGTTTACTGTACCCCGTCATCACCCCTATTCGCTATAGTCACAATTGGACATTCAAACACGCTGCATGTGCACTCAATATAACAATATTGCGTATATTCTGTAATATAAAATTAAAACAATGCCTTCGATGCTTTTACGAAGAACGAAAATAGTTGAAATCAAATAACAATTTATCTCAAAAATCACCAATGTTATTTACGTAATCGCCATTTAGTTATCAAGAAAAGGTTAACAATACAGCTCAGCCGTACGGACTCGGAAGCGGACTCGCCGTTACGCTCGCACTGCGTTGAGGCGTACAGTTCTTCGAGTGCGAGCTTCTCGCTCGTTCGATTGAATGTTTATATACAGACGTACTTGCACACGTCACGTGAGCGTTGCTTATGTAGTTGAGTCGGATCATATTTTATTTGATGCTAGAATGAGCATACCGTATCTTCCCTTATTTCAATCTAAGTGTGTAATAGAAAAACCAAAACCCTTGTACATTCACCCTTCTGAGCGTTATTCGCTGCTTGGCTATAACTCGGTTGCCGCTCGGTATAGATGAGCATGTCCATATAAAATATATGTAAGACACGGTCTAAGCGTGATTCATCCATTATGTGCATATAAACAGCAGCCATTTGTTGCTGTGGATACACGCGCTACCCATGAATCTCCCCAATTCGCGTTTTCATATTCATGCGTTCAAAATCAAAATCAAAAAAACTGGCAGCGCAAGCGCAGCTGCTGCAGTCTGGTCTCTCACTCGAATTGAAAAGTAAAATGATGCGATTCTACGATGCGAGTTCTTAAGGTAGCTCCAACAGTATTTCGCAGATTTTTTATAGCAACGCGAACGGCATTTGAAGTGGCTGAATATAAACGGGATATATGGTATAGTACTTTGGACTAATTGTCGTAAGTAGTATTTTTATATATTAAATAAACCTAATTTTTCCAACGGTTACTTATTCAATTGTCGGTAATTTTTTAGATTATAACTAATATAATATGTAATATATATATAATAATGCATCAAGTATTGTAATGGAACATTCAGCTTTGTTAACTTTTTTATATTCTTTTTCTTTTAAGGGCCGATTTAACTTAACTGTTTAATAAATTAATACTCAATCAAATAGAGAGAGATGTCATCCGTCACATTACACCAATTAACACAAGTCAACTCTTTATTTTGTCCGCATAATACGATATCGAACAGATTTTATCCAGTTTTCGAGAAATCAGCCCTAATACGAATAAGTCAGTACGAATCAAATTCGTACTAATACACATCCAAAGTGCGACCGATTAAAGTGATCGTCCATTAAATACAGGGCCGGATTTAAGGCTGGGCAGGCGGAGCTGTGGCCCAGGGGCAGACATATATATACAGAGATAAAAAAAAACAAATTTCGATAGATCACCAAACCATGGGGGGAGAGTGCAAATCGTAAGTGGTCCGGCCCAGATTTAGGTGCCTCCACTCCTTCGTTGCCACAGGGCCCTCATATCTCTATATCCGGCCCTGATTACACACAATTCTAAAAAAAAAACAAATTTACTCACGAAACTCACAACGTAGTCGTCGTCGAGGTGAGCTTCAGGGGCAGGACTTGTTGGATTAGTTCTGGACAGCGGCCACGTACAATGCGTCCTAGCTGCTCGCCATTCGCTTCTGTTAACCCCACTCCCTTGTTCTATTATATCCACACTCATTTCTACCCCGCTGGCACTCGTTTCTGCACCACACACACTGTTAACTTCTACCCCATCCACAATTTCTTTTACCCCAGCCTCTACAGACAACCCCGCTTCCGTCGAATCGCGCACTAAAGCCGAACTCGAAACCAGGTTAACCTGTGACAACAACACAAAATTTAATCAAAATTTCTAAGAAATTTTAACACAAATAATAAACAGTAAGTCAATCCAAACAATATAACGCTAGGTTTATGTGAGACATAAACTCGAAGGTAAAAATCTTACCAGGAACGTGCCATTCTCCTCTTGCAATTGTGGGAGAGAAACCGACCCGGTAGTAGCAGTTTCCGATACATTAACATCTTTACTTCGGTGAACCTTCTTCAGATGCATGTACAGAGTGCTCATGTTGTTGAATGTTTGCTCGCAACCTGCGTTTGATATGTAAAACATTGTTAGTTTAATTACAGGAGCAGGCGTTGCGGGGCAGAGGGGGAAGAAGGGAAATACACATAATGCAATTTAAACAGAATGGCGACTGAACTTAGCGCCAGTAAACGAAATGTGTGGGATGAAGGGTCTCACAAACAGAGGCGGCCTGCGGCCGCGGCCACCTTTTATTGGTTGGTCGCGTTTGAACACACGCTTACATTACAAGCGAATACAACGGGCCGTCACCCCGGCTGCCACCAAGCAACATCAGTCTGTAAGACACCTGAAGCAGGCGCTATTGCTGCCAAGTTCACATGCATTCATTTTAAGATTTGAATCGCATTGTACCACCCGTAGGCATTTAGTCCACCCGATCTTCACTGTATGTCGGACCTATTTACTATTACAACCAACGAATTAAATACCCTAGATACACCAACACGAATAAAATCGTGCCCAAAACTTACATTGGTCGATCCACTGCGCTCCGTAAAGTGATCGGTTAGTCAAAAACAATATAAGGCATTATTTAAACATTGAAAGTCACATTTAATGCTTACTGTATAAGGTCTTAATTAAAACGCATGCGTCAGAGTTATGACAGTTCTAAATGCAAGCTCATAAAATTTTACGAAATTAACAAACATTGATTAAATACCTATCGACAAAACGACACTTTACATATTACATATAAGTATTTATTTTGCATTTTTTCACGGAGCTCTGATGCAACTTAACTTTTTAACGGTCCGCGCGTGACAGTGAACCAAGAAGTGCTTGAGTGCGTGGTGCTTCAGGTGGTGGTGCGCGGAACATACACACTGACCGGGGTGGGTGCAGCCGTGCGGACGGCGGCGCGGCGCGTGGTGTCATGCGTGGTGGTCGCGCAGGTGCTCGCGGCGCAGGAAGGCGCGCGCGCACGGCTCGCACGCGTTCCGCCGCTCGCCCGTGTGCCGGCGCGCGTGGCGCTCCAGGTGGTGGTGCGCGGAATATACACACTGACCGGGGTGGGTGCAGGCGTGCGGGCGGCGGCGCGGCGCGTGGTGTCGTGCGTGGTGGTCGCGCAGGTGCTCGCGGCGCAGGAAGGCGCGCGCGCACAGCTCGCACGCGTCCCGCCGCTCGCCCGTGTGCCAGCGCGCGTGGCGCTCCAGGTGGTGGTGCGCAGAACATACACACTGACCGGGGTGGGTGCAGGCGTGCGGACGGCGGCGCGGCGCGTGGTGTCGTGCGTGGTGGTCGCGCAAGTGCTCGCGGCGCAGGAAGACGCGCGCGCACAGCTCGCACGCGTCCCGCCGCTCGCCCGTGTGCCGGCGCGCGTGGCGCTCCAGGTGGTGGTGCGTGGAACATACACACTGACCGGGGTGGGTGCAGGCGTGCGGGCGGCGGGGCGGCGCGAGGTGTCGTGCGTGGTGGTCGCGCAGGTGCTCGCGGCGCAGGAAGGTGCGCGCGCACAGCTCGCACGCGTCCCGCCGCTCGCCCGTGTGCCGGCGCGCGTGGCGCTCCAGGTGGTGGTGCGCGGAACCTACACACTGACCGGGGTGAGTGCAGGCGTGCGGGCGACGGTGCGGCGCGTGGTGTCGTGCGTGGTGGTCGCGCAGGTGCTCGCGGCGCAGGAAGGTGCGCGCGCACAGCTCGCACGCGTCCCGCCGCTCGCCCGTGTGCCGGCGCGCGTGGCGCTCCAGGTGGTGGTGCGCGGAACCTACACACTGACCGGGGTGAGTGCAGGCGTGCGGGCGACGGTGCGGCGCGTGGTGTCGTGCGTGGTGGTCGCGCAGGTGCTCGCGGCGCAGGAAGGTGCGCGCGCACAGCTCGCACGCGTCCCGCCGCTCGCCCGTGTGCCGGCGCGCGTGGCGCTCCAGGTGGTGGTGCGCGGAACATACACACTGACCGGGGTGAGTGCAGGCGTGCGGGCGGCGGCGCGGCGCGTGGTGTCGTGCGTGGTGGTCGCGCAGGTGCTCGCGGCGCAGGAAGGCGCGCGCGCACAGCTCGCACGCGTGCCGCCGCTCGCCCGTGTGCCGGCGCGCGTGACGCTCCAGCTTGCTCGCCGAACGGAACGACCACTCGCAATTCTACACCAACGATCGTATTTTTATTGAGGCGCACGACACGGACCGTAAATTGATTGCCGGCGCCTAACATAAGTTCAAATATTGTTGTACCTGCCAGATGTGTCTAAAAAGATTTGATCACTCCTTTAGGCTCACAGTTTTCAAATAAACTTCACATAACATGGATGACGATTTGGTCGACAAAGTTTGCTTATATTATTTAAGCGCATGTAATTATTTAGGTATTAGTATTAGGTTATATACAGGGTGGTCTAATTAGTGACAACAATTTTTTTTTAGATTCCTCGCACCTGGGGTTATCCGAAAATACCCCATGTATGTTCCGCGAGTTTTCTTAGTTTTCGAGTTTTTTTTTTTGTATTTTGAATGATTTCTGCTAGCGAGGTTTCAAAAATTCATATGTTTTTTCGTAGTAGGTATTTTGCAGTCTATTTTTTGTGACATAATTGTCTTGAATTTTGTTTTAATAAAAAAAATAACTCAGCTTCCTTAAATTACTTAAAGTTACTCAAAAAAGGCTTGAAAGTTGGAACTTTAGTTTTTAGTGTAATTTACTCAAACATTCAACTTCAATTTAAAATACAAAAAGGAGTTTCCATAGCTTTTGGATAAAATTAAAAACTCTGCATACTTCTAAACTACCAAAAATCATTAAAAAAAATGTACTTAATCAGCCTATTTTTCTGGTAATTGGCCTTCGAAGGCGGATAGGCTAAAAATCATTGAAAAGCAATTAAAGCATTAAAAAAAAATATATACTTTTCATCATTTTTATGGTAAATCAAACTTAAAAATGTCATTTCAAATTAAATTTAATTGAAATTTCTTTAAAATAACTTTAGGATGTCGAATTTTATAATCATTTCGGTTTCACCACTAAGTTTGACAAATGGAACTGTACATCACTAAGCTATTTGTTGATCCACTACTGCCTTATTGTAACGCCAATATGAAACTTGTCCTGAAAAGCATCAATGGATATGCAAATTTCACTTCAGTTACACACTATAAATGTCAACAAAGTTAGCGAATAGGCCTGCATAGGCTGGAGTGGATTTACGTAGGGCCCCGGGCCATCGGTCGGTCATCCCGTGAAATACCGAAAAGAAGTTTGACCTGTACATGTATCCCTCCCTTCTACATAGGAAAAAGTTTTTGCCCATAATCCAATAATATATTTATTTACGTTAGTTACTTAGAGAGAAACAACGTGTTTTATTAGCTAACATTACCATTAATGCATATTATTGTGACCCCTCTAGTAGACATCAAAACTCGTCAGTTCAATTTTTATAAGTGTGATTATGGTAGACTGAATGAATACTTTACTAAAATTAATTGGGATGAGTTGTTATTAAGTAGCTCAGTTAACGAGGCTGTCAACGTATTCTATGACAAATTAAAAACTTCTTTTTCTTTATTTGTTCCTTTGTCAAATAGTCCTAAAGGGTCCTATCCATCTTGGTACAGTCCTGCCTTAATAAAAATCAACAAAGAAAAGATGTTAGTACATAGACGCTGGAAAAGATATGGTAACCCCAGGGACTATGACGAGTTCAAGTTACTTAGAGAACGACAGCATAGATTACAGAAAACTTATTTTAAGCATTTTATTGATTCATCCGAAAAACTCTTGCAAAAGTCACCCAAATATTTTTGGAACTATATCAAAGGTAAAAGGAATACCAGTAGTTACCCTAAAACTTTTTCACACTCCAATAACTTTTATTCTAGTGGTGAAGATATATGCAGGGCCTTCAGTGAGTTTTTTGAGAGCGTTTTTGTGAATTCAACTGAGTCACATCCTCCACTGCCGGAGGGAATTCCTTGTAGCGAGGAGCATCTTGCCCGGATCCATATAGACGAGGACCGAGTACTAAAGCTTCTGCAGTCTTTGGACGCAACTAAAGCTGCTGGATGTGATGGCGTGCCCCCAGTACTGCTGGCATCTTGTGCGAAAAGTCTTTCGGCTCCTATCACCATGTTGTTTAATAGATCGCTTAAAGAGTGTGTTTTCCCTGATGTTTGGAAGCAGGCCAGAATCGTGCCAGTGCATAAGAAGGGGTCTAAGTCACTCATAGAGAACTATCGGCCAATTTCGATCCTCAATACAGTAAGTAAATTATTCGAGAAGGTAGTTCTTGAGCAAATTTACTCCACCATTGCTAAAGGTATTCCGCAGAATCAACATGGATTTTTGAGACGCCGCTCTACTGTATCGAACCTAACACTGTTTTCAAATTATGTTCTTAATGGAATGGAGAAGGGTGGACAAGTTGACGTAATTTACACGGACTTTGAAAAAGCGTTTGACCGCGTAGACCACGGTATCCTCATCCATAAACTTCAATGCCTCGGTATTCATGGTGATTTATTACGCTGGGTCCAATCATACTTAACTAAAAGGTCTCAGATGGTCGTTCTTGGTGGTTACAGATCTGACTTTGTCACTGTCCCTTCTGGAGTTCCACAGGGCTCGCATCTCGGTCCTCTGTTTTATAATGCTGTTTTATATATCCACGACATAGATAAGGTAATCAAGAACTCAAACCATCTTCTGTATGCTGACGATAAAAAGATATTCATGAGTGTGCGCGATGTTGCTGATTGCCAAAAGTTGCAGGACGATCTAAATAATCTTTTCTATTATTATAACAAAAATAATATAAAAATAAGTATTAGTAAATGTCAATGCATAAGTTTTACCCGTAAACCTAATCCTATAGTGTTTCCTTACAATTTCAATAATGTAACGATTGTGAGATCTGATGTGGTCCGTGATCTAGGAGTGTACTTTGACAGTAAAATGGTAATGTCTACACATATAGACACTATAGTGGGGAGGGCCTATCGCAACCTTGGTTTTGTTATGCGTACATGTCGTCCTTTTAATAGTCCCTTAAGTCTAAAAATAGTCTATTATGCATACGTGCGTAGTCTCTTAGAATATGCGGCCCCAATATGGGGCCCGTGTTACAATATTTACATTAATCGTATCGAAGGCATACAGAAGAAATTTGCACGCCACTTGAATTTTAGATTTCGGAAAATTCGTGTTAAATCGACGTACGAGGAAATTTGCCGAGCGCACGACTTGCTTACCCTGGAGGAGCGTCGTGAGGTCCTTGATATGGGTCTGCTGCATGATATCGTTGGTGGTGGCTTTGATTGTCCAGAACTGCTTAAACTAATATTTTATAATACACTTCCTCGTCGTACCAGGTCTTCCAATTTGTTATATGTCCCACATCATTATACTAAATATGGTCAAAATGCTGTGCTTTCTCGTCTACCAAAAATCTATAACGTGAAATTTGGTGAAGCCGATCCTTTTGTTGGTTCAAAAAAACAATTTCTGAATAAAGTGAAACAATTACTATTTAAGAACTTCCAAACAGCAACATCCTCATAATCGTGGGTTTATGATCGTGAATTATAGAACCGTCATATTGTAAACATTAAAAATATGTATATTTCACATATTGTATTATGGTTATTCAGTCCCCACTTAAAATATATAAATATGTATTGTATGTGTATATACCTGAATGTATATATATGTATGTATGTATATATGGGTAAAGAAAAAAAATATATATATATATTAGGTTCTTAATGTACACCTATATTTTCCCCTGAGAACAAAACAGATAGGGTCTGTATTATTATAATTTTGGAGTTTTCTTTTCTTTTTTTTTTTTTTTCACTAAGTTAGCAACTGTCAGCATCTCATATTTTCTTTTGTAACCACGTCTGTTCGTTTTAAAACCTTATTGTAATCTGTGGATAGTCGTAATTGGCTTTCAAATTATATATCATTGATTGTAATTCCAATATACATATAAGCTGTGTACTGTCCCTTAAATAAATAAATAAATAAATAAATAAATAAATAAATAAATTATGCATAAAAGCGGATTTTAGAACAATTGGAAATCAGATGACTTTCATATGCTTAAATAGGCCCCGCATCAATTTCAGCCCCGGGCCCCACCATTTTTTAATGCGCTCCTGGCTCTAAGTCATATTATAATATAGTGAAATTCTTCGCGTTTTATGTATTTTCAATATAAACAACAAAAACAAATGTTAGCGACTGACCGGGTACTGGCAGCGGTAGGGGCGGTCGCCGGTATGCGCACGCGCATGCTCGCGCAGGCGGCACGGCAGGCGGAACACTCGCCCGCACCCGCTCCACCCGCACACCAGCGCCGGCGGCGATGCTCCCCGGCTGCAGTGCACGCGCGCGTGCCTACCCAGTCCCGATGCCCAGAAGAAACGACGCGCGCACACATCGCACCTACCAATTACCAACAGCCAACGAATCAGAAATGATTCCAGTATTACTCTCTAACAAAGACCGCTAAAACATGGTTCCGAACTCATACAACTAAACTTCAATACTAAAGCAGCAGTCTCCAACAAAAGTTTATTTGAAAACATTCAACAAAAACACGTACACAAAGCTGTTTCTGAAACATGTTTCTCTATACACACCGTCTAATTCTCACGTGGGTGTCGTTCACAAAATACACAGGGATGCGTGGAACGCAACCTACGCTCCAGGTGCAACAAATGTCAAATTTGACAGTTTCATAAATTTTATGTCAAAAATTAAACGCCAGAGTAAAAATTGCACTCGGAACGTAGGCCCCGCTAAAGAGTTGTCAAAAAAATGGCCAATGAAACAATATCCTGCCTGGACCCGCGTGGGGGTGATTTGTGTACGTCTTTTCCATTGGGCTCGGAAAGCGAAAACTTTGTTGATGCAAACAAATAAATAAATAAGTACACGCTGAGAAATCCCAACCAATCACATGGTCGGCATATTAATCGCAGTTATTTCGCCCCGCCCACTTGATCGCAGTTTGCGTGGAACCACTTTTTAGCGCAGTTTGTATTCCATATCATTTCTAATTCGTTGCCAACGGCCTATTATGGCGAGAGGCCCACTGCGTTTTATCCTTGCCCTAGTATGCACTGCATCATCCCATTCTCTGGGAGTGATAGCATCAGATGAAGCCTGATGAGACACCCTTATGGTCAGTAGCACAGTATTAACCCTAACAGTAAGGAAGCTACATACAAACATTCGGAAGGACACACGCCCACAGACGCATTATTTTTTTATTAAAAATTACTATGGGAATGGATAGATAGCGGAAAAGTCAATTTTATTCAATGAAAAAACAATGTTTTAATTTTGAAATTTCGATGGATTTTCATGTACAATAAGTATAAAATATAAAATAAGTATTCAAAAATAAGTTTTATAAAAAAAAACTTTAGGATAAAATTATAGCTCACGAAAAAAAAAACAAAATATTGGGTTTATAAATCTCAATCTAACTAAAACTAGATTTAACCCACAGAAAAACATCAAAGTTAATTTGACACTATTTTATGGGCTTAATCTACTAGCAAAATTTGCTGCAAGTGGACCTGTAGTAAATCTAGGACTTATTAGGCTTTTCTATATTGAACCTTAAAAATTACTCACCCATAACTAGCATCTTCAGGTTTATGATCTTCATTTAAATGTTTGAGCAACAAATGTCGCACAAGAAATACCCTTCCACAAGGTACCTCTGTTCCATCAGATGCAAGTTTTTTTACAGGACATTCGACTGTCACTTGCCGAGCAGGTTTAATGGTGCCATCTTCATTATGAATTTTTTTATGTTCCTGCAGCTTTTGTTCACTCCTAAATTCCTTTTTACAATTAGGTGCATCACACTAAAATATTACATATTCTTTATTTGAGATTAAAAAATAATTCACTGAGAATCTTACTTTATTACGGGCCTAAGATTTGCACAGGAGTGATGTATCTATTTGACAAAAACGGGACACCGAGGATTCTGTACTATTTGTACGAACATAATTATTATAAATAGTTAAGGAAAGGCGTCTCTCAGTTCTGAGCTTTTCCTGAAATTTAAGTTCCGGTACATGAAAAAAAAATACTCGAGGTGAAAGGTAAAAAATAATTGATTTTTTCTCTATTTTCATGAAAACGGTAAGTTTTATCGTAATATTACCTTAGAGAAAAATTGTGGATCATAAATTGATCTATAAAAAATGTATTAATAACATTTTTCCTAAGAGCAACCGTTCCTGAAATATAACGATTTAAAAATTGTAAGCGTCTTAATATGCATAAGTACGACACGTATATACGAGGGGGCGTTTTTAAGTTCGCGGAATGGAGGGCAAGGATTGAAAATAAATATATATATACCATATATATATTTTTAATATATTCACCTGCTACCATAATATTTCTTCTGCTTTTTGCTGTTTCTTTTTTAGTCTGCTATCTTCCAATATTATTTTTTCGACTTTTTTAATGATCTCCGGAGTAGTCACCTCGATCGCCCGTCCGGGCCGCGGCAAGCGCGGTCCTGCCTTGTTTAAAGAGACGGTGCCACTTGTAAACCATGGTTTTACCCGGGCAAGAGCCCCGTAAACAGATTCCATCCCTTCCAGTATGCTTTCATCTGACTTACCTTGCTTGATAAGAACTTTATTACGGCACGGTTCTCGATTTTTTCCATAATGCACACTTTCTTCCCGATTTAATCGTTTGTTTGACGATAGTTCAAAGACTAATGACCCAATTAAGACAAAACCTGATATTTATACTATAATATTGAGTGGCTGAAGTTGTGGCCACCCCAATAATGACCTATTTTATCCTCCCATTACCCTCCCATTCCGCGAACTTAAAAACACCGTCTTACATCTCTGTAGCTGTAATATAAGTGAAAATATTTTTCTACATGTGATTGTCACTTACATTTAAAATATAAAATATACATATGTATAACTATGAGAATAATGTGCTGAAGCTTTTATAAAAAATTAATTCAACTCCACACAAAATTATCACCAACGGAATTCGCTTTCTTCTTTTTATGTACGATGCTCCTAGGAAAACTTCCAACTTAGATAAGTATTGAAATCCATGTTTTGTTAAAAACTCTCGGTATAAGAAAAACCAATAACCTGAGTTGCTGCTCAGCTGTCTTTGTTGTGGCTTGGTTATCAGCTAGACCCAAAAAACTGGGGTTGGAAGTTGGTTGACAATACACTAGAACCAATTCAGACTTTACTCCTACCTGCGCCGGAAAAACTTATCAAGTGTTACTGCAGTGCTAAATGTGGTTGCAAATAAGTTGGACTGTTTTATTCTCTGGCATGTACGAATTGTCAAAGCCAGTCATGTTATATTGTGGAATCATCAATAGTAGAGGATTCATTTGCTACCAACGATGAGAAATGTGATACATCGCTACTGACGCAATTCATTTACACCCAGGATGTAGAAGAAGAAGATCAAGAAATAGAAGAACAGGATCAAGAAGAAGAAATGGAAGATCATGAATCGGACGTATAAATTTTTCTACTGTTTTTAATTTCCATCACAATTATCAATTCCAACCCTTGCTTATATTTGTTATTATGCTATAGTTTGCATTTAAACAGAATCACAGCAGACCTGTAGAATAGGCCTGCTGGGGAAACCACGTTTAAAAAAACGCGCTAAGTACACTACCTCAGAGGTGGTGTGCATACAGTGGCGGGGCAAGACCTAAATTTGATGTGGGCAAGACAGATTTCGCGAGACCCTGTTCTGTGGCAACCTGAAGACGGATTTTATAAAATAATAAAAAAAAGAAATTCGCTTTAAGCAATGCATACAAATTTTTGAGGCGCGAGGCCCCTTGTACCGCGAGGCCGTAGGCGGTGGCCCACGTCGCCCACGCCTTACGCCGCCTCTGTGTGCATATTATAACGTTTAAAACTTTTTATGGTTACAACTCAGGAATACCCTTTCTATCTACAGTAATATTATGATGAGACTTACCATTTTAATGAAATAGCGAAAAGCCTTTTTAGACCTTTGACCTCGAGTGGGGAATATTGATACGTTATTTTTAATTATGATTTGAACAATAGTACTATATTTCAGCTTGGACTAAGTACTTTATGTGGAATTTTAATTAACAAGTTTCCATGAAAGAGAATAAAATACTGGAATTTAGATACTTGTTTATGAATTGTTTTTCTTTGTCGTATTATTCACAAGTGGAATTCCTTGCGCGCGCATGTTTTCCCTCCTTCCTAAAATTTGGGGGCCTTTAAGAGAAGCGTGAAGATTTTGAATGTGAAGCATTGTTGCAGGGCCGGCAAAGTAAGGATGGTTGGTGTGGCAGTTTATTACTGCTGTACCAACTATCTTCGCGTTTGGACTTTATCGCCACTTAACATCAGGTGGGGTAGTCATTTGCCTACCTGGCTATAAAAATATAATAATATTGAGATCTGTATCTGAGTGATAGAGGCAAGCCTATTTAGTGATATGTGCTACGCTGTGTAGTTATACATTTATTTCTTAGTAAGATGCCATATAATGCCCTACGTCGTAACGACACATTAGGTACAAAAGACGAAAAATCTCATCTCATTTTTACCAAAACAAACATTAAAAAAAAGAAAAAAAAAATTACTTGTAAATCTCCATACTTGTGCATAAACAAAACTTTCAAATTGAAAATCATAGTGGATATCAAGAAATGTTTTTATTTTTATGGGGGGCAATAGCAATATTAGAACCTGTTTGTTCCGATCCATTGTCAAAGGTCTACTGAAATCTACACTGAAAGACTGTGCTGCATCAACACAGCTCAGGTATGACATGTAATCAGTTGCAATGCAATAACGAGGCCTAACTCTCACATGTATGCTCAGTAAAACAAAAAGCAAAATATGTAATTTACCATAAACTTCCTTACTGTAGCTGAAAACATGTTATTATTTTGGGGTGACTCAATAGTTACAACTTCTTCTTGTTCCTCTTGGGATATCACTGTTGACAAGGGTACCATATTTGTTATGAGATCTGGATTATCTTGAATATACACTTCACTTACTGGGGATTTATCATCTAGAATATTAATAAATTACATATATTTTAAAGCATAAAATGCTAAAAAATTTATAGTTCTAAACTTAATGTTAACAACATACCTATAACCATTATAGTTTCTATCTGGTTTCCAGGTTCACAATCAATGTCATACAGCATAACATTCTGAAATATAGTTTGAGATATTTATAAACATCAACAAAGGCATTATTAACTATTGAACAAATATTGGAATAAAATTATTTTTAAAAAAGAAACAAAATCAACAGAGTTACCTTTTCAGGTGTATCATTAAAAAAAGCTTCTATGTTGACCATAGTATGATTCGGATCATCATCTTAAACAAATACATAAAACATTATAATATTTTTTCTTTGTAAGCAGGCTTATGTAAGAAACCAAAATATACCCACTATTCGTAATAACATTTTCACCTGATTCTGTAATTACATTACTTGTGGTTAAATTTTCATTGCTGAATTTGTTACCAATTTTATGATCATGATTTAAATCATTCTCCAGGTGATGTGAAACTGGTTTTAAAATGTTACTAAAATCTAAAGTAAGATTGGGTTCAGACACTAGTTGGCCATTTCTAGTTTCTGAAGCATCACATGGCTCTCTGTTAATATTTCCTACATCTTGAGTTTTACTTGATACAGTGCCAGATGGCTTTTTCCGTAAAATATTTGGTTTTTGATATTTCTTCCTTTTGTTTATGCTCTCAGATGACATAAATATAGTTTTCATCTTTAATATATCTGAGGAGTTGGTGTCTGAAAACAGAAAAACAAAGATTACATATAAGTTTTGGATTGGAATTACTTTGTTTCTTAATAGTACAAAACAATAATTATTGCTAGATCAGCTTTGAGGATGGTAAGTTATGACAATCAGTAATATCTTTTATTGCAATTGAATAATGTATATGCTTTCAAGTAACCATCATAATTTACATATTTTAAAAGATAAAGAATCAGGGAATCTGAAACAATCTAGATAAAACTCTATTCATTATGAGCAGTTTATTCACACCATTCTAATCAACATAATAAGTATTTATTTGTTCCTTAAACTATAAATAACAATACATAAACTTAAACTCTTTTGAAAACAAAAAGGGAATGTGGCTGTGGTGGTACTTTGGAGAATAGGCCATTTTCCACCACATGAGTCCAAAGCAGATTGGTGAGTGTGCTAACTACTGTAGGTAGAGATTATAACCAGCAGCCTATTGTACCTACCCAAGTACGAAGGGACTGAAGATAAAATAATTTTTGATCACCCATCCAATGGCTATTACAGAATTTGTATAACTTCTTTCCACAATCGTAGTTCCAACGCGTTAACCACTGCGCCATCGAAATCTTACCCAAGTAATGTATTATTTTAATACAAAAGGTCCTTTTACAACTTTGGTTTGCAATTGTAACCTTATTCAGAGCTTATTCATAACAATATATCTCAGAGAGAATATTCTGTAGTATGTGCATGTAAATATGAGTACGTCCTTAAAAAGTAAACGAAAAACATTACAAAAACCAACAATATACCCACCTCCAGAGTTCGATAGTAGTATGAAAACACATAGGATTTTATTACCCAAAATTATAAATTGAATAAGATTACAATACGAAAAAAACAACCAACCCAACAAATGTTTGTTTTTTAAGATTCTCCCTTTTCAGAAAGACAAAGGGACAACGTCCATACAGCCTAGTCTTTAATTATATAAATCTTCATTTTTTACATTACAATGTCGATGTGACGCATTCTAATGTTTTTTGGAGTATTTGGCACGAAATATATCGAGTTAGCTTTTTCGATAAGCTTCTGTGAGGTAGTCAACACTACAATAAAGTTCTCACGTCCACTTGACTAAAATAACGTATACTTTAAAGATTCCACTTCTTCAGTTGCGCAGCTGGTTGTAACACAAAATCACACCAATTTTATTTCACAATATCCACTATGAACGAATTTAAGAATAGATAAAATAAGACGGCAACCGCACTCCATGAAATCCTGCAAAAAAAACTTTGATTTTAGTTTCTCCCGTTTTAAGGAAGGCAAAGGGAACAATGCCCATTCTTCCTTTTTTTCCTTTCCATTTTTACATTAGAATGTCGGTGTAATGCATTCTAATGTTTCTTGCGAGTGTTTGGCACGAAATGTATTCAGTTGGTTTTTTCGAAAAGTTTCTGTGAGGTAGTCAACACTTTAATAAAGGTGGTTTTCCAATTACAGAGCATAATGCGACTCAGTGGCGCACAATGCCGAATTATGCTGATGCTTATTTGGAACGTGAATTAGTTTTCAAATGCACCAGCAGAGTGCGCTAAGTTCAGTGTTGGAAAAAAAGTCAATGTTTGTACCTTCATCCATATTTATATTTAATTTTGAACACAGTTTGAATTAAAAAAAAAACTATGATGAAACGAAAGTTTTAATATTTTTTCTAACAATGACGCCAATTCTGGCGTGATTCTCTAAACTTAAAACTAAATTTAACATCAGTCTCTCCTTTTCATTCTGTATAGAGAATGACAAGGATATACTGCTGTCAAATTTAAGTTTAGGTTTAGAGAAATCGACACCAATAAATAATATTACTAACGATAAAATATAAATAAAACATTTCGATCAATGCCAACTTAAAGAAAAAACACTTGTTAACTTTCTGTCGCTGAGGTGGTACGATTGCATGCATCACATTAAAGCATTACTTTTGAGAGTGCTCAATTGTGCGAAGCGGTGCTGTAGTTGGAACACTCAACGTTAAGCATTATGCCGCATAATGCGCTATAATGCTGTAATTGGAAAGCTACCAAAGTTCTCACGTCCACTTGACCGGAATAGCGAATATTTTAAAGATTCCACTAATTCTTCAGTTGCGCAGATAACACAAAATCACACCAATTTCTCACGTCCTATTGACCGGAATAGCTTATATTTTAAAGATTCCACTAATTCTTCAGTTGCACAGATGGTTTGTTACACAAAATCACACCAATTTTATTTCAGAGTATCCACTATGAACGAATTTATGAATAACTAAAATAAGACGCCAACCGCATTCGAACACTCGATGAAATCCCGCCAAAAATACCTGCTTACCTGCCCAAGTGCTTTTTCTTAGCATTCTCCTTATTTGGGGAAGGCAAAGGAAACAATACCTATTCAGCCTAGTCTTTAGTTACAGTTTGTCTATAAAGTCGTAACATTAAATGATGGCGCCACTAGTATGCATGTAGCAACCCTATACAGTCAGACCAAAATGATTTTGATATTAGCAGTTCATTCAAGTAAAATAGGTAATTAATAAGACACACTATAGGTACCTATGCTTATAAAAAGTTTAGCCAAGCATATTTAATTGAATCAGAATAAAATTATTATAGATAAAATAGTACTTTATAGTGTAAAAGTGTGTACTGTTGGTGATTACCGCTGAGGTGCCATTGAGACCAGAGCTGTTAGGTAATCATCAATACACACAAGTATCATCATACGACGTTTTTTAACACACTTGTTAAGAAAATAATACTAAAAATCATTTTATAGTATATAAAAAGTTTATTTAGAGAAATAATTTGTAAATGTGCAGTTAGTAAAATTAGTGATAGGTATCTTCACTAAAAGCATCTGGCCATGGTTCTTTATGTGACCATTTCTTTCTTTGGTCAGCCTTGCCTGTTTTCCTAGGAGTTTCAAACTTTCCATCATTCTTAAAACCTTCGTTGACTATCCGATTCTCTGATTTTCCTGGAAAAAAGTAAAAAAATATGTAACAGAATAGTAACAATAACTTATTGACATGAAGCAATTAATTCAAAATTGGTAGAAAACCTGACCGAGTTGAACCATAATAACGAATCAAAAGCAATGGTCGTACTACAATATTACGTATTTATAATGCCAATCTAACCTAAAAATGTGCAATGTAAACAATGCCTTTTTTGGTCTCAAAATCGTAAATTGAGTAAATTTGTAACTTCAGGCAGATTACAAACAAATAGTTACACGATTACATACCCGTCATAGATGCTGTTCGCCCATAAACATCGTCCAAATCCCACAAAATTCGTCCAGCTTGGTAGTCTTCGAAACTTCGCTGGAAAACTTTAAAAATCACTTCCCGCGTGCCACTCCGATTTACTTTACTCATTTTTATACCTTTCTGCGTAGTTTTGTCTTAATTTATTACAGTTTAATCCAAACAATAAAAAATACAAAAGGAAAACTGTTCCACAACTGAAACTCGATGACAGCTGATGTACATAAGTTTGGAGTTGCCAGACACATGAATAATGTTAGTACCTCAAACATTCATGTCACGACTTTATAGACAAACTGTACATAAACAAAATATTTTACATTAGAATGTCGGTGTGACGCATTCTAATGTTTCTTGGAGTGTTTGGTACGAAATGTATCGAGTTGGCCTTTTCGATAATAAAATTCTCACGTCCACTTGAATAGCGTATATTTTAAAGATTCCACTAATTCTTCAGTTGTGCAGACGGTTGTAACACAAAATCTCATCAATTTTATTTCACAATATCCACTATGAACGAATTTAAGAATAATTTAAATAAGACGCACACCGCACTCGATGATATCCCGCCATATACTCCTGCCCATGTACTGTCTGTCCAGGGTTTCCAGGACACCCGATTTTACAAGAGATCTCCTGTTCTTCTGTTTTTCTACATAAATCTACTGTTTCTCCTTAAATACCATTTTCTTTTTTAGATTGCATGTTGAGTTGCATTTTCCGCCATTAAGAATGTAGATAACCTTAATTATAAAGCAAAATAAACATATTATTGAATAAAAAACGAGCGTTGAGGGGCGGTAGAAGCCACAAAAACACATTTGTTGCTGGCCTATATCTTGATTTGATTTACCAATTCTAGGGACAAAATAGGGGGGTACACATCGGAACAATTATGCCCCGCATCCCGCATCTACTGTTTTTTCTTGTAACTCTTTCCAAAGAGTAGTATTTATATTATGGGGCTCTTTCCATACATCTAGTTATTTTTCTATAACGCCTCCCAATTTTTTAAAATCGGACCTAGTAACACTTTGTCTGTCTGGTATCTGCTGGGAGTTTTTGGTGGGATTTTATCGAGTGCGATTGGCGTCTTGTTTCAATTATTCTTAAATTCGTTCATAGTGGATATTGTGAAATAGAATTGGTGTGATTTTGTGTCACAACACAACCATCTGCGCAACTGAAGAATTAGTGGAATCTTTAAAATACACGCTATTCCGGTTAAGTGGACGTGAGAACTTTATTGTAGTGTTGACTACCTCACAGAAGCTAATCGAAAAAACCAATTCGATACATTTCGTGCTAAAAACTCCAAGAAAAATTAGAATGTGTCACACCGACATTCTAATGTAAACAAGAAGATTAAGATTTGTATTTATGTATACGACTGAAGGACTTGTATCAATGGTCATAAATTATTAAAAAAAAAACGAATTTTTTGGCGGGATTTCATCGAGTGCGGTTGGCATCTTATTTTAACATTCTTAAATTCGTTCATAGTGGATATTGTGAAATAAAATTGGTGTGGTTTTGTGTAACAACTGTCTGCGTAATTGAAGAATTAGTGGAATATTTAAAATATACGCTATTCCGGTCAAGTGGACGTGAGAATTTTATTGTAGTGTTGACTACCTCACAGAAGCTTATCGAAAAAGCCAACTCGATACATTTCGTGCCAAATACTCCAAGAAACATTAGAATGCGTCACACCGACATTCTAATGTAAAAACAAAAAGAAGATAAATATAATTAAAGACTAGGCTGTATGGGCATTGTTTCCTTTGCCTTCTCTAAAACGGGAGAACTTCAACAAAAAAAAAACTGGTGTCTGCTAGGGATGTCGAAAGTAGAAAAAAATATCGATATATCGATACATCGATATTTAAAAAAAATATCAATATCGGCTTCGATATATCGCGAAAAAACATCGATATATCGATATATCGGACCAATTTTCCCAAAAATATATGTAGCGCAGTCAGCCTAGCACAGTAATAATAACAATACAAATTATAATTAAAGAAAGAATTAGTACCTAATTGCCGCTACACTACATGACAGTACAGTATCTCACGAAAGACGACACGCAGAATAATAATGGAACGAAAATTATCTCTCTAAAAGTAGACCCTGTTTTCGAATGATGAAAATGATTGCAGGGCCTCTCAGGTGCCATCTTTTGTAAACAAGACTGGACAGTCACCCACTTCCACAGAATATAATGGAATTCACCAGCGAAACAGATTTACAAATCATAGACAATACTAAATACACAGATCATAGATATGTTAAATATCATTAATCTGAGATCCAGTTACGATTTTTCCAGATACGAAACATAGAAAGGGAGCGTAGGGCGTTGGCGACTAGAGGTAACATGCTTGTCCGTAGATTTGCCCGTTGTTCGGACCAGGTCAAAATTACACTGTTCAAAGCTTATTGTCAAGGTCTTTACACGGCGGGTCTGTGGACGAGGTATACCCAGAAGTCGCTCAACGCCCTACGTGTCCAATATAATAATATTTTCAGGATGATGTTGTCTCTCCCTCGATTTTGCAGCGCCTCTGAAATGTTCGCGAAGACCAGAACGGACGGCTTCCACGCCATACTTCGTAAAAAAGTGGCCTCCCTAATTAGAAGGGTGAGAGAGAGCGACGGCAGCATTCTGAAAGTAGTGGCAGATGATCCGCATGCACCGTTAAGGAGACATTGTACGCGCTTGATGTCCGAAGTAGTAGATAAGAGTTCCTCTATACATCGGGCGCAGGCAGTGCCTTTGCGGTGCATGAATAATTAATTAATTAATCATAATAATAAAATCAATCATAAAATCATAATTACTAACCTAGTTTTAATCATAATTTGTATACTAACATGTTGGATCTAAGTTGTCCCAAATAAATGAATTTGAATTGAATTGAAATTGAAATTAGTTAGATCGTGATATGAGGCTAATAATTAAAAAAATATCGTTTTTGATACAAATTTCGATATTGGTTATTTTGTATCGATATATCGAATCAAAATATCGATACATCGATATATTTTAAACAAGCCTAGTGTCTGCTCTTCTTGCCCATGACATGCTGTGATCAAAATAAAACTGGTGATTTTCTCAGTGTTTTGCACTTCGTTCTTAGGTGGATTCAAAGGAGTAATACTCGTGTTGATTTCTAGTTGATGTCTTTCACACGGTTTTACGTGGTGCACGTCATGTGCACTTAGACAAACTTTGAAGTTTAATATTTCACGTTTAAGCACACTTTTTTAATTGGTACATTTAGGTCACGGACCTGAAGGTCCGTGCACATAAGTATTGAAAATGCTTGAATGTGGAATGACGTTACAGGATCTTTTTGATGAAGTTAGAGACATGGAAATATCGGATATGTCTGCCTTTGCTCATGTACTTTCATACTTCGAGGAAATAAACGAAGAAACGGAGTGCTTTATGCGGGTATGTTTTGTGTGATGTATTAGTAATTGTAAAACAACTATTGCTGGAAAACCGGTCAGAGTGTCGCCTTTTATAAGCCTCATAAATTGTATAGGTGCTCCAAAATGTGAAAAGAATACTTCTAAAATACTAAAACAATGTAAAAAGTATCTAATCGAAGTTTTTTAATAGAATAAACTGATTTCATAGAAAATACTTGTGATATTCAAATGGGTGGTTGGTTTTATTAGCAGTCTCTTTTCCTCAGACACTGTAGCAATAACTGTGTTATATAAGGCATTCAGTATTTTGATAGAGTCATAGAAATGAAGGACTCAGCAGTCCTTGCATCCTAAAAAATTTATGAATTTTTAGGTTAGGTTAATTAAAAAAAAACATGCATTTCCGTACAAAATCTTTAGTAGGGGGGGAGTCGGGGAGACCCCCTCCTCCCCCCCCACATCAAAACAACCCCGAAATTCCACCACAACTAAGGGAATTTAGTACCAAAATCTCACCGCGGTACTCAACCACAAGTAATGAAAAGCTGAGCCAATTTTACTAGCTTTAATCAAATATCATTCTGATGTCTGGAATTGAGGAGACGGTTACAGATCTACACTGAGTTACTCACTAACTGTGCAATAATTTCATTGTATTTGAATTCCAGATGCTTGGAAATAAATTTGATAATGCCACTATAACATGGGAGCAACCTTTGTATCAACAATCAAATCGTTTAACCAGAACATTGAAAGATCCTGATAATTTTGATAAATTGACTTATAAAACAGGCCCTATGACGAAAGATGAAGTTGAGCTTATTGAGGAAAATTGGCATAAGTTTATGGAGGTATGTTTTCTTTTAAAGTTTTTAAATGTTGCCCTTCTGTTGGCAGTGTTCACATAAACTGGTTGCCAGGTTTACAGCTTATACATGAAATTTTTTATTCACACTAAAACCTATAATATATTATTATTACTATGCTGAGTGATGTCAACTACACTATGTTAAGTGCTGGTATTAAACACAGTGGGTGTGGCTGGATAGGCCTATGCACCTGAATTTGCAATATATCACAGTCGAGCACTGTGAGCTGTTTAGCACAGCCTGCTTTGTTTAGGTACATATACATGGTAAATGATTTGTTATATGTAAATAAGTTAAGTTGAGGAGCTCGATGGCGCAGGTGGTTAGCACGTTCGGCTGCGATCGTTGTAGTTAAGCAACTTTCGCAGTGGTCGGTTATAGGATGGGTGACCAAAAATTTCTATCTTGAGTTCCTCCATGCTTCAGAAGGCACATGTTGGTCCCGGTTGCATCTGCAGTCATTAGCACCGGCCAATCCGCACTGGGCCCGCGTGGTGGGTCATGGCCTAATCTCCCTAATCCATCCATAGGGAAGGCCTGTGCCCTAGCAGTGGGAACATTAAGTAGCTGATGAGGATGATGATGAAATAAGTTAAAGCAAATGACGCCACCCCACCTAATGTTTAGTGATAGCTGGTGTGGCAGGTGGCTGCAAGTTTGCTCTGTACACCTCTTGTTTGGACCCTCCCTCGGACCCTCGTAGCAGGAGGGAGGGAGCATGTGAGCTGACAGCAACACAGCAAGTCTGTTTGTAAAAAAAAAGACAAATGCTTGCTGACCTGTCAAAATTTCAATATTTTTTTGTCTCTGTTATAAAAGTCTCTAGGCAGTAATTAGCCAAGGCTATGGATTTAAGTCAGGACAGGCCAAAATCTGGCCCTAATCATGGCATAACTGTAGGGCTATATAATATATATATATTATAGTTGTTAGTCACCAGCTCCCCACCGCCAATGATGCGGGTCACTGCAACCTATCCAAAGCATCCAGTAAGTTGTTGAGTTTAAGAGCCATCCCAGAGGTGCGGGCGAAATTAACGCAGAACTGCACTTGTCTGTACACCTACACTGGGCAGCTGTGCTTGGTTTACTTGTAAGTACACCAAGTACCTACCAACGTATATATACGCCCAGGCGTATATAGAGGATGCTAATTTGGATTAATTATAATCCAAATACAGATTTCTTGTAAAATCGAATGGGCGCGCATTTGACCTCGTTCCTCCTTAAGGAAAGCAATGACCTAAGTTGCCTAGAGGGTACCTAACTATTCACTCTTGATTTGAATAGACCTTGATTTGAACAGAGAAGCCGGCATTTGCATTTGAATTTCACAACTGGGCAATAAAAAGCAAAACACTGATTACAGACTAGGCACCTGTGGAATTATCTATTATACCTAGTCAGGTCATAAATTCTGTCACATGTTTAATATAAAATATTGAAACAAGTTTATTCATTATGTAACCATTTATATACCAAAATAAACTTAACAAAACATAGATTCTTATGACAATAAAGTTTATTCAAATGACTTCCGTGATTTTGAATACAGGCCTTCAATCTGCGCGGACAGTCGTCTATCGCAGCATGAACGAGGTCCATGTCAATATCAGCGGCTGCCTTAATCAAGGATGTCTTGAGTGACTCCAAATTGGGATGAGGCTTTGAGCACGCCTTTTCCTACAAGTGTTGCCATATCTTGTAATCTAACGAACTCAAATCTGGACTGGAGGAGGGCCTTTCTTCGTGCCGGATGTAGTCGATTTCACGCGCCGCCAGCCAGTCTTGTGTGCTCTTCGCTCTACGAGCTAGGGCCGAATCTTGTTGGAATACCCAGTGCCTGTTATTGAACATGGTATGAGAAACAGGTTCCACAAGGTTCGTCAGGACTGTATTTTGATACACAACTGCATTCGTTTTTACACCTTTCTTACAAAAATCTACCTCTGTTAAGCCCCAATAAGAAACTCCCAACCATACCATGAGCGAGGATGGAAAATGACCTCGTTGAACACGCGGAATACTGTAGCTCGCTTCTTCACTACTGTGTGCGTACACCTTATCATTTTGTTTGTTGTAGCTCTCTTCTACGGTAAAAATTTTTTCATCCGAAAAAAGAATTTCCCTGTATTTTTTTCCCGCGTACCACTTCAACAAAGCGCGGCATCTCTTCAGTATGAGGTCCATCAGACGAGCATTCAAACGATGTCCTGTTATTCTTCGATATGCCCTAAGTCTTCATTTAACACCCTTTTCACCGTGGTTCTGCTTAACCATATCTGAAGGGCCAACAGTTTCTGCTTACGTTGGGGATTTCTTTGAATTCGCGCCTTCACAGCTTTTCCTAACAGACCGAGGGTGACCACTTCTTGACCTGTTACCTACACTAGAGTCTTCATTCTATCGTTTGATGGTACGATAAACGAATCTTTTGGTTATTTTCAATTCAAAAAAAAAATCAGTATGTCAAAAATTTGAATTGGCGCGTAACCGCAACGATGTAACGCAATAACTGCAACACGGTCTTCGAAAAGTTTTTACTGTGTGACAATACTTATGATCTGACTGTGTATATGTTGGTGACGTTTATAGACAGAGCGGGATGGCCATGGGTGAACGGCGGACACTGGTTCCTAAAATAAAAATATGGGACATTAACATTTTTATGGAGATAGTTAATAATAGTAATAAACAGTGGATGTCATTTTTGATACTTACAACCTATTAATAGGGTTCCGTTTATCACACTTTAGGGCAAGCGTGCAGTATGAAATAAATCGTTGTGAAGAAAATTCGCCTATCTATGAACAACAGAAATTTACTACAATCCGCGCACTGCAAAAATAAATCGTTTGCGATTTAAAATAGCAGGTGCGAAATCGTACGTATATTTTGTATTACAGAAAAAACCGCAGACGCAAGTAAGTCTGAATCGCCTGCGCCTACGCCCGCGCCACCTGTCGCCGCAACAAGCGATATTGATGCAGACAGATCAATCAATGCGGTGGCAAAGAGGCCTGAAATATGAAATAATTATATATTTCGCAGTCGATAATAAATCGTAGTGCGCGTAGGAATTGTTGTCGTTTTCCTATTTTATTTCACACTTTAAAAGTCGTAACGAATAAATTTCGTAATGCGCACATACCCTTAGGCATATACCTCCGCTGCGCGCTGTCTGTCTGCCACAGTGTATGGGAGGTATATCACATTATATAATATGAAGAAAGTAAGAGCACTGTGGGTAGATCTTGAATTATTATTACCTATTAAAAGTTTTTTTTTTCACTGATTATTCTTTAGAGATTTAATATACCAGATAAGTTGATATGCCTTGCAAGATGGAAAAACAAAGAACTTAATCAATATTTACCACAAGAGAAAGCTCGTATATACACGATAGCGTATTTAGCACGTGGCTTAGAAAGAACTCTACATCAAGTATATCAACACATTGTTACATATTATGGAGGATGCAATAGAGGTCAATACACAGAAGATGAAAAAAAAGTAATAGATATTTGTTTCCATCACTGTCCAAAGAATGCTGCTGTTATTTTAAGTGCTGTACTAGCTCGACAACCAAGAGGCATTTATAAAAGAATTCACTTTGCTACAAATGGTGAGTACTTTTATACTTTTTATCTCTATTTATTTTGTTTAAGTTGTTTCAGTTTGTAATGTCTATTTTGCGTCCTAACTGAACCAAACTTCCAATGATATAACATGTTTCCTCAATGCGGAAGGGCCCCAGTTTCTCAATACCCCATCAGCACCCGGAAGAGCCATTAGAATCCACAGTGACAGAGTCTCCAGTTATGTTCAGTTACTGGAGGAGAACTAGGAAGATCCGATTGGCGACCAGGAATCTCAGCGTTTTATATAAAATTTATAGAGCGAGGTGATACTTGACTTAGGGGCAAAGATTGCTTTCTTTAAAACAACTCAGGCTTTGGGTGAAGTATTGATCTCATCTTTGGGCTGGAGCACCTAGAAACCTCTTAACTCGGTTCTAAAACGCGCTGTGAGAAAAATTTAATATTCTAAGCTCAGAAGCGGAATTGTAACCTTCAGAGAAATTTTACCTCTATATATGAGTTCTAATCTTTGATTAAAACAAAAAGGGAAGATACGGCACTCACGGCTCAAAAGTGATCCGCTTAAATTGTGGTGCTCAAGGTCGCTGCATGTGCACTATTAATATAACAATATTATAATGCGATCCAACTAAGTATAGACCGACTGGGCGCCATATTGTGACGTCATTGCTGTCAATTCAAACCAAGTAGGTAGTGAGCGAAAAAGTTTTTATTTAATAAAACTTATTTACAATGATTAAGTGAGAAAAAAACAACAGATTTTTTAATAAAATTTATTTAGTAAGATTGAGAACAAAAAACAACCGATTTTTAATAATATTTATTTATTAAGACTGTGTGAGAAAAAACAATTATCAGATTCTATAGTCTATTCACTTTGGCCTGAGACAAAATGTAAACAAAAAATTCTTAGGTTCTAAAACTTTTTTAATGTCAGAAAGTACCTAGTAGTCAATGATCAGGTCCAGCTTCACCACTCATTAATATAGCCACGAAAACATCAATTCAACAAGAAAACAAACACAGACAACTTTAAACTTAACAGTAAAAAAATAACAAAAATGAAACAAGGAAATAACAAGAATTAAACATATTTGTTTCTTAGGTTTTCACGAAGATCACTCATTAAATATAACTAGTTTTTCACGGGTTCATGCACGAAACTTTATTTATTTATTGACGTTTCGCAGCCTTTACAGGCTGCGTCGTCCGAATCCGTCGGAATTTTTATTTGATTGAAATAAAAAAAATATATTGAATAGACTATAGCTCTTCAATTCTGCTCATCTCTGTATTACCGCCGCGGAGTAGTTATGAATAATCATGTACTATTACGATCACGTACGAACATGCATCCTTTATGTAAACGAAAGTTTTAAATCGAGTTTCTGAACGCTACTTAAAGTGACATTTGCTTGACGATTTAGGTTATCAACCATTCATAGCCAAAGCTCAATAAATGAAAAAAAATATCGACCGATATTAATTAATCAATATTTGTTATTGTTTGTTTACAACTGTTTGGTTTTTATTCTAGAATTAGCTGAGTGCTAAAAAAGGTTTCCAAGATTTTTTGCAAACCGTACTTTTCAAGCGACATTTGACAGATGGAGGTCATTGGCTTTTCTATTCTTGAATCGCACTATACGTATATTCTGTGTTATAAAGATAAAACAATGCCTTCGAAGCTTTTTTAAAGAACATAAATAGTTCAAAATCAAATAACAAATGCCTTGGCAACACTTTCATTCATAAAATTCATACCATGGAAAGTGGTCTTAGGAACTTTTTAATATGTTTCCCACGAAAACCTTTTCCAATCGTATAGATCGCCACAGGCAGGGAATTCATCCTCATACCTTGGAACCAAGTTGATCACGAACTGCACGTTTTTCGATATAAAAGGATATTTGAAGAAGCAAGTATAGATGGGTACCCAATGTTTTTAAGAGATGTAGGGTACAGCTGATTTTCCGCGCGAATTGGAGCGCCTGCCTGGGGAAGCAACCTGCACTTTAAAATAATAGAAGATCACATTAAAATAATATTACCTATTGGTGGTGTTGTGTTTCTGCTGATGAGTAGGGTTCTAGAGATCCGCGGTGTATGGGATTGGGTTCAGGCCGGCAAGGCAAGGATTCAATTTCTGCCGCATTATCTCTTCGCGACTGGACTCCACTTACATTTAACATCAGGTGGGGTGGGGTAATATGTTGCTCCTCGTATGAAAAAACAAAAGTAAATGAGAAACAAATGTTTAAGCGACGCGGTGACCAGTATATAGGTCTCGGTCTCGATCGTAGAACTTTCGCCATGGCTGAGCGTATTGACTTGTAAGACGGGTGAAATTTTGCATCTCAAGCTTCTTGCTATGAAAGGCGTTCAATGCCGTTTAGTTGGTTTTAATAATAGATCTCCTGGTGACAAGTCGTTTAGAACTCTTCCGGAAGGACCAGTTTCTGTACTACCTGCTGGTAGTCCCAACAAATTCCTGCTGGAAGTTGCTAGTATATCTTTATATATATAATTCTTCTGTGAGTGTGTATGTCACTGAACTTCTCTTAAACGACTGGACCGATTTTGATGAAATTTTTTGTGTGTGTTCAAGGGGATCTGAGAATGACAATTCACAAATTTGTCCGCTGGACAATGTTTTTTATTTTTATTTTTTTTTATGGCGGTACGAAGTTCGCTGGGTCAGCTAGTATATATATATATATATAAATATAGTTAGTAATGCTTTGCGATTTAACAATAAGAAATAACGAAATAAATTGAGAACACGTAAGCTAGCTCGTAACAATAATAGAAAAAGATATACAAATACTACCAATGGGGACGCAACCTAATATCGAAACCACTAGATAACGCACTAATATACCTTTTATTTATTTATAGGAAAACCTCCAAAACACAAAATAAGGTGGAATTTAGAACTAGTATCTAAATTTGTGAAGTTGCTGATGAAATACACTGGTGAACCACTAGAAGGTCTGAAGAATAAAAAAATAGACAAGTCAGTTTGGTTGAAATTGCAGAACGATTTTGACAAGCAATATGAATATTTGCAATATATATGGAATGTTATTTTACACTGCCAATTATTTGTCAAGTGCACCTTCACATTGAGGCAGTTAAAAAGGAAAGTTTTTAAAGTGTAAGTTAATAAACCTGCGACTTTTATCTGTACTATTGATAATATAAGGATTAAAGTTTTTAACAGAAAAACCTGAATCCGAATTTGATATCAAACACCCCGGATTCGCGGGACAGTCGCTAATTCTTTTTTTTTTTTAAGAAAAATAATTGTGATGATGCCTACTGGGTACCTACTAAAAGCATACTTAGTTTAGTAGGTTGATATAACTTTGGTAAATAAAAAAATAAAAACTTTTTTAACAATAATAAAAATCAACTTCATAAAAACAACTACTTAAAACTAAGAAATAATACGTATTCTTTACTTAAATCTAAAGTAAATTTAAAATTCTAATTAACATTTGTAGTCAGTACAATGCATGTTGATAGTATTGAGTTAACACAACAAGGCCTATGACTTGTTTAGGGTAATAATAGGTACATAGTTAAAGAATATGTGTGAGTAGGTATGTATGTTCTGCTAATATCTTACAACTAAATTTTAGAGCTGTTCTCTTCAACCGACCTATATGAAATTTTGCATAAATTTTATTTAAGTTACGTCATTCTTATAGTAAGTATGTCGGACGGCGAACGATGGTGGACTAGCTACTACGACTTTTTTTGCACTCGCATGATATGGGTATTATTTATCAAATGAAGAGGTTTGTTGAGGATAAAGCCGCAATTATACTTATCTTTCGTGTTGTATCGTGACGCGCCTAAGTGATGTAAATATGTCACTAACCATAGTATATGTATGAAACCGATGTGCTTCTGGGGCGCCACACACGACACGTAATATGTTTCTGGCTTTAATTCGATTAAACAAACGTCTGCGTTCAGTTATCATTCAAATAAAAAAGCTTTTATTGATTATCAAGTTCCTTATAATATAAATTTGTTTTTTTTAACTAGCGGCACGTTCTCGCTTTGCTTCGGTGAAGACTATAGTTTTTGATCTAATTTATAGCCTATGAAACTCGATCCAGGGATTACCCCCTACAACGTCACAATTCACAAACTTTACCTCTGTATAGATACTATTTATTTTTGATAGTGTTGCTAGGTAAAAAAGTGAATTTAATAAGTACGTAAAAAGTCTAAAAATATACTTTTGCCTAATATCTTGGACCAAACGATATTAAATACCCTAGATACACCACGTACGCTCAAAATGTGTCCCTATTAAGAAGTGCTTGAACACGACTCAAGCACTTCTTGGTTCACAATCACACGCGGACCGTTGAAAAGTCAACATTCCGCTGAGCTCCGTGAAAAAATTCGAAATGAATACTTATAGTATGTAAAATGTCGTTTTTTCGACAGATATCTCATCAATGTTTGTTAATTTAACGCATTTGAAGCAAATTTTGTTTTAATGCTTACTATAAACTGGTTTAATAGAAAATATTTGTGATATTCAAATGCATGGTCGGTGATATAGCCGTCTCTTTTCCTCGCGATCCGTACCTGCTGTATTGCTAACAGCGCATTCAGAATTGCGCGTTGAGTCAAAGAAATAAGGTCTATATTCTTCCGCATATAGCAATAAGTCGTAAAATTTTACGAGCTTACATCTCGGACTGTCATAACTCTTTGACACATGCGCTTTTATTAAGCCTTTGTACAGTGTGCTTTAAAGATGATTTTCAATGTTTAAGTAATGACCTATATTGTTTAGACTATGCAATTATCTTACGGACCTCCGTGGATCGTCCACTGTACCTTTTGGACAGGTTTCGGGCATGATTTTGTTCGTGTTAGTGTATCTAGGGTATTTAATATCGTTGCTTGGATCTACTTAAAATATATTGTTTTCATAATGTAGTTTTTACAAAACACGTCTTTTTTCGATTTCAGACTTCGTAGCTCCCCATTCAAGATATGGCGTGATATACGATGGAAAGAAGTAGTTGCAAAATTTCCAGATGGATTTACTCATTATTATTTATATTGGGTTACAATCAGGGTTATTCGTCATAAAAGTTATTCCAAGATCCCCCTCCAAGAACTGGTTGATTATGGTCTAGAAAAGACTAGATTAAAAAATTATAATAATAGACGTTATTGTAAACTAAAAACACTGATATTAAACAGCAAAGGCAACCTAGAAGAAAAGTATTATGAAAATAAACTAAAAGTTACCTATTTCTAATAAAGAATACTCTTCATTGTGATTTTAATAACGTTGAGTTCTTGTCTCTCTTTACAAACCTTCTCTCGTTGTACGTTGTTGCGCCGCACAACAGATTAAGATATTCGGCTTTGAAAAAAAACCCGGATACGAATTTGGAAATTAAGTACAGAATAACACACGCGAACTCGAGTATCTCTCTGAGCTACCCGGGTGAACCGTTCTTTCTCATTGGTGCAGTCTAAGTGACTGTGGCAAAGACTTTATACAATACCTAGACTGTGCACCATCGCGTGAAAAACGGTCCGGGCTTCCAATGGTAATGTGTTCCTTTCCAATGAGGTGACCATATTAAAGCATAACGCGGGACAAAATTTGTTATTTATATAGCTTGTAAAGAGGACATCTACCCACAAATTTTATTATTATTATTTTCTACAGTGGAGCTCTTAGATTCTGAAAAAAATGGCAGTGACATACGGATGGACGGACCGACAGACTTGACGAATCTAAAACGCTCTAAAAAGTACCTACCAAAACAAGGAAGTAACCGCGACCGCGTTATTTAATAATTAAATTCGCACAACTCGTGTTAAGAAAAAAAAAACTCATCTACCTCCAGAATTCATGGTTCACCTAATGAATATGATTGTAAGTTTTACTTACCCGTGAAAAGAAAAAGGGCTACCGGGATAAGATTCATTGTAGCATCCTGTAACACAACACGAGTTCACCATTTTAAAAAAATACACTTCAATAAGCTAATTTACAATATTTCAAATCAAAGCGGGTAAATCAATTTAACTATCAAGTGAACAAATCACCGTCTAACATTCAGTATTACCAGGCTCAACCATTTAAATACTACTTTTACTCTGTATTTAGATTTATTTTAAAAATATCAATAATTATTTTATTATTTATAGGAACTGTAGAAATGTTTAAATACGTTTCATAGTTTACGAATCGTTCGTATCGGTAACTAATCAGTAAATCACAAATAGAAAAGGATAACATTTTCTACCATTTCTACCAAACCCAATGATAAATTGAGCTGGCAAGACGTTAGAAAGGGACGCACTCCCGTTGGGTGCTTTCTCACTCAGGACCGTTTTTACTAGCGACCGCTTATCAAGATAATAGCTATCCTATTACTACAGATATAAATCTTACTTTAGATTAACGAATTTTTTTCGTGCACTGTCTAGTATTAAATAAAGTCTTTGGACTGTGGGAATCAGTGCTGCCAACTCAAAAAATATTTCATGCTAAACGACGTTAAAAATATGCTAAATATTAAAAAAGATGCCAAAATATAATGCTAACTACTAATGTCCATTACCGATATTTTTTACTTAAGAATGTAACTGTAATGTATGTGATAAAATATAATGTATTAGTGTCAAATAATAACAACACAATTAAAATAGATATATTAATGTTTAATGCTACTTAGTAATACAGCCATTCTTTAAATTCTGTCATTAATTCCAACTCCGAACGTTTATACTGAGTATATTTCGCAGTCATTGATAAAATAATATTAGAAACAGTGCTATACAAAATTACTACTACTACACGTGTAAACGTATTGTTTGTTTGCTAGCCAGCCAACTAACTAACATGATAATCAATGATTGGTGTCAATCCTAACATGATTCTCTAAACTTAAAAATAAATTTAACATCAGTCTCTCCTTTTCATTCTGTGTAAAGAATGACAAAGGTACACTGACTATAGATCCATGCCAGAATCGATACCAGTATCATGTTAGTTGGCTTTAATAATAAAGTAACAATTCATTCAATATTCATCTGTTTAGCGACGCATAGACAAGTTAAAATAGTTTTTGAACGACAGTAAAGTAGCAACAAGTGTTACATTTTTTATCGCTAGATGGCTGAACAAACAAAAGTTAATGAAATAGTGCGCCGATTGGGGAGTGGTCGCGGTATATAATATGCTAAATTGGCAGCATTAATGTGAAAGGGCTGCGTTAATTAAAACTGAAATTTTAATTCTATGGAAAATGACAGTTATACACAACTGTTGGTGAATTAGCAGTCTATTGTTGCTAAGTTGAGTTATAACAATTCGCAGCCTGTTACTTCAACAACCTTCACTCTTCACTCGATGAACAATCAAACAGCAGCAAACTTTGATCTTCCGTTTTACGAATTTAGAGTTTTGGAAAAACCTTTCTTAGCGCATTACATTACAAAAGCTATTTCAGTGTGCTCATTTCAGCGCAATTCATTTTGTGGTTTGAGCTGTGCGTTGATAAGTCAGTAATGATTGCCTATTAAGTGTACAAAAGAAGTCAAAAAATATCAATAACTATATAAATAGTCTTATAAAATTAAATTGAGGCCCAATCTTGAAAAGCTATTATTTCCTATCATGATTCACTGCATAGAAAATTTCAAGCGAGAAGAAAGCGTTTTACACAACTTAATTTCCCGGTTTCGGGGGAAAATTTTTCCTCACACGCATAAAGGGAACCGTAAGTAAATAAGTCACAATTTTTTTTCTTGCGGGAACGTACTGCAGCTCGAAGTGCTAATATATGGAATCAAAAGTGACCTCTGAAAAATGAAATAAGAATACATAAGCGTCTTAAATGATTCTCTACACCTAAACTCTAATTTGACAACATATCCTTGTCATTCTCTATACAGAATGAAAAGGAGGGACTGATGTTAAAGAACAATGCCCACTGCCCATACATTCGAAAACCTGTCACTTCGGTTTTATCTTTATGGATGTATATTGACTGTTGAGATTAAGATGATTCATTTGTGTGCTGTCACAGCTGTGGTGTCTTAGCCCAGCTAGGTATTTATTTCAATTCGCTTGTTTTGTTTGATTGAAGCTTGATCTGAGGATTGAAGAAAAAAGGATTAATATCATAACATGTATCATGCTGAGGTGTCATCCTTATAATATTGTCTTTGGAATTAAACAATTTTTTTTTTATATTTTATTGATTAAATAATTCAGTTTCAATTATTTTATTGAAATAGTAGGTACTTAATGTCTTAGTTTCTGCAAGCGAATGAATAAATGATAATCTTGACCTTTACCTAATTATATCTATAGACATCTAAGACATTTAACTATGTATTATTTAAATCTCTGGTAGACAAGTATATAAGTAGGTAATAATCTAAAATAAAATTACAATACCTTCCATTAATTGAGATGATTGGTACTTTGAGCAGCTGTCATTATTGCTGGCATTTTTTCGGAACGAATTTCCTTCACATGTAGTCAGCCGAAGAGATGATGGAGTCCTAACTATTTCGGTCATGTTTCACTAAGAAAATGGCCAGTCTTTGTTAAGAACGGAAAGAAACTTTAAATTAAAGCCATGCCTTTTAAGTATTACATTACCATTTAAATACGGTATTTACCGCATGGCTGGCAACATTGGAAAGGAGAGTGCGAATCTACATTTAAGCTGCGTTCATAATTATGTCATTTTACTTTGATACAATACTCTTCCCTAATGGATGCGTTCGTGTGATAGCAAAAAATGTACCTACATAATGGTTATTTTCAAAAATTATTTATGAAAAAACTGGATTGTAGTTTTTGTTGATATTTTGATTTCGTAATAAGCGAATAATTACCTTTTTTTTTGAGGTATGTCACATAATTATACACGCAAATTTTTTTTACAGATTTGACAGGTCACAAATGGGCATCCTTCTTTAGTTTTAAGTTTAGAGAATCATGCCACATCGACACCACAGTCTGTCAATAAAGTAATGAAAAAAATGAGGTCGCCACCGTCGCTCACGCGATATCCCCGTTGTACTATCACGGAATTTTGCGCTCTGTTTCTTTGCGAACAAAATGCTTTGAACGGTTTTCTACAGTAGTTTTTACTACGCCCCGCCTTCGCGTCGGACGCGCCAATCCGGGCCGCCGCACAAAAGTAAGACAAAGAGCATTTCATTGATTGAATAATGAATTGAATTGCATTTGTTTTAGTTGCAATTTGTCATCCGCATCGTGATCGTGACAGCGCTATACGAAAAAGTAAGACAGCGATAATTACATGTCTATGAATGAATTTTTACTACGCCGCTACTGCAAGCGATTATGGCATTATGGGTGACAGAGCGGGTCTTTCCGCGAGTGTACATCGACTTAGGGTACGGCCACAGTGCACTCAGATTCAGCCTTAGGGTGCGGCCAGAGTGCACTCAGATTCAGATTCCGAAAACAAGCGCGAGAAATAAACAGTATAGTAGACTACAGGTTGCCTGCTTTTTCTCGCGCTTGTTTTCTGAGTCTGAATCTGAATGCACTCTGGCCGCACCCTTAAAAAACAAGCGAAATAAACAGTGTAGATATAGCAGGGTGGTCATAGTGGCAGCAGGCAACTAGTTGCCCGCGCAGGTTTCGGAGTCAGACACTTTACCGGAATGTTTAGGTCATTCAGATTCTGAATTCACCAGCGCGCCGCTCGGACTGCAGGTAGGGTTGCCAACCCTCCTGTAAAATATAGTATCCTACTACAGTTTCTCTATAAAGTCGTGACATTAAATGATGGCGCCACTAGTATGCATGTAGCAACCCTATACAGTCTGACCAAAATGATTTTGGTACTAGCATTCATTCAAGTAAAATAGGTAATTAATAAGACACACTATACAGTCGTATTTTGTTTCTGTTTTATATATAGTAGGTACCTATACTTATAAAAAGTTTAGCCAAGCATATTAATATAAAGGCCTAAATATAAAATACTTACTCTTCCAAGCATATACATACACGACATATGTGGTTTTGTATTTAAAAATTCTAACGCGTTTAATAAAGTTAGCCAAACCCATAATATTAATACCCGCCATAAAAATAGATTAAATCATCCCCCTTCAAGACTAACCATGCTTAGCAATAGCAACTACGACATGGCAGTTAAGATATTTAATAAATTACCACATTCTGTAAAAAACCAAAAATCTATTACCACATTTAATACAAAACTTAAAAAATTTCTAATTGATAAATGCTTCTATTCTGTGGATGAATATTTAAATTACAAATAGATAATAATTTAATATATGAATGCACAAAGTTAAAAAGAAAATATATTTATTAGATAAATGCTTTTAAATATACTTTTTAATATATATAATGAACACTTTACAACAAAATAATACTAATGAGGCGATTTTTTTTTTGAATAATCATGTTAATTGACATTATTTTATTTTAATTTTATTTTATTGACATATTTATTAATTTTAATTACTGACAAATTTAATTTAATTTTATAAATGAAATTCCATTTCTATTATATTTCTACTGTTAATAAGATCAATTGAGTAAGTTATATTCTTAAACAAATGGAATCAGATGACATTTATGCATAATTTGAGATTAATTTGAGATCTATTTAGTTTAGGATTATTGCAATACCCTAACTGGGTTCTTGTTTGGAATGATATATATATATATATATTTGTAACAGCATGTAAACAGCAAGAATGCAATAAATGAATAAATAAATATTTAATTGAATCAGAATAAAATTATTTTAGATAAAATAGTACTTTATAGTGTAAAAGTGTGTAATGTTGGTGATTACCGCTGAGGTGCCATTGAGACTAGGGATGCAAAGTCTTTTGAAATATCGATATTATATCGATATTTATATCGAAGTCAGGAAAATATCGATATCCGATATATCAACCATTTTAACTCGATATTATCGATATATCGATATTTTTTCTTTTTTTTTATGGACATTAGAATACGGGGTGAGTGTGACACATTCATATGTTTGTTGGCAAATTTCTCGCAAAATGCATTGAGCCAGCTTTTTCTTTAAACACGCTTGATGAAATCGCGCCCAGCAGGATTTTTTTTTGGCTCGCACGGTTTGTGTTTCAGCCACGACAGGAAACCAAAAAATTAAAATTATTATCCTGATCAGATCACTCACATTTGTTAGCACGAATGCGCCAACCCGCATATGTGGGACGACATTTGCGAATGCCTTCGCTAAGTTTTCACTACATTCGTGCTTTTCCAAACTATGTCGGTTTTTTAGCGCACATCAAATACGCAAATTGCTTAGTCTCCCACACATCAGGGACGCCCCTGATGCATGAGCCCATGGCTTCAGAATAGGGTAAGCCCAAAGCTTCAAAAATTACTATACCTATCTTACTTTCTTGACTTGGCGAGCTTAAAAATTTATGATTTGTATAAGATTCTTAATTTTATTTTGTGTTATATTACAATGATATTTAATTTCAATTAATCAGTAGTTGACAATTATCTAGAAAGAGAGGCAAGGATTTTATTTAAGTGCAAGAGTTACCATTAGGTATACGATTATACCTATATACGTTGGTGTCGATTCTGGCATGATTATCTAAACTTAAAACTAAATTTAACATCAGTCTCTCCTTGTCATTCTGTATAGAGAATGACAAGGATACACTGTTGTCAAATTTAATTTTAGGTTGAGAGAATCATGCCAGAATCCACACCAGTTTAGTATATTTCTTGGGGTTCAAGATTTTTTTAATACAACTACACACATCAAAAGTGTCTAGGGATCAACATATATTTTTGCAATAACTTTTCTCCTGATTGATATTAATTAAAATTTTCTTTAAGGATTCATCAAATAAAGTGTTTTCGTTTGTCACAGTAACGATAAACCAAGTCACCTTTGCATTAATAAAGAAATTTGCCATTTTTCTAATAAAGGGATTTTTGACATTTGAACCACTAACACAAAAGTTCGAAAAAAAGACTGAAATAACAGTTTTCTCTAAAATTTTATTGGGTAACTTAAACAATTAATAATCCGTATTTCTACCGCGAACACTAACAACACAAGAACATCGGTTTGGCATACTCAAAATGAGTTCATCCAAATCACGCTGTGGAATGGCCGCCCATGTTCGTTGCAACAACAAAAAAAGGTCTTCTTGCGACTGGATACCCTCCATATTCGGCAGAGCTCTTCTCTGTAGCATATCCCATGCATGCTCAATCGGGTTCAAGTCTGGCGACTGAGCAGGCCAGGGCAGGACATTGATGTTAGCTGCGGCGAGAGTCTGTCTTACAACTCTTGCGGTGTGCGGTCGTGCATTATCATGCATTAACTGAAATAAGGGACCGATTTGCACTTGTAGAGGAACGATGACGTCTGATACAATCGTCTCAGCATAAATTTGAGCGTTGAGGTTGCCTCTGATCCAAATCAACTCAGTTCTTCCGCCAATCCAAATACCCGCCCATACCATGATGGTTCCACCACTATAAGGATGGACTTCCTGGCAGGATTTTAATCGCTGTTGGCGTCCAGGGGTTCTCCAGTGTCGTATACGTCTTGTATCCGGTCTCATACCAAAACGAGACTCATCAGAAAAGCACACGAAACGCCATTGTTCTTCTGCCCAATTTCTGTGTTCAAGAGCCCATTGATATCGAATCCTACGATTGTGCATTGCTATAGGTGGTACCCGTAGCGGTCTTCGGGAATGAAGGTTCACTTCATGCAAGCGGTTTCTGACTGTTTGGTCGCTAATTAAGTTCCCTGAAGAGTGATGAAGCCTCACGGCTAACATCATGGCGGTTATTGTTGGAGCTCTTCGAGTTAAGATTTGAATGTATCGGTCTTGTCTCCGTGTGGTGCAGCGATACCGTCCTCCATGGCGCTCAGCCACGGTACCAGTGCTTCGGTATCGTGTCCAAAGTCGACTGATAACACTCTGACTTGTATTCAGAGCTAAAGCCACAGTACGTTGCCGGGAACCAGCTTCTATCATTCCCACGGCTCTGAGCATTTCTTCCCTGCTTAAATGACGTCGCCGCTCCATAATAACGTAGGTTTTAATCAGTAGTAGGGAAACAGTAGCACTAATAATGTCTTCAATGCGTTGTATGTTTTTATAGGGAAAATATTGACAGCTGATTTTCATCTTTTACTCGAATTTGATTCACAGTTCCTGATTCAAATTATGAAATGCACCAAAAAGGATCCATATAAATTTATAAAATCATAAATTTATTACAAAGCCACATCTCAATCTCAAGAAATCCGCATAAAAATGCTTGATCCCTAGACACTTTTGATGTGTGTATAAGCTCTTGCGATTTCAAAGCAATAGTTATTCCGATATTATTCAATTTAGATAGTCATAGCAGGTAAATTAATTGATATTATTGTGTTTAAATTCAGTCTACGAAATATCGATATTTTGGAATTTCCGATATCGATATTATCGATATCAGTAAATTTTAAATATCGATATAAATATCGATATTTTGGTCTCGATATTATCGATATTATCGATATTCCGATATATCGTTGCAACCCTAATTGAGACCAGAGCCGTTAGGTAATCACAAGTATCATCATACGACGTTTTTTAACACACTTGTTAAGAAAATAATACTTAAAATCATTTTAAGTATTTAAAAAATTTATTTAGAGAAACAATTTGTAAATGTGCAGTTGGTAAAATTAGTGATAGGTATCTTCACTAAAAGCATCTGGCCATGGTTCTTTATGTGACCATTTCTTTCTTTGGTCGGTCTTGCCTATTTTCCCAGGAGTTTCAAACTTTCCATCATTCTTAAAACCTTCGATTTCTTAAATCCGACTCTCTGATTTTCCTGAAAAAAGTAAAAAAATATGTAACGGAATAGAAACAATAACTTATTGACATGAAGCAATTAATTCAAAATTGGTAGGAAACCTGACCAAGTTGACCCATAATAACGTATCAAAAGAAATGGTCGTACTACAATATTACCTGCTTACAATGTGAATCTAACCTAAAAATGTGCAATGTAAACAATGCCTTTTTTGGTCTCAAAAGCGTAAATTGAGTAAATTTGTAACTTCAGGCAGATTAAAAACAAATAGTTACACGATTGACATACCCGTCATAGATGCTGTTCGCCCATAAACATCATCCAAATCCCACAAAATTCGTCCAGCTTGGTAGTCTTCGAAACATCGCTGGAAAACTTTAAAAATCACTTCTCACTCATGTTTGTACCTTTCTGCGTAGTTTCGTCTTAATTTATTACAGTTTAATCCAAACAATAAAAAATACAAAAGGAAAACTGTTCCACAACTGAAACTCGATGACAGCTGATGTACGTAAGTTTGGTGTTGCCTAGTGTTGCCGATCGATAGTCGACTATCGATGATTAATCGATAGTCTATCGATAGCCAACCAATCGTATGACAATCGAACGGCTTATCGATACTATCGATAGCACAGAAAAAGCCAATACTATCGGATGAGATAAATACTATCGGTAGTATTGTAGTTCGTTAATAACAAACTATCGATAGTATCGATACTATCGATAGTGTTGATTTTCGATGTAAACTGTCGATAGTTTTAATATCGATAGTTCGACAACACTATGTTGCCAGACACATGAATAATGTTAGTTCCTCAAACATTCATGTCACGACTTTATAGACAAACTGTATATTAGGGGATCAATACTGGAGTGTTGAAATGAAGAATGAAATTTTAAGTTCCTAAGAGCAAACATATATAAAGTCTTATAATAAACAAAACTGCTTAATTATTGAAGTTATACTTCTTTAGGCGCGTTATGAAAAAATGATGAGAGTGAAATTTTAAGATGCGCGCGCATCACTGTAACACAAAATTTTAACAGCATGAAGTTGGTCGCTTTAGCGCTTGAGCGATTAAGAAAATCTACCAACAAAATAGAAATAGAATCTCTATTTAGTGGGTGCTAACGACTGCATTGTGAAGGCCTATCAAAAGTATTTATTAATCTGGAACAACGGAACCAAAGCGCGATTCAGGAGACTACAGCGCCATCTCTTGACCATTGGTGTAGTAGAACCAAAAACCACATCTTTATTTTATGTAATAAAGTAACAGTTATAGGTATTCATATTTATAATATTTATCCACATGTTTCTAGTTTGTATATTCGGAACACGGGGGATAATCTTCATACAACGGAATGCAATCATAGTCGGCCGCCATTACTGGAATTAAGTGACATTTCTTTTTTTTAATTTTGATGAAATTGCTTCTTTGACAAGCATGACATGACACATGACATGTATGATACGCCGTTATTGTTCATTGCGATTTGTGTTAGTCAAGTACTTGTGCTTATTACTCTCCACTTTATATGCAATTAGGCCTTCATTGTTATTCGTATTTTACGTCTTTTACGATGTAATACGAGTGCTGTGTGTGCAAAAGATCGCGACAGGACGCTTTATTATATCATTTTCCTGGCAACTGGAAAAGACTTACTATGTGGTTAAAGTGTATAAACCGTGATGATTTGAAGGCATTACCTAAAGATCAGCTTTCGAATCTTTTCGTGTGTCAAAAGCACTACGAGACTCGTTTTATTACGTCGGAATCACGGCTTCAAAAAAATTGCTTATCCATCATTGTTCACTGAAGTCAAAATATTGAGTGGAATTATTGTCACCTCCACCTATTACAAAACAGTGTCTTATGCAATAAGTCAGCAAAAAAGTTTATCAACATTATATATATAAATTGTATTTAATAAAATTTATTTTTCAGCTGGCACTGTGAAAATCAGAGGGGTGAATTTAAATATTATTTATGACCCCTGTCATTTGATTAAGGGGTTGCGGAATAACTTTATAACTAAAAATATATTAATGGATGGGAGAACTTCCAAATGGAGTGATATTGTTGATGTCTACAAAACAGACTGTAGTCATGCTGAGATCAGGCTATTACATAAATTGAATGACGAACATGTTATTCCAGAAAAGATAAAGAAAATGAAGGTGGGTTCTCCTTCATTACTACAAAGAAATAATCTTGCAAAGCTAGTACAGTCAGCATCAAAAGTACAATCATCTGATGCTGACCATATCATATGTCTTACATAATATCTGGTTGGTGGTCTTACTTATTTTGTCTTGTCAACATTTTATTAAAATTTGTATTTTGTTATAGGTAAAGAATTGTGTAAAAGTATTAAGCAGTACCATGTCTGCTGCATTATCGTACACTGCAAAATTTTGTAAGTATATTTTATAATACTGAATAAACATTTAGTTCTGTTGTACTGAAGTAAAAGGTGTGTCATGCTCATCTTAGATAGAAATAAAATAAATTTAATGTTATTTCACTAACAGACAAAGTAATGGTCATAATATGACATGGTACAACAGGACTCGTAAAACAATCTATAGATACAACAGGACTCATAAAACAATCTATAGATAGTAACCTCTCAAGTGATGACATGCCGAAAGTCGGCATCTGTCAATAAACCGTCAAGTGATGACATGCCGAAAGTCGGCATCGCGCGACTCTACGTAATCAGTGGCAATTAAAATATTCCTTCTTATTGCTATCACCTACATGCTTATATCAATTTGTAGAGGAAAGAACACGCTAGCTATCTAGCCATTGATTAAGTCAACTGCCATATGAAATATTTATACTATTGTCTGTGGAAGTTCGTCGTTCGCCGTTTTTTGTATGAAAAAAAATATGCCGTGTATTCAGACTATTTAAAGTGTTTTTCAGTGGTTTTTTTTTTAAAAAACACCATCCCTGGGCAAGTTAAATACATTAAGTTACTCTATTTTGATGTTTCGTGTGCGGGTTTACGTGTTTTTTTTTTTTATAATTTTTTTGTTACATCCCTCGTAAAAAAAAAACAATAAAAAAAAGGGTTTGTGTCTTATGTTTTCATGGTGATAATTTCGATAATAATTGTAATGTTTTAATTTATAATTATTGAATACATTATCCATGATTAATATTTCGAATACAGAGAATCTCTTGCGTTAGTATTTTTGAAGAAATAAAAAAAAACAAAAGCCGCGCAGTGTAACGGTCGTTCTAAATTCAAATATTCGAACGAAATATTTTTTCATATTATTTTCTTGTATGCGAACTAGTGATTAGTTTTTGTTTATTCTAAAGCAAATTTAATGTACATTTTGAAAAAAGAAACTGTTTATCAAAATTGTAAATACTTTTCGTTTTATCGACATAAAACTGAGATGACTGCTTTGTAGGCGATTTTAAAATGCCTTGTTGTAAGTTCTTAGAACTATAAAAAAACAAACTACTATTCATGCCACACTTGTTTCTAAAGTGATGTTTACAATCTTAGCTAACCGTAAACCCATAAATCATGGCACTCAGGCCGCCCGTCTGCGCTTATCGCCGAGGCGAAACTTGACGCCCGTTTTTTTTTGTAGCGTCTTTGTTTACACAATGAGCACGTGGTTGTCAGAGCTATAGTGTAAAATTAAATTATCAGAGTATGGTATTTTATGATTTTATTTGGTAAGTTATAATAGAATGTGCAAATAACCAAAAAACCTGGACTTAAAAATTTACAAATTTTGAAAATATACCCTATTTTACCCATATAAACGACTTTTTTTAACTTTCACGAGTTTACCGTAACGTAATTAAAATAGATTATAGACATGACGCATTGTATAGACACTGTTTTATAGTAAATTTTATGAAGAATCCAAATATATATAGTTTGTGTGGGGTATTCTTACGAAATAAAAGAGAAATCGGCAAAACAATGCAATCGTTCCCACCCAGCGGGGGGTTGACGGATGACGTAATCACTTTGACGTAAGACGGCGCCATGACAACTATCACCTGAGGGGGTATAGTACAAAATTGCTCTTTCTATATGTACCCCTAAAACTTTTAATCTAGGCATCGGATTCCATGCAGTTTTTAGCAATAAAGAAGAATGATCGAAGAGGAACATTTACATATATATTATAGTATACATTGCATTCGTACGAAGCTGGGGGCGGCGTTTTAGTATAAGTTATAAATATTTGTAAAAAGACATTATTTTTATAGGATGTTTAAAATATTGTTTCAGCGCACTATGCCGATGGTAGACCCGTCAGTGAAACCCTGGACAACACTGCAAAGACCGTCTTATTCTTAGACCAATTATTTGATAGCATAAATGGAGCCTCCATGTTAGGGAAAAAATCTAAAGGGAAGTGTCTACGAACGGCGGTCACAAATAATTCACCGCATCATGTATTCTGGAATGAATCTATAAATAAATTACAAATTATGAAATATGTCGATAATACAGGAACAGAAAAGTCAGTGCCCTCATTGCCAAATTTTATAACTACATTAAAAAGTTATCAGAGGCTGTGGCAGCTTTTTAAAAAAGAAAATATGAAGATAATGCGTCCGAGATATTTTAATTCTGACCCTATTGAAAATTTCTTTGGGCAAGTGCGAGCCTATAATTTTAGGAACAATGACCCAGACTGCCACAGCTTCAGCTGCACATATAAATCCTTACTAATAACTAGAATACTAAAATTTCATAATGAAACGTTTACTTGTGAGGATGACCCGGCTGATCAAGTACTTAATTTGCAAACACTGTTTGATGACAGAGATATCATGCCGGGTCATCCCAGTATTGATATGATTTTAGAACAGGTACGAAGAGAAAAAATAAATGTACACTCACGGGCCTATACTGCTGGATGGGTAGTGCAAAAGGTATTGCAAAAGGTATTGCAAAATTTAAAAAGTGGTTGCACAACATGCAAAAATTCCCTCACCACCAGGGACTTAACTAATATACATGTTTGGATAAGTCACAGAGAATATACAAAAGCTAAAAACCGGTTGCACTACCCATCAAAAGGTGCAGTAAGGTGCTTTGGTACAATAATTAACGAATCAAATGAATACTTAGAAATAAAAGGACATGAAACAAATATAGCCAAGAATATAAAAGAAGTAGTTATTTTTAAGTATTAATTTGATTATATTGTATGTACCGAGCACAAGTTATTGGTAATAGATAATTTTGTTTTAGTTATTAAATTTGCCATAATCAATTGGTGCAGAACAATAAACAAAATACTAAAGGGCACTGACATTTTCCGATTAAGTAATCGTTCTTTGTCTATGACGCAAAAAATGGCGTTGGAAAAATATAATAAAAAATTAAAAAATAAATCTTTTAATAAATAATTCATGTGTTTTATTGAAGTTCCTTTAATTATGAATAAAAATTCCGATTAAGTGGGATACCTAGGTACCTAAAATTTTATGGATGAATAAAGTTGAGCCTTAGCCACCCTTTGACAAAATTTTAAAAAGTAAGTAAATGTCATACAAGACTAGAAGTACTTGTGTAGACGCTAACTTTTTTTTGTACTAGAGTCGGTCGTCTGATACGTATTCGGAATACGTGTTTGAGTTTCATACAAGTGCAAATCACATATGTTCTAATAAATTATATTCAGTAGCGATTTTAATTGAATATTTTGATGATTTATTTATTTTTTCAAATTAAAACTGAACTTTATTGACTGTGTCCTTTTCCAGACTTTTTATTAATTTATTGTAATTAATTATTTGCATGCAATTAAAAACTAATTTTAAACGATGCCAAAAAAGGATAACTACTCACGCGCCTACATAAGTACACGCACCCATTTTTTAGTAATTAGCTATGTTTATAATTTTTAATGATAATATTTACTTTAAAATTTTAAAGTTTAACCTAGATATGCAAAACTATTTATATACACCGTGTTCCTGGGGTTATACACTAACTTTGGCATGTTATTCAGACTATTAAATTGATCATTTTTTACTATGGACACTTATGAATTCCAATTTCTTTAAAAAAAATTATTTTCATACAAACTAAATACTTAGATGTAATTTATCTAATATGAATAACTCACGGACCTGAAAAAAAGACGGACGTAACCTCGTCTTATCTCGAGTGAAGCATGCAAATGGCCGCCCGCTTACAGCGTGTGCGTGATTTGAGGGTTGTCGGGTAAATCATCAATTTCCCTACTTTTTAAATCTCCCAAACTAAAACGTTGTTAACATTATGTAATCAAATATATATTATAAAAACAGGACATTTACCACGTGTTTTACTCGTTGTGAGCTCCTGATTATTTAGCAATTTAAACGGTTGCACTTCAGAAACATGATGTAGGTCTAACAAATTAATTTTTAGGAACACCGAGATAGAAAAGAAAGCACTTGTTATGTAAAAAGAACTTTATAAATGTTAGTGTCTTAATATTAAGTATGAGGTTAATAACATACATTAATATACTTAAATAGCGCAGATTAATGCTTAAAATAAAAATATAATAGACTAATATTGATATTTCTTCTTTCAAATGTAAGTATTTCATTCATAGAGTGAGTAGGTATTTAAAGACTGACAGAGTGAGGAAAAGAGATATCATGCCAATCCTATAACGTAGAAAGAGACGCAACATGATGTACCTTTCGTCTAATAATATATTTTTTGCAAGAGCCGCAGCGCCCTGTCAAGTCGTACTAAGATAAAATTTATTATGAAATTATGTGAAACTAAGAAAACAATAATGCATATAATAATAATAATAAATAAATAAATATAACACAACACAAATGTGCTTATTACAAACTGAATAAGTATGTGTTATGGTATCCTGTGTTTTAAGCATATCTTGATAAATCGACACTATCACTCGGAATCAAACACCGATACGCACACATGCACAGATATTTTTTGGGACAGTAGCGATAGGTACTCTGTCTATCTTTACATCCTATATCTATGGTTTCATTTGACATCGTGGTTTACCTACAATGCGAAGAAATGGCACTACCGTGCAGCCTAAGAAATACAAGAAAAAATTCGTCACGATCATTAAGTTCTCGGTAGCATAGCAATTAGTGCATCCACCCAGACAGGAGAAAATGCAGGTTCAAGTCCTGCTTGTAATTCATTTTGTAATAATTTTGGTTATCGTAATTTAGTTTCAAAAGTTTATTTGTATAGTAGTTCTGTTAACGGGTTTCAACTGACTCTATATATATAAAACTCAAAGATGACTGACTGACTGACATAGTGATCTATCAACGCACAGCCCAAACCACTGGACGGATCGGGCTGAAATTTGGCATGCAGGTAGATGTTATGACGTAGGCATCCGCTAAGAAAGGATTTTGATCAATTCTACCCCCAAGGGGATAAAATAGGGAATGAAAGTTTGTATGAAACTTTGTCAATTTTAAATCGATCGTGCTGAGACTTTGTATGCAGGTATAAGAAGAATCATAGATGAATGTCATTGTGTATAATACAACAATTCAGCTCTACACCGAAGCGAAGCGAGGGCGGGCCGCTAGTTTTTAATATTTTTATACATTTTCCGCCGTTTCAGATTCTTTACAGGCTCCGGTTTGAACGAAAACCAAACAACGTGTGCACTGCACACAGAACTGGGGGGTGATAGGTTCCTAATTGTTATCCCCTTTGCAGTATCGAATAATTAAAACCCAGTCATCTCTACGGTTTCTATTTCTAGGAAACCTATTAGAAAGAAGGCAAGACAATAATTTATATATAATATTCTATGAATAATATGGCTTCTATTCTTTTCCTTTTGGGATACGGAACCCTAAAAATTTACGAAATCTGATCTTGCCTAGTCACAAATGCAAGAAATACAAATTTCCCTACTTTTAGGGAAAATTTCCCGTAAATAAAGTAGCCACACAGTTGTATTTTTGTTTACAATGTTTTTTTTTGGGGACCGATTTCCGGCGGGAAAGTGAAAGCGGCTTTTTTAAAGTTATTATTTTATTTTAATTAGTTTTAACTATCTAAAACCTTAAAACGAGTTTTCATTTAGAAAAATGACTAGCGAAAGCGATGGGGACGATACTGGTGGCACACCCAGGTTCTCGGAACCCAAAAAACGGAGAAGACATGAATCGTATGACGATGGCGCCAAATATAAAACTTTTTCAAAACCAGGGTACAAACGGAGTTATCCTGATGTTCCAGACAACAGATTCACGGAATTTCCAGTTTATGTGGAGAGTATTCAAAAGGAAGACAAAATTGGTAATAAAAATCCATTACAACTATCGAAGTTTTTTAAGAATGTTAAAGGCATCTTTGAACGACGTAGAGTCAACGCGTCCAAAATAATGATAGTATTTAAGCAGGCGGCAGCTGCCAATGACTTTTTATGGCATGATTGTTTGGCTCAAAATGGCATGCGGGCATATATTCCTGCAGCTTCTGTGGAGAGGGTTGGGGTAGTGCGTTATATCCCGACAGAAGTGGGAAATCAAGAATTATATTCTAAACTTAACGCGGATGCTGAGATCATCTCAGTTAGACGCTTCATGAAGAAAACTGGATCAGATTTGGCTCCCCTAACAACAATCTCTGTAACTTTTTCAGGCACAATATTACCACAATTTATTTATCTAGATAATTGGAGATACAAGGTCCATGAATACGTTCCTCCAGTTATGCAGTGTTACCGATGTCTGAAGTTCAACCATTCAGCTAAGGTCTGTCGTAATGAACAGGTATGTTCCAAGTGCTCGGGTGATCACAGCTTCAGAGACTGTGATTCAGAAGTTCTGAAATGCAGTAACTGTGGTGGGGATCATCTGGCAGTTTCTAGGTCATGCCCAATAAAAATGGCCAAAGTAGATATCAAAAAGAAAAGTTTCACAAGTGTGTTAAAAAACTCGGCTGTTAACGATTTTCCTGCCCTTCCCCTCACTAATTTCTCAACCAAGAAGTTAGTTAATTCAAATAAAGATATAGATTCAATTTTAAGCAATGAAAAATTTATGAATTCCATTATTAAAACACTAGTGTCCTTGGGTAATACAAATACAATTAAAACAACAAAAAATATTAAAGAAGTTTTTATTAAACACTGGAAATCTTAAAAGAAACAGTCACAATGCAATTTTTAAAAATAGTTCAGCATAATATTCAAAGTTTAATAAGTAAAAAACCCTTGGTAAACAGTTTCCTACAAGATCATGACATTGATGTATTGCTGTTAAATGAGACTTGGTTAAAAAAGACATCTTCAATTAGATTTCCAGGCTACAATTTTATCTATAATAATGCCAAAAATGGTCGTGGTGGCGTAGGCATCTTATTAAAAGACACGTTAAAGTTCACCCAAATCTCTATTCCTTTTTATGAGGAGATCCAATGTATAGCTCTATGTCTTTTCACTGATAGGGGTCCCATCTCAATTTTATGCTCGTATTGCCCTCCTGGAAATGAAAGAAGATTTAATATTAATAAGTTAAAAAAAATAATGAATATTATTCCTAGACCATGCCTAGTTTCAGGAGATTTTAATGCGCATCATATTGCATTTGGCTGTCAAAGTACTAAAGCACGTGGTAGACAACTATATGATTTATTTGATGAAACTGATCTATGTATCTTGAACACAGGATTACACACAACTGTACAGGGTCCTAATAAAAATTCTTCAGCAATTGATGTTAGCTGTATAAGCTCTAGTCTTGCTCCTCTGTGTCAGTGGAGAGTGGGCGATGACCCACTAGGTAGCTTTCATTACCCAACATTCATAGACATAAATATTTCTCCATTGGTTTACCAAGTAGGTGATACAAATCAGAGGTATCTTTTTCACAAAGCAGATTGGACAAAGTTTTTCCTTAAATCTAAAGAGTATTTTGAAAATTTTGAGTTGAACAAAGAAACCCCTTTAGAGTCCTATGACCACTTCTGTCAGTTAATAGATAAATTAAAGCAAGAATGCGTACCTATTTCCAAAAACAAAAATAGCAACCGTGTCAGACATAGCCCAGCCCCCTGGTGGAACAGTAAGTGTGCAGATGCTGTTAAAAACTCTAGGGATGCTCTGAAAATATACAGAAGTAACATGACATTAGATAATTACATAGCATTTAAAAAAATTGATGCCAAGAAAAAACTTATTATTAAGGAGGAAAAATGCAATAGCTGGCACAACTTATGTGAATCCTTTAATAGGTATACTCCTATTTCACAAATATGGAACTATATGAGACGATTTAAGAGAGCTGTAAATAGAGTTTATTCAAAAAATGATGATTGGATTCCACAGTTCATTGAAAAGTTTTCTGAACCAGAGAACGCAAATAGATCTGATAAAAGAAGTTTTCTTTTTAACAAAAATAGTTCTAACCCTGATACAGTCAATAGTTATTTATTAAAAGCATTTGACATAAATGAGCTTATTTTAGCCCTTAGATCTAGAAAAGATACAGCTCCAGGCCTAGATAATATCCCTTATGTAATATTAAAGAAATTACACATATCAGCAAAAACTGTACTATTAAATATTTTTAATTCACTATGGGAAAATCAGGTAGTTCCAGAATCATGGAAAACTCAGTGTATCATTCCAATATTAAAGCCAGACAAACCAACAGGTGATTACAACTCATACAGACCTATTTCATTGTCTTCTTGTGTGGGTAAGCTCTTTGAACAAATGCTCAAAGCAAGATTAGATCATTATATAGAATCAAATAGAATCTTACCTTATAATCAATTTGGCTTCCGTAAAGGACGTAGTTCTTCCGAGAGCTTTGTTAGCTATATATCTGACATGAAAAATTGCTTATATTCTCGATCCCAGGCAGTGTGTGTATTCCTTGATGTTCAGGGTGCATATGACAATGTTGATATAGATTGCCTGTGTCAAGTGTTGTATGATTTAAATTTTCCTGGAAAATTAATACAATGGATTTATAACTTTCTGAATGGTCGAACTCTATATGTAAAATATAATAATATTATTCATGGACCTAGTACATCCTATAAAGGATTAATGCAGGGGGCTAGTCTGTCTCCAATGCTGTATAATTTATATACGTCACAAATAATGACCTATATAAATCCTGAAGTTAAAGTCTTGCAATTTGCTGATGATCTTTTATTGTATAGTGTTAATAGAAATGTAGACTTAGCTGTACAAAAACTAAATTTATCATTAGAACAGTTATTGTATTACTATAGATATAAATTAAAACTTAATATTAATTCATCTAAAAGTGCTGTATTGGTAGTTGGCTCTGATAATTCAGTGCATATCAAATATAATAATTTACTGATTCCACAAACTAGTAGCCATAAATTTTTAGGTGTTATTGTAGATAGCAAACTAAAATTTGAGCAGCATATAAATTATGTATCAAAAAATGCTTTGAAAGGTATTAACATCATTCGATGTTTAGCTGGAGTTTATTGGGGTGCTGATCCCAAAACATTGTCCACATTATACAAAAGCCTAGTAAGGAGTCATTTTGATTATAGCTGTCTTGCCTACTTCAATGCCAGTCCTAGTTTATTGAAAAAATTAGATGTCATCCAAAATATTGGGCTAAGAATCATTAGTGGTGCTATGAGATCAACTCCAATAAATGCATTAGAAGCCGAAACTTGTATTCATCCATTAACATTAAGAAGATTTCAGTTAGCACAAAATTTCTCAATTAAACAGCTGTCAGCTAACAATAGTCATATTGTTAATAATTTGATTCTCCCTTCAGAACTTGCAAATAACATAACAGAATCTATAGTTTCTACAAATAATCTTATTAGTAGTAAATTACCTGAAATGTGTACCATAATGACATATATCAGAGAAAAATGTGTACATATGTTTATAGCTAGTGATAATATTTGGCCTGTATATAAATGCAAATATAATGCTTTATACTTGCTAAAAGTTATAGTCCATTTACCTAATATTGAGAATAATAATGATTATTTACAATTTGTCAAAAACAGAAATGAATTTTATAAAATTTTCACAGATGGTTCAAAGGAGTGTCATAAAGATGTAGTTAGGTGTGGCTTCTATGACCCTCAGCTAAACTTTATTAAAGTATATGCATTGAATAACAAAGCCAGTGTATTTTCATCTGAGGCTTATGCTATTTATCAAGCTTTATGCTATATTTTAAAAGCAGACTCTTTTGTAAATAATGTACATAATTTTCTTGTCATATCTGATTCTAAAAGTGTGTTATTAGCATTAGAAAGTAATAGGCTAGATTCTAAGGTAAATCATATTATATATAAAATAAGAGACCTTTTATATGACTTGTATATACAGAAGAGAGAAGTGCAATTTTTATGGGTTCCCTCCCACAGAGGCATTGTTGGTAATGAGATTGTGGATAAAGCATTGATTGCAAATAACCCAGAGGATCACTCTACCTTTCCAATACCATACACAGATCACTTATCATCAGTGAAAGATGAAATTAAACATTTGTGGATTAACTATTGGAACCACTGGAACAATTCCAAAGGGAAATGGTACGCAACAATACAGAAAAGTTTGCCAAACAAGCCATGGTATAATAATGCAATATGTGAGTCGAGAAAATTTATTACAACTATTAACAGGCTGCGCTTTGGACACTGTTTGGTTCCAACTCACTTACATAGGCTTAAAATTTTGTCGAACGACAAATGCAGATATTGCCAGACTCCGCATGCAGACATAAATCACGTAATTTTCTCATGTCCTGAATTTAAAATCCAACGTCTACTACTAATTTGCGAGTTGCAAGATATTCAATCAGAAGACCAGAGCAATTGTTTTCCCCGCCGCATTGAAGATTTTCTCTCCAACCCATGCTATTTTAAACCAATTTATAAATATATTGTAAATACTGTAGATAAGATATAGAATAAGACAAAACGAATATGTTATTTGTTTTTCTTTAGGTTATTTTTATTCCATTGTTTACTTTCTATTGTGCTTTCTATTGTTTCTATCCTTCTATCGCTGTCAATGTCATTGTCAAAATTTAAGTTGTCAGTAATCTGTTTCACGCATCTCACGTTTGTATTTTATTTAAGTTTGTATTTGTACTATGTGTTCGGCTTTATGGACTTGTATCCTGGCTATGTCATTTGCTAATAAAAAAAAAAAAAAAAAATTTGTTTACAATTTTCATCCTTATAAATAAAATATAATATAAAAAAAATATCAAGAATCGTCAATACTTAAGCATAGTAGGTGATTCCTTGTGACTTTTCAAATTTACTCGTGTAGTTTTTAAAAGATTTCGCCACACAAGACGCCATTTTTTTTAAAATATATCGGAGCAATTGAACGTGTGACTGGCGCTGTCACGCGAGATCAAATGGCAGTGGATTGTCCGACCTGGTGCATTAGTGTGAGTGTAGGTAGTGTACAACACACGATTTTGTCTGACCTACATGTCATTGTCATGCTTCACATGATTTGCCTTTGATATTACGTCCGTCTTTTTTTCAGGTCCGTGGAATAACTCTTTACCTGAGCTGGCAACGTCGCATTTGAAACTTTGATTCACATGTCCACATAAACTTTTTTTTTTTTTTTTTTTTGTATGGCTTCGCACGGTTTGTGCATTTTAGCCAATTTTGTAATTATTATAAAGGTTAGGAAACGTAAGGAAAAGAAAAGGAGGGTTTTCGGGATTTTGAATATTAGGATCAGGAGGGTATACATATGTTAGTACAAGACTAAATTAAAAAAAAATATATATAAAAAGAATTAATTATTAACATATTTACAAAATAACACAATAAAGATATACACAAATTATATTTATATTTTAATATTATTATGGATGATGAAATTGGTGAGGCAATTATATATAGATGGTTTATTAGTGGACAATAAGGTAGGCACAGAAGTAGGGAAAGGAATATGAAGGGACACAAGATCATTGAAAAAGAAGGAGCGGTCATATTTTAAACAAACAAAGAATATGTGGTTGAGATCACCAACCATACCCATGCCGCAGTCGCATATATTGTTGTTAATAATGCCAATTCTAGTGAGATGATCAAGAGTGCAGACATGTCCAAGACGCATGCGAATTACAATCGAGATTTCTTTCTTACCATACTTGGATTTACGGAACCATGGTTTAATAGGAATGTGTGGTTGAATTGATGCAAAGAATTTACCTTTTTCTCGCGAACTTCGTTACCAAATATTACACCAGGCACTATAAAGATCATCTTTAGGAAGAGATAAAAGGTCATTGCTATAGTTTTTGTAAGGATGCATGTCCCCACAATACACTGCCTCATTTGCTAACTTATCAGATAGCTCATTTCCAGTAATGCCACAGTGACTTGGAATCCACATGAACTGAACGGAGAAGTTATAAGTTTGACACTTGTAAAGTAGTTTTCTTATTTCATAAATAAATGGAAAATGAAATTTCATTCTGAGGGGGAATTTGCTTAGTGTTTGGAGAGAACTCATAGAATCTGTGAATATGATAGTATTTTTAAGTTTCATAGTAATTATGTATTCCAAGGCCTTCAAAAGACCATAACATTCGCCTGTAAACACCGAAGATTCAGGGGGTAATTTGATTTTTTGAACAATGTTATATTGGGCATGATACACACCTATACCTACATTACCAGATGGATTATGTTTTGAGGCATCCGTGTAAATATGATGATGGTTATTATATTCAGTATCAATAAGGTATTTGAAATTAAATTTTGTATTGGAATCTTTGTTAATAGAATTTAAAATAATATCTGGACATGAAATCAAGGACTCGTAATTAGCTTCAAAGGGAGGAAGTAAATTAGAACGATGTATAGGGGATTGGAGGTTCAAATATTTTTTGTAGCTAATTATTAAGCATGGAGGACATTTATTAACCCAATAATTGGAACATTCCATTTTTTCTGTCAGAGATTGCAACCCAAAAAAAATTGGGTGATGAGCTAACTGGATGGAACGAAAAAGATACCTATCAGATAAATATTGGCGTCTAAGATGTAATGGCGATTCGCAGCACTCTACCTGTAAAGCATTGATTGGACTTGACTTCATGGCTCCTGTAACCAATCTTAGAGCTTTTGATTGTATACGGTCAAGCTTTTTTAAAGCGCTACTACTCCCAGGTTCTAATAAAAAAGTACCATAGTCTAATATACTACGTATCAAGGAATTATAAAGTAATTTGAGAGTAAAGGGATGAGCGCCCCACCAGACACCAGCTAAACACCTAAGAATATTTAAAAGACGTTCACATTTATTAACCAAATGTTCACAATGCTGTGCGCCGGTAATTTTGGAGTCTAAAATAATTCCCAGGTATTTAAAGCTGTCTTGAACAGGAATACTATCAACATCATACATGATTTGTATTGGGGGAACCTTACGTTTTCTAGAAAATATCACCACACTACTTTTAGACACTGAAAGGCTTAAGCCATTCTGATCAAGCCATTTCTTTAGACAAGACAAAGCAGATGATACATTGGAGGAAGCTCTTTCTATAGAGCTATCATTAGAGTAGATAAGAAGATCGTCTGCGTATTGAAGAATTTTAACATTATTATTAAATACGGTTTCTAAATCATACGTATAAACATTATATAATAGAGGACTTAGGACAGAACCTTGTGGTAAACCTTTCCAGACAGTTCTGGCCATGTCATTGTCAAAATCAAATATTAATTTCACAGTTCGCTCATTAAGTAAATTAATAATTAAGTTAGAAAATCGGAGGGGAACATCAAGAGCTTCCAATTTAGACTTTAATATCGATAAAATTACATTATCGTACGCGGACTTTATATCAAGGAAAGCAGCGACTACTGATTTATTGGACGTAAAAGCTAATCGAACGTCTATGGTGAATATACTAATATTATCAATAGTACTTTTGCTTTTACGGAACCCATATTGACTGTAAGAAAGAGCCTGTTTATCTTCTAAAAACCATTCCAAACGGGTTTTTATTAAATGTTCAGCCAACTTGACTAAAACAGTAGATAACGCTATAGGACGATAGTTATCAGCAACATTTGGTGATTTATTAGGTTTCAATACTGGCAATACTCTCTGAGATTTCCATGGTAACGGGACGTTTCCAGTTATCATGAAACTATTTACGATCAGTGTTGCCAACTCTACGTCTTTTTACGTAGATCTACGTATTTTAGACCTTATCTGCAAACCTACTAACTTCAGTCCTAGAATCTACGTATTTTCTTTAATTTTTTCAAATTTGTAAAATAACTTAATTCGCTAGAATAAAGAAGAATATATTCCGTTTCTTTACTTAAAAACTATACAAATGTTCATCTATATATATAAAAATGAAACCCGTTTTCCGTTGTCACGACATAACATGAAAACGGCTTGACCGATTTGGCTGTTTTTTTTGTAGTTTTCTAATACTCTGTACAAGGTTCTTACGGAAAAAAATATAAAGAAAATCCCAAGGGGATAAAATAAGGAATGAAAGTTTGTATGAAACTTTATCAATTTTAAACCGATCGGGCTGAGACTTTGCATGCAGGTATAAGAAGAATCATAGATGAATGTCATTGTGTATAATACAAGCCTGAGAACAAAAACTGTAGTCTACACTTCAGCTCTACACCGAAGCGAAGCGAGGGCGGGCCGCTGGTTTCTTATAAAGATGTATCTAAAAACTCTTGTATCTTGTAGTAAAGGCTCCCGTTATTGGTTTTGTTGACTAAATTAATGCTGGACGCAGGATTTGTGAAAGCAGAAACGACAAAACTCTTTGACTTAGTAGGTATTCATAACCTTAAAAATTGTATTTTTAAACTTTTAATATTATTCAATGAGTACTTACATCAAATTGATATTTGCTAAAAGAAATGACTTTCAGTCTTAAAGTTACAGGATTTAGCAAGTTTTAAAAATGCTATCATGTGTAAGTATGTTTATTTCTCTTGGCAATTTAAACCATAACTTTTGTAGTCTTTTACCAAGTGTATCATGATAACTACTATATTTTTCATGTGATCTATTAGAAATCATGGTTTAATAATATTAACTCCAAAAGTTTGTTTCCTACGTGCTTGCGAGTGTTTGTTTACAAATGTTTTGACGTCATAGCATAGATAAGTCTATAGACTAAATAGCGTTTTTGTTTGTCTTCCAAGTAAAAAAAAAAAATTTATCGGTCTGATAGAATAATTATTAACAATTTAAAACATAATTTCAAAAAGTGTCGCCTAGCCTATTTAACAACAGTGGTGCCAATTCTGACGTGATTCTCTAAACTTAAAACTAAATTTAACATCAGTCTCTCCTTTTCATTCTGTATAGAGAATGACAAGGATATACTGCTGTCAAATTTAAGTTTAGGTTTAGAGAATCATGCTAGAATCGACACCAGTGTATTCTTGTCATTCTCTATACGGAATGAAAAGGAGAGACTGATATTAAATTTAGTTACAATTTAGAGAATCATGCCAAAATCGACACCCACCAGTGTCTGTGTCTGATGCGAAACATCTATCACAGCATGGTGAATGCTTCCACTGCAGCGACTTCTCCAAGAACTCTTTGTTCTATCTCCCGTTTTTAATGAAATTGTATAAAAAATACTCGTTTTATTCGGTTTTACCTAACTTCTTCATTTCACTTAGAAAAAAGTACGTAGATCTACGTACTTTTCATATGGAAAATTTACCAATTCTACGTAATTTTCACATCGGGCCTACGCCTTTTTCAAAATCCGAGTTGGCAACACTGTTTACGATATCTAAATAACCTAAAAGTACTGTATCACTAAGATTTGAAAAGAAACTATATGGAATTCCATCATCACCTGGGCAGGAGTCTCTAACGCTGTTGATAATACCTTTAAGTTCATATAAAGTAAATGGACGTTCTAAGTAATGTGTGGATAACGTTAACGAGGAGGCTTGTAGGGTTAAATTATTTTCCGGGACCCATGGCGGTGCTAATTTATCAAGAAAGTCGTTCGCAAGAGTAGGAAGAAGAGTAGAAAAAGAAGTTTTGTTAAAGGCAGATCTAAAACGTTTAATATTATTCCAGACTATTGAAGGGTGGACATTAGGAGAAATAGAAGTACAGAAACGCTTCCAGCCTTCAAATTTCTTATTTTTGAATAACTTTTTTGTTTCTGATTTTAGTTTACATAGTATTTCATAGTTAGTATATGTCATATTTTTACAATAGAGTCTTTCTGCATTTTTCCTTTTTTTAATTGCTTGGGTCCATTCGCTGTCCCACCAAGGTGGAGATGGAATTCTGCTTAAAGTATTTGCCTTGGAAGGAAAAGTTTCAGAGGCAGCTTCTGTTAAAATGTCAGTCAGAATTTGTGCACAAGCAATATCATTACTACTGTTCACACTTGGTAGTTGATTAATCTTAGCGTCAACTCTATCCTTGAAAGTTTACCAAGTAGTGTTGTCTCTAATAGAATATTTATATTTTCTCAAACATAACTTTTGGGAGTGCTTTACTTGATGACTTGGAAATCCAATGATTATTGGATAGTGGTCACTACCATATGTATATGTAAGAGTCTCCCAAGACAAAGAAGAGGCTAAGCTTGGAGAAGAAATAGATAAATCTACAGTACTTATATTCTGATTTGGATCTGTACATCGTGTTGGGCTACCTGTGTTAAGGAAACATAAATTATGTGTGTCCAGTATGTCCACTAATTCTCTACCAAAAGAGCTACACTGAGAGCTTCCCCAGACAGTATGGTGACAGTTAAAATCTCCTAGAATTAAGATAGGCTTAGGAAGGGAAGAGAGCAAGTTGTTTAGATCACTTAAAATGTAAGATGAAGGTTGTGGTATATACACTGATACTAAACAAATATTATTAAAACTTATAGCTACTATAGAGATGTCATCACAATGTGGAGGAATAGTTATATTTATATATGGAATTGTGTTCTTAATAAGAATAGCTGTTCCTCCACCGTTTCTGTCTAGTCTGTCATCTCTCACTGTACAATATCCATTAATATTAAAAGATTTATCAGGTTTAAGCCAAGTTTCTGACAAAGCAAAGGCAAATGGCTTATATTTATTGGTGAGATATATAAGGTCACTTTTATTACTTAAGATACTACGAATGTTCCACTGAATTATATTGCAAAGATCCATTATTGGAATGTTGTATTATATTTTCAAGTAAAGGGGCAACGTTGGACGGTGAAATCAATTGGTATTTAGCTAATAAATTAAATAGAGCAGAAATTAATTCTAATTGTGAGTCATTATCTTGTTGCTTAGATGTTAATAGAGCACATCCATTTGATGGGGCAGGGATTGCAAAATCATTTATAATAGCATTGTGTGCATCTCTATCATAGCCAATATTGTGGTAATTATTTTTTTGGGGTTTTAGAAACACTGTTTTCTTGTATGATGTTGAGGGTGATCTGTTGTGTTGAGTCAGGGCCATTTTATAGTTTTTATTGTAAATAATGGGATTAGAAGAAGGTTTTGATATTAAGGTGTCAGCATATGATTTGGAGACATTAGGATGTACCTTGGCAGCTTCTGCATAAGACACACAATTTTGGGCCATATATGTTTTAATTTGTTTTTGCCTCATAAACTCTGGGCAAGTTTTGTTGGTAGCAAAATGGAAACCAGTACATAAACAACAACTAGCATCCTCCTCTGCAGTGCCACAAGAGTCACCAGAGTGGTCTTTACCACACTTGTAACATCGAGGACTTGATCTGCACTGTGCCCTTGTGTGACCAAAACGACAGCAATGATAGCATTGTATTGTGGGGAATATATATAAATCTACATTTAAAGCATTATAGCATAGAAAAACTCTTTTTGGAAGGACTTGTCCATCAAATGTGATAATGACTGTCTGAGATGGCTTCCATGTGGGATTGCCTTCAACAAAAGTTTTGAAATTCATTCTTCGGACTTTTATTATATTACCACATCCTACAGGCACAGATAAATTAGCCATGACCTCTTCAGGAGACCACTCAGCAGGAACACCTCTTACCAATCCCATTCGTGTTACATTAAATGTAGGTATAAATGCTTTAAAGTTGTTCTCCTCAAGTGACTTGTTATTCAGAAAGGAATTGCAATCTTTATAATTAGTAAAACCAATAGCAATTTTATTGCGACCTACTTTCTTGACACTTCCGTTAACAATATTTGGGAATCTATTTTTCTTTAAAAAATTGCCAAACTTCACAGGGTGAATCGTGAATTTATCATCAGGGGATGTTAATATTTTTTGGACGTGAAGAATGAAAGGAGCTACGTCAGTCTCACAGTAATTTTTCCGGCCAATTGGGGTAGATGAAGGTAAACTCTTTTCATTTGTTGTATTAGCAGTTATATTTGTAGTGGGCTTTGAAGACTCTGGCATGGGTAATGGAACTGGTGGAGGAGTAAGATCTGATTCAGATGTACATGAACAACCATTTATTTAAGCTTCAGAGTTACCATGTCTCCTTCTTTTTTTGTTGCAGTGTTTACAAATAATATTTGAGCGGCGACTCCGCTTTAATGTCCTATTGGAGGTGGATGCATCAGTATCCATTCCTGATTCCGACTGCACAGTGACAAAATTACCTGCCGGGGGAACAAATCCCCCCGGGTCATCGGGGGGATCGTTCATGACGGTAAAAAATTAGTAAGAGGACTTACCAATGATCCAAATATGTACACAATATATTAAATAATAATTAATATTTACAAAAATATACAAAATGTACCCTTCTGATCGAAAAAAATAATATATAAAGTTTTTCACCATAAAACGCGTCTACCAAGTTAAACGTTTCCCGCGCTTCCACATAAACTTTTTGAAACCTTTCTTGACGTCAACAATGTTTTTTAAAATTTTGTCTTTTGAAACTATGACTTAATGACCATTGACAAAGAGTTGATAGTTTGATAGTTTTGGTTGTTCACAGATAAAGACTCTTTCTCACTGCACAACATTATTAAGTATTATTCAAAGTTAATGTATATCCTCAGGAACACGGTGTATTAAAAAAAAATATTTATCATTAAAAATAATTTCATTTATATAGTGTTTTTTTTTTGTATTATTAATGCATTGTTCCATACAAATTATTCAAATTACACTACACTCGCGAATCCAGACCCAGCTTTCCGGTTAATCCGGACAGTCTGGTCCCATCAAATCCGGATTAGGTGAGATTGTAATAAATTCTTACCTAACGGTTATAACAAGACGTTCTTCTGAAAGAATCTTGTGTTTGTGCAAATTACACCAATTCTTCATCATATGAGGTAGATTTTTTTTTAAAATGTAGTAGAACGTTTCCACTTCCATCCTAAAATATTGGAAGAAACGTTTCCTATCGACTTTTAACTGGGGAAACAAATGGTTGCCACCATTTGTTGTTCCCCATGTTCACTCCTTAATCTATTAATTTCGTGAAAAACAAAATTTCTTCCCCCATTAATCTCCCCATCGCTTACTTGTTACTTGTTGTGGGCCCCCGTTTCCGCACGTAGACTCATAATTGGTCCATTGTGCGTGCAGGGTTGATTGGGCTAGCTAGCTCAGCCAGCCCAGCTCCTTCCAGAAGCGCAGTAGTCTCCTGGGACTCTCACAGGCTTCTAGGAGCGTCCTCGGCGTCCCAAGGATTGATGCCCGGTGTTCTGCCACACTCATGCACTCCAGGATCACATGAGCGGCCGTTTCATCTGCTTCTAGACATCCTCTGCACAGAGAACTATCTGTAACACGTATGGTTAGTAAATGCTTATTTAGCAGGCAATGCCCTGTTATAGTGCCCAGCATTACTCGGAGATCAATTCGGTTAAGATTTAGTAGTTTTCTAGTTAGTCTTGGGTTGAGGCTAGGGAAGATAGCCTTAGATTGCCTGCAGCCCTCGGTGTTGGCCCAGCGGGTGTTATGGCTCTGTATGGTTTGCTGGCGCACCCATGTACGAATTTGGTTAAAGGGTAACGGCAGGAGCGGCTCAGGGCCTTCCACTATATGTGCTGATCCCCTTTTAGCCAGTACATCGGCTGCGTCATTCCCCATAGAGCCGCTGTGTCCCTTGATCCATTGGAGGATAACCTTGTTCTCTCTTGCTATTCGCTCCAATGTTAGGTGACATTCGTATACTAGCCCAGACGATTTGCTGTTACTGTCTAAGGCTCTTAGGACAGCCATACTATCAGATATTATGCGTATCTTATAGTTCGTGACTTTCCTGTTGATGACGGCGGTGGCGGCCTGAGTAATAGCTATACATTCACATTGGAATATTGAGCTGTGAGTACCCAGTGCGGTTGATATATGGATGTTAAGGTCTAGGGAGAATACTCCAGCGCCTGATCCGGATCCTGGTATTTTGGATCCGTCAGTGTATATGCGCATTTCGTCTGTGCCGGACCAGTCCTTGTTGGCTTCCTGTAGTTCTATTTGATATTTCTTATCAAATGTGTGTATAGTCGGGATTTTGTCACAGCGGGCTATTACAAGGGGTTGGTGTTGTATAGCCCTTACCAAAATCTTGGAGTGAGGTCCCTGGTATCCCGTCCATCCCCATCGCTTTAAAACCCCCCAAATTTGGAGTAACCTCCCCCAACCTGGCAACAGTGCTCGCGTCCACGTCTTGTATTATCTGCCTCCACTGTGGCCATCACCTGCTTTCGGGTACGGCCACAGTGCACGCAGGTTCAGAATCAGATTCAGACTCAGAAAACAAGCGCGAGAAATATACAGTCTAGTTTAAGCAGGTTGCCTGCTGCCACTATGGCCACCCTGCTTTAACTACACTGTTTATGGAATCTGGAATCTGGAATCTGAATCTGAGTGCACTCTGGCCGTACCCATAGGGTGCGGCCAGAGTGCACTCAGATTCAGATTCAGATTCTGAAAACAAGCGCGAGAAATAAACAGTGTAGTCGAAGGGTACGGCCAGATTGCACTCCTGATTCAGATTCAGACTCAGAAAACAAAGCGCGAGAAAAAGCAGGCAACCTGCTTAGACTACACTGTTTATTTCTCGCGCTTGTTTTCGAAATCTGAATCTGAGTGCACTCTGGCCGCACCCTTTGGCTGGGCGCACATATCAGGTTTTCCGTCGGGTTCCAGTATGGTGAAAGGGCTGCCAGATATAGTTTCTCAGATTTCCCCAGATTTATATTATTGTTAAATAGAAGGCAAAGAAATCCGGCTAAGACAGCCAAGTCTGAAACTCTTTTCTCCCGTTTCCTTATTATAATTTTGATGTTTGACGATGCAATATTTTTTTTGGAGTCTTTGAAGCTAATTGAAAAACCAAGAAATGGAACACTTCTCTAAAATAGAATCTTTCATAGCACATTATTTTATAGATAAGCGTACAGATTATTATGTTCGAAACATTCACTGAGTTTAAGAAACTTTCGGGTGCAATCATTAAAGTATAAACTTTTTTCCCAAAATATTGGAAAGAATCCATAATCTAACAATATAAGTGGGGGATTTTTTTATACCGAGGAGACACGCCGCACACGCACGGTTTCGCCCACAGATCACTTTATATGTAGCAATAGGGATATGACATTGTACATAAAAAATCGATTTTAATTAATCGTTTAACATGAAAAAAATTTTAATTCTTTAAGAAAATAATAGATTTTTTCAATTTAAAAATAAACTTTAAATATGATATCAATAGATTTATTATTTAAAAAAGACAACAGAAAAGTAAGATCTTATATAATCAACACAAATTAAAGTTTTATTTAGAATAATCAAATTATAAAAGGTTCAAATAAATAAAAAATAAATGTAGTTAGGAATATAGATATTTTGAATTTTAGCTCTAAATTTCAGTTACCTGTAGGCTTAATTAGTTCGGCTCGGATAAATCAAGCCTTTAACATAACAACGAAACGAATGAATAAGTTGAATGAATTAACGTTCTACTTATTCAGTCAAAGCAACGCAACGCAACAGAAATCGGAATCCTTTTTTCGCGAAAAATATTAGCAGATAGTTTGTTGATTTTTTTTTAGTAAAATAAATAGTCAAAATTAAAACTGAAATTAAAAATGTTGGTGTAATAATTGTAAATATTAAAACGAAGTCCAAATAGATGAAAATTACAGATAAATTTATTAATGTATGTAAATAAGATATTGTCAATATGTCGAAAAATGGGAATACCGAAATTTAGAACTTTTTTGAAAAAGACAATGTAACTAAAACAGCGGAGTGCATATAAAACAACGATAAGAAATTTAAAAAACCTTAAACAAAAGTTAATTTCTTAACATGTATAGAACAATGCCTTAAAGGTTTATAAGTTTTTATTGCTTAAATGCCGTAGAGCAAAGCTAATTCTTGTAACGAAACGTCACATTAAGCAAATAAGCTTAAAAAGCTTTTAAGGCAACGTTATTTTCCTTTAAGTTCAACTTATTAAACGATGTGAAATTTAAGCAGTTTAAATCTAAACGTTTAATAATAATTTTTATTCATGCCAAAAAACATATAAAGTACAAAAAATTTACAGCTGTTAAATTTACGAGACAATGTACTGGAATTATTTTATTTTTTTTACATAAGGCAGTAGTCATATATTGAAAAACTACACTGATCCTAGAAAGGCTATAAATATAGCCTGTGTTTAGGGCTTCAGACCCTTCCAATACGTTCCTTAAGATGACACAGTAATAAATTGTTACAGGATAGCGAAAACAGATCAGGTGACAGCATTTGTTCATGACAAAGATATAAATAAAAATTACTGACTACATAAAATTGATATAATACGGGTATGTGTGTGGGGTGTGTGTGTGTGCGTATGTATGCTGCAAGTGTGAGTAGATGCGTGATGTTATTTAGGATACAACAGCGAGCAATTTTTCGGTTTCCTCATATAATTTTCCACAAAGCCAGTCAGATAAAACTTTTTTGCATTTGAAGTGGGGTAGATACAGGAGAAGGCTATTTATTTTCATCAGATCAGATCAGAACAAGTTTATTCAGTTTCCGTATTCCGTTCCGCGCTCCGGACCAGGAAACCAAACTTAATATCGAGGAGTTACAGATGAAAAATCAGTAACAATTGCTTTGATGATTATTAAAAAAAAATATTCCTGAAAATGAAATCTGAAAATATCAATTATTTTTTACATCCCTATGTAGCAATCTATGTAGTCTGTGGTTGGGATTTAAAATTTGCGGTCCCTCTTTCCTTCCTTTGTTTCTTGGGTGTTTGTTTAAGTTTATCTGCTTTTTATTGGAGTCGGGTCAAAACATGAAACCTAATAAATTTTTTGAAGATATTTTACAAAGCGACGATGAGCTACCAAGTAAGCTACTATTAAGCATAGGTACCTTAAGTCGGTAACTGCTAATGTTCACACTGCCTAGGATTTTTCATGTGAAGGAGGCGCAGAGCCTTTCATGCCTCCGTGGGTTGCGACGAGTATAAATGTGAGGAGTCTTCCCTGGTTGTTTTATCCAGCTAAATGTACGTATGTAATGTAATGTACGGCGAAATGAGCAGGGCCCACACTCCTGAAAGTATAGTTAATTTTGCACCGATATGACACCCACTGTAACGCCCTAGATCCTTCAAGTGCATTCTAAGAGTGCGGGTGTAGTCGTCGAGCCTTGTTAGGACTGGCCACGCTTTCGACGATACCCACTGCCAAAAACATACTGATTATTGTGCTTTCTGATTCCCAAGCTTGGACACGAGGTATAATATTTTTTTGTCGCTCATCCTGTGATTGACCATTGGGCAAGCTATTGAACTTCCATGTCACACTCGAGCAATCTAGCTCTTCCATGTGTGTGTATTTGTATAATTTATTTATTTTTCCTATCAACAGCCGACTATGAAGATATACCCATCACACCAGCTTACAAAATGGATAATCGGTTTGAACCTATAAAATTTAGATGGATTGACTCAAACTTCAGCAAATATTATCAGAAGAAACTCTCACAGAATAATGTTCAGTTACCAGTGCTTTATTCATCTTTAAATGAAGATGTTCTGTTCAAAAGGACAGAATACCTGAAACCAGAAGAGAAACCTATCATATTAAACAGAGTTCTAGCATTGCATGATATATTTTGTCTAAAATCAATAGAATCATCAACAAGTGATACCATATTCCTTTGGTTAGTAAATTTTTTGTTGTATAAAGACTTGCAAAGTAGGTTTTCATTCCTTAAAACATGCCTTGCTAATTTATCTGAAAGCTATTGTGGCAATGAAGAACATAATAACGATTCAGACTTTTGTATAAAAAATTATAATTTTGATTTAAGTTACTAAGTAAATACATGTATTGATTAAAATTCTTGAATTTTTTTCTAAATAGAACTATAAATATTGTAATTTCCGTGAAGACTTTTGTATAAACAATTGTAATATTGATTTTAGTTACTAAGTAAATAAATGTATTGATAAAAAATCTTGTATTTTTTTTAATTAGAACTATAAATATTGTAATTTCTGTGAATTAATCTTGTAACATTTTTTTGTCTCATGGTTATGAAATTTCTATAGTGTACTATGCTGAGCTTCGATCAACAACTCTGTATTGTTGATAAAGGTGCTGAGGGATATACGCAAACTCAATATATACTGAAAAAAAAATGTGATTTCTCACACAAAGGGGATATTTTTATATGCATACTTTGCATGCAAATAATATCAATTATTTTTTTATACTTCCCTAGATCCAGGTGCTAGAAAGGTTTGGATCAACAAAAATGAATTTCATAAAAATAAATCCAAAAAAACCTTAAGTAAATACCACCATATTCAGTAGACTCAGGCCTGTTAACGCGACATCAGGCAGTACAAAACCACCACTCGAGAACCTACCTGCCCAAATTTGTTCAGCACATTGCCATTTAAGTTCGCAATTCTTTGGCCTATGTGGAGGGCTTCATATTTCTTAAGTCTTCTGTTTATCCATATCAATACCGCAGACCCAACACCCTAAGTATAAAAATTTTGCAATTTTGTGCAGCTTGCTTGATTTTGATAAAAAAATACCTAAATCAAATCAAATTTAAGTTTATTATCGAACCCTAATATTATGTGAAAGTTTGTTAGTAAAATCACGCAAAAACGCCTGAACAGATTTGGATGAAATTTGCCACAAATACTTTACACTTTACCTGGATTGAGACAGGATACTTTTTATCCCGAAAAAATTAAGTTTCCTAAAGAATTCTTGAAAAATTATTCAAAAAGGATGTAAATTCTCCACCGGCGATAAGCCCCTGGTATAAAAGAAGTCTTCAGAAAACTGGCAGTCTTCAGAATGAAAAACCGAGAAGCTCTAAACCCAGACGAAATACCAGCAGACTCGTTGAAACGACTGGGCTCATTGGTAATCTGGTTGACCAAGCTGTTCAATATTATCCTGAATACTAAACGCATACCTGAGATAAAGAAAAAGCTATATAATGCAATTCAACTAAGCATAAGACCGACTGGGCGCCATATTGTGACGTCATAGATGTCAATTCAAACCAAATCGGTAGAGTGAGCAAAAGAAAGTTTTTATTTAATAAAATTTATTTACTAAGATGAAGTGAGAAAAAACATCAGATTTATTTAATAACATTTATTTACTAAGATTGAGAGAAAAGACAACCGATTTTAAATAATATTTATTGATTAAGACTGTGAGAAAAAACATTTATCAGAATCTAGCTCTTCAATTCCGCTCATCTCTGCATTACTGCCGGAGTAGTTATGAATAATCATGCACTATTACTAGGTCACATATGAAAATGCATCCTTTAAGTAAACGAAAGTTTTAAATCGAGTTTATGAACGCAACTTAAAGTACTTTTTGGTTGACGATTTGGGTTATTAACCAGTCATAGCCAAAGCTCATTAAATGAAAAAAAATATCAAACAATATTAATTATCAATATTTGTTATTGTTTGTTTACAAATGTTTGGTTTTTTATTCTAGAATTAGCTGAGTGCTAAAAACGGGTTCCAAGATTTTTTTGAAAACCGTGCTTTTCACGCGACATTTGACAGATGGAGGTCATTGGCTTTCCTATTCTTATTTGAATCGCATTTATACTACCCTGCTATGACTGGGTCTAATTATTACCAAGTACTTCTAATAAAGTTAAGAAAAAAGCCACACCTTTTGTACGTTATTAGGTATTTAAGTTGTGTATTTTTTGTATTTTTTTTTGTGTAGATACATTAAATTATGAAATAAATAAAAGTTAAAGGGCCAACACATTTTATTTTATCACTTTTATTAGATAATTTTTGGGTAGGCTGTTTATTAAATTGCCAAATGATTTTTTATTTCAATATGTATTTTAAAATTACTGGTAGAACTATTTATATTAACAACGTTTCGATCGTCATTTAATCAAAGGTAAGACCATTCTTATGAGCCCAAACATGCTACATGCACTCGCTATTTATCTATACTAATATTACCTATAAAGAGGAACGATTTAATTGTTTGTATTTTATGACTAACCAAAATACTAAACCGATTTGAAGAAATCTTTCACATTTAGAATCCTACATTATTCCTGATCAATATAGACTATAGTTTTTTCAAAAAAGTTACGGTTCCATATAAACATTTTGATTGTGTAACCCTATGTGTGGAAAAGCTATCACTTAAATCGCGTACGCTGCGGAAGTCATTCAGTCATTGACAATAGAGCAATATGATGTACTAAAGTTTTATAGAGGACATCACATAGAGAAAAGTAATACACACGCTACACACACTCTTACTTTAGTACAGTCAATCTGTAGGTTGAGTGGTGAAAAAAAAACCTAAAGGTAAGTCTTGTTTTTTCTGTTGCCAAATGACGTCAGTAAGCCACCTTGGCGATGGGCATGTTCAACTGGTAGGCGTTTTTTGAAAAACTCAAAAAAACCGTCAAAATTTTTGACGTGACAACGTCTTAAATTAGGTTGCGGCTGGGAGTCACTTATGAAAAAGTGTAACGCTCGGTAACGTTACGATGAGTCTCTCGTGTTAAGTTTAAGTTTACATGTACAATGTTTTAGTAAACAAAATATATTTCTATAGTTAAAATTTGTGCAATTCTTATTTTCATTCAATTCCTTGTTCCTATTGTGCAATTTAATTATATTCATATCAATAAATATTCTACCGAGAAAAAGACGTTGTCACGTAAAATCTTCGCCCGTAAAACCGACTTTACAGGCAACCATTTTTTTTTTGAAACGCATTTTTCTTGTTTTGTATGCATTTTAGAAACTTTTTTTTCGACCATAATTGTAGAAGGCGTTGAGTACTACAATTAATGTCATTGTTGCAATCTCGTACAACAAAAAATGCGCATTGTAGGTTGCGCTAAAGTCTCAAAAAAGTGTTTTTTCACTTTTTCATCCTGAAAATATCATTTTAATGGAAAACTTTAAATGGAAAAGTTGTTCCGTACATAATTACCAACAACTTTTGTATAAACAATTTTTTTGTATTACTTACCGTTTTCAAGTTATAAATTGCGCAGGAATGAAAAATATAATAGAGCGGTTTTGGGCAGTTCAAGTACACATTTGCAGTGCATTTTTTTTTCAATCATGAAAAAAAATAAAAATAAACTATTTTTTTTAATTTTTTTTCATGTTTTACTATTTTTTTTTGTTTTTCAATCATGCAAAAAAATAAAAAATAGTAAAACGTACATTGAAATGTGCACTGCAAATGTGTACTTGAACTGCCCAAAACCGCTCTATTGGATTTTTCATACCTGCGCAATTTATAACTTGAAAACGGTAAGTAATACAAAAAAATTGTTTATACAAAAGTTGTTGGTAATTATGTACGGAACAACTTTTCCATTTAAAGTTTTCCATTAAAATGATATTTTCAGGATGAAAAAGTGAAAAAACACTTTTTTGAGACTTTAGCGCCACCTACAATGCGCATTTTTTGTTGTACGAGATTGCAACAATGACATTAATTGTAGTACTCAACGCCCTCTACAATTATGGTCGTAAAAAAAGTTTCTAAAATGCAAACAAAACAAGATAAATGCGTTTCAAAAAATTTTTGACGCTTTTTTGAGTTTTTCAAAAAACGCCTACGAGTTGAACATGCCCATCGCCAAGGTGGCTTACTGACGTCATTTGGCAACAGAAAAAACAAGACTTACCCTTTAGGTTTTTTTTTCACTGAAACGATATTTTTTTCGACAGATTGACTGTACTACTTCGTTCCCCCCCGGATGCGATCGCGAGTGGACGTGTCAATCATATAGTTTGCTTATAATATTATAAATTAAAATTCTAAAATCGAAAATAAATAATATTCTTTGGTTCGTCGGTGTTGGATTTGAACTTGTGACTTACGGGTTCGATTTGTCGCGGAGTTACGCTCGGGGCCAGCGGGCTACGACGACTCATCTGCGCACTACGAACAATCACGCAGAGCGGTGAGTGCGCTAACCTGTTTCGCTACGGATCATCTGTTATTAAGGTACCTAATCAGGCGCACTGACGTTCATCTCACAGAAGCGATAATAATCATGATACGTACACCCACATCGCGTTCTACAGGCGATGCTACAATGGAAGGTTCCCCTGCGCGACACCTTTCGGATCCCACTCTTAATGTAACGAGCGGGGACTATGAACAAAAACTAACTAGCATTACCTCTGGTCGAAGAACCAAAAGAAAATTTGATGACAATTCATTTGGCGAGTCTGGGATGGGTGAGCTGAAACAAATGATTATGTATATCAAGACTCAACAGGAACATAAATTTGAAATTTTCTGCGCATCTTTCAAAAGTATTAGCGAACAGAACTCTGATATCCAGCAATCAATAGATTTTTTGTCAGCCAAATATGATGATGCATTGAAGAGGATGGATGGACTTCAAAAAGAAAATGAAGAGTGCAAGGCTCGTATTAATATACTGGAAAATAGGGTCGAGCTGCTCGAGCGTGCATCGCTCGCATCCACAATAGAAATTAGGAATCTTCCAAAATTAGCGAATGAAAATAAACAGTCTCTCAGTGAAGTTGTGAAGCAGCTTGGCTCTGTTGTTCAGCAGCCCATCCAGGATAACAATATAAGAGACATTTATCGAGTTAAGTCAACAACAAAAGAAATTACCCCAATTACGAGATTAGAATTGCCCTCAAACAGCTTAAAAACAACAAGGCGGCGGGAGATGACGGAATCACAACAGAGCTTCTGAGAGCGGGCGGTACGCCGGTACTTAAAGTCCTCCAGAAGCTCTTCAACTCCATCATCCACCAGGGCAAAACGCCGAAGGCATGGAGCAGAAGCGAGGTGATTTTGTTCTTCAAAAAGGGCGATAAGACCCTACTGAAGAACTACAGACCCATCTCGCTTCTGAGCCATATCTACAAGCTGTTTTCGAGGGTCATTACGAATCGTCTCGCTCGCAGGCTCGACGACTTCCAGCCTCCTGAGCAAGCCGGTTTCCGAAAAGGCTTTAGTACCATAGACCACATCCATACGCTGCGGCAGATTATACAGAAGACCGAAGAGTATAATCGGCCACTTTGCTTAGCGTTTGTGGACTATGAGAAGGCCTTCGATTCGATCGAGACCTGGGCGGTGCTGCAGTCTCTCCAGAGGTGCCAAGTGGACTACAGGTATATCGAAGTGTTAAAGTACCTATACCAAAACGCCGCTATGTCTGTCCGAGCACAGAATCAGAGCTCTAATCCTATCCAACTACAGCGAGGGGTGAGACAGGGAGACGTTATATCTCCGAAACTGTTCACTGCTGCGATGGAGGATATTTTTAAGCTTCTGGACTGGAAAGGACTCGGCATTAACATCAACGGCGAGTACCTGACACACCTTCGATTTGCTGATGACGTAGTCCTAATGGCGGAGACCATGGAAGACCTGAACACCATGCTCGAGCAACTCAGTGACGCATCCCAGCGAGTGTGTCTTAAGATGAACATGGGCAAGACGAAAATCATGTCCAACGCCCATGTTGCACCCGCTCCAGTTATGTTGGGAACGTTACACTTGAAGTTGTTGACCACTACGTTTACCTAGGACACACAATCCAGTTAGGTAAGTCCAACTTCGAGAAAGAGATCTCTCGTCGAATTCAACTCGGATGGGCAGCGTTCGGGAAGCTGCGGAACATCTTCGCGTCCAAAATACCTCAGTGCCTTAAGACGAAAGTCTTTAACCAGTGTGTGTTGCCAGTGATGACCTATGGCAGTGAGGCGTGGTCGTTTACTATGGGTCTCATAGGACGGCTCAAGGTCGCCCAGCGGGCAATGGAGAGAGCTATGCTTGGTGTTTCCCTGCGTGATAGAGTCAGAAATGACGAGATCCGTAGGAGAACTAAAGTCACCGACATAGCTCGAAGAATAGCCCAGCTGAAGTGGCAGTGGGCGGGACACATAGCGAGGAGAACCGATGGCCGTTGGGGCGGAAAGGTTCTCGAATGGCGACCGCGTGCCGGACGACGCTCAGTGGGAAGGCCCGCTACAAGGTGGACCGACGATCTGGTGAAGGTCGCGGGAAAACGCTGGATACGGGCAGAGCAGGACCGATCGTTGTGGAGATCCTTGGGGGAGGCCTATGTCCAGCAGTGGGCGTCGTACGGCTGATATGATGATGATGACTGTGGTTCTGGATACGACATCATTAAAAGAGAATGTCATTCGCTTAGTTAAAAAGTTCAATAAACAAAACGAAGATGGTAAACTCGGTACTACACATCTTGACTTAGAAGGACCCCCTAGACCAGTTTTTGTAAGTGAGGGTCTGACTAACAGAGCAAAACGCCTGTTTTATTTATCTAGAGAGTTTGCCAAGTCAAACAATTATGAAAGATGCTGGGTATCTTACGGAAAGGTTTATCTGAGGAAAAAAGACGGCTTGCCATCCATAAGGATTGAGTCGGAGGAAACTCTGTCGAAACTTAAATGACTCATAGTTCCTGAAGTAACTCAGTGCACCGGTTTCGTATATTTGCTAATTTCTTGTGATTTGTTTAATTATTGCATGCGTTTATATAGTGCAATTTTGTTTTTAAGTCGTTGCACACTTTTTTGTTATTGTTTATGTGATGTGATTACGCTACTCACACAAAGTTCTCTTATACACAACACTATATTACACTACATCACATGTCAAGACATTGATCCATATATTTTAAATAAAATAATAGAATCCACATTTAATACTCATAATAAAACTGAATATCTTGTACATGTCCAGTTGCTCAATGTACCCTTTGCTCACACAAACTATCGACACAACACATTCCAAATGCGTGGATGTGAAATTTACAACAAGTATAGTATTGAGAACGACTTTGACTTATTCTCGACAAGCCCAGCGACAGTCAGACGAGCTATAGCTTCGAATTATTTTAAATAGGCATTAATTAAATAAATGGGTATGCTCAATATTCAAACCGGCGTCTGTTTCCTTTCTGTTTTTTTTTTAAGTTAGTATAAATTGTTAGCTGTAATAAATATATTATGATATGAATTATAAGCATGTAAGCATATTATAGTAGGATAAAATATTATGAGATAGTTATAGTTATATAAGCATGTTTAATATGTGGAGGTTTTTAATTGGCTTTTGGATATTGTTGTTTGTTTATTTAATAAGTCATTGATAGCTGTAAACCTTCCTAAAATAAATAAATAAATAAATAAATAAATAAATGTTTTCTGTCAAATTTTAATGCAATTTTTGAATGGCAGCATCTGTAATCTGTTGCATGTTTTTTGCAGTTTAGATTTGACTGGGGCACTGATGAGCGGTTATATATATTATAATACACCTTGTTTTGTACTTTTGTTTTTTGGGGTAGTTGATCATGTGTGGAGTGTTGTTTTTTACAATCTTAGTTTACTGCTGTTGTACTTCATGATATATAATATTAAAAAAAACATAGATTAGTGTTATCTGTACTATTCTTATAAAAATACTTAAGCATTATTTTAAATATACAACATGTGTTGCAAAGGTTTTTCGTGAGTCTTCTATTTGATGCTGTTTGGCTGATAACTGTAATATGGCTAATTAATCAAGACGATCCACTTTGCAAGAGTACCCTCTATAGGCACGCTATAAGATATTTTCATTTGTGCTTATGGATGTGTTTATCTATCAAAAGATTCAATTTAAACTATTATTTTAATTCCCTGAATTTGTACAATAGGACACATTATAATAAAAGTGGATAACATAAATACATTATTCTCAAATGTTGATAACGTTTCTGTCTCTGAAGTTATAAACTGCGATCCTCAAAATTGTAACCTTCTTAAACTAAATCAAAGCTCTTGTTTAAATATATTGCAACAAAATATTCGTAGTGTATCCCGTAATTTCGACAATTTTCAAATTTTTTTAACCCAAATCAAAACTCAATGTGAAGTTATAGTTTTGACGGAGTGTTGGCTGTCGGGCAATATGACAGTTCCACAATTAGATGGTTACTCTCATCATAAGTCAGGACAATTATTTAATCAAAATGATGGTATTGTAATCTATCACAAAAGTGAACTTAATGTCAAGGTTATAGAACCTCCTTTTCAAGAAGGAAATTGTTTAAAATAAAATATATAAATAAAATAATTCAATATCATGATATCGCCATAGTGGCAATTTACCGTCCATCTTGCTTCCACGATATAGATTTATTTTTAACTTCGCTTAATGATGTGCTTGTGTCTCTTTCATGTTTTAAAAATGTCGCTATTATTGGCGATATCAACTTGGATGTAGTAACAGGATCGACGGATGCTAGAGCTATGGAATACTTAAACCTTAACGCTTTTCACGGCTTACTTCCTGCTAACAATATTCCAACGCGTAATAAGGCGTGTCTCGACCATGTAATCCTTCGCTCCGATATGAAAGCTACTACGATAGTCCTTAACTCATCCGTTACCGATCACCAAGCTGTCATATTAAGTTTGGCTACTAATAATTCGAATACAAAAAGAGGGTCCAAAACTTTGAAAGGATTAAATTACGATAAAATTAGGCTAGAATTAAAGAACAATAGTATGGATTTTATTATTCTATGTAGTGATGCTAATGTTGCAACGGATTTATTTATTTCATACTTGCAAAAAATAATTTCAGAAAACACTTCAACCATTACAATCCCTAACAAAAAAAGAACTATAAAACCCTGGATAACTCCAGGTCTGTTACGTTGCATAAGGAACCGTGATAATCTGTTCAAAAAGCACAAAACATCCCCTAATGATGAAACAATTAAACTCACATATTCGAGATATAGAAACTACTGTAATGCATTAATAAAAAAAGCAAAAATCAATTACAACAAAGATTTAGTCACAAAAGCTGGTAAAGATAACGGGAGATTGTGGAAGGCAATTGGACAGATTACAAACACTGTTAAAATGAAAACACAATCGACTGAACTTCTCAAAGTTTCATCCACCCAAACGGAGTCAATAAATGCCGTGAATTCTTATTTTACAAGAGTGGGCGAAGAATTAGCAGAAAAAATTGCTTCTAATAAGCTCCCTAATCATGCAAAGGCTGTAAGACACATACCGACAAGAACGGCATCATTTGCAATGTTAAATACTGATGAAGATGAAGTCGAGCGTTTTATAATGAGTCTCAAGAACGTGTGCACTGACGGTTGGGACGGCATCTCCAATGTATTCATAAAACAATTTAGATCATTTCTCATCGCTCCTTTAACACATATCTTTAACCTTTCCCTCAACTCAGGAGTTTTCCCCTCTGCTTTTAAACACTCTATCGTTCATCCGATTTACAAATCTGGTGATAGAGACTGTGTCGGGAATTATCGGCCTATATCAATTCTCACTGCGTTCTCTAAGATCTTGGAAAAAATTATTAACTCTCGACTCGTGAACTATCTAGAATCGAACGGTCTGCTTTCTTATAATCAGTTTGGATTTCGACGTGGCAGATCTACCACCGAGGCTGTGCATGAGTTGACAGATTTTGTGGTTAAAAATTTAGACAAGGGTAACAAGGTGATAGGCCTTTTTCTAGATCTCGCGCGGGCCTTCGACACGGTCTCGATACCAATCTTATTGAAAAAGTTAGAATCATACGGCTGTAGAGGTGTGCAATTAGATCTGTTGACAGACTATCTTTCTCATAGAACACAAAGTACCAAAATAGGGGATTATGTGAGTGACAGAGCTCAGATCAACTACGGAGTTCCTCAGGGCAGTATTCTGGGTCCTACACTTTTTTTGGTATATATTAATGACCTGTCTTCCTTGCAGATTCCATTTGCCCGTATTATATCTTACGCAGATGACACATGTCTTCTCTTTTCTGCTTCCACCTGGGAATTGACACAGGATGCTGCCCAACAAGGATTTAACTTAATTAATAGCTGGTTAAAAACTAACTTGTTAACCCTTAACACCGATAAAACGAAATATGTCAAGTTTTCCATGCGTAAATTGCCATTAGAAGAGAGACCCGCTAGAGCTATAATTTCACATGAATGCAACAATTTTGAAGAAATTAAATGCTCATGTAATAAATCAATAGAACTTGTCTCAAACGTAAAATATCTTGGTGTAACGATTGACAGTAATTTGTCATTCAAAAATCATCTGCAAATGATGTCCGCCAGGTTGCGTAAACTTATTTACCTTTTTAAAAATTTGCGATATGTGTTGGATAAGGAAGCATTAAAACGTATTTATTTTGCACTTGCAAGAAGCCTACTCACATATTGCATCACTTCTTGGGGAGGGGTTGCAAAGGGTACCTTAAAGCAAATAGAGGTTGCGCAAAGGGCTATTTTAAAAGTATGTGGATTCTTCCCCTTTAGATACTCCACCGAGCTTCTTTATCGCCACCGGCAAGTCTTAACAGTTCGTCAACTTTTTATTTTGGAGACTGTGCTAAAACAACACTACACACAATTGCATATGAGGCAGGTAGTAGTATCGTTGTTGATAGACGAAGGAGCAGGAGTGTTTTTCCGACTTATGCAGTTAGAAAAGCTTTTACAAAAAGGTATTCTTGTTTTTTGGGTGGCTTTTTGTATAACAGCATAGATAGAAGACTACAAATATACGCATGTAATACTTACGAATGCAAAGTAAAGGTGCACGAATGGTTGAGTGCCATGAATTATGACAGCACGGAGTCCCTCTTTGTAACTCAACAGTAATGTATAGATAACTTAGGTTTAATGGACAAATAGCACTAAACTAAGTGATCGCTAAATTATTGAGGAAAAAGTAGAATATAGAATAATATGGGTAATATTTATAAGCTATAAGTTACGTTATAATATATGTCAATGTAGGATAATTTCTGTGGGGTGGGAGCCTGGCGACCTGTACTACAGGCCTTTAATGCCTACTTCAGGCACCAGCTTCTCACACTTCAAATATGCAGCTTTTGAAATACTTAATGATGTCTGATTCTTAACCGACTGTATTTGTATAAATTACCTATAGTTTTTTGTAAATTTTAGTGTGTGAGAAGAGAACAAATAAATATTATTATTATTATACTGTAACTGAGGAGTAGCGTACCTAATGCTGCGCCAAAACGATAGCTGCGCATGGGTACGACGTACGACTGGAGAGCCTATCGGCGCAACACACACCCGCCCGCGCACCTCGTTTCCCCCCCAAGACAGCTTGATTTTTTCTTCTGTGCAATAAGGTACTTTGCAGACGACGGGGCGGGGCGGGCTTTTTGTCCGCGAAGCAATAAAAACCGCGTCTGCCCGTCGATGTCTGCGGCTGCCCTCGCCGCGTACACAAAGCACACGACGAGCAGAGGCAGTCAGTTCAGGACGTTCGTTCTAGTGAATAGTCCATCATTAAAAAGCGCGTGGCGCGGACTGAGCTAGCCGCCCCGCGCCGCCGTCTGCGTTACTGCATATAAACTGGTTTGTATGATCTACGGCGGGCAGCCGCGGACATGTTTTTTTTTTATTTCTGATCGAACATGTTTAAAAATACGGACTTTTAGAACTCAAGTACTACGAAGCACAGTGGTGCTACAGCTTTGGTGCCATAGTAACAAATGCTAAGGCCAAAGTGTTCCATCAGAAATGCACATTTTTTTTCCAGGACTTGATTTTGGACCAAAATGGAAGATATCCTTACTTAGAGTGACAGTAAATTTTTATGTATATTTTTCTAAAGGTTGGCAAAATTAAAACTCAAATGTGGAAAAATAATCAGAACATCATTTAAATGCTTAAATATAATATGGTTAATAATATGGAAGTAGTACAGCAGTATAGATTTCAAATTTTTTTAAATTGTTCTAAAAAACCTTTGGAACAGCGGCATGATTGCTGATAACACTTTTCGAATCCAGTTGAATCTGAATCCTGAAAAAGAAAAGGTTTTTATTGTACCAATAATTTTTATTCTGGAAAAACTATTAATCAAAACTTAAAAAGACAAAATAAATTTTTGGTGCAACATACATAGTAAGGGTCTCTTATAATCCTATCTCCTTCAGAATCAAAATCGCCAAAGAGTAAAAGTTTAGCCTTGCTACCTTTAGGTGCTCTCTTATTTAAATCTCTCATATTAGCTTCATCCATACCAAAAATATAATCATAGTAACTAAAGTCTTCTGTTGTTATCTGAAACATTAAGATATCACTACTATATTTTTATATCTAATAGAATTTAACAAGGTCCAGGTTTTATAAGTTGCTTGCTGAATAATTTTTATTACTTGTCTAGCGCAATTGTCATAAGGTACCCCATGTTTCTTCAAAGTATCTAATGCTCTCCAATCAGGGGGATTTCCAACATGCCAGCTACCAATAGCAGCACTATCTATTTCCCACTGATCCCCCATCTTCATGTCATCAACAGTTTTCTGAAATACTCCTTCAGCAATGGGCGATCTACAGATATTGCCTGAAAATTTGAAATGAGCTACAGTATTTTAAACGAAATTAATTATTATTAAAATTTCAATTAACAGATGCTTAGAAATTCTAAGTTGGGTATTTATTGCTGCCATTGTGCATGGTTTTGAGACTGATTCCCTGTAAGAAAACTCTTACTGAAAAATATTGGTACACATAATTGTTAGTTAAAATAAATACTAAAAACCTAATGTTTTCATACAATGATTATTTGATTTGTTTATTAAATATATTGAATATTAGGATATGTTGTGAAGTCATTTATGAGCAATATTAACAGTCAGTCATATTTTGTGTTAGGGCTCTAATGTGCCAAGATGTGCATTCTGCACTGGGTCCGCCTTGGGTCAATCCGTACATATGGAAAGCATAAGTTTGTACTCCAGCAGTGGGCATAGGCTGACAGAATAAAACAGCGACATCATAAATTAGGATAACAGCAAGGCAAGAAGGGTACTCTTATGTATAACAGGTGCACTTACCTAAGCAAATAAACAACGCCTTCTTTTTTTCACTACTCATTTCTAGAATAAATTAGCAATAAACGAATTTGTAGTCACAATTTCTCTTGTTAAGTAGTATTTATCATAAATTTATAACCTTCCTGAGACCTTGTTTTGATTGGTTGTTATCATTTTTTTTTAAATTTATTCATGACCTGGATACAGAATCCTTCAGTCGAATACATTGTGGGTATTATTGATAACATTGGTTTCAGTGTTACCAGAAAGCCATTTCGCCTTCCCCCAAAACTTACCCGGAATCCCCCCAAAATTCATGTTTTTGAAGAAAAAACCCCCCAACATATTTTTTTTCTATTAAAAATACAATATTTTCTAAAAATTATGTATTTCTGCAACAGCATCCATTACTGGATCAACATCTTCGCACGCGTCGTCTTTCCCACTCCTTTGTTGATCTTCTTACATAATTTTGTTTTAATAACTGAGTGAGCCAACCGAACCGAACCAAACCAAAAAAGACAATTGTTATCCGATATCTCTAAGGTGTTTGACCTCTTAGGGTGGATTACTCCTGTCACAGTCAAAGCAAAGCTTCTCTTTCAAAGAGCATGGTCATCAGGTACATCATGGGATAGCAACCTACCCTTACAAATACAAAAATGAATGGGAGCAACTAAGAAATGATTTTAAAAACATAAATAAAATATCAATACCCAGATACATCGGAAACATACAAGGAGCATATCAAATTCACGGATTTTGCGATGCGTCCAGTGTTGCCAGGTCCGATTTTCAAAAATCGGGAAGCGTTATAGATAAAAACAGTAGATGTATGGAAAGAGCTACAAGAAAAACCGTAGATGCAGAGGCGTACTTTCGTCCGATTTGCACCAACCTCCCCTGCCCCCCCCCCCCCCCCAGAATTGGTAAATCAAATCAAGATAAAGACCAGTAACGGTTGTGTTTCTGTGGCTTCTGCCGCCCTTCAAAGCTATTTTTTTAGACTATTACATTTATTTTATAATAATGAAGGTTATCTACATTATTAATGACGGAAAATGCAACTCAACATGCAATTTAAAAAAGAAAATCGTATTCTAAAAAAAACAGGAGATTCATGTAGAAAAACAGTAGAACAGGAGAAATTCCAGAAAAACAGGAGATCTCCTGTAAAATCTGGAGACCTGGCAACACTGGATGCGTCGGAAGAGGCATTCGCATGCGTTGTTTACATTGTAACGCAAAACGATAAAGGCGAGTTTACACTTAGGGTTACTAGATTGAGAAATCAAAATTTCTGGACAATATTATAAAATATCTGGACATTAGGATTTTTGGCTGGACAAAAAAAAACAGCATGACTATAAAATATTCTTATTATTACAAAACAGACTTTTTTGCCACATACATTAATCAGCATTATCATATTTTTTTTTACTATTTCAAAACAGTGGAACCTTAACCATAGTAGTAGTAGTCATCTCATAGTAAGTTAACTCGAGGCGTTGCAAATAATAAATTATTAATTCCAAAATCAAATAACCTATATGGGCAACGAACATTTCACAATTCATTGTTCCAAATTTAGTAAATAAGTTACCATTTGAAATAAAAAACGTACTAAATAAAGGAAACATAAAACGCACATTAAAAAGTCACTTTATCAATAACTTAAAAATAATTCATTTAAAATAACCGTTACAACGAACTTAACATAAAAACATTAAAAAAAGTCATATTTATCATTATAATTGGAGCATTCTTTATCTAGGATAACTGCATTACGACTTGTATGCTAGCATGAAAAAAGAAACCCAACCGTTATAGGTTCGTGCGTCTTTTGTGACCTGCATGTGCAAGCGCAAATTAATTATCATGTCAATGTTTACTATTTCCAACATACCCACTTATTTTATAAAATATTGTTATTTAATAATAATTACTACAGTGTGAAAACCTATATTTATTTATTGTAACTAGATGTACAGCGGTGAATGTAGTGCACGAATAAACCTTTCTGGTTTTTGTTTGCACTATAATATGTATTATAATTGTAATATTGCTTGATTAAATAAATAAATAAAAAAAAAAACAAACAAAATTAATATGAAATCACTTTTTCTGCCATATATATTTAGCATTTCCTTTAGCCGCATTTATCATTTTAGAACCCTTATCTGTATTTAGAAAAGATTTAAATTTAGTACATTTTCGTCAAAGTTCAATCGAATTATTAACTCTGATTTGATTAAATCAAATGACATGCGATTTCTATCTTTAGTGTACAAATTGTTCAAAAGGCTAAAGACTCTTTCGCAATAAGCATAGCTTATTGGTATGGACAGCACAAAACAAATCAGTTTTTTCAAATTTGTCAAATCATCGTTACAGTTTTTGAAAATATGAGCCCATAATTTATCATTTGTCAAGTTCTTTGGAACATGTTCATATATTTGGCGAAGACAACAGTAATCCATGTATAAGCCGTCGCTGTTAATATCTTTAATATTTCTGGCAATTCAGAAAGATCTTCCCAACTGAACAAATCGTCATTTTTTGGTTTGTTTAGCGCCAAAATACTTAGAAAGTTTTTTAAAAATCGAATTCTCTGCAAAATCATATCTCTCTTCTAAATACTGTATTGATTTTTCAGAAACTGTTCGGTTTCGCTTGTAAATTGGGCTCTCTTACGATCGTTCATTTTTTTTAAGGATTTCTTTGTTTTTGCTGCCATAAAATTTATCTTTCAATCTATTCTTTAGGTGGCTCATTAGCATTCGCATTATATCGTCAACTTCCGTAATAGTGCACGAATCATTTTCCAAGGCTGTAATTGTTAAATTAAATTCAGGCATAATATTGTAAATGAAATATAAATAGGCCTCTGAAATTCCTTCACGAAATTCAATGCTATTGATATCAGTCAAATCAGCTAAGGTCGATCCTTTAGAATCGAATTCCTATATTTCTTTTCTGCAATAATCTTCTCCTTTTGTCAAAAAATACATTTTTACTGCAGGCCAACAATAAACCAATCTGTCGATAGTAGGCAAGAGAGATAACCATCTAGTTGGCACGTGTCGGAGAAGGTTTTTTTATTTGACACTTGCAAATTCAAAACATTCTTTTAGTTTTTCAGTTTTTGTGCTAGAGGAACTGAATTCATTAAAAGTCTTAATTACTATGCTTTCAATGTCCACGGAAAAAGCCTTTAGGGCGTATTTAACGCAATTGTTTATGACGTGACAATTACAATTAGCCTTCTTAATATGATTATTGACATCATAAAGTTTTTGGTAAACCGAATTATGTTTTCCATAATTCACTGATGCGTTATCCGCACTGTATGCTGATATTTGCTGCATTTTTAGCTCGTTTTCTTCAGTTATCGACTTAATTTTATTAAATATATCTTTTGAAGGCTCGTATGGATCTTCATAAAAGTCAAGTAGTTTTTTTGAAATGCCTATCTCAGGACTGAAAAATTGTACAGCATATGGATAAGTTTTAATGTTTCCTATATTTGAAGCGTCACTGCTTACTGAGAAATAGTCGCATGTCTTTAAATCAGAAACCAACTGTTCCTGAGCGTACGGAGCTAATACATTTCGCGCTATTACGGCTGCTTTTGTGCGTCCACATGATAATTTGGCGGCAATTTTGCTATCGCTATACATTGATGGGGCTAATTTTGTCAAACAGTCTAAACTATTGTAACTTAGTCTGTGTTGCACATTATGAAACACAACGACCAATTCTGCTTTTGCGATTTCAGTTTCTTCGTTGCTATGTTTTTTGGTACTAAAAAATTCTGAAGATTACCTGCAATTTTTAAAGATGACTGAAGTTTTGCATGTTGTTTCGTGGCTTTATGTTTTTCTAAAGAACGACTTCCCTCAAATTTTATTATAATATCGCTTTGGCATAATTTGCAATAAGCAGTGAAATTGTCTTTTTTTTTGTAAATATTGCTGCGGCATGATTGAGAGAAGTATGTGTTTACATACTGCCCTACCTCTCACTTCGCTTCAGAGTTTCGGCAATGGCAGACGTCGAAGTAATAACAGAGCTGTGTCTTTTTGCAATCCATAATTATGTTCGAAATTTAAATAATTAATAACTTTAATATAAATAAATTAATAAATATTAATAAATATTTAATTAATTAATGAGGAGCTCGATGGCGCAGGTGGTTAGCGCGTTCGGCTGCGATCGTTGTAGTTAAGCAACTTTCGCAGTGGTCGGTCATTGGATGGGTGACCAAAAATTTCTATCTCGAGTTCCTCCGTGCTTCGGAAGGCACGTTAAGCCGTTGGTACCGGTTGCATCTGCAATCGTTAGAACCCGCCAATCCGTACTGGGCCCGTGTGGTGGGTCATGACCCAATCTCCCTATTCCATCCATAGGGAAGGCCTGTGCCCCAGCAGTGGGGACATAAAGAGGCTGATGATGATGATGATGTTAATGATTTAAATAATTAATAATTTTTGATTTCACGTCTTTCTCCACCAAGCGCATGGCGCGAACTAACTAACGCAGAATGTGAACACGCATTGCCACTCGCGCTGCCGGTCCTTTGACTTCCGCACAAAAAACCGCTCTTTTGGGGAGCGCGAGTGGCAATGGCAGTGGCATGACGAGTATCGTGTTTACATACCCACTTCCCTCCTCACTCGCCAATATACAAAGTTACTCTATGTCACTCGCGCTGCATGTAAACGAGGTAATACTCTAGCACATCAACGCACGACATGACCAACTGTCAGGATTCTCGATGAAATGAGTGAGGTGAATTGATATTGATGATAGCGGACGGGAAGGACGGGACGCGGGAGGTGGGTGATGGGCGGGTCGGATGGACGGGAAAGTCCCGGGCATAGATAGCGAGAGACCGCAGCGGAGCGGAGGAACAGAGTGTTGCCAACTCGGTGGAACTAATACTGGTGGTTTTTAATTTTCAGCTTCATTCTAGCTGGACATTTTGCCTAAAACCACCACCACAACCACACTGAACAACGTGTGAAATAGCTGGACAATCCAGCCAAGTCCAGCCAATCTGGCAACCGTAACTACGATCACGGTCAATCAAGGTAATCTTGGATTTAAGAATGAAAAATAGGAAAAATGAATTAAAAATGTAACAAAACTATTTTGTATTTTATAAATACTAAATATTTATATAAAGTATTTCAAATAAAATACAAAATATATTTAGAAAAAAAGTATTTCAAATATAAAATAAAAATAGGTATTTTGCATTTCAAATATATGTATTTCAAATAATTCACATCTCTGTCCCCGCTGCATCTGCAGTCGTTAGCACCAGCCAATCCGCACTGGGCTTGCGTGGTGGGTCATGGCCCAATCTCCCTATTCCATCCATAGTGTTCACTGCCGGATTTAGGGGAGGGCAACCGGGGCGAAAGCCCTGGGGCCTCCACAAACAAGGGGCCCCCACAATAGAGACTTGGGAAAAAAAATCTTTCAAATTCCAACTAGTAAACATCTTTTCCTTTGATATATTTTTTTTTGCTCTTTAACCTTTACCTACAGCCTACAGTACTTTTTACATCTAACATACATGATTATTTGATTATATTAATCTTAAATAACAGAAATCATTGATCTATATTTGTTCACTCCAATCAGGCAATCAGTGAAATATCAAAATCTCAAATGGCCCTGATAAGCACTTCCAATTCACTACCCATCTTGAGGGAGTACCCCAATCACTTAATGGCTGAGTGGGGTGGTCCTTGCCCGCAGGGCCGAATTTAAGGCAGGGCAGGTGGGGCTGTGGCCCAGAGGCCTCCACAACAGCTTAAGAAATAACAACATTTCGATGGGTTAACAAGAATAAAAATCCTAAGTAGCCCGGGGCCTCCACAATCCTAAATCTGGCCCTGATAGTGTTATGTAAACAATTAAATAAATAGAATTCGAAGGAGCGGTAGTATTTTCAAAATATTCAATTTAAGGAAAACACTATTTTTAAAGGACTAATATATTTTAGAGAAAAATTACAAATTACGAATTAAATATAAGAGACCATTTTTCTTTTACATTTTTTTTAATGTGACATCTGCCACTTATTATTTTTAAGATGAGGTAAAGAACCTGAACATCCTCCCCACCTTGCGCTTCCAGTAGCGAAGGCAATAAACAAAATTAGAACTAGGAGAACAAAAAAATAATGTTACATTACATCATAACTAATAAACATTTTAAATATTTAATCTATCTGGAACCTTAACGACACGACCAGTACGAGTAACCAGTGGCGTTCTGCTATTTTCAGCTGTCTGAACCCCTTTGTTTACTAATGAGTCATTGTTAGATACCTCAAGGCGAAACGGGCGTTGGGCCGCTCTTATAAGTTCGCCAGTACCAGTTTTTACACGGGCCACCCTTCCGTATCCGTCGATCCCAATGAAAATCTCCAATATGACTCCTAACGGCCAATTGACACGCTTAACATCATCAGACCCAACTAATACGACATCACCGACTTCTATAGTTCTACTGCACTTAGGAGTTGTATTACTATCGGTTATTAGTGTTGATAAGTGCAGTAATGATTTTTATTTTAGACATATCAGTAGTGATTGTATTATAAAAACATTTAATTCTATTAATATTAAAAAGACAGAGGATTTATGGGGAATATCAACATATATAATAAAACCGATTATCACTGTCATTGCGCCACAACTGGCCATTATGTGTTTCCAGATCTAATGAAATGTGCTAAGGTTATCCCTCTTTTTAAGGCTGGTAATAAATCAGATCCCAGCAATTTTAGGCCTATATCTGTATTACCAGCGCTAAGTAAAGTATTTGAGAAAATAATTTATAACCAATTACTAGCACACTTTTCTATAAATAAGCTACTTCATTTAAAACAGTTTGGTTTCACTGGAGGCAAAAGTACTACTGATGCTGGAACTGCACTTCTCAAACACATTTTTGATATATGGGAGGGTACGCACGATGCTATTGGCATTTTTTGCGATTTATCTAAGGCGTTTGACTGCGTAAGCCATGAAACCTTGTTAAATAAAATGAAGCATTATGGTGTATCAAATATTTCACTAAGTCTGATACAGTCTTATCTTTCTGCTAGGATTCAGAAAGTAGTTATAAATGAAGCTGAGTCAACAGGAGCACCCATTTCTATGGGCGTGCCCCAGGGTTCAATATTGGGCCCATTGCTTTTCCTTATTTATATTAATGACCTTCCTCACTTTACAAGAGATTTGTGTGAGACAGTACTATTTGCTGATGACACCTCTTTAGTGTTTAAAGCTAGGAGAGGAAATGATTGTTATGACGAAGTAAATTGTGCTCTCTCTGAAGTCCTTCACTGGTTTACGGTAAATAATTTAAAACTAAACTCTAGCAAAACAAAACGTGTTAAGTTTACTTTACCTAATGTGCAGGCAGGTTAATACTAGTTTAAAAATAAATGACCAGCCTGTAGAGTTAGTGGATTCTACAAAGTTTCTGGGTATTACTTTAGACTCGCATCTGCAATGGGATCCTCATATTGATGCCTTATCAAGTAGACTGAGCTCTGCGGCTGTTAAAAAAAATAAGACTCCTAACTGATGTGGAAATGGCAAGAATGGTTTACTTTGGTTACTTTCATGGCATTATGTCATATGGCCTTTTGTTGTGGGGCTCAGCTGCTAATATAGAAAGTATTTTCGTACTGCAAAAGAGAGCTGTTCGAGCCATATATAAGCAAAAAAGGCAAGAGAATCTCTTAGAGAAAATTTTAAAGAAATTAATATTTTAACACTGGCATCGCAATACATCTATGAAAATATAATATATGTAAGAAAAAACTATGACGCATTTGCAGAAAAAAGTCAAACCCATAACTTTAACACGAGATTTAAGAACAAGCTTGCCGTTCCATGTTTCAGACTCCTAAAATCAAGAAGTTCATTTCTGGGATGTAGTATTGCATTGTTTAACAAAGTTCCCCAAGATCTGCTTGAGCTTCCACTAACCAAATTTAAATCTCAGATTAAGAATTCTCTTATGAATAAGGGCTATTATAAAGTTAATGATTATCTAAATGATCGTAATGCATGGACATAATGTTTCTTGTAATTTCTTATTTGATGGATATGAGTCAGTTTTGTAACAGTAGTATGGTACCTATCTAATGCCGCTTCCTATATACTAAATATAAAATTTGTTGTAACTATATATCTATACCCTAAATAATGTAATGGAAGGTGACTCTATTTTTCAACGTGACGACTTTGTATATATCAATACAGGGAGAAAAAAGCAGTCCTTGTTGAGTTTCTTGCCGGTTCTTCTCAGTACAAGGTCTCCCGCCGTAGTTTTGCGAACCGATGGCGTAGCTTCTTGACTTTCACAAGTGCTTGTAAGAGCCTAGACTGAATAAATGACTTTTCATTTCATTTCATATCCGTGAGTCGTGACAAATATTCGGCGCGAAAACGCTGCTTCAATTGAGCACTTAATTTATTCAGATAAGTGCTCAATTGAAGCATTGGTAGTCCGCCACTGACCTGTTACTTCAAAAACCGATCCCAGATTAACACGGTTAACAGGCAATGGATCTGAAGGAAGCGTGCAAGCCTTAGCACTAAAACTTTTACATATGATACAGTTATTAACTATTTTCTTAGCAGGTCTTCGAATATTAATGATCCAGTAAGACTCACGAAGATTATTGATCAATGTTTGTGAACCTGCGTGTAAAAGTTTTATATGCCTCTGAGCAACAAGTCTTTCCACAATTATATTCGATGCTGATAGCAAAAATAGGCTAGTTTACTCATGTCGAATTGTATTAAATAAATGATTATTTCTTAAAGTATTTGGTCTAAGGAACCTAAATATATCGATTTCACTTCATAAAAGCAGAAGATTGCTGTAGAAATTTAATTTTAAAAAATATTTTTTAGTCTATATTTTTTAAACAATAAAAACGCTGTTCGCCACGTCCGCCATGATTTTGACGTCTCTTGTGGTAAACAACTAAAAGTCATTCGCGTGTTATTGTAGGTGGATTCTTTCGTCTGACTAAATTTATCTTAAAACACTTTTAACTTTAGGAAAGAAATAAACAGTAAACTTAGTTTTTTTTGACAAAACTAATTATGGTTGCCGGCTTTGTGAAAGCGGAAAGCACAAATCTGCCAAGAATTGATGCATTGATGGTTGGTGAATTTGTTGCACTTAACCCCGATTTCTGCTCTGCGGAGCAGAGAAACGACAAGGCATCTATGTAAGTACAGTGCATTTAGTATTACAATGGTGTCGATTCTAGCGTGATTCTCCAAACTTAAAACTAAAAACATCAGTCTCTTCTTTTCATTATGTATAGAGAATGCCAAGGATGCACTGTTGTCAAATTTAAGTTTAGCTTTAGAGAATCATGCCAGAATCGACATCAATGTAGTAATAAACATAAAACTCATACAACATATGAATAAGTGTAATAAAGTTGCGTAGGTTAATTTCTTTCGGCATTTTAATCCACAACTTTCCTAGAGTCTTCAAGGATGTGTTTTTATATCGTCAATACAGTAATGATAATTACTTTATTTTTCGTGGTATTTATTAGAAATCATGTTTTTTTTTATTATAAACTCAGTTTTAAGTAACTTTCTACGTGTTTACGAGTTTTTGTTTACCACAGTTCACGTCATAGCATAGATAATCTATAGACTAAAATGGCCGACAGCGTTTTTGTATGTCCATGAAAAGTCTATTTTAAAATTAAAGATTTGTAGCTTTCCAGGTTTAAAAAAAATACAGTACATTTTTTTTCGGTCTAATAGGTCATAGAAATTTATTAACCATTTAAAACCTTTTTCCAAAAAGGGTCAACTAGCCTATTGGAAATTTGAAATCCTCTGTATCTTCGCTGACTACCAGTCGACTTCTTGTACGTATAATCCCTTCACTATTTGTGAAACTCTTAACCTTGGACATTATAGTATCACGATCCTCTCCTTAAACAATTTGTAGCACACATTTTTCCGCTTTAATGTATTCTTCAGCTGATATTTTACCGGTTATCTATTAAGCTTATATCGACAGTTATTATGAAATCTTAAACACCATTCAACCATCCGGACAATTTTAGTAAATTTACTGAAGAATAAAAGATGATTCGAAAATTTATATGTATCTACATTATTTACAACCAAACACGTTTTCTTAACTTCTCTTAATACTTCAGCTTCATTTGGTACCTCAATGCTATTTGGCCACTCTTGTGCTGGCTTATAAAGCCAAGCTGGACCAGTCCACCACGAACTTGTGACGCCAATTTTCTATGTTTGTCTGTTGTAAAATTTCTGTTACTCTATTGTGCACAAAAACATTCAAACCATTTTGACGTTTTAGCCAAGATAAGACTATACTTGAGTCTGACCAATAAAACTCTTTGCATGATATACCTAGCCCTTTTCTAACCTGTTTAACTAGTCTAGTGCCCATCATGGCAGAAATCAGCTCGAGTCTAGGCACTGTTACTCGTTTTGTAGGAGCGACTCGCGACTTTGCTAGAACTAACTGTACAGTAACTTTATTACAATATTCCGAACGTAAATAAATACAAGATACATAAGCAGACTGACTAGCGTCACAGAATATATGCAAGGTATTCTCACTGCGGTCTATGTCTGCACAAGTAATACGTCTTGGTATGTGACAAAATTCAAGCATGTGTAGTTGACGTGCCCAATCTTCAACAGTTTTCTTTAAGTCATTAGGTAAAGTTTGGTCCCAATCAATGTTCAGAATCCAACATTTCTGTATTACAAGTTTTGGTACTATAGTAGCTGGAGAAACGAAACCGATTGGGTCGAAAACACTCTGTGCTAGTGAAAGTATACTCCTTTTAGTACAGCTTTTATAAAAAAATTGATCTGTGGGAGGCAGCTTACAAAATAATTCATCCCGACGGGGATCCCACATAAGACCTAATACTGATATATTGACTATATCTGCATCCGTAATAACCGGTTCGGTAACCCAACATCGCAATTCAAATTGGCTTTCATTAATTATGTCTTTAGCTTCTGACATAAAGTCGTTCATCTCTTTCTCGTCCTTAACACTTAACACGCAATTATCGACGTAGAATGAATTCTTTAACTTGTCAGAAGTCGTAGAGTTATACTTCTTGAGATGATACAAGATGGTAGCTGATAGAAGAAAAAGACTAGTAGTCACCCCGAAAACTACGCGCTTGTGTCTCAATACTTTAAGCACTTTATCTTTCTTATCAACATCGCGCCACCAGAGAAATTTTAAATAGTTGCGATCACTGGGGTGTAATGATATTTGAAGAAATGCCTTTTTTATATTGGCAACTACTCTAATAGCGTATTTACGACAATTAATCATAAACCTTTTGTATCAACTCAATGAAAAACTTTTGAACAAAAAAAAGGGGGTAACCCTTTTCAAGACATAAGTTAATAGATAAATTATTACAGTCTTTAAAAGATGCGTCAAAAACTGGTTTTATTTTAGTTGTCATACTGGATTCCTTTACAACCGCATGGTGCGGCAAATAGTGACCAGTATTAGGATCATCAACTTCAACCTCCTCAATAATACCGTCCTTAAGCCACTCATCGAAAACTAAATTATAATCTTTTAAAATACCTAACTTAATGAGACGTGATGTTATCTAATTTATACGTTTAAGTGCTGTCCCATAATTAGATTGTAAATGTTTTGACGTTTCTTTCCAAGGTAATCTAACCTCATATCTATTTTCTTCATTAATGCATACTGTTTCTTCAAAATACTTCAGAACTTCTGCCTCAAGTTTTTTCTGACTTTTTACTTCTGATTCGTCTTTAATGCCAATTGTTTCCAGTTTCCAGAAATCTTCTTCATTTAAATAACACAAAAGACTATTAATATTAGATACCGAACAATGAACCCCAACAGCTGGACCTTGTAACGTCCATCCAAGCTTAGTTTTTACTGCCAACAGGTCATTATCAACTCGTACTGTTCGTCCCGTGAATAGAGAACCTAAAATATCAGACCCAATTAGTAAACTTATATCTGAAATATCATCAGAATAGTCTGTAAGAAAAATGTTTTGTTTTTTTAACTGAGCTGTAATCTCACCAGACCTGAGCCGTGGTAGATATCCACAAATAACATCTTGGTCTAAGACATCAATACTACGGTTATAGTGCAGTCATTGAAGCATTATTGCTCCGAATTTTTTTACTGTGAACCGAATTGCATACAATTTTGGAATTAGGTTCATCTTACCCTTAACTTCAAAAGTGAAAATGATTTGAACTCCGCAACCACCCCTTCTCGGGGGTGACTTATTTTTCACCCCCGAGAAGGGTTTAATTAATTCAAAATAACCTCGGATATCGATAGAAAGCATTAATATAGCAATAATTTTAAGCAAAAAATCATCTATAAAGTTTTTCAAAAAATCCAATACTTTTCAAGTTATTGGCAATTGAAAATTCGAAATTTTTTCCCGTTTTTCATCGGTTTTTTGCAAATATCTCTAAAAATATACGTTTTATCGAAAATTTTATAAAAAACTAAATTGTAGCAGGTAAAACAATGAACAAATTAGTTTTTTATAAAGTATTCTAAGTGCAATATTAAGCTAGATATTAAAGATCAAAGCCGTTTTTTATTTTGTCTGAAATTTAATCGATGTGGTAATGCGATCTAGCGGCGAGCAGATGCATTTTATGCATTCTAACATTCTAATACAAAAGGGGAGCATCTAATGTTTTTTCTTTTAAATCAATGGGTTTCATAAGTGCCATTTCCACCAAAATTAAAATTAATCGTATTCCGCCTAAAATTAACTTTATGAACAATTTGATAGATGGTATCAGTTTGGCTGCATCAGGACACATATTTTTCAAAAAAGTCACGATTAAAAGAAAAACCAAAATTTCAAATTTTTAAAAAACCCACGTTTTTTTTCATAATATCTCAAAAATGACGACAGATACGTATAAAAGTGTACGATTTAAAAATTTGGGTATTTTTCTGACAAACAATTTGTTTTTTTTGTTTTTTCTGTCAAAATAAAATTGACGGAGATATGATTGTTTAAAGAGCGCGTGGCAGCGCAATCACAGCCTCTCTTAAGCCCTTTAACCCTTCACCGTTTTAGAAAAAGGTTTTTTAATATATATTGCAATAAAGGATGTTGTAGCTCTCTTAATTACCTTTACAATGGTTTTTCATAAATTGTGATATGCTATCACAATATATATTGTGAATATTGTAATATATACATAATATGGCTCATATATTTTGGAAACGTAGGCATGAATACATACCAATGTTCTTATATGTATTTAAAACACATTTCATCATTTCATCATCATCATCATCATCATTCATCCAAAGGATTGGGGGTGGGTCATGAGTGACGGTTTATTAAATCCACTTAAGTCTGTAGATCCACCTGCACCACAAGAACTGCTGAAAATGATTTTTTGCAACTGCAAAAAAGGATGTGTGCGCGGATGCAGAAAAGTTGGTCTGTTTTGTAATAGTACCTGTGGAACGTGCAGTGGAGATAACTGCCAAAATAGCCCTCCAATTCAGCCAGAAGATGTTGAATGTGACAGCGAGTCCGACATTGAGTCATGAATAATAATATTATATTTTAATAATAATAGTACAATTTTATATAATTAGTAAATATTTTATTCAATAAATGGCAATTTATGACTCTAAATTAAATTATTTTTAAATATTTAATCATATATATTTACTGTTTTAATTTAGGGGTAGTTTTAAGGATAGAAAAGCTTAAGAATATGATAATCATTTTCGAGAGTGTGGAATAATATTTAAATCCTTTACATTTTCTCAAAAAAAATTTTTTAACAATTTTTTATCAAGGGGTAGTTTTCAAGGGTTGAAAGGGGGTTAAAAATTTGATAATTATTATAGAGAATAGAAAATATTACTTACTCTATACTTACATCTTTTTATGTACATACCAAAGTATTTTTTTGTGATTTTTTCAATTTAGGGGTTGTTAGCAAGGGTTGTAATATTTTCAAGGGGTTGAAAATAATTTTAATATGAGGTAATTATGTTAGAAAATACTTTACAATTTCATCACTTCCTATTAGACATGTTTTCTAGCGATAGAAAGGCTCAATGTCATTTTTTCCATTAAGGGGTTGTTTACACCCCTTAAAAATAATAGGCGGAGTTCAGATCATTTTCACTTTTGAAGTTAAGGGTAAGATGAGCCTAATTCCAAAATTTCATGCAAATCAGTAAAAAAATTCGGAGGTAACACCGTATTTTTCGCTTCAATGACTGCACTATTATAGCTACTATCTAAACTACATACATTAATATTAAACAAGTTCCCTACACTTAGTAACAGTACCACCGAACAGATTATGGCTAAGCTTTTGTTGTCTAATTGGTTTTAAATTTAGTTTATTTACAATATCGGTTTTAATAAATGAGCGCTGAGCGCCAGAGTCTAACAGAGCCCTCACTGTTTGTATACCAGAATTAGAAATTAATTTAACTTTTAAGGTTAGGGTGCTTTTAACAAAACAGTCTTATTGTCTGATGTACTTATTGATTGCGTAACAGAAACTTGCTCACCATTATTTTGCCTTTCAACAGTTGGTGTGCATTTCGTACTGTTACACATAATAGGAAAGTGTTTCTTACCACATATAACACATTTTGGGTGTTTCTTACATTTTTTCCAATGGTGTCCGATGCATAAACAAATTCCACAAGCTTTTTTACGTTTAATTATTTCGACTCGATCTTCCCATGACTTATTCACTGCTGCTACGCATTCTGAACTAGTGTGATTTTTTCTGTCGCAAAATAGACAAACCTTAAGATTGGCTTCAACAGGCTGTTTCACGTTACCTTTAGTAAAGTTCTGCTTGTCAGCTGTTGTGAAACGAGACGTAGTTGGAGTTTCTGCATTGGAAAATCTATTAGTGAACCCAGAACGCGCCAACCTGATTCTTTCTACCGACTCTACCTCTTGTCGCGACGGGCAAACTTGACCAAGTCGCGAAATGTAAATATTTGATATGGCAACAAAATCCTGTAATCTGTGGTGAGTAACATTAACCGATTTTAATACCTAATCTGTGGCCCGTAACTCCGCGGTTTTTTACCTGTCAGAAAAGTTTCTTTTCCTTTTCGACTCCGGCTGAAATGTGTGCTGTTTGCGAGATTCTGGATATGAGAGCTAAGTATCTTCCCCGAGTCGATTAATTACTATTTATGGTTTATGTGATGTGTATCATGATTTCACGTGTCGATTGGAAGGTCGGAAAAGGGACTTACCTATATTAAGAGCAATACAATTGTAACATAGATTGGCGATTGTACCGGCAAACGCTCGAGGGCGTTGTGCGGGGGGTTAGCCAGAAGAAAGGCTACCCGTAAATTGTACTGGCGAACACTTGCGGGTGTTGCGCGTAGAGTTAGTCAGAGTGCACTTGACTGAACAAACAGGATACGCCGAAAGTGTCCTGTGCCAATCATGAAGCATTGGCTTCATGATCAAAGGCTTATGGTAATCAAAAGGGATACGCTGAAAGTGTCCTGTGCCAATCATGAAGCATTGGCTTCATGATCAAAGGCTTATGGTAATCAAAAGGGATACGCTGAAAGTGTCCTCTACCAATCATGAAGCATTGGCTTCATGATCAAAGGCTTATGATAATCAATCAGGACACGCTGAAAGGGTCCTATGCCAATCATGAAACGAAATGTAAAATGAGTAGAAAATCCACGTGAATGTATATGTGAATATTGATGTGTGTGTACATGTAATGTATAGGTATTAATCATGGCTACGAAGATGCTTAGTGTCTCAACTCTGAGATTCATGCTATAATTTCTCTGTACAGGTTCCTTGATGATATTGACAATTGACGAAGGGAATAAATTGAAATAAGCGAAGCAGATATCTATAGCAAATTTAACACAAGACAGAATAAGGTATGAAACATTAATGTAATTTGCACTAGTATAGTAACATGTTTAAATTGTTCAATGCCGAAAGTATGAATAATCGCGGTCTGCCTCAGTCCATTGTACACCCTGTTGGTGTGGGTTGTAGGCAGACGATGAGACATGTGTGGTTTCTGGTTGAACCTCTAAAGAATGTGTCAGTATTTGGTAGTAGTTAATATACTTCATTGCACTAGGTATAAAGATAGAATAAGACAACCACACCGAACGCCCACAGAGTCTCATGCGCGACACCTCTTGTTTTACGAAATCTAATAGTCTTGACAGAGGATTTGAATCCTTCCCGCGTTGAAAATTCGATCTATGCCACGCTCTTAGAAGATCCTCTGGCAATGATGACTCAACCAGTGGATAGAGAAAGGAAGCATACTTATCTTGCGTCATGTTCATGCTTTCAAGTGCTAAAACTTGTGTGATTATCTTGTCGTACAGCGATCGAATGGAAGTTTTGTTTACGCCCTTGGCTTGAGCAAGTACCAGAAGCAATAACTCTCGCACATAGTGTTCAATGAGGAACTCAACTTGGGCGAATCTTTGTTTAAATTGCTTCACAGCGTTTGCATAGTTACTCCCGGAAGGTGGAAAGCTCTCAATAAATTCTCTCGCTGTGGATCCTTCTTCCATGCATTGTATTAAGTAATGGCATTTGTCGTCGTTGTCTATTTTTTCATCAGTATCAATTTTTTTAAACTGCGTCCAAAATATCAACCATCGATTAATGTCTCCGTTAAATTTAGGTAATTCAAGTTTTGGTAAGCGATAATGACGATTTACTTCATCTTGGTTTTCTTTAATTGAGCAAGAATGATCAGATGTCGAAGTACTTTTATTCCAAATATTTACTGACTTTTTGTTCGAGAGTATACCAAACGTTAATGTACTCGTCAGCCTCGTCTATATCTCTTTCAAAAAGCTCATCATTCCTATCAGTATCATCCAGCCACATAGTCATTACTTTATTTTGCGCTACTGTTAGGTCATTATATATTTTAGTCAGTTTTTTAAATTCTACGGCAATATCATCTTTGTTTTTTGCAGTACTTACGATGTTTTCTAGCTTATTAGCACAAATTGTGAATCGTCTTCTTGCCACAGATCTCTCGGTTTTCGCCCGCTCCATATTTTATCCCACGGTCGCCAGATGTTATGTAAACAATTAAATAAATAGGTTCGAAGGAGCGGTAGTATTTTCAAAATATTCAATTTAAGGAAAACATATTTTTTAAAGGACTGAATATATTTTAGAGAAAAATTACAAATTACGAATTAAATATAAGAGACCATTTTTCTTTTACATTTTTTGTTAATCTGCCATTTATTATTTTTATGATGAGGTATAGAACCTCAACACATAGGGAAGGCTTGTGCCCCAGTAGTGGGGACATTACTAGGCTGATGATGAGTGTGAGACAGACAAAGCATTTAAAATAATACAGGTACGAGAAATTTGGGTATTTTTACGTTGAGACTCGATCCGCTGCGGCCTGGCATAATCCATAAAAGGAAGCGAAGGAACATCGATATGTGCTCGTAGAAAAAGTTTCCAAATTAAGGATTTCCTATAAATCAGTAAGATTGAAAGGTGTATAGCTACTTTATGGCTTGGGATTCTGTTTTCTGTTCTGTGGTAACTGGTAATACAGTTATTGAAAAAAACGGTTATGGAGAAACTTCGATACGTTATATTATCGGAAAACGGTTTTTATATAACTCGTTTCGTTTTGATATAACTGTCTCATGTCTATCGTGATCCGTCATGGCTGGTTGAAATATGTTGACGAACTGTCAACATTTGTGAAATTCTTTTATTTTTTGTCTTGATTAATAATTTGTGAATTATTATTTTGCTTTGTGTAGTGGTCAATAGTTTTCTCATGAATTTTAAAATATTTTCATCATGAATGGATTAAGTTTTAGTGAACTTTGTTGCCTATTTTGTTGTCCGCCATGCCCGGGGAAAATTGCGGCTAAGCTTGCATTCTTGCCTCCAGAACCCACGTATGCATTTACTCCTGATGAAACTGGATCAAAATTCTCATTAACTCTAACAGAAAGAGCAGAATGGCAGTATTCCGAGCGAGAGAAAGAGAACATTGAAGGTTTCTATTCCAGAACATCTAGAGGAAACAGAATAGCATGTCTCTTTGTTCGCTGCAGTCCAAATGCGCGTTTTACGATATTATTTTCACATGGAAATGCCGTAGATCTCGGTCAAATGAGTAGTTTTTACTTAGGATTAGGCACTAGAATAAATTGTAATATATTCAGTTATGACTACTCTGGATATGGCGTGAGTGGTGGAAAACCGTCGGAAAAGAACTTATATGCAGACATAGATGCTGCATGGCAAGCTTTACGGACACGATATGGTATAAGCCCAGAAAATATCATACTGTATGGGCAAAGCATAGGAACTGTGCCAACTGTAGACTTAGCTGCTCGTTATGAAGTAGGTGCTGTGGTTCTCCATTCACCCTTAATGTCAGGCATGCGGGTTGCATTTCCAAATACAAAGAGGACATGGTTTTTTGACGCTTTTCCTAGGTAAGTTACATCAAGTTTTGTAAATATTGTACAAAAACCTGGTCTTTTGGTTAGCAGTGGTGTTATTGTTTAAATATACCCCAAATATCCTCTTACTCATTCCTCGCAAACTGGGGAGCAAGACGAGGGTATTTTAAGTCTGTTCCAAACAAATTTAGACCAAAAGTAAACTAAGAGGTAGGTAAGTCTTACCATAGACGGTTTAGTGATGAGGATTCATAGGGCTTTATCAAAATCAATTGAATGATCATATTCTTCAAAACTGGAAGTTCTATAAGGCTTAATTTGTAGCATGAAGAAATTTCTATCATCATCTCAAAAAACAACTCTTGCTATTATGTTTTAACTGTATTTGGCAATATAGTTAACTATATTTCGTTACATAATAACACTCTTTTTGAACAATTGGTTTGTGTGATTTATTGAATATCTGGGTTCGTTGTCATCGTATATTTGTCAATGGTATAACCTCTCAAGTGATGACATGCCGAAAGTCGGCATCTGTCAATAAACCGTCAAGTGATGACATGCCGAAAGTCGGCATCGCGCGACTACGTAATCAGTGGCAATTAAAATATTCCTTCTTATTGCTATCACCTACATGCTTATATCAATTTGTAGAGGAAAGAACACGCTAGCTATCTAGCCATTGATTAAGTCAACTGCCATATGAAATATTTATACTGTTGTCTGTGGAAGTTCGTCGTTCGCCGTTTTTTGTATGAAAAAAAATATGCCGTGTATTCAGACTATTTAAAGTGTTTTTCAGTGGTTTTTTTTTAAAAAAACACCATCTCTGGGCAAGTTAAATACATTAAGTTACTCTATTTTGATGTTTCGTGTGCGGGTTTACGTGTTTTTTTTTTTTATAATTTTTTTGTTACATCCCTCGTAAAAAAAAAACAATAAAAAAAGGGTTTGTGTCTTATGTTTTCATGGTGATAATTTCGATAATAATTGTAATGTTTTAATTTATAATTATTGAATACATTATCCATGATTAATATTTCGAATACAGAGAATCTCTTGCGTTAGTATTTTTGAAGAAATAAAAAAAAACAAAAGCCGCGCAGTGTAACGGTCGTTCTAAATTCAAATATTCGAACGAAATATTTTTTCATATTATTTTCTTGTATGCGAACTAGTGATTAGTTTTTGTTTATTCTAAAGCAAATTTAATGTACATTTTGAAAAAAGAAACTGTTTATCAAAATTGTAAATACTTTTCGTTTTATCGACATAAAACTGAGATGACTGCTTTGTAGGCGATTTTAAAATGCCTTGTTGTAAGTTCTTAGAACTATAAAAAAACAAACTACTATTCATGCCACACTTGTTTCTAAAGTGATGTTTACAATCTTAGCTAACCGTAAACCCATAAATCATGGCACTCAGGCCGCCCGTCTGCGCTTATCGCCGAGGCGAAACCCGACGCCTATTTTTTTGTGACGCGTCTTTGTTTACACAATGAGCACGTGGTTGTCAGAGCTATAGTGTAAAATTAAATTATCAGAGTATGGTATTTTATGATTTTATTTGGTAAGTTATAATAGAATGTGCAAATAACCAAAAAACCTGGACTTAAAAATTTACAAATTTTGAAAATATACCCTATTTTACCCATATAAACGACTTTTTTTAACTTTCACGAGTTTACCGTAACGTAATTAAAATAGATTATAGACATGACGCATTGTATAGACACTGTTTTATAGTAAATTTTATAAAGAATCCAAATATATATTCGCTATGTGCACGACAGTAGCGCCACCTACAATGCGCAACTTTCCGGGATTATGCCAAATAATAACATCAGTTTGTATTTTATTGATTTCTAGTAAATATAGTAAGGTAAAGATAAATAAAAATTATTATATATTGTATAATAATTTAAATAATGTCGGATTTCAATTCGGAATTCAGTACAGTCAATAATAACTCTTGTATTGATGTAATCTGGACTGAAACACTTGGGCATTGGTGCTTGTACGGTGGCTCTATTCGGCCAAAAGATTAAATTAGCAGTTGAACAAGCTAGATTTTGTAAGATCGAATGAAATATACGTGAGATTGTGGTTTTTTTGTACACCAAATAACACACTCAATGCTGAAAATGTCAAGCCAGTTTTCATTTTTATCAAAAAAATCAGAAGTCGGTCTTTAGTGGAAACTGTACATTTTCTCATAGTTAATCTTGTTAATAAAAACTCAAAATTGCTAAATGACACACCAGAAGGATCTAGGAGTTCTTGATCATTTGTTATTGATGAAATACCAACAAATTCTTGACTTTTTGTTTCGGTAGATTGATCCTCATACGATTTTTTGTCAGTGCCACAGCTTTTATCTTTCTTTCTTGAATTATTTGTCATTAAAATTCTTGATGTTGGATCACAGTGATCACTGTAAATTAATCTAATACAAATAAAAGTTGTATCTCTTAATTTCGATTCAGAAAACATATTGACTTGACATCCTTGATCGATCATAAAAGGTTGAGTTTGATTTAATTCACTCCCTTCTTCAATTATTATTTGACTTGATGTGGTATCTGAGACTTTTGTGGTTCTTCGTTTTGTCAAGCGTGTATATCTAGCTAGGACCTGTGAATCATTAACCTTCCTCTTTCGATATATTTCAGGGAATATCGTAGGAGCATAACTCGGATTTTCTTCCTCGTCTGATTTTTTGTTTCCCATAAAATGTTCACTACAAATTGTGTCGTCAGGTTTGGGATACCATGGCGACCCATCAACACTAAAATAATAAAGACAATAATGAATATCACATAAAATATATAGCGCAAATAAAATTGATCATAATTTAAGGTTATTTCGCTTACTTATTTCTTTTTATGGCATCTATCCATTTATTTCTTTGATTTAATTTCCAGTCCAATGTAGGAAATATATACACAGACTATTTGTGCCCTTATTTTTGCAATTCACAACACAACAACATCTATTAATAGGCATTTTAAAAAATTTTTGTTTATTACGAACTCCGTGCAAATTGACTTTACTTTCCCGGATTGTTGCGTATTTCTGCCACTATAAGCGCTGCGATCGCTTCACTATACCCCCACCATGTACTTCGCACATAGCGAATAGTTTGTGTGGGGTATTCTTACGAAATAAAAGAGAAATCGGCAAAACAATGCAATCGTTCCCACCCAGCGGAGGGTTGACGGATGACGTAATCACTTTGACGTAAGACGGCGCCATGACAACCATCACCTGAGGGGATAAGCATCTGTGCTATAAGTAAATCAAAACCAAACCACTTTTACAGTTTAATATCCAGGATGAAACAATAAGTGGATAATTAAAATACCCACACCATTCATAATTAAGATTTAAGATAATAACAATACCTAAAAATAAAAAGAAATATCAACTAAATTGCTTGTATCAAAAGTCAAAATATCTTATTCAAATTAGATGCAAAATACAACTCTTTTGAATTGTTCATATTTTTTTCCCTACCACCAGTTAAGGACATAATTTTTTTAGCTGTGGAGAAAAACTGGCAAAAAAAACTTCACATTAAATAATTATGTAACAATATTTAGAAAAAATTATATTGTTGCGGTGTCAATACAAAATCATTTCATCTTTATTATAATTATAGAAAAAGCCTGTCGGATCTTTTGGAACAGTTTAAACCCAAGCATTTTTGTCTGAAATATAATCAGACACTTTAAAATAGGCTTTATTAATAAGAATTCCTTTAATGGTAGTTTCAACGAACTTTATTGTAGAAATTTACACAAAGACCTTTAAATGAATTATTGATTTTGTGGAGCCTTGTAATTGGTACAGCAAATTTATTTTTATTTCTAGTATTTAGCGAGTGCTTAGCACTATATAGAGGAATATTTTTGCTAACATACATTAAATTTTCATAAATGTACTGAGAAGCAACAGTCATTATATCGATTTCTTTAAATTTTTCTCTTAAAAGAGTCCCTAGTCTTAAGATTGTAAATTGATCAAACAGCCCGCTTCTGCAGCACAAAAATAGTTTGAATGTCGGCAGCATTTCCCCACAGCAAAATACCGCGCGACATCACACTATGAAAATAACTAAAATCAACTAATCAAGCAGTATCTACGTCTATGTGGGCCCCACTGAAGCTTCAAATCTAGTGTAATGCCTAAGAATACTGTAGTGTCCACAAGGTCTATATTCTTATCTTTGATAGTTACACTGGTTTGTGTCTGCTTTACATTGTGTAATAAATATTTTAAACATTTAGTTTTACCTTCATTAAGAAGTAAATTATTAGCATCAAACCAGTGGACTACTTTAGAGATGGCATTGTTCACGTCGTCAATAAGTGGTTGCGTTTATTAATATATTGAAATTCAAACCGAGTATTATAATTTTTCATACTTTCTTTTAAAATAGACTCGGCTTCAATGGGGGAGGAGCTCAAAGATTCGGTCGGTCGGTGGTTGAAACTGGAATGTCAGTAAAAAAAATCAGTGGCAACTTCAATGCTGATGTATTTTTTTTATTTTTAATGTGTAGATTATAATCTGTATTTCTGATTTTAGACTTTCCAGTTTCAAAATTATAATATTCCAGGTCAGTTTTATTTTGTCATTACTATTTTAGATTTTTCAGCTCAGATATTTAGACTTGGCTATTCTACAAACTTTTTTAAATAATTTTGAGTAACTCTATACATACTGTTTGAAATCAGCACTAGTTTTATAATTTTGTTCTGCGTAAAGTTAATAAAGTCTTTTTCTACTTTTATATATGCCAGCTGTAGCCCACTCACTATTTGATTACAAACGTCAATTAAAATCATTTTGAACAGACTTTTTGGTGGAACACTGTTCAACCATAGACAACAGACAACATTCCCATCTTTCAAAATAACCTTACTTTTCGACTCAAGTTTTTATTTCCAATCTTTCATATATTTATAAAGAACTAAGTGCTATATAAGATATTGAATTAATAAGTCAAACCCCTAGAAATGCAAATGAATGTGTTCAGAAATCAATTTAGTAAGTCATTGCGTGACAATTAAGAGGTAAAGTGTTTACTTTTGGTCTAAATTTGTCCTAGATCCTACTATTGTATTTGCCTTTATTATAAAAAGGTAGCAAAGATATTTAGATTCTATTTAACATAACACAATTATGATAATTAAAAAATGTGTAAATAATGTTTTCTTAAAAACCTGATTTTCATTTCCTCATCTTTCCTTCCTAGTCACTGAACCTTGCAGTGTAAAAGTTACTTAACACATATTTATCAACTTTTGTAAATAGAATATGATTAATATTTCTTTTTTATAGTTTAAGCAATTATAGATATTATTTGTACAAATTAAGTTTGCACCACATCTATAAATTTCCAAACTTACCACTGCCTACTGATAATTCTGAAACAGTCAAAAAACTGAATTAAGTATGTCAATGATGCTGATGACATAAACTACCTACATTAACATGTTCAGGACATCATTTAGTGTAATTTTCATAGATTAAGTGTCCATAATATGTTTTTTTGTTACAGTATTGATAAAATTCCTAAGGTGACCTCTCCAGTCCTTGTTATTCATGGCACTGAAGATGAGGTGATTGACTTTTCTCATGGTCTAGCTATATATGAGCGATGTCCACGTGCTGTGGAACCACTATGGGTAGAGGTAATCAGCATTTTTTCAATTTAATGCAAAGGCAATGTGCCGTTGATTAATTTTATATAACTATGTACTAGAGAATATTTCTACCATAGAAATCCTATCTGATGCCTGCACTGCATTGAATTTTTCTAGTAAAATTTTCTTTAGATTTATAAATCTCGCAGTTAAATGCTTAAAATAAAAATATAAGAAACTAGTAGCTCGCCCTTGCTTCGCTTTGGTGTAGACTATTGTTATATAAAAAAGAGGTTTTATGTGGGAAAGACAAAAATGTTTTAAAGCAATATCATCATCATGTCAGCCGTAGGACGCCCACTGCTGAGCATAGGCCTCCCCCAAGGATCTCCACACCGATCGGTCCTGACGCTCAGTGGGCAGGCCCCCTACAAGGTGGACTGACGATCTTGTGAAGGTCGCGGGAAGCCGATGGATGCGAGTAAAGCAATATGTTAGGTCGAAATTAAAATGATAAAGTACTCGGGCTCCAGACCTACCACTATAGACGCGCCGAAAGGGCAATTGAACTATTAATGGCAAGGGGGGTTGAAGCAAAATCCAAACTCACTTTGGGTGGTCTATATATTAAAATTTACAACTATTTGCCAATGATTTTCTTGAATCTAAAAGCTAAGTCCAATAATCATCATATATTTATAATCTTTACCTGAATTTTACATAATGGAATTATTTTCTCTTACCAGAATTAGTATATATGTCCTTATTGGTATATAGGTATTCATTTACGCTTATGCGTAATGCGTCCCCGCTGCATCTTTGTTATGTGTTGAGTTAAATGTATGTATGTGCCTCGCTCTCATGTAATGACAAAGGGTTATTTCATGGTCCAATATAAAAATTTCTAAAGTATAAAAAAACGCCTATGGCCGAAAATAAACAATGCACAAATTAGCACATGGCACAAAACAAAAGAAAATGTATAAAAGAAAAGAAATTTAGAAGGTTCTCACCGGTTTTTGAAGAAATTAAATAAACAGGCAGACAGACATCTCCATGGCAAACTTATGTCTCCTGCTAAAACAAAATCTACATGTGAATTACCGAAATATTTAAAGGAAACGCTTTTTGAATTTAGAAAAACACCATTAAAAATTATTGATAAATTCTTAAGTCTATCGAATAATAAATAAGATTATGTGAACAAACGTTTTAGGGTAAACGAAAACAGTGAAACAACCTAAACAGAGGCCTTCTATCTCTCTCTTCAAACAAACTACACTATACTGCTAAAGGCTATATAATATTACGCTACAAGCAGTAAGAGCGGAGCATCGCTGAAAATGTTACAAAAACGGGTATTTTTTTCCATTTGTGAGCTTCCGATGCGTGCTCTGTGTAAACGGTTAAAGTTACATTAAAATCATGAATGACGGAATCGTTTTGCTTTTAAAAGTTCTATAAAAAAAAGTCCGCAGCAGCATATTTCCAAATTTTTAATTTTGACACTATAACCTTTTTCCTCAAATTAACACAGGTGAAACCGCAGGGAACCTTTTGTGACAAAACTGTAATATGTAGTTAGACATATGTTATCATTATCACGGACTTTTTTGTAGATATTTATATCCTCTATAAAACTTAAGTACATACATTACTTTGCTCCACTATCAATGCCTGCTGCAGCATACGCGACAAAAGGTTATTGTTTTCACATGTTGGGTTACATTATCGAATTTCTCATACGGAACCCTTACTTGTTGAAAATACTCTATGGCCTTTGTTCATCAGGGATAATGTAGGATTCTAAATGTCTAAGAATTTTTCAAGTAGTTTCGGAGTCTATTCAATACAAACAAACAAACAATCAAATCTGAAGAGAATGACTCCTCAGAACACTCGCCGTGGTATAGACGATAGATACGCTCAATGACGCCACATCACGGTGTGTGTAGCCGAAGAGGCTTTCGGTGTTTAGGCATCTCCTCATCGTCAATGATATGGGTCGCGCGCTGCTGTAAGCTATTCAAGCCAAATCGTTCAGTAAGTACTTGGCAGAGCTGTCCCAGAGCTGACGTCTTTTAGTCACGAAAGTGCATATTTGGGTCTAAGGCCCGTATTATAGAAAGATTCTCATTAATTAATCTAGTCTTGAGCATAGTCAGAAAGGGATAATGGTATACCTATAAAGCATATATAGACATCCCTTTGTAACTGTACCCAAGTAAAGATCAACACTTAGTTGTCATTCTGTAATACGAGCCTCAGAGTTTGACTATAGCGCAAACATGCTTGGAAGCAACGGCCACGTATTTTAAGAACGTCAAATAAATTGATTAAAATCTGTATTATTCCCGTGTGTGTAGCATTACCTACTACACACATTAGAAATTCCTTGAACATGAGAGTGCAATTTAATAAATAACTTGTCATATAATATATTATACTTACTTACTTACTTACTGTTGTGGCGCAACGATCCGAAGTGGATCTTGGCCTCCGACACAAGATGACGCCATGTTCTGCGATCCCGGGCTAGGTCTCGCCAGCCGTCGGCACCCAAAGACTGCAAGTCCCTCTGCACCTCGTCGCTCCAGCGGTATCTGGGACGTCCAGCGGGCCGTCGTCCTATCGGTTGCCCCAAATACGCCCTTTTCACGGCTCGATTCTCTCCCATTCTCTCTACATGCCCGAGCCAGCGGAGTCTAGCTGCGTTAATTTCTCCTATGATGTTGGGCTCGGACACTAGATTTTCCAACTCGATGTTCGTCCGCACTCTCCAGCTACCATCCTCTCTTTGAGTCGGCCCCAGGATCTTCCGCAGAATCCTTCTTTCGGCGACCAGCAACTTATTTTCCTCTCTAAGGGTTAGCGTCCAAGCCTCACAACCGTACATCAAGATCAGCCTAATCACTGTGTTGTAGATCCGAATCTTGGTCTTTCTTAGTAACAGCTTGGAAACCAAGACCTTGTGAAGAGCAGCTGTGCACCTGAGTGCGCCTTGGATACGGGTGTCGATCTCCTCTTTCTTCTGTTGGTGTCAGTTACCGTACAGCCCAGATATTTAAATTTACTGACGCCCTTATAGGTGGTTCCTTTCACAGTCAGATCCTTCCGTTTCTCTCGTGTTTTTTTACCTTTTCATGTGAAAGTACTCAGTCTTTTCGTGGCTTATTTTCAGACCAACCTTCCCACCTTCTTCCTCTAGAGTATCCGCCATCTTGCGGACTTCTTCTTCACACTTTCCCAATAATGCTAGATCGTCCGCATACCCAACAATCTTGTGATTACCGTTCAACTCCACGCCACCGCTGACCTGTAATACTTTTCGAATGACGTTTTCAAGTGCTAAGTTAAACAGTAACGGAGAAAGCGCATCTCCTTGTTTAAGGCCAGTAACCACTTCGAATTCCTCAGACAGCTCAGTTCCTGCTCTAACTCTCATCCTGCTGTACTTAGTGGCCACCTCAACCATCCTCACTAGTTTTCGCGGTATTCCGAAGGACCTTAAAATGCAGTATAATGTGTTCCTGTCAATACTGTCGTACGCCTTTGTAAAATCCACGAAAGGACAGTGAATATTCTGCGCGTATTCCCACTATTTTTTCCATCAGCTGCTTGAGAAGAAAGATTTGGTCGCACGTGCTGCGGTTGCGGCGAAATCCGCATTGATAGTCGCTTATAATTTTCTCTGCCAGTGGTTGCAGTCGGCCCAGGAGAACGTACGAAAAGACCTTGTATGCCGTAGGGAGCAGTGCAACTCCCCGGTAATTGGCGCATATCTTTCGGCAGCCTTTTTTGTGAATGGGGCATATGACCCCAACATTCCACTCATCAGGTTGTATTTCTTCCTCCCATATCTTAGCTATAATGTGGTAAAGAATTGTTTGCACCGGCCTTCCGCCATACTTCCACAGTTCTCCTGGTATGCCATCAATACCTGGACATTTGTTATTCCGTAGCCTTGCGATCGCTTTTCCCACCTCTTCAAAGCTTGGTTCGGCTACCTCCTCCCCCTCTTGGTTATCCTCTGGTTCCTCCATGGAGCCCACTACTGGAGCACAATTCAGTAGGTCCTTAAAGTATCAGCGCCCCTCATTTTTGAGGTCTTCGGGATCGGAGATTAGGTTGCCATTATCCTTTTGGAGCATTTGAGTAGTGGGTTGGAATCGTTTTCGAGCTGTTTTTAACTCCTGGTAGAACTTAGAGTTTCGCTGGTTTTAATTAAGGCTTCCATTGCTGTAAGTTTCTTTTCTTACTGCTCCCGTTTTGCTTTTCTGGCCACTGTTTGAAAGTTTCTCCGTGCCGCCCGATACTGGTTATTCCACTCGCTGTTCTGAAGTGCCAAACTCTTGTACTTATGTTTATCATTTAGTGCCCGTTCACATTCAGTTGTCCACCATTTCCGTTTATTACTGCGGTTTTTTCTACCAAGTGTCTCCAATCCCACTTCCTTGATAAAGACCTTCGCACTTTCCCTGCATCTCTCTAAGCTCTCCTGCTCTTTCAGACATGCAAACCTATTTGAAAGCTCTACCTCATACTTTCTCTGTATTACACAGTCTTTAAGGCTATCGATAATTTATATCGAGCTGTTCCTTTGTTCGGTTGGCCTTGCGTGCAATCTTAATTCTGACCCTGATCTTGATCCCTAGCATATAATGGTCACTATCGCAGTCGGCACCACGGAAGGTTCTAACATCCTGGATAACGTTTCTGTGCCTACAATCGATTAAGACATGGTCTATTTGATTCACAGTTACACCATCCGGGGATTTCCATGTCCCTTCATATATATTTTTATGGGGAAACATTGTACTCGTGACTACCATTGACTTAGCGGTTGCGAAGCTTATCAGTCTTAATCCGTTGTCATTCGTGACTTCATATTTGCTGTGTAAGTCGATAGTAGGCACATAAATCTCTTCTCGTCCTATTTTTGCATTAAAGTCACCGACAACAATCTTGACATCGTACTGAGGGATTTGTTCGAACACTACTTCTAGGTCCTCGTAAAAGCGGTCTTTGGTTTCTTCAACGGTAATCTCTGTTGGTGCATAGCCATTTATTATTGTGATATTGAAGAACCTCGTTTTGACTCGTAGGACACTTATTCTAGGCATTTATTATTGTGATATTGAAGAACCTCGTTTTGACTCGTAGGACACTTATTCTATCAGTGATAACCTCGAACCGAAGGATATTTCCTAGGACTTTTTTGTTAATTATGAATCCTGTTCCGTTAGTATGTCGGCCGCTGTCATTACCACCATAGAAAAGTATCACGCCGCCATCCAGTTCACATTCTCCTTTACCAGGCCATCGGACCTCTTGGAGTGCTGCAATTTCAACTTCGTAACGTTGCAACTCTTTAACCAGTTGATACACTGCGCCTATTCTGTATAAACTAGGTACATTCCATGATGCGAATCGGATTTCCTTATTTCCTTGCCTATTGTCGTCGTTGGGATCTGATCGTATTCTTCTATGTGTCGGTTTCGTAACTTTGGATTTTTACGTGGGTAGGGTGTTAGCCTACCGCACAACCCCCAAAATGCTGGAGGACCACACCCATCGTTGGTCAGCGAGTCCATCGGACTTAGCCGGTAGTGAAGCTGAGCTGTACTACCGACCTTCCCCCCATCAGCCACCCAGGGGACGCTCCCCTACGCCGTGATGGCCAGCGCGGGGATATATATTATACTATCATTATAATATATTATTATTAAATACTATCATTATAATATATTATAATGATAGTATTTAATTCAGATTGGATACCACGCATAAGAAAATACTGAAGACCTTTTTTATCATTAGTTCATTAACTGCTAGTGGAAATTGTATTAATATGCATCATAAATTACAGCTCAATCACTTGTTTGAAACACGCACTGTTACAAAAAACTATGAATTTAATAGGTAGGTATAAGTAGTTTTTACATTTGAGTGATATTGTGTAAATATAGGTGTTCATTACTTGATAATGATAACATTGTAGATAACTTTTGGAGACAAATAACTAGGTATAGACAAAGAATTAAAAGGAGACAAGACAAACATTGATTAATTGGATAAAAATCGACTTTATTACAAATGCTTAATATTTAATGTAATATCTAAAATAACCCACTTATTTTTAATCAAATAGTCTTAATACCATCATCTCATGACGTCGAATAAATTCACAGATAAGGAGATAATGGCCCCTAATATTTAAGATAGACACGTGTGTGTTTTACTCGTATGTTTTAAACGTGCCCCATGATCACTTACAGCGATAACAAACAAATGACGAAATTTTTTGGGTAATAAATAATACTGTGCAGCGTACAACCAGAGCTCGAGTGGAGTGGAGTCCAGGGGAGGAATCCCTGCGTGAAAGACCCTGCGTTTGATCACCAATGGCACCTTGGCAGATATCAGGCAATGATCTGATGAATCCTATCCCCACTGGGCCATTCATCATTGACTTGGGTCATTGCCTGAACTCTAACCATAACCCGATACTCCTGCGGTTAAGTTGTGAGCAGAAGGTCCAGCAAAGAAGGCGCTGGACTTGCTATATCTGGGATCCTGGTAGGGTGATCGACCAGTTATGTCAAGTTAAACGTGAGAGAGAATCCATCCCTGCATGGTCAGTTTTGGAGGAGCTCAACCACAAAACGTGATTGGCGTTAAAGTCCCCCAAACACCAGTTCTACGTTGCGTAATTTCGCCTGAGCGTCATCTGCTGCCCGACTAAGTTGGTCAAAGAGTCGAGTTGTCTCAGCGTCGCCGGTATGGGATCTGCAGTGCTATTCTGCAGGAACAAACTCACTTTTCACCGCAGAAATCGCCCCGGTGTGATTTGCAATTTATATTCTAAATTACATCGCGGATCCCGCGGTGCGTTTGTACTTACAGAATAGCGCTGCTGTAGAGGCACACGTAAACTCTAGCCAAAGGACCACAGTCGACGTGTACTCAGACGGCGACAACTAAAATCCGCCCGGATATACAGGCATACGCCGGCTTTCGCTTCGAAAGATTCTTCAAACACGTAGGCGGGATAGTTAAGGTAGTCTGTGCCAGCGGGCGGAAGTATTTGTGCCTCCGTTAGAAACAACAATGCTAGCCGTGCTATCTTAAGATGGTGGTGGACAGCATTGAGGTTATAGTGGAGCCCGCGTATATTGCAGAATTCAACCTCAACCGTGTTGTGCACCGCTCTAAAATCAAACTCTGAATTATGGGCTACAATCATGGAGAGAAATGGAGAGACTTGAATCGAGTGGAGTTTTTCGCAACATGAGTAAAAGACGTACAGCTTCATACAACCGCGTTGCGATGTTTTTTAATAAGTTTACCTACCACAATCAAGACGCTCGTGTATGAGTGAGCACTGCTGCCTGTTACGTACGCAGTCACACCGTGGTGTGCCTCCGTACGTGACAGGCAGTCAGTGTTTAAATGCAGGGCTCGCGGAAAACTCGTGTTTTATTTGTTTTCGTATCATGTTTTGAAATAATAAATATCTAGTGTTTAAAAAAATCTATGGTTTACTGTACTGTTTTTTTTTGTGGTTTATACACCTGCATAGATATAAGGTACAAATTACAGTCTTTTAATTCAATGCGTTATTGATGGTGAATAATTATATTGTGCAGGATAGGTAGGCAAGTATTTACCTACATATCATAAATCGGTTTTAATAAAAGATAAAGGGTGAGAGGTGCGGGCGACGGGCACTTGACAAGAATGTGCCTGCCGCTCGCACCTCTCGCGGTCCCCGTTTACGTCCTCCCTCACATCCTTTACCCCGCAGGCGAGAACTCAGTTAAGCGGTCTACCTTTAAATACAACTGCATATCTGTGCTGAATAAAAACTACTAGTCACATCGCGCTCGACTGACCGCGCAGTGGGTATTGCGCAATATTTTTGCGTAGATATTGAGTCGCGCTCGGCTTCTCGAGTCGCGTGTTGTTTTACAGTCGCGGCCGCGTCAATGGAAATTCGTATATGCCCATCTGAATAAATAGACCGCGTCTAGCCACTTAGTGGAAATAAGTATAGAATACCCATAATACATTATAAGAGTATTGTTATTGTACCCATTGCAGGGCGCTGGCCACAACGACGTCGAACTCTTCAACCAGTACTTAGAAAGACTGAAACGTTTTGTTTCGGTAGAATTGCTCAACTGACAAAGACTGCCGGCCACAGGCCAAACTACTCAAGGTAAATATTAATTTGTACTCGTATTTTTATATCAAAGATAAGTTCAAATTTAAATTGTCCTTATATTCTTTTATATTAGGCGAAGACCAAAATCCCGCTTCCACTTTGAGCTCCGGTACCACTAGTTCGGTGACAGAGAGACTCCTCTAGCTAGCGGGGGCCGGGCCTAGCCGGGCCGGCCCCAACAAAAACTCGACAACATCCCGCCTTACGAGCGGGCCTCCCGAACGCAGGGACAACGACCGCGCCACGGCTGAACAGCCTGCCGCCGAAGTCAGTCCCCGCCCTATCAACATCAGCATTAACGTGACCGACGCCGATTCGCCCGCTGGCGTTCGACGCCGCATACACTTGCGCTCGCTCAGCGACGTGACTCCCGCGAGCCGCACTCTGGCGCCTCGAGCGAGATCACACTCGGAGCGGCCTAGTACTACGCCGCAGCCGTCGCCTTTGCACGTTCCGCTCGCGGCGCCGCGCGCCCGCAGCGAGCGCTCGTCGCCCGCCGCCTCGACGCTCGCCCTGAACGCTCCGCCACTCCTCGGGGACCCTTGGCGTAAGATGAGTGACCGCGAACTGAGCGCCGCCCGTTCGGCGTTGGACCCCTGGGTTAAAAAATCGGGCCGCGAAGAGGGTGGAGTGAGCTTGCCGCAGCGCGGCAAGCTGGAGCGCACGGCGGCTGTGTGTGAGGCGTGCGGCGCGAGCGGCGCGGAGTGCGCGTGTCGGCGCTGCACGTGCGAGCGGTCGCCGCGCCCTTCGCCCGCGCGCCTGCAGCCACCGCCGCCGCGCGCGCCCTCTCGCGCCGCCTCCGAGGACGACGATCGCGTCGGCCCGCGCCGCCTCTACAAGTCCGCCTCCCAGAAGGTCGTCTCGTCCGTTGACACCGATGTCGCGCCCGAGACTGCGGATCCCCTGCTGGAGACCACATGCTGAAGGATAGCCACTTGCCGCGTGCGCGACCACCGTCACCTTTCTATGTACGAGTATTATTAGTGTGAATTTTTGTATCCCTTAGTTGTAAGATTTCAAAATTATTATTGTATGAGAGATTGTCCGGTACGTCGCTCGCCGGTGATGACCCGACGTGCGCCGCTAGAGGGTTGTGCGTAGAATACGACGTTGAATTCGATTTTTTGTTCACATCAGCATTTTAATTTTATAAAATAGAACAAAGGGCGATGTTTTTCGTCGATTCTGTATTTACACCTCTTGTAAATTAACGCACAATGGGTGGTGTCTCGTGTGTTAAAATTATATTGACAGAATTAACCGTTTCGAAACATTCTTCCATAATCTGTAAATAGTTTTAGATATAATTATAATGAATATATTATAAAATAAGTAACGCATTACGAAACCTTGTTACCATATACATTTCACAGTATCATTATTGAAGATCATCAAATTATCCCTCATACATATTTAGACAGCCATCGCAGGTACATTCCATTTTTATTATGGACCCATAAAAACGGATGTCGATAATGCGTATCATATCAGCATATATACGAAACGAGATTGATTAGTTGTATGTAACAAACATTATGAATTATTATTATAAACTATGTTTAAAAATATGGATTTTATATATTAATATAGTACATGTCACAACTTATCATAACTCGATCATCTTTTGCAATGTGGTATTTTTAAGAAAAAGCTTTAACAGTAATCTCTTCTTAGTCCGATTTCAAGAATCTTAAATTTGGACTGTCCGTCAATATGCAGAAAGGTACAATGTTATGACTTGACTGTGTACATCGTGTTGTAATTTTTTTTATCGTTTAGTATACTTACAATAAAATTTTAATCTTCAGTAATATCTGTTGTTAAATATATAAATTGAAATACATGGAATGAAAATTTTGCTGGTGCTCGCATTATTATTTTGTCAAGTTCCAATGATACAATCGAATTTTTCATGCGAGAAAAATGTTTTCAAATGTTGCGTCAACTGCGACTACAATTTCACGCCATGTGTTGAGCAGTTTGGGTTTCGCAGTGGCAACTCTACAGTTTTCCAACTCACTCGTCTCTTTCATCACATGACCGAAGCTTAAAACAAGGGACACAGTACTGTGGCAATCCTGGACGTAGAATAAGGTATGGCACCGCGGTCTAATTCACAAAATAGAGAAAACCAATATCCATCCGGCTATAATCAAATTAATTGCTTCCTACCTCAGGGACCGATCATTCTACGTGACTGTAGTGTAGAGGATGCAAAGACCACCATCCGCCCAATCGAAACAGAGGGTAGGTAATGTCCCATAGGGCCGCGTCCTCACGACATTCTTCTATTCATTTTACTCCAGGCTCTCACGTTCGTTCACTCCTGTCGCAGTCTTTTGTAAAGCCCAAGAACTGTTTTTCAAAGCACATTTCACTCCAGTCCCTTCATAAACGACATCTTCAACGATCGACAGCAAGCTCGAACAATTGAAAGCCAGTATGATCGAAGGGGATTTTTGAATTTTTATTTATAATGATGTATTTAAAGTCTCTGCCAATTTTCAGCTCTATGCGAATTATTCCCAAGTCAAATGTCTATTTTGACTGGATTATTAAGCAACTTTCGCAATGGTGGGTCATTGGAAGGGTGACCAAAACTTATTATCTCGAGCTCCTCACTGCTCCGTGACGCAGTTGGTCCCGGCTGCATCTGCAGTCGTTAGCACCCACCAAACTACACTGGGCTCGCATGGCCATGGTGGTGGGTCATGACCCAATCTCCTTAATCCATTGTATTCCATCTAAAACAATTCTGTGCCCCAGCAGTGAGGACATTAATAGGGTAGCAATGGTGATGACACATATCAACTCGAAAAGGGATCGATACCGATTTGCCTTTCAACTTAATGTCAAACAGACGTCCACCTGAAGTGCTTATTCCACCTGACTAAATTCAGACGTTCTAAATCATTCAGTAACTAATTCAGTCAAGTGAAATAGCATTTAGGAAGTTAGGGTACTAATTAGCACCCTAAATCGGAAGAAGTGTGGCTTCTGACTGACTAAATCATTTAGTATCCTAATAAGAGATTTATATGATAGGGTTTAGATGCTTCAGTCGCACCGCAGGCGTCACTGTGCGAGGACGTTATTATGTCTACGATTACGAATTACGCAGGTGCGCGCGATGTCGGTGGTAAAAGAAAAAAGTTATGAGCAACATAATCGAATTGCATAAAGATATGCCGTATCTTTGGCCGTATCTTTGGAACAAAAACGATAAAAATAACATTATTAATATTCTTTCACCCACGTTTTTCGTTTTTTACATTATTTTATTTTTATTGAGCCAACGGCCAGGCCTACGAAAAGACCGATTTTTTGTTGCTTTAACAGAACTGGAACCATTTTCACCAGACAACTCCTTTGTTCATCCCCCGAAGTAAGACGACTGCGCGCCGTTTGAACTCGCTACATCAGCGGTAGATGGTTGCTTTTAAACGTCCTTTCATCCATAAAAGCGGTTCGAAATAGATCAAATCTCTCATCTCATCAGGTTTTAAGCCACATTTAAAATCGTAAAAAATCATAGCACGAAAATGTTCTCGATGCAGAACCATTTTTTAATGAGACAAGAAAAAATTTATTGGCTCTTGAAAAAATGCGGAGGGAAGTTTGAAAATCTTTTATTTTTTTTTACTTTTAAATAATCGAAGTTTTCAAAATAATTACAAGTGGCCGGTGTCTTATACATAAAAACTTTTTTTCGCAAAATTTTCTGAGTTAGCTTGGTAGGGATAGGGATAGTGATAATATTATTGTATGTGATTCTATCTAGCGGGGAAACTCAAGCTAGACTTAAAATAGTAGTGGTACTGCTTTGCTTGTTCAATGTACCTCATAAATTTATTAACAAGGTTTAATGCCAGAGAGCCAATCATTTTTTAACATAAGATTAAGTTCCTTTACGACTCTCCCACACGAAAATGACTACCTATACATATTACGCAAAAAAAAATACATTGGTAATCCAAAATAATAAAGTGCTTTTTCTGTTCGTAATCAGACAAAATCAAAATAGTAGGTATATATTTTGATTTTGTCCTTTTGTCAAAGGGCCGTGTTGGAATGATAAAACTTTTTCTTCTATTAATGATCCATTGAGTTAATACCTGAATCGAGAGGTAATTAGGGACTAGTTACAAATTGAGTTATTTTTAAGTTCTCTGGATCAAGTCAAGGGCCCGACTCTGGATGGATGAGGCGATATATCGTAATTTCTATGAAAATGATTGAGGTACATTGAACAAGCAAAACATTACTTAAGTCTTGCTCCAGTGGGTCACTCGATAGAAACACATATTGTTAATAACAAATCTATATTTAAATGCATTTTCTTTAAATACAAATTAATACATATTATGTTGAAAAAAGATTTACTTGACTTTTTGTTTTAATATAATTTGACACCATTTCAGCTACTTTTTCAGAAGATTTTAAAACAAATTCATGAGCTATAGGAACTTTCGTCATATTAACAGTTGGTAATAAAAGCTTCCATTCTTCAATATAGTTTAACGGTACCCAGCCATCGTTTTCACCGTATATAATATTTACAAGGTTTTCAATTTTACTTATGGCTTGAGTGTTAAGTTTAGTCACTTGATCCATTTCACAGAAAGCAAGGAACAACACTTTTCTTATTATGTTAGGATTTATATACTTCAAAACTCTTTCAGCATATTGAAAAGGTAAATCATTTAGTTTTAAATATATACTGGCAAAAAAGTGAAGTATACTACTTGGTAGCATATTCAGTACTACTAGGAAAGCTATAATTAAAGACTTTAATTTTCGTAAGACATTATTCACATATCTACCATTTTTAGTTACCGCCATTTGCTGTATGGTAGGAAATAACAAATTGATAGAAACAATTCTATCTTTTATAGATGGATGTTTTTGTATACATTCTAATATTAACCATGCTCCAATTGAATGCCCCACTAAATGTAATTTACTTCGCTTATCGATGAAGTGATTAATTAGATAAAGTTTGTGTTCAATTTGACCCTGAAGATCAAATAAATGCTCATTGCCTTTTAATTCTATATGAGTTTCATTAGGAATAATTTCGTGTCCAGCTTGACCTATAACAATAAAAAAAGACTTAATTTAGTAACCTGCAATGCAGTAAATTGGTTTAGTTATTAATCCAATTACATTAAAACTTTTTAAACATTAAAGTTGCTTAGGGCTAACTTACCTATCAAGCAAAGTGGTAATTCTGTGCTTTGATGAAGTGCTGAACAAAATTCATAATAGAAATCTATAATCCCAGGATTTCCAGTAATACACAAGATAACATCGCAACCATCAGAAGAAAACGGATTACCCCAATTTACTAATCGACACGAAACATTGTTGATTGTCCTGTATAATTCCATTATTATTAATTTTGGTACGAAGTGTAGAAACCTCCTTAATTTTTTTAATAGTTTTAGACTTTCATAAAAAATACCTACTTTGTGCTCCCAATACAAAATAATTCAAAGTGCGAGTGACCCCACAACGTCGCACAGCAAGCAAGTTAAAGTAATTAGTAAAGTAAAAGTAATCCCCACCCTTTTGGTCGTATGTCCCCACCAGTGTTGCCAACTCTACGTCTTTTTACGTAGATCTACGTATTTTAGGCCTTTTCCGGAAACCTACTAACTTCAGTCCCAGAATCTACGTATTTTCTTATTTTTTCAAATTTGTAAAATAACTTAATTCACTAGAATAAAGAAGAATATTTTCCGTTACTTTACTTAAAAACTATACAAATGTTTATTTCTTATAAAGATATATCTTACACTCTCGTATCTTGTAGAAAAGGTTCCCGTTATTGGATTTGTTGACTAAATTAATGCTGGACGCAGGATTTGTGAAAGCAAAAACGATAAAACTCTTTGACTTAGTAGGTACATTCATAACATTAATACTATCAATGAGTACCTACTCACATCGAATTGATCTTTGCAAAAAGAAATGACTTTCAGTCGATAAAGTTACAGGATTTAGCAAGTTTTAAACATATGTTCATGTGTAAGTATGTTTATTTCTCTTGGCAATTTAAACCACAACTTTTCTAGGCTTTTACCAAGTATATCATGATAACCACTGTATTTTTCATGTGATCTATTAGAAGTCATGGTTTTATAATATTAACTTAAAAAGTTTATTTCCTACATGCTTGCGAGTGTTTGTTTACAAATGTTTTGAAGTCATAGCATAGATAAGTCTATAGACTAAATAGCGTTTTTGTATAATACATTTTTCTTCGATCTGATAGAACGATTATTAACAATTTAAAAGATAATTCCAAAAAGTGTCAACTAGCCGATTTAACAACAGTTTATCCTTGTCATTCTCTATACAGAATGAAAAGGAGAGACTGATGTTAAATTTAGTTTTAAATTAAGAGAACCATCCAGAATCGACACCCAGCAGTGTCTGTGTCTGATGGTAAATGTCTACCACAGCATGGTAAATGCTTTCAATTTAGCGACTTCTCCAAGAACTCTTTGTTCTATCTCCCGTTCTTAAACAAATTGTATAACAAAATACTCATTTTATTCGGTTTGACCTAACTTCTTCATTTCACTCGGAAAAAAGTACGTAGATCTACGTACTTTTCATATCCAAAATTTACTAATTCTACGTAATTTTCTCATCGGGCCTACGGGTGCGGCCAGAGTGCACTCAGATTCAGAGTCAGATTCAGATTCTGAAAACAAGCGCGAGAAATAAACAGTGTAGTCTAAGGGTGCGGCCAGAGTGCACTCAGATTCAGAGTCAGATTCAGATTCTGAAAACAAGCGCGAGAAATAAACAGTGTAGTCTAAGCAGGTTGCCTGCTTTTTCTCGCGCTTTGTTTTCTGAGTCTGAATCTGAATCTAAATCAGGAGTGCAATCTGGCCGTACCCTTCGACTACACTGTTTATTTCTCGCGCTTGTTTTCGAAATCTGAATCTGAGTCTGAATCTGAGTGCACTCTGGCCGCACCCTAAGCAGGTGGCCTGCTTTTTCTCGCGCTTTGTTTTCTGAGTCTGAATCTGAATCTAAATCAGGAGTGCAATCTGGCCGTACCCTTCGACTACATTGTTTATTTCTCGCGCTTGTTTTCAGAATCTGAATCTGACTCTGAATCTGAGTGCACTCTGGCCGCACCCTACGCCTTTTTCAAAATCTGAGTTGGCAGCACTGGTCCCCACCCCAAGTAATCTTTTTTTTTTAAATTATTTATGACCATGGATACAAGCCCTTCAGTCGTCTACATATTTTTTTTACATTAGAATGTCGGTGTGACGCATTCTTATGTTTCTTGGAGTGTTTGGCACGAAATGTATCGAGTTGGTTTTTTCGATAAGCTTCTGTGAGGTAGTCAACACTACAATAAAGTTCTCACTTCCACGTGACCGGAATAGCGTAGGTTTATTTTAAACATTCCACTAATTCATCAGTTGCACAGATGGATGTAATACAAATTCACACCAATTTTATTTCACAATATCCACTATGAACGAATTTAAGAATAATTAAAATAAGACCAACCGCACTCGATTAAATCGCGCCAAAAACTCAAGTAATCTTTTTTTTTTGTTGAAGTTCTCCCGTTTTAGGGAAGGCAATGGGAACAATGCCCATACAGCCTGATCTTTAATTAAATTAATCTTTTTGTTTTTACATTAGAATGTCGGTGTGACGCATTCTAATATTTCTTGGAGTGTTTGGCACGAAATATATCGAGTTGGCTTTTTCGATAAGCTGCTGTGAGGTAGTCAACACTACAATAAAATTCTCACGTCCACTTGACCGGAATAGCGTATATTTTAACGATTCCACTAATTCTTCAGTTAAGCAGACGGTTGTTACACAAAACCTCACCAATTTTATTTCACAATATTCACAATAAACGAATTTAAGAATAATTAAAATAAGACGCCAACCGCACTCGATGAAATCCCGCCAAAAACTCCACCAAGTAATCTATGAGCCAGTGTTGCCAGGTCCAATTTTTAAAAATCGGGAGGTGTTGAAAAAAAAATCTGTAGATGTATGGAAAGAGCTACAAGGAAAACCAGTAGATGCAGAGGCGTACTTTTCCAATTTGCAACCTGGGGGAGGTTGGCCTTAAATTGGTAAATCAAATCAAGGTATAGGCCCGTAACGAATGTGTTTCTGTGGTGGCTCTTTCTTTTTTTTTTTACTGATATTTATTTTATAATAATTAAGGCAACCTACATTATTAATGGTGGAAAATGCAACTTTACATGCAATTTTAAAAAAATCGTTTTCTAACAAAAACAGTACAACAGGAGAAATTTCAGAAAAACAGGAGATCTTCTGTTAAGTCGGGAGACATGGCAACACTGTCTATAAGAATCGGCTCGGCGCTTCCATACTAGCTAGCCCTTGAAAGAGAACTATTCTCTGTCTACGTATAGCATAAAGCTAGATAGCCCTTGTCCCGAATGAGGGTACAGCCACAGTGCACGCAGATTCAGAATCAGATTCAGACTCAGAAAACAAGCGCGAGAAATAAACAGTGTAGTTTAAGCAGGGTGGCCACAGCAGGCAACCTGCTTAAACTACACTGTTTATTTCTCGCGCTTGTTTTCTGAGTCTGAATCTGATCTGTAGAAACGAACAGGGAGAGAGGCCTGCTTCCAAGCATTATTGATTGATTTTATGTCAAAATTGGAACGTCAGGGTAAAAAGTTGTGCTGCTCAAACCGTGTTTTGAATGCACTAGGGACACGATATCGAATAGAAAGTATCGATACTGTACTCATGAGTAGTATCGGTAAAAAAGTATCGTACTCGTAAAAGTATCGAAACAAAAGTATCGATACTTCAAAGTATCGAGTACATTTCATAGGGCCTTATCGGATCCTCTGTGGCCCGATGAGCAACCCCCCCCCCCCCCCCCCCCCCGGGTTAAAAATTGAAAGAAAAACAATCCAATTTTATTATAGTACGTATAATAACAGTAAAAGGACATATAAATTCACAAATTGCTATATTATATAATGAAACGAAAATAGCTGTGATTTCTGACACTTAAAAAGTGTTCATTAATATCACATTAATAATTAAAATGTTACTTGAATCTGACACGCAGTTAACGGCGGCCATTGGCATGCTTCACTCAATATTATAATTATAGAAGAGGTTACGTCCGTTTTTTTTTCAGGTCCGTGGTTTCAAATACGTATACACAGCACAGACAGATTAATAGTGTTACACTTGAATACATTTTTTTTTTTTTTATAGTTAGGTCCGACAAATGACTCCACCCCACCTGATGTTAAGTGAAGGTGAAGTCCAGACGCGAAGATAGCTGATACAGCAGTTCTACCTGCCACACCAGCCATCCTCACCCTGCCGGCCTGCATGTTGCTTCTTCACGCCTCTTTTAAAGGATCCCAGGTTGTAAGAGGGAGGGAACACGTGAGCGGGCAGAGCATTCCATTTACGGATAGTGCGACAAAGAAATGAGTCACCAAATTTCTTTGTACGTGTTGGAATTGTGGCCACAGTAAGACGGTGACAACGTAGGCCAGCGCGCGTGGTCCTCTGAAGGAAAGGGGAAGGTGGGATAAGAGAGAATAACTCCTCAGAACACTCGCCGTGGTACAAACGATAGAACGCGCTTAGTGACGCCACGTCACGGCGTAATTGAAGAGGCTCAAGGTGTTTAGTCACTTCCTCATCGCCTATGATGCGGATCGCGCGCCGCTGTAACCTATCCAAAGCATCGAGCAAGTACTTGGCGGAGCCATCCCAGAGGTGCGAGCAATATTCCACACAGGACCGCACTTGCGTTTTGTACAACAAGCACAGTTGATCGGGCGCGAAAAAACGCTGCACCTTGTTTAGGACTCCGAGTTTGCGTGAAGCTGTTTTGATCACGGTTTCGATGTAGTCCTTTGGATTCAGGTCTGAGCGAACTTCCATACCGAGCATGGAAATGTTGCTCTGCAGCGGTAGTGTTGTGCCCTGAAGAGATGGAAGGGGAAGGAATGGCGATGTTTTTGCCGTGAAAGCGCAAGCCTGAGTTTTCTTGGCATTGAACCCAACCAAGTTCCTGGTACCCCATTCGGAAATGTGGTCCAAAGCCTGATTGAGCTCAATGACAAGATTTTCCCGTTTCTCCCTGGTTACTGCCCGCCCAGCCGCTGCATGTCCGAGATACTCCGCATGCACTGTTCTATCGTCTGCATAGCAATGAATATTCCCAAGAGGAATCACGTCATTGATATGCAGCAGAAAGAGAGTGGGAGATAGGACGGAGCCCTGGGGAACGCCGGCATTCACTGACATGAACCGCAAACTGCTACCATCCGTAAGGACACGAATTCTAGGCTCATGCAGGAAGTCAGCTACCCAAGAACAGAACTGGGCTGGCAGACCGTATGCCGGAAGCTTGGAGAGAAGGCTTTTGTGCCAGACCCTGTCGAACGCCTTGGCAATGTCAAGGCTTATAGCCAACGACTCGCCACGCTTGTCGATAGCCTCACCCCAGATATGAGTTAAGTACGCTAGAAGATCACCCGTCGATCGTTTCGGTCTAAATCCATATTGACGATCATTAATCAGGGAGTGATCCTCTAGGTAGCGGGTCAGATGGTTATTAAGGACCTTTTCTAGAACTTTACATAAAACTGAGGTGACTGCTATTGGCCGATAGTTTGCCGGGTCTGAGCGATCCCCTTTTTTGGGCACCGGTTGCACGTTAGCATCTCTCCAAGTCTCCGGCACACGTCCCAAAGAATACGAGCATTGGTACAAGCGCGTGAGCACGGGAGACAACTCCGCTGCACATTTTTTAAGTACTACTGCTGGGATGCCATCAGGTCCACTAGCTTTCCGGACGTCGAGTGATTGCAATTCGGCACGAACCTCACGCTGCCTGATTTTAATATCAGGCATCGTTGTGCCACAGTGAGGTAATGATGGTGGCAGTGCATTGCAATCATCGATTCGGGAGTTAGCCGCAAAGAGTTTTGCCAGTAAATCGGCTTTCTTCTGCGGCTTATGAGCTAGTGTTCCGTCTGGGCATCTCAGAGGTGGCAGCGAGGGCTGGCAGAAGTTTTTTTGCACGGCCTTGGCCAAACGCCAGTAGCTACGGGAGCCCGCAGGATGCGTTATAAGTTCCTGGCCAACACGTGCAACACGCTGGGCATCCGCTCTGATGTAAGCCTTCTTACAGGCCTTGGAAGCAGAATTGTAGGCTGCTTTGAGTGAATCGACCCCGGGATCCTTGAGAGCGCGGCCTCTGATCCAAGCACGATATGCCGCTTGCTTACGCGAAGCAGCTTCAGCACAGTCGTGATTGAACCAGAGGTTACGTGTGCCCTTACTGATGAGATCAGAATGAGGAATATAGTATTCCATACCCATTATGATCTCCTCAGTAATGGCAACGGCACTGCCCGATAGGTCCCTGTCACTGAAGCAGCGCTGCTTCCAAGGGACGGACGCAAAGTAATCACGCATACCGTCCCAATCTGCCGACCCATAATGCCAGATACGGCGCTTGACCACTGCTGGACGCGGAGGCTTGGCCTGTGGTGCTTTGGCAGATATCAGGCAGTGGTCGGACGAGCCCAGGGGGGCTCTTACCACAACCTGATAGCCCTGTGGATGGGTCGTGAGCAGAAGGTCCAGTAAAGAAGGCGCTTGACTTGGAATATCTGGGATCCTGGTGGGCTGATCAACCAGTTGCTTCAAGTCATGCGTGAGAGCGAATGTGTGAGCAGAGATCCCTGCATGGTCAGTTTTGGAAGAACTTAACCACCAATTGTGGTGAGCATTAAAGTCCCCCAAAAACACCAATTCTGCATTGGGAAATCGCTCCTGCGCGTCATCTGCTGCCCGACTAAGGTGTTCAAAAAGTCGAGTTGTCTCAACATCGCTGGTGTGGGATCTGTAGAGGCACACGTAGACTCTGGCCCGGGGGCCAGAGTCGACATGTACCCCCAGCATGGAGAAGGAGGGATCTTCCAAGCAGCGGAGACGGCGACAACAAACATCCGCCCGAACATACAGGCATACACCGGCTATCGCTTTGAAGGACTCTTCAAGCACGTAGCCGGGATAATTAAGGTAGCCTGTGTCAGCAGGCGGAAGTATTTGTGTCTCCGTCAGGAACAACAATGCTGGCCGTGCTGTCTCGAGATGGTGGTGGACAGCGTTGAGGTTAGAGTGGAGTCCGCGTATGTTGCAGAACTCGACCTCAAACAGCGTTGAAGGCGTGGGGGTGTGCACCGCTGTACGTCCAAACTTTGTTATTGAGGCTGCCATGGTGGAAGTGAAAAAAAAAAGAGACGCGAAAACGAGCGGACGCCGTCGCAAAGAGTCCGGGCAAATAAGGCGGGTTTGTCTTGCCGATTGACTGCCTGCAGTGGAGATGCGCCGACCCGCCGGACGGAAGGGCCCCCGCACCCCCTCGGGAGTGGCCGCCGGGACCCCACGCCCCGGTCACCAACCGGCACGACGGTCCACCCCGAGATTATGCGTGACATGATGGGGCAGCCTCGCGAACTGGTTAGGAACGCTTGGGCCCCTGTACTGTGCCACGGGCGGCCAGCGGGACAGCCGTTTCTACGGGTCTCCCTGGCCGACGGGTCGATGCAGTCCTCCCGGCATCGGTTCCACGGATGCCTCCCCTGGACCGAATCCTTCGCGACAACTTCCACTCGAGCTCTGGTTGTACGCTGGCTGACATCGAAACGCGCGAGAAGCACTTCACGGGTTTTTCACCATGCGCACGGTGGTAACAAACCAGGCCGGTGTTAGGCACCCTACCACCAGAAGAGCGGATGGAAGCTCCGACATCCCTTAGTCGCTTCTTACGATACCCACGGGAAGAAAAGGGGCGGTGAGTTGTATTCTTTCTCCGTCACCGCACGGATTAAACACAAAATTATTAAACATCAAATGCAGTCAAGCGAAAAGCACAATAAACGGCGAATCATCAATCACAATTCCTAACAATATGGTCGCTAAATAAATAACTATGAAACAAAACAAAGCGCAAAATAAACACAGTCAGAGATTGGAAAGAATTTGAATATATCATAACAGTATGAGGCGCTTATCCAAATTTTAAAAGTATCGATACTTACTTGCCAAAAAGTACTCGATAAGTAAAAGTATCGAATACAAAGTATCGAGTACAAAAGTATCGGTATCGAAAGGAAAAGTACTCGATACCACAAAGTATCGATACTTTTTTCGTGTCCCTAAGCCCAGTACCCTTAGCCTTCCTTCTCAGAATAGGTTAAGTAATTAAAAAAAAAAGATTTGTTTATTTGACATTTGTTGTATTTTTATTTTGTTGTGAAGTTTGTTGACTTTGTTGTAATAGTTTTTAAACAAAGATTTCAGTAGGTTCGATAGAAATGTGAATAAACGTAGATAAACCTCTAAAGATATTCAAATCCGCTTAATCTTTATAATAAATGATAGCATCTGTCCGACAAAATTAAGGTAAGTGAGGTAGGTACTATTTTTAAGTTTTTTTTAACTCCATCACTGCCACCCACATTAGTTTTAAGAATCCCCAAAACAGTATAGTTCAAATTCGAATTTCTCTTTATTCTTAGTAGGTATTGCTAATTATCAACATATTGCTAACTCTATTGCCTATAATGGTCTGCTTTTTAATTTCGCACTAAACAGGTCAAGTAGTTACCGTAAAAGGACATAAAGCTTCGAAAGCGAACTGTCATGTTCAACTAGGGCTGCCAACCCTACTATATTAGGGGATCACATACTGTATTTCTAAAAAAATATATAATCGGCGAAATTACTTTATTTTGCTTATAGCAGACTCTTACCAGTAAAAGCTCTCTTAAAAATAAAATCTTAATTATTAAAGCATTTAGCAGCAAAAATATATTAAATTCAAAAATAAAGTAAATATTTTAATCACATAATATATTTTTTAAATTTTTAATCAACTATATTTTTAGAGGTAAGAGCTTTGAAAATACTATATTTGATAAAAAAAAAATGGTAACCCTATGCTCAACATATTAAACTTAGGTACATCATTGTACCTGTAGCTAATTTTAGTGTGCAAAAAATATTTAAGTTATGATTAAATTAAATAAGCTGTTAACAATAAGTATGAATAATAATTTTCCTCATTCTTTATAATTCTAGGTAGGATCTCCTATTGAATTCAATATGTGTGATGATATAATTCAATCAGTGAAAGAAGAGCTGTTAGATATTGAAAATATCAGTATTAATACTGAGGAACCATCATTCGATACTTTGCCAGTAGAGGTAACAAAATGTCTATTTCCTTAATTTAATAATTAATTTTTATTTTAAGCATAGATAAATGTAAAGTAATATAAACCTGTATAAATGTTGTTTTAGATTATCCTAAAAATATGCTCATACCTAGATCCATACTTCTTGAGAAACACTTTTAGTAAAATCTGCAGAAGGTTTGAGGACATACTAGCAGATGAACATCTATGGAAGCATTGGGTTCACAGTAAGATAAAAGGATGTTTTCCTGTGTTACTTGACTGTAAAATGGTAGATAATGCCTTAAATTGGGAGGATGTCTGCATAGATATGGATGTAGAAAAGAGAAAGTGGACAAATGTCAAGAATACTATGAGGCATATTGTTGTTAAAGATGTTCATTTTGCTTCTGTGGATACTGTTCTCTTAGTGAATGTAAGAATTATTTACAAAATTACTGTTATCAAAGTGTGTTTTTCATTGTAGTAATAACACAACATGTTACAGAATGGGGAACTATGTATTTCTGGTGGTAGAGATCGGGGCATGGCATTATGGAATGTTCTAGACATAACTCCTCATGATAAGAGTGACAATGTGACAACACTCACAGACGCCAAGCCCAGACATATAAAATATGATGCTCACTCTGGGTGGGTCTGGGATCTGGCTCCTGATAACATAGAATCTGCTACAAAAGTATACTCTGCATCATGGGACAATACTGTCAAAGTATGGGATTTGGCCACTGGTTTTGAATGTATTGAAACATTTAAGTAAGTTGTTTTTTATTTATATTAGACCCTTACTTATGAAATCCATACTGAGATCATAAAGTTGAAAATATGTCTGTTTGTCTTTATGATAATTATTTACATTTAAACAATTGAAGCAGTGTACACAAAATTCGGTAATAAGATAGTTTGAGTACCAGGAAAGGACATAGTATAGTTTTTATTACAGAAATCATTCTTTAAGGGATTGAAATGGGACTGGAAGTTAGTATAGGAAACCAATTTGATCATATTTGTTTGATCGATCAAGGTATTAATATTATAAAACATATTCAATGATGTCTCTGTGATTTTGCTGTAAAAATAGGAAGAAATCAACCACCAGTTGGTAAGAGGTACATTGAATATCAAAATTAGGTTTGAAAGATTTCAACTGATAAGTTGGCTCTGTGCTCCAATCAATACCAGCACATCTCCAAAACTCCAAGATCTTTCAGCTATAACTGAAAAACCTCTTCGAATGCCTTGAACTTGCTGTAAAATAGATAATCTATACTAGTTAGTGATGGATACTTTCCATACAGAAGAGTCAAAACTATTTTAAAATCTGCTGTCAAATAAGGAATTTAAATGAAAAAAAGAATTGAAATTTTATGAAATTTGAGTAGTTCAACAGAATTTAAATTATGAAAGATATTAATTAAATAACCTCTGGCGTCAGACCTATCTCAATAGATTCGCGGGAAGGGCATTGAACTGTTAATTGCAAGAAGGGTGGAAATAAGATCTGATCTCAATTTGGGTGTAAGAAAGAAAGAAAGAAGACATTTTATTTGTAACAACATATTCAAGAAAGATAGATGTTTAGTGATTATTAGTCAATATATAGTTTTGCCAATATCGGCATACAAATTAATTATCATTTATATTCTTAATTATTATTCTAAGATTCAAATTACAAAAAATAGTCAATGTAGTCAATACAATAATCAAATGTCAATAAATTTGGCAAATACTTTAATTAATATGTCAAAACTTTCAAATCAATAATCAAATATAATAAATTGGGCAAACTATTAATACTTGTCAATACTTGACAGTATTCAATAATCAAATGTCAATAAAAGTGTACTTATAAGAATCCATTAAAGCCGTGTTAATAATTTAGAATATCTATTTTTCTTTACGCCAAGTTCCCAGATGGGGTAGGCAGAGTGAATAGAGCGCCATAAGACACGGTCCATAGACACTTATCTTTCGTTTCATTCACTCTATTTTTACACGCTCCACGTTTTCTGTGGCTTTTCACGTCATCTTCCTTCAAAATGCGATCAATTTGATTGTGGTAGGCGAGTCTTGGCCTTCCTTGGCGTCTACATCCTTCCACTACTGGGTCATATACATGTTTCGTCGTTCTCTCAATAGACATTCTTTTTACGTGTCCAAACCAATAGAGCATTTACAGGGCATAATTTTTTAAAACCGATACTGGTGCCGATTCTAGCATGATTCTCTAAACCTAAACTTAAATTTGACAGCAGTATATCCTTGTCATTCACTATAAAGAATAAAAAGGAGAGACTGATGTTAAATTTAGATTTAAGTTTAGAGAATCACGCCAGAATTGGCACCAATGCCTGTCACACCGATTCTCTTACTTTAATATTACGAACGCGGTGTGCGAGCGTCACACTGCCAATTTTAGTTAACACTCGCACCTCGACTAAATTTTATTTTACTTTCTTGCTCTTTCTGACATACCCAAGTCTCGGTTCACATTAGCGTTGGAATCACCACTGCGTTGTGTATAGCGATGTGTACCTAATGGCTTAGTTTTACTACTAAGAAGTTTTCACAAATTTATATTCACTATTCCCTGCACTATTTTCTTTTTGTTAGCGATGTACCTGTCATTCCTGCTAAATGCACATGAAAGATATACGATTTCATTCACTTGTTCCAGCACTATACCGTCAACCATAATCCTGACATTTGTTCTGGATTCCTCTCTTTCGAAAACCATTATCCTTGTTTTCTTCGCATTTAGTTATAAGCTACTCTCCATACCAACCATCTTAACTATGATCAGTGTCTGTAGATCAGCTGGATTATCTGCAACCAAGGCGTTATCAGCGTAAAGCAGGCAGTTAACAAGTAGATCACTCATTCGCAATCACACATCCATCGATCTTAACCTCGGAGACAGTTGTCGAAATATATAGGGTGAAATTGAATGTTTTAATGAAACTTCGTGAGATTGTTGGGTTACGTGAAAAGAGTATGCCTGATTTTCTTCGGATTTTTTTGAAGTATTTTTTTTCATGTTTTTATTTATAATTTGTGTATTTTTATGTCATTTCCTCCTTTTGAGTAGTTATTCATTTTAAACAAACAAACTTACATATCCAGTGAAAAATAACTAATAAATAAGTACTTCAAAAAAATGGAAAAACATTAAAATTCCACGGCGGGTCAACGACCGACCGCGCCCGCCAGCCGTTGAGTGAGTACGTACCTCTACACAGAGTTCAGTGGACTCCTTTGATTCCACAAAATACAATAAAGTCGTCTTAGATGCCTTTATTGAAATAATAAGCACAAATGTCATCTTCTCTTAAGCGGAGAAAAACTTTAAAAGTTAATAATAATTTTGTCACGATTAGAAATAGGCAAATGTTAAACAAAAAGAAATACTTATTGCAGTTCAATACTTGGGTGAAATTTATAACCCGGTATTCAAAAGTACTTACGAGACCGATGTACCTATTCATTTTTTTCACTTAAACTTCCCGTATACACTTTGTAAACACAATCAATCACCAAACCTACTTTCGTAAAGCCTTGTGGCTCTGCTGAGTATACCGTGACACTACAATAACAACACACCATATCCAACTTCTTATATTGAGGCCACAGAACAAGAACTAATCATGGCATTATTTGCAAATCTTCTCTTGTCCCAAATTTAAAAGATACGCACGCGCGGTGGATAAACTTGACACTGCGCTTTGCACCGCGCATAGGTATAGGTATTCAACCGATTCAACGGCGGGAGCGGTCATTGCTCCCGACCGCTCGTCTTCTGTTTTTACGTTTTTTTAGTAGTGCTAATTAGTTGTTTTTTACTTACTCTGTATGAGTGTTTAAAAAGAATAATTATTTAGTACCCAAAAGGAGATTAAAATTTAACAAAAAAAAAACGAAATTTTATTTTAAATCATTTTTAAAAAATCCGAAAAAATTCAGAGATACTCTATATACGTAACCCAATAATCCCACGAAGTTTCATTGAAACATTCAATTTCACCCTGTATATGATGAATAGTCGCGCTGACAATACGCAGCCCTGTAAGGCATCGAGCCCGGGCTTACCCGGACCGAAAAAAAAACGAGTTATCCCGGGTTTTAGGATAGCAAAAAAACCTGGGTTTGATTTGTAAAACCCCGGGGTTTCGGGTATTTTAAATAAATTTATTTTTATTATTTATTATGTATCAGACACTTTTAATGCAACAAAAAAGGGGAATAAAAGCACCCTTAATAAATTATTACGTTAAAGAAACTTACTTGCTACGTTCTCCTACCATAAACAAACAATGCAAGTTAAATGGATCGTGCGCACCCATCTCAGAGGATAAATGAGGAGCAGTGGAGGTGGAGATGTAGCAAAAGCTTAGTACCATAGACCACATCCATACGCTGCGGCAGGTCATACAAAAGACCGTAGAATATAATATCTGCCACTAGGCGTTTGTGGACTATGAGAAAGCCTTCGATTCGATTGAGACTTGGGCGGTGTTACAGTTTCCCCAAAGGTGCCAAGTAAAGAAGGAAAGTAAAGAAGGAAAGTCGAAGTGTTAAGTTGCCAAAAACAAAAGCGCATCTATGTTTACCAGAGCACTAATCATTCTATGCAAGTGAAGCGAGGCGTGAGAACGGAAGGCCGATTAGTTGATGATATTATCTCCGAAACTGTTCACAACTGCATTAAAACTTAAAAAGCTACACGATGGCGGACAATGACGGAATCACTATTGATTTTCTAAAAGCGAGTAGCAAGCCGACACTCAAATTCCTACAGAAGCTTCCAATCCCGGTATCCCCCGAATGCGAAACGATGAAGACATAAGGCAGAAGTGAAGTTGAAAAAATATCGACCATTATCACTTCTAAGCCATGTGTATGCTGTTTTAGAGAGTTATTAGAAATCGACTCACTCACAGCTTTAGACGACTTCCAACCTCCTGTACAAGCTGGTTTCCGAAAAGGCTTCAGTACCATAGACCACATTCATACATAAAACCGAGGAGTATTGAGGAGCTCTAGCCAGAGTGGATAGAACTCAGGGACGTAACTACTAATTAAAAGATACTGGTAGAGATAAGTTATTTTATATTTCATTCAGGCGAATATAATTATTTTTATCTAACTACGAGAGGTTTGGTTGGTGCCTGAAGATCTTCTCTTGTATGGAACCTTCTATCAAGAGACAGACGATTCCTTATTTCAAATCTTAAAATCATGACATTAACTTTTTAATATAACTGCCAACCGTAGGCATCGCAAGAGCAAAGAGTTTACCTAAACAAGGAGGCAATAACGTAACGGACGTTACATCCCTCCGGCACCGCTAAAAAAAAATTGTTTTGTCATACTAGATGACCGAACAAAATATTTTTTTCTTACCTACTACATCGAGAGGGTTCGACGGTCCTATCTACACCTACCTGTTTAAGGACATAAATACAACTGGGAGGTGGCCTTTACTACAGACTAGTAAAGGCCACCTCCCAGTTGTATTTATGTCCTTAAACACAAACATACTAGTTTGCAAAAATTGCAAAAAAAAAAAAATTACTGGAAAAGAACCCTAACTGTTTGCAAAGTTTTATTGCAAAGACTTTACGGGAGCAAAACCTTAACAAAATCCCTCGTACATCTCCCCCCCCCCTTTTTTTTTTGTGACGAGGGGAAATGCAGTTACGCACCATACCGTGACGCTGACACACGCCGTGCGCCTACGCCGGCACGGGAAACAGTGCCGACCCTACTCAAGCAGGACCAGTGCGGAAGGCCACACTGATCCTACTCCACTAAAACCCCCCGGTACCCTCCTACGCCCATATGGGGGCGTCTCAGGATCGACGCACCTTAGCGTGCGCCACTTCACTGGGACGTCCCCGGGCCGAGACTGCGCTAGGGTACTAGGCAGTCCCCAGACGTGGTGGCCTATGCCGGAGCGGCACCTAGGACGCGCGGCTGGTCAGGCCGCGCCCAGACCACCTTAGGGCCGTCGAAGACCGGCAGTCACCGCTGCCTGCCTCCTTCGGCCCACCCGTCTACGCCGGAGAGGGGGGGCTAGAGCGTCCTCCTCCCGCTCCCTCTCCGCTGCCTCCTTCTGCGCCATCACAGATTCGCAGAAGGAGGCGGCCGCCCTCCAGGCTCTCTCGCTACCAAGCATGGCTCTTACCATACTTGGCAGCGTGAGGCCTCCTCCGCCGAGCGCCGCGATCAGATCGCGGTGCTCATTTCGCCAGGTCGGGCACACGATCAACGTGTGCTCGGCCGTGTCGTCGGGAGAGGCGCAGTGATGACACCGCGGCGTCTCCTCCCGACGGGCGACTCGGTGCAGGTAGTGACCGAAGCATCCATGTCCGGTCAGTACCTGCACCAGGCGGTAGGTGAGGGTGCCCCGCTGGCGCCCTACCCACTCCTCCAACACCGGACGAATCGCCTCGATCGTCCGGTGGCCAGCGGCTGGGTTGGCGAGTGCCTCCACCCATCGGCGAAGAGCCTCCCTCTGCGCCTCGGTGCGGACCCGTTCAGTCTCCTCTAGAACGGGTCGCTCGCCCCGCTCTCTTGCCGCGACCCGGTGTTGATGCACCTGGGACAGTACCAGGGCATCAACCTCCCACGGGAGCGTACCTGCTAGGACGTACATCTCCCCCTAACCTTAACTTTACTTAACATCGACATCAGTCGACAAAAACCAAAAAAAAAAAAAAAACAAAGCTATCCCTAGCTATTCCTTAAATTACCCAAGCTATTTTTATTTTATCCCATCTATCAGCAAAACTTTACCCTATCCCATTTATTAAACCATTAAATATCAAGAAAATCTGTATTTTGAAACTTAATTACTTCCCATGCTAAGTAGATGTACGAAACGAAATTCAAACTATTTCCTAAGATTCGTAAACACTAACTGAATTTAAGAAACTTAAAGAATTTATAATTAATGTTTACTTTCGTACATCTTTAATAAAGATACAGACGTGATCCACCACTTTATGTCTTGTACTATATTAGACACCCATGATGCGCAAACGTAATAGAAATTTTAAGGACATCTAGCATCAAACAAGATTAATCCCAATTCCCATGGAATACTAAGGGTTCCCTACCCCCAAGTCAAACTACTACAAGTGACGATTTCGACGAACGCGACGCGACCAAATTGAAACGAAACGACGCGAATTGTAGAGGGTGTCTTCATCATCTTCAAGGTGGATCATCGTCAGTATCGCTGACGTCTGCATGAGCGCCAGCCTGCACTCTCTTGGGAAGTCCGCATCATGTGGTAGTACATAAAACAATCAAGAAAATATTAGTAAAATTCTTTACACCATTTTTCTTCAGTCGGGTAAGTTAATATTCAAGAAAACATTTATGATAAATCTTTATAGCATCTTTTCCATAGTTGGATAAATTTTCAAAGTATAACATTATTATTCATTTATTTATTTCTTAACCTTACAGGGAATCGAACCCGTTTCCTTTTTTATAATAAGGGAATTTTCTTTATGGACCTATATTATCCTATTATACATTATTAACTACATATATTCTATCCTAATGTTGAATTAATCCTATCAATGATCATATTCAAAGTCAATTGAATAATTACAAGTTGAACAGAGAATGAATGAATGAATGAATGAATACTCTTTATTGCACTATTACAAAAAAAAACAATAAACATAAAACAGGAACGCAAACACAAAAGGCGGCCTTATTGCTAAGGTAGCAATCTCTACCAGGCAACCTTTGGCTAAATGAAACGATACCATAAGAATAGTAGAAACAGCGGGCTGTGCATTGTAAAAATAAATTAATAAACGTAAATATAGGAAAATAAAATATAGAAAGTATATGGAAGCTATAAAATACAATACAAAGTAATGAACATATAAAAAGATCAGTCAGAGTCCAGCTTGAGAAAATAATCCTTGATTTTAATAGCAAAGGAGTCCCTCGTCCGTGCACGTTTAATATCTAAAGGTAAAGAGTTCCACAATTTAACGGCTCTTACATAAAATGACTTGGCTACGAAGTCAGTGGAGTGGGGTGGGATAACTAAGGATAGGTTATGAGAAGACCGAAGGTCACGAACAGGATTAAATGAGTGAAAAGTGAAACGCTCCTTAAGATAGAGAGGAGTGTGTGGATGAAAGAGGATAGAATAAAGGAGTGATAGGATGTGACAGTCTCTTCTACGAGAAATGGGTAGCCATTGAAGTTGGGAACGATAATGAGAGATATGGTCGTACTTACGCAGACTGAAAATGAATCTAATACATAAATTCTGCAGACGCTCGAGTTTATTAAGAAGAACAACACTAAGGTCAGGGTAACACGCATCGGCATAGTCAAGCAACGGGAGAAGAAGGGACTGTGCAAGAGAAATTTTAGTCTTGGTCGGCAACAGGTTTTTCAGGCGCTTCAGTGAGCCATACGCACCAAAAACTCTCCTACTAACTTCACCAACATGGTGACTCCAAGACAAGTTACTGTCAAACAACACACCAAGATTTTTTACAGTGTCCTGAAGTGGTATGTGGATGCCGTTCAACAAAATCGGTGGCAGTGCGCTTTTGTCGATTCTAGCATTATACCAATGGCTTCCGATAATTATAGCTTGCGTTTTGCGCGGGTTAACCAACAGACCATGCCGCCGACTCCAGTCAGATATGAGTTCCAGATCGTTGTTTGTAACTGTGATGGCTGTAGGTAATTCCTCTATAGAAGTTTGAGTATATATTTGGAGATCGTCTGCATACATATGATAGGAAGAAGAGAGAGGAAGAGTTATTGAATTTATGAAAATAGAGAAAAGGAGAGGAGACAAAACGCCACCCTGCGGAACGCCGGCTGTTGAATCACACCATGATGAAAAATATCCATCCACGCATATGCGCTGCCGCCGTCCATGCAGGTAACTATGAAACCAATCAATTACTGGTGGAGATACATTGAGAGAAACCAAAATAGCCGATAAGATATCAAAATCAACCATATTAAATGCGTTACTAAAATCTAACAGCGTCAATACAGTGAGCTGCCGATTTTCCATACCCATACGTATATCATCTGCGATTTTGACAAGTGCAGTAGTCGTACTATGACCGGGACGGAAACCGGATTGAAGTGGATTTAGAAGATTGTTCATGGAAAGGAATCTACTTAACTGTTGATGGACAAATTTTTCGAGGACTTTGGAAAGGAAAGGCAATATTGAAATAGGACGATAATCAGAAAAGGACTCAGGTTTGGATTTCTTAGGTAAAGGAATAATATTAGCTTCTTTCCATGCAGAAGGATAAACAGATGACGATATGGATTTATTAAGGATTTTCGTAATTACAGGAGTGAGGATATCTAGTAGAGGAATGATCATATTACGACTAATGCAATCGCTACCGATGGCATTGGACGACGACGAGAATCGTACCTGTCACCTATCAGTCTTATGGTTATTACAATATCAATAATCCACCTACTCAACAAATTACACTAAACTAACTAACTAACAATTAAAAGAAATGAAAATACTTTAATGAAACTAACTATTAATCTGTCATAAACAAAATGTGTAAAAGTTCCTTATAATATGTATATTGAAAAAAAAATCTAATAAAATGACAAAGTTATATTTAATATGCTTTTGAAATAAAATTCTAAAATGACTATTGTATTGAACCTTATTTACATACCACCATTGCTTTAAAACATTCATATAAACAATAAACTGAAATAAAATCTCATTAGTAACACAATATTATAATACTATCAACCTATTCGGCATAATATAAACTTTCATCATACACCGAATTATCACTATCACTTTCGTTATTCATTTTTATATATTGTCTTTTAAACTTGCACTTAATATGTTTGATTAATAATTGTTCGTTACAAAAATCTATTATCGCATTATTTCGAAGAAAGAAATCCTGTCCTAAGATGAGGTTATGCCTAATATTCTCTACCACAAGAAAATCGTGAATGTATTTAACTTAATTTTATTTATTTATTTAATTTAATGTTATAACGCATTGTCTATCAATAATTTTAGGTTGACTTTCCCTATAACAGACAATTCTTTACCATCGACGGCTTTCAACTTCGTATCGCTTTCATCAATTCGTTGATGAATTCTATTAACTGTGTCCTTCGACACCACAGACACTACAGCACCACTATCAATGAGCCCTACAAAGTTCTTATCACGACACGTTATATTAATTAAAGGTTTGGACTCACTTGTAGGCTGATTGTTGTTTTCTGACGACTGTGACTTGTGAATTTCTTTATTAGCCATCGTCATTGAATCTTTTTCATAAAAAAATTTTCTTCTTTGATTTTTGTTTCTTTTTGTTCATGTTGCTAGAACAAAAAGTGCGGGGAATCATATGTTCGGGAGGGACAATGGGATGAGAAGGGACACTTTGGGAGGAAATAACGTTGATTTCCTTCGACGTTTCACAATGAGCAAACGATGGTTGGATCGGCAGATTCCAACTAATTTCGACGCTTTCGTCCCCAAAAATATCCTGCGCTTGTCGTAAAACATTTTTTAAGTGGTTTTTATCACTATATAACTGAAATGCGAAAAGATTTTTTGTATTTAAATTCGCATTTTTCAAGAACTGTCTAATGAAGCATTTGTCATCGATGACAGCTCCCGCTTTTGTGGCCAGCTCATCCAATAAGTACATAAAAATAGTTCAATGGCTCTTCTGACAAGCCTTGTCTTCGTGAGAAAAATTTTTCCAACTTCCGAATTAGAAAGGACGAGACATCAACATAAATGTAAGCACATTACACTTTCGCTTTGCCGATGATGTAGTAGGTACTTACTTATAGCTGAGAGTTGGAAGACCTAAACAAGATGGACATGCATAAGACGAAGATCATGACAACACCCATGTTTTATTTGCTCTTATTCACTAGAAGCCGTCCACTATTTCGTTTACCTGTGCGTGACAGATAGTCCAGTGAGATAAGAACAAATTTGAGAAAGAGATGTCTCGTCGTATCTAGCTCGGATAGAACGCGTTTGCGGAGCTACGGAAAATCTTCACGTCCAGATTACCAGAGTGTGTTTCTACTTTGCCAGCTATGATCTCATAAGTATGCTCAAGGAGCATATACACGATTTTTCTTGTTAAAGGTAAATCATATTATTAATCAGATATTAAATAAAAATGAATAGCTGAAATGTATTTACGCAGCTGACTTTCGGGAGACTGCATCAAATTATGCACTGGCGCCCCGCCCGGTTTTGCAGGGGTGCATTATATTCGTGAGAAATTGAGTTACGTTGTGATTTTTATACAAAAACAATATATAATACCGATTTCGAAAATATATGGTGGTTTCTCGTTGTAATAAAACTTTCATACAACCCAAAAACTCACTTTCGCATTTATTAAATAAATAGTGGGTACCCGCGACTATAAATTCCCATACACCCCTCACACAATTCCACCCCATTTTCACTTCCTTAAAGGTTGATTTCCGGAATAAAAACCAACTTATGCCCTTTTCCGGGACTCAAACTAGCTCTATACCAAATTTCATCTGAATTTCAGCGGTTTAAGCGTGAAGAGGTAACAGATAGAAAGACAGACACACTCACTCATTTATAACATTAGTATGTATAATTTAATAATGATTTCAAACTAGCGGGTGCCCGCGACTTAATCTGCGCTGTTTAATTGGTCTCTCGTAAAAACTTTCACCATCCCTTTCATCCACTTAAAAATGATTTCAGGGATAAAATCTTTCCCTTGTCGCTTCCCGAGACTCAATTTATCCCTGTACTAAATTTCATCGTAATCGGTTCAGCGGTTTAGGCCTGAAGTTGAAGAGGTATAAACCGCTGTACCGATTTGATATAAATTTGGTATAAAGATAGTTTGAGTCATGGTTTTTATTCTAGAAATCATCCTTAATTGGGGTGCCGGGTTCTTATTAATGCATTTTTTTCACAGGTGTGGTATGTCAGCATTATCGGTGGTTAGTACTGATAATAATGTAATGGCGGGATTATATTCAAAAAAAATTTTATCATTTGATTTACGTGCAGGTGCAAATCCAGTGAATGCTTATAAACCACATAAAGGTCCAGTACTTGCTCTCCACACTTATAACAATATGGTTGCATCTGTAAGTGAGGATAAAACATTAGCTGTGTATGATAAAGTTGCAGGAAAAGTTATCGCAAATGATATAAAAATACCAACAGAAAAAGCATATCCAGTTTGCATTAGCTGGACACCAACTGCCTTATATATTGGAGATTCAAAGGGCTCTTTACACCTGATGCATCCTGAACATCATATTCATGTTAAATCACATGAAATTTGGCCTGAACCACCAATTATTAAACCTTCCAGCAAAATAACAAGTTGTTGTCAAAGTCAAGGAAATATGATTGTTTGCTCGGATAGAGGGGAGATCAAGTTTTTCTATAATTGCTATCCACCTCAAGAATATACCAGCATGAAAACCAGCACTTTTGATGTAACACAGGTAATATTTCCACCTTTTTTCATTGCTTTTGCTTATGCCCATCTGTACTTATACAACTCCTATTATTGCCTAGATAAGTAATAAGATGGGATTATTTGAAATTCAGCCTCATAAAAGCGTGAAATTTGCAAAATTGAATTCGATCTATTTATATAGATATGCCAAATGTGTACTGATTTTCAGTTCTCGTTACATCCGTTGCGGCACTGCTGTTCAAGTTTCCATACAAAATTTGACAATGACATTTCGCACCCGCAATCGTAACGATTATGGCTCGTGCACAGAGGCCCAAGCACGAGTTTTTTGACAGCTCCGTTACGTATCGCATCGTCAAAGGTCCTATGAAAATAAACAGCGCCTATCGGACGTAAGAACAAACTAGCTTTTATCCTCAGAATACATTCTGTATACTGAGCTTTAATCATACAAAATGTTACAATAACGATTCTTTACGGAGCTGTCAAAAATTCGTGCTTGAGAGAGGATACTGAACTTCTAACACGTACTTATAAGATAACAATGACTTTTAAAATTGACAAGTTTTTTTTATATAAATGATATGTCCAAACCTTTAATTTAGATGTGTCATCACTGTGTTTTTCTAAATAGTGGAGTTGTAAAACTCTATTTCAGTGTTAAAAAGAGAGACAAGGTAAATTTTCGACAATGCTACCTATTTTTATTAGTACTCCTCCTTTAGTACGTCAATGCTGGCAGCATTCTTTCAGAGTTAACACAATACTAAATTGCAAATAATCCACTAACTAATATTATGAGTGCGAACTGTTTGTTTGTGTATTTGTTACTCTTTACAATGTGATTTTGAATATTTTATTTACAGATGCGATACCAGAACGGCGTGATGGTAATAGGAACGTGTGATTCTGCACTTGAATTTTGGGTTCCCAACGAGAAATATTCTGAAGTATAATTATGGAAAGAAAAATATTAAGTAGACTAAAAATAATAACTTATTTTTCGCTTTCGCCAATTAACCAATACAATGGCGTCGATTCTGGCATTATTATCTCAGTCTTAACTTAAATTTGACAACAGTGTTTCCTTGTCATCTCTATACAGAATGAACAGGAGGGGCTGATGTTAAAGTTTTAAGTTTTGTTAAGGAATAATGCCAAAATCGACACTAACGATATTATTATCTGACAAGTACATTATGACTGCATAATATTTTTGTAACCTTTAACCGCATATTATATGTAGAACAAAAGGTAACTTTTGTTCTGTAATCTGAGCCCTTAATTAACTGATTTTTATTGTATTTCAATTTTAATATTTTCACATAATTTAAATCCTATTCCAATGCAATGAATTAAGTACACGATTTATGTTTGGTTGAATGTAAATATTTTTATGTAGATATTATTATTTGCTAAAAGAATGTAAATATGACGTATATTGATACCAATTTTGTAACGAATGCCCTAATTAAAAGGAAGACTGGATAGTAAGATAACGAACAACACAATACATTAATTCATTTATTTCGCATTAGTTATATTATACACAAGGGCGTCACCACCTTCTGACGGCGGCTGCTGACCCCCTAGAGACAGACATAAAAAATGAAGCTAAAAATAAATGTAAATTGTAAGCAACCGAAATCCTTAGTCCACTCATTTGACTTGCTTGCCTGACCAAACATTTATGTTTCTTGCACACCGAAACTCGAATGAATTCACTAGGTGATTACAATGTCAACTGAGTTAAGAGCACTATAAATGTGCAGCTATATGTATTTTTATTGCCTTCGAAGGCAGACGAGCGTACCGGCCATTTTCCCCCACGACACTGGCTAACTAGAGCCGAGGTCCGAGTCTCAGAGACGCCCTCTGGTTGAGCCGACCCCCTCAGTTCGAGTGGTCTGGAGGCTCCAGACCTCCAGAGGCACTCGCCAATTCTCGGCTTGAGGTTACTCTCCTTAGGATCTCGCCATCACACCCGGTGACGCTGTAAAGGTCATCTGCGACCAACAGCATATACACTCAAAAAAAAAAGGCCGTCTTATATTAAGTAGCTCATGGACATCAGCAATGCCTCCGTCTGTGAGGCCCTTTTCGTGGAACACTGGAATTCAAGCCGCTCATGAAGAGGACCATGTTATAACATGGTAATATAAATATTACTGACTAAGGTAACACCATGGAGAGGAGCCCATTAATTTTATTGTCCGTGGAATAAAAGAACTCTGGAAACGAACAGTTGTGAACTATAGCGTTTCCAGGTAATATGGATGAACTCGACTCCGGTGATGGGTGGTGCGGTGGTAAAATGGTGCTGTGGGTACCGGAACTATTCCTCGGGGTACCCATTATAGAGCCTGTAGAATACGCATAGACAACCAAGTCTCGAAACATTTCTAAAGGCTCCAGCATATTTTCCGATAGCTTAGGATCACCGAACGCGTCTTTCTACAGACTCGAAGAGACCCATCTGGTATATGGGAGCTCCAGCCCAGAGATGTGAACAGTACACCATGTAGCTAGTAATTTGCGCTTTGCAAAGCAAAAGCTTTTGCTTAGACGTGAAGTACTGCTTGGATCTTGAGAACTCCAAGCTTTAAGAGGTCAGTTTGACCTTGCCCTCTAAATGGTTTCTATACTGGACGTCACACGAGATATCAACACGTACAGCGGGACGCCTTGGAATTTTGACGTGACAGAAAATAAGACCTTGTTTGCAGTGAATGCGCAAACTTGTCTTGCTAGGGTTGAACAAGACTAGGCTCTGACTTCTCCATTTAGAAACTTTCTCAAGAGAACCCTCTACGACGGACACAAACTTAGTTCACCATTCCAAAACTTCAGCTCTAGAGATGTTTGGGTGGCCGGTATACCGCGCGTTACACGTGCTGTCATCTGCATAGCAATGCACGCCGGGAACAGCATGTTATCTATATGCAGGATGAGCAGCGTCGGGAAGAGTACCTAACCTTGTGGAAGTCCAGCGTTTATAGTCATAGGTTTGGCGCAGCAGCCATCTATAACGACTTTAATGCTCCTGCTGTCCAAGAAGCTGGATATCCACTTGCAAAGCCCCTAACGTAGCCACAATTGTAACATGTATCCACAATTCATACTTTTAGTCCCTCGATCAATAAACTTGCCCCACCCTCCACCCTCTTAGGCCGTCAGCTGGCGACGCCCTTGATATGTAAAGTTTTGATATAAAAACTTTACAGATAGATCACATAATGCCTAATTTTATGCATTAAAAAATCATATTCAAATGACACAAATTTTATGACGGAGGTGTGTACGACGTACACGTCAGAACTGCATATTGGTAAAGCAATGATGCATAACCTATATACTTACTGATTAGTCAAGTTCATATTTCTGCATACTCGTCAAATTCCACACCTACGCTCCGGGTGCAACTTTTCACTCTGACTTATTATTATAAAGTTTGACTTTCGTACCATTTGGTTATTGAATTCTGGACATGATATGTGAGACTGATGTTAAATTTGACATCAGTTGTACCCGGAGTGTAGTGTATATCCATACCGGATATTGAACACAACCCTGTTTATTTTATTGTGTTAAATCCTTATAATAAAACAACCAAAATAAAAGTGACTATGCTATTATTTTTATGTAATTTATATGTAATGTAGTGCCACCAATGACCGACAAGAATCAATGACCGATATTTTTCCTGTGACCAACGAAAAGAACAAAAAGAAAGGTAACCAACTACTCTATTTTTATTGTTCACAGAAAAAAAGAGTTGATCATTGGTTCTTGTCAGTAATTGCTGCCACCTCCTTACCGGTTGATCAATATTTGTGGGTCAGCAGACCACATGCTTTTAGGTTAAGTTTTACAAAAATTGTGAAATTTAAGCCTCCAACAATATACCTGCAGTCAACACAGTGATGTAGGCATCTCTATTTCAAACGTATTAAGCACTGTTTACATGTGCGCCGACGACAGGATTGCATTGGGGGGGGGGGGGATATATATGTATATATATACATGAATGCGAAAATGAGTGTCTGTTCTTTAATCAGTCTGTTACAGTTTGTCTATAAAGTCGTGACATTAAATGATGGCGCCACTAGTATGCATGTAGCAACCCTGTACAGTCTGACCAAAATGATTTTGATACTAGCAGTTTATTCAAGTAAAATAGGTAATTCATAAGACACACTATACAGTCGTATTTTGTTTCTGTTTTATAAATAGTAGGTACCTATGCTTATAAAAAGTTTAGCCAAGCATATTTAATTGAATCAGAATAAAATTATTATAGATAAAATAGTACTTTATAGTGTAAAAGTGTGTAATGTTGGTGATTACCGCTGAGGTGCCGTTGAGACCAGAGCCGTTAGATAATCATCAATACACACAAGTATCATCATACGACGTTTTTAACACACTTGTTAAGAAAATAATACTAAAAATCATTTTATAGTATATAAAAAGTTTATTTAGAGAAACAATTTGTAAATGTGCAGTTAGTAAAATTAGTGATAAAAGCTTCTTTATGTGACCATTTCTTTCTTTGGTCGGCCTTGCCTGTTTTCCCAGGAGTTTCAAACTTTCCATCATTCTTAAAACCTTCGTTGACTATCCGACTCTCTGATTTTCCTGAAAAAAGGTAAAAAAATATGTAACGGAATAGAAACAATAACTTATTGACATGAAGCAATTAATTCAAAATTGGTAGAAAACCTGACCGAGTTAAACCATAATAACGTATCAAAAGAAATGGTCGTACTACAATCCTATACCTATTTACAATGTCAATGTAACCTAAAAATGTGCAATGTAAACAATGCCTCTTTTGGTCTCAAAATCGTAAATTGAGTAAATTTGTAACTTCAGGCAGATTACAAACAAATAGTTACACGATTACATACTCGTCATAGAAGCTGTTCGCCCATAAACATCATCCAAATCCCACAAAATTTGTCCAGCTTTGTAGTCTTCGAAACATCGCTGGAAAACTTTAAAAATCACTTCCCGCGTGCCACTCCGATTTACTTTACTCATTTTAATACCTTTCTGCGTAGTTTCGTCTTAATTTATTACAGTTTAATCCAAACAATAAAAAATACAAAAGGAAAACTGTTCCACAACTGAAACTCGATGACAGCTGATGTACATAAGTTTGGTGTTGCCAGACACATGAATAATGTTAGTTCCTCAAACATTCATGTCACGACTTTATAGACAAACTATACCTCTATACAATTAAAACCGCTAAACCGATTTAGATGAAATTTGGTTTAGACGTAGTTTCAGTCCTGAAAAAGGACATAGAATTAGTCGTCTTTAAACAGTGGCGGATTTACAAATTTGCCGCTAATAGGCTATTAAATTTTTGCCTCCCTTACTGACCTTTGAAATTCAATACGCTAGTTCACAATTATATTTATTCTGAAATTGCAACTTTATGATTTGTGTTCTATCGTCCACATTACGTCGGCTTTTCCCCGTTAGTTTAAAAAAAATACTAAATTTAAATTGTAATTAATGTTGAAACGCTAATGGAATATTTTAAAAATTCATGATCGCATAAGTACATACCTATATTTTACAGTGCGTTTAGTAATCTTTTATATATTACGGACGTAAGAGTGTTGAGTATACTGTGCATTACTAAAATATTAAAATTTTTGTCACTCGTTTTTCTGTGTAGATTTTGGGCCAAATTTGCCGCCCCCTTAAATCTGCCGCCCTAGGCTCCAGCCTACTGAGCCTACTGGTAAATCCGCCACTGTCTTTAAATAGAAGTCATACTTAATGCGGTGAAAAGAGGGCGCAAGTGAAGCAGATGATGACGTTTGGAGATTCTTTTATCCCGGAAAAATTTAAGGTTTCAGTAGGATTCTCAAAAAACTAAAGTAAAGGTAAATATTTTGCTCATCAGAAACATTCGTATAGTGCGTACTATAAGCATTCTCAGGTCACAACGATTAAAAATGTGCATCTGAATTGAGTGATCCTTTTTTAGTTTTCAATAAAACCAAAACGTACATTTAGTGTAAAATTGTCAAAACTGATAACCGAAATCAAAAAAATTGTCACTCTCAGGCGATCGAAGATATTGCCCAAAATGTGGATCACTCAATTCAGACATTAGGCAAAATAGTATACGCTGAATCTCAGAAAACATAAACGTTGTGAACGAAATTTTGATATTACAAAATTGTACAGAATTTGTCACATTATTTTACAAAAAATCAAGTGACTTCAACGTAAATCCAGGAATCCATGATAGTTTCATTGGATCACTCAATCCTGACGCATTTAGATTGAGTGATCCTAGAAATACGGGGTTATGTTTACGAAGTGCATAATATTTTGTCATCTTGAAGTTAACTTTTGGAAATATCTGTACAAATTAATAACACACCACAAATGCTTATAGTTAAAAAGTTGTGACCAATCAAACCTTTTTTAATTTAATGAACTGACTGATCCTTATAAACGCATGTAGATACCTCTTGGTATAAAGTATACCTACACAAAATATGTTGAAAATTTGTACAATATTTTGACTAAAATTTGGCATATAATTTGTTTGAATACTTCATTTCATTTGCGAGATTTTAGTTTTTATTTTATTGTCAAAAGAAAAGACCAATACAGTGACCATAATACGATTTTATTGGAAAATTATAGGCTACAAACATAAACATTTTTCTTATTTATTGAAATTATAAATAGCAAAATACGTATATAAGTACATGTAAAAAAAATAGGTGATTCCTTTTTACTGTTATAAATATTTTGCATATTATCATCGTAGCAAACCCTGTTCCCGTTTATATAGCCGTGGGCTCGATAATGACCGATTCCACCAGGTTGCATAGAATGTATAAATTCTATACCTCCTAGTAATCTGTAGGACCTGTTTTTAATTAAAATCCTTTCGGGCACATCATATAAATTTATTTTTTCTGTTCCATTTAAGTCCATTGAAATAATATTTGAAAATTCGTAATTATAAATAGTAGTACCTTTACAGGAAATGCAAGTTCCCTTTTCATCGCTACAAGAAATTGCATCTTCTAGGGCGTGAATAATAAATACAGTTGTTAAGTTTAGATTCATTGACAAGAATACAATATTTCTCTTTATTTCCGGTGACGTGCAAGATTCTGTTAAGCACGTTTTTGTAGAAACTGCACTTGAAAAGCAATTTTTTTTTTTTGTGACGAGGGGAAATGCAGTACGCACCATACCGTGACGCTGACTAGGCGCACGGCGTGTGTGGGACTCGCCGGCACGGGAAACAGTGCCGACCCTACTCAAGCAGGACCAGTGCGGAAGGCCACACTGATCCTACTCCACTAAAACCCCCCGGTACCCTCCTACGCCCATATGGGGGCGTCTCAGGATCGACGCACCTTAGCGTGCGCCGGCGGCACCTAGGACGCGCGGCTGGTCAGGCCGCGCCCAGACCACCTTAGGGCCGTCGAAGACCGGCAGTCACCGCTGCCTGCCTCCTTCGGCCCACCCGTCTACGCCGGAGAGGGGGGGCTAGAGCGTCCTCCTCCCGCTCCCTCTCCGCTGCCTCCTTCTGCGCCATCACAGATTCGCAGAAGGATTGGTTGGCATTCTAAAGCTACAAGATACATTACTGAATCAAAAGCACATGTATTCGCTAATTATATTTCATTGGCACCAACAAGGGTGGAACTTAATAATCTTAATCTTTCATCTTGCTTCCTTGAAAATAATAATCTTTACTTTTAAGAAGGAAAAAATCTCACTCAGGTCACTATCAGAGATATAAAACTTTACCAAAACTGAAATGGTCTGACATGAATAAAACTAGTTTTAACGGGTTAATGCACGAAACTTTATTTATTTATTGACGTTTCGCAGCCTTTTCAGGTCTGTATCGTCAAAATACTGATTTTTATTTAATTTTGTCGAGCTACCTTCGAAAAGCTTTTATTGAGCATTCGGTTATTTTATTGCAAGATTTTTAAAATTTTATTGTCTATGTATGAATTTATTAGTTAATTTAGTTAATAAAGTAAAGTACTTTATTTGAATTTCTTTTATGTAATTTTGAGTTTATTTATTTAACCCTAACTACCGGAAACTACCACCGGTTCCAAAATTGGGTGACCTTTCTGAGAAGAACAGGCGAAACAAACTCAGAGAGGCTTTCTATCTCCTTCTTTATCTATATCTTTGGTCTTGCAGTGTGTGGTCGGGGTTGGGATTTTATCTCTTATATAATGGGTTCCCAAGCTGGTGGTATATACTAACCATCTTCCCTATTGAAATTTGGATATTTTTAATCTCAATAGCCTCGCGTATCATTCTAGGAACGAATCGTTGCTCAGTTGCAAGGATCTGTGGTTTATCAAATCTAATGTAATGGTTTGGTCCCCCTAATGCATGTTCACACACTGCAGACTTATTTTCGCGCCTATGTTTCATATCTGCGATATGTTCTTTTACCCGAGTCCCTATACTCCTCTTTGTTTGCCCGATGTAGGAAGGTACGAAGTTTTATCAGAAAAAAATTAATCTGTATAGAAATGTTGATGAGCTCTAAGTTTTGGACGTTTCATTAATTTAGAAGAAGTTTTTTTTATTTTGGATATCTTGACAAATATCACATATAGCAAGTTCGAGTTCTTCTTCTAAATATTGTAAAGAAGTTTTTATAAATAAATCGATTCGGTATCTGAATAGCTTTGTTTAAAAATTAAATATTTTAATGTTTTAAAATGACTTTCAGCGGCTGATGAAGAGGGAGATTTGTTTTCTGTTTTGATGCTGATTGATTTGTTGCTGATGAGAAGGTAAATGGAACAGAAAAAATAAATTTATATGATGTGCCCGAAAGGATTTTAATTAAAAATAGGTCCTACAGATTACCAGGAGGTATAGAATTAATACATTCTATGCAACCTGGTGGAATCGGTCATTATCGAGCCCACGGCTATATAAACGGGTGCATGGTTTGCTACAATGATAATATGCAAAATATTTATAACAGTAAAAAGGAATCACCTATTTTTTTACATGTATTTATATACGTATTTTGCTATTTATAATTTCAATAAATAAGAAAAATGTTTATGTTTGTAGCCTATAATTTTCCAATAAAATCGTATTATGGTCACCGTCTTTTGACAATAAAATAATAATAAACAAAACAAGGAAAACAAGCTCTGTACCCATGACTTTGGCTTCAATGCGGAGGAGAAAAAACCAGTTTTTGTAATTGAGAATCTGTCATTAGAGAACAAACAGCTGCATGCTGCAGCTCGTAAACGCGCCAAGGAGCTCAACTACAGATTCACCTGGATCCGTTCAGGCCGAATTTACATCAGAAAATTAGATGATTCTAAAGCAGTTTTCATTCGTGACTTTGAAAGTCTTGCTAAACTCAAGTGACTGCGTGTTTTTACATTCTATATAGTTTATATTACCACATATGTTTTATATTCCATACTTTTAGGTTGTTTTGGTTGCTTTGTTCTGGTAAGCTACATAAAAGGAAAATTATGTTGTATTGTGCTATTTATGTCTTTTTACAATATAAGTACATTTAGTTGTATACAGAAAGTCTCTAATAAAATGCAAGAATCATACTCAAGCAATAATGTAACAAAATATGTATTTTTAAAAAACGACAATGGTAAGCTGAAATGAATTGAAAATAACATTGTTAATTATTTTCTAGGGTTGATTGACAGTTTAGGTAAAAATATTTCTGCATGTTGTCATACTAATTGGAATTACAAGCATTCCCATATTTTTATATACATAAATAATAAACACTCAATCATATTAAACATATTTATTTTATATTCACCCTGTTTATCTTTTTATTTATTCATACCCTTTTTTAATTACATGAATAAAATTAACAATAAAAATGACTACGGTTTGCTTTTAATGCATGGTATTATGTTTAACAAAATATATGAAATAATAAAGCTAATGATTTCTGGTAAACTTATTAAATGTGTCACAATAGGCTAGTTGACCCTTTTTGGAAAAAGGTTTTAAATGGTTAATTAATGTTCTATTAGACCGAAAAAAAATGTATTGCATTTTTTTTAAACCTAGAAAGCTACAAATCTTTAATTTTAAAATAGACTTTTCATGGACATACAAAAACGCTGTCGGCCATTTTAGTCTATAGATTATCTATGCTATGACGTGAACTGTCGTAAACAAAAACTCGTAAACACGTAGAAAATTACTTTTAGCTGAGTTTATAATAAACAAAAACATGATTTCTAATAAATACCACGAAAAATAAAGTAATTATCATTACTGTATTGTACGAGAATATAAAAACACATCCTTGAAGACTCCAGGAAAGTTGTCGATTAAAGTGCCGAAAGAAATTAACCTATGCAACTTTATTACACTTATTCATATGTTGTATCAGTTTTATGTTTATTACTACATTGTAATACTAAATGCACTGTAACTTACATAGATGCCTTGTCGTTTCTCTGCTCCGCAGAGCAGAAATCGGGGTTTAGTGCAACAAATTCACCAACCATCAATGCGTCAATTCTTGGCAGATTTGTGCTTTCTGCTTTCACAAAGCCGGCATCCATAATTAGTTTTGTCAAAAAAAAACTAAGTTTACTGTTTTTTTCTTTCCTAAAGTTAAAAGTGTTTTATGATAAATTTAGTCAGACGAAAGAATCCACCTACAGTAACACGCGAATGACATTTAGTTGTTTACCAGAAGAGACGTCAAAATCATGGCGGATGTGGCGAACAGCGTTTTTAGTGTTTAAAAAATATAGACTAAAAAATATTTTTTTAAATTAAATTTCTACAGCAATCTTCTGCTTTTATGAAGTGAAATCGATATATTAAGGTTCCTTAGACTAAATACTTTAAGAAATAAACATTTATTTAATACAATTTGACATGAGTAAACTAGCCTATTACTTTGTTAATAACGGTCATAGTGTCCGATTCCCACAGGTGCGCTTTTCTTCGACGTGGCGAAAGCATTTGACAAAGTCTGGCACAATGGCTTAATTTATAAGCTATACAAACTCGGTGTGCCGGATAGACTCGTGCTCATCATACGGGACTTTTTGTCGAATCGCTCGTTTCGCTATCGCGTCGAAGGAACGCTCTCCTCGCCTCGTCCAATACGCGCTGGAGTCCCTCAGGGCTCGCCACTCTCGCCTATCCTCTACTCTGTCTTTACGAACGACATGGCCAAGACTCCTAAGGTCGATCTCGCGCTTTTCGCCGACGACACCGCCCTCTATACGGAATACGGGCGGAATTGAAGAGCTAGATTCTGATAAATGTTTTTTTCTCACAGTCTTAATAAATAAATATTATTTAAAATCGGTTGTCTTTTCTCTCAATCTTAGTAAATAAATGTTATTAAATAAATCTAATGTTTTTTCTCACTTCATCTTAGTAAATAAATTTTATTAAATAAAAACGTTCTTTTGCTCACTCTACCGATTTGGTTTGAATTGACATCTATGACGTCAATATGGCGCCCAGTCGATCCTATGCAGTGGCATCCACACGATACAATTTTACGTCCAATTTGATTAGATTGACAATCGAATTGTGTTGTGTGGACGGAAATATGAAATTGAAGGTCATTGGATGGTCGGTATTGCCCGATTCGGGATTGCCCAATCAAATTGGGTGGTGTGGACGCTAACTGGCCAATTTGTAAACGTAGTCACTGTCTGTGGTCACTGTGCAAGCGGCGTTCAGAGCGGGTGTGTGCGTTGACTTGTCTTTTGAGAAGAAGATGGAGCAACATGACGACAATATTATGTCTATTCGATCTGAACGGGAAATAATGGAGGAGATTTTAGATATATGTAAAGACTTGCACAGGCCTTCGGGATGTGTCTAACCCATTATATAAAAATAAACAAGCAAGGCATAATTCCTTAGAGATTTTGCGGAATAAGTGGAAAAATATGGATAAAAATATTACTGTTATAATTTTTTATTTAAGATGCGCGGGCATCACTGTAACACAAAATTTTAACAGCATGAAGTTGGTCGCTTTAGCGACCAACTTCATGCGTTACTTTTGTGTTTACCGCACATTAAGAAAATCTACCAACAAAATAGAAATAGAATCTCTATTTAGTGGGTGCTAACGACTGCATTGTGAAGGCCTATCAAAAGTATTTATTAATCTGAAACAACGGAACCAAAGCGCGATTCAGGAGACTACAGCGCCATCTCTTGACCATTGGTATAGTAGAACCAAAAACCACATCTTTATTTTTTGTAATAAAGTAACAGTTATAGGTATTCATATTTATAATATCAAAAGTATTTATTAATCTGGAACAACGGAACTAAAGCGCGATTCAGGAGACTACAGCGCCATCTCTTGACCATTGGTGTAGTAGAACCAAAAACCACATCTTTATTTTTTGTAATAAAGTAACATTTATAGGTATTCATATTTATAATATTTATCCACATGTTTCTAGTTTGTATATTCGGAATACGTGTTTGAGTTTCATACAAGTGCAAATCACATATGTTCTAATAAATTATATTCAGTAGCGATTTTAATTGAATATTTTGATTATTTATTTATTTTTTCAAATTAAAACTGAACTTTATTGACTGTGTCCTTTTCCAGACTTTTTATTAATTTATTGTAATTAATTATTTGCATGCAATTAAAAACTAATTTTAAACGATGCCAAAGAAGGATAACTTCTCACGCGCCTACATAAGTACACGCACCCATTTTTTTTTTGACGACGAAGACGTTCGATATGCAATAAACGAATTGAATTGAATTGAACATTTTCAACATTCAAAAGGAAGACAAGATACCTAAAAAAAGACTTGGCTTCGGCCTCAAAAATTCAGAAACTACAGAATAATAAATCAATTTAAAAATTGACTATATGGGCATAGTACCCTTGAACTTCCCAAATTGGGTAAAGAAATAAAAAAACATTAACAGACAGTGACACTAGTGACCAGCGTTACCAGGTTGGGTTTTCTTTCCGCAATTCTGGGGAAAAAATTACTCTTGGAGAAACTGTAGGGGAAAGTAAAAAATTTTTGGGTGAGGGGAGTATTTACAGGGCGACCCACGGGCATGCCACATGGAGGGAAAGTATATCAAGTATTGCAGATAGGATATTTTACTGAAAGAAGACATCATTATTTTTTTTAATAATAAGTAGGACTACATTCACAGATTTTTTTAAAATTGCCTGCCACAACCGGGAACCAAAGTCGTGAAATGTAAAAAAAAACAATAACCGTCATGAGGGTTAATCGTTAGGATTTTTTTTTTGCTATATAACAGCATTTTAAACGAGAGTAAGCTATTATACAATTAAAATTTTACTCAGGAAAAATCCTTTGACCTATCCGTGTTTTCAACAATAACATTATCGTGGCTGACGATTTTTAAAAATCATTGAAAGGCATTCTACTTATTATTTAAAATAAAACGATAAGATCTTTCAGTAAAATATCCTAATTTCAATATTAAATATACTTATCCTTTATGTGGCATGACCGTAGGACGCTCTGTATATGGGAATGATAGCCAGACGTCTTTTTTATTCAACTAACATCCTGGCTAATATGCAAGAATCAGCCATTTAAAAAAGTCTAGCTAGTGATAGTCCGCTACGATCACGTTATGATGGCCGTTTTGACGTTTGTGCGTTCATAAAGTTTCAAGTGCGTCTAAATTAGTTCTACGTTCGAAATAATTACTGACTACTGTTCTTCATTGTCATTAGAGACGCGCATTTATTCATAAAAATATAAATAATTATAATATACTTATTCGCCACATAACTGGGCATCTGTGTTGTCTGAAATTCAAAATGTAAAATCATGCAATTAATAAGATCGTTACATATATGGATTGCTGAGCGTGAGTAAAAATGTATGTTTCCGGTTTGTTCAATCTTTAGAATTAGCAACTTTTTGTAATATTGGTAAAGAGAAGAATCTACCTGATATTTTGAATGAAGATTAAATTATCAAATATAAGCCATTTTATTTTATTTATATTTTGTAACGAAGCGATTGGGGTTTTTTTAGAAAACGTATCATTTGGGCAATTTTAACAAGCAGTTCAGGGGAAATCATGGAATTGCATCTGACAACCCTGCTAGTAACAACAGTGGTGACAGGCATAAGGAAAATGTATCCATTGCCAATAAATTAAAAAAAAGAACAACAGTGGTGTGGTGACAGCAAAACAAGAAAATAGTGCGTTAGCTATTTTTATTAGTTATTGAAATAGTTGTGTTAATACAGCATTGATTGACTGAAAGAACTGAAAATTTAATTAATAACTAGAATGTTGAAATCAAGTTAATATAGATACCTAAATTCAATTTTTTTTCTTGGCTTGAACCTAAGAAAATTGGTCACATTCCTAGATAACTAGAAACTAATAGAGGAATCCCAGCAGAATGGACAAATATATGTCACGTCCTGAAATAGCTCCAGGTGATGAAGACAATACTGCCTTAGAGGTGGATTTAACAAACAAGTTTCTAAATGGAGAACTGTCATTTGCTGAATATTCCAGTGAATGGTATTGCGCTGATAAAAAAGATGATTTCTGTGATAATGATGATAGGTTAAGTGATGAAGATGCTGAAGAATCACCATCTACGCAATCATCGGAGAAAGTAACCAGACGTCGGAAGGTAACACGTCTTACTCCTGCACTAATGGGACTAATGGGTGAAGCAAATCTACGATTTGCGAGGGGGGATAAGGATATGGCGGAAAAAATGTGCCATGAAATAATAAAGCAAGTTCCTGCAGCTGCAGAGCCTTACCAAACATTAGCCCAAATTTATGAAGATGATCCTGAAAAATCCTTGCAATTTTCACTATTAGCAGCTCATCTGAGTCCAAGTGATGCTAATGAGTGGTTAAGACTGGCTGCAATCTCTAAGCAAAGAAATGATATCAAACAGGAGATGATATGTTACACTCAAGCTATCAATGCAGATCCAAAGAATATTGCAATACATTTAAAAAGGCTGGAAGTATTAACAATGTTGGAGGAATCTAAATATCCATTAAATAATATAAATCGTGTGAAATGTTACCACAGAATTGTAACAGCTTTACCTTCAAGTGAAGGCGATACAATCATGAAATATGCCCGACTAGCATCTACAATGTATCACAATAACAATGAAATTGAAAAAACACTTGAAGTAATGACTAACGCTTATGAAAAATGTTCTAAATATTTCACAGCTGAAGATCTTAACATTCTTTTAGAATTATTGATAACAAAGAAAGCATACAAAACATGCATTGAAATTTTTGTAGGTCATGTTGGTGTAGAAATTGAAGCTGAAATTCAAACAATAAGAAAGGCAAATGATGAAATAGAAGAACAAACTCATTATTTAAATTGTACTATTCCAGATAATCTTCCAATAGATTTGAGGAGCAAATTGTTAGTATGTTTTGTACATCTTGGTGCCATTAATTTGGTTCAAACATTGCTACAAGATTTTTTGTCAAATGATGTAGAAAAAGCTGGAGACTTGTATATGGACATTGAAGAAGCACTTTCTACAGTTGGTTATCATGAATTGGCTATGCAACTACTAGAACCACTGGTACAGAATACTAGTTTTGATCTTGGAGCAGTCTGGCTAAAACATGCTGAGTGTTTATATAAATTAGGTAGAGAGAATGATGCTATTGAGTCTTATTACAAGGTTCTGAAACATGCACCACAGCATCCTACTGCTCGTAAGAAACTGTTTACCATCCTAGAAAAAAAAGGTAGTATTAATGAAGCTTTGGAAATTTTACAGCAAGATTATAAATATGTTGTCAATGCGGGACTACTCTATGAACAATATATGATATTAAAAAAATATAATAGACCTCTTAAATATTTAGAAGTAGGAGAAGCACTATTGTCAAAAACATTTCCTAGGTATAGACATCAATCAGAATTAAAAATTGCTTTACGTACCAAAGGGGCCATCATTGAACTCATACACAACTTTAGAGCTATGCGAGGAGAAAACCCTTTTAACGAAAATGATATACATTTTGATGAAGAAGAAGATTTTAAATTAACTGCTGAAGAAGAATGGTTAATTTTTAAAGATCTAATGGAAGTTGCACACATCCATAAGCAATATAGTACCATGCAGAGACTTTCTTATGGTGCTATAATGTCCAAAGCTTTAGCCCCGCACCGCAAAAATTTAGAATTCCTATGCTTTCAATCATGTCTTTTAAATAATGATTACATCAACGCTATGAGATTTATTAGGGAAATAGCACATAAAATTCCTGGAGCTCGTTCATGGACTTTACTAAACTTTGTACTAAATGCAATAGATGAATATCCACAGGTCAAGTTTTTGTACAGATTATTTGAAAAAGACTGTAGTATGATCAAAAAGCTTTTTCTTGGTAATCATTTTATAACATCAGGAAGGTATCTTGTGGCATTGAAATATTTCTTAGAATATCATGAGCAATGTAAGGAACCTATTTCTGCTTTATTGGTTGCAATTACAAGTTTGGTGATGGCTGCACAGAAAACGATGGATAAGCACCATAACTTAGTACTGCAAGGATTGTGTTATCTGTCAATATATCATAAATTGAGAAAATGTAATCATGAATCTTATTATAATATTGGTAGGGCTTTCCAAATGTTGAACATAAATAACTTGGCTATTGCATATTACGAAAAAGTATTGAATAGTAATTCTATTGCCAAATGTGCAAAACATGGGGCTATAGATTTGAAAAAAGAGGCAGCTTATAATTTGGTTTTGTTATATAAAGGACACTCACCACAAATGGCAAGGAGGTATTTAAATCAATATTTAGTGATTGAATAAAGAACAATACCTAAAAATATTTTGTATAATTAATCCAATTAGCTACCCTGATACCAAAGCTAAAATATAGGGTCTACATTTAACGCAAAAAATTTATTGTTATGAGGTGGGCCATAGGCAGAGACAGTTTTCAGCGAGTGTACCATCCACCCCGCCGTCCTGCCCTGTTAATTGGACAGTTGGGGAAAAAATGTTCCATCGACCCCGGTAGTCCTGACTCCGTCGTTTAACGAGGTGGATGGCGCTGATCAAATATCATCTACCCCGTGCGTTTTTTTTTTCAAACAGTACACCTAACAGGGTTTGTTCTGTTGGGTTTTACAAATACATTCCTCGCTACGCGGCCTCGGACACCTCTGGGGGAAACGCAGCCTGATTCCGCAAGAGAGGTAAGTAGAAGGTAGAAATTGGAACGATGAAGTCATGGGCCTCGACACCAGGGTGTAGGCAATCTAAGGAGGCTATGCTATCCCTAGATATAAAGCTGACCAGGCGCCTCCTGTGCCTGGACAGGAACATCCTGAGACTGGTGGCGGAGATCATCACCGGGCATTGCCCACTGAACAACACCCTAGATATCACTGACAGTCTTCTATGCAGAGCATACATGGAGATAGAGAAAACGATGTGTGCTCCTTGAGTACACTGGTGTCGCCCAGTTCTGCAGGAAGACTCTTGGTAAAGCAGGATCCCTTGCCCTGAGAAGATTGGGAAGACTGATCTGCTTCTGGAGGGAAGTGGGCTGACTTGAATAACCGGCCACCATGGCTCATGCACAATGGTCCACTTAAAGGACTTATTGCGGAAACCTAAGCCCCTAACATCGAACATGGTATCTCGTGTGAGCAAATGAGGATCCGTAACGATTTTAGTTGAAAATGCAGTTTTTAGAGCTAAGGATCCCAAAAAATATAGTGTTTAATTTTTTGTTCTACGACAAATATTGACGAAGTTATGACAAAATTACTAAACAAATCTTTCGACTGGCCCGCGCGGCGCGGTGACTGTAAATGTCGGTGCAGGGTGCCCAAGTAGCACATAAAGGCTGTACAGCGGCCGCCATACCGTTTACCTTTATACTGAAAGTTGTGCATGGCGGTTCTATAATGGAGTTAACAGCGCATCTTTAGTTGTTACTACTCGTAAATGGGCACAAATTATATAGCCATTAGTTTACATATAATTCAAATTTCTTTTGAACGGCATTACAGTAGCATTATATTGAATTTATTATGGGTCACTATACTGATTATCAGCTGTTTAATAGAACACTCGTTACCTGTTAAGCAGCCTAAGCTATAAAGGCACGCTCGCGTGGCCGTCTTAGGCTACTTTAAGTTTTCAATAACTCCAATCTTAATCTTTGGTAAACTTTCGATTTTATTTTAAGTACCTACATTTATGCTTAGAGGATGTGTCTATTGTATTGTTATTGGTGTCAAAGTTGTGTTGAGTGTTTTCCTTGTTATGTACATTTATAAAGTTAATTACCGTAAAATCAATTGGGAATGCCAGTTTCCTGTGAATCTTTATATCAATTTATAGCTATTTTTTTATTCTACTATGCAGTTTACAGTAAAATGCATTGTTTCTGAGTTAAGATAGGATCTGCATACACTTTTGTGTACATGTGTGTTAATTAACCCCCAATTACCTAAAAGTAACAACAAAAAAGCGTGTAATAGAGATGAGGTCTGATTTGTAACTTTTGATATAAAATGATTGTAAATGTACACCTTAGTTAGAGTATACATTAAACTAGTGTACCTACACCAAACTGATACCTTTGGCTGTACGGTACTTCACTAGGATACTATTGAGAAGCCGGCATTTTGAGGGTACAACACAACTCTACCCCTTTACACAGTAATTATCATAATTTTCTACCATTAAAATTCTCTGAAGCAGTCAATATAATATGAAAGAGACGCTAAATGTGATAAGAAAGCATTTTTGACATCTGTACCGTAACCGTACCCTTAGCACGAACCAATATTGAATTCGAATAGTTTGCGAGTGCGAAATGTCATTGTCAAATGTGTACTGATTTTTAGTTCTCGTTACCGATACGTCCGTTATAGGGCGCTGCTGTTCAAGTTTCCATACAAATTTTGACCTTCAATATTGTTTCGTGCTAAGGGTACTTAGCACGACGAACCAATATCGAAGGTATGATGCACTAACTCAAAAACCGTAACAAGAGTATCTGTTCCTCCAAAAAATGCTATTATAACGATTAAAGCGTAATTAACAGATTCTAATTCATGGCTTTATAAATGGTTAAAAATGTTTAATGTGCCGAGTTACACCAAAAGTGATATCTTAAATTGCTACTTGTGCTATTTGGGTGTCGATTCTGCTACGCTTACATTATAATCATGATTTATTAAAGGATCAGTGGCGTTGATTTTTGTCACAGTTCTTATAATTATTTTAAACATATAACTATAGATTGACCAATTATGCTACCACGGCCCTGATGGCCGCGTCAAAATTTTCCTAGCAAGGCAGCGCCATCTTTTCGCATTGCAGGTAGCCCACAATGTCCCGCCCGATCATTGCCTGGGGGCCAATCGCCTAACGGAAATGCTTTGGGAAACGCTAACGCTTACGATTTTATATTGTTATTTCTAGCCGCCTGAGGTTTTCGAATACCTCATGCTCATTTTTTTTAATATTGTTATTACCAATGCAAAAGCAAAAGAAAGAGCGCGAGGCATTTAAATACCTCAGACGGCTAGAAATAACAAAATAAAATCGTAAGCGTTAGCGTTTTCCAAAGCATTTCGATTGGCCCCCAGCAGGGGACCAATCGCCTAACGGAAATGCTTTGGAAAACGCTAACGCTTACGATTTTATTTTGTTATTTCTAGCCGCTTCAGGTATTCAAATGCCTCGCGCTCTTTCTTTTTCTTTTGCATTGGTAATAACAATATTAAAAAAAATGAGCGTGAGGTATTCGAAAACCTCAGGCGGCTAGAAATAACAATATAAAATCCTAAGCGTTAGCATTTCCCAAAGCATTTCCGTTAGGCGATTGGCCCCCTGGTCCGCGTGGATTTTTTTACTAGTAAAACTTTTCTTTAGATTTAAACAACTAGCAGTTAAATGCTTAAAACAAAACAAATATAACTATAGATGTTTAAATGTAAAGAAAATTATAATAAAAAACCAGCCGGACCAGGCAGTAGACGGGACTCGAACCTACACCCTCCGCTATCCGGGCGGATACACTAGCCATTATGCTACCGCGGCCCTAATGGCCGTGTCGAATTCTTTCTAATATATCTTAGGCTGCAAGGCAGCGCCATCTCTTCGTATTGTAGGTAACGCACAATGCCAAACGAATACCTTTACAAGTATTAAACATTTGAAAGAAGAAATAGCAATTGTAGTTATAGCTTTTTAAGCATTTATGTGCTAATCTAGAGAAAATTTACTACAATGTAATTCCACGCGGAACCGCACCCTCCGCTATCCGTGCGCATAATTATGTTATGTATACCTTACCTATATTAGCTTAGTAAAACAAACAAATAAAAATGTTATAATTAGAAACATTCATGATACTAAGAGTCAGTTTGTTAGTTACGAATATAGCACAATCAAATTCACTCAGGCATTAAATCAATCAGAAGCATGCGTGACTTTGTGTGAAACTTGACACAAGCTGTGTTCATACCGCATCATTATCCAACTAAAGCGCGCTTTATATTCTACACGTGCAGTAATTATCATCTTAAAACAAACTCACACTCACAGGGCCGCCAGGATTATTTTCAGCGGGGTGCATCATACATCTACAGTTCTACACATAAAGTTACTATTAAGAGCCCTTTCACATTTTTTGCAAAAAATCTAAATTTTTGAGCGCCTCATTTACCCCCTTAGAATTTCTTTTGACTATTTCCAATAAAAGGAATCAGTAAATATATTCTTCCTATTGAAAGTTAATGTAGAATAATTATAATACTATTTTCCTTTTTTTGTACTGATCGTTCTACCGCAGCTAGTTTACGGAAAAAACGATAATATGCAAAATTTCAAACGCCTGAATCTCTAAATAATGTTCAATAAATTAGATCAAATTAATTACTACAATATCAGAAATATGTTTTTGTGGTAACATAATGTATTAGAATTTTGATTTTCCATCTCATTAATTATCAAAAAAATCATATAACCTCTGTGAGTTTTCCCAAAAGACAAAGCAGGTTTACCTCGTATTTTGATATTGATATTAACTATCAAATACTTTCATAAAACTAATCTACCATCATTGAACTACTGAAATATGTATATATTTTTATAATTAGTTTATTAATAATTATTATAAGACTCGAAACATCACCCGTAAAATGCAATATATCTATCTCTCTATATATACTAGTGCAAATCTACCTACGCGCCGATCAGTACGGCAGCGCAGCGGTGCAATTTTGTAAAAGGGTTCTTATCCAATATTATACACAGTCAGGTCATAAGTATTGTCACACAGTAAAAACTTTTCTTTTAGAATGCTGGCCACAAAAAAGTTTATTGAATTCGAATTTCCAATTGTTCATGAAAATAAAAATGTATACTTTTTAGAATTTTACTCATTTTTAATAATATTAGTCCAGTCGGAATAAACATGAGACCTATTCTAAGACACCAGCGCTTAGCCAATTTTTTCCTAGATAGTATAGACCCCCACGAATATGCCCTCCATTTGTCCCCGCTAGAACCCGTGTTTTGTAGCCAGGAAAATTGTTTAAACAAAGAAAAACCGGTTTTTTTTGAGTTTTTTTGCTTGTAAACGGGGATTTTGAAAATTTTTTTGAATCAAAGTTGTTCATTAGCTTGCCCTCTACAAAATCAGTTCTATGAAAAAATAACGTGAGATTGTTAGTTTAGCAGTAAATTGCAATTATGTCGGTTTTACGTTTGCAACAATTCAACATGTTATAATAAACATTTTGATTTCTAAAGTAGTTTATCATGTGGGTAACGCCACTCCCAAGAGAGTCATGTAAAATTTATCGACCTGTGTCGCAAACTTTAGCAACAATTCTCAATCTCCGAAAAAAAAGTACTTGCCTGTCCCGTCTTTCCCAGAAGGCGCACAGCGGGGAAAAAAATTCAGGTGATTCGATTCACCAAGAATTTTGAGGAATCGATCGAGTAGAAAAAAATCGTTCATAAAAATGTTCGTTTTTGGACGATTTAAAATTTTTTTAAAAAATGACGTAGAATATTTTTTTTTTAAACTAATGTATTTTTCTCTCCTCAACTCGAATATACGATTGAAAATTTAAAAAATTCAGTTTATTTATGTACAGAAATTATTTACAAAACTATTAACTAAAATTCGATTACAAGACTGCGTTGTATTCTATATTTCTAATTAAATTAATTTCGTCCTTTTTTCTTCCGGTTCATAATCGGAATTCTCAGAGTATATTAGTATTATATATATATATATATTATATATGTATATATATATATATTCAGAATAGTATATTCGAGTTGAGGAGAGAAAAATACATTAGTTTAAAAAAAAAATATTCTACGTCAATTTTTTAAAAAAATTTAAATCGTCCAAAAACGAACATTTTTACTAACGATTTTTTTCTACTCGATCGATTCCTCAAAATTCTTGGTGAATCGAATCACCTGAATTTTTTTCCCCGCTGTGCGCCTTCTGGGAAAGACGGGACAGGCAAGTACTTTTTTTCGGAGATTGAGAATTGTTGCTAAAGTTTGCGACACAGGTCGATAAATTTTACATGACTCTCTTGGGAGTGGCGTTACCCACATGATAAACTACTTTAGAAATCAAAATGTTTATTATAACATGTTGAATTAATGCAAACGTAAAACCGACATAATTGCAATTTACTGCTAAACTAACAATCTTACGTTATTTTTTCATAGAACTGATTTTGTAGAGGGCAAGCTAATGAACAACTTTGATTCAAAAAAATTTTCAAAATCCCCGTTTACAAGCAAAAAAACTCAAAAAAAACGGTTTTTCTTTGTTTAAACAATTTTCCTGGCTACAAAACACGGGTTCTAGCGGGGACAAATGGAGGGCATATTCGTGGGGGTCTATACTACCTAGGAAAAAATTGGCTAAGCGCTGGTGTCTTAGAATAGAAGTCGGTCCAAATTATGGCTATTCCGACTGGACTATATGGAGTGGACGCTTAAAGAAGACCGTGTTGCAGTTATTGGTTGCATCGTTGCGGTTACGCGCCAATTCAAATTTTTGACATACTCAAAAATTTTAATATAACCAAAAGATTTGTTTATCGTACCACCAAACGATACAATGAAGACTCTTGTGTAGATGATAAGAAGTGGTCGACCTCGGTCTGTTAGGACTCCAGCAGTGATAAAAGCTGTGAAGGCGCGAATTCAAAGAAATCCCAAACGTAAGCAGAAACTGTTGGCCCTTCAGATGGGGTTAAGCAAAACCACGGTGAAACGGGTGTTAAATGAAGACTTATGGCTTCGGGTATATTGAAGAAAAACAGGACATCGTTTGAATGCTCGTCTAATGGACCTGAGATTGAAGAGATGTCCCGCTTTGTTGAAGCGGTACGCGGGAAAAAAATATCGAGAAATTCTTTTTTCGGATGAAAAAATTTTTACCGTAGAAGAGAGCTACAACAAACAAAATGATAAAGTGTACGCACACAGTAGTGAAGAAGCGAGCAACCGTATTCCGCGTGTCCAACAACGGGGTCATTTTCCATCCTCGCTAATGGTATGGTTGGGAGTCTCTTATTGGGGCTTAACAGAGGTACATTTTTGTGGGAAAGGTGTAAAAACGAATGCAGTTGTATATCAAAATACAGTCCTGACGAACCTTGTGGAACCTGTTTCTCATACCATGTTCAATAACAGGCACTGGTCTGGGTATTCCAACAAGATTCGGCGCCAGCTCATAGAGCGAAGAGCACACAAGACTGGCTGGCGGCGCGTGAAATCGACTTCATCCGGCACGAAGAAAGGCCCTCCTCCAGGCCAGATTTGAGTCCGTTAGATTACAAGATATGGCAACATTTGGAGGAAAAGGCGTGCTCAAAGCCTCATCCCAATTTGGAGTCACTCAAAACATCCTTGATTAAGGCAGCCGCCGATATTGACATGGACCTCGTTCATGCTGCGATAGACAACTGGCCGCGCAGATTGAAGGCCTGTATTCAAAATCACGGAGGTCATTTTGAATAAACTTTATTGTCATAAGAATCTATGTTTTGTTAAGTTCATTTTGGTATATAAATGGTTACATAATGAATAAACTTGTTTTAATTATTTTATATTAAACATGTGACAGAATTTATGACCTGACTAGGTATATAAAATTATATAGGTATATACCATTAATGTACCTATGTGGATAGACGCACACGCAATGCCATTAATACACTTTTTTTAGACTGTCTTGAAGAGAAGGGATTACCGCAATTTTATTATCCGTGGAAAAAAAGATCTCTGGACAAAAACAGTTGTGGAATTCAGTAATTCTAGGTAATATGGGTGAACTCGACTCCGGTGGCGGGTGGTGTGGTAAAATGATGCTTTGGGTATTAACTGGAACAATTCCTCGGAGCGCTCAAAGAAGAGCCTGTAGAATAATCAAAGTCTATGTGGGAGCTCCAGCCCAGGACATGTAAGCAGTACCCCTCATGGGGCCTTATTTAGGCTTTGTAAATCAGAAACCTTTGCTTAGATGTGAAATACGGCTTAGACCCAGTACCGGTTTTAGCACTACCAGCGCCCTGGGCGAGATTCATACGGCGCTAGGGTTACTATTTAAAATTTTGAAAAGTCCTGACAAAAAGCCGGACATTTCGATAAAAGTCCGGACATTTTATTCACAAAATGCGAACATCATCCACTTAGTTACAGTGTTATTATACGCGTGGTAGCAGACGCTCGTATCGCGAGGGGGGTCTCGTTGTTGATTTTTAAAGATGATTTATATTTTATTTTAAATTAATGAGAACTTAATAAAGATTATTTGACTTATTAGTTATTTGCTATAACTTAATAAGTAGTTTTACTCATATTCCATCTAACTTAAAAAAATCCGGATATATTAAAAAGTCTAGGAGGGTAGAGTTTATCAGGCGGACCCTCCCATAATTATGATTGATATACAAAGTGATTCTACCAAGTCGGTGATCACCACCGGCTCTAACCCTACTAACCATCGAGGCATCTAATACGAATATACGCCCTTTATCCGCTATGATGTTCAGTTCCGTTTATCTCGTTTCATGTTCGAGCGTCGGGGCTCTGCCACGTCCATTTCCTTTGGGCTGGTTTTTAGGGTTCCGTAGTCCTGACAAGGGATCCTTATGGTTTCGTCATGTCCGTCCCCGGTTTTGCTTGGAGACTATTAGCACTAGAAAGCTGTAATTTTGTTGAGCCTATCGATCATGCGACAAAATGGTATTTTTTTAGGGTTGTTTTTTTTTCATCATCTACCCCATCATGTGGGATATAAAATATCCTTTAAAATTACTTGGGGGTTCCTAAGTCTATTTTTCGATTTAGGGATCCGTTAGCGAAATATTGAACTTTAAAGTGTTAAATTTTGATCAAGTAGAGCGCCCCTTCTAAAAGCTAAACTATTGGCTTGAAAAACCTGTAAAAATCATGATAATAGTGCTTTTCATTAAATTTTAAGGAAAACTATAACGGTTAAGATAGATTTGTTAGTTTAAAAGTAATAGTCGTTCAACTTTGGTTAAAGAAAATTTCTTACCTAGATAGATGAAGTTGTTGTTCCACAATAAAAAAAAACTATTTAAAAACCACAATAAAATATCATTAGTTCCACAACGCTACCGTGAGTACCAACGGCAACGGCTTCTGAGTTGAGCTAACGTTACTTTTTTTTAAAGTATCTATATAAACACTTGAAAAGATCGGCGTTTATACCGCGTCATCCCCTTCTCATATGATCGCTTCAAATGAAGCTTTTAGTCAGTAAGAGTCTGACATAAGCTTGCAGCCGGCTGTAGGGTATCCATGAGGAATTCACACCCGCTCCCCGACTGGGAGGAAACAAAAAAAACGGCGGTTATCATTGGCATTTATAAAAAATAATATCGAATTTGAGTTTGAGACGCAGTTTGACTCTGATTTAGGTATATTAGTTGAAATATATAGATTGATATTAATTGGTTTTACTAATTTCAGATATAGAAAATAAAGATTCCATCTCACATACAGGGTGGTCCAATTAGTGACGTCCATATTTTTTTTAGATTCCTCGCACCTGGGTAATACCGAAAATAATTAAATAACATTCAACTTCAATTTAAAAATACAAAAAGGAATTTCCATAGCTTTTGGCTAAGTTTAAAAACTCCGCAAGCTTCTGAACTACCAAAAAACCATAAAAAAAATAGTACTTAATCAGCCTATTTTTGTTTTAATTGGCCTACGAAGGCGGAAAGGCTAAAAATCATTGAAACACGATTAAAACATTAAAAACCATTTTATCTACTTTTTATCATTGGTATGGTAAATTAAACTTAAAAAATTAATTTCAAATAAAAAATTGAAATTCCTGTAAAATAACTTTAGCATGTGTAATTTTATAATAATTTCGGTTTCAGCACTAAGATTTTAAATGTGAGCAAGAATAAAAATCAAAATGGCTAGTTGGGAAATGACCTGTTTTTTTATAACAAATAAAAAGCACAAATTACTGAAAAAGACTATTTATTACAGTAAATTTTTATTTATTTATTTATTATCTTAGGGCAGCTAACAGCTTATGAAAATAAAGATAACAGCAAAAATATTACTAAAAGCTATTGACAAGCTACCACATATAGAAATCTGTACTGATTAAAAATCTAAACAAAAACACAGAAGCATCAACCATACAGTAATAACAGTTTTACATGAAATGTTAGTAGTGAGAGAAAACATAAAATATTACAATACGTACGTTACATAATAACTAACTATTCAGCTGAATCAAACTCATATTTATACTCTTGATGCTATTAAAAAAAATATCTATGTTGGTGTCAGCTTTATTAAGGGCTGAACATGCTCTAATAAGAAAACTGTTCTGTCTATAGTTCGTGCGAACAGAGGGAATACTAAACGGCTTATATGTATTATTGCGAGGTTTGATTTTGATGATGTTTTTAGGAGGAGGAGATGATTTTAAAACAACTTTTTAAGACGTTGTCATTTGTGTTTTTAGCTTGGAGGAAGGAATTTCCATTACATATTTGTAGTGAACCCTGGGGGTATTATAAACAGCCTTTGCGATAAACTCGACTCATAGAATAGTTATACCTCATCATCCGACTGTGTCTAAGTCAGTGCGTATGAGAGTATACCTAAGCTTTCGGTTATTTTAATATAATGGTACAAAACCTTTGTGTAGATTTGTCTACTAATCTGTCAGCAACTATTTGGAGGACCACAAACCCGACGTGACTCTGGAAAAGTTTATCTTCCTCTTTAAAGTAAACAAGATAGTACGAATCCAGCGTTATGGTATCCTCTGCCTCTCGTACGCGCCGTGTTATTTATTCATCGCACTTGCTCCGCAAACTGAAAAAGACGCTTAAACGAGTTGCAGAAAGGTTCTGCTGTACGAAGCCAAGGTCAAGTTGTAAATTTGTTTACCTATCATAGCCCGGGGATTCTTCGTACCTCCTGCCCCACTCAAAACTACGTGCACCATGGCCAGAAATAGTGGGTCTGTAGAAAAATGAAGAAGTTAAAAATTTAATGTCATTACCAGTGCCAGCCTAGAATTTCGTTGATAACCCATACTAGGATCGGAGTCATGATATGTGGTATGGTATGGTTATTTTAATTCAACCTAATAGAGTTAAATAACTGTGTAGATTATTAGTATCTTAATACAATTAGAAAAAAGTAGTTATCCTATTTCTGTTTGATTAAAAAATAACTTGTTTCATAAAACATAATATTATTACTGAGATTATAAACGAAATCTGACTATCATACAAAGAAAATGAAAAAGTGGACGGAGCGAAGAGTGAAATTCGAGAAGTAATTGGCAATCGTCGTGCGAGATTGGGTAGGTATCATTTACGCAGGGATGATTTTAATTTTAGATGCTGACCGATGGTCACCATTTCATCTATAAAGATAACATAAGTAACATCAATATCTGATTACTTACCTATGTCGTTTATATGTATAAAAATAGTTAAGATTACATTGTTGCATTGAACCGACCTTATAAAATTATTTATTCCATATTATTATTTAATAATTTATTAATTAATACTTCTAACAGTCTCACCAATTAGCCTAGCCACAAAGTATACGCGAGCATGTAGTCGTGGGGTAAATAAAAAATACAATACACCAAGCACGAACTTTGACAGATCCGTTTTGTTTTATTAACAGACCCGACAACTAACTCCTCCCCACCTGATTATAACGGTGGATTTGGGTTTTCTTAGCATTGATTATATCCCTCCTCTCTTAGGTGATGGAGCGGGTGATGAACAACGGCCTTTTGGAACTTAATGAGCATCAGGTAATTAACGTCCGACAATACGGTTTCCGTCACGGTCGTTCTTGACGGGACTGCGGAACGCCCCGCGCTTCCGTGCTGTTTGGCAAAATCTGCGCGCGATACTAGCCACCGCGCGCCGACTCTTGGCCAGTGTGTAGAGAAATGATGATTATAACATATTGTTCTTTAAATAAAGAGAAAAGAAGGATTTAGAGAACTTTATAAAAAATATATCAAAATGCATCCGGTGACAATGACGGATGCGGCGACGTTCAACGGAGACGACATTTTTACTTTCAGACTGAGTTAGGGTCCGATTGATAGGCCGGTGCCGGTGTAATAATTTTAGTTAAAAACATTAATACTGGATCCATTCAGTCCAACATTATTACTAAAACATAAAGCATTCTTTAAGGCTGTTTAGCCACTGCACTGCACCCTGTTGCGTAGCGCGGAAGCGCAGATTTCAACGTGCTTTATGCAAGTATCTCAGTGTGTATAGAAATCCTGCGGCCCACAACACAAGTGACACTGACCAAGTGCCAACAAGCAAACTGCCAGCCGGAGCGGAAGCGCGAGGTATAAGGGCCCTATCGAAAGGGTGGGTGTGCCCCTTAGTTAGGGTAGCAATAATTGCCGCAGGATTTCTATACACACTGAGATACTTGCATAAAGCACGTTGAAATCTGCGCTCCCGCGCTACGCAACAGGGTGCAGTGCAGTGGCTAAACAGCCTTAAAGAATGCTTCATGTTTTAGTAATAATGTTGGACTGAATGGATCCAGTATTAATGTTTTTAACTAAAATAAAGTGTTATAGGCTATATATTTAAGTTACAACAAGTAGTTTTTAGGTTTTATTTGTAAGCTGTAATTCAGCATGGATATAAATATAAAACATCGATGCCAAATAATCAAAGCAAATGGTCCGCTGCCTGATGTTAAGAAAGACAAAGCGCAAAGACTTTTTACCGTTTACGTTAGATAAAGGATTGCTTTAGAACTTTTTTCCTTCTGTTCCTGATTTGCAGTGCAGGCCCTGCCAACTCTATGGTCCGTCATGGTTTAGTATAGTAAAGTCCCTTTAAATGCTACCAATGCATATGCGGTATTTCATGTAAGAAGATAAATATTATAAAGTACGATAATTCTAAGAGGAATTAATGTTCTCTACCCGCGAAATCAATGATTTTTTTCCTTATATGATATGCCTTAATATTTTTTTTGCGTCAAATACCTAATAAAAAGAACTTGAAACTGTTAGAACTACTGTGTATCAATTTACTAAGAAAAACTTTGTTTTATAATATTAATTGACGCGTCGACGCAGTCGGCGGCCACTGCGGCGCTTCTGTAAGTAGCCGCCCACGCTATGTTCCCACCAATGGGAGAGCGGTAGGGCGGAGCTTTTACAGGCGCTGAATGTTTTAAATTTGAAAGCCCCTTTGCAGCCGTCAATCGAGTTATGATTTCAACGCGAACATGACACGTTTCGGTGTAGAAACCAAATAGTCATAACATTGTTTAGACACGGCAAAATGGGGCAGTGAGATTATGACAAGGACTTAAGTATTTTTGAAGTTTATCGAAATGCAAAGTGAAAAGACTGGAAGTAGCGGTACCGGTGTTCGGAAAGCTCTTAGGACCCCTAAGTGTGCGAGGTGCCGAAACCACGGGGTGATCTCTTGCCTGAAGGGCCACAAGCGACTATGTCGGTGGCGCGATTGTCGCTGCCCTGGCTGCCTGCTTGTATTAGAGAGGCAACGAGTAATGGCTGCACAGGTATTCATTTATACGTTCTTCTTGAAATAACCCAGTATGTTAACAGGAAAATGAGAAAATTACTTTTATGGTTCCGAGTCAACCCTTCAGTTTGGCCATGACCGTCTATCCGTCCGCAATTTAGATCAGAGACTAGTAAGATTAGTGGGTATAAATAAAAGGTCCAAAAAGTACTCGAGAGCTGCAGAATCACATAAGAGGGACAATCTTGCACCTTGTGAAGTATTCCCACCATACCTGAGCTCGATATAGGGCCGAACGTCTAGGGCAACAAAAAAAATTCAGCAATCGGCCATGACTTTTGGTCACGTTCAAATCGTCAATATTTAGAATATGAGCTACTGGAGGATTCACGTAACATCCCTTCTCAATGTCTGACGCGCTCGAATTTTTTTCCTATATTCTATGATTCTACCCCTTCGTACGGCCACCTCCACAGCGTGTCAAACGTTTTGACATTCATGTTTGGTCTAGTTCTACATCTAGTTTGAATTAAATCGAGACTACGTTACGGGGCCTGCGTTGATAAGAGCATACGCCGAAGCTATTCAAGCATCTATGGAATCCTACAATCCGACACGTACTTGACCGGATATTAAAAAAGCTTTTATTTACTTTCTCCTGTCCGATGTCTGTCTGTAATTAAATCTTGTGGCACACTTCCCGGTTTCGGATTATGCTGAAATTTTGTATGCATATATCGCGTGAAAATGCAATATTATATGGTAACATGGAGCTGATCTGATGATGGAGCTACAATCAAATTTTGACTTGACGATTAGGTACTTTGGTCCTAGATAATATCTATAAGCAACCTCGTCAGATTTGGGAAATATAATACTCGCAGTTCCATTTGTTATGATGTGAATTCTATTTATTAAAATATAAAAGCTTGATTTTAGGGGGCTGTCAGGGGAGGCAAAAGTCCGACATATTTTTTCGACAATACTAATAAATTAGTTATTTATTTAAAGAACATGCCTTAATTAAGTACATACTACTACTTTACTATTGCCAGGTAAATTACAATGTTGGTATACTTATTTCTTATTATGATAGGCAGATAGACGATATAGAGATTATCACTCCTGCGTTTTCTACCTTCGGGCTTTAGACGGGAAGACGGTTAACCATGCGTTAAAAATTTTTTTTGTTATTAACGGTTATTTAACCGCATTTTATTCTTGTTACGGTTAATAAGCCGCTGGATGGATTGAAATGCGCAGAGCGAGTTTAGGGGTGCAACCACTTTTTTTTCAGATTTTTCAATCTCATAGTTTAGATTTTTGAGGGGAGCGGAAACCCTACGAGAACATAAATTAGCGCTGTAAAGTCATAGATTAATGATTGGTCACCTTACGGTTGACTAGATACTCCCGGCGTTCAAGTCAAATGCGGTATCAAATACTACACCAAAGTCGGCCTACACGAGCTTTTACCAAGCCCAGTTACAATGACAATTGTGCAGTGGCGGCGCTAGTCGGCCACCGCCGACGGCCTCGCGCCTGAGGGGGCCTCGCAAAAAATTTTTACAAGTTACCTATTTATTTTCGTTTCTCCTGGCCTGGCTTAGGTAGCCGACCCCGAACAATTCGGGGAAAAAGCTAAGCAGATGATAATGACTTTTATTATTTTCGAACACGTGCGTGATGGAAGCGAGTAGTACTTTACGGGTATTCAGAATCGTCTGTCTGGCAACACTATTTTTGTAATTCAATTTCTATTTTTTAATTTTTTTTTGTCAATATTTGATTATCAGCAATAAAACTCGTTTACTCATACGTTATTTTATAATTTGGCTCACTTAATTTAACGGTTTTTTTACTGCGAAGTAAAATAGGCCTCGCGAACTTGATGTCGCCGACGTCCACATGTGGTCTAGCGCCGCCACTGCAATTGTGTATGAGCTGTACGTACTTGCTACGTACTAATCGAAGTAAAATGCCAGTTTTACGTGGTGAAATAATACAACAATAAATAGCAAGGACACTGTGTGAATCACATATCATTAATATGTATTTTATTATTTCGAAATTTCAACATAAAATAACATGAACCATAAAAGTCATTCAAGTGTCGCCGCGTGTACAAGAATCAAGTCTCCTGTGTTTTTGATTTTTTAATGTGATTATATCGTTTTGTGTGTTTTTAATTGTTTAAGTTTACGTTCAATGACTTTAAGAAAACAACAAACACAACAAAAAACCCTAAGAGTGGCCATACACGGACAGCTTGAAGCAGAAGGGATGGCTGCTTCCAGCTGCGACGGAACAGTCAACTACAGTCTTCTACGTACACACAATACACGGAACCGCTCGAGAAGTTCTACTGCTTTAGGCTATTAGCAGCGCGCGGTGAAATGACAGCATCAAGCTGTTGACTCTGACGGCTCCGTGTATAGATCCCTGTATATTGATCATCTGGCTAGCTGCTCGAGAAGACCGTGTATGGCAGCTCTAACACACTGCAGGTACACATTACTAAAGGATAGTGTTATTTCATTGCAGTCTTCTGGACGATGGAGGAGATTCCCCAGGAGAGCGCTTCAATAAAATATAAATCCTTACTTACGCCTTCAAAAATTTTAAGTGCCACATGCACCATCACTATTCAAACTTAAATGTAATTGTAAGGGTTAATCACTATCAATACTATTATACTACTGAGTAGTAGTAGGTAGTAATTGCTCCGTGGTGAGTTTAATTCTGTTCAACTTGTGTTTAACACATCACTCCATCTTTCAAATATATAAATTTTATTGAAGATCTTTGGTGCAAGTGGCAAAGTGTATACGATATTTCAAAAAACAATAAAAACAAATCAAGAAAATTGCGTAAAACATTGAATTTACAACTTTACTTAATTAGGATAGGTGTGCAGTCTTATTATCCGATTTTTGATCTCATCATAACTTGAGTTCGATTTCATTCATATGTTAGTTCTGTGTGTTTATGATCAATTCCAGCTATGTTGGTATCGGTACTTTCTAACTTGGCGTTGATGTTGATAGGTGGCGTTGAGACGTCAGCAAGGTGAACGCAGCAGGGAGCCGGATGACGCGGAAGCTGCGGCTCTGGCGGCCCGGAAGCGCGCCTACCGCGCGCGGTTGCGATGCATGCAAATGGCTACAGCATACAATGCACACACACCAATTTATGGTAGGTAACTTCAGTTTCTTCAATTGCGTTTCCAATGTATATAATAATAATTACAGTTGAATTGAATACGCAGAACGCTTTTAACGACTTTTGAAGAGGTTTAGGTTAGGACACATCCAATTATTAGGTCGATTCCAGCACCCGGCTAAGGAACAACCTCTCCACCTCAAAGAAGACCAAAGTAATGTAGTCAAATTTATCATGGCCCAACTGGGACAGGGATTTAGTTTCAGTCAGGCCGCCAAAGTGAGAATCGGAGCAGCGACACATTTTTACCACATCCATTGACATCTTCGCAACTGATCACCGCACCCACTTTCCCCCTTATTAATAAAAGCCTAAGGCCTGTATTATAGAAAGATTCTCAGTAATTAATCTAGTCTTGAGCATAGGTAGAAAGGGATGTCGCTATATATAACACATAGCGATATCCCTTTCTAACTGTACTCAAATAAAGATCTATAGTTGTCATTCTATAATACGGGCCTTAGAGCATTGATATTATGTTTTCTTCATATCACTGAAATGCCATTTATAATTCAATAAACAAACACATAACATGGAGTAACTAATGCAAGCTTAATCTTAAAAGGGGATTTGAGTTTGAGATAAGTTATTAGCTGAATTAATAGCTAATTAGCTGAATTAATACTAGTGTAATAGGCACCTAAGAACAACTACGCTTTTTTATTATGGTGCGCGTGTTTGGAGAGTGGTTAACATCGCACCGGGCGGGGCTGCGGACAGCACTCCGGTCTTTGTTATTGTTGTAAGTGAGTCGACACTGTCGAGTGTTTCGTTTCTCACCCGTGAAACGTACAATGCGAATTAGCTGAGTCAATATTTATTTTGGAGCGGGAATGAGTTAAAATTATAGTGGTTGATTGATGCTAACAAATCTACCCACTTCCTTATAAGTACATACTTGTATTTTCAAATGGATATAACTTTTATTTCTTTTAAATAGTAATTGGATCAGGAAATGAAGAAGTTCCAATGTATTTTTATTGGCAACCATGCCCAGTGGCAGGGCAGGACCAGAACACTAAGGAATGCCATTATTTGGATACAGACATTTGATAAACTCTTGGCATAAATAGCATCTCATACTTCATGAACTTCTACTACCGAACTACCTATCGGTATAAATAGCATCCCATACTTCATGAACTTCTACTACCGAACTACCTATCGGTATAAATAAATAGCATCCCATACTTCATGAACTTCTTCTACCGAACTACCTATCCATATAAATAAATAGCATACCATAAGTATGGTCATCTAATAACTTAAAAAAATAATATTAATTAACAATACAAAGGACATTGGGCAAAAATGTATGGACGCTGCACCCACGTCCGCCACGGCTTAAACTACATTTGTTTGAAAGGTATTATAGTCGTGATCATCTGTGCCAAAGCGCATCAAATTCCATCCCGGGGGTCTTTAGTTATTTTAAGTTAAATATGTACAAGTACTATAACGAACGAACATTAATGAAACAAGTGAATTAATTTAATTAGTTAGTTCGACCCTACAAGGTGCTCAGGAATTATGGGAGTACATCACAAGGTGCAAGCCTTATGTTATTCTACCGCGACAGAGTAAATCCAAAAATCCCCGCTTGGGTTGGGTTTTTTTTAAACATTCTGTTCGTTATAGTGAATTGTCTTCTATGTAAAACGGAACGACCACAGATTACACAAACTTGGCCACGCTTCGGAGAACACATGGTTCCAGTTCGTCCATACTAATTGACAAAACCGATAATCGTGTTCCAATATCCAAAGCGTGTTAGATAAAAATCAATCAAGTAGCAGGGAGCGCACAATCACAACGAAGTAAGACGAGTCGACTATTTGCAACTGCAAATCCCTCAGCATCCGTAAACAGTTTTGAAATGTCTCAGTAAAAGCAAGTGCAGGATGGTCGACAGGCTTTGTCGTATATCTGGTTGTATAGTACGATATGGCATATTAGTATGATTAGTAATTATATAAAATGAAAGTACTATAAAAAGAATTTATTCAGCTACTTAAATATGCCCATGTGTCACATCTATTGACTACCAGGATATTTTTTACGGTGACATATCTTTTGACTCCCAGGATATTTATTTTCGGTGGCATAATAAAAAAGGCTAGTTTTTTATAGATCTTTCGATTCATACTAATTACATTGTTGGCGGGGCTGGGTGCGTTTTGCCCATTGTCCTTTAAACATAGTTTTTATTTTGAGGAGCTCGATGGCGCCAGTGGTTAGCGCGTTTCGCTGCGATCGTTGAATTTAAGCAACTTTCGCAGTGGTCGGTCATTGGACGGGTGACCGAAAATTTACTATCTCGAGCTCCTCCGTGCTTCGGAAGGCACGTTAAGCCGTTGGTCCCGGCTGCATCTGCAGTCGTTAGCACCCACCAACCCGCACTGGGCCCGCGTGGTGGGTCATGGCCCAATCACCCTATTCCATCCATAGGGAAGGCCTGAGCTCCAGCAGTGGGGACATTAATAGGCTGATGATGATTTATTTTGGTCACTTAACACTAACTTCTCATTTTTTTTATATTACTTATGCCAGACGACATTTAAGTCTTCGATTCAAGTGATCACCCCTACATTATTAGTATAAACTTTTTATTTTTGTGTGTTTACCAACTTATATTGTAGTTATTATATAGATAAGTACAGCAAAGTAAAACAAATAGCAGAGCAGCACTTAAATAAACGTATCAAATAGCGACATTTGTTGAAAGAACCAACAAACATATTGCATTTTAGAACAATCAAAAATAGAGCATCGTAGACGTAATAAAACATTTGAGCTGTTCTTGAAAATGTCCCCGCTTCATTACAGAACAAAAAGCTGTCATTCAACTCTCGGCAACATTTCACTGTCTATCAAAAAAACCTAAAATAATTTCTTTTAACTATTTTTATGGGCTCTAAAAAGTGTAAAAGATAATTTTACAGGCGAACGCGGAGGCGGCTCTTTGAGACGGTGTCGGGTTACGGTAAAGCTGTTGTCTGTAAACATGTCTTTCCGCTCGTTGAATGATAGCCCTGTGGGTGCCAAAACATATTGCCCGTCTTTACTAAATTTCAATATTTAAATTGTTTTACTGAGACATGATTTGTTTCTAAATCTTGTATTAGTTTTGACTTCTCGAAATAAACATTTCAGAGCACTTAGCAACATTTGATAGGTACCTACCTACCTTGTAAAATTAATTACTTATTTGATGACCTCAAGAATTCACAGCATTTCACCTCCTTAGATTGATTTCTGGAATAAAAACTATTAAATATGTCCTTTTCAGGGACTCAAACTATCTCTATACCAAATTTCAAACAAATCGGTTCAGCGGTTTAAGCGTGAAGAGGTAACAGACAGACAGACACACTTTAACACATTTATAACAATAATATGGATATTAAAAGTGAGTGAGTATATTTATAAAAGAGGTATATATAGTAAGTGAGTAAAGGAGATGGTTCAAAAGTAGTAGTCGGTTTCCGGCAACGATAAAACATATCGCACCTCCGGTGCGACACTGTCACTTATGCAAAAAAATCATTTTTTCAGGGGAAGCGTTTAAAACTTTAACATCCCAAAACATACAATATTTAAAGTGTTTTTTTAATTTTTTTTAGATGAATAGCTAAGTAGTATAAGCTTTTCATCACGTAAAAATCTTTAAATATTGTATGTTTTGGGATGTTAAAGTTTTAAACGCTCATCCTGAAAAAAAAAATGTTTTTGCATAAGTGACAGTGTCGCACCGGAGGTGCGATATACTTATTTGAAAGCTTATTTTATATTATTACATGAATAGATACTTTTAATATTTTATTTATCTCCGATTAATTTTAAATCGTGTTTATGCTGGCCACCCTGTCATAATTACCGTCATATTTTTTTGCTTTATTGTGTCGACGATGGCGGCGGCGCCGAGTTAGGGGGAATCCATCGGAAAGTTCTCCATCATCTCCCAATCCCTGCCGTCACGGCGACGTGGCGAGCAGTTGCTCCGTCTACCGTGGTGATGTTGGTGGCATGCCTGCCTGCTTCGGCGTCAGCTATCGCCGCTTTGGCCATCTCCTTTTCAAGGAGCGTCATCTTCCGTAGTTGGTGTGGTAGTCCGAGTGTCTGAGGGCTGGGTTTTGGGGTAGAAACGTACGTATATCGAGGCCAAGAGGTACGATATTCGCCGTTCCCGCCCTAAAACCCTTTCGACCTCATCCGTTGTAATGCCCAGGGTCAAGTATGTCTCATGGTTATCGCCACCGACTGAAGTCGCCCTATTTAGCTGTCTAACACTCTGGAGCCGCGCTATGTCCCCGTTGTATCGGGGTACGAAGAGCACCGCGCGGTCACGGGTCGGCACGTCGGCGTCGGACTGTCTCATCACCGTCAGTGTGGCGTCTGTTTTTGCAGTCTAATTTTGAGCACATTCAAGGTCAGCCAGGTCAGGACACTGTCAACCTCGCACCACATCTGGACTGTGCCATTCGCTACCAGAGGGTAACCGCGGTTGGAAGGAGTCAGCGTCCATGACGTAATCTTTGAAGCTGGTCTTGGTGTGCTCGGCTTCGTCTGTGGCACGGTAATAATATCATACAGTATTCTATCTTCATACAAACGGTCGGAAAGCGAGTCATACCTACGCCACTCGAGTTCGATGTGCGCTCGGCGTGCACCCAGTCGCGAATGCGCCGCCGCGCCGCGCCGCAACGACGACCGAACGGTCTGAATTGTTTTTTATGCAGTTAGCCGTGCTTAAACGTGCGTTTTGTATTGTAAATATTTGATTTAATTAAGTAGATACCTACATAATTTAGTATGGAAAAGAACAAACGAGGATCAATATCGTACAACAGCACAATTGCTGTTTTTGGTTGCTTGAACTCTTCAATAACACACCCAGATATATCATTTTTTAAATTACCTGATATATTGGAAAGGTGTCTTACCTTTATAGAATATTTTTTATATACCTATCTACTAGTACGTTATTTGTTTCTAATATTTAGGTATTTCGGTTTTTCCATCGGGTAAATATCTGGAATAATATATAAATAAGTGGTTAGGATGAAAAAAGAGACAAACGAGTAATCTACCTACACTGGCGTTAAAAACAAAACTACATAAAATACTGTAGGCTGGCGGCCCTACCGCGTGCCAAAGCAGCGTTCGGTGTAGGCATTTATTTTCAAGGACAGGGGCCCAATTCTCGCGGCATAGATATTATATCACCTTCGATATATATCGAATGATCTGGCTTTTATCGAAGGAAAACCTTTTTGCCCTATTCTCACTATGTCGCAATAGATATTTATCTACGGATGATCAGTAGACATACATCGACTGGTAAAGAGCCTTCGATATATAAATATCTATGGATCTTGGCATGTCAATCTTGTTATTTCCACTTTTTTACCTATTATTTATTGTGTTGTCGTGTGTCTTTGCCAATTATTGTTACCTCAAGATGTTGTTAACTGCCTTCATAAATAATTAGTAAATAAAGAAGTAGGTAAACAATGGTGTCGATTCTGGCGTGATTCTCTAAACTTAAAACTAAATTTAACATCAGTCGCTCTTTTTCATTCTGTATAGAGAATGACAAGGAAACACTGTTGTCAAGTTTAAGTTTAGATTTAGAGAATCGTGCCAGAATCGACACCAGTTTATATTAACGATGGATGAGTTGATTCATGTTTTCGTCAATGATTTAATAAATGACGTGATTGCTGCTGCTGTGCTCAGGCGCCGCCGTTGTGAGAGCAAGAGGGCGCATTTGAAATGAGGGACGCCGACTTCATAAACACATTACGTTTAAACAAAAATTTGGTTAGAAATCTATAAAGTTATGAATGACATTGGTATCGACTCTGACACGATTCTCTAAACTTAAAACTAAATTTAACATCAGTCTCTCCTTTTCATTCTGTATGGAAAATGACAAGGATATCCTGTTGTCAAATTTACGTTTAGGTTTAGAGAATCATGCCAGAATCGACACCATTTTCTTATTGACGATACGGTGTTTTTGGCGGGATTTCTGCGAGTGCGGTTGGCATCTTATTTAAATTATTCTAAAATTCGTTCATAGTGGATATTGTGAAATAAAATTGGTGTGATTTGGTGTTACAACCGTCTGCGCAACTGAAGAATTAGTGGAATCTTTAAAATATACGCTATTCCGGTCAAGTGGACGCGAGAACTTTATTGTAGTGTTGACTACCTCACAGAAGCTTAGAGAAAAAGACAACTCCATAAATTTCATGCCAAACACTCCAAGAAACATTAAAATGCGTCACACCGACATTCGAATGTAAAAAAAAGAAGATTAATATAACTAAAGACTAGGTTGTATGGGCATTGTTCCCTTTGTCTTCCCTGAAAAAGGAGAATCTTAAATAATATTGACGTTTCATTATACATAACGTTGAAATTTTAAACGCATACAATTTCAAAGTACAATTTAGGTAAAGTTGAGATTTCTTATACTCAAAAAATGTATACTCATATTTAATATGAATGGAATTCATAAAATACAAAATATCATTTTGTTGCTTGTAAAATTCTGCTCTAATTTATTATTATTTTATATAGACTATGATGTTAACTTAATCGAGAAAAACGGAACGCATTCGGCAGTGAAAGAATATCTACGATAGATATAATATCATTGGAATATCGAAAATCCACGAGAATAGCATTTTTTATCATCAGTAGATATTTTCAATAGATATCCCTCCTTTCGATATTATCTCGAAGCCGATATAATATCTACGCCGCGAGAATTGGGCCCCGGGCGGAGTCACAATACTGTATAGATAATATTACCGTGTCTGTGGTTAAGTCGCTCGATGAAGGCGGGAGGCAGATCGCTACGGCAAGCCGCTCAGGAATATCCTTAGTGGCTCGCGCGTAGGTTCTCTGCTCTCCTTTACATATTTTCGATGCTAGCAACTTGTATATTATGTGACGTCATATTTGTATGCAAAAGGTGCGTAATGGGATCGTGCATTAAGTAATTTGAAACAATTAGATTAAAGTAATAGCACACATACATGTCAACTTGGAAGCGGATCAATACCGACTCGCCTTTCGGCTTGCCGTCAAACAGGCGTCCACCTACATTTAAGCCTATTACAGAAAGCATCCGCAACTTCAGTATGTCGACTCGGCTACGGCTAAGCGACGCCGCGTATACGGCTCGCAGGCCGCTGGTTGCCGATTAGGCGGCCATAGTTCAATCAGTTTAAATCCGAACGTAAGTCAGGGGGAAGCGGGAAGGGAAGCTAGGGTACGGAGAGACGTAAACGCGGGAATTGCAAGTTGACCACGCACCGCGGCTCGGGAGCTTGTCCCGAATCGAGACGATTACGTTACGATTCCGATTAGAGTGCGTTGCAGTATGAAGTTTTATGCAAATAATACTGACCGGCTCTTGATACGGTGACGATCCCTTTGCAAGTTGATATGTGCTTTTTTTTATCGACGCACTTACACACACGCAAACACACACACACATTCTTTGTGTAGCGCCACAGTAGCCCGGCGCGAAACTTAAGAATACAAATGATTCCCACGTATAATATTTTGTAATATTACTTGTTTGGGTGTACGGAATGCGTAGTTTTTGTCTTTGTCATAAGATTTTTTTACACCCTGTATAAGTACCTGCTATAAAAATAGAATTGTATTTTATAGAGAGGGGTTCTTTGCTCTGTCATTATTATCCTGATGAGTCATAATCTTAGATTATAAGAAAAAGAGAAGATACGGCACTCGCGACTCAAAAGTGATCCGCTTAAATTGTGGTGCATGACCATAATTCGCTTTAGACACAATTGGACATTCAAACACGCCGCATGTGCACTCAATATAACAATATTGCGTATATTCTGTGTTATGAAGACAAAACAATGCCTGCGATGCTTTTATATAGAACAAAAATAGTTCAAAATCAAATAAAAATATTTTCATCTAAAAAAAATCGTGAATGTTATTTACGTAATCGCCATTTTGTTATCAAGAAAAGGATAACAATAAGTTGAATGTTTATATACAGACGTGTGCGTGTGTGTGTTGCTTATGTAGTTGAGTCAGATCATATTTTATTTGATATGATGCTAGTATGAGCGTTCCGTATCTACCCTTTTTGTTTTAATCTAAGGTCATAATAGGGCTTTAGGCTTATACCTGCACAGGGCCAGATTTAGAGGTATGGGGGCCCTGGGGCAATGAGGGAGTGGTGGCCCCTGAATCTATGCCGACGATTTGCAACCCCCTCCCCCCATGCTTTTGTTCACCCGGTTGTTGTTTTTTTATTACTATTGCCACAGCCCCGCCTGCCCTGCCTATATGATATTATCTTGTCAGCAGGTAACGTGAGAGTAGTGGGAGACCCGGCGTGGAGCGAGCGCGTCCGCCGCCGGCGTGCGTTCGCAGACGTGGAGCTCGAACGCGGCCCACCAGCGCCACCTGCCGCCGGCTCTGCGCCTGCGCCGGCCGCCCTACTTTGCCGGCACTTGCTCGCTGCTATACTCACTAACTTCACACCTACGCCGACGCAGACTCAACCACAGAAGCTGTCCTTCTCCATTGAATCCATAATAGGAGTAAAATAACTCAACGCGATTGAATCGCTTCTTCCTCGTAGTCAAATTAGTTTGTCCAACAGGAATATATTTTCCAGGTGGTCAAATCGTCCACGTGGTCTAACTGGGTAGTCAAACTAATTTGCAATTTTTCCAGTTGGTCAAACTTTTTGGAATGGTTTCTTTTTATATTTGGCATATAACTAAACGTCAGTTTATCTAGAAAATGATCAATACTTATTTAGTTCCAAAATTAAGTTGTGTTTCCTAATAGAATTTTACGCTTGACTGTATTTTCCGCCATCAAAGACAATTTCACTATCTGGAGGAATTATTCCTGTTGGACAAATTAGTTTGACTAGAGAATTTGTCCACGTGGCCGAAGCGGATTGAATATATTTTTATCCTCTATCTATATATATTCATGACTCGGCTGAGTCTGCCTGCACTGTGCCCCTCGCAGATTACCAAGATTTATATATTCGGTCAATTAGACCGTGATAGCGTGGGATTGGCAATAGATCGAGTTGAACAAACAGATCTGTTAAAAACTTCACTAACTTACAACTATGATAACTTAAAACAGATTTTAAAATCAGATATAACAAACATTTCTATTCAAATAATTAGAATTATGTAGAATCTCTGGAATAAGTGTCTTGACTTTACAGTAATTTGTACTGGACTGCATTAGTCTAATCTGGAAAAGAAGGGTCTTAGAGAAGCTGTATTATAAAATAAAACAAATAATTCGAACAATGAGTGCTTTATTAACGATGTTTGACAAAAAAAAAGTCTATTGTGTGGTTTTACAGATGAAACTTGAAAGGAAAATATCAACAAATGTTTTTATGTACATCATGTTATAGGTACTATGCACAGACAGGACGCGAGTTTATGAAACTATGCGTCGTGTGTTTTGGTACACTGTAACACAGTCATTCATCATACAGAATTTAAGTAGTAACTGCAAACGATACACTAATTACTTTTGGAGCTAATCCTCATTCCTGTAAGTATGGTTACGGCAAAAATATTATGTTTAATGAATACTGTTACATGTAAAATATTTGAAACTCCCGTTTATAACAATAAAATCCTTTTATATTTCTTTCGTGTTTTTTTTAATATGTCCATACCACAGGGCAAAGGTATACAATAAGTTTCCTGTTATAATTATAAATAATACAAGACCTATAATTAGACAACAATTTAATTACATTCATGTTCATAGTGACAGTATTTTATATTTTTACCAATACACTTTTAATAGTAGTGATTTGTAAACAGTTACAACCCAACCTGTTAATTTTTTAAGTCATAAAAGGCTTCAATGTTCACAAATACATTAGCATAAAAATACATAATATAATAAATATTTATAATGAAATTACAGAAAATATATGATCCGTCGAAAAACATTCATTATCCAGTGATAAAAGTAACTCAGTGATTGGTATGACTACTGGATCTGTTTCATTTATTGCACATTATCTATTCTATCTATCTTATATTATAACTTCATACAAAAGAACTCAAATTAATGAATAAAATTTCTTCCTCTAAATTTTTTTCTTGTTTAGAATAAGAAAATAGGAAGCCTTTGTATATAAAATTGCTTTATGCAATTAAATTGTTAATATTGACCACAGACTTGCATTGGACTTTTTTTAAATATTTGAAGTCGGAAAATATCAATACTAGAATTTATTCAAAACGTTAAAATCTACAAGTAACATGCATTTCTAAATTTTTTCAAAATAATTTGCGGAAGCTTGATCCATGATATAAAAGGTTTCCAGAATTGCATTATTATTAGCAACATCAATTGGTTATTGTAAGTTCTCGCTATCGACCTGTTAGATTACACTTTAGCAGGTGATGACCGCCTGCGTGTTTCTATTAAAGTGAGATCCTAATTGTAGTTTGGGGACAATGGTAGACTAAGAAAGAAAAAGAAAACCTGGAAATATTAAATTGAATTATCGTCTCTCACATTTTTGCAAGAATTAAGGGGATATTACTTATTTGATTTAAAATGCAATAAAGAATATTGAGCTAAATGAAATTATGAACCTATACGGCCTGAATTTTTAAGAGTTACTTTGATAATCTAATAAAACCGGTGTAATATTTTTTTTAGTATTCTTTAGTATGCTGTATGTAACTTATTGTGACAAGTGTCCTCAGTTACCTGTAGATCAAAATTAAAAGCCCGCAGTGGAACTTATGACGAACTATGCCAGGTTACAGTTTTATTAACGATAAAGCATTGTAATGCTTAATAGCTCTTGTACATTCGTAACATTTTTTTATAAACTACAATTAGTATAGAAAAGAAAACATTTATTAACTGTAGAATGTATGTATTTCGACGACAAGATTACAATATTATATCATATAGTTAAATAGAATATAAAGGTATTAAATAAGAACTGTAGAATAGTATAAAGTATAATGGATGTATAACATAAAAATATTTTTCATTGCAATCTACAATATATCGACAATGAATCACAAAATGTTCGTCCGTACAATACAACTATAATTCACAATACGCCGCGCCGCCTCGAGGAAGGGAGTGCCTCACGAATGCCGCATCATTCACTCACGCTCTCAAACCGATCACTTAATAAACTATTATCACCATTTCGTTTTTAGGATAAAAAAAAAACGATAATAAAAATCTTAAAAATTATTTACGACCGACGCCACCCGTAAGTTTTGCATACAAATTGTACCCAAAACCCTGCCCGTACTAGTTACACAAATTTATCATCAAATACGGAATCTGGTTTAGAAAATATGATCAAAATTGTTTAAGATCTATTGTCATTTTTTGTTATTTTCTTTATATTTACGCCTTAAAATACTAACTAATATATGCGTGAATCAATGTGAATATTTTAAAAACAAAAAAGAAAAAAACACTACTGAACTGAACTAAATTGAAAATTTATCCTCTGAATATATGTATTTACTTTCGATATAATACTAGATTTTTTTAACAAATTTAGTGGCTAGACAGGGTTTTGTTACATCTTGTACTATGATTGTACTTAAAAATAAACGATAATTTACGAAATTCACTGAATACTTCCAATTTAACAGAGATGTACCGTATAATTTTTCAGATAAACTATTTTCGAAGTTGTATGCCATAGTCGAAATTACAATAATTTCATATTTGTTAACCATGGATGGCTCATATAATCTTTTTTGATTGTATGAATCCAAATAAAATTAAGGTTAGCGGGTCATAAGTATGTCAATTTAGCGATGTAGAACTATGTTATTGTATGCGCGATTTTAGGTGACTGATATCCAAGAGTCTATTACAAATTCAATAATTTCACACCTCTGTTATTTTTACAAAATATTGATCACAAAAATACAATTTACTTTAAAAAAATTACCACTATTTTTCATCTTAAATTCTTTGAAAATTTGAACAAGTTAATGTCGCGTTTCTATTTGAGAAATTATGCATTCATACACATGCTGTCTGGGCAGGTGCGTGTGAACTGAGGGAGCAGATGGAATTTCTCAAAATAAAATTAGTAAGATCTATCAGTAGTCTTAAAACAATTGTAGAAATGAACTAAAAGTCTGGGAATATTAGGGCCGATTTTCAAAATTCTTTTTTGTAATCGCAATTGTATGCTCCCGAGGTTGTCCCAATTAAAAAAATGTTTTAATAAATTTAGTCTAAATTTTATTCCAACGTGTGGTATCCCTACTATTACTCTATTTTCGAAGGATTTAGAAAATAAAATTATCTCAGCTAATAGGTAACAAATGCATAATTTATATACCTATCATTTAGTAGTAATTTGCTGCTAAAGTTAGGGCCACTCGAGTTTCTAATTTCTGATATTCCTCTCGTCTCAAAGTTACAACGTGCACAAGTGTCAACGGACGAGAGGATTAAGGAATCAGCATTCATAATGGCTATGTTCAATTTGCGTTTATTTTTATTCATTTTTTTTACAATTTATTCCAAGACCACTACTAACACTTTATGTAGAAAAACTAAGATTATATTTGATTCGGTAATATTCACTAAAACATTAATCTTTCTGAAGGATCACTATTTAGTCGTTATATATTTTTTTCTTTGATACATTGTTTTTTGTGATTTAGTAAATATGGTTATTTTCTACTTAAGTCTGTAGTCACATTATCTCAATTTCATAGATACTTTTCGAGATCTGGCTGATGGCCTGTGAGCACTCAGGGACATCTCTTAAAGGCCTGTAGTTTTAAAAATATTTTATTATAAATCCCAGGCTAAGGCTAGACCATTGTAAAACACAATCGTTTTATGACTACTACTAAAAATTACTAGTTTTATTTTTAGAAATTCCATTTGGTCCCTCAGTTCACACGCACATTTCTGGGCTTCGTTGGCACGTGACAGGGAATGGGACTAGATAGGACTTAGGTTAGGAACCAACTGGGATTTTAGGGACCGAGGATGTACAATCAGCGTTAAATAGATAGAAGCTATTAAAGTGGCAAAAATCATCTGATAAGTTTTAATTCACGTTATATAATATGTCATTGTGTTCACTTGTTTACAATACCGGCAGGAGGTCAAATCATCTGCACATTAAAGAAAAGTAATTTTTTCCATTCAAAGTTCATTCAATAAAATTTAGGAGGCGATCGATGGCGCAGGGGGTTAGTCTGTTCGGCCTGCGATCGTTGAAGTTAAGCATCTTTCGCAATGGTCGGTCATTGGATGTGTGACCAAAAACTTATCGTACTGGTTGCATCTGCAGTCGTTAGCACCCACCAATCCGCACTGGGCCCGCACGGTGAGTCAGATCAGGGTTCAATCTCCCTGTTCCGACATTGGGGACATCAATAGGCTTATGATCATGAAAGAAAATTTCTCAAAATAAGTAGAATTATTTGTGCATTACGTCATTGACAATTGGCTAGTCCTGTTGTGTCTTTCTTCACGGCATTAAAAACAAAGCAAGTTAAAAAAAGAATGAACGACGAGGATGTTCATTTTGGCAAGTTAAATAATCATTATTGAAGTAATAACGCTCCATCAGACGATTTGACTACTTTAGATGCTTCGATATCTATCTAATGTTGATTGCACCTATTTGAGTATACATATTACATATCAATATTATGTACACCACAGAAAATTAAATGACAAAATAATAAATATATGTAATATTAATTCAAAGTAAAGTATGTGTCTAAAACCCCGAAATAAATTTAGATCCAATGGAATGTTACAATTATTTTTACATCCCCGAAAATGATACATTTCCACTGAACTACTATAGCTATATATAATAATAATAATTGTAAATAGACTAACGTTCGTTTGAACTACAAAATTTCAGATCCCCCATGTCTGAAAAACTAAAGGACAACAAATATTTAAAAGTCAGACTTTTTAGCATTTAAACAAAAAAATATAACAATTTTACTTGCATATAATATACATCACAATATGTATTTACATATACATAATATTACTTTTATTTAATATACACGTAAATATTACTTTATATCAATCATAATATAAGTCCCGAGGTGGATCGACATTAGGCGCGCGCGGAGCAGTCACCGCCGCATCCAATGAATGCCCACCCGCCAGGCAACACAAACATACAAATTCATTAAAACAAATATACAACGTAAAAATACTATTTGGTACTTTATATAGCAGAAATCTAGCCATCATAAAATCTATCAAAGGAGTATAATAACATCTACACGGACACAGACATATAAATATTAATTCATACACATATATTAGTCAAAATAAACCAGTCACAAATCACAGTTGACATAAATTCTCGATTTCACTAAGTCTTGTAATTTACAAATTAATAGTTAACACATCATTTAATACTAAACGTTTGAAAAGCCAAGTAGACACGCAAAATAAGTAAGTAAATGCTTTTTAAAGAAACATTTTGTAGAGATTTTTCGTAAAAAAAAGAACACTATTACGTGTGAAAGAATTATGTCAATGTTGTTAGTAAACGAATATATAAAAATGATAGTTTTGTTGAGCAGTACATGGCATCAGTCAATCTACACACTAAGGAAATATAAACAGCATAATATAGCTCTATTGCTGCAGTGGTACAAACGATTAACGCACTCGTGAAATCTGAATCCATGCAGACAATACAGTATTAATAATACCGATGTTTACAATATAAAGAGTTACATTGTTGTAAACATATCATGCATTAGTACTTAAGATATTAGTTATTAAATCGAGATGAGACTAAATCGCTTCGATGTACAATATCCAAAAAAAAATGAAATTAAATGTTACTGCTAATAAATCAATTTTAAATTTCTTTCGCCAGAAAAAACCGAAACAATCTTTCCAACGAACTGGTGTCTCACCATCGATATCACCATCTACGACCTATCCATAGGGTTCATGCAATTATAATAATAGACATTCCGACCACAATAATTCTATAAAGTTATTACGATTTTGTGAGTGAAACTACAACAACTACAGGCCAATGAGCGATACACTCGATCCGTTAACGAAAACGTAAACTGCACGTAAGCATGCAACGTGCTACACATAACATTATACACGATACGAATACAGTAAGCCTAGCACCCCGTGTGAGACCGTACTCATAGCCCGCCTACTGGTGTGCGTCTAGTGGTGCGACCTCGCTCGGTTCGTCGTACACTCGGTGCGATTAAGTGGAGTCGCCGCTTCAAACTTCAAATGGTTAACATTCAGGTACAAACGATACGAAACAGTGCGATAATTCACATGTAAATTTTTGAATAGTCCGGTAAAACAAACGTGTGTATAGCTAGGTGTTGGCACAATGATCGTTCCAGCGGCGACCGCGCCCGGGCGAGTCGTCCGGAGTGGCGCCCCAATGTCCACCCGACCCCTGCTGACAATGAACCCCCTGTAACACGACACCTGGCTCACTTGCGTGCCAACGCACATCTACCATTCCTACTAAAATTATAAACTAGCGGCCGCCCGCGACTTCGTATGCGTGGAGTTAGTTAGAAATGAAAGTTCACTGCTCGTTCTCCGTAGGTGATAGCGGGATAATATGTAGCCTATATGTTGACCCGACTTCTTAATAATATTCGTGCCAAATTTGAAGTAAATCCATGCAGTACTTTTTGAGTTTATCCCGGACATACATACAGACAAAGACTATATTTTTGGCTTCGGTATCGACACCCCAAGTATTCTTTTAAAGAATATTCAATGTACAGTTTTGACTTTCCTACCATTTTATTAAATGTATATGGATGTAAAAGTTTGCATGTTTGTCACTCAAACTCAATCACGCGAAAAAGGCTGAACGGTTTTGAGTGAAATTTGGTACGCATATAGCTTATGACCTGGATTGAGATATAGGATACTTTTTATCCTAGAAAATGTTAGGTTCCTGAAAAAACTAAAGTTAACGCGGACGAAGTCGCAGGCGGCCGCTAGTCTAACGATAAATCATTATTTTATGAAAATTGGGTATTCAACACTTTTTCAAGACCTCATAGTAAGTGTACCTAGTTGGCTTAAACAAATTTACGGGTTGCTAAAGTTTTTAGTGAAAGGGGAAAACTTTCGATGCCGCAAGAGAGATATGATGGCATTAAAAGATAACGTTTAAATACAAATGCTCCGACCACTCCTACTCCTTGTCATATTTGAATACAAAATAACTCGTGTGTGATCTGATCTGGTCAGTGTTAATTTTGTTTACACATAAGTGTTTTTTTAATGTGTATCCATTTTGTAAAGTAAATTATATTTCTAGGTCAACGAATTACAAATGATATGGAAGCATTACTGTCTAACAAAGGCTGCTAAAACATGGGTCCAAACCCATACAACTAAACTGGAATACTACCGCGACACACACCGAGACAAAACAAAATAATTTGACAAGTTATATATCTGCTAATGGATTTGGCTATCCATTCATTATAATGTTAAACGGAAATCCTAACCAATCCCATGATCGTCACTTTGATCGTATTTTTTCGCATTGGTCTAGGTATCTTAGCAATAATAAAAGTAATTTTAGGGCGTTATGTGACAAAAGTAATAGAATTTATTTTATAAATTTTTACATAAGGCAGTTGTCATAAAATGAAAATCACATGAGCCTAGATAGGCAATGAACATAGCCTGTGTTTAGGGTATCAGTCCTTTCTAATAGGTTACTTAAGATGACGCAGTAATAGGTAGTACAGGATAGCAAAGATATTAACATAATTTAACTGACTACAAGAAATGGTAAGAATACGCGTATGCGTGCGAGGGTGTGTGTTTGTGGTGTGTATGTAGGGTTGCCAACCCTACTATATTAGGGGATCAAATAGTATATTTCTAATAAAATATATAGTAGGCGAAACTACTATATTTTGCTTAAAGCAGATTTTTGCCAGTAAAAGCATTCTTGGAATTAAAAAAAATAATTATAAAGGCATGGAAGAGCAAAAATATATTCGTTTTAAAAATAAAGTAGATATTTTAACCGCATACTATATTTTTCCCCATCTTTTTGCCACCTACTATATTTTTAGAGGTAGCAGCTTTGACAATACTATATTTGTTAGAAAAAAAACATGGTAACCCTATGTGTATGTGAGCGTGTGTGTGTATGGGTGTGATGTAGGTATAGTGCGATTCAAATAAGAATAGGAAAGCCAATGATCTCCATCTGTCAAATGTCGCTTGAAAATTACGGTTTGCAAAAAAATCTTGGAACCCTATTTTAGCACAAACAATAACAAATATTGATAATTAATATTGTTTCATATTTTTTTTTCATTTATTGAGATTTGGCTATGAATGGTTGATAACCTAAATCGTCAACTAAATGTCACTTTAAGTAGCGTTCAGAAACTCGATTTAAAACTTTCGTTTACATAAAGAATGCATGTTCGTATGTGAACTAGTAATAGTGCATGATTATTCAAAGACGACGAGACTCAAAGTAATGCAGAGATGAGCGGAATTGAAGAGCTGGATTCTGATTATTGTTTTTTCTCACACAGTTTTAATAAATAAATATTATTAAAAATCGGTCTTTTTTCTCAACTTAAATAAATGTAATAAAAAAATCTGATGTTTTGTTTCTCACATAATCTCAGTTAATAAGTTTTATTAAATAAAATCTTTTTTATGCTCACTCTACCTTTTTGGTTTGAAGTGACAGCTATGACATCACAATATGACGCCCAGTCGATCCTATTTATATTCTTAGTTGAATCGCATTATATGTAGGTACTTGAGGAGCTCGATGGCGCAGGTGGTTAGCGCGTTCGGCTGCGATCGTTGTAGTTATACAACTTTCGCATTGGTAGGTCATTGGATGGGTGACCAAAAAAAAAATTCTTTCTCGAGTTCCTCCGTGCTTCGGAAGGCACGTTAAGCCGTTGGTCCCGGTTGCATCTGCAGTCGTTAGCACCCGCCAATCCACGCTGGGCCCGCGTGGTGGGTCATGGCCCAATCTCCCTATTCCATCCATAGGGAAGGCCGGTGCCCCAGCAGTGGGGACATTAAGAGTCTGATGATGATGATGTAGGTACTGACCGTGTAGCTTGGTAGGGCGCCTATATGCCGCACATGGCGGAGAGGCGCGCGCTCAGCTGCACGGGGAACTGGTCGGTGAAGCGCCGCCAGTTGTCCTCGCCAACCTAGAGATGCAAAAAAAAACAGTATTTTTTTCTGTCAGGAAAACAAAACGCGTTTTCTTAAGGGGCTTGTTTTTTCTTTCGTGAGTGTAGAACTCAAAATTATTAAGGAAGTTTCAGGTAAATATTAATGTTAATTATTGAAATATAGACAGATTAATAAAATTAAAGTTTATATTAAGTTTTCTGTTATTTTTAAACCTACTGCACTATTTTGATTGAAAATTACCGAACAAGCTTTCTACAATTGGCAACATTTATGTCGTACGGGAAAATCCTCGAATGCTCCGTTCGGTTTATGTTTGTTTGATGTATGAACGCAGTTAAGTGAGCGCATTTGAAGAATGTATTTTTTAAGCAATATTATCTGTGAAATCAGACATCAACTTACCTTAATAAAAGAATTAATTTCAAAATTTTCTTGGAAAATAAAACTATACAATAGGGCAGTGGTTCTCAAACTTTTTAAATGACGGAACCCTTTTGGGAAGCAAAATACTTGATGGAACCCTACAATAAAACAATTATTTTTATAAGTGTATTCTATATTAATCAGCATAATAAAAGTACAATGTATCCGTTACTAATTATTATTTACTTCACCACTTGGTAAGGACAATAATAGAAAACATTAAAAAAGAAAAAATCTAACTAGTGGGAGGTATGAAACTGTTTTTTATTTTTCATCAATTGCTTGATATCAGGTTTGATGGAAGAAAGTTGGAGTCTCATATCAGCTTCGGCGTCCAGTCTATTGCGATATTTTGTTTTCGTGGCTGCGTAGGTAGAGAATCCTGTTTCGCACAAATATGTAGTTGGGAACGGGAGAAGAATATCCAGAGCCATTTGGCCAAGCATTGCATATTCATCTTGGATTCTGCACCAAAAATCATTAAGAGGCGTCGTTTTGAACAATGACTCCATACTTGTGTCTGATGACATTTCTAAAAGAGATTCATATATCTCATTTGACATGTTTTCAGGCTTTTCCAAGTTGGGTAAAAAAGGATTATGAATCCAGGAGTTCACTTTAATTTTTGTATTGTGTTCTTCGGGAAAATACTTTTCAAAAGATGCGCGCATCGAACTGAGATATTGGACCAATTCTTCAAACACATTATCTTCAAACATTTCTGAGTCGTTTTCGCTAACAAACTCAGTGAGTAACGTAAAACTTTCTATTTCTTTCTTACCAATGCAAATGATCCAAAAATCTAATTTTCTTTTAAAAGTAGTTATTTTATTATAGGCCTGAAACACTGTTGTCTGTTTACCTTGCAATGATAAATTTAATTCGTTAAGTTTTTGAAAGATATCCGCCATAAAAGACAATCGGAACAACCAAGTTTTATCATACAAACGGTCCTTCAAATTAAAAGAAGTATCTGCTGAAAGAAACATTTGTAACTCGGCTCTAAGTTCAAATAGCCTTGTTAAAGTTTTTCCCCGAGACAGCCATCGCACTTCTGTATGGAGCAGCAGTGTTTTATGTTTGCTGCCATAATCTTCACACAATAATGAGAACAATCGGGATTGTAGTGGTCGTGATTTGATAAAATTAATTATTTTTACCGCTTCATCCATAACTAATTTTAGATTAGACGGCATTTGCTTCATCGCAAGTGCTTGTCTATGCAGAATACAATGACTGGAACTACAATTAGGCGCTTTATTTTTCATTCGTGACACTGCTCCTGCTGTTTTACCTGTCATCGCCTTGGCCCCATCTGTACAAATGTCAATGCAATTGTTCCAACTGAGATTATGTTCTTCAAAAAATATATTTATTTTATTAAAAATTTCTTCCCCGGTAGTGTTTGTAAGCAGCGATGAACACATAAGCATGTCTTCTTCAAAAGAACTTTTATATGGATATCTCACAATAACCAGCAGGATAGCCAAACCAGCGACATCAGTCGACTCGTCCATTTGCAAAGCGAATCGTGTATTTTGTAGACGTGTAACTAGTTCTTGTTTGACGTAGCTTGCCAGATCATGGATTCGTCGTGAAACAGTATCGTTTGATAGCGGAACAGTAGAAAGATGCTTTGCAGATTTTTCATCAAGCATACATTTTGTTATGTCTAATACACATGGTTTTATTAATTTCTCAGCGATAGTGTGCGCTTCACCTGCTTGTGCAATGCGATAGCTAACTAAGTATGATGCCTCCGTGGCCTTTTCGTTGGTAGTTTGTGTTACATGCATCATATTTTTTTGACTTTCTAATAACTGATCTTTTTTGCGAACAAAAAATTCTTTATTCTTGTCTTTAGTCTCGGGGTGTACGGTTTCTAAATGTCGACGCAATTTGGCAGGTGCCATGGAACTATTAGGAAGCAGTTTACTACAGAGCATGCAGAGAGGTGAGCCGTTGGAATCAACAAATCCGAAACTGATATAAGATTCATCATACTTCCTTTTTTTCGTCTTTGAAACCGTCGAGCTTGACGTCGTGGCACTCGTGGCATCATCTTCTGGATCGGTGATTGCTAAATTCTCCGCGCGCATTGCTTTTGAACATTCAGCGTCATTAGAAGATGTTGTTGGAACACGTTTAACACCTTTAAGCCAACGTTCCATTCTTCTTTATTTATAATGTTACAAGTCAGGATAGTGGGGTTTAAATAATGCACAATCGTTACTGCGTATAAGAGACTAAATTTAGAACCTACAGGGAAGAAATGTATAAAACTGAGACAACAGAATACAGCAGGCAGTAAAACAATGAACACCAGTTTCTCGCTAGCGAGCTTGTAAGTAGGTAGTAACTTATCGCTCCGAACGCTAATCATCAACTGACGACGCCAACGCGCGATCGCCGCTTTTATACTTAGTCCTAGACTCGATCTCAAATATTCTCGAAAATACTCGAGTCGGCACCTTTGATAAACAAAAAGCAAAAATAAAAACAGAAATTTAAAAATAGCGTTGTAAACAATATCGACTTTATCCTTTGAAGTTAGAGACGAAAGTCGCTAGTTGACAACTATAGCGTCTAATTCAGAGGCGGCTTTTATCAAAGAGACTGAGCGCTTACAAGTATACCTACCCGCTCGTTTTAAGTTTGCCGCTGGCGATAGGTATGAGTGTATGACGTTCGAAATTTTTTATTTAATTGTAACAATAAAAATTGTGTACGTTAGATATTTGGGTAAAACTATGACACATTATAAGTTTTGTTGTCACGTGGGGGAGGGTACGCGCATTCCACAGACCGGCAAACTTAGAGCGAACGCGTTGTACAAGTATAAAATTGTTGAGACCAAACTTATGAGATATTGTACCAGCTAATGTAACACAAGCTTATACAAATACAAATAAATAAATAAATAACATTCATAGCGTTTTGTCTCCGCGCGGCCGCGGAGTCCGCACAGCCGCGGAGCGACCAGAGAGAGGTGTTTTGATTTTTTTATTTCTAAATTCTTGCGGAACCCCGACAGAGGTATCACGGAACCCTAGGGTTCCGCGGAACACACTTAGAGTATAGCTGCAATAGGGTATTTGACAAGTTTTAGAAAACGATCTCACGTTATTTACTAATGTTTATAGAGTACATAAAAAGTGGATATTCATCATTATGTTGTGGTATTTCGGTGAAAAAACTAAATCAAAAACTCTATTTTCACGTTGCCGCGAAATACGTATCTCTGGACAATATGGCGTCTTACTGGTGCGTGACGTCATACGACTGTCATTAAAACGTCAATCCTACAATCTAATGTCACTTTAACCGAAAGTTTACTTGCGTCTGACGTTATTTTAGGCTCCACCAATTCCAAGCGTTTTGGGTCACGTGATAATAGACAAGAAAACTATTATCTTTATCGTAGGTTTAAGTAAAATTATGAATATTTTTTCTGTAAAAATAGTAAAAACTCCTGCCAATATTCATTCTAAATACAGATGCTAACAATTGGCACTTTATTTTTAATACTGTCAAATACCCTTTTTAGAAAAAAGCAATGATCCTAAGTATTTTCTTGTTTTTTGTCAACATGGTGGAAAAATAGTTTTTTTTTTCATTTTACATCACTCCACCCACCTTTTTTTTTTGTAACGCAGGCAAAACCTCTATTTACAGACGACGGCGCCTTTAAGAGGCACACCGCCGAACGGACCGCACAGCTGGCACCCGCAAGCTGTACGGGCCCCCGCAGTGGCTGCCCACTGAGGACCCCGTAACTCTTACGAGCGCTTTACGGCTTAATATCCACTAAAAACCCTGCGAATACCATCTAAGCTGTTTAGTGCGAAACCGCGGGATAACCGTTTAGGGATTCTTCCGCGTTATCACTCCACCCACCTGGTTCTTGAACCCGTGCAGAATCTTTGTGAACATCTCCTTGAGGTCCTCCTTGGGGTGCGACCACGACGCGACTGCGTCGCAGAAGTACATGAAGTCGGTCACCACGCCCTCCGGGTTCACGTGGATCATCTGGCAGATACCCCTGAATGCAGAGTCCTTCTCGTCATTGTCCCGAATGTTCCGCAGCGAAGTGCACCTGCGTTAAGGATAGTCTCGTTTGTGTGCGCGACCAACGAATTAGATATAATATGTAATTCGAACTGCGCTAAAAAGTGGTTCCACGAAAACTACAACCGAGTGGGCGGGGCAAATAACTGCGAGCAACACGTCGACCATGGGGTTGGTTGAAATTGCGTTTAACATAATCTTACCCTAAGAATGGATAGCCGAATTCATTTGCATATATTTGTTTTTTTGAAAGTATTTTGTTATGCCTGTGTGCGGTATCGCGTAGTATTGAAGTTTTGTGGTTTGAGTTTGGAACCATGTTTTAGCGGCCTTTTTTAGATAGTTATGCTTCTATATCATGTCTAATTCGCTGGCGCAACCCAATGCGCGCAACGAGCTTTTAGTTCACACGGTGATATTTCGAGATATGGTCGTTTCGTTTTATATTTGTATAGGGTACTGTGTGAGAAATAAGCAAAGATGTAAGTACGTTTAATGTCGAATATATAATTAAATAAAGGTATTCATATAAAAAATAATAGTATGAATTTCAGTGAGGAGAATTAAAAGTGAGCCACACATAACATAATATTAATTCAATGAACACTAAATTCCATCAGCACTACAAACTGTAAGCAAATTCCACAAATAATTTTTAATCTTCTTATGCTGGAGATGATAAATACACATATTACTTTATGCTAAGAGTAAAGTAGAATAGCAGACTAATTTGCTTTGCAGTTTGAGAAGAAAATATAATAATGAGATATATTACATATTTTAGAAAGCGGATGGTGTTCAACATACATAAAGTACAGCACTGAAAATAAGATGATCAACCAAATACCACCCCATACATTAATGGTAATTGCAAAGTGCGGCCGTTTTCGTCTTGGTACATAGCGAGCGAATATAACATGCCTATTCAAATCAAACAGAAATCGTACAACAGAATATTAAACAAGCCTCGAACAAACACCATCCACAATCGAAATAATACCTAAATATAACTTATTATGTAACGTAATTGTAATAATATAAAGTAATAATAAAAAAAATGACTACAGACCACTGGCGTACAAATTGATGTAATACGGGTGCGACGTCGTGGGGGCACACATAACCTAGCCGACCGAGAGTAATCGCTACACGCCACGACACGATATACCGAGAACAAAACCAAGAAAACAAATCAACAAACCATCCAAAACATAGTCAAAGTACATAATTCAACAGCAACAAATCAGTGTTATAAATTGAAAAAATGTGAAACAATTTTATGCTAATTATTTATATCAAATCAAATATCAGACATTACAAAAGATGGCCTATGGTATATACAGTAGTTGGGGGGCATAATTACTGAATACAGGTTGTTAGCATATCAAATGTATAGAGGTTCATGCGGTATAAACAACAGCGTGGAAGTATAGACCATCTTTTAACAAGGCGCACACTTCAGTGTCGGCACTACAGACACTCTTATATATAATTTGATATATATGACGCCCCATAAACCAAAACAATAATAATAATAACGAATTAAAAAGCTAAAATTTTAACAACTATTTCATTCCATTAGCGTACCCTTCTGTAGCCAGAAAATAATATTTTGAGAGATTTGGGTTAGACAAACAATAATATTAACATACATGTTATGCGGGTGGGTATGTAGTAATCGAGTACATATAAATAATAACTGAGTATCATTTTATAGTTTTGATGGAATTAAATACAGTGCATAAATGATATCCACCAAATGTAAGGCTTCTGCATTCCATGAAAAAATTCGAGTAAATTATAAACAAGACTATTATAAATGTGACCTAAATTCTATATGAGAAATCAATATGAAGCCGTGACTGCAATATAATAAGTTATCAGCAAAACAATTGTCACCGACATCAAGAAATTTTATATTCAAATTTCTAGCCAGAAACTATTATAATTTGCTTCTGTAACCACAAGAATATAACTAATTGTACTTTTACTTAATTCACTTTGTTGAAATGGTGAGCACATCACTTACCTGTGTTCTCAAGAAGAGTTTTGGGTGTGTTCGGTCTATTGATAATCTCAACTAAATGTTTTAAAACCAGAGGGACATATTTTGATGTTTCTGGACCTGAAATATTTATTATATTAGAACAACCTTATAATGTATAGTATAAAAGTAATCAGGAACTATAAAAATTGCCTAATATGAATGTGACTGTATTGTATTTTTAAATTTGATTAATGTTGATGCTGTCATTTTCTTTGTGGTAACTAAAATAAGACAAAAAATGATAATCTGACAAGTATTTAATTGAATTGGCATTTTGCAACTGCTGCTCTCAGGGCCGTTAGAGATCAAGTGACTTTAAATACCATTACTATGAATGATATTGTGGTCTTCAAGGTGTATCTAAACCATAGCAAAGTTACACTCACAAAGGTTACAATCACTTAATAATTTTTTGTCCAATGACGCGGCTAATGTTTGGGAACAGTTCCGATTTGATGATTTTTGCGCCTAATGCATACATTTGCCATACTAACCGTCGTATTTATAAACAAGTAAACCAGATTACTTCTGCTTATGTAATAACTTGAGCAACTTTTTCTACTTCATACTTAAGAAATTGATCAAGTAAGAACTGTCAAAAATGAGAGTTCTTATAACTCGTGGCAATAAAGACACCAATCGAAAATGCGTGCGAGAGACAGTATGTAGTAGGACATAGTCTCTCTCGCACGTTTCTTAGGAAGCATTTGCGAGAGGGTCAGAATGTCTTAAGTCGTCATCTGCGATTCGTTTTTTTATTGGCGTGAGTTATAATAACCAAGAAATAGTTACCATTTTCGTTGTCAACCATTTGTTTAAGTAAAATAATTCTTACGTCAAATTTCCGGCTAGCACCCATCAATTTGTGCTGGGCCCAGGTGGTGGATTACGGCCCGCCCTCCCTATTCCATCCATAGGGAAGGCCTGTGCCCCACCAGTGGGGACATTAATAGGCTGATGATGACACAATCAGAGAAATAAAATTACAATGAGTGAAAACAGTTCGACTCACCTAGTTTGATGCTAATCTCTCCTATTGCCCATGTAGCATTATTACACACCGAGATAACTTCTGGATTAAGATTCATGGCTAGTATCGGCAAGAATTCCGGTATATAAGGGTGAACGTGCTGGAAACACGCCTTCGTTAAGTCCCCAATCAGCGCGAACGATGACTGACGGACCTGTGAAATTTCCACTGTATAATAATCACAATGATGGGGCACAAATATTAAAATCTAAGGCGCCTTCCTCACCGCGTCGGTGCGGGCTCGTTTCGTTTCAGTACAGATTGTTTATCATAGTAATATAAGTTATTTACGGGATTGTTACCATGTACCTTGTTTTTAGCGAGTTTCCGATATTTCGGCACTGTTGCAAGCGCGTAACGGAGTAACTGAAGTAATTGCGGGTAGGCTAATACCAGGGACATTTTCCATCTAGACACAAACTTAGACACCAGAGACACAGAGTAGATAGACAACCTGTTTATTTGCCATACATCAAAGGAGTGACTGACAAGATCTCAAACATACTGAATAAGTACTCACTAAACACTGTCTTCACTCCTGTGCGAAAGGTTTCACAATACCTACGGTCTCCTATAGACAACTTCCCCTTGGAGAAACCTGGTCTCTATAAGATCGATTGCAGCTGTGGCAGTTCGTACATTGGCCAAACAAAGCGAACAGTATCATGTCGAATGAGGGAACACATAAAAGCAATCAAGAACAACGATACGCAGAAATCAGCCATCGCGGAACATTTGATTGATTGATTCTGGTCCTAACCACTGGATTGAGTTAAACCCACAGATTATCTCGACAGAACGCCACTACATACCAAGATTGGTCAGGGAAGCGATTGAAATAACAAAACATAATTTAAAAAAAAAAAAAAATCAATCGTGAGGACGGCTCGACGGGTTTAAATTGTCGAGTGTCTGGAATCTGTGGTTCGTATGTGTAAAACCGGAAATAATCAAAAAAGTGTCGTGTCGCGATCCGATACTGTAAGTGTTGTGTGTCGAGAACAGTTTCCAGTGAATAGTGAGAATGTGAACAGTGGTACGGGTATCGAACGCAATAAAAGACTTCGTCGGAGGGTAGACCGATATGTTTGCCAATAACAGCCTACCCGCAATTACTTCAGTTACTCCGTGATCATGGCGCTTGCAACAGTGCCGAAATATCGGAAACTCGCTAAAAACAAGGTACATGGTAACAATACCGTAAATAACTTATATTACTATAATGTTAGTGACCATGAAAGTTTAAAACAATAGATTGTTTATCGATTACATGTTATTAAATGAAAGATTCCTCACGTAGTTTCGGTACAGATTCTTGACTGAGTAGTACAGATCCATTCGCCTCATCCGTCCCGTCACTCCAGCAAACAAAATTGTAGCAAACAAAACGAAACGATACCATACCGGAACCAAACCAGTCAAGAAGTGGTTCTCGGTAAAGAATCTGTACAGAATCGGTACAGAAAGGAAAACGAAACGAGCCCGAAACGACCCGGTGAGGAAGGCGCCTAAATCAAGTAAATATTTGTACATCATGATAAAAAATCTTTTAATGGGTTCTCCATCCAAGTAACTTAAGGCTCAATTACTCAATTACTTGGTCGCTAGCCCGAATACGATAGATTAATGGAATTAGGGTAAACGACTAAGTGTAAATGAACGGAGTCGAGTACGCCCGTATTCAGGTAGTTTTCGTTTTGGTTACCCGACACCGTCTTCCAGCCAGTATTCCAGTGCAAACATTGCTTCGGGTAAGCGAATTCTAGTGCAGTCATTGAAGCGTTTTTTTACTGTGAACCGATTTGCATGAAATTTTGGAAATAGGCTCATCTTACCCTTAACTTCAAAAGTGAAAATGATCTGAACTCCGCCTATTATTTTTAAGGGATGTAAACAACAAATAATTTAATTTAGAGTAAAAAATTGCCATTTATTGAATAAAATATTTACTAATTATATAAAATTGTACTATTATTATTAAAATATAATATTATTATTCATGACTCAATTTCGGAGTCGCTGTCACATTCAACATCTTCTGGCTGAATTGGAGGGCTATTTTGGCAGTTATCTCCACTGCACGTTCCACAGGTACTATTACAAAACAGACCAACTTTTCTGCATCCGCAGGACGCTCCACATCCTTTTTTGCAGTTGCAAAAAATCATTTTCAGCAGTTCTTTTGGTGCGGGTGGATCTACAGACTTAAGTGGATTTAATAAACCGTCATTCATGACCCACCCCCAATCCGTTGGATGAATGATGATGATAAAATGATGAAATATATATACATATAAGAATGTTGGTATGTATTCATGCCTACGTTTCCAAAATATATGAGCCATATTATGTATATATATACACATTACAATAGTTGAGTGTCTCTATTATACTGGGTACTTTCACATTGCTCCAAATATTCACACTCCGAAATTTTCAGTTACTAAGTAGAAAAAAATATGATAAGTTTTTGGACCATAACTCCATCAATTTTCATGCTATCACAATTTATGTAAAACCATAGTAAAGGTAATTAAGAGAGCTACAACATCCTTCATTCCAATAAATATTAAAAAAACCTTTTTCTAAAACGGTGAAGGGTTAAAGGGCTTAAGAGAGGCTGTGATTGCGCTGCCACGCGCTCTTTAAACAATCATATCTCCGTCAATTTTATTTTGACAGAAAAAACAAAAAAACCAAATTGTTTGTCAGAAAAATACCAAAATTTTTAATTCGTACACTTTTATACGTATCTGTCGTCATTTTTGAGATATTATATATTATAAAACGTGGGTTTTTTAAAAATTTGAAATTTTGGTTTTTCTTTTAATCGTGACTTTTTTGAAAAATATGTGTCCTGAAGCAGCCAAACTGATACTATCTATCAAACTCTTCATAATAAAGTTAATTCTAGGCGGAATACGATTAATTTTAATTTTGGTATAAATGGCACTTATGAAACCCATTTATTTAAAAGAAAAAACATTAGATGCTCACCTTATTTGCAATACAGCTCACTAATTTTACGTGCAAAAGACTTTTAATAGTACTCATTTTAAAGCTTATTTCAAGCACTACAAAACCCTTTTGTATTAGAATGCATAAAATGCATCTGCTCGCCACTAGATGGCATTGACCACATCGATTAAATTTCAGACAAAATAAAAAACGGCTTTGATCTTTAATATCTAGCTTAATATTGCACTTAGAATACTTTATAAAAACCCAATTTGTTCATTGTTTTACCTGCTACAATTTTGTTTTTTTATAAAATTTTCGATAAAACTTATATTTTTGGAGATATTTGCAAAAAACCGATGAAAAACGGGAAAAAATTTCGAATTTTCAATTGCCAATAACTTGAAAAGTATTGGATTATTTATATAATAGATGATTTTTTGCTTAAAATTAGGCTTTCTATCGATATCCGAGGTTATTTTGAAAAAAAAAATAATTCACCCCCGAGAAGGGGTGGCAACCACCCCCAGGGTGGTTGCGGAGTTCAAATCATTTTCACTTTTGAAGTTAAGGGTAAGATGAACCTAATTCCAAATTTGTATGCAATTCGGTTCACAGTAAAAAAATTCGGAGCAATAATGCTTCAATGACTGCACTATTGAAGTTATGTCTTTCGTGCACCCGAATACGGGCTAACGACCAAGTGTAATTTAGCTGATAATCTCTTTTTATGCCCTCCTAGCGGGTAAGATTAAGTCACTTTTAATAAAAAGGAAAACACTTAAAAACTAAAAATATAATAAAAGAACTTAGGTGTTAAGGAATCTCATGATCAGTACCCCAAGCACGAACAACTAGCGAGAAAGTATTCGAATCGCCATCGTCAAAGTTTCTACGGAAGGCTAGGTCCTTCTGTTCCGTTGTTCCTACCGGTGGGGTCGCTGCTTAGTTTCCATAGAAACATTCTCACACGGATTATTTTACAGTGTACCAAATGGTAAGTAAGTAGCGCGGAACAAAGATTTACGAACTGATGGCACAGCATTTGTCAGTCACAAGAGCTTGTAACAGGCTAGACTAAATAAGAAGAACCTTTTGTACATGAATTCAATAAATAAGTTTGAGTTTGAAAAACGATTGGGTTCAAGTTCATACTTTTGGTTTCATTTAACTGCTAAATTTAAAAAAAGAAAGTTTTACCATAATAAAATTTCTTTAGACTTAGGTTTGGTTTTGAAAAGCTTACCTCTGGCATGGGGTCCTGCATACACTGGTAGAGCAGCTGCATTAGATTTGAGTTCTGAACAAGATGGTCTATGTGTCCATCCAGCCCCTCCGTCAGTCCGCTCAGCAAATCCAGTGCCACAATCATGAAATCTTTGTCTGGTGCCTCGAATTGCTCTGGGCTCTGACTGTTCGCCTTAATGATGAAAAATTTTTGTTTAAAAATTACTATGTTAAAGAATTGTTCTATTTAGGTAAGTGATGGGATGCGATAACAATGCAAGAAATAAATTAAGGCTGTGTTACAGACTGATTAATGCGATAACATAGGTCGTAGTCACTGAAACCTAAAAGATCTATTGTGACTCGCCACCAAGTTACAGTATCTCTTTTAGTCCAACAGCTTCCAAGAAGCTTTGGTCACGCATACATACAACTAATTTCATATATTCAGATAGCGTACCATTGAATGTTTGTCTTTTCCTTATTCTGACACAAGCTTATATTGTTATGTATTTAGAATAAGCAAGTTTACAGTTTTTAAAATGTTGTTAAAAAAATATTAACAAGACTCATTTTGATAAAAGTACTTACTATAGTTTGATTTAGGGTTTGTTCAATCAAAGAGACACATCTTCTGAACACAGGCTCACAGTAAGGTAAGAAACCTGATTGTAGTGCTGAAGCCACTGATGACAGACACTATACAGTAGAAAAAAATATTATATTCAAATTAATTAAAATTATTTACTAAAGTTCAAGTACATTTTTATAACTTGTATAATGATCTATCAGTAATTTAGAAAGAGAAACATGCATTATTCTTTTCACAAAAGGTATAAGCTGACCAAGAGGGGTTATGACTATAACAATATTATTTTCAAGAGGATTTTGTAACTTGACTACATAATACAAATCAATAATTTACATCTAATTCTAAGTCTATTGCTTCTATTTAGTGTGCATCTTTGAAATTAAACATTAATAAAATACATCAAAATGATAAACCTCTAGCAAAGGAAACAGGTCCTTATCTTCATCCTTTAAGACATTCCATTTATTGATCAGGGGTGGCATTAACAGATTTATGTATTCTTCCTTATTTAGATGATGTCCCACTGAGTCTGCCAGTGTGCCAATCGCGTCGTATAATATGAGAAGGTTCTTGTGTTGGTATTTACTGAACGCATACACTAATGTTTGTAGAATGTAACCCAAATAAGGTACTAGTTCAGTACAAGCCTCTTCTTCGAGAGTGGCGAAAGCTGAGCAAGCAGCTTCTTGGACGCGTTTGTTGTTGTCCAAAACACGTTTTAAAAGCTGTAACAAGTTTTGTATTACTTAAACACTACTAATCTTCTGTTATGTCATACAGTCCCCGGCACGTAACTTGGCAAGAGTCATTAGATGCGCACAAGTCGATTTTTAGGTCTCTTTGGTGGCAAAGCGGAACGAGGAGTATGTGGTAGACCAGATACGAGCGCGCGATTGGTGCGTCAGTCGACCCTTGCCTCTCGCACCGCGTCTACGTTCCGTTCGCTCCCGATTACACTGTCTTGCGTGAAAGTAAGTAAGTGTACCCTTTGTTTTTGTCGAGCATTTGATGTATAATGTTTCCTCTCGCTTTCCTGCAATCTGTGGGAGTGATTTCGTGGAATGGGACGGAAGTGTGTAACAGGAAGTCGGCAAGCCCATATTTGATTTGATTTTATGACATAATGTTTAAATGGCTTATTCCTTTTGTAGTAGGTTTTATTTCTTTTTCTAATATAAGGTGAGGTTACAAATGTTACACATCATACGCGACTACTGTAAAGCTCGCTCGTTTTTTTTTAATTAAGTTTTTGTTACGAGTTGTTGCCATTGCTTTAAATTTTGTGTTACATTGATTACAATGCCAGGACCAAATACCGTTTTACGCAGACATGCCAGTAAAATGGTATACGATGTGTACTGTTTCATGGAGAAGGAAGCTCAAACTGAAAAAAATACGGTAAAACGGACTGCAGAAGCTACTAAAACGTCATAAAAAACGACGGGTTGCACTGCGGGAGTGCCGAATTTTGCACGAATTGCTTTAATTATCAGTATAAAAGTACTATCATTTATGTGGTAGAATACAATATTTATTTATTGCGCTATCGTACACAAACATGACAATATATAACATTAAAAAAAAAACTCAGAAAAATCAACTTACATGAATCACATTTAAGCGCACCTAGCGACATCTATTGTAAAAAAAAGCATTTTCTTCGCAATAAAGCTGCCACCTGGACGTCCTCGATAGACTTATTATTATAATACGATAAAATAAAATATAGCTATGTTTCGTCCAATATATTGAAAGTCAAAAACCTTTAAATTTTTATTGTTTTCATCTTACGAATTATCGATCAGGCCACAAAATTTTATTGCTTTCGTCTTACGAATTTTCGAATTGTCAAAAAAACTGTGTACAACGCCGCTAAAGAAGTTTTCACTTCAAAAACAGTTAGACGTATAGTCAAGGAAGGCAGAAATTCCGAATTCCTCACTGTATTTAGGATACCGGGAAAAAAGAGGAATAAAACAAAGCTGGTAGTTGTGGATAAAGGTAAGAACCTGTATCCACAACTACCACATTACAAATAAAGAGCAGTCTAACAAAAATAGTAAAAGATGACATCAATGTTAATGGGTCGGAGCGCAGTCTGCGTAGAATTTTAAATAACTTAGGCTTCCGGTGGAAAAAAGTCATAAACAATAGGAAAATTTTAATTGAACAATTTAATATAAGATTAGGATAGTTACTTAAGACACGGTAATATTATCTATACAGTATTGTGACTCCGCCCTGTCCTTGAAATAAATGCCTACGGCCGAGCGCTGCGTTAGCACGCGGTAGGGCCGCCTACAGTATTTTATGTAGTTTTGTTTTTAACGCGAGTGTAGGTAGATTACTCGTATGTCTCTTTTTTCATCCTAACCACTTATTTTATATTATTCCAGATATTTTGCACGATGGAAAAATCGAAATACCTAAATATTAGAAACAAATTACGTACTAGTAGATAGGTATGTAAAAAATATTCTATAAAGGTAAGACATCTTTCCAATATTTCAGGTAATTTAAAAAATGATATCTCTGGGTGTGTTATTGAAGAGTTCAAGCAACCAAAAACAGCAATTGTGCTGTTGTACGATAATGATCGTCGTTTGTTCTTTTCCATACTAAATTATGTAGGTATCTACTTAATTCAATCAAATATTTACAATACAAAACGCATGTTTAAGCACGGCTAACTGCATAAAAAACAATTCACACCGTTCGGTCGTCGTTGCGGCGCGGCGGCGCATTCGCGACTGGGTGCCCGCCGAGAGCCCTTCGAACTCGAGTGGCGTAGGTATGACTTGCTTTCCGATCGTTTGTATGAAGATAGAATACTGTTATTTAAAGTTTGAACAAAGTCGGAGGACTTCCATGACAATATTTACCATAATTACACAAAGTGGCTTCGCAGCCAACTAATACCGTACCTGCCGCCAAATGCGGTAATAATAAAAGACAACGCATAATATCATAACACGCAGTAAGATAGATAAGATAACCTACCTCGAATGCCAAGAAAGCGGACATGCTGACAGGGGGTTGGCAAATTGTACAAACAACAATACAATAAATACCGTATTGACCATATACTTGCAGAACACAACCATAGTGTTCTGCGATTGCCGCCCTACCATCCGGACTTAAATACTATAGAAATGGCATAGGCGGCAATCAAAGGTAAAATAGAGTATTGACCATATACTTGCAGAACACAACCATAGTGTTCTGCGATTGCCGCCCTACCATCCGGACTTAAATCCTATAGAAATGACATCGGCGGCAATCAAAGATTATGTAGGCAGCAAAAATATTACGTGGAATGTGACCAGTGTAATAGAGCCAGTTTAGGAGAAAGTTGCATTAATGGGTACCGATGAATGGTCGAAATTATGTGAGATAGTTAAAAATATTGAGGCTGACTACCAACGATATTAAATACCCTAGATACAACAACACGAACAAAATCGTGGCCGAAACGTGTCCAATGAGCACATTAGACGGTCCACGGAGCTCCGTAAGATGATCGCGTAGTCAAAAACAATATAAGTCATTATTAAACATTGAAAGTCACCTTCAATGAATACTGTATAAGGTCTTGATTAAAACGCATGCATCAAAGACTTATGACAGTACGAAATGCAAGCTCGTAAAATTTTACAATTTATAACTATATGCGGAAGAATATAGACCTTATTTTTGAAATTACGCGCAATTCTGAATGTGCTTTAAGCAATATAGCAAGTACGGACCCCGGGGAAAAGAGACAGCAATACGGCGACGTATAACCCACCATGCATTTGAATATCACAAATATGTTATATTAAATTACTTTAAAGTATGTGTATAGGAACGTATGTATTAGAACAAAATTTGCTTCAAATGCGTTAAATTAACAAACATTAGATACCTGTCGAAAAAACGACACTTTACGAGCTATAAGTATTTTTTTCGTGTTTTTTACGAAGCTCTGCGGCATCTTAACTTTTTAACGGTCCGCGCGTGTCCGTGAACCAAGAAGTGCTTGAGTGGCGTTCAAGCACTTCTTGACTGGGACACATTTTGAGCGCTCGTGGTATATCTATGGTATTTAATATCGTTGCTGACTACACCAAAAGCGACCATATACTCATAATTACTGAACGTTTTATCATTTACGCAGATGACGACTGCGACTCTTCTAGCGACGTGAGTGAAGATTGTTTTGCCGAGAATGAGCAGCCGTCTCCTTCCACCAGCTCAGGTGGTACTTTTAATTTGATGCCAGGCGTAGCATTTTATTTTAACATTTTTTTTACTTTTAAATGCATATATTTTATTTATAACACCTAATAAACTTCACGAATTTCTCTACTTTCTTTAACGTTCTTCTAAACAGACATGACTAATAATAAATGATGGCAATAACCTTAATAAAAAATAAATAAAATAATGAAAAAAGAATAAAAGTGACTACTTTTTTGTTCCACTAAGTGCACGATGCGAGAAATTGCTCACACTACGCCAAAACATTGCCAAGTCACGTGCCGGGGACTGTACTTCACTTCAAACTGAAAGTGAACTCAATTAATCGACAAACTGATGCTAATCCTTTAGCTATTAACATCACAAAAAATATAAATTATAAAGGTAGTGGCACCAATGACTGACAGGAGCCAGTGACATTTTTTGAAAAGAACAGTGAGCGGCGGAACGGCTGATTGCTCAGTGTGATAACACTGATCTCGGAGTTACCATGTTTGGTTGTCGGTTATTGGTGCCGCTGCCTTAGCTGAACCCGGCAAACTTCGTACCGCGATATTTTTTGTGACTTTTTTATAATTCTCTTTTATGAATCTCTCTTCTTCTTGTCCTGACAATAAATAAATAATTAAACAAAGAAAGAATTTCCCAATTTGATACAGTCGTTGGAATGTAATGTGCGCATACATTTCGAGAATCCATTTTAATTTAAGTAGAAGATTATCTACTTAATCATTTGCAGGACAAATTGACGTGAGCTGTCAATCAATGTGGAAGATGGTGGAATACCAAATTTAATTTATTCGAAAATAGCTCTTGCCCTATAGTCGTAAGCACTGACCTCAGTCATGACGGGGCGCAGGTACAGGTCGTGCGACTGCGCCACGATCCAGTGCGAGTATCGCGACAGGGTCCAGCAGGTGATAGCGCGCACGAGGGCCTTCCGCTCGGCGAGGCAGCACACCAGGTACGGCACCAGGTCGGGCAGGTGCGGCACCATGCCTACCATGCAGCCGTCCGCCACCGCGCCCAAAGCCAGTATACCGCTCTCCTAGTACAATAAAACATATCATGTTAATTACATATTGTTTTAAACTTTCATTGTCACTAACAAGCACTATGATCACCGAGTAACTGAGCTACTTCCGTGATCATGGCGCTGTACATCGAAAACTCGCTTAAACATGGCACATGGTAGCAATCCCGTAAATAACATAATTAATTATTATTATGTACAGCATTTCATTTATTATACATGTGTATTTAGCCCTTATTCTAATCTGTTCCATTATTATTTTTTATGTTCCATAATTAGGATTTTATGCAAAAGTTTAAAAATGTTGGTAGAATACAGTGAGTTTGAAAGGTCTTCTTTAAGAAAACTTCCAAAAAGTTAGTACATTCATAATTTTGTTGTGTTCAAAGTGCCAGATCAAAATGCATGCATAAGTGTTGAATTCATAACCATGTTTGGTGTGAACTCACGGAGCGGATTTTCCTTGCATCCGGCAGTTATATTTCAAATCGCCAAAAGGAAAAGTTCCAACACAAACATACTCTTGTGAGGTTAAGTGATAAAAGACTGAAAAAAGTATGTAAAAAGCAAACCAGTAAACTTATGTAGTGTACCTACTTATTACAAATTGTTATTTTCTATATTTTATTACATGTTTCTATATAATTTATGTTAAAAGTAAAAATTAAAACACTTATTATGAAATACATGTAACAGGGTCTTTAATAATTATGTAATTCAAATTTAATGTGAAAATGTAATGTGTAAAATTGTTAATTATAAAATATATATTTTGGTAGACAAGCGGACAGACATATTTGCATGCGCATAGATATCCTTCTGCGCGGACGCAGGCAGCGGCCGCTTGAATGTAACCGGTCTCAGTGGGCGGGGCCTCCGCACCACTTGTTCCTGCGCGGCCGCGGCAGTCGGATCTTAGCCTCTGTTTTGTATGCTTGTCGCTTGTTCTCTCACTGTACCTAACGATCTCGACATCCGCTTGTTTAACGTTAAGCTAATACTTAGTTATTGCGCTGTACTTTATCTCCGTGCTAACTCATTGTGCACCTTCTACAACTGCATCAAGTGCTTATATATATTTATTAGGATCATATTGTGTAAACAATAAATCGTGAGTACTGTGAACTTTGTTGCACTCATTTTACAACACCCGAGAAACTCACGCATCATCCTATAACTGGTGACCCCTATTGAGCACATTATGAGTAATACGGAGAATACGACCGTTGGTGAACATTTGAATTCGGCAAGCGACGTGAATCGAGTGAGTGTAAGAATACCTGCATTTTACCCAGAAAAGCCGGCGTTGTGGTTTGCACAACTGGAAAGTCAATTTTATTTGGCGAGTATTACGACAGACACTACAAAGTTCCACTACGCGATCAGCCAGCTGGATCCGGTCTACGCGTCAGAGGTGGAAGACATAATATCGGCACCGGCAGGACCCAACAAATACGAGCGTCTAAAAGCGGAGCTGATCAAACGATTGTCTGCGTCGAGGGAGAAAAAGGTGAAGCAGCTCCTAGTTCACGAGGAACTTGGTGACAGGAAACCTTCCCAATTCCTTCGCCACCTCCAACACCTAGCAGGCCCTGATGTCCCAGAGGAATTTCTGAAGACCATCTGGACGAGTCGATTACCCAGCAGCACGCAATCCATTATTGCGTCACAATCAAAGGCGTCCCTGGAAGAAGTAGCGGAGCTGGCGGACAGAGTGCACGACATCGTCCCGCCCAATCCCAAAGTCGCAGCCGCATCGGTTCGACCTGGAAGTTCCACCGAGCTGTCCAGCCAGATTGCGGAACTCACACGGCAGGTCCAGTCGCTGCAGTCTAAGGTCGAGAGGATGTCACGGCCTCGGTCCCGAGGAAGATATACCACCAACAGCCGATCCCGCGAAAATTCTCGGTCTACCCGCTCCCAGTCGAACTATAGGAAATTTCCGTTGTGCTGGTATCATGCCAAATTTGGGAGTAAGGCAAGTAAGTGCGTGAAACCCTGTGATTTTTCGGGAAAAGCTTAGGGCAGACGGTTATGGCGACCGACGCCTGTCCAAATACCGGTCGCTTATTTGTAACGGACGTTCGTACTAAAGTACAATTTTTAGTTGATACTGGCAGTGATATTTGTGTTTTTCCTAGAAAATTAGTCAGCAAGCATAGTCACAAAACCAATTTTGAACTTTGCGCAGCAAACGGTTCAATAATAAATACTTACGGTTACGCAAATTTTGTTTTGAACATAGGCTTGCGCCGTGACTATGCTTGGCGATTTATTATTGCAGACGTAACGCGGGCGATAATAGGTGTTGATTTTCTGTCCCATTATAATTTAATTGTTGACGTTCGGAATAAACGCTTAGTAGATGCTAATACTACGCTTTGCACCTCGGCTTTGCTTGCTAAAACAGCTAATATTTTTTCAGTTAAGGTAGCATCTGGTGATACTAATTATCATCGCATACTAGCTGAGTATCCCGACATCACTCGCCCTTCTGGCTTGCATAACACCACAAAACACAACACCGTACACCACATACGCACAACACCTGGACCGCCTGTAGCTTGCTCACCTCGTCGATTGGCACCTGATCGGCTTAAGATTGCTAAGGCCGAGTTTGAGGCCATGTTGCAGATTGGCACCTGTCGTCCTTCAGAGTCTGCGTGGTCTTCTCCCCCACACCACCGAAGAAAGGCGACGGCTGGCGACCATGCGGTGACTACCGGATGCTGAACGCCAGAACCATCCCGGACAGGTACTCCATCCGACATATCCAGGACTTTGATTACAACCTCTCTGGTTGCACGGTCTTTTCAACCCTGGACCTAATGAAGGCCTATAATCAGGTTCCCATAAACCCCAGCGATATCGAGAAGACCGCTATCACAACGCCGTTCGGCTTATACGAATTTCCGTATATGACATTCGGACTTCGTAATGCCGGACAGACGTTTCAGCGCTTCGTCGATGAGATGCTGCGAGGGCTCGACTTCACCTACGCGTACGTTGACGATATCTTGGTCTACTCAAAAGACCAGAAGACCCACGAAGACCATCTTCGCCAAGTGTTCCACCGGTTGAAACAGTACGGTATGGTCATCAACACTACTAAATGTACGTTCGGCGCCTCTGAGGTTACTTTCCTGGGCTATCACGTGTCTGCTGCTGGTGTCAAACCACCACTAGACAGGGTGACGGCTATTAAGAGCTTTCCCGTCCCCAAAACTGTTAGAGAGTTACGTAGGTTTCTTGGCATGGTGAATTTTTACCGCAGGTTCATCCCCCACGCAGCTCAACATCAGGCACTCTTGAACGCTCTCCTAGTCGGGTCAGTAAAAGGATCCCACCCCGTTCATCTGTCTGCTGCTGAAATGAACGCATTTGAAGCGTGCAAAGACGACTTGTCTCAGGCGACAATGCTGGTGCATCCGGATTGCAAGGAAAAGTTGGCCTTGGTCACGGACGCATCGGATACCGCAATAGGCTAGTTGACACTTCTTGGAAATATGTTTTAAATGGTTAATAATTGTTCAATTAGACCGAAAAAAAATGTATTGTAATTTTTTTTTACCTAGAAAGCTACAAAACTTTAATTTTAAAATAGATTTTTCATGGACATACAAAAACGCTGTCGGCCATTTTAGTCTATAGATTATCTATGATATGACGGGAACAATAGTAAACAAACACTCGCAAGCACGTCGGATATAACCTATCTGAATTTAAATTACAAAACCACGATTTCTAATAGGTTTCATGATAAATATAGTAATTATCATGATTGTATTATACGAGAATTAAAGAAACACATCGTTAAAAAATGGTTGCCTGTAAAGTCGGTTTTACGGGCGAAGATTTTACGTGACAACGTCTTTTTCTCGGTAGAATATTTATTGATATGAATATAATTAAATTGCACAATAGGAACAAGGAATTGAATGAAAATAAGAATTGCACAAATTTTAACTATAGAAATATATTTTGTTTACTAAAACATTGTACATGTAAACTTAAACTCATCGTAACGTTACCGAGCGTTACACTTTTTCATAAGTGACTCCCAGCCGCAACCTAATTTAAGACGTTGTCACGTCAAAAACTCCAGAAATGTTGTAGTTTAAATTTTTAAGGTTAATAATGTACCTGCTAAATCAAAGAGTTTTGTCGTTTCTGCTTTCACAAATCCGGCGTCCAGCATTAATTTAGTTAAGAAAACCAATAAACGGAAACTTTTCTTCAAGATATAAGAGTTTTTAGATATATTTTAGTCGGACGAAAGAAAACACAGTAATGTGACAATGACGTTTAGTTGTTTTGCTATTATGTTGACGTCACAATCATGGTGGACAGCGTTTTTAGTGTTTAAAAAGCATAGACTAAAAAACTATTTTTCAAATTAAATTACTACAGCCATCTTCTAATTTTATGAAGTGAAATCGATGTATTTAGGTTCCTCATACCAAAAATTATAAGAAATAAACATTTGTATAGTGCAATTTGACATGAGTCAACTAGCCTATTGGTGCAGTACTGCAACAGTAGACATGGGCGTTTTTGGTTTTGAACGCAAACGGATATTTATCGGATTTCAGATTTCGAAATCGATTTTAAAATCCGTTTTTAGATATCCGATTTCAGATGTGCCGAACTAAGCCAATTCACTAGTTTGTGATATGATTTGGTTTTATTAGCTAACGACAATCACAAACAATTAATTGTACGAAGCAAGGATACTCGTAGATTTGCGCGATTTTCCTTTATGCTTTAAATCTAGGCTTAGGCAAGAGTATATATTCTGTGGCTTAGGACTAGCAGAAAAGTTATCTTTACGGTTAAGAGTAAAACTTTTGCGGCGCATTTAAAAATCGGCTTATGTTAAATGATTTCTTTTTACATATTTTTTTAGTATTATTTTTGGTTTTTCTGTTTGTTTTTATTATTTTTCAAACCATTTACAAAATCAAACCTAATTACTTCAGGTTAGCGTTCAAAAAAATGTCAGTTGCTCGACTTTTGATGTTTTTAGACATCTTTTTTCAGTAATAAATAATCCCGCCTTAGAGAAGAACAATAGATTTCCGTAAACAGCAAACCGAAATCTGACTTCCGAAAACGAAAGCACGAATTTCGAATCCGATTTACATTTGGATACTTGTGGTGGTATTAGATCGCTAGCGTTTTGGTTCGGTTAGATTTCTGAAATCGGATTTTCTTGTTGAGAAATCGTTCGGTATCGATTTGTGTTTGAAATCGGATTTTGGATTCGTTTTGATATATCGGACGCATGCCTATGCAACAGTCTAAAGGTGACGCTTGGCAGCCGCTTGGATTCTTCTCGCGTAAGTTGTCACCGTCACAGACCAAATATTCGCCATACGATCGCGAGCTCTTGGCCATATATGAGGCTATTAAGCACTTTCGGCATATGATCGAGGCGCGGGATTTCGTGATTTACACTGATCACAAGCCCCTTACATTCGCTTTTCACTCTCGAAAAGAAAATTGTTCACCCAGGCAGTTTCGGCATTTAGACTTTATAGCCCAATTTTCTACAGACATCAGGCATATCTCAAGCAAAGACAACATGGTGGCCGATACACTTTCTCGTGTCGATGAAATTGTACAGCCTATCGACATGGAGAAGTTAGCCACCATGCAAAGTTCGGATACTGAGCTTAATACGCTCATAAACTCGGATAACACTTCTCTTTGCCTTGAGAAAGTGAAGCTGCCTGGTACGAACCTGGAGGTGTTTTGTGATGTGAGGGGTAACAAAAAGCGTCCGTATGTCTCAAAAGACATGCGCCGCCAAGTGTTTGATAGCCTCCATTCACTAAGATTTTTTCGACTGGCAACACTGAAGAGTGCACTTGTCAAATTTTAGTACACGTATTTAAATTTTTATATAATTATTTTAATTGTGTTTGTTCGTGTTAAAGTTACAATAAACAGTGATATAATATTGTGTTACTCAGGGCCGTGCCTGGGTATATGGCCGCCTGCGTGCCAGTCTGTATGGCCGCCCCCAGGATAACATTAAAAAAAACTACTTTATTTTTTAATGTTTATTATTATACACAGGGCATCAAACCGGGAAAAAAATCAGTTCTTGGTTAACCGAAATCGAGAACAAAAAAAAATATTGGTTTTGTTCCCAAAACCGGTTTCTGAAAAGAAAAACCGGCTAAAAACCGGTTTTATGAGATTAATATGTTTGGATGAAATTTAAGAAAAAAAAATGCACAAAATAATCATTTTTTTATTTAAAATTTAAACAAAAATAATAGCATGAAAAAAATTATGGTATTGGTTTTATAATCACAGACAAAATTATCAAACATAAAGAACAAGGATTAATGAAAACAAACCGATTGTATTTTTGCCCAGTAAACAACTTGTAACGATTTGGCCGCCTCTTAATTTCGGCCGCCTGCGTGCGGTGCACGCAATGAACGCCCGTCAGGCACGGCCCTGGTGTTACTTATGTGAAATTGAAATTACGAAGTTTCAATACAAGGATTTTGAATAAACAACACATCAAGTTCTCATCAAACTGTCAACGGATAGTTGAAGAAATAACGGCTCTGATAAGCAATATTAGCACCAAATATTGTGGAATGGCTATTGCTTAAACCTGGGGAGTATTGTTTTCATTATTTCATAAATAGAAAACAGTACAAAAAATTCAATAAGTATTATAATATGTAATTCTAAGACAATCACATCCAAAGTTGAACAGTTTTGTTTTTTGTTTTTATTCTATTTAATTCTATAAGCTATCACGAACATTTCATCAATTGTTTACCAAAATATATGATAATAAACAAATATTCAATATTTGATTTGGCAAAGATTGAATAATTAACTTAAATTTGACATCACTTACTTCTGTCACATTAAACTGGATACAAAGTTAAAATAAGTGTATTAAATTAAATCTGTTCTGCCTACCAACTTTGTTTGAGCTGTGAAAGCGTACATAGTTGCTTTTTAAAGTATTTAATATAATAAATACTATTAGTTAATATTGAGTGCATTAACTTTTCCCATAGTTATCTACCCTCTTCATAAAAAAAGGAATTTTGTTGTCCATATTATATTATATATAAAAAGAATTGCCTTTGTCTCTAAAATATATTAAAAGAAACTTATACAGTTTTAATTATTTCAGATTTTCATACAAACACCAAAAATGATGACCCGCAAAGCTACAGCTCAAAACACTGACCTTAAATTAAGGCAAACCCTGGAAGAATTGAAGTTAACAAAGGAAACTTGCAGTCAGCTCCTTCGTGAACGTGATGAGAGTGAAACTGAAATCAAGAAAATCATTGACAAGAATACCCAGCTCAAAAATGAGCTTTCCCAACTACACTCTCAGCATGTAGAAGTTGTTTTACAACGGGATGAACTGAATAGTACTATCAGTACTTATGACCAACAGTTTGGCACTTTTGAGAGGGCCCTACAGCGTATTACAGACCTAGAAAAAGAGCTTTGTGCAGCAAACAAGCAAATAGCTCATTATACAGAAGCTCAGCAACTACAAGAAACTGCACACACACAAAGCCTCTTTGAAGAACTAATGGCATCTCCCGGAGGACCCTTAAACTTGAATTTAAATTTAGAGCCTGTAGCTAGTATGAAGGTTTCACATAATAGTGTAAGGGCGAAAAAATTAAAAAAATATATCCGAATCAGTAAATTCATAAAAAAACTGAGAAACTTGAAAAAAAAAACAATTGTTTTTATAAAAATATATCCCTTAGAAAGGAAAAAATTAACCTCATGGACTCTCTTGACATATATAATACAAAATTACATGAAAGTAGGCAGATGTATGACCGAGATACAAAGAAATTACTATTAGAAATTCAAAATTTACATGAGTCGTTAGAATCAATTAAACATAAATATGCTAGTGCACAAAGTCAAATAACGGAGCACATAAAATCTGCAACAGAATTAGTTGAACTGTGCAATTTCAACGCAGAACGTTATGACTCGTTGATTAAAAGTCAATTGATTGGTTCTTCAAATCAATCATCATTGTCATTAGCTTTAGAAGAAAATGGTAATATAGATAATAATCAAGTTTCCCAAATTTCTGGTCATTCATCAGTCTATTTACAAAAAATTGGCACAACATATAATAATTCTCCTTTCAAGCCAGCGCTTTCTGAAAACTCAAAGTTGAATAAAAATAAAACAATTATATTCTCAGACAAGTTAGGTCAGGGGCTAGGACTATTAGTAAAAAATTACAGTGAGGAAAATATTAAAAATATATGTACTCCTGGAAAATCATTTAATGACATTGTTAATAATTTGGCCTACCATAATGTGGATAGTTATACGAACCTCTTGTTTTTGTGTGGTGACAGTTCCAAATTATCACTACGGGACATTACAAAAAGTATTGAGCACTTATTAAAAATACAATCTAAATCAAATTGTAAAATAATAATTAGCGCTTTCCCATATGCACATAACTTATCTAGGGAACAGAACAAGCGCATCTTTAATTTAAATTTAAGTATTTATAATTTAATTAATAGTCATAGTGACGTATGTTTATATTTTGATATAAATAAATATATTAGATATTTTAAGTTGACTACAGATACTATGTATCTCGCAAAGAGATTTAGGACCCAGATAGCTAATTTGTTAGCTTTTAATATACAAAATACGGTTATACATGGTATAACTAACCCTATTCAACAAAATAGTGTTAGTATTTCTAGTAAAAGAAATATTAACTCTATTAACAATTTAACCAGCCCAGTTTTAAACTGAGCTTAAAGACAACAGCCAAACCTAATAAAAGCATTATTAATATTATTCATCAAAATATACAAGGTTTGGCTGGCAAAGACCTAGAATTAGAATTGTATTCGAAAAGTGAGGACATACACATTATATGTTTAACGGAACACTGGCTCAAGCTTTGTGAAATGTCTTATCACATAAACAATTTTCAGTTGTTGAGTGCTTATGTTCGAAAGACAGCCATACACGGCGGCTCATTGATTTTTGTCAACAAAAATATTAGATGTAAGGATAGAAAGGATATAGCTGGCCTTTCAATTGAACGTAGCATTGAGCTATCTTGTGTGGAACTAAATAAGATGATAATAGTATGCGTATACCGACCCCCTGTAGGTAACTTTAACATTTTTGAATCTGTAATGGAGGATGTACTGAAAAAGTTAAAGTCAAAAAATAAGTTTTTGGTTGTTTGCGGTGACTTTAATATTAATATTCTTGAACAAAATTCAATGTCAGTACGTATAATATCACTATTTAAATGTTTTAATTTGATCCATCAATTTTTTGAGCCGACTAGGGTGACATCACATTCGGCAACTTGTTTGGATAATGTATTTACAGATAATACTCCTGATAGTAAGTCTATTTTTAATAGTATTACATCTGACCATTATGGCTTAAAAATACAATATAAAATAGATGTAAAAAATGAAACCAAAGTAATTGAATTGAGACCAGTAACAGAAAACAGGTTAGAAAATTTTCAAAAAAACATTGATGATAGGATTTCTCATATCCCATGGACACATGATGATCCTGATATTCTTTTTGGGGATCTTTTTAATCTAATAAGGAATGAATTCGATAAGGCTTTTCCCTTAAAAACTTCGAAACTTACTCAGAAGTTACAGTTCTGTGATTGGGCTACGACTGGTATCTATAAAAGTAGAAACAAACTTTATGAATTGTATCATCTGAGAAAATATAATCATTCACAAAGTTTTATTGATTACGTTAAATGTTATTCTAAAACCTTCAAAAAGGTATGTGCAACAGCCAAATCTAATTTTATTAAAAATAAAATATGTAAATCGAATAATAAAATCAAAACAACGTGGAATGTTATAAATCGTGAAACAGGCAAAGAAAGGCCACGTGACGATATTATTGAAATTAAGTCCAATAATATTCTAATAAAATCTAAGGAACATATCGCTAATATTTTTGATGATTATTTCGTTAATGTTCCTTTGGTGGCTACATCTAATTTGAGCTCTTCAACGGTGGCTGCCAAGACATTGCTCGAGAAATATGTACCTAAGTGTGATAACGTGTTTCAGTTTAGACATATTAGTTTTATTGATGTTATTAAGTGTTTTAAATCTCTTAAACAAAAAAATACAAGTGATTTATGGGGTATTTCTACTAAAGTTATTAAAAGTATAATACCCGTTATTGCCCCTTATCTAGTTGATATATTTAATAACTGTATTGATCAAGGCGTATTTCCGGATTTGATGAAATACAGTAAAGTTATACCTCTTTTTAAATCAGGAAATAGAAGTGAACCTGGAAATTATAGGCCTATATCAATATTACCGGTTCTAAGTAAAATATTTGAGAAAATTATTCTGGAACAATTAATGCCTCATTTCAACCTAAATAAACTTTTGCATAGGAAACAATTTGGTTTTACCAGAGGTAGATCTACTACTGACGCGGGTGTTGCACTTGTAAGGAGTATATTGGAGGCTTGGGAGAGGTCGCAGAATGTTCTTGGAGTGTTCTGTGACTTATCCAAAGCTTTTGATTGCGTTGATCATCACACGCTGTTATTGAAATTAAGTCATTATGGAGTCAAAGGTACTGCATATAAATTAATACAGTCGTATCTCAGTTCCAGAATTCAAACTGTAGAGGTAAATGGTGTTAGATCATCTGGATCTCATGTGGAAATGGGCGTTCCCCAGGGTTCAATTTTGGGTCCCTTTCTGTTTCTAGTATATATAAATGATTTGCCATTTTTTGTAGAAAAATTGTGTGAGATAGTATTATTTGCTGATGACACATCTTTATTATTTAACGTTGACAGGCGCAAGAACAACTATGACGATGTTAATAATGCTCTCTCGCAAGTTTTGCAATGGTTTAATGTTAATAATCTAAAGCTAAATGCTAATAAAACCAAGTGTATTAAATTTTCTTTACCTAATGTAAAAGTCGAACATATTGAAATTAAATTAAATAATAATAAATTAGATTTAGTAGACTCAACTACATTCTTGGGTATAACTATAGACTCAAAACTGCAATGGAATCATCACATTACGCTTTTGGCTGGTAAACTTAGTTCAGCAGCTTATGCCATAAGAAAGATAAGACAACTTACTGATACAGAAACTGCCAGGACTGTATATTTTAGTTACTTTCATAGTATCTTATCATACGGCATTATACTCTGGGGAACAGCAGCTGATATTGAAAGTATATTCATTCTACAAAAAAGAGCTGTGAGATCTATTTATCAATTGAGTAGCCGAACATCTCTTAGAGAAAAATTTAAAGAAATCGGCATTTTGACTGTTGCTTCTCAATTCATTTACAATTGTATACTCCTCGTTAAAAATAATATCAATTTGTATACCAAAAACAGTAACGTGCATAATTTTAACACAAGGAATAGAAATAAGCTTGCATTGCCACCCTACAGGTTACAGAAGGTTTACCGATCTTTTATGGGTCAAGGTATACATTTTTATAATAAAATTCCTGATGCCATTCTTGAGTTACCCATAAATGAGTTCAAGTGTCACATTAAAAATTGTTTACTTAAGAAAGGCTATTATACTATTAAAGAATACTTAAATGACAAAACTGCATGGCTGTAACTGTAAATTTGTTTTGTATTTGTTTGCAGTGTCGTACAGATAAATTACCTGAATTCTAAGTAACTATTTTGCTTGGTTTGAGTGGTTATGGGTAGTCATGCTCTCTTAAAAATCTCTTCGGCGGTGTCGTGTGAGGCGGGTCGTTGCGTTCCCTACAATATGGTTGAGCGAAACGATGGCTGGTTCATGCGTCATGCTCGTGAACGGGTGCTGCCAGCGGAGATGAGTCTGCTCTATACTACTTTATTATTATTATAATGATAATTAATTATTTAAGTTAAATTTTATTTGTAATTGTATTTATACTGTGTGGCACGGCAATCAGAAACAAAAAAATTAGGTGAACATTTATTATTTCTGAGATAAAGATTTAATGGTGGTGTGGATTCTGGCATGGTTCTCTAGACCTGAACTTTGGTTTTGCAGCGGTGTATCCTTATCATTCTCTATACAGAGTGAAGGGGGGGCACTGATGTTGGGTTTGGTTTTGGGTTTGGAGGGTAGTGGCAGAGTCGACACTAGTGTTTAGGTAACCACATGCATGTGTCCTACAGTTGTGTTTATAGTTTTTTATAGTAATGTACACTGGTACTTAATTTTTTTTTTCCCTATTTTGCTATCTAGTATCCATATGTGGTTATGGGTAGTCATACTCTCTTAAAAATCTCTTCGGCGGCGTCGTGTGAGGCGGGTCGTTACGTTCCCTAAAAAATGGTTGAGCGAAGCGATGGCTGGTTCATGCGTCATGCTCGTGAACGGGTGCTGCCAGCGGAGATGAGTCTGCTCTTGCTACATTGGGTACTATTAATCGTTGTATTTAACTTTAATGGTACATTTGTTTTTATGCCTAAACAGTGGGACACGGCATTCCTGAACTTTTTTTCATTTTTAAATCTGTTTTTTATATTTTTTATTTTATAGTCATAATTGTTTTATCATTTACATTTGTAATGGAAAGTGACTTCATGGGTTATCTCATATTGAACTCATTTTTCAAATTGACGACTCAGTATATAATACAGGGAGAAAAAAACAGCCCTTGCTGAGTTTCTTGCCGGTTCTTCTCAGTACAACGTCTCCCGCCGTAAATTTGCGAACCGATGGCGCAGCTTTTCGACATTCACAAGTGCTTGTAACAGCCTAGACTGAATAAATGATATTGAATTTTGAATTTTTTTTTTAAGTCACCCAGGTGCAAGGGCTTCGGTCAAGTTGGTCAGTGATCGCTTCATATGGCCTGGTATCCGACGCGACTGCAAGGAGTGGGCACGTGCCTGCTTAGCTTGCCAGAAATCCAAGGTCACACGGCATGTCTCGTCACCTGTTGGCAGTTACAGTTTACCATCCGCCAGGTTCAAGCACATACACATAGACCTGGTTGGACCACTGCCAATTTCCCAAGGGTTCAGATACTGTCTCACAGCCGTTGATCGTTTCACACGATGGCCTGAGGCAATACCCTTACAGGACATTACAGCAGAGACGGTCGCGAAAGCACTGCTCAGCGGATGGATTTCCCGGTTTGGTTGCCCCACGAAAACTGTCACTGATCGTGGTAGGCAATTTGAGTCAGCACTCTTTAAGTGCTTATCAGATATTGCTGGATTTCAGCACCGACGAACCACTGCCTATCATCCGTCATGCAACGGACTAGTGGAAAGGTTCCATAGGCAACTGAAAGCTGCCATAACCTGCCACTCTAGCAGCAATTGGGTCGAGGCTCTTCCCCTGGTTTTGTTGGGTGTTCGCAGCACCTACAAAGAAGACCTGAAATCATCTTCCGCTGAATTGGTTTATGGTGAACCATTGCGCCTACCAGGAGATTTTTTACAACCAGATGCGGAAAGTACTGTAGATATGTCGGATTATGTGGCACGTCTTCACTTGTTCACAAGACAGCTGCAACCATCCCCAGCTTCACGTCATGGTTCCCAGAAGTCTCCTTTCATCTTCAAAGATTTAGCCACGGCTTCTCACGTCTTCCTTCGTGATGACGCAGGGGCCGGCTGCCTCAAACCAGCGTACACAGGACCACATGAGGTACTAGAACGAGGCGATAAGGTGTTTAAACTCGCAGTCAATGGTAAGCTGGTCACCGTGTCAATCGACCGAGTAAAACCCGCATACATACTGCGCGATCCAGACACTACAACTCTTACACCTCATCTTACACAAACACCACATTCGCACTCACCCACACTTAACACTACACATAACAACTTACCTGATTCGGTAGATACTTCAGTCAAAACTACCCGTTCTGGTCGTAGGGTTAATTTTCCGGACTATTATCGCCCGTAGGACGGTCTCTGGAGGGGTGGTGTAGTGTACCTACTTATTACAAATTGTTATTTTCTATAATTTATTACATGTTTCTATATAATTTATGTTAAAAGTAAAAATTAAAACACTTATTATAAAATACATGTAACAGGGTCTTTAATAATTATGTAATTCAAATTTAATGTGAAAATGTAATGTGTAAAATTGTTAATTATAAAATATATATTTTGGTAGACAAGCGGACAGACATATTTGCATGCGCATAGATATCCTTCTGCGCGGACGCAGGCAGCGGCCGCTTGAATGTAACCGGTCTCAGTGGGCGGGGCCTCCGCACCACTTGTTCCTGCGCGGCCGCGGCAGTCGGATCTTAGCCTCTGTTTTGTATGCTTGTCGCTTGTTCTCTCACTGTACCTAACGATCTCGACATCCGCTTGTTTAACGTTAAGCTAATACTTAGTTATTGCGCTGTATTTTATCTCCGTGCTAACTCATTGTGCACCTTCTACAACTGCATCAAGTGCTTATATATATTTATTAGGATCATATTGTGTAAACAATAAATCGTGAGTACTGTGAACATTGTTGCACTCATTTTACAACACCCGAGAAACTCACGCATCATCCTATACTTACAACAAGAAATAAATGTAATTTCATATTTCACTTGTTTACAATCATTATCACTGGCTTGTTTGGGTTTGCCGTTTTACTCTGACATTATCTTACCCAGCAAATGAGTAACAGAATTCATTTGCAGAGATTTGATTCGGCAAAGTATTTTGGTTTTGTCTGTGTGTGTGTGTGTGTGTGTGTCGCGTTAGTATTGAAGTTTAGTGCTATGAGTTTGGAACCATGTTTTAGCGGCCCTGTTAGCGTTAAGCTTCCATAACATTTCTTATTCGTTCGCTATGACGTACCTTGATGATCCAGTCCTCTACTACCATGATCTACTCCAGTATGAGGAAGAGCACGGGCAGCAGCTCGGCGCCGAACACGTTGACGCGCACATCGAGGGCGGCGGCGCTGCACTTGCGCAGGTTCCAGTCTGGCAGCGAGCTGTCGTCCGCGTCCGCTACCACACGTGACGTACCTTGATGATCCAGTCCTCGTGGAACAGCGTCTCCTTGAGTATGGGGAAGAGCACGGGCAGCAGCTCGGCCCCGAACACGTTGACGCGCACATCGAGGGCGGCGGCGTTGCACTTGCGCAGGTTCCAGTCTGGCAGCGAGCCGTCGTCCGCGTCCGCTACCACACGTGACGTACCTTGATGATCCAGTCCTCGTGGAACAGCGTCTCCTTGAGTATGGGGAAGAGCACGGGCAGCAGGTCGGCGCCGAACACGTTGGCGAGCACGTCGAGGGCGGCGGCGCTGCACTTGCGCAGGTTCCAGTCTGACAGCGAGCCGTCGTCCGCGTCCGCGCCGCCGTCGTCCTCGTCGTCGGACTCGCCGCCGCCTGACATGTTGCTGTCGCCCGCACCCGCTACGACGACACATTTATATCATCATCAGCCTACTAATGTCCCCACAGCTGGGGGAAAGGCCTTCTCTTTAGTTGGAATGGGGAGATTGGGTCATGACCCAACACGCGGGACCAGTGAGGATTGGTGTATGCTAACGACTGCAGATGTAGTCGGGACCAACGGCATAACGTGCCTTCCGAAGCAGTGTGGAGCTCGAAATAGTAAAGTTTTGCCTACCCTTCCAGTGACCGACCACTGCGAAAATTGCTCAACTTCAACGATCGTAACCGAACGCGCTAACTGTTTGCGCCATCGAGCTGTTCATTCATTCATATAACTCGTCTAGTATATGACGTTAGACATTCTGTCCCTCTCGCAAATGCTATCCTAAGTAACGTGCGAGAGAGACTGAAGAATGCCTTGCGCTGGCATTTTCGATTCCTTTCTTTAATGACACGAGTTACACTAATATTATAAATACGAAAGTGATTTTGCCCGTCTGCCTGTTACATATTCACGTTTAAATCACGCAATGCATTGAGATAAAATTTGGTGTAGAGGTAGTTTGAGACCCAGGAAAAAACATATAATAGTTTTTATTCCAGAAATCATCCTCAAAAAAGGGTGAAACGGGTGGGGTTTGGTGCACGCACACAAAGTCAGTGGCACCCATTACATTTTTTATTCTTATCTAGGTAGCCGCTTTGCGAGTAAGTTTAATTCATGAACAAATGACAACGGCTAAAAATCAACAGAGGTATTACCATTATGTTTGATGGTGTGCTGACGTGGTTTGTGGAAGCGAGGCCGTATGTCCGTCTCGCGGTCGGGCTCCGCGTCGTCGGCGTCATCGTCTCGATCGCCTCGCAGCAGAATCACGGCCATCTCCGAGTACCGCATGCCACGCACCAACACCGGCAGTAACGCCGGAAGCCGTGGCCCTAGTACCTGAACAAGGGTTCATTAAATCTATACTCTATTCAACTTCGTCTGTAACAAAAGAGATACAAATAAACTAATGTTTCTTAAACTTTTTTATCTAGAGTAAAGATGGCCAGTGCAGCAGTGTAACCAGACTGATTACAAAATTTGACATTTCAACATAAATAATTTGCTTTATACTTACTCTTCAATCTAGTAGTGTTATAATGCGTACAAAGTTTGGAAATAGCTAAAGTTCAATGGCTCAATTACACTTGGTTGTTAGCTCATATTCGGGTGAACGAAAGACATTACTGGATTCAGGTACCCAAAGCAACGTTTGCACTGTTAATACAAGTGTACTCGACTCCGTTCATTAACACTCAGTTGTTTATCTGAATTCTATTGGCACTCGTATTCGGGCTAACGACCAAGTGTAATCGCGCCAATGTCCCTTTTTTTTATTATGATTTTATATACCCCTTTATGGTTTGTTTAACTTTTTGTCTCAGAGGAAGTTGAATAGAGAGAGCCGCCCCGCCCCGCCTTTTTAAAAAAATGACAAGTAACAAGGTATCCCAAAGTATCACGTTATCGAAATATTTGGAGGTAAAGAATAAAGATCAAATTATGAGTACAACGACAATCATTAAAAATAGACTCATTACGTGTCTATAGGCGTCAGTTTAAAACCAAATAATCGTCCCCAGGTTCATTATTATTATCACTGTTTATACTACTCCTACTACTAGTCTTACCTAATTTGGAATTGTGGCTTATAATTATAATCCTTGGCTCACAAGAGCTGAAAACATTCTCGACAACACACCACATTTATTTCGTTTACATGTTGCTGGATATTAGATTACAAGGCAGCAAAAAAATCATTGGACATACATGACTGCAGCTGCAGTCGTGCATGTGCAGGGAATGCAGACCCTCCGATGCTGTGCCCATGTCATGTGCATTATTTGTTATACATAATTTGGGCTCCTCATCAAGAAACCCCTATCCGAACTGCAGAGTCATTATGTAATTTTATTAGGCTGATGCAGACGATGATGATTAATCTTGTATTAGATATATTTACGTATTCTGATTGATTTATCAAATGAAGGTACTTGTTTTATTGTGATTTTGGCAAAATAACCTCAATATTTGCATTATATATAATACATATGTTTGATCCACCCTTTTCCAATAAACAGTAATAATAATAATTAACCTGAGAAAGATTATTTGGTTACAATCTGACGCTTATAGACCCGTCTCTCAAATATCTCGGTAACGTAACACTTTGGGGTACCATGCTACCTGACATTTTTGTTTGTCCATGTGTCCTCGAGCCATACATAAAAATTTCACCATTAGCTGCGATTTCGAAAAAAAATGGGGCGGGCCGGCACGGTCGATAGGCCAGCTTCCATACAAAAAAGTTTGAACCCCTTTGAATTAGTTCTATCGTAACGAATTATTGAGCAGCGTCACGATAGACGCTAAAACGATAGCTTGACTCGCGGTTTTTGACACACATCCAGTGGTTGTGGGAGTCATCATGGGATCAAAAAATAATGGACACTATTTTTTCTTCTGTCAATCAACGAAAAAATTACAAAGATAAACAACGGCAAAGCTTTGGAAGTGGGGCTCATGACGTCACTTTTAAGTAATAATTGTACCAAGGCATGACATCATGCGACATTTTAATTCAATATATCTCTGTAATGTTTTGATTAAGTGAATATAGAAAAAATACGCGTGTAATACTTTTTGACAATCTGCCTGACAGATGAATAAAAAAATAGCCATCATCCCCCTCTGTGTTCCACACATTGTATCCATCTTTATCAATTATTTATTTAAAGTCACATAGAGATAGAATAAGACTTATTAGCATATTATATATTAGCCAACATGATCATATTAGCTTGTAAATTTTATTTAAGAACTCTGGTGTAAGTGGGCCTAAATGAGATATTGTGAAAGAACAACCATGTAGTTGCTTCCAACTTGATATTGGCAGAATTTGTGGCACATAAATCAGCTATGATCGACCTCTCTTGTCCTACCTTATATAGCTTTTTCATGTTCAATCAACAAAATAGATTTTCTTTAACTTTTTAAAGTCAATGAGAAAGCCATATATATTAAGATAAACTATCCATTAAAATATTTAAAGTAATTGTTGATATCCTAAACTCATTAATGCTTGTGATCAATCATCACATCTTACCTCTCTGCAAATGTTTTGCTCTGCTAGAGAAAGCCAGAACTCGCATGCTTCCAATGCTGCCCCTTCTTCAGGATCTTGTGTGCGTACCAGCATATACTAAAAAAGAAATCACAAGTCATAACAAAATTATATGAAAAAAAGATTCATCCATTGTGAATTTCAGTATACATACTTCAATTATGTTAGGTAAATGTGGTATAAGTCTGTCTAGTCTGACTTCCAGCAATAATACAAGAGCATGACAAACATTTTTTCGAACATCTGGATCTTCATCAGCTGCTAGGTGGAATAAATTCTAAAAATAGATAATCACTTTAATTATCAGTATGATGTTTACTATAATGAATACCGCAAGTTTATTTCAATTTATAGTATACCTCAATGAAAGCATCAATATGCACCATGAGTGCTTGTGTACGACCCATAATAAAGTAATTAACACAAGCTATAGCATGACATCTTATTTTCGGAGAGGAATGCCTAAAGAACTGTAGAAATTTAGGGATTAAAACATTTAATGGTCTATTTAAAGCATCACTGTCCAATAATTCAGCAGTATCTTCACAAATTTTTTGCAATGCTCCAAATGCTCCCTGTGGAAAACAAAAAAATATATAAATATATATAATCAATAATATTAAAACATGTTATTTAATAATCATGATATTAAAAAAGAGATTTCGTTTTACAACCAATGAACGAGACTGCTGAAGAGGGGTCAGGCAAGCATAACCCCCTGCCTGTTCCAGACTACAGAAATCTTTGTTTTGAAAATATGAATTCTTGTAAAAATTATCATGTTTGGATACTGGGAAGGATTTTGTTGCTGTTGCTGAATGTTGCATGTAATGATAGATACACCTATTCACTAAATAATACTTATAATTTTTTATCTTTTCAGTCCAAACAAAATACAGAACATATCAAAATAAATACAAATAAAAATATAATGTACCATCATTATTTAACATTCTTGATGTTTCTAAAATTATTATCTGCACAAAGCAGCAAATCAAAGAATCTCTAAGATAAATCAGTTGTTTTTTTTATAAATATTATGTCTTACCTCGCAAACATTGTAATCTTGTGAATCTAACATTTGACACAAGGCTGGAAGAAGTTCAGGCCATGAGGTCAATTCTCCTTTACTAGCAATTGTTGTAATAATAATGCCAACAGTGGCTCGAATCAGAGGAGATGGATCTCCAACAGCGGATAAACATTCGCGTTTTATAAATTCAGCCACTTCTGGTAAAAAGCTGTCATAGTGGGCTTTTACATTATTTTTCAAAATCAGCCCACTAAGAGACCTTGTGGGTTCTTCTTCAGTTACCAATTTGGTAAGAACGAATATCAAGTAGTTGTTAAAATCAGGATACTTGTTCAACTCCTCCAGTTTCTGATAATAATTGTTAGGAATTTATCGACGAGGTTGTCAATAAGTGTCATGTCGGAAAAATCGATTTTATCTCAAGCGTCAGGCTGTGACGCTAAGCTATTTTATAAATTTAAAGTTATTAATAAATAAGTAAATATGAAAGTAGTAGTATAAAGCAAATGAAACGTTAAATGGTTAAGTACGAAAATCCACGCCGATAAAACATCGTCAAAAAATTGTGAAAAGGATACTTGTTGAACGGCTCTTTGAGTTGCTGTGTCTGGAGACTGAGACTCCTTGAGAAGTGTTAATATTTGTCTTAATCCCTCTTGTTCTGGTTTCCACTCCATTTTCATAATAATTACACAAAACGGTTTTATTTCACTCGGTCCCGTAAAGATCAACCATGCCAAAAATTTATTTTATATGTTGCCATACGTTAAAAAATATTCAAAGCGCGCTTGATTGATTATAAGTGCCTGCATACACTGCTACAAAAAGCCGTGTGTGTGCAAGTCTATGGTGTGGTGTAGTGCCCACCTTAAGCTAGAAACAAATTAACGTGTCGTGTTGTGTTATGACGCGCCAACACCACATCGGTTTCATACATTTACTATGGTTAGAGCTTCAGTTAGAGACATATTTACGTATCGTGTCCTGTCGACTCTCTTATCTCTCTCTCTCTCTCTCTCTCTAACCATAATTTATGTATGAAACCGATGCGTCAGGACACGCCACGACATGTAAAAGCCCTGTGCATATCAACGTGTCGTGGCGCAACAGAAGTACATTGGTTTCATACATATACTATGGTTACCAACGATATTAAACGCCCTATAGCCTATTCACGGGAGACAAAAAGTAAACAAAGAATCTGAGGTTCTAAAACTTTATAATGTTTAAAAGTACCCACTAGTCAATGATTACGTATAATTAATGTTACCTATAATTTATTAACAATTTTAAACTGAACAGAAAAAAAATAACAACAGACAACAAATAAAACAAGGAAATAAATAGAATTCAACAAATATGATAGAATATGTAGGCTCGCGTCAACAGGTTGATCGGGAGAGTTAAGATGGCTAACGCAAAACACAACAATTCAACGTAAAATACTTATATCATGTCTACTCTTAAAAATAAATTTAACAGTGTTTCCTTTTCATTCTGTAAAGACAGAGACAAGGATACACTGGTGCCGATTCTAGCGTGATTCTCTAAACTTATAACTAAATTTAACATCAGTCTCTCCTTTTCATTCTGTATAGAGAATGACAAGGATGCACTGTTGTCAAATTTAAGTTTAGCTTTAGAGAATCATGCCAGAATCGACATCACTGTTGTCAAATTTAAGTTCAGATTTCGAAAATCGTGCCAGAATCGACACCATTGGCCTGAGATAAAATGTAAATAAATCATAAAAACGATACTTTTTAAGGTCACGTTTGACAAAAGTATTTAACGTACATACTCATCATAAATTCATACATTTTCATTTTGCTGATAAAAGTATTTTAACAACTTAAGTTGCATGGAAAAAGACCTAAAAACACAATCATTCCCAAACTTAAGACGTATTATAATACGACAAAATTTAAGTTTAGAGAATCACGCCAGTATCGACACCACTATGAATGGACTATATATACACCAACTCGAACAAAATCATGCCCGAAACCTTTCCAAAAAGTACATTTGATGATCCACGGCGCCGGCGCTCCGTATCGAAAGTCACCTTTAATGGCTACAGTGGTGTCGATTCTAGCATGATTCTCTAAACTTAAAACTAAATTTATAATAAGGTCTTAATTAAACGCATACATCAGCATTTTCCAGGACTTTTCAAATTCCTAAATAAGGTTTTCTATATTTTAACAATGTCAAATGCTTATTATGCCTACAAGACAGTGACCAAAGACCTCCATATTGTATTTCTCGCTCGGCCTGATTCACAGTAACAGAAGTGTTCATGTGAATCTGTGATGGGTGGTAGATGACATTGATGACAACTGACTGAACTGACAAGCTTAAGGACAAGTAATAAAAAAATATCCTACATTTGTCTTCTCCTATTTCTTCGTGTTTGCATTTGAATTATATTTGGTGTAAACTTTTAGAATTATGGCGCAAACTGCGGGTGTAAAGCCCATGACCATTGCTGGTCGTGTGGCACTCGAAAGAGAGAGATGCCTGGGCATGACGGATGCAGAAAGGGCCTGGCGCAAACAGTGGTTAAAAGATCAAGTTTTGGCAGCAAATGAACCAGTGCATGTTGAAGAATATTGGAGGGAACGCACCAACCCAATACGCCGCTTCTATCGCAAACCTTTGGATACCTTATTCACAAAACTCGCACCTATTTTGGTATGATTACATAACCTGTTTATATTGATGTTACTTCTGTAGTCTGATTTTTCTTCAAGACTAATAAAATAGTGTTTGTGTACGAACCTTGGTATTGTAGTTTGTTCAATATTATTTCATTCATTTCAGGGTAAAGCACGTGCTCAAGACTATAGATATGTTACAGGAAAATTGGGAATTATTGCAGTTGGAATCCTTTGTACACACTACTACTTTAAATATAATGGCAATGTAAGTATTACGAGCTATAATATTATAAAAAAAAATTTAAACAATATTAACTCCTCTTATCTGTTACTAGGATTGGACAAAGAAAGGAGGTTGGAGAGTTATAAAGACTAAACCCATGGTATTGCCTGGACAGCCAGGCTTTCCTTACAAATCGGAACGTTGTGTGGATAGTGATTATGCTGAAAGAGGTTTCAAAAAATCTGTAATCTAACTGGTGCAGTACTAAATGAATAGTTGCAATAGAAATAATAATTTAAACATTTTGAATGAAATGTTATGATATAATTTTTAATAAAGAAATTGTTTTTCAATAACAAATTATTTTTATTGTTGTTAGTACTTTATTATCTAGCAATATTTGTACAACCAATAAAAGAAGTACTTTTATACAAAGTCTATGCAAAATGGATTCCTTCTGCATTAAAAGCATGCAATAATTTCATGAAATCATCTATATCCATTGTCCTAGCTCTCATTTGATCAGCTTCTGTATTTGCTAATATTTCTTGAACTTTTAACTTTATGTCAAAGTCTTCTGGTATATCCTGTAAACAAACAGTCAGTGGTTCAATATGTCCGTCAATGTCATGACACTCTATTTTTGGACAGTTGTATAAAAAGGAGTTCAATGTTTTCAGGGTATTTTACTATAACATATAGGCACAATGTTATAAAGTCTATGTCTGCAAAACCTTAATGCTTGGCACTAAAATGCATAAAATAATTAAAAATTATAACTGACCAGCCCAAAACTGGTTAGATTAGTTGTTCTGCAAAACAGGCCCTGCCAGCAATGACTTTTCTATTACATTTTAGTTCATTTGATTAAGTGGGGCAGTTGATTATTATATTTTTTTTGTCATTGTAAAAGAAAAACTGGTATAACAACAAAGATTATACATACTTTATTGTGAAGAGAACAATGAACTCTGTAGTTCTTGTCTAAAACTGCCATAGTAGTAGCATGCTTAAATGCAGCTGATAATGTTTTGTTTTTTCTTACAAATGCTATCCTTGTCAAACCATCCCATTCAACAAAGTTTATAGGGGGTGGTGGGTTTCTTGGTTCTATCCTTACTACACTAGACTCTACTTTCGGTGGAGGCCTAAAATTATTTTTCCCAACCTGAAAATATAACATTTTATAACTAATATTGTTTAAGATTATTCAAGGGAGGCAAATTGTACACTATGACATAGTCAAATACTCACCTTCATTAACATATCAACACGTGCTAGCAATTGAGTATTAATAGATAATCTGCAATATAACTTATCACCAGGTTTGGCTACTAATCTCTGTGCAAATTCTTGTTGAAACATAAGTATTGCACATCTAAAAAAAGGTCGATGCAGAAGTAATTTGAAAACTAATGGTGAGCTGATTTGATAAGGGATATTGGCAACGCAGATATCAAAAAAGGGCAATTCTGTTTTAAGTACATCTCCAACAAGAATTTGTAATTTTGCTTGATATGGAGTTCCTTGCACACGCTTCTGTAGTTCAGCTACTAATCTAAAAAGATACAATTATCTGATATTACTGCACTCCTTAGAAATTTACAATATCATAAGTTAATATTCCTTACCTTGTATCTATCTCACATGCCACAACTTTTTTTACTCTGTCAAGTAATTTGACAGTCATATTTCCTGTACCTGGCCCAATTTCTAGAGCTATATCAGTTGGCCTTAATCCAGCTTTGTCTAACATAGATGTTATTATAAGAGGGTTTTTCAAAATATGTTGGCCGAAATCCTTATTAAACTGGATCCCTAAAATGTAACATATTAATTGTATTTATTTATTTAAAACTTTTAACAAGTATTGTTTCCATAAAACAAAAAAACTACGCCCTTACCCTGTTTAGCAACTTCATTGTGAATCCTTGATTTCTTTTCCGTTTTTACTTTAGGCATTTTATTTTAAAATACGATATCTAGTTCTTACCAAGCAAAAAACTCAAGGATAGTGACATGTGTACAAAATGACAAAAATAAATATCGCTAAATAACCTCCAATAAACTTTTCTTTTTTTTTTTTGTTGAAGTTCTCCCGTTTTAGGGAAGGCAAAGGGAACAATGCCCATACAGCCTGATCTTTAATTAAATTAATCTTCTTTTTGTTTTTACATTAGAATGTCGGTGTGACGCATTCTAATGTTTCTTGGAGTGTTTGGCACGAAATGTATCGAGTTGGCTTTTTCGATAAGCTTCTGTGAGGTAGTCAACACTACAATAAAATTCTCACGTCCACTTGACCGGAATAGCGTATATTTTAACGATTCCACTAATTCTTCAGTTACGCAGACAGTTTTTACACAAAACAACACCAATTTTATTTCACAATATCCACTATGAACGAATTTAAGAATAATTAAAATAAGACGCCAACCACACTCAATGAAATCCCGCCAAAAACTCTAACTTTTTTTATGTACAATGTTACATCCCTACCTATGTCAAATACGCATTTTTTTAAAATATATTCACCCTTTTAAGTAGGCGAAGGCGTTGCCATACAGCCTTGTTTTCAGACAGACAACTGACAGAGGCGAAGCACCCACAGATTATTGTACGGCTACATTCCAAATATCAGATTACGTATAAACTTTTAAATTTTAATTATTTAATTTTGAATTATTCAAATTGCTGTCAAATATTATGATAATCCTAGTTTGTAAAAAGTATGAATGAAAGACAATCTTTAAGAATACCTCTAACAAACTAATAATCTAGCTACACATATAAATACAAATGCAAGCAACGACATTTGGCAAAACAGCAACATAACAGACAACAGTTTACTACAACAGTTGTTAGAAAATAACACTTCATTGTTATTCGTTATTGTAAAACAGCCGTTATTACCATCACTACGCACGACATAACACGACATACAAATAAATCCGGCTTTACTTCCTGTATAAACGGATAAGGCCCCTGTGTATTACTTTCCTCTGCTTTCCTCTATGAGAAGGTAAATGTATGACCAGTTACAGTACATTTTTTGAATTCCCATAATGTTTCGTAAGCATTCCAGATAGAATATTATATAATATTGGGCCCAATTCTGGCGTGCCAACTTATATCTAAAACTTACTAAAATAAGATATAGAGTTGTCAAATTCAATAGGCTAGTTGACTCATGTCGAATTGTATTAAATAAATGTTTATTTCTTACAGTATTTGGTCTAAGGAACCTAAATATATCGATTTCACTTCATAAAAGCAGAAGATTGCTGTAGAAATTTAATTTAAAAAAATATTTTTTAGTCTATATTTTTTAAACACTAAAAACGCTGTTCGCCACATCCGCCATGATTTTGACGTCTCTTTCAGTAAACAACTAAATGTCATTCACGTGTTATTGTGGGTGGATTCTTTAGTCTGAATAAATTTATCTTAAAACCCTTTTAACTTTAGATAAGTTTCCGTTTACTGTTTTTTTTAACAAAACTAATTGTGGATGCCGGCTTTGTGAAAGCACAAATCTGCCAAGAATTGACGCATTGGTGGTTGGTGAATTTTTTGCACTAAACCCCGATTACTGCTCTGCGGAGCAGAGAAACGACAAGGCATCTATGTAAGTACAGTGCATTTAGTATTACAATGTAGTAATAAACATAAAACTGATACAACATATGAATAAGTGTAATAAAGTTGCGTAGGTTAATTTCTTTCGGCACTTTCATCCACAACATTCCTGGCGTCTTCAAGGATGTGTTTTTATATTCTCGTACAATACAATAATGATAATTACTTTATTTTTCGTGGTATTTATTAGAAATCATGTTCTTTTTATTATAAACTCAGTTATTTTCTACGTGCTTACGAGTTTTTGTTTACTACAGTTGACATCATAGCATAGACAATCTATAGACTAAAATGGCCGACAGCGTTTTTGTATGTCCATGAAAATTCTATTTTAAAATTAAAGATTTGTAGCTTTCTAGGTCTCAAAAAAATACAATACATTTTTTTTCGTTCTAATAGAACATTTATTAACCATTTAAAACCTTTTTCCAAAAAGGGTCAACTAGCCTATTGACGTCGCTAAGTTATTCAACTTAGATTTAGATGATTAAATGCTATTCTGAAACGCGTTCTAAATGTCATATTTTCTCTAAAATTAGAAATGTCACACTAAATTTCAGAAGGACCTACGGAGGTCCTCTCTAAATTTAAATGTGAATAATTGGGGCCAAATTATTAGGTAAATGATTGCTGTACTTAAGTTTTGAACTTGTTGTTAAGGTTGGATATGGGTTTATTTCGTTAAAAAAAGTCATACATTTTATACAATAATGAACGACGACGGTGATAATAATACATTAGCTAGATCTTTTGTTTTTTTAAAAAAAGGTAGGTAAGTCTATGTAACGATACGGATTTATTATAAGCCTAAATGGCCTAAATAATGTGTCATGAGCCACCACGCGGGCCTAATGCGGCTTAGTGGGGGCTAACGACTGCGGATACAGCGAGCAGCAACATAGGAACTCGATATAATACATTTTTGGTTGGTCACCCATCCTAAGATCGGCCATTGTAAAAGTTGCTTAACGTTCACGATCGCAGAACGAACGCGTTATACTTGCGCTTTTGTGGTACTTGGTAGGTAATGTATACGTATATTTTGTATAAAAAAATAAATGATTTAAGGTAAAATCTTTTTTAACATAAATAAAATCCAATCAAATAACGAAACACGAAATAACTACTGTTTGCAATTGAGAAGTTGGTTTTTATATATCCGAAAGTGCTTGGCATCTTCACCAAATGAATAATTGGGATTTGGGACGATCTCGCCAAAAACTGATAGAAACAAAAAAAGATAAAAATAGGTTACGCATCTCGGATTATACGATAAATGAGATCAAAATCTTCACAAAATAGCCGGGGGTATAATTACAACCTCTTACCGAAACTGAAATTATTAACCTAGGTAATTAGATAGATGCGCTGGATTGAGAATTTACGATGCAAGAAATTTTCAAGGATGATTCTCGTTAGACCGTGTCGGTCGTAGCAGCCTTCCCTATGAATGGAATAGGGAGATTGGGCCATGATGCACCACGCGGGCCCAGTGCGAATTGTCGAAGGCTAACGACTGCAGATGCAGCCGGAGGAACTCGAGATAGAAGAATTTTGGTCACCCATCAAATGACTGACCACGGCGAAAGTTGCTTAATTTCAACACGCTAACCACCTGCGCTATCGAACTCATATAGTTAAGTAATATTAAACAACATATTTTACATGGATTATGGACACATTCACGCTGTTCCGGGCGGTAACCAACTGACAACCGAGCAACAAATGAAACAACGCTCGGAAAAAACTTGGTCCCGCGTCGGCTCGGCCACGGCTCGCTGCATGAATACAGCGCTAGCGCAGTGCCGCCGGGCAATCGAAGCGATACCTCAGACAAAACAAAATTTGCTCGAACGAGTACACTTACCCTATTTACTTTATATGAATGAATAAACTGCATCACGGCACAACAACAGTACGGTCGAGGCACGTCTTTGTAAATTACAGGTACGGGATTGGCTCGGTGACTGTCCTACGGCTGAAGTTCGGCTCGGACTCGATCGTCTCTGATCATCCTTAATAGATTTGTTCGGTACCAAAATGTAGTTAGTGTCTATATTTTACCAAAAAAAAATACTTAGGCATGCTCTAAGAAAAAATATGTTTCCTAAAGTTCTCCCCGCAGATTTAATTTCTCCAAGTTCATATTTTTCCCCAAAATAAGGATAAACACTCCCATTATTAAGTTCCTTGGAGAAGGCAAAAAAAACTTCCTGTCAGTGTCACTGTTACTGTCATTCCACCTATAGCCGACATTTTTAATTTTAATAAATCATTTACGCGGTTTTGAGTGCAATATTTTTGTAAGTTTCCTGTTAATTATAGAACTGTGCTCTACATTGAAATCATCATTTTTGTATTCTTTATTAATTTCAGTGCGTGGAAAGATGCCTAGATACCATAAGGTAGAAATCAACAAGACAGAATGGATAGTACCAGAGCGGTATCAAATGTTAACACCTGTAGGATCAGGAGCTTATGGTCAAGTTTGGTACGATTAATTTGATTTAATGAAAAGCTTAGGCAACATGCCAATCTTATTTATATACTGTTTCGATTGATTGCCCTCATAGTAACATATTACGCGGTACATTGCCCTTGCGTAGGCGGAACTGGTTTTCAATAATGGCTAATGTAATGAAAGCGTTTTTGTTGTAGTTCAGCGATCGACAGTTTGCATAATATGAAGGTAGCCATAAAAAAATTGGCCAGGCCTTTTCAATCTGCTGTTCATGCTAAAAGGACATACCGTGAACTACGTATGCTTAAACATATGAACCATGAGAATGTCATTGGTGAGTTATACAAAATAAATTATAACTATGTTATGTAAACAAAAGTTTGATAAATAACAAGTGAAACAAATCTTAATAATTTTTTGATGATGTATAAAGATTAATAACGAAAGCTGTATTACATTTTATGTTGGAATTCACACAGGATTGCTAGATGTATTTAGCCCAGAAAAAACACTAGAAGAGTTTCAACAAGTATACTTGGTTACTCATTTGATGGGAGCTGATTTGAACAACATTGTTCGTACTCAAAAACTATCAGATGATCACGTACAGTTCCTTGTCTATCAGATATTGAGAGGACTGAAGTATATACATTCTGCAGGAATTATTCATAGAGTATGATATTTTTTATTTGTTCGTTTCAATTCTGATTAATACTCTCAAAAATGTTTCGCAAATATTTTTCTAACTTATGGATATCCAAATTTTCTTATTCTCATTACATTTAAAAAGGGTCATAATTAACTTAAGTTTAAATGAAACATTTGATGAATCATGTTACTTTTGTAGCTTATTATGCAGTGAAGACTCCTTTCTCAGGACTCATCACTATTCAGACTACTGTTCACTTTTAAATATATTTACAGTTTACCTTATAGTTCTTGTTATTAAAGCTGCATCATTACTTCACATTGTAGGTAAGTGCTTTATAGCTTAATATACAGTCAAGATACCTTTGTCAGGTAACACAGCCATTCACTTGTAAATACTTTTACACTTTACCTTCTAATACTTATTATTAAACTGCATCATTACGTCACATTGTAGGTAATTTGTATTAAACATTGCTGTTGCATGTATCAAACATTGAAAAGGAAGAGGAAATGCAATTTTATTATATTATTATTTAAGCCTTGATCTGCTGATATTGAGAACAGTTGAATTTGTTATAGTAAAATTATTTAAATAATTAATATCTGATTTTTGAGTGTGTTATCAGAAATTATTATTATTTTATTGGAATACTATTATCTTCGTTATTATTTCAAAATATGTAACATATAATAACTTGCAGGATTTAAAACCATCAAATATAGCTGTGAATGAAGATTGTGAATTAAAAATCTTAGATTTTGGTTTAGCTCGCCCTACTGAAACAGAAATGACAGGATATGTTGCTACAAGGTATGTATACTTTAGCGACTAATATATTTAAAAACAATTAAATAATTTTCAGGATAATTGAAGAGCATAGATTTCATAAAAATATTAATTTTATTGTTAATAGGTGGTATAGGGCTCCAGAAATTATGTTGAACTGGATGCATTATAATCAAACCGTGGATATTTGGTCAGTGGGGTGCATAATGGCTGAACTTCTAACTGGAAGGACTCTGTTCCCAGGATCAGACCGTATCCTTTTTATTATTTTCTATTGTAGTATACTGCACTTGGTTGTTGTTGTAGATTGCCTTCATTACAATATATATAAAAACAAAATGATCGTAAAATTTCAGTGCTGAACTGCTGATAAAACCTGTTTATTTATATTTCCATTTTTTGATCTAAGGAATGTAATTCAAAATCTTCACCCACATACACATACCAATTGAATGACTTAATTCATTCAAAATGTCCATTATGCATGGCCCAGTATTCAATTGTAGATAGGTACACTTATTTTTTATTGTATGCCTTTCAACCTTAATGGACGAGACAGATATCCATCAATTGAACTTGATCATGGAGGTGCTTGGAACACCAAGTCAAGAGTTTATGCTGAAAATATCCTCGGAGTCTGTAAGTAGACTTTTTAAGGAACTAGGACCCACATAATAATCAATTGGAATATAAGTTTCCAATTTTTGAAAACCCTCATTCATTATTGGCAGTCATAACATAGCTTTGCATTAACTTGCTTTAATTGATGTGGTTTGTCTTGTCGAGATGTGGCTTGTGTAAGTTTGGTGCTTGTTAACCTTAACCTTTGTGCGTCAGATATCGATCATCTCACCAGGATATTGTTTTTGTGTGGAAAACCTGAACAAGAGACTATTGATAAAATAATTAGTGAAGAGGTAAGAGCAGTAACAATTCTGAAAACTATAATTTTCTAAAGATGCTTTAATAATTTTAGTTGAAACGTAAGGTAGCCTACTTATGCATTGGCCCAACTAATTTAGGTATAGTAAAAAATTCACTCAAGTGCAAAACTGTACTGCGTGATATGATGCTGGGGGTCTAAAATAGAGACATAAATAGAAAATGTTTAAAATATAAATCTGAAAAATAAGATAATTCACGATTTTCGTTGGAAATATATTAAAACTTTTTAAAAATGAAACATAAAATTATCAGCGTAAAGTAACATGCAATCTTGTTATTTTAGACCCCCAGTAAAATGTAACTGTACATACATTAATTGCCGTTTTGATTATTTATTGTTATTATTACAATTGTTTTATGTTGCATTATCATCAACAATATGGGAAGGTTCACTTTGAATTATGTGATATGATCTGCAGTGTCTTTGTCTTTGTCAAATGTATGTGCACAGTTGTAAATAGAGGTCTCTGTGCTATTATCATCATGATATTGAAATGGTAAACTGTGAATATTGACGTAGGTAATAAATGCACATATTAATGTATGCACGAATGTTTTATAACAGGCAAGAAATTACATCCAATCTTTGCCGGCGCTAAAACGACGGGATTTCCGCGAGGTCTTCCGAGGTGCCAACCCCCTTGCGGTCAACTTGCTTGAGCTGATGCTTGAACTGGACGCTGACAAGTGAGTGTTTAAAATATAATTACTCAAACGACTTTTATATATCCCTTATGGATTGCCTGGTGAAAAGTACTGATTGCGTCACAAACTTTGCTGTTTAAAGTCTTTCGGACAAGTTACTTTCGGTAGTCATTATAAGTGATAAACAACTTTTTCATCAGATGTCACTCAAAATTTATTTACGATATTTTTCGACTTGTCGCCCATTACAAAGCTGTATTACATTTAATGTGTAGGTACTCTTTAACATCTTCAATATATTTATATTCGCTTGTTCAAGAGTTTTATTATCATTTATATAAGCAGTTAAGATTTATGCTAACAGAGTATGATAATATATATATACTAGCTGACCCAGAGAACTTCGTACCACCATAAAAATAGGGGCAGGTGGTAGAAGAGAAAATTTAGGATTGTATGTATTTTTTAATACCACATTATATAAAATAAATATTGTCCAAAAAAGTTTTAGGGGTGTGTAACGTAGTGTTATATCAATTTCCTGGGATAACATTCCTCCTAACCCATATGGGAACACAACGTTACAATACCCAATAGTTTGAATTTTGGAGCGAAGTCGCATTATAGGTTTCAGAACACAACGTTACAGGTGGACAACCATTATCACTTAAGGATATGAAAAATAGATAGTAGCCGATTCTCAGACCCACGGAATATGCATATAAAATTTAATAAAAATGGGTCAGGCCGTTTCGGAGGAGTATGGTAACTAACATTGTGACACGAGAATTTTATAAGAGATAATACTAGTTGACCCCGCGTACTTCGTACGGGTTAAAATAATTTGGAAGAAATGACGGACCCGAGTCTACCGTACCAAAAGGGACGAACGTCAAATGTTTGACAGGAAAGAAGATAGAACATTTTATATGGGAAAATTAAAATTACGTTTTTACTATCTTCCTTGCAATTTTTCCATATTTTCGCACCTTTTAAACCTTTCCTAGACCTCCACGAACATTAGACCAAGATAAGGTAAATCCGTTCAGCCGTTCTCAAATTTTAGTGAAACTTAAGAACAGCAATTGATTTTTATATAAATAGACTAGCTGACCCATCGAACTTCGTGTCATCTAACAGTCGATCGAATGTGGTTATATCGAGAGTCTACTGTACCGAAGGAACGAACGTCAAATGTTTGACAGGAAAGTACCTAGGTAGAATAGTTTATATGGGAAAACGTAATTGTTGTTTTTACTATTTTCCCCGCAATTTGTCCATATTTTCTCATCGTTTAAACATTCCCTGGACTACGACAATCATTTCAAAGATAAAATCAATTAAATCAGCCCGGCAGTTCTCGAGTTTTAGCGAGGCAAATGAACCACAATTAATTCTTTTATATATAATAAGTGGCCCGCCCTCGCTTCTCTTCGGTGTAGAGCTGTAGGGTAGAATTGGAATTTTTCCACCTTTTAAACCTTCCCTAGACCTCCACGAACATTTCAAAACCCAGATAAGATAGTTCAGTCGTTCTCGAGTTTTAGCGAGACTAACGAACAGCAATTTATATAAAGATATGAAGTTCAGGCTTACCCTCATCGTCTGGAACCGGTACTTAAAATAACCTGTATTTTGTTCAGGCGTATAACGGCGGAGCAGGCGCTTGCGCACGAATACTTAGCGCAATACGCGGACCCCACTGACGAGCCGGACTCTGCGCCCTACGACCAGAGCTTCGAGGACATGGACCTGCCCGTCGACAAGTGGAAGGGTGAGTAGTAACGACCAACTCGCACCTTCAACATCCATACTAATATTAATCTAGCCACTTAGCGCAATACGCTGATAAACCGATGAACCGGACTCCGCACCCTACGACCAGAGCTAATAAGTTTTGGTCACCCATCCAATGACCGACCACTGAGAAAGTAGTTTAACTTCCACGATCGCAGGCCGAACACGCTATATACCTGCGCCATCGAGCTCCTTTATATTAATCTATTTTGATCACAAAGCCTAATTTACAGAATTTCTATGACTGTATATCAAAACAGCAAAAAGTCGGTAGTAATAAGTTTTCGTAAAAATTAAAGATCAGCCTTGCGGCCAATTTGTAGATAAGATATTTAGGTTATGCTTTATTGCTTATAAAAATTTATACTCATCCTGCTACGTCTAAAGAATTTCAGGTGCTTTGATTCATATTCGTTCTATTAAACAAACTATAGGCCTTCTGCTTTGCATGTGATTAGAGTTGAGGCGTTTCGATTCATAGACATTCTGTAATTTATACATTGATTTTTGGCGTTTTGCTTCAGACATTCTGCAAATTAAGATTTTCTATCAAAATAGATATTGATATTGATCAATAGTCTATACATTATGAAGGGGGAGGATTTTATTATATTTGTGTGTATTAGTTTATTACCTGGATTCTGACACATAGGACCCTTGATATCGCGAAAAATTGTTAGGTTTCCGAGGGAATCTCCAACTAATCATAAAACGCGGACGAAGTCGCGGGTGGAAGCTAGTATTGTTATAATTCCGATGTTGGCGTAAGCGGCGGCACTTGCTTTGTAATGCCGGCACTTCACTTGGCTATTCTTATTTGCTATTTGTGAACTTAACAATGGTCTGCCCTAATGATGCTTTCTTTAAAAGGAATGATAACAACAGACTGAAGTCAAGTTTACAAATAGCAAACACGAACAGCCAAGTGCGCGTAAAGAGTTAATGATGTAGGTGGGGGTGGCCAACAACTGAGCGCAGGCGTCGTTAGCAGTTCGTTTGTACACTAGCTTCCACCTGCTCCTTCATCTGAACCCTACAGGAAACTATGATTTTTTCTGAGATAAAAAGATTCTATGTCTTAATTGTCCAGGTAATAAACTAGGTGTGCCAAATTTCATTCAAATCCGATAAGATATTTTACTTTTAACATACTTTAGATCTGAGTAAACAATTAGATATTTCATTTTTTTTGTAGTTTTGATTTTATGACAGTTATTTTTGTTGAAAAAGTTTTTGTAAAATCGAAAAAATATATGTAAAAGAACCTTTATCTTAGTTTTTGAGCCTATTGAATACAAACAATCACATCTATCCTCTTTATAATAATAGATAACCTTCTTTAATCTAATATATAAAATTCTCGTGTCACCGTGTGCGTAATTGAACTACTCTGAAACGGCTCGACCAATGTTCGTGAAATTTTATATGCATATTCAGTAGGTCTGAGAATCGGACAACATCTATTTTTCAGACCCCTTTTTTTTGGATTTTTTTTATGATACAAAAATACATACAACCCATAATTTTCACCCTCCTACCACCAACCCCCAATTTTTTTTATGGCGGTACGAAGTTCGCTGGGACAGCTAGTTTTATATACTACATTAAGTAAAATATTGGTACGTCTTTAATTTACCACCTATACGTATTTTTTTCAGATTTAGTATGGAAGGAAGTGGTGGAGTTCAAACCTCACCCTCAACACATGAATACCGTAGTTGAAGTTAATCCGCAATGATTTTAAATTAATTTTATTTAAGCCACACCTTAAAGTCCAGGAGCTCTACTCTCTTTCTCCGAAACGAAATTTCGGTAACGAACGAATTTCAAACGAAATTTCGCCAGTTTCTCTACTCTATTTCATTTTCGAACAGGCACATTATCTTCGGAACCATAAACAGTTTTCGTGAACGAATGGAATGAGTCATGTTTGTGAGTTCTTTTTATCTCTACTTTTAAAAAAACTTTTTTTTACTTGGAAACAATATAGGTAGTTTACGGCAAATTTTTTTGATGACATTAAAAGAACCTTCTTTGACAGTGTTAGCTGACTAATTTGTAGAGTCGATACAATCTACTGTATGTCAACCTCAATTTGTCGTTTAATACTTTGAAGTATCGAAATTACAAAAAATAATAAAAAAATGGTTTATTTGTTAATTTTACATGCTAAAAATGTTACTCGAGCTAAGCAGCTATTATTAAAAATACTCTTGCAAGTATTTTAGGCTTAATTAAAACAAAAATCTCAAAACGAAAATGAAAAGGTAACACTTTTCATTTCGTCGATTTGAGGTTAAAATTTCGAACAATTATCTGTCAAATTCAACTTTTCCTTCGAAAGTTTTGTGAATTAGAGTAGGCTTGGAGAATTTAATTGTCAAAATATTTCGGACGAACGAATTTTCGAAATGAAAAGGAAACAGAGTAGGGAACGTGCGAAATTTCGATCGAAATTTCGTTTTTCGTTGAAGTAGAGTAGGCCTCCTGTTATCAAGTCAGCACGCTTGTAGTCAACTAGTATAGATCCTACAGCCACTTGTTGTATTTAGTTTACAAAGTACATAAAATGTAATGTAATCTAAGGCTATAGGTTCAAGGTAACGGATCAATTCAACATTGCTGGACAACGTTTTACTATTGATGAAATCAATGTGCTGATTTTTTATAGTCATATGCAGTAAATCCATATATATTTTTAAAATATTGACTCTTGTACAGTATCTTGGTTTACGATAAAGTTTTGTTTATATGGTCTATTGTGGTACCTAATTATGGAATCCGAGGCTTACCATGCCGGTGCTAATAAATTATTTGTGAACATTAGAAATAAGAAACTATTTTTATGATACCAGTAGAACCCGTATAGGAAATAATAACTATGTTTTGATATGGTTAAACAAATTCAACTAAATAGTTTAATACTTGTGCGTTGTGCATAAATTTAATTGCATGGCAGCAATTGATTTAATTCACAGAAAGGTTATCTTCTGATTGAAGAATCTTTATCTCTTCCTGTACGGGCAATATAATGTATTTTTAATCAGATTTTAAAGGATTTTTTGGAATGATCTATGTTTCGCTACTGAACAATATTCACGCATAGTCGGCTTGTGGTATTTAACTTGCTCAGATTTTACCTGTAATATAAATGAATAATGTACTAATTTTATTATTGTAATGATAAGATAGCTATGCACGTAATTAGCTTAATCTTGTCCAAATTTATAGAACGGAAGTACGGACTTTGTCGACAATATAACAGTATGAATTGCGGTTTAAAATTTACAATGCACCGTTACGATTGACTCTACTTGTACTTTTGAATTTGTTGGTCTTGACGTTTCAATATGCTTTGACGAGGTTTGCGGGCTTTCTGATCGCGGAGAACAATGCTTTGAGACATTGGTTAATTAAAGACCTCGCTCTAAGACAGAGACAATATTGCGTGACAGGCTCTTTATCTATAAGGCTGACCTTATCTCTAAATAAATACTGAATTGAAATTCATGGAATTTCATGTAGGTACATTAACCATCTCAGAAATAACATTTAATTTCATTTCTTTCGCTTTCCCTTTCAAAGCTGAAGAAAAGTGTAAATAATGTTTTGACTCATACCCAACTATAAAATTCAAAGTGTTAGGGAATGAAGCAAAAAGTGTCTTTAACCTCTGGTTTAGCACAATTTTTAAATCCGTGTACCTACTAATAATGTGAATTATTCAGATCGTTATCAGAATAATCGTTAGGAGGTAGTGACTGTTACCAAATCGAAATATTTGATAATGTCTTTTTATACATTTGTATGTGCGAAATACATACAATAATATAGTAATTCTAATAATCAGATTATGAATTATTTACGTAGGTACGCTATAAAGTAGTCGTTGGCCGCTCGTCCGTACGAAAAATACCAAACACAATTAAGTAATGTTTCGAATATAAGAAACATACTTATGTAAGGGTTTCTATTTCTTCATAGCTTCATGAGAAAAATAAGGCTATTTGACAGTATGAAAAATAATGAATTACATATTATATTAATATGCATATTAGCAGCGATTTTACTATTCTGAAAGAAATAATTAATAACTTTTCTATAATAAAATCATTACATAGAAATTATTTTTTTGTTCCATTGTAACGTGACCGAAAACGCCTGGGATTGGCAAATATTAAAATGACGTCACACGCTAGTAAACTTCCGGCTAAAGTGACATTACATTGTATCGTTTGGCGTTTTAATGATGACAGTCGTGTGACGTCACACACTAGTGAGACGCCATAATGTCCAGAGAATTGTTTGCGCGGCAATTTGAAAATTGAATTTTTAATTTAGTTTTTTTTACTGAATTACACATAAGAATTATAAATATGAACTCCTTAAACATAAGTAAATAACATGAGATCGTTATCTAAAACTTGTCAAATACCCTTATTGTCAGGCTGGATCTGACAATTGGTCGACAGGTCGAACCATCGCTCAATATCAACATCGAATTCTATTACTATTGATCTATTTCCTTCAATGCAAAGCTGTTGAAAGGGCTATATTTTTAAATTAGTTATTGTGAGAATTATTTTTTGATACGCAGATGTAGCTTCACCATTTATAAATATTTAAATGTGTATAAATCCACTACTTATATAAAACTTGTAGCGTAATAAAGTATAGTATTCTTGTGATCACCGCAATGTTGCTATGAGTGTTGGACCAGTTAAATTGGCTTATTTAAAAGCACTTAAAATACAGTAAATTGTTAAGACTTCTTTAACATAATTTTGTAGTTTCTTGTTATTTAATAATACATTATTAAACAGTCACCCTTGAGTGACCGTGCCGTCAATTTCAATAGTATTATGTCTAATTACCTTTCATACAGTACTTAAATATTATCGACAATTTGTAATAATCACAATCACCAAAGTGACTTAAAACTGTATAAAGCAATAACTGGGTGCAATGCAACATACAGATAATTTAGGAACATAGATGTATTAATTACCTGTATTTTTATGTATTGTTAGGGATTTTAAAGTTTAAGAATGTGAAATACATTGATAATAATTTCATGACTTTTCTTTTTATTTACGATGTCCTTTATACTTACGATAGATAGATACGATAGACGGTTGTGATATGTTCTAACGAGTTGTTGCTTTTGTAACTTTTTGTGTCAGCTTTAGAAGCCCCAGTTGATTAAAGTATGATTTCTGGAATAAAACCTATGCTATAATGTTCTTTCCCGGGCCTCGAATCATCTCTATACCAAATTTCATCTAAATCGGTTCAGCGGTTTAAGTGTGAAGGGGTAACAGATAGACAGTCACAGATTCTACCCATCAACAGCAACAACTTTTATTATGGGACCAACGCTGAAATCGCGAAAAAAAATCGACTGTTTCATACAAAAGTGCATCAGCTAATCGACCAGAATGTATGAAACAGCTGAATATTTTTTTCGCGATTTCAGAGTTGGTCCCAGAATAAAGTTGTTCCTGTTGATGGGTAGAATCACCCCCTAACAGGTTGTTGGTGTTTTAAAATTAACCTTGTATACGAAATTCATATCCATACTATAGGTAGTATATACTTAACTGAGTCCTCGCCTGCGGAGTAAAGAGTTTGGGGGAGGACGAAAACGGGGACCGCGAGAGGTGCGGGCGACAGGCACTTGTAATTTTGACAAGAATGTGCCTGCCGCATCTCTCACGGTCCCCGTTCTCGTTTTCCCCCATACCCTGTACCCCGAAGGCGAGACTCAGTTAAGCGGTTAACCTATCTATACATATAATAAAATGGTAGGAAAGACAAAACTGTACATTGAATATTTTCTTAAAAGAATACTTGGGGTGTGATCTACAATTGATACCGAAGCCAAAAATATAGTTTTTAGAATTTTTGTATGTACGTCCGGGATAAACGAAAAGTACTGCATGGATATACTTCAAATTTGGCACGAATATTATTAAGAAGTCGGGTCAACATATAGGCTACATAAATTTCACGAAACTTCACCCCTAAGGGGGTAATACGGGGGTTGGGAGTTGAAGTAAGAGGCTTGAAAATTAACATGTATGCTCTATAGATAGTGTAGAGGTGTACTAATATTGTATCTTTAGAAATAAACCCCCTTTTGAGGTCAAAAAGTATGTGCAAATAACTAACTGTACGCGTACGAAGTCGCGGGCGGCCGCTAGAAATATTATAATTGCGAAAATGTTCCTGTCTGTGTGTTACCTCTTGAAGCTTAAACTACATAATTCTGAAATCTACATAAAGGCAGAAACAGACTTATGAAACTCGACGCCACGCGTGTTGAGTCAAATCAAAATGTATAAATGCGATTCAACTAAGAATAGGACCGACTGGGTGCCATATTTTGACATCATAGCTGTCAATTCAAACGAAATAGGTAGAGTGAGCAAAAAAAAAAATCTATTTAATAAAACTTCTTACTTAGATTAAGTGAGAAAAAACATCAGATTTTTTAATAAAATTAATTTACTAACATTATGAGAAAAACACTACTGATTTTTAATAATATTTCTTTATTATGACTGCGTGAGAAAAAACATTAATCAGAATCTAGCTCTTCAATTCCGCTCATCTCTGCGTTACCGCCGGAGTAGTTATGAATAATCATGCAGGTCACATACGAACATGTATCCTATATGCAAACGAAAGCTTTAAATCGTCTTTCTAAACGCAACATAAAGTGACATTTGGTTGACGATTTAGGTTATCAACTATACATAGCCAAAGCTCAATAAATGAAAAGAAATATCAACCAATATTAATTATCAATATTTGTTATTGTTTGTTTAAAAATGTTTGATTTTTATGCTAGAATTAGCAGAGTGCTAAAAAAGTGTTCAGAGTTTTTTTTGCAAACTGTACTTTACAAGCTACATTTGACAGATGGAGGTCATTGGATTTCCTATTCTTATTTGAATCGCATTATATTCACATTAGAAACATCCGATGCGACGCAATGCGCCATAGAAAATACGCGTCACGGTTCATAAGGCTGTTTCTGCCTTTAACTGCTGAACCGATTGAAATGTTTGGTACAGAGATAGTTCGAGTCCCGGGGAAGGACATAGGATAATTTTTATCCCAAAATCTTTGATCCTTTTAGGTTATTAGCACTACCAAACTCAGATGCAGCAAAGTCGATGTTTGATATGGTTTTCGCTAGTAAGAAAAGCTCGCCCTCTCCAATGTTTTAAATTAAATTAGTTATGTACTAGCAAACCAGTGAACCAAATGTTCACCAAAACCTGATTTAAAAAAAAAATGTATTTAATTAATTGAGAATTTCGGAGATTTTGTGTGGTTTCGTTTGAAATTCGTGATTTCTCGAAAACCGGAAGTGCTACGTTACTCAAATCCGGTTTGTAGTCTTATCAGACTATTCTTAACTTATAACTTAAATATTCTCTTTATCTATCTCTTACGGTTTGGCCGCTGAAACAGCACCACAGACGGACGGACTTGTCTAATAGATAAGAGATGCTTTGGTTAGGGTACGATGAGGCTGGCATATTCATAGAATAAAAGCCTCTAAATAAAAAAAGAAAAAAAAAAACCTTTTAGGTGGTGAAAATTGTTGTTACTTTGGTATCGCCATTTATAAAGGTATCTATTTTCACTGCGAATTCATGTACAAATTATATTAACAAGGTAGAATCCTCCGTCTTTTTTTCGTCGGTTAAAAAGTTTCAAAGCTATTATGCTAAACCACTTGAGATGGTAGTTGTTAGTAAACAAGTAGGTAGTAATGAACTGAATTATGTAGTTTGCACCACACCACCCGAGGCAGATAAACGATGTATAGCGAAACCAACACTACATACCTAATTAAAGCAAAACTGAAAAACCAAACCTAAAAAGCTTTGCGGAAAATTGTATTATATTAACATAAAATTAAATAAGAAATGTGGAATTTTATTAAAAATCACTAGAATATTGTGTATACATACTATTTCTTTATTATACTGGACTCCCTATTTTACAAGACCTCAGTAAAATTTAATCAAAACACGGGGATCCTCCCTTATTCCTATGAAAAAAAACTCAAGTAACTTCATTGACCGAGAACATTAAATTTAACATTTAAGTAATCAAAATTTAATATGTAAGTGTCATAATAAAAACAGTATTTACCCCATAAGATTAAAATCTATGATTTTCCCTGAGAATAGACACAAACGAACTCTTAGTGCGTTTCAGCGAGATAATAAGAATAACTTAACACTCGTATTTATAAACAAGTAATTACTTAACACTATAATTCTTGAATAATAGCTTTAATTAGCAACGAAATTTAATAAGTACCTACTGTATTTAAGTTATAAGTAAGTTATTCTCATTCTAGTCAGTTCTATTTCTTAAGTATGAAAAGAAAAATGTTGCTCATGTAATTACTTAAGCAAAAGTAATAATATTTACTTTGTTTATAAATACGACGGTAACAGTCCTAAGAGGTTGAAAATTTAATGCATAATTGAGCGGTGTTAAGTAGAAAGTTCGGAGCAGCTGTTTTTGAATCCAGCGAAAGCAGTAAGCGTTAAATCAAACTTTATCATGGGGTAATAGATCTCATTTTAGCTTACATCAAAAATGACTGCTGTCGCTTTCTGCTTTACACCATTAAATGTTTATGTTCATCGCTCAGTAAAAAATCATGTTAGCAAATATCGAGGCGCCTCATTTTCAGCAGCCCTACCTGCCTAACCTCTAAAGGCCTTGTGGCCAGGTCCTAAAGTTTGTCACTTTTACGACCGTATACAAAGACGTCAATTAACTTTTAAGGTTGATCATAACTGTCAGATTCTTTGTTTGAAGGAAGTATAGATTAAGCCAACGCATGACTTTAAATCGCATATACCCAGTCGCCACTGCGGGATTTACCACCGGAGGCAAATGTGAATAAAAAAAAATAACGTTTCTTCCACGCCCCCGCGGGGATTGCCACTGGAGGCAAATGGGAATGAAGTCATTAAACTCAGTCCGGTGGCAATTCCCGTGGGGGTGACTGGAAATATACGAAATTTATTTGATGTCTCTGAGTATGGCCGTCGAGTAATGAATCGATTACTTTCTATCTAGATTGTTCACTTTTCTATATCATTGTAATCGAGATAATGGCTGCCTACTTCTTCGCCATACAATCAAAGAAGTTGTATTCCTTGTTATTTACTTTTAACCGATAACCACTCGAACTTAACGTACCCTTAGCATGAACCAACGTTGAATTCGATCTAGACACGCGTTAAATGTCAAGAAGTTTATTCCTAATCTGTGAGTTTTTATGGAAATTTGAACAGCGCTACAACGGACGTAATGAGAATTAAAATTCTTCTATACAAAACTTCTTCACATGTGACGCGTATCGAGACCGAATTCAACTATTCGATTTTGGTTTGTGCTAAGGATACTGAACATTCGAGTTCAAGGGGTTTACGCCTTACATAACGAATCCTTACCACTTTTTTGACTGTACGTTTATTACGACATTATGTTTGAGTCAAAACCAATATAAATAAATAATTGTTATCACTATGAAATTCCTACTTATTTTTTAATGTGGTATGATTTTCCTTACGGCAAAAATGAAAGACCCGTTCTACATACAGTAGGTATGCAATTAAATTTATCATTGCAATCAAAGCATCTAGAATATACATAATCATCATATTGTATTAATTAGCACTTGAAACATTTAAAATCAAATTAAATAAATTTGTGATGCTTTAAAAACTGATGTAGATATCAATGTGATACCAAGAATTAAGTTTTGGATGTTGTTACATATAAATTAAATACCTGACACATTTGGTAAGTAAAAGAGAGTACAATATTATCACAATATCAATAATTTATACAATAGATTCTCATAACGACATGTATGTTTTTTGTATTGTTAAGTTAAGAGGTAGGTCATCTTCGGAATCTGAATTTGATACTTGTCTATGGCTTGTGGAGGGCACTTCTGCATTATTGTACACAATGGGTTCCACATTATTTGTATAGTTAACGCCGTTACTAGAACTAGAGCTAGTCGCAATACTACTTGACGCGTTCAACGGGGGCGTGTTACCAGAACTTATTTCACTGCTAGATTTTTTATTGTACATCACATTTACAACGCTTTTCAGTCTTTTACTCTCACGGCTTGGACGTCGACGCTTGCGATTTTTGGATTTGTGTCTATAACCACTACTAGTACTTGGTTGATCTAATATTGCCGCACTTTCTTCTTGAGGATCACTAAGTGGTGGTGGAGGTGTTTGTACTGTTGGTGTTGGAGGCGGTGGTACTTTTTTTGATGATTTTACTCCTTTACCAGAGTTTGATTTACGCGTACTGTTTTTGTCCTTTTCCTCTTTAGTCACTTGCTTATTATCTCTGCCGGGCAAACGACTTTTACGCTTTTTATGTCTCCTTTTTTCACTGCTGGTAGAATTAGCTTCTTTGCTTTTCTTTTTGTACTTCTTTTTCTTGGAGGTTTTACGTTTTTTACTTGAGCTATCAGAGGTACTGAAAGAATCAGATTCTGTTGTAGTTGATGATATCAAAGATGACGTAGTTGGTGAGGAAAAGGTAGACATAGATTCTGAATAAGATGCGGACTCCCAACTATGTGGAGGGGATGGTGTGGTCCGACAAGTATCAGTTGTGGTGGCGGTGTCATTAGAACGATGTCTCTTCTTGCGTCTTATCGGTGGAGGCCTTTGCGTGTTGTCATCGCTATCAGAATCTGCATTTTGTTCCGAGGCATGCCTTTTCAATATTAATTTCACTAAAGGTGCCAGTCTAGTGTCTTGGTTCTCCGAACTTTGGGCTTGAGTTTCCGGTGGGTTAGTGTCTTGAACTATAACATCACTGTCGGAACCAAGTAAATCGACAACTTCCGGAGTGCGATCCTGTGGTGGTTTTATATATCCGACGACCATAACTTCGGAAGAATCATCGTCCGTGTCTGAGTGAGATATAGTTTCAATGGGTATGACATTATTATTTGCAGCTGGTTGTGGAATGTAGTTTTGAGGATACACAGGTGCGGGCAAACGCGACGGTCCTGGTGGCGGCTCGGCGGGCCCCGAGCTCGAAACCATTACAATATCGGAATCAACACTAGCTTCAGATTCAGAACTGGAGATGACTTCATTGACCATTGTAGATATTGAGGTATCTGTAGTGTACTGTACATTGCGGTCATATCCTGTTAAGTCGTAAGGCGTGGAAGCAAAACAATAAAGCTCATGAAGAAAATGTTCTGTTCTGTCCCGAAAGTAAACTTGTAAAGCTTCTCTGAATTCAGGCGAGTTGATATGATACCGTGGTAGCAATTCCAGGATACGAGCGATGACATATGATATATGGCCAATATTTTCGTTCAGTAAATAGTGAAGTTCTCTATTGAGCCAAGGCACTAAGCGATGCATTTGTGAATCATTGTACCTTTAAAGAAAAATAAGTATTGGCTTTAAAAAGTTTCCTTATCTATCAAATTTCGACATCTTCGGATGTCGATGTAACCTTATAATCATAGCAACAAATCTTTATCAAAATTAAGGGTAAAGAAATGATAATTACTATTTTACAATGAGCTTAGAGCAAACCTGTAGTGAAATTATGCTCGGGGAGTACGTCCGACAAGTAAATAGACGTACCTATAGAAATCCGGGGAGCAATCTCTGAAGCGGCCGGTGAAGTCGGGTAGCGGACGCGCCCACAGGTTGTGTCGGTACACGGTGCGGCGGAAGGCGAGCGGCGAGCGGCGGCGGCGGCGCGCGGGCGGCACGCGGCCCGTGGGCACGCGCTCCTGCGGCGGCGGGAACACATCCGCCATTATGGGGTAGTGGCGCAGCAGCAGCTGCTGGATCGCCAGCGACTCATGCCGAGGCAACGTCAGCGTTGTTCTACAAACGCACGCAGGGTTATAGCTATTAAATCGGGATTGCTACCATGTACCTTGTTTTTTATGAGTCTCCGATATTTCGGCACTGTTGCAAGCGCCATGATCACGGAGTTAGTGGCCATGAAAGTTTAAAAGAACGCAGGGTTCTTAACGTGGACTTAGACATAGGGAGAGCGTCCGCCATTATGGATAGAGAGGGCGTCCACCATTATAGGGGAGTGGCGCAGTAGCAGCTACTGGATGACCAGCGACTCATACCGCGGCAACGTCAGCGTTGTCCTACAAACGACTGGGTTCTTTAGATTATATGTCTGCCCCTAAGATTTATTTTTTCCTGTATACATAATTAACCTATAAAACGTACTTGTGTTCCCAGTACTACTTGGTTATAATCTGATTAATGATTACAATTACTTGATGAGGCTACATTGCAATTAATAATAAAATCTTGGCCCTGCACTTAGTGCTCATAGCATTGGCCGGGAAAGCAACGGACATTGGTTTGATTCCAGCCAGTTACCTGGGCTTAGTTAAATTAATCCATGTGATTTTCCACCAAAGCCTAAGGATAGACATTTCAAAATAGTGATGAATACCAATTTTTCTCATCATGGAGTAGACATGCAAGGCAACAGGCAGGGATTTTGGGATTTACTCAAGCATGGAAGATTAACTTAAGGGGAGCAATTTAGCATCTTGTGAATTACTATCACCATACCTTAGCTCTTTACATAGTGCGAAAGTCCAGGGCAGCCCATCAGATTAGTAAAAAAAATCGATTGTTGGAAAACCTCGAGCACGTCACATTAAGGTAAGTTAATTACATGCCGATACGTGTACATTTCAATAATCTGGCAATTTGTATGTGTGTAGTGTGACATAAAGAAATTCAAAAAAAGGATATTCACAAAGTTGCAAAAAAATGTCACCTGAACATACTCGAGCGCAGTAATACATTTTTTTATTTTGAAGGAAATTAGTCACGAACATGGAAATAACATAATTATAAAGTGTGGTGCATGCAGTCGCTAAAAACTATGTATAAATGTTAAGCCTATGAGGATGTCGTCATTACAACTAATTTTCCAAGGCTTAGATACATATGATTATTTTTCCAAACTTCAATAATATCACAAAATAAATAAAATAAAATTTAAGTATTATAAACACTGTTTTTTGCAGATACTAAAAACAATGATGAAAACAACCAAGTCGAACCAGAGTTTTAAAGATGATTTTACTGGCAATGTAGATTGAAAAATTATCTTTACAAGTACAATTTTTAGGGTTCCGGTCCTCAAAAGGAAAAAAACAGAACCTTATAGGATGATTTTTTTGTCTGTCCGTCCGTCTGTCAAGACCGTTTTTCTGAGACGCGTGGAGGTATCAAACTGAAATTCATATCTAATACTCAGGTCTACTGTCCCTTGGAGCTGTGAAAAAATCTAATTCTAAGCCAAAGCAATCAAAAGATACAGCCATTTATGCCACAAATTTCCGCAAATTTTCGAAACTCGCACGGGAATCAAAACCTACCCGACCCTACTTCCCGTGAACTTAGAATCTTGAAATTTGGTACGAAGTAATGTCTTATAGTACAGATAAATAGTGCAGTCATTGAAGCATTATTGCTCCGAATTTTTTTACTGTGAACCGAATTGCATACAATTTTGGAATTAGGTTCATCTTACCCTTAACTTCAAAAGTGAAAATGATGTGAACTCCGCAACCACCCTGGGGGTGGTTGCCACCTCTTCTCGGGGGTGAATTTTTTTCTTTCAAAATAACCTCGGATATCGATAGAAAGCCTAATTTTAAGCAAAAAATCATCTATAAAGTTTTTCAAAAAATCCAATACTTTTCAAGTTATTGGCAATTGAAAATTCGAATTTTTTTCCCGTTTTTCATCGGTTTTTTGCAAATATCTCCAAAAATATAAGTTTTATCGAAAATTTTATAAAAAAACAAAATTATAGAAGGTAAAACAATGAACAAATTGGTTTTTTATTAAGTATTCTAAGTGCAATATTAAGCTAGATATTAAAGATCAAAGCCGTTTTTTATTTTGTCTGAAATTTAATCGATATGGTCAATGCCATCTAGCGGCGAGCAGATGCATTTTATGCATTCTAATACAAAAGGGTTTTGTAGTGCTTGAAATAAGCTTTAAAATGAGTACTATTAAAAGTCTTTTGCACGTAAAATTAGTGAGCTGTATTGCAAATAAGGTGAGCATCTAATGTTTTTTCTTTTAAATCAATGGGTTTCATAAGTGCCATTTATACCAAAATTAAAATTAATCGTATTCCGCCTAGAATTAACTTTATTATGAAGAGTTTGATAGATAGTATCAGTTTGGCTGCTTCAGGACACCATATTTTTCAAAAGAGTCACGATTAAAAACAAAATTTCAAATTTTTAAAAAACCCACTTTTTTTTCATAATATCTCAAAAATGACGACAGATACGTATAAAAGTGTACGGATTAAAAATTTAGGTATTTTTCTGACAAACAATTTGGTTTTTTTGTTTTTTCTGTCAAACAAAAATTGACGGAGATACGATTGTTTAAAGAGCGCATGGCAGCGCAATCACAGCCTCTCTTAAGCCCTTTAACCCTTCACCGTTTTAGAAAAAGGTTTTTTACTATATATTGCAATGAAGGATGTTGTAGCTCTCTTAATTACCTTTATAATGGTTTTTTACAAATTGTGATAGCATGAAAATTGAAGGAGTTATGGTCCAAAAACTTATCAAATTTTTTTCTACTTACTAACGAAAATTTCGGAGTGTGAATATTTGGAGCAATGTGAAAGTACGCAGTATAATAGAGACCCACAACTATTGTAATGTGTATATATATACATAATATGGCTCATATATTTTGGAAACGTAGGCATGAATACATACCAACGTTCTTATATGTATATATAACACATTTGAGTGAAGGGGCCAACGAAAAAGAATTTTAAATTTAACAATTTTTTATCAAGGGGTAGTTTTCAAGGGTTGAAAGGGGGTTAAAAATTTGATAATTATTATAGAGAATATAAAATATTACTTACTCTATACTTACATCTTTTAATGTCATACCAAAGTATTTTTTTGTGATTTTTTCAATTTAGGGGTTGTTTGCAAGGGTTGTAAGATTTTCAAGGGGGGAAAATGATTTTAATATGAGGTAATTATGTTAGAAAATACTTTACAATTTCACCACTTACTATTTTTGACATGTTTTCTAGCGATAAAATGGCTCAATGTCAATTTTTCCATTAAGTGGTAGTTTACACCCCTTAAAAATAATAGGCGGAGTTCAGATCATTTTCACTTTTGAAGTTAAGGGTAAGATGAGCCTAATTCCAAAATTTCATGCAAATCTGTTCACAGTAAAAAAAATCGGGGGTAAGACCCTATTTTTCGCTTCAATGACTGCACTAAAAGGAAAAATTGCGAAATCCGTAAATTTTTAGTTGCATCATATAATAAAAAATATTTTTGGAAATTTTAAAGTTACTACCTCTTTTCTCATGAACGCGTAGAGGTATTAAATTTAAATTTATATCAAATACCGTGAAAATTTACTTATATACCTACAGGAAGCCTTGGTGCGCGAGTCCGACTCGCACTTGGCCGGCTTTTTTTTAATAAATACAGGATTAAATTTTAACTGTATACTATATATGTATTTTATACTTTATTTATTACATTCAATAATTTAAATAAAATATATGAATTCGAATTGTGATTTTTTTTTCTCAAACTGTCACTTTATGTGAATTCCTTCACATAATTGTCAGATTATTGGTCAGTATGTTAAGGGCATCAAGATGAAGCGAGTGCATAATAATTTGATGCGCTTGAGTATTTTAATGTCACATTTTTTTTTGCAACTTCTATAAGCGGCTATTACTTATGGTCGCATCCAAATCAGTCGTTTGAATGGGCGCTACTGGACGCTTCGCGTTATCAATATCTGACATGTTTGAATAACTTTTTTTCTCTATTTTATACCCCTTCACTCCTTCGTACGGCCAGCCCAACCTGTTTTTTATACATTTTTGAAAGTCTGTACACACTCCCACCAGTGAGAATACATTATAGAATATATGTATACTTTTTTCTTTTTAGCACCTAACATTCACAATCCAATACATCCCAACGACACTCAAGTAAATCCCTAATTAGCATTGTGGGCTCCCCTACTATGATCCCTATTCATTAGAGCTAATCAGGGGCTAATAATTTTACTAAAATCTTCCCTAACGTTTTTCCTAATTATGAAATGGTAAGATATCTTAGAAAGAAAAACAGTCAAACTGTACTTATGAAGGTTCACTAACCTTGTGAGTCACTCTCACTACAGATAAAAAAAATGGAAAACACAACTACCTGTATCTGAACCTCCGTGTACTTGCTGCTAGGTTATCAAAGTCCAATCTTTCAATTGTTTCTTCTGTTTGTCTCTGCTCAACCATATACTCCTCATATTGATGATTAGACCGTACATTATGAATAATTGATCTAAAATTTTGTTTGCAAAGTGGGCACTCTGCTTTTACCTATAAAATAAAATAAAAATAGCCTTTATTCTCTGCTGTACATGTTAAAAGTAACTTAAAATTAAAACTTTTAGTTTAATCGCTGACATTGGCATGTGTACAATCAGGTTGTCCTTAGACATAGGCCTCCTTCACAAAAGATATAATGGAGTGGTACCCTCAAGATGGTAAACGTAGAAGAGGTAGACAACACAAAAGATGGGAAGACGATCTACCCAAGAGTTGGCGACGAGCAGCCACAGATAGGAACCAATGGGCCAATTTGGAGGAGGCTTTTACCTATAATCAATAATAAAAAATCACTAGTTTATATCATACCTCCCAATTTCCCTTGAAATCATATCAATATTATGTAAGGAGCCTTTAGCAGACTGGCTAAGGTTTAGTCTTAGTTATGCTACAGAATTTCTCTCTGTCCAATGTTATGAAAGCAATACTGGACAGTTATAGATGCAGGACTGTGATAGGGAGAAGCCTGGGCTGGTATTGAGAGCTGGTGGCAGAGAGAACTTGTGAGACTAGAAGAATGCAGACTAGGGACTGGTCTGCCAACTGTATTGTACATTCTCACCCATCTGAGGCCCAGATGCACCTTAACTTACCCCAATGGCAAGAAGGGTGTTAATGGCTAAAGTTGATAATAAAATTTTATATGAGCAATAGCTTTTCTCCTTCCTACAGATTCATATAAAGTAAATGAAAATTCTTATTTTTTAATACAAAATTGTAATGCATTCATCCAAAAAATAGATAGGATTTCCATTTATTTTTATGATCTTAAGCATTTTGTTTTACTTCAGCCATTTGTCAAATTTCAAAATGGCATTAATGAATATAGCACTAGCAACGCAAAGGCAATTTAATTATTTTTTTACTATTGAGTCTCTCTGAGAAATAGTAAAAAAAACTGTATATTAGCATATCTGGTGCCAATATCATTTAAACCCTAAATAAAAAAATGAATATGTGTTCATTACTTGGATATAATATAAATAATAATCTTTATTTCTTCTTCCACGATCTACAAATCCCATTATAACTTATTATACTATAATTTTTATATTAAGAACAGTAAAATAGATTGTGAGAGACTGGTGCCTGAACTGGGCAGAATGCCTGTATCTCAGAGCACCAGGACTCTCCCTCCCCTGGAGAATGCACATTGAGCAGTTATGGAAAGGATGGCAAATTAGCACATTGTTCACCTGATGGTAAATAGTCATTGTAACTTATCAACAACTGCAACACCAAGGATTAAAAACTCATCACAGCTTTTAATAAGAAGCCCATGCTGTATTACGAAATTTAAAGAGAAACAAGGAACTCAGAGCCCCCCAAATAAGAAATATGTGGCTTACTTCATTTCACTATGAGTGGTTGAACTCTGTTGATGACAAGTGTGTGATTATATAAGGGTGGCCTAAGATGATGTTCATAAGCTGAACTACTAAAGATTTATTTATTGTTAATAAAATAAATGTTAAAACTAACAAAGTATTTTTCTTACCCTACTCCAAGTCAGAAGACATTTAAAACAAAACTGGTGCAGACAAGAATCAGTGAAAGATTTATTTCTACATGTGCCGAGGCAAATAGCGCAGTTAGGCGGTGGTGACCCACGACCACTTTCATGTTGTGGGCTACTGTCATCACTCTTGACACTACTGGGATTGGCCCCTGAGCTATCGTCTTGAGCCGATGCTGATACAGTCTCCATTATATCTGAAACCAAAATAGTACGTAAATAATAGTTCAATCCTAAGATTTACATATTTGTCTTTAGGAATCAGAAGTTCCTTTAGGTTTCTTCGTAGCAACTAGATTAAAAAACAATAGAAATTAAAAATACCTGGGTATGATTGATCTCATTTATTTAAAATACATTTTATTCACTTTTGAATTAATTTTCCCAATGACAATGTGTAGGAATGCGTGATCTAGAATTATTATTTGACATGACAGATTTGATTAATACTAAACTTGTGGTAGATAGGTATGTATAACTGTGACGTGCGCCGTAATATGATTACGTATTTTAACAAATATATACCAAATATTCAGTGCCACTCAATAAACTACAAAATCATATTGATTATAGCAGAAAAACACGTTGAAAAACATTCGCCAATTCGTTCGGCTCAGGCTCAACCAAACATGGCAGACCACAGAACAACTCAAATCAAATTTCGTCTACGGCGGCACTTCACTTGGCCATTCGGTATTTGGGTTTTTATGTAGAAATTTTTTGGCAAAAATATCACGAAAACGTCAATACAAATACACGAAAATATGACCAAATAAACATGCCATCAAAAAACGAATAAGCACAGATTAGCGAAGATAAACACAAACATTACAAACATTTGTGATCGATATGTCTTTAAATATTTACAACATAGCAAGAGTAAGGGTGCGGCCAGAGTGCACTCAGATTCAGATTCAGACTCAGAAAACAAAGCGCGAGAAAAAGCAGGCAACCTGCTTAGACTACACTGTTTTCGGAATCTAAATCTGAATCTGAGTGCACTCTGGCCGTGTCCATAGTTTTCTTATCTATTGTCACGTGACACGTGACACTCAGATTCAGATTCAGTAGGGTACGGGTACGGGTACGACCAGAGTGCACTCAGATTCAGATTCAGACTCAGAAAACAAGCGCGAGAAATATACAGTGTAGTTTAAGCAGGTTGCCTGCGGCCACTATGGCCACCCTGCTTTAATTACACTGTTTATTTCTCGCGCTTGTTTTCGGAATCTGAATCTGAATATGAGTGCACTCTGGCCGTACCCTACAGGTGCGGCCAGAGTGCACTCAGATTCAGAGTCAGATTCAGATTCTGAAAACAAGCGCGAGAAATAAACAGTGTAGTCTAAGCAGGTTGCCTGCTTTTTCTCGCGCTTTGTTTTCTGAGTCTGAATCTGAATCTGAATCAGGAGTGCAATCTGGCCGTACCCTTCGACTACACTGTTTATTTCTCGCGCTTGTTTTCGAAATCTGAATCTGAATCTGAGTGCACTCTGGCCGCACCCTATACAGTGTAGTTTAAGCAGGTTGCCTGCGGCCAGTCTGAATCTGATTCAGATTCCGAAAACAAGCGCGCAAAAAAAGCCATAGGCATTACATCCTTACCGTCTTACTACATTTATGACAAAAAAACCAGCCACACCTGTGGTGCCAAATAACGCAAAACCACAGATTAGCAAGATGCCGATCATTTGTCTTATTTGCTAAATATGTTGATGTTTGTCAATAAAGCAAATGTTTTGTCGTTCAAACTAACCACACAAAACTTGTTAGTTTTTTGATAAACATGAGAAAACGGCAAATACGAATGGCCAAGTGAAGTGCCGCCGTTAGGGATGCCCGAACAGAGTTAATCTTCTAATGGCGGCACTTCACTTGGCCGAAATGCCAATATTCCCCGTTTTTGTGTACAAAGAAGAATGCCAAAGATCTCACATTCCAATAACTATGTGTGTAACACAACGATATTAAATATCCTAGATACACGAGCGCTCAAAATGTGTCCCAATCAAGAAGTGCTTGAACTCCACTCAAGCACTTCTTGGTTCCCATTCACGCGCGGACCGTTACAAAGGTTGCTTTCCAATTACAGCATTATTGCGCATTACGCGGCATAATGCTTAACGTTGAGTGTTCCAACTACAGCAACGCTTCGCACAATTGAGCACTCTCAAAAGTGATGCTTTCGTGTGATGCGTGCAATGATACCAACTTAGAGAAAGAAAATTAACAAGTGTTTTTTCTTTAAGTTGGCATTGATCGAAATGGTATATTTATATGTTATCGTTAGTAATATTATTTATTGTTGAAAAATTATTAAAGCTTTCGTTTCAATAAATAGTTTTTTTTAAATAATCAAAGTTCATTCAAACTGTTAAAAAATAAATATAAGTATGGATGAAGGTACAAACATTGACTTTTTTTTTCAACACTGAACTTAGCGCACTCTGCTGGTGCATTTGAAAACTAATTCACGTTCCAATTAAGCGTCAGCATAATTGGGCATTGTGCGGCACTGAGTCGCATTATGCTCTGTAATTGGAAAGCATACAATGTCAAAATGCCACAGAGCTCCGCGAAAAAATGTGAAAATAAAATAAAATAATAAATAAATAAATAAGCCGTCTCTTTTCCTCGCGGTCCGTGCCTGCTATATTACTAACAGCGCGTTCAGAATTGCGCGTAGAGTCAAAGAACTAAGGTCTAAATTCTTCCGCATATAGCAATAAGTCGTAAAATTTTATGAAATTGCATTTTGAACTATCAGGAGTCCTTGACGCATGCGTTTTATTTAAGACCTTATACAGTTTGCATTAAAGGTTACTTTCAATATTTAAATAATGCATTATATTGATTTTAACTACGCGATCGTCTTACGGAGCTCCGTGGATCGTTCAATGTACCTTTTCGACAGGTTTCGGGCACGATTTTCTTTGTGTTGGTGTATCTAGGGTATTTAATATCGTTGGCGTAACATCGTTAAATTGGTATTTTTAAGCTGAATAACAGTTAATGGTGTTCTGGCATGATTGTCTTAACTTAAAACTAAATTTAACATTAGTCTCTCTTTTTCATTCTGTATAGAGAATGACAAGGATACACTGTCAAATTTAAGTTTAGGTTTAGAGAATCATGCCAGAATTGAGACCACTATAGCGCCAAGTTCCAAATCTTAGTTCGTTCTGAGTTATCCTTAATTAAACATGGCAGTTTGAGCAGTAGTCAATTCTGAATATGCTAAATTTACATGTGATCTTAAGTCTTTGTTGGAGTTTAGTGCTTGCGATTAGAGATGGGCAGTGGGAAAAAACCCAATGGGAAAAAATGAATGACAAGGATACACTGTCAAATTTAAGTTTAGGTTTAGAGAATCATGCCAGAATTGAGACCACTATAGCGCCAAGTTCCAAATCTTAGTTCGTTCTGAGTTATCCTTAATTAAACATGGCAGTTTGAGCAGTAGTCAATTCTGAATATGCTAAATTTACATGTGATCTTAAGTCTTTGTTGGAGTTTAGTGCTTGCGATTAGAGATGGGCAGTGGGAAAAAACCCAATGGGAAAAAACCGGGTATTTATGTGGGAAAAAACCCAATAGACGGGTATTTTCATTATTAAACATAATTATCACGACCGTACCCTCAGAAAACAAGCGCGAGAAATGTGGTTTAAGCAGGTTGCCTGCTGCCACTATGGCCACCCTGCTTGAACTACACTGTTTATTTCTCGTGCTTGTTTTCTGAGTCTGAATCTGAGTGCACTCTGGCCGTACCCTATTATCTTTTTCGTGTATTTTTAGTAAAATTATATTTTTTCTGTAAAAATCCCTGCCAATATTCATTCTAAAAACAGATGCTAACAATTAGCACTTTATTTTTATTACTGTCAAATACCCTATTGTTTTTAGATTTTGATATTTCAAAAAATAGTCTCAATTCGTCCCACTGGTTTAGTTATTCTATTTACTGCGCAATGTTTAGAACAATCATGGTTCTTGAACATTGTTTTTTCAAAACATTTCCCGGCTGCTGCGACTTTAGCAATGTTCAGTAAACATTTTTTTAACAATACTTCACATTTAAAAAAAGTAACAGCAACGAGGAAGACGTAAACATTGTTTGTTGGCTTTAGTACTCTTTTTATTTCACGATTGAATTGTGATCTGAGGCTTAACCGTTCTGCGCTCAGAGTTCACCCATAACTTCCGCGAAGGCATCTCATTTTTTTTCTTACTTTTATTTCCATTTGAAGTTGCATCCTAAATAATGGATTTTTTACGTATCAACCACGTATCAACATGATTAATGACAGTGTTGTCTCTGGATTCCACTTCACAATCCATCATGATAGTCACATCAAAACACGTCTTCCTACGCCAAAATCAAACATAAAAAAGAACGATTCCCCTCGCCCGCAGACGAACGCGGGGGATATTTTCTAGAAACTCCGGCAAACGACTTAAAGTATATTTAAAAATAAAAAATATGGGTGCGTGTACTTAAGTACGCGCGTGAGAAGTTATACTTCTTTTTGGAATTATTAAAAAATAGTTTTTAATTGCATGCAGATAATTAATTACAATAAGATAATAAAAGGATTGGAAAAGGATAGTCAACGCAGTCAATAAAGTTCAGTTTTAATTTGAAAAATTTAATAAATAATCAAAATATTCAATTTAAATCACTACTGAATTTAAGTTATTAGTCCATATGTAATTAGCACTTGTAAGTAACTAAAACACGTTGTGTCTATATAGAAACTAGAAACATGTGGATAATTATTATAAATATGAAAACAGTGATCAGAGGCGACGAGCGTACCAACATTGTTTTTGACAACGCGATCATCTTATGGAGCTCCGTAGATCGTTCAAAGTACCTTTCGAACAGATGTCTAATAATGGTGGATTGGATTATTAACCACTAAGTGGTTATATTATTATTAATCACTAAGTGGTTAATAATCCACCATTATTAGACACTAACATTCATAACGCGCCCGCGGCCAACTTCATGGTGTTACTATTGTGTTACAGTGATGCGCGCGCATCTCGAAATTTCACTCTCATATTTTTTTCATAACGCGGCTAAAGAAGTGTAACTTCAATATTAATAATAAAAAAAAAACTAATACTATGCTCGATAAATAATTTAGGCTACACCTGTTATTTATGTTTTCGAACAATATTCTGTTCAAAACATGGCGCAGCGGACACGCCTTTATTATTTCCCAAACTAAAGAAGTTTTTTTTTTATTATTGCACTACTTAGGCACTGGTCTCGATTCTGGCGTGATTATCTAAACCTAAACTTAAAGCCATTGGGCAAAAATGTATGGACGCTACACCCACGTCCGCCACGGCTTAAACTACATTTGTTTGAAAGGTATTATAGTCATGATCATCTGTGCCACAGCGCATGTGCAATCCCGAACTAGGGACACGATATCGAATAGAAAGTATCGATACTGTACTCATGAGTAGTATCGGTAAAAAAGTATCGAAACAAAAGTATCGATACTTCAAAGTATCGAGTACATTTCATAGGGTCTTATCGGAGCCTCTGTGGCCTGATGAGCACCCCCCCCCCCCCCCGGTGTTAAAATTGAAAGAAAAACAATCGAATTTTATTATAGTACGTATAATCAAAAACAAAAAAAGGACATGTAAATTCACAAATTGCTATATTATGTAATGAAAAGAAAATAGCTGTGATTTCTGACACTAAAAAAGTGTCCATTAATATTCTTTTTTTCAGGTGGTTTCAAGTAAGTATACACAGCACAGACAGAATAATAGTGTTACACTTGAATAAATCAAATACAGTCAAGCGAAAAGCACAATAAACGGCGAATCAATCACAGTTCCTAACAATATGGTCGCTAAATAAATAACAGTAACTATGAAACAAAACAAAGCGCAAAATAAACACAGTCACAGATTGGAAAGAATTTGAATATGTCAGTTACTGACTTTATAACAACGCAATGGGTCATTTGACAGTATCAAAAATAAAGTGCCAAAATAACGAAAAAGATATTAGTTTTCTTATCTATTGTCACGTGATCCAAAACGCTTCGGATTGGCGGAGCCTAAAATGACGTCACACGCAAGTAAACTTCCGGTCAAAGTGACAGTACATTGTATCGTTTGACGTTTTAATAACAGTCGTGTGACGTCACACACTACGTATTATCCAGAGAAACGTTTTCGCGGCAACTTGAAAATGGAGTTTTTGATTTGGTTATTTTTACTGAAATACACAACAAAATGATGAATATCCACTTTTTATGAACTCCATAAACATTAGACAATAACGTGAGATCATTGCCTAAAACTTGTCAAATAGCCTATGGAACGTTTTAGAAGGTTTGCTATGATTTGACAAGATGGCGTTGCCATCAGTATGAGGCGCTAATCCAAATTTTTTAAAGGTATCGATACTTGCCAAAAAGTACTCATTTAGTAAAAGTATCGAATACAAAGTATCGAGTACAAAAGTATCGGTATCGAAAGGAAAAGTACTCGATACCACAAAGTATCGATACTTTTGTCCCTATCCCGAACTCGATGTGGTGTACGCTAGCATGACGGACATCTGATTTTGTGCCAAGAACGATAAGAAACTGAATGCGTCTGCATTTAAATATAAAAAAATATTTATGATGACATTATATGGACTTAGGATCCTTTTCCTTTACATAAAAAGAAAATTAAGACAAAACAACAGCAGTCAGTGTCACTGTCAGAATTTTACCTGGTCAAATGAAGTTCTAAACTGGAACGCAAAGCAAGGATTATATAAACATTATTTATTGGAAAAAATAAAATCTGTTATCTAATCATCACACCATGGGATTGCTAAAAAAGGTAAGTATAATCAAAATTTATAGGAACCACCTATATACCAAAATATTTGCAATGTGATATTTTATATCGAATCGTAAAACGACTAGCAAAGACCATTTTCACAAATGTTTGTGTTATTTTCAGACTACTGGCCTTACGGGCTTGGCAGTTTCTGCTAATCCTCATCACACTTTAGGAGCTCTTTATGGGAAAATCTTAAGAACACTCCAAAAAATGCCTGAAAATGCAGTATATAGAAAACACACTGAACAAATTGTTCGTGAAAGAGCGGCTGTTCTTCAACAGGTACCTAAAAGCTTTGGATATTGTTTGATGTTTTAATAAAATGCTATTAGCTGTATTTATAACAATGAAATATTCTTTCAGACCAAAGATGTGAGTGAACTGGAACAGAAAATTAACTGTGGACAAGCTGAAGAACTAATTATTCAAGCTGAAAATGAACTTAATCTGGCCCGTAAGATGTTAACCTGGAAGCCTTGGGAGCCTCTTGTTGCAAAGCCACCCAAAGGACAGTGGGACTGGCCACCAGCACAGCAATAATCTACGTATATAAATATTCTGAATAGGTCACCAAAATTTTAATGTATTAAATTCATAATAGAAATTTAAAGATTTTTTGATATTAATAAAATATCTTGATATTCATAGAAACATTTTATTCAATACCTATAAATAAATCTAGGACCAGTCCATTTACCCATTTATGTCTAGAGAATACTAAAACATAATGCAACTCCTAGAATAATCCATTTTAAATATAAGCTTATGAGAGGATTCTTTAACAGTTGTCAATTATTAAAAAGAAGTATAATTGATTATTACTAAAAGTATTAAAAATCGTTTTAATATTGTTCAAAGTTATGTGTAAAGTTGTACAGTAATACAGCTGTCAACCTAATCAAATCAAATTTATAATGCTTCACCATGTTTTAACTACTTGTTGATCAATAAAATTTGTACCTACTTGCAATACAAAATTCAATAAAGGATTACAAAGTGGCCCTATGTTCAAACATGTATGGATATAATTACGCCAACTAAAGCATATACTCAAGTGTTATGGCCAAAAGCTTTCTTATTCTCTATCAATAATGAATGGACTTCAAAGCAGTTTTCTTTGTATACAAAATAGTACAGTAGAAGATTGATTTCAACATATGAACCAAAGACCAAGGAGGCATTTAATCTGATCAAAAACTAACAGGAGTCATTTAAATTCCGAACATTTAATTTATGTATCTATTTCAAATCTATTCAGTTTCAATCCAGTGTTAACTTTCAAATAAATGAACATATTAATATCATCAGAGATGGAAAAAAGACAGAAAATAACAATATCACTTCTTAAAGAAAAAAATGTGCTTTCTCGTTGTCTTTCACCTGAATTTGGTCAGATTTCATGACCAAGGGTAAACCAGAAGAAAAAAAGCTTTAAATGCTTATTTTAAATGTTTTGGTAAGCTTTCCTGTAAATTCAATAATTGAAGGTTTTCTATTGACTCAGGGTCTTTCTCAATATCCTATGCTCTGTATATGAATATTTCTTTCATAATTAACTACTGACCAAATAATGTCACATTAACAAAATTAGACAAACCTTCTATTTTACTATGCATAGGTTATTGGGATTTGAATGCATTTAAGATTGTCTTTGGTACTACACTGTGCAAATTATATCTAAACTTTAACTGGGTAATGAAAAGTACTTCTGAATTAAGAACTTAATTTTTGCATAACTTATTTAAGGTAAGTACTATAATAATCTATCATTGGGCTGCAATTATCTCTCACAAACATTAACACATTTAATTTTATCAGCAGTATAGTTGTGAACACAATTTGAAAGGTTTGAGAGATAAAAGTGAGTAGTATCTATACTTAAAATATTTGATTTGTGATGGTTGTTCAAAACAGGCTTGAACATATATTTTTGTAATTCAGTCAGTTATTGAGACTATAAGCTTATTTTAAAAAATGTTTGTATTGGCAACTCTTACAAGAAATCTTTGATTAGTACAAAACCTATGATTTACATATTATCTTGTATAAATATATACAACAAATGGCAAAACTGATAAAAATATATTTGGAATGTTAAAAAAATGTAATATGAAGTGCATGAATTGCACAAATTATAAATAATTAATTTATAATTCTTTTTAATATGAGAAAAGATAATCTCATTATAACATTTATTTTATGAAGTTTATTTGGCACAATGCAAATGTGCATTACCTTAACAACAATTCATTAGGCAATAAACATATTTATATAAATCTAACCAATTAATAAATTTTCATTTTATAAGTACAAAATCACATTTGATCAAAGGTTAAATTGAATCTTAATCAATATGAATTAAAATACAGTACATATTTCTAATAACAGAGATTATTGGTAACTCACTTTAAATGAAATCTCCTTTAGCCATAATACAAAACAATAGAAAAGAATAATTGTTATAATTTGATTTTGTAAATAACACCATAAAACTGTGTATTATAAAAAATACTCTAAACCATTTTTAATCAGTTAGTCCATTTTCATAATTAACATACAATTTAAACCCTTATATTTAAAAATAAATAACAGTATAAAATCGCTTGTAATAATAATACTTAGAGAGGGATTTACTAAGAGAGGCAATTCAAACCATTTACAACATGCTAAAACAATAGTTTCAAGTATGTCATGCTACAGGCAGTTTGCCTCATAATGGTATATCCTTTGTTTTATTTTTAAACAAAAAAGATGTCATATTAAACCAACTTGTAGTTATGTTGACGTGACACCCTTTCTTGCAACCAATAAGTTTAGAACTGGATGTTTTTTAATATAGCTTACTGCTTTCTTATGTGTAACCATTGTAAAGTCATAACCATTGCATTGCAATATTTTATCATGCATCCTTAATCCTGATTTTGCAGCTGGGCTTCCTTCATGAACTTCAGTGACATATATACCCTGATAATAAACAAATTTTGATTAAAATGGGAGTTTGTATAATCATTAGTTTCATATGCAACTATTTTATACATTCAAAGTGACTTTTTATTTACAAGCTTCGTACAAGAAATAATATAATGCATACGTACGTTATCAGTATAACCCTGGGGGCTTTTCCGGAAATCTTGGTCTATACCACCACCAATTTTAAACCCACACTTCATAACTTCACGACCTTCAGCATCTACACCGGCTTCTTTTTGAAGAGTGATTGGAATCTGGAAAATAAATGATGCTCAAAAAGGCTTGTTTTGTTTGTAAAACACTGGGAGTGGTCATAACTCGCATCAAACTACTAACACTGAGGCACTCCATAGCCGTGCCGGCTTGGTGTTGAAATGCCATTTTCGCCATGATTGCTGGTTTATGAAAATTTAGGCTCAAAGTAAAATATTAACAATGTAACTAAATAATTGGGGAAGGTTAAATGACGGATTTCTTTTGGCTGCTGGCTGGATCTGGCCATAGAGAATTGTAACCACTTCGTTTTGTTTTAAGCCCACAGATTATGCTTTACTCAGCAGCATAGATTACAGATTACAGAGTTCATCAACACACCACAGATGTGTCCGTGATGCTAGCGTACCCATGATCAATATACGGTTTTTCGTTATGCCATTAAATAGTGCGTAAATAGTGCCAAATTAGTGTAAAAATAATAAAAATAGTGCCTCTTTAATTTAAGAAATAAATACCATTTTTACTGTGTACGCTACCATGACGTCAAGCTAGCGTACCCATGGCCGACCCCAAGAACGGCATATATTTAAGCAACGAAATTGACACACAAAAATAGTTCGCAAATAGTGCCCTGGCTTTACAAAATTTCATAATCAATACTCTTAAAGGACCAAAGATATTGAACTAAACATTCTTAGCTGGCGTCAACCTGGCGTACCCATAATAGTTCTCAAAGAAAATGAACTTTTCTCGTTATCTATTCTATATGTATAAATAGTGTGTCAAATAGTGCCTCTAACAGTAAAAGTATTTTATGTGAATCCGCATCACAACAATACATAAAGAGGGTGTTAAATTCTAGGAACAAATGTATTGTAGTACAGTTACACACAAAATTAATTTATGCACTAAGAGATTATCTATATATGTATTTTACTATAATAAATAGGTACTTTTTATAAAAAGATATTATATTTCAATTCGAATTCACCAATCATAAATTCATATAAGAATTTCAACCTACTTACCTAGCTACCTACCTACTAAGTACCTTACTTACCTACTATACTACGAAAATATTATCACTTCTGTACATGACTGTACTTCATATATAAAAATAATTTAATTGCTTTTTTTATATTGTTTTACTGCGAATTAACATAAAATACTTTTACTGTTAGAGGCACTATTTGACACACTATTTATCTATATAGAATAGATAACGAGAAAAGTTCATTTTCTTTGAGAACTATTATGGGTACGCCAGGTTGACGCCAGCTAAGAATGTTTAGTTCAATATCTTTGGTCCTTTAAGAGTATTGATTATGAAATTTTGTAAAGCCAGGGCACTATTTGCGAACTATTTTTGTGTGTCAATTTTGTTGCTTAAATATATGCCGTTCTTGGGGTCGGCCATGGGTACGCTAGCTTGACGTCATGGTAGCGTACACAGTAAAAATGGTCTTTATTTCTTAAATTAAAGAGGCACTATTTTTTTTATTTTTACACTAATTTGGCACTATTTACGCACTATTTAATGGCATAACGAAAAACCGTATATTGATCGTGGGAACGCTAGCATCACGGACACACCACAGATTAAGTTTTAGCTAATTTTAGGTACGGGTTGTTTTCCAATTACAGAGCATAATGCGACTTAGTCGCGCACAATGCCGAATTATGCTGATGCTTAAGTTAAAAAGTTAAGTTTGAATTAACTTTGATTATTTAAAAAAAATACTATAATGAAACGAAAGCTTTAATAATTTTTCAACAATAAATAATATTACTAACGATAACATATAAATAAAACATTTCGATCAATGCCAACGTAATAAAAATTGCCGATAGTTGGCAGTTTCCCGCTAACACAATTTTCTGTCACTGAGTTGGTACGATTGCACGCCTCACACGAAAGCATTACTTTTGAGAGATTTTCTGTCACTGAGTTGGTACGATTGCACGCATCACACGAAAGCATTACTTTTGAGAGTGCTCGATTGTGCGAAGCGTTGCTGTAGTTGGAACATTCAACGTTAAGCATTATGCCGCATAATGCGCTCTAGTGCTGTAATTGTAAAACCATCATGATGTTCTTTGCTGAAAAATAAATAACGTGTGACGAGCTCGCATATGTAAACAGTGCGCTCGCTATTCGTCTCGTGATTCGCATCGAGATTCTGTCCTCGGTTTTTCGGACGCGAATCAAAGAGCACGTATGTCGAGCACGAGCTGACAGATAAGACATTCAGTTGACAGCTACCTAAGGGTGCGGCCCTTATGCCCGAACAACGCCTGACCCAACAGGACTTGTAGCCAAAATGGAGTGGGCATAGATAAATGATTGGTCTCGCTTCACTCGACATTCATCTATGGGAGTCGGGTTAAATGCAGATTTTAGAATTCCTAGAATTTTATCAAAAAAAAATAATTAATAAAACAATACTTAAGAAGCGTACAATAATTTATTCTTCTATAACAATATTCCGTCAATAATAATTATAGTCCGGCCTCACTCGATGTCAGGAAAAAAGTGAGAGCGCAAACAACTGGGCTGCCAACCATAGAATTGTTTTCCTCGTACATGTGCAGCTAAAAATCTCGTAATATGGCTTTCGAATCTCGTACACAATAGGGAAGATGCAAATATAATATTTATGAAAATTTTATGATTAAAATGTTAAAAAAATATAAAAGAAAGGCCACTGCAACGTTTTTATTTTACATAATGTTGTTTTTTTACCAATAATTACTAATTAAGAATGACTTGAAAAAAACGTATTTTAAAACACCAATCAGCGTTTAGTGACGTCACTCCTGTTATGACAACTTATTTGAGATTATAGTTATAAAAGTGAATATTATTTTATGGAAATATTAGTTGCGTTTTTTTAATAAAAATGGAAGTTGAGTTGATCAAAGCAGACTCCAGGAAGTTATCAAGAGTTGTTGTAACTTTTTTTGTCCAAAGTGCAGAGTTTTCAAGTGTAGAAATGAAAGGGACTAAATTACTACGGTAGGTATAAATCATAGTTGCTTAACTTTGTATTTTATTCAGCGGCTTCTACACATAGCAGTTATTTCGGCTCAACAAGAGAATCTTACGGCGTAAACGCAATCGGCTATGTCCAAATTAAAAGAGATGGAGAATTATGTACAGTAAAAAGTCGAGTTACTCCGGAGCATAAAGTACGTAAAGAAAGTTATCGTGTTACAGTTATTTTAAATGAAGCGCAAAGCTTGGTTCAGTCCTGCCAATGTGAAGATTGTGCCACACATTTTAAACTTTATCCAATTTTCGATGTCGTTCTCCAACTGTAAAATTAAAAATATATTATAGGCAGGTTTTGGAAGTATTAGGTAGGTTACTAACGCGTTTTTAAAGTGATCTTCACAGCATCGAATAATGGTCTTTGGTGAATAATTGTCATTTCTCTTAGCAGCTTGAAACCACTTTTTTCTCAATTATGGGTCAATTAAATTAATTCAATCAAAAGTCAGAAACATTTTATTTGGATACTTTGTTAAAGTAGATGGACACATTGGCACAAAACATGAGTCAACACGGTTTTTTTCGGAATATTAGTGGTATTGTTATGATCACCTGATGTTGATGGATAGTCCATTTTAAATTTTTACAAAAAAATATGCAAAAGTATGAAAATTGAAAGCCAGCGATGAACAAGTACAGACAGGAGTGACGACATCGGAACCATAGGTCCGTTTACGCGCGAAAATTTAAACTGTCAATTTAAAACCGCATTTTTTCCGATAAATTACAATGTTTTAATTTTTTAATATATCTGTGGTTTATTCTACATGGAATCCTTTAAAATGAAAACAAAAATAAAAATATTGCATCTTCCCTAACCGAAGGAACATAGTACATATAAGAGTCTTTGATTAAAATTGAAACTCCACATCTGCCACCGACAGAGATTTTGTTGATTATATAATAACTCGGAATAGACAACCTACGTTCGTACGTTCTGTTTACCAGGTTTCGTTCAATAAATAAATGTATATCCTTTTCCTGCAGGAATTGATGAGGAGTGTTTTTTTTGTTAATAGTACCTTCAACGTTATATTGAGATATTATAACGTGAATGTCGTAAAGTCGTTGATGACACAAAAAACACGCTATTCTTCTTAATCACTTTAATGTTTTATAATTCACAAACAAACAGCGTTTTCTTAACAAAATCAACATATTCTCTGACAGTCATTTTTAACAGCAAAATAAAATATTTTTCTAATATTAAGACATCTGTCTATCAAAAACGTTTTCATAGATAAGTTAAGTATATCGGCGCGGTACACGAATAGATCGGCCGGACCTCGACATTACGGAACGTGGTGCTTCATCCTCCCCCTCCAAGTCACCAACCCGCCCCGGGGGTGACTTGGACCTAAGCCGCGGCCTACCTTTCTTAGTCATAGTTGTTAAATCAGAATCACCTATATACGGTGTGAGGAGCTTTGTATGGTACTTCCCTTTTAAGTTACCCTCATTATCCTCCACTTCATAAGTAGAGGCAGACATAACCCTTTTTATTTTAAAAGGACCTATGCGACGTGGAAAGAACTTTTTAGTTAAACCTTTGGAAGCTTGGCTAAGTGCATTATTCGCGACAAGCACCAGATCGCCTTCACAATACAATGGTCAATCGCGACGACTCCGATCCGCTGCATCTTTCCTCAGATCTTGCTGGTGCTCTTGTCTCCAACGTATTTCTTGGAATGATTCCACAAAATCCCGTAAGTATGGGGTAATTTGGGGAACAAAGTTCTCCTTTTCTGTAACGGTACGGATGTCATTTATTATATTTATAGGGGAACGCAACTCACGGGCAAAAGCTAAATAGGCAGCAGTATGTCCTGTGGTCTGATTAGTTGCGGTATTAAGGGCAAATCGCACCGCTGGGATGTGCTTGACCCAATCCTGATGATCAGTATTAACTAAAATTGCCAGCATAGATTTCATATCCCGGTTCTTACGTTCAGCAGGGTTTGCTTGGGGATGATATACTGGTGACAAATTTTGAGTAATCCCTAAAGCGAGCATTACTTTCTGCATTACAGCTGAGACAAATTGGGACCCGTTATCCGATATCACCCGACGTGGCAAGCCGTACCGTAAAAAGACTTCATCGACTAGGGTCTTAGCACACTTTTCAGCAGTAGCATCTACGAGAGTAAACAGTTCTACCCATCTCGTGGCTACATGTTCGACCAGGAAGATCCATTTTTCGCCGTCACTGCCTTGAGGAAGAGGCCCAAAAAGGTCCATGGCCAAAACTTCGAATCTCTGATGCATAATTGGGGTTTGTAACAATCCAGCGGGTTTTAAATTACTAGATTTGAATGCTTGACACAGATCACAAGATTTCAAATATTGGGTGACATACTGACGCATTTGCGGGAAAAAATATCTTTCTTTAATTTTCTTGAGCGTTCTCTCTACACCAAGATGGCCGACAGTTGGGGCATCATGAAGTTCCTTGAGTAATTCTTCCTTCATGGAATCTGGGACGACTAACTGTGGCTCATCAGAGTCGCTATCTGGATCGGTTCGGTATAAAACTCCTTGAGATACGTAGTATCCACGATCAGTCCACCTGGTAAACTCATTATTACTCTCAAAATCTTTTAAAATCTTCGCTACGTCAGGATCTTCAAGTTGAGCAACCCGGATTTCCTCCGGCACCTTATGAGGTAAATCTATTGAGATTGGGCACGCTTTACATTCCACGTCCTTCTCGTTGAACGCTGGGAGAGGCAGACGGCTAAGTGTGTCGGCGACAACATTACATTTTCCCGGTGTGTATTCCCAATCGATATTGTAAGATTGTACCTTCATTACCCACCGTGCTAAACGACCGCTGGGTGTTTTGAGGGACATCAACCACCGCAAGGGTTGATGATCGGTAACAACCTTAATCGGGGAACCCTCCACATATCCCCTGAACTTGTCTAACGCCCAAATAACCGCTAATGCTTCGCGCTCGGTGGTGGAGTAATTTAGTTCCGCTGAAGTCAATAATCGACTGGCATACTCAATTGGCCGTTCATTATGAACATCAGATCCTTGCATCAAGACTGCGCCCAAAGCAAAGGCGCTGGCATCAGTACGTATGACGAATGGAACCGCGAAATGAGGCTGACGAAGGATTGGAGCAGAGGTGAGTTTCTCTTTCAGGGCAGCAAACGCTTCATTCTGAGGTCCACTCCAACTCCAGGGGACGTTCTTTCGCGTAAGCATGGTAAGAGGCCGTGCTACATCGGCAAACCTAGGGATAAATTTCCTAAACCAGGAACAGGTTTGTAAAAACGATTTTATTTCTTTTAGGTTGTGTGGTGGCGCCATCTGCCGTATAACCTTTACTTTGTCGGGATCAGCCTGGATACCCTGTGGAGATATAACATGACCTAAATAGGTTATTTTATCTCGAGCAAATTGACATTTATCTCGGTTCGCCCTAAGACCAAAAAGACGTAATCTCTCAAAGACTTTTCGTAGGTCCTGCACGTGGGATTCGAGGCAGTCAGACACAACCAAAATGTCATCTAAATATGCCACGCAGCACACGTCCGACATTACGGAACGTGGTGCTTCAATATTCGTATGTGAATTCATATCCATCATTGATCGTATTTCTTGGATAACATTAGTGGTTAAAGCTCTCTCATCATTTCCTATGGTATCCAAAGCGCCAACAATAGCCTTACGAATTAAATCATTGTCAATTATTTCACATTTGTTTTTTGATAATTTTGTAACTATCTTTTTCCATCGCACCGCGCTGTTAGAAGTCAAAACGGTGGAGGGGACAGAATTGGAGTTCTGTGTTTTTTTCAATGGATTTTTTTTTGAAAACGGTAATTTAGGAATGTTATTTTGATAATCAGTTGTTAAATTACTATCATTCTTATTTTTATTACTTAATACAGCATTTGCATAAGATACTTTGTTCTTCATTTCTTCCATTCTTTGTTTTTTTGATTGGGCAGTCTATTGATATTGGAAGGTGTGGACTTGACAGTTCACACATACTAATCAGTATATTGTCTCAACATTGTGAGAAATGATGCTCATCGGAGAATATGGAGCATAATTGAATAGATTTGCATGTGATTAAATTTGAAGCATTTATAACATTGCGGTACAGGTGAATTGTACTCGTGTACAGTGTACAGTTTTAAAAACTGTGACAGTACCATTTTCTTTTGTAGAGAATCTGCGCACTGCAATAGGGTGATGACTAATTTTTTTTCTTCGTTTATCAGGTAGATTATCAAAAAGTGTTGGACATGTTTTTTTCTTTTTTCACATAATATAAACATTGCAGAGATATTCATTGAGAGGTATTCATTTGAAAAGTCGCATAACGTCACCTTTTTTAGTACACTTTTAAGTGAAAATTTGAAGGAATTATTAATACAATTTACAAAGATATATACAGAAGATTTACTAAAAATAAATATATAACTTTTTGAAAAGAAAATAAAAAATTGCGCCTAGTGCGTTCAAAAGCCCGCCAAAATGTCGACGAAAATCATCTTGGTTGTGTACTGCCAGGACATAAATACTGAAACCCACAACAGTTGTTTAGGTTTAGATTTTGTTCAGAATATTGTAAATCATTTGTAACAATTTCGTTACCTGTTTTGTTGTTTCTCTTTGTTTGTTGGTGTCGGTCATCCTGGTTTATATATATTAATTGTCCTTGATTCTATGGTTTTGTTTAAAAAGTTATATTTCTATTTTGCTTTTTAGCTGCCTTTTTATTTAAAGAAATGCACTTTAAAAAAAAACAGCACATTAATTAAATATTTGGAAAAACAAAAATACTCATAAAAAATGCTTCAAAATAAATAAACTAAAGACCAGGCTGTATGGGCATTGTTCCCGTTGCCGTCCCAGAAAATAGAGAAAAAAAAGAAACTGGAGGTTTTTGGCGGGATTTCATCGAGTGTGGTTGGCGTCTTATTTTAATTAATCTTAAATTCGTGCATAGTGGATATTGTGAAATAAAATTGGTGTGATTTTGTGTTACAACTGTCTGCGTAACTGAAGAATTAGTAGAATCGTCAAAATATACGCTATTCCGGTCAAGTGAACGTGAGAATTTTATTGTAGTATTGACTACCTCACAGAAGCTTATCGAAAAAGCCAGCTCGATACATTTCGTGCCAAACACTTCAAGAAACATTAGAATGCGTTACACCGACATTCTTATGTAAAAAGAAAAACAGAATAATTTAACTTAAGACTAGGCTGTTTATGCATTGTTCCCCTTGCCTTCCCTTAAAAGGGAGAACTTAACCAAAAAAAAAAGAAACTGTCTTCGAATTTCTTAAATTTGTTTATTTTAAATTTATAAAATTGGCAGAATTAATAGGTAGGGCAGAACGGGCAGATCCCTATATTAGGTACATCTCCCTGTAGCCTGTAGTGTTAAACTTTTCATTCAATAATCCAATCCAACTAACCAACCTATCTTATCGCTACTTTTTCAAAGACCTAGAGTCAGTCAGTGTTTGCAACTTTGTGTCGCATATTTAATAATCTTTGCTACAAATGTAGATTAGATATTATATTGTTTTGGAAGCCGTTCTTGCTAGATTGCATTTGGGCAGAAAGAAAATCTATGTTACATGTTTTATATTTGGTAGGATGGCCAATGGCGAGTATAGACATGTGTGGCGTATTGTACTCAGAAACTTTTTCAATTCATTAAAACCAAGGCAAATTAAAGGAAATAATATGGGTATGTAGATTTAAAAAGCAACTCTTATTACTATTAAATACCTAATTTAAGAATCTGGCCTCCACTTATTTGTTACAACCTTATAAAGAGTATTTTACTCAATATTTGATGTCTTAAATTTGTTTATGGTTCCAGGTAAAGATTATATAGGAAACATTTATTATGAGATACCTGCAGACCCACAGAGGGGGAAAAGGAAAGCAACACGCTGGTATGACCCTCCCAAAGGGCTAGATTTTCAGGAACCTTTACCATCTGAATGGGAGTCTTGGCTACGTATGAGAAGGTGAATAATATCATTTTGACTGTCTGATACCATGATTTTTATAAACATAAGTATAAGATTGAAGAACATGATTATGTTATTCATTGGTTGTTAATTTTATTTATTTATAGAACAGAACCTCCCACTGCTGAAGAAATAGCTAAAAATGTTGCTATTGCTGAACAGAAGAAGATTAATGCAGCTAAGATTGAAGAAAAACGATTAGCAGAAGGGGGCGCACTGCCTACACCTGTGGAACGTGGAGCTCAATCTTTTCCTACATATCCAGAGTATCATACTGGAGATCCTTCTATTAATCCAAAAAATAAATATAGATAAATTAAACAGAATCATCTATTGTAAATATTGATATTAGTATTTAGATTCTATCATAGTAGTCTCCATTACATCTTTTTATCATATTCAGTAATTACTATTTTGAATATTTTTCTAAATAATTATTCTTCATTTGGTATATTGTTTCTATATTATGTCTGGTGACCTGAGGCCCAAACAAGAATCTTGACAGTTTCATAATATTATCGCATCCTTAAAGTTTCTATGAAAACTTAGCAGTGATCCTACTGGATGTAAGAACAAACTGGCTCCTATACAAAATTTGACAATGAAAATACAAATGTGGAGTTGTCAAAATTCATGCTTGGGCCTCTGGATATTGTTTTGCCATATCTTCACTACCATTTCCCTGCCATACGGTTAAGTAGCAAAATGCTCAGCTAGTTCCAGTTTCATGTTTATTGTTATCAAATTTAGACAAAAAATAGGAAGTGTAGACTTCTTTTAGTAGTAGTAATTTATGTTATTAGCAGGATTATTGCTTTGTTTTTTGCAAGCCCCTGAAATTATATAGTGTAAATTACAATAATGTTCGGGGCGATGGAAGTTTAAAACACTGTTAATTTTTTTGTGATATTAAAATGTGTTTTACATATTTTCATATAGTTTCATTATAGTTTCAACATTTATAATAGGCACTTATTCAGAAGTACCTAATCTGAAGTAAGCTTTAATCTATTTCATATGTAGTGGAGTGCCTGGGGGTTTATACCTCGGATTTTTGCAACAGTGAATAAAAGTAAAAAATTCTAAATGGCATGTTCAGCTAATAATACATATAAAAAAGTTTACATTATAGCTATTAACGGGATTGTTACCATGTACCTTGTTTTTTATGAGTCTCCGATATTTCGGCACTGTTGCAAGCGCCATGATCACGGAGTAACTGAAGTAATTGCGGGTAGATGTTATTGGCAGACATATCGGTCTACACCCTCACCTACCGCCTGGTGCAGGTACTGACCGGACATGGGTGCTTCGGTCACTACCTGCACCGAGTCGCCCGTCGGGAGGAGACGCTGCGGTGTCATCACTGCGCCTCTCCCGACGACACGGCCGAGCACACGTTGATCGTGTGCCCGGCCTGGCAAAATGAGCGCCGCGATCTGATCGCGACGCTCGGCGGAGGAGGCCTCACGCTGCCAAGTATGGTAAGAGCCATGCTTGGTAGCGAGAGAGCCTGGAGGGCTGCCGCCTCCTTCTGCGAATCTGTGATGGCGCAGAAGGAGGCAGCGGAGAGGGAGCGGGAGGAGGACGCTCTAGCCGCCCCTCTCCGGCGTAGACGGGTGGGCCGAAGAAGGCAGGCAGCTGTGACTGCCGGTCTTCGACGGCCCTAAGGTGGCCTGGGCGCGGCCTGACCAGCCGCGCGCCCTAGGTGCCGCTCCGGCATAGGCCACCACGTCTGGGGACTGCCTAGTACCCTAGCGCAGTCCCCCTGAGGCGCGTCGCCCGGTCCACTCGTTGGGCCGGGCCTGCCCGGGGGCGGGCTCGGAGTTGTGGCGCACGCAGGTGCGTCGGCCCCGAGACGCCCCCACATGGGCGTAGGAGGGTACCGGGGGGTTTTAGTGGAGTAGGATCAGTGTAGCCTTCCGCACTGGTCCTGCTTGAGTAGGGTCGGCACTGTTTCCCGTGCCGGCGAGTCCCACACACGCCGTGCGCCTAGTCAGCGTCACGGTATGGTGCGTAACTGCATTTCCCCTCGTCACAAAAAAAAAAAAAAAAAAAAAAAGGACCCGCCGTACATACTCCAACTCTTCGTGCAGGTGTTCCTTGTCACACAAGTCATATGCACGGTTTGTCAGTGAAGTCACTACAGAATTTAGATGTCTGGGGCGGTGATGCGAAGAGGCGTTGAGATAACGGTCTGTGTGTGTGAGTTTGCGGTGAATGGAATGACTCAGCGAACCATCGTATGGACTCCATTTAAATTTGCCAAATGAGCCTCGACATCTTCTTTGTTTCCTCTCAATATACAAAATACGTCATCAACATACCTCTTCCATAGTGCAATTTCTGTGGGGGCGGTGGCGAAAGCTTTTTCCTCAAAATACTCCATCCATATATTGGCAACCACTGGAGCTACCGGACTGCCCATTGCGACCCCATCTATTTGGAGGTAGTACTGACCCCGGTATATAAAGAAGTTCGTCGTCAAACAATGATGCAAAAACTTGGCATATTCCGTCGGGATGTTATTGTCTTGCAATTTCACCATAACTACTTCCAAACAGTCCACCGCAGGTACATTTGTGAAAAGTGATTCCACGTCATCACAAAAAAGTTTACATATTAAAAAATTGTGATCTTGTTTTTTGTTTTAATGAGTGTGCCTTGCGGCTGTGTCATATGATTAGTACTTACTTGATGTATAATTTTCGTTACTTTACATTCACTAACTGCTTTTAATATAATATGAAACTCCTCTTCTTTTTAGGGTTCCGAAGAAGAAGACTCCACTAATGTCCGTCTGTCAGTCACCAGGCTGTAAATAAATTAGGAAAGATCCTACGATAAAATCAATCAAGGCCGTTTATTTACATTCCCAACTAGCAACATCGCAATTAAATAATAAATTATAGATTAAAATAGAGTCACAGCTGGTAGCAAAAAAAAAAAATTGGAGGGCAGAACTTACGTTCTACAACTCTATAGTAATTAATATAAGAGTAAAAATTGAACGAAAATATTTTGTATATTTCCGTCAGACGTTTGATTGTCGACGGTTTATTGTAAAAATTTATTCCTATTTCTCCGCTTGGTAAATTATTTGGTTAAAAACATTCACCTAATTATTACATGATCAATTCAATAATAAATAAATTAATAACTAAAGGTCAATTCAAGTAAAAAAATGGATAAATCGCAATCATATTATTATTTGATTGTGATATTGCTAGTTGGGAATGTAAATTAAACTGCCTTGTTTGACTTTATTCTATTTCGTAATTACAACTTTAAATAAACAGCCTGGTGACTGGTGACATACAGAGAGATGGACATTAGTGGAGTCTATTTCTTCGGAACCTTAAAAAGAAGAGGAGTTTTACTTTGGTCGAAGGGAGTTTCTTAAATTAAAAGCGCCTAGTGAAATTAAAGTAACGAAAATTATACACCAAGTAAGTACAAATCATATGACACTACCTCAAGGCACACTCATTAAAAGAAAACAAGGTCACAATTTTTTAGTAAACTTTTTTATATGTATTATTAGCTAAACATTCCATTTGGATTTTTTAAATTTCATTCACTGTAACTAAAATCCGAGGTTTTCATGCATTTAACGCCCCGGGCGCTGCACTAATGGCCCTAATTCGGGATGATTCATTCAATGAAAATAGACCATGATAAAGATATTTGTTAGGTAACAAGAAACTCAGGGTTTGTATTGTTCTGGCTGCTGTACCACCAATAATTTGATGATGATGACGGGTGTCTATTTCCGCGCTGATGGTGAGTTTGAGAGACGTGGAGAACTATGCTCCCCCTGGCTCCTAAGTTTGTTTTAATGTGGTATTTTATGAAGTGTCAAAGGACCATCACAGTGTGATGTAAGACTTCTGCATTGCACCAATGGACAAATGAACGAAGGATTTCGCTACTATGATTTCACTGGTTCATGTGATGAGTGGTGGCCCTGATACTCCAGGATACTACACCAAATTAAGTACCAATAGGGGATCCTGTATGAAATGTTTCATTGCTTCTACAAATGTTGCACTGACGTCATAACCAGAGGCTCTGATTTCAGTTCGACTCTTTTGTTTTTGTGGAGAAGATACGTAAATATCGAAACAAGATCAATTGTTATTAATAATTTATTATGACGTAAATTGCAGATATATTGTGCTTAAATGAGAATATATAATAAATATCGACACTACCATCCATCTGCCTTCTAATGAAATACAGTGGAACTGAGCGGAGCTTTTAGTTTAACTACTCGCTAGCCGCTTACTACGTAACTAGTAGACTACGACAACTGCGACTGCCGCTGCTAGTTACGTAGTAAGTAACTATTATTTAATCTGTGCTACTTATGTTGATAATAGCGCTGTACTGTTGACGTCCCGTAATATGGCCGTAAGGCTCCCCGCCACCCCTCTTTAAGGGTCACTTGTGCAGTCCATAGTTACTCATAACCTGAGTTTAGTCTCCTATGAACGCCGTAGGCCGCGTAGTCATAAGTGGCTCGGGGCGGATTTTAAAAATACCTAGTCAGATCATAATTTCTGTCACATGTTTAATATAAAATAATTGAAACAAGTTTATTCATTATGGTAACCATTTATGTACCAAAATGACCTTAACAAAACATAGATTCTTATGACAATAAAGTTTATTCAAAATGACCTCCGTGATTTTGAATACAGGCCTTCAATCTGCGCCGCCAGTCGTCTATCGCAGCATGATCGAGTTCCATGTCAATATCGGCGGATGCCTTTATCAAGGATGTCTTTAGTGACTCCAAATTGGGATGAGGCTTTGAGCACGCCTTTTCCTCCAAGTGTTGCCATATCTTGTAATCTAACGGAATCAAATCTGGACTGGAGGAGGGCCAGTCTTCGTGCCGGATGTAGTCGATTTCACGCGCCGAAAGCCAGTCTTGTGTGCGCTTCGCTCTATAAGCTGGCGCCGAATCTTGTTGGAATACCCAGTGCCTGTTATTGAACATGGTATGAGAAACAGGTTCCACAAGGTTCGTCAGGACTGTATTTTGATACACAACTGCATTCGTTTTTACACCTTTCTCACAAAAATGTACCTCTGTTAAGCCCCAATAAGAAACTCCCAACCATAGCATGAGCGAGGATGGAAAATGACCTCGTTGGACACGCGGAATGCGGTTGCTCGCTTCGTCACTGTGTGCGTACACCTTATCATTTTGTTTCTTGTAGCTCTCTTCTACGGTAAAAAATTTTTCATCCGAAAAAAGAACTTCCCGATATTTTTTTCCCGCGTACCGCTTCAACAAAGCGCGGCATCTCTTCAGTCTCAGGTCCATTAGACGAGCATTCAAACGATGTCCTGTTTTTCTTCGATATGCCCGAAGCCCTAAGTCTTCATTTAACACCCTTTTCACCGTAGTTCTGCTTAACCCCATCTGAAGGGCCAACAATTTCTGCTTGCGTTTGGGATTTCTTTGAATTCGCGCCTTCACAGCTTTTATCACTGCTGGAGTCCTAAAAGACCGAGGGCGACCACTTCTTGACTTGTCATCTACACTAGAGTCTTCATTGTATCGTTTGATGGTACGATAAACGAATCTTTTGGTTATATTAAAAATTTTCAGTATATCAAAAATTTGAATTGGCACGTAACCGTAACGATGCAACGCAATAACTGCAAAACGGTCTTCTTTAAGCGTCCACTCTATACTTAAAATTGAGTAAAATTCTAAAAAGTATAAGTACATTTTTATTTTCATGAGCAATTCGAAATTCGAATTCAATGAACTTTTTGTGGTCAGCATTCTAAAAGAAAAGTTTTTACTGTGTGACAATACTTATGACCTGACTGTGTACGCCTTTGCCGAGGACCGAGAATGCGTGGTGCTGGTGTCGGCCAACCGGTGCAGGAGCATTGCCTGTGGGTTTAGTGGGTGGGGCGCTACCTACCATGGCGCTACACATTCTTGCACCTGCTTGCTCCGTTTTATAGCTTTGCTTCACGTTTTCGCTCGACGTTTTCCCTTCATACTTCATTCCTTACTTAGAGTATAGGTACCAGCCAACATAAAAATAAATCATATAATTTCCAAATATACTAGAATAACGTTTGGAGTAGGTATTACGGGGCTTGTGTTCTGCGAGCGCCCTCTGATGCTAACGAAATGGATTGGCTACTTATTATGCTTTGATGAGCAACTACGGAACCCTACATTGCCCGTGGCCCGATACGCACTTGTCATTTTTTTATGTTACCATGCAATGGCTGTGCGTACATAGTTGCTATTCAATGTGATAAAAACTTGGGCTCTGAGAAAATAATATACATATTTATCTTTTAATAAAATTACTTCATAATATTTGAAAACTCTGAAACCAAACAAAGACGAACAAGCAATGCGCAATTTAATCTTCAAAAAGCCGCACAGATGCGAGTCGGACTCGCCCACCAAGGGTTTCGTAATAAATGTAGGTATATTTTATAAATAATTAGTTTCCAAATCTTATAATTACTTACATTATTGTGATTTTTAAGTTAACTTTTTATCTAGACATAGATTAACGTTTGTTAAAATATGGAAAGCAGTACCCTTAGCACGAACCAATATCGACTTCGTATAGTTTGCAAGTGCGAACCATTATAGAATTCGAATAGTTGAATTCGATCTAGATATAAGTCAAACGATTTCGACTTAGATGTAGGTATATATATGTTTTTGGTCACTCGTCCAATGACGGATCATTGCATAGGACTAGTTCAGCGGAAAGTACTCTCTCTATATCAGTTTAATTCCCTTGAGTGTCGAAATATAGGTTTTTTGCAGCATACATAAACGGCAGTATTTTTCACGATAACTTAGCGGAAGCTTGCTTATTCACAGCTTTTAGGAACCGTGGACCTAAGTATATGGTTTTAATTTCAACTCGATACCTCAACGCGTTTGACAGACAGACGGACAACAAAGTGATCCTATAAGGGTTCTGTTTTATTCCTTTTGAGATACGGAACCCTAAAAATCAAATTTTATAATGCAATATACGTAATAAAGTAATTCAGAGATAAAAGGACAAGAGGCTTAGATGGAGTGTCTCGAGTGTAGGTAGAGATAAAGACAGATCTCTAATCTGGCGACTGTTTATTTTAGATTAGAACTCGGTAAGTATTTACAGAGACTGGGCCACATGTTGATTACAACTTTAACCAAATTAGTGTCAATGATAATGTATTTATCTTAATACATATTTAGTAGGAACTGTGCTTTTTATTCCTCACTTGAATTTACAGTGTCATTTATCTAACTAAACTGTATCATCATTAGCCGCAGTGGAAACATTCAACAACACTGCAGGGGCATAGGGCTTCCCTATGGATGGAATAAGGAGGCATGCCGTGACCCTTTTTATGCCGGATTGGTGGGTGCTAAAGCCTACAAATGCAGCTGGGACCGACGGCCTAACGTACCTCCGAAGCGCGGACGAACTCGAGATAACAAGTTTTTGGTCGCCCATCCAATGACCGACCATTGCGAAAAATGCTTAAAATTCACCATTGCGGCCCAAAAGCGCTAAGTACCTGCGACATCGAGCTCCTCATATATGTGTATAACTATTCATACCTTTCTCTTTATACGAAAATAAATATCTACCTACCTATTTCCCTTGATCATACGCCATCATTTAAATATGACTTTACCGATTTCATTAATAAAGATAAAGTGTATAATAATAATATATTAAATTGGCCTCTTAGAAGCTTGGTGAGCTCAATAGATCGAGAATGTACTTCACATCGGCCCATCGACTGCAGCTTTATAAGGCACAGGTTCGGCCTCACATGGAGTACCGCTCTCATCTTTGGGCGGGGGCACCCCAGTACCAGCTTCTCCCTTTGGATCGCATCCAGCGCCGAGCGGCTCGAATCGTCGACCACCAGGACCTTTCCGATCAGCTTGATCCTTTGGCTTTGCGTAGGGATGTAGCTTCGCTCTGCATCTTCTATCGCATTTATCACGGGGAGTGTTCTGAGGAATTGTTCGGATTAATTCCAGCTGCTGCATTTCGCCATCGTACATCGCGACAAAAATTTCATCCCCATCATCTTGATGCGTGGCTATCCACAACCGTGCGTTTTTGTCGAAATTTTTTACCACGTACGACAAAACTGTGGAATATGTTGTCGCCAGCAGTGTTTCCGGACCAATACGACCCAAGTACCTTCAAAAAAAGAGCGTACTCCTTCCTTAAAGGCCGGCATCGCATTTGTGATACTCCTGGTGTTGCAAGTGTCCATGGGCGACGGTGATCACTTACCATCAGGCGAGCCGTCTGCTCTTATGCCCCCTATAACATAAAAAAAAGTGTTTTATACTATGTAGATGGTTCTTACAGCAAAATTAAGAAAGTTTCGCAGACTATAAAAAGAAAACATCAAACTTAAACATTGTACCTGGGTGAGGCATTGTCCTAATACAACGCGATAACGCAAATGAGCGATGCGATCATCGTACGAGTCGACGATCAAACATATTGATCTAGAATAGGTGTCCTAATAGGCGACCGAGCGATGCATTCGCGCGACTAAAATATTTAAAAATCTATTCGCGGGAACATAGTTCGCGCGAACGCGCAATCAAACCTATTAATGATGAATAGGTGTCCTAACTGAAGTTCGCGCGATGATCGCGTCGCGTCGATAGGAAGCGGGGAGAAGGGCAGGGCTAACCCGACCAAACTGTGTGTCAATCGTGATCGCGTATTCGCGTTCTATTAGGACACCCAGTTCGCGATCACGCGATGGTCGCATCGTTTAAACGCGCGATGATCGTGTTATCGCGTTGTATTAGGACAATGCCTGACGCTGCAGCCGGGTTTGAGCATATTTTTTTACATTTCCATACTTATATTTGTAAATGCGAAAGTATATCTGTTTGTCTGTTACCTCTTCACGCTTAAACAACTGAAATGCGCCATCGAACGTCTCCATTGTGTAGAAACGGAGGGGGTTATCAAGTCGACGCGTATTTGTTTTTACGTTTGATCACGCATAACGTTACAGGGAAGCCTAATTTTAATAATTATTTTTTGATTGGAAAGGGTATACTCCGGAATTGGTCCCATATAAATTTGGGAAAATCCTTTTTTTAGGGTAGCCCCTACACTGCGCGGCCATTCGGAGACGGGTTCCGCGACTAAATCCGCCCTCTCGGCACGCACGACCGTGGTCCTCATAGTGCGTGTTGGGTGACGGTGCAGGAGTATTGTCTGGTTTATTGTGGCCCTGTTCTGGGCGTCGGTAGGGCCCTGTTCACTTCAGCGAGCCCAAGGGCTGGCTGAAGGGGACAGGGAGGAATCCCACATACCTTCTTCTCGCTCCCCCAGTGGTTGAAGGATGCGTAATGTATTTCCCAGACACAAAAAAAGGGTAGCTACATCGTGTGGCGTATCGTTGAATAGGTCACTTAAAAGAACTTAGGGGTAACTCAGACTATTTGTTGATTTAGAGATCCGTTTGTGAAATCTTAAATTGCAAATTTTTGTTAGAGTAGATCCCCCCGCCCCTCCCGGAAAGACAAATCAAATATAATTTCACTTTCTCTGATTAGAAAACCTAGATTACTTTCATTGATGAAAGCCGTGGGACTCTGATCTTAGTGTTTCGCTTCTGTCTTATTCGGAATCATTGAAAAGGGCTGATGCCTTTGAAAACAGTAAAAAGTGTAAAATATTCGTAAAAGCATGAACCCCCGTGAAAATTTTGCAGAATAGCACTGCAGCGCATAAAATCCGTCTCCGGGAATATAGCCTCACTTGAGGCGTGAGATCTTATTTTAAATTAGTTCGGTTCATACAAAACGAAATAAGTTGCTGGCCGATGACTGGTAAAAATATTTTATTTTGTGGGTCATAAGGTTGATTTCACATTTTCCTTTTTCACCTTTATCGTTTTTTCCAAGTATCAGATATATTTATTTAAATTGCCTTGTTCGTTTTATAAGATAAAAGGTCGTATGTGCGAAATAATATACATATTTTTATTTGTAACCTTATTCCTTTGTGAGATAGTTGCAAGGGCGGATCCAGCTTTGGCGCCAGGGGGGGTCATATAGTCGTGGTCAAGTCACAGTGGGTACAGATTGCGAAGTACAGATTGTGAAGTGGGTACAGATGGACCCAGCCCAGGGGGGGTCATGACCCCCCTGACCCACCCCCTGGATCCGCCCTTGATAGTTGTTATTAGGTTCAACTTAAACTGTTTTAAAAAATTGTCTTTGTTCATCGGGAATCGAATGTAGCTGGATAGGTTTAAACATACGCGGACAGTTTTCAGCTTTGATTGTGTATGCAACCCGTTATCTATAGAATTGTTGATCGAAGATTTTTCCCCTAATTTTGATATTATACCGAAAAAGTAACCAAATTTATACAATCGAAAAATCTCACTTTAAAAAAAGTTGTTTTTTAATAAGTTAAGTGCGGGCTTTTTTTCGATGTGTTGTGTATCGAAATGTTTTCCACATAACCTAACAATTTCTGCGAATAATCAACTAACCAACTTTTGGTTTCTATAAAAAACTTACTTACGAACGATAGAAGTTATATTTTTCTGTGACACTTAAAAGGTCGAGAGCCGTGACGACGCATTTGTAGTTTCTGAAAAAACAAATTATAGTAATGTTAATCTTGTTTACCAAAAAGAAGAGGTCCCAAAGAACAAAAAGCGCACCAAAGTAACAAAAAAAAAATTATAATAATATATAAAATTCGATATAATATTTATTATAGTTACTTAGGGGGAAAAAAATCTTTGTTTGAATTGTAAAAATTAGAGCGTGTTTAGGACATAAGAAGACAAGTTTTCACTAAATTTTGTGAAATATATTCAAATTATGGGAAATAATTATAAAAAACCGGCCAAGTGCGAGTCGGACTCGCGCACCGAGGGTTCCGTACAAACCTGCAAGGTTTACAAAGTTCGTTCATTACGACATTAGTTGCGAGTTTCAAAATATGCGGTATCAATGGTTGTACTTTTGCGTTTTGCGTTTTTGCGTTGACTTAGAATTTTTTTTTCACGGGTTAAAGGTTTAATTAGATCTAAGTATTTGATATGAATTTCAACTTGATAGCTCTACGCGTTCATGAGGAAAAAAGTAATAAGTTTATATTTATTAAAAAATATATATTTTGTAATGTAACTAAAAATTTAAGGTTTTCGGAATTTTTCCTTTATGTGTGCTATAAAACGTTGCTTCATGCCAAATTTCAAGATTCTAGGTCGACTGGAAGTACCCTTTAGGTTTTGATTCCCTTGCGAGTACTTGCGAGTTTCAAAATATGCAGCTTAAATTGCTGTTTCTTTTGATTGCGTTGACATAGAAGTTTGATTTTGTTACAGCTTAAAGGTATATTAAACCTGAGTATTTGGTATGAATTTCAATTTAATACCTCTACGCGTTTATGAGGAAATGGGTAGTAAGGTTAAAATTATTAAAAAAAATATATTATGTGATGTAACTAAAAATTTACGGTTTTCGTAATTTTTCCTTTATCTATGCTATAAGACGTTGCTTGGTACCAAATTTCAAGATTCTGAGTTCACGGGAAGCACCCTGTAGGTTTTGATTCCCTTGCAAGTGTCGAAAATTTGCAGCATAAACGGCTGTATCTTTTGATTGCGTTGGCTTAGAAGTTTGATTTTTTCACAGCTTCAAGGGACAGTAGACCTGAGTAATTGATATAAATTTCAGCTTCATACCTCCACGCGTTCCTGAGAAAAAGGGTCTTGACAGACGGACGGACGGACGGACAGACGGACAACAAAGTGATCCTATAAGGGTTCCGTTTTTCCTTTTGAGGTACGGAACCCTAAAAATAACAAAAAGTGGGTTATAATGAATGAAATATGTTTAAGCTATGTAAAAATAGGTTAAAACAAAAGTTGTAGATCTTTTGACTTTTGCAATAGTTTTCTTTCTGATAGAAGTTAAGTTTTCCCGAAAATCACGATAAGCCGTTTCCCTCCTAAAACCTTCACCCTCCCCGGCGTCAATTAACCCGTAATTTATTTTTTCTGTGTTTTTAATGTGTTCTCTTCCTTTTGGTAAGGTTTATATCCTGTTCCAAAAAAAAATCATCTCAAAAATTATCGACCCTGGTCTAAAAGGTTATCACAATTTTTGACCTTTCGGATTTGTTGCCCAGTAGGGTAAATGTAGAATATTATTTTACGTTATATTTACTAATCTTGGATCAATGTTAGGTGTGTATTAACAGATATTTATTAATGCGTTGCTGGTCAATAACTAACCAGTGTGACAATGGTAGTAGTTGAGGTGGGAAAAGGAATTAGAGTCAGCCAAACTTTTGATGCTTTGTATTTATACGTGATAAAATTACAACTTTAAAAAATCTTATAATAAGTTGTTGCTCGTTTGCACTAACCTAAAGGTGGGACGGCCGAAAGCAAAATCTTTTTGGCTAAGAAATCTATAATTCACAGGGTCACGGTTATACATAATAATCCACCCACCACGAAGCCATGATTGATTGCATATTAAGTACATGTAAAAAAATAAGGAAAAACAACAAAAGAAAAGTTCATTTGTAAAATGTAATGGAAGCAAATCCTTAGGAGAGCTGAACTTTTGACTGAACATCAGAAAAAAGTCGTAATTTATTAGGTCAGTGAGAAAGAGATACATTTGGCAACTGGACCATGTTGCGAGCAGGAGGAACACGTCATCATCTCTTTCATAGTGATAACTAATCTACGCGAACAGCTGCTCAGCCTAGTATTTTTCCGCCGACTTAGGAAGACGTCACGTCAGTCTAAGAATAAATTTAGATACGACCACATCTACACATACTGGCACCACTTCAACCACTTATAACAAATATGCAAAAGTAAGTATAAAAATAAAACAACTCAATATTATTCTTTGATCACAATTCTTGTCTATCACATAAGATAATTTTTAATTTATTGTCTTTATCTGTAGGTATAGTTAGTTATTGATGAAATAACATACTATATTTATGTCACATTGACCTCAAATTGTTATGATAATAAATTATAAATAGCGGGCTGTCTCTTTAAATCCGACCAGCTACAATTATGGATATGCTTTTAATTACTGCTGTGTTAAGATAAAGTACCTCTTTAATTGTTTTTTAGTACTTTTATACTTAGTTAATTATTTTGTAGACCTTATTATTGAGTTCGTTCTTTGTACTATAGTTTAAATAACATTAAATTTAAATATTTCCATTCATATTGTAATCTTGGATAATTGTTCTTACTCACTATCTAAACTTCATTGATTGATATGCTGCCTATATAATAACAAGTTCAAGAGCACTGCTTCGCATTCGCAATTGTGACGTCGTCTCTGACCATTTCTTACACTATTACTTACTTTAATAAATAATATTTGAGGTTCCCGATATAAGGCAGATTAAGATCAATAAAGTAACTAGGTATTGTTTTCGAATACCCTCATAAAATATGTAAAATATAAAACAAAAATCACTATTTTGTATCAGTGACAAAGTTTTAGTTATCATTCTGCAATCAATAAAAATAAGTTTTTTTTTCATGAGTCTTATGTCACTAGTTTGTTTTATTATAGTCATTGTGTGACTAAATAATTATTGATTAATTCATTTATCAATTGTTTTCAAGAATGGCAGACCAAAAAGTTCTATCGTCGAAAGATATTTTTGCATTGGAGGACAAATTTGGATGCAGAAATTATGCTCCTGTGCCGGTGGCGCTCTCAAGAGGCGAAGGTAAGCCATTATATTATATTTTTAATAAAAAAAAACTTTGGCAAGTTGTAACAAAAATGAAGCTTTCGCCAATAGGCGCGTTATTATCGGTCGATAGTATGGGATGCGTTATTGCTACAGAAATATTTCTGTGGTTATTGCGATAATGCGCTCTCCTTCTAATGCGTCGTAAGTATTGCATTAGTGTGTATAGCTCCGTGGCCGTTTTAATACATAATGTACTATAATAAAAACAGATATCGCAATAATTCACACGATATTATTGACCGATTATAACGCGCTTATGGGAAGGCCTATGCTCTTAAGTGGCGCTAAAAATTAAAAATTTCTCTTATTGTTGTTTCTGCTGTTGAAACTAATAAAATAGTGCCTACGATCGTAGTGACATGAAAATCGGATATCCCGAGATTGGAATCCTCAATATGAAATTTATTTTAACAGCATCGAAAGAATACAAAAAAGTTTCCTTAAATATTTGGATTTATAAACGCATCAAATTTCTTTAGATTATGCTTAGATGCAAAAAGTATAATTTTCTGTCGTTAGAAAATAGAATAATTAATAAGTGATAATTACCTTCCAATGAACATCGCTAGAGGAAAGGTGGATTGTCCGGAACTATTGTCCTCTTTGAGCCTTAAGAAAGACTAACGTATTTCGATTATAGACCATAGGCCTATTCGCTAACTGCTTTTGACAGATGGAAGTAATAATCACCGAGGTATTAAATGATCCATTACTGCTTTATTACGTGACAATAAATAAATATTAAATAAATAAATATTATTATGTATTATAACGCCTCTAAGATACTTGTTGTGAAAAGCATCGATAGATATGCAATTTTCTCTTAGTTGCACACAGTAAATATCAAAAAAGTTTGCGAATAAGGCCTTCAACAAAAATCGAAATTTCGATCGAAACTTTGCACGTCTTACTATGTTTCTTATTCGAAAATAACTTCCGTTTGAACTTCGTTACCGAAAGTTAGTTTCGGAGAAAGAAAGTAGACCTCCAGGGCGGATGCCTTTGAAAATCAAAAAGTTGAAAATATTCGGAACAGGATGAAACCCATACCAGAAAGATGTTTTAAAGGGGAAAACGATTTATCGCGCATTTCGGGAAAATACAACTTCTATCGCAAAAAATATTTATGGCAAATTTATAGTTAATCAAAAGACTTACAATTTTTGTAATTACACTGTTTTCACATAACCTAAAATTATCTGCGAGAAAAAAATGACTTTTTGGTTTTTATTACTATCTCCAACAAAACGTTGTTTTTTCGCAAAATTAGGTGAAAACTTACCTTCTTAATTATCATGCTCTAACTTTTTCGATTCAAGATACTTATGTTTCCCCCTTGTTTTGTAATAATATCAAAAAAGTAACCTTATTTTCAATCGAAAATCTCCCGTCAAAAAAGTAGATTTTCAAATAAATTTGGTGCGCTTTTGGTTCTCTGGAAATTCATCTTTAGTCCAGTCGGAATAGCCATAATTTGGAACGACTTCTATTCTAAGACACCAGCGCTTAGCCAATTTTTTCCTAGGTAGTATAGACCCCCACGAATATGCCCTCCATTTGTCCCCGCTAGAACCCGTGTTTTGTAGCCAGGAAAATTGTTTAAACAAAGAAAAACCGGTTTTTTTGAGTTTTTTTGCTTGTAAACGGGGATTTTGAAATTTTTTTTGAATCAAAGTTGTTCATTAGCTTGCCCTCTACAAAATCAGTTCTATGAAAAAATAACGTGAGATTGTTAGTTTAGCAGTAAATTGCAATTATGTCGGTTTTACGTTTGCAACAATTCAACATGTTATAATTAACATTTTGATTTCTAAAGTAGTTTATCATGTGGGTAACGCCACTCCCAAGAGAGTCATGTAAAATTTATCGACCTGTGTCGCAAACTTTAGCAACAATTCTCAATCTCCGAAAAAAAGTACTTGCCTGTGCCGTCTTTCCCAGAAGGCGCACAGCGGGGAAAAAAATTCAGGTGATTCGATTCACCAAGAATTTTGAGGAATCGATCGAGTAGAAAAAAATCGTTGATAAAAATGTTCGTTTTTGGACGATTTAAATTTTTTTTAAAAATTGACGTAGAATATTTTTTTTTTAAACTAATGTATTTTTCTCTCCTCAACTCGAATATACTATTCTGAATATATATATAATACTAATATACCCTGAGAATTCCGATTATGAACCGGAAGAAAAAAGGACGAAATTAATTTAATTAGAAATATAGAATACAACGCAGTCTTGGAATCGAATTTTAGTTAATAGTTTTGTAAATAATTTCTGTACATAAATAAACTGATTTTTTAAAATTTTCAATCGTATATTCGAGTTGAGGAGAGAAAAATACATTAGTTTAAAAAAAAAAATATTCTACGTCAATTTTAAAAAAAAAATTAAATCATCCAAAAACGAACATTTTTATTAACGATTTTTTTCTACTCGATCGATTCCTCAAAATTCTTGGTATATCGAATCACCTGAATTTTTTTCCCCGCTATGCGCCTTCTGGGAAAGACGGGACAGGCAAGTACTTTTTTTTCGGAGATTGAGAATTGTTGCTAAAGTTTGCGACACAGGTCGATAAATTTTTCATGACTCTCTTGGGAGTGGCGTTACCCACATGATAAACTACTTTAGAAATCAAAATGTTTATTATAACATGTTGAATTGTTGCAAACGTAAAACCGACATAATTGCAATTTACTGCTAAACTAACAATCTCACGTTATTTTTTCATAGAACTGATTTTGTAGAGGGCAAGCTAATGAACAACTTTGATTCAAAAAAAATTTCAAAATCCCCGTTTACAAGCAAAAAAACTCAAAAAAACCGGTTTTTCTTTGTTTAAACAATTTTCCTGGCTACAAAACACGGGTTCTAGCGGGGACAAATGGAGGGCATATTCGTGGGGGTCTATACTATCTAGGAAAAAATTGACTAAGCGCTGGTGTCTTAGAATAGGTCTCATGTTTATTCCGACTGGACTACTTTCTGATGGTACACAAAAAATCAATTATTTTTCATGATTCTCGACGTATAGTCCAATTGAATTGCACGGGCTCGCGCCCTTAACGGAACAACTTAACAACAACCAAAACCCAGTTTTGATATTTAGGTTGTTTTGTGAGGGCGTGGGCCTCAGGTAGTTGGCCGCTGCGCTGACTATGTTCCTTACCGATACGGAACCCTTAACAGTGTGGCAAAGAAGCATGTCCTGCCGGATGGTTAGCGGCCATCATAACGGGAAAAACGGAGATCGATGGCTGGATGGTAAGCGCGTTCGGTCTGCGAGCGTGGAAGTTTAGCAACTTTCGCCATTGGCCGGTCATACAATGAGCGGCCAAATTTTTTGATTAGTAGCGGTATTGCTATCATGTAGCTTGTTTTTTGTGAGTCCCCGATATTTCGGCAAAGTTCCAAGCACTGTTAAAACAATATATGACTAAAATTTTCATTGACATTTAGCAAAAGGAGAACAACCATTTTGGTACTGATCTTGTACATTTTTTTTGATATGATGTTAAATCGTTGCATTTCAAAGTAAGGAGGTAATATAAAATAAATTAGGAATCTCAAAAAATCTGTACCAACCCCCGTCATACAAAGTGTTTGTTCTTTACTATGGGCGGCTAAAATTCATCTTTTTCCACGTGACCGAAGTCACGGACATTACTAATGTAATAAGTATACATATCTACTCACACTCCACTAGCTGTATCTAATTTTAAAATAACAATCTAGGCCATATTATAACAAAGGGTGAAATAGCTACCCCCTCCCCTTTTCTGATATTTTTATTGCTGGGTTTCATGGTGTCGCCGACTCGAGAGGTTTCGAATCCCGGTGGGGGCACATGACTGGAGTACAAATGCTCGTATTCATCACACAAGATGAATACGAGCATTTGTACTCCAGTCATGGATGTTTAATATGTATTTCTATATAAATATACTCATATATGTACAATTTATGTATTCTATCCTTTACTCTAGTATCCCATAACACAAGCCTTACAGTGCTTACTTTGGAACTAGGCTAATTGGTGTGAGTGTTGGAAATATTTATTTTAATAAATGAGTTTTCTGTGTACATTACTATTCTATCGACTTTGAAGGTGTGTTCGTGTGGGATGTGGAAGGGAAGAAATACTACGACTTCTTGAGCGCATACTCGGCAGTCAACCAGGGGCACTGCCATCCTCGCATCGTTGAGGCCCTGAAGAAACAAGCTGACAAATTAACGCTCGTTTCTAGGTAAGTCGATCTGGCATACTTTCGTACTAACCTGTGCTGATTGTCCGACTTTAACAATTAGGAGTCCCCTTTAAAAGTTTAAAAAAACTTTCCAACTGATTATTTCTAGTCTCTATTCCCAACTTTGAAACGAAAGCGATCACAGAAGGAGAAAAATAACACATTCGTTTTAGTAGGTACTTAAGTACTTTTCGCTTATATCAAACTTTTTACTTCGAAACGCAATATAAAAGGCAACCTTGACAAATAGGATATGCATATCAATTTTGGTCTGTGATCAGGGAAGTTATTTTCGTAATGATCGGTTATGGGACGGGTGACCAAAACAATTATTATCTTAAGAGAAGGGCAAAGCGTATTTTCCACTCAAATTGGAGCGCCCGTCCGGGGAAGTAACCTCCACCTTATAGAAGAACATGTTCAAATATAAATAAATAAATATTTCCAACACTGACACCAATTAGCCTAGCCCCAAAGTAAGCACTGTAAGGCTTGTGTTATGGGGTTACTAAGTTAACGGATAGAATACATATACTGATACATATATAAGTATGTTTATATAGAACTACATATTAAATATCCATGACTGGAGTACAAATGGGCGTATTCACCACACAAACATCTGCCGTCACCGGGACTCGAACCCGGGACCTCTCGAGTCGAGTCGGCGATACCATGAAACCTGGCGTACAAACCACTCGGCCACGGAGGTCGTCCGTCAAATAACACTACCCTTTGATTGTGTAGTGTTTCTGATGGTGAGTAAGGTACCAGTACCCTTAGTACGAGTTTTACAATTACGATTTTTTTTACCCTTTTAACATAAAAAAAAACTAAAAATCTAGCTAACCGCAGTAGTGTCGCCTGCGGTTGCAGTCTACCGCCCGTGTACACTTAACATGTTTCTGTAACCCGCAACTACAAGAGATAATAAATGATAATATCGTGATATGGATTTTCGCAGGGCGTTCTACTCGGATCAACTGGGCACTTACGAGAAGTTCATGACCTCCCTTTTAGGGTACGACAGGCTGCTACCGATGAACACTGGCGTGGAGGGCGGTGAAAGCGCCTGCAAGATCGCGCGCAAGTGGGGCTATGATGTCAAGAAGATCCCTTACGGACAGGCAAAGGTTTGTCTTCAACATTATCATTTAGCCATACGACGCCCACTACTGAGCATGACATGTTTCCCTCAAAAAGTTCTCTATGCTGATGGGTGGAAAGAATATAGCGATGCAAGAGACAATGAAGTATTATTGATAAGCTTGATTTATCCACACTTTTTCGGTGATACGAGATATAACAAGAAATAACAAATAAAAAGTTAAGATATGCAACGAGCGACTTTTTTTATCACGTTATTTAAATAATATAATCTGAAAAACCCAAATATCGTTGGGGAAAACCCGTTAAATATTATAATTATTATCTCGTTCACAATTAAATCTTTCAGATTATCCAGTACCTATGTTTAATGTATATTTATCTATCTTATAGCTGTGATTTCTGTTTCTGATAAGCACTTTATGATTTTGTGTGATAATGGGATTTCTCACCGCAGATAATATTCGCGGACGGCAACTTTTGGGGGCGCACATTATCAGCAATATCGTCATCGACGGACCCCTCCTGTTACCAGGGATTCGGACCGCATATGCCCGGCTTTAAGACAATACCCTACAACGACATTCCAGCGTTAGAGGTAATTAACTCACTCCTAGAAAGACTTAACACTAGCTCACTCACACAAAAGTGCTTATTTTATCTAATGTATTGGATATTTTCAGGTATGTTATTTTATTATTATAAATAAGTATTTCTATGTGTCGCCGCACACGGGCCACACGCCTCAGCCACAAACGCCGCCACGAGAAGCTAGAAGCGGCTACTAAAGTGGCTAAAGCGCGCGACAGCGGCCGACTAAGGTAAGGGCGGGAGGGGTGGGGAATCGCGCGAGTGACGTGTGGCGGCGTTTTGTATCGGCCCATTAAGTGGCCGGTGCGGGCCACAAGTAGCGAGCAACGATTTGTAGCGTGTGGTGGCCACCATATAAAATGTATGAAAACTACAAGAAATATGCCGGTGGCGGTGTTTTGTGGTTGTGGTCGGTGGCCCGTGTGCGGCGACACTAACGCTCACACCAATTATTACCCTAGCCGCAAAGCAAACACCGTTTTGTTTGTTGTATATTGTAAGTTACTAAGTTTTATAAATTTACCAAATGTGAGAATATGATAAATATTTATTTAGAAGTATCCTAAGCTTTTTTGCCGTTTTAAATAAAAATCTGTACTTTTAATATTAACTATTTTAACGCTAGTCAGAAACAAAAAAAAACTGCTTAGACCACTTTTAACTAAATTGAGAAAAACTACTACTTCGCGCGTCGTAGCCGTAGCAATATTCCAACTACGCTGTAGTCTGCCGTAGTAGGTAGGTACTACGGATTTTAACTCGTATATTCTATTTTTTTTCTTTAATATGTTAATTACATATAACAATTACAGGGACAATTGGTTTGTCAAATTTTAGTACAACATTTTTCACAATTTTTGATGCAACTACCTTGTACCTACAAGTTTGGGTTTATTAAATATAGTTTAAGATAAGGATCACGCAATGAGGGCTATCGCGTATGAATCCGCCGCTAGAGGCGCTAGTGTAGCGTGAGGTCTCCGAAATGTCAAATGTTATTGCTTGTTGGTTGACTACGCGGGTTTATTTCTAATTAAAATAATGTTGTGAATAATTGGTAATAATTTGGCTTAATTATGGCAAATGTGAGTTATGTGGCAATGAATGTCAGTTATTAAAAATTTGAGCTTAGAAAAATGATTATGTTCCCATTTTTTCCGAATAAAACGGAACTGCGCGTCACTGTGGCATGGCCTATTATGTTTAGGATATGGTTCTTTTGTGTTAAAATACGATCTAAATGTAACCTTTGATTTCATGTGCGTATTAATAAACTTTAAAAGTAACAATTTAGGACCTCACTCAACAGTGGCGCCATCTGGTGAGGCAGAAAACGGTAGCCCTCATTGGGATGATCGAGAAAAAACAAGATTTTCATTTTTTCTTAAACCAGTAAGATTTCAATCACGATCTTTGTTTTACAAATTTTCCCAGAAGCATAATTTATAATAAACATGATAATGTTTTATACTTTTTGAGTATAAGGTGGCGTTTTAACAGATCACTCAACTGAACACAGCGCATTTTGAGTGATCCATATAAACCGTTCTAAATCTTAAACGTGACTTTAAAACGAATCGAAAATTTGTTAAGCAGCTTTTACAAATTATTTATAATTATTTCAAATGCAAATTATAAACACATAGGTAGTATATTCTTGGATACGCGTTATGGCTTATTCTTCAGGTGTCCAGATTCAGTGATCCAGTTAATTAGTTCTATCTTTCTTTGTTAAGGTTTCACAAATTTTATACCTTACCATGAAGTTTTCACAATTATTTTCTGAATCCTCTTATAATTTGGTTATGGTTGGATGAGTTTTTTGAAAATATCACTCAGTCCACACGCACATCTCGAATTTTGCAATTGATATACGCAATGTTGAGCGTTTGCTACTGTTGTCCCTATCGCACGGTTTTTGCCAATGCGCGACAGCAATAGTTTTTTCAAATACCAATTTCTCATATGTGTCTCAGCTCGTGTCCGTTCTTAAAGCTAAATTTCTTTGCCAAGCTTTCAATTTTAGCAGAAGTAGTCAAAATGCTACCCTGTGTTAATATATTCTACTGGTATGAAATAATAGGCTCTAGTAACTGGGCCCGGCCCTGGCAATATATCATGTCGGATTAAAATGTCTTCTATATAACAATTGTAAATTAAAATACTTCAGGTTAAAATACGTTTTAGGATATTTGTTTTCTTGTTAGGGAAAGATCACAATTGTAAATTCAAATACTTCAGGTTAAAATATGTTCTAAGATATTTGTTTTCTTGTTACAGAAAGAGTTGCAAGACCCCACAGTGGCCGCGTTCATGGTGGAGCCGATACAGGGCGAGGCGGGCGTGGTGATCCCCGACGACGGATATCTTAGGAAGGTGCGCGAACTGTGCACCAAGTACAACGTCCTATGGATATCGGATGAAGTACAGACCGGATTAGGTAAGCGACGTTAACTATCGGTATCCATACTTTTTTGATGTGTAACATCTTTCCTCTCGCTTTCCTGCAGTTTGTGGAAGTGATTTCGTGAAATGGCACGGAAGTGTGTAACAGGAAGTCGCGAAAGCGCGCGCTATTTGATTTGGTTTTAGAACATAATGTTCAAATGGCTTATTCCTTTTGTAGTAGGTTTTATTTCCTTTTTTACTAATATAAGGAGAGGTTTCAAATGTTATACATCATACGCGACTACTGTAAGGCTCGCTCGTTTTTTTTTATGTCTGGGAAATGCTTTACTCATTCTCCGCTCACGGGAAGAAGCAAACCGGATATTAAAGTGAAGCCGGAGCTCGACGGCGCAGGTGGTTAGCGCGTTCGGCTGCGATCGTTGAAGTTAAGCAACTTTCGTAGTGGTCGGTCATTGGATGGGTGACCAAAAATTAAGTATTTCGAGCTCCTCTGTGCTGTAGAGGATACGTTAAGCCGTTTTTCCCGGCTGCATCTGCAGTCGTTAGCACCCACTAATCTGCACTAGGTTCGCGTGGTGGGTCATGGATGGCCCAATCTCCCGATTCCATCCTTAGGGAAGGCCTGTGTCCCAACAGCAGGGACATTATTAGATTGACGATGATCCATAATTATATTATTATTACGTATATCCGTCTGTCTGTTACCTCTTCTTGCTTAAACCGTAGAACCGATTTGGATGAAATTTGTTGTAAATATAGTTTGAGCCTCGGGAACGGACATCAGACAGTTTTTATCCCAGATATCATTCCTTAAGGGGTGAGAAGGGGCAGCTGGTATCCCGGCTAGTGTATATAACGTCTGACGAACTACGATAATCTTAAAAAGTTACAGATAGGGCGACTAAAACTAATGACAATAAACGACTTATGTAAAAACATCCTCCTTCCCCTTTCCACCACCGGATGACCAGGCCCGGCGAGGGCTTTCACCCTTATGCTGTCGAAGTTCCTCCCATTCGTACGAAGCGATTTGCTTCCGCTTTCATTATGCGAACGGCTAGGGAGTGGAACTCCTTGCCGAGGTCTGTTTTCCCGGACCAATGTAATCTGGACATCTTCAAGGCCAGAGTGAACAGGCATCTTCTAGGCAGGCGTGTACCATCCTAGGCCTCATCATCGCTTTTCATCAGGCGAGATTGTCAAACGCATTGCCTATTATGCATAAAAAAAATCATTTTAGCTTTAGCCTAAATTTGTTATAATCATTAATCATTTTAGCCGTGTTATGCCAGGTCGCACGGGCAAATTACTGGCAGTGCAGCACGACGGAGTAAAGCCGGACATAGTAATATTGGGCAAGGCGCTGAGCGGAGGCGTTCTGCCCGTGTCCGCTGTGCTTGCCAATGAAGACGTCATGGGCGTAAGTAGAAATAGATATGAAAAAAAACCGGCCAAGTGCGAGTCGGACTCGCGCACCGAGGGTTCCGTACAAACTCAATTTAATACCTCTACGCGTTCATGAGAAAAGAAGTAGTAACTTTAAATATTTTTGATTATATGATGTTAGTAAAAATTTACGGTTATCGCCATTTTTCCTTTATCTGTACTATAAGACGTGATTTCGTACCAAATTTCAAGATTCTTAGTTCACGGGAAGTACCCTGTAGGTTTTGATTCCCGTGCAAGTTTCGAAAATTTGCGGCATAAACGGCTGTATCTTTTGATTGCTTTGGTTTAGAAGTTTGATATTTTCACAGCTCCAAGGGACAGTAGACCTGAGTATTAGATATGAATTTCAGCTTAATACCTCCATCACGCGTTCCTGAGAAAAACGGTGTTAACAGACGGACGGACGGACAACAAAGTGATCCTATAAGGGTTGCGTTTTTCCTTTTGAGGTACGGAACCCTAAAAATAAGAATAACAATAAACCCATCTAAGTTTAAACAACATGTATGATTTGCACAAACACAAGTTTTATCAGATGATATTTAGTAATATCGTTATGAAATGTATAAACTATCAAAGGGTTTTCTGCTTTAGTCACTTATTAGTGACTATTATGTGACTAAAGCAAAAAACCCTTAAAAAAATCAAATTGGTTATTTTTAATAAATCAATATAAGTATTAAAATTTGGTTGAAAGTTCAATAAAGTTCATGTTAATAAGACACTTTTGATGAGTAGGAATATAACATTTTGCACACAGAGTGAGATTTTTGCATAATTAAAGTTTCTAAGAAGAAGGGGTCCAGGCATCTCATGAGCTTTCTGCACACCTTGAGCAGTATTTAAAAAAAATACGAATACATTTAAAATCTTATTTTGTGCGGTGTTGAGGGTTTGGGAATAGATATAGTTATTTAGTTGTAGTGGATACAGTGTCGTATCGCAAGCATCTATACGCAGTTTTTCCCAAAGTGGGCGATAACGCCCCCTTGTGGGCGCTGCAGGCCTAAACGGGGGCGGTAAGTGATACAGAAAAAACAATCCGTACCCTTAGCACGAACCAATATCGAATTCGTATCGTTTGCGAGTACGAAATGTCATTGTCAAATGTGTACTGATTTTTAGTTATCGTTACGTACGTTATGGCGCTGCTGTTCAAGTTTTCATACAAAATTTGACAATGACATTTCAGACTCGCAAACTATCCGAATTCGATAATGGTTCGTGCTAAGGGTACCGTAGATACTGTAGTTTGTCGCGGCCGCTTGGCCTCGGGCGGGTCACAAGGTTTTCACCATATTTATTGCAAAAATAAATTTGAATCAAAGTTGGTCTTTAATCTGACGTATCTATTTTAAAGTTTGAGATAGTACTAAAGTAATTTATGTTATTTTCCGGATAACTACATGTACCTTATTTTTAGCGAGTTTCCGATATTTAAGCACTATGAGTACACATCCTTACTTACTCCTCGGTGATCATGGCGCTTGCAACAGTGATCTGAAAACATCGGTAACTCGCTAAAACAAGGTACATGGTAGCAATCCCGTTAATAACATAAATTACTATAATGTTAGTAAATCATAAAAGTTTAAAACAATATATTTAAGACTAGCGGCCGCCCGCGACTTCGTATGCGTGGAGGTAATAAAGGTTCACTGCTCGTTTCCCGTAGGCGATAGCGTGATAATATGTAACCTATATGTTGACCCGACGTCTTAGTAACATTCGTGCCAAATTTGAAGGAATTCCATGCAGTACTTTTTGAATTTATCCCGGACATACATACAGACAAACAGACAAAAATTCTAAAAACTAAATTTTTGGCTTCGGTATCGATTGAAGATCACACCCTAAGTATTCTTTTAAAAATCAATGTACAGTTTTCACTTTTCTACCATTTTATTAGATGTATAAATTTTTCAATGTTACTATAGTTGCTTAATATCTCTGGAGAAGCACCTTTAGTAATTCAATATGTTAATTTCCTTTCAGGTAATCACACCGGGTACGCACGGGTCGACTTACGGCGGAAATCCTTTGGCTTGTGCCGTCGCTACAGAAGCTATTAAGGTATCAACTTTAAATGTGATAAAATATTTAAGTATATTCTGGTGTTTTAGGATTCGTATCCAAAACGTTTTAACTCCATCTGTCACCAGCGGGTGGGATAGAATTCATCTCTGTCTTCTGTGGGGTATTTTCAATAGCAAAGTTCTATAGAATCAGTGGTCTAGCACATATACTTACGTGTAAGTACCAACGCGGGTTCTGGTTTCGAACCAATTCAGGTTTTCAATTAAAACCCTACATAATTAATTTTCAGGTGTTATTAGAAGAAAATTTGTGCGAGAAGGCGGCGAAGTTGGAAGCGGTTCTGCGCGAGGAATTGGGCAAGATCCCCAAGGACAAGGTTACCGAGGTGCGCGGTAGGGGACTCATGTTCGCCATGGTCGTCCACGACAGTAAGTACTCTAACCTACAACGTACGTACCCTTAGTACAACCCACGACAACGGCTAACTAGAGCCGAGGTCCGAGTCTCAGAGACGCCTAGTTGAGCCGACCCCCTCAGATTCGAGTGGTCTAGAGGCTCCAGATGGCGAGGAGACTCCCCCCGTGGGGAGATGCCATCCGCCTGGAATACCTTTAGAGGCACTCGCCTCGGCGTTCTCGGCTTGATCCTAAGGGGACCCCCTTAGGATCTCGCCGTTCCCAAACCCGGCGACGCTGTAAAGGTCATCTGCGACCAACAGCATACACACTCAAAAAAAAACCATTAGTACAAGTTTGAGCTCACGAAGCTATCATAGTTTTCGTAATTGTAAATAATGTTTTTATGTACATCTTGGCGAAAACTAACCAAATTAACTTTAAATTTAAGAAGACGCAAATGATTTAATGATAGAATTTAAATACTGTTTGTTTGTGTTGAAGCGAAAACAATAAAACCCTTAGTACGAGTGCGAGCTCAAGAACTATCATAGTTTTCGTAATTGTAAAACTCGTACTAAGGGTACAGATTACAGAACAAAATGCAGATGGAACGCACGGAACATGCAAGTGCGGCGACCAAAGCAAATACGAAGCCAAAAACGAATACAACCTCGCGTCAGTACGCTACAACGCGACGTGTTGTGAATACATCAGCTGAATATTAAGTTATTATCAACTATTTGCCCCCTTTGTTCAAACATTGTAAAAACTGTTTACGAAGACATTAATTTAAATTCGTAATTTTGCTCTTTATTTCATACTAGCGGCCGCCAGCGACTTCGTCCGCGTTAACTTTAGTTTTATGAGAATCCCTCAGGAAACTTTTTTGTTTTTGGGTAAAATGTATCCGATGTCTTAATCAAGTTCATAAACTATATGCGTACCAAATTTCATCCAAATCGCTTCAGTAGTTTTTGCGTGATTGAGTAACAAACATACAAACTTTCACTTTTAAAATATTAGTAGGATACCTCTGGAGTGCCAGCCGTTGGCACAAGAATAAAAATAAGCAAGAAGGATGGTAACGTAAATGTATATGTAATTCGGTATATATATATATATATATATATATAAATCAAAAAACTAAATCGAACAAGAGAGATTATAAAAAACCTTATATCGCATTTTTTTTATTTATGTCTTTAAATAGCCGTAATAAAAAACTTACAACTTTAAGTTCAAAATACTATCTATTTTAGTTATGATTTAGGTTACAGGACTTGACTAGACAATAATTCATTTAAATTAAATCAGCAGAACTTAAACCTGAAGAAAGATGTCTGATCGTTCCCTAATGGAGAAAAGTTTTCTGCAGTTTTCGCATTTCTTTTACTGGGACCGAAATAAAAAGGATGAGATGACCCTCCGCTCTGCCATACGGTGGGTCAACCAATATCTGACGAAAACCCAACGACAATAAGTTATTGTTATTGTGATACATTTGATATGTTATCACTTTAGTTATCGATATTTTGTTTTTAAACAATCTTAATAGAGAATTTATTATCTTCCTTTTTGTATATTACTTAGTCGACATTTAACATACATAACATATATACAATGTTAACACCAATTGTAAATCATAATATACCTACATCCATAAATGTTTTCTTGTGTACTTTTCTTATACATAAAATTTAGTTTTTATCAGAGAGTTATTTAGTCATTGTTATTTGCAAGGTCGTTTGAAACTACGCTGTCATACATACTATGACTCAGTTTTGTAAGGTTAGAATCACATCATTTAGCATAGCTACATATTTTATAAGAAATTCTAACGAACATCAATACACGTAACAATTAGTAATACATACCTATTTATTATCTTATGTCAGCTGAGAAATGGTGTTATATATGTTTATTTATTATTTAAAAGTGACCAGAAAACACGCGTATGTATGGTTCATCTGTGAGGTATATCTATAGGTGTCTTCTATATACATGTTTGTTAGATAGATGCAGCCACTTAATATTTTGTATGTTAAAATATAGCTTATGATGTAACAGTATGATTTTACTGTGATTTTGTTTAACGTGGAGACGGGTCCTCCAATTGGAGAGGATGAGGAAATCCACTTTGATCGACCTCTCTTAATGTCGTTAAATACGAATTTTATTTTATTTATTTTTGAATTACCTACTAGCACTCTTACTTAGCCTAGTCCTGTTATGGGATACTACGGTAAATATTTTACTACCTATAGGTAATACTTTATTATAGGGGTTCTCAAAGGATCTCTTATTGGCCCTTTATTTTGCCTTCTATAGCTATAGCATACTTGATAACCAGGTTTATTTTTGAAGAAATGTATAAAAACAGCCATTATTTGTGTACAACTCCAATGTAAATGTATTTATCATACAAACATTTGCCCTTGCCGGGATACGAATCCAGCACCTCAAAGTAGGCGGCAGATCATACGCCTCATGGAGTAACCTCTTTACTTATTTTCGTTCTTAAAACTGTTGAAATGGACTTTAGAAAATATCTTGAAAACCGGAGTACGTAAATAGAGTGCGGATTCAAACCTTATGGCAGTTGTAAAGTTAGCTGCAAGCGCAATAATGTGACGTCCCGCGCACACCTCCAACAGTCTTTTTTTTTTGTCTGGGAAATGCTTTACGCATCCTTCAAATACCGGGAGAGCGAGAAGCAGGTATGTGGGACTCCTCTCTGCTTATTTCAGCCAGCCCTTAGGCCGGGTGAAATGAGCAGGGCCCTACCTAACGCCCTGAACAGGGCCACTAAAAACCAGACAATACTCCTGCACCGGTCACCCGGCGTACATTCTGAGGACCGCAGTCCCCCCAATGCACGTTGGGAGTGCGGGTGTGGTCGCGGCAACCGTTGCCGACTGTCCGTGCACCCGCAAGGTGATTGTCCGCGAACGGACCCACCCCGATGAAGGTGCCCCGGAGTATCAGGGGCACCAGCATCAAGAGAGCTTGTGCAATGCAGGCCGGTCCCCCCCCAGGGCACACCCGCGATTCTCACGAGGGAGAGCGTAATTCTCTCCGTCCCTCTCCCGCCCCCATTGGCCCTTTTGAGCATCTACCGCCAATCGCAATGATCAGACTCACTGTGGGGTGATGCTCTTACCCTGGTCCTGAAAAGGACCGTTGAACGGTGTTCAGCACTCGAAGTGCTGACCATCCCAGGGTCCCTACGTGACCCAGTCCCCCCCCCCCCCCCTGCCCCTCTGCGGGCATCCTCGCAGAAGGAGACCACCGCTTGCCATGCCCCGTCGCTATCCAGCATGGCTTTTACCACGCCGGGCAGCGAGAGGTCCGTCCCTACAGTCTCCGCCAGAGTGCTACGCTGCCGAGTCCACGCCGAGCGCACCTCTAAAGTGTGCTACGCCGTGTCCTCGGCATCGCCGCACTCATGGCATGAGCGGTCCGCCTCCCTCTGGATCCAGTGCAGATACTTTCCGAAGCATCCGTGCCCGGAAAGTACCTGCACTAATCGAAAGGTAAGCGTCACCCTCCCCCTGTCCAACCATTCCCTGAATACCGGCCGAATCGCTCCGATGGTTCTCTCCCCCGCCGTTGGGTTGTCGAGTCGCTCCTTCCAGCCTCTCCTGAGCGCTTCTTCTGCCTCCCTGCATATGCCTGCTACTTCCTCTATTGTGGCACGCTCTCCCCTTTCCCTTGCCTGGATCCTCCCCTGGTACACTTCTGCAAGCACGAGTGCTTCCAGATCCCAGGGGGGCATCCCTGCGAGGATACATGCCGCCTCATATGACACTGTCCGGTACGCCCGTGCCGCTCTTATGGCCACCAGCCTTTGCGGTCTACACCTCCATCAGCTTACATTTTGTGTACTGCACAACGACTTGTGCTTATTTCATAGCCGTTCAGTTTTATTCACCTACCACTCTATCATGGAGATAGTCAATATAAAAAAGCTATCTAAGTATTTTGTGGTCAATGTGATGGAAAATAAACGTAATTGCTCAGGTATTCCCGTACGTATGCGTATTGCTTACGACGTAGTACTGAGCTTAGGGGTTGCTCACCGAGACGACGCACGGATAGAACATCCGCCTAGCGCCGGCGCATCATTCAATTTGATCTATTTAATACGATAATGCTTTCACTTAATTCTCATCACAAAAGGGTTACTCTACCTATGTTTATCACACTAATATTATAGAGGCGAAAGTTTGTGAGATAGTATGTTTGTTACTTCCTCACGTCTAAACGGCTGAAGCGATAATAAAATTTGGCATGGAGTTAGCTGACACCCTGGATTAACACATAGGATACGTTTAACTACGGGAATATATCCCTAATAAACCGCGAGCACAGCTAGTTTTTGTCATAAAAACTTTTGAAATGGACTAAAGACGACACATTGAAAGGCGGTGTAGGTACATACCACACATACCACAGAGATCGTCAATATAAATTACAAATTGCGCAGGTATTCCCGCATACGATGTAGTGATGCGGTTACGGGACGCCGGGTTGCTGACCAAGACGACACACGGGCAGATTATCCGCCTGGCACCGCCGCTTGTCATCACCGAGCAGCAGCTGCGCGACGGCGCCGCCATCATCAGGAAGGTGTTCCAGAGCTTCGACAAATAAACCGTGCCTATCTCTGCACCTCTAGCTAAAAGTTAACGTTACGAAATAGTCGTAAATACTGAATTTTATTTCCCAGTCGCCCCCGCGGATATTGCCCCCAGAGGCAAATGGGAACAAAGTCACACTTCAGTGTATTTATTCCCATTTGCCTCCGGTGGCAATTCTCGCGGGGGCTACTAGGAATGCACTTACATTATTCCACCATCCTCAAGAAGGCGTCTCAAAGCTTCGATAAATAAACCGCGCTTCAGCGGCGTACCATCACTGCCCCTCTAACCTAATTCTATAAACGCTTTGGACACGTCAAAACATATGTAAAAATGAAATAATGGGTCGTTATATTTAAACCATTCTCCATACCAAAGGTGATCCAGAGCTTCGACAGATAAAGTGTGCTTTGGCGATATACTTATCTCTGCTTCTTAAGCCAAAATCTAATTATATAAATGTTTTAAATTCATCAAAGCGATACTATATAGTGCACCGGCGTTATTCTACCATCTTACAGAAGGATACCAAAGCTTCGACAAATAAACCGCTCTTCAGCGATATACCTATGTATGTCCCTCTAGTCAAAATCTTAATTTTATAAACGCTTTGGACTCGTCAAAACGTTAGTAATGACGCTAAAATGCAAAATCATTTTTCCATTATCCTCCAGAAGGTGTGTCAGAGCTTCGACAAATAAATCGCGCTTCGTTTTGCGATGTACCTACCAATGCCCCTCTAGCCAAAATTTAGTTCTACAAAAGCTTTAGACTCGTCAGGATATTGTTAATGACGAAAAAGTGTGCAGTAATATTTCTACCATCTCCTCTAGAAGGTGTACCAAAGTCTCGATTAATAAATCGCGCTTCGCCGATATACCTCTGCGTGCAGGCATTGTTTCCAAAACTTAGTTTCAGTTGCGATTGTGGAAATATTATTGCTGCACTCTGTTCGAGGACACGAATTAGTGGTTTTTCGTTTTCTTTTATTGCTTACAAAAGACAAGGATGGAGGATGAAACTTAGACACACGGGAAAGTGGGCTGTCATTGGCTGAAGTAATGATGATAAATCCCTAGCGTCGTTACTGCGAGCTTTTGTATGCGCTCATCTTCGTGAACAGTGTTTAGCTTACTAAGTTTTATTATAACCAAAAAGTTGGTGGTTTACGAATATCTTATTAATTAATTTAAACGAATTTAAAATTCAAATCAGTAAAATTGATGGTACGTAGTATGGTGTTAGTTTCTTCATATTTGAAATTACATTCCATATTTTAATGTAAGTACTATGTCAAACGTATTGTATTAAAATAAAACAATAAGTGTAAGTATTGAATAAAATTTTGAATTTATTTTATACATTGTTTTCTTAACAATCATTTCACAACACTCATATAATCACAGTTCGTTGAGGTAAATACTGTACTTTTTAAGTATATTTAGCTGCAATTATGTAGGTAGGGACTATAATTAAGGCATAATATCACAAATTGTTTTGTTCTCAACTTAACTGGCACTTTGTTAATATATAACAGTAGTTAAAGCAATAATGTAAGTACTTATGCTATTGGTGGTATTTGATAAAATTTTAAGTAAACGTAAAGTTAATTTTCTTCGTCTAGGACTCCTAGTTGTGCTCTCATCGTGTCCATCAACTTTGATAAAAGGACAGAATCGTCTAGACTCATCTTAACACTTTCCAGTGAACCTGGAAAACATAAAATTTCATAGTTAGTAAACATTGAGGCTTCCTTGAGGAGCTCGATGGCGCAGGTGGTTACCGCGTTCGGCTGCGATTGTTGAAGTTAAGCAACTTTCGCAGTGGTCAGTCATTTAATGGGTGACCAAAAATCTTCTATCTCGAGTTCCTCCGTCCTTCGGAAGGCACGTAAAGCCGTTGGTCCCGGCTACATCTGCAGTCGTTACCACCCGTCAATCCGCACTGGGCCCGCGTGTTGGGTCATGGCCCAATCTCCATATTCCATATATAGGGAAGGTCTGTGCCGCAGCAGTGGGGACATTAATAAGCTTTTGATGATGAGGCTTCCTTATTAGTGGTGCATGAAAATATTGCTTTCACTTGTAGCTAAACGGTCCTCACTCAAAGTCGTCAGACTGTAACCTCCTCATTATTGGAATCTTTATGAACATTTGGCCATTTTTAGGGTTCCTTACCCAAAGGATAAAAATGGAAACCTCTTGCTGTCACGTGTCTGCCTGTCCGTATGTCACGGGTCTTTAGTTTGTAAACGGAATGAGTTTCAGAACTGCAATTTTGGTGTTTTATGTAGAATGCTTGCCCAAAGTAGAATATTTAGTAAAAAATTAAATTATATTTCATTGTCCCATTGGTCCCATACATGAAAAGACACGATTTATTTTCTCTTGTACCAATAATGTGCATGTGTCACATTATGGTCTCGAGCTCATTGAGTAAGATATATGTAAATATAATTTTATTGTATTTTAATTACAAGAAAGTTGTAATTTTTAGACCATTTTTATAACGGGGTCTATCTCAAAAATCGAAACTAGTTAGGAATGCGAAATTTTGGTACTTATATGATGTCCCATATGCTGTATTTAAACGACAAAAACTTAAAACTCAGATTCATAATGAACTTTGTAAATGGTGACGAAGAAAACAAATGATTTTTCCACTTCGCGGTTTGTTGTACGGTACCCTTCGTGCCCGAGTCCCACTCGCACTTGGCAGGTTTTTTTAATTCTAGGGAACACCCTAAAACATCAAACGAACACGTTTGATTTCACATATATTAAGATTAGAATTATTTGTTATATCACTGGCACAGATTTTATTTACTTAATTTAATTAGTGTAGCTATAATAGAATGCTACTACATCTTTGGTTAAGTGTCTTATCCTTACCGCATTAATATACTTAATAAAAATGCGTCCCCGAAAAGGATTTTGACCTTAGATGTTTGAAGATTACGACCTATTAACGAGAGCAAAGCGATTTTAACCTTTTTTTTCTAATCTGAAAGATATGGTTTAGTTTTTAGTTCCTTAAAGCCTCTTAACGAAATACCTTTCAACTTTTTGAACAAAGGCTTGTTCAAAGTTCAAGTTTAAAGGAATTCCGTAAGAGGAAAAATAAAAAAAGAACTGAAACAAGGCCGTTAACAGGTTTACATTCTTTTATTCTACAGCGGATAGCTAAGAAGCATGAAATCCGAACCGCCCTGGTTACATAATTCAAATAAACATTCAAGTCTATTGACGTAATTTTTTACATATTAATAGTTTATCTGTATAAAGCAAGTCAAAATTATTAGTAGAGCAACAGTAACTATACTTACATATAAGTAAACAACAATACTAAAACCGACGTCAAAATGACAATGATACGACAAAACCTGCCATTACAATTAGTATTAAATGCGATACACTTATTACGTGTGACGTCAAGGAGTCAAGGCCAATGCGAAATTGTACAAAACAATTTGTTTTGTCCAATTTTTGTACATGCCTGCTTTAATAGCAGCGAGGTTATTCCATGGATTGTCGTGTTATATATTTATTTATGTAACGTACTTACACATACAGATTAGTCAATTCATTGTTCACAAGAGAATCAGGTCGAAGTAAAAAAAACAACCAATTACGAGTCGGACTCAATCATAAAAGGTTCCGTTCCAATATTTGTACAAAATTAGATAGGTACAATATTATATATAGAGCAAAAAACCGGAAAAAATTACGTCTGCTTTATGGGAGTCCTTAAATATTTTTTTAATCTGTTTCTAAAGCGGCAACAGAAATACATCATCAGCTGTGAATTTTCAACTGTTATCGCGGTTTATGAGATAACTAGCATGAGCAAATAAATTAGCATGAGCACTGCGATATGATATATAACGCGTTTTTATCACGCTCAATTGTCAAATTACTATGCAGTTTGACAGTTAGACGCGATAAAAACATGATATAATGTAAATTGAAGTGCTCATGCTGCGAGGACTGGTGACAGACAGACGGTAAGTGGAGTTTGAGTAAAAGTGTGCCGTTTTTACCCTTTGGGTACGGAACCCTGAAAACAAATATTTGAAAGATTTAGCATGTTAATGTAGACAGGGTTACATTCGTGTGAATTTAATTTGATATATCCTAACATTTATAATGTTGTTCGGGTTTTGTCCAACTTCCGGTCATTCTTTGAAAAGTAGGTACATAAGTAGGTACAAAACAGTATTTAATTTAACTTGATTCGTATGTTTTCCAAACCGGTAAAATTAAAAGTCCGTTAAAATCTAATGACTGTAAAATAAAGTATAAATTACGCCAAGAATTACCGTATATGTCAATATTTTTTGTGCATTTGGGCCAATTTGAGCAATCTCCTTTGAATATAAACAAAAGATTCGTTTATCGTACCATCAAAAGATACAATGAAGACTCTAGTGTAGATGACAGGTCAACAAGTGGTCGCCCTCGGTTTGTTAGGACTCCAGTAGTGATAAAAGCTGTGAAGGCGCGAATTTAAAGAAATCCCAAACGTAAGCAGAAACTGTTGGCCCTTCAGATGGGCTGAAGCAGAACCACGGTGAAAAGGGTGTTAAATGAAGACTTAGGGCTTCGGGCATATCGAAGAAAAACAGGACATCGTTTCAATGCTCGTCTAATGGACCTGAGACTGAAGAGATGCCGCGCTTTGTTGAAGCGGTACGCGGGAAAAAAATATCGGGAAATTCTTTTTTCGGATGAAAAATTTTTTATCGTAGAAGAGAGCTACAACAAACAAAATAATAAGGTGTATGCACACAGTAGTGAAGAAGCGAGCAACCGTATTCCGCGTGTCCAACGAGGTCATTTTCCATCTTCGCCCATGGTATGGTTGGGAGTTTCTTATTGGGGCTTAACAGAGGTACATTTTTGTGAGAAAGGTGTAAAAACGAATGCAGTTGTGTATCAAAATACACTCCTGACGAACCCTGTGGAAACTGTTTCTCATACCATGTTCAATACACACTGACAGGCACCGGGTATTCCAATAAGATTCGGCGCCAGCTCATAGAGCGAAGAGCACACAAGACTAGCTGGCGGCGCGTGAAATCGACTTCATCCGGCACGAAAACTGGCCCTCCTCCAGTCCAGATTTCGAGTCCGTTAGATTACAAGATATGACAACACTTGGAGGAAAAGGCGTGCTCAAAGCCTCGTCCCAATTTGGAGTCACTTAAGACATCCGTGATTAAGGCAGCCGCCGATATTGACATGGACCTCATTCGTGCTGCGATAGACGACTGGCCGCGCAGATTGAAGGCCTGTATTCAAAATCACGGAGGGCATTTTGAATAAACTTTATTGTCATAAGAATCTATGTTTTGTTAAGTTCATTTTGGTATATAAATGGTTACATAATGAAAAAACTTGTTTTAATTATATTATATTAAACATGTGACAGAATTTATGACCTGACTAGGTATATACTACATAATTTCGTTCTGGTGAGTTTTCACTCAAAGATGAAAAAGGCTCTGATCGTCCAGTTGAAGTTGATGACGACCAAATCAAAGCAATAATCGATTCGGATCGTAATAGTACAACACGTGAGATTACAGAGAAGCTTCATGTATCACATACATGCATTGAAAATCGCTTAAAACAAGTTTGCTATGTATGAAAACTCGATATATGGTTTCCTCATAAACTTAAAGAAAATTATTTAACACAACGCATTAACATCTGCGATTTGTTAAAGAACCGTAATGAAAATGATCTATTTTTTAAACGACTGATAACTGGTGATGAAAAATGGGTTGTTTACAACAATGTCAATCGGAAAAGATTGTGGAGAAAGCCAGGTGAACCAGCTCAAACAACATCAAAATCTGATATTCATCAAAAGAAAGTTATGTTATCAGAATATCACTGACTAATGAATGAAAGCTCGTTTCCGAGCTAGAACATCGCAACAACCACAACATCCACATCGCAACAAACCGCAATAACAAACAAAAACTTGTGATTGTTTTCGTAACAACTTACAAAGTACATTATGAATTTCGTTTTCAGTATTTGTATTTGCGGTTTAAATTTTACATTCTTAACTAGTTTCTATTTTGAGAGATCAACATAAAATACTAAAATTTCAATTCTGTAACTCAATCCCTTTACGATCTAAGAAACCCGTGATATACAGAGAGACAGTTACGACAGACGATAGAGTGCCATCAAAAGGTTTCCATTTTTACCCTTTGGGTACGGATCCCTAATGAAGTACCAATCCTGCCAAGGGTAAAAAGTGATCATTTAAATGCGTGCTCATGCAATATTATGTACCGGCATGATAATACAAAGCTACAGTGTAGCCTAGTATCAGGACCATATATTATTTGCGAACTAACCTTTGCTGATACAGTCAAAGCATTCCTGTATCTCGTAGCTCAGGCCAGCACTGTTGTGGAAGTGGAATTTAAACGCGCCCTTTGGAAGTGTCCACTCGGTGCTGTTGGCAGCCGATATGTGTAGCGCAGTGGGGCACCAGAAATAGTCCAACTGAAAAGAAAATCTGTCTATTATGTTCACACTCGTAAATCGAAAGTCTTTGTTGTTATGTTTATTAGTTATTGCTATTGCGTCTATAGGAATACTACTATTAATCTGTGAACCTATTAAGGCTCATGAGATACAGCCTGCTGACAGAAGGACGGACCGAGGTGGTCGGGTATACAGCGTAGGCTTAACGTTTTAAATTAAGTCTTTTCAAATTTTATGCATAATGAATTCGTAAATGAAAGAAAAATACTCACAACTATAATGCCTTTGGTGCCGATGATTTCGGCCTTATTTGTCATAGAGGCTCTCGTGTGAGCAGACAGGGTTGCCGTCCTACCGTCCTGGTACTTGAGGGAACAGGACATAGACTCGTCAACCCCGGCCTTACTGAGGTGGCCGGTGCATACCATGTCAAGAGGAGGTTGTTTGTACACGAACTGCGCTAGCTGCAGCATGTATATCCCAAGGTCCAACACAGCACCACCACCCAAATCCTTCATTCTGAAACCGCACACACCTACTCACATCTCCGCGACGTTCGGTTATATGTACTCTCAAATGCATTAGAGCGCTTCCAAGATAGAAAATTAATATGGACCAAGACAAATGCGAAGGGTTAACAAAGCTGCAATGCAAAAAAAATCTTACAGGTTCCTCTCAATTTCGTTAATTTCGACCCCGAACTGAATGTTGACGTGATAGATGTCCCCAAGCCCGCCAGAAGATATGTGCTCGTTCAAAGCGTCGTAAGCAGGGAAGAACCTCGACCACATCCCCTCGAGGAGGAACAATTTCTTTTCACGAGCTAAATCCACGAGGGACTTAACCTGTTTGTGAGTCATGCCCAGCGGTTTCTCACACAACACGTGTTTTCCATTTTCTAACATTAATTTAGATACTTCGTAATGTTGCAAATTCAAAACACTGACGAAAACAATGTCTGGAAATAAGAAATTAGAATAAAATAGTGGTGTCAATTCGGGCATGATTCTCGAAACCTAAACTTAAATTTGACAACAGTTTATCCTTGTCATTCTCTATACAGAATAAAAAGGAGAGACTGATGTTAAAATTAGTTTTAAATTTAGAGAATCATGCTAGAAACGACACCAATACCTACTGATGTTCAAATCAAATACGAGATGAATTTGTGAGTGATTTTTTGGAATTTATTAAAGAAATCGTCAATCAAAATGTATCGTTTCCATTCAGAGCTCAAATAGCTTTTACCGGTTAAAATAAAATCAATGTCGAAAAGTTGCCTTTCCGTCCATTTAGCTAATGGTATAAGTTCATTGCCACATTTATTGTAGGGCGACTGTAGTGGATGTAAAATTGTGTCACTAAAGATGTACGTAAGCGCATTTCAATTATATAAGGTAGAAGTTAGGATCTCAATAAGTGAATATCGATTAGTGATGAATCGCATTTATTAGAAATAAACCAAAACCACAATGGTATTTTAATATGAAGAAAATGTAGCGAGAAGGTTGATTGTTCTTATCACGATATTGGATGTGATTGTGACTATTTATAGTTGTGTCAGAGAGAACTGAGGAAGCATTATCATACCAACGTCAACATCAAGCGCCAAGGAGTCGTAGCTTTCATGCTCGGAGGTGATATTGTGGAGCGAAGCTAGTCTGTGTACGCGGTCCATGTCCTTGCCGGCAATGGCCACAGCCTTGTGCTTTTCATCTGGCAGCGTCGCCATCGCGGTCAAAAAATCGTGGGCTATCATTCCCACGCCGGCGATACCCCATTTCAGCTGAGTACACATCTGTAATTCAAAATAACCTAATAGGCTAACCTAATATAATGGTGCTGCTTAGTTCATCAGTCAGTGGATTGAGGAAACTCCTGACCGTCTGCGAGGACTATGCTGAGGCTCACGCCCTAGGGTACAATACCACCAAAAGTGAAGCAATACTTTTTAAAGTTCCAATTCAAATAATACACCTGCTAACGTTCCTCCTATATTATTAAAGGGAACTGCACTAAAGGTTGTTACGCAATTTAAATACCTTGGGCACGTGGTCACGGACGTCCTTATGGATGGCCAGGATTTTGACAGGGAGCGTAGGGCGTTGGCGGCCCAGTGCAATATGCTTGCTAGTAGGTTTGCACGATGTTCTAAGGAAATGACGCTGATTCTCTTCAGAGCTTATTGCTAATTTTTGTACTTGTGTAGTAACGTACTAACGTAACGTACTGCGCATACAGTTCAATAATGCATTGAGGGTGCTTTTGGGGCTGCCTCGGAGTTGCAGTTTTTTCAATTGGCTGGATGATTTTACGCCATAATGAGTAAGCGCTCTACCTCGATGTTACAGCGATTTAGGGGTAGTATCAATAGTATCCTCATCACACTGGCTGATAAAATAGACGGGCCATTAATGAAGCACTGGGCAGGTAGACTGGTACATGCAGGTGTGCAAGTAATTGTAAATTGATTTGACATTGCTATTATTAAATAATATAATACTATCTTAATTTTTAAGTGACACTGTTACTAACAAAATATGGACATGATCCGCAATAAAATATTATGCATTATTAAATGATTTGTTTCTTTACCTTACGTTGTTTCTATCCTTAAACGTAATTATGATTAGTTGTTTTATGATTATTAAGTGTACACATACTGTACCTAGTACCTGTAACTTGTTTGCAATGAGATAGTATCTCGTTACTATGCTGCACTACCATAGAAATATAAATAAACATAAATAGACCTATAATTTAACTAGCTGACTCGGCGAACTTCGTACCGCCCAAAAGTAATAATTTGCAATAAATTAAAATTGCGACTATAATTTGAGATTTAAACTATCCTATCTCTCAAGTTGGATCGAACTGCACATGGTGTGCGAATTTTATTATAATCGGTTCAGTGGTTTAGGAGTCCATTGAGGACAAACATTGTGACACGAGATTTATATATATTAAGATTTTAAACCATATCTATGTCGTACTTGGTAAATTGTTAGCAGAAATAAACATGATGTTTGTATGAATAGGTACTTGTTTTATATATGTATTTCCAGGCACAAGACTAAAAAACTTGAAAGAGAAAATACGGTTTATTAAGCGCATTATGAGTACATATCTTTTTAAGTCTACGTTTCGGATCTTTTTCAGACTTCAGGACGGTCATACAGAAATTAAATAAAGTACCTATTCTAAAGTAGATTTGGTACATATATTACATATATCTAGCGGCCGCCCGCGACTTCTTACGTGTGGAGTAAGTTAGAAATAACGGTTCACTTCTCGTTCCTCGTAAGTGATAGCGTAATAATATGTATCCTATATGTTGACCCGACTTCTTAATAATATTCGCGCCAAATTTGAAGAAAATCCATGCAGTACTTTCTGAGTTTATCCCGGACATACATACAGACAAACAGACAAAAATTATATAAACTATATTTTTGGCTTCGGTATCAATTGCAGATCACACCCCAAGTATTCTTTTAAGAAATATTCAATGTACAGTTTTGACTTTCCTACCATTTTATTATTTGTAAAGATATACATACATAATAACAACCTGTAAGTAAGTTTGAGTGAAAGAATGAACTTATATTATTTTATGACGTTCTTAAAAGGTTGGCTGCGTGTGATCATATTATATGGTACAGAAGTCAGAATAATGACTAGTACCATTACCACCATCTTACCTTTACGTAGGTACTTAGTAGGAAGAAAAATTCTCAAGTGCTCATCTGATTGGTAAACCTTGGCATTGTTATCGTTACTATATGAGTTGATGTAGGTATCTAACATTACTTGTTCTCGTGTTTACAACTACATAGAACATGTTTGTACACTATGTCGTCGATTGTGCTATCTAAACATTTATTATGGTTGCTTTTGCTTATCTACCTGATGGATGATAGAAATGTGCGAGTCAGTTTTAATGTGTTGAGATTTTAATACTGTTTTCATTCAACTTTTTAAGGACTTTAGGTTCTGAGCTACTTATTTGCGTAACGTAATCATGAACGCTATCGCCATGCTAATAAAGAAAATCCCGAATTAACCAAACATGTTTTATGTTAATATTATAAATATGGTGTAACAAAGTTGTAGCATTATAAAAATATGTTATGAGATATAAAAATAATTGTCATATTCAATTAGACACTAACCTGAATCGATCGCTTTGACGGTCGGTAAATAGCAACGTTGACTGCAAACTGAGCATAAATATTTAATTGCACTTTATAAAACAGTAATTTGATGCCTGATGCTAATACACCTACCTACCGTTAACATTTTATAAAAGAGAGACGTAATAAAATGAAGATAAAAACAGAATCATTACTTTTTATCGTTTAAGATAAAACGTTAAGCTCTACAGTGTTATCTTGACTTTGGTTTTTAAGATATGTGCACGATTTGTTCTCGCCTCATTCACTCGGCGACTTACCTACTTCTTTAGAAACACATACTTAGCCATGTGATAAATTAAATTGCTTGGAATAATGTCTAATAGCAGATAATTCCTGGTATTATAAGTGTGCAAAACTCGTACTACTCTTGTTAAAAGGCTTGGTTTGGTATATGGCCGGCAACTAGTCGGACGGGTTAATTATATTTGATAGATCAAAAGTAGGATGGCTATTTGTTTCATTGCGCACTATGACCGTAATTGAAATTGATGATGATGTTTATAAACAGTGCCTGCAGAGATATAAACCAGAATATCTAATAAATATTTGTTTTCGTTCAATGCAATCATATTTCTTTCGTTCTCGCGAAAGGCATTGCTTCTGATCCTATATCCAACCTATACTTTTTAAAACATCATAGCCTCTACTCGACACTGGGCATGTGGATTTATTCTGGTTTTTTATTTTCTTCTTTTTTCAATTGTCTTTTAGCGTCATTTTGTCGACACTTTTGCTGTTCGTAAATTTTGATATCATCTGGAAAGTTTCTCTAGCTGTTTAGACAGTTTGCTACTTGGCGCTTATAGGTACCACTACCAGCCGGCGTTGTATTTTCCTTATTTTATTTCTAATTTAGCAACAGGTGCAAATCTGTTGACAATTTCGATCAATGATCGAAGGTCAACGGTAATGGCTGTATTGGGGGCCATGGGTTAATAAACTGTAAATATTGTTCCCGGATAACATCTTTCACCGAGCCAATGGGAATGTTGTGTTTGCAGTGTCAAAATAGAATTAGGTAAAAGTGAAATCCGTCCTAGATGGACAGAACGGATTTATTTTCAGCTTTAGTCTACTGAAGTCCCTACTGCTGCTGCTGTAGACTGGACCATACATTGTGCATTGGCGCGTGCTCATTACTGCAGATGCTGCCACTGTCAGCGGCGCTGGGCCGGGACCATGGGAATGAAGTCATTGCCCCCACTTCAGTTTTTTTATTCCCATTTGCCTCCGGTGACAATCTTCACGGTGGCCTTTATTACCATTTGCCTTATTTTGCGGCAACTGGGAATAAAGGAACATTAGCATAGAAGATTATATACTTTACGTTAGTACAGAATATAGTGTTTTAAAACAAATCATAGCCACATATTATCTTCAACTCCTGTTGTGTTTTTCAGAAAGGCATTGCAACAGTTCAAATGTCTAAATCATCAATCAAGCGAGAATAGTTATTTCAATCAAGGTTGTGAAACCTGTGAAACTTGCCTACTGTGAAATGACAAAAACTTTTTATTGTATTTTTTATATACCTCCTTATTTAAATTAAATTGTTTCATCAAGTAAACAAAACAACTGTTTCAACAATAACTAGAAACTACAAAGGGTCTGCAAAAAGCACAATTCACTGACATTGTGAATTTGGTCAATTCAGGAAGTAAGATAGCTTTTTATAAAATTGAGAAACCCCCATAACCTAGAAAAATGATGACCATGGCAAGAGACAATACTTTAACAATCATTAAAATATATGTTTACACATCTGCTAAATTGGACATTATTAAAACAAAAAACATCTTATCATCATATACATTTCAGGAGATACATATTAGACTTTGAAACCATCCAACTGATGTCCCCCAAACTTGTTTCATATAAAAGGCAATAATGCACGGTGGTTTTAGACTACTTAAACACCTAATGTATTGTAATAAAAACAATTCGAAAACATTGAAGTCCATTCATGAAGTTATTATGCAACCTCTTCCATACAAACATTATCAATGCCATTAAAGGGTAAGAAATTTTATACATATTACAAATGTTTTTGGTTTATTAGCACACACCAAATATTTGCTAGGTTACAAGAACAATAATTATAATGTTTCTAGATCTGGTTAGAAACAATATTGTTGTGCAAAAAATATATATAATAAATAATAAGTAGAATTTCAGCTGAATAACACAATGTTAGTCATATGAGGGCTATACAAGAGGAGGAACTTGATGACGCAGGATGATAGGGCATTCAATCTGCAATAGTTGACATCAAACAACTTTTGCAATAGCCGGTCATTGGATGGGTGATTAAGCTATTGGACTTGGCTGCATCTGCAGTCATTACTATCCATCAAAGCACACAGTGGATCCAGATGGGTCATGGCCTGATCTCCCTATTCCATCCATAGGGCAGGCCTGTGCACCAGCAGTGGAGACATTAATAGGCTGATGAAGAAATGGGCTTTACAAACACTTTATTGCATAATTTTACATTTATTCATAAATGATATCTATACTTTATATTTTGTAATTAATTCTTATCCTTCAACATATTCAAGATAACTATAACAGAGGCATATAGTCAGAGGTTATTTTTTAATACAAGGGCAGGGTTTAATTTAGTTGATTTATTTTAATAACATACTTGGTAACTTATGTATAATAACTGTGTGTGCAAATACTTACTGGTTGAGCTTCAGGAATAATTCAGGATTTACAGCAGCCAAAATAGCATAATTATTTTCCACATCAAATTGTTGATTACTTTTATATAAACAATTTATAACAAGTATTTTTTGTTATTAAAGCCGAATAATTGAACCCTTGTAACACTACTAAAACGATTGACATCAACAGCTTTCACACTTACTTATTTATTTTATTTGTTTGAGTAGGTAGATACTTAATTAGTTTTTTTAAATTAAAAGTCCCGTGATCGTGGTTACAGTTTAGTTGATACAGTTGTGTGGTGGTGTGAGCGACATCGATAGAACGAGCGAGCCTGAGAGCTGCTGAGAGCCACAGAATACAAGAAATCATATGATTAAATGACAGATCAGATAATCATATGACAAATGATAAAATGGCAGTTGACTGTCAGGGCTACGTTCCATTTTCAAGCCAAAAACATATTAACGTGTCGTACTTTGATTATATATTAAACGGGAGTAGCCCTAAGGCTTAGTGGTGTCAATTCTGGCGTGATTCTCTAAACTTAAAATTAAATTTAACATCAGTCTCTCCTTTTTATTCTGTATAGAGTCTATAGAGAATGAAAAGGATGCACTGTTGTCAAATTTAAGTTTAGCTTTAGAGAATCATGCCAGAATCGACATCACTGTTGTCAAATTTAACATACCAGAACACCAGTACACGGGGGATAATCTACATACAATGGAATGCAATCATAGTCGGCCGCCATTACTGGAAATAAGTGACATTTCTTTTTTTTTATTTTGATGAACTTGCTTCTTTGACAAGCATGACATGACACATGACATGTATGATCGAGTCAAGTACTTGTGCTTATTACTCTCCACTTTAAATGCAATTAGGCCTTTTGTTATTCGTATTTTACGTCTTTTACGATGTAATACGAGTGCTGTGTGTGCAAATGATCGCGACAGGACGCTTTATTATATCATTTTTCTGGCAACTGGAAAAGACTTACTATGTGGTTAAAGTGTATAAACCGTGATGATTTGAAGGCATTACCTAAAGATCAGCTTTCGAATCTTTTCGTGTGTCAAAAGCACTTCGAGACTCGTTTTATGACGTCGGAATCACGGCTCAAAAAAATTGCTTATCCATCATTGTTCACTGAAGTCAAAATATTGAGTGGAATTATTGTCACCTCCACCTATTACAAAACAGTCTCTTATGCAATAAGTCAGCAAAAAAGTTTATCAACATTATATATATAAATTGTATTTAATAAAATTTATTTTTCAGATGGCACTGTGAAAATCAGAGGGGTGAATTTAAATATTATTTATGACCCCTGTCATTTGATTAAGGGGTTGCGGAATAACTTTATAACTAAAGATATATTAATGGATGGAGAACTTCCAAATGGAGTGATATTGTTGATGTCTACAAAACAGACTGTAGTCATGCTGAGGTCAGGCTATTACATAAATTGAATGACGAACATGTTATTCCAGAAAAGATAAAGAAAATGAAGGTGGGTTCTCCTTCATTAGTACAAAGAAATAATCTTGCAAAGCTAGTACAGTCAGCATCAAAAGTACAATCATCTGATGCTGACCATATCATATGTTTTACATAATATCTGGTTGGTGGTCTTACTTATTTTGTCTTGTCAACATTTTATTGAAATTTGTATTTTGTTATAGGTAAAGAATTGTGTAAAAGTATTAAGCAGTACCATGTCTGCTGCATTATCGTACACTGCAAAATTTTGTAAGTATATTTTATAATACTGAATAAACATTTAGTTCTGTTGTACTGAAGTAAAAGGTGTGTCATGCTCATCTTAGATAGAAATAAAATAAATTTAATGTTATTTCACTAACAGACAAAGTAATGGTCATAATATTACATGGTACAACAGGACTCGTAAAACAATCTATAGATACAACAGGACTCATAAAACCATCTATAGATAGTATAGTACAAAATTGCTCTTTCTATATGTACCCCTAAAACTTTTAATCTAGGCATCGGATTCCATGCAGTTTTTAGCAATAAAGAAGAATGATCGAAGAGGAACATTTACATATATATTATAGTATACATTGCCTTCGTACGATGCTGGGGGCGGCGTTTTAGTATAAGTTATAAATATTTGTAAAAAGACATTATTTTTATAGGATGTTTAAAATATTATATTGTTTTAAACTTTCATGGTCACTAACATTATAGATATTAACGGGATTGTTACCACGTACCTTGTTTTTTATGAGTCTCCGATATTTCGGCACTGTTGCAAGCGCCATGATCACGGAGTAACTGAGACTCATCGGAGACTCATAAAAAACAAGGTACATGGTAACAATCCCGTTAATATCTATAATGTTTAAAATATTGTTTTAGCGCACTATGTCGATGGTAGACCCGTCAGTGAAACCCTGGACAACACCGCAAAAGACAGTCTTATTCTTAGACCAATTATTTGATAGCATAAACGGAGCCTCCATGTTAGGGAAAAAATCTAAAGGGAAGTGTCAACAAACGGCGGTCACAAATAATTCACCGCATCATGTATTCTGGAATGAATCTATAAATAAATTACAAAAATGAAATATGTCGATAATACAGGAACAGAAAAGTCAGTGCCCTCATTGGCAAATTTTATAACTACATTAAAAAGTTATCAGAGGCTGTGGCAGCTTTCTAAAAAAGAAAATATGAAGATAATGCATCCCAGATATTTTAATTCTGACCCTATTGAAAATTTCTTTGGGCAAGTGCGAGCCTATAATTTTAGGAACAATGACCCAGACTGCCACAGCTTCAGCTGCACAAATAAATCCTTACTAATAACTAGAATACTAAAATTTCATAATGAAACGTTTAATTGTGAGGATGACCCGGCTGATCAAGTACTTAATTTGCAAACACTGTTTGATGACAGAGATATCATGCCGGGTCATCCCAGTATTGATATGATTTTAGAACAGGCACGAAGAGAAAAAATAAATGTACACTCACGGGCCTATACTGCTGGATGGGTAGTACGAAAGGTATTGCAAAATTTAAAAAGTGGTTGCACAACATGCAAAAATTCCCTCACCACCAGGGACTTAACTAATATACATGTTTGGATAAGTCACAGAGAATATACAAAAGCTAAAAACCGGTTGCACTACCCATCAGTAAGGTGCTTTGGTACAATAATTAACGAATCAAGTGAATATTTAGAAATAAAAGGACATGAAACAAATATAGCCAAGAATATAAAAGAAGTAGTTATTTTTAAGTATTAATTTGATTTTATTGTATGTACCGAGCACAAGTTATTGGTAATAGATAATTTTGTAAATTTAGTTATTAAATTTGCCATAATCAATTGGTGCAGAACAATAAACAAAATACTAAAGGGCACTGACATTTTCCGATTAAGTAATTGTTCTTTGCCTATGACGCAAAAAATGGCGTTGGAAAAATATAATAAAAAATTAAAAAATAAATCTTTTAATAAATAATTCATGTGTTTTATTGAAGTTCCTTTAATTATGAATAAAAATTCCGATTAAGTGGGATACCTAGGTACCTAAAATCTTATGGATGAATAAAGTTGAGCCTTAGCCACCCTTTGACAAAATTTTAAAAAGTAAGTAAATGTCATACAAGACTAGAAGTACTTGTGTAGACGCTAACTTTTTTTTGTACTAGAGTCGGTCGTCTGATACGTAGTATCTCTAACTAGTCTGTGCACCAGTATAGGATGCGATATCAATAACGACAGATGCGTGTTTTGTGTGGTGTGTCTCTTCGATTCCATGAAATCCATGAATCATGGCTTTAAAATGTAATCGAAACCATTTATTTACTTTTCGGCAATGGTGTCGATTTTAGCATGATTCTCTAAACCTAAACTTAAATTTGACAGCAGTATATCCTTGTCATTCTCTATACAGAATGAAAACGAGAGACTGATGAGATAACTGAGGATGGGAATAAATGTGGAAATTCAATAAACTATATATTGTTTTAAACTTTCACTTCAATAAACTATCCAAAGGTAAATTTTATGCTGCAATTCAGGATCACGTTCCTTCTAAATCTTGTTTTTTCACCATGAAGTTAAGTAAGACGGAGACGTCCATGATAAATAGAATGAGATTGGGTCATACGTCTTTGCCTTACCATCTTGCCAAACTCAATATAATAAATGATCCTACGTCTGACTGCGGGTTCAATGAGGGAGATATTGATCACATAGTGTTTTCCTGTCCTCTGTTCCATAGATCTTTACCTTCAAAAGACGCATTATCCCTTCATATACCATTCCCGACAAACATAGCTACACTTCTTCATACTAATGCTCAATAATATCAAATTTTAAATATAAATATATAAAATTTCATGTTTATATTTATTTTTATAATCTTTATCCTTTCTGTAATATATCCGATTCTTTTATCGTAAACCGTTTCCATATTTTTTTACTTAACGTTGGCTGAACACACAAAGCGCGCTTGCCACAAAAAAAAGGGACAACCTATGATTGACATTGACATTATTTGACATACGATACAATCATTATTTTATTTTATTTTTTTGCTGTTTGTTTGTATTTATTTTATTTTGCATTGCTGAATATTAACTTTGTAAGTTGCTTATTATGTAGATATATACCTACTTATACAGTTCATTTCAAAAATCGTCTATCACAGATAAAAATGGCATTAGTGTTATGGAGAACGTTTATACGAGCTAAAGAGCCTTTGTTGTTAAAATCAAAACCACGATTGTCGCATAACTGCGCGTTATCCTTCGTTTTCCGAACGTACTGTGACGATAAGAATAACAACAATCATGATTTTAGCAACAGCACAATTTTAGTTGAAAACGGATTCAATGTTCAAGAACTTCCGGTGGTGATACGAAAGTTGAAGGACTTTACAGAAACAAAGGATAGTACTGCAAATGAATATACTGCTACGGATTCTGTAAACTATGATTTGATACAAGATGAATTCAAGCAATGTGTTGACTTAAGGGATGTGTTTTCCTTATTATCAAAGTGTACAAAAATAACACCTCATATTGCATTAGGAGCAATTGAGAGGATATATGAGATAGAGAAAGGATCTAATGCCCTGGATGTAAACAGCAATCATATTTATTTAGCTAAGGAAGCTATTCTCGAAAAATTGTTAAAAGTTGTTACAAAAACTGAAGACACACAAACAATATTAAATGTGCTAAAATCTGTATCATCGTTTATGGAACCTTTCAAATATAAGTTTTGTGATGAATTATTGTTCAGAGCAATAGATAGCAAGATGACTGTTGAACAAATCTGCATATTTACAAATTTTCTTATTGAAAATAAGTCAAATCCAAAATATGCTGAAAGTATTGATAAACTATGGGTAGGATTTGTTGAAAAGGAATGTGATATAAATGAAACAAATATTGCAACAATGTTTAGTATATTGCCAGGTCTTAAAGTAAGTAAAAGGATTGTTTTGACTCTGTTAGAACAGAAGCTATCTGATATGTGGTATAAAATAAAAGTGCCCACAATGAAACATATTCTTGACAGCTTTGTGGAAGAGAAATATTTATCATTAGATTCATTTGCTACAATTGGCAGGTGGCTTCATACTAATATTCATGCATTAGATGAAGACTCTTTATTAGATATAGTGTCAAAACTAACTAGGCTAAAATACACAGATGATCAAATTGAAAGAGCTCTTGAGAAATACATGAAATTAAAAGGTGACAAAATTGAGTCCCATGTTCTCATAGTTGGGATTTTGAATCATTGTATGCAATTTCAGATATGTAACAAATATATCTTGAAATCTTGCAGTGAATATTTTGTACAGAATATTAGTGATATTCCCCCCAGTTTTTTGAAGTCCCATATATATCCTTATGGCTTTCTTTACTTTGATTCAGGCAAAAGAGATTTTTGGGATTTGGTTGAGAAGTTTTTATTGGATAATTACATGAAAATAAATGTAGACGATCTTTCTTTGATAATGTTGTCATTTATTTATGTAGGGAAATATCCTTTAAAACTAGTTAGTAAAGTATTTAGTCCAGTGTTTTTAGTAAAATTGTATAATAATAGTAACCCTGAAGCTTTGAGAAATTTAACTTTGTTAGACATTTCATTGTCATTAGAGTGCCCCCATGATTATGCTGGTCCATATATACCAAAAGATCAATGGTCCAAACCTGTGGTGCAAGACAGTAGAATTAAAAATATTATAAATAAAGTGTACCCTAGTCTTGAAGCTGTAGCTGGAAGTGCTGACAGACTGTCCATGGATGTTATGGTGCCTCATTTTTCTGATAGAACATTCTTAATAGATGTAATGTTTCATCCTCCTGGACTTGATGTAAACAATTTCAACTGGAAATCAAAGTCTTCTAGAAATGTAAATATAGCTATACTTTTTCATTTACCTGACCATTATTGTTCAGATAATATACAGTTAATTGGACCACAAATCATGAGAAAAAAACATTTGAAAATATTAGGATTTAAAATAGTGAGTGTTAAATATTCAATTATAAGTCAATTTTATACATCTTTCAATATGCAAGGATTAAGGCAATATTTGACTGACAGCATTAATAATGCTGAAGAATGTCTTTAACCATTACCATGTTAACTGTATTCTGTAAGAGTATGTGGTACTTGAGGTAATCATATGTGATAAAATTATATTTTATACAATTTAAGTTGTAATATAGTTTACATATCAATATTGATACCTGTATAGATTTTTGTAAATAAAATACAATTGGTTATTTTTATCATTAATTTATTTCATTATACTCATAACATCTTCCTCTTAGATTTACTCACTGGCTAATTCACTAGATTTATTATTTGAATATTTTAATAAGTTCTTAAACAACTTTTACTTTTCGAAATATTTTTTCTATTAAAAACTCGTTTCAGAATAAAAGATTTATGAAAAAAGGTAATCAGCACCATACCGCGTCAAGTGCGCCATGGGCTGTTAGCCTGTTAATACCTATTTATTAAGTGTAAGTATTGGTAGATAAAGTTCTCGATACTTTTAAGACTGTAAAAGTTACAGACGACACTGTTTTAACTTTATATGGGATAGAATATAATGAGGCGTAAAATAGTTTTTTATTAATCGTCCAAAATCATCAGGGCGTAATGTCTCAAAAGCTATAAAAATTAATAACGGACAATGATGTATCTAAACGTCAATGAAATCACAGATAGATTATGGCTTTAAACGTTAATCGACGTTGTTTTCATTGATTACTCATAGCCAGGAATGACTACATAATAATTTTATAGCCATAATGGTGTATCACAGCAACTCTAGCCTGAATATAAAATCGTAAAGAATGTGTTACGCTGACTCACAGCCTAAAATCTAATCGTAAAACATCAATAAACTTGACAGAATTAGATACAGTTGTGAACATGTCGCGGTCACAATACTGCCATGATGGCGATCCCAGAAAAGCACACTTAGCTAATACTTGGGAACATTCAAGACGCTCGTATTCGCACAATTATAGTAAAAGTAAAAAGACAGTGGAAATGTTAAATTATTTGTTGTTTTTTAAATACCTTTTTTTAAGTTCCTTAATAAATAATATTCGAATATAGCGCTGATGCGATTAATAATTATAATTAATATGGATGTAGAGCGCTATTTTGAATGTCCCTAAGAATTAAACGCTGCTTGTGAGCTTATTACAATATAGTGTTTTTGTATAGTTAGTAATATGTTAAAATTTTAATGACGACTGTAATTATTATTATTACTATACAAGTTCCTAAAATATTAAATACGAACCCTCGTAACCATTACTACATTAATTCTTTAACAGACGCATGCGACGGTAAAAATATTACCTAATCTGTCAATACCGTAGTAAACTGATTGAATGATTATTTTTCTGATTGATGTGTTTTATTTTCATTAGGTATCGACCATGAATCGACTACGCGTTTCTTTGAGAAAGTTTCTCACTATCAGTTATGTAGATGTAGGTACATATATAAGGAACGTGGCATATCTGTAATTATTATCACTGTTCTTGTATAGATTCACCCTGAGCAGAGAGAATGGAGAACTACAAACCTCGCATAATAGTCTCAGCACAGTTGTGGATTCTTTAGTCGATCGAATAATTCGATTGGTTCGAGAAGCAGATTGGACCTAAATGGCAGCGACTGCACTTGATGATCAAACAGCGACCAAACGAACTAGGTATCGAAAATGATGTCCCGATTTCTATTCGGAACGGTCGCATAAATTATTAAGATAGCGTTCCTACCGCATACCCACAACCGAAATATCGCAGATTGAAACATCTAACGAAAGACTAAACTATCGGTCGATTAAAATGCGTCCTAAATGCGCGCTAACTCTAACTGTAAACCTGAGAGGGTCGTGTTTAATAAATTAGTCGCATGTACATTATTTTAAGGACTTCGAATAAGGCTAAACATACGATTGAATTTACGAACACGACTTTAAATCTATTTGAAACAGGTAACTATGTATGTGCATTTGTTTGATTTACAATTACTATATTATTCAATTATTTATCGTGACACTAACACACAATGTAAGTCGAATGCTATAGTTACACACATGATCTATAGCTCACTGAGATATTATTTTATTAGATTAACTTAGTATTGCCACGGCGTCTTTACACAATCTAATTAATGGGTTCACGCTGAGCTTTGGCACATTTTCAAAATGTAGCATTACTTATTATAGTATGAAACCTGTATTAAATACAGACCAACAACTTAACAAAATCATTTTATTGCAAGCTTTTATTTAGCTTTTATAAATGGTTATTGGTAGCATTTCGATGTGCTAATGTACCGAATGGTTAATTGATTACAAAAGCAATTATGTACAGTGGATGTTTGACGCTCATAAAGTAGGTATTTATTTAAGTCAAACAATTAGGTATCCAAATATGAGATGCTGTTCTGTTGGGCTGCAGGTATTCAATTCAAATTAGCCTGATACAATGGAGTTAAACGAAAACGGTATGTTAGTGAAAAGTACCCACATTATAATATACATGTTTATAATTAGGTATATAGGATGGTATACCTATCCTTATTTAGTTATATATTTTAATATCCAAGATTAATAGACCCATATCTTTTAGCGCAATAGTTCCGATCTAGTTTAGAATATTTGTAAATATTACATATTATTCGAATTGTATAATACTTAAATATAATTCAATAATTTCATCTGAATAAATTTATTTGTCTAATACCTATTAATAGGCATAAACAGATTTATAAATTTTCTATGTGAAAAGGAAGATATGTGACCACTATTTCGATAATTCATATATCACTAAGTGATAAGAACACATTGATAAACTAAAACAGCCGCTTGGTTACATCAAGTAAAATAATTGATTTATACTTAATTTCATTAAGTGAATTCTTATGGTTAAATATTTTTGTTATTCTTTAGACAACATAATAATAGTTTATCATATTTAGACACCATGTTTTGTTCTGAAGATGAAGACAGAAGTGGCAATTTCGAGACTATGAAATTGTCTAATATCTATTTACCTAAACTCACAACTAACTATTCTGGTTTAAACTAGGTAGTTTTGACAAAGCCGACCATAGAACTGGTTTTTAGAGTTTTTGTTTCATTATAGGTTAAGTATATGTTACATGTTGTTAAGGTACGCTTTTAGCGCTAACTTCTTATCATTTTAACATCGTTGGGATCACGAAATAGATTAAAAAGTTTAGATGGGCCTTGTGGGCGTGCACGCGTTTGTAACAAAATTAAGCGTTACAGAAAAATCAATACGTTATCGACAAAAGACGATCAGGTATTCCTTGATTTTTCTCTGTGAGTTGACGCTTAAGTGGGTGTAAGAGACCCCCCACACAAGCGTCTATAGAGCGACGTCGCCGTGCCAGCGTCCGCGCAGCTTCGACGCTGCGGGACGGTTTCCGATTCGATATATCGACAGTGGAAAATCACAAGCCACTTTGGTGCTTCTTAAAAATTAAATTTATTTAGTTTTTAATTAATGTTAATTTTTAAGTTGCACCAAAGTGCCTTTTTGCTTTTCCACTGTCGATATGTATTTGCACAGATCTTAAAGATACGATATTGATTATCATTCTCACTTCTCAAAATATGACTGACCCGCTATCCATTTCCAGGATACTTTTTATCTATTCCGCGGTTGGGATAGTCTAAATAACTTAGTAAATTTCTAAAGTCAAAGAATAATTCATATTATTGGTAAAGTGCAGACTTAATCATCAACAATCGAGGAATCTCCGAGAAAAAGGGAAAAATAATATGATTCTATTGTCTATGTCTATCTAGTAATCGTTAGTGGTATCATGCACTAGACTTCTCTTATAGCGAATTTTATTTATATATTAAAATTGTGATCTAAGAACCGGTTTGATTTCGAACAATGAAACAACCTCACTTATGGACTAGGATAATTTACAACACCGATTTCTATTTGGCAGTTACCTAAACACCCCTTTTTATAATATATACTTATATACTTGAACTTTTTATGATCATACTATTACAGCGCAGCCGGTCGGGAATAGAGTTTTTCGTCGATAAGCTGTTACATATAGGACAATTAAGTCTAGGCAGCGCCGATACATTTGATTGCAGGTTTTCGTGGAATGGAAATAAAAAAAATGACAAGTTTATGTAACATACAGACGCTCTACGAATGTAATACTTACTAAATACAATTTAACGATTTTGTTTTGATACTTATACGACTAACTACATTGCCTTTGGTGTCATTTATTATTCCAGTAAACAATTTCATGTCGCCACTGAAAATCATTGTAGAAATTATTCAGAGCTCATTACTATTCGTATATAGCCTTATCACCGAATTCCGGGAAAGTTCCTATAATAATTTTAATTTTTAGTTAACTACTTAGGTAATACTGATTTCGGTTGTCGAATGTATCTAAGTAGACTCAAAATTTAGGTAGCCATTTTACCTAAAATACGACGTTAAGAAATTAATTACCTAGGAAGTGTCACCGTACGAAACTGTGTTTCTAAAACAGCTTTGCCAAATAGAATAGCAAATGAAAGCTCTGAATGTATAACATTGCGAACATTGCGACAGTCTTAAGTAAATATTTCACACACGAGCTCCGCTGTAATTTCTACAATCAAGCGCTCAATTCTAATTCAGTCTCGCTACATTTACGGTCATCAAACTTCATCTATTTATCTTATTGCATATTCTAGTAGCTGTCGCGATGTTCGAAACGATATTTGTTTGAAAACCTCATACGATCACAGTACGAAATAATCTACTTACGCGAGTGTGCGTCACAATTTTATATAATATATGAGAAGTTAATGCGACAGGAAAATATCGAAGAATCACGCATTTCATCGAAAAGAGTTCAATGGATTTTTTTAAGAATTATGCGTAATGCTTTCAAATGATACTTATTTCTAACATTGTTATAGGTTTTGTTTTTGGCCAAAACAAAGGCAAATAAAGCTTTGGCAGTTTTAAAACTATTAACTACCTTTTGTGACTGACATCATTCAAAAGTATTCAACGTTACAAACTAATATCTACTCAGCGTAAAACCTTGAGGATCACTATATTGAAGAATCACAACGTGCAAGTGAATTGGATTAAATTATGTAGGTATAAGTACTCACTAGAAAGGGCTTTAACTCTTCTATACTGAAAGAACGGAGGTGTGTATATCTAATAACCATTGCAGTTTGAAGGCAACTATAGTCAAATATGACTAGATTTATGATTGCTTTTACGTTTTGTATCACTCGCATATTCAAATCGTTCAGAAATATGAATAGCAATATATAATCTTCAGTCCTACGGCAAGTTTTAAGTTGAGCAGATGTAAAAATCTTAAAACAGAATAATTATTTACAAAATACATTTCATATAGATAAAAATTTTCATGTTTCACATTTTAATAAATGTATATGCTTACAAAGTATCTACGATTCTTTAAACATTGTTAGAAAAAGAAATTATAAAAAAATAAACAAATATAAAAAATTGCTCTCTTCTACAGGCACTACAACCGAAAATAACGAAATGGCATCAATCGAGAGACCAATCAGATAATATTACCTCAATTATCTATTCTAACGTAACCGAAACGAACTTATAACTAACCGACAGTTAAGGCTCCTCGTTAGATTCACACGTACACTTATCAATATATACCTATACAACAGTGAATAAATTCCAAAACAACGTCATTCTAAACAGCAAATTTAACAAAACATTAGAACTAAGCTAATATTCACGAGTCAAACGAACGTCGAATAATATAATGTAAGAAAATACATATTACGTCATTAGTATTATGAACGAATCGGAACGTAACGTTCGTCTCGGCAGTCTTTCGAGAACGATTATGTGTCTATAGTGCGACAGGGATCTTTATGAATGTGGAAGAAATTGGAACCAACGCCGGCGTCGTAACATCTTTGTAAACGTTATGTTTTGTATGGCTGTCATTTATGTAGACAGTGGCGGCGTCCCTGAACTGTCACTCACATTCATAAATATCCTTGTCGCACTGTAAGATTAGAGAAGGATTAACGAGCCGCGAGCTCCGTGAGTCAGGGAGAGCACTAGATGTAGTGTGCCTGTAAGTGCGCGGGTGGGTGAAGGGCGTCGGGGGCGCGCTCACGAGTAGATGGTGATGACCTCGCGCCCGCCGCCGCGCACCATCAGCACCTTCTCCAGGCCTTCCGTCAGCACCTCTAAGAACTCCATGTCTGACAAACAATTGGGGAAAAGATTTAATATAACACGTTTTGAAAGGGTATGATCAAAAATTAATAAAAAAATGTGTGCACGGACCACACGTCTGAAGTGAATCTTCTTTTCTTAAATAACCTAACATTAGGCGGTGCATAAGGCGTAGATGTATGAAGCAGCGCACGCATCACTCATATATATCAACAGTAGAAAAGCAAAATCGCTAATATGCTACTTTGGTGTTGCTTAAAAATTAACTACTAATAATAGATGAAATTAAGTCCATTTTTAAGCAGCACCGAAGTGGTGTGTATATATATATATATATACTGTCGCTCGTCATGCTCGTGACACTCGTAGCGTTTTAGCCTTCGCCGAGTTACCGTCCAACTTTCATGCTCGTCGGGAAGAGCTGCGCACGCATCCCCCACACACACACATATATATTTATATAGTCGTGTGACGCTTATGACGCATTTCCGTTTATTTTTTTCCATAGGATGTTTCCATTTACACCCAGTTCGAAAAGAAGTTTCACTTTAATAATCATACTTTTGAAAAATCAATAATCAAATATAGTGTAGTTTTACGACCACAATGCAATGCAAGTGAAATTGTTTTAAAACATTGATAAAAAAGTCCCTTTTCGGCTGGAATTCGAACCCTGCCCGCTCGCGTAGGAGGGTGTACTGAACCACCGAAGCTTGTTGATAAGATCAGTTTTTTTTGAAGTTATACTTCTTTAGGCGCGTCATGAAAAAATGATGAGACTGAAATTTTAAGATGCGCGCGCATCACTGTTACACAAAATTTTAACAGCAACTTCATGCTGTTACTTTTGTGTTTACCGCACATTAAGAAAATCTACCAACAACATAGAAATAGAATCTCTATTTAGTGGGTGCTAACGACTGCATTGTGAAGGCCTATCAAAAGTATTTATTAATCTGGAACAACGGAACCAAAGCGCGATTCAGGAGACTACAGCGCCATCTCTTGACCATTGTACACCAATGGTAGAACCAAAAACCACATCTTTATTTTTTGTAATAAAGTAACAGTTATAGGTATTCATATTTATAATATTTATCCACATGTTTCTAGTTTGTATATTCGGAATACGTGTTTGAGTTTCATACAAGTGCAAATCACATATGTTCTAATAAATTATATTCAGTAGCGATTTTAATTGAATATTTTGATTATTTATTTATTTTTTCAAATTAAAACTGAACTTTATTGACTGTGTCCTTTTCCAGGCTTTTTATTAATTTATTGTAATTAATTATTTGCATGCAATTAAAAACTAAGTTTAAACGATGCCAAAGAAGGATAACTTCTCACGCGCCTACATAAGTACACGCACCCATTTTTTTTTATTATTAACAATGTAATGCGACATGCTTAAGATGAACGAAAGAATTTGTGGCGCAGTAATAAAAGCTTCACTTTAAAAAAACTCTATACGTGAATAAAAAAAAAAAGTAATAACAAATATAATTGATATTAATAGCAGCATTTTACCTGAAATAAAATGCATATTAAAATACTTACCTCACTGAAAGCTTTATATTGAGATAGCACTTCCGTTTCCCGTCGAATTACCATCAGTTTCCGTACTTTTATTCACCTTGTATCCGGTCCAGTGGCGACACCTGGCAGAAGCGCGGCCATTTTTGTTTTCCTAAGTTTTGACAGCGCCATATTAACTCATTGGCTCAATTATTTCACCAGGCAGAATTTAAAGTGAAAGCTTTCAGTGAGGTAAGTATTTTAATATGCATTTTATTTCAGGTAAAATGCTGCTATTAAACTACTTGACCGTCACTGAAAGCTTTATATTGAGACCTGTTTGTTATCGCCTGGTGATCGCCACGTACATAGATATATACGCCAATGTGACAATTTATGATAAATTTAAATATTAACATTTATCAGATTATATGAAACTGTATAAAGAAACGAGTAAGCTTAAAAATGGATCAAATAATATTATTTGAATCACGCCTTTAATTTCTTCACGCTTACGAAGCTGCTTTAACATATGTATTAGCTGATCGCTATATTCCTTTGCTTAAAACTCGCGAATTATATATATATATTTGCTTTGTTAATGACCGGACGCTTCCTTGTGTAGCATTCATTTGTATCTTTGTATATCACAAATAAGGCGTACGAATGCGAGAAAAAGATGTAAAGTTGTTCGATACTGAGTCTTACATTTTACAATACTGTACTTTTTACTTATGTACCAAAAATCAGGGTCCCACTTACGATTACCATTATTCGATACAAGTCACCAATCGGATTGTCTTTAACTACTTTCACCTGTTTTGAACCAAAACAAAGCTAAAACTAATCTTCGTCGGTACAAATACAATGATTCGGTATATTTGAAGTAGGAACAAGTCATGTGTACCACATGCTGAACCAAATAATACGCAGCATAATTACTGTATGACGTTCAGAACAAACAACTAGTATGACGAGGTATTTGAAACAGATCATTATGATATAACGAGTACATTATTGAAGAAAAGGAAATGATTCTTTAAAACAATCGACTTCAATATATTATTATGTGTTTGCCAAGACAGGTGAGCTTAGGTAATTAGACTTATCATCCATTGGTATATCATGTAAAAACTACCGACTTATTTAGAATAATGGTACTTATTTTGAGATAAGTCACGTGTTAAAATAAGTCTCAAATCGTGTTAGCTCAAAGCCGAGTCCACAACCTGCGGGATTATTCCGATAAACATTCTTGTTCCTAGACCAATGCAACCACGCAAGCCAGCGTTTCCAAACATCTCATAGCTGTTTAAAACAGAGCTGTCGCTCTTTGTAAAATATGATAAAAAGCGTAGTGCTAGCATATCTATTTGATTGGAGTGGAGATTGAAGTGAAGTGGTAGAGCCGTATTCTTCAACTATACTTGCCAAGCTTTCATATTAGATTGGCAGGAAGTGATTGCAAGGTCGATTGCAATGAATTTATAACTATTGTTAGAAGTAGGGAGTGGTTGATACAACCCCACGGAATGACAAACATGTTGAAACCGATCAACTTCTGAAGTTTTACGTTTTTACAACGAAATTCTCAGGTATAGTTTTTATATTGTTGCAGGGTTGCCGTGATAAATTATGCTATTACGAAGTTCAGACCAGATTTTATGAAATTCATTTGCCATCCTGGAATCTATAATTGATTGTAATTTTTCCTTTTGTTTTTCAGTTCTTAGATCTGAGTCATTTATATGTATTACTTAATACTAAATAAAGATTTAGTTATTTATAAGATTTACACAGCTTACATGAAGTGTGCATGTAGTATGCGTAGGGTTTGAAGTATATTTATTCCAGACAGTCGTGGCAAGGTTAAAAAGCGTAAGTTTAATATTAAGAACAGTTTTCAGTATTTTTTACTAAAAATAACATAAAGTGGATAATTGCATACAATGATCTTCAAAACCTTTCAAGAATTTGGTAGATCGTGCAATTTTTCTTCAGTACATAGCACCACTTATATATCAAAATGATCATGTTGGCCACCTCGGACACCTCATACACGACATTTCTAATATTGCAAGTTTCTCTCATTACCCGATCAAAAGAGTGAGCAACCCATGAAAATATGTTATCATCTATCTATCTGGCAGATAGTCCTTAAATTGCAGAAAACTTAGAATTCTTTACATAGTTATAGTGTACTGCACTTGAGATTGGAGCTTGATATATATTGGATTTAGATAAACAAGCTTTTGAATGGCATGCGACACCATTAAATTTATTTAAGAATTATTTGTGGTGCAACCAATTTATCAACTGTCCTGCACTAAATTTTTTCAAACATTAATTGTTTCGATATTCCTTTTTCTTTTGAAATGTATTACAGCACGTCCTCGATAACTATATTACGGTAGAACAACCGTAGTGATCGAGTCAACACTTCACACCAATTAGCCTAGCCTCATAATAGGCATTGAAAGACTTGTGTTATTGGCTAACGCATAGAAATGCATAATGATGATGAATATATTGATATGATTTTCAGTTAATATTTGTTAACAACCAAGACTTAGGCACAGATGCTTGTTTTAATCATACAATGATTTGCCCCACCGGGGTGAACCCAAGACCTCGGAGTATGCGACACCTTTAAAACCACGTACATTGCACTTCACAACGGGGTACGTCAACATTCGATGTTCGATCTTTATAGTCTATTAAGAGGGTAGTTTATAGCCGATACTTATGCGTGTACGCAAACCATGAGCGGGTATGTTGCGTTGCGTCGATGTATGGATTTCCACGCGATGGAAGTAAAATGAATTATGTCAAGCGACATTTATTATATTTTCAATTTACTTATTTTTAATGTTTCGATTCGTTTACACTTTTACAGACCCCATGGTCACAAAAATAAATTATGAATCACGAATAGACTATATGTTAAATTATGCATAATTTGCTCCACTCGAGTGTCGTATGTTACCGGTGCTTACATAATAGTACGAACTCCATAAGCGAACATGTGCTAAGCAAAACATATATTGAGCTTCACGTAATGGAAATAATATATTATGTGTGATATGACCCCACAAGGTCGATTATAAGATTGATGAGGATATTCCTCCATCAACGATATTTTGTTACCGATACTTGTATGTGTAGGCAAGCCATGGAAGGCATGTCTTTATTCATAATGAGTTCCATACGGTGGAAGCAAATTATACATAATATGCCCCCGCGAGGGGCGATCATTAGAGTCTTGGTAATATGCACCCTGCGAGGGTGGTTTGCTACCGTTACTCGTATATGTAGGCAAGGCATTAGAAGCATTTCATAAGGTTCCACGTAGTGGAAACAAATTGTATATAATATGCACCCCGCGAGGGTGATTTGCTGCCGGTACTCGTATATGTAGGCAAGGCATTAGAAGCATTTCATAAGGTTCCACGTAGTGGAAACAAATTGTATATAATATGCACCCCGCGAGGGTGATTTGCTTCCGGTACTCGTATATGTAGGCAAGGCATTTGACGCATTTCATAAGATTCCACGTAGTGGAAACAAATTATATATAATATGCACCCTGCGAGGGTGATTTGCCACCGGTACTCATAGGTATCGGTACGACATGGGAGGGCATGTCCTGACACGCCTTGGGATTCATGAGATGAAGCTTATGAGTATCACTTGCCTCTGCGTGAGTTGAATCCATGACTAATTCTGACTTAATACGAGAAAACAATCTCAAAAGCTCTGAATCATTATGGGTGATTAGATGGTATCTTATTAAGTGGTGCTTCATCACAGAGATCACTAACTTTTTAAGCAGTGCTTTAGTTTTTACTTTTTAGCTTTGTGCCCTCACTAGCTGTAAAAGACCTAAGAAACGATTCTGTTATCTTATCACTTTCGTTATTAAAATTAACTGAACAAGCGCCTTCCCGCAATGATTCATTTTTATTTTAGAAATATGCAATTGCTGAAAGAAAATTAATGTCAGGAACGTGATATATCATAAATTATCATCATACTTCTTTACCTCGTTGTTTGTTTCCAGGTTGGTAAAGCCTGGACTATGATTATAATTTTCAATTTACATCAGCATATCATTTAAAATAAACGTTGAATGTCTTTCGAACAGAGCGTTCCTTTATCCTAGTTTAGTCACACGACTCACATGAGAATTTTTATTACGTGTATTGGTCAGTAAAAATGTTAGAACTTTTTATTCATAAGCCTTTTGATATCGATAGCTGGCCATGTTCAGAAAAAGGCATATCGACATTAGAAATACCTTATTAAGATTGTACATAGTTCACTTACCCCTCGAACAATCTTTTAATAAAAGGGCTGGAATATCAAGCTCGCTTACTTTTCTTGAGACAGCGATGCCGCTTTCGTTATACCAGAAGATGACAAATTCAACCATCTTGCTGTTTTTGCCACTAATGCCAGTCAGTTGGCGGCTGAAACGTCAATATTGACCGATGTTCCTTCACTCTAAACTATAAAATAATTTAATTAAGTATTTTGTAATACATTTACCAATTTACTTTCACACTTACTTATACGGAAACATTAATTGAGTACCAAGAGAAAACACTCTTAAAATAGTTTTTATTACAAACGACCAAGACAGTCGTAAAGTATTGCAAAATTTACTTTAATGTAGGTACTTTAATTTTTTAAACAAAACGCACCTTGAATGACCGTCAAGTTTTACTTACTCACGGCTTATTGTAACTTTTTAAAACAAGGGTATTGCACAATTTAACATATTTGTTTTAAATATCCCTTATCACAAGGGCTGCAAAAACTATCAAAAAGAATAATAGTTTTACTTACGGTTCCTTCACTTTTAACACGTAAAGTACCTATTTGGAATAACAAGAACGGCAAAAACCGTTAAAATAAAATAGTTTTACTTACAGTTTTATCACTTAATAATAATAAAACCTTTAAAATCTCACAACGATCGCTCAGATTGAGCACGTGTTGCTTCGACGGGAGTCAGAACGCCAATGAGTTAATATGGCGCTGTCAAAACTTAGGAAAACAAAAATGGCCGCGCTTCTGCCAGGTGTCGCCACTGGACCGGATACAAGGTGAATAAAAGTACGGAAACTGATGGTAATTCGACGGGAAACGGAAGTGCTATCTCAATATAAAGCTTTCAGTGACGGTCAAGTAGTTTAATACCTAATTATATTTGAAAGGGGACAACACAAATAAGGACTAAATTCATCTGTAAGGTATAGTTATATTATATAGATATCAGACAGCCTTGTCACCAATAATATTTTGTAGCATATTATTATCACAACTACGAACCACATTAAGTTTGCTACGAATTACGTAGTATACGCAGAGGACGCCGCGCCCGTATTTTTCAAAATACGAAAATAAATAATATGAAAATGTACCTGCCAGAATTCGCAAGTGTAACATTATTTGTTTATCTTACGTATTACTATGGTTTATGTTCGATAGTGAATTCAGATGTCTGTCCGTGTGTTTCTGATAGCTCAGTATCACTCATATACATTTATATCATATATGTATAATATGTACGAATATTATTGATGAACTCTTGAAGCATTATCTGTATAAATCATTTAAAAAAATTTTTTTTTTTAGAAAAAGGCAATATTGTCTTGGCTCGCCTACTATGACTAGTTCTGTAGCATCAATGCTACGTTCGTAGCAAGCATACAAGTGGAGACTAGATTACCAAGATTTTGTAATAATAACAATACCGAAATACAACACAATAATGGTCATCTCCCTGTTCCATCCTTAGGAATTCCAGCCTTGGGGACATTAATGAGCTGATGATGATGCACTGTTAACTTAATGAAGAGTGTCCAACGACAGAGATAAGAGAGAGTGTCGCATAGTCTACACATTATGTCTCTCCTAACCCATTCCTATGACTGATAGAGCAGGGTAGGGCACGAGCTGGCGTCGTGCAGCCGCGTCACGATCACTTCCTCCAGTACCCTTAGCACGAACCAATACTTTTCAATGGCATTTCGCACTCGCAAACTATTCGAATTCGATGTTGGTTCATGCAAAGGGTACAGCCCGAAATCCAATAATGACCAGAAACACACGACTCACAGTTGGATTCCCTGTCGATCTTGGTGTCGCGCTGCGGCAGTTTGAAGATCACGAGCTGCACGTCATGCGATCGCGTCACGATCACTTCGTTCAGCTCCATAGCCTAGAATGATATAGGAACACACTACTCACAGTTGGATTCCCTGTCGACCTTGGTGTCGCGCGGCGGGCCGGGCAGGTTGAGGATCACCAGCTGCGCATCGTGCGACCGCGTTACAATCACTTCGTTCAATTTTACAGCCGTATGCATCCGTCGCACTGTACCTTCATCTCTGCAGATATGAAAAATTAATAAAAATGTATTAGAACAATTCTATAGTTTAAAAATATGTGATCTTCACTGTTGATGTCAGCTTTTTGTGTAGCACTAGTTATAGTAGATTTCAGGGAATAAATGAATTATACATAATTATTATTTACACCAAAAACTTTTTTTTATGTGTTTTCCTGTTACAATTATTACTTTTGATTTTGAGACATTTTATAAATTAGAATCGACTTATTTCGTGTATCTTTATAGGTTTGATACAATGATTATAACGCTTTCCTAAAATAGTATTATAAAAAAAGAACAATGAAGTCACACATTAAAATATCCGGAAGATCTTTTTTTTCGCAAAATTTATCTGCTAGTCTATAATAATAACAAAATGGAACTTACGGCGTAATGTCCGTCATGTTCGGTTTAGGTTTGAGTGCGTCCCCGTTGGCGTTGTTCTCCTTCGGTTTGTCTGCTTCAGGCGGCGGCGAGGTTTCCCCCTCACACTGCGATGCATCGGGCGAGTCCCACATTGAATCGATTATGTGCAACAGGCTACTTCGGAAATCGTCCTACGTTATCCCATTTAAGTCCCGTTCGAGTTTCCAATACCGGATTCGCGTACCGACAGTTGCACATGACGGATTCAAAACGAATAAAACACGGGATGTCATATACTGTATCAATTCAACAGTCACTCAACTACGGACATTCAAACATCCATTATCTTAGCTAGTGGAATACGGAACAAACCAAAGTGAATAAATCAATGTGAATGAACTAGTTGCATACATATGACCACCGTGTAGATTCGCTAGGACTCATACGTGACACAATGGTAATGCGGATATGTGAAATAAAATATAAAAGCAAAATAATCTTAATATTAACAATAATAATGTTAAGCGGTGCATTAGGGTGGGTTGTTAAAGTAGCAATCGTTCTTATACCGATAGCAAGGGAAAAGAGTTTTAATTGTTCGTGAAACCGATAATAAATAAATAAAGGAAAATGTTATCATAGTACTATGACATGCTATTAATAGAGAAAATTTCGGAGTACATTTACGTTGTATTTATATTTTCATCCCCTTTTACCTAATAAATGAAGGCTCGGAGAATAAATAAAGATTATAAAATACCTAGACGTGCACCTTAACAACTTTTGACATTGACCGAATCCAAGTACTTATTGGTACGGATTTTAGTTTTTGTCCTAAATTATGATTTTGTTTTTTACAGAAATATATTTAAAGAAAATATAACTAGAAAAAATTCCACGCGGACCAGGCAGCAGACGGGACTCGAACCCGCACCCTTCGCAATCCGGGCGAATGCACTGACCAATTATGCTACCGCGGCCCTCACGGACCGCGTCGAAATTCTCTCTAGCTATTCTTAAGCTGCAAGGCAGCGCCATCTCTTCGCATTATAGGTAAACCCACAATGACAAATGAATACTTTTACAAGTATTAAACATTTGAAAGAAGAAATAGCAATTATAGTTATAATTTTTATTATTTTTAAAGCATGTAACTGCTTGATGTTTAAATCTAAAGAAAATATAACTAGAAAAAATTCCACGCGGACCAGGCAGCAGACGGGACTCGAACCCGCACCCTTCGCAATCCGGGCGAATGCACTGACCAATTATGCTACCGCGGCCCTCACGGACCGCGTCGAAATTCTCTCTAGCTATTCTTAAGCTGCAAGGCAGCGCCATCTCTTCGCATTATAGGTAAACCCACAATGACAAATGAATACTTTTACAAGTATTAAACATTTGAAAGAAGAAATAGCAATTATAGTTATAATTTTTATTATTTTTAAAGCATGTAACTGCTTGATGTTTAAATCTAAAGAAAATATAACTAGAAAAAATTCCACGCGGACCAGGCAGCAGACGGGACTCGAACCCGCACCCTTCGCAATCCGGGCGAATGCACTGACCAATTATGCTACCGCGGCCCTCACGGACCGCGTCGAAATTCTATCTAGCTATTCTTAAGCTGCAAGGCAGCGCCATATCTTCGCATTATAGGTAAACCCACAATGACAAATGAATACTTTTACAAGTATTAAACATTTGAAAGAAGAAATAGCAATTATAGTTATAATTTTTATTATTTTTAAAGCATGTAACTGCTTGATGTTTAAATCTAAAGAAAATATAACTAGAAAAAATTCCACGCGGACCAGGCAGCAGACGGGACTCGAACCCGCACCCTTCGCAATCCGGGCGAATGCACTGACCAATTATGCTACCGCGGCCCTCACGGACCGCGTCGAAATTCTCTCTAGCTATTCTTAAGCTGCAAGGCAGCGCCATCTCTTCGCATTATAGATAAACCCACAATGACAAATGAATACTTTTACAAGTATTAAACATTTGAAAGAAGAAATAGCAATTATAGTTATAATTTTTATTATTTTTAAAGCATGTAACTGCTTGATGTTTAAATCTAAAGAAAATATAACTAGAAAAAATTCCACGCGGACCAGGCAGCAGACGGGACTCGAACCCGCACCCTTCGCAATCCGGGCGAATGCACTGACCAATTATGCTACCGCGGCCCTCACGGACCGCGTCGAAATTCTCTCTAGCTATTCTTAAGCTGCAAGGCAGCGCCATCTCTTCGCATTATAGGTAAACCCACAATGACAAATGAATACTTTTACAAGTATTAAACATTTGAAAGAAGAAATAGCAATTATAGTTATAATTTTTATTATTTTTAAAGCACGTAACTGCTTGATGTTTAAATCTAAAGAAAATATAACTAGAAAAAATTCCACGCGGACCAGGCAGCAGACGGGACTCGAACCCGCACCCTTCGCAATCCGGGCGAATGCACTGACCAATTATGCTACCGCGGCCCTCACGGACCGCGTCGAAATTCTCTCTAGCTATTCTTAAGCTGCAAGGCAGCGCCATCTCTTCGCATTATAGGTAAACCCACAATGACAAATGAATACTTTTACAAGTATTAAACATTTGAAAGAAGAAATAGCAATTATAGTTATAATTTTTATTATTTTTAAAGCATGTAACTGCTTGATGTTTAAATCTAAAGAAATTGCTATTTCTTCTTTCAAATGTTTAATACTTGTAAAAGTATTCATTTGTCATTGTGGGTTTACCTATAATGCGAAGAGATGGCGCTGCCTTGCAGCTTAAGAATAGCTAGAGAGAATTTCGACGCGGTCCATGAGGGCCGCGGTAGCATAATTGGTCAGTGCATTCGCCCGGATTGCGAAGGGTGCGGGTTCGAGTCCCGTCTGCTGCCTGGTCCGCGTGGAATTTTTTCTAGTTATATTTTCTTTAGATTTAAACATCAAGCAGTTACATGCTTTAAAAATAATAAAAATTATAACTGTAATTGCTATTTCTTCTTTCAAATGTTTAATACTTGTAAAAGTATTCATTTGTCATTGTGGGTTTACCTATAATGCGAAGAGATGGCGCTGCCTTGCAGCTTAAGAATAGCTAGAGAGAATTTCGACGCGGTCCGTGAGGGCCGCGGTAGCATAATTGGTCAGTGCATTCGCCCGGATTGCGAAGGGTGCGGGTTCGAGTCCCGTCTGCTGCCTGGTCCGCGTGGAATTTTTTCTAGTTATATTTTCTTTAGATTTAAACATCAAGCAGTTACATGCTTTAAAAATAATAAAAATTATAACTATAATTGCTATTTCTTCTTTCAAATGTTTAATACTTGTAAAAGTATTCATTTGTCATTGTGGGTTTACCTATAATGCGAAGAGATGGCGCTGCCTTGCAGCTTAAGAATAGCTAGAGAGAATTTCGACGCGGTCCGTGAGGGCCGCGGTAGCATAATTGGTCAGTGCATTCGCCCGGATTGCGAAGGGTGCGGGTTCGAGTCCCGTCTGCTGCCTGGTCCGCGTGGAATTTTTTCTAGTTATATTTTCTTTAGATTTAAACATCAAGCAGTTACATGCTTTAAAAATAATAAAAATTATAGAAATATATTTATTATTAGTATTCAATACGCTTCTATAGGTACATTTAATTTTTAATCTAGTAATGCTTTTGCACTCTATAAAAACGGTGGTTCAACAACACAATACCAATATAAGAACGCTGCTTCTTTTTATTACGAAGCTTATGATCATCTAATGAGAAATTAACATTTCCATTTGAAATTAATATAAAATACAAGAAAAACAAATGAAAAAGTAAACAAATATTTCCAGTTGGATAAATAATATATCGGGCACAGACATGGATGTTTTAATCTCGTTAGAAATAGTTATCATAGCTCCCATATACATTTAAAATTCAAAGGCTATTATATAAAGAACCATCAGAAAAAAAACTTAATTCAGCTCAAAAATAAAATTGCTTAGTGTTTAAGTTTTAAAGTGTATATAACTGGTATTTAACTATTTTAATAACATTGGGATTTTAGATTTTTAACTTAATTAACTAACCATACAATCTTAGCCCCTTTAGAATTTTAGACTTTTACTTATGTTTATAATAGTTAAATTATAACATTTAAAATACAAATATTTTTGATAATTATATATAATTTTCGATTCTAAAAGGGCTTAATTGTAAAATGACAGTTGATAATACGTGCGTAAAATGATTCTATCACCAAAATTTAAATATTTTATCAACAATTAATGTTTCCTGAAAGTACATTCTGATACTTGTGTACTAAGTCCTTCACGAAATCGAAGTGATAAGTGGCGAATGAATACAATTCATAATAGTTTTATTGACTGTGATATACTAAATACATCACATCTACAATTTCAGTTGTAGAAAACGAAAACTTTTCATGGTTTTATAAAAGGAAAATACTACTTGACGCGATAAAATTTCAAGCAAATTAGTGTTACGAGAAACTTATTACACACGTCTGATCAAAGTAAGTATTTTATGCCAGTTTTAGCATCAACTGCTTCAGAAAACATTATAAACTGTTCACAGAATTATGGTTTTTCTATTGTTACCTAATTAGTATAGGTATTGCTAAAAATTCTTTATCATTTGTTACTTTATAAATCTTAATGAGTAAGTACATACTAGGAGATACCAAAAACTTGCATTTGGGGTGTGATGAGAATCGTCTATGATTTTCTCGATTATGTTTACATGGTTTGTTGTAGTTTCTTTTAAAACCTTTTATTAACTTGGTCTGGATTATATTAACCCGAATTAGTATAGGGTACGCGGTATTAAGGTATCACCATTAATTGCGTTATATCATTGCAAAACCTAATAGGTAAACATTTTGTTTGTTCATGTAGACTCAATCGAGTTTAAAAACTGGCATTAAACACTGTGTAGTAATTAATAATTAGGCTGCTATTCCACCAGAGATACGCGAGGTAGCTTAGTTACGTATAGAAATAATCTTCCAATATGTTAAATTATAATAGTATGTCAGTACTATATTGGCATTGCTCATCTCAATAGTCGTGGTGCCTGGCAAAAACGGCTACCTTTCTATTCGAGCGACCGGTCACGTTAACGTTAACTAATAAGCAATAAACTCTCAAGTGCATTGTTTGTTCAATCATAATGCTTACAACATAATATTTAATTATTAATACCTATTATTAAATTTTAAAGCAAGCTTTATTGTTCAAACGGATAGAAAGAATGTCATTCGTCTAGGCATCTTGGATTATCGCGCACACAGATTAAGTATTTTCCAGATATAAGACTGCCACTTACCCCCCCGGATAATCGTACACACACAGATTAAGCATTTTACAGATTATAAGAATGCCATTTTTCTAGACCCCTTGTAGTATCGTGCTCGCAGATTAGGTACGGTACAGATGTAAGAATCATACTTTCCTAGGCCCCAATTTTTATTGGTTTTACCAGCCCTAAGCTTTTACGGCCTTTAGCTGTTCTAGGAGCCCTGAATTATCGTGCGCACACATTAGGTTCTTTTAAGATATAAGAATGCCACTTGCCTAAAGCCTCGATGACACGGGGCGAGTTTACAAGCTATAAGCCAGCGAGTTCGCTAGTAGCTTGTAAACTCGCCCCGTATCATCGAGTAGCAGATGGTATAAAAGGCGATGCACGGGGCGAGTTTACAAGCTGCTAGCAAACTCGCCATCGAGGCTTAAGTCTCCTGAATTAATTATCGCGCGCACAGATTAGATACTTCACAGATATTTGATGTAAAAGCAGCCTTAGTGTAGTGTGATTATGGTTCGGTGTTCACCTTGTCGTCTTTGTCCTTATCCTCGTTGTCGGTGAGCGGCGGGGAGGGCGCGTCCTCCGCCTCCGCCGTGCCGGGCTCCGCGAACCGAACCTTGCTCGCGGTCTTCACGTCAGCGTGGTGGTGATCAACGATCGCTTGTACCTATAGGAAGACGTCGCGTTAGAGAGGCACAACACGTTTTTTTCTTGTCTTGCACCTATTGGGAAACCTCACGTTATTGTCGACCAACACGGGTTCAATCGATTGGGTTTGCCTTTGCGTAATTATTTCTTTTGCCTTTACAATATAGGCGATAACACAGACATAGCTTTTTTTACAGATTAAAAACACCAAATATATATATGTATATTACTTAGTTCTAGATTACTAATTAACGAAAACATAAGCAAAACTCTTAATAACTTTTAGCTCATAAAAACTGTGAAGTGTGGAAGTAAGAGTATCATTAGGTTTTTATTGCCAGTGAAAGTAACCAAATTTTAGTTTATATTAAAGGTGTATTATGTTTCTATTAGTCTTATTGTTGATAAAAATCTATACTCTACTTTTTTAGACAGTAATGTTGTTCAAGGGTGTGATTCCATTGGCAGCTATTTGCTAAGTAAACTATTTTAATGTCCAAGATTTTATGGTTGAAAACTTTACCAATGATGATCACATCAATTGTGTTAGCTGCAAATTGCGAAATAGAGAGTTTAAATCTATTTATGTTAGCTTATTTTTTTAATAAAGTATTTTCTATCTATAAACTGTATAAAATAATAAAAAATGCTCCCTTGCTGAGTTTACTACGGTTACAAGGTGTCCCGTGGTAGATTTGCAAACCGATGGCATACTTTTCGCTACCTGAATACCAAACCTTGTGAATTAAATTGCAGTTTCTTTATTTGAAATATAGTTCTTAGCTTGTAATAAGAGCTCTCAATGGGATCACGCACTAATAAGACATCTAATTCTTTAAAGTTCCGGCTGTATTTTTAGAAACGATAAATATGGATAATTTCATTAGCAATACCGGAAAAAAATATCACTAAATACATAAATTTTAAAACGATAGCCATAAAAAAGAACAATGTTGGTACAGACAAAACAACATATCAGGTTACTATAAAATTTTAAGATTTGTTTAATTGTTGTTGAATTTGATGCGATATATAACGAAATCCAAATATTTTCGGAATCACCTTTATAATAAAATTTTCACGCGTTCCGGTCTACGGAACGCATAAAATTTTCCCAGAATAGCACTGCTGATATGTTTTTACTCTACATTAGTTTGGTACATTCACTTAAATTATTAAAGTAACTGTAAGATCGATTATAGAGGTATGTCATAGTGTGTTTGAATAGTGTTCTTACTGTAAACTTAAAAAAATACTTATTTTTAGCTAGTTATTTAGGTACAGTCGTCTTATTGGGCAATCAAGAGTAAAAAGAATTTTCGGGATTGATAAAACATCGAATATTAGTAACAGTTGGGGATAGTTTAAGTAGTGTTAGCGATTTTATTCTTTGATTTGACACCCAAGTGTCGTCCAATCGTGTGTTGCACGAACTTACTTTAACTGTTCAGTTAAAGTACCGGTTAGGTTAAAAATGAGTAACTATTTGACGATAGCCAAAATGAGATCATAATTTGATAGTGTCACTTAACTGTCAAGTTAAAACACTGATTGTAAAAAATGTGAAGGTAAAAAATGGGTTACTATTTGGTGATAGTTAAAATGAGGTCATAATTTGACAGTGGTGTCGATTCTAAGATCCATCAGTCTCTCCTTTTTATTCTGTATAGAGAAGGACAAGGATACGCTTTTGTCAAATTTAGGTTTAGGTTCAGAGAATCATACCAGAATCGACACCAGTGTCAAATAACTGTCCAAGCGACGCCAGTTAAAGTTAAAGTTAAATTTAACTTAAACTAGTTCTGTGGTGCAACTTACACTAAGAATTATTTGTGCAACTATTGATTAACAAGTGATAATATTATAAAGAAGAAACAGGGCGCTATTCACAGTTGCAAAGAAACTGATACAGATTCATAAATGTTTACAAAAAACTTAATAAATGAAAAAAATATAGGTACTTTGACTTGCATAATGTGAAAATAACCCCATGTGACAGATCATAAATTAAATTACAGTAGAAGTGACAGTTTATAAACAAGAAACATCAAAAGCAAATAGCTTACTCGAGTGTGTTGAGTAAATGAGATAGAAATGATTAAAATTATTTAATGACGCATGATGATGTAATAGTACAAGATCCAGAGACCGCCAGACCTTACTTATTTTCTAATAGACAAAATATGGATAATTGAGTAGCATTAGTGTGTACAATGAACTTGTGAAATGGGCAAATTTTCAGGTATCAAGTAGCGCAAGCACGTAAAAATTTAACTCACTTTACTTAAAGTCTGAGGACTGATTCATTTATCTTAAAAACATGTAATGATATGAAAATAATATTTATGACACATACAAGAATTATTGCGAGCAGGCACCTAAAATAGGATAACCTGTGCTGTAGGTACCAGCAATCCTTCCTTGATGTACTAAATATGTACTTGGTATTTGTGCACAGGATTCATGAACAGAAAAAAAAATTAATATAATCTAGTTTGATTTAAAAATACACTTGAACATAAAAGACGCGATTAATACGCGCGTTTGAATAGTGTGTGTATGTGTGTTTGTTGTGTTGTGTGTGTGTTTGTTGCGTTGTAGTACAAGTCAATAGAGAAACACCGCTAAGTACCCTTCGGCACAGGGTGTAGAAAAGATTGTTTGTTTTTCAGTAATTTAAATCCAAAAGCCACTTTGACCTTCTTCACTGTATGACAGTTTTTGAAGTCTAGTGACAGTATGTTATTCAGTTTGTTACACAAAAACCTACATAGAAAGTAATAGAATCTACAGCTGAAGGCAGTTTTACAAAAGGAAGCACAGTATATCAGTCTTCTACGACGAGAGGATATTTTATTGTTGTTATTGACGTCAGTTGCAGGGATATTTGAATGCTGTCGCAAAATAATGCTAAGTAGGTATGAACAGCTGCCTGACTGTGAGAACCTCACACAATTTGTAGAGGTCTTCAGTCGGAAAGCGAAACAGTTTAAAAGTTGAAACCTTTAATATAGCTCGCTGAGCACGCTCAAGCTTAATCAAATGGGAGGACGCTGCTATACCCCAGGCTGAGATGTAATATGATGTATATTGACAAAGCGCAAAATAAACTAACTTTATAATTATTGGTTCGGCCACATGACGCAACAGTTTGTAAAACAAATATTCACTTTCTCACTCATGAAGATCATATGCGGTAGAAAGGATGCTGTTTTGATGTAGAATTCCTCCCAGTATTTTTGATAGAAAAGGCCAAAAACTTGTTTTTTTTAATGTTAAGAGGGATTACATTGTCACTTAGCTAATCTGTGACCGTTGAGTATTCTAAGTGTGCAAGATGATAAGTATCGTTCCAATTAGTTATTGTTGAGAAAAGCAATACAGTGTCGTCAGCATAGGCAAATAATTTGCTATTGGGGCTGCGAGTTACACATGTCATTAACATAAATTAAGAAGAGTGTAGGTCTCAAAATGTAACCTAGTGGGACATCGTATTGTATAAGTTGCTCAGAACTAATATAATTACCCAGCTACACAGATTTACTACGATTAACTAAATAGCTTTTGAAGAGCTCGAGTTGTGTTCCCCTTGTTATTTTTTTTTCTAATTTACTATCAAGCCTGGGGATGGAATCCGTGTCAAAGGCTTTTGCTAGATCAGGGAAAATACTTAGGCACTTCCCTGTACCATCAAGAGCCCCCACAACGTAGTTACAAAGTTCGTGAACGGCATCCTCCGTTGATTTTCCAGAACGGAAACCAAATTGACAGTCCGATAGGTGTACTTAATTTGAAATTAATACTGTCATACACATAATGTCAGCTATATTTAATACCTGACACTTTAAATGTCGAAAGCAAAAAACACAACCTTACTTATTTTCTGCAATCATTCGATAGTTAGATATTAAGAAATAATTAAAAGGCTTCCTTTACATTATTTATAAGATAACTTTGGTGACGGTGTATTAAAAAGGCACTTAATTACCTTTAGAGCTCTTTCTCACAGTGGCACTTTAAATAAGCTTAGGGTAGTTTTGTTTCTTGTTTTTATATAATAATATCTCCTAAATATAATAGATAGATAGTCGCAGACTGTAAGTAAGTTTGTGTTTTTTGCTTATGACATTTAAAGTGTCTGGCGTTAAAATATATAAATAAATAAATTAAATACTGCTGACAGAATGTGTTTGGCAGTAATAATTTCAAATTGTTTATAATATTCTCGACAACATACCTAGGAATCAGTCCTCGGACTGTAAGTAAAGTGAGTAAAATTTTTACGTGCCTGTACCACCTAATACCTGAAAATGGACCCACAGCACAGGTTAGCAAGTATGTACCGTTCATTGTACTCGGTACTACTACTCAATTATCTATATTTTGTCCATGAGAAAACAAGTAAGGTCGGGCGATCTTGGGATCTTACTCTATAAGACATAGCTCTTAACATAGGCGATATCTAACTAGGGCTGTAATTATGCCAAAGAAGTAATCTTTCTTGCAATGACTGAGTAACGCATGCAGTTTCATGGATGATATAACATTTAAAACACTAATGAATAAAGTACAGCCCTAATTTTATCTACTAATTCAACTATAACAATGTCAAGCTTAGAAGAAGATCCATTCACACATTGATTATGGTCCATTTAGTAAATTAATAATACAGAATGCGGGAGAAAGAACAAAAATAGCTAGAGGTGGACTCTGTTGAGGTTTAAGTAGCTAGATTACCAGAGGTAACTTCTCCTCAGCGTTTTCACGATAGTCCACGAAATTTTGCATCTGTGGTCGCAGTGACAGACAGACAAATATTTGTTAGTCATGAAAATACACAGTAGTAAGCTTTTTACAGACATTTGAAAAGCAATGTTATTAGTATGTAGGTATCCTATACGAGCAGACATATTATAACAACAATCTGAAATAATTTAAATGACAAAATACAAAATCTATCAAACATTGGCAAATGAATATTTAAATTTGATTAAAAGATTTTCATTGATAATCTTTCTTTGGTAACTCAAAATAAAATTATAGAGTTTATTAAAAAATACATTAATTTAATAATATTCAACGATGTGAATTATTAAATATAATTACGTTAGCCAACGTGATCATTGCTCATGAAATGGCTTGGGGGTTAGATAGCCCTTAAATTTCGAAAGAGGCCAATGTGCGATGATGAATGAACTATTCAGTGTTAAAGTTAAATCTGCGAAATAGAATTAAAAACACATCACAGCATTCACTGTTGTAATTTTATTGTCTAGGTATTATATGAGATGAAGTCATAAGTTTAAGTCGAATACCATACTCACCATGCCGAGGGTTTCCTTCTTGTTGAGCCGCAGTTCTCTCAGCATCTGGTTACGTTGTTCCATCATAAGCGTCCTCTCGTATGTGTAAGCTGATATATCGCTGTCGGTCTGTATTAAATTAGAAAACCAATCTATGATTTCTTACCATAGAATCCAAAATAGTTCATAATTTCAATTATAATCAATCAGGAAAAAAAGTTTTATTAAATGAGAAGTGATCATTTTATCTAAAACAGATAGATTCAGCAACATGACAGTTGTCAGCTAACAACAACAACACAATGAAAGGATTTCACAAAAAACAACTAAAGAATAAAAACATACTTAAATGAGCTTTCTGTTCATTTGAAAATAGTTTCTAAATTGGTTAAATTCTAATATCAACGCAAAAACTGTCAACAAAAGTGTAGGTATATATAAATTTAGTTACGAACCATTTCAACGACTTCCACCTCGGCCTCCAACCTCAACTGGTAGAGGAACATCTTGAGGTCCTTCTTCATTTGGATGGAGTTGTCCTCCATCTGCGCAACGGTGAAGATGCGCATCTTGCAGTTCTTCCAGGTGCGGTGCTGCTTCAGCAGGAACGGCAGCAGCATCAGCATGCCGCCGTCGTGAACGATCCACCAAATGTCTATGTTGCCTGATACCTGGACATAATGTTTAGATACTTTAAATATTATCATAATTTAAGCGGGGAGGCGGGTAATGTTTTTTCAATACAAACGTTCTCAAATAATTCCTCCTTGATTTTTATCATTAAAGAATTGACATGTATGAAACATGAAATATTTTTTTGCTCATTCTATGCTCCTTTGTCTTCCTTTTTTCGATGACTTGTGTTTCAAAGAAACTGGAAGCCTTCAAAAATGCCAAAAATAAACAAATTTTTATCACCACTAAAGACGTCTAAGATTTAAATCTTTGATAAAAATTTACAAAAAAGCAAAACATAGAGGCATAGTATATCTACTGTTTATTCTATGGGTAAAATTTCTTTTACATATTAAGTTAAAATTTCGAGGAGGAAATCGTCGAGAGCCAAACCTCGACTTTTGCAATTTTTATACGCAATATTTCAGCGTTAACTACTGCTCCTACTTGGGTAGAAGTAGGAGCGAGAGGCATACCAGCAAAATCTCTCTATAACCTTCTAAAATACCTAGGCCTGTCGAGAACTGCAGTAAGTTCAATAACTAAGGCTGCACTAACATGTTCCTATCAAATTTGGCTAGGAAGGGCGGGCAACTTTAGCAGTGAAGGTAAGCGTTGATGCGCATCTTAAAGGGGGCCTCCTTAAACCTACTCCTAGGTCGCAAGTCCCTGGAACTGCTCAGAGTTTCTCTCTCTCCCGATGGACTCGGCATCCGCATGGTGAATCCATGGATTACTAAGAAGTTTGTCTCTGTCGTCCCTATCGCACGGTATTTGCTAATGCGTGACAGCAATAGTTTTTACAAATACCTATTTCTTAAATGTTTCTCAGCTCGCGTCCGTTCTTAAAGGCCGGCCGATATAATTCGTGGTAATTAAATCATTCATTGTTTATAGCAAATTCAAACTTTTGCTGAATATTCATAGGTTCTGTTTGTCACTCCTTGGGTACAAAGTAATGGGGAGAAAATTATGCTTTATCCTACAGCAGCGTCATGCTCTTGAACTGATTTCGTATGTAGCGCATTTGGCTTTTATTCAATGCTAAATCATGTATGTGAGTGACATTAGTTCGAGAGCGTGATGTTGCTGTCGGTTAAGCATAATTTACTGGACCCAAAGCCAAGATTGCCTGGGTTTCTCCGGTGCAAAGCCGTTCGATTATTCCATGCACCGCAACTGATGTCCAGAGAATAAATAGCCAGTCGCATGCAGCGCCCGTTCATACCAGGTGAATTAATTATTCCCCGACTCCCCGTCACTCATCGGGCGAACCACGAGATCATGGGACTCGGCAAATGATAAAGGCGGCGACGGCGTGCACGGTGTGCAGGAGCGAGTGCCACTTGGACGGGCTGTCGGGCTGGTATTCCTCCGAGTACCGTACCTACCAGGTGACTCAGTTCCTTGATCTATCCTCACCCACGGGCAGGTCCATAAGATTCTGGTGGGACACACCGTATGTCATACTCGAAGAGTTCGGAACCTAGAATGTAATAATACCTTCTCAGTGGAGTCCGGGAAGAAGTTAATCCCCTTAGGCACGAGCATGGCCATCCTCGCGGCGGTAACGGCACGCACGGTGTGCAGGAACGAGTGCCACTTGGGTGGGCTGTCGGGCTGGTACTCCTCCGAGCGCCGCCAGCCGTACGGCCACCCCACAATCACCGTGTTGGGTTTTAACCCGCCCAGACCGGTCGTTTGGACGCTGAATTCAGATATGTTATAAACATGAATGGATATCGTTCAAATAATATAATATTCAAATAAATCATTCTTTGATTATAATCATGATCGTTATCATCGTCCATCCTACGCTAAATTGCTTAATTTTTGATGCCTTAAGAGAGCGCACAACACGATTAAGTACACGATATGTCGATGTACTGATTTTTTCAGAAAAGCCTCTACATAGTTATGAAAGCTTTAGATAACGACACAATCAATCGATTTTTGTTTAAAGTACAGGTTTGAAGGTACGCCTTTAGATAGCTATTCAAATTTCGTTGGTTTCTGTATAGTCGAACAGATAATGCTTTGAATTTGGAATAGTACAGTTATTTACTTGTTAGTATTCATTTTGACTGTTCTTTAAGGTATGACTCACAAATGACTGAGTCCATCAGCGATACTGGGTGACACAAGCACGTCCACGAAGCCTTTGACTTTTTCGTCGTCCATGCACTTGCGCAGATTCTGCTTGGCGGTAGAGGCCTCCCCGGCTCGCCTGGTGAAGTCTCCTCCCAGCACCGATACGCATACCGTCAAACCTTTCCCTGTGATATAAATAACGGGATTTTAAAAACCTACTTCTATAATAAGCCCGCACGGCAGCTATGTGTCGAAATGTTGGTGAGTGGTGACACTACGGGTAATCCAATTGCTGCATTTGGCTGTTGGGTGTAAGTTGTTGTAATCACAGTGATATAAGTTACGAGTGCATTGCTTGTCGTGGGTCCACGCAGAGCACGATACAAGTTTTTTGATTGTTAATTATATGCTGTTTTTGTGATTCATTCGTATATAATATTGATAGCTGTCTAAAAGAAAATAAAAGAATGTAGTTTTGTTTTCCATTCAAATAATTTCGTTTTTGTGATCATTCAATACAATAATTTTATCCCAAAGGACTTTTTACATTCATGAGTGTCTTGGACAAGGCGTAAGTCAGTTATTTCTCCTAAAGAACCCGGAAGAAGCGAATAAATTCTTCACATTGCCCATAAAATCCCAGTCCTGTAGAAAATATTACTAATTAATAACATAAGTGTTTTTAAGGATCATAAATATATATACACTAAATCTAGTGAACCAAGAGCATCTACTAATCGACATTTTTCTGTTTCCAAGCCACTAGTACCACATTGTACTAACCTGCTTTCAGCTGGCTAGAGAAGGCTATCATCTTCTTATACGTAGGCACGAGGTCGTCGTTCAACTTGGCCAGGACCAGTACTTGCGGTCTCCAGTTCTTAGTGTGCGGTGGGCCTTGTTCCAGCCGCAAGAGCGAGTAGCGCGCCGCTGATAAAGCCAGACCTCGGAGGCCGTCACCCCATTCCTTCTCGGCTCTGGGAAAAAAACGAAGTTTAATTTTAAGTTGAATCAAGAGCTATTTCTTTAACTCAACTGTTTATAATTTAGTTTAAATAGAAAAATAACTTCTAATTAAGTTAGCTTGATATAGAAATTGAAAAATAACAAATAGGAAGTAAACTTAAAGTATTGCCTTACCCGCGATATTCGATATATTTGTAGATCATGCCGGCCATGCCCATGGCGATGAGAGCGTAGAACCACGAAGTCATGAACATGATGGATATGCACAGCGTTAATCCCGCTAACGAGAGAGACCTGAGATACAAAATTATTCGTCAGCACCCAAAAGAAATGTTGCGAATTATAATATTATTGGTTTAAGAATTTAAATATTCTACCACTCCTAATTCGCATGCTGTTTTCTACCTCTCCTAAATACGTAGAGACCACTTTAAGATACAATTTTTTCTTACTCACCAGTGGTAATATTTGAAGCGCGGCCGCCAGTTGGGCGTCTTCAACAAGGTCTGGAGTGCGCATGCTAAGTTCACGAAACCGTAACACATCAAGAAGAACATGGACAGCAGAGGGGCCAAGATATCAACGTTTCCCAGCAGGATGCCACACTGGCAAATCGCCATTGTCAATAGCAGGGCTCTGTATGACAAAGAAGATATATATTATATTTTAATCTATTTTAATCAATGCTATATGTACGATGGAGCATCATTAGAGAACAGCTTGACTAATTTGGCTAATAATTTATTTGTAGCGTTTTCAATTTCCAGGACAAGTTTTGTATGAAAGTTTTTTTTTAATCCAGCCAGGATTATTAAAGCATCTTGTTGGTTCTTCCCTGCTAGAAGAGACGGCAACTGGTGCCAGGAAGGGTATGATCTCGTATTTAGCGCACCAAAAAAATTGGACGCAACAGTCATCGTAGACAGGAAGGAGCCCACCAGTATTATCCACGTCAATTTGTTTAAAGGGTATACCTAAGTGTCTTAAAATTAAGTACCTTGTCGGTTCTCCCCTACTGGAAGAGACGGCGAACGGTGCCAGGAAGGGAATGATCTCGTCTTTAGCGATGGCTTGTAGCAGCCTGGGCGCACCCGTGAGCGACTGCAGCCCCGCACCCAGCGTGGACAGGAAGGATCCCACCAGTATCACCCACTGGTTCGGCCACGCCATGTTGGCCACCACCAACTTCCCGCCTATGGATTGACCGAATCTGGAAAGTAAAAAAAAAAATGGTTGCCTGTAAAGTCGGTTTTACGGGCGAAGATTTTACGTGACAACGTCTTTTTCTCGGTAGAATATTTATTGATATGAATATAATTAAATTGCACAATAGGAACAAGGAATTGAATGAAAATAAGAATTGCACAAATTTTAACTATAGAAATATATTTTGTTTACTAAAACATTGTACATGTAAACTTAAACTTAACACGAGAGACTCATCGTAACGTTACCGAGCGTTACACTTTTTCATAAGTGACTCCCAGCCGCAACCTAATTTAAGACGTTGTCACGTCAATAAAAAATATAACAATCAATATAAGTAAGATTATGGTCTAGATTCTGGCATGATTCTCTAAAGCTAAACTTAAATTTGACAACAGTGTATCTCCGTCATTCTCTATACAGACTGAAAAGGACAGACTGATGTCAAATTTAGTTTTAAGTTTAGAGAATCCTGCCAGAATCGATACCTATGTCTAGAAGTGACACCGTTTCGGTAGATTTTTTTGCATGTTTGATTTTTAGCAAACAACCTACTTTGGGCTAATATTACCGTACCCATATCGCTTCAACAACTTTAATAGATACAAGCAAGATAGATTGAATGTTAAAAGAAATAATAATAAAATATAAAGGAAACTTCAAGGTTTTATAAGGACAGCAACGCACATGACTGTGATTGATACTCCTGGTGTTGCAGGCGCTCATTGACCACCTTCACCGCTTAGCATCAGGCGTGACGCGCATGATATCCTTCCAGATTATAAAAGAAACAAATGATGGCAATCAAGATAATCTTACTTGTCACGTAGTAACAAATTGTCAACTGTGCCCGCAAACAGAAGCACACACGACAAGTAAACGGTGGACGTGGTTAAGATAGCACCGATTGTTCCTATGGGGATGCTCTTCTGTGCGTCCGCCAAGTCTCCAGAGCGATTGGAGCCAGCCATGATACCTGCATGTAAAATCGCAAATAAGCATTCAATAGTTGAAAAATTAAGTTCTAAGCGTGTGGTGGTAACTTATGAAAGCAAATAATTTTAACAACCATCACAAACGACGAAAATTATCGTGATCCTGTCCGTGATCCTTCTGATCTCTCTTACGAAAGAAAGTCTAGCAATATTATAGATAATTCAGCAGCCTGAATATATGAAATATTTATCGTCCATGACGGGCTAAACATTACCTGTGACAGACGGGAAGAATATTCCGATTAGAATAGTGAATGTGGTGGTGAGGTCGGCGTACACCTGGTTGTACGTGGGTCGCTCCATTTGTTCTATGTCATCAAGCTCTTTGCCGTATGCGATGTATTGCCCCTCTTGCAGAAACGAATCTTGTAAGTTGGTGAAGAACACTCCACTCGCTAAACCCTGATAACGAAATCAAATGTGCTAATTAGTACCACGCACCACTTTGCGAAGGTCTATAATAAATGTAACTTATTTATATTATATCATCAGGTGTTTATGGCGAAGCTCAATTGCCAAGCGATTAGCGTAATTTGAAGTTTAGCAATATTCGCTGTGGAAAGTCAGGTCATGGTCTTGAATGGTTCTTAAAATTGTTTAAGATTCTTCGTACTCTGGATTCTGTTAACATCTGCAGTCATTAACACCCACCGTGGCGTGTTCTCTCTAGGGAATACCTGTTTCCCTGGAAATCCAAGCTGGGCGTATTAGTAGTCTGATAACAATAGGCACCAATTATTCTGTCTAGTTAGTGGCTGTAGTCAAAAGTCTACGGCTGGCACGAATTAAAGTTAATGAGAGCGGCGAAGCACATGTTTTTAATTGCCTTAAGTGATTTACTGTTTGAACCAAATATTATCTTAAAAGTTCTACCTGTACAAGAGGTACTCGTCAACATTATGGAAAATGTGAAAAAAATCAAGCCTTGCTTAATTACCTTGATTCCCTGTACCACGGAGATATTGTGAGTAGCGTAGTATGGATCGCAGGTCTTGTTGGGGCAAAATAATTTGTGAAGTTCGCCGTCCACGGCCTTGCTACAATTAGTGATGTGTATGTCCTTTAATAGACGGTTTCCTAGGACGCACATTCTAGAATAAAAGAAATTAACATCATTATAGTTGAATATACCAATCAGTTTTGATGAAAGAAAGCATATTATGGTACGTATGTACCTGGCTGGAAGTTGCTTCCAAGGAACATTTTATAAAGAGATTGACAAATTTGTCTACGAAGACTATGATGAGACTATAATGCAGGTGAGAGTGATGGCATCCGATTTGATGACAGAATAAAAGTTAACAAATAAACATAATATCTGCTTACTGAAGATTATGATTCCCGTTGAAGTTGATGAATTTGCCGACGAAGATTGCGGTGATGAAGAGTATGACGCAAGCGAGAGTGATGGCGACGGACTTGATGACGTAGTAAAAGAATTAACAAATAAGCACATCTACTTACTGAAGATTATAATTCCTGTTGAACTTGACGAATATACCGATGTGGACTGCGGTGATGGAGGTGGTGAATTTGTTGACGAACTTGACGCCCACGATGGAGAGTATGACGCAGGTGAGAGTGATGGCGTTGGACTTGATGACGTAATAAAAGTTTACGAATCAGCATAATATTTGCTAACTGAAGATATGATTTCCGTTGAAGTTGATGAATTTGCCGACGAAGACTGCGGTGATAAAGAGTATGACGCAAGCGAGAGTGATGGCGCCGGACTTGATGACGTAGTAAAAGAATTAACAAAAAATCACATCTGCTTACTAAAGATTAGGATTCCCGTTGAAGTTGACGAATATCCCGATGAAGACCGCGGTGATGGTGAGGATGATGCACGCGAGCGCGACGATGGCGAACTTGTTGATGAACTTGACGCCCACGATGGAGAGTATGAAGCAGGAAAGAGTGATAGCGTCGGATTTGATGACGTAATAAAAGGTAACAAAGGAGAGTATGAAGCAGGAAAGAGTAATAGCGTCGGATTTGATGACGTAATAAAAGTTAACAAATAAGCATAATATAAGCTTACTGAAGATTATGATTCCCGTTGAAGTTGACGAATATGCCGACGTAGACCGCGGTGATGGAGAGGATGACGCACGCGAGCGCGACGGTGGCGAACTTGTTAACGAACTTGACGCCCACGAACACGACCATGCCCATCACGAGCAGCAGGCCGGTGCCATACACGCGGAAATTGTTGTACATCGCTTCTGAGTCCTTGGTGAAGTCGCCGAAGATGGATATCCACGGCGCCATGTACGTCTGCGGCAATCAATGATACTTATTATTTTATTTTTGTTAGTAGAAAGTAGGATTAACAGTAAAGTAGGATTAACCCCAATGTCGTTTTTAAGTTAGAAAATAAATTTTTAAATGAAATCGGAATTAACATTGGAGTTTAGAAATTAATAAATACTCCATTTAGTAACAGTCAAATACGAGCACAAAAAAACGCAGTAAGTACAAGCTTGCAGAACCTACTTTTTATTTGAACAACTAATTAGGCGTAAAGTTAAAAAACTGAGTTATATGAGTCACTGGAAAAGTGCAGCAACCTGATTTTAAAGTATATTCAGCATGTGCATTTTCTCAATTATTCGCATTAGAGAGTTATTAAACTTTCGCTTGTGCTGCAGTTTTCAGAGCACGGATATGGTAATTGAGTCACACAGTAGAAACATGTTTCTTCTGATAGGGATTAACTTTATTTAAAAATAAAAATTGGTGTATATCACTTTCATAGTTTTAGCAATCAATTATTTATTTCTCATCAGACCCGAAGCTTAAGTAAATATTTGAACAAAAAAATCATTACTTTATACTATAGCAAGGGAGATAGGGAGACCAAGCGGAGATTTTTGGATTAACTCGAGCTTGGCAGAATAATAAAAGTGGGGCAACCTTGCACCTTGTGAAGTACTCCCACCATACCTGGCCCTTTATCTCTTGAATTCTCGATTTATACAGAATAAATCGTCTAGGGCAGTAAAAAAATATAAAAAACAACTGCCTTCCATGACTTTTGCCATACCATATCGTCAGAATTTTGAATAGGAGCTACTGGACGTCACGGAACATTTTTGATGACGGAAAAATATTAATCTGCCGCTATGCATGGTAGGGGTGGCCGTACGACGGGTTCGTTTTTTTTGCAATGTCAAGGCTGATAGGCAACGACTCGCCCCCGCTTGTCGATAGCCTCAACCCAGATATGAGTCAAGTACGCTAGAAGATTACCCGTTGATCGTTTCGGTCTAAACCCATATTGGCGACCATTAATCAGGGAGTGATCCTCTAGGTAGCGGGTCAGACGGTTGTTAAGGACTTTTTCTAGGACTTTACATAATACTAAGGCTATATATTTTTTAAGTACTACTGCTGGGATGCCATCACGTCCCCTAGCTTTCCGGACGTCGAGTGATTACAATTCGGCACGAACCTCACGCTACCTGTTTTAAATATCAGATATTGTTGTGCCACAACGAGATAATGATAGTGGCAGTGCATTGCAATCGTCTATTCGGGAGTTAGCCGCAAAGAGTTTTGCCAGTAAATTAGCTTTCTCCTGTGGCTTATAAGCGTAGTCTTCACGGCCTTGGCCAAACGCCAATAGCTACAAGAGCCCGTAAAATGCGTTATTAGTTCGTGACAAACACGTGCAACGCGCTGGGCATCCGCTCTGATGTAAACCTTCTTACAGGCCTTGGAAGCAAAATTGTAGGCTGCTTTTAGTGAGTCGACCTCTGGATCCTTAAGAGCGCGGCCTCTCATCCAAGCACTATATGCCGCTTGTTTATGCGAAACAACTTCAGCACAGTCGCAATTGAACGAGAGGTTACGTGTGCCCTTACTGATGAGATTAGAATGAAGAATATAGTATTCCATACCCTTTACAATCTACTCAGTAATGGCAACGGCGTTGGCCGATAGGCCCTTGTCACTGAAGCAGCGCTGTTTCTAAGGGACGGACGCAAACTAGTCACACATACCGTCCCAATCTGCCGAACCATAATGCCAGATCCGGCGTTTCACCACCATTGGACGCGGAGGCTTGGCCAGTGGCGCTTTGGCAGATATCAGGCAGTGATCCGACGAGCTCAACTCTTACCTTAACCTGCCCAAAATGGAAGTAGAACACGCACTTGGTGGAGCATTGGAACATATTATTCCGGTCACATCATACACTTGAGCTCCATATTTAAGTTGCATCTGAGGACATTAACGTCTGCGTGGTGGATTATGAATGAGCCCTTTCTCCCTATTTCGTCCATGCGTTAGAAATGTGCTGATGGTGAACTCACCAGCACGATCTCACCACCACCGACGATGTACATGACGGCCGCGAGGGTGGTGCCGGTGTAAAACAGCATACACACCGCCGCGCCGCACTCCGTGCCCAGTGCCCGCCCGATAATGTAGTACGCCGAGTTCCTCTATGCTTCGGAAAGCATGCCAAGCCGTTGGTCTCAGTTGCATCTGAGGTCATTAGCATCTGCGTGGTGGATCATGGGCCCCTTCTCCCTGTCCCATCCATGCGGTAGGCACGTGCTGATGGTAAACTTACCAGCACGATCTCAACAGCACCGACGATGTACATGGCGGCCGCGAGGGTGGTGCCGGTGTAGAACAGCATGCCCACCGCTCCGCCGCACTCCGGGCCTAGCGCCCGCCCGATCATGAAGTACGACCCCCCCGCCGGGACCACGCCGTTGGTTGCGATGGCAGACATTGATATAGCAGTCAGCATTGTCTGAAAATACGAATAAAAGATTACTTAAACTTCAAATCTACCATATCCCAAGCGGTTTGTAGAACATAAAGTTTGACAGCATAACAAGATGATGCTACACTTTTGACAATAGTTTGGTTTTAGTAGTTGACTAAAACAATATTAAATATGCAGTCATTTGAATAGGCAAGTAAAACATTTGATTACCGTGCAGCAGCATATGAGGACGATGAGGAAGCCTTGTATAGCGCCGGCAGTTCCGACGACCCACGTGAGACGGATGAAGAGGATAACGCCGAAAATGTTCTGTATGCACGGCAGGTAGACGCCGATGAGGGTGCCCATGCGCGCTGGTGGCTGCGGCTTGACTGCATCCGGCTCGCCGCTTGGCGCCGTCGGAATGGTGTTCGAGTAGTCCGCCAGGGAGCTGAGGAATGTCGCCGCCCGGGGTCGGTCTTCGAGTTCATCCTGAAATAAGACACACACGTTTAAATACTTGATTGCACCGCCGCGGGCGACAGGCTAAAAGGAATGGTACATTGCCAACGCACAAGCGCAGGCAAAATGACCGCTATTATATATTTATATATAATTCACGTTCAGAAAAACTGGCCCGTGGCGTCGCGCCGTGCGTGTTGCGCCTTATTGTACGGCGCCACTACTTTGAAAGTTGACTTCCGATATATCGTGATCTTCATCGTCTTCAATCTTTCTCTAATCACATTATTTTAAATTCCATTAATAGTCCAAACAAAATAGACATTTGACTGAGGAATAATTCGCATAGAGCTGAAAATTGGCAGAGATGTTAAATAGATCATCTATACTAATATTATAAAGCTGCAGAGTTTGTCTGTTTGTTTGAACGCGCTAATCTCTGGAACTACTGGTCCGATTTGAATGATTCTTTCAGTGTTGGGTAGTCCATTTATCGAGGAAGGCTATAGGTTTTTTTTTCAAAATTCGGGATCCGTAATAAAATAGATATTTTGTAACACACGATTTTGTGTTCAAAATAATTATTAAATCGTCTGTAGAAAAAAAAACTACGTTAAATATGCATCGTAATATTAAAAACACAAACAACCCTTAATTTTCATCTCTCTACCCATATTTTTATGGCGATATGAAGTTCGCTGGGTCAGCTATATTATTATAAAGGTGAAAGTTTGTGGGTGTGTGTGTATGTTTGTTACTTCTTCACGTCTAAACGGCGAGAGCAATTTTAATAAAATTTTGTACGGAGTTAGCTGACACCCTGGATTAGATTAGGCTACGTTTGAATGCTGGAAAATATCCCTCATAAACCGCGGGTAACACCGCGTGGCACAGCTAGTTATAAATAAAACGTCATGTACAAAATTATGTTTTTTCCATTTTTCTCGAAAACGGTAAGTTTTATCGTGAAAATAGATCAGCTAAAAGTTGTAGACCATACAATTCTCTACAAAAATGGTACAGTCACTTTTTCTCCCACGACTCACCATTCGTGAGATATCGCGGTTTAAATAATTAGAAAATTCATTTTTTACATAATATGCATACATTTCTGCACCACCTATGAGGTAATGATCTTGGCTTGGGATTTTTTTCAACGTGGTTTCCCCAGGAGTTATATACTCCATGATCTATTATAATAAAGAAAGTTTGATCAGACCGTATCCTATTCATTGTAAGAATAGTTATTTTGCTAATGAAAAAAGTGGAATAGGTTGTTTTCTTCTAAATGTTATTATATTAGATAATTGTCTAATTCTTCTCCGAAAATTATTTCTTTGTCTTCATTTTCTTCTTGAAGAAGAATTTCTATTCGCTGTTCTAAGAAAAGGGATTCATCAATTGTCTCTTCAATAATATCATAAATATTTTCACCTGTTGTATTTTTTTCAATATTGGAGCAAGTCTGACCTTGACAATTGATGCATACTGGCGAACGAAATAATCCCACTTTATACAGCCACTATTCTAACTACAATCCGTCTTGCATTTACAAATAAATAGGATTAAGTAGTTTTTCTGTAGCAGGCGGGAGTAGAGTTTAAATTGGCTACAAATAATTATCTGTTTATTTCCAACCCCATCGTTCTGGATCCAACTCATTGCCCAGCCACACTTGAACTTGATAAAATACACGACCATAATCATAATCTTTATTGATTCATGATGGTACATACATGGGTTCTTAAATTTAAAATAAGGATTCAGAACATGAGCCCTGCAAGGGCATTGCAAAAAATTTCATAACTTCTAACAAACATTTACAATTACAAACATCGTCTCCTTTTGTGATACAAGTGTTGAAGCAGAAGCAGATGTTGGAGGCAGACAATACCACTGTACTGTTTTATTGTTCCATGCAGATTTATATCCCATAGTAGGCCTCAGAAAGATATTAAAACAGTTATTGTGGTACTTAGCTTCAGCAGCAACTAAGTCATACTCAATATGTAAAATAAGAAGTTTCTAATTATTAAAACAGCGATATCTCACGAATGTCTTGAATGTGAGTCGTGAGAGAAAAAGTGACTGGACCATTTTTGTAGAAACTTTTATGAACTATAACTTTTGTCTGACCTATTTTCACGATAAAACTTACGGTTTTCGAGAAAAATGGAAAAAACCTTAATTTTGTACGTTTGACCTTGAAAATCTTTTGCAGAAGTAGGATCGAAGGGGATTCTTGACATTTTATTTATAATGATGTTTTTAACGTCTCTGCCAATTTTCAGCTCTATGCGAATTATTCCTCAGTTATGACTTATTTTTGTCTTTTTTGACTGGATAAGTAGAACATGGAACGAACAAGTTTACTGTACAACATTTATATTTTTATCTTATTTTCATAATTCAATGAAAATGATATATTCCCTCTACTATGTAATAGGAGTGGTAAACAAGCATATGACCATGTGATGAAAGTAAACGATCACAATATCGTATGGACTCTTGCGATACCGGTGAATATTACTTACAAGTAGACATTTTGGCCTTATTGTATGGAAAATTGATATTTTCCGGAAACAAGACTTTATAGGTTGTGATAATCAACGGTTGTCCCAATGCAAGCTTGTAAGCGTCCATGGCTTGAGAAAGTTTGTGGTTTGCTAATTCAATGTTTTTCTTTTGCCTCTAATTCAATTTAAGTGTTGGATTTTAATAAAACCTACACACGTAATATTTTTGCGTACTGATGTGACTTAATATCGAATACAAATAAATTTATCAATGGGCTCTATTTATTTAGTATACGAATTTTCCATTATGAAGTAATACGAATTAATAAATAGCTATTACTATTTATTTATATAAGTACATTACAAAGTTACTTATAGAAGCTTTCCTTAATAGGACGCAGTCATAATCCCAAACAGTCACCAAAAGTTTCTATTTGTTCGGAATTAGGTACGTCGTAAGAAATCGTGGCAAATTGCGACCCGAATCACGTCGCCGACATAAAATACATTCGTCATTTGAGAGAGTAGCTAGCTTCAAGGTAAATGTGCTCGGAAATTTGTATCAACTTAAGCTCTCACTAACCAATTTACGGGGCTGGGATATTTCTTGTATACGCTGTTTGTGGTTCAATCATAGCTATAAAATTGGAAGGCTTGACATAACAGGTATATAATTATTATTGATTACATAGGTGTGTGCGTTAAATAAATAATATATCTAATTAACAAGTAATTTGAAATCTAAGAATATGTGGTATTGTAAGTTTTTACCAATACAAAATATTATAGTTACCTATCAAGTTTATGGAGCTTTTAGTTATTTATGATACCCCAGAATGTCCTAAATTCGAAACAACATTATCAAAATAAAGTCTAATAAAAAAAGTTAATGCTCGCATCCGTTGGCGGTGTCACATTTGTGGCGGTCATGAAACGTGATTCAAATTGTGATATATTACGGAAGAGGGGTTTTTAATTTCGCTCGCGTAACGCAATATGTACGGGTAGCGGCGGCTGGTAACTACCGTTGAGTAAGCTGCCGTTACTACCAATAAGGATTTACTCGGGCGCGACAGAATAATATGAGGGGAGAAAACCTTGCACCTTCTGAAGTACTCCACCCCCAAACCACGTAAAACGGCAGATTTATATATTTCCGTCATTAGAAACGTGAACCCTTCTCCTAGCTCCTATTCAAAAGACTCGATTTGGACGCGGCAAAAAGTCATGGCTGATTGTTGTATTTTTTTTGTTGCCCTAGATGTTCGACCCTATACTAAGGGCTTAGGTATGGTGAGTGTACTTTAGAAAGCGCAAGGTTACCCCTTTTCGTTATTCAGCCACGCTCGAGTTTATCCCAAAACCTCCGCTTGGGTTACCCTACTACAATAGAAAGGTTTTTCGGCGTACGCGACAGTCGTCAGTGCTCACTCACATTCGCAAACTGCATGAAGCTTTTCGTCTGTACCTTCTTTACTCATGCGCTGGATCGGTGCTCGCGTTCGTCCCGGGGCGCTCGTATTTTATTTACAGGCCATTTGCATCGCCCGAGTGCTCGTAACGTCGTTTCGAGCAAGGCGCGCGTGCATTGCTTCGTTATCTTGTACGAATCTAGCGAACAGTTTCCCAGGTTTTCCATTAACATGGGTACCTATTTTGGTAAGTGTTAGCCGTAGATTTGTTCACCTTTGTGATCTATAATAGCGATATATCAGTTCATTTTCGCATCTCAATAGGTACTCCTCTGTATATATATAAAAGGCAACCGTTACTCACTGACTTATCTATCAACGCACAGCTCAAACCACTGGTTTGCATTGAAATTTTGTACATACATAGTTATTCTGATGAAGGCGAGCGCTAAGAAGAAATTCACTCCCTAAAAGAATAAAATACTGGCCAAGTGTAGGTCGTGCCACGGGCACTGTAGGGCTCCGTAGATATCTAAGTCAGTTTTAATGTGTTATTCTAATGATTTTTTATTAGGTTAAAATTTTTCTAATATAGGTTGAACTAAATAGGTTGAACGGCTATTAATTTACGGCTTTTTAATGGCTTTTTATTATTATTACTTTTTAACAAACTGATTTATCTGAACCGTTATAATTTTCCTTAAAACTTCATGAAAAGCACACTTGTCTCGAACTTAATCAGATTTTTCAAGCTTTTAGAGGGGGACCCAAACAAAAATTAGCACTTCAAAGTTTAATGTTTCGCAAACGAAATAAGTCAATCGAAAAATAAACAAATCAAAAATAAGTCTTAGCAACCCTTAGTTATTTTATGGGACCTATTCAACAATACCCCACACGATGGGGTAACTTGTAAATTATATTGTAAATGAGTGATGACGTTGTCGAGTCGACTAAAATCGATTTGACTTGAATACTACAACAGTATCAAAATATTTGAAATTGTCATTATTATTTGATTGCTGATCCACTAAAGTCATACAATATGTTCTTTATATTTTCCGGGATACCGGTGTCCTAGTAAATCTCAGTAATATATAATAATATAATCTAGTAATATTTTTTAATAAAAATTATTAGATTTTTAATAAAAATCACCTTCTGAGAATAAAAATCACATTACTAGGATTTAGCTGTGCCTAGTATAATTTAAAAATAAAATGTATAATCTCATAATGATTTACCACATTGACATACCTGGACCAATGAATTAAAAACTTATCAAGTCAAGATATGATGAAATAAACATCTAGCAGTTAAATGCTTAAAAATATATATACTATGGTATGATTTAAATTTTTATGCTTCGCTATCTCACATGTTATTTTACTCTGTCGCTACCGAAAAGCAAGTGACAGCATGAAATTTTATCAAACTCAAATTTTATTTCCCCTTTCTGAGTATGGCTATAAATAATAATAGAGACTTCTTCAGTGTCCTCCTTATATGATGTACTTCAACGCCCTTCAATCTTTATTTTTATTTTTGTAACACTCTGTATATCAGTAATATAGATTTATTATTATATAATACATCGATGATCAACATAGATTTCTAATATTACAAAGTGGATATACTGCAGATCCAAAGAAATTCGTTGACAAGTCCAATAATAAATATAATGAGTAATACAAGTTACGAATAAGTAACGAATAATAAAGTACTTTGGCATATAAACAAGGCGACGGTAAAGTTTGGCCTCAAATAAATTGGTCTGATTAGTTTCAAGTTGACAGATCATTAGCAGCCGCCAGTTCAGTGACGAGAGTGGTGTCAGTGGAACTTGGCTCGTAATATAGTCATTCATCACAGTCTGTACCGCGCCGCGGCTTTTGAAGTGTTAAGAATGAGATTGTACCATTATGGGAATACTGCCTACATATAGAAAGATGATATGTGTCGTTACGTCGACACTTGAAGGTATAAAACATGAATAGTCTGAAATTAATAATCGAAATGTTGTTTCACGTATTTTAACGTGCGTTGAAACAAGTTATTGGTTTATATTTTGGTATTGCAAACATTATGATTGATGACATAATGTTAAGTAGGTACTATCAAACATCAAAGGTAAAGGCACAGTGAGCTTTTTAGGGTAAAAGCTCTACCGTGCCTTGTGCAAGTACAACCAATTATTGGTCCTATTAAATTGATTAAACTATCTTTCAATAGATTCTTAAGGCATAATAATTCTCATTTTTTTATTTCTGTGGACAGTTTTCGTAAATTATTTACGGGATTGTTACCATGTACCTTGTTTATAGCGAGTTTCCGATATTTCGGCACTGTTGCAAGCGCCATGATCACGTAACTGATCCTCTGTTACTCCGTACCTTGTACCTTGTTTATAACGAGTTTCCGATATTTCGGCACTGTTGCAAGCGCCATGACACGGAGTAACAGAGAATCCGTTACGTGATCATGGCGCTTGCAACAGTGCCGAAATATCGGAAACTCGCTATAAACAAGGTACATGGTAACAATCCCGTAAATAACTTACATAACTATAATTTTAGGGACCATGAAAGTTTAAAACAATATATAGTTTTCGTAAAGCTTTACAAATATGTGTGTATTGTTAAAGTCAAAATAAAAACATTATCAAATAAAGGTTATCGTCCGCAACAAGTAATTTATCACGGCAGTTTTTTCCCTATTTGTTTTCATTTGTCCTGTCGCCATTATTCGGCACTTTATTCGGGCACCGGATTCCGTTCTGGCGGGTTGGCGAGCGTAATGAAGTCTTTTGTTCGTTCACTGTTGATACTGCGGGAAGGCAGATCATGAGAGGCGTCCTCATTCAATTTTAACGTTTGAAGTGACGAGCCATTTATATTTGATTAATACGTAGATAAAATTGGGCCTCACTAGGGTGTCTTCTACGTTATTTTAACAAGCGAAGTACCCATGAAAGCAGCTTTAGTAATTGCACAAAATTGAGGAGCAAAGTTAATATAATTACTTTTATACAACATAGCGAGTCTTTCGCGATGTTTTTGTGATAGACTCGATACAATAATAGAACCTCCTAAATAATCTTTCCTCCACTAAAGCAACGAGTATATTGTGTGTGGATTCCAGTTTTAATAAAAAGGTTTTTTGAACATTAGGGCGCTTATTTGAAGTTTCTCTTTACTTCCAAATTGATCCTAACCCTCCCTATTTCATTTTAATAGATCTCTAAACTTACCCTGACCCTGTGGTATAAGTAAATCCATTTCAAGTATAATGTTTGAGGAGCAACAATATTGGGCACTTAAGTGAGATGATTTGTTTGCACATAAACTTAGTTGTTAACATATTAAATATTAATAGCCCATTTTAAACAAAGACATAATTGTATTTGAGTTCTTTACCATTGGGCATTGTAATGTATTTTATGTTGTTATATAGTATAAGAGATTAGAAAATATAGTTTTCATAATTTCAGTATGTGGATTGGGATATGAAATCATAAAATATATCGGCATTTGCGTATGTGTCGTATGAAGTACTATTGAATGCAGGTTCTTAGATTCGATGTCAAGTATTTAATTTTATATTATCTCATGTCATAGGTATTATACATGCTATTTTTTGATGTTCTTCCGTGATAAAGCAGAGTTTACCTCAAAATATATACTTAAAATCGGAATTCTTCCACTTCAGTTGAAGAATTTCAAAGTAATATTAATCGCGCTGTCCTTTTGCGGAGTGGAGGAGTTTGAATCAGCACTTGTACCACGAGAAGAGAAACGTAGGGTCGACAATTTGAGACAAAATCAAACGCAGCGAACCTCGCATCTCTTGACCTAGTAGGGACGTTTTAGAGGCAACCTCTCGCATTCCTTTTGGTATTGGCGAGCTCTCGAGCGGCCTCTGATGAAGAGTGGCCTTGGCTGGAGCGCTCTCAGGCCGATCGAGGCCGCCTCGACTAATATCCGACCCGCTAGGGTTGCCAGATCGAGAAGTCAAAATATCTGGATAATATTTTAACATGTCGGGATTTTGGGTTTGGTGTCGGAAGACCACCCCGTCGCCGGACGTCTCTCTCTCCTCAACAGTGCATGAGCTCCAAACTCCTGTACTATTTTCAATTATAACTGCGGTACAGAGTAAACGAAAGGTGCATCATCATGTTCGTTTGCCGGGAGGTTTCGTTATTTGTCGGGAGTCTGAAGATCACATAAAATGTCGTGAGAATCCAGACGATTCTCGATCAACTTACAACCCTACGTGGAGTAGGGTTGCAAGTTGATCGGGATATAGGTGCGAGGCGAGCATGAACTGTGCTTTTCTATAAACAAGCTAGCGAGCATGATACGTTAATTAATCTTCCTGTAGGTGTAACTTGATAGTATAACTTGCCTCTTATGTTACTCGGAATATGTCGGCGGGAAGTGTTAGCTAATTTTAGTTTAACCTATTTATATACTTAACTTAATAAGGAGAAATACCTATATAGATCAAAAAGTAATTATTGTATACATGATATTGTTCGCCTTAATATAAAATTAATAATTTCCTGCCAATCTCCTAACTTCCATTCTGGACAGGAAATGAAGGAAAAATAATGAACTGTTCTTGGAATTTCCTGCGTTGATGGTAACAGTCACATACCTAATATATCAACTATAGCCGGAAACCTGGGACAGTAGTTACTAATCAGTGTATGATGCCTTTGATAAATCACCACTTTCCAATTTCTAACAACATTTTAGAACCTTACCACTGTATTTTATATACCTACCTATATATATTCTGTATTCCGCCAAATTGTCAAGATGTTATGTTTCGCCACGCCATAACAAGACGTCTCGACGCCACTAAATAAATATACTTCTCCTACATAGAAATGCCTAAGTAGGGCAAGCTGGGACTTTGGCAAATGGCGCGTGAATTATATAAGAGATTGCGTCGACGACCGCCTGTGTATGCGAAGAATTGTGTAAAAATAATGTCACCAGTTGTTTTGCCTAAGTGAGAGGTTAAGAGGCGGGTACTGAGGAATGTTGAGTGCAAGGTGAGGTGGTTTGAAGTACGGTAAATCCTTTTTAGAGTGCTACATCTGAACCGTGGTACGGCGTCGATTATTGTAACTGTTGGCCCTTATTAATGTGTACTTATTTCCACGCACAGGTTTAAAATCAACGAACGAAGAGTTTTCAAAGGATCCGTACCCAAAGGGATTCGATTCCTATTAAGAATCCTATTTCTGAAACTACCTTTGTCCGGTAGAATAAATGCGATCACGAATTTCCTTTCTAATGTGATTTATATTGCAAGAATGTGAACCCGGAAACATTAAATGAGTTTGAACACAGTGAACTAATGTAATAAACATTAGTTCACTGTGTTCAAACATATTTTAGATTTTTTTTATCATTTTCTACTTTTTTGCCGCCATATGTATATGAATTGTATACTGTTATTAATTGTATCATTATCCAGACGCTGAAATATTTGTTTTCTTAATTTAATGGTGATTACCTGTGGTTAATACGGAACTTAATTTCACTCTATACTTTAAGAAGATATAGGGGAATCTGTACTAATGTTGGTCCCCCACACATGATTGGCCCTCTTGCATTCACACTAGAATATAAAGAAATTTAAATATAGAAAACACTGAACACGATATCTTTTTATTATTCGGTGATGGCAATTCTTCAATCTTCTTTACATAATCTACCTCTCCAATATTTTTTTTTAAAAAACCCTTTTTTCTTGTACTTATGATAAATCACATATTTTATACGCATTAGCATCAAAACACATATCACCAGCGCTCGATGGCGCAGGTGGATAGCGCGTTTGGCCTGCGGTCATCAAAGTTAAAAATCTTTCGCCCAGGTCGGTCATGGGATGGGTAACCAAAAACTTATTATCTCGTTCTCCTCCGAGCTTCTGCAGTCGTTAGCACCTACCAATCCACACTGAGCCCACGTGGTGGGTCATGGCCTAATCTCCCTATTCCATTATATTCCAGCCATAGGAATTCCGTGCTCCATATGCTAGTGATGATGATGACACATATGATCTCGGAAAGGGATCGACACCGACTCGCCTTTAGTGCGCTTTTCTAAATTTTTGGGCAACAAAATGTCCGCACATTATGCGTGTTAAGGCTGTGACAAGTTCACGGTAGTTTTTTTTTTCAAGATTGAGAGATTTGTCCTCCGCCGACAAAATTCCACCATTTACACAGGCCATTATACATAACCAAATTAAATTTATTTAAGTATCTATATATATTCTAATACATTTAGGTAATTTATTAGAATTTAAAAAGTATCCAGAGTGCCAATCACTGTTAAAGATGGGGGCCAATTATTGTACCTCGAGGGCCAATACATTTTAAACTTTTTCTGTTGATTTGAAATATTTGATTGCATCATAATATTAAGCTGTTTAAAGTTTTCTTATTTTGATACTCAAACCCTATTTAACATCATTGTGGAACTACATTCAATCGAAACTAATAATTAATTTACTAGAGACAAACAACTGAAGAATTCCGATAAATCGGCCGATCATTATATGGTTTACCCTATCCCTAAGGTAACCAATAACGAGCAAGCGGGTAACTCGAGCCAATAGCGGAAGAAATTGAAGTGCTACGTAACGAGCTACGAGCCGTCTACGATGCTACGCCGCTACACGGGTCATCGGCGTGCACGTAGCACCCGCTACGTTCTAGTAGAGCTCCGATCATTCTTAGTAGATCCATTTTATTTTTTCATTAGATCTTGATTGCAAGCTTTGGATCCATACTTTTCATTCCCTCAGGGGATCCATTCACTAGATCCATGCTGGATACCTAAAATATCTCAAACATTCTTCTTGCTTTTGATAAAATGTTTTTGTCAAATAAAATGAAATGTAGTATGAGTATTATTCTAAATCTATTTAAAGTTATTGGGTTTACGATATTAACATTAAGCTACCTGCGCTTATGGTTTTTTTACCTTTAATGTTAGCATTTTAGTTTTCCATATAAGTAAAAATCAGTAACCGTAATACAGCGGCAAATGACGTCAATAGAATGTTGTCTATGTGAACAAAATAGCGCGGTTTTCTAGACTCTAGGAATAACCGCTCTTTAGGACGTAGCTAGAGAGCAGTAATTCTTCTTTAAGTCTTTTTGCGTCCGTAATAATACGGCCGCTATACAACGGCACCGTTAACCTAGGAAACCAGTACTAGGGGTACGGGGGGCACGAACCAATATCGAATTCGTATCGTTTGCGAATCCCAAATGTCAAATGTGTACTGATTTTTAGTACTCGTTACGTACTATGTGCCGCTGCTGTTCAAGTTTCCATACAACATTTGACATTGACATTTTAGTTTGCAAACTATTCAAATTCGATAATGGTTCGTGCTAGGGGTACAGAGCTTAATATGTTCCAGTAAAACGTTTCGGTGATATGTTCCAGTAAAACGTTTCGGTGATATGTTCCAGTAATACGTTTCGGTAATATGTTCCAGTAATACGTTCCTAAATCAATTTCAATAATGCGCTCGGTTTATTCCCTTTCAGGGCGTACTCTTTAATATGACTCATAAATTGAACCGCAACGTTCTTCCGATTCGTGTGTGATTGGTAGATGAGAATAAATGTACGTTAGAAATTACCGGTTATCTCCAACAATAAATAAATGCTAATAAATAAATAGATATCTGCTCCCACCTTGAACAAATTTTTTTTATATGCTATGATTATACTTTTCTTAGAGCCCTAAAGCATTAGCCACCATAATAAATATATAAAAAAAATATATAAAACTAAAGTTATTCCCCTATCTGCAAAGCCTATATTGATTAAGGTGTTTATGTATTATAATAATATTTAACTCTGTTATAATGATATAATATTAAGATATTTTAATTTTTTGTTCGATGTCTATTTATGTATGTAAATGTTGTGCACAATTGTAATTGGGCACAGGCATGCCCATAGTGTTTCATATCTTTTTGTATTTGTATTGTTTTTTTTTGTCTGATGCCTGTTATTGTGCCATTATAAATAAATAAATACAACACCACCACTAAAAGAAAGGTGGTATTTAATTGAGTTTGCTGGCCTAGACAGAAAAACATGTTAAACTAGCTTTGCCCCGCGGTTTTACCCGCAGTTTATTGTTAATTTAATAATACGTAGCTTATGTGTTCATCCAGGGTGTCAGCCAACTCCACACCCAATTTTATTAAAATCGCTCCAGCCGTTTAGACGTGAAGAAGTAACAAACATACACAATCCCAAACTTTCGCCTTTATAATACTAGTGTGATATGTGATATTAGTGTGATAGCCCCAAAATAACCAAAAACATGAACATAAATATATATTATAGCTATTAACGGGCTATTATGAGTCTCCGATAAAAAAACAAGGGCCATGGTAACCTTCCCGTTAATAGCTTTAATGTTAGCGACCATGAAAGTTTAAAACAATATATAAATATATATATTTCTCCAACCGGTTGAGAATTTTAGTATTATATTCATGAATATATAACTTTTCCATATTCTATTCCAGTTGTAGTAAAGTAAGTCATCCATTATTGAGTAGTTATATCGAAATTCATACTTTCAGCATCTTAACGTAAAATAATTTCGTTCTATAAACTTGGGACGTAATTTCTTCGGGAGTTTTACGGCACTCCCGAAAATGTTTGCTCGGCAAACATTAAATAAGCATAATATAGTAAATTCCCTTCCGAAGCGGTCCAGAGAGGTGTGTAATCTGCCATATTGTATTGTAGACCTTCAGATGTAACGATAACGGCGAAAATTGCTTGTGTAACGGTCTTCAATAAGTAAATAGGTAATTATCGTGACTATTCAGGGTGAAAAAGGTGTAATGTAGTGAAGGAAAAATGTGATTCTCCAGCGAATATTCGCGTTAGGACCGTAATTGTGTGGGAGGAGCATATTAGTAGTAGCTATTAATAGATATGTTATTATTTGGGCTAAAGGTGAATCTTACGTCATAAGATGCAGACCATATTTTGGATTCGATACCTAGTCAGGTTAATTTAAAAATAAATGAAAGAATTGTTGCAAAATTAGGAACAGTACCCCTAGCATGAAACATTATCGAATTCGAATAGTTTGCGAGTCCAAAATGTCATTGTCAAATTTTGTATGGTAACTTGAACAGCAGGGCCACAAAGGACGTAGCGAGAACTAAAAATCAGTACAAATTTGACAATGACATTTCAGACTCGAAAACTATTCGAATTCGATATTGGTTTGTGCTAAGGGTACTGCACCCCTAGCACGAACCAATATCGAATTCGTAACGTTTGCGAGTGCGAAATGTGAATGTCATATTTTGTATGGAAACTTGAACAGCAGCGCCACAAATGACGTAACGAGAACTAAAAATCAGTACTAATTTGACAATGACATTTCAGACTCGCAAACGTTACGAATTCGATATTGGTTTGTGATAAAGGTACTGATCTGATTTCTACTACATACAATATTAACGAATATCTTCGACATAGCTTCGACTAATGTAGCAGCTCTTTGTTTGAGTACTTTCTTCACTCGATATGCGTATTAATGTATGACGATATTTATCTATATTAATGTTTTTATTTTTGTAGTAGGTCCTAGCCTAGCCTAGTCCTAGGTATTTTACAGTTTATTGTTTTAAATTTTCTAAGAGCAGATTTCTCTAAATGAAATCGTACTAAGCAACAATTTTATACCAAATGATTATATTAAGTTAACAAACTTCATGAAGTATTAAACATAATAATCAACGTGCTTTATTTCCATCAGTAAATTTTGGTAAGTTGTAATAAAAAAACAGTACTCACATGATAAAGGTAGAGATTGGTATCACAGCCTTTGTCCTTTTCAACTGGTAGGCCATGCTCGTCGGTGTCACCTTTAACAAAACATAATTATATTTTTAAAATTTAATAAGGTGAACAGAAGTAATAACAGTGAGAGAATTTTAATATAGAAACTAACTGAACTAATATGGACAATATATTTATGCAACTTTATGGAATACACAATTAAATCTTTCTCTCAGATAAAAGTGACATGACACACACACACACACACACATAAAGTTGTAAGTAAATCAGGGTGATTAAGAAAGAAATATTCAAATACGAGCGGCCGCCTATGACTTCATCTGCGTTAACTTTAATTTCTTAAAAAACCCTTAGGAAACCAACACTTTTCCGGGATAAAAAAGAACCTTTGTCTCAATCCAAGTCAAAAACTATATGCGTACCTTTCATCCAAATCGGCAGTGCTATTCTGTAAAATTTTCATGCGCGGATCCGATATGGATCCGCGTGATTCCGATATAAATCCGCACGGATCCATATCGGAGCCGCGCGAGAAAATTTTCTAACACTGCTCTCTAGTGGTTTAGGCGTGAAAAAGGTAACAAAAAAAACAAACTCACTTTCGCATTTATAATACGAGTATTAGTAAGGAGCAGAAAGGAAACACCAACATTCACATTTCAATAAGTAAGTACATTCACATCCCCGTACGAGGAGCAAAAATGTTGATAGAAAATATCCTGTTCACCTTAGTGGCTAGCCCTGAAATGTGTCTCTTGCATAACGTATTAACGTTCAGCAAATACGGGGGCGCAAATATTATGCTTGCCGCGTACGGACGGGCTTATGAATTAGATATACTTGTGTAGGTATTCATTTTAGGCTGGAATGCCTAAAGGGCACAAGTCAAGTAAATAATGTACAAAATAATTCATTGTTGCAAACATTTTCAAACATCATAATTTTTTTAAGCCTATAATTTATGAGGATATATATGTATGTACATTTAACTAAAGACAAAATAGTAAGATATTTTCATTAAACCTTATAATAATTAAATTACATTATTAAAAGGAGTCCCTTTAGGCATGGTTCCGAAGATACTGGCAGCGTTCCCCCTTTGAATAGCTAGACCAATTATTTGTCCGAGGTAGCAGCCAGCTCTTCGGTCTCCTGTGATGTCCTTAACCTAAACCTAACCTTTTTGCTATTTCCTTAAAAAGCCTTAGAGCGCTAGAACCCCACGGACCAAGGGTCTCAACACCGAATGGGACAATTCATATTCGGAGCCTAGACAACTGTATTTGCATGCCTTAGCTTTTTCAGCCGCTTCGCAAGCCGCACCAGCTCTGTTGTTGGTTCCATGTAGATGGGAAGGGGCCAGCGTGTCTGAACAGGTTTTTTTATTTTTTTTCATTGTGTCAAAAGCTTGATGGTAATCCTAAAAAGAATTAGTTAGAAGCTTTATTCTTTATTACAGACGATCGGGCGGAGCTGGAGTCCATAGTGACAAATGCATTTTTTATGTAGATAATATTAGGTATTTATCTAAATAGACAGTTTATAATCATCCTGCTTATTAAATCTTTTCAAGGTTGTTTTGGTTACCATAATTTGGTAACCAAAACATTCTTTTTGAAATCCGGATATTGTTTTAATTACTCCAAGCAGTAACAACTATAGAATATCTGGTTGATAATACGACAAAGAATTGATTGTGCCAGCTTTAGCGTTCTCGTACAAGTTCTGGTACAAGTTTGTCAACTGACAAGAGAACTGTTGAGTAACTGTCGTAGGCAAGGGTCGGTTTACCTGTCACTGAAAGTGAAAGTATGACTAACGGTTGCACTCGAATAAGCCAGTTAGAGTCTGTGCGGAAAGAGAATGGGATTTAGATTGGAGGGAGCTGTAGTGCTTTTCTACCGTATTTGTAAGGTTTTTAGACATGATTAAATACAAAAAAACCGCAAGAAATCACAACAACAAACAAATCGGTATCAATACAAAACTTTGACGTTTTACAGATTGCTGGGTTTGATTGCCAAAAATCTTAATGTTAGTTCCGTTTTTTGCCACGCCCATTCTCTTTCCGCACAGACTCTACTAAGTTTTATTTTAGTTGATATTGTTAAGTCTTTCTTAATGTTAGAATGAAACTGTTTAATTTTACGAACTCCAAATATTTCATCTCAGTTCACAAGCATCAAATTTAATTGACGTCTCTGGGTGCGGACTAAGGTAAAATGACAGAACCACTTTTGTAATGTTGTCTCATTTTCGCTGGTAGCTATACGCTTAGGGCTACGGTCTGTGCTAAGTGAAGAATATTATTTAACGCGAAACTTGGATAATATGTCATGCCGATACTTCACTTGGCTATTTCTATTTATTTATTTATTTGTGAACTTGACAACGTGTCTGTATGTTATTGTCCTTATCTTGCTTACTAAGGCATGAAAAAGATAAGACTGAAATCAAGATTACAAATAGCATACACGATTAGTCAACTAACGTGCCGGCATCAAATAAAAACTATACGAAACCTAAAAATATCATGGTATTTTAAAACTAGTTGATTCGATTATGTATGATTCAATATATGTATAACTTCCTTCGACCGTGTAGGTAACAAGTTGAGCTTTGGAGTTCACAATAATGTTGTATACCGCCAAATGTAGGTTTGTGAAGATATAATCTGATTTCCGTTTGGTAGAGCTGAGGCCATGACATCAAAGGGAGCTTAAGTCATGGGAGCGTAGTTAGAGACGGAGTTTAGCGGTTTATTGGCTTGCGGTTTGGTGGCGGACGTCAGCGTTGTTAGGTGTGTATGTAACAGTTGCGGCAGTTGTTTCAACTAAGACATTTTAATCCGTATCAATTACTAGCTGTGCCCCGTGGTGTTACCCGTGGTTTATTAGGGATATTTTGCCGCAGTAAAACGTAGCGTATGTGTTATTTCAGGGTGTCAGCTAACTCCATACCAAATTTTATTAAAATTGCTGCAGTCTTTTGGACGTGAAGAAGTAACAAACATACTGACAGACTCACAAACTTTCGCTTTTATAATATTAAACATAGTTTAGTTTAGTGAGGTAACGAATGTTCTCGTTTGCAACAATAGGGATGATGACTAATTTTTTTTTCTTTGTTTATCAGGTAGATTATCAAAAAGTATTGGGCACGTATTTTTTCTTTTTTCACATAATATAAACATTGCAGAGATATATTGATTTGAAAAGTTGCATGACGTCACGTTTGAGTATACTTATAAGTGAAAATTCACTCAAAAGTGACGTCACGAGCCCCTACTCCCAAACTTTGACGCGCTATAATTTTGTCATTTTTTGGTTGATTGCCCAAAGAAAAAATACGTGTTCATTATTTTTTGATCATCTAACTGACGGACTTAATAGAATTTCGTTTACTGTACCCCGTCCTCACCCCTATTGTATTGTGGAGAAACATTGTGCCTAGAAAAACTTTAGCACTGGTTGGTTACCAATATTTGTAACTATTACAACATTGTTTATTTGGGGTTCTATAGAAGAGGTATTCATCATCATCATCATCATCATCATCATCGACCCAAGCTCGTCCACTGCTGGACATAGGTCTCCCCTAATGCACGCCACTGCTCCCGATTTTCTGCCACTTTCATCCAGCCCACTCCAGCCAGCCTACGAATGTCATCATCCCATCTTGTCTCAGGGCGTCCCACACTACGTTTACCGAATCGCGGTCTCCACTCAAGAACTTTACTATAAGAAGAGGTATATAATAATACTTAATTCGTATTTTGCGTAAAAAAATTGGGAGACGGAAGGGCTAATTTGTTGTCCGGAAACAATAGTGACTGGTTGGTAGTCGATTACCGCAAATTTTCGGAAACTAGTTTGTCCATCCGCATTGGAATAAACTACAATATAAGGTATGCTACCTACCCGAACAGTTTTAGTGTGAATATAGGGGATGCTGTTTTACATAATCCATTCCTGCCGAGTTTAGAAACTGAATCAGCAGGCGAAAAATCGAAGGTAGTCAAATATGGAGGCGAGCGGGTTTCAACATTTTATATGCGAAAAGCTTCTGAATAAATGGATCGCTCGCTCGGACGCGACGGTGTAATCTGTGGGTCATATAGGGTTGCTGCGGTTACTACAATAGAAACTAAGTTATTTTCCTTTCTAAATCTTCTATGCTTAACATTTCCAAGTTATAAAATAATATTTGTTTCTTAGGTTTTCACGCACATCGCTCATTAAATAAAACCAGTTTTAACGGGTTAATGCACGAAACTTTATTTATTTATTAACGTTTCGCAGCCTTTTCAGGTCTGCTTCGTCAGAATGATTTTATATTATTGGCTGCGAAACGTCAATAAATAAATAAAGTTTCTTGCATTAATCCGTTAAAACTAGTTATAAAATAACTTTAATTTGGAGACAAAAAAATGTAAATAAAAATGTATAAATATACCTTAAACATTGTAGTGTCATAATTATATCAGAATAATTATTATTGGTAATTTGTTAGATATGGCAACAACAGGAGATCTCGCGCTTTCTCTCTCTCTGTCTCCGTAATTTCAAGATGGCTTTGTGTAACACGTAATAATAGTAGTCTCCTTTGATGAAATAAAAATAAACTGTTGATTCACCAAGTATAATCATTAATACCAAACATCACACAACGTATGTTGTATTACATGTTGCGTTAGAAATAATCTGGGTATGGATGAACCACAAAATAGATAGTACAGGAGTTAAACTTCTGTATGTATTTCACTTTTCATACACCTACTTTCGACGTCACGCTAGTATTGATAACTTTTGACTTCTGTACCTTTAGCACAAACCATCGAATTCGTAACGTTTGCGACTCCGAAATGTCATAATCAAATGTGTACTGATTTTTTGGTCTCGTTACGTACTTTGTGGCGCTGCTGTTCAAGTTTCCATTCAAAATTTGACACTAACATTTCAAACTCGCATACTATTCGAATTTGATAATGGTTCGTGCTAGGTGTACTGTACTGTTTTTTTTTGGCTAAAAGAACCTCAGTTATACACCAACTCGAACTACATAATCACAGAGTCTTTGCACAAATAAACATGTTATAAAAAAGTTTAGTTTAAATTATTGTTACAAAGACAAATAAACTGAAATTATGAACAACACTAGTTGTAAATCAAATTAGCTGTTTGGAACTAACTATAGTTTCATAATTGACAGCGTTCGTTAGCGGGCAACCCGGACAAACCTACGGGTCACGTATGCGAACCACGTTCCGATTCACGGACTACTCGCGCGCTCCCGCTCCCTCAATTATTGAAACTTTTTCAATACATCTCTTTGTTCGCGGAGAAATCGGAGCTGGCTTTAATTACTACTCTATAAGCCACCCCAACAGTGTATGGTATGGATGACTTCGTTATCGGTTGCAAATATTCAATACACAATGTGAGCTTTCAGATAACTGCAATAATGGGTTTGATATCCCAACTACTTTTTTTTTACTTCAATATTTGAACATAACTTGAACACTTGAACATAACTTTTTTGAGAAAAAATTAATATTATCTTTAGAATAAAACCAAATTTCTCTATAAAAGACTAAACACTAATGGAAAATGTTTATAATGAAATTTCAACATCAAAATTACTAACCACTTATTTTTTATTTATTTATTTATAATCATACGTGTAGGTCCCTAGGAAAAATACCTTATAGTCTTACACATATACAGATATAAAACATTATTGTTAATAAATAAAATTAATAACTATGTGAGTAAGCACCTCATAAACACGTATAGACGGCGACGTGTGACCCGGAGTCCCGGAGTAGTGTCAGTACGGTTACGGACACTACTACTACGAGGCCGGTGCCTCGGAACCGCCGGAACGCAACACCTTTCGGCCAAAGATCTTTCTTCATGAAAGTCGCCAGATGTTCGATTGGCACCCTCACCAAGAAGGAATTAAAATTCACATTGTGCATTATGCTGTTGAGAACTTAATGACTGTATCGAGTTTTTCTGCCTCGCTAGGTTGTGACAGAAAAATCTTACAAATTATCGGCCCCCATCCGCCATACCGTCGAAAAAGGAACTGAGTTCCATCATTCTTACGAACAACATGTAAGACCAAATGTATCCTCGTTGGGATGTGGCTATACTAGCTATGGGAGTGATGTTCTGTTCATACGTACACTCTTTATCGTCGAGTTGCATTTATGATGCTCTGCTAACCCCGCAAGGAATAAACAACGTGCATGTACGTATAAATAATAAACTACAGAGTTCTAGGTACCTAATATTCCTTTGTTGTTTGCGGCGAAGAGAAACATCTTGTGGCTTTGTTCCATTTAATCAGACTTTGTAGTCGAATCGGCAATACCGATCTCAACAGAAGCCCTATTGATTGATGTTGCCGACACGCCGCCAACGCACTTTCATTAATTTGAGCATTCATTACTTTTCACTATGCTTTAGATAGATTTTTATTAAGTGCTTCTCCATATGTTTCAGCTGTCAGGTGGATAGCGAAGAGAAAATGCATGCGAGCTTTTTGATTTTGATGCGAATACCAGCTTTATAGTGATTTTAAAGAAATGTTCGTAATATGTTTGCCGGGTTACCGAATCCTTATTCGGTAACCCAATTGGGTATTCTCAATGAAAGGCCGAAACATGTAAGCATTTCATAATCAAACTGGTGGCAACTAATCATCTGGCAGATCATTTTTTTACAGAAAAAGCTGGAAAATTTCATAGTTTATCAAATCAATCATATGATTCTTTAAAATATATTTCTTCTGGGCTTCGATTAAAAAAGTTTAACTATGGTTTTGAGCCTCTAAAATTGAATCTGTATATACCTGGTTTCCTATAAAATATAGGATACTATATGTTATGGGTACATAAATAAACGTATGTCTCAGTGCTGTAATGTTGTTACTAAATAATGACAGCACTATAACATTGCGAAAGTAGTGCCTTCATTACATAAAAGCTTTTCTGTGTAGCCGCGGATTGTGTCGGTGGCATGGCAGCCCAATAACAAAACGGTGTCAGAAACAGAAAGCTACCTATTGCTTTCTTAGAATACGTAGTTGGTTTCTTAGAAAAAGTATATATGGCGTCAGCAAATAAGATAAGAACAGAGGCGGATACTGTGTAGATGGGAAAATGGATTGACATTTATTTTTATATTGTTACTATTTTGATCACAAGATTCACATAATTTTGATTATAAGATTTAGAATAGCAGCCGCCCGCAACTTCGTTCGCTTTAACTTTAGTTTTTTGAGAACCCCACAGGATCCAAAAAAAAATCAGGGAGAAAAAAAACCTATGTCTCAATCCAGGTCATAACCTATATGCGTCCCAATTTCAATTTAAATCCATTCAGAAGCTTTTGCATGATTGAGTAACAAGCTTTAACATTTATAATATTAGTAGGATTTATAGAGTAAGATTATTACAAAAATTCTTTGAAAAGCTCCGTCTTATTTTTTAACATATTTATAGTTTCGATTTCAGTATTCGGATACATTAAGCTGTCATTTTATTAATTCACTTTACTAAGTTATCTTTTTATAGCTGTTTGCTATCAAGATTAATAGCATCTAGTCCGGTTCAATTAGACAGGAAAATAAGAGTGAAGGTGCATAAATTTCCATCAAGCTGAAAGTGAGTACAATTGTTCAAAACATAATTAAAAATAACATATCAAAATACCCCATCGTTCCGGTACCGGTTCCTAAAGTGTTGCTACATCAAAACATTTTCCTTGAATTATTTTATAGAATATGTTATAAATGCAACAAAACGAAAAGTCTCCGACGTATCGTTCGACGTTCTAGTGTAGAATTGAGTATGAAGATTCTTTGATTTGCATGTCGTGTTCACACTAAGAAGGCGTTCAATTACATTTACTTTTTAATAATATTGAATGTATTGCATATGTTTTAATGATTGTTTGCCTGTTTGTGAACCAAATGAAAAACAAAAATACAAAATCATGGCAACTATTATAAAACAACTTCATGGGAAGGTAAAGTAACACTATGTTTAGATTAAGAATATCTATCATTTTTTTTATCTAACAAGAAGAGATTTTTTTTTGTATCTGGCAGTCGGTTCTACTGCGCTTAATAGGGGTTTTCGCATATCAATAGTTTAAAAGGCGTGTGCGGAGTGTGCCAACAGCATATTTATTTCCAAGTAATGAAACGCCAAGAAAAATTTTCTGGTTGTATAAGCTGTTTTTTATAAGATAAACGGTAGAGCAAGCGAATCTTTCAAAGAGCCTAATTTACATAAACCCCTCGCATATTAATGTATAAAGAATAAATTTGAATAAGTATTTTTAACCAATCTGCGGACATCTCATATTTATTTTGCTATCATACCCATCGAAAATAATCAATCCAACAAAACGAATCAGTTTGCGAAAAAAAATCAATTATGCCGCTATGTGCGATAATTCAGATTCGAATCAATTATTATTTGAGCACGCCCGAATGAATCGATGTCCCATTTCTATTAATTGGACACGGCTTCTGGTCTGTCGCTTATTATGTTCGAATTAGTGTTCCTATAATTTTCGTGTTTTCGCATTTTAAAATTACCAACCTAGAAAGCAGTTTTTTGTTTCATTATATCACTAATTTGATATTCAAAATTATTTAAACACCAAATATTTAGTCCCAGAGTTTGTTAAACATTGCTTTGTTGATTCCAAGTTGCTAAACTCAAGAGATATAAGATAAGAGAGTTATTCGCATGGGATAAAGTCGAACCACGAGAACATTGCAGAGTAAATAATCTAGTCACACTAGAAAAACTTGATCTGGTAGCCCTTTTAAGACGTGCAATAAGTAATACATACTTAAAGTTTTCCGCACTGAAAGTGAATACATTTTAGTAATTGCCAATAAAAAACAAGTTTGCTTAGATAAATCCGTTAACATATTGCTCTGATTGCCATTGTTTGTTCACAGCGGAGTCGTAAACTTATTTGTTCAGTAAAATTTGTGTAAAATGCATAAGCATGTATGCATAAATTCATGGTAACGCAATTGGCTGTTTTTGTTCGTTGATTTGAGTTTTTTTGTTGTGTTCATATTTGTTTGAAATCTGTACATGGAAAATATTTGTACACAAATTTTATCTATTTTATGATGTTCGCAACTACTCAATATTGATATAAATTCTATAACTAATATTTTAAATGGTTTGAGCACTAAGTACGTAATAAACTTTCTAACGACCACCTTTTTGTTTTATCATTTACCCTTTGTATGTGTGCGTGTGTGCTTAACTATATACGTAAGTACACACATAAAAAAAAGTTTGCGATCATTTTGAAAAATAGATTGTTTTTTGTGTTACTAGTTAGATTCTAGATTTTAAAAATAGAATTAGAACGTAAAACAATAAAATAATTCAAATGTTTTTTTATATGCTTAATAGGCAAAGCGTTTGACCACAATCTCGCCTGATGGAAAGCGATGATGAAGCCTAGGATGGTACAAGCTTACCTAGAAGATGCCTGTTCACTCTGGCCTTGAAAATGTCCAGATTATATTGGTCCGGGAAAACAGACCTCGGCAAGGAGTTCCACTCCCTATCCGTTCGCATAATGAAAGCGGAAGCAAATCGCATCGTGCCAATGGGAGGAACTTCGACAGCATAAGGGTGAAAGCCCTCGCCGCGCCTGGTCGTCCGGTGGTGGAAAGGGGAAGGGGGGATCAAATTATTTATTATCTCCGCACACTCTCCGAAATGTAGCCGATAAAACACCGAGAGGCAAGCTACACGTCTTCGATGGTCAAGGCTCTGGAGATTAGCCTCAACGAGAGCGTCATTGCCTATGAGTCTCTTCGCACGGTGCTCCACCGAGTCCAGTGCATCTAGCTGATACCGAGCAGATCCGTCGTAAAGGTTTTTCTTTATACAAAGACTAATGAGTGTCAGCTTGGATTGCATATCCAAGCTGACACTCATTCAGAAATCTGACTTAATCAATATTATCGAATTTAAAATATTTTTTCACAGAAAGTTGGGATTTAAAAAATGCCACGAGAATTATCACATGTTTTACGAGCCAGAATTGTAACTTTGAGGGAAGAAGGCTATTCTACGTGAGAAATAGCACGCAGAGTTGCGTTACTACCCAGGATAGGTAATTTAGCTGATCGACCCCGCAGCGGTCGCCCAATTGTTTTGACAGCTGCTCAGAAGCGCTACATCAGGTTGCTGGTAGCCCGCGACCCAAAAATAAATGCCACTAAATTAAAAGCAGAAATACGGGCCGCCTCCGGACTTGAAGTTAGCACTCAGACCATTCGGAATTGCTCACACAAGCTGGATAATGAGCACGGAGGTCTTGGCGAGCACCTTTGAATTCACGGGAACGTCAGCGACGGAGATTACAGTGGGCTAGGCTCCGGCAAAACGAAGAAGACGAAGAGGAAAACATTTGGCAAAACTGCCTCTTCATTGATGAATCGCGAATCAGTACTCATTCAGATAACTGACGTGTCTGTGTTTGGAGAAGCCCTGGAGACTCTGAAAGGCTAAGAACGGCCACTGGAACGGTTCAGCAAGGCGGGAAATCAGTGTCGTATGTTATTTAAAAATATGCGCCGTTTTAGGATATTTTGTAACCGACATTAATCAATATTTTTATATGGGGGTGTAGAACGTTTACTGTCTTTAACTGAACGCATTTTTTTATTTGCACGATTTTTAAGTTTCTCAGGTAACTCAAGATTCACGGTGTATACAAGTTTATATCTCTAATGTAACTTTTTTGTTTTTTCCATACTCTTAAGATTTTCATTTCCAAATATCAAATAGCACTTGTGCAAGAGAAACAAGTATCTGTGCTTACGTTCACTGTGTCTCAGCTTCTGAGGTATCCTATTGCTTTGTTTAAACAACGATATGGCTTGTTAAACTTTCCCGTTGTAATATCGCCGAGCAAGTCAACCCACGTTAAGCGGTTGCGTATAATTATACGAAATTGCAAGAGCACGGGCAACACCGGCGGGCGCCGCTTAAGCGCGAAACATGTGTTCAGTTTGTATTAATATTTGTCTTCGTTCGTTGTCGTGACGAGTTTGCACCAAATGTTTGTGTTTATCATTTACCTTAGATATTTCTTAGAGCTCCGAGTCGTTACTGCTCCAAATAAAGTTGGATTCAGAAAAGTTTGGCGTATTTTTATAATCATGGCCAACTTGATAGTTTCTCCATTTTAGGGTTCCGTAGTCCTGATAAGGAATCCTTAGTATATCGTGCACGTCAACAAAATAGTAGAATAAAAAATTAAAAAATATGTTTTTAGGGTATCTTAACATGTAACATGGGAGTGATTTATTTTTAATATCTTTGAATAGGCTCTTTAAAATACCTTAGGTTTTCTAAGAATATTTTTCGATTTAGGAAGCCGTTTGCGAAATTTTGACTTTTAAAGTGCTAAATTTTGTTCGAGTAGGGCGTCCGCCCCCTCTAAAAGCTAAACTATTAGCTTAAAAAACCTGAAAAAAAACATGATAATAGTGCTTTTTATGAACTTTTAGAGGAAACTATAACGGTTAAGATAGATTTGTTAGTTTAAGAGTAATAGTCGTTCAACTTTGGTTAAAGAAAATTTCTTACCTATTGAAAAATTCCTTAGAAGAAAACATTATTAGTGAAATAGATGAAGTTATTGTAGCGTAAAACCCTATTGCAACAACATCTAAATTGAAAGTATTTAAAAACCACAATAAAATATCATTAGTTCCACAACGCTACCGCGAGTACTAACGGCAGCGGCTTCTGAGTCGCGCTAACATTACGTTTTTATAAAAAGTATATATATAGCACTTGAAAAGATCGGCTGTTATACTGCATCATCCCTTTCTCAGGGTATGATCGCTCAGATGAAACTTTTAGTCAGTAAGAGTCTGACATAACCTTACAGCCGGCTGTAGGGGTATCCATGAGAATTTCACACCCGCTCCCCCCCTTCAAATCAAAATAATATTTGACTTAAGAAAATATTACTAGAAAAAATTCCACGCGGACCAGGCAGCAGAAGGGACTCGAACCCGAACCCTTCAATATCCGGGCGAATGTACTGACCATTTTGCTACCGCGGCTCTGATGGCCGTGCCGAATTCTTTCAAGCCTTTCTTAAGCTTGCAGCGGCAGCTAGAAGCTGGCAGTGCTATCTCCTCGCATTGAAGGTAACCCACAATGACAAATGATATAGTAGTATAATGGTAAATGACTACGGAACCCTACACTGCGCGTGGCACGCACTTGGATGGTTTTTTATTTTATTTCACAGCCAGTGCACAAGAAACATTACCGCGTTTCCCAATGCGATAGTGAAGTTTTGAGCCCTAATTCAAACTAATTTGACTGTAGCAGAAAACCAGAGATTTAATTCAAATCTTTGCAGAAAACTTTGCATTAAGTAACTTGCTGAATGCAAATGGTTTACTTATATTGCCCTTACCTCCCCTGCGGCACTTTGGAGTTTTATTGCATTTAAAACTTACAAATTGCAAAATGAACCTTGACTTGAAAAACATAGAATTCTATACAACGCTTTAGTTAAAATTTCGATACATAGCATAATCTCCATTAAAGTTATTTGTGCGTTCACACATACAGAAAAATAAAGGTAGGTGCGTGAATAACAATTATGTAAGTGTAGATATATATTTTTTGCGAGTTAGTAAAGTCAGCAAAGCGTTTCATTTGTACTATTTTATTTCTTGCAGAGCTCGCGTCGCTTTGCAGATCACAAAGTATTTGCGGATCAGTGACTCGATCGAGCCTTCCCCTCGTTTAGTCTCCGCGCAGGTATAGTTCTCAATAGATTGTGACCCTTATGATAGGCAATATAAAGCTCAAAGTCATATGGATAAATATGTCAGTTTTGAGTAACTTGACTTGCGGCTGTCTGTACCAGGACACACTCGACATGGCTCGTTGCACTGTCAAGTAGCGTACCGGGATACTCAACATTAGGTTTGTAAATGCCATACATATTCTATGTAAGTTTACATAGCATGTAACTTAATAAGAATAAAATATAATTATGGAAATGGAACTCGATGGCGCAATTGGTTAGCGTTTTCGACTACGATCTTTGAAGTTAAGCAACTTTCGTAGTGGTCGGTCATTGGATGGGTGACCAAAAATTTAATATCTCGAGCTCCTCCGTGCTTCGGAAGGCACGTTAGGCCTTTGGTCCCGGACGCATCTGCAGTCGTTAGCACCCACCAATCCGCACTGGGCCCGCGTGATGGGTCACGGCATAGTCTCGCTATTCCACCCATAGGAAAGGCGTGTGCCCCAGAAGTGGGGATATTAATAGGCTGACGATGATGATGAAAATATCATTTCAAATATTTAGTTCCACACGTACATACTCACCAAAGTTTTGGAATGTAATTTAAAAACCATATCATGTTTCAGCCTCTAATTCTATATTAACTTAAGTATGTGGCCCGCCCTCGCTTAGCTTCGATGTAGACTATAGTTTTTGTTCTATTAAAAAGCTTATGAATAGCTCACCCATGCCCACTTTTTTGGGCAAACATTTTTTCAACGCACATGCAAAAAAGAATGCAATTTCACAAAAAAAAACAGTCTATTTATAGTCCATGTCATACGAACAGACGAATAGACACCGGAGGCTTATAACAGGGTTCTCTTGTCACCCTTTACAGACGCGGCAGTCTAAAAACCAAAATTTCAAGTTTACATTAAGGTACAATTCCGCATTGGGCTGCAGGCAACAACCGCAGGCGACACTGCGGCTAGCGCCTGCGGCTGACCGTGCATTATATGCATTGTGCAGCCACGGCATGTCGCCGCGTTCGGAATTAATTTCATAGAGATTCATAGAAACTAGTAGTGTCGCCTGCGGTCTGCAGCTGCGGCCTGTGGTCTGCGGTTCAGTTCGGGCTTGTACCTTTAGAAATAAATTCCAATTCCATACCGCTCCAAGATCACGTCCACAGAGCACAGAGTATTCATGTCACGACGTAAGTAGGTAAGTTTTTGGCACACAAAGGCGTCAAAAAAGCTTCTAATAAAAACGCCCGTTTATCATCTAGAAATATTACTTTCTGTTGAAAAAAGAAAGACAGGCACTGCAAAGGGAAAACTATTTGGGTCGGACATCAATAAAACTTATCGTGTGACTTGGCGACGTGTCCCATTACTTTGTCACACAAGGATTTGTGTTACGTAAAGGAATGTCGTCACAATCATTCTCTGCTGCTTGTGAGACAGTTATTATTAGAATAGAAGAGATGTGGTTCCATTTATAAACATTGGAGGCTTAATTCACAATGAAATTTCAAAACTCATTTAAAAAGTTAGTTTTTATCCACTCTAACACTATAAGAAACACGCTAAGCTTTACACAAAGATAATGAACAAATTAAACAATCACATTAATATTATAAAGCCGAAAGTTTGTGAGTGTGTATGTTTGTTACTTCATCACGTCTAAAAGGCTGGAGCGATTTAAAAAAAAGTTGGTATGGAGTAAGCTGAAATTAACATATAGGCTACGTTTTACTGCGGAAAAATATGCCTAATAAACAGCGGGTAACACCGCGAGGCAGAGCTAGTAATGTATAAATAACAATTATTTATTGTGACATTTTTTATGGTTCAGAGGAGAAACGGAACCCTTTACAGGATCATTTTGTTGTCCGTCTGTGCGTCGGTCCTTAAATGCTGTATTTAAACAACAAATACCGAAATTACCGATTCATAATGTATTTTGTAAGTTGTCAAAAACAAACAAATGATTTTACGGAACGTTAATAGAGGGAGGCCAGGCTTGCGCTTGGCCAGTTTTTTAAACTTTTACTTAGTACATAATGAATAAATATTATCAACACTCACACCAATTAGCCTAGCCCCAAAGTAAGCACTGTAAGCTTGTGTATGGGATACTAGGGTACCTAACGGATAGAATACAAATAGTGATATATATATATAAGTATATTTATATAGAAATACATATTTAACATCCATGACGGGAGTACGAATGCTCGTATTTATCACACAGACATCTGCCCCGCCGGGATTCGAACCCAGGACCTCTCGAGTAGGCGACACTATGAAACCCGGCGTACAAACCACTCGGCCACGGAGGTCGTCGAAGAGTAATAAATTATAATTACTACATATTAATGTAGGTATCTAAAAATTTGTATGAAAGCCTCGGTGGGCGAGTCCGACTTGCACTTGTCCGATTTTAGGTAGTTGGCTCTAATTTATCGGTCGAAATCAATGAAGATAATGTTGTTTATTGTATTGTTTATAATAAAATATTATTTGGAAACTTATTGATGTTTAATAGATTAACTTACTGATTTATGCTCTGTATTGTTTCCTTCATTTAATTTTGGCTGTCAGGATGGGAGCAACACCTATAAGAAACTTGTAAGAAAACATAAAGGTACTATCATATCTCCTTGCGTATAATTGTCACGTAGCTCGCCAAAAAGATGTTGTTGAGGGGTAAAAGTTTCACAGCGCAGATGTGTTTTAGGGAAATTCGGTCGGTCAAGTGGGCGATAACTTTTATTGATGATCGATCCAGTGCTTTATTTGGAATCGAGCCAGAGCTCCTTCACCGTTAACGGTGACCGGAACCCTTGTTTTTATTTTATAGAGGTTGAATTCAGATGGATATATCGACACTAAACTCTTAAGCTATATATTTTTATATTTAAAGGGTTTTGCGTGATTTGATTAGGTCTCGATTTAACTAAAACTAGATTCAACCTATAAAAAATTATAAAACGGCAATGTCAATTTGACATCATTGTATTGACTAAATATACAGTACAGTACAAAAACTCTTTATTGTACACCATGCAAAACATTGAACATTAAGCATAAAACCATCTCGTACAAGTGATGCAAGTGAAGGCGGCCTTATCGTTAAAAGCGATCCCTTCCATGCCACCTGTGGAGGGAGAAGATTAGAAGGAAGTGGGAGAGACGGTGGTGTAAACGCTAGAATATTCTTAATACAAGTGGACCTAAAATCTTACATCAATACTCTTTAATTTCTTAAAATAAAATTAGATTATGTGTTGTCTATACTTAATCTAATTTAATTTGTAGAAATTTAGTGTATTAAGAAACTCCATACATTATATTTATTTCTAAAATGCTAAGCTGCTAAACATCAATTAAAAATAACGATTGTTTTATAAACTCATAATTAAAGACAAATATAAATTATCATCTACGAATTACATTTATTTTGTTTAATTTTCAAATCACCTTACATACTAAAAATAATATAACTTTAGCTTAATATTATTTTTGACATTATTTATTACTTTTCAGGATTGATGAATTTGTAAAGCTGGTATAAAATCTACTGAAAGTCGCTAATTGGAATACGTCTGGAGTTTTTGATAGATCGCAGGGACTGTAGTCGAAAGAGAGTTGGGAATTTTCACCGCACTGAGGTTTCGGAGTTAAACTTTTCAGAGCGACAGTACGTTCTGGTGGTCGACTAACAAGCTGGCTGCATAGGGATTTGCGTCACAGAAAAACTGGAGACTGCGCTAATCTTGTTGAACTGCGAAGCAAAGAATTCAAAATCATAGCCGACATCTTCATTTGAATAATACTATAAAAACTGGATGACAAAGGAAAATGTTTAAACGGTAGAGAATTTTAAAATGGCACCGCAGTTTATTTAGGTTGACGGAGTTATTGCGTGTTTTAAAATGGAATGGATGTAATTCGTGTTTGTGAACGATAAGCAAAGGGGATATTTTCTCGAGCAAAGGAAGTGAGTCACACTGATAACTACATGAATAAAGAGAAGGCGCAGAGGCAAGACTTCATAGAGTGCGCGTGTATGAGTGAGCACTGTAGGCTTGTCGTCTCCAATGTAAACGTTCCGCTGCTTACGTGACAGGCGCCAGTAGTCACTCGCAAGATGTGTAATAGGAATCTCAGGTATCGAGTGGTCTAGAAGCTCCAGACGGAGAGGAGGCTCCCTCCGCGAATACCTCGAGAGGTTCTCGCCAATTCTTGGCTGGAGGTCCCCTTAGGATCTCGCCGTACCCAAACCCGGTGACGCTGTAAAGGTCATTGGTGACCAACAGCATACACACTCAAAATATGTATATATATATATATGATAAAGTGAACGAAATTCTATTCAGACCACAAGTTAGATAATCAAAAAATATTGGGCATTTGTTTTTTCTTTTGTCAATCTACCAAAAAATTACAGATAAAGCGCGTCAAAGATTGAGAGTGGGGGATTCTTACGTCATTTCTAAGTAAAAATTGTACCGAGACGTGACGTTATCCAACATTTCAAATGAATATTATGTCTGTAATGTTTTGATTATGTGAATAAGGACAAAATACGAGTCCAATACATTTTATAATCTATCTGATAGACGAAGAAAAAAAGTTAAGTCGTCATCCCTACTGTATTAAGGTAGTGTCTGTGCCTTCTTTACTCGTGTACTGGCAACCCTGCCGTTGTCGAGAAAGCTTAAGCATTCAGAGCCCGCGGAGCGGAGTGGGAGCCACTGTCACCGCCCCCTAATCCCGGAATTGGAAATTTTCATTCCGCTGTCGCGTCGGGATTTCACAGCGCAACTTTCCTGCGTTGTTATAATAGAACACTAAAGTACTAGGTTGTCAAATGGGACACTCCGTGATATAGTGTTCGCCACTATATTGTTGAAAATTTTATATCGTTAATTTAAACCTACTGTTTGGGACAGTCAGGACTCCTATCTAATGATGAACTCGAAATACTTGATAAACGTTTCATTGCGTATAAATTACATTAAGTTGAATAAAATAGAAAAAAATGTATGCGTATTGTGCGCCGTATAAAATTCGAATGCGCGGGTCTTCTTCGCGGCTTCTTTCACCGGCTTCATTCACCCGTTACGTTTCGTTTTCCTTCTTGTGCAAATTGATGGAGACACAAGCGTCGACACCTACTAATATTTTAAAATGAAAGTTTGTTTGTTTGTTACTCAATCACGCCAAAACTACTTAACGGATTTGAGTGAAAATTGTTACGCATATAGTTTATAACCTGGATTGGGACATAGGATCCTTTTTACTCTGGGAAATATCAGGTTTATGAGAGAAGATTATAATGTAATGAAAAGCAACACTATACAAGATTAATTATTTTAATTTACGTGAAAATCTGAGTGTCAGACCCGTTTTTTATTAATTATATTTTATACAAGTGTCTTTTACCTATTTATCGGATCTGGACTTTACCACCGCCTTCAGCCGACCTAATTAATAAAAAAATCTACTTATTCTGTAACTATATTCAACTGCAAGGAAATGTTTACAATGTTTGAGCTGAAAAACACCGACTTACTAACTTGTGAAGGAAAACTTAAGTAGCTAGTTGTTCCGTGTTTGATGAGCTTAACTCGAGGGGTATAGTCAACTAAGTTTTATTTTCCGTAGGAGGCCGTAGTTCGAATAAAAAGTTTGTGGACAAATGCTGTAAGCTCGTTAACTAAGCAGAAGTTTTAATTAGGATGTCCTTGTTACTTAAAATAACGGATTAATGTGCGTGAAAGGAAGAAAGGGTCGAGATACATGAGTTTGGAGTAATTGTAAGTACCGGAACACAAGTATGCTGCTCCCGCGAATAGTGTGAACAGATTGTGTAATCTAGAACACGGACAAGTAGTCTCCTACTTATGGAGGTGTGAAATGTGGCGTGTAATTTCCGTAAGTAGATCTTTCAGGAAAACAACATATGTTATTTGGTAGTATGTATGTTTTAGTAGTGTTATGAATGTAACCAAGAAAACACTATGAAATCCTGCTAATATTTGAATGTGAAAGTTTGTATGTTTGTTACTCAATCACGCAAAACTACTAAACTATTTTGGATAAGATTTGGTGCGCATATATAATTTATGACCTAGATTGTGACGTATAAAATTACTTTCAAATCCCGAAAAATGTTAGGTTCCTGTGGGGTTCTCAAAAATCTAAAATTAACGCGGATGAAGCCGCGGTATTGTTAATCTAGGTATCACAATAAAAACAGCAAATAACTTATTCCATTTGATAATCTACGGATTGACAAGCCTTCGTAGAAGCAATATGTTGTCAATATGGAATTTCTATGAATGGTAAGATTAATAAAATGAAAAACAAAAGAAATATTAAGATTAGTTACTGTATCAGGAGATATAAATATTCAAACCAAAAAGTAAGTATATACATTTTCACTTTTACTGTCTTGCACTGTTTTTTTTATTTTGAAAACAGACTTCATGTTTGCAAGCGATAATCTTTTTACTATTTAACTGAAAGTTTATTCTTGTGTGTTATACATTCGTAATGTTCAAACGTCTTCTGTCAATTAGCGCGTAGAGCGTGAGCGCAGATTTTAACGTTGTATGTTAAGTCACGCGCGCGTCATCTGCTGCCGCGCGCTACGCGTGAGGCATAGAGAAAGGTAAATATACCAGGGCGTGTGGCACGATGCCAGTGGTCGAATCATTTTTTTTCTCCCTTTTTAGGGAAGGCAAAGGGATTTGTGCCCATACAGCCTAGTCTTTAGTTTTTTTTTAAATTAGTATGTCGTTGTGACGCATTCTAATGTTTCTTGGAGTGTTTGGCTCTAATTAAATTTGCTTATTTTTAATACCATCACTCCTATTTTTTCTTAATATTTAATCAAGCCCTGCCCGTAATAAATTGTATCCAAATGATTTTAATTAAACGTTCAAATTTACGGAATCCCTAATGTACATTGAATCTTTACTTAAATAATATTGTTAGTTGTACCGATTCGAACAAATTGTGTTTTAGTACGATAAATTATAGAATGGTATTATTGTAAATGGCGTTGCTACTATTTCCCTCTCACTTACACAATATATGTGTGAGTAAAAGGTTGAAGGTACAGCGTGTGTATTGCCATGAATATATTGCCGTCATTTGTGATTTTAAATGTTATTTTATTGACTGAGTTTATTTGTAATGGTGGAACGCGGAAATTGATAGCTTGTTCGTAAATTCAATACGCACAGAGAGGAGGGAGCGTTCGAAATTATTAGACTCCGAAAGTTTTGTTATATCTCGCCGGCTGTCGTCCGGAATATTAATAGGAGTAGGGACACCCCACTCGTAATGGTTCGGAGTGCTGTGGACTCGGAGTAATTTCTATTTGGACTGGAGCGAGCTCGGAATGGACGCTGTAGCCGTGCGATGCGTATCTTAATTTATCCCGTAAATATACTCGTGATGTCTACGAGATAATTATTGTTTTTTTTGCTTCGTCGCGTCTTATTACTGGACTCCAGAGTTAATGATGGCAATAAGAATTTTCTTAGAATACTTTAACTATACAATTATAGTTTGGAGTGGAAATTATGAGAATATTGTCTTATTTGAATGCTTATTTATACCTTTATGAGTAATATCACATACTCACAATTTAAGAAGGTTGTAAAAGTAACTGTTCCGATATATTATACAGCTGCACGGAAGCAATCTTGAAGTACTTGAGGACATCATTATTTTATATTGTCGTTTAGCTTTTTATTATTGCCATAAAACATGTTATTTACACTGTTATTATACTCGTAAATGTGCCTACCAGAATTGCTTCCGAATTTCCTCCATCGATAAAAGTTAGAATGGATATTATAAGATTTATATACCATCGTTTATTTAAGTCACTATCATCATTATCGCTGATTCGACAACAATATTTACATTGATAATGTTGGTTTTTACCTTTGTATATATGATACTATTTTTTGCTTGTCATAGGTGCGATGAGAGTGTAGAAGTAAAATAATATAATAGCCTGCGCAGGCGAGGGACTTTTGTCTGCGGACTTTTTTGTCCGCAAAATAGTTGGCTTACAACTGCATTGACTAATGCACACGACGAATTAAAAGTACCGCGTATAAAAAGTTTCCCGAACAACCGAGGACACGAGGAGACCGGACAGGACAAAAGTACTTGGGAGTGCCCGAAAAAAAAACAGAACTCATGTGACTAGGCGCAGCAACGCATAAGGCCAACTTTAGTCCGCGTTGCGTGCTCGATCCGATTTAAAGAAATTCACGCAGCGTTACCTTTTACCTTTTAAAATATCTTCTCTTTTTCTTAAACTTCATGTTAAGTACAACACAACGTAAACTGAAAATACTTAATTCCATAGCAAGCGCTTTTTAAAAATTTCGGGGGACAAATGCGGCAGAAATGTTCTTCACGTTTCAGGGACTTTAGTCCGCCACCAACAAAAGTCCTTCGTCTGCACCATTAATATTACAAATAAACCCCCTTCCAAAAGCGCAAGCAGAGTGCAGGTGCAGAGACTGGAGTTACATAGATTAAAACAAAAATGTTTGAATCTAAGTGGAGTTACGATAGTAATGCTCATCCATACATTGACAATAGACACAATGGAATGAGCTATTTACTTAAACGAAAAGATAAAGGAAGTTACTTGGTTTTCGCTAAATTTAATGTTCACTGATTATGTTTAAATTGTTCAGGCTTAATGTTCACACAGACAGAAGAAATCGCTTTAACAGCGTAATTTATGAAGATTGATTATGATAAATTACTACTAACGGGATAAGTCTGCTTTAGTAATAAAACGCTATGAGCTAGTAATTAATGATAAGTATGAAGTCAGAAGTGAATATCACTTAGTAAAAGCTTGTTCAGCTTAAAACTGATGCATGTGTGGTCTTTTATAAATGCTTTTAAAATGTAAGTTTCAGCCTTCCCCCCATAAGCGCGTTATTATCGGTCGATAATGATGATGCGTTATTGCGATTTTTAGTCATACTTCTATTGCGTCCTTATTATCGTAACAGTGTGTAACTTCGTAGCAGTCTTAATACATAATATTCTAAAACAGATATCTCAATAACGCATCCGATATTATGGATCTATAATAACGCGCTTATGGGGCTGAGGTCATATACCTATATGATATAGTCCAGGAAATGAAGCATTTTGGCTCGCAATTTTTTCCTTCTGCATGGATTTACTTGAAATTTTCACAGAAGATAGGAACTATTTCCTATCCCTAGGATCAAAATCTATATCATGCCGAGAAGCGCTTTTATCCTGTGGGTAGTTGCCACCTAATACCGATACGAACCGAGCTACGCATTGCAATGGTTAGCTTTTGTTTGTCAAATACTAAATTTTAATCTTTCAAAGTCAAATAGCGGGAAAGCTATGAGCTATTTTTTGTCGTGAAAAATTTATAGATTTTTATAAAGTATATAATTATACCTTTCTTTAAAATGTTTTTTAGTCTCTAGCATGAAAATGGAGCGAGTTATGATAAAAATAAGGTCGGCCTCTACTTTACTGGAATAACGAAAAAAATTCTTGAGTGCTGAATTGTAGCTTTTTTCATTACAAAGATTTTAGATTTTGCTTTACGTGGATTTTCTAAAAACTATATATTTAGCGAGATATGGTCCTTTAAACTCACCCCATTTCAAAACCAAGGGGCTTAAAGAGATTTAATTCACATAGTGTTGTAGCTCTTGAAGGACCCTACAAAATGATACTTGACAAAACTTGCTATATTTGTTTCTTAGGTTTTCACGCACATCACTCATTAAATAAAACTAGTTTTTACGGGTTAATGCACGAAACTTTATTTATTTATTGACGTTTCGCAGCCTTTTCAGGTCTGCATCGATGCATGCGTAAAAACTAGTTTTATTAAAACTTGCTATGATTAAAAATGAAGGAGCTATGTTTCTGAATGTTCTGATTCTGAATGTTTTTCATGAACTTTTGCCGCAGATTTGGCGTAACTTTAATCCCAAACATTAATCTGTTTACTTCAAAAGACTCTTTGTGAGCACTCAGGGTCTACAATAGTGAGCTTTACTCATCCATTTCCATGTGTAAAATCTAATGTGCAGAATAACTTATCACCATTCATTTCAGCAAATATGTCGTCTATGAAAACACGGACCTGAAAAAACATTCAGGATTCAAAATATATTCTTTTTTTCATGTCCGTGGTCTATAATAGGTTTTTAGTATTGTTCATCTTTAATAACTTAATTAAGAGCTGAGTAACCTTGTGATCGGCGCGTAATCGAATAACTCCAGTTAGGTTTCACAATAGGTACACTTGGTAAATATGTGTATTAATTATAATGCATTACTTACATATTATTTACTATCGTATTTATTTAATGAAGTCTGCGTCAGTATCACGTCTATTTATTAGAGAGAATTATGTCAGAATGTTTATCTATACGTTTCTTGGGCGAGAAAATAGCCGATAGTTAGACCGCGATCGCGAGTGAAGTTCCAAAAGCCTATCATCTCAATGCAGTAACACAATACACAAATGTTGTTATTAATCTGCAGTTTGAAATTATTACGAAACAATTGATAACATTCATGGAATAACTTTTGTGCAAACGTTAAAATAATATGAGAATGGACTCTTGTTTAAGCGGAGTTGGTGTTTCGTTCCAAATTAATATATCGTGACAGCCTGTGGGTGATTACGGCGGTAATTTATGCCAATGAATTAAGCGCGCCGGATCAGCAGACATGTCAGGGCTGTCTATGACAATTTAGTATTAATTTTGAATAGACTCTATCATCGAACAAACAACAAACTCAACATAATTATAATAATAGAGAGCAGAGATAATTGTCGCTTTCAAATAATGACAGCGTAAAAATATATGTTTAGCTAGTTTTACATCACGGGAAATTCACATACCTAATAACTTTCATGTAAACGTTAACATGAGAATGGACACACTTACATTGGTGGCGTTTGCTTATTGCTCGAAATTAATATCTCTTGGCAGTCTGTGAGTGATTGCGGCGTGATAATTAATGTCAACGAATTAAGCTCCGGATGAACGGATACGTCAGTCATCGTTGGGACTTACAAATGTGTATATTTATTGAACAAAGAGTATGGTAAACATATTTTTTCATTCAAATATTTAAGATTTTTATTAGAAAAAATGTGATTGAATCAGCTACTAAACTGAATTTAAACCAGCATCCTTGGCTATCCGAGTGAAAGCTCTACGTAAACTTGAATTAAAAGAGTAGAAGCAGATCAGTTTTATATTATTTACACCATTAAATGCCAAAGGATACAGAAATAGTCTATTATTTATTTGCCGATTTGAAAAAGAAAGATTTCGTTACCAGTAATTTTTTTCAGTAATTTTGGCAACCCTGCTACTCGACGTATGTTGCAAATTTGTTAGAACATTATCCTTCAATATAGGCCGATCGCTCAAATTAATTGCAGTGGTTTTTGGATCCTTTTACCATAAATTTTCTTTACGAGGTGTTAGATATAAAACTGCTTATGTAGAATTTTAAAATTAAGCTATCTTAGCTCGCTTATATACTAAGATCTAAACGCTATATAATTGTGCTTATTGTTCCTATAAACTATTTTCTATCGCCTATCTTTCTGACTGTCTTCTTCTAGTGCTGTGTTTTGACTTTCTATATCTTGTACCGTCTTCGCCTTCTTTTTGTTAATCTGTATATATGTGCTTGTGCTGTTATGGGATTATATTGACGGACGGAGTCAGCTGTAAGTTGGACGTTTCATTTATTCCCAATTTACCACACCATATACTACAACAGGAAAAAAAAAATCTCATTCTAATATAAGGTCGTTTAACAATACATTAAAATTGATACAATAAAAATAGAGAAGTGTGGTATAGAGAATTTGTTGCTCGTTTTGGATTGGAGCGCCCATTTAAGAATCATTCTCGCACCAGCCATTGCCAAAGATGCATGCTTTGTGATCGACGTCCGTTGATTAAGATTACAATATTTACTAGGAAAGTTGTATTTCTGCAACATTATGTTTATTCCTTTACTCCTTGTTCATCAAGCAAGGGCGATAGATTTATAATTTATAAATAATACATTAAATAAAATAAACAATATGTCGCTACACTTTATTTTAATGATTAAAATATCAACGTCTTTATAGCATTTATTATGAAAGAATTCAGAAAACTGGTTAATAATGTGCAATTATATAAAGTCCGGCATAATCTGTTTTTTGTGCGTGGAATGAAGTTCAAACGAGTTGCTCTATGTTGTACGGGGAAGTTACATAATTTCCGAGTGCTGCAGTACATTGAAGATGAGCAAGTTGTCTCAGTTCCTCACATAATTTTGGAAGCAACTTGTAACTGCAGTAGTTTCTTAAACTATTCCGAAAGCACTTAAGATATATAAACTTGGGTAACTGAGTTTATGATGCATTTTGATGCAAAATTAAATGTTTCTCCTTGAACAGGCTTAGGCGTATCACAAAAATACTCTTTTATTAAAAACAAAATATAAATTTCTGCAAAAAACTGTATATCAGTAGTAAACTTTGGCCATTTAAAGTACTCTCGCTACTTATGTACTCACGTAAAATAGTCCTCGATTGGCGTATAAATGACGTTTACAAACAAGACTTCCCGACGGAAACGTGAAACGAATGTGCGTGCGTGTTGTTTACATATCGACGGAACTCAATAGGCCGACGCCTGAGGCTCGGCGCATGTATATACCAAAAACTTCCTGTTATAACTTACTGTGATATGAAACGCTGTGCAAATATATCGTCAGAGATAATATGCCCTAGTGGGGTGCCCTATGTACCTCCTCCTTATGTATTGTATTTCATTGCAGGCACCTTAGATATCATTGGAAGGCACAAATATATGTATATAAGTAAGACCACTCAATCTTATCCGTACTGGTGTTTCAGTTTTTTTTAACACACACACCAATTAGCCTAGCCCTAAAGTAAGCACTGTTTTATGGGGCTTGGGTAACGGATAGAATACATATATAAGTATATTTTATCTACAAATATATATAAACATCCATGACTAAGGTACAGATGCTCGGTGGGGGCAAGAGGTTAAATGATGACATTAACTTTTGCCTCCACCAGGATTCGAACCCGGGACCTCTGAGTAGGCGACGCCATGAATCCCGGCGTATATACAACTCGGCCACGGAGGTCATTATTAATCATGATGTGATTAAAGCTGTTAGGGAATTTCGATTAGTTTTTCAAGTAAAACAAATTTAAAATTATCTTCTTGGTGAAAAGTTCTGTATTGAATTTTCGATGCATTCCCAAGACAATAGCAATCTCGAATCAATCAGTTCTGTAACCGAGTTTGGAGGTAGTTGAGCGAGGATCATTGCACGCTGCCTGAGGTACGCTGTGCCCCCAATTTGCATCCCAACGACTCGAGATGTGGTCCATTTGAAATTATAATTCAGCATCACTCCTCCGACTCGTAAATAAGATTCAATGACTTGTGTAAATTTTGTCACTTAACCAATTTGGGAGCAGGTTTGACAACGCTTCTATCTGACAAGGATTTTGTTTTTTTACTAAATAAAAATATTTTTAAGTGATTGAAATCTTTATTAGGACCTTTATTTTTTTTAAGCGTAAAAGATGATATTCATCAATTGGCTGCTGCCAGTGTTGATTTGTGTAAACGGACACATTTTTTATGTTTTTCGCACAGATCTTTGTATTTTTATGCCGATATACTTCTAATATATTAAGATACTTGTCCTTACAAATAGAAAATCTATTTTCATCAGTCCTGGCTGGATTAAGATTATTTCAATCTCAGCCCAGGCAGACGATTTTATTTTGTTATTACGACTGCTGAAGGTTTTCAAATGCCTCGCGCACTTATTTTCTTTTGCATTGGTAAAATATTTATGAAAAAGAAAAACTAAATCGTAAGCGATAGCGATAGCCATATTAATCCCATTAGGTGATTGGCCCCCAGGTTTGATGAAAATAAAGAAAATGTGTAAGCTAATAACATTCTCACATACTTATTAAATATCTATTAACGCAGAAGGGTTTCAAATATCTACAAGGACAATGGGCCGGCTACGGCTATTATTTTCGGATGACAAATTAGATCCAATTGATGTTAAATGGTGTAAGCTCGACGGGCATTAGGGCCGGACGCCATCAAAGCTGATACGAGCGAGGATATATTTACCAACTAATAGGATTTAATTAGTTGTATTTCTCGCCTCCATTTCTATCTAACGATGTTGCACCTTTGACTTTCTGCCAAGCAAACACAAAAGACAAGGCGTGAAGTTATGTATACATATAGTGGGTTTCGTGTGAACATTGGTAGCAAAAGTTTTGGGTGCATACCCGTTTAATTAACTTGCTGGGATGCTGTATAAAGGCACACTCTGTGTAAGCGATACAAGTTTGTTGACAAGTCTTTGTACGTGTTGGCTTAACGAGCAATGTAATTAGAGTGGGTTGCAATTTCACTTATCTGATCTGTTGTTATTAATGAAGGAAAAGGAACAATAAAGATGGTGAATCAGCCACTACACACACACCGTGACATAGGTGTGTCGCTATACTAAACGTATACCTATATAGAACACGAAACACATAAAAGCAAAATAAAGTGAAGGACAAGTGATGTAAAGAAAATTTCAGAAAAAATAGCAAATACCTTTAACCATACATCTGCCATCCGATCTTGTTATTTAACCACTGCGCTTGTGTTGCTGTTTGTTACTTTAGACAGTTTTAAGAAAAAAAAATCTTCATCATTGCCAGGTCAACCGGAGTAAATACTATGAAAGCATAGGTAATTAATATTGACGTAGAGTTTATCCTTTAATACATTTACCGCACACAAGTAGGTGGCACAAATTGGTATGTTAACTCCGATACGTCTGGCAACTGCAATCCAATCATGGCACAATAGCGGTTTAACCGGGTTACTGTGCAGCGGATTGCACTTTGCCAATGGCGGCTTTCAGACAGATAGTTTTATTGCTTACTGATTCGGAATCACTATAAACACAATTGTATTATTGTGAAATACGTTTTTAATTAATTTTTAAAATTGATTTTTATTGACTTGCACTGGTAAAAGTTTAAAGTGTTCAAAACCATTTTTCGGCCACTTTTTGATGGCAATACATTAAGCAAGACAATTTTTTTAATAATTTCTTTATGGCCACCGCTCCTAGATGGAGGTGGCTAGGTACATTTTGTTAAAGCCCTAAATGGATATGAAATAAAAGGGCTTAAAGAGAAGAAAACAACATCACGTTCTCTTTTACAACTTGTTTTGCGAACTTAGATATCTATTTATTTATTTATTGGGAAGGGGAATGGTGTTGGGGGGGAGGATAAAATATGAATTGGCAAGTTCTCAGAAAGTTTAATACTCAGGTGAATTTTATTATTACCGTCGAAGTAAAATGTCATGAGCTCTAAGGTGGCAGCTAATCTTATTCAGGGTACCAGTCCTTTGGCATGAGGCACTCGCCCATGTAAGCGCCGGCCACCGGACGATTGTGGCCATTCCGGTGTTGGAGGAATGGGTGGGTCGCCGGCGCGGCTGTCTCTCGTTCCGCATGGTGCAGGTACTGACCGGGCACGGATGCTTCGGTCACTACTAGTACCGAGTCGCCCGTCGGGAGGAAACGCCGCAGTGTCATCACTGCGGCGCCCTGGACGATACGGCCGAGCACGCCTTGTTGGAGTGCTCGGTCTGGCGGCAGCAGCGTCGCGACCTAATCGCGGCGCTCCCATGACGACACGGGCACGCCCAAGTAGCCGTCCGCAGCGGACGGGAGGCGGTACGGTGGGCACTAGGCCGCGTACTCAGCCTCCACGCGCGGGCCTTCCTGCGCACGTCGGGTCTCCCGGGGTATGCCGTAAGGCACCCGTAAGAGTTACGGGGTCCTCAATGGGCAGCCATTGCGGGGGCTCGTAAAGGTTGCAGGAGCCAGGTGTGAGGTCCGTTCGGCGGTGTGCCTCTTAAAGACGCTGTCGTCTGTAAACAGAGGTTTTGTCTGCGTCATCAAAAACAAAAAAAGGGTACTAGTCCTTGTGGCAACCACAATTTACATATCATGTTTTTACCGCGTCTAACTGTTAAACTCCAAAGTAATTTGATAATTAAGCGTGATAAAAATGTGCCATATATCATATCGCGGTGCTCATGCTAGGGGGAGAGACCTTTTTTATCGATTACTACTTGAATTGGCGAACTTCGTACCGCCCAAAAAGCCGACGAGGTCGTTTATTTTTAAAAATTTAGCGTAATAAAATAAACGCTTTTACAACCGAAATAAAAAAAGTAATTTGGCAGTTGATTTTCTACAAATATTTCTGTGATTTTCTGATATTTTAATAGTTATTCTGGTATTGGGGGTGGACACGAATCCAAAAAGTCATAGCTCATTAATGTCGGACCAGGCGTTCTTGAGTTATAAGTGTAACACGACTCTGTTTTGTACTGGTTGGCGCAAAAGTAATTACTTTATCGGAAGATGTTATAATTATTGCAAATGGATAAAATTGATTGAAAATTAAAATTTTCAATTGATTGTACGTCAATCATATTTGACATTTGAGACCGAGACAGATGTAGAATACAAACATACAAGTAATGGAGCAGATACTCAGCAGCACCGTGAACATTTTGTGTGTTTTCAACAAAACGGTGCAACCGCACAAACAGCACGATTTAATTTCGGCGATTTGGCATGGCTAGATCGCCCGATTAAACCGCCCCAGACTTCTTTCTTTGGGACTACTAAAAGTATCGGGTATATGTCAACAAGCCTCAGACAGTCGCAGTCCTTATAGAGTCATTCGACAGGAATGCTAAGTTATCATCAGAAATCTTGTAGGAACCATAGAAAATGCGAAAAATGTGCAAAAATATGTGTATCAACACTGGCGGCAGCTAAATCACAGATATCATTTTTTATACATAACAGCAACAAGTTTAAAGGTTTTATAAAATTTTCATTACACTAAATCACTTTTTTATTAAGTAAAAAAGTTATACGAAAACAAAATTGCATGTTTACTTTTGCGCTACCTTGTATATATAGATGAGTTTTAGTGTGTATAAAGATATATTACCAAATATATTACATGATAATTGTAATAAAATGGCTCGTAAAATTGTTGAAGTTGTTACAATGAAACATCATTAGACATTTTTTTATTCTTTCCTTGAACTAAGGATTGAAGAATATTAGAGTTGTAAAAGAGTAATCGGATTTTCTTTGAATATTACTTTACGTTTTTTTAGTGGCGGGGTTTTAGACATTTTTATTCTTTTAAACCGTTAACGATCTAACTGAACTTCTTCAAATATTCGAGTTTCTTTTTCATTTCAAAATTTTAATGGATTTTCGTCTACAAAAACGCAAACGCAGCGTGGCGTCATAGTCTCTATTGACTGCCACAGAGTGAATTGCTTCCAAATTGAAATACACAGATTAGTTTCTAGACAATGGATTCGGGAACTTTGGCAAGGGTTTTTGTTTGGTGCGATCCACGTTTCCGTTATGCTGGTAGGGGGCGAGGATATCTGGCCGATGTCCAAATGGCTGCGAACGAGCCCAGCGCCCTAATTTTCTTTTCAACTGCGAATTATGTGAGTCTGGTTGGCTGCGAAATTTTGCGAATGTATGTTACGTCATAGACTTTTATTCGCCGTAAAAACAGTGAAACTTTACAACTTTTCTTGGATGAATTTTACAGATTTTTTGGGAAATTTATTACTTTAAGTTGAAATGTCATGATTAATACTATTGTGCATTACACTCCGTTGATATTGTCGTTACGAATCAATTAGTTATCTTCTATTTGATTAAATAATATTGACTAGATCGCATTAAATTTTTTTCGAGAAGAAAACAATTTTATTTATCATGTTCATCAGATATTTTTTTAACGCGAATATGATTTTTGACTCCCATTTTCGTAATAACATAAACTATTTTATTAAAGATTAAAACGAAACGTCATAAAAAAATATCCATAGAAAACGTACTAACGGTGGACAACAACTATGCAGTGACATAATAAAATCAATTATTTATAATACATACTTATACGACATTTCAATAACTATGACGGAAACAAATTTAATGATAATACTTGAGTTTTTCAATCTGTTTGACAGGTGAATAACCTATTGGCATGTAGTGAGGTATTGAAGCTAATGAACGTAGCTTCTAACAACGGAGTAATAGTGTTCCAGGGCGGGTATTTTTCACCAATACCTTACCCTGTCCTTCCTTGCTGCGAAAAATGGCTAACGTTTTATAAAGCTTAGGGAGCCAAATGGACGGGCGGGGTTGAAAGATAGGTTTATTAGGGGTACACTAAATCAATGTGTTTCAAGTGAAAATAAACGATTTGGGTTTGTTATACCTATATTTTCTTTATTTGGGACAATTCTTATTCTTTGTAGTTATTAAGAGAACATACACGATTATATAATAATTTCATTATATTTCACTAAATTATTTCTAATAATGTTATATTTTTTTTCATTATGTATATTTTAAGTGTTATCTTAATCAAAACATTTAATTTATTCAATTAGTGTGTGTAAATATTGTAGTGTGTAAGTATTTTATGTTATTCTAAAAAATGTCTAACACACACTTATTAACCTAGCCAATACCTAGCTTAGCCAACCCAATGTAAGCACAGAGTCTTGTGTATAAGTTTGTTATTCGTTTGTTGCAGAAAGATAAATAACAAGAACTTAAAACTATAGGTACCTAGCGTTTTCATTAAACAATTAAATTATTATTATTCATAGTCAAATAATAATATTTTAATTAGTTTTACTGAAAATGCTTAGCTTCCTTATAAAAAGTTTTAAAAAATTAGTTTGTTCTTAGTTGAACGACAAAATTATACATTCACACATTCTGCATTAATGTTTGTCAAAATGGTCAGGGAACGGAATAAATATTTTTTCATTCTTTCTTCCAAAATAGTACTATATTAATGATGAGTTTATTAAAATATTTATAATATTTAAATTTGATTTCTATAAACATCACACCCCAGTTCTTCAAATTAAGAACATAGGCGTTTCAGTGGTGTCCCCAGGGTTTTCAGTTGGCATTTTATTAATATATTGAATTCATCTGTTTTCATCGTCTAGTTTATGGGTACTATTATTTATATTGGGGTTGTAAAATCTGTTTCAGACAGATTCTGTGTATGGCGGATTCTTTTAATGGCAAATTTAGTATTGAAAGTATCGATATCTATAGGTACTATCAAAATGTTTTTCTAAGTGAACGTTGCATCGTTTCATTATTAATTATGAATATACCTTAAGTATTTTTTAGTACTTCCATTAAAACAAACTTACTGGGAAATCTCTGACAAAATTTAGAAGTTCGGTTTAAAGGAATTTGATTAGTTTTTTTACTATATGGTGGAAACCTCTTACAACATATTTAAAATTCAGATAACGTTGTTCTATTTATCTGCTAAAACAAGAAAGAACGCGAAACCTAATCGTATTCTTTCTTCATGACGATCTTTACCTGAAACAATAAAATTTTACACTTAGTATAAACACATTCAAATTAAAGAATATTTGATCTTGTATGGACTGAACATGATAAATTACGTTATCACGAAAATGGTCTCATAATCAATTTCATCCGTTGGTTCGTATTATTCTTATTAAGGTACAACTCGGTTATTGTTTTCACATAAATACGAGTATATTATGCTTAAGAGCCTTTCCCTCTTACGTTCTTATATTATTGTTTCGTGGCTAATATTTTTACCGTACATTCGGGCGGATTATATTTTATGAGTAATAGCTTTGCTGTCATCGCTGCTATCGTCCTTCCATATATCCATTTCCGGAGCAAGACCGACCGGCAAATATATTTTTTCTTACAGTAAGCTATTTTACGGTAGAGTTTTCTCTTTCAAATTGATAAGGCATAATTTTGAACCATAATTCTTGGTTGTATCGATTCGATTGAGGATAACTTAATAGCCATAGTTTAAGAGGCGTACCTACGAAACATAATTATTTGAGCAACCGTTATAATTTGATACTAATTTTAAAAATCAATCTTGTGAATTCCACTGAAAAGATAACGTTCTTTAAATACGTTAGAAATCTGATACAGATTGACATAATTCTACTACTACTACCGAAAAAATTAATCTCCAACCCACTTGCCCGATAATTCGCTTAAGAATGTCAAAACAGACGAGTTTTCTTCTGTTAAAAATGCGACATTGCACTTAAGACCTTCTAATATCAATGAAACTTTATTAATGTGGTCCAAATATCTTTGAAACTTGGCCTTTGTTTTCAATGTAGTAAATCATTTTCTAGAAAAATATGGAATTGTAGTTTGAATTTTAAATATAACAGAAAATCTTTCGATTTCTCCCATGGTTAAATAATATCGAAACCCTTAGTCTATGGATGAGACTACAAAATTATGTCACAGGACGGCGGCAAATCTGTCACGTAAAGGAGATTGCTCAAATTGGCCCAAATGTACAAAAAATATTGACATATCCGGTAGTTCTTGGCGTAATTTATACATTATTTTACAGTTATTAGATTTTAACGGACACCTTTGTATAATTTATTCATTTTATAAAGGACTTTTAATTTTACCGGTTTGGAAAACATACGAATAATTTTAAATGACTATGGGTGTAGTAACATTCAGCCAAAGACTGATCGAAGTTGTTTATATAACATCAAAACAGATGTATTTTGTAAAGATCGATAAAATAAAACATTTTTTTTATTACACTGAGTATTAATATCCACAACTATATTATCATTTTCACTACATGCAAATGTGCTAAGACATTTATTATAGATGGTAGGCGACATCATAAAGTCTATTGCCAAACATTTTTCGCCAAACACCTCCATTAACACATTATAAGGTGTGATACACAAAAAATCTAAAATATGGTTATAATATAAACATAACAAAAATAATGAAGCTACTGAAGATCTAACGCATAACCTAAATCTCTTAGCTTTCTTTGGTTAACGAGTGTTAAAAAAATCTCTCTAATCTGTGGCTCATTCACAATCATCCCTATCCACAGTTTCTGTCACAGAGTACCATAATATAACCGGCAATGCATAGATGATACCTGATTTTAAAAGTTATTCTTGGGCATTAACTTCAAACACAGGCAACTATCTATTAATCTACATGCTCTATTATACCTGAATCTAATACATAATTCCGGTACTTGGCTTAATTTCCCTAGTTTATTAAATAACTTATTTGTTTTCTATTATTTTAATACCAAAGTACCTATACCTATTTGTAAACATAACCTCAAAATCATTCAGTGTATAAGGTTTACAGAAGTTCTCAGGGGTGTCCGTCAATAATATTCGTTTCTACAGTAATTTATATATAATTACGAATCTAGGAAACAATTTTTCATGATTATTGATCTTTAGGCTAAACATGTATGGAAGCTAAGCAATCTCCTTTATGATTGTGCTGAAATTAACATGCTTGTTTCCTGGGATACGTAAATTTAAGCGAAAGTCTACCTAATAAATAAGCTTACGGAGTTTGGGAATCAGATTGGCTGATAGTACACCCAAAACAAGTAAGTATCGTTTTTATGAGCTAAACGTTATTTCATCATGTTGGTTTGACATATTAACTTTACGTGGAATTATATGTAATTACGTACATAGTTCTGTAGTATATCGCACAGGTGCACAAAGACAACGCGCGATCTGCAAACTTTCTGAGAAGCAGCACAATGCGTTTCTCAACAACTTAACGGAACTAAACTCAACCACTGACCAAGAAAGTCAGTTAAGTATATATGTGTTATATGTAAGTACTTTATGCATGATATCTAAGGCCTCTGGGAAACAGACGTCCTACAACTATTGACTATTGTATTGTTACTAGCTATGGGCGTTATATAACATAGATAGTTTTGCAACTATTTATCTAGCTGAATAGCGGAAAACGGCGGATTTTCCACAACGCTCTAAATAAATTCACTCATAAGCCAAAACGTCACAAAACATTGTGGTTACTCTAGTCTTTCGTTTCGTTGCGATACGTTGCCGACTTTTAGCAAGAACGCTATACATTACCAGTCTTGACTGTGATTCTTTTAATCGCATTTGATTGAATGGTTAATTTAAAGCGTTTTAATAATAAGTAACGGTAAACTAGAGATTTCAAATAACGATAACGACACATCGCTGATAAAAGACTACTTGTTAGTTTTTGCATTACAGTTTTAAGAGAAAGTATAAATTTATATTGCTTCTGAATATTTTTAACTAGAAAAACTTTCAGATCACAAATATACTTCTAGCGGCAACAAAAGGTTAAAGCAATAATCGTAAACTCCCTTGCATACTTCATACCAATAAACGTTTTGTGGCGATATAAATTCAAAGATTCCAAGTAATATCAGCCGTGGTAAGTTAACCATCTTCAAGCCGAATGAAATGAAACTGCATTGTGGTGAACGACTTAGGGCGGAACAAAGCACTGAGTTGCAAATCGTGGCGTATAGACTAAGACAACTAGTGCTTTACTCTCATACAATACTCTCACCGTCCCTAAGATATTATTATTAAAAGGATGGCGCTGGGAATAGTTAAAGAGACATTTGACGAGTTAAAGAGGCTTTGAGAGAGGGAATGCTTCAAGCCTTCCAACTATAGGCGCGTTATTATCGGTCGATTATATTGGATGCGTTATTACGATATCTGTTTTTAGTATATTTAGTATTAGAACGGCTACGAAGTTACACACTACTGCAATAATAATGCTGATGCATTAGAAGTAGGCCGCATTATAGCAAGCACAAATTCGATATTAACGAGCGGAAAAACGCGCCTATGGGGTTGAGGCATTAACCTATCAGGGGTGGAAGTTCCATTAATACTACCATTTTATATTTTAAGTTCATGTATAATAAAGTTCCATACAAACTTTTACAACTCGACCAAGCTAAGTTTGCACCTCGCGTCGATAATGTCACACTGACGCTTAGGTAGGGACTGCAAAAAAGGATTAGTTATGACTTTAAAAAAGTAAACAAATGTTTGTTAGATTTTACTTTGCAATTATTGTTTTTCGCTGGAAGGTGAGTGGGGAAGCGGGCGTGGCGCCGCATTCCAGCGAGGTGCAAAACTTACCTTGGTGGAGTTGTACTTCCATTTTACGTATCATTTCAGAGTAAAAGTTTCTCATAATCCTTGCTTCGATTTGAGAAAGAAAAATACAGCTTCCTTATTTTGGTATTTGACTTGACAATTTGACCCTGCAGTAACTAAACTACGCTTTATTTAACAGATTCTTTATTTATCCAATAAAAATCCACTCTAATGGCTCAATTACACTTGGTTTTTAGTCCGTATTCGGGTGCAGGAAAAACATTACTCGAATTCGGGCACCCGAAGCAATATTTACACTGAAACACGGACTGAAAGACGGTGTCCGGTAATCAAAACGAAAACTACCCGAATACGGGCGTATTCGACTTCTTTAATTTACACTGAGTCGTTTACCCGAATTCCATTGGCACTCGCATTAGGGCTAACGTGTAAATGTTATGTGTATACTGAACATGATACAAATTTTCTGCTAAAACATTTTAATTTTGGGATCTGTGAGGAAGCTTTCAATTTAGGATTCAGTGGGATGTAGGTTAGGTTTCTATCTATAGTGAGCAAACCAATTTCTGCATTCAAAAGCTACGGATCAGTGGCGCGTGGCGTAATCGCTTTTCTGTAGCATGGCAGCAGAGAGATTAGGGTCGACTTGGAAGCGAGCAGTGTTGGGAAACGCTTAAAGCAATTCTGACAATTTATCTCAATACCTACAATGAGATCGTTTGAATAAGACATGACCTCCTTACTAATTAAGGAATTCCTGTGGATCCTGTTTTTACTATGTTATATTGTTTATGAACGAAATAGTTTCATGACAATTGCTAAGAATTAATTATGACTTTGAAAAAAGAAAACTGATTTTGGCTTATGTGAAGTTACTAACTTTTAAGGATGAATAGAAGAAAAACTTTTTTTCCCGGCCTAGCCTAGTACCCAGCAGTGGGTGCTGATGATGATGAGATGATACTTATGTGAAAATCACTCAACCCGCCATACATTTCTAGTCAAGCAAACATGACTAGAAATCATAAGCCAAATAGTAGGGCGTATGTTGTCTATTATTGCATTTGCACTGACAATTTTTCATAAATTAAGATTCTGAATTAAGATTCTATTCTTTGAATTAAAAAAAACATATAATTGATTTATAAATTATGCCGCCCCCTTTCTTTTATTTAGCATGAAATAAAGGATTTGATTTGATTTTCTCTAAGTAATATTTCCACAGCTCTAGATGACATGTTTGTTTTGCTTGTACCTACGCCTTAATTTTTGATCGTTGAAAATTTCATTATTTTTTTAACATTTATCATTCGAAATCATATTTAAACATTAAAGTTGCATTAATTTTGTAAGCTTGACAGAGAAATAAATGTTTCTTGACGTTGCATTTCGCGCCAAAATTGAGAATTTTAGCCTGCAATTGTAACTCTCATTTACATTAATAAAAGAAAGTCTTTTTAAAGTGAAATTTTCTAACTTCAGTATTTAAGATACTTTTTCTCCACGAGGCAAAGTCTTGGGACACTCTGCATACACTCGAAAAATATAACCTTCCTTTAGGTTTGACGACTGACGACAGTTGGATGACCTACGTGGCCGAGTGGTTTGTTCGGCAGGTTTCAAGGTTTCCAACTCGAGAGGTCCCGGGTTCGAATCCCGGTGAGGGCAGATGCTTGAGTGATGAATACATAACATTTGTACTCCAGTCATGGATGTTGAATATGTATTTCTATATAAAATATACTTATATATGTATCAGTATCCGTTACCCTACTATCCCATAACACAACCCTACAGTGCTTACTTTACTTTGAAATATTTATTTATTTATACATAGGTTCAGTAGAATAAAAATCTAACTCAATCAAAAGCAGGAGTCAAAGTATTATGATTGTAACATTATAATTCGTAATTTTAAATTGAAAGATAACTAGAAAACCCGGCTTCAACTCTTACAAACAAACTATGTTGCGGATACTAACTACATTAAGAATAGTTTGAAGTAGTAAAAGCATACGCAGAGCAAGCATTTGCATATGGAAGTAGTTGCATAGTCAAGTTATAATGTTCAATCAAGATATAGAGTTTCCAAGGAGTTTTGTAAACTATTGCGATGGAGGCAAATTTTATTTCTGAAAACAAAGTATTAAATATAATAATACAAAATTAAATATAATAGTATCTAAGTTTTGAAGTGATTATTCTTATGGGACCCTCCCATAAATCGTATATTAAAAGTCTTTCGAAGGTAGCTCGACAAAGTAAATAAACAATCATTATTCTGACGATGCAGACCTGAAAAGGCTGCGAAACGTAAATAAATAAATAAATAAAACTACTTTTTTTTAAAGCTAGTATAGTATACATTCTTGTAGTGAATAAAATAGTTGTACGGTGAGTTAATGCAGTCTAAGCTAAAGGTAATAACCATTAGTCTTTGCTCTGACAGCGCCCTATAGTAATATTAGCAGAGCAGGTATTCTGTTTGTATGCTGTGGTTAATATCTCACGTAATTATGATAGAGTATAATGTAACCTTCACATTTAGCTGGAATTCGAGAGTATACAAGAGACTCAGTACCACTCCCGCCGTAGTTTTGTGAACCAATGGCGTAGCTTCTCGACTTTCACAAGTGTTTGTTACAGCCTACACTGGATAAATGATTGCTAAACTGTATTTCCAGGGCCCAAGTGGTGATACTTCATACTAGGTTAGGTTAGGTTAGTGTTGTGACCAGTTTTTTTAAAAGAGACCATTTCTACGAAAAAAAAATCAGGTTTTTTTTTTCGTAGAAATGGTCTCTTTAAAAAAACCTCTTGGGCCCTGGAAGTACAGTTTTACCAAATGATTTTCGCTTTTGACTCCACCACATCTGGTATTAAGTTTGACACTATACATTTGATTACTTTTTTAAAAGGTTTATATAAAACTGCAAGCTCGAAAACAAAACCTACAGTCTACTATTTTTTGCCCAAGACTACGTCTGCGTGGTATAAGTGATTTGGGTAGCTTCTGCGTTTTCATCAATATGCTAACTAATTACATAAAAAAGGTCAGTGGTTATGAATTGAAAACATATATATTAATGTGTACAACCATAGTTAAATTGAACACTACCTTTAGCACGAACCAATATCGAATTCGAATAGTTTGCGAGTGCGAAATGTCAAATATTGTATGGAAACTTGAACAGCAGCGCCGTAACGGACGTAACGAGAATTAAAAATCAGTACACATTTGACAATGGCACTTCGTGCATAAAAACGTTAGAATTCGATATTGGTTCGTGCTAAGGGTACAGATCAATTCATCATCATCAGCAGTCTATTAATGTCCCCACTGCTGGGGCACAGGTCTTCCCTATGGATGGAATAGGGAGGTTGGGCCATGGCCTCATTCCTATGTTTCCGTAGGTCATGACCCATCACGAGGGCCCAGTGCGGATTGGCGGGTGCTAACGACTGCTGAAGCATCCGGGATCAACGGCTTAACGTGCCTTCCGAAGCACAGATCAATTAATGAATGGTAACTGCGAGTTAAACTTTAATTTATCATCATCATCGTCAACCTATTGGTGTCCCCATTGTTTCGGCAAATAAAGATAAACAAAGTGTTATTGTTACCCTGAGATACATTCTATAAATATATTTTCATCCCACCACCTCGGAAAGTGTAATTTTGCGCTTCGAAATCTGGCTGGAAAATTCTATTTTATTCGCTTGAGCGGCAAAGTAGATTTGAATTTAGAACATCACATATAATGAGTACTCAATATAATTGTAAATTCAAAACGTCATTAAACCTATTTAATGTAACCTCTATGGTGCCAAATTTATGATTAGAACTTTTTAAATTGTGAAAAAATTTAAATTTGGAACCTTCTTGGTTTCTTTGTTTTATTTGCGTGCTTCGCGCCATTCTAGTTTTTCACGTTTTATTGCTTAATATAATTAACATAACCTAAAAACTGTACAAAAAAATCAACTAAAATGAGTGACATTAGCGACGATGAAGTTTATCTAACGCCAACTGAGTTAACTGAAACAGTTAATAATGCGCAAATGAGCCTTCTCCCCCAGCAATCACGAGAGAAGTATTTGAAACAGTACGATATATTTAACATGTGGCGACTAGCTAAAGGAGCAAAAACTTTCTCCGAAAACGTTTTGCTGGCATATTTTATAGAATTATCTGAGACCAAGAAAGCAAGCACGCTATGGAGTACGTATTCAATGCTAAAATTAACAATTAAGATGAAGAAAGACGTTCATATCGACACCTATCATAAATTAGTGGCATTTTTAAAAAGAGCCTCATCTGGTTATAAACCAAAAAAATCGAAGGTTTTCACAGCATCTGAAATTGCAAAGTTTATTAATGAAGCACCTGATTCCGTATATTTAGCGGCAAAAGTAAGTCAATACGTGTAATTTTTTGTTGTTGATAAAATTGTACATAGTACTTACAATATTTTTAATTTGATTAATTTATTTACGATTATAAATACTTCTTTTGTTACAGGTTGTTCTTATTATTGGTATAACCGGAGCATGTCGAACAAATGAACTTACACTACTTAATGTCAATAACGTATCAAAATATTCTCATAATTCTGATGAATTGCTATTAATTAATGTACTAAATACCAAGACAAAAAAAGACCGCAACTTCGTTATTCGCAAGGAATATGTAAACATTGTTCAGAAATATCAAGCTTTACGTCCTTCTAACACCCCAATTGAACGATTTTTTCTACAATATCGCAACGGAAAGTGTATCCGACAACCTATGGGTCAGAATAAAATTGGCAGTATTCCACGAGAAATAGCAACTTTTCTCGGACTTTTAGAACCCCCGTTATACACCGGTCACTGTTTTAGAAGAACCTCAGCCACACTTTTGGCCGAATCAGGGGCTGATCTTCTATCGCTTAAGCGCCATGGAGGCTGGAAGTCTAATTCGGTTGTAGAGGGATACATAGAGGATTCAATCCAAAGTAAATCAAAAATTTGTAATAGTATCGTGGAGGCCATAACGCTGAAAGAACCTCTGTCAGATTCTTGGTCTCGCCCTTCTACATCTAAAATGAGCCCCCATAAGATTGGAAACAATAGCCCTCTCTCGCCAACATTTACGCCAATAGAATCCAATGAATCGGCACAACTATTTAAAATTACTGATACGAGTAGTTTACCACAAAACAGCGCACAATTCACAAACACCAACATAACATTACCTAACAAAAATATTAAACTTAACATAAGTAACTGTAGCAACGTTACATTTAATATTTCTTAATTATTTTCTACTTCTTATTATTTTCTTCAATTTATAGATTATCTTAATGTGTTTTAATTGAAATAAAAATATTTTGTCATTATAAATTGTTTTCTTTTTCATTTTGTCATTTCCTCGCTGAGGTGGGATGAAAAGTTACGTATTGCACTCGAGTGGAAAGATTTTTCACCTTGTGCTCGTTTGTTTCCTTCGCTTGCTCGGTCATCCAAATCGAGCACGCGGTTAAAAAGGAACTTTCCACTCTTGTATAATAAATAACTATTTCAGTTCCTTGATTTAATTCAGCTATTTTGGTTTAATACTATATTTAAAAGAGATAAAATGTCAGGCAGAGGTCCTAAAAATTACAGAAATGACAATACATTTCAATAAATTTTTAGTAATACTACTCATTCTAAGTCCTTTCTGTCTCTAAATAGCTAGTTTTTAAATAAGTAATTGAACTATTGCCATTTATTAACTTGTATGGAACCGTTGTAGCTTGAGTCCGACTCAAAATTGGGGGGTTTTTTTTAAGAAAAATTCCATCAAACCTAAATAAATCAAATCGTTCTATTGGATTTTTTGAAGTGAAAACTTCTTTAGCGGCGTTGTACACTTTTTTGTAGTGGGTAAAAAATGTTAAACTCGCGTCAGGACACGTAGGACACGTGACCTAATCGAAAATTTGTGAGACGAAAACAATCAAATTGGAAAGGTTGTTGACTTTCAATATATTGGACGAAACATAGTAATATTTTATTTTATCGTATTATAATAATACATCTCTATCTAGGATGTCCAGCTGGCAGCTTTATTGCGAAGAAAATGCATTTTTTTACAATAGATGTCGCCTAGGTGCGCTTAAATGTGATTCATGCAAGTTGATTTTTCTGAGAGATAATTTTTTTAATGTAATATAAATTGTCATGTTTGTGTAAGATAACGCAATAAATAAATATTGTATTCTACCACATAAATTATAGTAATTTTATACTGATAATTAAAGCAATTCGTGCAAAATTATTCCCTAACCATTCCAAAATGCACAACGTTAATATTCAAGTTATAATTTCTGCCGGCATTCCCGGAGTGCAACCCGTCGTTTTTTAATGTGGTGTATGTAGGTTTTCTTAATGTAGGTGTATTATGTGCGGACTTTATACTTTTTTATTACTTATAATAAAAAAAGTATAAAGTCCGCACATAATACACCTGTCTTTTACCAAGTTTAGGGGCGATATTATTAAGCTATTGATGATTAAATCTAAAGAAAATATTACTAGAAAAATATCCATGCGGACCAGACAGCAGACGGGACCAAAACCCTCACCCTTCGCTATCCGGGCGAATGCACTGACCGTTATGCTACCACGGGCCTGACGGCCGTGTCGAATTCGTTCTAGAAAACATACCACGCGGACCAGGCAGCAGACGGGAATCGATGATGTTAAAAATTCCTGCACTTTTTGCTTTCTTATATATTTGTATGGTAAATAATTTAGAGTGTACACTGAAACAAATGGATGGAATAGGGAGATTGGGCCATGACCCACCACGCGGACCCAGTGCGGATTGGCGGGTGCTAACGACTGCAGATGCAGTCGGGACCAACGGCTTAACGTGCCTTCCGAAGCACGGAGGAACTCGAGATAGAAGGTTTTTGGCCACCCATCCAATGACCGACCACTGCGAAAGTTGCTTAACTTCAACGATCGCAGCCGAACGCGCTAACCACCTGCGCCATCGAGCTCCTCAACATATAATTAGGTTAACCAGGTTAAAATAAATTTTGTTCAGTTAGTTATGTGTTGTATGACGATATTGCAGAGGTGTGGTAAAATTTTATTGACAAGACATAATCATTAATTGCTAAAAGCCGTTAAATACTACGCCTTGGAATAACGGCTGTAGGCTGTAGTTTGCCTATTTTTTCAATTAAAAATGCCGTAGAAGACGATAGGTGTCGGAGAATTGGCAACACTGGGTGGAGGTAACGTAGCTTCAACGTTCATGAGCGGTCGATCCGAAGATCTGCATAATGCTGCCTGCATACAAATCAGTACCGACTTGCAGTTGAGGCGTAAGCTGTGAAACGTGGGATCAAGCGCGCTCAAACGATCCATAATGATTGGACAATAGTTATGATGCTTATAAAGTGCCTATAAGATAATAATAAAATTAGGAATTTTGGATTTGCTGCTAAAATAAGAAATTAGCTTGGAATTTGACGAAATATTTCAATAGCGGAGAGTAATTTTACAAAAAATAAATTAGTGTTTTATAAAACTACGATGCTCGTCAAAATTTCAAAGTGTTTTTACTTTGTTACATATTGTCGGATCCTAGTCATTTAACTAAAACAGTAATTTAACTTAAAAAAAATGTCGGGAAGAGTTGCGCACGCATCACACACACAAACACACATAAATAAATATATAGTCGTGTGACTGTGTGTTCCATATATTTTTTCATTTACACCCCGTCCGAAAATAAATTTCACTTCAAAAAGTTGATGTTACTGCGGCTAATGAATAATGGAAAAAAGTCCTTACGCGGCTGGGAATTGCAACTGTAATAACCTTAATAACTAATGGAACCATATTTATAACCTGCAAGCTGTTCAAACTTGAAACTTAGTAAAAAGTCGCATCTGGTCTTAAGAAATTCCCGGACATAGTTTGGCCTACTAAAGGAACTCCACACGAGAGCGCACAATATTCTACTTGCAGAAGTCTCAATCCCCATTTTTCTTTTAAAGACACATTTCGATGCAGGCTGTGCTGGGCTGGCTATCTTAAACAATTCTTTATCAAACTTCGACGGTGTTTCTTAACTCAAGTAGGCTACAAATTTACGCCCGCCCATACATTCATAAAATCTAAAATAAGAATTTTGGAATGTTCAGACTGGTCACGAGCAATGTGAGTTTGGGTTCTATAATTTCCCATCATAATGTGCAAATAGTAAGCTTACAGGTAGCACATATTGTTTTCAGCTTTCATTTCCTTAACATTTAAGTACTAAATTGTGGTATCGTCGTTACTATGTAAGTACCTGGTTTTTTGCGAGTCACCGATGTTTTGGTACTTTAGGGATGATGACTGACTTCAGTAGATTAAACGTTGCTTGACTTCAGTAACGCCTTCTATTCGGTTGACTTTGACATACTTATTGCCATCCTGCGTTCTCTAGCGGCAATTGATTGGTTTCGAAGTTACTTGCTAGGACTCCGGCAGCGTATACGCATTGTAGATAACTTCTGTACATGGTGCGCCACCAATGTTGGTGTTCCTAAGGGTGGCGTCTTATCTCTTTTTCTCTTCTCAATTTTTATAAATTCTAACACACAGTCACTTTTCAGTTCCTATCACCTTTTTTTTTATATATTTAGATAGGTCCGACAAATGACTTCATCCCACCTGATGTTAAGTGAAGGTGAAGTCCAGACGCGAAGATAGCTGATACAGCAGTTCTACCTGCCACACCAGCCATCCTCACCCTGCCGGCTTGCATGTTGCTTCTTCACGCCTCTTTTAAAGGATCCCAGGTTGTAAGAGGGAGGGAACACGTGAGCGGGCAGAGCATTCCATTTACGGATAGTGCGACAAAGAAATGAGTCACCAAATTTCTTTGTACGCGTTGGAATTGTGGCCTCAGTAAAACGGTGACAACGTAGGTCAGCGCGCGTGGTCCTCTGAAGGAAAGGAGAAGGTGGGATAAGAGAGAATAACTCCTCAGAACACTCACCGCGGTACAAACGATAGAACGCGCTTAGTGAAGCCACGTCACGGCGTAATTGAAGAGGCTCAAGGTGTTTAGTCACCTCCTCATCGCCTATGATGCGGATCGCGCGCCGCTGTAACCTATCCAAAGCATCGAGCAAGTACTTGGCGGAGCCATCCCAGAGGTGCGAGCAATATTCCACGCAGGACCGCACTTGCGTTTTGTACAACAAGCACAGTTGATCGGGCGTGAAAAAACGCCGCATCTTGTTCAGGACTCCGAGTTTGCGTGAAGCTGTTTTGATCACGGTTTCGATGTAGTCCTTTGGATTCAGGTCTGAGCGAACTTCCATACCGAGCATGGGAATGTTGCTCTGCAGCGGTAGTGTTGTGCCCTGAAGAGATGGAAGGGGAAGGAATGGCGATGTTTTTGCCGTGAAAGCGCAAGCCTGAGTTTTCTTGGCATTGAACTCAACGAAGTTCCTGGTACCCCACTCGGAAATGTGGTCCAAAGCCTGATTGAGCTCAATGACAAGATTTTCCCGTTTCCCCTTGGTTACTGCCTGCCCAGCCGCTGCTTGTCCGAGATACCCCGCATGCACTGTACTGTCGTCTGCATAGCAATGAATATTCCCAAGAGGAATTAAGTCATTGATATGCAGCAGAAAGAGAGTGGGGGATAGGACGGAGCCCTGGGGAATGCCGGCATTCACTGACATGAACCGCGAATTGCTACCATCCGTAAGGACACGAATTCTACGCTCATGCAGAAAGTCAGCTACCCAAGAACAGAACTGGGCTGGCAGACCGTATGCCGGAAGCTTGGAGAGAAGGCTTTTGTGCCAGACCCTGTCGAACGCCTTGGCAATGTCAAGGCTGATAGCCAACGACTCGCCACGCTTGTCGACAGCCGCACCCCAGATATGAGTTAAGTACGCTAAAAGATCACCCGTCGATCGTTTCGGTCTAAATCCATATTGACGATCATCAATCAGGGAGTGATCCTCTAGGTAGCGGGTCAGATGGTTAATATGGACCTTTTCTAGAACTTTACATAAAACTGAGGTGACTGCTATTGGCCGGTAGTTTGCCGGGTCTGAGCGAACCCCTTTTTTGGGCACCGGTTGCACGTTAGCATCTCTCCAAGTCTCAGGCACACGCCCCAAAGAATACGAGCATTGGTACAAGCGCGTGAGCACGGGAGACAACTCCGCTGCACATTTTTTAAGTACTACTGCTGGGATGCCATCAGGTCCACTAGCTTTCCGGACGTCGAGTGATTGCAATTCGGCACGAACCTCACGCTGCCTTATTTTAATATCAGGCATCGTTGTGCCACAGTGAGGTAATGATGGTCGCAGTGCATTGCAATCATCGATTCGGGAGTAAGCCGCAAAGAGTTTTGCCAGTAAATCGGCTTTCTCCTGCGGCTTATGAGCTAGTGTTCCGTCTGGGCATCTCAGAGGTGGCAGCGAGGGCTGGCAGAAGTTAAAAAACTTCTGCCAGCCCTCGCACGGCCTTGGCTAAACGCCAGTTGCTACGGGAGCCCGCAGGATGCGTTATAAGTTCCTGGCCAACACGTGCAACACGCTGGGCATCCGCTCTGATGTAAGCCTTCTTACAGGCCTTGGAAGCAGAATTGTAGGCTGCTTTGAGTGAATCGACCCCGGGATCCTTGAGAGCGCGGCCTCTGATCCAAGCACGATGTGCCGCTTGCTTATGCGAAGCAGCTTCAGCACAGTCGTGATTGAACCAGAGGTTACGTGTGCCCTTACTGATGAGATCAGAATGAGGAATATAGTATTCCATACCCATTATAATCTCCTCAGTAATGGCAACGGCACTGCCCGATAGGTCCCTGTCACTGAAGCAGCGCTGCTTCCAAGGGACGGACGCAAAGTAATCGCGCATACCGACCCAATCTGCCGACCCATAATGCCAGATACGGCGCTTGACCACTGCTGGACGCGGAGGCTTGGCCTGTGGTGCTTTGGCAGATATCAGGCAGTGGTCGGACAAGCCCAGGGGGACTCTTACCACAACCTGATAGCCCTGTGGATGGGTCGTGAGCAGAAGGTCCAGTAAAGAAGGCGCTTGACTTGGAATATCTGGGATCCTGGTGGGCTGATCAACCAGTTGCTTCAAGTCATGCGTGAGAGCGAACGTGTGAGCAGAGATCCCTGCATGGTCAGTTTTGGAAGAACTTAACCACAAATTGTGGTGAGCATTAAAGTCCCCCAAAAACACCAATTCTGCATTGGGAAATTGTTTCTGCGCGTCATCTGCTGCCCGACTAAGGTGCTCAAAGAGTCGAGTTGTCTCAACATCGCCGGTGTGGGATCTGTAGAGGCACACGTAGACTCTGGCCAGGGGGCCAGAGTCGACGTGTACCCCCCACCATGGAGAAGGAGGGATCTTCCAAGCAGCGGAGATGGCGACAACAAACAACCGCCCGAACATACAGGCATACACCGGCTTTCGTTTTGAAGGACTCTTCAAGCACGTAGCCGGGATAATTAAGGTAGCCTGTGTCAGCAGGCGGAAGTATTTGTGTCTCCGTCAGGAACAACAATGCTGGCCGTGCTGTCTCGAGATGGTGGTGGACAGCGTTGAGGTTAGAGTGGAGTCCGCGTATGTTGCAGAACTCGACGTCAAACAGCGTTGAAGGCGTGGGGGTGTGCACCGCTGTACGTCCAAACTTTGCTATTGAGGCTGCCATGGTGGATGTGAAAAAAAAAGAGACGCGAAAACGAGCGGACGCCGTCGCGAAGAGTCTGGGCAAATTAGGGAGGTTTGTTTTCCCGATTGACTGCCTGCAGAGGAGATGCGCCGACCCGCCGGACGGAAGGGCCCCCGCACCCCCCGGGAGTGGCCGCCGGGACCCCACGCCCCGGTCACCAACCGGCACGACGGTCCACTCCGAGATTATGCGTGACATGATGGGGCAGCATCGCGAACTGGTTAGGAACGCTTGGGCCCCTGTACTGTGCCACGGGCGGCCAGCGGGACAGCCGTTTTTACGGGTCTATCTGACCGACGGGTCGATGCAGTCCTCCCGGCATCGGTTCCACGGATACCTCCCCTGGACCGAATCCTTCGCGACAACTTCCACTCGAGCTCTGGTTGTACGCTGGCTGACCCCGAAACGCGCGAGAAGCACTTCACAGGTTTTTCACCATGCGCACGGTGGTAACAAACCAGGCGGGTGTTAGGCACCCTACCACCAGAAGAGCGGATGGAAGCTCCGACATCCCTTAGTCGCTTTTTACGACACCCACGGGAAGAAAAGGGGCGGTGAGTTGTATTCTTTCTCCGTCACCGCACGGATAAAACCTTTATGCCTATGACCTCTAGATCTACACTCAGGCACCGCTATCTTACCTTTCAGGTGCAATAGCGACTACCAATTCTGATCTCGCCTTAATTAATAGCTGGAGTAAGTCCTTCGGTATTACAGCCAATAATATATCCGATTTATTTTCAAGCTTCGTAAATATCACCACGTCTCCCACTTCCGTTGCAAACTTAACTAGCTCCCTATTCGTCGACCAGGGACTTACACACTCTTACGTTTCTTTACTTCTTACTTTTATTAGCCACTTCTCCTCATTTCCTAAAAGAATGCTTCTCGTTTCTATTTTACACTTCACAGCGCATTTTAGCATTTTAGCGATCTTCTTCTAACCTAACACTTGAAATTCCAAGTCATTCAATTGATTTCATTTCCTATTCCTTCTCTGTGCATTCTGTACGTCTATAGAACTCATTGCCGGAAACTATCGCTCGCACTCTGAACTCGTTTAGGGATCAAGTTCGGAGTTATTTCCTATCCCAACAATGAAGTTAAATTTGTCTTCATCCTTTCTCTTTCCTTCCTTAGATATATCTGTTTTTCTGTCATTGCTATTATTATTTATTGATATACCCCTTTTCTCCTTCATATTTTATTTATCTTTCTATTATGGGTTGCCTGGAAGAGATTGCTGCCTAGCAATAAGGCCGCCTATATTGTGGATGTTTTATCTTTCATGTTTTGAATTAACTTGTGTGTCTTGTATGGTGTATTACAATAAAGAATATTATTATTCTATTTAGTCTGTCAATTTGATTATTGCAAAATAATAAACACTTATTTATCTTTTGTCAATCAGTCAAAAAATTACAAAGATAAAGACAAATTCAACGTTTGGGAATGAGGACTCGCGTCATTACTTCTAAGTAAAATTGTACGAAGACGTGAGGTCACGCGACATTTAAAATCAATGTATTTCTGTACTGTTTTGATTATAGGAAAAAAGAAAAAAATACGTGTCCAATACTTTTTGATAATCTACAATAGGTATAGATGAAGAAAAGAAAGTGCCGGTCAGTACCGCAATATCGGTTCTATACTGTCCGTTCAATAGTCTCCCTGCGAATTTTCACATAACCCCCTTTTTAAACTTGCATTTCAAATATTTGAAATAGTACAATTTAGAAGCACAGCGTAGGAAAATAGACAATGCTTTGTACTCGTAGGTACTACTCACATAAAGCTTCATTATAGTTTAGCTGTTTTTTTCCAATGAAAGATGTGTCCTTTTTTTTTTAAAGAAATCATATTAATTAATACTAACATTTCATGACAATAAAAAAATAATTGAGGACAACAAGTTTCTCCGACGAGAATGCCTTTGTCATTGTGAATTACCGATTGGCAAAGGCCTCCCTATTTATTATGTAGGTTTCCCCAACTTGGGACTGACAATTTCGAGGGACACAGAGTTAATTTAAAAAGTTTATAATGGTCCACTTGGAATCGCCGGTGTCCTTAATGTTTGAAGGAAAGTGATTTCGGAAAGACCTTAAATTTGGATTCAGTGATAAATTAATTAATCTGAAGTTGTACTCGGACACAAATCAAGAATGATATTCTGTCTTGCCCAATAAGAAAAAAGAGTAGTCCCTTCAAAGTATCACTTCGATGTATCTGCGTAGTGTCTGTTTGTCGAGGTACAATAACCTTGTAGCAAAAGTAAAGGAAAAAATCTGGGACTCATACATTTCTAGAAACCCTCTACATAAAACAACCATTGCATATACCTATATGTTTTGTATATGGACGACTGATTCTCATACCCAAAAGTTCGCTACGAATCCCTTGGCGCGCTTCCTCCTCACACTTGACCTTATACAATAACGTCGATAAGGGATGGAGTATAGACGGTTTTCATAGAATCAGTTGAATATTTATTGTGTAGTAACTAATGACTTTTCCCAGTAGCTATCGCGAGCCGTCGCAACCCATTATAGAGCCGGCCGTCCGCGATCAGAGCCATTGTGCGATACAAAGAGGCGCATTGTTATCCCGGCCGGCGGGTGTACTTGTCCGTCCTATTTATTTAGGCGTATAACCTAAATTTTATACCTAAGGGTAAGTATATAGTTAAATAAGGGAAACTTGCTACTGATAAATTGGTAGTGGCTCGAGCTCTTTCGGTAGTATCGTACCTTTCCAAGTTCGGTAGCATGTTGAAACTTTACCCATTTGCTAAGTGACCACATTAAGTATTTATTTTATTATCTTTACAATGCGTTGTTGTTCATCTATAAGAAAACAGGAATGTTCCACCAGCCTAGCCAATAATTCAATCTCCTACCCTGTGGAGCCTGGTACCTCGCTCGCTGACAGAAACACAATACAACCAAAAGGTAGTGTTATTTTATCTTCTGAAAGGTGGGGGTAACTTCCCCAGACGGGCGCCAATTCGAGGAAGAAATCCGCTTATATCTCTTAACCTTTTTTTAATCTTTTACGTCATTGTTGTAAAAGATTGTAAAACATACGAAAAGAATATGAAAATGCCGCTGCGTTACCACATCGTTTTTGAGACGGTACTTTCTGTCCTATGTGGAGTTGAGAGTGATAGTCATATAGTAGCATCAAATATGCGAGATGTTGTTAACAGGATCTGGCACGAGCTACCATTATGTGCACCGTAATCCGATTGCGGCTTCTCAGACAAGGCGCGGAAATGCCGAAAAGATCGGAAGTAATACGAAAATAATTTGAAAATGCCGCTGCGTTGCGACAGCGTTCGAAGTTTAATAAAATAAATATTTCCAACACCTACACCAATTAGCCTAGCCCCAAAGTAAGCACTGTAAGGCTTGTGTTATGGGATACTAGGGTAACGGATAGAATACAGCAGCATATTCAGTACATATATAAGTATATTTATATAGAAATACATTTTAAACATCTATGACTGGAGTACAAATGCTCGTATTCATCACACAAACATCTGTCCCCACCGGAATTTGGGACCTCTTGAGTCGGTGACACCATGAAACCCGGCATACAAACCACTCGGCCACGGAGGTCGTCTAATAGTTATATAGTAGCACCACACATGCGACATGTTGTTTACAGACTCTGGCGCGAGCTGCCATCACGTTGTGCATCGTAATCCGATCGCGGTTTCGCAGACAGGGCGCGGAAATGCCGAAAAGAACGGAAATAATACGAAAATAATTTGGTAATGCCGTTGCGTTACGACAGCGTTCAAAGTTAAGAGTAATACGTATTCATATTGTAGCATCAGATCACACATACGAGATGTTGTTTATAGAATCTGGCGCGAGCTGCAATCACGTTATGCACTGTAATCCGATCGGGGCTTCCCAGACAAGGCGCGAAGCCCTACGGCGACAACTTAGTGTTATATTTCCGTGTCACAATTCCTTCACCTTGCAGAGGTTAAGGTTGTGCTATTGATTCCGACGGATATAGATAATGCAATATGGTAATATGTAATTAAGACAGTGTGCTCTACTTCTTTAACTATAATGTCAAATAGTATGGGATTGAATGCAGTTGTACTAATACATTGTTATATTTCGCAGTGTTTGTTTGTTTGCTGTTACCATTTTATGGTGCGATGAAAATATCCTATTAATTAAAAAAAATGATTGATTTACTGCTCAAAAGACTGGAAACAAATATCAGTAATATAAAAAAAGCTTGCTTCTCAGCATTATAAGAACTTATTTTTTACTTTACATTAGCTTTATTTAATGCAAGGTGCAGGATAAGGACAGGTATGAATTCTCAACTTTAAAATTTAAAATATTTTTTACAATAGGAAAGTAAATAGTTGTGTGTATTTATAGCATGTACTCGTAATGTTATCAGTGTTATTATTGACTTAAATAGATATAATATACAAAAAGGATAGGTTCATTTTGAAAGGGACACTGTTACACAAACAAATAGAAGATTATTATCTATTTTTCAATGTTATGATTTTAATCTAATCAGCAACCAATATTGACACAACTTCACCTTTTTACAATCAAAAGTAGTTGCGAAATCACGTAATCATTTTTAGGGTTCCGTTCTCAAGGGTGCCAACATAATTCTATTGCTTAGCCTCCGCTGCAGTGTTGGCAGGTCCAATTTTTAAAAATCAGGAGGCGTTGTAGATTTATGGAAAGAGCTACAAGAAAAAACAGTAGATGCAGTGGCGTATTTTTTTGATTTGCACCTTTTTTTTAGACAATAAAATTTATTTTATTATCATGTAGGTTACCTACATTAATGATGGCGGAAAATGCAACTCAACATGCAATTTAAAAAAGAAAATCGTATTCTAAGAAAAATAGTAGACCAGGAGAAAGGACAATGGCGAAATATTTGTTGAAATAAATCTTTAGCGTCTGTAGATGTCACTATCAGAAATGTTAATAAAATAATCTCAAAAGATTTATCAAACAATTCAGGAGGGTTGTCTAAGTCTGGAATTAAAAACTTAAAAAAAGGAAATACAATTGACTATTTATTTTTTATTTTTATTGTGGCTTGACATCATGGCTTTTGAGCCTTTTATTTTAAGTGATTTTAGTGATGAAATCAACTTTAAATATGTTGTTCGTATGTTTTGCATCGCTTTACGCTTAAATTGTATTTAATTATCTAGCAAAAATATGGGGAAACATTATTATACTGAAACCATATTAATTATTCTCCACAATACAAAAAGCGGATGGCGACATTTGTAACGCAAAAAACTATTAACTGTCACTGTCATGCTTGTCATCGAATTGTTGTTGATATTGTTAACATTATCGTTGCTTGTGTTTATGTGCATGCGTATTGCAACGATTTAAATCGGCGCATTGTGTTTTTTTGTGATTTGTGTTTTTATGTGTCTTGGACTGCATTTGGACTCTCGAAATCTTCCCTGCGACTGTTGAGTAGTGCTTGCCTAAGACTTTCGAATCTGATATTTCGGACGACTTCTTGCTGTGGATTTTGGACACGATTCCGTCCCATGCTGTGTATTTCATTGTATCTACTATCTACGATATTGTGATCAAAGATATGGAATAAAAAATATATAAAAAAGTGTTTCATATTTAATTAATATCTCATCATATTACAATTCCTTTTTTATAATTTATTATTGCTGTGCTCATTTTCAAATTGTTAAGTTCTTCTTACAGCACAGACATTGTATTCGAACTAAATAACCCTGATCTGTTTAGTATTAAGTATTTTGACGCGGTTCGTCAGTAAGTACCTACGCCCACTGATCATACATTATAAAAAACATTTTTTTTTCGTCACTAATCTACGGGAAACGTATTCTTTTATAGTTTCGTTCACGTATTTTTTATTTCGATATAAAAATACTCTTGAAAATACTTTAATAATTCGTTTTTGTATTACTTATTATGACATAACCTCCAAAACTTCAAAGTAGAATATCTATAAATCCAGACTTCCTATAAGAATAGAAATAAGACGAATCAAATCAAGAATCTAAACTCTTTAATGTAAGATGCAATTCATACGTAGACGCAAAAAAAAATTCAACAAAAATTTGTATGGGAGTTCGCCATTATCCTTTCAGGAAAACAGGAGGTCTCCTTTAAAATCGGGAGACCTGGAGGCCTACTCTATTTCATCGAACTCTACAAATTAGTCGGTTAACACTGTCAAAGAAGGTTCTTTCAATGTCATCAAAAAATTTGCCGTAAACTACCTATATTGATTCCAAGTAAAAAACGTTTTCTTAAAAGTAGAGATAAAAAGAACTCACGAACATAACTCATTCCATTCGTTCTGGAAAACTGTTTATGGTTCCGCATTTAATGTGCCTATTCGAAAATGAAATAGAGTACAGTCAATGGCTACGTTAAAAATTCGTTCGTTACCGAAATTTTGTTTCGGAGAAAGAGAGTAAAGCTCCTGGCCACACTGCTCCGCTGATAGTTTGTCCATACTCGTCCGTAGTTACAAAACAGTAATTGTTTCACTTAGTAAAATAGACACATTAACGCACTGATATACGTTTATAATAAATAAAAAGTAGCTCTTCGCTATGATGATCTAAATAATATTTATTCTCCGTATATTTAGTAATCTAAATAAAACAAGTTTCAACGGGTTAGATAAATAATTAATAAATAATTTATTATTTATCCAACACTCACACCAATTAGCCTAAACATCCATGACTGGTTTACAAATGCTCTTATTCATCACACAAACATCTGCCTCCACCAGGATTCGAACCCGGGACCCCTCGAGTCGGTGAAACCCGGCGTACAAAGCACTCGGCCACGGAGGTCGTTAGATGCACTGATTTTATTTATTCACTGACGTATCGCACCCTTTGCAGGAATGCGTCGTCGAAATAATGATGCGGAACGTCAATAAATAAATAAAATCAGTGCATCTAACCCGTTGAAACTTGTTTTATTTAATGAGCCATGTGCGTGAAAACCTAATAAACAAATATTTCGTAATTTTCCTGTCCTTTAGGCGCATGATATGAGAAATTCAAAATTTATTGTAAGTACTAGTTATTAGGTTAGCAGAGATAAGTATGTGTGTATTTCAACATTATTATGAGCTGGACTCCCTAAATTAGCTTCGTTGAAGACTTAATTTGTACTTAGAATGAATATGTATTGTATGTACTATACGAGTCTTAGCTTGAATTATACAACAAGCCTGAGCAGAAACTTCCGTGAAAGAATATCTAACTGATGGTGAAAACAACATCAAAATCCGTTGCGTGGTTTCGGAGTAGTCAGCGAATATTAAAAACCGGCTAAGTGCGATTTGGACTCGTGATTGGTATCTATACAACATTAGACACTATTATAAAATCGAGCATAAACGGTAAAAAACTTAAGTCTGTTGTATTGAGCCTCCTATTAGTACTTATTTTATTTTTAAAGTGATTATACAACTTAATGTCCTGTGAATAATTCAAGCGTCTACCTGTTGCCTTTATTAAAATCGAGTGTAAAACGATAACAATCACTTTTGTTGTATGGGAACCCCATTAAAATATGTATATTATTCTGTTTTTAGTAATTATTGTTATGGCGGCAACAGTAATATATCATCTCAAAATTTCAACTGTCTATCTATCACGGCTCATGAGATACAGCCTGATTGTTATAGATGGACAGTGGTCGTAGTGATGAGGTTTTACCCTTTTACTCATCATCAATTATAATGATGAGTTAAGTTAATTAGCCGATGGACGTCCACTGCTGGACAGAGGCCTTCTGTAGGGATTACTAAACACGATGATCCTACGCTTTCCGCATCCAGTGGGTCCCCTCCGACTCTCTTGACGTCATCAGTTCACTTGGTAAAGGGTCTACTGACATTGCACTCCCGGTGCGAGGTTACCATTGAAGCACCTAAGGGCCCCAACGTTCATCGATTCGCCGAACAATATGCCCCGCCCATTGCCACTTCCGCATGGCGATCCGTTTAGCTATGTCGGTTACTCGAGTTCTTCTACAGATTTCCTCGTACCTGATTCGATCACGTAGAGAAACATCATCCATCGCCATCGCTCGCTGTGCGACTCTGAGCCTTCTTATAAGGCCCTGTAGCTACGGAACCCTAACAACAGACGCGGAAAATGATTTCAGGTAGATGATACATTAATGAATTCGTGATCAACAAATGGTGGAAATAGGGTGTTGTTTTATACTGCGCATCGCATATCGACGTCTCGCTTGAGCGATTGCCGTTGCTTTAAAAAGTAAGTATACGGCGTTTGATCCATAAATTACGACGATTCGAGAAAACTTTCAAGTCTGCATGAAGGGGAATTCTGAATGCTGTGTCTGTATTCAGTAAAATGTATGTATTGTTACTCCTATAATTTATTCTGAGGATAGTGCGACGTCATGGGTTTTATTTTTGTAGCTTAGACAAAGAGTGTAGGCAAAAGAGTATTGCTACGTGTCGGGATGGGGTTCGAAATTATAATTCCAGTTTACGCAAGACAGTTCTTTATTCACCACATAATTCACACAATATCACTCTCCTCGTACCAGGCTTTTTGGGTAAATTTGTTTATATTAGATACGTTCGTGGTTTTGATTCCAGAGCGTACGTGACAGTATAAATGAATTTTATAAAATTAATATCATCATCAGCCTATTAATGTCCCCACTGCTGGGGCACAGGCCTTCCCTATGGATGGGTTAGGGAGATTGGGCCATGACCCACCACGCGGGCCCAGTGCGGGTTGGTGGGTGCTAATGACTGCAGATGCAGCTGGGACCAAGGGCTTAACGTGCCTTTCGAAGCACGGAGGAGCTCGAGATAGTAAATTTTTGGTCACCCATCCAATGACCGACCACTGCGAAAGTTGCTCAACTTCAACGACCGCAGCCGAACGCGCTACCCACTGGCGCCATCGAGCTCCTCAAAATTAATGTATCAGACTGAATTGATTTAAGAGAGATTTTGTTTCTAGAATCAAACAAGCACATTAAAAGTTACAGATCATGAAAACTCTAATGGGAGTTTGTTCCACCGCACTTTTTTACACAGTGATAAGTGAAAGACTTGTAAATTTTAAAGGATACATCCACAAATAAAAATATGTATATACATATTGAATAGGTAAGTATAAATTTTCCCGTAGCACATAGCACAACAATATGCTTGTCATGTGGCAGACACGTGATTTGGAGATCTATTAAACGGCATTAGATCAATCAAGCTCAGCGGGACGTGAACGGCTCAGCGGCATCCATTTAGTGTCACCGTATGTTAAGTTAGCAATTATGAACAGACAATTTAGATGCACGACTGGGATTGAGGAGCAGTAGTTATAGGAAAACTAGTGCACCACGCTACTTCGCCTGTGAAGTATATCTAATTTTGTATGCAAATTTCATCACTTATTGGACCGCCTCATAGTTTTATTTTCGCGACACAATGTATGTGGTCATCTTCGTCCCTATACCAAAATATAAAAAAAAAACAATCCACCAGTCATATTCTGTATACAGTACAGTATAAAATAACACTTCATTATACTTCTGTTGAAGAGTAAGGTTTCAAAGCTTCAATTCAAAGTAAAGCTTAATAATAATTATATTTTTATTTTAAGCATTTACTTCACTGCTTTTGACGTGACAACGTCTTAAATTAGGTTGCGGCTGGGAGTCACTTATGAAAAAGTGTAACGCTCGGTAACGTTACGATGAGTTTAAGTTTACATGTACAATGTTTTAGTAAACAAAATATATTTCTATAGTTAAAATTTGTGCAATTCTTATTTTCATTCAATTCCTTGTTCCTATTGTGCAATTTAATTATATTAATATCAATAAATATTCTACCGAGAAAAAGACGTTGTCACGTAAAATCTTCGCCCGTAAAACCGACTTTACAGGCAACAATTTTTTTTTATACATTGAAACATCTTTCAATGTAAAGAAAATTTTACAAGAGATAAATGGATTTTGTTTCTGCTACAATTTCTTAAGTTTTAAGACTTAATCATGCTTAACACATCAATGGAATGACGTGTTAATTGTTTAAAGTCAATTAGGGATAGAAAGACGCTGAAATGTTATTAGCTATTGTATTTACTTTAAGAACTTTGTTGTTTATATCAGGTGGAGTGGAGTAATTTGCTGTGCCTTGTATGAAAAGCTTATCAGACCAGACATGTGGACACAGAGACAGGAATACTAACTTTGTTATTAGCATGGAAATCTAATACACAATAAGCAGAATCAATTAAAAAATCACTCCGTTCAAACGGAATAATAAGAAATTTCTTAATAAAACTCCCATTTAAGGAAGGTAGTTCAATTTATTTTGGTAATGTAAATTCTTGGAAACTGGGAAGGATTCTGTGGGTATTTTTAGAAAATAAAATACCTTCAAGCCATACTTTCGTGTAAAACCTGCTTGTTTTATATAACTGTAGGCCGCCCACGACTTCATCCGCGTTAACTTTAGTTTTTTGAGAATACTTATGGTATTCTCAACCTGAAAGGAGAACAAACATTTTGGTACTGATCTTGTACAACCATTTTAATACTGATCTTGTACAAATTTAATTGTTTGATATTATGTTAAGTATTAAAAAGTAAGTAATCTACTATATAAAAATAAGTCGGGTTTTCCTTCCTGACGCTATAACTCCAGAACGCACGAACCGATTTCCACGGTTTTGCATTCGTTGGAAAGGTCTCGGGCTCCGTGAGGTTTATAGCAAAGAAAATTCAGGAAAAATTAAAAAAAAAACTTTTTTTAATCACCAAACGAAATGTTACATAAAACGAAGCCATCTGGTGGCGAAACGGAGTTCGCCGGGTTTGCTAGTATAAGTTAAAAGTATTTTTTTAGCAATAGGTGAAACTGAAAATAGTAAAAAACCATAAACGTATAAAGGAACGTAGCGTTCAGCGCTTAAAGGGACGTAGTTCGCTATTATATTCGAAACAATCGATTCAACTAATCATGAGTTAAATGTTTTATTGTATTATAGTACTGTTTAAATTGCTTAAACAAGCTAATGTTTTTAACGCTAATAAATTTTAAGAAAAAATTCATGTCTAAATTGGAGTTTTTCAAATCCAAATCTCATACAAAATATTATATTATTATTAATAATAAAATATAACATAGATTTTTGACCTATTCATTTTTTTACATGGTCATGCATCTGACGTCACATGACAACTTATAATGACAGTGTCTGTCAGTAGTCTGTCATTATAACATTGATAATTGCAATTGTCATTCCCATAATATAAATACTACTCTTTGGTCATTTTGCTTGCGATGCGAATGTTTTCTGTTATTTGTGTTTTACGGTTGCTTTCTTTGATTTTGTGATTTGTGCTATTTTGCCACGATCTATTTATAGACGACTAGATTTTCGACAAAAGACGACACTGATTTCTGTTTTTTATAAATTCTGTTAATAACAATGACGTGACTATCCATATCATCAATAAATTGATGGTAAATATCACTATACTATAAAGTGACTGTATTCTTAATTCAACATTAAAATAATGAAGGTGGGTTTTGTTAACGAATATTTCTGTAATTTACAGATATTGAGACAGACAAGAGTGTTATGTATGGGTTGCCATCAGTAATCACACAGACAACGTTATTATATGTTTACCAAATGCTAATACAATACGGATGACCGTAAAATTATTTTTGTGATGGGCGCGGCACCAAAATGTGATTACTCCAGCCACATTTTTAAACGATATACTTCTGAGTGAAAACATAAAAAATTAATAAATTAATCAATAAAGTAATTTAAAGTAATTATGTTTCTTTTATTGGCCCTCAGCATATTTTTGTAATAATTTCTGATGAATTATTAAAATATTGACAGCTTCATTCTCCATCTGGTTAAACAATGTTGTTTTTCGGTATATTTTCAGCACATGCTTGCTATTATTGAATATTTTTTACTATTATGTAGACATTTAGTTTTCCCAATTAGTTAAAAATTATGTTCATTATATAGATTACACCAGCAAAACACTTTTTATACTTATTTTTGTTTTATTTTTAATTAAATTCAAATCGAAATATCTCATTAACCCAACTAGCTTTCGAATTCAATATAAACTGGCAGTATACATTAACAATAAGCTTTAAAATGGTATATATTTTGCCACTGCACAAAGAACTTGGTACCAATCCCGCATACAAAGTGGTTCTTCTCCTTTATCCGGGAAATTAGTAATAGATGAAAAGTATCCTATGTCTCAATTCAGGTCATAAACTATATAGATACCAAATTTCATCCAAATCCTTTTAGTAGTATTTGCGTGATTGAGTAACAAACATATAAACACACAAACATTCACGTATATATAAATAGTAGGAAGTAGGATAGTACTTATTACAAGCATAGGTATAATATATCTTAATTATCGTATTGATCACGGTATAGCCTAATCTAATTGAATACGAAGTATAAGTAATAGTTAAATTATATAGGTTTATAAAAACAAACATTATGAACTATGGCATTGGTAAAGGTACTAAGATATTTGATGGCTTCTCTATCAATGAGTTCAATATAAGAGATACGTATGTACATAGAAATCCGTAACTTTCTTTTTCCCCGGAGCATAAAACAATCTAAACTTGACCAAGGGTCTCTATATTTAAAGTTATATTTCCTTTTTTTTACAAACGTATCATTTCCAAAACAAGCGTTTGAATAATAGATAGGTACGTTACCAAGTGGTTGATATTTTTAAACAGATTTTTTAGAATACTCTGTAATTCCAAATTGTAATTTACTTACGTAGAGCACTCGGTTGGAACGAAGTAAAAAAAATTACTATAAGTTGAGGGAAACTACCAAAGAAAATTAACTTATCCGTAACTCCCTCCGAGTTACTATAACAAATCTATTATGGGTGAGTAAAAATTAGCATAAAGAAAATACAATGAAAAGGAGAAAAATAATAAAGAACTACCAACCAAAACTACCATGGGCGAAAGAACAACCATAGGAAACTACCGTAAGGTACCACCATAGTGGGAGAAAACAACCATATATGGAAGGAACACACTTTAAAAAACGAAATTTCGTCAAGATAAAAATTTTGCGCCGAAATAGCGTTATACTCGTAATAGCTCAATCAAGCAATTCCTTCGTGACGGAAAAATCTTACACTTTATTCGCCTAGCCTCTACCCGCCTCTCCCTTCCGAAAAATGATTTAAAACCTAATATACGCTTTAGATTTGAAATAATAGTAATAGATACTATAAATAAGATAGCATACTGTACCTATTTAGAACTAGCATTTTTATTCATCAATGAACTTTATAAAGACATATTACGCGCATAAACCTCGACAACTCCATCTAAATGACATGGGTCGAATTATGTCAAAAAAATCTGAACCTCCCTTTCAGGATCGTAAACACATAGAAGTGATTAAGCTCATGTTTCTTGAAAAACGTTGTTCTAAATAAACATACCTCTACAATAATATTAAAAAGAGGAAATATTTATATCTTTGTAACTAATAAACTAAAAAAATACTAGACCGATATACAAAGAAATCATCAGTATAATGCTACATTATTCTAGAATAATTATATAAAATATTTATTTACAATTTAAGTATATTTTATCGCGTTAAAGTAAAGCTAACCCGAGCAAAGGCGGATGGATCGGTAGTAATACATACAGGGTGGCCGGGGAGTTGACGTTCAAGCATAAAATTTAGATACTTTATGATGAGGAGTATCGAAATCACCCCCATGTATGTTCTACGATTTTGCGTAGTTTTCGAATTATAATTTTTTTAATGATTTTTTCGTAATTTTCACCTAACATCAGTTTTCGATTTTTTTCTCATTCTGTTGCACGTTTTTGGTTCAGTTTTTTTGTGATAACTGACTAACATAGTCTAACCTAGCACCCTAAAACTTATGGTTTATCTAGGCATTGCAGAATTTACTTAGAATTTGTTCGAAAGTTCAAAATTACGATTTGAGCTCAGTACACCCAAATTAACAAAGTATCAAAAAAAATGTAAATGGGGGGATTTTAAGTTCAAAGTGCTTTTAGAAACTTCCTGAAACATTCAACTATAAAACAAGGCCAAATAAAGATAGGGTTAATACGGGTTTATTTTCTGTAACTGACCTTCAAAGTAAATTAAGGCATTTTTCAAGGAAAAAAAATAATTATTTTCTTTTATTTAAATCTTTGCCTATCTCACAGTTATGATGGATTTGAGTAAAACACAGTTGTTAATGACCTAAATTCTACTACTACTTACTTACATGTGTTTACTTACTCGTCTTGTTCTGCCGTTTTTTCTCGACCACTATTTGCCTACTGATACCGCCGCTGCTTACTTGTTTGACCCCTGCTTGTTACTGGATTCCGTAGTGCCTAACGATTTGGACTGTAGTTTCTTGGAAGTGTTAGTGATGCCCTACACTCTGAGTGAATATGCAGAAATGCATTATTTCTACGGCGTTACACAAGGCAACGGTCGTGAAGCAGCAAGACTCTACAGGGATCAACTTCAACGCCGAGGCGGAGCGCAACCTGATCATTACCCTGACTATCGTGTGTTCATTAATACTAACAATACGTTAATGGCAGGCCGCATTCCTGGCCAACGTGGCGGTGAAGGCATTCAGAGGGTTGATCAGGAATGCAGGGAAATAGTACTGGAAGAAGTGCAACGTAATAGTAGTACAAGTACGAGAGCATTAGCTCGTAACCTTGACATACCAAGATCTTCAATCGTCTTTATCGCAAAATATCCTATATATTTTGCGTGAGGAATCATATCACGTCTACCACATACAAAAAGTACAAGCGTTGTAGCCTTCAGATTATCAATTGAGAGTCGAGTTCTGTAGAACTATGTTGCAGAAAGAGGAAGAAGATCTCGGATACTTTAATAAAATCTTGTGGACCGACGAGTCAAGATTTGAGCGAACTGGGGTTTTTAATATCCACAATTTTCACATTTGGGCCGTTGAAAATCCTTATGCCGCCAGACCATCATCATTATAACATCGTTTTAGCGTTGACATGTGGTCTGGTGTTTTGAATGGCGAATTATTAGGCGCATTTGAACTGCCATCGAGATTAGACGGCGACACATACAAAAGTTTTTTAGAAGACAATCTACCCATATTACTGGAAGATGTAAATCTTGAATTAAGAAGAACGATGGTGTTCCAGAACGACGGGGCGCCGTGTCATTACGCGACACAAGTGCGTCGCCATTTAGACCAGACCTACCCCAACAGGTGGATCGGACGACGAGGGATTGCCTGGCCACCACGCTCGCCTGACCTCAACCCTATTGATTTTTTTATCTGGGCTACTTTAAAGAAATTGCGTACGCCAGAGAAGCTTCGAGTGAAGAAGAACTGAGAGCAAAAATTCGCGAAGCTGAAACCACTGTGAAAAATAACCGTGAAGCTTTTAGGCACCTAAAACATAATTTTTTGCGCAGATGTAGATTGTGTATTTCTGTGGGAGGGCAAAATTTTGAAAATTTTCTTTAATGTATTCTGTTCACAATTAACTGCGTTTTACTCAAATCCATCATAACTCATAGAAAGTCAAAGATTAAAATAAAATAAAATAATTCCTTTGAAAATGCCCTAATTTACTTTGAAGGTCAGTTACAGAAAATAAATCCCCATTAACCCTTTCTTTATTTGGCCTTGTTTGAAAGTTTAATGTCTCAGGAAGTTTCTGAAAGCACTTTGAACTTAAAATCCCCACATTTACATTTTTTTTGATACTTTGAAAATTTGTGTGTACTGAGCTCAAATCGTAATTTTGAACTATCGAACAAATTCTAAGTGAATTCTAGATAAACCATAAGTTTTAGGGTAATAGGTTAGACTATGTTAGTCAGTTATTACAAAAAAAACTGAACCAGAAACGTCCAACAGACTGAGAAAAAAATCGAAAACGGATGTTAGGTGAAAATTACGAAAAAAATCATTAAAAAAATTATAACTCGAAAACTACGCAAAATCGTAGAACATACATGGGGGTGATTTGGATACTCCTCATCATAAAGTATCTAAATTTTACGCTTGTACGTCAACTCCCCGGCCACCCTGTATATAGGAATATTTTTGGTTAATAATTTCAGTACTCATGAGGTTTCGAAGATGTAAACGTAGTCTTATACAAAAATTTACAATAGAAGTGAAACTTTTATTAAAACACCATATTTGTTTTCTTTTATCTTAAGCATGTCGCATATTTTTTTTATTTCATTAATAAAATCAGAACTATTCAGAACTTATCAACAAGCATCGGCGTTTCAGTAGTGGAATGCTATCTGCTACGCGGGCGGCCCAGGTTCGATCCACAGCCGAGGAAGCAGTTTTTAATCATTTTAAAAGTTTCACTTGCATCGAGGTTTCATGTAACCACACATTTTTTTTGTAAATATTTATCTTTTTACCTTTTTTTCCTGGTGATGTGCAGTTGCTCTTGTTGGAAGGGGATTTGGTTTCAGCTGCCGCCATTTTCTCTTTTTCGGATGCCATTTTAACACGCTATATGTACACACGCCAAAGACAATTTATTCACGCGGGTAGTGCACCGCCACTCATTACTGTCTTTGGGATTAAAAAAAACCAAAATGTATAAAATGCGCGAACGCGACCGCGCCCAAGGACTTCATGAAGATTATGGATAATGAACGATGACAGATTTCCAATGACTAAATATTGGCAAATATCCAACCAACACTTTATTGACTTTTACTCATTACAAAAACTTATAATGGCCGTAAAAACTAATACGGACGCATCGGCTTTGTGTGGACTGGTCCGCCCGTAACCGTGTGCTGTAGTGGGTTTTCTTATATTTGTCATCTGTTGATGAGGTTCGATGTTTTTATTAATGCTTTGGTTCGTGATGTGTTAATAGGGTGTGTTCACGATGCTCATGAGCCGTGACTTGGTTTGTTCATATCTCTGTTTGATGTCAATGATTCTAGTGTCAACTGTTATCTATACCTAAGCTAATTGCGTTAATTACTGTTAATCAGTGAGTAATTTAAGCGTTATAATTAACAACTGCCCTCTAAGGTCACTGTGTAACTTTTTTTTTCATTATATAAGTAATAAAAAGGATAATAACTAAATAACAAGTAACTTACATCGTATGTCTTTTCTGTCAAATATTAAAATACTGTGTTGTGAAAATCTCATGTTTATTTTAACGCTAGTTAAAATTCTCAATGTTCGTTAAGCCTCTTCAGTGATATAATTTAAAAGTAACGTGAACTTATTTGATTGTTCTGTGACAAAAACAAAGATATAGTTAGATCGACAAATATCTAATGAAACCTTCGTGAATCCCGAAGTTACGAGTGAAGCTTTTAATAATAAGTTGAGTGTTAATAATTGAATCCCAAAACTATTCAGTTGTTAGAATTGAACTTTTTTTATTCATAATTCCAGTGTATTCCTTGGAAATAAACATGGTCGGTATGCATGTTAAATTACCTTTTAACCACCAGAAATATTAAAATTTTAATAGGTTGCTAGGTCTTAATAGTTTACAGATTACCTATCTTGGTGTAATTAATTAAGAACGAGATCATGCCAATATTTTGACAATGGTAAGAAAGCCAAAAAAGAAGAACAATTTGAAACAAAATAAAGCTTTTCGTTATAAAAAAGAATGATAACTATGGAAGGAAATGAAACATAACTTAATTTGTGGAAAAATATTGCGACGTTGAGGCCTTCACATCTGATTAGGCTTCTGAATTTCACGTCACACCAATTTTCACGTTGGGAGTAACATGATTTTATGGCGTAAATAGATTAAATGACTCGGATTTGCTCCATCTATCGAAAGTTATACATATTGCAAACCTTCAAATAAAGTGCTTAAACCTTAAATAAAACTAGTTTTAACGGGTTTATGCACGAAACTTTATTTATTTATTGACGTTTCGCAGCCTTTTCAGGTCTGCTTCGTCAGAATACTTTAAAAAAAACAGTACAAAAAATGAGTGATGTGCGTGAAAACCTAAGAAACAAATATGCTTAAACCTTTTTTACTACATGTTTGACAAGTTTAATACCTACGCGAGAAAGAAAATTGCAAGGAGGACTAATATATCATAAATTGGGTGATCAAAATTAATTATTTATAAGCGAATTTATTTTTAAAATAATCTTGTTTTATCTATAAAGGGAATACAGAAAAATCTTTTTACTTTAGTTTTCATACCGTTTGTATTCACATTACTTAAACGTGAAAATAGTAGCATAAGTACCTATAAGGTATTAGGTATAAATACCAATTCTTATGATTTAAAAATTTTATATGATTGATTTAAAGAAAGCCATCATCATATCATAATGGCTTTCTTTAAATCCATATAAATTATATAACTATGAAGTCTCGTATCTACATATACCTTCATAAAAAGATATTAAGAACAAAGTGTCTTCACATTGTTTTAGAAAAATAGTGACAAAAATTACAAAAAACATATTTTAATCAAACGGATGGACGAAGTTTAAGAGTCAAAATTAAAGTCAGTTTCAACGCATTGTTAAAATTTCCGCCGGCTTAGCTCCTCACAACAAAGGCTTTGTCATTTTTGCTACTGCTAAACCTGGTCGACATGCAAACTTAAAATCTTATTATAACAACATAAGTAATCATTACTCTAATGGGACTGCGGCTACGAAATTCATTGATAATAACTAAACTTTTTTCGTTATTTTTAATTAGGTCATTGTTAATTGGACCGGAGAATGAATTTTTTGTAAGTTTTAAATAAAGACAGGTGTTATTGTAATTTTCTATTTCAAGCAATGAATGACTTTAGAATAATCTAAAGTGGCTTTGAATCATATTTACGAGTAAGCCTACACATTTCTACACTGATAAATCTCCACTGTCTCCCCACTCACAAACAAAAGAAACACTAGTGGTTAAAACAAGATTTTTTCTACAAAAAAGCTTCTAAATGAAATATATATTATGGACTGATTTTGCTTGAGTTCGAACCGTTCTATATTTGGTCGGACTTGGTCGAACTTGACATTGTTTTGTGTTTAACAAAACGTGTGAACATGAAAAGAAGGGTCGCAATAATTATGAATTAATGATCGCTACTATTTCGGACGTCGAAGGTTATGTGTGCAGGGGCAGTGGTGATACTGGTGGCTCGATCTGGAGAGCTCGGCCGCCGTTAACTGGATGTATACACTGTCGCATGCCATCGACACATAACCTGCGTTACGTGAGCACTGATGCACTAGGAGGCGCGTGTTACTAGATGGACCTTGGGTCAGCAGTCGCGCTCGGACGCGGTCAGCTCGCGTGCGGCGCGTTCGCGCGCGTTGCCCGTCGGAGGCTGGGATCGATGCGGGCGGCGGGCGGCGGCGGAGTGCAGCTCGGGACCGGGGAGGCTGCGCCGCCCTGCCCCCGCCGCGCACGCGCGCTCAGCTCGCCGCTGCCGCCGCCGCCGGACCCGACGCAGCCATCGCCGCCAACGCCGCCGCCGCGCCGCGCCGACGCGCCGCCACTTTCTTACAGTTCTCTCATCTCGTACTGATTTACGATACACTCACTCTTTCGCTAACGGCGAAAATAAATAGATTTCGACTTAGATGTCCTTAAAAGATTTTCAGAAGGTTTAACCTATTATTTTATATTAATTAGAGGTCCAGAAAATTTAAATACAAGATATGGGATGACCTGATAAAACTTTGGCCCAGTTTCTCAATCTATTTGTTTCACATTAGGTATTACAGTTTTTTATTGGACTGCAATATTGCAATTCGCCAGGTGTTTTGTAAACAATTTTCCTGATACATATGGTACAGGTATTTTTTATTATGAATTTATGTTTCTCCTTTATCCTTTCTATAAAGTTGAAATAAGATCTCCACTCAAGAGTGCGTAAGTAGAAAGTCGTTATCATGAATTCGTTTCCCTTCTACGATGAAGTACGCACGGGTAATACTATTTATCGTAATACAGGTAGGTGTGGAGGTGCTCAGTGGTTATTTACGCGGTAATGTGGGGGGTAGCTGGGAGTACGCAGCCGTGGAATGGTGCCAAATGTGGGCCGATGACTCCCGGCCGATAGCCGCGTGTCTTATCGGCTCATATTAGAGGGAGCGGATACTCGATGGTTGAGCACAGAATTGTTTGCGATGCGTTTTATTGAGACGCTGTGCTGTTAGAGAGATGTTTATCTATGTAAAAAAGGAAAATAATTAAAAATGGTCACATTACAATGATGGAATGTATATTTAAAGAAAACGAAATATTTCTATTATGTATTAAAAAAGATTTAATTTTGAGTGACATACTTAACACCTTCTTCTCAGCACTGACCGTTTATTGTCCCGAAGCAGGTGTAAGAATAAAGTAATACTAGGACGTGTATAAGCGCTTATTATAGCCTAATTGCAAAAAATAAATGACTTTTAAGACAAATCTTCTTATTCTTCATAAGCCCCGGTTTACCTATTTTCGGGTATAGGCCTCGTTATGATCTCTCTACACGACTCGATTCCTCACAACGCGCACCCAGGTCTTGCCCGCCATTTGGCGATGTCATTGGTACAGTTTGTAGGTTGCCTTTCCCCTTTCCTTCGACCAGTTCTTGGTCTCTTCTCGACAATCTTACGAGTCTATCCGCCGTTACCTTTCCTGCTCAAGAGACCTGTCCACCCTGGCTGCCATTTCAATCTGGCCACTACTATACTTATATGCACAACAATTATATCAGTGTGGGTGTGTGTCTTCAAATTTGATATAGTTTTATTCAATTAAAAAAACAACAGTTTTTCATTACAGGATTAATATCACATAGCGTTTTACAAATAAAAAAGGTTTTACATAACATCCGACCGAGTAGAATATAATACGAGGAGCTCGATGGCGCAGGTGGTTAGCGCGTTCGGCTGTGATCGTTGAATTTAAGCAACTTTCGCAGTGGTTGGTCATTGGATGGGTGACCAAAAAATCTTCTATCTCGAGCTCCTCCGTGCTTCGGAAGGCACGTTAAGCCGTTGGTCCCGGCTGCATCTGCAGTCGTTAGCACCCACCAATCCGCACTGGGCCCGCGTGGTGGGTCATGGCCCAATCTCCCTATTCCATCCATAGGGAAGGCCTGTGCCCCCGCAGTGGGGACATTAATAGGCTGATGATGATGATGATGATGATGAGTAGAATATCGACTATTATCGACCGACTAACAAATCTCAGTATTAATACACAATACCACTAAGTATATTAGAAAATATTGATAATATGATAGCTAAGCGCGGCGATGCTAAAATGTAAGAAATGTACAAATCGCTAAATCGATTATAGACAAAAAAGTTCCGGCCAAAGCACAATTATGTAGAATTCAATCAAAACCCTGCATTAAAATACTAGTATAAAGCTTAAACGATACTTGCAATACAAAGAATAAACTTGCAGTGTGAGCTATGCTTAACCTAACTAGAGTATTTACTATAGAAAAATATCTACAATATGAACAGAATTATACTTCTATATATATCAAATGCAACCGTTACCGACTGACTGATCTATCAATGCACAGCTTAAACCACTGAACAGGTTGCGCTGAAATTTGGCACACAAAATTTATTATGGAAAGATTTTCCTAAAATAGAAAGACTTTCTTGACTTAGCAATATCATTTGATGCAGTTTCTGTACCCATCTTGTTGCAAAAGCTAGAATCTTTGGGTATAAGAGGCACCCAGCTTAAATTATTTGAGAACTATCTATGCGAACATACTCAGTGTGTAAAAATAGGTAATGTTTTTAGTTCAGATCTAGACAACACCTGTTATGGGGTTCCTCAGGGAAGTTTTTTAGGCCCTACACTATTTTTGGTGTACATAAATAACCTAGTAATCTGGAAAGTGGCATAATAATTGCTTATGCAGAGTATACTGGTATCGATTCGGGCATAATTCTCTAAACCTAAACTTAAATTTGACAACAGTGTATCCTTGTCATTATCTATATAGGATGAAAAGGAGAGACGGATATTAAATTTAGTTTTAAGTTTAGAGAATCATGCCAGAATCGACACCATCGTCTTACTATTTTCTGCAAGTTCTGACGTAGAAGTTGACAAATGTACACAAAAAGGCTTCAACATTGTAAACAACTTACACTTAACTCCGACAAAACTAAATATATCAGATTTAGAATCCGCAAAGCCATGACTGCTCCAATAAGCAGAATATTGTATGTTCATTTTTGTTAAGACCCTACCAAATGCTAGAGTCAGTGTCCCAGTTGTCGATAGTAGGAATCAAATTAAATATGTGGGTGTAATCATTCACGAAAATCTCTCATTTAACCGGCCTATTAATGCATTGAGCAATAGAGCAAATTAATATTTGTTTTTAAAAACTACGCGTTATTGCATATTTAAAATTAATAAAACAAGTGTACTTTGCTTTGTGTCAGTCTATACTAACTTATTGCATTATATCTTGGGGTGGTACATTTAAAACTTTAGTATTAAGTCTTAAGAGAGTCCAGAGAGACGTATTAAAGGTTTCCTTCGATTTCTGTATCATACTAATATTATTTATAAGTACTGTAAAGTATTAACTGTCAAAATAACATGCCGCACTCCCATTTCATATTGACACTATTAACAAAAGACGGAAAGATATAGTTTGCCCGCAAAGTATTTTACAAAGCATAGCTTCACTTCCAGATTTTATTTATTCCAAGGACCATTTTTATACAACCGATTAAATGTTAAATATATAATCTAAACTAAATTATAAACATGCCAAACTTATTATTCGCGATGCCTTATTAAGAATGTCCCACGATGATACAGAGATGTTGATGTCCTTTTCAAAATAAATGGTACCTTTATCTTAGAGTAATTTTTAATTTATGGTATATAATACTGCTAACTTTATTTAATTATTGTTTCGGTTTTATATATCAAATTATATTTTTGATTATTTTATATATATGTATATATAAAACACACCCCCGTGTTTCAGGCAAAGTTTGTATGGAGCACCAAGATCACGAAGTTAAAAAGAAGTTTTGTAGAGTTTTTTTTATTTACTGAGTTCGACATTCATTCATTCAGTTAAAATCAAATCTAAGGCGATGCCGTGGGTAGTTAATATAAAAATTATACCAAATCTAAAAAGCAAAAGATTTAGACTGTCTTCAGTGATTTCCCTAAACTACATCTCAGTGTCACTAAGTTTAGTAACTTATATAATAATGTAGAATTACCTTGCATTAATAGGCTGGAAAAATGAAGTTCGGTCCGGTATAGACTACCGATACAGCCCATCTTTACACTATAGTATCGTCAGGTGAGTTGGTGTTTTAAGGGATTGCTATGGTTAAACTACCTTTTTTTAGATATACATAGCATATTTAGATTATTCATCGTTCATTTACTGACTACTCACGAAATCTCGATAGCTAGCAGACGTCAGCAAAGTAAAGATTTCAGGAATCATACCATCACCTTAAGGATGCAGAACAGCGGTGAATGTTTGTATGGAACTTCATCAGTTTTAAATCAGGCGATGACTGCGGCTGCGGCATAACAATGGGAGTTTATCTATACCTATAAAAACCGGCCAAGTGTATGTCGTGCCACGTGCAGTGTAGGGTTCCATAGTTGCCTGTCGTGACCACAATATATTTGAGCAGCAGTCTTTATTTTCTGTATCTGATATCAAAAAAAAAATAATAAAAAAATGTCTAACTATGTTTCTCAACTAAAATACCTAAATCAAAGTCAAACTGCGTCTCAAACTCAAAATCAATTCGATATTATTTTTTTTTTAAATAGAAATGATAACCGCCAATCTTTTGAAGTGCTTACTCTTTATTAAAAACCTAACGATAGCGCGTTTTAGAATCTGTTGCCGTGGGTACCCGCGGCAGCTATGTAGAAGTAATGATATTTATTGTAGTTTTTAAATAGTTTTTTTTGAGATTTGTGTTTGAATGTAAGTTTTTATGCTAAAATAACTTCATCTATCTTAAGCCATGGACTTATAAAAAAGGCGGACAGAGTCCCGGTAAACAATAAACTGTGTCGCTCAGAGTCAGCCAGGTCGCTGTACGTACAAGCCGGCACGCACACATTCACACATTAGTCAGCCACTACGCGTGCAAACGTCAAAGCAGCCGACACGTTACGTGGAGATAAAAATAAAGCTAAACAAGATATATTGCTTGTATAAAGGCGTAAAAACCGTAGTGACCGAAAGAAATAAAATCCAGGAATCACGTTTCATAGGTAAATGAATAATTTAATCACTTTTTTCTAGTTTTTAGAAATCGAAATCAATTTTAATTCTACGGACAAAATGATTAGTCTAAAGTCCAGTGTTGCCAATGTTCATGTAACCATATTACCTAAAATATGGGAAATTGGGTTGACATTAACTTCAATCTATTATTTATTATTCTTTTTTAACAGATTTCCTGAAGAAAATGTAGTAGTGGAGAAATGACTGGAAAATGAATGATTTCCAAACAAATATGTAATAGTGTCATTTGTAGTCTTCATTTTGAAGCTCAAGACTTATATACAACTAAAGGAGGACTCCGGCGTGTTATTACGTATGCATTAACTCAAAAGGTTGGTTAAAAATGGTAATCGACTTCGAAAAGAAAGAGGTTCTCAATGCGTCATATTTGTTTTTTTTATTGTTGTTCGCGCAGATCTCCGAGATTCGTGAAATAACTGTATCCCGGAGTCGTTCTAAATTAGTAAAATTTTGTTATTTAAAACAAATGGCAATATTGTTTTTACTAACTTGTAACTTTTCCGAGCGCTACCTTAGTAGTACTAGAGAATGAAATAAAACCAGGTAAATATGTATTTACATTCATTATTTATAATCAAGAAATAAATCTTAAACAAAATGTGAAATTTAAAATTCAATATTGTTAAATGTTACATCTTCTATAACTTCATCGTCATTCATAGACGCCGACGCTTCTGTCGATGAAGCCGATGTCGATGCTGAAGATGTTTGGTTGTGGTTGTAGTGGATTTTAGAAAGAGTATTTTGTGTTTTTTAAATGATATCTTTTGATTGCCGGATAGAATTTGCATTTTTTGTTTGTACTTTTTTGTTTCAGCATGTCTCAAATTCACTAGGTACTTTTGCTAATAATTCTGCTTTACAAAATAAACAAAACGCCTTCGCATCAACACCTGCTAAAGGTTTAAGCCAGGTTTGGAATTTCAATAATAATAACATATAATTGAATACTCTAAACATACAGCTTCAGGAGTTCACACACTGTTACAAACGTTTCTATCAAATCAAACTTTTTAACAACACAATGAACGCGAACCTAATTCCTGAAACAGAATGAACGATTAAAGGAAGCCCTTAACAGACAAACGCTTGTAAGAATTCCCCTGTCACAGAGTAAGCATAGAACATTATGAAATTTCGGAAAGTTAGGGGATTTCCCCCTTAAATATATGTTGCTAGATTTCATGTTAAAAAAACCACTAAAAAACACTAAAAAAACCATACCCGCCAGATAATGAAAATATGCCACTAGAAGTCATGAAAAAGCACCAGTTCTGGTGGAAAAACCACCAAGGTGACAACACTGATACTCGCTTGAGGACGTGCGATCTCTAGAGGAGAGAGTGATAATTGGAAAAATATCGCAATAACCTGCGAGAGGGGGGAAAAACACGAATCAGTCGAGAAAGCGCAGTCCTTAATTAACTTACAAACCTGTATCAGTAATGTGAATATTAGAACATATTTTATGGTGAATAATAAAAAGGCAATTAATCAAAAGAACGCAAGAATAAAATAAAATTACGCAACCTTCACATATCAGTAATACGTAATTCGTGACCATACATGATATCGTGTACTCAGTGTGTTTGCAAACATCCCTTTCTATTTAAAATATTCATAACTCGATTTACGCTGGAACGCAGTTAATGCCGCGGGACAAAGATTCGCAGTACTCAAATCACGCGAAAAATTCCAACTACGAGAGAGGTTCGAGCTCGAGAATCATGATTTCGAGCTAAGATATCCCTAATACCTATTATTCTCCTATATATAGAATATTGTAAATGAAAAGTTCGAATCTTTCTTCCGCAAATCACACTAGAACGATTCCACATTAACTTGGATTGAGTCATAGATTTTTTTTTTATCTTGGAAAAAGTTTAGGTTCCTGTAGTAGGTATTCTCAAAAACCGAACTATAGGACGAACTGGTTAATCGGTAGATGTTCTGTGTTTCTCATCCCCATGGGTTCCCTAGAGATTTACCGAATTCAAAGTGAAATCATAAATATTGTGTATCCATTGTAATGCATACCATCATGCCGCTGAGTTTGTTAAGTAAAAAGGGTATTCTACCATGAACAAGAGTTAAAATAAAAATGTTTATTAAAAACGATAATTAAACCTTTTAAGTGTTCGGCTTATAAGTATTAGGATTTTACCTAAAAACTCGAAATTTGTAGGTAAAATCTCAATACTTATATGGGCTTCTCTAAGGAATTTCTCAGAAGTAATATTCGCCATAGTTGCATTATAAGCTTTTGCAATGACTGGTATTAAGATGGGTGACCAAAAATTCTTAATCGCATCTCCGTATAGCAGAACAAAGCACGTTTAACCATTAGTCCAAGATGTAATTGTAGTCTTAAGCACACACCAATGTACCAATGCACTGGATCCGCGTAGTTAGTCATTGCCCATTCGTACTGTAAGGCTTGTACCAAAGCATTGGGAAAATTAAGTGGGTGATGATGTTGCAATCTCTTTAATCCACGCAATGTTTAGTACATTCATGCACATGCGATTCAATATCTGTAACATAATTCGTCGAATTGGTAGATTATCCACCATATTCAGTTTATGTTTAAAGCTGTATTTTATTTTTAATAATTAGCTTTTGCTCGCGGCTTCACTCGCGTTAGATTTGATTTTGAGAGAATAAATGAAATAGGTATTCGCTTATTTAGTTAAAGGATTACCTCGCGATCTTGGTGCTCCATACAAACTTTAAGCCCCGATTTACCCTTTTAAGAGGGGAAGTTTGGGAAATCCTTTCTTAGCGCACGCTTACATCATAAGAGCTATATACGAGGCGGTAGGCACCGAGGATCGGGGCGTGGGTGCGGCGACGGTCGGGGGCGTAAGCGGGTGCTGGGCCCCGAATCTTATGATCAGTTCCGTGATTATTTTATTTATTTTATTTGACACACCAATAACAATAAGTATCACAATTATTACATAAAAAGAAAAAAATGGGTGCGTGTACTTATGTAGGCGCGTGAGAAGTTATCCTTCTTTGGCATCGTTTAAAATTAGTTTTTAATTGCATGCAAATAATTAATTACAATAAATTAATAAAAAGTCTGGAAAAGGACACAGTCAATAAAGTTCAGTTTTAATTTGAAAAAATAAATAAATAATCAAAATATTCAATTAAAATCGCTACTAAATATAATTTATTAGAACATATGTGATTTGCACATGTATGAAACTCAAACACGTATTCCGAATATACAAACTAGAAACATGTGGATAAATATTAAAAATATGAATACCTATAACTGTTACTTTATTATAAAAAATAAAGATGTAGTTTTTGGTTCTACTACACCAATGCTCAAGAGATGGCGCTGTAGTCTCCTGAATCGCGCTTTGGTTCCGTTGTTCCAGATTAATAAATACTTTTGATAGGCCTTCACAATGCAGTCGTTAGCACCCACAAAATAGAGATTCTATTTCTATTTTGTTGGTAGATTTTCTTAATGTGCGGTAAACACAAAAGTAACAGCATGAAGTTGGTCGCTAAAGCGATTTATTAGCGAGTTTTTAGGTAAAATCCTAATACTTATAAGCCGAACACTTAAAAGGTTTAATTATCGTTTTTAATAAACATTTTTATTTTAACTCTTGTTCATGGTAGAATACCCTTTTTACTTAACAAACTCAGCGGCATGATGGTATGCATTACAATGGATACACAATATTTATGATTTCACTTTGAATTCGGTAAATCTCTAGGGAACCCATGGGGATGAGAAACACAGAACATCTACCGATTAACCAGTTCGTCCTATAGTTCGGTTTTTGAGAATACCTACTACAGGAACCTAAACTTTTTCCAAGATAAAAAAAAAAATCTATGACTCAATCCAAGTTAATGTGGAATCGTTCTAGTGTGATTTGCGGAAGAAAGATTCGAACTTTTCATTTACAATATTCTATATATAGGAGAATAATAGGTATTAGGGATATCTTAGCTCGAAATCATGATTCTCGAGCTCGAATCTCTCTCGTATTTGGAATTTTTCGCGTGATTTGAGTACTGCGAATCTTTAGTAGAATCGCGCTTTGGTTCCGTTGTTCCAGATTAATAAATACTTTTTGTTACTTTATTACAAAAATAAAGATGTGGTTTTTGGTTCTACTACACCAATGGTCAAGAGATGGCGCTGTAGTCTCCTGAATCGCGCTTTGGTTCCGTTGTTCCAGATTAATAAATACTTTTGATAGGCCTTCACAATGCAGTCGTTAGCACCCACAAAATAGAGATTCTATTTCTATTTTGTTGGTAGATTTTCTTAATGTGCGGTAAACACAAAAGTAACAGCATGAAGTTGGTCGCTAAAGCGACCAACTTCATGCTGTTAATTTATTGTGTTACAGTGATGCGCGCGCATCTTAAAATTTCACTCTCATCATTTTTTCATAACGCGCCTAAAGAAGTATAACTTCAATAACAAATGGGTATTACAAGTCCATGTGAATTATTTTTTAAGGTGTATACAGCAATTTCCATTCATTTTTGGCACAATATTAGTCTCTAAAGTTATTCTTCAAATATCTATATGAGGTAAGTTCATTGTTACTCAATCGAAAATATTTTCTTTTCAATGCTGAGAAAGATAGGTGACAGATATCAATGTCACTGGATTTATCATTACACGTCTCTATCAGTCGACTTAGGGGTGCTACTATCTTGGTTCGGAAAAAACGGTTTTGAAAATGGCAAGATTGGATACCGTGGAATTCTTCTTAGAATAAAATATCCACAAACTACCTAAAAATGTAATAAAAAGATAAACAGAATAATTATCACTGCATTAGTAACCTATAATCAATAGGTAACTAATGCAGTGATAACTATTCTATCTAGAATATCTTATGTGCCGCAGCGCAATCCTTTCAGTAGTTTGAGCTGTGCGTTGATATAACAGTCAGTAACATTTGTCTTTATATATGTATACAGATTTACATTAAGAAAGAATTCCTTTACTTGTTTTTGTTTTTATTTTTTATTCGCCTTTTTCCTTTTTTACCATGTAAAATATTTATCTATTTAAACGACCAATAGGTATATCTATCTATAAATATCTTAAACGATTACATATAAAAATTACTAAAAGAGATTTTAATCTCTAAAAAAACCTACTATTTAATATTATAATTTCAACATGTATTGAACATGCCATGTCACAGAGGTAAAATGCTGCGGCAATCTCCATTTTCTTTAGGGCTCCATGTGAGAAGTAATCACACAGACTCGTCGCTCGGTACCCAGGGAAATTAAAGAAGGCGCCAGGAATAAGATTTACTGGGTTAGATCCTGTCGGCGACGCAACAGTTTCATAAGTTCGATTGAAACTTTTAAACGTTATATAAGATATTACCTTGTTTTTTAGGATTCCGTATCCGAAGGGTAAAACCCTATTACTAAGACTCGTCTGTCACCAGGCTGCATCTCATGAATCGAGGTCGATAGACAGTTGAAATTTTCACAGATGATGTATTTCTGTTGCCGCTTTAACAACAAACACTAAAAACAGAATTAAAAAAACATGAATTAACGAATCCGGGTTGTTTGATATCAAATTACCTTCAATAACATTATTTTTTGATATTATAAACCCGGACCTTTAGAAACCCTTGGGTAGACCGCAATTTTTTTTTATCTATTTATTATCTAAATTTCCCTCCTCACCAACCCTGAAACCTCCGAAATTTCAAAAATTGGATTTTTTAGATTTGAACATCTAACAGTTAAATGCTTAAAAATAAATAAAATCATAACTATAATTGCTATTTCTTCTTTCAAATGTTTAATACTTGAAAAAATATTCATTTGACATTGTGGGTTACCTACAATGCGAAGAGATGGCGCTGCCTTGCAGCTTAAGGCTAGGAAAATTTCGACGCGGCTAATAGGGCCGTGGTAGCATAATGGTCAGTGCATTCGCCCGGATAGCGAAGGATGCGGGTTCGAGTCCCGTCCGCTGCCTGGTCCGCGGGGATTCTTTTCTAGTAAACTTTTCTTTAGATTTAAACATCTAGCAGTTAAATGCTTAAAAAATAAATAAAATTGGATTTTTTATTAAATTTGGATTCAGGAAAAAAAATTGATAAAAAAATATTTTTCGTTGTGTTAGGTGACCATAACCCCATCATCCACGAACTTTTCTAAAATTTAATTTGATTTCAATAAATATATTCGGAATTAACGACCACAAATTACTATATGACCATGTCTTTAGGCTTGAAGCATAAGAAAAAATAAAATACGGAAAACTTCGTCCAGACAGACAGGAACCACGTTTTAGATTCCAAAGCTGTCTGATAGTAAACTATAAAACACAATAAATATTTAAGTGGGTCTCCCATACAACAGACGTGATTTTTGCCGTTTTTAGGGTTCCGTAGTCCTGACAAGGAACACTTATAATTTCGTCATGTCCGTCTGTTCTCCCCGGTTTTGCCTGGAGACTGCTAGCACTTGAAACCTGTAATTTTGTGTAGATATGTATATCAATCACGCCGACAAAACGGTAGATTGTTTTTTTTAAGGTAGCTCTCCTAAATGTTACCTGAGGATCATTCTTTTTTCATTGTCTCGTTAAATATATCCTTTATAATTACTTAGGGGTTCCTAAGACGAATTATCTACTTACGGATTCGTTTGCGAAATATTTAGTTTGTGAAAAACCTGGAAAAAGTCATGATAATAGTGCTTTTCTTGAACTTTTAAGGAAAATTATAAGGGATAAGATAGATTTGTTAGTTTAAGAGTTGTAGTCTTTCAACAGCAACAAGCAAATTTGGTTAAAGAAAATTTCTTACCTATTGAAAATTCCTTAGAAGAAAACATTAATAGTGACAACGATGTGTAGTATATTAGGTTATATTTGAAGGTAATCGAATAATTATTTATCTGTCAGCCGAGTGTCTAAGCTGTCCCCACCAGTTCGGAAATAAACGTCTAGCCAAACAGTTGTTTCTTATTTACGTATACATATCAAGATGAAGTTATTGTAGCGAAAAACTTTGCATTGAACAACAAAATCTAGAAAAACGTCGATCAAATATCATTAGTTCCACAAAGCTACTGCGAGTACCAACAGGAACGGTTTCTGAACCGCACTATCGTTACGTTTTTATAAAGAGTGTATAAGCACTTGAAAATCATCCCCCCCTCAGGGGAAGATCGCTTCAGATGAAGCTAGTAAGGCCCTGCCGTCCATAAGCATGAAGTACGCCTGTGTTTCAGTGAGTAAGAGCCTGACATAACCTTGCAGCAAGCTGTATACATCTATGAGGATTTCACACCAACTCCCCCGACTGGGAGGAAACAAAAAAAAAATCGGCGGTTATCTTACGTATTTACAAAAAAAAGTATCGAGTTGATTTTGAGTTTGAGACGCAGTTTGACTTTGATTCAGGTATTTTATTTCAGTTGTGATACATAGTTAGTTTGATATTAATTGATTTTTTAAATTTCCGATACCGAATAAAAAGATAAGATACTTTGCTCAAATATAATGATGTGGTAACGATAGGCAACTACGGAACTCTACATTGCGCGTGGCATGACACGCACTTGGCCGGTTTTTGTTCGATATTATAATATGAGGAGCAGGCGAACAAAACGGTGTAATTACATAATATTAAATTTTACAGGAGCTGTATAAAACTGAATGTCATACCTACAGTGAACTTTTGGCATGGTTTTTAATTTATAAATTTAGTAATTTTAACTCTGTTTCAGGTGGTTATGACTTTAAATTATTTGAGATTCAAATCCAACGGGCCCGACACCTCCGGACTGTAAAAAAAAAAGAAGTTTGACCAGATGCTTAGTAATACTGTTCGCCAGCTCCTCATATGGCATCTAACGCTGTATAGATAAAGGTACGAAACCCTTTGTGCGCGAATTCCTCTCGCACTTGGCCAATTTTTTTATCTTTCTCTGTATTACGTACGAGTTACATGTGGACGAAGACTATACTTATATTGCAAAAACAATGGTATTTTTTAAAGAAAACTTTCCTATTCTAATTCAAAGTAGAAACCGTCAAAGTTTCCACTTCTTCGAAAACTAATATTTCATGTAGATATGCAAAGTGATGGTTCTGTTTTTCTTCAAATACATTTCTAACAAAGTTTTATCATTCGCGTGGTATTGCTTATGAATTAATAATGTTATGAATGAAAACAGAATAAATTCTAACTGTATAAGTATTGGTGACCGTTCAGTTTATGCGTTAGCTTGCCATTGCTAGATAGAATTTAAACTCATTTTTATTGGGTAACCATGCTTTTGACCTTATTAATGAATTGAATACGAAAGTTTGCCAGTTATTAACAAATGATATTCACTCTATACACACAAATATCTCAAAGCTCATTTGATTAATTGCTTTAAGAAGGAAGGATCAGATAAAGTCGTAATATATTTTATTACTAGTGGGTGCCCGCGACTTCGTCTGCGTGGAAATATTGGTTTCCCATACAAACCTTACCCCTTACTTTTCACCTCTTAAAAGAATGACTTCTGGGATAAATACTATCCTATGTGCTTTCCTCTCACTCAACCTATCTCTATATCCATTCAAATCGGTTCAGCCGCTTAGGTTTAAGCGTCTTCACGCTAAGAGGTTACAGACAGACAGACACACTTTCGCATTTATAGTATTAGATATAGTTATTATTTTTCATTTCTTTTTTATGAAGACTTTCGGTTATTAATATATTTTCTTTCATTTAACAACTAACTAAAACCCAGACTGGGTTGCTTAGCCTCTGTATAAGCACTCACTATTTCATTATTCGAGTAGCATTGAACTGAGCGTTCCGTGTTTTTGTGTCGATATTTCATTGTGTTCCCGTTTGCAGTTCCCGAAAATGGGTTCGCGGAATTGGTTCGGATTCCCACACAAAATATTTGGGCTACGTAAATAATTATATTATTTTATGTTTGATCTTCGCATGACTGTGGCATGAATTCAATAAGGCAAAAGTTGATAATATATAAAATATTCAATGCAATGGATCTAATTCTGTAATGATTAGCTATCTCCCTCATCAGCCTATTAATGTCCCCACTGCTGGGGCACAGGCCTTCCCTATGGATGGAATAGGGAGATTGGGCCATGATCCACCACGCGGGCCCAGTGCGGATTGGTGGGTGCTAACGACTACAGATGCAGCCGAGACCTACGGCTTAACGTGTCTTCCGAAGCACGGAGGAGATCGAGATAGTAAGTTTTGGTCACTCATCCAATGACCGACCACTGCGAAAGTTGCTTAACTTTAACAATCGCGGCCGAAAGTGATAACCACTTGCGCCATCGAGCTCCTCAATTAGCTATCTAATCTAAACTAAATATGAAAGAAATTTATATTCACATTAATTTCAAGATACTATGTTATAGAATAAAATGGAAAGGGAATGTTATGAAATTAAATAAATAGATAAGTTTTTAAGATAAGAACAGAAATGGGTAATTTTGCAGACACGGGTAATAAAAACGGTTCTTTTGTAGGTGCACATTTTCAACTCTTTGTGGTTATAAATTTTTAACTACACTTTTGTAAAGGCCATGGCTAAAAAACTGCCCTCAACATGTATAATTATTTCGCAATAGCCCGGAACATGAAATTATTTGTTTATTAATTATAACGTGCCTATTCTCATAAAACTTTCGTGAAATAAACAAATATTTATAAGTATAAAAATTTACATCATGTCTGTTCCGAAAGGATAATATTCCGTTTTACAAAGATAAATGACCAATAAATCTACACAAAAATTATTTATGTAATTATGTCGAAATAAACAATCTATCACTCCTAAGAACTATGAAATACTTGACCCTATTTTTTATAACAAATCACTGAAGGCTTAAAATAATAGATTTGAATTTTCTGGTCAGACTGACAAGGCTATATTAAAATGAGTTCTTTGATTTTTGAAAATGAACAAAATAAAACTTCAAGATTTCCTGTCAGGCCGACAATTAGCTGAATGCACAAACCGTGCATGCCATAAAAAAGAAGAAGAAGAAGAACAAATTATTTGTATTTATTTTTGCTTTAAAACACTTTTTGTGGAGTGTTAATCAGATAAATTGGATAAAAGATTCTTAGAAAATGCGAAATTGATGGCTCTGTAAATAATTGGCAATATTTCTTATCAAATGTAGCAAGGTAATGATGTAGTAGGTGTTTACATATTTTTCAGTATTGTGACTTTATCAGAAGTTCCTGAGCCCTTTTTCATAAAAATTACATATAAACTTTCAGCCATTCAGCATTTAATATTACTCCAAGAACAATATTTATACATTGCTACGGCAGTCACTCATACAAAACTTTACCATGTCCTTTATGAGTAAAATGTACAAGCACATCCATCTTAATAATTACCTACATAAAATTAAACTATCTACTAGTTATATTATAATAAGAGTCGTTCGAAAACTAAAATATTACTACATGATTACTACAAATTACAAAATGACTGTGCTGAAAAACACAAAGAACAGAGGTGTGTAACCTGCATTGAAACGTTTATAATATACGAGTACATATAATGCAACCAAACTAAAAGTAAGCATATTCGATGATGATACAGTTGGCGAAATTTTAGTCCGGTCAAATTAGACAGAAAAATAAGAGTGAAAGATGAAATCGTTTTTCAAGATTTTTATCAAAACGGTATGTTTTCAGAATAAATATTCCAGACCTGCTGTTGGGATTCTGTTAATTAGAAAAAAAATCTTCCGCGTCATAATCTTCGATTATTTCTTCTTGATCTCCTTCTTCCTCCGGGTGTAAGTCAGTAGCGATGTGTCGCATGTCTCTTCGTTGGTATTCATTATTTATTGTCGAATATAATTTCACGAAAAAATTTACCGTTCTGATGAAAATAGCGATAAATATTTTTTTTTTACTTTTGACCTCTAGTAATTTTTTACATGTACTGGAACGATGGGGAATTATGATGATTATGTTATTTTAATTAAGTTTTGAACAATGTTACTCTATTCAAGCTTGATGTTAATTTATGTAGGTACCTTTGAATATCTAGACTGACCGGACTTTTATGACGTTTTGATTTGGATTGGATTGGATGCATCATCGTGTCGCTTGTCATCAAATAAGGAACCCGATTTGCTTGAAAATCTTAACATTTTCTTTGTTTGATATTTTGGTAATGCACATATAATATACATTATAGCAATTTTAAATTGTCTTTCGCTACGTTGCAGTTGTTTTTTGGTGATGCGGCGAAGTCGTCGGCCAAATCTTAATGAAGCACTGTTTGTATTACCTCCTAAAAAGGAAAGACCAAAACAAAGTCCTCTTCGCGAATTAGACAAAAATATTATTCTTGTATTTACCAATATATGTATAATAGAAACTTGGCTAAAGAGCAGCATAATAGAAAACTGAAATTTCACAAAAAACAGCACAGCCACAAGTACTTTTTACCAAATAGTTAATTTACCGCAATATGTATTACGTCTGTGTAGTTTTGTATTTCAGTCTATACAATAATGCCATTGACAATATGGTGAAGCAATTTGTGATTAAATATAGGGCAATCGTCATCGTCTTCGGTGTCCTGATCTGGTGAAGAGAGTGATTAATTTAAAATAATCTACATATAAGTTTTGCTTGTACTTGATAAGAGTAGCTTAGGTTGGAAATAATAATGAAAAAATAATAATTTTATTATGTTTATAATTTTACCCAGTTCCAATGTGTGTAGAGAGTCACACAAAGAGATAATAATAAATAAATAACATTACACTCCAGAGTATATGGTAATACATAATATAGGTAATACCAAATAAAATCATATTTCATCATTATACATGTCAAGAAAAGGTTTCGAAACCCTGCTTCTCCCAGCTTCTTTTTTTTAATGTTATCTGGATTGAAGTATAGTATATCCTATCATGAAGCACTGCACACTCCATAGTAATGTAACTTACAAGCTCAGAACCAATTTTTATCAAACGCATAACGGAAACCGTAAGAATATAGCTGCTTTTTTGACTAGTGCATCAATTGACCTGTGTGCACATTCTCCAGCGAAAATTGCCTTTACGATTTGGTTCTCCATGTCAGCTTACGTCCATGTTACTCTATGATTTCAAAGGGTTACATGGCAAAGGTTTTTAAGTATATACAAAGAAAAACTAAAGAAACTAGTTTAAAACGAGTTTATGAAATGCTAGTAGGTATTTTTTCTTCTATTTCAGCATGTTGGTCTGTCTGCTCTCATCAATCTACTCGCGTCACGCTCAGTTCGCGTTCTCCTTTGAAACTGTCAATAACATCACTAATGCCTGTCTATATAGACATGCTGTTGTCAGCGCCGAGTTCCTTTTTATGTATATAAATATAATAGGAACTGGTTATATAAGGGCCTTATTTACCAGTAGGTTATAATATAGTTAGAATTAAACTCTATAATCTTTAAATTCTTTTTTAAAAAAATTAAATAAAACATCCATAAAAATATTTCGTTTGTATGCTGTTCTGAGGATAAGAAAAATATGAAAAAAACCCTTCTGGGATTTCTTTATGAACAAGAACATCAGGACCCAGTCCTCGCCTGAGTACATAACATTGTAGTAGTAATGGTAGAATAAAGTAAAACAAAAATAACTTTATTTTATATAAAATAAATTCAAAGAACTTCATTTTAATAAAAAGTGATAAAATATATTGTTTTAAACTTTCATGGTCACTAACATTATAGTAATATAAAGTTATTTACGGGATTGTTACCATGTACCTTGTTTTTAGCGAGTTTCCGATATTTCGGCACTGTTGCAAGCGCCATGATCACGGAGTAACTGAAGTAATTACGGGTAGGCTGTTATTGGCAGACATATCGGTCTACCCTCCGACGAAGTCTTTTATTGCGTTCGATACCCGTACCACTGTTCACATTCTCACTATTCACTCGAAACTGTTCTCGACACACAACACTTACAGTATAGGATCGCGACACGACACTTTTACGATTATTTCCGGTTTTACACATACGAACCACAGGCTTTCAGACACTCGACAATTTAAACCAGGACGGGTTCACGATTGAGATTTTTATGTTTGTTATTTCAATCGTTTCCCTGACCAATCTTGGTATGTAGTGGCGTTCTGTCGAGATAATCTGTGGGTTAGGAAACTCAATCCAGTGGTAAGGAATAGAATCAATCAAATGTTCCACGATGTCTGATTCCTGCGTATCGTTGTTCTTGATTGCTTTTATGACGATGAAACTCGCTAAAAACAAGGTACATGGTAACAATCCCGTAAATAACTTATATTACTTTAAAGTGATAAAATTCCTAAATATATATATATATATATATATATATATATATATATATATATATATATATATAATTTATATATTTACTTACTTATAATACCTATAAGTGAACCGAACCTGTTTGTAGTAAGGAACTGGAACTACTGCACCGATTTAGCGCCTAAAGAAGTTTAAACTTATAAAAATGAACTGATAAAATTTTGACAGCTCTATGAAATATCTCTCGTTGGCTTTGGCGTTCAGACTATACTGGGCAATTAAATGAGTTTGGGATACTCAGTGGGCGAACTTTTGATACAATTTCGTCCACCAGTGTAATTTATTTTATTCTTCTTTACCAAAATATAGTAAATGGCGGACTTAATGCCATAGGCATTCTCTACCAGTCAACCAGTAAGGGTGTGGGAGACGAATGTTATGGCGATAGAGTGCGAGCTACTAAAGTTAGAAAAACCTATATATTATCCTTCTTAACTTTACTATACTATAATAAACGATAAATAAATATTACATAATAATCAAATATCATAAATACACATATAAATAAATAGATATATGTATATAATAAACATACACATATAATTATATATTGAGTATTTTTCTTATGTCTCGACATCAAGAGGCCCGTAAAAAAATTTTGAACTTTTATTCTACATTAAGCTCAACCACTTAAGTTATTTTTTGGGCACTAAACTCATTCTCTCTTCTTCTTCTTGTTCATTTTGACGCTGACTCTGTTACTTTTCATTATAATAACTGAAAACAGTATGTACATTTTAGTCGCAGTCAGATTGTAAATTATGCTGCATTATATTTCGGCTCTAAAAACGGTGGCATTTTGTATTGTGATTGATTGAGCAACATGGCACGTTATTTCAAACGGCTAGCCGTATTTGATGGGTTATTGGTTGCTGCTTAGGCAGTTATTGCCTATCGCCATGTCCCTCGACAGTCGATAAAGGACATTTTTTTTATTTTATATTTTTTAAAGCATTTAACTGCAAGATGTTTAAAAGAAATTTTTACTAGAAGAAATTCCACGTTGTCCAGGCAGCAGACGGGACTCGAACCCCACCCTCCGCTATCCGGGCGGATGCAAAATGTAATTTTGCCATCTAACTGTGTAATATGTATAATTAGTCTATCTAAGCCATAGATCTAGGCTAACTCCACTCAAGCAGTAAATTTTTGCTATCGCTCCCAGTCTAGCAAAATTTCAATTACTTTTACTTCCATAATTGAGTTTTAAATATAAAGCTAAAGGTACCTACCTGCTTTTAAATTTGTGAAATCTGATAGAACACCGATTTCCAATTTCCGTTCGCACCAGCCTGTTCATGATCACGCTAAAACAGTATTACCTTTGCTGTGATAAAATTCTCTCTCACACACACACAGGCACATCGAAACACAACCCGAGAGGACCTGTAATGTTATTGATCGATTTAAAAAATTCGCGCCCCCAGCGCTGTTGACATTTCAGTCACGATGCCCACGCGGGCTGGCTAAGGTTACTCTATTGAATTTTAATGGCTACATGAACTAAAATTTACCCAATTTCAGCAGTCACTTGGCAGGTAAGTACTTACGAGACCATACCTTGCAATCTTTCGATTAATGTTTACACGAATGCCATTAATTTAGTGAAATTTATTATTCATTATATAATAGACGGCATCCTGCAATATATTAGGAAGTGGAGCAATAAAATACCTATCTTGTAATTATATTCGGCTATTAGGGATTTCAATAAAGAATTTGTTCAGAATGATTTATTAAATGATGAATGTCTAAATGTCCATTAATTTGCACCATTTGTCTCTAACATTCGTTTAGGTTGACTGGTAGAGACTGCCTGTGGCATTAAGTCCGCCGTTTGCATGTTAATGGCAATAAGGTTTAAATAAGGGTAATTTGAGAAGACAGTTTCTTCACTGTAAACTAGAAACATAATAGAGCCTTATCGAATAGGGATGCTTAAGCAAGTTATAGATAAGACCTCTAAATAAATTTCAGTGTTTTGTATAGTAATGACTGAAATTACGTTCACTTTGATTTATTTAATAACTCTACTTCGTGCTTCATTATTCTGACGATGCAGACCTGAAAAGGCTGCGAAACGTCAATAAATAAATAAATTTCGTGCATTAACCCGTTAAAACTTTTTTTTAATGAGTGATGTGCGTGAAAACCTAAGAAACAAATATAATAAAACAGTCATTTATATAAACATATTTTTTTTAATAAAAATCTTAGTCATTATATCTGATTTTATTTGGACTAATTGAAAGACAAGTAAATAATATACAACAGCCAGACTAGGACGTATTATGGCTATTTCGAAAAAGAAGAAGCAATTTGTTGAAATAAAACGACAGTGGACTGGTAAGCAACTGTCACATCTCCCGAGTTAACATGTAAGTAATTAGTGAAAGGGAAAACATTAGACTACGATTCAGTTTTAAGGTTAACTTGATGAAATTGTCTTTGAAAATATTACCCACATAATTATAAGTAAAGCTAGGCTGCAAGGAAGTAAAAAATGGTATTCCTTACTATAATATTAACGGTCACTAAGAGACATCAATAAAATTACGAGTGAAAAACAGCAATATATTTTTATTAGAAAAAATTGGGGATATTCTGTCTCTTAGATATTGGTGTACGCAATTAACGTCTCTGACTGAGACGGAAATTATAAAGCTGCGTAGCAACTCGTGGAGGGTCCGCGTAGCTACAAGTATTTATATTGCGTTATAGGGTACGCTTAGGTGACTACGCGTAAGCGTAGAGGAACTCGATGGCGCAAGTGGTTATCACTTTCGGCCGCGATTGTTAAAGTTAAGCAACTTTCGCAATGGTCGGTCATTGGATGGGTGACCAAAAATTACTATCTTGAGCTCCTCCGTGCTTCGGAAGGCACGTTAAGCCGTTGATCCCGGCTGCAACTGCAGTCGTCAGTAACCACCAATCCGCACTGAGCCCGCGTGGTGGGTCATGGCCTGATCTCCCTGTTCCATCCATAGGGAAGGCCTGTGCTCCAGCAGTGGGGACATTAATAAGCTAATGATGATGACCCTGGAAAGCGCCATCCGTCCACAACGCAGCTTTAGAGTCAATAATGGCAGTTAGATAACTTTTGTTATTTAGAAAATTTAACGATAGCATTAAGCTCGACTGTTGTTTTTGTACATATTTATATATTATGCTGCACTCCTTTGTAAAACAAAGTGTTTTAATTCACAAGTATTCGTTAGTCCTTTACGAGGCATTTAAGTCAATAATGCATGGGACTTAATGCATGGGACTCTATGAGGCCATGTGAATCGAGCCCATTACTGACGCCATAAAAATACCCATCCGGTCGCAAGGGCTACCGGGAATAAAGCTAGAACGATCTTTACCTAGTTTATGATGTGGAAGACGTTTTTTGACACAATTTAAATTGTTTGCGGATGATACGATTCCCGCTTCAAGTTGTTTTATTGATGTGAAGTGAGCTTCATATTTACACAACTATAAAAATAAGGGTAATGTTTTCAGGGATCATATGTTTGCATGTGTGTTGGACGGAGACGGCCAGAGATAGAGTTACTATCACATTAGTGAAATTAATACGGATTTGCGTTACCTATAGGTATACTTATTGCGATATTTCTGGTGAATAAATGAATATTATTTCTTGATTTGTAATATATTATAATATTCAGCATACTGTTAAATGATTTCAACTTTAGTAGCTATGCTAAATTGGTGTTACGGAAGGTAACAAGTTTAAACATTTGAAATAACATGCGAAAGCACAAAAGCGTTGTCACTGAATACGAACAAAAATGAGAATTTAATTTTTTACTCTTTACGTTCAAAGCTGTAGGTTGAATTTAAAGTGCCTAGTTCACAAAGTTGTTAAAATAAACGTGCAAAAATATTTTTCGTCACTAAAGCTTCTGGTTCGTAGTTATAATTATATATCTTTATTCATGAGTTCATTGGCAAAATTCCGTGGCAAATTTGCGTTGACACGCAATTGGGATAATCCCTGCGTCACTCAGGCATGTTATTATTATACTCGTGTTTATATATTTTTATTCGTTTGGTACGATCGACGTTCAATATTATGTACTACTAACATTTATTTCAATATTTGTTATGCCCTCGAGTAAATCTCATTTACGTATTATTAAATAAACTTTTCACAGAAAGATAGAATAACAAAAATAGGTTAAAAGAGATTCTCTGTTCGAAACGCAACGCCATTCTGGAGAAATATTCTAGACCCCATTCTATCTATTTAGGGTGAAAGTTTCCGTGACAAATTTTATTTTCACAAATCAAGTAGTTTTACATGTTTTGTAATTAGTTAGTGAATGCTATAAAAAAGAAGCAACATTCTTCTTTTTTATAGCATATATCATTTTAAATTCAGCCAAATTCTGGCGACATACTCTCGCATAGGTTACAAATTCCGGAAAGGAATAACTTCCAAATTATTTTTTAAAGATTAAATAGGTTCTTCTGGTAATTTTGCAACATATTTTAATTTAAATATGTTTTACTACTATAAATATAAATCTTTCAGCATTCCATTACCCTTTGCCGAGAAGGTATGAGAGTTTCATAAAGCGATGACTGGCGATATATTTCTCATCTTACTCAAGCCGTCTTTCCGTTAATCACAGAACACGTGTTCTATTTTCCGTACCTAATACAAATGTTACATTTCTCATTTCTCTTGTTTACGAAATAAGCCACATCTTCATTTCAAACGAAATACTTAAATGTTTTTCATATTTATATTCGACGTCGAAGTAAATAATTAAATTCATATCAAAGCAACTAGGGTATTTGACAGTGTTAAAAATAAGTGCCAATTGTTAGCATCTGTGTTTAGAATGAATATTGGCAGGGGTTTTTACTATATTGACAAAAAAAAAAATCATAATATTACTAAAAACTAACGAAAAAGATAATAGTTTTCTTATCTACTGTCACGTGACCGAAAACGCTTGGGATTGGCGGAGCCTAAAATGACGTCACACGCAAGTAAACTTCCGGTTAAAGTGACATGACATTGTATCGTTTGACGTTTTAATAACAGTCGCGTGACGTCACACACTAGTAAGACGCCATATTGTCCAGAGAAACGTTTTCGTGGCAACTTGAAAATGGAGTTTTTGATTTGGTTATTTTTACTGAAATACACAACAGAATGATGAATATCCATTTTTTAACGGACTCCATAAACATTAGTCAATAACGTGAGATCGTTTTTTAAAACTTGTCAAATACCCTTAGAAAAATGTAGCAATACTATTAAAATAGATAATTTTGCGGAAGATAATTTACTAGTATCGATATTTTATTAAGATATCTCGGATATGGTAGCTATTATAACATTAATATCCTTGTTGGCACGTTAACCACGTAATTTCATGTACTTACTGTAAATGTTTGAGCAGTCAGTCAATTACTAATTGAAGTAAATCTCATTAACGTATTAAATAATGACTAGAATACCCTAAGCTGTGCAAACAAAATGGCCGTCACAACTCCCTGTTATATTTCGAGTTCTACTGAACCTATCGTCTGCATCTATTTCTATTTATCTTTTCTATATATAATTATTATAATATAATGTTGCGTGGCAGAAATCCGCCACTTCCACAGACAGGGGTTTTATGACGCGGGCAGAAATCATCTACTTACAGAGCTGAGGGTTCTTTTTTGGGTAACTCATTAATTCGGAATTCAGTCCTATCAGAGGTTTTTGTAGCCGTACCAGCTACACCAGCTTCATAGCTACCGCATGTGAACAAGAGGGACAACATTAGGATAACACTTCAGGATAACACGTAATGACGAATTTTCGCAATTGATATTATATTTGTTTTACCTAATTTTAAACTTACAGGTTAAAAATTGATTATTGATTCGTATACAGCCATACCTACATCATGGGCGGGGGAAGATAAATATCGATAATTACTTTTGTGTTGATGTTTTATAATACGATACATTCTGTTAGATTATACAGTATTGATAATAATGATTGGATACTCAGCAAGTCTGCATGCTACACCAACCGTTTCTGCTCTAAAGATTATAGGATTTACATCTAGTATTTGATTTAGTAATGAGCACAAACATTCTGTTACCGAGTCACAGTTGTTACATCCGTTGCCTAGTATTAATTAATAGTACACCCTAATTTAGCTCAGAGCTGATTAACAACTGGTGTGTATTGTTCCCATTCTACATATTTACTTAGGTATATTTGACGATGACGACCGAGTCCCATCCCATCGTAAAATATTTAACATTTAAAATACAATAATTACTGAAGCAAAATCGCCAAGAATACAACGTAAATTTTCATTGTGTTTTGTGTAAGGCCGACGATGTTCTAGGAGGGCGGGGGGGGGGGGGGGGTCAAGTTTATATACTTACATAAATGAAGAATGTAACTGAAATTATGAATTAGACTATGCTGAGTGGTCTTAAAGTAGTCAGAAGTTTTGGATAACGTTATTCTAACTGAGCGAACTGCATAGCAACATCTTACTACTTAATGAGTTTTATTTTTACTAAGCTGGGTTGGGTTACAACTATGGTCAATCCGGAATATTGCTAAGATTGTAACACGAGAAAAAGTAGCATGATGTCAATATTAATACAAGTATCAAAAGTCATCTCCTCAGGTCTGTAATTTTCATTGTGAGAGTGACAACGCCAGATAAAAGAGTCAATGTGCAAGCACGTGACACTAATTCCCGTGTGCTAAAGTACATTTTCGCGCCAGCACGTAAGTTTGAGTTGTACAAGTTTTGTTACAGAGATGGTTGGCGAAGATGCCACGTGATGTGCGTGAAATACCTTCATCCCGACGCAATTGCTTGGCACAGAAGGCGCCCTTTATATTGTAATCTACGTTGGCGTACTTATTTGCGGTTACAGTTATGTATTACGTTCGTTCTTGTGTAATAAGAACTTCTCTTGAAATATTATGCAGCTTTTATTGTATTGTGGCAAAGCAGCAAATATTTGTCAGATGTGTTTGTAATGGTTTAGATAGTCAAAACCGCACCTTTTTGACCATTTCCAATTTCAAGATGACTACCCGAGGATGGAGAAGGTTTTAAGTTGAGATGATGTTCGTTTGTGTGTGTGCCTTCGAATTTTGCCAAACAGGTACAGTACCAGGCCATTTATAAGTCGCATCGTGCTTTAGAAGGAGATACTCGGCTAGCTTCGGCTTTGTAGAGCTTCATTTCTGTCAACGAAACACTAACAGTCCGGTATCTATTAAACCTGTTTTTAAGTTTTTTTTTAGAAATCAATACAAAAAGAAAACATGTAGTTAAAAGACAACATATATGTACTATGTATGTTAATTTATTTATTTTAATGAAAAACTGTAATTTTTATTTTCAACCAAATAACAAAATACAAAAAACTAATATATATGCGAAGCTTCTCATAAAATATTTACTGCCATCATCATTTTTATTTTTTTTCTTTCTTTCACGAAATATTTATATTTGTTTTAGCAACTCTATATATATTTTAGGCAGAACGTGACAGCTCTTTAGCGACATTGAAATTGAACTAAGACTGACAAGAATCCGCGACTAAAGGTCAGGTTGACAAGGGTGACAGAGACGGCGCTATACGAAGCCGAAGCTAGCCGAGTATCTCTTTCTAAAGCTCGATGCGACTTATAAATAGCCGGATATATTATTAACACGCGAAAGAAAAACTTTTTTACCTCTTCTTAGGCACATTTTTAGGGTTTTGTAACTCAAAAGAAAAAAACAGAACCCTTATAGGATCATTTTGTTGTCTGTTTGCCTGTCAGGACTCTTTATCTCAAAAACGCGTGGACGTCTCGAGTTGAAATTTTAACCATATACTCAAATCTGCATTCCCTTGAAGGCTGTGAAAAATCAAACTTCTAAGTTAACGTTAATAAAAGGGATATAGAGTGTATCTACAAATTTGTACGGAACCCTCGGTGGGCGAACCTGACTTGCATTTGTCCGGTTTTTCCGGAAGAGTGCAAGAAGATAATCTAATATATAAAACTTTCGTGTCACGGTGTGCGTAATTGAACTACTCCGAAAGGACTCGACCGATTTTCGTGAAATTTTATATGAATATTCAGTAGATCTGAGAATCGGACAATCAATCTATTTTTTACCCCCATAAATGTTAAGGGTCCACCATTAAATATTTTTTTTGGACGAAATTTTTTGTTTTTATTTTTTTATGATGCATATTCATACAAAAATACTCGTACAAACAACCATAAATTTTCACCCTTCTACCAACAACACCTATTTTTTATGGCCCTATTCTAACTATGCTCAAGACTAGATTAATTACTGAGAATCTTTCTATAAATACGGGCCTAAGTCGTTCAAAGAGAATAACTATACCTTTAAAAATAATACATTAAACATAAAATAAGTAAATATGCTACTTTAGTGGGAATCATTAGCGACACAGGTGAATGAATGAATGAATGAATATATTCTTTATTGCACCATTACACACAATACAGAGAACATAAAACACAGAAACAAAAACACAAAAGGCGGCCTTATTGCTAAGGTAGCAATCTCTATCAGGCAACCTTTGGCTAATTGAAACCATACCAGGTTTCATATACACACCTAGACTTAAGAAAACAGAAAAGCTCGTGTACCTGCTTTATACCGATAAACTTCTGAAAATGCGACTGGCTTCTTATCTTAGACTTACCTATTTAGCGGACAGGAATATCGATTTCCTTTCCAGTGACAATCAATCGTTGAGTGGTTTCGTATAATTAATCAGTTTTGGTTAAGATGTTGGCGTCTCCATTGGTCGAGTTGTCTAGTGCTGGGTAGCTAGCATCTTTTTTAGGGTTCCGTAGTCCTGAAAAGCAACCCCTATTGTTTCGTCATGTCCGTCTGTCCGTCCCCGGTTTTGCTTGGAGACTATTAGCACTAGAAAGCTGTAATTTTGTGAAAATATGTATATCAATCACGCCGACAAAATGGTAGAATAAAACTTTGAAAAATAAATTTTTAGGGTAGCTACCCTACATGTAATCTGGGGATGTTTTTTTAATTATCTAGCCCAACGTATGGGATATCGTTGAATAGGTCCATTAAAATTGCTTAAGGGTTCCTAAAACTATTTTTCGATTTAGAGATCCAAGGGGATTCCCGAAAAACTAAAGCTAACGCGGACGAAGTCGAATTTCTTTCAGTTATACACCCTACCACTAATAATCTCCTCAACGTCCTATGGTTGGACTTGAAGAGAACGCCTATGGTATTAAGTCCACCATTGTACATTTGTGCATGAAGATTTTTTTTTTATAGATAGGTCCGACAAATGACTCCACCCCATCTGATGTTAAGTGATGGTGAAGTCTGATATACTAACTATTTTCGACTATGAAAATAATACTCGTACCTATGTATTTTATTTCTTTCTTTTAGTGGCTTTGTTTTTATGAAGTCGGTTTTTCATAAGGGTACCTAACTGTCACAGCGCCAAAATTTACATTTACCCGTAACGCATAAGGTAGCTTATTAAAAACAGTAAATGTTTCCATAAAGTAATTTCCAGTTTTACGTAAGCCATTTCGCGTATTATGTAGCGCATTAAAGCAGACTGTTGTAAACGCGCCAGGAAAATGGTAAAGCTAAAAGTAATTACAGATTTTTTAGGGGAGTAATTATATTAAAGTTACAGCTTAATTCTGCACCTGCTACTCACCGTTATATTACATATCTTAGAACAATCATCTGTGTCTATACTATAACATTTCTCTAAGATGGATAAAAACATTCTTCTAATAGGTCCTCAAACCAGAGAATCATTAGTACAGGTCTCTTTGCCTCAAATTTATGGTAGATAGGCCGTGGTTAGATGTGCTTATTATGAATCCAGCAGCCTCGGGTTCGAATTCCGGACGAGGCAAATGTTTGTGTATGATAACATGATAACGTGCATTTTCATTTATGTCATGGCTGATTATTATGCTTGTTATAAGTGTCCGACATTTATTTATTCTGGTATGATAGCATTGTCAATCCTTCTAACATCTATCTATATATTTAAAACTCAAAGGTGACTGACTGACATAGTGATCTATCAACGCACAGCCCAAACCACTGGTCGGATCGGGCTGAAATTTGGCATGCAGGTAGATGTTATTACGTAGGCATCCGCTAAGAAAGGATTTTCATCAATTCTACCCCGAAACGAAGCGAGGGCGGGCCACTAGTTTTTAAATAAAGTTTGTATGTTTGTGTGTTTGTTGCTCTATCACGCAAGAACTACTGAACGAGTTTGGATGAAATTTACTACGCATATAGTTCATGATCAGGATTGAGACATAGGATACTTTTTATCCCGGAAAAATGTCAGGTTCCTGTGGGATTCACATAAAACTAAAGTTAACGCGGACGAAGTCGCGGGCGGCCGCTTGTTAGTCACAATTCTATCAAGACGTTTTAGATTAAGAAGCTTGCTAGCCTACAAGAGATTCTGAATATGCTGTCCGTTCTACCATAGGAATGTAACAGCTACTAAATTTCATGTTTTTTCTTACGCTTATTAAATTGCTTGTTTTTTTTATAAAGCCCTTTAGTATGAGATAAACATAAAACTGTCAGGGTAAAAAAAAAGAGTATGCTTATGACCATACGACTGAAGTGAAACTTCTTTAGCTCCAATGATCTGAATATTATGAACTTAACCTGAAGATTTGTTGATAGGAAAAAAAACAACAATCCGCGCTGGGTCCGTTATCACCCACCAATCCGCACTGGGTCCGTTATCATCCACCAATGTTCATGTATTATATATATGTATAAATATTTATGTAATTTGTGTTTAACGACGTGTCACCGGTGCGCGCGTAACGAAAAAGTCGTAACACATTCGCCAGTTTACCTAAGCGTGCCTAAATAAGTTACACTTCAAAAACAAAACAAAAAGAAAAATGAGAAGTGAAGTGATATCTCAGCAAAACAACTACGTGCCGAGCAAGCTGACGTGACAACATAATTTATTCCTAACGAACGAGATTACAGAGTAAACGCAATCTAATGAAAAACAATTGAGCGAAATTCTTTTGTGACATTTAAAGCTTGTTAAGCTCGTTAGACCACTATAAATACAGAACAGAAGAACAAGTTCATAGAATATAATAAAACTTGTTAAACAGATATAGTATATACATAAAATGTATACAATAACAAATTCTCTTTAACTCTGCTTTTGCATAAAATGGCTAATGTATTTATTACGTGAATAATGTCATTTCGGTGTGATATTATATAGCGAGTTGGTTGATCAGAACAAGCAACTACGTTAAACTCAAAAGAGCAAACCCAAAGGTCCTGAGGGACGTTTTGGTCTACGAGAAAATACCGAAATTTGTCTAATGACATCACCATTGTTTCAAAGGACGATAATAGGGTCGAGCCTTGGTTTACTTCCCTAACTTACCTATTATCTCCATTATGGCATTAATATGTATTAATGAGTTGGAACTTATGAATAACTAATTACTTAAGGGAAGCCTTCTACGCTAAATGCGTGTTAGTGGTTAGTTAGTAGTTAATTGTTTAATTAAAATAAATTATACAACTCCCGCTTGAAATCGTTTAAAAATTTCCGAATCTTGTCAATGTTTTTCCCTTTGAGAAATATTTATTTGACTTGATTTTTTTTATCGCTTATGACTATATGACGTCTCGATAGCAGTGCTTATAAATTTTCCTTAAATAGTAATGATTGTAGTTCATCAAACCATAATAACATCGGCAATCCCTATGTCTGTCTTTTGTAACCACAGCGAAATTAGTTTTGTGAATTTATATTCGTAGTTTCATTACATAATGTGTATATTTCACATTATGTTATAAATGATTTTGAGTTTGAGTGTCTTTTGTAAGAAAGCTGTTTGACGTACCTAAATATTGTCTTTTTCGGTTATAAAGTCTTTTTTGTTTTTAATAGAAGAAATGAATAGGTATATTTTTAATTATAGCGTATTAATTTTCGTGAGTACATGAAATCATTGTTTATTATCTCTGAATTGGCCTCTTTTTCAACTATCGGTAAAACATTTTCGAATTTCATTGCTGTCACTAGCGCTCGTTTAAAAAGCGACAACGATTTATAGCAGGGACATCCGAACCTTTCCTCTACAAGGTAAAGCGACATTCCGACACCTTAAAAGAAATAATAAGATAAGCTATTTACTAGGGAGTTTGGACATTCTGAAGGAGTTCTGTAATGTTAAAAGTTAGCATTTAATAAAATATACAGTTTAAAGTTATACGCCTCTAGAGAATTATGAGACAAGGTGCGGTAAGCTTATTATTCCGTATGTACTGTAGTGGAGATCACAGACTTATTTGAGTAGTAGTACATTTTATTCCATACTTTGGTTAGTTTTATGTATCTTGATGTCTTTAATTTGGTGTGTGTATTAATACTATAAATAAGTTTCCATTTTTAAAGATTATATATAGAATACATTAATAAAGTACATAATATTATACATTCATTAATAAAAATATTTAGAAAATATAAAAAAAGTGCATTCGCCCGGATAGCGAAGGATGCCGGTTCAAGTCCCGTCTGCTGCCTGATCCGCGTGGAATTATATCTAGTAATATTTTCTCTAGATTTAAACATCGAGTATAATCATGCTTAAAAAAATATGATTATGGAAAGTACAAAATTTGTTATTTGTAAAATGAGTCCAGCTGTAGGTATTATTTTTAACTTAATTGAATTCATACTATATAGGTATATAGATGAGAATTGTGCACCTAAATGGGTATATTGAAGTTGTAACTATACAATTTTGTACTATATTTAGCTTAATATACAGGATATAATGTTGTTTTAAGTTGGAATCAAATTCAAGTTCCTAACTATGTAGAAATTATACAAACTAAATATTCCCCAGGGAAGAACTTGTGTTGTTCTGAATAGTTTATCGGATTATCATCGAAAGATTAGGGTTATATGTAAAATATTGACTTAATCCTATTTCCAGTTAGCAGAACATGCGTACCTGTAACAAAAGAAAAACATACAAACATGTTATTTCAATTCAAAAAAAAACTTACTAAATATTATCACAAATATTGCTCAAATATATATTTTGTGGTACCAAAAATATTACTCGCACTTTTGCCTACCCTGGCCGAATCCCCTACCCCATGGAGTCCTTTTTTTTATAACGCAGGTAAAACATCTTTTTACAGACAACGGCGCTTTTAAGAGGCACACCGCCGAACGGACCTCACACCTGGCTCCCGCAAGTCTTACGGACCCGCCAGTGGCTGCCCACCGAGGACCCTGCAACTCTTACGGGCGCTTTACGGCATAATAACCGCTAAAAAAGTCCTGCGAATACCTTCTACACTGCTTAATGCGAAGCCCGTCCCCGTTAGGGGTTCTACCACGGCTACCCCGTGGAGTCCTGGAACTTTACTCACCGACACCACCAAAAGGTAGTGTTATTTTTCTGTGATCTTCTGTAAGGGGCAGGTTACTTCCCCAGACGGGCGCTCCAATTCGAGCGTGCAAACCATAGCGGTTTGCTCCTATCTAATATTTTGAGTGCGAAAGTTTTTTTGTTACGTTTTCACGCCTAAAATATGTACTACAGTGATTATGCGGAATTTTGGTTTGGAGCCAGATATGACCCTGGATATGGTTAAAAGGTGGGTTTTTTAAAAGCGGTGAAATGGGGACGAAATTTCGTTTAGGAAACCAATTAAACTGTGCGGATTTATTTCTCATATAAAGTGAATTCATGTTGCTCTAGCTTAAAAATGGAAAACAAAAACAAAAAAAAAATACCTACATCATAAAATACCACAAAACTACATTGCTGTATATTTATACATGTTCATCGCTCTTCATCATCATCAGCCTATTAATGTCCCCACTGCTGGGACACAGGCCTTCCCTATGGATGGAATAGGGAGATAAGGCCATGACCAACCACGCGGACCCACTGGGGATTGGCGGGTGCTAACGACTACAGATGCAGCCGGGATCAACAGCTTAACGTGCCTTCCGAAGCACGGAGGAACTCGAGATAGAAGATATCACCCATCCAATGACCGACCACTGTTAAAGTTGCTTAACTTCAACGATCGCAGCCTAATGCGCTTACTACCTGCGCCATCGAGTTCGTCGAGTTATTATTAAAGTATATTTAAAGTCAAATTAAAATGTGGAGCCGACTATGTCATCTCATAGATCGGAGTTGTAATTTTCTGCTTGGCTTAACATGGCGCTGTGAGCAAAATGTGAATTTCGTCCTATCCTACCTATATCATAAATGTGAAAGTTTGTATGTGTGTTATTCAATCACACCGAAAAGGCTGAATTTGGTACACATATACTTTATAACCTGGAATAAGACATAGGGCATTTTTTATCCTGGAAAAATGTTTGGTTCCAAGAGGAATTTTTAAAAAACTTAAGTCAACGCGGACGAAATAGCAGGCGGCAGTAGGCGGCGGAAGTAGCTGCTAGTTTAAAATAAGCTTTAGGTTTACTTATATATGAATTTTCATTTGAAATCCTTTTTGTTGTTTAATTATATATTACTTATTATTTATTTATTTTAGTGGTTTTATTTTTTTTGGATTCGGTTTTAATTGTTGGTAAAAAAATACTACACGTTGTGTCGCACGCGATAGTTAGAGGCAACGTAATCTAAGATGAGATTGTGTGTTAAAAAAATAAATAGAGCATTGTCTTGTAAAACTAGATACAATATTAACCAACATCATTAGACTATTATAGTTCTCATTGCCCTCCCTAAGAATGGAATAAAGCCATGATCCACCACTTAACCATTCGTCCATCGTTGTGGATGCAGTCGGGATTGGATGGCTTAACGGAGGAAATAGAAATTATCATTTTTGGTCATCCATCCTAATACCGGCCATTGCGAAAGTTGCTTAAATTCTACGATCGCATAACAAACATCCAGCCAGCCTACGAATATCATGATCCCAACTTGTCTCAGGGAGTCCTAGTGTTAGGCTGGCTGGAGTGGGCTGGATGAGAGTAGCACAAAATCGGGAGCATTGGCGTGCATTAGGGGAGACCTATGTCCAGCAGTAGACGAACATAGGTTGATGATGAAAAATGAATGAATGAATGAATAACAAACATCAACTAGTTAAAAAGATCAATATTAACGACATAACAGTAAATAAAATAATAAATATTTCCAACATTCACACAAATAAGGATGGTGACTTACTTTTTTTTCTTCGTGTACCAGATTACCAAAAAGTATTGGACACGTATTTTTTCTTTTTTCACATAATTAAAACATTACAGAGATATATTGGTTTGAAAAGTCGCATGACGTCACGTTTTGGTACAATTTGTACTTAAAAGTGACGTCACGAGCCACCCCACTCTCAAACTTGGCACGCTTTATATTTTTGAAGTTATACTTCTTTAGGCGCGTTATGAAAAAATTATGAGAGTGAAATTTTAAGGTACGCGACCAACTACATGCTTTACTTTTGTGTTTACCGCACATTAAGAAAATCTACCAACAAATTAGAGATAGAATCTCTATTTAGTGGGTGCTAACGACTGCATTGTGAAGGCCTATCAAAAGTATTTATTAATCTGGAACAACGGAACCAAAGCGCGATTCAGGAGACTACAGCGCCATCTCTTGACCATTGGTGTAGTAGAACCAAAAACCACATCATTATTTTTTGTAATAAAGTAACAGTTATAGGTATTCATATTTATAATATTTATCCACATGTTTCTAGTTTGTATATTCGGAATACGTGTTTGAGTTTCATACAAGTGCAAATCACATATGTTCTAATAAATTATATTCAGTAGCGATTTTAATTGAATATTTTGATTATTTATTTATTTTTTCAAATTAAAACTGAACTTTATTGACTGTATCCTTTTCCAGACTTTTTATTAATTTATTGTAATTAATTATTTGCATGCAATTAAAAACTAATTTTAAACGATGCCAAAGAAGGATAACTTCTCACGCGCCTACATAAGTACACGCACCCATTTTATTTTTATTTTTTGGTTGATTGACCAAAGAAAAAATACATGTCCATTATTTTTTGATCATCTAACTGACGGACTTAAAAGAATTTTGTTTACTTTACCCCGTCGTCACCCCTATTAGCCTAGCCCACAGTAAGCACTGTAGGCTTGTGTCATGCGATACTTGGGTAACGGATAGAATAAATATACTGATACATAGTATATCTATATAGAAATACATATTAAACATTCATGACTGGAGTACAAATGCTCGTATTCATCACACAAACATCTTCCCCCACCGGGATTTGAACCCGGGACCTCTCGAGTCGGCGACACCATGAAACCCGGCGTTCAAACCACTCGGGCACGGAGGTCGTCGAAATAAATATGCTAAATTATTTACAATCAGAAACATGGACATAGGATTTCGCAATGCTTATTCCTACTTGGTCCGTGATCTGAAGAGTACCTACCTCTAATAAAAAAATAAGAAAATACAAATATTTGCTTGAAATTTTAAATGGGTTGGCAGTTAATATTATATACCTACCTACTGAAAATAAGGGTACCTTAAAACGTGTTGATTTACCTCGTTTACTGATCTTTCAAGAAAAGGTTTTATTTTCTTAAGCGTAATTTAAGCTTCCATAAAATTTTGGACGTTCGCGTTAGGTTAATAACGATGTCTATTATGATCTGATCAAATAATCCTCTTTTAGTCGGATTACAAAAGATATTAGTATTTATTTAACGAATAATTATATGCACATTTTAGTTAACAAAATATACAGACAGTCCAAATCACACTAATATTATAAAGGCGAAAGTTTGTGAGTGTGTATGTTTGTTACTTCTTCACGTCTAAACGGCTGGAGCCACTTTAATAAAATTTGGTATGGAGTTAGCTGACACTCTGGATTACCACATAGGCTACGTTTTACTGCGGGAAAACATCCCTAATAAACCGCAGGTAACACTGCGGGGCTCAGCTAGTGATATATAAAATGATATTTTTGATATATACCCACGAGATTATTAATTTTTGTCACCCACCCTATGACTGGCCATTGAAAAAGTTATTGAACCTCCACGATAAAGTATTAACGTGCTTACCACCGTGCTATTAACTTAAATTCGTATTGGTTACAAACTACTCGAATTAGACAAGTTAGTACCTACATGTATTCACTTAATCTAATATATAAAATTCCCGTGTCACGGTGTGCGTAATTGAAGTTCTCCGAAACGGCTCGTCCGATTTTAGTGAATTTTTTTATGCATATTCAGTAGGTCTGAGAATCGGAAAACATCGTTTTTTCATCCCCCTAAATGTTAAGGGTGGGTCAAAAATAAACTTTAAGGGTCCACCCTTAAAATTTATTTTTGACCAATTTTTCTGTTTTTATTTTTTTATAAAACACCATAAAAATACATACAACCCTAAATTTTCACCCTTCTACTACCAACCCCTATTTTTTTTATGGCGGTACGAAGTTTGCTGGGACAGTTAGTTTAAGTATAAAAGTTAACAGCTTGATGGCTTAGCCCGCTGGTAAGCGGCTTCTGCGATTGCAGAGCTTAAGGAACTTTCGATGCTTGCTTTGGAAGACGCGCTTAAGCTTTTGATGACTCTTAAACTATCAAACCGCATTGGGCTCGCATAATTCGGTTTTATGAAAAATATAAAAATAAAAGGCATGACCCATCACGACAGAAATAATGTACTTGTCTCCCCTTCTTTCTTTATATAATCTGGCTTATAATTTATAATACACACAGGCCTTTTCACAGTATCGAGTACAAAATTTGTATAATATGCAGTAATATTTCAAAAACCTTTTAGTAAAATATTTTTTAATAATATTATAAAGCAAGTTGTAATTTAGGCGGTCAAAGCTATTTCGGCATGATTGAGAACAAACATCCAACCAAATCAAAAAACAGTCTTTATTGTATTTGTACTACATAGTTTATTTAATTATTAAGCGCTTAAGAATTTAAGACTCTTGTGGTTTGTGAAAAATAATATACTATAATAATATAGTGAATTTCTTGGAACGCTTAGTTATTCCTTGAGTGTTTTGAATGGCGTTGTGTAAATATTTTGCAAGATGAACTCATTCAAAACGCGTTTCTTTTTCTGTATGATAAAAATAATTTCTTAAAACCGGAACAACAATATCATTCATGAATGCAAATAATTCTTTTAAAATAAATTGAATTTAAATACCACATATAGGTATGACGTAGCATCATTTTGAGGATGGTTAACAATCGATTTTTTTGCTGTGTTGAAAGTTATCTACATAAGTTGTATATGAAACGTGGAATTCAACAAAAAGTCCTAGAAAATTCGGAAATCAGGAAGGTATATTTGGTTTTCAAATGTGCTGTTTGCATTTTTCGTATTCGTAATTTTGATGTCAAAATGTATAAGTAAGAACAATTTTGGCAAAACCCCAGATGATTCTGGAATTTGGTCCAATACGAGTATCAATGGAATTCGGGTAAACGACTAAAGGGTAGATTCAACCAAACTTAAATTTATACACGAGTAACTATACCAGGAATAATCTATTCCATGATTTTAATCTCGAGTAAATCCATAGTCGTTTCTCTACGTAATCGATAGTATACTTGCGCTAGGAATAACAATACGCGAATAGCAGAGTGAATGGTGAACGAAAATAAAACCCAGCAAATAAATGTCATTCTACAACGGGATATTGTAAGAGCATATATCATGTCAACTCGATTTTGCCGTATTATAGTAGCTGTAGTGTGAGCTAGTGCTCCTACGTAGGCAGGTAAATAAAGTAACATCGGCACTATCTACGGTCAGAGTGCAATTAAAAGGGCGAAAAAAAAAACTACGCTGAATTAAGAATGTACACTTACCGGTCGGAAATATATTCCAAGTTACGTTCAATTTTCGATAGCAGAAACAAAGTGGCTTCTTTGCTCAAACGAAACCTCATCGCAAAATCATGTTCATAAGATTCAAATAAGTCTTCTCTTTCTTTTAACCATCTTGGACGTCTAGGTATAATTTCCTCATCGCTATCACTTTCATCAATCAAATTGTTTAAACGTTGCATTATACAATGCCAGACTATTAATTTAGTGTGTTGGGTTGACTTGAAATTAAAACACAGAATAAATATTTGTGAAATGACAGAAATCAGATGATTGGACTGACTGAAGCCATTACATTATTCTAGAAATAGCTCTGTTATTCCGTGCGCAACTGCGATATAGTAACAATTCCCGAATAGGCCATTCCCATTATTCTCAGAATTGTAGATGGTAAAACGTAAAATTGATTAAGATTTACTCTTGTATGGTCGAATCCACCCTAAGTGTAAAAAAATGAATGGAGTCGAGTACGCCAGTATTCGTATAGTTTTCGGTTTGGTTACCCGACCCCGTATTCCAGCCCGCATTCCATTGTAAATATTGCTTCGGGTGCCCGAATTCGAGTAATGTCCTTCGTGCTCCCGAATCCGTATTCCTCTCGTAAGCCCGTGCTTACGACCAAATGTAATTGAGCCATTACACTTGTAGTAGTAATTTGCACCTATTCCTAGTATGGAAATTCGAAGTAACAAGAACATTGGGTAAGCTTATTATCCTTCTAGCTAATATGGGTATGCGTTCTTTCAATTTACAATAAAATTATTAAAGTGTTCGCCATGTCGGGTGTCTAAAATTGTTTGTTAATCTTCGTTCCAGAATCTCAAATTCATTAAGCGCTGCTGTTAAATTTAACAATTGACTGAGTTGTCAATTGACAGCCATAGTAAATAGAATAATGATTTGACAAACCATTCACCGGGTGATAATCTATCTAGACACGCGATGATCGTGTACAATGCTTGCTTGAGTTCACAAACAGTTCTCTAGTGATGGATACTGCTACGAAAGCTGATTAAACATCTTGATGAATTAGGACATGTATTTCTGTTATCCCGGTCAGAGGTTCTGCAGGATTCGCGGGATTAGGTGCTGTTTTTCAAATACATATGTCAATCGCAAGGATCCGTTTATTTTCTTAAAATACCTATGAACATTGGTAATGTATCAAAAGCTTGTTACTTCTTGATTGATTTTTATCAAATAAAACTGAAAAGTAAACATTTAAAGCACTTTCAACGTGATTTTCTTGATATATTTTTACCAAAGGTCCTAGCTACGGTCTCCTTTTTATTTTCTTATTTTTATCAAAAACAAACAGCCAATATCAAAGAAAAAATCCAATTAAAAACTTTGTAATGAAAAGCAATTGCGTGTTTTTCGTTAGGTAAGTAAGTACCTAACTCATTTCATTAGAAATACTTTTTCTTTTGAATAACATTGTTTTCTTTGTCGAAGTTACTAATTTTATAAAAAAGGTCAATTGATCTAAACATAGACTTTATAGTACATTCGTACGTAACTTAGAATTTGTTCTTTGAATAGTTTAGAGAAAACGAGAATACTGTTATAATATTGTTTTGAATTTGTAGATCAACTTGCAGCAATTTTGATAATTCCTGATTCAACTTACACTAGAAAAATTACAAAATTTTAATGTCAAATCGACATTATTGTATAGTGTTTTATTTTACTAAATCTAGTGTTACTTAAAACGAGATCGAAAAAAGCACTTTGACTCAGCTATCAGACAGGAATCGAATAAACTCTCTTGGCTAATTTGACGAATCGATTGACTTATTATGCTATCGAGACCTTATCGGACATATCAATTTTCTTTTAGAATATGTTAGGACTCATTTACGGAGGAGTACCCGGAGGTACCCGCAGCATGGTGCGTCTAAAGTTCCTATTTAATTTTCAAATGCAAAAAAAATATTGGATATTAAAAACGATAAAAAAACGTTAAATAATAAAATATTTTCGATTAAAAATAAATAAATAAAATGAAACAAGATAACATTTATAATTTAAATATACTACTCAACAAAAATAGATATCAACAGACGCGAATCAGCCGCTCACTATTATCCGCGTTTCGTGGCACTCTTATGGCGGTGGAGTCCAATCCAGGGTAAAACCAACAACCTTTGGCGCATTGATATTTGAAGTAATAGGTAGCAGTCAGCCAAATTTTGGTGCTAACCGGTGCTGTTTAGTTGAATCACCAGGTTTGACCATTTTTTATTCGTGCGTTCAAATCATTGTTTTGATTTTAAAATATAAATTTATTTTCGATCATAGGTAGCGGCGCTTGCAGTGGCCAATGTAGTTAGTGGCAATGCATGATGTGCTTGATATACGTAAGAAAGGCAGAGTCCTCAGATGAGTAGAACGCATCAGGACATCGATCGCTGTGAAATAGAAGAAAGATATTATCATCATCAAATTACTAGGGATTCTGGTGACGCTTCTACGTTACACTCTGTCTTCTATTACACTCATAAAGCAAGAAACAACTTATAAGGATAATGGGTGTTAAAATTTATTGATACGAGTTAAGAAGCCTCATAAAACAAGATGTAAAGGATCGCGGACTGACGAATGAGAGGGAGCTGTGACGTGTCAGCTCAGCCTGCCCACAACGCAGTTGATTCGTGCGACATTCAAAATTCATCCTTCTTCTCATCGGGGTAAAATTAATATTTCCTGATTTGTAACGTCCAAATATATCTGGGTCGTTGGAGAACGGCCCGAGGCAACAGTTTGTTGATTTGTTGTGTTTGACTTTGACTCGGGGTAGGTAAGGTACAAGGCTAAAAATATACAATATAATTTTAGTCTAACTCGGAACATGGCCAATATTGTGGAGATTCGACAACTGTTTTAGAATATTAGAGTAGGTATAGTTGTCTATTTATCCCTATTTACGTTTATGTTGTTTCTTTAACGAAAAATGTCTCTTTTTATTTGTAGTTTGGTCTTAGACCCAGTCATTACCAACCATCATTGAGATGTAGGTACCAGGACAATGATTAAATCCTTCTTGCTCTGCCAGTTATGCCTCCTCTACACGTCGATAGATGCGTCCGCAGACGTCAACAGATGCATCAGTAGAATGATCACCACGAGCCGACCATACGTCTGACGACGTCTATAAGTCATTCAGTCTGTGTTCATTTTCGACAGACGCAACTCGTACGTAAACAACATTAGGAAAATACAATGTTGAGATCGTAGCTGCCACAATTATTTATTTATAAAGTATTTTTAACTACAACTTGAGGAGCATCGCAGTAGAATTACTAAAAAGAAATAGAAAAAAGACTGTTAAACACTATACCCTGTCTGCGCGTCGCGCTTCGCGCTCTTGCATTGCGCAGTCGGGTAAAAAGGTGGTGGCTGATGGCTATTTTTCGGATTCCACAGATAGTTTTCTGGTTGATTACTACTCAAGGAATTTAAATGTTTCGTTAGTTCTCATAATATTAGCCATTTCGGCGAACGAGAGTAACAACGAGCAAAAAAATAAGTGCAAGCGCGCGTCCACTCTGATTTGCAACTCCAGTACTACTGATGCGTCGTGAGACGTGTGCTGAATCCCTTTGTTGCTTGTCACAAAAACCGACAACTAACGGATTGATGGCAGACGCATCTGCGGACGTTAATGCCTACCACGACGCGCAAACTACTGCGTCTACATGTCGGCGGACGCATCTGAAGTTTTATTTTTTGAGTGTGTATGCTGTTTTGGAGACGGCGAGATCCTAAGGGGACCTCAAACCGAGAATTGGCGAGTGCCTCTAGAGGTATTCCGGGCGGATGGCGTTTCCCCACGGGGGGTCTCCTGTCCGTTTGGAGACTCTAGACTACTCGAACCTGAGGGGGGACACCTGAAGATGCATCTGTCGACTTGAAGAGGAGGCATTAGAGTAGATACGGAGAGTAAAGTTAAGTAATTTTCTTAACTTCCATGGTCTCTAACATTATAGTAATTAATGTTATTTACGGAATTGCTAATATGTAATTTCGGTACTGTTGCAAGCGCCATGATTACGGAGTAACAATGACATTAATTACTACAAAGTTAAGTAAGTTAAATCGATGTCCACCGTTCCGGTCGTTTTTGATGCAAAGGCTGAATTGCCATCCAGCGTGACAATTTGTGACAGGAACGATACAGGGTGGTCCATTTCACTAAATTAAATTAAATTGTATTTTAAATTGCAATTGACATTATAATAATAATCAAAGAATTAAATTCAACAAGAAAAGTAAATGTTTATTCGGTTATGTTTTTCTAATTTTTAAGCATTTAACTGCTAGATGTTTAAATCTAAAGAAAATTATACTAGAAAAAATTCCACGCGGATAAGGCATTGCACTGACCAGTGCATTCGCCCGGATAGCGATGGGTGCGGGCTCGAGTCTCGTCTGCTGCACGGTCCGCGTGAATTTTTTTCTAGTATATTTTTTTTTTGTTTATTCGGTGTTTGACCCATCATACAAATATTAAAAGAAACATTTTATTAATAAACAGCCAAAGGAGTTGACCATCTCAATTTTGTACTGTAACCAGTATAACAATAAAACTAAATACTTACAGGGTTTTGTTTTTAGTGACAGTACGCAGGTTCAAGTAAGGTACAATGATTGTATTTTATGAAGCAAGTAAACACATATCCAGTGTATTTAAATATTTATGGTGATAATATAAGAATTATTTGGTAATGATATAATAATTATTAAAAAAAAAATTTTTGTATTTTAATTTTGCCCATATTAAGCTTAAACTTTATTGCTCCAGTTATTTTTATTTTCAACTTAAACTTTTTATTTTATTTTATTAGCATTGGTTAGTAATATCAATAAATAAAAACCCAATTTGTGAGTGCATAGGAATATTGGCACGCTTTTCCTTCAGTAACTTATGGCCTGATTCGTAGCTCGCTCCCAACAGGATGCTCATAATTTAACCAAGCACAATGTTAACAGAATAGAAAGACATAAATCTTTGCCAAAGTAACTGTTATCTCAGCAATTTTGTAACTAATAGTAGGTACAATGCGTATAATATGCTTAACATCAATATAATTAGATTTGTAACCCTAAGATAAGTTTTCTATTTTCCGCTATCCCGTCTGAAACCTAGGCCGAGTGGAAATTTTTCTAGTAATATTTTATTTAAATTTAAATATTTAGCAGTTAAATGCCTAAAAATAAATTAATAGACTGTTTTTGTTTTTTTTTGCCACAGTCATAAACTTACCAAGTTATTAACTATTACTTTGATGAAGTAGTTAAGTATTATTGCCTTAATAATTTTGATACAAAGGAATTAAAAAATGCAAAATATTGGTAGGAGCTATAACTTAAATACATATAATATTGCTCATGGCTATGTGCATGTGGTATCGGTTTATTGTTTTTGTCTTAGCAGTCAATGTATCAAAGGTTATCCTACCAAGAAATAAATAATAAATAAATTAGGCCTGTGTTGTGGGATACTAGGTTTACGGATAGAATACATGTTCTTATATAAATATATACATTTATATATGTAAATTAGGATATTTATCTATTAATACACATTTATATGTATATATATATACCCAAGACTTAGGTAGGTACTAATGCTCGTACGTATACTTATCAATAAAACATTTGCATCACCGGCATACGAACCCGGTACCTCACGAGTAGGTGACACAATAAAACCCGGCGTACATTCCACTCGGTCACGGAGACCGTCAGTTGCTAAGTCTTGCAAAGTCACAAAAAGGTAAAGAAACAAAAACATTAATTAAGTACTCTATCCAAGCAAAATATATAAAAGAGTTTCATAGAAAATGAGGGGCAACTTTGTTGCCATTACGAAAATAATATAACTGGGACAACTTTTTTTAGCAAATTCCAGACAAATTCACATCAATTCAAACTTTCCCGTTTTCTTCACAAAGTTGGCAAATGATAATGATGCCTGAAATAGGTCACGCATAAAGCAAATTAAGGCGCTGGGTTAAAGCGCTATACAATTTGGTTACAATGTGAAAAATTAAATAAACAAATGCTCCTATTAAGTTTAAGAGATACATGTCAACATTTGAACGTGATTTTACAATTGAAAATAAGTATAAATATACTCGGAAATAGGCATTGTCTATTTGACTCTGTATACTAACTAACTTTACCTGCTACTAGGCTTCACAAAATCAATAATTAATTTAAAGGTCTTTGTGTTCGTTTATACAAATAAGTCCCAAGCAATATCCAAGAGTTAACCATAAATAAATTCAAGGATCTAAAGAAAATATAACTAGAAAAAATTCCACGCGGACCAGGCAGCAGACGGGACTCGAACCCGCACCCTTCGCAATCCGGGCGAATGCACTGACCAATTATGCTACCGCGGCCCTCACGGACCGCGTCGAAATTCTTTCTAGCTATTCTTAAGCTGCAAGGCAGCGCCATCTCTTCGCATTATAGGTAAACCCACAATGTCAAATGAATACTTTTACAAGTATTAAACATTTGAAAGAAGAAATAGCAATTATAGTTATAATTTTTATTATTTTTAAAGCATGTAACTGCTTGATGTTTAAATCTAAAGAAAATATAACTAGAAAAAATTCCACGCGGACCAGGCAGCAGACGGGACTCGAACCCGCACCCTTCGCAATCCGGGCGAATGCACTGACCAATTATGCTACCGCGGCCCTCACGGACCGCGTCGAAATTCTTTCTAGCTATTCTTAAGCTGCAAGGCAGCGCCATCTCTTCGCATTATAGGTAAACCCACAATGTCAAATGAATACTTTTACAAGTATTAAACATTTGAAAGAAGAAATAGCAATTATAGTTATAATTTTTATTATTTTTAAAGCATGTAACTGCTTGATGTTTAAATCTAAAGAAAATATAACTAGAAAAAATTCCACGCGGACCAGGCAGCAGACGGGACTCGAACCCGCACCCTTCGCAATCCGGGCGAATACACTGACCAATTATGCTACCGCGGCCCTCACGGACCGCGTCGAAATTCTTTCTAGCTATTCTTAAGCTGCAAGGCAGCGCCATCTCTTCGCATTATAGGTAAACCCACAATGTCAAATGAATACTTTTACAAGTATTAAACATTTGAAAGAAGAAATAGCAATTATAGTTATAATTTTTATTATTTTTAAAGCATGTAACTGCTTGATGTTTAAATCTAAAGAAAATATAACTAGAAAAAAATCCACGCGGACCAGGCAGCAGACGGGACTCGAACCCGCACCCTTCGCAATCCGGGCGAATGCACTGACCAATTATGCTACCGCGGCCCTCACGGACCGCGTCGAAATTCTTTCTAGCTATTCTTAAGCTGCAAGGCAGCGCCATCTCTTCGCATTATAGGTAAACCCACAATGTCAAATGAATACTTTTACAAGTATTAAACATTTGAAAGAAGAAATAGCAATTATAGTTATAATTTTTATTATTTTTAAAGCATGTAACTGCTTGATGTTTAAATCTAAAGAAAATATAACTAGAAAAAATTCCACGCGGACCAGGCAGCAGACGGGACTCGAACCCGCACCCTTCGCAATCCGGGCGAATGCACTGACCAATTATGCTACCGCGGCCCTCACGGACCGCGTCGAAATTCTTTCTAGCTATTCTTAAGCTGCAAGGCAGCGCCATCTCTTCGCATTATAGGTAAACCCACAATGTCAAATGAATACTTTTACAAGTATTAAACATTTGAAAGAAGAAATAGCAATTATAGTTATAATTTTTATTATTATTTACTAATACCGTTAATTTATTACACATGTAGAACAACCATTTCACCGATTAGGAGTGGAGGGGGTGACACGACTCAAACTTAGGCTATTTTCGTGCAAAGAAATAGCATTTTCAAGCTTCATGATTTATTGATTTCACAAACACACTTCAAAATTGAAAAATTGTCTTCACAAAACCTCGTTATGTTTTGAAAGATCTCTTCAACACAGTAAAGAAATTCAACACAGTTTTTTTATTAACAGACCCTTTAAATGTAAGGAAAGTTTATTTAATCTATCCACAGTCATTTCCAGATTTTTTTCATTCTTCATGGATAATAAGAGGTACTAGCGATCCCGACAGATATTGTACAGCCCAATAAAAATAATAAAAAAAAACATTAAACCCCAATACAGCGCCTACTATCAGGTAGTTAAAAAAAGGTAAATTTAAAAAATCAAAAAACCCGACTGCTTAGTTATACTTCAAATAAAAACTGAAAAGAAAAAAACAAGTCTAGTAGTCTATAATTCTGTTAATAAGGAACAAAGCTACTTTAACAGTCGGGACCCATTAGATATTCAAGAATACATAATATTTTTCAACAGTGGGTCCCGACTGTTAAAGTAGCTTTGTTCCTTATTAACAGAATTATAGACTACTAGACTTGGTTTTTTCTTTTCAGTTTTTATTTGAAGTATAACTAAGCAGTCGGGTTTTTTGATTTTTTAAATTTACCTTTTTTATTTCACACTTTTTAGTTAGTTAGTATTTTAAGACGGTATATACCGTAGTCTTGTTACTTCAGTAAGGGAATTAATATCGCAGGAATTATTAAGTACCTTGCGTCGGTCTAAAAGATTGATTTATTAAGACATATAAAGACTTTACCAGCGGGTTCAAGGCTACAGATGGCCCTCAATTTTCGCAAAAATGTGTGAAGTTAAATCAAGTCGTTACATAAATATCTCTAATGTATGTAAATTTTATAGTAAACTAGCACTTACTCAAAAATTCATCTTTTGTTTATGTTTTTTTTAATAGTTTAGCAGTAAATATAAAATTCATTTAATTTTATTCGTCGACTATTTAAAATTGGCAGTGGCTGCGTTTTCATGTCAATGCCGGACGTCTAAGATTGTGATATACACAAATTCAGTGTCTGTCCCTAGTCTCATAATTTGATGTACCTACATAATTCACAGAAACCCAATATGTAGATGCCAGAAGTTAACTTCAAATGTTTTTAATCACCCTATATACAATACCAATCAATGACGTTTATGTCGCAGGTTGAAGAAAGCAGTAATCCCCGTCTGTTGTTTTGGACAATGGTGGCAACTGCCTTAGATCAATAAATTAAATAATTATGCAATCATCAAAGCAAGGTTTATAATATTTGATTAAACTAAAGGCGCATAATAAAATTTTCATACCGTTAGGTAGAGCACCATAGCAATCTCATTTATTATCAATTTATAGTTCTCTTTGTAGTTTTCTTTTAAAGCTTTCACATTTAACAGGTCAAAGACTTTGTGTTCGACCCTTTCTTATTGGTAGTGTAAAACTCGAATGAAGAGTACTCCCAGCAGTGCAATCATGGCAATTATTTTCCAATTTTTTTTTGTTTTTAAAATACCGAATAACGTATCACTGTTAAGCACAAATGCTAAGTAACTTTTACAAATTACTATTACTTACTTTATTTTTAAATCTTTTTCATCAATTAAATACTTATCATAACTATCTATACTAATATTATAAAGAGGCAAGATTTGTATGTTTGTAACAAATAATCTGTCAAACTACTGAACCGGTTTCAAATATTAATTCATCATAAGGTAGCTACATTATTTATTATAACATTTTTCTTTATTTAAATACATTTTGTCCGATAGACATAGGCTATATTTTATCCCGATAAATAAATTTCGCCCGTACAATGCCCGGATGGATCACTAATAAGTATAATATAATATTATAGATGCGAAAGTGAGTTTGTTTGTTGCGCTTCCGTGCCCTAATAGCTAAATCGAATATAATGAATTCCCATATAGAAGTAGATGGGAACTTGGTTCTTAGCTACAACATCGCAATACTTATAGGCGTAGGGTAATGAAATGGGTAATTTACCTATAAAAATCTATATTATTTACTTTAAATTTTGCAGAATTATCGTTTATAGGTAATTACAAAACCAATATTATCGCGAGCTGATTAATAAATACAGGGATTCCAATAAGTATGTACCTACTAGCGAAAAACGGGTTATTTGTCATTATATTAAGTAAACCTTTTTTGTAACATTAATTAATATCGTTAAAAAAATGAAAAACAGTAATGTTCTGAGTTTTTCATTGAAATTCAATAATCATAAATACCTATTATGATAAAATATATTTTTCATCATTTAATAAGAAGGAACTGTATCACAGTTTTATTGTTAGTACTTCGTATAGGATCAGATACTGCGAATACCCCATTTTTTTTCTTTTACATAGTACACCGCGCTATCACTGTGTCATCGTTGTAACTTTTTAAATATTTGTCTAAATGACATAGTGTAAAAGGCAAAGTTTATCGTCTTTAAATACAAAAGCGATAAAAGTATTTGTTTTGATAAAAAATGATTTGTTAATACAAAATGTGCATTTTGGAAATAGATATCAAATAATATTTTAGTTTTGATTCACTATTTTAGCGGTAATGACTTACACATTAAAAATAGATATATGGTGTCAGAGACTTTTTTTTAAAACTATTTAAGAGATACATTTTCACTCTTCATTACATTCATGTAACTTTTATTGTTTTTGCAGTGCAGGCCAAAATGGCTCGCAGATGGGAGATTTTTTTCCGTCTTATGTGACACTTATTGTTATATATTGGCCAATTCACTCAATAAGTACATAAATTATTATATATATGTAATTATTAAATATGCGCTATATTACTGTTAAGTTTCATTAAAATCCATTCAGTATTTTTTAGGTGAAAGAGTAACACACGTAAGATTGAAATTAAAAGCGTAAGTGGTTAATATACAACTTTAAAGCGTTGTAGATCCTAAACAATCATATTAAATGAAAAATGTTGTTACGAACCTAAATATGATTTTTGATTATCTAAACAGCGATACCCCACTCGACATATTTTGTCAACTTATTTTTTTTACTTCGTCACAATATGGCGCCTAATTTTGCCCATATTGAATTTTGATTACTATCATATCTTTAGTAGCACTCCCATGATTGAGACGAATCGATTGATGTATGAATCATCAAATTCGGTCCAGGCGTTTGGTCTCTAGTGTGCCACAAAGGAACAAACATACATATATAGACTGTTAAACATATGTCCCTGTCTGCGCGTCGCGCTTCGCGCTCTTGCATTGCGCAGCCGGGTAAAAAGGCTTGTGTCCACTAACAATAAATCGAATGGGTTACAGTTTCTATATATGAACTAATTAAAATACATAACACATTGTTATTGTACGATTTTATTTAAAATATTTTTTTGTTGGAGTAAAATAAACATTATATTGTTTTAAACTTTCATGGTTACTAACATTATAGCTATTAACGGGATTGTTACCATGTACCTTGTTTTTAATGAATGATCACGGAGTAACTGAAGTAATTGATGATTCTTCTATTTCAATCGATTCCCTGATCAAGATTGGTCAGGGAAGCGAATGAAATAACCAAACACAAGAATTTCAATCGTGAGGACGGGTTTGAATTGTCAAATGTCTGGAATCCAGTGGTTCGTATGTGTAAAAACCGCAAAAAAAGTGTCGTTCTGCGATCTGATACTGTGAGTATTGTGTGTCGGGAACAAGTGTGAGTGAATAGTGAGAATGTGACCCGTGGTAGGGGTATCGAGCGCAGTAAAAGACTACGTCAGAGGGTAGATATGTCTGCCAATAAATCTACCAGCAATTTCTTCAGTTACTCCGTGCTCATGGCGGAATATCGGAGACTCATAAAAAACAAGGTACATGGTAACAATCCCGTTAATATCTATAAAATAAACATCATGGTTAGTATATTATTAACCAGTTTTTAAAATATAGGCAAACAAGCCTATTAAATTGAGATTTTTATTTCATCGCCACAATTATTTTCGTTCATATTTAGCATGTCGCATCAAATTTATAAATGTTTAAAAAATATATATATATTATATATTAGCATACCGCTGTACCCAGCGGTATTGCCCGCGGTTTATTAGGGATATATTCCCACAGTAAAACGTAGCCTATGTGTTAATCCAGGGTGTCAAATTTTCTTACAATCGCTCCAGCCGTTTCACGTCTAAATAAGAAGTAACAAATATACACACGCACAAACTTTCACCTTTATAATATAAGTGTGATTGTCGTGTGACGCTCGTGACGCATTTCCGTTTCATCTTTTCCATAGGATTTTTCCATTTACATCGTCCGAAAAGGAGTTTCACGCGATGTAAAATACTTTTAAAATTACACATGTATCGTGGTTTCATAAAACCTAACCAATATTTTATTCCAGTTTAAAAAAAAACCATAACAACCCTCTACGAAAAATTAGAATATGTACTTAAAAAAATATGGATGAAATTGGTAAAATCGTTCTCAAGTTATGGCGTGACCAAGGGCAATGGGGAATTTATTCGTAATTATTATAATGAGAAGTGTCATTGTATTTGGGTCACACAGATGAAAAATAGGTCTCGTCTATATTAATAATTTGCGTTGAGTTTGTTCATCGCAACCGACCCTATTACGTAGGTGCCTGCCACTGTATCAGGAAAGGTAGGTCGGCTCCCAGCTTGCTCTATATTTTGTCCTGCTCACGCCTCCGTTTTCCGCCTAATTCGGTCCCTTTCAGGCGTGACGTCATCACGCAATGTTAGCGTGTGTGCGTGATTTGTGTACGTAGTGCCTCTTCTATCCCCTGATTAAAGCGATAGTTGAACTTTTTTGCTCTGGATGCGTGATTGCTGATTCAGCAATTTTCACTAGGTGGCAATTACCGCGGTGATTTTGGACATTTAAACTTTTTCTCGAAACTTGGGCTCATTGTTAGTGGTCGTCTTTTGTAGAATATTCAATCTCGTTGGTTTTTTTCTTTTTGAAGATATCGTACTTGTAAAGCCAAGCTCGTTTATGTGATTAATAAATTGTACCTATGCAAAGTTTAAAGTAGCTTTTCGTAAAGATGAAAATCTTTTCGAAAAAAAAGAAATATTATGCCCACTTAGTCCCTCTAAACCACGCAACTGATTTTGATGTTGTTTTCGCCATCAGTTAAGATATTTTTAAACGATAAATTTATAAAGCAAGCTGGAGGACAAAAACTATTTATTGCCCACACTTAAACGAAGCGAGGGCAGGTGATCATTATATAGAAAATAAAGAAAAATCTATCAGTTCATCCCTTAGGCGTTTCGCACACTGCACCGCATGACCGCATCATGGTGCGATTACACTTAGTCGCTAGCCCGAATGCGAGTGCCAATGGAATTCGGGTAAACAATTAAGTGTAAATAAATGGAGTCGAGAGTAATTTTCGTTTGGGTTAACGGATACCGTCTCCCAGCTCCAGTGTAAATATTGCTTCCCGTGCCCGATTTCGAGTAATGTCTTTCTTGCAGCCGAATACGGTCTAACGACTAAATGTCATTGAGCCAACACGCAGTGTAGCGCGGGAGTGCGTGTTCTTACGTTGCTTGCAAGTACCTCTCTCTTTATATTGAAACTCGCGTAGTGCAACACACTGAATACGCATTCACGCGCAGTGCTGCCGATCACGCGCCTACATGCGGAGAAACACACGTTTTTATGGCGAAATCTGCGTAGTGCGGGTCAGTGTGAGAATCGCTTTAGCCGCACCTCACCGAACGACACATAATCGCATTTTGATACCTATTGGTCGAGTTTTAGATGTTGCCTTTGTAACATGTAATTTAAAGGTCTTCCGTTAGTTATTTAAAAAAAGCGAACAGATAACTAGTAACAGAGGTATTATAGATAAAGGTTTTTTTTAATGTTTGGTAATAAAGTGATTATCTGTTATGGAGAACATATTTACTACTCATATAAATCTGTCGGAGAATTTACTACTATGGAATATTCGGGTGACTTGTAAATAATAATTAATACTTATTTAACCTTTAATTACAACAGCGTGGAGAGTATTCTTTGCATTTGAAAATGTAGCACAACCTCCACCACTCTTAATTTGAAAAAATGTTATCCAATTTCACTCGAAATAAATTGTTTTTAAGATTTTACTTATTTTTCACTTATTGGTGTGAATTTGAATCTATCGGCAATCTGAAGAAACCAACTGTTGGTTCTCCTCTTAAACTGGAGCAAAGCCAACTGGCAGCGCAACCTAATAATCACGCAATGATCATTTCAAAGCTGCATACGCCGAATACACGTATTTTAACATTGTCGTGACAGAATAAATTATAAATAAAAGTAGGTAAGTACTTATTAGGCCGGGTAAATAAAATGAATAATCTACGAACAATTCGTAAAATTGATTTTTGTTTTTAATAATCCTACTCTCACACAAATTTCTATGGTTAACAAAATTTTATGCATGAAAAGAAACTGACTGTAAACCGTTAACCTTAAAATTACAAAGACTTTGGCTAAAAATCACTCTCTGAGAGTTAAATTTATTAGGTGCCGATAATATTTGTTTAAGACCATCAGATACTATTAGTTCTTTTTGTTTGCATAATCCTTACTAATATTATAAAGGCGAAAGTTTGTTTGGATGGATGTATGGATGGATGTTTGTTCCTCTTTCACGCAAAAACTACTAAACGGATTTTAATGAAACTTTACAGTAATGTAGCTTATAGATCAGAATAACACATAGGCTATAATTTATATATTGTGTGAATTGTCCAAAATATAACGATAAATGTCATTTAAGTCTGAAAAAATTCTGCAATCTGCGAGCTATTCAGGCGTGTGCTGCAAAAACAGTTAGTGCTACATGTATATAATGTATGGTGAAAATATTTATCTTAAATAGTCCTACAAAAAATTCTGCGACACCATATATATCTATCTTTTATGAGTAAGCCATTATTGTCAAAATAGTGAACCATAAATACAATAAAAATTGATAACTTATTTCTAATGCACATTTGGTAGTAATAAATGGATCCTTATCAAAATGAATACTTTTATCGCTTTTGGTATTTAAAGGAGATAAATTTTGTCCTTCACAATACATCATTTGGACAAATATTTTAATAGTTACGACGATGACAAACCGAACGCGCGATACTATGGTATGTTACGGTCCGACGGGCGGCGCGGCGGGCGAATGGAGCGGGGTCGGTCGCGGTGAGGTGGGAGGAGAAGTCGCTCATCGCTGAGTGCGCGACCCGAACGCGGGCAGACGCGTGAGGGCAGACGTCGTTGACGGTTGTGTTCGTTTTGCGAATTTTGAAGGCACTAGCGATTTGCATTTATAGTAATTAAGTAAGGATAATGTGTATATAGTAATAGACTAATATTAGAATTATTTTTTGCCTGTCTATTAATTAGTAAGTAGCTATAATTTTAATTGAATAAGCAGATATTGCATTTTTCACAGATGTTTTTATTTTAATTAGGTACATAGGTTGGTAATTGTTTTTTCTTGGCGTCCATTAATATTTATAGTATATATTGTATATAGGTATAAGTAATAATAATATAGGCATAAATAATAATAATACAACGAAAGCTTGAATAGGCAGGTTTTGCATTTTTCAAGTATAAAAATAAAAATATCGTAGAAAAAGTACCTCCTAAGAAATAATTATGCCGCGAAAGCGTAAGTCTAATCTTTCCCAAAGCTCTAATAAAGCTCGATCTATGAAAGTAGCTAGACTTAACGAGACGTTTCCACAAGCCGAACTGCGAAGGCTTGAACAGGCGGAGCGTGAGGTAGCTCACAGAGCTGCTCAGACACCAGAGCAGTCCCAGGATCGGCGTCGACAGCACGCTGAGTATCTAGCATCTCGACGGGCTGCCGAGACACCAGAACAGTCCCAAAACCGCCTTCGGCAGCATGCTGAGTATCTAGCATCTCAACGGGCTGCTGAGACACCTGAACAGTCCCAAGCTCGACGTCAACAGAACGCTGAATATCTGGCATCTCAACGAGCTGATGAGACACCAGAACAGTCTCAAAACCGCCTTCGACAGCATGCTGAGTATCTAGCATCTCAACGGGCTGCTGAGACACCTGAACAGTCCCAAGCTCGACGTCAACACCACGCTGAATATCTGGCATCTCAACGGGCTGCTGAGACACCTGAATAGTCCCACGCTCGGCTTCTTCAGCAGGCAACTTACATAGCGTCACAAAGAGCTACAGAAACCGTTGAAGAAGCTGAATCTCGCAGACGCGCTGTTGCTGAAAGGGCACAACAGCGACGTCTAATATTCAGAAGAAACACGTGGGGGGTATTCGACAAAGCTGCATTTGAGTACGACGAGACACTTGATTACGGAAGCCACAATCTTATAAAAATAGAACCTATGAACAAAGAATGTAGATTTTGCGGTGCTCTTAAGTGGAAAGAAGAAGCTGCGGGCATGTGTTGTTCAGGAGGAAAAGTAGCTCTTGCTTCAATAGATGAGCCAGTTGAGCCGCTTAAAGAACTTTTCTCTCATGAAACAGATGAGTCTCGCCGTTTCCTAAAAAACATAAGAAAATACAACACGTGCTTCCACATGACATCTTTTGGGGCGGATAATATTGTTTCTATGCCAGGATTTTGTCCGACTTTTACAATACAAGGGCAAGTATACCACACAATTGGATCTTTGCTTCCTGCTACCAATACGCAACCAAAATTTTTGCAAGTTTATTTCATGGGCGATGAGGAAGCACAAGTTAATAGGCGTTCTGAGTACGTGCAAGGTTTGGATAGAAACACGGTTCAAAAAATACAACAAGTTCTACATAATCACAACATTTTAGTACATGAATTTAAAATGGCTAAAGATAGAGTGACTAGCGATAATTACAAGGTTGTAATACACCCAGATCGTGTACCACGTGGTGAACATGAAAGAAGATTCAATGCCCCGACCACAAATGAAATAGCTGCCTTAGTAGTTAGTAGTGAACAAACTGCTTCTCGGGATATCGTTATTCAGGCGCATGATGACCGGCTCACTAGAGTTCCGGACACTCATAGATTTTATGACGCTCTCGAGTACCCGATATTTTTTTGGAAAGGACAAGAGGGGTACAGTTTTGATATTCCTCAGACAAAGCCAGTTATAAAACAACCCATACAGCATAAAAGTCTTTACAGTGTCCTGTAAAGACTTTTATGCGTATCATATGATGGTACGTCGCAACGATTTTAATTTATTACTTCGATGTAGACTTCTCCTTCTTCAGTTTTTGGTGGACATGTATGTCAAAGTGGAGAGTGAGCGCTTAAGGTTTATTGCCTTGAACCAAACAAAACTGCGAGCAGAAAATTATATACATTTACAAGACGCGATAAGGAATGATGCGGATTTGAATCCAAATAATTTGGGTCAAATGGTAATTCTCCCGTCGTCATTTGTAAATAGCCCGAGATATCTTCATGAATACACGCAGGATGCGTTCACATACGTGCGTAACTACGGGAGGCCTGATCTATTTATTACAATGACATGTAATCCCGCCTGGCCAGAAATCACTACAGAGCTCATGCCAGGTCAAAATTCAACGGACAGACACGACTTAACAGCCAGAGTATTTAAAATAAAAGTTCAAAAGTTGGTTGCTCTACTTACAAAAGGTAAAATATTTGGTGATGTGAAGTGCTTCATGTACTCGATTGAATGGCAAAAAAGAGGTTTGCCTCACGTGCACTTACTGCTGTGGTTGATGGAAAAATTACGCCCTAATCAAATTGACGAAGTCATAAGTGCGGAGATACCAAATCCAGAAACTGATCGAAAGCTCTATGATACTGTGACCAAAAATATGATTCACGGTCCCTGTGGTGCACTAAATTCGTCATCACCTTGCATGAAGGAAGGAAAATGTACCAAAAAATATCCAAGGGCGCTTTTAAAAGATACTCAAACCAACGACAAAGGCTTTCCTCTGTACAGGCGTAGAGCACCAGAAGATGGGGGCCGCACGATTATTCAAAAAACCCGAGGTCACAAAGTTTTGGTTGACAATAGGTGGATTGTCCCATATTCTCCTCTGCTCTCTAAAATTTTTAATTGCCATATAAATGTAGAGTTCTGCAATACGGTACAGGCGATAAAATATATTTGTAAATATATTCATAAAGGCAGCGACCAGGCTATTTTTAACATCCGACAGCAAGGGAATGTTAATGTTGACCCGAGAGATGAGGTGCAAACATTTCGAGCCGGTCGATATGTTAGTAGCAACGAAGCAGCGTGGCGGATCTTGGGTTTGCCTCTGCATGAGAGATACCCAGCAGTCACTCATCTTGCGATACATCTGCCCAATGGTGAGCGGATTTACTTCACTGAAAACAATTTTAGAGAGAGAATGGCCGCACCACCTAAAACGACGCTAACTGCATTTTTCCTGCTTTGCCAAAATGACGCATTTGCAAAAACATTACTTTATGTTGATGTACCCCGCTACTATACATGGAACGTGTCGTTAAAAGAATGGAAACGTCGTTTACAAGGAACCCCTGTCGACGGTTGGCCAGGTGTGAAGGCAGGAGATACTCTTGGGCGCATTTACACAGTGCACGTCAGTAACTTTGAATGTTACTGTTTGCGAATGCTGCTGAATGTAATACAGGGCCCCACTAACTTCTTGGATCTAAAAACAGTTGACGGTCAAGAACTTGAAACTTTTCGACAAGCGTGTGAGAAGTTGGGGTTGTTGGAAGATGACAACCACTGGGATGCCACAATGGAAGAGGCCGTGCTGTGTCGTTCTCCTTCCCAAATAAGAGAGCTGTTTGCACTATTAATAACCACTTGCGGTTTATCTAATCCTCTACAACTATGGGATAAGTATAAAACTGCGTTATCAGAGGATATCTTGCACAGATTTGAAAGGATGAATCAAGTCAACGATGATCTATGTTTGAATGAAGCACTGTGTAGTGTTTGTTTTTAAACAGAGCGTGACACTGACACACGTAGGACAGCTGTTTTGTCTATGATAGCGAACCGCTTACGTCAGCGTAGCTGTCAAACTTCATTGATTGGGTTGGTAGCCTTGAGGGAAGAGTCGATTTTCCTATTCGACTAAAATATTCGCCTTGAGACTTATAAAAAAAAAAAAAAAAAAAGTAATCAGGCGGGGAATCTCTGTGGGGGCGCGTGGATGAATGGATGGAGTTTGACAGTTGTGGAATTTTGAATAGTCTTTCCCAGATCGATTCGAGTCCTCCTTATCGGGTGCTGTTTTTAATCGATTTTGAATTTTACTCGAAATTGAATTTCCTCGCTGATTTGGGTAGGTATTCCCTTTTCCTCAGCTTACGGCGAGCGTAGGTATATAGTTTTGAGTTTATTCTTCGGTTCGTCTCGAATGCGGCGGCTGTCTGTTTGACTGTGGCCTTTGCCTTCAGTTGAAGTGGGAAACAAATCATAGACACATGTTTGGGAGTGGACGACCCGTCTATCATCTATGAGCAATTGTCAAAACAACTTTTAAAATTTCACAATCTGTTTGTGGTACAGTTAACTTTTCATCTTTTCTTCTGCCCAAAGTATAATAAAAGGCATATTATTGTCGTCGGAGTCGTGAGATAGATCCGAAAGGTTTATATCCCGAAGGATATTGGCGGAAAAAGCGCGGAGTCGCTAACCGAACTGAGTTTCGTAGGTATATTGGAGTAACTCTTTTTCCTACATAATTTGCAAGTTTGGGCTGTGAAAAATAACCTTTCTGTTGATATTCTGTATCGTAGGTGGACGAACACGAACCTTCGCAAGGCGATTGCAATAATAAGGCGGTAACTTGTGATAGGAAACAAAATACTTGCGGATAGTTTCATATTTCGAACGGTAAGCTATCATCTGACCTCATATTTATTCTCCTAGCACTAATTGAACTGCACTATGCACAATATAGTGATTCTTGTCAGCAAATATCCCTAATCATTCTTGTCAAGTTAGTGAACGTGGAATTGATTTTCTTCAAACCGGGTGGGACGGGCCCCAGTCCTGTAGTGATTCAAATTTTAAAGTGTAAACATTGACCGTGAATATCCCTCACTCCCTCACCCACTACAGATGTGGTAATCTATGTATTTTCCCCATATCTGATCATTTTTTTCAATGTGAACTTCAGGCTTGTACGTTCCCCTCAAGAAATATTGGAGGACTAACAAGGAGACTTTTTTCTGTACACGGACCAGAAGGGACGCGGGAGTTTATTTGCCAGCCGCTCTCCGGTTTTATGTAACCCGGCCGTCACAGCAGACAGATTATACACAGCTAAACCTATCATAATGAAGGTATTTCTCTACTAACCCCGGGTGAACGTGGAGAGGAAACACCAGGCGAGGTTGGACCCCGACTTACCCATTTCCATATATAAACATATATCTATATAACTGGTTATCTCACTGAGAACTAGAATTAACTAAGTTTGTCACCAATATCGATCAAACGAGCCGTAGAACCTCTGAAATCCACTAAATAGCTTATTCAGTCTAGTCTATGTGGTATTTGTGGATAAAATATATTAGTAAGTATTATATTGTAAGTACATGGTAAAGTGTTATGAATGTCTGATATTCATATAATTATAACCTTTCATGACAACTTGTTGGTTTATATACACATTAACTTTGAACTACTGTATTCAGCTTAGATATTTATAATAAGTGAAACATAGTTATTATATAAATAATAAACATAGTTAGACTTGTTGATTTATATAAGCAATAACTTAAAACTACTGAATTCCTATGCTTTGGTATCTAAAGTGGATAAAATATACTTATAACATTATCTTAATTTTTTGGTTTTCTTTTATTGTTCCCCCGGTGCTCTGAGTGAGCTAGAAGAGGGTGTGGAGGGAAATTTAACATTACAACTGACACTTATAGAGGACAAAATAATAACGATTTCCGGAAAGAAATTGTCCGATTTCGGTATGCCCACACCACAGCGACGAGGAGAGCTATCGACCGATTTGATTAAAGAACTAAGCTACAATACCGCTTTATTAGATGCCCAGGTCAGCGAAACTGAGCCACGCCTGCTGCCAGAGCAACAAGAAATTTATGACAAAATATCACAACGAGTTGAGCTTGGTGAAGGCGGCCTTTTTTTTCTTGATGCTCCGGGCGGTACAGGTAAAACTTTTTTGCTTAATTTGCTTCTAGCGAAAATTCGTAAGGACCGTAATGTGGCATTAGCTGTGGCATCCTCTGGGATCGCTGCAACATTACTAAGTGGTGGAAGGACGGCACACTCGGTTTTTAAATTACCTCTTAATCTGGCAAGTGAAGAAACCCCAATGTGCAACATCAGTAAGAGCAGTGCCCGCGGTGCCCTGTTGCAACAATGTAAGCTAATCGTGTGGGACGAGTGCACTATGTCACACAAACGCGCCATCGAGGCGCTTGATCGCTGTCTACAAGACATTCAAAGCAATCGAAAGTTGATGGGTGGTGTGGTAGTTTTATTGGCAGGGGATTTTAGACAGACTTTACCTGTTATCGAGAGAGGCACTGCAGCAGACGAAATTAGCGCATGTCTAAAAACATCATATCTGTGGACCAAAGTTGAAAAGCTTTATCTTACCACTAACATGCGAGTTCAATTATTCCACGATGTCGAGTCAGGAGCATATGCTCAAAAACTCCTAGAAATTGGTGAAGGCCGCCTGGACACCGACCCAGAAGGTATGGTTCTTTTCACACACCAATTTTGTCATGTTGTGGAGTCGGAAGACGAACTAATTGATCAAGTTTTTCCGAATCTGCAACAATATATTTATAACGAAAATTGGTTGTGTGAAAGAACCATACTGGCTCCAAAAAATGAGACTGTTTCGAAAGTAAATAAAAAAATCTTGGACAAAATAACTAGCGAAATATTCGTGTATAACTCCATCGACACAGTTATGTCATCCGATGACACTACAAGTTATCCCGTAGAGTTCCTAAACTCTTTAGAGTTGTCCGGGGTGCCACCACACAAGTTGGAATTAAAGGTAGGTGTACCTGTTTTGTTAATGCGTAACCTGGACGCGCCAAGATTATGCAACGGCACTCGGTTGCAAGTTAACGAACTAGGGAGGCACATTGTGAAGGCCACAATTTTAACTGGAGAAGCCAAGGGAGACAATGTTCTTATACCGCGCATCCCAATCATACCCAACAACTTGCCATTCAATTTTAAACGCCTGCAGTTCCCATTGAAAGTCGCATTTTCAATGACGATCAACAAATCGCAGGGTCAAACCTTAAAGGTAGCAGGCATACATTTGGGCACGCCATGTTTTTCTCACGGTCAGCTCTATGTGGCTTGCTCACGTGTTTCCAAAGCGAAAAATCTGCATGTTTATGCTGAAGGAAAAAAATCGCTAAATATAGTTTATAGAAGCATACTGCAGTAGCTACCTATAGGCCTATGATTAGGGGTTTGCAGTGCTTAATTACTGTATTTCTTATGTTGACAATATTGTTACGTTATTACAGTGCGAATGTAACATCTCAATATTGTCAGACTGTTATATTTTTCAAATACGACCCAAAAATTATATATGTTATAATTTTAATGTCATAATGTTAGTTCTTTTCACGCTAATATAAGCTACTCGAAATACTAATACTGCGCACACGAAGTCGCGGGCACCAGTTATTGATACATAAAGACCTTGCTTTTATTCGAATTACACGCAGACGAAGTCGCGGGCAAAAGCTAGTTTAACATAAGAAGGAGATAGAAAGCCTCTCTTGAGTTTGTTTCGCCGGTTCTTCTCAGAAAGGTCTCCCAATTTTGGAACCGGTCGTAGTTTACGGTAGTTAGGGTCAAATAAATAAACTCAAAATTACAAAAAAGAATTTGAAATAAAATACTTTATTAAGTAAATTAAATAATAAATTCATACATAGACAATAAAACTTAAAAATCGAACAATGAAATAACCAAACGCTCAATAAAAGTCTTTCGAAGGTAGCTCGACAAATTGAATAAAAGTTTTATTCTGACGACGTAGCCTGTAAAGGCTACGAAACGTCAATAAACAAATAAAGTTTCGTGCATTAACCCGTAAAAACTAGTTTTATATATTTGTTTTTGTTCAAATATATACTACTTGTCAATATCGTAATCATCAGCAGTGTTATTCTGTAAGTACTTGATGTGTCGTCCGGAGCTCCAGATAGAAAATTCTCGGTCACCCATCTTCTGACCGGGCATTTAGAAAATGACTCAGCTTCAACGTTCTCAGATCGAACGCACTAACACAAGTAAAATACTTAAAAAGGGATACTCAAAAACAACATGTTTTTTTCTCTATATGAAACTTGTAAGCATTAAAGGTTTTTTTTCCATTTTCAGATCTAACGCATAACCTCTGCACCATCAACCTCAACCTCAACCCAACAGTATAGTGTTCATTATTCTAGCGACCCTTTTTGTCATTGGCTTACCACCGTAAGATTGATTAAGGGTCCTAGCTTACGACTATATTAGCACGTATACATCGACCAAAATAATAACTCAGACGACCAAATAAAAAGTTTACCTTTAGATAATCGTATCTAAAGGTAAACTTTTTACATACAATCGTGTATTAAAATAAGCAGCTAAACCACAATGGACTTTGACAGATTTTTTTGGGGCACTTTTAAGCAGTAATACTTCGAGGTCAAGAGTCACACAAGGAAACTAATTAAATTGTGTTTGGAGAGCTGCATTTAATTTTATAAAATATATAAGTAAGTGATTGAAACTGCCTCAACGCTTTTGGGGAAACGTGTATTGGATGACCGTAAGAACTTAAGAATAAACGCAACTTTTACCGAGGAATTCGAATGTGATTTGAAACAGAAATTGATGGGATTTGAGATTCGTGGTCTAGTTTCAAATCACACCGCGGATACCGCGAGAAGTTTGATCGGACAGAGAAGCACTGCACGTCCTTGTGTATGTCAATCAATCAATCATCTTTATTGTTCTCCATAAGTACATAACATCAACAGCCTATCCTAGTCCACTGCTGGACATAGACCTCTCCAATTGCACGCTACTCAAATCGATAAGTACATAATGATGTTACAATTATTAGATAAAACTCTATGCACTCAGTAGGGTACGACAATATAATATCAATAATATAAAATATTTATGTTTACATCTTCTTAATTCAAAACAGGCTAATCATATTTGTATTTAAATTAATTAACAGATAATTAAAATTATATACTACCAATTGTATTGCGTTACATTATATATTTTTCATAATTCACATAATCTATAAAATTTAACATTTATTAAGTTACATAATAATAAAATATTTTAAATAATATTTATCATATTTACTTTTACAAAATATAGTGTTATAGACGGTTATATTTATGTAACCCTTTTATTTAATAGTTTATCACTTAAATATTCATTTACTGTGCTTTTTTAATTAGTAGGTATGTGCTTGAGCTTACTGACGAATTATTACGAGCTATTTTGGAATATAAAGCAAAGCATAGGACCAGACTTTATTCGTTGCGGAAGTGAGCATTAGTGCATACATACCTATTAGTTTTTCGGTTTTTCTATGGCCAAAAGTAAAAAATTAGATGATTTTACATCTTATATATTCTACAAAGAAGAAAGAGCTCTTCAATTCACCGGAAAAATCATGTAACCTGTCGCACTAACATTGTGACATGTTTTTATTTTCCGTCCACGCGTACGAAGTCGCGGGCACAAGTAGTACTTAATAAAGCTTTGTATAAACAAGTTTCGCCCGTGTTGTTTTGATTTGTTAGAATCGGCCATTGTTAACTTATTTCAATTATTATTTTCGATTAACTTATAAAATACCTAAGTAATTAATAAAATTTTATTGAACATGAAATTTATAATCTCTGTTTTGGTATTTCCCTTAATATCCTTCGCTGAGGAAAGGACACAGTACAGCTACAAGAAAAAACGGTAGATGCAGAGGCTTATTTTTTTTTTATTTGCAGCACCCCCTCCTTAGGGTGTTTTCTCTATTCTCCTTAGAATTGATAAATCAAATCACGATATAGGCCAGTAACGAATGTGTTTCTGTGGCTTCTGCCGCCCCTCAAAGCTGTTGTTTTTTAGACAATAACATTTATTTTATAATAATTAAGGTTACCTACATTATTAATGGCAGTTTTTTTTTAAACACACACCAATTAGCCTAGCCCCAAATTAAGCACTGTAAGGCTTGTGTTATGGGATGCTAGGGTAACGGATAGAATACATATACTGTACATACATAAGTATATTTATATAGAAATACATATTAAACATCCATGACATGCTCGTATTCATCACACAAACATCTGCCCTGCAACGGGATTCGAACCCGGGACCTCTCGAGTCGGCGACACCATGAAACCCGGCGTACGAACCATTCGACCACGGAGGTCGTCATTGCAACTCAACATGCAATTTAAAAAATATCGTATTCTAAGAAAAACAGATTCATGAAGAAAAACAGTAGAACAGGAGAAATTTCAGAAAAACAGGAGATCTCCTGTAATATCGGCAGACCTGGCAACACTGTGCTCGATCTTAAGAAAATCCCTCACGGATAGCGGAAGGTGCACTGTGAATTATGAAAATGCGCTCTTGTGCCCCAAGCTCATATTTTTTCGTAATAATTTAAAGACTACTTATAGAGATTTTCAATGAACACTTGCTCGCAAATTTCCCAACGGTTTCTAGCATTTTAAAAGTACAGGGATTTTTTTTACTACTGCGCGAGAAGCAAACGTAATGTCGACCGTGACAAGAGTGCAAATGGCTATATTTTTAACGAAGCAAAAACAATTCGTGTTTCAGTCTTTATTAAGAAACACTGTGTCCTATTTATATCACTTTGTAAAAAGGGCAGTGTTCCAAGTAATATTACGAGATTCTTTTACCTTTTTAAAAAAAAATGATTTAATGAGAGATATTCATAAAATTGGATTCTGTGGCTATTAAAATTGTGACGAATAAAGTGTGTTTTACTAAGTTCAATGATACATCCAGGAGTTATATATCAGTAAAAAAAAAAACGATGGGTTGCACTCCGGGAGTGCCGGCAGAAGTGAAAACTTAAATATTAACGTTGTGCATTTTTGATATTTTGGAATGGTTAGGGAATAATATGCACGAATTTCTTTAATTATCAGTATAAAAGTACTATCATTTATGTGGTAGAATACAATATTTATTTATTGCGCTATCGTACACAAACATGACAATTTATATTTATCTCCCATTATTAAAAAGTTTATCTCCCAGAAAAATTAACTTACATGAATCACATTTAAGCGCACCTAGCGACATCTATTGTAAAAAAAAGAATTTTCTTGGCAATAACGCTGCCACCTGGACGTCCTAGATAGAGACTTATTATTATAATACGATAAAATTAAATCAGAAATCAGAAATCAATATATCTTTATTCAAATTGGATGTATAGTACAACACTTTTGAATCGTCCAAACATTTTTTCCTCTACCACTCGTTATTGGACATATTTTTTAGCTGCGGAGAAAAACGAGCGAAAAAAACTCCACAACATTAAAAGCATAATGTAACAACATTTACAAATCATTATGTTGTTACAACGTCAATACAATCATGATTTATTTAATATAGAAAACCTGTTGGAATGATTGGAACAGTTCAAACCCAAGCATTTTTGTCTGTAATATAATCAGACACTTTGTAATAAGCTTTTTTAATAAGTGCTTTTTTTATACTATCTTTGAATTTATTTATGCTTAACTCTTGGATATTGCTTGGGACTTTATTGTATAAGCGAACACAAAGACCTTTAAATGAATTATTGATTTTGTGAAGCCTAGTAGTAGGTAAAGTTAGTTTATTTTTGTTTCTTGTATTAAGTGTGTGAACATCACTGTTTTTAAGAAACAAATTAATATTTTTTCTTACAAGTAATAAATTTTCGTAAATGTATTGTGATGCGACCGTCATTATACCAAATTCTTTAAACCTATCTCTTAAGGAATCCTTAACTTTAAGATTATAAATTGATCGAATAGTCTCTTCTGCAGCACAAAAATAGTTTGAATGTCGGCGGCGTTTCCCCACAATAAAATTCCGTACGACATTACACTATGGAAATAACTAAAGTATACTAATCTGGCCGTATCTACATCCGTTAACTGGCGTATCTTCATTACGGCATATGCTGCAGAACTAAGTCTATTTGACAATTTATCAAATATTACTATGTTTCGTCCACTATATTGAAAGTCAACAATCTTTCTAATTTTATTGTTTTGTCTTACGAATTTTCGATTAGGTCACGTGTCCTGACACGAGTTTAATATTTTTTATCCATAAAAAAAGCACATCGCCGCTAAGGAAGTTTTCACTACAAAAAGTAGATTTTTTAATGCCGGCCTTTTCTTGGCTAATCATGTTTGCTATTTGTGAACTTGACACCAGTATGTCCTCTTCACTCCTTATAAAGCGTGATAAGGACAGATTGTTGTGAAGTTAACAAATAGCAAATACAAATAGCCAACTGAAGTTCCAGCATTACATTATTTGCGCGCACGTTTAGTTTGCAATCGTGAGAGTTTCATGCAACTTCGTCAATGGCTGGTCATAGGATGGGCGAAAATTTGCTATCTCAGGCGCCGTTCTTCAGAAGCACACATGAAGAGGTTAAAAGAGACTTGTGGGCGCTACAGTTATGTGTGAGCAAATGCTCATAACTTGATCAAAACTTGGTTCTGATTGCGTCGTTGCTCTCGGCTGTGAGCGCTGATTGGTTCCATTGTTTGATATCGCATCGTTTGATTGGCTATTAGATGGAAGTGTAGTAGGGGTGAGCACGCAGGCTTTTTGAGATAAACTAGCATAGCTAGCTAGCTAGCGAGTATTATCTTTGATAGCTCTTGTCGGTCAGCGAAAAACTAGTGGAGAGATTTCTCGCCAGCAGTGTTAACAGTCAGCGATCAACGATTAATATGTGCTTCTCTTTTGTTTACACGAAATGTATATCTATTGTACGTTTCTTGAGTTAGTCGCTTCTTCGCGGGCGGTGGGAAAACTGCCTAAAACATGAAGGCCAAGCTGCATTTGCAGTCGTTTTCACATTGCACTGGCACGTTGGTGGGATAAAACGACTACTAATCGTAGTGAATCTTGATCTGTTGTCGAATCCCGCTACTAAGGAAAATCTGTGCATCATCACTGAGAACTACAATAGGCTGATGATGATAGAAAATAGGATACAATTCAAACAGTATCCTCAACTACTGGGGTATAAGAAAAAAAATATAAATATAAAATAACGGCCGCCCTCTCATAGACGACTTCGAAAACCCTTCAAAAGCTCAGTGATCTTTTTCCTCTTGAATTGATTACCGCAACTAAATAAAAATACAGCATTGTAAATTTCTTCGGCTCTTAGAGGACCTTTAATAAATTTCAATAAGCTCAACAAATTGGGACAAATTGAAAATAAAACCCTAATTAAGACAAACGCGCTGTACGGAGAGTTTCTTTATTATCGTCCTCTAGTGACTGTTAGCTGATGGAATGGGCGTTGGTTCTGTTTGTATGCCAAGAGCTTTGCCTCACCACTGCCGTTCTCATTGCCCCCCTTGAAATTGTTTTGTTGATGCCAGCGCGTCGTTTGTAATCTCCTGATTATACAGGGGTCTACAGAGGATGGCTCGATTTTTCCTGCAATCGAATGCTTGATGTTACAATTAAATCTATATTAGGAACACTCGAGATCCCTCTTGCTCAACTCGTATTTCTTCGACTTTGCGCTTAATAAAATTGGAATCAGACAAGATTTTATTATAGCGCCCTCTTTCTACTCCAATTCCTCATTATTTTGTTGTGAAATGAATAAAGATTTCTCTTTAAGATATAAAAGAAAAATTGGAGCTATTTGTACACATGAATAATTAATCAATGATTACCTACACGTCGACGTATTCTTTCTCGTTTTCGTGTAGGTAATAAGTTAAAATTTGAATGAAAAGCGAATTTATGTTAATACACTCATGTTTATTTAATTTGTAGGTTCTTTTAGATTCAAATAGCTTGTTAAATATGGACAGTGGGTGTTAACTTGTAAAATATTTGGTTTCATACGTTTTAAGAAGATTATACTGAGATTTGTATACGATACTTAGTGATAGAATTTCTTCTCTAAGAAGTTTGACAACTGCGAGGTATATTTAAAAACTTGTACTTAGTGTAATAATCATCATCCTGATATACGAAAATGAGTTTGTTCCTTATATTTTCACGTATAAACCGCTTAAACGATTTTGTTTAGTTTTTTAGTATGGAGTGATGAAGATTATTATATATATATATATATATATATATATATATATATTATACTTTGTCTATTTTCTATTTTATACTTTGTCTTGGTAATGTATATAATTTCTAGGTATTGTTACGGTACCTGCTGGCCTACCGGCAATATGTAAAATAAACAGATTTAGCATGTATTTATCCTACCCGAACCTACTCAGTTGGATATAAAATGACAGACTAATTACATAATTCTCAGCGGCTGAACTTTGGGTCAATATACGTTTAACAAACTAAGGTTAAGTTAGTGTTGTGACCAAAACTTTGACGCCAGTCACATGATAGAAATTATGACCCGTTTAAAGTATGTACGTAAATTCTAAAAGTAGATTTATTTAAATTAATTAATAACAAATAAAATTGTTACGGTTGCATAATTGCATAAATAGTGAGTTAAGGTCGAGATATTATTTGTCTGCAACACCCATACTAGTTGACTGGTAGAGAATGCCTATGGCATTAAGTCCGCCGCTTGGCAATCAAGTTTAAATAAATAAATAAAATATTATTCGAAAAACATAATTGCTAAATCGTTGTCTAAATTAGCTAGTAAAGTTTCTCAGGTAACTTTAAATTCACGGTGTATACAGGGTGTTCCACAGGTTTGTCACACAGAGGGAAAGTATATTAAATATTGAAGATAGGATGTTTTACTTAAAAAAGACATCATTTTATTTTTAATAATAAGCAGAACTGCATTCACCGATTTTTTTAAAATCGCCTACTACAACTGGAAATAAAACTAGTGAAATTTAAAAAAAAATATACATGTCGTATTTTATGATAACCATCAAAAAGTTTAATCGTAAGGATTATTTTTTCCTAAATATCATAGCATATTACATTTTTTAACTTTATGTACAATGAATTTCCTTTCCCTAATACCTACTACTTGTAATTAAAATTAGCTAGTAAAGTTTCTCAGGTAACTTTAAATTCACGGTGTATACAGGGTACAAAATACACAATTTTATATCCCGTAAAACTAATCTTCCTGTGACTTGAAATGTAAAAAAAAAACATTTTTAAAATATTTAAAAATGTTTAGGTAAAAATGTGGATCTTGCAACTCGATCCGTATTCTTGAATTCATTGTCATCTAAGATGGTTCAATTTAAGACATTCAAATTAATTAATTTCGAAATGGAAGTAATTACAAACTCTTCGCGCAAAGGCTGTCTGCTCAGCCGGCTGTGCTAGAACTTTACAAGATAAATAACAAAAGCTACGACCTACTTAGGTACCAGAAAATTCTACTATACTGAATTCAGACACAGTAAAACAGGAATTCCGGTTTTTAAAAAGCCTTTTTAATGCACTTCAAGCAGCTCAAGCTATGATTCTTACAAGAATTGAAGGCATTCTGAATATCCAGCTTCACGATATTATTGTCGTTGTTATAGTTAATGAGTACAAAAGTGTGCGTTGCGTGAATAGCTGCCTCGCAACCAAAGGAATTGCTCATTACGCCACTTTTAAAGACCAGGGATTGTCAGAACGAGGGAACACATCGCGGGCAAAGAATCGAAGATCCAAATTTGTTTGTGTATGCGTGCATCATAATCTTCATTTTCTACTACACTAGCAGCCCGGGTGAAACACTGTAAGCAAACAAGGCTTTTCTAGCCGCGAGTCGACTTTTGATGTCTTATAATTTTATGATAATGGGAATTCAGTACTCACTACTAATAATGTCTTGTAAGTGCTGAAGGCTATCTAGCATCCACAAAGTCAGCGCCGCAGAAGTCATCAATGTATGAACGATATTTTTACTAGTTTAAGAAAATTTTCGTTCAGCCATTTCTTGGCTGGGACTAGTAATCTTAGACAGTTATCCGCCGGAAATTAACCTTATTTACAGGATAAAAGGGAGGATATCATTCAACTATGTAAATTCTCAGTTGAAGTGCTAAGTGAAAACGGTTAAATCTGTTATCAGCTGGAACGGATATTGAAAGACAATGTTGCTACGATTCCAAACAGGACTCGAGTCGCAAGTTAAAATAGGTTACTATTTACATAAATGAGGAGCTCGATGGTGCAGTAGGTTAGTGCGTTCGGCCTGCGATCGTAGAAGTTAAGCAACTTTCGCAATGGTCGGTCGATTGGATGGGTGACCAAAAACTTATTATCTGGAGCTTCTCCGTGCTTGGGAAGACACGTTAAGCCGTTGCTTCCAGCTGTATCTGCAGTCGCTAGCACCCAATTCGCACTGATGATGACTATTTGCATAGAAAATTGATAAGAAGAAGTAACAAGTAAGTACGTGTATGTCATGCCTTTACATAATATCATTTGACATTGTTGTTACTTAAAGCGCTGGAACGCATGCCGTATTTATTTGAGAAAACCTCAGTGGGAGGTCAAACTGACACAGTGATTCTATTGAAAACTAAATATCTAATCTGTATTTTCAGTTTTAAGGGTTCAGTATGTGTGTGCACTTCCAAATTTGCTTCCATCTTTCGAAGCTGTTATCTCAGAAACTATAAGCGATGAAGTTTTATAATTATCTGGAAACTAAGTGCGTGCGTTGTGATATCGTCTGTCATAATAATAGTCACATAATTTAGAGAGACGATAATATTTTTTTTTTCAGTCGGTAGCTTTACCCCGAACACGTGTAATTTAATAAATTATAGTTAAGCAGTATTTGCTTTTTTTATACTTTTCAGAATTTGCAACGAATTGATCAAAATATATTTACAATGTAAAATACCCGGGTTAGTGTAAAGTGAGATTAATAAGATTAATGATGTGATGTTTTTAATTTAACTCTGTAGAACATGAGACTCTTCGCTTCTGAATTTAAGAATTTTAATCTGACATAATACAAATATTTTAAACATTTCATTTCTACACTTCCTATGATAAATAAAAAAATTATCCCTTCGGCTGTGTAGCCATCTACTTTGTTTTTCACTAACGGAAACCGATTTTCCTCTTATTATTCGAGTTCTACTGTACACCCAGGCTTCAGTTATATATTTAAGCAATCTTGAATAGTTTATCTATAAACTTATGTATATATTAGATGTGTAAATTAAAAACCATTACTAACATACACGAGGGGATATAGTGATTTCTAGTTACGTAGATTAGCAATTTGATTAATACCCGTCTACAGCTTTGTATGTGTCATAAATTCATCTCTGGGAAGTAAGCCATATTCTTCCTATATCAAATTCAGCTAAATCAATTTAGCCTTCCAACTTTTAAGACTATATTGTGATCAAAACATTTAAATTTCTTGTTTTGCCTTAAACATATCCTCAACAGATACGGATTTGCAGTCTGGCAGTGTCAAGTAAACTTGTTTTGCAAATAACTTGTGCACAACATCGTATGTTGAATCTGCCCTCGGGGCAAAGAGCGTGTGTTTTGCGAAAAAAACAGAGGCGCCTGTTCCCGAACACAAAACGGACACTAAAATATATAGTTATTTGCTCGAAGTTCTCATGGAAAATTCGCTTAAAAAATGAAAAAGACCAACTATGATTTTCAGATATTTTTGCAATTGTTTGGATTATTTAAAAGAAGGCTAAATTGACTTTCAGTAAAAAAAAAAACACTTTAAATCTGAATTATCATAAGGAAATTTAAAGAAATTCATTTTTAATAAAAATTTGAAAGTTAAATGCTGTAATAAAAGAAAGGGATAAACAGTATTTTTTACTTCTACATTACCTTAATAAGGAATTCTTTTATTTCACTTTAATAATTTAAGTATCCACCCACAGATGTGATGACCAATAACGCAAGATATACTTTCTACTGTATTCGGACACTACACACATTTGTATGTGCAAGCAATCACAAACTACGACACCAATTAGTGACAACGACTAAACTACACGTGTTTCAATTCTCCACGGAACATTCTGAGAAGTCTGCTGTTTGGTATCTCTGTATCTGTGCTCATTTAAGCAATACGATGCGACATCACCTATTCGCTCATCTGTTAAATCGAATTCCAATTGCGCCGTGCGTCTAGGGTTGCACCAATGTTATTAAAGGATGCACGTCAGTGACAGTTTTAATGTGTTACCACAATAATAACACATTAAAAAACTGAGCTGTTTTAGGTACATTCAAATTCGTACATTTCATGGAGCTCTTGAGTTGGATGAAATGGGTACGGCGGCGCATTATGGGAACTTTGACTCATTTTCATCTCAAAAATCTATAACTCCTGTGTTAATAAAGATATCGTCATGTTTTTTTGTAATAATAAATAATAAATATTTGCTTTTACATAATGTATAATAAGTTTATAAAGGTAACTAGTAAAAGTAACTGCTTAAAATTAAAAAAAGAAACATCATAGTAGCTCAAGTCACTTAAGAGCTACTTTGCTTCATCAAGGTAGGCGTGTGAAAAATTAGTAGATATGAACCATTTTATAATTTTGCGGTTTTGCAGTTTTTCTATGATTCTTATGGGAATGGGAACTAATTATTGTGTGAAATACACGATATTAGTATAGCATAAGATAAAAAAAATATAACAAAACGACCAAGAGCCTTTATTTAAATGTCCGTGCTGAGATACCCGAAATCAGAAAAGTCTTATTAAACGTTCTGAAAAATATGTGTTTTCACACGCTGATATTTTAAGAGATTTGACAATGTTATGCACTGAGACAGCAAAAAAAATTTGTTGCCGTCGAATTATATTTTATTATCTAAGAAATAACACAAAAAACAGAACTTCGGCAAGTTTCGGCAATTGTCAATACTCAAACTGGAAGTTTAAGAAACGAAAAAAGTACACATTATGATATAGATTTGTTAAAATTAAGTTATATTAAAAAACTGCATATATTTTAAACTACTTTCTAAAATGGTATCACACTTATATGACTTTTTTTGTTATGATACTATAAAATTATACCGAACTAACTGAAATCATTATTATTGATTTAGTATTTTTTTCATTCCCTGACTTTAGATGTTCTTCTTTATAAAATACGAGCGTCGGAGACTTAAATTATGTTGGTTATAATAAAGTAACTCTTTAGATGTAATTTGATGTATAATACATGCCTCGAATCATAGTTACGAAAGAAGTATTTATGAGATGGCCCGCCTAAGTAAGGCGGGTTCCCACAGTGCGGCGAAGGAAGGCCTTAAGTCTTTTCCAGAAATGAAAAAAAGGAACATCACAAAGAATGCTCATTAACTATACAATATTACACACAAAAACAATTGTTATAATCTTAATAATACGATACAAAGTCATGAAAGCTGCACCACCTATGAATTTGAGAACGGCTGGGCCGATTTTAATGAGCTCTGAGTTTTTTGGATCCGTCTCTACTTCGAATAGCAGAATAAAAAGTCACGGAAAAGAAATTATGCAGAAAATAAATTGTCAAATAAAGTAGGTTTGGAATTCCGCCATCTTCTACAACAGACAGCTCACGTCACACATGTGCAAAGCTTATTTGAAGGTAGTTACCATAGAATTCAGTACTTAGAGGAGAAGGTCTACGTTGTACCCCATCGCAACTTGGAGGCACTTCAAGGGTCCCTGAATGAAGCAGTCGCCGATATTGCATGAACGTTGTGCGTGCTTCGATTGATGGCTGGCCTTGCAAATTTAAGGCTTGTATCGAAGCAAGAAGAGGATATTTTAAATAATTTCAATATGGTTAAAATCTGTATTTAGTACCCTTTAATTTGATATATGGTTGTAGTGTACTCATTGTGTTATTTTACTTTCCATATGTGACAAAACTTATGACCAGACCTATGCCATCATAAGGAACAGCTTATATTAGATTTAGCATTAAAGTTATGTGATATTATAGGTAGGGCAGGGCAGGGCTGAAGGTGACGATTTTGACAAATCGCTAGATAAATCGGACAAGACCATTACCCTTAGGTAATAGTTTAGCCTATCTTAGGTAAAATTTTATGTAGATTCCATATTAGTTTCTAGTTTTTGTGTATTTTTAATAGTTAATCAAGGGAATTACATTTTTAAAAACCACGAATAAGCGGCTGTCGTGCGAGAAAAAAAATTGAAAACAAAAATCTATTCTTTTAGGTGACCCCTTGACACCACCCCTTGATCTTTGAAATTAAAAAAAATGGATTTGATATTAAGTTGGGATTCAGGAAAAAAAATAAAAGAAAGAAAACTTTTTTTTCGATGTTTTCGGTGAACCTGACTCCTCACCAACCCTGAACCTTGGAAATTAAAAAAATGGATCTGTTTATTTTTACTTCAGATCTGTACTGTGAAGAACAGAACATAATGATAGGGAAGCTCGCACGTCTCCAACCATCTTTTGTCAATCGTTCGACTTCGCTGCTGCTGTACGACAACGCGCGACCTGATACTGCACAGCAGACGGTCTCCAGGTTACAAGAGCTGGGGCTGGAAGTTCGCCGTCATCCACCGTACTCACCTGACCTTACCCTTACAGAATTCTTTATTTTTGCAGAATAACTTCTTTGTGGGGAAAAATTAAATAACAGAGAGGCAGCTCAAAGTGCCGTCCGGCAGACTTTTCCAAAAAAAGCATCAAAAAGCAACCTCTACGTTGGCAAAAATGCATAAATTGTATGGGTAATTCATTTAATTAATAAAAATATAGTTAAAAAGGGAGTTAACTTATTTCATGAAAAACGGCAATTTCATAGGTAAAGACCTAAAGTTTGCATCGGATCAACTACCCCCGGCACTGCCAACCCCGCTCTCCCTTACGACTAAATAAGACCTACATACCACGCACCAATTGTTCAGTCGCAAACTAAGCAAAGCCCATTTTGTTACTACTAATAACGGCGATATATAACAGACCAATATCATCATCATCATCATCAGCCACTATGGATGGAATAGGGAGATTGGGCCATGACCCACCACGCGGGCCCAGTGCGGGTTGGTGGGTGCTAACGACTGCAGATGCAGCCGGGACCAACGGCTTAACGTGCCTTTATCGAGCTCCTCAACAGACCAATATACATTATACAAATGATCACGTTCATCACACAGTCATTTATATTGTCCCTACGGAATATCCGACTGCGGCTTTCGCTATTATTGAATACGGCTCCAAACTCCACTCGAGCACAAGTTCGTCAATATTACCTACTGATAGATTCTTGTTTGTATCAAGCTCCGGAAAATAGGACTATAAATCAATAAAAGTTTTAAGTGTATCGATACGTCATCGTCATGTGGAATAATCAAGAGGAAGTATAGGAAATAAATGTGTTACAGGGTTGAATGCTTGAATGAAATATCTATACAACATCTAATACTACAGAGTAATAATAATATTACTACCCATATACCTATTTTTAACGGACTCAAGCTTTTGTCCTTTTGAAGCCGTACCAATACAGGAACGAGGAATATGGAAGTAACTCTAAAGACAACCCTTGGACGATCTAATGTTGACTATTTAAAAAAAATCTAACTACTAGATCTAACTAGCGGCCCGCGCTCGCTTCGCTTCGGTGTAGAGCTGAAGTGTAGACTACAGTTTTTGTTCTCAGGCAATACAAGCCTGACACACTGACATTCATCTATGATTCTTCTTAAACCTGCATGCAAAGTCTAAGCCTGATCGGTTTAAAATTGACAAAGTTTCATACAAACTTTCATTCCCTATTTTATCCCCTTGGGGGTAAAATTGATCAAAATCCTTTCTTAGCGAATGCCTACGTCATAACATCTACCTGCATGCCAAATTACAGCCCGATCTGTCCAGTGGTTTGGGCTGTGCGTTGATAGATCACTATGTCAGTCAGTCAGTCACCTTTGAGTTTTATATATATAGATAACTAGCTATGCCCCGCGGTGTTATCCGCGGTTTATTAGGGATATTTTCCCACAGCAAAACGTAGTCTATGTGTTGTAGTGGTGTCAGCTAACTCCATACTAAATTTTGTTAAAATCGCTTCAGCCGTGAAGAAGTAACAAACATACACACTCACAAACTTTCGCCTTTATAATATTACTGTAATAAATTTATCAATATTTATGAAAGAGCAAAGTGCATTTTCAGCGCGCTGGATTGGGACACCTATGACACTAACATCCGTCTTACAGAAGACCACACTGAAATTCCGCTTCCTTTTGGGGTTATGTTTCTGTCGCTAAGTTAGGTTCAGGGCCTCATAAAGAAGGGGATAGTGTCAGGGTAGGTAACGCGCGATACCTCATTATCAGACAAGTCATATCATCATCAGCCTATTAATGTCTCCACTGCTGGAGCACAGGCCTTCCCTATGGATGGAATGGGAAGAGTGGGCCTTGACCTACCACGCAGGCCCAGTGCGGATTGGCAGGTGCTAACGACTGCAGATGCAGCCGGGCCCAACGGCTTAACGTGCCTTCCGAAGCACGGAGGAACTAGAGAGAGATAGATAGAGAGAGAGTAAGAGAGAGAGAGAGAGAGAGAGAGAGAGAGAGAGAGAGAGAGAGAGAGAGAGAGAGAGAGAGGGAGAAGATTTTTGGTCACACATCCAATGACCGACCACTGCTAAACCTGCTTAACTTCAACGACTGACAAGACATATGCTTGTTTTTATCCCCAGCCTTTTTCATAAACATCTTTTTAAAAACATTTGTTTCTTAGGTTTTCACGCACATCACTCATTAAATAAAACAAGTTTCAACGGGTTAGATGCACTGATTTTATTTATTTATTGACGTTTCGCATCCTTTGCAGGAATGCGTCGTCAGAATAATGTTTTTTTTTATTATTAGGACACCACTGTTCATCCTGTCCTGTGACCTGTCTGTCACCAGGCTGTATTGTATCTCATGAACCGTGACAGCTAAATTTTCATAGATGATGTATTTCTGTTGCCACTACTTATAGAACAAATACTTGTTGAAATGTTGAAAAATAGTAATATTAAGATAAATATTTATTTATTTATATTATTTATTATTTACTAATAAGTGGACACACACCACCACCCACAATACAGATTTGATTTTCTGACGTTTTTTGCTCGACACTATAAAATTGTGTCTAATGGTACGGAACCCTTCGTGCGTGCGTTCGGCTTGCATTTGACCGGATTTTTAGTTTACTAATACCAAATCTGTTTATATGAAAAATGCGAAAAAATTCACATTACTTTTGCAGTCTGGTTTAAGAATGTTCATTCATAATTTTTCAGGCAGGTCAAAATTTAAAAGCTAGTTACATCAAGTTACTCAATTGTTCGTTCGTTAGATACACAATTTTATTTGAATTCTCAATGCACTTATCTAGCGATGCCCAGTAACTCAGCGGTTATCGAAATGTTGTGTGTTTTAAGGTAAGAACCAATACACTGATAAAGTTATTATGATAATAATACGAAATAAGTCGGCTATACGTTTTTCAATTTACTTGATAATCACCTTTATGGATAACAACTGAGATAATATTGTTACGTATGTTTAAACCAGTTGCATGTTTGCATGTTTACAGCCGCGAATTTCTTTTCTCACCGGAAAAGCATATAAAGTTAAATAGGCTAGTTGACTCATGTCGAATTGTAATAAATTAATGTTTATTTCTTAAAGTATTTAGTCTAACGAACCTAAATATATCGATTTCACTTCATAAAATCAGAAGATTGCTGAAATTCAATTTAAAAAAATATTTTTTAGTCTATACTTTTTAAACACTAAAAACGTTGTTCGCCACATCTGTCATGATTGTGACGTCTCTTTGGTAGTAAACAACTAAATGTCATTCATACATAATCTGAAAACTGATAATAAGTGAGGAGACTTAAAATATTATTCAAAGTGTACTTACATCAAAGTGATCTTCGCAAAAATAAATTTTACTATGAAGTTGCAGGATCCCTTTAAGCAAGTTCTAACCAGGTATTGCGTAGGTTAATTTCTTTCGGCACTTTAATCCACAACTTTCCTGAAGTCTTCAATGATGTGTTTTTACATTCTCGTACAATACAATAACGATAATTACTATATTTTTCGTGGTATTTATAAGAAATCATGTTTTTTTTTTATATTATAAACTCTGATAGGTTATTTTTTACGTGCTAACGAATTTTTGTTTACTACCGGTTGACGTCATGGCATAGATAATCTATAAACTAAAATGAAGGACAGTGTTTTTGTATGTCCATGAAAAGTCTATTTTAAAATTGAAGATTTGTAGCTTTCTAGGTCTCAAAAAAATACAATACATTTTTTTTCGGTCTAATAGAAAATTTATTAACCATTTAAAACCTTTTTCCAAAAAGGGTCAACTAGCTTATTGTTGATGATTTTTTGACTTCGAATGATTAAGTCACGAATATATTTTTAACCATTTATTTTCTTTGTTGTACAACTTGTGCTTTCCAAAAATAAAAGTAAAGGTGAACCACAGTAATAAACATAAACAAAACTGGATAAGAAAAGGGTCAATGTTAACGGTTCAATTACTTAAAGCGTAATGATGCTCATCACATGAGGTATTTAAGCTACTTAGAATACTTGAATTTAGTGCTATGCAGCGCAAGTCATTAGTAATACTGAAAGGTACTTAGGCTCAAAACTTTTCATCAGCCCCTCGGTTTCTTGGTTTTTTTTTCAATTGGTTTGGAAACAGTAAAGGCCCAACGTCAGGTCTAGTGATTCCATTTTAAATTGTAAATAGTACTAATCTTTTCCCGGACGCCAATACCGACAGATTTAGAGTCATTAACTGACCCTGCGTAAATCTCCCATTACACTATAAATAATGTCACTGACCTCTCATGAGTCGTTCCGCTGTTCCACCATCGATAACTTGACCAGGTAATAACCGCATGTTAACTCTTTAAAACACTTACGTCACAATATATAGAAAATTTAAAAGCTACAGTTAGAGTCACAGATTGAATATATAAAACGTTTGTAAATGATATTTATACATGTAAAACTAGGTTATCCTTTATCTGATTTATATGCAACCGATGACAGATAATAGGTATCTAGTAAACAAAAGCGCCGTAAGATATAATAACGATCGATAAGCAGATTGTAAACAAATATTATATATCAAGACATCATAAGATGAAAGGTTAGTGCATTCGTATTAATTTTAGCTCTATTTTATCGAATTAGTTCGTGTTAATGGAATAAGATAGGTCCTCTTTTGTTAAAGGATAGTTAAAATACCAGGGTGGAGAGACGAGATAAAGGAAAAGTGAGAAAATCAAGTTAATTGTCATCCAATCTTTGAATAGAGTGGAATTATATTGCATCCTTAAATTGCATAGTTGTTTTCGGAATAGGAACTGTGCATCCCGTCTTAATAGCTGCTTATAATTGATATCCGTAAAGCAAAATCAACACTTTAGTTAAGTGCCTATTTATTTTACCTTTTGTAGTAACTGGTTCGTATGATTCCAACGGCGGCGCTGCTATTTCACTATCACCCATCCTTATTAACCAAAACTACTATTAACCAAACTGTGAATTCCCAGAATTGTGTTACACAGGGTTTTAACACTTATGAAGTCACTTATAAAAAACTATGAAGTCTTATTAAACATAACAACATTTTCCGCAAAATCTAATTTGATGCATTTATTAATAAGTATCTTACTAGTTCTGTATTTTTTTTTTCTCAATAATATGATTGTGGTTAATAGCAATACAATGTCCTTTTTATATGATATATACTTCAATACTGCTCATCACTCAATAACTAATAGCTTAAGGCGATATTATCACTATCACTATAAAGCCAAGCACTTAAGATTGTCAGTTCTCAGATGCATTTTGTAGTAGATATATATATTTTTTTCATTGCTGAGCAACTAGGAGAAGCGTGAACAGGGTTTCTGAAGACTCCTTCTCAACTCATTTCATTGCCGGTGATTGTCCGTTAACACCCACCCCGATATGCGGTTCTTCGGAGTACCAGGGGCATCACCCATCACAGGAACCGGTGCAATGCAGGCTCGCGCTCCCACATCAGCCCGCTGGTTCCCGGAGGAGCAGGAAGGGGAGCGTAGTTCTCCCCGTCCCTCTCCCCTCGCCATTGGTGAGAGAGCAGGTGCTCCCTCTCCCCTCGCCATTGGTGAGAGAGCAGGCGCTCCCTCTCCCCCGCACACCTGTGTATCCCATTCTTTTCTTCTATGGGAGCCACCGGAAGTGGCGGATACATAAAAACATTTTTATCACATCTATTCGAAAAGAACTAGTTTTTTCTCTGTTTGCGGGGATCAAAATAGTGTTTTAATCCTTAGGGACTAAAAGTAATTCGAAGTAGGAATGTGGATACTGTAAGCTCTAATCAACAAAGAGATCATTTTATTTAAATTATATAGCAAAGGCTAATAAATAAGGCTTATAATAATAAATAGCCATGCAGCAATCGTCTTAATTCTTTTTATTATTCTTATTTTTTTCTTACATTAGAATGGAGGTGTGATGTATTCAAATTTTTCTTCGAGTGTTTGGCACGAAAAGTATCGAGCCAACGTTCTCGATATGCTTCTGTGAGGATGTCAACACCACAATAAAGTTCTCACGTCCATTTGACCATAATGGCGTATATTTTGTAGATTCCACTAATTCTTCAGTTGCACAGACGGTCATAAAACAAAATCACACCACTTTAATTTTACAGTATCCAATATGAACAAACTATAGAACAATTAAAATATGACGCCAACTGCATTTGATGAAATCGCATCAAAGCCCCAAAGAGATAAATCACGAACGTCAATACGATCATTTGAACAAGACATAGACTTTAAAAAAAAAACAAACCGCGCGCTTGTCAAAATAAAAAGAAGTGTATGAAAAATTAAAGGCCGGCATGTTGAGTCGCTGGTACCGACTGCACCTGCAGTTGATAGCACCCACCAATCGAGAAGATCTGTGTCGCAACAGTAGGAACAACAATAGGTTGATGACGATGATAAATTTAATTTTCATCCCACCACCTCGGAAAGTGTAATTTTGCGCTTCGAAATCTGGCTGGAAAATTCTATTTTATTCGCTTGAGCGGCAAAGTAGATTTGAATTTAGAACATCACATATAATGAGTACTCAATATAATTGTAAATTCAAAACGTCATTAAACCTATTTAATGTAACCTCTATGGTGCCAAATTTATGATTAGAACTTTTTAAATTGTGAAAAAAATTAAATTTGGAACCTTCTTGGTTTCTTTGTTTTATTTGCGTGCTTCGCGCCATTCTAGTTTTTCACGTTTTATTGCTTAATATAATTAACATAACCTAAAAACTGTACAAAAAAATCAACTAAAATGAGTGACATTAGCGACGATGAAGTTTATCTAACGCCAACTGAGTTAACGAAACAGTTAATAATGCGCAAATGAGCCTTCTCCCTCAGCAATCACGAGAGAAGTATTTGAAACAGTACGATATATTTAACATGTGGCGACTAGCTAAAGGAGCAAAAACTTTCTCCGAAAACGTTTTGCTGGCATATTTTATAGAATTATCTGAGACCAAGAAAGCAAGCACGCTATGGAGTACGTATTCAATGCTAAAATTAACAATTAAGATGAAGAAAGACGTTCATATCGACACCTATCATAAATTAGTGGCATTTTTAAAAAGAGCCTCATCTGGTTATAAACCAAAAAAATCGAAGGTTTTCACAGCATCTGAAATTGCAAAGTTTATTAATGAAGCACCTGATTCCGTATATTTAGCGGCAAAAGTAAGTCAATACGTGTAATTTTTTGTTGTTGATAAAATTGTACATAGTACTTACAATATTTTTAATTTGATTAATTTATTTACGATTATAAATACTTCTTTTGTTACAGGTTGTTCTTATTATTGGTATAACCGGAGCATGTCGAACAAATGAACTTACACTACTTAATGTCAATAACGTATCAAAATATTCTCATAATTCTGATGAATTGCTATTAATTAATGTACTAAATACCAAGACAAAAAAAGACCGCAACTTCGTTATTCGCAAGGAATATGTAAACATTGTTCAGAAATATCAAGCTTTACGTCCTTCTAACACCCCAATTGAACGATTTTTTCTACAATATCGCAACGGAAAGTGTATCCGACAACCTATGGGTCAGAATAAAATTGGCAGTATTCCACGAGAAATAGCAACTTTTCTCGGACTTTTAGAACCCCCGTTATACACCGGTCACTGTTTTAGAAGAACCTCAGCCACACTTTTGGCCGAATCAGGGGCTGATCTTCTATCGCTTAAGCGCCATGGAGGCTGGAAGTCTAATTCGGTTGTAGAGGGATACATAGAGGATTCAATCCAAAGTAAATCAAAAATTTGTAATAGTATCGTGGAGGCCATAACGCTGAAAGAACCTCTGTCAGATTCTTGGTCTCGCCCTTCTACATCTAAAATGAGCCCCCATAAGATTGGAAACAATAGCCCTCTCTCGCCAACATTTACGCCAATAGAATCCAATGAATCGGCACAACTATTTAAAATTACTGATACGAGTAGTTTACCACAAAACAGCGCACAATTCACAAACACCAACATAACATTACCTAACAAAAATATTAAACTTAACATAAGTAACTGTAGCAACGTTACATTTAATATTTCTTAATTATTTTCTACTTCTTATTATTTTCTTCAATTTATAGATTATCTTAATGTGTTTTAATTGAAATAAAAATATTTTGTCATTATAAATTGTTTTCTTTTTCATTTTGTCATTTCCTCGCTGAGGTGGGATGAAAAGTTACGTATTGCACTCGAGTGGAAAGATTTTTCACCTTGTGCTCGTTTGTTTCCCTCGCTGACGCTCAGGATTCTAATTTAGAATCACTCGCTGCGCTCGTGATTCAACTTTAGAATCCTTCGCTTGCTCGGTCATCCAAATCGAGCACGCGGTTAAAAAGGAACTTTCCACTCTTGTATAATAAATAACTATTTAACTCGCAGTTACCAATCATTATTTGATCGCCTACTTTAATTATGGTTGTACACATTATTTATGTTTTTAAATCAAAATCAGTTACATTTTGTTGTTTATACAGAAAGGAGGTTGATAAAAACGCAGAATGGGTAAAACTAAACTTCCCAAATCACAAATTCCACGGGAATGAAGTCGCGGACACTTACTAGTATAACATATTAAGTAAATAGTGTATGAGTAAGAAAGAAAAACTTAAAGTAGGTATTTTACAACCGATATCTATTCGGAGATAGTGCTCACATGACTGCAGTTGTTGACCCCATTTGTAGGTTCACTCTATATCAGTGCTGTGAAGATTGGCGTTTATATCTAAGTCGGCGAATTCATAAAAAACTCGGTTTGTTTGATTGAATTTTGCGTCAAAACAGAAAAGATAAGCCAATAAATATATCAATCAAATACAATAGGTACATCGAACTTTTGTTTGAGTAAAAAAAAATCAATTGTTTAAAGCTACAAAGTAGCCCGGTCCCGCTTCGATTCGATGTTGACAAATTTTATGCAAATATCGTAGGATGATATCGACGGTAAAAAACAATCCTGTTGTAACCAACAAAATGCAAAAATATTCACTAGAGCCCAAAATCTTTTTTGGATTATAGAAAAAAAAACATATCTCCTAAACACATAGAGATGTGATTTTCAGAACCAGAATGTATTTTATGATTGTTTATGAAGTCAAATACCAAAAACATTCTACAAATTAGTTTTAGTCAATATTTGTGTGGGTTATAACAGCACTTTTTTTATGTTACGTAATTATTCTGTAAATGAAGCAGATAAATGTATGGGCCGCATCAAACTAAGTATTTTTCTTTAACGTAAAATTTTTGTAATATCATATTAGAAATATTCATTTGTGCAAATTTAGATGTAAATGCAATAAATCCATGTAACCAGGTACACTTAATTGACTTTACTATTGGATATGTGTTATTTATTAAGCATGTAACTAATAAATGTGTAAATCTAAAGAAAATTTTACTGTTATAGTCATATTTATTAATTTTAATTCTTTATTCAAATTGGATCTACAGTACAACTCTTTTGAATCTCCAAATATTTTTGGATATATTTTTCAGCTGCGGAGAAAAACGAGCAAAAACCACCACAATATTAAAAGTATAATGTAACAACATTTACAAATCATTATGTTGTTACAAGGTCAGTACAATCATGATTTATTTAATATAATTTAATTTAATTTATTTTATATTTTTTTTCAAGTAATAAATTTTCAGTAATCTATTGGGATGCGACCGTCATTATTTTATTTTTCTTTAACTATAAGATTATAAATTGTTCGAATAGCACTCTTCTGCAGCACAAAAATTTGAATGTCGGCGGCGTTTCCCCACAATAATAATTCCGTACGACAAATATGTGGACCCCATTGAAGCTTAGAGTTTAAAGTAATCCCTAAGAATACTGTGGTATGTACAATGCCCACATTCCTATCCTTTATATTTACACTGGTTTTTACCTGTTTTATAAAAGGTAATACTTTTATATATTTCGTTTTTACTTCATTAAGTTATAAATTATTAACATTGAACCAGTGTACTACCTTAGAGTACAACTGTTCATGCCGTCAATAACCGTTTTTCTTGAGTTTGAGTTTAAATAAAATATATGTATCATCTACGAACAAAACTATCTCATGGTTATCTCTTACATAGTAAGGTAAGCCATTAATATAAATTAAAAATAAGAATAGACCCAGGATTGAGTCCTGCGGAACACCCATCTTAACCGCGAACCCCGAGACTTATTGACATTAATGTCAACCTTCTGAATCCTATCACTCAGGTATGATGCAACAAGTACCAGATCGGTATATCTTAAGCCATAGTGGTGGAGTTTCCTGCGTTATGTTTCATGAAAAACGCAATCAAAAGCCTTGGACAAGTCGCAAAACATACCTAAAGCGTCCTGCAAGTTCTCCCAGGCCTCAAAAATTTGTTGAATAAGTTCAAGATCGGCATCGGTTGTTGAACGACCCCGTCTAAAACCAAATTGTTTACAGAGAACTATATTATGTTTATTTAAATGTGATTGCATTTGATCTAACATGATTTTCCGAAAATTTTACTAAGGGTGGGTAGCACAGAAATTGGTCTAAAGTTTATGGGATTTGGTGGACTTCCCGTTTTATGCAAAGGAATTGTTTTACTAGGTCAGAAAAAACACCACACTCAACACAATCATTAAATATGCACGCTAGAATAGCAGCTATTGTCTCAATTACCGATTTAGAAACACCAAGGGAATTGCCCCACAGTTCCGCGGTTTTCTTTTTATTTAATTGGTTAAACGTTTTTATTACATGTTTAAAGTCAACATGTTTAAAATAAAAATGACAAGGACAAGGTTTTACGTTTTCTCTTAAGATTAATTCTATGCTAATGTTATGATATTTTGCAGAATAAATGTCCTATTTATCAATTAACTGTAACCTCTCCCTGTTTAATTTTTTTACTTTTTTTTTAAAGAACTTTTGTTTTTTAATTAACTTTTGAGTTTTTTTAATATATCTATTATTGTTTACATATGTATTTCTATTACATCCAACAATCCCCACTTCTACTGTCTTGACTTACTGTTTTTTCTACTGTCATTAGATATAAGATCTATTGTTACAATTTTATGGTTTTTGGTTGCACCAGGAACATCTCTGGGGCACTGACTACCGGGTTCCGTAGTCCTGACAAGGAACCCTTATAGTTTCGTCAGGTCCGTGTCCCTGGTTTTGCTTGGAGACAGTCTCCAATCACTAGAGAGCTGTAAGTGTCTCAAAAAGGGGGGTTAATTGTATTATTTTTGTCACCGCAGGGATAGTAAAGGGATAAAAAGAGCCACGGGAATAATACTTACTTAGACAATAGATGAAGTTTTTTTATTCTGTTTCTGAAATAAAAGAAATGCTAAGTGTGGTTTACAGCAGGATAGCTTCTTACTGTCGATATAATAAACCGATAAATACGCGGCTATGTGGTTGAAGCCTAATGTTGACGTTACATTATTTGGAGTCTTAAATTATTATTCCAAGTTTGGAGTTTTGCCCTTAGACTAAGGATTTCCCTATATAGTTTACCACCGTTTTTCTTGATATCAAGAAATCAAAAGAGTTTCTGTTACATTTAATTTTTAAAGTGATTTCGGAAATCAAACTTCTATTCCAATTTTATCTAGACATGAAAATTGCATTGCATTGAAAGCAGGTCGAATTTTAAAGATTTTTCTTTGTTTTTTTATATGAAAACTTGTCTGGTTTGATATTTATACAGAAAGCAATCTAAAGAAGTTTTCACTTCTCTATGGTAATAATGGTTCTTATTTTTAAGGGTTGCTGAGTTCATTCCGAAAAAAAATGCACTTTAAAAGACGAATAAAGCCAGACTGTGGTGCAAACTCGAAATTTTTTTTGGCACAATATTAAAAAGAAAGCTACAAAAATCACAAACACACTAGGTCTAATTTTTACACACGCTCAATAAGTGTTGTATGTATGTGCGATCTCGTCGTGAGGAAAATAAACTTACGATGATTGAACAAGAGTGTCCTACTGGATCGCGCCATGCCCATCGTGCATAGGGTTAAATTACATGCTGCAAAAAGCCATATTAATCTATATCAAATGTTCAATGTATTAAAGGTACTTAATTGGATAAGGATGAATGCTGTATTGCATAAAATCGCTTCATAAATAAGCCATTATTTGTTTCTTAGGTTTTCACGCACATCACTCATTAAATAAAACTAGTTTTGTACGGGTTAATGCACAATGAAACGTCAATAAATAAATGAATCCATTATTTCTTGTAAAGAGTAAGGCGTTGAGCAGACGACGGGGCGGGGCGGGCATTTTGTCCGCGAAGCAATAAAGACCGCGTCTGCCCGTCGATGTCTGCGGCTGCCTGCGCCGCGTACACAAAGCACACGACGGGCAGAGGCGGTCAGTTCAGAACGTTCGTTCTACAAGCGCGTGGCGCGGACTGAGCTGACCGCCCCGCGCCGCCGTGTGCGTTACTGCATATAAACTGGTTTGTATGATCCACGGCGGGCAGCCGCGGACATGCCGCGCCGCCACTGCCCGCCGGGCACCTGCGGCGCGGTCTTTTTGCCCTCTGTGTGCGTTTGAAGTATAGGATTCACTTTGTGCTATTATTCGCGGCGAAATTGACCGGCCCGCCCCGCCCCGTCGTCTGCAAAGCGCCTAAAGGAAAAAAATGGTTGATGTGAGTTATCCCTAAGAGATAGACATGTAGCATCGCGGAATTTCTTGTAGACCTTTTTAAGGTGTACAATACTGTAGTACATTATTTTGATTTATCTCTGGAGTTCAGTCAGAGTTTGCAATGTAAGCACAAAAAATGTGTTTATTTATAACATCATATTAGAAACCTCTAAAATTATCATTGTTTCACTACTATATTATACATGTATTATACATATAAACCTTCCTCTTGAATCAATCTCCCCATAATAATCCGTTTCGTAGTTTAAAATTTGAAAGATTTGAGCATACAAAGGGACAGACACACAGCGTAAAGCGACATTGTTTTATACTATGTAGTGATGATTATGATTGTACGATTCAACCCATCGTACGAACGTTATTAAACAACGTATGTGCTCGTGTAACGCCTTACGAGTTGTAATGAGGACACTTCTGAAAAAATTAGTATGTTTGAAAATCATCGCACCACGAGAAAGCGTCGTGTCATCGTACAATCGCTGCCAATTAGGGCGACACGACGCCTTACAAACCCCTGCTGAATGCTGAAGCGATGACCACGACGCTATTAGCTCCCAGCAGCTCCCTGCATCGATTGAGTTTTTCAAATCGATCGAGTACCTGAAACAAACGAAAATCTTTATTATACTAAGATTAATTCAAAATCATTGTGTCAGTCCAGTAAATTCGTCGTTTGAAATTAAGGGATAAATTGCTTTAAATTCCGTAGTTCAAAGTTTTTTCAATCTAGTTTATAATTGATATCGGCCCAATAATCCAAGTTGAAGACTTGGAGCGCTGAATGCAACTCTCAAAAATCAAAAATCCGCGAGAACGCGAAGTGGAGACATAAGTTCGAGTGACATAATATTATAAACAAATCACGTTAATATTTAAAAGTTTTAATTTAAATAATAACAAATAATTACTAGTAAATGTTTCAATGATCTGGAGATTTCGACCTTATTGCAATGTGAGTGAACGTTCTAACATAGGAACATTATTTTTTATATTTAAACAGTCATATACATACAGATAGTGCAATCCACGAAGATGCGCCCTACCAATTTTCGGTTGAAGGATAATTAGTAATAAAAAGATAATTAGATAATTATCATATCATTATTTATTATTATCATAGATAATTAGTGTGTATCGATAACACTCAAATATTGGCGGAAGCTGGCACACATTTACTATAAACGGTTAGGAGGAATAGTGGGGCGCGTCTTCGTGGATTGCACTATCTGTACATAACCTTCATAAAATTCAATGGTATAAGGATAACATAATACGGAATTTTATTGTGGGGAAATGCCGCCGCCATTCAAACTATTTTTGTGCTGCAGAAGAGAGCTATTCGATCAATTTATAATCTTAAAGTTAAAGATTCGTTAAGAGATAAGTTTAAAGGATTTGGAATAATGACGGTCGCATCACAATACATATACGAAAAATTATTACTTGTAAGAAAAAACCGCAATAGCGTCCATTACTGGATTCTCGCACGCGTCGTCTGTATGCGAAGATGTTGACTCAGTAGTCTCAGTACCGTATTTTTATTTCGAGTTGAATTTATTCAACATCTTTAAAGTTGGATGAAAATTAATACAAATTTCCGTCAAAGTATATCTTGTCCTTAGGATGGATTCCGCGGTGTGAATAGCTAATCTATTTCTTAATATATCCTTAATTTTCCCTACTTGGGAAAGGGTTCTTTCTACAACCATACAAACTAAAGGTACCAAAAAAATACAAATCACAAAAAACAATACAAACAACGATAAACGATCAATAAAACGCAAAAGTAATAATGGTTTAGTGTTCAATTGAAATAAATGAAATGATAAGGAAAATAATAATTATGACCAAGTATCAGGTCGTTGACGCGTCATCCTTACGAATAATTTTATAGCGGAATCAATTATAGCAATAAAACACTTTTATGGCTCATCATTGCATTAAAAGTAATGCATGTTTTATGCAATGTTAAGATAATGATAAATATGATACTTGTTGTATTTATCAGTAACCTATATTCGTTACCTGAATAGGTAAACAGGATGTTTTGCTTTTAAATGAATTATATGGCCTGCCTGCGCAGATGAAGAACATTTGTCCGCGGAGTACAAAAGTCACTCAATCTTAAAAACATATGTCCCCCGAGAACTTGTTACCCCTCTTTTACACCAAGTTTTAATACATGTACTCGTATTTAGCAAGTTTTATACATTGTCCTAATTTTTTGTGCACACGTATATACATAGTTATATTTTTTAAGCATGTAACTGCTTGATGTTAAAATCTAAAAATATATCTGAAAAAAAACAGGCAGCAGACGGGACTCGAACCCGCACTTTTCGCTATCCGGGCGAATGTACTGATCAATTATTTTTTTTCTTTAGGCTTATATGCGAGTACATGTTTAAAACATGAATATACTTCATGTTATAGTTGTAATAAACTTGTCGGAGAAACAAAATATGTGAAGTAAATGAGTGATTGATACTGGTCAGATACAAGTTGTTTATGCGGTGTAAAAAATGTTAAACTCGCGTCATGACACGTGGGCTGATCGCATCACAGGCCACGTGTCCTGACCGTAAGACGAAAACAATAAAATTGGAAAGGTTGTTGACTTTCAATATATTGGATGAAGCATAGTAATATTTTATTTTATCGTATTATAATAATAAGTCTGTATCTAGGACGCCCAGGTGGCAGCTTTATTGCGAAGAAAATGCATTTTTTTACAATAGATGTCGCTAGGTGCGCTTAAATAAGAAATTCTGAGAAATAAACTTTTTAATGTAATATAAATTGTCATGTTTGTGTACGATAGCGCAATAAATAAATATTGTATTCTACCACATAAATGATGGTACTTTTATACTGATAATTAAAGAAATTCGTGCAAAATTATTCCCTAACCATTCCAAAATATCAAAAATGCACAACGTTAATATTCAAGTTTTAACTGCTGCCGGCACTCCCGGAGTGGAACCCGTATTTTTTTTATCTCGTATATAGTTTTTGCGATAATAAAGCAATAATGTATATTTGGTTGGGTGGTTTATTAAAATTTAAAGTAGTAATTTAAAAATTTATGATAGTAATGTTCCTCGCCTGCGCAGGAATTAAGGGTCTGTTTCACAACCGATAAGTAAAGTTGTGAATAAGTTACTTCAAAAATAAAAGTGTGTTCATACTCTTCGCAGTATTGTTATCCCTTAGTAGGCATTGTTAATTAAATGTTCCTCATAAGATCATATTCGTTGCTCAGATACTATATGGGCTGCGCTATTCTAAGAGAACAAACTCACTTTTCACCGAGGAATTCGGATGTGTATTGAATATTATTTGAAATTCGTATTCTAATAAATGTAAATTAAATTAATTAAACGGATTCCGAGGTGAAAAGTCAGTATGTCCTTACAGAATATCACTTCTGCTTATACGTACATAGGTAATCTAATGAAATTACTATGGCAGTTTTTTATTTTAATCGTTATTAAATATCGCTATAGTAAAGCAGATATACAAGTTCTGCTAAGATTTGAATTTGGAGTAGATACCTAATTACATTAAAACAAATAAGCAATAATTCACGTAAGCCGTTACAAATTATAAAAACTTTAGGCTGGCTTATTCATTATTAAAATTAATCAGTGATGGATGTTTTTGGAACAAGAACGTAACGTGTTAAGTAAAGGTTACCGCACACAAAACAGTGTATAAAATTAAACCACCTGGGCCGTCTTGTATTATTCAACTTTAATTCGAGCCACCACTAAACAGTGATGATAAACGCCTTCAAAGTGGTTATTCACATTATTTTATGGGGGGGAAATTCAAATTTTTGACGTGTAACATCTTTCCTCTCCCTTTCCTGCAATATGTGGGATTTCGTGAAATGGGACGGAAGTGTGTAACAGGAAGTCGCGAAGCGCGCGCTATTTGATTTGATTTTAGAACATAATGTTCATGTGCCTTATTTCTTTTGTAGTAGGTTTTATTTCTTTTTTTACTTATATAAGGTGAGGTTTCAAATGTTACACATCATACGCGACTACTGTAAGGCTGGGTCGTTTTTTTTCAACTTTTTAATTATTTCGAATTTGGCACATGTATATTATTTAAAAAAATCTTTCCATTTAGCACCATTTCACAAATTTTCGTGTTCATTATCAAATTACAGTATGGAATGGGGTGTTAAAGAAAATAGGATTGTAGTGATCGCCTTGCACAAAGTAGGTATGGAGCCGTCGGTGATATTCGAGACACTTCAAAAGCTTGGTATCAGCTGTATGTGCATATATTGTATTATCGAACAGATACAACAACACTTCGTCTGTCGAAGACCAGAAAAGATCGGGACGGCCGCGTGCTGCTAGGACTACAAAGGCTGTTAATGCTGTTAAAGCCATAATTCGTCAAAACCTCATTAGGAAGCAAAAAATCTTATCGCGAAAAATGAAGATTCTCGCTAAGACTCTATCGCCTATTATAAAACAAGACCTGAAGCTGATTATCGATAAACAGGACATGCCCTACATTAATCTTTATAACTAAAGAGGATCGATCAAAACGCCTTCTGTCGCGATACGCAGGTGAAAAGCATCGAAATATCCTCTTTACCGATGCAAAAATCTTCACGATTGGGGAAGACTGCAATAAGTAAAATGATAAAGTGTACGCTGACAGTTCTAAAGAAGCTGCTGCGTCCTGCGTCAGTGATGGTTTGGTGGGGCATGTCTTATCAAGGAGTCACAAAACTACATTTTTGTGAAAAAGGAGTGAAAACTTTGACCAGTGTATCAAGATACATTCTTGGATCATGTTGTGAAACCTCTCAGCAATGCACTTTTTAATGTATACCGTGGACTTTCCAGCAGGATTCTGTACCTTGTCACAAGGCACGAACTACCCAGGCCTGGCTTGAAACCAACGTTCCGGACTTTATAAGAGCTGAAGACTGACCCTCATCTAGCCCAGACCTCTACCCTTAAGACTTCACATTATGGTCAGTTTTAGTGGACATGTCCTGCTCCAAAAGACACGGCGACATTGAGTCTCTTAAAAAATCTTTGGAGCAAGCAGTGGCGAAATTTCCCTTGGAAAAAGTGCTAAAATCCGTAGATTCGTGGCCAAACAGATTAAAGGCCTGTATAAAAGCCAAAGGTGGCAATTTAGAATAGAATATTTTTTTATTTTTTGCTGAGACTTTAATGAATATGTAGGGTACAAATTTCAATAATATTACACTGCATTACTTAATTTAAATAAATGCATTTTCATTTGTAACAGAACTTATGGCTGGACTAGGTATATGAGCGGTTCGAAGCCGTCGGCATCACAACTGCAGCCGTCGACTTTTGCCAACGATGTGGCGACGATCGCAACTGTGAACGGATCAACGGCAGCCGTCGCCACATCGACGGCTTTAATTAATATGTAGGTATAATTTTTTTATAATATTATATTACTACATTTAAAAAAAATGCATTTTCCTTTGTAACAGAACTTATGGCTGGACTAGGTATACGAGCGGTTCGAAGCCGTCGGCACATCGACGGCTGGTTGACGACTATCAACGACGGCTGCCATCAACGGATTGGCGGCTGATGGTTGTGGCTGACGGCGGGTGGCTGCGGCTGACGGCTCGTCGGCGGCGGTCACAACCACGTTGACGGCAGAGGTCGACGGCTGCCGTTGGCGCCTCATTGTCACCCAGTGAACGTCAGGTGAACGCAACACCGTTGCACAGCTGACTCCGCGTTGTCTTTGAAAATTAAGTAGCGTGTTAGAGATCGTCACTAGGTTTAAACGTGTGCTTTCACAATATTTAATTTTGCAACCATGAATTGGTTCTAATAAATCTAATCGCAACGGATGGTCACCGAGTTCTTCTACCGCCGCCAGGGACACCTTACGAGCGAGGCTATCCGGTGACGGTACGGAGTTGATGTCAAAAAAATATTAATCACACGAGTTGGCGGGTGGGCTACTGAGCTTTTACGATAATGGTTATATTGGATGTTTTTATTGTTACATACCGAAGCTAAGAGAAGTCTGCTCAGGAAGACTGCTTTGTGGCTCAGTGGAGTAGTACCCTTAAATATCATAGTTGATGTAATGATTAAATCATATATGGTTTTCTCTTATCAATAGCTAATAAATACGTTACTTTTATGATATTTATGAATTTGTTTTTATCTTCCACTTCTTATAAATAGGAATCCGACTAGAAACAGTCATTGTTTTGTTGAAGTGAATTGTTACAATGCGTGTTACAGTGAACTTGATCATACTGTATGTCGCTGTTGCGGCAGGTAAAGTTGTATACAAATAATATTTACTGTAAGAATAAACTTAGAAGCTTTCGCAATACAGTAATGAGACGACGAATCACAAGAGTAGCAGGTCCATGCTTTGTATTTAAGTTGATATTTTACATAATATCTCAATATCAAATTTATATATTTAATATTTTCTTAATGTTGTATTAATAAAAAAAATGTTTGTGTATATCGTGTCGCACTTCATGTGGCTATTCGTATATGCTGTTTGTAAACTTGACAATTAGAGGAGCTAGATGGCGCAGGTGGTTAGCGTATTCGGCCCGCGATCGTGAAAGTTAAGTAACGGTCATAAGTTGGGTGACCAAAAACTTATAATCCTTCGTGCTTTGAAAGACACTTTAAACCATTGGTACAGGCTGCAATTGCAGTTGTTAGCGCCCAAAAGTCTGCACTGGGCCCGCGTGGTGGGTCACGTCCCAATTTCCCTATTCCATTTATAGGAAAGGCATGTTCCCCTTTCAGTGGGGACATTGATAGGTTGATCATGAAACTAGACAGTCTCTCCTTTTTTCTTTTCTCCTTAAAAAGGAGAGAGCATAATAAGAACATACTGCTGTCAAGTTTCAAACTTTATATGGTGAAATTTTAAGATTATATTGAAATACTATACATGTGTATTTCTATATATAATTAATTAAATATAAATAATATTATATTTAACTCAAACACCTCGCATTTTTACTGAGCTTTGAGGTAGGAAGAGAGAACAGAACGCTACAAGGCCCATCACAAATATTTTGTTTCTTTCGCTGATATTTAGGGCACTAGACATCACCTACTTTTAATGATATTCCTCAAGCTCAATTTCTAGCCCACAGCATCTATAATCCTCTATTGAGACTTATATTATTTTGTTCTGGCTGCCAACAACCAAGCCAGAATTCCAATACCAGCTGGTATACATCCTCAAGTAGCAGCCTTGTTGCGTGCTGGCAATTTACAGAGATACACCCAAACATGCGCTGGAACTATACTTAATAACCGATCAGTGCTCACAGCTGCCCGTTGCGTGAGGTATTTATGAAACAACTAGCGGCCCGCTCTCGCTTCGCTTCGGTGTAGAGCTGAAGTGTAGACTACAGTTTTTGTTCTCAGGCTTGTATTATACACAATGACATTCATCTATGATTCTTCTTATACCTGCATGCAAACTCTCAGCCCGATCGGTTTAAAATTGACTAAGTTTCATACAAACTTTCATTCCCTATTTTATACCCTTGGGGGTAGAATTGATCAAAATCCTTTCTTAGCGGATGCCTACGCTACGTCATAACATCTACCTGCATGCCATTCAGCCCGATCCGTGCAGTGGTTTGGGCTGTGCGTTGAAAGATCACTATGTCAGTCAGTCAGTCACTTTTGAGTTTTATGTGTATAGATTAGGTTTCACGTTATGTACTTAATGAAAAAATCTGCAGTTTATAATGGCTCAATTACACTTGGTCGTTAGTTCGGGTGCACGAAATACATTACTCGAATTCGGGCAAGCAATATTTACACTGGAATACGGGCTGGAAGACGGTGTCGGGAAATCAAAACGAAAACTAGGGACGAATACTGTTAGGAAGTGATGCGCATACATACTTTTCGACGCCTCATTTTTATATATATTAAGAAAAATATACTCTCGTATTTCTTGGTATTATTTTAATTATTGCTTTGCGTGCTTAATCCATTAAGAGTGGCCATACATTGACGGCTTAAAGCAGTCAGGTTGGACTTCTTCAAGCTGCGCCTGCATAGTGAACTACAGTCTTCTACAAATACTCATACACGAAACAGCTCGAGAAGTTCGACTACTTCGGGCGGTTGCAAGCGCGGTGAAATGGCAGCTTCCAGCTGTTGGCGCTGACTGCTCGAGCAGTCCGTGTATGGCCGCTCGAATGTTGGAAACCTTTCTAAGTCTACGGATACGGTTCCCAAATCGTGAAATTGATTTCTCGCATAATACTTGCTCTTTGCTATCGCAAATCCTATATTCGGCTGGAGTGTTAGTTAATCATCAAGCCTTTTGTCTAGAAATCCTCACAGTTCCAAGCCCGTGACGCTGTTAATTTACCGTGACTAACAATTTGTTGGTTTGATATCAAGAATATTAATACGTGCAAAACCTAGATTATATTGTAGAAACAAGAAAACTAGTTGTAAGAAAATTACCCCACCAATAATAAAAAAAATGTAGCCGCTAAAGACTTTTTCCAACTTTCCGTGACTAGATCGGGTTAATGATATATTTTTAATATATTATTAAAGAAAAACACCCTTGACAGCAGAAAAATCCAATATATTTCATAAAACAAAATCATAAACAAACATAAAGAATATACAAAATCAAGGAAAAAATATTGTGATATCAAAAGGACGATGACGAAGAAAAAAGGGGACGATTGGGCCGAATGCACACTCGGCCCCATTGACCCCATTTTTAAAGAGCGACAAGCTTTTAAAATTTGGCCACTTGATTCCGGACATCGAACACACGCACCACCACGACCCACCCTGGATATAATGCATCTAAGATACCGCGATTAAATTGGTAAATCCTTGGTAAATAGCCATCACCAATGAGTACCGTGTCTCACCTCACTGGTCACTAATAAGATAACAGCACTTGGTACGCGACGTGGTTCCAACATCGGAAGATACTCCCGAAACAAACGGCGCCAGAAATGGTCTGATAAGTGTAAAGCCTTACGTCAACTATTACTGTTACACAGATCGTAGTCTCGGCGCTGCGTTAGGCCTTCCGGCGCTGATCTTCCCGCAGGTCCCCGATCAGAAAGTGGTTCGGTGTCAAAGCCTCGGTGGTAATCTGGATCCGGTGACACGTGCGTCAGTGGAGTATTTACAATGTCTTCTGCTTCCGTCAGTAGTGTGGCAAGGATCTCATCATGAGAGCTCTCTCGCGTAAGGTACCAGGGGTTCTCACAGACATCACAAGCTGTTCCCAAACTCCTTCCATGAATGGCGCCGATGGCAGTATGAGGCGCCATTTTATTTGGTTTGATGGCATTAATTCAGAAACATGACGATCGTACCGCACTCGTAATTGCCGATGAGCACCCTTGAACGAGATCCCGTTGTCCGAGTAGATGATATCGGGTGTACCTTGGCTAGCCATAAATCTGCGTAGGCACACGATCGCGGCCTCGATGAGAGTTTCTTTCTTTCTTTCTTTCTTCTTTTTTCTCGCCTGCGTCCGACTGTGACTTGTAGGCGTCAGAAATAATCAATCCCTACGACTACGAAAAGTCTCTTGTGTTGGATGACCGTACGTCCGGGAGGTCTCCCATAAGTAGTTTTAATAAGGGAGGGAACTCGTAAAATTTTACATGTTTGGCAGGTTCGGATAATCGATTTGATCGCGTTTCGGACTTCCAAGATCGAATGTGCTGCCGAAGTTCATTAAGTACAGTCTCTGTATTAGCGTGCGCGAACTTTGTATGTAGGAAATTAATGAGTAGGCGGACCGAGGGATCCTTGCCGTCCAGAATGATTGGGAACTTAACTTGATCTTTGATGTCTGCTGCAGATATGCGTCCTGATACACAAATTAGGCCCTTTTCGTTTAATATTGGAGGAAATTTCTAAATGCGTTTTTTTTTAAATAAGTACGTGTCCAACCAAACATGACATTTTCGTTTTGAATGTGACCAACTAACTCACTAGCAGCACATGGTATTTGGCGCGATCAATCGCTTCTGGGTCCGATCAGTTGACGGGCAATTATTGTTAATCTGTCGATGAGTGCTGAAAAAGTCAGTTACTATGTCTCTGATTAGTAGATTAAAAACTGAATCGTCCCTGATGAATGGCTTTATGGAAGATGGTTGCAATGGTCTGATGAAAACGTGCAGTTGCTCTTAATGCCCTAACCCAAGAACTAACGTGAGTTGCATCTACTGCTACTGGTATGGGCTCCTGTCGCGAATGATTTAAGATGACTGCTTCTACGACGCATGAGGTTGACGATAACATGGGGAGTGGCTGAGGTGCCGATTGATTTTAAAATGAACTTCGGCATGGTTATTCAGCGCGACTCAACGTTCAACACTTTGCATTTGCCCCTAGTAGCATTGTCAGCCACGTTTAGCTCTGTTGGAACCAAACGTCAGTCACTAATATTAGTGATTTCTATTATTTCGCCTACACGGTACATAACGAAAGGCTTGTACTTCCTCGCATAACTTCTTAGCCATCCAAGAACTGGTATTGATGTAAAGCCCGTCCGGTAAAGCCACCTCCACCTTACATAAAACACAGTTTCTGTAGTCAAAACTTTGATAGTTGAAAGTTTTACTTTGATAGTGCAAGTGTCCCGATTTATTTGCTGTCCAATGGGTATAATCTAAAAATGACTGAAGAATATTATTTCTTCTTAGTATACAAAAGCATGTTATTTAAATGAATATTTTCGAAGATATTACAGATTTAAAATGCAGGGACATAGCGGTTCCGACGCTACCGGGCGGGGGGCCTGGTGGCGCGTGCCTATTGTAATTAGTTATTAAGAATGTCATTGTATATAATACAAGCCTGAGAACAAAAACTATAGTCTACACTACAGCTCTACACCGAAGCGAAGCGAGGGCGGGCCACTAGTTTAACATAATAAAATATCGAGTGCTGCTAGTTTGATTGTATGGAAATATGTTTTCAGTGACGGCAGAGATGTAGATGAGCCCAACCTTTGGCGTTTCCGCGTTGGATCATCTCGGTGGGACATTGGTGGTGACGTGTACCTCGTCAGGAACATCATCATCAATGACTTCGACCAATGGAGTATGATGAACGATGTGGCTGTCCTGCGCTCTGCGGGCACCATAGTCTTCGGGCCTAACGTGCAACCCGGCCAATTTGCTGGCTCTGACTACTTCCTCCAAAATAACCAAGCAATTAGCACCGTTGGGTGGGGTTACCTTGGCGTAAGTGTTTCTTTTCAAAAAATGTAAATCTATGTAGTATTAAAACCGGTCAAGTGCGTGTCGTGTCGTGCCACGCGCAGTGTACAGTTCTGTAGATAATTCATAGTGTTTTTTTTTAGTTTGCTTTTCAATGCAAGGTTTTACGGGTAATAAACAAGCAAATACTTAATCTAAGTCACTTAGAATCTTTTGTAAGTATAGACTAATATTTTTTTAATAGGTAATACAAAGGTTGAACAAATCGATACACTTTTCCTTGAAATATTATGAATATCACTATTATCATGATTTTAGCTCTTATAGTGGGGGGGGGGGGGGGGGGTAGGAGCTACAAAAATTAGCACTTTAAAAGTTAATATTTCGCGAATGAATCCCTAAATCTAAGCCTTAGCATTCTCTAGGTCATTTTAAAGAACTTAAGCAAAGAACGGGAGCTACCCTAAAAAATTTTATTCCACCACTCTGTCGGCGTGATTGATATACATACTTATACAAAGGACATCGACGAAATCGGCCCAGCATGCAAAAACGAATGTTTTCACTATTATTTTTCTATTTTTACAATAGTCAATAGTTGTACGCGTAAAATGTGTTTTAAATAGGAATAAACAAAGAAATGCATAAATAAAATAAATAAATAGTGGCGGTAACCAAAAATAGATGTATAGCATGTATAAAACGATAAGGATTAATAGTTTTTCATGTTTTTTTTTATCGTAAAGTCTTTACTTAGGTTGTCGATGATTTGATATTTTACTCTAGGTATGACTCATCTAACAAATTGCTAGCTAGGTTTAGATTATATCTACCTTGTGAGAATGAGGTTCATAGAGCAGTGGTTAGTGTATCTGTACTGATCGTGGATATTATTACGTATGTGATGGATAAAACATTCGTTATCTCGAGTTCCTCCGTGCTTCAAAGGGCACCTTATAGTAGGAGAGCTACTGAACCCTCCGAGTAACGGTCTGTCTGTAAGGCTAGAAATTCTTATGGTGATGAGTCATAACATGCTTAGTACGGTAAGCAACGCCTGGCTCTCCTCAGCCCTGCACGTCAGCAAGCCCTATATTTTTGAAATTGCCAATAAAATATTAAAAAGAACTTGTTGCTGTTACACCGAGGGGCCATGTAGCGAAGTGCGTCTGTGGGCCTGTGTCATTTCGAGCATTTGTATGTAGTTTCCTTACTGTTAGATTTATATTCTGTGTCATTGGCTTTCCTATTCTTATTTGAATCGCATAGTACAGCACAGCCGTACCGACTCGGAAGCGGACTCGCCGTTTCGCTCGCGCTGCGTTGAAGGGTACAGTTACAGTTCTGTCCTGCTCGTTCGATAAAATGTTTATATACAGACGTGTGCGTGTGTGAGAGTTGCTTAAATATGTAGTTGAGTCAGATCATATTTTATTTGATGCTAGTATGAGCGTACCGTATCTTCCCTTTTTGTTTTAATTTAAGCCCTGAACCCAATTCCCTACCCCGTGTAGCCCGTGAATTAAGCTATTTATTAATAAGACGCAGGGTTCTCTCGGGTTAAAAGAGAAGAACGCAGGAAGAGTTCTTTGAGGAAAAATAGTTTTTTCTTAGAGCATTTTCTTATAAAAACAGCTAGCAGGTACTTTAATATTTTCAACGAATATGAAAAAATGAATTTAATTTTAAAAGAACTTAATAATCGCATGTTTATTCAATAGGAAATTTTTACTTACCTTACATAAATTAAAGTTATGTATTTATAGAGTTGATATAGTATCACATGTACGACAAAAGTATAATATAAACAAAAGGTTCTAAAATGAATTGACCAAAATTTAGTTACAGGATACTAATGCAATTTTCAAAGTATCTTCCAAAAAAAAACTCTTAATTTATCGAATTATAGTACTTTTCTCAATCACGAATTATGTTCTTCTATTATTTCTGATAATATGTGCGAAGGGGAAAAGCCAACTGTGCCCTACCCTGTCTTGATAGTGTTGTTATGATGATTATAAAAAAGGATAACGGAATTTCCAAGCAACCGATAATAATCGCAAAAACGAGAATCGTCAGCTGGGTAATTAATATGATAAACATGTATTTATTGTGGCTTTTCCCATTCAAAGATAACATGCATATAAATAGTCGCAATTATCCAAAAAAAGATAGCTATGATTCAGATAATACGATAAGTCTGATTAATTTCGTTACATACAGAAGGCCAAGGAAAAGTTTCTTCATACCAATATGCAGAAAGTAAATCTGTCTTCTGAGCCTGTTCTCGCGCCAGCTAGTAAATAATACTTATGTATAGGGAAAATGCATGATTGTTTTTTATATATTTATTTCATAGTTGACATAGCATAGTATAAAAATAGTAGTTTTTAAAAATAGCCATTTTTCACGGGCATTTCAAACGCTTGCTATTTTGGAACTCTTGGTGTGACGTCAAAGTCCACAGCAACCTAGCAACAACACAAAGAAGTCTATAATTATGCCTTAATTTCATTTGGTTGTTAGCCCGTATTCGGGTGTACGAAAGATATTACTTGAATTCGGGCACCCGAAGCCAAAACGAAAACTACCCAAAACCGGGCGTACTCGACTCCGTTCATTTACCCGGCACTCGTAATCGACCTAACGACTATGTGTAATCGCGCCATTAAACTAAAGATAAGCTTTGACATATTCTCGGAACATGGTGCTAGATTGTTTATTTTTTGTAATGTATTAATACTTAACAACCAGTCTGTCACGTTTAAGATATTTAAATATCCCACAAGTTTTTCACGAAACTCAAAAAGAAATTTTATTAAAATATTGATGAAGGGACAATTCAAAGGTTGTAGAGTTTAAATAAAAAAAAGAGCCTTATTTGAATTACATGCATATTTCCTTTTACTAGTTCGTTGGAACTGCATAAAAATCGGTTGTCTAGTTTAAAAGATCTAAACGTACATGCGGTAGGAGCGACTTTGTGTTATGTAAAGATGAGGTTATTGTTGTACAATACGTGTAAAATGTTTCTTTTTTTCAGTTCCCGTTGTGGTATCCCAAAAATTACTCGGAGCTGCAACGCGTGCAACTGTGGACGATCGACGTGAACATCTGCCGGCAATCATACTTCGCAGAAGGATTTTACGTACAAAACTCTATGATTTGCTCCGGGTTCATTAATCCCAACGCAGTCGCCGGCGCCTCGGTTCGTGATAGATGCTTCGGGGAGCCCGGTGCTCCTATGTTTCATTCCAATGTTGTGGTCGGTATCAGGTCCTACGGTCTCAGCTGTATGAGTAACGCCGCCATTCCCTCGATTAACACACGAGTGAGCAGTCACATCGATTGGATCATCAGCAACGCTTAAAGTATAGAACATTCTCGATCACCCATTCTTACCAAAGGAGAAGAATAAAATGTAAGAAAAGTTAAGTTTTATCTTTGTTTTAAGATTATTTATTTATTAGTTTTGCTATTGGCATCTGCGATTTGGTATTGAAAATTAGAACACGTTTTGATTTGAATGTCTTATAAATTTAACTTTTTGTCTTCAATACATATTGAAGGTGAAAAAAAATTCAACAAAATCATAATTAAATGAATTTATTACTATAAGACTATGAATCAAAAGGCTAGGTAGTTTTACTGTACACGCCGCTGTGCAGTAATAGTTATTTATCATATTAGTGCGGTAAATTAGTTATTACAAACGAGTAGACGAATGTAAGGTCGATACGAAGTTGAGGGCTTACCATAGTCACGAGGTTGTAAAATATCAATTTTGCACGAATGTCATACAATGTTTTCCAACACATTTGAGCGAAAATAATTAAGAGATATGGAAGAAAACTTTTACTAATAACAATATTTTCAGTAATAATTTTACTGCCTCATAAATTTGAAGTTTAGATTAATACAAAAAAAAAAGATACGTAAGCTCATACTAGCATTAAATAAAATATGCTCCGATTCAACTACATAAGCGACGCTAAATAAACATTCAATCGAGCGAGCGAGACTGCGATTCCGCATGGCTCAGCTGTATTGTTGTCTTTTTCTTGATAATAACATGTTTCCTTTTTGTTTTAATCTAAGATTTGAAGTCAATATCACTATCATGATCTCCCTGCTAAACACATGGCTTGGTGTCGACTTCAAATATATCAGGCGGTATTTTTTTTTAAAGTCGGTTCTAATTTTATTCAAAATAATTGATTTTTATATTTTTAGTGTAATATGTAATACGCTACTGATTGCAAATCTTATAAGCGTAGGTAGAAAATCGCGCTTATGCGCGTTCTTCCAATCAATGTACGCGGGTGAAACCATGTAATACTGCAATTATATAGCAGAGTATACTAAAACCTTTCCTGATAAATTCGCATTTATTTACCGAAAACCCCATCGAAATCGGATCACTAGTTTTTGAGACAATCGCGGACAATAACAAATACATACAAACATTCAGGTCTAACAGAGAACATCCTTTTTGAAGTCTGTTAAAAATGGTGACCATTTCCAAATGGCGCCACGTGCAGGTGATAAAGCCGGATCTCCAGCTGGTGTTTTGCCCTACACAATCAACATAAACATATCAACATTGACAAAACCGTCTTCACAAAACTTTGTTTCACTTCACATATTTCTTTGCATCAACAAAGTTTTTGCTTTCCGAGCCTGATGGAAACACGTACACAAATCACCCCCGCGTGGGTCGAGGGGCAGGGTATTGTTCCATCAGCCATTTTTTTTACAACTTACTAGCGGGGCTGCTTTCTAAATCTACGCTCCGAGTGCAACTTTTCACTCTGAGATTTCAATGTTGACATAAAATGCATAAAATATTTGTCAAAATGTCAATTTCTGCACCTGAATCGTATGTTTGGAACGCAGACCTGTGTATTTTGTGTACGACTGCCACGTTAGCAGTACACGGCGTATGTAGAGAAACATGTTTCGGAAACAAAGTTTTGTGTATGTATTTTTGTTGAAAGTTTTCCAAAAAAAATCGCTGGATCCATGCTTTAAATCCTCTATAATGGACTCTGAAACAGTTAGCATATTACCAACATTAAAACAACCAATGTCCTAATAAAAAAAAAACCCATAATATAGTCAAAACGGGTGTTATAATGTTTTATTAAATTTGTAAAAAATAGTGTTGTAAAAATGATAAAAAACAGGACCCTATTACTAAGCCTCCACTATCGGTCAGTCTGTCTGTCTGTTCCAGGCTGAATCGGAAGTTTTAAGATGTATGTCATGAACCGTGGCAGCTAGACAGTTAAAATTTCCACAGATGATGTATTTCTATTGCCGCTATAACAACAAATATGGAATAAAATAAATATTTAAGGGGGGCTCCCATACAACAAACGTTTTTCTTTCGCCATGTTTTGCTCTATATTAATAACGGCAACAGGTAGTCGCTTAAAATATTCACCGAATTTAAGAAAAGATTTATATCCATTTTCCAAAAATAAATATTTAAAAGATCTCTCATACAACAGGTATTTTTTGCTGTTTTGAGCTCGATGTTATAATATAGTATTTAATGATATATAGATAATGGTACGGAACCCTTCGTGCACTAGTCCGATTCGCACTTGGCCGGTTATACCGATCCATTTTGAGCAAAAGGTTTACTTATCAGACAGCCACATTCTCACTACTCGATGCCTGGTTTGTTACTTGTATGAATTTCAAAAAAAAAAACATTGTCATTCACGCGCTTTTCACTACCATAGCGCGGTAAAAAAAGTTGTAAGTTATTCGAATGCCTGACATTGTCCTTCGATATTAGTTTTGCGATTTTTAAATGTATTAGTTTGTTGTTTTGTTAATGAAAATGAGCGATTTAAGTTTTGATGACACACCACCAGATATTTCAAATGCAGAAAAGGACATTTCCAACCAATTACTACTGGAAAAATAAAGAAAACAGTATGATAAGGCGTATCACAATTTCATCAATTGGAAAATATCTAATGTTAAATATATAAACATATAGGAAGACAATTTATATCATGGGCTTAGATAAAGTCATGTATGCAGCTGTTTATAATTAGGTATTACAAGTACGAGTATGAAGCTGTTTATAATTAGGTAATGTAAACACTCATGCTGATACTATTATCACCGGAAAATCCAAAATCGTGTTTTAATACCCCTCAATATACAACAGTTGCATAATATATGCATGGGTACTATTGATCGTTGTACTAAACTATAATCGTTCATTTTTTTTGCCTTAATAGTAGGACACGGCATTCCTCAACTTTGTTAAACCAGTTTTTTTTTTATATTTTTTTATTTTATAGTCATAATTTTTATATTATTTGCATTTGTAATGGAAAGTGACTTTATGAGTTACCTCATATTGTAGTGTCATTTTTCAATTTGACGACTCTGTATATAATACAGGGAGAAAAAAAACAGCCCTTGCTGAGTTTCTTGCCGGTTCTTCTCAGTACAAGGTCTCCCGCCGTAGATTTGCGAACCGATGGCGTAGCTTTTCGACATTCACAAGTGCTTGTAACAGCCTAGACTAAATAAACGATATTGAATTTTGTTTTTTTTTTATTATACATACAAAGGAAATACAGACCATACGAGCCATACAAAGGATTGTATGGCGCAATTTTGTACTTTTGAACAATGTGTACAACCACCGTAAAAGCATTTTCTAAGCAAATGTTTTGAAAAAGAAATTTAAGTGTGTGCCAGGCTGTACCTGCGCGGCGCGCGATTGCCATTAATGCTAACTTCTCAACCATTGCTATATTCTCATTCATACCTTAGTTTGGATCGCACAGTCGTTGGTAAAGATCGAATATAGAATTATTTTCTCACCAGTTACAATGAATGTTATCCGTGATACTTTCCTTTTTCACTTCTGACCGTGGGGAACCTACTAAGCGATCAGAGAATTATCAGTTTCAATGTAGCATAGGACAGGGGGTTTCACTGTTTCCAACTGTTAAACTGATTGTGGAGCTGAGCAGAATCCTTGACGGCCTTAAGTTGAAAGACAGTGTAATAATGGTACGCAGTTAATGATTTTTTTATTATAGCCGCATTCGTGGTATTCTTTATGCCTGAAGGTTGACTGGCAGAGAATGCTTTTAGCGTTAAGTCCGCCTTTTGTCCATTTTTGTAATTGTGACAATAAAGTTTAAATAAATAAATAAATGTGTGCCTAAAATAATGTTGGTCAGATCAGTTACTTGGAATCCCTGTAGGTAGTAAGCTTTTAAAAATAACTAAACGCACAAGGGAAAATTATGATAATGATAAAATAACAATAAATCCGAATAATACAAGAGATAAGTACCTAATCAGAGATAACAAAAAGGAAAAATTGATAGAATCTTATGCTTAGCGTAGTTACGAAAGAGAATTTCCAGTAATAGCATATGTCATAGATGTTCTAATTAAAAATTGATAATACGGTAAATCTTCATACGATAAGATTATATTTTTTAATATAAAAAGAATGAGCAAGTATTTTCTTTAATTAAAGTGGTTGTGATCTAGTAGTAGTAAAGTGATTTTATTAACCTACCACAATGAGAGTTTTAGTTGGTATAGTATTATTGTTGGCCCTCACAGCTGATGCAGGTAAATATTTAAACCATACATATAATTTAGCTAACATTCATAAGTTTTGTTGAGAGAATAGATATCATTGTAGGTTTAATTAAGTGCTTAGAGATTTTATATTTGCTTTTAACCATATAAGTGGGGTAGGGCAAAGCGGATTTTCTACTGGAATGGAAGGATAGTCTAGTCGGTCACTAGGCAAATAACCTTCACCATTCAGAAGACTGCAAGTTTTGGTTAATAACAGATATTGTGGTGTAAATTCCAGATGTGTTGTATTCCAAGGTAACTGTGCACGTAGGGGAATGTTTAAATTAGATTTAAATTCAGTCAACTGGAATTAAAAAGTTTAGTTTAACAACTTTCGTACGCTTATGGAGTAACTGACTTTATCTGTATAGTTTGTGTATAACCTCTTAATTCCAAGAAATCCTAAATTACACGTGAATATAAGAAGAACTGTTTCTTAAAGGAAATAATACTGAAGTTTATTCTGTGAAGTTCTAGTTTCCTTTGTATACCTTTTGGAAGAACAGGATAATATAACAAAAGGCCATAGAAGAGCCAGCTTCAAATGAACTATGAGGCAGTTGCTTGTTTCCAGACATGCAAAGAACTAGATCTACATTTTTTCTTTATTGAATATCATAGCGTGTTTCAAGTTGACTAATGATACTATTTTATCTTATTTCAGCTGTTACCAGGGAACAAAGGATTGCTGGTGGTTCCGTTACGACCATCACCAATTATCCTGAAATGGTCTCATTGTTGTACTCCGCTGGCTCATCCAACCATCGGCAACAATGTGTTGGCACAATTCTTACTAACAGAGCAATTCTGACTGCTGGACATTGTACATAGTTGGTATCCACCTCGATAATTTTCTTTAAAGTACATTCTCGAATGGCGCTTTGTTAATGCTAACATTTTTGTTTACAGTGGACATGGGAGAGACAGGTGGCGTGCACGTGTCGGATCCACCAATGCTAACAGCGGCGGCACCGTCTATAGTACTCAACACATCACCGTTCATCCTTTCTACAATACCTTGACCTTGGACAGTGATATCGCTATCATCCGCACCTCGAGCAATATTCAATTTAACAATCTAGTTCGAGCTGGAAACATCGCCGGACCTAACTATTTCTTAGGTGATAACCAAGTCGTTTGGGCAGCTGGTTGGGGTGTTACTCAGGTGAGCACTTTCAAATGAATAGTTATAGCACGTCGATTCTGTAATATATACTGTGCCTTGCGATCTCATTATGGATTTTTGAGAAATTGACAAATATATATATATATATATATATATATATATATATATATATATATATATATTACTATTCTACCTTACTCTTCAACCACCAATGCTTCAATATTCATTCTGACATTTTGCCGTTAAATGTCGTAATGCATATTTATTTAATGTCTAAAATTAAAGCTAACGAATTCGGAACTTAGTTCCGATTTTACTATAAATAATTGTATGTTGATCTTTTGTTTTTTTTTTGTTTTAGTATCAAGGGCAACCTTCGGAGCAGTTGAGACACGTGCAAATTTGGACCGTGAATCAGGCCGTTTGTAGAAGCCGCTACGCTGAACGTAACCGTCAGATCACTGATAATATGCTATGCGCTGGTTGGCTCGACGTCGGCGGTCGTGACCACTGCTCGAGGGACGCCGGTGGGCCGCTGTTCCACAACAGAGTTGTCGTCGGCGTGAGCTCTTTCGGTGTCGGCTGTGGCGACGCTCGCTATCCTGGTGTCAGTACGCGGGTATCGCGTTTTACCACCTGGATTCAGAACAATGCATAGCCCTTTTGATATTTATTGCATTTTTTGACCAGAATAGTATTTGTGGAACTCATGCCTACCAACCGGAATATACCTCTGAAGCATTTTTCTTCGATTTATTTTGTCGTTTTTCGACATGACTACCATATACTATAATTTATTTAATAAGCTAGTTCGAAGAAAGTTACGTGTGATTAGGAGAATATTCAAAATATTTGAAATTTCAAACAGCAACATGTTTTGTTTAATAAGTTGCGTACCCAGTAAATCAGTTTTCAAGTTCCTGGTGTAAGGTTGGGAGCGGAAGAAAAGAATAAGGGATAGCTGCTATTTTCCGTATTTATGCAGTCACTCTATTCCCGTCTATGCGCTGCTGAAATAGGAATTTAATGAGATTGAAAGAAAAATATTAATAGAGGACAGCCGTATAATAGTACTATTGTAAAATTTAAAAATAAAAAAATATCGCTATATAGTTGTTACATTTATAGAAAAAATCTTCAAGTAACATCATAACATTAATACATGGAATAACAGCATATGATGGAATATGTTAATCGAAAAGTTTTCGAAAACATCCGTACGTTATTTATTATATAATTATACTAGTAAATAGTACGAGAGCCCACGACTACGACAATAGTAGTAGCATATAGTACGAGAGCCCACGACACTAAACCTAGTATGATAAGACTCTCAGATAATTTACATATGTGGGGATCTAAAATAATAAAAGAACACGTCTTAAAGAAACACTCGTTTTATTTTTTATTTTTATACTATTTTAACTCCTTTTTAAAATTATTTACACTAGTATACGAACTGGAAGACGGTGTATGGTAACACAAACGGACACTACTCGAAAACGGGTGGACTCGATTCATTAATGTTGTAATGTATTAATACGTAACAACCAGTCTGTCGCGTTTCAGATTTTTAAATTTCCCACAAGTTTTTCACGATTGTCTTGCTCATAAATATTGATGAAGGGACAATTAAAAAAAAAGAGCCTTATTTGAATTACATGCATATTCGCTTTTACTAGCTCGCTGAAACTGCATAAAAATCGGTTGTGTAGTTTAAAAGATCTAAGCGTACATACGGTGGGAGCGACTTTGTGTTATGTAAAGATGAGGTTATTGTTTTTGGCAGTTTAGTTTTGCTTTTGGGCATCTGCGATTTGGTATTGAAAATTAGAACACGTGTTAAAAATTAGAATGTGTTATTAATTTTACTTTTTGTCTTCAACATATTGAAGGTGAAAAAAATTCAACAAAATCATAATTAAATGAATTTATTACTATAAGACTATGAATTAAAAGGCTAGGTAGTTTTTACTGTACACGCCGCTGTGCCGTAATAGTTATTTATTATATTAGTGCGGTAAATTAGTTATTACAAACGAGTAGACGAATGGAAGGTCGATACGAAGTTGAGGGCTTACCATAGTCACGAATTTGTAATATATCAATTTCGCACGAATAACATACAATGTTTTCCAACACATTTGAGCGAAAATAATTAAGAGATATGGAAGCAAGCTTTTACTAACCACAATATTTTCAATAAATATTTTACTGCCTCATTAATTTGAAGTTTAGATTAATACAAAAAGAGAAGATGCGGTAAGCTCATACTAGCATTAAATAAAATATGCTGCGATTCAACTACATAAGCTACGCTCACACACGTATAAGTCTGTAAATAAACATTCAATCAAGCGAGCGAGACAGAACTGTACGCTTCAACGTAGCGCGAGCGAAACTGCGAGTCCGCATGGCTGAGCGGTATTGTTGTCCTTTTCTTGATAACAAAATGGCGATAACATTCACGACAAACCGTGATTTCTGAGTTTTTTTTTACCTTTTAACGATTAAAAAGTATTGCCGAGGCATTTCTTATTAGATTTTGAACTATTTGTTTTCTTTATAAAAGCATCGAAGGCATTGTTTTATCTTTATAACACAGAATATACGTAAATATTGTTATATTGAGTGCACATGCAGCGTATTTGAATGTCCAATTGTGACTAAAGAGAATTGTGGTCATGCACCACAATTTAACCGTATCACTTTTGAGCCGCGAGTGCCGTGTCTTTCCTTTTTGTTTTAATCTAAGATTTGAAGTCAATATCACTATCATGATCTCTCCCCTGCTAAACACATGGCTTGGTGTCGACTACAAATATATCGGGCGGGATTTTTTTTTAAGTCCATTCTCATTTTATTCAAAATAATTGATTTATATTTTTAGTGTAATATGTAATACGCTACTGGTTGCAAATCTTATAAGCGTGAGTTGACAGGAAAATCGCGCTTATGCGCATTCTTCCAATTAATCTACGCGGGTGAAACCATGTAATATTGCAATTATATAGCAGAGTATACTAAAACCTTCCCTGATAAATACGCATTTGTTTACCAAAAACCCCATCCAAATCGGATCACTAGTTTTTGAGACAATCGCGAACAAAAGCACATACATTCAGATCTAACAGAGAACATCCTTTTTGAAATCTGTTATAAATGGCGACCATGTCCAAATGGCACCACGTGCGAGTGATAAAGCCGGATCTCCAGCTCGTGTTTTGCCCTACACAATCAACATAAACATATCAACATTGAACAAAATCGTCTCCACAAAACTTTGTTTCACTTCACATATTTGTTGGCATCAACAAAGTTTTTGCTTTCCGAGCCTGATGGAAATATGTACACAAATCACCCCCGCGTGGTTCGAGGGGCAGGGTATTGTTCCATCAGTCATTTTTTTTTACAACTTGCTAGCGGGGACTGCTTCCTAAATCTACGCTCCGAGTGCAACTTTTCACTCTGAGGTTTCAATTTTGACATAAAATACATATTTTTTTTGTAAAAATGACAATTCAGCATCTGGATCGTATGTTTGGAACGCAGACCTGTGTATTTTGTGTACGACAGCCACGTTAGCAGTATGCGGCGTAAATAGAGAAACATGTTTCAGAAACAAAGTTTTGTGTAAGTATGTGTTTTTGTTGAAAGTTTTCCAAAAACTTTCGGTGGAGACACGCCTTTATAACTACATCCATGCTTTAAATCCTCTATAAAAGTCTCTGAAACAGTAAGAATATTACCAACATTAAAACAACCAATGTCCTAACAAAAACCCCCATAGTATGAACAGATGTTATAATGTTTTACTTAATTGGTAAAAAAGGTGTGTTAAAAAGGGTAAAAAACAGGACCCTATTACTAAGCCTCCACTGTCGGTCAGTCTGTCTGTCTGTTCTAGGCTGAATCGAAAGTTTTTAGATGTATCTCATGAACCGTGACAGTTAAAATTTTCACAGATGATGTGTTTCTATTGCCGTTATAACAACAAATATGGAAGAAAATAAATATTTAAGGGCGCACGCACTTGGCCGGTTATTCCGATCCCATTTTGCGCAAAAGGTTTACTTATCATTCTCACTACTCGATGCCAGGTTATTTGTATGAATCTAAAAAAAAAGAACATTGTCATTCACGCGCTTTTTTTACCTAAAAAAAAGTTGTAAGTTATTCGAATTCCTGACATTGTTCTTTGATATTAGTTTTGCGATTTGCAAATGTATTAGTTTGTTGATTTGTTAATAAAAATGAGCGATCAGTTTTGATGGCACACTACCAGATATTTCTAATGCAGAAAAGGGCATTTCCAACCAATTACTACTGGAAAAATAAAGAAAACAGTAACCACAATTTCATCAATTTGAAAATATCAAATGTTAAATATAGGAAGACAATTTATATCATGGGTTTAGATAAAGTCATTCATGCAATTGTTTATAATTAGGTATTACATGTACAGTATGAAGCTGTTTATAATTAGGTAAACACTCATGCTAATACTATTATCACTGAAAACCCCAAAATCGTGTTTTACTACCCCTCAATATACTCCTCCTACTCGAGTCGCATTCCTCATTACTGAGGGTCGTGACCTGCCTTCTGCATCACTTGATTCCGTATGATGGTCTGCCATCTGTTCCTGTCTTTGGCGGTGTGAAGGGCATTGTGGACTGTCAAGTCTAGAGCGGTGCGAATCTGGTCAGACCAACGTATTTTGCAAAGCTGAGACATGGCGCCCTTAGCCATGCCAATTCTCCTGCGTACTTCCACATCGCACGACCCATTGTTGCTGATGTTGGAACCCAAGTAGATGAAGTTGTTCACTGTTTCTAGTCCCAACGCGCTAGTCAGTTCCAGTTTTCCAGATCTATCTTCCACCATGATCTTGGTTTTGGACTTGTTTATGGAAAGGGACTTTCCCTCTCTTCGCTAATCCGCTCAATATACAACAGTTATAATATGTATACATACAAAGGCAATACAGACCATACGCGCCATACAAAGGATATACGTACAACCGCCGTAAAAGCATTTTTCAAGCAAATATTTTGAAAAAGAAATTTAAGTGTGTGCGGGATGTCTTCCAGACTCTACCTGCGCGGCGCGTGGTTGCCATTAATGCTAACTTGCCAACCATAGCTATGTTCTCATTCATACCTTAATTTGGATCGCACAGACGTTGGTAAAGATCGAATACAGAATTATTGTATTTATTTTCACACCAGTTACTATCATATCTTATCCGTTATCCGTTTCTTTTTCACTTCTGAGCATTAGTGTGGCTATAGCCCAATTAAACTTTACCCTAAAGTGGGGGGAACCTACTAAGGGATCAGACAATTATCAGTTTCAATGTAGCATAGGACAGAGGGTTTCACTGTTTCCAACTGTTTAACTGATTGTGAAGCTGAGCAGAATCCTTGACGGCCTTAATTTGAAAGACAGTGTAATAATGGTCCTAAGTTATTGTATTTTTTTATATTTTTTTTATTATTGCCGCATTCGTGGATTTCTTTATGCCTAAAGGTTGACTGGCAGAGAATGCTTTTAGCGTTAAGTCCGCCTTTTGGCCATTTTTGTAATTGTTGCAATAAAGTTCAAATAAATAAATAAATACATGTGTGCCTAAATAATATAGGTCAGACAAGTTACTAGGAATCCCTGTAGTTGCTCCAGGGCATCCCCAACACTCTCCTCATCCGGGGGGAGAGGGGTGTGTCCGTTCGACTCGGACGCTCACTGGTGAGGTCGCGGAAGATTCCGTAAGGGTTCCCGTGGCCTCGTCTAGTGCCGTTGTCTCAACCGTGCTGGTTGGGACCGTGGACCGAGTGAGGCGAGGGGCATCGTCAGGTTTTTAGTGGGTAGGGCCCCCCCTCCTGGGCGGTCGCTGAGCTAGTCCCAGGACTGGCTGAGCGGACGGGCAGGACGGGTCGGGAGGAGTCCCACATAACCCCGTTGCCACTCCCAGGTGGCGGGGTATGCGTCATGCATTTTCCTGACGAAAAAAAAAAAAAAAAAAAAAAAGGAATCCCTGTAGTAAGCTTTTAAAAATAACTACTACAAGCGAAAATTATGATAATGTCAAAATAACAATAAATCCAAATAATACAAAAGAGATAAGTAGGTACTTATTACGTATCAGAGATATCGAAATAGGAAAAATTGATTGAATCTTATACTTAGCGTAATTATGAAAGAGAATTTCTAGTAATAGCATTAGTCATAGGTGTTTTAATTATAAAATGATAATACGGTAAATCTTAATACGATAAGATTATATTTTTTAATATAAAAGGAATGAGCAAATATTTTCTTTAATTAAAGTGGTGGTGATCTAGTAGTAGTTTAGTTTATTTTATTAACCTACCACGATGAGAATTTTAGTTGGTATAGTATTATTCTTGGCCCTCACAGCTGATGCAGGTAAATATTTAAACCATACATATAATTAAGCTAACATTCATAAGTTTTGTTGAGAGAATAGATATCATTGTAGATTTTTTTTTTAAATGGCTCCAAAGTAAGCACTATATGGCTTGTGTTATGGGATGCTAGCGTAACGGATAGAATACATATACTGTACATATATAAGTATATTTATTTAAATGCATATTAAACATCCATGACTGGAGTACAAATGCTCGCATTCATCACACAAACATCTGCCCCCACCGGGATTCGAAACCGGGACCTCTCGAGTCGGCGACAGCCATGAAACCCGGCGTACAAACCACTCGGCCACGGAGGTCGTCGATTTAAGTGCTTAAGATAATTAAGTGCTTAGAGATTTTATATTTGATTTTAATTATATAAGTGGGGTAGGGCAAAGCGGATTTTCTACTGGAATGGAAGGATAGTCTAGTCGGTCACTAGGCAAGTAACCTTCACCATTTAGAAGACTGCAAGTTTTGGTTCATAGTAAATATTGTGGTGTAAATTCTAGAAGTGTTGTATTCTAAGGTAACTGGACACATAGGGAAATGTTTAAATTAGATTTAAATTCAGTCAACTGGAATTAAAAAGTTTAGTGTAACAATTTTCACACGCTTATCGAGTAACTGGCTCTATCTGTATAGTTTGTGTATAACCTCTAATTTCCAAGAAATCGTAAATTATACGTGAATATAAGAAGAAACAGGAAATAATACTGAAGTTTATTCTGTGAAGTTCTAGTTTCCTTTGTATACCCTTTGGAAGACTGGAAAATATAACAAAAGGCCATAGAAGAGCCAGATTGAGATGAACCATGAGGCAGTTGCTTGTTTCCAAACTTCTACATTTTTTCTTTATTGAATATCTTTGCGTGTTTCAAGTTGAATAATGATACTATTTTATCTTATTTCAGCTGTTACCAGGGATCAAAGGATTGCTGGTGGTTCCGTTACGACCATCACCAATTATCCTGAAATGGTCTCATTGTTGTATTCCGCTGGATCATCCAATCATCGGCAAGAATGTGTTGGCACAATTCTTACTAACAGAGCAATTCTGACTGCTGGACATTGTACATAGTTGGTATCCACCTCGATGATTTTCTTTTAAGTACATTCTCGAATGGGGGGCTATGTTAATGCTAACATTTTTGCTTACAGTGGACATGGCAGAGACAGGTGGCGTGCACGTGTCGGATCCACCAACGCTAACAGCGGCGGCACCGTCTATAGAACTCAACACATCACCGTTCATCCTTTCTACAATACTTTGACCTTGGACAGTGATATCGCTATCATCCGCACTTCGAGCAATATTCAATTTAACAATCTAGTTCGAGCTGGAAACATCGCCGGACCTAACTATTTCTTAGGTGATAATCAAGTCGTTTGGGCAGCTGGTTGGGGTGCTACTCAGGTGAGCACTTTCAAATGAATAGGTATAGCACGTCGATTCTGTAATATCCACTCTGCCTTGCTATCTCATTATAGATTTTTGAGAAATTGTCAAATATATATATATACTACTCTTCTACCTTACTCTTCAACCACCAATGCTTCAATATTCATTCTGACATTTTGCCGTTTAGTGTCGTAATGCATATTTATTTAATGTCTAAAATTAAAGCTAACGAATTCGGAACTAAGATTTTATTTCAAAGGATTAAGTTGCAGATTTATATTTCATTAATTTAATATAAGTTTAACAGCTGTGATTGACGAGTATGTTGATCTTTTGTTTTTTTTTGTTTTAGTATCAAGGGCAACCTTCGGAGCAGTTGAGACACGTGCAAATTTGGACCGTAAATCAGGCCATTTGTAGAAGCCGCTACGCTGAACGTAACCGTCAGATCACTGATAATATGCTATGCGCTGGTTGGCTCGACGTCGGCGGTCGTGACCACTGCTCGAGGGACGCCGGTGGGCCGCTGTTCCACAACAGAGTTGTCGTCGGCGTGAGCTCTTTCGGTGTCGGCTGTGGCGACGCTCGCTATCCTGGTGTCAGTACGCGGGTATCGCGTTTTACCGCCTGGATTCAGAACAATGCATAGCCGTTTTGATATTTATTGCATTTCTTGACCAGAATAGTATTTGTGGAACTCATGCCTACCAACCGGAATATACCTCTGAAACATTTTTCTTCGATTTATTTTGTCGTTTTTCAACATGAGTACCATATACTATAATTTTTTTAATAAGCTGGTTCGAAGCAAGTTACGTGTGATTAGGAGAATATTCAAAATATTTGAAATTTCAAACAGCAACATGTTTTGTTTTATAAATTACGTACCCAGTAAATCAGTTTTGAAGTTCCTGGTGTCAGGCTGAGAGCGGAAGAAAAGAATAAGGAATAGCTGCTATTTTCCGTATTTTATGCAGTCACTCTATTCCTGTCTATGCAATGCTGAAATAGTAATTTAATGAGATGGAAAGAAAAATATTAATAGAGCACAGCCGTATAATAGTACTATGATAAAATTTAAAAATAAAAAATATCGCTATATAGTTGTTACATTTATATAAAAAAATCTTCAAGTAATATGATAACATTAATACATGGAATAACAGCATATTATGGAAAATGCTAATTGTCAAGTTTTCGAAAACATCCGTACGTTATTTATTATATATTTATACTAGTATATAGTGCGAGAGCTCACGACACTAAACCTAGTATGATAAGACTCCCAGATGATTTATATATGTGAGGATCGAAAATAATAAAAGAACAACTCTTATAGAAACACTCGTTTTATTTTTCAACTTTTTAATGTTTTAACTCCTTTTTAAAATTATTTATGACCTAGCACACTTCGTCGTTAGTTATAATGTCCGCCATTTGTCTCTTCTTTTCTTCCTTCTTTCTTAGCAGAGAACACTGTGAACATTGTACTGATCGAATACGCAAGTAACATTTAATCTTTAATTCATAAAAACATGCTCTCTTTCTAAAGATATTACAATTTTAAGCTACGCAGACTTACAGAAGTATAATTTCATAGAAAATGTAACTATCAGTGGTGATAATAGATGGCGCTGATTTTTTTCTACATAGCAACAGGCATTTGAAACTACTTGAGCAAAAAGCCTTCCGCTTTGTAAACCTGTCTCCATATAGAAATATATCAGCATCATTTATTTAATCAGTGTAAATCAAAATTAGCCGGAAGATTGGTGACAAAACTGAATTGTAATGCCAAATTTAACTGCGTGGAGGGCGACCTTTAATCGATGCAACAACCACTTTCCCTAGTGTTTGGAAATTGTAGCAGTGGTTTTTCTTACACAGAAATTGATGATCTTTCAGAAGAGCATTGATTTTTTTAGGAGATACCTTTTTGGGGGTTTTCTGAGGCCACTGATAACGCTTGTCCTGAGTGCTTGCAGCACTGCAATTTTTCTCCCCCTTCTACCCCTCCCCTGTAACGAGGAACAAACGAAACCTGGGAGTCCTATCATTCTAGAAACCGTATATTTATTTAAATGAAATGAAATGAAAAGTCATTTATTCAGTCTAGGCTGTTACAAGCACTTGCAAAGGTCAAGAAGCTACGCTATCGGTTCGCAAAATTACGGCGGGAGACCTTGCACTGAGAAGAACTGGCAAGAAACTCAGCAAGGGCTGTTTTTTTCTCCCAAGTTGAAAAATGACTTCAGAGATACATCTGAAGTCATCTTCCATTACATCATTTAGAATATAAATGTATAGTTACAATAAAGTTTATAGTTAACATTATATTTAGTATATAGGAAGCGGCATTAGATAGGTACAATGTTACTGTTATCAAAAACGACTAATACCCATCGCATAACAAATTACAAGAAACACTATGTCCATGCATTACGATCATTTATATAATCATCAACTTTATAATAGCCCTTACTCATAAGAGTATTCTTGATCTGAGATTTAAATTTGGTCAGTGGAAGCTCAATCAGATCTTGGGGAACTTTATTAAACAATGCAATATTACAACCCAGAAATGAAACTCTTGATTTTTGGAGTGTAAAACATGGAAAGCTTGTTCTTAAATCTCGTGTTAAAGTTATGGATTTGACTTTTTTTTGCAAATGCATCATAGTTTTTTTCTTACACATATTAAATTTTCATAAATGTATTGCGACGCCAGTGTTAAAATATTAATTTCTTTAAAAGTTTTCTGTAATGGATTCTCTTGCCTATAAATTGTATATGGCGCGAACAGCTCTCTTTGGCAGAATGAAAATACTTTCGATATTAGCGGCTGAGCACCACAATAAAAAGCCATAGGTATGACATAACACCAAGTAACCAAAGTAAACTAATCTTGCCGTTACAGCAAAAGCTGCAGAGCTCGGTCTACTTGACAAGGCATTAATATGAGGATCCCATTGCAGACGAGAGTCTAAAGTAATACCCAGAAACTTTGTAGAATTCACTAACTCTACAGGCTGGTCATTTATTTTTATGCTAGTATTAACCTGCCTCACTTTAGGTAGAGTAAACTTAACGCATTTTGTTTTACTGGAGTTAAGTTTTAAATTATTTACCGTAAACCAATGAAGAACTTCAGAGAGAACACACACATTTATTTATTAAATTATTTTTTTAATAGTGTCGCCAGGTTTTTGCATTGCAGCATCTTCATTTCGTGTTTTCCTACAAATGGCGAGTGACAGTGGTGGTCACATAATTAAAGACACCCCTAATTAAAAAAAAACTTATGGTACTAACATTAGCTAAAATTGGTATTTTTTCCGGTTTAATTGTTATTAAACCATACACGACGTTGTATTCTTACAATGTGGGACAAAAAGTAGTCGTGTTCGTTAGTAGTTTAGACACTGCTCAATATGGGAACGTAACACAAACTTTTTCTCGATTTGCTTAGAAGAAATAAAAAAAAATGTTATTATTGAAATTATCTTTATTGCACAATATTCCTAACACATTTTTAAATCTTTCCGGTACGTATCAATATTTGTTCGCATGTCCTTTGGCAGAAATGACAGCACGACATTTCTTGGGCATGGAATCGATAAATTTTTTACAAGCTTCCACCGGAATTTACTTCCAAGCTTCTCTAAAAGCTGTGTAAAGTTGATAAATTTTTGATGTTCGTTTTGTCGCTATTGTCTTGTTCACCTGGTACCACAAATTTTCTAATGGGTATAAATCAGGACTATACGGGGGCCAATCCAAAACTGTCACAGACTGGTTCCTTCAAAAGTCTTTTATAAAAAAGTCTTTTTGCAGTTTGTTTCGGATCATTATCGAAAGTCCAAAGAACCGGTAAATTTTGCTCGGCATAGAGCAGCATGGCTTATTCTAAAATATTCTTGTACTGCAATTTATCCATGTTGCCTTCTATTTTCCTGACAGGTCTAACACCAAGTCCTGAGAAACAGCCCCAAACTTTGATATTTCCGCCTCCATGTTTAACTACTTTGTTGGTATAATTTAGATCCATTTTTTTTGTTCGGGGGGCGTCTAACATATTGTTTTCCATCAGAATTACTCATATTAATTTTTGTTTATCAGAGAAAAGCACATGTTTCCATTCTCGTTTAGTCCACTGTACATATTTTTTAGCAAATGCTAATCTTGCCTTAACATTTTGCTTTTTCAACAGTGTCACCTTCCGTGACACTCTTCCGTACAAGTTTGCCCCACATAATCTCCGTTTAATTGTTCTTGCAGACACAACCTTCGACCCTCCTGCACCAAACGACTCCGAACGTATCAGTTCTGATTCCTTGAACGGATTTTTGTTTGCCAACAACACCATCTTAGAGTCTTCCCGCAGAGTAGTTTTTCTTAGTCTCGATTTTCTTGGTACGTTTTCGGTCGTGTTGAACTTCTTGAAATGTTTGATAGCATTCATAACCATGTCCATAGAACAGTTCAAATGGTTTACTATTTTTCTGTATGACCAATCTTTATTCCAAGTGGCGAATCGCAACTTTTGTTTTTTCCCATATTTCTGGGTTTAAAACGTATTAATTTTAATTAAAAAAATAGGTTTTATATGTTATATCGACGTTTTATGAAAATACGCGTAAAACAAAGAAAAACAGAATGCAGTTTTTTCTTTAATATTTTAAATTCAGAATACAGCTTTTACTGTCTTTAATTACAAGTACTTTAAAAAAGTTAGTGTTATATTCCCATTGTGAGCAGTGTCTAAACTACTAACTAACACAACTATTTTTTGAACCCCATTGTAAGAATACAACGCCGTGTAAGTTTTATAACAATTACACTAGATTAAATACGAATTTTAGCTAATTTTAGTACTATAAGTAAGTTGTTTGTGGTCAATTAGGGAGTGTGTTTAATTATGTGACCACCATTGTATATACCTATAGAAATAGAAAAGTATTTTTTGTTCTATTGTCATGTGACCGAAAACGCCTATGATGACGGAGGCGGAATCCAAAATGACGTCACCTGCTTATAAACCTGCTGTCAGAGTGACATTACTTTGTACTGTTTGACGTTTTAATGACAGACGTGTGACGTCACATGCATGTAAAACGCCATATTTGCTAGAGAAACATTTATACGGCATATTTGAAAACAGAATTTTTAAATTTAAGGTTTTATAGTGATATACGCAACAGCATTATAAATAACCTCTTTTTATTGAGTCACTATATACACAGTCAGGTCATAAGTATTGTCATACAGTAAAAACTTTTCTTTTAGAATGCTGGCCACAATAAAGTTTATTGAATTCGAATTTCGAATTGTTCATGAAAATAAAAATGTACACTTTTTAGAATTTTACTCATTTTTAAATATGGAGTGGACGCTTAAAGAAGACCGTGTTGCAGTTATTGCGTTGCATCGTTGCGGTTACGCATCAATTAAAATTTTTGATTAACTGAAAAATTTGAATAAAACCAAAAGATTCGTTTATTGTACCATCAAACGATACAATGAAGACTCTAGAGTAGATGACAGGTCAAGAAGTGGTCGCCCTCGGTCTGTTAGGACTCCAGCAGTGATAAAAGCTGTGAAGGCGCGAATGCAAAGAAATCCCAAACGTAAGCAGAAACTGTTGGCCCTTCAGATGGGGTTAAGCAGAACCACGGTGTAAAGGGTGTTAAATGAAGACTTAGGGCTTCGGGCATATCGAAGAAAAACAGGACATCGTTTGAATGCTCGCCTAATGGACCTGAGACTGAAGAGATGCCGCGTTTTGTTGAAGCGGTAAGCGGGAAAAAATATCAAGAAATTCTTTTTGCATTTGATGAAAAATTTTTACCGTAGAAGAGAGCTACAACAAACAAAATAATAAGGTGTACGCACACAGTAGTGAAGAAGCGAGCAACCGTATTCCGCGTGTCGTGTCGTGCGGAATTATTTTATATTAAACATGTGAGAGAATTTATGACCTGACTAGGTATATGTATATTTATCTAGAAATATATATAAACATCCATGACTTAGGCACAAATGCCCGTATTCATCATACTAACATTTGCTTCACCGAGATTCGAACCCGGGACCCGGTAGGCCACACCTTAACCGGGCGTATATGTTTACTACTCAAGGCATGGAGGTCGTCAATCAATAATAATTAAATTTATCAAATCTCTTTACTAAAAGATTAATAATAGATTAAATTACGATAAGATTATAGTTTTCATATAAAAAGAATTAACCAGAGAATATTCAGTCCAATCAATTTAAATATTTTTAAAACACACCATAATGCGTATTTTAATTGTCTTAACATTGTTCGCTCTCACAGCGGATGCAGGTAAAACTTTTTCAATATTGTAAATATCATAAGTACATTTACTAATTGCAATTTAAGTATATACATAATAAAAATATGAACTGTCTTCAAAGCTTTATTATAATATTTCTTTTTAAGCATAATTGCTACATTATTATGTCTTCTTTTTTTCCTAATTGATTTTTTTAACTCTTTCCAGCCGTTCCCAGGGATCAAAGAATTATGGGTGGTTCCCTTACAACTATCAGCAACTATCCTGAGATGGTCGCTTTATTGGTATCCGATGGTCCCACCGGTTTTAGGCATAACTGTGGGGGATCTATATTAAATAACAGAGCAATCCTGACTGCGGCGCATTGTACAGCTCTTGAGCGAAACCAAGGTAATTGTTGTTTTTGATTGCAGTGGATATACGCCGGCTATGTGGCGCTCGCGCGTTGGATCGACCCACGCCAACAGCGGTGGTGTAGTCCACAACTCTGCACGCATCATCAATCACCCCAATTACAATGTCTTCACCATAGACAATGATATCGCCATCATCCATACCTCAAGCCAAATCCACTTTACAAATGTAATCAGGGCTGCAAACATCGCCGGCTCCAACTATTTCTTAGGGGATAACCAAGTCGTTTGGGCAGCTGGTTGGGGTTTTACTCAGGTGAGCAATTTTAACATAATTAATTTTAATCAGCCGGAATTATATTTTTTATTAAGTGTTGAATTCCGAAATACAAAATAATATTATTTTGTTTCAGACTAATGGAAATCCCTCAGAACAGTTAAGACACGTACAAATTTGGGTCGTTAATCAGGCCGTTTGTAGATCTCGTTACGCTGAATTAAGCGTGTTAATTACTGACAATATGCTTTGCTCTGGTTGGCTTGACGTTGGCGGCCGCGATCAGTGCACCATGGACTCCGGTGGCCCACTGTACCACAATGGGGTTGTTGTTGGCGTATGCTCCTTTGGTTTCGCATGTGGCCACCCTCGTTTTCCTGGTGTCAATGCGCGGGTATCACGCTATACCGCATGGATTCAAAACAATGCATAGTCCTTTTCATTTTTTTAAATTTACTATCCAAACTTTATTTCTAATTCACACGTACCTACTTCCTTAGCTACTGAAATTAAAGTCGTTTAATTTTCTCTTTTTTATATATTTTTTTATATTGACCACTAGCTGTGTTGAAAACGTCTTATTACAAAAGTTCTTCTAGATTGAAATCCACTTAGCGGCATTTGAACCTGCAATAGGAATAAATAGTTGTTCACGATATATGAGTTTATGTAAATATGAATTTGTGTTATCCTTTATTTTGAGGTAAAATAAAATAATATTTATAAAGCTCTTTTTATAAAGGAAAAACTTTTATTTGGTAAACAATCTATTAAACCTGAAATTGAAATTTTTAAGACTATGATTATACACACAGAAACAATGAATAAATCTGAATTTTATTCTGTTCATAATGGGCAAAAATAAAAGTTGTGATGCGTCAACTAGGCAAATATTTGTTTATTTATATATAGAACATAAGTGGGCGTACAGAAGAATAGCTGAGCATTTAAATTGTTCTATTAAGAAAGTTTTTAATGCAATTGATCATTATAAAACACATGGAACTGTTGAAAATGTTCTTAGAAAGGCTCGACTAAGAAAAACCCCTCCTAGAGAAGATACGCTAATCGTTCGTGTTGATAAAAAAGACCCAAGTAAAGGCTCTAACCAAATTAAAAATGAAGAAGTTTTTTCACCCGATGATACGAGAAACATCTCGTCAAGACTGATACGCCTAAGATTAGTGGAAGCTAAGTTGTTTGGAAGAATCGCTCGAAAAGTACCGCTTCTTACCAAGCAAATCCAAGAGAAGCGATTATTATTCGCTAAAAATATGTTAATTAGACGGTACGATGATGGAAAAAAGTGTTATTTTCATATGAAACAAAATTAGAAATGGTAAATTCCGATGGAAAGCGCTATGTAAGACATCCTGTAAACAATGCTTTTAATTAAAAATACACAAGGTAGTCAAGCACGGTGGCGGTAACATTAAAGTTTGGGGGTGTTTTCCAGATTTGGAGTTGCACCCGTTCGGAAGATTGAAGGTACAATGGATCAATGGCAATACAAAAATATCTTAGAGTAACCTGGATCTTTCAGCATGACAATGACCCTAAACACAGGGTTAATACCGTCAAATGTTTGCATAGCGAACAGCGTATATCCGTTTTGGGCTGGCCAGCAATTAGTCCGGATTTAAATCCGATAGAAAATCTCTATCGAAAACGCGCCGTGACAAGCCTGTAACAAATTTTTGTATCATATCACTGCACTAATCCACATGGGCCTGCTTCGGAGCTTCGGTGAGGTTGTTTGGCACCCAGCGGGAGACTATCCTCCTTACGCAAAGGTGCTCGTACAAAATCTTGTGAACACTTTCTGAAACAATCTGCAGAGTATGCTGAATCTCTTCGTAGGTAATTTGTCTGTTTTCTTGTATATTTTTTTACTGCCAGCACACTTTCTTTGGTGACAGCCGTCGTAGGACGACCACTCTTTTGTTCATCCCCCAAAGTAAGACGACCGCGTTTGAACTCGCTACACCAGCGGCAGATGGTTGCTTTTAAAGGTCCTTCTTCGATTTGATTGATTTTGAACTGCTTAAAACAGTTCGAAATCGATTAAACGACTCATCAGGTTTTAAGCCACATTTAAAATCGTAAAAAATCATAGCACGAAATTGTTCTTGATGCAGATCCATTTTTTAATAAGACAAGAAAATTTTTACTGGCTCTCGAAAAAATGCGGAGGGAAATTTGAAAATCGAACAATGGTATTTTTACTTTTTAATAATCGAAGTTTTCAAAATAATTACAAGTGGCCAGTGCCTTATACATAAAAACTTTTTTTCGCAAAAAATCTGTGTTGCCTGGTATGTCCAATTATATCCAGGTTGTCAAAATATATATAAATATATCTAGATAGTGATCTTAGATTACTAACTGCGGGTGTTCGAAATGCACTGAACAACGCTGAAACGAAAAAAAGGCATATGAATAGTTTGTTTTTTTTTTATTTAACATAATAATGTTAACAGATTAACGGTGATAAGAATTCCTAAAGATAAGATTTGCTTAAATTATAAAAGCAAAAAATCTTCCGTTATACTACAATCAGTTTCAACAGTCTCAACAATGCGTGTGTTAATTATTGTTCTAGTGTTAGCATTAACGGCGGTTACAGGTACGTAAGTATATTTTTGTTATCTTTTTTCTTTTATTTTGGCATCAAACAGTCATATATTTTAGAAAAACACCTTATGTTAAATATTTTTTTATGAAATAGACCTAACAGTGCCTAAGCACAATATGAAAAGAGACATGGTCAGCTAATGAAAATACAAACTAAACCGTTACAGTACAGAATTTTATGACGAAATATTTATATGATATGTATAGGTACGCAAGTATATTATTGTTATACCGACACTTCACATGGTTATTCGTATTTGATATTTATCATTTTGACAGCTGGTCGTTCTCTTATCATACTATAAAGAGAGTTGTAAGAAGAGACTGATGTCAAGTTTACAAATAGTAAATACGAATAGTCATGTGAAGATCTGGCAGTAAATGCGGAAAAGAAAGAAAATTTCTGATTTTCTATTTGAATTGATCGTAAATTAGTTTTGTCTTTATCTGTTTTATTTGTTGATTGTGGCCCGCCGTCGCTTCGCTTCGGTATACAGCTGTAGTGTAGACTATGGTTTTTGTTCTCACTCTTGTATTTCTGCACTTATTTGGTGGAAAGCGCTAATCTCAGGAAATACTGGTCAGATTTGAAATTATCGTTTAGTGTTGGATAGTGCATTTATCTAGAAAAGCTATAAGCTGTATAAAAGCATGCTACAACCAGTAGGAGCGAAGCATCACTGGAAATGAACCCAATTTTCTAAATTGGGTTAAAATATTCCATTTGTGAGTTTCCGTTGCGTGCGCTCTGGGTAAATGGTTGAAATAAGACAAAAATCCTGTATCAAAGGTTTATTTCCCCTTGAAAAGTGCCATAAAAAATTCCGCGACAGTATATGTTCATCTTTTAAGTTTTACTCACTATAACCTTTTTCCTCAAATTAATGCGGGTGAAACCGCAGGACAACTCTAGTTATGACATAACTGTAATAGTTTGACATATAGTATTACGGACTTTTTTGTAGATGTTGATATCTTCTATAAAACTTCAGTACATCACTTTGCTCTATTGTCAATGACTTCCACAGTGTACGCGATATAAGGTTATTTTATGGGTTATATTATTGAAGTTTTCATACGGAACCCTAACTTTTTTGGAAATACTCTATAGCCTATGTTCATTAGGGATATTGTAGGATCCTAAATGCGACAGAATGTTTCACATCGGTTCAGTAGTTTCGGACTCTATTCAATACAAACAAACAATCAAATGTTTCCGCTTTATAATATTAGTATAGGCATAAAAAAAACCGACCAAGTGCGAGTCGGACTCGCACACAGAAGGTTCTGCACAAACATAGAGGTATATTTTCGGTGTTTCCAAATTTTCTTTTATCTGTGCTAAAAGGCGTTGCTTTGTACCAAATTTCAAGATTCTGAGTTCACGGGAAGTACCCTGTAGGTTTTGATTCCCTTGCGAGTTTCGAAAATTTGCGGCATAAACGGCTGTATCTTTTGGTTGCGTTGGCTTAGAAGTTGAATACTTTCACAGCTCCAAGGAACAGTAGATCTGAGTATTTGATATAAATTTCAGGTTATGACCTTCACGGGTTCCTAAGAAAATGGGTCTTGACAGACGGACGGACGGACAACAAAGTTATCCTATAAGGGTTCCTTTTTTTTCCTTTTGCTGTACGGAACCCTAAAAATGACCAACTTATTTTTGTTTTCAGCCGTACCGAGAAGTCCGCAAAGAATTGTCGGAGGTTCAGTTACGACAGTCGATAATTATCCAGAAATAGTCGGTTTGTTGCTGACCGTCGCTGGCATAGACTTTGGACATGTTTGTGGAGGCATAATCCTCAACATCAGATCAATCCTCACGGCTGCTCATTGTACTTTGTACTGTATTATACATTTTTCTATTTTAAATATAAATTTTGAGGTATGAATATTAAATAACAGTTTATAATTTTATTACAGTTTCGCCGTACCAGAACACTTTCGCATTCGTGCTGGATCAAGCTATGCATATTCTGGTGGTGTAGTTGTTAATATTGCCCTCCTCATTGAGCACCCCAATTTCAACGACCTTCCTTTGAACAATGACATCACCATCATGCGTCTCGCCCGTCCCCTTGGGTTCACTGACGTCATTAGGCCTGCAAGGGTTGCTGGCACTCACTACGTGCTTAGTGACAACCAAGTAGTCTGGGCTGCTGGTTGGGGAAATATTGAGGTGAGAAGTTTTCTTCGTAGCCGCGAGAATTTGTTTTAGCACACCAACTTCGCTCTCTGTTATAAAGTCACTATTTAATGGGTTTTGATTAAATATTAGTAATAATAAACTTAAATTTGCCAGTATTACTAGTTTATTTCAGCATATTGCTAGATTCTTAATTTTAAAAAAATGTTTTTCTAGAAGAATCTTGATATTTGGGCACGTTTGGCTGGACAGCGAAAGACGCTAAATCGATTTCATTTTGGTGTTTGGGACCAGTTGATATTTCCAGTAAAAATCTTTATAGTATAATTATAGTTTCCTTAATTCAAATCGAATTTTCATAAGTAATTCTCTAAAAAAGTAGAAAACTAACTCGCTTTATTTAAATTACAGGAAGATGGTCCTCAATCGGAGCAATTGAGGCACGTCCAAGTTTATACTATTAATCAGGCTGTCTGCAGAGCTCGTTATGCCGTACTTGAAACACCAGAAGCTATCGTTAATAGGAAAGTTACCGAAAATATGTTGTGCTCTGGCGTGCTCGATGTCGGTGGCCGCGACCAGTGCCAGGGTGACTCCGGTGGCCCGCTCTATCACAACGGAGTGGTCGTCGGCGTCTGTTCCTGGGGACATGGCTGTGCTAGACCCTTCTTCCCCGGTGTCAATGTTCGTGTATCTCGTTATACTTCTTGGATTCAGGCTAATGCTTAGATGTTTCTTGTATAGTAAATTATTATAAGTTGATGTTTTGTTGATGTTTAATAATTTTGAAAGTGTATTTAAAATGTACAGCAATTAAACTGCGCTTTTTTTAATTTAATATAAGGCAGCTAACCATGGCCATTTTGAATGCCGACTCGTAATCCAAAAATCCAGGGTGGACGCAGCGTTATCGCCAATAGACCAGGCTTTGAGAACATTTATTCAAAAAGTACATTCACCCAAAATTGTTAATGAAGTCCTGGCTGTTACAAGTACTTTTAATATACAAACGCTTTGATATTTAAGTCTTCGGAGGAATACTTTGTACTTTTTTATGTTAAAAGGATGGCAAACAAGCAAATGGCCCGCTTGATGGTAAGCGGACACCATAGCCTATAATAGTATAGATGCTTGCGATACAAAAAATATCACTCGCGCTGTTGCCTACCCTGACGCAGTTTCTTGCGTTTAGAGGTAATTTAGGCAAATATAAAATTGCAAACTTTATTCTTAATTTCGAGAAATATTCGTACCAAGTTTTAATTATATTAACTTAAGAAAAAGATTTTTCGTACCAAGTTTTAATTATATTAACTTAAGATACACCTTGTGGGTTACCTACAATGCGAAGAGGTGTCGCTGCCTTGTAGCCTTTTTTTTTGAGACTTTAGCGCCACCTACAATGTGCATTTTTTGTTGGACGAGATTGCAACAATGACATAAATTGTAGTACTCAACGCCCTCTACAATTATGGTTAAAAAAAGTTTCTAAACTGCATACAAAACAAGTAAAATGCGTTTCAAAAAATTTTTGACGGTTTTTTTGAGTTTTTCAAAAAACGCCTACGAGTTGAACATGCCCATCGCCAAGGTGGATTACTGACGTCATTTGGCAACAGAAAAAACAAGACTTACCCTTTAGGTTTTTTTTTCACCACTCAACCTACAGATTGACTGTACTACAGTTATATTAAAAAGGTAATGTCATGATTTTTAAAGATTTGAAATTGAGAATCTTCTATCGTTTGATAGAAGATTCCAAGAGATAGACTTCAGGCACCAAACCATACGTTGACAGATTAAGCTCAATTGTTATATTCGCCTGATTTAAAATAAAATAAGAGTTAAACATATAACTTGTTTTTCATTTAATAAAACTACGCCCCTAGGATCTACCCCTTCAGGGTAGATCGCCGCAGTACACACAATTTGCGTCACCTACAAAAACATTAATACATCCAAACTAGACAAAAAAAACTCAGTCAAAAATGCGTACATCAAATCTACACGCATCATGCATTTAAAAAAACACGACTGCCTGAAAACGACCTGAAGTCAACATATTCAAGAAAGTAATTTCAGCAGGATGACCATTTCGCGTTAAAACACTTTTAATTTAAGAGCAATGACTGTCATGAACTTGTTTTTCACTTGCAGTTTCTTTTGCGGCAAGGCATTTAAGGTTATATATTTAAACTAGCGGTCCGCCCTCGCTTCGCTTCGGTGTAGAGCTGAAGTGTAGACTAAAGTTTTTGTTCTCAGGCTTGTATTATATACAATGATATTCATCTTCTTCTTCTTATACCTGCATGCAAAGTCTCAGCCCGATCGGTTTAAAATTGTCAAAGTTTCATACAAACTTTCATTCCCTATTTTATCCCCTTGGGGGTAGAATTGGTCAAAATCCTTTCGTAGCGGATGCCTACGTCATATAATCTACCTGCATGCCAAATTGCAGGCCGATTCGTCCAGTGGCAGCGCAGCCCAAAGCGCGTTGATAGATCACTATATCAGTCAGTCAGTCACCTTTGTGTTTTATATATATAGATAACCTTAAATATAGATAATATATTTTTTTTTAATATGTGTTTTAGGGCTAAAAATTTTGCAATAAAATATGAAATGTTCGTTTTTGTAATGTAATAAATAAATGGAAGTTTAAAAGTATACAGTGGACAGAGACTGAGTAATAAGGATTCCTTTTAGGATTTAGTGTATCATTAAATCATGAGTGGTGTTACAATGTGGGCGTATTTCGTAGACAATTTCTGTATCTCAGAAGTAGTGGGAAAAACGGATTAGGAATAATTTATTCATATAAATCTATAACTTCGTATTTTTTTTTAAATATACCTAAGACTTTCGTTTTCAAGCAAAATGCAAAAAACTGAGATTTATGACGTTTAACTATTTATTTATAATATTGATGAGCTTTAAATACTTCTACCAATTTTAAACTTTGTTTTTGTTAATATGTCTAATTATGTCCACGTTGTCAAAAATCTAAATATCTTTTACTAACTGCGATTGTTCGAAATGCACTGAACAAGGCTTCAATGATAAAAAAAAACCCATGAATACTTTGATTACGAATTAACATATGTTAACAGATTGGGTGGTGATTAGAATTTCAAAAGATAAGATTTGCTTTAATTATAAAAGCAAAAAAATACTTCTGTAATACTACAATCAGTTTCAACAGTCTCAACAATGCGTGTGTTAATTATTGCACTGGTGCTGGCATTAACGGCGGTTACAGGTACGTAAGTATATTTTTGTTATCTTTTTTCTTTTATTTTGGCATCAAACAGTCATATATTTTAGAAGAGTACCTTATGTTTAATATTATATTATGAAATAGATCAAACAGTGCCTGAGCACATTATGAAAAGAGACATGGTCAGCTACTGAAAGTACAAACTAAACTATTACAGTACACAATTTTATGACGAAATATTTATATCATATGTATACATATATATGTGTGTGTACACTTAAATAAACATAAATATATACGTACTTTATTTTAAGCCTCTCCTGAAAGTTTTATAGTGAGTTTCCTTTTAAATGTAGCAAAAGCAATATTAAAGAGATCAAATTCAGAGAATTCCTTGTTTTACGTGTTGGTGGAATAATAAAAGAATGTTTCTCGTATATATTTTTTGACGTTTCCGTGGAACAAACAGCGAGTGTACGTGAGGACCGCCCGGGAAACGAATACTTGCAAGGAGTGCGGACAAATCTATAAGCCAGTTCAGTATTTTATAAAGAAAAGTTATGTCACAGATTTTTCGGCGATAACGCAGTGTGAACATATAATAGACTTCTAAGGATTTCGTATGTATCATTTACAAAATTAGTACGTAAATTTAGTGATATTAAAAACTTTTTTTGAACTTTTTCAAGTCTGTTCATGTGGTCATTATAATAGGGGTTTCAAACAGTGCTACCAAACTCAAGAACAGAACGAAAAAAAGTACAGGATTTTGAGTGTGTTTGTATTTCTAAACGGATTACTTATTCTAAAAATGAAGCTCCATCTCTTATATGCAGCGGCCACAATGCAATCAATATGATAATATTAAAGGATATCTTTGAGTCCATCATTATTCCTTAATCTTTAATACGGTCCATCCTTTTCAGAGATTTGCCATTTATAGAATAATAAAATTAATTTGGTTCTTCTTTCGAGAGGCGCGGTGCACAGCTGGCCGACCGCAGTTAATAGGGGGCCCAAGTAATGAGTTAGCCACTCATGAAATACTCATAGTACTGGTAGCGGTACTGAAGCCAAATCGTACATTCTACTTCCATTTCCCCACCGAACAAATGCTCACGCTATGTAAAAAAGGAAAAAGAAAAATGGCCCAACAGCGGCAGCACGCCCTTTCGCTCAAAGTGCACCTCACCAACATTAGAGGACTGCACTTTAATCTCGTGCCAGTCCATCACCATCTAGAGACTCAGAAACCTGCACTATTTTTCCTTACCGAGACGCAGATAGGATGCCCGTCAGACCAGGCGTACCTTTTCTACCCTGGGTACAATATTGAGCACAACTTTTAGCCCTGTAGTGGAGTGTGCTTATAGGCCTGGGACGATATCTGCTATTGGCGTCTTCGTAATCTTGAAGACCCTCGATTCTCGGTTCTGTGGATACTGTTGGACACAGGCATATAGAAGATTCTGTATGCCTGTGTCTACCGGTCGTATACCGGAGATTTGGTGTTCGATGCATTGTAATCGAACACCCATAATTTAGCCTAAGACCGCGTTAATTAGGTTAACACGCGCGTCAATTGATTCAGTGCATTTTTGGTACCGAATGAGTCGGGTGCATTCATCAAACATTAACATTTTCAACATACGCGTAAAAACATTATTATCATTAACGTTAATTTTAGTGTAGTTTATAAAGTTTATAAAGAACTATATTGTGGACTTCATAATAAAACATTATAATATATTTGAACTTCCTCTTTTACTCCAAACATTCACCGTTAACTAGTGCAAGTCGGAACATGGTCCTTCGAGTGACCTCGCGAATCGGTTAAATATCTTCGTGAGTGTAAATGAACTAGTGAACACTGACCTGACTGGAAAACATAGAGTTGGAAACTATATCTGATAAATGGGAGTTTGAAGACGTCCTCAGAACATTACAAACTCGCTGGACGGCAATAGACTCTTTACACTGGGAGCTAGACAGCGAGTTATGCGGAAAAGATCTAGAATATGAACTAGCATTTAACAAGTATGAGAAAGAATATAACAAATTGAAGAAAGAAATTAACAAAAAGATGTGGGCAGTAGCGAACAGGAGATAGGTGAACAAGGAACGACGAGTCAAAGAGAGGCAGAAGTTGGTGACTCTTCAAAACAGCGCGATAAAGACTACACATTAACGAGATGTCAAGGGAATACAAGCACATTGGACGAGATGTTACGTAAGCAAACAGCAAACTTCAAGGCCTTTAGAAGACCTGCACAAAATATAGAGTCGTCTTTAATGCATCTGCCAAAACAGAAACAGGATATAGTTTGAATGATTTTATGCATAAAGGGCCCAATTTACAACAGGACCTCCAAACCCTATTATTAAAATGGCGACAGTATAAGTATGCATTTACTGCCGACATCGAGAAAATGTATCGGTAGATATTAGTGCACGAAGAAGACCAAAATTTACAAATGGTGGTCTGGAGGGAGTCAAGAGAACAGCCATTATAATTCTATCAATTGACCACGGTCACTTATGGTACAAAAGCTGCGCCATTTTTAGCCATAATGACATTGAAAAGATTAGCATCTGACGAACAAATCAACTTTCCCGAAGCATCCAAAGTGTTAGAGACCTCTTTTTATGTCGATGACCTTGTCCACGGATGTCATTCGATTCAGAAAGGTAAACAACTTATAACTGACTTAAGAACATTATTAAAAGCCGCCGGCTTCAATTTGAAAAAGTGGGCCTCAAATGAACCGAAAATCCTTCACGACATTACTAACCAACATATCATATCTAACGAAGTTTTCAATTTCAAAACAGAAAACACATCCAAGACACTCGGATTATGTTGGAATTCCGGAGAAGATACATTCACTTTTCAATGCAACATATCACTTCAACAAGTTAAAAAACTAACTAAAAGGAAACTTTTATCCGAAATTTCAAAATTATTCGATCCTTTAGGCTGGTTAACACCTTTATCGACAAAACTGAAATTATTATTTCAAAAATTATGGAAATAAAAATTAGAATGGGATGACGTCGTTAACGAAGAAATCAGTAAAGAATGGAATAAGATAAAAGAGCACGTCCATATAATTAAACAATATGTGATACCTAGATGGATTAAGTGTTGCGAAAATGACGTAATAGAATTGCACGGGTTCAGTGACGCGTCTGAGGACGCGTACGCATGTGTTGTATATGCGCGAATCAAATACACTTCAAAAATAACAATAACAAACAATGCGAACAAATGCAACTACAACAAAATATTAAACAAACATTAAAGCCAGGGGCACGAGGCAAGCTTACAAGTGTAGCCATGGCTTTAGTAATATTTATGACACTATTCGTGCCCTCGAATTGTTCAAGTAACATCACGGAAATTGATAAGAAACAATCTCTTTATTTCGATCCTCTATTTAAAATGCAACTGATACGAGACAAATGGACCCTAGTGTTTTTTTATGATATGGCACCATATTCAGAAGGAATAAAGGCGTTCGAAAAAATTTATAACTACATAGATACCACTTGCAGTTCAATCGATCGAAAAAACCAATGCAACTTAATAATATCTCAATTACAGCACGAGTTCTCGGAAATAAAATATTATAACGAATTACTACTTACGCAACACTTTGACGCGCATACGAGGAGGCGCCGGCGCCGCGGCCTTATCAATGGTGTAGGTTACCTGGCGAACTCGCTCTTCGGCGTATTGGACGAGCGTTTCGCAGAAAAATATACCAATGACATTGAGCTGTTAAGAAAAAACCAAGCACACCTTAATGCATTGTGGCGAAATCAAACATCTGTGGTGGAAGCTGAGTATAACCTACTGAAAAGAACAGAAGAAAACATCGCCAAACAACACAAAACTATAAACAAACACTTGAATAGTTTAGATTCATCGGTGAACACGCTACAAAAGGAGATTAATCTTATCACATATACCCAAGATTTTACTTTGTCAGCATTTATTGCTAATAACTTGTTGAGCCACCTAAGAAGAATACAAGAATTTTTGATAGACACCCTAACCGATATTTATCAAGATCAATTCGACCGGCATTTATTAACACCCCAACAGCTGAAAAAAGAATTGAATGTCATATCGAGTCTTTTAACTAGTGATATCACCCTGCCTCTCGAGAACGGACAAACAGATATTCGTGGACTCTATAAGTTAATGATAGTCAATGCAAGAATGACGGAAAAATATTTCATTTTTGAAATAAAATTCCCTCTTATTAGTCCAGATAGTTTTGATCTGTATCATATTATAGCCTTGCCTCAGAGGCTGAACAAAAACATGGCCAGCGTTATTCCTACAGCTGACTATGTGGCCATCAGTTTACAGAAAGATACATACCTACCTGTATCCAGTGAAGATATCCATAACTGCATAGCGAGAGACATATATACATACATATGTTATCTGCAAAGTCCAATTTATAAAATGAAAACGGATCGTGATATGTGTATAAAAGATGAAACAAATCAAAAGGAATGCAAGATTAGCATCCAGGCTTGCCAAAATCAATGGTTCAGCTTAACAAAACCGAATACTTACTTATATTTTTGTTGTGATCAATGTCCTTTGCGAACCTTCTGCAACGATCACGTTACATTACATAGAATTACGCGAACAAGTATCATAAGCATAGATGATTCATGCGTAATAAAAACAGACAATTTTACTATTTATGCACATAGGAATAGAAAATCTACAGTAAAAGTTGAACGAGAAATTGAAATGCCAATTATAGCACCCATCAATCATATTATTAACTTAACATTCGATAAACAGGAAATAGGTAACGAATCAGAGATCTGGAATGATAAGATCGAAAGAAACATAGAAGAAAAAATAAAAACATTGAAAGAAAACGAAAATACGCTGGATCAAGACATATCCTATCATGACATCCACCACTATACACTGATATATGGCATCATGATAGTGGTAAGTTTAACAGGTGCCATACTGTTGTGGCGCAGACTGTGCCGCCGCCGCCAGGTGCCCGCGCCCGTAACCTCGCCCGCTTCCGCGGCCGCAGAGGACGGGCCGCCGCCGACACAGCCGAGTAGTAGTGATAGTATAAGTGATGTGAGAATTTCAGTGAGTAATAATAGTGAAAGTGAAATAAGTCGCGTGTGTAAGAAAAATAAAGGGACAACCCCTGTGTTAAAAAAGGTGATGTTTAGTGCAGACTCTGTGTAAAAAGTTCATAGAGACAATAATTATATTCCTATTATGTTGTTTATTAAGAGTTGGTATTTTTATTTCACTTTACTAACATAGATTTAAGTAAACATTGTATCTTCATCTTGTAACTTTAATTTTTTTCATCTAACAAGCACATCTCATGAGAGTCATCTTTCCGGTCGGCAATATGTTCGATGCATTGTAATCGAACACCCATAATTTATTTGTTTCTTAGGTTTTCACGCACATCACTCATTAAATAAAACTAGTTTTTACGGGTTAATGCACGAAACTTTATTTATTTATTGACGTTTCGCAGCCTTTTCAGGTCTGCATCGTCAGAATATTTTGACGATTCTATTCGATTTTATTCTGACGATGCAGACCTGAAAAGGCTGCGAAACGTCAATAAATAAATAAAGTTTCGTGCATTAACCCGTAAAAACTAGTTTTACCCATAATTTAGCCTAAGACCGCGTTAATTAGGTTAACACGCGCGTCAATTGATTCAGTGCATTTTTGGTACCGAATGAGTCGGGTGCATTCATCAAACATTAACATTTTCAACATACGCGTAAAAACATTATTATCATTAACGTTAATTTTAGTGTAGTTTATAAAGAACTATATTGTGGACTTCATAATAAAACATTATAATATATTTGAACTTCCTCTTTTACTCCAAACATTCACCGTTAACTAGTGCAAGTCGGAACATTTGGAGACAACAAGGCTCACTGAATACCTCGGTGAGGCGGCGGATTCAGCTCAACAAAGGTACCCTACAGCCCAATTAGTATTCCTGGGGGATTTTAATGCACACCATCAGGAGTGGCTATTCCCATACCGGGTCACTGACCATGCCGGAAGAGAGACGCGAAAGCTCGCTTTGGCGTTAAATCTCACCCAGCTATTCCGAGGAACTACATGGGTACCTGACACTGATTCTCAAACACCTAATTGCTTGGACCTTCTGCTGACAACAGATCCAGACCGATACTCAGTATCGGTTTCTTCGCCCCAAGGTAAGTCCGACCACTGTCTGATGAAATCTGTGTCTGTCTACTCTCCGCCCGATCTCAGCCCTAGAGGCACCCGGAGAATGTGGCGATACAAGTCAGCTGATTGTGATAAAGTAAATCACAATCAGCTGACTTGTATCGCCAGGTCGCTCTCAAAAACATGAGGCTTATCTGGCCTGGGCCGATGCTCGATACCTCTAAGCAAATGATTTACGCCAAAAAAAAAACAAGAGTATAACACGTTTGCCAAGTCCTGCAAGAAGATGTTACAGAAGGCCAACATCAGTCACTTCATTACACTGTAAGAGCATGGAACGTGTTCTAAACTACAAGATCCTAGCGTACCTAGAAGCGAATGACCTCCTCAGTGATCGACAATACAGATTTAGCCGAAATCGGTCCACTGGGGAGCTTTTAGTATACGCCACACACATTTGGGATGAAGCCATTGAGAAGCACGGGTAAGCGCTGGCCGTGTCTCTCGATATCTCGAAGGCTTTCGACAGGGTTTGGCATGTTGGCCTTATAAGCAAACTTCCTTTGTACGGCTTGCCCACTGGACTATGCGCCTGGATATCGGAATTCCTGCGAGATCGGTTGGCAGCCATCTATAAGAGTTGTTATAGATGGCTGCCAATCAAATCGAAAGTTAATGCCGGAGTTCCGCAGGGGTCGGTACTCTCTGCAACTTTTTTTTTGCTCTATATCAATGATCTGCTTAATCTGCTACCTTTGGGTATACAGACGATAGAACAGTCGTAGAGAGAGCTTCATATCGAATACGCGTGCCAGTGCGGCTAAAGTTCAATCACTCCGAGAAGCCATGATCAACCGCTTAAACGTGTCCCTTCAGGTAGTCTCCGATTGGGGCGAAGCCAATCTGGTCAAGTCTAATGCTTCTAAGACTCAGGCGTGTCTGTTCTCCGCTAAAAAGAGAGCGTGTCAACTGCCCTCTTCTTTCCGAGGTGTAACCGTGCCGATAACCGAACAGCTCGAGCTTCTAGGTATAACTCTCACCTCAACTCTCAACTTCGGTAGCTACATTGAGTCCAGAGCTCAACTGGCTGCAAAAAAGCTTGGCGTAATCGCAAAGGCGCGGAAGTACTTTACACCGGAACAGCTGCTCACCTTGTACCAAGCGCAAGTTCGCTCGTGCATGGAGTACTGTTCGCACCTCTGGGATAGATCTGTAAAATATCAGCTGGATTCTCTGCATTGAGAGGCGTGCAAAGAAGCTCATCGGCAACGTTAAATTATTTGAGACTAGACTCCAAAGCCTTGAACACAGGCGAAAAGTTGCATCTTTATCGGTTTTTTACCGGTTACATTACGGAGAGTGTACTTCGGAGTTACATAACCTAATTCCACCTTCAACTTTTTACCACAGAACTACCAGAGTGACGGCAAAACGCCACAGATATACCGTAGAGGTCCCGCAAACTCGTACAAAACGGTTTGCTTCCACCTATATCGCCGGAACAGCTAGGTTGTGGAACTCATTGTCGGAATCTCTGTTTCCAGTCACCTATAATCTGGGGCTTTTCAAGTCGCGAGTGAATCGGTTTCTTCTAGCAAGCGCAGGTGGGACCTGAGGCTGCTACGTCGCTCTACATCAGGCGCGTGGCCGCCAAGCGTAAGCCTAATGAATGTAAAAAAAAGAACCTTCGTCGCTGATGTTCCCGTGAATTCAAAGGTACTCACCAAGACCTCCGTACTCGTAATCCAGCCTTGAGTAAGCAATTCCGAATGGTCTGAGTGCTAACTTCAAGTCCGGAGGAGGCGCGTATTTCTGCTTTTGATTTAATGGTGTTTATTGTTGGGTCGCGGGCTACCAGAAACCTGATGTAGCGCTTCTGAGCAGCTGTCAAAAAAAACAGTTGGGCGACCGCTGCGAGGTCGATCAGCTAAATTATCCATGCCGTAGAACCTCTGCAACGTGGTTACTACACAGGATTGGGATATGGCAACTCTGCGTACTATTTCTCTCGTAGAATAAATAGCCTTCTTCCCTCAGAGTTACAATTCTGGCTCGTAAAACAGCTGATAATCCTCGTGGAATTTTTTTAATCACAACTTTCCGTGAAAAACATTTTAAATTCGATAATATTGACGAAGTCAGATTTCTGAATGAGTGTCAGCTTGGATTGCATGTCTTTAAATGTGGAAAAACAAATGAATTATTGTAGGTATTGTTTTACATACTAATTTTAATTTTAAAATTTAGAGTTTATCAGAATAAGAAATTACAAAAATGTCTTCTGTAACACAAAAAACAATCTATTTTTCATAGTGATCGCGAATTTTTGAAGTTATACTTCTTTAGCCGCGTTATGAAAAAATTATGAGAGTGAAATTTTAAGATGCGCGCGCATCACTGTAACACAAAAGTAACATAATGAAGTTAGCCGCGGGCGCGTTATGAAAAAATGATGAGAGTGAAATTTCGAGATGCGCGCGCATCACTGTAACACAATAGTAACACCATGAAGTTGGCCGCGGGCGCGTTATGAATGTTAGTGCCTAATAATGGTGGATTATTAACCACTTAGTGGTTAATAATCCACCATTATTAGACATCTGTTCGAAAGGTACTTTGAACGATCCACGGAGCTCCATAAGATGATCGCGTTGTCAAAAACAATGTTGGCACGCTCGTCGCCTCTGATCACTGTTTTCATATTTATAATATTTATCCACATGTTTCTAGTTTCTATATAGACACAACGTGTTTTAGTTACTTACAAGTGCTAATTACATATGGACGAATAACTTTAATTCAGTAGTGATTTTAATTGAATATTTTGAATATTTATTTAATTTTTCAAATTAAAACTGAACTTAATTGACTGTGTTAACTATCCTTTTCCAGTCCTTTTATTATTTTATTGTAATTATTAATTATTTGCATGCAATTAAAAAATATTTTTAATGATGCTAAAGAAGTATAACTTCTCACGCGCGTACATAAGTTACACGCATCCATTTTTTTTTGATGTGTGTATGGTTGTTTTTCTCACGCTTGTATTTATGTACTTTTTTGGTGAAATGCGATCTCAGGAAATACTGGTCAGATTTAAAAAATCTTTTAGTGTTGGATAGTGCATTTATCTAGAAAGGCCACAGGCTGTATAAAATCATGCTACAACCAGTAGGAGCGGAGCATCAGTGAAAAATGATAGAAAATCGGGTAAAAATATTCCATTTGTGAGCTTCCGTTACGTGCACTGGTAAACGTTAAAGTAAGACAAAAATCATGTGTAAAGTTCTATACAAAAATCCGCGACAGTATATATTCATCTTTTAAGTGTCACTCACTATAACCTTTATCCTCAAATTAATGCGAGTGAAACCACAGGGAACCTCTAGTTGTGACATCACTGTAATAGTTAGACATATGGTATCGCGGTATTTTATGGTATTTTTTTCACATATTGGGTTACATTATCGAAGTTTACATACGGAACCATAACTCCTTTGGAAATACTCTATAGCCTATGTTCATTAGGGATAATGTAGGATTCTAAATGCAACAGATTTTTTCAAATTGGTCCAGTAGTTTCGGAGCCTATTCAATACAAACAAACAAACAAACAATCAAATCTTTCCTCTTTATAATATTAGTATAGACATAATAAAATGACCAACTTATTTTTGTTTTCAGCCGTACCGAGAAGTCCGCAAAGAATTATCGGAGGTTCAGTTACGACAATCGATAATTATCCAGAAATCGTTGCTTTGTTGCTGACCGAGTTTGGCATAGATTATGGACAAGTTTGCGGAGGTAGCATCCTCAACATCAGATCAATCCTCACGGCTGCTCATTGCACACAGTACTGTATTATATTTTTTCTATTTTAAATATTAATTTTGAGGTATAAATATTAAGTAACAGTTTATAATATTATTACAGTGCATCCGCACCAGAAAACTGGCGCATCCGTGCCGGATCGACCTATTCAAATTCTGGTGGTGTAGTTATTAATATCGCCCTCCTCATTGAGCACCCCAATTTCAACGAGAGTCCTTTGGACAAAGATCTAACCATCATGCGCCTCGCTCGTCCTCTTGGGTTCACTAACGTCATTCGGCCTGCACGGGTTGCTGGCCCTCACTACGTGCTTAACGACAACGTAGAAGTCTGGGCTGCTGGTTGGGGATCTACTGAGGTGAGAAGTTTTCTTCGTACCCGCGAGGATTTGTTTTGGCACACCAAGTTTGCTTTTTCTTACAAAGCCACTATTTAACGGGTTTTGATTTAAATACTTATAAAATATTAGAAGGTACTTATAAATTTAAATTGGCCTGTATTACTAGTTTATTTTAGCATATTGCTAGATTTTTAATTATAAAAAAATGTTTACTACAAGAATTTGGGCACGTTTGGCTGGATAGCGAAAGACGCTGAATCGATTCCAGCTTGATGTTTGAGACTAGTTGTTTTTTTAGAAAAAAACTTTAGAGTATAATTATAGTCTCATTAATTCAAATCAAATTTGCATAAGTAATTGTCTAAAAAAGTAGAAAACTAACTCGATTTATTTAAATTACAGGAAGAAGGCCCTAATTCGGAGGAATTGAGGCACGTCCAAGTTTGGACTATTAATCAGGCTGTCTGCAGAGCTCGTTATGCCGTACTTGAAATTCCCATTACCGAAAACATGTTGTGCTCTGGCGTGCTCGATGTCGGTGGCCGCGACCAGTGCCAGGGTGACTCCGGTGGCCCGCTCTATCACAACGGAGTGGTAGTCGGCGTCTGTTCCTGGGGATTTGGCTGTGGTAGTCCTTTCTTCCCCGGTATCACTGTCCGTGTTTCTCGTTTAACTCCTTGGATTCAGGCAAATGCTTAAATGTTTCTTGTATAGTAAATTATTATAAGTAGATGTTTAGTTGATGTTTAATAATGCTGAAAGTATATTTAAAATTAACAGATATTAAACTGCGTTTTTTTAAATTGAATAAAAGACCTGACAATCGCAATTTTTAAACACCGACTCGTTGTCCTTTAGCCCAGGGTGGACGCAGCGTTATCGCCAATGGACCACGACCCAATTATAATAGAATTTCTACCCAATATGAGAAATTTTGGAAGATATGGGTAAAAAATCTTCAAATATACCTACTCTAGAAATTTATTCAAAGCGTACATTCACCCAAAATTGTGAATGAAGTCCTGGCTGTTACAAGTACTTTTAATAGACAAACGCTTTGCCATTCAAGTCTTCGGCGGAAAACTGTATTTTTTTATGTTAAAAGGATGGCAAACAAGCAAATGGCCCGCCTGATGGTAAGCGGACACCATAGCCTATTTTTATAGTATAGATGATTGCGATACAAATAATATCACTCGCGCCGTTGCCTACCCTGACGCAATTTCTTGCCCCGTGGAGTTTAGAGGTAATTTAGGCAAATATAAAATTGCAAACTTTATTATTAATTTCGAGAAGTATTCGTACCAAGTTTTAATTTTATTAACTAAAGAAAAAGATTTTTCATATAAACTTTAATCACCTAATACCCTCTTAGGGGTAGATTTTCGAAAAACCTTAATACAATAAAACTAGTTTTAACGGGTTAATGCACGAAACTTTATTTATTTATTGACGTTTTGCAGCCTTTTTGCAGCATTTTCAGGCTGACTTTATTAAAAAATCATTCTGACGAAGACAATCATTTATTAAAAAAACATTCTGGCGAAGCCTGAAAAGGCCGCGAAACGTCAATAAATAAATAAAACTTAAAACTTGGTACGAATACTTCTCGAAATTAATAATAAAGTTTGCAATTTTATATTTGCTAATAAAAAATATTTTTTTTAATAAAAAATCATTCTGACGGAGCAGCATGAAAAGGCTGCGAAACGTCAATAAATAAATAAAGTTTCGTGCATTAACCCGTTAAAACTAGTTTTGAGTGATGAGCGTGAAAACCCAAGAAACAAACCTTAATACACCTTGTGGGTTACCTACAAAGCGGAGAGATGTCGCTGCCTTGCAGCCTAAGAAAGTCTAGAAAGAATTTGACAGATTCATCAGGGCCGCGGTAGCATAATGGTCAGTGGTCACTCCCAATCCCCTTTTAGAAGGAAGTTTAGGAAAACTTAAAATGACAAACTTTATAATGTATTTAGATCAGTATTTGTGCCAAAGTTCAAGTCGATTTACTCAAGGAATAAGATTTGTTTTACAAACATTAATCCCCTATTTTAACCCTTTAGGGGGTGAATATTGGAAAATCCTTTCTTAGTTGACCTCCAGACGTCATATGGAACCTACTTGCCAAAGGAGAATGCTCAAATTGGCCCAAATGCACAAAAAATATTGACATACACGGTAATTCTTGGCGTGATTTATAATTTAATTTACAGTCATTCGATTTCAACGGACACCTTTGTAAATATATTTACTTTAAAAAGGACTTTTAATTTTACCGGCTTGGAAAACATACGAATCATTTTTAATGGCTATGGGTGTAGTAACATTCAGCCAAAGACTTATCGAAGTTGTTTATATAACATAAAAACAAATATATTTTGTAAAGATCATTTAAAATAAATCATTTTTTTTTATTACACTGTGGTATTAATATCCACAACTATATTATCATTTTGACTAGATGCAAATGTGCTCAGACAATTATTATAGATGGTAGGCGACATCATAAAGTCTATTGCCATACATTTTTCGCCAAACACCTCCATAAACACTTTATAATCTGTATATATGTTAGACTTTAAGGTATCTATCTATGGTCCTACGTTCCCTCACTATAAATTAATAAATAAATAAAATTATAAGGTGTGATACACTAAAAATCTAAAATATGGTTATCTTAAAAACATAACAAAAATAATGAAGTTACTGAATATATGGCTATAGAACCTAAATCTCTTAGCTTTCTTTGGTTAACGAGAGTTTAGAAATTCTCTCTAATCTGTGACTCATTCACAATCATCACACAGTTTCTGTCACAGAGTACCATATTATAACCGGAAATGACACCTGATTTTAAAAGTTACTCTTATGCATTAACTTTAAAAACAGGCGACTATATGTTAATCTGCATGCTCTATATACCTGAATCTAATCCATAATTTCGGTACTTGGCTTGATTTCCCTAGTTTACTATATAACTTATTTGTTATTTTTATTTATTTATTTTATTTATTTATTGTGATAAAAACGACAAAAAGCAATTACATTTATCACACATTTACATTTTTAAGTTTCACACATTTTAAATGGATGTCATAATATATCATAAAACGTCAATATTAATATAATATACTATAAATAGGGTAAGCATTTCAAATAAATATTATATGTTTTAACAAAAATTAATGTCAAGCACTATCCTCATTGTCAGCGCAAATAGTATTGCTCCATTGATCCGTCAGACTTTCGCAATAACATAATAATGCTGACTTGATGGTAGACCAATTGCCAAAAGAAAAGTCAAATTCAGTGTTGGCGTCCCGGAGTGCATTGAGGTTACGCAATGATCTAACCAAAGGTGACATCGCACACGCCACGGTGTGACCCCTGTTTTCGTGGAAGAGATTATGTTGCCGAGGAGGACCACACCTGCGTTCCGGTGGGAGCCCAGGTTTGTCCGGGACAAACAGAATACACAAAAGATTGTGCAAGTGGAGGCAATCAACAGATCCTTTAAGCGTTTTCACACAGATGGTTAGTTGGTCGACGAGTCTTCGCACCTCGAGGGAATTGAAACCGAGATGTCCGAGTAAAAATTTTGTTGGGTACCGAAATGGATAATAGCCATAGGTTTTTTTGTAGAGAAACCTTAAAAAGGCCTTCTGTACGTGGAGAAGGCTCCAGCATTCGCACATATGTGACCTGATGAGGGTTCCAGACACACGCACTCGATTCAAGCTTGCTCCTAACTAATGACGCATAAAGAATTTCCACTACCTTTGGACTCTGAAAATCCCTGGCATGTCGCATGGTGAAAAACCCGTGAAGTGCTTCTCGCGCGTTTCGGGGTCAGCATACAACCAGAGCTCGAGTGGAAGTTGTCACGAAAGATTAGGTCCAGGGCGAGGCATCCGTCGAACCGATGCCGGGAGGACTGCATCGACCCATCGGCCAGGGAGACCCGTAGAAACAGCTGTCCCGCTGGCCGCCCGTGGCACAGTACCGGAGCCCAAGCGTTCCTAACCAGTTCGCGAGGCTGCCCCATCATGTCACGCATAATCTCGGGGTGGAACGCCGTACCGGTTGGTGACCGGGGCGTGGGGTCCCGGCGGCCACTTTCGGGGGGGTGCGGGGGCCCTTCCGTCCGGCGGGTCGGCGCATCTCCTCTGCAGGCAGTCAATCGGGAAAACAAACCTCCCTTGTTTGCCCGGACTCTTCGCGACAGCGTCCGCTCCCCAGGCCGGCGTTCCCCAGGGCTCCGTCCTATCCCCCACTCTCTTTCTGCTGCATATCAATGACTTGATTCCTCTTGGGAATATTCATTGCTATGCAGACGATAGCAAAGTGCATGCGGGGTATCTCGGACAAGCAGCGGCTGTGCAGGCGGTAACCAAGGAGAAACGGGAGAATCTTGTCATTGAACTCAATCAGGCTTTGGACCATATTTCCGAATGGGGTACCAGGAACTTGGTTGAGTTCAATGGCAAGAAAACTCAGGCTTGTGCTTTCACGGCAAAAACATCGCCATTCCTTTCCCTTCCCTCTCTTCAGGGCACAACACTACCGCTACAGAGCAACATTTCCATGCTCGGTATGGAAGTTCGCTCAGACCTCAATCCAAACGACTACATCGAAACCGTGATCAAAACAGCTTCACGCAAACTCGGAGTCCTGAACAAGGTGCGGCGTTTTTTCACGCCCGATCAACTGTGCCTCACACCTTGAGCCTCTTCAATTACGCCGTGACGTGGCGTCACTAAGCGCGTTCTATCGTCTGTACCACGGCGAGTGTACTGAGGAGTTATTCTCTCTTATCCCACATTCCCCTTTCCTTCAGAGGACCACGCGCGCTGGCCTACGTTGTCACGGTCTTACTGTGGCCACAATTCCAACGCGTATAAAGAAATTTGGTGACTCATTTCTTTGTCGCACTATCCGTAAATGGAATGCTCTGCCCGCTCACGTGTTCCCTCCCTCTTACAACCTGGGATCCTTTAAAAGAGGCGTGAAGAAGCAACATGCAGGCCAGCAGGGTGAGGATGGCTGGTGTGGCAGGTAGAACTGCTGTATCAGCTATTCCTTCACCTTCACTTAACATCAGGTGGGGTGGAGTCATTTGTCTGACCTATCTATAAAAAAAATAAAAGAAACCGCCAATGTGCAACATTTCGCAGTAGCATCTAAAATTATTTTCACCAAATATTTTTCTTTCACGCGATTGATTATACATGTACATGTTATTGAATGTTCATTTCTTCTTATCTATTATCATAATACATTCTTGTTTTTCTTCCGATTTCGTATATTTCAGTTTATTTCGGTTAAATACAAACCTTAAGTTTAGATAAAATATAAAGAAAACGACATTCATCGCCTGTTTGGAGGTACGAAGTACGCCAGCCCCTCTAGCATGACCACCTAAACGGGATTATGATAAAGCGATATATCGGCATTAACTGTCAGACTACAGTGGAGTTCTATCACATCCCGTTTCGGTGGTCATGCTAGAGGGGCTGGTCAGCTAGTATATTATATAATTAATCTAATAGGCTGTTAACACAATGTTAAAAATCACAAATTCTATAATTTATAGAAAAAAACGAGGTAAAAACCAAAAAGATTACAGAAAATCCGATATTATCACACAAAACTGGAAATACCAACAATCATAAAAGATAATTTTAAAACCAGTTATCAATAATAATGCTGTGTGTTCCTTTCTTAGAGTAAAAAATGCACATAGATTATCGTTACACAAGATAATAATTTAATTACATTAATTGATTAATTGAGATGATGAAGAAGATTAATTTTAATTAAATTATTATCTTGTGTAACGATAAGATGTAAAAAAAAATATTTGGAACAGCTCATTATAAAAATGTTGAAAAATACTAATAGCGGAGGACATGATGGCCATGATGGCATATCGACTATTATAGTTAAGTCAGATATGTGATAAGAGGACATTTAAGTTTTATTATTAATTTGAGCATTATTTCTGGTATATATCTAGAGGAACTAATTACATCTATAGTTAAACTATTGTTCAAAAAACCGGCCAAGTGAGAGTCGGACTCGCACACCGAGGATTCCGTACAAACTTGTCGGTATATTTTAATAATTATTAAAAAATATTTTTTATTATATGATGTAACTAAAAATGCACGGTTTTCGCAATTTTTATATAACTATAGACCGATTGCTCTCAATCCAGTTATGTATAAAATTTTGGAAAAATATATATCTAAAGAGTTATGTGTTGTGTAAACCACGAAATAACTGATGTCCAAAAGTTCTTAATGACATAAATGTCAGGAACGTTATACGGAATTGTCAAAGTACTGACGCATTTATATAAACATTGAAAAAAATATGGACCCAACCTACTCTTTTTTATAAAATGTCATGTTTTACGTGGTCACAAGCCTGTGTCATGTCACAATATATTACAGGAATAGGGTTTCTTTTGTCCATATTAGATAGGTATTATATTTTTTAGAAATTCAAATAAAGCTTTGTTAATATTTTTATTTTGCCGGAATCCATTTTGTTCTGAGCACAAAATATTTCTTCGTTCTAAATAAGTACACAACTCTTTAGATATATATTTTTCCAAAATTTTAGACATAACTGAATTAAGAGCAATCGGTCTATAGTTATATAAAAATTGCTAAAACCGTGCATTTTTAGTTACATCATATAATAATTTTTTTTTTTAATAATTATTAAAATATACCTACAAGTTCGTACGGAATCCTCGGTGTGCGAGTCCGACTCTCACTTGGCCGGCTTTTTGAACAATAGTTTAACTATAGATGTAATTAGTTCCTCTAGATATATACCAGAAATAATGCTCAAATTAATAACAAAACTTAAATGTCCTCTTATCACATATCTGACTTAACTATAATAGTCGATATGCTATCATGGCCATCATGTCCTCCGCTATTAGTATTTTTCAAGATTTTTATAATGAGCAAAATACCTTTTGGTTCAGTGGGTGCCATAAAAAAAGAATCTCTTTTATTCTCTAAGGTTGAGGTTCCATATGCTCTAGAGACAGATACTGGAGTTATTTTGTCAATGAAGAAGTTATTAAAATTATAAGCTATTTGTGCTGGTTTAAAAACCGTTTCGTCGTTGTCACTGATGTCCAAGATAATTATGAACCTTGGTGGTACGAGAGAGACGTTCAAAAACCTATTTTTTTTCTTGCAGGGAATCTATAAGTTTCCTATTTAATTTACACTCCATTTCCAGTTGATTCATTTTTAATTTGATGTTATCAAATTCAGCGGAGACGAATTCAATATTTTTTTCAATGCCAGAGTTAGTAATTTTAATATTTTCAAGTGTATCTTGTATACAAGTAAGTTTGTTAATATGCCTTTCTGGTGTTAAGAAACAGTGGTTTGAGCCTTCGACATTTGTTGTGAGGATCGGACCCATAATATATGCCATTGGGCAATCACAAAATCGATAATCATAATCAAAATCATTTATTCAGTTAAGGCTGTTACAAGCACATATGAACGTCTAGAAGCTACGCCATCGGTTCGTAAATCTACGGCGGGAGACCTTCTCAGTAGAAGAAGCGGCAAGAAACTCAGCAAGGGCTGTTTTTTTCTTCCTGTTTTATTATTAACAGAGTCGTCAAGTTGAAATATGACTTCAGAGATGATTCATGAAGCCACCTTTCATTACATAATGTGAAATTATACATTAATTGTTCACCTGCATTTTGATTGCTGTGTCACACAGTATAAATACAAATAGAGTTATTTATAATATCTAGTGGTGGTATACCTAAAGACTAATTAATTAATCTTATCGATTTCATTTTAATTACAATATTATTTGTCAGGATTTGGGCCCTATCTTATCAGTTACGGACATAGAGTAGTACGGCCGACGCGGCCAGGGTTATGTATAAAGAAAAGCATTAAATAATGTAAAGAACGCTCACATCTATCTTTATGCTATTTAGGTTAAGATCATATACCAGTGGAGATGGCATGGGCGGGCGAACCTCTCCGGCAGAGTACGTGGTTATCGGACCATATGCGTTATTTAGAACTATAATGCGATTCAAAGAATAGGAAAGCCAATGACCTCTATCTGACAAATGTCGCTTGAAAAGTACGGTTTCCAAAAAAAAACTTGAAACCCTTTTTTAGCACTCCGCTAATTCAAGAATAAACACCAAATATTTGTAAACAAACAATTACAAATATATCTATATACACAGTCAGGTCATAAGTATTGTCACACGGTAAAAACTTTTCTTTTAGAATGCTGACCACAAAAACGTTTATTGAATTCGAATTTCGAATTGTTCATGAAAATAAAAATGTATACTTTTTAGAATTTTACTCATTTTTAAATATGGAGTGGACGCTTAAAGAAGACCGAGTTGCAGTTATTGCGTTGCCTCGTTGCGGTTACGCGCCAATTCAAATTTTTGACATACTGAAAAATTTGAATATAACCAAAAGATTCGTTTATCTTACTATCAAACGATACAATGAAGACTCTAGTGTAGATGACAGGTCAAGAAGTAGTCGCCCTCGGTCTGTTAGGACTCCAGCAGTGATAAATGCTGTGAAGGCGCGAATTCCAAGATATCCCAAACGTAAGCAGAAACTGTTGGCTCTTCAGATGGGGTTAAGCAGAACCACGGTGAAAAGGGTATTAAATGAAGACTTAGGGCTTTGGGCATATCGAAGAAAAACAGGACATCGTTTGAATGCTCGTCTAATGGACCTGAGACTGAAGAGATGCCGTGCTTTGTTGAAGCGGTATGCGGAAAAAAAATCGGGAAATTCTTTTTTCGGATGAAATATTTTTACCGTAGAAGAGAGATACAACAAACAAAATGATAAGGTGTACGCACAAAGTAGTGAAGAAGCGAGCAACCGTATTCCGCGTGTTCAACGAGGTTATTTTCCATCCTCGGTCATGGTATGGTTCGGGAGTTTCTTAATGGGGTTTAACAGAGGTACATTTTTGTGAGAAACGTGCAAAAACGAATGCATTTGTGTATCAAAATACAGTCCTGACGAACCTTGTGGAATCTGTTTCTCATACCATGTTCAATAACAGGCACTGTGTATTCCAACAAGATTCGGCGCCAGCTCATAGAGCGAAGAGCACACAAGACTGGCTGGCGGCGCGTGAAAACGACTTCATACGGCACGAAGACTGACTGACCCTCCTCCAGCCCAGATTTGAGTCCGTTAGATTACAAGATATGGCAACACTTGGAGGAAAAGGCGTGCTCAAAGCCACATCCCAATTTGGAATCACTTAAGACATCCTTGATTAAGGCAGCCGACGATATTGACATGGACCTCGTTCGTGCTGCGATAGACGACTGGCCGCGTAGATTGAAGGCCTGTATTCAAAATCACGGAAGTCATTTTGAATAAACTTTATTGTCATAAGAATCTATGTTTTGTTAAGTTAATTTTGTTATTTAAATGGTTACATAATGAATAAACTTGTTTCAATTATTTTATATTAAACATGTGACAGAATGTATGACCAGACTGGGTATATCGGTTAATATTTTTTTTTCATTTATTATGCTTTGGCCATGAATGGTTGATAACCTAAATCGTCGACCAAATGTCACTTTAAGTTGAGTTCAGAAACTCGATTTCAAACTTTCGTTTACATAAAGCATGCATATTCGTATGTGACCTAGTAATAGTGCATGATTATTCATAACTATTCCGGCGGTAATGCAGAGATGAGCGGGATAGAAGAGCTAGATTCTGATTAATGTTTTTTCTAACCGACTTAATCAATAAATATTATTAAAAATTGGTGGTATTTTTTCGCAATCTTAGTAAATAAATAATACTAAAAAAATCTGATGTTTTTTCTCACTCAATCTTAGTTAATAAGTTTTATTAAATAAAACTTTTTTTTGCTCACTCTACCTATTTGGTTTGAATTGACAGCTATGACATCACAATATGGTGCCGAGTCGGTCCTATACTTAGATAAATCGCATTATAGTTCCGCATCGCGAGTCGGAGCTCCCACAAAAATGGAAAATTATGTTGCTTTCCTACGCAAAAACCGATCTGCCACTTCACTCATGCTGAAACATGGTTTTTCCTATTATATACAAGTATTTTTTAGTTCTAAAAGTTAGTACTCTGATATAAAAATCAATTAAAAGAAAAGGCGCGAAATAACGAATGAATGACAAAAATTATAGGTAGAAATTCATAGTGATGTGACGAAAAATTAATGAATTTTAATACTGGAAAACGTTCAACCAGATTTAATTAAGTGCATCTGCCGATACAAATGCAAGTTGATAAAACAAATATACATCGACAGATTTGATAAAAAAAAACAAACATTCAATCATTCCCGATCTATAACTTAACCAAACAAAGGTGTCGATTCATGCATGATTCTCTAAGCTTAAACTAAATATTTTATTAATCTCATCTTTTTCATTCTGTAAATCGAATTACAAGGATACACTGTTGTCAAATTTAAGTTTAGAGAACGCAGCCATATTCGACACCAACATCTTTCTTTCGACGTTGAAATATGATAATATGTATAAAAAGTACTTTATATCGATGCAGGTAAATAGCCACATAAAAATTATAAACAATACGTAAGTGTCGATTCAGGCATGCATAATTCTCTAAACTAAATTTAGTATCAGCCACTCCTTCTCAATCTGTTTAAAGAAAGACAAGGATACATTTGTTGTCAAAAGTTTAAGATTTAGAGAATTATGCCAGAATCGACACCATAATTAACTTACTATTTTTTATATACGTATATACACGTAGTATACGTTAACAGCGTATAGGTAGAAGAAAGAAAATCAAATTAAGTAGTTAGTTATCAAGTCAGCTGCCCACAACGAGCGACTTTTATTACCTTTTATCTAACTAACTTTTTTTAATAACTTTGAAATGTCAAATTAAGAGGAAAATGCCATCACATGAGGCCCTAGATTTTATTTAGTTGCACCGTGATTATTATGGTTTCGCGAAAAAAATACCGTTCGTGATGTAAGGTAAAAAAAAATGATTTAACTGTTATTACAATTAGATGGCTAAACCAAAAGGGGAAAAAAGCTGGAGGTGATGGCCGGTTGGTAGTTGCCGTTTTGGTGTCTCAGCTTCCAATTAAAAATTAAACAAAAGGGTCACCAGGAAGCTGCTGACATCTCCAGGTGTCCAGGATAACTTAGGGGGAGCATCGTCCTTCTAATCGTAAGGGCAGTTCCGACTAGGGTTGCAATAATTAGATATTTTCTTCTTCACTTATTTATTTAGGTGAATGTAAGTACATACCATTTCCAATCCAAAAGTCGTGGTGTACAACGTGAGCCAATTTACCTTTATGGTAGGTCCATTTCCACTTTGGTGGGTTGTTTGGTTCAAAGGAAAAGAAATGTAATGAAAAGTAAACTAAAAGGAAAAGAAAAAAAAGCTGAAACAATGGAAAAACTGTGAGGGCAGGCTCGACAACATGGTGAATTTATATAGTCACAATTCTAATCACTAGTCTTACCTGCAATCGCAGCTTTTTCTTATTTTAAGTATAGGGCCATCGGCTCCTTAATTAATTTAAAGTAACGCAATGAGCGCATTTTCTTAAAAAACGTTAGATTTTACTATTCACATTTCTAAAAAAATGACCAATCGTCTCTTAAAATGAATCGAAAAGTGTTGCCAGCTCTCACTTCAAAAATCGCCTTGTGTTTCAGTGTTGTCGTATTAAATTTTAAATTTGGGCATGGACAAACCATAAATTACAAAAAGTTTACTTTAATTTAGAACGATGTATTTTTACCACCATTATTTATTTTCTAGAATGTTATCCAAAATTTAACAATTTTTTTAAAGATATACCTGTTTTATTTATTTATAATAACTAGTCAAACTAGTTAATCTATGTAATGGCGTAGATACGACGTTACATTGAGTATATTCTTGAATTTGAATGTTTGTTCATGGGTGTTACAATTCGGATTTCTCTATAGTCCAGGAGATAAAAACTGATATTCTTAAGATTCTGCATTAAAAGGAATTTTAGGTTTTTTTAGACAAATCAAATAAATTTTTCGCCATTACTTATATTATTTTTACTTCTTAGAGTTTTAAAACACAGTTTCTTTTATAAGTAGTAGCGTATTTTATAGTAATCCACAAAAGTGGTACTTCATCTGGGCTGACAAATAATACGACTAGAGGAAATTAAATTTCTAGAAACTTGGAGTTCCTTGGAAGCTGTCTGGCTAAAACAGGTAAGTACTTTAACGTGTCGACGAGTCACAAAATCGATCTTTTAAGTTGCAGTAAGTACAGTGACATTAGAACTGCAAAGTCCAAAAATCTGAAACATTAATTATAATCTCCGGTAACGCCTAACAAACTCTTAACAGCAATGTCTCAGTGCTCATAAATTTTGCTTGGTATTTTTACCTATCATTCATTACATCTTTTACGTCGCTTGTGACAACATTAAAATTTCTGTCAATAATTAAATCCATCAAAAATTCAGTCTGAGTTTATTTCAAAAAGTAAATTCCATCACGCTAAGAAGGCGTGAACATATGGCGCTCGAACAGGGACACACGAAAAAGTAAGGAAAGAACTATTCGAATTCGATATTCGATAATGCTAGGGGTACAGTACCCCTAACACGAACCATTATCGAATTGGAATAGTTTGCAAACCGATATATCAATGTCAAATTTTGTATGGAATCTTGAACAGCAGCGCCACAAAGTACGTAACGAGAACTTAAAATCAGTACACATTAGACAATGACATTTCGTACTCGAAAACGATACGAAATCGTGCTAAGGGTACAGTTCACGAGTGTCGCCGAATTGTGGGAGTGTGAGATACGTACAACATTTTACTCAACGATTCAATATCGTTGATTTAAATAGATTGTATGTCTTTCAACTTACGGCGTTCGTTATAATTTATGTCCTTAATTACGAATAAAACATACCTAATTAGTGAAAACTTATACACCGTAATAGCTTTATAGTATATTTAACTTTCTATTTGTTTTGTGTATTTCCTTTATAACATAAAATGACTCCGCCATCACCAGGAACTACAATGTCGGTTTCACAGCCGACCAATCATAGTCTGAAAGAATTAATTACTAAGCGTAATTCAGTACGTAATTCAGTCACACGATTTAAAAATTACTTGGACAAAATTATAAGGAAACCTGTCCTGACAACTATTGAAGTTGCTGAATTATCTTTAAAACTCGGCAGGTTCGAAAGTCAGTCTGACTGAGTAATATTTTTTGCAATATAACAAGTCTTTTTATTATCAATATTGAATTATTATTTATAGTAAGACATCAGGATAAATTTCCCAACTATTTTATATTACATAGGAACTGAAAGGTATTAATAGGGACTAATAGGAAGTTGAAACCGTAACTTATTATAAGCAAGAAATAGTAACAACATTAAATAGGTAATATGTATAACAAATAAATATTTCCAACACTCCCACCAATTTAGCCTAGCCCTAAAGTAAGCACTGTAAAACTTGTGTTATGGGATACTAGGGTAACGGATAAAATTACATATACTGTGAATATATAAGTATATTTATATAGGAATACATATTAAACATCCATGACTGGAGTACAAATGCTTGCATTCATCACACAAATATCTACCGATCCGGGATTCGAACACGGGACCTCTCGAGACGGCGACACCATGAAATCCGGCGTGCAAACCACTCGGTTACGAAGGTCGTCAAGTCAACAATAGCCAACAATAGTAGTGCTAATATTATATGAAAACAAAAATATTCTAATAAAACAAAAATCTATTAGGTCTTAATAAAATGTGAAAAAGTTTTTATCAAATGATAAAGAGGTTCTCTACTAAATTGTTCACAAGAATTATATTTATTACGAGTTTAAAAATAGTAGTATTTAAAATAATTACTAGAAGAAAACTTTTTTACACACACAAAACTGTCGTTTAATGTTTACACATCTAGGAGGTTGCTGGAATGAAGACTTATTGGTACGTATAGAATCAAACTTAACATGACAAATTTTATTATCAGTAGAAATCTGATTTAAACATCACAAATATTCTTCATTAGACTCAATATTTTTAGTAGAATCCCTAATATAACCTTCAGTATTTGTGATTTAAGGTTTTTCTTAAATTTATATTTAATAATGTCATATTTTTAATTCTTTATTACGAAAGTCAGTAATTGAACTATTTAGTAGTAAGAAGTCTTGCCCTAAAATAAAATCATACTAAACGTCCTTTATTGCCAGAAAATCGTGAATGAATAAAAAAATGTGTATCAGTATCTTTAAATTAACTTTTCCTAGAACTGACAACTCTTTGTCGTCAACAGCGATGAATTTACCATTACATATCAATTTGTTGACAAATTTGGTTCAGTGTATCCTGTCCTGTCAGACACGACGGAGGCTGATGTACCACTGTCAATAAAAATTCCTTATTACGACACATCACAGTAATAAATGGTTTGAGCTCACTTGTGTGCTGTCTGGTGTATTTAATGGGTGCATGCTGGAGACTTCTACATAAGCCATCGTCATTAAATTTTCCTCACTCGTAGTCGTCGATGGCTGCGAAATTTGCATTTGGCGTCCTTCTGTAGATTTGCTTGGCTGCTTATTATTTTTTGTTGATTATTTTGATTCTTTTTACTGGAACAATAATGTTGGGGCATCATGTGTTCGGGAGGAGAAATGGAATGGACAGGAGAAGACACTATGGGAAGATATAACACCGATTTTCTTCTCCTGATCACATTCGTCTTGGGGCGAACATGACAATGCAGACGTCGCTATTGCGTACGACGCGACGGCTGAATCAGCAGATCATATATGATTCGGCAATGTCGTCGCCGAAAATGTCGTGAACTTGTCGCAGCACAACTTTCAAATGCAACTTACTCTTGTAAATCTGTAGCGCAAAGAGTCATTTTGTATTCATGTTTGCTTTGCCTGCAATAGAATTGGTCGACGGCAGAAATTCTTCGCATATCCTTTCCTTGATTCCTTGGAAATTCTGGCATTCGTTAAAAAATATCTTGTAAAATAATAGGGCAGGGCCCGTCAAATACGCTGCGAGCACTAATTCCTTTCTTTTCTCATTAAAATTATTGATTGCAGCCACAAGATCAAATTGTTCAAAGAAATCGAATACGTCAACCGAAATTCCATTGGAATACTGCATCTTTTTTCTTGGCTTGCGAGAGGTTTATCGAAACACGGCGCAATCCACCGTCTAAGGCTCCGGAAGGTAGCCCAGGGAAACTTCACTTTGCTACTTCCACGCAATGAAAGATCACTTTGGTATTACGTTTTACATTGTATTTCAAAGAATTACACTATTGTTATAAGTATGTTTTTACTTCTACGCCCGTTTTCACACTGCTGTCCATTAAACTAAGACAACAGGCAAGGAAATTCTATGTTTTTTAATTTATCTTTTAAGTAGTTTTAAATACGAATATCAGCCGTAGGCACTAGATAGCAAAGAGGTTGTAACGCTGCGCGCGTGCAATACTCTTGATATATTGAAAGATTGGTAAATAGCAAAATTGATAGCCAACGGTGTATGTTGGGGAAAATGGCACAGCGGACTTTCTGCACGAATTGGAGCACCTGTCTGGGGAAGCAGCACCAACCTTACAGAAGACCGCAGTAAAATAATACTAACTTTTGGTGGTGTTGTGTTTCTGCTATAGTGAGTAGGATTTTACGGCTCCACGGGGTGAAGAATTGGATTTAGGCCGGCAAGGTGAGGATGGCTGGAGCGGTACACTTTCTGCCGCATCATCTATCTTTGTGACTGGACTTACACTTAACATCAAGGGGGGGTAATATGTTGAGCCTCGTAAATATATATAAAAAAGTAGACAAAAATTATTTGAATGAAATGAGTCTCTTCTAGAGGAATTACGAAAACAATTTTATGTAGGTACAAAACTCTTATGTAATCATTAGCTAGACACTCCTACCAGCTTTACTTTTTCTTTTCATGAAATTGCTATCGTGATCTGCAACGGCGTCATAATCATTTATTTGTATATTTATTTCGCAATGCAGGCAGCAAATGAAAATTATTTAATATGCCCAGTGAGTGGTTCATGAACCCGTAAAGATGTAAACTTAGATTCATCATTTGAATTTTATTATAGTTAGCAGTAATAAAAATTTAGTTCATAAATTCGACGCAAAAATGTTTTAATTTCAATCAAATTAAATTACTTTTTTCTTTACTCTTTTATGTTAAATGGGTGGCCAACAGCCAAATTAGTAGTATTAGCTTTTACTTATTTTGCTGTTTGTCACCCATTTCGTTTCATCAAATTTCCAAAAGTGGAATCATATTAAATTATTCTTTTATGTTATTATGTTAAAATGGTGGCAAACAGCAAAATTAATGATAGCCAACGGTGAAATGTTGGAGAAATAAATAAACAGAACGCCGAATGGTTGCGGATGTGCCAAACGCGGTCATATAGGTGTGCACTCAATGTTGAGCTGCGAACTGTAGACACACATTGGCTCAACCATGCAGGTGTGTATATTCATGGAGCATCTAACTTATTTTTAACTTAGTTATCAAGTGTTATATCTATATATATAAAACTCAAAATCAACGCACAGCCCAAAGCACTGGACGGATCGGGCTGAAATTTGGCATGCAGGTAGATGTTATGACGTAGGCATCCGCTAAGAAAGGATTTTGATTTTCTACCCCGAAGCGAAGCAAGGGCGGGCCACTAGTTATAACTATAGCTGAAGAACACTGCGAAGCGAATCAACGCCCTGTGCATCGGCTTGCGCGCTGATGATGAGGCGCGACAATTGGGTTTGGGGATCAACCAGGAGCTCTATTTTTGAATCACTCGTCTTGCGTCGAACGCTCGATTTCTACTAAATTTCATTCGACATAATTAATTCCGTATTTTTGAATCGCTCGAGTGCAACGAATGGGTAAGACCACTCGCTGCATGGCGAATGGTGGAGGCGAAATATAGAATAATTGTCATTTTTTTTGTGCTATTAGACGAAGATGATCTATCATTGTCATGCTTTATATGAAACGACAACGAAATTTTTATTTATTCAGTTTTCATTGCGGTAATTACCGGTTTTAATTTTTTCTGCGTGAAATGCGTAAAATTTCATATTTCGTATTAAACAGGTAACACCGGTGACGAATGATTCAAAAATACGGAAAATTAGTATCATGCGACTTGAAAGTCGAAAGTGACTTATGTCGCATTCGACGATACTATGTCAGACGAGTGATTCAAAAATAGAGCTCCAGGTTGGTGTTGTCTCTATTAAAAAAAATCAATTGAGTACCTATACTAAGGCACAAAGGGAAAAGGGTTATAAAATAGATGATAAAAATATTTTTGAATGTTTATTTTTTATTTAAAAAAAGTGGCGAACAAGTTATACTCCCCTGGTGGTATGCGGCCACTATAAGTATAGGCGCTTATAAAACTCGAGCTTTTGCCTACCTTGATCCGGTCCCCTCCTCGGCGGATCCCCGGAACCGTACTCACCGACAGAAACACAACACTACCAAACAGTAGTGTTAGTTTTACTGTGATCTTCTGTAAAGTAGGAGATATTTCCCTGACGAGATACGAGAGCGCTCCAACAAATGTTGGCACATCGTATGCGTTGAGTCCGTCTCAAGTCACCGGCAGACTTTTTTTTCACGATTTAGGAACTTTTTTTTTTTTTTATTTATTTTGTCCGCGGATAACCTTCGACTACACTAAAACATGAAATAACAAATGCATAAATGTATATTTACAAGCGAGTAAGCAGATACATTTGTAATTTTGTGTTTTAATAACAATAACTGTGCTTATGAAACAACCGGCCAAGTGCGTGTGGTGTGGCTCACCGAAGTGACTGGTGATTAAAAGGCTGGTAGCTAGCTTGGTCAACGGATCAGCCATCCAACGTGGCAATGCTGCCAGTCTATTGGGCACCGTTCCTGATAGCGCTGGGGTGACATGTTTTTAAGTTTGTGTTCTTTAAATGTCTAATTATTAAAAAGAACACACACATATTTTATTAATTTAATATTATTAATTTTATTTACTAACAATAGTGTTTTATATCTGTCCTATAAGTGTTAGACCATAAGATATATATCTATGGGCCTACGTAGCCTGATTTATATTTATATAAATAAATAATCTGAGAAGCGTTCTTGCTATTTGCAGTGCGCCAGGCGCGATTACTCCTTATGTCTGTGGTTATTTGGCATCATTTCATAAATAATTTCAATTTTGCACTTGGTCAGCCAATAATTATTGTCGATGATTACGAATCGTATGGCCATACCATAAGACCACTGTTTGCTTGACCCCAATTTTAGAGATTATTTTTGTGAAACTCGTTTCATCTCCGCCGTAATTTTTATTATAAATCTAAAGAAAATTTTGAAGGTACTGCTTAAAATAAAAATATAACCAAAAATACTCATATATTGGTGGAATTCTGTAGCCTAGAATAAAATTTATATTATTTATTGAGTAAATAATTATTTTATTGTTTTTAGTGATGGCTTGCAAGTCGACTTGAGTTTTTTTAAGTAGTCATAGTAATAGTTCAACTCGTTGTTTGTAAAATGTCACAATCAAACACCTCAAATCGTGTTCGTAATAATGCAGTGTCACAGTATGTAAGTGATATGTAGTACAATGCCGCACTTTACAATTTTAAATGAGTCGCTATATCAATACAAACTCATTGATATAGCGTGTCTTACTTAACACTAGTATTGTGCTACGCGCAGTGTAGGGTTCTGAATTATTATTATTTATAGTTAGACAAGGATAAATTTCCCAACTATTTTATCTTACATAGGGACTGATAGGTATTAATAGGGACTAATAGGAAGTTGAACCCGTAACTTATTATTATCAAGACATAGTAACAACATTAAATAGGTAATATAACAATAAATAATAAATAAATATTTCCAACACTCCCACCAATTAAGCCTAGCCCCAAAGTAAGCACTGTAAAACTTGTGTTATGGGATACTAGGGTAACGGATATAATACATATACTGTGCTTAAATAAGTATATTTATATAGGAATACATATTAAACATCCATGACTGGAGTACAAATGCTCGTATTCATCACACAAACATCTGCCCCCACTTGGATTCGAACCCGGGACCTCTCGAGACGGCGACACCATGAAACCCGGCGTACAAACAGTCTTTTAATGATCGGCGATGATGATCGACTTTTAATTTGAATTAATGATCGTCAATATTATTCAGGCCGAAACGATCGACGGGTGATCTTCTAGTGTACTTAACTCATATCTGGGGTGAGGCTATCGACAAGCGGGGCGAGTCGTTGGCTATCAGCCTTGACATTGCCAAGGCGTTCAACAGGGTCTGGCACAAAAGTCTTCTTACCAAGCTTCCAGCATACGGTCTGCCGGCCGAGTTCCGTTCCTGGGTAGCTGACTTCCTGCATGAGCGTAGAATTCGTGTCCTCACATATGGTAGTTCACAGTTCATGTCAGTGAATTCCGGCGTTCCTCACTGCCGTCCACTAGCTACAATGCCGTTAAGTACCAAAACCACATTTAGAGAAAAATGGGTTTAAAGAGCGCGAACGGAAAAAAGATTTATGTAGAACTGATATTTATCATTACATAGGTATTTAAAATAGCTTTAATATACTCGAACTCTCACAACTCTGCGTTTTATATATTTTAAAATACTTTTATTTAAACGTTTTAAATTAGTATTACATTAAAATGAGTTGCTATCTAATAATTTTACTGAACTTTAATACCGTAATACTTACTCCTTTTGACGAGACATTACTGACCTATAATGCAGCAAATTTTAGTTAACGGCGTTCAAGTCTAGCATTACTGCATAAATTATAAATAGGGCTTGTTTACCGGTTAAATTTCAAACCTAAATCAGTATCAAGTACATTAGGAGCGTTTTATTTAGGTTTGGCTCTACCTTAACCTTAAAAAAACCGGTTTTCCTAAAAAGTGAAATCAAATAGGTTTTGAATCAATTTAGCGGTTTTTAAAGGGTATGAAACCCTTCGCTCTCACTGATGGCATCGCCTTCGCCGTTTCAATTCAAATTTATAATAATTTTATGTCAGTTTCTTTCCAACTACAGAGCGAGTGAGTGAAGTAGTGTGTCAGTACACAACTACAAAATGAATAACTTGACTCACTAGAGGCTAGCAAACGTGTCTATAAATGCATGCAATCTCTGAGCATTAACAAGTTGTGACTAGATTAGATCAAACAAAACAAACTTCAAGCGATACCGACGCGTGATTCATCCGGTTTATTAAGGTTTTGAGTACTACTTTCATTTCGGACGCGCTCCGAAAGAAACCTTTACTAAAACCGGTTTTAACCTTTATTTACCGGTATTTTCGAAACCGGTTACAAGCCCTGATTATAAACGTTTTAGTATGCATGTTTTACTAATGTTTATTACTAGACTAAAATGCAGTTAAAATCAAAACCTTTTGCCACAACGGCATTTTAGCTAAGCATTTATTAGTTGATAATTTAGGAGATAAATTATAATGTATTTATGTTGATAATAATGAAATTGGTTATATTGTTTTACATCACTATTTATTTAAAAAAAATCAACTATTTCACATTTTTTGACTAATTGAGATCAATTTGTTTCAATACTTATCATAATTTCTTAAATCTAGCAGGTAAATAATTTTCGGCTATTCAATGAAATCAGTAAATGTATGTAGATACTTAGAATTACAAAACATTATGGCACTTGTTTTTATCTTAAAGACAACTTCAAAAACGTTAAGTAGGTTTGCACCTTTATCTATCACATATCACACTGAAATATCATATATCACAATGAAAAATAATAATTAAAAATAAGAAAGAAATACAAATATTCAAAACATTGTATGTTTCAACAAAAGTACAATCTTTAACTGCTACTACTACAGACTACTGTGTACTACTTAATTATTTAATATTACTTGTGTAGTCTCAATCAGTTCCACTTAATTATCTAATAATACTTAATTAATAATCATGGTCAGTCTCAATAAGTCAGTCTCTTTTTGGCGTGGGCAACTTGTATGTTGTCTGTTTTTACGGGCATTTTTTTTTCAAAATATCTGTTTATGTTAAGGTATAATGTTTTGCATAGCTTTTAAAAGGTCAGCTTTTCTGTTTGGGTCAATTCCTTTTGGTTCTGACCTATGTTGTAGTTTTATAACACTTGGATTTTTTTTTAAATTTATTGTTTATAAAACGCAGCGGTATATATTCGTCCTCAAAATCGTTTTTATACAGAAGCTCATAACTTTTTCGGACAAAACGAACTTGAACCATTTTAGCTAAGTACGCACGTGGGTTAGAGGTTTGGACTCTTCTTTAAGATACATAATTTGGCACATCAATAAAATCTTGAATTCCCATCGACATAACAACAACTTTTGAATTATTGATCGATGCGACTGAATTAGAAAAATCGTAGATTTTTTTCCTACTCTTAAGTTCCACTTGGTGATGCACCTGATCACAGGACATAAAAGTATGCCCTGGTTCAAAACAATTAAGAGTTACTTGTTCAGTTGAAATGAGGTCCTATTTACTAAATGTACAATCGGTGAGTAACAAAGCCAATTTTTATTCTGGGAACTGCAATTATCTAACCATAAATATATATTTGGAACATCTCTGTGAGGGAGAAAGAAATGATAGAAAGCTGACAATATGTCATTCTGTTTTCTTCCAGCAATTGCATCGTGCCAAATAACTGTCAATGGTTTAGAGTGTAAGGTGTTTCCCAACAGGAGCAAAAGTTTCATTAAACAAAGTAAGTCGTTGACAAAAGAGGATAGATCCATTCTTGATAACATAATTTCAATCCATTTTTTTACGTGTTGTCTGTATGTCTCATATGATACTTTTTTATCTGGGTAAGTTTCAATAAAATGCAAATGCATGCGTTTTAGACTAATAACATTCTGTAAATATCGTCGCAATGAGGCATGTTCACGTCTGTAATGAGGTGCTAATGGGTTGAATGATTCTACATGTTGTGTTAAGAAATCCCGGTCAAATGGAAGCATTTTTTGCTTGCCACGTTTATCTTCTGATTCTTGAGTGAAATTATTATGCAAAGGCCTGTCATTAGTTTTCTCGTAGCCTAAAGTAGTGAGAAAGAAATATTACAAACTTCTTCTACCTTAACATCATCACTTTTTTTGAGTGAGAATGCTCGTTTTGCTTTTCTCTTTGGTTCAGTCTTAGATATTCGTTTTGGAATGCTACTGAAGTGTGTGATCTTATAAATGAATGCTGTTGTTGCCACGTCATTTTCCAGTATGATGTATTTATTGCAACTCGATCTTCTTAGCTTTAGCGATAGAGTGTTTTACTACACGTCTAAAAAAATGTACTTCTCTATAAATAGAGACGCTGCTGAGAAGCGTCAAACGCTTTGCTCTAGTATGCGTTTATGTTTATTTTCTAATTTTCTTTGAAGGACGAGTGTGTTATACTTTTTGCGTAATTTTGATGGTGGCAAGTATTCAGGGTCAGAACTTTCAGTAAAATAATCTGTTACGACAACCGATGCTCCGTTAAAACAAACATCAATCGTGTTTCTTCGCTTGCGAGAAAGAGGCTGTAGGAGTACTTGTTGTATTGTGGGCTTTACAAAACTTAAGGAGTTTTTGCATAGGAGTATTTCTGAACTCTAACTTTGTTTTAATGTTCTGTTTTGAGTAGATTCTTAATTATGATTTTGTCCTTTTATGTTTTCTGTTACTTTAGTCCTACTTTTATTTAGAATTTTAGTATTTATCTGGTTATTGTCTTTCGACAATGAATACTTTTCTTTAACTTTCTTCTTGTCTTTTATCTTGAACTTCGTAGAAGCTTGTAAATAACTGGACTTATGATTCTTACAACCATTATGGGAGGTTTCTGATAGATGGAGGTTAATGATATTTCCGAATGTTCTGTATAATTATCGGAACCTGATATGAAACTATTCAAAGTTTTTTTTTGTCAGTGAAGTCTGTATTATTTTCCGGCAGTTTCTTACCTACTTTAATTAGATATTTGGTATTATTTTTAGATTTATTGTATCTACCGGTTTTGGGCTCGTCGGCAACAATGACAGTATCATCTGAATATGTACTATTTAAGTCTTTTGGCACGTAATCTATGTCCCTATCATCATCAGAATCTGCATATGTATCTTCTACTTCGAAATTAGAAACATCAATCATAGATTTAGCTTCATCGACTAATGAGTAAGCTGACGTAGGAAGTTCTTTTTCGACCTTTTTAAATTCTTCATCTTCTGGCCTTGCAGATTGTGGTGGCATCTCGCTATAATATAATAAAGTAGGACCTACACTCGTCAAAACCTATAATCACCAGCTGACGTTTTGAACGATTATTTTGACATACTACCTGTTCATTTACGGAAACAGTGATCTGGTTCGTAAGTGTTGGTTTTTGTTAATGTCCTCTAACCATTTTTTAGTATTAGAAAAATCAGAAAATATATGCTAAGTATTATTAGTAGTAGAATATTCATATTTAAAGTCAAAAATCGCACCATGTGCTTGAAAACTATATGGTCGAGTATACAAAGTTCGTAAATCAGTATTTTTGAACGATCGTGTTGATTTAGGTGTACTCTTATGAATAATTATATCTTATCTGGTATACATGATCTGAAAAAATAGTAATGGTTGGTTTTAAAAAGGAATAATATATCTTTCAACAGCACAAAGATACCTACTGCTATCATATTTTTGTATAAGCACCTTTAATTATATCCATCAAGCAAAAATGGATCTGTTTTAGTCGAGAGAGTGTAATGGTCTGCTGTGAGATCTTTTAAAGACACAAAAACGTTACTTACGTTTAGCTTCCCCTCTCCCCCCCCCCTTTTACCCCCTTACGACCATTCTTGCGCAATAAAAAGAAACTATGTCCGTTTTCGGGCCTTAAACTATCTGTATACCATACAAAGTCACATTTGCGTGTATAACATTATCAAATATAAATGAAGTAGAAAAGTAAGGACTATTTTATTCGCGCGGGAAGCGGTAACTAAGGAAGGTACACGCTGTATGCAAGCGATAAGGTAGATAGGTACGAGCCGTACCCACGGAGTCACCACACAGCGCGCTAATCGACTATTAGGTATAATAAATGACGAATCATTACTATATGAAAAATTATTTCTTTTTCTACGCTTACTTCAATACAGATGTTTTCGAATACTAATACGATATCAAATACTCACTAGTTTTGCCGCCAATTTTGTGAGTTCAAGTGCGCAGCGACACGTGTCATCTTCCCTTTCAAGCCTTTGGACTGAAAATGCGACGCGCACGCGAGTCACTTAAGCGGTCGCGAACTCCTTCTTTCAACTTTTGGCACATAGCCGCATTATAGTTCAGTAATGTGGGTTAACCGCATTTAAGACTTGTAAACGTTTAAACTATAAGCAACATGTTACACTTGGTCAACGTTAAAAGTCAACTCACTTTTGCATATTTAATAACAGCAAACTTATTTTACAAATCTAAAATGCCGTTATTGGACTTTAACCGCGTTTTTGTCTCATTATTTTAATTAACGGTGTTGTAGTCGTGAAATACCATAGTAACGCTTACCAAAAAAACAACATATCAGTATTGTCGTTAAAGTACTTAAACGGCTTTATTGAGAAAGAAATTCAAATAACGGCAATTTACTTATATAATTTCTGTAAAATTTTAACATCATTAAAACTTAACAAACTTTAACCGCGTTTTAGCTAAGAAACTTAAGGTAACTGCATTTTAGCTATGCGATTTCGCAAAAATGAAGCACTGACTCGCAGTTAACGACATACTGTCTCAGAAACTAAACAAGATAGAGTAATTAAGGAAAGATGGTTATATTCAACATTTTTTTCTTATTCGGATGGTATTTAAAAGGCACAAATGACCGAATGTTAATTAACGGCATTATAGCTAGAGGAGGGCAGCTGAGGGCTCCGTCCTGTCCCCCACTCCATTTCTATTCCATATGATGATGACTTAATTCCTCTTGGAAATATTCTTTGCTATCCAGTCGATAGTACGCACGCGGGATATCTTGGACAAGCAGCGGCGGGGCAGACGGTAGCCAAGGGAAAACGGAAGAATCTTCTCATTGAACTCAATCAAGCTTTGGGCCACATTTCCGAATGGGGTCTTGAAGAACTTGGTGTCGTTCAATGCTAAGAAACTTTCGAAACCAGTTTTGTACTTTCACGGCAAAAACGTTGCCATTTCTTTCATTTCCTTCTCTTCAGGGCACAACACTGAATCTAGACAGCAGTATCACCACGCTCGGTATGGAAGTTCGCTGTGACATAAATCCAAAGAATTACCTCGAAAACGTGGTTAAAACCGCCTCACACAAACTCGGAGTCTTGAACAAGATACGGCGTTTTTTCACGCCAGAGTAATAGGGAAGATGTAAATATAATACTTATGAAAATTTTATGTTTAAAATGTTAAAAAAATATAAAAGAAAGGCCACTGCAACGTTTTTATTTTACATAATGTTGTTTTTAACAATAATTACGAATTAAAAATGAATTGAAAAAAACGTATTTTAAAACACCAATCAGAGTTTAGTGACGTCACTCCTGTTATGACAACTTATTTGATGTTATGGTTGTAAAAGTGAATATTATTTTATGGGAATATTAATTGCGTTTTTTAATAAAAATGGAAGTTGGGTTTTTCAAAGCAGACTCCAGGAATTTACCAAGAGTTAGTGTTGACCTGTTTGTAACTTTTTTTGTCCAAAGTGCAGAGTTTTCAAGTGTAGAAATGAAAGGGACTAAATTACGGTATGTATAAATCTTAGTTGTTAAACTTTGTATATTATTCAGCGGCTTCTACACATAGCAGTTATTTCAGCTCAACAAGAGAATCTTACGGCGATAACGCAATCGGCTATATCCAAATTAAAAGAGATGGAGCATTATGTACAGTAAAGAATTGAGTTACTCCGGAGCATAAAGAACGTAAAGAAGGTTATCGTGTTACAGTTATTTTAAATGAAACGCAAAGCTTGGTTCAGTCCTGCCAATGTGAAGATTGTGCCACTCATTTTAAAATTTATCCAATTTTCGACGTCATTCTCCAACTGTAAAATTAAAATATGTTATAGACAGGGTTTGTAAGTATTAGGCCTAACTTACGCGTTTTTACGTACAAGCAGATTAAAGCATATAACAAGTATATTCGCCGACTTACGTCAAAGTGATCTTCACTGCATCGAATAATGGTCATTGGAGAATAATTGTCAATTCTCTTCGCAGCTTAAAACCCCTTTTTCTCAGTTTTGGGTCAATTAAATTAGTTAGTTAAATTTATTAGTTACTAAGAACCGGCCAAGTGCATGTCGTGCCGCGCGCAGTGTAGGGTTCCGTAGTTGCTTATCGTTACCACAATATATTTCAAAGGAGTCTTCATTTTAAGCAATTACTTCGTACGTAATTTTATTATTATGTAAGAAATTTTCTTATACATAAGTAGAACGACTAATACTCTTAAACTGTCTAATTGATCTATATTAACCGTTTTAATTTTTCTTGATAATTCATGAAAAGCATAACATGATTTTTTTAGATTTTTCAAGCTACTACTTTAGCTTTTAGAATGGGGGGCGGGGGGGACGCCCTACTCGAACAAAACGTAGCACTTTAAATTTTAATATTTCTAAACCGGATTTTTAAACCGAAAAATAGTCTATTTAACGATACCCCTTTACTGTGGTTTAGACGATAAAAAAGAAACTTCCTCACGTTATATGTAGACGAGCTACCCTAAAAAAATTTTTAAAATTTTATTCTACTTTTTTTTCAGCGTGATTGATATACACACCTCCACAAAATCACTACTCTCCAGTGCCAATAGTCTTCAAGCAAAATTTCGGACGGACAGTCAGACTGACACGACGAAATTATACGTGTTACTTGTTTGGACTACGGAGGACTTTTTTCCGTCAGGAAACCTGGGAATGGCAGCGTGGTTATGTGAGACCTACTCCCGACCCGTCCTGCCCGTCCGCTCAGTCAGTCCTGAGACTGGCTCAGCGACCGCCCAGGAGGGGGGGCCCTACCCACTAAAAATCTGACGATGCCCCTCACCTCGGTCCACGGTCCCAACCACCGTGGTTGAGACAACGGCACCAGATGAGGCCACGGGAACCCTTACGGAATCTTCCGCAACCTCATTAGTGAGCGTCCGAGTCGAACCGACACACCCCTCTCCCCCCGGAGCAAAGACCGTGCAAGGCAGGATCTGAACCACCCAAGTCCAAACGCCGCAGGCCTCTGCTGAGGAGAGCCTGAAGACGACGGGGGTTCCCCCGTCTCCGTGCCCTCACCCTCCTACGACGGCGGACTACGGAACCCTAAAAATTTAAACTACTGGAACACCTTGGATACACGATTTTTATTTTAACTTAGCAGAATCAACACCTAGGTAGAGTAATATTTATCATTTAGGTATATTACCTATTTTTAAATAAAACGATTAAGATTTTAATCACAAAATGATAATAATATTGATTATAACGGTTCTTCCCGCGGCTACTTAGTTGAAACATTTTTGAAATCTTATCGCTTTTTTTGTATTCATAAATCTATACTATTAATTAAAGAGAGAAAAGGAGATACTGCCAGACTGACTCATTAACACAGTCGAAACGGCTGGACCTAGAATGATGAAATTTGGACAGTAGGTTCCTTTTATTGCCTAGACAAGTAATAAGATGATTTTAAGGGAGTTTTTGAAATTCATCCTTTTAGGACAATGAGCAAAATTGTATTGACGCTGCACCCACGTCCGCCACGGCTTAAACTACATTTGTTTGAAAGGTATTGTAGTCATTATCATCTGTGCCAGAGCGCATCAAATTCTATCCCGGGGGTCTTTAGTTATTTTAAGTTAAATAGGTACAAGTTCATAGGTAAACGTAACTATAACGAACATAATATATATTAATGATACAAGGACGATTATATAGGACGGATATATTATTTGACGACCTCCGCGGTCGAGTGTTTTGTACGCCGGATTTCATGGTGTCGCGAACTCGAAAGGTCTCGGATTCAAATCCTGGTGGGGGCAGTTGTTTGTGTGATGTTTACTAGCCATGACTGGGGTACAAATCTCCAGTCATGGATGTTTAATATGTATTTCTATACCAATATTTATTTATTTATTTATAATATACTTATTTTTGTACTGCATAATTATGTATTCTATCCGTTACCCTAGCATCCCATAACACAAGCCTTACAGTGCTTTCTTTGGGGCAAGGCTAATCGGTGAGTGTAAAAAAAGGAATTAATTATGAAACATTTATTCATTTCAAATATTTTTAATAATCTTCATCCACAGTGTCTAAGAAGAGAGCCGATCTGTGAATATCCTCGTCATGTCTTGCCAGACATAAAAACCATATGACCACCATAACATGAGCACAGCAGCCTAAAGTGCGGTTTCCCGTTTTGCATGAGCAGTAATAATGTTTTAATGCATTTATTCTATTCTCGTCTTCATTTATCAATTTAAAGGATTAATAGAGCTAAGACCTTACGAGGTCATACCTGCCTCGAATCTATTTTTGCTCGCAAAAGCCACAGATTTTTGTGACTAGCACGGTTTTTTCATTCAGCTAATGTCAAGTAAAAGAAGGAGCATTTAAATAGAACCGTATTTTTTTTATTGCCTCGTACGATTATAATGGCGTACGTGATGATAATCGTGTTCCTATTTCCAAAGCGTGTTAGTTAAATATCAATGAAGTAACAGCGAGCGCACAAAAAGTAAGACATAGGACTGCATACGAGTAGACTAGTTGGAACGGCAACTGCAAATATCCTTCAACCCCCATACCCTTACCCTGTTAAACGTTTTGAGGCGTCGCAGTAAGTGCAAGCAGCAAGCAGGCAGGATGGTCGGTTGGCTTTGTTGTATAGTATTTTGTATCTGGTTGTATAGTAAGATATGACTCACATTATTATGGCTAATGTTATAAAACGAAAGTACTATTGATTTTGAATGAATTTATTTAGCTATTTAAATATGCCCATGCGTGCAACCGGCCGCCATGACTTACACATGATGGCCCTCTTTAAGGACTATGTGCGGAAACCTTAACGCCTAATATAGAACATGCCCATGTGTATATCTTTTGACCTCCAGGATATTTTTTAATGGTGTCATAATAAAAAAGGCAAATTTTTCATAGATCTATCGATTCATACTAATTACATTGTTGGCGGAGTTGGGTGTGTTTTGCCCATTGTCCATTGCAAAAAAAACATTTGTTCTTAAAAAAATATCCCTTGGACCTCTTGACTGAAATAAAACATTATTTAATAGATATTCACTAAGCCTGTTAAATAAAATTTTTTCAACTACCCTCAAAAAATTACAAAATTTCGTGTCCAAGTTTGTATGGGAGATCATCCAAAAGTGCATAGGATTGATTAAAATATTGCACACCTACTGTGTTCAATTTACTTTAAAGTTCAACTACAATAAATAACAACAATGGCGAGGCATGAGGCATGACACGTGAGCCAATAGGTATGTCACGGTAACATTATATACAGTATTCTATCTTCATACAAACGGTCGGAAAGCGAATCATACCTACGCCACTCGAGTTCGCGGGACTCTCGGGGGATACCCAGTCGCGAATGCGCCGCAGCGACGACCGAACGGTGTGAATTGTTTTTTATGCAGTTAGCTGTGCTTAAACGTGCGATTTTTGTATTGTAAATATTTGATTGAATTAAGTAGATACATACATAATATAATACGACAAAGAACAAACGACGATTTTGTGCTGTTTTTGGTTGCTTGAACTCTTCAATAACGCAGCCAGAGATATCATTTTTTTAAATTACCTGAAATATTGGAAAGCTAAGACTATAGAGTTTTTTATACCTATCTACTAGTACGTAATTTGTTTTTAATATTTAGGGATTTCGATTTTTCCATCGGGCAAAATATCTGGAATAATATATAAATAAGTGGATAGGGTGAAAAAAAGAGACAAACGAGTAAAATAAAGTAAAGTACCTACACTCGCGTTAAAAACAAAACTACATAATAGATAGCCTAGTCTAGGAAACTACCTATCTACTTACTTAACTTAACTACATACATTATTGAATTAAATGAAATATCATTATGAAATAATTTACGAGAGCAATAAATGGTAAGTATTGTAGTGATCGGATCTTTTTGGTGTATACTGGCAGGTTATTAGATAATTTGGAAAAGAGACGGATTGTTGACAAGAATTGATAGGTGGAAAAAAAAGAAGTATTTTGTTTATTGATAATAATAATGTAATTTCTATAAATAAAAATGTTTCAATAACAATAATTAGTTTGCATGAAACGATCCCTACAGTACCTACTTAGTAAGATTTACCTACATTGTAGGTAATTTCCTTACCCGACTGCGCCATGACTTACAAATAAATATAACTTGTGTGTTTAAAATAACATTCTTTTATTGAATTATGTAAGAATAAAAATCAGCAGTCGGGTTTTTTACAAGCTTTTAATTAACTTGCAATATAGGTAGGTATATAACTTTGTTTGTTCGGGTGGAATCTTGAAACTCAATTTTGAAGCAGATATCTACAACCGGTTGAGCTGAAAATTTGTATATACACGTTTTGATTAAAAAGCACGGTTAGCTGTGTGACGTCATTCTTAATTGACCATGGCGGAATAGTTATTTTTAATGCATTCCAACGATATGGGTATATATATGGGCTTGCGGCGAATCTTTACATATAAAATTACATTACAATTACACAAAACTAGAAAGAAACTCAATTATGTAGATGAAATTAAAATACTGTAGGCGGGCCTACCGCGTGTTAACGCAGCGCTCGGCCGTAGGCATTTATTTCAAGGACAGGGCCGAGTCACAATACTGTATAGATAATATTACCGTGGGTATGTCCCATCTGTTATGGTGGCTGATTTCACTTACCTCACAATATTCTGAAAAAAGCCATTGATGAATGATTGGTCTCGCTTCACGAATCATCATTCATGTATCTATGAAGAAAGCATCATAGAAACAATGTATTTTTCTTTGAAGTCAGAAAATTAGGCTGGATAGTCATAAAAATTACTTAAAAAAAAATTTTTATTGTAAGTACATAAACAAAAGTAAGCACCGTCCAAACTAAGATCATTCTAAAAAAATTGAGCTTTATCGAGCTTGATATAAGGTTCACATTTCACAATTGGAAACTTATTGCAGTTTTTTTTTGTATTGCCGACTCTTCCTGCACTGATGAAACTTTAATACGCACCGTGTTCCATTGAATAGTAATATTGTCGATTTAAAAAAAAAATGATGCCTAATTATTGTCTCGATAATTTATTTTTAATATTTTTTTATTAATAATGATAAAAAAAACACGATATTAAGGATGTATGACAAAACAAAAGGATGCAAGGAATAAACATGAACACGGCACCACAAATTATTGTTGCATACCTACACCAATGTAGTTATAATTGATAATTTAAAATTTATTTTCAATATTCCTTGTATTTTCAAAAATGAAGTAAACACCCATTTCCAAAGGTGTTTATTGGGTTTTTACCAAAGCACCGGGTTTATACCGGGTGATTTGCCGCGAGCGAGTCGGCAGGTCCACGTCCCTTGGAAACCTACTGCGTTTTCTCGTCGCTCTCTACAAACGGCTAAGCTTGTCCTTTTCTTGAAAAAAATTTTATAAAGTTTTACAAATAAAAAATGTTGCCATGGGATATTCACCTAATAATTTAGGCGGTGCACTTTTGAGGCACGTGTACCTTATCTTCCCTTTTTGATTTAATCTAAGAAATGAGGTATTAAAAGCTTTCGTTGTTTTTACCTTTACAGTTCCTTTTAAAACTTAATCTTTCCGCATGTTATCTTATGTTTTATTATCATCCGATTACATTCAAACTCTCGAATAATCCAATATGACACATCAAAAATATTTTCTGAAATCAAAATAATTTTATTCAAAACCATTAACATTCCTGTCCTAAACATTTCCCTTCCTATCTAGCTAAGTTTCTAACCTTAAAAAAAGTACTTTGTGACAGAAACATAAAGATTAGCGCTGGAAAAAAAGTCCTGTGTGCTTACACGCAATAGAAACATTAATACCAAGGAAAATTATAGGGTTTGGTTGATGGTTGGTATCAAACCAAGTAAAAAAAAAACAACATCATTTTATCTATATTAAGATTATAAAGCTGAAGAGTCTGTTTGCTTGGTAGAAAGCGCTAATCTCGGAAACTACTGGACCGTTTGGAAAATGTTTCCAATTCCATTTTTGTGTTGGATAGTGCATTTATTGAGGACGATGATAGGCTATAACACAACGCTACGACAAATAGGAGAGGAGCATCAATGAAAAATGTTGCAAAAACGGGGAATAATATATATATTTTTTTCATTATGATGATAATTTTCCTTTAAAAGTCCTAAAAGTACACGACTGCATAATGTATATCTTTTAAGGGTCCACAAGGTTTATCGTACACAAGTCCACCGTCAATAACGCAAGCCTAACAGCTGTATCTACTTTAGGGCTAGGCTAGTTGGTGTGTGTAATATTTATTATTATTTATTGTGTGGAGCATAAAAGAACCTCTCAATCTCCCTCACGATTTCAGCCTTAGTAGAAATGAAGTTCACGTCGTCAGTTTTAAGCTACGACAGTTGACTTTGCCAAAGTACAGATCTCTTGTAAACACTTTGGAGGCCTTGTTCTGCTTTATAGCTTCTTTAACACGATTAGTATTAAATTAGCAAAGCTCGCTAATCAATAAGACTTAGAAATCTACCTTGCATCCGTTGAGTTCTGTAACTGATAGAATACAGTATACTTAAAACATCCATGACTTACGTACAAAACTCATATTCATCATTACAAACATTTACCCCACCGGGATTCGAACTCGGGGGACCTCTTAGTAGGCAAAATCATGAAAACCGGCGTAGATGCCATTCCAGCCAGGTCGCCAGACACAAGCATCTATTGAAAGCAATGCTAAAGCTCCCAAAGCTAAGCTTACACGGCAATTTATCGAATATATCCAACACTACAGACTGTATAAGATTAGTATTAGATTATTAGTAACTACCAGGCGGCGGGGATTTTTAACTGGTCCCACCAATAATGTCCTGACGGTCTCTTAGTCCGACTAGCTTTGGGTTCGTGGTCCGAAAATTAATTAAAAAAGAGAATTACTAAGTCCAACTGACGTTCACATTTAAGGTTTATTGGCATGTGGTTCCACTGTCTCCAACTGGTGGAACTACGGCGAATGATTAATATGAAACAATGTAACGGGACAAATCGGAAAACAAACAAACGTCGGAAAAACAAGGTGGACGTCGAACTACTTTATTTACTCTTAAACATACATTAGTTAAAAAAAAACATAATTAACTCAGTTCATGCAAAGAAACAAACTACATTAATTATATAGTGTGGTTCAAAAGGAACCGGGTACGTTTGAATTCGAATAAAAATTATTTGGTTGTTTACTATAACATTCAATTTACTTCTTTTCGAAAGTTTTATTTCTGTATAGAATACGATATCGTTTAAATTGTCAGTTCGGATTGGTATAGTAGCCTGAATACGAGAGCACCGATTTTCATCACTTTTTGACATAATGACCTCTCTATCTCGACAAATATCACGAGTCAAAAAGCGATGATTGAATCACTATAAAGCTTCTGAGAACGGGCGGCAAACTGATACTTAGTAGTAGTAATCCAGAAGTTTTATTTAAATCTAAAGAAACTATAAAAATATCCACGCGGTCCAGGCAGCAGACTGCAGTTCTATTCATTATTAAAAATAAAATGATGTCTTCTTTCAGTAAAATATCCTAACTTCAATATTTAATATACTTTCCCTCTTTGTGAGGTAGCCATGGGACGTCCTGTATATTGCGTTTTACGGGTGTTGTTTAGAGTTAGTAATGAACTAATTATAAAAAATATACATATTTCAGTATTTCAATGATGGTATATTAGTTTTATGAAAACTTTTGATAGTGCATTATTTTTTGGGAAAACTCACGGAGGTTTGATGTTTTTTTTTAATAATTAGTGAGTTAGAAAATCAAATTCTAATACATTATGTTACAAAAAAAAAAACATATTTCTGATGTTATAGTAATTAATTTGATCTAATTTATTGAACCTTATTGAGAGATTCAGGTATTTGAAGTTGTGCATATTATCGTTATTTCTGTAAACTAGCTGCAGTAGAACGATCAGTACAAAAAAGGAAAATAGTATTTGCAAATATTCTATATTAACATACAATAGGAAGAATGATTCTACTGTTAATTTATATTGGAAATAGTCAAAATCTTTTCTAAGGGGGTAAATAAGGCGCTCAAAAATTACGACTTTTTGCAAAAAATGTGAAAGGGCTCTTAAACATCTAGCAGTTAAGGGCTTAAAAAATAAAAACATAGCTCTATTTAAGTCATTCTCGAAGGCCGAATGCCGAAGGCATGGGGCAGAAGTGAGGTTGTTCTAATCTGCAAAAAGTGTGAGAATACACTCTTAAAGAAGTATCGACCAATCTCCCTTCCGAGTCATGTTTATAAGTCATTTTCAAGAGTTATTATGGAGCGTTTCGTACGCAGTTTCTTTCTTCTGACCTCCTCAACACTTCTTTTTGAAAAGGCTTTAGCACCGTGGACCTCATATATACGTTGCGGCACCTTACACAGAAAATCGAGGAGTATAATCTGCCACTTTGCTTGCCGTTTGTGGACTATGAAAAAGCTTTTGATACGATCGAGTCCAGGTCACGACCGTATCTCTCCAAAGGTAACATGTAGACTCGAGGTATTTTTTAGTATGGCTACCTTCGTTTTATGACATGTGTTGTTCAGTGCAGTTATATTTATCTTTACTTTTTGACGACGATTACGACGTAATATTTTTTTTGCACCTTTTTGTTTAAGATTTTTTTCCATGCTTTCCTGGGCGTATATAATTTTTTTCATCCCACCACCTCGGAAAGTGTAATTTTGCGCTTCGAAATCTGGCTGGAAAATTCTATTTTATTCGCTTGAGCGGCAAAGTAGATTTGAATTTAGAACATCACATATAATGAGTACTCAATATAATTGTAAATTCAAAACGTCATTAAACCTATTTAATGTAACCTCTATGGTGCCAAATTTATGATTAGAACTTTTTAAATTGTGAAAAAATTTAAATTTGGAACCTTCTTGGTTTCTTTGTTTTATTTGCGTGCTTCGCGCCATTCTAGTTTTTCACGTTTTATTGCTTAAATATTTTGTCATTATAAATTGTTTTCTTTTTCATTTTGTCATTTCCTCGCTGAGGTGGGATGAAAAGTTACGTATTGCACTCGAGTGGAAAGATTTTTCACCTTGTGCTCGTTTGTTTCCCTCGCTGACGCTCAGGATTCTAATTTAGAATCCTTCGCTTGCTCGGTCATCCAAATCGAGCACGCGGTTAAAAAGGAACTTTCCACTCTTGTATAATAAATAACTATTATACATTCCTGTGTTAATTGTCTCTTTTGCTATCAATCGTTCTTAAAACTTACAGTTTTTACATCAAATCTCTCTTGTATCTACTATATTCCTTTTTTCTACTTATTCTATTCCGTCACATTTTTTTGAAGTTATACTTCTTTAGGCGCGTTATGAAAAAATGATGAGTGTGAAATTTTAAGATGCGGTCGCTTGAGCGACCAACTTCATGCGTTACTTTTGTGTTTACCGCACATTAAGAAAATCTACCAACAAAATAGAAATAGAATCTCTATTTAGTGGGTGCTAACGACTGCATTGTGAAGGCCTATCAAAAGTATTTATTAATCTGGAACAACGGAACCAAAGCGCGATTCAGGAGACTACAGCGCCATCTCTTGACCATTGGTGTAGTAGAACCAAAAACCACATCTTTATTTTTTGTAATAAAGTAACAGTTATAGATATTCATATTTATAATATTTATCCACATGTTTCTAGTTTGTATATTCGGAATACGTGTTTGAGTTTCATACAAGTGCAAATCACATATGTTCTAATAAATTATATTCAGTAGCGATTTTAATTGAATATTTTGATTATTTATTTATTTTTTCAAATTAAAACTGAACTTTATTGACTTCGTCCTTTTCCAGACTTTTTATTAATTTGTTGTAATTAATTATTTGCATGCATTTAAAAACTAATTTTAAACGATGCCAAAGAAGGATAAATTCTCACGCGCCTACATAAGTACACGCAAGCATTTTTTTTTATTTACTACTCTTACATCGTTGCTACTCACTTTTATTGCTTTCAGTTCCATATTTCCGTGCAGGTAACTTTCAGTTTAAGCTAAGCAACACCAGAGGCATTTATTTCATTTATTATTTCTAAAAAACCGGCCAAGTGTTCTAAAAGTAAATTAGTTTACACTTGATGGCAGTGTTGATGGTTCGTGTTCAAAATATTAACGATAATGTTTGACGCAGTAGCTAGTTCGCCATTACAAGCGATATAATATAATTTATTTCATTTTTACAACAAACCTGAGGGAAATTTGCATGATTTAAAGAAATAATACCCTAATCTACATAAATAGGTGATGCCCATTATCACATAAGATAAGATTTGGTTCAATTATAAAAGCAAGAATGTGCGTTTATGAATTATCATTTGTATCCCAGGCAATTTCTAAAATGCAAGTACTTATTGCTTTAGTGTTGGCCTTCACGGCGATTGCAGGTAAGTACTTACCTATACTATTCATATCGATTATGTTCATGAAATCAAGTTTTATTGCACATCACTTTTGATATATCTATCAGCTTAGTGTTATTCAGCACTGAATGTAATCTGGGAAAGAATTTCCTGGTCAATTCACAATGACCACACAATAATCTGACCTCATAATATATAGAGCATCCCACGACATTGCCACACGAAGGGAAAGTATTTTAAATATTGAAGATAGGACATTTTACTGAAAAAAGATATCATTGTATTTTTAATAATAAGTAGAACTGCATTCACAGTTTTTTTTAAATCGCCTGTCATGACCGGAAATCAAACTCGAGAAATGTGAAAAAAAACCACGTCACGTATTTTATGATAACCGTCGAAAGGGTTAATAATAATAATAGACATTTATTTCAGACTTTAAATTCATATAAAAGTGTTAGTAACAGACGAAATCTTATTCTAGTGTTAGTAAATGAAAAAAGTACAATCGAACACAAACAACTATATAATACATTCGGATTCCGATGGGACTCGTCTGTTATTTATAAATAATTATAATGACAGACTGGCGAATGTAGCTTAAGCCAGTGTCGCAATAGTGGGGAGTCCCATCGGTCAGCCAGTGCGCTCAGGACACTGTTGGAGCTGTCGCGCACGCGCGCCCACAGCGAGGCGCAGCGCTTTCTAATGATCGTGTAAAAGCAATCAATACGCGCCTCGGCAAACATAGACGACGCACTGCAATAACGCGGCAGACCGAACAACATCCTGAACGTATTATTATATTGGACTCGCAGTGCGCCATATGTCCGCTGCGTAAAGTTCACCCAAAGACCGCACGTGTAGAACGACTGACAATAAGCTTTGAAAAGCGTCAGTTTGACTCGTTTACTACACTGTGCAAAGGGGCGCTGACACCCTGCCATCCCAGCTCGAAATACCATGAACCAATTAATTAATGAATTAATCATACGGATTATTTTTTTCTAAATATCATAGCATTTTAAAAGAAAGGACTTTTATGAAATTTCACATTTTATTTATAATATTTGAACACACTCTATCTATAAATATAAAAATCAATTGCTGTTCGTTAGTCTCGCTAAAACTCGAGAACGGCTAAACGGATTTATCTTATCGTGGTCTTGGGTCGTGAGAAAAATTCGAATTCTACACTACAGCTCTACACCGAAGCGAAGCGAGGGCGGGCCAGTAGTCAACAATAAATATGAAAGGGTGCAAGTTTTTTTTTTAATTTAATTTATCAAACGATCGGTTGTGGCAGGCGGTTTACAAAAAAATCTGTGAATGCAGTTCAACTTATTGTTAAAAATAAAATAAAGTATCCTTTCTTCGATATTTAATATACTTTTCCTCCGTGTGACATGCCCGTGGGACGCCCTGTATATATCCTGTATAATGCCTAGATAACATTATTATCAAGATGAATAAAACTATATCAAGCAATTCTTTACAGTGCTATCTTTATTCCGATATAGGACAAAATAACTCTCAGGATCAAAATAGACAATAAAAGGATAAAACAACCAATATAACCTTTTACTTTCAGCCGTTCCACAAAGTCAACAAAGGATTATTGGCGGTTCTGGTACAACCATTAGCAACTACCCTGAGGTTGTCGCGTTGTTGCACTCCTGGGGAACAACAGGCCATAGGCATGCTTGTGGAGGGATAATCCTCAACAACAGATCAATCCTCACTGCTGCTCGTTGCGTATAGTACGTAATCATTATGTTTAATTTTTGACCAGGTTTATGTACACATTCCTAAAAAAAGTATAAACAATAAGCATTCCCAGAAAAATAAGAATAATTAGTTTTTTTACTTAATTTATTGGTAAAATGAAGAATAATGCGGCTTTTTTTTTAATATTTCCAACACACCAATTAGTCTCGCACCGAAGTAAGCACTGTAGGCTTGTGTTATGGGATACTATAACGGATAGAATACATATATAACTATATTTATATAGAAATATATATTAAACATCCATGACTGGAGTACAAATGCTCTTAATCATGCCCCTACCGGGACTCGAACCCGCGACTTCTCGAGTAGGCGACACCTTACTTTACTTTACCCGGCGTAAAGCACTCGGCCACGGAGGTCTTCAAACAAATAAATATTTTGGCGATATCTTTATTATGTCTTTGCTTATATTAGTAATGAAAACGTAGAAAGTTCAAAATGTAATGTGTAAAAAAAAGCGTTAGAAAAATAATGCATACTCAGTCTGAAAAAACCATAATAGCTCAAAAAAAATTTTTTTTTATAGTATTAGGTAAAAGAGTACTAAGACAGATTTTGTTGAGTACTGTGCTGTTATTGTATTTATGAACTGTTGACCCTCGACACTAGTTGACACATGACTGACAGTGACATTAAGTTTTCTATACTTGATATGCGCCAAACTGTCGTTGATGACCATGTTCACTATTGTAGATTTGGAATGTCATACTTAATTTAAAATGTTTCTGTACCGCAAAACAAAGCAATATATGGCAATTTTTGTGATCGGAGTTGACTATGATCTTGATATCTTTTATTTGTACATTATGTACAAGACCTAGCCCAAGTCCTATACAAATATGAAACATCTCCTTATTATTTAAAAACGTATTTTGATATTCGAAAGTAAAATACCTATACGTGTGTGTTTTCTTTTTGCAACAGTCAAACCTCACCTCAAGAATGGCGCACTCGTGCCGGATCAACCAACGCACATTCCGGTGGTGTCACATATTTAACCTCCTTTATCATCCAACACCACTTCTACAATATTTACAATAGAGACTACGACATAAGCATCATGCGGGTCTCCTCCAATATAAACTTTGGTACTACAATTCAACAAGCATCCATTGCAGGCCCTAACTACGTTTTACCGGACAATCAAGCAGTTTGGGTAGTTGGTTGGGGATATACAAATGTAAGTTCATCATCATCATCATCAGCCTATTAATGTACCCACTGCTGGGGCACAGGCCTTCCCTATGGATGGAATAGGGAGATTGGGCCATGACCCACCACGCAGGCCCAGTGCGGATTGGTGGGTGCTAACGACTACAGATGCAGCCGGGACCAACGGCTTAACGTGCCTTCAGAAGCACGGAGGGGCTCGAGATAGTAAATGTTTGGTCACCCATCCAATGACCGACCACTGCGAAAGTTGCTCAACTTCAACGATCGCAGCCGAACGCGCTAACCACTTGCGCCATCGAGCTCCTCAATGTAAGTTAGTTTTTTTAATATTATAATTGTAATTATTTTCGAAGTAAGGTAGATGTTCCTATTACGCTTAATTTATTTTTTTTATTTTTGGTAATCATATAATCTCCACTACACACCGTGAATTTTGAGTTATCTGAGAAACTTTACTAGTTAATTCAGACAACGATTTAGGTTATAATTTGGCAAAAAATACTATAGTATTTTATTTCGAAATGTTAACTCAATAATTGTGCAATTAAGAAACCTTAATAATATCTTGTCAATGTTACATTTCAAAAAAAATCAACATAAATATTATGAAAGATGTATCAAACATGCATATCTCGCTTACTTAGGCCAAATGAACGAAATGTGCGGTACTACTTGATAAAGTAAAAGTTATTGTTAATTTCAGGCGCAAGGTTCTCCATCTGAACAACTGAGACATGTCCAGATTTGGACCGTGAACCAGAACCTCTGCAGTGCTCGTTACACCGAATTGGGTAATATTATTACTAGCAACATGTTATGCGCTAGTTGGCTGGACGTAGACAATTATGGCAAGTGCTACGGTGACTTCGGTGGTCCGTTGTACCACAACCGGGTCGTCGTTGGCGTCAGCTCCTGGAGTCAAGGCTGCGCTCAGGCTCGCTACCCTGGTGTTTACACTCGTGTATCCAATTTCATTCCTTTTATTCAGAGCAATGCATAAATGTGTTTAAGTAATTGTCCAAAAATTTTTTTTAAAAATTCTTCGAACTTCAACAATATTTTTTCAATTTACACAATCTGAATTGCATTAACTAATTAATTAAAACTGCGTAGGATAGCGCGTTCCAGGGCACGTTTAGCTTACTATGCGTGCCCTGAACCCATATCCATACTCATAGTATCTCTTGGGGGGTACTGTTATATCGTATTTAATATTACAGCCATATAAAAATAAAAATGCTGATGCATTCCTATTGCATTTACGTCAATGGAATAGGAATCCACCTCAATCACGGGTAATTCAACCTTACTTTGAGTTAGTACAGATTGGACTCGCGTCCGGGAAACGCCTATTATTACTTTCTTAAATAAAGTAGTGTTAATTTGTGAATAAATTGTTTTTTAAATAACCTTTCCTAACCTGCCTCATAACAATACCCTTAGCTACTTTTATATGGCGTTTCACAGTACGTGTAGCCTAATAGGCGTACCCTGGAACGCGCTATCCGTGCGCAGCTTTAAAGTTATGTTTATCGTAAAATAAATAGATCATATCATTTTACATTTTTTTTGTGATTTTGTTTTGATTTGACGTTGATTTTTGTTTTTCTAGTCTTATTGTAAATAAAAAAATTAATACGTAATTAATTAAAAATAAATGTTTTATTTTTATTAGAAAAAATATCACAATTCAACTTATTTAAGTCATAACATTGCATAAATATAATTCGATAAAGAAAACTGCTATAATTCTTTGTTGTCGTCATTTCGTAGAATGAAAGTCACTGCATAAATTGTTCAAAATATCTTTATTACACGATGACTACGGTACAACTTATCGAACATATTTTATTATTTTATAAGTATCTTTAAGTATAGATAGCAAAGCATGTACGGTAGCATCAGCACAGATAAGCACTCCAAGGACACGACAGTAAAAGAAACTTTATTAAAAAAATATGATCGGAATGGGAAGTTTATTGTTTTTTTTTATTCTATATAATTTAAAAAAATGCAAAATATACAAAGTAACAGTGAAGAAACCATTTAACTATCGCTAAAAATAGCAAAATAACAGAACTTAAAAATGGCGCATGAACAAAAATTAAACATAAGCGAAGTTCAATGTACTACGTACTCTATGCTCCAAAGTCAAAAACATAATGTAAAAAGTCACTGCGGTCGGGGCACAGTTCTGTGGAACATACAATTTTACAGTATGGACAACAAAGTAGGTAGATACCAAACATCATGGCTCGTGCAAGCGACTTTTGATAGAATAGTGAATTCCGTCAAAAGTAAAACGTAATGTCACTTCAACATCATGTTTAAAAGTAAGTGTCGTCATTTTAGGCCTCGCAAATCCCAGTCGTTTTCGGACACGTGACAATAGATCAAAAAATCCTTTTTTATTTCATGATTTTTAGTAAAATTATCAACTACTATTTTCATGGCTCTCCATGTGACGCCACCTGCCTGTAATATGTCATATTTGAAAACATGATTTTTATTTTCGGTTTTCACTGACATACGCACAAACCATAGATTCTGTTCTCTGTGGATGTACGCAACAGAACCACTATACACTTATAAATAACGTACAAACGCTTTCAAAAACTTGCTAAATATCCTATGGTCTAATCTAAAGAAGAGACCTTTACTTGAATCAGACATTTAAAGTTTATTAAAGTAATTAAGTTTTCTTACTACAGTATCTGCAGTCACCCGAGGGTACTAAACAAATATTGGATTGATTTCAATACTATTGAATAGAAATAAATCACTTATCGCGAGACAGTTTAGTTATATTATATTAACATAGTAAATACATTATTATTCTTATCCATTTATCTGTAGGACACTGTTTATTTTTGTGCTCGCGGATACATCTTTGTTTAAACTATCTTGGTCGTAATTGGCTACGCTTAATTTGAGTAACTTGAATCCGGTAATGTCCGGTAGTGGTTACGAAAAGTGTGTTCGCAAGCAGTAAGTGTATAAGCAAGAGAAAGTAGTGCACGCGGGCATATTCTTTCTCTCTTTCTTCTTTTAGCTAGTAAATGAAATATGTAAATGTACGTGCATGTATATATATATTGAACATATATATTTATATGTCATCATCATCATCATCATCAACCCATGTTCGTCCACTGCTGGACATAGGTCTCCCCTAATGCATGCCACTGCTCCCGATTTTGTGCTACTCTCATCCAGCCCACTCCAGCCAGCCTACGAATATCATCATCCCATCTTGTCTCAGGGCGTCCTACACTACGTTTACCGAGTCGCGGTCTCCACTCAAGAACTTTCCGACTCCAACATCTATCAGTTCTGCGGCTAATGTGACCAGCCCACTGCCACTTCAGTTTGCTAATTCGGTGGGCTATGTCGGTGACTTTGGTTCTCTGTCGGATTACATCATTTCTGATGCGGTCCTTCAGGGATACTCCGAGCATAGCCCTTTCCATAGCTCTCTTAGCGACTCTAAACTGGTGGACTCGTCCAGCCGTGAGTGTCCACGTCTCGGCGCCGTATGTCATAACTGGGAGGACGCACTGGTCGAAGACTTTCGACTTGAGACATTGAGGGATGGGTGACGAGAAGACTTGACGAAGCTTACGAAATGCTGCCCAGCCTAACTGAATTCTTCTATTGGCTTCTCTCTCGAAGTTGTTTTTGCCTAATTGGAGCGTTTGTCCTAGATAGACATATTCCTGAACAACCTCGAGAGGTACTCCATTAACAGCAACCAGTCCCGGATCAACGAGCTCGTTGAACATGACCTTGGTTTTATCCAAGTTCATCCGGAGACCGATGCGTTTGGAAGATTCAGCCAGGCTGCTCACCATCTCCTGTAGCTCTTGCAGGGTTTCAGCCAGGATGACGATGTCGTCCGCGAATCGGAGATGTGAGATGTATTCGCCATTAATATTTATTCCACTTCTTTTCCAGTTGAGCGTTCCAAACATGTCCTGCAGCGCAGCAGACAAGAGTTTTGGGGATATTACATCCCCTTGTCTCACACCACGGCGCAGCAGGACAGGCTCGGTCTGAACATTCTGGAGTACGACGGACATATTAGCGGCGTCATAAAGACATCTCAGCACCTCGATATATCGCCAATCAACTTGGCTCCTATGCAAGGCCTCAAGAACAGACCAGGTCTCGACGGAGTCAAAAGCTTTCTCATAGTCCACAAACGCCATGCAGAGGGGCTGGTTATACTCTTTGGTCTTCTGTATAATCTGCCTCACTGTGTGAATGTGGTCTATGGTGCCATAACCCCGTCGGAACCCAGCCTGCTCCGCAGGTTGAGCTTCGTTAAGTCTTCGTGCAAGGCGATTCGAGATGACTCTTGAAAACAATTTATAGACGTGGCTCAGGTGTGAAATTGGTCGATAGTTCTTCAGTAAGGTCTTGTCGCCTTTCTTGAAGAACATTACGACCAAGCTCCGGTGCCACGCCCTGGAGTTCTCCCGGAGAAAAGAACAGAGTTAAATATACACCGGAGCTCCTTCAGCACCGGCTTGCCGGCAGCTTTCAGAAGCTCGGTTGTGACTCCGTCCTCTCCCGGGGCTTTTCCATTTTAAGTTGCCCAAGAGCCGCCTCGATCACCTCTAGGTCGATGTCGGGGAGATTCTCCGTCACATGGCGGGTTAATGTGGATCTTAAACCTCTCTCATCGGACGTAGGGTGGGGTGAGTGCGACGTATATAACTGGCTATAATAGGTGTAAACTTCCGAAAGAATCTCTGGTTTCGACGTGACGATTTCTCCACTTGTTTTGGTCAACTTCGTAAGGTGGCTCCTTCCAAGCTGTTGTACGAAGACTTATATTTATATGTAATTTTTGTAATTGTAATTTTATTAAATTTTTAGTAACTTTGTCCTACCGCCATACTATTTGTCTTCAACACGCTAATGGCTGACTGGTAGAGAATGCCAATGACATTAAGTCCGCCGTTTGCTTATGTTTGGCAATGAAGTATAAATAAATAAAAAATAAATAAGTAGTCAATTGGATCGTCAACATAATTAGTTGCGTACGGATAGCGCGTTCCTTTGCTACGTGTAGCCCGGACACGCTAGCTACGCGTTCATTGGATATCCTTCAGCTCCTGCGCAGACCACCGCGAACCTGAACGCGATCCTCAGCGATCTACAGCACTACACTAGTCCCGTCAATCAATTGTTATTCACTATTGAAACTCGATGCGTCCATTTTGCCGTCCAAATACATTTGACGTGCGATCAAAAACCTACTGACGGTAGCACGCCAGCCAGCGACAGCGTATTTCCAACATTAAGTGCGCAACGAATGTACTCCGAATTGGATAGAGAACGAATTCATGATCGTTTTCAACTATGATTCAAGCTGCATTGAATTTAATAAATATGTTAAATCATATAAAGATAAGTATGATGTGAAGCAGTGGGCATAAATAAAAATAATACTGGAGCAATCACCCTTATTTATTTCAATTGGGCAGACTCTTGTCTTCGTAATCAGATCGTATCGAGCAAATATCAGCATACGCAACCTTATATTGGTTAAGAACTAGCTTTGTTACGCCTAACTATCACTGGCTCTCGAGCATCACTCTCATAAGTTTCAATATTGCAACGTGACCTAGAACTTCTAGCAAACATAAAATTGTAAGGTTTGTATTTTGAGTATTATTTACACCCCAAGGAGCATCGGGTAAGAAATTAGCCCAATTATTGGCAGTTTTAGTAGGATCAGTGGCACGCAAAGCATTTGGGCAAGCAATGTGAGTTAAGATGTGCGTGTTTGTCCCTAGTAAACTTTTTAAAATATCTACTTGTGACAGCCTTTCCATGGACATCAAGTTTGACACTGGCAGTGGATGAAGTCAAACTCCTACTAAATCACAACAAGATTTACGAAAAAATCGTGTAACTTAACAGCACATACATCAAATCTTACATATATACTGGCAATCCAGTCAATGTTCTCTCCACTCACGTTTCGAAACTGCTCAACCTCGGAACTAGTCCAACCTACTATTCTCAAAGGTTTTTCAGGACAATATTTAGCAAGCCGCGGGAAGGTAGCTTTCGATCTAGAAATAGATGGGAACTGTATTTCCTGTGAAGCTCATTTAACAGAAATTTATATGGGGAATATCCACTTACTAATTGGTCAACCCACCATCAACAGCGACAAAGGACAGATCACTTTAATGGTCAGCGAAGGAAAAGTCACCTTTATAGAATAGCAGGACTTCACAAAACGCGTGGATATAATCGAAGATTGAGAGAGCACTCGCTCGTCACTGCAGAAAAGAGTGCTATTCACCGGGATTCTCCATTATCAAAGTTTGCGTGCTACACAATGATCCATTTTGCATACTAGCCTAATAGCATCCATATTGCATACTAGCCTAGCCAATATTACTACCGGTAAACATCGATGATATTAAAATATGTCCATTATATGAAAACGGACATGTTTTTACAGACATATATACAACTGTTGTATATGAGGGGTATTAATAACGGCAACAAGTAGACGCTTGAAATATTCCAGATTATTTAGTTGTATATTTTCTTAAAAAATAAATAATTAAATAAAAACTAAAGGAGTGTTTCCATAGATCGGACATGATTTTATGTCGTTTTTTCTAGATATTATAATATAGTATCTAATTTTGTATAAATAAAAGTACGGAAACCTTCGTGCGCTAGTCCGATGCGCAACTGGTCGTGTTTTTTAAACATACCATATCTTCCAAATGTTTGAAAATTTGGGTATAGTAATTTTTAGTGAATAAATAATCGAAAAAAAACCTTAGATAAAGAAAACAAATAGATAGGTACTTAACACAAGAAATAAAATAAAAATTGTTGGTAACAGATAGATCCGCCAAATTGGTTGGTAAAATTCTATATAAATATGAAGAGAGAAAGCCAGATCTCAAGCACGAACTTTGACAGCTCCGTAATCGTATCGCATCGTCAAAGTTTCCTACCGGACGTAAGAATAAACTGGCTCCTACCATACAAAATATGACGATGGCGATACGATTGCGGAGCTGCCAAAGTTCGTGATTGGGACTCTGATTGACTGATTTATCAACGCCCAGCCTAATTCATTGGTCGTAGAGTTGAATTTTAACTCGGGTGTTGTCTATAAGACGGGGGATTCTGTAAAATAAAATCTCACTTCCGATTTCGGTAGCTGCCATTTTAGACATAAGTTTGATATGCATTACGCAATTACACGGCAAAATGTCGCTATATCTGTAGAAGCAGCAAGTATTAGATATTTGACATTTGTCAGAAATTCGAATAAATGAGATCGTAAGTGAGATAGACCTATGCTGGTCATGAAGTTCTTTTACGTGTTCATATTTTTGTAGGTCTCACTGTTATCGCAAGTGAACAGCACATGCCCGCTTTTTTTGCTCGTTTGTCCCCAGTGGGAACAAAGCCAGTGTTGACGACTGAGAACATCCGAAATTAATCAGTTTTAGTACTACTGTACATTTTATGGTATTTTTAAAATAAATGGGATGTGAATATTTGATAAGACATGATGATAATAGGATGAAATGAGGATGCGTTATATTTACTTTCAGGTCCGTGCCGACGACAAAGAATATTAGGTGATGAGGTTGTTTGAGAATGAAATGGTCCTTTGATTAATGAGAAAGCCAGTGGCTAGGTCTAAGATACTACTTTTTATCATGCTGACAAGTTTATAACATAAGTTTTTATGTCGCACATCTTTCAGGCGTTCTGCGACGGCTCATTTATTATTATGACTGTATTTATAACCAGGCTATACATAAAGTAAAAATCTGCAACATTAGGAGATTATTAAAAAAAAGTTAATTTAAGGCTTTTTTGGCATCAGAGACCCCCAGAAATATCAGTAACAGGAAAAGTGAATTTGTACTGAAGTCTCTTTTTTAAAAAATAAACTCATGCTAAAAAGTACCCAATGCGCCTAAAGGAGTTTTCACATCAAAAAACTTTTTAATTACTTCGTATTTCAATATGATAACTGCAAAGTAGCGTTGTTGTAACTTTTTCTCAGAGGTTTAAAGGCTATAGCGGAACATAATATAGACCACAGTATTACATTAATTTTGTCATGAAATTGCCATCTTCATGACAAAAAACACGGAGACCAAATCCAATACAAAAAACTCAGGTCTAGGAAAGATTAACTAATTAAAAAGTTTAATGTATTACTCCTTAACTGTGAATCTTTTGCTTGAATATATTTTTTTCGTAGGCGTTTGTGATCATAAATTGGACCTATGATCAATATATAAGGCCATAGGCCATAAGCAGCTCATCGCTCTAGTTGCCGCAAGTAGATCTCCCTTGGCAGCGAAAACGTACACACGGGACACCGAAACGCCGCACAAAACGCCTGATAAACGCGCCTGTCGCTCGCGCGCTCCGCGACTTAGGCGATCATACAGTAGCGGAGATACACCGGCGCCGATAGAGGAACCGCAGCCCAACCATAGACGTAGAAATTTCGCCATCTCAATACAATAGAAATGAGAATACGCACAAAACCGGCAACGAATAAAACCAAAATACCCACTTACCTATTAAATAAAACTAGTTTTTACGGGTTAATGCACGAAACTTTATTTATTTATTGACGTTTCGTAGCCTTTACAGGCTACGTCGTCAGAATAAAACTGACTGTTTTATTGGGAATGGCCAATGGGAATGGCGTCGTACTTGACGTCGTAATAACTACAGGTATAATTGACGGTATATCACAGGAAGTTATGACACACCTACCCTTGGACCATCGACCAGTGCTGGTGACAATAGACAGACTACAATAGCAACACCAATATCACCACCCTGTTACGACGCATAGACTGGGAAAGTTTTCGCACCATAGCGACCCAGCTCACCCACCCGGACCCCATTACCACGGCCCTTGAAGTCGACGAGGCAGCAAAAGATTTAACCACAGCCCTACAGACCGTACTAGACACAGCTTCTGACACCCGCTCAAGAGGTAAGACCACCAAAACTCTACCAAACCGAGTGCTGGCCCTAATAGAGGAAAAATGCAGTCTAAAGGGACTGTGGCAGAACACCAGATGCCCCACCACCAAAACCCGCCTCAATGATCATGATCATGGGAAAATCACTTGCTTGCAGTGGGCGATGAAATTCCTTTGATTCACCGCCTCTGCAAACAGTTATGTAGTACCAAACTAGCCACTAGACCACTCTTAGATGCAAACGGCGAGCCAAACTACACAGCCGCGGATAGACCGAAAATTTTTGCCGACTACCTGTAATCACAATTTACGCCGAATCCCACGCTGGACGTAGAGCATGCCTCGACTGTAAAGTCGAGCGTCATTAGACGCCTAGCGAAACAACACGCTGCTATCCACCACACGATAGTAATGACGCCCACTCAGGTCCGGAGAACGCTTAACAGGTGCAAACCAAGTAAAGCCCCGGGCCTAGACATCATTTCCAACGCCACTGTAAGACACCTACCGTTTAAGACGGTCGCTGCCATTGCCCGGCTCTACAACGGAATTCGCGCGGGCAATTTTCCGATACAGTGGAAAATAGGCAAAGTTAATGTTGCACAAGCCGGGTAAAAGCCCGTATAAACCCGAAAGCTACCGCCCCATAAGTTTCTTGCCCACACTTTCAAAACCACACTTGCTGGCCTACCTCTCAAGGGAAATTGCACCCGAGCAAGCCGGATTTGTTAAGGGAAGAGGCACACGTGAACAAATTCTTATATTGCGCCAGATTATTGAGAAGGCCAGAGAATTCAATACAACGCTTTACATCTGCTTTGTGGACTTTCGGAAAGCTTTTGACACCGTCATATGGACACACCTCTGGAGGATACTTGCGAAAATGGGCGAACCACCCCATTTAATATTTCTGTTGAGAAGGTTGTATGAGAACGGTACTGCAGCGGTACGAGTCGATGATACCCTTTAGACTGAATTCCAGACTGAGGCCGGTGTACGACAAGGATGCATCTTATCGCCACTACTCTTTAACACCGACACAGAGTATATTATGCGCATTGTCCTAGAAGATTGGGACAAAGGAACATCTGTTGGGGGACGCGTGATAAATAACCTGAGATACGCTGATGATACTACCCTTCTCGCACAGACTCGAGAAGACATGGAAAATTTTCTAAGCCGTCTAGAAAGTATCAGTCTCCGATTCGGACTTGCTATAAACCGAGACATAGCTTCCTCCATCCGACTAAACCACGCTGTAGAAAAACTACAACTTACGCTAGACTCTCCAAAAAATGGCTCGACAAATGGTGCATGTCGATAAATGTAGGGAAGACGCAAACCATTTTTTTTAAAGTTGTTACACAGATACATTTTAGTACAGTACAGCCATATTCTGCCTTATCGGCATGATGATGGGCCATGATGGTAGGACTGCAAAGAGACATCCCGGCACCCCTCAAGATCCGAGACGAAACCATCCCCTGGCGCGTCACAGTTAAGTACCTAGGAGTGACCATCGACCAGCGGCTGAATATGACACACCAGGTTACTGAAGCTGTGTCTAAAACCAAATCTGCACGAGCCCGCCTGCAGCCTGTGCTAAATAGCAGCCTCCCTGCTAGAACCAAGATCATTATTTATAAGACTTACATCTGCCTTATAATCACGTATGCAGCCCGGGCTTGGTTCTCCCTAGTACCAGAAGCGCACAAGAAGTGAGTCCGGATGCAACAGCATCATTCTCCGCTAAATTGTATAATCTCCACTCTACGTAAGGAACGCCACCATCTATAGAGACCTTAAGATAGACACCATAGACGACATCGTAGAAAACCTCACACGAAACATGTTCATGGCGTGCCGATAAGCCGGCCCTGGACACCTACATAATATCGTTCCCGCTCAAGACAGGGTCTACGGCCGCAGAAATAGAGCCCTGCTTAGAGAAATTATGAAGCCACCGGATTGACAATGACCCCGCTTCAAATGGGACGGGCCCCCCACCACAAGCAATCAAATTGACACACCTCGACTGATACTACATCGACCACAAGCCACGCAAATTGACTCCAACTACCCGCCTCAACATGAAGACATCTACCCTCAATTGACGATTCTACCCTCCCACTCACATTAAGTCCACCGCCTACTCGCAGGTCGCTCACTGGGCCTCCCTCATGGGTCTCACCCAGCGGGCTGGACCGCGCTGAGGGCGGTCTGTGAAGCTGTAAGTAAGGAGAGTTAGACCCCAACGACCGCCTCATTTCGATAATGAGGTGCGACCCCGCTACAATAGAGATAGCTTAAAGTTAGAACCATCTCCCCGGAGGCTTCATAAAATGACTAGTATTCGCGTGTCTTATCCGAAATAAGAAAAAATATTTTGTAATATGTACGGTCTCAGATAACAATGAATGCGACTGAATTTCTTATAAGACACAAGAAAATTTCTTGTAATATGCAGAAGATCTTAATGTCGTTAGGATAGGTGATACAAAGTTCACAAGTTTAACATTCATTAATTCACTCAAAATCAAATCAACATGAATTATAAGTACCATAAAAAATTCAAAAGATTTGGTAATCCGAGGGATTTTGACGTTTTTTCAGCTAAGATCTAGGGCTAAGACAACTGACGGTAATTGTTGTAAAAATTACGTAACTAAACTTGAAGGTGGCTTGAAAAATAACATGAAGTTGTTTTGGAGCTATGCTATATCTAAGAAAAGCACAAATGACCTACCAAAACAAATGTCTTATGGTTGTGATTTTACTGACAACGGTTGCGACATAGCCAATCTATTTGTGAAACACTTTTCGTCAGTGTATAGTGAGCCTTCCACAAATATATACACACCCGACTTTCCTGAGAAAAGTATAACTATTGAACCATTTGCCATTATTAGCCACACACATATAATTTAACAAAAGTCTCAGCACTGGTGTTTTTCCAGCATCTTGGAAAACGGCTTTAGTAATCCCCAACATAAGTCTGGAAGAAAATTTGACGTGAGTAATTATAGACCAATTAGTATCCTGTGTTGTTTTTCTAAAATCTTCGAGAGCTTAATCTATATGCACATAAATTACCACATGAAACATGTAATTAGCCCCAGACAGCATGGTTTCGTAAAGAGGCACCTCAAATCTATTATATTATGTTCATTACCTGAACACCGCTCTCAATAAACGAATAGACGATGATACACTATACACAGACTTAGCTAAGGCATTCGATAAGGTGGATCACAAATTCTGGATTCGGAAAGCATACCACTTCGGCTCGCTTCTGCGTTGGCTGACTTCATACTTGAGTAATCGAACTGAAATCGTCAAAGTTTACGGATATGAATCTGTGCCGTTTACGCTTAGATTCGGCGTACCACAGGGCTCCAACATTGGACCTCTGTTGTTTGTGTTATTTATCAACGATTTGGTTAACTTAATTTCAGGCAATGCTTTGCCTATGCCGAAGATATAAAAATTTACAGAGAAATAAGATCTAAGGATGATTGTGAGACATTGTGAGGCAAAGAACATCAACCGTTTGTCTAATTGGCGTTTAAATAATAACATGACGCTAAATATATGAAAATGTGCTGTTATATCTTTTATGAAAAATAAAGACCTATAACAACACTTACACTATTGATGATAAATCATTGACCAGACTCGACGTTGTTAGGGATCTCGGGATACTACTGGACAGCAAACTAATGTTCACTAGACACTATGACTATATTGTTTCAAATATTAATAAGCTCATAGTATTCATATTTAGAATAACAAAACCTTTGAGAAGACCTTCGAGTATATTAACCCTTTATTTCGTACTGATTAGAAGTACACTGGAATTTTGTTCAGTGGTATGGTCGCCATTCTACAACATCCACATAAAGAGAATAGAAGCTATTCAAAGGCGATTTCTTCGATATTTAAGCGCCAAGTTCGGTATGAGGCGTAAGTTGGGTACCATACGAGACTAGACTTGAGTATTTTAATGTGAGCACCCTTCAATCCAGGCGAGACATAGCGAATTTATCGACACTTTACAAAATTGTAAACTCTGTTAGGGACGTGAAGGATCTGTTGAGCCGTTTTTTATTCAAAGTGGTAGGAAGTAAAAGGGTGTGGAAACTTTTTTCCGTACCAACTTTTAGTAATAATGTTACCTACAATGGCCCATTAAATAGAATGAGCAGGGCCCTTAATGAAATAGCCAAAGACGTGGATATCTTTGCCCTTTCCTACTCCTCCTACTTACGAAAATGCAGGAGCAAATTGTAATTAAATTGATTTTAATACTATTTATAATTCTTAATTATTACATACATATTTAATTATTTCTTTTTTAATTGTAATTGTATATTAAATTAAATTTATTTTTTCAAATCTGTGAGCTAAATTTAAGTAAATGTCGTGTTCAGTATCAATTGGGGCGCAAGTTTATGTAATACAATAATTTTCTATAATAATATATAAGTTGTAATTTGTACTCTGTCGCTGTACTATAAATAAATAAAAATTATATACTTAGGTTGTTTTTACAAACCAGGTATTAGCCTTTCTTTTTTGTTGTTTTGATTGTTAATCTACACGACTACTACTTACCCTGATTATAATTTCAACACTTTATTGAGAATAAATAATTACAGTTTATAACATTTTATCCTTTAGTACTAGAAAAGTTTCTTAACAATTACCAATATAAATATTTATCGGTACCCACTTGAGATTGCATACAGCTCTGAAGGAGTTCTATTGTCTATAAATGTAAGTGATTTCTTGAATAAGGAGATGATATTTGCTGTAGTTGTCACAATGTTCTTGTTAGTGTTTCTGTTGATTAGCTGTACCGGCGGCGTTCTAAGTAAGTTTTTTTAGTTAACTGGTGACTCGCCCTCAGTACGCTATTGTGTAGTTTATTATTAATATTTATTTATTTCCTTACTACGCCGTTAACATAGTTTCGGTATTACTGTTTACACAGTCTATCTGTAGGATCTGATGAGCCTCGATCTCATTAAACAAATCTGTTACAATCAACTACACATCGATAAATCCATTTATTTTGTACGCATCGCGATTTTCAAGCATGTATGTATAATATTAAAAAGCATATATGTAATGAGGAGCTCGATGGCGCAGGTGGTTAGCGCGTTCGGCTGCGATCGTTGAAGTTAAGCAACTTTCGCAGTGGTCGGTCATTGGATGGGTGACCAAAAATTTAATATCTCGAGCTCCTCCGTGTTTCGGAAGACACGTTAAGCCGTTGGTCCCGGCTGCATCAGCAGTCGATAGCACCCACCAATCCACACTGGGCCCGCGTGGTGGGTCATGACCCAATCTCCCTATTCCATCCATAGGGAAGGCCTGTGCCCCAGCAGTGGGAGCATTAATAGGCTGATGATGACGATGTATACTATTTCCGTGAAAATTATCTAATAAGTTACAGATGATAAAAGGCAAAGGGTAAAAGAAAAGGTAAGGTAATTGTAAGGATTACATCAAAGGTTCTTTGTAGGTGTAGGAGTGTTACCCCTCTTTTTCACCAACGGCAAGGTACTTATGATAAATCTATTTAACCAATTTTAAACCATGTCCTCATATTTTGTTCACACTTATAACGTATACAAAACATGTTGTATACAATACTTGCATTAAAATTGTTTGATAAACAAAATATGTAAAGTAAATAAAGTATACTTGTACAGATAGTAGTTAGCAGTGTCAACGAAAGAATGTTTTTAACGGTCCCAACAAGTATTCTAGAAGGTTTGTATAAAACTAGTATATGGTTTGTTTCTTTGTGTACACGAGGGGTTACTAGTAGTCTTTGTATTACTTATACTAGCGGCCGCCCGCGACTTCGTACTCGTGGAGTTAGTTGGAAATAAAGGTTCACTGCGCGTTCCCCGTAAGTGATAGCGTGATAATATGTAGCCTATATCTTGACCCGACTTCTTAATAATATTCGTGCCAAATTTGAAGTTAATCCATGTAGTACTTTTTGAGTTTATCCCGGACATACATACAGACAAAAATTCTAAAAACTATATTTTTGGCTTCGGTATCGATTGTAAATCACACCCCAAGTATTATTTAAAAAAAATATCAATGTACAGTTTTGACTTTCCTACCATTTTATTATATGTACAGTCGCCATCAGATATATCTGAGCATACAAGATGACCAAATACATCTGAACAGTTAAAATGTCAGTAAGTTCTATACACTACAAGTGACCATAAATATCTCATCATTTATTACTTCAATAATATCTGAGCAGATGCCTGTCAATAATATCTGAACATACAACTTTTCAAAAATATCTGAACAATTTAAATAGGACCTCTTAATTATTTATTTATAATAAGATGACGCTGGCAGTTAAACACTTTCCAGTTTTTATTCTTATCACCTCTGTCATGTGTCATGCACAAATAAATTCAAGCAGCTTGCTTACGTATTAGTTCATACCATAAATTAACTATAATTAATATGACTTCGTACCGTATTGATGCGGAAATGAAACATAAAATAATACAACTAAAAAATGATGGTTTATCCGTAAAAGATATCGCCGATGAGCTAGGGATAGCCGTAAGTATCACGGAGAAAAATGCTAAAAATCAATTGCCCACAAAACATGAAACTTTATTCACAAAGTATAAAATTGTATTTATTTCAGAGAAATACTGTATATTTATGGCTAGAAAGATGGCAGCAAGAAGAAACATTAAATAATCATGTTTCATTTGGTCGCCCGCGTACTACAAATAACCAAGACATAGCTATTATAGATAAAGCCAAAAATGACAGATTTATAAACACTACACAATTTTCAAGCACATTCGAAATATCCACTAGCACCATTAGAAGACGATTAAAAGAAGGAGGTTTAAAAAATAGAGTACCGGCAAGAAAACCAACTCTCACGCCAAGGCACAAAATGCAGCGGCTACAATTTGCAGCTAATTATTTAAATTTTAATTTTCAAAACGTTATTTTCATGGACGAAAAGGTTTTCTGCTGATGATTTCTGAGATAATGGGCGATTAAGTTTGTGGCGACCCGAAAACACACGTTACTTAGAACAAAATGTGCTGCCTAATCGCCGGAGTGGACGTATTTCAATTGGATTTTGGGGATGGATGTGCAAAGATGGTCCTGGTGAGCTTGTGGAAATAAGTGGACGAATGAATGCAATGAATTATAAGGAACTTCTGGAAGATACTTTTCTTCCTACAGCTCAAGTTTTTTATCCAGAACAACAAATTACATTCCTTCAAGACAACAGCTCAGTACATAATGCTCGTACAGTACAGACATGGATTAATGAACAGAGAGAACTAACTTTAATCAAACTACCACCAAAAAGTCCAGACCTCAATCCCATCGAAAACCTTTGGGGTAAAATGGTGCAAGAGTGGGATGGGAATCAATGTCGAACAACAGAAGCCTTAAGGCGACATGCAAATGATGTTTGGGAATCGTTCAGAGGTCGAGGTTTTTGTGAGAAGGTAGTTGGTTCCATGAGGAAACGTTTACAAGACGTATTAAATGCAGAAGGAGGTTACACAAAATACTAATGTTTCATGAGAAGTATATAATTGGTCAGCCTTTAAATAATTTGGTCGGCACAAAAAGATTTTGTAAGCAATTTAAAAAATCAGGCAGCAATCCTTGTTCGGCAAATAATTATATAATGGTCAAAAATTTAATATGAGAGTATACAAGATGGCTCATTTAAATGGGTCAGTATGGGAAAGTCTGAACTATAATATATACGAAGATCTGTTCTTAGGAACTATGTCATCGATTTTAATAAAAATTAAAACTGCATTCATACATTTAAGAAAAACCCTGTGGTCAGCTCGGGAATCGAACCCGGTCGTTTTGAAAAAAAAAACTAACACTATTTTCTATTTCTATTTATTAGTAAGATAAGTTACCTATACGTGTTAAATTTTGTATTAAAAAAACGGTGGTCACTTAGAACAAGTCGACAATATACGTTACGACCGTCTACGTCTGTTAGAAATTCCCGTCTAAACGGGCATTGATAATATTGGGAAATTATTAAGCTAATAATAATACGCTAATTTTAAGAACCTTACTAATTGCCTGATAACTTTTTGATTTGATCTCATGTATCATTATACTAATTATAAGAATAAAACATTTTGTTACTATTTAATTTTAAACTCATTGTATCAGAAGTTGCTTTTTTTTATTTCGATCTCGATTATAATTTTATTATAATAATAAATACTTAAGCTTAAGCATCTACTGAGGTAGGTACCAAGTTAATTCGTTTACATTTTTTGATTATTTAACTGAATAAAAATTTATAAGAATTAAAATTGTTTTTTATTAATTTTCACTTTTATAAATAATACATACCCAAACCAAAAAAACACATCCACTCAGAGAGTAAATAAAATTTTTGTAAGGATGGCGCCCAGTTTGAGCATGATAAGTACAGAATTCCATTTTCCACTGCAATAGAAATAGTGGGACAAATGTTTCCTCCAAATTATTACTTATTTCTATTGCGGTTAAAAAACGCAGTTGTCTTATTTTGAAATAAATTTCGAAGGAGATATTGAGAATTTAATCTATAGAATAAAATAAAAACATAACTTCTCGTTAATTTTAAAAAATAAATAGAGAAAAAATTAGGCATCTTCCATTTCTACTACTCGTGGTGACCCTACACGAATGATTTTCTGATAGATTGTTATTCCCTTCTCATCGTATTTATTCCTTATATTTAGCCTTTGTTTTTAGTTCATCCTTTCAATCACGCAGTAACAAAATATGTAAGCCCAGTGCATGATCTGCGTAGATACATAATCATTGACGTGTTCAGATATTTTTGAAAAGTTGTATGTTCAGATATTATTGACAGGCATCTGCTCAGATATTATTGAAGTAATGAATGTTCAGATATTTATGGTCACTTGTAGCGTATAGAACTTAATGACATTTTAACTGTTCAGATGTATTTGGTCACCTTGTATGCTCAGATATATCTGATGGCGACTGTACAAATAGATAAAATCAATGTGCTGGAATATTTGTCGTCTCCCAACGACTTCTTCACTCAAACACTGTTGGTTCATTAGGAATATTTTTAATACTTTTACTCATAAACTGTACTTACCAAAAAATTTCTGACAGAATGTCACTATAATATGGCTTAAAGGTAGATTAGTAATTTCTAATTTTTATTTGCCAGGTTTTCCCGAAAAGCAGACCAAGATAGTAGGAGGTTGGACGACAACTATAAGCCAGTATCCCCACGTGGCATCATTACTTTATTCTTACTTCGGTGCGAATCATAGACAAACTTGTGGAGGTACCATCTTAAACACAAGATCTATTCTCACGGCAGCCCATTGCGTAAGGTAAAAGTTAACATATATATATATATATATATATATATATATATATATATATATATATATATATATATATATATATATATATAAATATATATATATATATATGTTACCGGCCAAACCCGATTTCAGGACAAACTAGTTTTGCCTAGGCTAAACTAGTTCTTCCTATACGCGATAGGATTAATTAGTAAAGCCTAGTCTAAACAAATTTAGCAGAGTCGAAAGTAATTGAACAAATATGTCAGGACTTGTACAGGTTGCGTCATGTAAAAAGAACGCTGGAAGAAAGTGGAGGGAGTGTGTATGCGCATAGATGCAGCTGCAAAAAAAAATTTTCCACAAACAGTTGCCAATGATGGCAATGATACTCTGCAATTCAAGAAGGCAAGAAGGCAATGATACTCTGCAATTCTAAGTGGCACCAAAGCACACCATGTAAAAATAAATAACAATTTTAATAATTGAGATATTATTATTACTTCTATTAAAAAACACATATTATTTGTTATAGTATGATGGTTTTTAAAACTAATTATCCAAAACTTTTAACGATAAAAAAGGAAAAATATTATTTTTCCAATTACGGAGTATTTTATTCACTTGATCTATTTATTTTGACTTTCTAGATATACTATAATGATTAGACTAGGCCATACTAGTTTATCCTAGAGTATGCGTATTTATATCAGGATCAACTACTTTGGCCTAGGCTAAACTGGTTTATCCTATCAGGCTTAGGACAAATTAGTTTGGACTAGGCTATACTAGTTAATCCTATCGCGTATAGGAAGACCTAGTTTAGCCGAGGCAAAACTAGTTTGTCCTGAAATCGGGTTTGGCCGGTAACATATATATTATTTAATGATCTTAAAATAAAATATTAACCCTAAACCACCTACCTCCTAATTTTTGTTGTTCTTTAACCACCTACATCTGGACTCAGACACCACTGGTAGATTATGATTTGTCTTTTGGGATCTACAGCAATAATGAAATAAGCGAATAAATAGAATAATATTTTATACTCTAGAGCTCTATGAAAAGTCGTTCGCAGAGCCACTTATGAAAAATCATATTTATACCAGATGTGAGGAAAACGCTCCCAAACAAAAGACAGGGGATAGAGTTACCGATTCTGGATATGATACAACAAAAAAAATTTTTTATAATTATTTTATTAAAAAAAACAACGCTTTATTTATATCACCATATTGTAAGGTTAATTTACTACAACAGCTTCATCAAAAAGGTAAATTTAAAAAATCAAAAAACCCGACTGCTTAATTATACTTCAAATAAAAACTGAAAAGAAAAAAACAAGTAGTAGTCTATAATTCTGTTATTAAGGAACAAAGCTACTTTAACAGTCGGGACCCATTAGATATTCAAGAATACATAATATTTTTCAACAGTGGGTCCCGACTGTTAAAGTAGCTTTGTTCCTTAATAACAGAATTATAGACTACTGGACTTGTTTTTTTCTTTTCAGTTTTTATTTGAAGTATAATTAAGCAGTCGGGTTTTTTGATTTTTTAAATTTACCTTTTTTATTTCACACTTTTTAGTTAGTATTTTAAGACGTATATACCGTAGTCTTGTTACTTCAGTAAGGGAATTAATATCGCGGGAATTATTAAGTACCTTGCGTCGGTCTAAAAGATTGATTTATTTAGACATATAAAGACTTTACCAGCGGGGTCAAGGCTACTGATGGGCCTCAATTTTCGCAAAAATGTGTGAAGTTAAATCAAGTCGTTACATAAATATCTCTAATGTATGTACTAGCACTTACTCAAAAAGTCATCTTTTGTTTATATTTTTTTAATAGTTTAGCAGTAAATATAAAATTCATTTACTTTTATTCGTCGACTATTTAAAATTGGCAGTGGCTGCATTGTCATGTCAATGCCGGACGTCTAAGATTGTGATATACACAAATTCAGTGTCAGTCCCTAGTCTCATAATTTGATATACCTACATAATTCACAGAAAGCCAATATGTAGATGCTAGAAGTTAACTTCAAATGTTTATAATCACCCTATATACAATACCAATCAATGACGTTTATGTCGCAGGTTGAAGAAAGCAGTAATTCCCGTCTGTTGTTTTGGACAATGGTGGCAACTGCCTTAGATCACTAAATTAAATAATTATGCAATCACCAAAGCAAAGTTTATAATATTTGATTAAAACTAAAGGCGCATAATAAAATTTTCATAAGGTAGAGCACCATAGCAATCTCATTTATTATCAATTTATAGTTCACTTTGTAGTTTTCTTTTAAAGCGTTCAATTTTAACAGGTCAAAGACTTTGTGTTCGACCCTTTTTTATTGGTAGTGTAAAGCTCGAATGAAGAGTACTCCCAGTAGTGCAATCATGGCAATTATTTTCCAAATTTTATTTTGTTTAAAAAAATACCGAATAACCTATCACTGTTAAGCACAAATGCTAAGTAACTTTTACAAATATAATCAAATAAACCTATTACTTACTTTATTTTTAAATCTTTTTCATCAATTCAATACTTATCTTATCCTAACTATCTATACTAATATTATAAAGAGGCAAGATTTGTATGTTTGTAACAAATTATCTGTCAAACTACTGAACCGGTTTCAAATATTAATTCATCATAAGGTAACTACATTATTTATTTTAACATTTTTCTTTATTTAAATACATTTTGTCCGAGTGACATAGGCTATATTTAATCCCGATAAATAAATTTCGCCCGTACAATGCCCGGGTGGATCACTAGTAAGTATAATATAATATTATAGATGCGAAAGTGAGTTTGTTTGTTGCGCTTCCGTGCCCTAATAGCTAAATCGAATATAATGAATTCCCATATAGAAGTAGATGGGAACTTGGTTCTTAGCTACAACATCGCAATACTTATAGGCGTAGGGTGATGAAAGGGGTGATTTACCTATAAAAATCTACATTATTTACTTTGAATTTTGCAGAATAATTACAAAACCAATATTATCGCGGGCTGATTAATAAATACAGGGATTCCAATAACTATGTACTTACTAGCGAAAAATGGGTTACTTGTCATTATATTAAGTAAACCTTTTTTGTAACATTAAGTAATATCGTTAAAAAAATGAAAAACAGTAAAAATCTGAGTTTTTCATTAAAATTCAATAATCATAAATACCTATTATGATAATATATTTTTCATCATTGAATAAGAAGGAACTGTATCACAGTTTTATTGTTAGTACTTCGTATAGGATCAGATACTGCGAATACCCCATTTTTTTTTCTTTTACATAGTACACCGCGCTATCACTTTGTCATCGTTGTAACTTTTTAAATATTTGTCGAAATGACAGTGTAAAAAGCAAAGTTTATCGTCTTTAAATATCAAAAGCGATAAAAGTATTTGTTTGGATAAAAAATGATTTGTTAATACAAAATGTGCATTTTGGAAATAGATATCAAATAATATTTTAGTTTTGATTCACTATTTTAGCGGTAATGACTTACACATTAAAAATAGATATATGGTGTCACGGACTTTTTTTTAGAACTATTTAAGAGATACATTTTCACTCTACATTACATTCATGTAACTTTTATTGTTTTTGCAGTGCAGGCCAAAATGGCTCGCAGATGGGAGATTTTTTTCCGTCTTATGTGACACTTATTGTTATAATTTGGCCAATTCACTCAATAACTACATAAATTAATATATATATGTAATTATCATATATGAGCTATATTACTGTTAAGTTTCATTAAAATCCATTTAGTATTTTTTAGGTGAAAGAGTAACAAAGATCCATACAAACGTAAGATTGAAATTAAAAGCGTAAGTGGTTAATATACAACTTTAAAGCGTTGTAGATCCTAAACAATCATATAAAATGAAAAATGGTGTTAGGAACCTAAATATGATTTTTGATTATCTAGACAGTGATACCCCACTCGACATATTTTGTCAACTTATTTTTTTTACTTCGTCACAATATGGCGCCTAATTTTGCCCATACTGAATTTTGATTACTATCATATCTTTAGTAGCACTCCCATGATTGAGACGAATCGATTGATGTATGAATCATTAAAATCGGTCCAGGCGTTTGGTCTCTAGTGTGCCACAAAGGAACAAACATACATATATAGACTGTTAAACACATAACCCTGTCTGCGTGTCGCGCTTCGCGCTCTTGCATTGCGCAGCCGGGTAAAAATAGTAATTATTTATTATTTTTCTAACAACACGCAATGTAATTCATATTCGATAAATTAGCTGAACATGCCGATTAACTTTAATGATTACTTATGTGCTATGAATGATTAATTTTTGTATAAAAGTTAGCAAGTAATCCTGAAATTAGAATACGGGACTTCATGATACTGAGTATTTTAGGCGTAGTAGGTTAAATAGCAATAAATACAATCGCTTTGAATATTAGAAAATGTAATATTTTAAGAATAAATTAGCAACTGCGTGTGACTGTGCGAAGAGAACTCGAAAGGATCTACTGTTCCCAGTTCGCTATCTGGAGCGGCTAATCGCAATTGATGTGCGTGCGACAAAATTTAGTTCCTTTCCTGTTCGGTTTGCGAATGTGCATTTAATTCCTGATTCTTGCGTGTGATTAATTACTATTCGTTGTTTGTTTATTAAAAGTTTATTAGTAATACTCCTGTGACCGCTGATGGTGGACGCCTAGGATCTGTTAACGAAGAACGTGTTTTATGTAGACGACCAGTCGATTTGTTAACGGAATTTACATACTAAGGGCAGTTACTACTGAAACAAAGAAATAAATAAAGAAAGCTACAGTTAAAGTAATTATTAAATAATTTATTGATTCTTTTATTTATTTTTGGTAATGAAGAAACTATAAGTTTTATAAATAAAACATACTGTAAGATATAATTAAATAAAACTAATGCCTTAACATTTACAATTTGTTTGAACTGTTTGGATCTAACCTCGCACTTTAAATATAATTAATTATTTATCATAAAATATAACGAAAATAAAATGTCTCAATGAGACCTACCTACAAAAATCATGAATGAAGAACATATCAGTATCACGGAAAAACAATTAGGATTAAGCTGGCCTATTATTTCTATCATTAACATAGAATACCAAATGACTAAGATACAAAAAATATATTTAATTTATTATAAAATCTGTAGGTATTGACTTGAAAATCTGGGTTACCTACAATGCGAAGAGATGGCGCTGCCTTGTAAGGCTAAGGCTGTAGCCTAAGATATACAAGATTCGAGTCCCATCTGTTTTCTAGACCGCGTGGAATATTTCTAGTAAAATTTTCTTTAAAATTTATATTTAATTTGTCTATTTCAGAGGTGACTCGATATTGAGGTGGCGTATCCGCACTGGATCCACGTACGCAAACAGCGGCGGAACAGTTTATAATGTCGGCGCTATTATAGCACACAGTTTCTACAATGTCAGCTCCAATGAAAACGATGTCGCGATACTCCGTTCTTTATCCACGATCTTGTATAACTCGTTGGTCCAACCTGCGACAATCGCGGGCGCGTCGTATTACCTTGCTGACCATCAGCCGGTTTGGGCCGTTGGATGGGGATCTACTGCAGTAAGCATACCTGTAACAATTAATTAGTTAAGGTTATTAAGATTATATTATGAGAAGTGGAGCATAGCGGATTAACCATTCGGGTTGGATCGCATATCTGGGGAAGTAATCTCCACCTTACAGTAGATCAGAGTAAAATAACACTACGAATACTAAGAATACTACCATTTTTTGTGGAGTTTTGTTTCTGTCGGTGAGTAAGGTTGAGGGCTCCACGGGGTAGGGGATTGTCATACATGTCATTTGGACACGTCAGGATAGGTAACGGCGCGAGTGATCTCAAACGTCTATAAGCTATCTAGCCGCTTTCCATCAGGTGGGCCATACGCTTGTTTGTCGCATGTCACAACATAAAAACATATTCAAATCGGTAGGCTGTTAAAATATTCAAAAAAAAATCCAACGAAAATAGGTTCAAAACAAGGTTCTAACGAGGTAAAATACGTTTTTAAGAAAACGTCTTTTTCTTAGACTGAGCTTCGCGGCTTTTGCTGTTAAAAAAGTTAGACTCTTAAAAGTTAGTTCTTACCTGATGTGGAAATGGCAAGATTGGTTTACTTTGGCACGGTAATATTATCTATATAGTATTGTGACTCGGCCATGTCCATGAAATAACTGCCTATGGCCGAGCGGGGCGTAGACACGCGGTAGGGCTGCCCGCCTACAGTATTTTAATTTCATCTCCATAATTGAGTTTCTTTCTAGTTTTGTGATTGTGAATGAATTAGGAAGTGTTCAATAAAATACATGTTAATTTTAGGTAATATTAAATTTAATAAAAAAAAATGATTTGAGACAGAAAAATATTTACGCCTCGACTGAGACGTACGAAAAGCTTAAATACATAATTTAATACATTATTAAATTTAATAGTATAATGAATACGCATTCGTATTAAAAGTTTAATTAAAAATACTTTAGGGAAACATTGGCAAGGAGCAGAAAAGGGAATAGCTTTAACTTGGTTATATATACCTGCAGCTACTTTACAATTGATATGTTTGTTTTATTGGGTGCGTTATTGAAGAGTTTAAGAAACCAAAATCGGCACAATATCGACTATTGCTCCTTGCCATATTAAATTATGCAGGTATCTACTTAATTCAATTAAATATTCACAATACAAATCGCACGTTTAAGTACGGCTAACTGCTTAAAAAACAATTCACACCGTTCAGTCGTCGCTGCGGCGCATTCGCGACTGGATGCCCACCAGGTGCCGCGCGAACCCGAGTGGTGTAGGTATGACACGCTTTCCGACCGTTTGTATGAAGATAGAATACTGTACAGATAATATTACCGTGTCTTTGGTTACTTTTATAGCGTTATGACATATGGCTTTTGGTGTGGGGCTCAGCTGATAATATCGATAGTAGTTTCATACTGCAAAAGAGAGCTGTTCGTGCCATATAAAACTAGAAGGCATGAGATTCTCTTAGAAAGTTGTGCTTGTAACAGCCTAGACTAAATAATATATACTTTCACAAGTGCTTGTAACCTGAAGTGCCTGGACTGAATAATAATATATAATAAAAAATATAATTATCGCATTAATTATCACTGGCACTTATCACTAATCTATAAGGAACTGAAGGCCTTAAAGTACAGATAGATTCCATTGTAATTTTAGCGAATGATTTGTAATATTTTAAGGTATAATTAGTTGTGATTTTTTTTTTATTTGCAGTCGGGTGGCTCAGCATCGGAAAACCTATTACAAGTTCAAATATGGTCAGTGAACCAAATCATTTGTAAGAATCGGTATTTGGAGGTGAAGCGTGCTGTCACGGACAATATGCTGTGTTCTGGGTGGTTAGACGTCGGCGGGCGTGACCAGTGCCAGGGTGACTCTGGTGGCCCTCTCTACCACAACGGCATCGTGGTTGGAGTCTGCTCGTGGGGCCTTAGCTGTGCTATGCCCCGATACCCCGGGGTTAATGCACGAGTCTCACGCTACACCGCTTGGATACAGAGCAATGCCTGATATTGTCTGCAATTGCCCTATTTTTTTATATAAAAATAAATGATTATGTATATTGATAACATAAATTCCTTATCAAAATTGTTAAAGTGTTAGGCACGGTGTTGAAGTTCGGGATTTATGAAACAAAAAATATTTTTATTTAACTTGCGCACTCGACATAATATTTTGTCCTGCCCGAGAAAAGGTGTGTGTCACCTACCGTGTCCAGTTATGAATCTAAGCCATTCAAGAACCAACTTGAATGCACACATGAAATTTCATAGAAATCGATCGAGTCGGTTAGAACGAGTTCACTTACATGCGCTCGAACAGAAGTAATAATAGAATTAAAAATTAAACGGGGTCTCCATACAATGAATGTGTTTTTTACTAATTAATACTAATTCAATAAATTTATTTATGGTGATTGAACTTTTGACGTTCTTCAGTATTGCTCTTCGGTTTTCGGTAAACGTGTTTTCACAGATCCCACAGCGTAAATTTTTTTAATTGATAGTCATAGAAGCGAATTTTCTCATTCTATTGATTATCGCAAAGAAAGTGACAGAATCAACTATGATCAAACTTAAAAATTAATTAAAGTCATTGAGCGCGGCTGTATGAGTTATAGTTCGGACAGAAAATATAAATAAAATAAAAATATTTAATAACATACCAGAGGACATAAAAATGTTTCCACTAAGATTATTTAAGTCTCGGTTACAAAAATGGTTTGAGGACAAATGTTTTTATTCAGAGGGAGATTTTTTAGCAGAAAAGCATAATTAATTTTGTAATTATCTTTGGTACTTTACGCGATTTTCAATTTTATAAATATTGACTATTAAGTATAAGAAATGAACATTTGGATTTGATATGAATATGTAATATATTTATGTTTTTATTTGTAATATATTGTTTGAATTTTTTTTTTAATTAATAATATGATGTAGATTTATAAAGGACATAATTTTGAATTTTATGGGGTTATTTGAATTGTTTTGTTTTATTTTATATGTTTTCTGTATTGCATGCTGTGTGACAGTAAAATATAAATAATAATAATAATAATAAATATTTCCAACACTGACACCAATTAGCCTAGCCCCAAAGTAAGCACTGTAAGGCTTGTGTTATGGGATACTAAGGTAACGGATAGAATACATATACAGTACATATATAAGTATATTTATATAGAAATACATATTAAACATCCATGACTGGAGTACAAATGCTCGTATTCATCACACAAACATCTGCCCCCACCGGGATTCAAACTCGGGACCTCTCGAGTTGGCGACACCATGAAACCCGGCGTACAAACCACTCGACCACGGAGGTCGTCAATATGTGATACTTTATTTAAACTGAATGTGTAAAATAACATCAAACACAAATGTAACATCTTAGGTACACCATATTAAATGCAAATAAAGACTTCTGACTTCTGAGAAAAACATGGATATAATTGACTTTAATTAGTAGCCGGCCAATTTCAATCAATAACAATCTTAATCAATTATCTTTATCTATTGACGTATGCTCGATAATCAACATATTCGTTAATTTGGATTGATTTAAACAGAATGGATACGTAATCAAGACAATCGATTAATATAAAAAATAAATTTGGACGTTTTCTTATCTGCACGTGTCATTTCTTACTAATTGAGGTGGACATAGATAATTCATTGGCAAAAAAACACCTTTAGCTGTGCCTTTAGTTTTGTGTTGCAACTAACCAATGACTACCCATCGTTATTTTAAATTTACAGCAAAATATCTTCTATTTTTATTATTTCTAAAGCATTCTCGAACACGAGGCGTAAGGCACATGTCAAAGAAGAAACAAATCATGTCAAGGTTAATACTAAAATGCCATAATGCTCTAGAACGCGGTACTGATCTGAAATACATTGACACTACAATGGATTAAGGGACACAGTGGATCAATTGGTAACGATGCAGCCGATGAACTTGCGAGAAGATGTTCAAATACAAAGCGCATCGGACCTGAACCTATTGTACCCATTCCCTTCAATCAGCTGAGAAGCTGGTTAAGGGACTACATAGAAATGCAAGCGACGGAGTGGTGACCCTTGACACCAGGATGTAGGCAATCCAAGGAGGCTATGCCATCTCTAGACACAAAGCTTACCAGGCGCCTTCTACGCCTGGACAGGAATAGCCTGAGACTGGTGACGGGGACCATCACCGGATACTGCTCACTGAACAAACTCTTTAACACTCCAGGTATCACTGATAGTCCCCTATGCAGAGCATGCATGGAGGCCGAAGAAACGGGGACACATGTGCTCTCATGAGTGCACAGGTGTCGCCCAGATCCGCGGAGAGATTTGGTTCACTGGAATCCCTCGCGGATGCCCTGAGTAGACTGGGAAGACTGATCTACTAGGTGGGCTGGTTGGGGTAATCGGCCGCTATGGCTTACGTACAATGGTCCACTTAAGTACTAAGTGCGGAAACCATATCCTCTAACATAGAACAAATTAGAAGGTACATGTCTCTATCTAAAATAAACAACCACATAACTCTAAGTGACTACGAAGCGTTTTTCTATTTTGCCATTTTTGTCGAAAGTATTGCATGCTATTGTCTTTCGTGAAATTCATCATCATTAACAGCCTATTCATGTCCCCACTGCAGGGGTACATGCCTTCCTTATGGATGGAATGGGGAGATTGGGCCATGTCCCACCACGCGGGCCCAGTGTGAACTGGTGGGTGCTAACGACTGCAGATGGAACGGCCTAACGTGCTTTCCAAAACACGGAGAGGTCGATATAGTAAATTTTTGGTCACACATCCAATGATAGACCTCTGCGAAAGTTACTTGACTTCAACGATCGCAGCCGAAAGCGGTAAACACTTGCGCCATCGATTTCCTCAATAATATGTTTTTTTATTTAACAAAACCACGTCTTAAATCCAATCCAACCAATCTGGTTTACTTCTTTTTGCACCGCTTTTTAAGCTGAACTAATAACTAGCTACTTCAGTTCGCCATTTGTACTATGTATATCTGTGCAATGAAGATTAAATTATGGATATAGGTAATAGAAAAATAAGTTTTATAAATTAAATTAAAATCTTAATGGCCTCAATTATTTTTTTGTTTAATAATGAAAATAGCTTAATGAGAGGAGGCAGATTACAAAAAAATATCGTTATCTTCTTTTCAATGCCATCCTATTATTATTATATTCGTTTTTCTCATACTTGTAAAACTTAAAAGGACACTTGAGACGCAAGCATACTGGACAGAAGTTGATGATTATTAATAATAACTTATTAGTTTATTAGAACGAAATTAGTTGATTAAACAACATTTATTTAATTACAGAATCTAATTCGCCTATAATGGAGGTCCCTTATATAAAAAAAAGTTGTATTCAAAAGTTAAAAGTTTGTATTTTATACAAAATTAATATACATATTGTGCTGGTTTAAACATATTTATTTCATTTCTAAATAAAATATCCATTCAGCTTGACAACTGTACCGATTGGAACAATTGTACCTATTTACTAAATTAAGTAGGTAAGTGGTTTTTATTCTCAACTAATTATTACAGGCACCGTGGTTCCAAAACTGACGACCGAGGCGGATTTGTAAACGATCCGGCACGAAAAGAATAGTGTAAAATCGAATAAATCAAAAGTGTTTTATTAATATAATCAAACATAAAATCGTAAACACTATTTACCTACTTATTTCAAATTATTGGTGTACGTGACAACAACATTATCGCACCCTCAATGGATAAAAGGCGTCAGCCAAAAACTTGATTTTACAGTACGGCGAAAAATCTGAATTTATGGACATAGTAACATTATTATCAGTCGTAGAATATAATAAAATTCTTATGTCATTAAAAAGAAATAGTAATAATAAAATATTATGCTATTTTGCATAATGTACTAAAAATATAGGATTCTGAGGATCAAAAATTATGCCAGAATTTCCAACAAAACTAAATATGTTTCAAAAGTACACACATCAAAAAAAGTTTGAGAATACTTGCAAAAGCTGATATATTTTCAAAATTTAACTTAATCAAGAGAAAATGTTTACGTTTAGGGAGCAAATCCTCAACCTCAGGTGCGAAAAAGTGCTACGTGTTCGACAACCCCGTCATCGTGTGTTTCGTCGACTACAGCATAGCTTTCGATTGCGTCGACTGGGAATACTTATGGGATGTCTTGACAGAAATGGGTGTACCGCGCCATCTAACAGCTCTGTTCTAATTTCTGTATTACAACAACGAAGGCTAGGTCAGAATCAACGGAACAACGTCAAATCCGTTCAGTTTCAAGAAGGGCGTCGGACTAGGCTGCATCTTCTCACCCATCCTTTTCAATATATACGATGAATACATCATACAACGTACGTGCGATGAATGGGAGAGTGGCGTTACTATAGGAGGCCACAAGTTCTCCAATTTTAGATATGCAGATGACACTACTCTTCGACTGAAGTGCGACGTAGAATCGGAATGGCAAAAGTTCTATGTCAAAACTGGATCAAATTTGAAAGAACTCCCCGGCCACCCTGTATAGCAGCTTAGATATCATTCTTATTTTTCTACGACGCCGAAGTATCCAGTCTTATGTTTCGGTTTTCGATCAAAAAATCTATAGATAACGGGTTGCATAAAAAAATAAAGCTAAAAACTGTCCGCGTATGTTTAAACTTATGCAGCTACATTCGATTCCCAATTAATAAAGATAAATGTTTTAAAACAGTAAAGTTGAAACTAATAACAAATATCTCACAAAATAATAAGTTTACAAATAACAAAAAGTTATATCGCACATACAACCTTTTATTTTATAAACTTAACTCTGGTTCTTTGTATACATTATATGCGATACTTGGGAAAAAACGATAAAGGTGAAAAAAGGAAAATGTGATATAAACCTTATGACCCACAAAATAAAACATCTTTACCAGTCATTGGCCAGCGAGTTACTACGTATAGTATTAAACCGAACCAATTTAAAATAAGATCTCACGCCATAAGTGAGGCTATATTTACCCAAACAGATTTTACGCGCTGACCCGTTATCTATAGAATTGTTGATCGAAGGTTTCGGTACTCTTTAGTGGGTGCTTTTTAGTGGCAGATGGCATTAAAAGTTCTAATACAAATCAATTTAAAGATCATTAGAAGTAAAAAATCATGCCGCTGTTATTTTTTTTCAGTTACTAAGTAAGTGCATTTTTGCTATAAATGTTACTTAGTTGATACAACAAATAAACACGTCATTTCTTGTGTTGAAACGTCAAATAAAAAAAAGATTTAATATTAAAAAGATTTAGCAATATTATATACTTATAATATGATGATAGTATTGACAATTCAACGTTATATAACTTTTGCCTTTTTTCTACTGGAGGATATAAATAATAATGATTTATAGCAAGCAAATGTTTATCTTATCAACAATTCCGTTGAAGATGAAACTATATGTATGCATAACAAAATAACAGGTACATTCTTGTTTGGGAAACGCACAAATTTATATGCCATAATCCTTTGATTGATTGAGGAGTTCGATAGCGCAATTGGTTAGCGCGTTCGGCTGCGATCGTTGAAGTTAAGCAACTTTTGCAGTGGTCGGTCATTGGATGGGTGACCAAAAATTTACTATTTCGAGCTCCTCCGTGCTTCGGAAGGCATGTTAAGCCGTTAAGTTGGTCCCGGTTGCATCTGCAGTCGTTAGCACCCACCAATCCACACTGGACCCGAGTGGTGGGTCATGGCCCAATCTCCCTATTCGATCCATAGGGAAGGCCTGTGCCCCAGCAGTGGCTACATTAATAGGCTGATGATGATGATGATGGATGATGATAGCGCAGTGGTGAAGGATGTGTGAACAAAAATATACTATCTCGAGCTCTTCCGTGCTTCGGACGGAAGGCAATTCTGCAAAATAAACAATGAATGACGACGTATACAGCAAACCTTTTTACCGCGCAGAATTGAACCGAATGATTCGTCCGAATATTCTGTTCGGTATATTCTGGAGCAAATATTTGGCCGAAAATTCGTATAAGGTTGCACGTACATTCGGCGCATCACTAATTTTTAACTATTTTTGACTTTCGACCCCCTCTTCTTCCTCTCTTCCCTTACCCCCCTGACCCCCATTAGCACCAGACCACTCTGACCCCCGAGCTTAAAATTAATTTCATAAATGAAAATATACGAGTATAATAATTTATTGTATTAATATTACGTCTAATAGACATACTACTGAGTGTTTCCACAATCAGGTGGTAGTAGATCATTCTAATTTATTTTTAAGTAGTAAGAACCAAGTAGTCTTATACCTAATTATTAATGAACGAAGAATAAGTTTGGATAGTTACTCCATGTTTTGTCTCTGTCCATCGAATGACAAATACCATATGAGTGACATGAACAAAACACGGCGTAACTAGTCGAAGCTCTTCTTCTTCTTCTTGCTACGGGCGTTTCCGCAACTCGACGTCCTTATGGCGCCTGTTTTGCGTGAGGATAGTGTATGGCCGGAATCACTCCAGCCAGCCCAGTTCCGCCAAGAACGCCTCCAATGCCTTCACATTGGTGACTGCCTCTTGAAGGTTTCCCGGTGCGCCGAGGTATTTCGCCCGGTATTCGGCCACTCCGTTGCATTCCAGCAGAACGTAAGTAGCTGTTTCTTCTGCCTCCATGCATCCTCTCCATAGGAGGCTGTCCGTGGCACCTAAGTTGAAAAGATAAGTTATTTTAACAGATACAGTAATAGGACCTGTTACCATGCGCAATGTAGGTTTGCTTAGCTGTAGGAGAGTTTTGGAGAAGGCAGCGTTCACCCGTGGCAAAGCGTGCTTGGTCTGCCTGCACGTCTCCAGGTAGTCGAAGCTCATTCCTTGTTTATTAATATGAGGGTTAAAGTGCGTTTTTCCCATATATAAAAGGAAATAGACAATAAATTTAAAATGCATTCTTCATTAAAAAATATTCATAATTTACAGTGGAAATGTATCTCTCAAATAGTTCTACAAAAAAGTCTGCTGCAGCATATATATATATATATATTTATATATATTTTAAATGTGTAATCCATTGTCGCTAAAATAGTGAATCAAAAATTAAATGTTATTTGATATCCATTTATCTATATACTAAAAATATAAAATTAGTCAATTAATTAATTAATTACTACAAATATAAAAAAATCTTAAAATAATGTAATGGAAGGAAGGGACTCAGAAATATCTCTGAAGTCATTTTTCAACTTGATTTGACTAGAGAAAAAACAGCCCTTGCTGAGTTTCTTGCCGATTCTTTTCAGTGCAAGGTCTCCCGTCGTAGTTTTGCGAACCGATGGCGTAGCTTCTTGACCTTCACAAGTGCTTGTAACAGCCTAGATTAATTAAATTGTTTTTGAGTTTAAGTTTCATTTCGGTGTTTATTTTTGTTATTAATGTAAGAGATCCCTCAAATGCAACGAATATTTAGAACTACTTCTTTTCATTTTCAAATACGTGATTTTGGCTTGTCAGGTAAAATGATTTATTTTAATTATCTATCTGTATTTTTTAATTTATCCATAAAATTATCATTACGCAGGATGTACCTTGATACGCGTGATTATTTTAGAATTAAATGAGATAAGATTCAACTATAAAAGCAACCAGCCATGTACTTTTATTATCCGCAGAAATATTATTTTCAAAAATGCGCGTTCTGATTGCTCTGGTCTTGGCCCTAACGGTGGTCGCAGGTAAATATTTTTTACATTGTCATATAAAGTAAAACGCTTTTTATATAATTTGCAACAACGCAAAATTGTGTGATATTTATCACATTTAGATCTGTAAATTAAATTATTGCATTTGAAAATGTTAACTAGAGTTTTTAATTTAATTCAACATTAAAGAAGTGAACGGAAACTTAGATCTGTTTATGATTGTTGACATAGTATGTTCCGACTCTAAATGTTGTTGATTTTACTTATGATAATATTTTTTGTGGTTTTGTTTTTTTTTATGATTATTTTTGTTATTAATGTTAAACGGGGTCAATAAAAAAAATATATTAGTAAAAATTGTGTTGAATGACACACTTCGAAGCAGTTACAAATAATGTTTATGTTCATGATTGCACACATTCGGGATACTAACTTTTGCTCATATTATTTCACGAAGCAACTTATTATATTAATTTAATTTTGTTTGTTATACCACTTTTTCGTAGTGACTAATACATAACCTTTATAGATAAAATTTGGCATGGATATACATATCTTGTACTAAAAGAGTGTCTGAGCTTAGCTATGGACGACGGACAGACGGGCGGACATAGCGAAACTATAAGGGTTCCTTGTTGACTACCGAACCCAAAATACAGTATACCTACTTCACTAGTACAGAACATAAATACTCTAAAACGGAACGAAAGAATAAAACAAACTTAAGTTACCATCGTACAGGTTACAGGATGTTCTGGATCATTTATGGGTCAAGTTGTACATATAACTACTTATAATCAGGATTAGCCTCTAAATGAATTTAATACTTTAAAAAAAATTGCTTGCTAAAGAAAATATATTATACCTACTGTTGAGGAGCAGTTGAGGAGCTCGATGGCGCAAGTGGTTAGCGCGTTCCGCTGCGATCGTTGAATTTAAGCAATTTTCGCAGTGGTCGGTCATTGGATGGGTGACCGAAAATTTACTATCTCGAGCTCCTCCGTATATCGGAAGGCCCGTTAAGCCGTTGGTCCCGGCTGCATCTGCAGTCGTTAGCACCCACCAACCCTCACTGGGCCCGCGTGGTGGGTCATGGCCTAATCTCCCTATTCCATCCATATGGAAAGCCTGTGCCCCACCAGTGGGGACATTAATAGGCTGATGATGATGATGATGACGTACTGTCCAAATATTTGAACTAGCTGTGCTCCGCGGTGTTACCCGCGGTTTATTAGGGATATTTTCCCGCAGTAAAACGTAGCCTATGTGTTAATCCAGGGTGTCAGCTAACTCCATACCAAATTTTCTTAAAATCGCTCCAGCCGTTTAGACGTGAAGAAGTTACAAACATACACACTCACAAACTCACAAACTTTCGCTTTATAATATTAATTTATAATTAGTGTGATAATAAAACGGTCTAGTAGTAATTTTACCTTCTAATTATTTTCATAGTTATATAAGAATATTGAAGAGAATCTTGCAATTATAATTATTTTTCATATACCTACACAATTAGTTTGAAAATTGTTTACTGGATATTTCGGGCTTTTGTATAATTATTTTTATTTTTCATTATGTGATGGAAGTTTATCTCAATACATGTTTATAAGTTTGGAGTCATCTTTCAATTGACTAAAATTTATGAAATAAAGCAGGGAGAAAAAAACAGCCCTTGCCGGTTGTTCTTAGTATAGTTTTTCCGCCGTAGATTTGCGAACCAATAGCGTACCTTTTGACTTTCACGTGTACCAGGCACCCAGAAAGTTTTGCGAAAAAAAGATTTTATGTGGAAGACACTGGCCACTTGTACTTATTTTGAAACTTCCTGGATTCCACACCAGTCAGAGTCTTGGGACGCCCTCCTTATAGTCCTAATTTGGCTCCGTGTGACTTCTTTTTATTCCCTAAAATAAAAAAACAGCTCAAAGGGATACAGTTTTCATCGCCAGAAGATGCGCTAGCAGCGTTTGAGAAGGCCGTAGAAGAGGTGTCTACGGATGACTGGAAAAAATGATTTGAAAATAGGTTCAAACGCATGAAACTTTGTATAGAGGCTGGTGGAGAGTTCTTTGACAAGATTTAATCCATTTTTTTTCATAGAAGTTAGTTTTTTACTTTCCCAAAACTTTCCAAGCGTCCCACGTACTTGTCACGTCTTATAAGTTTTGAATTAGAATTTGACAAATTTTCTTTAGAACGTTCTATTGACGCTGAATGTTTTCGTACTCTATACCAATAGTTTTTTTACAATCCGAATTATAGAATGATCAACGTGATATTTTTTCAGCTGTCCCGAGAAACCCGCAGAGAATTGTCGGAGGCTCAGTTACGACCATCAATAACTACCCTGAGATAGTCTCCTTGAAGTTCTCCTGGTCCGGCACAGGCCACCGCCAAGCTTGTGGAGGAACACTTATAAACAATAGATCAGTCCTCACTGCTGCTCACTGTACTATGTATGTTTTGTTTCATTGATTTTATTATTTTTGAGTATTTTAATTGTGTTATGGGATAAAAATTATAGAGATTTTTTTTTACAGTGGTGATCCACCTCAATTATGGCAAAGCCGTTTGGGATCCACAAACGCTAATTCCGGAGGTGTAGTTCGTAATTCTGCCTTGATCATAAATCACCCGAACTACAATAGAGCCACTCTAGATAACGATATAGCTATCATCCGTCTGGCTAGCACCGTTGGTTTCACAAACGTTATCCAACCTGGAAGCATTGCTGGCAGTAACTACAACCTTGGAGATAATCAAGTAGTTTGGGCTGCTGGCTGGGGAGCTACTTCTGTGAGTTATAGTATTATAAAATTGTTTAACTACATACACTACTACAGATTCATGTGTGAATTTGTTATATTAAATACTAGCTTTTGCCCGCGACTTCATCCGCGTTATCGTCGTTTTTCGTAAAAAAGTAGCATATGTCCTTCCTCAGGGTTCCGTGGTTTTGATGTGACAGACAGATTAACTTTCGTATTTTAGTAGGGAAATATAATACTGTTAAAAATATCGCAATAAGGAACCGCAGAATATTATTATTATCACTGTGCCCCGAGACCATCAGCGTGTAACTCCTTGTATGTTATTATGTTAATGTATTGGTAATATTGTTTAGATCGCTTTCACATGAGTCTTAAGTACATAAAGAATGAAAATACTTCAGCGCAAAGCTTCCGGGTAGACTACGTTGAAATTTGTCCCGTCCGGAACGTGAACATAAAAAATTCTAGGACTGCTAACCCGGGAAAGACCGACATAACTGACCATGTGAAAAACAACTGACACCGAGATCTACTCCAACAACACGAAAGGTCTGCCTTATTTTTTGTCATTGCATAACACACCGATACTGGGAATTGCGTTCTTTTAAATTGGAATGGAAAATTATTTGGTATTATGGGAATTCTGGGAATAAAGATGGTTTCTCCTGCACCGCAACCTATTAAAATTTGAGCCTCGATTACATTTTGTTGCAACTGGGTTACTTTAAGCCGAGTTCCATTGCAAATTTGTGGTGGTCTTAAATTTCGGAGCAGAATAATCGGAATGCCAATTTTTAAACAAATTTCATGAGAAGGAAGTACGGGCATATTTAAAGAATTTAAAAATTCTATCGGGTAATTAGTGGCTTCTTGTACATCGGCCATTCTATTTATTGAACTATAAACTTTGCTTTCCCCCTGGATATTCGACAGTATTTTATTATTAATCTCAGATGCCTGGTCATTGCGAGGAGTTAAAATGGACCTTTCGCATAGCCAAGAATTGTTCTTATTTAATATATTTGTTACGTCACCGTAAACTGACGATGTAAGATGTTGTTGGGATTGCACTATACAACATAACTCAGGCGTCAGAATAAGTTTTCCTTGGTGTAGCAGTGGATAGGTATCTTTGGTGAAGGTATTTTCTTTAATAATATATCAGAAAATTCACGATCATCCGGGTTATCTACAGTTCTCACTCGCATGTTTATAGTCAAATGCACCGATTGTATATCACGCCACAAATAAGAGCTTTTCAGGCAAGCCCTAACCTCAGCAGCTCGGGTTCCCCGTGGTATTACCGTTAAGGTTTGTCGGAAATCACCACAAAATAAAACTGTGATACCGCCCATGGGTCGATCATTTTGTCTTATATCTCTTAAAGTTCTGTCTACCGCTTCTACTGCTTTTCGATGGGCCATCGTACATTCATCCTATATGATTAAATTACACTTTGAACGAATATTTTAACGAATACTTTAGCTACCTTACACATAAAATCTAAGTGACTATTTGAACTAAAATATTCTTATAGAATTATAACCAGAAATATATACAACTCACAACAAAAAAGAAATGAAAATAAAGCTGAAACGCGTGTGCAATACTATCTACCTATACCTCCTTCACTTAAAAATAAATACTTATAACTACTTTAATTAATAAAAGTACCTACGCTTAATAATTTTTAATTTGAACGAATATTTAAACACTACCAAAACAACTAATACCTGTTTTACAAAATAACAACAAAAGAAATTCAAATAAACTATTTAAAGACTAAAAGTCGCGCTGATAAGCACGGTTTCGGTCTCCCAGGCGGGGGAGCAGATGAGAAATCCTCATGGATCCCCTACAGCCGGCTGCAAGGTTATGTCAGACTCGTACTGACTAAAAAACACCCGTAGGGGCTGCCTCTGGCCGGGAAGGCCTCTAAGGCTTCATCGGAAGCGATCGTCCCCCAGGGGGGGACCGACGCAGAAAACAGATTTAGACAGCTCGCTCTCGGACCTTTGATACCCTACCGCTGCCGCGACCCGTGTCGAACGCGGCAACCATTACACAAAAATAATCCTTATAGCATGATTCAGTATTCACGTGCGACGGCGCAATGGCTTATTTCATGTATAAGTTTGGTGTTTCTATACCGAGTATTATAAACGTAAGAGTAAACAAATATGATCAGAATGCTCCGAACTGCTAAGCTATCGGGAGTTACACGTGTTATTGTGAGTCAACCATAAAAGATAGACATATGCTGTTGCGGGATATTTTTTAGACAATTTTATGTAGAATATTACCGTCATACATGATTTCTATGTAACTTTAATCATTAAGGCTGCACACGCGACGGAAGCTTAAAAAATGGAGTAACTTCTCCCGTTTTCCCAACATTTCTCTTCACTACTCTGCTCCTATTGATTGTAGCGTGATGAAAAGTATACTATAACCTGCCCAGGAGTATGAAGAATAATTGTACCAAGTTTCGTTAAAATCCGTCGAGTAGTTTTTGTTTCTATAAGGAACAAACACACAGACAGACAGACAGACAGACAAAAATTTTACTGATTGCATTTTTGGCATCAGTATCGATCACTTATCACCCCCTGATAGTTATTTTGAAAATATATTTCATGTACAGAATTGACATCTCTACAGATTTATTATAAGTATATAGATAGAAGATAAGCACGGTTTCTCAATATCAATTATTTTCTGTCAATAAGGTCGAACGCTCTGAACGCATCGACAGCCAAATATTGAATGAAGCTCGCTTTCTTTTTTTTTTTGTTTCTTCCCAGGCGGGGGAGGGGGTGTGAAATCCTCATGGATACCCTACAGCCGGCTGTAGAGTTATGTCAGACTCTTACTGACTAAAACACACCCGTGGGGGGTGCCTATGGCCTTAGGGGCCTTACAGGCTTCATCTGATGCGATCAACCCCTGAGAAGGGGATGATGCAGCGCTGCCTTAGTAAATACTACTGCTAGTGCGCTTAGAGGACGGATGCACCCTGATGTGCATCCGTATCGGTTTGGGACTGAGTGGCTGAAGGTCTCTCAGGATCGGGGGGGCGGGGAAGCTCGCTTTCGGACCTCCCGCCTTTTTATACCTTACCGCGCCGTCACGACCCGTGTCGAGCGCGGCAGCCGTTACACAAAAATAATCCTTAAAGCATGATTCAGTATTCACGTACGACGGCGCGATGGCTTATTTCATGTATAAGTTTGGTGTTTCTATACCGATTTCTATGATTTTTTTTTATTGAATAGGTAATAATGTTAACTTTTTTAAATTAGGGATGAGTGAGAGTATTATAAACGTAAGAGTAAACAAATATAATCAGAATGCTCCGAACTGCTAAGCTATCAGGAGTTACACGTGTTATTGTGAGTCAACCATAAAAGATAGATATATGCTGTTGCGGGATATTTTTTAGACAATTTTATGTAGAATATTTCCGTCATACATGATTTCTATGTAACTTTAACCATTAAGGCTCCACACGCGACGGAAGCTTAAAAAATGGAGTAACTTCTCCCGTTTTCCCAACATTTCCCTTCACTACTCTGCTCCTATTGATTGTAGCGTGATGAAAAGTATACTATAACCTGCCCAGGAGTATGAAGAATAATTGTACCAAGTTTCGTTAAAATCCGTCGAGTAGTTTTTGTTTCTATAAGGAACAAACACACAGACAGACAGACAGACAGACAAAAATTTTACTGATTGCATTTTTGGCATCAGTATCGATCACTTATCACCCCCTGATAGTTATTTTGAAAATATATTTCATGTACAGAATTGACCTCTCTACAGATTTATTATAAGTATAGATTTACATATTACATGATTGCGAACGTGAATTTTAGCTTATACGCGTCGTCGCTACCCTATGAATGACTAACGGTGCCGGTGACTGCCTCGATAACTTGTAAGTTATCTTTTTTCATTTTTTCTGATCCTAAGTCTGTAGACTTAGGATCAGAAAAAAGGAGGTTCTCAGTTCGACTGTGTGTTTTTCCCACATAAAATTTCATCTCTTACGAGTTCTATTTTCGTAATAAAAAATATCTCATCTTCTTCAAATAACCATACCAAGTACACAACTTTAAAAATATACACTGGCGGCTGGTTTATTTCACATTATCCATCCAGCTAGTACAGGTCTATTTTCTGTAAACCAGAAAGTGTTGTAGGCAATGAGTTTTCAAGTTTTGTGTATATTCTCATCGCTCTGAAACCCCACAAGGGATAAATGACTATTAAATAATGATTTCACCCTTTTCAAATTTCAGCAAGGAGGTCTTTCATCTGAGCAATTAAGACACGTGCAAATATGGACCATTAACCAGGCCGTCTGCAGATCTCGTTATGCCGCGGTTGGCAATACTGTTACCGACAACATGTTGTGCTCTGGCTGGCTTGACGTTGGCGGTCGCGACCAGTGCCAGGGTGACTCTGGTGGCCCGCTATACCACAACAGAGTCGTCGTTGGCGTCTGCTCCTGGGGTCGAGGCTGTGCTAATCCTAACTTCCCTGGTGTCAATGCTCGTGTATCCCGTTATACTAGCTGGATTCAGAACAATGCATAAATTTCTGAAGTAAACTGTACCTATTTGCACATCTAAAATGTACAAAACTGTAAAAGATGAAAAATAAAGTTTTGCTAATGATATTATTATACACTCAAATCAAACAATAAACGGATTCTAAGAAAACGGGTTCGAGAGTTAAATGTATTTAATTAATATTCTTTAAAATAAACTTTATTTATATTATTTGGACTTATTTTCCTACTGCTGTCACCTTGCCAACAACAGTCTTATCTGTTGTTTCCTCAGAACATGAACTACAGCATTGTATAATTTTTTTTTAATATTTATAGTAAAGTATTTAATGGGATCTTCGTTCCCAAAATTACGTGTTTTAGTAATGCAGTAACCTAAAGTGAGACCCAGGCATTCATAAAATCAGAACGAAACTTCATGAACTATACAATGAACGCAACTTTTATACTAGTGAAAGTTTTAGAGATTAGGTACGTAATTATTGTGTTATTTAAAAAAGGATGTCGCATAACAAAATCATATTATTTAAGTTCCAAGATAAAAAATAGTAATGAAAAATCAAAATGACATGGAACATTGTAAACGGTGAAACAGGAAAATCTAAAACTCGAAATAACAATTTTAATTAAAACATTGAAAATAGAAATGTTATATCAGATTATAATTTTTATTATTTTTAAAGCATGTAACTGCTTGATGTTTAAATCTAAAGAAAATATAACTAGAAAAAATTCCACGCGGACCAGGCAGCAGACGGGACTCGAACCCGCACCCTTCGCAATCCGGGCGAATGCACTGACCAATTATGCTACCGCGGCCCTCACGGACCGCGTCGCGTCGCGTTTCTAGTTATATTTTCTTTAGATTTAAACATCAAGCAGTTACATGCTTTAAAAATAATAAAAATTATAACTATAATTGCTATTTCTTCTTTCAAATGTTTAATACTTGTAAAAGTATTCATTTGACATTGTGGGTTTACCTATAATGCGAAGAGATGGCGCTGCCTTGCAGCTTAAGAATAGCTAGAAAGAATTTCGACGCGGTCCGTGAGGGCCGCGGTAGCATAATTGGTCAGTGCATTCGCCCGGATTGCGAAGGGTGCGGGTTCGAGTCCCGTCTGCTGCCTGGTCCGCGTGGAATTTTTTCTAGTTATATTTTCTGTTATATCAGATGTTGAAGTTGCTACAGCATTTGAGAATTGTTTTTCTGATATTACAGTTTCAACTACAAAATATTTGTCCTACCTCATTGCAACTGAATAAACAATAAAAGAAAACATCAAACACTGCACTAGTCAATTTAGATATGTTAATTATAAAGATGTATTGTAATAATATTTTAACCAATTATATTAAAAGAAAACCGTGGATATGTGGTGTAACTCCGTGGATGTTTCTGGATCAGTAATTGAGACAATAGCTCCTATTCTGGCTAGCATATTTAATCAATGTGTTGACTGTGGTGTTTTTCCTGATCTAATGAAACACAGTAAAATAAGACTATTGCATAAATCAGGTAGCACATTTGAACCGACAAACTTATGACCTATATTAGTGTTACCCACCTTTAGTAAGATTTTTAAAAAAGATTATGCTAGATCAGATATTAACACGCTTTTTTTAGTTTCACCTGTATGTTTGTATGTATGTAACTGACTCGTTTGGGCTCAATTTTGCCCAACTTTAAGCGATCAGATTTGCTTTAAACTTTGCTTTAAAAGCAAATATATGTAGATTAGGTGACAATACAATATTATGGTACCACCGAGCTGATCTGATAATGGAAATGGAAGGTGGCTGATGGAACCTTGGACTACCTACTAGTAAATATATCGAGTTTGGGCTCATTAGATTCATCTTAACACATTCTGTTCATTTCTTCTGATGACGAGGACCTGATGATGGACTGGAAGGTGGCTGGTGGACCCTGCACTGCCTGCTAGTAAACAAATCGAGTTTGGGCTCATTAGATTCCTCTTAACATATTCTGTTCATTTTCCTGATGACGCGGACCTGATGTTGGTCTGGAAGGTGGCTGATGGACCCTGGACTGCTTACTAGTCAACATATCGAGTTTGGGCTCACTAGATTCGTCTTAACATACTCTGTTCATTTTCCTGATGACGAGGACCTCATGATGGACTGGAAGGTGACTGATGGACCCTGGACTGCCTACTAGAAAAAAAGAATCAAGTTTGGGCTCATTACAGTCGTCTTAATATATTTTGTTTATTTTACGTTAAAGCGGGGTAATAAAAAAGTCTTTCAATATATTACAATGAAAAGCGCCCCACGCTTTTTCAGTTATATATACTTAAAATCAACTACATATAAACATGACTTACTGTAAAGCCCTAATGAAGTAAACAGAGAGTATATTTTGTTTATTTTTGACTTTTTAGTGCAGTGAGTAAAAGCGTGTTTTTAGTTTTTTAATTCATAGTAATAATATTCTTCATAGTAAATAATTTGGTTTCACAAGGCGTTGCTGCAAATTTTTGATGCATGGGAGAATTTGCATGGTGCACTAGGTGTATTTTGCCACTTATCAATAGTATCTAGATTGCGTTTTTCATGAATCATTGATAATTTGATCAGATATCTTCATCACTATGGATTTTGATATACCACTCTGAATCTTATAGTATCAAATTTGTGGGATGGGGTTCGAAAAGTTAGCATCAATGGAAAAAGATCTTCTGGTTCATCTGTTAAGATGGGAGTTCCGCAGGGCGCAATGCTTGGGCCTTTCTTATTTTTAATTTATATCAATGACTTGCCCTATTTTGTAAGGGTTAACCACAAAAATGTATATAATAAGTAAGCAAATAAGGTAAAGGTTTTGAGACAAGGTTTTTCCTTAATATGGAACTACTGAGAATAAATACTTTAGGTTTGGTAATTATCCCACCAGTTATATCCATGGAACTTTTTTTTATTATAGGGGGCATACGAGCAGAGGGCTCACCTGATGGTTAGTGATCACCGTCGCCCATGGACACTTGCAACACCAGGAGTATCTCAAATATGATGCCGGCCTTTAAGGAAGGAGTACGCTCTTTTTTTGAAGGTTCTTGGGTCGTATTGGTCCGGAAACACTGCTGGCGACAACATGTTCCACAGTTTTGTCGTACGTGGTAAAAAATTTCGACAAAAACGCACGGTTGTGGATAGCCACGCATCAAGATGATGGGGATGAAATTTTTGTCGCGATGTACGATGGCGAAATGCAGCAGCTGGAATTAATCCGAACAATTCCTCAGAAAACTCTCCGTGATAAATGCGATAGAAGATGCAGAGCGAAGCTACATCCCTACGCAAAGCCAAAGGATCAAGCTGATCGGAAAGGTCCTGGTCGTCGACGATTCAAGCCGCTCGGCGCTGGATGCGATCCAAAGGGAGAAGCTGGTACTGGGGTGCCCCCGCCCAAAGATGAGAGCAGCACTCCATGTGAGGCCGAACCTGTGCCTTATAAAGCTGCAGTCGGTGGGCCGGTGTGAAGTACATTCTCGATCTATTGAGCACACCAAGCTTCTTAGAGGCCAATTTGGCCTTGCCCTCTAAATGATCCCGAAACTGAACGTCGCTCGATATTTCAACGCCAAGAATTCCAATACTAGCTGAGGCAGTTAGAGGAGTGTTCTCAAAAAGAGGAGATACGACAAATGGTATTTTTTTTGCGGTGAACGCGCATACTTGTGTCTTGGAAGGGTTAAATTGGACTAGATTAAGTCGGCCCCAATTCGTTACTCGGTTTAACAAAGTTTCTACTTCAGACACAAGTTTGTTCCGGCACTCGATGACGTTTTCCCGTAAAATGTTGGCGCGGCCGGTATATAGGGCATCACCCGTGCTGTCGTCTGCATAGCAATGAATGCCATCAATTTGAAGCATATCATTGATATGAAGAAGAAACAGCGTAGGCGATAGCACACAGCCTTGTGGAACACCAGCGTTTACGGATTTGGAGTCCGAGCATGCACCGTCGACTGCGACCTTGATGCTCCTGACCGCAAGAAAGCTAGTGATCCAAACGCGCAGCTTTTCAGGAAGTCCATAAGAAGGAAGCTTCGAAAGAAGCGCTTTGTGCCAAACCCGATCGAAGGCCTTCGCGATATCCAGACCGACCGCCAATGCTTCCCCCTTGGTCTCGATCGCCTTTGCCCAACGATGAGTCAGGTATACTAGTAGATCACCAGCCGAACGACTCTGACGGAAACCGTACTGGTGGTCACTGATCAGCTATTAAGTAACAATAGTTCCATGTGGAACTAGCTACATGGAACTGCTGGGAATAAAAAAAATCGTATTGTTTGCAGATGACACTTCACTTTTGTTTAATGAAGCGGTTAAAGAAGTATGAGAATAAGATTTTAATGTCTTTGATATGCCATTTGGTTTTTGTGCCGTTTGCATCTTCTGATATGTTCACTTGTACTTGTACACAGGGTGTATTTTTGCAGCATAACTTTTTACAAAATTAGGACAGATTTTTTCCATACTTCGAGGTGAGATGGAAAAAAGAACCGCAGGGAATTGTTTTTCAACCAAATACTAAAAAGTAAGGCATATTAGCAGTTATAGAGTAAGCACAAATTGTTCATCACTTGATGAATTTTGGTATTAGACTTAATTACAGATTGAGAATAAGGAGCGATTAGGGGCTGGGAGGAGGGTTGAGGTATTCATGAATAAATAACTGGAGCTGGGGTATCGATAGATTTGACAATATTTTCCGCTGGTTGAAAGGTGAATGGTTCAAATTTATTAATCAAGTCATCTTTTTAGTTTTAAGATTATTAAAGGTCAATTTCAATGCATAAAAATCTGAAATATAAGTGATTAGACAAGCTTTAATTAGGCGAGTAAATTTAGAATCGCCCTGTATTAATCTATTTCTTTTCCCTTCAAGGTAGTTGATGGTCGTTTCGAATTGAGCAAGATCTTCATCGATAGGACTGGGAGAATTTAAAATGTCCTACAACGTTATCAAATAAAGTCGCTGTATTTGTTTTCTTAAGTCTATGACCGTGTTTGCTGAATCCTCCTAATTATTATCTCATATACACCGTGAATTATGAGTATCCTAAGAAACTTTACTAGCTAATTCAGTAAAACGTTTAGGTTATAATTCCTCAAAAAAAAAAAACTTTATCAGCAAAGAATTTTTTGAAGAATGTCTTCACTTTAAGTCACTATTTGTGTACTACAAACCAGCTACTACTACAACTTCCTAAAACCTTAACAATTGTAATTATTATAAATTGATCCAAATAAATCAACTTATAAAATCTACGTACTTTAAACGGGCAATAATTCCTTAATAGGTATGATAATTATTTACAAATTTGCACCGTTTCAGGATATTTGGTAAACGATATAAATCAATATTTTTATGGGCGTGTAGGACGTTTACTGTTTATAACTCTACTGTTAGCAATATTTTTATTTACCTGTTTTTGAAGTTTCTCAGGTGACTCAAAATCCACGGTGTATAAGTTCAGGTTTGTTAAAATAATCGAATTTAACTAGGCGAGTTTATTTTCTATCCCATCATTCTATATCCCTACTATACTTACACTGTTCGTAACAGTCGAGTACCTGCTTATTTGTGCAGTAAATTGAGCGTAAAAGTATAATCGATTTATAAGTCAAATAGTATTACTATAACCTATACAGCTGGGATTTTTTATTATCATTTAAGAGAGGGAGGGCATAGCGCGAGTTTTAAGCAGTTAAGCAACAAAAACGTTTTTGTGTGTTGTTTTTCTGCAGTGAGTAAAGTTCCAAAGCTCCACGGGGTGAGGAAATAGGGTTCAGTACACAAAAGTCTTCATTCGTATGCAATTATTAATATAATTATATATAAAATGTATATATATAAATCAACGGTTTTCTAGGTTAGCGCGACAAACTCGGGATTAATTCCAAATAATCTACCCTGGATAAGTGGTACATTCATCCACCTTCTTGCGGTCTCGCACAGAAGATGAAGGTAAAGGACAGTAGAAAAGCTAAAGGGAAAATCTGCAGTCTTAATAGTTGGGCGCCAATTTTGTCGTGTAGCAACAAAATAATATGAAAAAAACAGGGATCACATTTGATCCCTGTCTTTTCATAGTTATTTCGTCAGAAAGTCAGAGACAAGGGGCAAGGATGACAATATATTTATTTACATAAGGATAAGATAAAACTTTACAATCAAATGGTGGAAATGGTAATGTGCGGAGTGTGGAGGTGTACAGTGCAATGGGCGTGGCTCGGGTGGATCTTTCAATGGTAGGCGGGCAGCGCTTCAGGTGTACGGGTGACCCTGCTGGTAGATGGCCGGTGCTGTCAGTAGGCGGTCGGTGCTGCTGGCAGACCGGCGGCGCTGTTGGTAGGCGGTCGGCGGCTGGTAGATAGGTGACGCTGCGGGTCACCTGGCCTCAGACAAAGATGGTTGGCGACGCGGTGGAGAGCACGCCGACGAGGAGAAGTGAAGATTAGATGGGTAATTTTTGTGTTATATATCCAGGTTAAACTGTACTTCCAGGGCCCAAGTGGTGATACTTCACACTAGGTTAGGTTAGGTTAGGTTAGTGTTGTGACTTTCCGGTTATAATAAGGTACTCTGTGGTTGTGACCATAAGGCGCGGGCCGAGCGAGCGAAGCAAGCGAAGCGCCAGAAAAATAAAATTAAAGAGACCTTTTCTACAAAAAAGTTCGAGAATCACCTCTTGGGCCCTGGAAGTACAGTTTTACTGCCAAATTTGTCTTGTGGCGTCTTTCTTGAGACAAATTAATGACAAACATTAATATTTTCGTTTCATTCAATCTTTTTAAACAGCTACTATTTGCAATATTTGGTTAAAATATCAAAAGCTAACGATAACAATAACGTATATGGCCACAGTTTTTCGGTGTCAGGGCATATCTAACGACCTAAATCTTCGCACCAGTAGATGTTTTACATCAACACCCTACTGTTATAAATAAGAGGAAGACAAATAAAAAAAAGATTGTAGTCAATAATCACATATCACAACCAAATAAACTAGTTACAGATTTTTTTATAATACTTTAATCATGTTTTAAATTAAGATTAAGACGATATATATTATTAACTCTATGATAATAACGCTATCAGGTATCACATAACATTTTGTTAAATATTCTGATTGTATAAAACTAGGCTTATTACTCAAGAATTCTTGGATAGAAGCTAGTAAAATGCGTGTTGTTGTTGCCTTGCTAATAAGTTCGGTTCTTGTATCAGGTAAATATTTATATTATTGTGAGTGTATTATTGTGTATGTAGTGTGTAGTGTGTTGAAATAAGTTTTAGTATAAGGTGATTCTACAATATGACCAGACAAAAACTAAATATGTATAATACCATGAGTTCGTGTTTTACTAGTCACGTGTTTTGTACTGATTGAACTATGCTGGATTTAGAAAGACAGACTTCAAAGTTAGTAGACTATTTAGTTAAAAAAATATACCTACTTTATTAGCTGAGCAGAAAAATCCCATCCGTTTCAACAATAGCAATACAGTAGTTGTGCTTTTTAACATTTTCATGTTATGCTGAATATTGAAAATATTACGATAACGTTACGATAATACGTTTTAAGTAATAATAAGGAAATTTAGAAAGTGACGCATGAGTCAGCCAATGCTAGGTTATATATTATTATTGAATTATACGACCTGCCATATTATTATGTCGCGAATTCTGAGATTTTATAGATATCATGATATTTAAACCAATAGTCATTATTACCTACCTATTTCTTGAACAATGTAGAAGGTGATCACTATCAGCCTTCTGTCTTTAAGAATCTGAAGTAGTCGTGATAATTTAAATATTTAAATTTCAGCTGAACCCCGCAATTCGCAAAGAATTGTAGGGGGTTCTCTGACCACGATCGACAGATATCCCGAGATGGCGTCGCTTATAACCGCCTGGCCGTCCTGGTTCGCCCACGAATGTGGTGGTACTATTCTCAACAACAGAGCTGTACTTTCCGCAGCACACTGCTTTGGGTACCTACTGTAGTAATGGCGCAATTACACTTGGTCGTTAGCCCCAATACAATTGTCTATCGAATTTGGACAAACGACTAATTGTTAATGAACGAATGTATTTTTTTTAAATCTTAGAAAGCTTTTAAAGGCCTTTTCATTGACAGTTTACCAGCATTTGTTGCTTCCATTCCGTAACGCATGTGGTCATCACCTATAATTGTAATAACATTAAGCTTAAGTATTTTATCATGACCTGCTAGATTGTTGTGTCAATGTTTATTATGTAGGTAATCAAATAAATAAATAACTAAATGAAGGATGTCGGTAACGGAGTCGAGTTCGCCCATATTCGGTCAGTAATGGTTACCGTCTTCCCTGTGTTCGAGTAAAAACAATGCTAATATTGTATCGGCTGCCCGAATCTGATTAATGTCTTTGGTGTACCCAAATACGGGCTAACGACCAACTGTTAATGCGCCTTAACTCTATTTGAAATATTTTAAATAAATTTATCTTTTCTATAAAATTCACTTTTTTCTTATGTGTACATTATCTGATTAATATTTTTAAAATGTTAATTTTAGGAACGATCCCCCTTCCGATTGGCGAATCCGTGTGGGTTCTACTTTTGCTAACAGTGGTGGTACAGTTATATTTACTAGTCAGATTATCCGTCATCCAGCTTTCACCAGAGTGACATTCGACAACGATATCGCTGTTCTTCGTACTGCCAGCGCCATTTCCTTTTCCGATCTAGTCAGACCAGGGAGCATTGCTTCACCCACATACAACCTCGGAGACAATCAAGTCGTATGGGCTATTGGATGGGGACGTGATAACGTAAGTAAACATTCTTAGTAAGAGTATTTCATAAATACTTGTCATAATAGTCATAATATTTATTGCTTCATGTTGGTTACATTTAGTTCTTAAATTTAATAACAGCTCGCAAACATGATCCCTGCAAGGGCATTGCAAATTATAATAAAAGTATACAAATATTAATTTAAAATTTGATAAAATTATAATAGGATTACAATTTAAGATAGATAGAAAAATTAAATTAGTTAACAAAAATATAATTTTAAAATTAATTCTTATATCACTTTAAGCAATTATAAAACACATTTAGGGTTAGTTTAAGAAATGTATGTCAATCAAAACAAATATTGGCATGTGAAGTGAATTTTGTACTCAAACATGAGTGACTTGTTATTAATATGATTAGATTATATTTTAGATGTTGATTATGATACATTTATGATGATTAAAGTTATCAGCCAATTTTATTGCGATTACGTCTCACTCATTGCTTTGAAACAGAACAATACTTTCACAACCTAAGGTACTAGAAGAACATTCAACAAATCTGTAATATCTTGATAGTACGTAAAATGGTCAGTGCATGTTCCCGTATAGCGAAGAGTATTAACCGATTTTAGCCTTATCCTGGGCTAACTTGATGTTTTCTTGGAATTTATTTAGTATAAATATCTGACAGGTTAGGTTACATGTTTCATCATCATCAACCTATTAATGTCCCCACAGTGGGGCGCAGGCCTGCCCTATGGATGGAATAGGGAGATTGGACCATGACCCACCACGCTCGCCAGTGCGGGTTGGCGGGTGCTAACGACTGCTGATGCAGCCGGGACCAATGGCTTAACGTGCCTTCCGAAGCACGGAGGAACTCGAGATAGAAGATTTTTGGTCACTCATCCAAAAATCGACCACTGCGAAAGTTGCTTAACTTCAACGATCGTAACCAAACGCTCTAACCACCTGCGCCATCGAGCTCCTAACATGTTGGTTATATTTTTATTTTCACATTTAACTGCTAGATGTTAAAATTTAAAGAAAATTTGACTACAAAAAAATCCACGCGGTTCAGGCAGCAGACGGGACTCGAACAGCCTTTATGTACATAAATGAAGCAAAGAAAGCGTGAAATAAATCAAGCAGTCAGTATTGATAATTTTTAACTTTTATTTCAGTTTGTTGGCAGTATGTCTGAACAACTGCGTCACGTGCAAATTTGGACAGTTAATCAAGATATATGTCGAAGTCGATATGCGTCCATCCGTACTGTTACCGACAATATGCTTTGTTCTGGCTGGCTTGACGTTGGCGGCCGCGACCAATGTCAGGGTGACTCTGGCGGTCCCCTCTTCCACAATGGAGTTGTTGTTGGTGTCTGCTCCTGGGGCTATCAGTGTGCTCTCGCTAGATACCCCGGTGTCAATACCAGAGTGTCGCAGTACACTGATTGGATAGTTAGCAACGCTTAACTTACTGGAAGATAACATAATCAACCCAATATCCCACTGACTGTGTTAAAAACAAAACCTAAGTGGCTCGTTGAAGAATAAATGACCGATATAGTTCTCACACAAATACGTACGCATCTTTATGCCGTGTCGCGAGCAGGGTAGCCGGAGAAATAAAGCGTCACATGGCACAATCTGTTCCGGCCACATCATAAGACGGCGCGGCGCCCGGGGCGAGCAGGCCACTAGCTAGTCGCCAGCGGCCACCGCCACTGCACTTCTATCAAGACAACTACCAAGACATTTCGTAATATGTGTACCGCGGCGGCCGTTAAACAATTGTAACAAATCATACCTAACCTTTATATTTGTAATATCCAACGAATAAAAACATGATAAAGAAGACAAAGTTGTATGTTTCTACGCGATCCTTTCACATCTCTTGCTTCACTCAGTTTATCAAACAACCATGACGTGTCCAATCAGAACCCAAAAAAATAATGAAAAACATAGTTAAATGTTGGGAATAACCCAACATTTAAGTGAGTTTTCTGGGATATGGCCAATCCACTGCACGAAAACGTAACTTACTCGACATGTTTCATAGTCATTATTTGATTATTTACTAATCAAAAGTAATTTCCTATACTCCGCAATTGCCATAAGTGTTGCTCCGGCACTCAGGATGGGCCCTCAGGTCCGAAAAATGCCAGCTGTGGTATCTTTGAGGTGATACTATGGTTATGGGAAAAAAATATACATATTTTAAATTGTCAAGGTTTGGCAATACCTGCACTTTCCGCACTCATTTCGGGGGTCTCAATCCTCAATATAGTCTATGGTTTTGGTGGGTAGGGCCTCGTCCATTTCAGCAAGTTATCGAGCTAGATAAAATGAGAGGGGAGGAGTCCGCACGTTGTAACCCCCGGTGTCGTGTGAAAGCATCATGTCTTTCCCAGACATACAAATGGCACCATTGATGCCTTTGGTCCACATTCTTATACGTTTCTTTTCATAACCATCAACAGAAGAAAAAAAAATCACTTTTTCCTAACTGGTTATGTAATGATGATTATGAAACAAGAATATTAAAATATATAACGTCAACAGCGAGGACATCACCTATGTGACAATTTATGTCGTTATGGCAGACACTTTGGAGGATCTCAACACAAATTTCAATAACCTCAGCAGAGCATTTCAATATGTGGGCAGAACATGAGTAAGACGAAAATTATGTATAACGCTCATATTCCGCTCCACACGGTTATCCTTGAGAACTCTGTACTCAAAATTGTCGACAAATACATATGTTATATATGGGACAAATCCAATTTCGTGATCGAGGTAACAGTGTGTTGCCAGTGATGACATAAACAACTAAGATTGATTTTTGACTATCGGCCCCATAAGAAGGCTAAGAATCACACAGCGAGCGATGGAGAGAGCTAGCTATGCAAATCTCTCCGCGATCGAATCAGAAATGAAGAAATTCGTCGAAAATCTCATTTCAGGTCGAGTTCTGAAAAATACGCGGTCTCCACTCTAACCTCACCACCACCACCCTGTGGCCATAATTCCAACGCGTACAAAGAAATTTGGTGACTCATTTCTTTGTCGCACTATCCGTAAATGGAATGCTCTGCCCGCTCACGTATTCCCTCCCTCTTACAACCTGAGATCCTTTAAAAGAGGCATGAAGAAGCAACATGCAGGCCGGCAGGGTGAGGCAGGCAGGTAGAATCAGCTATCTTCGCGTCTGGACTTCACCTTCACTTAACATCAGGTGGGGTAGAGTCATTTGTCGCACCTATCTATAAAAAAAAAACTAAGCTTAACGGATTGCTAAGTTGAAGTGGCTATGGGTGAGGCAAATAGGCCGGCGGCTCGATGGATGGATGGGATCTGAAGCCAGTATAGAGAACATGTCTTGAAGATAAAATAATTTAACTGATTGTTTTTTTCTCCTCTAAACTCTTCGACAGTCCTTTAAAAATGTTCACAATTGCCCAATCATTTGGATAATGGGACTAATCCTGAAACCATGGGCGAAAAATTCCTGGCTGGACTCCGACTAGCTTCTTTTGCAATCCGGGCGAATGTACTAACCGTTATCCTATGCTATCGAGACTATTAGACGAATTTCTTCTAGTTTCTATTCTTAGACTGCAAGGCAGCGCCCATATTTTCAAATTTTAGATAAACTAAAATAGTTGATTTCCATGTCAAAGAACCCATGACGGCCACATGGTAAGTAAAAAAATCCTGGTTGGACTCGGAATAGCTTCTTTGCAATCCGGGCGAATGTACTAACCGTTATGCTATGCTATCGAGATCCAAATGGACGTATTTCTTCTAGTACCTATTTATTAGACTGCAAGGCAGCGCCCATCTTTACACATCTTCTATCTTTATATATAAAACTCAAAGGTGACTGACTGACATAGTGATCTATCAACACACAGCCCAAACCACTGGACGGATCGGGCTGAAATTTGGCATGCAGGTAGATGTTATGACTCAAGCATCCGCTAAGAAAGGATTTAGATCAATTCTACCCCCAAGGGGATAAAATAGGGAATGAAAGTTTGTATGAAACTTTGTCAATTTTAAACCGATCGGGCTGAGACAGCATGTAGGTATAAGAAGAATCATAGATGAATGTCATAGTGTATAATACGCCTGAGAACAAAAACTGTAGTCTACACTTGAGCTCTACACCGAAGCGAAGCGAGGGCGGGCCGCTAGTTTTAGATAATCTACAATACTTAATTTCCATTTCAAATAAGGATCTTTTTTAGATGTAAAATAAGTTTAATGATTAAAACAAAAAGCTAACGACGGTATCGTGGAACACTCGGTTGAAACGCAGATAAAAATAAACATAAGTTTAAGGGCTTTTACAGTGCGGAATAAATTCGCAAACGACAATAATTTCTTCGCGAACTACGATTCATTATCGCCTGCGAAATATCAGGGCCAAGGACCGTCGCTGTGCCACCACGGACGGCAGTGTGCACCGAAACATGGGTTTTGCTTAAGAAAATAACCATTATACACTAATTAATTTTACATAATTATAGAATTTTGAAGAAGATAACTAAACGTTTCTGGGTCTATCCTATGGCAGCATTAAGACCTTCTAAAAAAATATTTGTGTACGGTATAACGATCTTCGTGACATGTCTTTTTTGTTACTTATTTTCGAATGTTTATCTATTCAATGTTTTGATAACCATATCGTTGGCCCTCTTCTTCGGTACAGCAACGCATTATGGTGAAATGCTATTACACTATTACTAAGACTCCACTGTCCGTTAGTCTGTCTATCACCAGGCTGTATCTCATGAACCGTGATAGCTAGACAGTCGAAAAAAGACGGTTCAAAAGTGTTAGTCATTAGTCGTTCTCAAATAGGGGCCTGAAAATGCGGCGAAATAGTTCCAGTAAAGGATGGTACGGCAGTGTTTGCTTCGCGCTCGACTTGTCGGGGGCACTGCCGTGCCCCTCGATCCACAAAACACTTAGCACTCAAACTCAAAATCATTTATTCAGTCTTGGTTTTATTGTTACAAGCTCTTGTGAACATCAACTCTATGCCATCGGTTCGTAAATCTACGGCGGGAGAGCCTGTACTGAGAAAAACCGGAAAAACACTCAGCAAGGACTATTTTTTTCTCCCTGTTTTATTTCATACAGTGTCGTCAATTGAAAGATGTCACCAAAACCAATGTCAAGTTCCATCATATTCTTAAAAATTACGTAAAGTTAAATATACACATATTTCTAAAATATACGCTTATTTAATTTAAAAAAGGGTCAAATAACAAAATCCAGTTTTACAAACCCCAAGATGCTTTGTTATTTGTGTAATATTTTACAGTATAGTAACCCTTCTTAAGGAGGCAACTTTTGATATAAATTTTATGAATATTATGACTTTTGGCTAATTTATTTTATTTTGGCTATTTAATTATTCTAACAGTAAGTCTTTGCCGGCCAAGCCCTGAATATTTTGGTGAATAATGTTAATGCCGTTGGGCTTCGCTTTTGTCATGCATTTTAGATTTATTCTGAGGTGGTATTAAAATAAAATACTACAATTTAATAAAATAGTTGAATTAGTACAAGTACCTACTAATGATATTTTTATAAGAACTAATTTTGACCTACGAGTAATTATGTAATGAAATATGAACAGAATGATTATCCCTGCTTTAGTTACCTATTAATAGAATAATTATATTTGATGCTATGGCAACAAAAATAGATAAATAAACTTGCCATTTGCCAATGAATAATCATAAAATTTTATATTATAATATTTGAAAAATATTTTTTTTGTGGTAGCTCCCCTACATGGGAAATTTTTGTTTTCATTGTCTACCCCACCGTGTGGGTTATCGTTGAATAAGTCCGGATAAGTCCGGGCCGGAGGATCCGTTTGCGAAATATTAAACTTTACAGTACTAATTTTTGTTCGAGTAGGACGCCCTCCCCCTCTAAAAGCTTAACTATTGGCTTGAAAAACCTGGAGAAATTCATGATAATAGGGCTTTTTATCACCTTTGGGGGAAAACTATAACGGTTAAGATAGATTTGTTGGTTTAATAGTAATGGTCGTTCAACTTTGGTTAAATAAAATTTCTTACCTATTGAAAATTCCGCAGAAGAAAACATTAGACTACAACACAATAGTGACATAGAAGTTATTGTAACGTAAAGCCTTGCATTGAAAACAAAAACTATTTAAAAATTACAATAATATATCATTAGTTCCACAAAACTACCGCGAGTACCAACAGCAACGTTTTTGAATCACGCTATCGGTACGTTTTTATAAAAGCACTGTTTTGGGTTCCGTAGCCAAATGGCAAAAAACGAAACCCTTATAGATACGTCATTTCCATCCGTCTGTCCGTCTAACCGCATTAAGATTTTCACACAAAAATAGAAAAAAAACAATATTTTTGGGGGATCCCCACAGGTGTTCAAAACACTCTTTATGGGCGAGACCGACACGCACTTGGCCGCTTTTTAATTATTAAGAAGAAGAAGTCTATCAGGAAGTGTCGTCAACATTCCCGAACGACTTAAAATATATAATTCAACTTTGAATCTTAAGTTGTTTTCTGGCGATAATAATTTTTAGGGACAACGCGATGAACATAAACTCTATTAATTATAATATTCCCATGCAGAAAATAAACACTCCTGCTCAAATAAGGGTTTTTCAATAAGAGCGCTACAAAAGTTTTTTTAAATAAAACAAAAACGATTTTGGATATCAATAAAAAATTTTATTCCTGTTAAAGTACATTCTATGCCATTATGTATGGAACTCGATTTCTTTTGCATGGCCACCACGGGCACGCTTGCAGAAGTCCAGACGCTGAACCCAATTTTCGACGGTTTTCAAGCATAAATCGGCCGATACTGCTGCAATTTCACGTTCGATATTCGTACGAAGTTCATCAATCGTCGCTGGCTTGTTGGCATAGACCATAGACTTGACGAAGCCCCACAGGAAATAGTCTAACGGCGTCAAATCGCACGACCGAGGCGGCCAATTGACTGGGCCATTTCGTGAGATAACACGTTCACCAAACTTGGTTTTCAATAAATCGATTGTGACATTCGCTGTGTGGCTTGTGGCGCCGTCCTGTTGAAACCACATATTGTCCAAGTCCATATTATCCAATTCGGGCCAAAAATATTCGGTTATCATTGAGCGGTAGCGATTCCCATTCACAGTAACGTGCCGGTCTTGATCATCACGGAAGAAGTAAGGTCCAATGACGCCGCCGGCCCATAAACCGCACCAAACCGTAATTTTTTCGGGATGCAATGATGACTCATGGAGTACGTGTAGATTGCTGCCTGACCAATAATGCATATTTTGCTTATTGACGAAGCCATTCAGCCAGAAATGAGCCTCATCGCTGAAGATGATTTTTCGATGAAAATCCGGATCATTTTCAAGTTGTTGCTCAGCCCAATTCACGAACATACGACGCTTCTGGTGGTCAAGCGGCTTCAGTTCTTGCGTCAATTTGATCTTGTAAGGATGTAGGCCAAGATCTTTTCGCAAAATTCGCCACAACGACGTCACAGAGATGCCCAACGCTTGAGAACGACGTGTGAGAGACTGATTTGGGTCTTCATCAATTGATGCGCTAGCGGCATCAATATTCTCGACACTACGGGCACTTCTTTGTCTCACTGGCACGGGAACATTTTGTACTGTGCCTGTGGATTCAAATTTTTCCACTAGACGCTCAATTGTTGATCTGGCAGGACGATTATGACGACCATAAATTGGACGTAGCGCTCTTAAAGTTGAGGCCACTGACTCCGAATTTCGGTAGTAAATTTTAATAATTTCGACTCGTTGTTGGATCGTATATCTTTCCATGATGAAATGGCAAACGTTACTGAAGAGAAATGTCAAAAGAACGGGGAAAAAAAATGGCGTCGTTTGCTGTCCCTATCGATCTACTTTTGTAGCGTCCCTAATGAAAAACCCCTTATATTGTGGTAAAGACAGGCAACTACGGAATCCTACACTGCTCGTGGCTTGACACGCACTTGGCCGGTTTATGTTCTATATTAACAATGGCAATATGCAGAAGCTTGAATATTTGGTTGTATGTTTACTTTAAAAATAATATATAATACTATACAATGTGAGGTGGACATGTTTTTTTTGTCGTTTTTTGTTCGATAGATTATAGTATCTTATGTTGTATAGTCTACTAACTCTACTTGGTAAGGGGTCTATCGACACGCTTTCTTAGCTTGTTTTATTTTCTTTTTTTTTCTTTTTTAGCGCTTTCCGGAGCTGGGTCGCCAATGAAGCACCTTAGGACCGAGCCGGGGGGACCTACTGGATGCGGAAAGCTCAAGATCGTTGTGTTTGAAGATCCCTAGAGGAGGCATATGTCCAGCAGTGAACGTCTATCGGCTGATTATGATGATGATGATGTTGTATAGATAATGGTATGGAATCCTTCGTGCACGAGTTGGAATCGCATTTAATTGTTGTTTTAGATGTAGGTATTGCTTTTGTTTACACTAAGTCAGTCACTGTAAATATACCTTTTTTGTGTCTGGGAAATGCCTTACGCATCCTTCAACCACTGTGGGAGTAAGAAGAAGGTATGCGAGACTCCTCCCTGTTTATATCAGTCAGCCCTGTGGCCGAATGAAATAAACAGAGCTGTACCTAATGCCTTGAACAGGGCCACTAAAAACCAGACAATACCCCTGTACCGTCACCCGACACGCAGCTGTAAATATACTTAAGTAATTCACCTTTATAGCGAATGACAGTGCCAGTTATGTCTTACTTCATAATCGGTGAATATTATTATTTATTTACATCCACTTCGGCTAAAGATACAATTATACTTCTATTATTTTATCTTTATACTGAAAGTTTTATATAAAATAAAAATAAAAGTATTTGGTTTGTTATTTCATTTAATTAAATACTATTATCACTTTTAAAAGAAATGAGAAACAATAAAAAAATATTAAACGTTACAATTATGATAATTTTGACAAAGTTAAGTTGCCCTTCAGATATTTATGCATTGTTAAGAATCCAGCTAATGTAACGAGCAACACGAGTATTGACACCAGGGAAGAAAGCTTGAGCACAGCCTCGGCCCCAAGAGCAGACGCCGACGACGACTCTGTTGTGGTACAACGGACCACCGGAGTCACCCTGGCACTGGTCGCGGCCCCCGATGTCGAGCCAGCCAGAACACAGCATGTTGTCGGTAATAGTATTGCCGACTGAGGCATAACGATTTCTGCAGGTCGCCTGGTTAATGGTCCATATTTGCACGTGTCTTAATTGTTCAGATGATTGACCTCCTGCCTGAAATTTCATTTTTTTTTATTTAAGTATTGGTACACTGATATTTGCGAACTCATTGTCTACAGCAGTTTCTGGTTTACAGAAAACGATTTGTACTGTCTGGATGGGTAATTAAAATAAGCCAGCCGCCTGTGTATGTTTTTAAAGCTGCGTACTCGGAATGGTATTTTGAAGATCAATCTCTTGATATCACCATTACAATGTTATTAAAAACATATTTGTCACGGGAGATATTAATATTGATATTTAATGCGATAGCACAGATTCTTAGTCCTCGCTATACATTGTCTACTGCCGAACCACATATTTCCAACTCGGGGGTTAAATTGCATCGATCACAGCTTTTTGAAAGTTTGTACAGTAGCTAAAATAATAGATTGCGACTCTAGTATAACTGATCACAGATTTGTCCTCATATCAATATAAACAAATGTTATCAATCAAAAAGTACCTAAAACAATTACTAAAATCTATTATACTATACTAAAGTTTTATAAAAACTGAAAACCACAATCTGGCTTCAAATTACTGACTCTAAAGATCCCGAATTATCCTCGGAATGTTACATTGAAATACTTTCTCTTGACTTGTTACAATATTTTCTCTTGACTTGTATATATGCATAGGTCTGGCTGGGAAGGAAACAAGAAAAGTCTAAGGTTGTATTTTTTAATGTAATTAAGAGTTACAGAAAAAATGATTGTTTTAATAAAATACTAATATATTTTATGCATTCATAATGTATCATGTGAATTCAGTGTAAACAAATTCTATAATCTAAAGATATTTATGTTTTTATTTTATTTTTTAAGCATTTAACTGCTAGAGTTACCTACAATGCGAAGAGATGGCGCTGCCTTGCAGCTTAAGGATAGGAAAATTTCGACGCGGCTATCAGGGCCGCGGTAGCATAATTGGTCAGTGCATTCGCCAGGGTTGCGGAGGGAAGTTTTTTTTGTATTAAAACTTATTTAAAGATATTTCCAAGCTTTTTAGATGTGGTTGATTACCATTAGCTTCTCTATTTATTTTTCTTAGTCTGTGCCTATAAACTGCGATAGCCAACTAACGAACGTTAACGCGTCTCAAATATCTGGTCATTGATAGGACTGTGGGTATTTTATATCGTTGGTGGCACTACCCTGCCGAACACAATTTTATTATTAGTGCGTGGGTTAGTTCGACATTGTTTTGTCAATGATACGAATTGTCAATTAGAACTTAACAATATCAACTTAATTATAGATGTACTAGCTGTCCCAGAGAACTTCATAACGCCATAAAAAAATAGGGGTTGGTTGGAAAATTTAGGGTTGTATGTATGTATTTTAGTATGATGTATCAAAAAAAAAATAAAAACATAAAATTTTGTCAAAAAAAATTGAAGGGTGGACCACACTTAACATTTAGGGGGAGGGGGATGAAAAATAGATGTTGTCCCATTCTCAGACCTACTGAATATGAATATAAAATTTCACGAAAATCGGTAGAGCCGTTTCGGAGTAAGTCAATTACGCACACCGTGACACGAGAGTTTTATGTATTCGATGTGGGAGAAAAATAAGCAGTCGAATTGAGAACCTCTTTCTTTTGATTTGAAGTTGGTTTAAAATGGACGTAGTCATCATCAACCGTTAGTCATTTATTGGGCAGCGACGACGCAAATATGCTGAAATATAGGTTCGCAATCATGTTATATGTAAGTGTTTAATACAACAAAAACTCTAGGAATATAATTATGTATATTTAGTATGTAAGTACATAACACAATTTTCTAATACTAGTAGTAAAAACTACTAGTTAGTACTCACAGAAGTAGTTCCCCAGCCAGCAGCCCAAACTACTTGGTTGTCTCCAAGGTGATAGGCGGCGCCAGCAAAGCTTCCAGGTTGGATAGCCATAGTGAAATGAATGATACTGGCCAGACGGATGATGGCTATATCGTTATCGAAAGTGACACGATTGTAGTTCGGGTGATTGATTATCGAGGCACTATTAATAACGACACCCCCGGAATTTGCGTTGGTGGATCCAACACGGCTGCGCCATCTTACAGCTGCATAACCACTGCAAAAAATCACTTAATAGTTTTTATCCCATCACATATTAAATATCCTAGTAATATAAGTTTTTTACGTGCTTGTTACCATGTACCTTATTTTTAGCGAGTTCCCGATATTTCGACACTGTTCCAAGCGCCATGATCACGGAGTCACTGAAGTAATCGCGGGTAGGCTGTTATTAGCAGTCATATCGGTCTACCCTCCGACGAACGACGACGAAGTCTTTTATTGTGTTTGATACCCGTACCATTGTTCACATTCTAACTATACATTCGAAACTGTTCTCGACACAACACTTACAGTATCGGATTGCGACAGGACACTTTTTTGATTATTTCGATTTTTACACAAACAAACCACAGGATTCCAGACACTCGACAATTAAACCCGACCTCACGATTGAAATATTTATGTTTTCTTATTTCAATCTATCAATATACTTATTTCTCTAACCAATTTGGTGTTTGGCATTCTGTTGAGATAATCTGTGGTTCATGGAACTCAATCCAGTGGTTTGAACCAAAATCAATCAAATGTTCCGCGATTGGTGATTTCTGCATATCGTTGTTCTTGATTAAAACAAAAAGGGAAGATACGGAACTCGCGGCTCAAAAGTCATCCGCTTAAATTGTGGTGCATGACTAAAATTCGCTTTAGTCACAGTTGGAGATTCAAACACGTTGCATGTGCACAACAATGCCTTCGATGCTTTTATAAAGAACACAAATAGTTCAAGATCAAATAACAAATTTCACTGCAACACTTTTCATTCGTAAAACTATGAAAACATTTTTGAAGTTATACTTCTTTAGGCGCGTTATAAAAAAATTATGAGAGTGAAATTTTAAGATGCGCTCGCATCTGTAACACAAAAAATTAACACCATGAAGTTGGTCGCTTTAGCGACCTACTTCATGTGCCGCGCTGCCATTACCGCGTCGCCCGCCGCACCGTACGGATGCGCGGCCACTCGCGGTCCTAGCGCGGGAAACACGTACAACAAACATCGGGAAAAGTTACGAGTTTTGAATTTAGAACAGAGACTGTTTTCATATCTATATATATAAAAATGAAACCCGTTTTCCGTTGTCACGACATAACATGAAAACGGCTTGACCGATTTGGCTGTTTTTTTTTGTAGTTTTCTAATACTCTGTACAAGGTTCTTACGGAAAAAAATATAAAGAAAATCCCAAGGGGATAAAATAAGGAATGAAAATTTGTATGAAACTTTATCAATTTTAAACCGATCGGGCTGAGACTTTGCATGCAGGTATAAGAAGAATCATAGATGAATGTCATTGTGTATAATACAAGCCTGAGAATAAAAACTGTAGTCTACACTTCAGCTCTACACCGAAGCGAAGCGAGGGCGGGCCGCTAGTTTATAATATTTATCCACATGTTTCTAGTTTGTATATTCGGAATACGTGTTTGAGTTTCATACAAGTGCAAATCACATATGTTCTAATAAATTATATTCAGTAGCGATTTTAATTGAATATTTTGATTATTTATTTATTTTTTCAAATTAAAACTGAACTTTATTGACTGTGTCCTTTTCCAGACTTTTTATTAATTTATTGTAATTAATTATTTGCATGCAATTAAAAACTAATTTTAAACGATGCCAAAGAAGGATAACTTCTCACGCGCCTACATAAGTACACGCACCCATTTTTTTTCTCAAACATCACGGTTTGTCATGAATGTAATTTACTTTTTCGCCATTCGTTATCAAGAAAAAGACAACAATACAGCTCAGCTGTTTCAAATCAAATCATCTTTATTGCGAATATAGGTTACAAAGTTGTTACACAGATACATTTTAGTACAGTACAGCTATATTCTGCCTTATCGGCATGCAACATAATATTTCTATAAATCATTAATTATTTCAATGTTATATTAATTTTAACATAGTTTATTCAAAATGTCAATAAACAATAAATTTAAGATTGTAATTATTTCATGCATTTCATTTTTTCTATACTTAGTCAAAAACTTATATCTTCCAAAAATTCACGGACCGTATAGTAACATTTTTCTATTAAAAAGTATTGTAATTTGTTTTTAAATATTATACTTTTAGGTAATTTACTATAAATATAATGAGCATTGCAAAACAAACTTTTCCTAAGTTGTGCCGTTTTACAGGGGACTACACAAAGTTTTCCAATATGACGTTCACGAGTTCTGGCCTTAAATATTTTAATATTACTTTTTACAAAGACAGCGCATTCAAAAATGTAAAGGCACGGCAGAGTCAATATTTTTAATGCTCTGCTGCATCTCTTTTGCGCCCTGAATGCAGTGGTTGCGTCAGTAGAATTTCCCCAAAAGATCAATCCATATCGTAATGTCGGCGCTGCATTCCCATAATACGCTGTCAACAAAGTCGACTCATTAGCCACTTTCCGTAATTTATATAAAGCATAGGAAAACTGACTCAGCTTAGTACATACATACTTGTTTGTAGAGAGAGAAAAAGAAACGCAGTCGCCAAGCCAAGCGAACTCGCCGTTTTGCTCGCGCTGCGTTGAAGCATACAGTTCTGTCTCGCTCGCTCGATTGAATGTTTATTTACAGAAGTGTGCGCGGGTGAAATTTGCTTATGTAGTTGAGTCGGAGCATATTTTATTTGATGCTAGTATGACCTTACCGTATCTCCCGTTTTTGTTTTAATCTAAGTTCTTGATCGCTTTTATGTGTTCCCACATTCGGCAGGGTAGACCGATATGTCTGCCACTAACAGCTTACCCGCAATAACTTCAGTTACTCAGTTACTCCGTGATCATGGCGCTTGCAAAAATACCGATATATCGGAAACTCGCTAAAAACAAGGTACATGCTAACAATCCTGTAAATAACCTATATTACTATAATGTTAGTGACCATGAAATAATCAAAAAATATAAAATGAACGTTAGAAAACGTACATAGTACAGTGAGCAGCAGTGAGCATTGCTCTATTGTTCAGAATTGTTCCTCCACAAACTTGGAAGTGGCCTTCGTTGCCCCAGGAGAACAACAAGGACGCTATCTCAGGATAGTTATAGATGGTCGTAACTGAGCCTCCGACAATCCTCTCCGGGTTTCTCGGGACGGCTGAAAAAATATTTGGTAATATGATAAAATTATGCATTGCTAAAAACACCGGCTAAGTGCGTGTCGTGGCACGCGCAGTGTAGGATTCCGTAGTAATAGGATTAGCCTAGCCCCAAAGTAAGCACTGCAAGTCTTGTGTGATGGGAAACTAGGGTAACGGATAGAATACATATACTGTACATATATAAGTATATATATTAAAATCCAAGACTGGAGTACAAATGCTTGTATTCATCACACAAACATCGGCCTGTTATTTATTTTTTCAAATTAAAACTGAACTTTATTGACTGTGTCCTTTTCCAGACTTTTTATTAATTTATTGTAATTAATTATTTGCATGCAATTAAAAACTAATTTTAAACGATGCCAAAGAAGGATAACTTCTCACGCGCCTACATAAGTACACGCACCCATTTTTTTTCTCAAACATCACGGTTTGTCATGAATGTAATTTACTTTTTCGCCATTCGTTATCAAGAAAAAGACAACAATACAGCTCAGCTGTTTCAAATCAAATCATCTTTATTGCGAATATAGGTTACAAAGTTGTTACACAGATACATTTTAGTACAGTACAGCTATATTCTGCCTTATCGGCATGCAACATAATATTTCTATAAATCATTAATTATTTCAATGTTATATTAATTTTAACATAGTTTATTCAAAATGTCAATAAACAATAAATTTAAGATTGTAATTATTTCATGCATTTCATTTTTTCTATACTTAGTCAAAAACTTATATCTTCCAAAAATTCACGGACCGTATAGTAACATTTTTCTATTAAAAAGTATTGTAATTTGTTTTTAAATATTATACTTTTAGGTAATTTACTATAAATATAATGAGCATTGCAAAACAAACTTTTCCTAAGTTGTGCCGTTTTACAGGGGACTACACAAAGTTTTCCAATATGACGTTCACGAGTTCTGGCCTTAAATATTTTAATATTACTTTTTACAAAGACAGCGCATTCAAAAATGTAAAGGCACGGCAGAGTCAATATTTTTAATGCTCTGCTGCATCTCTTTTGCGCCCTGAATGCAGTGGTTGCGTCAGTAGAATTTCCCCAAAAGATCAATCCATATCGTAATGTCGGCGCTGCATTCCCATAATACGCTGTCAACAAAGTCGACTCATTAGCCACTTTCCGTAATTTATATAAAGCATAGGAAAACTGACTCAGCTTAGTACATACATACTTGTTTGTAGAGAGAGAAAAAGAAACGCAGTCGCCAAGCCAAGCGAACTCGCCGTTTTGCTCGCGCTGCGTTGAAGCATACAGTTCTGTCTCGCTCGCTCGATTGAATGTTTATTTACAGAAGTGTGCGCGGGTGAAATTTGCTTATGTAGTTGAGTCGGAGCATATTTTATTTGATGCTAGTATGACCTTACCGTATCTCCCGTTTTTGTTTTAATCTAAGTTCTTGATCGCTTTTATGTGTTCCCACATTCGGCAGGGTAGACCGATATGTCTGCCACTAACAGCTTACCCGCAATAACTTCAGTTACTCAGTTACTCCGTGATCATGGCGCTTGCAAAAATACCGATATATCGGAAACTCGCTAAAAACAAGGTACATGCTAACAATCCTGTAAATAACCTATATTACTATAATGTTAGTGACCATGAAATAATCAAAAAATATAAAATGAACGTTAGAAAACGTACATAGTACAGTGAGCAGCAGTGAGCATTGCTCTATTGTTCAGAATTGTTCCTCCACAAACTTGGAAGTGGCCTTCGTTGCCCCAGGAGAACAACAAGGACGCTATCTCAGGATAGTTATAGATGGTCGTAACTGAGCCTCCGACAATCCTCTCCGGGTTTCTCGGGACGGCTGAAAAAATATTTGGTAATATGATAAAATTATGCATTGCTAAAAACACCGGCTAAGTGCGTGTCGTGGCACGCGCAGTGTAGGATTCCGTAGTAATAGGATTAGCCTAGCCCCAAAGTAAGCACTGCAAGTCTTGTGTGATGGGAAACTAGGGTAACGGATAGAATACATATACTGTACATATATAAGTATATATATTAAAATCCAAGACTGGAGTACAAATGCTTGTATTCATCACACAAACATCGGCCTCCACCGGGATTTGAACCCGGGACCTCTCGAGTCGGCAACACAATGAAACCCGACGTACAAACCACTCGGCCACGGAGGTCGTCAAAAGGCTTTAAATAAATAATTTATATTATAAAAGAAATAATTGACAACATGATTAGATGAAGGTGGTATCATCATCAGCCTATGAATGCAACCACTGCTGGAGCACAGGCATTCCAATACACAATATATTTGAGCAGGAGTCTTTATTTTCTACACTTCTGGACACATCTATTGGCCCACCTTAGAGTTTAGGTTTCGATGGCCCCTACCGAAATATGATTGCTAGATTGAACAAAAACTGTTGATGCAGTTTTAAACCTGATACATTTTACCATCTTTTTCGATCGCATTGTTTTAAATTTGAATTCAGAATACCATACGACATGGAGCTACGCCTAACAAGTCGGATATGCGCCTTGTCAAAGGCAATTGATTTTTGAATAAAAAACATGTTTTATCAAATAAAGGTTTAATTTAATAACGCGTGTTGCCTCCATGGGCATCTACCACAGCTCTCATACGATTAGGCATAGAGTTTATCAACCGCTCTATGAAATTTTGAGGGATCATCTCCCATTCCTCTTCTATAGCAGTTTTCAACTCCTGCATCGTCTAGGCAACTGGCTGATGAGCCCTAACACGTCTTTTTAGCTCGTCCCACATGTGCTCAATGGGGTTCATGTCTGGGCTTCTGTCTGGCCAGTCCATAACTGTGATGTTCACATCCCGAAGATATTCCCTGACGATGCCGGACGCATGGGCTCTTGCATTATCATGCATAAAAAGGAAATTTGGGCCCACATAGTCCGCGTATGGTATCACGTGAGGTTCTAAGCACTCACGAATGTACCTTTCAGCATTTAATGTTGGCAGCCGTGGTCCTGTAACAACCTCAAGTTGAGTTTTGCCGCTCGCGAATATACCGCCCCAGACAGTCCATGGGCCACCGCCATAAGCAACCCTCTCTTCAAAGCAGCATTGTGCGAAACGCTCTCCCTTACGTCGATAGACCTTCTTCCTTCCATCATTGCCATGTAACACAATTTTAGACTCATCAGAAAAGAGTACACGGCTCCAATCTTGCTGTGTCCAATTTAAATGACTGCGTGCGAAATGAAGGCGCGCTGTTCGGTGGGCTCGCGTTAGTTTGGGCCCATTAGCTGGCTTGTGTGGTACCATATCGCGTTCTTTTAACCTTCTCCGAACAGTTCGAGCGCTCACAGATACTCCGTGGATGTCGCGAATTTGTTTTTGTATCTCAATGGAGGTAAGGTGACGATTTCTCAAGCTGGTCGTCACGATGAATCGATCCTGCCTTTCAGTTGTGACCCGAGATCGTGGCCTTCCTTGGCGACGAACAAAGCCGCCAGTCTCTAGGTACCTCCGATAAACATTTCGGACCGCAAATCGACTTAAATTAAGTTGAGCACTCACGTTTCTTTGGCTGTGTCCGGCCTGAATAAGTGCCACAGCTTGGGCGGCGACTTCAGGTGAAGTATCCATGGATTATTGATAGAACCTCACCTTAATGTTAAGAATAAGTAATGTTTGTTGCAAAACCAAAGATATCAATCACTTTTTCAAGAATTAAATCCAAGTAAACCAATAAAACCAAGTTTTCTTAGTATTCGATTGTTTGATATCAACAAACAGGCTCCAAATTGTCTTTTGTTTCTTTAAATTCTGTGTTCGAAATTAAAAAAAAAGACTATTGAATGAAATTGTGAATGTGCCAGGTTCAAAACTGCATAAAAACTTTTTGCTCGACCTAATATAAAATTTTAGCTAGGACTAAACGAAACTGAAAATACAAGGTGGGCCAATAGATGTGTCCAGAAGTGTATATCGATAATTGGAAAAACCAAATAATATCCATCTATATATCTTAACTAAAATACTGAATCAAAGGAAAACTAAGTCTCAAACCGAAACTCAATTCGATATATATTTTTTTAAATACGAAAGACAACCGCCGATTTGTATTTTGTTTTCTCCCAGGCGGAGGAGACAATCCTAGTCTCGATCTCGAACATTCTCAAAAATACTCGAAGCGGCGTCTTTGATAAATAAAAAGCCGAAATAGAAATAACAAAAAATGCGGCATAAACATCTCGACTTTACGATTTGAAGTTAGAGCCGAAAGTCGCTTGTTCACAATTATCACATCTTATCTCAGATAATAATATACATTAGGAATCTTTAAAATGTGTCCCCTCCACATTCGGTAATAAATCCACATTCGTTAATGACATTACTATTGACAATAAAGACAGGAATACTTTAGGCGACTTTAGATTATAAACACGATGTCTCTCAAAGTGAAACAAAAAAAACACATATTATATAATATGAAAGTATGACATTAATTTGTTTTGTAAACAAGTACTTACAGTTACCCACAGTATTGTGTTGACTGTGGTGTTTTTCCTGACCCCATGAAATACAGTAAAATAACTCCTCTGCCTAGAACGGGAAGTACATCAGGCCCCACAAACTTTAGACCAATTTCTGTATATTTAGTAAAATTTTCGAAAAAATCATAAAAGATCAAATGCAATCACATTTTATCTCTTATCTAATAGACAAGTCCGTCCGTCCGTCCGTGGTGCTGTTTCAGCGGCCAAACCGTAAGAGATAGATAAAGAGAATGTTTAAGTTATAAGTTAAGAATAGTCTGATAAGACTACAAACCGGATTTGAGTAACGTAGCACTTCCGGTTTTCGAGAAATCACGTGATTTCTATTTCAAACGAAACCACACAAAATCTCCGAAGTTCTCAATTAATTAAATATATTTTTTTTTTGGTGAACATTTGGTTCACTGGTTTGCTAGTTTAATATAATATACTCGCGCTTCACTGTAAACAATTTGGTTTCACACGACGTTCAACAATCTATGCCGGTGTTGAACTTATACAACAAATTTATGACGCCTGGGAGAACTCGCAGGACGCTCTAGGTGTGTTTCGACTTGTCTAAGCCTTTTGATTGCGTTTTTCATGAAACATTACTCAGGAAACTCCACCATTATTCAGAGATACCGATTTAGATCTTATTGAATCATACTAGAGGTATAGGATTCAGAGGGTTGACATTAATGGCCACAAGTCTCCGGGTTCGCCGGTTAAGATGGGTGTTCCGCAGAGCTCAGTCCTTGGTCCTTTTTTATTTTTAATTCATATTAATGACTTACCTTACTATGTAAGAGATAACCACGAGATAGTGTTGTTCGCGGATGATACATCATTTTTATTTAAACTCAAACGCAAGAAAACAGTTATTGACCACGTGAACAGTTGTGTCTCTAAGTCCACTGGTTCAATGTTAACAATTTATTACTTAATGAAGGAAAACGAAATGTATGAAATTTATATTAGCTAATGTAAAACAGGTAAAAACCAGTGTGAATGTAAAGGATAGCAATGTGGGCCTTGAAGACACCACAGTATTGTTAGGGATTACTTTAGATTCTAGAAATAGACTTAGCTCTGCATCATCTGCCGTAATGAAGATACGCCAGTTAACAGATATAGATACGGCCAGATTAGTGTACTTTAGTTACTTCCATAATATAATGTCGTACGGAATTTTATTGTGGGGAAACACCGCCGGCACTCAAACTATTTTTGTTCTGCAGAAGAGAGCTATTCGATCAATTCCTTTATTACTTGTAAGAAAAAACATTAATTTGTTTCATAAAAACAAAAAAATATAACCGACTACAAAATCGAAAATGGAACTAAAAGGTAAAAAATAATATCTGGTTCATGATTTGGAAGTCGGGCGGGTCAAGCTTGAAAGACGTATTATTACTGAGAAGAAACAAAAAACTATTTTCATACTACCTGCTCGACAATGTCCGATTATAAATCACGCAATCTCAACGTAAAGCAAGTCATTGACTCCCAAGGGAGATAATGTTGTATGAAACTCCCAAGGGATTAAAGTGATTTGAATTTGGAACGTTAAGATTTTTTGGTATGAAAACTCCTAATACATACGTATCTATCATAGAGTTTTTCAATAATTATATGGCATTGCAAAGAGAGTTTATTCTAAAATCGAACTGTTCACCTATAACAAAAGATAAACGCGATTGAAAAAATATAAAACAAAAGCCAGTGTTAGGTGCTATTTTCAGAAAGTAAAATAAGTACCTACGTTATTTTAACAGTTCCGTGTTTTAACATTCTCATGTGTCAAAATGTCGTCGAGCGATAGTGATTTGACACTTGAGCTTATTAAATTAGACGCTTCATATATGGATGGATAATTTATGGATTATTAACAATATCTTACCAGAAAAATCAAAAAATAAGTATGAAAAAGTGTATGAAGATTTGAACACATGGAAAGAAACAAAAAGAGTCAAGCCTATGTCCGAATCCATCCTTTTGGTCTATTTCCATTACTTAGGATCCATTCGGAAGCCAAGCAGCCTATCAGCATCCAGCATCAAACACAGTATACAAATCAACACATACAGCAGATTGTTGGCTTTTTTAAAGAAGAAATTGGAAGGTCATCGGGCAAAAAAGTCGAAAGTATTTACAACCCAAAATGTAGAAACTTTTCTGAATGAAGCTCCAGATCACATCTTCCTGGCCATGAAAGTGAGTACATATCTACATAATATGTAATGAATTTTTCACACTAATATTATAAATGTGAAAATTTTACAAATTTATTTTAAATACAATGTAAATTCTTATGTTTTCTTTTGTTATAGGTGGCCTTAATTTTTGGAGTGAATGGCGCTTGTCGTGAAAATGAACTTCTTAACATAAAAATCGAAGATATAGAAAAGCATTCAGATCAGTTATAGATAAGCTTCCCAGATACCAAAACAAAAAAGAGAACGGTCATTCGTAGTCTGTAGAGAGCAAGTTAGAATTGTCGAAAAGTATCAAGCTCTAAGCCCTTCTAACATTAACACTAACAGATTTTTCTTATCTTTTAATAATGGCAAATGTACCAGACAAGTCATTGGCAAAAATAAAATTGACGCCATTCCGAAGGAAATTGCTAAATACCTAAAATTGCCAAACGCAGAACTCTATAGAGGCCACTGTTTTAGGAGGACATCAGCTACTTTTTTGGCAGATTCAGGAGCGGATATAGCCCAGATAAAACGACACGAGTGCTGGAAATCCTATACAGCAGCGGAGGGCTACATTGAAAATTCAATACGTAATAACAATAGAATAAGTTGAATTAGAATAATCTACTATTAATGTTTCAATCTTGACCCCGCCCGTTTTCCAAATAATGAACTAAATATTATTTTATACTTTTTAGTTCCATTTTGGATTTTGAAGTAAGTTATATTTTTTGTTTAATTTTTTTATTATTTCATCCATTATAGTGAAAATTACATCATCAACAGCCTATCCTAATCCACTGCTGGACATAGGTCTCTCCAATTGCACGCCACTCAGATCGATCTTGGGCTACTCGCTTCCAGCTTCTGCCAGCCACCTTGCGCAAATCGTCACTCCATCGTGCCTGAGGACTTCCTACACTACGTATGCCTAGACGCGGTCCCCACTCCAGAACTCGTCTACCCCAACGGTTATTGGTTCATCGGCAAATATAGCCAGCCCACTGCCACTTCAACTTGCTAATCCGGTGGGCTATGTCGATAACTCTGATTCTCTGTCGGATTACCTCATTTCTGATGCTAACCTTAAGAGAAACGCTGAGCATAGCCCTTTCCATAGCGCGCTGAGCGACTTTGAACTTGTGGACTAGCCGTACCGTCAGTGTCCACGGCTCCGTGTGTCATCACAGAAAATTACATGGTCCAAGTAAACAATAATACAATTGACGGAGAAATCGGTGAACATGCATAAAAAACATCGTGCGTGTCTTTGAAATTTAAAGGTTTCCCTCGATTTCTCCGGATTCCATCATCAGATCCTGACTTAGTTCCAATGGGACCATCTCGGAAGTTCACTCTTTCGAATAAAAAAAGAATTTTGGAAATCGATCCACAATTGACGGAGAAATCGGTGAACATACATAAAAAAAAATACAGTCGACCATAGAACCTCCTCCATTTTTGAAGTCGGTTAAAAACAGTGATGTTCACACACCTAATACAAGAAACGAAAATAAACTATCTTTAGTTCACAAAATCAATAATTCATTTAAAGGTGTCTGTCTTCTCTTAAACAATCAAGTTCCAAGCAATATCCAAGAGTCAACCATAAATAAATTCAAAGTATAAAAAAGCACTTATTAAAAAGCTTATTACAAAGTGTCTGATTATATTATGGACAAAAATGCTTGGGTTTGAAGTTTTCTATAATAAATAAATTATGATTGTATTGACTTCGTAATAACATAATGATTTGTAAATGTTGTTACATTATACTTTTAATACTGTGGAGCTCTTTTTTCTCCGCAGCTAAAAAATATGTCCAGTATCGAGTGGTCGGGAATAAAAAATTTTTGGACGATTCAAAAGAGTTGTAATATACATCCAATTTGATAAAGATATATTGATTTCTGCTTTGTGAGAAGGTCAGCGAAATACTACACAATTTCGCTGATCACTTGAGGTCCTCTAAGGATCTCGCCGTCCCAAAACCCGGAGACGCTGTAAAGGTCATCTGCGTGCAACAGCATACACACTCAAAAAAAACTTCTTCGCTCAAACTATTTTTTTTTAATATTTACCTGTGACTGCCGTTAGGGCCAACACCAGAGCAAACAACACGGGCATGGTTAACACTGTTAAAATAATTGATAATTATTTCCGAATACCATGGTTAGTTGCTTTTATACTCGTAAGTAAACATAATCTTATCTAATTATAATCATTGCATGCAGTGCATTAGAAGGTACTTTTAACCCGATTGATTCCTGATATATCATATGCTTTGTATTCATACAAACATTACAATTTACGATGCAATAAGGTTAAATTTGCCTTAAATGAACAGTCACATGCTTTTATTTGGGACACAGTTACTTGAATTTATCTTTAAATAAAGAAAACTCACATCACATACGTTATAAGGTCGAGACGTCAGTACTTTTTATTCTTGTTGAAATTATTGGCACTAAACTTGGGCCTTTTTGCTTTTGAACACAAATTAATCTATTTTTTATTATAATCTCACCTTCATTGTGTTTGTTATCGAAATCTTACAAAACATCTTCACCTTTACATTATGTTTTTTGTGTTTATTTGGTAAATCTAAAACTAATAATTCGTTTTACCCCTAGGTGATAAGAGTGATCCTTTCCAGCCTTATTGTTTTTGGACTGTTTTTTTTTCATTTGACACACCTTTGACCTTACATTTTCACCCTTCTACTACCAACCCCGTATTTTTTTAACAGAACGAAATTTGCTAGGTCAGATAGTATATTACAAAGTATACAAACTGGTCGTGCTCTGTAGTGAAAATATCGGTCAAGTGCATGTGGTGCCACGCGCAGTATTGGGTTCCGTAGTTGGTCGTCGTTACCACATGTATTTCAGAAGGAGTGTTTATAGAAAGCCATTACTTCATCTAAGTAACTTTTAAATTTTGTAATACTTACAAAAGTTGAACGACTATTACTCTAAAAGAAACTGATCTACCTTAACCATTATAATGTTACTACAAAGTTAATGAAAAGCACTATTATCTTGAATTTTACCAGATATTTCAAGCCGATAGTTAAGATTTTAGAGGGCAATCGAACAGAAATTAGCAATTCAGAGTTGAATATTTATAATATTTAGGATCCCTTAATCGAAAAATAGTCTTAGCAACCCTGGAGTCATTTAAAAGGACCTATCCAAAGTAACCCCACAAGATTGGGTAGACGATGAAAAAGAAACACCACGTAACATGTAAGGGAAGCTACTCTATTTATTTTTACATTGAAAATGTTTTTTCGTCCGCTTCAGTAGGCCGCCATTTTCGCTGAAAGTGTGACTCGCCCGTGATACTCCTAGGTTTAGGGCCACGAGGACGTTTGAGAGCTGAAAAGACGCGGAATTTGAAGGGTTTTAAGATGATGTAAAAAAAATTGGAAAAGCTGATTTTGAAAAAAAATGTTTTTGGAAAAAAATATGACTTTTTTTTTGAATAATCTATAATAGGTAGATTTATTTTCAATGCCCTTGTAGAGCACGAGATCTCTGTTTTTTTTAAATTTTACTTTACCAATTTTTGGCATGATTGGTATGCATACCTCCAAGCTCTCTAGTGCCGATAGTCTCCAAGCAAAACCTAGGACGGACAGACAGACGGACATGGCGAAACTATGAGAAAAAATTGCAGTGGAATATTATTAAAATAATGTCTGTTTCAAGCCCGCTGTAAATACCTACATTGTATTGGCCAGCTATTGAACCCTAATCTTGGTAAAGACAATAATTACAAAATTACTAGATATAAACAATATAGGTATGTTTCTATAGTTGCATCACAGATACTGAAATTTTCTGCTGATATTTTGTTTGTTTATTTTTTTACTGATAATATTTACTACTTTAACTTCCTACCTATTATAATTGATAACAGTTTTCAATGTAGCAAGTAGCGTCAAAAGATTTTTATACTCGTACTTCAGATTAGATTGTTAAACGAACCTGTGATTCACTTGTTTTTCTAATTCATTATTAAAAACATTTCGTCATGAATGTACTGACGAACCGTCCGTCAGTTAAGCTTGATATCGTACATTATGCGGTAGATATAAGAAACTGTAACAAAAAAGGAAAACCCCAAAAATATTAAGGTCGTCCAGTAGATTTTACCTTAATTTATGAAACACAATACATAAGAACAGTGTAACTTACCCTTATGGGATTTGATTTGGTTCCTTTAATATTTATTCATGCAAATACGACTTTTAGAGATGAAAAAAGGCAAATTTCAAATTTCTATGGATTATGATCCTGTTAGCCGCCAAAAGAAGGATTCTGCGGAAGATCCTGGGGCCGCCGGCTGGCTCAAAGAGAGGATGGCAGCTGAAGAGTACGGACGGGCATTGAGCTAGAAAACCTAGTTTCCGAGCCTAACAAAATAGCAGAAATTTGCTGGCTCGGATATATAAAATAAATACTGGAGCGACGAAGTGCAGGAGTTTCTAGATGCCAACTAAATGGTGCAATCTTGTGTCAGAGGCCAAGATCCACCTAGGAGCGCCGCAGCAGTAAGTAATTTATTATAATTACTAGCGACCATCCGCGGCTTCATCCACGTTAACTTTCACTATATATCAATAAATTTTACCAATAGCATACTCAAATAGGCTTTGCCATAATACCAGCGCTGTTATGGTACACAGTCCCACTATGACAGCATCAAGCTGAGGCAGGGTAGGCATATCCTATGATATTCTTATCTTTTCTATTGCTTTATTTGTTATATACCGTTGTTGTTATTGTAAATATTTTTTTTATGTGTGTGGTCAATATAGACTTTATGTCATTTTTTGAAATTATATTAATTACAATCTAAAGGCTGATTTACGCCGGGGCAACACTATGCGTCATTGCGGCATGCCACAAGGCCACATATATAGGCCGAATATTACGTGCGACATTTTTGGTACAAAAAAACAGCGGGCTGGGTTCCAAACCTTCGTTCTGAATGCAACTTTTTACCCTGACGTTTATATTTTGACATAAACTGTATGTAACTTATGTCAAAGGCATTTGTTGTGTCGCCTGTCACCTGTAGCCTATGTTTAGAGCATAGCCCAGTTTTATAGGTTATGTTAATGCTAATGTTTTTAAGTGAGAAGATGCGTAGTGTCTCCTTAGTAGTCTGGGGTGAGAAGTAAATTATCGGTCATAGTGTGGTGTAACGAAAAATATTTAGCCTTCATTGAGGATACAATATTTCTATATTTTATACCACAGTTAATTATCTAGGTACGATGTTGCCTCGATGTAAAAGAGACTGCCGCATGTCGCAAGTGCCTTAAGATGTTTTTATTTGTAGCATGCCATCAGATGACCCATGCCACAATATGTAGCATGCGCTACATATTGTGGCATGGGTGGTTGGTTGTTGCCTCGCCGTCAGTAAGCCTTAAGCATCTTAAGCAATCGCTTATCTTCTTGTGACAAGCAATTGACCCGCTTAATGTGAAATAAGTAATTATCTGTAATTCTATTTACCTAACGAAAGGCTTAACTTGAACATATCATCTAAACTAAAAGAAAGACCATAACATTGGTCCTTTATTTAAAACTAGCTTTTAGCTAATGCTTTGCTCGCGTTAGATTCGATTTGGAGTGAATGAATGAATTTCAAACTCAGAAAATAAAGAAACTACAAAACTTTATAGACAATATTCTTCTGATTTTTTAAAACCTTGAAACAAGTATTTGCTTATTTAGTTAAAGGATTAACCGAATTTCGTGCATCGTACAAAACTGGAATCCCCGTTTTACCCCTTTAGGGGGTGAGTTTTGGAAAATCCTTTCTTAGCGCACGCCGGCAGCTATTGGCACGCTGGCTTGTTTCGTGTTTCATGGTCACAACATAACACTTACCTAACCTAGTTAGAACCCGAGAATCCAAAGATCCAAGAATATTTATAATAAGCCAACAATTCTTTTCGCAATCTTATTGAGGCGACTCGCGTTATCGCAAAAATCCTATGTTTTTTTCAGATAGATTGAGAAATGTCATGTCTTATTGTTTTCGCAAAATCCCTATGATTTTCGTGAAAATTTTATTTATCAAATCATCTTTCGACATATATTCAAATAATCAGGTAAGTCTAAATGTATCCTTCAATAGAATTTCATTTGTTAATGGTCAGTTTAAATAGAAGATACACAATCTCCCGAAAAAGATAAGCTTATTTGGGTTTTGCTTTTAACACTTAACAGTTTTATTATTTATACTTCTTTACTGCTGATAAAGCTAAAGAGTTTGTTTTATTTATTTGCTTGTTTGTTTGATTGAACGAATTAAGCTCACGAACTACTTGTTCGATTTGAAAACGCTTTTTTGTGTTTGATATTCCATTTATCTAGGAAGGCTATAGGCTATAATATAAATATAACATTGAAAAATGTTGCTAAAACACGGAAAAAAGATGTCTTCGACAGGCACTAAATGGCGCTAACCCCATCCACTTACGTACGACACGTGGTTATATTCCAACATCAACGCGAACGAAGTCGCAGGCACAGCTAGTCAAAATATAAATATATAGGCAGCTAAGCTTTAAGACTGATATATACTTATATACTAATATTTTTATGTATATAATTTTGGCGACATATTCCTTGCATGACCGCCAGAGTATAAGCTAGATTCCTAGCAAGTTATTGATATGGTAGGATCAACACGACATCTCACACAGGCCACCATCTCAATTGTGATACTCCTGGTGTTACAGATGTTTATATATATCGATAATCAATTAGGTATCATACTTTCAGGTGAGTCGTCTGCTCGTATGCCGCCTATAATAGGGATGATGACTAGCTATTTTTTCCTCGTGGATCAGATAAATTATCAAAAAGTATAAGACGTTTATTGAAGTGAAAACTTCTTTAGCACCGTTGTGATTTGACATTCGATGAAACGGAATAGAGTATTTGATACAAGATAGGTATCAGTAATTTCATAATGTACTATAAGAGACGGATAGCTGAATGGTAACGGTCTTGGGATCGACACCAACTGATTGGTGGTTCGATTCTGAGCTCGGTATTTTTTAAAATTTTTTTACATAAAGTTTTTTTTTTCTTTTATTAAGCCATTATTTATTTTTCGAGACAATTTAAGAATATAATATTTAAATATTCCCAGTATTTTATAATACCTGAATAGTTAAGCATTAAACGTATGTAGGTGCCTTAGTTGTTTATTAATACATGCTTGGTTTTTTATCAACAATTCTTACCTTTCCAATGTAAGCAATTTTTTTATAGTAATTTTTCATAAATAAATATGTATATCGAAAAAAAACTTAAGATAACGTCACCATTTTTCGCGGAGCGCGTACTTAAAACTGATGTAAAAAAATCTTAAGTTTAGATAGCACTGCATTTGTATGCACAATGCTATTTACATATTTTGCCTAAGCTGAAGAGATCACAAGCAGCGATAAGGATGCTTTCGAAAGCGTGCTATTGAGCAAAAAACAGGACCGCCCACAGAGAACGCCCAAGTGTACTCGGATGTTTGACTGGAAAAACTTTTATGACACAAGTGTCATATGACGTTTAGGAGGGTACAAACATGTTGAGATATGGCATCTCAACAAACGTGGTGTTTTGTCAACATTCGTAGTACGTAATATACGTTTGTAGAGTTTCGATCACCGGTTGGGTCAACTTATAATTTTTTTATTTTTATTTTCTCGGGTCTAGGTGATTATTTTACCGTAGTTTTTTCTGATTTAATAGTCCAGGCAACGAATGCTCAAAAACAGGTATAGAGGGAAATGCTTGGAACACAATTTTTGACTTCGTAACTTTGTTAGGACTAGTTAGGAGGTAAACATATCAAAAGTCCCCGCCCGTAGCCCTTAAGCGGGAGGGGGGGGGGGATTGAAGGTCCCATTTTTAGGGTTTTCGCATATATCTCGGAAACTATACAAGATATCAAAAAACTTGACTGAATAAGACTTGTAGCAAATTTAATCAGCTTTCACTTTTGTCAAAGTCTCATGTCGCTAGGTAGATAGTTTTCGAGATATCTGCTCTTGAAAGTCTGTAATTATGGAAAAAAAATTGCCACCACTTCCTGGGAATGCTGTTTTACTGCTCCCTCGGTGGGAGGAAGACAAGAGATATCAGGCTTGATGGTGGCCACTGATTTCAAGAATGACTTGTACCTGTAGGCATTGAGGGAAATCTCTTTCGCTGGAGCTCCATACTACCTTAAGACGCAGGTTTCACCTGCCTTTTGTACTTAAGCGGTGGTGGAGAAAGGGTGTGAAAAGACCGCTGCTGCTTTCTGGATTTCTGGTGACTTGATAATGTCTCTGGTCTCTGGGAAGGGAGGAAATTTCTCAAACCAATCGGTGAGCTTGGCAATGTCAGCTCCATCCTTGTTTTGGCGGGCTTGTCCGAAATCTGCATGCTGCTCACTGGTGGAACCAACAATCCTACGGCCGGCATTGTTGAAGAGTTATCCCGTCAAATAGAGCAAAAAAGTGAAGCAATTTTTTTTTCCATAATTACAGACTTTCCAGAGTGGATATCTCGAAAAACTATGAAAGATATCAAAAAACTTGACTGAATAAGACTTGTAGCAAATTCAATCAGCTTTCACTTTTGTCAAAGTCTCATGTCACTAGGATGCATAGTTTCCGAGATATATGCAAAAAACCTAAAAATGGGACCTTCAATAATATATTAATGTTTCATTTCAAGTGATTAGTTTAACAATGTATTTAAACATAATGCACAAATTCATTTTTTTCTTTTATTAAGCTATTATCTGTTTTTCGAAACAATTTAAGTAGTATAAAATATTTAATTTTGACCTAGAGAGTTGAATTTCAACATAGTCTTTAATATGTACCTAGTCATGAAGGCCTTTTACGTGTCCACATTTTTGTAAGTTTCACTTCTATCGCATGTGAACAGCACATGCCCGTTTTATTCTTTATTCACAAAATCAAACATTACAGAGATATATTAATAAGATATGTCGCATGACGTCACGTATTGGTACATGTTTTACTTAGAAGCGACGTCACGAGCCCAGACAGCTTAACTTTGACGCGCTTTATGTTTGAATTTTTCTTGGAATACAGGCGCCAGCCTGTTTACAATTATTATATTTTTAAATATAATTACCATGTTCTAAGTCTTATTAATTCGTAAACGACGGCTGTGCTTCGTTTCCACAATATAAAACCCATCAAAACGCTTTATTAATAAACTTGATTAATGAACAATTTCGCCGATGGCGGCGGGCGAGTGCACAACATCAAACTTTGCAATCCTTTTAATTTAATTTAAACACAACCCTTTTAATTTAGAAATCTGAGTATGTTTTTGTGTGTGTTCCAAGTTATTACAAATTCAATCCATTTGTTTAAGCATGCTTAGATCCCCGTTTGAGCGTATTAATAAATTAACGGAGGGGAATTTTGGGGTATATTTTCTCCAAACACTTAGTTTTACGTTAGGTGAGCCCACCCTTAAGTTGGTATGGTGAGAAATAAAACAAAATGACACTTTGCATATGGCTCTCTGGTCCGTCACAATACAATAATAGTGTGATCAGATCTCAAAGAAGAAAAAATAGATATTTTTTTAAGCATGTGCTCGGTGTTCAAATCTAAAGAAAATATTACTAGGAAAAATTACACGCAGACCTGCAAGGCAGCGCCATCTCTTCGCGTTGTAGATAACTCTGTAAGGTGCAGCTTAAGAAAGGCTTGAAGAATTCGAAACGGTCATCAGGGCCGCGGTAGCATAATGGTCAGTGCATTCGCCCGGATAGCGAAGGGTGCGAGTTCGAGTCCCGTCTGCCGCGTGGTCCGCGTGGATTTTTGTCTAGTAATATTTTCTTAAGAATAAAATAACGGAAGTACTTGAAAAAATATTTAAATTGAATTATTAACAGTTTGGAGGGTGCCAAACTGCATGTGGCAATACATAATGCAGTCACGAAACACAGAGACCTTACCTCATACATTTTTATTCACCTATCATATAACCAGCCATTGGCTCAGGTAACTCAAATTTCAGGATGTATTATACACCGTGCAAGCAAGGCCATATATATATATATATATATATATAACTAGATAGGCAAATGACTCTACCCCACCTGATGTTAAGTGGCGATAAAGTCCAAACGCGAAGATAGCTGGTACAGCAGTTATAAACTGCTACACCAACCATCCTCACATTGCCGGCCCGCAAAAATGCTTCTTCATGCCTCTCTTAAAGGACCCCAGATTATAGGAAGGAGGGAACACTTGCGCGGGTAAAGAATTCCACTTACGAATAGTACGACAAAGAAATGAGTCCCAAATTTCTTTCTTTCGTTATTTTTTCAGACAGCCAAGCAGCGCTCAACGCCATTAACTCGAACAAGGTATGCTCGAAGTTGGTGAAACACTTCATTTATACACTGAATAAATAGCCTCGGTCAAAAGTATAAAGTTATTCTTAAATCGGTACCAGATCATTCATGGATAATTCATGGCAATGACATAGCAGAGCAGGGGCACAGGGGCGACAGATGGGACCAGAACATTTGGTGGCATCCCTAGAAACCATGCTATGCAAATTCTCAACAACGACGTTCTAGGCGAACCGAAAAATACTAGTTAAACCAACCAGGATTAGAGCACGCTAAATCACTAATAGCAAGTAACTCGATAACATGAACTGCCGAGTTAATAGAACTTGCCAGGCCAAACATCCCTGTTATTGTTTGAGCCTACACTGGTCACTGCAAACTCAACAGACACCAATTTCATATGAAGTTAAGTGACACTAATGTTTGCAGATACTGCAATCAGGAGCGTGTAACACCAAAACATCTTGTATGTGAATGTAGGCCTCTTATCCACAAACGTAGTATTCATCTGGGACAACATATAATAAGCCCAGAGGAAATCAAATCTCCAAAAGCTAGCTCACCCAATTAGCCTAGCCCCAAAGTAAGCACTGTAATTCTTGTGTTATGGGATGCTAGGGTAACGGATAGAATACATATACTGTACATATCTAAGTATATTTTTATAGAAATACATTAAACATCCATGACTGTAGTACAAATGCTCGTATTCATCATACAAAACTCGACGTCTCTCGAGTCGACGACACCATGAAACCCGGCGTACATACCACTCGACCACGGAGGTCGTCACTTTTGAGCTCCTTGGAAGCTGTCGGGCAAACTTTAACTTGGCGAGTCACAATAGATTTTCAAGGTCGTAGTTACTACAGTTAGATTAGGACTGCATAGCCTCAAAAAACTGAATTAATTAACGGGGTAAAGTACTATGTTTACTGTTTATAATTGTTCTCACTAATTTTATTTACACAATTTGAATTAAAAAAGTGTTTTTTTGGATAAACTTCAACTTGGCCAATATCTGTGAGATTCGTGTGAATTCGTTACGTTGGAAGCAGTCGTCAGTCAACCTGTCAAAACTCAAATTCTACGCGACTCGGAGCTCTCAGGCTCAAGCACGAATTTTGACAGCTCCGTAAACGTATCGCATCGTCAAAGTTTATATGAAAATTAAGCAGCGCCCCTATCGGACGTAAGAACAAACTAACTTTTTCCATACACAATTTGACGATGACGATACGATTACGGAGCTGATAAAATTCGTGCTTGAGTTTTAGTTATAAACTCATTACACAGGAATCGCGAGTGTGCGCCGCGCCGCAGGCCGCAGTGATGAACTCGGAACCAGTGGAACCAAAGGTGTGATGCTTTGAATACAAGTACCTACTTATTATGTCCGTCCATTACCGTGCCCATGGCCGACGGGACGGATCGATGCTCGCTTGAACTTGCTTCTGTGGGGTTACGGCCAGAGGCAGTCAGCTCAAGGCTTTTCTATTTCCATTGCAGCGGCGTTCATGGACATGTGAAATAACGCAGCTTAAAGCCACGGATTTTCACTTACGATCAATTCAAGGTAAAATAGTACAAATCGCGCCCCAAATCATAACTGATTCAGCGTTTTGGCGATCTTGAACAATCGCAGCAGCTCCAGGACAGGTGGAAGACAAGATCATGTATGTCGTTTTGGTGATAATGGGCTTATTCTATCGAAAAATTTTCATCGGAGAATGCCACATTTTACCAATGTGACGTTGCGGAGGGTTTTTCAAACAAACGACGTCTCTTAAGCCAAACTTTTTTGTCTGTCTGTAAGTAATTGCGCTTTCGAGGAGATCGATGGCGCAAGTGGTTAGAGCGTTCGGCTGCAATCATTGAAGATAAGCAACTTTCGTAATGGTCAGTCATTGGATGGGTGACCAAAATTTTACTTTCTCGAGCTTTTCTGTGCTTTGGAAGGTACGTTAAGCCGTTAGCTCCGGCTACATCTGCACTCGTTAGCACCCACCAATCCGTACTGGGCTTGCGTGGTGGGTAATGGCCCTATCTCTCTATTCCATCCATAGGGAAAGTCTGTGCGCCAGCAGTGAGAAAATCAATAGGCTGATAATGATGATGATTATTTGCGCTCATTTGAGTTAATATTGCAACAATTGTAAATCATATTTACAACACGATATACGAGTATATTTGAACGATTAATCTCCAAGTCACGCACCATTTTCCTCTCCTTGGTCTGTGGATTACAGACACGGTAATATTATCTATACAGTATTGTGACTCGGCCCTGTCCTTGAAATAACTGGCTACGGCCGAGCTGGGCGTATCCACGCGGTAGGGCTGCCTGCCTACAGTATTTTAATTTCATCTACATAATTTTCTTTCTAGTTTTGTGATGGTAAATATTTTATTTCATTTGTAAAAAAAAATTGATGTGAATGAATTAGGAAGTGTTACATAAAATACATGTTATTTTAAGTGTAAATAAAAATACAGATTTGAGACAGAAAAATATTTACGCCTCGACTGTGACATACGAAAAGCTTTATTATTAAATTAAATAGTTTAATAAATACGCATTCCTATAAAAAGTTTAATTATTGAAGAGTTCAAGCAACCAAAAACAGCACAATATCGACTATTGCTCTTTGCCATATTAAATTATGTAGGTATCTACTTAATTTAATCAAATATTCACAATACAAACGTTTAAGCACGGCTAACTGTTAAAAAAACAATTCACACCGTTCGGTCGTCGCTGCGGCGCATTCGCGACTGGATGCCCACCGGATGCCGCTCGAACTCGAGTGGCGTAGGTATGACACGCTTTCTGACCGTTTGTATGAAGATAGAATACTGTATAGATAATATTACCGTGTTACGGACTAATCTTTTTTGATAACATGTCGGTTCCTAGAAGTTCTAACAGTCCTATTGCGTCCACTACCGGACGTTCTTCGTTATTGCTAAGCTCGTTATAACGTTTAATTGCTGAAGAAACTAACTGATGACTAACGCCAAGAACGGTTGCTATCTCACACTGCCTTGTTCCATGGTCATGCAATGTAATTATAGCTCCACGTTGCACTGACATAGCTCTAAAAGAGCACTCAAAGCCCCAAGTTAATAAATCCCTATTTCCCTTGGTCACGCCATAACTTTAGAGCAACTTTACCGATTTCGTCCATCTACTTTGGGTTCCGTGCAAACTCAATTTAATACCTCTACCCATTCATGAGAAAAGGGGTAGTAACTTTAAAATTTTCAAAAATATTTTTATTAAACGATGTAACTAAAAATTTACGGTTTTTCGTAATTTTTCCTTTATCTGTACGATAAGACGTTACTTCGTACCAAATTTCAAGATTCTAAGTTCACGGGAGGTAACCTGTAGGTTTGTTTCCCGTGCGACTTTCGAAAATTAGCGGAAATTTGCGGCATAAACGGCTGTATCTTTTGATTGCTTTAGCTTAGAAGTTAGATTTTTTCACAGCTCCAAGGGACAGTAGACATGAGTATTAGATATGAATTTCAATTTGATACCTCCACGCGTTCCTAAGAAAAACGGACAACAAAGTGATCCTTTAAGGGTTCAGTTTTTTCCTTTTGAGGTACGGAACCTTAAAGACAAGAAAGGTACTCAGAAAATAAGAAAATTTTAGAAAACTTATAACTCTACCCGTGGTACTGCAGTCGGGTGTTTGAATTTGTATTTATACTTTCATCGAGCAGGACAACGTCTGACGATTAAGCTAGTTTATCATATTATCCAAAAACATAAAACATCCCGTTTGATGCCTGGGCCGACTTTTCTAGTAAAATTTAAAACATATTTTTTTTCTCTCTAATATTAAAAAACAACAAAAGCGATCTTTCTGTTAATAAGTATTGTAATGACATTGGCCGCCATACCGCTGGTATGTTGTCTATAAAATGAGTCCTTGGATACATTGAAGGCCTCACTTTCCATGCGACAGTCACATGAGAATTAACTAATATGTTATGTACGCGTCATTATTATTTGATGCTATCTTTGTATTCTCCCAGGTATGCCGTTAATGTTCACGTGAAATGGTTGTGGGAAATAACAAAAGTGGAGTTACGTTTTCAACGCTTACCTTGAACGTAATGTGTGAAATATAATATCACCAAAATAGTTACGTTTCAAGATCCTATGTCGGTATGGGAGTTAATACAAATTGAAATAATTATGCGCCTACATACCTTAACTCGGCATATCTATCCCTATCTCAGTATATGTAATAAGCTGTAGTGTATTATTATCGGTCTTGTAAAAAAATGAAAAAAGTCTTTCATTAATTCTCATTATCAATTCAATTCAATTCACATGCCTTTTTATAATTAATAGTAAATTTATTCTTATTTAATTAAACATTAATAGATTATATTGTAACTCATTATTATATTTATTAGTTTTTCCCTTACAGATAATCCCTTGGTGGGGTAAAGGCCTCCTCGTGTGGAATATTCTTTAAGAAAGCCAGACTGTTCTACAATAGACCAAATTCAACCAGATTTTGGTCTTTTTTATTGTCTCTAAAATAGACCAAAATCTGGTTTATTTTGATCTATTTTAGAGACTATTCGAAGAATTCATATTTATGCGTTGTTTATTTTATGTTTTAGAACAACTACGATACAAGATCTTTGTCAAAAATTTATACTGACTCGACTTTAACGTTAGCGTAGCAGTATCGACAGCGACACCCTCTTGTGGAAGTGGATTGCGGCAACAAGACAACATTTCGTAAAATATTTTAATTAGCGTGCAAACTGATAGAAAAGTTCTTTTTACGGTAATATGGTGGCAAACAAACGCCATGACTGATGGTAAACAGCCACCATAGGCTATAAACGCTTACGATACCAAAAATATCACTCGAACTATTGCCTTCCCTTATCCAATCCCCTATCCACACACACACACTTGCGCTCGCGCGTGCGCGGGTTTGTGCAAAGTCGGTATAAAACAAAAAAAAAACATACTGAGAAACACAAATATAGAATTATGTATTTCAATTTAAATGTTTTCTTATATTTGGTTAGTTAGGTACTTTAGATGGTTTCAATAAGGTTAATTTTTGTGCATCCCCATGACAAATTTATATCATGAAAGGAGTCGCTGACGGTTGTGACACAGTTAATACTGATACAGTCGTCAACGAACCTCTTATATGTGAAATATATTTAAGATTTAATTCCTCTAATTAGTATATAAGAGCAATTGCAACTTTTAAGATAAATAAACCATTATTATTATTAGTATTATTATAAATAACACAACACCACCATTAGTTAGTGTATAGTGGAGCTGGAGGTTACTTCCCCAGATGGGCGCTCCAATTCGAGCGGGAAATCCGCTATGCCCTACCTCTCTTGTCAGCACTCCTTATAAATTGAATACTGGTGATCCACAAGAGATACCGTTTATGCCCTAGTTCTAGATAAAGCTGTTCTGCCCGTGACATTCGATATTGGAAGCCTCGGCCAAGCGAAGCAGCGACCCCGACCTCTCGTTAAAAATTTAAATGGGACCAAGACTTGTACTAACAACTTCCTCCATCCCCGATTAATCGGCTTAAACTATTAATATCTTACCTTGTGCCTCCTTGTTGATTCTCGAACTGTTTAATTCTCTAAATACATTCTATGCTGATGCTTTCATAGAACGAGTTCGTATTTAGTCGGGAACTTTCTCTGGTTTCACTCTTTCATTGCATTTATTCGCAACTCATCGTCTAAGTTCTCTTTTTATCGTTTATTTCACACAAATTAATAATACATAGTTTATTGGTGACGAAATTAGTGCGTTCTGACAAGCGATTATGGTAATTAAGTGTATCACATCATGTGTGAAACTTCCAAAATTTCTATCTTCAGAAGCTGTTATCGAAGAAATTTTAAATTATGATGTTCTGTAATTTATATATAATTATGATGCACCATCCCGCCTCGTCCCTTCTGCTGCCTGATCCGCGTGTTTTTTTTTCTAGTAAAATTAAAATCTTTAGATCGAAACATCTAGCAGTTAAATTCATAAAAAAAAACTTTTCCTTGTTTATTTATCCACTATCTATGGTGGTTGGGTATCCACACTAACCTAACCCACAATACCACAAACAGTGATTATGCTTAACGAACTTACGCCCAATAAAATTCTACCATGTTTACAGTAGCTATACCATTGTGAATTCGGACATATATATATTCGGCAAAGCTATTATACTTACAAAAATATATGTCTTAAAAGTAATCATATAAAGAAGATTACGCCAAGTATGAATTTCGGAGAAACAAGATTCTGCCAGATAGAGGGGAACCCCTCTCGCTTAGGTCATTTTGGCCACTTCAGATCATACCTCCTCCACTTATATCCGAAAATTAGAATTGAATTTTACCCAAAAGTATGATAAAGGATCTTTATTACGGATAGCGGAGATGAGGGTGTCGATACTGCTACGCTGACGTTAAAATCGTGTCAGTAGTACAAATTTTTAACAAAGATCTTGTTTTTTAGTGGTTTTTTGTTTCTAAAACATAAAATAAACAATAATAAATTTGTAATCAGATATATTTATAATTCTGTGTTTTAGCAACAATAACTGTGTCAATTCAGATTCCAGATTCAAATCACCTAGTCCCTATAGATGAAAACGCTTCCGTCCTTAGAGATTTCAACGCTATTTTGCTCCCTGTAAACAGAGAAGAACTAGTTTTCTGCGAATAGGTGTGATAAAAAAATATTTATATACCACCCACCAAACCGCACTGGACCCGTGTGGCGAGTCAAGGCCCACTCTACCTATTCCATAAACAAGGTGCGGGGAACCCTGCGGAAGTGTCCCAGTTCGGAAAAAGCCTTGTGCGGTCTCTCCCGGTCCATTGCACACTCTCCCGGTCCATCACTTACCGAACAACACTTTAAACAGCCCTCGCCGTCAGTGATCGCCCACCTCGCTGCCTATCTAGCTACCCGCCCAGCAATCTAGCTAGCTACTTCGCTAGATTGTGACGGTAAATTTTCGATTAGCCCCCATCTGCCAGTTTAAAAAAACTGAATGTTCAAATTCAGATATAATTTCCTAACTAGAAGGAAAATTTAAGACTGCAGTAAATGCCTTAAGTTTATTCTCAAAATGCTCTTCAATCATTATAATAAAGATAATATAAAATTAAAGGTCTTGGTGGGCTCATTCCAAAGTTCAGACATATAAAAAGTTATGTTGGGACAAAAATAACCTATAACCATAATATAAACACTGAAAACATTACACTACTTTCTTGGAATTCGTGTAAAATTTGATAATTGATAGGGAAAACCGCCGAAATTTATCATCATAATTATAAGTCATGAATGTACAGAAAGACAAGGCAGTGCATTTTTTTTAATAGGAGATAGTGATAATCTTTTCTAATCTTTTCTATCTTTAAGATATATCTATATTAATAAAAATGAAACACAGAAATGTATGTGCGCGTATAACTTCCGAACGAATGCATCAAATTTGATATATTTTTTTATTTTCAATATTGTTAGGATAAGGTTTGTAAGTAGTTATATTAGAAAATATTAAAAAAAACATGGCGATGAGAAATGCGCCGGGTCATCTAGCATAGAAAAAAAATGGATGCGTGTAACTTATGTACGTGACAAGTTATACTTCTTTAGCATCATTAAAAATATTTTTTAATTGCATGCAAATAATTAATAATTATAATAAAATAATAAAAGGACTGGAAAAGGATAGTTAACACAGTCAATTAAGTTCAGTTTTAATTTGAAAAAATAAATAAATATTCAAAATATTCAATTAAAATCACTACTGAATTTAAGTTATTAGTCCATATGTAATTAGCACTTGTAAGTAACTAAAACACGTTGTGTCTATATAGAAACTAGAAACATGTGGATAAATATCATAAATATGAAAACAGTGATCAGAGGCGACGAGAGTGCCAACATTGTTTTTGACAACGCGATCATCTTATGGAGCTCCGTGGATCGTTCAAAGTACCTTTCGAACAGATGTCTAATAATGGTGGATTATTAACCACTAAGTAGTTAATAATCCACCATTATTAGACACTAACATTCATAACGCGCCCGCGGCCAACTTCATGGTGTTACTATTGTGTTACAGTTATGCGCGCGCATCTCGAAATTTCACTAACATGATTTTTTCATAACGCGCCCGCGGCCAACTTCATGCTGTTACTTTTGGGTTACAGTGATGCGCGCGCATCTAAAAATTTCACTCTCATCATTTTTTCATAACGCGCCTAAAGAAGTATAACTTCAATAAAAATAAATTGTCGAAATGTATATCAGCAGCTCCAAATTGCATAATATTTTTTTTGTATTCGTATTATATTCATGTGTTAAAATTTTGCGAATTCCCATTGAAGTAATGTTGTTCCGTGTCCAAATCGCTTTAATGTTAAATATCTATTGAGCCCTATTTGCTGATGATGAATAATAATGTTTAAAAAATATATCCAAAATATAAGATATTTTTTTAGCTGTGTAGGTATGGGACTAAATAATGGCTAGGCCGTCATCTTCTTTAAAATAGAAAAGGTCCCAAAATGTCGCAATCATCTATTAATATACATTCATCATCATGAACAAAGTTTATTAATTGAACTAACTATCTGACGTTTATAATAATTTAGGCATAATTACTTATCACGAATATTAGGAATTATCAAAATTAGCAGATATAATTAATGTGAATGTAGATAAGCTGGTCTGTAGCATATTAATTCCAAAAATTTATAGTTATCAAAATATTTGAAAACTTTTATAGCCTACCACAATTTTGATGGCGTGTTTGCTACCGTAATACTTTAATTCATATTATTGTGATACTAGATTTGGTCCTAGAATTGGTCCGCCAAGTCTTAATAATATAAGGTTGGGGGGGGGGGGGGGGGGAATGCTCGTATTTTATATGAAAATTCAAATCATATTAAAATTATTTTCATTGAACTAAAAAAAATGCACCTACATAAGGTGCAATTTTGTTCAATAACTTTTTGCCATCTTGTAGATAGTGAGTTAGTGACATGATCCCATTACTGTAAAAAATCTTCTGATTAAAAAACCGCGAAATGTGGTTTTGGCAGTCCTCTCGTGATGATAACCTGCCACTGCCTAAGGAATTCTGAAGATACCGGAAACAGGTGAAAATCTAAAAGTGCAAGGTCAGGACACCTTGCCGGCCTGCAAAAGTGCTTCTTCACGCCTCTCTGAAAGGACCCCAGGAAAGGCGCACTGTCCTTTGAAGAAAAGGTGATAGAGGGATAAAGGAGAATAACTCCTCAGAACACTCGCCGTGTTATAGACGGTAGAATGCGCTTAATTATGCCACGTCGCGGCGTAATTGTAGAGACTCGAGTTTCTTAATTATCTCTTCATCGCCTATGATGCGGGCAGCGCGCCGTTGCAAACTATAAGTAAGTGCTTAGCGGAACCATCCTAGAAGTGCGAGCAATATTCCACGCAGGACCGCACTAGCGTTTTGTACACCAAGCACAGTTGATCAGGTGTGAAAAACCGCCATACTTTGTTCAGGACTCCGAGCTTGCGTGAAGCGGTTTTGATCACGGTTTCGATGTAGTCTTTTGGATACAGGTCTGAGCGAACTGCCATACCGAGCATGGTGATGTTGCTCTTTAGCGTCAGTGTTGTGCCTGAATACAGGGAAGGGAAAGGAATGGCGATGCTTTTGCCGTGAAAGCGCTAACCTGGGTTTTCTTGGCATTGTACTCAACCAAGTTCCTGGTACCCCATTCGTAAATGTGGTCCAAAGCCTGATTGAGTTCAGCGACAAGATTCTCCCGTTTCTCCTTGATTTACGCCTAGCCAGCCGCTGCGTGTCCAAAGTATCGCATGTATTGTACTATAGTCTGCATCGCAACGAATATTCCTAAGAGGAATCAAATCATTGGTATGCAACAGAAAGAGTGTGGGGGATAGAACGGAGCCCTGAAGAAAACCGGCATTCACTGACATGAACTGCGAACTACATCCGTCCGTAAGTACGCGAATTCTACGCTCATGCAGGAAGTCAGCTACCCAGGCGCAGATCTGCTGAGCAGGCAAACTGTATGCAGGGAGCTTGGAGAGAAGGCTTTTATGCCAGACCCTATCAAAAGCCGTGGTGATGTCAAGGCTGATAGCATATTTAAAATATTAGTAGGATATTGACACAGAGAGTACTTTACATTTCAGAAAAACGTATGGTTCTTTTAAAATGAGCTACTGCTCTATGGGTCCATTCCCTGAATTTATTATCCCTGTCGGAATTTCTTAGGAATTCTGCGTACTCTTAATTAAATGTACAATCTAATTCTAGGAACATTAACTTTTAGCAAAAACATGGTTGATGTTTTACCATAACGATGTACAGCATCAACATCATACGCCTGTCAATATCCGACCACGTGGCACAGTGCGGACTGGCGGGTGTTAACGACTGCAGATGCAGCCGGGACAAACGGCTTAAGGAGCTCGAGATATTAAATTTTTGGTCTTCCATCCAATGACCACCCTTTTCGAAAGTTGCTTAACTTTCATGATCGTGAGTGCTAAACGCTTATTCCATCGAGCTCCTCCTAATGATGAAACAAAAAGCATTATATTTATATTATTGTATTGCACTGAAAAACCTTCAAATTAATAAAATAATCATTACACGCACTACTTACCATGCTTTAAAATAAACACATTCACACCATAATGTGACTTCGGCAGAAAACTTTACACACGCTGATTATAATCACCGTTTCTATCGAAAATCTAAAAATATAATATGTATAGCTCATGCAATCCTTGAACTCTGTCCATTATTAATAAGGGTTGGTTCCTCACATTGACCTAGAAAGAGTTCGTAAAATTATAATAACGTTATTTAAAAATAATATTTTCGTGAGTAATGGACAACATTTGGGTCATTGTCACAATTCGAACGTCATTGTAGATTGACCACGGAATTGGGTCGAGTACGTTGGGGTGGCGAGTGATATAAACCACATCGTGAAGGAGCGTGTCAAGGATCTGTTTTGTCAACGTGTTCGATGTATTACCTGCAATCTGTATAATACGGCATTGTATACACTACCAAGGAAATGTATGAAATTCTTCTTGATAGTAGATGGGAAATTTAAAATGAAAGCAGAGTGGACAGACTCGTGTAATGACTAAATTCTCGAAGGTTACTTTGCATATTCAAATGGGTTTAGATTGGTTGCCTGGCCTTTGTCCTATATTCTCCAAATATAGCCATCCCCTGGTCATTTAATCGACCCTTAGGGCTTACTGGGAAATTAAGAGTAGTTATATTATTTTGAAAATCAAAACCAATCGGCGTAATAAATAATGAAATTAAAACGTTGCTATTGATAACTGCCCCGTTAGGTATATGAATTCCGTGTACCTACCTCATTTAATAATGGTGATTAATATCCATCGTCTTCTGGCAAAAACATCAGCACAAATTTGTTTCATTATTTTCCTTTAATATTGTTGGTTAAATAATAATAATAATTTATTTGCTAAAATACAGTTCAAAAGTTGATACATTTTATAGAAGCACATATGAATTCTACCTGCGAGCAGGTGTGCAAATTCAAAATTTGCAGAGTCCACATTACATTTCCCGTTTAGGGTTCTTATCTACAAATTGTATCAACACATTTAAAAGATTCAACTCGTTCAATAAGAACCCAATCGTGACTTAGTTGAATAGACAGAGGTGTAGTTTGGTAAGAATGAAATTGCGCGATTTTAGTTTTTTGCATGTTGATATTAAGTCTGTTTGGGACAAGCAAGTTTTATTGATGTATTGACGTTTTCAGGAAAAAGAAAAAATATTAAAAAATAACTTTTCCTGAAAAGGATGCGAAACATCAATAAATAAATAAATTCAGTGTATATAACCCGTTAAAACTGTTTTATTTAATGAGTGATGTGCGTGAAAACCTAAGAATTTTTTTTTGAAGTATTTTTTAGATAATTGGTATTTTAGTTAAAGGTTTGTAGTTATGAGGGTGGGACCTGTCACCTTTTTTATAAATAAATCGAATTACACAGGTTTGCAGTGAATCTCAATACAAATAGGTAATACACAAGCGTGACATGAGCTGTTTGTGCAGAAGATGGCGGAGTAACAAACGTATTATTTGCATATTTTTTTCCGTGATTTTTCCTAGATTATATAAGTTATTCTGTTATTCGAGGCGGTAAGAAATCCAAATAATCAGTGCTTATTAAAATCGGTTGAGCCGTTCTTGAGTTACAAGTGTTCTAACTAACACGACTTTTTTATATATATAGACTAGCGGCCCGCCCTCGCTTCGCTTCGGTGTAGAGCTGAAGTGTAGACTACAGTTTTTGTTCTCAGGCTTGTATTATACACAATGACATTCATCTATGATTCTTCTTATACCTGCATGCAAAGTCTCAGCCCATTCCTCTTTCCAGCCAAATCCTCTCTTAGCGGATGCCTACGTCATAACATCTACCTGCATGCCAAATTTCAGCCCGATCCGTCCAGTGGTTTGGGCTGTGCGTTGATAGATCACTATTACAGTCAGTCAGTCACCTTTGAGTTTTATATATATAGATATAAAGACAAAATATTTAAATATTTCACATCACACCATACAGCACAGCGTTATCTTATATATAAATTTCTCGTGTCACAATGTAAGTTACCAGACTCCTCCAAAACAGCCGGACCGATTTTTATGAAATTTTATATGCATATTCCGTGGGTCTGAGAATCGGCTACTATCTATTTTTCATATCCTTAAGTGATAATGGTTGCCCACCTGCAACGTAGTGTTCTGAAACCTACACTGCGCCTTCGCGCCAAAATTCAAACCATTGGGTATTGTAACGTAGTGTTCTCATATGGGTTAGGAGGAATGTTATCCCAGGAAATTGATAGAACACTACGTTACACACCACTAAAATGTTTTTTGGATAATATTTTTTTTTTATAATGTGGTAAAAAATACATAAAACCCTGAATTTTCTCTTGTACCACCTGCCCCTATTTTTATGGCGGTACGAAGTTCGCTGGGTTAGCTAGTAAACTATAAAATTAAAGTTCTCAAAGAACCGATTAAATTAACATACCTACCGCAAACTTGTAGCTACCTACCTGAAATGCGCAGAATCTGAGAAGGGTAAGGATAGTTTCCGTATCGCGAGCGATACAAAGAGCAGGCAGGCTTTCAACAATCTAAAAGCTGGTGTGAGTGTAGCAGTTTTCAACTGCAATTTACTACGGTCTCGTTTGTTACCCACGTCGATAGTTTCGGTGGTTAGGCGTAAATTTTAAGCTGCAGCTTTTTTGCTAATGACATTTCTTAGGGAGATAACGAAAATGTAGGTAAGTTTTTGGAGTTTACTCCTTAAGAATCGATTTGCATATATAAGGGGCCCGGTATGAGAAAAATGTGAGGAGTACAATCTATCGATGAATGACCTCGTTACGTGTTTGGTGCGCATCCTATGTCGCGCAACTTTGACAAACAAGATGATGGATTGACATTAATAAAATTTTTAAAATCTGAACTGAATTTAGATATTGTTTCTGATAGAGCAATGGGGACAACGAGGTATGGTACAACCATTGATGCGGTATTTTCAAGATTCGTGAACCACGTATCTACGAACGTTCATGTGTCTTATTTTAGTTACCATAAACCACTTGTCACTGTAATTAATAATGCAGACAATGTTGATTTAATTAAAATTAAAAAAAAAAATGATAATAGTCTGTTAATAATAATTACATAATTTATCAACATTCCTAATGATATAATTATGCACATCTGAAATTGACTATTGTAAAAAGTTTAATGTAAAATATTTCGTCCATTAGTTATAATAAATGTATATGAAATGAATAAATATATATTTATATATGTATATTATTTTCATTAATTTGTTAATTTACCCTTTCATACAGTATCAATCTTTTTTAAGTTAAATAAACTCTTTTTGCGTCTGGTTAGACTATCGAACTTAAGCACGACTGGAGTCGTGCGTCGGAGCTGACACACACAATTTTTTTTTAAATAGCGGGGTTGGCAAATGACTCTACCCCACCTGATGTTAAGCGGTGATAAAGTTCAATCGCGAAGATAGCTGATACAGCAGTTATAAACTGCTACACTAACTATCCTCACCTTGCCGGCCTGCAAAAATGTTTCTTCACGCTTCTCTTAAATCCCAGATTATAGGAAGGAAGGAATATGTGTGCGGGTAAAGAATTCCACTAACGAATAGTACGACAAAGAAAGGAGTCAACAAATTTATTTGTTCGTGTAGGAATAGTGACCACAGTAAGTCGGTGGCAACGAAGGCCAGCGCGCGTGGTCCTCTGAAGAAAAGGTGATGGAGGGTGTAATGGGTTTTTCTTGGCTACGGCTAATTTTGCAACAGTCGGCTAGATGTTGAGCAAGTTAATAGGGAGCGAGTTTTATTAAGACCGTGCCTGGAGTACTGTGTACAAAACTTATTTATGAGGCGCCATGCACCCAGTAACAAACGATTTCAGATGAAATGCAAATGTCCACACATTAAATGTTCACATCCATTTATTACGTTTTATCGAAGTATGCTAGTACAAATCACTCGACCAAAGGATATTAGATTTAATTAAGTTAAATGTTAAATTTCTTACATCAAATGGGTTTACAAAATGTGTTAATATTACCCGGTTTATCCAGTTATACTGTCCATGCGGTATCCCTACATCAACGGGCGCACCGGACACACGTAGTCACATCCCCTGGACGATGGTATTGACAAGGCAATGGGCAGCTTTTCATCTCCCGGGTGCGCAAGCAACAGCCCTGGCTTGAGTCCACGTGTCTAGACCCTCGTGGATTGAAGCAACATCAGGTTGTTGAGGTTGATGCAAACTTATGGCATTACGGTGTGAACATTAAAAAAAAAGAATAAGGTAGACCTTAAACTAGGTTAAGGAACCCATGTGGCCATCATGGGTCCTAAATTATGCCCATCTTATGGATGGGAGATATTGTGGCATTATTTACAGCTCTGCCGGAGCGAAGTACTAATGATAACACTTAATTTGATATAGAAAATTCTCCTCACATCTATCCTGATCTGAGGCTTATACGTGAAAAAAGACGCTTTTTCGTGCGGTGACAAACCTACTCGCATACCGAATACATCGAGACATAGGTCATCGGTATACTGAATCGAATCAATCAACTTAATGGGAAAAAATACCACTATAAACGAAATGTTAATTGTAGAATTAGCATATTTCCACGAGGAGCGAAACGAATATATTTACCTTATTTTTTAGGGATGAATTCCCTGAAAGAAACTATTAAAACTCAAAACTATTTACTAATCGATCAGCTATCGATAACAATTAATACGATTGACCGATTCCGACCTACCAACCATGCAATCCCTATTACATCACAGATGCAAAAACCATTGTTCCTTTATATAGCACTGGTGAAGGTCAAGGCTACTATGTATTATACAGCCTAAACAATTGATGCATTTATTATTTTATCTATTTATATTGAATAATTTGTTGGCTGTATTAATTTAAGATCAATTTAATGTTTAACACAGATTATAAGTTCAAAACATAAATTTATTTATAATTAAATAATCATGGATATAGTATCCTGTACGACCATGGACTATTTATGTGAAGGAAAGTTTAAGTTTGGCTTTCTGAACGCAATTTAAAGTGACATTGGGGTTGACATTTGAGGTTATCAACCCTTCTATTTGTAATTATTTTACTAAAGATTTGAATTTAAACTCAAATTAGCTCATTGCTACAAAAAAAAAGTGTTACAAGGGATAAGCGAGAATAGCTCCTCAGAACACTCAACACAAGTTAAAATGTAATGGACTTGATAAAAACTAAGGCAAGGCACATGTTTCTAGTCTGTGAAAAGATATCGTAGGCAGGTTTTTGGAGTATTATCCACATATAATTCAAATGATAGTTTGTAAACGGATTTGAGGTGCGATTCATTATTTTTTTATTATGGAAACTTAAGAAACTTTTTATCCCGGAAAATCTAAGATTCTCAAAAAAATTTATTAACTTAACGCAGGCGAAGTCGCGGGCGACCCCTATTAGTTAAGTAATATAAATTTCTACTGATATTGAGGATACCATTAATTTATTTCTTTATATAAGGAATCCTTAATTTCGTAACTTACACCATACGCGCGGCACCGTACGTTCTAATAAAAACTATGTAGTTTGTTGTTAGTTTCAGTGCTGTTTTTGCGACAGCAAGTTTCGCGTCGGAGCACACAGGGTTGGGTAACGGGACGGGAAGTCGGGAACACGTCATTTACAAATTGTACAACGTAATTGCGCTGAAAATAAGAAAGTAACTGTTCCGTTGAAATTTATAAAAATAATAGCAACATCAATAAGGCTTGACAAAACTTCATAAATGTACTATGATAGGTAGTTTCCGTCCGAATTGGAGCGCTCGTCCGGGGAAGTAGACTCTACCATTCAAAAGATCACAGTAAAATAAGACTACCTTTTTGGTGACGTGTTTCTGTCGGTGAGTAAGGTTCTAGGACTCCACGGTGTGCAGAATTGGGTCAGGGTTAGGGTTATCATCCTTCCGAATTAGTCCGGACATGTCACGACTTTGTCCGGATCTGTGAATTGTCCGGATTTTTTAAATTACATTGAATATGAATAATAAATGTACCTATTGATTTAAATACCATACTATTGTAACATAAATGAGTAATTGTACCATTTTGTGACTAAAAAGTCCGGATTTTTTTCGAAGTGTCACGATTTTTGCCAGGACTTTTGAAATTTCTAAATGGTAACCCTAGTCAGGGTAGGCGGCTAGTAACGGTACTACTGATATTTTTGGAATCGCAAAACCCTGTAGGCTACGGTGGCCGCTTACCATCAAGCCATACGCTTATTTGCCATCCTTTTAACATGCTCGCCTCTTATTTTATCTCACTGGTGTAAAAGTACCGGAATTTATTAGACTGTCTTAAGCAATTATCCCCGGAACACAATGGAAGGCATGTGTATGAATATGTTCCATATTATTAGCAGCACCGGTGTCGAATGTCTTATTTCATCGGGATAAAATGAGCCGTGGCGATGAAAATGAAATCGATCACCGAAATATGATTCAGCTTATGTTACATAATATCATAGTACTAAACATTAGCGACCTTTGTCGTTGTTATCTGAAGGGATTGCCAGAGTGGCTCAACCCAATTATTTTTATGATGAGTACAGATTTGATATTCTTTAGGCATTTTCCTTGAGGATTAGATATAGTATTTTCAGGAACTAGCATTCGAACATTATCTTGATGTTTTTCTTAAAATTTCTGCTTTATTCTCTACAGGCTGATGGGAAATAAGTAAGCTTTACCATATTATGTTTGGTTTTGTGCAGAATTTTGAAGCTCTAAAAATTTAATCAAAATCATTTCTACCGGCACCAATAAATCACAAATATATAAACTACAAAAACAAAGTGATTAATAGACTGAAGGTTCATTTATGAAATTAATATTAATGTGATTTCACTAGTCATGTCTATTTGTGGTATGAAATTAGTTTTTTTGAAGTTATACTTCTTTAGGCGCATTATGAAAAAATGATGAGAGTGAAATTTTAAGATGCGCGCGCATCACTGTAATACAAAAAAATAACAGCATGAAGTGCTGTTACTTTTGTGTTTACCGCACATTAAGAAAATCTACCAACAAAATAGAAATAGTATCTCTATTTAGTGGGTGCTAACGACTGCATTGTGAAGGCCTATCAAAAGTATTTATTAATCTGGAACAACGAAACCAAAGCGCGATTCAGGAGACTACAGCGCCATCTCTTGACCATTGGTGTAGTAGAACCAAAAACCACATCTTTATTTTTTGTAATAAAGTAACAGTTATAGGTATTCATATTTATAATATTTATCCACATGTTTCTAGTTTGTATATTCGGAATACGTGTTTGAGTTTCATACAAGTGCAAATCACATATGTTCTAATAAATTATATTCAGTAGCGATTTTAATTGCATATTTTGATTATTTATTTATTTTTTCAAATTAAAACTGAACTTTATTGACTTATTCCAGACTTTTATTTATTAATTTATTGTAATTAATTATTTGCATGCAATTAAAAACTAATTTTAAACGATGCCAAAGAAGGATAACTTCTCACGCGCCTACATAAGTACACGCACCCATTTTTTTTTTACTGTTATTATGTATATTTACACAAATAAAAATAATATGGTGGAAACTCATTCTGCACTGGATGTTCGCAGGAACTCAGGTAAGATAACCGGGCATTCGTTTCTTTTTTGTTTTTGCTGGTTTATAAGCTACGCTAATTGATGATCGTCTATTTGCTAAAATATTTTTGTTGCAAGGTATATTTTTTTGTTATTTCTTGCAATGTAAATCCTGCAGCTACTGACGTGTTTTTTTTATTTATTTCCCACTTTCATATTATTATGAGTAGAAAAGATGGAGGAGCTGACACAATAAATATAATCAGGACACGGACTGAGTAAACGGTAAATTTAGTCAACAAAAGGTTCAACGAAATATCATTTGTTGTAATCTATACTAATATAATTTATAATATAATAATATTATAAAGAGGAAAGGTTTGTATGTAAGTATGTTTGTAAGGAATTGGCTCAAAAAGTACTGGACCGATTTTAAAAATTCTTTTACTATTTGAATGCTGAATTATCACTGACTAATATGGCCTATAGTGTATTTTCAAAAAAGTTAGGGTTCCGTATGAAAACTTAGATAATGTAACCCAACGTATGTAAAAAATACCTAAACAGCCTTATATTGCGTAAGCTGTGGAAGTCATTGACAATAGAGCAAAGTGATGGACTAAAGTTTTATAGAGGATACCAATATCTACAAAAAAAGTCCACGATACCATATGTCTAACTACTAGAATTATGTCACAACTAGAGGTTCCCTGCGGTTTCACCCGCGTTAATTTGAAGAAAAAGGTTTATAGTGAGTCAAACTTAAAATGACATAGGCTGTCCTGCGCTTTTTTACAGAACTTTTAAAGGGGAAGAATTCCGTCATACATGATTTTTGTGTAACTTTAACCGTTTACCCAGCGCACGCAACGGAATCTCACAAATTGAATATTTTTACCCGTTTTTGCAACATTTTTCATCGATTCTTCGCCTTCCTCGATAAATGCACTGTCCAATACAAAAATAATTTTTCAAATCGGAACAGCAGAGCAATGTTGCATTCGGTACAACGGGTCCTAAACTACACAACGATTTTAAGGTTTATAATTATTATGAAGAAGTTCATTGTGTATAATACAGGCCTTTGAACAAAAGCGTCTACACTACAGCTCTTCACCGAAGCAAAGCGAGGACGGGCCACTAGTTAGGTAAATATAACAATGGCTTTTTGACGAACTGAAGGCGCCCTTCATCGAAGTAATCATGGAAATTATTTACAAAATTGCCACGCGATGTCTGAACAGACGATGACTTGACGTTTTTGGAAAATAGTATTGCATTTTGTATAAATCTTTGTCAATAGGTGAAGAAAACATAATATAAATACGAAACGTCAATATATAACCGTAAAACTAGTTTTATTTATTAAAAATAATACTAAAAACATGATTGCTCTTAAAACATAAACTGAAAAAATTAATTTAAATTTTCCAATGGGACGGAATGTTAGCTTATTTTTTAATGCAATTGGGGGACTCTGAAGAACATCTTCTCATTACAGAACATTTTCCGACAAGCCGCGTACGGCACCCGTTTAACATTATATACTTATGTGGATAATGCTAGAACTGTGTACTTTAGTTACTTTCATAGTATTATATCCTATGGTATTATTCTCTGGGGAACAGCAGCCGATATTAAAACTATATTTATCTTGCAAAAAAGAACTATAATTAATAATTTATCAACTAAGTTCTAGAACATCTCTTAGTAACCTAACCGAGCTAGGTTGATTAAACATTCATTAGTCTGTATTTCAGTCGGTGAGAATTATAAATCCGTTTCGTCATATTATATCCAACTGGGTAGGCTGGGTTAGGTTTGGTTAGGATAAATAAAGGCCAAGCGGTGAAGTCCCTCAACGGGGTTCTCGCGGTTCCGCATTTAACAGCGTAGAGGGTATTCGCAGGGTTTTTCGCGGATACCGCAAGCGCTCGTAAGCAGCGCGGACTGCTTAACGGCTTTTCCGTTTCGCACCCGTGAGACTTGCGAGAGGCTAGGTGCGAGGTCCGTTCGTTGGTGTGCCCCTTAAGGGTGCCAACGTCTGTAAATAGAGGTTTTGCCTGCGTAATAAAAAAAAGGATAAATATAGGCCAAAATCTTGTAAATTTACATATTGCTTGCGGACTGGCAGTTACTCTATGCAATCCCTAAGAATTGTATATATTACCTAGGTAAAGTATGAAATCTAAAATAATATTTCATACATTGTCTTGACGCTTGACGCCCTAGGCATTCTATACATTGCCTAGGTATTGTATAGAATGCCTGGATTATGCGGAGACAGATTGCCGGTAACTTGTAGACTGGAAGCCTTAAGCCGCGTAAGGAGAGAGCGGGACACGCATAGTTCGACTAAGCTTGAAGTCTATTAAAGATCTTGATAGTAGGTTTTTTGTGTCAGCTATTTACAACATCACTATCAACAACCACCGAACTGTAAGAAGAGATTCTGAAACGCGCCAAGAAATACAATTCTGTTCAACTACATTTTCTAAGAAAAATATTATATTCTTGTGAAAATGTGTTTAAAAATTTGGCCTTATTATGTAGCTGTTTCTCAATTATTTTACAGTGGCTCGCATAGAATCCAGAAAGGGCCACTGGGACGCCAACAAGCACTCCACAATGAAGGCTCAAACAACACCTCACGAGGCCCAAAAGAAAAATATTATGATATATTTTCATTGGACAACACTCCAAGGATTTTGTAACGAGGCCGTGCCCGCAAAAAAATCGCACAAACACAAGGGAGAAACCACATAAAATAACATACGTAGATATAGAGCTAAGTTAATTTGTTTACTCGAATCTGGGTCAGCGTGGGTGCTTTAATATTTTTATATCGCACAGGACAGCAACCTGCGGTGTGACGTTATATATGAAAGTTCGCAAGAGCGTATTTCTCCTGTAATTTATACGGGTAGTAACTTTGACGATCCATTAAGATGATTTACAAACTTGTATTATATATATTATTTGTAACTATGGTGAGGTCATAAATTCGTTTCCGGACTGGTAATAAATGTTCAGTTCAGTCCAAATCGAACACGCGATCTCAAAGGGTGCGGTTTTATTTTCTTTTTGTCTTAAAGCTTAGTGAATCGCCTACAATGACGAGACAAAATAAGATAGAGTTCGCTGTCTCATTTTGTCATAGCCTTGGACTGTAGAGAACTTATTTGATATAATGTTCTGTTTACGCAGCACTAGCAGCGCAAAAACGCACCTTTGCGCGACGGAGTTGCAGTGATGATAAGGTGAAGACACTCCATCTTTGTGCTTTAGGCACCATGATTTTTAAGGGCTTGCTTGCAACATTAAAGACTTGTAGGAAGGCCAAAGGGAAAGATCTTCATCCGTTTTGGGTGATTGTAGCTCGGAGGCCGCGGCCCTTCTAATGTTGGTCGGGCTTTGCATATATGGAGTTTTAGCACCCAAATTACACTTGCGCGATGTAGGCTTCCTCCATACGTTATGAGTGCAGCGTCGGTAGCGCCATCATTGGAGGAGGCGAGTGCTTATTTCCTCCATGTTGATTATATGTAGGGCATGTAGATGTCACCGCCACATCACTATCACGTCGGGGTCACCAGTGTAGGAGACCAAAGGGAAAGATCTTTCCGAGCTAGGTATAGTAACTCGGTGGCCGCGAGCCAACTAGCTTAAGGCGTTCTGTATAGTATAAAAATTTAAGTCTTTAGGCACATTAATTGATTTTAAATTCCATTTATCACGCGAATGTAATGCGTATGCGTGGCGTATGCAAGGGGCGGCGGTTGAAATCAGTAATCAATATGTCTTTATTCAAATTGGATGTTTAATACAACTCTTTTAAATCGTCCAAAAAAAATTTTCCCTACCACTCGTTATTGGACATATATTTTTAGCTGCGGAGATAAATGAGCGAAAAATCCTCCACAACATTAAAAATAATGTAACAACAATCACAAATCGTTATGTTGTTATAACGTCAATATTTTCATGATTTCTTTCATATAGAAAATCTAAGTAATATAAGATACTTTGTAATAAGCTTTATTTATGTGTGCTTTTTTATAGTATCTTTAAATTTATTTAAAGTTAACTCTTGGATATTGCTTGGTAATATCCAAAAGCGAACACCTTTAAATGAATTATTGATTTTGTGAAACCTAGTGACAGGTAAAGTTAGTATATATTTATTTTTTGTATTAAGTGTGTAAACATCACTGTTTTTAAGAAACAAGTAAATATTTTTTCTTAGTAAATGTTCGTATATGTACTGTGATGCGACTGTCATTATGCCAATTTCTTTAAACTTATATCTTAAGGATTCTATAACTAAATCGTTATATATTAATCGAATAAATTGATTTACAGCTTTATTGAAGTGTCATAAGGCTCAAATTCTACAGAAACAATTTCGACGCGTGTCGTCTGAACAAGACCTTACCGAGCGACTTTCGGAGTGGAAGCTGACGCAATTTCTCCTCGACAACAGCCGTAACTTTGTTTCCAACTTCCTCCGTCTAAATAGTGAGTTTCATTACAGCAGCCACTAACGAAGTATCAACGAGTTTTCAGTTCACTATATCGTCTATAAATTGGAAAATCAATAGGTAGAAGTTATTAATTTCTGCTGTGCTGAAGTTTAAAGTGTGTGTGCTAAAGCTCTTTTATTGAACTCGGTATTCTGGGGCTTAAGAGCGAACGCGAGCTGAAAGACATTTGAGAAATAGGTATTTTAAAAAAACTATTACCGTCGCGCATTATCAACAGGATTATATTATGTTCTGCTTTTTTTGTTTATGCTTATTGAATCTCCACACTACACGTCTTTAGTGGTGCCATTTAATTATTTATTTTTTGCCATTTTTGAGGGCTTCTAGTTTCTTTGAAACACAATTTATCGAAAAATGGAAGGCATAGAATGAGTAAAATTATATTTTAATGTTTGACGACGTGGTTTGTATGCCGGGTTTCATGGTGTCGCCGACTCGAGAGGTCTCGGGGTACAATCCCGGTGGGGGACGATTACTCTGTGATGAACACGATCATTTGTACTCCAGTCTAGTATATCAATAGTACTTATATATGTACAGTATATGTATTCTATCCGTTACCCTAGTATCCCATAACACAAGCCTTATAGTGCTTACTTTGGGGCTAGGCTAATTGGTGTGTGTTGGAATTATTTATTTATTATTATTATTATTTATTATGTTTAAACATCAAGGGACGTCTATCGTGAACGTTTGTATGGAAAAGACATTACCCGCCTCGCCTCTTTGCTCTCGAATAGTAATCCCTAAGCATTGATGTTGGCATTGGAACATTAGAAATAGAAATAACTTTTATTGCTGAAAAACTGTGTACAATTTTCACTATTTCAGGCTATGTCCGTCTGTTATTAAATAAAAAAAAAATATAAACTTGAGCTGTGTTTTGTTCACGTCGCTGATGAAATTAGTATTTTAGGAATAGTGATGTGACTAATTTCAAATTAGTGTAGGTAGTGGTCCTGGCTGAAAATAGTTGTTTTTATACAATGAGCAAATATTCCTCTGATCTGCGAACTTTTGTCCTGCTGCAACATAGACGTATACATTGATATATGATTTTTTTTAATCATTTTTAATTTTTATCCTTGTTCTTAGTTTCATTTAGATAATAAAAATAATACTATTTTAAAATGACATTAAACTCATAGTGAGGTATTATTAGTGGACGACCTCCGTGACCGAATGGTTTGTACGCCAGGTTTCATGGTGTCGCCGACTCTAGAGGTCCCGGGTTCGAATCCCGTTCGAATCATCAAAGGTACATGTTTGTGTGATGAATACGAGCATTTGTACTCCAGTTATGGATGTTATATATGTATTTCTGTATAAATGTACTTATATATGTACGGTATATGTATTCTATCCGTTACCCTAGTATCCCTTAACACAAGCCTTACAGTGCTTACTTTGGGGCTAGGCTAATTGGTGTGTGTGTTGGAAATATTTATTTATTTATATGTACAGATAGAAATAAATTACCTGCTGATATACTGGTGTAACCGTCAGGTATCATCGACGGCGTTTCTCCTTCGCCGAACATTTTCGGCAAAAACTACATATCAACAACACATTTCACACTGGCACTTATTAAATTTACCTCCTAAATATTTCTTTCAATTTTATTGCAAGTTTATCACATGAAGCTTTTTTAATGTTTTACTGAGTCGAGTTGTTCGAGATTTTAGGACATTTTAACAGCGACAAATCCATTGCAATCAACAGCTGTAAATGTGGAAACCTAAGGTATATCACGACTTATTTTTATACAGCTGAAGTAATTGTTTTGGGTGATCATTCAAAACATTATTAAAAATATTATATTTTAAAATGTGTGACTTAAAAATTAATGTAAGGTATTATATCCACAGATAGAAATTACTTACCTGCTGATATACTGGTGTAACCGTCAGGTGTCATCAAAGGCGTTTCTCCTTCGCTGAACATATTGGGCACAAACTACATATCAACAACACATTTCACTCTGGCACTTCTTTAATTTACCTCTTAAATATTTTTGCGGTTTATCACATAAATTAAACCTTTTTTAATGTTTCATTGACTAACTTTTTGTTAATGTTCTGTAAATAATTACCATTCATACCCTAAACCAATATTTACTACGATCAGAAGCTAAACAAATATGTGGATGTATGATGTCGAAAGCTGAGTAAAATTCACATCGAATTATATCTTATGGATAGGTAAAAAAGGATAGGATAGTAGATAAAAAGCTCCTTAGAGAAAATGAGCTCTACATAACAATATTGAAAAGGTTTTTGTTCATCCATCTTAAAATTAGAAACGAGGGATCTAGCAATTTCATTACAAGGGTGTCCCTATGGACCTCTGCCTCATAAATCATGGAGGAGAGACGACAATGTTTGCTTCTAGAATGTTACTAACTTAATCATCCGTCTCATGAAAGCATTTGATTTCATGAAACATAGCGGGCAAACTATCGACGTGTCACAACAAACACGTGCAGCTTGATGAGGAAGTACAACGAGATGAAGTTCTTGCTACAGTTGACATATAGTTCTAAGCAAAATAAATATAAAAAAACATATTAAACATACAAAAGGAATGCTAGATATAACACTGAATCGACAAACACACACCTACATAAAAAAAAATCACAGTTTTTTTATAATTTGCCCGCCAAGTGAATAAATTCAGCGACTTAAAAATTTTCAGGCAAAATTTTTCAAACAATTCCACCACCCAAGCGAATAAATTCAACAACTGTTCTGAAGCACTCGTATGATTTTCCTCAAATTCGAAGTAAATGCTTAAATTGGGCTGTAATCTTTGCGAGCGATCTTTATTGCATCAACCGAATTAAACCGTGGTGGTCGTGACCCACGACGCGACGGCGCGACTGTGGTGGTGGGACTAAACCACCACCCTCGCCACCATGGCTCAAACTGAACAAGGAACGCTAAAATTGATTGGATAGGACTTCTTCGCACCCATCAACTTGGTAAGTAATTAGATTTCCCAACAAAAACGTGTTAACTACTGAATGGCAATCAACCTAATGATGTTGTCAATAATAAAAAAACACCTTTTAGATGGAAAAAACAACTTTTATGTAGATTTTTTATGCACAAGTTAAGAAACTATCCTATTTCATATATGTATTGATGAAATATGACTTTTCATCATTTTCTGGTTTTCTATCACTTGCTTAAAACAATCACTAAAATTCTAAATAATTAGTTGTAAAAGCAAAATAAAATATTGTAAGCAATGTAGATACGCTTTCACGCAACAGTAAACTACTTATCACATCATCATATAATTATTTTTCTATTGTTCACCAATTATACGAGGAAGAATGTTAGTAAGGGAAAACCGGGGGACTTTCCCAGGTGGGAGATTAAACCAACTTTCGCTTTTCCCGGTTTTCCCGGTTTTCCCCTACCAATTCGATGCAAAACAAGTCTTTAACCTTTAAATCTAAAATGCAGATAACTATTTGGTTTGGCAGCAGTTCAAATGTTAATAAATCTTGGACTGTTATCATTGGACTTGGGCAAAGGAGTTTTGACTACACGTTTTCATGCAAAATTTTCGGTTTAACTTCGATTAGCAATTCTATAGATAACAGGTTGCATACAAAATCAAAGCTAAAAACTGTCCGCGTATGTTTAAACTTATGCAGCTACATTCGATTCCCAATGAACAAAGATAAATGTTTTAAAACAGTTTATGTTGAACTTAATAACAACTATCTCACAAAGGAATAAGGTTACAAATAACAAAATGTGATTTCGCACATACGACCTTTTATCTTATAAAACGAACACTTATTCCTTTTATAAATTATAGCTGATACTTGGAAAAACCGGTAAAGGTGAAAAAAGGAAAATGTGAAATCAACCTTATGACCCACAAAATAAAATATTTTTACCAGTCATTGGCCAGCGAGTTACATAGTTTTGTATTAACCGAACTAATTTAAAATAAGATCTCACGCCTCAAGTGAGGCTATATTTACCGAACGGATTTTACAAAGATTTTACACGCTAACCCGTTATCAATAGAATTGTTGATCGAAGGTTATACATCATTTTAAGAAGAATTTTGTAAGTAGTTTGTAAGATGCAGAAAGGAGTTAGGTTGTCTGGAAGAGATTGCTCTTAGCTATAAGACCGCCCATTATTACACTGTATTCTTTAATTATTTACTTCATGTTTTATGTTTTCTGTGGTGTAAAAATAAAGAGTTTTGTATTGTATTGGAGAGAATAGAATGTTGCTACGTAAATGAATTGTAATGTCTTTTTGATAATCCAGGTCAATACATTTTTCAGATAAGCATTGAGGAGATTTAAGTGTCTTATGAATGAGGAAACCAAATTCTATTATCTCGACCTCTCTGGCTTTTAAAAATCAAATGGCTTCAGTGAACCACACGCAAGAATAGGGATAACAGGTTATCTTCATTCTTTCAATATTAGGGAAGGCCTGTGATAGGTAACGAACATGAAGAAGGTACTTATTGGAATTTTTACCGTGTCGAATTTTCTCTAGCCTTAGGCTGCAAGGCAGCGCCATCTCTTCGCATTGTGGGTAAACACAATTTCAAATGAATACAGAGAAAATTCGATACGGCCATCAGAGCCGCGGTAGCATAATGGTCAGTGCTTTCACCCGGAAAAGGAAGGGTGCGAGTTCGAGTCCCGTCTTATTAGGCCGCGTGGATATTTTTCTAGAAAAGAAAAAATTTCTTTAGATTATATATCATCATCATCATTAAACATGGGTTGATCGTCCACTGCTAGACATAGGTCTCCCCTAATGCATGCCACTGCTCCCGATTTTGTGCTACTCTCATCCAGCCTTTTACAAAACCTTTTTTTTGTGAAGTAAAAAGGTGATAAGTATGCTATTTAAAGTTTCATGGCTTCAGGTACTCAACATACGTAATTCGACCATGACCTCCCCACGACCCCGTCCTTGCCACTGATGTCTATCGATTACGCTTGAATCATGGTTTTATCTTTGTCCATCACATTGACATTAAATAAATGACTATATACATATAGAGATTTATTTCAAAGGAATTCCTAAAAACTTGGTTCGTTTTCATAATTTTAATAAAACAGGTTTCAGCTTTGTTTTGAATTTAATCGAAAAATAATGAAAACAACTGTAACATTTGAAGACTGTAATCCTTCCCGACTTTGCGCAGTAGTCATTTATGAAATAAAGATATTATATTTATGAAATAGAGATAGATAAAGATATTTTTGAAGGGGGAAGGAATTGACTTGGGGGGTAAGCTGGCGAATGCGGTAAGCGTTACGAAAAGTGTGTTCGGGCGAGGCGAACGGGAGTTGAGTGGGGGATATAAGCAAGAGAAAGCAGTGCGCGCGAACATTTTCTTCCTCTCTTTCTCTTATAGCTAGTAAATGAAATATGTTTATGTGCATACATGTATATAAACATACATATATTTAAACATACAGATGGAGCTAAAGAAGTTTCACTTCAGTCGTGTGGTGTCATAAGCACCACAGAAGTTTAATATCTTCCGTTAACTTTATTTTAAAATATATACAAAAAGATACTGGCTTAAAATAAAAATCGGCTGAACAAAACCGACTCGGTGTAAAAAAAAACAGAGTAAATGTACCAAGTACAGTGCGAATTTGACTGGTTTAAAATGTTATAAGAGAATATGAACTAAACATTGTTTTCATTAACTTCAGTTATTATTTATAGTAGGTATAATTTCTCAGAGTATTTGAAAGAAAAGCAGATTACGCACCTTGCTAAAGTGAGTAATTTTTTTTATAGATAAAATTCAAAATTCAATATCGTTTATTCAGTCTAGGCTGTTACAAGCACTTGTGAATGTCGAAAAGCTACGCCATCGGTTCGCAAATCTACGGCGGGAGACCTTGTACTGAGAAGAATCGGCAAGAAACTCAGCAAGGGCTGTTTTTTTCTCCCTGTATTATATACAGAGTCGTCAAATTGAAAAATGGCTTCAATATGAGGTAACTCATAAAGTCACTTTCCATTACAAACAAAATAAAAATGCAAATAATATAAAAATTATGACTATAAAATAAAAAAAATATATAGAAAAAACTGGTTTAACAAAGTTTAGGAATGACGCGTCCTACCGTTTAGGCAAAAAAAAAATAATAATGAACGATTAAAGTTTAGTACAACGATTAATAGTACCCAGTGAATTAAGAGCAGACTCATCTCCGCTGGCAGCACCCGTTCACGAGCATGACGCATGAACCAGCCATCGCTTCGCTCAACCATTTTTTAGGGAACGCAACGACCCGCCTCACACGACACCACCAAAGAGATTTTTAAGAGAGCATGACTACTCATAACCACACATGGATACTATGTTACAAAAATAGAAAAAAAATATAAATAAGTACCTGTGTACATTATTATATCAAACTATAAACACAACGTCAGGACACATGCATGTGATTATCTAAACACTGTTGTCGATTCTGGCACTACTCTCCAAACCCAAAATCAAATTCAACATCAGTCCCCCCCTTTCAGTATGTATAGAGAATGACAAGGATACACCGCTGCAAAACCAAGTTCAGGTCTAGAAAACCATACCAGAATCCACACCGCCATTAAATCTTTATCAGAGAAATAATAAACGTTCACTTACATTTTGATTGCTGTGTCATACAGTATAAATACAAGTTGTGTAATGTAAAATAGAATCTAAATTTAATAATAATTATCATTACAATAATAAAGTAGTATAGAGCAGACTCATCTCCGCTGGCAGCACCCGTTCACGAGCATGACGCATGAACCAGCCAGTTAGGTTCCATGGCTCCACGGGGTATAGGATTCGGTCAAGGTACGCAACGGCGCGAATGAATTTATGGTATCGCAAGCGTCTATAGACTTAGTATTTGTGACAGCTCTCTGTGCAGAGACTGCCTGGAGGAGGAGGAGACGAGTGCCCATGTTCTGCTGGAGTGTAGAGGCGTTGCAAGACAAAGGACTACTCTAATGGGAAGCCTGCGGACACTAGTAGAAGCCTGCAGCAACATCCGGGGACTGCTGAGCTTTCTGGAGGAGCTGGGATGGCAGGACTGATGCCAATCCCCACGCAAAATAGGCACTGGGTGTCGAGTTGCGGAAACAGCCCGCCGTACTACTAAGACTAATGCTAGCCATACACACTACGAGAAATCGTTACGATCAGACTGTACAGTCCGAACAGTACCGATAAATCGTAGCGTGTATGTTATAAAACTGCACAGTTTCCTATACTAAACGAAATCGTATAAACTGTTCCGTTCGAACTGTACAGTCTGATCGTAACGATTTCTCGAAGTGTGTATGGCTAGCATAAGACTAAGCATCTATAGACTATGTTTCCCGATTACCATTAGGTGGGCTATATGATTGTTTGCCAACATTTTAACGAAATAAAACTACAACCACTACCACTGCCTCACTTAGCCTGCATAAACACAAACAACAATTCCTTATGTTTTTATTTATTTTTTTAAGCACTAATTTGCTAAATTTTAAAATATAAAGAAAAGTTTCTAGAAAAAAATATCTTTAGATTTAAATATATAGCAGATAAATGCTTAAAAAAACAAATCTATAATTGCTATTTCTCCTTTCAAATGTTTAATACCTGTAAAGGTATTCATTTGACATTGTGAGTTACCTATTATGCGAAGATGGCGCTGCCTTGCAGCCTAAGGCTAGAGAAAGTTTGACGTGTCCGTCAGGGCCGCGGTAGCATAATGGTCAGTGCATTCGCCCGGATAGCGAAGGGTGCGGGTTCGAGTCCTGTCTGCTGCCTGGTCCACGTGGATTTTTTCTAGTAAACTTTTCTTTAAACAATTTCTTATTTCGTGGCAATCATATGCAGATGAAAGTTACTTCCCCAGGAGGGCCTTTCAGTTCGCAAGAACATTGAACAACCCGCTGAACATTATTATAGAATTCAAAGGCCCGTGTTATCGATGAAAGATCGATAGTAATTTTCTATAAAAGTCGTCTAAAACAACCGTAGAGTTTATACGATGCTTTTGGGTATGGCCGCAAAAAATTGTACAAATAACATTCATGACATCGTAACACACGTTACGTACATGACAGAACGTTACATACATGACCATCATAAAGCTTAGTTCATAATAGAACCTATTGTAGTAGTTCTACTGGTACTAAATAGTTCTAGGCCTGTGGTGGTGATATTATATTTTTTTGATTAACGTTTGGCTTTAGATTTTTTCTTCATATAATATTCTTTGGTTAGCCCATCTTCTTTGTAGTTTTCGTACCAAGAATGTGTTTTCATGAGTTTCAGCACACTTCAGTGATATTATCATTTTTGGCAGTATCTTTTGCCTTTTTTCTGCGACGATTTTGACTCGCCACTGTTTTCTTTTCAATCTTTTATTGTCTTCGGTACATTCCGTGGTTTTTCTCTTTTTTTACTTTTTTCTGCATTTTTTGATTTTATTTCTTCGTACTTCGAATGATTTTGGGTTCGTAACTTTTCACAATATTTTGTTTGCCTTTCGGCATTTGTCAAAGGCATCTGGAATATATATTTTTAACTAATTTCATCCTACTAATATTATATATGTGAAAGTTTGTATGTTCGTTACTCAATATAGTATACACATATAATGTGTGCCAAATTTCATCAAAATCCATTGAGCCGTTTTTGCGTGATTGAGTAACGAACATATAAACATTCAAAGGATTCTCAAAAAACCAAAGTTAACAATGACGAAGTCGCGGTAAGGTTATATTTTAAGTAAAATAGTGTAATCTCCGCCTTAGAATCGGTCATGATTGTAACGTTACACATTTCGTTACACATTGTAACATTCATGACACAAAAAAGCGTGCGACATGACCTAAAATTCAAATATCATTTAATTGCAAACAACTACGGATTGTGACGTAGGGTTACCGTTTTCTGTGATAATACATCTTTCTAAACACGTTAACAGTATACCACAACAAGCAGTACTTACCTTGCAATCAAACATACAAAAAACAATATTTATTGGCGACAAATCTGAAGTCAACACAAATTACGATTTTTATTCGGAAAAATATGGCCGATTTTTATTTCTGAATGTTGTATCTTGCTTAATAGTGTTGCAGTTTATGAAAATAGCAAAAATTATTAAATCACATAAAGGAAACTGGTAGAAACAAACGTTACATTCATGACGTTACACACTCATCATAAAATTGGACACTTTTTTAAAAACGATTAAATATGTAACTGAATCGCTATTTTAATAAGCACGTTTAGAAACACATTGAGAAAGTATCATAAAGCATGAGTACAATTTAATAATTAGAAAAAAACTATTTTTTTTCGGAATTATTGGCAATTTTTGATACAAAGGTGGTAGTTGGACAAACAATTTTTGTATGGGAGTGAAAGCACTACCTTTTAAATTATATTTTTTTTACATATATTTTTTAGGGATGGTAGGTTACATTTCGTCAAAATAATCTAAACAGAAGCTCGTCATTCAGAACAATGTTCAACAAATGACATTTATCAAATAACTTCGAAATTATGAGAAAAATAAAATGGGGACAAAACGAAAATGATATTTGTACAATTTTTTGCGACCATACCCTTTTACGACATTCCATAACAGAAGCAATTTTATTGAATTTATCAGGGCTAACTTCCAATGTGGAGCGGAAGGCGCAATACTGGTTGGTGGCACGCAAGCTCTAATCTATTTACCGCGAAGTTGACCCATATGCAACCTTTTTGCATAATGTCGATATGAGCGTAACATTTTCCCGGTGTGATTTTCCTGTGTGACGAAGAGCAATATATCCGTTTCAAGTTGGTGGCACGCAAGCTCTAATCTATTTACCGCGAAGTTGACCCATATGCAACCTTTTTGCATAATGTCGATATGAGCGTAACATTTTCCCGGTGTGATTTTCCTGTGTGACGAAGAGCAATATATCCGTTTCAAGTTAAAAGAAGCTTTGTATATGACAAAACAAGCGATTGTGTCTACTACTCTAGATTTCAGCAACACAATCCACTAATCAAAATATTTTTGTTATAAGAAATCATATATTCATATTAAAACAATACGTTATTTATTAAACCTTTAAATGTTGTAAGCGTAGATCTGTAATAATAGAAATATATTATGGAATGCCCCAGTGAAATAACTTTACTTTTTATTGATGTTGTGTTTCTATGAAAGAGTAAGGGCTTGTTAACGACCTGTTTGCCAACGTGGCAAACAGTTTGCCACAGCAAACCGTGCCTAGACATGTAGCGTAGCGTTGTGGAACTAATAATATTATAGTGTGGATTTTAAACATTTTTTTAGAATTGGGTTTAACGCTAAAATAACTTCATCTATGTCACTATTAATGTTTTTTTCTAAGGAATTTTCAATAGATAAGAAATCTTTAATCAAAGTTGGACGACTATAATTCTTAAATTATCAAATCTATCTTAACCGTTATAGTTTTTCTTAAAGTTCATAAAAAAAGTACAATTATTATGATGTTTTCCAGGTTTTTCAAACCAAAAGTTTAGCTTTTACAGAGAGGGGGGGGGACGCCCTACTCGAACAAAACTTAGCACAAAGTTCAATATTTCGCAAACGGATCCCTAAATCGAAAAAATAGTCTTAGGAACCCCTAAGTAATTTTAAAGGATCGTAGGAATCTATAACAAGGAAGATATCGTTGAATAGGTATTCAACGATATCTTACACGATGGGGTAGATGGTGAAAAAAAACATCCCCTGGTTACATGTAGGGGGTAGTTACCCTAAAAAAAATTTTTTCATAACTTTATTCTACCATTTTGTCGGCGAGATCGATATACATATCTCTACAAAATTACAGCTCTCTTGTGCTAAAATTCTCCAAGCAAAACCGGGGACGGGCAGACGGACATGACGCAACTATAAAGGTTCCTTGTCAGAACCACGGAACCCTAAAAACGAAAATGAATGATGGAATAGGGGTGGTAAGCGCGCGATTGATAGTGCTCATATTGTGTTGTAAGGTCTTTCAGCTATGGCAGTTGCTTAAAGTAGGCCTTAATCTTGTATGCCACTTTTTGGCGCATAAAAATAGGATATTATTTAAATTCTTAGAGAAAGTGGAGATCTTGCAAAAGTTTTGCTTGCAAATACTTTTAACAATACAAAATCATTTTACCAATCAATCAAATATTTATTACAGGTGATACAAATTTTATAGATATTAACGGGATTGTTACCATGTACCTTGTTTTTTATGAGTTTCCGATATTTTGGCACTGTTGCAAGCGCCATGATCACGGAGTTACCAATAGAAGTTGAAACAATATAGGTGATACAAAGTTGTTAAATATTAAAACATTATTCTATTCCATGTTTCACCACAAGGCAAAGAAAACAAACAGGTACATTCATTGATTCGTACATTATAATTTCTTTGTAGCTTTATCATAATGCAAAAATGTGACATTTAATTTCATTCAGTACAATGAGCGAAGAAGCGAATGAAATGAGCCTAATGAAATAAACTTTTCATTAGGCTCATTTCAACATTTTAAATCAGTTATACATATAAATTGATTTTAATTTGTATCCCTTATCTTTATACCTTATCTTTCGTTCCATTGAGGTATTTTGTCTACTGATTAAATAAATAAATCTACGAAACAGTATTAAGGATAAAGATGATGTTTTAATTTTTTATTCAATTACTTTGATAAGATTGGATAACAATGTTTTGCACACAATCAATTTAAGCTGGACTGATTGCACGGATATGTAATAAGTATGAATGTATGGGCATAAATTATAATTATAGTCTATTCCTGTTTTTCAGAAAAAAATGGGTTCCATTAAAGAAAACAATCGCTCGGCAAAACAAACTACCTCAGAGTATATTGCAGCCAAGTCCTTGTTTAATTATTAGAGTATATAGCACACACACTTTAAAAATGAAAACTTTTATTAGATCGCCATTTAATTTGTTTCTTTTTTTATCATTAGCACGTCGCATTACATTTATAATTGTTACTAGTGCCCACGACTTTGTCTGCGTTGAATTAATGATTTGGGTAGTTTATTTTTCATACAAATTGTCATCCCCTTTTTGCCCTATTAGGAGAAGATACTCGAAAACCCCTGATACACCTTTTTCTTTATTTTCAGGTCTTTAGTAAAAATACCAAGTTTTGAGTTGATCGAATTGCGCTTTCAAATTTATCCATTTAAAAACTTTGACACTCTCCCAATCCCTTTTTGCAGGGTAGTTTACGAAAACTAAAAGTTATAATCTTTATAATTTATTAAGATAAGTATTCGTGCCAAGTTTCAAGTCTATTAACTCAAGAAATAAAATTGTTTCATACAATTTTTCATGCCTCATTTTAAAACTTACTGGAGTGAATTTTGAAAAATCTTTATTTAGAGCACCCTTAGACCAAATATGCAGACTACATGCCACTTTTGGTGTCTGTAGACCCAGCGTTTAGGGGTGTGCGTTGATATGTCATTCAGTCAGTCAGACAGTTTCTTCTTTTATATGTTTAAGATTAAAAACTTTAACCATATCAATAAGCAATGACAGTTCAGTGGCAGTGGTAAAAAGCTCGCTACGCGGGTGTCCCGTGTGTGATACCCAACCAAAGAATCACTTACACACATCAAAAAAAGTTTTGAGATTACTTGCAAAAACTGATTTATTTTCTAAATTTAACTAATCAAGAGAAAATGTTTACGTTATATCTTTATTTATTTAAAAATACACTTTCTGAAAAAAATAAAACTTATTTTATTTATTTATTTCAGAAAATTCAATAAAACTTATTTTATTTTTAGTATAAAAAAATTAATAATTCAATCCTAAGGTGATTGTAACTTGAATAGAAATAAAAAGATAGTTTAACAAAACTTAAAAACTTCTTATTAGTGAATTGTTATTTATCTAATACAAAATAACTCCTCCTCTGTTTCGAACACACGCGGAGATCCTCCTGGGCATGCTGAGGATCAAGTTATCCATCTTTTGGTAACCTGTCCCATTCTTGAACAGCAGCTTCAGCGGCAGGCCAGTCTAACCTTGTGATTTCGTATTCTCGGAGAGCAGCATTGACTCGTTGAGCTCGATGTGCGGTGTGATTATCGTCAACCAGTACAAATTGGTGCCCACCGTTTACTCGGAAAGGTCTGACGATTCCATCAATAGCGACTGTTGTGTATCTGTCTGCCGTCATGAAGCCTTGATAAGGGATTAAAGGCGTTCTAACCCCAATCATAATACCACCCCACATATGATAATCCTCGTGGTATGTTTTTAAATCACAACTTTCCGTCAAAATATATTTTAAATTCGATACTATTGACTAAGTCAGATTTCTGAATGAGTGTCAGCTTGGATTGCATGTATTTTTATATGGAAAAACAATTGAATTATTTTATTGTTTTACATTCTAATTCTAATTTTAAAATTTAGAATCTTATCAGAAAAAGAAATTACAATAAAGTCTCCTGTAAAACAAAAAACAATTTTTTTTGATGTGTGTACATCGCAGTTTTTCTGTAATGCAATCATTACAAAGACACCAGTTTTTTTTTTTCAATTTTGTCTCCAGAGTGTTTGGTTGGGGTAAGTAGGCTAATGATTTTGTTTTGTTACACGACCGCCGAAAAGAACTGTAATGTATTCAGAGTTCATATAAATGTATCTGTGTATCGTTTTTGCGATCAGGTAGGTACATTGAATTCATAGTTCGTGGATTAATATATAACTACAATTCAGCCAATTTGATTCAGCCTTAAGCTTATTTTCTTACAACCATTTCTAAACGATAAGGTAGATTTTTTGCTCAAATGTACGTATGAAAACAAAGTTGTTGCTTTCTAAACAATATCAATAATATATAAATATTTGACATGACATATTTTCCATGGTTATTCGTTAAACCTGACATAATTTGGCATCAAATTATTTGGAGATTTGCCCATACTCTAAGTATTTCTTTATTAGTTCAATATTTTTTTTTATGGTGTCAAGAAATCTGATAACTTTTTAATCATTTTTATCTATAAGATGATCTATTGTATTGAAAATAAAGGTCAAATTTCAAAGACGTTATTTTTAATATATTATTAACAGAGTTCCCTTGTTCTTAGAAGGATCTAAGTGCAATAACGGATTCTATACAAAGATAAACATGTCTGTTTTGATATTTTTTAAGCAAGTTATCGGGCAAGTGGATCTGGAATCCATTTCTTCAATCGTACTTGAGTTCTTATCAAACATTTCACACATAATTATTACGATAGATAGTATGTATATGTTTGCAAAAAAAATGAAAGTTGGCACTGATAAAAGGACAGGTAATTAAGAAAAGCAATCTATACTCTTCTTATAAAAACACTTGAAATGTGACTAATTTATGGTTAAAAACTATCCAACAGGCGAGTGCAAATCTTCGTTTATTTTTAAAACTGGTGAAAGAAGTTTAATTTATCATCGGTCATATTAAAAACTGCAGCTTATATTATCTAGAATCCTTATCTTCTATTTCTGATAACAGATCTGAATAATAGAATTGTTCGAGTCACGCAAAGTCGGGTCAAAGTTCAGTAGATTCTAATTGATTCAGTACTCTTATTAAAAATGCAACGTTATATTTGAGCCAATGACGTACGAGTACTTTATTAATATTTGTTGATGCTTTATTACAGAAAATGTCAGATACTTGATGCCATAAAGCATTCTCTTCCAGAGAGTATAAGAAAACATTTTATAAAATCAATATTTTAAGTTACAATAAAAAGCACTAATTCGTTATAAATGTCATGAAGGGAAAACTAAGTGTTTAAAATTTGTTTTAACTAATGTCAAACAGGTAAAAATCAATATAAATATAAAGAATCGAAATGTAAGGCTTGTAGATACCATAGTGTTCTTAGGAATCACACTAGATTCAAAGTTGCAATGGGGCCCACATATTGATAAATTGTCGAAGAGACTTAGTTCTGCAGCATATGCTGTAATGAAAATACGTCAGTTAACGGATATAGAAACTGCAAGATTAGTCTACTTTAGTTATTTTCATAGTGTTATGTCTTACACTTAATACTAGAAGTTAAAATAAGTTAACTTTACCTGCTACTAGGCTCCACAAAATTAATAACTCGTTTAGAGGTCTCTGTGTTCGCTTTTACAATAAAGTCCCAAGCAATATTCAAGAGTTAAGCCTGACTAAATTTAAATCGGCCATTAAAAAAACTCTTGTTATGAAAGCTTATTATAAAGTGTCTGATTATATTACAGACAAAAATGCTTGGGTTTGAACTGTTCCAACCATTCCAACGGGTATTTCTATATGATATATATTATGAATCATGTGTTGACGATACTACTATTGAAAAGCTGTATTTAAAGTTGATTACGTAAGGAAGAATATCAGACTATTTAAGAAGATTTGAATGACAAAACGGCGTGGTCGTGATTTCTCCATTGCTTTGTTCTTGTAATTGTTTCTGGTGTCCTACAGGTAAATGACCGTAATTTAAGTAAATATGTTGTATTTAGTAGGGTAGTTATGGGTAGTCATGCTCTCTTAATAGTCTCTTCGGCGGTGTAAAATATGGTTGAGCGAAGCGATGGCTGGTTCATGCGTCATGCTCGTGAACGGGTGCTGCCAGCGGAGATGAGTCTGCCCTAACTACTTTGATATTTAAGATGTAAATGTTTAAATAGACCTTTTATAAATAACTCTGTTTGTATTTATACTGTGTGACACAGTAATCAAAATGCAGGTGAACAATTAATGTATAATTACAAATAATAATTTCAAATTTAAGTAATGAAAGGTGACTTCATCAATCATCTCTGAAGTTATTTTTCAACTTGACGACTCTGTAAATGATAAAACAGGGAGAAAAAAACAGCCCTTGCTGAGTTTCTTGCCGGTTCTTCTCAGTACAAGATCTCCCGCCGTAGATTTATGAACCGATGGCGTAGCTTCTCGACATTCATATGTGCTTGTAACAGCCTAAACTGAAAAAATGGTTTTGATTATGATTATGACCGTTGAATAAATTTTGATGAATTTCAGTTATAGTTACACAGGTTTGGGCAATTTCGTTTTTTTATTGAGAAGTTAAAATTTTGGACAGGTGATATAGAGTGATGATATTTGTATAGTCTATATAGACGAATTCGTGGCAATTTGTTCGATATACATATATCTTACATATTATTTAAATGAGCGGCGGCCATATTGAAATTACTACTTTTTTTACTCTTCAACACACTTATTTTTTATATTTAAAGGGTGATAAACATGCACCGCGACCGCGTACCGGGAAACGCAGGAAATCCATGGGGGAGGCCTATGTCCAACAGTGGACGTCTTTCGGCTGAAATGATGATGATGATGACGAAACATGCACATGGTTCGTCCGATAGTAAGCGAATTCCATAGTCTATAGAGGTTTGGAATACCAAAAGTATAGTCATTGCCTAAACCGACACAATTCCCTATCCTGTGGAGTCCTGGTTTCATATTTATCATTACATTTTTCTTGTCTTCCATGTCTTATCAATCCCTTTATATCTTCTAGAACCAGGTTCCTATGGCCATTAATGGCTCCTTTATCAGTTCAGCTCCTCACAAGCAAAGCAAAGCACTTGGGGATTGGATACAAGACAGGTATGACAACCACCAAAATTAAAATCAGTATGATAAAGTTCAGAGCCAAATAATAGCCTATATCGAATGCTGTTTTTAAAATAGGCCGTTTTTGATCATCACAAAACAATTTCGATAACGTGTCTATCATATTATATATTCGAGCAATGTTTTACCATGCGATTACGTATTCCTCCAATATCAAAATTTAAAAATATTCCACGTCATTAGTGAAAAAAATAAACGGACCGCGAGCCATTCCACCTCCCCGTTTCGATTGAATGTTGATGCAAATATGGGCTTGGAAGGCGCACCCGGCCGGATCAATACGCGCGTGTTGCATGCAATACTCCAGGTAGCTTCAATGACGTGAAACCGAAGCGAAAGCACGTCGTTTGTTTATAAAAGTAAACTTAAAGAATATTGTTCATCAAAAATGAAAACCGACTGACTAAAAGTGGAACTAAAAGTAAAACATAATTAACGGTTCGCACCAATACTATGAGTTGAAATCGGGCGGACCAAGATTGTTACATTATAATAAATTTTCATTTGTAGTCTGTATACGTCCTTTGATTTCTTACGACCAAATGAGTTCGTTTATTATTTATTTATTGAGTATTTTATATAAGTAGCGTTAGTAATACGCCTTTTATAGTAAATTACAAAATAATGTAGCACCTAGGAGTATATCTGTACCTCGCTCTTGTTAGTAACATATTACTTCTGGATTTGTATGTATTAAATTTTATTTGACAGATGATGATATGGGTAAAGTGGGTAAAGCAAACGAATTTTTATTTATTTTATTATACAAACATAATCATACACATACAAATTAAAAAAAACCATACACGAAAACCTGTTAAGGTTTATATGTGTATGGGAGCCACGCATTTACCACTTTATACACTTTCAAGTTGACTATTTTGTAAGTAATATCTGTCTCATCACATTCGGTTAGAATTATGTATTTTACCTTGTCATAAACATTCATCACATTAAAATATCGAAATAATTCTTGTGCGTTACCTTTATATTTAACTTTTATATGTTTGGGTACAATTATATTTAGCATTTTATACTGAATTTTATAAATATCCTCTATGTACTCGTATGTCTTATAAGTTCTTCCCTATAAGACATACATAGATTTAGTTCGTCGGTTAGATTATCAAACATTGATGGCACTGACGATGTCGTCACTGGACATTTCAAATCAATTAATCTCTGTAATATTTTGACTACATGAAAAAATAAAAAGTAACCATTATTGTTCGATAATCAACCTGATAGATGAAAAAATTGTCATCATCCCTATTAATGTGATTTGATCGACCGATGGAAGATAAATTATTTTCCATGTCGGAACGATACGAATGGCTCCACGATCTTTTATGTTAATAAAATATCAGAAGACGTATATTACGATACCGAAGTTTCTGAAAGGCAATCAACCAAGTACCTGAAAACGTAATTTAACCAAGTGATTAATTCGAATCGCACGGTCTTTAGAAAGATTACTGTAATAAGTGACTGTCTGAATGAAATTCGAAGATGAGAGAGGAAGATAAGAACTGAGGAGAGGATACGTAGGACACATTGGATTTTCAGTTGGAATCGGAACACTCGTCTGGGGAAATATCCCTGCACCGACACCGTTTACAAGAATGTTATCAGATCATATTTACTTCTCCTGTAATAAATAATGTGGTGAGAATGTATTTGGGAAAGAAATTTATAACAAAGATGTTTTATTTGCCCCATATATTAGCTACAATTTAGATGATTTGCCTGCATACGCCGCCAGGAAAAATATGCACAAATAATGATGGGCAGATCGAATATGGAAGGCATTGCTAGATTTTTTATGAGCATTAAATATTTATTGATTCGTCGACACTCAATTGTAAATACATAGAAGTTTCACCAGTGAGCTTATATATACAGTGATTTCTTATAGGCAGTCACAGATTTCGGTTCGATTCCGAATTTTCTACATGTACGTGTATATATTAGAAATTCATATCCTTTACCACAGGCTTTTAAAATAAAGTCCCTAGCAATATCCAACAGTTGGGCGTCAATATAACTAAAGTTAAGTTAATTTGACGACCTCCATGGCCGAGTGATATGAACGCCGAGTTGAATGGTGTCGTCTACTCGAGAAGTTCGAGTCCCGGTGGGGGCAGATGTTTGTGTGATAAATAGTAGCATTTGCACTCCAATCATGGATGTTTAATATGTATTTCTAGCTAAATATACTAATATGTATCTGTATATTTATTCTAACCGTTACCGTCCTATCCCATAACACAAGTCTTACAGAGCTTACTTTGGGGCTAGGCTAATTAGTGTATTTTAAAAAAAAGCTACTATGGTACTAATATTATAGATGTGAAAATTTAGCATTTAAACAAACAGATACACAAAATTTGTTCGTCTAATGGACCTGAGACTGAAGAGATGCCGCGCTTTGTTGAAGCGATACGCAGGGAAACAATATCGAGAAAATCATTTTTCGGATGAAAAAATTTTTACCGTAGAAGAGAGCTACAACAAACAAAATGATAAGGTGTACGCACACAGTAGTGAAGAAGCGAGCAACCGTATTTCGCGTGTCCAACGAGGTCATTTTCCATCCTCGCTCATGGTATGGTTGGGAGTTTCTTATTGGGGCTTAACAGAAGTACATATTTGTGAGAAAGGTGTAAAAACGAATGCAGTTGTGTATCAAAATACAGTCCTGACTAACATTGTGGAACCTGTTTCTCATACCATGTTCAATAACAGGCACTGGGTATTCCAACAAGATTTGGCGCCAGTTCATAGAGCGAAGAGCACACAAGACTGGCGGCGCGTGAAATCGACTTCATCCGGCACGAAGACTGGCCCTCCTCCAGTCCAGATTTGGGTCCGTTAGATTACAAGATATGGCAACACTTGGAGGAAAAAGCATGCTCAAAGCCTCATCCCAATTTAGAGTCACTCAAGACATCCTTGGTTAAGGCAGCCGCCGATATTGACATGGACCTCGTTCGTGCTGCGATAGACGACTGCCCGCGCAGATTGAAGGCCTGTATTCAAAATCACGGAGGTCATTTTGAATAAACTTAATTGTTATAAGAATCTATATTTTGTTAAGTTCATTTTGGTATATAAATGGTTACATAATGAATAAACTTGTTTCAGTTATTTTATATTAAACATGTGACAGAATTTATGACCTGACTAGGTATTATTGATTTTTAGACTTCTTTTATCCGTAATGAAGATCCATCATATCATTTATCTATATTTGAAGAGGCCTATGCCCAGCAGGGGACTAAGATGGGCTGTTGGTGATGATGATGATATAATTTATCATTAATTTTTAACTTATAATACTTAGGATTAAAGAAATATTTTGAGTTGACCGGTTTTTATTAAAAGTTTTTTTTTTTACTTTATATTTATGTCACTGGCTTCCGTAAACTGTGGTCCGACGATATGTCAATAAAAGAGTCGCTCTTGTTTACCTTCATATTGAATAAAAATGCATTAATGAGTTGAAATCGAAACTAATTAATCAGAGAAAATAACTTCAAGGAAACAATCACAATTATAACTTTTAATGTAACAGAAGGGTCAAGGAAAAAGGTTGCCAAGTTTAATGAAGAAGTAGTTTTAATTTAATAATTATTGAGAAGCACCAAAACTTTGTTTTAGATCTCTACGAAATGAGTTAGCTACTTAACCAAAACATATACTATTGAGTTTTTAAACGTTAAACGTTTGAATCTTAGGATTTTGTTTTAAGAACTTGCACATTATAAATACACCTTTTGATATGGCAGCAGGGTTATGTCAAAAGGTAGCCAGATTTAATAAATAAAGTAATTTTTATTTTAAAAGTAATTAAAGGTACCAAGACTTTTTGTACATGAAGGATGACAATTAGGTTTGGGTTTGAGTAAATTATAAATTTCGCCTTCAAAAGTAATTGTGTAAAAAGTGAAGTTAAAACAGATTAATTAAATTAAATTAGTAAAGGAATTGAATTGACAATAATCTCAAGATTAATATATCTCCTGTCTACGCTTGCAATATACTGCTATAAAAATGGTTACTATGTATTTGTCTTGGATGTTCCACAACCGTGTTTATGAGTCAAGATACGATACAGTCTCTCGTTTTACTCAGCAAAACAAACATAGTTGCATTAAAGTATTAATATTCAGTTGACATAAGATAATGTATCTACGTTTTTTATTATAATTTAGTGAATTATAAAGATTTTATACACAAAAAGTCTGTCATTAAAATGACTTCCGTGGAAGGAGTCGTGTTAAAAAACAAGAAGTACGAACTGGTGCCACCAGATGGAGGCTGGGGATATATGATAGTTCTGGCTTCAGTCATTATATTTGTGAGTTTTTCATTTCTTTCGAGATTCCTGATTCTTATCTTTAAATAAAGCGCTAAGCCGTTGTTCAATTCATAAGTTACTTATAGATTTTAGTGTAATATTTGTGTCTGTTTATGAACATGTCGTTTAAAGAAACAGTAGCTCCAATGTACCCATTGAGGTAATACAATAAAGTACAATATTTTGTTTTCCAATATATAATTTCAAACATTGGCTTTTTATTACGATGCGTGTCTTTAGATTGTTTCTTATCATTATGTTCCACAAGCTGTGCCCCGCGGTGGTACCCGGCCGCGGTTTATTAGGGATATTTTCTCGCAGTAAAACGTAGCCTGTGTTAATCCAGGGTGTCAGATAACTCCATACCAAATTTTATTAAACCACTCCAGCAGTTTAGACGTCAAGAAAAAACAAACATACACACACACACACACACTCACAAACTTTTACCTTTATAGTATTAGTGTGATTACTTTTTAATTCAGTGAATGGTAACTAAAAGTAAATAGTTAATGATATTGAAATGTATATATGTATAAAAATAATAATGTTTTACCTCAAACCTTTTGCTGTACGCCAACCAGGGCCAAACGTGACATGGTGTCATTGTGATACAACATACCTGCAAAAGAAAAAAGATATTTAATTTATTTCATTACACACAGGCTTTTCCAATAAACGTAACAACATTACTTTTTCCAGATTGCCACAATATCCTTTTTACCATTTTTCGGCTTACTCTACAATGATTTTCTCAAAGAGATTGGAGTGAGTTCAACCGAAGTGACCGTGGTCAATGGAGTCTGCGCGCTATGTTTGTCTATAGGAGGTAATCATAATATTTATACTTAAAAAAATCATTCAGTTTCAGTTTTACAAACATTTATGAATTCTGTACAACGACGCGATTTTTTTATGCATAATAGGCAGTTCCTTTGATCACAATCTCGCCTGATAGAAAGCGATGATGAGGCTTAGGATGGTACACGCCTGCCTGTAAGATGCCTGTTCACTCTGTAATATAATATATATACTCTGTAATATAATTTTAACTATGCAGTTCTGTAAAACACGCTAATAAGTCAGCAAGGGCTTATTTAAGTGAAACTTTTATAACATCTTCACACTTTATAAGTTCATCTAAAGCATGTCGTATTACATTTTTATTTGTTACTAGCTGTGCCCCGCGGTGTTACCAGCTGTTTATTAGGGATATTTTCTCTCAGTAAACCGTAGCCTATGTGTTAGACCAGGGTGTCAGCTAACTCCATATTAAATCGCTCCAAAAACGCGACGCGATGCTGCACGCTGCACAGAGCGACTCAAAACATAACTTTATTTACTACACGCAAAGATACACATTTCATTGTTTGAATTCAGAATCATTATAATACCTATCTTAAAGAGGTGTTCGGAATATTTTGTTACGCACGACAAGAGTCAGTCAGTCTGCGCGGCCACTGAGCATGTTGTGACTTTATTTTGTTTACCTACATTTTCATACAGTTGAACTGTTCGTTTTGTGTTTGCCAGCACAGCAAACACTCATTGAGATAAACAATAATCTAATTGAGATAAAATGAAGAAAATATTTTTAGACAGTAACTTAAGATAGGTGCATGCTCTAGGTACTGTTAGAAATTAAAAACAAGCATGAATTGTTAGTTTTTTTTTTCATTTAATCTGTGCCGATTATAGTCGGCATGTTTTGCCGAATAGTCGCCGACTAATCGCAAATTACAAATGATGCCAAATAGCCGTCACACAGTCACATTATAAATAAAGAAAAAAACAGAAATTGTTTATTCAGATTAGGCTTTTATTATAAGTACTCATGAATGTCTAGAAGCTACGCTCTGAACGATATACGATCCGACTGGTTTATATATCTACGCCAGGAGACCTTGTACTGTGAAGAACTGGCAAAAACTCAGCGATGGTTATTTTTTCCCCCTGTATTTTTATAAATACAGAGTCGCCAAGTTGTCGAGTAAATAAGGTAGTTGAATTTATTTGTCTGAGAAATCTGGGTCTACTGTGCTTACATCCAGTCTTGTGTTTGCACTCACAGACGTACCTAAATTAATTATTAGGTCAATAAAAAAAGCGTTGTCATAGCGATAACAGACATTGTATGACTTTTATTTAATTTGTCTCTTGGTACAGCCGCTATTCTCAGAGTGATTGAAATTGCTATCTCATAAGCAGAAACGCAACATGACTTGGCATTTCTGCAACTAAGAGATAAAAATAAAGGTAATTCTTATCTTAAATCTCGAAGTTACAGTATCAACAATCATGTTTATTTAATGATGTACTTAGCTTCTTGTCGATTTAACAGAACATGAACATGAACAGATTATTACCTTTGTTATACACACAATCATACAGTTTGTTTATGATTCTAAATTAAACAAGAATCACGTTAAGCCAATTATTAAAAAGCAATGGGTGAATAATGAAAAGCATTATACTCCTTGTCTTATTTATAATTTTCGGCGGTTCTCTTTAATATTTGGCCAACGTTGAATCTGAAAAGCGAGTGCCAATAGTTTTATTTACTTGTTGTTATTTCTAATTTATCCTTTATATTGCCTCAAATCTAGTTGTTGCAATAGAATAAACAAAGTATCACCAACATCAGCATCAGTTCCACTGCTAGAGCACAAGGCGTACACGGTACACTCAATCCCAAAGATAATACGGGCCATAACCTAACACGATACCTTGGTGCAGCCGGGTTGGTGGGTACTGACGCCTGCAGAAGCAGTCGGTGCTTACGATTAAGTGTACTTTGTGAAGGAAAGGGGATCTCGATATAGAAAGTAAAGTTTGGTCAATCAGCCAGATTTCTTTATTTAAATCAGGTGAACAAAGATAGAACAAAGGAACGCACCTTTTTTAAGTGGTGGTAGAGTCCAGATGCGAAGATAACTGATTAAGTAGTTTTATCAGGCACAACAACCATCCTCACTTGCCTCGAAGGAAGGAAGGAGGAACATGCGCGGACAAAGAATTCTACTTACAAAAAGTATGACAAAGAGCTGATTTACCTTTCTTTGTTCGCGTGGAATAAAATTATAGCCATACATAGATTTTAATATTTCAAAATGAACTATATTTTCTCTTTGCTTGTGTATTCAAGTTTTAAGTATTTATAAGGTCACTTGAGTGTCTAAATCTCTTTTGACAGTGAAATGTGAAGGGGGAAGGCGGGGGCTATACACAGACGTGGGTAAAGAATGCTACTTGCAAATAGTACGACAAATAGTGTGGTGGTTGATTCACCACTTGTTGGCGTTGGAATAAAATGGTTGCCATAAATAGATTTAAATATTTCATAGTTATGTTTTGTCTTTGCTTGTGTATTCAAGTTATAAGTGTAAGGCGTCTAAGTATGAAATTATTTTTCCAGGCTTTTTAACGAGTCCGTTACTCAAAGTAATGAACTTTCGCACGCTAGCAATAGTAGGTGCTATAGTATTTAATATTGGCTCATTTCTACTCCTGTTTTGTAAATCAATTTTACCTTTCATCATTTGTATGGGCATTTTTCAGGTAAGCATTGTTTATCTTAATTTAATATTTTCCTTTATTCCTAGCAGTACCATGTAGGTGCTTGGAAACTGTTTTGTAACATTAATTCCTTTTTGTGTGCATTCGAGTGCATCCCTGATAGGCTTAGATTCACTTGGCTGTATTCAGAGATTATTAATTTTGACACAAATATTTCTTCTCCAGTCATGGTTGATTTAAAGTTGAGTTGATGTTCCTTTAGGGTTCCTTCAGTAGTTAGTAAGCATAGCTCTACTTGGTTTAGATCTAAAAAAAATAGGAAAGCTGTTCAAAATTAATTTTGTGAGTTTTGTATAACTGCGTGATTATTTATTTTCTGAAACCACTGGTTATAAACCTTAAATCCATTTGATCGTCACTGAATCGTCGCGGTCGCACTGGTCTTTTGAATCTGCAATGAAATTTAATAAGAAAATTCGGTATTTGAGCCAGTTATCCGCTTTTGACGGTTGAGAAAAACTTTAACCTATACAAGTTTTTTTTTCTGCTTTATTACAGGCAACAGGAATGGGTTTATTATACAATCTAAGTTTCACAATACTCAACGATTATTTCGTACAAAGACGCCTCTTTGCTTTTTGCACGAGTCAAACTTTAACAGGTAAGCTGCCAATCGTTGGCTTAAAATTATTCCACGAAATAGTCCTGCGGCTGAAAAGATTCAATTTATTTAAATACGAGCTTTTAAATCTTAAAATTTTGAAAGAGCCAATCACTGAGTTCAATTAGATATACTTACATCGATATTTTTCATTTACCGTAAATAAATCTCATGAACGAGTTTATCACCCTGTTAATTTTAAGTTTACATTTCGCTCCCTTTTCAGGTCCAATGGGTTTATGACCGCGAACCTGAAAAGGGTCCGAAAGGTGAAGTATCAAATATGAAAAAAAAAATGTACTACAGTACAAAGAGTGCTTTTAACTTCCAATTTTCGAAAGTCCTGAAAAATCACTCTAGGATCCTAGGAGTAGTCCTAGGATCCTAATTTTTTAACCTGTATTTAAAATCTTACCTTAACCCACTTAAAAGCGTTAATCATGTCTCTACTCTTGAGATCGCGGAAAGATTAAGAAGTAGAAGGTTTAAAAGTTAGATGTTTGCCTCTGATATTACAAATGGGAAAAGTATTGTAAATATGGTAATGGAAGATGTCTGCCATACCAGCCACAACTTGTCAGTTTGAAATTTATTGATCGGATAATAATCATAGCCACATAGTGCAAGCAATGTTACATGTAGGCGGGTTTGCCTGAAAATTATTTTATAGAAGAATATTTTGAGGTCCTGTTCCATTTTTCGTTTCAATCTCAAGGCTTTTGAAGTTTTAAAATTTTTCATTTCTTTTTTGATTATATATTAATTTAAAAAAGTTTCTATGTTTTCGATGTATAAAAATACATCTGGCAGGTATTTTTCGATGGCTCTTTTTGTTGCTAAATGTGTAAAATGTCCAAAATTATTAAAATTTTAGCGATATTCGGCATGTTCGCGCCACAACTGATACTATCATCTCTGGATGAGTACGGGTACCGAGGTACGTTACTTCTAGTGTTGGCCATTGGATTGCAGACTTTCGTTGGAGTTGCTCTTTTCCAGCCTGTTGCTTGGCATATGAAGAAAGTCAAATTACCGACTGTAGAAGGTACTCTATCCACTTTTGAGATTATTGCATCTCATTATTTCAATATTTTTATATTAACTAAACAAACTTTAGAATCAGATAAAATTTTCCAAGTATATTTTTCAATTGAATTGTATTAATGTTACAGAGGTAGAAGCACGTTTGTTAAAGGAAAACATTGACAGTAATACTCCAATGGTAAAATTAAAAGATTTAGCGGAAACCGATGAGGAACAATCGACTATCAAATCAGACATTGACAATAATGATGCTAAGAAGTCAGGGTTTATGTGAGTATGAATTGGACCAACAGGTGAACATGACAGTATTCTTTCGTGTTGTATCTTTGCAATGAGTCAAATTTCCAAGGTTTCATTGGGTAAGGGATGGAGTCAGAATATAGCATGTAGTAGTGATACTCTAGTACCCTAAGCAACTATAACTATGGCGTCTATTATCCTTTTATGCTATCTTTTTTAACACGAAACAAAAATTCAAAATCTGATATTTCCAGAAAGGTAAAGTGTGTAAACAATTATTTATGAATAATATTGCGTATCGTATACAGCTTGTCACCAAGCACTTCAGGTAGTTCTCATTGTGAAACTCAAGATAACACTGGTAGAATACAGTAATTACCTGTATCCCCGAATAAGGTTTTTAGGTTTTAACCCTTGTACATAAAGCTTCTTTTATTTGCTCCTTTCACATTGTAGGAAAGTGCTGAAAGATTTATTTGACGTACCGACACTAAAATTGGTTGTGACCTCAGTAACTTCGTGGGCTGTGGGTATTACAATGTTTGCGGACTTTACTTTTACAATGATGATGCCTCAGGCTTTGTATGCTGCTCAGTGGTATGACGTAAGTAAAAGAACGCGTATTGTTTTAGTTATATTTTATGACGTAGGGAAGGACGTGGGAGCCGGGGAATTATTATTGTCCCCACTTCTGGGGCATAGGCCTTCCCTATAGATGGAATAGGGAGATTGGGGCATGACCCACCACGCGGGCCCAGTGCGAATTGGTGGGTGCTAACTACTGCTGGTGCAGCTGGAAGCAACGGCTTAATATACCTTCCGAAGCACGGAGGAGCTCCAATTAATAAGTTTTTGATCATTCATCCAATGACCGAGCATTGCGAAAGTTGCTTAACTTTCACGATCGCAAGCCAAATTGCACTAATCATCTGCGTTATCGAATTTCTCATGAAGAACCACATATCGCAGTCCAATTGATCGCATTCACGAGGTAGAAACCGTTGAAAGTTTATGAAAAGATGATGAAAGTAAAGGAAGCACACAATTAAGACTGCGGAGAGAAAAGTGTAATGTACTAAGTATTCCTATTTTCGGAGTCAAGTAGGCAGGTTAATAGAGAAACGCCGCGAAGACGGCAAAAGTGATAGGTGTACGTATATTTTATTTAATATTTTAATAATTTACATAACATATATTTTGATACTATAATTAATAGGCTGGACAGAAATGCCATACCCTTTTTGTCTTCAAAGGGGATTACGAGTACCAGTCAGACATGTAATGTCAGACAGACGATTATTTAAAATTCCAAAAGTGTATTTCATGTTGTTCTTAAAATAAAAATGAAGTCTTTAGTCAGTAAAATATTCTATCTTCAGTATTTAAAGTACTTCCCTACTCTCCTACATGTGGCCAAGTCGTGGAGCGTCCTGTATAAATGGCCATGGTTGATGTACAAAATAATGCTCGTAATCAACATACAATCATTTGCCCTACCTAATTTCGAAATCTGGATTCAAATATACCACAAAAGATCACTACAAGCTAGTGCTCGAAAAAATTACCTTTTTTGTTTGTTTTAGAAAAATGTGGCTACGGCCATGTCCATAGTCGGCTTCGGTGATTTAGCTGCAAGAATAGCATTTGTATGTCTAAGCAACATCTTACACAAGATCGGCAATGCAGAGTTATATATTATTGGATTGTTTATCTCTTCGGTTGCAAAGCTTGGCGAGTATAATAAGTTATCAAAATTAAAGTTTTTATTAGTGAAGCAATGGTGTCGATTCTGGCAGGATTCTCTAAACTTAAAACTAAATTTAACATCAGTCTGTCCTTTTCATTTTGTATAGAGAATGACAAAGATACACTGTTGTCAAATTTAAGTTTAGCTTTAGAGAATCATGCTAGAATCGACATCATTGTGTATTTTGTGGTAAGATAATTCTAAAAGAGCAAAAACCCAAAGCTAAGTTTATGTCATCATCATCATCATCATCAGCCTTTTAATGTCCCCACTGCTAGGGCACAGGCCTGCCCTATGTATGGGACAGGGAGAGTAGGCCATGACATGACCCACCGCTATGGATTGATGGATTCTAACGACTGAAGAGCTCGAGATAAGAAGTTGCAGGTTAAAATTCTACGATTGCAAACCAAATGTGCCAAAACCTTTTTTATTTGTTATTGGTTAAGCTTTTTATCCTCTATCCAGCCCAAGAGCAGAGATGGGATCTATGGTGTAAAGAGTTTACCAGGATGGTGCCTGTTCATTTGGCTTTAAAAAGAGTCAAATTATACGTACTCAGAAACACAGACGCAGGCAGGCAATTCCTTTCCCTCGCTATACTCATTACGGCGTGATTACACTTGGCTGTTAGCCCGAATACGAGCGCCAATGGAATTCGGGTAAACAATTAAGTGTAAATGAATGGAATCGATTATGCCCTTATTCGGGTAGATTTCTTTGTTTTTCTGGCTTCGCTTCCACTAATATAATTATCACCTTTAATTCTCCTAGCTCTACGTCCCACCGAGTCCAATGCAGCAGTTAGTATTTTGCCGAGCCAAACCAACCTGATGCGCTATTGAGCACCTCAAACACTTATTTACTTTATATTATCTTAATAAATATAAAATTCTCGTGTCACGGTGTGCATAATTGAACTACTCCGAAACGGCGATTTTCGTTAAATGTTATATGCATACCTATTCAGTAAGTCTGAGAATCGGACAACATCTATTTTTCATCCCATAAATGTTAAGGGTGGGTTCATCCTTTATTTTTTTTTGGCATTTTTTATTTTATTTTTTTATGATACATACATACAAAAATACATACAACCCTAAATTTTCACCCGTCTACCCATATTTTTATGGCGATACGAAGTTTGCTGGGTCAGCTTGTTAAAGATAAAATTGTACACTGTACCTACACAGTAATAGCAGGATGTGAATTTGTTAATTTTACATTACAGGTATGATGTTCTCGAAGAATATCACCATTGTGTACGTGTTTGTGGCCGGTGTTGGAGTGGGCCGCTGTTTTTTGAGCATGCTATTGCCTATGGTGTTTGGAGATTTGTGCCCTGAGAAGTTCTCAGCTGTTATGGGAATAGGCCTAGTCTTCATGGGACTAATAGCTTTGGCTTTCGGTCCTTTAGTCGGTAAGCATGTAATTTCTAAATGCTGTCATAACAAACGTCATATATAAACCAATAATATTATGGATCTATGCCGGTGTTCGGATTGGGAAAAATAAGCAATGCATGTACACAGAATACTCGTATTTAAATATAGATATTTGTCAAAAGAAATACAACTGTCAACTTCATTTTTTTTCTGAGTGCTTTTCGAGAAGCGTCTAATGCTGCTGCAAATGTTCAGAACAATGTTGTGTTTTTTTGAGCCTTCCATCAAAACAATGTTCCGTTGTTTTGAGGTCTAATTGGAAACGCAGCAATATATATTTTCCATAAATCATATAGTAAGTACTCGTGGAAAGGATGGCAAACGCCTAATTCTCAAAACAGATAAGATGATAAGTAGCCACCATAACGCTGGCTTAATTTTTCATTTTTGCGCTATCCAGCTATTTCAATAATTATTCCCTTTCATTTCATAGTTCAGAAAGAATTTATTTATGTGTAACATTAACACTTTTCTTTTGAGTTGAAGTTATAGAATTAGCCCTTATAAACTTATCGACTGCACCAGGTTGTCAGGGCACTTGTTAACTACCGGTTTTCTGCCGGGTCTAGGCACGGTTTCTAAATAACACCGAGCTTCTAACGATAAAATCTCGCTCTGAATAAACTATGCATCGTAGTAAATAAGTGATATTGCCTTTTATTTTCCACCAGGATTGATCCGAGACTTCACTGACAGCTACGTCATCACATTTCACATCTTGATAGGAGTTAATATAGTTTGTATGATTGTTTGGTCTGCACAGCTGGTACATTGTGCGATGCGGAGGAGGAGAGCCAGCAAAAAATAGCGTTTGTTTTAATCCCAGAAAGGTGGTGACCAAGCTTATGGTCCGCCTGATGGCAAGCGGCGATTGCAAAAATATCACTCGTGCCGTCGCCTACCCTAACCCCATCCCCTACCCCATGGAGCCCTAGAACTTTACTCATCGACAGAAACACAGCATCACCAAAAGATAGTGTTATTTTACTATGGGTTTCTGTGAGGTTTAGGATCCTTCCCAGGCGCTCCAATTCTTGCGAGGATTCCGCGATGTACTACCTCTCTTAATATAGCGATCACTTATTCGAATGTTTTAGACTCCTATTTCTATTAATAACTCCACTTCGGGAAAAGGCTGTCAATTCCAAAGTTGTCAAAAATATTTAAATTCAAGTAATATTATGTAACTGTTTTGTTAATCTACTTTTTGAATTGTCAATAAGTTTTTGTGTAAATCTATTGATGGAAATGTTGCCTTGTGTGAAACTTTTAATATTTTTGTAAATAAATTAAAATAAATTGATTTGTTATTATTTTGTATTATTCATTGGCTGTACAAAAATAATGTATATATATGTAGGAAGGTATTTTACTAATCGTTAGGAGATGTTGAATTGTTCATAAACAAATTCCTGCACTTTTAACATAATTAATTGATGATTCCAATATAATTTCTGTTGCCACATTTCTCAAATCAAAGACTTTCCTTTTCAATTCCTGTTACTTTGACGATGATGGCAAAAAAATATTGACAAAAAAACTCAAATAACAACTATCGAAACATAAATCCTCTTCTTAATATTCTTTTAGTAGCATTATATCAGAAACGCAAAATAGCAGATGATTGAATTCAGTTGCGCTGGGATTTTGAATATGGGTTGCCCGGAAGAGATTGCTGCTTAGCAATAAGGCCGCCCATATTGTGTACGTTCTATCTATCATGTTTTTAATTTACTTGTGTGTCTTATATGGTGTATTACAATTAAGATTATAGAGAGGGAGTGGCTACATTTTCAATGTCAACACAGACATACACATTTTGTTACTCAGAAATATAACCAGCTCAAAAGTACGAAAAGATACGAATCACTTGAACACATATTTAGAGATGCATTAATTTTATTTATAGACGAACTCTACCACAACAACAACTTACACTAACTTAATATGAAGGGAGATTCGAACCCAAACCAATAAAAAGTTACGACGTAAGTATATTAAAGGAAAAATAAACGGCTGACGCATTACTGAGACATAAGTTATGATTCCTACTAAGGTGCAGCGCACACAAAGAGAGGCTAAGTGAAGACACTTAGCGTGGCGATTCCGAGGGCGGCCAAGAGCCACAGAGTGGTGCACGGCGACTAAGGCTCGTATTACAGAATGACAACTAAGTAATGATCTTAACTTGAGTAGGTACAGTTAGAAAGGGATGTCGCTATGTAAGACGACGATGCGACATCCTTTTCTGACTGTACTCAAGTAAAGATCAACACTTAGTTGTCATTCTGTAATATTCTAGTAGTATCGCGGTCTAGGGCCACGGAGCGGAGTAGTAGCGTGCCGGCTCTCTAGCCGCTTAGCAGCACTCTGCGTCGCTTGTGTATTATTTCATGTCTGACATGAAAATTTGAACTTCTAAGTATCTTCGCCGCGTCTCTCCCGGTGTGCGCTGTGCTTAATAAAATTTTGGTAATTTTGCGTACCTAGTTGAACACTAAAGAACATATCGTTGTATGTTAAGTAATTTTACTTTGACATTATTTTTATTTAAATTTGTTCTAATGGTAGGAAGTGATTAAAAGAAAATGCCACATTTTCGTAGCAATTTAGATCATGATTGTGTAGCAATGTACCAAATAATACGAAAATAGTTATACATAATGAAGGGAAAATATCATCACATTCTCTTGTAGCTGTTTAAAGATATCACATTATAAAGTAGTAAAGGAGAATCGCCGAAATGGCCCCAGCTAAGGCGCTAAATAAATATAACTCTGATTTTAGAGTAAAATTATTAAAAATGTCCTAAAGTTTCGCTTTTGCTAAATTCGGATACTTAGATAGTTTTTTACTCATACAAGTTTATAGTGCTAGATGTAAAAAACTCACAACAAAAGAACAGTCGACATTTACAGTGAAATAATGATGATACATGTGTGCAAAAAATACTAGGTTAATGGTAAATAAAAGATAGATACATGCTCTTCAGTCCTATACTCTGAAAAGTTAAAATACACAAGAGGGGTATAAAAATCATGTAATAATAAAAGTTTTTATTGAAGTTATACTTCTTTAGCCGCGTTATAAAAAATTATGAGAGTGAAATTTTAAGATGCGCGCGCATCACTGTAACACAAAAGTAACATAATGAAGTTAGCCGCGGGCGCGTTATGAAAAAATGATGAGAGTGAAATTTTAAGATGCGCGCGCAACACTGTAACAGAAAAGTAATACCATGAAGTCGACCGCTAAACCGCACATTACTCGTAAGTCTCGAAAAAAAGCTTCCAACAAAATAGTAATAGGATCTCTTAGTCGCACATGTTGGGACGCTCGTCGCCTCTGATCACTGTTTTCATATTTATAATATTTATCCACATGTTTCTAGTTTTATATTCTTAACACGTGTTATAATGTTATACAAATGCGAAATTTATATGTGCTAATAAATTTTATTCAGTAGTGATTTAAATTGAATATTTTGATTATTGAAGTTATACTTCTTTAGGCGCGTTATGAAAAAATGATGAGAGTGAAATTTTTAGATGCGAGCGCATCACTGTCACCCAAAAGTAACAGCATGAAGTTGGCCGCGGGCGCGTTATGAAAAAATCATGTGAGTGAAATTTCGAGATGCGCGCGCATCACTGTAACACAATAGTAACACCATGAAGTTGGCCGCGGGCGCGTTATGAATGTTAGTGTCTGTCTGTTTTAATATTTATAATATTTATCCACATGTTTCTAGTTTCTATATAGACACAACGTGTTTTAGTTACTTACAAGTGCTAATTACATATGCACTAATAACTTAAATTCAGTAGTGATTTTAATTGAATATTTTGAATATTTATTTAATTTTTCAAATTAAAACTGAACTTAATTGACTGTGTCAACTATCCTTTTCCAGTCCTTTTATTATTTTATTGTAATTATTAATTATTTGCATGCAATTAAAAAATATTTTTAATGATGCTAAAGAAGTATAACTTTTCACGCGCGTACATAAGTTACACGCATCCATTTTTTTTATTTATAAACGCATATAATTATTTAACACCCATAATAATATACTCATATGGGTGTTAAATAGCATATAAATAACACCCACATTATTATACTATTGGGTGTTAAATAGAAAGAGAAGTACAAATATGTGAATGATTTAGGCTTTTATATTTTCACGCATCAAAATACTGTTTTAACATCCTGTATATGCAATGTGTACAACACATAACCTTTAAGCTGATAATTCAGGTTGGTTGGTGGTTGCCATTAGTTATTTAATAGCATCTATAAAATTAGAGAAGGACCGAAGTTTTATTCTTAAGTTACTTATTTACATCTAGCACCTATAAAACTTCCACAGGAAAAAACTTCTAATTTAGCAGTAGCGAAACTTCAGGAGGTTTTTAATATTCTTACACTAAAATCTCAGATACATTTCTTTGGCGCCGGAAGTGGGCAATACAACTACATTCGGCAGATAATTGGCAGCTGTCAAAAAACTGTACATATATTCCATATTGAAGGCAAAGAGTACAAAGTCCATACAGCCTAATCTATTGAATGTGTACACTATGGACCAAGTAGCATCGAAATTCTATATAGATCATGAATACTGAATTTATGATTCATTAAAATAAGGAAAGAATTGGCAAACTGGAATCGACTTTATTTACTTATTGATGAAGTTCATAAGGCATAACTCATTTATTGCAATTCATAATGTTACAATAGGTATTTCAAATATTTACAGATCAGATTATGGACCCTGTCGGGCATAGCAAATAATTATTATAATAATGCAAAATTGTAACAAAATAATTACGAAACAATCAAAATTATTTTAATCAATTTGGAACCAGGCTTTATGATATCTTATCTTAAAGTTTATCATTAGATGTGTTCTTTAACATACATTTAAATAAATGCCAATTTTGTTAATTTCTAGAATTAAGACATATATTTATTATAATATTGTATTGGACATCTCACCCAGCCTCAATTTCGGTCGCTACATGGCGTCCATTGCTAAAACCGCTGCCAAAAAACTTGGAATACTTTCTGAGGTCAGGCGATATTTTACATCTGAGCAGCTCCTTAACCTTTACCGAGCCCAAGTTCGCTCCTGCTTGGAGTAATGTTGTCACCTTTGGGACGGATCTGCTCGGTATCAGCTGGATGCACTGGACTCGGTGGAACACCGTGCGAAGAGACTCATAGGCAATGACGCTCTCGTTGAGGCTAATCTCTAGACCCTTGACCACCGAAGACGTGTAGCTTGCCTCTCGGTGTTTTATCGGTTTCATTTCGGAGAGAGTGCACCGGATGACCAGTACCCTTAGTACGAGTTTTACAATTACGAAAACTATGATAGTTTTCGTGAGCTCGCACTCGTACTAAGGGTACTATTTTATTGTTTTCGTTTCAATACAAATAAACAGTGTTTAAATTCTATCATTAAATCATTTGCGTCTTCTTAAAATTTCAGTATATTTGGTTACTTTACACCAAAATGGACATAGAAACATAATTTACAATTACGAAAATTATGATAGTTTTTGTGAGCACAAACTCGTACAAGGGTACAGGCGCGGCGAGGGCTTTCACTCTTATGTTGTCGAAGTAGCTCCCATTCGCACGAAGCGATTTGTGCGATTTTTACTAATTTCGGGGAATTAATTTTGTTAATGCCAAAGCTGTTTTTGTTTTTTAATTTCTTTATAATATGTTAGATTTCGTTCTAGTTCGTATATTTTAAGTACATAAACATAGTTATGTGTAGGCGAGTAACAGGCCGGATGGTTGGCGGGAGCGCAGATAGCGACGCGCCGCGTCGTTCTCACACCCCACAGTCACAAACTAAGTCTTGAAAGTATTATATACTAAAACGGGATTCTCTATAATTTTATTGTCTATGCTTAGTTCAATATTCTTTTTTATCTGATTGGAAGTTTATTTGTAGGTTCTTTTACAATAAGCTACATAGTTTTTGTAATATTGTCTGATTTATTTATATTACGAATGTTTTTTTTGGCAATTGGACACATTTTTTAGTAATTTGTTATATGATTTGATGAATTCCTTGTTTGAGAATTAAATATTTATAACTGTCGTTTATGCCTGCATCATATTTTATACCTGTTTTGATCCAGGTCGTTTTCGCTTTATTTTTTATTAAGTTTCAATTATGTGTTTATTTACAGTATTTTGAATTTTGTTTATGAAATGTATGTAATTTTCGTTTTGATTTTTATATCTAATAACTAAGGCCCAATGTAGGCTCTTTAACTCTACTTTAAATTTATTCACATTTTCAAGACCAAATAACAGTTTTATGATGTACCAAACTTTCCTTTCACTTTAAGTGCCTTTAAAGGTTGTTAAGACACCTCTTTGATCAGAGAGTCCATATTCAATGACACTAACGTTCATATCTTGGAAGTTAATAAATAACAGATCCAAGCACGTAGCCGACATAGGTGTTATTCTAGTCGGCTCTGTTACATTTTTTATAAAGTTATGCCTTTGCATAAGATTAGTGAGAGAATCCGTTAGATTAAAAAAAACTGTTTGTCTGCCTTTTTCAGACCAAGATAGTACAACGATATTAAAATGAAACACCCAAACGTGTTTCTTTTGTACAAGTTTCAAAAATATACTCCGTTGTTAGCGGTTAAATATCAGTTCTTTCTACAAACTCGATACCAGCTTTTACAAATATGTATACTCATCCAAAATCGTGGTTTGTCTCAAAATCTCTGTGAAATGAAGCAGCACATTTAAAACCCTCTAGTTGCAGTAGGTATTTTTTTACGTCTGTGATCCAGGTTTCTGTTAGAATTTGCAAATCCTTTTAGTCATCTGTTAGTTCTTCCAGCAAGTAAATCTTATTGTAAAACCTATGATGATGGACGTCTTGTCAAATTATTTTTTCAATAATTCGCCGTTGTTTCGTGATACATAGTTAAATGGCAATATAGTGAAAATATCCAGTAAAAATAACCATTTGTCAAAATTTGACACAATATACTATAGAAAATATAACTAGAAAAAAATCCACGCGGACCAGGCAGCAGACGAGACCCGAACCCGGAATTTGTTTTTTTTCTAGTTATATTTTCGTTAGATTTAAACATCAAGCAGTTACATGCTTAAAAAATAAAAATTATAACAATTTACTATTATTTGACTTGACTTGTACGTAAGTGTTAGAGAAAAAATAACCGTTTGTCAAATATTTAACATTCTACTATGTATTGACGTCGTATTGACTAATATTTAACTAAGTATTAAAAATATTTGAGATTAAACAAAGCATGTAATCATTATAAATAATAAATAAATATTTCTAACACTCACACCAATAAGCCTAGCCCCAAAGTAAGCACTGTAAGGCTTGTGTTATGGGATGCTAGGGTAACCGATAGAATACATATACTGTACGTATATAAGTATATTTATATAGAAATTCATTTTAAACATCCATGACTGGATTACAAATGCTCATATTCATCACACAAACATCTGCCCTCATCGGTATTCGAACCCGGGACCTCTCAAGTCGGAGACACCATGAAACCCGGCGTACGAACCACTCGACCACGGAGGTCGTGACCATCTCATTCATCTATTTCTCATTCCGAATATTAAAGGAAATTTAAAATTAGTGTTTTTTATAAAACCAGAAAGTTGTTGGTATGCTGGTAGAGTATTGAATATTCGACCTACATAGCTTAGCATTAATTAATGTTTTTTTCCATCACAACTTGTAAACACATATAGGAAGTACCTATCATTGAAGACGACAAATTAAGATTGTAGCTACGTAATATTGTGTTCTTCATGCGTACCTACTTTTTTGCAGTAATAAACTACGTATAATAATTTTAAAGTTATTGGCGGATTGCTACCATGTTTTCTGTGAGTTTCGGTTTTACGGTGTAACATAGAGATTGAGTGAGGGACGTTTCGGTTTTACGGTGTAACATGGAGCTTGAAACCATAGATCCTGAAACAGTGCCGAAATATGAACTCAAAAAACAAGGAGAGCTTAAAACTATTTAAGCGTGTAATAATATCTCACTTTAACAGTCGTGTATCGTTTCTCTTTATAAAAATGGTGGAACGAATTTATTGTTCTTCTCTTCACAAATGGTTTTGAATAGAAATCATGATACTAAAATAAATATTGCGAGATACAATAACTATTGAGTTTGTTAGACTCATGATTATGTTAAACAGTATGACATTGTTCTACTAAATTCTTCGTATATAGATGGTCTAAACAAATAGCATACATGCCAAATCGATGTTATATATCGGAAGGATTAGTTCCTGTTCAATTATTTAATATGCGAGTGTAATTCAAAATTCTATTTATAATTCATTTTTTCTCCAAAGAATGGAAAAAATATTACTTAATGATCTTTAAACTGTTTTCGAATGCTTCTTTTAATTTATAGCGCCTTACGACATCAATCTGGCGCGTGAGAAAAAATTAATGACCGAATGAATGGTATATAGATAAGAAGTTATTTAAACAACGTTTAGATGGTATGGTAAACAGGCATCTTAGGCGCCTTACTCACCGGATCGTTTCGTTTTCGTTTCTGTACCGAGTCTGTACAGATTTTTTACCCACTACCACTTCTTGACCGGCTCGGTTTTGGTACGGTAGCGTTTCCTTTTGTTTGCTACAGTTTTGTTTTTGGGGAATGACAGGACGGACTAGTAAATATAGTCAGTAGGGCGAGTCTATAAAATAAAATCTCTTCCGATTTCGGTAGCTGCCATTTTAAAGACAAGTTTAATATGCATTACGCTATTGTAGGGCAAAATGTCGCTATGTCTGTAGGAGCAGCCAGCGTTAGATATTTGACATTTGTCAAAAATCCGCATAAATGAGATCGTAAGTGTGATTGCAACTTACAGAATAACTACGCTGAGAGCTGTGTATCAGCTCAGCTCAGTGAGTAAGCTGTCAGTTAATTACATGGACTCGGTAAAGAATCTTTACAAATTTGGTACAGGAACAAAACCAAAGCGAGCCCGCACCGACGCTACAGTGAGTAAGGCGCCTTAGAAATAATCATCGAATATAGAATGACGAAAAAGTTGACGCTAAAACGTGATAAATTCAGCAGCTCAGCGATCAGTTATCCGCTGATATCCACGTCATCATCCAATGAAGTTTTTATATTAATTCGTTTCTTCAATGGTTAATTAAAAGGAGCGTTGTAATTTGCATACACTGAAATAATACAAATTACGCTTATAACATCGTCAGTATTGCGCAACACAATAAGGAACTTAATTATACAAATAATAAAGTTTCACCTTGGTGAGACTTAGGACAGGTTCAACGTACTAAATATATTTAAATATTATATGTTAAAAATTAGTTGTGGTAATATTATGCAATACACAATTACAGAAGAAATGTAACAACTATCATGACATTAATGGAAATCATTAAAATCAAATAAGAATTTGTCATTTCATCGCAGAAAACAATTAAAATTAGATCAAATATATATTCATTTATATATTCTTTTTATTTTATTTAAACTTCATTGCCATACATATGCAAACGGCGGACTTAATGCCATAGGCATTCTCTACCAGTCAATCTGAACGAGTGTTAAAGAATAATGGTATGGCGATAGGGCAAAACGCTTTATAAAACATTTAGAAAATAACAGCGATTAAAATATATTTAATAAAAAATATGTATTTTTATACTAAACTTTTTTACAACTACATAAACTATACAAATAAAATACATAAATAAATATATACAGACATAATATAGAATAAATATAATATATAAGTAGATACAAACTATAAAAAATAACAAAGAAGAAGAGATTGCGTAGTCAGGTCAGGAAGTGTTCTCGTACTAGTTTTTTGAACTACATCTTATTGTTAGAGCTACGAATGTTGAGTGGTAGAGCATTCCACAGGCGTATGACAGTAACAGTGAAAGATTTGGATCCAAAGCCAGAGTGATGAGTGGGGATTTGTAGAGTAAGATTTCTGCATGAGCGAAGAACACGATAGTTGGAAGTGCCCAGAAATTGAAATCTAGATTTCAGGTACACTGGAGCACGTGGATCATATAAATATGTTATAATGTAAGTAAAATGTAAGTATCTACGTTATAATGTAAGTATCCACATATTTTCACGGATGAAGTCCAGATATAAATGGAGTGTGATAGATGTATGAGTAGTAGGTGCTTTTTAGACATTCTCGCCTTACTAAACTGCAAAATGCTTATTATGCAAGCATCAATAAATTAAGTTCTTTTGATGTGCTTCGGTTTTTAAGATAGGGTATCACGGTTTTTCTGCTCAAATTGGAGCACCCGTCTGGGACGAAACCTCCATCCTCTTGACTTTACAGAGGGTGTTCAGGGAAGAGGTCAGGATAGGCAACGGTGTGAGTGATATTTTTTGTATCGTAAGCGTCTATTGCTATAGCGAGTGGGAGGAGCTCGATAGTGCAGGTGGTTAGCGCATTTGGCTGCGATCGTTGAAGTTAAGCAACTGTCGCAGTGGTCGATCATTGGATGGGTGACCAAAAATTTACTATCTCGAGCTCCTCCGTGCTTCAGAAGGCACGTTAAACCGTTGGTCCCTGCTGCATTTGTAACCATTAGCACCCACCAATCCACATTGGGCCCGCGTGGTAGGTCATGGTCCAATCTCCCTATCTCATCTACAGGGAAGGCCTGTGCCCCAGCCGTGGGGACATTAATAGGCTGATAATGAAGGCCATCTATCGTCTATTGGCCATGGTGGCCTTACAATCAGGCGGGCCATACGCTTGTGTTAAACAAAAAAAGATTGTGTGCTCGGACCACACATCTGAAGTGAAACTTCTTTTCTTAATAACCTTACATAAAAAAAAAGGTAAACTCAAATTCACTGTACACAACTCATTAAAGTGTAGATGGTTGACATAATTTGTTTGTAATTATTATCGTATAATGGAAAGGACAGTAAAAAGGTTTTCTCAAATGATAAATCGTTGAACATATTGTTGTCCTATTTATTGTTGAATTTTAAAATACAAACGATTGCGGTGAAGCATCTTACATAATGTCACCACTGTATGTATATATATCTATATCTATATATATATATATATATATATAGATATAGATATATATATATATATATATATATATATATATATATATATATATATATAATACATAAAAAAAAAGGTAAACTCATATTACATACATATTACATAAAAAAAAAGGTAAACTCAAATTCACTGTACACAACTCATTAAAGTGTAGATGGTTGACATAATTTGTTTGTAATTATTATCGTATAATGGAAAGGACAGTAAAAAGGTTTTCTCAAATGATAAATCGTTGAACATATTGTTGTCCTATTTATTGTTGAATTTTAAAATACAAACGATTGCGGTGAAGCATCTTACATAATGTCACCACTGTATGTATATATATCTATATATATATATATATATATATATATATATATATAGATATAGATATATATATATAGATATATATATATATATATATATAGATATATATATATATATATATATATAGATATATATATATTGTCGCGTGTGACGCTCGTACGCTAGTAGTGTTACTTCGCCAAATTATCCTCCAACTTTCATGCACGTCGGGAAGAGCTGCGCACGCATCCCACACACACACACACACACACACACATATATGTATAGCATATGTGTGTGTACTATATGTATAGTCGTGTGACGCTCGTGACGTATTTTCGTTTGATCTTTTCCATAGGATTTTTCTATTTACACCCCGTCCGAAAAGAAGTTTCAGAACTTCAAAACTACCATTTGATGGTGTGGTGATTCTAATGGTGCGTAATGTTCCAGGGCTCCACAGGGTAGGTTTTGTGGTCGGCAAGATGGGGATGGCTGGTATACTTGGTCTGTTTTATCTGCTGTTTTCGCAACTGGTATTCACTTACACACGACATCAAGTGGAGTGGGATAAGTTTAGGCGTGTAAATAAATAAATTATTAGCCTCCGTAAGTTAAGTTTTGATAAAGGTACTTACGACTCGTTCTAAGAACGTAAGAAGAAAATGGTATAAGGGAAAAAAACTCTTGAAAAGTCAAGACAAGTAGTTTTTAGACTTTGTAAAGACGACAGTACGCCTTTTTTGACGGGATATCTAAATTACTTAATTGTAGGTTACCCTTAGATCTTCAATGATGCTAATTGCACGACGCTCTAGCCTATTAAACACAAACAAAGAGTTAAGTCATCATCATCACACTATTAATGTCCCCACTGTTGGGACACAGGCCTTCTCTGTTGATGGAATAGGGAGAACGGGCCTTGACCTTGACCACGCGGGCCCAGTTCGGCTTGGTTGGTGCTATCGACTGCAAATGCAGCCGGGACCACCGGGCTTGACGTGCCTTCCGAAACACGGAGAAGCTCAACATAATAAGTTTTTGATCACCCATTCAATGACCGACCATTGCGAAAGTTGCTTTACTTTCACGATCGCAGGGCGAACGCGCTAACCACCTGCGCCATCGAGCTCCGAGATTCAAATACTTAGTCATAAAAAGAGAAATTTCAAACGTATGTTTGAAATAAAATCGAAGGCACTTCTGTCTTTTCTAACAAAGTACATAAAAAAAGACGCAACTTCATTTGAATATTCCTTACAATATTACTCACAATAATCAGTATTTTTTTAAATATTTATGCGATGTTAAGTGTAGGTTGTGTTACATACAGAGGGTCACATAGATAGTGGCATAACGTCTGCTAAAATTACTACTTAAAAAATATTACCACAATATTAATTATCACATCATTAATGACTCCGATAGCCCAAGATTGGGCCCAGTCTGTCCCGCAGATATACATATAAAGTAGTTCATCTGCTTTCGATCCGTCCAGTGACATTGACGTGTGAGATAATGTAATAAAAACAAATGGACGAAGCTGTTGGCGAGTTCATAAAACATGTAAAATTAAATAAAACAAATTAAATTAATAAACTACAGTGTGAACAAAAAAAAAGACAAACCGATTTAAATAAAAGTTAACATTGCGCTGATATGTCGTTTCCTTTGCGATGTTTGAATTATAATATTTTGCAAGAAGGTGCCGTATCACATTTGTTTGTGCCAATTGTGTTTGTGGAAAATCCGTTTTGTTTTATTTGTCAATTATAATTCACTTGAGCGCATCCTCAATTAAACTGCTGTAAAATTTAATGCTAAAACAAATGTTTTCTGTAGAATAGTATCTGTTCGATAAGAAGGGATTTATGAGACCACCTACTGGGTTATAAAGGTATATTTGTTCGGGTGCATAGGAACGATGAAGTGGCAATGAGTGAAACGTTGAAAAATATTATGGAAGCTAGACTTGATAGTGACCAAATGTGTGAAAGTGACAAAGAAAAATATGATTATGTGCCTCCTGAAGGTGGGTGGGGTTACCTCGTGTGTGTCGGTCTATCACTTATATTCGTGAGTATTTCTAAGTGTGAATTTTATTTTTCATATAATTCACATTGTGTGCTTTAACGTGACAGAACATCATAAGTGTAACAATACAAGATACAGCCACAGCCTCAGGTGGTGTTACCCGAGGTTTTTTAAAGGTTCCCATTGAATTGAAACTTAATTGTGAGGAACATAAATTTCACAATTTACTAGGAAGAATCCAATTGATTTTTAACTTCATTGTGGTCAAAATAAAATTCACAATTTATTGGGAAAATTTGACCTTTTGTGATTATTATTTTGTTGTGAAACTGTCTGTAACATATAATATCTTAAAAATATCATCATCTCATTTTTTATTGTTAATTAAATCTTCTCAGCATTATGAGGTCCACTGCTGGACATATGCCTCTTGCATGACTCTCCAAGAAGTTCTTGATGCGGCGGTTCTGGTCCAGGTAGGCCCTGCCGTCTTTTTAATGTCGTCCGACCATCGGGCAGGTGGTCTGCCGGCACTTCTGCTTCCTGTGCGAGGTCTCCAAAGTAGGGTTCTGTACGACCACCTGTTGTCGTCTCTTCGAGATACATGACCAGCCCATTGCCATTTAAGTCGAGCAACCCGTTTACCTATGTCGGTAACTCGGGTGCGTTGGCGAATGTCTTCGTTTCGTATTCTGTTCCTCAAAGAGACGCCAAGCATTGCACGTTCCATTGCCCTTTGCGCTACTTTCAGGCGGTGGAGTATCCCGACAGTCAGCGTCCATGTCTCACAAGCATACGTCATTACTGGGAGAACGCATTGATTATAGACGCGTGTTTTCAGTGATTGTGGGATTTTGGACTTGAATACATCTTCGAGTTTTCCGAAGGCTCCCCAACCTATTAATTAAATAACAAACCATATTTAGACACACTTTAAACAAAACTGTAACAGTTTGCTTGTCTAATAAATATATTGTTTTTATGACGCAGAAATTTCTTTACTCGACTACTAATATCACCATTGACGATCACTAAAATACTATAAATGAAGCACTTTATTAGTCGCTAAATTATAAACTCAGCGTAAAACGGAAAATTACAATTCCTCACGTTACCAATCTAATGAATCGTCATATTGCAGATTAGGTAATAATAACTAAGTACTAAATTAATAAGTGTCAAGTTCTAAATGAAATGTAATACAAATTGAGCTACTGAGTACATTATAGGCACATTCAACATTTCCTTTAATAAATACCTAAATAAATTACAACCCGGCCGTGGTTTCGTACAATCTAATAAGGTTAGGGTTACCATATCTCAGGATTTGTCCTGAGATCTCCGGAGTTTTGGACTCTTCTCAAGATTGTGTAGCTTACAAGTTTGATTTTTTCACAGTTCCAAGGGACCATAGTCTTGAATAATATATGATTTAAATTTTAACACAATACCTCCGCGCGTTTCCGAGATAAAGGGTCAAAACCATAGGATTTTTTAATAAAAAAGGTAAATTTAAAAAATCAAAAAACCTGGCTGCTTTAATATTATTTCAAATAAAAACTGAATAGAAAAAAAAACAAGTCTAGTAGTTTATAATTCTGTTAAGTAAGGCACAAAGCTACTTTAACAGTCGGGATCCATTAGATATTCAAGGATGGATGATTTTTTTTTTCAATGATGGGTCCCTACTGTTAAAGTAGCTTTGTTCCTTACTTAACAGAATTATAGACTACTGGACTTGTTTTTTTTCTTTTCAGTTTTTATTTGAAGTAATATTAAAGCAGTCGGGTTTTTTGATTTTATAATTTACCTTTTTTATTTTACACTTTTTAGTTAGGATTATAAGACGGTATATACTGCAGTCATGTCACTTCAATAAGGCAGTTAATATCTCGGGGATTAAAAAGTACCTTGCGGTGATCTAAACGACACCTTATGGGCTTCAATTTTCGCAGAAATATGTGAAGTTAAATCAATTCCTTACCTGTATATCTAATTCATGTAAATAATATACTTAACATGTACTTATTTTCAGTATTTATTCAAAAGTCATCTTTTGCTTATGTTCTTTTAAGTAGTAAATATAAAATTCATTTACTTTTATTCGTCTACTATCTAAAATTGGCAGTGGCTGTATGCAACTCTAAATTGTGATATATACAAATGCAGTGCATATCCTTGTCTCATAATTCACAGAACCAAATATGTAGGTGCCAGAGGTTAAATATTATTATCCTAACTATATATACTAATAGGTGTTATAAAGAGCCAAGAGTTGTATGTGTGTAACAAATATAATTCATTCACCATAAGGTAGCTTCATTATTTAATATATTTTTAAGCATTAATCTCAATAAGTTGATTAATCTGCCCGATTTCGAAATGGAAGGAAAGGTTGCAAGTTACAGAATACCTATGCTGTTATCTTATTATCACCCTTTAGGCAGACACCTTAAAAACCCTTTTAACAAACATAATAACTGACCTCTTATAAACAAAACCATTAAGAAGTAAAAAATAATACAATATTGGTGTCGATTCTCGCATGATTCTCCAAACCTAAACTTAAATTTGAGAGCAGTATATCCTTTTCATTCTCTATACAGAATGAAAAGTAGAAACAGATGTTTAATTTAGTTTTAAGTTTAGAGAATCACGCCAGAATTGGCACCACTATCTACTTGTGCTATATCAACTCAAGCAGTAAACGATGACTCAGATCTGAGTCCACGTCCATGGCACCGACTCCAAATATTAATATGACTTTAAACGTTTTAAAATGTTTGTATTTAAATTTATTACATATTAGTAAAGAATTGTATTATTTTTTACTTTTTAGTGGTTGTGTTTTAAAGAAATCGGTTTTAATTTTGTTAAAATGTTTTTTTTCCACTGTTATAAATCAGAGTAACTTGAACTGAGTATAAGTTACTTCCCCTTTTACATTTCTTAAAATAAACAAACACGATACTGTTTTTAATAGAGGAATTCCGTTGTTTTCTCCGAAAGTACTCATCAGATCTTCACCAAATGAATATGGGATCATCTCACCAAAAAACGGATTCAAACAAAAATCGGTCCACGCATCTCGGAGATATACGCAAAAGACAATGTAATATATGTATATAAAGTAACTAACGAATTGAGAATCTCCTACTTTTTAAAGTCGGTTAAAAAGAGTGCGCCTTTACAAAAACTAGATACAGATAATAAATAAATACATATTTTTAACTTTAGCTATTAGCCTAGTCCCGTAAAGTAAGTACTGTAAGGCTAGTGCTATGGGATTAGTACTAGGGTAACGGAAAGTACATACGAGTTATACAAATCACCACATTACAAACCCGAGACTTCTATGTAAGCAAGACCTTAAAAACCGGCGTATGCACCACTAACACATCCATTATGTTTCTCTTAAAATAAGTGTCTGTTTCTTCATTAATAACTAATTCTCGGGAAAAAGGTGGCAGTTCATCGCCAGATAGTTTTAGATATCACAATTGACTGTTAGGAGACTTATCTTGATATCTGCACATGAAATTAATCAGTTGACATCATTAATAATTTACTATGGCTCGCAACCTAGCATGAGGGATTCTTATAATCAATCAATCAATCAAAATCGTTTATTCAGCACACTACACGGAGACAGATAAATTGTTATACTTATAACTTACAAAATGACAATTAGATACAGACATTAATAAATACCACTTAACATATACCATACTGGCATCGATTCCGGCACGACCCCCCAAACGGAAACTTAAACCTGACAGCAGCATATCCCTGTCACTACGTATAGTGAATGAAAAGGACTGACCGATGCCAAATTCAGTCCTAAGTTAATAGAATCATGCCAGAATTGATACCTATACCACTCCGTATCCACGGCTGCGCTGAAAAGGGCCCAGTTCAGCATAATGTCGGTGCAGTATGCACTGGCGCTGATTTTCAACTGGGTCCTTTATCTGACAAGTGGATGCCAAACACTAATGATTTTTTATATACATAATTATATAATTTAAAAGAAAATAATAAAGAAGCATACCTACATCAGTGTTCCTTTATTTACACACCAACTTGAACAGAAATAAACATTTAAAATTTTCATTTCCATGTTTTTAATTATTATTTCTTAAAATATGTTACAAAATTAATAATCGTATTCGAACAATTTTGACATTGAATCCGAATCACGAGAAATCAGAGTAGGTACAAAAATTTTTGGTCACACACCCTATGACAGACCATTGCGAAAGTCGCTTAACTTCCACAATCGCAGAGTGCATTTACCGCTGCATCATATACAATATCGCAAGTGTTATGACTACTCATAACACTTGCGATATTGCCGCGTCAATATGCGCTTATCGGCTTGGTGAATTATGGCCCGTTCTCACTTTTCTGCCCTCAATGAAGAACTGGAGCTAGGGTTGCCAGATTGTCGGGAATCGTCTGGATTCTCCCGACGTTTCGTGTGATCTCCTGACTCCCGATAAATAACGAAATCTCCCCTGAACAGCTACACGAGACGTGTGGCTCATGCAATGCACCGCCCCTACCAGATTCACTTTCGGCTTACACTTCAAATTTAATTTTATTGTAAATTAACTGAGTGCAGCAACAGATGACAACATTAGCACAAAATCAGTTGAAATAAAAATAATACTAACTGCTCTATATAAAATTAGCTCTATAGTAAGTACCTATAAATGACGATTTTTATTTACCGTTAAAGGACTTCATATTGAAGCAACAATTTAGCTGTAAACATGATGGAAAGCAAAGAAGCAATTCTCATTTCGTACATTGAGTAAAATACTTTCCGAGATTGGTTCTACTTCGAAGTCCTTCCTTTAGGCATGTTAAAAGGGAAAGATATCGCATAAATAAAGCATTCAAATGATATCTTCCTGCTGATGAAACAGGTAATAGATTCAAAAGCCTTATTCATACCAAGAACATTTCAAACAACATTCGTTTCGTATGATCAAGTCTGATAAATTTCTACCGATTTACCGATTAGGTTGTATCCTAAAGATACTTTGTTTGTAAAAGAAAAAATATCATTGTAAATATAAGGATTTTACAAAAAAACATTTTTTCAGTCTGTTTATATAAATTTATACACACCATATTATATTTGAAGATAATGCATTTATAGACTATTATGACAATCAGAGTGAACAGAGGAATTCCTTCCATCTAAAGAATCAAGAAGAAAGTTAACTTTTATAATTTCTGAAAATCCAAATAAAATCAATAGCTCATTATTTAAAATATGCTGACAAAATAAATGCATGATTGGTAAACGTAATTAATAACTACACTCGACCGCAAAGAAACCGCGTCACCCGCTAGTACCTTGAAACTCTAATTCGATTTTCTCAAAAAGTATAAAACTTACAACTATCAAAGTTATACCCACAGTAAGTTCGTTTCATATTGATTAAAATAAGTCCATTTTATTCTCAAATATTCTCAACTTACTGTGTAATCAAACAAGAAACACAATGCTATGCCAATTTGTTATTTTTGAATATAGTTGCGATTAACATTGTTTTATATTGAATGAAAATAATCTGATACTTCTTATCATATCTTCAGTTTTTGTCCATAGTTTTCTCAGACGTGCGATTTCTTGATATGTTTTTTACTACCTTTTAACACAATCGGAAAACGGCTCTTCTTTGGAAAACTCTAATAATGATATTATGATGATATGATATGATAAATAAAGCTACTTCAATAGCTTTATAAAGGATTTGAATTGAGTAACAAAAAAAAAGTTAAAACTTTCACCATACTGAATCGCCTGGCTGGCGAAATCATTACCCCACAGTTACAGAGATTTTTCATTAAAACTTAAATTAATTTCATTAAAAATTAATTAAATTACAGATAGTATTAAATTACCTCTCTCTCTAGTTGGTATATTTTCTCACTAAACAACAATTAATATTAGTAAATTATCGCTGTTTGACTATGAAAAACATTGAGACTACTAACTTATCACAAAATACACATCATTATAAAGCTGGAAAATCCATGTTTGTAGGCCATCTATTTACCGTGTGTAAGTTCCGTTATGCTATATTAGCAAAATGAAAGTCAGAGATTTATTATTGCAGCTTAAAATTAAAAACTGAAATAATACATAACATTTTAAATCGGTCAAGTATTTGTCGGCCTCGTAGAGGAATAGATTCGTGCTATAGTTACTTTAACACTCGCACCAATTAGCCTGGCCTCAAAGTAAGCATTGTAAGGGTTGTGTTATGGGATACTAGGGTAGGTAGGGTAATGGAAAAAGTACATATTAAAGGTCATAAGTATTGTCACACAGTAAAAACTTTTCTTTTAGAATGCTGGCCACAAAAAAGTTTATTGAATTCGCATTTCAAATTGTTCATAAAAATAAAAATGTGTACTTTTTAGAAACTTAATCATTTTTAAATATTGAGTGGACGCTTAAAGAAGACCGTGTTGCAGTTATTGCGTTGCATCGTTGCGGTTACGCGCCAATTCAAATTTTAGACATACTGATTGAAAATCAACTAAAAGATTCAAACTGTTGGCCCTTCAGATGGGGTTAAGCAGAACCACGGTGAAAAGGGTGTTAAATGAAGACTTAGGGCTTTGGGCATATCGAAGAAAAACAGGACAACGTTTGAATGCTCGTCTAATGGACCTGAGACTGAAGAGATGCCGCGCTTTATTAAAGCGGTACGCGGGAAAAAAATATCGCGAAATTCTTTTTTCGGATGAAAATATTTTTACCGTAGAAGAGAGCTACAACAAACAAAATGATAAGGTGTACGCACACAGTAGTGAAGAAGCGAGCAACCGTATTCCACGTGTCCAACGAGGTCATTTTCCATCCTCGATCATGGTATGGTTGGGAGTTTCTTATTGGGACTTAACAGAGGTACATCTTTGTGAGAAAGGTGTAAAAACGAATGCCGTTGTGTATCAAAATACAGTCCTGACGAACCTTGTCGAACCTGTTTCTCATACCATGTTCAATAACAGGCACTGGGTATTCCAACAAGATTCGGCACCAGCTCATAGAGCGAAGAGCACACAAGACTGAAATCGGCGCGTGAAATCGACTTCATCCGACACGAAGACTGGCCCTTCTACAGTCCAGATTTGAGTCCGTTAGATTACAAGATATGGCAACACTTGAGGAAAAGGCGTGCTCAAAGAAAGCCTCATCCCAATTTGGAGTCACTCAAAACATCCTTGATTAAGGCAGCCGCCGATATTGACATGGACCTCGTTCGCGCTGCGATAGACGACTGGCCGCGCAGATTGAAACTTTATTGTCATAAGAATCTATGTTTTGTTAAGTTAATTTTGGTATATAAATGTTTACATAATGAATAAACTTATTTCAATTATTTTATATTGAACATGTGACAGAATTTATGACCTGACAAGGTACTTATAAATATTTTTATATAGAAATGTATATTTAAACATCCATGACTTAGGTACTAATATGCTTATTCAATCATACTAACATTTTCTCCATCGGGATTCGAAACGGAACTCTCGAGTAGACGACATTTTCAAACCAGGCAGGCATAGTACATACGTACATATAGTCGTCAAAGTTATTACTAGTGAAACTAGTCCAAAAAATCACATTCAATTTGTAAAGATTTCTTATTAAAGACGTAAAATCTTTAATTTCATCATTTTGTTCTGACTATCACAACAGTGGATAAATCAACACGCATGTTGTGGAAATTCCAGCTGTCTATAACCGTTCAAGAGATAGCCGCCCTGACACAGGCAGACAGCGGAAGCATATTTATTATAAGGGTTATATTTGTCACAATAATAAGGAATGGTATTTTCACAAAACACGTGTAACGATTAACTAAACTTCATTTGATAAACAGTCAGTAGATTCAGTAGCATGGAATGAAAAAAATAGTAAACATCTACTATTTTGTATTAAAAAGTTTAACCATAGATTAACTTGGTGAAATCACCTATATATAGTAAAGTTTAAATAGCCCGCATGAATACTGCTTATACGTACCCCAAACAGTTAAGTTAAACAATATAGATCATACAGAAAAAAAATCTGTATGTTAAGGCACTGTAACGTCCGTTGCGTTACAGCCTCCGTGTTTGGGTAAACTCATTGTTCATGTAATGCCAGTTATATTAAAAAGGTAATGTCAGATTTTTAAAGATTTAATATTGGGAATCGTCTGTCGTTTGATAGAAGATTCCATGAGATAGACTTCAGGCACCAAACCATACGTTGATAGATTAAGCTCAATTATTATATTCTCCTGATTTCTAATGAAATAAAAGAGTCTAACATATAAGTTGTTTGATAAAACTACGCTCCCAGGGCCTACCCCTTCAAGGTAGATCGCCGCAGTACCTTAATATCCTATCATGTTTAACTTTGATCGTCAAAAAGATATTACTTATTACATTAAAAATGTGCGTGTGTTTACACAAACATACGTGACCTGCTTGGCTGTAATCGAGATTTTATAAATACATGTTACGCATATTTTATCATTCTGAAATATCAGCTCAAATGTGTTACAAGTTAGAATGTCTGTGTCTCTGTCTGCTCACGATTGCAACTGATCTATTTTCTGATTGTTACAAATTTTATATTTAAAAGTTTTTTTTAAATCTGTGTGAAGATAAAGCAATGGATAGAGAAAAAATATAGTCAATGTATTAATACAATGAAAATATTGACTTGTTTATTTATAGTATATTATGTTAATTTCAATTTTAGCAGTTAGTCTAATTAAGATAATTTTATTGCCTTTGTAATATAAAACGCGATATTCCCTGTTAATATTTATTTATTCCCTTATTTTACAGTGAAAATAGACGCATGGCGCTTGATAGATCTTTTATAAACAAATAAACACTTAAAGACAAAAAAATATACGAAGAATAAAGTTTTACTACAATTAACTTAAGTTATTAATTATGTATACTTTCACTTAAATGTAGTAAGAAAAGAAAAAAACATGAGAGTAATATCATAATCGTATTACAATGTGTGTAATAGTGCCTCGAAGGCACTACAGCAATATTTAAAAAAGACTGGCCAAGCGCGAGTATTACCTCGCTCTATAATAAGGGTTCCGTAAAATCATTTGTTTGTTTTCATCGTTTTCAATTGACGTTTTCAGTACTGTTGTTTATGCATAATATGAGTCATTAAAGACCAGAGGGGTCAGGGGAGAAGAGGGTCAGGGTCGGTCAGGGTCGGTCAGGGTCGGTCAGGGTCGGTCAGGGTCGGTCAGGGTCGGTCAGGGGCGGTCAAGGGCGGTCAAGGGTGGTCAAGGGTGGTCGGGAGTTCAGCTTGGTCAGGGGAGTCAGAGGGCGTCGAAAGAACCCCTTGACCTCACCCCACACACACACCGCGGTACGTTGAACTGACTAGTGACATAACGCGACATGACCTAACACTTTTTTCATCGATTTATAAGAGGTTATGACGTCAAACGAAATCGTCACCTTTTCATGTAAGCGTAAATTTTTCGTTTTTTTCAATTGAATTTTTAACAACATATTTAGGTTTGGGTAAACATTCAGTGATAGCATAGATATTCAATTGAATTTTTAACAACATATTTAGGTTTGGGTAAACATTCAGTGATAGCATAGAGTTCGGTTTTTACCCTTTGGGTAAGGAATCCTAAAAACAATTGTAAATAGAACCGCGTTTGATTAGAAATATTGCTTATATTACTGCTATAGAAACGCTACGTGTTATTTATGTTAGGTTTTCAAACCAGTATGTTCCGGTTATATGCATGTTGGATGACAGGTCAAGTAATAAACACGCGGTATGTAAACTTCATTAACTTAATTAACGTGTGATCTTGCGTAATATGATCCAAACGATTAATGTATTTGATACAAATTATAATTATGGTCTTCATTGTAGCATGTTACTTACGTCTAATTACGACAGGACATTAGTACCTATATAAAATTAGTAGACTGCTAGACGTTATCATATAATATAATTTTTCTTTAGTTAAGATAATGAAAGGAGCTCGATGGCGCAGATGGATAGTGCGTTCGGCCTGCGATCGTGAAAGTTAAGAAACAAAACAAGTGGGATGCGTGGCCAAAAATTTATTATCATGAGCTCCTCCGTGCTTCGGAAGGCACGTTAAGCCATTGGCCCCGGCTACATCTGCAGTCGTTAGCATCCACCAATCCGTACTGGGTCTGGCGTGGTGAGTTATGACCCAATCTCCGGATTCCGTCCATAGGGAAGACCTAATGAAAAATCCTTGACCCTGACTGTAGCAGCCCCTATCAGATTAAGTAAAGTATGTATCATTCTAACGTACACAAATAATTTCTTTCAAATTGGTCGTGAAGTAGGACTGTAACAAGGGAACGCTTATGGTTAGGGGAGTATTACCTTAGGGACTAGAGGGCCATGGTCGGGGTGGCAGGCTGCATGGGGCGGCTACAAGAGCACACAGCAAAATACCATACGACATCACACTATGAAAATAACTAAAATATACTAATCGAGCTATATCTAGGGTAGTAAATTGGCGTATCTTCATTACTGCGTAGGCTGCAAAGCTAAATCCCTTCGACAATTTCTCTATATATGGGCCCCACTGAAGCTTCGAATCTAGTATAATGCCTAAGAATACTGCAGTGTCCACAAGGTCACACACTGGTTTGGGTCTGCTTTACATTAGGTGATAAAATTTGTAAACATTTATTTTTACCTGTATTAAGAATATAATTATTAGAATTAAACCAGTGGACTACGTTAGAGGCAAGGAGCGGCAAGAGCGAGAGAGAGAGAGGTAGAGCGTAGCGGATGTTCCGATCGAATCAGAGCTGCCGTCTGGGGAAGCAAACTCCACCTTACAGAAGACCACAGTAAAATAACACTACCTTTTAGTGGTGTTATATTTCTGCTGGTGAGTAGGGTTCCAGGGCTCCGCGGGATAGGGGATTGGGTTCAGATCGCTAAAGAGGAGATGGGTTGAACATTAATCATCACGAACATCTTCGCGAATGGACTCCACTTACAATTAACATCAGGAGCGGCAGGCTATTTTGTTGCGCCTATTTTAAAAAATATATAAAGTCATTCGTCACTGGCCTATATTTTGATCTACTAATTCTTTTAAATATGCCCCTGCTTATAATGCGATAGCTGTGAAGTTTGCGCAAGTCACGGTGCAGTAAGCGAAATAATTATATTGATGCGCGCGAGGTTTCATTGACTAAAACCTGCATATAGTTGAGCCCGCTGTTAACTTCACAACATCGCTATAAATTTTATAAGATGTGTTATACAGATTAACAAAAACAAACTTATTTGAAGTTCTGGTATACATTTTCGTATTGTTGGACAAGCAAGCTGCTCTTATAGCAAATGAAAAAAACACTTTCGTAAATAAATTCTATCCTATTTTTAATCGCGAATATTTGGAATCCGATGTGACAAATATTTCTATGATGAAAACGAGCATTTCTACCTAACCCATGGATGTTTATATACATATCAAAAATATATAAATACCTATATCAGTATTATATCCGTTATCCTGAAACTATCACAAATCACACATCACACAGTCACAAGCCTTACAGTGCCTACTTTTAGGCTAGGTCAATTAGGGTGAGTGTTTAGAAAATCATTTATTTCTATTTACAGATTGCTGGCACAGCACATCAGCCCGTATTCGGGTTCATTTACAATGAATTCTTGGATGACTTGGGGGTAGGAACGGGAGCAGTCACCGTTGTTTACGGTGTATTTCAAGTAACCCTGGCCATAGCTGGTAAGATTTATCTATATTTATGTTCTTCTTTTTATATTCCGTATAAACAAAAATTTGTACGGCTTTATCAAACCACGATGTAAGTGAAACTTTTAAAATAACAAAGTCCTTCCTCGAATGGGAATGGAACTCAACTCGAAAAATCTAGTGGGAAGATTAAAAATGTAGGGTAGGTAACATAATTAGCTGGGTTGAGTAATAGGGTGAGGGAGGACTGTTTAAGAATATTTGATTGATTAAACGGCGTGGTCGTGATTTTGTAATTGTTTGCGGTGTAAATGACCTTAATTTAAGTAAATATGTTGTAGTTAGTATGGGTAGTTATGGGTAGTCATGCTCTCTTAATAGTCTCTTGAGTGGTGTCGTGTGAGGCGGGTCGTTACGTTCCCTAAAATATACCTGTGCGAAGCGATGGCTGGTTCATGCGTCATGCTCGTGAACGAGTGCTGCCAGCGGAGATGAGTCTGCCCTAACTTCCTTAATATTGAAGTTAATGTTTAGTCACACTTTATATAAATAACACTATTTGTATTTATACTGTACGATACAGCAATCAAAATGCAGGTAAACAATTAATATATATTTAATCATTATGTAATGAAAGGTGACTTCATGAATCATCTCTGAAGTCATTTTTCAATTTAACGACTCTGTAAATAATAAAACAGGGAGAAAAAAACAGCCCTAGCTGAGTTTCTTGCCGGTTCTTCTCAGTACTAGGTCTCCCGCCGTAGATTTACGAACCGATGGCGTAGCTTCTAGACATTCATGATTGCTTGTAACAGCCTAAACTGAATAAATAATTTTGATTATGATTATGCATGATACGACAGCGTGAAAACATAAGTACAGACTATGGAGTTTTTTTTACCAAATCAAGTAGACGATCAACATTAAACTTACAAATGCAATTCCTTGTTTCAGGTTTTTCAGCGAACATAGCATTAAAAAAGTTGTCGCTGCGACAAGTAGGCCTCATCGGCGCGTTTATTTACACCCTAGCGTCGTTCCTGGCTATATTCGTAGTGTCGACCACCCAACTAATCATAACAAATGGGTTCCTCCAGGGCTTAGGGATGGGTCTCCTCATTCCGGTGTCCTACACTAGTTTCAATAGCTATTTCACAAAGAAGAAAGTGCTCTATTTGAGTTTATGTAAAGCATCTATTGGCTTGATAACAATGTTGTACCCATTATTCATAAAGTTTACAATGACCGAGTACGGGTTTAGAGGCACTCTGGCGGTTCTCTGTGGCATATCAGCGCATAGTATATTCGGAGCAATTGTTATGCATCCAGTGAAGTGGCATATGATCAAACAGCCTAAGTTAGTGGAAAGTATTATACGTAAGTACCTAATATCAAATTTATCATTTATCATCATTATTATTGTCAGATTGTCAATGTCCCTACTGCTAATGCACAGTTCTTCCCTGTGACTGGAATAAGTATAAAGCAAACCATCACGAAGGCCGAGTGCAGATTTGTGGGTGCTAATGATTTTGCGATGCAACTGGGACCTATTGCTCAACGTAGCTTCCGAAGCCCGGAAAATCTTGAGATAATAAATTATAAGTCAGAAGTCACCCATTCTTTAACCGGCAATTAATATAGTTGCCTTATTTCTACGATCGCAGACCGAACTCATTTACGACTGCCCTCATTGAATACTATTTATCATTCAAAATCGCAAGGCGACGATGCCTTGTGCATCGCAACTCAATCAGGTCCTCACTCTCAACATCAAGGCGTCGATTCTGCTACGTTAAAGTAATAATCGCATATCAATGGTAGTTAGTTTTATTTTATCTTTAATAATTTGAATATTAAATTCCTTATTATTATAATTTGATTAGATTTAATTTGGCTATTTTTTTGTGTTATACTAGAATAGGAGTTTATACTGTTATAGTGGCGGGTTGATAAACTAATTCTAATTATTCTTTTTTCGTTTTTCAGTTTCAGTAGTTTTGATTTTTGACACAGCTGTTACCAAAACTCTAAATTACAAATAGTCATCTGGTTAGTAATTTGTTACTATTATTTATTAAAAAAAATATGTTTTAGTATAAGAACTGTGTCAAAATCGATATACTACTGGGATGACTCTTGAGACATGATTTTAACATAAGCGTAACAGAATCGACATCCAGGTTGGGTGACCCTTTTTACCCTTGCAAGGTTTCTTCATATCTCCCTAAAATATATACAAATGAATCCCTTAATTCCCTGATCATCTGCGAATGTATTTAGTCATTTCATCCATATTTCTTTAAGTTTCCATTTTTTTCTTCATTTTATTCTATAAGGTATTTTTTTTGTAGACATTCACAAGGAAAAAATTTAAATACGTTGCATAGAACATTTGAGAATTCAACAAAACGTTCCGTATACCATGTCATTGTGATATGTGGCGTTATAGTCGGTTTAATTTTTTTTTTTCAAACATTCACATTGGCGGTTAGTAAGAAATAATTAACAAAATGTATAAAGCCATCTCCGGTATTAACCGATAACTGTTACTTGCAGAGGGTATCAGGAATATTTTAACTACTTGGACCATGAAGTATTATTAGTATTTGAGTGCAATAAGAAAAAATATACACAACAATGAGATAAAAAGTTATAAAAATAACATTTTTATCTTTTTGTTGCTCGGACGTATTTATTTTCGCAGATTACACTTGGTATAATTACGCAAATGATAAGAATAAGCTAATTTAATCGTAATTGCATTTTTTTTTTCATTTTATTCTATAAGGTATTTTATTTTTAATTTTGATAATTTTGAATGCGGGGTTTCCACAAATACTTGCCATTGCTTTTTAAGGTATAGTTAAACAAAAATACATAAATTACTAACCGAACCAGCTTACTTCGAAATGCTAAAAACACTGTGTCACGAGAATTTCATATATTAACATTGATTTTAATTGCTTTCATTTAATTTACAAAGGATTTTGAAGTGAGAGAAAAAAGTTAAAATTAAAAGCAATTTTAAGTCACCTTTTTGAAATAAAAAGGCGTCGATTCGACTCTTTAATCGGTTCTTTATTTTCCCCTACAGCCAAAGAGGGCTATTATGTACTTAACTAACTTCCAGAACGACCATCGGCAAAATGTTCTTATAGCAGTCAATCGCTTGGCATACGCGATAACGTTTAATTTTCCTGCCCCTTAATTACTTTATGGCACTCGGCGCATAACATTTTACGACAAAGGCCTTCTAAACAGCGAATTATTAAAGGGATTAGCACACAAGTGGTTTAATTTCCATTGAAGGTCTACACAGCGCATAGGAAGGGGAGAGCAGTAAGAACATTTTCCCGGAGGGTAACTCATTTTCCTTCATTACTTGACGCTCGAGTTACAAACAGAACAGGCTATCTTAGTACAAGTATTTTCAAAAACAGAAGTATTTGAGCTACTTGGCATTTTATTAAGGCTAACTGCCTAAATAAAATGCCAAGTAGCTAATGCCCACCGCCGGCGCGGAAGCTACTACCTATCAGCTTTTTTTTAAATAGCCAGGTAGACAAATGACTCAACCTCTGAATAAACTGATATTAAGTGATGATAAAATCCAAACGCGAAGATAGCTGGTACAGCAATTATAAACTGCCGCACTAACAATCCCCACTTTGCCGGTCTGCAGAATGCTTCTTTACGGCTCTCTTAAAGGATCCAAGATTGTATGAAGGAGGGAACGGGTGTCCGGGCAAATAATTCTACTTACGAATTGTACAAAAAAAAAATGAGTCAATATTTTATAACTCAAGAAACGTACAATAGATATACATTCCGTGTAAACAATGGAGATGCATATATTGAAAGTTGATCGCTGACTATTAGGAGTGCGGGCGAGATCTCGCTCCACTAGTCTGTCGCTGAGCGACAAGAGCTATCAAACATAATACTGAAATTTTGCTCAGGTCTGTCACAGCGAGCGAGTGCCGCGACTTTGCCATCAAATTTGAGCGAATTGCCCATCGTTTTCGCACACTCACTTACAGGCCAGTGAAACATTTTTTGGAACTACACACTCGCTTCCTGCTGATTGTCAAATTATTTCTAGTTTCTAGCTCTACTAGCTTCTCGTTCGTAGTTGGCGATGAGACATATACCTAAAGTCAAGATTATTCGTTAGTTCATCCTCGCAGACCAATATTGTATCATTTTATAAATGCATTTTTTTGTTTTGCAAAATAAACGCAGCCGCAGCGCAGGTGAGGATGGTTGTTATGGCAGTTTATAACTGCTGTACCAGCTATTTACGCGTTTGGACTCCATGACCACATAACATCAGGTTAAAAAGTGCGAAATGATTCCCGTACTTCAAAGTGGATTATAGTGCTTGGCGTGCAATTCATTAATATGAATTTGTAAATAGCTTGCTCAGTCCGTCGCGCAATGGGACTAAATTTATTTGGTCTATAATGGACTACGTAACTCGGAATTGGTCGGTTCGGGTCTGCGTCAGTCAACTGAAATTACTCGACAATTTAATTAAATAATACTCTCTTGCGTAACAGTATCATCCTACTTCCTACTTTAATATTATATATGTGAAAGTTTGCATGATCGTGTGTTTGTATGTTTGTTACTCAATCACGCAATAACTACTGAACGAATTTTGTTGAAATTTGGTACTTGTATAGTTTACGATCTGAATAGAATCATAGAACTTTTAATCCCTAAAAAATTTAAAGCTCCGGTGGTATTCTTAGAACCCTAAAGTTTATGCGGACGAAGTCGCGGATGGCCGCTAGTTAACCATATAATAGCTACTACTACGGCTAAAGTAGTTCGTACAAAGCTATAAGGTTTGCACAGCCCAAACCACTAGACGGATCGGGCTGAAATTTGGCATGCAGGTAGATGTTATGACGTAGGCATCCGCTAAGAAAGGATTTTGATCAACTCTACCCCCAAGGGGATAAAATAGGGAATGAAAGTTTGTATGAAACTTTTCCAATTTTAAACCGATCGGGCTGAGACTTTGCATGCAGGTATAAGAAGAATCATAGATGAATGTCATTGTATATAATACAAGCCTGAGAACAAAAACTGTAATCTACACTTCAGCTCTACACCGAAGCGAAGCGAGGGCGGGCCGCTAATCTCAATTATAAATCATCACAATCTACTTCGGTACCTATTATTAAACTATTTTATCTTTGTATTTTAGCGGTCTTATTGGTCCGATTCTTGTGTACCTTCTTATGTAAGTAGTTATGTGTACTTATGACCACATAGGTCCATAGCTCTGAAAAATCTAAAAACAACATATATTTCCACCATGGAGTAGACATGGTATCACAAAATATGGAAACAACTAACGTTAAAGCTACCTAAACATAAACCTTTCAGCAAAAAGTGATAAAAATATCAAAATATATGTCTAGTACCCATCCCAAAAACATCAAACGCGTCTAGTGTCATCTCAAAAACATTAAATAAAGAATATTTTACTAGAAAAAAAAACCACTGGGGTCAGGTTACAGACGGGATTTGAAACCGCGTCTTCCGCTAACCAGGCGGTAGTATCTAGTAAATTTTACTTTGAATTTAAACATCTAACATTTTAATATTACTGTGGCCTCTATTTCTACACGAACAAAAAAATTTGGTGACTCTTTTCTACTCGTAAGTGAAATTCTTCGCCCGCGCACGTGTTCCCTCCTTTTTACAACTTGGAGTCCGTTAAGAGAGGCGTGAAGAAGCATTTTTGCAGGCCAGCAAGGTGAAGATGGTTGGTGTAGCAGTTTATAACTCCTGTACCAGCTATCTTCGCGTTGGACTTTATCACCACTAAACATCAGGTGGGGTAGAGTCATTTGCCTACCTAGCTATAAAAAACAATGCTGACAAAATATTATATAATAATTAACATTAAATAATATGTATAATCTAATGCGTTCTTCGAAATTATTGATCTTGATGAAAAAAATAAACAACATGAATAATTTAAAAACTTTTTCATTTCATAGCTGATAAAACAAACAACAACAACGGTAACAATAAAAACCTCATGTTGTATTTTAAATTTCCAGTGATCCCGCCCACACCAGCTGTCGAGCAAACGAAGGAATCATTCGATTTCGCCAAAAATGATATTGGAGTCAGCGGTGCGGCGGATAACACGAGATCAGTTGAAAATTTGTGTCCGAGCAATCGTGCGGAAAATCGGAAAGGCTCCGAATTGCTATTAGCTCCGAAATTAGACGCCAGGTAAGGGTTGCCTCCCCGCGAGTGACACCGAAATGGTTTCAACGCTTACGTCACGCGCTGTGATTAATAAGAAGTACACCTACATACTTATCTATATATATAAAACTCAAAGGTGACTGACTGACATAGTGATCTATCAACGCACAGCCCAAACCACTGGACCAAAAATCTTCTATCTCGAGCTCCTCCGTGTTTCGGAAGGCACGTTAAGCCGTTGGTCCCAGCTGCATCTGCAGTCGTTAGCACCCGCCAATCCGCTTTGGGCCCGCGTGGTGGGTCATGGCCCAATCGCCCTTTTCCATCCATAGGGAAGGCCTGTGCCCCAGCAGTGGGGACATTAATAGGCTGATGATGATGATGATGATGATGATGATGATGATAAGACTATAAGAGAAGTAGGGCTCAGTGGATTTCTCGCTAGAATTGAAGCATCAGTCTTGGGATGCAATCTCCACTTTACAAAAGACAACAGTAACATAACACAAGCTTTTGGTGGTGTTGTGTTTCTGCTGGTGAGTACCCTACTCACCAGCACAAATCCATGGCTCCGCGGGGTAGGCGATTAGGATCAGACCTTCCAGGGGGCTATTCGCCTAACGGAAATGCTTTAGAAAACGCTAACGCTTACGATTTCATTTTGTTATTTCTAGCCGCCTGAGGTTTTCAAATGCCTCGCGCTCTATTTTTTTCTTTTGCATTGGTAATATTAATATTAAAGAAAATGAGCGTGAGGTATTTGAAAACCTTCGGCGGTCAGAAATAACAATATAAAATCGTAAGCGTTAGCGTTTTCTTAAGCATTTCCGTTAGGCGAATGGCCACCGGGTTAGGTTGACTGGAGTGGGACGTCTTCTGCTGCATCATCTATCTTCGCGACAGTTAACATCAGGAAGAGGGTGGTAATTTTGTATTATTTTTATTGACTCATACAGAAAAGCGAAGTCAGAACAACACCGTATCAAACCTGAAAGGGAAAGTAAGCCCGAACGCTATATTAAGCAAAAGAACGTACACTTATGTTTCGCATCATTTATTAAATACCTTTTTTTTTGTTATTTCATTTTGCTAAAATGGAGTACCTATGAAGTATATTTTCTTTCCTTCTAGCTAAGCTTTTCATAACAATTTCAAAATTTCGTAGCATTCTGTTTTGCAATTCAACAATTCAACTTTTAAATGTAGACAATTTCTGTCATATAAGAATGAGTTAAGTCGTCCATTTTCTACTCAAAAGAGTCGTAGGTACTTTGAGTATAATGCACCTTTTTTCGTATTTCAGACGACTGAGTATTCCTGTGGTATTAATTCCGGCCACCAAAGAAGACAACAGATTCAATTCAACGGATGCCGTTTATATTGAGAACCTATACAAGGCAGCATCAGTGTCAAGCCTAGGAAATTTCGGTAACATCGCCGCTGAACCCATGCCTATTATCAAAAATAAGGAAGGAAAATGGTAAGAAATATTTTATTCATATTAACATGGAATCCAATGAGGGTGTCAAGGTGATACCATTGACGGTCAACCGTTTCCTATATAACCGAGGCCGTGTCATTGGCTACTTGGACTTAGAATATTGGTTTATAGCTACCTAGTAAGTGGTATCAATGTCAAATTTTATCTATATTTATGAGACCTTGACTCTTCAACATGAAAGGAAATATTTTCAGAGTATATTCTCTTCCTGTTTACGTCCACCGATAATAAGAATCACGTATTTAAACGGGAACTTTAGTTTATTCCATTTATATGGGTTGCCTGGAAGAGATTGCTATTAAGCAATAAGGCCGACCATTGTGTAATGTCTCTCTGTCAGTGAATTTTTTATGGTATGTCCTTTGTGGTGTTATACAATAAAGAATATTATTATTATTATATTTCCAAGTTACAAAACTGTTCAGTCTGTATAAATAAATAAATATTTTTAACATTCCGTGTATAAGCACTGTAAGCACACCAATACAAATATTAGGGAATACTAGCGCATAAGGGTAATATTCATATTGAAATCATTATAAACATCCATGATTTAGGTACAAATACTCGTACTCATCACACAAACATTTGCCCCATCGGGATTGGAACCCGAGACCTGTGAGTAGACGACACCTTGACACCCTGCGTACATACCACTCAGCCACTGAGGTCATCAAATTTATTTTTGTCAATATTTGAGACGTCTTTCGAAAATTTATATATTTGTTTACTAAATTGCTACTATATTAGTTATATAATGACGTCAAAAAATTTCATCATCCTAAAAGATTTCTGAATCCATTTTCTCATTTAAATATGTGTTTACTTACCGGTTTACCTAATTTACTGTAATGTTGTTCTTAGAGCCAAAGAAAAAGATTAGTTGAAAAACTTCAAGGTTTCATTGAAATCCAGAATTTGTCAGAGCTTTAGTGGAAAAATCTAGGATTTAAATACATATATAAATAACTAGCAGCCCGTCCCGGCTTCACACCGTTGTATTAAATACTTTGGAAACATAATTATATCGAAAATAATTAGAAATCATTCGATTTTTATTATGGTAACTGACTAAACTGACTAACTAACTTCTATGAAACAAATATTTTTATTAAATCTTTTCGAAGAACTCTCCACCAGCTTCTATACAAAGTTTCATGCGTCTGAACCTATTTTCAAAACATTTTTTCCAGTCCTCCGCAGACACCTCTTCCACGGCCTTCTCAAACGCTGCTAGCGCTTCTTCTGGTGATGAAAACTGTATCCCTTTGAGCTAAATTTTTATTTTAGGGAATAAAAAGTCACACGGAGCCAAATCAGGACTGTAAGGAGGGTGTTCCAAGACTCTGACGGGTGTGGAGTCCAGGAAGTACTTTATTTTGATCGCAGAGTGCGCGGGCGCGTTGTCGTGGTGAAGAAGGACCCCGCGGAGCCCGGTGTTAGGTCGCTTGTTGCTCATTGCAGAAAAAACTTCTGGCAGGCATTTTGCCCTATACCATACGGCGTTGATACTGCTTTGGTCGCGAAGTGGAATTGAAATTAAGTACCCCGTCAAAGTGAAGAAACAAGCGATCAAAAATTGAAAAAAAGTTGATTTTAAACATCCAAACTGTCGAGTGACGCGTGTTTTGGATCGTATTGATAAATGCAGGATTCGTTTCCTGTCATAATATCGTGAACGCGCCGTGACGAGCCTGCATCAATTTTTTGTATCATATCACTGCACCAATCCACAGGTTGTGCGGCACCCTGCGGGAAACTATCCTCCTTACGCAAAGGTTCTCGTGCAAAATCTTGTGAACACTTTTTGTACCAATCTACAGAGTATTCTCAACGTCTTCGTACGTCATTCGCCTGTTTTCTTGTTGTTTTTTTCTACTGCCAGCACACTTTCTTCAGTGACAGCCATCGTAGGACGACCACTCCTTTGTTAATCCCCCAAAGTAAGACGACCGTATTTGAACTTGCTACACCAGCGGTAGATGGTTGCTTTGAAGGTCCTTCATCCATAAAAGCAGTTCGAAATCAATCAAATGACTCATCAAGTTTTGAGCCACATTTAAAATCGTAACTCGAAAATGTTCTCGATGCAAAGCACACTTTCTTCGGTGACAGCCATCATAGGACGACCACTCCTTTGTTCATCCCCTAAAGTAAGACGATCGCATTTGAACTTGCTACACCAGCGTTAGATGATTGCTTTGAAGGTCCTTTATCCATAAAAGCAGTTCGAAATCGATCAAATTAATGACTCATCAAGTTTTGAGCCACATTGAAAATCGTAACTCCAAAATTTTCTCGATGCAAATCCTTTTTTTAATGAGACAAGAAAAAATTAATTAGCTCTCGAAAAAATGCGGAGGAAAAATTTGAAAATCGAAAAAGTAAAATTTGTATTTTTACTTTTAAATAATCGAGGTTTTCAAAATAATTACAAGTGGCCAGTGTTAAGACACGCAAAACTTACTGAGTGGCCTGGTACAAATTTGAAGGACTTCAATAACAAAAATATTGCATAAAAATACGAAAATTCAGTTCCACACCCATCGCTTAGGTAACCTCGGTTTCAAAAATTTCAAATACTACGTCACGTTCTATTATGTCTGGCCAGAGCGCTTGTTCTTTTTTGACGTGACAACGTCTTAAATTAGGTTGCGGCTGGGAGTCACTTATGAAAAAGTGTAACGCTCGGTAACGTTACGATGAGTCTCTCGTGTTAAGTTTAAGTTTACATGTACAATGTTTTAGTAAACAAAATATATTTCTATAGTTAAAATTTGTGCAATTCTTATTTTCATTCAATTCCTTGTTCCTATTGTGCAATTTAATTATATTCATATCAATAAATATTCTACCGAGAAAAAGACGTTGTCACGTAAAATCTTCGCCCGTAAAACCGACTTTACAGGCAACCATTTTGACGTGACAACGTCTTAAATTAGGTTGCGGCTGGGAGTCACTTATGAAAAAGTGTAACGCTCGGTAACGTTACGATGAGTCTCTCGTGTTAAGTTTAAGTTTACATGTACAATGTTTTAGTAAACAAAATATATTTCTATAGTTAAAATTTGTGCAATTCTTATTTTCATTCAATTCCTTGTTCCTATTGTGCAATTTAATTATATTCATATCAATAAATATTCTACCGAGAAAAAGACGTTGTCACGTAAAATCTTCGCCCGTAAAACCGACTTTACAGGCAACCATTTTTTTTTTTTTAATTTTTACAATATTTTTTGAAATGAGAAGTTCTAGAAGCCACTTTCTTTTTTCATTATTATTTTAAGTATCGAGATATCGATTACAATGTCTCCATTCGTGTTACTAAATTTGAATATCTATAGAAATATATGTGATGAAAAAAGAACAAATTACCGATTTGAGAAAGTATAATTATTATGTACGGAAAGACTTGTAACGTTAAGATTTTTAGTGTCGATCCGTCTTCTGCAGTCCATTTCTCGTCTGTCTGTCTATCTATCTGTCGTGTAATATAAAAATCCTCCCTTAGTGTCTAAAATTATTTCTGGACAATATAAAGGACTGTTTAAATCTCATTAATCTAGATCCAGTTTTGGCTTTGCGTTATGAGTTAACCAGCCAATCAATCAAAATGTCCATTTCCCTCTTTACATAACAGAAGAAGTTTATAGCAGAAATAATAACTAGGCACGGGAGTTTTGTATTAAGTAGACACGAATCAGCATCCAGAAATAATAGGTAAATACGTAGATACGATCTTAAAAATGGTTTCGAATTCGGTAAAGTGGTTGAAAAATAGAATTTTACCCCTGGAGATCCTGGGTCCGTGGAATTAACAGAACAAAAGTTGTACTTCTTCCTCTACAATTTCAAACATTGAAGATTTCCTTTTCAAAATCAGTTAAGTGTTTTATGAAATAGAATTTGACACCCGTAGTCTCATTCCCGTAAAATTGTTGGGAAGTTGTTGTTTTATTGTAATCCTTTACCATAAATTTTTCAATTAGTGTTTTTTTAAATGGTTCAAGATGAGTTAGTCAGTGTATCCTTTTCTCTCTTTATATACATATATAGATAAAAACTGCACTACTTTATAAAATTTGTATATAATATGTTTTTTTGTTTAATATTACTATTGGATTTTTTTCCATACATTATAATGTTATATTATAATACCGGATATCCAAAAGTTGTCGTTATCGATATAAGAAAAGGAGCTTCATGTTGTAGATCTAATTCCCAATTCAAGGAGTACAAGGCCTACAAGATTGACATTACAAGGCTATTGTAACAGTGTTTACAACCACCTAACTGTACACCTTATCGTAAGCGTGATATACTGATGTACGAAGGGCGGAGGGCACCGCAATGACAGGCCATGCTAGATAAAGGGGTCAAGTACGGTACGCCCGTTTATTAATGTTGGGTTGTATCATTACATGATCATTTTGTTACAAATTAACAGAGACACCCCAGTAAGTTTATTATGAAAATAATCACTGATTGCTTGTTAAACATTTGAACTAATCAATAAATTAATTATGTAGTAAGAACACTAAACTATCATCGAACATGTCTGAAGACATTTAGCTATATAAATCAAATCTCTTAAATTGCGATTAAAATTTTACGATTAAATTAGCAAAACAACAAACATTGTTTAGATTCCACCATCATTATCATCACACCTATTAACAGGGGCGTATTTGTATTTACGACCTTGAGTTTGTTTAATTTACTTAATCAAGAGGGCGGGGGGGGGGGGGGGGATAGCAAATCGGAAATGGCCATGGGCGCCAGATTCCAAAACACGACTCCGCCGATCAATCTCTTCACTGTTGTAATCGGGCTGTAATGTGATTGCTGGGTGGTAATGACCGAACCGACTGAAGCACAAACGAGCTGGATATAATAAAAAAACTTACTTTTTTACTTAAAAGGATACATATATGAATTATACCATTGGTTATTTGTTCCCTAGGTTCCCTAGTTTTAGGGTGCAAAACATGTTTTCAAAAACCATATTAACAACTTACAGACCTTATATAAAAATTAAGATGAATAAAAGACCATGGTGTTTGTGGTTAGTGGGTTAGGTTAGGTTAGTGGATGGACCAAGAGTCTGTAGACTTTATAGAAAAAATAAAAAAAAACAGTCGGTAAACTGTAGGAAGCACCATCGACGAATTAGTCAAACGTCCATTGGACTGGAGCTTATTTGGTCAGAATTTTAAAAGAGTAACATTTTTTTGTTAGTAAAATGGTTTTGAAAATCATATTTTTGTCCTCGAAAGTGGAGCTCGTTCGCTCAGTAGCTCGTAGTTATAAGTTTTATTCACAAGGGTTCTAGTCATACTGAATTTAGTTCTGAAGTTCCAGAGAAGTAAAACAAAGAAAAGCACATTAGAAACTTTGCATATAATTTTGTTTTCAGGCAAACAGTGGCCGAATTCCTAGATTTAACGCTACTCAAAGATTGGGTATACGATAACATCATCTTTGGAATGGCATTGGCATTCTTTGCTGATTTAACATTCTTCACTCTCGAGCCTTTGTTTCTGGATAAAAACCATCTAAGCCGGGTAAGAATTTTATATTTTCGTGCAGACAGACTTTTAAAACACATATGAAATCATCTTTATTAGAACAACAGAAAATTGGAATATCCAGAAATTAGTTGCTTGGTTGCGGAGTTGTCGGTGTCGGTGTTGGTGTTATGTGCTTTAATTTTATTTTCACCGAAACTATTTTTTTCATATTTAAACATGAAGCAGTTACATCCTTAAAAAATAAAAATTATAAATATTTATCTCACTGATCAATTATCATTTTTTTTGTCTTTGTTTTTATATTATGATTATATAAATGTACTATAACAATTATATGTCCAATCAATGTTTAATATTTTTTTCTATTTAATTTAATTTTAATTTCATTTATTGTGTTGTGAAATTTAATCTGACATTTAATTGCGTGACCTCATCTGTATGGGTCAGAACTGAAAATCAGCGATTTACTCTCTGAGTAAATGTTACGCTGAGTTTTCGCCCATTCGCTTCGCTGCTGCACACGAAAATATCATAGTACAGTTGTATAAATTTAATTTGTTCCACATTTTAAAGGATTTATATAATTGACAAAATTGTCTTCAATTTTGTATATGCGCATGTTGGTGCGAATAAAGTTTTATCTATCTATATTTTAACATGTATAATCTAAAAATCTCATAACACTACCTCAACGCTACATTTCACTTGGCGTCAGACTTGAATAAATACCAGTTTTCTTATCACATTTTTTTAAAACAATTACATATTGAAAGATATATTCTTTAAAATATATATTCATGTGCTTTGATTATACTTCTTTGATTTTTTTAATACAGTTTTGAAATGTCTTAATAATGCTTTTTCTTTACAGGCAGAGATAGCAAACATCATAGCAATAGGCGGAGCTACTGACATGTCCGCGAGACTTTTGCTAGGAGTCTCCGGACAATTCTTCAAACTGAATAGTCGTCACATGTTTTTCACGGGAGCTCTTCTTACTGCTGTGTTTAGAATAGGTAAATGTTACTTTTTAATGCAATGATTGATTCTAAATAGAATGACCGTGATATAACCTTGGTTTTATAGCATTCATGCAAATTACTTCAGCTCACAACATTTTTGGATCACAGCAAAACACTATGTGTATTTGTCTAGTGTTCCGATTCATTTGCATTAAAGTTACTTGAAGAATAATTGTAAACGTTCTTACACCTAAAGCATAATATGTGTCCAATACAAAATAATAGTAATAGCGTATCTTCTAATTTGGTACGTATTGTAAATATTGAAATATAAAAATGACAATGATGATACTCTAGTAAGTCAAATTGGATATCGGAACAGGGCAAATATTTGAGGAAGCTGACATTTCACTCGAATAAAGCTGCTGTACCCTTTTCATAATTATTTACTGAAGGGATGACGCAGCTACTAAATTGAATAAATAAAATGTTTTACCGGTGCAGAGAGGAAATACGAAGAATTCTAAATTAGAATATGTAGGAATATAACATTTTAACGGTGGTAATTTAATACCAGCAAAGTATTTCTAAAAAATATTGGATATACATATTCTGGTATTACTAACCTATCACCGAACTGTTGGTAGTTTAGTTAACTAGAGGCGATTTCCAGCTGTTTCCGTGTCTATTGTCATTTTTAGAAAAAAGTAAGGGCCATCCCTAGGTATGCTTCTAAATGACTTATTGGATCACATTTTACATGTTGTGCACTCATTAACCCACATGAGATACTACATTTTTTACTAGGGGCTACTGAAGCTTATTTATTAGGCTACTTTATTAATCCCGCTAGGTCCAAAACAAACAATGTTTAGCTCGTATTTTTTTTTCATTCATCATCTCCCTGTTTGTGTCCCTTCTGCTGAGACACGCCACTCCTATGGACGGAACAGAGAGAACAGCCCATAAACATTGGTGGATGCTATAACTTCTGAAACACGGAGTTGCTCGAGATTTTACATTTTTGGACACACGTCCTAGGACAAGCCATTGCGACGAACGCAAAACGATCGTATCGACTTCCACACCATCCATCGGAATCATTTACTTAAAAATTGTTTTGTATTTTACAGTGTTTGTTAGCTTCACGACGTACACGCCTTTACTAATACTGACCGGTATATTGGGCGCGTTAAGGTCCCTGGTGCACATAGCGCAGCCAATAGTGATGGCGGAGCACGTGCCCATAGAAAGATACCCACCCGCATACGGCCTGTACATGCTGCTAGCGGGAACGCTCAGCTTGTCAGTCGGACCCATGATAGGTAAGAACATGTCTATGTCATACTACTGACCCAGTACACTAATAGTGATGGAGCATGTGCCCACAGAGCAGTACCCGCCTTCGTACCTCCTGTACATGCTGCTGGCAGGAGCGCTCCGCTTGTCAGTCGGACTTGTGATAGGTAAGAACTCTTTTATAACCTGATACGCTAATAATAAAGATATATGTGCCCATAGAGCGGTATCAGCCCGCGTGTGGCCTGAAAATGCTGCTAGCGGGAACGCTCAGCTTGTCAGTCGGGGCCATGATAGGTGAGAACCTTTTTATTGCTTACTAGCGACCCGTTACGCTCATGCACGAGCCAATAGAACAGTGCGCGCCTACGTACGGCCTGTAAATAATGCTAGCGGGAGTGCTCAGCCAGTCAGTAGGACCTATGATAGGTAAGGACATTTCAAACTCTTTCATAGTAGCGACCCGCTACACTATATTAATAGAGCGGGACCCGCCCGCGTACGGCCTGTACAGTCTTCTTTATGGTGGATGTTAATATTAGTGTTTTTCTATTACAGGTTTTATCAGAGACTACACCGGAAGTTATGTGATAGCTTTCAACATGCTGACAGCTTGCAACCTTTGCTGTGTCATACCTTGGTCAATAGAAGGCATCTGGGTGTTTGTGAACCGAAGGAGAAATAAAACTTTAGAGACGTGATGGTGGACTAAGATAGTACAAGGAACATGGTGATAAAGTTTACGTGTAGATAGTTAAATATTGACAAAGTGATGTCAACGAGGCAATTCCTAAACTAAGGAATCAAACTTCCATTAATTTAAGATGGTTTTGATTTAGAAGTTTTGTATAAGTATTTTATGAAATAACTTAAATTTTTCAACTTCTGAGACAATGTTACATAGAAATCTTTAAGAAATTATAGCGTTTTGCCTTTAAAACAAGTAAATACAAAACAGTAGTACCAGTTGTACAAACACAAGAAACTACTTGCATACTACAGAAAATCTAAAACATTTAATTATCAAATTGTTTTATGTTAGTGTAACAATAATAGTAAAATAATGAAAAGACTGCTGTAGATTTAATAAAAAAAATATAACTAGACCAAATTGTTTATGTTTCTTTTCATACAAGGCTGAGGAAATCAACATGGATAGAAATAATAAATAAATAAATATTTATTACAATCACACCAATTAGCCTAGCACTTAAGGAAGCACTGTATGGCTTGTGTTATGAGATACTTCTTCTTCTTTTTCTTCGTTACACTCTTGGCAAAGCGATGTGGCCGTTATTTCAGCGGCATCAGCAGATTCAATGGCGGTGACCTGCCGCGCAAAGTGACGCCATACCTCCCTCACGGCTGCTTATCTTGTGCACACGTGTAGAGGATCATTTGCTATCGCTTTAATTTAGTCATTCCATCTTGTTGGCGATCAACTGCGTACTCGGATGCCTTCAACTACCCTGAACGACGAAGATGAAGTAAAGTTTTGAAGAAATTTGGAGCGGCAACGTTTCTTGTTAAACCATAATAGATACCTACACAATGACATGTAATATTTTTTTAATGTTAAAACGGTAGCAATCTAGCACATGACCCGCCTGATAGTAAGTGGCCACCATAGGCTATAGTGTCGCCGCACACAGGCCACCGACCACAACCACAAAATGCCGCCACCGGCATATTTCTTGTAGTTTTCATACATTTTATATGGACTCGCCACGCACGGTACGCCGGTGGCCGCCACACGCTACAAATCGTCGTTGCTCGCTTCTTGTGGCTCTCACCGGCCACTTATGCGCCGATACAAAACGCCGCCACACGTCACTCGCGCGATTCCCCACCCCTCTCTCCCTTACCTTAGTCGGCCGCTGTCACGCGCTTCAGCCACTTTAGTAGCCGCTTCTAGCTTCTCGTGGCGGCGTTTGTGGCTGTGGCGTGTGGCCCGTGTGCGGCGACACATAGAGGGTTGCGATACGAAAAATATCACCTTGGAGCTCTGAACTCTTACTCAGCAACAGAAACTCAACGACATCAAAAGGAAGTGTTATTTTACTGTGGTCGTCTGTAAGGTGGATGTTACGTCCCCAGACGAGAGCTCCGATTCGAGCAGCAAATCCGCTATGCAGGCAGGGCATAGCGACTTCTAATATGAGAATAAACCCTATTATTGCCATCAAACTTATTTCAGATATCACGAACGCATTCTATCAGCGGCCACATATTAACATGAGCACAGCATAGCCTAATGTTCATTAATCACCATTATCTTGATTCCAGCCTAATCCCTACTCTTCTATCCCTTGGAGATCTAGCGTAATCACACACTTCGGAATCTCGATATTTCATAATAAGGAGTCTTATTGCTTTTGTGTTAACTAAACATCCCGAAGAACGTTATTCACTATATTATTTGGTATTTAAAAATCTTAAACTTTTGTTCATTGTTAAGAATAAGAATAATGTCTACTTATTTAAAAACTTAATCTGTGTTGCTTGTTTATTTGATAGGATTAGTACTAAAAAGAAATATCTGCTTACATTTTTTTAATTTAATATATGTCTTTTAATATTGTGTAGATTTTTATTCGCTTGTTGTTGCTCCCCAGTTATAATGTCCATAACGGGAGGTGGGGACAAAACATTATAAAGACTTTTAATGTTGACACCAGTATGCAGCATTGAACTAACGCAAGAATCAAATTTTAATAGAAACGTCAGATAAAAAGCATTTTTTTTGTATTATTTGTGGATTTGCTCGTCGAAACTCGAATGAATTTACCAGGTGATTCGAATCTCAACTGATCATCATATACCCATAATTCAAAGTTTTACACCCTCCATTTATGATTATGAATTTGCCCTTTCCCAGATCATCGGATGTAGGTATATGTATATACCGACTCCGAACAGCTTTTGATAGTCAACAAGTAGGTATACAAGGCGTAAAAAACCTATGACAATGACTAAAACTACGCATTCTGTACACCCAAACAAGTAATATTACAAAATATTATACGTGGGTACATTTTTTTCCAGTACGCAATATATAGCGCGGCGCGTGTAGCGCTACGGAAAGAATGTGCCTGTGCGAGTGTGTGTGTGTGCGTGTGTGTATTTGTGTGCGTGTGTGTAAGTGCGTCGATAAAGATGTTTCTAAATAACGTATTGAAAAAAATGTGACTATGACCTTCAATATCTCCATAATCATAAATTTCCCAAGTATGGTCCGAAAAAAATTTATCGTCGTGATGTGGAAAATACGTGGCCTTCGACTTCGTTAAAGGATTTTTTACACCCTGTATGTTAAATGGAAGCAACAGCTGGACAGAAAAAATATTTACGTCTGCACACGCAGAAAGTGGCTGATTTCATACTGGTTCTATAGAAATCAAATATTCATTGGAAGCTGGTATCCGACATAAGACACAAAAGTGTCCTTTGCGCAGTGCCTTAGGCGGTACGAAGTTCGCCGAGTCTGCTAGTTTATGATAAAACTTCTTTTTTTCTTTTTATGACTCTATTAAAATAGGTACCAGGAGGTCTACTCTATTTCAACGAAAAACTAAATTTCGATCGAAATTTCGCATGTTCCTTACTCTGTTTCTATATGTATTTGTTTAACAGTGCCATTGTGTACTCTGCTGGCGCTATACTTATAATGATGGGATCTGAAAAACAGGCGAGCTGTGACTAATACTACTACATAGCTAAGGCGGCCAAGGCAAGGTATATCAGCCAGACCAGACCCCACTGATAAGCTACCCCCATACATTTACATATTTAACTTATTGCAGTCGTGACTAAGAAAGCTGCTAATAGTTATTATGAACAGGCACATTATATACTTATCTACCTAATGCCGGCCTGTTATTTATGCCAAAAATCAAAGGATTGCCCAAAGGGGAGACATATCTGAGCATTCAACTCTGCGTATGCGTATGTAGGAAAGATTCTCTTCTACGCACAAATTCGCACATCTTTCCGAAAGATGTGCGTGTCAGATCATCGACGATCAATTTGCTCGTTTTTCTAGTCATTCATCATATTCCTAACCTATAATATGTAACCTATTAATATCCCCACTACTAGGGCACAGGCCTTCGCTATGATTGGAATAGGTAGATCCAATGACCGATCCTTATGAAAGTTGCTTAACTACCACGATCGCATGCCGAACGCGATAACCACCTACGCCATCGAGCTCCTTATTCTTTCTAGTCGTTGCTTTACCCAAATTCTTCTGAGTTTTCATATTTACCCCACATAATATATTATACCTAGATTTGGCTATGAAAGTTATACTGAAGACAGACAATTGTCTGTTTCTTGCAATGGCAGCCTTCTCTAAAGGCAGGTTTGAAGAAATAACATAATACCTTATAACGAGAAAGGAATCTTAAAAAATACTAATAAGTTAATTAATCTTTGGGTATATTAAAATAATATTACTCGTTTTCACAAAAACAGTTTTCATATTTCCCTTTTATAAATTTTGATTTTGATTTACCTTGTAGCTGGAGAGAGCCTTTGAAGAACTTTAAATTAATTTGTTAGCAGTCGCTACGAGTTTGCATCATGACATCATAGTAGCTAATTTAACTAGCTTTCCGCCCGCAGCTTTGCTCACAGGCACCTAGTAACTATTACAAGAAACAGATAATACTTATAAGAATTGGTAAATGAAAATATTTACACGACAAAAAATAATTGGATTTTTGGTAATATATCCTTTACTTCTTATATGGGTCACGGAATTAGCCGTTTTGAGAATCGTTTAATAATCTAAAGAAAATTTGACTAGAAATACTCCACGCCGACTACGCAGCAGACGGAAAAACATTTAGCAGTTAAATGCTTAAAAAATAAAAAAAATATATGAATATCGTTTAATAAAATGTATTTCTCTAATATTGGTCCCAGGGTGTTAAATATTGTACAACAAACTAAATGAAAGTAGCGTAAAAAGAAGTAAGAATTTTGTATGAGAAGGAAATAAAATAGCTTTAAAATATTATGCAATAATACAACAATCCATTTATTCGCTACATCCATTGTCAGCTGGCAAATTTATCAGAACGTCAATACATACAAACCATTATCTATTTTACGATTCAGACAAAAGAGGCAACGTTATCACACAGAACATAAAGGTGCTCGTATCTATCTAAACAAACATAAAATACGCATAGTCTAAGCCGTCCCTTGTCGCAGTATGAATAAATACGCCTTTGAACAAAGTAGTATTGTTGTTTGACGGAATAAGACGTCTATCGTTAATAGTGGGTCTTTTATAAAGGGCATCCGCTGTGAGCCCCTTGATACACAATCCGGTTTGGTGTTCGTTTCTAGCGACACAGTTCAAAAGATCAATCATAATAATGGAAAAGAAAGACAAAGAACGCAAAGTTCCTGAAGGAGGTTGGGGATACAGTGTTTGTTTCGGCGTCATCATTACATTCGTAAGTTTAATGTATTTATTGTTTACGGAGACTCTTTCGAGTCGAGACTTTCTTGTTAGTAGTCATTAGTTAGTTAGGCGTTTATCACCGGTATGCAAATCTTTAAATTATCAAAAATATACCAATTTAAAAAAAAATGTTACTACTAAAATGTTGCCCAATTTTGTAGATAGACAATGTCGGCATGTGTCTATTCTTAAATATACTATTAGGGTGTCTCGTCTCCTGTCTTGGAGTATATTTAGCCCTTAAAAGCTACAACGGTGTTTTTACATCCGGGTAATTAATTTTGTGCCTGTATTTTTTCATTTTTGAAGCAGTGCCTTGATTTCATTTCCTGCATTTTCATAATTCTTCTCGACTCGAGTGATCAAATTTATAATGTGAATATCTCTCCGATACTGTCACTTCTTAACAAAATCGACTGAATATCATAAATTAAATGTTTATAATGTCCAGCCTTTTTCTATTAATTGATCTACCATCGATTTTAGGGTTACTGACTGTTAAAAGATTTTACTAGACCCACCGAGAGTAGCCTCACCGACAAAGAAATAATAATCTCTCTTATCATTGATCATTTCACAATATTATTTTATATAATTACAGATATCTGGTATCGGTCATATCAATTCATTTGGTCTGATATATAATGATTTTATCAATGAAACGAAATCAACAGCTAAGTCGCTTACGACGGCCCATGGAGTTTTTAGTATGATGCTGGCTATCGGAAGTAATTTCTCTTGTAATATTTTAATTTATATTTAGGTTCGATGTTTTATTAGGTACTATTATTTTCTTCCAGGTTTGATTCTCAACATTATATCGAAAAAAATCTCATTAAGGATAAGTGGGTTTATTGGAGCTACTACTTTCTGCATCGGATCTTTCTCTACGATTTTCATCACTAATACAAATCAGTTACCTATAACATTTGGAGTTCTACAAGGAATAGGATTTGGCATAATGGTCCCTGTTTTGTATTCAACGCTTAACTTTTACTTTGAAAAGAAAAGAACAACAGTCATGAGTGCATGTAAAGCAATACAAGGAATAACTTTGATGTGGTATCCACAAATATTAAAGATGATGATTGCAAATTATGGATTTAGGGGCACCCTTCTTATTATAAGTGCAATTTCTTTACATGTTTTTCCCGGAATGGCTGTAATGAAAACCAGCTTTGATAAATTAGCAGAATCAAGAACAGCAAGTATTCATTTAGTCTTTTAAATAGTCCGTTTTGAGAATGGAATCGGAATAAGTCTAAAATGCAAATGATTCAATATTTACAGATTTAATAGAAAGTGGTAATGTTAAAAAAGAAGAAAATGTCGATTTGTTGAATCGTGAAGATAATGTTAACTGCACGGGAACAAAAGATAAAACTATTAATTCTAAGTAGGTCTTTACTGAACTTTTATATTATGATGTCCATTTTGTCAAATAATGTAATTGATTTTTATCTTTGCAGATCATGGCTACATCAGATTATGGCGCTGGAACTTTTAAAAGATCCGTTTTACTTTAACATCTGTATAGGTCAGAGTTTAATCAACTTCTCAGATATAACATTCTTCATATTACATCCGATGTTATTGTTCCAGTATGGATATAACCCGGTCAGGCATGAACTTTTATCTTTATCCCAATACGAGTTTATGTCATTGTTAATATAAATAAGGATTGTGTATATCTTTGTAGGCACAAGTTGCGACGTGTATATCAATCGGAGCAGCAGCCGATGTAGTAGGTCGATGCCTTCTTACAATAATAAGTAGTTTTACCTCAATAAACACAAGGTTACTGTTCTATATAAGCAGCATTTCAACATTCGTCGTTAGAATAGGTATGTTTGTTTTTCTTTTAAATGCTTTTTAATAATAATCATGAAATCTTACTTACATAGTTATACATAATGATAGGCTGGCTATATATTTATTATATTAACGAGATAACCTTATCTTAATCAAAGCAAAGATTATATTCAATAGGGATGATGATGGATGAAAAACGAAATTCTATTTATTTCACCAGTTATATTATCAAAAAATAATGGACGCTTTTGTTAATCAACAAACAAATGCAAAGTTAAAGTGCATCCAAGTTTCGGAGTGGGGGCTCGTGACGTCACTTTAATTAAAAATTGCACCAAGACGTGACGTTCTAAGACATTCCAAATCAAATATCTCTGAAATATTTTGATTATGTGAGTAAAGAAAAAATACGTGTCTGATCGAGTCGATGATGATACGAGGAGCTCAATGGTCCAAGTGGTTAGCTCGTTCGGGTGCGATCGTTGTAGTTAAGCGACATTGGATGTGTGATCAAAAATATACTATCTCAAGCCATAAGCCGTTGGTTCAGGCTGCATCTGCAGACTTTAGCACCCATCCACCAATCCGCACTGAGCCCGCGTGGTAGGTAATGGCCCAAATTCCCAACTTCATCCATAGAAAAGGCCTATGCCCCTGCAGTGTCCAATACTTCTTGAAAATCTTCTTGCTAGACGAAGAAAACAAAAATTAGTCATCATCTCCATTAATTTGATAAGAAAAGATTGTGAGTTTCTAAAAATGACAATGAAAATGCAGTATTCGTCTTTTGTGTTTTAATGTCTTTATTAAGCTATAGTATATCAAATAGCATATTTATTCAAACTCACCACTCTCTCAGCAAATATAATATAAAGAAAAAATTACTAGAAAAAAATAGACGCGATCCAGGCATCAGACGGGACTCGAGCCTGAGGGCCGTGTCGAATTTTCTGTAATTCAAATTGTTATATTAAAATATAAAGGTTAGGGGTTAAGACAAAAGATGTTTTAAAGCAATATGGATAGGTCGAAATTAAATTAAAAAGGTACTCGGGCGCCAGATCTACCACAATACTCGCCGGAAGGGCATTGAACTATTAATCGCAAGGGAGGTTGAAGTAACTAACTTTGGGTTGTTTATATGTATATTAAAATTTCTAATTATTTGCCAAAGAGTTTTCTTAAATTTAGAAGCTAGGTACAATTATCGTCTTATATATATCCGAGTCGAATTTTCATATCCACGCGGCCTCGGTTTCTTATAGGCCTATTCTACCGCCTATCGAATTCTCCACATCACAACAAAGGACAACACAACCCGTCATCAACAAAATTTTATGTAACTAACAAATGAGCGAATAAAAAATATTGTAAGCAGAATTACTTGATTTCCATTTGCTACAATCTAGAAATTCAGGGAAATCCTCTTCTTATCTATGTACAGTTACCAATCTCAGATACAATAGAAAATAACATCCGTCTTGAATCAACTATCAGATTTGGATAAAGCAGCTGTATTTTAATATAATTATTTAAAAATATTTGTCGTTGTTTATTACCGACTATGTTTAAGACAAGTGCTTTATTTTTCTTTTGGCTTTTTTTTATTTATCTACTTTCCAAGAAATTTGTAATGCATGTCCATTTATTTTTACTATCTATTGTTGAAAAGCACGTAAAATTTTCAGTCATCCTTCAAGTAAAACAAAACATATGGATCATTTCTGCGACTGCAACCTTAGGAGTATTGAGAGCTTGGCTACACGTGGCCAGCCCTTTGGTGATATCCAACTATGTACTGCACAAGGACTTCCCCAGTGCCTACTCCATGTTCCTGCTAATAACTGGTGCTGTTAATCTGACACTTTCACCTTTGATTGGTATGCATAATTTCATTGTACATCAATTACATCTTTGTTTATGTTGAAAGGATGGCAAATAAGCGCACGGCCCGCCTGATCTGAAGCGGCCACCATAACTTAAAGACGCTTGCGATACCAAACATATCACTCGCACCATTGCCTACTCTGACCCAATCCCCTACTCCGATCTGGAATTTTACTTTATTATTTTACTGAGCTCTTCTGTAATGTGGAGGTTACTTTTCCAGATGGGCGCTTCAGACCGAGTGGAAAATCCGCTATGATTTATCTATTAGATCTTTAGACAATTATAATTAAAAGTTTACTAGAAAAAAAACCCACGCGGACCAGGCAGCATACAGGACTCCAACCCGCACCCTTCGCTATCCGGGCGAATGCACTGACCATTATGCTACCGCAGCCCTGGCGACCATGTCGAATTTTTCTCTAGCATTAGGCTGCAAGGCAGCGCCATCTCTTCGCATTGTAGGTAACCCACAATGTCAAATGAATCCCTCTACAAGTATTAAACATTTGAAAGAAGCGAAGGGATAAAGATTTTTCATTTCATTTCAAGAGTGCGCGTTCGAGTCCGGTGTGCTGCCTCTTCCGCGTGGATTTTTTTCTAGTAAACTTTTCTTTAGATTTAAACATCTAGCAGATAAATGCTTAAAAATTAAAAACATAACAATTATAATGATTTATTTTTGAATGGTTTTTTTCTGTTTAACAAATTTACGATGGCATAATTTTCGAGACAAATAAAAATGTTGTTGCAATTTCCTATCATCTTGTAAGACTGACAGTAATAAGATATTCAGATGGCACCAAACTTGGAAGGTTATTACCCGACTGAATATATCTTAGCGAAGCAGGAATAAATTTATTATATCGATATGACTCGGCATTTTTGTACATAGCTATTATTTTGTCTCAGATATGTCCCTTGTGTGTGTGTCAGTATTTGCACACAGTCATAACACTTTTATCGATTACATTCACATTAGACGTGGAACAGTAATTGAGAAAAATTGTTTTCTAATAATGTGTTTCACTCTAGTAAAGTTGTTTATCGTATATTGTATCAGTCATGCGGTATAGCAACAAAAATACTCTTAAAATACATTTTCAACATAAATTACTCTTAAGAATAATTTTATACTTTTCATTGATTATAATATAAAGCCTCGGAAATTTTTCTGCAGGATAAAAAAAAATATGCACATGAAACTTTGTAATTTATAATTTTCAGAAAGACTCATATGAACTTCTACCACTAAAAATTTATGTCTGTAAACTGTAACATGTATATTATTTACTAATAATTAATTAATTCCATTTAATAACATGAGTTCTTAGTGTTCCGTACCCATAGAGTAAAAATGGAAGCCTATTGCTCTCACTCTGTCGTATGTTTGTCTGTCGGGTTGTCTGTCTGTCCTACGAAAGTTGCTTAACTTCAACGATTGCAGCCTACAACGACATTAAATACCTTAGATACACCACGTGCGCTCAAAATGTGTCCTAATCAAGAAGTGCTTCAACATGACACAAGCACTTCTTGGTTCACAGTTACGCGTAAACCGTTGAAAAGTCAACATGCTGCTGAGCTCCGAGAAAAAATGCGAAAACAATACTTATAGTGTGTAAAATGACGTTTTCTCGACAGGTATCAATGTTTGTTAATTTAACGCATTTGAAGTAAATTTTGTTTTAATACTTACTATAAACTAATTTAATAGATAATATTTGTGATATTCAAATGCATGGTCCGTAATATAGCCGTCTCTTTTCCTCGCGGTCCGTACCTGCTATATTGCTATTAGCGCATTCAGAATTGCAAAGAAATAAGGTCTATATTCCTCCGCATATAGCAATAAGCCGTAAAATTTTACGACCTTACATTGCGGACTGTCATAACTCTTTGACGCATGCGTTTTAATTAAGACCTTATACAATATGCTTCAAAGGTGGTTTTCAATGTTTTAATAATGCCTTATACGGAGCTCCGTGGATCATCCAATGTACCTTGTGGACAGGTTTCGGGCATGATTTTGTTCGTGTTGGTGTATCTAGTATTTAATATCGTTGGCAGCCTAACGCGCTAAATACTTGCGCTATCGAGCTACACCGTTATCAACCCCATTTTTATGATTTGATGGTTATAGTGATATTAATATTACAATTTAATTACTATGCGTAATAGGTAACAAGTAATTTTACAAATTCTAAATAATCACATAAGCTGACCAATTATTCACAATGAAGATGCTTTCTATATTTTCTAGGGCTAATAAAAGATGAATACCAAGATTTCGTGCCTGCTTTCTACGCACTGTCAATCTGCTGCTTGCCGTGTGTCATTTTATGGCCAGTCGAGTATATTTGGAGGAGAAGTTCATCATAGAAAATAAGGAAAAATATTTAAATAAAAAAAAAATAGTAGGTTGAAGTGGAGTACAGTGTAACAAGGAGCACAGTCTAACAGAAGGAATATCTCTGTGTAACGTACCCGGTCATTAAATGTCTGAAGAAAGCTGCTTAAGGTGGCGGCACATGAAACTAAAAAAAATAAAAAACTCTTTAAAAACAATATTTTATTTAGATGCACTAAAAAGAATAAAATATAATTATTAAATTGTAAATTTCGCGATAAGCTTTTAGATTATATAAATTGTGTAATGAGTAAGCGTTTTAAGGGAAAAAAAATATTTTATTCTTTTTAGCGCCTTTACACCCACTATTCCCAGCTAGTCTTTTCATTGGTACCCATATCGTAGGAAAACATAAAAAACTTAACGTCACTTTATTTTCCGAGTTTTCTCAGCAAGCCCTTTAGTATATTAGTACGGCAACGGCTTCTGAGTCGTGCTAACGTTATGATTAGAAATTAAAGATTCCTGCTCAAATGTATTTTGGTAACTACACTACACGCACTTTGGCGGTTTTTTTTAAGTAACAATACTTCCAGTTTTCTTAATATAAAAAGATAAACATTATAATTATTATTATAATAAAGTCAAACGTAATCTTTTTTTATTCTTTAATATTCCCTTTCAAACACTGTACCATTCATACTGATTACTATATTATGATAGCATACTTAATCAAAATATAAAATCCAGTGAATGTTCCAATGTAATTAAAATGTATTTATAATCCATAGAACCAGGGAACAGCTAAAACATTTTCTCCTCGTTGAGTACGGTGTTCATCATTTAAGCCTTTTTCATTGACCAACTTTTTACGTTAAAAATACCACCAGTTTTTCAGCTTAAATGTTATACTCGTTTTTAAGCGTAAATCGCTCGAGAAAAGCTACGACAAAGCCTGTTTTTTATAGATATTATAAATATATATATATATACTAGACTGGGAGTGAAACCTTGAGATAAATAATTCGCTAATTGCTAACATTGTCACGCAAACATGCCATCAGCCGTGCTATTCTATAATTAACTCACTTTCCAACGCGGAATCCGCGTGTGATTTGAAATTAAAATATAAATTTGAATACAATTTTCAAATCCCACCAAGGATTCCGCGGTGAAAAGTGAGTTTGATCTTACAGAAGAGCATTGCATAGTGGTTTTAGAAACTACTTATTGCACACAACTTACAGTGTAAGTATATTTACGATTAAACTACTTTCAATTAGGTATTATCAATTAGGTTTATAAAACAACTAGCTGTGCCCCGCGGTGTTACTCGCGGTTTATTAGGGATATTTTTCCGCAGTAAAACGTAGCCTATGTATTAATCCAGGGTGTCAACAACTTATCTGTCATTTTGACAATAGTACCAACGTTTTGAATTTATTTATACTGCCCGGTCCAAGCGATAAATTCAAGCTATCTCAAACACTGACTTATTACATGGACCACGAGCCGTCCGGCATTATTAATAATGGCCGGGGAATGTGATAAATAAGTGAGTTTAGATTGTAATTAATCACTTGGCCCGATATGGCTGGGCATTATTCATAATGCCCTGGCATTATGAATACTACCCGCATTAATCACTTGGCCCATAACATATACATTTATAAAACATGTAATGTGAATACAATAATTGCATCAAACTTCTTGGATAAACAAAATATGTGAAATAAATAAAGTGATTATACTTGTAAGATACAATGTATTAAACAGCCACAACAAGTATTCTGCAAGTTTAGTTTAAAACTAGTATATTACTTGTTTCTTAGTGTGAACGAGGTGTTAGAGCTACATAAACATTATACCCCTTTATCAATAAACAAACAATAATCTTGAACTAGTTATGCAGTGATTTGCCTCTGTTCATCAAATACAAGTAACTTTATATAAGCGATGTCATCAAAACATAATTACTATGGCTAATAAACTTTATTCGCCCATGTTAATAAATCTTATTGTTCTTGGTGGAAATCCCCAGCATTTATGTGCATAAAGCTTTTATCATATAAATAGTTTTACTCAAACTCTGATATAAAATCGTCGTTGGCCAAACTGTTATGTTTAAGTGTAGGTTTAATCTCCTCGTAAAGTTTTAATGCATAAATTGAGCGCGCAGTAAGATATTTTATAATGTTATGCCATAACTCACTTACCGTATTATGAAATATGATATGCTTTCAAGAAAATTGAAACTGCAAATACTAGTGGGAATGGCAAATTTCAGTGTTTCAGTTTATAAAATCTCGATTTCTAGTAAAAAGATTTTATTTTTATTAACATAAATCATTTGAAAGATGATTTGGTAAGTATGTTAAAAAAATTTAGCGGAAGAGCTGTTTAGATATAGTTAAAAATTTTGAAATAATATAAATTACATTTATATTGCGGTCCGTATGTACATACCTATATATTATATCTGATAAGCTTTTAACGCAGTGCCACTCCATGCAGTATTTTGACAAGATGTAACACAACTTAAAAAATAAAAAACTTAGTCTTGAAATAGCCAGTACGGCAGAATGGCAAGTTCATAGTAAAATACTTATTATTTTTGTTAATTTTTATTGATAGTTCTCAGAAATAACTCCACCCCGCCTGATGTTTTACTAGTTTTGGGCACTCTGATTCCTATATCGTTGGAATCCCTACCATACAGGACAGCATAAAGCGAGACAGAGAGATGTAGAACGAAGGCCTTTGTCCTTTTCCAACTGCATGATCTTAAATTTATTTTTCAGTTGACAAAAAAAAATAGGGATACAATACGTACATATTACTTTGTTTTCGTGTGAAAAGATTTACCTATCCACTATATCGATAAATAGGCTCGAAAGGGTGACATAACAGAAAGCCATTTCAAGGCTCGCAAAGCAAACAAAATGGACCGCTAATAAGTTCCATTTGGGCAGCGGACACAAGCGAGACGTATTGAATGATAGGGTAATTCTGAAGGCCGTCAATATACCCGGTTCGCCGTCGTTAATACAACGAGTAGGTATCGAGAAAGAGGCATCCATGTTAATATGGCTTCCCTTTGTTCAATCGGTTTATCCAACAGCCACCTTTTTATCTTTAATGGGCTTTTACATTTAATTAAAATGATAGATTGTGAAAATGGTTGGAGATTAACAAAGGAAAAGCCGTGAAACTGATCACGAGTCGATTTACAGAATTTGGGTGATATAAAAACATGATGCATATGTTATTGTCAAAGTTCGATATGCAGTCTATTTCCCGAATGACTCGTTTATCCTAGGTTTGAGCAAGGCTTTTCGTCAAACCCACAAATATATTGCGATACTGACTAAAGTATTTTAGCAAACATAGAAATACCTAACTGATTATTAAAATGTCGCAAGTAAACCATTCTTTTTTGGACCTTGCAAGGCCTAGTGGTCCTGTTGGTAGAGATCTCACAATTAAAGCATTGAAAAAAGTATACAAATGTCACAAAAATAAGGGCAGTACATTGGGTTACGCCCCGATGTACCACCTATTTGAAAGGGCAGAAAGAATAAGCTTTTATCAACAAAAACATATGACAAACATAAATACAGCGAAATAAGAATACTAGGAGATGGCCAGTCAAAACCCTGCCTCAGCTTTTGTTGCTATAGTAGGAAGTACTCATTCGTTGTCGTACTATTCGCTAGTGGATATTTTTGCCTGCGCGTTCCCTCCTTTCTACAATCAGGGGTCCATTAAGAGGCGTGAAAAAGCATTTTTGCAGGCCGGCAAGGTGAGTTATGACTGCTGCACTAGCTATCTGCGCGTCTGGACTTTATCACCACTTAACATCAGGTGGGGTAGAGTCATTCGCCTACGTAGCTATAAAAAAAATATCGTGGTGGCTCAGTGGTAGGTAACGATTCCTCTGTAGTCATTAACACCACGTTGTCTGTAGTCATTAACACCACCACACAGTAGCAACCACGCCAATTAACCAATTAACGCCTTAATTTTCCGAACGAAATACAAAAACCGGCCAAGTGCGTGTCGTGTCACGCACAGTTTAGGGTTCCGTAGTTGCCTGTAGCTACCACAATGTATTTGACGAGTCTTTATTTTCTATATCAGAAATTAGAAAAAGTAATTAATATCAATCTGTGTATCTCAACTAAAATACCTAAATCAAAGTCAAACTGCGTCCCAAACTGAAAATCAATTCGATAACCGGCGATTTTTTGCTTCTTCCTAGGCGGAGGAGCGGGTGTGAAATTCTCATAGATACCCTACAGCCGGCCGCAAGGTTATGTCAGACTTTTACTGACTAAAAGCTTCATCTGAAGCGATCATCCCCTAAGAAGGGGATGATGTGGTACAACCGCCGATCTTTTCAAGTGTTTAAATACTTTTTATAAAAAACGTAACGTTAGCACGACTCAGAAGCTGTTGCCATTGGTACTCGCAGTAGCGTTGTGGAACTAACGATATTTTATTTTGGTTTTTAAATAGTCGTTTCATTTTAGATTTTTTGCAATGCAAAGTTTTACGCTACGATAACTTCATCTATCTCACTATTAATGTTTTCTTCTAAGGAATTTTCAATAGATAAGAAATTTTCTTTAACCAAAGTTCAACGACTATTACTCTTAATCTAACAAATCTATCTTAAAACTTTTATCATGAATTTTTCCAGGGTTTTTAAAGCCAATAGTTTAGCTTTTAGAAGGGGGGGGGGGGGCGCTCTACTCTAACAAAAATTAGCACTTTAAAGTTCAATATTTCGCAAACGGATCCTTAAATCGAAAAATATCTCATGTTCAACCATAGCAAAAGTAACTTAGCTTTCACGTCTCCTAAGTCACATGTCAAGAGGAGATTGGTTTTGTATTATTTTCACATACGAGGCACAGCAAATAACTCCACCATACTTGACTTTAAGTAAAAGAGCAGTCTGGCTGCAAATATAACTATCTTCGACCGCTCTTATTCTGTGTCTGTATATTATTCTTAAGAGCCGCTGTCTTAATAATTGCTATTACTGAAGACAAAAGTTAGCGGTGTCTTTTTCCATTCAAAGTTCTTGAAACAGAGTAAGTACTTTAACTCCTCAATTAAGTTAAAAATATGGACTACTTAAAAAGGCTGTTTGAGAATATTTGCTTTATATTTATTCTATTTTTACTTTGATATCATCTGACTGCTATTCCAACTGATAAATCCGAACTTTAATTTTATCTTTGTAAAAATTACAGTTGAAACTGCATAACACAAAGAAAAACCTAGAGATTAGCTACAGAGAATCCATTAAAAGTTTAATACCGTGTGCTACAAATGATATATTTTTACAACTTTCATGGTAAAGCAAGGAATACCACACAGCCAATAGCAAATATGAAAAAGCATTACGCTTTTCGTTCAACAGATAATTAGATGCTCTATAGTGTACAGAACAAGATTGACATTCGAATACGACCTGATTTAGACGGGAGGTATATCTGTCTGGTACAGCGGATCTAGCCCGGGTAGGCTCAATCGACCCGTCTGGATTCTGTACTTACAGCAACGAGTGCAATGTGACAGTTTAACAACTGTTTGTACAATTAAAACTAGCTCTCACCCATGAAAAAATGTCTAAACGTCAATGTCAATTTGACATTAATGTATGGGCTTAAACTAGTTTCAATTTAATTAAAATAAATCAAAATTTTTGCAAGTGGACCAAAGCGTAAAGAGTTGTAACAATTCAGGGTAAAACTGAACTTATCAAGTATTCTTTCACAAACGCTCATTTCTTTGATTAAAAAGACTTGAAAGCCAAATTGTCAGGAGACTTACTTTTTTTTTAAGCGTAACTTCTAAAACATCTCCATAAATATGTTCGTTCTTCTTTAGCATGCCGCAAACATAACATTTTTAATTGTTATTAAAAATTTCAGACTCTATAAACGGATTTTTTTTATGATTAGCCATTAAAAAATACATAAACTCTAAATTTTCATCCTTGTAACACCAACCCCTATTTTTATGGCGGTGCAATGTTAGCGGGGTCACCTAGTAAGAATAAATATACATAGGTATCATGAAATACCGCATTTTTATGCTGCCACCCAATAGTAAATCAGTGATTGAAATGTAATGTCAAATTGGTAATAAGTTATCGCTAATAATGGACTGAATACGATATTTTTACACATTACAACATCTACGATATCTTTCACCGAATATGCTATTTTAGGTATTACATTAAAGTATTTCATCGTATTTATTTGGAAAAGCAACCTTTGTTTTAAACTTGTATATAAATATATATAGGTCCTACAAATGACTCCACCTCACCTGATGTTAAGTGACTGTGGAGTCCAGACGCGAAGATGGCTGATACAGCAGTTCTACCTGCCACACCAGCCATCTTATTCCTGCCGGCCTGCATTTTGCTTCTTTGTCCCTCTTTTAAAGGATCCTAGGTTGTAAGAGGGGGGGATTACGTGAGCGGGCAGTACCATTTACGGATAGTGCGACAAAGAAATGAGTCTCCAAACTTATTTGTACACGTTGGAGTATTCTGATATGTGTTTATAAATTTATTTATTAATTATTAATTTACTGTGAAATGCAGCAAAAAATATTTAAGCTGCTTGAGACAGTAGATAAACTCAGCCTATTTAAGCTACTAACAAGAACTGCAACTACTCTGCATATTTAAATCAAAGTAACGTTGTGGTATACAGTACTCTTACCATGAACCAATATCGAATTCGTATCGTTTGTGAGTACGAAATGTCATTGTCAAATGTGTACTGATTTTTAGTTCTCGTTACATTTCGAATCCGCAAACTATTCGAATTCGATAATGGTTCATGCTAGAGGTACAGTACAGTACAAGTGAATGCAATGATAAATCAGTTCTCTTCAATTCGTAAAAAGGAGCAAGTTAGTTTGAAATATTGATTATAAATATTAGCTGACCCAGCGAACTGCATAGCGTATTAAAAACAGGAGTTGATGTTACAAGGAAGGGTTATACGTGTCCAAAAAAATAAAAAAGAAACTGAAACGGGCCGGCCTTGCCATCTAGGGGTAAAAAAGGCTATAATTTACTCTCAGACCAAACCACAATACCAAATTTACACAAACAAACATAAGAGTCGATGAAACCGTTTCAAAGGAGTTCTATAACAAGCACTGTGACACTTTATTACTATTTAAATAAATGTTAAAGAAATTCGTTACCACAAATAACCAAGCACAATTACCCATTTTCTCAACGGTCATTAGGGGATAGAAAGAATATCACCCGTGGCCCTTCCGTTCAATGCGCGGGCTTATCCGCTCCACCAATCGGGAGCCATAAATCTTCCTCGCTTGGGACTGGGAGCCTTTTTCAATATAGGATTCATAATTCACCTATTCTTTACCTACATTTCCCTTGATGACGTCATACTGAAAAATTTGCGAATATAATTTGCTGTTGTCAGGCCAATCGTAAAAAGTGAAATTTTTTTTAGAAAAGGATAAAACCCATACCAAAAGGAAGGAAATACATAAAAAAGGAATAAAAATTAATTACGGGTAATTTTAGGTCGGGAAGGGTGGAAGAGTGACTTTTTGAGGGGGGAGCTGTTTAAATATTGCGATTTTCGGGAAAACTACAACTCCTGTCGAAAAAAATCAATGGCAAAATTGTAGATAATCAAAAGATCTACAACTTTTATGATCACACTTTTTTCAAATAACCTAAAAATATGTGAAAACTCAAAATAACCGACCTTTTCTTTTTTTTTATTAATATCTCCCACAAAAAAACTTTTATTTCACGAAATTTAGTGAACTGAAAACCTAGATATTCCAGTTTCGATGTATTGATAACTTGATTCTCTTATATTGTTTTAAACTTTCATGGTCACTAACATTATAGATATTAACGGGATTGTTACCATGTATCTTGTTTTTTATGCAATGCAGGCACTGTTGCACTGCACTGTTACACTGCACTGTTGCACTGCACTGTTGCACTGCACTGTTGCACTGCACTGTTGCAAGCGCCATGATCACGGAGTAACTGATCTCCGTGATCATGACTCTTGCAACAGTGCCGAAATATCGGAGACTCATAAAAAACAAGGTACATGGTAATAATCCCGTTAATGTCTATAATTGATTCTCTTATCCCTCAGGAGAAAAAAAAAAGTTGTATACATGTTGTAGCACCAACCGTATCTCTCTTAAGAGAGAGCTTATAAGGGTTGTTTTAAAACCAGTGTAAGTCAGCTGAGCTTAAACTGTATCCTCCTTATTCCTCTTACAAAACTTGCGCAGCTAAACTGTTTTATTTTAAAGAGAAAATGAATACAGCAGATTTAAATTAACTTTATTAAGTCAACGTTTTGTATAACATTAATTGAAACTAAGCCAATCTTTAGTAAACGTATTGTGATAAGGTAGTTTAGTGGACAATGAAAAGTCTAGCAGCCTCAATGGAAGACTGGTTGTTACTTGAAATTCTCTTCTAGGCAAGTCAAGAAACAGTATTTTCGTTGTAGAAAAAAAAGGCTATAAATTGGTCCCGCAAAAAATTTGATAGAGAACCAGTTTATTGTGATAGGGAAATTCTTTAATGAACAAAAGAAGCGTTGAACGTTGTAGTAAAAAATATTCGCTGATTAAGCGGAAAATGTCAGTGTTACTTAGTACAAAGGAAAAACCGCGGCCATCAATTGCCCTAAATCTTTTTAATATAAATTGGCGGGGAGGTGAGGGCCCTTGAAATGAGAGTTTCTGTGTCGAAGCGTGACCTAAATACATGGGGATTTGTTCCCTCGCGATGTTTGCGATCGTGTGAATTGCATTAAGTAATTTGAGGAATAAAATTTTGTGCATCGAATAACATCGAAGAAAAAACTAAAAATATGTTCTTAATCTTATATTATTGAAACTATTGTGGAACATTATCTTATGCTTAGAAAAAAAAACTCATATTACTACTGAAAGATTTGGTGGAGGAGCTCGATGGTGCAGGTGGTTTACGCGTTCGGCATGCGATCGTGGAAGTTAAGCAACTTTTACAATGGTCGGTGGTTGGTTTTACATTGGATGGGTGACCAAAAATTTATTATCTTGAGCTCCTCCGTGCTTCACTCCGCACTGAGCCTGCGTGGTGGGTCACGGCCCAATCTGCCCAATCCATCCATAGGGAAGGCCTGTGCCCCAGCAGTGGGGACATTAATAAGCTGATGATAAAGATTTGGTGGTAATAAGGGTTTAGTATGATGAAGTCAACATTTCCTGATAAAATGTGTCTATATTGTGTCTATTTAGGATTCTGTACTTAAAAGGTGACAACAGAACCTTATTACTTAGCCTCCGCTGCCCGTCCATATGTTTGTCAGTGAGCTGTACCTCATGAACCGTAATAGCACGTAATAACATAGATAGACAGGTAAAATTTTCACAGAATGTATCTTTATTTTTACTATCGCTATAAGTAATACTTTTTCCTTATTAAACCTGTTATAAGTAAGTAACAGAATAAAATATCCAAACTGATATCTATGAGTCGATTTTTTTTAGTCCGGTAAAAATATGAAAACTCGAAGTATTTAAATGAAGTATTACATGAAGAACAAACTATATGTATTAGTAGCGCCATCTATGTATCTTAGATTAAACTAAATTCACGCCCTCTATCGCTAGTTTCAATAATTGCAGAGAAACCGAGGGAAAGCGTCCCGGTTTTCATTTTCCGAGCTTTCGCGGCGCAATTGTGGTTCAAGTTTACGAACATTCCAAGAGATGGCGAGTTACAAAAAAACTCCTTTTTGATGTACCCTTATTAAAAATATCATAGTAGTAATTTAATAGTGACTTAATCAGTTTATATAAACATCTTTTTTTTTTGTCCTTGAAGACTGCTCACGAAGAAATAATTAAAACACTGCAAAAAGTTTAAAATTACGCAAGGCTATAAATCGCTTGCTTACTTACTCAGACTAAAGTTTCAAACTTTCACAAAAGCACCACTGGGCTAGGCCATCGATGTAATTTTCTCGACTTTTCGGTCTTCCGCCGGTATATCATAATATCAGGTCCTGACCTAATAATACAATTGTTAACCCACTTACACTATTCTCTGCCTTACAACTTATCACAAAATAATAGACCTGGTTTGACATTTGTGAGCCCATGAAATTTCATATTTGAAATTAGTTCGAAACTTTAAAAATACATTTATTGTTATTCATCGTCATTACGGACGTGCGGTTTGTCATAAAAAAATTTGAATCGGTAATATAATTTGGAGATGTAGAGTTAAAATTTTACAAAATCATATAAAATTATGGTCGTACTTTAAAGAACATGATTCCGGAAACTTTTTGTTTCATGATTAAAACTTGTATTACATATATATTTTTTAATATACTAAAACCGCTATTTGACAGAATCTTTAAAAGATTTAGTAAAAATAATTGACTTTATGATTAAAATTATCATTAAGTGCGGACGCGAGCTGAGTGACATTTGAGAAATAGGTATTTATAAAAAACTATTGCTGTCGCGCATTGGCACATACAGTGCGATAGGTACAACAGTAGCGAACGCCTAAAAGTACGTATATAAATTGTTTAGTTCGAGGTTTGGCTCTCGACGATTTGCTCCTCGAAAATAAGATATTTTAAACGAAATTTTACCCTTAGAATAATAAGTAGTTGTACGGAGCCTCTGTGTTTTGCTTTTTTTGCTAATAAATGCTTATTGAATCTCCACACTACACGACATGGTGGTGATGATTTGTTTATTTTTCGGGATTTTTGAGGGCGTCTAGTTTCTTTGAAACACAAGTTAATATCGAGCAAAGAAAGACACAGGAGCTTAGGATGAGTAAAATGAAATATTTTATGTTTTGAAATAATTTATCTATATATATAAAAATGAAACCCGTTTTCCGTTGTCACGACATAACATGAAAACGGCTTGACCGATTTGGCTGATTATTTTTTTGTAGTTTTCTAATACTCTGTACAAGGTTCTAACGGAAAAAAACATAAATAAAATCTCTCAGAAAGATTGAAAAATATAACGTAACGAATGTCAACGTCATTCAATTTAAAACAAAAAATGAAACTTTGTAAATTTTAAACCGATCGGGCTGAGACTTTGCATGCAGGTATAAGAAGAATCATAGATGAATGTCATTGTGTATAATACAAGCCTAAGAACAAATACTGTAGTCTACACTTCAGCTCTACACCGAAGCGAAGCGAGGGCGGGCCGCTAGTTTAGTCATAAAAATCAAGGTAGCATCAATCGAGAACGTTTGTATGAAAAAAAAAACAGTGCGCGCCTCCCCACTTAAGAGCTATAGGTCCTTATTCTTTAAAATTTAAGTCCTTATTCGCTACAAAACGCGACTCGGCATTTGTTTCTTTTTTCGAAACTAGGGTGTATAAATTATAAAGTCAATACGATCACTGCATATAGGATTGCTGAGCGTAAGTTACCATTTCCATGTACGTTTTAATTAATCTCTTTAATCGGCTAATAAACTTGCAATATTCGCCAATGGGAAGTAAAAATACGGACAAAAGTGGTAGAAAAGACACGAAAAATAATAAAGGAAGATTATGAAAGAGACGTCAATATTGATATTATTATACACAATGAAATAAATATATAATTATACAGGCGACGATAGCTCATCTGACGATTTTGGCTCATTACCAGAAGAAAATTATTAATATAAGATTCAATCACTTTCACTTTTCTTGATTTTTTTTGTGTCTGAGCGAATGTTATTGTAACTAAAAAAATTAAATTATAAAAAAGCGTTTCAAATTACCTACAATAATAAAGTTTAAGTTATTTTTTTAAATAAGAACTTATAACCAATGCACTTTACAATACATAATCTAATCAATCAAATACTCATACAAGCTTGAATAGATTTATCATGAGTATCGTGTACCGAGTTATGGTTACATCACTAGTTACAAATGTCAAAACGGACCTATCATTTTGTTAATATTGTAGATCTCAATTCTATTCGTTGGGAGCAATGGCAATTTCAGATTAAATATGGTATGATAGCTCTTGTAAGATTGCTTCAACAGGTGGCTGCTTAATTTTAACTATCCAATCTAAAATCCTCGCAATGTATTATTCTTGAGACAAGAAAAGTGACATTATTGCTTTAGTAAAGGTGTCCGGTATTTTCTTAATTCTAATTTTTGAAGTAGGCACCCTTGACTTGGGGGTAAATTGGCGCATGTGTTACGTTCGCGTTACGATTAGTGTCATCGGTGACTCAACTGTAAACAATGATCAATACCCGTCATAAAATATACGAAACTAGTGCTTGGTGGGTAATAACGGACCCAGTGCGGATTGGTCGATGATAACGGACCCAGCGCGGATTGAAGGGAGATAACGGACTCAGCGCGGATTTTGATAGTTTAGGCAAAAAGAAGTCGTTTCAGCTCATAAAATAACCAAAAATGCTATTCAAGATGAAATCGTAGGCGTAGTAGCCGCCACATTGTTATGTCATACCGCTAGTATGATAGTGTCAGCTGTCAAATTAGTACTTTAATGTTTTCGTATCGTAACCAAGGTAACGCATTTAATGACGTCAAGACTGCAGAGCAATAAGGCGTCCACTGCGTCCAGCGTTTTCGTTTAACTACGCGCGAAATTTTAAAAAGTTAAATTTAAATGCATTTTTAGTGGCACTAAAAATTTTATGTTTTTTGTAACATATTAGCACTTTGGAATATAATTAAGACACTTTTCAAAAATGGTTGAAATAGCCTGTTGTCAGTCATGAGATGGGTGACCAAAAAATGCCGCGTGGTTGGCCCACGGTCTAGTCTCCTTTTTCCATCCATAGAGAAAGCCTGTGCCCCAGCAATGGGGGAATTAATAGTATATAATAATGATGATGATAAACCAAAATATCTTAGCAATTAAACTCCATAAGCAATGAAATTTTAATAGAAAGTATAATTTCTTAAGCTCAAAGACAAGTAAGTTATATGAAGCACTTACGTATCAGTGTTCTGATGGATTGTATAAAAACGTCATGCTACAACAAAATATTATTCCATTCCATCTTAAATTGTGAAGTCAACTGTACCAGCGAATCGGATTCGTGAAATCAAGTTCAAGTTAAATGGGTTAGAAATATACGTAAGTCGGGCGGCGTGGCGAGAGCGGTCAAAGCGCGCCGTCAAAAATAGACCTTCCATTTTAGTAACATAGCGAAGATTAAACTGTAGCGAAAACGAATTAATGACCCTTTTTAAGGCCGGGTGCGACAAATTATCCCGCCGCACATTATGTCTAGGTGTAATTCTGATGCGGCAGAAAAATCTTCACCTTACTGGCCCTAATCAAGTTCTTCCCTTTTTGATTTCAAATAATATCAAATTCCATAAAATTACCAGCGAAAAATAAAACATCCTCAAAATATTTTTATCAATATATTTAAGTAGTAACTGGGGAGCTGGTCGCAGTAATTTTTATATGATTACATCGTCTGACAGAGGTTGACAATATAAGAGTAGGTACTGAGTAAAATAATAATTTTAAATAATTTCTGCCTTTACTTTCTAATTGCTGCAATATCAAAGAGCTTGCGATTTTTTTTATAAAAATAAGTGCCATAAACGATATTATCGCTTCTTTCCATAGGCTTAATATATTGTATTGAATATAAAAAAAAAACTTGTAGCAGAGGTTTTTCCTGCTGTGTTTCAGAGTTATTTTTTAATTATGATAATATATAAAAAAATATATAAGGCTGTCTAGATTAACAATTTAAATATATTATAATAAAAAGAAATACTTCCATCACTATGATAATGTTGCACTAATAATCTGTATTGTTGAAAACTGATTTAAAAAAAATCAAAACAGTGAGATCGTTTCTGTCTTTAAGTCTATTTCGATTAATTATGAAAAGCATAACAATGAAATTGGCAGTATAAAGCGATACTGTCTTTTCGAAAGCAGAAGTATTTTACTAGTTGAGGATATTTACAGCTTCAAGGGAGTACAAATTCACACTCACTAATATTATATTTGTTCGCATGGAAAGTAAAGCTTGAAAGAATAGGTGGTTTAAAACCGGAAATGAGGGCCACGGAGGGAGAGATATACATAGATCCTGCAAAACACATTAGATGGTCAAAACAAAATCAATTTTGAGATGTCTGCCACCTTTTTCTTACATTTACAACTTACTCTATAAAACATAAAAATATTTTTTGATAAGACGATGGCATGATATAGTAGCCTACTAACATTTTTTTTCCAGTTTAATAACTATTTTTAGAAAAACTTCCACCATCCCGACTTCTGCCAGCTTTAATTTCACTATCTATAAAATGTATTTATTAGATATAAATTGTTGGCAGAAACGATAATATAAGTTTTGACATTATTATTTCTTTACAATAAAATCAGTGTTACCTAAGCTCGCCACAATTTTTTTCTAGTTACCATAGGTGCAAACTACCTTACATTTCGGCATCAACGACAATGAAATCATATACCTTAATTGTCACTAGCTCCCCAGCCATAATGGATCAATTACACTTGGTCGTTAGCCCGTATACGATTACCAATGGAAGTGGGGTATAAGACTAAGTGTAAATGAACGGAATCGAGTACGCCTGTATTCGGTAGTTTTCGCTTTGGTTAAGTGTAAATATTGCTTCGGGTGCCGAATAGGGTATTTGACAGTATTAAAAATAAAGTGCCAATTGTTAGCATCTGTGTTTAGAATGAATAATGGCAGAGGTTTTTACTATTTTTACAAAAAAAAATATTCATAATTTTACTAAAAACCCACTAAAAAGATAATAGTTTTCTTATCTATTGTCATGTGACCCAAAACGCTAGGGATTGGCGGAGCCTAAAATGACGTCACACGCAAGTAAACTTCCGGTTAAAGTGACATTACATTGTATCATTTGACGTTTTAATAACAGTTGTGTGACGTCACACTCTAGTACATATTGTCCAGAGAAACGTTTTCGCGGCGACTTGAAAATGGAGTTTTTGATTTGGATATTTATACTGAAATACACAACAGAATGATGAATATCCTTTTTTTACGGACTCCATAAACATTAGTCAATAACGTGAGTACGTTTTCTATAACTTGTCTAATACCCTATTCGAGTAATGTCTTTCGTGCACCCGAATACAGGCTAACAACCAAGTGTAATTGAGATTTAGGTAAGTTTAAACTGGAAAAGTTCTTTTATTTGAAACTTATAAATCTTACTCCGAAATTTCATATTCATCATCATTAGCCTTAGGTCATTATCTAATTCGTTGTTCGATGTTCCATGACCAATCACGCAGGCCCAGTCTCTAGTATAAATAGGTGTGTGATGACAGCAAATGCATCCGGAATCAACACATTAACAAGCCTTCTGAAGTACGGATATGATAAAATTTTAGTCACCCGTCCTATGACCATTCATAGCGAAAGTTGCTTAACTTCTAAGATCGTACACCGAACGCGCCAAGCAAAACGCCATCAGCAAATTATCTATTCAAGACAATTATGTAAATAAAAGCTTAACTAAATTATTTAAATGTATACCTCGAGCTTCTCAGTTAAAATATTTTGCGTTGAAAAGGATTAATTGCAAATAATTTAGGTAACAGCTGCCACTTAGTATAACAGATGTGTTTTTGGTCAAGTACTCGTACCCAACTGTATAAAATATGCTTCGTTAGGCGGAAACTGGTCATAATTAATGGGTCTCACGTGACAATAATACAAACCTAACTGCGTAAGGCAAAATTTAAAGACTGGAATCGATACCGGCTATGACCCTCGATCAGAGACTTTAATAATACTCCTAAAATTGATAATATGACAATTTTAAAATCAAATATATGGGGAGATTTCCTCGGCGAGATAGTAAAACCATCTTTCAATATTTTATTTGAATTTAGCGCAAACAAAACGTTAATTAGGTCATTAGTCACATGCGAGACGCCAAAAAAAACAAAACAGGATCACATGTGAGTTGATTATTGAACCAATTGACGTTATCTTTGCGCTTGGCAATTGCCCCGGTTTTCCCCTACTCTAAAAACTGATAAGGTAGGTACTTTTATAATAAATAATTTATTTATCGTTTTCTTAATCGTGTCGTGTCCTACTGCATTAAAACTTTGGAAGCCAGAATAGAATGGAGGACGACACTGACTCGTGGATCACAAATATCGAAAGTTTATTTCAACTGCCCGCCTGGCCATGAGTTTTTTAACACTCACACCAAATTAGCCTAGCCCCGAAGTAAGCACTATAGGCTTGTGTTTTAGGTTACTCGGGTAAAAAATAGAATATATACATACTGTCCCTATTTATATACGTACTGATAAATATAAAACTCTATTGATATAGAAATACATATTAAACATGCATGACTGGAGTACAAATGCTCGTATTCATCACACAGACCCCCACCGGAACCTCTCGAGTAGGCGGCACCTTGTAACCCGGCGTACAAACCACTCGGCCAGGGAGGTCGTTTTGGTTTTACTTCGTGGCCTGCTTCTAACATTTTAAACATTTTCTGATAGTAGGGTAAGCTGGGATTTTGATATTTACTTGAGCGCGGCATAATAACATAAGGGAGGCAACCTTGTACCTCGTGGTAAAATCCCACCATACCCGAACACTTAAGACCCTATGGTCGAAAGTCTATAGCAGGAAAAGAAAATTCATCAATCGGCTATAACGTTTAGTCGCGTCCAAATTGTCAGTTTTTAAATAGGAACAACTGGATACGTTTAGGATATCGTTACGTTTAGGATAATGAAAAATATTAATCTGCCGCGCTGGTTTGCTTAGATTTAATCCTACACAAATGTAACATCAATGTCAATTTGAAATTCTTGTATGGGCTAAATCTAGTGGACCTAAATATTATATTGTTTTAAACTTTCATGGTCACTAACATTATAGTAATATAAGTTATTTACGAGATTGTTACCATGTACCTTGTTTTTAGCGAGTTTCCGATATTTCGGCACTGTTGCAAGCGCCATGATCACGAAATAAGTGAAATAATTGCGGGTAGGCTGTTATTAGCACATTTATCGGTCTACCCTCCGACGAAGTTTTTTATTGCGTTCGATACCCGTACCACTGTTCACATTCTCACTATTCACTCGAGACTATTCTCGACACACAACATTTACAGTATCCGATCGCAACACACTTTTTTGATTATTTCCGTTATTTTTTTAGGAAATATCGGAAACTCGCTAAAAACAAGATAAATGGTAACAATCCCGTAAATAACTTATATAGACCTACGTATTATTTAGAAATATTCAGTTAAATTTTCTTCACATGCTTAGGACTAACCTTATCGATATATTAATAAATTTAGTATTGAATAAAGTCGCTCTCCGCGTCTGTTTGTATTTGTCGATTTATAATTAAGTGCTTTATATTTTATGAGCATTTCTTCGTTTGTCCAGTGGCGGTGACACTAATTACTTTTCTTATTAACCGTTCAATAGAGCATGCCCTTCGCAAACAGAGCGGCCGTCACTAGCATTTTCACTGAACAAAAGATAATTTCCTAACAAAGGAAAATAATTATCAACTCAATTCAATGTCCAATATACTTTAATGTTAATTCTTTCCCATTTCCACACTAAACTCAGAATTACTAATAATATAATTTAGTTACATTTAGTTGTGTATTTTAAAGAATATTGAACGTTCATAAAATTATTGTGAAAAAATAACATTTAAATCATATAATTCAAAACTATGAGGAACAAATTATAAAAAAGTATTTTGAGGACTGGGTTGGGTACCTCAATAAAATTATAATTTCCTATTATCTTTACGTTATGGCTACTTTTTTATCCGCATTAACTTTAAAGTAGGGAAAAGAACTTTGAATTATCTGGCCAGTATCTTTTGTTTGAGAATTAAAGTATTAATGAGAATTCGATGTCAGGATCTACCTTTATAATAAGACAGGTTGAATTATAACTTTTCCCCAAATGCCCATTATGTCAGAACTTTAAAAATTCGATAATTCCCAATTAGGGTGCAATCTCTAGATCAAACATGACACTGAGAGTCGAGTGAATTTTATAAACTTTTATAGTCGGTACTTCACATACGGTATTACTCTAAAGTTTTAATGTAAGGCGAGTAAATATCAACGTGTCGTGTCCTATAATACGAACGAGCCTTCAAGTTGTCAGCTTTGCGGTCCACACGTCCAAATCAACTTTTGAAGTCAAATACAGTATAACGCGATAGTTTTACTCTAAAGCGAATAAAAATCAACGTGTGGACGTGTGGACCGCAGAGCTGACAACTTGAAGGCTCGTTCGTATTATAGGACACGACACGTTGATTTTTTTATTTATAAGTACGGACCATTAGACAAAACCATTACCATTACCATTGGTCGATGGCCTTATTATAAAACGTATCTAGTGTCGCAGTGGTTTGTACACATCCATCACTTTTATCACTGATACAATTAACTAAAACTTACAAAGGACCTATTTAGAAATACTCGAGTACTAAAGCTACAAAAACACGTGCAGCGCAGAATTCCTTTTTTTTAAATGTGTGACGAAAGATTTCTCGATGATTTTTACAAGAACAAGCCAGCACGCGCTGACTAGAGAAAAATAAGTCATAGACCAAGCTTTGCGAAATCTTAGGTCCATGAAATCAGTAGAAAAAGATATGTGCACAAAATTCTTTGCAACTTACGAGACGATAGAACTCGCAAACGACACATCAAAAGTGGTCTAAAACACATCAAATATGGCATAACTCTGCTAAAATTCGATGTGTGCGACCCGAAAGTGCTTATTAAGCGATGACATTTAAGAATAATTTTCTAACAAAACAAATGCTATGAAAATGGACAAACAATGGTGTTCAACAGGCAAATACTTTATGTCAAAGGGTAAAGGATATTGTCATCGTAAGATAAACATTGTAGAATTAAGCTGTCTGTGTTGTCAACATAATTTAATGTGATAGAAAAACTCAACTTTTCGGTTTAAAACCATATTCAAGATAATTAATCAGGAAGTGATCCTCTAGCTTGTGGGTAAAATGGTTGTTAAGGACCTTTTCTAGGACTTATAACGAGGTAGTAGTAGTAACTTAGAACGATAATATAATAACGAGGTGACTGCTATTGGCCGGTAGTTTGCCGGATTTGAGGGACACCCTTTTTGGGCACCGGTTACACGTTGGCATCTCTCCCAGTCTCCGGCACACGGCCCAAAGAATACGAGCATTGTTACTAGAGCGTGAGCACGGGAGACAACTCGACTGCACATTTTTAAGTACTACTGCTGGGATGCCATCAGGTCCACTAGCTTTCCGGACGTCGAGTGATTGCAATTCGGCATGAACCTCACGCTGCCTGATTTTAATATCAGGCATCGTTGTGCCACAATGAGGCAATAATGGTGGCAGTGCATTGCAATCATCTATTCGGGAGTTAGCCGCAAAGAGTTTTGCCGAAAAAGTGGATCCCTACTATGTAGACCGACGATCTGATGAAAGTAGCAGGAAACTGTTGTATGAGAATAGTGCAGGACCGATTGGTATGGAGATGCTTGGGAGAAGGCCCATTCTCAGCAGTGAACGTCGTGTGGTTGATATGATGATTATCATGACTGCTCTCGTATAGTTTTTTTTTAAATAACACACACCAATTAGCCTAGCTCCAAAGTAAGCACTGTAAGGCTTGTGTTATGGGATGCTAGGGTAACGGATAGAATACATATACTGTAAATATATAAGAAAATTTATATAGAAACATATATTAAACATCCATGACTGGAGTACAAATGCTCGTATTCATTACACAAACATCTGCCCCCACCGGGATTCGAACCCGGGACCTCTCGAGTCGGCGACACCATTAACCCGGCGTACAAACCACTCGACCACGGAGGTCGTCATAGATTAAAAAATTGTCTAGATAAGAATATATCAAGAAAATATAGCTATTATGATTAGAACACTATGATAAGAAAGTGATCGAAGTCACTAAGGGACCAATTACCGGTACTTTTACCCTACCTTGCACGCGTAGAAAATAACTCAGTTAGCCGGCAATCGCAAAGAAAAAGGCGTCTGCATCAAAAATAGAAATGTTCCTTCTTTGCCGAAGTGTGACGAGGGTAAGTGACGTCATCAACTAGTCATCAATCTCGACACGTCACACCCTCCGACAGTGAACACAAAACTTTGCTGCATGATACGAGTAGGTAGCTCCCAGGAATGTTATTACTACGTATTGTAACCATAACTTTTATTCGAAGACCCCTACGGTGGAACAGTTATGTAGGTATTATCAGCCAATTTGAGTCCTGACCCACCTTAAGCTTATTTTCCTACAACTATTTCAAAACAATAAAATAAAGATTTTTTCTTAAATGTACAGTACACATCCCTGGAAACATACTTGTTATTTTCTCAGCAATCATAATTGACGTGACAAATTTTGCCGTTGCCGCCTTCCTGTACGAATTTCGTTTGTCTATGCAACCCTCAAAGGCTTTCCAATGTAGAACATGAACATTTTACTTTATTATTACCTACTAAATGCCTTTGGTAAAATTAATGTGGTCTTGCTTATGATGACAAAGCGACTGTACCTGTAACAAACAAAGAAAACAAAATAATTTTAAAGAACGTACAATAAAACACACCATAAACTAAATAATGTTATTAAATAAGTAACTTTAGAAAGTAGTAGTTCACTTAACCACATATGGGTAACACATAAGGCTATATAAGCAAGTGCCTAACTCCCATTTCCGTATTTCCAAGTTTCGTCCCCGCTGGTCATCAATCACAGGCAGCCCTGAGTTAGTTACACGTCCTTTGACCCCGTGACGTCATTTTGTCTAACCTAAGCTCCCGCATCGCCGTCGACGAAATATGAGCATTAAGATCTGACCACATGACCAAAGAGCGGCGTTTCGTATACGTGAAATGGCGCGGCGGTTGACGCGTCGTCGTGCAGATTCTGTTTATGTTAATATGTTGCCATACAAGCATAATGTCCTGCCTGATAATAAGCGGCCACCAAAGCCTATGGACGTATGCGATTCCAAAAATACCACTGGAGTACCCGTGGAGCCCTGCAACTTTACCCAGCGACAGGAATACAATACAACCAAAAGGTAGTGCCATTTTGCTGAAGTCTTCTGTAAGATTTAGGTTACTTCCCCACCCGGGTGATTCGCTATGCCCTAGACAGGCCCTCTTAATAGATGTATACGGTGCCGCGCCGCGCCGTTTTGAGCGGATGCACGGTACGGCGAAAAGGGTACTGCGACGTTACCTCCGTGAATTTTACGCAACGCGGCACGGCATCATATATTCATTAACACCATTCTGAAGGTCGTGGCAGTGGATCCGCATGCACAACTTTGAAGGCATTCTTACTAGTGTCGCTCGCGCGGAGTGCCTCTAAGGTACATGACGTATTAAAAATAGCGTAAATACTTACTACAGGCTACTAACACTTAGTTATAGTTATATTGTATACTAACATATGGATTTGTGCTATCTGACAATAAATGATATTATTATTATATGTACATTATATCTGAACGAGGCGGCAACGTGCCGCAATCCGGTGCTACGCGCGTCACGTTTACGGAGCCGCAACGTGTCATCATGTGGCTAGGCTCTTATTCTTTATCTTATCCCATAACACAACCAATATCCTGTCGTACCAGCAGAAGTTATCGGTACGGTTTGGCTTTCAAGATATTGTGTTGTGAAATTGGTTTATTTCATTCTAACATTCACAGTACGCAATCAAAGCGTTATCGATCTTCATATACCTAATGGATTTCAACGAATCTTTCTTTTTAGTAGATAAACATTAATATATAGAAATTGATCTTGTAATCAATGTATGTGACTGACGTCTCATTATCAAGATAGGTTACAATTTTTTTTAAATTAAAATCCTTAATAACTGATAATAATGACTAAACAGTTTATCGTTTATTCGTACTTCCCGTTAATTTTGAGTTACATAAAGCACATCTGTTATTATCATAAAAAGAGATATCTCCAATTTTTATCGAACTCGTTTCTGAGTCCTTATTTTTCTTACTGAATTGGCCCTCACAATTTCACTAAGTATTGAAAAATCAACCTTTAAGTGAATGTACATCTGATAAATTGTAACACAAGAAGCAGTGATAAATATTCAATTGTACCGTTGGTTGGTTCAACGTACCCTAGTTCACGAGAGTCCATCAATATATGTCGTCGTTGCAGACGACTGAGGATATTTAATCCTGACCCATCCTGGCTGACCTTGCGAATATCTGATACCCATTTGGAAGTAAAACTCGGGCCAAATAAGTCCATGGCCTGCTAGATTTCTATCTAGCAGGCCATGGAATTATTTGGTCTTACAAAGTGACCACTACAGGCTAAAGACACTTACGAAATGCTTTTCCTATATTGACCTCATTCCCTACCCCGTGAAGCATCTTAGTACTGTTGTTGTGGTCTTCTGCAAGGTATACAGGCTATTTTTCCAGATGCCATTCCATTTCAAGTGGAAATCTGATTTACCCTCTCCCCGTTTATCTGGAATCAGTCGAGCAATAAGGGTAAATACTTTTATGTTTATAAAGTGGAATGTCATGGCAGCCTTTGAGTCGAGACTAACTCTTTTGAACTACAACATGTAATTTGTCTCGTGTGTTGCTAGTGACATCAAGACAGAGAAAACTATTTAAAAACCGGCTAAATGCGAGTTGATCTAACACTAGAAGGGTTCCGTGCCATTATCTATAACACCAGACACTATTTTATAATACAGAGCAAAAAACGGCAAAAATAACGTGTGATGTATAAGAACCCCTTTAAATAGTTATTTTATTTTTGTTTAATTATTTATTTTTAAAATGAATATATACAACAAAATATTCTATGAGTATTTCCAGCTTCTGTACGTACCTGTAGCCGTTATTAATATAGATAAAAACGGTGAGAAATATGTTTATTTATTTTTATTTATTTATTTGTGTTCAGGCATCGTAGGCCCATAGAAAAAAAAATTACAAATTCTAAATAACACGTTTAGTCGGCGACGTGTGGCGCGGAGTGGTGTCAGGTAGCCTGCCTTTGAAACGCCGGAACACCACCTTTCGGCCAAAGCTCCTCTTTCAAAAAGGTCGCCAGATGTTCAGTCGGCACTCTCACCACAAATAAATTAAAATTCACGTCGTGGCGAGACTCCAAACGCGTGACCCTCAGCCAGAAATTGGTCTTCGTATTACATAGGAGCCATTTGTTGTTATAGCGGTAACTGAAATACATCAATTTCAACTGCCTAGCTATCACGGTTAATGAGATACAGCCTGGTGACAAACAGACGGACGGACAGTGGAGTCATATTGGTAGGGTCCCGTTTATACCCTTTTATTAAAAAAAATTATGTGCAGCTGAAAGAGTGAACTGACTTTTAGTCCAGGCAACGAATGTTCAAAAACAGGTTTAGAGGGAAATGCTTGGAACACAATTTTTGACTTCGTAACTTTGTTAGGACTAGTTAGGAGGTAAACATATCAAAAGTCCCCGCCCGTAGCCCTTAAGCCGGAGGGAAGGGGGGGGGGGGGGGATTGAAGGTCCCATTTTTAGGTATTTCGCATATATCTCGGAAACTATGCATCCTAGCGACATGAGACTTTAACATAAGTGAAAGCTGATTAAATTTGTTACAATTCTTATTTTGTCAAGTTTTTTGATATCTTGTATAGTTTTCGAGATATCCGCACTTGAAAGTCTATAATCATGGAAAAAAATTGCCACCACTTCCTGGGAATGCTGTTTTACTGCTCCCTCGGTGGGAGGAAGACAAGAGATATCAGGCTTGATGGTGGCCACTGATTTCAAGAATGACTTGTACCTGTAGGCATTGAGGGAAATCTCTTTCGCTGGAGCTCCATACCACCTTAAGATGCAGGTTTCATCTGCCTTTTGTACTTGAGCGGTGGTGGAGAAAGGGTGTGAAAAGACCGCTGCCGCTTTCTGGATTTCTGGTGACTTGATAATGTCTCTGGTCTCTGGGAAGGGAGGAAATTTCTCAAACCAATCGGTGAGCTTGGCAATGTCAGCTCCATCCTTGTTTTGGCGGGCTTGTCCGAAATCTGCATGCTGCTCACTGGTGGAACCAACCACCCTACGGCTGGCATTGTTGAAGAGTTATCCGGTCAAATATAGCAAAAATGTGAAGCAATTTTTTTTTCCATAATTACAAACTTTTAAGAGCGGATATCTCGAAAACTATACAAGATATCAAAAAACTTGACTGAATAAGACTTGTAGCAAATTTAATCAGCTTTCACTTTTGTCACAGTCTCATGTCGCTAGGATGCATAGTTTCCGAGATATATGCGAAAACCCTAAAAATGGGACCTTCAATCCACCCCTTCCCCCCGGCTTAAGGGCTACGGGTGTGGACTTTTCATATGTTTACCTCCTAACTAGTCCTAACAAAGTTACGAAGTCAAAAATTGTGTTCTAAGCATTTCCCTCTATACCTTTTCGTTGCCTGGACTATTTGGAACTAATTCAAATATTGGAACGCTTATTTTAACGCATTTAGTCTACAGCGTGTAGGAGAAGCATATTAGCAATAAATTAACCAGTACGCTTATTTGAAGAACAAGAACAGTGTTCTAGAACTATACGAAATAGCATTACAGTTTACTGAGGCGAAGGAAGGTGTTACCCCTATTGAAATATATTAGACATCGCGTGGGCCCGTAAATGGGTATATTTGGCCTTTGTTTAATAGAAGCCCTCTTTAGAAGCCGTCTCATGAACTCACATGCCAAGCCGACTTAATACAATGAGGCCATTAACGTTAAACCTCTGGTTTGAACTATGAAATCATTAGGCGTAAATTTACTCGTACTTTTGTTTAAGTATAATAAGAAATTAAACTTATAAAAGTCACCCTTTAGTATTAATATGGCAAAGAGCAATTGTAGATATTGTGCTGTTTTTGGTTGCTTGAACTCTTCAATAACGCACCCAATAAAAAAAACATATCAATTATAAAGTAGCTGCAGGAATATATAACCAAGTTAAAGATATTGCCTTTTCTGCTCCTTGCCAATGTTTCCCTAAAGTAATTTTAATTGAACTTTTTATACGAATGCGTATTTATTATACTATTAAATTTAATAATAAAACTTTTCGTACGTCTCAGTCGCCGCGCAAATATAATTCTGTCTCAAATCTATATTTTTTTATTAAATATTACCTAAAAATAACATGTATTTTATTGAACACTTCCTAATTCATTCACACCAATTTTTTTTACATTTAAAATAAAATATTTACAATCACAAAACTAGAAAGAAACTCAATTATGTAGATGATATTAAAATACTGCAGGCGGGCAGCCCTACCGCATGTTTACGCCCCACTCGGCCGTCGGCAGTTATTTCAAGGACAGGGCCGAGTCACAATACTGTTTAGATAATATTACCGTGCTAGCAGACAAAGAGAGAAAGAAAATGTGAGCGCGCACTGCTTTCTCTTGCTAATATCCCCTATTCAACTCCCGTTCAACTCGGCCGAACACACTTTTCGTAACGCGTAACGTATTCACCAGCTTACCCTCAAGTCAAGCGTGCGTAAAGATGTTTCACTTCAAAAAGGATATGGGCATTATTTATATTATGACATGACACCGTTCTTTGACGCATAGGCAGGAAGTGATAAAGTGAATTTTGTAGCGATACACTGCGTAGAGGAATAGTAAGTAAACTAAGCAACAGAACAGAAAAAGAGGAGATAAATATCGATTAATGCTGAAACGGAGGTTATTAATGCTGAAGTAAGTTCATCACTGACAACCAGAATTTATAATAGTGTTCAAAGCATAGAATATATTTTTTAAGCGATTAATATTTCATTGCCATGTCTTTACTTCTTTTAGATTAGATTAGATTTTTCAAGAGAAGGAGAAAGAGTACTTTACTTCAACAAGATCCCCCTGAACCGCGCAAGCCACGTCCTTAACAGTATTTTTTCTAGCACTGGTTATACTATTAAAAGAAAATACTAATTTATTTGTAAGTTTATATTTATAGTTACCGGAAAATATATTCAAGTTAAATTCTGAGGCATGAATAAGCATTGTCAGCAAAGATTTTTAAAATTATTCCTTACACATCACAAAAAAACGATTTTTTTATTTATATATTTTTAAGTAATCTTATGCACTAGGCGTGTGGTAAATGAACTCGCTTATCCCCAAATTAATCGTACCAATTCTTTTATTACGCATAGTCAAATGATAAAATACAATAGGCGCCTTAAAAATTTTTCTTCAGCCAAATTAAACGGAACATGTGTTGCTAGTACTACCTACCAACGTTTTTTTCATTGCTCGATTTGCTATCGGCATTTGATTAAAGTATTATCATCAATACAGTTTTCGACGTATAATTCTCGTTATTCATATACCACTAATTGCTATTCCAAATCAAAACAAGTAAAATCAAAATAGATTCGATTTGATTTGTAACTAATTAAGCTATATTTAAGAGTTAACGTATTAGGAAAAAGTTTATAGTCCCTGAATGTTGAATTTTAAAAATTGTTGGAGATTTACACCAAAACGCAGTCATATCCAAAGACACCGATAAATCAACTTCAATCCTTAGGGAAAAATCTCCGGAGACTTTACGAGAGCCTTGAAATATTATCCTTGATTGGTTAAGTACTCGTATATTAGTGGTTCCTAACTGCTCAATATTGTTCGTACTTATAGAGAACTTTTAGGTTTACAAGTTTTTTTTTATTTCAAAATAAGACAACAAGCTTCTAGGTTAGACAACAAGAGCGGCCTATTTAAACGCCAGATATTAAGCGGCACTAAATATCCAAATTCCGAATTATATTTTAATGCCGACATTTGGGTATTGCCAATAATGTATTTTACATATACCCGAAAGAGTTACAAATTACTTGAAGAGAAAGCGTCAATCAAAATCGCTAAAAGACAATATAGCTGTACCCTTGTCAAGGGTTGCGTTCCGATGCTATCCCGGCGTCTGTCTGTCTGTCAGTAATCTTGAAAGTTAAATTTAACCCGCTTTTCGAATTTTGTTTGAGCTGAAATTTAACATCCATTAGGTTAAGTACAGAATTTTATTATACCATCGAGCTAATCTGATGGATGATGGCGCTGGTAAGTGACCAGTCAGAACCTCTTGATTTTAGGTTTAGTCTTGTTTTATTCGTATGTATTGATGATATCTAACGAATTATAATGGTATCTAGGTTTTGTAATGGAGCCGGAAGGTGGGCATGGGAACTCTGTAATGAAACACGTCGTCTGATCTAGGTATTTGAGTATGTTTATTTTATTAATCTTGATAAATAGAGTACTTTTATTTTTAATGCCAATAAAATAGCTTAATTCACTTTGTAAATATGAATTTGGTGGAAGATTGGAAAACATTTTTACTCAACATTTCCGTAACAAACCTGTCATTTTTTTTTGTAATTGAATAAAATAACAAAGAAAGAACATCAGTTTCCAAAGACCATTTAGTAACAATTATTTAAAAGCGGTTCTTTATAACAATACTTACTCATCAGATATGTGCTTCGCTAAAATTAATAAATAAGGTTTTTATCTATACTTATAATAAATCTGTAGAGAGGTCAATTCTGTACATGAAATATATTTTCAAAATAACTATCAGGGGGTGATAAGTGATCGATACTGATGCCAAAAATGCAATCAGTAAAATTTTTGTCTGTCTGTCTGTCTGTCTGTCTGTCTGTGTGTATGTTCCTTATAGAAACAAAAACTACTCAACGGATTTTAACGAAACTTGGTACAATTATTTTTCATACTCCTGGGCAGGTTATAGTATACTTTTCATCACGCTACAATCAATAGGAGCAGAGTAGTGAAGGGAAATGTTGGGAAAACGGGAGAAGTTACTAAATTTTTTAAGCTTCCGTCGCGTGTGGAGCCTTAATGGTTAAAGTTACATAGAAATCATGTATGACGGAAATATTCTACATAAAATTGTCTAAAAAATATCCCGCAACAGCATATGTCTATCTTTTATGGTTGACTCACAATAACACGTGTAACTCCTGATAGCTTAGCAGTTCGGAGCATTCTGATTATATTTGTTTACTCTTACGTTTATAATACTCTCACTCATCCCTAATTTAAAAAAGTTAACATTATTACCTATTCAATAAAAAAAGAATCATAGAAATCGGTATAGAAACACCAAACTTATACATGAAATAAGCCATCGCGCCGTCGCACGTGAATACTGAATCATGCTTTAAGGATTATTTTTGTGTAACGGCTGCCGCGCTCGACTCGGCGCGGTAGGGTATAAAAAGGCGGGAGGTCCGAAAGCGAGCTTCCCCGCCCCCCCGATCCTGAGAGACCTTCAGTCGCTCAGTCCCAAACCGATACGGATGCACATCAGGGTGCATCCGTCCTCTAAGCGCACTATGCAGTAGTATTTACTAAGGCAGCGCTGCATCATCCCCTTCTCAAGGGTTGATCGCATCAGATGAAGCCTGTAAGGCCCCTAAGGCCATAGGCACCCCCCACGGGTGTGTTTTAGTCAGTAAGAGTCTGACATAACTCTACAGCCGGCTGTAGGGTATCCATGAGGATTTCACACCCGTCCCCCGCCTGGGAGGAAACAAAAAAAAAGAAAGCAAGCTTCATTCAATATTTGGCTGTTGATGCGTTCAGAGCGTTCGACCTTATTGACAGACAATAATTGATATTGAGAAACCGTGCTTATCTTAGAATAAAAACCAAACATTTGTAAACAAAATTAGCAAATAAATCATGTAAAACGTGTAGAAAATGAGTACTGGAAAACGGAAATATGAGAATTTTAGTTTGGTTATAAATGCAGGTAATAAAAATGACCGTTATTATCTATATATGTATATAAAAGTCAAAGGTGACTGACTGACATAGTGATTTATCAACACACAGCCCAAACTACTGGACGGATCGGGCTGAAATTTGGCATGCAGGTAGATGTTATGACGTAGGCATCCGCTAAGAAAGGATTTTGATCAATTCTACCCCCAAGGGGATAAAATAGGGAATGAAAGTTTGTATGAAACTTTGTCAATTTTAAACCGATCGGGCTGAGACTTTGCATGCAGGTATAAGAAGAATCATAGATGAATGTCATTGTGTATAATACAAGCCTGACAAGAAAAACTGTAGTCTATACTTCAGCTCTACACCGAAGCGAAGCGAGGGCGGACCGCTAGTATATAATTAAATTTAAAAAGAAGTATAAACACCAAAAACCTAGAAAAATATCGCAATTAGTTTTTGCCATTTAATGAAATGTACAGAAAAAGACTTCAGTTACAGGTCCACTCAGTGCTAACAAGGTAGCAAGAATAGAATTTCTACTTCTAAAACGACGCTTCTAAACAAGTTTTACATAAATCCAATTTAATATAGACATCCTTGCAAACTGAAACTGGGATAACAACATACGTCCGGTGCAGTCGACCAGCAACGGCCGGTCATTGTAAATAGAACTTTCATGCAGTTAACATAAAGTCGAGAACCATTTAACTCTAGTAGACAAGTACTATACAAACAATGAAGACTTGTGCATCTGTATATTCTATCTTCATTGGAGTCTAAACAAACATTTAAGTGCCCCACGTTCATATGGCTCTACGCGTTCTTAGGGTTCCATACCCAAAACGATGATTTATTAGACTTGAAGCTGGAAACAGTGCTCGGCCGACAAGGTCGGCGTTGACTTCGGTCTGACATAGCTATATCTATGCGAATATATGAACGCGCATATTGCTGTTCCCTCCGATTCCGTCGGCCTAGGCACGTTTTGAGTACCCCGATGATGAAATCACCCCCGCCAACGCGCCTCGGATTCCCCCCATATAGGCCACAATCACTAACACTACACAGCCAGCAAACTTGCACACTAGCTTAGAATTAGGCATACACCGCACCCGTAGGATAAGAGTGCGAAGACCCAGTCCGCTATACCAGGTACAGGTACGTATCTGGGCGTTTTTCCCCACCCCCCACGACAATGGCTAACTAGAGCCGAGGTCCGAGTCTCAGAGACGCCCTCTAGTTGAGCTGACTGAACCTGACTCAGGTTCGAGTGGTCTAGACGAAGAGGAGACTCCCGACGGAGTGATGCCGTCCGCCTGGAATATCTCTGGAGGCACTCGCCAATTCTCGGCTTTAGGTCCCCTTAGGATCTTGCCTTCCCCAAAACCCGGTGACGCTGTAAAGGTCATCTGCGACCAAAAGCATACATAATCAAAAACAAAAAAAAATTGCTGCGCCGATAATTTGCTATGCGCGTACAGCTGCTACGTCGCGCTGACCCCCTGATCCATATATCCCTACGGACATATCTCCACTAGTAGGGATGCTTGAAGTTTTTTTCCATTTATCACTACTGCTGGGAAGAATATATGGAACTTTTTATTTCATATATCCCTACTGATCCGCACTGATAAGGAGAATTGGATATTTTTTCCCATTTATCGTTACCCGTGGTAATATGTTTTCAAGGGTTTCTTAATATGATTAACTACATAGGTGTTCCTAAATTACTTGTTACTTAAGCGGCCCGTACACAGACAATCTCGATCGTTGATCGCGATCTCGGATCTCAGGATCATGTCACAACATTGCACAGTCAATCTTGATTTCTTCAGTCCCTGTATCGTAACCACCGCATTCAAACGTGTTGCCATGTTGATAGAAATGGTCGGTCGGTCTGGCTCGTGGATCGGACTTAGGCCGGTCGACCGACGAGCTATTAGTATGTATGTATGAGTTTATTGCTTCGCTGACGAAGCGACCGTACCACAAGACCGTACGCACGCACCTATGAATGAACTTTTGGAACATACACACGCGTCTCAGTTTGTCATCAAGGTAAAATCTCTTAATTCATCCTTAATATGGTTCCACTGTCTGTCTGTGTCCTTGTCCGAGGTCCCTTTTATCGCCCTACCAAAAGAATAATACAATCGTGTTAGCGATTTGGACGACACTGTTTCTTTAAGATTCTCTCTCATTGAGATATTAGTATGGATGTACATGCATTAATATAGCCTAAGGAATTCAGATTTTGTAACCTCTTTTCTGGGGAAAGTACATATCAAATAAAAGTTCAATCTTCATATAGCGGTTAATTTATGATTATGAGTTAGGAAGCTATATTAAAACCTTACACGTTATGTCTGACACTAGAAAAAAATAGTTCTTAATATTTCAACGCAATAAATTGTAGTATAAAAATATTTCCAAACAAATTACCATTCAACTAGGTTAAAATACGTCTAAAATAGCTAAACATGGAACATTTCGTGACCACTTACAGCTTTGGCAATTGTACAATTTCTAGTTGTGAAGTCGTGAATGAAGTCACTTATTTATAACAATTTAAGGAAAAACACCTTTCTTGCAGCCAATATTAGAGCATCTTTATAAATGTAAGTAATGAGAACGGTAAGAGCAATGCCTTTTTGTTCTTGAGTCGTTATGGGTTTTTAGATATATTATACGTTATTTAGTGCCCAAAACCTAGATGCTCTGCTTAGTGTGGGATTTAGTGAACAACTGTTGTTATATCTTCAGAATATTAATCCAATTAATATATAAATCAAAGTTGTGTAAGAACACTTAATTACTCAAGAATGGCTGGATCGATTAAAATGAGCTCTGATTTTTTAGATTGATGAATTGAGCCATCCGCATCCCCCCTTGTCCCCCACCCTACTATTCACACATGCCCAAGAAGATGCCAAGATGTCGAAGTTGTGTTTAGATATTTTAAGAGCAATTTTTAGCTTGCCTTCACCACTTCGCCTAACTGCGATAAAATTGCATTCTTCGAAAAAGTGAATTTTCATTTTCTTTTAATCTATATCTTAATAAACTATTGGACTTTTTTGTATCATTTTTAGGTATACCGATTGTGAAATCCTTAATTAATATTAAAAATTCAAAGATGTCGACATTCGTCAACAGTACCGTTTAGGTACGAATATCAGCTAGTAATAAATACATTTAAATCGATTGTAAATACTAATAGTTAACCAACCCGTTTGCAATCGAATTGCGGCTGGGTATGGTCGCAAAAAATTGTACAAATATCATTTTCGTTTTGTCCCCATTTTATTTTTCTCATAATTTCGAAGTTATTTGATAAATGTCATTTGTTGAGCATTGTTCTGAATGACGAGCTTCTGTTTAGATTATTTTGACGAAATGTAACCTACCATCCCTAAAAAATATATGTAAAAAAAATATAATTTAAAAGGTAGTGCTTTCACTCCCATACAAAAATTGTTTGTCCAACTACCACCTTTGTATCAAAAATTGCCAATAATTCCGAAAAAAAATAGTATTTTTCTAATTATTAAATTGTGCTCATGCTTTATGATACTTTCTCAATGTGTTTCTAAACGTGCTTATTAAAATAGCGATTCAGTTACATATTTAATCGTTTTTAAAAAAGTGTCCAATTTTATGATGAGTGTGTAACGTCATGAATGTAACGTTTGTTTCTACCAGTTTCCTTTATGTGATTTGATAATTTTTGCTATTTTCATAAACTGCAACACTATTAAGCAAGATACAACATGCAGAAATAAAAATCGGCCATATTTTTCCGAATAAAAATCGTAATTTGTGTTGACTTCAGATTTGTCGCCAATAAATATTGTTTTTTGTATGTTTGATTGCAAGGTAAGTACTGCTTGTTGTGGTATACTGTTAACGTGTTTAGAAAGATGTATTATCACAGAAAACGGTAACCCTACGTCACAATCCGTAGTTGTTTGCAGTTAAATGATATTTGAATTTTAGGTCATGTCGCACGCTTTTTTGTGTCATGAATGTTACAATGTGTAACGAAATGTGTAACGTTACAATCATGACCGATTCTAAGGCGGAGATTACACTATTTTACTTAAAATATAACCTTACCGCGACTTCGTCAGAGTTAACTTTGGTTTTTTGAGAATCCTTTGAATGTTTATATGTTCGTTACTCAATCACGCAAAAACGGCTCAATGGATTTTGATGAAATTTGGCACACATTATATGTGTATACTATATTGAGTAACGAACATACAAACTTTCACATATATAATATTAGTAGGATGAAATTAGTTAAAAATATATATTCCAGATGCCTTTGACAAATGCCGAAAGGCAAACAAAATATTGTGAAAAGTTACGAACCCAAAATCATTCGAAGTACGAAGAAATAAAATCAAAAAATGCAGAAAAAAATAAAAAAAGAAAAAAACCACGGAATGTACCGAAGACAATAAAAGATTGAAAAGAAAACAGTGGCGAGTCGAAATCGTCGCAGAATGAAGTCAAAAGATACTGCGAAAAATGATAATATCACTGAAGTGTGTTGAAACTCATGAAAACACATTCTTGGTACGAAAACTACAAAGAAGATGGGCTAACCAAAGAATATTATATGAAGAAAAAATCTAAAGCCAAACGTTAATCAAAAAAATATAATATCACCACCACAGGCCTAGAACGATTTAGTACCAGTAGAACTACTGCAATAGGTTCTATTATGAACTAAGCTTTATGATGGTCATGTATGTAACGTTCTGTCATGTACGTAACGTGTGTTACGATGTCATGAATGTTATTTGTACAATTTTTTGCGGCCATACCCGGCTACATTCATTCATTTCCTATGAAACACGAAAGTCTGGAGGATCTGCTACAGCAAGCACGTGTCCGATACGCACTGTCAACGAGAGCGGCAACAGGCTGTCTGGCGCGCTTCGTATAATTAGTACCTTTACACACTTTACGCTGGAAACGCGAAATCAGAAAATGTAAATTGTTGAGGATATTTCATAGTGGTTGCACGCAAGTTTGTAATTGATTAATAATTAATTACTTATAACTTTTGTTTTAAACTTTAAAGTAACATTACATATGATAATTTTCAGAGTACAATAGACTTCAAATTGGGTTTTTTGCTTACAAACTGTCATTCTGTATTCGACAAATTTTAATTAATTTTCACAGCAAATTCCTCTTTTGAAGATCTCTTGTGCCTCTATTCCAAAATTTATCAAAATCAGCTTACACTGATAAACAGTTAGATTTTAAATCAGAGTTCGTAAATATCCTTAAATATCAAAATATCCGGTATTTATGATATATATCGTACATATACAGGGCGTCCCACGGCTACCTCACATGGAGGGAAAGTATATTAAATATTGAAGATAGGATATTTTCCTGATAGAAGACATCATTTTATTTTTAATAATAACTAGAACTGCATTCACAGTTTTTTTTAAAATCGCCTCCTAAAACTGGGAATCAAACTCGTGAAATTTCGAAAAAATAAACACAACATATTTTATGATAACCATCGAAAGGGTTAATCATGAGGATTATTTTTTGCTAATTAACATAGCATTTGTTAGAAAATATAACTTGATAATGGTATCGATTCTGGCATGAATCTCTAAAGCTAAACTTAAATTTGACAACAGTGTATCCCTGTCCTTCACTATACAGAATGAAAAGGACAGACTGATCTTAAATTTAGTTTTTAAATTTAGAGAATCCTGCCAGAATCGACACCATTAAATAGTTATAATTTTTATTCTTTAAGCGTGTAACTGCTTGATGTTTAAATCTATAGAAAATATAACTAGAAAAAAATAGTGTTAATTAGAAATTAGTAAATATAGTGCGGGTTCGAGTCTTGTCTGCTGCCTGGTCCGCGTGGTTTTTTTTCTAGTTATATTTTCTTTAGATTGATAATAAATAGTTTAAACTGTAATAGAATTAAATGAAAATATCCAAAATGCATTTTAACAATCAATATATAATATAAATTTTTGATTTATAAATACCAAAATAAAGCGGTTTAGGTGTGAAAATTTATCATAAACACTACTTTACTATACTGTAGGGCCTAACTTGAAGGGAAGCCCTGGGGTGTAAAACTCAAATAGTGATTAATAATAACGATTAAGACTTTAGACTTTTTTTATTTGAACTCAGAGCGAATATAATGATTCTCAATTAAAAGTTAACTGATCGAGTCAGTGCCTTAATTCTATCTGCTGGAATCTTCAGAAGATTTCCCTCCTTCCTATAATCTGGGGTCCTTGAGGAGAGGCGCGAAGAAGCATGTTTGCAGGCCAGCAAGGTGAGGATGGTTGGTGTTGCTGTTTATAACTGCTGTACCAGCTATCTTCGCGTTTGGACTTTATCACCACTTAACATCAGGTGGAGTAGAGTCATTTGCCTACCTCGCTATATAAAAAAAATGAAAATCTTTAAAATAATGAATTAACTTAGACTTTTTGATGGGATAGGGAAGCGTCACTTTAGCAGTTTTGTTTTTCTTGTCAAAAATTGTGTTGTGGCGGATGTTAGTGTCTAATAATGGTGGACTATTAACCACTAAGTGTTCGGGACACAAGTGTTGGCAAGTGAAACAAAATAGCGGAAAGTGTCTTTCGACGTTCCCATAAGAAGTCCACAGGGAGGTTCCAGTAAGTCCCCACACTTTTAATGAAACATGGAGGAAGGGGGATTGACTTGACTGCCACATACTTTGACTTGATTTATTATTCTGGTCAAAATAAGTGCTATAGTATTTGTATACATTTTAACACTTGACATTGGCTAAATGCACAAACTGTGCGAAGCCATTTAGAAGAAAAAAAATAACATTAACTTTTTAATATAACTGCCAGCCGTAGGCATTACATGAGCAAAGAGTTTACACAAGCAAAGAGGCCGTAACGCAAAGAGCGTTACAGTAACTACCTTTAATTACAAGTTGTCTTGTCATAAATGTTTAGTGTATAGTCTGGTTTGAATGTGGGGCTACACACTACGCTGCCACCAATGACGACGTCACTTTAAGTAAGAACAATGTGTAAAGGCTCTTAGTATTAATTCAAGTCAAGCGTCAAGTTCCAATCCAATCAGAATACAGAGCCAAATGGACTAACACGAAAAGCATACTAATTGGAACGGGATTCCATCGAATCGCATAATGTTTTTATTCCTTTTCTGCATTGACTTTCAATGTCGTAATGAATCATTTCTTAGCAGGGTTAGGTGAGGTTATTATAATTGTTGGTGCTTTACTTTCTAATTTGAGAAACTTTTTTGTTGGAGACATGTTTTTCACACTTAACAATAATAAATAATAAACATTTCCAACACTCACACCAATTAGCCTAGCCAAAGTAAGCACTGTAAGGCTTGTGTTATGGGATACTAGGGTAACGGATAGAATACATATACTGTACATATATAAGTATATTTTTATAGAAATACATATTAAACATCCATGACTGGAGTACAAATGCTCGTAATCATCACACAAACATCTGCCCCCACCGGGATTTGAACCCAGGACCTCTCGAGTCGGCGACACCATGAAACCCGGCGTACAAACCACTCGGCCACGGAGGTCGTCAAATAATATTAGCACTCGAAACAAAAACAGGGTATATACCTCCTTCACGCATAAAAATGCTAAACACCAGCCGTTATCACATGGCTATAAAAATATTTAATAAAATACCATCACAAATACGGAACGAACAGGAGCTGCCTATATTTCACAAAAAAAATAAAAAAAATTAGCCAATGAATGTTTCTATTCTATACTTTAATATTTTTTTTTTGTTAAATTATGTTTAAATGATGGTATCTTCCAAACCAAATTAAATATAATACAATTTTATAATTTAAAAATAATAGATGTTTAATTTTATCTATTGGAGGAGCTCGATGGCGCAAATGGTTAGCGCGTTCGGCTGCGATCGTTGAAGTTAAGCAACTTTCGCAGTGGTCGTCATTGGATGGGTGACCAAACATTTACTATCTCGAGCCCCTCCGTGCTTCGGATGGCACGTTAAGCCGTTGGTCCCGGCTGCATCTGCAGTCGTTAACACCCACCAATCCGCACTGGGCCTGCGTGGTGGCCTAATCTCCCTATTCCATCCATAGGGAAGGCCAGTGCCAAAGCAGTGGGGACATTAATAGGCTGATGATGATGATGAATTTTATCTATTATTTTTTATACCTGTACAAAGTGACTAAGTCATATGATGCTATGTATCATGTTTTGTAACACTTATTTTGCAAATAAAAAGTTGGAGTTTAGAGTACTGTACCCTTAGCACGAACCAATATAGAATTCGAATAGTTTGCTAACCGAAATGTCAATGTCAAATTTTGTATGGAAACTTAAACAGCAGCAGCACAAAGTACGTAACGAGAACTAAAAATCAGTACACACTTAACAATAACATTTCGGACTCGCAAACGATACGAATTCGATATTGGTTCGTACTAGGGGACTGTTCGTTTTCGAATCAAGGGGCATATATGTGTTAATTCAAGGATTGTAAACTCTTAAATGCGGCTCTAACTCTGGATGAAATCACTGAGTAAACGTAATTTATTCTTACGAAACCACACGTCTCAAAGCAATGTTTACTTTTGTACTTTTTGCCAATGATTTTTTTTCGTGTTTTTTCTTACATCGTATTCGTTGCTTCACGTCTTTAATCTACGTTAATCTTTAATATTCGAGTGTTTGTGAATAGCTCAGACCCTCATGTTTTTGGGGTTCCATGTTTTTTTTTATAAAAGAATTGAGTGCGTTTGAACGCAATCGCAATAAGGTCCCTATATTAGCAAAATATATAAATAATAAAAATAGAACCGTCTACTTAAAAAAACAGATAATGAAATAATAACATTTTCCGATTGATATATTTGAAGTCGACGCCATTATCATGATCTCTCTGCTAAACACATGACAAGTCAGTCAGTCATCACAGAGTTATATAGATAATTGCGAACAAACATACAGGTCAAACTGAGAACATCCTTTTTTGAAGTCTGCTAAATAATACTGACTGACTGACAATCAACGTACAGCACAAACCGCTGGGTCTAGAGACTCCAAAGGACATCGACGAAATCGGCCCTAGCATGCCCAAAAGCATGTCCTTCACTATTATTTACTGTTTTTTTTCTTTAATTTATTAGCAATATATCTTAGTAAACGGACAATCTGTTTAAAAAAATAAAAAATACAAGTTCTGTTACTAGATACTACAGTCTGTTCATCCTAACTTGTCTTATTTAGTAAACAATCTTGGCATTCCTTTTTATTGAAATAGAACATTAAAAATCAACTGATAACTGGATTCAATAGGTTTCAGTCTATAATAACGATTTATTTTAATAGTTTATTGGCTTCGTTATTGTTTTATTTTTAAATGGGCGATTTTGTTAAATAGTTTTGCCAAGATTGTTTACCTCAATAAATGCAATATATGCGACCATAGGTATTTATCAACATAAGAATAGACCTAGGTACCATATTATTTAATCCTGAGTTAATAATACTTATCACTAGTATTTATGTTACCTATATTTATTAAAAGATTATTTCTGAAATTATGTAAATATAGTTTATACTACCATCCCATATAATATTTGTTTATTTTTATGAAAATCATGATGATAACCAGGTACATACCTTATTACCGATAGTAAAATATAGAAACAGGTAAATGGAAAGACTTTGAACATTTTATCATTTGAAAAGAAATCTATTATTACAACAGGTAGGTATAGGTATCATAGGTGCCAACTGCTAATATCCATAAATCAATATGAATATAAGCATTTATTATTTTTATTATTAATGCATTTTATGTTCATTTAATGCATATTATTTAAGTGCTTACATAGAGGTAAACGCTATATCTATTCAGAATATACATATAAAGTGAACATCTTTTACGATTAAGTATAAATAATTATAACCTTCAAATCTAATACATTCTGTAGTAGGCCACGGTTCCTCAAGTTGTCCGTATCTCAACAAATGCCTAATTAGAGTTTATGAATGATTCCGAACACAACTAGCAAATTCTCATTGTTGTGCGTTCTAGGGCATTCAATGTATGGGGAACGAGCAATGTCCTTTGGCAAGTAAGTGAATTTTGCTAAGGAGTATTTTACTGCAGGGCTTGCTTAAATCGGAAAAGGCCTGAACGAATTAGGATAGAATTTGCCACATATGTGTAGCTGTGGTTATTACCTAGATCGAGACAAAGGATTTTTATCCCGACAAAATGTACACTTAACTAAGATTTATGAGTGACAGACGGACCTACTGACAGGCGGACATAAAAGCGCAGGTTTCGTAATATTATATTATTCAGTTGTTGAGTTCAGTGTTTATTTGAACGAAATCATAAAAAATATACAAGCGATCTTTAAAATAGTTTCAGATAAATATTGCCCAATGTTTCAGGGTTAGGTGTAGTAATTCTACATGAAAAAGTCCTTAATACAGCGTTATATGAAACTTCTAGCTACGAGCGAATAGCCACATCTGTAAGTTTGACGGTGGTTGTAGCTGGTAGTTAGTAACTGTTATTATCACTGGCTAACAACATTGGCAGGCGTTTTGGCTCAATTCCACGTTTCATATACGGAAGGTACCTCTACTTTTAGTGTCTAGAACATTGCTCTATATGACACAGAGGACTAAAAATTAAGTGTAACACGTAAATTCGTGTTTCTTTTATAGATATAGATTATAGATATAGATACAGTCCATGACCAGCTTATTAATGTATGTCAAATGTTTAATTTACATATTATATTAATTGTTACTCAATCGCGCAAAAGCTACTGAATGGATTTTAATTAGATTTAGCAAGCATATATAGTTTATCAACTGGATTGAGACAAAAAGGATTCCATAAAAAGGGCTCCAAGCGCGAAATTGCGAATTATCGCCCTATCTCCATTTTGAATGTTTTCGGAAAGACTCTGGAGAAATTTGTTTACAGGGAAACATATCCAATCTTAAAGCAAGGCATACCCGACGAACAGCACGGCTTCATCAAGGGGAGATCAACAACTACAAATTTAAGTTTGTATATAAGTGAACTGCATCGTAACATGGGCTATCGTTCACAGGTGGATGTAATATATACGGACTTTGAAAAGGCCTTCGACCGCGTGGATCACATCATTCTTTTGCAAAAGCTTTATCAACTGGGAATACGCGGGGATTTGTACAGGTGGATAAAATCTTACATATCTAATCGTAAACAGGCTGTTGTGATCGGCGGGATTCGCTCTGACTATGTCAATATAACGTCAGGCGTGCCGCAGGGCTCGTTACTCGGTCTTCTATTCTATATAGCGTATATAAGCGATATATCTTCATGTCTTAAGAATGCTAGGTTCTTGCTCTACGCTGATGATAAAAAAATCTATATGAAAGTTGAATCATATGATGACTGTTTGAAATTGCAAGAAGATCTGGACCGACTTTCAGAGTATTACATAAGAAATAGGATAACAGTTAATACGGCAAAATGCGTGCATATTATGTTTACAAGACGCAAAAATCCTGTTCTGTGCAATTACAAACTTAATAATGAAGTAGTGACTCAAGTGAATGTTGTGAGGTATCTAGGGGTAACTTTGGATTCAAAATTAACATTCGCCAATCATTTTAACGATATAACCACCAGGGCTTATAAAAATTTAGGATTTATTTTCAGAGTTACGAAAGATTTCAAGGACGCTGCTTGCATGAAAGTATTGTATTATGCTTATGTTCAAAGTACTCTTGAGTACTGTAGCACTGTGTGGAATCCACAGTACATAACACACGAACACGCCATTGAACGAATACAAATGAAATTCGTAAAATATTTAAACTTTAGAGTCAAAAATGAATCCAATGGTTATGGGGAGTCATGTAGCATATACGGTCTCATTACTCTTGGTGACAGGCGACGCATGCGGGACATGATGACTTTGTTCGATGTATGTTCTGGAGTACTGGACTGCACCGAGTTGATAAATAGAATAGTTTCCTTAAAGGCTCCTACAAAAAGAACACGCCACACGCAACTTTTTCATGTACCATCTGTGCGTACAAATTACGAGGCTAACGATATGACGGTAAGGTTGCCAAAAACGTGCAACAAGTACTTCTCTGATATCGACCTGTTCTCTTTGTCCAGAGCTGCTTTTAAAACGACATTATTTGAAATTATAACCGCAAGACCCAAATAAGCTTTTGTTATTATTTATTTTATAATTATTAATTCATACAATTTATTTGAATTTTTATTTATAATTATAATTATCAATTCGTATTCTCAATAATATGAAAAATGACTGCACTGCATTTTACGGCTTAAATAATTTTCCCTGACATTTGTTTTGTTTCAATTTCAATTTAATTTATTTATTTCATTTTATTCTTAGCGCCATGTAGGCCTACAATTACAAGCACTCACACTGAAGTACCTACTTGAATGATGTAGTGCCCGGGTTGAGGCGTCCGCCATCTCGTTACCAGGCATAGCATTGCAGCTGCATGGACACACACACACACACACACAAACACACATACATACGCGCACACACACCCAATCACACTCCATAAGGTTATCATGTGACAAACTCTTGAAACACTTTTTATATGGATATTCAGTGTTTGTTTTTCTTCTTTTTTGTCTTTTTGTTATGTTTTTGTCCAATCCTAATTTTATTTTATTTTTATGTTAATGAATTATATGATTTTTATGCAATTCTTAAAATTAAATTAAATTAAATGTAATAATTACTGACATATAATAACGCCGTTAATATCTAATGTATACGTAATGAGTTTCTGTAATTGGCTTTAAGATTATATCTATATTTTATTGTATTAAATTTCACAATAACCGCTGTAGAAACTTTGTTAAAGATAAATAAATAAATAAATTTTTATATCGGAAAAATGTAAGGTTTGGGTATTTATTAAGTTTGGTAATTGTAAATAGGGAAAACAATAAATATAGGTGTCACGGGAACTGCTGCCGACAAACTGCATTGCAGTTTGGCAGAAATATAGAAATTAAGTGTTTTTCTTTGTGGAAAATAAATTTAAAAAAAATGTTTTAATGTTAACAGGGTGGCAAACATGCATATGGCGCACATGGGGGTAAATCGCCTTACGGGATTGCTATGGCTATCGCTTTCGCTGACTGAAACCGATTGCCATGTATAAGGTCTGGGTGACTCAATAATTGATATAGTAAAAGCAAATGGCCGATGTTATTCAAAAAGTGGCAGTTTCAAAAATGTTTACAGTCTTTTCAAGTGGGGTATGCAATTAAAGAGAAAATATTGGGGATAAATATATTATGTAAAAGTAGTACTAATAATGGAAACATATTAATTGTCAGTTAGCGCATTTTCCAAGTCGGGTTTTAGTCTTCAAAATTATTATCACGTGGCATCGTAATGGCCGCAAAATCTCTTTAATCACGCAGCCAGTCACGGTATCGTCAGGAAATGAACTGAGCTCAATTCCGGTACCCTAATAATTGGAGATTTCTGGAGCATGTCCTAAAAGGCATTATTATGTAGGTAGGTACAGTACAGTAATCATTCGGCATTGCGTAACTCTTATGCTGGACTAATAGATTCATGGAAAATGCAAACGCTGCTATTCTTATGGGCGGTCGTTAACGAGACGGTTTCTACCCGAGTCTAGGGCACGGTTTTAAGCCGTCTGTCCGGTCGTCAGTTAGATATGGGACACTATGGAGGTTTGTTAACGACGCCGATGCTTAGTGTAGGAAGACCAAAGGGGAAGATCTTCCTCGGAGGTGGGTGATGGTAGCTCGAGGACCGCGGCCCGTCTGTTTTTTTTTTGAGTGTGTATGATGTTGGTCGCAGATGACCTTTACAGCGTCACCGGGTTTGGGGACGGCGAGATCCTAAGGGGACCTCAAGCCGAGAATTGGCGAGGGCCTCTGGAGGTATTCCAGTCGGATGGCGTCTCCCCACGGGGGGAGGCTCCATCCGACTGGAGCCTCCAGACCACTCGAACCTGAGGGGGTCGGCTCAACTAGAGGGCGTCTCTGAGACTCGGACCTCGGCTCTAGTTAGCCGTTGTCGTGTGGGGCGGGGTGCCCGTCTGATGTTGGTCGGGCATTGTATATATGGAGTGTTAGCCTCCGAATTTCACTTGCGCGTTGTAGGCTTCCATACTATTTTGATCGCTGTGCAGGTAGCGCCATCTCTTGAGGAGGCGAGTAATTATTTCCTCCAAGTTAGTTATATTATGTGTGGCATGTAGATGTCGCCGCCACACTACCAACGATTTGGAGTCGGTACAAACATGAAAATACAAACCGGATTCGTAAACTAGCTTAGCCGGCTCCGGCCCGGGTAGAACTCGGGTAAAAATCTTCTCGATAACAAGCGCCCTAAGCATATACGTACAGATATTACAGAACGCTTTAAATCGCTACGCTTAACGACAGTTTTATATATCTAAATTTAAAAAAGAACATGAAACAGAACAGTAGGAAATCGATTTGCTGCTAAAGTTTTCTAAAACGTAACTAAGTCTAAAACAATTTCAAACTCATGCGGCTTTACTACAAAACGTAGACTATAGTCAAACCTGTACTTAAACTGATGCTATCACTTTTCTTTGATAAAAAGAAGGCAAAGACAACATTAGGTTTAAACCAAGACTAATTTAATCCGCGTTTTGTAGTAATAGTCCAGGCAACGAATGCTCAAAAACAGGTATAGAGGGAAATGCTTGAAACACAATTTTTGACTTCGTAACTTTGTTAGGACTAGTTAGGAGGTAAACATATCAAAAGTCCCCGCCCGTAGCCCTTAAGCCGGGGGGAAGGGGGGGGGATTGAAGGTCCCATTTTTAGGTTTTTCGCATATATCTCGGAAACTATGCATTCTAGCGACATGAAACTTTGACAAAAGTGAAAGCTGATTAAATTTGCTACAAGTCTTATTTAGTCAAGTTTTTTTGATATTTTGTATAGTTTTCGAGATATCCGCTCTTGAAAGTCTGTAATTATGGAAAAAAAATTGCCACCACTTCCTGGGAATGCTGTTTTACTGCTCCCTCGGTGGGAGGAAGACAAGAGATATCAGGCTTGATGGTGGTCACTGATTTCAAGAATGACTTGTACCTGTAGGCATTGAGGGAAATCTCTTTCGCTGGAGCTCCATACCACCTTAAGATGCAGGTTTCACCTGCCTTTTGTACTTGAGCGGTGGTGGAGAAAGGGTGTGAAAAGATCGCTGCTGCTTTCTAGATTTCTGGTGACTTGATAATGTCTCTAATCTCTGGGAAGGGAGGAAATTTCTCAAACCAATCGGTGAGCTTGGCAATGTCAGCTCCATCCTTGTTTTGGCGGGCTTGTCCGAAATCTGCACGGGCGTGGACTTTTGATATGTTTACCTCCTAACTAATCCTAACAAAGGTACGAAGTCAAAAATTGTGTTCCAAGCATTTCCCTCTATACCTTTTCGTTTGCCTGGACTATTATAAGGGGCATGATGATTTAACTTTGATAAAGTGCTTGAGTCAGTTAGCCACTAAAGCATGACTCACGTTAGACTGTTTCGGATCCGAGCCGAGCCTTAAACGAGCAATAACGGAGCCTAGCCAACTCTAAGTAAAAATAATACAAATCTTCGGTACATTTGTACCTATAGCATCACTTTGACTGCAGTGCTCGGGTGCAGCTCGTCGGCGCTGCATTTATGCGGGTCGTGGCCGTGCCGAGGCGGGACCGAGTTGTTTCCGAATGTTGTCCGTTTCTCGGCCGTCAGTCGGTTGCCTCTTGGTATAGCGTGCGTGTGTCCATATAACAAATTATATTAGTTCACCGTGCTACGGCCGACACTCGGTTTGAACCCGAGACGGTCCAGCGTGAGTAACCCTTAAGTCGTTTATTTTTAAAACTTATGTGATATGAAAAAAGTTATTTTATTTTATTCATATTGATCCTTAGTTTCAACATAAACGTGGCGTTAAGTATTACCTGCTGATCCCTTTTGGATGAAAAGGTTAAACCGTAAAAAGGAGGTGAGTATGTTTACCAGGAAAAGACAAATGTGAAAGCAAAATAAACTTATTATCCATAATAGGTTTAGTTTTCCTCGCTCCACTAGCCTAAAAAAAAGTTTTCTCAGATTATCTGTGACGTGTTAAAAGGTGAAAAAATTTCAATATTTATTATATTATTACCAGGATCAATAGAATATTTAAAAAAAAATGGGTGCGTGTACTTATGTAGGCGCTTGAGAAGTTATCCTTCTTTCGCATCGTTTAAAATTAGTTTTTAATTGCATGCAAATAATTAATTACAATAAATTAATAAAAAGTCTGGAAAAGGACACAGAAGACAAAAGGAAACTAGAAACATGTGGATAAATATTATAAACTTGAATACCTATAACTGTTACTTTATTACAAAAAATAAAGATGTGGTTTTTGGTTCTACTACACCAATGGTCAAGAGATGGCGCTGTAGTCTCCTGAATCGCGCTTTGGTTCCGTTGTTCCAGATTAATAAATACTTTTGATATTATAAATATGAATACCTATAACTGTTACTTTATTACAAAAAATAAAGATGTGGATTTTGGTTCTACTACACCAATGGTCAAGAGATGGCGCTGTAGCCTCCTGAATCGCGCTTTGGTTCCGTTGTTCCAGATTAATAAATACTTTTGATAGGCCTCCACAATGCAGTCGTTAGCACCCACTAAATAGAGATTCTATTTCTATTTTGTTGGTAGATTTTCTTAATGTGCGGTAAACACAAAAGTAACAGCATGAAGTTGGTCGCTTTAAAATTTTGTGTTACAATGCTGCGCGCGCATCTTAAAATTTCACTCTCATCATTTTTTCATAACGCGCCTAAAGAAGTATAACTTCAAAAATGTTCTGTGCTGCCTAAGTATCTACCATCGTAGATCCTCTAAGTATTCAAATAAATCTAGTTATTATGCGATGTAGTCAATTAAAGATCTAGACGTAATCATGTCTGGTCATTTTGCGATATAGTCATTAATGAGGGTTAGACACACTAGCACCAAGACAACCTAAGATCAACTCCTGCCTACAACAATAAATAGCAAAATTCTTAGCTTTTTTCTCATGGTGTCACGAGATCAAAATATTAGGTGTACGATGAAACAAAAAACATCATTATCATCAAAATCCTATTAGGGCGCTTGTCAACGATACGATTTCTACCCGGTTTCTACCGGCCGGTGTCGGCTGTGTTCACGAGCACAGTTTGAGGCTGTAGGTACGTTTGTAGCAACCCCAAACCGTCGCTAGCGCCGGTCAACGAATCTGTCATAGTATCCCATACCTAACTGCCCATCGGACTTAGACACGGTTTATAACCGTGCCTAGACCCGAGTAGAAATCGTCTCGTAAACAAGCGCCCTAAATGTCCCTAACTCTTGGTGTGTCCAAGCGTTAACCTTCCCTATAGATGGAACAAGTAACTGAATAAATAAAACAGGCCAGCTATTCCGGGCTTTTACTCACTATATGGACCCAGCGCAGATTGGCGACTGCTCAGAAATCAAATATGACGATTGCGGAGTTGTACCAACAGCTGTTATAAATACCCGAGAACCGCAGATCAAATTAAGCTATCCAAAACCTGTCCTTCCGCAATTGAAATGGAGCTTTACAATGCTTTGTACAAGATTAACGATCTGTTACGATATTTTTAACAGTTTTTGGTAACTTAAGTGTGAAAATAAAAATAATTGATTCAGTTTAGGCTGTTAAAAGGACATGTGAATGTTTAGAAACTACAACACCTCGGTTCGTTTATCAACGGCGGGAGCCCTGTACTGAGAAAAACTGGCAATAAACTCGGCAAGGAATGTGGTTGGTTGGTGTAGTTTCGTACATCGCTAATACTCCTAGAACATACCTACCTAATTTTATTCATATCTTTCTGTATTCATATGTGTTATTTAAACTTACAAAAACGATAAATATAGAACGAAAGGATATGTAAATGTTCCTTGAGATGCATGCTATCGTAAGAACAAACTTACGTTTCACCGCGGGATTCGCGGGTGTGAATTGAAATATATTTGTAAGTCGTTTTCTAATTTTTAATGACACCAATGATTCCGAGGTGAGAAGGGAAATTAGTCTTGCAGAATAGGACTGCAGAACTGACTCGCTTTTGGAGCTTACAGGTCAATCAGATTGCCCGCGCAAGTCACTTACGAGTGTAGTGGGAGCCTCAGACTCCGTGCCAATATTGTTACTCGTAACTTTTGTTTTGCTAAACGGGCAATAAATCAACATAATGTTTCTTTGTTTTTGTCACAGGTTTTGTTCAGTGCTGCGCAATTTTTTCTTCAATATCACAAGCATTCACATCGGTTCATACCCTTCATTATAACTTAGGTATCTATTATAACCAATATTGACAAAGATAAAGTTAACTTTATTTTGATTGGAAAAAATAACAAGTTTTTGGTAGCAGGAATAATTTCTTGAAACACACTATACATAAAGGTACTAGTCCAAACTGAACCGAAGAACACAGGCCGCAGCTGCAGACTGTAGACGACACTACCAGTTTCTATAAATCTCTATGAAATTGATTCCGAGCGCGGCGAAATGCCGCGGCTGCACAATGCCTATAATGCACGGTCAGCAGCAGGCGCTAGCGCAGAGACAAAACATACACTAATTAATCTAACCTTATTCTTCGTTTATTAATAAGTTTTATGTACCTAGTAGTTTTGTGTACTTGTATTAAGAGGTAGTTTACGTACAAGAAATAAATACTCTCTCTCTATTTGAAGTTGTAACAGTGGTTTTTAACCACATGAGTAAAGTACGGACCGCGCGTTTCTTCACTCATGTAGTTTAACTTAATTTAGTAAGTTCCGCCTCCTTTTTGAGACACTAAACAAATGTATTGAGCAATACCAACTGAAATTATTTAAATAATCTTTTGAAACAGATCGAAAACGTCTGGCAGAAAAAAACGTGAGAGAGATTAAGCAATCGAGCGGACAATAGTCCGCGTTAAAATTTACCAAGGAATTCTCGATCCATTCTCTTTATGTCCATGGGTAGACAATGCAGTTGACTGCAAAGGGGCCATCATTATCTGTAAGTTATAAAAATAACAGGCATACCCACAAGGCAATATCGCGTTCTCTCACAGTTCGAGGCACACATTCATCCGCGAAACAAGCGTCCCCACGTGTGCGTCTAAAGAGTATCTCTCTTTGTGCGGAATTCGGCTCATTCTTTTGACGCCAGCCTTTCAAATTGCTGCGACCTATTTCCTCAATTGTTTATCACCCTCTTTATTTCAGAGGGAATTGAATTGCTCAAATCTATGGTTATTTAAATGCAGATAGGGATTGCTAAAAAAGAAGAAAGACATAGAGTTAAAACCTCAAAAGAAAAATGCACACATGTTAAAACCCTTTGACTAAAATGGTTCCTACACACATACGGTATTACTCAAATGGATGATTATAGAATAAGTGATTTTACTATGGCTGTTACAAGTTGATAAGAAAGCCGATAGTAATGCCACCATCAGTCCGCAAATCTACGGCGAGAGACCTTGTACTAAGAAGCAGAAGCAGAAGCCGTCGAAGAACTTAGTAACTTTAACTACAAAATCAAAAATGACCAGAATGTTTTATTGGCAATGTCTAGATTACGTAATTTATTATGAATTCGTACCTAAATCTGGGTCGATCTACGCATGGAATCTTAATTAGCGTCAGCCATAATTTAAAGCTTTATTCCCAAATGGAATAATACCACCACTCATTTTGAATACATAATTGTTTGTCATCGTGACTAAAATGTATACGAATCTATACTAACAACCATCTTTTTCATTGTTATTTTCAATCAAGTCGAATTGAAAAAGCACTGGAGAAGTGCGAGTAGGATTCACCCACCTTTTTTGAGTGTGTATGCTGTTGGTCGCAGATGACCTTAACAGCGTCACCGGGCTTGGGGACGGCGAGATCCTAAGGGGGCCTCAAGCCACGGGGGGAGCCTCCTCTCCGTCTGGAGCCTCTAGACCAATCGAACCTGACGGGGCTGGCTCAACTAAAGGGCGTCTCTGAGACTAGGACCTCGGCTCTATTTAGCCGTTGTCGTGGGGGGGGGGGGGGGGGGTCAGGTATGGCTGTACCTGGTATAGCGTGTCGTGTGTAGACCGGGCCTTCGCACTCTTATCCTACGGATGCGGTGTGTGCCTAATGCTAAACTAGTGTGCAAGTATGCTAGCTGTGTAGTGTTGGTGTTTGTGGCCTGTGTGGGAGGAGTCAGATTCGCGTTGGCACGGGTGATTTCGTCGGCGTCACCTATCGAGGGTTCCGTACAAATTTATATATACGCTACACAAATAGCCACGTCTCTTTTTTTAACGTTTACTTACAAGTTCCGTTTTTTATCTGTTGAGGTACCGAATCCTAAAAACGCTTCTTTGCTTTGAGAAAAGTCATACATTTATTACTAAACACTTCTAAGATCTTCTAGGCGGTCTTTATCATTCGCCCTTAGTTTATTTAGTTGTATACTTCTGCGTTGGTATTAGAAACGTAACGCAATTAATTAAGCCTAGCTCCGATGGTCACGTAACTTATTCTCGCAGTGGTACCCATACATCTTGAGAGGTGGCAGCTAACGAGAGATTTATGTTGCATTGAGTAACTTTTGAAATTCTCGCTTTAATCTTGGGGCAGTATTATTTTATTAAATACTGTTAATTGCATTAATTATATGATTTAACATCCAGATTTGCTTTATAGGCTAAACTAGCGACCGACCGCGACTTCGTCCGCATACAAACTCTGACCCCCCGGTTTACCCCTTAAGGGGGTGAGTTTTGGAAAAGCCTTTCTTAGCGAATGCCTACAATATAATAGCAATGTGTGTGCCAAATTTCAACGCAATCCATTCAGTGGTTGGTGCTGTATGGTGATGGATAGGTCAGTAAAGGTTGCCTTTTATACATACAGATGACAGCCGTACTCAGAAATATTTAAAATTCATTCAATTCTTCTTTTTCTTATTCTGTTGTTACAACGGTTTTTTTTTTAGTTTGTATGCTGTTGGTCGCAGATGACCTTTACAGCGTCACCGAGCCGAGAATTGGCGAGTGCCTCCAGAGGTATTCCAGGCGAATGGCATCTCCCCACGGGGGGAATCTCCTCTCCGTCTGGAGCCTCTAGACCACTCGAACCTGAGGAGGTCGGCTCAACTAGAGGGCGTCTCTGAGGCAGTATCAACTTCGGTCAAACTTAAAAGTTGATTGACCCCTCTGAAAGAAAGAAAGAATTATGAACACTTGTTAAATGTGAAACATCAACCTTATAAAAGGTTGAATAGTATAACAAATGGCAGAATTTATAAACAAACTCTCTAAGAAATTAGTCTGCTAATTCGCATACGTGACCGCGAAATCATGAACGGTTTGTTGGTATCAGCAAAGAAACTGCAGTGTAGGGGCCATTCATAAATTACGTCACACGATAAGGGGGAGGGAGGGGGTCGACGAAGTGTGACATCGTGTGACAAGGGGTTGGGAGGGGTGAAAGGGGTGTAACCATTAATAATACCTCTAATAACTTTGTATAAAAATGTCAAATCGACCATTTGTCTACGATTAACAAGATTAATCATATTGAAGTACTTGAACTTTTCATCGTAAGAACGCAACATTTTTAACATATTAGTGGAGTACGATAGATATCGCTGTAGCCTCTTTTGTATGCGCGCTATACGCACCTGCCCCTCTAGCATGACCACCGAAACGGGATATGATAAAGCGATATATTGGCATTAACTATCAAACTACAGTGGAGTTTGACAGTAGTCTGACAATTAATGCCGATATATCGCTTTATCATATCCCGTTTCGGTGGTCATACTAGAGGGGCTGGTGTATATTATACGAAGGTGACCAAAACACGCTGCAATATTCGAGAATACTTCTTACATACGCATTGTAGAGTGTAATTTTTGTATTAGGTCTCCTGAAAAACTTGCCATTTCGCAATACAAATCCCAACATTCTTGAAGCCTAATTATAACTGCATCAATGTGTGGAATAAATGTAAATTTACAATCAAATGTGACACCTAGGTCACGTATTTTATCACATCTGTGTAGCACACTGCCGTCAACAAAGTATTCTGTATTGTATTTATTAATTTTACGAGAGAATTTAATGTGATAACATTTTTCATAACTAAGTGACATGCCATTTTGTATGCACCAGTTCAATAAATTGCAAATATCGGTTTGCAATTTAGTGCTATCAAATATCGTTTTTAACACGGTAGAATTTGTGGTCATCGGCAAAGAGAAATACCTTGCTGCTACCAAGTACCACACTGATATCTCCCACAAAAAGATTGAAAAGCCTAAGTAATTGTCGCCTGTGACGCTCGTAGCGTTTCAGCTTTCGCCGAGTTACCCTCGAACTGAGAAAGAAGAAAGAGCTGCGCACGCATCCCACACACACACACGCACATATATATAGTTGTGTGACGCATTTCTATTCGACCTTTTCCTTAGGATTTTTCCGTTGACGGGTATGACTGATTTTTTTAATAAAATTTATAAATTTAATGCGGTAAGCTAAAAATAGACGAAATTTTTTGGCGATGAAAAGTTTCACTTTATGATAAGGTTCCATGAACAATTGATGATGTTTTTTCAAATGACTTTACCCCACCTGATGTTAAGTGGTGATAAAGTACAAACGCGAAGATTTCGATGTTCTCGACTTTGTTTGCTAAATTCAAGGTATAGGTACAGAACCCTATTATTTGTGAGTTCGAATTTAACTTGGCCTGTTTTTATAATCTCATTCCCTTTAAGGAATTGATGGTTACGTACTGTTTTGCCGAGGACAAAGCTAATTTTGGGGTAATACCCCAATTTATATAGCTTTTGCTCGTATAAATAGCTTCGTGGAATCGTATTCACCTTTTTATTAATGAAACACCTGAAACCTGTTTTGGAAAGGCTGTTTATTTTTATTTCATTTATGTCTAAACTTCAGGGGCTATATTCAGAAACTCCATATAGAATATTTAAACATATATATCTATCAACATAAAATTATTACTAGGTATCATACGTAGCGTGTCAATCGTTTGGAAATAGTACCAAAAAGATTTTAAAATATTTGGAATTTAAAACATCGATTCACGACAGCTCATATAAAGAAGGACGTAAAACACCACTTACTTCCCCTAAAAGTTAGTAGAGATATTGCTGATTTAATGTATCTATTTAAAATTCTAAATGATTACTATACGAGTATTGATTCAAGGGATTTGTTGGAACGTGTGAAAGATATTGTGCCACGAAGCTTCACCACTCGTAACAAGAAGTTCAAATTGCGAGTTCCCGTAGTGCATACGAACTATCGACAAAATAGTTGTCTTGTACGTTCATGTCACTTATTTAATTCATTAAATAACAACGCGAATCTGGATATATTTTATGACAGTACTGCGGCGTTGAGGCGAGCATTAGTTACTGAACTACATATTTACAAATACTAACCCAAAAATTTTGCACTGGGCATCAGTGTGGATTCCCGCAAGCGGCGCTTTATGAGTATTAATTTTTGCCATTAAGGTAATGGCCTACTTTCAGAATTTGATAAGCTATATATTATTTTTAAAGGTGAAGACTTGTTATTGGCTAGTAGTTAACTAAATAAGATACCATGGATAAATAAAAGCTGTAAGTTTTACGAAGAAATAAATTAAAATACCCAATTAGTTATCTAGCAATTGAACTAATTCATTCAATTCATTGAACCGTACGATAATATGTCCAAGTAATTGGTGTGAGTGTGGGAAATATTATTATTATATATTATACTGTCCCATATCTAACCGACGACCGGACTAAGACACGGCTTAAAACCGTGCCTAGACCCGGGTAGAAACCGAATAGAAATCGTCTCGTTAACAAGCGCCCTAATGCTGCACAGATGATTCAGAAAGCTATTATTGTTTGTGTACTTGAGCAAACACATGAGATGTGTATACCGTAGGTTTATGAGCTCAAGCAAGCTTAGCGTTCAAAGTGCTCCAGTTTTAGTGCTCCGTCGTATATTTTTACTGTTGTCTTTAATTGCAAGGTAACAACATTCTTGGTTTTAATGAAGGCAGAGAAATCTGACTGATCCTACTTATAGTCACACTAATATTATAAAGGCGAAAGTGTGTGAGTGTGTATGTTTGTTACTTACTCACGTCTAAACGGCTGGAGCGATTTTTATAAAATTTGCAATAGAGTTAGCTGACACCCTGGATTAACCCATAAGCTACGTTTTACTGCGAGAAAGTATCCCTTATAAACCGCGGGTAACACCACGGGGCACAGCTAGTAGGTTTATAAATGTGTTGTGTTTGTATTTTTTCTTACTGAATAATGCATAATATACAGAATGAATTGTCACATAGGATGCTTTTAATCCTGGAAAAATTACAGGTTCCTGTAGACTTCTTATGAAACTAGAGTTCGGCGGACGGAGACTCGAGCGGTCGCTAGTAGGTACTTAATTGCTATAATAAGATTTTGGGTAATATATATTCACTACCTTTCGTGTGCTACATGCGTAAATAAGTACCTGAAAACACTCCTGATTTCGACTTTATGATGTTTTGAAGTCTAGTTACTTTTATGAGTCAAACTTTTGAGACAGGTTAATGGAGGGTAATTATTACTTTAGAATACAGGCAAGATCTTTCCTCCGAAAATATTTATTTATACTTTATTGCACAAATGAGTGTACAAGTGGTGGACTTAATGCCATTAGGCATTCTCTACCATAATCTCTAAAATATTGGGTAATACAGCCTACAGACGTTTTAATTGAAATCTTCTTTAGTTTTGGTTTAAAACAATTGCCTATTTTTAATGTAATTAGGTACAAGATTAGGTTATTCAGAGAATAGGATATCGTTACGCATGGATTTCGACTAAAGTTAGTACCTACAAAACAAATTAATAAATCAAAACCACGTTTCACAAACCCTTATAAACAATAGGAAAATTAAAGTAGTTTACTCTGAAATCTCCTTAAAAATAGATAAAGGGCATACTTATTCGTTATAGGTTTATTTTGAGAATAAAATAGGTGAATATATAATTTAATTTAACACTTCCATGTAATGATTAGAACCATTCTGCTAAGATTGATGCTGTATTCGAAGTAAGCTTAAAAGTAAAACATTAAAAAAACTATTATTGTATTTATAAATTTTCATAAATATTAATAATATGTCAATTCTGTTAAAAAAATTGTGACACTACTGTCTTTAGCTCTGTTTTCCAGAGACAAGGGAACGAAAGAGAGAGGCTTTCATTCTTTCGCCTTTGCTTATTAAATTTATCACCACCTCTTTCGTTGGTTTTTAAAATCCAATGGTAAAATCAGGTGGTTCGGTTGTAATTAACCTTAAACCGAGTAGGTGTTCTTCTCAAAGTACGGCTTGTGAAATTAGAGTAATGCTTCTCCTACACCTGCGCGATGAAGCTTGCTACTAAATGCGCTAAAATTTGGGTTCGGAATTTGAATTTAGACCAATCGTAATGAATTATCGAGCTGCGTGTCTATAGACGCTAGATGACAGCTTGACTAAGAGCGTACTTCATCATCAACTGAGGGAGCGTACTTCATCATCAACAGCCTTTTTTAGTCCACTGCTGGACATAGGCCTCTCCAAATGCACGCCGCTCAGATCGTTTTTGGGCTACTCGCACCTAGCTCCTGCCAGCCACCTTGCGCAAATGGTCACTCCATCGTGCCTGAGGACGTCCTACACTACGTTTGCCTAGACGCGGTCTTCACTCCAGAACTCGTCTACCACAACGGTTATCAGTTCTTCGGCAAATGTGGCCAGCCCACTGCCACTTCAACTTACTAATTCGGTGGGCTATGTCGATAACTCTGGTTCTCTGTCGGATTACCTCATTTCTGATGCGATCCTTCCGAGAGTAGAGATATAGAGCGTACATACGATGGAACTCAAATAAAAATTTCAAACATTGATTTTAGCGGATCTTTTTTCCAAAACTTCGTCGCGCAGGTGTGCGAGAAGCATAAGAGAAGCTCTTGATTCTGACACAATAAGTAAATTATCCCTTGTCTATATCCATTTAAAATAAGTTGTTAATTGTTATCATTAGTAATATTGTTACCCACACAAAGCGTCCTTCAAATCCAGCTCAATGTCCTACTCCAACGAGGGAAGGGTTTATTATTTTAGATACTGTGAGGATAACTTAATTTATATATATTATTATGAAAACTATAGTTAGTTTTTCAAAACAGTCGTGAGCCTTTACGTTTGACTAGGGGCTAGAGAAAATCATAGAACCACGACACCACACCCGCCTAATTGCATTCGGGGAACATTAGAGCATTGTATCGAAAATTTTACCTCATAATAACATAAACTATTGCCAGCGCGAAATGGGATTTTCCACTATCGCATTCTGTCACAAGGTTTCAAAATACATTTCATTACGTTCCCGGCATATATTTATTATATCCGATTACAAAATGTTACCATCATTTTATTGTACCACGCAGCGCAAAAGCCATGTAAAATGGTATCTGAATGGAATCTCTGTTTTGTTTCGTATCACGTGAAGAAGGCATGAAAAAAATAATTCTGCAATGTTATCGTATAGGTATTATTCTGCAATTTTAAATTAATAAGAAGGAAATAATTACGTACTTGAGTATTTATTGAAACATATTCAAATGCTAATGTTTAGATTTGAATTCTTCTTGAGAAATGTATTTTCTTATATGGAATCGTTTGAAATTAAGTAACTATAATTATAGTTATAATTTTTATTTTTAAGCATGTAACTGTCTGATATTTAAATTTAATAATAATATCTATCTCTTAAATAATCTAGTGGATTTTTTTCTAGTTTTAGAAAAAAATCTAGTGGTTTTATCTAGTCTTATCTAATCTAGTTATATTTTCTTTGGAATTATATTTATGTTACTTACTATATTTTAATTTCAGCATTTTACTGCAACATCTTTAAATTTGAAAAAAAAAACTTAAAAAACTCCACTCGGTCAAGGTTTCAGGCGGGATACAAGCGGTCTCGCGGCCTAAGAAATACTAGAAGAAATTCGACACGGCAGGTCTCGGTTGCATAAGTGCTTAGTGCGTCCACCCGAGCCCCGGACAGCGGAAGATGCGGGTGCAGGTTGATATAAACATATATTTACGGTGTCATAAGTCGACTAGTTTTCTCGACAAACTTACTACTTAATTCAAATCCGTCGAAAAAAAACCCCACTGATTAAAAGCGGCTGCAAAACGATATGATTCTATAGAACTTCTTCTATTTTAGTAAATGTGTATGTTTAGTCCATTATTATTTCCGAGAAGTAATCATCAAGAGGAGCTCGATGGTGCAAGTGGTTAGCGCGTTCCGCAGCGATCGTTGAATTTAAGCAACTTTCGCAGTGGTCGGTCATTGGATGGGTGACCGAAAATTTACTATCTCGAGCTCCTCCGTGCTTTCGGAAGACACGTTAAGCCGTTGGTCCCGGCTGCATCTGCAGTCGTTAGCACCCACCAACCCGTACTGGGCCCGCGTGGTGGGTCATGGCCCAATCTCCCTATTCCATCCATAGGGAAGCCTGTGCCCCAGCAGTGGGGACATTAATAGGCTGATGATGATGATGAATCATCAAAGAAAGTAAACAGGAACAAAAACAAAAGACAGTACGATTCAATTAACTTTTTAGATGTACATAGTTATTATTTTAACAATTTTAAATTTCCATAAGGTCCTGTTTATACGACACGCTGACGCAACGCGTAAGTTCTTCGTATCAATACCCGCGTCTAACATACTTTGGAATGGGATATATAAAATTATAATCGTATTACACATAAGTCTTAAATTCATTTTTAACCGACTTCAAATAGGAGGAGAGTTTGTACACGTGTAACGCACATAATTATCTCTCACAGTATATAAGCATTGTAATCCCAATTATACAGGTTCATAATCGCAGTCGGATTTTATTATTTTCCGCCCTAGCCACACATCTCAGCATGGTACTTGATTTGCTCGGGCATATATCCGAGATATGTGGACGCCGAATCAGTTTTTCCGCGAGATTGTTCCATATTAATGTGAAGATTTGATCAGTACTTCCAGATAAAACAGTGGAACTCCTCAATTAAAAAGAGTACTGAATTCTTGTTTGGTTATTTTAAGAGAATGAAAGAGATTGTGCAACCCATACTTATTTGATGTAATTCTGGCTTATAAAAGTGGAACTTTTAAGCTTTTTATCAAAAATAAAAACTGCCTTAAAAGAAACCACTAAAAGCAAGAAATTATAAATATTTCTCCTTACTGAGAAGAGATTGTGCAACCCATACTTATTTGATGTAATTCTGGCTTATAAAAGTGGAACTTTTAAGCTTTTTTCAAAAATAAAAACTGCCTTAAAAGAAACCACTAAAAGCAAGAAATTATAAATATTCCTACTTACTTACTTATATCTAAAGTAAGTTCAAATTAACATTTGGTTGCCGGTTTTATTTTATCAAAGTCCAGCGCGTGCCTCTCATATTAAGCCCGCACGCACACGCTACGAATACACTTTGCACAAGCGTAATAAATGGAATTTCAGATTTATTGAAGATTAAATTTTCTGTAAAAAAAACAAAGCGCGTTAGGCACCGGTGATGACGCGCGTAGTGCACGCGACGCGTAGCGTGTGCCTATCGTCTGAACAAAGCCTTATATCAAGTATATATACACAATATTATGTGGAAGATCTCACTTTTTGTCATCTAGTTTAGTTTACATAAATAATAAAAGTAAAAAAATATGCTAGGGTTCTTAGCTCATTTATTGAAGTAAAAAAACCGATGACAGTTTTATTTTACTTAAATATTGGCAGTAATTTTAACGGCAAAACACACCTGTTCAGGAATGTGAGTTAATCAAGTAAAAAAAATCTTCAAAAAGGGTTGCATATCTTGTAATTGAATGAATAATTAAAAATTGCCAGGTGTAAAGATGTAAGGGCGTTAGTAATATTTCCTGATCGTGTGCTGCTAATATAATTAATTAAGAAAACGAGGAAAATAATATTTTGGTAACGAGATGGTAGATATTGTCTTGATATGAATTTGGTAAATCATTTTTAATTAACATAGCTAACACAAGGTTGCTGAGTGGTAATTAAAGAGCTACGAATAATTATATTTTATAAAACATTCATTGTCTAAGAAAACTCACACAGAGAAAATCATTTTTAGAGAGATTTTGAGTTATCTTGTATATTTTTAGTAAGATTTTAATTAGACCAGAAATGACGTAAAGCCTTACTTCTTGAAGCACGTTAATAATCAAGGAAGATACGGTGTAGTTCGTATTTATTTATTAGGCATTTAGGTACTTATTTGTAACACAGTTATATTTTTTTCGGTAAAAGTCCTTGCTTTATGGATATTTTTCATATTCCGTTCAAATGAAGTTGAAGTCATAGTTATAAAAAAATCTTCAAACTTTTCATCTTATTTCCGCTTTATGGGCAAACGACATTAACACCACGCTTCCAACGTGAAGAGTTCCACAAAAAGCCTAACTCGATCATTTACTTCTGACCGTCGCTCGACCTCAGGAGGTAATTAATGATAAAGTGTTTCCCGAGGTCCATTTCGTTGAATTAAGGAATCTACCGACATTTAACTAAGTAATTTATCAAACCATCCGTTTCTTTAGTGTTAGGTACTTTCTCCACCGCCAATGATGAACGAGATGCGAGTAGAGCTAGAAACTAGACTAGTGCGTGGTTCCGATGGTTTTATCGCTAGACTATAATACGACTAGTGTATACCCGCGCCACTCATCGCGGAGACAATCGAAAAGAAAGAAAATTCAGTGAAACAAATTAATACATGTAACATTATACCTAAATACAATAATTTAGGTTATAATATTTGCGTCACTAAAAAGGCAGCCCACCCAGCATGTGTCACATGTCGTGGACTGTCCGACGCTAGTCTTTCGTGGTTACCTTAGAAAGTTAGGATGAGAGCACCAAAAGCCACGTCACTTAGAAAGGAAAAATAATAATTAAAAAATGGCGTAGCTTCTTGACAAGTGCTTGTAACAGCCTAGACTGAATAAATGACTTTTCATTTCATTTCATTTCAATAAAATTTTACAGATAATGGGGAAAAAGTGTAAAGTGTAAGTCACAGTTTCAGGAGGAATTTATTTAGATTCATTTTCCCTTTCGATTTATAAATCGAGTAGATTTATACTTAAAAATATCAAATACTAGCTGTACCCTGCCACGCTTCGCAGTGGCACATTGTGATTGAATGGTTGAGTTGAGAAATGAGAAACAAAACAAAGAATTTCATATAAGTTTAATTTTGCAATACTTGTGGATATACAATCATCGATATCTCGTACTGAATTATTGTCGCTATTATCTGATTGCACACTAAAAACTATCATATCGCTGCCTTTATTAACATATTTACAGATATATTTAATTAATTTTACGGAATTGCAATATTCTACGTTTATGTGGGCTTGGTATGTTTTTGACAGTAGAGGAGAATATGGAACCACCCAACGGTTGTCTAGATCAATATCACCATTTTGCATGTGTATAGTTGCCGAATTCCCACCATCTTCAGTTGATCGTCTTCTATACCGAGGATATCCATCGTCGCCTGTTACTGTGTTGGCTGTGAATGCTCGAGGATATTGCTTAGAGCATTTCCCATCTACTATGCATAGTGAATTTGGATTTAGTGTACCACATGGTCCATGTATCATGTTTTTGATGATCACTGCATGCAAATCCTTATCGACGTCAGCCCGTGGAATCTCAGCGCATATCACATCATCGATTTCGTCTGAAGTTATTTTATTGTAGAGCCAGATTAGTATATGCGCATGTGCAATCCTCTCTTTTGCCATTCCACTGAATACATCTAGCAGCGCACAGATCCAAATACTTCATGTTTCACAATGAAATCCATCAGCAATTTAAGCTTTTGTCGGAAAACATGTGCTATAATGTCATGCTTATCCACGTGTGATTGCCCAGGAAGTAACAGCTGCCGTATCTCGTCCCAAATTGGATTGCATGTGAAAGTGACAAATAAATCTAGACGTCCGTAATGACGAACATATGACATTGCATCTTGAGCATATTCTTGCATGTGACGTGGACTGCCAATGAATGAAGATAGCAAAATAGTTAGCTTTCCAACGTTGGTTGTATTACCGTCATTCACAACTGCATCTCGCAAATGAATATATTTATTCTTCAGAGCGTAGTTTAGTCTGATTCAAACGGAGAAATAGCAAACGTCCCGTTTCAATTTATGCATACATATCCATAATATACTGGTGAAATAACTGACGGCATTTTAAAATATGATTGTCCTCGTTCCTCCGAATCATTAAGTGGTATGCGTAAAAGTTCATTGAGCTGCACTTTTTATTGATTTCTGCACCATTTACTGGATTTATCATTTTCACATTGAAATGATATCCATCGGCACCATCCCAAAAGATCACTGGATATTGTAAAGCATCGTAACAACGATGAGTTTCTGCTACGTTTTTTAATTGATTATTTCTTCGAAGGAGAACAATATCTCTAGGTTGGAACTGATCTCCGACTATGACAATTGCTACTTCGTCTATAGTTGGCGCATTATATCTCTTAATCCCAAAAAAGTAGATAGACCTATGGTAATGTTTAGCATGGATTTAATTGGTATCTTACCCAAAACTTATTCTGGTCATAAATTTATATTATCAGTAGTAGATGTTTTTACAAAGTATTGTTGGTTATTTCCTTTGGCTAATGCAACGACTAGATCGATGTGTAAGTTTTTAGAAAAAGATATCTTCCTTAAGTTCGGATGTCCAAAAATAGTTGTATGTGATAACGGTACTCAGTTCACTTCTAGAAATTTTGTAGATTTTCTTAAAGGTTTTAATATTGATAGAATATTTTATAATACTTTACATACGCCTCAGAATAATCCAGTGGAGAGTTTTAATAAAACGATTGAAACTTGCATTTCTTGCTTCGTTCGTGATGATCATAGAACTTGGTCGAAATTTCTTCCACATGTTCAGTTAGCATTGAATAGTAGTGTTAATTTGGCTTCGGAGTTCACTCCGAATTTTCTAATGTTTGGTAGGGAGTTAATTGTTGATGCGCCATTGCACCGTTTTGGTAATTCTTTTGATAATTTATCACAGATCGATCTTGTTGACCGTTCTGCTTTTGCTCATTCACTTTCTTCACTTGAAAGTATTTTTGTTAAAGTTACTGGAACTTTATTTAAAGCATATAAACGCAATGCTTCTTATTATAACAAGCGTCGTGAAGTCACTTCTTATGATGTAGGTGATATTGTTTGGAGGAGGAATTTTGTTCAATCTAGTGCTGCTCATTATTTTTCGGCAAAACTAGCTCCGAAGTTTATTAAATGTAAGATTATTGATAAAATTTCTAATAATGTTTATGTTTTAAAAGATTTGGTTAAAGGTACTTCTGGTCGTTACCATGCTAAAGACATTTTGAAAATTTAGATTGCTTAGCTATTGTTTGGTTACTTTTGTCAAACATAAACATAACTTTTGGGTTATTGGCTTTTGTAACTTGAGTTATTATGAAGTTTTGAAAGTTGGATTTCTGCGTGATGTATGTTAGGTTTGCTTCTTGTAAGATGATGAAAGAAAGTGATATTACTCAAATACATTTGACTTTGCTCATTGACTTTTTGGTTATTATTAAATTCAAGTTTTGCCATTATATTATTTAACTTTTCAAAATTTTCAATAAAATTGAAATTTACTTAGTATTCCTACTTGTTTTCTGCATCATAAGATTTTATAACCTTTTGTTTCGTGCAGATTTTTGATCCGTATGGACACATTTTTTATTAGGATTTTATATATCCTTATTTGTTATTTTGGGGATTTAACTAATAGTACTTGCGACTTTTAAGTATGGCAGTATTGGGGTGGGATTTTAGGAGTAGATTGTAGTTTTCTGTCTGTGACCTAGTTGTCCAACAGGCTTTCAGAAATTAATATTAAGAGTAGTATAAGAAATTTTAGGAGACTGCGATTTCCATATCCAACAGATCTCACAGGGGTTTAAATTTTGAAGGAGTTTTAGTTTAGTAAATTTTAGAGTTTGCGACTTCGATGTCCAACAGATCTCAGGGAACAGGGTTTAGATAGAGTAGTTTGAATTTAGAGATTTTTTAGAGTCTGCGACTATTATGTTCGACAGATCTCAATAATGATGATGATAGTAGTTGATTTTTTTGTAGTAAGCTTTGCATGCTTTTGTTTTGGAGCATTTTTCTTTAGGTTTTTAATAATTTTGGGTCTGTGACTAATTTAGTTTAACAGTTTTTGTTTTGAGACTTGTGACTTTTCGTCCAAGAACTCTATAGTTGGATGATGTTTTGGTATTTGGATAACTTTTTAAGAAGTTATTTTATCTTCACTTTGGGTTTTCGTTTTTGTTGAATTATGGATTTCGTTTTGGCTTTTAGTATTTGAACTTTAGCTGTACTTTCTTCAGCCTCGATTCTCGATGCTTTATTCGGGGAAGGGTGAAATGTAACGTGTTAAAAACGTTACATGAATCTCCTTCGTTCGAAGAGCGAGATAGAAGACTTTTTTAGGTTGTCTCTCCCTGCTCGTTTTTATCTCACGCCCATTTTCATTAATCTATACGCTTTTGAATAAGTATGACTCTGCCTTTATCAAGCAGTAAGCCGTATGGGCGTTGTTTTTTTTGCCCACCCGGAAAGAGAAAACGAATTTAAGAAAATACTAGTGTCACTTTACTTCACGACGTAATTTTTCCTGGAGCGGTATGATTCGCCGCTAATCTAAATGAATTACTTGGTAATTCATATTATTAATATTCTTTCTTAATGGTAAGTGTTTTACCAAATTCAAAAAGTGTTTTTATTCATATATTTCGATAATTTACATGAGGATTGATTTTGTTTTCAGAAATAAGAAATTTGTTTGCCGTGCTAATGGCGGCGGGCCTTGTCCCAAGCTTAATTTGTTTATAAAACGGTAAGAACCTTAGCGGTTTCTTTCGTTTTTTTCATTTGTTGTGAGCCATGTGCTAATCTACGGAATGTTTATTTTCAGCCGTAGGCGTTTTTTTTATTTTAACTTCAAATTTCAATAACATCATGGGAAATTAACGAAACCTCTGATGTAATCAGCAGTGAGCACGGCCATCCTTACATATTTTCATCATCAGACACAACCTACATAGATGCAGCGAGGTCGGTAACATTCAAAATTTATAGTTGTACCAGAACCCATAATAACGTAAATTTTTATATAATTCTTAGAAGTGTCTTAATATAAAATAGTTTCTAAATTCAGTATTAACCCAAAAGGGTATTAATTGAAATATATTGAAAATACCAAAAAAGTCCAAAAGGACTTTTTTGGAATTTTCAATATATTGACAACCCAAAATGAGTATGGATTTGCATTCACCCCCTTTGCTATTAATAGTTCAATGCTTTTCCGGCTAATGTGATATGTGTGGTAGGTCTGGCGCCCGAGTATTCAATTTAATTGGTGGTTAAAGGAACTTACCTGTAAGTGAAGTTCAACCACAATTATACGAAGTTCAATGTCCGAAGACATTCATATAACAATGTAGTATAGCTTGTTGCTAGGAGTACCTTCGTCACGTTTAGAGAATATTAAAAAAAAAACTATGTTATCTGTCATCTGTCACCATCTGTCAAGTCATTATTTTTAGAGTATAAGTACTGTCAACAGCGCATTATGATTCCCAGTTCCTAATATTTTTTCTTAGCCATTCTGGGGTATATACGTCTATAGTGTGATGTATTGATTGGGTTAAAAAAAACCTAACTAATACATTATGTGCTGGTGACTGTACCAATGACCCAATTTACGTTACAGGGATTATTGTAGCTGATGTTACATTATGGGTGGGTAGGGTACTGAATGTCTTCGGACATTGAACTTCGTATAATTGTGGTTGAACTTCACTTACAGGTAAGTTCCTTTAACCACCAATTACACTTCAGTTCAATGTCCGAAGACATTCATATAACAATGTAGATGTTAAGAGCCTGGTTAACGTAAAATGGGACATATCATTTATTGATTACAATCAATGCATATTGCTTTACTGTTTTTATGAAATTCTGCCAGCTATCAAAAATTCACTTCTACCTTTAAGCAAGTACCTACTTCTACCTATAAGTAGATAGATTCAATGTCAGTAGGTAGTGTTACTGGTACTTAGAAGTAAAAGTACTTGTACAAGACAAGTAATAAATAACAATAAGCAAATGAATTCAAATTAAATTAATGCAATTGTATAAAGACCATTACTTATCTGTGTTATGAAAACATTCTTTATGTTTTGCATAATTAAGTAAGGAAAAATATTATTACCCACTTAAAGGTTTACATTTGTTACCGAATATCCAGTTCTAAGTCCTTTGAGGTCGCGAAGCCATAACCTTTCCCAGCTCTATTATGAAAATGTGTCTTCTTGATGTCCTATAGAGCTGAGATATATGACGATGATAGTAATTGCATATCTGGTATTCTGAGAACATATTGGTAAAGGGAACACACAACATATTCATATCACTATAATTATTGTGAAATGCTTAAAATGAGTAAAAAACATGAACATGAAAACAATAAATACTTTAGTCGAAAATAAGAACCACAAATAATACTTATTAACGCCTACCTATCGCTAACAAGAGTAATTTTTTCGTGCTCTTCATATTGACTTAATATTTTCATGTTGCGGTAATAGAGTGTTGTTAATTCCACTATTAACGTCACTTGTTATACCTAGCATCGATTATTGTAAAAGAAACAAACGGCTAGGAAGTTGTGAACAATACTCAACCACAAGTACCTTAAAGATAGTAAGGTAAGTAAGGTACCTAAACTATTTATTTAACGGCAATTGTGTTAAAACCTTAGATAATTAGTGTTGTATTATTGTTTTTGTTGTTGTTGCTATCTTATTGCATACCCGCTCCTACATCAATATTAAATGGAAGTGATAATGGTTGTATTATTTTTGAGTAGATAGGATACCTAGAACCTTAGATAAGTGGAGTGAAGCGAGAGCAATCATTTATTTATGCCTAGAACCTTTGTGGTAAGAACTTAAAGAGCTAATGTTAAGTTAAGATGCCAACTAAGCTTCAGTTGGTTGGAATTAAAAAACTATTTTGCAAAACTACTAGCAGAGTCTACATACGTTATCCTGTCCAATTACAGTACCATCTTTCGGGACAAATTGTGAATCTAAACCATCCCCATACTCACTTATGTGCACACATATACTGTTATCAAATGTGATCCAACTGCTTTAAAGGATACTATATATGGAAAGAAGATATTTTAAAATAAGAGTAATTGAGACTATTATCCTTTTTCTTATGAAACCTGTTTCATTGATTTAATTCTTCATTACCTACTATATAGTTTCACAAAATTAATTAATCCAGTTAAGCTGCAAAGAGATACATTGATGAATTACTATTTATACAATGTGAATGCTTTTATTCCATCTATAAGAGATTCTTGCATTGGTGAAATGTTAAGATAAACTATCCCTTGTAAAATAAGGGAATACAAATTTGTTTTCAATATTACAGCATGAGTAATATTATATGCTATGATATTTACTACTAGTAAATAAAGTACCTAAGTAGGAGATAAACTTATTAGGGTAAGAAAATGTACTCTAATGTCCTCCAAATATAAGCAAGCATGGCTGGTTTCAACTGACTTGGTGTCCACAGAAATTCATGTCAATTTGATAAGAGTATCTGCATATTACTGTCTATAATAAAATTAATAATTAATTTTAAAATTATTAGTATGATAAAAAAAACCTGTTATTATATTTGTACACATTGTTTAAGGGATGAAACATTTTATGACTCCACCATAAAATGTGGTAAGGGTGTAAGTTTTATTGACTTATCATAATTCCTTAATGAGATCACACAGGAACAAAGGTTGGCAATTTAATTAGATCAGTACCAAAACACACATTGCACATTCTATGTAGAATAGTTTTATAAAATTGTTAATTTATATGTATATATTTTTATATGGTGTTGTGATCTTATAAGTTAAAATTTTTCTACATTATAAGGATTATCAATCATTGAAGAGTTTGTTTGGTAATAGTTATTATGTTAATTTATTACTAGCTTCATTTAAATTATGAATCAAATATTATTATTTCTATTTTATTTTTTATTATCAATTATTTGAATGACAGCAAGACCAATACATTATCAGATTTCATGAAGATAATATAAAAATAGCAAACTTGGTGGTGCATGATTTCATTGAAAATGCTTATATTTTAATTGTTGTTCTTACAGAAGTAATTATACTTATCACAGCATAATATCCTTTAAAATTACCTAACATTAATGTTAATTTTTTATCAGTTAAGGATCATGACAACATAATTGTTTATGTTGTATAAAAATGTATTCTTAAGGAGATACTATAATGTCAATCCTGAAATATTAGTATGTTTTAATATAAATAACCTAGTTACGAAGTTTTGTCAAATAGTATTTGACCGAAATTCACATGAATCGCCTTCTTTGGATTTGATACCAAAATACACATGAACATGCTCTTTATATGTCCTTGTTTGAAAAGTATGGTCTCAATATGATAAATACTTAAAAAATTGTGTTGTCATCTAAGTGTTATAGAGAAAAAAATATAAATATTGTTTTGTTAGGTGTAAGTGGTGCACATACCACTTTTATGTATTGTGAAAGTCAATATATGAATTAACCACTAGTTATACCTTTGAGTAATTGGCGATTATTAAAAGCACCCATTATTTAAATTTAATATATCGACACAAAACAGAAACAGACTGTTTTGGTGTGTCTAACCAGGTTCACATTCGTTTGTGAACTAATATAGTTTTGCTAATTGTTAATTTTATTACTTTTGACATTAATGGATTCCATCATATAAGACTGTTTTAACACTCACTTCAAGCATTGTGTTTGCAAGTTGAAGGAGTTACCTCTATACATATTTTATACTTACTATATCATTATTGAATAGTGATTGTGGAAGCAGCAGACTGGGAATTCTTATTGTATATTTGGTGTGTAGCAATGATGTTTTATTGATTAGGTATGTGCTTCCATTTTTAGCTTTTGAACATAGTTCTGATTATTTGCAAAATGCAGTTCAGCATTTTTAAGCATGTAGTCATTTTCCTTATTATTAATCCATGCTCAACAAAAATGCAGTTTCTAATATTTTTAGCTTAGCCTTTCAACAAGAAATACATTCCTTTATAGTTTAATAATGGTGTCTCAATAAAATGATATTTCTTTTATAATATACATTTATCTGTTTCAAGGCACTTCTAGTGGTTCCGGTATCAGTATACCATAAATTTCTGTTGTCCCATAAATAATGCCACTATTATGATAATATTAGAATTGTTATTTATAAAATCTGTCTCATGGTGTTTCCATATTAACTAACCCAAGTTAGTAATCTGCTAATTTAGAAGTCGCTTTGTTGCATATATAAGTATTTTCAAATTATCATAAGAGAATGTTAATCATTAAATTAATATTAATCTTTTAATAAGATTAATAGTCAGGTACTACCTGGATATAGATTTCCCCAAGTTTAGAGACTACATCTTTTCTCTATACTGTTTGAGTTTTTGTTAAAGTTGTTATACCACTGCTTGGAGAAATTTAATAATATTTATGAAAAGCAGAGATCAGTATTACCTCTATGTTTTATCCGCTGGTATAGATTCAAATATTCCGTTCTCACAATGAGCCCTGGTCATAGTTGTTTGTCTGATATTTTGGCAACAACGACATTCTTGTGGTTTAACTTAAATGACCATGATATATTGATCTATTTATTAAAGATCAGGGTATATTCAAGTAGGTGCTTTCTTTCAGGATAATATCAATCAGTATGTATCACATTAAGGAAGAAAGTAATTATGTTTCAGGACAGCATCACGCACTGCCACATCAAGAAACATTAGGTATTCTGTTTCAGGACAGCATCAAGTACTGCCACATCAAGAATCATTAGGTACTCTGTTTCAGGACAGCATCAAGTACTGCCACATCAAGAAACAGATAGGTTACTAAAGGATAGTAGTAAGTTTGGGACATTCGGAATCGTACATTTCTTTGTGTACTTACTTATACAAAAAATTGTTCTAGGACAATATCCTTATTACTTATTCATGAACACAATCCTCGTCCACCTCTTGGGCCCAGGAAGTACAGTTTTATCGAGTGGTTCACTCTAACTAAAGTATCTCCTTGATTTTCTTTTCACCTTGTTGCACAAACTGCGACACCACTAATCACATGATTAATCGTTTGTATACTTCTATTTTTACGTAAATTAAATCTTTTTATGTAAACTAATATATTTTTTACCTGAAAACTTATAAATAACGTGTTGAAGGTATCCGTCACAAAAAACTAATGACTTGACAGATGGTGACAGATGACAGATAACATAGTTTTTTTTTTAATATTCTCTAAACGTGACGAAGGTACTCCTAGCAACAAGCTATACTACATTGTTATATGAATGTCTTCGGACATTGAACTGAAGTGTAATTAATTTCGTCCTATCAATTTAAAAAAAAATCTATTATTACAAGTCGCCATTTAATTTTTACTATTATATCACCTTTGAGTCTTATATATATATATATATATATATATGTAGATAGATAGATATGAGTATTTCTTTTGTTTACACGGAATATCTTGAGCGAGAAAATAACCGGTAGGTAGTTAGTCGCTTTCTCGCCGGTGGAACAACTGTTTTAGATACTTTGTGCAGTAGCAATGATTATTTACTGCAAATTCTGAGTTTTCTATGTAAATAAAAATGTGACATAAATTTCGGGATTTCATCAAACATGAACTAGGCGTAAACAATTGGAGTTTTATCTATATTTATTCAGGGCTTTCTATTCATTATTCATAGGAGAACATACCGTTCTCATCTGAAAGCAACAATCAACATTGCAATAATGTACTAACTAAACATTATACCGCATTCTATGTTGGGTTAGCTAACTGAATTATTCTGACGACGCATCCCTGCAAAGACGGCGAAACGTCAATAAATAAATAAAATCAGTGCATCTAACCCGTGAAATTTGTTTTATTTAACTGAATGTGAAAAAGTGAACAGGAAAAGTTTTAATTTTAGACCTTTTAAATTACTAGGCGAGGTCCAAAAGCTCGTGAAATGGAGGCGATAGAGGGTTAGCAGGAGGTTTATTTACCTAGTTGTACTTGTCGTCTCAATACACCTATGAATACCTAGTTTCAGTCCAATCCACAGTGGTCCCACCATAGGTCATAGGGCTGAAATATCGATGGTCGAATTATAATGTCATTTATTATTTACCTACAGGGTAAACTTATAACCAGACTACCACCAAGTATAAAAGAGATTGTAATAACATACATGGAACAGTTCATTTTGTGCACCCATTTTGGGTGATTGATTATTTGTGATATTGTTGTGCCATGGATATTCAAAAAGAAGGTATGTATGATATTTTCAATCCAAATATATTTACTTTAACCCTATCATTATCGATAACCAGCACCGTCAATGAGAGACTTCCGATTTCTTTGTTTTTTACCACTTTCCCATATTCAACTAGACTTTTACTTAGTAAGGAACGAATCGCCAAAGATGAAACATATATCAAAATAATCTCTGGTTTGCTTAGTTTTGAAAACTGTAACGTCTAGGTGCGCCAAAGTGCTTCGAGGATTGCTATAGGTCATTGTAAGGACTAGATCGTATGTAGGTAAATTTCATACCTTAGGTATTTTTAAAGATTTGTTTTCCTTTTATTCTACAGGGGCCACTATCAAGTGCTCTTTTCCTCGAATGCTTGTTCTAAACACCTGGTTATATGCAACGAGTAAAGAAAATGAAGCATCGCGTGAAGAGTTTGGAATGCTAGCAGACACTTTACCGAACACTGAAAATATCCAGACCGATTACTTGAGAGATTTAATTTATAATCTCTGTAAACGGTTTGCTGCATATTGGAAGAAACTGGGGAGGTCAAAAGCTAAGCTGATTGCCAAATACGGTGACTGGTTAGATGAGATTGAAGTCTGCATACTAGAGAGCTCTGACGGAGGACTACGTGAAAACGGCGACGAGAGAAGCGAGCATATTCAATCTACAAGAAGAACGCAGCAGTACAGGAAGGAGTTTGGAGAGTGCAGCAAGAGAAGCTTGTTGAGGAATATCCTTAGTATAACTTGCCTTCATCTACACATAAGGTTTTAATGCACGGATCAGAGGTGATTAATAATTCTTTATTGTCTATTGGTGAATTGTCTGAAAAGGTCGCCGAATCTTGTAATAAATTAGTTAAATTATTTAAACGCGATAACACTAGGGAACATTCCCGAGAAGTGACTAACATGGATCTTTTAAACAGTCTTCTTCTTAATTCAGACCTACTTATTTCTAGTATAAGAAAGCTACCGTGTAAAAAGAAGTCTGTATTAGCAAAAGAAGTGTTAGATTTATTATGCATTGAACCATAACAATGCATTATTTCAAAAATGTAAATATTGTAAATTATAATGTTTTCTTATCATGTCAATATCCGTTGTTTTATATATAATAATATATTTTGTTATCTATTATCTAGTAAATTGTATTATTTATATGTCAATTAAACTATGTTCAGAAATGATAATAAATAAAACCAATTTTACTCTTACCTGCTTACCTACCTATATTTTTAGTATGAATAAATGTTAATTTTTTTTGTGAATATATATACCTTGCTTTTCAAAATACATTGTTTTACTTGTTACTACCCTTAGCACCAAAAAATAATCATTTTTATATAAAAAAGTCATTCTTTCATTATTATTCCGACCTGCAACCTGTATGACCGCCCTTCTTAGTAACCGGGACCACTGTGCAATCGGGTCATTACCCTTTGAGATACCACTGAATAAACAAGCTAATCGGGAAGAAAGCATCAACTATTGAGTAAATCGATTTACTTTAGTTTCGTGCGATGATTTAGTTCCTCACCAAGCCAAGAAAAAGACTGCAGATCATTATGGAAGAGATGTCATCTGTTTACAGGGACTTTTAGCCTGGTTATACGATGATTTATAAGTGGTAAAGTTTATTTAAGCATGGCAGGGGATTGATTAAGGAAGGACCAGTGCTTAGAACGGCCAATCGAAACGACCTCCTCAAAATTATCAAAATAGTTGAAAAACTTGTTGTTGAAGATGCATGTTTGAAAAAGGAATTTATCGTTATCATTTACAATGATTTTGAACATTCTTCATATCCATCTTGGCATGTTAAATGTCGGTGCAATATTGGTACCGCGAATTCTCACACCGCCTCATAAGCAACAGCGCGTCGAGTGTTTCCGTGTCAGTTTCTGAAAAGATGTAGCAAGAACAGATAGGAATTTGGGTTCATGACTATGAACCTGAGTCGAAAAAGACTCAGGTTGCAAGAAAAAAGGTGCAGCACCGCCTAAGAAGTTTAAGATGCCACAATCGGTTGGAAAGATGGTTACTACGGTTTTTTGGGATTCAGAGTTAATTTTATTGGTAGATTATAAAGAGAAAAGCGTCAATATAATGAGAGAATACTACGATACACTGCTACAAAAACTAAAAGACGTAATCCTATAAGGAAGAAGTGGGAAATGGACTCGAGGTGTGCTCCTCTTGCACGACAATGCACCCGTTAACAAGAGTCATGTTGGCATGGCACATTTAAAAACAAGTTCAAGATGTTTTTGTTACAGACAAAGGTGCAGCCCGTTTGAAAAAATTTTTCTCCCTTACCTTTTATTCTCCGAAATTGTATTACTTTTTGTAACAGCCAGATGGACAACATTTCTAATTTATCCTGGTGTGTTACAAATACTTAAATTTTTGTATTATCACTTTAAATGGTCAAAGTCCATTTTTCTTTGTAATCAACCACAGATTACCTTTGTAACATACATTACTTACTGTGTTTGTTATAAAATATAGAAACACTAGCGGCCGCCTGCGACTTTGCCCGTATTTACTGTCCACAGCAACTATAATAGCCCGCATTTTCCAAAGCAAAAGTAGTATGTTTCAATCCAGTTCATAAACAATATGTGTACCAAATTTCATCCAAATCCGTCAAGTAGTTTTTGCGTCATTGAATAACAAACATGCGAACTTTCACAATCATAATATTAGCAGGTAGATACATATTAGGAATCTCCAATAAATAGATCACATTCAACACGAATAAAACAATTTGATATATAATTTGTGATATTAAACTTGGCAACGCTTTGGAGATTTATTGCTTGTCGCGGGGACTTCGCACGATACAAGTCCTGAAGATAAGCAAACAGGCGCGAGCTATGAAATATTTATTACAACACAACACAGCATCTACAGTCTACACATATTAAAATTCTTTGTCAAGTCAGCATATTCACGTAATAAAGTCTTATAGCGTTCCCTGATAGCGGAAGAAATGCTTGTTACGGCTTGTATTCATGTTGTTTGTTAATATCAAAAAGGGTTGACTGAATTTTTGGCCCCTGCAATAAAAGAAGGTTTCATGTCCACCTATATTATTCCTTTACTACTACGCGATTTTTTTAAGTGTTGTCCGATTTAATAAAAATCCATACCGTTTACAGAGTAGCCCCTCTCGTCCTCAAGCGAGTACATAGATATTAAAAATATCAAGCTTTACGACCATCAAATACGAATTGTTTTCGTGCATAATTTGTTAAACTTAACTATATTTAACAGTTTGCCAGTCATTTGGCGCAACAGTAAAGCCGTCAATGTAGTGAAAAATATCTGGCCGGTCAGGTCACATCATAGCACATGGTTGTCTTATCTCAATTTGTCAACCCTTAAGTATTATACGATACCATGACTTGAGTACACATATTTGGGCATTTCATACGAGTAAATTTCGAACCCAGGACATTTTAGAGTAGAAGGCTGGGGCGCCAGCGTTGCATTTTTAGGAGTGTGTATGCTGTTTGTCGCAGATGACCTTTACACCGTCACCGGGCTTGGGGACGGCGAGATCTTACGGGGATCTCGACCCGAGAATTGGTGAATGCCTCTAGAGGTATTCCAGGCTGATGGCATCTCTCTACAGGGTGAGCCTCCTCTCTGTCTGAAGCCTCTAGACCACTCGAACCTGAGGGGGTCGGCTCAACTAGACGGCGTCTCTGAGACTCGGACTTCGGCTCTTGTTAGCCGTTGTCGTGGGGGCGCGTTGCATATTGCACCAATCGACCGATTATAGGGATTATGACCAACTTTTTTTTTATTCGTCAACCAAATAAATAGATTATGGAAAAGAATTGGAAATGGATTTTTTCTTTACACGCATAACTCAAAAAATAACAGGCTTGGTACAATTTTTACTTAGAAGTGACGTCACGAGCCCCTCCCATCCCAAACTTTTATCTTTGTAAATGTTTGCTGATTGACAAAAGAAAACATATAAATCCATTACTTTTTGATAAATCTAACTGACGGACTAGATCGGATTACGTTAATGTCACCGCTTCATCGGCTCTATTCATCTAAGAAAGTAATTTTATTGGAGTGAGCTTGTTGACACCTGTCAATTGTTTCATTTATGCTAACACCATAAAGAGCTGACTGATGTCAAAGTTAAACAAACAAGCGGGTAAATGTACACAGCGCAACAAACGATGCACTAATATAAACCTCGCAACCTGTTTGCAGTGACATCGCAGCGCAATTATTACTACGGGAAATAACGTCATCTGGTGTGTATACGTACTGCACTACCAGTAGTAGGTACAGTCACGTTCTGTAGGATAAGTTTTAATTTATATTTATTGTATTTTTCTATGATTATAGCTTTTTTAGTTAAAATACCAATATACACTTCTGGACACATCTATTGGCCCACCTTAGAGTTTAGGTTTCGATGGCCCCTACCGAAATATGATTGCTAGATTGAACAAAAACTGTTGATGCAGTTTTAAACCTGATACATTTTACCATCTTTTTCGATCGTATTGTTTTAAATTTGAATTCAGAATACCATACGACATGGAGCTACGCCTAACAAGTCGGATATGCGCCTTGTTAAAGGCAATTGATTTTTGAATAAAAAACATGTTTTATCAAATAAAGGTTTAATTTAATAACGCGTGTTGCCTCCATGGGCATCTACCACAGCTCTCATACGATTAGGCATAGAGTTTATCAACCGCTCTATGAAATTTTGAGGGATCATCTCCCATTCCTCTTCTATGGCAGTTTTCAACTCCTGCATCGTCTGGGCAACTGGCTGACGAGCCCTAACACGTCTTTTTAGCTCGTCCCACATGTGCTCAATGGGGTTCATGTCTGGGATTCTGGCTGGCCAGTCCATAACTGTGATGTTCACATCCCGAAGATTTTCCCTGATGATGCGGGCCGCATGGGCTCTTGCATTATCATGCATAAAAAGGAAATTTGGGCCCACATAGTCCGCATATGGTATCACGTGAGGTTCTAAGCACTCACGAATGTACCTTTCAGCATTTAATGTTGGCAGCCGTGGTCTTGTAACAACCTCAAGTTGAGTTTTGCTGCTCGCGGATATACCGCCCCAGACAGTCCATGAGCCACCGCCATAAGCAACCCTCTCTTCAAAGCAGCTTTGTGCGAAACGCTCTCCCTTACGTCGGTAGACCTTCTTCCTGCCATCATTGCCATGTAACACGATTTTAGACTCATCAGAAAAGAGTACACGGCTCCAATCTTGCTGTGTCCAATTTAAATGACTGCGTGCGAAATGAAGGCGCGCTGTTCGGTGGGCTGGCGTTAGTTTGGGCCCATTAGCTGGCTTGTGTGGTACCATATCGCGTTCTTTTATCCTTCTCCGAACAGTTCGAGCGCTCACAGATACTCCGTGGAAGTCGCGAATTTGTTTTTGTATCTCAATGGAGGTAAGGTGACGATTTCTCAAGCTGGTCGTCACGATGAATCGATCCTGCCTTTCAGTTGTGACCCGAGATCGTGGCCTTCCTTGGCGACGAATAAAGCCGCCAGTCTCTAGGTACCTCCGATAAACATTTCGGACCGCAGATCGACTTAAATTAAGTTGAGCACTCACGTTTCTTTGGCTGTGTCCGGCCTGAATAAGTGCCACAGCTTGGGCGGCGACTTCAGGTGAAGTATCCATAGATTATTGATAGAACCTCACCTTAATGTTAAGATTATGTAATGTTTGTTGCAAAACCAAAGATATCAATCACTTTTTCAAGAATTAAATCCAAGTAAACCAATAAAACCAAGTTTTCTTAGTATTCGATTGTTTGATATCAACAATCAGGCTCCAAATTGTCTTTTGTTTCTTTAAATTCTGTGTTCGAAATTCAAAAACAGACTATTGAATGAAATTGTGAATGTGCCAGGTTCAAAACTGCATAAAAACTTTTTGCTCGACCTAATATAAAATTTTAGATAGGACCAAACGAAACTGAAAATACAAGGTGGGCCAAAAGATGTGTCCAGAAGTGTATTCTGTTCATTAGGTTAGGATCCACCAAAGGTTGAATATCGGGCAGCAAACAGACATCATCATTAGACGAAAGTTTTTGACTGAATAAGTTGCTATGACAACGTATTACGCACTGTTTATATTATGCTAGTACAGAAAAACACAGTTTACACGCCAACCTTGAGGACCCGAGAAGCGTACGAAAATTCCCGATATTTAACTTGAGGGACAGCGGCGCTGTTCTTTCTGATATTTTTATATAAATTAATGAACTTACTAAAAGTTAAAATTATTTTGTGAAAATTTTGATGAGGATTTCATAAAAGACAGTGAATTGATTACATTTTTTTAGATTGATTGATTAATAATTTTCTTATGCGACACTGACATAATGTTCATAAAGAGAAAAATAAAAACGAAGTGATACAGAAAGGAGGTTAATATTAAGATTTTAACTTGACGTTTCAACTCCATATACGTCTGGAGATTTCAACTTTATTGCAATGCGAATGTTCAAATCACATTTCAGTAAAATCCCTTAATAAAGCATCTGACTGTACCTACATTCAGTGGCGGGCGATGCACTTCGGTTGATTAATCGAGTCAATCCCTCCGCTTCCAGCTGTGAATATTAATTTGCGATATGTAATCAACGATACAAAATCGCTGTATATATGTACTAATTGAGTAGTTTTTACATCATGTTGGGCTTCTACAGATTGTAAAAATATCTTCAATAGTTATATTTTTTATGTATTAAACTAGTAGATGTTTAAATCCAAAGAAAATTTTACTAGAAAATATCCGCCCGGGCCGCCGTGTTGAATTTTTCTAGTAAAATTTTCTTTAGATTTATACATCTAGCAGTTATATGCATAAAAAATATAACTTTAATTACCCCGCACAGGCGAACTCAATGAAATATTTAATTTGTAATTATTGTTCTACCTTTTGTTGACATAAATACTTTAATTACTATTTCTTCTTTTAATACTTGTAAAGGTATTCATTCGACATTGTCGATTACCTATAATGCGAAGAGATGGCGCTGCCTTGCAGATTAAGATATTTCGGATATTTCGGCACTGTTGCAAGCGCCATAGATAATATTACCGTGGCCATGATCTCGGAGTAACTGGGAACTGTTACTCCGTGATCATGGCTCTTGCAACAGTGCCGAAATATCGGAGACTCAAAAAAACAAGGTACATGGTAACAATCCCGTTAATAGCTACAATGTTAGTGACCATGAAAGTTTAAAACAATATGGTGTTAAAGAAGTTTCACTTCAGTCGTGTGGTCATAAACATACTCGTTTTTTTTTCTTTCAATAGAATATAGAATTACGTAAATCTGCATATTTTATTGCATCGCATGTCGAGATGTCATATTAGCTCTATGCCACGGAATAGAAAAACAAAATCTAATTATTTCGTTACTTCATTCAGTTTTTTAAAAACTTAAAATATTACGATTAAAGTAACAAACAGACCAAAAAAACATTCATACAAATTTGAAACCTTCAAATTTATAATATTAGTAGAATAAAAAATATTTTTTCTCTCAATCCAGGTCATTAATTATATGAATACCAAATTCCATCCAAATCCGTTGAGTAATTTTTGCCCGATTCAGTAACAAACATAATAACAAACAATAAAATTTAAACTTTCACTTTTATAATGTTACAGGCTTTACACAATGAATACCTGAAAACAACACCAACGAAAAGCAGTGTAATTTTACAAGCTACAGTTTTCTTTAACAGGACATAGTCCCGGGACTAAGTCCCGTTAAAGAAAACTGGGGCTTGATGGACTTCCTGCTCAAATTGCAAAGTTCAACTTGATCACGGTTAAATCACACTGCCTTTCGGTGGTATTGTTTTCAGGGATAGTACCAATTCAAATAAATACATATTCAGTAAATAGATGAGATAAAGTTAAAAAAAAATCTTACGTCCTACCTCTTTTAAACTGCAAAATTACACACTTACTAAATCAATCGTGTATATTATGTGAAACTAGATAACGCTTAAAGTTAATTGGAAAAATTAGCTCTTTTAGAAAACCAGACTTGCGGATGTCTTTACAAGTTCAACCAATAAAATATAATCGAATTTTCATGACTCATTTTGTTTCCTTAAACAAAGAAGAAGTAGAAGAAGATTAGCAGCATAAATTTAAAATGACGTCTTGTGACGATGAATTTATAAGCCAGCTATGCCGACAGCCTAGCAGAGTTAAAGAGAAAATTTTTCATTTAGTCTAATATTTATTGCCCTCCTGTCAAAAACTTATTGCAGTATAATATTCAAATTACATGATGGATGGTGAACCTTTCACAGGCGGCGTATTTCTATCCACAATATATTTAGCTTAGAGCAATCGGGATCAATAAATCTAAGGGGGCTGGCTTTAAGTTAAATGATTTATGAGATCGCTGGATGGAATCCATAAAGAGTTTTGAAGTAGTGACTTATGTTAAGAGACTGTATGAATGTTCTTTCGTCATTTGATTACTTGGGTACTTAATTAGGTGCCGTATGGTGCTGCGACTACGGTACTTGGGCCCATGAGGTCCAAGCTCTCGTTCCATTTGTAAAGAGACTTACCGAGGTGACTGGTGATCATCCTTGCCATTCAACGTAGCAATGCTGCCAGCCTATTGGGTACCATTCCTGACGGCAGCGCGGGGGTTATATATCTTTTATTTTGTATTACAAAAATTACAAAATAAAAGATATATAACCCCCGCAATTACATTAATTTACAAAATTTGTAAATAATGTATGTTTCGATTAGAAATTAAGTTAATTTGGATTTAAGTTTTAGACACTAAGTAGTTTTGAAGTTTTTGTTATTTAAATGTTGCACAATTTTAATTTAATACATTTAAAATTCCTTAGGGACTTAATTGTTTTGACGTGACAACGTCTTAAATTAGGTTGCGGCTGGGAGTCACTTATGAAAAAGTGTAACGCTCGGTAACGTTACGATGAGTCTCTCGTGTTAAGTTTAAGTTTACATGTACAATGTTTTAGTAAACAAAATAAATTTCTATAGTTAAAATTTGTGCAATTCTTATTTTCATTCAATTCCTTGTTCCTATTGTGCAATTTAATTATATTCATATCAATAAATATTCTACCGAGAAAAAGACGTTGTCACGTAAAATCTTCGCCCGTAAAACCGACTTTACAGGCAACCATTTTTTTTTACACCCAAACCACAACATAAAGTTTGATAAAAGGATAAACTGAAGTATGTCTAGTGTTACAAAATATTGTTTTTAAAGTATCTTTAAACCACATTCATTTTAGTCCTTGTAACGCCATCAACCCTATACTATACTATAAAAATGTCAAATGGTGCAACCCATTTTTTACCTTATCGGTATTTTAACAGTTTAAGTATGGTGGTGCAATCCATGTTTAGATATATTGTTTTAAACTTTCATGGTCACTAACATTATAGCTATTAACGGGACCGTTACCACGTACCTTGTCTTTTTTTGTTTTTTAAATGTCGGAGACTCATAAAAAACAAGGTACATGGTAACAATCCCGTTAATAGCTATAAAGTCCATGTTTAGAGTTTAAGCGTTTTTACTAAGTTTCATTGATGCCAAAAGGGTGATCAACGAGCATATAACATGTGTTCGAGTTTGACAAGGTATCGGTTTGATTAGCTTTCAGTGGCCTAATCGTCTTTTACTGAGTCATATTATTCTTTATTATATGTAATTTCAAATCAAGTTTCTTGGAATTAGTTTTGTGATGTTGCTTAGCATGTCACTGTAGGTAAAGGGGCAGAAACATTGCGAAGAAACAAAGTCCCGAACCGCAAACTTAAAAGACTTGTATTGAGAAACCGCACCTTCAGACCTTAAGGGATTTGCTTTTATTGGTTACACAAAGTTGAATTAGGGTTAAGGATGGACCAACTGTTTTCTAATAACGGTCACGTAAACACAAGTCAGATACTTAAATTTTAGCAAAGAACTTTGAGAGAGTAAAAAGTTTTCGTAACTTTTTTGGCTGATTCAAAAAAATATCGATAGTATTGTCCTTTCTGATTTCTATAAAAACGGGTCGAAAACTAAAGTTAGGGGATTTTCTTTTGAAGCTATTTCACTAAGAGAGGCGTGAAGATGCATTTCTGCAGGCCGGCAAGGTGAAGATGGTTGGTGTAGCAGTTTATAACTGCTGTACCAGCTATCTTCTCGTATGGACATTATCACCACTTAACATCGGGTGGGGTAGAGTCATTTGCCTAACTCGCTATAAAAAAAAGGTGTACCAAATTGTGTATTAATTTTGTTTAAATAACAAATACAAACAAATAACAATAAAAGTTTAAAGTTTGCTATCCCAAACCAGCTAACAATTGCAATAAATTCAATCCAGGAATCGTATTCAATATTTTAGCAGTATCATTATCAGCTGCATATATTTTTATTAACTGAAGAATAAACAAACTCTTCGTTCCAATACCAGTCGAGTAGATAATCTAATTCCAATCGCATTACGCGTGGCTATTATGAATTGATGAAATATTATGACTGCCAGCCACCTTGTGAAATTGCCGATTAAGGTTTAATAATAAGGCAGCGTTGTCACCTTTTGGGCATGATACCAACGAATACGGATGATTGGAATGATGACACGTATCACGTAAAAAGAAAAATCTTTTTACACATAATCTAATCATTACAGGGATATGTTGATTTGAACTGTTTTTATGACGGCACGTCTTTGTACACATTTAGAAGTCACGTCACGAGCTGACTCTCCCCAAACTTTGATTGACAAAAGAAAAAAATAAGTTATCATTATTTTTTGAAAATCAAATTGACGGAGCAAATAAAATTTCATTTAATTTACCCCGTCATCATCCCTATCAATATTTCTAATTCTTTCCATAAAACTCAGAAAAAAAATTGCAGATACTTCCAGAACATTCAATTGTTACATACCTACATTATTAGATCTTGTCTTGTCTTTAAAATCAATTAATAAAATTATGTTTATTTTAGTAAAATGTAGGCTATTTTTGCTCGTGCTTTTCTTCCCGGCTGTTCCATTAAAAAGATTACTGGGATTTTAATTCTCGGAAATCCCGGGTACGCTCAAACTCTTTTATTCGGTTACTTAGAGAATAGGTATTAATAAATAACATGAAATTCGTTTTGAATTTCCTCACGTCACTAAAACATACAGTATTTTTTTAGTATTCTAATTTTATCTACATGGTGATCTATTGCATTGAAAACAAAGGTCAAAGGAGATTGCTCAGCTTCCATACATGTTTGGCCTAAAAACCAATAACCATGAAAAATTGTTTCCTAGATTCGAAATTATATATAAATTACCGTAGAAACGAATATTATCGACGGCCACTCCTGAGAACTTCTATAAACCATATACACTGAATGATTTTGAGGTTATGTTTGCAAATAGGCACATAGGTATTAGAATAATAAAAACCAAATAACTTATATAGGAAAATAGGGCAATCAAGCCAAGTACCGATATGTATTAGATTCAGGTATATAGAGCATGTAAAATAACAGATAATTGTCTGTTTTTAAAATTAATGCACAAGAGTAAGTTTTAAAATCATGATTATGCCATTGCGACTTTCAGAAGCAATCTTGTTTCATTTGACAAGTGTCTAACACTAATTACACTAACAAAATGCATGTCAAGGAACTGGTACCTGCTTACCTATGTTATGAGAAACATGGAACTGTTATCATAATTTTATAAAAACCAATAGGATATTTTCTTAGTAATAATTAGGTTTATAATGGTAAAAGGTAATTCTAATGTAATAATATATTGCGTAGGTTCATGATAGTTCTGATCAATGTGTGAAATATGTATATTCCTGACATAGCTTAAATATTCTGATAAGGTAAATTAATGAAATAAAACAACTTAAGTACTTTTATGTTGCGTTTAATATTACATATCATCTACATTTTGAATTAAAATATCATCTAAATATTTTATCAATCTTTACAAAATAGATTTGTTTTGATGTTATATAAACAACCTCGATCAGTCTTTGTGAATGTTACTACACCCATAGCCAATAAAAATGATTCGTATGTTTTCCAAACCGGTAAAAATAGAAGTCCTTTTTTAAAATTAATATATTATTTAAAGGTGGCCGTTAAAATCTAATGACTGTAAAATAAAGTATAAATTACGCCAAGAATTACTGTATATGTCAATATTTTATTTGCATTTAGGCCAATTTGACCAATCTCCTTTAACTTATCTTCGGTCCATGTTCACACTGTTTCTTTGTTATTAGAAGTTCCTTAGTGCAATAACGCATTATTTCTATTTTTTTTCCGTTTTGACATTTTTAAGCGAAAGAATTTTCGAGCATATTCGTCAGAAATCAATTTGTTCGTTAGAACTTACATTTAACCACACAAAGTGTCAAATAATTATTTTATTTATTTATTTATTTACTAATTTAGTACACACACAATAAAATAGATAAGAACAGGAACAAGAAATTTGTACAAGGGCACTACTTATTTCATATTGAAATTTCTTCCAGCAGGCCCGCGAAAGGAAAAAACATAAAATAAAAGGTCGTCAGTGTGTGTCTCCTGAATAAAAATAACAAAATACAATACTTACATAAACAAAACCTACATATATATCTACATAGACATACTAATAAACATATATACTAAATTGAAATATACAAGTGTTAAAAGGAGAAGCAATACAGTTCGGAAACAGTGAGTCAAGAGGATAGATAGTGTAATTATATTATAATTTGTTTCTTACTAAGATGAATAACTAGTTAATATTAAACTTCTATATTAAAATGTGCATTATTCTTTAATGCAAAATCGGCTCAACAGATTTCTATGAAGCTTCTTTGAGTTTATTAGATAGATTGTGACAGAAATACATATTTTTCTGGAATTTTTATTCCTGTGGTACAGGAAAATAGAATAAAGTAAATAAAAAAAAACGATGGGTTGCACTCCGGGAGTGCCGGCAGAAGTGAAAACTTAAATATTAACGTTGTGCATTTTTTATATATTGGAAAGGTTAGGGCATAATTTTGCACGAATTGCTTTAATTATCAGTATAAAAGTACTATCATTTATGTGGTAGAATGCAATATTTTTTTTATCGCGCTATCGTACACAAACATGATGATGATATTACATTAAAAAAGTTTATCTCTCAGAAAAATCAACTTATATGAATCACGTTTAAGCGCACTTAGTGACATCTATTGTAAAAAAATCAACTTACATGAATCACATTTAAGCGCACCTAGCGACATCTATGGTGTAAAAAATGTATTTTCTTCGCAATGAAGCTGCCACCTGGACGTCCTAGATAGAGACTTATTATTATAATACGATAAAATAAAATATTACTATGTTTCGTCCAATATATTGAAAGTCAACAACCTTTCTAATTTTATTGTTTTCGTCAGATAACCGATCAGGCCACGTGTCATGACGCGATTAGCCCACGTGTTTAACATTTTTTACCCATACAAAAAAAGTGTACAACGCCGCTAAAGATGTTTTCACTTCAAAAACTTGTTTTTAAACTTCCTAGTTTTTAATAGCTATCATCATGTCATATCGCTGTGAAGGTTGATTTTCTAGAAACTTTTAATTTAAACCGTACAGTTTCTAAGCTACATACCTGCATTATTCAATTCACATGGACGAGGTCGCGGCATAGTATTATCATTATCTCTTCATAAAGGTAAGATCTTATATTGAGGTTTCACAAGTTTAGTAGATATCTAAGACCTTAGTGAACTTCAAATTAACAGGAGCAACTTACGAAACTATTTCAGTACGTCGAAACTGAACTTTGTTGCGATGCGAAATTAAGTTCATAATTGTGCTGAACATTGCAAACAACTATACAATTAGTTATGCATTACATCCTCAGGGGCTAAGTTGTGATTTCATTGAATATTAATACGACTTAATGGTTTCATCACTTAGTTACCAACCTGCAAAGCTGAAGTCCTAATAGTAGTACTCGTATACAAAGTAGCTCCAAAGTAAGCACCGTAGGTTTTTTATAGGATACTCCCTAGTATCCTAGTATATGTATTTTATCCGTTACCCTTAACGGATAAAATACATATACTATAAGTATATTTATATAGAAATACATTTTAAACACCCATAAATGGAAAACAAATGCTCGTATTCATCACACTGTAGTGTACCTACTTGTTACAAATTGTTATTTTCTTTAATCTAATACAGGTTTTTCTGTTATTTATGTTAAATGTAAAAATTTAAACACATATTTTAAAATATATGTAAAAGTGTCTTAAATAATAATATAATTAAAATTTAATGTTAAAATATAGTGTGTAAAATTGATAATTATAAAATATAAATTTTGGTAGACAAGCGGACAGACATATTTGCTTGTGCATACATATTCTTCTGCGCGGACGCAAGCAGGGGCCGCTTGAATGTAACTGGTTTCAGTAGGCGGGGCCTCTGCACCATTTGTTCCACCATTTGCACGGCCGACGCAGTCGGATCATAGCTTCTGTACCCTTAGTACGAGTTTGAGCTCACGAGAACTATCATTGTTTTCGTAATTGTAAATTATGTTTCTATGTCCATTTTGGTGAAAAGTAACTAAATATACTTAAAATTTAAGAAGACACAAATGATTTAATGATAGAATTTAAACACTGTTTATTTGTATTGAAAATAAAACAATAAAATCAGTACCCTTAGTACGAGTGCGAGCTCACGAAAACTATCATAGTTTTCGTAATTGTAAAACTCGTACTAAGGGTACTGCTCCGTATGCATGTCGTTTGGCCACATGGTGGACGATTGACCATTCTCCCACCGACGCATGCACAGTGGTAGATATATATACTGTGGTGGTAGTCTGCGTCATTATGAACATGAGCAAGATGCAATGACTCAAATGTTCGTCGTTATGGTGGGTGGTCCAGATCTATTATTTGCTCCGTGACTTATTATTCTAAGATGGAATCTGTAAAACTCTGAAGACATTTTAATATCATTGAATTTGGCTGCTGTTCATGTGAAATCTGACATTGGGGTAGCAGTAGCATATTCTGGATTGACGGCCATATTGTTAGAAAAAATTGTAGATAGATTAAGATGTTGAGGGGGCGTAATGATTTTACTGTCAAAATATTTCCACCAAACAGTCGTTAATTATTCCAAAATACTGCCAATGTAATAAGGGCTTGCCTCTATTAATCAATTTGTAGCGTCATGTAATGAATTTTCAGCTGGCAGTAAATATGACAGTTACATTATTGAACGATCAATATACAGAAAATTCCTTCAAACAATTGCTAACTACCGTAAAAGCTGTCGAACGAATAGCCTTCATTCATAGCTTTCATTTCTTCCAAATTATTGTAAGCAGTACAAAGTTCGCCGGGTCAGTTAGTTGTTATAATTATACAATTGGAACTCTCAATGGCAATTTAGGTGCAAGCGATAACAAGTTGAAATGCAGGTTCCTTCAGGTTTTTTTGGGTTTATATGTTTATTATCGCGTGTATTTTATAAGGTCGAATCTCTCCCGTAGCTGTCGTATACAGGTAGGTTAAAATGAAGACGCTTGGAACGGAAAACGTCATTTGGGACGAAATGTGCGAGCATTCAGTAAATTGAGGCTCGTTCGCACTTACTTTCACGGGAACACATAGGGGAAACCAACATATCAAACTTGTTTATACGGCAATTCCCCTGGCTTGATTTTTTTGGCGACAGACGGATGAGATATTATAATTGCGGTAACCGAAGAACTACGCACGGTTGGTAATTTCATTACTTTTACAGTCATAAAAAATCTTTAGTATTTATTTGCTTTTTAATGTTTGAATGTTGTCAAATGAGCATATGTGGCTCTCCTGGTGTTAAGCGGTCACCATAGTCTATATACGCTTGCGATACAAAGAATATCACTGCCCTACCCCGTGGAACCCTGGACCCTTACCCATCGACAAAAACACATCACCAAAAGGTACCTATGTTAACACCTAAGGATTTTGTAAAGATTTTATTTCTTGTAAAATTTTGTTCGGATTTAAACATCTGACAGTTAAATGCTAAAAAATAAAAATATAAAATAGGCAGTGTAATTTTACTGTACCCCTAGCACGAACCATTTTCGAATTCGAAAAGTTTGTAAATCGAAATGTCAATGTCAAATTTTGTATGGAAACTTGAACAGCAGTGGCACAAAGTACGTAACGATAACTAATAATCAGTACATATTTGACAATGACATTTCGAACTCGCAAATAATACGAATTCGATATCGGTTCGTGCTAGGGGTACTATAGTCTTTTGTAATAGTTAATTTTTCACAGTACAGAAAAAATAACAAATTTTTATGCAATGCATTTAGTCAGTCGTCTGATATGAATGCTTGTGAAACAAGTTGTAAGTAGGAAAATAGTAAATATTATAAACTTGCGAAAAATACTATTGTTAACTGAATACAAGAAATGTCAAAGCTGGAAATGATGTAAGAGAAAATTTCAGGAAGATCATTAATTTTTCTCAACGACGGACTACGGCGGAAACGGAAACGTGACGAAGGCGACATTTGTACCGCGGCGACACCCTTAATCTCAACTGTCCCATTTGAAAATTGAACTGTTAAAAAAACAAGTACCTGAGGTAAAAATCAACAATATATACCGGTCCGCTGCCTTTAACAACGCTGAATGTAAAGATATCTATATGGCAACCGTTACTGATCAAAACCTATTGTCATAAATGTAACTGATTTTGTACCTTCAACATAATCTTGAGTACCCATTCTTTCGGTTTCTATTCAAGCGGTAAAAGGGCCATTCAAACTGCTAAGCGTTCACTTACCGCAGTAAAGAACACTGATTTCAAATCGAATAAAAACTTTTTGGACGTGAATTTGATGAGCGATCAATCGAGAAATGCCAGAAAAATCGCTTCTCAAAAACCGTGGGCTATTAAAAGCTAAGTACAGTTGAGGCCATCACAGTGGTTTCATTTGTAATATTCTTTTAAGATATAAGATATTTTGTCTTTATGAGATTGTAAACACTAACATATCTTTTAGTAAAACGATAGGTTATCACTTGAAATAGCCAATGCGTAACTATTCCTACCGCGCCATAATGCAAAGACGATTCCAATTATATTCTTCCGAATAGTTTCGAATCATATACGAAAGCAAGGAAAAGACTAACAAATATGGAGCCCGAGATCCCAAAAAGGACATGAAACGGATACACTGTTAAAAGCTATCCAAACACTTAAATAACTTAATGGTACAGTTAGGAAAGGAAGTTAAAAAGAAAAAGGCCAAGGGGGCCTACTCAAGGATGAAGCCTGAAGCCTTTGATTTATACCCAAATTAGGAAACCGTAAAAGCGCTTTTTGTCACGAATCAAAGGCCTTTAGTTATATGGCATCAATCGCGGAAACAATGCTCGGTTTATAATTAGCCGATAGAAATATTTAATAATAAATAAATGTATTTGTTTCTATGTAAGTATTTAAACAAATACCAATCATTTCATAAAATACTTTTATGACACCTTTGTAGCTTGCGAAGCCAGTAACCGAAATGTAAATAATAATTTAATATACAATTATTCAATAAATTGCGCTTCATTCCCTTTTAAATAGTATTATATTGTATATTAATGGTTATAGTTAACACAGAAAGGCTGACAGGAACATTTTCGCATGACTGCTGACTCGCACTTGGCCGGATTTTTTTAAATATTATAAGACTGTTTGTTAGGGGGAAATATGGCGCTGATTTGTATTCAAATTGAATTGCGAATTCCGCCCGGCCTTTTATCAACTTACTTGCACTGAAGTCAACATACACAGCTACCTGCATATTCCGTCGTAGAATGTTCCACATTTTATGTACATAATCTGATAGCCACAGGTCACGTTACCCAAAACTGTCAAATTTCGTCAAGCTACTTTGAGTTTTAGTTTACTTAAGTAATATAGGTAATGAGTGTAAGATAATGATAGTGGTAACTGGATATTTGGCCAATGGACGTCCACTGCTAGACATAGGCCTCTTCAAGGGATTTGCTTATATTCCCCCCCCCCCTCCTCCCTCAACTCTCTAGATGTCGTGAGTCCACCTGGTGAGGGGTCTGCTGACACTGCGTTTCGTGGTGCGATGTCGCTTTTGGGACCCCAGCGTCCAACGGTCCGCCGAACTATGTAGCCCGCCCATTACCACTTCAGCTTTGCGATCCGTTGAGCTATGTCGGTGATTCTAGTTATTCTACGGAATTCCTCATTTCCGATTCTATCACGTAGAGAAACACCGAGCAGAGCTCTCTTCATCGCTCGCTGTGCCACTCTGAGCCTTCCTATGAAACCCATTGTCAACGTCGTTAACCTAAAATTCGCAAAAGAGCATTTCTTGTTGTCTTTCCAGAAGTTCACTGATACAATCAAACTACCTAATACGGTTTACCCGCCCAAAGTAGGGTTAGCGAAGTAATAGTGTTTCGTTGTTGAATCACAATTTGGGTACGGAACCTAAATAAGAAGCCAAAGTTTTTCACCATTAACGCCGTCCATTCAATCTCGATTTTCACAATGTGTCAATGATAAAATAAATGCTTCCATAATACAGAAATGGACATTCGATTGGCAGAGATGTGGGACAGCTTAATTTCCATTTAGGCTTTTACTGGTTTTATTACATTAAGGGTTTTTTTATTGTATTGTATTCATTTTGCATTGATGTAATTCATGTGCTGGTCAATAATTCATATTTGTTTTACTGTGGTTACAAGCCATTACATTAAGTATAATATCATTATTATCATCATCCGATGGTATATTAGTATATAATTGAAGTCTGATGAGAAATATACCATTTTAAAGGTGCATCATATCCTTTTTTAAATAAAAGCGCATTAAATCCCTTTTGTTTCTCTTGCAGACAAAATGTTTTTATAATTAAAAAATGAGCACTGAAAGCCCACTTTACTTATTTTCCCTCATAATTTTAAGAGCAAAAAAGAGAAGTATCAAAAATTTCAACCCCACACATACTTGTAAATACCTACGCTAATCTTTTGTTGTTAATCCGTTTAGACGAGACAGCGAAATGTAATAACGTTCAACGAAGCGGCAGTAATCTGATGAACTACGAGCAGTCGCGAAGTTTTTTTCCATAGAAGGAATAATTCAATGACAGCACCGCCACACTGGCAGAAATGTATGCTACATTTCTTCTCTTGGACTTTTCAACGAATTTCCAAATGCTTACAATTGCGCATCATCTGGCATGCGCCAACATAGTATAATTACTAGCAAATCATTGCAAAAAAAAGCTATTTATAATCATCTTATATTAATGAACCAGCTGTCGCCCTTGACTTCGTCCGCGGTAAATTTAGACTTTTGGGAAGTCCACAGGAACCTGATATTTTTTGAAGTTATACTTCTTTAGCCGCGTTATGAAAAAATTATGAGAGTGAAATTTTAAGATGCGCGCGCATCACTGTAACACAAAAGTAACATAATGAAGTTAGCCGCGGGCGCGTTATGAAAAAATGATGAGAGTGAAATTTTAAGATGCGCGCGCAACACTGTAACAGAAAAGTAACACCATGAAGTCGGCCGTTAAACCGCACATTACTCGTAAGTCTCGAAAAAAAGCTTCCAACAAAATAGTAATAGGATCTCTTAGTCGCACATGTTGGGACGCTCGTCGCCTCTGATCACTTTTTTCATATTTATTATTTAATAAAACTGTAAGAATGTGCGGGAGGGCGAAGGGGGAGCGTGAGAAGACTGAAGTCAAATAAAGATAGGCGTAGGTAGAAAATACTTAAATTGTGATTACTATTCAATATTTGTGAGAGAAATGGTATTAAGGGTGGAAGTACATGTATACTATTATCAAGACACTAAGACGTCCCACGTGGTGGAAGCGTATAGCGTGCAAGACAAGAGGCCCTACCTACGAAGCGATAACTTGGTCAATTTCCCAAGAACACCTTATACAAGTGGTGTCAGTATAGTATAGCACGATTCACATGCGTACAGCGCCATCTAGTAGCGGTCGGCGTGATGATATTTGATCCTATGATGTGCCATACAATCTGTGTCGGTATAGGATAGCACGATTCACATGCGTACAGCGCCATCTAGTAACGGGCGGCGTGATGATATTTAATACTATGGTGTTACAAAACTTATTTACTTAGATTAAATGAGAAAAACCATCAGTATATTGTTTTAAACTTTCATGGTCACTAACCATCATCAATCATCAAATCAAACCATCAGATTTTTAATAAAAACTTACTAAGATTAAGTGAGGAAAAACAATCAATTTTTATACATATATGAAGTATGTGTTTTTGACAGCTATGACATCACAATATGGCGCTCAGTCGATCCTATTCTTAGTTGGAACAGATTAATATTTTGTAATTATTAATTATTTGCATGCAATTAAAAAATATTTTTAATGATGCTAAAGAAGTATAACTTCTCACGCGCGTACATAAGTTACACGCATCCATTTTTTGGGAGGACAAGTATCCTATGTCCCAATCCAGGTCATAACCTATATGTGTACCAAATTTCAACCAAACCCGTTTAATAGTTTTTACGTGATTGAGTAAAACCATACAAACTTTTACATTTATTATAAATTATATATCAGTAGGATAATAATATGATGGCAAGTTCTTATTCTGCACGTTATGGCACCACATTCGGAAAATAGAGCCTTTACTTAAAACTCAACTTACATAGATCTTTTAAATTTAGCATTTAATGTAAGAGGAAATCATGCTACAATCGATTTCATTATCATTCATTAAGATGGATAAGTATTTTATTTCCAAAACTCACACCAATTAGCCTAGCCCCAAAGTAAGCACTGTAGGCTTATGTCATGTGATACTAGGGTAACGGATATGGAGTACAAATGCTCGTATTTATCACACATACATCTAGCCCCACCGGGACTCGAACCCGGGACCTCTCGAGTAGGCGACACGTTGAAACCCGGCGAGCAAACCACTCGGCCACGAAGGTCGTCACGTGGTCGTTGGATAGATTTTGCACCTAATCCTACACGGAAGAATCCCTAAACGGGGATCCCGCGGTTTCGCACTAATCAGCTTAGAAGTTTTCGCAGGGTTTTTAGCGGATATTATGCCATAAAGAGCACGTAAGAGTTACGGGGTCCTCAGTGGGCAGCCACTACGAAGGCTCGTAAGGCTAGCGGGACCCAGGTGTGAAGTCCGTTCGGCGGTGTGCCTCTTAAAGGCGCCGTCGGCGTCGTCTGTAAACAGAGGTTTTGCCTTCGTCACAAAAAAAGGGTTCTCAGCCATTCAGATACACAAACAGAACCCTAAAAATGATTTGGCCATTCACACCAAGCTGAAAAAGCAAAGTAATCAAAATAAAATATTAACATAATTTGATCGATGGGAAACATGGAAAGTTGACAAAATTCGTTGAAGGAACACACAAAGTTTATGAAGTACCCACCCAAAAATCTCAATCCCTGTAATTTAAAATATCGTTATATAGATAAACTATGTTACTGTGCTTGACTCCCAATTAGCTTCGAAGTTTAAAGTTTTCAAAATTATTTAAAATTAAAAATTAATCCACTGACTCTATTAAATGAAAGGTCGTTAAAGTATTGTAAAAATACACTACATTTGTTTTTATATTATATGATTAAATTTGTTTTTATATTTTCACAGAAGTCAATCATTTATTCAGTTTTTTTCGAAATTATCTGATGGTGAAAATCATATAAACTCAGTTGCGTGATTAAAAAAATAAGTTAGCGGATATACAGACAGACATGGAAAGCGACTTTATTATATCATATCATAAATAAGTAGCTCGTTGGCGCAAGCAAGTAGTTAGCGCGTTCGGCTACCATCGTTGAAGTTAAGCAAATTCGCAGTGGTCGGTCATCGGATGGGTGACCAAAACTTTGCTATCATGAGTTCCTCCGTGCTTCGGAAGGCACGTCAAACCGTTAGTTCCGGCTGCAACTACGTTGTTAAGACCCAACAATCCGTGGGCCCGCGAGGTAGGTCATGACCCAATCTCCCTATTCCATCCATAGGGAAGGCCTGTGCCCCAGCAGTGGCAACATTAATGGACTGATGATGAATATAACATCATTACTGTGTAGATGCAAGCCGTTGAATATAAACAATGAACCTACGCATCGTGCTTAATTTCCAATACAAACGCGCAAAATCGTTTTCCGGGTCAAGGGTTAAGGGACGCAAGTAATTCGTCCGATTGTGTTTGGATTCAATTAAAACCTCCAAATCCTGCGCTGGAATGTTTCTCTCATATTAGTCGTCATCATTTTGTGACCGAATTAAATTTATAACGAGTTTTCACCCTTCCTTAGGGTTTCAGGTAAAAAAGGGACGGGAATATTATCAATGAGGTTTTTATGCAAATCGTTCGTTATGAGAAAATGTATTTTCTTTTGCTCTCACTCTTATTCTTGGCTACTTCCCTTTTACGTTTTTTCTACCTTTAAATATAAATCAATTGCCATACCCATGACGGAGCATCACTTGAGATCGGAAACCGATATGGCTCATAATTTATTTTCGTTGTGGGCGAAAAAGCAAGAAAGATTTTCTAAAAAAACATAGATTTTTGGAACATCACCAGAAACGACTGGAAAATAAGAAGTTGGGATTTGTCACTTGTCATTTTATTTACAGCCTATTAAAATTACATTCGTTATAAATGTGGATTGCTAGTTTTTAAAGAAGTCGCCCTAACTGGCAAAAATCGTACGATGACACGATATGATCTCAATGCGCGGTGAAATTAATGTACCTGTGCTCGTGCGATGACTGTACGAGCTGTATAAGAATACTTCTGAAATAATCTTTATGTTTGAACTCATCGTACGACGAGTTGGAACGGATAATGAAAACTATAAAGCCAAGTAATGTCTTCTGTGACATTCTTTCTCTTTAGTGAGCAAGTATTTTGGAATTCTAAGTAGGCAGTGAATGGTTGAAGCAGCTTCTCCTAGCTCAAGCTTAACATGAGATGGGTGAAATTTATTGGTGAGCATTCTAAACGCTTGTTTTCCTAACGATTAAAAAAATAACATTTTTGCTTACAGACTTGCTTATAAACAGTAATAACATACAAGATTTGAATCAAACAAATCTCATTTACAAGCAATATCAGAAGAAATGTATCTTTAAGATTTACTTCACTGGTAGTGTTTCCTCAGACAAAACTTTATTATTGAGGATATATGCTCGCCTAAGACCGTCGGACAAAAACTGTTCCATAATGGATAGCTGAGAGATTCCTCGAGCAAAGTACCTTATAAATATACAAAACCTTTCAAGGGTTTTTAACCAACTTCAAAAAAGGAGCTCTGACTTCATCTTCACAATTTAGAGTTTCGTTCTTCTAAAGAAAACAAACGGAACTCGCAAAGGTTCACTTTATTGTCAGTCTGTCCATTTGTCCAAACCACTTATTAGGAACTTGTGATACTATGTAGCTTAAAATACTAAGGTTTGCAATGTTTTGGAGCAATGAAAAAATTAAACTCCTAAGTCGACGTAATCCAAAGATACGACCGTTTATGCTCTATTTACTATGCAAATTTTAATTTCATTCGCAATACTAGTAAAGCCTATAGGGTTTGATTAGGTTTTATAGGGTTTTCCCGTTGACCTAGAATCATGGTATTTGGCAAGAAGGAATGCAATTTAGCTCAAGTAAAGGAATAAATCCGAAAACCATATATCTAAGACTTATTTACAGTTGGTAATCAAACCGACATAATTACTATCTCAATTCCTGAAATGGACGAACTATTTACATAAATAGGTACGTAAAAGTTTGTACTGGACCCTCCGCGTACGAGTATGACTCGCCTTTGACCGTTTTTAAGGTTTTTTGTTTCGTAAATATGAGATATTTGTAAGTCCTAATATTGTTTATCCTGTTTATAAAAAGCGTGTCAATAATGTTTAGTGATGAATGGCTTGTTTTACGCCCGTATTACAGAATAACAACTAAGTCTTGATCTTTACTTGAGTACAGTTAGAAAGGGATATCGCTAAGTGATATATATAGCGACACCCCTTTCTAACTATGCTCAAAACTAGATCAATCACTGAGAATCTTTCTGCCGGGACGGGAACGGGCCTTAGAGTTACGGGTTTGACTTATAACAGATTAACTCATCTGGACGTTACAGGCTTCTAATTTTTGATTTGTACTCCGGGTTTCAAGGTGTCACCTACTCGAGAAGTCTCGGGTTCGAATCCCGATGGGGCAGATGTTTGTGTGATGATTACGAACATTTGTACTCCAGTCATGGATGTTTAATATGTATTTCTATATAAATATATTTATATATGTTCTGTATGTGTATTCTATCCGTTACCCTAGTATCCCATAACACAAGCCTTACAGTGCTTACTTTGAGGCTAGACTAGACTAGGTGTGAGTGTTGGAAATATTTGTTTATTTACACACACACCATTTGACGTTCAATGGTAGTTGTATCCTGGCAGCAGATTTATCTGCAACACAAGTTATTCACCAAAAATATAGCGGATGTGAGGGAGATCAGGGAATTAAAGTTATTCAATAAAATTCACGAAACTCAGGCAAACATTTATGTATCACGTATTTACAAGCGAGTGACATATACATAAGAATGCCGGTTCGGTTCGCCACATTCTTCCATTTTACCAACCTGTGGAAATGCTTCATCACGCCTCAATTTTTTTGTGCGGGCATCAATAATCTCCATGGGATGAGATATGGACTCCGAGATAATAATATTGTATTGTTTGCATCCGTAGGTAGTCACTGACGCGAACATGAGCATCTATTTTAGCAATCAAATCTAATGCGGATTATAATATCAACGTAATGTAAATTCCTATAATATCATATTTCATTTGAGCTGTACATTTTACGATGGTTATTTTGCTTTACATCATCATGATGATATTCTGCGTGTGGCGAAAAGACCTCCTTGTATTTTGAAGTGAAAAATTCTTTAGGGGCGTTGTACACTTTTTTTTTGTATGGGTAAAAAATGTTAAACTCGCGTCAGGTTAAATACGTGGGCTGATCGCATCATGACACAATAAAATTGGAAAGATTTTTGACTTTCAATATATTGGACGAAACATAGTAATATTTTATTTTACCGTATTATAATAATAAGTCTCTATCTAGGACGTCTACGTGGCAGCTTTATTGCGAAGAAAATGCATTTTTTTACTATATAGATGTCGCTAGGTGCGCTTAAATGTGATTCATGTAAGTTGATTTTTCTGAGAGATAAACTTTTTTAATGTAATATAAATTTTCATGTTTGTGTACGATAGCGCAATAAATAAATATTGTTTTCTACCACATACATGATAGTATTATACTAATAATTAAAGCAATTAGTGCAAAATTATTCCCTAACCATTCCAAAATATCAAAAATGCACAAAGTTAATATTCAAGTTTTCGCTTCTGCCGGCACTCCCGGAGTGCAACCCGTCGTTTTTTTTGTATAGCGAGGTACGCAAATGACTCTACTCCACCTGATGTTCAGTGGTGATGAAGTCCAAACGCGAAAATAGCTGGTACAGCAGTTATAAACTGCTACACCAACTACCCTCACCTTGCCGGCCTGCAAAAATGCTTCTTCATATATTATTTATAATTTGTTTTTGATATGATTTTTTTTTTAAGCATTTAACTGCTAGATGTTTAAATCTAAAGAAAAGTTTACTAGAAAAAAATCCACGCGGACCGGGCAGCGGACGGGACTCGAACCCTCATCCTTCGCTATCCGGGCGAATGCACTGACCATTGTTTTTGATAGTTTTTACTTTTGGCCTTTTTGCTGTCACTTGTCCTTGTCTCGCAAAAATATAGCGGACGTGAGGGAGATCAGGGAATAAAACGATAAAGTAAATGAAATCACAGAAACTTAGGTAAACAAATGTATAGATGAACGTCCTTGTCATTACAAGGGACAGGAAAATGGACTAAAGTAAAAACTATCAATAACGAATAATCTTCTATACATTTATACATATAATTGGAGTGTCTGTTTGTTATATTGAAATAACCGCCTTTTACTACATGCATATGAATATATATACAGTACATACACCTTTTTTTTTTGTTTGTCTGTCTGTCTGTTTGTTCCGGCTAATCTCTGAAATGGCTGGACCGATTTTGACGGGACTTTTATTGACAGGTAGCTGATGTAATAAGGAGTAACTTAGGCTACCTTTTTTTAAAAAAATCTTCAATTTTAGAAAAAAATCTAATGGTTAATGCGCATGAAGTCCCGGGCGGCCGCTAGTAAATAATATACAAGGGTTCGGTTCGCCACACTGCGTACTTTTCGATATTTTCAATATGTCAATATGTCAAAGGTATCCTCTCATATCAATTGAAATCTTTCGTTACCAAAAAAGTTAAAATAAATTACTAATAACTCTCAGAACCTGAATAATACTGATAAGAGGCTAGTAAAATAATAACACCTTTTTTTCATGCTACCTAGTAATCTGAACTCCTGAAAATTTAAAGATACAAAATTTTAGCTTAGAAAATATTAGACATTTAAAGCGGTTAAATGCGAGTGCAGAAATGCTGTCTTTTCTTGTGAACCATTTTCATTATCGTCTTTGTTTCGCCAATAGAAACGCACATCTATTAAAACACATGCGATATAGCCCTATCTCTGTTTTTTAACGTTGCATTGTCACCCTCTAAATACGGCACCTTAAAAGCTTATAGAGCTGATTATGAGTTTGGCGACGTAATTAAATATAAGCCGGGTATTTGACACACACCTACATGAGATGCTAAAGAATACAAACAACAACAAAGAGGTTTTAATACTACGGGGAGAAATAATAGGTCGCTTTATAAAATACAGCTTAATAAATACCGACACATACTTACTTGTGAAAGTGGCATGTGTAAAGTAATCCAAACCATTTCCTTTCTCTCTATTGTTAACAATCTTCAATCTGTCGGTATACAAATGTTGCAAGTTGAATTTGGCCCACTTTCCGGCTTCCGATTGAGCTGAAATGTGGCATGCATATGGAAATCAGATGACAATATTTACCGGGGGTTGGCTATGTAATGAAACGATGTTACTTCATCTAGCTTGGGCCCGTTTCATTTGTCTAATCAATCTTTTATTTATAATAATTAAGGTAACTTTGTCTTAATTTTCTTTTGTAAACATAGTTCTTTATTATTACTCTATAGCAAAATCTTGTTTTTTTTTCGATTAATTCTTAGCATAAAACTGTACGTGTGTATGAATAAGTTTGTTGCCCATTGTTCGCCGAAAAAACAGCCCAGGGTCCATACCAGGTGGACCAATGAGATGAAAGCGAAAGATACTTGTATGTAGAATTCCCTAGAGGAGAATTATGTTCGCCAGTGGAGGTTCATTGCTGATGAAGATAATACTGAATCACTTTGCTTAAAAAATCCTTTTTCGGAAAACCCTAAATAGACTTATTTATTGTTTGGTAACTTTCCAGATTATGAGAGAAAAAAAAACATTCAAATGATGTGATACCTGCGTCCTGATTTTTGTAGGGGCAAAAAACAGCTGTGGAGCTGCCTAATATTTTTCTCCTGTCAATCAAGAGCAAACACAGTAAGATGTGTGCTACACTCGAGGAAGCGTTATGAACTTATACCACAATACATACAAGAGCCGTACTGTAACTCAGCCGTTTTCTTGAAATAGATACCTATGACTGAGCGGAGCGCTAGGGTTGGTACCTACAAAATGTAAAAGAAATTTGTGTAGATTTTTATTAAATGTGTATAGTTACTATTGCCACGTTACGGACTTAGATTAAAACAAAAAGGGTAGATACGGCACTAGCCTCACAAAAGTGATCCGCACAAATAGTGGTCCACGACCCTAATCGCTTTAGTCACAACTTGACATGCAAACGACGTACATGTGAACGCCAAAAAGAAATATTGATAATATTTTATATATATATGATAAAACAATGCCTAAGTATGTTTTTAAAAAGTGCTCAAATTGCTCAAGTACTAAAAATAAAACCCACGGCATCACTTTTCATTCGTAAGTACTATAAAATATAAAAATTGCTGTTTGTTTTGAATCTTATTCGGTAGTGACGTCGAGTACTGGTCGCGTGATTGGTCGGTAGTGCAGTGACGCGGATCTCGCCGTCTCGTTCGCGCTGCCTCAACGGCAACTTAACGTGCTGTTTCGCTCGGGTCGGTAATGCAGTGACGTGGATCTCGCCGTCCCGTTCGCGCTGCTGCCGTGGGATCAGTTTTTGTTTGATGCAAGTATGAGTGTACCGTATCTACCCTTTTTGTTTTAATCTAAGGTTACGGAATCGAAACGGAAGTGGTCCGCGCAGGTGGCGCGGCGCATCTAACTTAACTCGGCCAACGACCAGTCTCGGCGGTGCGCGACGTGGCACTGCGTAGATTTGTGTTGCCAAGAATGGTTAGCGGCCGTGTCAATGACGTTTGTCTGTGTCAGTGCGTCAATTCGGGCAATAATATGAAGTCAGAGCACTGCTCTTGTATGTATTGTGCTTATACTAAACAGTAACGTCGAGACCACTGGAAGCTTAGTGGGAACAGTAGTACATGGGTGGCAACAGGTAACGGCTTCTTATCACACCTGTAATGTATATTGCAAGAGTGGTAAAAGGTCGTGGCTTCTAAATAAACTGGATAGTTTATTTAGAAGCCACGAAGTCTACTACTATGGGATCATAGTAGTAGACTTACAAACATACAAAATTTCCTTTAATAGTTAACGACCTCCATGGCCGAGTGGTTTATACGCCGGGTGGTTTCATGGTGTCACCGACTCGAGAAGTCCCGGGTTCGAATTCCAGTGAGGGCAGATGTTTGTATGATGAATACGAGCACTTGTACTCCAGTCATGGATGTTTAATATGTATTTCTATATAAATATACTTATATATGTACAATATATGTATTCTATCCGTTACCCTAGTATCCCATAACACAAGCCTTACAGTGATTATTTAGGCTAATTAGTGTGAGTGTTGGAATTATTTACTCGTATTATTATTATTATTTATTAAAAATAGTGCTTAGAGACCAGACAAAGGAAACAAAGCTTCACAAACCCCGAGAACCTTTCAAACATTTTGAGTTCCTCGAGCGTAAAGGTATTCGAGATAAATTACCACCTTGTGGCAGCATTCTTGGCAAAATAACATGAAAATTGTTCAGAAAATTCACTTCATTATCACCATTAGGAAGAAGAGGTGTTATTTAAAATATTTGCCCGGTCATTAAGGGTTCGTACAATCGTTAGGCAAGAAGAATTGTAATACAAAATATTTCGAGTTTTATTAGTCAAATGCAGGTTACATTTTAGTCTGAGAGTTGAATAAAGAACAGAAAGCACCAGAAACTAGCTTGCCCGTGCAAATAATATCTTAAAGCGTTTCAACATTTTTATTTATCTCTATCTATCTTTCTAATATAAATAACACTATTTGTTTTTATACTGTATGACACAGCAATCAAAATGCAGGTAAACTATTAATGTATATTTAATCATTATGTAATGAAAGGTGATTTCATGAATCATCTCTGAAGTAATTTTTCAACTTGACGACTCTGTAAATAATAAAACAGGGAGACAAAACAGCCCTTGCTGAGTTTCTTGCCGGTTCTTCTCAGTACACGGTCTCTGTAGAGTTTCAAACCGATGGTGTAGGTTCTAGACATTCAAAAGCGCTTGTACTCGTAATAGCCTAAACTGATTAAATGATTTTGATTATGATTATCAGCAGTTACCGAAATTTTCAAAGGAAGGGTAAGCAAATGGGCAGGAAACAAATGACTTTTGATCCCGAACAAAATTTTTAATTCAACTAATAACAAATTTGACGGTGTTGTGGTGTGACTATGAGAGCAAGATACGACCGCATATTTATATACTGAAGTAATAATGTTGTGTATTTATCTGCCAAATAGAGTCACTATTTGCCAACCCCGCAGGCTATAAATGGGCATCCTGCTACATAAAATGAATGTATGTCCCAATTTCCTTTAATAGTAACTCAAATAGTAGTTAGGGCATTATTAGGAGAGAGAGATATAAGAGAAGGCATAGCGGATATGCCGCCTGAATTGGAGCGCCCCTCTGGGGAAGCAACCTCCATATTACAAAAGACCACAGTAAAATAACACTACCATTTGGTGATGTTGTGTTTCTGTCGGTGAGTAAAGTTCCAGGGCTCCACGGGGTAGGGAATTGGGTCAAGGTGGGCATCGAGTGATATATTTGATATCGCAAGCGTCTGTAGGCTATGGTGTCGCACACTTACAACATTAAAAAAATAGGAATAAGTAAAAACATCTATGAGAATTCTCAGTATTTTTTCTATAAATCGTTTGAAGAAACTTTATTTTCTAGTCAGAGTGAGATACGATTAGATGTGATATCTGATTATTTCATTAGCGGCAGACCAAAGAAAGTGGTGTCTCACTTAAGAGTAGTAAGTACATACTGCCGTCGAAGGAACTCTGCAGCTCTTCATCATTATCATCATCCGTGCGACACGCACTGCTGAGCAAAGACCTTCCCCAAGGATCTTCACAACGAGCGGGATTGCACCACTCGCATCCAAGTAGTATCCGAGTATAGCCTCGTTTTCGTTGCCTACCTCCATAAATTTGCAGTGGCATTCAAAAACTAGGCCGGACGTCATTATATTGTTGTCGAGCGCCTGGAGTACCGAGGCACTGTCAGAGAGTATCCGGATTCAGATCCAGAGAGTTTGCCCGGTATATATACCCCTAAGACTGATGGAATCACATAGTTTATTCAAGGCTAAATTCAAGAAGTATCTGCTGAATATTCAAAAGCAGTTTGAAAATATTGTCCGTCCCTATGAGAGCAAAGTTAAATATGCTAAACTCGCAATATAATAAGTGGTTAGTGTGAGTTATTAACTGTAAATGTACTAAATTAATTAATTTACCTGGATAATATTTTATTATTTTATTGTATGTAAGAATTATATTATTTAAATTATAAGTGAGTGACCCGTAAAAAGCCATATTTTAAATATATATTACTTAACATTGAATTGACTAAGATTTGAATGCCAACTAACTAAATAATTTGACATTGTATAACTATTAATAATTATTATTATTTGAATGTAACTAGCCACAAAAAAATTGACGATGTGTAGGCTTAAAACCAGCTGCGCTGTGCATATTCCTATGTCCTATTCATATTTATTAGTTATATATAATGTGATACGATACGATATAGAAACAAAGCACTTGTATTTGTATTTTTGAGTTCGGAAATAAGCTCGTCGATCATAATGACTGAACACATCAAAAGAATTTAATATGGATTCATCTCAATTAGTACACAATAATTAATAATTGGGTGTCAGCACATAACCGATAGCCATTATTAGGCAGGCATTAACGTGGCATTTCACGCCTCCCTAATATTTCAATCGTAGATGTATTGCGATCACCTTACACTACCCTCTTGATTCGGTAAATTCTGAGTAAGGCTAAGAAAGAGCAGTAATGTATGTCATACTGTGGATAAGCACGCTGATATTTTAAATGCTGAATGAAGCCAAAGTAAATCTTACATTTATATTAATACGTTTCGCAATAGAATGTTATAGGCAAAGAGCGTGTGATATCTAGTATTACAAGCATTTATATGTCTGATCAGATGACTTCATCCCACCTGAGGTGTGTAGTGATGGTGGGGTCCAGACAGCTAGATAGCTGGTGCAGCAGTTTTCATCATCATCATTTTTAGCCTATTAATGTCCAAGGGCACAGGCCTTCCATATGGATGGAATAGGGAGATTGAGCAATGACCCACTACGCGGGCCCAGTGCGGATTGGTGGGTGCCAACAACTGCAGATGTAACCGGGACGAACTGCTAAACGTGCCTTCCAAAGCACGGATAAGCTCGAAATAGTAATTATTTGGTCACCCATTCAATGACCGACCCCTGTCAAAGTTGCTTAACTTCAACGATGGCAGCCTAACGCGCTAACTACTTGCTCCATCGAGCTCCTTCGTTAACCATCAGGTATGCAAAAATATGGTTGTTTGCCAAAACATGTATAGGTACAGTTATTAAAAGAAAACATACTGCCTTAATGTTGATAGACTTCTTTTAACTGAATGGAATAGTTTGCAGTTTACGTTTCAAAAGCTCTCTTTGCAGCCTAGTGTAAAGTTTACCACATTATAATATGAATAATGCTAAAAGCCCAAGGAACCAGCTATTTGGACCACATTCTTGAATAACTAGGGCAATCCATAGTTTCCTAGAATATAATGGCTATACCGCAACGCCTAACTAAACGATCGAAGGCATTAAACAATATCCTGTGGTAATTGGAAACGGCTGCTATTTTATAAGCTGTCCAATCCATACAGCTCACTGATAGATGGGCGGACAGAAGAACAGACGGGGGAGGCGCTGTAATAGAAATACGTTGTCACTATTTGCTTACGGAACTCTTAAACACGTATAAGCAGAAAAAGGTGTGGATGAAAGTAATTTACCAACTTTTTCTATTGGCTTTGGTATGCTCTATCTACTACTACTTGTATGTTGTACATAGCATCAATGTTATGCCAAACTCATTTCATATTATGCAAAACTAAGAAGCAGATAATATCTTTGGAAAAATAACCACGATGCAAGTAAAACTTTAAAATCATTATGTCTTTGCTCGGCTGGGAATGGAACCTGAGCCTGTATTCTGTCATTGAACCACCGATGCTTTCTGATAAGGTTGGAATCTCAAAATGTCAATTAAAAAACTGGCAAAAGGCATGCTAAAGACAAACGAAATTGCTTGTGGCGATGTAAATAAAGATTCAGTTTAATAAAATATGAATAGTTTCTATGACCGTGACTCGGAAATAATTATTCATTAAAGATCCTTTGGTTTGACAGAAGCCCTGACATTGCACCAATCGGTGAACTTTTGCTATCAAATCATATCAAGTTGCTTTGACAATAGTATTCTTTCTCATTGAATGTTTTCGTGAGCGTATCTTAGCGCTCCTTATTAAACTTTATTATTTTACCTCCAGACATCTATCGGCCCACTTAACTTTTAGTTTTAATATTGATAAGTCCCTACCTAAAAATAAAGTTACCTACATTGAGCAAAAAGTTTTGAAGCTGTTTTATTAAACATCTACTTCTTGAAGCTATTAACGGGATTGTTACTATGTACCTTGTTTTTTATGAGTCTCCGATATTTACATGAGATAGGTACAGGGCAGGGAAACAATCCCGTTAATAGCTATAATGTTATTGACCATGAAAGTTTAAAACAATATGTCTACTTCTTGTGTTTATAAAAACATTATTATTTCGCTGCCTTGCAGCTTAAGAAAGGTTTGAGAAAAATCGATACGTCCGTCAGGGCCGCGGTAGCATAATGGTCAGTGCATTCGCCTGGATAGCGGAGGATGCAGGTTCGAGTCCAGTCTGCTGACTGGTCCGCGTGGATTTTTTTCTAGTAAAATTTTCTTTAGATTTAAACACATAGCATTAAAATGACATCAGGAAAGTTAGCCCCCCACTTTATGAATTTTATTATTATCCAGGTTGTTATGGATTGTTCTATGTTTGTTCTACATTCTTCCTGAGTTTTATTTGAAAAAACAAAAATTTGGCGCTACTAGACAAACAAAAAACGTTTTTTTGTGGTAGCCCCCCATGTTTGGAAATTTAATATTTTTTGAAGTGAAAACTTCTTTAGCGGCGTTGTACACTTTTTTTTGTACGGGTAAAAAATGTTAAACTCGCGTCAGGTTAAACACATGGGCTGATCGCATCATGACACACAATAAAATTGGAAAGGTTATTGACTTTCAATATATTGGACGAAACATAGTAATATTTTATTTTATCGTATTATAATAATAAGACTCTATCTAGAATGTCCACGTAGCAGCTTTATTGCGAAGAAATGCATTTTTTTACAATAGATGTCGCTAGGTGCGCTTAAATGTGATTCATGTAAGTTGATTTCTTTACAATAGATGTCGCTAAGTGCGCTTAAACGTGATTCATGTAAGTTGTTTTTTCTGATAGATAAACTTTTGACGTGACAACGTCTTAAATTAGGTTGCGGCTGGGAGTCACTTATGAAAAAGTGTAACGCTCGGTAACGTTACGATGAGTCTCTCGTGTTAAGTTTAAGTTTACATGTACAATGTTTTAGTAAACAAAATATATTTCTATAGTTAAAATTTGTGCAATTCTTATTTTCATTCAATTCCTTGTTCCTATTGTGCAATTTAATTATATTCATATCAATAAATATTCTACCGAGAAAAAGACGTTGTCACGTAAAATCTTCGCCCGTAAAACCGACTTTACAGGCAACCATTTTTTAATGTAATATAAATTGTCATGTTTGTGTACAATAGCGCAATAAATAAATATTGTATTCTACTATATACATGATAGTACTTTTATACCGATAATTTAAGCAATTCGTGCAAAATTATTCCCTAACCATTCCAAAATATCAAAAAGGCGCAACGTTATTATTCAAGTTTTCACTTCTGCCGGCACTCCCGGATTGCAACCCGTCGTTTTTATTTTTAGTTGATCCAAGTTGTTCTAGTAGTTCCTAACATTGTTCCAAAGTATTATTTGAAAAAACTAAAATTTGAAGCTAACATTTTTATTGCTCACCCTAACAGACCTTATGTGTCGGGGAGTGTATTTATAAACGATGTATTTCTCAGAGATGTAGTTTACAGACGTAATACAGTAAGATAAGATTATAGTAGGTACACACCTATGTTTCCCCCGATTAGGTAACTGTTATCCAACCCAGCTTCCGAAAAAGCAAGTAGGTCACACTGAGAACTCTCTTAAGGGTATCCTTATGAGAAAATGGTCAAACATTTAATGAAGGGAATAGACGTGGGAGTTAGGTAAGTAACATAATTAGATGTCTGTCTTATGGTAGCCATACACACTACGAGAAATCGTTACGATCAGACTGTACAGTTCGAACGGAACAGTTTATCGTACGTGGCGTACGTATAAGAAACTGTGCAGTTTTAACATACACGCTACGATTTATCGGTACCGTTCGGACGGTACAGTCTAATCGTAACGATTTCTCGTAGTGTGTATGGCTACCATTACCTTTATACAAACTTGCCAACTTCTGCTATAGGCTAATTCAATGTAGGTATTAAATCTAGTACAGGAGGACTTTTCAATCCTTATATAAAAAAATATAAATCTGCAACTACAGCGAAAGAGTTTTGCCATTATAGTGGTTTTAGTAGATTTATTTGATGGCATTTTGTTTTGAGTGCTTAATTACTTTATCTACTTCTAAAACACTTTTTTGTGGAATATCTTTATATATATAATTCTTCTGTGAGTGTGTATGTCACTGAACTTCTCTTAAACGACTGGACCGATTTTGATGAAATTTTTTGTGTGTGTTCAAGGGGATCTGAGAATGGTTTAGATTCACAAAGACGTGTAGACAGGACAACGTCTATCGGGTCCGCTAGTAAATATATATAGGTATATTGTCAATGTTACAAGGGTCACAAACTACCGTCCGCTTGATGGGAAGCGGTCACCATAGCTTATAGAAGCTTCAATCATCATCATCAGCCTATTAATGTCCCCACTGCACAGGCCTTCCCTATGGATGGACTAGGGACATTGGGCCATGACCCACCACGCGGGCCCAGTGCGGATTGGCGGGTGTTAATGGCTGCAGATGCAGCCGGGACCAACTTAACGTGCCTTCCGAAGCACGGAGGAACTCGAGATGATTTTTGGTCACCCATCCAATGACCGACCATTGCAAAAGTTGCTTAACTTTCGCAGCTGAACACGCTAACCACCCGCGCCATCGAGCTCCTCTTTGGATAGAAGCTTGCGATACCATAAATTATCACTCGCACCGTTGCGTACCCTGACCCAAATCCCCTACCCCGTGGAGCCCTGGAACTTTACTTACCCACCGAGGGAAACACAAATCCATCAAAAGGTAGTGTAGTCTTGTTTTACTGTGATCTTTTATAAGGTGGAGGTGAGTTCCCCAGACGGGCGCTCTTATTATAGCGGGAAATCCGCTTTGCCCTACCTCCCTTATATAAATGCACTTTTATAGTATAATTTGACGACCTCTGTGGCCGAGTGGTTTGAACGCCGGGTTTCATGGTGTTGCCGACTCGAGAGGTCCCGGGATGTTTAATATGTATTTCTATATAAATATACTTATATATGTACAGTATATGTATTTTATTCGTAACCCTAGCATCCCATAACAAAAGCCTTACAGTACTTACAGCCCCAAAGGCTAGGCTAATTGGTGTGTGTCAGAACTATTTATTTATTATTATTTATTAATATTTCATGCAGTGTTTTTTCAGGTTGCTTTTTCAGGATAACCATACATTATAAATTCGAAAGTACCTCGTCTGTCCCTTATTAATTATGATTATGTACAACTAGCACGAACCAATATCGAATTCGAATACTTTGCGAGTCCGAAATGTCATTGCCATATTAGTATGAAAATATTTTATAAATAAAACTCTCAGCCCAAGCTGGCTGGCTGGTAGAAAATGTGGATTGTTCCGTATTCATCCTTTGACGTCTCTTCTATGTCCGTACTCATCCCAAACTAGTATTCCTTACTGAACCTATTAAAATAGCAGTGTGATGCAAAAAATGGAAAAAAAACACATTTCATATTATTATTTTATAGCTAGATTTATATCATTTGATTAACCACAAAATAGTGCGGAGTCTTCAACCTTATATTAACGAAAGAATGGTCATTTAATTCCTGAAACCTAGTAGCGAAATTGTTTTTATAATATAAAATAACCAACCATAACGCATGTAAAATAATTTCGTAAATAATATTTTTTGCAGAATTGTGGCAGATACAAACGTGTCATGACAATGGTTTGCGGTCATATGTCCAATTTATACCGGATAAGCTCGTCTGACAGCTCTTTTATTGTTTAATACCTACACGTAACACAATTAATATTAACCTCCACATGCCGCGCATCCTCAAGCGAGTACATAGACATTTAAAAATAAAATAAAAAAGCGAGTGTGCTTATGACCACACGACTGAAGTGAACTTCTTTAGCTCCAATGATCTGAAAATCATAAACTTAACCTTAAGATTTGTAGAGAAAAAACCACCAATCCGCGCTGGGTCCGTTATCGCCGACAAATCCGCGCTGTATACGTTATCACCCTACAATCCGTACTGAGTCCATTATCACCCACCAATCCGCGCTGGGTCCGTTATCACCCACCAGTCCGCACTGGATCCGTTATCACCCACCAATCCGCGCTGGGTCCGTTATCATCCACCAATCCGCACTGGGTCCGTTATCGGGATGATAACCGGGTGAGATCAAGCACTAGATTCATGTATTTTGTGACTGGTATTGTTTACCAATGAGTCACCGAAGACACTAATCGGTACGCAAAATAGGGAAGATGCATATATAATATATATGAAAATTTTATGATTAAAATGTTAAAAAAATATAAAAGAAATGCCACTACAACGTTTTTATTTTACATAATGTTATTTTTTAATAATTATTACGAATTAAAAATACTTGAAACGGAACGTATTTTAAAACACCAATCAGCGTTTAGTGACGTCATTCCTGTTATGACAACTTCTTTGAGGTTATGGTTGTTAAAGTAAATATTATTTTATGGGAATATTTATTGCGTTTTTTTACATTTAATAAAAATGGAAATTGCGTTTATCAAAGCAGACTCCAGAAATTTACCAAGAGTTAGCGTTGACATGGTTATAACTTTTTTTGTCCAAAGTGCAGAGTTTTTAAGTGTAGAAATGAAAGGGACTAAATTACTATGGTATGTAAAAATCGTAGTTGTTAAACTTCGTATTTTATTCAGCGGCTTCTACAAATCTTACGGCGATAATGCAATCGGCTATGTCTAAATTAAAAGGGACGGAGAATTATGTACAGTAAAAGGTCGAGTTCTCCGGAGCATAAAGTACGTAAAGAAGGTTATCGTGTTAAAGTTATTTTAAATGAAACGCAAAGCTTGGTTCAGTCCTGCCAATGTGAAGATTGGGTACTTAATTCCATTATATGTAATTGAATTTCGGGGTAATTTGTAGGGGGGGTGGAGGTGGGGCTCCCCCCGACCCCCCCGCCATAAAAGATTTTTGGCGGAAATGCAGTTTTTTTTTTACCTAACCTAAAAATTCATTAAATCTGTTAAATGTAGTGGAATTTCAGGGGGATAGGTATTAGGGAAGACCCCTCCCGGCGTTTTTTTACAGAAATGATAATTATAAAAAATTAGAGGGGTTTTAAAGGTAAAACTGTACTTCCAGGGCCTAGAGATGATATTTGATTTTTTTGTAGAAAAAGTCTCTATTAACGAATTTTTCTTTCTTAGGTCACAACACTAACCTAACCTAACCTAGTGTGAAGTATCACCACACAAGCGGCTCATTAAAGTCCAAAACTCGCACTACACTCGACTCTTCAGGCGAAGGGCCAGCAGAACTCGAGGTCGAAGGCTTTGAGGATGCCATGGTAGTCAGACGACGTTAATATCAACAGGAGTACGAAAAAGCTCTCAACTGCGACGAACACAAACACTGACTGACAGATCTCATTAATGGCGGTAAATTGTCACATTTTGACAATAGTACCAACATAATAAACTTATATTTACCATAGACAACGAGAAACATGTTATTTTTGCATAAAAAAATGGCAGCACTGATCAAAATTGCTGTCAAAATTGACTCATAACCTACAAAAATATTAATTTTCAATAAATTTTTTTTCGAGTTCTATTCGTTTCCGCCTAAAAAGATTTCGTGTACGTGTTTTTAATAGTTAACACTTTGCGTGACAAAAATTTCAGCTTGCAACTCAATTACATATAATGGAAAGCTGAGCCGAAGATTGTGCCACACATTTTAAACTTTATCTAATTTTCGACGTCATTCTCCAACTGTAAAATTAAAAATATGTTATAGACAGGTTTTGTAAGTATTAGTTAGGTTACTAATGCGTTTTTACGTACAAGCAGATTAATTAAGCATATAACAAGTTTATTCGCCGACTTAAGTCAAAGTGATCTTCTCAGCATCGAATAATGGTCTTTGGAGAATAATTGTCATTTCTCTTCGCAGCTTGAAACCACTTTTTTTCAGTTTTGGGTCAGAAGTTTCAGTCAAAAACAATTTATTTGGGAACTTTGTTGAAGTAGATTGGCACAAAGCATGAGTCAACACGGCTTTTTTTCGGTTTATTAATGGTATTGTTATGATCACATGATGTTGATGGATAGTCCATTTTAAAATTTTCAAAAAAATATTTCGAAATTCGAAAAAATATGCAAAAGTAAAAAAATTTAAAGCCAGCAACGAACAAGTACGACCAGTGACAGATAGGAGTGACGTCATCGCAAACATAGGTTCGTTTTCGCGCGAAAATTTAAATTGTCAATTTAAAACCGCAGTTTTTCCGATAAATCACAATGTTTTAATTTTTTAATATATCTGTGGTTTATTCTACATGGAATTCTTTAAAATGAAAACAAAAATAAAAATATTGCATCTTCCCTATTGTAACACATTCGCCAAGTTTCACTTCAATAAACTACAGGCTTCATGTTTATCTTATACGAATTTTGCCGCGCATAGTTTGTTAGAGTGAACTTTAATAAATAGTTTGTCATTCAATAATTTGCGCAGCAGTTAAGCAATCAGTAGCGAAAGATACCAGGATCTCTATTTTTGAATCACTCGTCTGACATAGTATCGTCGAATGCGACATAAGTCACCTTCGACTCTCAAGTCGCATGATACTGATTTTCCGTATTTTTGAATCGATCGTCACCGATGTTACCAGATTAATACATAATATAAAATTTTATTCATTACACGCAGAAAAAATAAAAACCGGTAATTACCGCAATGAAAACGGAACGAAAAAATCTTAGTTCATGGGTGTATAATACGATTGTATTTTCTTGTTTATTATACCGGCACTTCAATTAGCTGTTCGTGATTGCTGTTTGTAAACTTGACATGCATTAGCCGTTATGCCATAATAAAAGAAGAAGAAACTTGACATCAGTCTGCCCTTGTCGTTTCATATAAAGCATGACAAGGATAGATTATCGTCGTCTAATAGCAAAATGAATAGCAAAGTGAAGTGCCGGCATTAGAAAAATTCGAACGTCATAATACCGTTGGTCATTTCAAAATAGTTTCAAATAGTTTAATTTTACTCAGTGGCTAAATCCAATCACACAATAAATCTTAATAAGTATAAGTTTGACACTTACGTGACGTCTGACACAAATTTGACAATTATTCTATCATTCGCCTCCTCCATTCGCCATGCAACGAGTGGTCTCACCCATTCGTTGCACTCGAGCGATTCAAAAATACGGATTTAATTATGTCGAATGAAAATTAGTAGACTTCGAGCGTTCGACGCAAGGCGAGTGATTCAAAAATAGAGCTCCTGGCCGATCAAACATCTCCGAGTATAACGAATATATCTAAATACAACCCGAAACTTGAAGATAGAGAAGCCAAGCAAGGATGAGGGTTGAGGCTTAGTTATCACGATAAAGCTTAAAGGGCTACATTATTTATAGGTTTGTATATTAATTTGAATGCAAATAATTTTCCAAAATTATTAATCTATGAATGCATTTTTATAAACAAACGCTAGATCACAAAATATAGCAGAGCGCGAATCAAGAAAGCCCGGTACTCCAAGCTCGTGTATAGTGTGTTTTACTAAAAAAATATTGTGTTTGGATTTAAATAACCCTTAGTTTTGTAACCCTGCTGATCGGGCGCGTTTTAAAGGAAGTTGACATCAAAAGGCTTAGAAATCGTAGGTCTATAAAAAGGGTTATGAATATAAAAACGCGAAAGATCTGTATAAGAATGGTAAGAATTATCCCACTGAGCGCCCAGCTCACACTCGGGGCTTAGCATAAAAGCATTTATATATTTCATCGACAATTCGACGGCAGATCACGATCACCAGATCTTGGTATTGATTTTACATTAAGCATTATTTATGGATGTAAAAGCAGAGAAACAGTTACAACATCCAATAAAGCGTATCGGATCTCGGGGTAAAATTCTTTAGCAATATTCGGTGATTATTTCTTTTCACAATCTGAAATGATATCTGAAAAGAGCATTGATAATATCGTGTTTCCTGTAAAATGAGACCGAAAGCGGAAATAACGTTTTAAACAGGCGCTTTCTCATCCTTTTAAAGGGCAGAGGATAAAGGTATCTTTTCTTCTTAAAATAAAAATTCCGAACAAGAATCACTCCGTTTACTTGACCTCCATTTTGGTGTGGAATTTTGGCAGATGTTTTAATTTTTTAACTTTATTGGCGACATTTTATCTATACCAATCGATCATTCGGGTAAAGTGAAGAAAATCTTTCTACAAACAACTTAAGGCAAAGCTATAGTTGGATTCTGTCTTTCAGATAAAAAAGCTTGTTCACCAGAAAATAGCCTTATACTTGCAAAAACAAATACCCATAGATGCTTATATCATAAAAATGCATTTAAATTTTACCGCTAAATACATGTTCAGCCTTATAGAAGCTCTAATCGCTGCTAAAAGTAGCATAATTGTGTTCATGATTTTTACCTCCTTTTCATATTAATGTTTAGGTACTAGTAAAATATCGAAATTGACCGAAAAAAGTAAATAGTACGTAAGGGGCAATCGGGAGACTTGACCAGGTCGGAGAGTCCAGCCATCTTTCAATAGTTCCAATCTCCCACTGGGCCATGTCTACCGGGTTTTCCCTACTGTATGACGAGATTAAGTAATATTAAATTAAACATATTCCAAGTATTTCCCAAATATCTATTCCTAGTATGGTTTCCATTTAACAAATTGATATTGTTAAACCCTCAAAGCGGTAGATTAATCAGATTAATAAATCTCTGGGCGCGTCATAATTGATTAACAATGTTAATTTACACTTTGATTTGTAAAATCGTCAACGTTGCTAATAAATAATCTAATTTATAATATGATATTCCTTTTTGAGAAATAATAATATATTTAATAAGTTGTTAATTTTGTAGTAAGGAAATAAAACTTTTTTCTATTCAAGAACTTATCACTATCAAGAAGTCACCAAATAACATACAATCTATGCAGTGGTGGAATAGCTTTTACTTGCGTTTTGTGCTAAATATTACACGCTCTAGTAAAGGCATATTAGCCAAGGAATCTTTTACTGTATTATCTCGTTAGATAATATAATTGATGCTTAATAGCCATTCAGTGAAAGCAACAAGTGTTGTGAATGTCCTTAGTTTTACGACCGCAACTCGGGTTTCCCTCTCAGGAACGAGGCCGCCGAAACTGGGACAATTCGATTGAATAAGGATAAATTGTTGTCAACTTTCTTATTGACCGTTTGCTTTTTACGAACGTGGCCCAGTAGATTTAATTTTCCGCAGGAAAAGAAAAACAATTGACGACTAGGAATCACTTACAACTTTTTCGTCAAAAATTTTTGACTGAAGTCTTAAAAATGTGCAACGTTCTGGCTGAAATTTTCGAAAATATATTTATTGAGTTTGACAGTTCACTATCATACACATTTGGAATCTATAAAGTGGTTCGTGTCTGTATTTCGTGGAGTTGTCCGCAAAATTTAATTTTATTTGGAACGTATAGTATCATGAGGATACTTAAAATAACATGGCAATAAATCGTCAAATTGACCTCCGTGACCGAGTGATTTGTACGGCGGGTTTCAAGGTGTCGCCTACTCGAGAGGTCCCAGGTTCGAATCCCGGTGGGAACAGATGTTTGTGTGATGAATACGAGCATTTGTACTCAAGTCATGATGTTTAATATGTATTTCTATATAAATATACTTATATATGTACTGAATACGTATTCTATCCGTTACCTTAGCATCCCATAACACAATTCTTACAGTGCTTACTTTGGGGCTAGGCTAATTGGGGTGAGTGTTGGAAATATATTTATTTATTTAATTAATAAAACCTCTCTCTTGTAATATTCATTGATATCGAGAAAATAATCTAAAGTGGCCGTTTAATAATCTAAGGTGTATGAACCTTTGGAATCTGTAGTGTGGTTCGTGTCTGACTGAATGTCTGCACGGAGTTGTCCGCAATTTGTTTTCGTTTTCTTTTCTGATCCAACCCAGAACTTTATCTATTCCGTGTGATCCAAGCTTAGAAACTCGGTAGTGTAGAAATGTATCGTAGTCGTTTAATCCGAACCTGGGGTCAGATTTGAGATTCCGGTCCACGCAGGGGACCCCGGAGTGGGGGTTTTGGGTCACCTAAAAAATCAAAAAGAAAAACATTTTTGTTTTGTTACTTACATGTTAAGATATCATAAACTATCAAACACCCCGGATTAGAACGACAGTCGCTAATTCTCTCGCTAAAACTCTAATCATAAAATTAAAAAAGAAATGATAAAATATTTTGACAAGCTACCATTTATTTAATAATTTTGAAAAGGATCCTGTAAAGGGCCCGGACCGTCAATAAAAATTAAAATAAACATATTAAGTTGTTTTACCTGTTAACTCAGATACATCATAAGTGTCGCCGCACACGGGCCACACGCCACGGCCACATACGCCGCCACGAGAAGCTAGAAGCGGCTAATAAAGTGGCTGAAGCGTGCGACAGCGTCCGACTAAGTTAAGGGAGAGAGGGGTGGGGAATCGCGAGAGTGACGTGTGGCGGCGTTAGTATCGGCGCATTAAGTGGCCGGTGCAGGCCACAAGAAGCGAGCAACAACGATTTGTGGCGTGTGGCGGCCACCGGCGTACCGTGTGTAGCGAGTCCATATATAATGTATGAAAACTACAGGAAATATGCCGGTGGCGGCGCGTTTTGTAGTTGTGGTCGGTGGCCCGTGTGCGGCGACACTAAGTCTCGCTTCTTTCTGCTAGATACCGCACTGTCTTAAAACAACAGCTCCGTAAATGAGGCAACTTAATATTGTAATGTGTAGTCAAGCCAGCTGCTCAACTGCTAAATACCCAAGTAATGGGAAATAGTTATTTATTATACAAGAGTGGAAAGTTCCTTTTTAACCGCGTGCTCGATTTGGATGACCGAGCAAGCGAAGGATTCTAAAGTTGAATCACGAGCGCAGCGAGTGATTCTAAATTAGAATCCTGAGCGTCAGCGAGGGAAACAAACGAGCACAAGGTGAAAAATCTTTCCACTCGAGTGCAATACGTAACTTTTTATCCCACCTCAGCGAGGAAATGACAAAATGAAAAAGAAAACAATTTATAATGACAAAATATTTAAGCAATAAAACGTGAAAAACTAGAATGGCGCGAAGCACGCAAATAAAACAAAGAAACCAAGAAGGTTCCAAATTTAAATTTTTTCACAATTTAAAAAGTTCTAATCATAAATTTGGCACCATAGAGGTTACATTAAATAGGTTTAATGACGTTTTGAATTTACAATTATATTGAGTACTCATTATATGTGATGTTCTAAATTCAAATCTACTTTGCCGCTCAAGCGAATAAAATAGAATTTTCCAGCCAGATTTCGAAGCGCAAAATTACACTTTCCGAGGTGGTGGGATGAAAAATATTTTATGCTGTGTCCTATTGGTTATAAAATGTGGGTTATAATTAATGTGTAACATGTTATAACTGTAGCTCAGTTAGTACTTAAGGAAGAACACTTAATTAAATGCGAATATATCGTTTTTTTTTTACTTATACGATAAGGCGTAGGTTTCTTCATCAGAAAAATGATACGTGTGCATAATTGATTAGGCCTCAATTTTGAAATTAATTTATTATTAAATATTATTAAAAATAATCAGAGAATATAAGGTAAATTACAAAGATCGAATTATATTAAACTAGGCTATGTTTAATAGTGAGTTTAAATGGCATGGGTTAAATAATAAAATACTCTAACAATTAATTCCCACTACAGAAATCTCACCCATAGGTTCTTGTATACGCGGCAGCACCTGAATGACATTTCGGGTTTATGTTTTTTCATGTTGATATTTCATAGTTTTACTATAGTTATTGATGGTATGTGATCCCAGAGTCCATCTTATTTATTGTAGTTTTTTTTTCTCTTCGTAAACTGGTATTTTCCTTTCGATTATGGCTAAATTTTAATAAAAAAACATTCGGTACGTACACCTCATACACAACTTTCAGTGTGACTGCCTATGTGAATTTGACAAGTACGCCGGTGGTAGTCAACCGTAGTGAGACCAATCATTCATCTACGCCTGTTAAAAAAGTGTTTCATTTTCGAATACAGCTTTCGAATTGAAAGCGAGCGGATTCAATTTAAAATAAAGTTAGTACCAGTGACATGAGCACGTAAACTTTTGGGGTTACAGCTGATTTTAAATATCTACCTGACAGAATTCTCTCCATAATTTTAAAGGTTTGTTAGTCTATCATAGTCTATTTAGGTTGAAGGGTTGATTTCACTGTAAACGACGCATGTCTAGTAAATGCTAGACTATTCTAATTAACTTAATTCCCATTGTGGTGTGGGAATCGTATGAAAAAAAAAATAGAAAATTATAAAATGAAGTATACAAACTCTGTTATGAAAAGCTTCCAATCTGTTATTGAAACAAGTTAAAAAGTGAGTTGAGTACTTAAATAATGTGAAAACGTTGTAAGCTGAATAGAGCAGAAAGCGTTTTTAGGTCTGCGTTAGATTTTTACAAAGGCTACAAGAAAAAAAAACATTGAATAATATTATTTCGCATTGAATAAGTACGTTTACACCAATATTACTTGTGGATTGGATGGGATTGGATTGCCAACTTAGTGGTTTTCGCCCTTAAAAAGTGAGATGGGATTTTTATTTGCTCTTATTTGCAAAGAATTAACATGTTTTTGCAAATTAAGTTCTTAGATGCAAATTAAGTTAGAAGTTAGTATAGATTAATAGTTTCTGATGGTTGATATCACTACTTTGTTTAGTTGGCAGACCGTCTAAAGTGCAGCTTTCAGTAGGTGCTAAGTGTAAATACAAAAAACAGCCAAGTGTGAGTCGGTCTCGCGCGCAAAGGGTTCCGTGCCATTATCTGTACAACTTTAAGCACTATATTACAATATCGGGAATAAAACTGCAAACAAATCACATCTACTGTATGGGAGCCCTTTGATATTTATGATAGGACGGCACTGGGCGAATATTAAATTACAAAAATATTTTTACTTTAAATCAAATACATTTATAGAAAACACAACAACAGAATTACAAGTAAAACTGGCCAGAGTCTGTAGCCTACACTCTTCTTTATTTTAACCTTTTATTTCGACACCATTGCGCGTGTTAAATAAATAAAATATATTTATTTTTTAATCAATTAAATCATATTCAGACACTTATAGTAAACATAGCCACAGGATTACAAGTAAAAACAAAAATAGAATAGAAAAATGACATGTCAATACAAAAATACGGCTTAATACTTAGCGGCCAGTGTTTGTCGCCAACAGGAGCCCCCTTTGATATTTATTGTATTTATTTAAATTTATTTATTTTTAAAGTGAATACACAACGAAATATTCTGTGAATATGTTAAGCGTAGACCTCTTGCCGTCAATACTATCGATCAAAAATCGACAAAAAAATCACATTTGTTGTATGAGAGTCCTACTTAATTTTTTCTGTTTTTTAGGTGTTGTCTCGTCTGTGAAAATTTCAACTGCCTAGCTACCACGGTCCATGACATACAGACAGACAGACACTGGAGATTTGTAATAGGGTCCCGTTTTAACCCCTTGGATACGGAACCCTAAAAAGCAAAGGTTTTTAACAGCACTACTGTAGCCACAGCTCAAAATGATTATAACCTAAAGCTAAGTGGTGCAAAACTTTTTAGAATATTTTGATTGCGAATGAGTTTTTTAATTAAACGAATTTTCGACTATAAGCTCTTGTAATTTTAGAACATACAAAAAAGGCTATTAAATTGATACATTTGAAAAGGAATGTTAATGATGTGCCTCGGTCACTGGTTCATTAATACACAGCTCTGTGAAAATTTATACCTGCACGCAATTAGTCAACTACTCAGTGTACCTCGCTTGAAGTTGTAGTCTAAATAAAATTTACAAAATTATATTAAATACATACTATAATCGTAATATCTACGTATTTAAATGATTACATTCATGTGAAGATGCAGAAACTGCAATTATATGTAAGTATCTGCTAGTTATAGAATTGAAGTTATTTTACAATTAGCTTCCGCCTACAACATGATCCCCGCTAACTTTAGTTTGGCGCAAGTTTTCCGTAAAAACCTACAACAGAGTATTAAAATACACAAGTATGAGAAAACTAGAAAAAAAAACGACGGGTTGCACTCCGGGAGTGCCGGCAGAAGTGAAAACTTGAATATTAACGTTGTGCATTTTTGATATTTTGGAATTGTTAGGGAATAATTTTGTACGAATTGCTTTAATTATCAGTATAAAAGTACTGTCATGTATGTGGTAGAATACAATATTTATTTGTTGCGCTATCGTACACAAACATGACAATTTATATTACATTAAAAAAGTTTATCTCTCAGAAAAATCAACTTACATGAATCACGTTTAAGCGCACTTAGCGCCATCTGTTGTAAAAAAATCAAACTTACATGAATCACATTTAAGCGCACCTAGCGACATCTATTGTAAAAAAATGCATTATCTTCGCAATAAAGCTGCCACGTGGACGTCCTATATAGAGACTTATTATTATAATACGATAAAATAAAATATTACTATGTTTCGTCCAATATATTGAAAGTCAACAACCTTTCCAATTTTATTGTGTGCCATGATGTGATATCAGCCCACGTGTTTAATTTGACGCGAGTTTAACATTTTTTACCCATCCAAAAAAAAGTGTAAAACGCCGCTAAAGAAGTTTTCACTTCAAAAATATCGATGAAATCGATAAGTAGTAAGCTTACCATAGTCACACGAATGGCACGCATTTCCAAATGGCACCACGTGCGGGTTGGTAAGAATTAGAATGAGATCTTTCATCTCTTTTTCTTTTTAGTATAAAAGTGAGATAAAGATAAGATTAAAAGAGCTTCCAATGAAACCTTTATACCGAAATAATAAAAAAACTGTAGAATACGCACGGCGCCATGAATGGGTCACGGTCTCGCTCCAGTTTGGCCCATAATTTTCAATTTTCGAACAATGTGTACTACCTCCATAAATGCTTTTTTTGAGCAAATATGTTGATTTTTTTTATTTAGATATAAATAACCTTCTTTTTGTAACCAAGGTAAGTAAATAGGGTATTATTTTTACGTTAATACTCGTAGATACATAAAATAGCCAAAGACCTTTCAAATGTCAAAACTGTTAAATTGCAAAAAGATTCCTGCTAGCTGCTTGAAATTCAGAAAAAAGACACCATCGAAGACATTTGCAAGATATCCTCGAGTGTGCGACTACATACTTCGATAACCTCCCCATTTGCAAGTTTATCTTGCGACGCCAAGATAAATGTAACAGTCATATGAGAACATTCGTAATACATTTTACTTCTCGGCTGTATTAAAAAGTGTGTTTAGACACACCTAAGAGTAAATGATAGTTTGTTTAGGTATAAATCAAATTGAATCATGTAACTTCATAATTTATGTTTTTTAACCCAAATTGCCGTAATACAAAAATTGGACTTAAGTTTGGCTTGGCTTAAACCTAATGTTCTCTCTACCATTTACTCGTAGTAAACAAAAGTGATAGTAGGTATCTTTCTGCGACCGGGTGTACTAGGGTATTTGACAAGTTTAAGAAAACGTTCTCACGTTATTTACTAATGTTTATGGAGACCTTAAAAAGCAGATATTATTAATTCTGTTGTATAATTCAGTAAAAAAAAACTAAATTAAAAATTAAATTTTTGAGTTGCCGCTAAAACGTTTCTCTGGACATTATGACGTCTAACTAGTGTAACGTCACACGACTTTCAATTAAACGTCAAACGATACAATGTAATGTCACTTTGGCCGGAAGGTTACTGGCGTGTGACGTCATTTTAGCCTTGACCAAGCCCATGCGTTTTCAGACACGTGACCATGGAGCAAAAATAATCATTTCTATTTAATGATTTTGTAGAAAAGTTATTAATTATAAAACGAATATATAATAATAAATACAATACGACCCAAAAACCTTCAAAAAAAGAGCGTACTCCTTCCTTAAAGGCCGGCATCGCATTTGTGATACTCCTGGTGTTACAAGTGTCCATGGGCGATGGTGATCACTTACCATCAGGTGAGAAGTCTGCTTGTATGCCCACTATAACATAAAAAAAAATGTTCTTTCAGAATACAAATGATAACAATTAGTACATTTATTTTTCATACTGTCAAATAGCCTATATATGTCAATGTTCTGTGTTAACGAGGAAAGAGTGTTAAAAACAAAAGAACATCAACATCGGAGTAAATACATACAATTTGATAAAAATACATCGCAGCAAATTCGCTTCCGATTATTAATTTGTCTTGTAATCACCCCACACCGATGCGCGATCAGTCTCCATCATTACCTGCAAAAAAGAGAATAATATAAAACATTTCCATCCAACACTGTGTTATGTAAACGAAGAAATATTTCCGCTATTTCCAAAGTGCTTTTGTATTTTATGACAAAGACCATCATCGGCTCATTGCTTTCACATCGATGCCGGCGTTGCTGAGTCCTACGTTTTATTATTGGCGGTTTGACGCGAACAATGGAGGGGCAGGGTGTATCTCCTGCGATGTGGGCCCATAATAGGCAGGCAAGTCGATAATTACCAATAAGCCGGAGGGAATGCGCTGTAGTCGCATCATAGGTACCTTTAAATAGCGATGTTGCTTAGCTTCGAGATAATCTCATCTCTCCGCTATATTGTAGAAACAAACAGGGTAACTATCTAAGTAAAAAAACTTTTCCGCGCACGCAAAATAGTGGATTGCGTATTTTCCCCGCGCTATTGTTAAGTGAAGGTTGGTTTAGAATCTTTAAGTAGAGAACTGGAGACTGAGAATAAATAAATAATAAATAAAAATATTTCCAGCACACACCAATTATCCTAGCCCCAAAGTAAGCACTATAAGGCTTGTGTTATGGGATACTAGGGTAACGGATAGAATACATATAGTGTACATATATAAGTATATTTATATAGAAATACATATTAAACATCCATGACTGGAGTACAAATGCTCGTGTTCATCACACAAACATCTGCCCCCACTGGGATTCGAACCCGGGACCTCTCGAGTCGGCGACACCATGAAACCCGGCGTACAAACTACTCGGCCACGGAGGTCGTCAGGTCGTGATAATGAAATTATAATCAGAGTATCCTACTAATATGTACTATAAATGCGACAGTTTATAATGTGTTTGTGTGTTTGTTACTATCTCATAAAAAAAGGCTGAACGGATTTGGATGAAATTTTACACATAGACGCCTTATAACCTGGAAAGAGGCATAGAAGACTTTTTATCTCAAAAAAGAGTTAGATTCCTAAGGGATTTTCAAAAGTGAAAGCTAACGTGGACGATGTTGCGGGCGGCAAATAATTTGAAATAAGAGTTAATTAAATACATTCTTGTTTCCTAAAACTGCTACTTTCGCCTATCTAATGAAAATTTTGATGCAAAAAATAGTGTATCAATCAGGCATCAAACATGACTTTTAACGCTACTTTGCCCTCTAAAAGATTAATGTGCATAGGTGTAACACATAAAGAATACAAGTTTTACGTGGCACGCGTATAAAAATCCCGCTCCTCGCAAAGAATTGCGAGCTCCATATTATGTTTTGCACACTCATACGAACATAGGCTCTTCGAGTGACCCACTGCAACGTAAGGGAGCAAAGTGGAGTCTAACTAACAAAACAGGTCGAGACCCGTGCACAATACAATGGCAGCAACCCCAGCTTGCTTACATTTAAACACCGAATTACCTATATTTACATCACGGCACCTTTTGTCTTATTCAACCAAAGCGCCTGTGGAGATTTTATATTTTCTTTTTTTTCTCACCGCGAAAAGAAAAACTTCTTTTCACAACTGAAGGGTATTGTCATCCCGGCTTCTTTCATTTTTGCTTTGAGGGGAGATATTTTGTAAATGTTATTCAAAAGGTGTATATTTCTTTCCAATGCCAATTTGTACGAATGTCACGATGTGCTTGTGTCATAGTGGTATAATAAATTATTTGTATTTCAATCATTATCACCATAAGTAAACGAGTTAAACATTTATTCAAAAAAATTCAAAATTCAAATCATTTATTATTCGGACAACATAGATCCATGTGTTAGTATACAATACTTAATACTATGTTAGTAAATTATATTAAAAACAGATATAACCCTATTTACAAAAATATTTATCAGTGGACAGTCCCCACGAGCCACTAAATCCCTCACAACACTACTGCGGCTACCACGAACCCGCCGTAGCAATGAACCTGCTTTTTTGCCAAAATAAACCAAAATAGCCGGGAAACTGTCGACCTGCGCATCTGCGAACATTCCCGAAGCACTACACTATCGCGGCAGCCGCAGCAGTGCCCTGAAGGCATTATTGTATTGGACACGGAGGACATCATATGATTTTCGGGTAAAATTAACCCATAGGCTGCTCGAGTAGAAAGATGTACAAAAAGCCTTAAAAAGAGTTATTTTTACAGTGTCAGAACATCGAGCAAACCTACGGGCCAACATATTTGCCCTCTTAGACAATGCCCTTCGCTCCCTTTCAAGGTCAGCGTCATCCTTTAAAGTATCTGTTACAATATGACCTAGATACTTAAATTGCGTAACTCTACGGAGATCAGATCCATATAGTTTTACAGAGGGCACGTTTTCAGGAGTCTTTCCGTGAGCCTTAAAAGTCATATATACACTTTTACTGGTATTATAAGATAAACCATGATTGGTTGAATAGGTTTCACAAATGTTCACAAGCATCCTCGAAGCACTGATCGAAGGAGCCAGCAACACCATATCATCCGCGTAACTGATATTATTTACGCAAACACTCCCTACGTGACAGCCGACACGTGTACCGCTAAGCTCCTCAATCAGCGCGTTGATGTACAGATTAAATAATTTCGGTGAAGTTCTTCCCCCTTGCCTAACCCCACATTCTAATCTGTACTCCTCCGAATGAACACCAGCCCATTTTACACAATTGGCCTGGTTCCCGTACCAGAACATAAACAAAGATATTAAGTCTGAGGGTAAACCACACCCCTTTAATTTATCCCACAGAATACTGTAGTCAACCAGATCGAACGCCCTGGACAGGTCCAAAAAACAGGCATATACAGGCGTCTTTCTATCAGTGTAGTACCTGATGGCGTGCTTGTGAGTCCATATTGCACTTTCCGTAGATAGACCAGGCCTAAAGCCAAACTGAAGATCGTGGATGTTTAGATATTTACTGAGTTGAGAATCAAGCACCCCATCAAACACCTTAGACACTACTGTTGCCAATGTAATTGGCCTGTAATTCAACCTAGATGACACATCTCCAGTTTTATTTTTTAAAATAGGGACCACTACAGACTTCATCAATTCGTGTGGCAAATAAGAATGTACCAAACAGACGTTAAACAACAGCGCCAGCAATCTATACAAGTGCGGTCCCGCGTTTCGTAAATGCTCGACGCTGAGACCGTCATGCCCGGGAGACTTTCCGCGAGTCAAAGATTTAATAACCTTATCAATTTTGCCTGTTATTAAACTCACCGGGTCACAACCTGTCTCAGCGTCGAGCATGGACTGGGTCGAGTTCAAAGGTGATTTAACAATAAAGTGATTTTTAAACAGGTTGGCTATCGCTACTGGATCACTTAAACCATCCATACTTGCAGGAAGACCAGGTCCCAAATTCATTCCATTTGTATACCTCCAGAATTTTCCAAAATCACGATTGTTATGGTAGGTGGCAAGGGCATCCATTTTAATTTGTTCTTGGTGATTTTGACACCACTTCAATTTTCCCTTAAATATTTTTCGAGTCTGAGCCATTTCCTCATAAACTCTGCCACTTTTGGGCTTACCACATCCTACCCAAACAAGAAAACTGGACCTAGCCTTCCTGCGAGCAGCACAAACGTGTTTATTCCAGCCAAACATTTTTTTAAATTGTTTACTTCGATTACACTTAACATTGTAGGTCTCAGACGCAGAAGAACTCAGCACAGATATAATACTATTATATAAGTTATCAATATATATTTTGTGTAAATTGATATTACAATGGTCATGACAACAGTTTTGTAATTCCAAAGGAAAATCAATATTTCTTAATTTTTCATTGCATAATTTGTAATATTTGTCTACCTGCCAATTCGATCTTTCTCCCCACCTAATGCGATTAGGGATTAAGTTGGAAAAAATTACTTTGCGTGGTATCAAATCTAATTTGCAACTGATGAGTAATGGAAAATGGTCAGACCAATAGACGTCATACATTACACTGACAGTTGTGACACACTGGAAAGCCGACTCAGTGACCACACAATGATCCAACCATCTCCTACTCCCATGAGCTTCACTAATATACGTGTATGTCTCAGAGGTAATATTCAAAACACTTACATCGGCGCAAATCCATGACTGGTCATTACAAAATTTACTTAGCTCATTATAAAGCAGCGCATCAGGGTGCGCATTAAAATCACCCATAATGAAAACTGATTCTACACCACTTTCTTCGATTATTGCACTTAACACTCCTAGACAGTCGGTAAACTCATTCACATTTTCGCGACAATCAGTTGGCATGTAAACGCTACACACTATTAGAGGCCTATCCACGAGCGCAATTTGAACAGCACAAATACGCGGATTTGAGCACGGTATTATGGACACATTAGGAAACATGCTCTTTCTCCACAGTAACGCCACTCCTCCATATGGACGACCCACAGTCACACCGGCTTCGGTGTCTATTGCCGAAGTGCCTGTATATCCAAAGTCCCTATCGGCGGTTCCAAGATACTGGAGATCATGTGGAAAAAGCCAGGTCTCCTGCAGCGCAATGATGTCCGCCGTCTTGCACAGCAGTCTTACTCCGTCAATTGATCGCTTAAACGACTTACAGTTGAACGTAACTAATGATGCGTTATATAAATTATTGTTGCTATCGCTATCCATTAGTTGGTTTTATTATTTAGAACCTGAGCAGACTTTTGTCCGTCTATTTTATATCGAAAGTGCACAAACCGTCTAAATAGTATACCATTAGGCCACATTGTACTGTCCAAAAATAGGTTCAATTTTTTTCGGGGCACAAATAGTTTATATGCACTGTGTCCTTTATCTCTTTTCATTGTAAGTTTTAAGAGGGACACATTTTCCTGTGTTTTAGCTTGTATGTACTGTATAATATCAGTCTCTTTTGTGTCCCTATGCACATTAGAGATAAATATCGGTATAACGGATTCCGCCGCCTTGAATTTAATGTCATCTTTTGCAGTCCCCTTGTTGCTACTAAAGCAACAAGGGGAAATTATGAAATCCAATTGAGCTTTTTCAGCGAATTATGTAAAATTATACAAAGACCTGCTGACGCGGCCAACTTCGTAAGCTTCATCATCATCGTCATCAGCCTATAAATTTCCCTACTGTAGCGGTCTTAGATGAACGTCCGTATTACTTGATGGATCACTCTATTGATGTAGCTCGCAGAGCCTTGTGATGACTAAAATTCAATACATTTTAAAGGGGAGAGGAGGAGTGTATGAGGTGAGGTTGAAGGAACCCCTCGACTTTACCTCATACACACCGTGGAACGTTGAACTAACGTGTCATCAAGTCACACTTTTTCGTGTGTGCAGCCATTGTTTATCGATTTATAAGACATCATCACGTCAAAAATATAAAAAGTCCCTGGGAGCCAGGTCAGCACTGTAGAGCGGGTGGTAAATTTCTGTATATCCCGTAGCTTTTGAATCATACTTCGAAACCAGAGCAGTGTAAACGGGCGCATTGTCTTGCAGAAACAGAATTTTCGATTTCCATTGACATGATTCCGTTGCTTGTTCCAGGGAAGAAGTATTTAAGAAACAAAGGAGAATGCCCATTTTACTATGAGTCCCAAGCTTGTAACTAGTTTTGACTAGTAAAGACATGTTGTTTTTAATATCTTTAATCATATTATAAAGGTATTTTGTCTTCAGTCAACAATTATTGTGTTCAAGGAATTTTATTAAAAAAAAAAAAGTCAAAAGTAAAGGCTTTTTTTTGTCTTTGTGAACAGTTTCTAAAATGTTTGAACATGGCGGCACAGTTTTGATGAAAACTTATATTCACGGGATGTAGTCCAGGAATTTTAGCACCAAAAATCGGTCCGCTCTGCATAAAATCCTTCTACGTGATTTTTTGATTGGATTATATCAGAGGGTAATTTGAAGTAAAAAAACCAATTTTTTTGTTTTTGTAAAGTATCTCAATAATTTTTGGAGATACGAAAAAAATGTTTGAATTAAAGTTGGAGAGTATGAAATTTTCTAGAAATTTTGTTTAAAACTTTTTCTTGCAAAATGATTAGTTGCTGAGTTCCAGCTGAATAAAAATTGTCACCAGGAATCGAAAATCAGCGATGAGCGGTAATACGTTACTCTGGCATGCAAACAAAAAAGTATAATCGAAAAATTTTATCATGAAGACGGTAACGATTTTATTTATCGAGAAAAGGAGGGAAATGAAAGATTAAAAAGGAAATTTTGCACAATAAAAATATTTTAACGAATTATTGGAAAAAGGAATGAAAATTTATTCATGTATCCAAATTCATTATCATTTGCGCGATATAAGTCGCTGTTTACAAATCAGGATCGCAGAATATTAATTTAATAAATTGTATTTGATAAATTTTATTCGTCGATGTTAGATTTATAAAAATTTTCGCTGTTTACAACCGGAAGGGCGATTTTGGAAGGTTTGCGAATTTTCTTCTTCCAAGTCCATGTTACCTGCATCAGAAGAATGTATGAGAGATTCATTCGGTGTATCCTCCTCGTCGCTGTCGTCCGCGGCCGGAGTTGAGTTATCACATGTTTGGCCACTACAATTTGAACAAATGATCGAACATTTCAAGCCACTTTTTCGGCAACCGCAGGCAGCTCCGCAATTCGTTTTGCAAAATTACAATACAATATTTGTAGAAAATTTCATGCTCTCCAACTTTAATTCAAACATTTTTTTCGTATCTCCAAAAATTATTGAGTTACTTTACAAAAACAAAAAAAATGGTTTTTTTACTTCAATATATCGGAAAATATCAACAATAGGGGGAAAAGTTTGGTATAAAAAAGATGGGAAATTTTGTTCTCTACAAAAAAGATCTCTTCGGTTTTTAACGTAAAACTTACCGTTTCCGAGATATATGCAAAAAAACTGTTTCCAAGATGGCGGCTAAAGCTCGCAGTTTCGGGCGACAGAAACTCGGTTTTATACTTGGGGGGCACCCTCCGACATAATCCAATCGAAAAATAACGTAGAAGGATTTTATGCAGAGCGGACATCTAAAAATCTTGGACTAATGTAATTAACTAATTCACAACACGATACGTTGAAGTGTACTGACGCGAGTTGATATTCGTTAAAGACTTGATATTTGCTTTGGTTGCATGCAATCTGCGTACCGTGCGCTCCACCTGCCTTAAGTTCTGTAATCTAAGGCTCATATCTTTTTACTAGCACGAGATAGAAAATATTTGCCACAAAAATAAAATTAGTATGTATTTTTGAAGACCTTACATTTGCGATATCCGTGTTACTCCGTGTTACAACATTGTGGGCCTAATGCCCACTTGCACGTTCCAGGATTAATTTATTTAACTTCGAGTTAACTATTGAACTGGGTTTTCACGCACATCACTCATTAAATAAAACTAGTTTCAAACTTTTATTTAATTTGTCAAATTAAATAAAAGTTTGATTCTGACGACGTAGCCTGTAAAGGCTACGAAACGTCAATAAATAAATAAAGTTTCGTGCATTAACCCGTAAAAACTAGTTTTATTTATTGAACTGGGGTTAAAAAAAAATTTGTTTCTTGCACTGCCGTGTGTTAACATTAAACCTAAGGTTAAATAATTAAATGATTAACCCTCCAAAGTTGGAAGCTTTTCAAATTTGACATTACGAAAGAGACATATGCAAGATACTGTTGTGTGAAAGGGAGAACAATACTTATGTCATTCATTATTCACTCTTTTGTATTTAGCCGGTTGTAAGAAGAGGGAATGAATTTGAATTTGAGTGAAATAATTGCTATCATGAAAAATAAAATTGTTCGGTTAGTAAACCCTGGGTTATTTCCGTTCGTGAAAGATGAACTCTGAGTTAAAAAAATGTTATATTAACTTTGAGTTAGTAAACTCGGAGTTATTTTGATATCTCAAGATTTACGTGCTAGTGGGCCTTAGGACAATAACGGGCGTTCTCCTTAAAAAAAAGCCGGCCAAGTGCGTGTCGTGCCGAGCGCAGTGTAGGCTTCCGTAGTTGCTCGTCGTCACAACAATACACTATGGAGACAGTCTTTATTTTAAGCAATTACTTCGTCTAAGTCATATTTAATCTTTTCTTCTAAGCAATTTTTATTAGGTCACAAATTATCTAATACATAAGTTGAACAACTATTGCTCCTAAACTAACAAATCTATTTTAACTGTTATAGTTTCCCTCAAAAGTTTATAAAAAGCACTATTTCTCATGAATTTTTCCAGGTTTTTCAAGCCGATAGTTTAGCTTTTAGAGACCCCTCCCCCCTAGAGGACCCCGCGTAGACGATGAAAAAATAAAATCGTCTCCAGGTTACATGTAGGGGAGCTACCATAAAAAAAAATATTTTTCAAAATTTTATTCTACCATTTTGTCGGCATGATTGATAAACATATCTCCACAAAATTACAGCTCTCTAGTGCTGTTAGCACTCCAAGCAAAACCGGGGACGGACTGACAGACGGACATGACGAAACTATAAAGGTTCCTTGCCAGGACTACGGAACCCTAAAACTGACGTTAATAATATGACGTGTATAACGATGAGGCAGTAACAGGTCACGAGGCTGCGGAGGCTTTTGCACAATATTTCGGTTCTGTGTTCTTGGACGAGGTGCCCCGCTTGAATCCCGCTAAAGCTGCTGAGGAGAGTTATACAATTAAGGATGCTAGGCTCATTTCAGTGTCAACAATAACTGAAGTTGATCTCAAAGCAGCTATTAGGCGTCTTAAGGCTCGATCATCTAGTGGACCTGATGGCATTCCGATTTTTTTGGTCAAGGATTGCATATCCGCTCTTAAGGCTCCGCTTTTGCATCTGTTCAACTTGTCATTGGTTCAGGCCAGGTACCCGGATTGCTGGAAGCTTTCTCGCGTAAAACCTTTTGCGAAGGGAGACCCTGGGCCCGATGTTACCACATATAGGCCGATTGCTGTGCTGTCTGTTTTTGCAAAATTATTTGAAACGATCCTTAATGGATGCATTAGCCAACAGATAGGTAGCCGGTTGCATGATAGTCAGCACGGATTTCGCAAGGCGCGCTCGACTACAACGAATCTGATGACTTTGGTGGACTATGTTTCTACAGAAATGGACTCCAGTAGACAAGTGGATGCAGCCTACTTTGATTTCAAGAAAGCCTTTGACCTCGTTGATAACGACATCTTACTACGAAAGTTATCAGGGATCGGTTTTGCGCCTCAACTTTTGCAGTTCTTCGCAAACTACCTCAGCGACCGATGTCAATTTGTACGATTGAATGGACATGAGTCTGAGGTTTACTTCACCCGTTCTGGTGTAAGCCAGGGGAGCACGTTAGGTCCAACTCTGTTTCTCGCCATGGTGAATGATCTGCCGGATACTGTTAACTTTGCTGAGTGTCTATTATTCGCTGACGACCTCAAACTCTATCTGGGTATAGGTGATAGATCAGATATAGATGCTTTGCAGAGTGACATTGATGCCGTGGCCGCATGGAGCGAAAGTAATCGTCTGTCTTTCAATCCTGCAAAATGTAAAACCATTACATTCTCACGAAAGCGTAATATGTTACATTCTGACTATAAATTATTTGACACTCCTCTGGAACGAATCGACGAAATAAAGGATCTAGGAATTACTTTAGATAAAAAAATGGACTTCCACAAGCATGTGGCAAATATTTGTAAATCGGCGAGCCGACTCTTAGGGTTTATTCTGAGGACAGGTTCAGATTTTAGCAATTTTGCTGTGGCCAGAGCACTATATAACGCGTATGTGCGAAGTAAACTCGAATACGGGGCGGTTCTATGGGACCCACACGAAAAAAATAATGCCTTATGGTGGAGAAGTTGCAGAGGAAGTTCGCTCGGTGGTTATTTAAAAAGTGCAATGGGTATTATCCGTATCTTTATCCCTCATCGTTCGTGTACGGTATGGTAGGGCTGAATACACTCGCTCTTAGGAGAAAAGTCATTCTCGTCATCCACTACCTCTCTGTGCTCTACGGGAAAGTGGATGCCCCTGGCGTGCTGGAGCGGGTGTGTTTGTTGGTGCCCTCGCGCGTCCCACACGACGTCGGCGGGCTGGTGGTGCCGCGCCGGCGCCCGCGCCTTATACACCGGCCAGTCACGCGCACCTTACACGCCGCGCACGCACCCACTACGCGCGCGATCCGACTCATCGGGGACATGCTCGCTCAATGTAACAATATCGACTTATTCGCTGATGGTTTGGCAAATCTAGTGGCGGCTGCACTTGAGTTTCTTGAGAAAATAGCTTATTGATTATTTCTAAATTTGACAATTCATTTATTTATATAAATATACTAAAATGATATGACATTATTTATTAAATTAGTATATTTGACATTATCTGTTGAAATTAGATATGACATTATTAATTGTTTTATTGATTTGACATTTTTAACTATTTTATTATAAATTTAATTAACTTTTACAATGGGTGATTTGACTTTGTTTCTATTATGTACTATTTGACATTGATATTTGACATTACCTAACTATTTAACTATTTGGCATTACTGTTTTTTTTTTCAGTTGTTATAATTATTATTATTTGGTTATCTCTTTTTCTTAATTTTATTGAATTTAATGAATACCTTCCATGATTGTTAATATTTTGTAAGTATGACTTGCCGGCGTGTTGGATTATTCTGTAAGCCTGCATGTTTAAATTGAATAAATAAATAAATAAATAAATAAATAAATAACCACCACTTATGGCTAATTTCTTTAGGTCCTGAACTTATCAAGCCGTAAGTATATGGACGAGCATCAATCCCATGGGTACGGTGTAAGTTCTACAGAAAAACTGTTGTTACAAGTAGCCAACATAAAGTATCAGTTTGAAGTTCCTTTAATATCTTCCAAAAAAAAATACTTGCAAGCAGCTAGATAAATTCTTAGTTCTTTCATTCAATTCCTGTCTAGCAAGCATCTCTTCTACTCTAATAAATAAAATATATATTTTGATGGATACAGTCTACAAGATATCATCATTTTTAGGGTTCCGTAGTCATGACAAGGAACCCTTACAGTTTTGTCATGTCCAATTGTCCATCCCTGGTTTTGCTTTAACACTATTAGCACTAGAAAGCTGTAATTTCGTGGAGATAGGTATATTGAGCACGCCGACAAAATGGTGGAATAAAATTTTGTAAAACATTTTTTTTAGAATAGTTCCCCTGCATGTAACCTGGGGATGTTTTTGTTTTATTATCTGCCCCATCATTTTCCGATTTAGGGATCCGTTTCCGAAATATTGAACTTTAAAGTGCTAATTTTTGTTCGAGTAGGGCGTCCCTCCACTCTTAAAGCTAAACTATTAGTTTGAAAAACCTGGAAATAATTCATGATAATAGTGCTTTTATGGAAAATTATTACAGTTAAACGAACACTTTAACGAACAAATATATTTGTTCGTTAAAGTGTAATAGCCGTTCAACTTTGGTCAAACAAAATTTCTTACCTATTGAAAATTCCTTAGAAGAAAACATTCATAGTGGCATAGATGAAGGTATTGCAGCGTAAAACCTTGCGTTGCAACAAAACCACAAAAAAATATCATTAGTTCCACTACGCTACCGCGAGTATCAACGGCAACGGATTCTGAGTCGCGTTAACGTTACGTTTTTATAAAAAAGTAGGTATATAAGCACTTGAAAAGATCGGCGGTTATACAACATCATCTCCTTCTCAGGAGATGATGGCTTCAGATGAAGCTTTTTAGTCAGCAAAAGTGTAACAAAACTTTGCAGCCGCCTGTAACGAAATACAAAAAAATTCGGTGTTATAATTCGTATTAAATAAAATATACATATATTGAATAGGGATGATGACTATTTTTTTTCTTCGTTGATCAGGTAGATTATCAAAAGGTATTGGACACGTATTTTTTCTTTTTTCACATAATATAAACATTGCAGAGATATATTGATTTGAAAAGTCGCATGACGTCACGTTTTGGTACAATTTTCACTTAAAAGTGACGTCACGAGCCCCTGCTCCCAAACTTTGACGCGCTATAACTTTGTCATTTTTTGGTTGATTGCTCAAAGAAAAAATACGTGTCCATTATTTTTTGATCATCTGACGGACTAAATAGATTTCGTTTACTGTACCCCCGTCATCACCCCTATTGATTTTTGTTTGTGACGCGTTTTGTCTTGACCGGTTTTATAATAATAAGAGGGTAAGAAACTAATATAACTTTACAGCAGGCTGTTCCAGTTTCATGAGCGAATGAGCTGTCAACATTTGGGCTGCTCAACGCCCGACGGACTTACAACTTTATAAGTTTCTCAGGGCCGTCATTTTCAGGAACATTTGTGTGTGTGTGTGTGTGTGTGACGCTTTCATTCTTGATCGGTTCCTGATTGTGGCAATATACTTGGAGATGTTTGTTGCCTGTATGATTTCGATTATCCTATTCTTTATTGTTAATGTACCTACAGAATTATCGTGTTTTTATTTCAAGCTGTAACTGCTGAATGTTTAAATCTGCGTATGGAAGTTTGAAAAGCCTACTTAGCTGTGAGATTTTTTAACATGGCGTTTGCAACAATGTCTAAATATCGGAGACTCACAAAAAACAAGGGACATGGATGGACAGGGCATCAACCCCACAAATTACTTTAATTGTCTTTAAATTTCATTATTTACTAGCGACCGCCCGCGAACCATCCGCTTTAACTTTAGTGTTTTGAGAATTTCACAGGATTTTTTCGAGATGAAAAAATTCCTATATCTCAATTCAGAAAATAAACTAAATGCATACCAAATTTCATCTTAATCCGTTCTTTAGTTTTTGCTAGATTGAGTAACAAACTTGCGTATTTACAATATTAGTAGGACATTCTACTGACTATGCATGGAGGTACATAAAAATCTATGACATTTTTTGTGGTGTAACTAATATGTAGGTTAGATAATAACAATAATAATCCATTTATTCATAAACAAAATTATAATAAGACATAACAGTCAATCATACTAGGCGTAGCCCGTACTATGGGGGAAGTAAAAAATTAACAATATTTAACTTACGGCCTAAAAATACAACTAACTTAAAAGAATGGATACATTGGTGATAGTACGCGCGTATGTTTGTATGTGAGTGTTTTGTGTGTGTATGTGTGTGTGTAACTGTGTGTTGTGTGCGTATGTGTATAACCAACTCATAATCCTTAAAAGATTCTCTGCTCTGTCATACGACCATTTTAATAACATTTTTGAGATGTTATTTCGCTTCTCCCGAACGGAGCTGTGCTTGAGATTCGATATGTTAACTATTTGGTATATATATATATCTATATATACCAACTTTATCCGGATATATATATATCTACTTAATATTAAGAGTTTCTACTAAACTAAGCTATGGACTGATGGACGGACTGACGGACGGACATAACGAAACTTGTTGACTTGTGAACTTTACAAAGTGAGCTTTCGCGTGACGCCTGGCAGATATGAAACTTAAGAAAATCTACTTGTTTGAGAAACTTATAACTTGAAACAACGCCGGCCGCTCTTGAATAACTTTACTTAGTTTCGCTGGCTCAGCTTTTAATTTACTCTTTTGATCGTATTTAATATTTAAGAGAGATAGGGCACAGCGGTTTTTTCGCTCGAATTAGAGCGCCCGTCTGGGACAGTAACCTCCACCTTATAGAAGACTACAGTATAATAATTCTTCCTTTTGGTTGTATTGTTTCTGTCGTTGAGTAAGGTATAGGGTCAGGGTAAGCAATACCGCGAGTGCCAGCTTTGGTACCGCAAAAGCGTCTATACGCTATGGTGGCTGCTTACAATAGGGTATTTGACAGTATTAAAAAGTGCCAATTGTTAGCATCTGTGTTTAGAATGAATATTAGCAGGGGCGTTTACTATTTTTACAAAAAAAATGGTTGCCTGTAAAGTCGGTTTTACGGGCGAAGATTTTACGTGACAACGTCTTTTTCTCGGTAGAATATTTATTGATATGAATATAATTAAATTGCACAATAGGAACAAGGAATTGAATGAAAATAAGAATTGCACAAATTTTAACTATAGAAATATATTTTGTTTACTAAAACATTGTACATGTAAACTTAAACTTAACACGAGAGACTCATCGTAACGTTACCGAGCGTTACACTTTTTCATAAGTGACTCCCAGCCGCAACCTAATTTAAGACGTTGTCACGTCAAAAAATAGTATGATTTAACTAAAAACCCACGAAAAAGATAATAGTTTTCTTATCTATTGTCACGTGATACAAAACACTTGGGATTGGCGGAGCCTAAAATTACGTCACTCACGCGTAAACTTTCGGGTAAAGTGACATTACATTGTATCGTTTGACGTTTTAATAACAGTCGTGTGACGTCACACACTAGTAAGACGCCATATTGTCCAGAAAAACGTTTTCGCGGCCACTTGAAAATGGAGTTTTTGATTTGGTTCTTTTTACTGAATACACAACAGAATGATGAGTATCAACTTTTTACGGACTCCATAAACATCAGTCAATAACGTGAGATCGTTTTCTAAAACTTGTCAAATACCCTATTAGGGCGTTAGTAATAAACATGGTGGAGTCCCACATACCTTCTACTAGCTCCACCAGTGGTTGAAGTATGCGTAAGGCATTTCCCAGAAACAAAAAAGGCAGGCCATATGTTTGTTTGCCAACCTTTTAACATAAAAAATAACCTTTTTTATAATAGCAGGAAACTTAGATTTTTTTCAACAATGCAAAACATAGGTAGTTAAATGTTCGATAATAAAAATATTCAGTATAGTTAAATGTTTCTAAATAACCATAGTTAATAATTTCTCTAAATAATTATAATTATTTCGAAAAATTAGTAACTATAGTTTGCATTATTACCGATAATAAAGAATAACTTAGAAAAAACTAATTTAGTAAAAAGTAATACACGTAAAATCTGGCAAGATGATAGAGCTTTTAGATCGCACCGAAATCTTGACTGCAGTCTTTTTGGGTGACAATTAGACTAAAAGCTCCCATAATCATGAACATGAACCAAAATACGATATTTCTATGTTTTTTGAAGGCAAACGAGTTGACAGTCCATCTGATGGTAAGTGGTCACTGCCGCCAATGGACACTTGTAGCACCAAGGGTACCACTCATGCGTTGCCAGCTCTGCAGAAAAAGGTTTGTCCGTCTTTTGAAGACCGTCATATCATAGCTAAGAAGGAATACTGCTGAAGGAAGTTCGTTCCAGAACTAGCTGATACACAAGAAAAAGTTTTTTTTTGTGTGTATGTTGTTGGTCGCGGATGACCTTTACAGCGTCACCGGGTTTGGGGACGGCGAGATCCTAAGGGGATCTCAAGCCGAGATCGCCTTAGGATCGACATTGGCGAGTACCTCTAGAGGTATTCCAGGCGGATGGCATCTCCCCACGGGGGGGGTCTCCTCTCCGTATTGAGCCTTTAGACCTCTAGAACCTGAGGGGTCGGCTTAACTAGAGGGCGTCTGTGAGACTCCCTCGGCGGAGCCGTTGTCGTGGGGGGGCCAAGAAAAAGAAGAGCGCGTAACGCATGGTGCTAGAACGCCATGCGCCCAGATCTGCGGCGTATAGAGCAGTGAAGGAACTTGCCTGCTATGACTGTCAGCCCACTTTGTTTAAAAAGTCTGTAGCAGAAATATAATAAAGTTAGGTTAACAATAAATACATAGTTATTTTTAAAAACATACGAAAGAGATTGTTAATAAATCAGCTCTTAAATTGCGTAAAAAGTTTTTGCTTAATGTAACTTTTTTTAGCTAGAGACCGTCATAACCTTATAGGCCAAAACTTTGAATTCTATGTGAGCCGATAGATATATCCGGGAGCATATAATAAAGTGACTCACTTCTGCACATAATATTTGTAGGTAATGGCTATGGCGAGCGTAGCCACTCAATAACTGTTCTCGCACGCGCTACAATAGATAATTCACGCGGGCTTCATTGAATTTCTACATTATTATAGCAATACGTTATTTTTGTTGTTTCAAATACTTTCATATCAAACGTCAGCATACTTACAAATTAAGTGGTTGAAGTGAATACTAATGATAGAGATTTATTATTCCACACAACATAAACATACTTCTAAAATTTTTATAAAAAGTGAAATATTTCAAAAAGAACAGACCAATTTCTGAAAGAAATGGTTATGTAAATTTCAGCTTCCCGGTGCGGGGACTTTATTACAAACATGTTACGAACACTTAAAGGGCATCCATGTGTACACTGGAATTATGGAGGTACACATCGAAAACTTTTCTCATTTACTATCTCTGTGGTACAACGTTGAGAAATAGTATGGGCATACACATGACACAGCAATGCTCCAACAAAAGAACTTCGTTCTGGCCCAGGAGTGAAAGAAAACAAGTAACACACCAGCTGCTTCATTTCTCACGTAGATTGTGAACGGCGGCGGCGGTCTGTTGACAGGTGTTTATCAACAATATACGTATGAAAGGAATGGGAGATGAAAATGTTTGTGGCAAGTACCTATAGCTGTAATAGTAATATTTGTATAAACTAAAGGTACTCTATTCAAGGAAAAGAGTTAATAGTACTGATGAAAGCTCAACCTTTTCACTATTGGCCGTATTGTATTGCTGTCGTGACTTCGACCAATGACAGCCTGAATTTTCTAATTCAATTCTCAATTGTGTGAGCGATATTGTGATAGAGAAAGCGCTCCACTGACTCGTTTTCGTGAAGAGAGAATAACAAAAAGTTAGTCTTTCTTTTGCTAATGCACCATTAATGTTCTGTTAATTTGTGTATAAATAATCATCATCAGCCTCCTAATATCCCGGGGTACAGGATATAATTGGGAGAACCGCCTATGACACACCACGCGGGTCTTGTTCAGGTTTTTCTTCTCGCTCGTTTCATAATCATAATCTTATTTGTTTTTTAGGTTTTCACGCACATGACTTATTAAATAAAACAAGTATTTGGATAGGATGCGAAACGTCAATAAATAAATAAAATCAGTGCATCTAACCCGTTGAAACTTGTTTTATTCATAATCCATAATATTATATTATAATGTTTATTCATAATTATAATATTTCATAATATTTTTTTGCCAAAAACTCAGTATAAAGGTATTTCGTACTTCACTTCACTCTTGTCAGTGATGTAGCTCGCCTTACGATTTCTGGCCAACTAGCTCCATTCTTGTTCAGATTGGTGGATATTAACTAAAGAAAATAGATGTGGCCGGAACCAATGATTTAACGTGTCTGCTGAAACACGGAGGAGCTCGAGATAATAAAATACTGGTCACCCATCCGTTCGGCGGCCATTGCGAAAGTTAGGCCATTAGAAGCGATCGCACTATCGATCTCTTCCAATAAGCAAATAGTTTTAAGCTTCCTAGGTTTTCGCTGTTGATTTTAAAAGTTACTTAATGTTAACATGATACAAAACATAACAGTGTAAATAAACTCTCAACGCCCAGTCAAAGGAATCTAAATAAAAACAAATCCCTTATTTCTAATACAATATTCAACGTCGCGTGAACCAACTTTAAAGATGTATAAGGGCTGAACTCCAGGTAAAAATACAAAAAAGGCGCGATCGGAATTTCTCTCGTGAGCAAACAACGACGGCGACGCCTCGAGATAATAAAGGCGGGTACCTATATTTAGAAGTGCCTCGTGTAATATCTGCCTATGAATTTTACAAAAATATGCCTACATAAATTTATGTAAAGGAATTCCTTGCGCAGATTTTTTTTCTTTTTTAATTTATTAAGGAAAACCAACAAAGCATAACACAGCGTCAGTGTTAGTAGCTACAGAAGCAGTTTAAAGCTATGGTTAGTGTCGCTTTAATTATAGGTTGCCACGGTATGCGCAATAGGAAGCAATTAAAATTAACACATTCTATCATTCAGCAACTATGAGCTAGTTTTGGCCACAAGGCGGCACCCCAGACCAAACTCCGTATTTTTTTTTTTAGATATCGACGGAAGGAAGAGAGAATTCTTAAGTTCAAATTAAATATCCATTAAGGTTGTAAACGACCTTCGTAGCTCGAGTGGTATGTACGCCGGTTTTCAATGTGTCGCCTACTTAGACACTCCGGGTATGAATCCGATGGGGCGAATGTTAGTGTGAAGAACACGAGCATTTGTACCTAAGTCATGGATGTTTAAGTTGTATTTGTAAATAAAAATATACTTATCTATTTAAGTATCAGTATGTTATATATTCTATCCAAACCTTACAATGCTTACTTTGGGGCTAAGTTAACTGTTGAAAATGTTTGTTATTATTAGATTTTTTTACGGTCAACATAATGTTTTTGGATCATTAATTTTAATAAAGGGTTATTTTTAATATGGCATTGCACATTTCTTATAATTACCTAACTGCTTGCTTTAACTTTCTTGGCTTTTAAAGAACTGATAAAATATAAGACTTACCTGGTATATACTACATCAGAGTATGTATATAATTTAGCTATGATTGCGACAACTTTGAATCTATGCAAAATTTTAATCGATCAGGAATCAACTGAGCAAATAATTATCCACATCTGCACGTTGTATCTATTTTGGTACACCCAAGGCCACGTTTTGGCTTTATTTATACGCCTTTATGACGTTGTAATTATAAATCGTAATTCCTGGTGATAGATAGATAGATAGATAGATAATGGTTTTTTTTCTTCAACATACATTTACAGACAGAGTAATATAATAAAAAAAAGATACAAAGAAATCAGCTATTAAATATCCATATGTATGCTGCAGAAAGCAAAAGGCCAAGGCTCGGCTAAAGATTTGCCAGTTTTAAGGCAAAATACCGATTTTCAGCCATCACCTTTGGTGCAAGCATATCAACAGACCAATGTAAAGTCAGCAACGCATCCAGTTACGAAATGTGTTAAACTTTCTCAATTAACTATGGTGCAATATGAATAAATTTAAGAATAATTAAAACAATAAATATACTATAACAATGAACCTAAAACTAAAAACCTTAAAAAATAAAATATAATAACTAAAATACATTTTAATAATGGGACTCCTTTTCAATAATGTATTTTAGTTATTATTGTTGTAAATTAAATATATTGAAAATTTAAACAATTAACTATGGAGCTTATTTTAAACAAGATAAACCTTAAAGTCATTAGGGAAAATTGGACAGTTTTGGCAAATATTACCTGTAACTGCCTGTACTTATTTCGTCCATTTGGCAGGATGCCAACATTGATATTGCAATTGGTAATTTCAATCCGCCACTCACTGCCATCCAGATAAGAGAGTTAATATGAGATTCAAATGAAACCCGAAGAAGAATCTGCTTATCGTTTGATTTGGCTGAGCTTTGCAACTTTAAAGATTATTCGTTCATATAATATTAAATGAAAGAAAAAAAATGTGTTTTATTTTAACAGAGTGTAATTTATGAATAATAACAAATCTTGGCGCTATCTTATGGATTTTAATGTAGTTTTCAGCAATAGATAGAGTGATCCAAGTAAAGGGTTTAATATGTACTGATGACCCGCCCTCGCTTCGCTTCAGTGTAGAGCTATAGTTTTTTGTTCTCAGGCTCGTATTATACACAATGAGTTTCTTCATGTAATTATAAACCTAAAATTGTTTGGATAAGAATTAATACCTCGGTCCAAATAATGTGGTCTAGTTTGTACCGGCGTTACTATTGCATATTTTAACACGAAGAAGAAGTTATATATCAAAGAAGTTAATATACTTTGTTAGATATCAGCATCATCATCATCACCAGCCTAATTAATGTCCCCACTGCTGGTGTGGATTGGTGGATGCTTACCGACTGCAGATGCAGCCGGGACCAACAGCTTAACGTACCTTCCCAAGCACGGAGGAGCTCGAGATAGTAAATTCATAGTGACCCATCCAATGACCGGCCACTGCGAAAGTTGCTTAACTTCAACGATCGCAGCCGAACACGCTAACCAATTGCGCCAACGAGCTTCTCTTGTTGTAAGATATACGTACTTACTAATCTCACAAAGCTGGAGCGCTTGTTTTTTTAACGCGTTTTTTACCATAAATATATTAGTCCGATTTGAAAAAATATTTTTGTGTTGAATGGTGCATTTATCGAGGGAGGCTATAGGCTATATAACATTACAATAGAACCAGTAGGAGCGGAGCATCGGTGAAAGATGCTTTGGCAAAACGGGTAAAAACAAGTTACACAAAAAGCATGTATGATGGAATCCCCTTAAAAAATCTGTTTTACGTACATACGTTTTCTCTCAGATAAACGCTTGTAAAACCGCAGGGTTCTAGTTGTGACATAATGTAATAGACAAACGGTATCGCGAACTTTTTTGTAGATATTGATGTCCTCTATAAGACTTTAGTATATCACTTTGCTATATTTATCAATGACTTTCGCAGCGTACGCGATATAAGGTGACTTTTTGGTATTTTTTGACATATTGTGTTACATTATCAAAGTTTTCATACGGAACCCAAATTTTTTTGAAAATACACCATAGCCTATGTTCATTAGAGATAATTCAGTATTCTAAATGTGAAAGAATTTTTCAAATAGGTCCAGTAGTTTCGAAGCCTATTCAGTACAAACAATCAAATAATCAAATCTTTTCTCTTTATATTTTTTATTTTATTTTTTATTTCGTATAGAAAATACATTACCTACCTATATATAATACTTAAAAAGGTGCTCTTTACCGAAGCGAAGCGAGAATGCGTTAATGTATAAAAGGCCATCCAACCGACCGCCAACTTGATTTCCTAGAAATAACGATTCTTTATAATATAGTTGCTTACACGGTAAGTGTCTATACATATAAGAAGTTGCTTTTATTTTTACAAGTAAAAACAACTGAGCTCATAAACGTTCGCGTTTTATCCTAAAAGCATACACCGGCAAATATAATCTCTTCTGAAGAGTAAGTACCTTCTCTTTTCTTACATTTTTGATATTAAATCGACATTGGATTTTATGAGAAACATAAAAACAAGGATGATGATCCTAATTCAGTGATAAATAATAATAATATAGAAAGAAAGAAAGGAATAAATGTTATTAGCCTTAAACATAGTCATATTAACGTAAATAAAACAAGCCAAAATAGGCTAACTAGGTCCCTGCCTCAGCTTAATACTATAGCAACACCAGGGCTGCTGAAGCGCTGATGATTCTGGCAGGGTGTAAGGTTGATGACACAGATTTTTAAACAAAAATAATTCACCAAAAGAAAATAGTTTAGGGACTTTCTTTAAATAACGGTGGGATAACAAAGTGTTACTCAGTATGACTAATTTCTATCTAACATTACCCCGAGACATCATTATAATTTAATGTTGACATTTCAAGTGACGTGCTGTCTTAATTTTGAAGTATCTCAATGCACTGCATTGGAATTTCTGTGTTCTTTGGGCGTCCCATCGGTCCCAGCTGCATCTGCAGTCCTAAGCTCCCACCAATCTGCAATGGGCCCGCAGTGTAGGTCACGGCATAATGTCCCTCTTCCAACCATAAGGAAGGCCTATGCCCCAACAGTGGAGGCATTAATAGGCTGGTGATGATAAAATTGCAAAATATATGACATCACACTATACGGTTGAGGGTCGCGCAAATCCTAAGCAAGAACAAATATTAAATTCTAATAGTTGCATTCGATCTCGATACACGTCAAAATATGGAAATTTGTACAGCGGACCAACGGACGTAACGAGAATAAAAAAAATTTCCATACAAAACTTGGAATTCGATATTGGTTCGTGCTAATGAAAACTACACAGCTGTATAAACTACGAGAAAGTGTTACAAAGCATTATATTCGTGTGACGTCATTTATTTTTGATCTTTTTTTCGAACACGCGTTTTTCATTCACTGGCGCGGCGTAGCTGTAAAATGTTTGAATATCCAGAGAGAGCTTGCCGTCCAGTGTGTGTTGGTAATACTATAGGCACAGCACGCGACCTGAGCGCAATCCAATTACGGGATTAGGCCGCACTAAAGTGGGGTGAAGTGAGGCGCGACAACAGCGCCTCACTGGTCACGCCAGATTCACATTTGATTCTCCCGGCGAGTTCCCCGACAGTCAATTGATATGATACAATTGTACGTTACGGCTTTTCCTTCCTTCCTAAATTCAGGATAACGATGAATCTATCTCTTCTTACTTATAATGGGGTTATCCCCATTATATCCTTATCTTATGATAAGGATATCAGCAATGCAGTGGTATGATTTTACAATGGTCCAATAAATAACATGAACCTTTTCGACATTAGTATAATGTGATTATAAGTCTTTTCTTAATACAGTTAAGAATGATTTGAAAAAACAGTTTAGTCAGTTTTAAATATATATAACAACAAAAGTATATTTGACTATATTAACAGCAGGTTCCTAATCAACTGAAAAGGAAATGTTCGTTCGCAGAATCGAAGAAATCACAGTCAGTCAGTCAGAATTGTAATTTGATACCTACCTATGTCATATCACATAATGTTTTCATTGTCGTGCAAATACGAATCCTGAAATTCTTCGGGCAACTGAGCTCATAAACGTTCGCGTTTTTATCCTAAAAGCATACACCGGCAAATATAATCTCTTCTGAAGAGTAAGTACCTTCTCTTTTCTTACATTTTTGATATTAAATCGACATTGGATTTTATGAGAAACATAAAAACAAGGATGATGATCCTATTTCAGTGATAAATAATAATAATAAAGAAAGAAAGGAAAAAATGTTATTAGCCTTAAGCATAGTCATATTAACGTAAATAAAACAAGCCAAAATAGGCTAACTAGGTCCCTGCCTCAGCTTAATACTATAGCAACACCAGGGCTGCTGCAGCGCTGATGATTCTGGCAGGGTGTAAGGTTGATGACACAGATTTTTTAAACAAAAATAATTCACCAAAAGAAAATAGTTTAGGGACTTTCTTTAAATAACGGTGGGATAACAAAGTGTTACTCTGTATGACTAATTTCTATCTAACATTACCCCGAGACATCATTATAATTTAATGTTGACATTTCAAGTGACGTGCTGTCTTAATTTTGAAGTATCTCAATGCACTGCATTGGAATTTCTGTGTTCTTTGGGCGTCCCATCGGTCCCAGCTGCATCTGCAGTCCTAAGCTCCCACCAATCTGCAATGGGATAACGATGAATCTATCTCTTCTTACTTATAATGGGGTTATCCCCATTATATCCTTATCTTATGATAAGGATATCAGCAATGCAGTGGTATGATTTTACAATGGTCCAATAAATAACATGAACCTTTTCGACATTAGTATAATGTGATTATAAGTCTTTTCTTAATACAGTTAAGAATGATTTGAAAAAACAGTTTAGTCAGTTTTAAATATATATGACAACAAAAGTATATTTGACTATATTAACAGCAGGTTCCTAATCAACTGAAAAGGAAATGTTCGTTCGCAGAATCGAAGAAATCACAGTCAGTCAGTCAGAATTGTAATTTGATACCTACCTATGTCATATCACATAATGTTTTCATTGTCGTGCAAATACGAATCCTGAAATTCTTCGGGCATATTTCTCGTTACAAGGACTTCAAGGAACAGCTGGTAATTTAAGGGAAAGTTGAGGGTAAAAGATCTCGTGGTTGCTCTCATACATGGTGGACAATTTTTATCAAAACGGCGACGCACTCTAATGCTAAAAAATGGCCTCGCTCTGCAAAATATCGAGCTACATGGCGACGCATCGAGAGAGCATCGTTTGCACAGAAATCGATCGAGGTATGAATTTTTTGCACAATGAGAAATTGAACTTTTGCACAATCGAAGGTGATATAAATAATTTCGATAACCTCATTGTGATATTTTTCTTAATAAAAAATCTAATTGTGTACTGCGTTATTTCATCATGTTTGAACTGAACTTTAAACATGATGAAATAACGCTGAAGATGATTGTTTAATTACTGTTATAAGTAATATTATTAACCTAAGGCACCTCGCGCACTAGACGGTTATGCCCTACAAGAGTGTCATTCACTCTCTTAAGAAAATTAAGTAGTTTGGTGATTTGACCACTGTCGCTTCCAACTATGAAACCACGCTCAAGATGTTTTTATTATGTTAAAGGGGTTGCAATCATGTATGGTAAGCGGATACATACTATCACAGACTTTGTTGGTCGATGTGATTTCTTTACATTGTTAAATATTAATAATAAGAAGAAGCTTCACCCACCGCCTACATTCGAGAAAAAAGTCTTGAGTGGATAAAAATGTTAGGAACATTAAATTACGTGAGTGAAAAAAACAAAGCGCAATTCATATGTGAAAGTGAGGCAAATAAACTTTTGATGCTCTCGTTGGTAAGAAATCTTCTAGTCTAGGCCCAGAGGCTTGCGATATGGGAGCATCATTCATGCGTTACTTACTAGATTACGTATAAGAACCATTTTCTTTGTACCGTCCACAACATTCACAGTTATTTATTTATGTTTTTATGTAGTTATTTATTTGTTCATATATGCCGTACGATGATTTGATAAAAATATGTGTTCTTCAACCACCGGGGGAGCGAGAAGAAGGTATGTGAGACTCCTCCCTGCTCAGCTGAACAGGGCCACTAAAAACCAGACAATACTCCTGCACCGGTCATCCGGCGTACATTCTGAGGACCGCAGTCGCCCCAATGCATGCCGGGAGTGCTCGTGTGGTCGCGGCGACCGTTGCCGACTGTCCGCGCACCCGCAAGGTGATTGTCGCGAACGGACCCACCCCGATGAAGGTGCCCCGGAGTATCAGGAGCATCAAGAGAGCTTGTGCAATAAGGGCCGGTCCCCCCCCCCCCCCCCCAGGGCAGACCCGCGGCTCTCACAGGAGTGGGAGGGAGATCGTAGTTCTCTCCGTCCCTCTCCCGTCCCCCTTGATGTGTACGCGCCCTAACACTTAACATCAAGTAAATGGGGTTATTTATTGGGTCCTTTTTTTAATAATGTTTTATTCAATCATTTTATAATTAATGACTAAAACCCGGACAGGTTTGTCATAACACATTTGTGTTATATTAGGTTAATATTGGTGGCATTAACATAGACAGAACTACGAACATAGCAAAATTAAATAGCATAAACAGGATACATCTCGTCATCGACCGCATCTATCTATTCTCAACACAGGATATTTAGAAAAAGCTGACCGTGAGCTATCTGTATCAATAAATATTATGTTTTCTACTAAAATGGTTTTTAATTTCGGGTTTAGCATTTTAATCTTTCATTTTAATCCGAATTTCTTTAGGTAAGTTATTAATAATTGTTGGAAGCATACTGGATAGTCTCCTGTTTCCGTAAAAATTTTTTGAAGGTTGTAAATTATGTCTAAGTATGTTTTAAATGTTCGACCATAGCTAGAAATGCTTTATGCAATAATAGGATCTATCAAGACTTTATATAATGTTAATAGTACTTGATACGGTCTTTATTAAGATGATTTTAGATTACAGGGCCCGCAATTTGTTGAAAACTATTTTCACCTGTGGTCCCCAGTTAAAACGACTAGCAATAATTAAGCCTAGGTATTTGGGTTATTGTACCAGTTCGATTGGTTCGCATTGACAAGAAGGTAAGGTCTTATGCAGATTGTGAACTAGTATCGATATTTCGCGATTATGAGTTGAATGTATATGCAAGAGTTCAGTTTTGTTAAACCTACTTGGTTTACCTACTGAGAACACTCTGACCGTATAATATAAACATTTAAATATGTGTCACTAGACATTTGTCTCTCTCTCATTTTACTGCATCTCTGGTATTATTAAAAGTGTAAATACAATAAATGTATGTTATTTCTCCCCCAAATATCAAGTAGTTTTTTCTATGTTCAATACGAGCCCCATGTCATGTGACCATTTGTTGAATAGTGACGTGTTGCAAAGTACTTTGAGCAATGCCTATGTCTCGGTCCGCAGCTATCAAGTGTCGTCCGCAAACTGATACAATGTGCCCTTCTTGATTAGGTTGTTGATTCTAGATAAATAATAATAATAATCTATGGTTGTTGATATCATTAACATAGGATAAATAATGCAAAAGACCAAGAACTGACCCTTGAGGGGTACCTTCCGTAACCGTTTTAGTTATTCACTATATATGTCAGCGAATTTGACCTAGTACTTACGATTTTGGAGGTAATTAGTGCTCCGTTAGAGCAATGGACCTCTTATTTCGGTCATATTCAGTATTTCCAAGAGCGTGTTATGGTGCAGCGTATCGAACGCATTGCCATAATATGTAAGCGCTACAAGAACGTGTTTTCTTTCGTTTTAATAAGTATTAATATCATCTGTAAACTTAGCTTAACATAGTTGTATTTTTTTAGGTTGCTATTCATATTAATTTGGTGAGAAGATATTATTTTCTTGATGGAATCTTGAATTTGATACATATGTACTTTAGATATGTCGATGATCACTCTAAGTACCTTGTTTATTTAATAGACGGATCACACTTTTCTTTAACTCATTAGAGTACTCACCATTTTCAACGCTAGTAGTTATCAGTTTAATTATTGCATGAACTATTTATTAGCTATATATTTTATGTCCAATGGCCTAATTCCGTCTATTCCAGGTGATTTTTTACTATTTAACTGTTTAATTATTCAGATTATTTGATCTACTGTAGCAGGTTTAAAACGAATAGAAACGTTTGTTTCATCTTTGTAGCTATTTAGGTTCAATTATAGTTGTGAGCACTTTAGTTGAATAAAATTATCATGTATCTGACAAATCTTTCTAAACAACAACTTTAGTCGTTTTAAATAATAAGCCTTAAAACATAATCAAATATGGACATAACATTTTGTTACTCAACACTTTCCTGCCAACGCGTTTTAAAACGAAGGAAATTAAACAAACAAGCACTTAGAAAATATGCTGAATCAGCACGAGAGGTTGGGAAGTGAACACAAATTTGCGAAGAGAATATTTTATTTTGGCTTTTCTTTAGTGTTGCTCTTAAAAGGAAATCTATGAGCTTTGTGTAGCTTCTAGGCGCGTCGTAGGCAATTATACTGAGCCATGTGCTCTTGTAGAAAATTATGGTAAGGGGGCCACACTTTTTGACAGCAGAACTATGGTGCATTCGGTACAACGGGTACTAAACAACGTAACAAAATTTTCGCTAGAAGCGAAGAGAGGGCGGGCCACTAATCCCAAATAAATCAAATTGTTTATTATTAACAAAATAGTATTGAGTATTAAAAATCGGTCAACAATTAAAAAAAAAATATGTTGTTAAGACTTTTGATGAGTAGTTATGAACGGGGCAGCACGCCACCATTAGGTGTGAGCAAATGCTCATAACTTGACCAAAACTTGATTCTGATTGCGTCGTTGCTCTCGGGTGTGAGCGCTGATTGGTTAGATTGTTTGATGTCGTATCGTTTGATTGGCTATTAAACATCTTGACCGTTATTCGAAGCCTAATAATAAATATGAGATATGCCATCGTTTCCGTTTCCTCTTTTGTTCGTTTCTTTCCGTGTTTTCTGTCTCTTTCACTCCTTCCACCACCACCAGCAGTGGGGCGCCATGTTTTTGGCGCGCCATTTTTAGTCATTGACGTCGTTGTTTCCGTGCCGTCAACACGTGCCTGGTAAGTACTACCAAGTGTGTGTTAATTTACCTCTTTTACCAATTTATTTTACGAAATATTGCAATAATTATTTCCTATTCTGTAAAATTATTTTCATGAAAATCAATTTCAATTACAAGTAAACAAATAAAATACAAATCCAATGTTCATGGCGAAAACATTGGGCACCAACGCTGTAAGTCTACACTAAAAATAAAAAAGGAAGTTTTCATGTGGGTATTTTAGAAAACTGTCCGTTTGCTGGCGTTCTTTTAGTTCGAACGTTTAATACTTATAATTTTCTGTAACGATTATTGTTCGGATAGATATTGAGAGTAGCAAACTGTTTTAACGGCGTGTGCCGTTCGTTAAGGCGTATTTTAAATTTCCTTAAAATTTTCGCTCCTTAAGATAAGTGTATAGTGTATGTGCATACAATTTAGGCGTACTGGTTAATATTTATCGTTGAACTATGAGTGATAAATCTAGCAATGTGGTAACTGATAAAAATGCGAGAAAGAAGAAACAAGAAAGTCGTGATAGTGTTAGTTCCAGCAGTGCATCTGTTGCGAGGAGCAGTTCAACGAGTAGCTCTGATAGCATTCGTTCTCGTCGTGCTCGTAAACGCTCTCGCGAGCGCTCTACTAATCGCTCCCGCGAACGATCTCATGTTACAAAGCGTCGTCGAGAAAACCGTAAGTTAAATAAATTAATCACGGAAGTTTCATTTTTAAAAACGCAAATCCTAACTAATCGAAAAGATGCTAGTTATCAGTTAAAAGATAATTTTATTGATGATGACGTTAGCCGCCGTTTGTATGATAGTGATTGTGATGAGAATGACCAACATTCTAATTTATGCAGTGTTGAACCAGAATTTTCATTATCTATTGGTACGAAATTAAAAGAATCTGATATTCTTAAGACTCCTCAGTCGTATTTAGAAACTTTAAAAGCTATTCAACGACTAAATGATCCAGATTGGCGTAATGTGAGATATGCCGATGTGCAAAAATATTACTGTCACACACCGGGCTTTACTGAGCTAGATGTTAATGATGAAATTAAACGATATGACGCATCGCGAATGTTACTAAATACTGAAAAAGCTTTTTCCGCTATTACCTTTGCTCTTCTTAAACAAAAAGATCATCTCGAAAAAGAACTGCGAAGTTTTTTAGCTTGGGCTAAAGATTCTTCTGCCTTGACATATGAAGATATTAATCTTAAAATAGAGGAAATTTTCATTTCTGGTGATTTTTCAAAGATATCTAATGACGCTCTGCAACTGGCCTGCGGCCACAGAGCCGAGATAATTCAACAGCGGCGGGAAACAATTCTTGCCTCGATTAAAGATCCATTACACAAAACCATGTTCCGAAAAATCCCGCCATCCTGCAATAATCTTTTTGATTCTGAAATTTTTTCGTCTACCCTCGAACGAGCGGGTGGAGTTCGTAAGGTTTTCTGGCCGCGAGAAAAAGATCGCGCGTCTGCAACGCAGGCCGATCCAGGTCCTTCTACCTTAAGTAAACGCAATCCTGCACCGCAGGCAAATAGGGGTGAGAGTTACAAAACTAATCGGCATAATATTAAGGCTAACTCTAGCTATAATAATAAGCCGTTTCGCGGTAGAGGCGGAAAACAAGGGAGCAACCGTAGAGTTGACTCGTTCAATCACGCCCGCAAACGCTCCCCCTCGTCCCACCGGGACAGGAGAGGCAAATCACGGAAATACTGACTCACCGTGTCACTTCCGAGCCGGTCAATTGGAAATGTTTTACGAGAGATGGAGAAAATTAAAAGCACCCAATTACATTTTAAAAATTATATCAGGTTACCGTATCCCTTTTTTGAAAAAACCTCCTCTATATACACCGAATGTAAACAAAAATCGAGGGGTGACACCAGAATCAGAACAGATGAGCATAATTATAAACAAAATGAAAATGGAGAGAGTGTTGACAGTGGTACCAGCTTCTCCAAGTTTCATCTCGCGAATGTTTGTAGTGCCGAAGGAAGATGGGACCATGCGACCGATTTTCAATCTACAAACACTCAACAGTTACGTTATCACTACTCCGTTCAAACTAATCAACGTCCAAAAGATACCCGACTTCTTGCAGCAGAACGACCTGATGGTGAAGATAGACCTCTCCCAGGCATACTTCCATTTGTCAGTTTCCCAGTCACACAGGCGCTTTCTACGCCTCATTTACAAGCAGGAATTGCTGCAAATGAACTGCCTTCCCTTCGGGTTGAGTTCAGCACCAAAAACCTTTGCATCGCTGAGCAATTGGATAGCTCAAATTCTTCGTCAAAGAGGAATACGCATCGTGGTATACCTAGACGATTATTTACTTGTAAACCAAGATGCTCGATTACTGCAAGAGCAAGTAGCACAAACGTTGAACCTTCTGGAGTACTTAGGGTGGACAGTCAATTACTGCAAATCAGTCCTCATACCGTGCAGGCAAATAGAATACCTAGGAATACTGTGGAAAACTTGGGAGAACAAAAAAGGACTCCCAGAAAAGAAACGCAGGTAGCTCACAGAAGTTATAACCAACATTCTCGATGCCGAGACGATCACTCTGAAAAAATTACAAATTATTGTGGGGATGCTGAGTTTTGCCAGTTTTGCAGTACCTCGAGGGAGAATCCATTATCGTCAATTACAAAAGCTGTCCATCAAAAACCTAAAAAATCCGGTGGATTCTCTATTGGCATTACCGGGCTCTGTCATACACGAGTTGCAGTGGTGGATGAATCACCTCGGGGATCACTCTCCGATTCATATACTCCCACCAACACAGTACATTGTAACCGATGCTTCGGATTGTGCTTGGGGTGCACAGATAAACAACAAGTTTATCTCAGGAACCTGGTTACCAGAGGAACAGAAATTACACTGCAATCACAAGGAGCTTTTGGCCATATACAAGGTCTTAGAAGAACAAGGTCAGAACCTGCGATACTCTTCGGTTCACTTGCAAAGCGACAGCAAGACTGCGGTTTCATACCTTCGAAACGAAGGCGGGACCAGGTCCCAGAATCTCCTCGACTTAACGTTCAACATTATATGTTTGCTAGACTCTCTTCACATCAATCTGATTGTGCATTACATACCGGGAGTATACAATGTCGAGGCAGATCGCCTATCACGCCTCCAAGCAAACCCGGAGTGGCATCTATTACCACAAGCAACGAATCCAGTTTTTTCCAAATGGGGCACACCCGAAGTAGACTTATTTGCCTCCCGGATATCGAGAGTTGTACCCCGATATTGCACTCTGAATTGTCAAGACGTTCAAGCAGAATTTTACGACGCCCTGTCGCGAGTATGGAACTATCACCTAGCATGGGTGTTTCCTCCACCCTTTTTAATGCCAAGGATTCTACAGCACTTGAACCAATGTCGAGGCACATTTCTAATAGTAGCCCCACGATGGGAGCGGGTATATTGGAGGCCGGACCTAAAATCCAGGGCAATAGCACCTCCGTGGACCATCAAGAACCTTCCACAAGTTCTAGTGGACACGTCAACCGGATTAGCCCCTCAGAAAGTAGCAGACATGTGTCTGGAAGTTTGGAAATGTGGGGGTGGAATGAACTTCTAGCACAGTGGTCTGATAGAGAGAAATCCCTTCTTATGAGTAGCTGGAGACCCTCAACATTAAAATCTTACAAACCGGCTTGGACGCGTTGGATGAATTGGACGCAGTTACATAATATTCCTACCTACAAGCCTAGTGCATCAGACTTTTCCAGATTTTTAGCTTACTTGCACTTCGATGAAGGATTATCATATAATACTATTTTGTCTTATAAATCAGCCGTGTCGACGTTGTGCAATCCTGAATCTACTGAGCAAATAAGTAGTCACGCACTAGTGAAACGTATTTTAAAATCAATTGCTATTGCTAAGCCAAAAGCAAGCATAATCTGTAAGCCTCCGATTTGGAACATTGAATTAGTAATTAATCGCATGGCACAGTTAAATTCGGATACAAATAGTTTGTATGAAATTTCAAAATGTACAGCTACTATATTATTACTCTGTTCGGGTCGTCGTGTGCATGACCTAACTCTACTTCGTGTTAACTGTTCTGATTGCGTCGTTTCTAATGATACTATCAGTTTAACACCGGCCTTTGGATCTAAAACTGATTCTGCTGATTATCGACAATCAGGTTGGTTATTAAAACGAAATAAAGATAGCGCTAGTTTGGATCCTGTTCACTGGATAAAACGTATCATCGAGGTTGGTCGAGAAAGAAGACACAATGCTAACTGTGAAAATTTATTTGTGTCGACGTGTGGCCCGCCTAAGCCCGCTACGAGAACCATTATTGCGGGCTGGGTTAAGAATATGCTGAAAGAATCGGGTATTGATGATTCAGCTGGCAGTTTTAGAGCTGCAGTTGCGTCAAAAAGTTGGCTGGACAATTCGCCTCTTGAGGACATTTTATCTAAAGGTAATTGGAGATCAGCAAAAACCTTTCAACGATTCTATTGCCGAAAAGTTACTACTTCCAACTCAAATTCAGAGAAATCTTTGACGCACTTATTTTCTTCAATTGATTAGATTTATTCAATGTTTAACTAATTCAAGTGATAACTAATTTTTGATTAAACTTTAATTAACAAACATTCGGACCCATTGTTGTTATGTTTTTCTTATTAGTCAACATTATAAATAGTGATTATACTACTTGATTACACAAGCTCTAGTTTTACTGAATTCCGTCTTCAACCTTGCCACTAACTTATTACTGATAATTCTGACAGAATAATCTAAGTCAGCGTGCCCTGCTTATTACAGTAGTCACATTGACATCGTCCACCACCACCAGGCGATATCAAACACCTCTCATATTTATTATTAGGCTTCGAATAACGGTCAAGATGTTTAATAGAAACGTTTTACCTGAAAATAAAACGGATATTAAACATACTTACCTTATTCGAAGCCTAATACGTATAGTTCTGCCTGGTGGCCAACAAACGACGTAATGACTAAAAATGGCGCGCCAAAAACATGGCGCCCCACTGCTGGTGGTGGTGGAAGGAGTGAAAGAGACAGAAAACACGGAAAGAAACGAACAAAAGAGGAAACGGAAACGATGGCATATCTCATATTTATTATTAGGCTTCGAATAAGGTAAGTATGTTTAATATCCGTTTTATTTTCAGGTAAAACGTTTCTATTATCTATTAAGTGGAAGTGTAGTGGGGGCGAGCCGGCGACATCGGTTCCTGTACGAACGGTCTATGGTCACCCTTCTAACCTCATTCTTTGTTCTGTGATAACTACTTACCAAAAGAGTCAAAGCAACATTTTTTTTTATTTTTGATTTATCAATATTAAATATTACGTAGTTAATAATACGTAATTTAATTTATTAGTGACTCGCTTCGCTTCTAGTGAAAGTTTTATTGGGTATTCTTATTAATAAACCAAAATGTCATGCATGTCAGAAAAAAGGTGCGTTTATAACCGATATAATTTTAAAGTTAGAGGTTCACTGCACTCACAATTGCTGCACAATTTAGCTAAAACCTTGATTCAAGTAACACTAAGTTTAACCAAAACCATAACAAAACCTCCATGTCAATATTTTATGAGATAAAACTAGTTTTAGATAAATTGAGATCAACAAGATTGCTTCAAGTGCTAAATCATTGTATTATTGTTGACGCGCTTCAATAAGTTAACGGAATCGCTGCAATAATTATAAGTATCTGATTTATTGTTGACGAATACCACTCGTAGATTTGAAGAAGTGAAAACAGGTTTCTATCTATAGATAAGTATAGATACAAATCTGTTTTCATTTGTTTCCTTAAACCTGTTATGTCGATTTTGGACTGCCACTCTTTTATTTAAAAGGCTAATTAATTATTCCACTCAGTGTGAGTGAAATCCCAATACCCACAAAATTTTAGTACAGCCCATCAGACTGTATTTTTAATCTGTTAATTGGTATAGCCCTTGCGTTACTCCATTGTATTTTACTGTTGGAAGAACTTTAATCAGTATTTAAAGTATCTCTTTGCTATAAGTAAGATTAAAATGTAATAAATACTACAAAAGAAATTAATTAAACAATTAGTTTATGTGATCTTTCGTGTAATCTTAAATTTATAATTCTCGTATCACAATGTTAGTTACCATACTCCTCCGAAACGGCCTGACCGATTTTTATGAAATTTTATATGTATATTCCGTGGATCTGAGATACGGATACTAGATATTTTTCATATCCTTAAGTGATAATGGTTGTGCACCTGTAACGTAGTGTTCTGAAACCTACAATGAACCTACGCGCCAAAATTCAAACTTTTGAGTATTGTATCGTAGTGTTCTCATATGGGTTAGAAGGAATTTTATCCCAGGAAATTGATAGAACACTACGTTACACACCCCTAAAATTTTTTTGGGGAATATTATTTTTTTATAATGTGGTATTAAAAAATACATACAACCCTAAATTTTCTCTTCTACCACCTGTCGCTAATTTTATGGCGGTACGAAGTTTGCTGGGTCAGCTATCATCTATGTATAAAGTTACCTGTAAATAATAATTCTCATCACACGATCTATTCTCGTGGTAGATAAGAGAGATATAGCGAATTTTCCGCTCAAACTCGAGCACCCGTCTGGGGAAGTTAAATCCACCTTATAGAAGATGTTAGTAAAATAACACTATCATTTGGTGGTGTTGTGTTTTTGTCGCTAAGTTGGGTTCCAGTGTTCCACGAGGTAGGGAATTGGGTCAGGGTAGGCACCGGTGCGAGTGATATTTTTGGCATCGCAAGCTGAATAAGTTGTTCAGGCAAGACAATAAGAAGTTCTGCCTGCACCGGAACGTCGCAACATCTTTCTACCAGTAGGAGCAGCTGTGACCCACATGATGAAAAATCGCCCTATACTTCTCTCTACAAAATTTAAATTTATACGCACTCGACTTTCTCCAGCAATTTTTCGACTCATATATTTTTTTATTTTGTAGTTTATTCATAAAGAACTACGCATTAAGAGCCTTTTTACAAAATTGCGCCGCTGCCGCCGTACTGATCGGCGCGTAGGTAGATTTGCACTAGTATATATTACATTTTCGGGTGATGTTTCGAGTCTTATAAAATAATTATTAATGAAGTAATTATAAAAATATATACATATTTCAGTAGTTCAATGATGGTAAATTAGTTTTATGAAAGCTTTTGGTAATAATTCTGTTTAATTCAATATCAAAATACGAGGTAAACCTGCATTATTTTTTGGGAAAACTCACGGAGGTTAGATGTTTTTTTTTGATAATTAATGAGATGGATAGCGTAATTCTAATACATTATGTTACAACAAAAACATATTTCTGATGTAGTAGTAATTAATTTGTTCTAATTCATTGAACATTATTTAGAGATTAAGGCGTTTGAAGTTGTGCATATTATCGTTTTTTCCGTAAACTTGCTGCAGTAGAACGATCAGTACAAAAAAAGGAAAGTAGTATTTGCAAATATTTTACATTAACTTACAATAGGAAGAATAAATCTACTGTTTTCTTTTATTGAAAATAGTCAAAATCTTTTCTAAGAGGGTAAACGAGGCGCTCAAAAATTACAATTTTTTGCAAAAAATGTGCAAGGACTCTTAACGACCTTATAACTTAAAAAACACACTTAAAAGAAATCATGACAAGAATAGGGTATTTGACAGTATTAAAAATAAAGTGCCAATTGTTAGCATCTGTGTTTAGAATGAATATTGGCAGGAATTTTTACTATTTCTACAAAAAATATATTCATAATTTTACTAAAAACCCACGAAAAAGATAATAGTTTTCTTATCCATTGCCAGGTGACCCAAAACGCTTGGGATTGGCAGCGCCTAAAATGACGAAGTAAGGTTCCGGCTAAAGTGACATTACATTGTATCGTTTGAGGTTTTAAGAACAGTCGTGTGACGTCACACACTAGTAAGACGCCATATTGTCCAGAGAAACGTTTTCGCGGCAAATTGAAAATGGAGTTTTAGATTTGGTTATTTTTACTAAAATACACAACAGAATGATGAATATCCACTCTGGACGGACTCCATAAACATTAGCCAATAACGTGAGATCGTTTTCTAAAACTTGTCATATACCATATTGGCTCTACAATAAAAACTCATTTTTTTCTTGTTATTAACTTTTGCAAAATTTGCTGTGTTTTCCTACACTCTCCGCACGTATAGAAATATAAATTCACTTACAATTTGAGGGAACCCAATTACTGAATTGGAACATAGGGCAAGGCCACAAACAGAAAAATAATCGTAAGTCATTTTCATTGGAGCATTCCAGCAGCTGAGTAACATTAGAAAGCTCCCATTTGTCCCCGGGACGGTTCAATGAGCACTTCGTTTTCGTGAATTGAATAAATGTAAGGTAATATTTTTTCCATATACACAAATATTGCTAATCCAATTATTTTTAAATGGATCCCCGCGACCCGTGTTTTTGTAAAATGAGACCAATCACTCCTTTATTTACTCCCGCCGTCATTAATCAATCAATCAATTTGCACAGCACTCAACCCTCTTTCAAGAATTTGGACTAAATAGGTATTTTTATTATTGAAAAATGGAAAGAGTTAAAATTGTTTTCATAATAACATTAAGTGGTTGGACCACAAAGCTTTTTTTTAATGCTTATTATATATTTTATTTTACCGTATTATAATAATAAGTCTCTATATTGGACGTCCACGTGGCAGCTTTATTGCGAAGAAAATGCATTTTTTTACAATAGATGTCGCTAGGTGCGCTTAAATGTGATTCATGTAAGTTGATTTCTATACAATACATGTCGCTAAGTGCGCTTAAACGTGATTTATGTAAGTTGATTTTTCTGAGAGATAAACTTTTTTAATGTTATATAAATTGTCATTTTTATTTTTTATTTATTTCTTTATTCCAATTTAACATTAATCTTAGTTTACAAAACACATCTATCGCCAAACTGTTTTCACAGTTTGTACGCGTTGCGCTATTTCCATTTTATAAATGCCTGTTTAATGTCTTTAACTATATTAACTAAACATGAATAAGTTACATGCTTAATAAAATTAAAATTATATATATCTTATAATACATGTTTACTGAAACACTTCTATTTAAGAAGTTAATAATGAAAATGCATATTTCTTTTTGCTGTTATTTACAATTTCATTCTTTTAAATATTATGAACTTATCTATAATTTCACATTTTATACTCATTATTTAAGTATATATAAAAAATGTCTTTTTTAACTTCCACTTCATTTGTTTTATTTATTTTAACATATATTCTTTTAATTTTCTTTTTAAAGTGAATTTACTTTTAATTTTTTTTTCTTATAATAACAATTAGTTATTATTGTACAATTTGGGTATAACATAATTTCTAGTTCTTTCTCCATAATAATTATTGGCTTTGACCCTTTTTAATTTTCTATTGCATACGGCTCTAGTTAATACTTTATGACTTATTTTCATTTTTTGATTATCGCTAAAATACGTATACAAGGCCACAAGGTACTCAGTTCTTTTTTCTATCGGTAATATCTTACAAAATTTAAATAATTGATTATAATCATCTTTGAGTTTCATTTTAACTTTATTCTTCACTAAGTATTTTAGGAATCTGACTTGTATTTTTTTTATTTGTTCTATATAAGTTTTAAACGTCATACCATAACAAACTAAACCATAGCTTGTAATTGACTCCGCCAGTGCATAGTACACTACAAATAAAGTTTTCTTATTTAAAACACACTTTAAATGATAAAATTTCCCAAGAAGGGAGCGAAGCTTATTACACACAATATGAGTATGTTGTTTCCAATTAAACCTATTGTCTACTACCAAGCCTGTGTTTGTGTACGATAACGCAATAAATAAATATTGTATTCTACCACATACATGATAGCACTTTTATACTGATAATTAAGAATTTCGTGCAAAATTATTCCCTAACCATTCCAAAATATCAAAAATGCACAACGTTAATATTCAAGTTTTCACTTCTGCCGGCACTCCCGGAGTGCAACCCGTCGTTTTTTCTTTAACTACATCTATAACCCGCCCACACTTGGATAATAAGGATAGGACTTGGATAATTAAACGACATATAAATTAAGTTCCTGAACAGACTTGTATGTCAATAGGCATAATTATTATCAGCACTGTGGCAACACTTTTTCCTCTTACAAAATCTGTCAATGCCAGTGTCAAAATTTAAGTTGTCAGTAATCTGTTTCACGCATCTCACGTTTGTATTTTATTTATGTTTGTATTTGTACTATGTGTTCGGCTTTATGGACTTGTATCCTGGCTATGTCCTTTGCTAATAAAAAAATACAAAATTCGTTGATGGCTAACATTGTGTGTGCTCTATAAACCTTTTTCAATACAGAAGACTTATAAAAGACCAATCTCGTTTCTTTCCCACCCTCACGCTACCACGGCGCTGCTTAGTTTTCATAGAAACTTTGACGATACGATACGATTAAGTATCTGGCAAATTCGTTCGTGGGCCTCTGAAGCACTCCGCTGCTCATATTGGCTCTGCAGCCCCTGTCATTGGCAAAAAGCCCACCAACACTATATCAATTAAATTTAATTTTATCATAGAAAACCTCGATTCGTACATATTGACCTTGAAAGTCGGCTGTCAACTAAGTAAGTAGGTCTTAACTTACCACTCGATTTATTAACAGAAGAAATCATATATCATAACAATAAATTATATGTCATATTATAATATTACGTAACATAGTACTGATAAGCATGCAACTGTGTCACGTGCATATATTACTAGAATGCTAATGAATACTAATAAACTTTATAGTCGGACTTAGCTAATCACAGTGCAATTGAATTGCAATAACATATTTTAGCCACGCTTTTAATTATAACACGCATAGGTATTAAATTCAACAATTTTTTATGTGTTTTAAATTAATAGCGTAGCTCTACCAGTCAACCATAAGGTAATGTGGAGACAATTAGTGGTAGGGTGCGTAACTGACATAGAGAATACACATCACCAAATAAATATAAACAATAAAAGAGAATATAATCAAGCATATTTAAGTAATGCCTACATAATAAATTATTATATACATAATTATATTTATGACAGAAAAAGAGAGAGTGTGAGAGAAAGAGAAAGATAACCATTTCTTGTACGTGGGTAACACTGAAAATGTTATGTTTTTAGTTAGAAGCATTGCTACTGTATACTTTTTTGAATTTAAAGGAGATTGCTCAAATTGGCCCAAATGCACAAGAAATATTGACATACACGGTAATTCTTGGCGTAATTTATAATTTAATTTACAGTCATTAGATTTTACGGACACCTTTGTATAATATATTTACTTTAAAAAGGACTTTTAATTTTACCGGTTTGGAAAACATACGAATCATTTTTAATGGCTATGGGTGTAGTAGCATTCATGAGTGAGGGACTTCCTTTAACAGCGACTACTGAATATAACATCAGTGCTGTGCGACGCATGATAAAGGAATATAAGAGAGTGGCCTATCAGCAGATACGGGCAAGCCTAGGCATTGGTTAGAGTCAAGTTCAAACTATATTACACGAACATTTAGGTGTCAGGAAGCTTTGTACCAGATGGATTCCCCATACTTTAACCGACGACCGAAAACACCTTCGCATGGACTGGTGTCGCCAAATGTTAGGTAAGTTGCACGGCGGTGACTCAAATGCTGTATTTGACATCGTCACAGGTGATAAAAGCTGGATATATTACTACGAACCCGAAAAAAAAGACAATCAGCTCAGTGGGTGTTTCCTTTCGAGGATCGGCCAACTAAGGTAAAGAAAGGAAGAAGTCAAGGAAAAAGATGATTGCCTCATTCCTTGGTCGGAAAGGTCAATTCGCGACAGATGTGCTAAAAGATGAAAGGACAGTTACTGCAGACTGGTATGTCAATCACTGTTTGCCTGTTGTCTTGGAAAAAATTCGGCAGCAGCGTCCTCGAAGCAGGATCCTCCTTCACCACGACAATGCTTCAGCGCACTACGCAAAACGGACTGTTGAATATTTGACTATGGCAGGTGTCGAGATAATGAGTCATCCGCCATACAGTCCTGACCTAGCTCTGCGACTTTCATTTATTCCTAAGAACTAAAGACAAAATTCGAGGTATTCGCTTTACGAGCCCTGAAGATGCGGTGAAAGCGTACGAAAATGCCATAGAAGTGACCCCTAAGGAAGAATGGGCTAATTGCTTTTCTCAGTGGTTCCATCGAATGCGACGATGTGTAGAGAGGAACGGAGATTACTTCGAAAAACAATTAAAGTATTGGCAACTTTCTACATTAAGCCGTTTTTCATTTTCTAAACATTTTCAGTGTTACCTAGGTAATAATATTGTTACATAATATCAAGCTGCTCCTTTGGTGGTCCGCACATCTCATAAAGTATAAATATGCAAGCACACAACCGGACCTGAATTTAAAAGAAGATATTGTTTTAGGATTTTAATACATTACTTACGAACTACGGTTTTTAGGATTTTAATACTTTACTATCGAACGGGTTACTAACGAAAACCTTAAATACACGACAAACAAGACAGACAACTGAGGCACCCTTGTCTGACTGTCACAGAGCGCTAAAACGAAAACTGGTAGACACCTGAAATTTCCACAGTAAACTCGTAGCACATCAAATAATAAAGTTTTTACATTTCTTTGTGGTTTTATTGCAATTGTTATTCATCAATATTCTAAGCGCATTTTACCGACTATTCCACGGTGAGTGTTCTGAGGAGTTATTCTTCCTATCCCTCCATCACCTTTTCTTCAGAGAACCACGCGCACGTTCATTGTCGTACTATTCGCAAATGGAATTCTTTGCCTGCGCACGTGTTCTCTCCTACCTACAAACTGGGGTCCTTTAAGAAAGGTCTGAAAAAGCATTTTTGCAGGCTGGCAAGGTGAGGATGGTTGGTGTGGCAGTTTATAACTGCTGTACCAGCTATCTTCGCGTTTGAACTCTATCACCACTTAACATCAGGTGGGGTAGAGACAAATGCCTACCATTGAATTAACCTAGCATTGAACCCTTACTGTACGAGTCCGACTCGCACTTGGCCTGTTTTTTATCATTTAGCTCATGGAGACCTGAAATAGAACCCTTAGGGGCTACTCGATTACAAACGTCGATACAGTCAAATATCAAAATACGGTTTTTCTTCCTTGTGCCGTTTCACTGAGTCAGCAATATGTGTATCTTTATCGGTGCGTTGCGTAACGGCATTACTTACCGACTAATCTGGTTTTGGTAAGGCTTCTCTAAAAACAGGTCAATTATTTGAAAACATTTTCAGTCTAACCTTTACGATAGAGAGCAGGAAAAGCGCAAGTCCTTGACACATTTAGCGCTGACTGCGCTAAAGTCAGTTAGCGGAACCTCAAAAAGGTACGCTTGTGTAATGGCAGCATACAGTTCTTTATGTTTTTTTTTCTTTTTTCTACTTGCTCGAAAAACAGGAAAAATAAAGAAATGGAAACTAAATTGAATTACGTTACTAGACGAGTCTCAAATAAGTTTCACACAAAGAACTTGTTATCCTGTGGCGTAGCACAGATTTGGTGCATCTATGAAACTGACCATCTACACACATCAAAAGTGTCTAGGGATCAACATATATTTTTGCAATAACTTTTCTCCTGATTGATATTAATTAAAATTTTCTTTAAGGATTCATCAAATAAAGTGTTTTCGTTTGTCACAGTAACGATAAACCAAGTCACCTTTGCATTAATAAAGAAATTTGCCATTTTCCTAATAAAGGGATTTTTGACATTTGAACCACTAACACAAAAGTTCGAAAAAAAGACTGAAATAACAGTTTTCTCTAAAATTTTATTGGGTAACTTAAACAATTAATAATCCGTATTTCTACCGCGAACACTAACAACACAAGAACATCGGTTTGGCATACTCAAAATGAGTTCATCCAAATCACGCTGTGGAATGGCCGCCCATGTTCGTTGCAACAACAAAAAAAGGTCTTCTTGCGACTGGATACCCTCCATATTCGGCAGAGCTCTTCTCTGTAGCATATCCCATGCATGCTCAATCGGGTTCAAGTCTGGCGACTGAGCAGGCCAGGGCAGGACATTGATGTTAGCTGCGGCGAGAGTCTGTCTTACAACTCTTGCGGTGTGCGGTCGTGCATTGTCATGCATTAACTGAAATAAGGGACCGATTTGCACTTGTAGAGGAACGATGACGTCTGATACAATCGTCTCAGCATAAATTTGAGCGTTGAGGTTGCCTCTGATCCAAATCAACTCAGTTCTTCCGCCGATCCAAATACCCGCCCATACCATGATGGTTCCACCACTATAAGGATGGACTTCCTGGCAGGATTTTAATCGCTGTTGGCATCCAGGGGTTCTCCAGTGTCGTATACGTCTTGTATCCGGTCTCATACCAAAACGAGACTCATCAGAAAAGCACACGAAACGCCATTGTTCTTCTGCCCAATTTCTGTGTTCAAGAGCCCATTGATATCGAATCCTACGATTGTGCATTGCTATAGGTGGTACCCGTAGCGGTCTTCGGGAATGAAGGTTCACTTCATGCAAGCGGTTTCTGACTGTTTGGTCGCTAATTAAGTTCCCTGAAGAGTGATGAAGCCTCACGGCTAACATCATGGCGGTTATTGTTGGAGCTCTTCGAGTTAAGATTTGAATGTATCGGTCTTGTCTCCGTGTGGTGCAGCGATACCGTCCTCCATGGCGCTCAGCCACGGTACCAGTGCTTCGGTATCGTGTCCAAAGTCGACTGATAACACTCTGACTTGTATTCAGAGCTAAAGCCACAGTACGTTGCCGGGAACCAGCTTCTATCATTCCCACGGCTCTGAGCATTTCTTCCCTACTTAAATGACGTCGCCGCTCCATAATAACGTTGGTTTTAATCAGTAGTAGGGAAACAGTAGCACTAATAATGTCTTCAATGCGTTGTATGTTTTTATAGGGAAAATATTGACAGCTGATTTTCATCTTTTACTCGAATTTGATTCACAGTTCCTGATTCAAATTATGAAATGCACCAAAAAGGATCCATATAAATTTATAAAATCATAAATTTATTACAAAGCCACATCTCAATCTCAAGAAATCCGCATAAAAATGCTTGATCCCTAGACACTTTTGATGTGTGTATATATAACGACCTAGACTGACTGCGCTGTGTCTGGATCGTACATATCGAATTTTGGTAACTAAACTGAATAACGTTACTAGACGAGTCTTAAATTGGCTTAAAGTATAGAAGGGCATATACCTATATATAAATACTATTTAAAATTTACATTTTCGCGTTGCAAACGCTATCTTGACTTTATGTGATATAGTACAAATATCGCTATCTCAACACTATCTTAACGTTGTAGGATATGGTGGTGGTGATAAAATAAATATTGGGAAACCCGACTGTCCTGTCAATCGCATGAACTAAAAAGTCAAAAATAGTTCATTATTATTTTAAAAATGCAAGGAAATCATGGAATTTAGCTTGCCTGTTTACTATATTCAAAGGTATTTTACTTAAAATAAATAAAGACACACAGAATTGTTTTTAAATATTACACCTATTTATTACACTACTGCGAAAAAAAGATAGTACATTGTTTTCAGGGTTCATGTATGTATCTACTATTCTTTATTCCACCATAACTTCTAAACGCCTGAGCCGATTTAGATGTGTTTGGTATTGTTACACCTTGTTTACACCAAGAAACAATTCATATACTGGTTTTACACAAAACTTTAGAATACATGTGGTGACTGTTTAAAACATTCTTTCGTTTACACTACATATACAACTATGTAGTATCTTAAAATATAAATACTTAATTACTTCACATATTTTGTTTATCACTATATAAGTGTGAACAAAAACTTAAGACATTTTATAAAATAAGTTTTATACATATACTATTTCTTGGTGTGAACGAGGGGTTAGACTTCATTTACTACCCTGAAAACCTGAAGTATTAAAATTTAAATAACAACCATGGCAATATGTCAAATAATAAAAAAGATTTCTCATTGTAATATTTAATAAGAAAACTTTTTTTTCTAGTATTCATCACGTTTTACTAGTAAATAAGTAAAGATATTTGTATATAATTGAGATTGTCACGTTAAGGTGTTTCAAATGATACCTAGATATATAATATAGGTATAGGCATCATTAAGGACCTTAATGTGACCATTTTTAACTGAAAATCTCAACTAAAAATACAATGATTACTTCAAATAGTTATTATATTTAGAAGGCACTAAAACGCTTAAATTTTAATTTAACAGATCAGTAACACGACTGCCGTTAATAAAATTAACAAAAAATAAAAAATAAAATTTCGGATAAGACGGAATGATATATTTTTTAATACAGCCGAGGCAATGTTTTATATAGAGAAGATAGGACATCATATCTGACGCGCATGAACATTTCTTTATCTGTATGCAAACCGGCAGATTAATATTTTTCCCGTCATCGGAATAGTTGCGTAAACCAGTAGCTTCTATTCAAAAGACTGACCATTTGGACCGCGACCAAAAGTCATGGCCGTTTGTTGATATTTTGTTTTTGCTGCCCTAGACGTTCGGCCCTGCATAAAGGGCATAGGTATGGAGGGAGTCACAGAAACCAGAAAAAGGTAACAAGGGCCTTGGGCGGGGCACTCGCGCCATTGTTATGTGTGAGCAAATACGCATAACTTCGCCAAAACTTAGTTCTGATTGAGTCGTTGCTCTCGGGTGTGAGCGCTAATTGATAAGATTGTTTGATGTCCGCGTCCTTTGATTGGTTATTATAATTTATATTAGGTGGAAGTATAGTGCGGTGACCCGGCGACATCAGTTCCCGTACAAACGGTCTATCATCACTCTTCTAACCTCTTTCTGTGTGCTGTGGTGGGAGTCCTTCACAAGGTGCAAGTTTTCCCTCCTTGTGTTATTCTGTCGCGCTCAAGGAAAACCTAAAATCCCCGCTTACTATTACCGGGCTTTGAACATAGAACCCTAGAAGCAGCAATAAAGAGGTCTGCCGTTACACCAACCAGGCATAAAAATGTTGTTTCAATGCATATTATTACATTCTCCGTTGAGCATGCAAGATTAAAGAGTTACTGTTTCCAATAACTTACAATTTTAAATTTCTAAATAGATGCTAGCAAAGAACCGAGCTTCTCGAAAGTTTCCATAAACTCCGCAACAACATGCCAGTGCGCCATCGAAGTCTGCATTCATTAATTAGTATTCCCTTCCATGCGTATTTTTTCAACAAATGAATGGGCTAAGAATGGTATCTTAGTTTTTGATTCACACGTACCGCAATCACACCACACTATCAGGGGGATATAAAATATTAAGTCAGAAATCAATGCCGTCCATCGCTTCTGCCGCCCTATGCAGCTCTTGCAGCCGCCCCGGGCCATGGCCATTTTGGCCCCAGGTTAAAGACGCTCCTGCATACTGTCGACAAGTTCGACTCAGAGCTGTGTTTGTGATGAGGCCGGCTGCTAGTTCTTGTGGCTGCTACGTGGATGCTATGTGGCTGCTACATGACTGCGACGTGGCTGCGACGCGGTCGGTATCACAGACGCGGTCGATAGTGATTGCAAAATATGGTCTGTGTGAATTCAACCAAACATTTTGAATAGAAATTAGCGCCCGCCCACGCGTTGTGGTTGTGATGTGGTATGTGTGAAACATACCTAATTCATTCAATCATTGCTTATAAGAATACTATCATCATGGAACTTCAAAATCGGTACGGTTTCAGAACCAAGTTCAACAAAGTTCATAACGATTTATTGTCTTTTAATTTTGTTGATATACAATACACAAAAAGTTTCCGAACTTTGATTTAAAATAATAATGTTTTAAATCTCTTACAAAATTAAAACTTTTGAACCCTTTTGTGAAATGGAGCTAGGAATTATATAACGGAAATAATTATTACACATTTAAATAAAAATATCGGATACAAGAGAGTCCACTTCTGATTGTCGTCGCGGAAGACATTTTATGGCGCAAATTTCTTTAAAAGGTTTTACATAGATTATAATATTTTAATTTTAAGCATTTCATTGCTACATTTTTAAATGTAAAAATAAAATTTTACTAGAAAAAAATCTACTCGGTCCAGGTTTCTGACGGGATTCCACCCGAATAACAGAAGATGCGAAAAAGGAAGGAGACGCTCTGCAGGTTTTTGCGTCTTTCGTATACTAATCAATGCCATTCCTGTGTGATTCTAGCTACAAAAGCTAGAATACCACGCCACCATAATATCAGGATGGCCCAAATCGGACGATGACTTTATCTGATCAAAAAATAATGAATTACCTAGTACAATAAATCGAGTCGGTAGTCATATGGGACCGAGACCGCGGTCCCGAAAGCCCCCTTTGTAATTCATAATTATTTTTGAGGTGACATTTGGGAACGAAGTTGGTGTGGTCAGTCCCGAATGACACCTCTGTTTATTAATCAATCAATCAATCAATACTTTATTGCGTTCTACAATGTTTTCTTAGATCTTAGTAGGTACATTGCTTTGATCATTGTAGACCCTGAACAGGGCACAGCAAATAGAGAAGAGGACGCATTCAGTAATTGTATTTTAGTTAGTACGTACGTATACAATTTACCAGCCAAATACGATTATTAATTATTTTGAGTGATAAGTTGGGACTAAAAATAAAGAAAGAAGTATAGTTAATGACAAAAGCTCGTTAATGTATAAGTATTCGGGGTGATATCAAATATAAATAAAACATCATGAAAATAGATCCAGCCACTCTAGAGTAATAAATGTACAACTAATCGAACTAAGTTATTTATTTAAATAAACTTATTCAAAGTATTTCAATTAAAAACAAAACAAATACAGGGTGTTTATGTTATTGATAGGAAATTCAAAACGTCCTTCAACCGAAGATCTTTCTAAATGCTTAAAGAAACAACCAAAACTGAAGTCATTATAAAAAAAACGTCACATGTTCTTACATTACTTTATTACGACACATTTCATTTATGTTTATGAATATTTATACTTTTTTTAATACCAGTTTTTTTAATATCGGATAACTATCTTATTTATCGTATTTTATTCAACTTATAAAAAAAGGGTAAGTACCGTTTTTCTGTAACTCTTCATTGCTATTTTCTTTGCGTTGCGTCTTAACATATCACACGACTTCTTGTGAATTCCCTATTCATCTTAAAACATTATGTTTAAATATGAATAAATTTATGTCATTGACCGCAACCGTTTAAAATCATGTGACTTGTAAGCAGTTGTTAAAATATTTGCTTGTGATGCTAATCTAGATTATGGATTCAAAAATTTTACCGCAGTAACGTGTACCGTTTTAATTTGGCCTCGCATTGTTTTTAGCTGACAACAAATAGAAGACCAAATAGAGCTGGTCAGTAATAACCATTATTCTGAGCCCCCTATTGAGTAGAAGGTAATGATTTACGAAGGGGTCTGTAATACTGGACAGATACACATTTACTCTTGACCTTAAACTTTTAAACACAAGTGAGTCGCACCAGTTGTATAACAATATTACAATTACATATTATAAGCGGCCGCTCGCAAATTCGTGCGTGTTATCATCACTTTTTGAGAATTCCGCAGGAACTTTACACTTTTCTTTTTTGAGAAAACCACAGGAACATTATATTTTTCAGGGATAAAATGTATTTTATGTCTCAATCCTGGTCATAAACTATATGCGTACCAAATGACATCCAAATCCGTTCAGCCGTTTTTGCGTAATTGAGTAACAAGCATACACACTTTCACATTTATTATATTACTAGCGGCCGCCAGGGACTTCGTCCGCGTTAACTTTATTTTTTTTGAAAATCCCACTGAAACCTAACATTATTCTATTCCAAGATAAAAAGTATCCTATGGCTCAATCCCGGTCATAAACTATTTGCGTACCAAATTTTATCCAAATCCACTCAGTAGTTTTTGCGTGATTGGAGTAACAAATATACAAACTTTCTAATTAATAAATATTAGTAGAAAATAGGATAGTAGGATTTTGTTTTACTAACAGCAACATAAAATTGAAATCTTAAAAATGGAAAATCTAGTCTTGTATACTGAATATTAATTTGAGCTATACCTAATTGTTAATTCCTCCGTGGTATAATGGTACTTGTATATGCCGGATTTCAAGGTCCTGGTTTCGAATCCTGATCTACGTAAATATTAACGTGGTGAATACGAATATTTGTACCTGAGTCAATAAAATATACACATATTTCTATGCGTTTCCGCAGCATCCCTAGAAATGTAGATAAGATTTTTATATTCTTATTTCGTTGTATTGTTATTAGCATGAAGTTTAAGAAAAAGAGAAATACTTTTAACCTTTCGGGTCTCTTGTCATCTTCGGTTATTTGCACAACTTTTTGTACGTCATCATCATCTTTGTCAACCTATTAATGTCCCCTCTGCTGGGGCACAAGTCTTCCCTATGGATGGAATAGGGAGATTGGACCATGACCCACCACGCGGGCCCAGTGCAGATTGGCGGGTGCTAATGACTGCAGATGCAGCCAGGACCCGGTGGTCCTGGCTTAGCGTGCCTTCCGAAGCACGGAGAAACTCGAGATAGAAGATTTATGGTCACCCATCCAATGACCGACCATTGCGAAAGTTGCTTAACATCAACGATCGCTCGTCTGTGCAAGCCAATAGCATAAGTTTTTTTATATGGTGTGTTTTATTTATTACTAATTGCTTTTTTTATACTTAATAGGAAAGGCGTTTGACCACTAAATCGCCTGATGGAAAGCGATGATGAGGCCTAGGATGGTACACGTCTGCCTAGAAGATGCATGTATAATCTAGCCTTGAAGATGTCCAGATTATATTGGTCCGGGAAAACAGACCTCGGCAACGAGTTCCACTCCCTAGCCGTTCGCATAATGAAAGCGGAAGCAAATCGCTTCGTGCGAATGGCAGGAACTTTCGACAACATAACTTCGTAACATAACATAACAACATGCAAATAGTTAAACTGAATTAATTGTTATAATGTTATCTACCTATAGGTAACTATAAAAATTTTGGTCAATCGAGCTTGTTACGGAGAATTGGAAGTAATGACGGTTGCACAGGAAGCAGCCAATAATGTATAATTACGGGTTAGTAAAACAAAATGCATGGGGCAGTACAATGTGAGAATATTCTATTTCGAGTGGACAGCAGAAGTGACAAATCAGAGTTATAATAATTTTATGTCACTTCATAGCCCATACATGAAACGTCAATTTTTATTGTCTAGCGCAAACCCTACAATCTACAACAACTTGAACAACTTTTTTTAGTCATTATTTTTATTTTTTAAGCATGTAACTGCTTAATACTTAAATCTAAAGAAAGTATAACTAGAAAAAAACCTACGCGGACCAGGCAGCAGACGGGACTTCACTATCCGCGCGAATGCACTGACCAATTATGTTACCGCGGCCCTGATGGCCGCGTCGAAATTCCTTTAGCCATTCCTAAGCTGCAAGGCAGCGCCATTTCTCCGCATCGTAGGTAACCCACAATGTCAAATGAATACTTTTACAAGTATTAAACATTTGAAAGAAGAAATAGCAATTATAGTCATAATTTTTATTTTTTAATCTGTAACTGCTTGATGTTTAAATCTAAAGAAAATATAACTTGAAAAAATTCCACGCGGACCAGGCAGCAGACGGGACTCGAACCCGCACCCTTCGCTTTTTTTAATAAAAGGGTAACAAAGTTATGGCCCGCCTGATGGTTGCCAGGTCTCCCGATTTTACAGGAGATTCCCCATTTTTCTAAAATATCTGCTGTTCTTCTACATGAATCTACTGTATTTCTTAGAATACGATTTTCTTTTTTAAATTGCATGTTAATGCCATTATAATGTAGGTAACCTTAATTATAACGAAATAAATGTTATTGTCTAAAATGGGTTTTGAGGGGCGGCCTAAGCCACAGAAACACATTCGTCACTGGCCAATATCTTGATTTAAAGGGGGGGGGGGGGTTTGCAAATCTGAAATAGTACGCCTCTGTATCTGTTTTTTCTTGTAGCTGTTTCCATACATCTACTGCTTTTTTCTATAACGCCTCCCGATTGTTAAAACTCGGACCTTTAGACGTTTTTTTTTTAATTATATTCGTTTGTTCTCTTTATTGCAATGGTCTGATATATTTGTTTTATGTCTTCTCTGTGTTTTCCATTCATTTGTCAGACCTACTCCCGGGGTGACGCTATTCCATACGTCCCCTGGGGGGCTGGGGCTGAGGGATGCAGCGCTGCTCCTCCTTCTTCTCCTCTTCGAGCGGCTGCTGCACACATGGATGGAGCACTGTTTCCCCGACTCCTGGTTCCGCAAGTAACATCCTGGTGGAAGGGGGCGGGGCAGGATGAGGGTACCTTTAGACGATTTGCTATACCAAAACTATCAACGCAACGTTGCCTACCCCGTTTATATCTGGAACCTCAGTAATCGACAGACAACCCAACACCACCAATAGTGTAATTTTACTGTGAATATCTGTAAGGTGGATTATTTCGAGTAAAAAATCCGGTATATCTCACCTCTCTTAAAACTCTCAACTGCAAAAACACCCTTAACTTCAATATTATAACGTGTAAACACCGAAACCGTAAGTTATATTCAATAAACAAAAGAAATTACCGCCTTTACCCACACACACATACACCGTGCCATCCCGGCTCTATCTGTGTCAATATTTCTGTTCTGTGAGTGTGGCAACGACGACTCGAGGGTGTTAATTTAAAGCGAAAGGGGGTAGCCTGAGGGGATGCTGTGTGGTGTTGAAGATTTTTACACGAGACAAGGCGGCGGCGACGCCACAATGCGCTCAAGTCTCTTCAAACACGCGTCTGAATAACAAATACCCTTAATACCTTTCGATCTTGATTCATATGCTCGCAATACATGTGTTCAGGAGCTCGAAATGCGATAAAGAGATTTGTCTGTCATAAAATATATTATGTGACATAAAAGCTGAATCTAATTACTTTTAGGTCTAGGCAATATTAAAAATACATAAGCAGTAACTTTTGAAATTTAACCTTAATACCACAAAAAAGTTAATCATGCGTCATATAGCCTGCGCATAGATTTAGACGCTTGTTGAGCGTTTAAGAAAAAAAATCATACAAAATTTGGCTAAACAAGGTTTCAATCTTTTTTGTAATAAGACTGTTCATATCTTGTCAATACTATACATACAGTAAAACTAATTTTCGATTCAAAACAACACGTAATTAAATTGTCTGTTGCTTACTTGCAAATTAAAGTTATTTTTATTATTATTTTTTATATAGCCAGGTAGGCAAATGACTACCCCACCTGATGTTAAGTGGTGATAAAGTCCAAATGCGAAGATAGAAACTATCCTTACCTTGCCGGCCTGCGAAAATGCTTCTTCACTCCTCTCTTAAAGGACCCCTAACCCCAGATTGAAGAAAGGAGGGAATACGTGCGCCGGGCAAAGAATTCGTTCTTATATACATATAAAAGCGTTCATGAATAATAACTTATCTAACCGACACTGACTATCCACCACCGGGTTCTCAATTAAGGAATTGATTAAGAATATACTCGTACATCCACGCTATGGTAATCTGTTTCACATTTCTATAATACCTGGGTATATCATCAGCATCAACTTATTAATGCCCCCACTGTCGAGGCCATAACCACACCATAGTTAAGTAGCATTGGCGAGGAGCTCGATGGCGCAACTGGTTAGCGCGTTCGGCTGCGATCGTTGAAGTTAAGCAACTTTCGCAGTGGTCGGTCATTGGATGGGTGACCAAAAATTTTTTATCTCAAGCTCCTCCGTGCTTCGGAAGGCACGTCAAGCCGTTGGTCCCGGTTGCATCTGCAGTCGTTAGCACCCATCAATCCGCACTGGGCCCGCGTGGTGGGTCATGGCCCTATCTCCCTATTCCATCCATAGGGAAGGCCTGTGCCCCAGCAGTGGGGACATTAATAGGCTGATGATGATGATGATTGGAAGGTTGCCATTAAATTACCCACCTTATAGTCTCCATAACTGACTATCCCTGTACATTGTAAAACTTTTACTTTCACATATATTTTTTAGACCAGGGTCGATAATTTTAAAAATGGTAAAAAGTGAAAAAAAATTATAGTAGGATGAAACCCATTGGAAAAGGTAGAGAATATAACAAAAGTTAAAGGAAAAATAAATTACGGGCGATCTGAGGTCGGGAAGGGGGAGGGGGTGAGTGTTTAAGGGTAAAAACCGGTTAATCTCGATTTCCGGGAAAACTGAAAGTCTTATGAAAAAAAGTTAAATGGCAAAGTTGTAGGTAATAAAAAGATCTACAACTTTTGTATCGACACTTTTTTCACATAACCTCAAAATTTATGTAAAAAATTCGAATATCCGTGTTTTTGGATTTTTATTTTATGCAAAAAAAAATATTTTTTTAACGAAATTTAGTGAACGCTTACCTTTGTATGTCCCAAACATACAGCATTTTTTTATTTAAAATATTAATTTTTTCACCTTATTTTGACTTAATATCGAAAAAGCACCCTTATTTTCAATCGAAAATTCTCACGTCAAAATATCTGCTTTTTTAAAAAGGTGGTGTGTTTTTTGTTTGTTGAAATCTCTACTCTTTGATGGTATAAAAAACAATATACACTACTATGGTAAATGTTCTCAGAAACTGCAAATTAATAATGATAATAACTCGAATCCGAAAATCCTATTTTTAATACCTACTTACAACAACTATTTTTGCATGTTTATGGATTTGTAATTTTTCTGTTTATCAATATAACATGAAATCTTACGTTTTTCGAGTAATTAAAGTGTAAATTTTAATAAATAGTTGAAAATTATACATAATGATTCAAATCAATTTTTCGGATTGGAGTTTTTTTCATTATTAATTTGCAATTTCTGAGAACATTTACCATAGTAGTGTATATTTTTTTATACCATCAGAAAGTAGAAACTTCAACAAATAAAAAACACATCAACTTTTTTTAAAAAGCAGATATTTTGACGTGAGAATTTTCGATTGAAAATTAGGGTGCTTTTTCGATATTAAGTCAAAATAAGGTGAAAAAATGAATAATTTAAATCAAAAAAATTACTGTATGTTTGTGACATACAAAGGTAAGTTTTCACTAAGTTTCGTGAAAGAATTTTATTTTTTGCAAAAAATAAAAATAAAAAACTAAAAACTCGGTTATTCGAATTTTTCACTTAGATTTTGAGGTTATGTGAAAAAAGTGTCGATAGAAAAGTTGTACATCTTTTTATTACCTACAACTTTGCCATTTAACTTTTTTTCATAGGACTTGCAGTTTTACCGGAAATCGAGATTAACCGGTTTTTACCCTTAAAAACTCACCCCCTCCCCCTTCCCGACCTCAGATCGCCTGTAATTTATTTTTCCTTTCATTTTTGTTATATTCTGTACCTTTTCCAATGGGTTTCATCCTACTATAATTTTTTTTGGTTTAAAAAATTATCGACCCTGGTCTATTTCTCCCAATCCCAGTACAATGAGAGAAAAAAGCAATGCAAATCACAAAGTATCAATGTAACTAGATAAATTGTCCCCCGATTTATCTACACAGCTTGCTAACAATGCCCAGATAAGAAGAAACAAAAGTACTTACACTGAAATGAAACATTTTACTCCAAATAATTTGTTAATTTAGAAGCGAAATGTCCATGCCCATTCCGTTGTTAAAAGTTTAAAGTGTTGTTGTACGTAACCATTAAATATAAATGGGCGTCGCCAACGAGCTCCTTAACGTAAGTGCGAAGGGTTAATACTCAACCCCGTGACACTGATTAGCTTAGAAAAGGTTTAATTTTCTCATTAATTAACATTTAAGATTGACACTTCAAGATTCGATTAGCTGTCTGGCCTATTTGAACGTCGCTCGACAAATTGTGAGAAACTTAAAACTTTCATCATCGGCCCCTTTTAATGTCCCCACCGCTGGGGCAAGGTTTGTGTACCGGATTACGGATGGAGTAGCGAGATTGGGCCTTGACCCACCACGAGGACCCAATGCGGATGCGGTGGGTGCTAACGACTGCAGAAACAACCGGAACCAACGGCTTAATGTGCCTACCGAAATACGGAAGAGCTCGAGATATAAAATTTTTGGTCACCCATCCAATGATCGACCGCTGCAGAAGTTGCTTAACTTCAACGATGGCACCGAACGCGCTAACCACTTGCGCCATCGAGCTCCTCGTACTTAGACTTTACAAGAAGGGAATCCTAAAAAAACCTTTGGTGGAATAAAATATTCCAGAAAATTGCATGTAAAATGACTGATTTCTTACAATGATTTACTAGGTTATCGCACATTCTCGATAATCCCACAGGAAACTAAAATAAGTTTTCTGGTGCAAGGGTACAAGTGTGTACGCAAACGACGATTGTAAAGATAGGAAATGACAATTTATTTGTCGCTCCAACCATTCACTACTGAAATTAAAAAAAAAACTCATATCTCCTTGGAGCTCCGAGTAATAATATTTACTATCAAAAATACAACACTCCTAAAATAAAGTGATTGATACCTATTTCAATGAGGTAAGTTAGCGATGGCTTCTCAAAACAGACGGGCCAATTCAAGCTGAAAATAAGCTATTACCCTTATTATACATTAATTTGGGAAAAACGGGTTTCTAATCATTCAAGGATCGTCGGTAATTCGAAGAGATCATAAATCCCAGTAGGATTTGAACTCTTGAGAAGGCAGGAGCTGCCGTAGTATCAACCGGCAGTCTGTATAGAATTGATTGGATGAAGGATTTTAACAAAATCCTTTCTAAGTGAATCCTGATGGACGGCATTATAAGCGATTTCTACTAACATTATATGTTTGTATCTCAATCACGCAAAGCGACTGAACGGATTTAGATGAAATTTAGCGCACCCATAGTTCACTGCCTGGATTGAGACATAGGATTATCAAAAATTAATAGTTTAAAAAACTAAAAACCCGCTTTTACCTACTGCACTAATAAGTCAAAAATAAACAAAATATACTCTCTGTTTACTCCATTAGGGCTTTAGAGTAAGCCATGTTTATAGTTGATTTTAAGTATATATAACTGAAAAAGCGTGGGGAGCTTCAATACTAACGCTTGTAATACTAGAAAAATAGTACACTTTTTCCCCCTTCAATTCTATCACACAATGTAAATAAAATATTACAAGGAGAGATCCATCCGGAGGAAACTAAACTCTAGAACCTAAAAATATTAATATTTGGATGAAATTGTATCCTAAAAGCTTTCGAACCAAGAAAGTTATTTTAATTTGGTGGCGGGCGAACAATTCTTTTGGGTCACAGTGACTAGAGTTCATTAGTGAGGAACGGACAGCTTCCAGATATTTCAAATAATAACTAAAAAAATAATAATGCTCAAAGGTATGAAAATCAATTAGTAGGGTAACCCAAGCTTGTGACCTCAATTTGCAGGGAGAAGTTTTTTCTCCTCGCTATTGATTAATCGCACCTACACAATAATTATAGAGCAGCGCACGCATCACTCATATATAAATAGGCATGCACATGCACACACACACATACTACACTACACACGTACATACCCATTTACACAAAGGAGATTGCTCAAATTGACCCAAATGTACAAAAAATATTGACATATACCGTAATTCTTGGCGTAATTTATACTTTATTTTACAGTCATTAGATGTTAACGGACACCTTTGTATAATATATTAATTTTAAAAAGGACTTTTTAGTTATAATTTTATTATTTTTAAAGCATGTAACTGCTTGATGTTTAAATCTAAAGAAAATATAACTAGAAAAAATTCCACGCGGACCAGGCAGCAGACGGGACTCGAACCCGCACCCTTCGCAATCCGGGCGAATGCACTGACCAATTATGCTACCGCGGCCCTCACGGACCGCGTCGAAATTCTTTCTAGCTATTCTTAAGCTGCAAGGCAGCGCCATCTCTTCGCATTATAGGTAAACCCACAATGTCAAATGAATACTTTTACAAGTATTAAACATTTGAAAGAAGAAATAGCAATTATAGTTATAATTTTATTATTTTTAAAGCATGTAACTGCTTGATGTTTAAATCTAAAGAAAATATAACTAGAAAAAATTCCACGCGGACCAGGCAGCAGACGGGACTCGAACCCGCACCCTTCGCAATCCGGGCGAATGCACTGACCAATTATGCTACCGCGGCCCTCACGGACCGCGTCGAAATTCTTTCTAGCTATTCTTAAGCTGCAAGGCAGCGCCATCTCTTCGCATTATAGGTAAACCCACAATGTCAAATGAATACTTTTACAAGTATTAAACATTTGAAAGAAGAAATAGCAATTATAGTTATAATTTTATTATTTTTAAAGCATGTAACTGCTTGATGTTTAAATCTAAAGAAAATATAACTAGAAAAAATTCCACGCGGACCAGGCAGCAGACGGGACTCGAACCCGCACCCTTCGCAATCCGGGCGAATGCACTGACCAATTATGCTACCGCGGCCCTCACGGACCGCGTCGAAATTCTTTCTAGCTATTCTTAAGCTGCAAGGCAGCGCCATCTCTTCGCATTATAGGTAAACCCACAATGTCAAATAATAATAATAATAATAATAAAACGTTTATTTGGCACAAATTACAAAAATAACTTATTGTGTTACATAAAGGTTGTGTACCAAACAGGTCACTGCTCAGTATATGTCGAGGCAACATGTGCCACGACACTGATTTTCAGCAGCAGCCTACTTAAATTAAATGACATTTAAGGTCATCGATAATAATTTAAATAAAAATTAAGAATAAAAGATTTAAATACAAATGTCAAATTACTGAAATCAATTGGATAAATATTGCGAAACAAAATGAAAGCCAAAAAAAAATAAATTAAATTAAAATTTACAGCGTATGAAATGGTGCTCAAAATCAACCATAGTGTTCTAGGTTCAGGTTAGTTCATTGCAACTTTTGCACATCTAATAAATATTTCCTGTATTTAACTTTAAAAGTGCAAACCGTTTTGGAGTTCCTTATTGGAGGAGGAATGTTATTCCAACATTTGGTCGCTGCATAACGAAAACTACCTCGAAATGCACTAGTTCTATGTGCGGGACACCTCATACGAGATGTTATCCGCAAAGGACGCTCAGAGAAAGTCAGCTTCTCATACAAGTATATGGGGCGCTTACATTGTATAACTCCAAACAACAAACTCGCAAAATGCATTTTGCGACGGTTTTCCATATTTAGCATATCACTTCTATTTAGATAGGGTGTCACGTGCGCTCTTCGGGGAATTGGAAAACAGTATCTGGCACAAGCGTTCTGAACTCGCTGTATAAGCATTTTTGATCTAGTTAAAAGACAATCTCCAATGACAGTGTCTGCGTAATTTAATTTAGATAATATTAGTGTCTCGCAGAGGTGAATTCGCAATTCCACACTCAAATACTTACGTATTTGATATAGCACCCTTAGCCTATAAAAACATTGTTTGACAGTGTCTGTTACATGCTTCTCAAATCTCAAGTTAGAATCAAATAAAACACCCAAGTTTCTAGCCTCACTTACTTGTTCGATTGCATCAGACTTTACTTTCAACACAGGTTTATGGGCTTTGATTTGTTTTATTTGAGTTTCCGTGCCTAAGACCATCAGTTTAGTCTTTACTGGATTCAGTAACAAACCGTTCTTTACCGACCACTGAAATATGCGATCTAGATCACTGTTAATTGCATTCACCGCTAGATTAGTCTCAACAGGCTTAAATGATTTATAAACTTGTAAGTCGTCGGCGTATAAGTGATGATTACAGTTTAGTACACAGCTTGGTAGGTCAGCAGTATATAAAATGAACAGTATAGGCCCAAGTATAGATCCTTGTGGTACGCCACGATAAACAGGAGAAGTCGCAGAGTACTTTTTTATGCCACTCTTAGATAAAACCTCAACCATTTGACTTCGACCAGACAGATAACTTGAAAACCAACGAACAGCAGAATCATTGAAATCGTAATATTTAAGTTTGGCCAAAAGCAAATCAGTGTCGATTGTGTCGAACGCGCGAGAGAAGTCAAGCAAAACAAGCATTGTACCTTTGTCTGCATCTCGACCTGCCAGTATATCATCAACGACATCCAACAGTGCTGTTGCCGTGCTCAAACCCGTTCTGAAACCAGACTGTCTTTTTGGCAGAATGTTATTCGCGTTCAAATATTCTATTAGTTGGGCGCACACAACCTTCTCCAAAATTTTTGACATAAATGGCAAGATGCTAATCGGACGAAGTTCGTTGAGCTCTGTTGGATGATCTACTTTATGGAGGGGTTTGATAATTGATACTTTCCATTGGTCTGGAAAAGTACAACTTGTGATAGACATATTGATAATAGTAGTGATGATGCTCAAGGTTCGCGGCAGAGTCAGCAAGATCATGTTCAATGAAATACCGTCCACACCCTGTGCATTTGATTTCATGTTTCCAATAATCTCCGATACTACCGTTTCATCCACCGGCTTCAAATTAAACACACTATTACTAAAGCGACTTACATTAAATTGTTGGAATTGTGCATAGTCTCGTTTAACGGAAACCGGTAGATCCAGAAAATGCCTGTTAATATGATCAGGATCTGAAATGTTCTCGGGCAGTTCCGAATGTTTTTTATTGTTGAAATCTACATAACGCTTAATACTTTTCCACAGTGTACGTGGGTTTTTAGAGTGTTTGCCAACATTGTGTTTGAAATATGCAGTCTTTTCATTGTGGATCGCTACATTCACTATGCTTTTTAAATCCTTATAATAGTTTTTGTGACTCTCGACTTTAGTTTTACGATATCTAGCATGAGCATCGTCCCTTAAACTCATCATCTCTTTGACCGTTTGTGTAATCCAAGGGTAACTCTGTTCTTTGATGTAAGATGTTTTTGTCGGGGCAAAGATATCGAACAAATTTGTGAGATGTGTATTAAAAGCTGTCAATGTACTGTTTAAATCCTCACTCAATAGCGATTCCCATACTATGGCATTTACAGCTTCGTCAAAGTGATCTAAATCAATGTTCTTAAGTGGTCTATACGTTATCCAACGAGCCGCTTGTTTCGGTTTCTGAATATTTAAATCGAACGATATAAATGCATGACTACTGAGATCCGGCACGTGGTCAACTTGCATGTTTACTACCTTTGCGCTACTACATACCACATCCAACAAGGTCTCCGAGTGGTCAGTAAAATGTGTCGGTTCGAACACATATTGCTTAAGGTTCATTGTGTGACAAAAGTCAAGCAACTTTCTTGAATTGGATTCACTACACTTTAAAAGATCAATATTAAAGTCCCCCATTAAGATTACATGATCAGCTGCCGACAAACTACTCACTGTCTCTGACAACGCATCTATAAAAGTATCAACATTCATCCAGGGTGGTCGGTATGCAGTACCCAATACAAGTTTATGTCCATTCAAATTTAATCTCAACCACATTTGTTCCACGGCGTGAGAGTTGGGATGTTCGAGAAGACGGGTGTAAAGACCACGTTTAATATAAAAACCAACACCTCCTCCGCGTGAGCGTACATCAGGCGAACGTGGTAAATGTCGCAGACGGTAGCCGGGGGGCGCAGGAGCGCGCGCCTCCTCTCCGGCCCGCAGCCAAGTCTCGTTAATGGCTACAATGTCCACACCATGTCGCTCGATAGCGACCAGAAATTCGTCGTGATTGGTACCTAATGAACCTGGATTCAGAAAACCTAAGCGAAAGTTCTTAAATTTTTTGAATATCAAAACAAATGCACAAGATGTATGAATATACTGGCAGTTTACCAAATATTGTTTCAGAACACCAACATGACGCCAATCCATACAATTAATTAGCTTAAGATACATAAAATAATCATGCACGGAAACACTTTTACAAAACAGATACTTAGCCAACATTGTTAATAGCAACATATAACAGTTCAAGCAATTAAAAATACACTTGGGTTTTAAACTATTTGTTTCAAGCAAGCAATTACCCAATTCATATATGTAAAACATTTCTAATTCCAAATAATAAATTGCATTATAGATAAAAATGTAATAACGTAACAAACGTTTTGAATTTTTAGGAATAAATCTAAATAAATTAAAAAATATATAACGATTTGCTAAAGCGAAAGAATTACTTAGCCTACTTTTATAGCAATCAATTAAATCAAGCAATAGCACTAACAAATTGGGGACCAAAAACCCTGTCTATGTCTGCTTGCGTGCGAAGCCGATGACAGTCCTTACCCTGTTCCTTCCTCACAAAGATTTTACCATTCTTTGTCCATACGTATTTCCATTTATGATGTTTAGCAGCAGCGCGTGCATCATAAAAAAATTGCCGATTTACTCTGGTGAGCCGCTCATTAACATAAAAAGGTCTAGCGGTGCCCGGGAGAGGTAGGTCTTCAGAGGTTAAATCACGGCGCACACGTGCAGCCCGTAGAAGTGAGTCTTGTAAGGCACGGCGCACCAGCCGAGCAACCAGAGGACGCGGTCGCGGCGGTGCAGCACCCTCCACCAACGAACGCACCGGACCGACACGCTCCGCATTTACGACATCCCTCTCTTCTAGTTGGACGCCGAGTTTATTTGCCACTGTAAGAAATATATGAGTGGCATTTTCACCATTTGTCTCTGGTAAATTGGAGATTTCAACATCAGTCAACAACAAGTCCTGATCCCGTTCCTGCATCTCTTGCTGTAATTTGGCTAAAGCTTTTTCCAGTTCTACAATTTCATGAGTTTTTGGCTCACACATTTTGGTTTCGTAAGAGTCCATTTTTGCTTCCAAGACGTTCAACCTCAAATTTTGGGATTCAATAGCACTGGTAAGCCCTGTAACAGCTAATCGTATAGCGCGCAATTCCTCCATAACTAATTGCTTGAAATCAATGTCTGAGAAGTCAGAGTAGCTCAAATCGCATGTAATAATTTCCTTGTTAGTGGACAATTTCGGACTTTTAACTTTTGATCGTACTGTAATATTTTGATTTCCTTGATTAGTAGGACTCTCCGGTGATGCACTAGCGTCGTCATCTTGAACCTGCACAGTAGGTCGAACAGGCGTGTTGAGGTTACCTCTTTTAGGTTGTTTACTGATACATTCCGGACATTTCCAACTATTTTTACGATCCTTATTCAATGCATAGAATGAGTGGAAACGTTGACTGCTCATATTAATACAATCCAGATCATAAACAGCTTTGCAACACGAACATTGCAAATATTCATTTTTAGGGAGTGGTTTAATGCACGCCGCGCAGGTGGCAGGTTTCGAGTTCACTTTTGAAGACATTTCGTGAAAATTGCAATAGGTATAATAATTAATAAAAACTGGTAACTCAATCAACTGCCTTTCCCCAACAGTGAGGTGATTTTCATAAGCTGGCAATATTAACTTTGACACTTGGGTAAATTTGACGTCAATTCGATTTTGACAACCTCAAATCAGCAAATGTTGTGGGTATTTTCAAATTGTTTTTGTTGAGTACCCAAATACAATTTATTTCCGAGACCAATTATTTGTTAAAGCAGTCTTGTTCTTGGTGCAAACACTTACGCGTGTTAATTAGAAGTTTTCCATTAGAGCGATCACCAGTTTCATCACCTTTCCCTTAAAATCCGCAATTAAAACACTATTAAACGAGGAGCACAAATTATGGAACTATCCCTCCAGTGTTGCCTCGAATGAATACTTTTACAAGTATTAAACATTTGAAAGAAGAAATAGCAATTATAGTTATAATTTTATTATTTCTAAAGCATGTAACTGCTTGATGTTTAAATCTAAAGAAAATATAACTAGAAAAAATTCCACGCGGACCAGGCAGCAGACGGGACTCGAACCCGCACCCTTCGCAATCCGGGCGAATGCACTGACCAATTATGCTACCGCGGCCCTCACGGACCGCGTCGAAATTCTTTCTAGCTATTCTTAAGCTGCAAGGCAGCGCCATCTCTTCGCATTATAGGTAAACCCACAATGTCAAATGAATACTGCTAAATAATATAATATGGTCCGCGTGGAATTTTTTCTAGTTATATTTTCTTTAGATTTAAACATCAAGCAGTTACATGCTTTAAAAATAATAAAATTATAACTATAATTGCTATTTCTTCTTTCAAATGTTTAATACTTGTAAAAGTATTCATTTGACATTGTGGGTTTACCTATAATGCGAAGAGATGGCGCTGCCTTGCAGCTTAAGAATAGCTAGAAAGAATTTCGACGCGGTCCGTGAGGGCCGCGGTAGCATAATTGGTCAGTGCATTCGCCCGGATTGCGAAGGGTGCGGGTTCGAGTCCCGTCTGCTGCCTGGTCCGCGTGGAATTTTTTCTAGTTATATTTTCTTTAGATTTAAACATCAAGCAGTTACATGCTTTAAAAATAATAAAATTATAACTATAATTGCTATTTCTTCTTTCAAATGTTTAATACTTGTAAAAGTATTCATTTGACATTGTGGGTTTACCTATAATGCGAAGAGATGGCGCTGCCTTGCAGCTTAAGAATAGCTAGAAAGAATTTCGACGCGGTCCGTGAGGGCCGCGGTAGCATAATTGGTCAGTGCATTCGCCCGGATTGCGAAGGGTGCGGGTTCGAGTCCCGTCTGCTGCCTGGTCCGCGTGGAATTTTTTCTAGTTATATTTTCTTTAGATTTAAACATCAAGCAGTTACATGCTTTAAAAATAATAAAATTATAACTATAATTGCTATTTCTTCTTTCAAATGTTTAATACTTGTAAAAGTATTCATTTGACATTGTGGGTTTACCTATAATGCGAAGAGATGGCGCTGCCTTGCAGCTTAAGAATAGCTAGAAAGAATTTCGACGCGGTCCGTGAGGGCCGCGGTAGCATAATTGGTCAGTGCATTCGCCCGGATTGCGAAGGGTGCGGGTTCGAGTCCCGTCTGCTGCCTGGTCCGCGTGGAATTTTTTCTAGTTATATTTTCTTTAGATTTAAACATCAAGCAGTTACATGCTTTAAAAATAATAAAATTATAACTATAATTGCTATTTCTTCTTTCAAATGTTTAATACTTGTAAAAGTATTCATTTGACATTGTGGGTTTACCTATAATGCGAAGAGATGGCGCTGCCTTGCAGCTTAAGAATAGCTAGAAAGAATTTCGACGCGGTCCGTGAGGGCCGCGGTAGCATAATTGGTCAGTGCATTCGCCCGGATTGCGAAGGGTGCGGGTTCGAGTCCCGTCTGCTGCCTGGTCCGCGTGGAATTTTTTCTAGTTATATTTTCTTTAGATTTAAGGACTTTTTATTTTACCGGTTTGGAAAACATACGAAGAATTTTTAATGGCTATGGGTGTAGTAACATTCAGCCAAAGACTGATCGAAGTTGTTTATATAACATCAAAACAAATCTATTTTGTAAAGATCGATAAAATAAATATTTTTATTACACTGTGGTATTAATATCCACAAGTATATTATCATTTTTACTACATGCAAATGTGCTAAGACAAATATTTTAGATGGTAGGCGACATCATAAACTCTATTGCCATACATTTTCGCCAAACACCTCCCATAAACACATTATAAGGTGTGATACACCTAAAATCTAAAATATGGTTATAATATAAACACAACAAAAATAATAAGCTTTCTTTAGTTAACCAGAGTTTAAAAATTCTCTCTAATCTGTGGCTCATTCACAAATAACACACAGATTCTGTCACAGAGTACCTTATTATAAACGGAAATCCATAGATGATACCTGATTTTCAAAGTTACTCTTATGCATTAACTTTAAAAACAGGCAATCTACATGCTTTATATATCTGAATGTAATACATAATTTCGGTACTTGGTTTGATTTCCCTAGTTTGCATATAACTTATTTGTTTTTCATTATTTTAAAACCTATGTACCTATTTGCAAACATAACCTCAAAATCATTCAGTGTATATGGTTTATAGAAGTTCTCAGGGGTGTTCGTCAATAATATTCGTTTCTACAGTAATTTATATATAATTTCGAATCTAGGAAACAATTTTGCATGATTATTGGTCTTTAGGCCAAACATGTATGGAAGCTGAGCAATCTCCTTTAGTTATCATGCTCCATTTATAATTTTCATTTATATAGGTATTTATATATATCGCAAAATTAATTTGAATCTTTGTTGGTATTTATTTTATGTTATTATTATATTATATTTTTATTTTCTACCCTACGTTATCATTTTAATTTTTGAATTAAATACAAAGTGAGTTTCTGTAAGTGGCTAAAGTACCGTTTAAAAATTTATATTAAATTATATTGTGTAAAACGCCGTTGAAACTTGTTGATGATAAAAAAATAAATAATAGGTATATATATATATATTTTGTAGCGTGTGACGCTCGTGACGCTTTTCCGTTTCATCTTTTCCATTGGATTTTTACATTTACACCGCGTACGAAAAAGGTTTCACTCCAAAAAGAAAACATTTTTATAAAGACCTTCCTTAACTTCGTGGCAATTCATAAAAAAGGCGACATTATTATTCGAATGTAAAAAAAGGAAAAACAAATATGTAGCTGACCCAGCTACCCAACAGGAACACAGCTATTACCGTCGATACCACCAATTGTTCTGAGAAATCTTTTGTGAATTGATCATTCAGCAATGTAACTCTCATTTTACTGTCAGCTGAAAATTCATTACCTGGTTCTACAAATTCTATTAATAGAGTAAAGCCCTTATTTCATTGGCAGCAGCAGTCGTCAATCTTCGAATTACTGTCACAGTTTGACGGAAATCCTTAGGGTGCGGCCAGTGTGCACTCAGATTCAGATTCAGATTCTGAAAACAAGCGCGAGAAATAAACAGTGTAGTCTAAGCAGGTTGCCTGCTTTTTCTCGCGCATTGTTTTCTGAGTCTGAATCTGAATCTGAATCAGGAGTGCACTCTGGCCGTACCCTTCGACTACACTGTTTATTTCACGCGCTTGTTTTCGGAATCTGAATCTGAGTGCACTCTGGCCGCACCCTTAGACAGTAAAATCATTGCGATACCGAAACACCGGCCGCGTTGTTTAAAACAAAATTTTGCTATAGGCAATGGGTGCGTGCGTAAGCAGCATTCCAGAATGCTTGACAGTATTAGACTATGCTAACTAGCATTATCGGCGGAAACTATACTTTAGTTGATTCAACTGAAGTTAGCGATGAGTGCTAACATTTTTATAAGAATAATTAACAATTGTAACTATTTATACATTTTTTTTTCCAGTGCTACTTAGCAATCGTCATTTTTCTTTTTATGCTGCTTAGCCTTTTTGTCGGCTAAACAAACCCAATGTCCCTAAAAATTACGCAGGGTGTAAAAAAACCTTTAACGAAGTCGAAGGCCATTTATATAGTATTTTCCACATCATGACGGTCATTTTTTTTTCTTCTGAACCATACCTGAGAAATTTCTGGTTATGGAGATATTGAAGGTCAAAGTCACAATAATTTTTTCAAGATTTTTACATTAATATTTTCAAAACCTTATTTAGAAACTTTTTGATCGACGCACTTACACGCACGCACACACACACATACACACAGGCACATTCTTTGCGTAGCAGGTACAGTAGCGCGCCGCGCTATACATTGCGTACTGGAAAAAAAAAATTTTACTTGAAAATACAATTTTTTCCCACGTATAATATTTTGTAATATTACTTGTTTGTGTGTACAGAATGCATAGTTTGAGTTTTTTTCATAGGATTTTTTACACCCTGTATAGTACCTAAATTGTGTCAAATTTTGACATATGTTTATTTTTATTATTTTGACGACGCAGCCTAAAAAGGGATGCGAAACGTCAAAAAAGTAATAAAAGAAGATAGGTCAGACAAATGACTCCACCCCACCTGATGTTAAGTGACGGTGAAGTCCAGACGCGGAGATAGCTGGTACAGCAGTTCTACCTACTACACACTGTGTTTTTCGTTTAAATGTTTATCTTTTTCTAGAGTATTTTAACTATACTCAAATTGAACTACGTACGTATTACTAAATTTTTACCCCCTACCCCAATTGTCAGATTTCACATGAAAAATTGCAAAATTCAATGGAATTATTAAAGGAGTTTGGTCAAATTGGCCTAAATGCAAATAAAATATTGACATATACAGTAATTCTTGGCGTAATTTATACTTTATTTTACAGTCATTAGATTTTAACGGCCACCTTTAAATAATATATTAATTTTAAAAAAGGACTTCTATTTTTACCGGTTTGGAAAACATACGAATCATTTTTATTGGCTATGGGTGTAGTAACATTCACAAAGACTGATCGAGGTTGTATATATAACATCAAAACAAATCTATTTTGTAAAGATTGATAAAATATATTTTTTTTTATTACACGGGTGGTATTAATATCCACAACTTTATTATCATTTTTACTACATGCAAATGTGCTAAGACAATTAATATAGATGGTAGGCGACATCATAAAGTGTATTGCCGTACATTTTTTGCCAAACAACTAAATAAACACATTATAAGGTGTGATACACTAAAAATCTAAAATATGGTTATAATAAAAACATAACAAAAATAATGAAGCTGCTGAAGATATGGCTGTATAACCTACAGCTCTTAGCTTTCTTTGATTAACGAGAGTTTAAAAATTCTCTCTAATCTGTGGCTCATTCACAATCATCACACAGTTTCTGTTCGTGTTTTTAAAAACATGCACATATCTGTTATTTTATATGCTCTATATACCTGAATCTAATACATAATATCGGTAGGTACTTGGCTTGATTGCCCTATTTTCCTATATAAGTTATTTGGTTTTTATTATTCTAATACCTATGTGCCTATTTGCAAACATAACCTCAAAATCATTCAGTGTATATGGTTTATAGAAGTTCTCAGGAGTGGCCGTCGATAATATTCGTTTCTACTGTAATTTATATATAATTTCGAATGTAGGAAACAATTTTTCATGGTTATTGGTTTTTAGGCCAAACATGTATGGAAGCTGAGCAATCTCCTTTATTCCCATTGCAACATTAAGACAGGAGTGTAATCCACCCAACCAACTTTACGCTGAACTTTGAAAGTGTGGCAGTGTGAATCTAAAATAAATTTCACCAACTAAACACTGGTGTGAATGTGAGTTAGATGTAGGGTATGAAGCCTGGGTAGGCGAAGTACAAGCATAGAGCAACACGGAATGGAGTAGCCATAGCGACATAATACTATTGAAATCATTATGGCGCTTTTTTGCGGGGGAAACTGTCATAACGACAAGATGTCAAGACGTGCACAGTTTGGCGGTGTATTGCGTCATTGCATAAACAGTGACGCAATACACCGCCAAACCGTGCATAAATGTATCATTTGTATGCCCAATTCAACAGAAGGGCAAAGCTATGCCTACTCACCTCCTGGCCGCGGCGGCCGTGTTGCTTTATGGCAAAATGCAATTATCTGGTATTTACAGCAAGCGTCTTTATTCTATGGTGACTGCTTGCCATTACGCATAATATAAATATACGCATAAACCTACCTATGTCATTATAATAAGCCACCCCTTTTACATATGAATAATCCTTTAGCTATGAAACCCTTAGAAAACAAAAAGAATATCCAAACTTTGATTCGCCATATCGATTTGTACTTCAGAATTTGTATGGAAACACTTCGGCAGTTCGGAAGCTTTCAATTTAAATTCTTTGCACTTTGAAATACGTTTCAAGCGCGTACAGCAAACATTCCCAACAACAAATGAAATTGAAGCAGCTCTCTCCGCAAACTCCTCTTTAAGAGTAGGTACCTACGTGCTTGCATATTGTTCAAGTTAGTTTCTCACAAACATTGCTCCGGACTGGTTTATGTGAACGTAATAATACCTATTTTACAGAATTGGCGGAATTTCTGAGTTTGTTTAGCCCTTTCGTCTAAAATAGGACCTTTTTTAACTAAATAAGAAACTTAAAGTATTAAGTAACACTCTCCTAGAAATATTATATGCTAGCTTGGCAGGGTACTCTAAATATTATGAATTTTCTTTTGATTTAGCTTCCGCTATCCGAGTTAAGATGCTGGTTTGAATCCCGTCTGAAACCTGGACCAAGTGGAGTTTTGTTTATATACAAAAAATATTATTAATTATATTTCAAAATTAGATTTGATTGGAATTAAATATACATTTTTAGAAGTTTCGTTTTAAATATGAGTATAATAATATTAATGCATCACATTTCAGATAAATTATTCAAATTATCTATTACACATGTAAATAAATATTTTTCGCGTCGCCTGTTCAATCAAACAAAACTTAATATGACACCGCTTTTATCTCAAAACAAATCAATGTTCTGAACTATAGAATTATCAGATCACAAGGGTCGATGATCTAGGGTGAGGACTTTTGGTCGAACATGTGACCGATAACTTATCAGTATCGGCATGCGTTATGTTTGGCACGCCGAACAATGGCCCTTTATCTCACGCAACGGGTTACAAAGGATATAAATGAGATTGAAAGGGATATAGTAAAACGTTTCTTTTATTTGTTAGACCTAGACTTTTTATAGATAAATATTTTTTGAACAAAAAAACTAACATTTGGCGTCGGTTCTATACCAACCCAAGCAGCAAATAACACTCCAAATGTTAATTTGGCTTGACTGTAAAAATAAAATTTACTGTTTTGACGTTAGCGAAACGGTTTCGTTTCGTTAACGTCACAATCATCAACGACTCACCACTAGCACTAGTGCGAACTATAGATGCATCACCCCAGTTAAGAAGAACCTGTAGAAGAATGGAGAAACTCCGCGAAAATTACGCTACATCCGCAAAGTCGCAGAAACTATTGTGCTAAAAAAAGCTTTAATTTTTTTTCATGTTAAAATAGTGGCAAAAAAACGTATGACCCGCCTGATGCTAAGCGGCAACCATAGCCTATCTTACACAAAAAAAGTTTTGAATTACAACAAAAAAAATCCTATTACATAAAAATAGAAACTACATTACTAGTAAACAAACTCGGTATTGTTAAAATAGTTATGTTGTTATAACAAAACAGTTGTGTAAAATTTACGAATATTAAACATTAAAACAGTGAAGGTGGGTTTTGTTAACGAATATCTCTTTAACTTGCAGATATTGAGAGAAGCAAGAGTTGTCATCAGTTCATCACACAGACAACGTTGTTATATGATTACCAAATGCTAAAATAATTCGGATGGCGGTAAAATTATTTTTGTGATGGACATGGCACCAAAATGCAGCCATATTTTTAAACGATATACTTGTGAGAGAAAACATAAAAAAAGGAAGACATCCATGAATAAGTGGCGCCGCACACGGGCCACCGATCACAACCACAAAACGCCGCCGTTGCTCGCTTCTTGTGGCCCGCACCGGCCACTTAATGCGCCGGTACAAAACGCCACCACACGTCACTCGCGCGATTCCCCCCATTCTTGATTTGATTCATCTTATTTCTTATATTATAGGAAGTCTGGATTTATAGATATTCTACATTGAAGTTTTGGAGGTTATGTCCTACCAAGTAATGCAAAAACGAATTATAAAAGTTATTTCAAGAGTATTTTTATATCAAAATAAAAAATACGTGGTACGGAACTATAGAAGTACACCGGTCCTGAAGATTAGTGACGAAAAAAAAATGTTTTTACAATGTATGATCAGTTGGCTTTCTTTCTTTCTTTCTTTCTTTGGCGTAGGTACTGACCAACCGCATCAAAATACTTATTATCAGACAAGAGTTGTTGAGTTCAAATACAATGTCTGTGCTGTAAGAAGTACTTAACAATTTGAAAATGTCCACTGCAATAATAAAGTATAAAAAAGGATTTCTAATAATGTACTAATGGGAAATTAATTAAATATGCAACACTTTTTATATATTTTTTATTCCACATCGTTGATCACAATATAATAAAATCCACAGTATGGGACAGAATCGTGTCCAAAATCCACAGCAAAATATCAGATTCGGAAGTCTTAGGCAAGCACTACTCAACAGTCGCAGAGAAAGATTTCGAAAGTCCAAATACAGTCCAAGTCACATAAAAAAACAAATCTCAGAAAAACACAATACGCCGATTGAAATCTTTGCAATATGTATGCACCTAAGCACAAACAATGTTATATATTGATAACAATAACAACAACAATTCGATGACAAGCATGACAGTGACAGTTATAGTTTTTTTCGTTAGAATTGTCGCCATACTCTTTTTGTATTGTGGAGATTATTTAATATGGTTTCAGTATAATATTGAAAAATAATGTTTTCCGATATTTTTGATAGATAATTAATTACAGTTCAAGCGTAAAGCGATGCAAAACATACGAACAACATATTTAAAGTTGATTTCATCACTAAAATCACTTAAAATGAATGGCTCAAAAGCCATCATGGCCAAGCCACAATAAAAATAAAAAATAAATAGTCAATTGTGTTTCCCTTTGTTTAAGTTTTTAATTCCAGACTTAGACAACCCTCCTCAATTGTTTAATAAATCTTTTGAGATTATTTTATTAACATTTCTGATAATGACATCTATAGACGCTATAGATTTACTTCAACAAATATTTCGCCATTGTCCTTTGATAGTTTATACCAAAATGGTTGAGTAGTTTTTAACGAAGCTTGATTAAACTGAAATGAAAATGTAAAATACAACAGTTGGACTGAAATTTATTTATTAGTAAACAAAGTTCGGCTAATAATCTGTTAACTGAACTAGTTTTGTGAATAACTTTTTCAGTGTAGACGCTTGCGATACTTAAAATATCACACGCACCATTGCCTACCCTGACCCAATTCACTACCCCGTGAGGCACTGGAACCTTAATCATCGACAGAAACACAAAACCACGAAAAGGTAGTGTTATTTGTTTTACTGTCATCTTTCCCCAACCGGGCGCTCCAATTCGAGTGGGAAATCGGCTCCCCTTTAAAATGATTAATTAAACGAACCGCACCACGAGGTCATATATAAAAAAACGAGCGAACCTTACAGTAGTCGCGTATGATGAACATTTGAAACCTCACCTTATATTAGTAAAAAAAGAAATAAAACTTACTACAAACGGAATAAGCCATTTGAACATGTTCTAAAATCAAATCAAATAGCGCGCGCTTTCGCGACTTCCTGTTACACACTTCGTCCCATTTCTCGAAATCACTCCCACAAATTACAGGAAAGCGAGAGGAAAGATGTTACACATCAAAAAACAAGTGCTCTTATGACCACACGACTTAAGTGAAACTTTTTTAGTTTCTCTTTTTCCATATATGTATATTTATATATATATATATATATATATATATATATATATATGTGTGTGTGTTCCTAGCTATAAGAGAAATAAAATGTGCCCACGCACTGCTTTCTCTTGCATATATTCCCCACTCAACTTCCATTCGCCTCGCCCGATCACAATTTCTGTAACGCGTTCGCTTACTCCCCAAGTCAAGCGTGCAAAAAGAAGTTTCACTTCCAAAAAACCTGAATATAAGTCATGGACAAATTATATTGGCTTAATAATCAACGTTGAGAAATCCTTTATCAAACACTAATTGCACAATTAAATTTTATTATGTAAAAAATTTTAATCATGCTTTCACAAAAACTCAAGTGCAGAATTAATTAAGGCTCTTGCTAAACTGCGTGCGTAATTGTTAGACTAAATCTAGGTAGGTATCCGAAATTACAATGTGTCGGTAACGAATGGAGCAATGTCTCAAAATGAAAGTAAAAAATGATTAATTTTACCCAACGTAATAAGGTACAACATTATATTGATTGCGTTGACAATGTTAACACTCTTATGTTCTTTCAAGTACTTATAGAAAGGTATAGGAAAATCCGGGATGAAATGAACAGGCTCTCATTTTCATAGCATGGCAAAGCAGGCAAAAGTTAGCTTGAACAAATTCGTCCGCGGTGAATTTAGTTTTTTGCAAATCCCCCAGGAACCTAATACCTACTCTTTCTGGATAAAAAGTATCCTATGTCTCTTTCCAGGTTATAAGTTGTCTTTGAGTAAAATCCAAAACGGTTCAGTCGCTTTTGTGTGATTGAGTAACAAATACACAAACATTGAAACTCACAATATGTAATGTATATAATAGAAGATAGGATAGTAGCATTGCTTAGCCTTCATTGAAAGAAATTATTTTGATTAACTTTAAAGTTCTCGCGTTACATTTTAAATAAATTACTTTACGAGCAAAAACGCGCACTAAATAAATATTTTTATCCCGTCGGTTACGCCGTTACGTTCCCGGTCGAAACGTCAGTATAAAAAAACCCGATGCTCGCTCGCCCCTCCTTAGTTAACCTGAGACTCAGACTCCTCCGGAAAGTCCCTATTAACACCAGGCTTAGTGCGGACGTCCAGTCAACATGTGCCACTCACACCAGGACTCCCGACCTCAAACCATCCTCCGGCCCCGACCTCCGAGTAGCCGGATTACATGAGACTCTACGCTCCCAATTAGGATAAAGAAGCTACGAAAACCTTTGTTTGTGTGCGCGTTGAGCTCCGTAAAATATTATATTTATTTGGATCCCTCAATTTTTAACACCTTAAATTTAACTGTTATCGTTCCATAGAACGACGACCTCCATGGCCGAGTGGTTTGTACGCCGGTTTTCAAGGTGTCGCCTACTCGAGAGGTCCCGGTGGGGGCAGATGTTTGTGTGATGGATACGAGCATTTTTCCTCCAGTCATGGATGTTAATAGATAGATAAATAACACTTTATTGTGCACACCACATTAAATATTACACACAAGGACAAAACTTAAAATAGTGGACAATAGGCGGTCTTATCGCTATATAGCAATTTCTGTCAGACAACCATAGGATGGAGAGATGAAATTTAATAAAAGAGGGGGTGTGCTAATATAACAAAAAAATAATTACAATAAAATATTCACGATTAAACATACTCAAACATCTACTATGCAAGTAAACAAATATTAAATGAATGAGTAGAGAGACATACACATACATACATACATACAGTTGGAACAACACAAACAACTACTGTGAAAGGAAAAAATCTTTAATCTGCTTTTTAAATAAACCAATCGTCTGGGCACGTCTGATGTTAACGGGGAGAGAGTTCCAGAGGCGCACAGCTTGAACACAAAAAGAATATTTATAAAAGACGGAATTATGTGATGGAGTTTTAAGGCTCAATTTCTCTGATGAGCGCAATGACAGAGTGGGAACAGTGGAGAAAACTGAAAAGCTCTTTAAGATAATTGGGATAAGAGGGATTAAACAACACATTGTAAAGAAGGGAAAGTATATGATATATGATATGTATATGATAATAATATGTATTACTATATAAGTATACTAATTATATATGTATCAGTATACGTTACCCTAGCATCCCATAACACAAGCCTTACAGTGCTTACTTTGGGGCTAGGCTAATTGGTGTGAGTGTTGGAAATATTCATTTATTTATTTTTATAGAATACAAAAGTTAACAAACCATCATAACCAAGCAAGTATCAGAATCCTGAGAATCTACTTTGCACTATCGCTCGCCACATTATTCATAATCGACTGCAACCAGAGACCGACGCATATGAAAATCTATAAATAACAGCGGCGTTCGCAAACCGTAAACAATCACCGATCCAGAAACTACGTATGAACTTTGTATTTTACAGTAGGTATTAGCTGAGTTTATTATGCCACCCACGATTTTCAGTAAGCGGTACGTCAGCGGTAACTTTAGATATTTGAGAATATCTCCTCGAGAACCCAACAATTTTCCGGGAAAAAAGTATCCTTTGTCTCAGCCCAGATCATAAACTAGGTGAGTTTCAAATTTCATCGGAATCCGTTTAGTAGTTTTTGTGTGATGGAGCAACAAACATACAAACACAAAACATACAAATACACATTTATAGTGTCAACAGGAAGTAGGATAGGAATGTACTCTATCATATTATGAAACTTTCAAATTTTTGAATTTATTAGCATTCTTGTTGTCAATTTATTAATTATGACGATTATATTTATACTTCTCGCTTAAAAAGTTTATTTTTCTGTTTACGGTCGATTAGACACTAGTTAAGGAAAACCCTACAATATAAGTAATAGAGGTGTATATACAAAATTTTGTGGGAAAATAATATCGCTGTTCGATCTATAGGTATATTACAGTCAAAACTCATTAAACCGACAAAATTTTTACTGCAGAAAATAAAAGCTGATCTTCTCGAAAGTTCCTTTCCTTTTACCACAATGCCAAAATTCATCAAAATCGGTTCACTGGTGTCGGCGTTAAATCGTAAAAGACAAAGTTCATTCATATTAAGCAGTTAAGTACCTATACTAAGAATTCGATGAAAAATACTAAAATGTTAATAAGTAAGAATAACTCTGACCTTTTGACTTTAAGCATTCATCGCGAATAACATTTGTGTTCGTGTCAAAGCATAATGTAGGTCAAAATTATAAAATTGAATTACATTGCTTTACACACTCAATAGGTTTTAAGTCTTCATTAAATTTATAAAAGTTAAATAAAAATATTTTGCTTTGTTATTAATGACAAGAATACTCCACCATCACAAACAGTACTTATAAATTTGTTCGTATCTTCAAGGAATGTTCAGTAGGACAGTCCTTTACTCATTCCTTATTGGATATAATAATTATATCCTCAGTGGTAGGAAAATTTAGTTATTTGCTCAAATCCACCGAGTTTTAATGGAGATTTCCGTAAAAATATTTACATACGCGGTCCCGCCCAATTATTTGGTAAACTGTACTGAATAAACGTACACATTTATTCACTGTCGCTATAAAGTTTATATTCTGCAAAAACAGTTCATATTTTCACTACTCCAAAGTTTTCAAATTTATATAGAAAATACAAACTCTTCTATTCTCGTTCCGCAACTGACTTCAAGGCTGTTACTATTATATTTGCACGAAAGGGAAATTATATTAAACTCATGAAATATCTAAATTATTGTTCCTCAAATGCCGTAACTATGTTTAAAATGGATTATTTTTATACCATAGAAATTGTGTACTGTGTAATATAATTGTAATACCTACGTTGCCGCCGACTTACTGTGGCCACTATTCCTACACGAACAAAAAAAAAATTGGTGACTCATTTCTTTGTCGCCCTATTCGTAAGTGGAATTCTTTGCCCGCGCACGAGTTCCCTATAATCTGGGGTCCTTTAAGAAAGGCTTGAAGAAGCATTTTTGCAGACCGGCAAGGTGAGGATGATTGGTGTGGCAGTTTAGAACTGCTGTACCGGCTATCTTCGCGTTTGGACTTTATCACCAATTAACATCAGGTGGGGTAGAGTCATTTGCCTACCTGGCTATAAAAAAAGTCGGCCAAGTGCGAGTTAGATTCGCGCACCGAGGGTTTCGTATAAATCTGTAGGTATATAATAATTATAAAATATATATATGAACTAAAAATTTACGGTTTTCTCAATTTTTTACTTTATCTGTGCTATAAGACGTTGCTTCGTACCAAATTTCAAGATTCTGAGTTTTTAATTCCCTTGAGAGTTTCGAAAATTTGCAAAAATTGCGGCATAAGCAGCTGTATCTTTTGATTGCGATGGCTTAGAACTTTGATTTTTTTACAGCTCCAAGGGACAGTAAACGTGAGCAGTTGATATAAATTTCAGCTTGATACCCCCACGCATTCCTGAGCAGTTATAAACTGTCACGCCAACCCTCCTCACCTTGCCGGCCTGCAGAAATGCTTCCACAGATTGTAGGAATAGGAAACACATGCGCGGGCAAAGAATTCCACTTGCGAATGGAAGAAAAGGGGATGGAAGGATGAGGGAGAATAACTTTCTCAAAACTCTCGCCGTGGTATAGTCGATAAAATGCGCTTAATGATGAGACTCGACAAGAGACTCGAGTTTGTTAGTTACCTCTTCATCGCCAATCATATAGATTGATGTAAGCAAAGTAATAAACTTAGAACGACACCATTATAAATTATTATGATTATATTATTATATATTACTAAATACTTTAAATTTGCGTCTTTGTATGAATTTCACTGCCATTGTGCTCGACAACGACTAACGCATAATATAGCGCAGCGCACACTGGGAAAGGGGCGGCAAAGATACTGAGAAGTTAACAATTTAAGTTAAACCCTAATTCCTAAATCATAATTTTAAAAAAATCATGGCAAACATGAACAATACAACCCCCCTAGCATGAACACCGCGATATGATATATAAGGATGCGTCCATAAATTACGTGAGGTGTTTTTTTTAATTTTCTGTCCGTTCCTTTCAAAATGTGGGCTTCTTACGTAAACGCGTTGGATTGTTATTGTAAAAAGAAGAAAACAATTGCTTCGTGCTTTTAATAACGACTAGATAAGACTAGTAATCAATATTGCTAAGAGTTATAAGTGTAATAAAAAAATAACAATAGAATACTTAAATCGTAACTACTGTGATTAAAAAAAGTATGAATGAAAGTACTTTCATAGAGAGAATGATCTTAATCGTATTACGATTACGCTTAAGATTAAATCCTAGGCTTTTACAATCTGGATAAAATGGACCAAAGTAGTATATTTTTACCCCCCCCCCCCCCCCCTCTCCAACGTAAGATTAGATGGGATTTGACTCGACCCCCTCCCCCCCTTAAACATCTCACGTAATTTATGGACGCCCCCTAACGCGTTTTATCAAGCCCAACTGTCAAATTACTATGGAGATAAAAATCGTGATATAATGTAAATTGTGGTGATCATGCTACAGAGAAAGAAGCGGCACACAGCGCTACGAAGCGGCCACGAGAGCCGTCGCGCGACTACTCCGCTCCGTGGCTCTAGGCCGCGCGCCGCTCCGCTCCGTGGCTCTTGGCCGCGCGCCGCTCCGCTCCGTGGCTCTTGGCCGCGCGCCGCTCCGCTCCGTGGCTCTTGGCCGCGCGCCGCTCCGCTCCGTGGCTCTTGGCCGCATCCGGAGTTGCCGTGCCTCTCCCGGTGTGCACTGCGCCTTACTTCTTTTAGTGTTAGTTGTACGATGTAAAAAAGTATTTTTATCCGATAACAATTCTTTATTTCAGTTCAATAATGGCGAGCCCGTCGAGTACAAAATTTACTGTAACTAATGGCTTGCTTGTAATTTTAAACACGCTATATAAGTCGTTAAAATTGGTTTTATTTTACTTGGCTTTTGTAATTTACGCGACAAAAATAATGATGACATTCTACTTATTTTTTCGTTTGCCTCGTTAGTCTAAGTTAGCATTAAATGAACCTAGTTATAATGGATGATTATGTTATTACTGAGCGATGACTCATAATGTATTTAACATCTGTGATTGAAATTCATTTATTCGTTGAATACAAGGTTGGTTTAACATGGCAGGGGAAGGGGGGGGGGGCATAATGCGCGCCTCTTTCTTCTGTAGTAAGACTATAGCAATTTGAATCCTGACCTACTATAAGCTAACGTTCTAACAATCATTTCAAAACATTAAGGTAGACTTAAATAAACTTGAGTGCTCTGGAAACGGTCCACGCATCTCGGAAATATGCACGAACAACAATAATAAAAAAACAAATAAATATACTGACTGAGGAGGAGCTCGAAGGCGCAAGTGGTTAGCACGTTCGGCTGCAATCGTGGAACTTAAGCAACTTTCGCAATGGTCGGTCATTGGATGGGTGACCAAATATTTATTATCACGAGTTCCTTCGTGCTTTAGAAGGCACTTTAAACCGTTGTTCCCGGTTGCATCTGCAGTCATTAGCACCCACCAATCCGCATTGGGCCCGCGTGGTGTGTCATGGCCCAATCTCCCTATTTCATCCATAGCGAAGGTCTGTGCCCCAGCAGTGGGGACATAAATAGGCTGATGATGATGTTGATGATTATGATGACATATACTGACGAATTAAGAACCTCCTTTTTTTTTGAAGTCCGTTAAAGTAGTTGTTAGGTACTCTCGTAAAAACCACTTGATTTCTTTCGGTTTTTTTTAAATAAATAAGAAAAATCCAGAACAACAGTTGCCAGAAATACGCTTACTGACTGGTTTGTGACTGTCCTGTTGCTGAAAGTGTCTGCTACAGTACCCGTAGCACGAACTAATATCGAATTCGAATAGATTGCGAGTTTGTAATATCATTGTCTTTTGTATGCAAACAGCAGCGCCACAAAGGACGTAACGAGAACTAAAGATTAGTACACATTTGACAATGACATTACGGCCTCGCAAACTATTCGAATTCGATATTAGTTCGTGCTAAGGGTACAGGTCTGCTAGTTCCAACTTCATATACAATATGTCATTGTCCACCAGCCTTTTTACTAAAGCCATCGGCGAGGATGTTAAACCGTCTGGTTTTAATCATGACTCAACCAATCGCAATACTTGAATTAAAGCATTAAGTTAGGTATAGTTAGGTGCATATTAGAGACCCTTACTTGGAGTAACTTGGACCCAACCCAACCAGCTAATTTATTTCAAGTTTAACATTAAAAGCTCTGTTTAATTAGAGACTTAAACTTTAATCTGGAAGTTACGAAATGTACCTAAGCTAAAAGCATGCTGTGAATTAGATAATAATTATTGATTATTATCTTTCAGCATTTATCGAACAGACTTTTGTATTGTAAAAAAAGCTTTTGTGGGAAAAAATCTGCTTGTTCAAAGTATCAGCCTCGATTCGAACCCATACCCTTTACTATCGTGCATAGGGGTTTATTTTAGTCAAAAATTTTCGTAACGTCTTATAAAACACCTACAATCAATTTTAGGAAGTATGCTGTAAGTTATAAACATTTATAGAACCCATTGACAACTCAAAAGCAGACTGAGGAGAGAATTAATATTTTAATACAGTCATTGTTGGTTTAAAATATCTGTTAGGCAGTGATCGTCGTACGAGCTCTGCTTAATATGGAACGAACAAATTTGCGAAAAAAATATTTGTCTCTGTTCTGTGGTCGCCACAGCAAAAATTCCGATCATCATTTGTATAGTTAAATACACTTTAATGTAAATTAATGGTTACCTACTCGTTCACGCATATTATGAATCAAATTATCCTGTATTGATTAATCTCAATTTATTCTGTTTGTACACTTGTACCTAAAACATAATCATTTCATTAATACTTGAGTTATAATAAATTTATAAAAACATATTCGTTTAAAATAGTAAACATGACCCGTACTCTAAGGCCGCAGTAATTAACGTCAGCAATTAAAACTAAGATTTGAGGTAAGTGTTAACGCTCCCAGTTTAATGAGGCGACGAGATGAAACATGCATATTCCGGGCAATTATGTGCAATTATACTTAGTATATGTGTCGTGATGTGATGTTGATGTTCACATAACGTATGACCCTTTAACGAGTACTTTTTAAGGTTTCATATCCAAAGGAGTCTAACCTGTCCGTCTATGAGTGGGCTTTGTGAGTACTACTAATATTATACTAACTAATATTATAAGTAACTATATTATAATACTAATATTATAAACTAGCGGCCCGCCCTCGCTTCGCTTCGGTGTAGAGCTGAAGTGTAGACTACAGTTTTTGTTCTCAGGCTTGTATTAAACACAATGACATTCATCTATGATTCTTCTTATACCTGCATGCAAAGTCTCAGCCCGATCGGTTTAAAATTGACAAAGTTTCATACAAACTTTCATTCCCTATTTTATCCCCTTGGGGGTAGAATTGATCAAAATCCTTTCTTAGCGGATGCCTACGTCATAACATCTACCTGCATGCCAAATTTCAGCCCGATCCGTCCAGTGGTTTGGGCTGTGCGTTGATAGATCAATATGTCAGTCAGTCAGTCACCTTTGAGTTTTATATATATAGATATGAAGAGGTGGAACTGGCAAACAAAACGATATAATTACATAAAATTTAATTTTACAGGAGCTGTATAAAACTGAATGACATACCTCCCGTGAGCTTTTGGCATGATTTTTAAATACTTAACAGTGTTAAAATTACTTTTGTTTAATTGAAAATTATTTTAGATTCAAATTTACCGGACCCGATACCTCCGGACTGTAAGAAAAAGTAGTTTGACCAGATGCGTAATTATACCGTATATTCGCCAGCTCCTCTTTGTTTCGTTGGACACACAAATCTCAGGAACTTCTAGTCCGATTTGAAAAATTCTTTTTGTGTGTCATTTACCACATGTATCCAGAAAGGATATAACATAACGATACCACTACTTCGAGTGAAGCACCAATGAAATATGTTGCAAAAACATATTTCATTGGTGCTTGTGCGCTGGGTATGCGGTAAAAGTTACACAAAAATTAAGTACGACGGAATTGTTCCCCATTAAAAATTCTATTAAATTCCGCGACATCATATTTTATGTCTATATTTTAATAATTTTATGTCGTGTATTCAAATTTCAACACTTCTCAATATTATTATGTTACACACATGCAAAACTGGACGGTACCATTTATATATTCACTAATATTATATAAGTAAATTTTAAATTTGTTAGTCCATACTTTCAGGATCGCTTGATAGGATCAACTGTGGATCAATCACTAATTACACTGAAGCATACCATCCGTCAGTTATCCTAGTTTAACGAGGAGATAAAGAAATAGCTTTGAAAGCGTAAATCTTAAAATTTTGCTCATCAGCGTAATCTTAACCTCTAATCAAACTAAGCCTCCAAACGCGTCCGCTATTATCTGTAATAAGGATCGCCTTTATGACGAAACCTAATGTACCGTAAGAGTATTAGGCCCTGAACACTTCGAGCTAATCATATAAAAAGTGATTTTAATATTCATTTTAATCAAATCGTTATTACCTATTGTATAATACTTTTGAAACACCACAACAGCGTTTCGAAAAAAGATCTTATTTATTTAAAACTTAGTATTAACAATATTATGTATCCCCTCCCTTAGCTTATAATAAAAGACTTAGATCAGAAAAAAATGTTTTTAAGAAAGTATGTCGGGGTAACGATAACTAAAAACTCTGCTTCTTCTTCTTTCTTTTACCGGGATACGTTAATGTTACATATTTTGATTTACTTTAATTACAGGATATTGTAATCTTCGACGCGATCTATTTTCACAGCAAAGGAAGAATTTATCAGCGATAATATTTTCATATTGCCTGGAAAGGCTTCATATGTAAACGGCATAGCTTTATAAGAATTTCACTCTCTGAAGTATTCCAAACTCCATTTATGGAAATTAAACATGCCTCGTACTGAAATTAATATAATTATATTTTTAAGCATTTAACTGCTAGATGTATAAATAAAACTAGTGTTTATGGGTTAATGCACGAAACTTTATTTATTTATTGACGTTTCGTAGCCTTTACAGGCAGTCGAGCTACCTTCGAAAGACTTTTATTGAGCGTATACTGCTAGATGTATAGTTTGAATTAACTGAAAATTTTACTAGAATAAATTCCACTCGGTCCGGATTTCAGACGGGATTCGAACCCGAATCCTCAGCTACCCGGAATCCCGCATCGGGTTCGAATACAACATATACATACTTAAGTTAAGCGCATTGTGTGATCGATTTCGTACGCGGCCGAAATACGTTTAAAATCGTTTATTGGAAACTTTGTTGGAGCTAGATAAAATCAAATACCCACTATGATATTATAAGCTCGTTACAATTTGGCAACGAAGATAACGAAAATGCTGATATGATTACTTTTTGTTGAGCCGCGGACGAATTTCAAAGCCGTAATCTTTTAATAACGTAACAACCGCGATTTCATATCATAAGTGGTGTAAGTTTAGGAGGTATTTTATACGAGACTTTTATCAAGTACTTTACGCGTAAAAATGTACAATCAGCATTCATTATGCTATGGGATGTATGAGTGCATACAAAAACAATTCAAAATGAATTCATCACACAATTATCTGAAAATAGGTCGTTGGTTGGTTTATGTTCCGTACATCGAAACCAGTTTTTTGGCCGTCCGTCCGTCCTTTTTCTCAGGAACGTATAGGTACCAAGCTGATATTTATATCAAACACTCAGGTCTACTGTTCTTTATAGTTATGCAAAAAATGAATCATCTAAGCCAATGCAATCAAAAGATACAGCCGTTTATGAAGCAGAGTCGCACTTGGCCGGGTTTTTTTTTTATCAGAAACGCTCTAACTTGCAATACTTGCATATGATTGTGATCAAAGTTTCTTACTTGCGACCGGTAATCTTTTTCCAATAGATCGAATAATATATTCGTGTGAAAAGTTGATCTCGGTCATGAAGATTTTCACCAAAGTATAGAATTGACCAAACAAAAGGTCGGGTCACATTTTTGTGTGAAACATCTAGCAAATTAAATAACCTTGTCTCACAACTTTCGGAGCTACAAATTTACGTTACGGCATCAACTTGGGCTTGTGGGAATTCACTCAAGCTAGCTGTTTTTACTGAGGTTTTCGTTTTAGAAATTCCTATTCAATTTACACACTTATTGTGTCGATAACTAATACTCATGCAAGAAAAATACTTTAACTGGAGTAAATAAGTTATTTGAAAGTTCTTTTCAATGTTTTATAATAACCTAATATGAATCTCCTAAGTGCGAGTCGGACTCGCGCACCGAGGGTTCCGTACAAACTTAATTTAATACCTTTACGCGTTCATGAGAAAAGAGGTAGTAACTTTAAAATTTTCAATAATATTTTTGAAGTTATACTTCTTTAGGCGCGTTATGAAAAAATGATGAGAGTGAAATTTTAAGATGCGCGTGCATCACTGTAACACAATATTTTAACAGCATGAAGTTGGTCGCTTTAGCGACCAACTTCATGCGTTACTTTTGTGTTTACCGCACATTAAGAAAATCTACCAATAAAATAGAAATAGAATCTCTATTTAGTGGGTGCTAACGACTGCATTGTGAAGGCCTATCAAAAGTATTTATTAATCTGGAACAACGGAACCAAAGCGCGATTCAGGAGACTACAGCGCCATCTCTTGACCATTGGTGTAGTAGAACCAAAAACCACATCTTTATTTTTTGTAATAAAGTAACAGTTATAGGTATTCATATTTATAATATCAAAAGTATTTATTAATCTGGAACAACGGAACCAAAGCGGGATTCAGGAGACTACAGCGCCATCTCTTGACCATTGGTGTAGTAGAAACAAAAACCACATCTTTATTTTTTGTAATAAAGTAACAGTTATAGGTATTCATATTTATAATATTTATCCACATGTTTCTAGTTTGTATATTCGGAATACGTGTTTGAGTTTCATACAAGTGCAAATCACATATGTTCTAATAAATTATATTCAGTAGCGATTTTAATTGAATATTTTGATTATTTATTTATTTTTTCAAATTAAAACTGAACTTTATTGACTGTGTCCTTTTCCAGACTTTTTATTAATTTATTGTAATTAATTATTTGCATGCAATTAAAAACTAATTTAAACGATGCCAAAGAAGGATAACTTCTCACGCGCCTACATAAGTACACGCACCCATTTTTTTTATTATATGATATTACTAAAAATTTACGGTTTTCGCTATTTTTCCTTTATCTGTACTATAAGACGTTACTTCGTACCAATTTCAAGATTATAGTTCACCCTGTAGGTGTTTATTCCCATGCGAGTTTCAAAATATTTGCGGAAATTTGCGGTATAAACGGCTGTATCTTTTGATTTCTTTGGCTTAGAAGTATCATTTTTTCACAGCTCCAAGGGACAGTAGACATGAGTATTAGATATGAATTTCAGTTTGATACCTACACGCGTTCCTGAGAAAAACGGTCTTGACAGACGGACGGAAGGACAACAAACCCTAAAAAGCCCATTTGTTATCTAGGCTTTGCATTAAGAACTGGTTTAGATTGTACGTAATGTATAACATAGCAAAACCTTAATAAAATAAACTAACTGACTTTCAAAATTCCGTGAAAGACCGCAGTGCTGTTAGCTCACGACACAAGTGTAGGTATTTCTGGCCTGAAACTTAGTGTGCCTACGTCTGACTTATTGTCTCATGATTCCGTGCTGTCGCATAATTTCCACGCGCACCGTTTTATTTTATCGTCGTTCGTCGGTCCAACTTGCTTTTCACTTAAAAACCTGAGCATGACGTTCTAATATTCCTTGTAAAAGATTTTATACAGTATGCAATACAACAGTAGTACGAACCAATATCGAATTCGAATAGTTTTGCGAGTCCGAAATGTCATTGTCAAATGTGTACTGATTTTTAGTTCTCGTTACGTACTTTGTGGCGCTGCTGTTCAAGTTTCCATACAAAATTTGACATTGACATTTCGCACTCGCAACTATGGTTCATGCTAGGGGTACAGGTTACTATGTGAACTCATATTTCCTTTTTAAGTTTCCGTAGCCAAAGGGTAAAAACGGGACCGTATTAGTTAGACTCCGCTGTCTGTTTGTCTGTCTGTCTGTCACCAGGCTGTATCTCATAAAACGTGATAGCTAGACAGTTCACAGATGATGTATTTTTATTGCCAGTATTACAACAACTACCAAAAACAGAATTAAATAAATATTTAAAATCGGGGCTTCCCACGGAGCACCCCCACTAGAGTCCGCATACAAGGGCAAGCGCTTACGCCAAGCTTAAGTAGTATATTACCTATGCGTGAGGCACGCCTACAGACGTCGCGATACATCGTTTCATTCGGTAACCGAGCGTTGGTCGAACTGCTTCTCTCGTTTTCGTGTTAAAAAACTGTAAAAAATGCCGTACTGTGCAATTAAATTGTGTGGAAAGTCCAGTACAACTTCCAGTCTTCAAAAAAATGGTATTACTTTTCACTGGTTAGTTTAAATGCATTACAAAAAGACAAAAATACTGTTATATTAAATTGCTGTTAATGTATTTATTTTTTGGTGAACGCGTTGATGTCTTTTTACACTATCCCTTTCTCGCATGGGCTACATCATATATGCTATCTCGCTCTCACACCAGCACGTGTATTGCTAATGACTCAGACGCAGCTCATGTCTCAACGCGTAAGTTTGTCGATAAGTTTGTCAGCTATGGAAATGGAAAAAATAAATAAAAACTATTTATTTCATCGTATACAATAATAGATGTCATAAGTATACAACCAACAGTTTTTATTTGATTGAAGTCAAACATATCCTAATAAAATTTTAAAAACGCGAAAATTTGTATGCATATTTGTTACTCTTTCACGCTAAAACGGTTAAACGGATTTGTATGAAATTAAGTGCGCATAGTTTATGACCTAGATAAAGACATAGAATTAACGATATTAAATACCCTAGATACACCACGACCGCTCAAAATGTGTCCCAATATCTAAATAGTCTGTGGTCCCAATCAAGAAGTGCTTGAACTCCACTCAAGCACTTCTTAGTACACAGTCACACGCGGACCGTTGAAAAGTCAAGATGCCAAAGAGTTCCGTGAAAAAATGCACAAAAATACTAATAGTACGTAAAGTGTCGTTTTTTCGACGGGTATCTAATTAATGTTTTTTAATTAAAGCCTTTAAAGCAAATTTTATTGTTGTAATACTTACTATAAACTGATTTAATTTAAAATATTTGTGATATTCAAATGCATGGTCGGTTATACGTCGCCCTTAGCCATCTCTTTTCTTCGCGGTCTGTACCTGCTATATTGTTAACAGCGCATTCAGAATTGCGCGTGAAAAGTAAAAAAAAATAAGGTCTATATTCTTTCACATATAACACTAAATCGTAAATTTTTACGAACTTGACGCATGCATTTTAATTAAGACCTTATGCCGTATGCATTAAAGGTGACTTTCAATGTTTAAATAAGGCATTATATTGTTTTTGACCATGCGATCATCTTACGGACCTCCGTGGATCGTCCAATGTACCTTTTGGACACGTTTCGGCCACGATTTTGTTCGTGTTGTTGTATCTAGGGTAGTTAATATCGTTGCATTAATACTTCTTGTCCTGGACGTGTTTTTTTTTTGTGTTGCTTACATATTAAATTATATGTAGTTACTAGTCGCGTCATGTAATTAGAACGCTGTAAGAAAGTGGAGAGGGTATGATTACGCATTTGCGCACCAAAGTACTAGGCCTCTATTCTAAATTGTTTATCGATAGAAAATATCGATATTTTCTAAAATCGATCTTACCCTCATCACTTCGCTGCACTGAGTATATGATCTGACCTTGACGCGTCCAATCACAGCGGGGCTGACCTCCCTGCACCCCACCGACTTTGGCGATTTTGATTCCAAACAAAATTTGTGTGATGCGGACTCTAGTGGGGGTGCTCCATGGGGCTTCCATAAAACGTGATTTATGCCGCCGTCCCTCCCACTTCCTCCTTATGGATGGAGAGACCATCCAAAGGTTGTCAGGAAGAGATCGCTCTTAGCAATAAGGCCGCCCATTGTTACACTAAGAACTGAAGAAGATTTTTTGCAGGCCGGCATGGTAAGGATGGTTGTTGTGGCAGTTTATAACTGCTGTACCAGCTATCTTCGCGTTTGGACTCTATTACCACTTAACATCAGGTGGGGTGGAGTCATTTGCCTTCCTTGCTAAAAAAAAGGACTTAAATGGCTCTGTATTTATTGTAATGTTTTCTGTAGTGTAAAATAGTGTTTTTCGGTTTTAGTGATATTTTGCTCTAATACCAATAACGGCAACAGGTAGACGCTTGAAATATTCACAGAATATTGCTTGTATATTCACTTTAAAAATAAATAATAAGATTAAAATAAAATCAATATTCAAGGGGGTTCCCAGACAACAGACGTGAATTTTTGCTATTTTTGCTCGATATTATAATGTAGTGTCTAATGTTGTATAGATTATGGTATGGAACCCTTCATGCGCGAATCCGACTCGCACTTGTCCGGTTTTTATATTATACTAGCTGACCCAGAGAACTTCGTATCGCCATAAAAATATGGGTGGTAAAAGGGTGAAAATTTAGGGTTGTATGCATTTTTGTATGATGTATCATAAAAAAATTAAATTAATAAAAATACTTTAAAAAAATGAAGGAACTACCCTTAACACTTAGGGGAATGAAAAGAGAGAGAGAGAGAAAGATGTTGTCCGATTCTCAAACCTACTGAATATGCATATAAAATTTCACGAAAATCGGTCGAGCCGTTTCGGAGTAGTTCAATTACGCACACCGTGACACGAAAATTTTATATATTAGAAGATAGATAGGCTGCACCTGATGGTAATAGACAATTGCAACGCCAGGAGTATCATAAATAGCTTTTAAAGTTTTCGGGTCGTAATAGTCCGGAAACACTGCAGCGACAAGATATTCCACAGTTTTGTCGTACGTCAAAAAAATATAATATTAAATCATTGTGCTTATATCAATTTTAATTGTAAGTAACCTGCGGCGCCTGAGATGGACTACCAAAGACGGGTGTCCCTCTGAGCATAAAACCTCAAAGACACTTTAGTTCCCAGTTGTCTTCAGCATAACATCACAAGTTTGCGAGTTTAATATCATAATCGTACTTATTTGTGAACTATTGTAGTTGAGTGTTACGCTGAACAAAATAAACATAACTTTTTACATTCACGGGGGATTCAACTCCATACAAGTTTATTGCAACTTTTCTTCTGTTACACGTAGTAAGGGATGGAACATTAAAAGTGTCATAAAACTACACACATATAAAGGGTTCTTCATAGTTTTTCGGCGTCTCATACTATATTTCTTTGTATACGTGACTCAGAAAAACTCCGGTTTAACCATGATTCCATATTTAAGCAAGTTTCACCTAACCAAAATTCCTATTCACCAACCATACAGTTATAACTAAAAGCATAAGACAAGGGCTTGATCTTGTACCGAATAAGCATTAAGTGACAGTCGTATATAATATATCTAAAGCACCGTGGGTGGATTATTGGTTACAATTTGTTATCATTTCCTTATTGCAGCCAGCCAACTATTTTTACTTAATTGCATAACGCGGAACTGCAATGCAGAAGGTTGAAAAAAAACAAAACAAAATCCAGGTTTCCGCCCGTATAGGGGGGAAGAAGCGGAATTGAAACCCGTCAGAAACCAGCACCAAGTAGATTTTTTTTAGTAAAATTTTTTTAGGTTTAATCTTCCAGCAGTTAAATGTTAATAAATATAAATATAATAACCATCAACAGGTTTCTGTGTTGTCTTTAGTCGTCGTTAACAAGGAAAAATCACCTTAACAAAGTAGTACCTTTGCATAGTAAAAGTGTACTTTAATATCCCCATAATTTGATAAAATTCTCGTGTCATAATGTTAGTTACCATACTCCTCCGAAACACATGCATATTCCGTGGGTCTGAAAATCGGCTACTATCTATTTTTCATATCCTTAAGTAATAATGGTTGTCCACCTGTAACGTAGTGTTCTGAAACCTACAATGCGCCTGCGCCAAATTTCAAACTATTGGGTATTGTAACGTAGTGTTCTCATATGGGTTAGGAGGAATGTTATCCCAGGACATTGATAGAACACTACGTTACACACCCCTAATTTTTTTTAGGACAATATTTTTTTTTTATAATGTGGTATTAAAAAATACATACAACCCTAAATTGTCTCTTCTGCCACCTTCCCCTATTTTTATGGCGGTACGAAGTAGGCTGGGTCAGCTAGTATTATATATGTTTAAAAGATCACATTACCTTTTTTTTTTGTTGACGGTGGAAAATGCATTTGCGCACCATACCGCGCGCTTGCCAGGCGCGCGACGTGTGTGGGACTCCCCGGCGCGGAAGAACGCCGGTCCTACCCACTAAAAACCACCGGTACCCTCCTCGGCCCTCATGAGGGCGCTCTGCACATTACCTTAGAGAATACCCATTCAGGATAAACTTTAGCCCCCTAATTAATAAACGAAGACTAAGCTTGGAATACTTACTCTATATTTTGTCTGTGTCTATTGAATGACAAATAAATAAATAAATATTTCCAACACTCACACCAATTAGTCTAACCCCAAAGTAAGCACTGTAAGGCTTGTGTTATGGGATACTAGGGTAACGGATAGAATACATATATGGTACATATTTAAGTATATTTATATAGAAATACATATTAAACATCCACGACTGAAGTACAAATGCTCGTATTCATCACACAAACATCTGCCCCCACCGGGATTTGAACCCGGGACCTCTCGAGTCAGCGACACCATGAAACCCGGCGTATAAACCACTCGGCCACGGAGGTCGTCAAATGGCATTTAAGTGACATGAACAAAACACGGCGTAACTAGTCGAAGCTCATTCCTTGTTTTTGTTAATAAGGGGGTAGGTTGGTGTGTGCTGAAAACGAGTATTATTTAAATAAGTGTTTAACGGACAGTTTATTTCAAATATTGACTTTAAAATTGCCACTTGCTCTATAATCGTGCTATTCGATAGCAAAGTGTCGCAAATCGATTGTAAGTTAGAGGTAAAAGGCCTGCAGAATTTATTTGTATTGGTTGTTCTAACAAAAGTGGAATAAGGAACTAAAGAAAAGTTATATTTTTTCCGTTTATAGTTTTTAAGGTGCATTATTACCTTATATCGAATAGCTCCGTGGCCTAATGGTTTGTACGCCGGATTTCATGCTGTCGCTGACTCGAGAGGTCCCGGGATTGAATCCCCGTGGGGGCAGATGTTTGTGTAATGATGAATACGAACGAGCATTTGTACTCCAGTCATGGATGTTTAATATGTATTTCTATATAAATATAGTTATGTATGTAGTGTACATGTAGTCTATCCGTTACCCTAGTATCCCATAACACAAGCCATACAGTGCTTACTTTGGACCTAGGCTAATTGGTTGTATTGGATTTCTTTTTTATTTATTTATATGCTCAAAGTAATGTTATATTTAACTGACTAATAAAATACAAGAAACGTTATCATACCAAAATGTAGTCCAAAATCAAGACGAGAAAGTCAGATAATTGCGCAAACAAGTCAAGTCAAGTGTATCAAAACGTAAAATCACATGAAACTTGATATATGTGGTCGATATTATGAACAAGCCTAAACTACTTCGCCCAGCCGAATCCACAAACATTTCGATAGTAAATAGACTTCTGCTTTATGTACAGATCCAGTGTAATCATACATATGTATGATGTAAAACTGGACACGTTCCACCCCGAACAATAGGGGAATACTCACGAATTTTTTTCAACAAAGTTTGTTTTTTACATTGATATACAAAAAGGTCGGAGTAAATTACTCCACCCCATCTGATGTCGAGTGTTGGAAAAGTCCAGACACGTACTCAACTGTAGGTATACGGATAATCAAAATAATGTGCAGTGCGGCTGTAGTACAAGCCTTAGGACGAGTCTACGATCATGGAAGTTAAACAACATTTGCAACGACCGGCATAGGGTGGATGACCAAAAATTTTATTATTTCGACCTTAATTTTTTTATGTGTGTGTATGCTGTTGGTAACAGGTGACCTTTACAGCGTCACCGGGTTTGGAGACGGCAAGATCCTAAACGGACCTGAAGCCTAGAATTGGCGAGACCCTCTAAAGGTATTCCAGGCGGATGACATCTCCCCACGGGGGGAGTTTCCTCTCCGTCTGGAGCCTTTAGACCACTCGAACCTGAGGAGATCGGCTCAATCAGAGGCCGAATCTAGTTTCCCTTCAAAACGCATACATCGGCTTTCACCTTTTTATTTCGAGCTCCTCCGTGCCGGCTACTTGTAGTCGTTAGAATCTGGGCCTGCGTGGTGGGTCATTGCCCAAATCCTTAATCCATTGGGAAGGCCTGTGCCCCAGCTGTAGGGATAATAATTGATTGAATATTATATAGTACAAGCCACCATCACAATCGATGTTTAAAAGGCTCTCACGGGGTTTGATTTATTTTGTCAATTGTACAAGTTTGACTAAATTTGGTCAGTTTAACACGGATCCAAAGAAGAACCGGCAGACAACTTTGCCATATAATATTACAACTAAAACCCATCGTAATACTGAAACTGTAGCTAGGAAAAAGTTTAAGTATAGTCAACAACATCATGACAATGATAAAACAAAAATCATGATAAAACATACGTTGGATATAAGTAATATTTTATCTAAGTAAAAAGTGTATATGAATCAAACAAAAGAAAACTAAGCGAGCTAATCTTTATTTATCGCACTTTTTGGAGCATTACTTTTGTTTTCCCAAGTGAGTTAGGTAGGTACTTTCTTACTAGGTGATAGCCGCGCGCAATTTGTCAGAGATGTTTGCACAGCGCCTCGCCCTTGGCCTCCGATCAAATGGAAAGAGTGCCCACTGTGGATACGTTGTATCGCACGATTGACTTTCTGTCTCAAGTGAGTCTTCGACTTATTCGATTGCGTTTAAACAGTTAGTTTTAATTCAAGTGGCATTCCGACGAAAAGTTATCGCCGCACTCAGAAAGTCTAATTTCCTTATCAGAGTGAGTGACGCAATGGTTTATTATAATTTATTGCTATCGCAAAAAAGCTGAACACAGTACAAAACGTAATGGCATCTCATAGTGTACAACACAATATCGTATTTAACAATCTTTCAAAACTGTCAAATTTCCACAACTGACTTTGAGCTTTATGTAGCGTACATGTAATATATTTTAAGAGAGGTAGGGCACTCGAATTGGAACGCAACCTCATCCTTACAGAAGACTACAGCAAAATGACACTACCTTTTGGTGGTATCGTGTTTCTGCTGGTGAGTAGGGTTCCAGTCTCTGTAGCAAAAGCACCACAATTTACATTATATCACGTTTTATATCGCGTCTGTCAAACTCTATAAAAGGAGATTGCTCAGCATCCATACATGTTTGGCCTAAAAACCAATAACCATGAAAAATTGTTTCCTACATTCGAAATTATATATAAATTACCATAGAAACGAATATTATCGACGGCCACTCCTGAGAACTTCTATAAACCATATACACTGAATGATTTTGAGGTTATGTTTGCAAATAGGCACATAGGTATTAGAATAATAAAAACCAAATAACTTATATAGGAAAATAGGGCAATCAAGCCAAGTACCTACCGATATTATGTATTAGATTCAGGTATATAGAGCATGTAAAATAACAGATATGTGCATGTTTTTAAAAACACGAACAGAAACTGTGTGATGATTGTGAATGAGCCACAGATTAGAGAGAATTTTTAAACTCTCGTTAATCAAAGAAAGCTAAGAGCTGTAGGTTATACAGCCATATCTTCAGCAGCTTCATTATTTTTGTTATGTTTTTATTATAACCATATTTTAGATTTTTAGTGTATCACACCTTATAATGTGTTTAGGTGTTTGGCAAAAAATGTACGGCAATAGACTTTATGATGTCGCCTACCATCTATATTAATTGTCTTAGCACATTTGCATGTAGTAAAAATGATAATAAAGTTGTGGATATTAATACCACCCGTGTAATAAAAAAAAATATATTTTATCAATCTTTACAAAATAGATTTGTTTTGATGTTATATAAACAACCTCGATCAGTCTTTGTGAATGTTACTACACCCATAGCCAATAAAAATGATTCGTATGTTTTCCAAACCGGTAAAAATAGAAGTCCTTTTTTAAAATTAATATATTATTTAAAGGTGGCCGTTAAAATCTAATGACTGTAAAATAAAGTATAAATTACGCCAAGAATTACTGTATATGTCAATATTTTATTTGCATTTAGGCCAATTTGACCAATCTCCTTTGACAATTGAGCGTGATAAAAACGTGCTACATATGAGGCCATGAGAACCATAGTGGCCTATATTTTTTTTACAATATTGAGTTTATGATTTTTTGCAGTCCAAATTGATAATTTTGATAGAACCAGAGTGATCTTAAAGTGATACAACGAATATTCACTAGATGGCAGCATAATCACTGTTACGGTTTTTAGTCTGTGATCTAAATTTGAGATGCCATACTGGCCTAAGTGAGATAGGCCACTATGGTTAAAAATGAGTTAGGCCACAATGGTTCCCATGGCCTCGTATCATATCGCGGTGCTCATGCCAAGGGGGCAGGGCTCCGCGGGATAGGCGATTGGACTTAGGCCGGCAAGGTGAGGATGACTCGGACGGCACGCCTGTCTGACGACTCATCTATCTTTGCGACTGGACTCCACTTACGCTTAACATCAGGTGGGGTGGGGTAATTTGTTGCGCCTCGTTTAATAAAAACTTGTTTATGATTTACTACTTATTGATAAAATTTGCCAATCTGTGGTAACTTAATGTGTTAGTGTCGGTACATAATTTTTCTTATACTTAGTTATACTGGGTTAAGGTGAGATTGATTAGCCATATTGGTTAATATGATAATGAATATGACTTACAGATGTCAACTATCTAATATGGTATTCGCACCTCTCCGCTACTGAGAATTGAGCTCCGCTCATAAGCTTAATATTCCAATATTTACTATCAGTTATGTAATGATTCTTTGTAAATAGTATTTTTATATAATAAAATATTTATCTTTAGCATCGAAATATTTATGTGTGTTTACACGTTGACCAGCGACGTGCTTCGAAGGATTTTCTGTTTACAGTTACTTTGTTATATGTTTATAATTACTCAATCGCACCTAGGGTTGCCAGATGCTGGCTCAACAATTCCGGGACATTTGCACCCCCCTCCCCCCACAAATAAAACATCAAATCATAATCGCAGCCCAATCCCAAATAGTAAATCCCTGAACGTAGGTGTATTTATAGTAATATTGTGAAAAAACTGGTATTCGGGGATTCCGGAACAATAAGGTCTAATTACTGGACACGGAACAAGACGCAAAACACCGGGACAATCTCGGATTTCCCGGTCATCTGGCAAGCCTAATACCACCTGATGTTTAGTGTGAATAACAGTCAGATAGCTGATGTGGCATAGAAATGTGCCGCTCCATCCATACCACCTTGTGAGCCTGAACCATTTCTTATCCCGGGGGCATCAACACACAAGGGCGTAGGAGGTTATCGGTGAGTTTTAGTCGGTAAGACCGGCGCTGTTCCGTGTCGCGTGCCTAGCCAGCGTGCGGTAAGGTCCGTAAATGGATTTTCCATAGTTAAAAAAAGGCACTGTCTTCTGTAAGATGGATGTTAGGGAAACTAATAATACGCTTGAGCAGTGCAAAATCAAAATAAAAGTAAGGCTTTTTACACAGTCGACGTGCAGTAAAATCTACAATGCAAATAGCATACAAGCAGCAGGAATCAACAAAACGCGTCTACCCAGTCTATATTTGCAATAGAGTTATCTGGGCGCTTTGAACAAAATATTCAACGTGTTCAAAGTGAAGAATATTTGATGCATATGAATGAAGTTACATACAAAATGTACTTTCTTTTTTAAAGTTAATCATGTTATTTCAATATATAATTTAAACCTTTAATTGAACCGGAGCCGAAGTAAGTGATTGTTGGTTTCAAGTTAGGGTGCTTAGGCGCGGAACACACAGAAAAGACGTAAGACGCAGACAGGGCGTGGACATTGTTAGTTTCATACTAAATGTAAAGAATAAAAGAAGCGTCATGTCCGCGCCCTGCCTTTTCATTAGGCAGACACCGCACCCGTAGGATAAGAGTGCGAAGACCCAGTCCACGACAACGGCTAACTAGAGCCGTGGTCCGAGTCTCACAGCCGATCGTCCCGACTTTTGCAACACGGCGCATTTATACATTTTGTATTAAAAGGACGCAGTAGAGAAATAATTCCCGCGCCCCGTCTGCGTCTCACGTCTTTTCTGCGTATTGCGCCGTAATATTGTCAAATATTTTCAATTACATAGTAATTTGAGACAGGTTGGGGTTTCACTCGAATTGGAACTCCAACCAGAGGAAGTAACCTCCACCATATAGGAGATACGGTGAGATAACCTTTTTGTGGTGCATTTTTTCGGTTGGATGAAACCGTTACGTGACCAGGGACCAAGGAGTAGTCATACACAGCTTTCCCCTCTGTCCAATTGGGTACACAAACGATACATGTGTACAGGATTTGGTGGCGTATTGTGTCATTGTTTGTATGTGAGTGTCGTTATTACAGTTTTTTTTTATAAATACGTCCAACAAATGACTATACCACACCTGATGTTAAGTGAAGGTGAAGTCCAGAAGCGAAGATAGCTGAAACAGCAGTTCTACCTGCCTCACCAGCCATCCTTAACCTGCCGGCCTGCATTTGGCTTCTTCGCGCCTCTTTTCAAGGATCCCAGGTTGTATGTGGGGGGGAATACGTGAGCGGGCAGAGCATTCCATTAGCGGATAGTGCGACAAAGAAATGACGCACCAAATTTCTTTGTACGCGTTGGAATTGTGGCCACAGTTAAACGGTTTTGTTTTTTACGCATGTATGTACGTTAAACTAAATTTATGTGAATATTCCTCCCCGCAAAAAATGCCAGAGTAAATTGAATAGTATTATATCGCTACGGCTACTCCCTTCCGTGTTGCTCTATGGTTATCATAGTTATCATCATCTGTATGGTATACAGACTCGCCATGCAGATGTGCTTTGTGATCTATTTCGTTAATTGCTTCATTTCTATGACACGACTGCTTTTATCTACCAAATCCCATGTATACTTTTTACTGAAGGATATTTCATCGATTTATTTTTATCGATGTGTAGTCTATCTTGCACCTTAAGAAATACTTAGAATTAAAATTTCTCTATTAGGATCACAGGAGTTTAGTTGACAGTCCAGTGATATAATTTCGCTACGTTGCTCGATGTTTGTTTACATTAAAATATGGTGTGTTACATATTTAAATAATAAAATGAACTTTCTAACCATTTTCTGATTTAAGGAAGTGTTCACGGTAGACTTTATTTATATTAATTCAAAATGTTTATCTTATACTAACTACAAATTTACCTATAAATTATTGTACCGGTGTCGAAAGTCGTCAATAAAGACATTTAAATAAAACCCCTGACAACTTTATTAAATAAAACTTGGCGAAAACACAATTTGTTATTATGATTTTGTTTCGAGGCTAGAATGGAAGTAGAATTTCAAATGAATGAATAATAAAATGTTCTACAAAACACTATTATTATATAAGTAAAATTGACATCACGATATTTTTATGTTAAAAATATACCTTCATACATACATTTGTCATTTTAGATTACATGGTTTGTAATTTACTTAATTTCAAAAGAGTTTCAAAACATTTTTAATTTCTGTTTTTTTAATAATAATAATAATATTCTTTATTGACATACACCTCACAGGACATACGAGACATTAAACATGACAGTGAAAACGTAGACAATAGGCGGCCTTATTGCTAAACAGCAATCTCTTCCAGGCAACCCATGACAGTGAAATAAATAAATAAGAGGAACAAGAAGGGGGGTTGTAACAGGTGTGGTAAAATAAATAATGAATAATAGATGCAATAGATATATCCAAACAGAGAGACAAGAGAAAGGTAAGATTTAAAGTTGGGAAAGGAAATACCCTCTAACTTGATCACTAAACGAGCTTAGAGTGCGAGCCTTTCGGATTGTTTCAGGTAGTGAGTTCCACAAACGAACAGAATGCACAGAGAAGGAATATGAAAAGAAATCAGTTGAATGGAGTGGGACTGCAAGGGTTAGATTTAAAGAGGACCGCAAAGTGCGTTCTGATTTGGAATCAAGAAACGAGAAACATTCTTTTAGATAGGGCGGAGAAGTAGGAAAAGTACAGAATAGAGAACCGTAAAAGTGTGTTTTAAATTATTTTGAAATTATTTTTTGTCAATTAGGTGGCGTTAATCTGGGAAATTATTACTAGCATTAAAACGCATATGAAATTAATATACATTTTCAAAGAACAGGCCTAGTTTTTTGCTGGAATTATATTATAACTTATGGAGTAACCTTATCGCCTTACAGAAAAGAACCAATAAAATAACAATGCCATTATGATAGTGCTGTGTTTCTGTCGGTAAATAAGATTCCAGGACTCCTCTGGTTTTTCCAATTCCAAGGTTAACTTAAGTAATTATAAACAAATAAAAATCTCGTTGCCATTACCGAATGTTGTACAGATCTTAAATAGACCATTCAAAAGAATAATGTTAGGTACGCATCTTGATCAAACAGAGAATGTTTTTCTTTGAAAAAGATTTCACCATGATGGCGATGATGTGATGTGATTTATATAGCGGAACTATATCTTACAGACTATCGATGCAAGGGGAGCTTTCAATCTCTCGGGTCCTGCGAAATAGAGTTATTGTCGTAGTCAGGAGATGGAAGAGATCGGTTTATTATCGACACGGCATAAAATTGCCGAGATATTTCCACTAACAAATTTTTTTGCACTACAATCTTTGGGTTTATGGATAGCCTTTTTTCGGGTACGTTTATATGTTTATTGTGTCTATCTGATACTTGAAATTACAACTGAATTAATTTCTTATCAAATATTATTTTAGGATACGAGACATATTTAACGACACGGCGTGAAAGCGCCGGAAATTTCCTATCATCACAATTTTTAGGGTTCCGTAGTCCTGATAAGGAACTCTTATAGTTTCGTCATGTCCATCTATCCGTATCCGATTTTGCTTGGAGACTATAAGTACTAGAGAGCTGTTATTTTGTGGAGATATGTATATCAATTACGCAGATAAAATGGCAGTGTAAAATTTTGAAAAAAGTTTTTTTGGGTAGAGTAGCTCCCCTACGTAACCTGGGGATTTTTTTTCATCATCTACACCATCGTGTGTAGTTTAATAGGTCCTTTAAAATTACTTAGGGGTTTTTATGACTATTTTTCGATTAAAGGATCTGTTTGCGAAATATTGAACTTTAAAGTGCTAATTTTTGTTCGAGTAGGGCGTTCCCTCACTCTTAAAGCTTAAACTATTGCCTTGAAAAACCTGGAAACAATTAATGATAATAGTGCTTTTCATGAACTTCTAAGGAAAACTATAACGGTTAAGGTATATTTGTTAGTTTAAGAGTAATGGTCGTTCAACTTTGGTTAAAGAAAATTTCTTACCTATTGAAAATTCCTTAGAAGAAAACATTAATAGTTGCATGGATGAAGTTAATGTAGCGTAAAACCCGGCATTGCAACAAAATCTTAAAACAAGAAACTATTTTAAAACCACAATAAAATATAATTTGTTCCACAATGCTGCCGCTACGTTACATTACGTCTTTATAATAATTAGTGGTTATACCACATCATCCCTTTCTCAGGGGATGATCGCTTCAGGTGAAGCTTTTAGTCAGTAAGAGTCTGACATAACCTTGCAGTCGGCTCTATGGTATCCATGAGAGTGTCAAACCCGTTCCCCCCGCCTGTGAGGAAACAAAAAAAAAGGCAGTTATTATTCGTATTTTCAAAAATAATAATATCTAATTGATTTTGAGTTTGAGACGCAGTTTGACTTTGATTTAGGTATTTTAGTTGAGATACATAGATTGATATTAATTGGATTTTATGATTTCTAATAAAGCAAAATAAAAACTCCTGCTCAGATATATTGTGGAAACTACAGGCAACTACGGAACCCTTCACTACGCGTGGCACGACACGCACTTGGCCGGTTTTCTTATAATACCATCAATCTGTATTTCCTTACAAAGGTTTATGGAATGTCATTATTGGGTTATGTCGATCGAATGTCGGTTTGATGCTTGCACTTTCTTATTCAAGAGAATTCTGAAGAAAAGTTGAATGATTTTGTTGAGGTGTGATAGCATATTTTAATTGTACTAATATTATAAATGTGAAAGAGTGTATGTTTGTTACTCAGTCACGTAAAAGCAGCTGAACGTATGTGCATGAGCTAAAAGAGATCTTTTTTATCCCAGGCTTTTTATTCAACTGGGCCTAGGTATCATGATTGAATCGAACCAATGTCCTTTGATATCCTTAGGAACGCCGTCTGGAATGTTGCTCTATGATGAATGAATACCTTTCTGAAATCCATTTAACGTGATTTGAGTTAAAGATTAAAAAAATTGAGGTCGTAAAAAATTATAGGTATTAAGAAAAAAGTCTTTTCGCGTTATAGTATGTATGAACTTGTTATAAAACCTCTTTGGCTATACCATTTGTATCTGTCTGGTTTTCATATCATTCAAAACTTTAAGTTTTAAAGAAGATAATTTCAAATTTAAATTAGGAAAATGTGTGATTTTCATTTGTTTTTCTTACTGTTAAGATGAGTGAATCTAATGAGGAAGTTCAATAAATTTTAAAATTGTACTACAAAAAAAGTTTAAATGCAAAGCAAGCCGCGCAAAAAAAATTAGATGTTTATGGACACAGTGTAGGGTCTGTGAGAGTAGCACAAATTTGGTTTAAGCGTTTTCAAACCAGAATTTTTTAAGTCAAAGATGCACGTCGCTCTGGTCGCCCTGTTACGAATAAAATGGATGCCAGTTTTGAAAAAGTGTCAGGTTAACATCACAAGAGCCCTGACGAAAACCACTTGTCGCGGTTTTTTTATCAGAAGCCCAAAAATTTCTATAACCATGGGATCATGTCTCTACCCACAAGATGACAAAAATTTATAGAACAAAATAGTACCTAGATAGTTTAGTTAAGTGTAAATAAAGTTTATTAAATATTTTGAATATTTATATAAAATGCGAAGAAACTTTTTCCCGAACCTAATATAAAACGGACTTCTTCGTTTCGTTACTACGAAAACACGAGAGTGCTTACCTGAGAGATAAATTATAATAATCACGGCTTATTTTTAGTATAACATTCAATATTTATGAGACTGCTATATTATATTAAGGCTAAGAGCTACCTGCCCAAGTACTTATTTATAAATTAATAAAATAAAGTCTTCTTGTTTCAATTTGAAATCTTACAAACGGAAACCTTAATAAGATCATTATTCGCTGTGTTAGTTACTTCTGAATTGTATACACAGTTGCTGGGTCCTCCAAATTAAATCAAATTTACTGAATACTTAGCCCTAATTAGCAAATCAGGATGTTTAAATAATATAGTCTCTGTGACTTGACTTATAAATCTGTGGAAAAGATTTTTTATTTCTGTTTTCAGGCATACACCGAATATTTACAGAAACACGTTCGGACCTTGGTCTCACAAAACTTTATGAGCTCTATCACTCGCTAAAGAAATGGTATTACGATTTTTTTTATTTTCACAGATAACAAACTTAATCCAGAATATGGAAGAAGAGCAAGAACGAAAAGGAAGAATAATTCAACTATAGACTTGCTTTAAAAATATTATAGACCTAGCGGCCGCCCGTGACTTCGTCCGCATTAACTTTGGTTTTTTTGGCAAACTTACAAGAACCTAACATTTTTCCGGGATAATAAGTATCCTACGTCTCAATCCAGGTAATAAACTATATGCTTGCGAAATTTCATTCAAATCCAGTTGTTTTTGCGTGATTGAATAACAAACATACAAACTTTCATATTTACCTATAAAACTTATTAGTAGGTCTGTGATGAACCTAGGAATCCCGTCAAACTAAAGGCAGACTTGCGCAAGGTAAAACATGAGCGGTGACCGTGTCATAGATATTTACATAATTATTTATGTATATGTAAATATTTATCCGATGTTCAAATCGCAGTGGTACGGGCAATACTTACTTAGAACCGAATAACAAGCGTGAAAATCGCAATAATAACTTACTATAGTTTACAAACCGAGTATATTCAAAAACATGCTGGATTGGAAAAAAGATACCTATTATTAATCTAAAAAGGCCGTGGTAGAGTGGTCTGTTCTATTATAGGCAATTATCCTCATATCATCATAATGGCATGTGCAGACGAGGGACTTTTCCAAGTCCCTGTATCGTGAAAAATAAGTCCGCCGAGAACTTGTCACGGACTAAATGGACACGGAGTGTGAAGATTTGTTGCCCAAATTTTTTGAGAAGCGCACTCACGCTATGCAAGTAAATATTCTCAGATTACGTTGTGTTGTCATTTATTTCATATTCTATGAAGCCTTCTCTTTTTTCTTAAACTTCATATTTTAAAAGACATTTAAACTTACACATTTGAAGAAGAATATTGGGTCCATCATTTTGAATCGTATAGAGCACGCAACGCCGTCAATACGTACGTATTGCTGCGCTGCGCCTAGTCACATGAGTTAAATTTATTTTTCGGGGACTCCCGTGTACCTTTAAAGTATCCGGTCTCACGGTGTCCACGGTTGTATGGGGGACTTTTTTAACGCGGGACTTTTTATTCCTCGTGTGCGTCCAGTTGGAAGAGATCAATAAACGCGGACAAAAAAGTCCGCGGGCAAAAGTCCCTCGTCTGCGGAGGACCTAATAAATTACACAAAATTTAAAGTGCATCTGGACTGGGATAATTAGTGTAAGTGTGAGAAAAATGTATTTCTTTTTATTTATACTTTAACCTTTATGGCATGTACTTTAAATTCGCCAGTATAACATGTCTATTTTAAAATGTAAACATGTCTGCTAGAAGTTGGGCGGATATGTAGGTACTGTAGGATTCTCCAGATGGGAGAACCTGGGGAACATAGCTCAAAAATACTAAAATATGAACACTTAGGACTCTTAACTAGGTTTATTTGAATTCAGGAAAATATAAAATACAATGAAATACGAGTATATACAACCGATCGAGTCTGTGCCTGAATTCAATCTCTGAAATCTTCGATGTGGGACAGAAGGTTCTTACATTCGATTTTTTTAAATAATGACATAATACTTTTAATACACCTGCCAGCCGTAGGCATTATAATAAGCAAAGAGTTTAAACAAGCAAGAAGGCCGTAACGCTACGGGCGTTACAGTACCTATAGCTGAATATTCGTCCTTGGAACTAGGTAATCCTTTGGCAATCAAAGTGGTTGTTTTGATTTAACTATACCCATGAGCGTTTAATCCACATGTTTGTGTCATGGTTGAAACACGTGATAGAAACCTAGTGAGTAGTTCGCCGATGACTTCACCGCGAAAGATAAAAGTATAAGAAACAATATAAACTTATAATCCAAGATTCCAAGGCCGCAAGGCAGACCTTAATTATGTTCTGATGGACAAAGGATGGATAATCGAGTAGTATTAGTAAGTGCAATGAACGTATACATACGTACGTACGTAAAAAATACTCACTTACAAGAATATTGTAAACAATTTGAAGTTAATACTGGCAGACATCTTCTATTGCCAGTATTTATTGCCAAACACAACTTTACATATTTTCTGCAATAGTTTTGGTAATTGCACAACAATAAATTATTTAGTTATTGTTAAAGGTTTCCTTCACACTATTAACAAGATAACTTTAATAAACCTGTATTAAAAGATACTTAATTACCATGATTACGAACCCATTCTCAGTGGCATTTTAAATAAGCTTTGGGAATTTTTGGTCAATAAGATTGGTCTGGCAGCTTACAAAATATAATAATGGCCCCCCTAATTTTCATAGATAAATATCGGGTCTGAAATTGTAAGTTTGTGCTTTTTGCTTTCAACATTTTAAATGTCTGGAAATAGCTACTGCTAACAGAATGTGTCTGGCAGTATTCATTTCAAATTATTAACAATATTCTTTTCCACATAAGTAATAATAATTCCTAAGACTGTATGTAAAGTGAGTAAAATTTTTACATACCTGTGCCACCTTGGTATACGCTCAAGGTGCCACCCGATATCTGAAAATTGATTCAATTCAGCGAGTATGATACGTTCGTTGTGCACACTAATACTAAGTACTAATTCGACAATCGATATTTTGTCCATCAGAAAGTTAGTCACTATCACATCACCTTTTTAATTTTTTTTTTCTCGTGGGGGAAATCCCTGAGGCATAGCCGCTCACTGAAAACTGGTGATCGGGTTATATCGGGCTGTCCCCTGCCTACCCACTAGACGATATTAGCTTTCCCGTAGTCGGTAGGCAAGAGCCGACCGAAACCCCCACGTGCCCCGTCAACTCTGGCAGTAGGCATCGCTATTGGACCGAAACACACACATAGCTAGCCGGAGCCAGTTGTCTGCCACGTGAGGCAGACCTACCTCTGGAAAGGGAGCAATGTTGCACCCGCCCCAATCGCGTCGATAATGCACCGCGGAAACTATGACAACACTAACTTAACCTAGTGTGAACCTAAAAACTCAAGAATATCTATAATTAATAAGCTAATGATTCTTTTTGCAACCTTACTGATGCAATTCGTATTTTCTTAAAAAACCTTTGTTTGTTCGGTAAGATTAGAAAAGTCATCGTCATTTCCTAATTGTCTGAGTTTAAAAAACCTAAGATTTCCGATAAAATTCTTTTGATCAAATCATCCTGCGGATTATATATCGTTTATTACCTAGATTTTATCCCGGAAAAATAAATATGTTCTAACTAAACTGACAATAACGTGTCCTAAGTCACTTTTTTTTAGTGTGTATGCTGTTGGTCGTAGATGACCTTTACAGCGTCACCGGGTTTGGAGAAGGCGAGATCCAAGGGGACCTCGAGCCGAGAATTGGCGAGTGCCTCTAGAGGTATTCCAGGCGGATGGCATCTCCCCACGGGGGGTCTCCTCTCCATCTGGAGCCTCTAGACCACTCGAACCGGGGGTCGGCTCAACTAGAGGGTGTCTCTGAGATTCGCACCTCGGCTCTAGTTAGCCGTTGTCTTGAGGGTCGGGACTAAATCACGGATTTTTGATATCCTTAAATAAGTATAAAGAGAGGCGAACTCACCTGGATCAGGAAGCAGCTTGCCTTTCAACTCCACGTCGCCCTCGGCGGAGGTGGCGCCATAGTTCTTATAAGTTTTGTTCGGCTCCTCAAACTTCGTCACCTTAAACCTTTCCGACATGGTCACGACTCACAACACTTATATGGCACTTAGAGTGACACTCGACACCACTTGCAACACTTTGCTTGCACTATGACACAAGTGTAGGTACACACACTAGCGAATAAGTTGCACTTTTACAGATATGTACAGAGATATGTTTTGATTTTAACACTTTAGTTGTCACTTATATAACTAAACCTCCACTAAGATTATGTCATTGGATATCAATCACTTTTTTATAAAGTCAACAGTAAAAATATTCATTCCGTTAGATATGGTAACAGGATATGTTTGGTATTTGCCCAATTTAGAATGAGGGTCACTGGAGAATAACTGAAAAGGTCACTAAGATTTTTTTAGATCTTCGATTGTTTTGTCTTAGTCCTGTGTTGCCAAAATTTTATTTTAAGAGTGCCGTAACTTGTGTACTTTTTATCGGTTTTTGTGGTCAGGTAGATCATTTTTTTTAACACACACCAATTAGCCTAGCCCCAAAGTAAGCACTGTAAGGCTTGTGTTATGGGATACTAGGGTAACAGATAGAATACATATTTAAGTATATCTATATAGAAATACATACTAAACATGTACTGGTTGACTGGAGTACAAAGGCTCGTATTCATCACACAAATATCTGCCCCCATCGGGATTCGAACCCGGGGGACCTCTCGAGTCGGCGACACCATGAAACTTGGCATATGAACCACTCGGCCGCGGGGATCGTCGAAATGATTTGTTGCACTCTATGATTTAGTAATTTGGTATACTTTTATCTTCTGAAGCGATTCGGCAACGTGTCTTAATATTTTGCCATCTGAACTGGCACTAATATGCGCGGGAAACATCTATTTTGTTTCACCTTTTTGTTATTATCCGTGATTTATCTATAGCAACGAGTAAGTATCTGATAACACCTAATGGACTGGTTGTTTTTGTGTTGAATGAAAGAGTAAAAGCTCGTTTGATAAATGGCATATGAGATGAGATTGGTTAGGTGTCATTTTTTTGCAATTCATATGGTCGGAAACTGAATGACTCTTTTTTTTAATAAATTTTTTAAGCTTTTTGTTTAGTCATAATTTTTATATCATTTACATTTGCAATGGAAAGTGACTTTATGAGTTATCTCATATTGAAGTAATTTTTCAATTTGACGACTCTGTATATAATACAGGTAGAAAAAAACAGTCTTTGCTAAGTTTCTTGCCTTAGATTAGTGAACCGATGCAGGATGGCGTAGCTTTTCGACATTCACAAGTCCTTGTAACAGCCTAAACTGAATAAACGATTTTGAATTTGAATAGTATTACTAAAAAATATAACAGAAAAAGAAATAGGTATATTAAAACTTTGTTTCTTAGATTTTCACGCACTTCACTCATTAAATAAAACAAGTCTATTTATTTATGACGTTTCGCAGCCTTTGCAGGAATGCGTCGTCAGTTTAATGTTATTTTTTTTATATACTTTGTCGAGCTTCCTGTGAAAGACTTTTATTTGTCTCCCACAGCGTTAGATATCAGGTGGTTTACTTATATAATTGTTTACCCAACTATCTGAAATCAATTGTACAAATTAATTCATTTCGAAATCGTTTGAAAACCTTCTTGTTGGAAAAATGTTTTTATAGTGTTGAGGAATTTGTTACACATAAGTAGGTTATAAGTTTGACATCTTGATTTTACGTTTTTAAAATTATAATTATTTATACAAATAGATTTTTTATTATTGACATTGATATTTTTAGTCAGATTATTATTGTATTTTTTTATCATATTAATTTATTTACGTAAGTGCAATATTCCAATATTCTCATAACTCAATTATGCAATGTTATCAATTTTTTTTTATATTATTGACATTTATATTTTTAGTTATTGGTCAGATGTTCTGTTTTTTATCATTTTTTTTAAGAATGTGCAAAAATTTATAATTTTATCTTAAGTACTTCCAACACAATGCAATATTGTTAAGGAATAAATAAATAAAAAAAATGCGTTCGGATATTTGATTGGAAAAAATAAATAAATATTTCCAACAATCACACCAATTAGCCTAGCCCCAAAGTAAGCACTGTAAGGCTTGTGTTATGGGATGCTAGGGTAACGGATAGAATACTTAAACTGTACATATATAAGTATATTTATATAGAAAAACATATTAAACATCCATGACTGGAGTACAAATGCTCGTATTCATCATACAAACATCTGCCCCCACCGGGACTCGAACCCGGGACCTCTCGAGTCGGCGACACCATGAAACCCGGCGTACAAACCACTCGGCCACGGAGGTCGTCGTCGGAAGATTTAAATAAAATCTATCGCGTTTGTATCTATCAAGAAAGAAAACTCGTATGTTCAGCATATTTCGTTTGCGATTATTACATTTATTTTTAAATTCTGGAAAAAGTCATAGACAACCTTTTGATAGACTCGCCAAAGGGAAACCACTCACGAAGATTCAATTATATAAGTAGGTATGCATTATTCATTAGAACTTCTATGCAGGCTCTCGGATTTGAAGTAAGTAAAAAAAAATCTAATAAAACCTTCATCTACATTACAGACAGACTACAGAGACATGATTTTTTAAGTTTGACTAAAGTTTATGCTGTCACTTTCAGAGAAAGAGATAAGAAATCTTTCAATAAAACAAACTTTATTAATATTTTTTCCATGGATTAGGTACAAATGCACATCGAAGCAAATCGCCATGGATTCCGAGAACTTGTAGCTTTTTCAACAAGATCACGTGATCTACATGATCGAACGCCTTCTCAACCTTACATCTCAGCCGACCTTGTTATTTATTAACTTGTTAAAGGATTTGTAAAAGAAGTTTTACGAACAAATGCCGTGGTCTCATCATATTGCAGTGACCGCGCCAGTCGTATAAAAATGCAGCACAATTTACCTAAATTACTAACTGCGGTACAGTAATTCGCTTTCACGTGCTCTTTTACTGGAAAAGGCTGGCTTTATTTAAAACACAATTATATAACTTTTAACAAATTACGACTGGGCCGTAATATTCTTTGTTTAAAATTTTAATAATGCTTTTGGTATAAATCATGATACAATTAAAAACTAGGTTGTACTATCCAAAAGTTAGTTAAACACAGTAAGTACTTATACCTAATGAAATTCCCGTTAATGCCTTATTAGCTTAACAATATTCGTAAGTTTTTAATTTAACTGTCACCTGGCTGAGATATAACTTCCAGATATAATTAGTCTGACAGAATTAGGTACTATAAATATTAATCTAGTAGGTAGACATTCGAGTAAGGAATTTTGTTTTGTATATTATTATATCAGTAGCTATAAAACTTTTTGGCGTATTAAACTTGCTTTCAAATAGTAAATATGTATATATATGAAAACATACAAATAAATGGAAACGAAAAAAAAGGTGAAATTAAGACAAAAATATACACATTTGTGAATTTATTCATCAATAGATAAGAGCTTGTGAAAATCAAGTTAATTACAAAAAAAGTTAGTTATGCGTTCAACAAGAGTTTAAGAAAAAATGTCATACCAAATTTTCTTTATAGATGTTTAAAACCACATGAAACATGTGTTTAAAACTCTGTCTAACATTTTTTAGTAACACAAAACAAAAAAATCGAACAGAAGAAATAAGGGCTGCTTTTTAATTAAATTATACACAACCGTAACTAGATAGAGATTAGTACCGTTGAAATTTTCCAAGAAACACCACGGGGTTTAGTATTACTGGCATTCTGACTGACCATTACTAATATACTAGTTCAACAATAGTAATGAACGTGTCAATATTAAAGTAGAGCTTATTGACAGTCTATTAAAACTCGTTTCAATTGGTGAGTACGGCTTCAATACAGTATGCAGTGAGGATATAATGTATTGTAGTAGAGGAAGGGTCACGGTCGCACGTTGGTAACTGCCAATAGGACTGAATAATATTTATTGACGGAAGTATACTCACGGCAGTTGAAACACTTGCAATACGGAATAGCCATTATCATGCTATTTAATAAAGGGGATGTTGATGCAAATAGAAGTTTAACGTAAGAAAAATACAGTTTTATTTATAACCAATAAACTAATATTTTACCGTAGCTAGGCAATTTGATATAATAAGGCTGTTCTAATCCACTTCGATCGTCTATCGTGTAAACTGTATTCATTAATATAGGCATATTTCTTTTTTTCCTTAAAAAAACCCGTGAAGTTAATGACTTTGTTATTATTTGCTTTAGTGACGACACCAACCCAACAGCTGTGTTAATATTACTTTCAAATGTTTCGTTTGTTACTAAGTTGTTCAGTCACGATTTTAAGACTATTAATAAAACAACTAATAATAAATGAAACTTGAAATATATTTACATATATTGATATCCATTTCCAATTTCATTTTATTTACTCACCGCAATTAATTGAAATGTCAATCAGAATTCTTTGTTCAAAATGATTTTATTATAAACTCTTTAGAAATGTGCTAAACATATTTCATACCAGCCAATCAGGATTTCTTTTTGAACAATAACATTGAAGACAAGTAGTTCGTGATAGCTACCTACATAGTAAAAATTACATTATTGTTAAAACACATGTGGAAAGAAAGAGACAAACGATTAAATAAAATGGAGAAGTCAGACCCATTAAACCAAGACTCGTTACTGAGCAGGACTTCTCGCTCTACCATCTTTTGGGAAATCAAAAGTTTTCATACCGCGGAGATTTCAGGAACATTTCAACACAAAGGAAAAATGCTACAGCAACTTGCACCAAAGTTTATAAATAATTTAAAAACCAAATCATATTTTAACCTCGTTGTTCTATCATACTTTAATAATTTGACAAAGGTGACATTGGCAAAGCCTCATGGTAAACGGCCACCATAGCCTACAGGCGCTTGCGATAAAAAAAAATATCACACGCGCGGTTGCATACCCTGACCCATCCCCTACCCCGTGGAGCCCTGAAACCTTGCTGTGGTCATCTGTAAGGTGTGGTGAAGTGTAAATCACGTCTTCTACGTGATGATAATCATCCCCGATACGGTTAGGTATCTAAGCCCTAAGCACGTCTTATACGTATTGTAAATACTATATAAGATGTAGGTAAAGTTAATAAAATGTTGATCCCACACTGAACGCTCGTCGAGATTTCTCCCGTGAGTCACCCACACCCATCACCACAAAGGTGATTACTTCCCCAGACGCGCGATCCAATTCCAGCGGAAAATCCGCTATTCCCTATCTCTCTTGTTGCTAGAAGACACGGCTTTATTAAATAGGTACGTATATCGTAATGTTTTTATTTTTTAAGCATTGCTAGATGTTTAAATCTAAAGAAAAGTTTACTAGAAAAAAATCCACGCGGACCAGGCAGCAGACGGGACTCTAACCCGCACCCTTCGCTATCTGGGCGAATGCACTGAAAATGGTATGTATATCGTTACTGTTTCTTTGTTAGAAGATATAACTTTTGTCAGTTCATCTCCACAGCTACATAACAGAAATCCTGAACTGGTAATAGGAACGTATTTATTTTCATTTTCAGCATTAAAAGACTTTTATTACAAGGAAATACTCCACACGGGGCAATTATAATGCAGTTCTCGAACCTGCCACTTAAAAATCAGGGCGAAAATTTTTCTCAATAAAAAAATATTCTTTGGTAGTAGAAAAAATATTATTGGATCATTTAAAAGATTTCTATTTCGGCTCCTACTTGTTTTTTTTTTAATTAAATTTTATTAGACGATTCTTAATTGCCAGCTTCGTCAGTAATTATTAGTACAAGGTCACTCGGTCTCTTCATCTTTCAGAGGCGCTTCAACACTTTACAATAATGGGTTGGTTTACTTTGATCATATTTCTGGGAATTGCTTTGCCAAAACGGAAAATTTATCAAGTGTGGGCATATCGAGGAGTCAAAGTTACTCAGGACAATCACATTGCTAGTATTTCGTGGAAAGCATCAATGAAAATATATTTAAAGAAAATTACAAAGTCTCTAACAAGTTTTATTAAGTAACCTCCGTTTGAAATGCGTAGCGTCATTCATTTTAAGTAATTTATTAGATATGTCCACTCTACTTATTGATTTGATGTTCTGCCGACACAAAAAATACTTAAAATTTACATTAAAATACAAAAGACTACATAAGCCTTTTAATCCGGAGAAAATGACCCGATACCTTTTAGAATGATAGTCCAATTATTGCTGAGAAAAAGTTCAAAGGGGCGGAAAACCCCATAACTCTATGCTGTTTTATAGTTATATAGATACCTCATACACGCTTCTAATTTGGCAATACGATAGTCAGGTAATTGCCTGACTTTCATTCTGTCGGGCACACTCTCTCGCTGCGGCTACACTTCGCTACAACGTGTACGTTATACGTTTTTCCAGACAAAAGCCCTTTGTTTTTAGATAGTACACAAATTACTCGGGAGCAAGTAGAGACAAGAAAAACGTGTCATTAACATTCGTAAGTACTGTTTTAAAGAAATTAATGTAGAAATACTTAGTGATTACTTATTTTGACAGTTGCTGACACCGTTGACATGTGGAGACTAAAGAGCGAGATGTAATCTGCTTTATGCATGAGAGTGAATTAGAATACTATAGTGCGATCTATTAGCAGCTATTGCCAAGGGAAGTTGGGGCGGGGACTACTTTTGCCATTTTAAATTGCAATAATGCTGTCGATTCTGGCATGATTCTCTAAACCTAAACCTAAATTTGACAACATTCTATTTTTGTCGTTCTCTAAACAGAATGAAAAGGAGAGACTGATGTCAAATTTAGTTAAAGTTTAAATTACAATAGAAAATCCACAAATTAGTAAGTAGGTAAATTAAGGCTCCTCTTTCCTTGTGTATGCAAATTATGAAAAACTGATCGATTAACAATATTTAAGTCTAATATACAAAATAAAAAACAAATCTTTTGCCAATAAATGCAGGTACCAATAAAGCCAGAAACCGTAACTATGTCTCTTTATACGTATAACTTAAAAAATCAAATGGCTTAAGAATACGTAACATTGAGCGTTAGACAATTCAATCGAACTAATAAAAAATCAAATGTAGAAACGATTATTTTTAATACCTATATTTAATAAAATGAGCTAACCACAAGGTTAAAATCTTTTGTAAAACCAAGGAGCGATTTAAAAATAGGCAAGATGTTTTAATTATTCATAGCTTATTGCATAGAACATTTAAGCTAATAACACCGTGAGCACTCGTGGACAAGGTCAAACATTATCTCTTAAAACTGTGAGTCACTAACCCAATGTCCGAATGTCAACAGACATTCACATAAAACGAGATAACATGATACAATGGAGTTCAGTAATAAAAAACACGTGGTTTATGGAAAGACACTTATCACAGAATCTTTATCATGTTGAACCGCCATTATTTTTAGGGCCTATTTAATTTGCCGCCAATTAATAAAACTTGGATAATATTAACTTACGCACATATGAAAAGGTAGAAGTTTATTAATTTATTTATTTCGATTTCAAATACAAAAAAGACATTGGTTTTTACAAAACAACTCTTAAATCACAAAAGATCTCTATATAACTTGTGATATATGAATTCATATTGGATTATTTTGATGCCTTAGCATTCCGAAGTTTGAAATTTATCAAATCGTCTATAATAATGACGCAATTTTTCGACGGCAATAGTTTGACTTTGGATAAAAGTAATTTACTCTACTGCTAAATATTTTTCACTACGGGACATTGGTGAAATTTCTGTGTAAAACGGAAACAGCCACAGACAACATTTTTTTTTACAGATGCCGGAATTTTATTCTGGTTTAATCAGATGTTGTTAATTCACCAAAATATACAAATCTTGGTTGTTTTCCCTTTGATAAAAATGTTTATAAACAAACTATCAAATTCATTCAAATAATAACACTCTATATTATTTAATAAAGCAGCGGATTTTCATGGAATATTCATTCGTATACGATACCGATATTATGAGGCTATGTTTAAATTAGGCATGTGCAGAATAAATGAATATTTATTAGTTTTTTATGCTTTACGGTAAACGATTGATTAATTTATTATTTTTTATAGTACCCGTTAGTCGTCTGTTAGCAACAACACAAAAAAATATCTAAACCGTTTTTTGTTATTTTACATATCGAATGAACGTAACTAACGTCAATATGAATATTATCAGGTTTTCCTTGTAATGTAATGTTCACAATGTATTAGCAGCAACTTAGTATGTTTTGAACTTTAAAGAACGAATGTGCTAAGTATGATGTAATTGGGACATCCCAAAATTCTAATAAAATAAATATCGATTTAAGTAAACTGACAATTCCATGTATTATTAAAATATTTAAGTGTATTTATATTTTTGTTAATTAAGTATACTTATATTTGATTTAGTATGCAGAAATAAATTTGAAGTTTTGACTTAGTTTATTTATGGATACAAGTTTCCGTCTTTATTTCCAAAACGATTATACGTTGATTCTGATGTGATGCTCCGGTGACATTTTAATGGGATTACCCTAGTCGCAACATCGTCCAAGTAAATATATTATATATTGGGTGATTTGATAAATGGAATTTTCGCGAAATTCCTAGGGATTATGCGAAAACGCGAATAATAATTGGACAATAGCGATGACCTTTCTCGATCTTACTGAAAAAGATAGGATTTTTGCGGAAACGCGAGTAGCCTCAGTAAAATTGCAAAAATAATCGTTACTATAAATATTCTTGTGTTTTTGGCTTCTTTGGTTCACACTAGGTTAAGCCAGGTGAGCGTAGCAAACCTGCAGTTTAAGAGGCCGGCGAAGCGACAGAAAAAAAATCGTAAACAGTGAGATTGAGAAATGTTAACATCAATGTCTAATAATCGGTGTTTTCGCAAATCTCATTTTCATTTTACCACACGAAATTTCATTTTACCGAATTATCTTACGACACATATGTGTAGTGTCAAATTAACCACAAAAAGTGACTTCATCAATAAATCATCTTTACTTTCTATTTTCCTCAATCGTCTAGCTAGGATACAATATCATTTCTTTCTCAAAAGGTTTTATCTGTCAAATTTTCTCTTCTTAATATTGATATTACTTGGATTCTAAGAATCCAATATATTTTTGATATAGGTAGGTATTTATAGTGTCTTTATTTAAAATTCGTTTCTTGTTATGTTTTAAAATGTCACTAAAGATATGAAGTTCAGAGTTGGGCAGATAACAGTTGTCACATTTATACCAAATAAAAAGTCGACCGCTACTTGAACTATAATTTTCAATGTGAAAAATGACAGGAAACAGTACCAACTGTACTGATTATAAATTTCAATAATATTGGCTATGGAAATAACATAATAAAGAACAGTTATAATACTTAGAACACATAAGTCTGATAAGCGACATGGTTTAATTTACAAAAGCAGCAAATATCTGTGGATTGCGTTACATAACCATAATAAAAACACGATACGACCTTGACATAGCAATGTTATTAATAGCTATATTGACATAGGTATATGTGTACAGACTAATTGTCTATACAAACACATCATTCCGATCTGTATTCAACGAACTCTTGACAACTGTTACTTTGTTGTGATTGATATGCGCCGGGCAATATTCTACGGTCTTTTAAATATTCAGTGCGTACTTAGGCTGTGAAAGAAAAAAAATCAGTGTCGAATGACCGCACAATGAGCCTATTCAAATCCAAAACTCCTTCGAAATTCGTTAACATTGACCACGAAGAGCGTTCCATTAGAAACCAAAAAGCGTATACAATTTAAGAAGTTTTTCTTTATTGTATATAAAGAAAATCAGACGACCGTTGATTAGTGGGGAAATTAAAAAAGTTAGCGTTCGTCCGTCGCCTCGGTACGCCTACAAAAGAGAATAAGAAAGAAACAGGCCATTCTGAATTCATAATATCTGTTAAGGTAAACTTAATCTCATTGTCAGCGACTACATCTACAATGGCCTCTTTCGGCTTAAAATACTGGCATGTAATAGCCTTATGCATATTTACTTTCGAACAGACTAAAAAGTTACATTCGCAACAATGCATACGAACAGCTGATAACGCCACACGATTGATCCATCACCTGCTTACCAGACCTTGAATTACTGACTGACCGGTGCGGTGTACTGTACTGAATGAAAGTATTCACGCAGTCATATTTTCATAGTGCAACCTCAGCCCGCCTTACCTCAAGTCACAGCGTTTATACGTAAGGCTGAACATACTTAATCTAGTTAGCTAGCAGTGCACTCCGCCTCCGACGTCACTGCGAAGCCGGTGCGTGCCGCGAAAAGTAAGTTCAACAAACTACGAAAACGTACAACGGAACGAACGTATATTTAAACAAATTAATTTGAATTGCGAACGCACTTCGGAACGGGTATAAACTTTGGCAACACAGAACTGTCAACTTTTTTTTGTGATTAACGGCATCGGGTTTCATATGTTTCGGGCATTGTTTTTAAACACGAGTATCAGCTGTTACTTTTCAGTGATGGCGTTGTACGCGGAGTGAATGACACGGCGAGCGTGGGACGCGTGGGGCGCGCGGCGGCTGCGACTTGTCTGACGCCGCGCCGACCCGACCCGACCGATACCCTGCGCAATTCCTCTATACACGAGCGTACAGTATACAGCGCGCGACTGTACCTCTGATATTGCGAAATACAGTAAACAAACCGCACGGAAGATTCTCAGATTAACTGCTTCAGTTACATGCCGGTTCAGCGTGCTATTACTAATAGTATTATAAGTAAATAAAGTCTCCAAGCAATGAGACTTTCTAATTAAAACTCGTTTGAGAGTTTATTCTACCCACTCCATTATAAGGAGCTTAGTTAATGGACTCTATTACTGGAAAAACACTCGAGAAAAGCAATTGAACTTTGTATTCAAATTGTTGTTTGATTTGTGAAGTATCGTGTACAAAAGGTAAAAAAATATATAGGTACCGAATAATTTTTTTGTAAGTATATTTTAATAGTCTTGTGATTTCAGTAAAAAATCATGAAGATTTTTAAATGAGCTTGATGAAACCCTAGTCAGATAGGTTAGTGAAACTTAAGCAATTATCGCAATGCCCGATTGTAAGGTGGTATTTTTTTATAGATAGGTCTTTCAATGACTCCACCCCACCTGATGTCAGGTGACGGTGAAGTCCAGGCGTGAAGATAGCTGGTACAGCAGTTCTACCTGCCACACCAGCCATCCACACCTAGCCTGCATGTTGCTTCTTCACGCATCTTTTAAAGGATCCCGGGTTGGAAGAAGGACGGAACACGTGAGCAGGCAGAGCATTCCATTTACGGATAGTGCGACAAAGAAATGAGTCACCAAATTTCTTTGTTCGCATTGGAATTGTGGCCACAGACGGTGACAACGAAGGCCAGCGCGCGTGGTCCTTCCATCTCCTCCATGAGGCAGACGGCACGTTAAGAAATTGATCCCGCGTGCATCTGCAGTGGTTAGCGCCTTCCAATCTTGAGTGATAAGTGATGTCATATTTCTATTCTCAATGGAAATAATTTGAAGGTTTCTGGAATCAACATTAAACCCTTAGTTTTGTTATGTCAATCTTTTAAGAAGTTTAAAATAATATCTTGTAAATATATACACAGTCAGGTCATAAGTATTGTCACACAGTAAAAACTTTTCCTTTAGAATGCTGGCCACAAAAAAGTTTATTGAATTCGAATTTCGAATTGTTCATGAAAATAAAAATATATACTTTTTAGAATTTTACTCATTTTTAAATATGGAGTGGACGCTTAAAGAAGACCGTGTTGCAGTTATTGCGTTTACATCGTTGCGGTTACGCGCCAATTCAAATTTTTGACATACTGAAAATTTTGAATATAACCAAAAGATTCATTTATCGTACCATCAAACGATACAATGAAGACTCTAGTGTAGATGACAGGTCAAGAAGTGATCGCCCTCGGTCTGTTAGGACTCCAACAGTGATAAAAGCTGTGAAGGCGCGAATTCAAAGAAATTCCAAACGTAAGCAGAAACTGTTGGCCCTTCAGATGGGGTTAAGCAGAACCACGGTGAAAAGGGTGTTAAATGAAGACTTAGGGCTTCGGGCATATCGAAAAAAAACAGGACATCGTTTGAATGCTCGTCTAATGGACCTGAGGCTGAAGAGATGCCGCGCTTTGTTGAAGCGGTACGCGGGAAAAAAATATCGGGAAATTCTTTTTTCAGATGAAAATTTTTTTACCGTATAAGAGAGTTACAACAAACAAAATGATAAGGTGTACGCACACAGTAGTGAAGAAGCGAGCAACCGTATTCCGCGTGTCCAACGAGGTCATTTTCCATCCTCGCTCATGGTATGATTGGCAGTTTCTTATTGGGGCTTAACAAAGGTACATTTTTGTGAGAAAGGTGTAAAAACGAATGCAGTTGTGTATCAAAATACAGTCCTGACGAACCTTGTGGAACCTGTTTCTCATACCATGTTCAATAACAGGTACTGGGTATTCCAACAAGATTCGGCGCCAGTTCATAGAGCGAAGAGCACACAAGACTGTGAAAATCTGAGAGAAATCGACTTCATCCGGCACGAAGTCATGCCCTCCTCCAGTCCAGATTTGCGTCCATTAGATTACAAGATATGGCAACACTTGGAGGAAAAGGTGTGCTCAAAGCCTCATCCCAATTTGGAGTCACTCAAGACATCCTTGATTAAGGTAGCCGCCGATATTGACATGGACCTCGTTCATGCTGCGATAGACGACTGGCCGCGCAGATTTAAGGCCTGTATTCTAAATCACGGAGGTCATTTTGAATAAACTTTATTGTCATAAGAATCTATGTTTTGTTAAGTTCATTTTGGTATATAAATGGTTAGATAATGAATAAACTTGTTTCAATTATTTTATATTAAACATGTGACAGAATTTCTGACCTGACTAGGTATAATAATATTTATTTTTGGGTTCCTCCTCTACATGTAAAGTGAAGTTTTTTTTCGGCTTCTCCATATTGTGTGGTGCCATGGGATAGATACCGGTTTGAAAAATATAAAGGGTTTGTAAAGACAACTTATTGATTTAGGGATCTATTTGTATAATGTGTCAGTGTAAAGAAACATGTTTTTTAGAGTCAATATTTAAGAACAAACGGAAATGGCTTTGCTCTTCTTTTTCTTTGATGCTTGTAACAGCCTAAACTAAAAGAGCGAAATTGACGTTTGAAGTTAAAGTGTAGACAAGCTTCCTTCTGAATAGCATATTAGAACTAAAGAAAATTTTACTAGAAAAAAATCCACGCGATCCTGGCACTAGTAAAACAGCGGGTAATTTATTCCAGTAATATTTTCTTGAGATTTAAATATAAACTAAATACTTAATTGTTAAAAAATATAAAAATAACAGCATACTGGACATACGTCACTGTTAATGTATATTATTATGTTATGTTGTGCTATGTGTGTTACCGGCCAAACCCGATTTAGGACAAACTAGTTTTTCCTAACAATCTTCGAGCACTAGGTAGCGGTGCAGCATACTGCTTTCCACATACCGAATGCAGCATGTTGGATCATGCATCTACGGGTGCACAATGTGGCATTTTCTGTCGTTATCGAAAAAAAAGGCAAGAAAAAAACGGTTCTCTGCAAATTAAAATGTCATCAGAGTATACCATGGAAAAACAAGTGAAAAATATTTTGATTTAATTTGTAACTGCAGGATGATTTTTTAAGTTCGGGTGTTTTGTTATTTCCTATTCATAGTCTCGTATATTCGTCTCATATTCAAACCAGTTTATCCTGATGTGTATTTGTTCATATTAGGTTTAATTAGTTCAAGCGATGACTCATAACTGGATCCCGCAGTTACGCCTGGAGGGTGAGGGGTAGATAGGGGAGTTGGTTTACCCGGTAGGTACGGGAGCAGGTCGGCTGGCTAGCCGCTCGGACTGCAGTCCGTGAGACTAGTCAGGTGACGCTGTGAACGGAGAAGCCCAGGATCGGCTAAAGCGGGTGCGGGCCGGGCTGCCGGTCGGAGGCGGGGTGGTTTGATGTATGCCACGCTTGCGTGAGTGCATGTCAAAGTATACCCGAACTGACTAGCGGCCCTCGGGCTGCTCGCCGCTTGCCCACAACACCGAATACATTACCTGCGTCGCGAGGGTTTGTTAACAGCTAACCAACGCGGCGTTGGTCATTGATGTGGATATTATACATTATTTTTCCCCGTCATCGAAAAAAAAGGCACTTACTACTACTTCATTTAATTCAGCCTAGGTTAAGTTAGTTTCTCCTATCGGTCATAGGACCAACTATTTAAACCTAGTCTGTACCGTTCTATCCTATCGCCTACAGAATGAACTGGTTTGGCCTAGGAAAATTTAGTTTGTCCTAAAATCGGGTTTGGCCGGTAACGCGTATACATTTTATATTGAGTATTTTTTTAAGTCTTGATAAAAAGATTTACTTGCCTATTTACAAAACAAAGTTCTTTAAAAACATATTTTTAATAAAGAATTATTACAATTTGTCACATAATAAGACTCACGTTTGCAAAATGTCTTATTATGATATGTTACGGACATATCTCTTATCTGCTATTTGTTACAACTATAATTTCAGAATGCAAATGTAAGAGAAAATAAAAAATGTGTAGTTTATATAAAAGTATACAACAAGTACAAGGAAGTCGACTACAATCACGTTAGTCTTGAGAATATAAAATTTTTAAACAATAAATAAAACCGACTTCGAAATCGAAAACTAAACTAAAAAGTAAAAAATATTATCTGTTTCATGATTTGGAAGTCGGGCGGGTCAAGATTGAAAAACCTATTTTTACCGATCAGAAAGGAAAATCCATTTAATGTTTCAATTTTGACCTCGCCCGACATCAAAATCATGAACCAGGTATAATTTTTTACTTTTTAGTTCCATTTTCGATTTTGATGTAGGTTTTTTTTTATTTCATCCATTTTAGTGAAAATTACATCGTCCAAGTAAACAATAACACAATTGACGGAGAAATCGGTGAACATGCATAAAAAAAACATCGCGCGTGCCTTTGAAATTTGAAGGATTCCCTCGATTTCCCCGGATTCCACCACCAGATCCTGACTTGGTTCCAATGGGACCACCTCGGAAGTGCACTCTTTCGAATAAAAAAAGAATTTTGGAAAACAGACCACAATTGACGGAGATATCGAATACATTTTTATTTTATATATATATTTATATACAGTCGAACACAGAACCTCCTCTTTTTTTGAAGTCAGTTAAAAAGAAGGACTGTAAGTAATCAGATTTAACATTTATATTGCATTACGATGTTAATTTAATAACCTTTGTTGTATCTTATAATGGTAACTAAGCAACTGAATCACGAAAATAAACGAGTCGACCTATCCCATAGGTAAGTAAACCGCAGGCGCAGCGCACACCAGTACCCTTAGCATGAAACAATATCGAATTGGTATCGTTTGCGAGTAGGGTTACCATATCTCAGGATTTGTCCTGAGATTTCAGGATTTTTGGACTCTTCTCAGGATTGCGGCTGGATTTTGCAAATGTCAGGATTTTTTGAATTTTCAATAAAATACAGCTAATGTTTTAAATATTTGTTTCTTAGGTTTTCACGCACATCACTCATTAAATAAAACTAGTTTTTTACGGGTTAATGCACGAAACTTTATTTATATATTGACGTTTCGTAGCCTTTACAGGCTACGTCGTCAGAATCAAATTTTATTTAATTTTGTCGAGCTACCTTCGAAAGACTTTTTATTGAGCGTTCGGTTATTTCATTGTTCGATTTTTCATACATAGACAATAAAAATTTTAAAAATCGAACAATGAAATAACCGAACGCTCAATAAAAAGTCTTTCGAAGGTAGCTCGACAAAATTAAATAAAATTTGATTCTGACGACGTAGCCTGTAAAGGCTACGAAACGTCAATAAATAAATAAAGTTTCGTGCATTAATCCGTAAAAAACTAGTTTTATTTAATGTTTTAAATATCTGGTTAATAACTGGTAATAAAAACTTTCTTTTGATAATAATTGCACAGTTAAAATTAGTATTTATTTATCCAAGTAGGTATTTGATCAGTTTTATCATACTTAATATGTGATGATACATTTTTAAGTAAGGTATTATCTTTAATTACCCACATAAAATGCCCCACATGTTAAGCTCTTCAAATTATATTGAATTAAAAGTATAAGCAGCATGTATATAAGCGATAATATTACGACATTTCTAAATTGTTAAGTACGTTTGAGAGAAAATTCTCAAACTGTAAAAATCTCAGGAATTTTCTATGGAAATGAAGCCTTTTCTCCGGACTTTTGATTTTTTCATCTGGTAACCCTATTTGCGAGTCCGAAATGTCATTGTCAAATATGTACTGATTTTTAGTTCTCGTTAAGTACTTTGTGCCACTGCTGTTCAAATTGCCATACAAAATTTTAGATTGACATTTCGGTTTGCAAACTATTCGAATTCGATAATGGTTCGTGTTAGGGGTATGGCAGAGGCGCGGTAAATATACACTCGAGAGCAATGAATCCGGCTAACATAAAGAATCCTGAAAATCTCGCAAAGTAAGAATGGCTTAATGAAATAAATTGTGTTTAATTGATAATTGAATACTCCTTAGGTGAAAGTAATAAAATTTATGAGTCACCACATTTTATTTACAAAAAAAAATAGCAAAAACAAATGCAGTAATTTCGTAGTTCCATCTTCGAAAGTCTCCCTTTTTCAATATTTGTTTTTTTATGATATAAATTTACAAAAACTAAGAAGTTTTAATATCTCCATTAAAGGAGTATTTAATTGCCTATTAATTAGAATTTATTTCATTAGGCTGGCATTTTTAATTTGCTAGATTTTTAGGATTCTTTAAGTGACCCGGATTCATTGCTCTCAAGTGTAGTACGGGCGGCGACTTAAAGCGCGGCCAAGAGCCTGGGAGCTGCGCGTGGCGACTTTGAGCGCGGCTTAGAACCACAGAGCGGGAAAGTCGCGCGCTGGCTCTCGTAGCTTCGCTGCGCTGTGCACCGCCTGTGTATTTTTTCATTGCCTTGAATTTTTTTACTTATGATATATGAATTAAGATTGTCACTTGATTGATAACTTGTCAGTATCTTCACCGCGCCTCCTACGGTGTGCACTGCGTCTGATAAGGATCGGAGGGTGTTATCGCCTGCCATTTTAAGACAACAGCCGGCCGGGGGCGAGGACTGAACGTGACTTCGAAACTAGCAGAACTATTGTGGAAATGCTTTTTGGATGCCTACCTTCATTTAACACTAGCCAACGGTCCCGGCTTTGCTCGTATTAAATATAAATTAAGATGAAAAAATATTAAATTCGTCGGTCAAATAGAATTAAAGTTCCTTTGCATTGGCGAAAGAATTTCAAAATCGATTGTTGTTATATAGATTCCTACAATCAAACTCAGAAACTGATAAAGTTTGCGAAGTTTTATGTGAGTTTGCGAAGAGGTTAGTCGCCACTTTAACTTCAAACGACAATATCATTCTGTCAGTTGAGTCACGTTATTTTCTATATTAGCAAAACATATTATCAAAAAATCATTACGAGCGTATAATTGTATCAATAACTGGAAATTAACTAAAACGGTTTTTTTTTGAATAGTAGTTCACCTGTTTTACTTTAAAGATTTCACTATTACCATAGTTTAGTAGATTATGGAAAATGTATCAACATAATTAAAATTTTCCAGTTGCAAACTACAGGGCGGCAAACTACAGGGCGTTATTCTAAAACACGTAGGTAAATAGTATTTTAACGAACGCATTAAAACCTGGTTTCAAGAGCTTCACTGTTAATTACCTTTTTTCACTAAACTCAGCGTTTGTAGTATATAATTTTGTTTCTATGAATGTTATATAAATAAAGATAATATTTGCACAGACTGGTTATTATTTGTACATACTTATACTATAATTATATCTACATTACCATCAAATATCTCTTGCAGCGTTTACAGAACTCGGTAGTAAAAAATCGGGTCAAGTGCGAGTCTCACTTCATCAAGAAGATCATGAACCAAAAAGAAATATCTTTTCACATACGCGAGTAAAAACAATACGCACAGCAATTTTTGGTAATAATTAATGACGAAAAATAGTTCTTAATAATATTATTTATTGTTTAAATCTAAAGAAAATTTCGAATCTTAGTCGGATAGCGAAGAGATGTGAAAAATGTTCTATGTTTCTTTATGTTTTTGGCTTCCACGCGCAACGGCTTACTAGCTATTATTATTTGTTTAACTGCTGGTGACATAGTAGACCACAGTTCTTTCGTACATGGTAAAAAAACGACAAAATCGTACGGTTGTGGATCAATAATATGGATTTCCCTTTATGTATTAAAACAAATATTATATTGTTCGCCGTAAAGAAGACCCTTTGCTGTTTTTGCAGTTAGGTTAAAAGAGTAAAGGTAATGTGAAATAGGTGAAATCCTACGTAAAACTGTACTTCCTGGGCCCAAGAGGCGTTCCTTTGACTTTTTTTTGTTGAAAAGGTCTCTATTAGGATTTTTTTTCTGGTGCTTCGCCGGCCGCTGCCGCGGTACGCTCGCTCGGCTCACGCGTTATGGTCACAACACTAGCCTAACCTAACCTAGTATGAAGTATCGTCTTTTTTATATTATCGAATAGAAGCAAGTAGGATGTAATTGTTTTTATATCCAAATGTTTCTTAGAAATAAAATAAAATTCTTACCTTTGTGTAATCCAATGCTTGTTTGGGTATCCTTTGCCTTCCTCACAAATCTTATAAAGCATACAACCACTATAACTTATATCCTTATTTAGAAAGGCCTATTAAATAAATTTTAAAATTTGCTTTGAAAAATATTTCCTATAAAATTCCGGGTGCAAAAAAAATGCAGTTTTTTAAAATAACTATTTTAAACGTTATAAACTTACGTTTATAAAATAGCTATTAGGTAGTTTTAGGTATTATATCATGTAATAAAATAAAATATATTTTATTTACAATCGGTTACGAAATCCGCGATTTTTGTCACACTGACAACCACAGATATCTATATCTGACAACTATCATTTTCATAACCATCTGTATTATCTATGGAAATCATATAGATCATAAACTACTTTATAGGTACGTTCTGTTCGTAAAATATTTTTATGGGAATGTTGTTGAGTAAGGAAGGAAACACAAAAGTTTAAATGCATTAGCTTCGTTGTAGATAGTACCACATAGCAAGGTTTGTTCGTTTGTTCGGAAACTATTGTAGGCAATAGACTGAAAACCTCACTTTATTTTTCCTACTATTTTATTTATTAATAGCATGTGGGATTTTTTTTGACGTGATAACGTCTTATGAAAGTCAGTGTGTCAGTGTCATGTCACGTTGTCACAATTAGTTCAACGTTCCGCGGTGTGTGTGAGGTGAGGTGGAGGGTTGTTCCTTCTCTTCCCCCTGACAAAATTTAAATACTTTAAATACAATAAGAAAGATGGTTCAACTCTCTCACCTGGGCAAGCCTCCCGTTTTTCCCCAACCTATTGGCAATTATATTCCGTTCACCCGACCATTTTACTTGCCATTTCCCAACATTAGGAAGCGAAACTCATAACTCCGATTTTTAAAACACGATAATAAAAAAAGGTTACATCTTTTATAAGGGAAAATGATAGAACGATAGAACAATACAGTATCGAATTTTCCCAAGGCAAAACGAATGAATTTCACAACATAGGTGAGTCAGGAAACAATTTGAAAGAGCAATGACCACGCTTTGTCGCACCCGCATTACGTGCTAAAAACAATTTTATCGCACCAGCCAACGGAGGCTTGTAAACAGTCTGGCTTTTATAACGTAAATCGAAACTTGGCACTATAACATTACAACCTCAAACGATTTTGTATTACGTTAAAGTCTTAGTATATTATACAGCCGTAATAGCAAAGAGGAGTTCAATGGCGGTGGCCGGTGGCAGTGAGGCCGGTGTGGATGGAGAACAAAAAACTTAATATATCGAGCACCTCCATGCTTCAGAAGGCAAGTTAAACCGTTGGGCTCAGTTGCATCTGCAATCACAACCATCTCCCTAAAACCACAGACAATACTTCTGCTTCAGTCAACCAACACGCACTCTGACTGAGGACCAAGAGCCCCATACACTCATAAGCATCTACTAAAGCGTGGTAGATCATGGTCCAATCTCCCGATTCCATCCATAGGGAAGACCTGTGCCCCAGCAGTGGCGACATTAAAAGGCTAGCTCCATGAGCTTATACCAAATACCATACCGGGAAAATGTTACACAGGTTTCAGTTCTTGTTTATTTACATAAATTATTTATATTCCAGAATTTACTACAGGAGTCTTTAGATTTGCTGCTCATTATTGTTAATTAGCGTACTGATACAATCAGAAATAAATCAAAATCTTTGTCGTGGCAGAAAGTGATGAAAAGGTTGGGAGCAAATCATCTTAGAAGCTTTGATTTATATGAACACATTTATGCATAAAGTTAATGCAAGCTGGGCATAACCTGAAGATAAAACACATGACTGAGGCTCACGCCTGGGCGCAGAAAGAGCATATATTAAAATGTGAAAATTTTATATAAAAAAAATATTGTTTCAGAAACAATTAGCACAATAAATTATGAATACCTATTAATATAAATATCTCACAATCAACAACCTAGCTTCTAGCTCTTTGTCCTTCTAAGTAACTTCTACCCACTTGTCCACGCAAGTTTTGTTCGCTATAGTATGATACTGGTTGTGGTGGGCCACTAGTATTACTTAATAAGTCAATGATTTTTGTAAATAATCTTTGTATATATATAATTATATTTGTATTTAAAATCGTTTTCATTCAAGAGTAAGGGATCGATACGACTTCTGCATATTTTTCGGTTTCTCGTTACTTGAATTCCCACTTGCGAATCCCACTGATTAAACAAATCTAAGTAATTTAGTTAGTTCATTTATAACGAGAAAAATAACAAAAAACACGTAAAATCAACGCAACTAGACAAGACTTATACGAGGGTGCAGGAGTGAATAAGCAATATGTAAGTATTGTTCTACAGCAAAACAGATGTGTGCAATCCTTGGGTCAAAGAAGTTTTTATTGGTAACCCGATGGTTTGCAACACGTGTTTAACAGACGTTTTATTTTTATTAGCAAGGCTGTTTGTTAGTGTTGATGTCGTCACTGTTTTGTGAAAGTTGTGGAGTTTAAAAACTCACCCGTTTTATCTATCCATATCAATTCATGCATACGACCAAAACACAAAAATGTTTTTTTTTTCACCTAGCTCTATCATTTCATTTCATTATTTTAAATGATTTTTGTAAGTGGTTCATAATCCATATCTAATATTAAACCGATCATTACTGGACAAGATTAATTTTCAGTTACGTCGTTTTTAATAGTACTCGATTTTGTTTATATTTTACAAACATGGTCGTACCACCGTTATACATATTTAATTGTTAGTCTTCACCCCTGAAATTGGAAATTATAATTTCAAGGCGACCTAACGGATTTTGTAGCAATTTTCCACTGCTACCTTATTATAAAATACAAATAAATTTAATTTTAAAGTTATACTTCTTTAGCCGCGTTATGAAAAAAAAAGTTGAGAGAAATTTTAAGATGCGCCGCATCACTGTAACACAAAAGTAACACCATGAATTTTATTGACTGTGTTGACTAACTTGTAATTAATTAAGTTTGTCACTTTATGTCATCAAAAATAACAAGGCTTTTGGAAGATTATATATACTTTGAATTACTCAAAATAATTTACACAATATTTCACAATAAAAGATTTTCACTGACATAAGTAATCACCTAATGCATAAAGAAAAGTAATATTACTACACACATCAAAAGTGTCTAGGGATCAACATATATTTTTGCAATAACTTTTCTCCTGATTGATATTAATTAAAATTTTCTTTAAGGATTCATCAAATAAAGTGTTTTCGTTTGTCACAGTAACGATAAACCAAGTCACCTTTGCATTAATAAAGAAATTTGCCATTTTCCTAATAAAGGGATTTTTGACATTTGAACCACTAACACAAAAGTTCGAAAAAAAGACTGAAATAACAGTTTTCTCTAAAATTTTATTGGGTAACTTAAACAATTAATAATCCGTATTTCTACCGCGAACACTAACAACACAAGAACATCGGTTTGGCATACTCAAAATGAGTTCATCCAAATCACGCTGTGGAATGGCCGCCCATGTTCGTTGCAACAACAAAAAAAGGTCTTCTTGCGACTGGATACCCTCCATATTCGGCAGAGCTCTTCTCTGTAGCATATCCCATGCATGCTCAATCGGGTTCAAGTCTGGCGACTGAGCAGGCCAGGGCAGGACATTGATGTTAGCTGCGGCGAGAGTCTGTCTTACAACTCTTGCGGTGTGCGGTCGTGCATTATCATGCATTAACTGAAATAAGGGACCGATTTGCACTTGTAGAGGAACGATGACGTCTGATACAATCGTCTCAGCATAAATTTGAGCGTTGAGGTTGCCTCTGATCCAAATCAACTCAGTTCTTCCGCCGATCCAAATACCCGCCCATACCATGATGGTTCCACCACTATAAGGATGGACTTCCTGGCAGGATTTTAATCGCTGTTGGCGTCCAGGGGTTCTCCAGTGTCGTATACGTCTTGTATCCGGTCTCATACCAAAACGAGACTCATCAGAAAAGCACACGAAACGCCATTGTTCTTCTGCCCAATTTCTGTGTTCAAGAGCCCATTGATATCGAATCCTACGATTGTGCATTGCTATAGGTGGTACCCGTAGCGGTCTTCGGGAATGAAGGTTCACTTCATGCAAGCGGTTTCTGACTGTTTGGTCGCTAATTAAGTTCCCTGAAGAGTGATGAAGCCTCACGGCTAACATCATGGCGGTTATTGTTGGAGCTCTTCGAGTTAAGATTTGAATGTATCGGTCTTGTCTCCGTGTGGTGCAGCGATACCGTCCTCCATGGCGCTCAGCCACGGTACCAGTGCTTCGGTATCGTGTCCAAAGTCGACTGATAACACTCTGACTTGTATTCAGAGCTAAAGCCACAGTACGTTGCCGGGAACCAGCTTCTATCATTCCCACGGCTCTGAGCATTTCTTCCCTGCTTAAATGACGTCGCCGCTCCATAATAACGTTGGTTTTAATCAGTAGTAGGGAAACAGTAGCACTAATAATGTCTTCAATGCGTTGTATGTTTTTATAGGGAAAATATTGACAGCTGATTTTCATCTTTTACTCGAATTTGATTCACAGTTCCTGATTCAAATTATGAAATGCACCAAAAAGGATCCATATAAATTTATTACAAAGCCACATCTCAATCTCAAGAAATCCGCATAAAAATGCTTGATCCCTAGACACTTTTGATGTGTGTAGAAATGATCTTATGTCACGTCAAAGTTCAGTCCACGACAAACATTATCATCATGCAGTTGCACTAGCTTGGTTTGCCGGCTTCTTCAACAGAATATCCATTTTCAGAACTTTTATTATTTTATTGTAATTAATTATATGCATGCAATTAAAAACTATTTTTTAATGATGCCAAAGAAGTTTATCTTCTCACGCGCTTACATAATTACACGAACCCATTTTTGTCTAACGGCCGATATATGGCAAAAGAAAGTTTCCAGTTCAATTTCCAGACTAACCCATAATGAAAAGTCGGTGTGTGATAAGAAGAAGTCGTGGGGAAGATTTCCGACAACCAGCAAAAACTGCGGTAATATGCTCAGACCATTTTAATAAAATAATAAATTGAAATAATTGTAAAACAAATGTTTTGCGTCACACAGGCGTGTATTGTATAATATGTCAAATATTAAAGATAAATAATCTTAAACTAAAATGAAAAAAGGTCCATTTGTTGTTTGTTTCTAAATAAAAAATTGTAATTTCGTCTATGGTTTTTAATTGTGAGAACAATATAATTTACTAATTTGATTTGATTAAGTTTACCCACTTTTTTGGAGAATGTGGCTTAACCTGGTGTCTTACGCATGCGCACCGAGACAAAATAATGACTTTTCGCTGACATTTCGTGAATGTAAGATACAAGATCTCTGAATAAGTATCAGATGGAAATGATATAAGCGTAGTACATACGCAAGTTTACCTATATAAACAAATCGGCGAACAAACATGACGGACGTAGGATGTCTTTAGTCAATACATTTTATCGATGTTATATTTTATTTGTTGTGGTCAAAGCATATAGGGTCAAACAAATATACTGGAGAAAATAGGTTGAAGAGAGAGAAGAATCATTTTGAATTTCGGTAATAATCGGAGATAATTTTATTCAACTTAATTAAAATCTACCACTGTTATTAAGTACAAGGACAGCAAAAAGAAATCGATTAGTAAATTTCACAAAGCTTTTCGTTATTCGTCTGCATGTGCACGTTATAAAGGCTGGTACTTACTAACTTTAATAAAACATTATTACAATATTAAACTAAAAGTAACTCAATAGGGCAGGCATATTGATGATATATTATTTAAATAATATTCAAGTTTTAATTATAAATATTTATTTCAGAAGGTAAAATTCCATAAATTCAATATTCATTTATTCCGTTTAGGATTTTACAAGCACATATGGAAGTCGAAAGCTACGCCGTCGGTTCGTATATCTACGGCGGGTGACCTTGTATACTGAGAAGACCGGGCAAGAAACGTAGGCTGTTTATTTCTCCCTGTTTTATTTCTTACAGTGTCGTCAAATTTTAAGCTGACATCAAAATTATTAAATACTATACTATTTTATTATATTATATATAAATACTATATTTATTATAAATACATCTATTGAGGTCAACTTCCATCACATAATGTAAAATAGGAAACAATAAATATACAAAACCCACGAAATATCCAGTTAACAATTTTCAAAATACATGAGCATGTATATATATACAATACCTGGTCTGTTTTGATCGCAGTTTTTACTAGGTGCCGCTCTATCTAGAGACTAAATAATAATCAAAGATATTACCTACCCTACGCTAGTATTAATAAGTTTATGGTCCAACCATGGTGCAACGAAAATGCAGTTTATCTTTTTTAGTTAAGGCTGCAAGTGCAACCTCATCCTATTTCGCTCCACGACAAAGTTTTTTATACAAAACTTATAGTCTCCTTTTTTTAATTCACCAATGTCATTTGTTTGTCAAAATTTTAGTGCCCCCACCCGTGCGTGACGTTTAGACGAGTCCCCCGAATTTTGTGTTGTTTTTCTATTTATTTTTTAAATATTTTGATTTAGAAATTTTGTAAGCAATATGTCAACGTGCGAGACCGAACTAGAGGACATTACTGACGTTGATATAACTTTGTTGACGCTAAGAAAGCCCACGGAACTGAAGAAAGTGATTGATTCCATTCCGAAACCAGAGAGAGCCGTCCCGAAAAATGGTTTGCCGCTTTGGTACAGGCTCGGGCTGGAGTGCAAGCTGCCTGTGCCGAAAATGCCGGTCGGGAAAATACTGTTCGCTCGAGGGAGAATAGGGGAAGATGTGAGTTCTCAGTGATTTTGTTATTGTAGGTCGCATTGTATTCTTTTATGTTAAATAGGTGGCAAACAAGCTTGTGGTCCACCGGATATACTGTACTTCCTGGGCCCATAAGCATAAACTCCACAGTTTTGTTGGTTGCAACTTTGTATATTTGTTGTTGAAAAGGTTTCTGTTAACTTCATTATTAAACTGACCCAATTCCCTACCCTGTGGAGCCCTGAATCCACACTCATCGAAAGAAAAACAACATCACCAAAGTAAATATTATTTTACTGTGGTCTTCTGTAAGTTAGAGGTTACTTTTCGAGTGAAAACCCCGCTATACCGTATCTCTCTTGCTATTGTGTCCTAATTCCTTTAATATTTTTTATTATTGTCAATGTAAACGATGTTTATATTTTTTTGTTACTATTTGCACTAAAACGCTTGGACTGTTCATAGTATGGACTGATTTATAATAGAAAATGTCTGTATGTAATCCATAGAGCGGCCAGAGACATTACATGACGGTTTCTGGAAATATTTTCACAGCAGCGCTCGGCGTTATAGACATAAGAATGGTACGAGCGACGTTCCAATGAAATTGAAAAGTTTCTGGAAAGAAAGAAAGCGATGTGCAGCTAAAACCTATACGAATTATTGACTGCACTATTGCTTCGTCTTTCTCATATTTATTTACCCAGTTTTACTTTACAGTTGGACAGAGAAAGGTCACTACATCATATCCATACTAATAATATTATAAATGCGAAAGTGTGTTTGTATGTCTGTCTGTCTGATATCTCTTCACGCTTAAACCGCTCCATCGATTTACATGTAATTTGGTATAAATATAGTTTGAGTTACGGGAAAGGACATAGGACATATTTTATCCCAGAAATCATCCTTAAAGAGTGTGGAAGAAGGAAATGCAAACTTGTATGAAAAAAATACTTTTTCACGCAGACGAAGTCACGGGCACTCACTAGTTCTCCACATTAATGCAGGGCAGCCTTTGTTGCGCTCGCCTCTTTGATACGACCTGTATTAAATCGGTGAAGATCGCTCGTGAGGGACTGTGATATCTGTCTATTTAGCCGCCGGGACTGATTTGCATCTGCTCAATTCTGTAGTATCATTTCTTCCGCTATTCCATGAGAAGGAGAGATTTATCGGAATATTTCTTTAATTAAAAACTTGTACCCTACCTTTCGGACAGTATTCATCACCGTGTTGTTCAGATCGTCCACATCTAAGCAGTTTTCAAGGGCTTCGAAGTGGGTTTGAAGTTCGAGTTGAAAGCTCTCGCGGTTTTGGGCTTGTGCAGGCGTTGGTCGGAGCGTAGACTGTATCGGTCGAGATCTTTCGAGCTGAACGTTTGATATTGAATGTGCCTCGTACCAACCAGTGATCAATTCCCATTTTGACGACATTAATCACAGAGACATCATTGAATATGAGCTTTGTCATCATGATAAAGCCGATTTCATTTCTCACTTTACCATCCGGACTTAGCCAGGTCCATTTTCGATTTTGGGGTTTTCTGAAGAAGGTATTCATCATATAGAGGTTCTCCTTCTCCATAAAATCTTTCAACATCTGTCCTCTGGCGTTCGGTTGCCCAACTCCAAATTGCCCCACTCTCAACTCATCACCGCAGCGCTTCCATAACTTTGCATTGAAGTCCACAATCACAACAGTGTAGTGGGTTTTGTGATCTCCTCATAGTTTTCACTTCCTCATCTGGGTGCGTCAAAGTGGGAGCATAATCCTGTATGACATTCAACGAGTATCACGTCTGCTACCCTGATTTTCCGATGGTGATCACGTTGTTAATAAGGGACTTGTGGACGATAAACCCAACACAGCCTAGAGACTGTCGGTCGCCCTCCCGGTAGTATCTTCTATACTATTAACGGAATTTAGGATTATCGAGTCCTCTCCCTCTCTTCGGACTTCAGGTAAACCAATATTATCCCAGCATATGTCGAGATAGGGTTATGCTATTCTAGGCCCGCACATACACGGCAATGATGACTAGTGATGAGAACGCTTGGGAAACTAAGCGAGGGCTGCTTTTTTCAGTTTTACATCATAGTGTATTTTTCTTTAATAGTAATAAATAATACTTCATTTAATATCGTAATATCGTGAATAAAATACCGGGTTCCTTCTTTTCTGTCTGCTACGATTATTTATGGGAAGCGCGCGAATCACAGACTTGCTATGCTTACTTATTAAAATATTGAGGCTTAAAAGCCGAAGAGGGTGCGTAAATGGGGTTACTCCCGTATAGAGTAAGATCGCAATTCCGCCTGACCGTACTTATTTTATAACCTTCCAATATGGATAATTGAATAGTATTATTGAGTACAATGAATATCGATTTAGTTATATTTTCTTAAACATTTAATTGCTGGATGGTTAAATCTAAAGAAAATTTTACTAGAAAAAACCGCGTCCGCGTGGATTTTTTTCTAGTAATATTTTCTTTAGATTTGAATAGTGATTTATTTATATTCTTTATTATTATTATTATTAATTTAGTAGTTAATTTGAAATTAATACTGCCAGACACATTCTGTTAACAGGATTTATTAGCAGACACTTTAAATGTCGAAAGCAAAAAACACATACTTACAGCCTGAGACCCGATATTTATCTATGATATTTGGGGGGCTATTATTGTATTTTGTTGGGACTAATCTAGGGTAGGACTGCCTAGCTCGTTGATTATTTCTTGTCTCTTTCTTATGTTTGTTGTATATATGATCTGTACTACTAATTGTGATAGATTGAGTAATAGGTATTTGTGTGATTGCGCTATTCAATTTCAAGCCTTAGTGTCCGTCTATCTGTTTTCCCGCTAGTGATTTTCCTTCTTTTCTACTCTTCTTCTCCCGCCTTTCTTTGTTCTGTCTCTGTACTGCCCCTACTCTTTCCCTTCTATTAAAATTCCCACGGCGGCATCATGAGGCCACCTCGGGGACGCATCGGGTTGCGTACCCAATGGTAAACAATGATATAAATGCAACAAATACTTAATACACAGAAAATATAAATAAATAAAATACAAAAGTTTTACAAAAAAAATAGCTTTATTACAGTTATCTTGTAAATAGTGTAAAGGAAGCGTTTAAAAATAATAAAGTAATTTCTATCTTACTATCAAAATTATTACTGAAAGTAAGTTAGGTTATGTTTTTTGGCTTTTGATATTTAGTGTCTGGCAGTAGGTATTAATTTCATATTGTTTTCAATATTCTCTACAACATCCGTAAAAATCAGTCCTCAGTCTGTAAGCAGTATAATTCTAACGTACCTGTGCCACCTGATACCTGAAAATTAACCCACAGCTCAAGTTAGTGAGCATGTATACGTTCATGACACATTAATACTACACGATCTAAATATTTAAAAGAAGAATCTGACTGACTGACTGACATATCAACGCACAGCCCAAACCACTAGGTCTAGAGACTCCAAATTTGGCACGTAGCTTCCTTGTGATATCTAGGGGTGCATTAAAAATGGATTTTTCAAAAATTTCCCCGAGAGAGTGTTGAACTTTTTATATGGATTAATTTCAACGCGCTTTTCAATTAACTCGTAACTTGTTATTTTTAGTAAAGACCAGAAATAAAGAATAACGTGTATCAGGGTTTTTCGAAAATCTGCCCCCAAAGAGGGTAAAAATGCGGATGAGAATTTTTATAAAAAAATCTTATTCTTTGAGTTAATAGAATTAAAACTTTCGTACAAATACTTCTCTGAATAAATAATAAAGTTTGCCATTTTTGGTTTGCCTTAACGACCCCCTAAAATGGAAATTGAGGGTGTCCAAAGTTTATACAGATGAATTTTAACGAACTCGACACGTAGGTTCCTTATGAGGCGTAAGGGTGCTATGAAAGGATTTTTCAAAATACACCCCATAAAGGGGTTCAAAGTTTGTATGGGGAAACAATATTACTTAAATTATTCCGTTCGAAACTTCACAGGGGTACACCTATTGATTAATGAGTAAACAATTGTTTCAGGTTTTTTTAGAATTCAACCCCTAAAAGGTGGAAATCGGATGACAAAGTCTCAATATCTACATGGATGTCAGTATAGTTTATCAGGATAAACCATACTGACATCCATATTCACAGATTACGAAAACAACAACAATTTTAAAATCCAAAGTGTTGGACGAGAAATACCATCATCCCCTATAAGGGTTCCATTTTTTCAAATTAAGATATGGAACGAGACTCGCGTTATCCTAATAGGTTTTTAAATTTGTATTTATAGTCTACGTGAGACAAAATGTAAGCAAACCATAAAAAGGATACTTTTTAAGGTCACGTTTGACAAAACTAAAGATTAAATACTATTTACATAGGAAATGCAGGGAAACATTAAGTTAATTATTTTAAAAGCTGGTACATTCATATAAATAAGAATATAAAATATTTCACACATATTTGACTTAAATACTCATCATAAATTTGTATATTTTTATTTTGCTGATAAAAATATTTGAACAACTTAGGTTGACATGGGAAAAGATCTAAAAACACAATCATTCCCAAACTTAAGACGTATTATAATACGACAAAATTTAAGAGTAGACATGATATAAGTATTTTACGTTGAAGTGTTATGTTTTGTAATCGGTTGGTTTACGTTAGCCATCTTTACTCTCCCGGTCAACCTGTTGACGCGAGCGTGCATATTCTATCATATTTGTTAAAATCTTGTTATTTCCTTGTTTTATTTGTTGAGTTTGTTGTTATTTTTTTCTATTAAGTATAAAGTTATTAATAAATTATAGGTAACATAAATTATACGTAATCATTGACAAGTAGGTACTCCCTGACATTATTAAAGTTTTAGAACCTCAGATTCTTTGTTCACATTTTGTCTCACGCCCAAGTGAATAGACTATAGTGTCATCGCAACTGTCGACAATCGGTACCTAGGCAAGTGCTAAATCTTATTCTTTGAGTTAATAAAATTAGAACTTACTACGAATACTTATCTAAATAAATTATAAAGTTTGCCATTTAAGACTGATGAAAATTCGGATTGTACAAAAAATAAACTACACAAATCACTAATTCCACACGGTACGAAGTCGCGGGCACTTACTATTTTCCATATTTGTCCAACAGAAAATTAGGGAATTCTTCGGCCTTAGGATCTAGGACTATTATTAAATATGCTAATAAATAAAATTGCTGAAACCAACCAAACACAATAATCAAGGCATTCGCATAATATGCCTCGTTTATTATGCAAATTCCGTTCTCTTATTATTCATATCATAAAGACACATGGCTGTTAATATTGCCTTTAAAAGTCTTAAATAGCTCTGTGTGCGCTTCGCTTTGTGGTGATACTCGTAAAAGTTATTAAGTTAGGCTTTGATTACACTTGCGTGCTTGGAAATCTTCAGAAGTTCTGGCCAAGTTACTTTAGAAATCAAATAGGAAAGAAAGAAAAGTAGCTTTTACTATTTAAATACTCGAAATTACACAGTTAATTCATAAAATTATTGACTTAAGTAAGGTCAGCATAAATTAAGTAAATAATGTTCTAAAATCACTTATAATAGCGGGGTTCGAAAATGGTGCTCTCGAAAAGAACCCAATTATCTTTCCTTAGTTCCTGTTGTCAACTTGTTTTTTGAAGAGAAACTTCTTTACGCACGCTGACTCAAGGGATAAGCTGGCGAATGCGTTATGCGTTACGAAAACTGCGTTCCGGCGAGGTGAACGGGAGTTGAGTGGGGGATATAAGCAAGAGAAAGCAGTGCGCACGCACATTCTCCCACGACAACGGTTAACTAGAGCCGAGGTCCGAGTCTCAGAGACGCCCTCTAGTTGAGCCAACCCCCAGGGTTCGAGTGGTCTAGATGCTCCAGACGGAGAGGAGACTCCCCTCGTGGGGAGATGCCATCCGCCTGGAATACCTCTATAGGTACTCGCCAATTCTCGGCTTGAGGTACCCTAAAGGGTACAATTCCGAAATGGGCTGTAGGCGACACTGCGGCTGACCGTGCATTATATGCATTGTGCAGCCGCGACATGTCGCCGCGCTCGGAATTAATTTCATAGAGATTCATAGAAACTAGTAGTGTCGCCTGCAGTCTGCAGCTGCGGCCTGTGGTCTGCGGTTCAGTTCGGACTTGTACCTTTAGGATCTCGCCGTCTCCGACCATCAGCATACAAAAAAAAGCGCGCACATTTTCTTTCTCTCTTTCTCTAATAGCTAGTAAATGAAATATTTATATGTACATACATGTCTATATTATACATATATATGTACAGATGGAGCTAAAGAAGTTTCACTTTAGTCGTGTAAGACGCACACTCGTTTTTCTTTATTCTGACAGGACCAAGCAATAACTTGATTGCGTGTACCTACCATTTCCATAGAATTTGTAATAAACACTTATACGTAAGAAGAGGACAACAATGGCTCAAGTGAATACCGAGTCTGTATTTTATATTAATCAAATACTTTCGTTTGCCTATTAAAACAAGATGAACACGTCAAAATAATCGTGTTTTTAAACATATACCTACTGAGAAGTTAACCTGTTATAACAGTGAAAAAAAGTAAATCTCGATTTCTGGAAGACCAATGTCCATTGCCCAATTGAAACAAATAAGCATGATAATACGGGATAAAGTAAATTTAATTCTATTTTATTTAATTTACTTTTAATTTACGTTACATTATCACAAAATGTTCGATTTTATTCCATCAGTTACATAATGAAAAAATAACGGACATTCATTTTTCCTTTGTTAACCTACTAAAAGTTTGCAAAGATAAAGCACGTCAAAGTTTGGGAGTGTGGACTCGTGACGTCACTTCAAAATAAACATGCTACAAAAACATGACGTCATGCGATATTTCTAATCAATATATCCCTGTAATGTTACAATTATTTGAAAAAACTACCACACAGCTCCACGTTCGTAACCACAGCATCACATGTTTCTCAGAATATTCACAAACTGTTTGCAACTGTAGAAAATTATTGTTGTAAAGCGATGGACCGTATCAAATGTAGGTATTTCACTCATATGCTTCCTGCCAAATATCCCTTTCTGGGTTGGCAAAGTTTCAAAGAAGAGGTGCATCATAAACCAGATTGTTATATCGACTTCCATAGCCACATATCAAAGAGAAACACAGCTTATTTGTTTCTTAGGGTTTCGCGCACATTACTCATTAAATAAAACTAGTTTTTGTTTAATAGAAAAACTTCATAGAAAGCCTCTCTGAGTGGAACTGATAGAACTGGTGGTAGTTTACGGTAGTTAGGGTCTAATAAATAACTCAAAATTAAATAAAGTACTTTATTAAATAAATTAGGTAATAAATTCAAACATAGACAATAAAGGTTTAAAAAATTACCAATGAAATATCCGAACGCTCAAAAAAAGTCTTTCGAAGGTAGCTCGACAAAGTAAATAAAAAATCATTATTCTGACGATGCAGACCTGAAAAGGCTGCGCGTCAATAAATAAATAAATATCGTTCATTAACCCGTTTATACTAGTTTTATTTAGAAACACAGCTGTTAATGCTGCTTGAGAATGCAGTGGTTAACGTATTTGCTCTTCAATCGTGTATCTTATCGCCTTCCATGCTTCAGAGAGCACGTAAAAGGTTGTGCGCATGAGAGCCAGCTGGCACCGCCTCGATGCGCGACGTCCACTCCTGCTTGACGAGCCAACTCAGGCAGCTGTGCCGCCACGTAATTGACTCCGCGTTGTTCGCAAAAATAAAGTATTGTGTTAGTGATCGTCACTAGGTTTACACGTGTGTTTTCACAATGTTTAATTTGTAAACCATGATGTGGCTCCAATAGCTGTCGCGCTTGATGAAGAAGAACATGAAATAGCAGCACGCAGTCTTCTCATACTCATGTTTACAACCAGCGGCCAGTGCGCGGCAAGCATGCGAGCACCGGGTAGTCACCGAAAAAGGCGATCCGGTAACGCTGCGGAGTTGATGGAGTGAGCACATACCCATAGGAATCCATACAAATAATATTAACTACACGACTTGAGGCGGTGCTGATAGGGTGCCGGGTGGGTCTAATGAGCTGTGACCTTAAGCCATTGATACCGACTGCGTTAAATTTGCTGTCATCATCACCCCTCATCACTACCCGTTCTCTCACCATTTCATCTATAAAAAAAGCAATACGCTGGTGATAGCAATCTATTCAATTGTATCAGTACTGACATATCCTAATCTTATTGGTCCGGAGAATTCGATTTCCAATCCGATCAATGTGGAAAATGAAACTTCCTAAGTTCCCGTGGATGTAATTCCTTTGTACTTTCTAGGCAATACGAACAGTATAAAAAAGAAACACCCGTCTTTTGTGCGTATAAATTCGGTCCTTTCTGTATAATAAAAACGTGCAATGAAATGCCGCTTAGTGTTATGTGACAATAAAGCTCGGATACATCTGATGATAGTTCCTACAATTACTCGATTAGTTCTTCAACTTACAGCTCGGTCCCAGATGTTGTCGTATCATTACCAGACTTTCTAGCAATAAAGGATCCTGGATAAGTCGGTGAATAAACTTGAACAGCATAAATAAAATTAGTGAAACAGAACGGTACATGAAAACAATGGGAACTAAATACTAGGTCGTAGTGAGTGCTGTGCGAGCCAACAGGTCCCTGGCTCAGCTATAATCTATGGCAGTCGCTTTAGCGATACCACAGTAGCCCGTAGTTACCACAATATATTTGAGCAGGAGTCTTTATTTTTTATTAATTTGTCGATGTATTGAGATGTTATTTGAAGCATCCTGGTATGATTCTATACGTTCCAATAAATTTAGACAACTTCACGAAATACAGACGGGCTCACAGAATTCTAGATGGACTCGAACCACGCTATACTTAGATTCCAAAGATGTATGATAAAGTGGTTAAATGAAACCACGATTCAAGTGAAACTGTTTAGTTTTACATCGCCTCAATTATTTCGGATCGTAGTCATTTAACTGAAAATTATTTTAAATTTATCTTTACTCATGCTTATAAAAAGTGAAAAATAGAAAAAAAAAGTCTTTCCTCGCGGCTAGGAAAGAACCCGAGCCGCCCACGTAGTAGCGAGCTTTCTACCTCTGAACCACCAATGCGTTTGATACCTTCTGAATTTTTAGTAACAATTAAAAATGTAATGCTACTTGCTAAAGATGGATGAAAAATGAGTGGCGGTGTAATAAAAAATTCACTTAAAAAACAACTACTAGAAATATATAATTACGGCTAAACTCAAAGACGTCTATTAATTTTAATATCTGTCTAGGTGACGAATTGACTTATTCTATTGCTCACGCAAAGATTATTTTAATTATTACTCTCCTAGTAATAATTAAATCTCTTATCTTTCATCTCTAAATGCAGTTTAATTCTTAGATCAATTACTTGACTGACTTAAAAGGCTAAAAGGAATTCTCCGATGCTGAGCTAAAAGCAAAATAAAGAAATAAAAACAAATTTCGCAAAATTGCTGCTAAATCTTTTTGGAGCTTTTACTAGTCATTGACTGAATTTTACTTGACATTGACTGAACGCACAATTCGTGCTAGCCACAAAAAAGAAAAAAAACAGGAGCATAAAATGTGCCATAGTCCTGACTTATTATGGTTTCAAGATAACTTTGTTATTTATTGCTTATATGTGTATCTTCACGCACACCACTTATAAAATAAAACACTGTTGAATAAAACACTTATAAAATAAAAATACCCGTTGAGTATAAAATTCGTTTTTGAATATTTTTATAAATATCTCCTTAACATGCTCCTTTCTCAAGAGTAAGTTACAGTGATATGTATAAAAGTATATAACATCGTTTGCTACATTTTCATGCACAAATCGAATCCAAACCTATAGATACTAAGGTATATGGCACAATAATGCAACGATGCCAGAGTATTGCTAAATTTTAGCTCGTTTACCTATAAAATCATTAAAATGGTTGTTAAATCGGTCGCCTTAATTTTTTTTATGTATTCTACCCAATCCGGAAACGAAATAAAATCACGCACACCAATCATTTCATAAAACATCTTTTTTTTAACGCATTTAAACGGTAAAAAGGTAAAACCAAAAAAAAACGTTAAAATTGTTTTTTATTATTGAGTCCGTCTTATACTTTTCTTCTTAACAAGAAAGTAACAACATCTGATGTTGTTATTGCATTCCTTAAGTACACGACCTAACATTGACAGCTGCTATTAAAATACATTCTTTTGTGAATCTATCGCGAGTAGGGTTACCATCTGACCGGATAAAGCCGGTCTAGACCGGATATTTACGTGTTAGACCATACTCCACCCGGAATAAACGTCAGACTGGATTTTCGTTTACTTGCATGTGTCCTCCCGCCCGCTCAAGCGACGGGTGCCGCACGCAATATAACTATAAACACGTGACTTGTGAACAATTTTATTGCGAAATAGCTGGAAAAATCAACTTTTTGCATGCGGTTGCTAGCAACCAAAAATATGGGTCTAAATAATTTAAGTAAATAAAAACGTACTTAAATACTATGTTTTTTATTTAATACAGGTGCGTGACCGGACATTTTTTTCAAAATCAGGATTTTTTGACATGTCAGACAGGATGTTACATTTTTTAACCTGGTAACCCTAATCGCGAGAGCTACGAGATAACAATTTTATGCTCCCTTTACGAGTGACTCGGTCAAAGCATAGTATGCAAATATTATCACGTAGGGCCATAATGCAAAATACTAACGTTCATAGTAAAGGTTTTATGTATGGCAAACTGTGCAAAAAACTGTCAAAAGGTAGAAAGGTATATAGTGTATTCGTTAGGTTAACAAATAGAGATGATAGAGGTACAAATACGTACGTGTTTGCGTTACAAATGAAATAAGTGGAGTGTAACTGAACAGTTTTCTATTGAAAACGTGTAAATAGCTAACGGATTTTCATATTGACGCTTATTAGTGATTTCTAGATAATATACTGAAATGGCTGAATGAGAGAGAGTAAAGTCGTTATCGGCGTCTGTCCGTGTAATCAATAAATTCTCAACACAAAGGATTTTAAAGAAACTTTTAGAATCTTACAGTTTATATTTATAATGGTCGAGCAGACAATTATCATATCACCTCGGAGAGAGATCGCCACAGATCGTAACGTAATCGCCTCGGAATAGGTGAGGCGATAACGTTACCGATTAATGTGCGTTGCAGTAGGAAGTTGCATACAAAGAATACTAAACCGGTTGAGTTGATACGGTTATACGATAGTACCATCTGCCATGCCCATAATGGAAACTAAAGAATACAAACACCAAAAAAAACCGACGCAAAGCGAAGCAAGCATGGGTCACTAGTTAAGCAAGTATCAGTACAAATATCAGTAACAGAAAAGTTGTGATAGTTATTTATATGTGTGGTAAGTTGGTAACGAGTAGACGTATGTAAGCCCGAGACGAAGTCGAGTAACGAGCTTGTAAAAACCAATTCCTCACGAATGTCATACAACGTTTTTTAACACATTTGCGATAAAACAGTACCTATATATAATTTAAGTAATGAAGCAAACTTATTCTAATAATAAAATGGCGCGCATTTCCAAATGGCTCCCATTTCCAAGTGATAAAAATTAGAACTACATCTTTTGTCTCTTTTTACTTTTAGTATAAAAGTGAGACAGAGATTTAGATAAAAAGCGCTACCAAGGAGGTTCGATTGAAATAAAAAAAAACGTAAGAGAACGCTCGGCACCATGTATGGCAGCGTTCGGTAAAACGTTTTACCGCGCGCTCCGTTGTATGGCCCTACTTTAGAACTTTCGAAAGATGTATGCAACTTCCGTAAATGAATTTTTTGAGCAAATGTGTTGATAAAGTAGTATTTGAAAGCTCTCTAACTCCCAAACTTACTAACTTCTCTATCTTTACAAATTCCTTTTTTACTTTTCTAAAAACAGCAAATATAATGGCAATTTAAAAGAGAAAATATTGGAAAGTTGTACATACCTAACGAAACCATCTTTGGGAACGAAGGAAATAAAATATCTTTAATATGGGCACAATAATACAGATGCCTAAAAAAATGCTGAATAACCATCATAAAAGGCAGTCCTCGTATTGTTAACAAAATCCGGATCACACAGGTCACCGAAGACAATCGGCAACAGGTCTCCGTATCTTTAGAAGAATACCCGAGCATAATATTTAAAATATAATATTGGTAACTTTTTTTTACATTGTTAGCATAATTTTCTTACCTTGATGTGTTCAGTTAGCGTAAGTTTTTATCAAGGACGATCCGCCCCGGCTTTGCTTTGGATGGATGAACTATCCTATATTACTCAGGAATAATCTATAAATCTTTCTTCTTTATAAATACTAAGATTAGATACCCTATTAGGTCTATATTAAAATCGCCACACACAAAATACTTTTCTTTGCGGCTTTACTTATGAGATTTCAAAATATCCCTGAATTTGCAGAAGAATAGAGTAGCTTTTGCGGTTTTTCGCTTTGGGTACTCTATAGATATACGAGTATAACAAAATTTTACTATGGTCTACTAGTTCAATGGCACAACATTCTATCACATTAGGGATACTTAACACAATTCAATTCAACAAATCTTAAGTTACGTTTCAACATGCTACATGCACCACCATATCGGTTACCTCGAGAAAATTCTGTCGCTAGAATATAATTTGGAATATGCAGAAGGCGAGTGTCATCACGCATCATGTTGTGTTCAGTAAAACACAAAACATCGACGGTCTTTCCGGTCTCAGCAAGGTCATTTAAACATACCGTGATTATATCAGATTTTGTGATAAGTCCACATATGTTTTGATGCAATATATTAATGTGATTATACACGAAAAAACGCATTACTAGAGCTAGTGCAGTTATCATGATTCCGTGAAGGCTTTGGAAGATAAATGACTTTCTGAATTTATATCCGTCCGAGTGTCCATACTTTCAATATTACGTAAATCAGCAATATAAGCTGCTTCAGAACATTTGATGTTTATAAATTGAGATTTGTTTATAACACTTGTTGAATTATTATCTGTAATACAATTAAAATTAGAATTCGAATAATATAAGCGCAATAGTTCTCTTAAAATGTATCGACCAACATAAACTGAAAATTGCAAAGGTCTAGGTTTAAATCTTGAAAAATTCGTGGTCTTGAATGGTCGTATTTATCACATAAAGTGCGTAGTTCACAATTATGTTTTCTTTCTTTAAGGTACATATTGTTAGCGTTTCACAAAAAAGTATGTTTGTATTGTCATTGGTGTTTATCTAAGAATTCAGTATTTTATGCTCTCGATAACAATAGCTCTCGTCATGGTTTGTGTGCGTGCGACTTGATGTATGCGTGTAGACTAGCTGCTAACTGCTCCTATCTGATTGTATCTCTTTTAGACACAATGCTAGGTGAGACAGCGTGCTTTTTGGCCGCATCCACGAGTGAGTTCGAGCCTGCGACTAGTTGAACCTTAACGTGCATGTATATGGTACGACTGTACGAAGCTCGCACGGATGGAGACGAGCTGCTACGAAATCGAATGAATACGTAAGCAGCTATTTGTGAGAAAGTATATAGGTGTATAGGTATCCATCATCTATGTACTACAGTGAATAGCTGTACGCGTAAAATTTGTGTATAAAATACTGCATAAATAAAAGAAATAAATAATTGTAATTGCTTAAGTTGATAAAAATGCTATGCAATGGCTTTACCGCGGCAGTATCCGAGTGCCACACGTATTTTTTTGTTTTTCATATGAAGTAGACTTCGTCTTATTTGAGTTGAATTTTTTCAGGTCCAACACAATCTAAATATGAAAGAGTTAAATTCAGTATGAACCTCTAATTTCATCAAAGAAATAAAAACATTTTATATAAGAGTATTCATTTCATTAGGGAAACATCCCTTTATTCAAGGTTTGATTATTTGTTAAATCTATCTAATACTGTACATTCTTAACTAAAGGTTTCTAAAGAAATTTTTAGTAGAAAAATTCCTAGCGGATCAGGCAGCAGGCGGGACTCGAATCCGAACCCTTCGCTATCCGGGTGAATGCACTGACCATTATGCTACCGCGGTCCTGGTGGCCGTGTCGAATTTTCTCTAGTATTTCTTAGGCTTCAAGGCAGCGTCATCTCTTCGCATTGTAGGTAACCCACAATGTCAAGTTCTTCGATTGTTTGCACCAAATTGGATAAGGGCGCTTATTAACGACAATTTCTACCAGGATTTAGCCACGGTTAAACCGTGTCCACGTCCAGTTGCAATTACGTATAGAACACACAACGGCGTTAGCGAGGTTTTGACTACGACAACAACGACGACGTGAACAAGCTTAGCCGGCACCAACCCGGGTAGGAACCGGGTAGAAATCCTCTCGTAAACAAGCGCCATAACTCTTCGAACCAATCTTGTACTATCGATATTGGAACTGTAACTTTTCACTCTCTCGCTTTGCATCAATAACGGAATTTTTCAATCTATATTCAGATGACACAATCAAAAGACAATATAGAAATAAGCAGACTTGCATTAAATTAAAGAACAACAGCTCAGTCTGAAGCAAATGGAGGAGGTTTAACTACATGTATAGATATATACAGGACGAAATATTATAAATTCAAATTCAAATGATTTATTGTGAAATGTAGGTTAGTACAGGAATTTGGTGTTAGGTAAAAAGTTTAGTGTCACTACATTTCGACCTTGTTACAAGGTATACAATATTTTTTAAGTAATAATCAGGTTTGCAATTATATAAAAATCTAAATTATTATATTACAATTACAATCAAACAAGTCATAATTAGAAATAAATGTCAAAATATGTTTATGTCAAAATTACTAAGCAATATTTTTATGTCAAACTAAAAATATATAATAATAATAATAATAAATTGTGCTATAATAGGCTAAAAATATGAGTTAATTAGGGAATGATGTCCATTTCTTACAAGGAAGTGTCACTAAGAAACTCTTGTGTAGTATAATATACTTTGTCAATTAACAGTTTCGTTAAGCGTTTCTTAAAAATAGTCATTGGCAAACTCTTTATATTATTAGGGATTTTGTTAAAGATTGCAGTAGCCATACCAAAGACACTATTGCTAAATAGTGCAGTTTTACGTTCCATCGCACATAACGTATTTCATATCCCTCGTCTATAGTTTCTATGCGAATTCTGTTCTATAAATGTAGGAAACATATGGTAGTTTTTTTTGACGAACACTGCAATTTCATAAATATATAAGGATGGTAATGACAATTTTTTTAACTGTTTAAAGACCTCCTCACAACTATCAGTAGACTTCAAACCCTTAATAGCCCTGATGCATCTTTAAGACCATTGTTTTATTTGTAGAATTACCCCAGAATATTAACCCATAGCGTAATATTGATTCCATATATCCATGATAGGCCATTACGACGGTCTTGGTGCTGGCATTCTTTGTTTATCTTTCATGATCAACCATAATATTGTTGTTCATAACTATAAAAAAGTTTTAAGATAAGGCAACTTATCGAAATTAACTTTCAAACTACAATGGAGTGTGACTGTTGAGTATCGATAAAAGCTTTATCATATCACTAGAAGTGCCCTGCGGTTTCATCCACATTAATTTGAGGACAAAGGTTATAGTGGGTCACCACGAACATTGCTGTCGTGAACTTTTTTATAGAACTTTTAGAGGGGAACAATTCCGTGTACATGATGTTTGTATAACTTTATCCATTTAAACCGCGCACACAGCAATACAGCATACAGCACAAATAGGATTTTTGGATTCGAATTTTTTTCAGTATTAATTTGCAGTTTCTGAGAACATTTACCACAGTAGTGTATATTTTTTTATACCATCAGAAAGTAGAGATTTCAACAAACAAAAAACACCCCAACTTTTTTAAAAAAGCAGATATTTTGACGTGAGAATTTTCGATTGAAAATAAGGGTGCTTTTTCGATATTATGTCAAAATAAGGTAAAAATTAATATTTTAAATCAAAAAAATTACTTTATGTTTGGGACATACAAAGGTAAGTTTTGACCAAATTTCGTGAAAAAATAAATTTTTTTGCAAAAAATAAAAATCAAAAACTAAAAACTCGATTATTTTCGCACATAAATTTTGAGGTTATGTGAAAAAAGTGTCGATACAAAAGTTGTAGATCTTTTTATTACCTACAACTTTGCCATTTAACTTTTTTTCATAGGACTTGCAGTTTTACCGGAAATCGAGATTAACCATTTTTTACCCTTAAAAACTCACCCCCTCCCCCTTCCCGACCTCAGATCGCCCGTAATTTATTTTTCCTTTCATTTTTGTTATATTCTCTACCTTTTCTAATGGATGAAACCATCCTACTATAATTTTTTTTGGTCTCAAAAATTATCGACCCTGGTCTATAGATGTTTAAATCTAATAATTATTATTTTTTTTTCTAGTAAACTTTTCTTTAGATTCTTTCTTTTTCTCAATTCAATTTGATCTTCCGCCTTCACCGGTCGATAACCGATCAACGATCAATCGATCAGTTATCCCCGCTAGATGTCTACCTGGGTCACCACTCATCCAGCAAACATCACGGAGTAGGGATGAGAAGGAAGCCGGTCTCCTGTCTTCCTCAATATACAGTTTTCGGCCATTTTTTTTTTGGTTTCATTTGTGTATCGATCGTAGCAGTGACTTATACGTATTATTTTAATTTTTCTGTGCATCCATTACGTTAATTTTACTCTCATCGTGAATTTATTATTAATTTCCAGTGCAATAATTATTTTTTCACATTTTATTAATAACTGATAAAGACAGTTTTAACTATTAGCCGAAACAGCTCGACCGATTTCCGTAAAATTTTATATGCATATTCAGTAGGTCTGAGAATCGGACAACATCTATTTTTCATCCCTCTAAATGTTAAGGGTGGTCCCTACTTAAACAAATTTTTTTGGACCATCATCATACAAAAATACATACAACCCTAAATTTTCACCCTCCTACCACCAACCCCTATTTTTTATGGCGGTACGAAGTTCGCTGGGACAGCTATATAGTAGGTATTTCTATAGATATTCAATATACGGATGGTGATATTGTAATGCTCCATACCTATATAAATAATAATAAAAAAAGTGGCTTCAGACTTTCTCATTTATGAACCAATACAATATTAAAAAAAAAGAACAAGCGCAAGACACAATAGAACGTGACGTAAGCAGTATTCGAAAATTTAAAAAAAACGAAAATTGAATGCCGTAGAATGAAAACCGAGGTTCCCTAAGCGATGCGCGTGGAACTGAATTTCCTTTCATTGAATTTACGTCCTTCAAATTAGTTTTTTCGTTATATAGTGAAAAGCTCTTCCACTGTTTCCTTTTGTTTATTTGTTGTTAATTTTTCTTTGTATTCTAGATATAAATGCTGATTCATATATGCTGATATATTTACATAGTATTTAATACACCCGTGTGAAGCTGGGACGGGCCGCTAGTAGCCTATAATATTCCTGGATAAATGTACTACGAGTATCAAACATATTTTTTTTTATCTGAGCAGCAGTTCCTGAGATTAGCGCGTTCAATCAAACAAACTCTTCAGCATTTTATTATTAATATATATTAGTATAGGTATCGCGGTGCTTATGCTACAGGGACAGGAAGTTAACTAGTGGCTTGACGTGGGGGGCGTCGAGTCACATTGCATGGTTCCTGAGATGGGTGCCCTTCATGTCCCGGGGTGCCCCGGGCACGTCGGGGGGAGTCCGGAAACGGACAATCACCTTGGGTGGTGGGTGGGTGGGTATGCGGGCAGTCGAACAGGGTACCACAACACCACCCTCACTGCCGGTTCGAATTGCTGGGACTGCGGTCCTAGCATGCGGATCGGGTGACACGGTGAAGGGATATTGTCTGGTTTTTAGAGGCTCTGTCCAGGGCGTAGGTAGGGCCCTGTACACTTCAGCGGGCCGCAGGGCTGGTTGAAGTGGACAGGGAGGAGTCCCACATACCTTCTTCTCGCTCCCCCAGTGGTTGAAGGATGCGTAAGGTATTTCCCAGACAAAAAAAGGAGGTTATAGTAACATACACTTACTTAGCTTAGTTAGGCGACTTTCGCAATAGTCAGCCATCGGATGGATGACAAAAATTACATTAAATCGTCATTGAGACACGGTACTATTAGATTTCCGTACCTCAGAAAGAAAAAATGGAACCCATATAGAATCATTCTGTTATCAGTCTGTCCGGCTATCAAGACCCTTTATCTCGGGAACGCGTGGTGGTATTGAGTTGAAATTTAAACCAAATGGTCTTTAAAATCGTTATAAATTACTTATTTATTTTAATGTAAGACATTTTATTTAATGTATTTATAGATTTTTTATTTCCTTTTATGTTATAAATTAATTAATTATGTAATAATAAGTCAAATATGAAATAATAATACTAGTGCCAAACATGTTCATGTTTGATACCAGTATTATGTATGTATATTACCTTTATTTATAACCATCTTTATAACCACATGATTGCAATAAACTATTAAAGTTGAACTTAAACGTGTACATAAGTGTTCCTGAGGCTGACAAAAAAATTAACTTCTATGTTAACATGAAAAAAACTGGCCAAGCGCGTGTCGTGCCCCCTTTTTGTTTTAATCTAAGGTCGTGCCACGCGCAGTGTAGGGTTCCGTAGTTGCCTGTAGTTACCACAATATATTTGAGCAGGAGTCTTTAGTCCGACTCGCACTCGTCCGGAATTTTTTTTTGGGAAAAAAATAGTAAGGTACGGCGTAAGTAACAGGCAATTTATCCTAGCTACTAACTCAAGAATACGCACTGGGCCACGTGATTTATTATGGATTCTCCTTCATGATTCGATTTGTCTGGGAAACCTTACCGAAGCATTATGGGATCCTTAAATAGTTGAATGTGTAAGTACCTTATTATAAAATAAAGAACACAAAAAATATCTTCTGTTTAATTAGAAATATTTGACTAATGAAATACAAACACAGGTACTTTAATTTAAAACAATAGTTTTTTCAACAAGCCAGAAATTGGCACTGAAGGTCTATTTTTTGTAGAAACTTGAAATACGTTTTAAACCCTTTTCGAGAGCCCCGGTTGCGTTCATTATGCTAATGCTCCCCATTCAACCCGAGTATTACGTACCAAGTAGGGTAACCAAGTTGGAGAACTTACTTTTTCAAAAGATTTCTTAAATTTTTGATATAGGTATTCAATTTCCAGTACAGTATTTTATTTTTAAAGTGAAACTTTAATTACGCCGCCATTTTATTCCAAGTTTTTTCCTTCATCTTTAGCATGTCACATACATTTTTAATTGATTTTAAAAAATGAATTTATCAACAAGCATCGTGGTTTAGTCATGTGGCTCAGTGGAAAGCTCGCATTTTACGGGAGCGGTCTAAGTTCGATTCCCAGCCAAGAAATGATTTTTCTTTCACTTTAAAGTTTCGCTTGCAAACCACACCAACATTTTTATATTTTCTTTAATTTAGGGACTTTTACACAAGGTACGTCAGTCCCATTATACCCTTAACTTGTTACATCGGGATTGAACGCTAACTTAAAAAAGTTTATAATGTCATAAGTTTGCAATATATTGATTTAATTCTAATTTATATTTAATACATGAGGGATTATTCACTTACTTACCTCTTTTTAAGATCCATTTGCGCACAGAGGAGGTGGACAGTTTTTAAAGAAAAGAATTGCAAAGAGCTCGTGTTTTTATATAATAATCCAATCATTGAGCAACATGGAAGAGAATAAATAAAACAGGTTTTAACGATATGGATTCACTGATTTTATTTATTTATTGTCTTTTCGCATCCTTTTGAAAAGGATTATTTTATTTTTATATATTAATATAATCATTGAGCAACATGAAAGAGAATAAATAAAACAAGTTTCAACGGTATAAATGCACTAATGTTATTTATTTATTGACGTTTCGCATCCTTTTTAGGATGCGCCGCCTGAATAATTATGATTGTGAATTATGACAGTGCATCTATACCGTTGTAACTTGTTTTATTTAATGAGTGATGTGCGTGAAAACCTAAGAAACAAATATGGAAGAGAATATCCATAGCGACATACTTTTGAAATCATTCTGCAGTCAGTGCAGAGCACTAACAAAACTGTTACTGCGACACTAACACATAAACAATGACACAATACATCGCCAAATCCAGTACACAGAAATGGTATGTCCAATTCGATAGAATGGAAAGCTCTGTATACCTGGCAGTCGCGTCGTCGGTGTTGTTTTATTATAATAATGCATTAGAAATACGTAAAATTAACAAAATGAAAACTACACACACTACCATGAGTTTGACACACACAATGAGTCTTTGAGAGTTCTTCTGTTCTTGAAGCACAATAATTATAGAAGTATGGAAAAAATCGTCATCAAACAGTCCGGCTGTATTTGTGCGTATGGTCACCCTATCGTGGGGTATTCTCGCGCAATAAATCTCTTCAGCGCCAGCGTTATTGTTTTACACACATTGCGGTGCGGGCCTCTTAGTATTTAACCGACCGAAACTTTGAAAAATCGTTTGAGGACCGTTTTTATTAAGCGGTCGCTGTGAGTGTTTGTAATCATTCCAGTTGATCGGTGTTCACACTTCGTTACCAGTTGACCAGGGTGTCGATTCTGCTAACTCAACTTAATAGTCGTGTCTCAATATTGGTTCAGTTACAAAGTTATGTGTTCTATCTTTTTCAAAATAGAAAATCTCGAAATAGCTTTACCTTTCTCAATCCTGAGTAGCTAAATGATAGCTTCTTCAGGCTAATAAGGATATGGACTCTAATTCTGGCTAGCATAATCAATATTTTTTACCGATTTCGAAAAGAAGGAGGTTCTCAATTCGTCGTCCCATATTAATTTGGTGAAGATCTGATGAGTACTTTCGGAGAAACCAATAAAACTCCTCAATTGCAAAGCGTATTCAATCCGTGTCGGTTATTTTAAGAGATATTAAAGAGATACTGCAGGTCAGGAACCAAGTACGAAATAAGTTACTTTTTCGATTTTTATTTTTGTTAAAAATGTTTTTAGGTAGTCAAAAGGCCATTCCCTTTGTGCTTAATTCGATTCAATTAAAAGACGGATAAAAGCATGCGAAAGTAATGTTTTTGTTTCATATAATTTAAAATTACAATAATTGACCATAAGTAGATAAACCTCTTTGAGTTTTTAATCCCATTTAACTTGATTCTTGAGTGGAATTCACACTATTTCATTATTCAGAACTTTGAAATGTATTCTTTGTAGCGGTCAAGGTTTCACTTTCTCACTCAATTTGACCCAGACCTAGAAACTAAGTCTGATCTATTTTCAGTTTAAGTGCAATCCTATGTTCAGACTTTAAAAAAACTCTCGTCTGTTTTTGTCAACAGTTCGAATTCAGACGTAAATTTTGTTTTCTATTACTTACCTATTTAATGATTTGCATTCAGGATTTGCATAAGGGGAGCTCGATGGCGCAAGTGGTTAGCGCGTTCGGCTGCGATCGTTGAAGTTAAGCCGTTAAGTCGGTCATTGGATGGGTGACCAAAAATTTACTATCTCGAGCTCCTCCGTGCTTCGGCAGGCACGTTAAGCCGTTGGTCCCGGCTGCATCAGCAGTCGTTAGAACCCACCAATCCACACTGGGCTCGCGTGGTGGGTCATGGCCCAATCTCCCTATTGACCCGTGCCCCAGCAGTGGGGGCATTAATAACTTTACCACAATTGCCAGCGAAATTTGGTATACCTCCAATGTTTATATATATATATATATATATATATATATATATATATATATATATATATATATATATATATATATATATATATATGTATTTACTAGTTTTTCTTTCTGTAATTTAAATATTCATTTTTTTTCAACGAATGTTTTATATCGATCGCTCGCTTCGCACGCTTCGCTTTGTGTGATCATAAATATGAAAGTTCCCAAAATAAGGCATTATGTCCAAAACCTGATTAGACCGTATTCGCCTTATAGCGTCTAGGATCAAATTACTTTCTCGACGGGGTGCCACATACTCCTGTATCAGTTATTAAAGGCGCAGAGTTATTAGTCAGCATAACGGATTGAATTAGATCGAAATTGCAATTTATGCTCCAGTATTAAATTACCATGAGAAAGTTCAGATATTGACAGCTAGATGAAATTGCTATGTTGGTAATGCTAACCATAATGGACATGTTAATTTTTTAAAATAGGTTTTAGCATTTAACTGCTAAATGTTTAAATCTAAAGAAAATACTACTAGAAAAATATGCACGCGGGCCAGGCAGCAGATGGGGTTCGAACCTGCAACCTCCGCTATCCGGACGGATGTAATGACCACTGTGCTGCCGCCCTAACGAACGTGTTGAATTCTTCCTAGTATTTCTTAGGGTGCAAGCTGCTTCAGAAAATAACAAGGTTGTTTCCAGGGATACGTACATTTAAACAAAAATCTACCTTATTGTTTTGAAATAGTTGCAACAAATTATGCTTATGGTGGTCAGGAATCGAATTGGCTGATCGTACATAAAATATCTATAAAATTGTTGAAATTCAATTCTTACATATTTTATTTTCGTCCCATATATCTACCGATGCACGACTTATAATATTTTTTTCTTATGAAAAATCATGTAATATTCTGCAACCTTATATAAAAACATTTGATTTAATCTAAGTCTGCAACCAATTGTCGAAAATCTAGTTTAATATCTTGACGTCGAATGGTAGTAGCAGATGTAGTTATGCAAATGAGGATGGGGGTATGCATATTGCCGGGACAAGCGACAGATAGGAATGGCGCAATTACAGTTATATGAGTCTGAAATCAAGTAAATACGCAAATACGTAATCTAAAAACTGAAAAGAAACTACCTAAAGATTTTTTCTTTTTTTTATAGATAGGTTCAACAAATGACCCCACCTGATGTTAAGTGACACCTAGTGAAGTTCAGACGCAAAGATAGCTGATACAGCAGTTCTGCCTGCCACACCAGCCATCCTCACCCTGCCGGCCTGCACGTTGCTTCTTCATGCCTCTTAAAGGATTCCAGATTGTAAGAGGGAGGGAACACGTGAGCGGGCAGAATATTCCATTTACGGATAGTGCGACAAAGAAATGAATAACCAAATTACTTTGTACGCGTTGGAATTGTGGCCACAGATACACACTTCGTCAGAAAACTTAGTGCTTTTAATTAGAACCTCAAGCCTGAGCCTATGAAATCGATCAAATCTTAGTACCGTACTGTATGATGTATCATATTTTTCTAATGAGGGTTTTCTGGAATTATGGGCGCCATGTGTAAACACTGAGTCGAGAGGTCTACTCATACGTCAAACCACGTATGGCGTCATATTCTATCTATGGATCAATTTAAGCTCGTTACAAATAATTCGCTCCAGAATCTTCATACAAAAGAGTGCATGTCACAGTGGCGTCAACTGATGACATAATTTTTCGAAACACCCTCCAATGCCCCCTCAGGTTCAAGTGGTTTAGAGTCTCCAGACGGACGGACGGACGGATGCCATCCGCCTGGAATACCTCTAGAGGCACTCGCCAATTCTCGGCTTGAGGTCCCCTTAGGATCTCGCCGTCCCCAAACCCGGTGACACTGTAAAGGTCAACGGCGACCGATAGACACATACACACTCAAAAAAAACCTACCAATGAGGGTGTTTCGGTTTCAACCCAATTATTACCAAATAAATAATTTATAAATAGACATCCTAGACTTACTTCAAATATCATCGGCTAAGTATATGCTGATGCAAGCAGGTAGGTACTACAACCACCTTCAAGATATCTGTAAAAGATTTTCAGGTTGGAATAAAAATAGTAACAAACCTCGCCAAACTTTTAATTTAATTGAGCGCTACTGCAACAGACTTCGCGCGTCTTCCATTCAGAGATTTGGCTTCAAAGAAACCGGCGCGCTCTACATGTTAAAATTTAAGAATATATTCAGCGGTTTTCTATACCAGCATGTCATACAAACTGAGCATATTCAAAAGATTTCATTACCTACTTCCTCTTTATTTTACCATTTTATTTTATTTTTTTCTTTCCATTACTATCCTGATAAATATATTTATAGAACACCGAAAGAGATTATCTAATCGAGATTACACATTACAGAGGTATTTCTATTTTGAATACTGCTGCTAAGATACTGGAAAAAATACCTGAGCAGCAACACGGGTTTTTGAAGGGGCGATCCACTGCTACTAACTTAGCATGTTTTACGAATTTTGTTCTGGAAAATGTGGAGGGGGGAGGGCAGGTTGACGTGATCTACACTGATTTTAAGAAAGCTTTCGATTGTGTGGATCACGTGATCCTGCTAAAAAACTAGAAGTGCTTTGTATCCATGGGGACTTGCTCCGTTGGGCTCACACTTGGACCCGCTCTTCTACAATGCTTACCTCTATGATATAGGTTCATGCTTAGAACATTCTAATTATCTCATGTATGCGGGTGACAAAAAGTTTTTTTATCTAATTAAGACTGTTCAGGATTCACCATTGTTGCAAAGTGATCTGAATCGCTTATCTGAATAATAAATACAACAATAATAATATAACCGTTAATACAGCTAAATGTGAATGTATCTCTTTTACAAGGAAAAGAAAGCCTATTATCATTAATTATTTTAGTGGACAAAATATTACCAGAAAGCCGATTATGAGCGACTTAGGAGTACATTTTGATCAAAAAATTATACTTTCGGATCACATTGAAAGCAAGTTATGAAGGCGTATAGAAACCTCTGCTTTGTACTTCGTGTGTGTGTAAGCCATTTTCAGGGATACCGGTAATTAAAACAGTTTATTTCGCATATGTAAGAAGCAATTTAGAGTTAGAAAATTTCTGTCAAACATATTAGCTTTCACTGTAGTAAAGCCTTTAACAATTACAAGGATGGTTGTTCTAAGCATGGTCTCCTTTCATTAAAACAGAGGCGTATTGTGTTGGATACGGGGCTACTGCATGACAAAGTTAATAGTAAAATTGATTGCCCACATCTGATAGCTAAAATAAACTATCGTATACCTAAATACCGAACCCACAATACAACCGTTTTTCAGGTTCCACCGTGCCGCACAAACTATCTACAGAACTCAGTTCTGCTGCGACTCGCTCAAACTTATAACCAATGTTTTAATAGCGTCGAAATCTTTTCAAATAGCAAGGAAAAAATTTAAATAGAGGTTGTTAAAACACTAAAAGGAGTCTGATCAGTGAACGCGTTAGTGTAGAAATATGTGGATATCGTTTTTTTTTTGGAATATAAGTGTGTGTGTATCTGTGTTTATGTATAATTATGGGAGTGTGTAAATGTATTAATGTCTTTCTACATGTTAAAACTCCTTGGAGTTACTTGTTTGTATATTGATTTTTTTCTCATGGCTGTTACTTAATTTATTCGTTGGCATATTATGATTCATCTCTGATGTATACTTACTATTATTAAATTAAGAGAAACCTGTAATTGGCCATTCTTACCTGTACAATACTATTTGTTGATGTATACGCTGTTGGTTTTCTTAATTAAATAAAATAAAATAGCCTGCGCGTAAGGCCTAATACCTAAGGAAAAGGACATCTAAACAAAAGCCTATCTGTAATACTATTGAAGCCTGCGACATCAAATCACTCGTTTCTTATTCCGCAGACTCCCTTTGAGCTTATTTCTCAAAACAGAACCTACGTTTTATTACATGTTATGTTTCTGTTACGAGTAACTTTTAATTTAGTACTATTTTCAGTCTTCACCATCATCATACTATTAATGTTGCTTACTACAAGAGCACAGGCTTTCCTTATGGATAAAATAGGGAGTTTGGGCTATGACATGATCAACCATGCGGGTCCAGTGCGAATGGGCGGCTGCTAAAGACTGCAGATGCAGCCGCGACCAATGGTTTAACGGGCCTTCCGAGGCACGGAGGAGCTTGAACTAATAAATTTTTGGTCAGCCATCCGATGACGTTGTTTAACTTCCAATACGGCAGACCAATCGCGGTTACTACCACTTGTACCATCGAACTTCTCAGCGTTATATAATTCATATTTTTTAGGTCCGAAGAGTAGGCCTTGGCACAGGCCCTCAGCCGACATTCGACCTAACGGATCCCTACTGCAACAACGTATCATACGACTACGTGCCGATGCACGACCCACACCTGGCTCACCACTTCGCGCAAAAACCAGCCAGAAAAAGAATGAAAGAGCTTGGCTTTTGCACTAAAGACGGAAGAGCTGTCTGCACCTTGAAGGAGTTCAATCAGTACAGAAAGTATCTTTACAACCAATTCATGGACAGGATCCATCAGGAGATGAAAATGCTGGTAAGTTGAAACTGGAATAATCTAACCATTTACTACACTACAATAGAATATAAAAGTCTAGTCCAACAAAAGGTTGATATGAAGTTAGTTCGCATATAGTTTTTTAAACATAAAAAACCTATGTGCGAACTAATTAAAGCTATTATGCCTTACAAAATATTTTTAATTGTCGAGTTGATAATAGCACATATTATGATAGTTCTTGACATTACCTTTTATTTTTCTATAAAGGTTATAAATTAATATAATCATGAAACCAATAAATTGATTACCAAAATTCAAACTTTCCGTTTGGAAAGTATTAAATAATAATAAAATTGGTGATTGTAATGTTTGACATTTGTGAAAGGATGAACGAGCTCGTGACGACTTAACCCTTAAACGCGTAGAAATAGATGTGGCGCGGCGACTGCAAATCTTCACCAAGGCCGAGCGAGCTAGGGAACACCTGGAGAAGGCCGCCCGGGAACACGCCGACGAATGGGCCGAGAAAAGACGACAGTAAGAGTTTTACCATATTATCTTCTTCTTCCTCAACCTTTATCTCCCCAGTGCTGGGTATAGGTCTCCTCCGTGGTGCGCCAATTGGCTCGGTGTTGTGCGATCTGGATCCAGTTCCTTCCCGCTTCTTTAGTGCTGTCATCAGACCATCTGGCGGGCTGCCTCCCCACGTTTCTGCTTCCTGTTCAGTCTAGTTTCATACCAATTACATCAGGTTTTCTACAGGGTTCACCTTGGACTATTGTTTTATAACATTTTCATATATGATGTAAGTCATTGTTTTCAAAATTACAGATTCTTGCTATTTGCATTATTATATTTTCCATTATTGAATCCGTTAAAGATTGTGTTAGACTTCAGTAAGATCTGGATCGTTTGTGTGATGATTACTGTATTATATTGTTATTAGGTCGCCAACACACAATAGCTCGACTCCGACTGTCGTCTGTTCTGCCAGTCACGATGCTTATATAATATATCACTTTGAAGTTTTTTATGTGTGTGATAGATAAGATGTTCATTACTTATTCACTCATCGTTGTCATCATAATCAGTATATCAATGTCCCAACAGCTGAGACACAGACCTTCTCTGTCAATGAAATAGGGAGGGTGGAGCTATGACAGTGGCCCATTGCAGGTTGCTGCTAACGACTGCAGATGCAGTCAGGACCATCGGCTTAACGTGCTTTCTGAAGCACGGAAGACCTCGAGATATCACATTTTTGGTCACCCATCCTATAACTGCTCATTGAGAAAGTTGTTTAACTTGCACGATTGTAGACCGAAGCGTGCAGCATCGAACTCGTCGATTACTCAAGAATGACTATTTTGACACACATGGAGACCGGTAGTTTATTGGATTTACTAAGGGTTCAATTTATTTCAAAATAAAGTTTCCTGGGAGATTTTGAAAAACGATCAACACACCAAACAAACATCAAAAGGTAACTGTTGTATGTAGTTGCATTGGTCCACGGGTAGAACCTTTAATTAAAGGTTCTCTAGAATTTTTCACTGCTGAAACTCATTCGTATGAATAACGAAACGTCCATCCAATAGGAATGATGAGTAACTTTTGTTTCTTCGTCCATCAGGTAGGTTATCAAAAAATATTGGACGCGTATCTTTTCTTTATTCATATTAATTCAAAACATGACAGAGATTATGTCGATTTAAAATATCGCATGATATCACGTCTTGATACAAATTCAGAACCCCCAATGTCAAAAATTGACTCGCTCTTTATTTGTAATTTATTGGTTGATTGAAAAAAGAAAAAAAAAACATGTTCATTATTTTTTGATTATCTAACTGACGGAATCTGTTAAGTTTACCCCATCATCATCCCTATTACACTATTCTGTTCCCGGAATGACTTGAGGTTGTCAGAGAATATGATTAAACTTAATAATGATGTAATAACTGATACTAAATACGATATTAATGCAATTTTCGATATAATTAACCTTCACTTTATTGGACCTGAGGATGTAATGTTACTATCCCTACAAATAGCGAGCGGATACGAAGTGAAACACCGTAGAAGAAATACAATTCGTATACTGATAATAATTAACGAGATATTAACAATAATTGTATTGGAAAAGACGGAAGGACGAGTGACGTGGAGTTGTGTGCGAGGTGATTCGTAGCACACTGCGCTGCCGGCCAAGCGACTGGGAGCAGGTTCCAGACCGGTCCGCGTCTCCCGCATACCGCGCCCCGCGACATACGCGTTCGTGACGTAGCCGCTGTTAGTGATGAGGGCACGACGACGCGTAGTGATGTGCCACACCACCCCCCTGGGAGAATCAATACCCTGCGGAAAAATAATGAGGGAATTTAACATGTCGCCCCGTACGAGTAGTTTTGACAGGTTCGGGCTCAGGGCGATTTGTAGGATTATTTGGTGGTGCATTCTTCGCTTCCGTCAGAACGAATGCTGGTTTGGTTCTGTCTATTGAAACGGTAACCGGTCCTCTATTCAATTCAACAGTTACTGTTTTCTCTGTCCGTTTCAAAACTTTATGAGGACCACTATATGGAGCTTCCAAAGAACCACGTAAAGCATCCTTTCTGAGGAATACGTACTGTGCTGTTGGTAAGTCTTGGTGGACAAAAATGGTTTTCTGACCATGTCGCGATGCTGGCACTGGCTTCAAGCGTGACATATGAATGCGCAGATTAGACACAAAGTCTGATGGCTGAGGTAACTGGGAGTTATTAGAATGGAGGAACTCACCAGGAATCCGAAGAGGCTCACCATATACCATCTCAGCAACAGAGCATTGCATGTCGGACTTCCAAGCAGTACGCACTCCAAGGAGTACTGTAGGCAGCACGTCTGTCCATCGTGTAGTCTCGTGGGCCATTATCGCAGCTTTTAACGTCCGGTGAAAACGCTCCACCATTCCGTTCGCCTCTGGGTGGTAAGCTGTGGTATGACGTAGTCGAATTCCGCAAAGATCTGTCAAAGATTTGAATAAATGCGAATTAAATTGACGTCCTTGGTCAGTTGTCACAGTTTCCGGACACCCAAAGCGTGTTACCCAAGCATCATAGAAAGCTTTAGCTACGGATTCAGCTGTAATATTAACAAGTGGTATGACTTCTGGCCATCTGGTAAACCTATCCACAGCCGTAAGACAGTATCTAAAGTCATTGGACGGTGGGAGTGGACCTATTAAGTCAATGTGTATGTGACTAAATCGGTGGGCAGTTAATGGAAAGTCAGCTGTGGGAGAAGAGGTATGTCTCTGTACCTTAGATCTCTGGCATGATATGCAACTTCTTACCCAATCACGACAGTCTTTTTTCACAGAAGACCAAACAAATCGGTCGGTGATTAGTTTTGTAGTGGGCTGAACTCCGGGATGGCTCATGTTGTGAGCATTGTCAAAAATAAAACGGCGCAGCTCCTTCGGAATGTATGGACGGGGTCTCGACTGAGAAACGTCACAGTAAAGGGTAATATCCGTACCTGGTACTGGAACTTTCTGAAGTTTCAAGGAAGAAGAATTATTTTCCAATAGCTCACGAATTTCTGGATCGTTATGCTGCTTCTGTGCTATCGTTTCAAAATCAGGAGGGATAGATATAACCTCTACACGAGACAATGCATCAGCAGTTATATTTTCTTTGCCCGAAATGTGCTTAATGTCTGTGGTAAATTGGGAAATAAAATCCAAATAATTGAACTGCCTTGGGGAACATTTCCGATCTTTTTGCAGGAAAGCATAAGTAATAGGCTTGTGGTCTGTAAAAATTGTAAAGTGACGGCCTTCTACTAAATAGCGAAAATGCTTAACGCTCTCATATATTGCAAGCAATTCACGGTCATAAGCACTATACTGCTGCTGAGCTCTGTTTAATTTTTTTGAAAAGAAAGCTAACGGTTGCCAACTACCTTCTACTAGCTGTTGTACTACCGCGCCTAGTGCTACGTTAGAAGCGTCCGTTACAAGCGCAAGCGGTGCGTTATGCAAAGGATGTGCTAAAAGAGCTGACCTGGAGAGACTTGCCTTACACGTCTCAAATGCAGACAGCTGTTCTGGTGTCCAGGTCAACGGTTGAGAACTCTTGTTCTTTCCTCCAGCCAACATATTGTGTAGCGGTGCCTGATCTTCTGCAGCATGAGGAATAAAACGCCTATAAAAATTTAGCATTCCTAAGAAACGCAACAGGCCTCCCACAGTCTTGGGTGGGGGAAATTCCTGGATAGCTGCTACTTTCTCCTCCGTAGGCTTTGTACCCGATGCAGAGATAGAGTAACCAAGAAATGTTACCTTAGTTTGGCCAAAACTGCACTTAGCTTCGTTGACGAGGATCCCATATTCTTGTAGGCGGCTAAATACCTTCTCCAGGTGTTCCAGGTGCTCGGAATTATTTCTGGAAAATAGAATTATATCGTCTAAATACGAAAAGCAACAATCTAGATCTCGAAGAACCTCATCAATAAACCGTTGGAACGTTTGAGCTGCGTTCCTCAAACCAAACGACATAAACGGAAACTCGAACATTCCAAAGGGGGTAGTTATAGCCGTTTTGGGTATGTCGTCCTTGAAAACTGGTATGTGATGATAAGCTTTCACTAGGTCTATTTTTGAAAATATTGTGCAGCCAGCTAACCGATGTGAGTAATCCTGGATGTGAGGTATGGGATACCTATCTGGAATAGTTCTGGCATTGAGAGCTCGGTAATCGCCACATGGTCTCCAGCTGTCTCCCTTCTTGGGTACTAAATGAAGAGCTGAAGCCCAGGGTGAGTCAGAACGTCGAGCTGTACCATCTCGAAGCATCTCCTCAAATTGTTCCTTGGCTATTTTCAAGCGATCTGGCGCCAAACGTCGAGGCCTGCAATAAACTGGGGGTCCAGGCGAAGTGCGAATATAGTGCACCGTATTATGCTTGACTTCGCGAAATACACCTGGTGGCTTTGTCAGCGATGGGAATCTAGCTAATAAAGTGTGGTACTCACTTTTACCCGCGATCGCCTTGATACTATGCAGCTGACAGGGTTTACTCGTAACAGCCGTTGAGAGGGTAGTTAGACTATCTAATAAACGACCATTCTTACAATCGACCAGCAATCCATAATGAGCGATGAAGTCCGCCCCTATGATAGGCTTGTCCACATCAGCTACTACGAAATTCCATGAAAAATCGCGGCGAAGTCCCAGGTTAAGACGCATCTTCATCAATCCGTAAGTACGGATGCTGGAACCGTTGGCTGCTGTGAGGCTGTAATCAGTAGGTGTTACATATGCACGTAAAAATCTACGAGGCAAAACACAAAGATCGGAGCCAGTGTCGATTAAATATTGAATTTTGCTTTCTTTGTCAGTAACAAATGGGCGACGGGTAGTTGCATGACAGTCGGCTGTCGCCATTACTGACCGTCTCGCGAGTTTTCCTTATAATTGCAAGGATGGATACATTTACTAGCCTTTTCAGCAAATTTGTAGTGGTACCAACACATACCCGACTTCCTAATCTGACCTGGTCCGGCGCTTCTAGATCTACTCCTTGACCTTGACCTACTAGACCGCCTCCGGGACGACTGACGACCATGCCCTGTATCTATATTCAATTGGGACAACTGGTGGCTTAACTCTGTCTTAATGCGTGACGAAATCATCTCCTCTAACCGTTGAAACATTCCTTCCATACTATTCGATGAAGTACTAGCAACTTGATTGGGGGTAGGAACAACGTCATAAATTTGATCAGCAAGAACGGCAACCTCATCGAGACAAGTAGCTTTTTGTGACGCAATAATAACTTGAATATGCGTTGGAAGGCGACCTGACCACAAGCTGCGTAAAAAATCGTCACTAACACCATCCCCTGCTAAAGCTCTAAGGTGGCGCAAAAATTGCGACGGCTTGCGATCACCTAACTCCTCATGAGTAAGCAATTGACGCATTCGATGTTCCCGGGAAACCGAAAGGCGACTAATAAGTTCCTGTTTCAATTTCTCGTACTTGCCGGTCGACGGTGGGTTTGTAATTATGTCCCGAACCTCCCGTGCGCTACGTTGATCTAACTCACGAATCACTTGAAAAAATTTCGTACTATCACCTTTTATTCCCGTGCACGCGAACTGAGCTTCAACCTGCGCAAACCAAATTTCGGGATCTTCCGGCCAAAATGCGGGCAAACGTAAAGTAACTCGGTCCACCGCACTAGTATCTTCACCGCTCGCGTCCTTAAATTCTTGCGCGACGTCATCGCTATCGCTACGAGGCGGATTCATTATAACAACGCAGGCAAAATAACACGACGCGCAGAAAAATCAAAAGATTAAAAGCGTATTGAATTGGAGTCACCACTGAGGATGTAATGTTACTATCCCTACAAATAGCGAGCGGATACGAAGTGAAACACCGTAGAAGAAATACAATTCGTATACTGATAATAATTAACGAGATATTAACAATAATTGTATTGGAAAAGACGGAAGGACGAGTGACGTGGAGTTGTGTGCGAGGTGATTCGTAGCACACTGCGCTGCCGGCCAAGCGACTGGGAGCAGGTTCCAGACCGGTCCGCGTCTCCCGCATACCGCGCCCCGCGACATACGCGTTCGTGACGTAGCCGCTGTTAGTGATGAGGGCACGACGACGCGTAGTGATGTGCCACAGACCTAATTAAAGTCATCCATTAATGTACGAGCGATACCATTTAGTATCTATAATTGTGTAATAATTACTTTGGATAAGAGCAAATTCGTGATTGAGAGCAGATAGAGATAATAGGACAATTTAATCTCAATTTAGGGAATATTAAGGATGGGATCATTCAATGACTTTAATTTACAGCATTCAAACTTCTTTCAATTTTTTTTTGTATCAGAGTATCATGAAGAAAACCGTGAAGCACTTATCAAGTAGTTAGAAGGAAAAAACTGACCTTTTTTAAGGTTCCGTACCTCGGCGGAACCCTTAAAGGATCACTCGGTTGTCTGTCTGTCACAGCAGCAAAAACGGCAACCTTATAGGATCACTCGGATGTATATATATCACAGTCGATTTGCTCAGAATCTACTGAACCGATGAAGTTGTAATTTATTTATTATTAGGGTAATAACAGCATTAATTAACACAAAAAAATATTAAATTTTGTTTAAACAATTGCCTAGGTAATTTCCACTATTATTTATCTGACAAAGTGTCTAAAAACTTGAAAAAGAACTTTTTTGACGTTATAATGAATATAATATAAAATAAAAAGTAGTAAAAATTTTGTGCCTAAACCGAGTTACTAATAAGTTTTTTGAACTTTAAAGAATTTAGGTTAAATTTATCAATATAGGTATATATTTATAGTTGTATGATTTCATAGCTCTCAAAATGAAGCGATTACTTGCATAATTAGTCCGACCTGCCGGAATTCAAAACGTATCACGGATTCGTAGCTCTAGGACATTTTAGCAAATTTAGCTCATTATATGGGAAATCGATATGGCCTCTTATAATACCCTTGTGTAGCAAGGACAGTCTCTACACTCTCTTCGGTGTGCCTGGGATCGCACACTATTCTCACAAAAATCATTAAATTTGTATTTCATTCTTCTAATAAATTTGTTCTGTAATTTTCCTATCGCATTTATTTGTGTTAAGTTTTACGAATTCCAGACTGTCGAAGCGTACTCAAGTTGAGATCTTTTAAAATTTTATATAAAAGTAATAAAGATTCTATGTTTTTAAAATCTTTGCCCTGCTGAAATATGGAACCCATCATTTTATACGCTTTGGCTGTAATTTTATTGAAATGAGACGTAAAATAAATTATTACCCCCAGGTTTTTACTAAGATTTGTGACAAGCAGTTGATAATTGCATTTTATTAAAAAAAACTGCTGAAGGTTATGAAACTACATTCAATCCTAAGAATTGGATATCACAGAAGCTATTCTTAAAATAGGTTTGTCTTAAAAATAACTCATATCCATATTAAGTTTGAAGTAAGCATTAACACGTAAAGGAAAACGACCGAACGAACTTACTATTGAACCTGAAATACTCGTATATGACACAGGCTACCGTCATATAAGTAGTATAGTCGTCATATATTCCATACATTTTTTTTGACGTATTACAAATGACGTTATGTTGTATGCAAGACAAGTAGGACACAGCGGTTTTTCCATTCGAATTAAAACGCCCTTCAGGGAAAGTAGCTTCTACCTTGCGAAAAAACACAATGAAATAGAACTGCTTTCTGAGGTCCAAGCACGAATATTTGATAGCTCTGTAACAGAAAAAAGCTAGTTTGTTCTTTAGTTCTTAGTTTTCATAGAAACATTGACGATGCGAAACGTTACGACGTTTCGCAGCAGCGAAGCAGTCAAAAATTCGTGCTTGGGCCTCTGGTATTATTAGTATTATTTTTCTGTTGGTGAATAAGGTTCGGAAACCTCACGTGGTCGGGAATTGATATAAACACGAGAAGGTGAGGATGGCCGGAGCTGTACCCCTAGCACGAACCAATATCGAATTCGTATCGTTTGCGAGTCCGAAATGTCATTGTCAAATGTGTTTTGTGAAATTTTTAGTTCTCGTTACGTACTTTGTGCCGCTGCTGTTCAAGTTTCCATATAAAACTTGACATTGACATTTCGGTTTGCAAACTACTAAAATTCGATAATGGTTCGTGCTAGGGGTACTGTACTCTGCCGTATTATGCCGCATCAACTATCCTTGAAACTGGGACTCTTATAATTAAATTAGTTTCGACGTCAAATACTTTATGGCATGATGTTTAAAAAATCAATGCCTAATCGATGCCTTGAAAAGATCTTGCGATGCTTTCTCCTGGTACGGTTCGGATTTCTTTATAGAGACCTTTTACACTAATTGAAGGGTAAATCTGTTAAGTGCATCTCTTGAAACTCGTACACAATATTTCTTGACGCGCATGGAATAACTGATGGAGTCGCTGAATGTCTACATTTATTTAATTTAGTAAGCATTTAACTGCTAGATGTAAAAATCCGAAGAAACTTTGACTAGTTAAAAAATCCACGCAGGCCAGGCAATTTATTCTAGTAAAATTTTCTTTCGCTGGATATCATCATTTTTGTATGTTTATACAGCTAAATATCTGGCAGTCCACCTGATGGTAAGGGGTTACTGCCGCCCATAGACACTGGCAGGACCAAGGGTACTACTGATTATTATACACTAGCTGTGCCCCGCGATGTTACCTGCGGTTTATAAGGGATATTTTCCCGCAGTAAAACGTAGCCTGTGTGTTAATCCAAGGTGTCAGCTAACTCCATACCAAATTTTACTAAAATCGTTTAGACGCGAAGAAATAGCAAACATACACACACACACTCACAAACTTTCACCTTTATAATACTAGTGTAATTATTACACAGTAATCCTAGGAGGCTTCTTGCCGCTCAGCAATATTCCGGATACAAGTGGGGTGCACTTGTACACTTAAGCGCATCAGCTCTCTCGTGTACTCTTGTATATAACTAAGATACAAGTGGGGTGCACTTGTACACTTAAGTGCATCAGCTCTCTCGTGTACTCTTGTATATAACTAAGATTTTAACGTCTTCAAGACCCTTATAATCATGTATCCTCAACGCGATGTGATTAAGTCAGTAAGATCCTGCAATCGGATGTAAGGTTTTTAAAAAAATATATTCAATTATTTTCCGATTTGTCTCTTAACTAGGTTATTATTATTGTTCATATTACAATGTGCTTAATAATGTTCTGCCCGTACTCGAGGCTGTTATTTGATACAGCCAGGAGCACGGGCAAGAGTCGGAAATAGAAAGCATAGAAGGGTAGTAAAGGTAATAAAGGAAAGGTAAAAAAAATTACGGGTTGCACTCCGGGAGTGCCGGCAGAAGTGAAAACTTGAATATTAACGTTGTGCATTTTTGATATTTTGGAATGGTTAGGGAATAATTTTGCACGAAATGCTTTAATTATCAGTATAAAAGTACTATCATGTATGTGGTAGAATACAATATTTATTTATTGTGCTATCGTACACAAACATGACAATTTATATTACATTAAAAAAGTTTATCTCTCAGAAAAATCAACTTACACGAATCACGTTTAAGCGCACCTAGCGACATCTATTGTAAAAAAAAAAATCTTTTATTTTATTAATCTTTTATTCTTCGCAATAAAGCTGCCACGTGGACGTCCTAGATAGAAACTGATTATTATAATACGATAAAATTAAATACATATTACTATGTTTCGTCCAATATATTGAAAGTCAACAACCTTTCCAATTTTATTGTGTGTCAGGATGCGATCAGCCCACGTGTTTAACCTGACGCGAGTTTAACATTTTTAACATTTTATACAAAAAAAAGTGTACAACGCCGCTAAACAGGTTTTCACTTCAAAAAAAGAGAAAAACTAATTAGTGACGCCGGCGGTCACATTAGTCTCGTTGAATATACTACCCGTTGGCTTCGTTCAATAAAGATTTTACACCCACTCCCCGCCTGCCATGTTTCGTCCAATATATTGAAAGTCAACAACCTTTCCAATTTTATTGTGTGTCAGGATGCGATCAGCCCACGTGTTTAACCTGACGCGAGTTTAACATTTTTAACATTTTATACAAAAAAAAGTGTACAACGCCGCTAAACAGGTTTTCACTTCAAAAAAAGAGAAAAACTAATTAGTGACGCCGGCGGTCACATTAGTCTCGTTGAATATACTACCCGTTGGCTTCGTTCAATAAAGATTTTACACCCACTCCCCGCCTGAATGAAAACAAAAAACAAACTTGTCACTTGATTGCTTTGAACATTATTGACACCAGCCCCGCAAGCATAAACCGCCTGTATACGGTAAAATGGTCCTACTTTTCTCCAATATTTCCTGCAAAAAAGGGAATTATGAATATTGTTTACACTATTAATTATGAAATATATTTAGATGTATTAATTTAAATAATAATATGTTATCTAACATATTTTTAAAGTTAAATCAACATAATGAAGTATATCATAATATATATAAAACTATAAACTGGGTAACTTTGCTCCTAGGTATATTCCACAAACAATCTCCATTGTAGAAGCTTTTTGAGCAAAGTTATGCTTTCCTTATACAAACTATGCTCCATTTATATTACGCTTTACCTTTTTTGATAGTATCAATGGTAGAAAAATGGGTAAAAATAAAAAAAAACTTTAAAAATTATAATTAAAAAACAACCCCCCTAGCGGTCTGTTCAGGAACGGAATGTATTTCACAGCGGGTACTTTTTTTAAGGTACATCAATACATCCTAATATATGCTAGTAATCGAATTGAATTTCATCGACGGGTTTAGGATTTTAGCGACTTCTCCATTAAAGAGACATATCCCCTTCTTTAGTTATTTTTGTAATTTCCTTGATAAAAAGTGTATTAATAACCACTTACAATGAATAAAAAATGTTTACTTTTTAACGGTTTATGTTTGGGTTTAGTTTGCTCCAGGCGCAAAGTTACCTCATCTTACCAAAGAAAATATGAGCATGCCACCAAAATGTAAGGTTAGATTATGACCAACTCAGCAATCCTATAAAATATTTACGTATTCGTTTACCTCATTATATAATTAATAAAATTAACACTTAATTACAAGATAGAAGTGGCTTTTTAGGATACATAAAAAATAACTTTTAAGGTCTTGCACTACAGCTGCACCTGACTTATGAAAAAAATTACGGATGAAAAATTTTACAGTTCAGTTTTGCCACTTATAAGTAAGATGTTTCGGGTGCATTCACAGTTAAATGAAATGTTGCACCGATTTGTATATATTTAGCCATAAAACATTTTAGAGAATTGGAGCATAATTACCCCTATAAGAGCAAAGTAGGAACATTTTACGGTACCCTGACAATAATAATAATTGTTTAAAACGCTGCTGGCTAAAGTTATGATTTCGAGTAGCTCGATTGGCAAAACAGCCGCGCTAATACAGCACAAGCTATTAAAATTTACACAAGCATTATACCTAAATCTTAGGCATGATGGGCGTCTTAAATATTTTAAGCAGATTACTTCAGATCCAAATACGATTTCACTAACCTTCCTAGCTTAAAGACGAAAGCTAACAATTTTCATTTCAGAAACAGGATCCTGAATTATCCTCGGCATCTCTGATTTTTTTTTGTTGAAACAATACCTACAATTTTCTTAGCTGATTTAATTTAAAGCACCGTTCCTCATCTAATGATATTCTCCCTGAGCACGGTGTATTTAAACATGAAGGTGGGAGCCGTGACCATTCATTAAATAAGTAACCTAAGATTTTTTATATAATTAAATAATGAGCAAAAATTTACATTCAAATTCAAGTGGGTGCTTCACAAGCTACAAAGTTGAAAGGGAAAATACCTACCTAAGATCAAGACGTAGGTAACCGTTCATTACATTAGGTACCCAATCCCATATTTTTTGTATATAATTAATGAGTTAAAGCTTACGTTTAAATTCAAGTGGGTGCTTAACAGCTACGTTGGTAAAAATAACTACCTAAAACCTTGAACACCCTGATTAATGGGACACTTTGTTTTCATTTAGTTCGCAGCGAATTACTTGTGCCCTCCACCGCAACGCGCCAACACCAACAAACATATTTCTCAATTTACTCCCGGATTATTAACTAAGGTCCCTTTTGTTGATTTTCGCTAACAGTTTTTTTATTGAGCCAGTGAAAAATAGGTTAGCCGATTATTTTTTGGCGGCAGCTCCCGTTAAATTGGGTGTTGCCTCGTTATGGAAATAAATGTCCCAAGATCAGCTAGTCCGTTTATCTTGAGACACGAACCAATTAGTTGTTACCCCAAGAGAATACCATTTCACGTAAACTAATAATGAGAATATGGGAAACAACATGATAAATATTAAAATGAAGTTGTATCAAGACTTACTGAATAAGAAGCTTTGTACCGTATCTCTTTCGGGATAAAAAGATTATCAAAGGTGCTATGTATTCAGAAAGATATTATTACTAAAAGCTAATAAATATGTCAAGTAAATCAACCAACTCTGAGAAAAACTTTTTTTTCTATTACACCCAATCAAAGACCCAATTCAAAAATGAGATATGTAATACTTCATTAAACATAGTATTATTTATTACTTTAAATTACAAGTGTGTGCCCGCGTATGATAATAATAGGGGTGATGACGGGGTACAGTAAACGAAATTCTATTTAGTCCGTCAGTTAGATGATCAAAAATAATGGACACGTATATTTGCTTTGGGCAATCAACCAAAAATGACAAAGTTATAGCGCGTCAAAGTTTGGGAGTAGGGGGTCGTGACGTCACTTTTAAGTTAAAATTGTACCAAAACGTGACGTCATGCGACTTTTCAAATCAATATATCTCTGCAATTATGTGAAAAAAGAAAAAATATGTGTCCAATAGACACGTATTTTATTTTGATAATCTACCTGATAAACGAAGAAAAAAATTAGTCATCATCCCTATTGGCTCCATATAAAATCAGATATCACCTATTTCACCTTCTGCAAGTTTTATTTTTTCACAAAGAACTGTTCTTTGCCAATTTCCTCTTCATATTTATACAAATTTTCGTTAAAATGAGTTATGTGATTTTGAACTGAAACTGCATCAATCAAATAGGCGGACAGACTTAGACAAAGTTCCTACCACATTCACAATATTAGTAGGTGCAAGAAACATGCTACGCGGTAAAAGAGATCAGAAAGGATCAAAAATTATATTAGTTATCATTTCTGCTCTGATACCCCCCTAGCTATACTTAATGATCGCCCTTATTTGCTCTAATAGCCGTTTGGCTATCTGCAAGAGATTAGTCGATAACAAAAGTAATGTAACGTGTTTACCATAGTTTATAAGAGAGTGCATGTAAATATACACAAAAGAAGCTAACAACAAATTTTATTAAAATCTTAAGAAAATAAATACAAGAAGACACAATACATAATAACAACCGCCATAATAGGGTATTTGACAGTATTAAAAATAAAGTGCCAATTGTTAGCATCTGTGTTTTGAATGAATAATGGCAGGGATTTTTACTATTTTTACAAATAAAAACATAATTTCACTAAAAACCTACGAAAAAGATAATAGTTTTCTTATCTATTGTCACGTGACCCAAAACGCTTGGGATTGGCGGAGCCTAAAATGACATCACACGCAAGTAAACTTTCGGTTATAGTGACAGTACATTGTATCGTTTGACGTTTTAATATCAGTCTTGTGACGTCACACACTAGGAAGACGCCATATTGTCCAGAGAAACGTTTTCGCGGCAACTTGAAAATTGAGTTTTTGATTTGGTTATTTTTACGGAAATACATAACAGAATGATGAATATCCACTTTTAACGGACTCCATAAACATTAGTCAATAACGTGAGATCGTTTTCTAAAACTTGTCAAATACCCTATTACATACATTTTAAAAGAAGTAAGAAATAATATTGTTAATGAATCTCGAATACCTAATGCATTAACTACGCTGCACTACGACTCTTCTTTAAAAATACTGGAAAGATCAACATGTTATAATCCGAACATTTTGTAAAGGTAAAACAGAATGATATATTATTATCACTGATGGTACGTGTACTTATCTTGCTTGGAGCCTATTACGTCTAATGCGTTTATACAGATAGGCAATTAGTTATTTGAGTAGCATACGCACCTGTGCGACCAAGAATGAACGTTGATTAAGGTAACTCAGGTGAGCAAGCACACCACAGTTAAATTTAATTTAGGGCTCCTGATAAAATGAAGGTGTCTCAACAGATTATCTAAAGATCCAATTAGGTGAGTGGACGTAAGCTCGGTGCTAATGCTTAGAAACAACAAACAAAGAATACTCGATTGCTAAAAGAACATAATATAGGAAGAATGAATTAAAATCTAACACACACAAACATGTATTTATAAACGAGATTATCTAGGTACCTAATGCTAAAATTGTTCGGTATAGTTTTGAAATAATTACCGGTTCCCTACCATCGTACAAAGAAGGTTCAACATTTGAAATATGATTCTTAATTTGTAGCAAAACAAAACGCCGAAAGTTACATAATTTTTGTGTGGTTTTTGTGCCCCTTCATTATTTGAATTCATTTTAAAACACTTTTAAAAAATTTAACTCCCACTCAAAATTGCGAGGATATCCGTTATATGATACATAATTTCGCGATTACATTTGGTCATTAGCCCGAATACGAATGCCAATGGAATTCGGGTAAATGACTAAGTGTAAATGAACGGAGTCGAGTACGCCCGTATTCGGGTAGTTTTCGTTTGGTTACTCGACTGACAACGTCTTCCAGCACGTATTCCAGAGTAAATATTTAAAAAAAATGAAATTCATTAAAAAAAACATTGCTTCAGCTGCTCATACTCAAGTAATGTTTTTCGTGCACGCGAATACGGGCTAATGACCAAATGTAATTGCGGTATAAATGAACGGAGTCGAGTACGCCCGTATTTGGGTAGTTTTCATTTTGGTTACCCGACCGACATCGTCTTCCAGCCCGTATTACAGTGTAAATATTTAAAAAAAAAAGAAATTCATTTAAAATAATTGCTTCGGGTGCCCAAACTCAAGTAATGTCTTTCGTGCACTCGGATACGGGCTAATGACCAAATGTAATGGCGGCATAAATGAACGAAATCGAGTACGCCCGTATTCGGGTAGTTTTCGTTTTGGTTATCCGAAACTGTCTTCCAGCCAGGATACAGCCAGAATACGGGCTAACAACCGAATGTAATTGAGCCATAAAAATATATAAAGTGTGGCAAACAAGTTTATTAATCGCCTGACAGCTAAGCGACTTCCATAACCTATAGAAGCTTGCAATGCCAGAAAACCCTAACCTGCCCAATCCCATTGGAGCCCTTAAACCTTAGATACTCATCGATAGAAACACAACACTACCAAAATGTTGCGTTATTTCACTCTTGCCCTTCTGTAAGGTGAAGGTGCCTGTGTGAGGAGCTCGATGGCGCAAGTGGTTAGCGCTTTCGGCTGCGATCGTTAAAATTAGGCAACTTTCGTTGTGGTCGGTCATTGGATGGGTGACCAAAAATTTACTATCTCGTGCTCCTCCGTGCTTCGGAAGGCGTTGGTCCCGGCTGCATAGTCGTTAGCACCCACCAATCCGCACTGGGCACGCGTGGTGGGTCATGGCGTAATCTCCCTATTCCATCCATAGGGAAGGCCTGTGCCCCAGCAGTGGGGACATTAATAAGCTGATGATGATGATGAAGGTGATGGTTACTTCACCAGACGTGCGCACCAATTCGAGCGAAAAACTCCGCTTTACCGCACTTAAATTAAATTCATACGAAATCATGTAAATAATGTTTAGCAATCACTGAAATTTGGATGCGATTTCCATGTCACAAATTCTGCTAATGGTGCCTGCTTACTACGTGACTTGGCACAGTTAGCACAATAACGCATTATGTTTGCAAAATGATTTGACATTTTCCAAGGAAAAGACTGTTATATAATTGGTGATCGATAGAATACAAACGCTAACCTTCAAATTTAAAAAATATTACGATGAGTATCTGTTACACTCTTTTTCTTGCTTCACTCTTTGCTCTCCTTAAACTTTCAAAACCTTATATATATTACTAGCTGACCCAGCGAACTTCATACCGCCATAAAAATAGGGGCAGGTGGTTGAAGAGAAAAGGACATGGCAAAATTTTGTATGAGCGACTGCCCTAGCAATGTATAAATATTGTACTTAGTAATATATAATGCAGAATTGCTGAATATTTATAATTTCTATGAAAAAGGGCTCAGGAATTTTTGATAAAGTCACAATCTTGAAAATTATGAGATCGCCTACGACGTCATTACCTTGCTACATTTGATAAAAGATGTTGCCAATTATTTACAGAGCCATCAAATTCGCATTTTCTTAGAATATTTCTTCACATTTATCTGATTAACACTTCACAAAAAGCATTTTTAAAAGTAAAAATACAAATAATTTTTTGTTGTCGGCCTGACATGAAATCTGTGAAGTTTTATTTTGTTCATTGGCAAATATCAAAGCATTAATTATCATACAGCCTTCTCTTAAGCCTGATCAGAAAAATAAAATGGTAAAAATCCGCGATACCAGATGTCTTACTATTACAGTTATGTCACAACTAGAGGTTAATTTGAACCTCAGAGTTTTTTAATAAATTTGAACCCCACAGTTTTTTAATTAGAAGAGTTGCGAGGTTCTTTGACTTACGTTCGTTAATACGACCTGCAACCCGAAGTCAACATTTAAGGAATGCTGCATATTACTGAAAACCGCAAAAGTTCGCTTTGCAAAGTAATACTTTGAATTCATAGCTTAAGGCAGAATATTTTGACTTACAGATAGATATATAATGTCTAACACATAGTTTCAATCAAAGGACATGGTAAAATATTGTATGAGCGACTGCCCTAGCAATGTATAAATATTGTACTTAGTAATATATAATGCAGAATGACTGAATATTTATAATTTCTATGAAAAAGGACTGAGGAACTTGTGATAAAGTCACAATTTTAAAAATTATGAGATCTCCTTCGACGTCATTACCTAGCTACATTTGATAAAAGATGTTGCCAATTATTTACAGAGCCATCAATTGCGGATTTTCTTAAAATATTTCCTCCCATTTATCTGATTAAACTTTACAAAAAGTATTTTTGAAGGTAAAATAAATACAAATAATTTGTTGTCGTCGGCCTGACATGAACTCTGTGAAGTTTTATTTTGTTCATTGCAAAAATCAAAGCATTAATTATCATACATGCTTCTCTCAAGCCTGATCAGAAAAATAATATATTTTATTTTAGGCTTTAGTGAATTGTTAAAATAAAAATAAGGGCAAAATATGTTATAGTTTATGGGAGTTTTAAATTAATATTGTTTATTGCGATATACTGCCAGAATTTTTATTATACACGTTAAGGGCAGTTTCTTAGCCATGTCCTTTATTACTAAATCAAAATTAATATTGCACAGCATTTATTAGCTATTGTTATTCAGGTGAATATATTTATTACATTGTACCAAATAATGACACCCTAATAGGCATTTTTGACATATTTTATTTAATACTTATATTGCAAGTTTCTGTTTAAAAACTATGGCGGAAATGTGCAGCTCTTATTCAATATTTACTTAGAAATAAAATTAGTTTAATAGTAATTGAACCTGAAAGATCCAAGAGACATGGTTACTAATATTTGCTTTGTCTTAAGGGCAAAGGAACAGGAGAAGAAGATACAACAGCACCTGCGCTATCTAGCCGAGTTTAACGAGAAGCAGCGCAAGGAACGTGCAGCTCGAGCCTTGGAGAAGCAGAACAGGATAAAACAGCGAGTGCAGGCAGCCGCTGAGATGGAACTCCGAAGGAAGATAACCATGGTGCGCCAGTGGAGGACTAATGAAAAGAAACGGCTCAACCGCTTAAAGCAGGAACGAGAGTCGAAGCAGAAGTGGCTGGAAGACGAGGTAAATTGTTGTTTTTAGCTTTTTAATAATACAGGTCTTAAACGAGCGTCGATGCAAAGAACGTCCATTTTAGATAAGCAAAACAAAGTAAAGCATAGTGCAAGATTTTGCTGTGATGAAACTACACAGAATATTCACCAAGGTGTGGCAGTGGCGGCTAAATGAGAACAATTGACTAGCACTAGTGAGAATTGTAGCTGAAGTGGCTAGAGGAAGTGGTAAAGTTTTATCATTTAGATTTGTTTATCTATTGTGAAACAAGGGATAGTTGTAAATTATAACATTTTTATTTAAAGTTGCGATTATTATATTAAAACTTGGATAAAAAAATATTTTCTTTTCAAATACCAAAATAATAGAAGCGGTTTCGATGAGAAGTAAAAAAAAAACAATCATGATTTCGTCAATATCTACTATTTCAGGAGAAGACGTTCTCCACGAACTTAATTGAAGACTAACAAAACAAGAGCACGCAATTAAACAATTTTTTATTTAAATAAAGTACTTACTTGATTATAAATCACCTATAAAGATTCCTGCCTAACTGCCTATTGTGGAAACTGCTTCAAATTGCTCAATAAAATGAAACGTTACCCTTGAAATGTTCCCGTTAATGGCACACTTTCTCGGATGAACTTTCACTACACAAGATCTACGCTCGTGTGCCAATATTCAATTTCACGGGTCATTTTAAGCATTTGTAGTGATACTGCCAAGCTTAACCGATGTTGTCGCTGTGCCAAGGATTTGTTTACACAGATACTGGTTTACCCCTATAATGGCGTCGTACCTTTCCACCTCAATTTGGCGGAAAGAAATGTATGGTAACATATTTTCTTTTAAATCAATGAAATGAAAATAGATTAAAGTTTTGTTCTTATATGTTATATATTTTGCAAAACAAATGTCATAATATGAGTTCAAAATCTAGTAACGAAACACTACTATGAAATATGAACGATTCAAAAGAGTTATTGTTATTTGAATAAAGATTTTTTGACTTTAGACTTTTGACTCCACCAATTCTGAATTAAGTAGTTTGATAACAAAACCTTTAGTGCGCTTGTTAACGAGAGGATTTCAACCCGGTTTCTTGTTCGTCCGCCGTATTGGACGTGTTTTAGAAATAGTAACATGGATCGCAAAAAGATTGTTGCACTGCTGTTATTGTTTTATAGACATATTAAGAAGAAATCGAAGATTTTGGGTTCATCCATCTATTACGATTATGAACGCTGATACTCGAAAATACTATTGTTTGAGAACTGAAGAAGATATATTTTTTATTATTTTAGAATAAGCATATTTTTATTTGAAGAGCTTTCGAGTTTATTAAAACTATGTCCACAAAAACGATCGTACAAGAGAAGTCTCAGAGCGGACTAAGTGACTCCATCACTTAGTGTGACGGAATATCGTAGGAATGCGTTATGCGAATCAGATCGGAAGTTCTTGCGGTGCATTCCTGCGAGGTCGCAGATATTTGTGGAGCGATGCGAATTCGCAGTTATGTGTGGGAGCACTTATTCTTTCTAAATATGTTTAAAAACCGGGTTGAGTACGATTGAGTATAAACTTTTTCAAAGACAAGATATCTTTACAAAATTTAATGTAAATATAATCGTTTTACTTATTTAGGAATATAAAGTATACCCTAACTCCCTTATTAATAAACGAAGAATAAGCTTAGATACTCCATGTAGATTAGTTACTCCATGTTTTGACTCTGTTCATTGAATGACAAATGGCATTTGTGTGGCATGAACAAAACACGGCGTAATTATTCCTTTAATTCCTTGTTTATTATTCCTTGTTTATTAATAAGGGGGATAAAGTTTATCATTATGGTTTTATTGAAACGTAAGAGTAACTAAAAGAATCAAAAGTATTAAATGATTTACGTTTAAATTTACGTCTATGCAAACGTAGAGTAGGACGTCCCCAGGCACGGTGGAGGGACGATTTTCGCAAGGTTGCTAGCAGGATCTGGATGCGAGTAACCCAAGATCGATATCAGTGGCGTGGACTTGGAGAGGCCTATGTCCAGTAGTGGACTAAGGTAGGCTGTTGATGATGATGATAATGATGAAACTATTGACACATCTATGTTATACTAATTTAAGTTACTACTTTTTAATCCGAGCAAATTCCTTATTTTTTACTTTTGGCTAACTTTAAAATAAATTTCACCAATGGGCGCCGGTATCGTCAACAAACCACCATAGCTGACGACCTCCGTGGCCGAGTGGTTTGTAAGCCGGGTTTCATGGTGTCGCCGACTCGAGAGGTCCCAGGTTCGAATCCCGGTGGGGGCAGATGTTTGTGTGATGAACACGAGCATTTGTACTCCAGTCATGAATGTTTTATTTATATTTCAATATACACAGTCAGGTCATAAGTATTGTCACACAGTAAAAAGTTCTTTTAGAATGCTGGCCACAAAAAAGTTTATTGAATTCGAATTTCGAATTGTCCATGAAAATAAAAATGTATACTTTTTTGAATTTTACTCATTTTTAAATATAGAGTGGACGCTTAAAGAAGACCATATTGCAGTTATTGCGTTGCATCGTTGCGGTTACGCGCCAATTTAAATTTTTGACAAACTGATAAATTTGAATATAACCAAAAGATTCGTTTATCGTACCATCAAGCGATACAATGAAGACTCTAGTGTAGATGACAGGTCAAGAAGTGGTCGCCTTCGGTCTGTTAGGACTCCAGCAGTGATAAATCTGTGAAGGCGCGAATTCAAAGAAATCCTAAACGTAAGCAGAAACTGTTGGCCCTTCAGATGGGGTTAAGCAGAACCACGGTGAAAAGGGTGTTAAATGAAGACTTAGGGCTTCGGGCATATCGAAGAGAATGGGAAAAAGTAAAAAGGTACATTTTTGTGAGAAAGGTGTAAAAACGAATGCAGTTGTGTATCAAAATACAGTCCTGACGAACCTTGTGGAACCTGTTTCTCATACCATGCTCAATAACAGGCACTGGGTATTCCAACAAGATTCGGCGCCAGCACATAGAGCGAAGAGCATACAAGACTGGCTGGCGGCGCGTGAAATCGACTTCATTCGGCACGAAGACTAGCCCTCTTCCAGTCCAGATTTGAGTCCGTTAGATTACAAGATATGGCAACACTTGGAGGAAAAGGCGTGCTCAAAGCCTCATCCCAATTTGGAGTCACTCAAGACATCCTTGATTAAGGCAGCCGTTGATATTGACATGGACCTCGTTCGTGCTGCGATAGATGACTGGCCGCGCAGATTGAAGGCCTGTATTTAAAATCACGGAGGTCATTTGAATAAACTTTATTGTCATAAGAATCTATGTTTTGTTAAGTTCATTTTGGTATATAAATGGTAAAACATAATGAATAAACTTGTTTCAATTATTTTATATTAAACATGTGACAGAATTTATGACCTGACTAGGTAAATATACTTATATATGTACAGTATATGTATTCTATCTGTTACCCTAGTATCCCATAACACAAGCCTTATAGTGCTTACTTTGGGGCTAGGCTAATTGGTGTGAGTGTTGGAAATAATTATGAAAAAAAAATATAGCTCCATAGTGCCTCATACCTAACCGACTACCGGACGTAAACACGGTTCCTTGACCCGGGTAGAAATCGTCTCGTCGTCTTCAAGCACCCTTTTACAGTAGGTAGTAATTACTTTTAAATTTCACAGGCTAATAGAAAGTGGACGGCACGGGTAGCAGCTCAAAATCAAAAGATACACGAGGAAGCTATTCTACTTAAACTTTACACTGAAGACATGTCTGCCGGTGCCAGAAGACGAGCTAAGTAAGGCTCCTGTGCTTAGTTTTAGTAATTAAACTTAACATGACTTTTTAGATTTTGAGTAAATAGATAAAGACTTTTTTGAAGAAGGTGCTCTATAATTATTTCCGGCACATTTAGTAAGTATTAAATATTTTAATACTTTTGATAAACCCATTCGAATTCGAATCCATTCATTCCTTTACAGGCTTTGAAATCACAGGAATAATGAAAAAAGTTTGTAAAGTGAACTTTATGCCGGTTTAAATATGTTTCATCAAAAGATTGCCATGGGTGAAATCGTAATATAATAAATATTTCCTGAAACAGATAGACAGAGACAGAACATATATAAATACAACCTCTGACTTTTCAACATCAAAACTATGTGTCAAAACTATTTACCTAATAAAGTCTGTTGATGACAATAACCCTTGGAGCTGGATCCAACAGCAAATAACAATATAGTAATATAAGTTCTTTACGGGATTGTTACCATGTACCCTGTTTTCAGCGAGTTCCGGATATTTCGGCACTGTTGCAAGCGCCATGGTCACGGAGTAACAGTTACTTCGTGATCATGGCGCTTGCAATAGTGCCGAAATATCGGAAACACGCTAAAAACAAGGTACATGATAACAATCCCGTAAATAACTTATATTACTTTAATGTTAGTGACCATGAAAGTTTAAAACAGCAAATAACAAATGAGGAGCTGGCGAACAAAGCGGTATAATTACGCATCAGATCAAACGATTTTTTTTACAGTCCGGAGATTTCGGGTCCATTGAATTTGAATCTCAAATAATTTTCAATCAATACTGCTTAAAACAGTGTCAATATTAATAAATTTATATATTGCAAACTAGGACAAAAGCTCACTGTAGGTATGTCATCCAGTTTTATGCAGCTCCTGTTAAATGTAATTTTATGTAATAATACCGTTTTGTTCGCCAGCTCCTCAAATATACTTAAAGTTAAACTGTTACTAAAAGAAAGTTGTCTTTAGTCTGATGGGAGCGCCATAAAACGTACCTACCCAACTACATAGATTGCGGCTAGCGCAAAGAAATTGACAGCATGTACATTAATCAAAATAAAAACTACGTGAGGCACTCGGGGACTGCCGCGGAAAAGCTATTGCATAGCATTATTTATCAACTTATGCAATTATAATTATTTATTTATTTTATTTATGCAGTATTTTTTTCTTTGATATTGATTCAACTTTTTTCTTTGATATTAATAGATAGCGAGGCAGGCCTTATGATATTTTATTGGGAAAGCACAGCAAACAACCGCATTGCCCGGCCCCAAAAAACTTCCACAAGCTCCACAGTTTACCATCTTTTGTCCAAATATTTAAATTATAATTATAAAGTCTAAATAAAAGGGAGACAAATAAAAATAAGAACAGGTGCTGGGATTTACACAAATATATAAAAAATACGAGTGGGAGATTTGAACTGACGACCGCGGTGATGCGTAGAACGTTGGTCCCGTGGCAAAAATTTAACACACTGTGCCGTTTCGATCGATACTGGAAAGGCGAAAATTGTATTCATATGCACTGTGGTCAGGTTATTTTCGTTACGGAATTTCTTGATTCGGTCGCCGCGCTCAAAGCCAGCGATAAAATCTATGCAATAGCTTAAAAACAAATCAATGACTTCTCTGAGACCTTAAATTAAATAAAACAACAGTTCATAATACAGCACTCTCACCCACAGGAAAGCTGAGATCTACGCGTACAACACAGACCTGGAGTTGCAACGCATCCGCTTGGCCAACCTTAAGCTCATGCATGGCGGGCACGCGAAGGCAACCAAGCTGGTCAGAAAGATGGGGCTTGAGTTCGAAAAGGTAGGTACCTATTCTTTTAAACCTGAAACTTTTTTTTAACTAACAAACCGAATTTGTCTTGCCCAATACAAACATCACACTAATCTATATATATAAAAATGAAACCCGTTTTCCGTTGTCACGACATAACATGAAAACGGCTTGACCGATTTGGCTGTTTTTTTTTGTAGTTTTCTAATACTCTGTACAAGGTTCTTACGGAAAAACATATAAAGAAAATCTCTCAGAAAGATTGATAAATATAACGTAACGAATGTCAACGTCAAGGTCAGCTATACAAAATAAAGTAGTGCATCAAAGCTACGCTAAGGCGGTACGAAGTTCGCCGGGTCAGCTAGTATTATTATAATAATAATTTAATTTATTTGCCAAAATACAGTTCACAAGTTAATACATTTTATAGAAGTAAGTACATGTATTCTACCTGCAGGCAGGTGTGCAAATATTGCAGTCAGCTATTCGTCATCTGTCTTATATTCTTTAATAGTATAGTAACATTTTTTTTTGTAACCATTTTGTCATCTTACTTATAAACATTGTCCAAGTTTCTAATTTTATATTGTCGGGTAATTTAGTAAATACATATGAACATGTTATAAGCATTAACTTTATAAATATATGCGTGGCAAGGAGGCTGATATAATAAGTTTCTATATTGACATCCCGTGGGTCTATTGCTCATTTCTACCTATAAAGGCGAAAGTTTGTGAGTGTGTATGTTTGTTACTTCTTCACGTGTAAACGGCTAGAGCGTTTTTAATAAAATTTGGTATGGAATTACCTGATACACTGGATCAACACATAGGCTACGTTTTACAGCGGGAAAATATCTTTAATAAACCGAGGGTAACACCGCGGGGCACAGCTAGTAAAAAATAAAACGAATAGCAGTTGCCCTGCCCAATACAAATATAAAAAAATAATAAAAATACAACCGACTTAAAAAAATGAAAAAAGATTTAACGACTGTTAAATTTGAAGTCGATACCATTATCATAATCTCCCTGTTAAACAAATGCGTTTAAGACATGGTTAAACGTATGGCATGGCTTTTACATTTTCTGTTTTTTGAAATCGGTTCTATTTTCATTAAAATTTATTTTATTTTTAAATTTTTGTAATATGCAATATGCTACCATATAATCTATCTACGCGGGTGACACCTTGGACACTGCAAGTATGTTATATACTAAAACCTTCCCTGACACGTATACTTACGTATACTGATAAATACGCATTTTTATACCGAAAACCCCATCCAAATCGAATCAGCAGTTTTTGAGATAATCGCGGACAAACATACATACATTCAGGTCAAACTGAGAACATTATTTTTTTCAAAGTCTGCTAAAAAATATCCTTGGCCTCCAGAACAAGATAGCATAGAAAGAGTTTAAATTCAACTTATGAAGTCAACTTATAAAGATATCGCCTTATACACATATAGCCCAAAAGAAGGGATATATATATTGCCATGAACAGAGAGCGTACCACTACACAAACGTCAAATCGGATACCTTGTGGATCTTTCTGATAACCTTGGTTACCTTTACGATACCGAATCAAAAAGCGATCTAATAGGAAATAAATGCACCTGCCAACACGACACTAAGGGTGTATTCCGTAATATATACCAGTATACTGGCCAGTGCTAATGACGTCATGAATCGACGCTATACTGGTGAATTGTTCCGAAATATACTAGCCATTGCACTGACGTCATAAATCGACGAAATATTAAAAATAGTGCGATTAAAGAAGATTTTTTATTCACCTGAGCAATTAAAAGGAATTGTTTTTGTTCGGATGCCATTATTGTTCTTTAAATCATCTCACGCACGCACTCGGTCATACGTCATATTCGTTTTCCCGGCAAAAATATGGTAGCATACCAGTAAAATATAGCGTCGGATTCGTGACGTCATAACCACTGGCCAGTATACTGCTGTATATTTCGGAATACACCCTAATTCTTTTACCCTTCTCACGTTGTAAAAACAAAATCACAAAATGGCTAATGTCAAAATTCATATGACGAAACTGAAACTTTACTAACCTCCATATCCTGAAAATCTATTGAAAGTACTTACCTATTTCTGTATTTATATTTTTTAAAGAAACACTAAATAACTAATAAAAGTTCCACCCACCACTCAACCACAACTTTTGTTTACAATTAAAAACACATTTAGAAATGCGGCTAATATTATTTTAGTCTTAGAGTATGTGCATATAATGTAGTATGTTTGTGCCTTTGTTATTTTCTATAGGATACGACGAGGGAACGGGACTGTTGCTTTTTTAACAGAATATTTTATAATCTAGCTAGGGCTCAGTGTGACTATTTCAGGAAAACTTAATGCCTAAGAATGTTTTACTATTACCTAATTTATAAGTTTAAAATTATGTACTTAGTAACTTAAAATATTGTACACTTTTTTTTGGCAAAATAAAAGAAAAAAGATTATCATCATGTCGCAAAAAGATTATCATCATTTCACTTTTTGTTTGGGTAACTGTGGTACTTTGTTTCGAAATATTTTCATTAATTTAATGTCTATGGGAGTGTACTAGTGATGTAACGAATATTCGCATCGCATTCGCGGATATTCGCATATTTTTGCATATTCACATTCACATTCTCATTCGCAAAATCTCTGCGAATGTTTTGCGAATATGAATATTAGAAAAAAGCAATTTGAAAAGTTGTAGTTCTTCATGTCCTGGAATATTCATTGTTACACAGCTAGCATTTAGCTCGTTCAGCATCGTAAAGTGTGAAATAAGTCCATATTTTACTAGGATTTGATTTACTCATGTTAATAAATCACTATTCAGACTCTAACCTCAAAATTCACTTCAGTCGGATGAGTTCATATCAACTCGGCAATTCGAACGAGACACATGCCACCATGCCATAGACAATTGGGGCCAATTTTGAGCAAAAACTAAAAACTCGCATGCGCATTCGCGAATATTCAAAAAATGGCATTCGTTTCATCACTACAGTGTACACTCAAACATCGTAGCATCACTGCTATGCTTAAAGTTCTTGTTTTGAGCTTAAGCCCGAAGGAACTACCACTTTTCGTGTATACAGTAATTGTAAATTAAGTTTTTTTTATTGTCCAACTTTCACAGTAACTTTCTCCCTATCAGGTAGATAAGTTTGATCTTTCTTATTGAATTTTCTAAAGAATCTTCTGCAAAGTATAAGAAAACTTTTTAGTTTTCTTATACTTTGCAGAAGATTCTTTAGAAAAAAAAAGGAAAAAATAAGGCATATCAAATCGGTAATCTCGTTCTCAAGTTAATGGAGCAACTCTTTTGAAGAGTCCAATTAGTATGTTTTTCCTACTCCGCTAGGCTAGTTCAAGATTTACTGTGGTCATGACAAGAATTTCCTACAAAAAATGTGCCATTTTGTAAGATTTTTATAAACATAATATATTTAACAGAACATTTCTTATACACGCGTTTCCAAAGTACAGAGCCTTAGCTTAAGTCATACGGGTAGGGAGCCCTGAGTGCACTTCACACCTTCGTTAGCGAATCCTTGAGATTTTTGCCTTCTAAAATTTCTCGCAGGACCTCATTACCAGGCCTGTGTTAACGCTAAACATGCTTAATTTCATTTTTACGTAGGTAATTGGTATAAGAATATAATGGCTTTACTTGAATCAGTATCGTTTATAATATCAAAAATAGTCAATTTGAAATAAGTAAATCTATAAAGGTTACTGAAGGTTTTTTTTAATTTAAATCAACAGCTAAAACTTATGGCCGGTCCTAATATTCAATCTCAATGCGAAAACTCCAATCGTAGATTGAATTTTCAATCCTGGATTTGCTAAAAACGGTTCATTAATCAAAGTGGTTTGAATTTTTGAACAGTCAATGTAAACTATTTGTGGGAAGACCGATTCGCAGTTAAAGATTGGCTGCGAGCTGCCTCCAACTGGACCCCCCCTTCCCCCCGACCGCATGGTAACGCCCTTTGCGACTGCTAATTGAACTATGTTTTTTCCTAGTCCAAACGCGGCGCCAAAGGCATGAGTATTGAGTTGGCTCAACGGCTCGCGACTGAGGCGATGTCGTCCGCTGTTTCCACCCAAGGGGACGCTCTCATGACGCTCGGACAAGCTCGGGCGAGGATGGATATGGAGACAATCCTGCCCACGGCTCCCATTAAACTGCTCGATGAAGTAAGTAAACCTTCTTATTTAGTAGTACATAATTATTTAGGTGAAATCCCTAAATGAGGTCGATGTGGACGTTCATCGGCTGATTATGATGATAACGATTTTAGAAAAAAACATCTTTCAAAAAACGTCAATTCGCTCCTTGGTCACTGAGACGCCAAGCACAACAAAACAGTCTCGCATGTGACCTATGAACGAATTGACGTTTTGTTTGCGCTAAATTTAATGGGTCAATTCTCCCACCTGAGCAACTCTGCCGGTTTTCCCCTGCACATGACACAAAATTGCTTCACATATAACTGTACCTATCGAACATTTTTTTTTTTTGAGAGTAAGGCAGCGTTTTCACCAGAGATGTGCTAGGAAGATGAGCGGAACGAAGTCGTGTAGTGAAGCTGTGAAACGAAATGGATGTTTTCACCAGAGGTGAGTGGTGCGAAGATGTGAAATAAAGCTGTGAAAAGATGCGCGTGGTTTTAAGATGTGTAGTGAGCTCTTTTCGATTGCAGTTTCTCGCTCGCCGCCATCTTTAGCACACATCTCTCGCACACATCCCTCGCTTATTTGGTATATACCAAAACTTCGCTCCGCTGAACTGTTTTCGAGATCATACTGGTCAGCACAGCTGACCGAGGCAACACAAATGAAGCTTTATTTCGTTTTTTTATAAACACATCAATCGCTACCCATCCATACACATTTCTTGAGGATACGCTGCCATAAGAACTCATTAATTAAGCTGGTCTCCCAAATCAACAACATAGTCATTATTCCAAGTTCAAACAGTTGATACATAATAAGGAGATAATTTAATGACACATAGATAGGTACTGTACATTTTACTGTATCATTTAATTTTATGAAGACACATGAAAACACTTTCTGAAGCGTTGCTACAACGCTAACCTTTAACCCTCTGCTTTTGTGTGAAGCATTCAGCTTAATGATTACTCTATTGAATTGTAAATCGCATACTCATTTGAATAGGTACTGTGAGAACAATCGACCGAACAATAAATACTTGAAATTAAGACGGATAGATAAATGTCTAAGCAGTCGTTATTATTCACAATCGGTTGAGATTAACCGTGAAACGTCTTTGTTTTGATTGTGGACGAACTTTGTAGTCTGTGTGAATAATAAATCAATATTGTGTACAGTGTGAGTGTGGTCAATATTAGTCTATGAGTGTGGTATTGCAACCCGTTCTGTCTATGCGTTTCTGTTTGTGGTCATTATAAAAAAAAAATGGAGTGGTTTTCCGAAACCATGACGCAAGTGATACTTTAACCCATTAATAAAAAAGACCTTCCTCGGCTGGGAATCGAATCCGAGCCGCCCGCGTAACAGGCGAACTTTATACCACTGAACCACCGAAGCTTGTTGATAGGATCTGAATATAACAAGTAAAAATGTAGTATAAATTCAACCTGCTAAAGATGAATGAAAAAAATTGTGATGTAATAATAAAAAAGAAGTTTCTCTTAAATAAACGTCCCTACCGGGATTTCAAACAAGGTATTAAATGAAATGAAATCAATATAACTTTATTCAAATAGGATGTAACATAGTCTTTTGAATCGTCCAAAAAATGATTTTCCCTACCACTCTTTATTGGACCAATTTTTTAGCTGCGAAGAATAACGAAGCCAAAAATACTCTACGATATTAAAAGAATAATGTAACAACATTTACAAATCACTATGTTATTACAACGTCTATTGGTATGGAATGCCGACCTCTATCAATTACTTGCATTGGGTAGGTAATGAATCGATTGGCAATTCATATAATTCTAGTAATAAGATACTCTTTTTATTTATACTGTATGACACAGCAATCAAAAAGTGAGTGGACGTTGTATTGGTAGCGAAATATTCTTTTTGTAAATGTTACTTCTGTTAAATGAACTTGTTGCGCCTAGGGACACGATATCGAATAGAAAGTATCGATACTGTACTCATGAGTAGTATCGGTAAAAAAGTATCGTACTCGTAAAAGTATCGAAACAAAAGTATCGATACTTCAAAGTATCGAGTACATTTCATAGGGCCTTATCGGATCCTCTGTGGCCCGATGAGCAACCCCCCCCCCCCCCCCCCGGGTTAAAAATTGAAAGAAAAACAATCCAATTTTATTATAGTACGTATAATAACAGTAAAAGGACATATAAATTCACAAATTGCTATATTATATAATGAAAAGAAAATAGCTGTGATTTCTGACACTTAAAAAGTGTTCATTAATATCACATTAATAATTAAAATGTTACTTGAATCTGACACGCAGTTAACGGCGGCCATTGGCATGCTTCACTCAATATTATAATTATAGAAGAGGTTACGTCCGTCTTTTTTTCAGGTCCGTGGTTTCAAATAGGTATACACAGCACAGACAGAATAATAGTGTTACACTTGAATACATCAAATGCAGTCAAGCGAAAAGCACAATAAACGGCGAATCATCAATCACAATTCCTAACAATATGGTCGCTAAATAAATAACTATGAAACAAAACAAAGCGCAAAATAAACACAGTCACAGATTGGAAAGAACTTGAATATATCATAACAATATGAGGCGCTTGTCCAAATTTTAAATGTATCGATACTTACTTGCCAAAAAGTACTCAATAAGTAAAAGTATCGAATACAAAGTATCGAGTACAAAAGTATCGGTATCGAAAGGAAAAGTACTCGATACCACAAAGTATCGATACTTTTTTCGTGTCCCTAGTTGCGCCCATTCTTCTCATCAGCTAAAAGATGTCCTGAATGGGTGCTAGGAAAAATAATGGACGATTTAAAAGAGCTTTTAATGAGTCAATTTGAAGTTAGTAAAATTTCATTCACAAAGGACATGTCATTGTTCAAAGATATTGGAATCGGCTGTGATCGAATTCGCACGTCGTCGCGTCAACTCGTTATTGCATCATCTGGAGCGTGCGGTGCGCGCGCAGGCCGCTCACGTGTTCTTCCGAAACTTCAGACCCACGAAGTCGCAGAAGCGGTGAGTATTAGATATGGTGCTGTTCACATGCGATAAAATCGAAACAAAAATGTGAACAGGTAATAGTCCTTCATGACTAAGTACGTCTCAAAGACAACACCCGTGTTAAAATTCAACTCCTTAGATCTAAATTAAATATTTAATACTACTTAAATTGTTTCAACAAATTAATAATAGTTTCAAAGAAGAAAAAATTAAAATATGCGTTATGTTTAAAGAATCACTTTGAATGAAACTTTAATATACTATTTAATTTAAGTTTCTCGATAGATGGCAACCCTAAAACGAATTAAAAAACAAATTATTAACATATTTTACAACGATTAGATAAAAGCTATGTAGCGATTAACGAGCAAGAAATAAACTGTAATAAACATATCAGACGATATCCATTAAATAAATATTGTACAACATCATATACATAATATTACTATTCAAAATTAGTTAATTGAAGCTTTTGTATTAAGGAATCAGAAAAAACTACGATAAAATAATCAGCTAGATCCAAAGAAAATAAGGTTAATTTTATAAGTTCACCCGACCGGTGATCGAACCCGGTACCCTGCGAGATTGCGGGGTTGATTGATTACAAAAATACTGCCTTGCTTTTGTGATCGATATTAAAAAACTCTACAATCGTATAATACGTACACGTATACAAAACACCACGGCTGTTCTGATGCCTTTTCTCAAACTTTATACCCTCCCAAACGTTCTATGACACTGGAGTGTCATAAAAGATTTTCCAGTCAAACGTCCGAAGACGCAGCACGCTTTAGAAAGCATACTTATCGCTGCTTGTGGTCCCTTTAGTTTTGGCAAAATATATAGATGGCATTATAAACAAAAATGCAGTGCTCTCTGAACTTTAGATATTTTCACATCAGTGTGAAGTAGGCGCTCTGCGAAAAAAGGTGACGTCATGGACGTTTCAACCGAAATGACCCCAATTTTGTAGAAAACACTTTTATCTCATTATTTAATCTTAAAGTGTGATATATTCACATGTTCCTTAAAATTTAAAGTAAAAAGATCATAGTTTTATTTGCGTAACAATTAAAAACTTAATAAAATGTGAACATGTAAAAGATTTATTTGTTACCAGCTATTTTTATTTTATTTCTTTTGTTATGTTTTTCTTATCTCAGGGTTTTCTCGAAATATTTATTTATGAAAAATTAATATAAAAAAAATTGCAACCGTGCTCACGATCGAACCACTGATTAGTTGGTATCGACCCCAAGACTGTTACCGTTCGGCTATCTGTCTCTTATAGTAAATGTTAAAATTACGGATACCTGTCTTATGTCAAATACTCTACTTCCGTTTCATCGAATCTCAAATCACTAAAGAAGTTTTCGCTTCAAAATATAATTGATAACTTAATGGTTAGGTTACGTTACCGATTGTATTTTTGGAAATAAATTAATATTTTTGATGACCATTTCAATACGTGATGTACAATATTAACAGCTAAGTATAAAGGTATTGTAGTCGACCACGATACAGTCATGATACTGCTCTCGTGTTCTTCCAAAACTTCGGACCCACACCGCCGCAGAAGCAGTGAGTATGTATGATTATAACAAAGATACTGCTGATGATGATGGCACAACGTTAGCTGTGCACCATCTGGAGTAAAATAATAATTGTTTTAATTTTGTTTTTCAGCTGCTAGCTATTCAGTAATAAATAAACATTTTCACATCATAAAAAACAAATATAAACATGTGACTTGACCATAATCAGTTGGTTAGGTATATTCACTTAAATATAGACATATATTTACATTAAATTATGGCGCGACAAAACTTTTTTATTCGCGTATTGAATGCAATTGAAATTAAACTCCCAGGTCAGATAATATTATATAACTAGCGGCCAGTCGCGACTTTGTCCTTTGTGTGTGAAATTTCATGCAAATCCATTCAGCCGTTTTGCGTGATTGAGTAACAAATATAAATGAATGAAATAAATATCAAACTTTCACATTTATAATATTTGTAACATATGCACAAGAAAACAAATACACCACGCCGGTTATGAAAAAGAATAAGAAGAAGAACCTCCAGGAAGAAGGCTAATAACTGAAACAACAACAAAAATCAATAAGTAGATATTAATGCGCTCCAGAAACATTAAATATTTCTTCGTATTTTGCGTTACGATAAAAAACGTTTAACAAATGATCCACGAAATAACTTAAAACGGAATGACGAAGCCAAACTGCTTCCTGAATCTTAAGCTATGGCCAGATTATCATCAATCAGCAAAAATTACAATATGAGTTGGCCATTAATGACCACGGTTTATTCTGTAGAAATACGTAAATATTTATTTCCAATAACGGAAATTATTCATTTAACACAAAAGAAAAAAAAGTTAGAAAGTATTTTGACCCTGATAAAGCGCCCATTTCTGCGGACTTTTCTGAAGAAAAGGCCAAATTAACAATAGCATGGTGTCGAGTTGGCAAACTGCTGCTAACGACTTGTTTTCCGTATTTGGCAGGAAAAATGGCCGTGTTTCTTTCTATAGAAAAAAACTAACTTATGCTACCGTAGCAATAGCAAATGTTTTATTGTTGTTTGTAATTAAAACGAACTTACAAAACTTATAAGTCAAATATATTGTGATTAGCAGCTTTCTTAAAAAGGCGGAAGTATCAGGGCTTCCCATATGAATAAATCATAGATTTTATTCAAGATGGAGTGAATGGCAAGCGCATCATCATCATCGCGTAAGCTCTTCAAATACAAGAAAACTATGCCAAACTTACAAATTTGTAATACAATTTATGTTTATAACAATTATCTTGATGACTCTATACTTATAGACAATGCTTGAAATTCCAGTTACAGACGTCTGCAAATAAAAATAACAATATAGAAAACAACAAACTGTAATAAATTAATTAATTAAACTTCGGCGATATAGCTGGCCATAGCATTCAATTTGAAAACAAAAAAGTTCTTAAAGTTTCAGGTCTATTAGTTATATAGACTATGAAAAGATATTTAAATTTTGATTTATTATTCTCTTTAGCTAAAACTTTAGTTTTCAGGCGTACTTCAAAAGCGTCTTGAAGCAATTTTGTATCTAATTTACTATTCACTTAGACTAAGGTTACAATTTTAGGTAATAATTGCTAAAATAATGAAAGGATTAAGATTTCCCAAGGCTAAATCACTAAAATCCGAGAAAATAACAAAATTACAAAGTGATTTCTGGCAAAATTCATATTATGCCGTTTAAATACACCATTTACCTTCAAAATTCACGATAGTAGCAAAATTTTTTTTTTTACATGCCAACTTCTTACTTCATTTGTAAGATTTAGTTGGAATTCCCGTATTTAAAATCGTAATCTTAGTATGAGTGTGCTATGAAAATTTGGGCCATTTTCAGTGATTTTTTTTCAAGTGTTTTTCTTCACTTGCCGGCCAAAAAACGAACTGAAAAGTCAAAAACCAGCTCTAAACAGTCATTGTCGTTTACGGCGCAATCATTTGTTAATCTAGTACCTACTACTGAAGTACTGATAAATTACTACTTACTGTAATGACTTTAATGAAGTTGTTCTGACTTTCTTTTTGGTGTTTTTTTTAATTAATTATATTCGTTATTGTTGTATTGTTATAAAAAAATGATATGCGTTAAATGTCAGATTCTTCTCTACTACGGACATTTCAACAACTCATACCTTTCTAACATTGTCAATGAGAAAATTGTATGTTCGATACCCATTCACGCAAAAAATACTAAAAGGATTGAATAAAATCTGCTACACACATATATTATACGTACGATACTTTCACTTTATAATAAAAAAACACCTTTTGAGATTCTCAAAATCCAAACTATCGGACGCATTGCTCCACAGGTCTTTATGTTTCGTTTACGTTTATTTTATGGATATTTGTTTGCTATATCGAGCTTTCAGTAACCTTTTTTATCAATTAGCTAGGAATTTCGCAAGCTGTCATTGACGCGTTATAATGGGCCTGACATTTCCATTAGAGGCACCTATAATACATTTGTTTATGTAGCTAGTTGACGTTGAAAAGCGGATACTTTCAGCTTTCCTCGTTGGTCCAACCAGCTGACGTTGGCGTTAGATGAAGCGTTCAGTTAAATTGCAGCCAAAGCTTTCGGAAAACTATTTTTCGTTAGCAATTAGCAAGGAATGTTTGCAAGTCGTCATCGAAGAGTTATATATATCTAAAAAATATTTATGCTAGTTAACACCTGTATTATGACAGGCAGTGATACTAATTCGAAACACCGGACGATTAGAAACATAATTTATAACTGTAACCGATAATGAGCCGAACCTGATATTACAATTAAGTCTATTATATAGTAGCCGAATTAACAAACTGGGCTGGTCACATTAGCCGCAGAACTGACGGCCGATGGAGCCGTAAAGTTCTTGAGTGGAGACCGCGACTCGGTAAACGTAGTATGGGACGCCCTGAGACAAGATGAGATGATGACATTCGTAGGCTGGCTGAAGTGGGCTGGACGAGAGTGGCAGAAAATCGGGAGCAGTGGCGTGCATTAGGGGAGACCTATGTCCAGCAGTGGACGAACATGGGTCGATGATACTGATGATGATGATATAGTAGCCTTGACGGAAATGTGGAGGTGGGATTGGGATGAGTACGATGGCACAGATGGTTAGTGCGTTCGGCCTACGATAGTGGAAGTTAAGCAATTTTCGCAATGGTCGGTCATTGGATGGGTGACCAAAAACATATAAACTCGAGCTCCTCCGCGCGCTTTTTTTTATTGATTTTCTAAGTACACACATTGTTTATACATGAAAATATCTGCCAAACTATTCAGAGTTCCCGTGGATAACGATTAGTTACAAATTACTTACAAAACAAAAACAATAGTTACTATTATAAAAATACATAATATTTATATATTAATTATATAAGACTCCTGTGATATTCTCATAAAACTAATTTTTACTATTTGTTATTCAATCACGCAAAAATGGCTGAACGGATTTAGATAAAAACCGGCACTCATACAGTTTATGATCTATGATCAGCAGTGCTATTCTGTAAAATCCCCACGCACTTCGGAAGGCACGGTTAGTCCCGGCTATTAGCACCCACTAAAAAGCACTGGACCCGCGTGGCGGGTCACGGCCCAATCTCCCTATTCCATTCAGGGACGGCCTGGGCGTGAGGATATTATTAGGCTGATGATGATGATGAATGGAAAGGTACTGCATATAACTAGTTGACATTCGTGACACTTTCAGCGGGAAAGCTTCCCGTTGGTCGACCCAGCTGACGTTAGCGTTGGAAGAAGCGCTCGGCGGCAAGAAGGGGTCGGTGATCCTCTTCGGTGACGTCACCAACATAGCCGCCGAGGACTACGCTGAAACCGAGCTGAAGAGCATCAAGGATCGGCCTCCTACTCCTGTGGTGAGAATGGGAATCAATCTACTCGTATATTTTTAAATAAATACCTAATAGGGAATATGCATGTTTTTTTTATAATTTTGTTTAAAGTAGAACTTTTTATTAGCTGCAGTAAAATGACGTTTTGTGGGTTACCGCTTTTTGAAGAAAAATAAATAGGGATGTAGCTAAGTGAGTAAGTGAATCATTCAATAAATGAATGATCAGTTTGGTTTTGTTTAAAAGATTTAATATTAAGTTGACATGATTTTTCATTCTATTATTATTACAATAGTAAAGGATTGTTTTTTTTTTAATTGGAAGTATAGGGACGTACATCCAAAATGAAACACTGTAATTTGAATTTTGACATGTTTTCATCATATACTGGCAAACTTAACAAGAGTGGTCTTAAATGTATTATAAATGATATGTTAAATTACATAAAAATAGTTCCTCCGGAAAATGTAACGAGCCTGGTTAAATCGGACAAAACGTTTTTTCTCTAAGAAATTTATAGTTTTAAGTCAGAATATACAGAGCTTAAGGCATAAACAACATTTGATGGACGCATACTTAGATAATAAACCACATATTGGTGCTTTGTGTATAACAGAAACTTGGCTAAGAGCCGAAAATTTGGACATTTTGCAAATAAATGGTTTCAAATTAGCCTCATATTTTTGTCGTAAAAATTATAAAGGGGGAAGTGTGTGTATAATGTTAAGAGACGCCATAGAATTTAGCGAACAGAGGGATATTACAAGTATGTCTATAGAATATGTATTTGAAATATGCGCTGTTAAAATCACAAGCTTGGAAAATTTACTTCTAGTAGTTATATATTGGCCAAATAGCAATAGAGAGCCTAATATATTTTTCAATCGCTTGGAAATACTAATGGATTTGCTAAAGACTAAATATAATACTAACGACATTATTATTGTAGGAGACTTTAATTTTGATGTTTTAACAAAAGGGACTAAATCAAAAACTCTTCTGGAACTAATGCTTTCATACAATTTTGATCAAATAAACAAGGAACCAACACGTGTTACTAAAAATAGTTCTACTTGTCTCGACTTGGTTTTCACTAATTTCCGACATAAACAAGTGATCGTGTCAGTCCAAGAGAATGGATTTTCTGATCACAAATCTGTCCTTATATCTTTAAATGAGACCTCAACAAAATCTTTAAATACATGGTGGACCTATAAAAGGATCTTTAGCAAGCAAAATATATATAATTTTAAATCGGAACTAAAACATATTAAGTGGAATGAGGTAATAAAAGAGAGCCATAACATGAATCAAAATTACAATTCTTTTCATACAACGTTAAAAAGTATATTAGATAGAGTTATACCTAGGAAACAAATAAAAATAAAAGGAAGATCCTTTAAAGGCTGGCTTACCAGTGGAATAAAACGTTCGTGTAGATATAAGCGTCATTTAAAATTACTTTTATCACAAACTGCTAACCCCATACTTAAATCTCACTATAAAATTTATGAAAAAATATTAAAAAAAGTAGTCATGACTTCTAAAAAACTACAATATGTAAGCCGAATAAAAAAAACTACAAATAAAACGAAAACAATGTGGACGATCATAAAGGAAAGAACAAACAAGCAGCCTAATAGACATCTACAAAATATCAAACTTAAAATTAATAATACTATCTGTGACGATGCACTCAAAATAGCAAATAATTTTAATGACTTTTTCTCATCAGTAGGTAAAGTGACTGGAGCTAATCTTACACAAGGCAGACCTGTCCTAAATCCGACCGACAGCTCGTTATTTTTATGGCCCGTTGATTGTCCAGAAGTAAGACTTATAATAAGAAACTTAAAAAATAAGCGTAGTTTTGGTATTGATGAATTGCCTCCAATACTAATTAGAGAGTGCGTTGACGAACTGACACTACCATTCACACTTTTAATTAATCAATCATTTCAAGAAGGATCTTTTCCTGATAAACTTAAAATTGCAGTAATTAAGCCAATTCACAAAAAAGGAGACAAAACCGACATAAATAATTATCGCCCTATTGCACAGTTATGTACCTCATCTAAAATAATAGAAACTGCTATGTGTCGAAGGTTGAACAGTTTCTGTGAGAAGTTTAAAATATTCGATGAGAGTCAGTTTGGATTTAGGAAGAAAAGATCAACTACCATGGCTGTGTATCATTATATACAGAAAGCACTTGAAATTATAAATAATAAACAATATGCAATCGGTATTTTGCTCGATCTAAGCAAAGCATACGAACGAGTATCATTCAAAATCCTACTTTCGAAACTTTATGGCATTGGTGTGAGAGGAATCGCCCACAATTGGTTTGCATCGTACTTGAGTGGTCGGCAACAGTGTGTGGAGGTTGACAAGTATGATCCAATAACGGGAGGTATTACAAACTGCAGATCAGAGAAATGTGAAATGCCAAACTCCATACCACAAGGCACCGTACTGGGCTGTGTTCTTTTCCTGGTGATTGTGAACGATTTGCCAAAAGTGATACAGAATCATTGTGTAGCCTTTGCTGATGATGTGTCTGTATTATTTCCATGCGCTCCACTTTCCTCATTGAATACTAAGCTCTCCCAAATATTCGAAAAGATCATGGAATGGTTAAGCGATCATAATTTGGAAATAAATTTAAAAAAAACCAAGTTAATGCAGTTCAGACCAAGACAAAAGAATAAATAGAAATTAAATTCTCCGTGGGCCAAACAATTATTGAATGTGTCCATAATTTCACACTGCTCGGCTTAGAAATAGATACCAACATTACATGGAAGGCCCACATTGGAAAAATAAAAAATAAATTGTCACGCTTTATATACGCCTTGTCTGAAATAAAACGTAGCACAGACTTACAAACCGCTCTTACAGCATATTACGCCTATGCGTATTCTTGGCTACATTACGGTGTGATATTATGGGGGAATAGCACAGCTGTCCAAGGTTTGTTCGTGATACAAAAGAAATGCATAAGAATACTAGTCAACATTGAACAAACTGAAAGCTGCAGACCACACTTTAAAGAGCTTAAAATTCTAACCTTAACAAGTTTATATATTTTCGAACTCTGTAAATTTGTAAAACAAAACCCAAGCTATTTTAAGACTAACGAACAAATGCGGGGAAATACACTAAACATACGTTTTAAAGATAACCTCCACTTACCAGCCAGTAGATTAGAAATGTTTAGCAGTAGTACATTTGTCATGTGCATTAAAATATATAATAAAATTCCACAACACTTGAAATCGGAGGTTGATGATAAATCATTTCTAAGAGCTTTAAAAGATTATTTAATAGGTAAAGCATTTTATAGTTTGGAAGAGTTTTTAAAGTAACAAAATGACATTATTATAATATTGACATTGTAAAATACTTTATTGACATTTTATTTTAATGAGCGCCTATTATTAAATTGTAATTGTAATTAAGCCACGTTGACATGTTAATAATATTATTTGATTTTAATTTATTTTAAAGTAAATTATTGTATTATATTGTAGTGCCCCAACGGGGTTCCATGTTTGTACCTAATGTATTTATATTTTAAGACCTTTTAAACCATGGAGACAATAAAGAATTGAATTGAATTGAATTGAATTGAACAATAAACAAAAAGTCATAACCATGTTATTTATTAATCAATCATTTTCGGAATCACTATCGCTGTCGCTTTCGGTCACACTAATGACAAATCTGTCTGTCACTTCGTCTATAATATGATCGAGGTGGCACATTTTGTCTTCCTCTTTTATAGTGTGAGACACACAGTCAATTCACAGTGATAAGGGGGCGGTCTTAAAAGTCTGATACCTTTTTGTGCAGCAATCTCGTCCACGGCATATTTTTCAGTATGGTTTTGTTGTTTCACAATATCTATGAGAGTGGCCTTCACCATATTTGGTTCAAATGTAATATTTTTAGTGGTCAGCCACATCTAATTGGTTAAAATTCCACATGGGGTGGGAGAAAACATATTATACCTAACGTATAATAAAAAGATTAGTGATGACAGGTAAATTAACCTTTGAGATGGTGGGTACTTCATTTCTATGAAAGAACTGATGTACAATTGGTCTAATAGCGGTGAATGTGAAATCATCAAGTTTTTCTTTAAATGTAAGTTTTTGGCCAGGTTTTTCGGGAGGCTTTGGTGATTCACAGTCGTTCTCCTTGTGCTCCTTTAAAATAAACAATATTCCCAAGACTTCAGCCACCTTGTTAACGCATTCACTTGTTTTTGGAACTTCAATGTTTGATTCTGTAGATTTCACTTCTAACACATATTTGTAAACGTTTCCGATACAAAGTTTCTCAGTTGCACTTAGAGCTACACGTGGCCTTTTTTCTTAGGAGATAAAAATGTATCTCCATCTTATGATGTGCTCAACTGAGCATCCATGTCTTCGATGTAATAAACAAATAAAAGCTGACACGATTAACAAAAGTAAGTAGGTAACGAAAAACAAACACAACGTAACAAAAATTTAACAATATATAATTTGACGATCTCCGTGGTCAAGTACACCGGGTTCCATGGTGTCACCGACTCGAGAGGCTCCTTCCGGGTTCGAATCCTGGTGGGGGCAGATGTTTGTGTGATGAATACGAGCATTTATACTCCAGTCATGGATGTTTAATATGTATTTCTATATAAATATACTTATATATGTACAATATATGTATTCTATCCGTTACCCTAGTATCCCATAACACAAGCCTTATAGTGCTTACTTTGGGGCTAGGCTAATTGGTGTGAGTGTTGGAAATATAAAAAAAAAATAAAAAATAATGATAACTAAAACAACTCTCAGTGGGCAAAGCAAAGTTATTCGTGCACTCAAAACAGAAGTTAGAAGCCGAATGAGCGAATGACAAATGAAATAAAATGGCGGACAAGCCTCATCGTGGCACCGTAACTAAAAACCAGTACCAACTTGAGATTTTATACAGCCTTTTATTTATATGAATAATAAATAGAATTAAGTATGATCATTAGGAGTTATGTAACGATTAGATTTTCTGTGAACCTAATCACATCCCTATTGAAATTAGGCTGTCAACATTATTTTACGGAATGACATTATGAAACATCATTTTACTGCAGCTAATAAAAAGTCGAAGTATAGTAATTTACATCTTCATTTACACAGTATAAAAAAAATCTTCGTTAATAAATAGTATAAAGTGTCTAAAAAAACTGTTTAAAATAGCCACTTTGCACGGGAAGTTTAAACGCGTGGTATTTTCAATTAGTTGTATTTGACGGCAAGATAAGAAGTATATATATATATACATTTAAGTAAGTAATCTATCTAAATCTAAAGAAAATTTTACCAGAAAAAATCCACACAAACCAGGCAGCAGACGGGATTCGAAACCGCAGCCTTTGCCCCTCTCCCTTCCCTTTTAGATTCAAACATCTAGCAAACTATAACTCTAAAATATAACTGTAATTGCTATTTCTTCTTTCAAATGTTTAATAGTTCTAAAGAATACCTTTAGAACTATACACATTTCATATTGTGTGTTCTTACAATGCGCAGAGATGGCGCTGCCTTGCAGCCTAAGAAATACTAGAGAAAATTCAATACGGCCATCAGGGTCACGGTAGCATAATGGTCAGTGCATTCGCCCGGATAGCAAAGGGTGCTGGTTCGAGTCCCGTGTGCTGCTTGGACCGCGTGGATTTTTTTCTAGTAAAATTTACTTTAGATTTGAACAACTAGCAGTTAAATGCTTAAAAAATAAAAATATAAGTAAAATATCTACTTAACTTGACTTTTCCTATTTCTTTACCTTTAGGAATCTATCTGATTAAAAACGTTATTTCAGTCAAAATGTAAGAACCTTACTTGTCATCTTTAATCTTGGTGACCGACATAAAATTTCCCGTTAACTCCCAATGAATAAAAACAGCTCGATGGCGCAAGTCGTTAGCGCGTTCGGCTGCTATCGTTGAACTTAAGCAACTTTCGCAGTGATCGGTCATTGGATGGGTGACCAAAAATTACTATCTCGAGCTCCTCCGTGCTTCAGAAGGCACGTTAAGCCGTTGGTCCCGGCTGCATCTGCCTTTAGCACCCACCAATCCGCACTCGGCCCGCGTGGTGGTTCATGGCCCAATCTCCCTATTCCATCCATAGGGAAGGTCTGTGCCCCAACAGTGGGGACATTAATAGGCTGATGATGATGATGAATAAAAACATATTTGATATGATTTAGCCATCGAAAACAGTGTTAGCTGAGGTGACCTTCTCGGACCGAGTGGACGATCTCCCCGACCCCGTGGCCATCGGTGGCTACCTTCCGGAGAGAAGGAAACTCCTTGAGGTTAGTCCTTAACTTTTTATTTAGTTATCTCCTTAGATTTAAACAAAAAGGAAAGATACGGCACTCGCGGCTCAAGTGATCCGCTTAAATTATGGTGTATGACCACAATTCGCTTTAGTCACAATTGGACATTCAAACACGCTGCATGTGCACTCAATATAACAATATTACGTATATTCTGTGTTATAAAGATAAAACAATGCCTTTGATGCTTTTATAAAGAAGTAGTAGTCAAAATCAAATGCCTCGGCAACACTATTCATTCGTTAAACTGTAAAATCATATTTTCTCAAATAGTGGCGGCTCTAGACCACATGTGGACGTCGGCGACATCAAGTTCGCGAGGCCTATTTTACTTCGCAGTAAAAAAACCGTTAAATTAAGTGAGCCAAATTATAAAATAACGTATGAGTAAACGAGTTTTATTGCTGATAATAATCAAATGATGACAAAAAAAAATTAAAAAATATAAATTGAATTACAAAAGTAGTGTTGCCAGACAGACGATTCTGAATACCCGTAAAGTACTACTCGCTTCCATCACGCACGTGTTCGAAAATAATAAAAGTCATTATCATCTGCTTAGCTTTTTCCCCGAATTGTTCGGGTTCGACTACCTAAGCCAGGCCAGGAGAAACGAAAATAAATAGGTAACTTGTAAAAATTTTTTGCGAGGCCCCCTCAGGCGCGAGGCCGTCGGCGGTGGCCGACATCGCCGACGCCTAGCGCCGCCACTGTTCTCAAAAATCACGGTTTGTCGTGAATGTTATTTACGTAATCGCCATTTTGTTATCAAGAAAAGGAAGTTGAAGCGTACAGTTCAGTCTCGCTCGCTCGATTGAATATTTATTTTCAGACGGGTGCGTGTGTGAGAGTTGCTTATGTAGTTGAGTCGGATCATATTTTATTTGATGCGAGTATGAGCGTACCGTATCTTCCCCTAAACCCTGTTTACGACAAGTTTCAATAGGCTAGTTGACTCATGTCGAATTGTATTAAATAAATGTTTATTTCTTAAAGTATTTGGTCTAAGGAACCTAAATACAGGGTGGCCGGGGAGTTGACGTTCAAGCGTAAAATTTAGATACCTTATGATGAGGAGTATCCAAATCACCCCCATGTATGTTCTACGATTTTGCGTAGTTTTCGAGTTATAATATTTTTAATGATTTTTTTCGTAATTTTCACCTAACATCAGTTTTCGATTTTTTTCTCATTCTGTTGGACGTTTCTGGTTCAGTTTTTTTGTGATAATTGACTAACATAGTCTAACCTAGCGCCCTAAAACTTATGGTTTATCTAGGCATTGCAGAATTCACTTAGAATTTGTTCGAAAGTTCAAAATTACGATTAGAGCTCAGTACACACAAATTTTCAAAGTTTCAAAAAAATGTAAATGGGGGGATTTGGAGTTCAAAGTGCTTTTAGAAACTTTCTGAGACATTAAACTTTAAAACAAGACTAAATAAAGATAGGGTTAAGGGGGGTTTATTTTCTGTAACTGACCTTCAAAGTAAATTAAGGCATTTTCAAAAGACAAAAATAAATATTTTATTTTATTTAAATCTTTGACTTTTTATGAGTTATGATGGATTTGAGTAAAATGCAGTTAATTGTTAACAAAATACATTTATTTAAAGCAAATTTTCAAAATTTTGCCCACCCACAGAAATACACAATCTACATCTGCGCAAAAAATTATGTTTTAGGTGCCTAAAAGCTTCACGGTTATTTTTCACAGTGGTTTCAGCTTCGCGAATTTTTGCTCTCAATTCTTCTTCACTCGAAACTTCTCTGGCATACGCAATTTCTTTAAAGTAGTCCCAGATAAAAAAATCAAATTGAGGTCAGGCGAGCGTGGCCAGGCAATTGGCCCTCGTCGTCCGATCCACCTGTTGGGGTAGGTCTGGTCTAAATGACGACGCACTTGTATCGCGTAATGACATGGTACCCCGTTGTTCTGGAACACCATCGTTCTTCTTAATTCAAGATTTAAATCTTCCAGTAATATGAGTAGATTGTCTTTTAAAAAACTTTTGTATGTGTCGCCGACACACCTCGATGGCAGTTCAAATGGGCCTATTAATTCGCCATTCAAAACACCAGACCACGTGTTCACGTTAAAACGATGTTGAAATGATGATGGTCTGGCGGCATGTGGATTTTCAACGGCCCAAATGTGAAAATTGTGGATATTGAAAACCCCAGTTCGCTCAAATCTTGACTCGTCGGTCCACAAGATTTTATTAAAGTATCCGGGATCTTTTTCCTCTTTCTGCAACATAGTCCTACAGAACTCGAATCTCAATTGATAATTTGAAGGCTGCAACGCTTGTACTTTTTGTATGTGGTAGGCGTGAAATGATTCCGCACGCAAAATATCCTGTATTGAAGATCTTGGTATGTCAAGGTTACGAGCTAATGCTCTCGTACTTGTACTACAATTGCGTTGCACTTCTTCCAGTACGATTTCCCTGCGTTCCTGATCAACCGTCTGAATGCCTTCACCGCCACGTTGACCAGGAATGCGGCCTGCCATTAACGTATTGTGAGTATTAATATCCACACACGATAGCCAGGGTAATGATCAGGTTGCGCTCCGCCTCGGCATTGAAGTTGATCCCTGTAGAGTCTTGCTACTTCACGACCGTTGCCTTATACAACGCCGTAGAAATAATGCGTTTGCATATTCACTCAGAGTGTAGGGCATCACTAACATTTCCAAGTAACTACAATCCAAATCCTTAGGCACAACGGAATCCAGTAACAAGCAGGAGTCAAACAAGTAAGCAGCGGCGGCATCAGTAGGCAAATAGTGGTCGAGAAAAAACGACAGAACAAGACGAGTAGTAGTAAACCTCAACCCTATTGATTTTTTATCTGGGGCTACTTTAAATAAATTGCGTACGCCAGAGAAGTTTCGAGTGAAGAAGAACTGAGAGCAAAAATTCGCGAAGCTGAAACCACTGTGAAAAATAACCGTGAAGCTTTTAGGCACCTAAAACATATTTTTTGCGCAGATGTAGATTGTGTATTTCTGTGGGAGGGCAAAATTTTGAATATTTGCTTTAAATAAATGTATTTTGTTAACAATTAACTGCGTTTTACTCACATCCATCATAACTCATAGAAAGTCAAAGATTAAAATAAAATAAAATAATTATTTTTTTTCCTTTGAAAATGCCTTAATTTACTTTAAAGGTCAGTTACAGAAAATAAACTCCCCTTAACCCTATCTTTATTTGGCCTTGTTTTAAAGTTTAATGTCTCAGAAAGTTTCTAAAAGCACTTTGAACTCCAAATCCCCCCATTTACATTTTTTTTTTTGATACTATGAAAATTTGTGTGTACTGAGCTCAAATCGTAAATTTGAACTTTCGAACAAATTCTAAGTGAATTCTGCAATGCCTAGATAAACCATAAGTTGTTTTAATTATCACAAAAAAACTGAACCAGAAACGTCCAACAGAATGAGAAAAAAATCGAAAACTGATGTTAGGTGAAAATTACGAAAAAAGTCATTAAAATATTATAACTCGAAAACTACGCAAAATCGTAGAAAATGGGGGTGATTTGGATACTCCTCATCATAAGGTATCTAAATATTACGCTTTAATGTCAACTCCCCGGCCACCCTGTATATCGATTTCACTTCATAAAAGCAGAAGATAGATATTTAATTTAAAAAAAAATAGTCTATATTTTTTAAACACATTAAAAACGCTGTTCGCCACATCCGCCATGATTGTAACGACGTCTCTTGTAGTAAACAACTAAATGTCATTCGCGTGTTATTGTGGGTGGATTCTTTCCTCTGACTAAATTTATCTTAAAACACTTTTAATTGTAGAAAAGTTTCCCTTTACTGATTTTTTTTGACAAAACTAGTTATGGATGCCGGCTTTGTGAAAGCAGAAAGCACAAATCTGCCAAGAATTGACGCATTGATGGTTGGTGAATTTTTTGCACTAAACCCCGATTTCTGCTCTGCGGAGCAGAGAAACGATACAATGTAGTAATAAACATAAAACTGATACAACATATTAATACGTGTAATAAAGTTGCGTAGGTTAATTTCTTTCGGCACTTTAATCCACAACTTTCCTGGAGTCTTCAAGGGTGTGTTTTTATATTCTCGTACAATACAATAATGATAATTACTTTATTTTTCGTGGTATTTTTTAGAAATCATGTTTTTTTTTATTATAAACTCAGATAAGTTATTTTCTACGTGCTTACGAGTTTTTGTTTACTACATTTGACGTCATAGCATAGATAATCTATAGACTAAAATGGCCGACAGCGTTATTGTATGTCCATGAAAAGTCTATTTTAAAATTAAAGATTTGTAGCTTTCTAGGTCTCAAAAAAATACAATACATTTTTTTTCGGTCTAACAGAACATTTATTAACCATTTAAAACCTTTTTCCAAAAAGGGTCAAATAGCCTATTATCAATGTCCAATGTAAGATAATCTAGTTCCGTTACTTAGCAAGAGTTGTTGTTGTTGTTGACACATAGAACACAGAAAGAGGTTAGAATTGCCTTGTGGGCGGGGCAGGCGCGCCATAGTTATGTGTGAGCAAATGCTCATAACTTGACCAAACCTTGGTTCTGGTTGCATCGTTGCTCTCGGGTGTGAGCGCTGATTGGTCCGATTGTTTTATGTTGCGTCGTTTTATTGGCTATTATCTATTAGGTGGAAGTGTAGTGCGAGCGAGTCGGCGACAACGGTTCCCGTACAAACGATCTTGGACCACCCTCCTAACCTCCTTTTGTGTTCCGTGTGTAACACACTGCAAATGAAAAAAAAGTTGGCGAATACTTAGATTAAAACAAAACGGGTAGATACGGTACGCTCATACTAGCATCAAATAAAATATGATCGGACACAACTACATAAGCAACTCTCGCCACGCACACGTCTGTATATAAACATCAATCGAGCGAGCGAGACAAAACTATACGCTTCAACGCAGCGTATTGTTGTCCTTTTCTTGCTTACAAAATGGCGATTACGTTAATAATATTCACGACAAACCGTGATTTTTGTGAAAAAAATGTTTTCACAGTTTTACAAATGAAAAATGTTGCCGGGGCATTTGATTTTGAACTATTTGTGTTCTTTATAAAGGCATCGAAGGCATTGTTACATCTTCATAACACAGAATATACGCAATTTTGTTTTAATGAGTGTACATGCAGCGTCTTTGAATGTCAAATTGTGACTAAAGCGAATTATGGTCGTGGACCACAATTGAAGCGGATCACTTTTGAGCCGCGAATGCCGTATCTTCCCTTTTTGTTTTAATCTAAGGGCGAATAGGTCGGCAGGTCCATGCCAATGCTTCTCACACACCTGCGCGACGAAGCTTTGGATAGCTCGGGTACTAAATGCGCTAAATGATATCACTTGATAAAAAAATATTACTTTTTGCCCTTGCAAATGTGGAGAGACATCGCTGACTTTGTTTTCCTCTGCAAAATTTTAAAAAGTAAAATAGACACCTCAATTATTAGGTGAAATTTTTATAAATATTCCAACAAAACCATTAAGAAGTTATCGTCCGTTAAGAATTTCAAAGTGTAACACTAACGACAGTATTAATTTTTCAGCAGGTCTAGTGCATTGCTAAACGACTGCGTCAATGAATATTCTTCGATCGATATATTTAATTTGAAACCTGCAGCTATCAGGCGGTTGATGCCTGATATTTTTTTTGTGAATCCTTGGACTTCATTTTTCTTTTTTTATCTAAATTTTTCTCAACTCTGTAAAGTAAAATTTTCAATCTTAAAATTTCTTCATATTTATAAGTGAAGACTAGATGATGGCTTAAATTTGTTAAATTAGTTAAACCAATTTTTGTATGAATAGTTGTAAGTTTTCCTATTCAAGTAAATAAAAATTAAATTAGCGTTCAAAATTAGAATAAGTTCTATATCGTAGTGAATTATCAGATTATGTGTTTTTAGACGCTAGACAATAGCTTGACTGGCGATTTCGCAACGCATAAAATAAGTTGTGGGAGACGTGTGTCCAGCTACAGGAACGTACTTACGATGTAACTAATGAAATTTTCGTATGCTAATTTTTGCGCATTTTAGTACCAAGGCGTCATTGCGCAGGTGTGGGAAAAGAATAATATACTAAATTTATCAATAGACACGGTATTGTTAAGGTTTATAACTAGCGTCGCGCGCCTACATTTACAGAGAAGTGTCAATGGACAAAATTCGACGACATTATCAACTTGTTATTCCGAACAACAATTTCAATGTAACCAATGTGCAATTCTATTTTAACATAAAAAGTTTAACAAGTATTGTGTCCTTAATCAGTGATGTGGTTGGCACTCATGCTGCGTAAACTATTTGCATTTCTCGTTCTGAGAAGTCGGAGCATCGGTTTATTAAAAATCACGGCACGAAACTCTAGCGCTGATCGTTATTGCGCAGAAGTAAAATTTAAGTTGTCTTGGGGGGAAACGAGGTGCGCGGGTGGGCGTGCGTTGCGCCGCACTATGGAAAATCAAGGCGTGTTTCAGATCAAAAATCGATAACTTATTTATTTGTTATGTAAGATTTTTGGTCAAGCATAGAGTATTAAATAAGGCTTTAGATAAAGTTCAAATAAAAAACTTTTAGTTAAGTTAATATATATAAAATAAACTAGCTGACTCGGCGAACTTCGTACCGCCCAAAAGTAATATTTAGCAATAAATTAAAATTGCGACTATAATTTGAGATTTAAACTATCCTATCTCTCAAGTTGGATCGAACTGTACATGGTGTGCGAATTTTATTATAATCGGTTAAGTGGTTTAGGAGTCCATTGAGGACAAACATTGTGGCACGAGATTTATATATATTAAGATGTTTAAAAAAAGTTTTAAGAAATTTTAGCTTATTTTTTTCTATTTATATTGTAAAAAATAATATTATAATATTTGTTTATCTATATATATAAAAATGTTATGTTGGTTTGTGTACGCTTCAAAAACTCAAAAAGTTCTGCACCGATTGAGTTGAAATTTTGACATGATATAAAATCCGCATCAAGGATTGTTTTTATCTATTTTTTGCATCAGTCACTTAACTGCGACCGCGAGAAAACAGTTTTTTTAACGATCAGCTGTGTACCATTGGCCGCGTCATATGCCAGAAGCGAGGAAATCACTCGCTGACAACCGCAATAGTAATGACGCAGTCACATGAGAAGCAATTTCGTTCCCAATTACATTGTTTTTTTTACAAAAAAAATTGCATCTGATTGTGATTATTATACAATCTGAATTAAATATTCACTTAAATCAAGAATTTTTGGTGTGATAGTGTTGTGATCGAACTGCGCCTTTCACCAAATCGTAAGTAGAGGTTATATTTTATATCAAAGATGGACAGTAAAAATATTTTTTTTTTGCAATTATTATTTATTTAATATTAATTAATTAAATAAATAAGTAAAATATTAGTTAATAATTAATCAATAACAAAACATATTTATTATTGAAGTGAATCTTTTTTAATAATCGTGTTCCCGAGTCGGCAAACTTTTACTTCGGATAGTCTATATATCTACGCAGACAGTAGAAAAACAAAAAATATTGTATATCTACAAGTATTGCAAAATTAAACTTATATGAAATGTATTCTTTGTTTTGCTTCTCATTTTCCAACCATTAAATCACAATGTGCCACTGCGAAGCGTGGCAGGGTACAGCTAGTTATAAAATAAATTAAAACACACCTTATTAATAAGCAATCAAAAGTTACGATTACAAATATTTATTTCACAAAATATGAAAGTTACATGGTACTAATTTGTAAGTATTATTTATACTAAAAAAAATATATACTATATTTGTAGCGTAGATATTCATAAATAAAATGTATTAAAAACAGCTGCGGATACAAGTCATATTCGTAATAAAACTAACTTTAAATAGCTGTATAAAATGAATCCACACGTTAAATATTGTTTGATAGTTAAGGGTAGTGTGCATTCTGTTGATGAAAGTTGTACCGCAAAATGAGTGCAAAATGTAGATAAAACGCTATATTATCAATAAATAACTAACAATAAATTTGAATATAACGGAAACTTATCATAGAATATTCAACCAGAATAGATAGAGGTTATATCATACTTTTCGCGAAAACTAAAAATCCGCACGAATCCGCAGCTGATTTTGATATATGTTATTTATGAATATCTACGCTACACAATAACATCAAATGTAAGGCGTCGGGAGACGTCGGTAACTGTCTCGATGAAGTTGGAAAACTTTATTTTTCGCACCACTAACATTTTTTTTTTCATTAAAAATTTATTATAAAACCAACAATATTATAATTGCTTTAAAATCCACATACAATGGACTGTTTAGGAATGTATAACAATTTATATCTGTTCCCACAAAATTCTGAAAGAAGTCAATTTTTAAATAATGAAGCGAACAGACCTGTAATAGACATTTTTCGAATTGACACTTTGTCGTATTAAAAAAAAATATTCCAAGTTTATTACAACCAAAATTATTACATTAGATATATAGTTCCACTCTTTACGATTAAAAAAAATAAAGTGCGTCAGTAACGACATTAGTAAAAACGATTTTAATATGCCGTTGTTCTACCATTTTCCATAGTGCGCCGATTGTCTCTCCAGTCATTCCCATCCGCGTTTTGTTCAGCGCTAGAGTTCGGTGCCGCGACCTGTATGCACTGTTTACTCAACCAGGTGTTGTCGACGTGAGCAGTAAGTACGCGATTAAATGCGTGATGCAACGAATGCATTATGCCTACCCGAGATTGTTTGAAAGACTTTTTAGTTGACTATGCAATTGGCCTAACTATACTGAACCTACAAGCTAAGTTGACGAAAATACTTCCTTATGATGCTATAGAGATAAAAAGTACTGCTGCCAAAAAAATATGTTCAGATAAAGGTCCTGTTTCTCTAAACTTTTTAAAGCTGTGTTTATTCAACCTTCTACTGTCATCAGGAACGCTATCAGAACTGAATGAATTTCAAGTACTAACTTGTAAAAATTCAATTTGAGAAAAAGATAAGAAGACTGATAAATTTCGTAGTTTGATTAATCTTCCTCCCTAATATTTGATTAAAAAGTTAAGGGTAAACTAAGCTACCTCCAGCATACCTAAGGGGTCCGTTGTATGTGTCTACTTTAAGGAACCCGGTGTTTGAAAATCATGCCAGTAAGAGGCCCAATGTTTGGATCACACAATAGGGATGATGACTAATTTTTTTTCTTCGTTTATCAGGTAGATTATCAACAAGTATTGGACACGTATTTTTTCTTTTTTCACATAATGTAAACATTGCAGAGATATACTGATTTGAAAAGTCGCATGACGTCAGGTTTTTGTACAATTTTCACTTGAAAGTGACGTCACGAGCCCCTACTCCCAAACTTTGACGCGCATTATCTTTGTCATTTTTTGGTTGATTGCCCAAAGAAAATATACGTCTCCATTATTTCTTGATCATCTAACTGACGGACTAAATCTATTTAGTCAGTCCTTTACTTTACCCCGTCATTATGCCTATTGAAGGAGAGATCTCGGAAACATATAACAACTCTATATATTAACGTTGACGGGTATAACAAATATGTGTTTACCCATACACTTACATTATTAACCTAGCAATAACAGGCTATTTATATCGTTTTAAACTTTCATGGTCACTAACATTATAGTAATATAAGTTATTTACGGGATTGTTACCATGCACCTTGTTTTTAGCGAGTTTCCGATATTTCGGCACTGTTACTGCGTGATCATGGCGCTTGCAATAGTGCCGAAGTATCGGAAACTCGCTATAGGAACATGAGAAACGATTTTGCTATTCTGAGAGAACAAATAATTAATAGAAATGATATTTATGTTCTATGGTCCCGTGACCGAAACGCCTGGGATTGACGAAGACTAAAATGACGTCACACGCTAGTTAACTTACGGTCAAAGTGACATTACATTGCATCGTTTGACGTTTTAATGACAATCGTGTGACGTCACATACCAATGCGACGCCCTAATTTCCAGATAAACATTTTCGCGGCAACTTGAAAATTGAATTTTTGATTTAGTTTTTTTACTGAAATACACATCGGAATGATGTACTTCACTTTTTATGGACTCCATAAATATAAGGTAATAATGTGCGATCGTTTTCTAAAACTTGTCAAATACCCTATTCAGTTATTTTTTTAATATCCAGGTAGGCAAATGCTCTAGCCCACCTGATGTTAAGTGGTGATAAAGTCCAAACGCGAAGATAGCTGGTTGCAACTTCTTTATTATTGTACTGGTTCCGTACACCAACCAAGTATATCTAACCTACTTCCCCGTCTTTTCCCTATTTTATAAGCAAGCAAACAGTCTTCGTAAATAACGTTTAATGCTCCTATTATTACCTGTAAATAACTTTATTGCGGCATCGCATTGCTCATAAAATAACACAGTCAGTAGGTACTGCAGTCGTTTCTATAAATACATCCTACTTTAAAAATACATCCTACAAATGTGATTTTTTTTATTTTTGTTGTTCAATCACGCAAAAACTACTGAACGGATTTGGATGCATATAGTTTTGACCTTGATTGAGACATAGGGTACTATTTATCTCGGAAAAGTGTTAGGTTCCTGCGGGATTTTCAAAAAACTAAAGTTAGTTACATAGCTATACTAGCGACTGCCCGTGTCTGCGTCCTCGTTTACTATAGTTTTTAGGGTTCTGTACAAAAAACCCTTATGGTTTCGTCATCTCCGTCTGTCCGTCCCCGGTTTTGCTTGGAACTGTTAGCACAAGAAAGCTGTAACTTTGTGAAGACATGTAGGTATATAAATCATGTCAACAAAATGGTAAAATAAAATTAAAAAAACTTTTTTTTTAGGTTTGCTCCCCTGCATGTCTTCATGTAACCTGGGGATGATTTTTATTCATCGTCAACCCTATCGTGTGGGGTATCGTTGAATAAGTCCTTTAATTAGGGGTTTCTAAGAAAAATCGATTTAGGGATCCGTTTGCGAAATATTACACTTTAAATTTTTGTTGGAGTGCCCCCCCCCCCCCCCCTCTAAAAGCTAAACTATTGGCTTGAAAAACCTGGAAAAATTGAAGATAATAGTGCTTTTCATGAAGCTGAGGCAAAACACCTAACTTACGACTCGAAATGAAGCGTCCGTCTAGGGAAGCAATCTCCAGCTCCAGCAACAGTAGACCACGGTAAAATAACACTACCTTTTGGTCGTATTGTGTTTCTGCTGGTGAGTAGAGTTCCAGAACTCCACAGGGTTTGTGCCGGCGGCAATGTATGGATGGTTGGAGCAGTACACTTTCTGCTGCATCATCTAACTTCGCGACTGAACTTCACTTACACTGATATATGTAAGCAGACGGTTTGTTATGGGGTGATCCATCTATCTATCTATATATATAAAACTCAAAGGTGACTGACTGACATAGTGATCTATCAACGCACAGCCCAAACCATTGGACGGATCGGGCTGAAATTTGGCATGCAGGTAGATGTTATGACGTAGGCATCCGCTAAGAAAGGATTTTGATCAATTCTACCCCCAAGGGGATAAAATACCGAAGCGTAGCAAGGGCGGGCCACTAGTTATATCTAAATTTTCTTTCAACGTGAAATCAGTGTTATCAAAGAAGAAAAATATTCGTTCTTTATAAATTCTCCTGTATAACAACTTATTTTTTCACGCATTCACGGAGAGACATTTTGTAACTAACGAAGAAAACGCTACTATTGTAACGCAAATCTTGCACAGCCCCGATTTCATGTCAAGAATTACTGCAATTTGTCGAAAAAATGTCGACTTAAAATTAGCCTTGTTTCACAACATAATTGTCGTTGAAGTGAGATAAGGATAATTGTAACAAAATGTTACATAAATGTCAATGACATATTATGTCGGTGATTAATGCCAACTTATGCCATGATCACACGTACCGAATAAACGGTCGAGACAGTAAAATGTATCTCGGTTGAGACAGTGATGAAAGTTAACAACTCATGTAAGAGCGGTCGGCCGAGCACTCGGCGCTATGTTTATACGTACCGAGTACTCGGCCGAGAGCACTGTCTCGCTCGATTGCTGGGTACGTGTGATCAACGCTTTAGTGTAATAGGCTCCGATGGGGTAATTTGTTGCGCTTTGTGTACAAAAATAAAACACATGATATTATTCAGATGGTGAATGCAGCGGCGCGCCTCCTGTCCCGGTCCGTGAGCGCCCGCGTGGAGAATGGCATGGACGTGACTGTGGGCAAGGTCACGTTGCCTCACATGAAGCATCCCAGTGCGTACCAATACTGTTACGAATATATACCCCTACATATATAATAATACATATTTTAAATATACGTGATGGGTAGATATCATTATAAACACAGAAAAGAAAAATTATAAATATTAAGTTAGATAGAGAACACGACATTCGTCATTCGTTTGCAATGATTGAAGTTTGACAGTAAATTTTGATAAATCGCTTTTTATCGTATCGTTTTGATGGTCATGCTAAGGAGGCTTGTGGGTTAAGCAGAGAGAACCGTAAGTACCCTAAGCACGAACCATTATCGGAGACATTATCTCGATACGCTTCAAATGTCTCAGTATTTTAAATCTCGTTCGTCCGTTGTGGCGCTGCTGTTCAAGTTTCCATACAACATTTCTTAATGACGTTTCGTACTCGCACCTAACGAATTCGATATTGGTTAGTGCTAAGGGTACAGAGCGCCATAAAGCACGATCAAATCATAATTTTAAATATGTATTTAATTTATTTATGTCAGTGGAGTGGGGTGAAGCGGTAGAAGGACTCGCCTCGGCGGTGGTAGACAACCGCGTTCGCAGCGACTGCGGCGACGTGCGACGCACTAGCGAGTTCCTAGCGCACAGAATCTTGCGCTCCTTGCGCGCTGAGATGAACCAGGAGAAAGTGCGATTGGTGAGATCTATACTCTATGTAGGTATAGTCATAGGTGGAGGTGGAGAACCGCGTGCGCAGAGACTACAGTGACGTGCGGTGCTCCAGCGAGTTCCTCGCGCACAGGATCTTGCGCTCCTTGCACGCTGAGATGAACCAGGAGAAAGTGCTACTGGTTAGATCTATAATCTATGTAGGTATAGTCATAGGTGGAGGTGGAGAAACGCGTGCACAGCGACTACAGTGACGTGCGGTGCTCCAGCGAGTTACTCGCGCAAAAAGGCCTGCGCTCCCTGCGCGCTGAGATGAACCAGGAGAAAGTGCGACTGGTAAGATCTATACTAGATGTAGGAATAGTCATAGGTAGAGGTGGAGAACCGCGTGCGCAGCAACTACAGTGACATGCGGTGCTCCAGCGAGTTCCTCGCGCACAGAGTTCTGCGCTCCCTGCGCGCTAACATGAACCAGGAGAAAGTGCGATTGGTGAGATCTATACTCTATGTAGGTAAAGTCATAGGTGGAGGTGGAGAACCGCGTGCGCAGCGACTACAGTGACGTGCGGTGCTCCACCGAGTTCCTCGCGCACAGGATCTTGCGCTCCTTGCACGCTGAGATGAACCAGGAGAAAGTGCTACTGGTTAGATCTATAATCTATGTAGGTATAGTCATAGGTGGAGGTGGAGAAACGCGTGCACAGCGACTACAGTGACGTGCGGTGCTCCAGCGAGTTACTCGCGCAAAAAGGCCTGCGCTCCCTGCGCGCTGAGATGAACCAGGAGAAAATGCGACTGGTGAGATCTATACTGAATGTAGGTATAGTCATAGGTGGAGATAGAGAACCACGTGCGCAGTGACCACAGTAACGTGCGGTGCTCCAGCGAGTTCCTCGCGCACATGATCTTGCGCTCCTTGCACGCTGAGATGAACCAGGAGAAAGTGCTACTGGTGAGATCTATACTCGATGTAGGTATAGTCATAAGTGGAGGTGGGGAACCGCATGCGCAGCGACTACAGTGACGTGCGGTGCTCCAGCGAGTTCCTCGCGCACAGGGTCTTACGCCCCCTGCGCGCTGAAATGAATCAGGAGAAGCTTTGACTGATGAGATATATACTCGTAGTAGGTATAGTCTTAGGTGGAGGAAGACAATCTCGAAGTAGTCCGAACAAATGATCCCCCCCTCACCTCACGTTAAGTGACGGTGACGCCCCGCTTGATGAGAATGTCCAGATTTGAATATAGACCCAGTAATATTTAACAGTGTACGAGCTGTTCTGAGTGGGTCAAAATCGCTTTTGTCATCCAACTTTCAACCTGAGCATACAAGAAAGAGTGCTCTGAATTATTTTCCAAGACATAAAGAGTCTTCAGCCGTAGCAAATGATTAATAGCATCAGCATGGGATTCTAAATGAAATCCGGTCCTATATTTATAATGAATATTTTAGATTTGACGCTAACCTTCTTAATTGCAGAAGCAGATTTTAGACAGTACCGAAGAATGTGAATTAAAAGATTTTTACGTGCCAGGAGAAGTTAAGGAGACAGATCCCAATGAAAACTCACCCTGAACAATAAAAAACAACCACTAGAATTGTGTGTAGACGTTATTTCGACTGTCTTTAGACATGATTAGCCCTTATTCTATTTCTTTACATTTTTGTCCTAGTCATAACCTAGTTAATTTACCATATAAACTATTTTATCAGGCCTTTTGATTCTATTTTTACTCTCGTTTTTAATTTTATTCAGGAAACTGATGAGGTGAATGTTAGAATTGTAGTCCGAATATGATTTTGGATAAAAATTTTCAATTTATATTTGTACTCCAGTGGAACTGTATTAATAAAGAAATATATATCTCGTAACATTGGATTTATTTCTCGAATTCATAAGTATTTTTTGGGAATTTTAAGAAAAAAGATCAATAATTTCAAAATTCAATATTCAGTATAGGCTGTTACAAGCACTTGTAAATGTCGAAAAGCTACGTCATCGATTCGCAAATCTACGGCTGGAGACTTTGTACTGAGAAGAACCGGCAAGAAACTCAGCAAAGGCTGTTTTTTTCTCCCTGTACTATATACAGAGTAGTCAAATTGAAAAATGACTTCAATATGACATAATTCATGAAGTCACTTTCCATTACAAATGATAATGATATAAAAACTATGACTATAAAATAAAAGAATATAAAACAAAAATGGGTGCGTGTACTTATGTAAGCTCGTGAGAAGTTATCCTTCTTTGGCATGTTTTAAAATTAGTTTTTAATTGCATGCAAATAATTAATTGCAATAAATTAATAAAAAATCTGGAAAAGGACACCGTCAATAAAGTTCAGTTTTAATTTGAAAAAATAAATAAATAATCAAAATATTCAATTAAAATCGCTACTGAATATAATTTATTAGAACATATGTGATTTGCACTTGTATGAAACTCAAACACGTATTCCGAATATACAAACTAGAAACATGTGGATAAATATTATAAATATGAATACCTATAACTGTTACTTTATTACAAAAAATAAAGATGTGGTTTTTGGTTCTACTACACCAATGGTCAAGAGATGGCGCTGTAGTCTCCTGAATCGCGCTTTGGTTCCGTTGTTCCAGATTAATAAATACTTTTGATATTATAAATATGAATACCTATAACTGTTACTTTATTACAAAAAATAAAGATGTGGTTTTTGGTTCTACTACACCAATGGTCAAGAGATGGCGCTGTAGTCTCCTGAATCGCGCTTTGGTTCCGTTGTTCCAGATTAATAAATACTTTTGATAGGCCTTCACAATGCAGTCGTTAGCACCCACTAAATAGAGATTCTATTTCTATTTTGTTGGTAGATTTTCTTAATGTGCGGTAACACAAAATTTTAACAGCATGAAGTTGGTCGCTTTAGCGACCAACTTCATGCTGTTAAAATTTTGTGTTACAGTGATGCGCGCGCATCTTAAAATTTCACTCTCATCATTTTTTCATAACGCGCCTAAAGAAGTATAACTTCAAAAACTGATTCAACAAAGTTTAGGAATGCCGTGTCCTACTGACAGACTGTTCAGACAAAAAAAAATATTCATTCAGGATTATGATTCTATATTCATAATTCTGTATATTCATTCTGCCCGTGGCCGCCAGACCTTCGTTATTTGATAAACAAAAACTGAAAGTTTATCAGCGTACGCCTCGAGCACAGGTACGAACGGTGGCTCATTACAAATTTTAGATTACGGTGGCTTACTGTTCAGACATAAAAAAATATGCATTCAGGATTATGATTCTATAGTCATAATCCTGTACATTCATTCTGCCAATGGCCGCCAGACCTTCGTTATTTGATAAAATTAAAACTGAAAGTTTTTCAGCGTACACCTCGAGCACAGGTACGAACGGTGGCTCATTACGAATTAGAGATTATGGTCGCTTTGGCAGGTAACACGTAACGAAGGTGTGTATTAAACTAGACATAATTTGTGAAATCATATTACCCATTTAGAAAATGATCTTACCCATTGCCAGACAATTAGTCTGGTGGCACCCACCGCCAGACACCCTTAACAAGGCGTTGAGCAGACGACGGGCCGGGGCGGGCATTTTGTCCGCGAAGCAATAAAGACCTCGTCTACCCGTCGATGTCTGCGGCTGCCCGCGCCGCGTACACAAAGCACACGATGGGCAGAGGCGGTCAGTTTAGGACGTTCGTTCTAGTGAATAGTCCATGACCGCCCCGCGCCGCCGTCTGCGTTACTGCATATAAACTGGTTTGTATTATCTACGGCGGGCAGCCGCGGACATGCCGCGCCGCCAGTGCCCGCCGGGCACCCAAGGCGCGGTCTTTTTGACCGCTGTGTGCGTTTGAAGTATAGGATTCACTTTGTGCTATTATTCGCGGCGAAATTGACCGGCCCGCCCCGCCCCGTCGTCTGCAAAGCGCCTTAAAAGTCAATGAAATGAATTGTACTTTTGTTACAGTATAAAAACTGATTTTAAGATATATATTTAGTATTACATATTGGATGACCTCCGTGGCCGAGTGGTTTCATGGTTTCGCGGACTCGAGAGGTCCCGGGTGCGAATCCCGGTGGGGGCAGATGTATGTGCGTGTGGACTGAGTGATCTTTTCAAAAAACTCATCCAACCACAACCAAATTATAAGAGGATTTAGGAAATAATTGTGAAAACTTAATGGTAAGGTATAAAATTTGTGAAACAAAGAAAGTTAGAACTAATTAACTGGATCACTCAATCTGGACACCTGAATAATAAGCCATAACGCTTATCCAAGAAAATACTACCTAATAATATACTAATTTGTATTTGAAATAATTGTGAAGAATTTGTGAAAGCTGCGAAACAAATTTTCGGTTCATTTCAAAGCCACGTTTAAGATTTAGAACGGTTTATATGGATCACTCAGAATGCTCTATGTTCATTTGAGTGATCTTTTGAAACACTACCTTATACTGAAAAAGTATGAAACATTATCATGTTTATTATAAATTATGCTTCTGGGAAAATTTGTGAAATAAAGATCGGGATTGAAATCTTACTGGTTTAAGAGAAAATGAAAATCTTGTTTTTTCTCGATCGTCCCAACTGAGTGATCCTTATCTTGAACTATATTTAAGAACCCAAACTTATAGGTAGAAGGTAGTTACATCAGAAAAATTGTGAAAAATGTTGTACTAAAATTTAACGAACCAATCGTCCCAGTAAGTGTTATATTTATAAGATAACTCATTTTTATAATCCCTAAGGAAAACGTTGAGTAGGGTGACCATATCGGTTTACTTGAGTACCGAGAGTTGTGTAAGTTTTGTTTTTAGAAGTTTTAAAGTTGTTTTTAGAGTGTTTTCACTATTTAAGACCTAATTTTAACGTAAAATGACGTTTTTAAGTGACAAATTTTCAGCAAAGTTAGGTATTAGGTTTATCATACTAAGGAATTCTATACACAAAAAAAGATCAAAATTTTTTAAGTAACCAAAGAAATTAACTTTCTATTATTCTAAGTTTTTTCTAACATTCAAGTCTACTAGAATGTTACCTAATCAGTAAATCCGTAGGACAAAGTATGTAAAATAACTGGTTCTTCTTCTTTGCTGTTATACATTTTTCCCATCAAATCATCATAACAGACTATTTTTTCGTTATGGACACCATGTCCTCTGTAGTGGCCAATATTATCGGGACTTCATTCATTGCACTGCCACCATCATAGCCCCATTGTAGCACAACGATGCCTAATTTCAAAGTACTAGCTCGATGCTTTGAATAGTTTACAGCGGCGCGGATCCGCATCATAGGCGATGAGGAGGTGACTAAACACCTTGAGCCTCTTCAATTACACCGTGACGTGGCGTCACTAAGCGCGTTCTATCGTCAATACCACGGCGAGTGTTCTGAGGAGTTATTCTCTCTCATTCCACCTTTCCTTCAGAGGACCACGCGCGCTGGCCTACGTTGTCACCGCCTAACTGTGGCCACAATTCCAACGCGTACAAAGAAATTTGGTGACTCATTTCTTTGTCGCACTATCCGTAAATGGGATGCTCTGCCCGCTCACGTGTTCGCTCCCCCTTACAACCTGGGATCCTTTAAAAGAGGCGTGAAAAAGCAACTTGGAGCCCGGCAGGGTGAAGATGGCTGATGTGGCAGGTAGAACTGCTGTATCTGCTATCTTCGCGTCTGGACTTTACCTTTACTTAACATCAGGTGGGGTGGAGTCATTTGTCAGACCTATCTATATAAAAAAAACTATAAACAAACTTGCATTAAATGCACTGCACAACGCCGCCAGCTTCGCAAATTGCAATGAATATTCACAATTTTAGCATTGAATAGGGTAGTCGAAAAAAAATCCGACAAAATAAAAAAGTACAAGTACCCTACTTAACGTTTTCCTTAAGGATTGTAAAAAATGAGTTACCTTTTAAAATATAACACTTACTGGGATGATTGATTCGTCAAATTTGAGTACAACATTTTTCACAATTTCTGTGAAAACCTATAAGTTTGGGTTCTTAAATATAGTTCAAGATAAGGATCACTCAGTTGGGACGATCGAGAAAAAACAAGATTTTGCGTTTTCTCTTAAACCAGTAAGATTTCAATCCCGATCTTTGTTTCACAAATTTTCCCAGAAGCATAATTGATAATAAACATGAAAATGTTTCATACATTTTCAGTATAAGGTAGTGTTTTAAAAGATCACTCAAATGAACATAGTGCATTCTGAGTGATCCATATAAACCGTTCTAAATCTTAAACGTGGCTTTGAAATGAATCGAAAATTTGTTTAGCAGTATTATTTGGTAGTATTTTCTTGGATACGCGTTATGGCTTATTCTTCAGGTGTCCAGATTGAGCGATCCAGTTAATTAGTTCTAACTTTCGTTGTTTAGGTTTCACAAATTTTATACCTTACCATTAAGTTTTCACAATTATTTCCTAAATCCTCTTATAATTTGGTTGTGATTGGATGAGTTTTTTGAAAAGATCACTCAGTCCAGACGCACATGGCAGATGTTTGTGTGATGAATCCGAGCATTTGTACTCCAGTCAAGGATGCTCAAGATGTATTTCTATATAAATATACTTATATATGTACAGTATAATTATGTATTCTATCCGTTACCCTAGTATCCAATAACACAAGCCTTATAATGCTTACTTAGGGGCTAGGCTAATTGATGTGAGTGTTGGAAATATTTAATTATTATTTATTTATTTATTATAATGATGTGTTTTCCCAATTGCCAGACTATTTTGATGGTTCGTGAAAACGTGCTATTCTCAAATTGTGTGTGAATAGCGTATTAGATAACAGACATTGTGCCCCTGAGCGTTTCCAAGGGTTCTAGTTTGTTTCATATTGCTGGCCCTTCCGACTAAAACCGGTAGTGTGAATAATTTCGTTAAAGTGCTAGTACGTGATCCGCCTTCGATACAGTACACTTATCAACTTGAGGGGCATCCGATATTTCCACTTGGGACGTGTTGTAAAGAAAAACCGACCTTAATGAGCAATCTTTGCTAAGATTAACATATTTATTTGTATATCTATCTTCTCTTTAGTATTAATAATATAAAGTGAAAACTGACATCGAAATGCTCAGCCCATTTATACCCATTAGTTCTGTTGATCAGCTCCCGTAGCATGAATAAATACTACAATTTACATTATGTTACGTTTTTTATTGCGTCTTACTGATTTGATAATTTGGCGTGATAAAAACGCGTTATATATCATATCGCGGTGCTCATGCTAGGGGGACAGAAGGCCTATTCGCTAACTGCTTTTGACAGATGAAAATGATGTGATAATCATGGAGCTATTTAGTGAGCCACTACTGCTTTGTTATACCGCCACTAAGATACTTGTTCTGAAAAGCATCAAAGAAATCGAAATCATTGTGTAACTAAAAAGACACTTGCATATTGTCTTTTCAGTTACACAAGGATTTCGATTCTGCCATGATTCTCTTAACCTAAACTTAAATTTGACAAGCATTTAGCAGTGGCCGGTCATAGGATGGGTGACCAAAAATTTACTATCTCGAGCTCCTCCGTGCTTCGGAAGGCACGTTAAGCCGTTGGTCCCGACTACGTCTGCAGTCGTTAGCACTCACCAAGTTGCACTGGGCTCGCGTGGTTGGTCATGGCCCAATCTCCCTATACCATCTATAGGGAAGGTCTGTGCCCCAGCCGTGATGACATTAATAGGCTAATGATGATGATGATGACGGATTCGAATACGGCCCGAAGCCTGGACCGAGTAGACTTACTTCTAGTAAATTTTTCTTAATAACATACATTGTGCTATTCTTAGATTACATAACTAAAAGCAGATGGAACTCAGTATACAAAAAACGATCAAATACTGATATCAACTCGCATCAGTACACTACAACGCATCGTGTTGTGAATACGTCCCGTGAATATTAACTTTTTGTCAAAACTGTGCCGCCTTATGCAAACATTGTAAGAACTGTACCCCTAGCACGAACCATTATCGAATTCGAATAGTTTGCGAGTGCGAAATGTCAATGCAGATTTTGTATGGAAACTTGAACAGCAGCGGCACAAAGTACGTAACGAGAACTAAATATCGACACATATTTGACAATGACATTTCTTACTCGCAAACATTACGAATTCGATATTGGTTCGTGCTAAGGGTACAGTGCCTCAAAAAACTGACCAAGTTATTCACAAAACTAGTGGGAATAAAAATCGAATGTATGGAATCGAATAGTTTGCGAGTGCGAAATGTCAATGCAGATTTTGTATGGAAACTTGAACAGCAGTGCCACAAAGTACGTAACGAGAACTAAAAATCGACACATATTTGACAATGACATTTCTTACTCGCAAACATTACGAATTCGATATTGGTTCGTGCTAGGGGTACAGTGCCCCTAGCACAATCCATTGTCGAATTCGAATAGTTTTCAAACCGAAATGATGGAAACTTGAACAGCAGCGGCACAAAGTACGTAACAAGAACTAAAAATCAGTACACATTTGACAATAACATTGCGGACTCGCTAACATTACAAATTGGATATTGGTTCGTGCTAGGGGTACAGTACCCCTAGCACGAACCATTATCGAATTCGCATAGTTTGCGAGTGCGAAATGTCAATGCAGATTTTGTATGAAAACTTGAACAGCAGTGCTACAAAGTACGTAACGAGAACTAAAAATCAGTACACATTTGACAATGATATTTCGGACTAGTGAACTATTCAAATTCCCTATTGGTTCGTGCTAAGGGTAATGTACCCCTAACACGAACCATTATCGAATTCGAATAGTTTGCAAACCGAAATGTCAATGTCAAATTTTGTATGGAAACTTGAACAGCAGCGGCACAAAGTACGTAAAAAGAACTAAAAATCACTACACATTTGACAATGACATTTCGGAATTGCAAACGATACGAATTCGATATTGGTTCGTGCTAGGGGTACTAACAACAAAGACAAAAGAGAAAAAAGTCTTTACTTTTGACTTGATATTTGCTTTGGTGGCACGCAATCTGTGTACTGTGCGCTCCATCTGTTTTTATTTTGTAACCTGAGGTGCTATTAAGGTTTTTTTGGTAATATTTTTTAATACCTATTCGATAACACTAATTCAGGAATTAAAAAATAATTGACACCTACCTAATGATAACAGACTTTAATCAATAGTTTACTAATTCAAATAAGTAAGAAGATCAAGGGAACAGTCTATGAAACAGTATGAACTACTTAACAAGGTAAAAAATTGATAAGAAACAAAGAAATCGCAAATATATTTTCAAACTTTATATAAGTAACTTTTTATGAAGTTTCCAATTCAATTGGAAATTGTCTTAAAACATCTCAAAAAGTCTTAGCTACCTAACTAAAACTGAGCACCGATTGGTCCAGTAATAAATGACCCGATGTCAAAATCTAGTCTATAAGTTCATTCGCGTTAAGAAAATAGTGACTCATCAGTGCAACTGCAGGGTAAGGGTGTATTCATAATGGAGAAAAAATTAAACATTTTTTTTCAAAACATTAAATAAGTTTAATAGAAAAATAATAAAGTATCAATGATTTTAAACATGTTAAAATATTCCTATTAAGGTAATTTTTAATGTCAACTTAAACGCTATATTAGTAGAGTAACACATATTTGGATTAATCGTAATAAGTACTAAAATAAAAAAATACAAAATTGTCTTAAAACTAAGTACTTAAATCGCTAATCAGTATCGCTAGATTCTCCCGTTACATTTATTACGAATGAATTTTGTTCTGCATGTTCCATGACGTCATCCAAACCCCACATGGTATTTTCTTCGCGTATCACGTGGTCGCAGCATTTCTTCCACCGATTGGCGTCTACTAACGCGATTGCGTCATAAAATTTTTTTTTTACGTCACTCATTTTGAATGTAGTATTATTCGCAGCAATATAATTTTTTATTTGGGCCCACACCATTTCAATCGGATTTAATTTACAATGGTAAGGCGGCAGACGAAGAATTGTAATGCCATTGTTTTTAGCAGTCTCATCTACTAAATATTTATTATATTGTGGGGCGATTTCGGCGACTTTCAATAATAATTCTTTTTTCAAATAACTCATATCCATAGATATGTCTTTGTTTTGCAACCACTCTAGTATTTGCTGCTTATTCCAACTGGCCGTGGGTATTTTTTCAACTTTTACCGAATGGTAGGGAGCGTTATCCATGACAACCACACTTCCTGGTTCAAGCTTCGGTATTATACCATTGAACCAATTAAGGAATCTTTCACCATCCATTTCTTCATGATAATCTTTTGTAGATTTAGATTCAAAGACTAGTAAACCATCTTCCAGGAATCCTTTTTCGCTGCCAATGTGCAATATAATTAACCTTTTCCCTTTCCCTGTCGGAGCTTTTGGGCCGGTTGATAAGCCATCTTGGAAAGCTTGTCTTTTATTCTTGATTGTTGTATCCAACCACACTTTTGTTTTTACGTGTCCGGCGTTTACCCACGTTTCGTCGAGATAGTAAATGGTTTTATTAGCGTTTCTATATTCTTTTATTTGTCTTAAATATTTTCGCCTCCATAAAACAATATCTTCTCTTTCCACTAACAATTTTCTACTATCTTGTTTATTGAAGTCAAAACCAAGCTCGTGCAGTATTTTGTGAAGTGTTGTACGTTTGAAAACAGGAATATCTTCATCAGCTTCGCAAAGTGTTATTATTTTGTCCAATGTTGGATACTCGTTATTTAAATATATAGAGTGTACTTTTCTCCTTATTGCACATTTGTCTAGTTCATCTAATTTATCGACCGTGGATAGTCGAGCTCTTTTTTTCACAGGTGATTTCAATGTATTCGTTTCTTTTTGTTCTTTTATAATTTTATAAACAGTGTTTTCGGACACACCGCATGCACTTGCAGTTTTAATTACTATGCTCTCCACAGTCTCATTTAAATCAATCTGTTTGAAATATTTATAAACATTGTAAATTACGCGTCTCTCTCCGCTATGTATAATTGATCCACTTTTATTTTTTTTAATAGGTGAGATATCCATTTTCCAAATTTAATTTTAAACAAGTAGTACGCAAAATACACAACCGATCAGTTCGAAGGTCTGACTTCAACTGAGCACTGTGAACTCGCCTTACTAATTTCTAGCGTTTTAATTGGCTAGGGGGCGTGGCTTGGCCGGCAGTCGGTGATGAGTCACTATTTTCTTAACGCGAATGAACTATTACTATTACTACAACGAGCGATCTGTGGCATATTCGTTAAGCCACGCAGACGTTCACTCCTATAAGTACTCATCGATTCATATACTTATTTTCTGCCACCACTATATTGAGGATTTATATTATATCACGTTTTTATCGCGCCCAAATGTCAAACTCCGTAGTAATTTGACAATGAGCGTGATTAAAACGTGTTATATATCATATCGTGATACTCAGGCTAGGGGGACAAAAGGGGTGTTATATACGCAAGCTATTTTAACTGTATTTTAATTGATATGAACAAAAACAAACACATTAATCCGAGTCTCGCTCGAGTGGTTTGGGAAAAATAATATATAGAAACTAATGTAGCTACTAAGCTACCTACCTAGCTGTACCATGTACTTGAATTTTTTATCTACGTTTAGATAAGTAAGTAGGTATATCATAATAAGACTAATTTATTAACAAAAGAATCCCAAGGGAAATGTTGGAGTTTTCTCGCATTTTCCCATCCCCGGGGTGAAATTGTCGCGTTTTTTTAAACCCTCTTTCGCTTTTCACAAAATCCTTTGTGGATAGATTAATTAATTTAGATTTTGCACCATTTTATTAAACCAGCAATCTGTTTGAGGCGAACCGAGCAAACGATATACAAGACAAATATTTACTCTACCAAATCCAACCAGGGACAAGTAACGAGTTTGTTATTATAAGCGTTGTTTACTTCTACTTACTTCTAGGGCAAAAGCCGGATAGTTGCCCCACTTTTCTATAAAGCTCTGTTATTGAAATTTACGTACTGGTAGTTGTAGGACATATTTATATCAATTTCTGCAAGCCATTTCTAAATTGATTGCTAGTATCTGACTCACACTGATCTTTTTTTGTGGTTGCCATCTTTTCTTCACTGTATTAATCCTAATTCCTTGAATAAGCAGATACTGGCAGTTTCCATGCTTTTATTATTTTCTAAAGGATCTTTGCCAAAATGTTTTATTTTGGTCTTATAAAATAATAATTAATAATATATTAATTCAATAGTCACGAGTTGGAAAATATAAACCAGTATTTCATCAGTATATAATTTAAAGTTGCCCATTGAGAAACTAATTGTTAGACACAGATGCCCTTTATTTTTACCCAATTAATAAAAACCATTCAACAACAAAACATTAGAAACAGTAATTTAAACTCCAATGCATGCAAAGAAAGTAAAAATTTACTGAATTCACAATCAGTTAAAAATATTCAAAGAAATGTTTTCCCTAATATAATTTCGACGTTATTTAACGATTTGCAGCTGAATTATCAGATTCTGGATACTATCTAAACACAAAGTTGGTACTCGTCAAGATGAATCAATCAACCCAAAGTTGACGGAGTTGCGTCATTTTATAACAGAATCCCTATGGCCACCTTCCAGCATCATAATCAGAATAATTACATTTTTACATTGTCACCAGACTTACATAAGTTTTTGATTTTAAATATGATTTACAAATTAAGAAGGGGACAACTTACATACAAACGAACAGTCCAACGTTAAATAAAAGCTTGCAAAACTGCGTGCACCTAATTCTACAATTTACATGATATTAAAGCCTATGGGAAAGATTTGTACCTACTTTATATTATAGAAGTGCACTTTCGTCAACAACATCCCTAACATAGTGTAAGGTACTCGAAACCGGGGCAAGTATCCAACTACGGCGAATATCCGGCTTTTACCCTATATAGGAAATTATGTTAGATAGGTACTATGTTTACAGGAAAGTAACCAATCCTTTTTAAATACGTTATAGGCAATGTATATTTGTAGGGTTCTTAACCTAAAAGTATGATACACAGATCGTCGAATTTAACTTTTTTATCAACGAAATGTCGATAAAACTCGTCTCTTTGATCGCGCAATTGTATTCAAAAATCGAAACGTCACCAGTGTCAAAATATAAAAATGTGATAACAGCATTGAAATTTCACGTACACCAAAACAAAACCACACAAAATTCCACCGTGATGCAGCTTTACCACGAGCACAACACTGTCCCGGCAGCCGTGAAGATGAACAGGATGCAACCGTCCTCGGAGCACATCGAGGTGAAGGAGAAACGATCCTCGAGCGCCTCCTTGAGGCAGATGAACCCAGTGGCGAGTGGAGACAACATGGCTGTCATGAACTCCGCTCATAAACTGAAGGAAGAATTGCCACCGCTCGTGCCGTGCTGCGAGGGGAAAGAATTACAAGTGAGCTGCGTTAAGACGCTATCTTAGATTATGAGTAAACTCTGTAGGCGATGATTGTAAAGTGTTCATAGAAGTCAATTCTTGTAGGTTTTAAATGAAAAGATTTGGCCTAGGAGAACTTACTTAGTAACGAATACAAATACCACTTTCATGAATAATTATTTAGTACCAATAACATGACATTGACGCCACGGAACAAAAAATTTCTAACTTTGTGTTTTATTACATTTAACTAATTTTACCTTGTGATTCCTGGCCTTCAACTGCGACTCTGCGGAAATCCTTTTCTTGTGCGAATTTCGTTCGTGAGCAAAAATTACTGATATTTTCCATCCGACAAGCTATCTTCATAAGTTTAAATATGCTTATCCAAGCTAGCAATTTAAATACAAACTATATAAGTACATTTTTGAGAATTTGCTTAAAATTGAAAAGTTGCCCGACATCTTTTGTTGGGTTATTTTAATATTAAGAGTCCCAGGATCATCTACTTCTTATCATGATCTTAATTAGCCGTTCACATCAGACGACTTATTATAAAATTTTACATTACGTTTGAAAAGTAAAACGACTCAAATGTGACTAGGTAATTTTTCCCTCCCCTTATGGCTCAATTATACTGTCATTAGCCAGTATTCGGTTGCACGAAAGACATTACTCGAATTCGGACATGCGAAACAATATTGACATTGGAAACGAGCTAGAACACGGTGTCAGCTAAATAAAAGAAAAACTTTCTTCCTTGAGTTTGTTTCGCCGGTTATTCTCAGGAAGGTCTCCCAATTTTGGAACCGGTGGTAGTTTACGGTAGTTAGGGTCAAATAAATAAACTCAAAATTACAAATAAGAATTTTAAATAAAATACTTTATTAAGTAAATTAAATAATAAATTCATACATAGACAATAAAATTTTAAAAATCTTCCAATGAAATAACCGAACGCTCAATATAAGTCTTTCGAAGGTAGCTCGATAATTTTAAATAAAAAATCATTATTCTGACGATGCAGACCTGAAAAGGCTGCGAAACGTCAATAAATACATAAAGTTTCGTGCATTAACCCGTAAAAACTAGTTTTATTTAATGAGTGATGTGCGTGAAAACCTAAGAAACTAATAAAGTTTTATTAAAAGAAAAACTACCCGAATACGGGCGTACTCGACTCCATTCTTTTACAATTAGTCGTTTGCCAGAATAGGGGCGATGACGGGGTACAGTAAACGAAATTCTATTAAGTCCGCCAGTTAGATGATCAAATAATAATGGATACGTATTTTTTCTTTGGGAAATCAAGCAAAAAATGACAAAGTTATAGCGCGTCAAAGTTTGGGAGTAGGGGCTCGTAACGTCACTTTTTAGTGAATTTTCACTTGTGTAACAAAACGTAACGTTAAGCGACTTTTCAAATCAATCTATCTCTGCAATGGTTATATTATTTGAAAAAAGAAAAAAATACGTGTCCAATATGTTTTGATAATCTACCTGATAAACGAAGAAAAAAAAATAGTCATCATCCCTATTTCATTGGCACTCGTATTCGGGCGAACGACTTAATGTAATCGCGCTATTAGAAAGAGGGAAAGTTACATACATTCATGGAAATGAACAGGATATTAATAAATATACATTGGCAGAACTTATTTCCTGTGTTACGAGTTGATCGAGGGCAAGGCCCTCTAACCAAATTGCTGTTACAATCCATCAGTTGTGGGAGGAAATTTGCGCATTCAGCCACAAACTGTCCTGCACATGAGTAAAGAGGACACAGCGGCAATGCTTCATGCAGTGCGTGTGTGTGAGTGAGCACTGGCGACCTGTCGCCGCCAAAGAAACGGTTTTCTGCTTACAGTGCGACCAAGATTTTGTAGCACTTGGACGACAGACGAGAAGTGGTGAAATGAGGATTACCAAGTACGTCAAATCTGATCACTAAAGGGAACTTTAAAATTTACAATAACTCTGAAAGAGTAATAGGGAATATAAAAGACTTATTTACACCTTCTTCAATAAATAAAAGGCTTTTCTTTATACTTTCCTTTTCGACTTTTCGACCCAGCTTTTTTGTAAATATTTTTTTAAAGAAAAAGAACCTTAATTAGAATTAGGTAAATGGTCTCTATCAAAAGGTTTTTAAAAAGCTCGACATACAAAGAAATTAAAAGAACTTACACTATATATGTATGCGATCAAGAGTTACTGATGCACCACATTTAATTGATATTTTTGATTCTCGCACATCGCCATACGGTTTATCGGCACCTGCACTGTGGAGAACGGAGTAGGAGTAGGACGTGAGACGTCCCGCGTCGGGGGGTGAGTGTGTCTTTTAAAATCCCGGAAATTGAAAATATAATACAGATATTTTGACATCTCAATCTGGCAACCCTTGATTAAATATTTTGCTTTTGCGTTGTTTTGTGGCCTCGCTCTCATGTGTGCGTTTGCTCGAGTGCACTTTGTATATTGATTGACTTTTGGTATTTTCTGTGACATGACACCGGCAGTGCTAGCTAATCACACATGCACAATTGTATGAATCTTATTCTCTGCCTTCTGTATTCATGTATGTGTCGTGTCTCTGATGATAGATTGGATCTATGTGGGGTGTTTTGTTCGACCCTAAGCGGTTTATTGGAAGCGGACGGAGATTAAAGCGGGGGTACCTATCGTCTTTATTGACGTGACTTAGCTTTGTAATAGGTAGGTAGTTGTTAAAGGGTTAGATAAATACTTATTTTCTTAATAAATATAAATGTTCAGTTAATCAGTTCAGTTCGTCAGTTAGTATGTAGGTAGGTATTGAACCTAATTTACTTTGTATGAGTAAAAAATTAAAGGTGCATAGTCTTTCAAAGTCGAGTGTTTCTATTTTTAGAGTTTCATATCTCAAAAAAAACAACCCTTTAAGGTCACTTTGTTGTCCGGTCTTTACGTCTGTCAATAACCCCCGTTTTAGAGATGTGAAAATGACGGATTCCTAATGAACTACATTTAATTATGCACCTAAAACGAACTGAGTTAGACTCGCACTTGACCGTTTTTGAAATGTTCGGTACATATAATATTGTTCCTTTTCTCACGAAAGAAAAACTGCATCATGCAGGTGTGCACTCCAATTTGATGAGAAAAGCTGGTGTAGCTTTCCAACCTTATTGTGATATTGAGTACTTCTTTTATGTTAATGTAGACAAACGAACTGGCTTTTTTTGAGTGTGTATGCTGTTGGTCGCAGATGACCTTTACAGCGTCACCGGATTTGGGGACGGCGAGATCCAAGGGGACCTCGAGCCGAGAATTGGTGAGTGCCTCTAGAGGTATTCCAGTTGGATGGCATCTCCCCACGGAGCAGTCTCCTCTCCGTCTGGAGCCTCTAGACCACCTGAACCTGCGGGCGTCGGCTCAACTAGAGAGCGTCTCTGAGACTCGGACCTCGGCACTAGTTAGCCGTTGTCGTGGGAGGTACGAACTGGCAGTCCACCTAATGGTAAGTGGTCACCGCCCAAGGTTACCACTCATGCATTGCCGCCTCAGAAGGAAGGTTAACCCGTCTTTTCATCCGTCCAACCGTCATATCATAGCTAAGAGGGAAAACCGCTGAGGGAAATTCGTTCCAGATCTTGCTGGTACGCAAGAAAATAATTGAATAACGCGTGGTGCAAAAAAGACTAGCTTCTAGATGGTGGGAGTGAAACTTTTATCTGCGGCGTGAAAAAACTTAAAAGTTTATTAACTTTGTTTCAATAGATAAATGAAGACCTCGTACGCAGCGGGCTGTCTGCAATCTCTGTAAAGCACGACAGCGTGATCCAGTGCTTGAGCATGCCACGAGCATGCGAAAGGATGCAAGTGCTTCCGGGTCTAGTAAAAGTAAGATAATATAATTATATGTGTAGTGTAGGTACGTATATTCAATAAAATTCATACTCACATAATTATATACCATTTATCACACGAGGCGAAGTCATTCATGTTTTAATACCTTATTATAACAATTGCTTAAGAGACTTTACCTACACGCATGATATAAATACTGTATAAAATATTCTGTACGGGGCGTTCTAAGAATTTAAAATTCATCACAAGTTTCGGCGCTGTGGTAATGAAGCGCGCGTGGATGACATGTTCTTTTTTTTAAATTCATAATACCACGCATCGAGCAGTAAAAATTATGGCTGTCTGATGAGTAAGCCCTTGGCGGAGAAGAGATTTAAAAAGCGAAAAAGTGTGATTTCGAACTTTTAGTACAACAATTTAAAAAAGTCGTTATAATACCCAAAAGATTTAGGACACATTATGTACCTAGGGTCATTTTCTTCTATATAACTAAGGAAATAAATATATTCGCGGATTAAACAAGCTGAATTCTTCTCAAATTTTCCTTTATTTATTTATTTAGCATAGAAACTCGTTCCGGAGCCTCCACAGGCCGGACTTGAAGCGCGTCCATTATTTGCGCCGCCTGACGCCGGATGAACTAGAGATACTGTTCCGCGGCTACTCGGACACTCCTGCACGTGGAATCAGCAAGATGGGTATGTTTCAATATCCATCCAAACCTTGTGTCTAAATTATCACATATTGGTATCGATTCTGGCGTGATTCTCTAAAGCTTAACTTAAATTTGACAACAGTGTATCCCTGTCATTCTTTATACAGAATGAAAAGGACAAATTGTTGTCAAATTGAAGTTTAGCTTTAGAGAATCGTGCCAGAATCGACACCATTCACTATTTACTTTTTTAAATACATTAACTTTTACTTTTTACGTTCAAAAAAATGAGCTCGAAAATATTCCTAAACGGTAATTGAACCAGGAACCCATTGGTTTCTACAAAACGTTCTTGGTCTTTTAAAGACTATGTTTTGCTGGTTGGGATGCACCAACCACAAAGTATAGTTATATATTTATTTTTTAAGCATTTAATTGCTAGATGTTTCTTTACACAATGTTTAGGATTTCCTTTTTTATATAAGAAGCTCGGTAATGCGTTAATTTAACGCATCTGTTCTGCGACCGTGGAAGTTAATTAACAGACTCGAGCTCCTCCCTCCTGTCTTCGAAGGGCATGTTAAGGTTTGATCCTGACTGCAACTGCAGTCATTAGCACCCACCAATCTGCACTGTGCCCACGTGGTAGACCATATTCCATTCTAAATTATATGATGTATAGATTTTTGGCGATAGACTTGCTGACAAACTTTGAGTTTGGTCTTCTTTTATCTTTATATATTTTTATTTTGTCGGTTCTGAAAATTGGAAGGATTGTCTCATGAATACAAATACATTTTCAGACAACCGATCACTGTTGCCACCTCCGGATGAAAATATTCAAACAAGGGACCAAATAGATAAAGAAGCTCGCATCCAAGATGAAGGTATCCTAGCATATTGATTTTCATGTTAAAGTCAATATAGATATATACTTATATGATCATCAAAAAAATAGTAAGTAATTGATCCTCAAAAAAAAACAATTGATAACTTAACCTAATATTTGTTACCAATTATAATTTAAGGATATCATAGATGTCTAGTTATCATGTAGTTATATCCCTAATATGTTGTTAACTTTTTCTATCTATATGTTTCACGATCCACGCCTTCTAATCGCCTCCTTCAAAAGTAGTGCTTGTTAACTTGGCAGTTAATGCGGCGATCGCCCTGCATCCAATACCCGAGACGAGGTCTGTCGCAGAAGACGTGCCTGCGGGAATGAGGTTGCACGGCGCCCGAGCCAGACTCTACACGTCTGTGCTCGCTGGTGCCAGAGCAGGAGATCAACTGGAGTAAGTAGCGTTGACTTAAAGATATGGGTGTTCTGAAGAATCACTCCGCAATTCGATACCAGAAGCAAAGTCTGGCCCAGAGAACGTGACAACGGGGATGAGGTTGCACGGCGCTTGGGCCAGACTACCATCAGGCTGTCTTCGCTGGCGCCAGAGCAGGAGATCAACTAAAGTAGCATTGCCTTATAGATGTGGGCGTTCTGAAGAATCGCTCCTTAATACGATACTAGGGACGAGGTCTGGCGCAGAAGAAGTGCCAGCGGAGCTGAGGATGCACGGTGGCCGAGCCAGACTCTTCACGTCTGTCCTCGCTGGTGCCAGAGCAGGAGATCAACTGAAGTAAGTAGCGTTGCTAGAATTGATATGGGCGTTCTGAAGAATCGTTACTCAATACGATACTAGAGACGAGGTCTGGCGCTCAAGACGCGTGCCAGCTGGGATTAGGTTTGGCGGCGCACGAGCCAATGAAACTCTAGAATACGTCTGTTCTCGCGGATGTCAGAGCCGGAGGAATAATTAGTAGTCGTACTGAAGAATCTTTTTAATTCGATACTAAACATGAGGCTTAGCGCAGAAGTGCCGGTGTGAATAAGGTTGCAAGGCGCACTTGATATGTAGGATGTGCCTGTGTTAATGAGGTTACAAGGCGCACGGGATATGTAATGCACTTAAATGAATATTCTAAAAAAATGATCTTTTCAGTGGTATATCAGCAAACGAAGAATACGACACGAAGGTACCGGACGAGCCACTACCTGAAGACGAGGTCCAATTGACTGAGGAACTGCAAATCATTCTGCCGCCACGATGCGACGACATCACTGCCGAATCTTCAAACACTACCACGTCGACAGAAAGCTGACATTTTACCTTTAATATATTCCGCCGTTAATCTATGAACTTTAAAAAATTACGTAAATTAGGTTAAACAATGTTATTAAGGTTCATAATCTAATGAAACCGCCATTTCGTCGCCGTCGTATTAGCCTCAAAATGCGACTGTTAATTTATAGGCTAAAACGAAATTCCAGAAAGAGAATAGGTCGCCTCTTTATGTATACTGATTGGCTATTAAGAAGTTTAGTTAATGATTTCTAATCAGTTGTTTTATTTTCAGTTTAGTACTAATTTATATTCCAGATGACCCAAATGATTAATCCTGCTGGCTGACCTACATTAATACTGAACATTCACATTAGTGCTAAGGTGGGTCAGTACGATTCCTTTCGTCCCATTAGTTCTGTTGAACAGTTACGTTGGCCGAACTAACGGGGTTTTTTCCCCACTAGTTCTGTCAGTAGTTTGGCTAGATTTTTTTGCCGAAGTAATGGTATTTTTTCCTATATATCCACTAGTTCTGTTAACAGAACTAGAATTCGCGACTGTCACGATGCCGGGTCAATTGGTGTATTCAGCATTGAAATCACTCTTAATCATGCATTCCCGACCATCACACCAAACCCTAACATCTGGGGATTATTTAATACATATAAAATAACACTAACGTTACGGATGGCATGGATGGTTTTTAAAACCACTTCTTGTCCGGTTTTTATAGAAAATTACTTGAGATTCAAATTCAGCGGGCCCGAAACCTCCGGACTGTAAAAAAAAAGTAGTTTGACTAGATGCGTAATTATATTGTTTTGTTCGCTTGCTCCTCATATATTGTCTATGTGAAGAAAACCGGCCAAGTGCGAGTCGGACTCGCGCACCGAGGGTTCCGTACAAACCTAAATTTTCAAAAATATTTTTAATTATATGATGCAACTAAAAAATTACGGTTTTCGCAATTTTTCCTTTATCTGTACTATATGGCGTTACTTCGTACTAAATTTCAAGATTCTAAGTTCACGGGAAGTACCTTATACGTTTTGATTCCCGTGCGAGTTTCGATTTGTTGCCGAAATTTGCGGCATAAACGTCTGTATCTTTTGATTGCTTTAGCTTAGGGGGCGTCCATAAATTACGTGAGATGTTTTTTTGATTTTTCTGTCCCTCCCTCCCCCCCTGGTGAGATGTCGTGAGATTTTATTCAACCCCCTCCCCCATCCCCCAATCTCACGTGAGATTTTTCAAAATGTGGGTTTCTTACTTTAATGCGGTGGATTGTTATTTTAAAAAGAAAAATAAAATGCTTCGTGCTTTTATTTACGACTAGTTAAGACTAGTAAGCAATATTGCTGAGTTATTTCTTTCGAACGAAATAGTGAATGATCTTAATCGTACTACGATTACTTGATTTTTTTTTGTATCAATCAGAAAAAAAATTGCGTGATATTTGATTCGACCCCCCTCTCTCCAACGTGAGATTAGATGAGATTTGACTCGACCCCCTCCCCCCCTTAAGCATCTCACGTAATTTATGGACGCCCCCTAGAAGTTTGATTTTTTCACAGCCCCAAGGGACAGTAGACTTGAGTATCAGATTTGAATTTCAGTTTGATACCTCCACGCGTTGCTGAAAAAACGGTCTAGACAGACGGGCGGACGGACAACAAAGTGATCCGATAAGGGTTCTGTTTTTTCCATTTGAGGTACGGAAACCTAAAAATGTGGTCCAGACAACCTGATGTCACAGTATCTGACCACTTTCTTATCATGTTTTTTCAGTGGTCGTCGAGGTACTATCTATAGAATAATTTAATGTATGTATCAAATAGTATCGAAAAGGTATTAAATTTTGATAGTCTCCAAACATAAAATATCGCACTTGATCCAGGGATTCTGACGCTTACGCCGAACTGCGCCGAGACGAGTGCGTTAAATTAAAAGCCAAAACACACAGGCGTGACGGAGCCGTGACGTCGCAGTGGCGTTTCGGGGCCTCATGTGTGTTGGCTCGCGTGTTTTGTGGGGAAAGTTTACAAAAATGCCTAATGAGTTCGAAATCCATATTCGATGAACAATTATGTAAAAAACTGAATAAACCGCTAGTAGCACGCCCCCGCACCGTAATGCGCAGCCGCCGCTCTGCGTGTAGTTACTCCATACACTATAATGCTGCAATTACATTTGGTCGTTAGCCCGTATTCGGATGCACGAAATACACTCGAATTCGGGCAACCGAAGCAATATTGATGCCGCAATCACATTTGGTCGTTAGCCCGTATTCGGGTGCACTACGAAAGACAATATTCGAATGCGGGCACCCGAAACAGTATTCTGTAACAGTACCCTGGAACGGACTGGAAGACGGTGACGGGTAAACAAAAGGAAATTTACCCGAAAACGGGCGTACTCGACTCCGTTTAATTACACTTAGTCGTTTACCCGACTTCCATTGGCACCCGAGCTAACGATGAAACGTAATTGCGCCATAAAGAATACAACGATCACGGAGGCCTCCGCCACGGCACCGCCCCGCCCCTACTCCGCACTGCGCCGCGCACGCCGCCGCGCCGTCTGTTCGTATCGCCGGTACGACCGGCCCCGTCACCGAGCCGCCTAGCCATAGCCGGCGGTGTGGAATATTTCGTACTCATTCAAACTATACAAAAAAAACCGCCTCCGCCTCCGGTTTCTGTGTGTTTTGGCCTTTGGATGATGATTTTTTTTAACTTAATTAACCATTGTGCACTGTAGCGCACAAGTGCCCTTTATGAACTTTCAAATGTTTCTGAAGTAGTCCAGCACTGTGATCCGGGTGCGCTAATGGAAGCGTCGCCACGCGTTGTAGTTGAACAACCAGGTCATAAAAACTGTGCGCCAGTATGATCTGCGCCCGAGAGCTTCGTAAAACCGGACATGGATTCCATGATGATTAAACGAGATTATATATTACAATGCTCCTACAAGTTGCGGGTGGGTGTAGTTTAAAAGTAATGCCGCTAAAAATTTTAACAAACATATTGGTGCCAATTCAGGCGTGATTCTCTAAACTTAAAACTAAATTTAACATCAATCTCTCCTTTTCATTCCTTAATGAGAATGACAAGGATACACTGTTGTCAAATTTAAGTTTAGGTTTAGAGAATCGTGTCAGAATTGATACCATTGGTAACATATTTATGTAAGGAATTCTGCTAGTTGTCGGTTATGAGCAAAGTGCTTAAAATAAAAGATTTGGATTTTTTTTATTTTTAGGGTATAGTTTTTTTTTTAGTTTCAATAATACAGATATATTTTTATTTTCTTTTTTAATGTTTTAAGAATTCAAATTGACCGTTGACAGCAATCTGTTTCTTAGTCAATTACCCCCTTATTAATAAACGAGGACTACGCTTGGATTAGTTACTTAGATGTTTAGTCTCTGTCCATTGAATGACAAATGGCATTTGAGTGATATGAATAAAATACGGAGTAACTAGTCTAAGCTTATTGCTTGTTAATAAATAAGATAAGGCGGTAAGCGTTTAGGGTATTATTGGAGTAGTGACATATTTCATGCTAGGCAATCTGCTTCTTAGTCAACTGGCGTTTTAGGCATTATTGAAGCAGTTAGCAGACTATTTAAGAACATTTGAATGACAAAACGGCGTAGTCATGATTTCTCTATTGTTTTTGCTTTATAATTGTTTGCAGTACCCTATAGATAAAATAATTTAATTTAAGTAAATATGTTGCCATTTTTCAACTTGGCGACTCTGTAAATAATAAAACAGGGAGAATAAAAACAGCCCTTGCTGAGTTTCTTGCCGGTTCTTCTCAGTATAAGATCACCCGCCGTAGCTTTACGAACCGATGGCATTCATATGTGCTTGTAACAGCCTAAACTGAATTAACGATTTTGATTATGATTAGTTGCATCTTGCATTTCAGGCACTGTTGTCTATGTTTTAAGGCGCTTTGCAGACGGCGGGGCGGGCCGGTGAATTTCGCCGCGAACGATAGCACAAAGTGAATCCTATACTACAAACGCACACATGACCGCGCCGCAGGCGCCCGGTGGGCACTGGCGGCGCGGCATGTCCGCGGCTGCCCGCCGTGGATCATACAAACCAGTTTATATGCAGTAGCTCAGTCCGCGCCACGCGCTTTTTAGTGATGGACTATTCACTAGAACGAACGTCCTGAACTGACTGCCTCTGCCCGTCGTGTGCTTTGTGTACGCGGCGAGGGCAGCCTCAGACATCGACGGGAGACGCGGTTTTTATTGCTTCGCGGACAAAAAGCCCGCCCCGCCCCGTCGTCTGCAAAGCGCCTAAGTGTTCTAACAATTTTGTTTAGAAATGCTTACTAACATTACCAAAGATAAAAACAAATGTTAGCTGATGTTTTTAAACATTTTAACTGCAGTTCTTTAATTCTGCAGTGGCAAAATTAATAAAAACAAATCATTATAAGTGTGAATTTTTTATTGAATGACCTTTCTACAATATAATACAGCAGACTGTAACTTATACCATACTCCTCTCGCGCAATATACAAAGAACTTAATAACGATTAGAACCCATTTAGAAATTATAATATAAACTTTTTTTTACATATCAGTGCGTTATCTATAAATTTAATTGCACTTAATTTTTAGTCTAATCGGAATAATTGCGTTGTCGATATAATAATAATGTAGGTACTAAGACTAAAAACTCTTTCAAAAAGTTATTTTAAAGTAAAGCTTCTTCGAACTTATTTAATGTTTTATTATCTCTAAGTACTGGGAACACCTAGCATTTGTATTAAATCGGGGGGTACCTATTTGCACAACGGAACTTTATTGAACAATGTTTGGGATCTGGGCCTAGTTTCTTTGTTAATGGCTTGTGTTGATGTCAATTTGGACAAACGTGCCAGTACAAAATCTAATGATCAAACGTGTTTGTTCGAGTAACTATGAAAAATCTGTAATTCACACTGAATCTGAAGACATTTATTTAATTTGTTTTCTGAATAGAGAGCGAATGAGAGAGCTAAAATAACCCTTAATCGCAATACAACAGTTATTTAAAGGGGTAATTAATTTAAGATCATTGCAAATTATTTGAAAAAAATAAGTTTTAATAGAATGATAATATGTTCCATAGTGCACATAGCTACCCAAAATTAAACTTGTATTTTCTAATATGGTATAAAAAAATAAGCATTTGGACAGTAGTCGTATGGACTATTGGAAGTGCACTTCTGGACACATCTGTCGGCCAATGGTTCCTAGCTAAAAATGTTACTATAAGCACAAAGTTTTTACCTAATTTTGATGCTGAATTATAAACTATATTTTTCGTGGTCCTAAAAATATATTATTATTGCTCAACCTAACATATATTTTTGCTACAGACCGTTGAAAATTATAATACTAAGTTGGCACACAGATGTATCCGGATGTAAATATATTGTAAAATCAAACAATTGAAATCAACAAAACGGGCGCACACTCAAAGGCTGCAAAGCCGATAATCTTTTTCAATACTATTAATCTATTAGATGGATTTTGCTGTCAATTTTGAGACAACTTTCCTATTTCTTAATATAAAAGTCCCGCGGGAAAAAATGACAATTGTGTCCAAGCCACCGAGAATTCTAGTGTGTTTGAGCAATTTGTTAAAATTGCTGCAAAATAACGTTTATTCTTGTTGAATCTGTTATTTTGTATGCTGAAACAAAAACACGATATTGTATTGTGTGTTTCAAAGTTCAAGTGCTGTCCAAGAACCACAGTAGGAATGTTTCCTATTATTACTAAATTGTTTCACAATAGAAAAATCGTTAAGTTCGTTTCGAAATTTGATAACTAACTAATGAATTGATAATAGAATTAAGAAAAACTGTATAAATATATGTTTGGGTGCCTTTGAGAGTTTTGCCTTCAAGAAATACATACATATATATAATACACTTGTCACTTTAACGCACTGCAACATAAATAATATATAAATCAATCAACCATCCGAGTTACAGAAAAAGATTTATCTATAGTGGTCATCAAAATATGTCGATCCATTCGATTTATATTGTAGAACACACATACGTTTCGTTTTAAACAATCGATTGTTTCAAATAATCGATGTTCATTTTTTTACTTGACGGAAAATTACAGTCCGATTTTTTTAACGGCCAGTATAGATATTCACAAAATAACATAGAAACAGGTGAGATTAACGTAGAAAATAGTACCAAGTCTAATTCACATTCATGTAGTAAAAAAATACGAATCAATTGAGGCAAGAAATAATAATATCGACATATTACTATACTTCGGACTTAGAATTGAGAAACCGTACCAAAAATATTGTGAAAGTATTCGGGCTTCGTTACATATACTACGGCAAACCAAATTATGGTTTTATTTAAATAAACAACCAAGAACTTCATGTGACTTTATATCAAATGACATAAAGTTCAAAATTAATTGAGGCAAAATTATTTTTACACAAAGAGAATTTATTATGCTGTTCAGTGTATAAAGTATACACGCCAGGAACTTCTTGAACAACGCCCATAGACCAGGAATGCTGCGCAGTAGCAATTTTGCATACACAAACATCTACTGCGCAAGTTTATTTGACCGTGGTTTTGCTCAAGAAGTTTGCCGCTACCTATACAGGAGCTCGATAGCGCAAGTGGTTAGCGCGTTCGGCTGCAATCGTTCAAGTTAAGCAACTTTCGCAGTAGTCGGTCATAGGATGGGTGACCAAAAATTAACTATCTCAAGCTCCTCCGTGCTTCGAAAGGCACGTTCAGCCGTTGATCCCGGCTGCAGTCGCTAGCACCCACCAACTCGCACTGGGCCCGAACGGTGGGTCATGGCCCAATCTCCCTATTCCACCCATAGGGAAGACCTGTGCCCCAGCAGTGAGGACATTAATAGGCTGATGATGATGATACATCAGATTAATTACTTAAATACATAATGAAGTTTGGCTGACATTTTATCGATATATTTAAAGTTTTAAGGTTGTTACTCTATTACTAAATTAAAACAACGCCACTACGCGATATATAGAGCGGCATCTTGCTTCCTTATCGCTTTTAGATCATATAGTGAGTTCAAGATTGTTTTTCATATTCTAAGTCCGGCGTTTCTTTAAAAACAATATGGATTATGGTCCCCCGATTTAACTACTACGGAATTACATCGAAAGCGGTGAGTCGCATGTATGGTAGACGAAAGCTTTCCTTACGCGAGGGCCAGATACAATTAAGAGCAGTGCAAAATTCTAAAGAAGAAAAATAGAATCTATTACCATATACATAAAGTCCAATATCTTATGATCGAAAAAAATATGCGTTAGCGATTCGCGGAAGGCGTAGTTTCAGTGTTTTGTGTTAACGTAATAATCAATAATTACACAAAATATTTTGTTTGAAATGACAACACTGGCTTAAATCTGACATGACAAACTAATTTTGATATCATTCTGTCCTTTTCATTATCTATGGTGCATGATAAGCATATGATTGCAATTATAGGGATGTATCCAAAATGAGTGAAAAAGATAGCTATCTATTTGTCACTTTGATCTGCTCTTAGTATGTTCTGCCCCCTAAAATCGATTAATTATACAATACTAACCATACAAGCTCACGCCTCTGAAGTTAGCTGTAAAACGATAGGCAAAACATGACCAATACTTTAATTACGCAACGTAAAGCTAACTTCAGAGCTGTAACACTTGATTGGCGCAAATGTACAGTCAACAGGAATAATTGTATGCACCGTAGAACCATGTCAAAAAACGTTGATCAAGATTTTATATACTAGTTGTAAATTTGTGACGGACCGATTTTATGTGAAAAAGTTCCAGTGTATACATATTATTCTGCTGGCTGAATACAGTCGAATATGTCGTTGGTCGAGAATCCGATAATAGTAAAGAAACTGTACTATTATCGAAACATCATAACCCCAAAAAATTCATATAACCAACTTCTTCCGACCGTACATAACAGATGATGATTATTTGACATTTGATTTTGACACAATATATTTACAAAGTTCGATTAATGGTATTGTACTTCGACTGTTATGATAGTACACAGATGTATACTAATTTATTGTAATTAAAAATGTCAATTGGCTAAACAATATTTTACTACAACCCTCTTTATTGCTAACTACAAAAATACATTCGTTTGTCTTAAATAATAATTGCTCGCATCAAAGGAATAATTTTATTTTAATAGCTGTTTTAACATCTATCTAATAGCTTACACACTTGCATACTATAATAAGAGTCAAAGTGCTAGTACTAAACACGTACCCCCTTTAAATAAACGAATAAAAGTTACGCAGTGTTCCGTCTTTGTCTAACGAATCGCAAAATTCATTTGAGTGACAAGGACAAAACACTTCCATGTTTATTCTTCATTTATTGACTAGGGGGATAAACTTGCAGGCGTGCATCAAGCTGATTTACATTGATTAATTTTAACAACCAAACCATGTTTTTCATTTATTAAATCCACACATTCACGTCTCCTTTCATAACGGATTTAGAAACCTCTAATTTCTATCATACAAAAGGAGGTAAACATTAAATTAGTTATAATAATAATAATAAAACTCATTTACTCTATGTAATAGTAATAATAATAATCATCAGTGTTTTCTTTTTCAATTAAATAAGAAGTATAACACATACAAAAATAATGATAAACATACAAAAAAAAACATTTGGAGTTACAACAAGCTTTCTAAATTCCTCATTTCTTTCCTAGCTGTTATTAATTATTATTAAATAATGGAATAATTGATTCTTGCTGTTGATGTGTGACAATAAACTTGTTCACTTGTTTCGCTAACTATATGTTTAGTCGAGTAGTCCATCCGCCATCGTACTATGTACTTTTATAGTTTGTGCACTAATTCGATATTTAGCACGTTACACAGCACTATTTTGCGTGGTAGGGTGTTGTATACTGTTACAACGGCGTAGTCGCCAATTCATATACTTAAATTAAATGGCATCGATATCCTCACCTGAAATAGAAAACAGAAATATTACATTATTACATACTAGCTGACTTGGCTAATTTCAAATTTTCTTTTATACAAGCCTTGTCCTGACAGTTAAAAAGAAAACTAAATATAAAACCGAATAAAAAGTAAACTAAAATTTTAGTTATTTTTATAGTTCATAAGTGATAATAGATGTTTAAATCTAAAGATTTTTTTACTAAAAATATAAAAAATATAAATACAATCACTATTTCTTCTTTCAAATGTTTCAAACTTGTAAAGGTGTTCGTTTGACATTATGGGTTACCTACAATGCGAAGAGATGGCGCTGCCTTGCAGCCAAGTAATACTAGAGAAACTTCGACACGGCCATCAGAGCCGCGGTAGCATAATTGGTCAGTGCATCCGCCCGGATTGCGGAGGGTGCGGATTCGAGTCCCGTCTGCTGCCTGGCCCGTGTGGATTTTTTTCTAGTAAAATTTTCGTTTACAGTACTTACCGAGGCTTGGAGGCGGACAGGCCTACTACTCCGCCGCTCATAACTTGTGATTTGATGTTAGTCACGTGAGCCCTTAGTACAGTATATGTGAGTACGTACCGAGGCGTGAAGGCGGACAATCCGCCTACTCCGCCGCCCATAGCTTGTGGTTTGAAGTTAGCCACGAGAGCCCCTCGTACAGTATATGTGAGTATGTACCGAGGCGTGGAGGCGGACAGGCCGCCTACTCCGGCGCTCATAACTTGTGATTTGAAGTTAGTCACGTGAGCCCTTCGTACAGTATATGTGAGTATGTACCGAGGCGTGGAGGCGGACAATCCGCCTACTCCGCCGCTCATAGCTTGTGGTTTGAAGTTAGCCACGAGAGCCCTTCGTACAGTATATGTGAGTATGTACCGAGGCGTGGAGGCGGACCGGCCGCCTACTCCGCCTCTCATAACTTTTGATTGGAAGTTAGTCACGTGAGCCCCTCGTACAGTATACGTAAGTACGTACCGAGGCGTGGAGGCGGACAGGCCGCCTACTCCGCCGCTCATAACTTGTGGTTTGAAGTTAGCCACGAGAGCCCCTCGTACAGTATATGTGAGTATGTACCGAGGCGTGGAGACGGACAGGCCGCCTACTCCGCCGCTCATAACTTGTGATTTGAAGTTAGTCACGTGAGCCCCTCGTACAGTATATGTGAGTACGTACCGAGGCGTGGAGGCGGACAATCCGCCTACTCCGCCGCTCATAGCTTGTGGTTTGAAGTTAGCCACGAGAGCCCTTCGTACAGTATATGTGAGTATGTACCGAGGCGTGGAGGCGGACAGGCCGCCTACTCCGCCGCTCATAACTTGTGATTTGAAGTTAGTCACGTGAGCCCCTCGTAAAGTATATGTAAGTACGTACCGAGGCGTGGAGGCGGAAAGGCCACCTAATCCGCCGCTCATAACTTGTGGTTTGAAGTTAGCCACGTGAGCCCCTCGTAGAGTATATGTGAGTACGTACCGAGGCGTGGAGGCGGACAGGCCGCCTACTCCGCCGCTCATAACTTGTGGTTTGAAGTTAGCCACGTGAGCCCCTCGTAGAGTATATGTGAGTACGTACCGAGGCGTGGAGGCGGACAGGCCGCCTACTCCGCCGCTCATAACTTGTGGTTTGAAGTTAGCCACGTGAGCCCCTCGTAGAGCCCGTCGCCGGAGGTGGCACACGACGGCTGCACATACCAGTTGCGGTCACGTATGCGCGTGAGACCTAGTTTCTCCTGTATCTCGTGGGGCTTCATTGCTGTAATATGCAAGGAATAATTGTCTCATTTATTACGTAAATAAAACTACGAGATTCGTGAAAAAGTTAAAAATATGTTTCACTAGAATCAGCCTATTAATGTCCCCACTACTGGGGACAGACCTTCCCTATGGATGAAAAAGGGAGATTAGGCCGTGATCCACGCGGCCCCAGTGCGGATTGGATCATTCGGAACGACTGCGGATTCAGACTGGACCACCGGCTTAACATGCCTTCCGAGCAAGGAGATCGAGATAGTAAATTTTTGGTCACCCATCCAATGACCAACCACCGACCCCCCATCCAATGTTAACTATGGCGAAGCAAAAATCATGCCATAGAGTTGTGAAGAATCAATTCGGAACGAATGTGTAGTCATTTCTCATCTGTTTCACCTGTAATAGATTTCTAGGAGATGACATCACGGTAAAGCTAAAAAATGTGACTATCAATTATGTTTTTTATTTTAATTATGTCACTTAGAACATCGAAAGCAAAGACATATAAAATGGACTGAGCCCTGCCAACTATAAAGCAATACTGGTTAGAAAAGTGTAAAAGTGACAAAGCGATCAGGCTGCCCGTACTTCATGTATGTAAGTTTGACTGACTGTTTTTATCTCTTTCTAGAGATTTGCCAATTTCACGGGAGTGCCGGTCAGTCCAGCCAAATTATCAACTCTTGATGCCAAGCAAGTTTTGTTAAAGAGAGACATCACATAAACACTGTAGAGCGACATCCTGCTCTAAAAGCCGTTCTGGCGTTAAAGTCGAACGAAATAGAATAGACGAATTAGAAATGATATAGAAGCATAACCAGGGCTTGTTTACCGGTTAATTTTAAAACCTTAATCAGTATCATGTACATTAGGAGCGTTTTATTTAGGTTTGGCTCTGTCTTAACCTTAAAAAAACCGGTTTTCCTAAAAAGCGAAATCAAATAGGTTTTGAATCACTGTAGCGGTTTTTAAAGGGTTTCATTTCGCTCTTACTGACGGCATCGCCTTCACCGTTTCAATTCAAATTTATAATGATTTTATGTCAGTTTCTTTCCAACTACAGAGCGAGTGTATAAAGTTGTGTGTCAGTACACAACTACAAAATGAATAACTTGACTCACTAGACGCTAGCAAACGTGTCAAAAAATGCATCAAACTCTGAGCATTAACAAGTTGTGACTTGATTAGTTCAAACAAAACAAACTTCAAGCCATGCCGACGCGTCGCGTCGCTCTGGATTAAACCGGTTTATTAAAGTTTTAGGTCCGCTTTCATTTCGGACACGCCCCGAACGAAACCTTTACTAAAAACCGGTATTAACCTTTATTTACCGGCATTTTCGAAACCGGTTACAAGCCCTGAGCATAACTCTCTAACAGAGGCCGCTAAAACACGGTTCCACAAACTCAAGCTACTAAACTCCAATAGTTACGCGACACCCAGCACATAGACAAAACAAAATACTTTGACAAATCAAATTTTTGGTACCTAATGAATTCTGCAACCATACATTGGACAAGATAATGTTAAACGGAAATCCCCACCAATCCCACGATTGGCGTGCTGATCGCATTTTTTCGCCCCGCAGATTTGATTGCAGTTTGCGTGGTACCACTTTTTAGCACAGTTCGTGTTCAATAGTATTTCTAATGCGTTGCCCTAGGGATATTAAGAGTGACCTCACCATCAGGCAAGTCTTGCTTGTTGGCGAAAATGAGTATGATCGCGTCGCGCATCTCCCTGTCGTTGATGATCCTATGCAGCTCCTGGCGCGCCTCGTCGATGCGGTCGCGGTCCGCGCAATCTACCACGAATATTAGACCTTGAGTACCTGAAATGGAAACATATCGTGATCAATTGTTAAAGGCAAGTGCAGTCGCAAACCCGAAAACCTTCAAAAAAAGAGCGTACTCCGCCTTAAAGGCCGGCATCGCATTTGTGATAATCCTGATGTTGCAGATGTCTATGGGTGACGGTAATCACTTACTTTCAGGTGAGCCGACCCCTATAATATAAAAAAGCCATGGAAGAACTTTTTAAGTGCAAGTCGCGGCACGAAACTCTAGCGCTGACCGTTATTGCGCAGAAGTAAAAATTTAGATGTCTTGGGGGAAAACAGAGGTGCGCGGGCGGGCTTGCGTTGATCCGATTGGCTCTCTAGTCGTTCCATGCGCAGCTATTCCCTCCGCGATTTGTTCAGCGCTAGAGTTACGTGCCGCGACCCGTAATACTCCAAGATTTTAAGCATTTTTTTTAATCTTGGAACTGAATTTTAAGCCAGTTTTCCTCAGCAGCTTGAGACGAAATTTTGCATAGACGTTGAGTTAAGATGACAATCTATGGAAAGTTAGGTTTGCACTCCCGAGATTGCTCCACAATCTAGTTTCTAAAAACAAAGTATCATAATCCATTGCGTGTTTTGAAGAAACGCGATAAGCGACTTTATATTATACTATATATGACAGAACACCCACATAGAGACCGCATTATAATATTTTTTATTTGTAACCAAAATCGTCAAAGTTGCACCGTGCGGGGAGGGTGACCCGGTTTTGATTGGACACGTCTGTGTGACGTCACGGTCGAGTGACAAATTAGGTGAAAACTTGTATTGCGACATATTTCTTTTTTATGTTTACACGCACATCACTCAATAAACAAAACACTGTTTCAACGGGTTTTAAATGCTTTTTTAATACTTTTATAATTATCTCTACGTTTCGGATCCTTTAAAGGCTTCGTTCTCGTAAAATATGACACAATGGTGTATGATTGAATGATTTTTAAAATTTAAAATCATACTTTGGAGAACGGCGGCTGTCAAGGGTACTAAAAGTAGAGATATGTATAAAAGTAAAAAAAGGAATTTGAAACCCGTGAAATTTAAACCCAATTTTATCGCAAAATTAAGAGGGCGTGTCGCACGCGTATCCAGTATTACATACGTTAGGCAGCAATGGGAGTGCGGACATTCGGCAACGGATTAGCAGAACATCAGCCGCACGCACGGCACGCACTGTGGGGACCGAAGTCCTCAGAGGACGTGTCGAGCGAACGGTGCAGGAGCATTGTCTGGTTTTTAGTGGACCTGTTCATTTAAACCGGCCCAAGGGCTGGCTGAAATGAGCAGGGAGGAGTCACACATACCTTCATCTCGCTTCCCCGGTGGTTGAAGGATGCGTAAGGCATTTCACAAACAAAAAAAAGGGGGTACAAACGGGCGCGGTCTCTAAAGGGAGTGCTCTGTACTATGTGTAGAATTGATCGTTAGATATAGAAAGACACACCTTTACTCACACATACACAATGAAAAGGCTTTCAAAAACGGATACAGATAGTGAGTAAAGGCGGTGTTATCGCTAAAACCGACCTCTACCGTGTGATTGTTGCAACTAACCTGTGTAGTAATGCCTCCAGAGCGGTCGTATTTTGTCCTGCCCGCCCACATCCCACACGTTGAATTTGACATTCTTGTAGGTGACGGTTTCCACGTTGAAACCGACCGTGGGTATCGTTGTGACTGACTGACCTAATTTTAATTTATATAAAATAGCTGATTGGGTGTTTAGGAAATATTTTTTGTTAAATAGATTGCTGTTCATTCTGGATTGTAAAAACAAATGATTGCTAGCATGATTCTAACCAAATTTCACAGATGTCTCCTCTTTTCATTCGTTATAAAACAGGTCGTGCATTAGTAATGCCGTATCATGAAAACTTTAATGCCAAAGTTGGGCCAAGTGACATAGTAAGCAGCAATACACCACCTGCTGCCAGACATGTTTGTTTTTGTCAATAATCTAACGCAATTTGAGTTATTACTTCATAAGCTTGATGCTCTATAATCCTTTCTTTTTCTTTTTTTTCGATGAAGAGGAGAAAAAATTCATTGTTAATGCCACATCATGCACCCGTAGATACATGATCCGAGATGCTGCATTTGGTAAGTGGAAAGCAGGGTGCTGCACTGCTACATAGAGCTTGAAGATCACTGACCGTCCGCAGTCGCAAAAGGGCATGCTCTTGTGTAAGCACAATTGACTGCCCCCCACCCCTGCGGCCGTCCAGCGACCAACTCCACGCCCTCAAACACGATCCTGGGCTTCTCTTTGGTTCACGCGCCAAACGCCTAACCACCTGTTCCGCAACTGTTGTCCATGATGTATCGTCGGTCGTGCTTCGTCTCCCATACCTACCAGATAAAACAACATCCCGATCTACCCCGCAATAATGGGACATAACTACGGGTCTCTGGATTGAGTGTCGCCGTGGGGATGCTCTATAACCCAAACAACATAATAAGGCCTTGGATCCAGTGACACCATCCGCTATCGGTGCGGATATACTAGTGCATCGAGTCCTGTCTGCTGCCAGGACCGCGTGGATTTATTTCCTAGTAAAATTTTCTTAACTTTAAACACCTTGCAGTTAAATTTTTAAAATAAATATAATAAACTAATCGGTCATGGTTTCGCTCACTAGCCAAATTGCTCTGTATGATCTTCGTTGGACCTCAACAAGATAACAAGAATTCACTCCTAAAGGCAACCTTCTTAGGATTATTGCGCACGATTTGAGTTTGGCACAAGTTGTTCAGTAACCGGCATCAACATCCCGTTTAAAAATATAAAGGACTGGCACGATTTTTCCACGCGCTTGATTCACAATGCGAGTGAGGAATTAATGCTATTCAAATTGTAGACTAATGGCATAACGTATATTTGGCGCCAAGGAGTTGATGATTTGGCATTTGTTCAAAGGAAACGATAATTGCTGGGCTCCGTTCTGATTGTTACTGTCTGTTTGCAGCATGCGCGTTTATGCGAAGCCACAATTAGAAACTCTTTGTTCTTAATCGGTCATAGTCTGAAAATCTACAATGAGAACTGGCACCAAAAGATTAAATAATTCTCAAGTACTACGTGTGTTACTCGATAAGATAATGCACATAGGGCAGTAAATGTAACCTGATTAAGAGAACGATTGAACAAAGGTCTCCCTAGTTCTGTGTAACATTGAACTAGTTCTTTAGTACTAGCGAGAATAAAAGATCTTTTATTCTTCCCCAACGGAACATGTAGAAAGTCAAAAGTGCAATTGTTTGGTTTGAACGAATAAACCTCCAACATTCGGGAAGTATATATATATAATATATTGCAATCTCGTTGGACCATTTTACATTTTGTTTCACTTATTTCTTTTCAGTCCGGGGCACAACTTTAATGACACTTTTGTATTTATTATAGATTAAAGCTTCATCAAATTATTCTATATTGAAAAATCATGCTAAAAAGGAACCATCCATCCAAAAAAAAAAACTGCCGAATGCAAGTTAAACGTTCATGTAACCCGACCCAAACGCCAAGTGATTAGGATATCTTAGGAGATATTTTTAAACCATTAAAGCACCTTTGATGCTCTATGCAAGGAAACCGTGTCACAATAAAACTAAGTAAACTTTATAATAACAAGGACCATTTTTGCTTAAAACTATGCAGACCACGTGTTTATCAGTTATTGATCGCGTGTTAGCGTCCATAGCAACTAACTGTGACATTTTAATGAGTCAGAGCAGTCGATAGTGATTTAGAATTAATTGTTTGGGTCGCTATAAAGATGATTTGTTATTTTGTATTTATTATTTATTGATTAATAAGGATGATCTTCGCGTTTTGCAAGAATATTAGGGTCACTGAGTAAACAATAATCAATAAACATAGCACGAACAAACAATCCATAAAGAAATTAAAGATCGGAGACACTGTGACTATATTCTTGGACAACAAAAAGTTAACAGGTTTGTGTAATACACTTAAAAGTCTGATCGTTTGTTTTTGTCATTGCAACTTGCAACGGTTTTGAGCACTTTTCTGAGCACACTTATTAGCACGTGTTCTCGATGGCAAATGAGTCTCCTTTTGAAGGTCAATGATGTCATTGGCATTAAGGTTGGAAACAGAGTTCAAAGTCAAATAAATATGTCACTGGGGTTTTGAAGCTTGATGACGAGCTCGATGGCGCAAGTGGTAAGCGCGTTCGGCTGCGATCATTAATTTACTATCTCGAGCTCATCCGTGCTTCAGAAGGCACGCAAAGCAGTTGTTCCCGGCTGCATCTGCGGTCGTTAGCACTCATCAATCCGCCATCAATGGGCCCGCGTGGTTGGATCATGGTCCAATCTCTTTATTCCATCCATAGGGAAGGCCTGTATGTGCCCCAGCAGTGGAGACATTACCAGGCTGGTGATGATGATAGGACTAAGGGACTCGGCGCAGTGTTCAGCGCATTCGATCTGCGCTAGTGGAAGTAAAGTTACTTTCTCAACGGCCGGCCGGTCATTAGATGGGTGGCAAAAATAATAATTATCTCGAGCTCCACCATGATTTTACAATCATTAACACCCACCGTCCGCACTGCACCCGCGTGGTGGTTCATGGCCCGATATACCTTTTCTTACTTCAATACTATTATATTGAAGTACAATATAATATATCCGGCATTGTGGTTAACCTCATGAAGTTAGCACAGTTAACTGCAGTTGTATTTTTGTAACCACAACACAATACGTTTTCATGCCGCGGGACAGACCTTAGACGCAACGAACATTTATTTTTTATAAATTATTAACACGCACAGTCGCTTAATTTGGGTATGGTTGCGTTTCGTTTCGCTAAATATTTAATGTTCCAGGCAAGTCTACCTTAACCTATCGCGGGGGCTTTATTTACAAAGTTATCAACAACTTTTTTTTTACCTGCGAGGGATGCAAGAGAAGATCAGGACATATACCTTTATCTAAAAATATTGACCGATTAATTTGCATTTATTTTTACTTCATACTGTATTTTAATAAAAAGTTATTTTTCAATAGCACTACTACTTAACATAAAGATGCTAGAAACAGGCCTATACAATTATTATAAATGCTCAAATATCTCTGTCTGGTCTTACGCTTTCACACTAAAAACGATAAAACTGATTTTTGCGAATGTCGGGTTAGAGATACCGGCAGGCTTGTAGAAAATGATAGGCGACTTTTTGCCGCGATAACAAGTTTCATGAAAAGGAAAAAGAAAGGGGTGAAACAAGGGTAAAAAATCTTATGGGAAATCAATTATTTCACGCAGACAATGTCTCGGGCTCTCTTTATAGTGACTTTCAAAGTTTATAGCGGCTTGTTGAAGTTAGCGCAGTAAAGGAAATTTGGATGCACTGACCGAAACTACTGAAACCTGCTCACAGTTACGGTCGTTGCCAACTTCACAACTGATATAAAGTTTGAATCGTCCATTAATACATGCATGGGTTAATTCTGGACCGATATCAGGTAGGCACTCATTTCTATTTAGGGTGGGTATAGAGGGTAAAAAATATTATTAGAAATCAGTTATTCCACGCACATGTAGCCTCGGGCAATCTCAGTGCGATTCGAACTTAATGGAGGCTTGAAGTTAGCGCAGGGAAACGATATTTGGAGGCACGCGGGATTTCGCCAGTTCACCGACCGAAACTACTGAAACCTGCTCTAAACTTAACTCAACTGATATAAAGTTTGAATCGCCCATTAATTCATGCATGAGTTGATTTCGAACCGATATCAGATACTCGTTTCTAATGTTTCAAAAAGGATACTAGTCTTGCCGGCAGCATCCAGTCCCAGCATCAATATTCTCATCTCCTTGTTTCCGAAGATCTTCGAGAGTAGTTTACCCATGGTGACGAGCACTCCTCAACCGCACAACTGAAACCAAAAATAAATTTTCATAAGTCAATATTGATCCGTCATAATATAATTCCCTGCAATTGAGCATGTGATTGTGATAAAGAAACAAAAAACGTCAGTAAGGAGTTACTAAAACAATGTAGACAAATAATATCCCTTCACGCTATGCGGCAGTTGGCAAATTTTGAGAATATGTTGTGTATAAATATCGCCCTTAACGACACGCCACAATATTTGGCATTGGACGGGTATGTCTTGATGTTCAGATCCAATATTTCATTAATTAACAAGGGATTTCGATACATAACAAAGAAACCACTCGTTGAAGTACTGTCTAATTAGACTGTGGTGGAATTTAATAATTGGCAAAATACTTAATGGTTGCCTTTACTTTCATGTGCCAGTCCGCTATAAAATTTTACAACAAAAGCTGATCATCATTATCATGATTAGTCCACTGCTGGAAAAGGCCTCTCCCATGGCACGCCATTGAGCTGAAATTCTAATAAAAAAAGCTGATTTCACTGAGACCGAAGCATGAATTTTGGACGGCTCTGTAACGTCTTCATCTTCAATTTTTGTAAGGAAAAAGCTAGTTTGTTGGGCCTCTGTATAAAATCGCAGAGGAATAAATCAAAAATTACTTTAATATAATTCTATATAACCTAAATAACATTTCCTAAGACGGCTTTGCCAAATACGGTGGTGTATTGCCACACTCGTTTGTGGAGTTTGTAGTTCATATATCAAGTATAAAAGTTTGTAAGAGTTATAGCAGCGATAAAAAGGTTAACAGCGTACATGAACTTCTTCTACTACGTTGTTTAAATAATGTTTGCATACCCGTGTGACTGAGTAGAATCGAGCGACATACTAGCATAATTTTCTTAGCCGACATTTTTCTAAAATGATATCCCTCAGACTATCTCTGATTGTATCAAAACAAACCCGATAAAAAGCTTCAATGAACAGAACAGAACACTTGACATGCCTGTAATGAAGTAAGATAAACGCTGTTCATATTACCATACGAATACCAAACACGCGGAGGGGGACATACATACATACACGAACATGCCGGCTCGTCGAAGGTCTCCGGGAATCAGTAATTAGCTACTGGTGTCGTGTTCTGAGTCATGTCATGACTGTCACTGGTGATACCGCGATCTAAGCACAGTTTCTTACCAAATGTTGTTATAAACAAGCAATTCTAAGATGTTATTCTAATATACATTTAAACAAGAAGTTCAATATAAGTCTTTCGAAGGTAGCTCGTCAAAATTAATTGAAGAGCATACTCTTAATAATCAATTTGAAAAGGAAGCTATAAGTTGTTAAGTAAAAAAGAGTGGTGAAAACATAAGAAATAAATATATAAACAAGAAGTATACTACTATACTGCTGAGCTATGCGTCTAAGAGATATAACGTAAATTCATGGCGTTCTAATTGCATATTCACTAGGCCTCCATTTCAAAGTAGAATTCTGCCAACAGATCGAATCAAGATTCCTGGAATTGCTTAAAAACCCAGACGAACGTAGATAAATATATTCTATGCGTGAACGCTGCTAGTAAATTTCTTTGCGAAAGCAGTTAAAGATAAAATGGCTTTTCGGTGCTGTATTTAAAAAAAAAATAACTGAAGATGCAAGAAAAATAACTTACACGCAAGAACTCCAATAACATTTCAGTAATGACTCTTGTTTAGTTGCTTATTCTCACTTAACTTAGACATGACAAAGGGATGTTTGGCATCATGACTTAAGCTACTTCAGATGACTAAGTTAATTCGGTCGTAATCCACATAGAAATATGAAAATGTCTGCTTTCTTTAGCAAGGTAAAGGCCAAGTTTTGTTAAGTTTTTCTATAAAAACTACTCTGATACTTCGTGCCACAATGTACTCAGGGATGAAATATGAAGTCGCAATCATAATCCTTTTAAAAGCACTTCTGATCTGAGTGACTGCGTGTAAGTGAAGTTATTGCACAAAATGTTAATTCTTAAATGAAGTTGAAGTTAGTTTGACGCCTCATCATCATCATGTCAGCTTTTCGACACCCACTGCTGAGCATAGGCCTCCCCCAAGGATCTCCACACTGATCTGTCCTGCGTCACTCGCATCCATCACCTTCCCGCGACCTTCACAAGATCGTCGGTACACCTCGTAGGGGGCCAGCCCATTGACGATTGACGCCTAAACATTTCATATTTCATCCGCAAGTCCAGTGCTGGCGATTTTGCACAAAACTTTGACACTTAGGCAAAGGTCGCTACGTAATATAAAGGTAGCCTCGTTAGAACTTATCAACGGTCGCGCTCATTCAATGAACACCGTAAACGTAGTCACGGAGTAACTGCATTAAGCTTGTCCCAGGACAACAGTCACGTTTCTTTTTGACAAACCACTTTAGAGATTTGAATTCATTTGTTTTGTAGCAATTTATTGTTTTATGCTACAGCCACGATGACGCGCTACTGCGATCTTTTTTCACCGAATTCAAAAAGGAGGAGGTTCTGTGTTCGACTGTATATATATATTATGTTCACCGACTTCTCCGTCAATTGTGATATTGTTTACTTGGACGATGTAATTTTCACTTAAATGTATGAATTTTTTTTAAACAAACAGTATAACCGACTTCATAATCGAAAGTAGAACTAAAAACTAAAAAATAATATCTGGTTCATGATTTGGAAGACCGCCGGGGTCAAGATTGAAACATATATTTTCGTTTCTGATAGGTAATATACGTCTTACAATCTTGACCCACACGACTTTCAAATCATGAACCAGATATTATTTTTTAGTTTTTAGTTCCATTTGTAGATTTAGAAGTCTTTTTTTTGCAATTTTTCGTTTTCATGACAAGTCGGACCAAGCAATAGTCACATTTCAGAACATGCTTTGCTTGGTTAGATGCGTCGTGAAAACGGTAAATGTTTGCATTAGTGCAATAGTGTGGTCGTAGTATTACACGATTCTTAAACGCTAGGACATACGAACAATGGCTGGAATTATTTATTCAGTGTTTAATTTTTCACCGATTTACAAATATGACATTTAAATGATACAACCAAAACATTAGGTAATTCCAAGCCGTTTTCAATTCTTGTTTAATCAATAAGAATAAGGCAAGATTCTAATTACATCTTGATAAGAGCGGTTCTAGGTTTGTTAAAGTCTGCGTGTGAATGTGTGTGCTTTCTTTCTTAGAGCATAAGAATCTGACTCACCATCAGAAAAACAACACTACCAAAAGGTATGTTAAGGTCGTAGCACACATATCAACTCGGAAAGGGCTCGTCACCGTATCAATTCGAGCAGTTCAGTATTATGTTTTTTATTTTTTTAAGCATTTAACGGCTAGATGTTTCAATCTAAAGAAAATTTTTTACTACAAAAATTTGTGGGTTACTTAAAATGCGAAGAGATGGCGCTGCCTTGCAGCTTAAGGCTAGCATAGTTGGTCCGTGCATTCGCCCAGATTGCGAAGGGTGCGGGTTCGAGTTCAGTATTCTTTGTATGAAACTCCCAACTGCAACGCACACTAAATTAACGGATTAATTCCAGCTGTTGCATTTCGCCATCGTACATCGCGACAAAAAAGACAATGTTAAAATTGGCCTAAGAACCAACACCAATTTGGCATTTACGATAATTCTTATTATATTTTTTGCGATAATTATCAGTATTTAGTTTGTGACGGACACTTCCAGTTAAGTAAGCTAAATTAAAAAGTTAATAAATAATCTGAGACAATAAATACCATTTTATGTGTATAATCTATGACAGCGCTGCAAATAAAAATCACTTTCTTCCTAATGCCGGCACTTCACTTGGCTATTCGTATTTGCTATTTAAAAACATGACATCAGTCTGTCCTTTTTATTCCTTATTAAGCATGACAAGGACAAACTGTTGTCAAGTGAAAGGCCGGCATAAACTCGATACTCTGTGGTTGTGGTGCAGGCATTTTGCATTCGTAGTAATCTGTGGCATTCGTGCATTCTTGTCAAAGAGTACTTTTGACGTGACAACGTCTTAAATTAGGTTGCGGCTGGGAGTCACTTATGAAAAAGTGTAACGCTCGGTAACGTTACGATGAGTTTAAGTTTACATGTACAATGTTTTAGTAAACAAAATATATTTCTATAGTTAAAATTTGTGCAATTCTTATTTTCATTCAATTCCTTGTTCCTATTGTGCAATTTAATTATATTCATATCAATAAATATTCTACCGAGAAAAAGACGTTGTCACGTAAAATCTTCGCCCGTAAAACCGACTTGACAGGCAACCATTTTTTTATATACGGAAAATTCTCGTTCGGATTACCTGTTGTGTGTGTTTATTTGCGATTGTTTTTCCCTTAATTTAACTATTACTATTTCGGCTATCTAATATGCCATCTATGTTACCAAAGAGCAGATACCTTATTACCAAGTGTTAGTGAACCTGTGCCACGACATCCTGAGAGGATCATACTGCCAAATTATTCAAGAGCACCTGATCCACGCTGCATATTTACACAATATACATGTGTTAAACAATTAAATACGATATGATACAATTATGTGAAAAATAGTCAATAAATAATAAGAAGCAAAACTATTGTTTTTATTTTATTCATTATTCCTACCTAACCAAGTTTTTCCTAATAGTTTTCTTTAAAATCACACCGAATAAAATGAATTAGTTGTAATAATAATTCACTTCATACTAAGTTCATAGGTTGACCTACGTTTCCTTGAATATTAAACATAACCTCAAAAAAATTTTAGTTTTCCTAATAATTTAAGTTCTCAGAAGTGTCCGTCGATAATCTTTGTTCTTACAGTCATTTACTTGCGATTTCGAACCTAGAAAATAATATTTCTTGATTGTTGGTTCTTAGGCTAACTATGTATGGACGCAGAACAATGTCCTTTCATCCCCATCATCTTGACGCGTGGCTATCCACAACCGTGCGTTTTTGTCGAAATTTTTTACCACGTACGACAAAACTGTGGAATATATTGTCGCCAGCAGTGTTTCCGGACCAATACGACCCAAAAACCTTCAAAAAAAGAGCGCACTCCTTCCTTAAAGGCCGGTATCGCATTTGTGATACTCCTGGTGTTGCAAGTGTCCATGGGCGACGGTGATCACTTACCATCAGGTGAGCCGTCTGCTCGTATGCCACCTATAACATAAAAAAAACACTAATCGAAATCGTAATGGCCCCGCATCGAGACAAGTTCCGTTGTCAACTCTCCGTACCTCAGCTTACATCTCTTCGTCCACGCCCCTCCTGCAGCCTCACGCTTAGATTTAAACTGATTGAACTGATGCCGCCTAGCCATAAGCGCGGCGTGTCACTTAGCCGAGCGTAGCCGAGTCGACGTACTAGAGCTGATTATCCTCAGGTTACATGCTTATGTTAAGGTACTATCCCACGATGTGTGTTGTCACGGGTGAGGCCGCGCTCCGCAGGGTTGCCAAACGTATGAAAACTAACGTAAAAAAAACTAGCAGTATCTATACATGATACGAGGTAAATAGAAATCTCGTACACATTGATATGAATTTGAACAATGTTGACTGTTTGTGTCAGGTACACAAACCAAAAATATTATCAGAAAGTAAATCAATGTCCAGTCCACAAAGGATTGACTCAGTAAGTACAGCTTCATTATGCCATCACAAAGTGAAATTTACCTCGTATCATGTATAAAGACTGTTAAATCTCAAACGTTCAAGTTCTCATACGTATGGCAACACTGCGAGCCGCGCCCGCGACAACACAGGCCGTCGGACTGCACCTTTAGGTGGACGCCGCCTGTCGTTATCGATCCGCTTCCGGGTTGTTATGTGTGCTATGACCTTTATTCTACTGTGGTCTTCTGTAAAGCAAAAATTTCGCTGTGCCCTCTCTTATAATTAATAGTACAAGTATTAGTTTAAAGTACGTATTGTGTTGCCGGATTTTAGTTAAAAAACGTGGAAAAAAAGTAAGTAACGTACGGTGAATTGGAAACTTATCGTTATTCAGATTCAGCAACCGAACACAGATCATTAAACACTCCGCTGACTCCGTATTGTGAATACCGTCAATATTCATTCATTCGGGAGTATTGACGGTATAAATAGGCAAAGTTCGATATTAAGTGGGTGCTCGAGGTGGCCTACCTTTCGACTGGAGTCATCAATCAAACCTAACCGGGACAAATATACAGCTCCTTTGTACAAATTTCATAATTGTATAGACTACCACAACGTATTGGCAACTAGTCTGTTTGAGTTGCAACAAAGAGTATCGTTCGAATAGAAGTAAAGAAAATGTACTCGAATTACTTTTCTATATGACTTTGATAGCGAGTTCACCCAAGGACATCTCAAACAAAAGACATCAGAATCGGAATTAAACAGTTTTGGCATCGCAGCAAGTTTGCATTATCGAAATTATTGTGACTGTGACCTTGACCTCCTACTAATATTGTGACTATTATTGTTAAAATTATCGGTTGCAATACTAAACTAATAATAATCATGTGATCATGGACTTATAAAAAAAGGCGGACAGAGTCCCGGTAAACAATAAACTGTGTCGCTCAGAGTCGGCCAGGTCGCTGTACGTACAAGCCGGCACGCACACATTCACACAATAGTCAGCCACTACGCGTGCAAACGTCAAAGCAGCCGACACGTTTCGTGGAGATAAAAAATAAGCTAAACAAGATATCTTGCTTGTAAAAAGGTGTAAAAACCGTAGTGACCGAAAGAAAAAAATCCAGGAATCACGTTTCATAGGTAAATGAATAATTAAAACACTTTTTTCTAGTTTTTAGAAATCGAAATCAATTTTAATTCTAAGGACAAATTGATTAGTCTAAAGTCCAGTGTTGCCAATGTTCATGTAACCATATTACCTAAAATATGGGAAATTGGGTTGACATTAACTTCAATCTATTATTTATTATTCTTTTTTATCAGATTTCCTTAAGAAAATGTAGTATGGAGAAATTACTGGAAAATTAATGATTTCCAAACAAATATGTAGTAGTGTCATTTTGTACTATATTAGTTAACACTGGTTTAATTATGATTTAAATAAAAGACTTCTATTCCATGTTGAATTTATTAATTGAAAAGTCACTGTCACAGATTACTGAGTATTCACATAAGTGTCATCAAATGTTGCCATACATATATCACACACATTTTTAGTCTTCATTTTGAAGTTCAAGACTTATACAGGGTGAAATTGAATGTTTTAATGAAACTTCGTGGGAATGTTGGGTTACGTATATAGATTACTCTGAATTTTTTTGGATTTTTTAAAAAATTATTTAAAATTAAATTTTGTTTTTTTTTTTGTTATATTTTAAGTCCTTTCCTCCTTTTGGGTACTAAATAATTATTCTTTTAAAACATGCATACAGAGTAAGTAAAAAACAAGTAATAAGCACTACTAAAAAAGACGTAAAAACAGGAGACGGGCGGCCGGGAGCAATGACCGCTCCCGCCGTTGAATACCTTCCTGCCTACCTATCTAGGTATGCGCGGTGCACAGCGCAGTGAGCGAGCGGAGTCTCAAGCGCGCGTGCGTATCTTTTAAATTTGTGACAAGACAAGATTTGCAAATAATGCCTTGATTAGTTCTTGTTCTGTGCTCTCAATATAAGAATTTGAATATGGTGTGTTGTTATTGCGAGTGTCACGGAATACTCAGCAGAGCCACAAGGCTTTACGAAAGTAGGTTTGGTGATTTATTGGGAAGTTATAGAGAAAAAAATTAATAGGTACATCGGTCTCGTAAGTACTTTTGAATACCTGGTAATAAATTTCATTCTGACCCAAGTATTGAACTGCAATAAGTATTTCTTTTTGTTTAACTTTTGCCTATTTCCAATCGTGACAAAATTATTATTAACTTTTTAAGTTTTTCTCTGCTTAAGAGAAGATGACATTTGTGCTTATTATTTCAATTTCAATAAAGGCATCTGAGACGATTTTATTGTATTGTGTGGAATCAAACGAGTCAGCTGAGCTCTGTGTACGTACCTACTCACTCAACGGCTGGCGGGCGCGGTCGGTCGTTGACCCGCGGTGAAATTTTACTGTTTTTCCGTTTGTTAGAAGTGCTTATTTATTAGTTGTTTTTCACTGGATATGTAAGCATGATTGTTTAATATGAATAACTACTCAAAAGGAGGAAAGGACAAAAAAATACACAAATTATAAATAAATACATGAAAAAAAATACTTTAAAAAAAATCCGAAAAAAATCAGGCATACTCTATACTCGTAACCCAACAATCTCACGAAGTTTCATTAAAACATTCAATTTCACCCTGTATACAACTAAAGGAGGACTCCGGCGTGTTATTACGTATGCATTACCTCAAAAGGTTGATTAAAATTTTTAACCGACTTCGAAAAGAAAGAGGTTCGCAATGCGTCATATTTGTTTTTTTTTATTGTTGTTCGCGCAGATCTCCGAGATTCGTGGAACGTTTATAATGATTCTTTTTTTGTTTTAATCAGTTTACTAGCGAGATGGCTGCATATTAATTTACTGGAGATCTGATGAGTACTTTCGGAGGAAAACAATGGAACTCCTCAATTACAAACAGTACTCAATGGGTGTTAGTTTATTTTAAGAAATATGAAAGAGAATGCAGGTCAGGCCATCTATATTTAGTTGATTTACCCAATATTGAGAAAATTCGATATATTCTAGAATTTCTTCTGAGTCCCGACTGTTAAAGTAACTTTGTTCTAGACTACTGGACTTGTTTTTTTCTTTTTAGTACATTTTATTTATTTACGACAATTTAATTTCATTTTTTTTAATTACACGAGTTGTATATTTTCTAAATATTCTTTTAAAACCCTTCACTTTGATACCTCGCTTGACGGGTTATAAAAATACTTATACTTTTTTTGCAAAATGTTTCATTTTGGCGCATAAAATCTGTTATTTTGATTTTTTGAAATTTTAATATACCCAGTGCCACTCACACAATCACGACAAATCATATGACACCTCGCATGTCAAAATCCGTCAAGACGTTCAGGCTGTAGGGCGTGCCAAATTATTGGACATACATACATACATGCATACATACGCTCGAAAAACATTATCCTCCGCAGTCGGGCAAAAAGTAAAATTTTGAACAATCAAAATATTTTCACCTTTTTACTGTGTTTTATTGGTAAAAAATTGGCTAACCTAGCAACCCTACAATTCACTCACTCATCAATAGCCGCCGCCATTACGGTGCCTCAGTTTTGTCTTAGCCGAAACTCTGTCCGCCTTTTTTTATACGTCCATGCATGTGATAAAACGCTATGGAACTATTAACTTTAATATCGGGAGGGAAAAATATTTTTTGGCTTAATTAAAGCAAACTTGGCGGTAACAAAAAAATATACTTTTTTTTATGGCAGGACACGGTTTGTGCGTTGCCAGTGTCAAAGGTAGGGAAATATATACTTTATATACTTAAACCTTGTGTTAGCTTGTGCATATTGGCATGCATCGGTATGATAGAATCAAATCGATAAACATATTATGGTTATGTGGAATTATCAGGCAGTCGATTTATAGATACCAATCTGTACTACGATATTTAATAGTTATAGATACGTTACACACGATTATAATTTGGCAATACGAAAGTCAGGTAATTGCCTGACTTGCATTCAGTAGGGCACGCTCTCTCGCTGCGGCTACACCTTATTTGTCAGTGTTCATATGCTAACGTGAACGAAGTCGCGGGCGGCCGCTAATCTCAATACAAATGCAAAATATCGAATGCACTGTTTCCTAAGACATAGATTATGAAGGCAACTTCTCTACGTGGTGCGCTAACAATGCTGGTGTTCCTCAGGATGGCGTCTTTTCTCCTCTTCTCTTCTCAATTTTTATCAATTCTATCCCACACTCACCTTTATGCTGACGACCTCTAGATTTACACACAGGTACCGCCATTTGACCTCTCAATCCGCAGATGCAATAGCGGTTACTAACTCTGACCTGGCTTTAATTTGTTGCTGAAGTAAGTCATTCGGCCTTACTGTGAACCCCACAACGACGCAAGCTATAATAATTGGCAGCTCATACTTCATTTCAAGGATCGACTTTGAACATTTACCTCCTATTACCTTTGACGGGACCTTTATCAGGGACTGTCAAAAACCTAGAGGTGGTCTTTGTACAGTGTTTTTCTTAGAGACGTCAGGTGGAGGCGGTCAGGAAGAAAAGTTTTACTGCATACAGCTCGCTCAGTTGAGCGAGTCAGTTGATTACGCAACTTTTTACCCACCAGTACCTAAATCACTCTGGCACAGACACTTTTACTGTCTATCCTCGACTATGCTCATGCCTGTTACACCGACCTTTCCGAGGAACTTCTAAATAAACTGGAGGGTCTGCAGAAATGTATTAGATTAATTTTTAACCTCCGTAAGTACGACCATCTCCCGCACTCGTTCTAAACTGAATTGGCTCCCTATTCGCCGGCGCAGGGACTTACACAACCTTACGCGTCTTTATTCCATATTTTTTCTACCTACTTCTCCTCATTACTTAAAAGAATGCTTATTTTTTCGTTCATCTTCTTCACAACACACTCTGCGCTCTTCCTCTAACCTTGCCCTTGAGATTCCACTTCATACAACCGCTATCTTTTTCTATTCCTTCTCTTTGAATTCTTGGAACTCTTACCCGGAATACATTCGAAAGGCTTACATTCTGAACTCGTTTAGAGATCAAAAATTTCGGTGTTATTTCCTGTCCCATCTTTGATGTTAATTTTTTTCTTTTATTCTTATGTTTTATGCCCTGATATCTGTTTTCCTTATTATTATTAACTATTGCTGTCACACCCCTCCTGTATGTCCTTAATTATTTTTCTATTATTGGTTGCCTGGAAGAGATTGCTGCCTAGAAATAAGGCCGTCTATATTGTTTAGGTTCTGTCTGTCATAGTTCTGTTTCTTTTGTATCCTGTGTGGTGTACTACAATTAAGAGTATTATTATTATAGAGCACAGTATGTCAAAGAGACGCCATTTTGTCGAATTATGTAAATCGCCTCCCTGGCACGACAGCCTTTAATAAGGAAGCTACTGTGAGAGTGCATCATAGTGCAGACAGACATCTCTCGAACCGCGCCTTAGTGATCCAATGGCCTAGTTTCAATGCGCCAGCTAAATATAGAGATAACCGGAAACCTTTAACTTACGACGCGAGATATCGAGAAGAAAACTACCCAATAAGAGGTTTAACACGATAGGATCGTAGATATAATATATCTGTTAAAATTTATGAAAAAAACACAGATTTTTTTTTAAATTTTACAAAAAAAACTACATCTTTCTTAGATCGTCTTGGTGGAATATTCCAATCACACTGGTGATTGTGAGACGAAGATTTCTAACATATTATACATATAGCAAGTATATAGTAATTTGTTCATTTGTTTCGTTGCATTAAGTTTATAATCGACATTAACAAACTTCTTTGACGTCGAAAATATGGAATTGATGAAATCTGTTTTTAAACAGAATTTTCTGTAAAAGAAATAGCAGCTAACCGCTGCGGATTAAAAATCACTTAGTTTTCAAACTAAGTTACGAAGATACAATTTACAGAAAATATTACTAGAATAAAATTTTACGCGTACCAGGCAGCAGACGGGACTCGAACACGCACCTGCTGGAATCTTTTCAAGTAATATTTTCTTTAGATTTCAAAATATAATTGTTCTGTTTAAAGATTATATTTAACTTCACAATCCTTGATTTAAAGTTAGTACAAGTCAGTTTATTACAGTTGTTATTATAAGACTGTGATTTTCATAAAACGTTTAAAACTGTGCGAGGCATTTATTAGAATACCAATTTGTATAATAATATTTTATTTATATGTGCTTCGGAAGGCACGTTAAGCCGTTGGTCCCGGCTGCATCTGCAGTCGTTAGCACCCACCAATCCGCACTGGGCCCGCGTGGTGGGTCATGGCCCAATCTCTCTATTCCATCCATAGGGAAGGCCTGTGCCCCAGCATTGGGGACATTAATAGGCTGATGATGATGATGATGATTTTAAGTAAAAATGATTTTAATTACCAAAAACATTTATTAATTTGGTTACCGCACATCGGCAGTCTTTGTTAAACTACGAATTAGCGAAATCTAAAAAAACTGGTTTCTGTCCGATAAAATAACAATAGTGTAACAGATTTATCTTTTACTCAGTTCATGAATATACACTGTAATGTAGGTAAGTATTTATTAATAATAGACTACATAAGTTAACATTATGTCACGGCACATTCCAATACTTGTTATTTTAAACTAAATACAATGAATTGTGACTTACTGTCGTAAAAAAGATACTTCAAATATTAGAAATACAATAATTTTACATTTTTAAATAGACAACATGGATATATCCAGTGTGTAAAAAACAAACTTTACATTGTTACCGATAAAGATTTAAAACCAATTAAAATCGTCGTATCTATTAAGGAAACCCATGATAGAAATGAAATCAATAACAATTTGTTACTTCTATTGATTTTATGTATGATACAAGTAATAGGTGATTTCACCTAGGCAAAAGTAAAAGGTCGAAAGACAGTTATAGGTATAGAATACTAATTTACAATGTAAAACTTTAACGGCGTGACATGCGATGATGCAATACACGAAAGACGAGGGAGGGTACTTTGGGCGTCGAACATGCTGCCTAAATTGGGGAGGTTTAAAACATATCCTGCAGCTACCCGATATGCGACGAACGACAGCGAAGCGTGACGACATGATGGTAGTATTAAAGATAAAATTTCTGATAAAGGTTTAAGCATGAATCGAACGGCTCTGGGTGCAAATGAGTTTGCTGTAAGATAAGATCTTTGTAATAAAACAGACGAGAAAAAATGTAAGCATTATAAAAACTGAGAATTAGCTGATGTAGGTATATTTATAATGTCGGTATCGTTGCGAATCCTCAATAGTAATAATTATGTACGTAAATAACAAAAACTTCCAAAATCTAATTCATTAGTATGCGAACATGAACCAGCTCAGGTTACACACAAAATATATTAAGTTAATATTGCAATGAATATAGTAAGAAAATACACTCCCATACACATTTATCGGCCCACTTATTGTATAAGTTTCAACGGTCTGTAGCGAAAAAACATGTTATAAAATATACTATTAAAAACACATGGAAAAGATGGTTATTATATCAGCTACAAAACTACGTAAAAACTTTTACTCAATGTAACTTTTTTTTGCAAAGGACCATCAAAACTAAAAATGCTAGGTGAGCCGATTGATGTGTCCGGATTTCGGAAGTATTTACGGTTTTACTACATTCAAACCTTAATAATAAAATAAAATAGGAAAATATTTGTATGTAATTTTTTCTAAAAATCCTGTTGAACTCGTGTCTAACTTTTTTGTGGTAATATTTTACTATTTACAAGGATTAAATCCAATTTTTATTGTTACAATTAGTGGGTAGGATATTATTTGAATCTACCTATACTTTGTTCTATTGAGGGGTACGTACAAACGTTGTTTCTGAACGCCTCGGTTGAGTTTCAACCCCTCAATTTCCGTCAGGTCATCGCTTGGGGCGTTACCATTTCCTCTCCATTTCCCAAGCTTAAGCCAATTGGCCTGGTTAAGAATCGCATAAAAAGTTGGAATAGTATTTTTTATGCACGAATACTTTAAATATTAGGCGCTATCTGCCCCTCAACTTTAGAACTTCACATCCATAATTGAAGAACTCAGCAGTCTGATATAAAAATATACCTGTATTTAAAAATATTTTTGTACTAATTTAAGGAAAGTTTATTTTATACGTATACTACTTGGCAACCCCATCACAAGAAGCTCGATGGAACAAGTGGTTAGCGCATTCGACTGCGATCGTTGAAATTAAGCAACTCTCGCAGTGGACGGTCATTTCATGGGTGACCTAAAATTTCCTACGTCGTGCTCCTCCTTGCTTTGGAAGGCACGTTAAGTTGTTGGTCGCGGTTGCATCTGCAGTCGTTAGCACCCACCAATCTGCACTGGGCCCGCATGGTGGGTCAATCCCAAACCCAATCTCCCTATTGCATCCATGGGGAAGACCTGTGCCCCAGCAGTGGGGACATTAATAGGCTGATGATGATGAATACTAGGACAGCTTATAGGTATAGACAGCTGATATATCAGTTCCAACACCACTGATCGGATTCTCAGTAATAGATCAGAACTTTAGATTCAGAAATATTTGCGAAGTAGTAAAGCAATGAGTGACAATTTTTTCCAATTTTTTCCTCCGTGGTTCAGATGGAACTTCACATTAAACCGCTTAACCGATCCCAACAAACACCCTAGGTCTTGGACTGTTCTCTCTATTTCGTTATTTTTAAAGGTCTGGGTCTATGCAATAGAAAGATGAATGGGCTGATGATGATGACGATTAGTAAAAGTGTCTTTTCAAACTGTCTTTTGATCAACGTTTAGTATCTGTGGTATAAGTTTAGTGGTCAGCATCTGGAGTTTTCTTTTTCACCCACTTGAGTGGGTGAAAAAGGAGGACTTTTAAAATGTTAGGTTAGGTTAGGAAGGAGGTGACTGTTAAAAGGAGGTGACTTTTAAACTGTTAGATTGATCTAACATTTTTAAAGTCACCTCCTTTAACTCTTTAAACCATCTCACCAAATCTGCACCCAAGTTCTTCGTATAGAAATTATGACAGTTACACTGCTTTCTAATTCAAACTCGGAATAATCGATTGTAAACAGACTATAGGTGGTTTGAGTGGAATTTCCCCTTCGAATTGCTATTGCAAAAAGTTAAAGCCCCGAGTGGGTGGGAACTTAACCCTCGCCCGCCTACGCAGTTTGGAATGGCGCCAGCTACGCAAACGACGTCGTTGCTTACTTACTAGCTTACTACACTTTCGAGACACATTCATTCATTCATCTTGCTTACCGCTCTAGTATCGTAACATGTCCAGTGATAAAAGCATGGTAATGGTTTTTTACTGATCGCTGCAATCTTTTTATTACTACCTACTGATAATTCTATGTTTGCCAAAGAATGGGGTTTTGTTTGTGACTCAAACACCTTAACTAGAAAAGGTATTATAGATTTGGCCAAAATTATTTCCGTTGATTATAATTCGGTTGGTAAGGAAATTATAGTTAACCAGCGGTTTCCTGAGGCTTCGTCTGCGTTAGTCTTTTAATTTTTGGGTTAATAACTTTTTTTTAGTACTTTAAACTATGCCTGCTCAATGCTCATAGCCTATGACACTCTCAAATAACGTGGCTTTCTATTGGTAAGAATTTTGAAAATCGATTCAGTAGATCCAAGGATAACCCAAAATTAAATATATGTATGAGTATAATGATTAATGATATTCTTATTTATAAAGTAACAAAATAAGCTTTTAATTTTTATACGAGACGCAACAAATTACCCCACCCCAACTGATGGTAAGTGTAAGTGGAGTCTAGTCACGAAGATAGATGATGCGACAGAAAGTGTATCGCTCCAGCCGGCCTGAACCCAAACCCCTACCCCACGGAGCCCCGGAACTCCACTCACCAACAGAAACACAACACCAATAGAAGGTAGTATTATTCTACTGTGGCCATCTGACCAGTCAACCAGACCATGACTTTTTAAAAAGTTCATTCACTCTTCGGTAGCTACATATTAAGAAGAATCATTCAAGTTACTAACCATAACCCGATATATTAAAAGAAAATATATAATTCAACAGATAAAATGTAGCGCTTGTTTAATGCACCGGAAACAAAAACTATCAAGTAATTTTGCCGCGAAGCATTTAAGATTTCTTTTACAGCTACACAGATTTGGACTTGTGCCAGTTATATACATACATACTTACGAAAGAAACGCAGTAATGAATGATATACTACATTAAACATTCTTTCACTTGCTGCATCAGGGATGGCCACTTGGAAATGGTGTTTATTGTATCATATTCATGACACGTTTCCATTTGTCTTAAAAAATATATTTACAGACTTTAAATTTATTCAAGTGCTTAACTAAAGGCTTTATGAAAGAAGTTTAAACTTGGAAAAAGGACAATATTAGGGGTAGCTCCGACAATACATTAAAGATAGAACTATGAATTATTTCAAGTAGGAACACTTCTTAAAAACTGCTTTCGGAAGTTTTGTCTTTCCTCTCGGTAGACGCTGTAACTGTAACTAAAAGAAGTTATTGATAACAAATGACACTGGATTTAATTTCATATATATTCTATATAGGTATGCTATAACTATACTGAGCATGCAAGATATTAAATACTCACGTACATAAACATCTTAAGTCATCCTTGTGTAAAATACATTATAGTTAACTACTTGACAACGGTTAAGGTCTTAAATTATCATAAGTACGTATTAAACATTCAATTCTTATACTGAATATTTAATAGGTATTGTTTTAATCATAATATTTACAAGTCATACTTTGAAAATGTTAGTACGGTTATATTGTTAGTAGCGGAGAGATGGCAATTGCTTTCCGCTTCATCGAATACGGATGGTGTCGATTCCGGTTCCAACATTGCATATTTCTGATATTTTACATTTCTTCCCATCATTGGTTACAAAATCATGACCATTGTAAAGATTAAAATCATGTTTCTTATTTTCTGTAAAAGTAATTACATTACAAGCAAAACAATCCGTTGACTTATCTAAAGGTTTGTTTTCTTATTTTTCCAGTTTAATATTAGCAATTTAGCGTGACTATAAATTAACATCAACTAGTTTAAGTAAATACATAAGTACACTTTTTTGGTTTCATTCAATGCTTTCACAATTTTATAAGATACTCGCTTTCTCCTAACTGTTCAGTTGCTTTATCTTGGGACTTTGCTGTTAACATTTTTTTTTAATATTAAAGTTCTTATATTTTTAAGCTTTAACTGCTAGATGCCTAAATCTAAAGAAAATTTTGTTACAATCACGCGGATCGAGTTAAAGTACTTTCAAGTTTATCTAACCTTTAAAGTTTTATTCAGTGTCAAACCTGTATTACCAAAAAAAATATATATCTCAGTAACACTTCGTCCTTGACAGGGTAGGGCTAACCTAGCCTGTAATCTCATGAAACATCAATAAATATTTTAGATTTTCTTGTCATTATAACGTCATTACAAAAAAAATGCCTCCATAAAGATAAAAAAAAAAAACAAAATTAAAGTTTGGCTGATCATCCTTCAAGAAACATGTTTTTTTGGCGTTATTTTATGCTCTACTAAGTGTTATTACTTCAGCAATGGTATGAAAACCTTCGTAACAAGATACCAACTCGATTATTTTGGCTCACTAGAGAACTCCTAAGTGACTTCTACTAGAGACTACAGTCATCATTAATTATACTTTGCGCAATTCAAACTACAGAGAAACACTGGATCAGTGCCAATTACGCATACTACAAATTAGTTTGTGCCCATTCATCTTCCTCGAAAGAGGACAGATTTCATTGTTATAGCCTAACAAGTTTACACGTTTTCTCTGTCATTACTTTTGTCTTAAAGTTTTTTGCAGTTTTTAATAAAAAAACTATAAATTCGGACCTCTAAAATTCTTCTTAATCCATCTTATCTAATCAGAATAAAAGTATGTAGTTCTAAATCAATTAAAACATGTGTTTGTTTAAACTAGAAATAATATCATATAGTCGAACAATTTATTGGCAGTAACGATAATGCCTTATAGATAAGAATTATAAATTACTATTTGTGCCCCGCGGTGTTACCCGCGGTTTATTAGGGATATTTTCCCGCAGTGAAACGTAGCCTATATGTTAAACCAGGGTGTCAGCTAAGTCCATACCAAATTTTATTAAAATCGCTCCAGCCGTTTAGACTTGAAGAAGTAACAAATATACACACTCACCAGCTTTCCCTTTTATAATATTAGTGTGCTGGTGCAAAGAATTTTACAAAGCAAACTGCAAGATAACCAATGCAAAGCGCGAAACAAAATAACAACATAATGCTTATATTTAATTTTTTAAGCAATTTACTGCTATGTTTAAATCTAGAGAAATATTTACTAGAAAAAAAAAAATCCACGCGGACAAGGCAGCAGACGGGATAACGCTTTGCCAATTTGCTACTACAAAAAAGTTAGAGACTGTTTCAAACCTTGTTAGCAAATTGAATATGCCATTTTTTCTTAAACTCGTGTTAAACGCATGTTTTACGTTTTTGCGGTACCCAATAAGTGTAGTTTGTAAGTTTGTTTGAATAAATAAAGTACTATATATACTGAACCGATTCTGAGAATTCTTTCTCCAGTAGAAAGTTACTCTATTCCTCAAGTAACATGGCTATATTTAATGGTATTAAAATAATTTTCACCCGTGAAAAGTAGAGACGTGTCATTTATTAGTTATACATAAACAAGATAACGTACAGAAAACAGTACCAAATAGGTATATTTAGAGGCTAAGACTAAGAAATGTCTAGTACATAGCCCTCGGAGACGTCAAGAGTTTAAGAAACGATGGGCACAGCTGATATTGCACCCAGAAGACTATTTAAATAACTATTTTTTTTTTATGTTACGTAGCGCTCACCTCAGCCCCTGGCCTCTTTGCCCTTACTCAAAAAATTACTCGAATCCTCCTAAAATAGATTAATTACAACAAATGAAATTATTCATGATAATCAAGTTGTCATAGTAGACGAGCAAACTTGTCGAGTGACACGATTCCACAGTAGGTTAGTAAGAAAAAAAAATAGCAGACCGTGACCGTCAGCCGTGGTTTAACGGTACCACTGGCCCAGACGAAGCGTCTGCCATTTTGAAACGTCAAAGGAAGCGATAGCTTTATTGGGACCAGTTCAAACCTTAATTAACAATAAAATGAACGATGTGAGTGAGCACCTCTAATTTACTGTCATCACCGAATTCGGAGACTTAATAAAGCGATGACTGATGGCTAAAAATGGTATACTTTACTTCCCATCGAGTTTTCTCATCAATTACAATCATTTGTATTTAAGTATAACGAATTGAGGAGTTCTATGACGCAAGTGGTTAGCACGTTCGGCTGCGATCGTTGAAGTTAAACTACTTTCGCCGTGGTCAGTCATTGAATGGGTGACCAAAAATTTACAATCTCGAGCACCTTCGTGCTTCGAAAGGCACGTTAAGCCGTTGGTCCCGGCTGCAACTGCAGTCGTTAGCACCCACCAATCAGCAGCCTGCGTGGTGGGTCATGGCCAAATCCCCCTATTCCATCCATAGAGAAGACCCCAAAGAGTGAGGACATTAGGAGGCTGAATATGAACAACGATTTGTAAGTAATGTTATTCCAAACAAACAATGCAATGTGCAAGAGATTTCGTCTGGAAATGAAATCCTTACTGTAGCGTTTCCTTCGCTAGAATTGTTGGTGAGGAAAAGCGTTTCATTCGTCTAAAAATAACCGTAACCGAAACAACTACCAGCTGTTTTCAATTCAGTTTGTAAAATTAAACTGACTGACAGCAACAAGGAACATATTGGTGTACAACCAATGATTGGCATTGTGGTGCAAAAACTTTACAATAGAATCTCGTGTGTAGCCCCTACGATACAAGTAAAATTATTTGAAGTGTCCCTTCCTGTACAGAATCTTAAAATTCTCAGAATTCACGAGAAAAGCAACAGTATGATGAAAAAATAAATCGCTTTGCTTCCAGATCACTTCTACCTCCAGAAGGTAGGTTACCTATCAATTGAGTTGAGAATTCTGTTCTACAGAAAAGAAATAAGAATCATATAAACATCAACACAGTGAGTGCCCGCGACTTCGTGTGCGCTGAAAATTTTATTCTCCGTACAAACTTTGAACACCCCTTTTATTCCTTTAGGGGACGAGTTTTGGAAAATCCTTTCTAAGCGCAAGCCTACATCATAAAAGCTACATGTGTGTCAAATTTGAATAGCGCATTCCGTTTTGTGGTTTGAGCTGTGCGTTGATAGCTCAATCAGTAACGGTTGCCTTTTATATATACAGATTTAATGATAGATCGTATAGCCAATGATCTTGAGAAACTTGTACAACATATTATCCCACATAACATCTGCTGTATAAGCAATCTTTCATTCGCATATCAATCTCAACCTGTAGCTATGTGTTTTTTCACAAGACCGCTTTCTACTCTTAGGCAGAACCTGAACTTCAACACTACAAAAATATTTTTTCTGTAGAAATAATTACGATTGCAGCATATATATATATATGCATACAAACATCCTCGAACTCGAGCCTAATAAATGGAACCGTTGACGGCTGTCGATGCTTTGAAACTGGAAACTGTGGCTTAGCAATATCTACGTTGATTGTTGCGGATACGACACATATGGTGACAATATACGACATTCCGAAACTTTACGAGAGGAAACGGGAGATGAGATAGCAATTGTTAACGTAAACCTAACCACGTATAGTATAAAATTGAGAGTTCGTATCTTTGAATTAACATAATGTGTGAAATACCAAAAAATATAATACCCAATGCGATAACGATCAAGATCAAGGTCATGAGAAATAAAAACAATTTATCAGTAAGGTTTCTATGATTAAGTATAATTATGTTTCATTATTATTTGGCAAATTCCATAACATTAATACTATTTTTATTAATAATAAACATACAGGTACTCTGTTAACAATTGATACTAAATGTCATTTGTTAAAAGACCTACTAGTTTCCTTAAACAGCTGAAAAGTTTGCTTTACTGAAAAACCCATTTTAATCTCAGAAACTACTGGGTCGATTTGAAAACATTCTTGGAAGTATTGAACTTTATATCTTATAAAGTAAGTAACAATATGAACTTCCTTTTTGGACGTTTCTGGACGGGGGAGAGATTTTCTACACCAAAATCTGTTACGGTTTACGCTACATCACTAACACTGTCATCGGCCAACCGCCCTTTATCGCTGCAGGGCCATTTGAGATGACATAGGGACTGAGTATGGATTTATTGTTATTAGGGACTGTATTTCGAGGGACTTACATAAAAGCGTGGAGGGTGACTATCTGGCAGTCGAGGAAAGTGTGAGTGAGAACCGAGAAATAAAAGTTTAATAAAATAATTGCTGTAACCAATAATAATTATAAGAATGGCTTTAATAAATGTTTATATGCAATATAAACGATATATGCAATATAAACATTTAGGAATAACGTATAATGCTAGTAAATTCAATTCAAACGAAATTAATTGTATGTAATTTAACAAATGACTAAAAGCTACTATATCAATAGTGAACTTCAGACCAGATAATGAATACCTATTTCGTAATATGTGTTCAAAGATTATATCATGATAATAATCTATTGTAGTAAATGTAATTTGATGTAAGTAACGATATTCTTATCGGGAATGCGATAATGTGCAGGTGGTTGATTTATTACTAGTTTAATTTAGAACCGATTAATTAAACAGGGTAAGTACATATTTTGAAAATGTTAATAAGTGCCTACCTTTGAACTGCTTGTTTTAAACATACAAAATAATACGTTCAAGAATTATCTTGAACGTATTATTTTGTATGTTTAAAATGATATTCTACACAGTCTACATTGCATATTGTTATGTTTCACTATAACAGTAGCAATTGGTGCGCTTTAAGAGTTCATGGTACGACCTCTGGACTAGCATTATACTATAGCATTCATTTTGTTACAATTATGAAAGATTCCCAAGAGACTGCAATCCCCAAGTGCACGCAGTTCAAGGCCTACAGCTGCAATTATTATGTTGTTAAATGAACCATATATAAACAAAAATAAAATTCACCAGTTTCAGCGAGAGAGAGAAAAAGTGACAGTAAATGGGGCGGAACATAACAAGCTATCCACAATGTACCCAGAGGTTTGTATGAAACGGCAAAAATTACTCGAATAAATTTGTTTCATGCTATATCACGAAACGGAACATTGCTAGCTTTTCGATCTACAAGATATCAAAAACTTTAACTAAGATACTAGTTATTTTTTTGACGTTTTATTTCATGCGAGCATAAAATTCATATGAGAGACAGCCCTCTCTCTGTATACTACATGAATGACAAAAATTTATATTAATTGCAATATTTACTATTTAGGCACTTCACATTTTAGAATACAACATATTTTGGTTCTATCTTACATTACCGTCGCTCTTTCGAAGTGAATAAAAAGATGTTATAAGACATGCAACATTCGACGCCCCTTTACATCTTTAACAAGTGATGGGAAGCCCAGATGTATGCAGTTGCGTAATCGGATTAGTGGAATTTGTGTCACGACACAAGAACGCGATGTCTCCATATGAATTGTCTACAACTCGCGAGTCCACTTTATTGGCGGAATTGATTGTGTCTATAATGTAATGTTGTAATGTTCCAGAGGTCAGTTTCACTGCAACATAGAAACAACTGTATATAATCGCAAACGAAAACTGAAACTTTTGTTAAAACTGCAATTATGTTAAGAGTGCAAGGAATGCCGAATGAATGATGTTTTATTTAATTTGACTTTAATCAAGATTAGAAGAAAATGTGTTCAAAAATTTAAGGACAGAGATTTAAACGACAGACAGGAAAAACTGGCTGGCTTTGATTAGATTATGGAAAATAATTCTCGGTATCACAACTGTGCTTCGATTGACAAATCTTCGGAACTTATTATAAAGACACATTTTTATAAACACCACATGTTTTACATGACAACAATCATCAATTCAATTATGTGTATCAATCAATTGTCTTATTATTGCAATCGCTTCCCCTATCAATAATTTACCAAAGTTAGTAGATATCGTAGTAAAGGGCAGGACCGTTTTGGAAACTATTGTGGACTGTCGATGTCATTACTTCTCCATAAATCTTTTGGTAGCTTTGTTATTCTACTGCGAGATAGCCAAAGCATCATGGGGGCATGGGGTAGAGATTTCCGGCACGACGAGGGTGACTGGGGCGGCAGTTTTTACAAATGAAGTCCACTTTACATCTAGGTAGGTTGAAATAATTAGGTGGACACAATGACGTATAATATATAACTATGAAACGTCAAAGGTTGGACCTTAACCTTGGGCAAACGCTTGTAACATTACAATAATGTCGGGAAGGACATTATATTCATCAGTTTTACGTTTCGCATCTATAAGTACGCTTAAGGACTGATTTCTAGAACACTGGATAAAATTCATCCGTCTGATATCGTAATATACGGGCAAAATAAAGAGTTGACTTATGTTAATTGGTGTAATATGACGGATGACATCTCTCTCTCTATTTGATAGAGTATTAATTTATTGGACAGTTACGTTTTATCCAAGTTTTAAAAATCGGCCTTTGGTGATATCTCCGCATCAGACACTTTTACCCCCTTATTAATAAAGAATTGATATGATATGAAGGTTTTGTTCATATCACTCTAGTGCAAGAAAAAAGAAGAGTAACTTATCCAAGCTTATTCGTCGTTTATCAATAATTGTTAGCGTGAAATTGTGTTTATTGGAACTGAAAATCATTCTTAAGTTGCTGTCCGACGGCCTATGTTGTCGCGGGAGCGGAGGGTTGATAAACGTATGAAAACTTTACGTTTGAGATTTAGCAATCTCTATGCATGATACGAGATAAATAGTAATCTCGTTACACGCGGATACTACTCCGCGACAACACAGGCCGTTGGACAGAACCTTTATATATTTTGTGAGTGTTGAAGTCTATTAAAAGTATTATAAGTAGGTATTCTCGTGAACTTTAATTAATGAACGCTATTCTGTTATCAAGTTCTAAGAACTCCGAATAATTAATTAAACGCACTCTGATAATAAACAAAATTGTTCTACAAACAATTTGAAAAAATATTTCGTTCATGCAAATAGTTTTCATGAATATGAATTAAGCAAACAAAACACAGCAAGTCGTGTTTTCGCTGTCCAAACAGTTTGCGATTACATAATGGTGCGGCTATTTATTTTCATGAAATGCTTTCATAAGCAAATAATGGATAATGTTACAATATTTCAAAAGACCAAAGAAATACGCACGACAGGAGTGATAAAGTAATTTAAGCGGTGCTGTGGGTTAGAATGAGAGAGGAGGAGCGCCGTAACAAGTTACGTAACGAAGCGGTTTACCCTCCCATAAGAAGTTACCACTTCAAAAACCAAGTGGCAAGCGGCCGGAAGTTATAGTAATAAAGGTGGAGAAGGACTCAAATTATTTTATCCAATACGCGTTAAGTATTAAAATACACATAACAACACAAACGACTCTTAGGATTTGTATTATAACTCCTATTAAAATAGGAAAACGAACACCAGAAAATAAATAAATTAGCTTACGAAAAGAGCCTAGTAACAGTGATTCACAATCCCATGAACCGAGAACGTAGCAAGTTAATTTCTATGTACCCACCACTACTCGCCGTAATAACAAAGTAACTTACGACGGGCGGCTGAAAAGTTTTGAGCCTAAGTACCTTTGATCATTACTAATGAGTAGCGCTGCACACCACTAATTGAAGGTATTGTAAATAATATAAATACCAAGTTTCATGTCAGTAGCATTATTACATTTTTAGTAATTGAACCTTAAACATCACCATGTCTGACTCATCAGCGCTTTCTACGAAATTGGAGTACAGAACTGTCAAAAAATTCCTCACCGAAATAGGATTTGAAGAAATAAACCACCCACCCTACAGTCCAGACCTGGCCTCTAGCGATTATGCCCTTTTTTCCAATTTGAAAAAGGACCTCCGAGGGCGGAGATTTTCAAGTGTCGAGGAAATGAAGGCGGCCGTAAATGAACATTTTGAAGGCAAAAACGGCGATTTTTTTTTAACGGGTTAGAAGTTCTTTTTATAAATGTAGGAAGTGCATTGAATTAGAGGGAGATTATATTGAAAAATGTTTTTTTTACACATTTCTATCAGCATTTTTAATACCTTAGGCTCAAAACTTTTCAGTCGCCCCTCGTATGTAATTTGATTAATTGTCTGACACGTCGTATCACGTTGTTAGCAAAGATAACAAATTTCAACCTTATCGTAACATCTCTGGGTGAATGAAATTTTCCGCAATATCGTTAGTATTGATCTTCTCTGCACAAGATATGTTTCTTACATACAGCTTATCTAGATTTAGGTAAGTTGAAATTCGAATTAACAATTTAGCTACTTTAGAGCTAAATTAGAGTTAAAGAAAATGTAACTAGAAAAAACTCCTCCGCTTTCCGGGCGGATGCACTGACCAATTACACTACCGCGAAATTCATAGCCTTGTCGAATTTCTAAGGTTACAAGGCAGCACCATCCTATCGCATTGTGGGCAACCCACAATGTCAAAGAAAACACCTTTAAGTATTAAACATTTGAAAGAAGAAATAGCAGTTGCAGTTTATTATTTTTCAAGCATTTAATTGCTAGATGTTTAAATCCATTTTTATTATTATCTTATCTCAACTTCCCCGCTGATAGGTCTTTCAACGGACAGTGATTTATTTCACTTGTCACTACAAAATCCCAAGTACTTACAAGTGTTCCATAGAATTGTTAGTTAACTAGAACGTACAGCGCGATATTTTCATCAACGCATTTGAAATACACTTACAAAGTAGGTAAAAACGTTTTAACATTTTGAAGCTTAGCAACCTCTTAAGTATTGTTTGCAGATAACAACCTAGACCCCACCTAATGCCAAATATAACGTCATTGAAGTAAATTAATTTCGCTTTTGTTTATCAGATATAACCTTAGGTGCTATTCCGTCCATTAAAAACTATGAGAAATTTTTAAAAATTAAAACATTTTGCTCAATAATAATAACACTGATTTTCACTGAATCAACTGCCCACGGAGGGGTCATTGAACTCGGCTACACCATCGTCCTCGGCCTGATGCATTCAGCTGATGTAAACAAAACGTAGATGACATTAATAATTAATATTAATTAATTCCAATTTTGTATTTACGCGCCCCAATAGTTCAAAATCGTTTACCATACAAAAATGAAATTGAAAACATCAATCCTACAATTGAATGAGCAAAACGGAAATTAAACAATCACCAATGAGTAAAAAAAATCATATATCTAGCATCCCGACTTCCTTAGCATTTTTAATTTTTTAATAGAAAGTGCCAACTCTATTTGTTTAATCTGGATGCGTCTGGATAGTGAAGTTAAACATGAGATCGACCTTATCGTGTTGACTAAAAGACGTTCTCTTTTGTCGACACAGTGATGGCTCTGTGCCATCAAAACGGGAAGCGATCGCCGGTTAGTAAGAGACATGTTTATTAATAATAATAAAAAAAATCTCTCTCTTATTCGTATCGTGACTGACATGATATTCTATCTCAACGCGTTGTGACAATGAAGAAAAGCCATGACGCGTTCTGAGCATTCATTGTTTTAACCATGTCACGATGGACAGGTTATAAGTTGATAGAGGACGTGCAGCACCCAGGAATGTTATGTGTGTTGTTATGAGCATTCATCCATCAGGTCTCTACCAGTTAGGAATCAAGGAAAGTACATTCGATAGACTTTATGCACGTAATGAGTTTACACTTTCTGAAACCAACTTTATTAACATTTGTGATGTGCCCTTAACTTCGTCATTATCACGCTCAGCATCTATGTTATCTATCATCTGGAAGTAAGCAAAGGTTTATAATGTGCCACTGCAAAAGATACTGTATTGATAAAAGGTGCAAATGTCGCTCCAAGAATATAAAACGCAACTCAAAATGCCACAGTAATAGTTCCTGTAAAAATAAATAGCAATCAAATACTTATTTTTCACAATTATATATATATTATAGTAGTAATTTCTAATATAAGTAATTGATTTAAGTACATTGTTGTTGTTTATTGGTGATCTATAAACATTTATGTTTGTGTTAAATATTTTTATTACTTGAAAGAATTTTAAATTGTCATAAAACAATTAAAATCCCTAATTATTTTAAGTGTATTATAAGTAATTTACAAATGATTAATATTTTGTGTCTAGTAATTTATTACTTAATACGTTGATTTTTTTAAATATAAAGTAATCTCAATAAATAACAAATATCGTTTTATTTTAATTTATATAATTATATAACAAATTTAATAATGACAAACACGTTATGCAGTGATTTTATAAAATAAAAAAATATTTCCTAAAGACATCTACCAAAACGTTTCCAGCCTAGGCCTAGTAGGATCCATATCGGAAAGTAGTGTGCGTCATAATCAAATAATATTCCATACGCGTCATGGCTTTTCTTCATTGCCACAACGCGTTGTGATTGAATAGCATGTCAGCCACGACACGAATTTCGCTATTTGGTCTTTCTGTGATTGCCACAACGCGTCGTGAACATTTTCATTAGAGCCATAACACGAATTTCGCCATGTGGATGTTTTACTGTGACCACAACGCGTTGTGAGCTATTTTTCCGCTCACTGACCGTTTTCGATCTTTGAGCGTAACATTGTATATGTTATGTTATGTATAAGAGTGAGAAACACGAAGTTGTTGAAGTAAATGCAGTTAACATACGACACCTCAACGTTGTATAGATTTCAGCCACCATGACAGTTCCTGAAGAGGCAACTCTATGCAATATTTAAGGTTTTATTCATACTGATAGTATGACAATACTGACAAAGAAGCAAACATGGTAAACTTAAAGCCTGTAAATGCTCTGAGATGGTAAACTGTCCAAAGGAGCGATGAGATGAAATAAAATTAGCGAAAAGATGAAATAAAATTATTAGTTTCTAAAAAATCAAGGTAACATTAAAATCCTTATCAAATACTGATCTTACGGGGAAAAATAGAAAGCATCTACACATACTTGTTGCGAAAACGAAATTTCATAACACTAACAAAAAACCAGACGACAATATTCATCAAAAAGATACACACGAACGAAATTGGTAATGGTGACCAAAACCAATGAAGAGCTACAATAAAACTCACAACTTGTACAGGTGAAATGAGAAACAACGGTTAGTCGGACAACGACATGAATACAAAATGGTTTCGACTCTGCATTATAAGGACAAATACCTAACGTCAATATCCGGGAAGGGTAGCCGGCGCCTTTGTCGCTTAAAATCATCGTCCATTGTACGCCTGAGGCATTCATCCCATTGACGATAGCGAAAGACGGCAGACGTTAATTAAGTTACGCAAGTAAATATTTGAATTTAATCATTCAAATCAAAACCCAAGAGTTACTGTAATTATTTAGTTAGATACTTGGAACTGGTTATATTGCTGCTTCTGTTAGCAACACTTTTCTTTTAAATGTTGGCCTTTTGATTGCAAACCATCTTAACACTTCAAGGAATATCAAAGAAGGTTTCAGTAAATTTTCTAAGTATTTATTGTTATCCTAGCTTCAGTGAATTTTCTAATGTTGATTTCAAAAGTTAAGTTACGTTTGTAAATTGATAATAAGATATAATCGCAAAGTCTCTTTACAAATTACAATGACAAAGTATACTCTCGCTAAGACCAAGAAATTATCTTGTCCTTAAATACCGCAAATCGCAACATAATTATACCAAATCAATTTTTCATTAAGCAGGTTTCTAAGGACAAACAGCGATACAATCCAGTTGTAAGCTGGTATTAAGGTAACACCAACATGGCTCAACAACTGTCGGCTGTCGGGCGGTGAATACTAATTGGTTTATACCATGGTTTCATAACTGGCATTGCAAAGTTGGAACTTGTCATTCGGTCTTGCGAACATTTGACGAGAATTCCGACGCGCAGAAAATTAAAGATTTGTTTAAAAATTGATTAATACATCATCTAACTAGATCAAAGATTTAAATTGTCTCTAACTAGGGTCTCATGTGATGAAATGGTTTTTGTGAAACTTCATGAATAAAGGACACTTAGCGACATCCTGCGTTTTTTTTTATCACTTGCTTAGATCCATTAGGTAAAATGCAAAATGCAACGGTATGCAAAACCTTATTAATAATACAAAAAAATATAAGACATGAACCACGTCAGTACACTGATATGAACTTTGTCAATTTTTACATTACAAACTATTTTTAGGATTTTCGTGGCCGACAACTAACAACCAAAACCAAAGATAATACTAGAAATGTATTTCAAATGTCGAATGTACTTTAAGTTCAAAGTCAATACAGACTACAGTTATATGGTAGACCCTCCGGAGCAGTTGCGTGCTTCCACTGGTTTACGTCAAAGTAAGCAGCATTTTGCAATAGTTAATCACGCAATTAAATGCGGTATTTTATCCTGAACTCACTATTATGAAGTAACGCGTCTCGTATAAATAATAATATTGTACTATACTTGCAGGCGCATAAATATCGAGGTTCTTTTAAGTAAGTATAGAACCAGTTAGTATCCTCCTTTGCCATAAGGCACTGGCTGAAAATCAGCGTGGTATCGCGAAAGTTTTTACCACAGAGCATAGGCAGCGTCCTATTGGCCTATTGGCCTTACACGGCACGATCCTAGTAACTAGTTCCCATGTTTTTTTTATTATGTCTATGTTTTACTATTACATAACCATTTTCTTCTTCTAAATTAAAGCTGTGAAGGCCAATATAATGTTTTTCTTTCTTTCTACTAATATTATGAATGTGAAAGTTTATATTTTTGACTGTTTGTATGTTCGTTACTCAATCACGCAAAAACTACTGAACGGATTTTGATCAAATTTGCTATGCATATCAGTTTACGACCTGGATTGAGACATAGGATACTATCCCGGAAACAATTTTGAATTCTGTGGAATTCTTAAAAAACTAAAGTTAACGCGGACAAAGTCTCAGGCGGCCACTAGTTGGAAATTAATTAAAATTACTAACCCGTTTTCGAACAGGGAAACTTGCAAAGAAGTTTAATAGGCAAGATAGATAGTATTTTCGAAATCCATCACGTTTCACTTTAAGCACGCGCCCTGAAAACTTTAATCGCTTGAGTGGGTGTAGGCAATCGCATTAGGAGGAGCATTAGACAGCTTGAAAAATTATACTACTCTCCATAATACAGACCTATTTGCTTGTGAGAAAACAGAAAAAAAAACTGTTGCTTTTACTAAGACTAAGACGGTAAGTATTCTTTTATTATTTAACTCATATCGGTTTAGTGACTCAGGAATCATCTATTTTTAGTATAGCTATGGGTTCTTAGATTTATCCAAAATACATAAACTTTTCTAAAACTTCCAAATGTTTAAAAGAAAGAAATAGATTAACAAATTAAACGAAAACAACTCATATCTGAATACTTTATTGTACCAACCAAGCCAACAATACGGTTTTTAATATCATTGTACCAACTTCTAAAAGAGCAACTGGACTAATTAATAAATACGTAAATAATCAGAGTAATGATTCAGAACAGGATGGTGAGTGTTTGTGGCTAAATTGTGATTAAAATACACCAACTACCGCTCATCGCCAAATTCAACAATATACTCCACAGTAGATTTCACAGTAATTGAACCAACTAATACAAACGTTCAATCCTTGACTAATTTACATGATTGAAATGATTTATGATTCATTTAATGCGGAAACTAGTTTGTCTGTGCTGAATTGTTATAGGTAGTTTTATTTATAGTTGAATCATATATTGCAGATCGATGTGCTACGGCTAATAGAAAACTAAGTAAATTAAAAAGTCATGAAGTGAGTTTGATTTTATTTTTGATGTTTTCAATGATTTTCAGTTTCGTGATAGAAAACGGATTACGTCACTAGGACTTGCAAGAAATTTTGCAGTGCCTGCTATTTTAAAGTTGTCACTGCTGCTATCTAACCGTTATTGTATAAGTTGCTTTAAAAATGATGAACTCCGGGGCCCAATAAGTACAGTTTTACCGTTGTTTCTAGTGATATAAACACTTACATGTACAAGACAGCGTCCGCACACCGGAACCATTCCACAGTGTTGGATCGTTGGCAATCCTATCACAGCACCGTTTATCTGACGACACGCGCACGTAACCTGAAACAATGCAAAAAATATTATCAACAAACAACTCACTAGGAAGGACTATACGGTTTCCTACTATTAAATTACATAGGTAATTCACTCCACGATATTATTATAGAATGCAAAAAATATCGTGAGAACTTATACTTTTGTTATATCTACGAGGTTTTTGGTGAGATCGGAAAGCGTAAAAATTGTTAGCCAGAGAAGAAGGAATGGATTCTTCAAGAAAGCAAAAATTTAAACACAGAAACCTATTACTGTGTTCTGTGGGGACTTTCTATTGGTCACAAATATCTGAATATTATCAGCTTTTAAGGCAAGTAGTATGTTATGGTCAAGTTTCATCTAAAATGGCACTCTATTCGTTTAAAAGGCGTTATGCATTTTTAAATGCGTCCATTGATCACGCATTATAGTTAATCTATGCGCAACACTAGACATGAAATAATATAAGCAAATGCATTAATTACTTGAATAAAAAACTAAGTACGCCAAGAAAGGAAATCGACGCACATGCGTGAAAAATATGTAGAATTCAGCTCATTCCAGGCCCCTCATTCACGTGACTTAATTTATGATTTATCACTCTCAGGGACTAAAGAAAAATATCTAATCCATTTCCGATAGTCGGTATAAAAAGAAACGAACGAGCCTAACAGTAGTCGTACTATGGTAGCAGCCCAAGCGGAGATTTTTGGATTTACTCGAGCGCGGCAGAATAACATTAGGGGGGCAACTTTGTCCTCTAGATACGCCCGCCCCCCCACGATAACAGCTTACTAGAGCCGATGTCCGAGTCTCAGAGACGCCCTCTAGTTGAGTCGACCCTCTCAGGTTCGAGTGGTCTAGAGGCTCCAGACGGAGAGAAGACTCCCCCCGTGGGGAAACGCCATCCGCCTGGAATACCTCTAGAGGCACTCGCCAGTTCTCGGCTTGAGATCTCGCCGTCTCCAAACCCGGTGACGATGTAAAGGTCATCTGCGACCAACAGCATAAACACTCAAAAAAAAATCTAGATACCGATAGTTAGTAATATTTGACATTATTTGGCATGTTATTTTTTCATAACGTATTAGAATTTTGATTATCCATCTCATTAATTATCAAAAAAAAATATCTAACCTCCGTGAGTTTTCCCAAAAAATAATGCAGGTTTACCTCGTATTTTGATATTGAATTAAATAGAATTACTATCAAAAACTAATCTGCCATCATTGAACTACTGAAATATGTATATATTTTTATAATTAGTTCAATAATAAATATTTTATAAGACTCGAAACATCACCCGTAAAATGCAATATATACTAGTGCAAATCTACCTACGCGCCGATCAGATTTTCTTAGTCCAACTTTAAACAGCGCTGGAAGTGGCTTCTTTTTTAATGGTGTCCGGCAGCCTGTTGTACACTATAGGACCTATTATATAGGCCTCTCCGATTTATACAGCTTGTGATCCGACGCACAGTGGTCCGGGTTTTGAATATAGTGGTCCTAGGACCCAAGGTTAATATTTCGCGCTGAAAAAATTCATGCGGACAGATAAGTGAACGCTCATCAACTTTTGTTCTAGCAGTTTTCATGTAATCGTATATTTTCGCGAAATAAAAATATTTAAGAAAAAAATATATGGAGCAAAACTGAATTTTTTTTTTCCTCGAAATGTTTAAAAGTGTTAGCAATGAAACCATTTGTAAATTATTGTATTACATTTATTTATTAATTTCACCAACAAATCTTTTGCATTCACTTGCAGCTTTGTCGTTTATGTGAAGTTTAACTTAAAATATATTTTATATAAAAAAATTACATGGAATCAATAATTTTTTAGTCTGTTAAGTGGTTTTGGGAAATTACAATACTAATATATAATTGTCTATATCAACACAGACATCAAATTACAAAATATAATAATTATTGAACATGCATTTACACAAAGTAGTAATCAATATCAAAGCAAGCTTAAATAAGTGCGTTCCTTAATACTGCCCGTCTGTTCCTAATGGGTATGGAATGGGATAAGAGCTCATGCCGACGAGATGGTTTTTCGCCCGAGCTAAGCCCGGCGTCAAACTCGGTCTACGTCTCAGTCTTGTAAAGGAACCTGAAGCCAATCTAGACAGACATTCGTGAGTGGTTGTAACAGCGTAAACTGAAAAAATAATTTTGATTTTGATTTGACAGACCCTATGGCTGTTTGTCCACCGCCGCCGTCACCGTCACGTCACCGAGAACGAAATGACGGCGCCGAAGTAGCGGTACATACATTTACGTAAGCCGCGTGTCCACCGCACATCCGTCACCCGAGCGCTGTCATCCCGGCCGGCGAAATTGCGAGTAGATCGCCGTGACCGCTAGAACGTGGCCCAAGATTTTGACGGGCCGATGTGCCGGCAATACAAAACACGTATGAACTTGTCCACACACTGCCGTCGCCGTCGCACCGTACACGAGCTCAGTTCAGTTGTCTGTCATCAATTGTCATAATATATCATTGTAATAAAAATGGCCATAAAATTTAAATACGATATTTATTCATTAATAAAACTTCTCGTCGTGCTGCCGCAACTTGGCGTGGTGTACATAAAACGCCCCTGTGATGTATCGTTCACGTATTAGCGGATGAACCCAAAATTCTTTGCATCGCCTGCGCCTTCGAAGGTACAAAAGCAGGAGAAGAAGTTGTCGCCGGTTTAACCTAGCCATCACTTTATTTCTTCGAAAACGAGTTTACCACGCATGACAGTTGGAACAAACTAAACCATCGGTCGCAGTGGACAAACGATCGCCGTCACGTCATATTAAACTCGGCCCGAAATAATCTCGTTCTCGGTGACGTGACGGTGACTGCGGCGGTGGACAAACAGCCTATGTCCAATGTGGTACCTTATATAAAATGTTTACTCCATTGTCCCATAGATGGAGCTGTATTAATTTGTACTCACGGTATGGTTTAGTTCGATTGAAAAATATAAGGTTTAAATAATTTCGACAACAATCCGACACCGCTTCTGTATGGACACAAAAGCCGTCCATATCGAAACGATGTCGTCTGCAGGATTTCTTTTTTAACCCCTTATTGCATGAATTATAAAACGGATGAAATAAAACAAAAATTTTAGCGATTGTATCTTTTATTAGTCTTAATTAAGAAATTAATAATAATAAGAAAAATTATTTTTACTTATTTTGGAATTTAGCCCACAAAGCCATATATGGATTCGTATGCAGTCTAGTGAAATAATAGATATCCATATATGGCTTCGTATGCATTAGGGACATTATAGAAACTTATATCTTATGAAAATATTTAAAACAGTTACGTTTATCATTGTAACACAAATCACACATAGTGAATGATCGATATTTTGAACATCCCTGACATAATTGTCGATTTTGTTTCCATTCGGGAAAGTGGTCAAAATTGTCAGATGAAAGCTCATCGTCACTCATAAAAAGCCATTGCCAGGAATAGGGTTAACATGCTTGGAAGTACCATAAAAGCGAGAAGGATTCATTGCTGCAAAGAAAGAAAAAAGGCAAATGAACACACACAAAGCCATATATGAGCGTTAGAAATGTAAACGTGAATGCATACGAAGCCAAAAATGGCAATTTCAAAAAAGGATCCATAAGTCAAGTAAAACAAAATAAAATACCAAAAAAGCACCTATTTCATGTTATAGCACATATATATATCACAATATAAAATTCTAGGATTTTTAACTTACCGATTTATTACTTTCTTTTCACAAATAAAATTAACATTACATTTCTGCATCCGAACGGTGGGCCGCGCTGCACATAACTTCAAATATTTTGACAAATGTCACCAGCCATAGACTAATAAAAAATACGTTCCGTTACACGAAAATATTTATAAGATATTTATAACAATTGTTTTGAAATAAAAATAAAATAGAATTCTAAAAAAAATTGCCAAAGTTTTAGAGCCACCAATGGCTTCGTATGCGGTAAGGGGTTAATGTATTGTCAGAAGATTTGTTCGCTTTTCGATGATAAAATATGATGCCAATACATTTGCGAGTTCAGAAATATTGTACCAAAAATACCCCATAGTTACTTTCGTTAACTTATAATAATAATAAAAAACTCATTAATCATATTCTAATAAAATACATGCAGGTGTAGGTATGACTTGAGTAAACGATGATGCTTGAACATATTGAAGACGTTACCTTTAATACATGTATATCAAAAATTCGTTCGTGATAAAGTAATACCGCAGGGACATCTTTGCACGTTTTTAGAATTTTTCAATTTAAACAAACTACAACGCAAGCTTTCGCTTACTAGCTAGACAATACGCGATTGTGCGTCAGAGGGATGGCGCTTTAAATTGATTTATGGTCCCACCTAAACCGGAACAAACACTATTCAATAACACATACAGGATTGGCCACATGATTATTAAAATTTAAACTTTCAATCACGTATTCCACTCAAAACGTTATTCTTCTTATTTCTGCAATCGTGTAAAACACAAAGTATGTATTCTCAAAATAATCCATAATTTACTTTTACTACTAACGTTGCAGTTTTTAATAAGCCTTGCGATCTCTTCCCGAAAGCAAAAACGTTGGTGAAGTCGAATACAACACATGTGCGCGTCCTGATATTCAGTTACGGTCAAATATGGTGGATGTGTAATTTTCAATAACTTAATTTGGCAATATCGTCTGCAAAATGCAATAACGCGTATCGCCTTCCTTAAAGACCAACTGAAAGACAAGGTCATGTTGATTTATTGTCCAAATATTCGTCTTATAAATAAACTATTGACTTTTAAAAAAAGGTAGGTACATTAATTGTAGGCAATTGTGTCTTGTTTCATTTTGTATATAACTGTTGTTATCGTAAAATGAATTGGAAACGAGATATTGTCAAAAAACTGCTTTAAGGCGCCATTTTTCCAATACGGCGGCGCGAGCGGCAAAAATACGAGGTGGCAAAGTCGAAATTCGGAAAGAGCACCTCAAAATCTATAAAATTACCAATTTTCAAAACTCCCGGGAAACTTTTCAGACAAAACTACTAAATGACTGTACTGTAAAAAAAAGTATTTCTTTTATAGTACGAGTGAAGTCTGTTTGCACAAACTATGAGCGGAGAACTTTCAGTCGTAAAAACTATGACAGGAGAGAATTATTGAAAAAGTGTCTAGAGGTATCATCCTTACACAATAAACCATTGTAAGATAATGCATTAAATATATCTACACAATACTACTTTACCAAGGTCGTCTTCTAATCTTTCCAACATATGTTTTAACACCGAAATGAAAACCTTCATCCAATTACATTTACAACAATGGAAGGACGCACTAATTAGTTAAGAAACTTCTCTCTCACTATTATCATACTACAGCAACCTAAACAATCCACGAAAACGGTTTGCCGTCAAAAGTGAAATTTTATGTTTTTGATGATATAATGATTGGATAGATTATATACATAATAATTTCCAAGGTTTACGTCATTTCGTATAGGCCCATAATAGAACGTTTTCAGTAAACGACACTTTGTCGAAATTGTAAAACTCATTTCAATGATTACAAAGCGTGTTTCATGGTGTCTCGTAAGGTTTGTATCATTCGCGGGGGGTAAGAAGGACCTCGTCTTTAAATATAGTACTTTACCTTCCCTTTTCACAGTTCACTACACAGCTCCATCTGATCTGCGAACCTTTACAAACAACATTGATTTTTCCTAGAAGGGGTTGCGGATAGCTATTTTTAGATTGATATTTTTAACCAAAGCGTGATATTTGTAAAGAAAATAACATCAAGAAAAGGGAAATGCCCACTTTGTATGGGAATTTGGCTCAAAATGAACAGACATTTTAATAAGTAATACAATGCAAGAAGCTTAAACTACCCAGAACCTTTGAATCATTATAATTTTATATCAGTATCCTTTAAAACAATTTTTAGCACCGCGATGAAAAAAGGTAATAAGCACAAAGAAGTCATTTTCGCAACTATCTAAAATATTAAGACATTATATTACCTATACGATGTCTAGACACTGGGTAAAAACATTTTCTGTTAGACAAATAAATAAAATTGAAAATAAACATCTATTGTTTTAATATGCCGCGAAAAATTTATATATTGCGCAAAATGGCATGCAACGTGACATGCATAATACCAAATGTCCAAACGTAAAAACGCAGTGTTCTTTTGACAGATTGGGTACGTTCTAAACCTAGGCTGCAAGTCCAACTTTTCATTCTGACGTTTCAATTTTGACATAAATGTATGAAACTTTTATCGAATTTGACATTTGTTGCACCTGCCCCCCTAGCATGAGCACCGCGATATGACATATCGCTCGTTTTTATCACGCCCAATTGTCAAATTACTATGGAGTTTGACATTTAGACGCGATAAAAAACGTGATAGGTATAATGTAAATTGTGGTGGTCATGCTACTTGCACTGGAGCGTAGGTTTGTAACGCAGCCCTTTTCTGCAAATGTCATCTTAGATTCGGCTAGGAATTTCCTAGCCGTTTTCGCTGACCTGATGTGATGCTAACTTAAATTCGATCAATTACACCAGTTTTCGATCATGTGCCAAAGCACCACAAGCACCTTATCCACGCTGAGCCTATTTTGGGCATTGCCCTTTCCAGTTTCACTAGATCTACTTGAAAATATTAAGTGACTTAAAATTCACCTGTGACGGCTGTGACCCGCCCTCGTTTGGCTTCAATTACTTTTAGTTTATATTAACGGACTTTTTTCACCATATTTTAAAATATATTAATTTAAATCAGGTTTGTATGTTTGTTACTCAATCACGCAAAAACAGTTTAACGGATTTGTATGAAAGACACACCAGACGGAGCTTATTAAAACTTGAAAAAGTTTGTTTTTTTCATGGGAAGAGCAAAGTTCCTGTGGGAAAAAAAACGTCACTTAAAATAAGAGAAACAGCGGCATACAAGATAACATATTATTTTCGTTATGATGATATAAAAAATTACATAAAAGTACCATATCGGTACATACAATATGGGGGTACAACAAAGCAGTAAATTGATATTAGGAACACTAAAAGTATGTTCAGTTTGCAATATTCATAAAGAGAAATTCTTGTATAGAAATTTTTACCCAAAATAATATTCTGTGAAAAATTCCAACAATAGTCTCCTACAGTCTTATCCCACATTCATAAGATACAGTCCGCTATCGGACCGAAGGCACTAGTATCGATTCCTTGAGATTTTAGCACTAAAACATTTATTTTATTTACTAAAAACAACTCCATGTGAGCGTGCGCATCGGACAATAAAACGAAGAATTTAGCAGTTTCATGATAATTATGGGCTTATTCAAAACGATATTGGTGAAGGTAAGAGCTTGTATTCCGTATGCAATTCTGCACATAATGAAGGATTTTGCCCTTGTACTAGGGATATTACAAAACGACATTTTATCGAAATTGTAAAACAGATGACGATTCGAAATAACATTGATTATAAACCCACATAAACAATACAATTTCACGTGTCTTTCTACAGAGTGAATACTAATTGAAATCAATTCACACACAAAATGACCTCTACTATCACGATCATATGATTGGACAATTCACAACTGCACACAATTGATAAAGTATAGATAGAATATCAAAGAATATTGATTCAAAATTGAGTTTCTAAAATATTAATTACATATCGTGTCCATTATCTACTATCTGCCGGAAAAGGATAACTGACGGTTATTTCCTCCCCAATACATACAGCATGGAAGACTCAAACCAACCTTAGTTCAACGAAAATGTTAATCTGCGCGCTGTTTTTTTAAATACGATAACCGAATTATGTTCCGATCTTTTCTTTTACTAATATTAACAACAATATAAACTGTTAAGCAAAATCTCCAGTGTTTATAGCACGCATATCGTTTACGAGTTACCCCTCTGAATCAGCACTGATCTATGACCGGTGTAATCTGTCTGCGCTGGCGCACGCGAGGCTTCCGTCCGTACACCCACCGATGCGGTAGTAGGTAGCCAAGCTGTATAAGTCACGAGATAGGCTCGAATTAAGTAGTTTTTAAAATAAAATTGAAGGTTTTCATGTACATACCTACATTATTATTTATTACTATTATGTATACGTCCGAAAATTGGTCAGCGTTTACTTTAGTTTTGGAGAATACCACAGGATTCTAACATTTTTAAGAGATAAAAAGTATTCTACGTCTCAGTCCAGGTCATAAACTTCATCCAAATCCGTTCAGTAGTTTTTTGCGTGATTGAGTAACAGACATACAAACATACTTTCACATTTATGAAATTAGTAGGATGTAGGATACACATAAGAGTATTGAAAATATGTCACCACAACAAAAAGGTATAAGACATTAGTATTACGGTGCTGATCAATACGTAATGTTTAATTTCTAAACTTGGCACGTAAATGAGTAATCGCTACGCTCAGGTCTATGACTTGAGCGTCACTTTGAATTGGTTTAGTTGCCATCCGCAGTAATCATGCCGTCGCTCGGTCGCGCTTGACAAACGAGACTCTGCCGCGAATGCCGTAGCTAATACCTATAAAACCGCTCAGTGAAATTTAATTTATGATTTAAGAGCGCACATTTTCGGATCAAGAAACAATAGTTGATTCCGACCTTAATTTATTTCCACAAACAAAGTAAAATATGTAAACCACGAACCCTATGAAGAGTTTGAAATTAATTTATAAGAGTTTAATAAACATACATGTTAAAAGGGCTTTATTAAATATTTTTTAATTCTAATAATAATTGTTGGACGACTCACTAGCACAGCCTGGACTACGGAAAATTACCAACATTTTAGAATACATACTTATAGGTACAATTAATAAACAAGCATGATTCAGAAACCAGTATTTCATAGCTGGACTGCTAAAATCCAGAATATCGAAATTAATTTGATAACACAAATTGATTTTGTCTACAAAAACCCATTTTTTTCTATTTATCAATAACAAAACACCTTGGATTCATGAAAATACATTAATGGATTATCACAGATGAAAAACTGAGTTGATTTGTATTATCAACTCATCTTAGTTTACTGGGTTTTCCCAGTACAATGAAGATTTGTGCTCATCAAACAAATATATGCAGGTGCATTCCATACAGTCCATGCTAGGTACCTACCTACCGGGATTCCAACCATGAACTCTAGAAAGAGAAGTCAGAAATTATTAATGACGTGATAGTTATTGCACAAAAAGATATATTGAAAAACCAATAATCCAATAAATTTATTGAAAAACTTAACAATCACAAGGACAAGTAGTCAACAACCATAACATAATTATATTCTGGCAAAATTCACACCACAATATTTAACTTTGATGTTGTTTCCTGAAGTGTTGCAAGTTTATTGGCTAACAAGGTAAAGGAAGGTTGGTGCAGCATATTTTTTATGCTGCACCAACCTTCCTTTGCCTTGAAACAATTTTTTACTGAAGTTTGTTCTGCTCATTTTTCATGTCAATTTGATACTTAGGTTTGATTACCTTAAGTATTTTCTTAATGCTTGTGCAGCTCAAAATTAAGGAGAACTATAAAGTATTTATTCTTTAGAAAAGTTGGGAAAGGAAAAAACTAAAAAGAATAGCTTTCTTTTTAAAAAATTAAGACACAGCACAGCTATACAAGAAGAAATTAGACACATCATAGAACTTACCTAACTATGCTGATTGATTTAGGTGAGTTGCAACTCAAGATATTATTACACACAGCAAACTAAAAATAGCTTGTTTTGCAACATTATTATATAAGTGAAGAGCATAAGCAAAATTTGGAAAAGAAAAAATCAAATGTAATCAACTATGTAAAAAAGTATATACGAAAAGAATAAAGATTTTTGTAATTGAAGCACTATATTTAAAAAGAAATATCCACTATTACAAGTTTTGATAATAGATAGCCAATGATAGCCTGCAGATAATTAAGTCTATACTTTTTTATTTTTAATTGTTTGATCAATTAAAAGTTTAGCATGGATTATTGATTTATGACGACCTCCGTGGCCACTGTGGTTTATATGCTGGGTTTCATGGTGTAAGCGACTGGAGAGGTCCCGAGTTCAAATCCTGATGGGGGCAGATGTTTATGTGATGAATACAAGCATATGTACTCCAGTCATGGATGTTTAATATGTATTTCTAAATAAATATACTTGTATATATACAATATATGTATTCTAGACGTTACCCTAGTATTCCATAACACAAGCCTTACACTGCTTACTTTGGGGCTAGGCTAATTGTTGTGTGTTGGAAACATTTATTTATTTATCAATGATCCACGCTTAGCTAATTCTTCTAAGGTTGTCAGGTATCAAACTCATAATTTACTGTTTAACCTTGAACTTTCACTTGAACTTTAACATTGAAATATTAGTTGATGGGTTCAATGACATTACACCTTCACAGCACCAAGTTCATTAATTAGCAATTGATTGATATTAAACATTTTTGTGACATTTGGAATCTATTTAAGGAAGGTCTCAATAAATTAATGTTTTAAAAGTAACATGAAAATACTTGGTAATCTTCTTCAAATTCTCATTCACTGGCATGGCATTCAATGATAATTGATACAGTGATTTTCATATCATAGATTGCTGAAACTATAGTGAGAAAAGGTCAGTAAAATCAATTTAGTATCACAATATTTTAATCAGGATTTAGATTAGCAATCTGTTTTAACTAATATTCTGCATGAAACTATGATGAATACTTATAGTGGATCTTAACCAAGTTATATTAAGGTAATATCAAAAACAATACTTAGTTTCTTGGCATATATAATTAAGTACTTAATTATATATTTAATTAATAACCTTAAATGTTCAGCTTTCCTAGCATACTACTAAGTTAAAATGACTATAAAAACTGGTAGGTACCTACATAATGTAATTTATTTCGATAAATCATCTAATCATAAATGGTTTTTTTTTTTCAAAATCTAATTAGCATGTACATATTCTGATTGCACAAAATGCTAAAAAATTAATAAAAATAAATAGGTAATAATAAAATATTCCCAAAAAGATAAATAATAGCACCCCTGACGGGAACTTGACATCGTTTTGATATAATGAATCACCAAGTGAGAAGGCGGCAAAGAACCACAAGTTCGTGTACAAAACTGGTTGTAAATTTTTATGTGCAAGTAGCCTGTAAGGTTAGGTCACCGAACGTCATGCTAATCTGATTATAATATTATATACTAGGGGAAGAGCCTTGCCATGTTATCGTTGACAGAGAAAACTATTATAAATTCTGCGAAAAGGCGGTGCCGAGACGAGGTTTCATCGCCAAGCTTGGGCGATGGCGGTCATCTAACGGCCGATTGATGACGTTTATCAGTCTACATCATTTATCTAAATACAACGATGTTACGACTACAACATGAAAATATTTTTAATTACACAAATTGAAATGAACTTACCACATGACAACTAAAAATAAGTTAATTTTTACATTCACTCACAACACTAAACACAATTCCACATCCATCCACCCACGATATGACATTTGACATGACATGACCACAGATTACAGAGATTAACTTGAAGTCAACTTGGCATGACTTTTTTTTTAATTATTTATGTCCATGGATACAAGTCCTTCAGTTGCATACATAAATACAAATCTTTATCTTCTTTTTTTACATTAGAATGTCGGTGTGACGCATTCTAATGTTTCTTGGAATGTTTGGCATGAAATGTATCGAGTTGGTTTTTTCGATAAGCTTCTGTGAGGTAGTCAACAGTACCCCTAGCATGAACCAATAACGAATTCGTATCATTTGCGAGTCCGGAATGTCATTGTCAAATGTGTACTGATTTTTAGTTCTCGTTGCGTACTTTGTGCCGCTGCTGTTCAAGTTTCCAAACAAAATTTGACATTGACATTTCAGTTTGCAAACTATTCGAATTCGATAATAGTTCGTGCTAGGGGTACTGTACAATAAAGTTCTCTCGTTCACTAGACCGCAATAGCGTATATTTTAGATTATTAGATAAACCTTTTTTTGAAAAGTGGCTGTTTTGCATTAAAAATGAAGTAAGAATTTAAGATTCTTAAAATTAAACTGCCGTATTTCAAAAAGCGTCCGTTTTGTATTGAATAATGCATTATAATCTTTTAATAATTTTATTGCTAGGATGATGTTTAGAAATGAGAATGTTTTAAAGTGTTTTACAAAGGAAATGTTTTACAAAAGTTTAAGTACCTCGATTTATTGTAAATCTGTCGTTATTATCCGTGCTTATAAGCTAGGTAGAGATCGCACCAAACATCTAGTCCGCTCTGAAGTGGTTTCGCGCAGGTGTACAGCCCTAAACGCAACCTTCGTCCCTTTAAATATGAGCTACGACGCGAATTGTGCACTGTTCAGAGCGGGCTAGAAGATTGGTGCGATCTTTATCTTCTTATTAAGAAATCAAAGGGTGGTATGTATGTTTGTAAGTGTGCAAACTTTACTATAATATAATAATATAGTGTATGAGTTGAGGCACATTTTATAGATAGATTGATAATTGTGAGCCATAGAGCAAAACGGGCGCGGCGGGCCGTATCTATGTTGTTCTATGTGGTGGGTTAATAAGAACGAGTTTTGTAATTTATAACGCAAACGCGATAGTATGTTTTGCATTATAGCGCGATAGTATTTTCAAACTTACATCAGAGGTATATATTGGTGTCGATTCTGACATGATTCTCTAAAGCTAAACTTAAACTTGACAATAGTGTATCCCTGTCGTTCTCTATACAGAATGAAAAGAACAGACTGATCTTAAATTTAGTTTTAAGTTTTGAGAATCCTGCCAGAATCGACACCATTGATGTATATAATGATCTAATCGGATATTTATTTACTTAAGGCATTCTTAGTTATGGTTGTAATTTTTTTTTAAGAATATGGTATAAACCTGTAATCTGCGCATAAACGATTATTATAATATCATGTTATTTATCTATGATAGGCTTTTTTATATATATATATGGTTGGGATTTACAATAATAATAAAAAAAAGGCATTGTTGATTATCGGTATATGTATATTGCTCATGTTTTGCATAACTTTTGCTTATGTTTTGCTTATAATATATTGCTTACAGAATAATTAGCCAAACAAGAAAAATCCTGAATATGGTTTCTACTCCAAACCAAGAATCAAACTTAAATAATGCAGACTTTCCCGTCCACGATAGCCCAGAGGAACATTTTATATCAGAAGATGCTCAACAAGACATATTATCTAATTACAGTTTTGATACAAATTTCTTACCAGACAGTCAATATAACCTAAGCTTCTCATTACTTGATGATGAAGATGACGAAATGCAGTCTGTATTAGGATGGCCAAATAATGATTTGCCTCTAAAAGTCGTTGAACAGAGCGACTTATTTAGCGATTCCGCAAATGGATCTTCTGATTGTACCACATCAAGCAGCACACAAAGTTTTTCTCTAGATGTAGAACACAAGATATTCGCAAAAAAATCCCAGTCCCAGCCTGGGCCTTTTGTTATAAAATCGCAATCGTTTAATGATAAGAAACTCAGCCACCCAGCATTGACACTCAGCCGCTCAGCGTTGATACCTAGCCACCCAGCGTAGACATCAAGCGCCCAGTGTTGACACTCAACCACCCAAAGTTGACACTCAACCACCCAGCGTTGACACTCAGCCACCCAGCGTTGACACTCAGCCACCCAGCGTTGACACTCAGCCACCCAGCGTTGACACTCAGTCACCCAACTCAGCTCAGCTTCGGTCACGAAAAAGAAAAGCCAATCCTACTTAAGTACACGCACCCATATTTTTTATAAATTGTCTAATACTCATAAATGCAGTATAAAAGTCCGATTTTAATGATACATAACATGTACCTATATATTATCGCAAAATAGAATACAAAAATGACCAAAAAGCGTATTTAAAAATTTCTTTTGGCCGTTCTGTATAAAACTCATTTTTTTTAATTGTGACCCTTTTGCATTGAAGGAGCGATATATTCCTTGCCTAAAACCTACCATGCCAAAATTGCCAAACCAAGAATAGTGTAAGCAGGCAGGACTTAACTTACCATCTTACGATTATACCACACAGCATAAGATAGACGAGAGGTTTAATAATTTTCGGGATTTCATCGAGTACGGTTGGCGTCTTATTTTAATTATTCTTAAATTCGTTCATAGTGGATATTGTGAAATAAAATTGGTGTGGTTTTGTGTAACAACTGTCTGCGTAACTGAAGAATTAGTGGAATCATTAAAATATACGCTATTCCGGTCAAGTGGACGTGAGAATTTTATTGTAGTGTTGACTACCTCACAGAAGCTTATTGAAAAAGCCAACTCGATACATTTCGTGCCAAACACTCCAAGAAACATTAGAATGCGTCACACCGACATTCTAATGTACAAAAAAAAGAAGATTAATTTAATTAAAGACCAGGCTGTATGGGCATTGTTCCCTTTGCCTTCCCTATAACGGGAGAACTTCAACAAAAAAAAAAAGTCAATGTCATAACGACAATACATTTGAAAGTAGGGATGCCCATCAATATCGATTTTTTGGATTATGGATTTATTTTGGAAAATCGATTCAATATTTCATAAAATATGCGTAAACATTAATTTATAAGTGCGTTCACTTCGTACAAGTAAACCTATACAAGCACTTATTTTTGATACTCGACAAAAATATCTAAAAAAAATTTTCAGGCAAAATTTAATTTCAAGGCATATATGTTTATTCAACTGGATTATGTTACTCATAACTTCTTTTTCTTTTACCGCCGACATCGCACACTTGCGTAATTCATAATCGCAGACACAACATGTCTTCACGCAGTGACAGCTGCGGTGCGACTGAAGCATCTAAACGCCATTACACCTTCCTAAATCGCGTTCTGATTAGGATACTAAATAATTTAGTCAGTCAGAAGTCATACTTCTTCCGATTTAGGATGCTAATTAGGATCCTAACTTCCTAAATGCTATTTCACTTGACTGAATTAGTTACTGAATGATTTAGAACGTCTGAATTTAGACAGGTGGAATAAACGCTTAAATATTTCAAGATAAATAAAATGTAGGTAGATCAATACAATTTCCCTAAAAATGGGATATTTTCTAGTACTTGCATTATTTAGCATTCAACAGCACTCTCCTTGAGCTTAAACTGTGTCTGTCAATCTCATTCATAAAGATCCTTGTTAGTATCGCCTTAGTAGTTTGTGATCCTTTTTTTTTTGAGTGTGTTTGCTGTTCGTTGCAGATGACCTTAACAGCGTCAGAGGGTTTGGGGACGGCGAGATCCTAAGGGGACCTCAAGTCGAAAATTATCTAGTGCCTCTAGAGGTATTCCAGGCTAATGGCATCTCCCACGGGGGGAGTCTCCTCTCCGTCTGGAGCCTCTAGACCACTCGAACTTGAGGGGTAGTTTGTGATCCTTATCGCACTATATTAACAGGTTTTTAACAAAAACGTAGATAGGTACTTAAGTAATATTAATTTGTTTAAGGTTTTAACTTTGTGCAAAGATTTATTTTAAACACTTGACATCATTTTTTATCACTGTTTTTCAATTGAAAAGAATTTAATTATAAAATTGCTTTATACAACTATATGAATTAGCAAATACATAAAATGGGCGATACCAATTGACACCATTAGTTCCTCAAATATTGGATAGGTGGAGCTGCTGGTTGAGGCGGATTCAGGTCTTAAGTTCTGCTATAAACCGCTTGGTGCGTTACTGCAGCGTTAAATTTTCTTGAAGTATTTAATTGGGGGTGTGGTTTAAAAGTCGTTTCCGGCATCAGTAAATCTCCTAATTTGGTAACATAGCTTATCCCTACTGCTAAGAATCCTCTAGATGGATTGTGCTACAAATACGCGTGTTTGCCTAGAAACCTCCTTTTTACATTTTGGTACACAAGGAATTCTGGTGTAGCTTGTCACGTAAGGTAATATAGTGGAGCTATTGTAATAAAGAAATCATACAAGACTGATATTGATAATTAATAAAAGATTACAAGATATCTCACCCCGGATTGACGGGTAAAATCCATCGTATTTAAACTCGTTAGGTTTTGTCGTGTCCGATGTCTATATTCCAATTCGTTATGTTTTGTACTTTTTAGATTCTTTTCTGTCGGTACTTTGGGTCTTGGACTAAGTACTTTACCTATATCCCGTTGGGAATGTCTTTTGGAGAAATAAGTGGTATAATATCATCATACATAACTTGAAGCTTTGTCGTTGGGGAGTGTGCTCAGTCAGTGGACATCTGTGACAGAAAATCCAATTAGAGGAAACAGTATTTAATTACCGCTTGATGTTTCCTGAGTCTTCAGTTAAGTGTTTTGTTCTTTATCTTAATAGGTATTAATTTTCTGTGCATCCACTGATATACAGGGAACTTAACTAATAGTGTTTAAATAATGAAATGTTAAAGATGTATATCTTTTGATTTATAGTCTTATGTATGATAAATGAGTAATAAGGGTTTAGTTTTCTTCTTTTCTTTTGTTATAGTTGTAACACTTGGTAAAAAGGGTAGATGAAATAATTTTATAATAAAATAAATAAAGTTTTCAGTTCCTTTTTTAGGGAACTGAAATGAAATTTAAAAAGTGAAATAATTAAAAAAAAAGAGTTTTCAGTTGTATATAGACACAGAGCTTGACTTTAATAGTTTAAAAGTTTTACAAATGTCATAATATAGAATTAAGAATGTTGAAAAGTGTGCACCAGAACCTACAATTAATATTTAATTTTTACTAGTAGTTTCGCATTTTTATTTTTTTAATAAAAAGATCTTGTTGTCTGCCTCTGATGTTGTTTGATTTAATCCCTACAAATACAGTATAAGGCGCCCTGGGAATTAGGTATAATTGAGTCTTTTGTAAAGCCCTGAGCAGTGGCGTAGCATGGGGGGGGGGGGCGGGGGGTGCGGTCCGCACCGGGCGGCACTTTGCCGGGGGCGGCGCTGCGGAGGTGGCAGATAGAGAAAAAAAATTAAAATATAAAAAAAAGTTAATTTCTTTCAGTTTTTTTTCGTCATTTTTTTGTTGTTGTTACCAAATACCCAGGTACCTATGCAGGTTCGATGCATGGGTGATGCAAGCGCAAGGTTTCTCAATAACTATTATTTAGGAATTATTGTATTACGTTTTCTCTGTAATTTTTCTAAGTGATATTGTGATAGACTATCACAATATCACCTTCTACTCTATGTCAAAAAATGTTAATTTCACTCTTAGGTCAGTGTTATTTAATAAAAGTACTCTTTTTACCATGCCTCAATTTTTTTATAATGGATTGCAAAAATAAGAGGGCGGCAAATTTGGAATCCGCACCGGGTGCTAGTGACCTATGCTACGCCACTGGCCCTGAGGTACCGGTGGTAACCAGAAATGTTACAACCCTTCAGCTAATATTTTGGTTTTGGTTAGCTATAAATTTTCAATGTCAAAGATTTTTATACGATCCTTTGGGTATGCGATTCAATCTGGGAAAAAAATAGACTTATGATAGGTTAATTTTTTTTCCTGAATTTGATATTAAATCCGATTTTGAATCCGATAAGTCGTTAATCGTACTGATGTAATCGATATTCTCAAATATCAAAGCAGACAGATCAGGCATCCCTATTCGAAAAGTTTTGACTGCGGTTTCTGTAAATAAAAATTAATTTGTAGAAACCGAATTTTAATAATCTACACAATGTTTCTTCCAAGATATTCTCTCAAAATGTCTAATGCTGTAAAAATATTTCGAACTCAAAAATTCTTTATAAAACAAATGCATCCCAATGCATGCCACTGCCGTAATATTCAGCTACAGAGGTTAGGAATATAGTTTTAAGTATTTTTTGATGTTTTACAATATTGTTACCCATTATAGTTTGTATTATTGCAGGCATTTATCTGTATCTACACAGAGAAAATATGTTGAAAGTAAAGCATCTGGTAAAGTGTCGCCTAATTCAACCAAAGAGAATAATACTTCATTGGATGTTGATAAAAGATATTTTTCACAAAATGAGCTTTTAGAAAATCTAGTCGCTGGTCTTTCGTCTGATATTCATCAGAAAAATAGAGTGTACAAAAACGATTTAATGAGAGTGGTGAATAAAATAAAAGAAATTAACTTCTCTACAAAAAAGCAATCTATACTCTTGATACAATGCTGCACTGAATTATTGCCTGATGAATCTCCAGCATCTAGAATGAATCTACTAGACGAAATTCTCAAAGCAATCAAGTAAGAACAATGTAGCTTGTTTCATTTTATTATCATAATTGAACATACAAAAAGTCATAACTATAAACATGGTTAAATTTATTAGTTATTTAAATGTTTATATGTCAAGTTCATTTAAAGTGTTCTAAAGAAATTTTTTTTCATTTGTTAAGTTTCTATTCTACATTATTTCTATTTACCTACATTAAATTGCACACTAATGGCTTAAAATATTTAAATAAGTATGTCAGAGTAACAAAAATTACAAGTGTTGTTAAAATATGTGATTGTGTGAATGAAGGGGGCTTTAAGTCACCTCATCAAGTTCCCATGAAAACTAAGTAGTACCCCAAGCACAAACCAATATCGAATTCAAATAGTTTGCGAGTCCGAAATGTCATTGTCAAATGTGTACTGATTTTTAGTTCTCGTTACATATTTTGTGCTGCTGCTGTTCAAGTTTCCATACAAAATTTGACATTGACATTTCGGTTTGCAAACTATTCGAATTCGATAATGGTTTGTGCTAGGGGTACAGCTCCCATACGGGATGTAAGAACAAACTCACTGCTTCCATACAAAATATGACAATAGAATTACAATATCAAAGGTTTTGCTTAGGCCTCTGTAAAAAATCTGTGTGAGTCAGCAATTTCTTACGCAACACTCATTGTTTACAGACCTCATACAGAATTCAAGGTTGAACATTATAATGAACTTTTGCGGGTGTACATTGCCAATAACAGGAATGTTGTAGCTAGCGCCTTCATTACACAAATGGCACCAGTGAAACCAAATACCACAACTTATGAGCTGATATTGCGAGCCCTTGCAGAAGTATGTATATTTTATTAATGTTAAATTTTGTTTTTGAATGTGCTTTAACTTTATTTGAGTCTTGTTATGCAGAAAGTGACAGCATTTTTTGAACAAGCAAAAATTTTCGGTTTGAACCCTTGTTAAAGTTTCTGACTCTTCTGAGATTCTGATGCCAAAAATTACCAATTGTCACTTTCTGCTTTCTTAATCATACTTTAACATTGGTCCACTAAGCTTTTCGCCTAACCCTGCTTAGTTGTAGTTCATTTTATAACACTACACATGGCCAACAAAAATATTTTTTGAAGAAAAGTAACCTTTCTTATTAAATTGCTACTATTAAAACATTCTGAGCTCCCAAGTTTATTTCATTTAAAATTAATTGTAATAATTTATTTTTTGTCAAAAACCATTGCTGTAAAGCTAAAATAAGTAGTTTCAAAAATTTTGCAGTGTGGAGATTTGAATCAAAGTACTGAAGTCATATCAAATATGAAGGCAAATAATGTGCCTGCTAATGAAGATGTTTTCAATTCCTTGATAATATGTCAGGCCAAGGCTGGGTAAGTATTAGAAATACTAATAAAGATTCAAATTCAGTTTCAATTAGAATAAAAATTTTACTAAACAAAAGTAAAAAAAACTTAGTATCAGGTTGGGAGATAGCATACAGAATAGTGCATTTACCCGTATTGTAGCGAAAAGTTAAAATCCAGCCTGATGATGATACCTTGATTAGGTAGTATTTTTTTTTCAATTACGCAAGGGACGTACACCACAATGCAAAGACCTATTAGAAAAAGAAAAAAAAATATAGTAATTCGACGAATCACATATGTAAAGTATCATGAACTTTTTTGAAATGTTGCGCCTTCTAACACACTCTGAGGTGTGCCTCAACCTAGCAAGCAATCTGCTAGTGCATTCCAATGCAGCCCGTAATGTGCGATAGTTCATATAAAATTTACGCAAGTGGTTTAAGGACATTTTTGTTATGAAATGAAATGAAATATTTATTCAAATTGACTTATTGAAAGTTCTTTTCTATCGTCCAAAATTTTATTTCCTACCTACCACCCATTCCGGACACCTATAAGCTGATGAGAAGAATGGGCGTAAGAAACTCATCAGCAATTAACAGAAGTAGCAACATTTACAAAAAAAGTCATGTTACTACCAATACAACATCCATTCACATTTTGATTGCTGTGTCATACAGTATAAATACAAAGAGTGTAAATATTAGGTATAATAGATAACATCTCAAGAGTAATACGTTACTCTATACTATGGTATAGAGCAGACTCACGGACGCAGACTTATGGGTGCATTGCGGTATATAAATTATGTCTTAATTATAGAATTTGGTGAAACAATATTTTGTTTTTACTTTTAGAAATCTTAACAACATTAAAGAAGTTTTAAGTGTGATGAAATCACTTAAAATAAATCAATCTATAGACACATACACAGCTATTGTTCGTGCTCTTGCTTGGAACAAGAAAAGTGATCTTGTTTTGGAGGAAATGAAAAATGTACAGAAAAGCAGCTTGCAGTTTGAAGAGACTCATATAATGGAAATTGTCAAAACTCTAGCAGTGTGTGGGGAATATGGAATCATAAATCAGGTTTCTTTTAGCAATGTATTAAGCTTTTACAACATAATTGTAACTATCTAACTGGCAGATATTTGTGCCTGTACAACTAATGTTGTTGTATTTATCTGACAATGGTGTTTTGATAGATTTGGAAATAGACACCCAAGTACGAGTTTTTGACAGCTTCGTAACGTATCGCATCGTCAAAAGCTGCGTTCGTATTTTGCGTCTGATCAATCTTTTTAGCCTGAATCGTTTGTTTAATACAAATAGAGTAAATCTGAAGAGTTCGGTAACTCCTCTCAGATAAGTCTGATGTAAATCTGTTTGCTCGGAGTATTTTGTCTGACGAGAAAGATTTATTTGTTGACATTCATGGCATTGTAATGAATGAAATGGATCAGAAACAGACTATTTAGGACAAATATTTTATGATTGAAGAAGTGGTTTGGGCCTCATAGAATAAAGAAAAACTTCACAAAAAAACTTCAATGAAGGCAATGGCTGTATGGCTCAGCCTTTGCCTTTCCCAAGATAAGAAAAGTAGATTACAAAAAATGAGGTTAGAAATTTAATTAATAGGGGAGGGAAAAAAAATAATTAATCTACAGTTGGGCTGTCCAGTAATAGCAATTTGCTCAGATTAATCATGTGATCACGTGACGAAAAATCTGTCGCCTCTGCAATGCAAATTCCGAACGCAGCTATTGTTTCTATGAAAACTAATGACCCCTTCTCCCTCCCCCCCATCGGACGTAAGAACCTACTAGCCTTTTCCATACAAAATTTATGACGATATAGCTCTTTATAGACCTGTCAAAAACTAATCCTTTGGCCTCAACACCCCAACCACGAACAACAATTGGGAAAGTATTTGCATTGCCATTGTTAAAGAAACTTTGTCAGTGGTGATACAAATATGGATCTGTCAAAGTTCATGCTTGGATAACTAATCGATTATATACTGTCAGTTATAGTTTTAATTATTAATTCCACTTCTGTATGGGCACTGCATTTAGCTGAAAGCCAAGAATTTGAAGATTTTTATTAAATGTTACTTGTTAACAGAACTGATAAAGTTAATATAATAAAAATCAGTAAATCTCAAAACTAGTTTAAGTTATGGCGCGATTACATTCGTTCACTATCCGGAATAAGAGTACCAACTGGAATTCGGGTAAACGTCTAAGTGTAATGAACGGAGTCGAGTACGCCCGTATTCGGTTTTTTTTACCCAAATACGGGCTTCAAGATTCCTTTTGTTTACCCAACACCGTCTTCCAGCCCGTATTCCAATGTAAATATTGTTTCGGGTGGCCGAATTCGAGTAATGTATTTAGTGCACCTGAATACGGGCTAAAAACCAAATCTAATTGCGGCATTTGTCGGGCTCTTTTCTATTTCATGAAAACATTTTTTCATTCACATTCATTTGTTCTTATACAATACCCCATCATAAAACTAGAATATTTTGCAGGTCCTCAGCTTCTTACCAGCTGAAACCCTTAATAAGCCTTCGATATCGCCGTACATGCAGAGCGTAGCTACGTATTTGGTGTTCCAGAATCATCCAATGGTTGCTTTAGAAATATACAAATGTCTACCATTACCTTCTTTTGGACCCAAGGATGACAAAGGACTGCACGGGAGAAGTTTAGTCAGGGACTGTGTAAAAGCTGCGATGGTGAGAAATATTTAGAAGTTTATATTGCCAGAACAAATAGTTATCTAATACACTCTGTGTCTTCTTTACCATGAGTAAAGTGCTCTGGAATTGGACATGTTCACTAGAAAGGAAGAACCAGGCATAATTCTTCGAACCCAATATTTCTGACCCATTCTGATTCAGTAGTGTTAATTTAACTATTGCCATTTCAGCCGTCGAGTATCATAGCTCTAGTGACCCAGGAGCTCATTTCTTCTGGCAGGAATTCTATAGCGATACAGAACGCCCCGCAGAGGCTGCGCTGTAACTTGGCAAAGTGCCTTTGGCATTGGATATGTTCACTAGAAAGAAATAACCGGGCAAACTACTTAGAAACCAGTATTTCTAACCCATTATGATTCAGTACAGTTAATTTAACTATTGCTATTTCAGTCGTCATGTATCAAAGCCCTAGTGACACAGGAGCTCATGTCTTCTGGCAGAAAGCCTATAGCGATATAGAACGTAGCAGTGGCAGCACAGCAACTTGGCAAAATGCCTTTGGACATGTGCTCTAGAATGAAACGCCATGCCACTTAGAACCTTATTATATCTAGCCCATTCTGATTCAGTAGTGTTAATTCAACTATTGCCATTTTAGCCGTCTAGTATCATAGCTCTAGTGACACAGTAGCTCATGTCCTCTGGCAGGAATCTTATAGCGATACGGAATGCCACGATGCTGCCCTGCAACTTGAGAAAGTGCCTTTGGCATTGGACATGTTCACTAGAATGAAACGCCATGCTACTTAGAACCTTATTATTTCGGGCCCATTCTGATTCAGTTGTGTTAATTTTACTAGTGCAATTTTAGCCGTCAAATAGCATAGTTCTAGTGACCCAGGAGCTCATGTCCTCTGGTAGGAATCCTATAGCGATACAGAACGCAGCAGTGACTGCACTGCAATTTGGGAAAGTTCCTTCAGCATTTGACATGTGCACTAGAACGAAACGCCATGCCACTTAGAACCTTATTATTCATAGCCCTTTCTGATTCAGTAGTGTTAATTTAACTATTGCCATTTCAGCCGTCAAGTATCATAGCTCTAGTGACCCAGGAGCTCATGTCCTCTGGCAGGAATCCTATAGCGATACAGAACGCAGCAGAGGCAGCGCTGCAACTTGGCAAAGTACCTTTGGCATTGGACATGTTCACTAGAATAAAACAACTGGGCATGCCACTGAGACCTCATTACTTCTGGCCCATTTTGATTCACAATTGCAAAAGCAATGGAGAGAAAGGTATTACTAAAATAAAATGTTACAACTTAGAAAATGTACTCCGATGTTGGTTATTGTATGTTATTTATAATTTCGTGTATAGCATTTAATAAATTATTCGCACATCAAACAGCCACACTCATCGATGTCAAATTATATTTAATAATGATGGTGTAAGTGATGTTATTATATTGCATCGTAACGATGGTGGCAGCAACAAATTTAATGTAACTTAAAAATAATTGATGTCTTTGTGGTTGGTGTGTGGTGTCGTTTGTAAATGGACACAATTTAAGGGCTTATAAAGTGTGTAGGTAGGATACCCTTATTCTGCCTCTACTTTGGACAATTAGCATGGTTAAGTCTTACTTTGATATAAGATTATTGATGCAAGTAGACAATAATGCGCAAATTGTATTGCTTTATTATTATAGTCAAAGCGTAATGTAACGACATCGTTTAAAATGACGTGTCGGTTATTACGACCCGACCGAAATCCTATATGAACAGGTAAGTAAACTAACCGCCTTTAACAGTACCGGATATAGCGAAATACTACTTAAAGCGAGTTATAGCCAATGAATATTGATAAAGTTCATATCGATATTCATCGGCTATAACGACCAACAGTATTACTTGCTCCAGCAAAACAAAATATACTGTAGGTACTTCAATTTATTCATAGTAAACTTATTACTTCTTTTTTCGATATTTTATTTGAAAAAAAGCTTATTTTCACTATCTATAACCATAGTACATACATAAATTATGACAATAATATGACTACTTTTGTATATTGCTTACTAGTGGCCCGCCCTCGCTTCGCTTCGGTGTAGAGCTGTAGTGTAGACTATAGTTTTTGTTCTCAGGTTTGTATTATACACAATGACATTCTTCTAATACCTAATTATAATAGGCACGCTCCGCCAAGCCCCCCGCCCTGTAGCATCGGATCCGCTATGTCCCTGCATTTTAAATCTGTAATATTTTCGAAAATATTCATTTAAATTACATGCGTTAAAGGGCCAAATTGGTCTATATTAAATGCACAATGTATTTAAGACACTTAATTGGAAAAGGATGAATGTTATATTGCTGAAAATCGCTTCGTAAATAATCTATTATTTCTCGTAAAAATTATAGGATAAAAAATGGTTATTGTGGGTTATCCCTAATAGATAGACATATACCATCGCGGACTTTTTGTAGACCTTTTTAAGGTGTACAATACTGTAGTACATTATTTTGATCTATCTATCTCGTAGGGTTCAGCCAGCGTTTGCAATGAAACCGCAAAAAAAGTGTGTATTTATGACCTTACATAAAAATCTCTAATATTATCAGTGTTTCTCTACTATATTATGCATGTATTATACATATGAACCTTCCTCTTGAATCACTCTATCTATTACAAAAAACCAATAGTTTTTTATTCTATCTCCAGGTATAATGAGCACCCTATCGACAATGATCACAATGGACGTGCAAATAGACTACGAAACAATATTGAACTACACACTGCCCTATGTCAGTTTCACATCGCCCCAGAATCTGATGAAAAAATTTCTGGACGCCGGCCTCACTGTGTCTACTGTTTTGACGCCGATGATGGAGACCTTATTGAGTTCGGGCCAAGTCAGAGCGGCCAGTGAGATATGTGAGTTTTCAAAATGCATGTTACGAATTTAGATTTTACTGCCTTGTAATAGGGGTTATTAGCTTTTTACGAATTGTTTCCAAAAAGGTCTGTATAGCAGAGCGATGTAATTTGAGCCTTAAAAACATACATTCCCTTTTCGTATGTTTGTTACTTGTGAAATTATCTAGTTTGATATTATAATCACCTACAATGTGACGACTGGACTCCACTTTAACATAATATAATATTATGTGGGGAGCCCCCCCCCCCCCCCCCCCCGAATAAATAAATTAGAATCCCGCTTTTTAGGCGAACTATTCCAGGGGAAAATCGATGCCGAAAAGTTGGTTAAACCCTTGATGAACGGGTACCTAATGAGCAGCGACATAAAGTCTACCGTTTACATCCTAGAAGACATGTCGTTGAAGGCTTCGGACAAGAACAAGGATTGGGTGGGGCGTTTCTTGTGCGTGCTCATACAGAATAGGAAGGTGAAGAACAATCTTGTGGAATTCCTGCATATCATCAAGGCAAGTGATCTCGTTTATGATAAACTAGTTTTCGCACTATATGTTATTTTTTTATTCAATATTATTTTTTACATGTAAGTGACTTAGATCTAAGAAAAAACACATAAGGTAAAGAAAAATACATAGCCTGAACTAGGAAAGGAAGGAAGGCCTGTGTTTCAGGCAAGAAGATCTTAACTACTTTGAATCGCACGATAAAATAATGACAAAAAATAATACTAATTCTACATTATAATTATTTAGTAGGTTTGACTTGCGAAATTTCACGTCATCGCAGAGTTGTAAATTGGGTCAATACCACTAATTTGTTGTTTATGTTTATTCGTATTTATTTTACATACATTTTGGCGTCTGTATTTAACTAAGGTTTAATTTACAATTCTGTCATACTAAAAGACAAATTCTGAAATAGCTAACAGGTGGCGCTCTCAGACGCCTTCATATTTTATGGAGTTTACATAGCGTTTTTCGGCCATCTTTTTGGCAGGACAATAAGTTAAAAACTATTACAGAACTTAGAAAAATATGGCTGATATCGGAAAAGTTCTTATGTTATGGCGTGATCTAGTGAAATTGGGATTAATTTTATCGTCATTCTTAGTGCCTCTCCACATCTTCACGTCACGGCGTCGTCAATGTGAGACGGTGCGGAAACGCAGCACGATGCGTTGCCATAACGTCCAAATTTATGACCAGTACCCATAGCACGAACCAATATCGAATTCGAATAGTCAAATTTTGTATGGAAACTTGAACAGCAGCGCCACAAAGTACGTAGCGAGAACTAAAAATCAGTACACATTTGACAATGACATTTGGTACTCGCTAACGTTACGAATTCGATATTGGTTCGTGTTAAGGGTACAAATTTGCTTTTTTAATCTCAACGCATTGTGCCGCCTTACCGCACCGTTTCACAATGACGATGTCGTACGCCGCAGTGTAGACTAGTTTCTGCTCTTGGGCTTAGGGGTGTACACTTAAAAATATATCGATTCATGTATTCGATATAAAATATCGGAAAGTGATATCGATATTTTTCGATATATCGTATGGTAAATATCGAATAATTTCGATATATCGATATTAAATGAATATCCCTACTTGGGCTTATGTTACAACAAATCTATTTCTACGTTAGTTTCTTTATCCGATAACTCCTCTTAAATAAAGTAACGTATGTTGATGCGGTTTTCATCATCAGTTAGATAACTTTTCATTTTAACACGGTTGGTCAATTATTTGTCAATTACCAGTAATATCTAAGCTCAGAACAAGAACTAAAACAGTAGTAATGCTATTACGTTTGAGTGTACACCTCCATAGACAATAAATTAGCAAAAAGATTTCCTAACCAAGTACTACCCAAACAGAAAGTGTTAGCGGCGCCTAGGAAGGTTGCACTTGACACAAGATCCCTTTTTAATTCGGTATCGTAAAAGTAACAAAGGTATTATACAAGGCATACAAAGATATCCAATTTGACGTTTGTATATTGGTACGCACGCTGTTCGTAGTATGGTTCATAGCAACATTAATTTGTCCCTTATTTTGGTCTATATTTAACAATAACATAACTGATATATATGAGTCGACTTTAGGAGTTGAATTTAAACTCTTTCTATGCTTCAGTTCTTGTTCTGAATATCTAAGTAACTATGCTTTTAAATGTCTTTTTCTTATTGCCAATATATTATGTCTTACTTAGAATAGGTTATTAATAAAACTGGCCATAAGGAGGATAAAATATAAGGTTTGATATCAATAGGCTATTTGACACTTTTTGGAAATATGTTTTAAATGGTTAATAATTGTTCAATTAGACCGAAAAAAAATGTATTGTAATTTTTTTTACCTAGAAAGCTACAAAACTTCAATTTTAAAATGTTTTTTCATGGACATACAAAAACGCTGTCAGCCATTTTAGTCTATAGATTATCTATGGTATGACGGGAACAATAGTAAACAAACACTCGCAAGCACGTAGGATATCTGAATTTACATTACACAACCACGATTTCTAATAGATTTCATGATAAATATAGTAATTATCATGATTTTACTATAGGAGAATAAAGAAACACATCGTTATAAACTCCAGAAATGTGGTGGTTTCAATTTTTAAGGTTATGAATGTACCTGCTAAGTCAAAGAGTTTTGTCGTTTCTGCTTTCATAAATCCGGCGTCTAGCATTAATTTAGTTAAGAAAACCAATAAACGGAAACTTTTCTTCAAGATATAAGAGTTTTTAGATATATTTTAGTCAGACGAAAGAAACCACAGTAACATGACAATGACGTTTAGTTGTTTTGCTATTATATTGACGTCACAATCCTGGTGGACAGCGTTTTTAGTGTTTAAAAAGCATAGACTAAAAAAATTTTTTTCAAATTAAATTACTACAGCCATCCTCTAATTTTATGAAGTGAAATCGATGTATTTAGGTTCGTCATACCAAAAATTATAAGAAATAAACATTTATATAGTGCAATTTGACATGAGTCAACTAACCTATTGTGTGTTTGGAATGGAATCTAGAAATTAGTGGTGGAAATAGCAAAATCGCTACATTGCTAATGCATACGCTAAATAAGAAACAGTACCGCCTGCAAAATGTTTAAATTTAAATTCAACCTTATCTACAGGCCATAAAGTCCACGTCTTTGAAGATCTCAACGAGCGCCTCTGACTACTGCATGAGCTGTTTACCTGAGAAATATAGCGGGGATCATTTCGATGATATCCGAAATCACCTCATAGAGATCATCGATGACAGACTAGTCGATGAAGGGGAATTGTTGGTTCAGCATGTTCCACACCCTGTAAGTAACATAGATGATAATAAATATATAATACTCATAAACGCACTAATAAAGTATTATCTCTTAAATATTCATTGGTTTACCCGAGAAATATAGCTGGGATCATTTCTATGTTATCCATAATTTGTCAACCTCTGTGGCCGAGTGATTTATACGCCGGGTGTCATGGTGTCGCCGACTCGAGAGGTCCCGGGTTCGAATCCCGGTTGGGCAGATGTTTGTGCGATGAATACGAGCATTTGTACTCCAGTCATGGATGTTTAATATGTATTTCTATATAAATATACTTATATATGTATTCTATCCGTTACCCTAGTATCCCATAACACAAACTTTACCGTGCTTACTTTGGGACTAGGCAATTGGTCTTACACCAATTTGGAAATATTTATTTATTTGGGTTAATGTACCACACCCTGTAAGTAATATAGAAGTTCTAGATTATATAATCATCAAAGCACTAGGTAGACTACAGTAAATATATAGTTCGAATGAGAATTGCCATCTTTAAAAATACAAAAGCAGAAATTAGACCTGATGTGCTGTCTTCAAGAGTATAGAAGTGAGACTCGATCTTTTATATTCTTGAACATGGCACATCTGTACCCTAAGCATGGACCATTATCGAATTTGAATAGTTGAATTCGGTCTCGATACGTAAAATCAAGAACTTCGTCTTTCTGATTTTTAACTCCCGTTAAGTCCGTTGTCGCGCTATTCAAGTTTCCATACAAATGTTTCGATGACGATTCGCACTCGCGAACGGAACGAATTCAATATCGGTTCGTGCTAAGGGTACTGATCTTATTCCTGCCTTTATACCTTATCTTCTATTTCAGAGGTTCTGAAACTTATTAGGTTTACTGTTCTCTTCAATATCAATAATTTTCTGAGATTTTACCGTATTTTACAACTTTGAAAAAGGCTGTTCAAGTTGGAAGTTATAAACTTTTTTGTAGTCTGTATTTTAGTTCAATAGGGTATTTGATAAGTTTTAGAAAACGATTTCACGTTATTGACTAATGTTTATGGAGTCCCTAAAAAGTGGATATTCATCATTCTGATGTGTATTTCAGTAAAAATAACCAAATCAAAAACTCAATTTTCAAGTTGCCGCGAAAACGTTTCTCTGGACAATATGGCGTCTTACTAGTGTGTGACGTCAAACGACTGTTATTAAAACGTCAAACGATACAATGTAATTTCACTCTAACCGGAAGTTTACTTGCGTGTGACGTCATTTTAGGGTCCGCCAATCCCAAGCGTTTTGGATCACGTGACAATAGATAAGAAAACTATTATCTTTTTCGTGGATTGTTAAGTAAAATTTTGATTTTTTTGTAAAAATAGTAAAATCTCCTGCCAATATTCATTCTAAACACAGATGCTAACAATTGGCACTTTATTTTTAATACTGTCAAATACCCTATTTCTAAAATATACACACATATAAGCTCCTCAGCTACTTCAATATCATCTAACTTTTTCTGGGACCTTTTATCGCTCCTTTACAGACTTTCCTTATTATTACTCAATTTTAGCAAGAGTATTGTACTTCTTCCTCGCGCTCGTTTAGCAGAACAATACGTACTCTACGTAACAAGGATTTTAGAAGTGAAACTTCTTTACGCACGTTTGACTGGGGGTAAGCTGGCGAATGTGTTACGCGTGTCGAAAAGTGTGTTCGGGCGAGGCGAACGGGAGTTGAGTGGGGGATTATGATATATATATATATATATATATATATATATATATATATATGGATATGTATATACATACAGATGTAGCTAAAGAAGTTTCACTTCAGTCGTGTGGTCATAAGCACACTCGTTTTTTTTCCATAGATGTTTGATCAAAATTTTTATTGATAGAAACACATGAACGAGGAATCCCTTAAAGCACATCTCAGTGAATTGGAAGCAAAAGGAATGAACACTCGAGGCGTTCTCAGAAAACTGCTGCAACAATACTGCAGGGATGGCAACTTGGCAGCTGCCAGGGAAATCGCTGAGAAGTGCCAAAAGGAGGATGTGAGTTACTAGTAAAAATAAAACTTACCAGTTCAAATTCAGTTTACCCATCAATCCGCATTGAGCCCACATCGCCTGTCAGGGCTCGTTCCCTTTACGTGATTATGTTGGTAGATTTTGATTCGAACCCAGCACCTTCGGAGCAGTAAGCAGGAGCGCTGCCGTTGCAATAGACGAGATTCGTCTTGATAATACGCCGACAATGCTTTTATTTTGCAAGTTAAAGGTGTGGCATATATGTATATAGTCATATAAAAATAAAAATAATGTGTTTTAAAGCAATATGAATAGGTCGAAATAAAAAAGTACTGGGGCGCTAGACCTACCTCAATAGACTCGCCGGAAGGGCATTGAACTATTAATCGCATGGGGGGTTGAAGTAAAATCCAAACTCACTATGAGTTGTCTATATATGGAAATTTCCAACTATTTGCCAATGATTTTCTTGAATTTAGAAGCTAGGTCCAATTATCCTCTTATATTGATAATCTTTACCTGAATTTTACATAATGGAAGAATTTTCTCTTACCAGAATTAGTATGTATGTCCTTATAAGTACATTTTCATGCGCTTACTGTCCCCGCTGCATCTTTGTTATGTGTTGAGTTGAATGTATGAATGGAAGCCAAGCCTCGTCATGGTCCAATATAAAATTTATATGGTCTACCTGATGGTAATTAGGCACCGTAGACTAGACTCTTTGATGCTAAAGATATCACTACAGCGTTGCCTTCAATGGTATGATTTCAGCATAAACATATAGACCACACGTGTACTGTAGCGTAGTTGCGCTTGTTGCTAACTTCATAACCACAAAAAGTTAAATTACACCATAATTTGCGTCATAGGAATTTTAATGTCAAGTGGTGTCTACACGGATATTTACTCTATTAATAAGTGAATAAGTTTGTTCGTTAAGATTAGCAGTTGGCGTATTTTTTTATATATTACTATTATGGTGTTAGGTTTTCCTATCGGCCGGCATGAAAGCGGCCATATTTGACCTTCACGTGAAACTAGGAGAGTTGGATCTTGCCGAATTGGCATTGGCAGACTTGAACAAGACCGCGCCAAACTTCAACCTAGACGAATTCAAAGTTATAGACTTCGCCACTTTAATGATATACAGGAAGAAGTTCAAACAAGCCATCGATTTGATCAACGAACAATCGAAGAAAAGGTTCGTACAATAGTACATTGTTCACCGAGGGGAGAAAGTGACCGATTACCAACGAGGGTGTAGCAAAATAAAGCCTCGTTGGTAATCAGTCACAAGAAAGTGCTATTTCCAACTCAGGTGTATCAAAACACACCTGAGTTGGGGATAGCACTTTCTTTCGAGGGATACATAGTGCTTTATACTAAACTTGTGAGGAAATAAAAGACAAATTATTTAATTCAAATTTATATTAAAGGTGTAACATTTACTAACCTTTTGCATGGAGCTCCCATAATTTCTTGATTTCACGGGTAAAGGTTTCAATGAGTGTCTCAATGACTTACCTTACTATGTAAGAGATAACCAATAGATAGTATTGTTCGCGGATGATACGTCACTTTTTTATTTATACTCAAACGCAAAGAAACAGTTATTGACGACGTGAACAATTGTATCTCTAAGGTAGTCCACTGGTTCAATGTTAATAATTTATTATTTTATGAAGGAAAACCGAAATGTTTGAATTATGTATTACCTAATGTAAAACAGGTTAAAAATAGTGTGAACGTAAAGGATAGGAATATGGGCTTTGTAGACACGTATTCTTAGAGATTACTTTGCATTCCAATCTTTAACGGGGACCAAATATTGATAAATTGTCAAATAGACTTAGCTCTGCAGCATATGCCGTTATGAAGATACGCCCGTTAACGGATGTAGATACGGCCAGATTATTGTACTTTAGTTATTTCCATAGTGTAATGTCGTACGGAATTTTATTGTGGAGAAACGCCGCCGACATTCTAACTATTTTTGTGCTGCAGAAGGGTAGCTCCCTTCAATTTATAATCCTAAAGTTAAAGAATCTTTAAGAGATAAGATAAAAAAATTGGTCGCGTCATTATACACATACAAAAATTTATTACTTGTAAGATTAAATATATTAGCTTGTTTCTTATAAAACATGATGTTCACACATTTAATACAAGAAAAAAAAACTTTACCTGCTACTAGGCTTCACAAAATCAATGATTCATATAAAGGACTTTGTGTTCGCTTATAAATATAAATAAATGCAAAGTTACGTAGATATGTGTTAAACATAGTACAATATCTTTAATTATTCACGCTTTCATTTCTCTTGACGTCTTTTACAAGGTCCATGGTTGCAATACTGAATATTTATTAATTTTTGACCAGCTACCTTCTAAAATATTTATCGGGTTCGTTTAATCCGTTAAAAAATCAGTTTTTTATGAAATGATTAATTAAGAAATAGATACATAAACAGGTAAACAAGTTGTATTATTATTTATCATTTCAATTCCAGGCGCATAGTCGGCGGTAATAGTATAGCGATGAACTGTTGGCGTCTACTTGATGCGACAGCAACCAACTGCAGTCACATAGAGACCCGTCAGATATTCGATCTGCTGGTCAGCTTGCGGTATTGCAGGCCCACTAACGCGATACTGGGGCCGCTAGTTCGAGTGCATTTGAAGAAGTGAGTTTCTTTATTTAGATGTTGAGAAATATTTAGTATAAGTTTACTAGACACAATATCAACCAACTGCAGTCACATAGAGACCCGTCAGTTGTTCGATCTGCTGGTCAGCTTGCGGTATTGCAGGTTCACTAACGCGATACTTCGGTCGCTAGTTAGAGTGCATTTGAAGAAGTGAGTTACTTTAGTGAGATGTTGAGAAATATTTAGTATAAGTTTACTAGACCCGACCGCAATCAACTGCAGTCACATAGAGACCCGTCAGTTGTTCGATCTGCTGGTCAGCTTGCGGTATTGCAGGCCCACTAACGCGATACTGGGGCCGCTAGTTCGAGTACATTTGAAGAAGTGAGTTACTTTAGTGAGATGTTGAGAAATATTTAGTATAAGTTTACTAGACCTGACCGCAACCAACTGCCGTCACATAGAGACCCGTCAGTTGTTCGATCTGCTGGTCAGCTTGCGGTATTGCAGGTTCACTAACGCGATACTGGGGTCGCTAGTTAGAGTGCATTTGAAGAAGTGAGTTACTTTAGTGAGATGTTGAGAAATATTTAGTATAAGTTTACTAGACCCGACCGCAACCAACTGCAGTCACATAGAGACCTGTCAGTTGTTCGATCTTCTGGTCAGCTTGCGGTATTACAGGCCCACTAACGCGATACTGGGGCCGCTAGTTCGAGTGCATTTGAAGAAGTGTGTTCCTTAAGATGTTGAGAAAGATTTAGTATAAGTTTACTAGACGCGGTATCAACCAACTACAGTCACATAGAGACCCGTCAGTTGTTCGATCTGCTGGTCAGCTTGCGGTATTGCGGACCCACTAACGCGATACTGGGGCTGTTAGTTCGAGTGCATTTGAAGAAGTGAGTTTAGTGAGATGCTACGAGAAGTAGCGATAACATATTGTTACGTGTCGCGATGGGGTTCGAAATTATATGCCAGTTCACGCTTGACAGTTGTTTATTCACCACTCAGTTCACACAATTACCACACAATGTTAATTACAAAACACTCACTAAACACTGTATTTCACTATACAAGTCTCTAAACAATCGCACTTAAACAGTTTTGTTGCACTTTGATCGCCTATGGATTCGCTCCGAAATCGCTGTTGAAACTCAACTGTCTCTGCGCGGCGCCAATCGCGCTTATATACGCTGATCGACCCATTCTAGAAAGTACCTGTAAATTGAGGATTAGCAAGCACCCGCGAGTACAAAGTACCTACTTATACCTACGCAGGTAACGCGCAAAACTTGTAAACAAGTGCAGATGTCGTTGCAGTTTCTCCCTTACGCCGCACTGCATAAGGCTAATTACCCGACCTCTATCGCGACCCGCAGTGCTCTGGTACATTCGATCTCTAGCACTTTCGTGGTTCCGTTTCGAGAGCGTTTGTGACAATATGGTGGCTGCTTGTACTCATAAGATCACATATTTGCCACTGAAAAAATTGTGAAATTTAAACAATCAAAGTAGAAGCACTCTAGAGACGTACATTTAAAACTTGTCACAGTAGTATTTTGCAAGTAGAGTGACAACATCAACTTTAATCAAACTTTATGAAATATGAAAATATCTATAGAGATTCCTACTTGTTTTACTAATATAATACCTAGTAACCGATTGATCGATCTGTTTGATTGGTAGAATGTTCGCTTTATGCGAACAGACTAGCAGACTTAAAATATATAATTTCTTTTGTAGTGACAACATTCAGGAAGCCGTGAATGAATTCGTTCGTCTCTCCACCAAATACAATAAGACGCCATTGAAGCACGAACTCCTATGCCGCATACTTACTGCGATGGGAGAAGGCAAGTCCGAAGACAAGTTCATTGCTAACGAAAAGTCTAATGGGCGATTGAATAAATTCGTTCAGACCATACTGAACGTGGACAAGAAGGTGCACGGACCGGGCGATGTTCAGGTGAGTGAGATAATTTAAAACGTGACCAGGTTTAAGGCCGGAGCAGACTTTTGAAACGCGACACCACGCGACTTTAGTTAGCACACACGTGAAAATAGATAGTAAGATTTTATCCTAAGAAATACCAGAAAGAATTCGACACGGCCATTAGGGCTGCGGTAGCATAATGTTCAGTGCATCCGCCTGAATAGCGGAGGGTGCTGTTTCGAGTTCCGTCGGCGTAGTTTTTTTTAGTAAAATTAACTTTAGATTCATACATCTAGCAATTAAATGCTTAAACAATAAAATACAACTGCAATTGCTATTTCTTCTTTCAAATGTTTAATACTTGTAAAGGTATTCGTTTGTCATTGTGGGTTACCTACAATGTGAAGAGATGGCGCTGCTTTGCAGCCTAAGAAATACTAGAAAGAATTCGACGCAGCCAATAGGGCCGCGGTAGCATAATGGTCAGTGCATCCGCCCGGATAGCGGAGGGAGCGGGTTCGAGACCCGTCTGGTGCCTGGTCCGTGTGGAATTTTCTCTAGTAAAATTTTTCTTTAGTATTAAACATCTAGCAGTTTAATGCATTAAATTTTAAAAATATAATAAGATTATATCGCTTTAATTTTTGATTCCAGCTCAGTCTGATAGCCGCTCTGGCAGACGTAGGCTACAGTAAAACGCTACGTAAGATGCTACTCGATCCGTCAGTGAAGTTCCACCCGGACGCTTTACTAAGGCGTTGCGAAAAGTTCGCGGACGAGAAGAAGATCAAACCTCTGGAGGCGATAGCGGAATGCTCGAAGGACCTGCGCCATGTTGACGTCGATGAAGTTTATAACTTGATACTTAGTGTATACCGTAAGTTGGAATACTATTTTATTCTTTGTTTTCCGAAATTAATATAGTCATAAATTTGACTACCCAGTTTGACCATGTGGACGATTTGACCCTCTGGAAAACAAACTAGTTTAACTACACAGTTTGAGCAAGTGGGCGATATGTCTATTTGGAAAACAAACTAGTTTGACAACACAGATTGACCGCGTGGGCGATTTGACCATCTGGAAAGCAAACTAGTTTGATTACACAGATTGTCCGCGTGGGCGATTTGACCATCTGGATAACAAACTAGCTTGACTACACAGATTGACCGCGTGAGCGATTTGACCATCTGGAAAACAAACTAGTTTGACTATACAGATTGACCGCGTGGGCGATTTGACCATCTGGATAACAAACTAGCTTGACTAACTAAAATGGGGTACATAACTGTTTTTAGCAAAAATGGTCTGGTCATACTGCTATCAATTTAGTCTTTTTATTTTCTCCCACAATTACCAACTCGAACAGCTCGAAGGACCAATTTATTTGATGTACTAAACTTGAATTGTTGTAACTTAACTGAATGTTATATAATCTCAAATAATTCCTATGTCTCTTACAGAGCGCGAAGACAATGTCCACGGAGCTTTGAACTTATGGAACCGAATGCAAGAATTAGACATTACACCGTCACAGCAGTTCATCCGCAATATTTGCGCTCTCTTCAAGGCGAACAATAGGGATATACCTTCCGAGCTCTCGGCACTTTTAGATAAACAGGATAAGGTTGCCAGTCAATAAAAACTTTATACAAGAATTGTTTGGATTAGACCTAAAAAGACAGGAGTAGCAGATTTTACATATACTGAAGTTCCGCCGCGGTAGTCATACATTTTTCGTGGCTCTGAAAACGAAGTAATGATTATCTTGTGTAAAGTTGATAGTCTGAAAATTTTGCGTAATACGTGTAACGTTGCAAAACAATATTCGAGGTAAATCGGGTGGCGAAAAAAGTCGCGAGTTTTACCGTTGCGAAAGTACGAAATTCACACAAAATAGTTCGTAAATACCGTAACTTATACTTTCGTAAAGGTAAAATGCTTCGAGATTATGCTTTAGCCTCATCTGCCAATGAAATTCATGCAATTTTTATGATCACATACCAAATTGTAAACGAACTGGGTTCACGTTCTAAGTAGTGCGAGATATCTCAAAATTTGTTGTAAATAGTACCTATAATCTTTTACCTCATTACGTCACTAAGTCCAATGTACGCAAATTAGTTGTAGTTGAATATCTGTGATATTAAATTATTTTGTGTAAATAAATAAAAGGGGTTATCATACTGTTTTGTTTTATTTCAAAACATATTGAACCTTAACTTTTACATTACTTAATATAAACCCTATGCCTCGGAAATATGAACTATTTAGATAAAATTTAATAAGGTTTAGAGCTGTTTAAATCTTCGATGATTTTCTTGTTTAAATTCGCTAGTTCTTCAAGAGCTTGTTTCTTGAGAGGTTCGTAGTCTGCTTTGAGGGTTATAGAAGCAATGTCTTCCTCCAGAACAATTTTCCTAGACTCCAGTTGCGCTATTTGTTCTTCGAGACTGTTCAGTTTGGCGTACATTTCGTTTCCATCCAAGCTTTCCTGAGAATGGAATCGACCTTATAAAAAAGATAATGGTAGGTATATTAAAAGATTATGGTAGGTTGTTTATTACTCAATCACCCAAAACGGCTGAACGGATCTGGGTGTAATTTAGCACACATATTACCTGGACTTAGACATAGGGTACTTTTTTTCCGGAAAATTGCAGGTTGCTGTGGGATTTTAGAAATAAATTTACGCGAATGAAGTCGCGGCCAGAAGCTATGATTATATACACGTCCAGATAAAGCAATCCAAATAAACCACGCAAAGAAAACAGCTCATGCTACGAACAATTTGTGCGTGATTCTAATGTCAGATTGTTAGAAAACTGTAAATGTGTGCGTGTGTAGCGACGAGCTTATCTACCATATGTAGTATATATTTTTGGGCCGCTTCCGTGCTGTAATAAGGTATTTAGGTGTTTATAATAAAACAAAGAGCGGAAGCTAGTGATTCAATAAATTAAGTGCAGCAACGAATAATACGAAAATACTGTGAAACTTTCCAAAATGTTCAAAAACTCTGATTCTTTCTAGTTAAGTTCTTTTATCTACTTCTATAGTTGAATTATGTTTATATACAAAGTAGTGGATGTACTTTGTATTGACAACAACCGAAAATTTTGCTATATATCTAGATATACTATAAATATTACCTGCAACTTTTTCAGCTTTTGCGACGCTTCGTCAACGGCGCTCACGGTGGGTGCGAGTTTTTCTTTTAGAAGTTGCATTTCCGTTTCTAGTGCCTTCTTTTGCTCTTCACCTGGATATTATATAAAAAAAATGTGTTTTATTTAACAAAATCATTAATATTGTACTTAAAAATAAATTATTCTAGTCATTATGTTCATGTTCTGCCTCAGTTTCCCTCCAGTTATTTTGAACCATTTCCACTATCATACTCCACCATTTTGACTACATAAAATAATATATTGAACATATTATAATGAAAAGCCAAGACAGAACAAGAAAATAAGCTGTTTCTTTTTCAACTGTACTTGAAACTGGTCCTTGGAAATCCTTAGAAGTCACAAGCAAGCCCTGGGGTTGCTGTCCTGTGATAGTATGCACAAATTTGCTAAATGATTGGATATTATATTCAGTGCCATTAAATTTTCCAACAGGCCTCCCATTATGAAACATTTTTAGTGTTGGTACACCGACAATACCATACTGTGCATTTATGCCATGGTATTTCAAAGCATCTAGAGCTACCATCTTCACATTAGGATAAGATCGTGCCAATGCGTTATAGTGTGGTGCAGCATGTGCACTGAATGGACACGCTCTAGCGAAGAACAATACAAGAACACAATCTGCTTCGGTATCTCGACTAGTAATATCTGGCTTTATTTGTAACAACTTAGCTAAGTGGCTTCCATTAATAATCTCAACTGAGGGTTCTACTTCTTCATTTTGCTCGTACACAATGTCTCTACACTTGACAAGTTTTCTTGTTTCATTGGCAGATAGTGTGCTGTTCTCAACCGTTACATTCGCTGATGTCACATGATTGTACAGGTTGGTCAGAGTTTTGTTCACGTCGGAAACAACATTGGAGAGAAGAGACTCCGATTCATCTACATTTGGAATAGCGGGAACTAGCTCTTCTGCGGTCTCTACAGCAACTTCATCATCTACATCGAACTGTACTGTTCTCGTAGCAGATCCTATCACAAGGAGTAATGCTGCGACATAGTTGATTTTGCCTCGCAGTAACATATTTTCCTTGTTATTAAGTATGCTGAACTCGCTCAAAAAGAATCAATCGCATGTAAACAATGAAAATCCTGAAAACTACATCTCCCAATGTTTCCAATTTTTGACATTGATATATATAAAATCGTAAGAATTCCAACATGCAAATATGCTTGGTGGTTGGTGGCTCAATACTTCGTGAAGTCGATATTGAGTCGTATGTTTATTACTGTATTTATTGATTCTGATTGAGAATAGGTATGAAATAATCCAAATATTTTATTTATAAAATTTTCAATATGTAAGACTACAACCTTACATCCAACCATGATAGTTATCAGTTATCATGGTTGGATGTAGACTTTAAACTAGTTTAAAGTTTAAAACAGACTTCAATTTTTGTATTTTGTTGCAGATAGACGTGCTGTTTTCCGAAACTCTTAAAAATATGAATGTCCTATAAAATAAATATGAATGTGTGATCCACGGAATTTTGTGTGTCTTTTCTAGTGCTAAAAGATAGATTGCATTTACCTTCATCTCTCAATCGTTCTAGATCGGACAACGTTACAAGCTCATCTTTCATAAATTTCGTCTTCTCCGGTAGAGTTTGTAATTCCGTTGCAAGTCGTTCACGTGTGGATTCGGCCTAAAATAAGATATCTGTGTTCAAGTGACTTTAAACACTGACATTATCTACGCAAAAACCTTACATATCCGTAATTGTAGATTAATGTAATGGGTCCTACCTTTTTTAAATTAGCTAGAAATCTCTCATAGTCCTTCGTGAGGGAATCAACAGATTTTTTACTGTCGTCATAACCCGTGTAGCCTTCTTTCTGTTTCAGACTATCAATCTCGCTCAAATCCAAATCTATATTAGAACTGCTATGATCCAAAGAGAATACGATGTCTTTTTCCAATTGTGCTATTCTTTCCTTCTCTTTCTTAACGTTGTCTTCGTAACTGGCCATGAAAGCATCCATAGTTTCTTCTCTCTTCTTCAATTCTCTGTATTTCTGATGGCGTTCAGAATTACCCTCTTCCAAGTCCTAGAATAAAGTAAACGATTACAGCCAATCAAAATATTTATCCGTCTATTAAATGATACCTATTGTAACTAATATGATTGAAGTTGATATGCTCAATTTAAATACATATACCAATATCTTACTTGTTCTGCTTGTTCAATAAGCTCTTGGACTTTCTTTATTTGTTCCTTCAAATTGGCAGAGTTACTGTCTAAAGCAGCGATGGATGAATTGTCCTCGCGAACCTGACGAATATAAATAATGTTAAACAATATAAAGAATAAAAAGTCACTGCTGCTGCTAATGCATTTAAAATAAATGACTATTCATAGAGTTAACGATTCAGCACCTAGTCTATCCACCATTATTTATAACTATATTGTATACGTATTTGGATAATTGTATTTTTTTCTTTTATTTTATAACCTGATGCAATAGCTTTTCTCTTTCTTCCTGTGGATCCAAACGGTTGTCCAATTCGTGTTTTATGTTGTCTCTTTTTTCCTCAGCCGCAGCTAGACGACGATGCAACTCTAACAAATGCATTTTAATCTGTAACAGCATAAATATAGTAATGACAAAATAAAATAAAAAAACAAGAACGACTTTGTTTGCAATTTTATGCATATTATTAGTAGGCAGGTATATTATATACCTGTGATCCAGATATTTCTTTATTGAATTCTTCCTTCTCTCTGTTCAGATGATCTATTTGTGCTCTCGTTTGTTCCACCTCTTCTCTGAGGGTCGTGGCAGTCGCTTCCAACTCGTTGAATTGATCTTTCTGTTCCTGCGTCATTTCTGTCAGCAACTTTGTTATTGTTGATTGTTCCTGAAATAATTTAAACCAATTATTAGTTTCCTAATAAGTTGCTTTTATTCAGTTATGTCTAGAAATAAGTAAGTTTAATTTTACCTTATCCATTTGTTCTCGCAGCTGCCGTAATTGGTTTTCTTTTCTTTGTTTTTCCAAAAATACTTGTTCGACTTCTTCTTGTAATTTTCTGTTACTAAGTTCCAGTTCTCTCGTTTGTTCTTCTACCGATAGCTTGGTGGCTTCCCCGTTTACTATTCTTATTGCAGTATTGTAGTCCGCTAGGCGACCTTGTAAATCTAAAAAAAAATACGAAATTTATTCCCACATGTATCCTATACCTAAGTCCTGGTAAAAAATATTGTTGAAAATAAAGTTCTGGCAATTCTAGAATCTTGTTTCGGTTTTCGCTGCATCACTGTATACAGGAACTCTGTTTTGACTCAACGAATTAGAAATCATTTCGAATATTTTGGTTATTACTAAATGGATATCGCTTTTTTAGTAACTCAGGGTAGGATATAGCATTGAAAGTTAATTCAATGTAAGGTAAGTGCAAAATTTTCTGTGTACAGTATCGAGCCTAAGTACTTTCGAAATGAGCATCAAATTGGATCGTGCTATTGAATTTATTCCCTTGCCTGTCAGTTCCTGTGCCAACTCCCTTACTCGTTTTTCATAATGTTTCTTTGCTGATTTCTCCCTTTCACCGGCGTCGGCTTGTTCGCTCAGGCGCGCAATTTCTGCTTTCATCTCGCGTATTTTGACTTGCATCAGTTCCTCCCAGTACCGTTTATCTTGCAATTGTCTCGTGCGAAAACCTCTAGTGGTGCCCGTACGTAGACCTGATATACCTTGCTGGGTTATAGGTCGATCTATCTGGAATTAATTTAATAGTTTTTCGATCATCATTATGTATCGTTGCGAAAAACTATGGCACTTTAAATTACTGTTAGAAACTGTTCGCAAGGAGGAGAAGTTAGTTTCCAGTCTTTGGATACAAATTGGTAAGCAGATAAGGAACTTAATAATTTGTTCTAAGGGTAAAGAAACAAGAAAAAACCAATGGCTGTTAGATAAGGCAGATTTATAGGCGAAGCTAAGTAAAGTATAATTTGCTTTATTTAGCGCACTTAGAGAAGTAAAATTACCCTGCTATCGATTCGACCGAGTTAGCTAAACTTTTGTGATTATAGGCAAAGCTGATTTAACCAACGTTTATCAATGAAAAAATATACGTAGCAGTGTATTTAGGTACCATAGAAAATCCTGTCATAGCTGGCTGTCTGCTGGCAGTGGGCGGTGCTGGCCCAAACCCAGCTGTGGACATCCTGGAGGCAGTTCCGCCTGCAGGCCGGTAGGCTGATGTCGGTCTCATGACTGCACTCCTATCGATATAAGAATTCTTAAACTATCTTATCACTTACTCTCCACTAGCCACCGATGTGGGTTATGCAATTGTCATTTATAATGTAGAAAGCACTAAATAATTTGTTAACATCTCCAGATAGATATAGAAAGGAAAGTGAATAGTGATAATGTATACATAATCCATTATGCAAATTCTAATCTGGTAGAAAAACTTTAAACCTACTTTCCGGCCCATATATTAGAACTTTTTGAGTGGGAATTGAAGACAGTTCTAGAAATGACTACACCAAAATTTTGGAAAATAATTCAAATGTTTGATGTTATGTTTTTTATTTTTAAGCATTTAACTGCTAGAGTTTTAAATCTAAAGAAAAGTTTGTTAGAAAAAAATCCACGCGGACCAGGCAGCAGACGGGACTCGAACCCTCACCCTTTGCTATCCAGGCGAATGCACTGACTGCAAATGTTTGTAGTTACTCAATCACGCAAAAACAGCCGAACGGATTTGGATGAAATAAGGCACACATATAGTTTATTTTCTGGATTGAGACATGGATACTTATTATCGCGCAAAAATGTAAGTGTCATAAGGGTTTCTAAAAAAACTAAATTCGCTGGCGTCCGCTAGTATTATAATAATAATAAAAATGACTCCAGAAACTAGCCAAACTACTGATCGCTGCAAAAGAATAAGTAGGTAAATATTCTATCTTACTATCTTAATGAGACTTAAGAAAGAAAATTATCACTAACCAATTACATAATCACTAATAACTACGGCTACTTTTGTTTACCTGGATACAGCCGAGGCGGTGCCAGTATAGTCCTGAAACCCCCTCCTAGACAGTGGTCGCGGCGCGTCCGGCCGCCTCGCCGCACTCTGCCTGCCTAGCACACTGTCCTCGGAAAAATCCATAATTGAGCAGGAATACTTATCGCCTTATGCGGGTCATTCGCGAGTTGTTGGACGTTAATACGCGCCCGACTTTTATGTTGATTATTTGTCGCCATGGCAACGCGACGTCGGCCCCAGCAACAAAAGGGTCTGTGTTCTATAGCGGAATCCTTCGTCCGTGGTCACCGTGGTTTTATTGAAAGGTAATTGAAATGGAATGACCATGTTAACAATTTTCAGGCGCAACGCGCAAGTTGTCAATTAATAACTATTAAGGTTTGATTGTTAGTAACATTTCTATGGATCTAGTATCTGAAATAAAACATTATTATTATTTGTATAGTGTTTTTTTTCTCAGCTCTTTGGCTGGTTTTTACTACAATTACGGGCCGAAACCAAGTAAGTGCAGCATGTGTTGTGTTGTGTTGTGTTATGTTATGTTGTGATGAGAACCTATTTCGTTATTATTATTATTTCCTTTATTTCATTAAATATACATACAAAATTATATTTCTAAATATAATTTTTTTACAGTTATTATATTATTTAACATTATTATTTTTTATTATTATTAATGTCCTCACTGCAGGTACATAGGGGTGTACGGAATGAGCCTGGGCCCTGACCCACCAAGTGGGCCTAGTGCAGATTGGTGGGTGCTAAAGACTGCAGATGCAGTGCCCGGAACCAACGATTTCACGTGCCTTCGGAAGCGGAGGAGCTCGAGACAATAGGGAAGTTTTTGATCATCCATCCAATGAACGACCATTAGGAAAGTTGTTTAACTTTGATGATCGCAGGCCGAATGCCCTAACCACCTGCGGCATAGAGTTACTAAATATTATTATATATTGTGACTCACCTCTATATTTCTATGTGCATATTCAGGGGCGTATTTCCCTAGGGCCAAGATAACCATGGCCCAGGGCGGCAGGCTGCGAGTGGAGGCAGAAATATTATGAAGGTATTCGTACTAGCCTATATTTTTATTTGATTTAGTAATTCTGGGGGCGCCATATTTTAAAATACACTGCCCTTGTGAATAATACTAAATTTAAGAGCTTATTCTATACGAAGCATAATCATACTTGCATAATTAGTTCGACCCGCCGGAATGCAAATCGTATCACGTGCTTGTAGATTTGCTCTTGGACATTTTAGCAAAATTTTATTCAAAAGATATGGAGAATCGACAACACCATTTATTACCTATCTATATAGAGTATCTACAGGAAACTAGGTAGGTGACCAACAATTGGAGTTATACTTATTCATTGAGTTAGAATGATGGCTGGAGTGGCAGGTAGAACTGCTGTACCAGCTATCATCTTGTCTGGACTTCACCGTTACTTAACTTCAGGTGGGATGTAGTCGTTTGTCGGACCTATCTATAAAAAAGCAGAAAATGACACAGCACGCGGGCACAGTGCGGTTTATTGACTGTTAACGACTGAAGATGAAGTCGAGACCAACGGCTTAACTAACCGAGCCTTTCTGATATAACAATTTATTCAATTTTTAAATGCTAACAGACATTTCAATAAACATTAAAAATAAGACAAAAGGGAATGGCTCAGCCAATGTTGGTCAAGCCTATACCTGAAATGCTGTTTTATTGTTTCTGTTTTTCAGCCACCCCTTAACTAGTTTTAAATAATTAATAATACAGAGAGCCGCGAATTGTCTATGAGAAGGTAGTATTCACGTTGGAACATATTTCGTGCTTAAACATGTACTCCTATTTCTTATAAATGTAAGTCGCCCTACTGGCACCGTCCATGCGTCACTTCATGGGTCCTAGTCAAAACAAAAAACAGTGGTAAGTGACTATGATAAGATGGATAAGGATGCCTCAGGTTTTCCGCAGCAAGTTGTTTGTGAAATAAAGCTGCTTTGTAGTTTTTTTTTTAAATTTTGATGTATTCATTTTACTGCGTAGGGGTGTAGGTAGGTTATTCCAAATCCTTGCTTCATTGAACCTGAAACATCCCCTATATCGTGCAGATTTGTGAGCTGAAGCCTTCAGCAGATTTTGTGTGGCAGATCCCTGAAGAAAATCATTTTTTCGAACAAGTATACTGGATCTTTTTTTCAAACTACTTACATTGTATTAGGCATGCGTAATGGAGCTCCCGGCGCGCTTTCATGTTCAGGATGTTGTTTTTATTACGGTGTAAAATCAACACGCTTTGAAATTTTAAAACAGAATGGCACACTGGCATTTTGTACTCGTTGTATAGCCCTCTCTGTGTTCGCATTCAGCCGTTGTCCGTAGACGGTGTGGTAGACGGAGCTGCAGTAGTTGAAGAGAAAGAGACAACACTAATGACTCTTAGGCCCGTATTACAGAATGACAACTAAGTGTTGATCTTTACTTGAGTACAGTTAGAAAGAGATGTCCCTATGTGCTATATATAGCGACATCTCTTTCTAACTATGCTCAAGACTAGATCAATAACTGAGAATCTTTCTATAATACGGGCCTTAGTTCTTCAGTAAAGTATCGCCTGAGTTTATAAAGCGCTTTAAATTTAAAGAAGGCTCCTTTAATTTTGCCATTGCCGTGATGTAGACATTTTTGTTCCTTGTACAGTATTATACCCAGATAACGCGCATTTGTTACAAAAACCATTACCGTATTGTTCAATTTTATAACTTTATTATAGCCTTTTGGTTCCCAAGACAATTACTTGAGACTTCTCTGGATATAGTAATAAGTTGACCTGTCGTGAACACTCCCAATCCCAACAGATCGTTGTTGATGCTTTCAATGGCATCATTCGTATCTCCTCTTTGAAATGAATGATAAATTTGTGTACCATCGGCATAAAGATGATACTTACAAGATAGTCTCTATATGTGCCGGGACATCCGCCGTAAATGTTGAGTACAATAGCGGGCTTAAAATCGAGCCGTGTGGAACACCACGCTGTAATTTATAATTAGAACATATTTGCTTTTCACCGTTTGTGCATCCACAATTACCATTTGTTCTCTATCGGTTTAAATAGACCTGACCCACTGTAGAGCGTCAGCAGAGAAACCATAATATTGCAATTTAGCAACAAGTAGCTCCGGATGTAAATAATCAAATGCCCTTGACTAATCAAGAAGTAACATGACGCTATTTTGACCACTATCTGAACCTTTGTGATATCATTCGACATATGCAACAGATTAGTTTCCTCCGGATTGAAAAAATATCGCCTAATTGCGAAAGTTGTTTAACTTCACGATCGCAGAATGAAATCGTCAACCACTTGCGCCATCGAATTACCTCTATTTACATATTTACTTAGCGAACGTTTAATTTGTTGAACTTTATTCAGATATTATTTTGTAAGTTAGAGCTGTATCTGTTTTAGGACAAAGTTACCTATTGTAAAATGCAGGTGGGCTTTATTGTGATAAATGGGCAAAATTAAAGAAAAAATTGCACACGTTCCGGCAGCAGACGGAGCAACTGTTTTACTAGAAAATATTCCTGGACCGCGTGGAATTTTTTCTAATACATTAAATTTTATTTTAACGTCTAACGTGTAGCAGTTAAATGCTTAAAATAATAATATAATAAATTTTATGTACATAACATACCTGGATACCATTAGTCTTCGTATGAGTGATCACAAGCCCGCATTTGATTCTACTTTGTAATGTAAATTATTTCGTTTAAGCTAGTAAGCCCTTTCTACACTGGTTTTTTATTACCTAACTTGGTTTTGTGAAGATTTAAAATTATATATATACATACAGTTGGTTTATATATATATATATGTTCTCAATATTACTGGAAAAAGAGGATATTTGCGAACGATGACGAAAAAGAGGATTTTTGTGAATAAGCCCACGATTCTTCATCGTAAGATCGCGAAAAGAATTGTGGGCTTATTATAGATATTCCTGGGTATTTGGGTTCTTATTAGGTTAGGTTAGTGTCGTGGTCATGGCGTGCGAGTCGAGCGAGCGTAGCGAGCGTGCTGCGCAGCAGTGCCAGAAAAAAAATTGTTAAAACATGATTGAGCAATGTCATCGCCATTATCTAATTATCTAATTCGCAAAATCCCTAGGATTTTCGCTGAAATTCGATTTATCAAATCATCCTATGATATTAATGCATCACATAAGTAATGGTGATCGAGCGAAGTTAGCGCAAGTCGTGGTGCAGTGAATGAAATATTATTTGGGAGTACTAGGGGTGTTACGGAATTGCCACTGGCTGCTGCTAACTAAACTTCACAATCGCCACAAAGTTTGTATTACACTGTAAAAAAACTGTTAAAGTAAAACAGTTGTATTTTTTACATATAAATAGGTCCGACAAATGAGTCCACCCCACCTGATGAAATGTGAAGGTGGAATCTAGACGCGAAGATAGCTGGTATAGCAGCGTGACCTGCCACAGCAGCCAACCAACGATCTTCATATTGCCGGCCTGCACATTGCTTCTCCACGCCTCTTTTGATGAAATGGTAAATGTTTATTAAACAAATAAACATTTATTTCAATTCTACTTAGGTAGTAAAGCTTGCAACTGGCATGGCATATTCTATTTTCGATCTAAGTCTAGCATATAAGAGGAAGTTTATCAACAGAAAATTCAACTTTAAATTGAAATTCTTTGTCTTCATTACATTCCTAATGTGTAAGGAGCCTAGTATGAAAGCAAGTACCTACGTAATAGATAACAGACCTTTAAATATTTACTTATCTTTGAATCATTTCCAAATAGTTACGAATATTCGGTTAACAAGCACGATGTACCGACACCTGTTTGTTATTGGTGTGCTTATAAATAGCCTTTTCACCATTGTAAATGGTCTGAATTTCCACAGTTTTGGAAATGAATTCGAATACCTTGCCAAAGAGTTAAACGAGACTATGGCTGTGTTTGATTCACCAGCGATTCAGACAAGTTGGTTAGAACAACCTTTGAATCACTTCGATGCTCATGATAACAGAACATGGATGATGCGGTATTTCGAAAGACATGACTTATGGAAACCGGATAAACCAGTGTATCTATTCCTCGGAGGTGAGGGTCCAGCTAGCCCAATTTTTCTGAAGACAGGACTAATGTACGAACTGGCACAAGAAACTAATGGAGCTCTTTTTATAAGTGAACATAGATACTACGGAAAAAGTAAACCATTTGCAGATTTCACGCCGGATAATTTGGAATTTCTCAGTTCCAGGCAAGCTTTAGCAGACTTCGCTCATCTATTGAAAACAATCAAATCGTCATCTAAGTTTGAGAAATCTAAGGTAGTTGTCGTAGGTGGTTCTTACTCGGGTAACCTAGCTGCATGGATGAAAATGCTTTACCCTAATTTCGTTGACGCTGCAATAGCTAGCAGTGCCCCAGTATTAGCAAAATTAGACTTTTATGAATATCTCGAAACGGTTAGTGAGGATTTTGAACAATATGGTTCTCCAGGTTGTTGGAATAAAATAGCGAAAACTTTTGCTGATTATGAAAATGCTTTTAAAACTAACGATGGCGTTAAGTTACTAAAGAAAAAGGAAAACATTTGTGATAGTTGTGATATGACGAAACCGCTGAACAAACAACTATATTTCATGGAAAAAGCTTCTCAATTTATGTATATTTCGCAATATGGCAATCCTCGTGCCGTAAAAAACTTTTGTGACAGTAATTTTACATCCAATTTAAGGAAAATGGAAGAGCCCAGCCTGACTTGGAACGAGAAAAGTGAGTGTAACTCCTATGAATTTGACGATATGATTACGAGTATGAAAAATATTGATTGGTTAACTGCGTGGATATATCAAACTTGCACAGAATTCAGTTATTTTCAAACCAGCTCTTCAGATAAGCAACCTTTTACGAAAAATATTCCCATTGAACTATATTACAATATGTGTACTAAATTATTTGGTTCTAACTTTGATGAAATGAGAGTTAAAAGGGGTGTCGAAGAAAGTAATAATTTTTATGGCGGTTTAAAGCCAAATGTTACTAATGTTGTCTTTGTTAATGGCAATATGGATCCTTGGAGTAAACTTGGCATTTTAGAAGATGTCTCGTACGAGGCTCCAGCTAAAAGAATTAGTCAGGCATCTCACTGTAGAGATTTGTTTTCTGATAGAGATAATGACCCAGAAGAGCTTAAAGAAGCAAGAAACTATATAAAATATCTAATAAAGAGATGGATTGGTGAAGGAGAGTATAAAAAACAATGAGAAGTTTAACAATTTTCTTGCCTACATCAAATGTGTACTTAAGTTTTTCTTCGTAGAATGTAGTGAGAAAAATAGCAAAGGGTAAAAAAAGTATTGTCTATTAAAAATAATTTTATATTTACTCATACACATGTTTCCTTAAAATAGGTTACTCGACCAACACCCTGCGATACATGATACATTTTGGATGTTGATAATTATATTATACATCTAGCTAAATAGTAAATTCTTTATAAAAAAAAACTTTACATGTTTTGCAAAGAACTTTAAAATTTATGATCGCTAAACATTTTACATCTTGTATGCGGGAAAAAAATATTTTGATCTTCGTTAATAATAGGCATATGAAGAAAATAGTAGGTATTGATTGAAATATATTTAGCAAGAATATTATATAAATCTAATATTAATATTTATACAACTAATGTAATATACTGTCTAAATATGGTAACATGCATAGCACCTCCGAAACAAAAATTTTGAAAAAGAAAGAAACATGTACAAAAATATTAAAATAAGTCCACAAAAGTATGAAGCCATCTAAGTACTAAAATGAATATTATTCTTAGCATTAGGCGTGTCTATAAAATTTACATTTTTTTTCGAAAACAATGATTTAATAAATTACAAATATCAATTGATTGTTACGTTAATCAATTAAAACATAAACTAAATAATAAGTAATTAAAATTATTTCATTGAGTATTGAAGGATCTTGTAAATTAGGCAATTCAACACAATATTTACTTGTAAATGAAACCTATTCTACATAAAATATTTACACATGTAATTTTTAACACTAACGTACTTAAAAACCATCGAATCAGATTCGATATTTATAAGTACAAAATTATATACTTGTGACATAATTGTATTATTATAATAAACATTATCTAGATTTAAATCTAACCTAATTTCATGAGCTATTTACAAAAGATGATTACTCATAATAATACAATCGATAATATGTGAAAATAAAAATAAAACTATGTAGGTACCATACATGAATCTTTTTATGTCACAAGAGATAATTAATTTAGTATTTTATATTTATGTTTGCAAGTGAAAAAGACTCAAAAACAGCAAAACACGACCTTAAAGAGTACGATAGATTTTAGAACAATTTCAAGTCATGTTTACAATAAAGTAACACACGATAAAACCTTGAAATAGCTTTTACAGGCGTTGGCATTGTAGGATCCGAAGTCAGAAAATTTTCTTGGTAGGTACCGACTTGCATTATTAGAATTATCTACATGTGCGAGCGTTTTAAACATCTTTTTGATTCGACAAAATAATAATTTATTTATTATTTAGATCTTTATCATGTTTCGTATTTTTCAATTATAAACAAAATTCAGGTTACTGTGTCTAGATTTCGCAAGATCTATCTTGTGTGAGATATTGTATCAACGTCGTCATATAATTTAAATAACACCTAATGATTGATCGTATTCCCAACCCTGTTTTGACTAGGATTGACACCTTAAAATAATAATAATAAAAAAACATTAATAATAAAAAAGACACGTAATCGAGTTGAACACACTGATATCGTGAATGTATGTGGCAGTGATTATTTTAATAAAATATCATATTATTAAAAAATTATAACTATGTACTCTTAAAATTTTTAAACAAAGCATTACTTCAACTTTATTCTGAAAATTTCACATTCCTTACGTAATATGTCCGATACAAATCTTCAAGCACTAAATTCGGAAATATACATTATTTTCGATTAAAATTCACTTGACAAAATTGTTAGTTTTAAATTGTTTGAAAATTGCAAATAGCTAAGTCCTACTATCGCAAAATAACAACTTTGCAAGCGAAAGACCGAAACGATTCGATTTCAGCATAGCTTACATAAAAAAGTGAAAAATATTTACATGTTCTTCAGGACACTTTAATTTAAGTAGTGAATACAGTTACAGCAATATTGAATGTTCAAATAATACAACACACTACTGGTAACGTAGTATAAGATTAGAGCTTTCGTTATTTAAAAATTTCGTTAAAATTAATTTCCATCATCACAAAGATTGGAATGTAATTTTTGTGACTGATGACAAAAACGTCAACAAGGTAAACAGCATCAAAGCCTAAACTGTTAAACATTAGTCAGCTAAAACTTCTATGTACAATAGATAGTAAGCTCTAATGCGATATCGATGTAACGGTATTCAAGGATTCAAGGGACTTTGATCGCAATCCAGTGCAAGTGTCGAGGCGTTTAGTCCCATTCTCCGATGAACATGTGGCGAGCGTTAGGTGCCGGGGGTGGAGGGAAGCCGCGCCCGGGCATCGGTAGCCGCCCGTATAGCGCGTATGGGTCATAGTGTTCTCCATCTGCAATTACGCGAGCATTAAGTGCCTTGCTGGTCTTGCCAAACGAAACGGCAGAACTTCTCACCCGCCCATGAATTTCGAACAAAATAGTTTCTGTACCACCGATATCGATTAAATAGTCCCAAAAAAAGCAACGTGCAATGCTATGGATACTGATAACGATGTTAATTATGAATACCACGAAGATTGTCACAGAGAAATAAGGTTAATAGCTTCATGAATGGGATAAATAATTCTGCCATTTCAAAGTGACTTATTAATAAAAAAAATGTTGAGAATAGGAGTTTTGTTCTCAATGTTTTGTTTAAGCTATCATCGGGAAAAAGTATTCAATTTCCCTGAATTTGTCATCCAACAACGAAACAGTCTTAAGTGTCTGTTAGAATTAGTATAGAAACAGAAGAGAGAAAACAGGCTATCTAAAACAGCCAAAAAAACTATTTGAATTAGAAAATATTCTGTGATTCTACCAGTCAAAAGCAAAGCTAGCGATGCTCAAATGTAAAGATCTTACAGGTATGACTGAGAGAAGACTTAGCATGAAATTAGAAAGAAATAGTGGAGAACACAGTAGATACAGTGAAAATAGTGAAGGTAAGTAACATTCGAAGCTACAGGCGGGATGTGCTACCAAGCGAAGCTGGAAAATAAACGGAAAATGTTTAAATACCAAGTTAGATTGGAGCGGAGGTTCCGCGTTGGGGCGGTGTAATATATTGTGGGCGGTTAAAGTTGTTTATGTACACCTAGCGCGGCTGCTGGATGACGATGGGTCGGAGGCGGGCGTCCCTGTTAGGATAGAATTGGTACATGAGCTTTTCCTTTCTGGGGGGTGGGTTGTACGCACCGATTCCGCTCTCGTAGGAGCGCGCGTGCCACAAAGCGGCGGGCGGCATGGGCGCGTGGGCGTAGGGAGCCATGTGCGGGGGGAAGGGGCCCGGGTGCGCGTGCGCCACGCTGTACCGCTTACTGGGCACCGGCACCGGGGACTCTTTCAATGTCAGACGCTCAGTCATCGCCGGCAGGACGTGCTTCGCCCCGTTCGCCTTCACGAAGTTCGGCACGCGAGCCCGTAATCCACAGTAGTACGGGTCATCTGGAAATTTGAATTGTTAGTTATATTTCATGTTATAAAGGTGCCAAGTACACGATTCGACAATTATAAATGGTGGCTTAGCGCCAGAGGTGTTACGTGAATTGTTGCCTTCAACCACAAACATTATGTCAGAGTATTCTATACTACTACTTATTATAAAACTACGATTTTCTCGTTTTCACATCGGAAGTTAGTAAGTCTTCCAAAACTATCAAAACCAGGTAATTTAAGTTATAGATTAGAATAATGGGTGATTAGAAAAACCTTCTTAATTATACCAATTACCTACAGCTAACACTGAAAAATATGTGATTCGTTAATTATCTTTCAATTCAGCATTTTTTTTTATTTAGATATGAAGCCCAAAATCAAGTTTCTAAACTAATACATCCCGCATTCCTATTCGCCCGTAGCACGCGTGCACTTTCCGTCCCATGTTGTTCCGTTCCGTATCCTACACCGCCTCGTTCCAAATACCGCGCATCCAAATATCAAGGATACCATCCGAAATGCCAGTGCGAGGTTGCTACACCTCAGGCCATTGTCTCGTCGGCGCCGGCGCAGATATGATACGATATGACGAACCGTACGCGACTCGACTCGACGGCCCGTTAAAACGTCAACGAGCGGACCAGAAACGTCACAAGTCATCTAATGTGCGTGATGTATGGAACGTGACTTGGTCCTATGTAGAGAATGCAGGCAATAGGAGCAAATTTAATGATATCTGTCGTTACAAATCTATGAATTAATGTGAACTTAAGAAAAGAGGTAAATATAATAAAAAAAGTCCTAATTCCTGCTCAAGCCGCGCGCCGCTCGTAGCCGTGACTCAATTATGCATTTAAGACATTGATTAGGCCAAAATTCTTGTCCGTTTGTGGAAGGAATAAGAATTGTAAATTAAACAAGTGATTTGATTAAAATTACTTAATTGACGGGATATTGGTAATTCATCGAATAAATTTTCCCAGAGATAACAAATTTATTCACAACTAGCTTTTGCCCGCGACTTCGTCCGCGTTTTCGTCGTTTTTCGTAAAAAAGTAGCATATGTCCTTCCTCAGGGTCCCGTGGTTTTGATGTGACAGACAGACTAACTTTCGTATTTTAGTAGGGAAATATAATATGTCAATCCACAATACTGTTAAAAAAATCGCAATAAGGAACCGCAGAATATTATTATTATCACTGTGCCCCGAGACCATCAGCGTGTAACTCCTTGTATGTTATTATGTTAATGTATTGGTAATATTGTTTAGATCACTTTCACATGAGGCTTAAGTACATATAGAATGAAAATACTTCAGCGCAAAGCTTCCGGGTAAACTACGTTGAAAGTTGACCCGTCCGGCACGTGAACATAAAGATTTCTAGGACTGCTAACCCGGGAAAGAGCGACATAACTGACCATGTGAAAAACAACTGACACCGAGATCTACTCCGGCAACACCAATAGTCTGCCCTTGAGCCTTATTTATTGTCATTGCATAACACACCGATACTGGGAATTGCGTTCTTTTAAATTGGAATGGAAAATTATTTGGTATTATGGGAATTCTGGGAATAAAGATGGTTTCTCCTGCACCGCAACCTGTTAAAATTTGAGCCTCGATTACATTTTGTTGCAACTGGGTTACTTTAAGCCGAGTTCCATTGCAAAGTTGTGGTGGTCTTAAATTTAAGAGCAGAATAATTGGAATGCCAATTTTTAAACAAATTTCATGAGAAGGAAGTCCGGGCATATTTAAAGAATTTAAAAATTCTATCGGGTAATTAGTGGCTTCTTGTTCATCGGCCATTCTATTTATTGAACTATAAACTTTGCTTTCCCCCTGGATATTCGACAGTATTTTATTATTAATCTCAGATGCCCGGTCATTGCGAGGAGTTAAAATGGACCTTTCGCATAGCCAAGAATTGTGCTTATTTAATATATTTGTTACGTCACCGTATACTGACGAATAAGATGTTGTTGGGGTTGCACTATACAACATAACTCAGGCGTCAGAATAAGTTTTCCTTGGTGTAGCAGTGGATAGGTATCTTTGGTGAAGGTATTTTCTTTAATAATATATCAGAAAATTCACGATCATCCGGGTTATCTACAGTTCTCACTCGCATGTTTATAGAGCTCTTCAGGCAAGCCTTAACCTCATCAGCTCGGGTTCCCCGTGGTATTACCGGTAAGGTTTGTCGGAAATCACCACAAAATAAAACTGTGATACCGCCGATTGGTCGATCATTTTGTCTTATATCCCTTAAAGTTCTGTCTACCGCTTCTACTTCTACTCCTTTTCGATGGGCCATCGTACATTCATCCCATATGATTAAATTACACTTTGAACGAATATTTAAACACTACCAAAACAACTAATACGTGGTCCTAACTTTAGCTACCTTACACTTAAAATCTAAGTGACTATTTAAACTAAAATATTCTTATAGAATTATAACCAGAAATATATACAACCCACAACAAAAAAGAAATGAAAATAAAGCTGAAACGCCTGTGCAATACTATCTACCTATACCTACTTCACTTAAAAATAAATACTTATAACTACTTTAATTAATAAAAGTATCTACGCTTAATAATTTTTAATTTGAACGAATATTTAAACGCTACCAAAACAATTAATACCTATTTTACAAAATAACAACAAAAGAAATTCAAATAAACTATTTAAAGACTAAAAGTCGCGCTGATAAGAATTGTTTTTCAATATCAATTATTGTCTGTCAATAAGGTCGAACGCTCTGAACGCATCAACAGCCAAATATTGAAGCTCGCTCGCTCCCTTTTTTTTTATTTCCTCCCAGGCGGGGGAGCAGGTGAGAAATCCTCATGGATACCCTACAGCCGGTTGCAAGGTTATGTCAGACTCATACTGACTAAAAACACCCGTAGGGGCTGCCTCTAGCCGGGAAGGCCTCTAAGGCTTCATCGGAAGCGATCGTCCCCAGGGGGGGAGCGACGCAGAAAACAGATTTAGACAGCTCTCTCTCGGACCTCCCGCCTTTTGATACCCTACCGCCCCGCCGCGACCCGTGTCGAGCGCGGCAACCGTTACACAAAAATAATCCTTATAGCATGATTCAGTATTCACGTGCGACGGCGCGATGGCTTATTTCATGTATAAGTTTGGTGTTTCTATACCGATTTCTATGTTTTTTTTATTGAATAGGTAATAATGTTAACTTTTTTAAATTAGGGATGAGTCAGAGTATTATAAACGTATGAGTAAACAAATATGATCAGAATGCTCCGAAATGCTAAGCTATCGGGAGTTACACGTGTTATTGTGAGTCAACCATAAAAGATAGACATATGCTGTTGCGGGATATTTTTTAGACAATTTTATGTAGAATATTTCCGTCATACATGATTTCTATGTAACTTTAACCATTAAGGCTGCACACGCGACGGAAGCTTAAAAAATGGAGTAACTTCTCCCGTTTTCCCAACATTTCCCTTCACTACTCTGCTCCTATTGATTGTAGCGTGATGAAAAGTATACTATAACCTGCCCAGGAGTATGAAGAATAATTGTACCAAGTTTCGTTAAAATCCGTTGAGTAGTTTTTGTTTCTATAAGGAACAAACACACAGACAGACAGACAGACAGACAAAAATTTTACTGATTGCATTTTTGGTATCAGTATCGATCACTAATCACCCCCTGATAGTTATTTTAAAAATATATTTCATGTACAGAATTGACATCTCTACAGATTTATTATAAGTATAGATAGAAGATAACTTGGTACACGAACTCGCAGGCAAAGAAAAAGGCTACTCATTAATAAACGCAAGCCTATCTGTGATATACAATGATTTTATTTCAAGTCCATATATCGTTAGTGCCATAGCGGTGATAAAGATAAAATCTTCGGATAAAACCTACATAAATGCGATTAACATTCAACCTTCTTTGTAAGTACAATAAAACTTTTTTATTTTTTTACTTTTTATTGAATGCATGTAACCTTTGTCTCTTTACCACTTAAAAGCTCTTCTTCAGTTGCGTATGTCCATGGTGTTCTTAAAGACTCTATATTTAATAGCAGGGACGGTAAATCTCAATGCCTGTGAAGTATTTTATAAATGATGATGTGTCTCTGGGACACTGATATTGATATAATGTTCACACTTGAGTTCAGTCGGTGTTGTCAGATGACTGAATGTAAAATGCAGTAGTAAAAAGTTTTTATTTAAAGTAAATGTTTTCTTATTTTCATTAGATTTTACTTATTTTTTATGTACATTTAGCTGCTCGCTTACTATACTATTAGTAATAATAATAATACATTACTAATAGTAATAATAATAATAAATCTTTATTCAATATCAATTATTAAATGACTTAAATCTAAGAAATACAAAAGGAAAAAATATTTAGTTTAAAGTTATAGATATAGAAATTTGTTTTCATGATATCTTTGAGCATAAGCAACCTTATCGAAAAAATAAGTAGGAGTTGGTACATATATTTATAAAAAAGGAGATTTCAAAGTTCTTTAATAAAAAATAAAAGATAATCAAAAGTTCATGTTTCAAACACTAAACGCCGAGTAAAAGGCGGAAATTGCGAAATGGCTGGCAACATTGCACTAGCTAGACTGTGTTCAGTTCGGTGCAATAAATCCAATGGGCTGTCAACCCTGTCACTGTAACACTAGCACCAGGTTAACACGGGTAAGGCGTTAATACTTGCGAAATATCTGCTAAAAGTGCGTAAGCAAACATGATTTAAACTTAAAGCATAGGTGGATTTTTTGCATGTATATTTTTCATGTTGACGTGAAGGGTCCTTTAAGATATAAAATGGAGAGAAAGGAGTACCTAAGAATTGCTCAACCCTTGTATTTTATAATTCGTAAACATGTAGGTAAAACTTTGAGAGCTTGGGTTGCAAATTTTTTGAATTTGAATGAGCTATTACTTATCTAAAAACAAAGATATTTCCGCTATGATCTTATTTCTTCTGGAAAAACTTCATTAAGCTCAACCTACTATTCCTGGGATATAGCGATACAGAGTGGCTGTTTTATAGTTACCTATAAGTTAGTTTTATAGGTGACCTTTAGGTTAGATTTCGAATTGTATTTTTTAAGGATCAATTACTCTTTTTTGATGATCTTTTAAATACTTATGTGGCAATTTTCCGCAGCATCAGTTGTTTTAACAAATAAGATCCACATATTAAGTAAATACAGTTAAAATCAGGTGGTAAAATAACTAAGCTTTCTTTTAAAAAATCGTGACATAATCCTTATAAATTGACAGAACTGCGACAGATTAGCAGCCTGTTCCAAACCAAATACTCTCCAAAGTAATTGTATTAATAAAAAATGATTTCAATGTTTTCATCATTCAGCATAAAGGTCACATTCCGAATACTTTGTCGTCACGAGAAAAAAATGTTAATTAAAAAGTCTTGGCGGATCCATTGAGGTTATAATGACCAAATATAGGCATAGGCACTGCCATTTTCGTTGCGCATACGCAGCTTCTTTAGTACACTGACTACGCAGTGCCAGTGGAACGGTACGAATTGTACTTGAAAATTTATTAGTTTGACAATAATTAACGTGGCGATTGTTTTGTGGTGCGTATATGTGGGTGACATATTTTTAAATTCGTGTTCCTTTTATTTTATTCAGGGTTGGGGTCGCGGTTGTCTTTTGTTTAAATTGAATGCGTATATTTACTTATTTGAAGAAGGTAAAATTATATTTTTTCTATCTTTTTGAAATGAAAATTTACTTTAGCAAGGTTAATACTTATTTTTTATTTGTTGTGATACAGCTACGGTCACGCATAGATTCTAAAATTGTTTAAAACTAGTGGACCGCCCTCGCTTGTAGGTTATAGATTTTGTTCTAATATATAGCCTAAGACACTCTCAAATAACGTGGCTTTCTTTACAACCGTTAATATAGATTGCTGTTACAGAAAAGTGTATGATCTTGGCCTCCTTCAATTGCTCGTCTGATCAAAAAATCTTAATTGAATTGAATTTCTCGAATAATATTACTCATTACGAAACAACATTGCAATCTCACGAAGTTATCTGTACCTAACCCTTCGATCTCTTCCAAAAACATTTGCAGAGTTCTAGTTCAGCTGTTTTAAAATTCAAACGACTCATTAGTAGAATAGTTTTAGAAGGCACCCAGTAATTAAGCTCAGTATTTATTGAGACAAGCTAACCAACAAGACCAGTGTCGCCTTGTGCGTCGGTTGTGTGTAAGATTTTTTTTTGCTCCAACTTTGCGTGGCGCTTTATCGTCTTTTCAAATCCTAGTTTCAATCGAAGTTTGTTAATTAAACGACCAAGTTGAGTAACATTATCGTTAATTAGACACATTAAATGTTACCTTAGATATACAGAATAGCAGAGCTAACAATTCGTATATCACGAGAACTGAATGATAACCGACAGCCTTTTAAATTCTGGGAATTCATGAGTACAATTCCTGTTATAACAAAACGTACTTGTTTTTTTAATAGGCACCTACAGATTTTTTCTATTTGACGAAAATAACCTTTTTATTATTATTTGTGTATTAGGTATTAATATTTATTGCATCTCTCAAGATCAGACGTAGAGGTATTTGGAAGTAGGTGTGTGACATTTTTCAATATTATAAAGTAAATCTTTTATTACATTGCCGCAATTATTTTCCGTTCATATTAGTATGTCGAGCATATCATTTTTAATTGTTATTGAAATTCAGATCATATGAACAAGCATCGGTAGTTCAGTGGTAGAAAGCTCGCCAGCTACGCGGGCGGTCCGAGTTTAATTCCAATAGAGGTTAGGACTTATATTTATTTTACACTTTTTATAAGCCAGAAAAAATTATGCAATGTAAAACATTTTAAAAGTTTCACTTGAAATGCGGTTTCATAAAACCACCCATTTTTTTTTCCATATACTCACTTTTCACTTATCAACATCCTGTTGCTTCAGTCACATAATTATAGAATATTAGCTGTGCTGGTTTTTTTGTGGATATTTTCCCGCAGTAAAACGTAGCCTATGTGTTAATCCAGGGTGACAGCTAACTCTATAGCAAATTTTATTAAAATCGCTCCAGCCGTTAAGATGTGAAGAAGTAACAAACATACACAGTCAAACACTCACAACTTCCGCCTTTATAATATTAGTTTGATAAACTCACCACCTGAGTTCGATTTTTTATAAAAACTACGTAAAATGTATTAATTTTTTGAAAATAAAACTGCACTTACCGTATTTCTTGTTATCTTTGCCCTTATCAGATTTTCCGCGTGGGAATTGTGTGGGTACGCGCCCATTCTCCTCTATGTCATCGTAGTCAGGCTGGAAAAAATTACAAATAATTCAAATAAATTGTAAATATGGGCTTCAATTTGGAGCTGGTACACAGGGAGTAACACTTTTTGTTTTATTCTAAGGGAGTAGAAAAATTATTGCTGTATTTATCTTCTTATAAATAGAGGCACTAATGACTAACTAGAGCCAATGATCATAATTTTTTTCTGTAAGCAATGAAAATAAGAGGTAGGTAATCGATCACTTAATATGGTAACACCGAGCGTCTATTAACTCAAACTCAAACTCAAAAATCCTTTATTCAGTCTAGGCTGTTACAAGCACTTGTGAAAGTCGAGAAGCTACGCCATCGGTTCGCAAAACTATGGCGGGAGACCTTGCACTGATAAGAACTGGTAAGAAACTCAGCAAGGGCTGTTTTTTTCTCCCTGTATTATTATATAAAGAGTCGTCAGGTGAAAAATTACTTCAGAGATGCTTCTGAAGACACCTTCCAATACATAATATACATAGAATAGATATATAGTTACAATAAGTTTTATATCTAAAGAAAATATAACTAGAAAAAAATCCACGCGGATCAGGCAGCAGACGGGACTCGAACCCGCAGCCTTCGCTATCCGGGTGAATGCACAGACCAATTAAGCTACCACGGCCCTGACGGCCGCGTCGAAAATTCTCTAGCCATTCTTAAGCTGCAAGGCAGCGCCATTTCTTCGCATTGTAGGTAACCCACAATGTCTAATTAATACTTTTACAAGTATTAAACATTTGAAATAAGAAATAGCAATTATAGTTATAAACATCAATCAGTTACATGCTAAAAAAATATAAATTATAACAATAAGTTTTATACTTAGCTTTACACTTTTTTAGTTCATAGGAAGCGGCATTATTATAACTACCGTCTATAGCTCAGTGTTACCATATATGGTAATCGGTTACCTACTCTTATTTTCGTTGATCACATCAAAATATTATGTCGATCGTCGTAACTTTCGAAATCCTGCATCAAATTGGATAATTATTTTTCATTTTTATTTTTTTTTGTTTACAGGACAAGGTTTTTGTATAAAAGGCGGTACGAACAAGTAGAAACAAAGTGCATCCTTTTTAGTGTCATCGTTCACTATTTTACACATAAACACAAAGGCAAAACGAAAATAATAAAAATACAAAGAAATCAAGGTGGCGTTCATAATTTGCTAGGCAGCTTGATAAGATCCGTGTGCTATGTATATAAAATGAATGCCGCCCGTGCTGCAATCGAGTGTTACCTGCTTGTAAAAGATTGTAATTCGCCCACACACATTATTAGTAACTTTATTGTGCTCTTTTTACAATGGCGCGTTTCGTTTTCACACTATGCGCGATAACTAGATCACGTGGTCATGTTTTATTTGACATTCGAGCTTTACTTAAGGCTTCTTTTAGATTATTACTAGGGGCCATGAGGAGCTCGATGGCGCAAGTGGTTAGCGCGTACGCCTGCGATCGTTGAAGTTAAGCAACTTTCGCAGTGGTCGGTCATTGGATGGGTGACCAAAAATTTATTATCTCGAGCTCCTCCGTGCTTCGGAAGGCATGTTACGCCGTTGGTCCCGTCTGCATCTGCAGTCGTTAGTACCCGCCAATCCGCACTGGGCCCGCGTGGTGGGTCATGGCCCAATCTCCCTATTCCATCCATAGGCCTGTGCCTCAGCAGTGGGGAAATTAATAGGCTGTTGATGATTGATGTTGATGACTAGGGGCCATAATTTATTTATTTTTTCTTAAAAAATCTGTTTTGTTTGAACTGTTCGCAACAAACACAAAATTAATCTACAAATCTTTTCAACGCTTTTTTTTACTTTTTGTTTTGCTTACATACTGTTTTTTCTTTTATTCGATAACACTTTAAATATAAAAAAACGCAATATTAAAAAGTATCACAAAAGACAGTTGAGTTATTTTTAGTTTAATTAATAACACACAGAGTTAATGAACCATCGTTTACGGGAGCTTGTAAAGTCTTTTTTTTGATTTTTAAGTATTTATTCTGAAGTATAGAATATTATTAGTATTTTTAAAACCTTTTACGAACATACTATAAATAAGTTCAAATTCTCGAGCATCAAACTCGATTAATTTTCAACCGAAAGCTACGACCGACATACATATATACATAAAGTAACGAACCATTATTATAGAATTGACTATTAAAAGGACATACTAGTTTCGATTCAGTAATACCGATCGACACCACGTCAATATTATAATCGCATAAATCACCAACTTATTGAGGTTAAAAGTATTATCTAATACCTATTATTTTACATTCATTCAGTATAAATGTCATCAACTCGATTCAAAGTTGACTCTTTCTGATCAAAATTTAAGATACTTAAACCTGTTCTAATCAGATTGTTATGACATGGAGCGTAATTATGAAACCATTCCGTGGCACATTGGCATCACGAAGAAAATTATATTTAGTATAAAGTATATAGCGTCCGTCGGATCGTCTATCTGTCAGCGGCATTAATATCGTTGGTTAGTGAACTGTGTCTGATGTACCGGAATAGTAATAGCCTCTGTAGTAACAAATAATTAAAACAAAGTCAAATAAGGGATTTTTAGACCATTTTTACTCGACATTAACAATCGTTGTTTTCAAAATACTAAACTTTGTGAGAAGGAACGGAGCCCTTTAAATGTCAGCACGATTCGGACTTCACGGGTTTTTTTATAGATAATTTAGCTGTCCATTAGGTTTGTTGTTAACACTAATTAAAGTATTGTATTTCTAGTAAACTCTTCTTAAGATTTAAACATCTAGCAGTTAAATGCTTAAAAAAAACATAACTATAATTGATATTTCTTCTTTCAAATGTTCAATACTTGTAAAGGTATTCTTTTGACATTGTGGGTTACCTACAATGCGAAGAGGTGGCGCTGTCTTGCAGCCTAAGGCAAGAGAAAAATTCGACACGGCCGTCAGGGCCGCGGTAGCATAATAGCGAAAAGTTAGCGGGTTCGAGTCCCGTATGGTGCTTGGTCCACGTGGATATTTTTTTCTAGTAAACTTTTCTTTAGATTTAAACATCTAGCAGTTAAATGCTTAAAAAAAAGACAACTATTGTATTTCTGTCGTAATATAGATATATTTTTATCTCGCTTGTATATGAATAGTTCTATTTAACTAATACTCAATTGACACCTATTTAATATCATTCGTTCGACACCACATATTGATTTTAAAACAAATGAACAATGTCTTTTGTGTGTCAATTCGTTTTCAGTATTCTATCGGCAGGTGTAACTTGAATGTGCGCAGGTACTCTTTTGCGCTCAGGATATACTTAGAATCATTTACCAGTTACAGCACAACAATACTGTGAAACATTAATTAATAAATAAAACACACAAAAAGACTGAGGAGCTCGATACTGAGCTATCGGCCTCCGATCACGGAAGTTAAGCAACTTTTGTAATGGCCGGCCATTAGGATTGGTGACCAAAATGTAATATCTTTAGCTACTATGTGCTTCCGAAGGCTCGTTAAGCCGTTGAGTTCAGCTGCCTCTGTAGGTTAGCATACACTTATTTGAACTGGGTCAGTGTGACGGATCATGCGTCTTTCTCTGTATTCCGTCCAGGGAAGGCCTGTGTACCAGCAGTGGGTTCATTACTAAGCTGATGATGATGAGGATAGCTTTAAGTCATATCTCTATCAAGAGACTACAGAGATTATGAGTTATGGGTGCATCAAAGGTTACAGATTTTCCTATTATTTATTAAATACTAGCAAATGTAGTTATTTCGGATAAAAAGTATCTATATCTTTTCTAATGTCCTATTTGCCAAAATTCGTCAAAACTGCTTAGCGATTTAGGATTGCATAAGCACAGAGTTATCGTACATTGTATCATGTAGGTATATTTTCTCCCTATAAAATGGTAAATTATCGTACTAACATTTTTAGCAAATTTCCGGGAGAAAATAACATTTATCAGACGTTACGAAATTCAATTCAAATGCTATATTCAATATTATGATTGCATATTTCGCTTAAAACAATAATAATTTACGAATCAAGTTCAATTTTTAGAGTGGTACGGCGTTGTCTTATAAACAGCCGTACGTAAATGTACCTTCAAATAATTCTGTATCTCTTTCTCATTTCCACTAGCTGCTTTGTAACTATATTTAGACGATTTTTTCATTTCGAAATTGCATTTTGCTGTTGAAATAAAAAAAGCTATATAGTGCGAGAGTCGGCGCGTTATTATTTTTTAAATTACATCAATTAGGTTATAGTGGAATAAATTGAAACGCAAATTGCTGTGTAAAAAGATGCATGTGACTGCGAAAAACAAAAAACTACGCTTTGGCCTTTGTGGCAGAAGATAATGCTTCGGTATATTCGTAAAAGCCTACCAACTGCAGCCGTTTACAGTTTGATGAGGGGAAAACGACAAGCTTTAATCTTTAAATAGGGTATTTGACTGTATTAAAAATAAAGTGCCAATTGTAAGCATCTGTGTTGATAATAAATATTGGCAGGGGATTTTAATATTTTTACAAAAAAAGTATTCATAATTGTAGTTAAAACCCACGAAAAAGATAATAGTTTTCTTATCTATTGTCACGTGACCTAAAACGCTTGGGATTGGCGGAGCCTCAAATGACGTCACACGCAAGTAAACTTCCGGTTAAAGTGACATTACATTGTATCGTTTGACGTTTAAATAACAGTCGTGTGACGTCACACACTAGTAAAACGCCATATTGTTCAGAGAAACGTTTTCGCGGCAACTTGAAAATGGAGTTTTTGATTTGGTTATTTTTACTGAAATACACAACAGAATGATGAATATCCACCTTTTACGGACTTCATAAACATTAGTCAATAACGTGAGATCGTTTTCTAAAACTTGTTAAATACCCTATTCGAGACTCGATAAGCAACGGCCACTATTTGGTCGATTCATATGACAAACTTGTTGAAATTTCTATTGTTTTTAGGGAACTTATGCCATTATATACGAAATGCGAATACATTTCATCATTATCGCAACGATATTATAACCTTGACGGTTTTTTTTGTTCTCAACAGTTTTCTCTGCTTAATGTGTAGCCCTAATAGTGTTAAAGTAATTTGCAATGCAATTTTCACTTGTAACAAAATCACTTGGTTACTACAAACCGCATCTGATGTGTATCGAATCAGATGTGGCTTGCATGAAACAAGATTACATTAGGTGAGGTAAATCAAATGTCATTGAATTATTTTGATGGGCGCGAGTTTCTTTGATTTGATATTTGTAAATTAGTTATGAGCAAATATTTTGATTTGTTCGATATTCTTTTATATCGATGAATTCATTGTATGTGGCATCATACATAATTGAGACTTATCTAGGTAATTCTCTAGTTTTAGACTGGAACAACTGGGATCAAAAATTGAAAAAGTTCTGAACTTTCATTTGATAGCAATAATATAGTAATAATGACTACGGTTAGAAACAATTCACGAAATATAATACGAATAACTGTACCCTTAGTACGAGTTTTACAATTACGAAAACTGTAATATAACAATAATTCGTGAGCTCGCAGGTACTGATTTTATTGTTTTCGTTTCAATACAAATAAACAGTGTTTAAATTCAATCATTAAATAATTTGCGTCTTCTTAAATTTTAAGTATATTGGTTACTTTTCACCAAAATGGACATAGAAACATAATTTACAATTACGAAAACTATGATAGTTTTCGTGAGCTCAAACTCGTACTAAGGATACTGTTGAAATTGTTATATCGGACTATTCTTTAAATTATAACCAACTCTAAAGATGTCTAATTATTTGTTAAAAACTAAGGGTAGTGTTTAAACCCACCATCTAGTGCGTTCTGGTTACACCTGGTCTTAATTAGAGAATTAATTACTTACATGTGAGCTAATTAGTTTCGAGTTAAACGCCCTTAATTTCCCCGCGCCCCCGCTAGCTTCTTAACCCAAGTCGAAGTCTCTATTCTAGTAGTGCCCTGATCACATGAGTTGAAGAATGAGTCGCTGCGCTTTTGAGCGGTGACACGGTGCGAGTAATTACGTCACTTTTTTTGAAAGAGGTAAGTTGCTTATTTTATGTACTTATATTTTTGTGTATTATTATTTGCCCATTGTGATAATTTATGTTATGAAAAGGTTTTTTACAGTTTCATAAAAGAAAATTGCCAAAAAACATTTATTATTTGTATGATTTTACAAAATTACCTTTGATTTTTACTGAAGTCAAAAACCTTAATTTATTTTATTTTATTTAATAACTATTTCGGTTTAGTTTATTTTTGTTTAATTAGATATTAAATCATGTCATTCCTTTAAAATATAATAGAACTAACTAACCACATTGATATTAAAATAGTTTATTTACTTATATATTCATTAATATATTAAAAATATTTGGTATGATTTGCGAGTGGTTGTGTAATACTCTTTGTGCGACTACTAAAGGGCTGAGGACTTGGTCCTGGTTGAGGGTTTCCTGTAGAAACCTGTAGCAAATAATACAAAAGTACCCGATGGACCCGGAGCATGAGGGATGTCATCACGAGTTCATAAGTACTGACCTTGGGTATGTCAGCGGGCCCATAGCCGTTCTCCCTCGGGGGCAGTTTGGGTGGTTTGTCGCCCCGCCTCTGGCCCATCTGCATCATGAGCTGTTCCCTGGTGGCCGCCACCACGCTGTGACCGTTGCCGTGCCCGTAGCCCCCAGAGCTCCCACTGGACCCGGAGCCATTGGCGTTCGAGCTAGCGATGCTGTAAGGGTCCTCGTCAGGGATCGGGATGCGAGGCCTGTTCTTGATGTCCATCGGTCTTTGAACTGCGAAAGAAGGTTTTAGAGGTTAAGACAATGAAAAATTTAAAAGTGATGAGTTAGGGAAGTTGATTTTGTTTGATAAGACAGATAATAATCTTTACGTTGCTTATGAGCCTTCCTTATTTTGGAGGTTTATAATTTTATTGTAACAACCTTTTTTTATATAAAATACCTATTTGACAAATTCGAAAATTACAATTATTTCTAAGGTGTATTTTTTGATAATTATTACAAACAGTAAAGCTACTGACTAACATATACAATGTTTTTGAAAATTTGTATGTATCAATGTAAAATCTACCACAAGTTACGTATTAACATATTACAAAACAAATTACACTTTAAGAGTATACCTAATCTCCCATTCAAGATGCATTCAAGCCATCACTACAACCTAAGTGTCTTCAACGATTTTACAATTGGGAACATTTAGAAACGGTTTCACAACATGAGTGTTTGTCGTGATGTTCAGATCGAGCGGCAATCAGCCCCCTTCACGACTCGACAACCTATGGATATTAGCCATGCGGCAATTGTTGAATGTTTGCAATTCCTTCTATCATTATTTTCATCTTCCATCGACTTTAATTGTAGGAACAGATGAAACTGGATTAGAAACGGACAAGGATGGAGATAATGCTCACACGCAATCTCCAGAGGACACAGGAATATCCGCAGGTGTTATTTTTAAAAGACTAAAGTCAAACAATGTTTAATATGAATTAAAATACTAAAAAGCTTAGATTCCATTATTGAATTAGCAAATATAACAGAGTATGCAGAAGCAAAAAATACATTGGTTTGATAAACCTAACAAAAGCCATTAAAACATTTTACATCTCCTGCACAAAATAAAAGCGGTGATTTATCAAAATTTCATCACAGCGTTTTAACTTCATCTATGAAAATGTGTCGAGATGCATCTATTAAAATGAATGATGGAGCTAAAACTATTATTAATAGCGCAAGAGTGCGCAGCAACCGTCAATTACTAAATATGCGCCTAATTACGAGACCCCTTTGATTCATCACACACACTATACGGTGGCATGAATAGAATAAAGGTAACTATTAAGTTAATAAGTCTATAAGTTTTATCGGTGTAATTCGAACAATTGAACTTTCAAGTGATCGGCTAAGGGTCGACTTTTATGTTCTTAATGTTAAAGACTAGGAAACGATGAGATAATCATTTCAAAGGTTGTAAACATCGGATTATAACATGACTAACGCACAATTATTTAGGCACGAGTATGGCTGATTTTGAGTCGTGCTGATGTCAATTTCAGATTTCAATTTTCATTTGGCAGTTGACCTAAGTTCAATATATTGATGCATGAAATCACAACGAGTGTTATTGTTTTCTACAAAATCAAATATCTGATATGCGGAAGATTTAGTAACCTAAAGCAAAATGAGTGAGCCATAGCATCAAAATGCGGCGATAAGGTTCAAGGTTTTGAAATTAAAATATTGACTTTAAATTTTTGATCCGATGAGATTTCGTTCAAGGAGATATAATGCTTAGTCCGATGAGATTTCGTTCAAGGAGATATAATGCTTAGTAACCGACATCGAAAATAATAAGTTACATGCGAGAATTGATATTATATAGAGACAAGTCTTCTGTGTGATAAACAGTCGGAGCATCTCTAAGAGTCACAAAGATTTGCGTGTGCAAATACCACAGACGCCGTGCCGCAACGGGGTTAGAATCCAGATTAGTTCAGCCAATGACCAGAATGCTAATTTGAAATTCAAACATATGGCGTTTATCTACCTGTGCTCTAAGAATTAAGTGGACGCACTAGAATACTAGACACATGTTTGTCTTAACCATAGCTCGAAGGAGGCAAATAGCTTCAATTTTTCTATTAACTACAGATACATAGTGTATAATTAAGGACGCTTTCGTATTGCGATCACAACGTCCTTATTGCATCGCCCCATGCCATTTTGCATAACAACAGTCACGGATTTATCCACAGAGCTCTTTAGAAGCCCCAATTGTTGGTCATTTTAAAAAGCTAAGTTCTTAAGAAACGAGTAAGGTATAGGCAAATCCAATTGTTCCGCTGATCTAGTTATGACATCAATCATGAATAATAATGTCATGACCTTCGTTATGAAATCGGAATACGATGGGTTCTGTTTTGAATGTGTTAACAATGCATCAACTTAACATGTTTCTGATTCTTATTTGATAAGAGTGTAAATTAATAGGTAGTACTTATTGGATCAGCGTTGTCGATCTTATCATGACTAATGCTGGGAGTAGCCGACAGAATGCATCAATACTTCTTCAATGGGTAGCAATTATTCAATATAGAATACGGAAGCTTGAGTTCATACAGTTGAAAATATCTAAGCCCATGATAAAGCTTGCGCTTGACACGAAGTATCTATCGTTTAGGTTAATATCTGAGCTTACTGGTCCCCACGGTAAAGTGTCACGATTTCTACACAGAAAACATTAGCTTCGTTTTGCAATAGATTTATTTTAGTTCTTTCCAGCGATAAACAGTGACTAGACCGCGAAACCACTGCAGGAAATCTAGGAACGTATCTTATCCGAGCTGGAAAATCACGGGAATCTCACAATGTGGTTTCTTTCTCATGATTTGAACAAAACCAATATTGGATCTTGAATTGTTGTTAAGTTGGCAATATGGTTTAGATTAGAATATTTCTATGTTGAGTGAAATGAGGTGCAATACGTGATGGGATTGAAGGGAAATTGCATTGTTGCACAACAATAAACGAGACTCCTGAGAAACAATACATAGAAAAGTAATATCTACATAATATGATCTCAGTGATAAACTAACTCACATTTGAATAAAAAAGTAATCAGAACTAGTATATTAAAAAAATAAAATTTATAAAACCTCCATCATCAGTATTATCACCGCTTATAATATTATAATGAACTAATTAATTACATACGTAATATTTTGAGTTTTTTGCTTATAGAAAACAGATGTTTTGTTTGTTTAGTAGGTAAGATGCAAGGTGAATTTATATTTTAACGCATCTGTCGAGTCAGTTGCAGTTGCATACAATATGACTCCCGGAAATTTGTACCTAGACTTTCATTGGCGAATTAACCTTGAAATAAAAACGGGTTCAATGTGCTGGTCCTTATGCATTATCATCAGTTCATTACCTCTCATTATAGTCCTGGTTTTCAGGTCATTTTAAATTATCCGCTCGTCACTTATTTTTTATGATCCTATCCAAAATTGGAGAAACAAAATTATCATCAATTAACGCAAAATTGATGTTTCTGCCCATTTGTGTAATACTTATGTGTCGTTCAATCTACATAAGTACTTCCATATAAAATATTTTTGTTGACTGTTTTAGGAATTGTAATTTTTTATTTATTTTTAAAGTCAACAATGTTGTAGTTCTAAATGACTCGCTAATTGCAAGAAATTGATTCATTTACAATTTGGTTAATTTTGAAGGCGTTTTATATATGAAGAACTGTGCGTTCATGATTACTATAACGAAGTCTCTGCTTATCTTTGTGAATCTTAGCTGTTCAGATTTGCTATTGAAAATACGGATGACTTTGACCAGACGATATATTTATTCTATCGCGTGGGAATCGTCTATTGTAAAAAAAAAATGAATCTCTTGCATTCGTTAGTGCTAATGATAATTTTAGAGGTCGGTTTATTGTTGGACTTCGTAATGAGGGGAGATTCCTACTGAGGTCTGGCACAAGGTAAATGTAGCATATAGGATTTTTAAGAAAAATATCATACTAAATGATTATATATTTAAAATGCCAACATAAATATTAAATATAAAACTAGTAAACGAAATTTAATTGTTTGGAAACTAAATTGTAAATCTATTAAAATTAAGATGGTCTCACAAGAATCTGTCATCGGTAATAACGATATTAAAACGTGTGACATTTTTAATATTCAGGTGTTGTTATGGATAAGCATTCATGTAGGCGTGTCACAATAAATACTGTGATAGAATAATGAATTATTTTTCTGTCTCCAGATAAATAAAAGAGTGCATGCAGTTAACCACGATGTTAACCGCTCAGTGTGGCGATGTTTCTCTGTCCCTTCGCCCGATGTTAGGCAATTTATTCAGTATGACGTGTATTGTGCGTCCACGTCGTTTTAGCGTTGGGTTTTGTGATTTTGCCTCTGATCTCGCTCGTTTTCTAACCATTGTGGTGCCCTAGGCAGTGCGAAATCGCTTCGTCTCCATTGTCAAGCCTAATGATGCTCCGTGTATCTGGATCTTGTCCGATTGTTTAATAGTTTGCTGTGCAGTATACTTATTCAGTTTATTCAATAATAATTTATGTAAAACTATAGTACTTATACTTTATTAGCTTTTCTTGGCTTTCGTATGTCGCCGTTCACTTTCTCCTTTCAGCCGTTTTCAGATGTTGTCATTATGAAAACATTTGGCATTTGTAATTTTCTGTATGAATTGTCAGTAATAGCCTGCGATACATTGATTTGGTTTGGGTTATTTTTTCAATGACCTTTTACTAACTCGTTCAAACTCCATTACGTTTTATTATTTGAAACATAATTATCTACACACTTACGTAATAGGCCAATTACTAGAAGTAAAGTCAATATGTTAAATAATGCGGAAGCACAACATACTCGTATGATTCGTCAAAGCCTAAATAAGTGAACACCCAATTTCAAGTCCATAATCGCATTACTAAAGTGTACCTCTCGGACATTCTTATTTCCTTATTGTTGTGCTACTTATTGATTTTAGTAAACGGTAATTGAAATATTTTTTTATTATTTTTAAATTATTTATTTAATTATTTGTCAACTTTATGGAATACTGATTCAAAATCAAATTATAGTGTAATTTAATTTGTTATTTTTTTACACGCGAAAGAAAATAAGTACATAACATAATTCTGGCACTGTTATATCGCCTCAAAATATTTAACTTTTACCTTAGCTTGGTGAAGAAAATAAAATTAATATATTTTCACATAAGTACAGTAAAAAAAATACTATATCGAGCTCCTCTGTGCTTCGGTAGGCACGTTAAGCCGTTGGTCCCGGCTGCATCTGCAGTCGTTAGCACCCACCAATCCGCACTGGGCCTGTGTGGTGGGTCATGGCCCAATCTTCCTATTCCATCCATAGGAAAGGCCTGTGCCCCAGCAGTGGGGACATTAATAGGCTGATGATGAACATAACTACATAACAATCGCTATGAACGGCAATTGAACTTATAAATTAACAACGAAATCTTAGCAATTGGGCGTCATTGTTACTTCTGTAAATATAATAACAAGTTTATCACATTAATAACGTAGGTTTAATACTATTAAATCAGGTACCAACTAACAAATCATAGAAAAACTGTCGATAGATCATAATCATGGGAGTCGTGGATGGTCGCTTAAGATGCTATCACAGTAAAGCAAATACTGACAGTAAGATATCGACACACGCAAACGCTTTCTTATTAAGCAACCTTCATGGTTATTGGTTGGTAATATACTAACAACTTAAGTCTAAAGATTTTTTTACTAGGAAAAAGAGAGTCGTCCCTTCTGCTGCGTGGTCCACGTGGATTATTTTCTCTAATAAAAATTTTAAACATCTAGCAGTCAAATGCTTCAAAAGTGAAATATAAATTCTAACTATTTATAATTGTGAACATCGATAATTGCAATAAATATTCGAGGAAAAACTGATAGGGATGATGACGATGTAAAGAAAATGAAATTGTATTTAGTCCGTCAGTTACATATCAGAAAATAGTGAACTTATTTTTGGACACTTATTTTTTCTTTTGCCAATTAACCAAAAAATAACAAAGATAAAGCGCGTCAAAGCTCGTCGCTTCTAAGTTAAAAAAAATAGATTTCTTTCCCGAAAAATTTGGAGGGGTATCTGATGAACACGGTAAAAGATTTCATTAGGACATATCGCATATCGAGAGGCGCTACTACGGAAAATGTCCGGAAGCAATGCTTGCCGATTTTTGTTGGTCGATTCGTCACGAAACTCCAGTAGAAATTGTAAAAAGATAAAAAAACTACTCAGTAAAATGATAGAAACAATATGTAATAACATTGTCTTATGATTTTAGTGTGACATGTAATATTTTATCCTAATTATTAAAACGATCAGTGATTTTTCGAACAAAAAGTATTATCTTAAAAAAACCCTCACAAAAAGTGATACAAATTTTTGAAAACACAGTTTCTGTTGAGAAATATCACAGCTATAAAATCGTGCACAATAATAAGGAATGCAAAATTTTTTTTTTTGCAGAATAGTGTAATCTATCTGATGGGCGAAAAAAAAGTTAGTAATCACCCAAAATTGTTTTATTAATTTCATTAAATGGTTATTTAAGTTTTCATGTTTGTACTCCCTAATCGAATAAAAAGATCTTTAATACCAAAATGTAGACCTAAGGACGTGTTGATAAGTGTCACTCCGGAAGCTTTGTAATTTGAAATTGGACGAATTTCAAACAAAACCGGCTAATTATAAACCGGCGACGAGGGAAACGTCTCTCTTATATTTAAAATGTCATGCACCATGCATTTTATATAATAAATGCCTAAACTAATCTCATATGATACCAAATACTAAAATAAAAATTTGTAATGATAAAGAAGGCACTTATACAAACAAATGCATGTTACTGAATAACATTTAACTGTGTTGCTTTGAACTTGAAAAGATGATATCAATAGTAGTTTTTAGCACGGATGTTTCCGTTTTTTATTTGAATTATGAAGTAATGTATATTAAAGAACAAACGATTCATACAAACACAATTTAATATAATGTTTACACTCATATTGTAGGTGCGCAGTTAAAACATCATTTAGTTAACATTATTTAATTTTTGAAATTCCTCCTTTAATTATATCATCTGATAAAATTATATCATAAAGTTACAGTTAATTGAAATGTCTGGACTACTTTAATTAAAAAAAAACAGGCCAAGTAAACTATAGGGATTCCTTGTCCGGACTACGGAACCCTAAAATGACCGATTTCATCAGCGTGTTTCCTTTGAAAAATGAATTTTTACAATCTGTGAACAGTTTTGGTATATTTTAAGCGACCACAAACTTTCACAAAGTTGGTCAGAAAGACCCGAATCATCATCATTTTGTAATGTAATGGGGCGTGTGTCCCTTGGCTTTTAAACTCCAAATTGGGCCAAACTAACTTTTTCGAGTCATTATAATCCAAAATTTTAAAAGGAAATCGTTATTTTGTTTCCTGCTTATGTTTTATACAACACTGATCGAAGTCGTCGGAAAATAAGTCGGGTATTATTATTGAAGTGAAGCTTTTGTTATATTGCTAGAGATTTTTTCGTTAATCTTTAGAATGTAGTGCACATTGTAATTATTATTGTTATTGAAAAATTGAGATCTTATCAACAAGCATCGGTGGTCAGTGATGTTTTCATCAGTGATTTATAATTTTAAAGATACACATGCATTGCGGTTTTTTTATATGCAAGAAAATAAAGTTACTAGCAATGATATCAAATTTATCCTTAGACTGGTATAATAAGCTGTGTTACAAAAGTCTCACTCAACTTATACCCACTTTATTAATAAACAAAGAATAAGCTTAGACAAGTTACGCCGTGTTTTGTTCATGTCACTCAAGTGACATTTGACATTCAATGAACAGAGACAAAACATAGAGAAACTTAATAAAAGTTTTAATAGAAAAAAATTCACGCGGACCAGGCAGCAGACGGGACTCGAACCCGCACCCTTCGCAATCCGGGCGAATGCACTGACCAATTATGCTCCCACGGCAATTATGATATTCGACGCGGCCATCAGGGCCGCGGCAGCATAATTGGTCAGTGCATTCGCCCGGATTGCGAAGGGTGCGGGTTCGAGTCCCGTCTGCTGCCTGGTTCGCGTGGATTTTTTTCTATTAGAACTTTTCTTTACATTTAAACACCTAGCAGTTAAATGCTTAAAAAATTAAATAAGAATTAGATAGAATTAATAGAGTAACTATTCCACGCTTAATCTTTGTTTATTAATAAGGGGGATAAGGTTTAAAATAGTAGGTAATGCGTACCGAAAGTAACTCAATGACAGTTAAGCCAAGGTTAAATGACGTGACAACCGGACACAAGTCCCTTGCGGCGGGCCGACATTAAACTATCATAATTGTTTAAAGTTGGAATGATTGATTTCTTAATGGATATTGTTAAGCCGAAGGTGAAACAGTTAAATTGTCTTAATAGTCAATTGAAAGTGCAATTAAAGTCTTTGTTAACGACACTATAACATAACAAGAACGATTTGGACTCACGCGCCGAATCTGTGCTAACATTAATATGGTTTTATTTGTTGAAAGATATTGGTGATTCGTCTGATTTATGTGGAATCGGATTGCAGTAGCTCTTTAATTGAAGTATATTATGCAACATCGATATCCGAATTTTTATTTTAAGAGTTATATTTTGATTCTTAATTAATTCTTAAATCCTTGACATACTTATAGTAACACTAGTGGGTGTTGGGAAAAAATGATTTCTTATACAAACTTCTATCCTACTTTTCAACCCCTTCATATAATTATTGGAGAAAATCTGTCCTATGACCTTTCCAGGAACTCAAAGTACTTCTATACCAATTTCTCATCTAAATCGGTTCAGCGGGTTATGCGTGAAGATGTAACAGACAGACACACTTTCGCATTTATTATTATTTATTAGTATGGATGGATCTTAATTATTTCTCAAATCCTTGACATTTACCTAGTAACATTGTTGAAATTACCTGGGGGCAGTTTTGATTTGAGCATGTCCATAGCCACGACGTTGATGACGAGCACCCAGATGGGGCAGTCCAGCAGGTCCCCCTCACTTTTGACGAAGGCCACAGCGCTCAGGCACTGCGTCTCCAGCCGTCTGCGGTCTGGATACGCGCGTCTCAGCTCACGGTTTACGTTTGACTGGAATTTCTTCATATCGAATAGCTGCAGAACAATTTTTTTTATGAATTTCTAAAGTTTATTTGCAATCTCGAGTAATACATAACAATAATTACAGATTGTTATTTTTTTATTAAAATGCTTAAGACTTTAATATCGAGCATACAACAATAAAATACAAGGTTTTAGGATAGTACCAGATATACTTTCTTAAAATTCTGAATAAAGAAGCATAACAACTTATTATAGACAAATATGTTATCTTAATCAAGCAATTTGATCACTCTGGTGATAATTTATTAAACAAATAATCGAACAATGGAATCAATGTATTCCGAGATGATATCGTATTAATATTACACAACAATGCTCTACTCGATTATCAAAAGCCAATCGTCCGTTCATCCGACTGGATTCCGACGATGCGCTGGGCGCGTATGCGCCACCAAAATTAGATGACGCAAAGCGTTTTTAAATTATCCGTTCCAAAACTTAATCATACTAAAAACTCACAACGCTAATTGTTTGAATTGATTAGTTTTTTTTCGTGACGTCCATAGTTTTTGTTGCATCAATAAAAAGCCTTTGGCTATGTTCCAGTCCAATAATAAAGATTGTGTTTGTTGTTTAATAGGTGGAGGCTGGACAAACAAAACCAAAAGTGCCGAGTCAGCTGCATCGACGAAATTGAATGAGGCTTATGAAGTTGTTACATAACCGGTGCACTTTTGAGACGTCTCTGAGGTCTTGCATCAAGATGTTCTGTCTGACGGCAGACATCTACAAGATTCGATGCTATCTACAAAAAGTCGCCGCCTACGATGTTCTTAACTCATCGCACGGCCTTCATGGTACGTGTGTTGATGCGTTTTTGAGAATCTTAATTATTGCTGGAATGTTTGTTGTGGCGCCATTGTGTTTTGAAACAGTGACTTCTCCGGTTAATTGGGTCTTAGTGAATGATGAATTGTGTTAAAAATTTAACATAGCGGGTAGGCTAGTGTTTCTACATTCCTATATACAGTACAAGACCGTTGGAAAATCACTTAAAGCTGACACGACACACGACGATAACATTGTGACCATCTTATTAAACTTAGTCACAAGGGAATTCGGTGTGGGAACCTAAACGAATCGCACAGAAAAAATCTCAGGTACCAAATATTTCATAATGTTATACCTATTGTTAAAAGAAAATTTTATAAAAAAAGATTTTGCACAATCGACTTTATCGCTGAGTGAAATACTAAATAAGATCACGTCATATAATAAAAAGACTAATTATAACAATAGAAAACAAGATTGTACTCTTATTGAAACCTAGTGAAGTTATTGCTAGGTATATCACATCCATTCTTTGGTAAAAACCGTCTTAAAATCTATTTACTTTTTGCTAATTCACTTTCATTGCTCCCAAGGAAATATAGCGCCAAACAAATAAATGAGGCAATGACCATTCTTTTCCTTGCTTAACGCTACTATCTCCTCTCATTGTTCTGCAACTAACTTACGTAAATCCGTGTAGGTAATGGTGTATGAACCAGTGATGTATCTTCACCTGGTTCACTAGGAAGTGAATCTGCTATTGTTCGATAACCCGTCCCTGTTTCGGACATATTATCGTTTTGCTGATTTGCTTGTTTTAATTAGCGAACGTCAGTGATTGCGTACAGACAGCCTTTTTTTATTGCAAAATGTTTATATCGCCTTTGATTGTCTTAATGGGGAAATATGATTCGCTAAAACGATTTGTAAAGGTTCGAACAATAGAACTGAGCAATGCTGTGTCTATAAAGACATTACACAATGTCACGGTCATCTTAAAGCGTGCTTAGAAGTCGTGATGCGCTCCAAATGACCGATGCAACACAATGCAGTGCACATTAGAGTAATGTGCGGCCTTTTAAATTTTTCCTCACTAATCTTTGTTTCAATAATGACCAAGGGAAGGAAATTATGTAACATGAAATGGTATATATTAGAAAAGTATGGTGCAATGCAAAGGTGGTTGTGATCATTAGCATCGAGATCATAATGCACTTTAGAGATAAATTATATAGCACCGATCGCAATGCATGTTAATAAAAGTAAGTTTATTGTGGTACATTTTTTAATTTCTTTTCTTCTAATCTTCTGTCAGTGTATTGTGGCCCTCAGTATTGGCGCACAGATGGAATACGGAGGACGGAAGCTTTTTACCCGACTGCGCAATGCAAGAGCGCGAAGCGCGACGCTCAGACAGGGTATAGTGTTTAACAGTCTATATATGTATGTTTGTTCCTTTGTGGCACACTAGAGACTAAACGCCTGGACCGATTTTGATGATTCATACATCAATCGATTCGTTTCAATCATGGGAGTGCTACTAAAGATATGATAGTAATCAAAATTCAATATGGGCAAAATTAGGCGCCATATTGTGACGAAGTAAAAATAATAAGTTGACAAAATATGTCGAGTACTGTCTAGATAATCGAAAATCATGTTGAGGTTCCTAACACCATTTTTCATTTTATATGATTGTTTAGGATCTACAACGCTTTAAAGTTGTATATTAATCACTTGCGCAATTTCAATCTTACGTTTGTATGGATCTTTGTTACTCTTTCACCTAAAAAATACTGAATGGATTTTAATGAAACTTAACAGTAATATAGCTCATATATGATAGTAACATATATATAATTATTTATGTTGTTATTGAGTGAATTGGCCAAAATATAACAATAAGTGTCACATAAGACGGAAAAAATCTCCCATCTGCGAGCCATTTTGGCCTGCACTGCAAAAACAATAAAAGCTACATGAATGTAATGTTGAGGGAAAATGTATCTTTTAAATAGTTCTACAAAAAAAGTCCGTGACACCATATATCCATTTTTAATGTGTAAGCCATTACCGCTAAAATAGTGAATCAAAACTAAAATATTATTTAATATCTATTTCCAAAATGTACATTTTGTATTAACAAATTATTGAATAAGTGGTAGGTTACTATAAAATGTACATACATTAAATATTAATGTAACGACTTGATTTAACTTCACACATTTTTGCGAAAACTAAATTTAAAAAATTAAAAAACCCGACTGCTTTATTATACTTAAATAAAAACTGAAAAGAAAAAAACAAGTTCAGTAGTCTATAATTCTGTTAATAAGCTTTTTATTTTAATTATTAAATAAATTTAGCTTTTTTATTGACCTAGTGGACCACGTGGACCTAGAGCGGATAAGTGGGTGCTAATCTTTAGTAAACAAATAGTAAACAGACATCACAGCCTTTTCAAAATGTATATTTATTACGAATTTTAACATTTATTCCGTTGTTCAGTTTACTTTATCAAAAACACCTACCCTAAATTTATACGAATGTTTGATTGCGGAGTGGATTCAATAAGAACTATGTCGATATATAATTTCGAGAACCATAAAATTAATAGAAGCAAGTTTCGACATCTAACTTCAAAGATGTTCTCATTTCAACGGAAATGATTACAGGCAAACATTAATTTAGTAGGCAAGCTTTGAGAATATTAAACCGACTGGCTATTGGAATAATGCGTATTCAATATAACCAAACTGTAGTCAGTAAAGTTAAACATGATGAAAGAGAATCAATGTGAATTTATGTTAGATTTGGAAACATTCGATTAAATAGAAAGGTAATTGAAATTTTTCATTAATAGTTCGAAGGAAGTAAAAGTACTTATTGATAACTCGAAAAGGTTTTTATGAGCATCATATTGGAAGATATGCGATTCATTGTTTTAATTATAATCACATATTGTCATAATTATAATATACTGTATATGTAATATCATTGTAATGTACAATCAGTGATAGGCATATTAATAAGACATTCCTTAATGAATTGTTCAATGCAACAACACCATTCCCATTCATCGAATTCTTCTCATTATTTTCTAAAATGCTTACCTTAAATATTTTTTCCTGTTCCAGCGAATAGCCAGGCAGTTTCAGTATGTCCTGTCCTATAGCTGTCTCCTCGTTGGCAGTTGCTGCTGTACTCTTCGCAAATACACTACTCTTAGAGTAGCGCCTGATGAGTATGTTACCGGCGTCGTCCATTTTTATTTTGACACCCTAGAGAAATAAAATAACATAATTAGATTTTACACATTTTGTTACAATAGTAAAATGTTTGTCAAGAGACCTATTTTATTGAGAACCGTATCACAGTGATTGTTTACTACGAAGTAAGTATAATTTACATTTTAAATATTACCTATTCTGTTCAGTTTGTCTGTAAGTGTAAACACATATATGCAATTGTCCACTTTAACGATAGTTATGGAAACGTCAAGGATTTGTAGTATTTCTAGTTCCACAATGGTAGGACAATCACCTCGTGCAACGATTTTGTCAAATACAGTTACGTCGGCTATGACATCATAACCATGTCGTTTGCTGTTAACATAATAAATACAAGGTCATTACCTCAAGACGGTACAGTTTTTATTGACTCCAAGCCATTTGTCTTATTTTGATTAACGACATGACAGAACCACTCAACAATAGAATAAGTTCCAATGATCACCTGACCTATGACATCAGCGACCTTAAGGTTTGGGGTTTGGTTCAGTGCATGTCAAAGTATGACTATTGTTATCATTATTATTTATGGGAACTAATTTCTCATGACTAATCACAGAAGGTGTAACTTATGTACTTGTAAATGATTTCAATTTCATTTTTCTTGTCTCTATTATCTTACAAAAATTTTATCTTATTTTACATTTACTTACTTAATAAAAGTTTATTTTTAGGTAACTTACAATTTGGTTACTTATTGATCTAAATAATAAAATAATTTGACAGGTTTTTAGTTTTGTTTATTTATGTATTTAAGCTTAAAGTAGTTTTTTCGATTGTAGTGTTTGTTTTTGGGCAGGGCGTTGCTGTACCTCTGACATTGACACTCATACTACTGACACACGTAGGACAGCTGTTTTGTCTATGATACCGAACCGCTTGATGTCAACGTAACTGTTAAACTTCATTAGTTAGGTTGGTAGCATTGAAAGATTAGTTTCTTTTTTCATTCTATTTAAAAATCGACTTCAACTTATAAAAAAAAACTAATCAGTTACTTTAAATTATTGTGTGGATGGCCCTGTTGAATTTACCAAGGGTTAAATTTTGAATTAATTTTTTCTATATCGATTTGAGTCCTCAGTCAGGCACTTTTCCAAAGCAATATAAAAACTGCATTAAATTCGAAATTAGATTTCGTCGTTGATTTAGGTAGGTATTTTCTTTTCCTCCGCTTAGGGTTTTTGTTTGTTTAGTAACAGGTTTGTTTTCTTAATTCATCTTGTGGTATGAGATGTAACTATGCCTACAATAGTTTACGAAGGTACCTACCACATCTACAAAATATGAATATTATGATACTAAATATACAAATAACAGTTTTTATATATCCAAACGAACTGCCAATAATATGATGGATAACGTTTCTTTAATAACAACCGAAATGTAGATGTAACTGTATCTTCTTATAAAACTAATGCAGCTCTGACAGGTAACCTTTGTTTTCTTGACACATCGGCCTTGTCATATAGATAGACTAACACCTCCCAGGGGGGCCGACAGTGTTTTCATTTGCATATCTATCACTAAATATTCTTCCAGTTGTAAGCTGACATAATTTATTAACGTTAAACGTATTATATATAATCATAAGTCAGAAGTAGTAGAGATCATACGTTAAACTTAATTTTTTTTGCACTGACTTGTTGAAAATGTTAAAACAAAAGAAGATATCCGATTGGACGAGATGGAATTCTGAGCAGAGGCTAGGGATAAAAAACCGGACCAGTGCGAGTCAGACTCGCCCACTGAGGGTTCTGTACAAATTTGTAGGCACTTAACATAACGTTCATATCATTTTTACCCGACTGCGCAAGAGCGCGAAGCGCGACGCTCAAACAGGTTATAGTGTCTAACAGTCTATATATGTATCTTCATTTCCTTTGTGGCATACTAGAGACCAAATGTTTGGCCGATTTATTAATGTTAATATACAAGATTGATTTTTTCACAACTTCAAGGGACAGTAGACCTGCAGTGCAATTCTTTGTAATAAAATCTCACTTTCGAATTCGGAAGATGCCATTTTTGACATTAGTTTGATATGGTTTACGCCATTACTCGGCAAAATGTCACGAAAACTGTTGACGTAGCCAGTTATAGTTATTTGATAATTATCAAAACTCCGAATAACTGAGATCGTAAGTGAGATGGTATCTTATAGAATAGCTGAGTAGGTATAATATGCTTTAAATTTTAACTTGACATCGCTACGCGCTCCTGAGTAATAGTTTCTGGTCAGACGGACAAACGGACAACAAAGTGATCATATAAATCGTGGTCCTAATTGGCAACGATCGTACGTGTCATCGTACGATTTCATCGTGCATCGTAACAAAATAATGTACCTGTTCTTTCTTAGGTTTTCACTCACACCACTCATTTTATAAAACATGTTTCAACGGTATAGATACACTGATTTATTTATTTATTGACCTTTCGAATCCTTATCAGGATGCGTTGTCTGAATTATGATTTTATTTACTTAAACCTTAAAAACTAATAAATAGCGTTAATAACAATATAATTGTTCGTGTCGATGGCCGGAAGAGGGAAGTTTAGCAACAAGACAGACACACATGCTGACGAAACGCCAGTTAATTGTCGCGCCCCGGTTTCAAATACCGCCGGCCCGTTGAGCCGTATATAATTAATGTACGGTCTCGATGCTTCACTGTTTTTTGTATTACAAACCACGTTCTTTTATTGTGGCTTGGGCAAGGTTAAACTGCTGCACCAGTTGTCTGCGCGCCTGGACTCCACCGTCACAACATCTGGTAGGGTGGAGCCCTACACTGTTCAAAGGTCCAGGGTAGGAGCAGTCCCACAGTGACTCTGATCACTTCAATTGGCGGAAGATGCTGAAACGGCCCTTCTTAGGGCCAAGGGGGGCGGGAGAGGGATGGAGAGAACTATGCTCTACCTTCCACTCCTGTGAGAGCCGCGGGTCTGCCCTGGGGGGGAAGGAGACTGGCCCGCATTGCACAATATCTCTGGATGTCGATGCCCCTAATACTCCGGGGCATCTCAATGGGGGGGGGGGGGGGTTGTCCCTGCGTGCATTGGGACTGCAGACCTCCTATCACAATCACTAATGGACCCAATTCTGGCATGATACTCTAGAAACAGAACCCAGGATTATAGGACTACTATGTTTTCCGTCTATCTGTTTAACTGTCAAGACCCATGATCTCGCGAACGCATAGAGATATCGATTTGAAATTGGACCCATATACCCAGGTTAACAGTTCCTTGAATTTGTGAAAAAATTAAACTTCTAATTTAAGGTATGAAAAACCGCCGTTTATGTCGCGTACTTGGGGATGGGGAACGTGGATAACAATCTAGTTTAAGCTTAGAATACCCGCTTCTATTGTAACACTGATATCTATAAATCATATGAAGACATATTTTTTTCTTTTGAGTCTGACTTACATTAAAATAAATTAACTATGCGGTGTGTTTCAATCTCAGATGGTATACCATATACGCGTAGAGAAAAATTGCTTTGTATCTAATCAAACTCCTCCCTAAAGTAATTTAAAGTACGTCTAAGGCAATATCTGACCTCATACAGTTGTAAGACATAATATTATTTCAGTAATTCAAGAACACAAATATTAGACACGGTTAATAAAAATGTATATGGAACAGTGGTCTCATTAAGCCTCCAGTTGTGTATGAGCTCATTTTTTAAGTCCAAGTCCAATGGTAATATACTATTTCCTGATACAGATTTAAATAAGTCCAAGGCAGAGGACATTTTGAGTCAGATTGAGAAAAACAGTGCAAATGACTTGATACCATATTATTAAAGTTTAAATTTTTATAATATACTCTAAAATAAAATATTTAGAATTAAAGTTGATTCCGGTACTTATTGCAGATCCGTAATGTATACAAAAATGTTATGGTACTTAGTCGTGGGGCCACATGAGCAAAAAGTCCTTCAGAGACAAAGGTCTAATAGCGCTAATAACTGTAACACAGTCCTAGACTACTACGGTTTTTATGCTAAATTGTTATATTGTATTCTTTTCATGGTTCAGAAATAAAGATTTCTTAATATTAGTAATATTCACATGCATAGCTACTTACTAAATCAAAATATATTTGAAACGTTTTGTTTAGTTATATATTTTGTTTTCTTTTTTAAAGCATGTAACTGCTTGATGTTTAAATTTAAAGAAAATATAACTTGAAAAAAATCCACGCGGACCAGGCAGCAGACGGGACTCCAACCCGCACCCTTCGCAATCCGGGCGAATGCACTGACCAACGTTTCGTTTATTTAAATTTATCCTCCTGTGTCAACCCTACCAAAAAAATTTTGCCCGCTCTATAGAATGTTTGTCTATGTACGTATCCATATTTACTACTCATATGGTGGGGTTTAATCTGAAATTTTAAAATTAAAAATTTGACTAACATATTATTATATAACTAGCAAATTTGCGTGAGATATTTAGGCTCAATATAATCCTCTTCTGTTTTTTATTAATCTGTTACGCAACTGTTGTTTTTCGGATCACGTTTCTTACTAGGTAGCTGTAATCTTATATTGACTATATTGTATGTGGTATTGACCTTGTATTAGACAGCTTGTTACTGCATCTAATTTGAATGTCAAAACTATTTTATTCCATTGTTTGCAGATTTTATTTTCAATGAACCGAATAGCATCACATGTTTGATTGAGTAACGAGATCCTAGATCCTAAACACTTCCGTGTTTCAATGATTTCGTATGACCTATTGTGTTTTAGACACATTTTTTTTATTCTATACTGTTTAAGTTGTGAAAATTGGTCAGTATGAAGACTATTATCTTACTAATTGTAGATAATATCTCAGGAACACAATGGTAATACATTCGCAAATCGAGTTTTAGCAACCAGTTAAATGTAATCAATCAAAACTTTTTTATTGTTATGATGGTCGCTGAGATAACTAATTTTAAAATGGGTGTGCTTGACTAATTATAAAAAATACGCGATGTATCACATCAGGCTTATCAAAAGACTAAGAATAAACCATATTGTAATGGTCACAAAAAGTTGAATACAATTCTTCCGATGGGAAGCTGTTTTGTTGAATCTGTCTAGGTAGCCATGACCTCATCAATAAAATTCTTTTAATATGGATGTCATCAGTTTAAAAATTCGTTGCAAAGGTTAACATTAATAATGATTTAGGTACATTTTGTTGCCATTATTTGTTAGGATATTATCATGATTTCGTCAGTTAGCGTAATACGAAGGACCTTAATTTATTCTATTTTTATTGAAAATTACATTAACAGATAATGAACTCACCTGCCCTATGTGTCTTTTCACTTCTTCTGTCTTCTGGTCTCTGTGTGGATTGTTAAACCCGCAAAGGCCAATTCTGTAAAGAAAATAAAACGTATTTGAGTATTTATTAGTCTTCAATGTTGTCGTACATAAATTCTAATGATTTTTATTGCTTGGATCTTGTCCAAGAAATTTTTATTAGTATAAAGTGTGAATAAAACCCCATTTAAAATAGTCACCGTATTATTTTTATAAGAGTTGAAAAACCACAGTATCAATTTGCATACAGGCATTCATTGTCAACATTGGTCATATCAATGGGCATATATTTTAGTTTGGCGCGTCCTAGACGTCTCTATATGAAATCTAAATGTATTTATTAAAGTAGTTCGTCGTTTGGTTCTCATGTAACAAATTGAACAATGACGACATTGGAATTTGTGTTGCATTTGTATTTGAACGGCGTTTTGTATCAGAATATTGTTTTCTTAAAACTGTTCCTTGGCATTGGCTTGAGAATGCTCCTCAATTGACATTCATGAGCGGACCCGTACTAGGCCCGCCTGTATGTGTATGCCGATTGGAAATTTCTATTTGATTCAAACACCGTTTTAAAGTGAACTTTTCCATTGAATACGTGACAATTAATGGATGAATGGTTTGAATAATTCGACTAAGTACAATGAAAGTTATTCGTCTATGCATTTCGCATAGAAGAAAAAATTTAAATTGAAAAGTAAAACTAGTACATTGAATGGAAGTGTTCCTTCATCCTTTGCTGATATATGGAAGTAGTCTGTTCGACAAATATGACATTTCATCTTCGACGTCCGGCCATTCTACATCTAGTTCGATATTGTAAACGAACTTCTCTATTATAAACAAATAAACTTGCTATTTTGTGGAACACAAATTAAAGTCATTTTATCACTTTATTTTGTAATGCACTAAACATGGATTGGACCTGGCGGGGAGGTGCCCTCCCCGCCAGGTCTGGTATTTTATTCCTCTAATCTGGTTATAGTACCTACTTTTTTCTTTTGACTTTGATCTAAATACCTAGATGCGGTATCATCACAATTTATAACTACCGACGACCGTTAAATATATATATAAACAAATGGGAGCATTAGGTTTAATCAGGAACCCAATTAATGTAGGTAATGGGTGTGAACCTAAAAAAACACATATAAGTGTTACAATATAAGAAAAAACTTTTGGAGGTTACAGCTGTCAATGGTGGCGTTAGTTATTCCAAAATATTTACTCTCTGACGTCTACAGGCGCATGGCACACGGCAATTATATACGATACAAAAGTAACAATTTGTCTAATCTATGTAACTTAACAATAGCATGGAGTACGTGTCCGTCGGTCGGTCTGTGATTACGTTTCAGTAAACGTATATTTTGACGTGGCCTCAGTACAGTATGGTGTGTTTATAGAAAATGGATATTCAGGTCAAGTTCCATTTGAGAAATATATTGGTTATACAATGAATTAGGTATGACCCTAACGTTTGTCAGTGTGATTTTTTATGCTGAAGACAGGGTTACCGTTTCTTTACTTATTGCTTGCCCTTACACTGGTTAAGACTAGCAATGACAAAGCGACGAATTTGACAATAAGAAAGACGTGAGTTACTGTTTAAGGTCAAACATTTACTAACAACTAGAGTTTATGTAAAATTAAATTGTTTACAGCAGCTTTCTTCGATTATTTTTCTTACAAATCACGTGTAACCTTAATCTTTAGATCTGCAGAGCCCACAAACTAAAATTTTAGAACAAAAGATTCCTAATAGATAAACTAATACAAGAAATTACAATGAGAATGACATTCCTGGCGAATGAAATCGCAGTCGCTTTCAGTCTACAGCAAAGACATTACTCGCTTCAGTAATATTTCGTTTCAAAGATTTTTGTTTCACGTTGTTTAACGAAAATAAAACAAAATCAAGTAAGAACTTGTAAATGAATAAAACAATTTCACTCTTAGAAATTTTGAAATGACAGTCACGCTTTGTGACCGCCAACAAAATGTTTACAAATAAACAATTTGATTAATCACTTTAATTCGTTTGTAAATGTAACCAACCACAACAATGGGTTGTTTCGACAGCCATTTAAGTGCGTAATTAATAGATTTGTCGTTAATTAGGGGTGTCTAAGTTTTGACAATCTATTATTTTTAATAGCCGGGTTTCGGATAAGAATATTAGGTTAGTTCTTTTTAATTGTTCTGTTATTTGCACGGTCGTCGAACTGCCACCAGCGAGTGAGAGGAGGCCTTGGGCTCCTTGCAGTCACCAGTCTGTGTCAAAAGCGCATGTGGTCAGTGGCGCCCCCACTGTTTCTCATTATAGATCGGCAACAGCGACACGGAAATGAGGTGTAGGTAATTGACATAATACAACTCTTTGCTTGAAACGAAACGAGACAGACCAATACGGCATATTGTGTTAAAAGTTTTAAGTTTTTGAATTTGGTATTGGAGTTACTATTTTGTAGTCAATGGTTATATGTACACTTAACATTGTAATGTGTATGATAAATTATATAAATGCAGCTTACTTTTCAGCTGAAAGCTTTCCTATTATTATTTTAATTTAAGACAAAGTTAATTCATTCAGTACTGATATTTCTAATTATCACGCTGAGATCTCTGAAGCCATGCAACCTTGCAAGAAATCATAACGCCAACTTATATATTAAGTTGAATAGCAATGAGGTATTTTCAGTACAGATTGACATCTTTACGTGTTTACTTAGCAAATGAAACGCGTAGAAAATTATAAGTTTTATATACATAATCCAAGTAAGGATCGGTTGATACTGCGAATTCGATATAACCCTGGGCCGGCGTGACTTGACCAAGGATGTGTCAAGCAATGAAACGTTACAACCGACCTACATTCCTTACCAACCACTACAACTAATTCTTTATTGTTCCTTTATCTAATTCAATTATGTGTTATTTTGTTATTAAACATAGCAGTCACGAGTTCGATATACTTATGGTGCTATGTCAATTGTAGTTCGACAAGTAGTTAAAGGTACGTACGTGGCTTTGATCAAATTTATGTAATTTTGATTTCTGCTAATGCTGTGGGTTTTTTGTTGTTTTATAATAAAGCTACTAGCAACACACCCTAACTTTACATGTATTAAATCTATATACGAGATAAAATAAAGCCTTTGCTTTTCGATATAGTTATCTAGTAGTGATAGAGTTTTAATGTCCATTTAATAGTTCCAGAGATTACTTGCTATACAGAAATAAAGTTTTCCTCTTCATGATATATGTATATAACGAGAATTAATTTCATAATATAGAAGCTTCCAAATAATGAGAAAAAAACTAGGCAATATTGAAGCACTTTCTGTCTAACTATCTTTATGGCTTGCGAAAACTATTTGAATTTTACTGAGAACTTATTGACCCTTTCATATAAGACAAGCTTCATATTTTTTTTTGCATTTTAATTAGTTCCATGGGCGTTCCCAAGGAATATCTAAAAATTACCCATTTTAAAAATGTGATTTCATCCAAAAGAAAGCTTGCGAAAGAAAGAAATGCTTCAATTGCTTTAATGATTGATTAATGTTATTGTTTTAAGAAAGTCTTACACTGACTGAATCACATTTATTAATTTTCCATGGCTGCTAAATATGAAATAAGAAGAGAACGTTATACATTCAAATATTGTCCATTAGTCATATCAAGTTGTAAAAGACACTAATTTGTTTTTATTATTCATACCTACTCTGGAAGTTTCATTCACCTTACTCATTATTATAAAAATGACAATGTACGTTAAAAAAATATGACATCTCCTGTCACAATGAGTCGAGTCACAGAAGACAATGAACTCCGAAAACGCCTTAATGCCATTTCTTCCTAAAACTCTAGGGTGAAGGCACCATCGATAGGAAACAATCGTTAAAACAATAGTTTACCGGGAAAGCACTTTACGGTACTGGCAAGTTCAAGGCAGACGGAATTAGGGTCGGTCGCATCAACTGCTGATGTCTGCCATTGTCTAGATCGCACTGCCAATGTTATGGTTCATTTGCCACTAATTCGCGGCCAGGGTAGCGAGCCGTTTAACAGTAAAGAAGACGTCTTAATTAACGCAGATTTCGAGTCTATTATGAATTAAGTGTAACAGGGTTCGAATCTCGGTGGGGGCAGATGTTTGTGTGATGAATACGAACATTTGTACTCCAGTCATGGATGTTTAACATCTGTTTCTATATAAATATACTTATACTAGCTGACCCAGCGAACTTCGTACCGCCATAAAAAAAAATAAAAAAAAAAAACATTGTCCAGCGGACAAAATTGTGAATCTAAACCATTCTCAGATCCCCTTGAACACACACAAAAAATATCATCAAAATCGGTCCAGTCGTTTAAGAGAAGTTCAGTGACATACACACTCACAGAAGAATTATATATATAAAGATATGTACAGTTTATGTATTCTATCCGTTACCCTAGCATCCCATAACACAAGCCATATAGTGCTTACTTTGGGGCTAGGCTAATTGGTGTGAGTGTTAGAAATATTATTTATTATTATTATTAGATAAGTACTTAATATTTTAATGGAAAAAGGAGCTTCTCGCTCGAGGCCAGCGTTTCTTTCTAATATAAATATATAAATATTTCCAACACTCACACCAATTAGCCTAGCCCCATTTAAGCACTGTAAGGCTTGTGTTATGGGATGCTAGGGTAACGGATAGAATACATTTATACTGTACATATGTAAGTATATTTATATAGAAATACATATTAAACATCCATGACTGGAGTACAAATGTTAGTATTCATCAAACAAACATCTGCCCCACAGGGATTCGAACCCGGGACCTCTAGAGTCGGCGACACCATGAAACCCGGCGTACAAACGGCGTCGTCATCTTAATCATCATCATCATCAAATCATTAAAAATGATTTAGGGTATTGCTGTATTATTGTAGAAATAGAGTTCGGAATTAGCTGTTTTTTGTTATATATTTAAGAAAGCATGATGCTGGAACACCAAGCGTCCAGATGGTCGGGGTGAAACTTCTATAGCCGCTGGCACCAGATGAAATAATTCCTCGGAATGCACGTCCATTGTAGAGTATAGACGGTACAACACCCACAAGGGCGCAACGTCTCTGCGCATGCTTAGGGGTTGCAACGCGTATGTCAGCTCAGGATTATCGATAAGTCGAACTGCTGGCCTTTGGATCTAGTCAAGTAGAAGAAGCTGGTATTGGGGTGCCCCAGTCCAGAGATGAGAAAAGTAATCATATGGAATGATGCCGGACCTGTGCTTTGAAAAGTATCAACCGGTGTTTAGGCTTGAAGTTGAAGGCTTTCTCGCTCTTTTGAGCAACCCAAGTTTTTGCGAGCTCGTTCGGCTTTTCCTTCTTAATAATTTCGGAATTAAACTTCATCAAAAATGTCGACTGTGTTTTTAGAGATGTTGAGGGAAGGCGGGGGAGTGGCTATGAGGCCAGTAGATGCTTCCTTAAGTTTTTCTTAGTCGAATCATATTTATTTATTAATACGTTTATTGTATACGTCAGGATTTATTCTGGCGCCTAAATCTGCGTGTGTTGTTTAACATTCAATCACAAATACAATATTGAAATGACACGGAACTAGGCTAGACTATTATTGAAAAAAAAAACTAATAGTATCGTGACCAATTATATTTAGAGAGACCACTATGATCCATGACGTGGTTTTTGTCATTACGATTACGAATTATATTTAAAAGGACGGGGTGTGAATATTAATTATTTTAAAATTTAACAATACGAATCAGTGTATCATAGATTGATTACGTTTTCAAAAAATATTTAGTAATGCTTTAATTCTGTAGGCTTATAACATTTGTAAATGAAATTTTGAAAAGTTTTCATATCTTAAAAACTCGCGAAAATACATGAACCTGATAAAGTATTCTCCAAAAATCGTATTTAATTGAGTGATAAAAACTAAAACGATTTGTTAACATACAAAAAAACTAACCAATTACTTGTGGATTGTATTTATTGTATCAGCGTTAGGTATTTTGTTTATTTTCATATGTTATATAAGAATTCTTAAATAACTGCTAATAATTAATACAGATAAATTTGTTATCTCAAGGGATATTATATTGTGTAAAAGTATCTGTGTACATGTTTTGTATCACTGAAAACATGGTATAAGAGTATGGTATCTTACTGAATAGGTAAACTTTATCTTATTGAGAAGTCGTTTTCAAAATTTATAAATTATCATAAAAAAATATCGTCATTTTTATCGTTATCAGTTAAAACAGCTTAATACATCGCGACCGCTCGGAAAACACTTTCGTTCGCGGAAGGAGAGAACTATCGAAAGTAAAAGCTGATTGGCGGGTGGAAAGTTTGCTTGCTGCTCAATAATGAGTCATAATACACAAGACATAGAACACATTACCGCGTGCGTTAAAAATGAGTAAATTATACGATTTGAAGACTATTAATTATGCGACCCAAGCCAAAGCCACGGTGGGAAACTTAAGATGACATTGTATTAACCTATTTTTTGTGGGGCTTAACGGTTAATCTGTTGAGGTAAATAAAGTGTGTTTTGAGTCTTGGCCTATTGTTTTTTATTTAAGTTTTTATTGTGATATTAGTTAGACAAAAATAAACTTTATAGCGTCATCTTAATAGACCAACACCTACCTACTTGCTCATCGATAATCGGCGATAACTTTGTTCATGCGGATCGAATGATGTCACTTGAACAACAATTTGACAGTATTAAAAATAATAATTAATTACCAATTATATTGGCATGTGTATTTAACATGAATATCGGGAGCGATTTCACATTCCAACAAAAAAGCAGTTTATTGTTTTAAACTTTCATGGTCACTAACATTATAGTAATGTTAGTTATTTACAGGATTGTTACTATGTACCTTGTTTTTAGCGAGTTTCCGATATTTCGGCACTGTTTCAAGCGCCATGATCACGGAGTAACTGAAGTAATTGCGGGTCCCTCAATTAATCCCGTAAATAACTTATATTACTATAAAAAAGTAGTTGAAAATATTACTAAAAACCATGAAATAGAAAAGTATTTTTGATCTATTTTCACGTGACCGCAAAACTGTGTACTGTTTGACGTTTTAATGAGAGCCGTGTGACGTCACCTGCCTGTAAACACGTCATATTTACTAGAGAGACTTTTCCGCGGCATATTTGAAAACAGAATTTTTATTTTCGTTTTTTCTATGGAGTCACTATTTATACATTGATAAATAACGTATAAAAGTTTCATAAAAAATTGTTTGAAAGCCTGTTAGGTCCACACATGGTTGTTTACACCACAATAATTAGGAGTTTCCTAAACTCATATTTAATGGTGAGTCATGAATGCCAAAATTTTTTTCCACCAAACTTTGTGAAAATATCTTACGCTCAGAATTAACGTGTAACAGAGACGAGCTTCTCTTTAAGCTTGTATAATTTACAACTAAGTATTAAAATTAAAGTACCAATACGTTAGCCGTTGTATGTTATTTTATACAAATTGATATGATATGACTACACGGATTCGAAAAATTATGTAAGTTATTATTACCTAAAAATTGTATTTGCAATATGAATGGTAAACTGCCATACAGTGTATTCGTAGCTGATTGTCATTAAATCACCTAGTAATATCTTTTTTTGCACCACCTTCTGAGACTTAGCTACAATCCTCCGTTTGTCTAGGAAAGTATGCCTAAAGGCATTAAGTCCGCCATTTTCACATCTGTGTAATTGAGTTAAATAAATTGTGTATACGTATGTACATACTATATGAATCTTTAAAACAAGTAAAATCATATAACAAGGGTTACCAAACTTTTTTTCTATCAAATATAGTATTTTCGAAGCTGATACCTCTACAGATATAGTAGACGGCAAAAAATTTAAAAAAATGTAGTAAATGATTAAAATGTTTACTTTATTTTTGAACTGAATATATTTTTGATGCTCTATGCCTATTTTTTTTTTATTATTAAGAAAGCTTTTACTGGCAAATGTCTGCTTTAAGCAAAATATAGTAGTTTCGCCTACTATATATATATATATAGTATTATAGTAGTAGTAGTAGTATTAAAAATAGTATTTGATCCCCCTATATAGGAGGATACTATATTATATAGTAGGGTTGGCAACCTTACATATAACCCTTCAAATAAAAGATATCGTCATCTTATAAGTCTTGGTAATGTTTACCAGCATCCTTGTCAAATTAGAGACAAATTACGAATCGGCATTTAACAATACATCGTAAAGAAATACAATGAGGCAATGTTAGATTATACCGACATCTTTGCTTATTAAGAATATAAGTTGGTACACACAGAAAGGTCAAACGGTGGAGTCGATACCGCTAAAATCCACAGTTGACTCTTGACATATAAATACTATTAACTCTTAAACAAATTAAACTTGAATATTATTTATATTAAAGGTAGATAAGGTTTTCGTGCTAATGTGGTAATTTTACCATTTTATATCAATATACAAAATGTTAATATTACCACATTAGCAGGAACTTTTCTACCAACAACCACCCAATTGTGGTTCCTGTGTTTCAATCCTAGTAAGTAAAGGTAATAATTTCTATGATATTGAAATTTCGCGCCTCATTCAACAGATAATATGACCTTAATATTATTATTTTAGATGCTTTCGGCATACGTAACGTGAAGACACCGGACCGGCACCATACCACACAACAAATTAAAATTCACGATTAGTAATTTCGTTTGGTGAAATCAAGCGTAACACATCTGTCATACTCATGTCCACTTGTTTGAGTGAGTGTAATTGATTCGATGGAACCCTTTAGGTATAGATTGACAGACGCAATGAAAGCTTATAACTGCTTAGTAGGTAACTAATTAAATAATTAACGATTCGTATTTCGTCGCTCCAGTGCTTGTTTGTTCTTTCAACCAAATTGTCGAAAATTGACTTTTAATAAATTTTAATCCTGTTGGTTAAAGAATACTTAAAAATTTATTATTTTAAAATAACAAAAAAGTAATTGGAATTTTATTAGTGACACGTAATGAAAAGTTTGTGCTTGAATGAAGATTTTCATGAGCTTCGTTAATCCTAGATCGTAAGAGACGTTCAGTTCCGACTTCCAACCAATCACATCCCGCGACGACGTCATGGCCGCCATTTTGTTTACTGTATCACTATGATTGGAAATATCATGAGAATCCCAATTACTTACAAGAAAACATTGGAATATTCTGTAAATTAATGTGTTTTTGTGCTTTTATTGTCTTACCAAATGTTATATTAAGTATGTCTGGAAAATATTGTTCAACTGAATATGATCAGACGTAAAAAATAAAGCACTAAATGTACATTTTAGTTTACTCTCGGGTCGGTTTTCAATGTGGTACAGGGTATTGTTTTTACTTATGACTTCGGTTTGATGTTATAAAAATACATAAAAAAAATATATATGTGTCTATCTTTTTTTGTACATATATTCGTATTTAGCTTTATACCGCCGTTCGTGTTTTTCATTTTTCCTAAAGGTAGACTGGGAGAGAATGCTTTTAGCATTAAGTCCGCCTTTTGTACCATTGTTAATATATTTTGGTCAATAGAGTTTAAAATAAATAAATAAATATATCAATGTAACAGATTCGTTGGGGCAGCATTGCTATTCGCGAGTTGATATTCGCTATTCACTTGATATTTGCTTTGGTGGCACGCAATCTGTGTACCGTGCGCTCTATCTGCCTTTAGTTCTGTAATCTGAGCCTAACATTTGTATCATTACGATACAAATTTAGCCTAAAAGTATATACCCTAGTCTTAGATTATTTATAATCAAACATCCTTGTTTACAAGCGATTCTAAACGTATGCGAGTTCGATTTCTAAGACAATCATTTGGAAATGAAGTAAGAAAAAGTTGAGTTGAATCATTTTTGGTTTATGATTGCGGTGTGTTGTTTATTATTAATTAGCTTTTTGAGTCTAGAGCTGTAGAGTTTACAGGAAATGCAAAGGACTATTGTTCAATTTACAAATAGCTAATATGAATAGCCATGTGAAGTGCCAGAATATCATAGACATAAAAAACTTACGCATACAGCATAGGTATTCTGCAAGTTGCAATAACGATCTCATTTATTCGTATTTCTGACAAATGTCAAATATATACTGGCTTCTTCTACAGTCATAGCGACATTTCGCCGTTTAATAGCGTAATGCATATCAAACTAATGTCTAAAATAGCAGCTACAGAAATCTGAAGTGAGATTTTATTTTACAGAATTACCCTACATATTTGTTTATATGCAATGTAAACAAAAAAGGTTATTCCAATAAGTTTTATCTGTTAAATGGCCGTATCGTATGTTGTAGGTTGCACGAGTACTTTTATTAACAATGATGGCCGTTTAGCTGGAAGATGCCCTCCCATATATACAATTTCACAGACCATAAAGATGTCAGCTGTAGGTCAACAATGTAACGCTATTAGCAAAACAATACGATTTATATTTGTTATCTATGAATATATGCTTTTATAGCACGCCAAGGGTTGCTTATTTGGGTGTAGTATTAAAGAGCTAGTTTCTTTTTACTAACTTTTTTCACTAGCCGATCCATAGTAAAAAAAATGCTTTGTATAGTTCAGAGATCGGAAAATAAACCTCGAATCATATATTTAAAAGCAAAATGCATTAGAAGCATTTATCCCTTACACTGTGATGAGGTCAATTGGCTTCCATAAATGAAGAAATACTCATTATTCGGTCAGTAATCTTGACAATCATATACTTATGGACACATATTCGTTGATGTATGTAAAGTTATCACCACTTTTTATGGGAGGAAATAAAATAGCTACAATGAAGCGAACAAGAGATGATTTATTATTGAACTGTTAGTGGCAACAATCAATAAAATAAAGAAACATCGAACGCAGTTATCAAAACAGCTTAGGATATTTAAATCTAGAAAATTTTACTAGAAAGAATTTCACGCGTACCAGTTAGCAGGGACAATATAGCTTAGGATATTATATTTACACGATACCATGTCCGGCGTCCGTCGCATCGTGCTACGAAACGGCGTTTATCGTTTTACGATGCGTACCGTAGAAATTTACGAATAGCAACATAAAAATCACGACACGACGTCGTCGTGTCATAGAGCAAAGACTTGACAATGCTCATCTTCAAGAAATCAAAAAAACTTTCATGATCCATTTATAAGGCGTTATATTTCTTGTGGTAATTACTTCTGTTAATCACAATTTAAACAAATGAACGTATCATCCTGTATTTTTTGCAGGAGAATGCAGGAGGAGTCTAGTGTGGTCAATTTTTTAAGATTTTTGCGATCGTAAGACGCCTGCCTCACCGAGTCGGCTCGTTTCGTTTTCTTTTCCGTACTGAATCTGTACGGCTCGGTTTCGGTATGGGATCTTTTCGTTTTGTTTGCTACGGTTTTGTTTGCGACGGGCGAGTTGAATGGTTTTGGTAGCATTGAGAAGCAATCTACACGGTAAACATTCTGTATCGAAACTACTCAGTGAGGAAACTCTCACTTAATTTTACGCAATCGGTAAAGAATCTGTACGGATTCGGTACAGAAACGAAAACGAAACGAGCCTGCAAAGACCCTGTGAGAAAGGCCGAAGGCTGTGCTAAATCCGTCATTGGACCGTGCGTGTGTTTAATTCGTTGCGATGCCGTGTCGTGAATTTTTAGCATGCTCATCGTATCGGGATTATGTATAAGAGCCTGTAGGCCTAATATATCTCATGTCGAATACTCAGGCAGCCCTACATGTATTCGGTGCCAAGGACTGATGGCGATGGTCTACGGATGCGCCTGTCGCTCTGTCACCTTGCATTCGGAACTGGGTCAATCGAGAATCGAAACACGATCCGAGATGTTATCTTCTATATATATTATACAATGATATTTGGCGAATGGTATTTAGGTGAGCGTGTGGTATAGCAATTTTCTTGTATGCTTGATGAATCAGTGAATTGCAATTAATTTCTTTGCTTATGTACAATTTCATCGTATTAATGTGTGATTAATAAACAAATGTTGACAAATACCGACTTTAGGGATTTTTACGAATAAGTAGTTAAAGAAGAATGACATACTCATTAACAAATTTAAATCAAATTGTCCGTGAAGATAATGACCTCATTTCTGCGGTGAATAATCAAATCGTGACCGAATTTCTCCAGTTTTGAATTCATTTATGCTTAACATTTTTATCTTGGTGGACAAAGGTTCAATTTTGAATAACAACTTCGAAATCAATAAGCAAATCATTATTTACAAATAAACCGCTTCCGCGGCTACGCTACTTTCCGTATTGTGATCTATAAATCGTTTGCTCGATGCGTATAATCAATTTACCTCGCCTCACTGCTATTACTTTCTTTAGATCAGGGTCTGTTTAACAATTTTATTGTCCTATTTTTCTTGTTTTACCACTTTTCATATATAAACAAATATAAATAAAAGTACTTGATGATGCACCTCTTAAATTGCGGTACTTAAACATAATTCATTTCTGAACGAACACCGATCTCTAGAGAGGTGGCCGTCTTGTCACGGATGACAGTTTAAGGTGGACGCGTGACAGAAGGCGTGTGCATTGGCTACGTGCTCGGTGGACGTTATTTTAAATCAAGTATCATCTTTGTGATTGTGAATTTATTGTGCAGCAGCAATTGGTTAAAACCATCAACAAGTCATATTCGAACCATGCTGCTGTATATTTCATTGAATCGACATCTCCTTGCCCGTCAATCCACACTATTGACCAACTTGAAAAACCCTACTGATACCGGCCATGTTCCTACATACTTATGGTTTGTTTTAAACAATATTATATTTTCTATAATATCTTAATTGATTTGGAACAGTAACACAATATATTGCTTTTATCTTTATAAAGTTTATCTTACGAAGTGTCAATTAAACTAATTTGTAATATCTATTCAGACAACCGATCTAAATCGAACTATTGAATGCATCCATCATCCATCCTGACATTTACTTCATTAAACGGGCTGCAATGTTTCCTAACGTGATCATTATGGTTCGTTACGTTCTAGGTTTCGTAGGTCGGTTTTGAAACTAGACATTTACTAGACTATAGCAGGACCTAATAGCAGTAGGGTAGCATGCTGTGCCAGAGGCATTGCTATTGCTTAAAGTACCAGACTGATACATTTCTTACGATCTAGCATTGGTTTTGTCTTAAAAATCGTGACTGAAGCAATCGCCAATTATGTCCTTGTTAGTGAAAGAATTGTGAAAACGGAAAAATCTTTTATGAATGAACTTAATTAATTAAAGGAAATATAAATAAATGTAAAGCTGTTATAAAAAAATATACAAATACTTTATGATAGTTGATGATAATAAAATACGTGTATAGACTTATATTCTCTTTCCAAACTGTAATATTAGGAAGGTTATTGTGCAATAGCTCATTCTTCCGATCTTTTTCATCTACCTAACATTTCGACTTCTAAAGTGCAGCAAAGTTCAGCTCCAACATAAATTTTATATATTGTAACCTGTTATATCGTGATTTTGCCATCGTAGTAAAATAAAGAAAGATTGAACTAGGCATGTGTCCGATATATCAAAACGAATCCAAAATCCGATTTCAAACACAAATCTATACCGAACGATTTCTCAACAAGAAAATCCGATTTCAGAAATCTAACCGAACCAAAACGCTAGCGATCTAATACCACCACAAGTATCCAAATGTAAATCGGATTCGAAATTCGTGCTTTCGTTTTCGGAAGTCCGATTTCGGTTTGCTGTTTACGGAAATCTATTGTTCTTCTCTAAGGCGGGATTATTTATTACTGAAAAAGATGTCGTCTAAAAACATCAAAAGTCGAGCAACTGACATTTTTTGAACGCTAACCTGAAGTAATTAGGTTTGATTTTGTAAATGGTTTGAAAAATAATAAAAACAAAAAAAAAATACTAAAAAAATATGTAAAAAGAAATCATTGTATATAAGCCGATTTTTAAATGCGCCGCAAAAGTTTTACTTTTAACCACCTTTTAACCGTAAAGATAACTTTTCTGCTAGTCCTAAGCCACAGAATATATACTCTTGCCTAAGCCTAGATTTAAAGCATAAAGGAAAATCGCGCAAATCTACGAGTATCCTTGCTTCGTACAATTAATTGTTTGTGATTGTCGTTAGCTAATAAAACCAAATCATAACACAAACTAGTGAATTGGCTAAGTTCGGCACATCTGAAATCGGATATCTAAAAACGGATTTTAAAATCGATTTTGAAATCTGAAATCCGATAAATATCCGTTTGCGTTCAAAACCAAAAACGCCCATGTCTAGATTGAACATAAGATTAAATAGTTTATTGTGTCGTTATTTTAAGCATTATTCTTCTGGATTAAGATTGGATAATCAATCAATTTTAGAATCTAATAATATTATCATAGAAAATGAAAATAGTGACATCAAAGTTCATCTTTCAACATAAAGTTATGAAGATTTAATGATTTATGATACAGGCGGAAAAAATATGAAATATTTGCAATAAGTAACACCTTACGAACAGTCTTATTGTGGATGGAATCATCGTAATAATTATTCAACGGTTTTCGATACGTTCTGTCAACTCTCTTGTGAATCTCTAATGCGGAGCAAATAAAGTATATTGTCCAAACGGTCGTGCCGTACTTAATCAGGATGCACAATAGCCATGCAAACATGACTAATGTATGAAGTATACGTATCATGACTTACAACACGTCAAATAAATTTGTAAAGAAAGTGAATCTACTCGATTTATTAAATTAAACGAGTCACAGAAATAAGTTACGATCACTTCTGACAAGTTGCTAGATATGAACACAAAGGGCACAGCAGTCCATTTTTGTGATGACCCGTATATTGAAGCAGAGAATTTTTCAACCTGAATACGTATGGAAATCAGGATCAAACTTTATTAGAGTGCCAGTGATGAATTATCTTGGAAACAAAAATATATCTGTCTTTACATGAAAAGACTACTGTCACTATATACACTCCCGGACACCTAAATCGAGCCAACTTATAAAATATGTATGTAGAAGGAAAATGTTTTGATGCAGTTTTGGAGCTGGTATACTCATCATTTATTTAGAGTGCCACTGTTCTAAATTTGAACTACAGTTTATTAAAAAAGTCGACTTACGTTGAAACAAGTCCATATTTGCTTTTTTCAAGGAAAAAAATCTAATCGATTTTTAAATAAAGACATGTTTTACATGAAAAGAAATGTTTATTTAGTAACTTGTATTGCCTCCCAGTGCATTTATGACAGCTCTCATACGGTTTGGCATAGAATTAATCAATGTCGTTATGATATGTTGAGGAATGTCCTCCCATTCTTCCAAAATTACATTTTTGAGCTCCTGCATGGTTTGCGGGTCAGGACGATGAGCTCGAACATGCCTCTTCAGCTCACCCCATAGATGCTCTATAGGATTCATATCAGGACTTCGCGCTGGCCATCTCATAATAGTGATACCAATGTTATTTAAGTACTCCCTGACGATTCCCGCAGTATGGGCCCTTGCATTATCATGCATTAAAACGAAACCTTGGCCAATAAATCCAGCATATGGCATCACGTGGTTCTCTAAACATTGGCGAATGTATCTATTGCCATCTAGGGGCGGCAGTCGTGGTCTCGTCACTACCTCTAGCTCAGTTTTGTCTTCCATAGAGATTCCTCCCCAGACTGTCCATGATCCTCCACCATAACTCACTTTCTCGTCAATACAGCATTGCGCGAAACGCTCGTTCTGTCTTCGGTACACCTAACTCCTTCCGTCATTACCGTATAGCATTATCTTGGACTCATCTGTGAAGAAAACCTGGCTCCATTGATGTAGAGTCCAATTTAGATGTTCGCGCGCAAACTCTAGACGGGCCATTCGGTGTGCTCGTGTCAATTTGGGTCCATTGGCTGGCTTATGGGGCTTTAAACCACGTTCATTGAGTCGCCTTATAACGGTCCGAGCACTTACAGCCACTCCGTGAAAGTCCCTGAGTTGTTCTTGTGTCTGAACAGAGTTAAGGCGTCGATTTCGTAAGCTAGTAGTGACAATGTATTGATCTTGTCTCGCCGTTGTCACTCGGTAACGAGGTCCTCCTGTTCGCCGAACGAAGCCGCCAGTCTCCAGGTATCGGTGGTACACTCTTTGAACAGCGGAACGACTTATGTGAAGTTGTGAACTCACATCTCGCTGACTTAGCCCAGATTGAAGAAGTGCTACAGCTTGCGCGGCTACTTCAGGTGAAGTATCCATAATTTTATAGCCAAAAATGGTTCAAATTATAGAAAAATAACTAAACTAAACTTTGGTTTACAACAATTGCGAAAATTCAAACCAAATCGACATTAAATTGCTTCAAAAGCAACTTTCAGCAGTCATTATTTTTTTTCAAATCAGTGACCAAGCTCGGCTTTTGTTCTTTATTTTAAATTCTAAAATTCAAATTTGGAATAATACATACGGGAAAGACGATGAAATATGCCAACATTAAAAATGCATAAAAACTTTTTAGTTATATTGTATATTTTTTGTGTATTGGGCTTTTAGACCCGGGAATGTAAGGTGGCTCGATTCAAGAGTCCTGGAGTGTATATAAGCCTAAAAATTTTATAAACTGAGGGAACGAAATTAGAACTTTAACTAAATAGTAAAATTATTCGAAGATTCATACAATGCAGTATTAGAGTTTAAGTATTCAGAATTCATGTTGACCTTCATAACACCTACATACTGAACCATTGATACAAGTTTAAGAACAGGATATTGTCGTCACGACATTTTTGTTTTAAATTTGCATTACATTTCGAGAGCAGTCAATGCAGCACATTATTAATATAACTTCGAACGGTTCTTCCTAGTAGCGGAATCATTTTGAATGCTGCTGTTTTTATACAGTTTATTTAATCTGATTCAAATGTCTACAATCATTGCCTGTTGTGGCTCTGTCTACTTTGCAAATCGAGCGATAAAATCTATAGTTTTTATTACCATCGCATAATTGAGACATTGCATTACATATTTCCAAGTCGCTGGTGATCCTTTTATGCTTTGAGGATCTCATTACTTTTGTTGATTTAAATCCATCAGATAATCTTTTTCTGAATTTATATTTATTTTTTAAATTACTCGAGTTCATTAACAGCTCTGTTTATTGCTATCGTTTATTTTTTGTTAACATTTGAGTCTTCACGAGAGGTAGTAATTACTTGTGATTTACTTTGTTTAAACCTATTGTTTGAAATAACTGTGATATTAAATGTTCCGTGTCAAAATCCAAGGCCGTTCTCATCATAAAGTTATAACAGGCTTACATCTTGAAAGGAGTCAAATTGCATATTGTATCTATTATTAGAGTTTCAGTAATTATATTCTTTCGAAAACTTGGTAGTGCTTAGTAATTTTAGTTAGCAAGGCTTGGCGACCGTTATTGTGGTTAACGAGCTAATAAAGATTTTGTATTTTTCATTAATTATGTATGTGATTTAAACCTTGTTTCATTTACGTCAGTTTGTTTTTTATTTAAATAATTATTTTATTTTATATATAATTATTTTATTAATTATTATTGCATTTTCTGTTCAACAAGTTAATTTGTATAATATGCAACATACTTAATTATACTACACAAAGAATTACTACAATACAGAGCTAATACAAAACTTATTATTAAAATATTTAACAATGTATACATAATTATGATAAACCAAGCTAATGTACATTAGTAAATTATTATAACGCAATATTGTCATAATTGTTGGCGTAATTAAATGGCTCATACAAAATTTACCTGACTCCAGGCATTAATCTCTCATGATACATGATTAAAATTAATAGTCGTGTACTTATTACCGATAATTATACACTAAGAAATTACACAACAAGCTCAAACGATACCCTTGAAGTATGACCCGATCTTATTAAACTCGTTTCGGTTATTTTACACCAGGTTTTTTATTATAATGAACCGCCTTATGAAACCTGTCAATCTTCTATAGAACAAAATGTTTCTAAACATTGAGTAAATATAACAACGAACCTTTACGTATTATACTTAAGTGATGGCAAATTTAATAAAATACAATTGAGAATAAAGAATGACCGTTGGCCACGGATAAATCTACTGTTTTACCAATCCACCCTTCATAACACTTATTAAGATAAGAACGTATATTTAAAGAACTCATTTTTTTAAAGCTTTATATTTTACAAATTACGAGGGATTTTTTAATTCGCCTAACCTATTGGTACAAGCCAATGGTGCAAACGATACAACAGGATTGTGAAAAGCTTCTTCAAAATCAGGATTTAGAAAAATAGCTTACCTATATTTTATAAATTATTATGAATTTCGCAAACACATTTACCAATGCACGGCTTCTCTAAAACTAGACATCGTTAACAATTTAACTTCGCTTAACATCTTACCTTTTGAAAATTAAAGTCTAACATCTACAAACTTAAAGGTTACTTGACCAATTTAGGGAGACCATATACCTACTAGGTTTCAACATCTTGGATGCGAGATATGCGCTACTGAGGTCACTTTACTAATAGATGAAACTGTTGTACACCCAAGTTATCTTATAAATATGCAGATGAAGTTATTTGGATTCAATTTCTATATCAAGAAATGAAATGTAAATACTATATATCAGTGGGTCTCGAGTCTCGTGGTGATGATGTGTTATTGAAAAACTTAGTGTATGGCATTAACGAAATTAGTATTGTCATTTTTTAATATAAATTTTAATTGTTTCTTCTTTCTATATCACTTTTTCTAATATACTAGTTATCAATTTCTAATTATGGAGTACCACTTTTCTATTCAATCGCTATTTTATGACTTTTGTTCCATCGTCGCATTTGTAAAGTTTCCAAACCTTTCGAGTCTTCTAAGCTTGTTGCCTCGTTACCAAAACCCACTAGTGAGCCTCCGGCGGTCTATATCGTGACGTTAATATCGCCGCATTTAATTTACTCTCATATCCACAGGTCATTTTATATCACAACAAATGGTCGTGCTATTACACTTTATGGCCTTCTAATTGTTTGGTAACGGAATTCTATAATGACGAGTTTTGTAAGAATTTTTTAACAATCTCAAGGTTTGTGCGAAGTAAAGTAAGGTAAAAGCTGATTTGAATGTCGCGCTGGTGGATAATTGCACTTTTATGTAATGTTAATCATTGACCCCATTAATAAACCAGGAATAAGCTTAGACTGGTTACGCCGTGTTTTATTACTATCATTATCATTTGTCATTCGATGAACAGAGACAAAACATGGAGTAACTAATCCAAGCTTATTCTTCATTTATTAATAAGGAGGTGAATGTTTTAATGAATCATTCTCTTTTTTTTTCTTATTGTGGATCATTCATGAGAAGATTCACCTAGTTCTCTTATTGGTCCTGTGGACGAGACGCTTTCAGAGAGCATAAATTTACAACAGTTATAAAATAAGTCAACACGCCACTTTGACATGCATTATTTTTATTGACGTTTATGAGTGCGACCGCAAGACTAGATAATCGTTCCTAATATTTAATAATGTGACGTAAACACGATTACTATTGACCTCGTTGATTGATTGCTATTGAAACAATAATACTTTCTGCCCGTTCTTGGTACAAGGTCGATACCGATTCGGTAATCGATCTTACTAATCGATGCATCGATACAGAAAGTACCAAACAATAGTTCCGCCGATGATCTCTATTGATGTAGGTCAAAATCGATACGTATTTCGATTCGTGCACGTAACGTACTTAGAAGTTATCATTAATTAATGGTTTTGTAAGTATCACTTAAAACTGATAGCCTTGTAATAATGAGTAGTGAACCAGGCGCGCCCACTTGTAACGATTTCTGAAGTAACATGAAGAACAATTAATTAATTAAAGTGAAACTTTTTACTTTCATACATAATATATATATATCTCTAATATATAAAATAGTCATGTCACGGTATGCGTAATTGAAGAACTCCTAAACGGCTCAACCGATTTTCGTGAAATTTTATATGAATATTCGATAGGTCTGAGAATCGGCCAATATTTCTTTTTTATCCCACTAATGTTTAAGGGTGATCTACCCTTAAATATTTTTTTGGGCAAATTTTTTGTTTCTATTCTTTTATGATACATCATACAAAAATACATACAACCCTTAATTTTTATCCTTCTACCACGAACCCCAGTTTTTTCATGGCGGTACGAATTTCGCTGGGACAGCCGGAATATATATATATATATATATATATATATATATATAGTACGCTACATATTTTTTCGTTCCCCTTTAGCATGTAGCATTACATTTATAATTGTTATCGAAAATGTCAAACCTCATCAACAAGCATCAATGGTTCGGAGATAGAAAACTCACCTGCTCCGTGGACGGCAAAATTGAGGCGAATTAAAATATTTTTTAAGTTTCAGTTGCAACGTGGTTTTATTTTGTACCTAGCTTTTATCCTCGGCAATACTCGCGTTAAATTTGATTTTGAGTCAATGAATGAATGTCAAACAACCTTGATGCTCCATAAAAACTTTGTATTCTGGTATGATTCTCTAAAACTAAAATTAAAGACTATAGGTGATTCTTGTCATGCTATACATATTCTGAATAGAAAAAAAACTGCTGTTAAAATTGGTTTAAGGTTTAGAGAATCATGGCAGTATTAGATGCATTGTACAACTTGTGGGTCACATTTTAATCTTGGTGGTTTTAGTATCACCTATAAGATAGTTGATTTTACCGCTACTGATTCTATGCTAGTGAAAGTCTTATAGCAAGATACAGGTAAATAGAACAGTGGATAAAGCATAATTATTATAAAGGCAGTAACATGGAGGTGTACTTAGTACGAGTAATTTTATAGGACTCCAAAAAGGGGAAGCCCTGAAATGCTCTCGGTCAAAGTGGTCAGATTGAATCTCACTAAAAAGAAAAAACTTCATACCTCAAGTACCACTAATAGGACCATAAGTGTATTCAATGCAACAGTGACATTGATAGAAATCAGTGCAGCCGTTAAAGAGGCATTATTGACTCCTATTTTGTCGGAAAAGGCGACAAGAGTGACATCTGTATTGCACAATGCATCTTCTTTGAGCAACAAGGCAAAACATGGGAGATTCCCAGATTACATTGTCACTTTACTAACTTTCTCTAACACTTGCGAAGGTATTATTGAATAAATAGTACATACTATGGTGTTCATTATTATGAATTAAAGTAACCGTTACAGTATTAGTTTTGTTTAGCGAATTAAGGTTGTTTTTTTTTCAGAAATACTAAAATTATTTTTTACTAGTACAGTATTATTGTGCTAGCGGTTTGCCCACCATGCAATATACTAATGGAGAAAAACATAGGTTCTGAGATAAAATAAAAATATTATTTAGCTGATTTTAACCACTTGTGTAAATTTTCTAAACACAACCTAAATCAGTTAAGTCAGTTGAGCAAATCAAACGGTGCTCCGTCATAAACTATGAATTTCTAAATATTCTAAAATTAGTCATTTAATCTTACTAAATTTCAATACTCAAATCCCAAAGCATTATCAACCGGAACACGAAGCGAGAGGTATAACATAAGTTGAATTTTGCATAAACACATTATAATAAATCCAACAAACCAAAGGATTAGGATCATTTTCTGGTTAAGAGCTCATGCCAAATTCATGACTCTAGAACAAAGCGTGAAATTCACTTCAAATACCGACGAAACCGTGACATTAAAATAAACAAGAAGAATTTCTAAACGAGAAATACAAGTTCTTATTAGTGAGAGCGTACATTAGATTAGTATTACTGATACCTTTGTGGTTTGCGGTCAGTTTTTAGACTATGAAGTCAACATTTTTTTTACCTCTATGATTAATATAAAAAGACCAACAAAGTTAAGCTATATCAATAAAGACCCAAAGGAATATCTTAAATATATCAATTGTGAGCTGGAACAATTGAATATCCAAATTTCCAATCAACCATTATTTTTGTCAATGTAAGTAGAATTGTTATGCTATGAAATTATGTTTGTACATTGGCTGTCGTTGTCCAACAAGACATGGACAAGGTAAATTCCTAGCAAATTGAACAGCATTCCAATATATATTTGTCAGCCGAATATTAATTTGATATTTGCCATTTTGCAGTACTCGTCTAGATAAAGCAGAACCCGCACAAGTAACTGGTTTGTCAATTTCGACTTATTTGCTGCAGTGGTATTCTTAGTAGTTATGTAATTGAAAACAACTGTACTAATTAACGAGTGTTCATATTTAAAATTAAACTTTAATAAATATTTTTTTTAAAATAAATTATTACAATTTAAGGATTTACATACTAACTACACCATACATGTTATAATCGTAATGATCTTTAGTCGAACTTGTATTTATTCGCTCTTATGAGTTACATGAAACAGCAAAATTTGAAAATGGTTTAATATTAATATTTTTTTTACTGTATTTAGAAATACCTCCATTAATCATAAATCATTTTTTATTATTATTTAAAGTATTATTTAAAATGTACTTGGTAAGTGTACTATATCTCTAATATTGGAAAAATCTCTAACATAAACACGGAACGGGCATTCGTGGGCAGAATCTGAAGCACTGATCTTTTTATTAAACAACAGAAGCAACCAGCCCACGTGCGCTCGCCCATCAAGATTGACGACATTTGCATATATTGGATGTTTAGATCTCTTAATAACTGACACCAGCACCACCTGCCAAAGATCATGCTACACGAACATCGGAATTAATGCTTCGGAATAAGAGTGACGTTTACTTTTTCATTTGCGCTGTAGCTCTTGCGCCTTTAGAGAGGTCTAAAAATAATCAACCTAAGCTGCTGAGAAAGCGTCGCATGCACAAATTGTATTTAAATCTTAATTGACTTCTTACGAGTTGTTAGAAGGAGAATTGCCATTTTTATAAATTAGATCTAGCACGCGAATGTGTAGTTAATGCACACATGCAGTCCACCTACCAGATTTAAACACATTCCTAATCGAATGTCTCGCGTTAAATATCTGAAATAAAATTTGTTCTTTACGTTTCATAAATAATTGAAGAAGGAAAAAGTTTGATTTTGTCTTATGGATGAACAAGCCTCCTATTTTAAACTCAATCCTGAAATATCATATTTTTTTTAATTCGACGATCATGATAGAACTATCTACATAGGCCGAAGACGCAAGCATAAAGTGTCACACAACTTGCATAATGTCTGAGACAAATTCATTGGCACTGACCAATGAGATCGGTTACAAAAGCCTACCTCAATGCCGCCCTACTTTCCACAAGCTATCTACAGACACAATTATGTGGACAATACGACAAACAAACATTCTATTATATCATGCCGTCTACCACGACATAACGCAATAATCAAATTGGTCTTGTATTTCTTATCACAAAGAAATAAAGTTTATATTGCATCAGATCACGAGCATGAACATTAAATGAAGTGGTAGTATTCGGCAAAGACAATAGAATATCGAGAATACTACCGCTTAATGCATAGGCCTATTACCGTTTCAGTAATTTAATTTCAGTGACCATTACAATTGAGTTCACATTCGTTTGCAGTATACACCAGGAGCAGGATACAAGACTGGCTGTGGCGCCAAGGTTTCGGTCGTTGATATTAACAGGACAATTACGAAACCATGCTTGTGGGAGTCAAATCTATAATCTTGACAGCGTTTGTTGCAACTCAGGAAAATGTTAATGTTACAGAATAAATCTGTAATCATTCATTACAAATTAGGTCCACTTCGAATTAAAATCGATTTGCACTAAGGTCAATGACTCTTTGATTTCCTTATTAAATCTGATTTCAAATTTAGTAGAAGGTATTGTTCACCTATCAATATGAGAACACTTTCAAAATTAGATATAACATATAATCAATACACTTAAATCAATACGCACACTAATGAAATTGTTGAAGTGCTAAAAATTAACGTATTACAAATATTTTACGCCGTCAAATGTACATGTCATGCAATAGCCAAACAGCAAAGTCATACTACCGTATTACGCTTTGATTCCACAAAAACCAAGGCTATATGGAACGAGCCATTGTGCTGATGGCCTGTGCCGAAGCGGGCTGTGCCAACAAAGCGCTGAGATATCGATAAGAAGACAATAAACAATAACACCCAGGTATTGCTGTTGCGACACTCATGTGCGACCGTGGATACGAACTTGTACAATGTACGGTTTTGTTCAAACTTATAATTGCTGGGATGTTTAACGAAACTACGGATGCAGTAAATGATTGATAACACTGATTGAAGTACGTCTTTGTTCAAATTCAGTATAACATTTTCAATATTTGAGATGTTAAAGAAGTAAAAGCAATTAATTATACAAGCCATTCTGGTATTTTATCATATATATATATATAAAACTCAAAGGTGACTCTGACAGACATAGTGATCTATCAACGCACAGCCCAAACCACTGGACGGATCGGGCTGAAATTTGGCATTCAGGTAGATGTTATGACGTAGGCATCCGCTAAGAAAGGATTTTGATTAATTCTACCCCCAAGGGGATAAAATAGGGAATGAAAGTTTGTATGAAACTTTGTAAATTTTAAACCGATCGGGCTGAGACTTTGCATGCAGGTATAAGAAGAATCATGGATGAATGTCATTGTGTATAATACAAGCATGAGAACAAAAACTGTAGCCTACACTTCAGCTCTACACCGAAGCGAAGCGAGGGCGGGCCGCTAGTTACTTTATAAAAGGTTGCAGAAACCAAAAAAACCCAAAACCGTATAAATATTCATAACTATCACCTTAACAAAAGGCAAATTATAACAAGTTGTTAAGAAGTGGTATAATCACGCCGAGACACAGTCAACGAATATGCGTGGGCATGTTTACAACAATCACACATCTGTATCGACGGGGCTTGGCCGAGAAATTGGGTCAATTGCCTTAGTAGACTACAATAGATCGGAGGCTATGATATTAATCGCAATATTACAGTGCAAGTTATGAATTGATTATTACAACCAAGTTTTTAGTACATTTGAATTGATTTGGATTATGTCTGTTATGTATTAGAGTCATCCTCCATTGTGGCTACTTGGAAAAGTACTTAACTTTTCAAATCTTATAAATATTTATTTATTCCTCTTTAATTGACTTCCTTCAATACGGCGCACAATATTTACAAGCGAATATATAATCAAAGACTACAAATACTACCCAAGGTATTCTTTTTCTTTCATCTTTTGAATCAATGCCTAGTCTTTTTGGTGCTATTATTTTTTTACTGAATCAAGAGAGGCCCGAGTCTAGGGTTCGTTATAAAGATCAATTGTTAACCTTAAACAGCGGCATTGATTTTATTTATAGTACAGCTTTTTCACAATTTCCCCCACTGTTTTCTGACAACCAACCAATTCGATGTCAGTTCGGGATATTTATTATGTTAAAGTTAGGAACAAAGAGATAGTAACTGGTAGGCTGGCGCGCCTTTCATAGTGCTCATTTATAAAGATTTACGATAACTATATACACAGATATACACTCCGTTAGTTGCACATTATTTCTATTTTCACTTATGTTGAATATCTATTGTAACTCTTTGGTATGTATTTGTATCCTTATCCTAGATTATTTTAAAAAAGTGCTGCCTAAATAATTTTCTTATTGTCGTTTCGAAACGTTTTAGGTTTTGTCTTCATGTAGTTTTATTATCTTCTGCTTTCGTGTTAGTTACTTTTTCTATTCGCACTGACGAGAATAGTTTATTTCAGTATTCTAATGAAAGGAGAAATTCCTTTTCAGTGGGTAACCAAGTGTCTAATTAAATAACATGTTACCTAAGCTCCTCGAATTTATCCAGGACTAGAGGTTCCCACTGATTTGATTAAAATAAAACAAACACAGCATTAAGATACGACTAGACTGGTAAGCCACCACTTCCTACACGATAAATCCAATTAATTCCATGAAAATTAACTCCAGGCTAGCCATTTCCCTATCAGACGTCCTACAACAAGTCCTTATTATTAGGCAGGGGAATGTTCGGGCTTTATTGTTCGCTCGTACAATGCGCGACCTGATATTTCATTCTATTTTACACCTTATATGTATGACGATAAGTGGGCAGGATATATCGGAAATGCGCTTGTGTTCGTTAGATCTGCACTAATTAAATACTGGTGTAAGTGTTCTTGGCTCCCATTAAAATGGCGATATTCGTGTGTGTGCATCTGATAAAGTCTGGTTGCATTGGCGACACTTCCTAGAGCGGACAGCCAGGGTGAAAAGTAATTGGACGGTGTTTTCAACGATACTGAGATATTCAGAACAAGTATTATAAGGCGTAAGCTGATTTCAATTACAAAGGGTAGGGTACTATGATTCGGGTTTGGTGGATGTTATGAAAGCAAGTTATAGGCATACAATACTCCAAATATAAACTGAATTGTAGAGTACCATGCCCTTATTATTCTCTATAGACAATGAAATTGCAAAAGGAGTAACTGATGTAACACTTAGTTTTAACTAAAGAAAATTAATATTTAATTAAAGCATATAAAATTTTATCTGAATCATTAGAAAGTGATATATATATTAGTAAAGGTAAAGGCTTTTTGAGGAATCAGTATGAATACTGTTCATTTGTGTTTTTTAATCAATATTATAATTTATTCTCAAAGTAACATGGTACATACAATTTACAGGTATTATATATATTTTTTTATCCGCTACATGGTACACCGAAACAGGCAAACAGAAGTTTTATAACATAAAATTTATGATCAGCAATTTACATTTCAAAATCTTAAATTGCGTCAAGTATTAAAGTAACGTTGCGTAGGGTTCCAATTACAAAATACTACACTAAAAATAATTATTTCTAATGTCATTATTAAATTTTTAAATTTCAATTTAAAAAAGAATCTTATGTCCGGTTCGAATGTAGGTTCTTAGGTCAAAATATTCTTTAATTGAGTAGAAGCACTTATCCACTAACTATTTTTTCAGCTTTTTTGTGAATAAAGTTGTTTGCAACTCTCGAATGTCTTTTGATATGGTTATATATAAGCTATGACATAACAATACAGTTTTTTCTACTTATCGTACTTCTACAATTCGGAATTAAATTTTTTGTTGGATCTACTGTGTGTAAACTACTAAATTCACTAGAATGTGCAAATAAATGGGGATGTATTTTTTAAAAATCAGCATACCGCCTACATATATAAAGAGGTTAATGTTAATAAGTGACGCTCTTTAAATAAAGGTCTGCAACTATCAAATGGTCTCGCGCACCACACAGACTTACAATACACTTTTTTGGGCTTTAAAGCCTTACTTAGGAGGCATGAGCTTCCCCATAAAATAAGACTAAACTTAAGAATGGAAACTACATAGCTGTGATACGCTAATAGAGCAGCATCTTCTCTAGCAGTACTTGTTATTCGTTTCAGAGCATATACGAATCGATTATTTTTTTTACACAAAATTTCTATGTGGCTTTTCTAATTTTAATTTGAGTCGAATCTCAACCCTAAGACGGAAGTTTCTGAGGCTTGTTTTATATCCTCCCCTTCAATTCAATTGCGGCAGCCTCGAATTATAGAATAGAAATTGAATAAACTTGGTTTTTGATAGATTTGCACGCAGTTTATTAGAATCTAGCCATAGCATTAGATCATTTACACATGAGTTCAATGTAATATAGGTATTATCACTATTTTTATCTGCTGGTATAATAACACAGATATCGTCGGCAAGTAAAATATATTGATGATTATTATTTATTTGAGCTTAAATCATTATGGCAGTTTAACAAATTTAATAATTATTAATACAACATTCTGTCTTTTTAATACAACTATGAACTATGACAATAAGTGGCGGCGTGGTGTGAGAAACTACTTGTATAAACGTAAATCTGCATTTACGGAATTTCGTAATTCTCCTTCAGTAGCATTTAAACCAGCCAGTATAGACAGCGATGATCTGGCCCGCTGCAGATGGATTTCCGTGTCATTATACAGAACGCTCTGCGCGCGCTGCAGCCGGCCGGCGCGTGCGCCGATCGCATCGGGCCAAGCCGGTGACGCCAGCCATTGTCCTAACACTTCAGCTGATTGATAAATTCCATGTTTAAATGTATTTTCAATTCTGAAATAACTGTAAACATGTCATGTCCAGTCTATAATGAATGCAGATCAAAGTTTATTCCATAGCAGACTGTAATGAACAAACTGAGTGTCGCATCGTGGCGGTGACGATGCCAGGCATTGTCCGACTCTGTCGAGTCGGGCCTTGAGTTGATTGATAAAGTCCATGTTATAATGTATCTATTTCATTTTTATTTCTTATATTTAGTTAATCTTCTTAAATAACTGTTAATAAGAGTTTACATATTCAAATTCACTCCACAGTCTGTAATGAACAAGCCAAGTCTTATGAGGGGTATGGTGTCCTTAGTATTTCCAATTATACCAATTTTGGAACGGATTGGAGTCGACTGACTTGAATGAGGGAAAGAAAATAGCTGCATGATTTGTATATCTACGTTTAATCTTTTGTAACATAATACAGTAAATTTCTTACGTAAATACTAAGTTACATGAATTTATTGCATTTTCTGCAATCGAAATAACTAACCAGCTTAATAAGCTCTTATTTCACTGTACCGGATATGCGTACTGTAAGCCTATTGTGGCACGTGTTCGCCCCAGTTTTACGGTTGTTCGCTTATTATATCTTATTTGCCTTAACTACTAACAAATTTATCTTTTCCTTACAACTGCCTATCGATCTTTGTCAAATTATATAAGTCAAAATATACTGCTCCATTGTTAATCTTTCTAGATAATACTCGGTTCGTTAATTTAATACGTTTATTGTCTACAAACATCATTGTTTACTAATGTAATGTATATATGATGAATGAGAATTTGATTGTAGGGACTATGACGAAATAGATCTAGTTAAGTTTAATATGGCCTCTCTAATGACTTACTAAGATTTAAAGACACTAACCTTCGTCAGGAAAAAGAATGTGCCAAATTGACGAAGTTACTGACCGGAAATTTAAAAGAAACCATTTTGATTTAACAAAACTTAACATTTACCTACTCTGTTTTATTTACTTAAAATAAAATTTTGGAATCTATCGATGATTTATAGATATTTTTTTTATTAAAATTAATTTTTATTTTTATTAAATTTTACAATTCTGCAAAGGGTTATTTTCGGGTTTGTGACATATTCCTTAAATAAAAATGCGATCATGGTTCTATGGAAAATGTGAAATATGAATCAAATGATGTTAATAAACTTGCAAAGTTATCGATATATTGCAATCTGGCAATGGCGAGCTAAAATTTGGGCGAATCCTTAAGTTAACTAAACAAGCGTTTTTATCGCTCAAGTTAGGCCATGCTGAGCAAGTGCATACCGGTTGTGCGGAATAATTTCCCAATTGCGCGCGGCTTTATAATTGTCATTGTGCAATGCAAATCACGAGTGAGCCAGATTCAGTCGAGCTGCGTTACCCGGAGTCACGTTGTCGTGATATGTAGCTCTTATCGATTATAACTGTGCCTTAATTCATTATTGTTCTACTGAGATTAGGCAATTTAATTGTCGGATACTCAGTCACCTTGCACCGCGAGCGGTGCGTCGACAAGTTACGAAATACCCCTGCAAATTATTTGATAAATAGTTCAAGTTTCATGAGTTATTTCACTGTCATATTTTTTTTTATATTTTTTTACTGGTAGACGATATTTTGAACTTTTAAATAAAATAAACTAAAATCAAATAATCAATACAAGGATTCGCCTAATGGAACTAACGGTGTGCAATTATATTGCTAATCATTGCTCATCTTGTGTGGATAATTTTCGTGAAGCTAATAAAGGTGGGCCAAGCTCAGCAGAGCATGTCACGAACAAGGCCACAGAAATGGTTTCACCTGTTTCTGTTGAGTGTTATTTTTTTATCGCGATCATAATTCGAGTCGGCAAGTGTGATAGTGAAAGTGACAATGTTACGTCGTCGTCATATGACGTGACTTTAACGAGTGCAAATAACCCTACCGAATTCGGTGTAACGAGAAGTAATGAGTTCGGAGTTTTCCAAATGGTAATAATTGAGGTTTACCATAAAATTGGCTGTACAGATATCAATGTGTTAATGGCCAATCAAATAGGTTGTGTCAGTCACCCAATTAACTGGTTAAAGGTGATCTCAAAAGTGTTGTAACACACGTAATGGAGTTTCGTTATAACGAGGATGCAATTATTATCGAAATAACAACGATTATATACGATTTATTTAATTTGAGTAGATGCCGATGGTGTATTTTAGAGAATATATAATCTACATATAAAACTCATTAGATATAAAAAATATATTATTGATTTTATCATTGAGATATGTTTAAAATAAAATATAAAGCGAATACTATTAAACTCACCTAAAAGAGTTTTTAATCAACAAGCGGCATACAGATATTTGCTTTTTTATAGTTAACTGCGTTAACTCCGCTAATTTTACAGATTTCACAATATTTGATTTACCGTTTTCTACAATATAAGCGAACAATGCTATTTTACAGCCAAATCGGTCTGTGCATTAACGGATTTAATTAGAATCGTTTGCACAACGTGGGTACCGACTAAGTTTTTAAATAAAACTTAGTCGGTCGGTAAGTTAACATTAAAGGAGCATTGATACGTTAGAAATTTAGTATCTAATATCTAAGGTACACTTTCAGCAATTTTGATATTCTCAACTTAATTAGATTTAGCCCATACATAATGCCAAATTGACACTGAAGTTTTGACATTTTTGTATGGGTTAAAGCTTGTTTTAGTTGAATCGAGATTTGCTGCAAGTGGACCTATGGATGCCGAGATAACTTATAAATACTGTTGCTTATGGTGATGTTAATTAAAATACCCGTTAGGTATGTTATTGATTTGTTTCTTTTCCGATGACTGAATGGCTGTATGCATGCGTTTCCTTTAACTTGTCGATCGTATTCAGAAAATAAATACTTGATTTCATGAGCTTCAATATGACATCATATTTTAATTACTGCATAGAATTAAAGCGTAAAGTAAAAATTTTAACAGATTTACTAATGACGAAGCAATGCCGGAACAATCACTTTTTTTCTGTCAATGTGTAAGAAAAATACATTGGGACCTTTGGAGCGAGTTCGATAGATCAAATTATTGACATTGAAAATTTTTATGCGTTACGCTATTACACGGCTTTATGTCACAATGCCAGATGTTAAAGCGTTGAAGCACCCAGTAATACTCAGATTAATGAATATAATTAATATGAGCACTGGTAGATATTTGACAATTGTCAAAATCCTGAATCAATGAGATCTTAAGTGAGATTATATCTTACAGAATAGACATGGTGGTCCTTAATCGACCACCAGTGCGATCGCAAAATTGCAAAGTGAATTGTGGCAATCGGATGAGGGAGAGTGGTCGATTGTTGTAATGTCTAGGCTCAATAGATCCCAACGGGTTGACGTAAGTTCAAGAAGTATCTCATGGCTGTAAATCAGATGAGATAAGATAACGTACCTCATGCCGTCGAAGCCATCGTCGGAGCCGTTTATGGTGAGGACCGGGGCACGTGCGTACGCCTTCGCGACGCGCCGATTCTTTTCAAAAACTATAACCTTTGCCCAGATCTCATCGTCGATCTGTGTCCATTTGTCTAGCACTTCCTGTATGTGTTCCTGTGGGCAAACGAAAAAAGTTTCGATAAAAACAATATTATTATTTATTTTGAACTATTGTCTATTTTTTTACTTTACAATGTCTGAAGTTTAGAATCGTGTGATGAAGTTTTAAACCACATCCTCAAACTAGGTTTAAACGACTTGAAAAAGTAAATAGGCGCTTGACAACAAGTTTGTTTCAATCATTTTCCTCGTGTTATCCAAAAGCTTTAATGTCTCATAGAACATACATCTTTAAATATTAACGACGTATAGAGTCACCTTTCTACAACAGCAGTAGCAGTTAAAACTAGCAAAAACACTTAACAACACCTGGTTGATCTAGATTATTTTTTGTTTTTTTGTTTGAGTAGGTACTCGACTATCCAGCTCCATTAGCTTGCCGCCTATAAGCGACCTTGTCAGGGTGTTTCTAAGTGTATGATTACCAAAGTTTGGGCATTTAATCCCCGTGGGGCAACCGTGGCGTAACCAGACGACACAGCGCCCGCGCAATGGTTCCGCTCTAGTAAACGCCGCGGTTTTGTCTGCCATATCTTGTAGATTCACGTATAATCTTGCTGGTCTAACAGTTACACTTTGAATATATACTAAAATTGTAAATGCCAAAGTAGCTATTACTGCTTGTGTTTCACTATTTCAAGTTTAAACAGCTGGACCATATTTTTTTGGGATTTGTTACAATATTAAAATAGACCTTCGATAAAAACATTTTGCTACGAAAAGTTATCTTGAAAGGGATATTGGGACAATATTGAAAAGTTTTAGAGGAAATTAGTGCAGTTCCCCACGTGAAATCAGTTATCTCATAGTCTTTGATGAAATGTTATCTTTCACTCTTAGTCCTATTCGCAGTTAGTAAAAGTCCTCCAAAGCACTATCCATATTGCTGAATCTAGACGATGGAGATACAGGATCTCTTTTAGGTGTATAGCGCTGTCTTGCATGCTGGATCCAGCAAGATAGTGCGTAGAACCCTTAAGCTTGACAAGGAGGTATTCTCCTTACCTCAATATACAATTTTAAAAATAGGTTCTCATGTCTCCCCAACCTAGTGGAGAAATCAATTACATAGAAATCTTGATGCCTACCTTAGGGGGGCCGTCAGGCGAGACAACGGTCCGAAGGGCAAGTAATAACATATTATGTTCAATGATAGGTCTCATTGAATTATAATTTTATTCTTTGACAACATCACCAACATAGCTTTGTACATTTGACCAGTTTCTGGGTAAAGGTGCAATGGTTTCACAAAAACAGTTTTATAAACAAACAATGTTTATACATGTAGTACTTATAAGCTCCGCATTCTTTGTGATTATTATTTGTTACGTGGAATTTTGGGCAGTCATCGGACCGCGTAAACGCAGCTATGTTTTTGCACATAATATACGTAACAATGAACCAGTAGCAATTTGCCTAAGAAGCTGGCTCGAAACAGACCGTTACTTTGGGCAAAAACATTTTGAAACCGACCGCCATCCATGCTAGCTCCAGCAATTAGGGTTGACGAAAATTTGTGTGCGTGTGGAAAATTATAACGGACCTGCACCTTAATATCAATTTATTTTGACGTTCAAATGGGAATGTTACGAAACACCATAAACAGTTTTTATTGTTGCTTTCGTAAATATGTACGAGATACCTAATGGTTAATTTATTAAGAACTAAGAACCGAGAGAACTAAGAAAAGAAATGTTTTTTTTGTAAAGTATTAATTTGCATCGAGCTGCTGGTCGTTCAGGATAAGGTTGAAGGCTGAAGGCACCCGAGCACGCGGAAGATAGCCAATAAAATGGACTAATCAAATTTAAGCGATTACAAATGATCGTCTGCACTTGTGTATAAAAAAGCAGCCTTGAGGGAGGTAAAGCGTCTTTTTGCGGCGGGTCACCGCTACTGAATCCGACGATGACACTGAAATAATGGCGATGACCGCTCTGCCAAGAGTGTAACGACAAAGAAGAGTATTAATTTATTGTTTACATAAATGTAATTCCTATCACTGCCATATCATATATTTTACCACGATTTTATTATAATGATATCAATTTGATATGTAATCTTTGTTATTTTATGTAATTGTTTTGATATCATTTTTGCAAAAAGAATACTCAAAATATATAATACTCTAACCCATTATTATAAATACCTCTATGGCGGATTGTCAATTGGCCTATTGTAATCAAGTTATGGAAGAGCGGTGCATCCTAACACAAGCAATTTTACTGCTTAAAAGGATGTACCGTACTCATACATTGTAGTAGGCTAAGTTACTGAAATAAAGTAATTTTCTATTTGATAAGTTGTTGCATAGAATGCTTTTTATAGTAAGTTAGTTTTCCTTAAGCCTTCTGCTTCAAAGATCCTCCTTTTCATTTTGTATAGAAAATGACAAGTATACACTGTTGTAATTTTTTTGGGTTTAAACAATTATGCCAGAGTTGATACCACTATCAAACTGAATCAGAACCAGCTTTTTTAAACGTGACTAAGTGATAAATTAATGGAACGGGGAACTCCGTGAAAACGGATACTTGCCTGAGCTATACATTAGTATTTATGTGAAACTATGGTCTGTTAAAACTATACTATTTGTATGTACTCTTTTTTCCCAGGTAAGTTCGACAACGGTTAAGATTTCGTATAGGAATTATATAAAACTTATTATTATCGCCGCCCTTATTTACTGTAGGAAAAACCATTAAAAATAAGTTTTTAATGCTGTAGTCCTTTTTAAGGTGAAGGCTATTTCTTGAGGTGGGAGTTCCAATTCTATGTACAAAATCCGCTTTACCCTTTGCAATATTCAAATTGACTTATCTTTTAAATCTTTCAATATTTTTTATGATGGAAAATGCAGATAAGGGGGATCTAACTATTGCATTGTAGCCGGGACGGGACCAATGGTGTAACTTAACGTGCCTTGCGGAGCACAAAGGAGGTCGAGAATATATTTATGGCCACCCATCCTGTAACCGTCCATCGTCCGCGAAAGTTGCTCTGCTTTTGCGACAGTAGACCAACCTTCAAATACAGTGTGGGATACATGTTGACCGTGCTTAACAAAATGCTAGCGTAGGCAAACTGATACAAGGCAAGTGTTACTGTCTAGACGTTGGTTAAGTTTAACCAAGACCAATGCAAGTGGCCTATATGGACGAGCTTTGTGGGGCTATCCATATTAATATACGTTGGTGCGCTATCAGTTATAATGGATCATCATCAGCCTATTAATGTCCCCTCGCTGGGGCCCAGGCTTTCCCTATAGATGGAATAGGGAGATTGGGCCATGATCTGCCACGCGGGCCTAGTGCGCATTAGCGGGTGCCAACGCCTGCAGATACAGCTAGGACCAACGGCTTAACATGCCTTCCGAAGCTCGGAAGAACTTGAGATAGAAGATTTTTTTGGTCACCCATCCAATGACCGACAAATGAATGCGTTTTCCACACGTGCTATCGAGCTCCTCCTCATTATTATGGATGATGTATGACAATTGGCGAGCAACAGCGAGTGCCGACCAATGTCGCCAAATGAGGTCTGTGCACGTTAGCACTTCTCTTTACTCGGCAAATAAAACATGTGACACCGAGCGATGACAAGGCAAGACCAATATCTTACGGGACTCGTGACCGTACCCTACGCTATCCGGATAAATGCACCTTTATGTTATCTGCCGAGTCAAATTTTCTCCAGTATTTCTTAGGCTGTAAGGCAGCGCCTGATGCGCGTGGTTTTTTTCTAGTAAGATATTCTTAAATAAAAGTAGTTTTTGCGGGTTATAGCACGAAACTTTATTTATTTATTGACGTTTCGTAGCCATTACAGGCTTCGTCGTCAGAATAAAACTTTTATTTTGACGACGAAGCCGGTAAAGGCTACGAAACGTCAATAAATAAATAAAGTTTCGTGCATTAACCCGTAAAAACTTTACGTACTTTTATTTAATAAGTGATGTGCGTGAAAACCTAAGAAACAAATAAGATATTCTTAAGATTTAAATATCTAACAGTTAAATGCTTAAAAAATATAACATTATTGTTATTATTATTATTGGTATTGACCTTCGCTTGACCGACATGTACAGGCTTAAAATATGCATTTAGGTTAGTTACTCTGAATAATGATAGTAGGCAACCCTACACTGTGTAGGTACCGAGTTCACTGATCGTTGCTAATGACGACATATTATCATTGCAAAGGTTTTATTTTCTGCTTTCCACGTCCGCAACATCGGTAAACGTTTCGACTCTCATTTTTGTACCACGAAAGTGAGAACGAGCTGTGTGATTACAGTTATTTCGTTGCAATTTAAGGAAAGATTCTTCGATGATAATCGACTTTCGGTTTCATTGTACGCGGTTTTTTGGTAATAGATTTACTTTCGTACGACTGTTATTTTATTAAAGAGCTAAAAATCAACCCGACAAAAAACTAATGGTAGAGATGATTGTTTAGTGATTTTGCGGTTTGGTTTTTTACCCGACTGTGCAATGCAAAGGCGCGAAGTGCGACGCGCAGACAGGCTATAGTGTTTAATAGTATATATATGTATGTATGTTCCTTTGTGACAAACTAGAGACCAAACGCGTGGACCGATTTTGATTCATTCTTGAATATCTAATGGGTCCCGACTGTTAAAGCAGCTTTTTTCCTTACCTTGCAGAATTATAGACTACTGGACTTGTTTTTTTCTTTTCAGTTTTTATTTGAAGTAAAGTTAAAGCAGTCGATTTTTATTTTTTTTTAATTTACCTTTTTGTAATATTGTTGCCAATTTTATCAATGTCGTGGGTCGGTTTAGAAGAGATTAATAGGTTTACTGTACTAACTATTGGCTGTTTAGATTTTCACATATGATCCTATTCCTAAATCTATTTAAGTTAATTATGTATTTTAAGTAATTCTACTGAAAGTAAAGGTAATTTTCTATGATAGATATACAAAATAGTTTGCCTGTTAATAAAAAACGAGTAGAAGTATTTTTTGGTGTGACCAAGATCCAAAAAGAAATTGTTAAAACCGAAAGCGTCTATTTAAACAGGTTGATGCAAATATGCTTTCACTATAATCTATTTTATCATCATTAGTGTCATTGTGAATGTTTGACGTTGCGCTAAAGTCAGCGGAGTTCAATCTTTTATATAATTTAAAGCAAGTTCTTGTAATCTAGAATAAAGGATGTCTTCATAAATTAATTCATGGCTGTTTAGTTACATATATAAAACTCTGATTATATACATACGTTTTTTTTTATTTCAATGGTATAAGATCTGCTAAGTTTGAGATTAAGTATTTTTTGTGATAATATATGTGAGCCGCAGAACAAAAAATCGAAAGTAGATTTTTTCAATGCAATATATTTGACAAGCACAATAGCAATGTTGAGAGTCACTGGCGTCATGAACTAGACATCCGTCTGAAGATCCGTCATAAATGGTGCCATATTTTCGCTATATTATTATCTATCTCGCTCTAGTCTAGCCCGGCTGTGTCAGATAATTGTGCGTATGCGCCGGTTTGCGCGTCATCTGAATAGCCTTCGTTAGTGGTGGCTTGTATTTTATTCGCTATACTCCGTCATGCTTAATCATCACACTGGATGTATAGAGCCCTTTCTAAAATGGCACTATATTGAAAGACTTAAGGACAATAATATGCTACACGCATAGTACTGTATATATGTGGCAAATAAATGTATTGTCACTCTGTTACCCACGTTGCCTGATCATTATCGGGTATGACAGGTTGACAGATAAAGATAAACATACCTTTTTTCATTTGAAATTGAGAGTGAAGTTGAATTGAAACAAAGGAGTCTGGATTAATCGAAATGTAGGTATATCCTACCCTTAAATATAAGAATGAACATATCATATCAAAATATGGAACTTGAGAACTACCACTCAGATTTCAACTTTATTTTTTTAAAGTTTTCTTTCTATCTGAGAAGGTTCTTATGGAAATTCATGAAACCACGACATTAAAATCATTATAAAGAAAAATCCTTCCTCGGCTGGGATTCAACCCGGGCCGCCCGCATAGGAGGCAAGCTTTCTACCATTGAAACACCGATGCTTGTTGACAAGGTCTAAACTTTTTAATAACAAATAATATCTAATGGGACATGTAAACGATGACCGATAAAATTGTAGCGATGTAATAAAAGTTTCACTTTAAAATAAAAAAGGTGAGCAAATTATAAGAAAATTTAAGACAACTTAACTTATAGATATATACAAGTCCACCGTATAGATAGATGATTAATGTTATAGTTTTATCAGACAGGACAACGTCTACCAGGTGCGCTAGTTGAAAAAATGTTGTCTTTATTTTCATTTAGCACCCCCTATCTCATTGTGCTTCTGATTACATGTAGGCAGTTGGTAAAAAAACTGACCACGTTTCCTCGATGCACTTAAACAAGAACACACCTACTACATACTTAGTATTAAGGACACACAATTTAAATACAACTAAATATATTTTATAGCTACCTACATTTCTAGAATAGGAACGATAAACTTTACTGCAATGCTTTCATTATCATTCTTGCAGCAACATTGGATAATAGCTCTTTTTTAAGCGAGGATAGAGTTCATTAGTATGTAACGACTCTGTTCTGTAATAACAGAGTGTGGTTAGGTGTGGTCATTCATGGTCAATATGGAGGTTTCAATGTGCAAGTTGCATTAATAAGAATGTAGGTTGATCTCAGAACGTGAACAAGATGACAGTCTACTCTTAGGGCGATTGTTAACGAGACGGTTTTCCACCGGGTCTAGGCACGGTTTTAAACCGTGTCTAAGTCTGGGCCTCAGATAGGTGTGATAGTTTGCTTGTTTGATAAATACGATTAGTACTAGGTTCTACTCCTATTTTTCGGTGTGACCAACACAACATCCAAAAAGATATTGCTAAAACAGAAAGCGTCTACTTAAACAGGTTAATGCTATATGCTTTCACTATAATCTGTGGAAAAATAATCTAATCTAGTCATTGTGAATCTTGGACATTGTGTATTGATTACAGATTGTAAACAAGATGACAGTCTTCTCTTAGGGCGCTTGTTAACGAGACGGTTTTTCGCCAGGTCTAGGCACCGTTTTAAATCGTGTCTACATCCGGGCATCAGTGAAGTATGGACCATTATGGATGGTTGTTAACGACCCCGGCGCTAGCAATAGTTTGGGGCCGGTACAACGTACAAACCGGGCTCGTGAAAAGCTTGGCCTGGGTAAAAACCGTTACGTTACTAAGCGCCCTAATGCCTTTTGAACTGCATAAACCAAATATTAGTAACCTAAGCAATTCAAGCAATATTTTGACGATATTGAATAAATTTGGTATCAAATTCACAATACACGTCAGTTCCCAACGACGTTAAGAAGATAAAAAATGACAGACATTGTTTAAAGCCTTTGTGTAAGTAAATAAAATTGTGTGTAATGAACTCCTTTTTTATAAACTTGCGATTAACGCTCGCCTAAGTTTTTGTGGTGAGGCTAAAAATAATCCAACGACAATAGAATGATTTCAGTAAAAGTGAATTAAACAAGAGCTGCTTTTTTGCTGTAGAGACAATCGCTCTTTGGGGCCCTACTGCAAGATTATTTCTTAAGGATATGACTGCTCGCCTGTGCGAGGCTACGGGGGACCCAAAATCTGGTAGCTTTTTTGCTCAACGAATTAGTTTGGCTATACAGCTAGGCAACGCTGCCAGTCTTCTGGGGAGGGAACTCAATGAAATATTTAATTTGTAATTATTGTTCTACCTTTTGTTGACATTAATAAAATTTAAACTTATAACAAGAGCTGCCTCACAAACTTTAGCTGTCCTGTTGTAGGATAAATGTAAAATGCAGAAATTTAAAAGTAACACACAATGGCCTAGTGGCGTATTTTGACTAAGGTCTAAAGTTTGTGAATTTAGGCCTTGTAGCTCGATGGCGCAGGTGCTTAGCGCGTTCGACTGCGATCTTTGAAGTTAAGCAACTTTCGCAGCGGTTGGTTATTGGATGGGTGACCAAAAACTACTTACTATCTCGAGTTCATCCGTGCTTCGAAAGGCATGTTAAGCCGTTGGTCCCGGCTGCATCTGCTAACGACTGCAGACCAATCCACAATCTCCCTATTCCATCCATTGGGAAGGTCTGTGCCCCAGCAGTGGGCATTAATAGGCTGATGATGATGATGAGAGTTAGAAGCTTTGCTCTACATGTTATCTGCTTTCTGACAGTGAAGTGAAGACGTCATATGGTATCGTCTTGGAAATATTTTACACGAAAATATTTTTGGTAGGATTATGTCATTCAAAAAAGAGTGTAAGTTCAGTGAATCGATTCAAACAGAGGTAGTACTAAAGAGGTCTTTAACACCGATTTGACAGATTTTTCAAGCACAACACCGAGATCCGATTTTATCCTGTTTCTCGTATGCAAATAAAACTAAAACCTTAGGGTACCTGACCAAAAACCCGTCTTTGATAATTTTGGGATTGGACACTAAAAGGATTCTTTTGGTCCAACAGTTACGTTTAAATAAATTATCAAACGGCTAAATATAACACGGTCTGATTTATCCTTAATTGGGACAAGTCGGGATTTAGAGACGGGTTTTGTCACTAAAAGAGATTACTTACATGTATTAGCACTAAGTGTTCTTAAGATAAATAAATTGACTTAATTTTTTTTACTTTTTAGTTCTTACCAGATCTTAAGGTGGTTGCCCCTGATATTTCAGTGTCTTGTATATTACAGTTAGAGGCTACTTTTAGATTTAGGTCTTCTTAGTCAAAATGTATTGATACTAAAAAAACCTTTACTGACGCGGCAGCCCTCCCAAAAAATAAAGTAAAAATAAAGTTGTATTACATTAAATTATCATTACATTCAAGGGATCACTCTGAACTTTTTATAATATAAGAATATATTGACAATTTATTTGGCTTCATTTGTTTTAATTAATTTTCACCACAGAAAGCTTGTAGCTGCCGTATTAAGTATTTTCGTTTTACTCCCAGTTGAGCAAAGAAGAGTATTATTATTCATTATAACAAAACTCTAAGGTATTAAAAGGCACAAGTAACAAGCATTCAGTGTGCATGGAAACTTAGGAAACAATCAAATTATTTCAAATCTTATAAGTAGGACAGATCTACTTCCAGAATTGCCCTAGTTTCATGAATTTACCATAGGTACTTCACAAGCCATTGATGAGTTCATCACGATTAGTTGAGCATAATGCATTCAGCGGACCATATATGAGCAGGCGTATTGCGAGACTATCCAGCGAAGGTCGTAGAAATTAACAATGCAAACTATATAGAACTCTATTGCCCGGTAATTGGTCACGATTCGGGTGCTAATATAAACAGGTTATCTGCCTATGTAAATTGTTATTATTTTTTGGAACATTGAAATGTTGCGAAAGATTTATTTTAAGCAAAGCGCTCCAAATTACCCCACTGCACCTAATGTTGAGTGTAAGAGAAATAGGTAAAGAAGGAGAAGAAGTAAGAAGTGTATTTGCAATGGAGAAATGAGATGCGGCCTGAGCCCATGGAGTCTTGATCACCAACAAAACACCAAATGCTTATGTAATTTTGCTGTAGCCTTCTGCAAGCAAAAGGTTACCTTTTCTGAGAGATATATTTGATAATGTTTGTTACATTAATTTGAGAAACACGTAAGGAGCATTATGTTGGTTGAACAAATTTTGATCCATATCAGCATCTAAACAATTACAATAATTGGTTTTGTAAATGGTTAACAATATAGGCGAAAAAGCTAAACGGATCTGAAATTCACTTTTTGTTTACAGAAAGATTATTAGACAGAAGACTGTGAGAGATCTTCGATATATTGAGAAAACATCGACAGCGGTACTAAATAATATAAAACCGTTAAACCAATCTTTCAGGAATTTGGAAATATACACGAACAAAAAATGGCAGCACGAAGTTAGCCAGGTTAGCTTGTTTAAAATAAAAGCAACCAATTCATTAGGACCTGTCTTGACCTTCATTAGAAAATATAAATATGTATTTCTAATCTACCTTATTTATTTGGCAGATTTGTGCTTGTGATCTGCTGTTACCATGTGAGTTCGATTTAATGTACAATTACATAATACTTTTATATATCCATGATATAAATTCATCTCGATTATTGAATATTTTAATTCATGTCACGCACGCTTAACTCCGTGCATCTTTGAAAGAACTGATAAGTAAATTTTATTTGTCAAATTTAAACCAAAATACGATATAAATAGCGCACTAACGCTACGGGTAAAACATTTTAACAGAATTTCAATTCCGCATGCACGAAACATGTACACATGATTTAATATTTTTAACTCTATTACAACAGGTTTAAAAGTTGAATTAGTTTAAAAGAATGCAGTGGCGAGAAACGGCCTTGCAGGGTCGTTTGTAGCCAACATTCTAGAGACAAGTGTAGTGGAATTTATGAGGCCGTGTCTACTTTTGATTTGGTCTAATTATACCTACGAGTGTTCATTTGTTTATTTAATTATACAGTTCAGTAATCGTGATTAATTTCGAACGTTTTACGAAGTGTACCTAAATGTCGAGGCTTTTTTTTAATAAAAATAGAGAAGTAAAACTAATGTTAAGTAATTTATTATTTAAGAATAAGCAAAATTTAAATGTTATAATATGTCTGCCATGGACTTCCTAATATTATTTCCATGCATGTTATTACACTTCCTTCGTTTTCATTTTCAATAAATCATCTGTTGACTTTTCCCGTTTCCAAAGGCAAACGATTTAAAAAAAATGATTTTATTCATTGTATTTTAGGGTTCCGTACCTCAAACCTCAAAAGGAAAAAACGGAACCCTTATAGAATCACTTTGTTGTTCGTCTGTCCATTTTTCTCAGGAACGCGTGGAGGTATCAAACTGAAATTCATATCTAATACTCAGGTCTACTGTCCCTTGGAGCTGTGAAAAAATCAAACTTCTAAGCCAAAGCAATCAAAAGATACAGCCGTTTTTGCCGCAAATTTTCGAAACTCGCACGGGAATCAAAACCTACAGGGTACTTTCCGTGAACTTAGAATCTTGAAATTTGGTACGAAGTAACGTCTTATAGTACAGATAAAGGAAAAATTGCGAAAACCGTAAATTTTTAGTTACATCATATAATAAAAAATATTTTTGAAAATTTTATGGTTACTACCTCTTTTCTCATGAACGCGTAGAGGTATTAAATTGAGTTTATACGGAACACTCGGTGCGCGAGTTCAACTCGCACTTCACCGGTTTTTATAATATTAAATCACACAGGAATTGATTTCGCACTGCACAAGTATCGTCGTTCGACATTATCCTATATTAATCATTTCAGACTTACGGTATCGTTATATTTTGTCAAAGTCCCTAAAATATCCCTTTTCCATTAATAATGTTGATAAATCTTACTTTGTATGAAGCCTGCCAGGTTCGAATGCCGACCCGGGCGTCGTCGGGTCGTGTCATTTCTTTATTACCATATGTCAGTTTTTTATCTCTTCAAAACGAGTTAGCTGATATTGTGCTTAGGAAACCTTTGTTTTATTAAATACATACATCGTAGAATGGTGCAATCACTCAAAAAAGTTTTGATAGTCAAAAAGTTATGAGTACTTTAATGTTTTTTTGAGATTGTATAATTTTTTCAAGTCATTTTCAACAAGATTTGGAATCGTGTGGCATTAAGATTATTTCATAAAATTTACTAGAGATATCATTTGAATATTTCACATATCGCCTTCGTTATAAAACCAAATAAAACTAGCTTAACACATATAAAAAAATCATCATCATCAGTTAATTGTTCCAACGGCATATCAATGCAGTTTGATCTAATGAACGGCCTTTGCGCAAATGAATTAGCCTCCAAAACCGCAGACACTACGCCACCGAGCCTTACAAAAAATAAGATAAAAGCAGTTCACCAATATTAATAACATTAAACGATACCCTTTTAAAATCTCTATCGCTATCTCTATGCGTAATGCAACAATTATTGAGGGTTATATCAGCGCATAAGTGGAGCAACCTTGAGCATCTCGATTGACCTTTGCAGCTATGCACTTTGCGTTTCAAATGTGAACGGCTTGTCTTGCAAAATAAAGCTAAGGATATACCGGCGAAATTAATCGGTTAGCAGTTTGATTAATAGTCTATAAAAAAATACGAGCTGAAAATACACGATTGCAAAATCAAAGATAAAATAATTAATAATATTGTCTTCCAATATTGTCGACACATTTTTTGTAAAAAAAAATGTTTGAAAGAAAATATATTATGAGGAGAAGAACAAGATGGATTATTCGTTATTCAAGCGAAAACAGGTGTTTGGTGTCAGCGATCGGTGTAACGTGACTTCCGAAGCACGACAGCAACAGTACTGATTATATAATTCCGTTTTGACGGACTGGAATATTTGTAATTTATGACAGAACGTAAGTCAGAGGGCAAACTTTCAATGTTGATTTGTAATTTAAGTTAAGTAAGTGTGAGAAAGTTAAGTAACTTTGGTACACCTACTTTAGCAGGTAATATTTGTTGTGACAAAACATTTAATGTAAAAAATATGTTTACTAGTGGACTTTTGTATGAACTAGGCTTAACTGTAGTAAAGAGAACGGACATTGGTGACATTGTCTTTAGTGCTTACGTGCTTTATCATGCACATTGTATGTCGCTTATATTAAAGTAAGCAGCAGTAAGAAAACATTATTTAAATTTATTGTAACAGGATAGAGTTTAAATCAAGTTTATTTATATAATAAATGCTGATGACATCAATACTCATTTAGAACAGACTCGTATAGTTCGAACTTTTCCCAAGTATAAATTTCCAATCTATTCAAAAGTACGAATAAATCCTAAGCATTAAATATGAGTCAAATAATCATTACCATAGGTATAGGTAATACAGTGATAAACTGAGATCAGTAGATAACATACTCCTGGACAATCCTAAAAAAAAACTTTGTAACTACGTAAAAATCTTTGGATTCACTACTTTGGATTCGAAAATATTTTGTAAATTACGTATAAAGAAACACAGCGTTATAACTTCGTAGTGACTTTAATTATGAAAGTTATAGCAGATAAATGGAATTCTAAATCCAACAGCAGCATAACCCGAGAAGCTGTCGATGTTATTACATTTACATGATTGCAGGTTAATTCAAAACTCAACGTAGAATACTTGGTAATTGCAGTTATGGAATCTCAAACGGCCTTAGAAATGAGTTGCCGTGTAACTATGCAACTCCTTGTCTTAAGACTGACTTTTATAAAGATTAAAAGCACTTTAGGCTACATGCGATACACATAATTAAATTAATCATATAAATCCTTAAAATTCCAATCGTCATAAAATTTTATATAACACAAAAAATATTATTTTATTTAGGCCCACTTGCTCCAAATCTTTAATTCAAATGATGGCTTTATCGTGTTTTACGCATCATTTCATCTTTGTCAATTGTTTAAAGTCAAATAGAGATAGAATGAGGCTTAAACATGATTTGCTTTGAAATTTGAATTAATTTGGTACAAGTACATCTAAATTATGAATGGTGAATTATTTTCTATTGATAATTTCAAAACTAATATATTATTATAAGTAGTAAACAAATATTTTCATAAAAGAATGGGATTCCCATTAAAATCTTAAGTCAATGAACATTACCAAAAGTTTACAGAAACGCGAACATTATGATTGCGAAACAGTATGCATCCATTGTAGCTAAGGTTGGGTCCAAATTGGCCGAGAAGTAAAAAGCTGTGTTGGCCAATGTTAAAATGTTTGAACCAATTACGCAAGTTGGCGCAATTTAAATGAACGCAACTAAATATGGGAACTTTGTTTATTAAGTACAAATAAAAATTATATCGTCTCAAAGGTGAATCGAATGTAATGAATCAATACTAAACTTAGAGGGAGCGAAAGTATAGAAATAATAAATGATAATTATTTACCATTAGTAAATACTTTTAGATTTCATAATTACCGCATTTTGCTTGTACTAATAATTTTGAATTATAAAATATACCGGATTATTATTTTTCGTCAAATGGAATTTTGCAGAAACAAATAGTCATCCAAGATGATTCCACACAATAACAGTCGTTGCTCACTCCACCATGCGGCCTGTTATTATTCGAAAATAAAGCTACTATACATATTACCTGTGTATTTTACACCCAGATGAATCTGTACTGAGTGATATTATTATTAGAGAAAGTAATTATAATAATTACTGTACAGTATGCACGAATTCTATAATTGGAGTTGTTTCGTAACGTGAACTTACTTTAACAACGATGAAATTTCTGTTCATACTCACAAAGAAGTGACATGAACAAGTGTAAAACTTCACAACTGTCTAGTTCTGCTGTCAATTTTACTAGCAAATTTGAACCTTTTGTTTCATGGAATAAGCAAGAATGCCCAGAGATTCATTAGCAAAAGTCAGTTGTCGTGTCCAGACGACACACAATAGAGTGGAGTAAGCACACGTACGAACATAAAAATACAAATGAGACAAATGTAGCTCGTGTTGTTATGATCGATGGTGCACTTGTTAGCTGTGAACGAATTGGTATTAATGGTCACAGGATGACAAACGAAAGCAATACCATTGGCCTTACTGTAAGTAATGAGCGGTTTGGCAAGACTTTGTATCATCTAGAATTGGATGAAATACTGTTTCAACGGGCTTAAGATGCGTTTTTATACCTTTGTTCACTTTTTGGATCCTTTACAGGCTCTGTTCTCCAGAATAGATGCCTGAAAAGGATCCAAAACATAGAGATATGGATAATAAAATTAAAAACGCATCTCAAAGCTGTTAAAGCAATGTTCTATAATAAATATCTAGAATTAGGAGAAATAGATAATATATCTTCGCTTAGTTGACTAAACTCAACTGAAGATGCGTCACAGTAAGTATTAACACCACTTATTTTGCGTCCGTCGTGTGAAAAACAGCGTAAACGTTCTTCACACGCGCAGAATCGTGAGCGAAAGCGAAAGTTTGCGTTGCATAAATTTTGGGTTCATAATGATTTCATGTAGGCAACTTAATTTACTTCCAAGATTTACTTCGGAAGAATTAATTATATATGTTATAGTTGCCGACTTCGAAGAAAAACATCAAATCATTTAATAGTTTCTTTTAATGCCGTCAGGTATTAACTGTTAATTAGTTCTGTTAACTACAATGTCTAAGCAACTTTAAAAGAACTTGTCGGAATTGTTAAATAAGCATACAAAAACTGTCCAGACCACTGCAACAACTGGCACTATTTATCAGCAAATCGAATTGAACCGTGCAACCTGGAGTAAAGAGTTCATACTAATTTGTAAAGACAAATGCATAAAGCTGCAAGACAGGACAGGTGTATGAAAATGAAAGTTGTTCTCTTCCTGCTCAGTGGCTTGCCTCGACGCAGTCTCCAATATGGATATTTAAACTGATACACAAGGACGCTACAACTATGCGATAAAATAGATCACATTGCTGAATTAATGTACTTACAAGAAAACAAACTTATAAAAAGAAAAAATGTTCAGATTGAATAATTTTCACATTCACCCACTTCTCTGCAAAGGTGACTATGATTATATTTTAAAAAATGTGAGGATATACATATAGGTAACAAATTTCATAATATGAAAAACAAAAACAATATCCGGATAAATAGAAAGGTAATAGATTCTATACTAAGCAAATGGATATTATTATAAGGATAATTTTCAGTTATGACGATATTACACAGATGAAAGGAAGAGTTGGGAGCTCAAATCGGCTTTCACTTACCATATTATGCTAAAAGTCAAACTGGAATCAGCGTAGCCGTACGGTATAGTTTTCGTGATGATAAAGAGATTTCATCGAGACATCAAGATATTTAAGATGAATCTTATAAATGTTAACTGACAGAGAATTGATTTCAATTCATTAAAAATAATGGAGCCGAAATAAAATAAACCAACCTGAAAATTTAGAGAACTTCAGTACAAAACATGCAAATATTTTATACCACAAACAATATGAAGACGTTAAAATCAAAAATACTTCGCTCCCAACTCTTAAGGTCTGCACGTATTAGGAATAAAGGGCATAATTATCAACGTCGGTCGATGCAAAGCATGAATGCAGTGAACTTTGCTTTGTGGTTGTGGCAAACTAAATGTCAATTGGAGGTTAAGCTTGACTAAATGCTATTTACTATATATTTTGTCGTGAGAAATATTTTATAATAATAACAAACCATGAAAAATTTTATAACAACACTTCCTTATTCAGGGAAGTTGTTTTAAAAAGACACAAAGGGGAAATTATAGATAATCCATTTAAATGGCTTGTTAATAAATTCTCAGCTTTAAAGTCAATAGTGACAGATATTCATAAATCCAGACACCATGGAATTGAATGCATATTGATGCAGAATGATTTAGCATAAGAGCGTCTCGCAAGTGCATGTCATTCTCGAGGTCGATGTTTTGATGTAAAAAGGTCAATCAATGATACTGTTTCTTTTAAATCATTGCCCACTTTGAAGCCCTTACATCAATAAATCTTGACACATCTCACAGATAAGAGTAGACAATGATAATCTTTTGTTAAAGGATCATTCGCTGCAGATGAGTTGTAAATCTGTGTAGCCTATATTTATTTTATTGGTTCATTTCAAAATTATTATTGTGTCGTTATTGTGAAATATAATTCTCGGAGAGTTGTGAGGCATTTTTTAACCGTACCCAATATTTTAACAAGCCGGACTTTTGCAGGGAGCGTTCGCTTTTAAATACATTTACCAAGGACGCTATAAACGTTAACCGTTCTTACAGCTATAAGATCATCAACATGTGGGTCGGCTCCTTTTTGTACCTTCATTTTGCGTCTTATTTTATGATCTTTTGACTGTTCATTAAAAATCTTTTGTTAACTTTATTCATTTCTTTTAGACTCAATGGTATTCGGTTACTACAGTCTCCAAAATGATTAGAGTTGATTTCTATTTCTTTGTCGCCACAGCCGTTGGTGGCTATCTTGAATCGGCTACTATTGCATATGACCTTTCTAGCGTTATGATTACATCGCAACTAAATATCATCTGTACCTGTACGAGTGACAAATATTTCGCAAGCAACTCGCATAGACCGACGTGTTACATCATTTCACTTTTGCCGACTATTTAAATGTCAAATATTGACCCACGGCTCAAAGATGCCACCTGTCTTGTTATTACCCGCCCGTATTAGGAAGACAAGCGTGTGAAGATAAATTACTTTGTAACGAAGTACAACCAAATATTGCAGATAACACAAGGATGGAGATTGCCCATTTTAATAATTAAGTAATTGGTCACAAATTATAGCGGACGGTTCTATTGAACATGAAATCATGTCTTAGGAGTTTCATGTGTGAATTGCAATGACATTTCAGTAAGTGGAATTTAAATCAAAATTTTTGTGATTTCGCGATGACAAATCTAATAGCTAATTTCGTGAATCGAACATTGTGAATTAAACAGAATTACTGACTTGTGTTAAATGTAATCTATTTAATAACAAATTTCGCTCAATTTAATCTTGACTTATTCATTTCAATGAAACAATAGGATATGCGATAAAAAAGGACATCAAACTTAAGTTAGTAAGATTATTTTGGACTTTCGTATGTACTGCACGTAATAAGTTCATATTGTTCCTATTTACATTAGTTTGTAGTAGGAGGTTTCACTTTTAGAATAATATCGTGAACACAAGAGGTTGTTTCTTCGTCACGCAAACTAAGTCGTGATCCAAGTCCAATTAAACTGTCTACAGTTACTACACATAAAAGTTCGAGTAGACGCACGATTTTTAACATAAACAATAATTTAATTTACGAAGAAATGTGTTACAGATTAGATCAGATTGCATTTTTTTTTAAATATTCTATGAAAGTGTGCATAGTTACATAACATAAATTAAGTAATGAGTTTATTCTTAGAATTAAATTAGCTTCATATTACCATACGTTTACATATTATCAAACCTTTAGAAAGTAAAGGTAACTACTAACTGTGCAAAAGTTCCAAAATTTGTATTGCAAACTTGTTTGGAAATTTTATAAAAATGCTTCAGTTTATTCTGGTTGGCCTTAAGACTTTATAGTTAAATTCGACTGTTATTAATAATTCAATAAAAAAATAATGTGACAAAAGTTTAAAGAGACAGGTGTATTATCCGAAAACAATGCTATTACAACGCTGTTTCTACGTATGGTATCTTAGACCTAACCTGTACCAAACGAAGTATCACTAATGTGTACGTGACGACAAAGAGCTCAAGAAGAAGATAAATAAAATTTTACAGTTTCATAGATTAGCTTTGATGCTCAGACAACTAACGCTGCAACAGATACACGATGAAGAAATAATTAATGTACCTAATCCTGACTGAATGACTTCAAACGTGACATGTAAAATCATACTAAACACGTGAACAAGGTCGTTCATATTCTGCAGCCAATGGAATTAAAAAAGGAATATAAATTGAAAGAAGTCACGTCCATTACTGGACAGTGTTATAATATTAAGCACACATAGTTCATAATGATTGCGCGCAGGTTTCTCAACGCCAACGCCCGTCGCAGGCGCGGGCGCGGTGTCAAGTATCAAATTGCGACATTCGCCAACGGTCACCGGCGGCATGCAACACTCAATCGCTTAATCAGGACATCGCACGCACTATATACGTATAAAATGCGCTGATGTTGAAAAATACACAAAAAATTAGGTAATTAATAATAAATATAAACGTTTATAGCAAGGTAAAGAAGCCGCCTGTGTGAGACGTAGTGATTTATTTCGAATATAGGAAGAAGTAGGACCTGAATCTGTACTAATATTAAAAAGAGGTAGTTTCTGACGTTGTAGAGGATCGCTCGAGATTTACAGAACCGATTTTGAAAATTCTTTTACCAATAAAAAACCACTTTATTTGTAAGGCATACATTAACCAGAAAGATTAAAAAACTTCTTCGTGGTAGACGAATTTGCAAAGTGAGTCAGAGAAAAAACGGTCGAACGCGATAGTTTCTCACGAACGCTGTTTTAACAATGAGATATATATGAATGAAATCTAGAGAAAAGTTGTAGCGCTTGACAATAAAGGACATTGGGCAAAAATGTATGGACGCTGCACCCACGTCCGCCACGGCTTAAACTACATTTGTTTGAAAGGTATTGTAGCCATGATCATCTGTGCCAAAGCGCATCAAATTCCATCCCGGGAGTCTTTAGTTATTTTAGGTTAAATAGGTACAAGTACTATAACGAACGAACATTAATGAAACAAGGGAATACATAGAGGGCTCAGGTATTATGGGAATACTTCACAAGATGCAAGGGTGCCCCCTTATGTTATTCTGCCACGCTAAAGTAAATCCAAAAATCCCCGCATGGGTTCGGGCTTTTTCAAACAGTCTGTTCGTTAGTAACAGTATAGTAAATTGTCTTCTTTGTAAAACGGAGCGACCACAAATCACAAAAACTTGTACACGCTTCGGAGAAAACATGATTCTAGTTCATCCATACTTATTGACAAAACCGATAATCAGGTTCCTATGTTCAAAGCGTGTTAGATAAAAATCAATTAAGTGACAGGAAGCCCACAATCACAACGAAGTAAGACGAGTCGACTATTTGCAATTGCAAGTCCTTCAACCCCCGTAAACCGTTTTGTGGTGGCTCAGTAAGTGCAAGCGCAGGATCGTCGGCAGGCTTTGTCGTATATCTGGTTGTATATTACGATATGGCATATTATTATGGTTACTAATAATATAAAATGAAGGTACTATAAAATTTATTTATTTAGCTACTTAAATATCCCCATGTGTCATATCTTTTGACTACCAGGATATTTTTTACGGTGTCATATCTTTTGACTACTGGGATATTTTTTTATGGTGTCATAATAAAAAAGGCTAGTTTTTCATAGATCTATCGATTCATACTAATTACATTGTTGACGGAGCTGGGCGTGTTTTGCCCATTGTCCGACCGCATTTATTTAACTTTTTAAGATTTTGAGCTTTATTACTATCATTATTAGTAATAAAGCCCAAAATCTTAATAAGTGACCTTAGGGTAAACTTACTTAGGAAGGAGAGCTTTGTCATTAACAAGTACGCAATCTTCTGTGTCCTACCTTTGAACCTGTAATGGTTTTTTATTTCCTCTTATTTATAAATAAAAACTCTGAACCTGTGACCTCGAACTACATTTAAGCTGTCACCGCCTATTTCTTAACAGAGAACACTTTAAAGCCTTGATATTAAAACTGAAATGCTAAGTTTAGTGTCGGCTAACAATTCGTGACTGCCTTCTATTTGGTATTGAAGTAGGTACGCCTTTTTTAATAGATACCTTTTTTTCGTAGCGGTGATGTTTGTAAAAATACATTCGACAGAAATTACCTATATAAATTGAGGAGCTCGATGGCGAGGGTGGTTAGCGCGTTCAGCTGCGATCGTCAAAGTTAAGTTTCGCAGTCGTCGGTCATTGGATGGGTTACTAAAAATCTTCTATCCCGAGTTCCACCCGCCAATCCGTAATAGGCCCGCGTAGTAGGTCATGGTCCTATCTCCCTATTCCATCCATAGGGAATGCTTTTGCCACAGCAATGGGTAAATTAATAGGCTGATGATGATGATTGTAAAAATTTTGAAACCAACATGACCTTTACGTTGGTTATAAATCAAAATGATGGCTCTTAAATGTGTATTGTTACCTATTTCTTTTTACCCGGCTGCGCAATGCAAGAGCGCGAAGCGCGACGCGCAGACAGGGTTATGTGTTTAACAGTCTATATATGTATGTTTGTTCCTTTGTGGCACACTAGAGACCAAACGCCTGGACCGATTTTGATGATTCATACATCAATCGATTCGTCTCAATCATGGGAGTGCTACTAAAGATATGATAGTAATCAAAATTCAATATGGGCAAAATTAGACGCCATATTGTGACGAAGTAAAAAAAATAAGTTGACAAAATATGTCGAGTGGGGTATCACTGTCTAGATAATCGCAAATCATGTTTAGGTTCCTAACACCATTTTTCATTTAATATGATTGTTTAGGATCTACAACGCCTTAAAGTTGTATATTAACCACACGCTTTTAATTTCAATCTTATGTTTGTATGGATCTTTGTTACTCTTTCACCTTAAAAAATACTGAATGGATTTTGATGAAACTTAACAGTAATATAGCTCATATATGATAATTACATATATATAATAGTTTATGTAGTTATTGAGTGAGAGCCATTTTGGCCTGCTCTGCAAAAACAATAAAAGTTACATGAATGTAATATAGAGTGAAAATGTATCTCTTAAATAGTTCTAAACAAAAGTCCGTGACACTATGTATCTATTTTGAATGTGTAAGTCATTACCTTTACCATTACCCTACCTACCATTAAAATAGTGAATCAAAACTAAAATATTATTTGATATCTATTTCCAAAATGCACATTTTGTATTAACAAATCATTTTTTATCAAAACAAATACTTTAATTGCTTTTGATATTTAAAGACGATAAACTTTGCTTTTTACACTATGTCATTTCGACAAATATTTAACCATTACCCTACCTACCATTAAAATAGTGAATCAAAACTAAAATATTATTTGATATCTATTTCCAAAATGCACATTTTGTATTAACAAATCATTTTTTATCAAAACAAATACTTTAATTGCTTTTGATATTTAAAGACGATAAACTTTGCTTTTTACACTATGTCATTTCGACAAATATTTAACCATTACCCTACCTACCATTAAAATAGTGAATCAAAACTAAAATATTATTTGATATCTATTTCCAAAATGCACATTTTGTATTAACAAATCATTTTTTATCAAAACAAATACTTTAATTGCTTTTGATATTTAAAGACGATAAACTTTGCTTTTTACATTATGTCATTTCGACAAATATTTAAAAAGTTACAACGATGACAAAGTGATAGCGCGGTGTACTATGTAAAAGAAAAAAAATTGGGTATTCGCAGTATCTGATCCTATACGAAGTAGTAACAATAAAACTGTGATACAGTTCCTTCTTATTAAATGATGAAAAATATATTATCATAATAGGTATTTATGATTATTGAATTTAAATGAAAAACTCAGAATTTTACTGTTTTTCATTTTTTTAACTAAATCTACATAATGTAGATTTTTATAGGTGAATCACCCCTTTCATCACCCTACGCCTATAAGTATTGCGATGTTGTAGCTAAGAACCAAGTTCCCATCTACTTCTATATGGGAATTCATTATATTCGGTTTAGCTATTAGGGCACGGAAGCGCAACAAACAAACTCACTTTCGCATCTATAATATTATATTATACTTACTAGTGATCCACCCGGGCATTGTACGGGCGAAATTTATTTATCGGGATAAAATATAGCCTATGATACTCGAACAAAATGTATTTAAATAAAGAAAAATGTTATAATAAATAATGTAGCTACCTTATGTTGAATTAATATTTGAAACCGGTTTAGTAGTTTGACAGATTATTTGTTACAAACATACAAATCTTGCCTCTTTATAATAATCGTATAGATAGTTAGAATAAGATAAGTATTTAATTGATGAAAAAGATTTAAAAATAAAGTAAGCAATACGTTTATTTGATTATATTTGTAAAAGTTACTTAGCATTTGTGTTTAACAGTAAGTTATTCAATATTTCTTTAAACAAAAAAAAATTGGAAAATAATTGCCATGATTGCACTACTGGGAGTACTCTTCATTCGAGCTTTACACGACCAATAAAAAAGGGTCGACCACAAAGTCTTTGACCTGTTAAATGTGAACGCTTTAAAAGAAAACTACAAAGAGAACTATAAATTGATAATAAATGAGATTGCTATGGTGCTCTACCTAACGTTATGAAAATTTTATTATGCGCCTTTAGTTTAATAAAATATTATAAACTTTGCTTTGGTGATTGCATAATTATTTAATTTAGTGATCTAAGGCAGTTGCCACCATTGTCCAAAACAACAGACGGGAATTACTTCTTTCTTCAACCTGCGACATAAACGTCATTGATTGGTGTTGTATATAGGGTGATTAAAAACATTTGAAGTTAACTTCTGGCATCTACATATTGGGTTTCTGTGAATTATGTAGGTATATCAAATTATGAGACTAGGGACTGTCACTGAATTTGTGTATATCACAATCTTAGACGTCCGGCATTGACATGACAATGCAGCCACTGCCAATTTTAAATAGTCGACGAATAAAAGTAAATGAATTTTATATTTACTGCTAAACTATTAAAAAAAACATAAACAAAAGATGACTTTTTGAGTAAGTGCTAGTTTACTATAAAATTTACATACATTAGAGATATTTATGTAACGACTTGATTTAACTTCACACATTTTTGCGAAAATTTAGGCGCATCTGTAGCCTTGACCCCGCTGGTAAAGTCTTTATATGTCTTAATAAATCAATCTTTTAGACCGACGCAAGGTACTTAATAATTCCCGCAATATTCATTCACTTACTGAAGTAACAAGACTACGGTATATACCGTCCTAAAATACTAACTAACTAAAAAGTGTGAAATAAAAAAGGTAAATTTAAAAAAGCAAAAAACCCGACTGCTTAATTATACTTTAAATAAAAACTGAAAAGAAAAAAACAAGTCCAGTAGTCTATAATTCTGTTAGTAAGGAACAAAGCTACTTTAACAGTCGGGACCCACTGTTGAAAAATATTATTATTCTTGAATATCTAATGGGTCCCAACTGTTAAAGTAGCTTTGTTCCTTATTAACAGAATTAAAGACTACTGGACTTGTTTTTTTCTTTTCAGTTTTTATTTAAAGTATAATTAAGCAGTCGGGTTTTTTGCTTTTTTTTTAATTATTCATTAATTTTACTATAATTTTATTGCAAACTGGGCAATTAAATGGCCGCACTCGAAGATGTCAATTAAATTTAAGACTTTATTAAATCGCACATTTTAATCAATCACATAGCACCAATTTTAATCAAACTTAAATTTTGATTTAACTCTTGAGTGCGGCGCCTAGTAGGTAATATATTGGTACAATATCAATTTAATCGAAAATAATAAAGTGAGACTTAGCTAATTACTTTATACCTCATATTAAGTGCAATGGCACCGAAGAGATACGTATGCTTAGTCTTTCTATACATATCAATTTTTAAATAGTTTTCCTCGTTGCCCTGACGGAAAACTCGCAATGAAATTAATTTTATCGTATGTCGTGACACACTGAAGATTTAAAATAAAATCATAGAGACGTGTCTAGTACTATCCTCCATTCTCGCCAATCCTTACATTTCTTGGAAAAGTTAAATCCCGTTACCTATCCAGCTCCAAGCACTTTCGTTTGAATAAGTTTAAAAAACGGTACCTATTCTCGTCTTTATGATTTGAAATACCCATTTTCGTCTTGTGAGGATGACAGCAAATATAAAGTTAAGAAAAATCGAGTCTATTATACGAGCTTGACATTGCGATTTTAGTAAGGTCAGATGGGTAAGCGTCTGTACACGTTTTCTTTGCAATGTCGTAACACGCTATTGTATTATCGTCACGATCTCGATCAATGGGTCATAAGTTGACCGGTCGGCGAATATTTAGAAACGAACTATTTTAAAAGTCAAAACGTATCATACACTACGTAACATACCCAGGACAAACATTAGGAACACCCACTGTTTGCATACGTGCTATATGAACTAACAATGCGATTGGATTTACCAATAGCAAAACCGCAGAATAAACACAAAAGAGGTGGGACTAATAAATTTTATCTATCCTTTTAAGACATGTACGGTTATTTATTTAAACTTTATTGCCACAACTATATAAATGGACAAAATGCGGACTTAACGTTAAAAGCAGTCAACCTTTAGGAAACAGAAATACACGAATGCGGCTTTAGTAAATAAAGTAATTAGTTAATATAACCATAGCATAACAAAAGTACTTATCTATATGTTTGTTTATGACAGTTAAATATACATGTACACAATACATATATATACAATACAATATAAACAATACCTACATATAAAATATGTCGATGATGACACTGAAAAGGACTACTGTAATGAGTTGAACGTTAGTGCGGAAAGCTTTCCAGAAGAACCAGATTTGTTGACTTTCTAATGGAGTCAAGGAGAGTTCCAGAGTTGTGAAGATTGAAGGGCTAAGGAATCAGACATAAAGTCAGAGTGAAAGGTTATACAGAGGTTATACCTTTGACCTTCATTTTTTAGATCTAAACGCCCATAACGGAACGCCTCTGCATACCAGACGGCGCGCTTGATACAATCAAACGTGTCGTCACATATTCGCTAGTGTCAAACGAGGGGCCAATGTCCAGTAATAAACTCTTGAACAAGTGATAGACAAGCTTAAACACCAGAAAAACAAAAGGGTCAATTTATTGTGTTTAATTGAGGATGACTACTGCCCATATTGTCAATTCGTTCCAACCTTTTTTGTAAAAATAGTTGTCAATTTAATATGAGGAAAATTATACCCGTCAGCTTGAGCACATCATATCCATTTTCAACAATGAGTCAGAAACAACTAACAACTGTATTCCATCATCATATTTATGTCTTAGCGCATCTTTAACACTTTCACTTGAGCATTTCAAAATGTGATCCCCAATTTTTTATGATGGCTTGAATGGGGGCGCCGATGACAACTATAAATAAAGTGAGAGTCGTGAAGATTCTTTCTTGCAAATTCGTAGCTGTTACGTTAGTAGTAGAAAAATAAAATACAATGCTCTTTTAGTTGAAAACTATGCAAACGTAAGCAGCCAAGAGCTATCGATGAAAATTAAACAACCGCTTCTTTCTTCGGACACATCGACGCTAAATGTAAAACGGTGCACGTCACTGCGGTTGTTTTACGGACGATATATTCTCACGTCCTTAATCACTGTAAACACTCGGAAATGGTTACAAATACTCATCAGAAAAAAAAGGAAAGGAAAACGTAATACGCGGCACTTCAATGGGAGACATTATTGAACTTTGACAACTAGACATAATGGTTTCGACTTAAGAACCATTCCGATGATATGGAAAATTCTGTAAAATACATTGGTAAACTTAAGCTACTTATTACGATTAGTGAAAACTAAACATTACTGCAAAATTTCTCTTTTATAACTTGACATAATAGTTGCAACCGTGACGGTGGCTTTCTCCTAGAATATGTCATTTGCTTTTGTATTATAAGTGATAAAATTAACCGATCCGCGAACTCCACAACGAGTTACGGTAATTGAGAGTGTATAATAATATCTTCTATACAAGCTAAGCAGTACTTCGTAAGCTTACAATCATATTCTTTACATCGTTTTATTCGGATAGATTGGCATCCGTGACGGTTCATAGGTAATACAGAGCTGTGTCTGTAATATTTTACATAATCCGTCTGCGTAGTTTCACAAATTTCACATCACGCACATTCGCGGCCCTGCCTGGAGTTCGCTTACATCTGTCGCGTTCATCGCGTGAGCTCCTTGCCGTGACATAACTATACATATTGCACGCGATGCATCTAGATATTTTTTTACGTTTTCTAACTTCTGCTTTGGAGGATTTCTCGACTCTTTTATTGCTTGTGTCAAAACCGTTAAAACGGTTACGTAAAAGATTTCGGAATTCCTATAATCTGATACGTACTTACTTATAAAGAAGATATAACAGTAAATTGATTGTTAGATACTGAATTTAGCAATTGTGTCTTTAAATACTCAAACTAATCGCCTTCTACATGAAGTAGTAGGTTACCAGAGGCACAGAAAATAATTTTTATCTACGGGTTTATGGACCCAGACGAACAACGGGCAATTAAGGCCATAAAATGTGGGTTCTTGAGAAAAATAAAAATGTGACAAAGTATTTTAACACCTTACCTTATAAAGTTTGTCTTTTTGATACCACACATCTTCCTCTTCTTCTAATTGTGCAGCCTGGGTGAGGTCGTCGCGAGATCGCGACAATATACGTCGTCGGGACACCATCTCGCTACCCGCCGCTGCCTCGAATGGCCCTAAACTGAAACAACGGAAAAGGGAAGAAATCAATTCAAGTTCTTCAAGTTCTCAAAATAACTTGTTTCACGGAACCTAATTCTGATGTCATAATGACTGGCACCAATACAATAGTGCCTGAATTGAAATAGGCACCATGTAAGACAATACTCTTAAAATCATATTTCCATATCTCGACAACTCACTTCACAACACTAACGAAGAATAGCTGCAGTCTACTATAACAAGGAAGAAACTTCCCCATTTTCAATCTAGTTGGTAATCGATCTGTAACCTATGGCTATCGTTTTTTTGAGATGTTTGATATACATCCAAAAAAGTAGCGCATTCTATGTTCGTTTTGACTTCTAGTCTAGCTTGTATTTTAATAACAACTTGATTTTAAATAAGAAACGAGATAAGATGTTTTTTCCCATACATAGGTGACTTTTTAACAGCTAAACGATATACCTATTATATATTACACAAAAGATAATCTCATTACAAATAATAGGAAAAAAAATGCCTGCGTATCGATGTTATAACAAGAAAGATGTATCGATAGACGCAAAGCTTAAGCGTTATTTAAAAAGCGGAAGTTAAAATGGCGATCCTATCAATGATACTGATACAATTGTCAAACTCTCTACAGTAGATTAAGTTATACGTAACCGTATTATAAAACGAAACAATGAGCACGGTGAAAGCTTTGCTGAGCTTCTTCTGATGTTGGTAATTTTCATCAGCTCGCTATTCAAAAACGAATGGATGCGATTTGTCAAAATAGATGTATCCCTTTCAGTGGTTGGTGAGAACCGCATGGTGATGCTTAATAGCCGCTCGTCTGAAGTATATCGTGTTCATTGTGTGCTACTTTTAATGAGATCTTTGAGTATCCTATAAACTTATGTAAAGATATATTGTTTTAAACTTTCATGGTCACTAACATTATAGCTATTAACGGGATTGTTACCATGTACCTTGTTTTTTATGAGTCTCCGATATTTCGGCACTGTTGCAAGCGCCATGATCACGGAGTTACTCCGGAGTAAAACGTGGAGTAAACGTGGGCACAATCCCGTTAATATCTATTATGTAAAGATTCAAATATTTTACTTTTACCACTCAAACTTTATTGCACTAAAAGATTATATTAATTTTATAAGTTCATCACCATAAGATACAGTATTTTAAATATGTTACACAAATAATTAAAATTTTCTTCAATTGCTACGTGAGAAATGTCTGGAAATCCCCATGTAAATTTGATACTGATCGCCCTCTAGATTCCGCATGATTTGTATTGATGATTCAATTCAAACGAGTGCGACCTCCAACTTCTACTCCAGCAGCTAAGTTCGCAACGCTTATTTGATACGTACACGGTACCGCTGCTCATATAAAAGTGGGTTGCTTCTTAACATCACTGGCAACAAAGGCTTCGCTTCCTTCCGAGAAGTAACAATGTGTGGCATTGGAGTCGACATTGGGCTCGCCGTCCGTATCTAACGATCGACGGTTCCTCCCATTCATTTGATGCCCACCGGTATGTTTACGTTGAGTTTCGCTAATAGATCGCCTGAGGCAAATTCGTTAAAAGCCACCTCAAAGGCTTTTATGCTCGCTCCATCAGTCACCATCATCTCGAAAACGTGTTTCTTAAGTTTATCGTAATTGTGTTTCTTCACTCACATGTTTGGATAAATATTTAGTATTAAGAGATTTTCTTTGTTTTTAGCACACCCAATAAATTATTTTAATTAACTTTTTCAGAAAGAATAGAGTTTAGGTATCTTATATAAAACATACTTAATTATTTACACTGACTTATTTTATTCGTTGTGGATTGTTTATAGTAAGTATCAGAATTATGATATTACAATGACCTAGTAGAAGCATAGTTGAAGAAGTTGGTGAATTACCACTTATAAGTTGTAATTCGCTAAAGCTTGTAAGTTTTTTCCTTGATTTCAACAATGTTAACTCAATCACCTTTTTCAACTAAAAAATGATTACATTAGATGAATCAAATTTAACGACACTCATTCAAATTATTAATTTCATAGTACATCTATTAAATAAATATTTTTGTAGATATAATAACAACTTCTTTATAGTAAAATAATAGTTGATTGCAATGTCTTCTCATGACATATTTTATAGCTCAGATTTTAAAGCCATCAATTTAAATTGGCTGGAAAGTGGAAAGTCAAATAGCTTTCTTTAGTTAGCATTTTCTCTATGAAAGTCTGCATTGAATTTACGTAGCTAAGATTAGAAAAGTAGGGGAATGAATATAAATTAATATTAAGATCACATTCCCATCTATTTACTTTGGTAATAAACCGTCAGTATAGAAAAATAGACTTAAGAGTTTCCTGAAAATAACTACATGTAGGTACAGTGCTCACTATTTTATATAAATAAATCGATAAACATAATTAGGAGCAATGATTCACTTGAATGCCTTTCTTAGCTGAGAATTGAAAAGTATACATAAAAATGTTTCAACATAAAATGAATAACAATGTTTAAATTAAAACAAATATGATGACCAGCTTGACAGATAAATATTTAAAATATATTTCAATTTATAATATTTCAAATATTTGAACTAAAGTATGACGTTATTTTTATAAATTTAATAAGCATTAGTTACCGATTCATCACTTACTCCGCAGTTCAAACCAAAAAGAAGGCATTGCTACATAATTTTCAGATAGGTACATTTGATATTATAGTTTACACAGAATTAGTTTAAACACGTGAATAGTAAAATAAATGCATTTTCACAGTAGATTTACCTTTGCCGACAGACTGACAGATTGGCAGATATTGGTTGCTTATACAGAGTACGGAGATCAAGATAGCTTTGTGTGATTCCAACAGCATGTCTGATCTTGCTCAGATAAACAAACTATGCAATTTCACAGTTCTCTCACAATGCGTTGCGTATCTATTTTATGGAAAACTACGAATAGAACTTGTTAAACTTGTATTGTTACATGAAAATGTAGATAGTTGACAATATCATATTGATGGTTATCAATATAATATCAGATTGAAAATAGATATAATATATCTGGAGCAATAATTCCGAGGTACTAATTATGGTTTTTTTTGGTCGCTGAATGAACCCGATTTTCAAGATTTCGTTAACATTTTATAGTTGTATGTTTAAACATTTAACTGTACGATGGTTTGACTAGGAAAAGAAGATTAGATAAAAAATCTTTTTAATAAAGTATTTTGTTGTTTCTCGTCTTTTTCTTAATATTTTAACAGTTTATAGTCTAACTAGCTGACCCATCGAACTTCGTATCGTCATAAAATTAGGGGTTGGCGGTAGAAGGGTGAAAACTTAGAGTTAGATGTATTTTTAATGCCACATTATAAAAAAAAAAAAGAAAAAAATTAACCATAACAAAAAACAGGTTAGGGGTGGACAACCCTTATCACTTTGGAGTATGAAAAATAGATAGTAGCCGATTTTCAGACCTACTGAATATACATACAAAATTTCATGAAAATCGGTCAAGCCGTTACGGAGGAGTATGGTAACTAACATTGTGACACGAGAATTTTATATACCTACTAGCTGACCCAGCGAACTTCGTACCGCCATAAAAAATAGAGGTTGGTGGTAGAAGGGCGAAAATTTTGGGTTATATTTATTTTTGTATGATGTATCATAAAAAAATATATCTAAAATTTAAAAAAAAAATTAGGGGTGGATTACCCTTAACATTTAGGGGGATGAAAAATAGATTACATCCGATTCTCAGACCTACTGAATATGCATATAAAATTTCACGAAAATCGGTCGAGCCGTTTCGGAGGAGTTTAACCACAAACACCGCGACACGAGAATTTTATATATTAGATATAAGAAGAAGTAACTATTGAACACCATCACATTTCTGAAAAAATAATACAAAAACCAAGACAATATTTAAAGTTTGTTTGTTTACCTGTGCTCGTTGAAACGTACCTAAATAAAACACATAAACTGCGAAAACTCAAGAAATTCAAAAACTACAGCATTAGGTAGATATTCCCTAACATCTAACAAAAATAAGTTAGGTTTTTCAAAGCGGCACGCAACAGAGTTTAGAACACTCCACGGATACCAATAAAACAGATTGTTTATTTAGCGATCTGTACAAAGCCGTGGCTTTTAATTGGATCATAATGTATGAAAGTTAGACGTGTTATCGCGATGTTTGAGGCGTGCGCGGGCGCCGTCCTTCTCGAGTCTACGGCCGAGCCCATGTCGCGTGCCCGATGTTGAGATACGCCGCCGCCGCTACGCTCAACTTGAATAAGTGTTATGGGTTGACTCGCGAAAACTGTTACACAAGTGATGTGATCAGCTGCACAACGCCGTTTAAATATGGCGGTAAGGGATCTTAGTGTCGTCTTATTAAGGTAGCTTTTATTAAGTTTATTTTTGGGTATTTGGATAAACATTCTATGATTTTCGACGATGAAGAGGAATAGGCTTGTAAACAAAGCTAAGAGTAAAATAGCAAATAAAGAAAATTGTGTAGTAAATCAAAAAGGAATATTTAAATTTGGTATGCTTCTTTCAATTATGGTTCCGTTGTCATACTTATCAATGAACAATACATAAATTAAAATAAGCTTACAAAAAAATCTTTGTTAATTAGAATTTTCCGATTACAGATAAAATATACTGATTATTGTTAAACAGTTATACTTAAAATAACAATGCTAGGAGTAAATTTAAAAATACATTATTTTTTGTAAGCAATAGTTGTTACATGTATCGATATATTGTATTACATTGAATCTTATAAACTAGACAATGCATAGGATATTCAAGATTTCAATTAAAATTCTATAGAAATTCAATCTCCGTTGGTTTTTTATCTCTTTTCAATATCTTCGTTGTTTCGCAACAAGGTCAACATTTGCAGCACAAAGAACGTCTTTAAAATTAACATTCATTTTCTATGAGACATGAAATTTTATTGAGTTATTCACTTTACACGTAGGTGCTACAACAATTTTTTTTATCAAAATTATTACAAACCTATGTTAATTTCAGTAAATATTATGAGTTTTGTAAGCTTATGCATAATATTCATTGCTGTGCAACTTATTACAGAGAAATTAACTAAAATTAAAGGTAATAAAATAAAATTAAGTCCAAAGAAATTTTTACTAGAGGAAATTCCATGCGGACCTGAATTTTTAGGCTGCAAGGCAGCGTCATCCCTTCGCATTGTAGGTAACCCACAATGTCAAATTGTTACCTTAACAAGTATTTAAAGAAGAAATATAACTAAAAAAGCCTTTTTTTTAAATATATCAGTTAAAATTAACCTAAAAGTTTTCCCCTTCAATATACCTTTTCAACTTCCTACATATTTCGTTTCGCACATCGTATCATCGCAGGCCAATGAACCTATCGTTACAGTTACCGTGAACAATCATGGTTTAACATCTAACTGCATGAAGATGTCACCGGACCTGTTCCTGCGGCACACTGACCTATATCGAGAGGTGAACGATTAGTGATGCGACGCGACAATCGTCGGATTCAATCGATATCGGTAGATAAACCAACAGTCGATCATTTTATTAAGTTAATTATTATTCTAAATGATAATAAAGGATTTTGCGTAATTTCTAGTCTTTTTGATGATTTCGTGTGATTCCGTGAAGATTTATCTGGTAGACTGGTACGTATGTCGTCTTAACAAAGGATCTGGGATCGAATCCCGGATACAAATATTTATATGATGATGACTACGAGCATTTGTACGGAAGTCGTGGCTGTTGTATGTATATATTTCTACAAAAATAAATACTTATTTATGTATTGTGCTTAATACACATTTGCAGTGCTTACTTTGAGGCTAAGCTAATTAAAAATAAAAAACAATTGGTTATTCTGCTTGAGTAATTAAACAAGAATATTAGCGCCCGTTGGGATTTCGATATTACTGTTTTCAATAAATATTATCATTCCTGCAAATATTTAAGTTTTTTATTCATAATGCTACATTTATGATTTTTCGTATATTGGTTTTTATTTATCTATAACTAATTATATAAGGGTCATCCTGTTCTTTGTTTATGTTACGAGGGTGGCAAATAAACGTATGGCCCCTGAGGTAAGCGGCCACCATAACATATAGAAGCCTGCGATACCAAAAATATCACTCGCACTGTTGTCTACCCTGACTCATTGCCCTAACCCTAGGAACCCTGGAATCATACTCACCGGCAGAAACAAAACACCACCAGAAGGTACAGTAATTTAGTGTAATTTTCTGCAACTGTTCTACGTTAAATATGCCCATGCAAAGTTGCTGATTATGAAACTATCGAAGTCCAACTTTCGCTTCCCTATCGACATCCCGCTAGGCACCTAGACCAGTCATTACGGGAACTTAGCGGAGCAGGTTTACACTTTTATTTTCCTTTAGCGGACGCGGAGGCATCCCCGGCCGACACGGTATTATTAGGTCGGGATAGCACGTGGAGCGGGTAATCTCTTTTTATAGGCCATTACGTTTTTTAATAATAGTAGTAGTGAAGTACCGACTGATTGCTTCGCGCAAGTGTTAAAGGTTTCGAGTTAACATTTTTTATGGTCAGAATAAAATTGAATTGTGATTCGAAGTGCTGCTTGTGATTTAAGAGAGCAATTATTAAGTTTTCATTATCATTATTGGAAAAGTGAGTAAGTGGTATATTTTTTTGTATGTGAAGTTCCTTTGATCTGAAGACCGTTGATAACAGAAATTGAGAACTGCTAAATTTGTTAGTTTCAGTATTTATTATTTCATAATCTACTGTTTGTCATTACAGCGACATTTATTTTTTTAGAAACTGGCAACCATATTTTACCTTTAGAGTAGATAGCCAATGGAGGTAATGTGAACTCCCCTTTGAAAAGTAACCTCTTCTTTACTAAGGACACAGTTGAACGGAATAGGGGGAGAAATAAAATATTAACAAATTATTTCACAATAAAAAAATGTAATGCTAGTTTAATTCAATAAACAAGTATTTACTTCCTACAAAACGGCAACGATCTCACGCACGCAAAATGCTTGAAAGAAAAAACAAAACAAGTGCAAGACATGAACTACTCTGTGTTAATAATGTAACAGTTACATGAAGGACTTATGAAATGAGTTGTGTTGTAAAATTCATATTATTTTCCAAAGAAAAATTCTTTCAAACCGCTTTCCAAGTCAAATGGGGACGTGTTTGAGGTTTCAAGTGTCTCTATTGTTTATCATGAAGAACATCTGTTGACGAATGTATCGCGCAACACTTGAAGAATAGCACTTATTTATTTTTCAGTAGAGTCGAAATTCGGTATCTCCACCCACGTGTTGTCGATGACATAATTTCGAAAAAGAAGCCATTATTTCGGTGATTGGTCGCGTTCTATTTTTGTTTTTGCTGGTAAACGACTATTAAGTAACGCCACTTGTTTTCATTGAATTAATTGAAACTATCAGTTATCTCTAAATCTACAAAAAGTGAACTATTATTAAAATATTAACAGAAAGCTTATTGGTGAGCCAGTGTAACAGAAACAATATTTTTTTTTATTCCTCTCCGTCTTTCAACTCTATGTGAATCATGTAATGATATGATTCGATGATAACATTTACGGGCTATGATTTAACTTATACAATTTAACTTATACAATCAAACAAGTACTCTATTTAAGGTTTTATTGATGATGGTTTTATTTGTATATTATCCTAGAAGCTTCATAATTTGACAATTTTTTCCGTCACTAGGCGCAGCACCACCTTTCGAACTTTTGTCCGTGTTGCGAGCTCGATTCGATTGAAGCAGATATACTTAGTAGTAACTTTTAAAAGGTCTTCTCTTTTTACCCGGCTGCGCAATGCAAGAGCGCGAAGCGCGACGCGCAGACAGGGTTATGTGTTTAACAGTCTATATATGTATGTTTGTTCCTTTGTGGCACACTAGAGACCAAACGCCTGGACCGATTTTGATGATTTATACATCAATCGATTCGTCTCAATCATGGGAGTGCTACTAAAGATATGATAGTAATCAAAATTCAATATGGGCAAAATTAGACGCCATATTGTGACGAAGTAAAAAAAATAAGTTGACTAAATATGTCGAGTGGGGTATCACTGTCTAGAAAATCAAAAATCATATTTAGGTTGCGAACATCATTTTTCATTTTATATGATTGTTTAGGATCTACAACGCTTTAAAGTTGTATATTAACCACTTACGCTTTTAATTTCAATCTTACGTTTGTATGGATCTTTGTTACTCTTTCACCTTAAAAAATACTGAATGGATTTTGATGAAACTTAACAGTAATATAGCTCATATATGATAATTACGTATATATAATAATTTATGTAGTTATTGAGTGAATTGGGCAATATATAACAATAAGTGTCACATAAGACGGAAAAAAATCTCCCACCTGCGAGCCATTTTGGCCTGCACTGCAAAAACAATAAAAGTTACATGAATGTAATATAGAGTGAAAATGTATCTCTTGAATAGTTCTAAAAAAAAGTCCGTGACACTATATATCTATTTTTAATGTGTAAGTCATTACCGCTAAAATAGTGAATCAAAACTAAAATATTATTAGATATCTATTTTCAAAATGCACATTTTGTATTAACAAATCATTTTTTATCAAAACAAATACTTTTATCGCTTTTGATATTTAAAGACGATAAACTTTGCTTTTTACACTATGTCATTTCGACAAATATTTAAAAAGTTACAACGATGACAAAGTGATAGCGCGGTGTACTATGTAAAAGAAAAAAAAATGGGGTATTCGCAGTATCTGATCCTATACGAAGTACTAACAATAAAACTGTGATACAGTTCCTTCTTATTAAATGATGAAAAAAAATATTATAATAATAGGTATTTATGATTATTGAATTTTAATGAAAAACTCAGAATTTTACTGTTTTTCATTTTTTTAAACGATATTACTCAATGTTACCCCATTTTTCGCTAGTAAGTACATACTTATTGGAATCCCTGTATTTATTAATTAGCTCGCGATAATATTGGTTTTGTAATAATTCTGCAAAATTCAAAGTAAATAATGTAGATTTTTATAGGTAAATCACCCCTTTCATCACCCTACGCCTATAAGTATTGCGATGTTGTAGCTAAGAACCAAGTTCCCATCTACTTCTATATGGGAATTCATTGTATTCGGTTTAGCTATTAGGGCACAGAAGCGCAACAAACAAACTCACTTTCGCATCTATAATATTATATTATACTTACTAGTGATCTTCCCGGGCATTGTACGGGCGAAATTTATTTATCGGGATAAAATATAGCCTATGTCACTCGGACAAAATGTATTTAAATAAAGAAAAATGTTATAATAAATAATGTAGCTATCTTATGTTGAATTAATATTTGAAACCGGTTCAGTAGTTTGACAGATTATTTGTTACAAACATATAAATCTTGCTTCTTTATAATATTAGTATAGATAGTTAGGATAAGTATTTAATTGATGAAGAAGATTTAAAAATAAAGTAAGTAATAGGTTTATTTGATTATATTTGTAAAAGTTACTTAGCATTTGTGCTTAATAGTGATACGTTATTCGGTATTTTTATAAACAAAAAAAAAATTTGGAAAATAATTGCCATGATTGCACTACTGGGAGTACTCTTCATTCGAGCTTTACACTACCAATAAAAAAGGGTCGAACACAAAGTCTTTGACCTGTTAAATGTGAACGCTTTAAAAGAAAACTACAAAGAGAACTATAAATTGATAATAAATGAGATTGCTATGGTGCTCTACCTAACTTTATGAAAATTTTATTATGCGCCTTTAGTTTAATCAAATATTATAAACTTTGCTTTGGTGATTGCATAATTATTTAATTTAGTGATCTAAGGCAATTGCCACCATTGTCCAAAACAACAGACGGGAATTACTGCTTTCTTCAACCTGCGACATAAACGTCATTGATTGGTATTGTATATAGGGTGATTAAAAACATTTGAAGTTAACTTCTGGCATCTACATATTGGGTTTCTGTGAATTATGTAGGTTCATCAAATTATGAGACTAGGGACTGACACTGAATTTGTGTATATCACAATCTTAGACGTCCGGCATTGACATGACAATGCAGCCACTGCCAATTTTAAATAGTCGACGAATAAAAGTAAATGAATTTTATATTTACTGCTAAACTATTAAAAAAAAACATAAACAAAGAATGACTTTTTGAGTAAGTGCTAGTTAGTTTACTATAAAATTTACATACATAAGAGATATTTATGTAACGACTTGATTTAACTTCACCCATTTTTGTGAAAAATTATGCCCATCTGTAGCCTTGACCCCGCTGGTAAAGTCTTTATATGTCTTAATAAATCAATCTTTTAGACCGACGCTGACGCCAGGTACTTAATAATTCCCGCGATATTAATTCTCATACTACTACGGTATATACCGTCTTAAAATACTAACTAACTAAAAAGTGTGAAATAAAAAAGGTAAATTTAAAAAATCAAAAAACCCGACTGCTTAATTATACTTCAAATAAAAACTGAAAAGAGAAAAACAAGTCCAGTAGTCTATAATTCTGTTAATAAGGAACAAAGCTACTTTAACAGTCGGGACCCATTAGATATTCAAGAATACATAATATTTTTCAACAGTGGGTCCCGACTGTTAAAGTAGCTTTGTTCCTTATTAACAGAATTATAGACTACTGGACTTGTTTTTCTCTTTTCAGTTTTTATTTGAAGTATAATTAAGCAGTCGGGTTTTTTGATTTTTTAAATTTACCTTTTTTTTTAAAACTGCATGTTAGTTACAACACAACTTAATCTGAGAATATTTACTCACATAGAATGCGCTTCTCTTAATTTTTCGGGCAACAAATATTCGAACATCTTGTGCGTTAAGTCCTTGACAAGTCCTCGGCGGACCTTTCTTTTACGATTGAGGGACTTTCGTCCTCCACGGACAAAAGTCATTTGCCTGTGCAGGCCATAATCCTCAATTACAGTGAAGCTAGAACTTTTTGAATTCATACGGATACCCAAGGAGGTCATCAACATAATACATGCCCGAAAAAGATCAACAATTGTTGCTAACTACCGTGCACAATAAGAATCATAATCGCACGGCAAATTCCATATAAGATGAAACACTAGTAGGTACCAACTAATGCAACTGGTATTTCCTGTAAGTACCTGTTCGTATGAGATCTCTCTCGATACAATGGCTTGACACCCACACTTCGCAAACGGCTCAATATTTGAACAGTGTCTGTGTCGCGAAAGCTTTGCATTTGTTTTGGATGAACAATATCCTTTATAATTATTGTATTGACATTTAGAAAGTTTTAAAAAGCCGCGTCATTGTATATAGCTAGCTAGATATAAGTTCTTAATCTTGATAAACGTTGAATAAGAAATATTATAGTTTCATTGGTTAGAAAATAACTAAAAGTCACTTGTACCAATGTTTTTAAATCAATAACTACTACTGCAACTACAAGTATCATTTTATTTCAATTTCGATGAACTTTTGGTGCACGTGGCCCTAGAGATAAGAAATATCTTTTTGCCAAGAAGTAATTAGTACATACTTTAATATCGAAATAATACTTTAATCTAAAACTTTAGGCACCCTGCGCACGTACTTTGCGCTATGTATGGTATGTTTGACGACTACTGAAAATTCGCCTGACCAAGCTAAAACAAATAATAATTAAACCGATATTAATGACAGAATACGCTAAACATTTAAAAAATAACCTAATTTGATCCTACTCTTGCATTTAAGTGAACAAACTTTAAAATCATTTTTATCAATGTCATAGAATCAAACGTGTCATGACATTCATGTCACATTTTTGTTTTATTATTTTCTACTTACACAAGGCTTTGTTCTAATACCTGCGCATAACTGTTCCGTTCAACTCATCGATGTTTGTTTTTCTGTATTATGTTTCGGTTAAATGTCACGACCTCGCATATATATTTTCGCCGATATTGTTACTTGTTCCGCCTACATTTCCTACTATAAATCAAATACTAGGCGGCGTCGCTCTACATTCGCCCATAGATATATACTTTTGTATCCGTATTTGTCACTTGTCTATCATTAGCCTCGAACATTGCAGTGACAAATTATCGGCTACTTTTTCGTTTAAGAAACTAGCAATAGATATTCATGATGTGCAAACAGAAAAGATGCATCTATTAATAGTTGATCGCTGACTGTTCACACTGCCGGCGACTAATTTGTCGCTGAGTGACAAAAGCTATCATATATTATAATATACGCTATATATAGTGTCAACGCGTTTCTAGTTTCTAACTCTATTCGCTTCTCATTCATCGTCGGCAGTGAAACAAGTACCAAAGGTAACACAGTCATTTATTTATTTATACATTTTGTATACACAAATATAAATAAACAGTGATAACAAAAATAAATACTAGTACAATGGCACAGCTTGTTTCAATCTGAAATTTCTTTCAGGCCTGTGCCGTGATATTCAAACTGTTCCGTTCAACCCATCGATGTTTGTTTTTCTGTATTATGTTTCGGTTAAATGTCACGACCGCACTTATATTTTCGCCGATATTGTATCTTGTTCCGCCTACATTTCCTACTATAAATCAAATACTAGGCGGTGTCGCTCTACATTCGCCCATAGATACTTTTGTATCCGTCTTTGTCACTTGTCTATCATTAGCTTCGAACATTGCAGTGACAATTTGTCAATTCAATAGCTACCCATTATATTGTAATATCGTCGCAGCAAATCAAAGTGTTTGTTATGTGAAACCTTTTTAATATTTAACATGTGTTGGTTTAGTCGATTCGATTGTGAGGATCATAATCGATGTTTGCATTTCGTTGGATTGTTTTATAGATCTTGTTATTTTTACTTGTGGTTTGAAGTACAAATTCAGCAGCTGTTGCAATTTATTGAACTACATTATAGACAGAGCTTACTTGATGCCATATGGCAGGCAGGATAAGTAGCGACAAACAGGGTTTCTTGCCCAAGTGGGAGAGTTAATCTCTCTCTGTTTTCCCCTAAATATTTCTTCTGATAATTTTCTTTGAGGGTAGAACGCTTCGTTACGTAACGCGTTACGGCGCTAGCCTGTCTGGCTTCCCTTCCTCTCACGCATATGGCAGCGGTAGGCAGATTGCTCCTTTCTCACTCTAACCCGCAGCGCCGGTTAGATTAGTTTAAGTTATCACTTCTGTCGTTAGACGCGGGACGCTCACGCATTTTTTTATTAATTTCAAACATCACGAAAAATCCCAAATATGAAGTCATTTCGTTCAGGTATCCTCAGCCTCTTAATATCCCCACTGCTGAGGCACATCAGGCCTTCCGCATGGATGGAATAGTCATTTGGTGTTTGCAGCCGAGACCAACGGCTTAACAAACGTTCCTTCGCACTGAGCAGATTGAGTAAATTTTTGATCACCCATCCTATAACAGGCCATTGCTTAACTTCTACGATCGCGTATATACTGTGGCCCAAGCACGATTTGCCAAAGTTTCTATGAAAACTAAGCAGCGCCCATTCGGACGTAAGAACACAATTACTTTTTCTATACAAAATTTGACATTGACTATACGGTTACGGCACGGTCTAGTACCCGTTGGACCCTCACGTTTCGACCCTAAAGCAAAAAGTGCCCATTGGACCTATTTCTTGGTGTCCATTGGACTTTCTTAAAAAAAATATATATTAAATGAGCCCGTTGGACCTTTTCTTTTGGTGCCCATTCGACCTTCTTAAAAATTTTAAATGCAATGTGCCCGTTGGACCTCTTTTTTGGTGCCCATTGGACCTTAGAACTAATTCAATATGCCCATTGACCTCTTTTTTGGTGCCCATTGGACCTTAGAACTACCTGTTATCAATCCTTCTCGTTTAGGTTTTGTTTATTTTCTAAGTTGGTCCTCTTTCATCTTTCAATAAGCAGATGTTAAATACCTAGTAATGAGGTTTTTGTGCTCAATCGAAAGTTTTATGAGGCAAAAGCCCACGTAGTTACGCAAAAGGCCACAGGCGCTAATGTGGGAGGTGCAGCAATTGACTAACAACGCTAGAAATGAAGCTCGCATTCAATTTGTGAATACTGCATTGTTCGAGAGATAAGCTATAAGTACATGATTTGTGACGAACAACTCATCTCTATGCTATATTGAGTTTGTAATGGAGTTTACTAATAAGAGGGACGCGTAATTTTCCTTACTAAAAATTAATTTGCATATGTTTCACTATCTTAATGATTAAAAGGTTTTTTTCGTGTTGCAATATCGAGCATTGCATATATACAATAAGTTATTAATACGTCACATTTAAGTTTGATTTATTTATATAAATTTAAAGTAGCTACTCTTTGTGGATAAACAGATTGCGAATTCCGCCTTTTTATCTCCCAAATAAAAAAAATACTGTTAATTCTTTTCTATGTACTCATCGGGGTCATTGCTCCTACAGCCATTGTTACACTGCGTACTACTTCAACTTTCCCGCCAAAATATTTAAGAGATAAAATAGCCACTGGTTGCCAAGACCGGTCATCGAAATAAAAATAAATCGTCTTGCTTTGTTACGCAACGCGCATGAAAAGGTTAAAAGGTCCTTATATTTGCGTCCTCAAAATTCGAATACATTCACATCTGAAGTTAACTGGTAACGAATGCGCACGCGCTTCGGTAGTGCGCAAACGTGTCAAGGAGGTAACTATGCCGATGATATTCGCCGCTCCTTCGATAGCCGTCATGCGCGCAGAGTAAAGACATACAGTAGGTCAAGTGCTCGAACTTACAGGTGCACGTATTTTTACCCGACTAAAGTAAAGCTTATAGAAGGGATCATTGGGATTGCTTGTTGAATATTGAACAATAAAAAGTGTTCGCGAATTTTCATAATTTATACTTTTCAGTAAGTTTTTAATAAAAATCCAAAAAGTCGGTCATTTCGTTTTTTTTGGAGATATGTATTTTTAGGTTATGTGGAAAAAGTGTCTTTTATTTACCTACAATTTTGCTATTAAATTTCTTCGATAGGAGTTGTAGTTTTTCCGAAAATGGCGATAAACCGTTTTCCCCCCTTAAAAGGTAACCCCCCCCCCGTTCCAGATCTCAAATTGCTCGGAAATTATTTTTCCTCCTTTTGAATCTGTTCTTTAATCGTTTTAAAATGCGTTTCATCCTGTTCTGATTTTTTTTCACTGATTACCATTTTCAAAGGGATCCGCACTGGTCTATTATGTTTATTCTGTTTATTAGAAAGATTTGTATCTCAGCAGTGGGGATATTAATAAGCTGATGAAGAGTCATATTCTTAGTTAAGTTACGTCTTGACAGTGTAACATACTTAAAGAAGTTTTCCTCAAAATCTTCGTTCAGTTCTTTTTCCAGATGAATCATGTTAAACTGTTACACAAATGTTATTGCTCTGTGGTTACTACGTGTGCGGACTTATGGTGGCGAACTGTGCGGCGCTATCTGCCGTTAGATCGGATCAGATTTCGTGTCTCGCAATTTTGAATAGGTTTTCTTGACCTTTGTTAAATTTTTGGACACGTCTCTTTGAGGATTTAGGTTTTTTTTGTGTCAGTCAGATGTTAAACTTTATAGAGCTCCGTACCTCAATTGAGCAATAGGTCTGAAAATTGATAAAGGGACTCCTTGAGCTCGTACATAATGCTAAAAAAATATGATCGAGATGAGGATCACTAAAAACTGGTGAAATGTTCTGATGAACACCGGAATATGGAATTAGATGCCTGCGTTACCGAGTTACCTACTCTAATCGCATTTGATTGAGCAGATCCCAACGACGAACATCGACAGAAACACAACACCACAAAGACCAGTTTTATCTTCGTTATATCGGCTATTATTCGCTTAAGAATTACAATAACATTACAATAGATATACATTCCGTGCAAACGAAAGAGATGCTAATATTAATAGTTAATCGCTGACTGTTCATACGGCCGGCGAGAATTCTCTCCACTAATTTGTCGCTGAGTGACAAGAGCTATCAAAGGTTTTGGCTCAGCGATGCTCATTTGATATGCGAGCGCGTGCACTTTGCTCAGGATTGTCTCTACTTTACTCACAAACTTGCTTATAGTCCAGTGATAAAACTATCGAAACTACACACTCGCTCGCAAGAAGGGGATCATCACAAAGAATGGAAGGCCCTGAGCCACTTCTACCATTACCCTTCAATCAAGTTCGTTCATAGGTGCGTCAACGAACCATTCAGAGAAATAACACCCGTTGGGCCAGTATCGAGGGCTGCAGGCAATCTAAGGATATTTTTCCTAGCCTCAACCCAGGAATAAAAACCGTTAAATCTTAACTGAAGTGATCTCCGAGTAATGCTGGGCACCATAACAGGTTACTGCCTACTTAACAAGCATTTACAAACCATACGTGTTACAGATAGCTCTCATATGTCATGAGATCCTGGAATGCATGAACGTGGCAGAACAACGGGCATCAATCCTCAGGAAGCCCAGGACGCTTCTAGAAGCCTGTGAGAGTCCCAAGAGACTACTGCGTGTCTGGAAGGAGCTGGGCTGGCTGTGCTAGCTAGCCCAACGTATCCTGCACGCACAATGCACCAATGCACAATGTACCAAGTACGGAGTGTACATGCGGAAACGGGGGCCCACAACAAGTAACAAGTACACACTCGCTTCCCGCTGCTCGCCAACTCGTTTCTAGTTTCTAGCTATTCGCTTTTCGTTCATCGTCGGCAGTGGGACAAGTACAAAAGGTGACACAGTCATTTATTTATTTATATATACATTTTGTACACACAAATATAAATAAACACTGATTAAAAAATATACTAGTACAAGGGCACAGCTTATTTCAATCTGAAATTTCTTCCAGCAGGTCCGTGGTAGGAAAGCACATTGAAAAGGCAGTCACTGTGTAATCTGATTATGATTAAATATATACGTTAAATACTTATGAATAGGGGGCATACCACATAACATTTATACATAAGTACTATACTTATAATAGTATATATATAAATACATACATATATAAATATTATGGACTACAAGAGGAGAAAAGAAACAATGGAAAAAATTAGGACAAGAAGATAAAGAATATTCCTTTAGACGTTTTTTTGAACATCGAGACAGAACTGAAATCTCTGATTCCTGCTGGCACCGAAAATCAGTGTCATGATGAACATATCCAAAGTGTTTTAAGATAGATTATGAGATCTCGTCCAGTCTAAGAGTCCTTAATCTAGGTCTCATTTCCTCCACAATCTGTGCCGGTGCTCCAAATAAGGCTGCAGCCAGGTTGTGCGACTGTAACTGACGGTGTGTTCACGTCGTAATTATACTTCCATAAGTCTATGTCCTAAAATGGTGTTATCAAGCCGCTGCTATTTGAAAACTTGCGGTTACAGTACGCGTTACGTCTTACCTGCAGTCGTGAGAACTGTTTTAGTAATTACTTAATTCATTTAGCATATTGTTCTTTTAAAGGTAAACCTCGTTTTTAGGGTACCGTGGTCTTAACAAGGAACCCTTATAGTTTCGTCATGTCCGTCTGTCTGTCCTTCTCCGGTTTTGCTTGGAGACTGTTAGCACTAGAAAGCTGTAATTTTGTGGAGATATGTATATCAATCATGCCGACAAAACGGTAGAATAAAATCTTGAAAAATATTTTTTAAGGGTAGCTCCCCTACATGTAACCTGCAGATGATTTTATTTTTTCATCGTCTACCTACCCCATCGTGTAAGGTATCGTTGAACAAGTCCTTTAAAATTACTTAGGGGTTCCTAGGACTATTTTTCGATTGGATCCGTGTGCGAAATATTGAACTTTAAAGTGCTAATCTTTGTTCGTGTAGGGTGTCCTCTAAAAGCTAAACTATTGGCTTGAAAATCCTGGAAAATTTCATGAAAGTGTTTTGCATAAAATTTTAAGGAAAATTATATCGGTTAAAATAGATTTGTTAGATTAAGACTAATAGTCGTTCAACTTATGTATTAGAAACAATTTGACCTTAAAAGTGACTTAGACGAAGTAATTGCTTAATATGTACTCGTAAACTCTTTCCGAATTATACTGTGGTGAAGACGAGCAACTACTAAAACCCTACACTGCGCGTGGCACGACAAGCACTTGGCCGGGTTTTTATGTTAAAAGGGTGGGTGGCAAACAACTTCATGGCCAGTGTTGCCAGGTGTCCCGATTTTCAGGGGTCTGGGGACGAAACGATGAAATTTAGGTAATTAACATAATATGTACTATACTTTCACTAGTAGTTTAAAACGCAACAAATTAAACACAGACTTAAAAACCCCTTGGTTTTTTGTTTACTGTCCCGATCTGCAACCCTAAATTCCGATTTTTTTGACCTCATGTACCGATTTTAAACAAATCGGACCTGGCAACACTATTCATGGCCCTCCTGATGGTAAGGGGCCACCACAGTCTATAGACGCTTGCGATTCCAAAAATATCACTTGCTTCATTGCCTACTGTGTCCCAATAAACCCTACCCTGAAGCTCTTATTTAGTAGAACAGATTTTTGGAATAAATAAATAAATAAATATTGCCAACACTCACACCAATTAGCCTAGCCCCAAAGTAAGCACTATTAAGGCTTGTGTTATGGGATACTAGGGTAACGGATAGATTACATATACAGTACATATATAAGTATATTTATATAGAAATACATATTAAACATCCATGACTGGAGTACAAATGCTCATGTTCATCACACAAACATCTGCCCCCACCGGGATTCGAACCCGGGACCTCTCGAGTCGGCGACACCATGAAACCCGGCGTACAAACCACTCGGCCACGGAGGTCGTCAATGGAATGAAATTGTTTTTTATATAAATCGATTAAAGAAATCATTATTTTGTTAACTGATAAGAGCGCCCGCAAAGCAATATAAAAAGTTTACAATAACCAACCAAAGTTTACAGTAACTGGACTGGTACGAAAATTCACGTCTGTGGAATAAAATTTCTATTGGGTGTCATCATCATCATCATCATCAGCCTATTAATGTCCCGACTGCTGGGGTACAGGCCTTCCCTATGGATGGAATAGGGAGATTGGGCCATGATCCATCACGCGGGCCCATTGCAGATTGGCGGGTGCTATCGACTTCAGATACAGCCGGAACCAACGGCTTAACGTGCCTTCCGAAGCACGGAGGAACTCGAGAAAGAAGATTTTTGGTCACCCAATAATGACCGACCATTGCGAAAGTTGCTTAACTTCAACGAACGAACGAACGGCCGAACGCGCTAGCCACCTGCGCCATCGAGCTCCACTATTGGGTGTAAATAATCATCATCATCATCAGCCTATTAATGTCCCCACTGCTGGGGCACAGGCCTTCCCTATGGATGGAATAGGGAGATTGGGCCATGACCCACCACGCGGGCCCAGTGCGGATTGGTGGGTGCTAACGACTGCAAATGCAGCCGGGACCAACGGCTTAACGTGCCTTCCGAAGCACGGAGGAGCTCGAGATAGTAAATTTTTGGTCACCCATCCAATGACCGACCACTGCGAAAGTTGCTTAACTTCAACGATCGCAGCCGAACGCGCTAGCCACCTGCGCCATCGAGCTCTCCGATCTGAGCTTTATATGTAAATAATATTAAATACCAAATATACAACAAGTTCTTACACAGTCTATCTCTATTAATTTTATTGCTATTCTTTTGTAAGCATTCGACAACTGTATCATTAGCATCTGATGTTAAATAAGATATCATTGCTATGTTGCATAATAAAAAACACTGTCAATGTCAAACTTCAAATTTGATACATACACAATACACATAGCTGTATTATCCAATATACCTGCTATAAAACTTTAATATACCTATATGTTATCTTTTAAATATTTCCGAATATGGCATCGAGAGAAAAAACCGTCCGCGACTTTGAAGAGTCTCTGCTGAAAATCTCTAAAATTTGAACAACATTAAAAACTTTTCTGTCTAAACTAAATTGCTTTTTAATTAATTATTTTTAAAGTGAAACTCTTATAACACCACCGCATTTTTTTCGTTCGTCTTTAGCATTTCGCGTTACATTTTCACACATCGCACCACATCAGTTTTTTATTTAAAAATTCAGCATATTTTTATACAAAAGTACAGAAATTTAGTAACTCTTTTCACGTGAATCATATGACGCAATGTTAAATGTATAAAATAAGAATTAACGAACATATTAACCTTCATTTGTAATTTAGTAGGGAAAGTTGGCCATTGTAAAATACATTAGATAACTTCACATTATACGCGATATTCTCATATCTTTATATAACAATTATATTCTAGCCTAGAAAAGAATGTGGTATTTCGTTAAGAACAGTGGATAGTTAAGATTATTTCTGTGGTGAAAAAATAATATCTTATACTGTATTTTCCTGGGTTTTGGTTAATCTATAAAAAATAACCTTATTTGTTTCATAGAAGGTAAAATAGAAATAATTCCGCCCCTAATCACAACGAAATAAAATTAATTATCATATGTCAAAACATTGAATTTCGTTATGCTTTATATTTTCCCAATTCACACAATTCTACAAAATACAGATATTACGTGAAAAGTAAATCAAATGTGCACCAGATAGACTGATAGTAGATTTCATCACCCTACTAACTTTGATTATAAAAATTATTTCCAACACACACCAATAAGGCCTAGCCCCAAAGTAAGCACTGTAAGGCTTGTGTTATGGGATACTAGGGTAACGGAGAGAATACATAATATACTGAATATATATAAGCATATTTATATAGAAACACATATTAAACATCCATGACTGGAGTACAAATGCTCGTATTCATCACACAAACATCTGCCCCCACCGGGATTCGAACACGGGACCTCTCGATTCGGCGACACCATGAAACCCGGCGTACAAACCACTCGGCCACGGAGGTCGTCAAAATTATATAATTATGTATTTCTTTCCTAAAATACTTTCAAATCTAGAATAAGCAATACCTATTAAACTTATCAGTATTTAAGTTGTTAATTAGATTACTTAGATCACTCACCCCGATGGTAAGAGACGCCAGTTCGAGTCAAGCCTGTGACAGCAAAATCATTTTCACATGTTAAATTGTAAATAAACTTACGTGTGGTAAATAATGGAAATTCCTAGCTCAAAAGCCGATAGAAAACAATCAGATAAAAAAAACGAAACACACACGCAACACAATCGCATATATATGAGTACGCATGATGAGAAGTTTACAGAAAATAAATAATTCACAAGATACGCGATAAATCTAAAAGAAAAATAATAAACTATCATACTGGTAGATCACAAAGCCACAGACTACGTGATCAAATTATCAATAGTACTGGATAATAATACTTACAACTTAAAATAATAGTTTAATCTTTTATTTTATTTGCCAGCACTTAAAATAATGCTTTTCACTGCCAACAGCGATTAGCATATTATTAGAATTTTTATTTTCTGTACAACAAAGAGAAAATAATAATGTATAGTGCTTTGTTAGTATTCACTGCACAATAAACAAACATTTTGACATAAACTGTAAATTAGCAACACATGAAGTAGTACTTTGAAATAAATAAATATTTGTATTTGTTGTATTTCCATTTATGTTGTTTAAATAATATGGTAAGCTCGTTTTGGAAACTTAGAAAGTTATATATCTAGTGTATTGTCTTTAAAAAAATGATTAAAATTAGAAAAAACAGAGTGTGATCGAAAGGCAAAGAAGTAAGGCAGGTGTGGTTATTAAATTAAAATAATGATCTTAGTGAAAAAACTGGAACCCAATTATTGCCATTAGGGTATCCATATAGACATGGTTACGTCGAAGATTTTTAATAAAAAGATTATGTGTCCGGATCACACATCTGAAGTGAAACTTCTTTTCTTAAATAACCTAATATTAGGCGGTGCATAAGGCATTGGCATAGGGGAATGGAGCAGCGCTAAATAAATATTTAAATATATATATTGTCTCACACACATACACATACATATATATATAGTCGTGTAACGATCTTGAAGCTTTCCCGTTTCATCTTACATAGGATTTTTCCGAAGTTTCACTTCAATACTAAAAAAACACTATCCAAATTTTTTAATTCTATGTAGTAACAGAATTTTTAACATTAGTATTTTAGGAACATTAAAGTATTTCTGTTTTATACGCTTATTAATGTTAGGTCTGTGTTGACGCCCTATAGCTTTATTATCTACAAGGACTGGCCACGTGCCCAGGTTTTACAATACTCCTTGCGATTATAAGATAAGAATGTACTACGAAGATGCCTTAAGAATACGTACACAATATAATTTATGGTACATAGAAGTCCAGAAGAATAACAAAGTGAAAACTCAGTTTCAAATTTTAACCTAAGCCTTTTTGTATACAATTTATAGTAGTCAGTGTTTTATTTACTTATTTATTTATTATGGATCACCAGTGAATGATAATTAGCATAATTAATATATAAAACACAATGTCACAAAATAATACATCCATTGTACATCCTATTTAAGGCAACTGCAACATACAATATAGATAAAACTTTATACACACCAACATGCACACATACAAAATATGAGTAAACACGTTTTTTAATAGCATATATTTATCTAAATCTATTAAAATATAATTAAAATTAATACTAAATTCAATTTTCAGAGTTTAAATGTTCCATGCAATTATTTGAAACTTCCTTTAATTTTGAACGTCACGGGTTTGCGTTTGAAAAGTATAATTGCCGATTATGCAGGCATTATGTTTTAGATGTAGAGTCGGCTATGATAGTTACTTGGTTTCTTAATTTAAAAGCAGTATATAAATAAAGTGATATTGTTTGATTTCATTTTTCCTTTTCCTAACCGTGAATAAATTTATTAAATACTTTTCACAATGCTTCAAAATGGAAAAACAGTTTTGTAAACATACAATCTCATTGGTTCTCTTCTGCCAAATGCTATAATGGCATTTTTCGTAAACATGCAATGCTTTCACATGCTCAAAGTCTTTGTAGCAATTAAATATTAGCTCATTAGTTTCAAGTATACGAGTGAAACTAAGTATTAAGTTAATAACACATCGAAGGTCTTCCAAATCTAAGTGAGCATTTTTTTTTAGTTTCAAATTTTTTATATAAAACGTACCTTGGTACAGACATCGAGACCGATCGAGACAAAGGCTTTTTTGTTGGCAGCCTAAACATCCTCTGATATCGAAGATCCATCTTCACAAAACACAAATACACACAAACACGACCACTCACAACTTACAAACATGAGCAACTAACTGAAAATAGAACACACCAATTGCAATCTAATTATCATAAAAATTTCAGGTTAGTATAGCCTTAATAAAGCCGTTAGGGGCAAATTGCATTGTAATAGCAATTGTCTCGCTCTACCGCAAGGCGTATGCTAATTGAGGAAAAGAGAGCCAAGTTCGGATGTGTTTCGAAATCGGCTGTCGCAAGCACATGTTTGTGTTAATTAAACACCGGGTTTATTTGTAATTGTATTTAAAACATTGAAGATGTTTAAAATTTAAATGGAAAGATTTTGTGATACATAAATTGAGTGGAATGGTTCGATGGTTATAATTGTGAACCTTGTGTAATATAATAGGTATGTGAAAATTACTCTCACGTGAAATATGCATGTACAGGTTACAGATTTAATATGATAAAAAGAGGTATTTTGATACAAATATCACATTTGTTAACAACAATAGAGAGAACTCCTTTTTCAGGGTTGCGTACCCCAAAAGAAAAAAAAGGAACCCTTATAGGATGACTTTGGTGTCCGTCCGTCCGTTCGTCTGCCAAGACCCTTTTTCTCAGGAACGCGTGGAGGTATTAAGCTGAATTTATATCAAATACTCAGGTCTACTGTCCCTTGGAGCTGCACTAAAATCAAACTCCTAAGTCAACGCAATCAAAAGAAACAGCCGTTTATGCCGTAAAACTTGCAAGGGAATCAAAACCTACAGGGTACTTCACGTGAACTCAGAATCTTGAAATTTGGTACGAAGCAACGTCCTATAGCACAGATAAATTGCCAAAACCGTCAATATTCTTACAAGTTTGGACGGAACCATCGGTGCGTGATTCCGACTCGTACTTGGCCGGTTTTTATTTATCCATGGGAAATAATCATCTGAACTCATTTTTCACTTTGAATGAACACTTCAAAAAAAAAACAAGAAAAGCCAGTTTTTCGTTAGCAATCAGATGTTAAGTTAATATTGTAACTGCCTTTGTAGTCTATGCCCGTGTGTCTTTTTTCCAATTGATTTTTTAATTTATTATGTTTATGCAGGAAAACGAGCTGGCAGTCAACCAGTCCAGATGGTAGGTGTTCACTGCCGCCCATGGACACTTGTAGCACCAAGAGTACTCATGCATTGCCAGCTCTGAAAGAAAAGGTTTACCCGCCTTTTAGGAAATGCTGAGAGACATTCGTTCCAAGTCTTGCTAGTACGGAACGCGCGTATCACAAGTTATTAGAACGCCAACTTCCAGCTGATGTATATTTCATTAATTTGTGTAATATTTTAAAATGGATATCTAGTTAATTTATATGCGGTAGAAGTTCGAGCGAGAGGTATGTCAGCAAAACCTCTCTATAACCTTCTAAAAGAGCTAGGCCTGTCGAGAACTGCAGTAAGTTCAATTTTGGAACGAGTAACTATGGCTGCACTTACAGGCTCCTATCAAATTTGGCTAGGAAGGGCAGCAGAGCAGTGAAGGTGAGCGTTGATACATTCTCAAAGGGGACCTTCTTAAACCTACACCTGGGTCGCAAGTCTCGGGAACTGCAAAGAATATCTCTATCCCCCACACCACCCGCACGGTGAATTCATGGATTGCTAAGAAGTTCATCTCAATAAAACAAGATTAGTGTAAAATTATCACTTTAATAACTCACAAAGCTTTACTGCAAGCTGCAAGATCTATAAGTACAAGATAGAAGTTCAAAATGTCAACTCGTTAGAATTTACGCCAACTGGCCATTCAGTTGGAGATTTTATGCTATTCAAGAAGATAGTTCCGCGTCTCGCGACAATCGGAGGCTTTGCTAGGACTTATTAGGTATGAAGTACACCCTAGCGGAACGTCTGCTCTGATTGAAAACTAGGAAGTCGTCTGGCACGCTTGCGCATTAAGCTTATCGTATCAACTTACAGCATTTACGAGAAGGTATGCTTATTGATCATAATCTCGATGGGACACTGATGAACACGGGTGAAATCGGGTACAAGACTATTATTTGATTTAGGATAGTAAATTGTTGGAAATGTTTCGTTGAATGTCCCTATTTATTTTGCGTGGCAAAAGTGAAAGATATCATAAAGGTTTAATTGACGACCTCCATGGCCTAGTAGTTTGTTTGACGGGTTTCATGGTGACGTCGACTCGAGAGGTCCCGATTTCAAATCCCGGTGGGGTCAGATGTTTGTATGATGAATACGAGCATTTTTTGTACTCCAGTTATGGATGTTTAATATGTATTTCTATCAAAATATACTCATATATGTACAGTATATGTATTCTATCCGTTAATCTAGTATCCCATAACACAATCCATATAGTGCTTACTTTAGGGCTAGGCTAATTGGTGTGTTGAATTTTTTGAAATTGCTCTTTTATCTTGTTATTATTTATTTGTGTTCTATTTTGTATTATACGAAATCTCAGATCGCCAAAGACAAGCGGTTACCTATACTATATTTATTAATGTAAGTATGAATTAGTGTCTCTACACTTTAGTATCAAAATTTACAACTTTTTATACAATTAAAATGTTTTAATTACTTCCATGTATATAAAACGATGGACCACAGCTAGTTTTTTTTTTTAGTTTGTATGCTGCTGGTCGCAGAGGACCTTTACAGCGTCACCGGGTTTGGGGACGGCGAGATCCTAAGGGGACCTCAAGCCGAGAATTGGCGAGTGCCTCTAGAGGTATTCCAGGCGGATGGCATCTCCCACGGGGGGAGTCTCCTCTCCGTTTGAGCCTCTAGACTCAAGGCTCTAGGCTCCACTAGAGGGTGTCTCTGAGACTCGGACCTCGGCTCTAGTAAGCCGTTGTTGTGGGGGCGGGGAAGCTAGATAGGTTAGGTCTGTTAGTCTCATATAAAGTAAGATTCCCATACCAGATAAAACGCTGTTTATTTAATACTTTACTTAGCTTATATATTTTTGTAGGTACTGATAAATAATTTGTATTATTTAATCACTGGAATAAAATGAAATATAATTTTATAATGGTCGGCGTTACAATTAAAGAGGTTGTTTTTATTTTTCGAAATATTTGCTGTTAAATTTATTATGGTTTTGGAAAAAGGTCACCATGGCCTAAAGACGGTTACAACATAACAACACTTCGAGGACCTCGATGGCGCAGGTTGTTAGCGCGTTCAGCTGCGATCGTTGAACTTAAGTAACTTTCTCAGTGGTCGGTCATTGGATGGGTAACCAAAAAACTTCTATCTCGAGTTCCTCCGTGCTTCGGAAGGTACGTTAAGCTGTAGGTCCCGACTGCATCTGCAATCGTCAGCACCCGCCAATCCGCACTGAGCCCACGTGGTGCTTCATGGCCCAATCTCCCTATTCCATCCATAGGGAAGGCCTGTGTCCCAACAGTGGGGACATTAATAGGCTGATGATGATGATTTAACTAGAAAAAAAAACATGCAAACTGTATTTGTGACTTGTTTTGCTCAATCTACAGTTTGAACTACTTTTTATACTATAGTGCATAACCTTCGACTCGCAATTGGGCGATATTTTCACATAATATACACATATATATTCGATAGGTATGGGAATCATTTTTGTCATTTATAATAAGGAAGAAAGAAAGAGTGACTTAGTTTTCCCATTTCTTAAACAATATCGTTTGCCAAGATCTTTTGAAAGGAAAAACGTAGAAACGACTGCGGTGGTTCTTACGCAGTCGGACGTAATTGTACACTTTATTTTTATTTCTTAGTCACTTCACACCCATTGGTTTCTAATTGAATAACAAAATAAAAGAATAGCGCCACTTTATGTAAACCATTTGGGCTTGCGTAACATTTGCTATTTGGGAATTGTAGCGAATAATGGTGCTTACGATTCTACATCGATTTCAAGTACCTACCTAATAATGGATGAGTTCTTTTTTGTAGGGTTTTAAAATACCAACGTTTGATTGGATTGTCTGTATTCTTTAAGTCCGTTCTTACTGTACGTGCTTACTAATTAGCTGCTCAATCGAACGAGTTAATAATACCTATACTAAAATTATAAAAACGAAAGTGTGTCTGTCTGTTTGTTGCCTCTTTCTGCTTGAACCATTGAACCGATTTAGATGAAATCTAGTAGAGTCCCGGGAATGGCCTCAAAACTATATTTTAAGCCTATTAGGCCCCTTAAAGACTATAATTAAGCCTTAAGGAATCAAAGCGAGTGTAAAAGTTTGTATTGGAAACCAATGACCATGCAGACGAAGTACCCGCTAGTACCCTATTGTAAAAAGCGCAACATTTTGCCAAACGCAAGAGCAACAAAGCTCCTCATAGTTCGAATTCATGGGTTACTCGAATAATGTGAGAAAACCCGCTAGTAATACCCCATAACAAATCGTACAACATTTTTTTTATAAAGGAAAATTTGCAACAAAACTCCTCATAGTTCGCATTGTCGGTGCAGAAGCTACTTGAATATAAATCAAATGAGATTACATAACTCACCACATATTCCGTAGCACACCATACTGTCGCCGCGGCGGGCGCGCGTAGCGTCCGACAATTTTGTACCGCACCGTTATTAGAGCCATCCCTCCTGAATACTAACTACTCGATCAATAGCTGCGTACGAGTCACATAACTGTTCCTATGGATTTCAACCCAATTCTTTGCATGAGAAATTCCTTCACTATGAACAATTGGAGCCAATTGGAACAACACGCGTTATACAAGAATAAGTTTTAATTCATTCATTTATTTGTCCCGAAAAGATAAATTTAATATAATTTCACTGTAAATTATTCAAAATATGTCAAGAAAAATAATTATAAAGTATTTTATTTCTACATATAAAGCCTCAACAACATCAGTGATAGAATAATTATTTATATGTTTAAAAAAATAAGACTTATTAAGTATTAAAATGTTGGAGTAATTAAAAACAAAAAAGAAACCCCATTATTATTTCTGAAATTTTGCCAATGAAGTTGTTTTTTCTGCAAACCTATAGGTAGGTAAAGCCCTTCGTACACTACACGGAAAAACATTTATATGTGCTTAGTAATGTAATAATTCCTATATAGGTCACAATATAGTCTTCTAAAAACATTTAATCATCATAAATCATCAATCATTTGTTCTTATATGGCAATCACGTGAATAAACAAACACATTTATGAAAAATACATATTTACGCAATAAATTATTAATAATATGGGTGTTTCTAACCAAAAAAAGGAGTAATAAATTATCCTCATTATCAAACGAACTAAATATCTATTTTCGAATATAAAACCTGTTACGTTGTTTAGTGACTTTTTATATGTGGGTGATCTAAATCGTTATAACAGAGGAATACCCACACGTGGACTTAATACTCTACGCGCATACCATACCAATGAGGCGTACACACAACCATGGGAAAAAAATACGCCACCGGACAATAATTAAATCATTACTAGGGATGACGTATACTTCAAACACTCGAGTTGTTGTTATCTGTTATTGTTCTTAACTAGCATTATTCATTACTATATGAGTTTGACACTACATCTTATGGCCGATGAGTGCTAGTGTCACATAAATAGCTACGGATTTTCCCACTTTTTAATAGGAATAACCGCCTGGGTCCTCAGTGTTACATAAATGCTACGGATTTTCCCACTTTTTTTATGAATTAAAGGTCTGGGTCCTCAGTGTCACATAAATAGCTACGGATTTTCCACATTTTGGAATAGGAATAACCACCTGGGTCCTCATCACTAAAGAGAACGAGTTGTGAGACAATACGAGCCGAGTATGGATCAGTGGATTTTAACCATATGCAGCTAAGAGATACTTATTATCTCGGAAAAAAGTTAGGTATGTATGTTTCCTGTAGGATTCTCAGGAAACCAAAGTTAACGCGGACGAAGTCGCGGGCGGTCGCTAGCTTGAAACAAAATAAGTTATCATATCAGATTTAGCAGTTGTCTTTAAAACAAAATTGCGTTTTAATAAAATTCTTTACCTTTTTTTTTATATTTACACAATCACACCAATTAGCCTCGTTTGCAACGAGTAAGCAATAGAGGCTTGTGTTATGGGATACTAGGGTAACGGTTAGAATTCATATACTGATACCTTTATAAGTATATATATATATATATATTTATAGAAATACGTATTATACATCAATGACTGGAGTACAAATGCTCGTATTCATTACACAAATTTCTGCCATCACCGAGATTCAAACCCGGGAGATCTCGAGTAGGCGATTTATTGAAACCCGCCGCCACGGAGGTCGTCAAATTGTGTTTTTGTCAAGTTACTGGTGGATGCAAATCGTCCTTACTACTCTCGTCTTTTATTAGTACTGTGAAACAGAGTTCACAGCGAATAAATAGCCTAAGAGCCCTATTAATAAATCCCACTTACTTTTCGAAACTTGCTTTTTAAACATTTTTACCCGATAGATTTACTTTTAACTGGAATTTATCGGTTTAATTAACAACTTACCACGCTGATTACACCTACATAGCAGATTGTATCTTTTGTAAAAAGATCAAAGCATGTCAATCAAGATCCTTTTATTTGTGCCGTTTATTTAAGATCCAATGTTTTAAATAAACTATTTTTAGAATTAGTTCATTAAATGTTACCAAGTGAAAAACATTTGTTAGCACCAGTGACAGCGGAATGTTTTTGCTTAGGTCTGTATATAGATTTGTTTTTTATATTTGGGTTGTGTTTTGTTTTATTGTTTGATTTGGTTACAAGACAATATTGCAGATCCTTTTTGCTTGAATTTTTGTTTGATACATTTTAAAACTTTCGCGTTACATTATAAATATAATATGTTACGGGTTAGAACGCGCAATAGGTAGTTAGGTATTGAATGATAATTAGGATAAGCAAATCAATAGCAATTTACGTTTTAACTAATGATTCCAATTTGACTTACTTACTTACTAGAAAAAATTTCAAGCGGACCAGGCAGCAGACGGGACTCGAACCCGCACCCTTCGTAATCCGAGCGAATGCCCTAAAATCTAGTTGTATTTTCTTTAGATTTAAACATCAAGCAGTTACATGCTTTAAAATAATAAAAAATATTACTTACTTTAAGTAAGAATGGGATCGATTATTCGTTAAGGATCTATTATCATTTTTTTTAAATATTGGAATTAATTATACTTGTCTTGTTTTACTTTAAAATGTAAAATAATATGTTAGTCTAACAGGAAGTTACATCAGTGGCAGAAAGGTAAAGACCAAACGTTATTGGGAAAGATGAGAAAACCAAAGGGATGGTAAATATTACGCAAAGTAGCTTGAGATGAAATAGTAAAAGAATACGGAAAGATGTAGGTATTATGTATTAAACGATTTATATTATGTCAAAGATGGGACTTAATTTTTGCTTAGAGGTCTGCTACAAAAAATATGTTCGAAAAACGGTCGAAGCTCGTCATATAAACGCTTAAAAATGGCTTGTCCATAAATTCATTCAAGAATGCAATATAAACATTACCATCATGAAATTTGGTCTAATTATTGTTTTTATTCTTGTAGTAGGCCTTTAGATGATAGGTGACCAAGAAGAATGAAAGAAGAAGACATATTGCACGAATTAAATTAGGAGAATGACCGGTAAATGATTAATGATTATAACTAACGTGAAGAACATCCATATTCTATAAAGGTGACATTAATCACCATCATTGCAAGGCCATAGCACCGTATATGCACTGCAATTAAACATAATTATGTTTTAATTGTTATAAACGGCTATTGGATAGGTGTTCAAACGCGTTTTCCAGTGGAAATTTGCTACCAGTGGGTTTAAAAAAGATCATTTAAATAATTTATTTCAGTTTTTCCAAATACTAAAATAACAAGCTGATAAACAAATGAAAATGATATGAAATAAAATGTCTAATTTAACGGATTTGTATGAGAATGCGAAAAAACACAGAAAGTACGTCCATGGCTTAAAATAACCACTAAGGCCCAGTTGCAGTAATTTTGCTTAATCTCAGTTTTTTTAATGGGTTAATTTTTTTTTAATGTGTATGCTGTTGGTCGCAGATGACCTTTATAGTGTCACCGGGTTTGGGGACGGCGAGATCCTAAGGGGACCTCAAACCGAGAATTGGCGAGTGCCTCTAGAGGTATTCCAGGAGGATGGCATCTCCCCACGGGGGGAGTCTCTTCTCCGTCTGGAGCCTCTAGACCACTCGAACCTGAGGGGGTATGGGTTAAAGCTAGTTTTCAATGTGATGAAATTTAGCAAATTTACTGCAAGTGGGACTAAGATTAAACGTCACTAATGAACATCGAAGTCAATGGTGATGACGCCATTTACAATTGAACAATTTTATCTTCCTTTATAATTTATTGCCCTTCATCATCGAACCTTCTAGCCACCCATATCCTGTTCATTGGATTATTTTTATATCGCGCCGCCAATTTCACTCGTTCAGTATTCATGGCGTCCATCGACATGACTACTTTATGCCTATCACGTTAGGGTCGTACTACGTCACAGAGCTGATAGAATTCGCTGAGCAATTAGGTAAGAATATTTTGTAACTCGTCGCAGAAGCGGCGGTAGCGTTACCTTACAGGATGTTGCGGTAACACAATACACTTTAAAAACTTTTTATTTCGCAAAATAAAAAAATATAAATGAGTACTTTTATCTATTATCACGTCATACGTAAGTCAATGAAGATAACATCTGAAATACTATATTTAACAAATATATATGAAATTAATGTAATGTTTCTTTTTCTATCAGAAGAAAATTTTACTAGAAAAAAATCCACGCGGACCAGGCAGCAAACGGAACTTGAATCCGTATCCTCCGCTTCCCGGGAGGATGCATTGACCATTATGCTACCGTGGCCCTAATTGTCCGTGTCGAATTTTCTCTAGCATTTCTTGGGTTGCAAGGCAGCGCCATCTCTTCACATTGTAGGTAAAAAAAACAACTTAAGAATTAAACATCTATCAGTTTGTTTAAAAAAATAAAAATATAACTGTTTTCTTTCTAATTTTAATAAGTACCTAAAACAATCGAAACCCCCAGTTAACCACATATTTTGTTTTATTGTTTCTATCCATTTTTTTTAAAAAAACGTTGATCACTTTTTATTGGGTTATTCTGGGCTTGCCATTCTGCCATTCCTTCCTTCTACCATTCCAAAATATTTATCGTGCACATTCGTATAACAAATTAATAATAATTATTATTAATGATCTCATCTAAAGAAAAGTTTACTAGAAAAAAATCCACGCGGCCCAGGCAGCGGACGGGACTCCATGCTACCATGGCCCTACGGCCCCATAATGGTCAGTGCATTCGCCCGGATAGCGAAGGATGCGGGTTCGAGTCCCGTCCGCTGCCTGGTCCGCGTGGATTTTTTTCTAGTAAACTTTTCTTTAGATTTAAACATCTAGCAGTTAAATGCTTAAAAAATAAATAAAATCATAATGATCTCATTTTGAAATAGGCAATTGGTGTGCATGAAAATATAGCTAGTGAAAGAAGTATGTCTGTGGTTAATCTACGATAATTTTCTTTTCTCATTGCACACTCTAACTTGAACTAATCCTATATGTCATACAGAACTGCATCGATCATATTCGATGAACTCCTGTGCAACCCCGGGACAGGATACGTCAACACAATTGAACGGACACTGTCAGTTCGCAGAACTGTTAGCTTTGCGTCGACCGACACACGTGTGAGTTGCATATTCATCATCATGAGCGTGTTAATGTCTCCACTGCTGGGGCATACACCTTCTTTGTAGACGGAATACGGAGAATAGTCCGCGACCCACCACTCGGTGGTTCGGTGCTAACAATTGCAGATGCAGCCGGGAAAGGCTTACCGTAGTTTCCAAAGTACGGAGTAGAGAGAGATAGTAAAAATTTTGGTCGCCTGGTCTTTGCAATAGTTAAGTAAATTCCACGCAATCGAGGCCCTACATAATATTAGGGACGATAGAACTGTCGCAGGAGGGGGACTGGTCGACGGAGACCTTTAGCGGGATCTTCTGTGACTGCAGGGAGGGGGTGTTCCGCGGCAACATCGCGAGTGGGTAGGTAACCAGGCGTAACAAGCGGTAAATCATAACTGGAGCACGCAGTAACACCAGTTCTTTGTACGCGTTGGGATTGTGGCCACAGTTAGGCGGTGACAACGTAGGCCAGTGCGCGTGGTCCTCTGATGGAAAGGGGAAGGTGGAATAAAAGAGAATAACTCTTCAGAACACTCAATTGGATTGAATCGACGGCGCAACAATTGATGTTTTTGGTATCGCAAGCCTCTATAGGCTATGGTGGCCGCTTACCCTAAGGCGGGTAATAAACTTGTCTGCCGACATTTAAACATAAAAATTCTTATTGTACAGTTTTATACTGACGTTATATAGTGAGTGAAATGGCGCGGGTGGTTAGCGCTTTCATCCTGCGATTGTGGAAGTTAAGTAAGTTTTGCAATGGTCGGTCATTAGATGGCCTTGTTATCTCGAGTTCCTCCGTGCTTGGGACGGCATGTTGAATCGTTGGTCCTATTTGAATCTGCAGTCGTTAGCATCCACCAATCCGCTAGTAGTGGGTCATGGCCCAGTCTCCCTATTCCAACCATAGGAAGTGTTAGTTATCTTAATAAGTAACACTTCCTGTGGTTATCTTAATAACTAACACTTCCTATGGTTGGAATAGGGAGACTGGGCCTTATTGTACAGTATAAAACTGTACAATAAGAATTTTTAATTAGGTACTATGCATTTCACTCCACAATTTGGAGAATAATGTTTTTCGAAAACTAACTTTCAATAATTTTTAGAGCCCTTAAAGTTTATAAAATTGGATATTTGACATAATTTAATTCATCATTAGCCTATTAATGTCCCCATTGCTGGGGCACAGGCCTTCCCTATGGATGGAATAGGGAGATTGGGCCATAACCCACCACGCGGGCCCAGTGCGGATTGGTGGGTGCTAACGACTGCAGATGCAACCGGGACTAACGTGCCTTCCGAAGCACGAGGTGCTCGAGATAGTAAATGTTTGGTCACCCATCCAATGACCGACCACTGCGAAAGTTGCTTAACATCAACGATCGCAGCCGAACGCGCTAGCCACTTGCGCCATCGAGCTCCTCTCGAATAATAATTTCATTAAATATGGTTACTTACATCAGCCGCCTTCTGTTTTTAACAAAAATAAAGCAAACTTCTATCTTTCTCTGTAAAAGACATCGACGCGTTACCACAAGCGTAGACAAAAGTTACACAGTAAGAACTTATTTATCAATACACTGCAACCTTACATCATAAATGCTGAACTGAAAGTTATCTGGTAGTAATAAGTTATGTTTTAAACCCTAATTAAGCAAAGCTAAATTCCGTTTCATGTTAGCAAAGATAGAATAAAGAAAAGAATAATAATGTAATTTATTATTGAAATACATACCAAATTTATGTTTTATTGTTTTAAACTTTCTTGGTCACTAACATTATAGCTATTAACGGGATTGTTACCATGTACCATACCATGTATAAAAAACAAGGTACACGGTAACAATCCCGTTAATAGCTATAAAATTTATGTTTGTTTTAACTAAATAATTACTTATCGATTTCCTTTGTTGAACAAAAGTGGAGCACCAATAATTTATATTATCTTCTTACTAATTGTTAGCGCGTTCTTGTAAACATTTAATTTAAAATGCACCTCAACGCCCACATTTCGAGGTAACTACCATATTAAGAATCTAAGTGCTATCTCAAACTGGGCGGTGGCTCTGGTTGTGCCTAAAAGAGATTTAAATTCGTCCAAAATGTTCTTTCAAAGTCAAGTAAGTATATTATGAGGACAGAATTTTTCTTTGTCATTTGCATATCGAGCCAAATAAAATTACAGATCATCCGGTTTTAAAATTTTAATTTAACATTTGGACTGAAACTCCGCCTTTTTAAGATTTTTGTTTACATCACACAATTGACATTTGTAATTAGAAAAGCAGACAAAAACTCTGCATATCTATTCTATGGCCCACTTGCTACAAGGTTAATAAATTAATAAACTCAAATGAAATTTAAAACAAAATCATGTTTGAACCTCAATATATCTCTATTTGACTTCAAACAAAAGAAAATGTATAGAGACACGATTTAAAAAATTTGGTGCAAATGCCTTTTAGCTAAATCTTTTAATTGCTAGTAAAAGGTTAACTATTTCTTACATTTCCATTCAATATCATCCTTTACTTTATGAATAAAAGAATGCTTACGATTCCGTCGGTGCATGAAACGATGCTAAGATACAAAAAGATCTTTACCTGAAATAGAAAAAAACACAATATTAGGTTTCATATATTATCACACTAATATTATAAAGGCGAAAGTTTGTGAGTGTATAACTGTGTTTGTTTGTTACTTCTTCAAGTCTAAACGGCTGAAGCGATTTCAATAAAATTTGGTATGGAGTTAGCTGACACCCTGGATTAACACATAGGCTACGTTTTACTACGGGAAAATATCCCTAATAAACAGCGGATAATAAATACTGCGGGGCACAGCTAGTTCTTATATAATAACATAAACATTCATTGTATTGGAAACGGTTGGAAAAACAAGGGTCATATTTTAAATTTTTGTCACAACTCAATTTTACATATTAAATATGCGTTACTCCCAAGTCAACTTTATTTCAGAACCAAATCAATGTTTATTGTGAATTAATTGTTGTTACACTTTGCCTCTAAACAAATAAACCACGAACCATGGTATGATAACACGTGATCAAATTGTACATACAATTCCAAATTAAGCTTTTTCTGTGATGTTTCGAGTAATTTTTAGATTGGAAGTTAATGTTTCAGCGTAAAAGTTAATCACAATCTAGAATTTTAAACTAGAAATAGTTTCGAGCAGGTCACTGCTCTTTCCCAAACCGTAGCAAAAGAGTCCCGTTTTTTAATTTAAACATCATTAAATGTTTTTCTTTCGTTCTCAATAAGTTCAGCTAAACAAAATAGTTTTTATCCACAAAGTTTGTTAAAAACTCTTTGTCAAGCGATTTAATTTTTTAACTCTTTTTTATATTAACTATAAAGATCAACGTCAGCGACAATGTAGGTAAAGATTCGCCATTTCTCGTTGTACATTTAAAACAAATGGTTTTCAAAGAGCATAGTGATTAATTAATTGATGCGGAACTCATTTCTAATATTAACCAAGACTGATGTCTCTTTAAAAGGAAACTAATCACCTTCATTCTTTATAATCCATTCAATAATCGTATATAAATTCTTGCCTTTAAACCCGTGAACGCATTTCATCACAACAGAAATTCCAAGTATGGTGCACACATCTCTATCTGACATATTAGATTAAAGCAAGATGGAACAGTTTACGATGTATAAGCGAATAAAATACTTAGTACATACAGTAGCGGAACTTTTACAACCCATTCGTCATTGCCATGTTAAACGAATATGTATAGGATTTAGTTATGCTTCACAAATCATTATGCAACTATGCATAGCATCGCATCATGAAATTTGTATGCATACGAATCGATTATTCGATACTTTCACCACACTATTGTAAAGTAATACACAGTAAATCAACTATTTTAAATGCTGCCCCAATAGCATTTGCAGAAAGTCATAATAAATACTTTGAGTTTGTATGAAACGGCGTTTTTTTTTAAACTTTAGTACAATTAATTATTGCAAATATTCTTATAACACTGTGTTTTACAAATTATCAAGATATTCTTTCAGTTATTATTTACTTAGATATAATCGAATAGATGAAAATTTATTTAAGAGTACTACTATAGAACAACAAGAAAATGAAGAAAACATAATAAAATGAGGCTGAATTAATATCATTCCTTATCCTTTTAGAAAAAAATAACAAACCAAATTATAATATTTAAAAACTTAGTGGCATGTGCGCACCTGACTGATAAATTACGAACCAAAAGTGTCAACTGAAAATCGGGGATCCTTAGTGTATGGAAACAGAACATCATTGACGATCTATCAAATTCTATGAGCGGGATAACATCTTTTCAATTAAGTTCTTAATTAATTAGGTATGATCCATTGTTAGGAAAGAATAAGGCATCATCCATTTCTTTACGATACTGTTCTTCATCTACTGTGAAGTTGAATTCGGTCCGTCCACTTATAAACCGGTCAATTTGAGATAAACAACATATCTATAATCTGAACATAATAATCTAGTATCATCTCGAACCGGCCACTTGCTTTTTTATCCGTACGTTGTCCGTCAACGTCACGCCTCGGTTTAAAATGATTTATTGGCGATACAGACGATCGATTATGTATCCTAATTCAATAGATTTACGGTTCAAATAACCTTGAAGTGCAATAGGCATCTTTAATAAGCTATGTAACATGATGTGTTTGATACATTAGTGGTGCTTAGAGAATTTGTGCCGAGAAAGTTAGTGTTACATTGAACTTCATGTGTATGACAGATGTAAAAAAATCAAATCACAAGTCGAATCATTGAAGAATTAAATACTATAAAACAGATTTTATTTTACGAAATAAAGAAAAGGATTTCTTATGTATTCTTCAGAATGTTTATGATCGTTTGATCGCACTGCTTATAAATAATTTATTGCATGTCTTGAAGCCGTTGGTCCCGGCTGCATCTGCAGTCGTTAGCAACCCACCAACCCGCACTGGGCCCGCGTGGTGGGTCATGGCCCAATCTCCCTATTCTAGCCATAGGGAAGGCCTGTGCCCCAGCAGTGGGGACATTAATAGGCTGATGATGATGATGATGATATCTTGAAGAGGATTTCACTTGACAATAATAAAATATTGAAATAAACTCTTCTTCCAAAACAAGTTTCAAAGACAGAGAATTTTTCTATAGGCTAATTTTTCACCCTCTTTACATAAAACGCAGATTTAAAAGATTTTTGGTACTCATTTTTGTCAAGACAAAGATATCCATGACAATTTTAGGTTAAGAGTAAAGAAAAAATACTATTGCAAGTACATTAAAACTTATTGTAATTTTCTTCATACCAACAACGAAGTATCAATTTTTGAAAGCGTAACCAGAACGCTACTGATTCTTCATAGATCGAAAAAATAGAAAATATAGGTTACTGTGGTGGGTACTAACAAAAATACTCTGTTCATTCATTCCGCGTGTCCCCGTTACGTCTGGAGATCGCGATTCACGCTCGCGTCGGAATCAGCGAGAGTGGATCACGCCGCGTCTGAGCTTGGTTCCGTTTTGTTCCGCCAACTGGCGTCAAGATTACACACACTTCCGGTGCTTACTATTCAATTTATGTTACTTACTAACCTGCCTGCGACTTCATCTTACGTAGGATGAGTAATTGAAAATTTATTTAAGAAAAGAATCAACAGGGGATTCTGATGTTCATACTAAGTCAATGTGCTGTTACTGGCAATGTTGCGAATTGTGAGTGAATGAACATGAAAGAAAAGTGATGATTTAAGTGTTTGTTCCTGAGTCAGTTATAGAAACAATAACCCAAACTCCGCTTAGTTCAGAACTAATATTTAATTTTATTGTTGTGAGTTGTCAAGAATTCATTATTGAAATGAAACTTCTTTACGCACGCTTGACTTGGGGGGTTAAGCTGGAGAATGTGTTACGCGTTACGAAAAGTGTGTTCGGGCGAGGAGGAATAGGAGCCTAGGAGCAAGAGAAAACAGAACGCGAGCACATTTTCTTGCTCTCTTTCTCTTATAGATAGTAAATGAAAAATGTATAGAGTGCAAGCGAAAAAAATGTAACACGGGGCATAGTGCAACACAAGGTGGTCGGGAAAGAATATCTCTGTACCTATTATACCAGGCATTATGACGTCATGACAGCTGCTGAAAATGGCGGCACATGAAACTAATAAAACCACGTCAGACCACAGGCAAATAAGAAAAGGGCAGAGATATTCCTTATATGACACTGTGCCTCCTGGTACACTATCCCCTTCCTATTATAAATAATATTAAAAACGTGTTATTCATCGATAAAGATTTATATAGCACCCTTGGGCGTAATCGTTATATTGATATCATAATTAATGTTGTATATTTTCATGTCATTACTGCTTGAGCTAAACAGACGCCGCTAGTAGGAATCTAGGGCAGTCTCTCAGACAACACTGCACACAAAAAAGGCTATCAGATAAATAGCGGTTCACAATTTTCATGCTTTTCTCTTTTTTTGTTGAAAAAAAATCTGTTTTATTATTTAACATCATTTCATTAAAATGCAAACGATATTTGATAATCTGACTTCTTAAAGATCACTTTAACACTATAGCCTTCATTGACTTTTTTAACCGACTTCAAAAAAGGAGGAGATTCTGTGTTCGACTGTATTTTTTTTATGTATGTTCACCGATTTCTCCGTCAATTGTGTTATTGTTTACTTGGACGATGTAATTTTCACTTAAATGGATGAAATTTGGAAAAGGCGTTACGCCTCCCAGAACCACCGTGCATAACTCAAACAGGGTATCTGAAGACGCCTCCCGGCTCATTCACTGCACCTGGTAAAATATCGGGAGCGACACAAAAATATCGGATGCACTAGCTGCTACATTTCTCGAGCGACTAGTAAAATTATATCTAGAGACACGGCATTTTCGGATACGATGAGCTGGAACCTTGTTACTATTATTTATGGAGAGTATCTTAGTCCCGACTTATGCCAAATATGGCTTTTGTGAGATCTGTGTATAATGTCGTGACGATATTATAATATGTTGTATTAAAGATCTAACTGATAGAAAGCGTAACTTATCGCATACGTAAACGCAACATTACTTCCGACATTGAACGGTACCTACAAAAGTTTTTTTTAAACGACCTCTCCAACCTTTTGCTTACAGTTAATTGGTGTCTTGTGAGCGAGAGAGTGATTGGTCCAACATGTTGTTCTCGTAATAAAGTTGACCTTTTATCAGATAGTAAATTAACATTTCAAGAATACCTCAATAAAATGTCATGATAACTAATAAGTTTTTTTGTTTCGATTAGATATTCCTTGTGCTGTTAGATACCTATACATTACATTTGGTTATAAATATATTATAATAAGAAAAATGATATTTATGTCAATATTAATAACTAACAGATCACCTTTTATTGAATTTAAATATTTTAATATTCTTAAATTTATTTGTTAATGAAAATTTTTAATGTGGTCACATGTGCATGTAAATATTTGTAAAATAATCGTGCATTAGAGAGGTCTACGTCCAACAGTGGTCTAATGTGGGTGATGATAAAACACGCAAAACTTGGGATTTAATAAAATTTGTCATGAAAATCGGCCCGCTCCCATCTCAGAGATATGGGCGAACAACAATAGACAATTATACTGACGAATTAAGAACCTTCTCCTTTTTGGAGTCGGGTAATAAGATGTTCATTGCATGGATTAAGCAAAGAATACTCTTTGTCCCGGATAAAAGTTCCTAAGGAAAAATAATATTAAATGCATGGAAAACGAAAATTTTCTAAAGTTATCGTGTTAATAATTATATCAATAAACTATTTTTTTTAAATATTGTAAAGATGACTTGGACTACACAATAGAAAAAGGTTGTAAGTACGGTTACAAACCTACAACAGGGTCGACACTAATGTTACATGGAAACATTCATATTCTTGTTTCGATCTTATCGGCTCCTCCGTCCGAAATTGTTTTATGATTTATGGTTAATCCGCTTTACGAAAGTTTGTTAGGCTTAGGACCTGTTCGTGTTTGTAAGCATCTCCGTTATGACATAGACAATAGTGTCGTATTTAGGCGCCTTCCTGACCGGGTGTGGTGTGGGCTCGTTTCGTTTTCACGAAAACCACTTCTTGTTCGGTTCATATATACACTAATACATAGAGAAGTATATTTATATAGAAACACGTATAAACATCCATGACTTTATTTATCTTCAATAATATCCGACTTTATGAATTAGGTTTAACGAATTAAGTTGGAATAATGTGATAAACATGATTAAGCCTTAATTTTATTTAAGAACTAGCTGACCCAGCGAACTTCGTACCGCCATAAAAATAGCGGCAGGTGGAAGAAGATTCCTCCTAACTCATATGAGAACACTACGTTACAATACCCAATAGCTTGAATTTTGGCGTGAAGGCGCATTGTAGGTTTCAGAACACTGCGTTACAGGTGGACAACCATTATCACTTAAGGATATGAAAAATAGATAGTAGCCGATTCTCAGATCCACGGAATATGCATATAAAATTTTATAAAAATCGGTCAGGCCGTTTCGGAGGAGTGTGGTTACTACATTACATTACTTACATTGTGACACGAGAATTTTATATATAAGATGTTAGTGTAAGCTGCCCAAAAAACTATTTAAGGCAGCAATTAAAATGTCAAACGAACGATGTTCAACTTCAACTAAAACGGATCCGTGTCTATGATTCAATTGAATTCACAGACATTATCATTATACTTATATAATCGAATTGCGTAATGATGCACCTTTCGCTGGAATAGGCATAGGTTAAAGTTTATTAATATCTTAGGTCACCTACTAATAGCTGTTACTACATGCATGTAACATCTTCAAAATGTTAACAATAGTTGTGTCAATATTACGAGTTGCGGCTTTAGTTGATTGTGAATATTGACAATAGTTGATGACTATTGACAAGTGAGAGTTTTTGACATCATCTTATGAAGTTAATTCGCGAATTGTTACCCAATGAAGTTACCAGTAATTTCTTCTTCACATTTTTTTTAATGTCTGCGGCAAGAAGTAGGTGACTGCGGACTCCTCTCCGCCCACTTTATTAAGCTCTTGAACTCGATGAAATAGATTACTTACAAAGTTCGCAGAAATCAACAATATTTCTCGGTTACACGCGAACGCTGTACTGTAACTTCAAAGAAGCCTATGTGTTCAAGAAAAAATACTATAAAAAATATATTTGGAGATAAAATTCTTTATAAGTTTACTTAACAAACTAAAGCATCTGGATAAATTAGTTTATAATAAATATAAAGCTAGGTTATATGTTTATTTGTATAAAATAATTATCAATAAATCAAAATAATTGTGTAGCAGAGGAGAGAAGAACCTGGGATCACTTCGGGGAACCTAAACAACACCAATTCGATTTTCTCAGAAATTTGGATAACTTAACAACAAAAGATTACATTCTCGAATCCAATACTTATCATGTAATGAATGCAACATATTGAAACACGTGGTAGGGGCTAATGTTACTTGAGATCGCACTTATGTATCGCCAGGGAAATATATTTCACAAGTGTGTCCTGACTTAGGCGTTATCAAGCTTGAAATCTTTATTTGTTGAAAGTCCCGCGGAGGAGGACTTGCAACTCAATACCTTATAATTCTATTCCCGTATAGTTTGTCAAATAATTCTGTAGCTTACCCTAACCAGAGGTAATAAATTAAAGGAGAATGATGCACTGGGAAACCTTATATTAGTCTTAAACAATGGACGGACAATTTCTAAGTCCGCTCAGATTTCCGTTCTAATTTAATTTTAAGAATAACACGACTCGTGGGCTGATCGCGTCATGACACGTGGCCTGATCGGGGATCTGACAAAAACAATAAAATTGTAAAGGTTGTTGACTTTCAATATATTGGACGAAACATAGTAATATTTTATTTTATCGTATTATAATAATAAGTCTCTATCTAGGACGTCCAGGTGGCAACTTTATTGCGAAGAAAATGCATTTTTTTATTTAAACGTGATTCATGTAAGTTGATTTTTCTGAGAGATACACTTTTTTAATGTAATATAAATTGTCATGTTTGTGCACGATAGCGCAATAAATAAATATTGTATTCTACCAAATCAATGATAGTATACTAACCATTCCAAAATATCAAAAATGCACAACGTTAATATTCAAGTTTTCACTTCTGCCGGCACTCCCGGAGTGCAACCCGTCGTTTTTTTTTATTATAAAAGGGCGGTAAACTGGCCTGTGGCCCGCCTGATGGTAAGCGGCCACCATAGCCTATAAACGTTAGCGATACCAATTATATCACTCGCTCCGTTGCCTACCCTGACTCAATGTACTACCCCTCGGTGCCCTGAAACCTTACTCATCAGCAGAAACACAACACCACTAAAAGATATTGTTTATTACTGCGGTCTTCTGAAAGCTGGAGGTTGCTTCTCCAGACGGGCGCTTCAATTCGATCGGAAAACCCTTTATGCCCTAACTCACTTGAATTATTGCCTTTCAAATTGGAAGTATCAGTATCATCATTATCAGCCTATTAATGTCCCCACAGCTGAGGCACAGGTCTTCGCTATGATAGGGAGCTTGGGCCATGACCCTCCACGCGGGCTCAATGAGGATTGGCGGGTGCTTACGACTGCAGATGCAGCCGGGACCAACGGCTTAATGTGCCTTCCGAATCACGGAGGAACTCGAGATAGACGATTTTTGTTCACCCACCCAATGACCGACCACTGCGAAAGTTGCTTTACTTCAACGATCGCAGCCGAACGCGCTAACCGTTTTTATTCGTTTATGTGGCCTTTATTCTCGAATGTCTCCTAATTGTTAAAGCGTTACATTTTCCAAATTGATTGAAACGAGTCTTAGAGACGCAGGTTCCCTTTGGATAACAATTTAATTAAACACTTGTTAAGCTCCATCTGAGCATTTGGAATTCTAGTGACGTTAATTACTTGATTTATCGTGTCAATTATGCGTGGAGCCGTTTTCAATAAGAGTTTTATGGGAGGTGGTTCAACTACAAAGCTTACAGCCAATGGTAGCTTTCTCGGGTTTTAGGACAGAAAAAAATGTCCGTGTTATAACTCACAAAAGTGTCTCGCTGCTTCATATTCAATTAGTCAACGGCGTTCTGCTCCATTCAATAAAATATTCAACGCTTTCTTTGTAAGGAGCGTGTTTCGACAGAGTTCTGCGGCTCACGAGCATTTATTTCACAGTGGGAACATTCCGGGGGTATTTGGAAATAAGAAAATTGTATCGTGACAACGACGAGCGACGCAACTTTTGTGTAATTTTTTTTCGGTAGCTCGTATTTCGGCTTGTTGCCGGAAAAAGCGGTGGGAGGGCTAATTTATTTGATTTCACATAAAAACCTTTTATTCTTGAAGCCATTCTACTTTTTGAAGGTTTTTCAAATTAAGAGCAAACATAAAAAAACAAAATCATAAGCGGAAATAGTTTTTTTATTAAAAACTGTTACCGTTATTGATAAAAAAAATATTTTACATTTCTACAATAAATGAAGGACTATAATATTTTCACAATCTGCAAAATCTAACAATGAATATAAAGGTATTATTTTTGAAAGTAACAAATTAAATATGACCAGAAGGAGAGGATTAGATTTACAAACTAGAATGTTATACATTATGTGTGACGTAGGTATACGTACCTATCTGTAACGTTATTGAAATAAAATGGCAACACAATATCATGAATAAAAAAGTTTCTTTCCTGAATCGATCAAAACCGGAAATTGAACTCAATACCTCATTCAGCGGGCGTGGTCGTTTAACCTCGAAGGTCGTAGAAATATTTAAGTAGGTACCTACCTACCTATTTTATAAATTAATATTCATATTGTCTTAATCTTAATATAGTTAATGACCTTACCATAATGTAACGTATGCTATGGAAGAGTGGTTCTTTTTTGGTACAGGTGTCTTTGCACTTAAAAAAAAGAGCCTACCTTTATTTATGTAACCAAATGTATGGTAAAGTAATAAATCATTTTCATTTTCATTCATCATATGTCAGGCAAAGATAAAATGCATAAGGCTTCTAAAATATCAATTTTAAAATATAATTGTTTATATATTTCTTGGTACATCGAAACCTTTTTGATTTTTTTACACTTCATACACTAAATTATTATATGCTGCACAGCTATTAAACAATGAATTGCTGATTATTATAATAACACTATTCGAGTTTTTTACGTTGTTTTGTGTTATATCACGAAATAAAGTTTTATAGTAAAGCATATAGGTCTATTTCGCACTTCAGTCCATTAAAACTTATCACATCAATACAATTAAACACAAAAAATGCGTGTTTTACGCGTTTCCTTATGACATCTTACATAATTCATTCAATCAGTAATCATGATTGGAGTAACGCCTTAAAAGCCAGAAACAATTCTGTCTCCCAACAATAGAGTGCAAACTTAAACGGCGAATGCCTGCGTAACGCTAAGATCGATCTTGCTCGATCGTTAGAGAAATATGAATGTGAATTTCTCTGCATTTCTCTGCTGCTTTCCAATGTGGTTGAATAACCGTGCGTCTGCGCATCTTGCAATTACGTCAAACTATGTTTACTCAAGTAGTATTTTATATGATATCGCTCTGTGTGATGAGCTTGATGGCGGGGCGGTAGGTAAGCGTTTGTGATGACAAGAAACAAAAAACGAGTGTGCTTATGACCACACCACTGAAGTGAAACTTTTTTAACTCCATATGTATGTATATATATATATATATATATAATATATATGTGTATACAATATATACATGTACGTACATATAAATATTTCATTTACTAGCTATAAGTGAAAGAGAGAAAGAAAATGTGCACGCGCACTGCTTTCTCTTGCTTATTTCCCCCACTCAACTCCCGTTCGCCTAGTCCGAACACACTTTTCGTAACGCGTAACGCATTCGCCAGCTTACCCCCCAAGTCAAGCGTGCGTAAACCTTGGGAAAGCATGATAAGCCGTTGCATTTAGTTTTGCAGTAGCGGGTGGTTAAGACTCTGACTGCCATTTTATTAAAAGATCTGAGTGCGTTTACCTACAATCACCTGATGCTAAGCTACAAATGCCTAATTTCTCTTGACTTGAAGATCCCTTTATTATGTGAATCGGGGATACAAACGCAAGACGGGAGTTCCATTCTCTAACAGCTAGCGTGATAAAGGGGGATGCGATTCGGGTGGTACGCAGGAGAGGTATGTCAACCGCGTACGGATGAAGACCAGGAGCTCTATTATTCGCTCGCCTGACATAGTATCGTCGAATGCTACTTAAGTCACTTTCGACTTCCAAGTCGCATGATACTGTTATTTACAGTGTTACCAGTTTAATACTTTTTTTTAATTTCACGGACGAAGATAAAAATCAGTCATTACAGACACGACACGCTGGCCCCTTCCTATCTACATGGAACCAACAACAGAGCTGGTGCGGCTTGTGAAGCGGCTGAAAAAGCAAAAGCAAGCAAATACAGGGGTCTAGGCTCCGAATATGATTTTGTCCCATTCGGTGTCGAGACCCTTGGTCCGTGGGGTCCTAGCGCTTTAAGGCTATTTAAGGAAATAGCAAAAAGGTTGGTCGACATCACAGGAGACCGAAGAGCTGGCAGCTATCTCGGACAAAGAATTAGTCTAGCCATTCAAAGGGGTAACGCTGCCAGTATCTTCGGATCCTTGCCTAAAGGGACTCCTTTTAATAATATATTTTAGTTATTAATTTTATATTTTAAGGTTTCTAGTTTTAGTTTTATTGTTCTAGTATAATTAAATATAGAATAATTATGTAATTAGATAGAGACTTATTTATGTAGGTACTTATGACATTTCAATATTCGTTTTAGTTTTGTATTGTTCACATTGCCTTACTGCAACAGTCAACTGAAGAAGTTATATTTGACAATTATTATTCTATCATTCGCCTCCATCATTCGCCAACGCGCAACGAGTGGTCTAGATCGCGTTGTGAGTATTTCATATAGTTTCTTAGCTCGTTTGTTAATAGCTTTCAAGGCTTCAAGTTGGTAGCTGGTGGACTCTACTCTACGTCAATCGGTATTAGGCTAGATGGTGTGATAAGGTGATTCTATCAATAGGGAAGGCCTACATCCCAGCTGTGAGGATTTCAACCGAGTGATGGTGAGGATCAAACTTGTCAAGAATTTCTAATTGTGAACATCTATTCATTACTACTCTCGTATCATATAGCAGTCAACGAGTCGTCATTGTAATGTCGATTGGAATTATTTGGAGTAAATAATATAATATAATATAATTATTTTTATTTTATATTACTATTATGATAAGTATGTTCTTGGTTAATATTTATGTACCTAACTGATTATTTAATGTAATAATTATGATCCTAGTTTGGTCGAAATACATTGAATTGAATTGTGATAAAACCATATCAGTGGTAGATTCTAGACTAAGGTTTAAAGTAAATAAATAAATAATTATATTTTAAAATAGAAATATTATCACACCATCATATTTCGACTGATTGGTGAATTCAAAATTCGATTAAAAGAATACCTATGGGTAAAGCTATTAAAAAAAGTTCTTACTACACCCAAAAATTATTATCGCCCTCCTAAGATATTTTTACCTAACAACTTAAACGAAATGAAGTTGTGAAACAGTCATGTCTTTCAATGCAATTCTGTTTCTTTATAATAATAACGTTTTATTATGGCACCGCAGCGGAGCGGCCTTGCGCCCCAGTTTGCGCTGCGAAAGTCTAAAACTAATTTCATAGGTTTTCTTGCAGTGAAATTGAGAGGTTTCTCTTACCACAGAACCGATTCTCTGCGGCTACCAATACGCTTAATTGACACAAATGATGGCGGATATGGAGGGTTTAAATTGTAACTTGTGTTACTTGCAGAATTGAATTCATCATGGTACTATGTGGTACTTGGTAGCTGGGATCAATCGTCATGTTATATAAGTACGTCCTTATTGCACACTTAGGCCTGTATCATCCCCCGCTCAGGGGATGATCGCTTCAGATGAAGCTTGTAAGGCCCTTCCGGCCATAAGCATGAAGTACGGCTGTGTTACAGGCAGTAGAAGACTGTCATAACCTTGCAGCCGGTTGTAAGGTATCCATAAGGATTTCACACCCGCAGCCCCGCCTGAGAGGAATAAAAAAAAAGCACACTTAGGTACTTTGTCTATCGATTGCCAGGATAACTTTTATGATAAACTAGCATTTGTTTACGAGCAACACTTCAGACCAAAGGAACATCAAGAATAGATAGTGATTAAATAAAATTATAAGATAATGTTTACAAAATAAAGTATTTTACCTATTTTGTGCTTTTGCGCCCTTAAATATAATAGATAACCATTTTCGAAAATTTGCTTAAAATATTTCAAAATAATGCACAAGCTAAATCAGTACATTTTTCAATTGATCTCTTAGGTGTGTAAATCAATACAGCACTTTAAATTTAAATTAAGCAAAAATCAATTAATTAATGAATATTTTGAACACTTTAAAAAAGGAATGTTTGATTTTAATTGAATAACTTATTTGAATTTGGCGAATTTTAATGTCTTTATTACATACCGTCAAAAGGCAATTAGAACAACCGCAGGCATACCAAGCGTTCTAAGTGTAAATTTTAATGCAAGCATTCTATTATATATCAATCCTTTCACCTTTAATAAAATACCCCTGTTTAACCCTTCACAACACCGTCATATTATTGCAGACATAATCATTATCACTACCTGGAATAATAACCTTTTCTTTTTTCAAATAAGAAAAAGTTTGCTATCTGATAAATAGTTATCTCAATGACCTATCACACGTTTTATTTATAATCAATCGAAAATCTATTACGTTAAAATGCCAATAGTAAGATAAGGTAACAATCAAACATTAATTTGGCACAGTTCTGAAATCTAATCTATTTATATCATCGTGTTAGAATGCTGACACGTGAAAAAGCCTAATAAAGATTTTAGATATCGACATAGTTATGTAACTTGAAAATATAAAGTTACCGCATTCTTAAAAAAGCAAAGCAACATAGTTAACATTGTTGAATATGCCAAAATGTTATCTTTGCAATATGATCGGAATCTATGACACCGATCTTTTATCCGAGATATAGAAACGATTGGGACATTCCACTTTGGTAAATAAATAAATATTGGACACTAAATTATCGGCGCTGCTTTAATTCCAAGGTAAATAAATGTTTAACGCACTGTGATGTAGAAATCAGATACAATAATGCAATTACAATCGCTCAAACCCATAAAATCAGTATAAAATAGTTGTTCTACATTGAATTAACCCGGAATCGAATGTGCAGCTCACATAATATACCGAGAACGCCAAGTCACTTTTATTGACGACTGTGATAGTTTTTTTAGTTGATAGTTCTTTTAGTACCTGTAATAAAATTAATACCGGACAATGTACAACATTTAAATTATTTCCCAAACGAAATTGAGCTTGAGCTTTTACTTTAGAGAGGTAAGGAATAGCGGGTTTTCTGCCGCTATTCTTTACCTCTCTTAGAGCGCCCGTCTGTGGAAGTAACCAGACCCGCTTTTCGGTTCCAGGGCTCCACAGGGTAATTAGGTAAGGGTAGTCAACGTTGTGAGTAATATTTTTGGTATCGCAAGCGTGTATGGGCTATGGTGGCCGTTTACTATCAAGCGAGCCATACGCGTATTGGACACCCTTTTAACAAAAAAATTGATTTAGCGGAGAGTCTTACTTGTTCTTGCTTGTTATATGCGGATGACCACAAAATATTTTATGCCACACAGGATACCCAAGATTGCCTTAAGCTGCAGCACAATCTGGATCTAGTAAATAGGTGGTGCTCCGATAACCATATGTTTATCAACTCTAGCAAGTGTTATGTTGTATCCTTTGGTTCTATTAAAAATAAACTCATTTTTGATTACCATATCAGTCGTTCTACACTACAACGTACACCTGTTATTAGGGATCTTGGTGTGTATTTCGATGAGGGTCTTACGTTTAGTCCACACTACTATTTGATTTCCCATTGCCAACAACTCCTTGGTTTTATTTCACGTTGCACTAAAGAATTCAGCAATCCGTCAACTCTGCTATACCTATACTTCTCATTAGTGAGAAGCACATTAGAATATGCCTCAGTTGTTTGGTCTCCTCATTACAATGTACACGCTGAGCGTATTGAAGGAGTTCAAAGAAAGATTCTCAATATTCTCAGTTTCACTCTTAATTTAGGTCGAAAATATAAATCTTACGAGATGAAATTAGAAAGGTTCAAAATTTCTTCCCTAGAATTCCGGTGCAAATATTACTAGTTAATTTACCTATATAAAATTGTACACTCACTCCTCGGCTCACCGTTTCTTAGTCATAGTCATAGTCATAATATTTATTGCTTCATGTTGGTTACATTTCGTTCTTAAATTTAATAACAGCTCGCAAACATGAGCCCTGCAAGGGCATTGCAAATTATAATAAATGTGTACAAATATTAATTTAAAATTTGATAAAATTACAATAGGATGACAATTTAAGATAGATAGAAAATTTAAATAAGTTAATAAAAAGAATATAATTTTAAAATCAATTCATATTATACTTAAAGCAATTATAAAATACATTTAGGGTTAGGTCAAGAGATGTATGTCAATCAAATCAAAAAATAAATAAACAAGTAACAATAACATTCAAAGTAATAATCCATTCAAAATTCATTCACATAATATTCATTATAATTTAGTTTAATAATTTCGGTTTAGGTCAACAAATTTACGTCATAAAAAAATCAAATCAATTAGTCAAACATCATTAATTATAACGTCATATACAAAATTTATAATGTCATACACACACAAAAAATAATACAGATTATTAGGTATCATTAAAATTTATCATTTAAGAACTCCTTCAAATCATAATAACACTTATCTATAAGAAATTGTTTTAAATTATTATTAAATGTACAATCTTTTTCAATGTTTTTTATATGATTCGGTATTTTATTATATATTTTAACAGACATATGGTATGTTCCTGAGCTTACCAGATGTAATTTAGTAAACGGTATTGCCAATTTATTTCTATTTCTTAAATTACGTGTTTGAAAATATGTATCACTAATATGTTTATATAAATGTCTATTTTTGCGCACCATTTTACTAATTTCAAATATATACATGGAAGAGTAAGTATCTTTAGTTTTATGAAATGTGATCTACATCTTTCCATGTCTGTAATATTCACCAATATACGTATACATCGCTTTTGTAATACAAATAGTTTATTTATGTCGGTACTATTACCCCATAAGATAATTCCGTAACTTAGCCATGAGTTTGCGTAAGCATAATAAGCGCTTTTTGCTGATATTAAATCTGTACTTTTCTTTAACTCGTAGAGGGCATAAGTGAATCTAGATAACTTGGATACTACTCTATCAATATGTGGCTTCCAATTTATATTACAATCTATTTCTATTCCTAGTAATGTGCAAGAGGTAACAAAATCTAATTTACTGTTTTGGACGATAGGTTTAGTTTCAATAGGTTTTTTCTGTCTAGGTTTAAATTGTATCAATTTAGTTTTTTTAAAGTTAATTTCCAAATTATGCTCGTTCAACCATTTAATTATCTCGCCCATATTGTATTCTAGCTTTTCTTGCAGTTCGTTGCTAGATTTGCAGGGCATTACAACAGAGATATCATCCGCATAAATGACAGTTTTATCCTTTATACAGAATGATATATCATTAATATAAATTAGAAATAAAATGCATCCAAGAATGCTACCTTGCGGAATTGATCTCTCTATCCTATCTTTTTCTGATATAATTTTACTTAATATGTTATTTTTAGAATTATAATAGTCGACTTGTACAAATTGTTCCCTATCTTCCAAGTATGATGCTAACCACTGGTGTGCTATCCCCCTTACCCCTATAGAGTGAAGTTTCTTTAAAAGTATTTTATGAGAAACTCGATCATACGCTTTGCTTTGTCAAGCAATACTCCTACAGCATATTTCTGTTCGTTAATTATTGAAAATATTTCATTAAAATACTCATAAAGGGCAGTAATAGTAGATCTACGCTTCCTAAAACCATGTTGACAGTTATTAAAAATTTCAAATTTTTCACAAAATGATGTTAGACGCATCGCCATAGCGGACTCAAACACTTTGGAAAAGGTAGATAGTAGTGCAATAGGTCGAAAATGTTGCGGTTCATTTGCGTTACGTTGTTTAGGTACAGGTTTGATAACTGTAGTTTTTAATAATTTTGGAAACGCTGCTTCTCTAAAAGATTGGTTAATTAGATATGTTAAGGGTTCAACGAGCTCCTCTTTACATTGTTTTATTAATGACGGCGGAAATTCGTCTATTCCAAAACTAGTTTTATTTTTCAATGACTTTAAGATAGAAAGAACTTCAACTTCCGTAACTGGGTTTAGGAACATACTTTTTTCAGTATAACTTAGAGAAGGGCGCCCTTCAGGATCTGGTTTGTTATTATTGTTACCCACTGAAACAAAATATTTATTAAGCATGTTTGAAATTATGTAAGGATCAGTTGTATTGCTTGTTTCCGTTTTTAAACCTATATTCTTGTGGCATTGCTTCTTTATTTTATTTGTACGTTGTTTAATTATTTGCCACATAGATTTCGTTACGTTTTTTGAATATTAAATTTTTTTAATATATAAGTTCTTTTTTGATGTTATTACTATATTCTTTAATAGTTTTACATATTTATTGTAATAATCATTAAGTAATGGATTATTTGTCTGAGATTTTAATATATGTAGTAATCGTTTATGTTTACAAGATGTTTTAATGCCTTTAGTTAGCCACAGTTTTTTATTAATATTATTTATTTTTACTAGTTTTTTTGGAATGCACTTGTTTAATAAACATGTTAATAAGTCGTGAAAAGAACTGTAATTTTGATTGATACTTTTTTTATGTGATAATATTTGATCCCAATTTATAGCCTGCAATTGTTTTTTAAACAATGCAGTGTTATGCAGGTTAAAAATTCTTTTCTTTATATAGTACGCAGTTGAATTTTGTTTTATTTGGGGTTTTTGAAAGTCAATTATTGTACCTTTGTGGTCAGAGATTCCGTATTCTTTTACTTCCACAGTTGTGTTTGTCATATCAAAGTTGGTAAATATTGGATCCAAACAGGTAGATCTAGTAGGAGTTACTCTCGTATGCTCTTTAACAAATTGATCAAAGTTATAACTTTTAAATAAATTGATGTACATTTTACTTTGACTGGAATTACTTAAGAAGTTTATGTTTAAATCTCCTCCTATTATTATATGTTTTTTATTGTATTTAGTCGTTAATAATTTAAGTACTTTTCCTATTTGTTCATTTACTATAATTGTTTCTCTTTTACTCTCTGGCCAGTACATAACAACAAGTATTAAATTTAAATGTGGTATTTGAACAGCACATATTTCAATTATATATTCCAATGAAAAACTATTTATATCCTCGCATTCATAATATTCAATATGGTCTTTTATAAATATACATACGCCGCCCCCTTCTCGGTGTTCTCTAGAGAATCTACTCGCTAGATTATATCCTTCTACAACCAGCAAGTCAGTTTTACATGGCGAGATCCAGGTTTCCGTAAAGCATAAAGCAGCAAAATTATAATCTTCCACTAAGTCTTCTATTATGTGTAACTTGTTTTTAATGCTTCTCACATTTTGAAATAAGAATACTGAATTGGTATTTTTCCTGTTAGAGAGGTTGAGATTGTGATGTTATTCCTATTTGTAGTTCTGCGTTAGTTGTCATATTTTGATTCTGTTTACGTGGATGATATTGTGAAGGGCTTTTCTCCAGTTCTGTCGTATGTTTAAATTGTCTATTCCTTCTGAAACTTTCTCTTTCTTGTTTTCTGTGTTGTAAGCCTGATTCGTCGAGATACTCTGATATCCATAAGCCTGTATTTTTAAAGTATAATTTGCATTCTAAGATGCATTTCGTAACTTGTTTGCTCAGTAATTCTATTTTCAAAGGTCGTCTCGTACCCCTCCCACCTATACGGCTTAAATCTTCTACGTATCCTGAAAGATCTATCCCTGCTATATCATAAAATAAATTTAAATTTTTTTCATGTAACTCGTATTCAGTTTCGTATCTGGTTTCGTTTAGTCCATAAAGAACTATTATTTTCTTATGTACTTCTTGTTTTGAATAACTTTGTTCTTTTAAATTGAGGTCAGTTTTGTTATTTTTTGTGTCTGTACTATTTATTTTCATTGGTTTAGTTTCCCTTTGTTCGCGTTTTAATATTAAAATCTCTTTTTCTAAATCATGTATTAACATGTATTAAATCATGTATTCTTACCTCAACGCTTAGTTTTAATATTAGATTTAGATCGCATAATCCCACCCATAGGGTATTTGCTTTGCAAGTTTATAAAAACAACACGTCCTTTTATAATCCAATCACAAATATGTGTCGTCAATACGATAACCTGCATAGGGATCATTCTTTTTTGGACATTTTTTGTAGTCGGCTTCTTGAATTTTGGAAAGAAATCCAACGATTACTTCATTATCAAAGAGAAAATCGGTTAATTTGTACTTTTATTTAAGTGTTTTTTTTTGTTTAATTGTTGAAATTTGATTTATATATTTTTCTTTGGTGTAAATTTCAGCCCATAAAATTTTATCATGTTATGCCCACATATTTACAGTTACAGATTGGTTTTATTTTATTGTAATTGCTTTGTTTTTTTAATATTTAATTGTAACTTGTTTTGTGAGCTAATAAATAAATAAAAACTATAGAAACGTGTCTGAAACATGTAATGATTTATACAGGTAACAAATGTATGTATGCCGCTACCGGGGTTTGAAACATGGACAGAAAGAAATCAATCAGATAAATTTTTGAAGTGCGTTCATCGTGCTACCGGAACTGCTTACAAGGCAGTATAAGTATTCTGTTTCAAAACCGATGACCCTATGATAACTTCTGACATATAAGTCGCAATTGTCTATATATTATACATATATATACGTATCAAATTCGCTGGACTATATTCATTCATTAATTAAGACGATAAGGTTGAGCTGAGCAGTCCATCAATCATTTTTAGGGTTATTAACTAACTATTAATGAAATATCAGAAAATTAGCTATTCAGTTACAAGCATCACGATATGCTCGCGTGATTCGTAACACGTCTGGTGCGATTGAGATAAACAATGTTTTAATTAATAATATTGACTACATTATACCTATCATCGAGTAACTAAAATCGTTGAATTAGGATGCGGCATTCAAATAAGATAAAATAACGCATCTCTTCTTAAATGATAAAAGAACTATAAATGCAATAATGATTTTAGAAGCTAAAAAGCTTTTGTAAGTTACCAGAAAGAAAATGTTGAATTGACTAATTCAATAAAAATACCTACTTTTCTTCTCCATTTCCGTAGAAGGCACCGTTAATTTGTTGATAGATATAGATTTATTTTTATTTAAAATGGTGGGATTTGCATATTACAACTAGCCATCAGGCACAGAGGCGTTATTCCCAAGTCTGAAATGATCTCCTGGACCCCGTGGAGTCCTGGAAACCTTCAATCACCGACAAAACACAAGTGTTGTTTCAATGTGGCTTTCTGTAAGTTTACACCTTTAGACGGGCGATTTATTACCGTTGGGAAATCCTCTATACTTTTCCCCTCAGTACTTACAAAAATCGAACAGATGTGCCGTATCCATTGAAAAGCGTGCACAGCCTCTTATCGCATCACTGACTGCGGAGGTAGTTTAAGGTCGACCAGTGGCACCAAAATAAGAATAACTAGTTTCCGAAATGTCACTTTATTATAAAATCGTTCTGTTCAAGCGATCGTGCCGTCCGTGTCAGCTGGCAACAAGGACTAAGTTGTTTATTTTTTAAACTCGAATTATAAATTTTGCAGCTATTAATATTAATAGTACTCTTGCAATTGGGTGCAAATGTTTACTCGAGTCTTTTTAAAGTGGAACTTTTATTACTTCGCCACCAATTTTCACATCATCATCATCATCGTCATCATCATCATCAGCCTCTTAATGTCCCCACTGCTGGAGCACCTCGCAGGCCCAGTGTGGATTGGTGGGCGCTAACGACTGAATATGCAATCGGGACCAACGGCTTAACGTGCCTTCTGAAGCACGGAGGAACTCGAGATAGAAATTTTTGGCCCATCCAATGACCGACCACTGCGAAAGTTGCTTAACTACAAAGATCGGAACCGAACGCGCTAACCACCTGCATCATCGAGTTCCTCAATTTTCACGTCGGATTATATTTAAATTGCTTTTAAACAAGGCAGTCTTTATCAACAAGCGTATGTGGCTCAGTGGTAGAAAACATCCGCCCTGGTTCCCAATTTTTAGAAGTGAAAATTATTTTCGGACGGAAATCCGTCAAAAGCGTCACAGCGACTCTATATATATGTATATGTGTGTGTATGGGATGCATGCACAGCTATTCCCGACGAGCATGAAAGTTGAAAGGAAACTCGGCGAAGGCTGAAACGCTACTAGCGTCACAAACGACAATATACATATATATGAGTGATGCGTGCGCTGTTCCATTCCCCTATGCCTTATGCACCGCCTAATGTTAGGTTATTTAAGAATAGAAGTTTCACTTCAGATGTGTGGTCCGTGAACACTTTTTTTTTCTACTAATGATATTAAAAGTTCACGCATCGTGGTTTCATAAAATCTTATCAATCTTTATTTGACGTTCCTACGTTCCAATTTAATTTTAGAAACCTCAAAAGAATAGCTGAAAGTAAAGTTTTTTTTCTTTTTAACAGTAGCAAAGGCATCTATTCATTGATGATTGTTGCTATCGACTAACACAATAGCGTTTATTTAACAAGTTATAGTTGTTTTCACGCCTCGAGGAGTGCATCGATAGGTTGTTATTCCCATTTGAAATATTACGAATGACTTTCTAACTAACCGCAACCGGTTTGAACCGATTCTAATTAAACATTTGATTAATTAGCCATCGTGCTTGTAAACCATGGTGTTATTGGAGCGCTCGATTGTTTTGAATGGGACAGTTGAATATTTATACTTTTTTAAAGTGATTTCAAAAGTTTAGTTAGTTAGAAAAAGAAAAATTAAACTTATTTATGTAAATCTAAAGAAAATTTTACTGGAAAAAAACAGCAGTGCACTAGTAGTTTAATGTTTAAAAAAATATATAACTTTTTTTCTCCCTAAACAAGATCTTCTAGGTATCTAGTCTAAATAAATGAAAAAGTACACGACACGAAAGTGTATGTCATTTTATTCATCAGAAAGTTTAAACCAAAAGACAAAATGCACTCATCAAAAAAGTCTAAACATCATGCATAATTTTTAATAATAATTATTAATAATTTTTCGCAAACTGTCAAGTTTTATTAGTTGATATTTAATATTATCGATTTTCGACACCCACCAATCCGCACTGGGCCCGCGTGGTGTGTCATGGCCCAATCTCCCTATTCCATCCATAGGGAAGGCCTGTGCCTCAGCAGTGGCGACATTAATAGGCTGATGATGATTATCGATTTGAAATGTATGATTTATTGAGAGGATGTAGTCACTAACAAATGAAATTGTTAATACCAACAAAGGAATATAAACATGAAAAATATTATAAATTGGTCAAAAGGTCATGTTGCTAAGACTGTTTTGATGAGTATAGTTAATAATATGTAAAGGACACTATTTTCGGTTGAAATTGTGACCGCAAAACCTGATTACTTTTTTAAAAATAAAAATTGCCTAATACATGCTAATGAAGTTTTGATTGACAAAATTTATGTTATCCATGTAGATCCGCTTCGCAACATTATTATAAATTAATCTCTCATAATTTATTCAAAATTTGCTATTAGGTAATTCTAACTCCTTTGATGACAATATTTTTTTTTAACTTTAGTTTGGAATTTGCGAAAAGAAACTTATGTAGTTACCTTTTACTTTTTACGATTTTTGCTGATAATATATTTCTATTTAAGTATAGTTTGTATAGATATTTTAGACGAATAAAAAATCGGTTTTATACACTAATAGTGGAATCACATGAACCCAACTCAAACATTTCTTCACAGATTATGAAGGAGTATATATGTACTTAAAAATGCATCTGTCAATGTGGTCTCCGCTGTGCATACATCATTTTATTTAATTTCCGTCTTTGGTTTTCTGTAAGCTGTAAAATTATTATTTAATAAGCGACTTAAATAACGGGGAATTCGTTGCTAACAAGATTAGCTTACGATTACATGTGAACAATATTCGAATAATGCGCTGATCAAAAATGTATTAGCTATTAATAGCTAAATCGTGTTTTGTACGGTAGCTGCCGTTAATTTCAGTTATGGAACAAAACATACATTATCCGTAGGTGTTTGTATCATTATATAAATTTAATGGTTTTTTTTTTATATATACTAGATCACATTTTTTTTTCTCCCTATTAGGTTCGAGTGGTCTAGAGGCTCCAGACGGATAGGAAATTTCCTCCGTGGGGAGATGCCATCCGCCTGGAATACCTCTAGAAGCATTCGCCAATTCTCGGCTTGAGATCCCCTTAGGATCTCGCCGTCAGTGTTGCCACCTTGGATTTTTTTAAGGCGCCAAGTCAAAGGTAAAATATCGCCAGATTTCAAAAATTTGGATTTAATAAAATACACCAAAATCCGCTAAATTAAAATAACATCTCAGACAAAAAAGAACCCTAATTTAAATAAAAGCCAGTGAATATGTATGAAATCCTACAGAAATAACTGTATCCCGCAGTCGTTCTAAATTAGTAAAATTTAGTTATTTGAAAAAAAAATGGCAATATTGTTTTTACCAACTTATAACTTTTCCGAGCGTTACCTTAGTAATACTAGAGAATGAAATAAAACCAGGTAAATATGTATTTACTTCATTCTTTATAATCATGAAATAAATATCGATATCGTTTGATTGCCGGATAGAATTTGCATTTTTTGTTTGTACTTTTTTGTTTCAGCATGTCTTCTCAAATTTACTACTTTTGCTAATAATTCTCCTTTACAAAATGAACAAAACACGATCTTTTACACTTTTTAACAACACAATGAATGTGAACCTAATTTCTGAAACAGAATGAACGATTAAAGGATTAACAGACAAACACGTGCAGGAATACAGAGTAAGCATAGAACATTATGAAATTCCGGAAAGTTAGGTGATTTCCCCCTTAAAAATATGTTGCTAGATTTCATGTTAAAAAACCACTAAAAAAATATACCCGCTAGATCATGAAAATATACCACTAGAAGCCGTGAAAAAGCACCAGTTCTGGTGGAAAAACCGCCAAGGTGGCAACACTGCTCGCCGTCCCCGGCGGTGACACTGTAAAGGTCATCTGAACCAACAGCATACACACTCAAAAAAAATTTTCTCTTCACCTAGTGATTTTATGATAAAAATTGCTCCATGAACCTACGAATTTCCCTGCGACTGGTTAAATTTTGGTAAAACTTAAGTGTCCTTTAGTTAAAGTACTAAACCTCCTAAATTATTCTTCAATATGACTTTGTCAGTACTGTGTGTAATTTGTGTTGTACTGTTCTTCTAGTGGATATGAGTAAATCATTTTGAAAATTGAAAAAGAATGACGAAACCGAAAGGGCGCTTTCAATACTACGTTTTCTTTTTTTGTAATGCGTAATTCCGTGCCGAGTTATGTCTGTCAACGCTAAATAAAGTGAAATCTTCACGCTTGCCAATTGAATTGACCATTTACTTAACAACTTTCAATGTCACAGCTGCGTCATAAACAAAATACAAATAACTAAACGACCAGGTATTTTACACTTAACAAGGACACTTCATTATAAAATCTCGCAGAATACAAATAAATAATAGACACCTTTCTTGATTACCATGAATAATGCACTTGATGGTTTGAAATATACCTAAGTATTGATATTTTAGTGTATTTTGATTGCTATCAAGGGGAAATAGAAGTATCGTTACACGAATTTTGAGTTCCGGTTACAGTCATTAGACATATTGTTTCTATATTTCCTTATCTCCGATAGGTATATAAATTCAAAAGTTAAAGGCATACATAGTCCAGTGGATTGTATTTGTAAGGAATTTATGATGCTTATGATAGCCTTATTGTCATAAATTATTTTATTTGGATTAAGGCATAATTGGTCAGTACATTTGCCCGGATAGCGAAGGGTGTGGGTTCGAGTCCCGTCTGCTGCCTGGTCCGCGTGGATTTTTTTCTATTTAAATTTAATATATTATAAAAAGCAATAGACGATTCCTTAATTCTTTTAAAGTACCCTAAGCTAAAAAGAAGTCTGAGTCACAATACATTTCGATTATTTAATTAAACTGACTTTTACTTTTAATTTTAACGTGTTAACTTTGTATCTAATGTGTAAACAGAATAATCATCAATAAAAAATTATATCTCGGCATCCGAAACGTGTTCACAAACATGTTTTATTGGACAAGACGAAACAACTTACTGCCTCAATCGGCATAAAACAGATTACGAAACGATGGGGATTTGATTTTTATTTAATTATTGACAGTTAGATAATATTGGTAGAGACATAGCTGAAATGCTTTGTAATATTAAAAATGCATTTGTCTGTATTTTATGAATTAAAATACTATTTTAATGACTTAGACGTTCCGTTTATGATGAAGATAGGTTTGTTTTTAATGCGTTTTGTTGAAATGTATGATAAATAAATAATCGGTATGTATATATTTTTCCAATATAAATAATGATATCACTTCAATTAAAACCATCACCATCTACCTTCATCATCAATAAACCTTGTACTTCCAGAAACGAATATTTCTTTTCAATTGGTTACTTAAATCCGGTTGAAGGGTTCATACAATGGGTGCTTAAGCTAAGGCCCATTTGTACCAAAGATCTTAATTCAAATTAAAGTTTAATCGTGACTAGGTACATCAGTCATCATTCCATCTTTGTCAATTGTTTTAAGCCAAATAGAGATGGCATGAGCCAACGTGATTAGGTTTTAAAATCGAACAAGGAACTTTGGTGTAAGTGAGCCTTAATAAAGGTTAAATAATCAAATCTTAAAATAACTGTGTCATGTGTGACTCGGGTAGAAAATATTTTCTGCTTATCACACTGCGAGACAAAACATATAAAATAAATAGGTTCCGAGATTTGAACTCTTGCCAAGCAATACACTTGTCGACCTCCGCGGTCGAGTGGCATGCATACTGTTCTTTTTTTATATATATAGCAAGGTAGGTAATGTGTGACTCTACCCTACCTGATGTTAAGTGGTGATAAAGTCCAAACGCGAAGATAGCTGGTACAGCAGTTATAAACTGCCACAACAACCATCCTCACCTTGCCGGCCTGCAAAAATGCTTCTTCGCGGCTCTCTTAAAGGACCCCAGATTGTTTTCATAGTATCATTATTTTCATAAGAAAAAGTAGAAAAATAAGTAGTTTGGTTTTAGAACAACATGTGTTATGTTATCTAATATATTGATTTATACAAAGTGGCTACCGTTACTGCAATCTTTCAAATTAATCGCAAATTGATCTCAGCTCAAGGTAAGTAAGTAACTTGATTCGGATCAACTTGCAAGCACTTGTATGGAAATAAGTAACAGTAATATAAACACTCGGTGACTCTAATGTAACTAAACAATTTGATTTTTTTTAGTAGCCTGAGGCGCCGATGAATGTATATTTAACTAATAAAAATTATTTGCAATATTATGTCATTATTTATGTGCTGTTAATGTAACCTTGTTAGTATTTGTATTTAAGTGTGTTTAGTATTGGTGTAAGTTAGTAATGGCTGCTAAACATTATAATATTTACGAATTTCACTGTGATTCAAGAGCGTTGAAATATATGTTTTGTTACTCCTATTTAGCTAACAATGAACAATGACAAAAGCTATTTAGAAGTAAGAATGAAATAGGTAGGGCATTGAGAAAAGTATTATGTTGAGATATACTTAGGGTTACCAGAAAATTCCCGATTTTGATCAAAAAATACTGCGGTTTTGACCCTATATCTCAGAAACGCGGGGAGGTATTGAGTTAAAATTCAAACGATATATTCAGGTCTACGTTCCCTTAAAACTGTCAAAAAAATCAAAATTTTATAGTTAATGGAAAAAAAGATACGGCTGTTGATGTTGCGTACCTAAAAAGGAACTGTTATTGAATATTCTAAAACTCCTGGGATTTCCTTAGATTTACAAAAAACGGAGACAATCCTGAGAAGAGTCTAAAAATTCGGAGATCACAGGACAAATCCTGAGATATGGTATGATATATGATACCCTAGATATACTACAATAGCATGTAAAATCAAAACGACAAATATCAAAACGAACTAAAACATTTGTTTTGGAACTTTAGACCTGGTAGGTCCTAATAAAACTTTCTAACTAAAGCCTCAGACTAGCATATAGCAGAGAATGTAACATATTAGCGGTCTTTTAAGATAAGTAGAAGTGCTAATAGCCTCATAATTGCAGAATATAAACGGCCTGTCGCGAATATCAGTCATCGAGTTTCTAATGTCAGGACTGCAATGCTGATTACACTGTTCACAGTTATTTTTTGTTTAGTATGAAACCAGTTATTTGTGAGATGCGTCATAAAAACTTATCCGGCTCCTCGCAACACTTTCATTTTATATTGTACTACTCAAATAATAGTTATCTGCCGTTCCGTTTTGCTGGTTTTGCCTTTTGCAAAGTATTCTTTGTGACGACACTTGTTTTTTGGCAGGCTTCTTTGTTGTTGTTTTTGATAATTTCGTTCGTTTTGACTTTCCGCAAATGTAAACATATTTATTTACTTATAATGTTATATCATATGATTAATAGGAAAAGTTGGTTTAAGTAAAAAAAATCCTAATATTTCATAAGTAGTGAAATATTTTTCTTCCCAGTGCAGTGCATTAATATCAAGTAAGCTTAGTCACTTGAAATAATAAACGCAGCCCATAAATTCCGTAAAAAGCAACAAAGAACAGTTGAATACTGTAGCACACTATTTATCTTCAGTGACGCCTTTAACGAAAACTATATTTTGCTAAGCCATAGAACTAACTAGAACAACCAGTTCTAACCTACTTAGGCTTTATTAGTGACACAAATCAAAGTAACATTATCCGTACAAATAAGAGAATATGTCTTTCTGTCTTTTGAATGAAATATACAACACCGATATTATAAAGGCAAAAGTTTGCGAGTGTGTGAGTGTATATGTTTGTTAACTTTTCATTTTTATAAAAATTGGTATGGAGTTAGCATGATCGCGGAGTTACTCAATTAACAATCCAGTAAATAACCATGAAAGTTTAAAATAATAATTAAAAACAACATTGTTTTATTATACATACATATAATATGTACTATGATAGTGAAAGCAAAATTATATGTTTACTTAGTTAATTTAAACAATACCGTAATAATTAGTGGTTTTTATTGTTGTATTATTTACTTAGTGCGTATATTGATATTTCTTTTTATTGACACGTATCGACATTGAAAAGTATTTCCCCTTCCTCAAATCGTTTATTCTAATATAAACTAGTGGTATGTAGTTGAAAACTATATACTATTTTATTACAACTACTATTACTTCGTCAACATGGAAAAAATGTTTTCTCATAAAAACCTTCGCATACAGCTTTAAGGGATGATTTCGGGAATAAAGCTATATTAGCTATAGCTGTGGCACGCGGTGTTACCCGTAGTTTATTAGGGATATTTTCCCGCAGTAAAACGTAGCCTCTTGCAAACAGTGCCGAAATATCGAAAACTCGCTAAAAATAGGGTTCGTGGTAGCAACCCGTAGTATTTTTTCTTAATAGGTAGGTCCGACAAATCTCAGTTTGTAAGAGGGAGGGAACACTAGGAACAAATTGCGTAGGAACAAATAACCCAAATAATCGTTTATCTACAATATAGCTCCATACCTACACCCAATGGCACGAACAAACTGCAGTTTCTAGTACATTAAGCTAACCGGGTTGATTTAAAGCGGCGATTGTCACCGTTTCGATCGCCGCAGAGCTCGGAGCGCGCGGCGTTTCGCAAACGAGACGGCGCGCGGCGCTGCGCGTGCGCAAATCGCTAATTGTAATGTCGCAACGCGCAGGTGTATACTTTGTGTTAGGTTGGTATTATTTATTGTTTACATCTCAATGGCATCAACCAATCTGCACTAGGCCTGGGCCCCTGCAGTGGGTACAATAATCGGCTGATGACGATTGCTTACATATTTAGACCCAATTGCTGCAATAAAGTTCTTAAATAAAAAGAACCTAATCATGTTTTAACTTTGTTTGACTTTAAATAATTGACAAAGATGTGTTTCATGTGTTAAAAATTGTTTGAAATAAGAAGTGAATTCAAGCTGCCCTCAATGTGTAGTTACGTATATGGAAAACTGGTTTGAAATTCTGCTTGTTAAATGCTTAATTTTGAAAGTATTAAGAAAAACTCAGGTTTTGTGTTGAAATAAACTGAACAATTATTTCGGTTCGCCAAAAATCTTATACTTAGCAGTAAGTCTGTTTAGCAGTAACAGTGAGCACAATAGAGCATAACATTATTATTTTAAAAACTTCGTTGCACTTATATTTCCATCAAAGCACTGGCTTTAAATTGTTTATAAATGAAAAGAGATCTAATAAGGCCAAAAACCATTGTCTTTTCCCAAATAAAGGAATACGTCATTAAACCAGCAAACATCGAAGAATGTATTTTCCTTTGGTTGGATTGCGTGGATCTAAGATTATTCATCGAGCCTTGAAGATAGTTGTGGGAGTTAATAGGAATCTTAGTTGGATTGAATAATTTAACGGTTTAACCTTATTGCTTGGATGAAGGAACGAATAAGTATAATAGAAGATACGTCATCAGAAGTCACCTCTGAAAAACATACATTACCTTCGTGGTTTTAAAATGTTTTATGGTGGTTTTAATCTGTTATATGAGATAGTTGTATATTCCATTTTAAGAAAAATCAGCCCATTAATGTCCCCACTGCTGGGGCACCGGTCTTCTCTATGGATGGAATAGGAAGACTGGACCGTGACTCACCACGCAGGCCCTGTCCGGATTGGTGGCATTGACAGATGCAGACAGGACCAACAGCTTAACGTGCTTTCTGAAGCACGGAGGAGCTTGAGATAAAAAGTTTTCGGTCACCCATCCAATGACCGACCAATTGCCAAAATTGCTTAACTTTGACGATCGCAGGCAAAATGCGCTAACCACTGCAACTACTGCAAAGCAATTTAAAAAAATCGACAATGAGCAACGGATACTCGCTTAACTGGCTCACCTCGTGTTATATAACTCTGTCTTTCACACCTTTAGAGTTCATTTTTGTCTGAGAATACGGTATCTTACAGGAACCAGCGTTTCTCGCGAATCGGAAAAGATAATAGCCAAGATATGTACTGAAATTACGCCCTTCCGACGGCCTTTATATTCGGAAAACAAAGTGCGCTAGAAATATGAATACCAAGATTATTCATATGAATGCGATATATTTGTACACATAAATTATGGAATAGTTGACAACCACATTCGATTTCATTATAAAACATTAGCACAAAACTGTTATATCAGAATTAGAAGTTATGGCGATATCATCGCACTAATTACACATTATCAAGTACATGCACTCTAAACTCGTTTTTTGTCACTTAATTTTAAAGAACTAAGCTTCCAAATGCTTAAAACCTTAAAACAAATAAGGTTTAAAAATATTCTTAGTTTTGCATATGGAAGACGAAAACTCACATCGTACACAGAAAGCAGATATTGCTCCCAACAAATAAATCACAATAAAATTCCACATTCAAACAGTTTTACCGGTTATTTAACGATCCATTGATCTCATCCGTCGTCATTGGAGCGTCGCCGCACGCCCTGCCAGTACAACGTGCCACCGTACAACGCATCATCATACAATGGTTCACACACGCGATCCAGTTGGCCAACACACAACCTGCTGACGCGCCATTGTCGTTAAACAATCAACAGTGACGTAGACAAAGGAAAATGGACCATTAGGTCGCTTTGTAGGTATAGGGAACGGTGGGCGTGGGGTTTCAAAATTGCTGGGTGAATAAAAACTTTTCAGATTCCACGCATGTTTTTGGGTTCTTGATTTGAATAAGTATCGATTCCGAAAGGAAAGAATAGCTTTTTATGAAGTAAGTATTACCTGTATTTTTTACAAATTTTAAAAAATATGGTTCAGTTTACTTTTTTTTTAAAATTAGGTCCGACAAATGACTAAATTGGAGTTTGGGATTTTTTAATAAACTTTACTTTGGGGTTAGGCAAATTGGTATGTGTTAGAAATATTTATTAATTTATTTATCGTTTTTTTACATCAGTCATTCGATCATGCTTATTTAAAATAATGTATACTTACCTAATCTTTTTTGAATAAATAATGTCAATTCTAGTAAATCATATGAAACACGACGCTGACTGATTTTTCCTCTTAATTAATTATAGATTATTTTTTGGTAGAATAATTTTGACTACTAAGAAAATATTAATTATTTTTAAGCACAAAACTAATATTTCATAGAAAGCTGTGATATTAAAGTATCTTTCACATTATTTTAATATCTTAATTAGTTCAAAATGGTTTAGGCATTATAGCTTGAAAAGTTGACCTAGAATGTTATAGTCAGGTTAACATGTCTATTCCAAACTGAGTAAAAATCTATTTAAAAGTGTGAACTTCATTTCATGTGTTACTAAGCTATATTGAATATTTAAATAACAGTTGATTTTTAAAAAACTTGGATAAAACTTATTTATCTGATATCATTATTAAATAGACGAAATATGGAGTTGTGTTAATTTGTCATTCATGTAATTTTTTTGATGTTGCTGAAAACATTTACTTTTGATTTGGTAATAAAATGCATTTACTAAATTTGGTGAATTCTTTAAGGAAACAGAACCTGTCAGGCTATTTTTTTATGCTTGGGCGTGGTAGCTTTCGCTTGGGAACCAGTAGAATGCTCACGTCTTAAATAACTATATTTGCATAAATATCATTCGGAAATCTCTTGTTGTTGAGTAGCATACTGATTTTGTGAGAACACGTTTGTAGGAGACGAGTTTTTAAGTGTCAAGTCCTGCTTTTATAATGAATATAAAAAGTGGAACATAATTCATCATAAAACTACTCTCACTACACTAGCGCCGTATCTAAGTATAGTTTTTTGATGATTTTAAAAAGGAATAATGACGGAGTAAATTAAAAGAAATTCTATTTATTCCATCAGTTTATTATCGTAAAATAATGGAACCTTATTTTTTCTAGATAAAGCGCGTCAAAGTTTGGGAGTAAAAAGGAAAAAATTGTATCAACACGTGACGTCATGCGAAATACCAAATAAATATAAAAATCTCTGTTATGTTTTGATTAAGTGAATAAAGAAAAAATACGTGTACTTTTTGCTAAATCCTGATAGACCAAGGAAAAAAAGATAATCATTATCCCTATTTACTTTCCACATAGGATGTTTCAAGGTGTCGCCTACTCGAGAGGTTCGAATTCCAGTGGGGGCAGATGTTTGTGTGATGAATATTTGTACTACAGTCATGGATGTTTAATATGTATTTCTATATAAATGTACTTATATCAGTATATGTATTCTATCCGTTCCCCCATATATAGTAACCCATAACACATGAATAGCCGAAATAGATGAACGCGCATAACTATCGAATGACTGCACCGATTTGGATAATTCTCTTTTTTTGGGATCGTTGTATAAAACATGTTTTTTTTTATTATCTAACAGAAAAAAAGATTGGCCGTACGCAGTTCGCCGGGTCAATTAGTTTCATATAATATGGACCATGACAGCAGTCTACGCTAAAATCAAAGTGTTAATTAATTTAATCTGACACCTTACTAGCAGATTACATTACTTACAAAGTTCAAATTTTTTTGTGATCATAATTTTATGTGTCATCTTCTGGCTTCTACACAGCTCAACTTACGTTTTGAATACTTGAACACAGATTTAGTTGTATACAAACATACTGATGATGACATAATCACCAAACTTGACGGCCTCCTTGGCGCGAGTGGTATGCACGCCGGGTTTCAAGGTGTCGCCTACTCAGAGGTCCCGGGTTCGAATTCCGGTGGGGCAAATGTTTGTATGATAATTACGAGCATTATTAGTAGCTAAGTCTTGTTTATATGCATTTCTAGATAAATATACTTATATATGTATCAGTCTATGTATTATGTACTCTAGTATCCCATAACACTAGCCGTACAGTCCTTACTTTGGTTTTAGGCTAATTGGTGTGAGTGTTAAAAATATTTATGTATTATTATTTTAACTTTACCGTCTTCACGGTTAACGTGTGATTCCGTAACAACTCTTTGGGAGCCGCTGTACACACACTTTATGCATACTATTAATATAATTAGCATTTCTGAGACACGGCTACCGCCAAAACAAGTTGTTACGAAAATCTTATAAGGGACGTATTAAATGTTTATATACGAGTATGTATTGGTATTAGACAAGGTTATATTCGTTAATAAATATTAATAATAAATTGCAAATGATTTAAAGGAAATCGTTTTGATGAAGTTTCCTTAAATTCCAATGTCTGTCCGCATTTTATGATTTCATATCTGACCTACTGAATCGAATGTAGGTAAAGGTAATGTTAGAAAAATAAATATTTCCAACACTCACACCAATTAGCCTAGCCCCAAGATAAGCACTATAAGGCTTGTGTTATGAGATACTAGGGTAACGGATAGAATACATATACTGTACATATATAAGTATATTAATATAGAAATACATATTAAACATCCATGACTGGAGTACAAATGCTCGTATTCATCACACAAACATCTGCCCCCACCGGGATTCGAACCTGAGACCTCTCGAATCGGCAACACCATGAAACCCGGCGTACAAACCGATCGGCCAAGGAGGTCGTCAAAAATAAATAATTAATAAATATTTCCAACACTCACACCAATTAACCTAGCCCCAAGCTAAGCACTATAAGGCTTGTGTTATGGGATACTAGGGTAACGGATAGAATACATATACTGTACGTATATAAGTATATTTATATAGAAATGCATATTAAAACATCCATGACTGGAGTACAAATGCTCGTATTCATCACACAAACATCTGCCCCCACCGGGATTCGAACCCGGGACCTCTCGAGTCGGCGACACCATGAAACCCGGCGTACAAACCACTCGGCCAAGGAGGTCGTCAAAAGGACATAGGCTCCTTTTTTCGGGGTGATAACACATGAATGGATTAAAACAGACTATGGAAATTGGTATGGAAAACCAAGAATTCCACGTAAACTAAGGCCCGTATTATAGAAAGGTTCTCACTAATTAATCTAGTCTTGAGCATAGTTACAAAAGGATAATGCTATATAGGTCATACATACATCCCTTTGTAACTGTACTCAAGTAAAGATCAACACTTAGTTGTCATTCCGTAATATGGGCCTAAGTCTCAAAGACCCACTAAATATACAATTTGCTAAATGCATTACAATAGATTTAAAAAAAAAAACGTAAAAAATACTTTATCAAATTTAGCTAAATCAGTTAGAATATTGAGACAATAATATAAACATATTTTGCTTTTGTTCAAGACCACCTGAAAACATTTCAAAATAAGAAAAGAAAGTATAATAACTTTTCAAATAGGTATAATCATCAGCCTATTAATGTCCCCACTGTGGGGGTACAGGGCTTTCCTATGGATGAAATTGGGAGATTGGGCCATGACCCACCACGCGGGCCCAGTGCGGATTGGCGGGTGCTAACAACTGCAGATGCAGCCAGGACCAACGGCTTAACGTGCCTTCCGAAGCACAAAAGAACTCGAGATAAAAGATTTTTGGTCACCCATCCAATGACCGACCACTGCAAATGGGTATATTAAGCACTATTTACTCGAAACTCAAGCAAAGACATCAACGCGCGTTCGAAGCAACTTTCAAGCGGTAACGACACGCGCCTACAAAAGACTTTAACGTCATCGCATAATAATAATAAAATTATGTCAAAGAATAAATAAGTACAATTTTTTTTATTTGCTTTATGCATTTGAGGGGATGGATACATAAGATATAAAGTCATCATAGAGTTTTCGCAGATATCGATCGGAATGTTAGTTCTTAATTGACTAATAATGCTTCGTTCCTGTAATAAAGGATACGCAATTGACGTAACTTCCGAAACGCATCTCAATACTGACTAAACATATAATTTATTTTCAAAAGTGAATAAAATTATTTCTGCTATGCAGCAACTTGTGAAGTCATTAAAGTGGCTGTTACAATGTTCTGAGAAAGTTTCCCCAATTTTCAGTTCGTTATATTCACTAATCATAACAGCATTAATATAGAAACCGCAAATGAGTGGTAATTAACGCTAGCGTGAATCAGACACTTACAACTAAATTAAAACTCTATTAAAATTCACGCACAGTCGTTTCTGATTAGTTTGGCCACATTTTCGAAAGGTGAATTAAGAAAAACTTTTTTAAGTAAGTACTGCACAATATTAAGTGTCTCGAGACATTTCCTCACGAGAGCAGATTATGCAACAATCCGGTAGACAATTACGTCGGATTAAAATAAAAACACTGCACTCACCGTTCGCGAAAAAAACCGACTGGGGGAGTGAAAGTTGACAGACTTTTGCAAACACTATAAGGCACACAGCACTGATAATGTAAAAAACACTGGCGACATGCGATCACAGAGTTCGATGAGTAAAAACTTTTTCGTCGAATATTTTTCAAAAATGGAATCTCCTGTTTGAATTTGGCGCGTCGGCCTTTAGTGCGCGAGCGGCGGTCGCGCTGGACGGGCGGCGGCGAGAGACTGCGCGCGTTGCTCCCACCATGCCCGCCCGAAATACTAATCACCTTGCTATCAACACTGAGATTGACGTCAAACCACAAGAGGAAGCGGCAGCGATTTAACGTAAAGCTTAGCTTTTATATATTATCTTTTAGTAACAGAAATTTATGAAAACAGAAATCATTTAATTTTATAATCTTCTAGCCAGTGCCTTCTACTTTACTTGCATAATATGCTGTGTTTCCTTTATTCCCCCCTCAAATATTCGCACCTGCCTACTACGGTCCCTTTCTATGAAAAAGTAACAGATAGGACATAGTTTCATCATCGTTTGCCTATAATAAAAAGTAATATTATAAGTTGTTGTATTCGTTATAAAGAATATTTGTTAAAGTAACCGTAAGGTATTAATAAACGTAAGAGTAATAATGACTACATTTACTTTGGAAATAAGATTACGTTCAAACATTCAGAAAATAATCAATTAAGTATATTTACCCAACCTCCGAAACATCAACCTACTTATAGCTTCTTTTACCGCGAATGATGTCTGGAAGAGATCGCTTAAAAGGATAATGCTGCCGTAGCCCACATTATTGTTCCCACTTTTGTATATGAGCGATAAAGAATTTTATTTATCTACTCTCCCTTTAAAGGTTCCGTAGTCCTGACAAGAAACCCTTATAGTTCCGTCATGTCCATCCCCGGTTTTGCTTGGAGACTATAAGAACTACAGAACTGTCATTTTGTGGATATAGTATATGTATTGATGACGCCAAAATGGTAGCATAAAATTTAAAAAAAGGTAGCTCCCCTACATGTAACCTTGGGATGTATTTTTTTTCATCATCTACCTCATCGTCTGGGATATCGTTGAATAGGTCCTTTAAAATTATTTAGGGGTTCCTAAGGTTTTTTAGTTGAGATACATAGATTGATATTAATTGGTTTTTGTAATTTCCGATATAGAAAAATAAAGACTACGGAACCCTATGCTGCACGTGGCACTGCGGTTTTTTATTGTTGAATAAGATGACAGCACTATAAACCGCTACAGTCCCCGCTAGCGCTTAGGTCTCAGACGCCAGCATCATACAAGGCGATACGGATCTGTATGAGACATGTCATTTCCCCCAGTGATTTTGGAAGGTCGCAGAAAAGGCCCAACTGAGGTCGTCTCAGGCAGAGATTATAACTTGTGACGTCACATCCAATGTCAGCGTCGTCATGGAACAGGGATGATGTTTGTGACGTGTATTAAACAATAAATTGTTGTGTTCTCTTGGAATTTTAACTCGGTTAAGGTCATTAATATATCTGACAAATACACTGGGAATGCATGAGGGATTTTTTTATTCGAAAGGAATGTCAACCGACACGTAACATTCTACTATGATTCTATTAATATGTCATTTAATATTGTATGACTAGACACACGTCTTCGCTTTGCTTTAATAAAGACTAAAGTTATTATTCTCAGGTATGTATGCATTTAAAACTCTCGTGAAATTTATCAATTTATAACGAAATAATAATATATAAATCTTTTAGAGTTTTTCGCGAACATTTACGAGTAGATAAGCAGTCACGGCAGGGGATTATGTAAAACCATTAAGCTATAAGTACTAAATTATCGAAGAATAATTAATTATGGAACTGGAAATTACAGACAACGAAATTATTGATATTTTTGTAATCATAATAGTCTTAATCTCCACAACCGTAAGGCTGCACAAATTTCTTATAATACATAGGAAGTACTTAGAATCGTGGTCTTAATAGGTATGTATTATTATGTTAGATACATAGTTAGCCAAGAATATGTACATTAAAATTCTAAGAATACATGTCTGAACTGTCTAATCGAATTAGATTAAGGAAGGTCTTAAGTTTTTGCTAAATTCTTATCAGTCGTATCAATCTAATGCAAAAACTTAGAAGCATCAAGTAATAAATTCATCCTGCATCTATGATAATTGAATTTAACCTTTAGCACTGTACGTTTAGGTGCAGATTTCTGTGTTACCGCACTACTACCGTAGGCTTTGTACTATTAAGTTAATATGTGACACTCAGTAGCCATGTAAGGCAAACTATTACGAATTGACATTATCTATCATAAACATACCTGCTGCTCGCCACTTTGACTGCATAACATAATAATTTCCATTTACTAACAAATCTTTTATCTTTTAACAAACGTATTATTTCATTTTTAAAAGTGACTTAGGCTCGTATTACAGAATGAAAACTAAGTGCTCATCATTACTTGAGTTCAGTTAGAAAGAGGTGTCGTTATGTGCTATACAAAGCGACATCCCTTTCCAACTGTACTCAAGAAAAGTTCTGATTCTGTAATATGAGCCTTAGTCTAGCTAATGTCTGTCTCCAACAACACTCATTTAAAAAACTTATCACACAGATTCTTTTCACTTTCGCACTTATAATATCAGCACGAATATTTTTCAATACTCGGGGATGAATTCAATTAAGCATAGTTCAATTGTTAAATACATGTAGCTCTTTTTTACATAACAAAAACAAAAGGCACTGGAAAATTACAAACCGATGCAAGATTATTTTTTCTGAGATAGCATAGACGAGCACCCAATACGCTTAGAGAGGCATGGAAGGCTATCTATACCTTAAACAAAGAAGATAGTGCCGTGAAGAAGCAACATGCAGGCCGGCAAGGTGAGGATCACCGTCACTTAACATCAGGTGGGGTGGAGTCATTTCTCGGACCTATCTAAAAAAAACATAAGAAAGTCAAACAATGCTTAATGAAACTAGGCTCCGCTTTTACAAAACAGCACTAGCATATTCGCTAACTGCTTTTGACAGATGGAAGTGATAATCACAGAGCTATGAATAAATGTAGTTTTGGCTCATTTACATTAGAGTCATGAATAGTAATAATTGTAAGCATTATTTCCAGGAATAGAGAAGAAATTAATATTATAAAACCACTGAGATACTTGTTCTAAAAATCATCGATGTTATATGCAATTTTTTCTTTAGTGACACACTTAACATGTCAAAAAAGTTACAGACATGTTGAAGAGGATCGGAAACGTCATGCAAATATTCTACTAAATGCTTTTTACAACTCGTTTTTAGGGTTACGTAGTGCTGACAAGGATCCCTTATAGTTTCGTCATGGGGCCGTCTGTCCGTCCCGGTTTCGCTTGCTCCTGCTCAAATATATTGTGGTAACTACAGTACTACGGAACCCTACACTGCGTGTGGCACGACACGCACTTACTTGGCCGGTTTTTTTTATATTCGAAACGTTTTGTTGATTATTGGTGTTCATGAAAATCCTACTATTATAATAAATGTGAAAGTTTGTAGATTTGTGAGTTTTTTTGTTTCGGACGGAATTGGATGAAATTTGGTACCTACGCATATTTTTTTGACCTGGATTGAGATATAGGATATTTTTTATCCCGGAAAAAAGTTAGGTTCCTGTGGGATTCTCAAAAACTATAGTTAACGCGGACGAAGTTACGGGCGGCCGCTAGTATAACAACTATCTCTTGAGATAACATCAACTTTTTAGTCTATAAAGGTTCATTAATACCTATAGTCCGAATCTTTGCAGCCTCATCGACGCGATTAAGTAATATAAGTAACACACCTACTTAACATACATGACATCGGTGGAATTAAATAAGCAAGTGTAATGATAGTGTCCTCGTAAACACCATCATCCAGTGACAACCGCGACTGTCACTCCGTACTAAGCCCGAAGCCAGTGTTGCCAGATCTAAAAAGCGATATGTCCTACATTTTCATTGCCAAGTTCCGTATGAAATCCGTATCGGGAAGTTTTTAATAAAATCCGTATAAAAATGTAAACCTACCTTTCATTGATATCATTAAGAGCACTTTCATGAACAATCACTGAGAGAAAATTGTTTAAAAAAAACAAATCTTGAAATAAAATAAACATATCGAAATGTTTATTACAGTCGATAAACATTTCGATATGTTTATTAAATTAATTTTTGTCATGACCAACCCAATTATTTCGAGAGGACTGCCCAGAGCCATTATATGTACTACACCAGTGCCTTCGCCCCAGCTTTGCTAAATACACAAAAAAATAAATACAAATCGCTGATATTATGCAGGATCAAATAATGTGTCGTTTTATTCAAAATCATTTTATTAGCAATATTAAGAAACAACTCTTTGCATTTTCCTAATATTTCCGTATAAAAAATCCGTAAGCTTCTTATATCCGGTTTAAGTATCAATATTCCGTATGGATACGGACAAATCCGTGTATATGGCAATACTACCAAAGCATTCATCGGCCCACGTATACAATAACTACACCAGCGATTAGAGGTTACACGACGACTGTGGGACGAAATCTACACGGTTAACTAGTATTTACGCTCACATAGGTGTGATAAAAGAAAACATTGTTTTATAATTATTTGCATATGTCTTCGTCATCCTTTAATTACAGACTCCAACGCTAGGGCAGAGTCCTTCACACCTTCTTCGGAGAAAGAGTACCTACTTTTATAAATTTTTTTAATTTGCTAACTCAATACGACATAATTGGGATGACGGTGCATCTTAACCGCAATCATCATTATTACTCACTCACATTCCTTGTTTGGCTACCTAGCTATAAAAATAACATTCACTATGGGCATCATCATCATCAGCCTATTAATATCCCTACTGCTGGAGCACAGGCCTTTCCTATGGATGGAATAGGGAGATTTGGCCATGAGCCACCACGCGGGCCCATTGCAGATTGGTGCGTGCTAACGACTGCACATACAGCCGGGACCAACGGCTTAATGTGCCTACTGAAGCATGGAGAAGCTCGAGATAGATTTCAACCTCACTGGCCGAGTGGTTTGTACGCCGGATTTCGTGGTGTCACCTACTCGCGAGGTCCCGGTTCGAATCCCTGTGGGGGCAGATGTTTGTGTGATGAATACGAACATATGTACTCCAGTCATGGATGTTAAATAAGTATTTCTATATAAATATACTTGTTTAAGTATTGCATCCGTTACCGTAGTATCGCATAACACAAGCCTACAGTGCTTACTTTGGGGCTAGGCTAATTGGTGTGAGTGTTGGAAATATTTATTTATTTATAGAAAATCTATTTTCCATACCAAATAATAAATTAACGTTATTGTATAAGACAAATGGAAATGTTTCAAATTAGATTAAATAAATTGCTTTTTACCATACTTTACATTACGATCTTTTGGAAGATCACCCGGTTGTCTAATCAGAATAATAAGTAAAGTAACAATCTGAAATCATAATATTAAAATATTTAGTCATTATTATTAAAATGTTTAAAAAATACAGAAGATCTCATTAAATTTTTATTTCAGCGCCATCTCTGTTTCGAATAAACGCAACTTTCTCAATTTACCTAATAGTCACACGAGGATCGACATTCATTTGTTTTGATTAAAGTAGATACAAATATCACTCCTTCGATCATGTGAGCGTTCGACGTGTCAAGTTCCTAGTTGTATCATCGCGTGGCATTGGCCTGGTTGCCGCGTCGATATTTGGTTGCGACACAACCTGCGTGTCACCGCACATCACTAATTAATCCGTCGTTTAGGTTTTAACACTTGTGATCAGATTATGGCCGTGACATTATTCAAACTGCCATTATACCAATGGACACATAAACAGCCAGTTTATATTATTACAATCGTGCGGTCTAAACTTATAATTATACTATCATAATTTTTGATTTACTATTGTTAGAGAAACGCGTGATGTATAATTTCAATGGGAATATATCAAAATTATTTAAAAAAATGTGCGTAAGTTAAATTAATAGCAATTTTGACTTATTACATTGAAATTTTCGCAAATTTGCAATAACAAAATATGACTGACGATGATGATAATTCTGACGACGTAGCCTGTAAAGGCTACGGAACGTCAATAAATAAATAAAGTTTCGTGCATTAACCCGTAAAAACTAGTTTTATTTAATGAGTGATGTGCGTGAAAACCTAAGAAACAAATAACAAAAATATGCTTCATGAAACATTTTATTCGATATATTTGAGTGAAGTCGTTTTTTATTAATCATGCACTAATGAAAAACTGACTGAAAGGAAAATAATATGAACACAACATAGATGATGTGCACCGTATAATAAATTTTCCGTGTCGGTTGCATATAAGATAATTGTTTTACTTTAAATTCTATATGTACCACGTAATCAATATGTATGTGGTGATTGATTAAGTAAAGGTTTAAAAATAATTGGTTATTGTTGAATTATCAGTTTTTACCACTGCTGATTTTTTCTAGATTATCCTTAATTTTTTTCAGGCAGCTTCACCTATATAGGTTTATTGCAGGGTTGTGCACGGGTTAAACAATCATAGGGGGCGTCGAGTAACACTTGCCACTAAATCATTTTCACCGCGCGTTAACTAGATAGAGGCTAGGGTAAATTACTGCACACGAGTGCTACATAATATGCTATAGACAACATAAATGAGAAACCATGCTTTTGTTCTTCAAATTGAAGCGTTCTTCTAAGGAAGTAGTCTACTTACAAAAGGTCACAGTGTAATAAATAACACTACGTTTCATATTTCCTTTTATCAACTCTCTTAATGATTCTGCACTCAAGCTTATTAATAGTTGATAGTTATGACGAACTAAGTCATAACTATCAACTGTTAATAAGCAAAATACCCTATATTTTGCATGCGCTCTGTTAAAAAAGGTAAAGTTTATATATATATATGTGTGTGTGTGTGTGTGTGTGTACAATATATACATATTTCATTTACTAGCTATAAGAGATTGAGAGAAAAAAAGTCTTATATCCCCTACTCAAATCCCGTTCGCTTCGCCCGAAGACATTTTTCGTAACGCGTAACGCATTCGCTAGCCTACCCCCCAAGTCAAGCGTGCGTGAAGAAGTTTCATTTCAAAAATTCCGGTTAAAAGGTACTTAGTTCGTCATAACTATCAATTAGTGACGTATAGGAATAACAACACAAAATTACGTTCACTGATATTTCATTGAATCATTAGGGCGTTGGTCGAACCGATACCGAAACCCAACGACCAACAGCCCAAAGGCATTCGCACTACGTCACCAACTGCGGTAAAAACCCATTGAGAAAAGATCCGTGACGTAACACAATGTCACATGCGTCCTTATTAATAAGGTTACAAAGTTGATTTTTCGGAATCCGCTGAAATTGGATATGATGACTAAATCTCCACAATAGAGGTGTGAGAAAAACTTTTATTATAATCAGCACAAGGTTTAAATTGTGATTGTATCGGGTTATGTGCAACTCACGGTGGCCTCGGGTGTTCCTTTGGAGGCATTCTTCGATTTTGCGAACTATCATCTTTTGAATAAGTTATTAATACGAGTATAATGATGATACTTAAATCATTTGGGTTACTATTGTATTGATGTTTACGTACAATATTGTTTGTTTGTTGTTAAATCTAAAGAAAATGTTACTTATGGTTATATTTTTTTAAGCATTTACCTGCTAGATGTTTAATTATAAAGAAAAGTTTGTTAGAAAAATCCACGCGTACCAGGCAGCAAACGGTGCTCAAACCTATCCGGGCGAATGCACTGACCATTATGCCACCGCGACCCTGACGGCCGTGTCGAATTTTCTCTAGCCTTAGGCTGCAAGGCAGCGCCATCTCTTCTCTTCAAATGTTATTTTCTATAGATTTAAACATGACGTAACAGTTAAATGCTTAAAAATGAAATATCACTTAAGTTATTTAAACTCTTTAAAAACTATTATTGGACCCGTCTGCTAACGCATTTGGATGCATGCGGTTTTCCTTCTAGCTCAGATTAAGGAAACATTTAGATAATTATACATTCCATTTAGTTGTATTACTCAACCTTACCTCATCAATTTAATTTTCTTTTTTTATGTTACACTAAATCGAATCGGTACCAATCTTACAGATCAAAGGAAAGTTATTGAATATTAATGATTATGTGAGTGTGTTCCGAAAAGGTTTCAACTATTAAGATTCCCATCAACGCTATGTAGTAATTATGAACATTGTTGATTCCATTTTTATCTAAATGTTTCATGTAAATCTAAGTTGTAGACACTATGTTACTGTTGCTTCCAGGATTCCTGTTAACAAGTCGCTACTCTGTTTTTCTGTGGTTGGGATTTTATGAACTGTCACGTCCGCAGTGTTACAGTCTCTTTCCAAGCATCAAGCCGTATACCCAATGAAGTCACACGTAGCATTATTTAAGCCCGTGTTGCCATATCGGTAGATGAGCGGGAAAATGATATTTTGCCACCCTTTTAACATAAAAAAATCACTCAATAAACCCAGAATTAGAGTAGAGTTATGAAATGGATGATCATGCTAAATGTAATTTCCAAACCTCAAGCCGTATACCCAATGAAGTCACACGTTGCATTAGTTGAGCCCGTGTTGCCATATCGGTAGATGAGCGGAAAAATGTTTTTTTGCCATCCTTTAATGTAACAAAAAAAAACACTCAATAAATCCAGAATTAGAGTAGAGTTATGAAATTGATGATTATGCTAAATGTAATTTCTAAGCCTCAAGCCGTATACCCAATGAAGTCAGCATTAGTTGAGCCCGTGTTGCCATATCGGTAGATGAGCGGAAAAATGTTTTTTTGCCATCCTTTAATGTAACAAAAAAAAACACTCAATAAATCCAGAATTAGAGTAGAGTTATGAAATGGATGATCATGCTAAATGTAATTTCCAAGCCTCAAGCCGTATACCCAATGAAGTCACGCGCAGCATTGGTTGAGCCTTTGTTACCATATCGGTAGATGAGCGGGAAAATTGACCCAAAAATTGTTATTTTATTTTCGTTACTAAGCATAAACTGGCAAATAAATAAATAAATAATAATATAAAATAAATATTTTCAACACTCACACCAATTAGCCTAGCCCAAAAGTAAATACTGTAAGGCTTGTGTTATGTGATACTAGAGTAACGGATAGAATACATATAATGTACATATAGAAGTATATTTATATAGAAAATACATATTATACATCCATGACTGGAGTACAAATGCTTGTATTCATCACACAAACATCTGCCCCCACCGGGATTCGAAGCCGGTACCTCTCGAGTCGGCGACACCATGAAACCCGGCGTACAAACCACTCGGCCACGGAGGTCGTTATATTAATACGACAGTAACTCAAGTACTAACAATACCGAAGATGGTAGATAGTATAGAAAATGTTTTCTACACCCAAATGTGACACAGTTCAAACCACGTTAAATTACAATACACAATACTTTATTGAAAATACCACAATACAGAACGGAAATGAAGGAAATTATAATTGTAAAAGAAAGTGATTCAATGGGCGGTCTTATCGCTAAAAGCGATTTCTTCCAGACAACCTTTGGATGGAGAGGATTGAAAGAAAACTGGAGTCGGCCGTGTCAGTATTAGAAACAAGGGATATAAACGAATTCGTGAATTATATATTTAATTATATATTAATACATACATATTATATATACATAGACTGCACAATTATATAAGTTTAGTCCAGTCAGCAGAGATAAAAATGCAGCTACATCGACAAATAGTGATTTACAAAAAGTTTTTTAAACACATTAATAGATTATGCTCGTCTTATGGCTACTGGAAGAGAGTTCCATAGACGTACAGCTTGGACGGTAAAAGAATGACCATAGAAGGTCGTGTCATAGATAGGAATTTTAGGGTTAAATTTTCAACTATTATATCACTTATCATGACGGGAATTCACCCACAGTCTTGTTGCTCACATCAATTCATGTTCATTACGGTGTTTAATCAATTCCGTATGACCGCTGCATGCTATAATGGCCTGTACGCGCGTGATGGATGAAGGTACAAATGAATGAATGATACCTTGTTTGACAATAACACCAAACCTTAATGACAAGATGGTTGGTATTTTAATTTATGACTTTGGAGGTGACTGGTTGGTACTACAACGAAATCGATCCCGTAAAACACTCAAATGTTTCTGGGTTCTTGTTCAAAACTTGGTTGAAAAACCTAAAGAAATTTTTAACTAGAAATTCCTTAATTGATTGCGAGTTATAGTTGCCTCATTTAAGTCACATGTACACCTACTTGATTATGAAGGCATAAAATATATAATTAAGGAATAGAATTTTTGATTTTGTAACCCAGATAATGCTATATAAGTGATATATGCTATATAAAGTGAATATCAAACAAACCAATAATTTAAAAAATAACAAAATCTTAACCTATTAAAAACTAAATTCATTCATTCCCGCTGCACATTATTGCATTTTGTAAATAGAATGTTCATAATTAAACAGTTGATAAGGATTTAAAATATTTTAATCCGAACACCGTGTTATCCACGATGAGGCAAGATAGTCGTAAACCACCATATGACAAAACGTAGACTAAAGTTAAACCTGGACTAAACTGATACTGTCACTTTTGTTTTCTAAAAAGAAGACATAGTAAACATAAGGTTTAAATTAAACCAAGACTAACTTTAGTCCGCGTTTTCGAATAAAGCATATAGTGATGGACCCTTTTAAGGCATTATGCCGGTTCGTCGACCCTACCAGTTAGGATTGTATTTTTCCTTCTTTGCAAATGTGACATCATAATCACACAACTTGGTGGGTATTATATTTTTTTGTAAGCACGTCTGCGATTGCTTGATAATGAAGCCGTTAGTTTTTCCGATGTGTGTGTTAAATGAAAAATTAAATTTTCCAGCTACGTTTTTCGAGACTAAGTACCTCTGACAATTTATGGATTTAAAAGATTAGAGCTATTTATTTAAAACAAATAGAACTGTGTCTTTGAACCTAATTTTGGGTAAGCAAGAGCAAATGGATTGAGCTAGGAATGCTAATATGATGAATAAAGATTTTAAAATGAAATAATTTTGTGGGTTGAGTAAGGAACATAATATTAAGTACGATACGTGAGGAAAAAATAATTATTACGATGAGACTATATGATAAAAGCATGAATACGGAACAACCCTCAAATCACGAACACAATAAAAAATCTGTCAATACGGGGGTCTACTCTCTTTCTCCGAAACGAACTTTCGATAACGTAGTTTAAACGAAATTAAATTCATCAATTTAAGGTTATACTTAATTTAAACGATATACTATCTGAAGAATGAAGCTTTCTTAGGGAAAATCTACACCTCAATCTATATTCCGCCGATGAATATTGTTATAATTAAAAAAGAATCAGAAATATAGTTAGAAAAGTGTGAAGTTTCGATCGAAATTTCGTTTAGAGTAGGCCTTCTGTTCTTTGAATCATCACTAAACCGTGGGATGAAATACCATGTCGTCTTTCATCTATTTAATTTTGGTAGGTTTAGGTATATTTAAAAATAGATTTTAGTTTACATTTCTTCATAGCTCGAAACGAAACTTATTTCACGGGCACGAAGTAATCCCCCAGTATCGACATTAGCTTGATTCACACATAGTCGCAGCCGTTGTGCATTTAAAAAGCTATTACTCTTGAGGCTTGACACGATGGTCCCGAATGCACCAGCAATTTGTTTGAGAAAATATATTCGATTAATTTATTCGATCGCGAATAAGAATCTCACTCACTACCGATTATGGTGAAGCGGTATTTCGTCATTGCCGTTCGGTGATACAAATTTATTACGTGAGACAAATTAAAAATAAATTACTTCTGCATTTTTTGGAATCGGAGCCTTGTGGACTTACAAATAAAAATTCTACTATTTAAACAACTGCAGAATCTATCTCAAGTATCTTTATTAGCCACTTTAAAAGATTCAATTATAAAAAAGAATGCCAATGACTACAAAGATGCAGCTAGGACCAAAGTCTCTTTTCGAAGCATAGACAGTCATTCCCAAAATGCTTATATTTTTATATAAATGATATGATTGTTAACGGTAAATTGAGCCTAGCAAACCTGGTACAAGAACTGCAACATTGCCAGGGATGGGCAAACTAGGGCCCACGGGCCATTTCGGGCCCTTGGATGACTAAAATCCGGTCCGCGACCATCAAACAAAAATCAAAGGTTCTCACCAAAAAGTACAATTGTTTCTCATGTTCCCACCCCGCTGCCCAAACTGGTATCTACCCAGTAAAGACAGGGGCAACACCTCGTTTACTAAGCCATACATAATTTGAATTATATCAGGTATGCGTAAACAAGGGCCCACGGGCCATCTCCGGCCCTGTTTCTTATGTTCGTACAAGGACCCACCCCGCTGCCGAAACTGGTAGGTAATCTACCAGTAAATTCAGTGGCGTCTTTACACTGATCTCGTTACTGTACTGAGCTACTCATCTAAGTGCTAGACCGCATATTCTATATGCTTATTCAGTAGGTCAGAGAATTGGAAAACATGTATATTTCTTCCCCCTAAATGTTATGGGTAGTCCGGTCCTCCCTTAACATTTTATTTGGTCATTTTTTTATTTTTTTTTGGTACATCATACCAAAATACATAGAACCCTAAATTTTCACCCTTCTAACACCAACCGCTATTTTTATGGCGGTACGAAGTTTGCTGGTACAGCTAGTAATTTATATTTTTTTTATAAGCATTTAACTGGTAGACATTTAAATTAAAAAAAATACTAGAATAAAATCCACGCGGACCAGGCAGTAGACGGGACTCGAACCCGTACCCTTCGCTATCCGGGCGAATGCACTGACCATTACCGCGCCCCTGTTGGCCGTGTTGAATTTTCTCCAGCCCTTCTTCGGCTACAATGCAGCGCCATTTCTTCGCATTATACACATCATTTCAATTAATTTCATTTGGGGATGCAAATCGTATGAGGCCTGAGCCATAGCTTGGCCGCCATAGATTCTGATAGTGTAAATTGGTACGATAAGGAAAAAAATTGCCCATTCCAATTTCAAAAATTGTCTTAACCGAGTTGGCATCCGCCAGCCGCGGTCCGTACAGCAAACGTCATACGTTAATTGTTCCGCTCATTGATTTTCGTGTATCATCCATCTTCTTCCAAAAATCTTTCACGTTCAGGGCTACCAATGCACCTCAAAACAGTTAAGCATTGAAAGAAGCTTCACGATTTTTTTTGTTTAGATTTTATGACATAACCTTTGTTGGAATGGAATGATAATAATACCTTTGGGTTTAGTGTCTGCTGGGTGGTGGCTTTCAATAAAAATAAATATAAAAATAGTTAAAATAAATTTTCTATTCAAATATTTAAGTGCCTAGAAAATAGATGTTAAGTTTCATGTTTAAGAATTGAATATTTGATACAAATAAAGGTAAATATTGTAAAAGGACATAAATATGTATATTCAGATATTAAAATATCGTAAATAAGAAAGATAAATAAATAGCTATATGATTTATAAAAGTCAGTTTAAAAAACAAATACTTTGACAACCCTGTAGAAACCCTGTTCTTGCTAAATGAACGAGAGCAAATTGAAAACAAGTTCGTAGAAATGAGAAAGTTTGCCGAAACGATGTGTTCAATAATAAATTAATTATAAAGAAATGAATCTTAACAAACAAATATTTATTGAGGGCAGCACTTGATTAATGCTCTCATAAAATCGCGTAATACTAGCTTTTAATATAATGAAGATGTTAATGTATGGAACACAAATCATGCTTTTTCAACACACCATTTATATTCAAGAAACAATAAAAAGGTTTAGGAGTAAAACGAATCCAGGGCATCTACCGTGAAATCCAAACGCGATGCAATTCCCACTGTAAGAGCGAGACAAAATTATGCGTAATGTAGAGCGGTATCTCGCTTCGACTGCTATTTTTGAATCCCATTAAAAGTACATGGTAAGGCACCGATTCTTTTTTGGCGCTTCAAAAATATGCAAATTAATTTGAATGGTAATATTATTAGCTGTGAATTGATGTTTGTATTTTTATATTTGATTAATATATTTCTTTCAACTTTTTTTATCCTGTTACAAAAAATATTTTTTTATAAAGCGCTTTTCCATTTAAGGCAAACGACGATGAGATTTAATATTTTATCTACAAACATGCTTTCAAACTTCCGGAGGCCGGCGAAGCGCCAGAAAAAAAAATCTTTAGAGCAATGTCATCGCCATTGTATTATTATCCACTACTATCACACACTCACATTCGTGTTTTAATACAATTATAACAGTTGCATAAATAACTATTGTGATGACAGTATACGCGGTGTAGCATTATAAAAAAAAATACAAAGGATAATCATATTATTATTAATATGTCTTTCTAAATTAAGTACTTAAAGATTAAAACACCTTTACAGGGAGGAATCTAATGATGGTATACTTTGAACGATTATAAAATTTCGAATCACTTTCAAACTTTCTATTACGAAGTCTTCGCGAAAAAAAAAGTAAAAACAAAAGAGGCTGCAATATCAAAATTGAAATTCGAATAATGTACAATTTTGGTTTGTTTTGTTTGTGGTCCAAGAGTTATCGATATCGAATGAGTATTAAATGAAAACTATTTATTGTTCGATAAGCAAGCGTACGAGGAGTCATTGTATTCTTAACGGTTCATTGTTCAACGGTTAATGGAAGAGACAAATAACTTTTTTTGGTTGCAAAACGTTGGATGAAGAATTTTGGCAGGGCTTATCCGTTTGCATTTACACCTTCCTTATTACTAACGCGATAAGATCTATATTTAAACGGGTTCCGACGTAAGTTTTCTCAGTAATTCACGCGTCAGTTTATTTTTAAGGAAATTTTGTATTTGGTTACATGTTACATCGTGAATTGTGAGTCTTCTGGACACTGTTTTGAACGTTCCCGTTATGGGAGTTTTATTTTTGTCACATGTGTAAACATTAAACAATGTTATAATGCTTACGAAATACCTGACACAAACTTAAAAAAAAAGGGACAAGTGTAATAATAAGTATAATTGATTGAATTTCTGTTTTGGCCAAACGGTGGAGTAACAAAGGTATGTAAAGCTTATACATTTTAAACCAAAGAAAAAAGGGCATTATTAACTGATTGATTTAATTTCGATTGTGTTTTTAGTATTTTAAATATGGTTAATATGCATACAACCTCAATGGTGGCAATCGGCCGCCATAACTTACAGATGAATGCTTGTGCTAAAAGACATTATCACTCACAACCTTTTTTTCTAACGATGGGAAATGTATTACGCGTACCCCGCGCTTTGGCGTACGCGGGGTTATGTCGGACTCTCCGCGGCTTCTGGGGACACACAGAATGCCGCCCAGAAGGTGCCGTGCCGGGGTCTACCGACTAAAACCCACCAATGCCCCTCACATACGCCTTGGCACAGGCATGTCCATCACCGCTGCATCCTCATCGTCTTCTGACGAAGAGGACACGTCGGGACGCGTTGCTGCCGGACAAGGTCATGGGAACACGCGAGAACACATCCACGACCTCGTCGGCGTCTACTCGCCTATGGCGAGCCCCACTCACCCCCCTATCACTCACTACCTACCCCGACCCCATCAGAACCCCGATCAATTAGAAACCTTATTCACAGTAAGAATAATAAAGAAATACTAGAGGTATTTAAATTAAAAGAAAATTTTACTAGAAAATTTTAAATAATAAAAAATTTAAATATATTATGGTAATGATAAACTAATAGTTATTTGAAAACCTGCAAAAAAAGGTTTTGTTACAAAAAGAGACGGTAACAAACTAATTAAGATTTATCCTCAAAATTATATGATTTTAATGAAAAATGACCTCAGAGCAAATACAAAATTAAGTCATCTATCATAACGATCAATATTATATTTACTTTATACTTACGTATACAGTATTAATATGTTTGAAAATTATCTTTTAATGTCTCTGTCTGTCTTTTATTAGCGATATTATAAAAGAAATATGTTGTCATAGCGTAGCATATTGTATAATCGATGAATAAGCACTTTACAGGGTAAATTACTTCCGTTGAAAGCCAATATTAAGATGAATTTCCTATAATTATTGAAATAGAGTTCAAGCTTTTAATTTCGAAAAGTGATTCACTGTTCATCATCATCATCATCAGCCTATTAATGTCCCCACTGCTGGGGCACAGGCCTTTCCTATGGATGGAATAGGGAGATTGGGTCATGATCCACCACGCGGGTTAGTCGGCACCAACGGTTTAACGTGCCTTCGGAAGCACGGAGGAACTCGAGATAGAAGATTTTTGGTTACCCACCCAATGACCGACCACTGCGAAAGTTGCTAAACTTCAACGATTACAGCAGAACGCGCTAACCATCCGCGCCATCGAGCCCCTAGATTCACTATTACCACTATGTTAAGTCAGGACTATACATCTATATGCGAAATGGGTGGCAAACAAACATTAACACTTAGGGATAGCCCGCTGTCTTATATAACTTTGTATTAACTGTAGTTTTCTAATATTATCATCATTGCATTCATCACAGATAGCCGACAAACCTTCGTTACGGACACTTAACCTCTTGTTCTCCCTGTTCAGTCTTAACTCCTTATTAATAAACGAGGAATATGATTAGACATGGAAGGCCTGTGCCCCAGTAGTGGGGACATTAATAGGCTGATGATAATGATGATGATGCTTTGACTAGTTATGCAGTTTATTGTTCGTGACATTCAAATGTCGTTTGTCATTCAATGAACAGAGAAAAAACATGGAGTAACTAATCTTATTCAAGGCGTCGTGTGAGGCGGGTCGTTGCGTTCCCTAAAAAATGGTTGAGCGAAGTGATGGCTGGTTCATGCGTCATGCTCGTGAACGGGTGCTGCCAGCGGAGATGAGTCTGCTTTTGCTTCATTGGGTACTATTAATCGTTGTACTAAACTTTAATCGTTCATTATATTTTTTTGCCTAAACAGTAGGACACGGCATTCCTAAACTTTGTTAAACCAGTTTTTTATATATATTTTTTATAGTCATAATTTTTATATTATTTGCATTTGTAATGGAAAGTGACTTTATGAGTTACCTCATATTGAAGTAATTTTTCAATTTGACGACTCTGTATATAATACAGGGAGAAAAAAACAGCCCTTGATGAGTTTCTTGCCGGTTCTCCTCAGTACAAGGTCTCCCGCCGTAGATTTGCGAATCGATGGCGTAGCTTTTCGACATTCACAAGTGCTTGTAACAACCTAGACTGAAGAAACGATATTGAATTTTGAATTCTTCATTTATTTGACAGTACAGGGAGAACAGTACCAATCCAACATACAGATCGAATAGAGATTATTAGGTAATAAACGCTGAAGATGCCGCTGAAGGAAGCACGCAGAAGTTAGAGGATAAACTTTTTAGATACACATATATTGCTCGGGATATCGGAAATAGCCATGAAGACTGAGCACATGCACCACTGCATAGTTGAATATATCTCTTACATATCTACTAAAGTATTTAAGAAATAAAACAGTTTTTATAATTTTTAAAGCATGTAACTGCTTGATAATTCAATCTTAAGAAACTATAACTAGAAAAAAAACCACGCGGACCAGGCAGCAGCCTGGACTCGAACCCGCACCCTTCGCTATCCGGGCGAATTCACTGACCAATTATGCTACCACGGCCCTGACGGCCGCGTTGATATTCTTTTAGCTGTTCTTAAGCTGCAAGGCAGCACCATCCCTTCGCATTGTAGGTATCCCACAATGTCAAATGAATATTTTTACAAGTATTAAACATTTGAAAGAAGAAATAGCAATTAAAGTTATAATTTATATTTTTTTAATCATGTAATGTTTAAATCTTAAGAAACTATAACTAGAAAAATATCCACGCTGACCAGGCAGCAGACGGGATACGAACCCGCACCCTTCGCTATCCGGGCGAATGCACTGACCAATTGACTAAAACAGTTTTTACGGGTTATGCGCACTGAAATTATTTATTTATTGACGTTTCGCATCCTTTTCAGGAATGCATCATCGGAATAAATAAATTAATTATTCAATGAGTGATGTGCGTGAAAACCTAAGAAACAAATATATTTTGCACAACATTATCTTAACTTCTTCAAGTTACTGAAGCAACCGGCAAATATCTTAAATACTCTTGATGAATTATTAAAAAAGGGAAGAGAGACGGATGCTCTTTGATCTCAATGCTGAGTCCATTCATTACTGGAATACGCCGGGTCCCGTTCGGCCGGTTGATTTTGAGCGGCACCCCGCTGGTTCTGGCTGGCTAGTCGTAAATACCGCCCTTCTTGCAACGTAACAGTACCCGAGCGATCGAGATTCTTCCCGAAAACGGGGGAGTATTCTGAGGCCCTAGCATGAATTTTCGCAACTCCGTACCGAAAGACGAACTTCTTAGCAATCCATGGATTCACCGTGCGGGTATCGAGTCCATCGTGTGATAGAGAAAGAAACTCTGAGCAGTTCCAGGAATTGCGACCGCATCGTCAAAGTTTCTATGAACACTAAGTAATGGAGCCCTAAACAACATACTAGCTATTTCCATACAAAATTTGACGGAGACGATACGGTATTGAGCTGTCAAAAATTCGTGCTTCGGCCTCTGATCCTTGATCCATATGATACTGGAGGTGATATTTCAAACTCGAGCGATTGCTTCTACGTTAGTTTATTAAAAAAAATGGTTTTAATAAATGATTAAGGATTCGTTTAAATAAGTAGTTGATCATAGTCCTACTAATACAATAAATGTGTAAGTTTGTATGTTTGCAACTTAATCATGCAAAAACGAATGAACTGATTTAGAAGAAATTTGGTACGCACATAGTTTATGACCTAGATAGAGACAAAGGATACTTTTAATAACAAAAAATGATAGTTCCTGAGGGATTTTTGAAAAACTAAAATTAACGCAGACTCACATTATATTTCCTCTGTTGGGCTATACTTCTATGGGTCATACGGAAATTAAATTCTTCTTCGTACATTATTCTCTCCTGTCGAGGATCATTAGGAAAAAATATCCCTAATGATCATGGAGAGCAGAGTACAGTACTCTCCATGCTAGTTGATACCCCCCAGAGTACTCTGTACTCTTAGAACGAATCAACATCGATTTCGAATAGTTTGCGAGTGCGAAATGCCATAACGGACGTAACGATAACTAAAAATCAGTACACATATGACATATATCTAGATCGAATTAAACTATTTGAATTCGATAATGGTTCGTGCTAAGGACACATCGAATTCGGATAGTTGAATTCGATCTCGATAGGCGTCAAATGTCAAGAAATTTTATATGGAAATTTTAGCAGCACAACAACGGACGGAACAAGAATTAAAACTCTTCCATACATAACTTCTGGACATTTGAAGCGTATCGAGATGGAATTCAACTATTCGTATACGATATTGGTTCATACTAAGGCTACTGATACTCATCCAAGTCTCGAAGCCAAGTCTTTAAGCCACGAATGGCGTAAAGTGCCTTCAGGAAGCTACAGTTCGATATTGCTTTTTCGTGGGAATAAGAAAGATGAAAAGCTGAGTCTGAGCTTAACCGAGCTTCATATCGCGACAATGTGCAGCAATAGATAAATAAATGCAAGTTAACAATTACCTGTTTTCATATATTCATAAATAATTTATGCTACTATATTGTCAATATTGTCGTTTATCCACAAAATATTTGCGAATAAATACTCCAGTCTAGAATAGCACCCCCCGATATTCGACACCCGATGATGCAACAAGAGGTTACGGTACTGGCAGTATTTATAACCGCCCCACTTTTTAAATATAAATTATATTTGGGAGCCACCCTTGACTCATGCTAATAAATCAGGTTCATAGTCAGACCTGATTGTGAGTAGTGTCACTAGTTATATTGTTATCTGCTAGATTTATAAATCCGAATAAAATAGCGAATTGCGCGGTGAAAAGTGTGTTGTTTAACAGAATTAAATAAAAACAAAATTAAAGATAAATGTAATAAATACTGATATATAATGTGTACACAATGAGTTTCTGTAATTGGCCTTAAGATTGTTTTTATATTTTATTGTATAAAATCCACATAGAAAAACGCTGTAGAAACTTTGTTAAAGAAAAATAAATAAGAATAGCACTGCTAGTGACATATTCATTACGCAACATTTGTTGATAAACTGTTTATGAAGTTCATCATCTTGTTTACAAAACAAGTTTACCGTAAACACTGTTTCTGAAACTTTGCTGTCCACATTAGTTAGTTGTTGCTAGGATGTTGCCGGAGGAGGTAGTGTTTCTCTGTGCTACTTATGTAGTAATTCATGAGAATACTACAGAAAAAAAGGAAAAGGAAGTGGGTTCGAAACTAAATTTTAAATAGAAGTTATGTATTTGATGGCCTTCGTTTATTGTGATTGATTGGGCTATCAAGAACAATAAAGGAAACGGAATCCAATTTGTTAGTTAATTTTGTAGATAGAAAATAAATAGATCTTAAATTATTATTTTTATTATTTTATTATTAGCTGGCGCATTATAACATCTCATGTTAAACACACACACACACGACACAGAATCGCACCTCGATGTCCCGATGCCATAGTGCTATTGCATCTACTTGAGAGCTATTGCTGCATTGGTCGGATCTTATATGATATTAGGAAACATTATTGACATTTTAGTTCATCGCGTACTTTTCTGAATACATCAACAGGCACTATCTGCACGAAAAATATTACAGCCAATGCATTGAATATTTTTCTTCCGCTGCTGGTCGAGTATGTAATATTAATATATCACGAATGTTATCATTACAAAGATTGAAACTCATACGCACACTGATCTCCATACTCCCGTATTCATATGAAGTGGCAAGATACTCGTAACTTCACTATCATCAACGCAAATTGAATCATGTTGAACAAACATAATGCGCTCTTTTAACAAGTTAACGCCAACAGCAGAAAGCAGACAGTTGCATCAAATCGCTATCATCGAACGCGAGTAAGTAAGTAGGTGTCATGTCCACACGTAGCGTTGTTTATTGCGTTATGAGGAATATCGCGATTCGCGCGTTTCGGTCAACGAGTTGTACGATGACGTATCTCATATTTATGGCGTATGGCGTCTGGGTAGGGTGCCCACCCCGGTATCGTTTAAAGGGATATTTCTCCAACGTATTAATGTGTACACTTCAGTGGCATGAACAGGAGCTCTACTCTCTTTCTCCGAAACGAAATTTCGGTAACGAACGAGTCTTAAACGAAATTTATTTCATTTTCGGACACCCACATGAAGTTCGGAATCACAAACAACTTTCGTTAACGAACGGAAAGTTGTTTCATACTAATTTCGATACGAAACGATACGAAAAAAAACAGTGAACCGTGTGGCATTTAGTTTTTCGTTGAAATAGCAGACTTCGAGGTTAGTCAGCTACGAGGTGACAATATAATTAAAAATCTAAACTTGATAAACCTTGATATAGTCAAAGGTAGACGCGCTAAACATAGCAACATTGCTATGTATGATTTGATGTATTAGTGAAGTCCAATAACGAAGTTAGTTGATGGTAGAAGAATGTGCCACTCCAATCTTTCTCACCAGGGCTTATCTCAAGGAGTTCTGGAAATCTCATTCAATGATAGATGAGTGTAGTAGTACGACAACGACGACCTCCGTGGTCGAGTGGTTTGTACGCCGGGTTTCATGCTGTCGCTGACTCGAGAGGTTCAAATCCCGGTAGGGTCAGATATTTGTGTGATGAATACGAGCATTTTTATTTCAGTCATGGATGTTTAATATGTATTTCTATAAACATATGCTTATTATATGTACAGTATATGTATTCTATCCGTTACCCTAGTATCCTATAACACAAGCCTTATAGTGCTTACTTTGGGGCTAGGCTAATTGTTGTGAGTGTTGGAAATATTTATTATTATTATTTATATTAGTACACTACACTACCAAATGACAGTTGTATTCCACTGTGGACTTCTGTAAATAATGTTATCTGCCCTATCGAGAATCTGCTATTACCTAACAAAACTGGGATTTGAAACGCAATCTACTTGGGCCATGTGTACGCGACATATAACACATCTAGCCTTCCTTGGTAGTTAAGAAAGCTCTTCTTCATTATATTTTATGATTTTAAAGATACTTGTATTTACCTGCTTAATGTATGTGATATAGACCAATGAATGTACAGGGTATTTATTAAAAATCTAAATATTAAATGTATAGACTATCCGTAAAACTTCGTACGCATGGTGTCTGCAAGTTTAGGGTGTGTTTGCGCATCGGCGTGTAGGTCGTGATGTACGGCCGCGCGCGGGGATGGATGGCAGGCAGCAGCAGGCGGCGCCCCACAGTGGGAGTCGCCCTGGGATCCTCGCAAGATCTCAATACGTGCTTTTTGCAGCAATATCGGTAGAGGCATTCAACCTCCAAGAGAGGTTAGTGAATTAGAGGTAATGTAACATCCACCTTAAAAAAATTCAACAACACATCCAATATTTTGCGCCTTGTATAGTAAAAAAAAATGTTGCTTTAATCTTATTGGATATGATCCTCGCTTGATTGCAATACGCACTGTTATCAGCTATATCCCTGAGGCGTATCACATTTAAACTACCAAAAGAAGAAGAGAACGGCGAACCTTTCCACAGTTGAAGTCGCCCTGAGATAATCATCAAATCTCAGTACGTGCTATTTGCAGGAACCCGTGGAGGTTTCACATTCAACCTCCAAGAGAGGTGAAAGGATAAGAGGGTGAGGTAACGTCCACCCCACAAAACTCGACTCACATTTAACATCATATGGTGCTAGTTATTATGCTGCACCTTGTATAAAAAAAGGGCATGTGCTTTTCACATACGATAGAAGTGATAACTACAAAAATGTGAACATGTATAAGTCCTCGACTAGGTACTGTAAAATACTAGGCAAAAATACAATAATAGCTTAAAAAATGGGTGCGTGTACTTATGTAGGCGCGTCAGAAGTTATCCTTCTTTGGCATCGTTTAAAATTAGTTTTTAATTGCATGCAAATAATTAATTACAATAAATTAATAAAAAGTCTGGAAAAGGACACAGTCAATAAAGTTCAGTTTTAATTTGAAAAAATAAAAAAATAATCAAAATATTCAATTAAAATCGCTACTGAATATAATTTATTAGAACATAATATGTGATTTGCACTTGTATGAAACTCAAACACGTATTCCGAGTATACAAACTAGAAACATGTGGATAAATATTATAAATATGAATACCTATAACTGTTTCTTTATTACAAAAAATAAAGATGTGGTTTTTGGTTCTACTACACCAATGGTCAAGAGATGGCGCTGTAGTCTCCTGAATCGCGCTTTGGTTCCGTTGTTCCAGATTAATAAATACTTTTGATAGGCCTTCACAATGCAGTCGTAGCACCCACTAAATAGAGATTCTACTTCTATTTTGTTGGTAGATTTTCTTAATGTGCGGTAAACACAAAAGTAACAGCATGAAGTTGGTCGCTAAAGCGACCAACTTCATGCTGTTAAAATTTTGTGTTACAGTGATGCGCGCGCATCTTAAAATTACACTCTCATCATTTTTTCATAACGCGCCTAAAGAAGTATAACTTCAATAAAAGAAAAAAAACAATGAAAAATAATTAATAACTTTATAAAAGAAAAAAAGCAATATTAAATATAACTCCGACTCCTCTGACAGAGACTTACAAAATCACGGATACCTTGTGTTTAAACTCGCTTTTTCGTTTCATCGAGTTTTAAATCACAACGGTGCTAATGTGTACTGTACTGTGTATAATCCAGCAAGGTAGTAATGACCGAACGATGAAACACCAGGTGGGATGAAAAAATTTGCAGAACTTCGTTTAAAAAAATAACTCAAACTCATTTCAATGCTTGTAACGCCAAAAAAATTTTATAAAACTAGTTAAATAGAAAACAAACGCAGAAAACCGCATAAAATTGATTATCAAGAGTGGTTAGGCACCCGAGTAGCAACATATTTACCACAGCCTCACAACATTGCATTTCATTCGTATTCCATGAATGAGAAAAACATAACGCAGCCACGCACAACAGATTAACGCTTCCAAACCGCGGGCATTTCAATGAAAGCCTGAATACAATAGGGGAGCATGCTCATTCGATTGTCACTTACCCCGACCATTCCCATTCACCAGCTGATGGACAATGCGTGTTTGTTTTTGTGGCGAAAGAATGACGAAAAGCGACCCCCGTTCTGTGGCCGCTCCTGGGCGCTCATACCGAATGGAGTTGTTTAGTTGACAGACCAATAAAACTGCCAGTCCGCCATTTAAATAAAGACTGGAGACGTATAGGGCTGACGGCGGCGATGCGGCTGACTGAAATGTTTATGCCTCAAATTCAATTCAATGTGGATGCAAGTTTACCCATGAAAATTATCATCGAGATATCCATATATATTATTAATAAAAATACTCTAGCAACGGCCATATACGACATAGGTCACGATTTTATTACGATCGTCTAAAGAAAAATTAATTCTGAATTTTCTGCGGCTCCTTTGAAAGAACAGCAGATGTTTACATCTTATTACATTCGCAACTTTTATTTATTCCGCGAAACCTATAAATTGAATCTAGTGACCCGCGTAGCTTAATTTATAAATCGTATAATTTATAAACCGAATGACAGAACCGAAGCACTAAAACATAATATACTTGTATGCTACTCCGGAATTATGCATGATGATGGGATATTGTTACAAATCATAGTATATACTCACTAGTATACTTCTAGAGGAGCTCGATGGCGCAAGTACTTAGCGCTGTTGGTCCCGGCTGCGTCTGCAGTCGTTATGACACCCATCAATCCGCACTGGGCCCTCGTGGTGGGTCATGGCCCAAACTCCTTATTCTATCCATAGGGAAGGCCTGTGCCTAGGGTTGCAACGATATATCGGAATATCGATAATATCGAGACCAAAATATCGATATTTATATCGATATTTAAAATTCACTGATATCGATAATATCGATATCGGAAATTCCAAAATATCGATATTTCGTAGACTAAATTTGAACACAATAATATCAATTAATTTACCTGCTATGACTATCTAAATTGAATAATATCGAAATAACTATTGCTTTGAAATCGCAAGAGCTTATAGATGTATTAAAAAATCTTGAACCCCAAGAAATATACTAAACTGGTGTGGATTCTGGCGTGATTCTCTAAACTTATCCTTGTCATTCTTTATACAGAATGAAAAGGAGAGACTGATGTTAAATTTAGTTTTAAGTTTAGATAATCATGCCAGAATCGACACCAACGTATATAGGTATAATCGTATACCTAATGGTAACTCATGCACTTAAATAAAATCCTTGCCTCTCTTTCTAGATAATTGTCAACTGCTGATTAATTGAAATTGAATATCATTGTAATATAACACAAAATAAAATTAAGAATCTTATACAAATCGTAAATTTTTTAAGCTCGCCAAGTCAAGAAAGTAAGATAGGTATAGTAATTTTGGAAGCTTTGGGCTTACCCTATTCTGAAGCCATGGGCACGCCCCTGATGTGTAGGTTTTACTAATACATAACAATTGTTTTTCATATGATTATCTATTCTGATTTTGGCTGCGTGCAAACATTTTAAACAAAGAAAATATTTTTGATTCGAAATTGCTTTTGATTTGATACTTCTTACAGCGCTATAAAAATATAGAAAATATCGTGTTGGAAATGTTGGAATGGCTGATATATCGGATCGAATATCGATATTTACCTGCCCACATTATAAATATCGATATTTCGGAAACCTTTGCTTCCTTAATTAAAGGTTTTTGCTTTGCAAACTTAATACAACATATCGAGTTAAAATGGTCGATATAACGGATATCGATATTTTCCTGACTTCGATATAAATATCGATATTTCAAAAGACTTTGCATCCCTACCTGTGCCCCAGCAGCAGCAGGGACATTAATGGGCTGATGATGATACTGATAAGAATAGATTTATATGAATAAGACGCCAGGTGATGCAGCAGGCATTCTAGCTTCGAAAAACAGGACACCTAGTAGAAAAAAAATAAAGGAAGCCGCAGGCAGGGTTATCGATTTCAAAGATGAGCAAAGTGCCAAAATGGTTTAAAATATAATTAACAAAAAATACCGCTTTAATTCGGTACTTTTTTCATATATTTAGTCAAGCAGATTGGAAGATACACAAAAAAAAGATTAATTAAATTTGTCTGTTTGTGTCGCACCTAAACCGCTGGACGAAATTTAATGAATTTTTGGTGAAATTAAATGGGACTACGATGAAGGACCATAGGCTACTTTCGTCGCGAAAATTAAACTTGAAGAGGGTAAAATAGGGGCAGTATATGGGTATTTAAAAACCGTTACGGAACACATAATTGTCATAAACTATTACAATAATAATAGCAATAAATCGAGACTGTCAGTGAAATAAATCACAATCCGAGATCTATCTGTCTTATCTATGTCTTTCTTCAAAAATATTCCATGAAAATATAAAAATATACCCAGATAGAATCTACGCGAAATGGCAACTATGATGGATTTTGATAACGATAAATCTTTTGACACCTCAGTATTTATAGTCTTTGGATAGTCGCTTAAATTCGAATCGATATGTTTTGTCGACAATAAATATCGACTTTATAAACAACTAGATGTGCTCCGCGGTGTTACCCGCGGTTTATTAGGGTTATTTTCCCGCAGTAAAACTTAGCCTATGTGTTGAACCAGGATGCCAGCTAGATCAATACCAAATTTAATTTAAATCGTTCCGGCCGTTTAGACGTAACAAATATACATACTCACAAACTTTCGCCTTTTTAATATTAGTGTGATGATCTGCAAAAGACTACCTCTATATGTAAATTCAGCTATTTACTTCTTTCTCTATAGATATGACAAGTGGAGCCGAAATACGATGTTCCTAGAGTAAATACAGCAAAATTTCTTCTATTTTCTGCCTCTTTTATACCCGGTTAAAATAAAAAGAGGAACCAGTGAATTCCATTTTCGGATTGTGTGGAAATGCCTTTATTCATGCAGAAAAGAGTCTCCAAACATCTATTTTTCCATTAGATTGTGAACCACTGATAAGCCATAGTAAATAATCGTTCATGAGCTTCAAAATTGAGATACTAATAAGTAAAAGTGAAACTAAGGGTCCGGTCGTCAGGATCAATGCTGCATTCCCAATTGCGTTCCCCGTTATTATACAAATGTTGTATCATGTCATCACGCTTTATAACAATCATCTTAATTCTTATATTTTATTTTTAAGCATGTAACTGCTATATGTTTAAATCCAAAGAAAACTTTACTGGAAAAAAAACAGGCAGCAGACGGGACTCGAACCCGGACTCTTCGCTATCCGGGCGAATGCACTGACCATTATGCTACCGCGGCCCTGATGGCCGTGTCGAATTTTCTCTAGCATTTTTTAAGCTGCAAGGCAGCTCCATCTCTGTGCATTGTAATTAACCCACACTGTCAGATGAATACCTTTACAAGTATTAAACAGTTGGAAGAAGAAATAGCATTTATATCTTTATTATTTCACCATTTAGTCTGCTTAATAGTCCGGAGCAATAATATCGCATAAAAATCTGCATTTTCAAAACATAGAATTATAATTTACAGTTTGTATAGTCCAAAGCAATAAGAAATAATGACGCAAATCAATATGTCAAAACAATTAATTTCTTTTGATTGTTTAGACTCAAAAGCGGCAGTTTATGTATATGATAATGGTACCGTGTTAAGTATTATTTACACGATCAATTCACAAATTATTAGAACAAAACTATTAAGATTCAATATTATTAAAATAAGCTATTATAAATTGACTTTTCTATTCCGTCGACACACATAGACCAAGGGACCGTCACAAAAGTAAAGTAACGTATGCACACCGACTCCCGAAGACCGCGATATAAAACAAAATGGCCCCCGTCTCTATTATAACGTCAATTGAAGATTGGGGACCTCCTAGGAGCCGTGGGGTACAATTACAAGATGTGTTCATCCCAACGCAATCTGTCAGCTGGCAGCGGCCGGCCGCGTTGTAAATAAGTGGGATTTATACGAACGCAATGCAACCTGCTTAATTTATTGCCATTTTGGACACAATGTAGTGACGTGATCTCTGTGCAGCACTTATTTTGGTACCGCACGCTTTTGATATTGTGTTCGTAACTTTTTAAAGATTTATCTTAAATAATCATACGTAAGTCCTTCGGTCTAATGTATCTGTTTCTTTTTCCGCACTCTTTTTAATAGCATATTTGGGAAATAGGGAAATCATGACATAATAATAGTTTTGTATGCAATTGCAAAATCAGTTAAAGTTACACAAATTTTAATAACAAATAAGACCATACTCTTATATTTGATTCCTTAATTAATTTGTAAATTTATTTAGCGAAATACCCACTGCATGCTTGTTCGAAATTTCAGACTAAGCCTGAGCACACACGCACGGTTTTCTCATCCGGAATTCAGATTTAGAGTCCCGAATGCACGTCCTTACATACAATATTTACTTTCGTTTTTTTTTTGAGAATGGAAAAGAACCTGACTTTCCCTTCGGGCATTCTCTGCGCCTTCGGGTCCTTCAGAGCGGAATAAAACCTAATGACGTCATCCCGAACGCAGAGCTTACATACATTTTTGTTCTCTTCTCGCACACAAACGGAAATTTCTATTTAGAGGAGCCCCTGTAACGTAGGTTCTATGTGAACGTGCGAAATAATAACACCATAGAGTATTATTATTTTAAATAAAAAGAAAGTAAAATAAATCTATTAAAAGTCCTTTTTGATTTTAGTAAAAATTTTAAGCTTTTATTTTTGTATACTCCTGCTTTATGGGTTTCATATTTCGTTAGGAATAAATTACTATCTCCGTTTAATTACTAAGTGGCTTGTCAACGTCTTCAATAGCTTTTAGTTTTATTTTTTATTTATGTGTATTTTCTGTGTATTTTTGTTTAGCGCCAATAAAAGTACGCTTGCCATCAATTTGTCGTCGTGCTTTTCAAAGAGCGTCACTTAACGAAATGGCAATACAAATTCCTATTAAAATAAACAAATATCTGCGCTAGATTGACGGAATTCTAGACGAGGAAACCGGATCAGAAAACCGCACGTGTGCACCCAGTCTTACAGCTGCACTCAAAGACGTCATACTGAATATTTAATAAAAACTACTAGTAAGTAAATAGGCGTTCTTTTTTCTTAATATTATGAGTTTCAATTTCCGTCCAAATATATTTAAAGTGATAAAACCTTGAATGACAAGTTAAATTATATAGCATTCTACGTCGTGTGTTGCTTCTCATTCTTTATATTAAAGGTAAAGAGAGTGATGCCAGAATAGAACCCCACAAAGATATTTCAGTAATAAAATCTTTCTTTTTCGTGATTTAAGTTTGCAATGCTCATATCCAGCACCCGCTAACTTCTATAGTCCTGGGGACCGGCACTATGAAATTCATAAATTAAAATACTTCAAATTTTAAAGTTGGAATATTTTTTTGTTAGCGATAAGTTATAGCATCGCTAAGTAAGTACTTACATTTTGATATAGTGAGTGTTTGCTGAGTATTAACAACGATCAATAATGGTATTAACTTTTTAAAGAAAAATATTATTTTTGTTCTTTTGTTTCTGCAATGAGTTGCGATTTGATAATAATGACAGGCAATGTATAGTGCGAGTGTTTAGTATTTGCTATTACTGATTAGAAAAATGCTTTATTTTTTGTTAATGTCCCAACCACCACAGCATTACTTCATTCTTTACTCACAACGCACTAGCTCAACCTTTGAATATAAGCTTTATTAAATCAGACTTTTAAAAGCAAATGGAGAATAAAATACTAAACGCTTACACACTCACATAGTTATAAATCTATGAACCTAGATTTGAACAGATAAATCAGCAGTGTTCTTACATATACTAGCTACTATAACAAAAAGTATGGGTGGAGTATGGGTCATTATTCATATGGTAAAGTCGATTAGTCGGTTAGAGCAATTTTTACAGACAATGTTAAGGGGCGCAAAATAAGTACATGGCCTGCCCGATAGTGAACGGCACCATAGCCTATAGATGCTTGCGATACCAAAAATATCACCCACATCATTGCCTACCTTGATCCAATCCCCAACCTTGGAACTTTACTCATTTTTTCTACATGAGTGAAGTGAGTGTTGGTCAATTCATTTACACACCGTGCAGAAATAGGCAACTTAGGTCACGGAAAAGCGTGCGTAAAGTGCGGGTTTAGGTCACACTGTGCTATCAATAAAGATATTAATTTGAAAACAAACTGTAGTAAAATGATTGCCAGCCCCACGACTACGTATGTGCCTACTGCAAATGCTTAAAATAGTGGGATCTGAGCTATCGTGTTGTCAAATGCAAACGGGTGCTGTGGCAGCCCTAATAATTAGTGTTGCTACACCGCACAATATTAGTGGCCTATTATATTTCTTTCTTTAACAGCAACAGAATAATACGTTCGTAATGTAAGGGCAAAAAAATAATATGTTCTGGGTATTTTTTAAATTATTGCATATTCATTATGTTCATTGCGAGAAATCAAATTATATAGTAAAGAAAGCAAAACTTTACGTTGAACCAAAGTATCGCTAAACAAAAGATATTCAACTTTTTTTACCCGGCTGCGCAATGCAAGAGCGCGAAGCGCGACGCGCAGACAGGGTTATGTGTTTAACAGTCTATATATGTATGTTTGTTCCTTTGTGGCACACTAGAGACCAAACGCCTGAACCGATTTTGATGATTCATACATCAATCGATTCGTCTCAATCATGGGAGTGCTACTAAAGATATGATAGTAATCAAAATTCAATATGGGCAAAATAAGGCGCCATATTGTGACGAAGTAAAAAAAATAAGTTGACAAAATATGTCGAGTGGGGTATCACTGTCTAGATAATCAAAAATCATATTTAGGTTTCTAATACCATTTTTCATTTTATATTATTGTTTAGGATCTACAACGCTTTAAAGTTGTATATTAACCACTTCCACTTTTAATTTCAATCTTACGTTTGTATGGATTTTTGTTACTCTTTCACCTAAAAAATACTGAATGGATTTTATTGAAACTTAACAGTAATATAGCTCATATATGATAATTACATATATATAATAATTTATGTAGTTATTGAGTGAATTGGCCAATATATAGCAATAAGTGTCACATAAGACGGAAAAAAATGTCCCATCTGTGAGCCATTTTGGCCTGCACTGCAAAAACAATAAAAGTTACATGAATGTAATGTAGAGTGAAAATGTATCTCTTAAATAGTTCTAAAAAAAAGTCCGTGACACCATATATTTATTTTTAATGTGTAAGTCATTACCGCTAAAATAGTGAACAAAACTAAAATATTATTTGATATCTATTTCCCAAATGCACATTTGTATTAACAAATATTTTTTTATCAAAACAAACACTTTAATCGTTTTTGATATTTAAAGACGATAAACTTTGCTTTTTACACTATGTCATTTCGACGAATATTTAAAAAGTTACAACGATGACAAAGTGATAGCGCGGTGTACTATGTAAAAGATAAAAAAATGGGGTATTCGCAGTATATGATCCTATACGAAGTACTAACATTAAAACTGTGATACAGTTCCTTCTTATTAAATGATGAAAAATATATTATCATAATAGGTATTTATGATTTTTGAATTTTAATGAAAAACTCAGAATTTTACTGTTTTTCATTTTTTTAACGATATAACTTAAAAGTTACAAAAAAGGTTTACTTAATATAATGACAAATAACCCATTTTTCGCTAGTAAGTACATACTTATTGAAATCTCTGTATTTATTAATCAGCTCGCGATAATATTGGTTTTGTAATAATTCTGTAAAATTCAAAGTAAATAGTAGATTTTTATAGGTAAATCACCCCTTTCATCACCCTACGCCTATAAGTATTGCGATGTTGTAGCTAAGAACGAAGTTCCCATCTACTTCTATATGGGAATTCATTAAATTCGATTTAGCTATTAGGTGCGCGGAAGCGCAACAAACAAACTCACTTTCGCATCTATAATATTATATTATACTTACTAGTCCACTCGGGCATTGTACGGGCGAAATTTATTTATCGGGATAAAATATACCCTACTTTTGTCACTCGGACAAAATGTATTTAAATAAAGAAAAATGTTATAATAAATAATGTAGCTACCTTATGATGAATTAATATTTGAAACCGGTTCAGTAGTTTGACAGATTATTTGTTACAAACATACAAATCTTGCCTCTTTATAATATTAGTATGGATAGTTAGGATAAGATAAGTATTTAATTGATGAAAAGGATTTAAAAATAATGTAAGTAATAGGTTTATTTGATTATATTTGTAAAAGTTACTTAGCATTTGTGCTTAACAGTGATACGCTATTCGGTATTTTTATAAGAAAAAAATTTGGAAAATAATTGCCATGACTGCACTACTGGGAGTACTCTTCATTCGAACTTTACACTACCAATAGAAAAGGGTCGAACACAAAGTCTTTGACCTGTTAAATGTGAACGCTTTAAAAGAAAACTACAAAGAGAACTATAAATTGATAATAAATGAGATTGCTATGGTGCTCTACTTATGAAAATTTTATTATGCGCCTTTAGTTTAATCAAATATTATAAACTTTGCTTTGGTGATTGCATAATTATTTAATTTAGTGATCTAAGGCAATTGCCACCATTGTCCAAAACAACAGATGGGAATTACTTCTTTCTTCAACCTGCGACATAAACGTCATTGATTGGTATTGTATATAGGCTGATTAAAAACATTTGAAGTTAACTTCTGGCATCTACATATTGGGTTTCTGTGAATTATGTAGGTATATCAAATTATGAGACTAGGGACTGACACTGAATTTCTGTATATCACAATCTTAGACGTCCGGCATTGACATGACAATGCCGCCACTGCCAATTTTAAATAGTCGACGAATAAAAGTAAATGAATTTTATATTTACTGCTAAACTATTAAAAAAAAACATAAACAAAAGATGACTTTTTGAGTAAGTGCTAGTTTACTATAAAATTTATATACATTAGAGATATTTATGTAACGAGTTGATTTAACTTCACACATTTTTGCGAAAATTGAGGCCCATCTGTAGCCTTGACTTCGCTGGTAAAGTCTTTATATGTCTTAATAAATCAATCTTTTAGACCGACGCAAGGTACTTAATAATTCCCGCGATATTAATTCTATTACTGAAGTAACAAGACTACGGTATATACCGTCTTAAAATACTAACTAAAAAGTGTGAAATAAAAAAGGTAAATTTAAAAAATCAAAAAACCCGACTGCTTAATTATTCTTCAAATAAAAACTGAAAAGAAAAAAACAAGTCCAGTAGTCTATAATTCTGTTAATAAGGAACAAAGCTACTCTAACAGTCGGGACCCACTGTTGAAAAATATTATGTATTCTTGAATATCTAATGGGTCCCGACTGTTAAAGTAGCTTTGTTCCTTATTAACAGAATTATAGACTACTGGACTTGTTTTTTTCTTTTCAGTTTTTATTTGAAGAATAATTAAGCAGTCGGGTTTTTTGATTTTTTAAATTTACCTTTTTTTTTATTTTACTCTGTGTGTTCAGTACCCATAGCTCAAACCAATATCGAATTCGAATAATTTGCGAGTGCGAAATGTCATTGCCGAATGTGTACTGATTTTTAGTTCTCGTTACGTCCATTTGGCGCTGCTGTTCAAGTTTCCGTACAAAAGACAATGACATTTCGCACTCGCAAACGTGGTAAAGGTACAAATTTATTAATATTTTCCTTTTTTTTGTTATTAATTACAAAGTATGCGTAAACCGGTCAGTCTGATATTTGGAATTTAAATAAGGGATGTTTGTAGAAAATTTCAGTAATAAATGATTTGCTGAACTATCAACATTATCAGACTCATCAAATATTATCATTATTCATATGGTAAATTATCATCATCATCAGCCTATTAATATCCCCACTGCTGGAGCACAGGCCTTCCCTATTTCAGATTACAAAAAAAAAGGCAGATGGAACATGCAATGCGTGGCACCATAGCAAATATGCAGTCAAAAGCGAATAGAAATTCGCATCAGTACACAACAACGCAGCGTGTTGTGAATACGTCCCGTGTGTAAAAACTGTGGATGGGTGATAAAAATTTTCTAATCTAAAGAAAATATAACTAGAAAAAATTCCACGCGGACCAGGCAGCAGACGGGACTCGAACCCGCACCCTTCGCAATCCGGGCGAATGCACTGACCAATTAGGCTACCGCGGCCCTCACGGACCGCGTCGAAATTACTCTAGCCATTCTTAAGCTGCAAGGCAGCGCCATCTCTTCGCATTATAGGTAACCCACAATGTCCAATGAATACTTTTACAAGTATTAAACATTTGAAAGAAGAAATAGCAATTATAATTATAATTCTAAAGAAAATATAACTAGAAAAAATTCCACGCGGACCAGGCAGCAGACGGGACTCGAACCCGCACCCTTCGCAATCCGGGTGAATGCACTGACCAATTATGCTACCGCGGCCCTCACTCTTTAGATTTAAACATCAAGTAGTTACATGCTTTAAAAAATAAAAATTAATAAAATTTTCTATCTCGAGTTCCTCCGGAGAGGAATTATTTCGGAGAAACTCGACAACGTATGATCCTATCTTCCATTTAAGAGAGGTGAGGCATAGCGGATTGACTACTCGAATTGGAGCGTCCGTCTAGGGAACTAACCTACACCTCACAGAATATCACAGTTAAATTAATAACACCTAACTTTTGTGATGCTTCTGTCGGTGAATTCCGAGCTCCAAGGAGTAGGGGATTGGATCAGGGTAGGCAACGGTTCGAGTGATATTTATGTTATTGCAAGCGTCTATAGTATATGGTAGCCGCTTACCCTCAGGCGGGCCATACGCTTGTCTGCTATCCTCTTTAGTAAAAAAAATGGGTGCGGGTACTTATGTAGGCGCGTGAGAAGTTATCCTTCTTTGGCATCGTTTAAAATTAGTTTTTAATTGCATGCAAATAATTAATTACAATAAATTAATAAAAAGTCTGGAAAAGGACACAGTCAATAAAGTTCAGTTTTAATTTGAAAAAATAAATAAATAATCAAAATATTCAATTAAAATCGCTACTGAATATAATTTATTAGAACATATGTGATTTGCACTTGTATGAAACTCAAACACGTATTCCGAATATACAAACTAGAAACATGTGGATAAATATTATAAATATGAATACCTATAACTGTTACTTTATTACAAAAAATAAAGATGTGGTTTTTGGTTCTACTACACCAATGGTCAAGAGATGGCGCTGTAGTCTCCTGAATCGCGCTTTGGTTCCGTTGTTCCAGATTAATAAATACTTTTGATATTATAAATACGAATACCTATAACTGTTACTTTATTACAAAAAATAAAGATGTGGTTTTTGGTTCTACTACACCAATGGTCAAGAGATGGCGCTGTAGTCTCCTGAATCGCGCTTTGGTTCAGTTGTTCCAGATTAATAAATACTTTTGATAGGCCTTCACAATGCAGTCGTTAGCACCCACTAAATAGAGATTCTATTTCTATTTTGTTGGTAGATTTTCTTAATGTGCGGTAAACACAAAAGTAACGCATGAAGTTGGTCGCTAAAGCGACCAACTTCATGCTGTTAAAATTTTGTGTTACAGTGATGCGCGCGCATCTTAAAATTTCACTCTCATCATTTTTTCATAACGCGCCTAAAGAAGTATAACTTCAAAAACACCCATCGTATTACCTAACATTGTAAAAGTTCATCTCCATTTATATTATAATACTAGTTGACCCCGCGAACTTCGTACGGGTTAAAATAATTTGGAAGAAATGACGGACCCGAGTCGAACGTCAAATGTTTGACAGGAAAGAAGATAGAACAGTTTATATGGGAAAATTAAATTGACGTTTTTACTATCTTCCTCGCAATGTTTCCATATTTTCCTCCTTTTAACCTTTCCCTAGACCTCCACGAACATTTCAAGACCAAGATAAGATAAATCCGTGCAGCCGTTCTCGAGTGTTAGCGAGACTAACGAACAGCAATTGATTTTTATATATAAAGATTTATTAGAAGGATATTAATCTATTTCGGTGACGCGCTGATTCTCTCTATTCCTCACATTAACAGACACTTATTATTTCTTCATTTAATGACGAAACGGTAAGGGTGTAATTCTGTCAGAAGTATTTCGCACCCAGAGTTATTAAACGATATCGTAACAGTAAGTCACGATCACTTGCCACCAGTCCAAACGCTCCATTACCTGTAACAAACGAAACGAAACTTTATTTCGGTCGCATTAGAGTATATAAAACAACGTAAAAAGTTACGACCCCTCTTTGGTTGAAAGAATAATTTATATTGCGATACATTTTGAAAGGTTAATTTAATAGGTACATCTTCTTTATGTGATTACTAAAAAGTTTGAAACATGCTTTCTTACCAAAAATACTACAAAAAATAATAAAACATTAAATATATTGATTATCACCTGGCACAGACATTTACAATGGATGAAATAGTGAGAACGGACCGGCGAGAGTAATGCTGATTTGTACGTACCAATTAAGTAAGGTGGACTTTTTGGCGGGATCGGGAAGCGTCACTTTAGCAGTTTTGTTTTTCTTGTTAAAAATTGTGTTGTAGAGGATGTCTAATAATGCACATGCACAAGTGTTGGCAAGTGAAACAAAATAGCGGAAAGTGTCAATCGACGTTCTCTCAAGAAGTCCACGGGGAGGTTCCAGTAAATCCCCACACTTTTACTGAAACATGGGGAAAGGGGGATTGACTTGACTTATTACTTTGACCACGAGTGCTATAGTATTTGTATACCTATATTTAACACTTGACATTGGCTAAATGCACAAGCCGTGCGAAGCCATTTAGAAAAAAAAATAGGTAAGGTATGGTCATAAGATGGACCGACGATCTTGTGAAGGTCGCGGGAAAACGATTGATGCGAGTGGCGCTGGACCGATCGCTATGAAGATCCTTGGGGGAGGCCTATACTCAGCAGTGGGCGTCGTACCGCTGACATGATGATGATGGTCATAGGATGGGTAAGTTAACACCAGTTAATATAGCAATCTATGACCAGCCTTTCTGAATCAATATAGCAAACCGAACGAGTTAAACTCGTCTCGTCTTGTCGTCCCAAAAGTGGATAAACTGCTTAAAAAGGATTTTACTATCTTAAATATCACATTAATATTATAAAGCCGAAAGTTTCTGAGTGTGTAAGTTTGTTACTTCTTCACGTCTAAACTGGAGCGATTTTAATCAAAAATGGTATGGACATAGCTGACACGCTGGGATTAACGAGTCGATTAACACATAGGCTACGTTTTATTGCGAGAAAATATCCCTAATAAACCGCGGGTAGCACCGCGGGGCACAGCTAGTGTAATAATAAATGCTATCTATACATACAATTAAATCAGCGTAATTTCTTGCGAAAAGCATAATCACGCTAACACTCAAATCATACTCATTCGATTTTAATTTTGAAATTGATGTGATGACTTATGTAAGAGAAAACGCATAAATCAATTAAAGATTGAATCATAACTGTCCTGATTTGACTGATTGGATGTGAAGTTATAATTGAAGATGTTTGCGAAACTAATGCCCGAATCGTTTTCTTCGTTTTTTATTTGGGTATTTATAAATGCACAGTTAGAAAAAAGAAAAAAAGCAATATATGAATGACTGTAGGAATAGGGCCGCTAGCCACTATTCAAAGATTAATAAAGAGTCTATTAAACTCTATGTTTACCCAATTACTTAGGTACTTATAAAATTTTGTATTCTTCCGTGGTGTTTTCAATAAATATTGGGGTAAATATTGTATAGATGTTTTTATTTTGTACAATAGAATGTTATTAAATGCATTATTATTAGCACATGCTTTAAATCATGATGCACTATATAACCGAAAGAAGAATTAACTTAAAAACCTACTCAACACAATTACTCCAATACCTTACCAAAGTAATAAATCATTTTAAAGCCACATGAACTTATCTTTAAACCACGGTTTATAATTATTTAAGATTAACTTTGACAGCAGTGCAGGCAAGGAGATCAAAAAACCTTTTTTGCTGTAGGTACTTATATTTGTCTAATGATATTCGTATTAGATATGAAATAGGCCAAGACCCATAGCATGACCCTAGTGAAGTGAGGTAGAGAAAAGAATCCCCCCCCCCCCCAAGTATTACCTAATGTAAAACAGGTAAAAACCAGTGTGAATGTAAAGGATAGGAATGTGGGCCTTGTAGACACCACAGTATTCTTAGGGATAACTTTAGATTCTAAGCTTCAATGGGGCCCACATATTGATATATTGTCGAATAGACTTAGTTCTGCAGCATATGCCGTAATGAAGATACGCCGTTAACGGATGTAGATACGGCCATATTAGTGTACTTTAGTTATTTCCATAGTGTAATGTCATACGGAATTTTATTGTGGGGAAATGCCGCCGACATTCAATTTATTTTTGTGCTGCAGAAGAGAGCTATTCGTACAATTTATAATCTTAAAGTTAAAGAATCGTTAAGAGATAAGTTTAAAGAATTTGGAATAATGACGGTCGCATCACAATACATATACGAAAATTTATTACTTGTAAGAAAAAATATTAATTTGATTCAAAAGAGTTGTACTATACATCCAATTTGAATAAAGATATATTGATTTCGGATGATTCGAATTTTGCGTCTTGTACCGTGTCCAGTAATTAGACCATATTGTCCCGGATTCCGATAAAGTGCTAGTTTCGTAACAAAATAAACTAATAACGAATGATACCGCTGGCATGCTTGATGTTTTGATTCTTGGGGGGTGAGGGGGGTTGATTTGAATTTTTATTTCTTTTAGGAGGAAATGTCCCGGAATTGATAAGCCAGCATCTGGCAACACTAGGTTCATGGCTGAAATGAACAGGAAGGAGTCCCACATACCTTCTTCTCGCTCCCCCAGTGGTTGAAGGATGCGTAAAGCATTTCCCAGACACAAAAAAAAAGGTTCAGGCGGACAAGGAGGATGGTCAGACCAGCATAGTTTTCTGCCTTATCAGATTTTATTTTATTTCGCAACAAAACTCAAATTGCTCTTAATATTAGTTGCTGCATCTTTGTCCTCGTCCTCTTTATAAAATGACAAAATTATTCTGCATATTGCATATTGTTCCATGGAGGTAGACACCCTTAAACATCCGTATAAATGTTATGCAAAATAATAACGTTAACCCTCAGTTAAATGTCACTTTATGGGCCATAAAAGTGATAAACACCAAGAGTAATGCGCAAAATAAACAATTTGATGCACAATTTTAATGTAGTGTGCAGTTCTGCATTCGAATTATAACTATAATGATATTGTTTTAAGGTTTTTTCTCGTGGCAGTTCGAAAATAATTTTGCGTATGTGTTCTTTTTTTAAATTTTAAGGGTTTTTGTGACGATGTAAGTACATAATTTTAGAACGACTTTTACCAAATTTTGATTAGCGTCATAGTGATGACGGCAACACAGCCAACGCGTTTCACCAAACACTTTTTTTATTAAATATCTCAAAGAAAAGCTCTCTTTAGTTGTAAATGACTGATCCGTTTAACGGATAGAAATTTACGTCCATGGAAATGCAGTTATTTTGCAGTTTCATACAATTCTTTAAGAATAATATGCATACTCATAACTATTTTGTCTATTCAAAGAGAATTTAATGTCAAGTTTATTTCTATATTATTTGTTTCAATAAGAAATATGAGTGATACAAATAAAAATAATATGAGAAGAACAAGATTTGCTGTGTGATATTTACACAATGCAGATACTTGCGAATAAAAAATACACACAATTCATTGTAATCGAGCCTTTATTAAGTAATATTTCATATTGTGCAGATTTTTTAGTTAAGGGCACGGGTTATGGGTATAAAAGTTTTATTTTTCAAACTAATAAATTAAAAATGACATTCTCACAGTGTGATTCTACAAGCAAAGTAAGTTTCTTTAAAAGAACACATGCTCAATCTTGTTAGGACTGCTTAAATCACACCGAGCAGGAAAAACGTTTAAAATATAACAAACTCAAAATTAAATCTAGTCACCATTTATATTTTTTCCAGAAAAATTAACGATGTACATTTCACGAATAAACTATATGCCTATTGGAAGTTTGAACTTTTTTTATCTTTATGCAGGCAAACGAGCTTAAGAGATGGTAAGTGGCAAAAGCCGCACATGGCTACATTGAATTTTAACTAGGCTAAACAAATAGAATGCTTTGAAAATATGTAATACTTTTTAGGTTGCTCTACTTCAAGGGAAACAACGGAACCCTTTTTTTGATAATTCTGGGATATATCTATTCTATATTTTGTAATTGACACCAATTAGATCAGGTCGCTCTATAGGTATAATATGCCAGTGAATGCTGATATTTTGACTCTTGCTACGATCTAATTGCGAAAACAAGACCCCTTCGATTTTAAAATATTTAACTAAAATAAGATAAGTAGCTACTTCTTCTTTCTTTAGCAGCTGCTATGAAAATATAAAATGACTAACCCTTAAATTCTTTAAAACAAGTTTTTTCCCAATTATACCTAAGGTTCGAGATTCACATAAAAACCCAATGATAATGGTCGGAAACAGGTAAGGATGATCTGACCCTTGATGTCAATGACCGTCATGTTTCTTATATATATATTAATAACTAAAACGTATTACTTTTGTTTGACAAAACTAAATTATTTCTAGTTAGGCACATTAGAAAATTTTGTCTGTTACTAATTCTGCCTGCGACTGGAAAAATCGATTTCTCCTACAACCAGAAGCAGTCCTATGTAAAGACATAATTATATTTCTGATGAGAAGGCTCTCTAAGGTTCCTTAAAAATACAAAATTTATGTTAAGCAGTTCAGCAATTCAAGCGTAAACAGTAACTGGCAGACTGAAAGCAAAATTTGTGCAATTTTTTTTCTTCAACGGTAAACGTCACGACACCCACCAGAATAGACCCAGTTTCATAATAATTAACAGACTTCAAAAAAAATCATGATCTCCGTTTGACCTGTATGAATTGTGTTTTTCCGCAATTATCTTTAAAAATACTGATCTGATTTGGATGGGGTTTTTAATAAGACATAGATACAGTAAAAGTATAGAACAAACGGTTGAGTTACGAGAATTTATATTAGAGTTAAAGTAAAAATCTATAGACCAGCACATCCGGTATGTGCTGGTCTATAGATTTTTACTTTAACTCTAATATAAATTCTCCCTATTCCACTTCCCTTGGAATAGGGAGACTGGAATAGGGACCTGTCCAGTAGTGTCATTATAGGCTGATGATAATGATACCGGCAGAAAGAAAAGTTACAGATATTCTAGTAGGAGTTGGACAAGGAAAATGTCATTAAATTAACTTCATTTTGAATTACACTTCTGCACCATTGATACTCTGCCAACCCCGTGAGAACGTTTATATGTAAATAATATAGCTATCTGCATTTGTTTAATGCGCAATAAAAAAAAAACCCTTTTTAAGTACCACGTAAACTCTTGGAACAATAATGACATTCCCAAAACCTCTCGAATCACGACTTCGTAATGCATTTCAATGCAACTGAATAAAAACGAGCTTAGAAATCAAATCAGGTATTCGATCAGATTCATATCGCATACTTTGTCGGATCTTTGGTTGTTCCTAAAAGGGACAAAGCAACTGACATTTTCATCGCAAGTAAATTTGTGGAGTCATTAAAAGAATTCCTTTCATTTAACTTTCATTTAGTGATTATCTTACCACCAGAAATTCAATAAGATGTTTTCAAAATTCATTTAAACCAATTAGTACAGTTCAAAATAGCTACTGGTATGAGCAAGCTGCCAAAAAGAAGAAATCCCGAAGTTAGTACATTAAAAAACAGACGGAAAACCGGCTATGTTCTACCTCTCATATACAATACTTAGTTATGCTATTGTAATGACTTTAACTAGCTCTGTGGTGTAACTCACAATATAATATATTTAATCATAATAAAATGAATGACCTTACCATAATGTAATTCATGCTATAGAAGTGTGGTTCTATTTGGTACAGGTGTCTTTACACTTAAAAAAAGAGCCTACCTTTATCTATGTAACCAGATGTATGGTAAAGATATAAAAAAATAATAATTTAATATTAATGAGGTCACAAAAAAGTATCTCTATGAAATTTAGGTACCTACATATTACAATATGCCTCTCACGGAACACAGAAAGAGGTAAGAAAGGTGATCAGATACTGTTTTTACTGAAACCGATGTCGCCGGCTCGCCCGCACTACACTTCCACCTAATAGATAATGGCCAATCAAACGGCGTAACATTAAACAATCGAACCAATCAGCGCTCACACCCGAGAGCAACGACGCAATCATAACCAAGTTTTGGTCAAGTTATGAGCAGTTGCTCACATAACTGTGGAGCGCCTGCCCCGCACGCAAGACCTTTCTAACCTCTTTCTGAGTTCTGTGATACCTCTCATGGGGCACTTCTGATTCCCGGGGAGGAACGATGGCATAAGGCATACACAGGTAGTCAAGTGACCCAAATCTGTCACATTTTTCTTAGAAATTTTGAGCATGTTCCGGCTTGTTTTACTATTCTGTTTGTAGTATTGCATTGTTTAATAAAGTTCCCCTAGATCTGATTGAGCTTCCACTGACTAAATTTAAATCTTAGATCAAAAATACTCTTATGAATAAGGGCTATTATAAAATTGACGATTATCTGAATGATCGTAAAGCATGGACATAGTGTTTCTTATAATTTGTTATTTAATGGGTATTAGTCATTATTCATAACAGTAATATTGTACCTATCTAATGCCGCTTCCTATATACTTATTATAATGTTAACTATAACATTTATTGTAACTATATATTTATATTCTAAATGATGTAATGAAAGGTGACTTCAGACGTATCTCTGAAGTGCTAAACTAAGTAAGACTCTGTATATAACAATACAGGGAGAAAAAAACAGCCCTTGCTGAGTTTCTTGCCGGTTCTTCTCAGTACAAGGTCTCCCGCCGTAGTTTTGCGAACCGATGGCGTAACTTCTTGTCCTTCACAAGTGCTTGTAACAGCCTAGACTGAATAAATGACTTTTCATTTCATTCATAATCGATTAATAATATTGTCGTTTTTTGGTAATTTGACGTACAGTATATGCAAAATCTCGGTATAATTTGAATAATATAATTAATGATTAAACGAACTTACCTTAAGTGAAGTTCTATCATAATTATACGAAGCGCCTCGTCCGAAGAGATTAGTAACTAAAACAATATATTATTATATACACATGTAGTAACGCATAAGTACTACCACTCTGCACTAAGTTTGGATGTATAAAAAAAATTCATTTGCCTATTGGGCTTTTTTTTTTTTTGAAATGTGGGTATTCTTTACTTGCTTCTCTTTGTCTACGTCAGCTCCCATCATTTAGTCTAAAGTCTTCATTGATGTATTTTTACTTAATATTGGGGTTCTGGGCGGGAGGGATGATTTACTAATCTCTTCGGACGAGGCGCTTCGTATAATTATGATAGAACTTCACTTAAGGTAAGTTCGTTTAATCATTAATTATACTCGCGCCTCGTCCGAAGAGATTAGTAACTAAAACAATATATTATTATATACACATGTAGACTTTGAGAGTTATGGTAAAAAATATCAATGAAAAGATTGGGTTTCAAAATTATTTAACTTTAATAATTTTAAAACTAAAAATGATATTTTTCTTATAATTGCTAATAATTAAGTATATAACTAACAATAATTATTGATCATAATAATTACAATAGTTATAAGTTATTTTATGTATAATCAAAAGTTCATTGTTCGTAAACTAATTATCAATAATTCATCATTATCCAATCAGGATTTCTATGGATTTCGTAAATAGAAAAGGAATTTAAGTAATTCGTAATTACCTAAGATGAGTATATTTTAAGCCTAGTTAAAAATGGAATGTGCTAAGGCAGTCTCATCAGTGTTAACTATTACTCTGTGGTAAAACTTGGCGAAGGTGTTAGAGTTACCACTCCACCCCGCGGTGTTGCGGATTGCCTCAACACTAACGCCTCGCAAATGCGCCTGCGATGCAGCGGCGTGCCGCGTACTATGCGCGGTAAAAATGGAAGAATCAATACCGCACTCGCCTAGCGTATGTTTTACCCATCGACTGAGTGTTTGGGTTCCTACACGATTATGTGGTTTTTTAATAGCAATAAATAGTTCGTTAGACTTTCTTAACGGTGAGGTTTTATGTAAATATTGACATAAAGTTGTTGCTGGACATATACTAACTTTATCTCTAAAGAAAGGAATAAATAAGACCGGTTGCTTACAACCGAGTTTGCTTGTTTTTAAAATGTCAGGAATTTTAATTACGTATTGATCGTTTGTGGTTTCTATATTATTTATATTTATTTTAGCGAGACTCTGCATTCTCTGTGCAGTGGAAAGAGCTAGTAATGTTACAGTTTTCTTTGATAGTTGTTCAAGAGATAGGTCTTCGTTAGGAAACCACTCGCTCAGTCGATCCAATACACGATTGGTGTCCCATGTAATGTTATATTTTGGGGTGGGTGGTCGAAGACGGAAGACACCTTTGAAAAACCGACATAGTCTGTCATCATTTGATAGTTTTGTTCCTAATATTAACGAGAGTGCGGATCTACAAGAATTTAGCGTCCCGTATTGAGATCCATTATTATACATTTGTGTTAAAAAATGTATGATAGTGGGTACGGATGCCTCATAAACATCAACTGAATTGGACTTGCAATAATCCCACCATTTAATTAAATAAACATTATACTGTTGAAGTGATTTTTCAGCTATTGATGCCATCATAATATCTACTGCCGACGTTGGTACACTTCTCCTTGATAGTGCGTTCCGGATAATACTCCTGCAACCAGGGTAAGCGAGTTGTGTATCCGGGCTGAGCTGGAATGTGAGATTAAGGCACATGTACTTGGAGGAAATGTAATTGTTTCCGACACAAGCAGGGCTTGATAGATAGGGTACCAAGGTTGTGTTGGCCAATGAGGTACGACCATGATGCCTCGTGCTCTATCTGTGATAATTTTTCTTAATGTTTTTAATATTACAGAAAAAGGAGGGAAAGCATAAAAATAAAACTCTGACCATGGTACAGTAAAAGAATCTATAGCAGAGGCATCAGGGTCTTTGTGCCAAGATATATATGTTTTGCACTTCTTATTAATACGACTTGCAAATATGTCTATCTCAGGCTGTCCAAATGTTCTGGTTATGCATGAGAAGGCCCACTCCGCAAGCTCCCATTCGATATCAGGATGGGATTTCCGTGACTCAAAGTCAGCTACTGTATTGTCTTTGGATTTAATATAAGAAGCAAAAATAAATAACTTCCTAGCTTGACACCACTCCCATATATCCCTAGTAATTTTAGTTAAATGCGGATATTGAACACCTCCCATACGATTGATATAGGCAATTGCAGTGGAATTGTCTACCCTTAAAAGTATTTGACAATTATAATAATTTTGTGCGAATATTTTAAGAGCAATAAAAGCAGCTAATAACTCTAAGTAGTTGATGTGTTCTTTTCTTTCACTATTAGACCACTGTCCACTGGCAGTTTCTCCTTTACTCGCCGCCCCCCACCCCGTAGTTGAGGCGTCAGAGAATATTTCTGTAACGTATTTGTCAGTGCGAATGCGGTGGACAGAATGGTCTATATTATTCAACCACCAGAGAATATCAGGAAGTAATGATTCAGGGACATTCATTACCTTATTATAATCATCATTATAGGCTTTTAAGTTAAGAAATTTACAACGTTCGAATTCCTTTGTGTATAACCATCCGTATTCAATGGCTGGGCATGCTGATATTAATAAGCCAGTAAGTTGTGCTAATCTACGAATTTTGCAGCGCTTTATCTTTAAGAAGCTTTGCAGTTCTGATTTAATTCGCGATCTCTTTTCAATTGGTAAACTGACCTGATACTTATGGGAGTCTATGATCATGCCTAAGAATTTACAAGCAGTTGAGGGTATGGTACAACTTTTCTCCTCATTGACAATAAATCCAAGTGAGACTAATAACCGCTTAGTTACTTTTAAGTTTAACAGACACTGTTGGTACGTGTGTCCAAGTAAAAACCAGTCATCGAGATATAAAGTTGACAATAACCCAGCAGATCGTAGTAATTTAATTACAGGTTTTGTAATTTTTGTAAATATATATGGTGCTGTACTAAGACCGAATGGTAAAACGTTAAAGTCGTATAATTTATCGTCAAATAAAAAGCGTAGATATTTTCTTGACTCTTTATGTATTTTTATCAAAAAATAAGCGTCTTTAAGATCGACAGTTATATAACAATCGCGTGTGACTATTTTGAGAGCAGTTCGTAAATCTTCCAATTTGAAATGGTCTGTAGATATGAACTGATTTAATTTTTTGAGATTTAAAATAAAACGAGTTTTGCCATTCGGTTTCGGTACTAAAAAAATGTCAGATATAAATTGGCCATCGCAAGGGGCACATTCAGATATGGCTCCGATTTTAAGCAAATTGTTTATGGATTCAAAATAAACATTTTTTTCTTTAATTGAATACACATGTGGTACTGGTAAAGTACTCTGTTCTATCGGTTTTGAAAAAGTAATTTTGTAACCGCTTATCCAAGATAAAATAGTGCGATCATTTGTAATAAGAGACCATTGATAGTAAAAATGGGTCAAACGGCCGGCATACTCAACATTATCTAGTAGCGGCGACGCGCTTGCGCCGGGTGCTGCGCGTACGACGTCCTCGATGAGTGCGCGGGCGGCGGAGGTGGCTGCGCTCGCGCTGCCGCAGGCTCCCGGCTCCTCTGCGCTGTTGGCGCGGTCCCCAGTGGCCTGCGGCTCCGGGGAGGAGCTTTGCGGTTTAAATATTTGGTAGTAGGTTTTGGCTTATTGACGGCTTTACTATTGGAATCTGCTTTTAATTCGACTCCAGATTTGCTAACGGCCTTTGCCGACTTCAACGTTTCAGCCAGGTTCTCACTGAATAGAAAGCTGTCAATTTTGGTATCTGTCAAGTGTTCCTTTAAATCCTTCTTCAGACCAAAAAATATAAAATTTCGCCTGGTAACAGAATCTGCGTGTTGTAAATCACACAAGAGACGACTAATGTCCATGAGCCTTTGTAATGTATCATTATTTTTATCTTTAGAATTAAGTTGCGTCGTAATTATTTGACCTAGGCCGGAAATAGCAGTAGCCATTTGTTTCTGCTTAGACTCGATTCCTTTATCGCGCTTCACAAAATTTTCTGGAATAGCAGCTTTGATTTCCGGATTGATTTTTGGAGCATCAATGTGGACAATTAGCTGGAATCAAATATTTGTTCACTAGTTCTTTACGACATTCTTTGCTAAGGCCCTCTGTAGCCACGTGTTGGAGACGACATGCCAATTCTTTCCTTATATCAGGGCCATACTTTACGCAAGATGACGGATCATCGCCTAATATATCTAATATGTCGGTATCTAGATAAGGTTCATCGCTCACAGTCAGCGAATTCTCAATCTGTGCTACGGGGGTGGAAGTGCTCGGGCCAGCTTGCGATATATCGGCGCCATCGATGTGAGGGGTCTCTTGGCTGGCTATAGGAATACACTCGGTAATCTCATACTCGGGATCTAACCAGTTTTTCGCTTGAACGAGTGGGGTTGGGGTGACTGCAAATACATAATGCAACTATGATAATGAAAACCAATTCCATTGAATTTTATCGACGCCCAATAATGACTAGAGGTCTAGCGTTTTATCGATAAATGTGTCCTTAATGTATAACATAATGTTTTGAGCGAGCCCCAATGACTGCTCCGAGTACATTATGTAACATAACGTAAATACGTTTATAAGTGTGATTTTGAATATAAAAAATAAGTAAGTTTAATTATATCTTTAGGTAAGCACAACTATTTTATCTGTATAAGTATTTAAAATTGATATGAGTATATAACGTTTGTTATTTACTATTTCGTTAGGTTGTATGCACAACCCCCAGCGGGTTGCACGTTAACCATTAATTATGCGTTGAGACAGCCCCAGCGGCTACTCCGTGTGCATGATTAAAATATTTATAGTATAAGAGAATACTAGTGACATACCTGCATCATTATCACCTCCAGATAAGGTTGAGTTTTCTCTAACCGACGGACTACGAGACCGAGACGATTCACCGTCACTATCACTTTTATTTTTACGAATCTTGCGTTCTAATTTTCGAACTTTACGCATTAAGTGATTAAATTCTTCTTCCTGTGTCCGCGAACCTTTACGTTTCGGCATTTTAATACTAAAAATAGCCTAAAAAGAGCGTGACTTAAGTGGTTGGGCACTAAAATGCGAAATGATGGGAGCTGACGTAGACAAAGAGAAGCAAGTAAAGAATACCCACATTTCAAAAAAAAAAAAAGCCCAATAGGCAAATGAATTTTTTTTATACATCCAAACTTAGTGCAGAGTGGTAGTACTTATGCGTTACTACATGTGTATATAATAATATATTGTTTTAGTTACTAATCTCTTCGGACGAGGCGCGAGTATAATTTTAGATTAACCTTCCGAACCCAGATGTAAATTGCGCTTTGAAATTTTACAATCTGTAATATTCTCAATAAATTTCTTATAAAGCGACAAACTTACCATGTCAATTTTTTTACGAAAATCATAAAGATGTTTGCCAAAAATTCCATCACGGAATCCTTAGTCACACGTAAAATTACAACGCATTTTTGGTTACCCGCCAAAAAGTTAACTGTTTCAACGATTCGTTCAGTAGCAGTTTCCATACAAAAATTGTAAATACCCTAACCATAAGGTATATTTTCGTAATGCTTTGGGCACTCGTTTAAACCAATCGTATGCATAACTAAATATGTTTTTTTTTTAATTATAGACTTATAAATCAAATACACACAATACAATCAAATTAAAGTTAAAATAAAAAAAAATAGTAAAAAAGGTCCCATAGCAGATTTCCCGCTTGAATTGTAACGCCCGTCTGGGGAAGTAACCTTACCAGTGGCGTAGCATGGGGGGGGGGGGGGGGTGCGGTCCGCACCGGGCGGAGGTGCCAGATAGAGAAAAAAAATTAAAATATAAAAAGAAGTTAATTTCTTACAGTTTTTTTTCGTCATTTTTTTGTTGTTGTTACCAAATACCCAGGTACCTATGCAGGTTCTATGCATGGGTGATGCAAGCGCAAGGTTTCTCAATAACTATTATTTAGGAAACTTATTTCGTTTCAAGTTTCAATATTATTTTAAATAAATATGTCTCCTTACGCATTCTTTGTACTTCACCGTAGCTAAAGCTAAAAGCTACTGGTAGTAAAACAGCAAAGTTACTCGTTACGCGTACATAGTCTACCTTCTACTCTATGTCAAAAAATGTTAATTTCACTCTTAGGTTAGTGTTATTCAATAAAAGTACTCTTTTTACCATGCCTCAATTTTTTTATAATGGATTGCAAAAATAAGAGGGCGGCAAATTTGAAATCCGCACCGGGTGCTAGTGACCTATGCTACGCCACTGAACCTTACAGAAGATAACATTAAAATAACCTTAAAATGACACTACCTTTTGGAGATGTTGTGTTTCTGTCGATGAATAAGGTTCCAGTGCTCCATGGGATAGGGGATTGGGTCAAGGCAGGTAATGGTGATTGTGATATTTTTGGTATCGCAATGTTTATAAGCTATGGTGGCCGCTTTCTATCATGCGTGCTATTCGCTTGTTTGCCACCCTTTTTAAAAGCTCTTATTAAAGTGTCTAATTATGCTTTAGACAAAAATGATTGGGTTTAAACGGTTCCAAACGTTTTTCTATAATTATGATGTAGATGATTTTTTTTTTACTGGCACCGTAACAATATGATATTTTGTTAATATTGTTACCTAATAATTTAACGCCGTGGAGATTTTTTCGCTAGTTTTTCTCCACACCTAAAAAATATCCTTTACTGGTGGTACGGAAAAAATGCACGATTCAAAAGAGTTGTATTTTGCATCCGATTTTAATAAAAATAATATGACTTTTGACTTTTTTAAAATAAAAAAAATCTTTCACCATGGCAAAATAATTTATAAATTTTCCTCCTAATGATCGGTGTCCTTATACGACTTCTCAAGTTTATTCTATAAAAAAGGGTTAAGTTTTTGAAAAACCAAAAAAAAACACAAAGTAATATTGTAAACTATTCACTTTCCGTAGGTGTCCTCTTGAAACATAAATTCTCACTTAGCGGACGTTATCTTAAGAGACCTTGTTCAATTATCAGAGGATAGGAAAGCGCCCAATTACAAAAAGTTTAGTCGCAGTGATAAATAAAACTATATATCTCATACTAGTTTTCCAACCCTGGTTTGTCTGTCAAACTTTATTTTTGCTAATGATTTAATTATTAATTAAGTATACATTTCAATAACTTTACACATAGTGAAATATAATATTGTGTTTCTTACGTTTTCCATTTAAAGGCAAGTCAAAAAAAAGACATAGCAATTCTAATAATATTATAAATGTGAAAGTTTGTTACTTAATCACGCAAAAACTACTAAACGGGTTTGAGTAAAACTTGATACGCATATAGTTTTTGACCAACATAGGTATTCTATAAGATGCAATCTCACTGTAAGATGCAAACTAGGGATGATCGATATTAGAAAAACATCGATGTTGACATCGATGTTAACATCGAGTCAAAAGTATCGATGTACGATAAATATCGATAGAAAAACATCGATATGTCTAAAACATCGATGTTTTTGGAAACAAATAAAACTGTCTATCTTTATATATATAATTCTTCTGTGAGTGTGTATGTCACTGAACTTCTCTTAAACGACTGGACCGATTTTGATGAAATTTTTTGTGTGTGTTCAAGGGGAAGAATGGTTTAGATTCACAATTTTGTCCGCTGGACAACCCCTATTTTTTTAGGGCGGTACGAAGTTCGCTGGGTCAGCTAGTTATATTTATAAAATGTTTTTTATTATTAGAAAATGACATTAAATTTAAAAGCCCACTCTTCCTGAGACACATAGAAATCACAAAAATAATAAGAAAAATTAACATTCCCAGTATTTTTTAGGGACAAACTGTAAAAAAATTAATTTTTTTTGATTGAGTTTTCCAGTAAAACATCGATGTTTATACAACATCGATTAATATCGATCATCCCTAATGCAAACTCACTGTAAGATGCAATTTCACTGTAAGATGCAAACTCACTGTAAGATGCAATCTCACTGTAAGATGCAATCTCACTGTAAGATGCAATCTCACTTACGATCTCATTTATTCGGATTTCTGACAATTGTTAAATATCTAATACTGGCTGCTTCTACATACAGTGTGGCAGGAAGAACTGCTGTACTAGCTATCCTCACGTCTGGACTTCACCGTCACTTAACATCAGGTGGGGTGGTGTCATTTGTCGGGCCTATCTATGAAAAAAAAGATAACGACATTTTGTCGTGTAATGGCCTAATGCATTTCAAACTGATGTCTAAAATGGCAGCTACCAAAATCGGATGTGAGATTTTATCTTACAGAATCACCCTAATGAATTGAGACATAGGCTACTATTAATCCCGGAAAAATTGTAGGTTACTGTGGAATTCTCAAAAAAAATCGAAAGTTAACGCGGACGAAGTCGCGGGCGGTCGACTGAATCTTTAGTTAAGCTAAATAAAGTCAGTGTTGAAAGAGAAATGTATGATTACGTCTAATATTTAGATATTCATTAATGTTTAATATCTCTAACAGTAAATGTTGTCGCCAAATTTTATTGAAGAATACACTCCAAAGGTCTTAGTATATACATGTATATGTACATTACATGTATATATAAATGTGAAAGAAAATGTGCTCGCGCACTGCTTTCTCTTGCTTATATCCCCACTCAACTTCCGTTCGCCTCGCCCGAACACACTTTTCGTAACGCGTAACGCATTTGCCAGCTTACCCCTTAAGTCAAGCGTGCGTTAAGAAGTTTCACTTCAAAAAATCCCTCCTACAGACAGACATTCGGACAAAGTACAGAGTTTCTACATTATTTCATTAATCAAACAAGCCATGGAAAGGCGTGCGTTATTCACAAAGCTTTTAAATATGTCCTCTTTTTGTTGACTTTCGTATAACGTATGCGCATTTCGCGACAATTCGCAAATAAATCTCCCTACACTTCGTTATTTTGGTATCACTTAGGTAGATATAGATGTTGATAAGGCGCCGACAAAGATCTTTTATGTTCGAGCAAAACCTTAAAAGTATGCGCATTGAGAGTACATTCGAAATGGATGAATCTAGTGAACGTCAAGCTGCGGGATTTCAAGCAAAATACGACGTGTCAGCAGGCACGGATAAATTCAAAGTGATAATGTATGTAGATTCATCTACTTTGGCTTTACAACGCAAAGCACAAACAAAAATAAAAGTCTGTGTTTGTCATTAAGGTGTGTTCTTGTTGTTGTAGTCTTTACAAAAAATTCTGAGCAGTCGAGCATGTCGATTCTTAGTGAGTTAGTGAGATATATCTCACTTTTGGCAATTGTCAAGTATCTTTTAGGAGGCTGACAAATTGGCTAATTCTGCTGGTTCAAACGGAATAGAGTGCGACATCAGACCGTACAACACCGAAATCTTTTCTCAGTTAAAATTAGAGTGTCAAAAAGAGTGGAGAGAATATTTTAATAACGGTCAAAAAAAAGGTTAATATTTGGTACAAAACAATACAAAGTTAGCCTCCTCGAATACCGTGGTTTATATATACTAAATTATGTCGGAGAAAAGTAAAACTCATATTAAGAAATAGTTCCGGTCACATACCATCAAGGAAGTTTGCATATATGATGAAAAAAGTAAATACACCTAATTGCGAAATATGTCAACAAATTGAGGACGTGCATCATCTTTTGATGGAATGTGAGCGGAATCAGGTTCAAAGAAACATATTTATATGAAAATTTCAAATAAATAAGTTGGATATAGGGATTGTTCAGAGTGTTCTGAGTAACCCCGAATCTGAAACCGCATTAGTTAAATAGTTCAGTACTCGTTAGTTTGTTTCGATGGACCTGTCATGTCATCGGACAAAAGCTCCTAAACAATAAAAAAAAATAAAAAAAAGTATCTATTACTGGCTGCTGCAACTGTCATTGCGACATATTGCCGTGTAATGCGCAATGCTCATCAAAGTAATGTCTTACTGGCTTTTATCTAACTCTGAAGTGAAATTTTATTTTACAGAATCACACTGCTGGCGTCAAAGTGTCACATATTTGTGGATAGATAGATCAGACGGCCAGAAAATAGTTTTTTTTTAATTTCATAATATTGTTGTGGATATGCATAGGAAGCATGCATAGGAAACAGCATTCGGTTTTTGGTTTAATGAATAGTGAGGAGCTTTCGAACGAAACGGTATAATTACATAAACTGATTTTGTTATTCAATACCCTTTTAATTAATTATAATGCTACTTTGTGACTTTGTGAGAGAAAACAAATCATTCATTCATTCATTCATTTAATTCATAAAGTTAAATGTTACAGGAGCTGTATAAAACTGATTGGCATACCTCTAGTGAGCTATTGGCATCGTTTTTAATTTATTAATTTAGTTATGTTAACACTGTTTTAGGTGGTTTTGATTGAAAATTATTTGAGATGCAAACTCAACAAGCCCGAAACCCCCGGACTATAAACAAAATGTAGTTTGACCAGATGCGTAATTATACCGATTTGTTCGCCTTCTCCTCAGTTATTAATAACTTTACTATTGCATTGTGGTTATTAATTTAATGCAATATGCCAATTTCATAATAATAGCTATAAATAATAATAACTACTAATATAACTCATATTAGATAATATTATGTCAACAAAACTAATTAAAATACTAATTTTGTGTATAGAAAATTTTCTAAAATAACTATACTGTCCCAATTCATTAAATTAAAAAGACCATTAAAATGAACAATATACCACAATGTGTCATTAAAAAGATAATCATTTGATGAAGTGTAGTAAACAATAATTAAAAACTTTTTAGCACCTCATTCAAGAGCTGTTCTCTAGTCAATTATATTTCAATTAAAATTGACACACACATAAATTATTATTAAAGCTTTGTACTTATTTTTTTTGACGTGACAACGTCTTAAATTAGGTTGCGGCTGGGAGTCACTTATGAAAAAGTGTAACGCTCGGTAACGTTACGATGAGTCTCTCGTGTTAAGTTTAAGTTTACATGTACAATGTTTTAGTAAACAAAATATATTTCTATAGTTAAAATTTGTGCAATTCTTATTTTCATTCAATTCCTTGTTCCTATTGTGCAATTTAATTATATTCATATCAATAAATATTCTACCGAGAAAAAGACGTTGTCACGTAAAATCTTCGCCCGTAAAACCGACTTTACAGGCAACCATTTTTTTTACTACTCAATGGGTAATTGTTCTCTGGCTATTAAATAGTCTTTTACGGGCATAAACAATGTATCCAAAATTAAATTTGACTACCAATTTACAATGTTGTATGGTAATTGGATGGAATACTCAATAAAATGTCACAATCCAGTGAGTTCCAAAGTTAGCATCTAAAGTCCAATTTAAGACCATGTTGAATTTCACATTACAATATTAAAAGGCAGAGACTTACTGGTACTGTAAACGCCTACACAAAATAAACTTTTCTATTCACACAACAATGTAGACGTTATTGCAATGACAGTAAGACCGTAGATATAATCGTAACAGTTTCCATACTGGACGCACATTGCTCGTTTGGCAATATCGTGTTTAATATCGAAGCGAACCGTTTCAGATTCTAATATCGATATGAAATTGCAAGATTTTCGTGTACCTTGGAAGGTACTTGGGATACTATTTTAGCTTCATATTATTTGATGACATGAAACATCACTACATAAACATAGGTCCTAAGCTATTGTAAAAGCCACTCACTAAAAAATAAGGTTATGGGTTCCTCTGGGTTACTATTTTTTGTTATTATTATTATCAATATCAAGTGCATGGTCTACAGAATTTGACTTAAAGCAGACTTTCACCGTAACAAAACGTAACCTAGGTAAAAATTCTTTCTTTGTGCCAATTAGTGGCAAACTTTGTACACTTCCTCGGACCAATACACCATAGTACACCATAGTACACCAATTTTAAAGATTTTGTCGTGATTAAATTTAAAACATTGAGAGATGATTATCAAGATTTTTGCCGCAGTTACATCCTTTTTTTTGGTTATGTTTATTTATTTTTGTTATTCATTTTATGATCCTAGGATCTTCTTAACTTCCTAACTAAAAAGATAAGAAAGAACATCAAAACAAGATCACACCCATAGTTCACTATTACCGACTTATGCACATCACGTACATAGAACCAGTTTAACTGAATAGTTTAACTGTACCTTACGGCTATAGCTGTGCAATTGGTACATAGCAGTGCTAGTATTAAGTATATCAGAACAGTATCAACGCCAATTCATATCCCCACAGCAAGGTCCCAGGCCTTCCCTGTGGATGGAATAGGGAGACTGTGCCGTGACTCACCACGCAGGCCCTGTCCGGATTGGTGAGTACTAACAAATGTAGATGCAGCCTGGAATAAACGGCTTAACGTGCCTTCCGAAGCCCGGAGGAGTTCGAGATAACAAGTCTTTGGTCGCCCATAGCCCATTGATCGGTCATTTCGAAAGTGGCTTAATTTCTGTGATTGCAGGCCAAATGCGCTATCCACCTGCACCATCGAGCTCCTCACAATAATAATAATATATTTATTTGTAAAAAATTGTACATGGTAATAATCTTATAAATATGTTAAAACTAAGGCCATTATTTCACACAAAGTACCTACATATAGACACCTCAGCCAAACTAGGAAATTCATCCTGTATTTTGGCTTCAGCGCTCTTCCCGAATTTTATTTGCAATGTAGCCATACAAATAACATGAGTACCATAATTTCCTACATTAATCAATATTACAGTACACTAATATAATAAGTGTGTGTGCGCGCGCGTGTGTGTGTGCGTGTGTACGTGTGCGTATGCGTGTGTGTACGTGTGTGTGTATATATGTGTGTAGTGCGTATGTGTATATATAATCATAAGCATTTATATTTATAGGGCCGTGGCAACCAATTCCTCAGTTTTTTCGTAATCTAGACAATATGTTTAGGTTTTAGTCAAAGTTCGATAAGTAACCTCTTCGCCTACTTACTTAAGAGCCCTTTTACTTTCGCAGTGGCGAAAGTTGCTTAAATTCAACGATCGCAGCCGAACGCGCTAACCACTTGCGCCATCCAAGTCCCAGGTAACTAGTTAGGATATTTGTCAGAAATCCGAATAAATGACATCGTAAGTGAGATTGCATCTTACAGAATACCTGTGTTGATTTATTCTAATATTTATCATATTTTATCAAACGTCAAATGTATTTTTATTCAAAACCTAGCCAAATGGCACAATAATTATTTAGCGAATTTGTATGGTTATACATTAAGTATTTAATATAGTCATTAGTCTCGTCAACCTTAGGCCCTGCCAGAATATCAGCGCTGCAGCGGTTCTAGCGTAGCTGTGCCACTATGCTGAGGCCTTTCTTTTTGTTATTAATATTGTTATAGTACTGTGTAATCTTGTTATTTAAGCCTAATAAAATTCTTTCTTTCTATCCTTGCGATCGTGGAAGTTAAGCTACTTTTGAAATGGCCAGTCATCAGATGCGTGACTAAAAACTTATCATCTTTTTGGTCACCCATTACGTTCAGTAATAACACTAATAAGTCCCGGCTGAATTTGCAGTCATCAGCATCCAATCCGCAGTTCCGCACTGTGCCCGCGTTGTGGTTCATCCATAGAAAGACTTGTGGTCCAGCAGTGAGGACATTAATAAGCAAATTAATGGTGCAGAAGTCAAATATTTTTTATACAACTTTTACGTGTAACACACACATTTACATGTATGGCGTGTCTGTGTACACATACAATATCTTTAACCACAATAACAACTTAACTTAAAAACTTTCAAATCAGTCATACGCTATAGGTAACTTGTGTCATAAAACAGAATCGGGAATATCAAGCAATGCAAAAATAAACAACAACAGGCGTGAAACTCGTCACCTTTCCGATTGAATCAAAAACGTGCATGAATTCACTAATTGTGAGTCAGATTGTTATCATTATTATTCTCTCTTCATAAATCTTCAATAAAAACAGCATTGCCTTCTGGGTACGTCTTACAGTATATGCAAAAACAGACAAGTCGCGCATTCAAACTGACGGAATTTGGTAATTCCGCCTAAATCATTGCGAATTTTGGCTACACACACTGATTACTAATGAGTATAAAATACTGGATTTTAGATTTTCAATTTAACGAGCATTAGATAGTTAACTCAATTTTCTCACAAGTGATTGAAAATGCATTTCGATGTAATCGAAAGAAGATAATTAGGATACAAATGATGATATTAATAAAGGGCTTCATTAGTGTATTTTATTTGTTTTGTTTGCTGTTTTCCTTTTTGTTGTTTTTTTTTTATAAATAGGTCCGAAAAATGACTCCACCCCACCTGAATTCTACGTTTATGCAAGAAGGAAGCTTGGAGAGACGACTTCTGTGCCAGACCCTGTCAAAGGCTTTGGCGATATCAAGGCTATTAGCCAACGATTCGTCCCGCTTGGCGATAGCCTCACTCCAGATGTGAGTCATGTACGCTAGAAGATCACCCGTTGATCGTTGCGGTCTAAAACCATATTGTCTATCATTTACCAACCATATTAATCAGTAAGTGATCCTCTAGGTAGTGGGTCAGTTAGTTGTTAAGAACTATTTATAGGACGAAATTCTTGAGGTGTTGCTTGAGGTTAAATTGTCGCAACAAATTAAAAAGTTTTAACCTCGGGGTAGGTGTGAATACATTTCTATTTCAATCTAGTGTATGTACAAAATTCAATCAACGAAACAAATGCACATCGGTTCGAATACATTTATCTAAACGCAAATCTAACATACTCGCACGTTAACAACAATGCAGTTAAGTAATCAAACGCAACACCTATCTGCCACATTATACATATTACCAAAATGATCTGATAAATCGTAACAATTGATTAATTACGACGGAAAATAATTATATTGCACGCCTTGAACTTTCGGAGATCTCGAATGGAATCGTTCGCGCACGCTGGAGTTATCTTTTCTTTACTACACATCCGCATGTTCGATGCGCTTGTGATAAATTGGAAAAGATAAACGCCGAAAAATCGATAGATAATAATTTATCGATGTTGTCGAATTAATGTTCGGATTGATTTTTGAATGCGGTATTGATTATGACTTATTGTGTAACATGGCATAATTAATTAGGGAATTGCCAAAATAAATTGATGATTCCTTTCCACCACGAAGGTTTTTAATACCGTGTATCGAAACTTTATCTTGTCTGTTTGTTACACTTGCATACTTAACCGCTGGATAGATATTGATAATTTTTAGTGTGGAGATAATTTCAATAATACCTACTATACGAAATAAAAATTGCTTATTCTGAATTCTTTCTTAGAAAATGTAACTTGGCAGTAAAGACATGGTAACTGTAGGGCGTATATGTAATTAGTCAAGTTTATCAGTATTATTATTAGTACTTTATTTAAGTATAAAAATACAAGCCAAAGTATCAGTTAAGAATTCCCGTTTGATTTATGTGAACACACCCACATAACTTTGATAAAGTTCAAAAACATGGACCATTTTAATTAAAGCCGAACTTCCGAAAGAGTTCAAGGGTCACTTGCACCAACATTTTAAAATAAAATTAAGGCTTAAGTAATCCTGTTTTGACAATGAGAAGCTCGACGGCGCAGGTGGTTAGCGGGTTCGGCTGCGATCGTTGAAGATAAGCAATTTTTGCAGTGGTCGGTCATTGGATGGGTCATCAAAAAACTTCTATCTCGAGTTCCTCCGTGCTTCGGAAGGCACGTAGGCACGGTAAGCCATTGATGCCGGCTGCATCTGCAGTCGTTAGGACCCGCCAATCCGCTCTGGGCCCGCGTGGTGGGTAATGGCCCAAACTCCCTATTTCATCCATAGGGAAGGCTTGTACCCCAGCAGTGGGGATATTAATAGGCTGAAGCTAAAGTGATGATGATGATGAATCCTGTTTTACACATCATTCCATCTTTGCAATTGCTTAATTAAGTCAAATAGAGATAAATGAAAATGTTTAAACGTGACAAGCTCTTTAATTTGAGGTAAGAAATTTGATGAAATTGTTCTTAAAAGTACGAAAAAATTCGTCTTGAAGCGTTCTCTGATAAAGTAAGATACCTATCAGAGAAATCTTTCTATTTAAGCGAACGCCAACTTTTGAGTTAAAAAATAATGCTGTTGAATGTAAATTTAATGTAATTTAGCAATATTCAATGAAATTACATATCAAAAGCTTTATCTTTGTCATACATTTGAGTTTTGGAACGGAATAAACAATAATTTTTAAGACAATTTTATTTTAATTATAGTCATCGTTTGCTCCAACAAAAAGATGGCAACAAGTATTCAAGTTAACAAGCACGGATTAAATTTAGTAGGTAGATACCGCACGAATCGGTACTCCTCTGTCGTCTATTGCAACAAAAATAAATTGCTCTCACGCAAAAACATAATTAAGTTATGTGTTTTCTAATTAAGTTTGATGCCGCTAAATGGTCCGGCTGTCGGCTCCAGATCATTTCAGATCGATTACATTACTTAGAACGTGGTATTGACCCTCTTGTTACAGCCGACTTGGTTATTACCAGTCCATTGATCTCTTATTGAACTTTGCAGTAAATCCGAACTGAATTGTTTTGGTCTGGATGGCACGTCTTCGATGATTCATTCGAAATGTAACGATTTTAAAAAACCGGACTTCCGTACCTCTAGCACGAACCCATATCGAACTCGTATCGTTTGCGAGTCCGCAATGTCATTGTCAAATGTGTACTGATTTTTAGTTCTCGTTACGTACTTTGTGCCGCTGCTGTTCAAGTTTCCATACAAAATTTGACATTGACATTTCGGTTTGCAAACTATTCGAATTCGATAATGGTTCGTGCTAAGGGTTCCGTACAAATTTGTAGGTACGCAAACGCAGCATAAACGGCCGTAGCTTTTTATACGTTAACTGAGAAGTTTGTTTTTATTCACAGTTTCAAGGGACTGTAGACCTGAGTATATGGTTTTAATTTCAACTCGATATCTCCACGCGTCACCGAAATAAAGGTTCTTGACAGACAGACAGAAAAAAGAAAAACAACCGGCCGTAACCTTTTTTTATATTAACCTAGAAGTTTGATATTTTCACAACTTCAAATGGTCTTTTTAAAACTGAATACCTTTATGGTTTAAATTTCAACTGGATACCTCCACGCATTCCCGAGATAAAGGTTCTCGACTCGACAGACAGAGACAGATAAACAAAGTGATTCTTTTGGGGTTCCGTTCTTTCTATTAGAGGTACGTTAAAAATTACCCCAAAATGATAGAGAACTTAGTACAAAATTTTACTCAAAAGCATTCATTAACATCAACACAACAAAAACTGGAAACGCAATCATCATAAGCTCCATTTGTATGGGTCAGTCACTGGATGGGTGACCGAAAAGTAACCGCATCCGTCGACTCCAAATCCTGCGCGCTTTCAACTAATATTATGTTTGTAAAACGCCATCTATCACTGCTCTAGCGAACCAAAAAACACACGTTGTTTAGTAGCAGAAGTGAAAGTTAAGCAGTCCGCTATTGAAGGTTCAGTTGTTGCTGTTTTCTCATTGGTGGCGCTGTTGTACGTAGTACTTATAATTAAAACTTGATATATCCATGGATAAATAAATAAATATTTCTAACATACACCAATAGTCTAGCCCCAAAGTAATAAAAGCATTGAAAGACTTATGCATACGGTATCGGATAGATATATAAATACATAAATATTTCCAACACTCACACCAATTGGCCTAGCCCCAAAGTAAGCACTTTAAAGGCTTGGGTTATGGGATACTAGGGTAACGGATAGCATACTGTACATATATAAGTATATTTTTATATTATATAATATTTTTATAGAAACATCCATGACTGGAGTACAAATGCTCGTATTCGTTACACAAGCATCTGCCCCCAGCGGAATTTGAACTCGGCAACCTCTGAGTTCGAGAGAGGAGATACCTTGAAACCCGGCCCCGGTACAAACCACTAAGGAGATCAACAAACCGATATGCCAAAAGGTAGGGCATAGCGGATTCCTTTTAACTAGGTTCCAAAAACGACCTCCGTGACTGATTTTCCATTCGGTTTGGAGCGCCTGTCTCGGGAAGTAACTTCATCTTCATCTTACAGAAGACCACAGTAAAATCATCATTATCAGCCAATTAATGTCCTCACTGCTGGGGCACAGGCCTTCCCTATGGATGGATTAGGGAGATTGGGCCATGACCCACCACGCGAGCCCAGTGCGGGTTGGTGGGTGCTAACGACTGCAGATGCAGCCGGGTCCAACGGCTTCACGTGCCTTCCGAAGCAGGGAGGGCTCGAGATAGTAAATTTTTGGTCACCTATCCAATGACCGACCACTGCGAAAGTTGCTCAACTTCAACGACTGCAGCCGAACGCTCTTACCACTGGCGCCATCGAGCTCCTCTTAACAGTTTTAACTGCACCTTTTAGTGGTGTCGTGTTTCTGTCGATGAGTAAGGTTACAGAGCTCCACGTGATAGGGGACTGGGTCAACGTAAACAACGACTTATATTTTTGGTATCGCAAGTGTCTTTGGTTGTATATGGTGGCCGCTTACCATCACGCAGTCCAGTTCGTTTGCTAACGTTTTATCATAAAAAAAATTGTTCATGTTAAGAAAATTTTACTAGAAAAAATTCTAAGCGGACCAAGCAGCACACGGGATTCGAACCCGCACCCTTCGCTATCCGGGCGAATGCACTGACCATTATGCTACCTCGGACCTAATGGCCGATTCGAATTTTCTCTAGTGTTTCTTAAGCTTCAAGGCGATCTCTTCGAGTTGTAGGTAACCCACAATGTCAAATATTTACCGTTACAAGTTTTTTCTAGTAAAATTTTCTTTAGATTTAAACATGTAGATCTAGCAGTTACTTAATTGCTGAAAGAAAATAAAATAATAGTTCATGTTGTCAAAAGCTGTCATTAAAAATGTATTATCTTTCAAAAATAGTTCAGTTACCTTCGTTCTCTTTTCTTCCTTTTGGTCGTGCTGGTCCCTTTAATGGTCCTGTAGAGAGTCATCATCTTGCTTGCCATTGTTGCTAACTTCACTACACTACACACTCACTTGCACTTATTTGCTCCCTCAATTTATTGACACCAATCACTTCACACTCATCCAAACCTCTTGACAGTCACACTATTGATCTGAAAGAAAAAAAACATTTCTGTAAAAAAGTTTAAAGTCTAAGCGATTACTTATTCGAAGAGTTTTTTTGTACGTGAAACGCATAATATGCAAGTCACTTCAGGTTAACTACAATATTCACTACTGTAAGGCGCCACTATAACCTAAGAGACATCGATTTAAATAATTATTATTGACCTATGACGAAAACTAAAATATTTGTTTCTTAGGTTTTCACGCACACAATCGTCATCTTAGTTTTCATAAAACAAGTTTCAACGGTATAGATGCACTGATTTATTTATTAATTGACGTTTCGCATCCTTTTCAGGATGCGTCGTCTGAGTGTTCGGATATTTCAAAGTAAGAATTTTAAAACTTTATTGTATATGCATGAATTTGTTAACTAATTTAATTAATAAAGTACTTTATTTAATCCTTTTTTTTAATATTTGAGTTTATTTATTTATTTGACCCTAACTACCGTAAACTACCACTAGTTCCAAAAATTATAATTCAGACGACATGCATCCTGAAAAGGATACGAAACGTCAATAAATAAACAAATCAGTGCATCTATACCGTTGAAACTTGTTTTATGAAAACTAAGATGACGTATAGTGGGCCGATTCGGGCAGGCATGATTCCCTAAAATTTAGATAAATTCAATTTGAAAACAGTATTCTTACTTAGCCTTGTTATCATTTATACAAAATGATTAAGAAAGACTGTTGTCAAGTTTAGAAAATTATTCGGAATCAAACCCAGTTTAACGGTAAAATCATTTTTAAATTTCATTATTACCATTTCCCATAAATATTTACGTCTCTAGCTATAGCAAATTCCCTAAAAAAGTTCAAAGAGTAGTTTTTGTATCTCAAAAATGATATTTTAATAGAAAATCGCATCCCACTCAATTCCCACGTAAATAGGAAAACTCCTATGTTGGTAACATAGCTGGATATACTCTAAAGAATTTGAAGGAACTTAAATTATTTTTATAATGTACTGAAAACTCAAAGAAAACTTAGTACCTACATTGCGATCCCAACTACTGGATTTTAGTGTACGGTTTCCTATTAAAAGCTGTACGCTGCGTCTGAGTTCAGCGTAAATGTTCCGATCGACGTCTGTATGGGGCCATTCGTTCATTTGGGGGGAGGGGGGTTGACCATGTCTTGTTTTTTCTTACAAGAGGGTACCACCTTCTCAAGATCCCTCTTGATAATACTTATGTAAAATCACACAAAAGCGCAAAGTTAAAATTATACTTTGAAAAAGCGTACCAGAGCGCAACCGCACGAGTGCCAAGGCTCGCTCGGATGCGTATAGGTAAACGATTTCCATTTCCATGTCAAAGGACCCGCACCACCCGCTACAATGGTAACGGGTAAAGATGAATGATTAAAATTGTTACTTTGAAAAACAAACCAAACGTGTCTTCATTTTTTCCTTTAGATTCTTACGTAATAAATAATAAACAGGGGGTCGGCATATTCTTAAATTTTCTTTTAATAGGAGGGAGCAGGTCAGAAACTAGCGAAAATAGTCTTACGTAATTAATGACGACATATTATAGAGACCTTGTGGTCTAAGAGTCCTGTTGTCAGGACCCTTAGCACGAACAATATCTAATTCATATCGTTTGCGAGACCGAAATGTCATTGTAAAATTTTGTATGGAAACTTGAACAGCAGCGCCGCAAAGTACGTAACGAGAACTAAAAATCAGTAAACATTTGACAATGACATTTCGGACTAACTACTATTCGAATTCGATAATGGTTCGTGCTAAGGGTACTGTCAGCATCGTGACGCGGCGTACGGCGCGTGGCACTGTTTTGCGTGGCAATTGCACCCCAATTTTGTTTACATTAATAAAAATTAAGTACATCCACATACTTTGCATTAATTCTTTATTTATTTATCAATGAAATGAGTCTTTTTCCTAGTGCGATAGAGTTTAGTGTTATCATGGTGAAACTGCTGATCGTAGTTTACGCTTTTTAATTGTTGTTTAATGCATTCAGCCATATACATAACGACTTTATTATTTACATACAGATAGAATACAGATTAAACGTTAATGTAACAGTAACTTTGGTTTAGTAGTTTTGTAGCAGTTAACTTGATAATTCGCTGCCGTTTTATAACTTTTTTTAATTGGTATTTTGATAACTTGATTAATAAGTTAATCTCATAGATACCGAAACCATATACCAAACTAAAAACACAATTTATCTTTCGTTTGATGCTTTTGTTCAATGAAAAATGAAATTTTAATTATTTACTAGCTGACCCAACGAACTTCGTACCGCCATAAAAATAGGGGCAGGTGGTAGAAGAGTGAAAATTTAGGGTTGTATGTATTTTTAATACCACATAATAAAAAAAAATATTGTCCAAAAAAAAGTTTTTAGGGTTGTATAACGTAGTGTTCCATCAATTTCCTGGGATAACATTCCTCCTAACCCATATGAGAACACTACGTTACAATACCCAACATTTTGAATTTTGGTGCCAAGGTGTATTGTAGGTTTCAGAACACTACGTAACAGGTGGACAACCCTTATCACTTAAGGATATGAAATCTAGATAGTAGCCGATTCTCAGACCCATGGAATATGCATACAAAATTTCATAAAAATCGGTCAAGCCGTTTCGGAGGAGTATGGTAACTAACATTGTGACACGAGAATTTTATATATTAGATTTATTGACCAATAACATTGTACGTTACATTTGTTAAGTCATGGGAAATTAAATAAGTCTTACTACTATGACTGGTATACAATTCAATGTCAATCTCAAGAATCAATGTGTATTCTGGTTTATACAATTGAAACAACTGATAATATTAAAAGGGAAAACTATATGTGTATAACTAATTATTTAGTATTGTTGTGACACACCAGTCACCACACAGGTTATCCACATTTTTTTTATAGCCAGGTAGGCAAATTACTCTACCCCACCTGATGTTAAGTGTTGATAAAGTCCAAACGCGAAGATAGCTGGTACAGCAGTTATAAACTGTCACTACAACCATCCTCACCTTGGCGGTCTGTAAAAATGCTTCTTCACGCCTCTCTTAAAGGACCCCCGATTGTAGGAAGGAAGGAACACGTGCGCGGGCAACGAATTCCAATCGAAAATTTTATGAAAATTTATTTCATTGATATCAGCGTGTGTATGCAATGTACATGTACAAAGAGATTGTATAGAGAAGTATTCTGTGTGTATTTTGTTCACTATCGTAATAGTGATGAAATATCACTATACACATTTTTTGTTGTAATAACATATTATTCAAGTACCTATTTCTGCCGAGCGCAAAAAAAAAATACACACGTACTTACAGTGTTCTGATTTACAACTATTTCGAGACTGCAACTAATTAATTTCATTCCACTACTGTGTAAAGTTTATCTATCAGTTACGTAAATTTAATAAACCAGCCGCTTGTTAGCTAAATGCAAATTAATACGATTCATGTCCAGATGCAACTTGAGAAATATAATGTATGTTACTGGTACAAAATAGTAGCACAACAGGTTATGCAAAACTGTCAAATATACTCCTTAAAGTGTCTAGGGATCACTCAACGGACGAACGTAATTGCTTTGGGTTTCCTGCCCGAATTGTAGCGACTGTCTGGGACAGTAACAACCACCTTACAAAAAATTACAGTAAAATAACACTAACATTTTTTTTATGCAAAATAGGCAATCCGTTTGACCACAATCTCACCTGATAGAAAGCGATGATGAGGTCTAGGATGGTACACGCCTGCCTAGAAGATGTCCAGATTATATTGGTCCGGGAAAACAGACCTCGGCAAGGAGTTCCACTCCCTAGCCGTTCGCATAATGAAGGCCGAAGCAAATCGCTTCGTGCGAATAGGAGGAACTTCTACAACATAAGGGTGGAAGCCCTCGCCGCGCCTGGTCGTCCGGTGGTGGAAAGGGGAAGCGGAGATCAAATTATGTAATACTTCCGCACACTCTCCGAAATGTAACCGATAAAACATCGAGAGGCAAGCTACACGTCTTCGGTGGTCAAGGCTTTGGAGATGAGGCTCAACGAGAGCGTCATTGCCTACGAGTCTCTTCGCACGGTGTTCCACAACTTTTGGTGAAGTTGTTCACCAAAAGTTGGTGCAGGGCTTCGCGGAGTAGGGAATGGTGCGCATGATATTTTTTGTATCGCAAGCATCAATAGGTTATGCTTGCCGCTTAAATGACCTCCGTGGTTTGTACGCCGGGTTTCATGGCGTAGCCGAATCGAGAGGTCCCGGGTTCGAATCCTGGTGTGGGCAGATGTTTGTGTGATGAACACGAGCATTTGTACTCCAGTCATGGATGTTATATATGTAAAGTATATGTATTCTATCCGTTACCCTAGTATCCTATAACACAAGCCTTTCAGTGCTTACTTTGGGGCTAGGCTAATTGGTGTAAGTGTTGGAAATATTTATTTATTAGCATCAGGCGAGCTATACGCTTGTTTGCCACCCAAAAAAAATATTATACCCGTCTGATAGTAAAAGGTCACCATAGAATATAGAAGTTAGGATTTGAATTTATCTGTATTAGTATATTTGCAGCCTACCTTCAACTCTTTCCTAACACAAACAAATTGATAGCTCAACTTCACATTTTAACATTGAAAATGTTTTTTCGTTCTCTCCAGTAGGCCCCCATTTTCGCTGAAAGTGCGACTCGCTCGTGATACCCCAAAGTTTAGGGCCACGAGGACGTAGAAGGGCTCAGAAGACGTGTACTTTGAAGGGCTTTAAGAAGATGTAAAAAATATGTTTAAAAGTTAGTTTTGAAAAAAAAATATAGGTTAATTATAAATAAAAAATTAATAGGTTTTTTATGTTTATATTTTTTTTATTAAGCTATAATAATATAATAGGTATAATATAAATAGGTAGATTTATTTTCAATGAACACGAGATCTGTGATTTTTTTGTGTCAAATATTTGATAGACTACCGATATTGACCAGTAGGTGTGTCATATCCAGTCGGCAAGCTCGTCAAAGGTGGGTCAGCGATAGTGAACCGGTCGCAGTCATGTGAATGTGACCCGCTAACCGACTGTCTAATAAGTGTTTCGTTAACGTTGATATGAATTGGACTAGTATGTAAAATACATACAAGTTTTCCACGATAAAAGCTTGAGATATTAGATTTCGGAGTCCACCAGCGGGATGGGATTTTGAGCAAGTCTTTTAACTGAATAAAGAATATCTTTATTTTTATTAATGTTTTTATTCCAATTTTTTTTTATATGAATATTGCCAAAAAAGTTTCGCTGCTGGGTGTAGCACTTTAAATAAATAACTGATACCAATACTTAAGAAAGCAACCTATGTTTCATGTACTATTTATGTATATCCATTCAACAATTTTGATTGATTGAAATAGAAGGCGATGTGTTCTGAATTTTGAGTGACTGGTCATATGAGTCATTTCAGCCAAAAATATTTTCACATAATTATAAGTCTAGGTTGTTTATTATTCTATGCACGTTTATGTCAGTTCTTATATACTCAATACTACAAGAAGTGTGGAAGCCCCGTACGTGCTGATTAACCTCAAATATTCATTTAACAAACTGTAGGTACCTACGATCCGACTAGAATTCTAATTACTCCAATACATTTGCACCAAGAAAAGATTTGAATATCTCGCCATTTAATACAGTCTGCAGTTGTTAGCACCCGCCAATCAGCACTGGGGCCCGCGAGATGGGTCATGACCTAATCTCCCTATTCCATCCATAGGGAAGGCCTGTGCCCCAGAATTAATAGACCGATGATGATGATGATGATACAAAAACGTCTTAAGGATATTATTATTGGTGCAATTTATAATTGATACATTTTTTTACTTGCATATGTCGTGGCCATATCGTAGATTTGCTCATTTCATGAAATGATCGAGTATTTCATGAAATGGTCGCATTTCATGAAATGTCTCACTATCTATTGGCCACATCATGATGTGGTTTGGGCAGATCAATGATGAGAAATCGTTTCACGATATGGCCAACTAAACGCGCTTCTTCATGAAATGGCCAAAATTATTTGATCATATCGTAAAGTAGTTAAACTAGTTACCGGTAGAGGCGCTGCAAGCGCTTTGTTTATATTTGTAAATGGCGGCCGCTGCCGACAATGTTGTTTCTCGCAGTGATAAAGTGCACAATTTGTTATTAAATGAGGAAGAAAGTGATAACAAAAGGGTTTTCGACGAAAAGGTTCTCGAGTACTAATCAAGTCAAGCAAAAACTGAGTAAAATTAAAAAAAACCGTGGGTTGGATCGCATTACACAGGTTAGTACTTTACTCTTAAATTACATCATTATTCACTTATTTTATTAAAATACTTTATGCCAGTTAACGTATTGTGTTTCTATTAAAGTAATATAATTCTTCGTTTGTGAATTATGGCATAATAAAGGTAATGTTTTTTTCTTTTTTAGATTATGAAACAAATTAAGGAGAGTAGGGTGACTACGCAAAAGAAATCCATGGACTATTACTGGCTGCCAAAATATGACTTTTGGAAACTGCGGATGAAGTAAAAAGTGCGGATGAACTATTGCAATAATAACCAAAGTATCTTTTTATTTCCAAATATTTGTTAGATTTCTAAATGTAAATGACGTTTACATTTGTGTGACTACATGACACGTTGATGTTTAATTTAGAAAAATAATCTTTGATTTGTGTATTTTCTTAAAAAATATGATTCAATTTGTTTGTGTCATTCGGACTCGAATGACAATAAACAAGTTCTTAACATATTCTGGATTTTTATTAAATATTTAATGTTATGGACACCCTAATTATACGATCCGGCCAAATGTGGATGACAAAATCGTCAAACGTTGACGATTTAATGATCTGCTAAAATTAAGTTGGCCACATCATGAAATGCGACCATTTCATGAAATACTCGAGCATTTCATGAAATGAGCAAATCTACGATATGGCCACGACACATACATATATCACAGGTCACAAACAATAGGGTATTAAGTCGGCAAAACCATTAATTTTTGTATTTGCGTTTCGAAAACTACATTTTTTTCTCTATAAATTGGTAAGATAATTGTATTTTAATTCAAAATAGTTTTTGAATTATAGCAACACATGTCGTCAATTTCTAGCAAAATTTATGATTGATAGTATTCTAAACAGTATTAAGTTAAGTTAATACCCTATTGCCCGTTCGGATTAATACAAGTTTGAAGTTTTATTTAAAATAATACCCTCTGGCCTGTTAAATTTTATAGAATATGTTATTTTCAGCGAAATTATTTTAAAATGATACTAGTTTTAATTTTAAAATGAGCCATTTCAAGTACTTTTAAAATAAAAACTACTATTGATACACTAACTAAACTTACTCAACACAAAGAAGGATAATGTACGTGTAAATCAAGATATCATTTTAAACATTTGAACAAGTAGTTCCGCTCCTATGATTTTTTAAAACTTCAAAACGCGATATCTCATAACACTTTTTGAAGATAATACCCTTTTTTTTGTGACGTGCGATATGTTATGATAAGTGCTAATGCTCCCTGCATTAAGTAGTTTTTTTACGTAATTAAGAACCATAGGACGCACTAAAACCTTGCAGAACTGGGCTACTCATTATTTAAAATGTTTGAAGCTTGTTTAGGTATGTTTAACTTATTTATTATATGTTCTAAGCTCTACTTGCAGCAATTTTGCTAAATCTCGAATGTTCATTTGGCATTAGTGTGTGGGCTAAATCAATAAACCTGGACCTCAGAATACTTCGTTTTCTTTTTAAATGATATGTCAAGTGTCCCCGTTAATTAAGGAGGTAGGTAACAAAAAAATATAATAATAATAATATGACCACATCACCGCCTTCCTTATGGATGGAATAGGGAGATTGGGCCATGACCCATCACGCGGGCCCAGTGCGGATTGGTAGGTGCTAACGACTGCAGATGCACTCGGGACCAACGGCTTAACGTGCCTTTCGAAGCACGGAGGAGCTCGAGATAGTAAATTTTTGGTCACCCATCCAATGACCGACCACTTTTTTTTATTTATTTATAGTTAGGTCCGACAAATGACTCCACCCCACCTGATGTTAAGTGAAGGTGAAGTCTAGACGCGAAGATAGCTGATACAGCAGTTCTACCTGCCACACCAGCCATCCTCACCCTGCCGGCCTGCATGTTGCTTCTTCACGCCTCTTTTAAAGGATCCCAGGTTGTAAGAGGGAGGGAACACGTGAGCGGGCAGAGCATTCCATTTACGGATAGTGCGACAAAGAAATGAGTCACCAAATTTCTTTGTACGCGTTGGAATTGTGGCCACAGTAAAACGGTGACAACGTAGGCCAGCGCGCGTGGTCCTCTGAAGGAAAGGGGAAGGTGGGATAAGAGAGAATAACTCCTCAGAACACTCGCCGTGGTACAAACGATAGAACGCGCTTAGTGACGCCACGTCACGGCGTAATTGAAGAGGCTCAAGGTGTTTAGTCACCTCCTCATCGCCTATGATGCGGATCGCGCGCCGCTGTAACCTATCCAAAGCATCGAGCAAGTACTTGGCGGAGCCATCCCAGAGGTGCGAGCAATATTCCACGCAGGACCGCACTTGCGTTTTGTACAACAAGCACAGTTGATCGGGCGTGAAAAAACGCCGCACCTTGTTCAGGACTCCGAGTTTGCGTGAAGCTGTTTTGATCACGGTTTCGATGTAGTCCTTTGGATTCAGGTCTGAGCGAACTTCCATACCGAGCATGGAAATGTTGCTCTGCAGCGGTAGTGTTGTGCCCTGAAGAGATGGAAGGGGAAGGAATGGCGATGTTTTTGCCGTGAAAGCGCAAGCCTGAGTTTTCTTGGCATTGAACCCAACCAAGTTCCTGGTACCCCATTCGGAAATGTGGTCCAAAGCCTGATTGAGTTCAATGACAAGATTTTCCCGTTTCTCCCTGGTTACTGCATGCCCAGCCGCTGCTTGTCCGAGATACCCCGCATGCACTGTACTATCGTCTGCATAGCAATGAATATTCCCAAGAGGAATCAGGTCATTGATATGCAGCAGAAAGAGAGTGGGGGATAGGACGGAGCCCTGGGGAACACCGGCATTCACTGACATGAACCGCGAACTGCTACCATCCGTAAGGACACGAATTCTACGCTCATGCAGGAAGTCAGCTACCCAAGAACAGAACTGGGCTGGCAGACCGTATGCCGGAAGCTTGGAGAGAAGGCTTTTGTGCCAGACCCTGTCGAACGCCTTGGCAATGTCAAGGCTGATAGCCAACGACTCGCCACGCTTGTCGATAGCCTCACCCCAGATATGAGTTAAGTACGCTAGAAGATCACCCGTCGATCGTTTCGGTCTAAATCCATATTGACGATCATTAATCAGGGAGTGGTCCTCTAGGTAGCGGGTCAGATGGTTATTAAGGACCTTTTCTAGAACTTTACATAAAACTGAGGTGACTGCTATTGGCCGATAGTTTGCCGGGTCTGAGCGATCCCCTTTTTTGGGCACCGGTTGCACGTTAGCATCTCTCCAAGTCTCCGGCACACGCCCCAAAGAATACGAGCATTGGTACAAGCGCGTGAGCACGGGAGACAACTCCGCTGCACATTTTTTAAGTACTACTGCTGGGATGCCATCAGGTCCACTAGCTTTCCGGACGTCGAGTGATTGCAACTCAGCACGAACCTCACGCTGCCTGATTTTAATATCAGGCATCGTTGTGCCACAGTGAGGTAATGATGGTGGCAGTGCATTGCAATCATCGATTCGGGAGTTAGCCGCAAAGAGTTTTGCCAGTAAATCGGCTTTCTCCTGCGGCTTATGAGCTAGTGTTCCGTCTGGGCATCTCAGAGGTGGCAGCGAGGGCTGGCAGAAGTTTTTTTGCACGGCCTTGGCCAAACGCCAGTAGCTACGGGAACCCGCAGGATGCGTTATAAGTTCCTGGCCAACACGTGCAACACGCTGGGCATCCGCTCTGATGTAAGCCTTCTTACAGGCCTTGGAAGCAGAATTGTAGGCTGCTTTGAGTGAATCGACCCCGGGATCCTTGAGAGCGCGGCCTCTGATCCAAGCACGATATGCCGCTTGCTTACGCGAAGCAGCTTCAGCACAGTCGTGATTGAACCAGAGGTTACGTGTGCCCTTACTGATGAGATCAGAATGAGGAATATAGTATTCCATACCCATTATGATCTCCTCAGTAATGGCAACGGCACTGCCCGATAGGTCCCTGTCACTGAAGCAGCGCTGCTTCCAAGGGACGGACGCAAAGTAATCACGCATACCGTCCCAATCTGCCGACCCATAATGCCAGATACGGCGCTTGACCACTGCTGGACGCGGAGGCTTGGCCTGTGGTGCTTTGGCAGATATCAGGCAGTGGTCGGACGAGCCCAGGGGGGCTCTTACCACAACCTGATAGCCCTGTGGATGGGTCGTGAGCAGAAGGTCCAGTAAAGAAGGCGCTTGACTTGGAATATCTGGGATCCTGGTGGGCTGATCAACCAGTTGCTTCAAGTCATGCGTGAGAGCGAATGTGTGAGCAGAGATCCCTGCATGGTCAGTTTTGGAAGAACTTAACCACAAATTGTGGTGAGCATTAAAGTCCCCCAAAAACACCAATTCTGCATTGGGAAATCGCTCCTGCGCGTCATCTGCTGCCCGACTAAGGTGTTCAAAAAGTCGAGTTGTCTCAACATCGCCGGTGTGGGATCTGTAGAGGCACACGTAGACTCTGGCCCGGGGGCCAGAGTCGACGTGTACCCCCAGCATGGAGAAGGAGGAAGTGCTTAATTTCAACGATCGCAGCCGAACGCGCTAACCCATAGCGCAACCTCTCTTCATTTCTTAGTATTGGGTGCCATTGTCTGATTTTGGGTACGGCACCCTTAAAATTAATTTTACCTATTGGCTTCGTCTTCATTAAAATTAAGCATTGATCAATAGTTCGCTGACAAGAATGTTCGTTTACTTCCGCCAATCTCACTTTCCTCATACAATATTCATACAAAACACATTGAACATAACATGCGAGTCTCGCTTACGTATTTGAATATGCTAGCTAGCACACATGCGCGTAATTGTTTTCTATAATGAATCGAACATAATGATGGAGCCCGAGTACGCACTAGGTTAACGCATTCTATTTGCTATTATGGAACCTAATTAACTTTTTAATAGCCGGTCATTGTTATATTTTTATTTTTTAAGAATTTCCTGCTGGATGTTTAAAGCTAAAGAAAATTTTACTAACAAAAACACGCGGCCCAGGCAGCGTACAAGACTCGAACCCACACCCTCCCCTATCCGGGCCGATGCACTGACTATTATGTTACCGCGGCCCTAATTGTCCATGTCGAATTTTCTCGAGCATTTCTTAAGCTGTAAGGCAGCGCCATCTCTTCGCATTGTAGGTAACTCACAATGTTAAATGAATACCTTTACAAGTATTAAACATTTGAAAGAAGAAATAGCAATTATAGTTATATTTCATAAGCATTTAACTGATAGATATTTAAATCCAAAGAAAAAAAAAACTGGTAAAATTTTCTTTAGGTCAGTCATTGTTTAGATAATAACATTATAGTAGAAGAGCCCAAACGCGGATTTTGAGATTTACCCGAGCGTGGCAGAATAACATATGGGGGCAACCTTGCTCCTTGTGAAGTACTGCCACCATACCTGTACCCTTAGTACGAGTTTGAGCTCACGAAAACTATCGTAGTTTTCGTAATTGTAAATTATGTTTCTGTGTCCATTTTGGTGAAAAGTAACCAAATATATTTAAAATTTAAGAAGACGCAAATGATTTAATGATAGAATTAAAACACTGTTTGTTTGTTATTGAAACGAAATCAATAAAATCAGTACCCTTAGTACGAGTTTGAGCTCACGAAAACTATCGTAGTTTTCGTAATTGTAAAAGTCGTACTAAGGGCACTGGGCTCTTAATGTAAGAACGTCTAGGGCAGCAAAAAAATCAACAAGAGGCCTTGACCATTGGTCGCGTCCAAATCGTCAGTCTTTTGAATAGGACCTACTATAGTGTTGTTAGACGTTGTCAATGACTGACGCGCTCGAATATTTTTTGAAGTGAAAACTTCTTTAGCGGCGTTGTACACTTTTTTTGTAATGGGTAAAAAATGTTAAACTCGCGTCAGGACACGTGGCCTGATACAAAATTCGTAAGACGAAAACAATAAAATTGGAAAGATTGTTCACTTTCAATATATTGGACGAAACAAAGTAATATTTTATTTTATCGTATTATAATATTAATAAGCCTCTAACCAGGACGTCCAGGTGGCAGCTTTATTGCAAAGAAAATGCATTTTTTTACAATAGGTGTCGCTAGGTGCGCTTAAATGTGATTCATGTATTTTACAATAGATGTCGCTAGGTGCGCTTAAATGTGATTCATGCAAGTTGATTTTTCTGAGAGATAAACTTTTTAATGTAAAATAAATTGTCATGTTTGTATTCTACCACTTAAAAGATAGTACTTTTATACTGATAATTAAAGCAATTCGTGCAAAATTATTCCCTAACCATTCCAAAATATCAAAAATGCACAACGTCAATATTCAAGTTTTCACTTCTGCCGGCACTCCCGGAGTGCAACCCGTCGTTTTTTTCCTATTCCATTCTACCCCTTCGTGCGGCTAGAAAAAAAGCCCCTTGAAAACCTAAAATATTTTTTTCGTCATCAGAAACGCTAAGTAAACTCTCCCGTTGCTTCTATCTTTTATTTTATTGATGATCACATCAATAAAGTAAGACATCCGTTAATAGAATGCTCTGCCCGCGCACGTGTTCCCTCCCTCTTACAACCTAGGATCCTTTAAAAGAGACGTGAAGAAGTAACATGCACGCCGGCAAGGTGAGGATGGCTGGTGTGGCAGGTAGAACTATTGTATCAGCTATCTTCGCGTCTGGATTGCACCGTCACTTAACATCAGGTGGGGTGGAGTCATTTGTCGGACCTATCGATAAAAAATAAGAGACAACACGTGAGTAACATGAGCATTAAATTAATTTGACGTTTCTGAGTAGGTACCTAACTTAGTCAGATTTACAAGTTTAATTATACTGACTGAACGCAGAGAAGGTTTAAAAGAAAGCAAGTTTAACAGTGCGTGGTAGAGCGATAGCGAGATCACGCTCTTGTACGCGGGTTAAATATGTGTTACTTACAAGAATACATGGTTCAACTAACAGGTGATTAAGTGGTAATTGTCGTAGTATAGTTTTTACATCGCTTCTAAAAAATGCGCAGGAGGCGTAAATGATTTGGAAATTGGATTACTAGTCACTTCAATGAATAAAGTCTGCACGGATCACACATCTGGAGTGAACTTATTTTCTTAAGTAACGTAACATTAGGCGGTGCTTAAGGCATAGGGGAATGGAGCAGCGCACGCATCACTCATATATTTACATATACAGGGCGTCCCACGGCAACCTCACACGGAGGAAAAGTATATTAAATATTGAAGATAGGATATTTTACTGTAAAAAGACATCATTTTATTTTTAATAATAAACTGCATTCACAGTTTTTTTTTAAATCGCCTGTTACAACTGGAAATCAAACTCGTGAAATTTCGAAAAAAAAACACGACATATTTTATGATAAACATCGAAAGGGTTAATCATAAGCATTATTTTTTGCTTAATAACATAGCATTTAAATGAAAGAAAAGTAATTAAATTGAACATTTTATTTAAAATTATTTTACACAAAATTACTTTTCCTAAAGTAAGTTCAAATGTTGAGTTCATCATCGTTGGCGTTTATCATCCGCTGCTGTGGTTTCTGTAAGCGCATATCAAAACGTCCTAAATTTCAGTATCCACTAACCTTTTAAGCACATATCGCGAAGATACGTGTCCATCAGGATATCTTTTGCGGTACCACCGCAAAGCTAATATGTCTTTGTGTTTCATAAAGTAAGCTTCCATTAAATCCATTTTATTTTGATACACCATGGTAAGTAAAATAACAAAAAAACGAAAATGAAACTCAAAAAAAAAGAACAGACGCTTGAACAGAGCATCACATTGTAACTGTGAGTTCAAAAAGAAAGCATACGTACTTCAGTTTGTCATCATCATCAGCCTATTAATGTCCCCACTGCTGGGGCACAGGCCTTCCCTATGGATAGAATAGGGAGATTGGGCCATGACCCACCACGCGGGCCCAGTGCGGTTGCTAACGACTGCAGATGCAGCCGGGACCAACGGCTTAGCGTGCCTTCCGAAGCACGGAGGAGCTCGAGATAGTAAATTTTCGGTCACCCATCCAAAGACCGACCTCTGCGAAAGTTGTTTAAATTCAACGATCGCAGCGGAACGTGCTAACCACTTGCGCCATCGAGCTCCTCCTTCAGTTTGTATAACACTTTATTATTTTTATCACGTAATAAGACATTCCTTTCATTTAAAATGCTATGTTATTTAACAAAAAATAATGCTTATGATTGATTGATGATATGAAAAAATAACCTAAGATATAATAAATAGTTATCATAAAACGAGTTGTTTTTTTTTTTGAAATTTCAAAAGTTTGATTCCCAGTACAACTGGAATTTAAAAAAAAACTGTGAATGCAGTTCTCGTTATTATTAAAAATAAAATGATGTCTTCTTTCAGTAAAATATCCTATCTTCAATATTTAATATACTTGCCCTCCGTGTGAGGTTGCCGTGGGACGCCCTGTATATATATTGTAGCGATCAGCCTTCGCTGTGTTACCCTCCAACTTTCATGCTAGTCGGGAAGAGCTGCGCACACATCCCATACACACACACACATACGAGTATGTATATAGTCATGTGATGCTGGTGACGTATATTCGTTTCATCTTTTCCATAGGATATTTCCATTTACATCCCGACCGAAAAAAAAGATTCACTTCAAAAAAATGCTAAGTCAAAATATTAATAAAATTGGATTATTAATAACTTTAATAAAAAAAACACTTAGCATTCTTATGTTCTACTAGTTGACACGGCCACCTGATGATAAGTGGTCACTACCGCCCATTGTAACTTGCAGCAAAAGGTTTACCCTCCTTTTAAGGACCATCTATGATATAGCTAAGAGGGAAAACCGCTGAGGGAAGCTCTTTCCAGATCTTGCTGGTACGCAAAAACGGGAACTCGCGAAATGCATGGTGCTGGAACGTAAAGCGTTCAAAAATTATATGTATAACAAGAAAATAACTCTAACTGAGGAGCTCGATGGCGCGGGTGGTTAGCGCGTTCGGCTGCGATCCTTGAAGTAAAGCAACTTTCGCAGTGGTCGGTCATTGGATGGGTGACTTAAAATCTTCTATCTCGAGTTCCTCCGTGCTTCGGAAGGCACGTTATGCCGTTGGTCCCGGCTGCATCTGCAGTCGTTAGCACCCGCCAATCCGCACTGGGCCCACGTGGTGGGTCATGGCCCAACCTTCCTATTCCATCCGTGGGGAAGGCCTGTGCCCAGCAATGGGGACATTAATAGGCTGATGATGATGCAGAAAATAACGTCAAAACGTCTGCTTCCAAAGTTCCATTCACTTGAATCAATAATATCGCAATCAGAGACCTTATTGTGTGTCGCTCTTTAAACTCAGTCCGCGTATATGCATCCTGAAGTCATGATAGGAATTCGATTAAACATCCACTTTAAGTGTACCTCCCAACGCCTTAACCGCATAAATCTTTAGGGGCCTTTTAAAACTGGATAGTTACATTGTTGGTCCTTCGTGGCCGATATAATTTGGCCTTTTCTTTCAACGAAACAGTTCTGCATCAAAGGTGTGGTTAATATTGTTGCGACAACGCACCGTTGCGTCAGACTTCAAAGGAAGTGAAGGTTGAAGTGTAATAACTGTTCTAAGGATATGGGTTATAAATTGATTTTAAACGTTAGGCCTTATGTTGCCTTCCTGGATATAGAAGTTTTCTAATCAGATTAAGTCAGTATAATCTGTTCTCAATAACCCATACATAATATAATAATAAGTAAATATAGTGTTTTCCACAAACCCCGTTATCACAACATCTCTTCGCTTTCAACATAGAACCATCGCCAATCACTTCAGTGCAGTAATGTGCGCATATGGCAAATAAATCGCTGCAATGATGGTAAATCGACTATTTCGTTAACTCAACTGTACTCCACTCGACATACAGCCAGCAAAATCATCACACGACAAATGTGCAATTAAAAAAAAATAGCTGTAAACTCCTTGGTGAATTACGTAAGAGGTTCTTCGTTCAAAACGAATTAGTAGAAGATCCGAACCTACATCGACCTTCACCGAGCTGATAATAGAATGAAATATAGTTTGTCATGTTACAAAATTTATTAAAATTGGGATGCCTAAAACAATGCTGGACAGACATTATTTAAAAAATTATTTAAAAAAATATATGTTTAAACATCAAGATAATAAGAAAATATTGTGCTGCCTTAAAGTATAAATCGTATAGAATGTGCAGCCATTGGGTTACGTAACTGGCCTGTTTATACCTGGCAACTAGTGGGTTGCCAGGTATAAACGCCCAAGTAAATAATAGACAACCCAACGGCTGCGCATTTTATATGTTATGTACAGTTTTTGGGACATCAATTTCTTATTATCTTGATGTAGCAACATTTGATTAAAAATATTTTTTTTTAAATTAAGTAATATTAATCTGTCCAGGATTTTTAGGCAACCCATTTTTAATGTATTATCTAATATACTAAATTCATGATAAAATATGTTTCAATATATTAGCGGCTTGGTGAAGGTCGATGTAGTTTCGGATCTTATACCAATAAAATATTCAATAAGTACGAAACAGTGCGCAACCTTTTTTATCTACTTTCAACAATGGTCAACTACTTACTATTTCTAACGTCATCGATATATAAAAAATATTGGCTATCGCTTTTAATCTGTGAAACTGAGATGTTGACGGTACGATAATGGCATCCGGTCACTTTCGATCATCCGAGTTGCGCAAGCGATGCATCTGTCTGTGGACGCAAGGCATTCCGGCGACGTACTCATTTCGATGTCATAAAGTAAGTAGAAAATTCGGCTAATTGAAGCAGGTAATGCACACAAATATGAAATAATGAATTGGAACATAGAAAATCTTGTCCAATTACGATCAAGTCTCAAAAGCAGCAGATTTTTAACTTTCATTAATAGTTTTACGGATATAGATGTACCCTACTCCCACAGATTGACAACTCTACTTTTTAAATGAAAAGGGGGGGGAAAATCCTAGATGTTGCATAGCTATTGAGTTTCGTATTCTGTCGTCTGTCTGTCTGTCTATCCATATAAGTCTCTAGATCGTAAACGGAATGAATTGCGTAACTGAAATTTTAGTATTTTATATAAATATAACTAGCTGCCCCAGCGAACTTGGCATCGCCATAAAAAATAGGGGTTGGAGGTAGAAGGGTGAAAATTTAGGGTTGTATGTGTTTTTGTATGATGTATCATAAAAAATAAAAATAAAATTACGGACCACCCTTAACATTTTGGGAGATGAAAAATTGATGTCCGATTCTCAGAATCATTTTCTCTCATTTTGAATATGCATATAAAATTTCACGAAAATCGGTTGAGCCGTTTCGAGTAGTTCAATTGCGCATACCGTGACACGAGAATTTTATATATTAGAAGATATAAGAACATGGAAATCCTTTACTCAAATTTACCCTCATTTCAGTATAAGAATCAGGATAATCACAAATTGTCCTAGCACCTTTGATGTTATTTACTAAAACGATAACTAAAGAGCAAAAAACACACGCGACTGACGGAATTTCGTTCTGCTGTTAATTAGTGAATTGATACAATTTATTACAGGTGCTCAATTACTGTGTGGATAATTAGTGTGTGGTTGACTCATTGTCATTGATTGATTAGACGTTGTCGCTTAGCCAACCCGATTGCCAATCAATGCCTAACTAAGGCTGGGCGCATATGTACGATTTACAGTACCCCTAGCACTAGCCAACATCGAATTCGTATTGTTTGCAAGTCTGAAATGTCATTCTCAAATGTGTACTGATTTTTAGTTCTCGTTAGGTACTTTGTAGCGCTACTGTTCAAGTTTCCATACAAAACAATGACACTTCGGACTCGCATACATACTATTCGAATTCGATATTGGTTCGTGCTAGGGGTACTGATCAGGAATACCAATTCGGAAACCTGAATGCACGTCTTTATATACAAAATATTTAACGGGGTACATACTATTCTTATTTTTCCTGATTGGAAAAAACCTAACATTCGGCAGGAAACAGCTCACGGAATTCCGAATCTAAATTCCTGCGGGGCAATTCTGTTAAATTTTCACGCTTCCCATACAGATTAACGAGGAATCGCATCATATCCGCGCGTGAAAATTGTACAGAATAGACCCACTGATCTGGCAACCGAAACAGGAAAGCGTGCATATGTACGACACAGCCTAAATGGTATGTTATATCGAAAGCCTAAATTAAAGTTGTACCGTGGAATAATGTTGATCATGACATTAATTGTTTAGTCGTATGAACAAAACAAGAAAATTATATTATTTCTATTTGCTTCCAAAAGTTATAACAAGTTGTATTAAAATGGTTTGCAATAAATGTTTTAGAATTCTATTAATCGGACAGTCAGGAAAATTAAGGTAAGGTTTATGACCTGCGCGGCAGCGCAAGAGATGAACTCTGTGGATTAGGTATTTATTACAGTAATAGTATCATTGTATTTAATCCTCAATTAGATTGAAGAATTATATATACCTAATATAATTTGCAGTACGGTTAAATTTCCTTTTCATTTGTATTTAGAAAAAAGCGTGTCTTCATTTACCATAAATCTATTTAGATAGATTGCTTTATTCTGTAGGATTATCAAAGAGATTTGCTTCATCGCGACATATAAACTCAAACATATCAATGTGTTGCATTTACCACTAAAATTGTGCTCGATTTTAAATTCTGCGGTTAACTAAAAGGCCAGCAAAAGGCCGACTAGACCGAGATATTTCGAAACTGCACATAAGCAGTGAAGTTTCATAAATTTTGTACGTACGTTAGTTGATTTCGTAATCTAATAATAACTAATGAATGGCCGGCAATGTGATAGTTTATACATTTTATACTTCCCGGACCAATTAATGCTCACCGAAATGTGAAGTAATAATACCGTATCAACCTATGATTAAAACTTTAATTCAATGAAAGACTTCATTTTATAGTGGAGATTTTTTTGTTCACAGTGAAGTTATAAAACTAAATTTGTTCCCGTTTTGCAATATTCTTCATTGATTCTCCGCTCCTATGGTGCAACGTGATGTTATATAAGTTAAAGTCTACAGCCTTCCACGATAAATGGACTATCTAATATTTAAAGATTTTTAATACGAACTAAGTTTCTGTGATAAGCGCATTCGACCAAACAACAAACAAACTCTTTACCATTATCACACTAATATTCATACTAAAAGTTTGTGAGTGTGCGAGTGTGTACGGCTGTAGCGAGTTTAATAAAATTTTGTATGACGTTAGCTGACACCCTGGATGAACACTTATGCTACGTTTTAATGCGGAAAAAAATCCCAAATAAACCGCGGGCAACACCGCAGGGCACAGCTAGTAATAATATAAATTATAAAGAACAATTAATTTCCAAAGTGCATAATTTTAGAGCAAGTTTTACCGCGATGAATAGAATCATTACATTTACGTGTCAGAGTAGAAAAATGTTAAACGACATTACATTTATAATTGGTAAGGGGTTAAGATATTACCCAGAAGTAATATTGACACCGTGACGCATCCTTACCCTTAAATTATTTCCGAATAATATGTAATGTACATTAATATTGAATCGCAGAAAAATGTTTTTTTTAATCGCTTATATATTAAAAGTAACCTAAAAATTAAGGAATAACAAATTCCTGCACGCCATATACATTATAGCTTATAAAGTAGTAGGTAAGTACCAAGAATATCAAAATCTTGAATCTTTAATAAATCCATACAAGCGCCAATCGGACTCGCCACCTAGAGTTCCGTACATATTAAACGGTAACTTAGAAAAGAAAACTAGATAAAAATCCAGGCGGACCAGTTGTCGAAGCGTGCGGGAAGAGTGCAGGTTCGAGTCCCGTCTGCTGCCTGGTCCGCGTGGTTTTTTTTCTAGTAATATTTTATTTAGATATAAACATCAGTTGAATGCTTTTTCCCAGTTTCAAGGCTAAGTATAGTATAGTATAAATTTTACTGCGAAAACTCCACGCGTTTAGGACTAAAGGGTTTTCACAGACAGACAGAATCTGCCGTATCCTATTTTACGTAAAAAAATAAAGTTTGTTTTTTTACACAAATTCAAGGGACCGCAAACATTTACGCGTTCCCGAAATAAAGGCTCGTGAAAGACAGACGGCCAAACGGACAACTATAGGTATGCCGGTTTTTTCCTTTTATGGTGAGAAACCTTAACAATAAAATTTTGCCATATTATTATATTAACAATTTGTAGATGTACATATAGCACATCGACAAATTGATTATAAAAATCGAGTTGTAATTTAAACAATATCTACTCGGGTTTGCGCTCCCTTGAATCTGTGTAAAAAACGAACTTTAATTTTGGTAGGTATAAGTACGCGGAAAATGAATACAGCAGAACGTGTTATCAGTAAATATTCGCGTTTTACATATTATTTTGTTTAACACACATACTACAACATAGTGAACGATCCACATTCTAGTTCAGTAATTTTTTATACGGTTGGTTAACAAGTATTTCGCGAAAAACAACCGCGATCTTATAAAGGTTGAATGTGTTAACATTCCGTTCTTTAATATTTTTATGATTTCTTCATTACTTTAGTATTAAATTAACATCAAACTGATAGCATATAATATTATGTTTGCATTGTAAACAATGTCCGTATTTTGCATAGATTTTTCTTAAAGTTGAAATAAAAATATTTTTGCAGGTTTTTGAAGTACTTGCCGTGGAGCCCCGGCTAGGCCGGGAGGCTGCTGGGTGCGGAAACGCGGAAGAATCCCTAAACGGGGATCCCGCGGCTTCGCACTAAGCACCTTATAGAGGGAAGTCGCAGGGTTTTTAGCGGATAGTACGCCGTTAAGCGTGCTCGTAAATGGCGCTGGTTACTTTTGGGGTTAGCCCCATCGTGCCCGTGACGTTTGCGAGTGCTGGGTGTGAGGTCCGTTCGTCGGTGTGCCATTTATAGGCGCCGACGTCTGTAAATAGAGGTTTTGCCTGCGTAAAAAAAAGGTTTTTGAAGGACTTATTTAATAAACCTTTTTCTAGCACGTTCGAGTTAAATATAATTTATAGAAAAATAACCTTAAAGTGTCAGTTTATAATCGATTCGTATGAAATTGTCCTTAAAACCCTTTTTAAGGTTGTAGACCCAAAAGTTTTATTAACTAAGTTTATAATACTAATACCACACATCATCTTCTTAAAACCAGACACATAAACCAATTTGTTTAACTAACACTCATAAAACCTCATAGTTTTTACTTGGTTTAAATAAATTTATGTCCAAAAAGATTTCACAAGAAATTCTGTGATGCGATAATGAGATTTAGTTTAAACATTTGTCAGTATTTATCCTCAAGTATTTGGGTCACAGTGCTGTATTTGTATAGGAGCAATCTGGCTTCTGATGATTCACTGCTGCTGTTGTGTCCACTTTCCATTGCAAAATCATTGTTACTCACTACCGAATGTTGCAAATACCCGATTCTCCGATACGAAACGTAATATTTGTCACGATGGTGTAACTATGTACTTGCAAATAGAGAGAGACACACACATTAGGTTATAAAACAGTGAAATCATGGTATATATTTCTTTTTTTTTCTTTTGTCGCACTATCCGTAAATGGAATGCTCTGCCTGCTCCCGCCCCTCCTTCTTACAACCTCGGATCCTTTAATAAAGGCGTGAAGAAGCAACATGCAGGCCGGCAGGGTGAGGATGGCTGGTGTGGCAGATAGAACTACTGTACCAGCTATCTTCACGTCTGGACTTCACCGTCATTTAACATGAAGTGGGGTGGAGTCATTTATGGGACCTACGTATTTACCGTATGGGGTAATGAGGGCCATGTCCCCGAGACGGCAGGCTGCGGTACTGACAAATATTTTGATGAGATTTACTTATTCCGGAGGGGGGAGGGAACAAATCGTTAATGTCAGATTTAAAAATACGCCTCTGCCAGAAACCTAACTCATCGACAAAAACGCAACACCACCAAAAGAATAAGTTTCGTCCTTCAGATTTCTCTTCCACTGAACTATAGTTTTTTAATAACAAAATAAGTAAATAGAAAAGTAATACATGTACTTATACTTATGCGGCTTTATTTGCTACACTTTGAATGTTCTACGAAACGTAAGAGTAAGTCCATTTTCACATTAGTTATTTATATTAAAAATAATTAATGTGGCATTATGATAAGTAATTAAGATATAAATGTATTCGAAATAGTGTTTTCATATACGTAAATCGGTTGGTAATGAACTTTCAGGAAATTAAGTAACATTCGTTTAAATAACTTACTGTCGTGACGTCTTATACCTAAGTTTCATGCTACATTGAATCATGTGTTGTTTCATCCTATTGTTATTGCAATGACAGTGAAATCATTAACTTTGGTTAAACTTAAAAGTTAATTCAATTTAATTCTATATTGTTTTCATGGACTAAAATAAGTTAAACTATAACACATTAAGTAAAAAACATGGAACCCCGTTGGGGAACTACAATACAATACAACAATTAACTTTAAAATAAATAAATTGACTCTTTCGCGTGCGGCCGCTGACTTGATAATTGTGAATATTTACACCTATCAGCATTGCAATGTAATGACAAACTTTTTTTTACTACAAATGTAAAAAACATCAGGCCGAATTAATAACTTCCTCGTTTTTGAAGACGGTTAAAGAAAATTTGTTTATTGTCTGACTCAGAGGTACAGGTTTTACCCAAACTTAGCGGCTTATTTTTTTTGCATATTTCCTAATCTCGGAGACCTTTTCTGTTATAATGACACGTAATCCAAACACTTAAACTGAGATCCCACTGAAGAATCTCGCTTAGTGAAATTTAAGAGACAATGTGTCCACTGTCATCATCATCAGCCTATTAATGTCCCCACTGCTGGAGCACAGGCCTTCCCTATGGATGGAACAAGGAGATTGGGTCATTACCCACCATGCGGGCCCAGTGTGGTTTGGTGGGTGCTAAAAACTGCAGATGCAGCCGGGACGAACGGCTTAACGTGCCTTCCGAAGAACAAGGGAGCTCGAGATAGATAGTAACTTTTTGGTCTCCCATCCATTGACCGACCACTTCGAAAATTGCTTAACTTCGACGATCGCAGCCGAACGTGCTAACCACTTGCGCCATCGAGCTGACTATATAAAGTTCACTCATTCACAAAAATGTACAATAAGAATATTTCATTAATATGTTAAAATGTTGGCAGCAATCATATGACCCGCCTTAAGTACCCCTAGCGCGAACCATTATTGAATTCCAATAGTTTGCAAACCGAAATGTCAATGTCAAATTTTGTATGAAAACTTGAACAGCAGCGGCACAAAAGTACGTAACGAAAACTAAAAATCAGTACACATTTGACAATGACAGTTCGGACTCGCAAACGATGCGAATTCGATATTGGTTCGTGCTAAGGGTAAAGGTAAGCGGCCACCATAGACTATAGACGCTTGCGATACCAAAAAAAATCAATTGCGCCTTTAACTCAATCCGCTACCCCGTGGAGCCCTGGATCCTTACTCACCGACGGAAACACAACACCACCAAAAGGTAATGTCATTTTACTATTATCTATATTCTAAATGATGTAATGGAAGGTGTCTTCAGAACTATCTCTGAAGTCACTAGTCATTTTTGAACTTGACGACTCTGTAAATAATAAAACAGGGAGAAAAAAACAGCTCTTATTGAGTTTCTTGCCGGTTCTTCTCAGTACAACACCTCCCGCGGTAGTTTTTAAATGTATAATTATAAAGTCCTGCCACAAAGTGGGGTAGCTAGCAATTTAAAAAAACAGTCACGACTGAATAAATGATTTTTGTGTTTGAGTTTTATTATCTTCAGTAAGATATGCAAAGGTCGATTTCGAATTTCGAATTCGCGGAATCTTCACTATGCCCTGCATGTCTAAATTAGAATAATTTATATACTACACAAAGCCTGACAAATTCTAATAAAACTTATTTTTCGTTCAATATTAAGACGATAAAGGAGTGGCACAGCTCTTAACACCCAGCGACGCTCCTTGCAGTGAGGCCGTAACCTTATGCTTACCAATATACTAATACAGAAATAGAAGTTGTCTAGTGAAATAGGCGATAATTGTCCTACTCGTAGTGATGTTAACTTATTATATCGTCATTTCTCAAACATTTGAATAGCGGGTTTTTGTTGGTTTTTTTTTTAACACAAACCAATAAGCCTAGCCCCAAAGTGATAAGTTAAAACTCAAAATTCACGGTGTATAGTGTTTTATTAAATATAACGTTACGTACGGATGGTTTAACAGAGGCTAAAAAATTTATTCCTTGCGTCACCATTTACTATAAAAATGTAATTAATCTTAGCTGGACACGTGTTAGAGCTAGTTTGACATTTTGATATTTGTTCATCATTAAAAATAGCTGCAATGGAACAAAATAATTCAGTGCGTTCATAAAAAACAGCTCCTTCAAACTTAAAAATGAAAGATACCAAAACTGCTGGTTAGGAATACCGTCATTAACTCAGATTAATTTAGTTAATCGCAAATTAATAATAAAATTGAGATTAGAATTGAGAAAAAATTAATATGTCTAAAAATAATTACATGATTTAAAATACTAAAACAGTTTTTAGAATGAACGAAAGTGACGTGTTATCAACGTCTATTTGATTTATATCGCAAAAGTAATAACAACAGTTACTAATAAAAATGAAAATTGATTACATTTGGTCCTATGTAAATACGAAAATACAGTTATTTCCATAATCGCATTCTGATCAGTTCGAGGTGTCGCCTAATCGCAACCCGACGTACACGTACGTACACTCTCGCCACCGTGCTCATCAATTGGGTGGTGACTACACACCATGAATTTTAAGTTAGGTACCAGAGAAACTTTAGCAGCTAATTCCGACAACGATTAAGATTATATTTCCGCAAATTTCTTTTTCAATAAATGTCTCCATGTTAATTCACTATTTCTGCGATTATGAAACCTAAACAATTATATTGTTATAAATTTATTCAAATAGAACTACTTTAAGGATCTTCATACTATAAATGGATAAAAAGAGAACCAAAGTCACCGACATAGCCCACCGAATTAGCAAACTGAAGTGGCAGTGGGCTGGTCACAATAGCCGCAGAACTGATGTCCGTTGGAGCCGGAAAGTTATTAAGTGGAGACCACGACTCGGTAAACGTAGTGTAGGATGCCCAGAGACAAGATGGGATTATGATATTCGTAGGCTGGCTGGAGTGGGCTGGATGAGAGTAGCACAAAATCGGGAGCAGTGGCGTGCACTAGGGGAGACATATGTCCAGCAGTGGACGAACATGGGTTGATGATGATGTGATGAAGCTTGGTTTAGTAACTCCATGTTTGTGTCTGTTCATATCTTAATATATATAATTCTTCTGTGAGTGTGTATGTCACTGAACTTCTCTTAAACGACTGGACCGATTTTGATGAAATTTTTTGTGTGTGTTCAAGGGGATCTGAGAATGGTTTAGATTCACAAAGACGTGTAGACAGGACAACGTCTGTCGGGTCCGCTAGTATATATATATAACTCAAAGGTGACTGGTCAACGCCAGCCCAAACCACTGGACGGATCGGGCTGAAATTTGGCATGCAGGTAGGATTTTGATCAATTCTACTCAAAAATCATAGATGAATGTCATTGTGTATAATACAATTCTGATAACAAAAACTGTAGTCTACACTTCAGCTCTACACCGAAGCGAAGCGAGGGCGGGCCGCTAGTTGAATTATAAATGGCATTTGACTGATAGGAAAAAAAACACGACTTAACTAGTCTAAGCTTATTCTTCGTTTATTAATACGGGGGTTAAAGTATGGGTATTAACATTTTGTGAATACGAAAATACAGTTGTTTCCATAATCGCATTCTGATCATCGAGCCGCTCGGTTACATTGTAATTGATATAAATTAGAAACTGATCTTACGAAAGAGACCTTATTACCATTAACTTATGTAATATAATGTAATCTAATATAACAAGAAGCCAACGTCGTAATTCGTCCAATTTGTGTGTTACTAATGGTTAAACAAGCATTTATTAAAAGTTCCGTGGTACCTACTCATACTATGGTTATCCTAAACTTAGTAAGAAGAAAACTATGAAGTTTGTTGATTATATTATTGCATAATTTCGATAAAATTTGGTTCATAAGTTAGGGCTGCTATGATGCTCTTTAATATATGTATCTAAGTTTCCCTTTAGTGTTATTAAAAAAAGTAAGACGTCGAACTACATACAGCAATGAACAAATGATATAAATCAAAAACGAAAAAATATAAAAATGTTAAAAGATACCAAAATAACTGATATATAAAAAATATTTTTTATTAAAAATAGAACCGACTGCAAAAAATTTAAAATAGATTTTGAAGTCGATGCCATTATCATTATCTTCTGAACTGTACACATAGCTTGGTATTGACTTCAAATATATCAGTCGATAAATATAATTTTTTCATTTTCAGTTTTTTTTAAGTCGGTTTTTTTTCGATTTTTTGTTTAATACGGAATACGCTACTGGTTGGAAATTTAACATACGTAGTTCGATAGGAAGATCTCGCTTACGCGTATGGGACTCTGCTAATATAATATCATATACTAAAACCTTCCCTGATAACTATGCATTTATATACTGAAAACCCCATTCAAATCGGATCACAGTAGTTTTTTTAAATAATCGCTGACAAACATTCATACATGTCAAAACTGAGAACATGATTTCGTGAAGTCTGTTAATAAAAATAACTTTGACACACTAATCTTAAATACTTAAACTCTACAGTTCTATAATCCCAATTAGTTTATTATCTGCATAAATAATAAACGACAACCCTAACCAATTTAATGAGATAGTATCATCAGATAAAAAAGATTATTATGTTATGTCTGCGTTGTAACAAGAGTTCGATTGTAATGACCACTTTGATTTATCGTATGTAAGTTCATACGCTGCTTTCTTCATTATAACTTTCTGTCCATGTTAACGGATGATCTATTTCTGACGTAACAGCATCCGGGTCTTCAGGTGTTTCGCGCCCTATGAGCGGTTCGACCCGGGGGTCAATAGCCCAGGTCTCTTCACCCCTCTCCTTGGATGCGGGGTGAAACGACCAATTTAAAAATTCAATGCATCATTTCTAATGGGGAAAAATCAGAGGTCGATTCGTACATTTAATTACAAATTTTAACTTCTAACTATTAATTAAAAATTAGAAACTTGGACATTATTTACTCACAATTATAATAAATGTATATTATTTTAACATCACAAGATGAGATCGAAGGAAGAATAATTTAAAAATAAACACAAGCATATTATTTAAAGTCTCTCCCTTATTTAAAACCGTTGAAAATAAAAAAGGGCAATTCACTGCGCTGAGTGGTCCGCTAGGACGCCCAGCATCTAGACACCTTGTGACACCTATAGACACTTGCGATACCAAAACTATCACGTGCACCGTTACCTTTTTTTTTAACGGGAAGAATGCGTTTAAGCACCGTCCCCGCCCACTGGGCTAGTGAGCGGGGGTGTGTGAGACTCTCCCGGCTAAAAAGATAGCCGGGAATACTCCACTAAACTCCCCGGGAACTTCGCTTCGCCATAATTGAGCGGGCCACGAGCATGCGCAGGGCGCTGGCTCGTGTAGGCCTACTCGGTGGTGCCCGCACAAAAGTCTGCGCGGGCTCATCTCCGTGCCAGAGGCATGGGACATCCGCGTTACGACGGAAACGCCACCGTCGCAGGAGCCTGTACAACGCGGGCTACTGGCGCCCAACCAATAGCCCGCAGACCCCCGCTAGGTCGACGTTTGCGCGAATGTTCTGCGTCGCCTCCCTGTCCTCTGACATGCACCGTTACCTAGCCTGACCCAATCCCCTACCCCGTAAAGCCCTGGAACATAACTCACCGACAGAAACACTACCATTAAAAGGTAATGTTATTTTACTGTGATCTTCTTCAGACGGGCGCTGCCATTCGAGCGGCAAATCCGCTGTCCTATGTTATGACGCTACAGTGAGAGCTACTGGAGTGTCCAGAGAGATCGTTAGGTTGATACAGGATATATATATATCGTATTTATGAATGAATGTCCAGACAACATCACATCCTTTTTTCACAAAGTTGAACTCTGAAATATTTGAACTTGCTTAGTGTACTAGGCATTACAGTGACTATTGAAGTGTAACATTTTTCAATGATAAATGAAACGGTAAAATATTTACACGCAAACAATACGCATTACAGAACAATAGATAGTAAGAACTTGTTTAGGTGCGTCCAATCATATAACATGTTAATGTTTGTTATCAAATGACACGTCAAAATATTCTGAAATTGTTCGTCCACATTTGTATAACAAGTTATATAACAATGTTAGATTTTTTTTTGTTGTCTGGACGCACTGTTTGATACTAAACATTAATCTAATTGGTTGATTTTATAACTAAATAAATGTCCAGACGGATACCTCAGACGAGTTGATTATTTTCAACTAGAATTTTCTCTGTAGGTATATCAAAATATCGATTGCACTCCCGTTAATTTTCACTGCGTTATCGCAGTCAATATTACCGTTAACTTTAATTTTAACATCTGACGTACAAAGCACCCATATAAAATACATCATTAGATCGTCGACCGATTACAAAGCTATGCCATAATAAACTCTCGATTATAGCACACTTTCTAAACCGAAGACAATATACATACGAAGAAGCAATGGTTAAGGTTTTGTTGCATAAATATATGTATGTAAAACTGTTAGTTTTAATCGCCTCGCTGGTGGCACTACACTGTTTATCGAAACTTTCTATTGTAGACCAATATAATGCTTGTTAAGCAATAAAGTTAGTGATATTATCTTTATGTCTAGTACGTATTTTAGCGACCATATTAATAAGACAGAAAAGTAAATTTTCAATATTCTCTTTCTATGACTATCGAGAAAATAAAGTTTTATGTATCACCTCATTTTTTATGGTCTAGGGAACTTGTTTGAATTTAATTTGTTGTAATAGTTGCACAGTATGACGCTTTCTCTGAAAATATCTAGTAAATACCAATTTTCGTACGTTTAGAGTCCTTTGACACGTAGCCAGACAGTGGGTCATATTAATAGGGTTCCAATTTTGTATCTTTGCGTACGAAACAATAATGAAAACGAAAAAAAATATTATTAACAATATAAAGTGCATTGCAATAATAAAGGTTGGTTTCCCCTTTAAGAGTGAGAACACAGAAAGAGAACCAGAGAAAGCCATTCTCCCATTGAAGTGGTTATATAAAATACAGGCAGTGTAGAGTTAAATAAGTATATACAAACATTACTAATGCTAGTATCTATTCGCACATGTTAATACAAATTATGTTTACATGCAAACTGTTAGTCCTACTTAATGTGGTAAAATTACAATTATTTAATTACCAAACTTCCAGATTCCTCATAACTAAGAGTTGCCAGCCAGTCGGGAACCAGTTGCTTGTTTTCGAAAGTTCTTAAAGCATTTAGTGTCAGTAATTTTTGTCTAAGCCAAAGTCCAATTATAGCAAGTCCCAATTCTGTATCCTTTTTTATGGAATCCCATGATGTTCCTATTACCACTATGGCAGTGTCGTCAGTATAGGAAAACAGTACCGTAGTATTGTTAAGCTGCATATTGTAAAGGTCATTTAGATAAATGAGAAAAAGTGTCGGCCCAACAACCGAACCCTGGAGCACACCAAATGTAGGCTCAATTTCTTCGCTCACGAACAGTCCCACCCGTACACTCTGCCTCCGTCCACTCAGATAGCTTTTAAACAAGTTCAGGGGTAGCTTTAATAGCCAAATGCTTCGCTTCGCTCTTATCCCAACTGTCGAACTGACAAGGGTGTAATATGGCATGTTATTTTTTTAACGTTGTTAAATAATTACGACTACTCACCGTCATGTTATGACCACACACATTTGAAACATTTAACCTGTTATTAATAAATGCATATTCATATGCACCCGCCTATATGAGATTCTAATCAACATTGAAATATTCATTGTCAGACAAGTAACGTATCTTACGTTACGGTATATTTTAATTCATCCGTAAAAGCTATTCCGTCATTTTATGGTATTAATGTGTAAGTATAGGTATAAATGTAGTCATAAGCAATATTATTAAATGAAATTCTCGTGTCACGGGGTGCGTAATTGAACTCCTCCGAAACGGCTCGACCAATTTTCGTGAAATTCTATATGCATATTTAGTAGGTCTGAGAATCGGACAGCATCTATTTTTCATCCCCCTAAATGTTAAGGGTGGTGCACACTTAAATTTTGTTCTTAACAACTTTTTTTATTTTAATTTTTTTATGATACATCATACAAAAATCCATACAACCCTAAATTTTCACCACCACCGATATTTTTATGGCGATACGAAGTTCGCTGGCTCAGCTAGTATTATTATAGAAATAATAATTTGATGTATGTAGATTATTATTATGTGGTAGGTATGTACTTGTACATACATCAAATTCCATCCTTATAATAATGTTAATTTTGTAAAGACATCAAACAAGCACCTGTGTCACGCTTTTTGTAAGGGACACCACATAGACACTGTTAATAACAAAAGTTCACCAATAACTAAGTGTGCTGTCCTTATCACGATATTAGGGTAAGCCGCACGCGAGATCTAACAATTTTACTCACTGTAGGTTACTACAGCTACGTTCTTTAGTTTGGGATCCATCTAAGGTTGAATATCGGACAGCAAAAGGATATCATAAGGCCGTTTGTCCACCGCCGCCGTCACCGTCACGTCACCGAGAACGAGATTATTTCGGGCCGAGTTTAATATGACGTGACGGCGATCGTTTGTCCACCGCGACCGATGGTTTAGTTTGTTCCAACTGTCATGCGTGGTAGTCGCGTTTTCGAAGAAATAAAGCGATGGCTAGGTTAAACCGGCGACAACTTCTTCTCCTGCTTTTGTACCTTCGAAGGCGCAGGCAATGCAAAGAATTTTGGGTTCATCCGATAATACGTGAACGATACATCACAGGGGCGTTTCATGTACACCATGCCAAGTTGCGGCAGCATGACGAGAAGTTTTATTAATGAATAAATATCGTATTTAAATTTTATGGCCATTTTTATTACAATGATATATTATGATAATTGATGACAGACAACTGAACTGAGCTCGTGTACGGTGCGACGGCGACGGCAGTGTGTGGACAAGTTCATACGTGTTTTGTATTGTCGGCACATCGGCCCGTCAAAATCTCGGGCCACGTTCTAGCGGTCACGCCGATTTACTCGCAATTTCGCCGGCCGGGATGACAGCGCTCGGGTGACGGATGTGCGGTGGACACGCGGCTTACGTAAATGTATGTACCGCTACTTCGGCGCCGTCATCTCGTTCTCGGTGACGTGACGGTGACGGCGGCGGTGGACAAACAGCCTAAGGGCAAATTTTTTGACCGAATACGTTGCGTTGCTATGACAATGTAGAAACAACTGCTCAGTTGAAGCGCCAAGCTTTCAGACCCGAGAAGCGTAGGGAAATTCCTGATCAATCAACTTACTATTTAACTTTCCCAATGTTCTTTCTGATAATGTTAAATGGTTTCGTTTATAAAAAATAATTTATATAATAAAAGGCATAATATTATAATTAATTTGTGAAAATTTGGATATGGATTTATAAAAGTTAGTGAATTGATTACGTTTTCTCTCATATTGTCAATATGATTTCCTTATGATACACTGACAGAATGTTCATAATAAAAAAAATCGAAATTTTTAGTTTTTAGAAATAGTTTTAGTTTAATTGGTAAAATTATGTTTCTATTCTGTTATGTGTGACGATATACCAAAGCAGGGTCCAGCCGCCTCAGATTACGCCCGTCGGAGACCACGCAACCCATCGTCCTGGAGGTAAGTGGGCGCTCCTTTTTCCTGGTATTGAACTACATAATTTATCATTTCAGTGTAATCCACCCCAGGTGTGGGCTATTTACACGCGCCACACCATTACCTTTAGAAAGAAGGTAAATATTCAGAAATTTCAATACATTCGATAAGGTTTTGACTTGACGTTTCAACGCTATTTTTATCTGAAGATTTCGACCTTATTGCAATGCGAATGTTCAAATCAAATTTCAATATAAAGGGTCCCAAATGATTTTATAGTTTCTGACTGTAAATAATACGACAGAATAGTGTTGCTTGGCTGCAGTCTTATATATTGTACGATTGAGGATGATAAACTACTATCATATCATATCCGCCACTTACCATGTTTCCGTTTACACCGTTTTTTTATAAATACACCAATTAGCCTAACCCCAAAATAATCACTATAAGGCTTGCGTTATGGGATACTAGGGTAACGGAAAGAATACATATTTTACTGTACATATATAAGTATATTTTTATAGAAATACATATTAAACATCCACGACTGGAGTACCAATGCTCGTATTCATCACATAAACATCTGTCCCCACCGGGATTTGAACCCGACCTCTCGAGTCGGCGACACCATGAAACCCGGCGTAAACTTCTCGGCCACGGAAGTTGTAAAAACCGTTTAGTCTTGACTGCTGTATTCAACTCTTTTTTTATTTATTAAGGACAACCAACAAAGCATAACAGAACGTCAGTGTTTGTAGCTCTATAGCTGCTTCTATAAGCAGTTTTAAATTAGGAATAGTGTCGCTTTAATTATAGGTTGCCACGGCATGCGCAATAGGAAGCTACTAAAATATACACAGTCTATCATTCAGTAACTATGAGCTAGTTTTGGCCACAAGGCGACACCCCAGACCTCAGTTACTTTTTTCTCATTTAACTCAATTAACAAAAAAGTGGTTTTTGGTGTGAGAGATATTAACTTGTGTTAATAATACAGCAATAGTAATAATATTGCATTAATTTTAGATAATGCCACAGAACACACAAAGAGGTTAGAAGGATGATCATAGACCGTTTGTAAGGGAACCGATGTTGCCAGCTGCCCCCCACTACACTTCTGCCTAATAGATAATAGCCAATCAAACGACACGACATCAAACAATCGAACCGTTCAGCGCTTACACCCGAAAGCAACGGCGCAATCAGAACCAAGTTTTGGTCGAGTTATGAGCATTTGCTCAAGCATAACTATTGCGCGCCTGCCCCGCCCACAGGCCCATCTAACCTCTTTCTGTGTTCTGTGGGCAATGCTCCAGTTTTGGTAGTAGTACCGGAAACTACTAGTAGGCTTATAATTTAAAACAAGACCAATGCCAAATGTTACGTTAAAATGTACATTTATGTGGCGTAGCACTGTTATTAAAAGTGATATTATATGAAAATTACTTTGTTTTTAAGTAAGATACTGCTATATATGTTTAAGCAGACGCTTCCTGCTAGTGGTAAGGTCGTAACGAACTCATTGCGTCTACGGAGGCAAGGAGAGAACGCCCCAGAGTTCTAGTGGTAGATTCACAAACGTTGATTACGTTAGAACTGCGTAAGCGCATGTGAAAGAGTCCTAACTATAATAGGCCGGATAAATCTAATATTGACTATTAAATAAAGATAAGATCTTCTTTAAGACCAGGCTCCGAGTTCTTTATTACCGTCGTCACCGTGGCTTAACCACAAAAATAACCTGGAAGCTCTATCAGGAAACTTCTTACGAAGAACCTTTGTTGGTTTATAAATAAATAGATACTAGGATAACGGATATAATACATAAACTGTTACATAAATAAGTTATTTTTTATAGAAATACATATTAAACATCCATGACTGGAGTACGAATAATCGTATTCATCACACAAACATCTGCGCCCACCGGGACTCGAGCCCGGGACCTCTCGAGCAGGCGACACCTTGAAACCCGGCGTACAAACCACTACAAGCCACGGAGTCTGTTCTAGCAATGTATAAATATTGTATTTAATGAAAAGACCCCTCAGAATCCTTATGGAAGCTGGCTCTCGGCCAATTTTTCTGTAACTTTGGGAGGTGATAGCTTATGACACGTGGAATAAAAGACCCCATTGGTCCAATGACCAAAAGTTCATAGATGAGGAGCTACAGCGTATCAAAGTCGAAAATGTACGGCTGTATAATGTTTCTGTTGAACGTGAATTCAGAAATGGTTTTGGTGATGTACACATAATGTTATCGATCCAGTCGGGTCAGCTTCAAGTTCAGTTCAAGGCCAAATCCAGAAAAATACTTCGAAGGTGGTGAAAATCTATACAACCAAATGTTTTATGGATTGCTCAATCATCCATCATGAAATCCGATGTCTGCTCGACACGATCAGCTCGGGATGAAGGTCATTAGGTCTTATTTCATTCTAGTTTTAATGTAGCTATTCCATTCAAGGATGTCTCTGGATTTGACCGTGAGCTTTATGTAACTTGACCGTGAGGGACTCGAACCGCACCCTTCCCTATCTGGGCGAATGCACTGACCATTATGCTACGCGTCCCTGACGGCCGTGTCGAATTTTCCCTAGTCTTTCTTAGGCTGCAAGGCAGCGCCATCTCTTCGTGCGTTTAAACATCTAGCAGTTAAATGCTTAAAAAATGTAAAATATGAAAAAGTAACTTTCAATCTTCACAGTCACTTCTTATCCAACTAATGATCTGATTTTTTTTTTCACTTTCAAAGCTACGAGTATAATAAATGCATGCGCAATTACAAATGCGATCATCAATTATAATAAATAACTTTAAAATCGATCGATCGATGAGCAGTTTTTGGCTAACTTTTTACACGGCGATGATGTAACTCCACATAAACAAACGCACGATCATGTAAATATTTCAAGGAAGTAAGTTGGAAACCAGTTCTTTTTTAAGGTCCTGAACCGAAGGTGTTAAAATAAGCCAATATTACTTAATTATATTTATTCCGTCCACGTGAACTATGAACTGGGAAACGATAATTCTTTATTAATATGCGATGGAAAAACTTTCGTACGCAACGGAAGACTATGATGTTTTGTTATTAATGTAAGTGTTTATATTAAAGAGTGCAGAAAACTGATCAACAAGCAAATAGATTGAATGAAAGTAAAAAAAAATAGAACGAGTACAGGTGAATATCTCGCTTGCAAAACGTAGATATACGAGTACGTTGATAACGTAGATAACCTGGGTTTCAGGTAAATCTTAAGAATTTCAATCAAGAGTAACATTCTATTTAATAGCATTATGTTTAAGTACAATAACAGCGAAACACAAAACAATAAGCAACCAAAACTTGGTCTGTATCCAATCGCAAAATTTCAAACAAAACAGCTGAAACAAATACCTGATAAAAAAATCTGGAAATCAGGACCGCTCGCCATGTCCACTTTTAAAATATGGAATTCTGTATCGAAAATTTGACATTTATTCAATGGTTAGCGTTTTGTTTTCAGCGCATTTATGTATGTTTTTCATCCTCATGAATAACGTAAAAAATTCGAGTGAATGAGTACCGTCGTGGCAGCAAATTGGCAACATTAACGAAACACAAAACAATTAGCAACCAAAACTTGGTTTGTACTTGTTCGCAAAATTTCCAACAAAACAGCAGAAACAAACACTTGATTAAAAAAAACTGGATCTCTGGGAGTGCGCTTTACAATAAATAATTAAATAAAATTTTCCAACACTCACACCAATTAACCTAGCCCCAAAGTAAGCACTGTAAGGCTTGTGTTATGGGACACTAGGGTAATTGATAGAATACATATACAGTACATATATAAGTATATTCAGATGGAAATACATATTAAACATCCATGACTGGAGTACAAATGCTCGTATTCATCACACAAACATCTGCCCCCACCGGGATTCGAACCCGGGACCTCTCAAGAGGCGACACCTTGAAACCCGGCGTACAAACCACTTGGCCACGGAAGTCGACAAATTTGATATAAGGTTTTTATAAGGTGGAGATTTGAATAAGGTGGCTTTCAAGACTGCTCTCCCTGCCCGTCAAATGCCCCACGACTCATGATATTTAGGTTTATTGCTTTATAGTATCTAATTTAATTTTCCACTAAAACCATTCCATTTATAATATCAGTAGGATTTATTTTAGTGTTGTTCGGCCAAAAGTCCTGCGCCGAAATTCTTTCAATGAACAGAGGTTAAATGGAAACTAGTAAAAAAAAATATATGGAAATATTGTTAAGTAAAATATATGCAATATATTTATTGCATTTTAGCGCATATATTTTATCTATAAATAACTATTTCGTTAACAAAGAAGATGTAACACACCTCGCCTCGCAGTGAGTCACACAAATGCGGATTTTATGATTCTCCAATAAAGGTTCTAATCACAAAAAGATGCAAAATTCTTCACGGTACAACAAATCATAATAAATACTTGATTTTGTAAAATTTGCATACTAACTACATGCAAAACTAAATGGCCAAGGTCAGAAGTCAAGCCCGTAGAATATGTTTCTCCGGTTTTTTTCCGACTACCTTACCATAGGGTTAACAAACTAAACATAATTTTAATGAGAAAGTTTAGTTTTAAAGACGTAAGTTTGATACTTTACCCACCACCGACGACTAACGAAAAGCAAGTAGAACTAGAAACGATTTGTCGAGCAGTAGGAAGCGAGTGTGTATTTCTGATAGTTGTATCGCTGGGATATAAGCGAGTTTGCGAGAACAACGAGCGATTGTTCCCGCAACGCGCTCGTGGTCACAGTCCTGTACCCTTAGTACGAGTTTTACAATTACGAAAATTATGATAATTTTCGTGAGCTCGCACTCGTACTAAGGGTACTGATTTTATTGTTTTCGTTTCAAAACAAATAAACAGTGTTTAAATTCTATCATTAAATCATTTGCGTCTTCTTAAATTTTAAGTATATTTGGCTACTTTTCATCAAAATGGACATAGAAACATAATTTACAATTACGAAAACTATGATAGTTTTCGTGAGCTCAAACTCGAACTAAGGATACTGAACAAAAATGCACGCGCACGCATTTTGACGGCTAAGCGATCATCGCTGAGTGAACTTGTGGGTGGAGCGACATCTCATCGGTAGTATGAACGGCCAGCGATCAACTATTAATATATGTATCTCTTTTGTTTATACTGAACCTATATCCATTGTACGTTTCTTGAGCGAGTAAATAGCCTAATCTAAAAGATACTAATCGCTTTGCGCAGCGGTGGCATCAAACATGTACCGTAATTTCATAAGCATTTTTAAAGTAAATGTTTGCGGAAGCTCCGTTGGTCTAACGGTGACTTTAAAAACTGCAGCAGCAGAAAAAAACATATGTTTAGTTTTTCAGTTTAATAACTTTTTCTTTAAAAGTTTGTTAATTTTTCTTCACATAAGAACTTATTACTTTTGTTTCTTAGATAAGTTTCGAATTTTCACATGCCAGCCTACCCGCGATGCCTCACCCAGCAGACAATCTTTCAATTAAGAGCCCTCTTACAAAATTGCGCCGCTGCCGTACTGATCGGCGCGTAGGTAGATTTGCACTAGTATATATTGCATATAACGGGTGATGTTTCCAGTCTTATAAAATAATTATTAATAAACTAATTATAAAAATATATAGATATTTCAATAGTTCAATGATGGTAGATTAGTTTTATGAACGTTTTTGATAGTAATTCTATTTAATTCAATATCAAAATACGAGGTAAACCCGCATTATTTTTTGAGAAAACTCACGGAGGTTAGATTTTTTTTTTTGATAATTAATGAGAAGGAAAATCGAAATTATAATACATTATGTTACAACAAAAACATATTTCTGATGTCGTAGTAATTAATTTGATCTAATTTATTGAACATTATTGAGAGATTGAGGCGTTTCAAGTTGTGATTATTATAGTTTTTTCCGTAAACTAGCTGCGGTAGAACGATCAGTACAAAAAATGGAAAATAGTATTTGCAAATATTCTACATTAACTTACAATAGGAAGAATAAATAAATCTACTGTTTACTTCTATTGGAAATAGTAAAATCTTTTCAAAGAGGGTAAACGAGGTGCTCAAAAGTACGATTTTTTGCAAAAAATGCGAAAGAGCTCTTAGCCAATAGTTTAATTAGGGCCATATTACTTAGCTTCATGCTGCTTCATCGTCTTCGAAAAATAACTAGTTATGTGTACAAAATTTTAACCTCCTATTTCCACTAATTCAACCTACATTTTCACCAAAAAGTATAGCATAGCTCACAAAGTGGTAAAATAAAATGTTGACAAAAAACAAGGTGCCTCTCCGATAAGTAAAGTGGGGATGCTAACCTCACACTATGGGGTAAACAAGAAATAAAAGGTTTTTTGGTAGGTCCTTGAAAAATATTGAGAGTATGTAAAGACAAGACAAACTTTCGATTGAATGATTTGCTAACCCAACTTTTCACCGCGGAATCCGCATATGATTTAGAATTAGAATACAACTAGCAAACCAGTGAACCAAATATTCACCAAAACCTGATTTCTCGAAAACCGGAAGTGCTACGTTACTCAAATCCGGTTTGTAGTCTTATCAGACTATTCTTAACTTATAACTTAAATATTCTCTTTATCTATCTCTTACGGTTTGGCCGCTGAAACAGCACCACAGACGGACGGACTTGTCTAATAGATAAGAGATTTTTAAATACCACCGCGGATTCCGTGATGAAAAGTGAGTTTATTCTTAGAGAATTGCAAGGAAGATTTTTAAATAATAGGTCTTTACCCACGAAATTGCCATACTGCCGTACTGGCTATTTCAAGTCCATTTTTTTCTTTTTTCGCTAAGAATTATTTTTATTTATAAAAATGTTTTTTTTTAATTGTCATTTATTTAACGGTTAGCGTTCTGTTTTCAGCGCATTTCAGTACGTTTTTCGTCATTATGGATACGTTAAAATTGTGAGTGATTTTGGAGTATGAGTACCATCATGGCAGCAAAGCGGCAGAAGCGGCAAGCAGCACGAACGACGTATATCTACGGAGCGAATACTTATCGATCGCACCACCCGTCATTGGTTTGCCCGCTTCCGTTCTGGAAATGTCGACCTAAAAGTTGAACCCCGTGGTCGACCGAAATGTCTTTCCTCACAGCTTGAAGATATCATAAATCTGAGTACATGGTTTAAATTTCAACTCACACCTCTACGTGTTTCCGAAATAAAGGTACTTGACAGACAGACAACAACATGATCCTATAAGTTCCGGTCTTTCCTTTTGAGGTATGGAACCCTAACCCTAAACCCTAAATCCAAATAAAACACAATGGGGTTTGTTTTTTTCCAGCTGTTTGTCGCAACACCCTTAAATTATTATTCATATTTTACTATAAATTTAATAAATGCTTATAATATAATGATGAACTTACCACAAATTTTCAGTGCGCCATCCAAAACAAAACATTCAAACACTTCACTTCTATACACACAGCACTTCACTTTCATGTAGAAAAATATTCATAAAGAAAAGTCTGAAAACAATACACGAAGATTTCGAAACGAGCGGAAAACAAATTTTTGAGAATAGGTCACACGTCAGCTGGACGCGTACAGCATTTCGGTCTATAATCCGTGGTGATAAGGGTGTAGGTCGCAAAGAGCGCGATGAGCTGAGATGCGCGCGTGTATACTACGTGGTGTGCGCGGCTAGTTTGCGCGCGCGCGCACCTATCTCCTGCCCACCGACGGCCTTAGAAAGAAGTGACATGGAATTCTGGCAAAACGGCAAGTTTCCTTTTTTGAAAACATTTTAATGTTCTAAACTCAAACTTTGAAAAGGTCAAATAACTCAAATGTCCGTCTGCCAGCATTTATCGATGTTTTATTTTTCAAATCATATCTATACTGGCTTACGAGTACCAAGTATTGATTGGAATTATACGCGTACGTTATTGCACGTATAAGGTCAGTATAGTATTCTATCCGATAATTCAATTGGGGGATGAATAAATACGATATTATAAAAAAAAAATCTTCTTCTTCTTCGTAAATATATTTCTGTATTTGAAGGAGTAGGAATGTTGACTGTTTTTCTTTCTTTCAGTAGGTACAAGAATCATCGGCATGGTGGATTCCCAACAAGGAGCCGCCGTCTTCACTATCAACTAGTTTTAGAAATTATTTTATGTTATTATAAACAGAAAATCACATTAACTATTGAGATATGGTTATGGACGTACGTCCTCAGGCACGGTAGAATGACAATTTGCGCAAGGTGGCTGGCAGGAGCTGGATGCGAGTAGCCCAATACTGATCTCAGTGGCGTACAATTGGAGATGCCTATGTCCAGCAGTGGACTAACATAGGCTGTTGATGTTGATGATAATTATGGTTATCAAAATATTCTTTACGCATGTATCCATAGCACTTTAAACATGGTCTACTAACTCTACATTCATGTAACTTTCTGCTAAAAAGTACATTTTGGAAATTTCTTTTCAGACGGTTTGGTGGATGTAGCCTGGTTAAGCGAAAATTTACCGTAACGACCTAACGAGGCAGTTAGCTAGGCAGCTGGGTGGGTAGCCAAGCTAGATGGGCAGCGAGGTGGGCATACACTGACGGCGGTGGTTGTGGACTTCGATTAAAGCTTTGTTTGGTGCATGATGGACCGGGAGCAGTGGCGGCGGACCGGCGGAGTCCGCACTCGTCTCATACCGCACTGGGCCCTGTACGGATTGGTGGGTAGGATACTTTTTCAATGGAATAAAATAAATAAATATATATTTCCAACACTGCCAGCCCCAAAGTAAGCAGTGTACGGCTTGTTTCATGGGATGCTAGGGATAGAATATATATACTGCAGAAAACTGTGTTAGAAATACATATTAAACATCCATGACTGGAGTACAAATGCTCGTGTTCATCAAACATCTGCCCCCATCGGGATTCGAACCCGGGACCTCTCGAGTCGGCGACACCATGAAACCCGGCGTACAAACCACTCGGCCACGGAGGTCGTCAAATATCGGAATAGGGAGATTAGGCCCGACTCGCCAGGCCAGGTGGAATATAAATATTTTTAACTTTGATCCAACCGAGTATTCCACGAAACTTACGCATTTTTTTATTTCATTACCATTTCAACATACATTGAATTATTACACAATAAAACTATAAAATTTAAAAAACAAACCAACATACTCATTTAATTGAATTATTAAACAAGAGAAGTTACAATTGTCAATAAGAGCGCCCTCTAGCGCTGAGCATTACGGAGATATCACACGTCGGTTCGACTGACCTCAAAAATTCGACACCCACGAAATCTTTGCATATGCTTATGAGATTTATTTAAACACCTCGTTGCTGCCAGTGTTGTGTAATTAACCGTGCTTACTTACGGTAGTGTGTTGCCACAGAGGGCGCATCGCATGTACGACAATGTTTTCCCTTCCAAAAACTGCTAAACTAGAATACTGTATGTTTATAATTGTAATTTTTAAGCATTTAACTGCTCGATGTTTAAATCTAAAGAAAATATTATTAGAAAAAAACCATGCGGACCAGGCAGCAGACGGGATTCGAACCCGCACCTTTCGCTATCCTGGCGAATGCTGACCAATTATGCTACCGCGGCCCTAATCGCCGTGTCGAATTCTTCCTAACTGCAAGGCAGCGCAATCTCTTCACATTGTAGGTAACCCACAATGTTCGGGTTCGAGTCCCGTCTGCTGCCTGGTCCGCGTGGATTGTTTTCTAATAATATACTGTGTGTTTGTTTAATAAGAGAGGTATATTCATTTTCCGCTCGAATCTGAACCTTTCACAGACGGGCTGTAAAAGTTCTTTGATTATATACACGAAGACATCATATGAACTGCACGGAAGCAGCCCAAAAATATCTACTACATAGATATGTTCGTCGCTACACACGCACACATTGACTACTTTCAAACAATCTGACATTAGAGTCACGCACACTTTGTGCGTAAGTTGAGCCGTTTTCTTTCGGATTGCTCTATCTCGGCGTGTATATAAATCAAAGCCTAGTCCTAATAGAAGACAACAGTAAAATAGCACTACCATTTCGTGGTGATGTATTTTGTCGGCGAATAAGGTTCCAAGGTTCCATGGGGTAGACGATTGGGCAATGGTGCGAGATATTTTTGGTATCGCATGCGTCTATAAGCAGCTTTCCACCAAGAGGGCCACCTTTTTAACATTAAAAAAATATGGGTAGAGTCTGTGCGGAAAGAGAATGGGATTTAGATTGGAGGGCGCTGTAGTGCTTTTCTACCGTATTTCTAAGGTTTTACCCCTTTTAAACATGATTAAATACAAAAAAAACCGCAAGAAATCACAACAAACAAATCCGTATCAATAAAAAAACTTTGACGTTTTATGGATTGCTGGGTTTGATTGCCAAATAAAAATCTTAATGTTAGTTCCGTTTTTCGCCACGCCCATTCTCTTTCCGCACAGACTCTACTTGTATTTTGTTGCGTTAAAAAGGGTTGCAAACACTATCTCCCGTATTAATAAACATAGACTAAGCTTGGATTAGTTAGTCCATGTTTTGTGTCTGACAAACACTTCATGACAAATAGCACATGAGTGATACGAACAAAACACGGCGTAACGTAGTCAAATCATATTACAAGTTTATTAATAAGAGGGTATATGTATACAGCTACGCGAGCCAATTCAATGTTTTTAATATATTTTTAATTTTTACTTCAATAAAAATTCAACATTGTTTAATAAGTTGAGACTATTTAAAGCCCAAAAGTCACCGCAAATCTACGGCGATAAACTCAGTAAAGGCTACGCTAAACTAGATGTCATTTCAATGTCTTGCCGGTTCTTCTCAGTACAAGGTCTCCCGCCGTAGATTTGCGAACCGATGGCGTAGCTTTTCGACATTCACAAGTGCTTGTAACAGCCTAGACTGAATAAACGATATTGAATTTTGAATTTTGATTTTTTTTTAATTTTGAATAGTGAAGTAATTAGTATAGAACAAACGCATCTCCGCTGGCAGCGCACGTTCACGAGCATGACACATGAACCAGCAATGGCTTTACTCAATCATTTTGGAATGTACTCATCAATACTTTCAATTTAATAAGAAATTAAATAGGTTGATGGTTGGTTCTCTGGGTAGGGATACCTATAATACTGATAAATACAATTTAACATAAACTTTTTAAGAATGCAACCTTCCTCCGTTATTGTGATAAGTAGTATATCTTTTGAAAAAAGTTTGAAGAAAAATCAATGTCTAATCTAAAATTTGGCAATGATGAAACAAAACGCCGTCAAAAGTTCATCTAATTTTAAAATAATTATTGACAACATCCTATGTTTGCTTCGATCAATAACAAATTGATTGAAGTAGGTATTATTGACGTTAATGTTTACCTACGCACAATATCGACGTCTCATTACGGAATTGTCCGTGCGATACAGACACACTTTCATCGGCTCATGCACCAGCTCCATCCATAATTGTTCGCTTTCGTTATAATTGGCTGACGATAATAGCCCGCGGCTTCGGTTGCCTCATTTGCCATAAGGTTCCGTGAATCCGTGGAATGTCAATGAATTTCATGTTTTATTAGGCTTCTTCTTCGAGAAATCATTGATACGTAAGGTTACTTGAAATTAAAAAAAAAACTTGTGCTCGGATCGGAAGTGAAAAATCTTTTTTTAAATAACCTAACATTAGCCGGTTCATAAGGCATAGGGGAATGGAGCAGCGCACGCATCACTCATATGATATGTGTAAATATATATATATATATATATATACTAGTGGCTCGCCCGCGCTTCGCTTCGGTGTAGAGCTCTAGTGTAGATTTAAATGACTCGTCATATAAGTAATTATAAAAAAACTGAAAATGGTATATGTGCCTTTTCCAAACTTCTATTGACATTACGTCGCTCAATTGTTTTGCCTTCCCAGAATCTCTCCACTAACATTTGAAATTTATGGTATGATATAGTATAGAAAAGTGTTGTTTTTGGACTTTTCAGGCATTTTTTTTAATTTTTCTCTGCGTAAGAACCATCCTTGTACTTCATAATATTTCAGGAATATTCTAAAAAAGAATTATCGAAATCGGTTCAGCTGTTCTCGAGATTTGCGCTTGGCAACACATTCAACGATTCATTTTTATATTATAGATTGTTACGTGTGACGCTCGTAGCGTTTCAACCTTCGCCGAATTACCCTCCAACTTTCATGCCGGCCTGAAAGAGCTGCGCACGTATTCCACACAAACACACACACATATATTATACACATATAGCCGTGTGACACTCGTGACGCATTGCTGAGTCATCTTTTCCATAGAATTTTTCCAGGACTACCCATCCGTAAAGAAGTTTCACTTCAGTAATAAAAAGGGCGTACCTAGTTCTTGTTTTAAAGGCCCATTATAATATAATTTACATTATATCAAGTTTTTTATCGCGTCTGACTGTCAAACTCCATAGAAAGAACAATGCCCACTGCCCATACATTCGAAAACCTGTCACTTCGGTTTTTTCTTTATGGATGTATATTGACTGTTGAGGTTGTTAACTAATTATTACAATCTTCTGAAATAATGTTGCTAATTTGGTTTGATTTGGCAATGAGGAATAGAAGTTATAACGAAAACTAATTCTGAGGTTATTCAACTGCTGAAGATGTCATTTACTTACTCTGTGGTTACGAGATTGATTATAGATTATCTAATGCCGGAACTTCACTTGGCTATTTGTAAACTTGACAACAGTCTGTCCTTATCATGTTTTAAGGAAAGAAAAGGACAGACTGAAGTCAAGTTTACATGAATAGCCAAGTGAAGTGCCAGCATAAGATTATTCATTTGTGTGCTGTCACAGCTGTGGTGTCTTAGCCCAGCTAGGTATTTATTTCAATTCGCTTGTTTTGTTTGATTGAAGCTTGATCTGAGGATTGAAGAAAAAAGGATTAATATCATAACATGTATCATGCTGAGGTGTCATCCTTATAATATTGTCTTTGGAATTAAACAAGTTTTTTTTTATATTTAATCAATAATTCAGTTTCAATTATTTTATTGAAATAGTAGGTACTTAATGTCTTAGTTTCTGCAAGCGACTGAATAAATGATAATCTTGACCTTTACCTAATTATATCTATAGACATCTAAGACATTTAACTATGTATTATTTAAATCTCTGGTAGACAAGTATATAAGTAGGTAATAATCTAAAATAAAATTACAATACCTTCCATTAATTGAGATGATTGGTACTATGAGCAGCTGTCATTATTGCTGACATTTTTTCGGAACGAATTTCCTTCTCATGTAGTCAGCCGAAGAGATGATGGAGTCCTAACTATTTCGGTCATGTTTCACTAAGAAAATGGCCAGTCTTTGTTAAGAACGGAAAGAAACTTTAAATGAAAGCCATGCCTTTTAAGTATTACATTACCATTTAAATACGGTATTTACCGCATGGCTGGCAACATTGGAAAGGAGAGTGCGAATCTACATTTAAGCTGCGTTCATAATTATGTCATTTTACTTTGATACAATACTCTTCCCTAATGGATGCGTTCGTGTGATAGCAAAATATGTACCTACATAATGGTTATTTTCAAAAATTATTTTTGAAAAAACTGGATTGTAGTTTTTGTTGATATTTTGATTTCGTAATAAGCGAATAATTACCTTTTTTTTGAGGTATGTCACATAATTATACATGCAAATTTTTTTTACAGATTTGACAGGTCACAAATGGGCATCCTTCTTTGACAATTAAGCGTGATAAAAACGCGTTGGTATATACCACATCGCGGTGCTCATGGTAGGGGTATTGCTATGGGCGACGGTGATACTCGTAACTAACCATCAAGCGAAACATGGATCAAATGCCCCCTTTTTTATAAAATAAAACGATTGTGCTTATGACCACACGACTGAAGTGAAACTTCTTTAGCTCCATCTGTAACTATATACATACATATTTCATTTACTAGCTATAAGAGAAAGTGAGAAAGAAAATGTGCGCGGGCACTACTTTCCCCCACTCAACTCCCGTTCGCCTCGCCCGAACACTCTTTTCGTAACACGTAACGCATTCGCCAGCTTACCCCCCAAGTCAAGCGTGCGTAAAGAAGATTCACTTCAAAAATCAAAATTAAGCGTTTGAGGTCGGTTATTGCATCAACATCAACATTTCCGTACCTAATTGCAGTGATACGCGTAACATATTTTTATTTCATCGCATATTGAATTCACTACACCTTTAAAACCTGTAAGTACATTCGATTATTTAAATTGTAAGTGAAACATCAAAATGGTGGCCGTGACACATCTAGCCGACTATTCTTTTTTTATAAACTTATGTATTTCTATATAAATATACTTATATATGTACTGTATATGTATTCTATCCGTTACCCTAGTATCCCATAACACAAGCCTTACAGTGCTTACTTTGGGGATAGGCTAATTAGTGTGTGTTGGAAATATTTATTTATTTATAAATACGACCATGCGAGTTATTACGATGAGTATCAATTTAAAATTTGTTCTTGAGTCATAATTATGTAGTTTATTAATTAATAAGAACACGCAGTTATATATTTTCAAAATGGAAAAGGTCAAAAGCTGTACCTACTACTTAATTACACAAATTTCAAATAACTAAACGCCACCAACTGTACGCACCGAAAGGAAAAGAACGCGCGCACGCGGTTTATGATGTGTTTACGATGTTATTTACAAAACATTCGTTCATGCAGCTATATAATTTCGGTGTTTAGAAATGAAGTTGAAAAAAATATAACAATTCACCTTCCATCATAGCGTGGAGAGTTGCATAAATCGACCCAATTTCTGTAATTAACTCGCTCGCTCGCCGAGTTTTTTATCGGCCGATGTTCGGTAGGTAGGAGAATTAATAAAAAAATAATAAGAAAACAAACCATCAATTAATTTAGTTGCATATGTAACATCGGCTGTTTGTTTTAGTTAGTTCTAATAATGCCGGACATTCCTTCTACTCTATTCATTACTTAGGGATATTTCTCTACTTACTTGTTTTCAAGATTTAACTTGCGAACTAATACAAATTTATTTTTTGCTACACAGATAAAGAGAATCACTCACACACTCACAAACTTTCGCCTTTATAATATTAGTGGAATAATAAAAATAAAAATAAAACAAAGGATGTGTGAACTAGGTTATTCTAGGGTTGACTTGGCATCGCCCGGTAAGCGGTAGGAAGGGGCAAGATGCAAGACCTTGCTCCCCTTCCAGAGATGGGCTTGCTCAATAGCAAGCGGTCGGCCCTGGCTTGCTATGGTGCGTTACGGACCCGTAGAGGCGCTTAACGTCGATGCTGTTGGAACACCGTGGGGGTTTTAGTCGGTAGGCCCTTGCCTGCCGACTAGGGGATTCATTCTCGTCAGGTAGGCAGGCGGGGGAGAGTCCGACATAACCTGCTTACCATTGTTCAGTGAGTAGGTATGCGTAAAGCATTTCCCCCACGCAAAAAAAAAAAAAAAAGGGTTGACTTGGCTTGGCTCTGACAAAAGACAGACAGACACAGCTGGGAACATTGTTTCCCTCCGATTCCGTCAGCCTAAGCACGTCTTAGAATACCCCGATGACGAAATCACTCCCACACAGGGAACAAACACCAACACTACACAGCTAGAAAACTTGCACACTAGCTTAGCAGCATTAGGCAGACACCGCACCCGTAGGATAAGAGTGCGAAGACCAGGTCTACGCTCTAAAACTGGGCGTTTTTCCCCGCCCCCCATGACTACGACTAACTAGAGCCGAGGTCCGAGTCCCAGAGACGCCCTGTAGTTGAGCCGACTCCCTCAGGCTGGAGTGGTCTTAAGGTAGATCCTTATGGCATCCGCCTCGAATACCTCTAGGGACGCTCGCCAATTCTCAGATTAAGGTCCCCTTAAGATCTCGCCACCCCCAAACCCGGTGTCACTGTGAAGCTCATCTGTACCAACCAATAGCATACACACTCAAGAAAAAGGGAGATTATTATTTAGAAAGAAGCATGATGTTCTCATTATTTAAGCTTCAACCATCTCAAACGCTAACAACTTTCTATTTAAATGATGATAAATAATTAATTAACGGTACCGACCGGTGCGACCTGCACATTCCAAGGTCAAGCCGTAAACAAATTCTGATAAGTAGGTGAGTATTACAAAACGTTTTTAATATTCACATAACGGGTACATACTGGTTACAATGAGCATCACATTTGCATTCGAAATTAATAGGTGAAATAAATATGTAGACCTCTCATATTATGCTAGACACCTTCAGTGTCACTGTCCCCTAATTTTTGAATTGCAGGTTTTGTGCCTCATGAGAATAAATATAAATATGCAGGGGCGTACGTATTTTATAATCTGGCGCCACGGGCAACTCGTCGCGATTTGCAATAATTAGAAAATCAAATGAAAATATAGTTTCTGCCGCCCTTCGCAACCTGCTCAGCCGCCCCTCGTACCTTACCACCCCGGGTCATGGCCCCTAGGGTAAACACGCCCCTGATTATATGTATGTATGTATATGTTCGGGTATAAGTATTCGTTCATCTCTGCCCGTTTATTATACTAAAAAATCAGGATTTTTACGCACGTAGAAGATACGCTCGGGCGAACTATCCCAATCGGTTAACCAAGATATCGCCCACAAAAGTTTCCATAACAAACTGTCTTAAAGACTGTACCAACTTCACAGTAAGATCAACAGCTGACGTATTCGACACTTTGCTTTCGCTTTCAGTCCAGTATAGTTATTACGATACACGAAATGCCATCACTGTTTTTTTTTTGTGAACATGCAGATTCTTCGCCGGTTTGGTGATTTCACGCAAGTCAGACAGAAGCCAAACAATAAGGAAAAGTATATGCGACCTTGGAGATGATGACTAGCAAACGATGTATCTATTTTGAATACAAAGGTCAACAACAATCAACAATCAAAACTTTCTCCCAATCTTTAAATGACAAGACATTTTCGCACTTATATTCGACGAGGAGAATGAACTGTCAATTGCTTGTTTACCATAAAAAATAGCGGTTAAATTCTCTTATAAGGCGCTATGACAGTTGTGCCTTTAGGCTGGATGCAGTATTTTTGATATTTTCTTTGAAAAGAACTCCTACTACTTGTTGAAAAAAGTAGAAGAAGTTTAATGATCACTACGTATAATAAAACAGTCTGTCGTTACTGTCTGTATGACTGTTTGTATTGTACTTATGTTCTCGATGATCTTAAAAACTAATGAATTTTATTTCAGCAATATTTAATCAAACGAATTGAATTGCAGTCATTTTCTTTTTAAAAACCGGCCAAGTGCGAGTCGGAATCGCGCACCGAGGGTTCCGTACAAACCTGTAGGTAAGTATATAAGTAAAAGTTTACCCATCACGACAATCGAGTCATAGTTATGGTATTTTTAAATATTTTTAATAATATGATGTAACTAAAATTTTCGGGTTTCGCAATTTTTCCTTTATCTGTACTATAAGAAGTTACTTCGTACCAAATTTGAAGATTCTAAGTTCACTGGAAGTACCCTGTAGGTTTTGATTTCCCTACGAGTTTCGAAAATTTGCGGAAATTTGCGGCATAAACGGCTGTATCTTTTGATTGCTTTGGCTTAGAAAATTGATTTTTTCACAGCTCCAAGGGACAGTAGACTTGAGTATTAAATATGAATTTCAGTTTGATACCTCCACGCGTTCCTGAGAAAAACGGTCTTGACGGACAGACAACAAAGTAATCCTATAATGGTTCCGTTTTTTCCTTTTGAGGTACGGAAACCTAAAAAAATTGGAAATCAACACTCAATTCCATTCGGTGAGAAAATAAGACGTACTCATTTAAGTAAATCTCTAACTTTTATGGCAAAAAGTCATTCATTCAAATAGACACTGAAGATTTCCTTTGCTCATTTTCTTTCACACATTAGTCACAACACGATGACGATGTGTGCTAACACCTTTCATTTGTTTCACTTATTCTTTTTACGATCACACCTATAGAGTGAAATACAAGATTACATACTTATGATGTAACATATAATTATCTATATATATAAAACTCAAAGGTTATTTACTGGCCCAAACCACTGGACGGATCGGGCTGAAATTTGGCATGCAGGTAGATGTTATGACGTAGGCATCCGCTAAGAAAGGATTTTGATCAATTCTTCCCCGAAGCGAAGCGAGGGCGTGTCACTAGTTTATTTATACGAAGGTAATACATTAAAATAACACAATCTTAAAAACTATATAGCTTAACCTACTTAAATAAATAATTTACTAAATAAAAAACATTTCATCCCCAGCGCCGCCATCAGGAATGGTGCCCAATAGGCTGGCAGCATTGCCGCGTAATTGATTTAACGAAGTTAAGTTATTGTTGCACTATGTTATTTTTCTAAGTTGGAAATAACTAATCAAAGAATTGTAACTACAAATGTCAAAAAAAAATATAGTATTTTTTAATCAGTGAGAAGTGTGAGAAGTTCTTAAGTTCGTTTTAAATATGATTTTATTTAGGTACTTTCCCTTTCTTGTATCTGAATTAGTAACACGCCGAAAAAGGTTTTTAGAGCTTAAATCACTTTCTCTAGTGTTAAACGTTATAATCTTGCATCACGCGTGAGCGCACGCAAACCTCTCGTTTCGTTCGATCTTCTTCCGTGCTATTCTCTAATATAACTCAACGTTGAAATCATCGACGAGTCTACCTAGAAATCAACTTTGTTTGCGCTACAAGTTTGCTTTTTATCTCATCGCTGACTTATTTATAGTTAAACATTTTTCGTCTTACAACATACCATAAAACCGTTTATGTAAATAAATTTTGGGGGAAACGCGGATAACTAAGACAGTGGCTCAATCTTACTGCTTGCTCGCAACGCTCGCTCGCGCGTTATAGTCACAACACTACCCTAACCTACTGTGAACCAAAAACCCAAGAATATTCATAAAAAATCAACGACTCTTTTCGTAACCTTACTGAAGCACATCGCATTTTCGCAAAAATCCTATAATTTTTTTTCAGTAAAATTGAAATTTGTCATCACATGTCCGAATCCGATTTATCATATCATTCGTACGACATGTACAGCATTCTTGTAATCAAGTTCGATTAGTTTAAGAATAGCTGCAAGATCTAAAAAGCTTTGCGAACGATAAGCGAAGTCATTAGTCATAATCATTACTCTAATAGTCGTCTAAACAATCGTCTTAAATTACACAGAAATGGTTTCATTTGAGGCACAAATAAGTTATAATTATAGCTCTTTTTAGAAAGAAGAAAGACCTCATTTTACCTTATTATAAAAATGTTATGTTCTCATGCTGATTTTGAAGTCGAAGACAACTAGAAATCGCCCATAACAAAGGACAATGGCGAAATATTTGTTGAAGTAAATCTTTATCGTCTATAGATATCATTATTAGAAATGTTAATAAAATTATCTCAAAAGATTTCAACAAAAATTTGTATGGGAGTTCGCCATTGTCCTTTCCCACAAGACTTTTAGACTAGAGTATTAGCTGCCAAGCAAATGATATTTATTTCGGAATTTTCTTGACAACGGGCTCGACCGCTTAATCTGGTTTTGCTATACTACTCGTATAATATGTACTAATATTATAATTGTGAACATTTGTATGTTCGTGAGTCAATCATGCAAAAACAGCTGAACGGATTAGGTTGAAAATTTTTCACACAGACAACTTATAGCCTGAAAAAAGACATAGGATACTTTTATCCCGGAAAAGTGTTAGGTTTCTGAGGGATTTCTAAAAAGTAAAGTTAACCCGGTAGAAGTCGCGCGATAGTAATAATTATATTCATTAATGGCGCAAGTGATTGCCGTGTATGCTTTGCGATCGTAGAAATTTCATAATTTCCGTTGAATACTAATAGGATAGGTGATCAACAAAAAAATATTATCTCGAGCTCATCTGTGCTTCGGAAGGCACTTTAAGCCTTTAGTCACGGCTGCATCTACAATCTTTAGCTCCCACCAGGTCGCACTGGGCCTGCGTGATGGATCTTGATCCAATCTCCCTGTTTCATTCATAGGAAAGGCCTGTGCCCCAGCAGTGGGGACATTAATAGGCTGATGATGATGACGCGATTAACTTCTTACGAGCCTCCACTGCCGACCTTTTTCCAGGCAAAGTTGATATTTTCCAGTACTTCTTTAGTTATATTAAATCTACCAGTTGAATTCTTATATTGTAACAATTTAAACAAATACATTGCTATTTCACCTTTCTAATGTTTGATAGTTATTAAAGTGCTTAAATAAAGTAGGTAGGTTAGTAGTGGTAGCCGCCTGCACCTTCGTCCTCATTCGCTTTAGTTTTCTGAGAATCTCACAGGAGCCAGTCTTTTTTCGGGATAAAAGTATCCTATGTCTCAATCCAGGTCACAAACTATATGCTTACCAAATTGCATCCAAATCCGTTCAATAGCTTTCGCGTGAAACAAACAAACTGACTTTCTCATTTAAAATATTAAGTTGGGATTATCACCATTCTCATCCTCTCTATCATCTCATTTTGTCAAATGAAAGCCTCTACCATGTCTGGTAGATGACGAAGTGGTACTGCTTCGTGGCCTAAGATATTGCTAGTCTATGATGTTTTATAGTTATAGATAAGTCATACACGCTTATAATTTGGCAATACGAAAGTCAGGTAATTGCCCGACTTGCATTCAGTCGGGTACGCTCTCTCGCCGCGGCTACACTTCGCTACAACGTGTAAATATTTTACTTTTATCGAGACAAAAAGCCCTATGTGTGTTTTAGATAGTATACAAATTACACAGAAACTATTAGAAAAATGACACGTTTTTCATTCGTAATAGGTACGGTTTTAAAGAAATTAGTGTAAAAATATTTACTGATTACTTATTTTGACAGTTGCTGACATTGTTGACACGTGGAGGCTAAAGAGCGAGATGTAATCATGAATGATGATGATGATGTGCTTCATGAAAGAGACTACTTTAATGCGTTCTATTGGCGGCTATTGCCAAGGGAAGTTGGGGTGGAGACTACTTGTGCCGTTTTAAAATGCAATAATGTTGGCGTATAACCTGTCTATATATTTTAAGTCATCGCTGGTAGTAAAAAAACATGACGCGTCCGTTCTGAGGAACCCGGTATAATAGCGGTCAGGGTATTCGCCCGTTTCTTAGCCGAACTTTTTTCTAGTAAAAAAAAAACATTTAAATCTAAAGAAAAGTTTTACTAGAAAAAAATCCACGCGGACCAGGCAGCGGACGGGACTCTAACCCGCACCCTTCGCAATCCGGGCGAATGCGCTGACCAATTATGCTACCACGGTTCTGATTTCCTAGCCTTAAGCTGCAAGGCAGCGACATCTCTCGCATTGTAGGTCGCACAATGTCAAATGAAAAAGTCTTTTAAACATTCTGGTAAAGACGACCAAATTGTTCGATAACCCATCCGATCAGAGCAGGCCTTTGTGAAAGTCGCACCTACAACGCTATACCGATCTTGATCACAGTCTTAGTAGTACGGCGAGCTGTTTCCGCAACTCGACACCCAGTGCCTATTTTGCGTGGGGATTGGTATCAGTCCTGCCATCCCAGCTCCTCCAGAAAGCAAGGTGGTGCGGGGGAAATTCGCCAACAACGCCCCCTCCCACCTCAGCCATGGAGGAAGGGCTGCTGGACCGGGTACTGGGGACTCTGTTCCCCGGGTCCATTCCAGTCCCCAAGAATGCTCCCTCCTGGAGGCCCCTCCGAGGAGCCGATCCCGCCCCCCCCCCCCCTCCCGTGTCGGACGTGGAGTTCGATGCGGTGAGGGACAGGCTCCGGGCCAAAAAGACAGCGCCCGGGCAGGACGGGGTCCCACCTAAGGTGTTGGCCTTCGCCTTGGGGCCCCTAAGGAGGCGGTTCCTAGCGGTGCTGAATATCAGCATCGCCGCGGGCCGCTTCCCCAGGAGGTGGAAGCAGGGGCGGCTCGTAATTCTCAGAAAGGACGGCCGCCCGGAAGACTCCCCTTCGGGATATAGGCCGATTGTAGTGCTCGATGATGCCGGGAAATTCCTAGAGAAGATCCTGGCGGTGAGAATCGTCGAGCACCTGGAGGGGCCGGGCCCGAACCTGGCCGAACGTCAGTTCGGGTTCAGGCGCAACCGGTCCACAATGGAGGCGGTGGCCCTTTTAAAGGGGTGGACCGAGGCGGCCACTGCGCGGGGTGAGGCTGTTATTGCGGTGTCGTTAGACATCCGCAACGCATTTAACAGCCTCCCCCACGAGTGCATTATGGAGGCACTAAGGTTTCACCGAGTGCCTCCATACCTGTGTGCCATTGTAGAGGACTACCTACAAGGTAGGGTGGTCCTCTACGAGGGGCCCGACGGGCGCATCCACTCGCGGGCCATGGCCGCAGGTGTGCCCCAGGGTTCAGTGCTGGGTCCACTGCTCTGGAACCTGGGGTACAACTGGGTGCTGCGAGGCAGCCTCCTTCCGGGAATGGAGGTTGTCTGCTTCGCCGACGACACTCTTGTCGCGGCGAAGGCAAAGGAGGTGGAGGATGTGGTGCATCTAGCGTCGGTCGGCACCATGATGGTCGTCCGACGCATCCACCTCCTGGGCCTGGAAGTGGCCCTCGAAAATCGAGGGCAATGATGTTCCATGGCCCACGCCGCAGCACCCCTCCGGGGCTCCGTATCCGGGTGGAAGGGGTCCGAATACCGGTCGAGGGAAGCATGAAGTACCTCGGCCTCGTATTGGATCCCCGATGGATTTTTGAGGAGCATTTTAAGCTCCTCACTCCACGGCTGTGTGCCGCTGCAGCCGCACTCGGCAGGGTCCTCCCGAATGTGGGGGGACCAGGTGCTGCATGCCGTCGACTGTATCACGGGGTGATACGGTCGATGGCACTTTACGGAGCTCCGGTTTGGGCTGAGTGCCTCAAACCCCGCACGAGGGCCCTCTTGCGACGTCCGCAGAGGGTCATCGCGACCCGGGCCGTGCGAGCGTACCGCACGGTCAGCCACGGCGCCGCCTGCGTGCTCGCAGGCGTGACGCCGTGGGACCTCGATGCCCAGGTTCTGGCAGAAATGCATCGGGGTCGGGTCGAAGCCAGGGTGCGGGGTGAAAGACTTGCCCCAGCAGAGTTGAGGCAAGCCCGTTCCATCGCCGAGAGCGAAGCTCTGCGGCGATGGGATGAGGCACTCGCCCATGTTATCGCCGGCCACCGGACGATAGAAGTCATTCGTCCGGTGTTGGAGGAATGGTTGAGTCGCCGGCGCGGCGGCCTCACGTTCCGCATGGTGCAGATCTTGACCGGGCATGGATGCTTCGGTCACTATCTGCACCGAGTCGCACGTCGGGAGGAGACGCCGCAATGTCATCATTGCGGCGCCCCGGACGACGCGGCCGAGCACACCTTATTGGAGTGCCCGGCCTGGTGACACCAGCGCCGCGAGCTCATAGCGGCGCTGGGATGCGGAGCTCTCTCGCTGCCGAGCATGGTAGAGGCCATGCTCCTCAGCGACAGGGCGTGGGAGGCGGTCGCCTCCTTCTGCGAGATAACGTTCTCGCGGCGAGGCGGCTGAGAGGGAGCGGGAGGATGATCCTCTGGCCGCTCCCTCCCGCCAAAGGAGGACGGGTAGGAGAGGACGGCGGCGCGCCCTGGCTGCGCCCGTCCCATGACCCTACCCGGGGGGTCCCTCGCTGACCGGCATGGCGCTGGCCATGCCGGCCACCGACGGACCCCGTGACGGCAGCCCCCCCTTGTAGTTCTGTCCTACAAAGAGGGGGGCGGCGGAGGGAGCTACACGGGCACGCCTAAGTAGCCCTCCGCAGCGGACGGGGGGCGGTACGGTGGGCACTAGGCCGCGTACTCAACCCCCACGCGCGGGCCTACCTGCGCACGTCTGCGGGGTCCCCGTGATACCCCGGGAGACCCCTGCCATGGAGCCCCGGCTAGACCGGGAGGCTGCTAGGTGCGGAGACGCGGAAGAATCCCTAAACGGGGATCCCGCAGCTCCGTGCTAAGCAACTTAGAGGGTATTCGCAGGACTTTTTTAGCGGATATTATACCGTAAAGCGCCCGTAAGAGTTGCGAGGTCCTTGGTGGACAGCCACTGGGGGGTTCGTAAGACTTGCGGGAGCCAGGTATGAGGTCCGTTCGGCGGTGTGCCTCTTAAAGGCGCCGTCGTCTGTAAATAGATTTTTTACCTGCGTATTAAAAAAAAAAGGGCTTTTCAAGGTAGTCTGATTTTTGCCCAGTATTCGTCGTGTTGTCGTTGACAGCGCTCCCTTATCCAGGTCGTCAGCTGTCGGTATGGATACATTTGGCTCCGGGCAAATGGCCGCCCTGGTGGACCCTTCCCTAGCTAAGCAGTCCGCCGCATCGTTACCCCTTGAGCCGCTGTGTCCTTTAATCCATTATAGGGTTAGTCTATTGTCGTTACAAACATTAGTCAACTTACAGTGGCATTCATAGATTAAGCCTGATGTCATTATATTGTTGTCCAGTGCCTGTAGGACAGAAGCGCGTGCGATCTTGATCATGTCATAATTAGTAAAAAATCCTTTTTTACTTACACTGTTAAAAGCCGTAGGCAGTAAATAAAAATACTAAACATGGCAATGATAGATACAGACCCACCATGTAGGATGATATGACTCAGAACAATTGGTTGAGTATGTGGGTGTGCTATTCTATAAATCGTTTACAATAATATTTCATAGAGTAACGGTAATTAGAATTACGTCTCGATTCCCACAAGAATTCTCTACTAAGAGTTATTACGTCATTATTTTTTATGGTAGTGTATTGAAGTTTAATTTTTAGAAGTCTACCTAGCCTGCAATACTTTCATATAAAAAAAGGAAATAAATACATAGAAATTCTGAATTGAATTCTATTTTTGAAATAGTTTTAAATAAATTGGACTCTATTGGTAATAACACATTGTTTTAGGTGAAGTTGCTATTATAATGTCTCTTAAAATAAATTCTGGTTGAATTAAAGTATCACTTAATAAAAAACTTACATACACGAAACCTATAAACATTTGGCAGACGTGTAATAAAATTTATAAACCTAAAAGGAGCATTAAATCACTTGTCAAATCTATACTAAAATATTTTAAATAAAAGAAGCGTCAGACCAAAAGGACCAGAAACTTAGGAATTCGTGGATCACCAAAGAGGTATCCAATTAAAAAGACCTGACCTTCCCAATGTCGTGACCTAGACACGGTTGTATGCAAAAACAACTCGTCTATATCTATTATAGAACTATGAGACCTGACAGACTTCGCCCTGCCTAAGGGTCGCCGCTCACGGCCACAACCACAAAACGCCGCCACCGGCATATTTACAGTAGTTTTCATACATTTTATATGGTTTCGCCGCGCCGGTGGCCGCCACACGCTACAAATCGTCGTTGCTAGCTTCATGTGGCCCGCACCAGCTACTAATGCGCCGATATAAAATGCCGCCACACGCCCCACGCGCGATTCCCCACCTTTAAACCTTCTTCGTTAGAGTCCATTATGATTCTGCACGCATGTGTTAAAAAAGTAGCAACCACCGACGGCAAGTGTCGACCACCGGCCACAAGTGGCTGTCGCGCGCTTCACCTACCTTTGTAGCCGCTTCTAGCTTCTCGTAGCGGCGTTTGTTGCTGTCACGTGTGGCCCGTGTGCGGCGACCCTAATAAATGTAATATATAAAATTCTGAGCGGCGGTTCGTTCCTCGAATGATGCGCGAGGCTATTGAGATTAAAAAATATCCAAATTTCAATAGGGAAGATGGTTGGTATATACCACCAGCTTGGGAACCTATTACACAGGAGATAAAATCCCAACCCCGAGCACACACTGCAAGACCATCAGATACTATTAGTTCTTTTTGTTTGCATAATTTAACATAAGAAGGAGATAGAAAACCTCTCTTGAGTTTGTTTCGCCGATTCTTCTCAGGAAGGTCTCCCAATTTTGGAACCGGTGGTAGTTTACGGTAGTTAGGGTCAAATAAATAAACTCAAAATTACAAACAATAATTTTAAATAAAATACTTTATTAAGTAAATTAAATAATAAATTCATACATAGACAATAAAATTTTAAAAATCTTCCAATGAAATAACCGAACGCTCAATATAAGTCTTTCGAAGGTAGCTCGACAATTTTAAATAAAAAATCATTATTCTGACGATGCAGACCTGAAAAGGCTGCGAAACGTCAATAAATAAATAAAGTTTCGTGCATTAACCCGTAAAAATAGTTTTATTTAATGAGTGATGTGCGTGAAAACCTAAGAAACAAATATATAAAATTCTCGTGTCGCGGTGTTTGTGGTTAAACTCCTCCGAAACGGCTCGACCGATTTTCGTGAAATTTTATATGCATATTCAGTAGGTCTGAGAATCGGATGTAATCTATTTTTCATCCCCCTAAATGTTAAGGGTAAACCAGCCCTAAATTATTTTTTTCAATTTTAGATATTTTTTTTTAATTTTTTTATGATACAGCATTAGTAAATACATATAACCCTAAATTTTCACCCTTCTACCACCAACCCCTTTTTTTATGGCGGTACGAAGTTCGCTGGGTCAGCTAGTATTATATAAAAAGAAGCGTGTGCGTCTCGGGACGCATGACAGAAGTAATAACTTAAACTTATCTAGCTGCGGGTTAGAGTGAGAGGGGAGGAACTTACCTACTGCCGCCGTATGCGTGAGAGGAAGGGAAGCCAGACTGCCTGGCGCCGTAACGCGTTACGTGACGAAGCGGTTTACCCTCCGATAATAATTTATCACTTCAAAAAGACCTGAGATTCGACTGCAGGGCCACATATCGGGTAGAGTTGTAAGTTTATTTTTTCTTATTTCTTGAGCAATTTTCAAATTTTTTTCATATATGAATATTCTTAAATCAAATTAGCATCTTCTTGATTAAACAAAAAATCATTAGTCAAAGATATATTAACATCATTTTGAACTTTGACTTAGTCTTTACCTGAGGTTTGACCAACCAAACCTAGGAACGCCGGTGCTTTGATGTTTGACTTAGTATAACATATGTAATGCAAATGTATAGAATCAGAAATTTACTTAATCGTTATAGGTTCCAACAAAAACAAGGTAAACTTTATTAAATAATCGATGGACTAAGTATTTAGTGCAACGACATCCTGCTCCATTGGTCCTGGGTTCGAATCCTGGCATTTTTTATATATGTGATGAGCAGAAATCCGAATCAGGTTATTTTGTAATATTTATGTATTTTTTATTGTAGTGTTATCCTTATCTTAACATGATAAATATTTCTTAACATAATATGATTTTCAACAGTTTAAAAAACATATGTAAACAAAGACGTTGAAGATTTAATAAAATTTATTCAGCCAATATGAGTATCTAAACTACATCGAAACAAACGTCAATATTTATTACATGATTTTATCACAAAATAAAAAGTAGCCAGAAGGACGGCTCCAGCCATCTAAGAAACCTTAACGCTATTGAGTTAATTAATGTATATTTTGAGACGGAAACAAAATTATTCTTTTCTAGGTGACATATATATTTTGAGACCGAAACAAAATTATTCTTTTCTAGGTGACATATATATTTTGACACCGAAACAAAATTATTCTTTGCCGTGCCTACTTTGTATAAATCTAACTCATACGTAAAATCCTATTTATCTACCTCTTTTTAAAGAAATATAAATATTGAAGAAATAATGCAACGTTTTGTATTTCTGGCATTAAGCTGTCAAGACAAAAAAACGCATGTGTTCAATAATCTTCATAGACACCTATTTATCGAAGAGGCATAATTATTATTGTGTGAGATTCACAAAAAAGGGTTGTCTAGACAATATTAATGGTTTTTAGAGCTATCTGCTGTACTATCTGACTGAGTTAACAATGTAGTTACATATCAAATTAAACAGCTCAACTTTTTGTTCTTTAAACATCATTAATAATAATATAAAACGTAAACGTACAACAGTTGAGATGGACGTGATAATAGAAAAAAAATTAAGCCAAACACAATCATATACTTTGGCGATTCCCAGTAAAGCTATGCCTAAGCTTGAGCAACACTTAACTGTCAACTGAAATCTACTTAATGGTTTTGATTGAAGTTCACTGGAGTGCGCTCATGGTACCACATGAGTAAGCAACGTACAGATGGTACGGTGCTGTCCAATAATGGTCCAATCGTGATACGTTTACATCTCGGCTTGCTGTCAAAACTTTAGCGCATAGAAATATCATGTAAAGTTGCGGCTCGTTTACGAAATTTGTTTTCGCTATCTAAGAAATTTGTAAGAGATACTAAAGTCCTCCCGGGTAGCGGAAGGTGCTCGTTCGAAACTGTCTGGTGCTTGGAGCGAGTGGAATATTTTCTAGGGCTATTTTCAGATTTATAATTTTAATTAGCATGTTTAACATACTTAAATTGAAATGTATTGTTTTTTTATGTCTACCCGAGGAGCTCGATGTCGCAAATAGAAAGCGCGTTCGGCTGCGATCGTAGAAGTTAAGCAACTTTCGCAGTGGTCGGTCATTGGATGGGTGACCAATAATTTACTATCTTGAGCTCCTCCATGCTTCGGAAGGTACGTTAAGCCGTTGGTCCCGGCTGCATCTGCAATCGTTAGCACCCGCCAATCCGCACTGGGTCCGCGTGGGGGGGGGGGGGGGGGTCATGGCCCAATCTCCCTATCCCAAAGGTCTGTGCCCCAGCAGTGGGGACGTTACTAAGCTGATGCTGATGATGATGTCTTCCCGTAAAGAAAGATACACTTGGCATGATATAAGTAAGAACATCCTAACTTATCAATAACATGATCTCCGTACAACTCGTCCGTCTGTAAGCAACTCTCATGTGCCCACACACGCGACCAGACAATAGGCCTCCACTGTGTGTCAAGGTTGCAGGTAGATGGCACGGCCTCTAACTCTCGCCAAATACTTTTGTACGTATCTATAAATTAATACGTGAAGACGAAACTTCGTACATCATATTGATTATTTACAATCTAGATAGAGCGTCGCCTTGTTAAGGCTGCTATAAAAACAGGCCAGGTTTTATATTTATATTTTTATATATAGCTAGGTAGGCAAATGACTCTACCCCACCTGATGTTAAGTGGTGAGAAATTCCAAACGCGAAGATAGCTGGTACAGCAGTTATAAACTGTTACACCAACCATCCTCACCTAACCGGCCTGCAAAAATGCTTCTGCACGCCTCTCTTAAAGGACCCCAAATTATAGGAAGGAGGGAACACTAGCGCGCGCGACGAGTACGACGAATAGTACGACAAAGAAATGATTCACCAAATATCTTTGTTCATGTTGGAATAGTGGCTACAGTAAGTCGGTGGCAACGTCAGCCAGCGCGCGTTGTCCTCTAAAGAAAAGGTGATGGAGGAATAAGGAAGAATAACTCCTCAGAACACTCGCCCTGATATTGTCGGTAGAATGCGCTGAATGATGGCACATCACGGCGTAATTGTAGAGACTCGAGTTTGTTAGTTACGTCTTCATCGCCAATGATGCGTGCAGCATATACTTGTGTGCGGAATACGCAAAACAAAACATGCGAATCTTGTATCTTACACTCGCGAAATGTCATTCTTTGTGATTCGGTGGGCATGTGTAAGATTATTACGCATGCTCACTATGATTGTTTGTTAGCAGGTTAGGCCGGCCACATGCCCCAAAAGTATAGGTAAACTGAATCAAATCAAAATTAGTACTTTGTTCACACAATTAAAAATCATAGACGTTAAAATATCTGTAAAAACGTATAAAATACTTGGATATTTGTGTATTTTTTTAACAAAATTTTATTTACTTTAACGTATTATTACGGAAATAACAGTCATTATAATATAGAAAATCACAGCAAAATGGACTTTCTTAAAAAAAATGGTGTCATTGATGATTAATATTATTTCCCGTTTTTTTACATATTATTCATGCATGTGTGACGCAAAACTTTTGTTTTACAATCTTGTAAACTTTATCAGTCTTATTCATAAAAATCCTCTAAAATAAGTTTAAAACACTATTTAGTTAAAATGCTCATTAGTACTAATAAACCTTTTATAAAATCCTCTATTCATAAACTTTCAATAAACCCTTTATAGCTATGTTCTCGTTATAAGACACTTTAGCGTTGTTATGTTGTCGTTCTGATGAATCCATAGATGAAAATGGCAAAACCACTGGTATCCACGGCACAGCGGTAGCGGTAAACACCTGTAACTCTGGTGACGTTCCTCAACCTCTGGAGTCCAGTTGCAAGGCTTGCCTGACGAGATCAATAATAAGGACCATCGGAAACGGTATCGTCGTTTGAACTCTACATCTGGTAAAGAAAACGGATCACATCTCCCCTAGTAGGTAAATCTTTCGACGACGTGAAAAAAAAAACTGTTCTGCTCGTTCAATAGCATAATGCTTGCTGAGCTTACATAGCTAATGATATCACCAAACAATTTTATAAAAAATATCTCTACTTTACAGCTCCTTGTAAATAACCACACGAACGAACGAACGACGACAACAAACTTTAACAAATAAACCTCAAAACAAAAGGTTTGGACGCAAAAGAAAATCAGCTGTTGCACATTTGTCGGTCATATTTCTCTGTATTGAAGGTTTCTAGTAGGGTCGACCCTATTACAAGTTACGAAGCCGCTATTGAGTACTTACAAAGCTTTTTAGCGTTATTTGACGTTTATGAATAATGCTTTTCGGGCTACTCATTGTAACAAGCTAATAAACCTATTTTATCTTTTTATGAATAAGACAGTATGACTTTAAAATATAATTTTAATGGTGTAATTTTTGGTACACTTAACTAATAAATAAAAGCAAGTCATTTGGTCAAAATTACTTTACCTTTTTTTTTAAACATTGATGAAGTAAATACATACATAGTAAATAATTATTTTCATTTACCGTTCCTCAATCTAGTCGTCACCACTATTATAGCGGATACTTAGGATACTTTTTATCCCGGAAACTGAGGTTCCTGTGTGATTCTAAACAACTAAAATTAACACGGACGAAGACGCGGCCGCCCGCTAGTAGGTAATATAAGCTTAGTCAAACTTTCTTGTTTTCCTTTTAATTAAACCAATTTGCAATTCCTAATAATAGAACTAAATAAAACCACAAATTTCTCGCCAAACGCATAAAGCTCTAATATGAATTTCATTAACAATTAAGGTGCATCCATGGTGCATCCATTTCTGGCGAACACCCGCCCACTAGTTTGTGCAAGGGCTGTAGCTAGGTCCGGTCGGTAGGACTTGATTTATTTGTGTGGTAAGACATGTACGGAATATAATAAACACACAATCGTTTTTGGTGTTCTAAATTCAAAAGGTAACGACGAGCTATTCGGATAAAAATATTTTTATTATGTATACTTAAACGAAAAAAACCACGACACAAGAGAAACTTTTAAGGTGTTTTGAAATGTAGGCATTTAACTGAAAATTTTCAAAAAAACCGAGCTTTCTCCCACTGAACCATGGATGCTTAACGTAAGGTCTGAATTTTTCAATAATAATTTAAAATTAAATGCAACATTCTAAAGATGAACAATAAAAAAAATCTGGCGATGCACGAGGTAAGAAAAGTTTCACCTATAAAACAAAAGAAAATAATTAAATAAAATGGATTATAAGATATAGGGCAAGAATAAATTAGGACACTAATACCTATAATAACTTGGAGCATGAAAGCCTGTGAACCGCCCATGCTTAAAATAATATGGTAAAGGTAAAAAGGAGTACGTACTCGAACATATTTTTTTAGAAGTGTTTCGCTCAAGTTTAATTATTATTTTGTCTCTGTTACTAAAACGTATGTATATTAAAACGTATAGAGGAGCTCGATAGCGCAGGTGGTTAGCGCGTTCGGCTGCGATCATTGTAGTTAAGCAACTTTCGCAGCGGTCGGTCATTGGATGGGTAACCAAAAAAATTCTATCTCGAGTTCCTCCGTGCTTCGGAAGGCACGTTAAACTGTTGGTCCCGGTTGCACCTGCAGTCGTTAGCATCCGCCAATCCGCACTGGGCCCGCGTGGTGGGTCATGGCCCAATCTCCCTATTCAATCCATAGGGAAGGCCTGTGCCCCAGTAGTGGGGACATTAAGACGCTGATGATGATGATGATGACTAAAACGTATGACAATTTAGCGCCCAGAGCCCTTAATAAGACCTAACTTCGACTCTGTGGGCTCTAAGCATTGCTTCCTAACTACCAAACAACCTATGCAAATTTCTCTCCCACTTATCTTTGTTAAATAAATGTATCAGAGGGAACTAATGAAATTAACGAAAGATAGCTCAAAATTATAAACAAGAAGACTTTTGTGTTTTCTACTAAAATATGAGATCATTTCATGTTATGTAGGTATCTCTATAATTCATAATATATTAATCATAAAAATCAAATCTTAAACTTTAATCGATAATTTGTTCCGAACATAATAATTCGATTCACATAACAACTTAATGATTTGATCCGTCATAGAGATATATGATTTTTTAAATTAAATTTAGTTTCGATTTTTAGTAATCCAATTGTGTTCTTTTTATGTTATTCTTTGCCTTGGTTTTAAGCCCCCACGCAAAAAAGGTGCTTATTGTTAAAAAGAATGTATTTAACATAAATGTAACTTACTTGTGGCGCTACGCTGCCATAAACGCATAACCGGATTCTGATGCGCAAATTTTTGCGATTGCGATTCTTGTTAAGGCTTCCATAAAGAGGTATGGACTAATATTATAAAATCTAAAGTATGTCTGTCTGTCCTACCTCTTCACGCTTATACCACTGAATCGGTTTAGATTAAATTTGGTATAGAAATAGTTTGAGAACCGGAAAAGGGCATACGATAATGGTGTCGATTCCGGCGTGATTCTCTAAACCTAAACTTAAATTTGACAGCAGTATATCCTTGTTATTCTCTATACAAAATGAAAAGGAGAGACTGATGTTAAATTTAGTTTTAAGTTTAGAGAATGACGCCAGAATTGGCACCTAATGTCTCACATTATAGATGACAAAATTAAGTCAGATATAACCAGACAGACACAATTGTGTTCACCGCGAATAAAAAATCCTCATTCGCAGCAGCACTCTATTTCCAGGTCACCCCCCTTAATATGTACAAAAATATAGAAATTTTAGGAGTCGACATTTTAAATGAAGTTCAATTACGAGAACATTTGGAAGGGAAAGCTAAACTAGCTTGCAAAAAACTTGTGCGAGGCGAGAAAGTAATTCAAACCTAAACACTGGTTGAGGCTTTACCAAACACAGGTCCGGCCGCATAGTACTCTAAGCGTGCAAATTGGAAATAGTACGCATCTGCATCTACTGTTTTTTCTATGATGCTCCCGATTTTTAAAAACCTGACTTGGTAACACTGTCTGGAACGAACTACCCTCAATTAAAAAAAAAACGAACTTCCCTCAGTGGTTTTCTTCCTCCTTCCAGCTATGAAATAGCGGTCTTCACAAGGCGGATAACCTCTTTTCCTTCAGAGCCGACAACACTTGGTGCTGCAAGTGTCCACCAGCGACCAGTTTCCTTCAGGTTGATTGACAGGTCGTTTCCCTGCATAAACATTTTACAAAATAGTTTTTATCCCTGAAATCATCTTTAATAAATCACAATAGTACGTCGTAAAATAAAGCTAATCATCAATAAATTCACATGTCGATAGATTTGATGTAGGTATGCAAATTTTTATTGACTGACGATTTTGCCACACCCCATCGTAATTAAACTTGACATTTATTTTTAGTGTTTACAGCTTCGACCAGTTAATCGGAGATATAAAGTCATTTAAAATGAAACTGAGTAGATTTTAATGGATTCCATCATTATTCCCCTCAGGCCAAGTTGAGATATATTTTATAAATATAATTCTTCTTAATGTTGTCAGATTTGGTTGTCTAAACCATATGCATACTATTATCATCATCTTAACTAGTTGACCTGGCGAACTTCGTACCACCATATATTTTTCATATATATTTAATTTTCAATGTTCGCTGACGTACACCCTGATAATTTTTATGTAGTTTGGCGGAAACAGATTGCCTCATTACTATGTAGAATACGGGGTAGCAGTAACAGTAATCTAAAAACTATAGCAAGTTGGACTACCCAATGCAGTTTTCATGTGAGAATGCCGCCTTACCTTATTCTCTCGGACGAATGTCCCTCATTTCCAAAACATCGCTCGGATAGCGTAGCGTGCGGTTTGGAGTGCCGTCTGCTGCCTGGTCCGCGTGGATATTTTTCTAGTAATATTTTCTTTAGATTTAAATATCGAGCAGTTACATGCTTAAAAAAATAAAATTATAACTGCAGTGAAGATAAGAACGCATCGCTAGTGCATACACACGCAGATCACATACGTTGGGCGATATCAATTTGATTCGAATTATTCCCTAATACACCCACCCCAGGCTTGTATGTTTTGTGTACATACTGAACCATTATTTTCTTCCATGAATAATTGCTTAACTAAACCTCTTGGAAATGAAAATCTCGAGATGCTGGATGTAAAGTAAACAGGGATACGATCACGATATAATATAACAAAGAAAGAATTTTCCAATTTGTTGAAGTCTTTAGAATGTTATATTTACGTACATACGTACATTACGACAATTAATTTTTATTTATATGAGAAGATAGATTCAAGCATTAATGTGTATGTCCTTGTGTATGTCAGTTTGTTCTGTTACTATTAGAAGCTTAAACCATTAAAACGATTCTGATAACTTTTGATTCAGAGATAGAGGAAACCTAATAGGGGGTCACGAACTATTTTTTGTAACGAAAATAAAACTTGAAGGGGATGGAATAAATTGTGTTCTTAATATAATATAATTGGGTCTTAAATGTTCTACTCAGAAGAAGTCACTGACATCCACTAGTAAATAATAAATATTCATATATTTTTTATTTACTTCACGCCATAAATCATTTGCGTTGGTGGATGATAGAGCACAAGAGAGGGGACATCATTAGGTATGATAACATAAATTTAATCACAATGGCAGTACCGTGACATCATCTTATTAGTTTCAACGTGGAATATTTAACTGTCATTAAATAATGATTTAAAAGGTGATAAAATTCATTTAGTATCCTGTTTCTATGGTGCGTCAATTTTCAAAAATAGCAACAATTATTTTTCTTTTTTCGTTTAATTTCTCAAAAATAAATGATATTAAGTAATTAAAACCTAACCTTAAATCATTTTATTTTCAACATAAGTTATTAATTGCATACTAATACAAAACCAAATCATTTTTTTTTAACTTTTAAAGACGATCATATACCACATTTATGGGGCTTAGTGGTATTATTATTAGATTTTTGGTGTTACCTTATATTGATTATTTATAATCAATTTTTTTTAATCGTTTATGTAACACTATTTCATAAATACTTACTGGAGCAGGTGGTTGTATGGCAGATTTATGTGTAGCTAGTAAACATTTTAAACATATTAATTTATTTCACATTAAATCTTGATTTTACTTGTGCTATTTTCTTTAAAACGTATAACAGTCAAAACTAATGGGTCTACTATTTTAAATAAACAAAATTAGAATATTTTTGCATTATTTTTAATAATTTAATGAAGTAATCGTCGTTGATCAACTCAAATTGTCTCATCACCACTAATAATAAACACAAATCGCAGATTGTTTTAATTACTCTTGAATAGATGATGACACTAGCTATGAATTTCGAGAATACGTTAAGTAGGTATAAAGAATAATTTAAACAATAAAACGTAGGGAAAAAAACTGTAATAAAATATCATAGAAGCAAGCTTATAGATAAATAGATCAATTGTCACAAGTAATCGCAGAAGACTATATAAATCAATACTTAATGCTAACATAATCATTTAAAGTAGGACCGTACTAGGCGGAACTGCACCGCAGAGGAACTGAGCGACACCACGCGTCAAAATATTCTTAATATGAAATTACATGATACAATACGCACTAAGCTGCAACGGAACTACACTGCAGCAAAACTGCGCGGAAAAGTTGATCAACTGACCAAAAGTGTCGCGACGGCGACGTGTACCGCGGAGTGCGGTTCGACAAACTTAATTTTCATAGTCAGTCAATTTGTATTGAGACATTTTAAAATAAGTATGGAATCTAATTGGATCCTTCTTAAGTCGAGGCAAAAACGTAAAATTGTCTCCTTCTTCATATCGCGAGTTTGATGTCATGTAGCCATATTTTTTTTTGCTTTTTTCTTGCCTGTTCGTGCTCGATGCTTTCCTCTTACTCGTACAACAAAAAAGTTATAATCATATCCATTTCGTCGTTCATCTTGCCCAAAGAGAAAGTTCCCACTACGTTTTCAGGTTACGTGTACGGGTACGCCTAGCTACTGAATATATTTTTGTAGCGCCGCTATAGTTCAAGTGCGGTTTACCAAAAAATACGCGTCGTGTAGCGTCACTCCCAGTGCGGTCTTACCTTTAGAATAAAGTATTGCGAGAATTGAAATATAAATTTGATCATATATAATTTAATCATAATACATTATATAGGAACTAAATGAATGGACCATTAACATATAATAAACAATACTAGGATATTCGATATAATATTGTTAAACTATTTGGACTCGCAAATAAAGGATATTCGATTTATTATTGTTTAATTATTTTGACTTTCAATAAAAGGATATTCAATATAATGTTGTTTATCTATTTTGACTTTCAATTAATGGAAATTCGATTTAGTATTGTCATTGTTTTTACTGACAATCAAGGTATATTCGATATACTGTTGCTTTTTCAAGTTTGCGTTTCTAACGATCTAAATCTGCAGTAGCAGAGCTACTCCTGCGAGGGTCCACTTGGCCGGCTTGTCTTTAGTTTTCAGGTTGAAGGTCCATACGTAGGTTGGTCCGCGAGTGCGGGTCTTGTAGACCGGGCACTCGTACATGTTACGCAGATCCTGCTTGTCTTGAGTTATTGCCTATTTAAAAGACAAAACTTATGTAGTTTTTATAATAAAAATACTGCAGAGGCATGCTTATGTTTACGTTATCAGATCTCCGCAGTATCAGTAGAAAACAGTCTCAAAGGAGCTTGAAACCCTTTTGGTACCTATCTACATTATCTATTGAAAACATCACTAATACAGTCAAAGGTTAAGAAAACATTTCAAAAAGGAAAAGCTAATATTATCACACTAATAAATTGAAGTAATTAAAGATATGAATAACACAAATGACTCACAAATGCAGACAATTTTTACTTTTATATTATATATATATATATATATATATATATCTTTATATATATAATTCTTCTGTGAGTGTGTATGTCACTGAACTTCTCTTAAACGACTGGACCGATTTTGATGAAATTTTTTGTGTGTGCTCAAGGGGATCTGAGAATGGTTTAGATTCACAATTTTGTCCGCTGGACAACCCCTATTTTTTTAGGGCGGTACGAAGTTCGCTGGGTCAGCTATTAACGGGATTGTTACCATGCACCTTGTTTTTTATGGTTGCAGAGTTGCAAGCGCCATGATCACGGAGTACTTCAGTTACTCCGTGATCATGGCGCTTGCAATAGTGCCGAAATATCGGAGACTCATAAAAAACAAGGTACATGGTAACAATCCCGTTAATAGCTATAATGTTAGTGACCGTGAAAGTTTAAAACATTTTTTTAATTTTATAACACGAATATGAAAATTTATTTGTGTAACAAAAAATAACAAAGATGAACCATAAGGATTCATTCAAATTGAGCAATATATAAAAGGATAAACATAAAACAAATTATGTTTTTAAAATTTAAACCCGGCTTAATTTTTGGCTGAAATAAATTACAAATGAAATAAGAATTTAAAACCAAGACTTCTAAAGTATAAATTTTTAAGGCGCAATTCTTATGAAAATTTTAACAATCTCTATTATGACCTTAAATTAGGCTATGAGAACAATGGAATGAAAACATCAAAAAGTGCTAATATGACAAAATAATATTATATGACGCGTCATGAAACTCAAAAAACAGTACATCAAAATTACAGCAAGCAACGCTGCAAGGCAGATGCTAGTTATATGTAACTCTTTACAATGTGTGTGCGACTTTACTTCAACCTTGTTATTCAAATTTGTTTAAAAATTCAATTAAAAACTGTGGCTTGTTTTAAAATATACCTATATAATTTAATATTAATTTTTCTAAATATGAAGAGCATGAATCACATCATACACCTGTTTTCTTTTCCAAGCTCATAAAGCGGAATGCGGAAGAGTAGAACACAAAAACTTGTATAAAGAAAATAAAAGTGTTTAAAGGAACAATTTTTTATTTTACTATTTAAAGAAGATTGTTAGGAAAAATATTTTGTTTTTTTAGACAGTATCAAAAGTCTTAAATTTCTTCAGGTAATTAGTCTACTTCATCTAATAAATATCTATATATTATTTATCTATGTTAAAAAATGTCCTAACATATGAAATTTATAAGAGTATAATTAACAGATATACGATTATCTAATACTAGCCTAAGACAAAAATTATATACACTAGAACAATGAACCTAAAACTAAATCCTTTAAAAAATAAAATATAATAACTAAAATACATTATTATATGGAGTCCCTTTAGGTTCCGAAGATACTGCAGCGTTCCCCATTTTAATAGCTAGACCTTCCAGTAGCAGCCCTTCGGTCTCCTCTGATGTCGACTAACCTTTTTGCTATTTCCTTCAAAAGCCTTATAGCGCTAATACCCGACGGACCAAGGGTCTCGACACCGAATGGGACAAAATCATATTCGGAGCCTAGGCCCCTGTATTTGCATGCCTTAGCTTTTTTAGCCGCTTCGCAAGCCCCACCAACTCTGTTGTTGGTTCCATGTAGATGGGAAGGGGCCAGCGTGTCTGAACAGGTTGCATCCCATACTAGCACTCGACCCATCTTCCATAGAATCAAACTCATACCGTCCGGTCTCTTGCCATCGTCTCTTGCAATACCAGTCGACTCAAGTAGACTTGGCACGTTGACGGTAGCAAGGGACCGGCGTATGATATCGTTAAGTGCGGCATGTCTCGAGAAGCGGCCTGCACTTTTTTGGCATGGGAGTCCGTAATGTCCTAGCTTGTCGACTTCATTGCCACAGGGACATTTATGAGGAGCGCAGACCGGGACCCCAAGCTGTAGACAGGTTGTGATTCGGAGCGTGTCAGGCTCAAGAAATGTTCCTGTATTTAACGAAGGCTACTGGCTACTGGCTTGCGTGGGTACGCACAAAAGCCTAGCACGCGCCGGACCTGTACTACACTTTAAAAGATTATTATAAGTCAGTTTGCAATTTATGTCGTCCCAGCTCCTCTGCGAATTTGGAGAATTAAGAAAGCAATTCTAGCTTCTTCCAAGCCAGCAATCTCAAAGTTTGAAGGGGATGTCCTTAAAATTTTACTTATGAGATTTGCTGGCCTATGGGCAGAAGATAGGAAGCCTGGTAAAGCGACACTAGAAATTTAGCGAATCCCTAAACCACCATAACGAATGGGTAGGGATGCTTGGGTCCAAGATTGCTCGTTCAGCTGCATATTAAGAATCGATTTTGAGTTAATTTTGATTAAGTCATCTTATTGTATCAAAAGATCTGGGTGATTCCAAAAGTAGCAGCAACGGAGCACAAACGTAAATTTTGGGAAAAACAATAATAAATAAATCTCATAAATTATCTTTCGTATACCCGAACATTGATGACCGGCATCGGAGGGAACAAGTCTTTCAATCTCGAATCCATAATGATCCCAGCTTGGACGTCCCACCTAGCACCTTCCATCAGGAGACCATGGACAAAAGCTCCATCTTTCGGAGCGTTCCTGCAATCAAGAATGCTGTCGTACGACGAGAAATGCATTAGGTTGTCGGTCCATGCAGTGAATAAAGTGATCAGCGTAAAGAGCAGTGTCTAGTGTCACTTTAACTAAACATAGCCAGGTTGAAGTAGTCTTAACATTATTATGGTAACCCCGGTCTGTGGGGACCACACCAAGCGAAGCATTATATCAAACCAAACCTGCTGTCGATCCTGAAGCCGGTACAGAAAAATTCAAGCATTAAATAACTTCCACATCCAGTGATATTCAATCATGCTTTAGGGTTGCAGCGCGGAATAGAAAAAGGACTCGTGTAGGCAATTGTTTTTAATATAAGAACCACCGTATGCCCGGTACATCACATGTTGATATTGTAAGAAAATAAGGTTGAATCTCGTTTGGATTCTGTATCAATTATTTGAGTCGATATAACGATGTAAGTGATTATAATGTAACACCCATCACTTTAGAACTGCTTTTTAATGTCGATACCTCTCACGCTGCTGATACCCATCTTATGTGTGATGTGTCGAAGCCTTTAAACTCCAGACATGCTTGACATAAGGCCACACTATATCAAGGCCATGCTTTGACTCGCGATTTTTCTCTAAATTTCTATAAATACACTTTAACATGCCAATCAATTTATGATAGTAATTTCAATTTATACATGCCAATTACATTAAAAACAACCCTAAGGGTAATTTAGTTACAAGTGTGTCTGTATTTTTACGCATGTAAGTACTTACGTGAACTCTTCTTTCATTTTCTTAGTTACATCGCATTGGAGACACATTTTATCCAAAGGCAATTCATATCGTCGTGCTGTACTTTGCATTATTGCAGTCAAAAGACTTTGAGGGTTAAAGAAACCAGCTAACCAAACTGAAGCTGGTAACTGAAATATAAAGTTACAATGAAAATCGCTTTTGTAGATTTCTTATATTTTCCATTATTCAGGAGTTATTGTTTAAACTTACAACGAAGTCTGTAGCCCACGTTTCTAACTCTCTTAGTCGAAGAAGCAAGTCTACAAACCACGCTGATAGACCTAATAAAGACGGATATGCTCTGCTAGACCAAATAACTGGTACCTAAAAAGATATAAAACTCTGCAATAATATATTCTTCAATGGCTGCTAATTACAGTCAATTTTGTAAAAACTAATGATTTCACTTACTTGATCTAAAAATAATGCGTTCTCTAACTCCTCCATATCTGAAGTAATTGTAAGCTCACCCTGTAATTGAGTTACTTTTAATAATAGGATAAACTTTATATAACATCATAGTAACATCTGCTTTTGTTCATAAAATATCGTTGACTATTAACAATGTAAGAAATGCTCAATACTGATTCATACATTTAATTGCCTTTCTTTAATTTACCTTAAGTCCTAAATCCAACTCCCTAAGTGATCTTTTCATCTCTCCAGTTAGGTAATTCATTCGTTCACATTCTTGGAAAGCCACTATCACGTATGGCGTCCTTTCTTCAACCTTTCCCATTATCTCCACCATGTTGAATTCCTCGGGTAACTTCTCCATTATTTCATCAACCATTTGTTTTACCTGAAAGATTAGAAATATCATTATACGTCTACTAAACTACCGTTACGATATTTAATTATTTCTTTTGTGATATAGCTGCTACTTTTATTACGGGAGACTTTATTAATCAAAATGTATGAATTTGTAACCTTATCCTCCCTAGTCACAGTAGCCGCGCCAGATGCCTGAGCGTCTCTCGGTTGCATCTCGAATATAGTTCTGAACAGGTTCTCAGAAGTAGTAGTAAGAAATCCTATCTCAGCATTAGGATGCAGGCCATACAAATATGGAGACTCCGGCGGCATTGCATCTTCTATGTATTGATGATAACCACAATAATCTGTATTAGGCGGTGCTGGGAAACCAGGAGCTAGTTGCAATTCACCATCAACCTTTAAAAATATAATTATATTATCAAAAAAATTCCAAATCAAAAAGTAAAATAAAACTGTATTGTTATTTTTATTCATGGATATCTTACGAGATCAGGCTGCATCAATTCTTCTAAATAAGCATTGCACAATCTACGGTCCCAGTCGTCGGTAATATGACCTCCATACATAATTTCTCCAAAGAGGTACCTAAGATCTTCCCAAGGCACTCTAGAATTCGCTTCTAGATAATTGTACAATACGAACACGCTTATTGTTAAGTCACCTGTAATAATATCATTATCAACAGCCTAAGTCATGTCCCCACTTCAAGCGATTCTTCTCTATGGATGGAATAGGGAGATTGGGCCGTGACCCACCACGCGAGCCCAGTGCGGATTGGTGGGTGCTAACGACTGCAGATGCAGCCGGAACCAACGACTTAACAAGCCTTTCGGAAGAAGAAGCTCAAGATAATAAGTTTTTGGTCATCCATCCAATGACCGACCATAGCGAAAGTTGCTTAACTTTTACGATCGCAAGCTGAATGCCCTAACCACCTGCACCATCGAGCTCATCTACATAATAATATATTTACATACATACTTAAACAATGACATAAATAGTTAAAATGTTGTTCATCATTTCAAAAAACATCTAAAAAATCAGCAACAATCCCACATACCAACATTAAACGGGTAAATTTTATTCCATCCTTGTGGACCAAATTTTCTTCTTTCAGCAACAACCGCATGGAAGTAACATAAAGCAAACAAAATAGCTTTGAATTCCGCCTCCTTTCCACACATCTCGAGTGTCTCTTGGTTGAAATTATCAAGTGCTTTGTGGATGTTAGCCTGAAACAAATGCATAATACTTTGTCATATTTTTCGTGAATATGATATGGTTCAGGAGTTATTATCAAACTAGCAAACCAGTGAACCAAATGTTCACCAAAAAAATGTATTTAATTAATTGAGAACTTCGGAGATTTTGTGTGGTTTCGTTTGAAATAGAAATCACGTGATTTCTCGAAAACCGGAAGTGCTACGTTACTCAAATCCGGTTTGTAGTCTTATCAGACTATTCATATCATAACTTATAACTTAAACATTCTCTTTATCTATCTCATACGGTTTGGCCACTGAAACAGCACCACGGACGGACGGACGGACTTGTCTAATAGATAAGAGATAATATGAATTATGAAATTATCAGAACTCCATAGTCTATAATGCAAATATTTAATTACCTGCATTCCAGTAGGTGGTTCATTGGTAATTTTAATACTCGATTCCAAAATACCTTGTGGTATAATATGCGCAGCAGGAGTAGCGGCTGGCTCTGCTGACATGAATAGCCGGAACTGTTTATGGGTGCCAGTAGCAAAACTTTCCATTTTTTTCTCCAGACTGGGTAACCATTTCTTTACAAGATGAATATTCTGCAAGTCGATAAAAAACAAAAATTAAGCGTCTTAAACTCAACATTTTTCCAAAATAAACTTGATGTTGTATGTTATGTGACTACCTGTAAGACTACCCAATGCCCTTGAGTGATGGCTACATCCATTGCCTGCTCGGCCACAATTTCTTGACCTTGCCCTAAAGACACATTGTGGAAGTTACCAGTGTCCGAAGTGAATCCCATTACTTTTCCCAACGCTTCCACGTCTTTTAAGGGATTCACACCCGGTGACAGTATGAAGAATATCGGGGTAGTGGGACTAGTCTCCTCAAAAGATTTACTGAACTCCACAGTTCGATTCTCTACATATTTTGAACCCATCTTTTCTTCAATATACGCTCTGCAATTAGTTTAACGTGTGCACGTAAATAAAAAAATGGTTCCATATAAAATGAAAAAAAACTGTCAAGAAAATATAATACTGAATTTACTCACGCAACTGCATACGTCATGCGATCGGGACGTAATGCTCGAAACATACATAGTCTCTGCAGCGCAGTTTTGTTTTTCCATTCCTAAATAACGATAATGAATATTTCAGGCTTGAACCGCAGTTACAAAATATACTTGAAAAGTTGGGTTGACATAATTTATTACCTGAGGGAATTTTTCTCTTTCTGGGCACTCCATTTCTACGATTTTCTTCCACCTTTTCTGCGAAGTTTCGATGTCGCGGTCCAAGTTTCTAAATTCATCTTTACTCGCTAGAGAACAAATGCCACCCCAGCTGTTATTTGAAAGGAAATCAACGGGACTTGTCACATGAGGTTTAACTGGGAATCGGAGGAAGAAATCTAATTCAGCCGGTGATATCTCTTCACTCATTAGAAGTACCTGCCAAATATATTCGCATAAAGCTAACCATCATGATCTATGTTACATTATGAACTTTCTTTTTAGTACACGTACCTGGAATGTCATTTGGGATGCAAAAATGAGTTTATCGCATTCAAATAAACCTCTTGATGTGTATTGGAAGACTGAGTAACTAATGCAGTCAATTAGATTTTTTATTCTTTGATTTACTTCATCTGCTGGTACAGCTCTCGAAATAGCCTTTTGAAACACAACACTAAAAGCCTACAAATGAATAAATGATATCAATTCTGTCAATATTAAGTGTTTAAAGTATTTTAATGTAAAAAAACATACCTTGAGGGAGAATTGGTATATAGGATTTATTGTATTCAAATCATTCAGAATGAAGTACAACAAAGAAGCTCTGGCTGCAGCAGGTCTATAAAATTCTCGAGCTTTGTCAATTTGTTGAGATGTTATTTTAGCTTCAGCCACCTGCATATAATATTTTGATATATAGTCATTATTACTGTAGAAGATTCGTATTATAAAAACTATTACATAAGGACCTATTTGACAAAGCTGTTGATGTAGATACAAACCTTTCTTTCAATATCAGCTGCGGTCTTTTTAGTAGTCTCCAAATTTTCCACCAATGCGGTGTCACCTAATATGTTTTCCCCTGCTGATGATAACCTAGATAATAAATCATCCTCTAATTCCTTAAGTTGAATCTTGAACTCGTTTTGCTGCTTCGTTAATTCTGCTTTCAATTCTTCAAGGTCAGGTCTTTCAGCTTTAACTACTTCTGCTAGTAGCTGATCTTCTAATCCATCTCTCGTAACGGTAAAATTGACCAAAGTTGTTTGTGCCTGCATTTCTGGTTTATAATGAGGATTAGCTAATTTGGTATGCAGGATAAGCCTGAAACTTGAACTGTATTCTACTTCTTTGTCTCCGATTTTAATGGCCCTGGTAAATTGAAACGTTTAAATTTTATTTATTATACAGGAAACATGTTACAATATTTTTTTAACGTAAAGACAGAAAAAGTTAAAAAGTATTTAGTTTAGTAACAAAAGGTATCTAACAAAAGTATGCATTGCCATCTGATAAAATGACAATTTTACTTGCCCAATGATTGTTAAAAGGTAGTTTAAATGTACTCACTTCCCCTTCTTTATAAGGGTTCTTCCTAACAGAGGGTCAAGTACAGGATCAACAGTTTCACCAATATTCTCAAAGAGAACTGTGTTTCCTTTTATTATAGCTTTCTCTATAGCTTCTAAGTACCCCTTTTGACCTAGGCGTATTACTTGCAGTTGTTCACCATATTTCTGTTTGATCCATTTTACACCTTGTAACTGGAATTTGTAGCAAACTTACAAAGTATCAAACTATTTCGTTTTTGTTATTAGAAATAAATCTAGGATTTTGAAATTCATTTTTACCTGTGGGTCAATCATCAAAGGCCAACGGTCTGAGTTGGACAAAATGGTGGCATTTTCAGTGCTCATTCGGTCAGATGGCAGTCCCTCATTTTGCCACATAGCTATACATGTATCATCTGTTAGCATTGTTAAAGGATCCAGGCCATCCGTTATTGGAATCGGTGGCTATAACATAGAAAAAGTTTTGTTTTCAGTGGTCCTATGATACTCGTATATGTAAATAAGATAATCATAGATACCTACTACAAAAATTCTAATATTAAGTGCATATTGTTTCTGACGCCGCTTTTTATCTTTACTTGATGCATAATATCTTAGTACAAAAGCAAACATACCTCTAGAGTCTTTAAAAACACTAGCCACTGCTTGTGCATAAGGTCCAACCTATATTGTTTAGTGAAACATCCCACGTAGGATATAAATGCGCACACTAACAGCACATCGCCAGGGAGTGTAGTATTCTGCTGCATGAAACTGGAACAAACAGTTGTCGTACATTTCTATGGAATTAAGTTTTATTCGGATTAACTAAGTCCTTAACTGATAACAATTATTCGTGACTAACGGCCGCTCGCGATTTCATCGTTAACTTTAGGTTTTTTAAAACGGGATAAAAAGAATTCCATGTCTCAATCCTGATCATAAACTATATGCGTACCAAATTTAATCCTAATCCGTTCAGTAATTTTTGCATGATTAAGTAACAAACATACAAACTCTCACATTTATAATATTAGTAAAAAAGTATATTTAGTAGGATGTTCGTATAAGCATTGCAATTGCTAGATTTATATGTTCTTATTTCTGGTGTAAAAATGTATTGTACCGTCGTCCAACTTTTCTACTACTGTTCTATTAAAAGACAAATCTGATCGCATATTTCTCCAGAAATATTTTAATTTACCAAGCATATTTATACTAAAGGAGAATTATTCACTCACTTAGACACAGATTCGGCCCAACGCACATTTTCGCTAGCAAGGCCGTTCACAAGTCTGTTAGCAAGTTGAATAGTCTGGTTAGTGGCGTCTGCCTCCCTCTGGCATTTCATCTTCTCCGATGTTGCTTTTTCAAAGTCCGCCGTAAGAGTTGCGAGCAACTCTTCAAGAGACTGCACAAAGACGAACAATGCATGTAAAGACACAATTCCATCTATTCTAATGAATCATTTAATGTTCTAAAAGACGTTATTTGATGGTAGTGAAATAAAAACGCTACTTACAGCAACTTTTGCTTTAATAGATTTAAGTTTTTCCACAGCCGCAGCTAACTCAGCATTTGCTGCCTGTAAAGCTTTTCTTTTTGGCTCAACGTCACAAAATACTTCAAAAAACTTGATTATATTTATTACCCAAGCGCAGAGACCAGCTGCAGCGGCAGATTTTGATCTAACAAACTCTGAAATCGAACTAGTAATTTGAGCATATGTAGTTTTAAAAATGTTTTTATTAAATTTTATTATATAATAGTGTTTACCAGGTTCAAATTCGGCATCTTTTAGATAAGGTTGAATAGCTTTAATGACATCGGGATGAATATTCTCCTTGTCATAATTTATGAGAGACTCTAAAAAGACATCGACTTTTGCCATTACAATCTAAAAAATAATTGAGTTTTTTTAAACCACCTTTACCACACAGACAATATTTATGAAATAAATCCACTATGATTGGTTCCTACCTTAGCAGATTTCCAGCTTCTATCCTTTGGTATTTTCCCTCCAGGAGCCATTAATACCATGACAGCCGCAGTTACGTTAGTGACCGCTCCAGGTGGCGACCCAAATGATTTGAGTTCGGTAAGATTAGCTTTGTTTAAAGTATTCAAAGCTTCTTGAGCAGCAATTAGAGCTGGTTCAGCCTTGATAAGATCCTCTTCACAATCCTTCTGTTTCTTAGATACTTCCTCAGTTATAACTGCCACTTTTTCTTCCTCCTCATCAGCTGGAACATTGACATTTCGAAATTAGACAGTGATTTGTTATATTTAAAGCATTATATATTCTGACAAAATACAAAATAATACATAGTAAGCTGTTAATATTAGACCACAGAAAACATATAACATTCAGAGTGGTTTTACTAAAAGCGGCAACTCTCTTTCTAGCAAACCGAAGATGTTTAAGATAAGAAAGAATGATTAAGTAAATAAGTAACGAATAAAAGTACAAAATATTTTTTTTTTTGAACAGCTCCTTTTACCTAGAGCTTTCTCGCTTTGGACCTTAGCAGTCTCAATTCCAACCATTTCAATGAGTTTGTCTGCAGCTTCATTCTTTTGTTGTAGCTCTATCTCTTGAACAGCTAGTTTAGCTTTAAGGTCATCTACTTGAACCGCAGTACATCGAAGTTTTTCTAAACCGTTTTCCAACCTAAAAGCAACATGTTATGATAATTATAAAACATAGTTAAAAATCAAATTAAAAACAAACAGTTTAATGAATATTTATATTAGTTACGTACCTAACAATTTTTGCTTGTAACTCGCTAGTTTTATTATTTATCAGTTTTGCATATAAACTAATTTGCTCCAAGTAACTCTTAGGAGTTGTGTAGTTATACCTTCTTTCATTTGCTAAATAAGACTTAGATACTGTATTCACAGAAGTATGAACATACGCCATAAACCGGGCTACCGAATCTTTCAGAGAAACCTAAATCAGAGCAAAATAATTACATTACTTTCCTAACGAACAACGTAATGAGAATTCGAATTTATATTTTTACATACTGGTAAAACATGTAACGCTTCCAAGAAATTCATAGCCACGGACACAAGCGCCTCTTGTGGCCATTCATGGAACCAATTGATGGAAGTACAATTTATCAATGCGGGGAATTTTCGAGATCTTACTCTCAACGTAGAACCGACCGGAGAAAAGCACAAAACCACTTTCAGTTGCTTTCGTACTCTATCGATGAAAAACTTCCAACACACTTCCCTTGTGTCTGGTAATCCAGCGCCTTTGACCTAAAGCATATCGCGATTATTACTGTTATTAGTAATCTCATCTGATATATCCTTAAATTATAAAGTATGGTCGCATTATTAATTTATAAAGTAAATGTAAATTTCCTTACTTCATTTCTCACTCCTGCTATTATATTTTCAATCTCGTCATCGGGAAATAAATCGGCGACCTCACCGGATGCTAAAAGGTCGTTAATAAGCACCAAAAATTGTTCATTGGCGACTTGAGCATCAGTCATTAAAAACATAATACCAACATTTTTAAGCCCAGTCTTAATGTATAATCCATTCAATTCATTCTAGAATTTGAAATAATAATATGTAATAACTGAAATTAAGTTTATTTAGTTTAGTTTGTGAAAAATGAGAGAAACAAATATTATACCTTAAGATCAGCGACACCATATCCTTTCTTTAGTTGAATTTGTGAAACTTCCAAACTAGATATAAAAGCCGCTAAACGTGATAGTGACTGTTTTCCTGAGCCACCAACACCAACCAAAAGGGCACTGCCTCTTGGACTTTCCAGAATCCGATTTATTCTATGTAAGAGAGGAACATGAATTATTGCTTGACCTATGTATTCACATACCTATACATATTCGTAACGTTAATTTCGTTGGTGGTAAGAAATACTAACCTACATATGTGCATCATTGCGTCCTCAAATAACACCAAATTCATAGCAGCTATAAGATCGTTGTAACTTGCCATTGCTTCAAGGAGAAGTTTATTCAGTTGCTCCCATGTCTCTATCGGCATATATTTGGGCTCTCCAATGCCTCCAGCAAAATGGCAATAAATGTTAGGTTTTTCGAAAACCGCACCTTCATCCATTTCCTAAGCATTACAAATAATTTTAAAAGATATTTTAAGTAAGGTATATAATTTATTATCCGTTTGATTGTTTTTTTTATAAAAGTGAGATTCCATATTATTATATTATCTTTATCAATATAACTAAATAGTATACCTCGAATGTCTTCTTACAGATATCGACTTGCATCTTCAAGAAGGCGTCAATATCTTTATCTTCTGTGAGCTTGTCACCGTACACACGATGCGTTTCATGTAACCAAAGACGAATAATATCCGATGGATTAACCAGACATTCATTTGTACTGAACAAAAACCCCTGAGAACAAGAAACAGGGTTAGCAATCACCCGGATTTTGAAGAATACTTTTTGGAATCCAGCCCTGTAACACACATTGTTTTTTTGCACTATTTTTGTAGATAATCTACGCTTGCATAATAATAAGTTACCTGGAAGACATTAGACAAGTCCCTGAGGTTGAAAATGTAATGAAATTTAATAGCTGTCGGAAGAAATACTTGCGACACTTTATTATGAAGTGTCATCGTCGCAGTAACAACATTAACTGAAACAAAGTGGAGTTGAAATTAGCCCTTTTAACTGCTTTATTAAGAAAAACTACATAGATATATATATGTAGATACGTGTAATACATACGTGATAGTTTATAAATTATGGGATTTATTCTGAGCTCCGGATTACTTAAATGCTGACTCAAAATGGAGTGATAAATATTATTTAAAGCTTCGTTATTCGGAAAACTTATAGCAAACACACAAAAGTGTCGTTGAAGCCTTGGATTGATAGTAAAACTACCAGAGGTTGGATTCATACATGAAACATATTGAGTATTATGTATGTCTTTCAGGGATAATTTTGTGCGATCATACCAATGATTGTAATCTAAATGTTGTCTTATAATTGTATGCGGCTGCACAGTTCCATATGTGTCTACTTCGGGCATATTCATATCATCTATGAAGTAAATTAGGGTCTTATTCCCTGGGGGGCCATAGTTACGACCAGCTTTCTTTTCCAATGGCTTCTCCAAAATCTTTTGCAACATTTCCGATGATGTGTAGAAATTGAACGGAACAGATTGAATAGCGTAGTTTTCGGAAAGACTGCAAAAAATAAATTGTATTATGATTACGGATTCCATTTCTTAGGTTATTATATGACCAATGATTATATTGTTTTAAAGTTTCATGGTCACTAACATTATAGTAATTTGGAAACTCACTATAAACAAGGTGCAATCCCGTAAATATCATAAATTACTATAATATGAATATGTTCATAATGATTACCTTTGTAATTTTTCGTTAACCAAAACCGTTTTACCGCATCCAGCTCCTCCAACAAGCATTACAGGATGTTTATTTTTCATAAGTAAGTCCAAAAAGAATCGAATTCTTATTGTTTCTGCAGTGGGAACTAATACAGCCTAAAACACAGAAATAAAATTTGATTGAACTGGGAAGGTATATATGTACTTACTGGCTACTGATATATATTCATTCGCATAACTTGCCTGTAACGGTACGTCAGAGTCCAACTCAAATTTGGGTATTTTCTCTGTCCAAGGTGTAAATTGTTTCGAATCATGGTCTATGTAGAAATCGAAAACTGTACCTCCAGGTGGAAATTTAATAGTTTTAAATTCATTAACCCACCATTTAGTGAATTCTTAAAGAAATCAATATCTGTTTACCATGATATCCAAATAAATTAAATATATACTCTTAATTTAGCAATAAATATTCACTTACCGACTCTATAGTCTATACCAGTGTCCTGAAACATAGCAGATCCAAATGCCCAAACGCAAGCAAAAACGAAGAAAATATCATACCATTCTTTCGGACATTCTGGCGGTATGTTTTCAGGAACAAGTAGACAATTCAATAAATGACACAACATTTGAATGTGTGCCATCTCAGCGATTGGAGTTATTTTCTTAAACCTAGTTCTAATTGTTTCTAAGCATGATGGTATATATTTATCAAAAAGGTTCACCAAATTTGACTTCTCTGCTGGTATTTTTCTAGTTTCTATCCAACTTGTAACGTATCTGTAATATTACAGAAAGTATAAAAATATTCTACTTTATAAGTACTAAATATCCAAATTGAAGATTAAACTTACGGGTTCCATCCCAAATCCTGAGCATTGATATACAAAATACCTGCTCTAGATACAGTGGCTGGAGTGGCCGTACGAAGATTAGATATTTCAAACATCAGCCTCATTGTCGGTGTTAAGGCAATTCTTTCATTACTAGCCAGAGTTAATATTTTATTATCATCCATTACTGTATTCAGAGATTCGATCCACATGGGGTCTATATCTCCATCCAATATTATCCACTTTGGATTTTCCCCAACTAGATTTGCTTGATCTCTCATTATAACTGAGAAGAGTCCATCTTTCCATTCACGAGTCGCAGGGTTTATTATTCCAAATAATTCGTCATTAGTTACAGCTTTTGGGTTCAAATCGTTGTAAATTGGCTTTTTTCTCAAATTTTGATAGGTTTTAAATAGCGTCTTCCATACTTGGGTTTTGCCTGTGCCAGCATTGCCCACAATAAAAACTGAATGACGCACTTCTAAAAGTTCCTCCAGCTGAACCACTTTTAAAATAAAATTGTCTTCTGGTTGCAGCAATAAATCCATAGCTGCTTGTTTTACAGTTTTCTCAAAATCTAAATCTCTTTTACGTGGAACTTCTAAAGCAGGAAATAAGTCACCAATCAATCCCATGAATACCGGCATATCATCAGTTACTATCTTAGGTATATTAAAATCTCGAAGAGTCCGCATAAGTACTTCTTCTTCAGGTCTGCCGGGATCCCCGCGCTGTAAAATAAAGATACCATCACTTATTTGTTAAGCCCTTACTAGTTAAAACATTATATACTTAGTATAAATATTAAATACCTTTAAAGAACCCGCTACTACGAGTACTGATTTAATTGCTCTCAATCCCCAATCATAATGATCTTGTTTTGAAAGTAATTCTTTACACAAAGTATAAAGTGTAATAAATTTTCTAGCCAAAATTTTAGCTTCTTGAAAACCTTCAGCAACTAACATGATTTCGCAAATCAATTCAAAATCTGGTACGACCATCGCGCAGGGTCGGAATAACGCTTTCAAATTTTCTGGCAATTCTGTCCTGCCAGCATAACCTGGATTCATTGTTATGAAAATTCCGACACTAGGCACCAGTACAATAATTTCACCCATAAAATTAAATTTCTCCTTCTTATCCCTAAAAGTAAAATAAGGTTGTATTAACACCAGGTGTTTAAATTAAGATTAATGCAAATCAAATCTAAAGCAATTTATTAAGCATAAATGTAATGTTCACTTGAATAAGTCGAGCGTGGTCGAGTGGTTTGTACGCCGGGTTTCATGGTGTCGCCGACTCGAGAGGTCCCGGGTTCGAATCCCGGTGGGGGCAGATGTTTGTGTGATGAATACGAGCATTTGTACTCCAGTCATGGATGTTTAATATGTATTTCTATATAAATATACTTATATATGTACAGTATATGTATTCTATCCGTTACCCTAGCATCCCATAACACAAGCCTTACAGTGCTTACTTTGGGGCTAGGCTAATTGGTGTGAGTGTCGGAAATATTTATTATTATATTTATTATTATTAGCTGAATGTTACCTTATAGCATCTTGCACCGATTTTACTTGAACTGCAACTACAGATAACACTTCAACAGATATACGATTGAATTCGTCAAAGCATCCCCAAGCACCTGTTTGTGCTAAACCTTTGTAAATATTACCGCATGACTAAAAAAATATGTATATGTAATAACATTTATTTTGTAACAAATAATCGTCTTTATTGATGTGTAAGTTAATAATAATCACCTGATAGTCCATTTGTTCAGAGCAATTGAAAACATACACCATTATACCCAGAGCTCGTCCCAAGTCTTTTGTTGTTTCGGTTTTGCCAGTACCAGCAGGTCCAGCTGGACCACCGCCCATTATCAAGTGCAGAGACTAAAATAATTTAAATGATTCATCAAAGTAGTTTACGCGTTACAGTTGATATTGTGATCTAAGTATAAGTATAATTAAATACAACCAACCTGAGTCAATGTAATGTAGCACCTATCTGTCAATGGTGTAATAACTAGCCGGGGAGTGTTACCCAAATACTCATAGCTGTATTTGAATTGAGCATCGCAAATATTAGCGAAACAATGAAACGCTCCCTCATCCCATCTATAATATTAAAGCTCTCGTAATATAATCTTGAATTAAATGTGTATTCATTTATGTTATAATTTAATGTAATTAAACGTGAACTATTATGTACAGGTAAATACATTCTATCTAATTGTGAAAACAATTAATGAATTGAGTTATGAAGTCAGACCAATATGAATTTTAGTAAAGCTAAATGGTACGCAATGGTTTTCCTCTATCTAACAAAATTTTAATAATCGTGAATGAAATTGTGTTTAGTAATGTTAATGAAAAATGAATAACCTGTGTGTGCACATGACTTCTATTTATTACTTAGGTGATCTATCACTGAAACCTGTGTCTGAGCTGTGACTGCCATTGAAATGCGGATCCGGCTTCAACCTTCGCTTGAATCAATTTACTGACTACATCTCTTGAGTGTACATCTATAGTACAAATCGTCATAATTTTCTGACGATCTTGCTTACTGAGTTCTCCTATTAACAGAGTTATAAGCGTACTTAATTGATTTAACTGTTTCTTATAATAGTCTTTGAGTGCATTATCATATCCCTCCTCTAGTCTTGAGAAGGCCATGTTGACTTCAGTTGTCCACCAAATCTGTGAACCGCATAGTGAAACTTGTGCCATAAAGTCAAACAACCATTGTTCTCTCGGTTTCTCTTCATAGGAGACAATTGCTTCTCCGAAGTATTGGCGAATAGTCGATCTCATAATATCTTGAATTCTGTTCAGCCATATTTCCACCTGTTAAATATATTTACTCAGTGCCTTCCTTTTACCCTAAAGCAAACGTTATATTAAACTGAAAAACTGTTAAATTATCTTTAAAAACTACTTACCGCACCGGTGCAATCAGCTGTCCCATGAAATGGAACATACTCACCATCTTTGGCTATCATTCCTAAAGATATTTTATCCTTAGGATTCTCACTTTCAGCAAATTTAAGTTTTGCTATAGAATCAAATAACTTAGTTAAATGTCTGAAAAGGTAATTTATCTTATTTTATTATAGTCACAAATATTTTTTTTACTTGCTCAAATACCGTAAGTAATAGAATTCGCATATTTTTAATGATTGTGTACCTTATTACAAGATCAGCTTGGTTGCCATTTGAAAGAATATCAAGTAGATCTGCTGATGACACAAAATAGAATCTGGGGAATGCTAGACGTTTTGTTTCTAGATATTCTGCCAATGCTTTCTCACAAATGATCAAATCCTTTTGTAAAGAGTCCAACTTTTCAATCAAGCCATCCTTATTAGTCCCTTTTACAACATTTGGTGTTTTCGACATTTCCGTTGATAGAATCTGCAATGAAGGACAAGGTTAATAACCTTTTTGATAGAATAATCTATTGCTTCCACTTTTATGTTAGTATTTTATACAAACTAACAGAAAATAAATAATACACTAAGCTATGAATAATATTACCAAAGACTAATATAAGACACAACTAATAACAGAAATGGCTGTCGAAAATGCAGTGAAGATAGTTTTAGACAGCACAGATAGTAAGTACAAAATCACCTTAAAAGCCGAATCAATTCTATCAAATCTTGCCGAGTCTTCAGGCAACTGTTTCCTGATATCTTCTGAACTCATAAAGATACTCTCCAGGTGTGTCCAAGTACGTTGCACCTCAAACCATACGGTGATCACCTGATCCGCTATAGATAGCTTCTGTTGCCAAGCAGAAACCTCTTCTAGGAAATGCGCTATAAACTTGGATGTTATTAGATTTTGTAGTTGAACCTGGAAAATAAGATAAGTTCTTTTTCCTTGTTATGTAGTACATACATTTAAGAACATCCTTTTGTATGTAAGTAAGTAAGTGGTAAGAACCTGATTTTCTTCCAAAGTTTCTATGAGCTCTTCGCTAGCTCGCAGTAAAACACAGCCAGTTCTCGAATGTATTTCTTGCTCGAATTCGAGTCCTTTCCATGTAGTATCAAGATCTTTGAGGATTTTCTCCATAGACATTTCTTTAACAGCTTTATCTACTATGTTCTTTACTTCTTCTTCACATTCGTGTAAGTTAAGTGCTAATAAGTCAGCCAGAGTGGTGTTAAGATCCATCACGATCCTAACCTAATAAGTAGTGAGTAATAAAATATTTACTATACGTCGCCAATTAAAATTATTCTAATATAACTCATCTAAAAGAATCAACGTCTATAGTTTTCCTTTAAAGTAAATTTAGTTTTTTATTATACTTCGTTTTTAGTTATTGTGAACAATAAAAGCTTGAGACAGTTAAAACAAAAAAACGAACGAAGGGAAAACATATAACAAAATGTTGGTACGCACGGTGCATGGTGCTAGAACAAAAGGTAAAAATAAGTTTCATCCCAAAATTTCTAAGTCAAAGGTGCGAGACTACTGTTCCATACAAAGAAAAATAAGTATATCATCAAAAAAGCATGTTAATTAAGCACTTTATGCTTAGTATATTATAATTAAATACAGATAAATGATACAAGTTATCCTTGATTTTCAATAAAATATATCCACAAATTATTTTGCCCACAAGATATACTTATTGATCAAGCTAAGTAACAGTTAAAGATTTTTGAAATGTCGATTGCCAAAAATATTTCCCGCATTCTTTTGCTTTTAACTTTTCATTTGCCTCTATAGGCATTCCATATTATGCATAATGCGATTATAGCCCACGTTGAAGAATATACTTACAGTGACTTCAGGTGGCAATGCAGCTAAACTCTGTGAACCACAAACATTATTTACAATAACAAGGCATTTATTATTTACATACATAATAAAACATCGAGTTTGTATGTACACGCATTTCATAGCTAATAACAAGACTTTCGAAATTTCGTGAGCATTCAAAGCAACACATGCTACACATTAAAGCATGCAAAATGCATCAGGCTCAGCCTCAGTCACATTTTAACATCGACAATGAATATAAATCGTGCTCATCACACAGAAAATATTATTTACAGACACTTTTATTTACAATATTTTATTAAAACATTCATTTTACAATGTTTAATAAAATTATATACAAAAAAGACAATACTTACCTTTGTAGATCTCATTAATTGATCCCAATGCCGTTCCCTAATTGCTGGATTCTGAAGCTCACCGACTGCTCTTAGTGACGTCAGCATATTTTTTACTGTTGCTTCCAAGCTGATGTAAGTATCCCAGCTAAATTTCAACAGTGGTGTTAAATGTATAGCTAAATTTATTAAAGTTAATGGCAAGACTTAAAACATCTGATTTTATCTACCTTCTCATTTCCTTATCAAGCAATCGAATTTCTTTAGCAAATTTCTTACACTCTATGTCCATATTTTCAACATCTATCTTACGCCATGGGGTAGTCTTCCAATCTTCAATGCTTGTTCTTACTATGTAGACATAGTCCCAGAGTTGCTATAATCAAATTTACTTTTTTAATAAAGGTCAAAATATTGTTATCATTCTAAAATTTAGAGTAATTATAGAATATACAACCTTCAACATTCTCAGCTCTTTCCTACACTGCTTTAATAATTTAAATTCTGGTACGTTCACTTCAAATAATGACCCCGACTCTTGTATATTTTTCATTTCCTCTTCTAAAAACATCATCTCACGGTCTACTCTTGTCATGACCTCGTATGGATTCTCACATTCGTATTTAAAGAACTGTAACATAACATAATCAACGTAACTATTCGAGAATTGCAATTCATTTTTATTATTTTTATTCATGAATATGCTCCAACAAAATGCATGTGTCAGAAGGAAACTAGTGAAGAGTTATTTGAACACAACCGTTCATTCATTTTCAGTTACCTAAAATGCGAGATACACACCTCATATCTTTTAAACACTTCTCTATAGTATGTGACATGAGCGTCGAATGTAGCAATTTTTTTCCTAATGCCACTGACTTCAGCCGCTTGTAGTGGTGCTACTTGTTGTTTAACTGTTACAGCTAGTTTCTTTGTGGCTTGCCATTGTTCAGGTAACTCCTACAATAAGAATATGAAATTGACAAAACTGTCACATTCATTGAGCACAAAAATATTATTTAATTGTAATATATTACCTGAAGCAAAACATTAACTTCCTCTGGTATATCCATATCGTAAAACTTTAATAGTTCAATAGTTTCAGTAAGAGGTTGAAACATCTCGTCAGTAGTCAATGTACGTTCTTTGACATTCATCAAATATCCCATTACATTAATTAAAGCCCCATAATCCCCTTCTGGTACAGGTTGCATCAAACCTTAAATAAAATAATAGTACAATATTATACGTGATTCCAAAAATAAATGATTAGGTATAATATTTTTAAGATACCTTCATCTGCTTTACGTATAAAGTCAGCCAAATCGCTAAGACTCGTTGTTACATTTTCTACTAAATGCTCTTTGTACATGTTTCCCCATTTTCTCACAGTGTTGAGCAATGCCTGAAGAAAGGGTCTAACGTCCACCTAGAATAACATTTCAAAATGTAGATATTACGTAAAGATTTTTGATATTACTAAATACGACAATGTAAAATTTTGCGTACCTGAAACCAGCAATTAAACACCTTAAATGGATCCATATCTTCAATCTCTATGAAAAGATTCTCAAAATGATCTATCTGTTCCCTAAATGCTTCCATTTTCGGAGGACATTGTACTGGGGCTGGTAGGTCGTTATCCTCTGATCCAATTCTGTCTATTTCTTCAGGCTGCAGTATCCTTCCGTAAGTAAGAAATATTTCCATTATAGCATCTCTTTCTTCGAGCCACAGATATGCATAGTTTTCAAAAGTTTTGCAAAATTCATTTGCATCTTCTATAACCTGAATAAGAAGTAATAAATATGAGTAGTAAATATTAACAGGCATATCTAGATACGATAATTTTGATGCAATTCTGTTATACCTTTTCTATTCCTTTTAAGATTTCTTCTCTCATTTCAATGATATCCTCACTTTTTATTACATCTTCTTCATAGGTTTCTGTTTTATTTGTATCTATTCTGTTGATCAACCTAGACATCATCAATATATCATCAATGATTCCTATTATTAATGCTGTAAATCCTTTTTCATTGTTTGGATCCAATGATGGAAAAAATACCATATCTGGCTCAAGTAATTCTAACTGAGCTTGAAATAGTGGTGCTAAATTATTTTTAGGATTCATATGTTCTGCTATATAACCCAAGCTGAAATTGGCAAATACAATAAAGTACCATAGTAAGTTTAAATATAAATAAGTATTTAATAATTAGTTTAAATATAAATTAATTAATGTTGAAAATGATTTAAATAATTCTATTGAGCGGAAAATAACTCTTGAAACTGTTTTAATAGAAGCAGATAGAAACTATTCAGTAATTATCGAAATTTATAAGTTAAAAATTTAATCTAAAGAAAATTTTACTAGAAATAATTCCACGCGGACTAGTCAGCAGACGGGACTCGAACCCGCACCCTCCGCTGTCTCGGCGGATGCACTGACCATTATGCTACCGCGGCACTAATTGTCCGTGTCGAATTTACTCTAGTTGTGGGTTACTTACAAAGCGAAGAGATGGCGGTGCCTTGCAGCCTAAGAAATACTAGAAAGAATGCCTGGTCCACTTGGAATTATTTCTAGTAAAATTTTCTTTAGATTTAAATATCTAGCAGTTAAATGCTCAAAAAATAAAAATATATTAAATATTGAATTATAAATATAATATTTATTCACCTGCAAGCAATACACTTAAATAAAGATTCTTCCATCAAATTGTCAATGAAAGAAACATAATTTCTCCAAATTTCACTGTCTTGATTTTCTTGCATGTTAAATAGTTCCATATTCTCTTTTAGTAATGTCTCTATGCGTTCTGCTGAACATTTAATTGCAGTGTAACGGTGACTCTTTTTCTCTGTTCGATCCTCCAAATTTAAAAGGGTATCCTAAAATCCATATTAATTGGAAATGTTATACATATGTCTGTGTACTTTGGTGTTGTATATGAACAGTGAAAATCTACCTTTTTCCCTTCTTTTCTTTCAAACAAAGGCAAACTAGCCCATTCTTTCATTACAGTCTTTATTTCCCTCAAATTCTCTTGAATTTTTGACATTCGTTCAAACAAATTTCCAACTAGTGTGTGTAGTTCTTGCAACTGTGTCCATAAATCTGTAAGTTTGTATTAATAATGAAATATTCTATAGAGTTGCATACCTTACATTACCTTCTTATTTTGCTTACTACCTTCAGAATTCCAATTTAATTCATTTTGAGCTAACGCTATTCTTTGATCGATGGCCTTTATTTCATCCTCTACAAGATCAAATTCAACTTTTTGGCTATTTCTTCTAATTTGGTTATACCAATCGATTGTGATGCCTAAGTTAATTCTATATTGCCTGTAAGTTTCTTGTTTTTCAAATAACACTAGACTTTCTTTTGGTAGACTTTCTTGTACATCAGGATTATTTCGTAAATGGTGAACTTCTTTTAATATATCTAGAATCTAAAATCAAGTTATACATAAATTAAGGTATGGAAAGAATGGAAAGTAAAACATTGCTTATTTGAAATGTTTAACTTTATATAATTTTTATATGTATCAATCAATTTAACTTACCATTGGACTGAAATTTAAAACAAGATCTGAACCTTGCCGCGCTATTATAGAGTTCTTAGTTTTACTTTCAATTATTTTTGGAATATTAAAAGTCCAATCATTGAAATAATTCTTTTTAAATTCGTTTATATCTTCAATAAGTTTATCGTACCTTTTGAAAAGCCTCATCGCTTCTTCCGAACCCTTTATCCTACATATGAGAAAAGAAAAGATTATAAAATGGTACATTTACACTAATCTATTCTTTATCTTTTGTCTATCAGGTGAATGTGGCTATAGTTAATTTCAAAAAATAACTACCACTAAACTATGATGTGTTCTAAAGTGATTAAAAATGGACTCCTCACTATTTTGTTAAGGTCTAAACTAGATGACTGTAAGCCGAGTAATCAGCTTTCGCAATTTGCCCCACCCCGGTGACTTACGGGTGCGGCAAATTGCGAAAGCTGGCTACGGGCTTGGTTATCCTCGCAGCCAGCGTGGTCATGAACAGGAGTCCTCCTGCGACAGGAGGAAGGAATGCGTCTATCTCCATGATGCCATACTTGTGAAGGCGTTGTGTCTGTTCGGTGAATAACTCCTAGAAAAATATTTCGTTTGCTTCAGCATCATAAACTATGATTCTCACTCTTGTCCCCTTATTAATAAACAAGGAATAAGCTTAGACTAGTTACGCCGTGTGTGGTTCATATCACTCAAGTGCCATTAATTTGTACTTTAATGAAGAGAGACAAAACATAGAGATACTTATTATTTATTTATTAATAAGGGAGATAGAGTTTTAGAAATACTCTATTGACGAAAAAACTTACTTCGCATATAACAATTTCTTTTTCCAACATCACAAGTATTTCGACATATTTGGCAGTGAATTCATTTTTTATTAGTGGTCGATCCAGAACAGATCCCACTATATCGATAAGCTGCAATTATTTAAATTAAATTATTTATAAATTAACAGCTTTGTGCCTTTTATTCATTTAGTTATGTTCTAATATGTATGTACAGTTCTACCTTGAAAATGTCCTCTAATGTCGGGCAGTTATCAAATGACTCGACTAAGACCGTTGATAATTTCAAATCTAAATCGACGATATTGTTTTGAAAGTCCTTAAAATCGGCATTAAATGTTTCATCATCGGGTTCTAAGACATCGTAAGACTTGGATGCAAAACTATGAAAGAACGCTTCAAACTCGGCAGATATATCTCGAATTTGTAAACTCAAAACACGTCCCTTCATGCCGCCGACTTCAATTTTTTCCAGTTTCTGGAACTCTAATACTGTTTTGAAGAACCACTGGATTGTATCTAGTCTCTCGAGAAACTTGTTCAACCTCTCGAAGACCACGTTCGGATGAAAAGTCCATGGTACCACTCTTCTATCAACGAAATATTTGTGCAAATTGTCCTTGAAGTACCCAAAGGTACTTTGGAAATTTTTCAATATGTCTATCGTTTCTTGGATGCGCTGAGTGGCTTCGTCAATATCGCTGTGAAATAGCGTACTCGGATCTAAGCATTTTTTTGCCTAAAATTTAAAGAAATATCTTAGTTGCGTCCGGGTAATATTTAATATTATTGTTTTAATGCTAAAATAATAAAACCTGATTAAATTCCACTTGTATTTAAAGTTCAAGGTGCTTATGTGACATGTGTGCAAATGGAAGAGTCTCATAAACATAAGGTTTTAAATACCTAAACAAACTGCCAGTTCTGCACAATTTCTTTACGCTGAATGCACTAAAGCTCCCGAATAACCCTGAGGTAGGTTAGGTATCAACCATAGATTGCACCATCACTTAGGGTAAGTATAAGTTTAGCTGTACTGAATTAACTTGCAGGTTAGTGCGTGTTACATAGTTAACATCTGCAGTTATAGCAAAAATTAAGCAAACAGAAAGTTAACAAGAGAGAATTCAATAGTTTATATTGCGCGAATTGCCAAACTATTAAAACTGACAGAAACGTATTAGAAATTATGGAAGCGACAGTCACTGTAACTGTTAAGACCCAATCTACGGCAGATAAAATATTGGACTTAGTTTATTTATTTAATCCAATGTTTTTCTGCCAATCTCATAATGACGAAAACTAAATTGTTTTTCCGAAGCGCAAAGCAGCTAGTAATATCATTCATTTTTGGTCCGCCATCCCATGATAGATTTTTTCGAATGCAAGATGAGCGTAACAATCGATTCTAGAATACGTACATTAATAAAACCACTCCTTTAATTCATTTCTTTGCACTTACACTACAACCGATTTCGCTTCGCTCAGCTCTACTAGCAAAAAATACAATGCTCGCGCACTACATTTATGCTTACACTAGCGGCTTCCCGCGACTTCGTCCGCGTTAACTTTAGTTTTTTGTAAATCCCTCAAGAAAACTAACACTTTTCCAGGATAAAGTTTCTTGTGTCCAGGTCATAAACTATATTCGTACCAAATTTTGTCCAAATCCGTTCAGTACTTTTTGCGTGATTGAGTAACAGATATACAAACTTTCACACTTATAATATAAGTAGGATTAAAATTTATCTTATATCCTACCTGATAAATTAACAGATTAGAGATTTGTTTCAAAAGAACCATCAGCTTGGAGGAACTGCAGTAGTACTTCGAATCCCGCCAAATCATACAAATGACGTGAAACAGGGGTCGAAATAAAGCCTGACATTCGGTGAAATCGGTGTCTTCCAATACTTGAAAGTGTCTCTCCAATGTGTGCAAATACAAGTCTATTTCTCGTGCCTCAGCCAAAGCTGAAATTTTCGAACGTCCTTGTGAACCTACTAGCTAACATTGAATGTACACTAATGTATCATTCTAATTTATGGGATTGTGGTTTAGCACAATAAGGCGCAGCACACCTGGAGAGGCGCGGCTACGATACTAACAAGTTACGAATTGTAGTTAAACCCTAATTCCTATATCAGAAATTTAAAATATTTCATGGCATGTAACAATACATAAGCGGCGCATAGTACTGCAAAGCGGCAACGAGATCCGGCACGCGACTACTCCGCTCCATGGCTTTAAGCCGGGCTCAAATTGCCGCGCGCCGCCGCCGCTCTGTTGTTCTTTGCCGCGCTCAAAATTGCCGCGCGCCGCTTCGTGGCTTTTCGCTGCGCTCGGAGTCGCCGCGTCTAGTATCTTTGCCGCGCCCCTTCCGATGTGCGCTGCGCCTTTGAGAATTTAATGATTCAGTAGGTAAAGGTACAATTCAATGAACGGGTAAAAGCGAGTAGTGAGAAGCGTCTCACATTTCTACTTAGCACTATTCTAAAGTCTGAAACCCACAGAGTATTATTAAATAGTTTATTAAAGTTCCATTCACGTTGCTCGTGTGACTTTCAATTGTAAATAAAAAAAACGATACACAACTCTTATTCTCGGTGTATTCATGTTCTTTCATTTCCTAATTACAATTCAATGAATAATGCAAGAAGCCAATTATTTCTAACGATTTTCGTTGACGACGTCATTATGAATTTGTATCGTTGCATAGAAAAAACCGCAAATTGTTCTAAACATGCGATCGGTTTCAGCTTGGAAATGTTCAGATGTTGCAGAAAAGAGTGCGTGGTTCGTGCTCTCAGTATAAAAGTCAACATATCATGATAAGCTTCTAACGAAAGTCCACATAATAATATTTTAATGATGGTATATTTTTTTCGACCTTTGTAACTAATGTAAAGTAACTAGAAACAAAAATGGATGTTAATATTTAAAATACTTAGAATAACCTATGATCTGAAATTTAATATACTAGAAAAAAGTTTTTGTTGTAAAAGGAAATCCTAAACTGTAATAACGTAAATAAAAAAAAAGTTTTTTTTATATGTTCCTGTGAACATATTATCCGAAACCACCAACGATGTGTCGTTGGACACTTTTTTTTACGAAAATATATAAATCACGAACGGCCAGTATTTCATTCGACTTGTGACATTTTAAGAACTACTATTAGTTGTGACTGTGACTAATAGACATATTAATAGATAATTATAATTTTAAGCTCTTACCTGACACAATATTCTTGAACAATCGGCTGAAGCAAGGATAATACGCTGATGTGGTCTTCTCCAGAATGACAGCCATGCATCGCACGCGTTCGGTGCGCAGTTGGTCATAAATATAGTTCAGGTTGCTGAGTCTGGATCGCCAGAATGTCAACTCTGTAAAGTGTTATTTTGTGTTTTTTTTTCATAAGTATCGTTTTACCTATTGGTCCAAGTACTTACAATTTTTTTAACATGTAAATGGTTGGATACACAATACACACGTAGAACCAGGGATAATGGAGAAAAAATTTTTTTTTGTTATTTTAACCTTTTTATTCAGAATTATTTGTCTAAACTGAATTAATGAGTTTTATTTATGATTAAACCCTATAACCTTACAGCAACACGGCCGACGCGGCCAAAAGGGGGGTAGGCATACACAGCTTTCCCCTCTGTCGGATTTGGCATACAAACGATACGTGCGCATTCGCCAGCTTACCCCCCAAGTCAAGCGTGCGTAAAGAAGTTTCACTTCAAAAATATAGGTTTAGTTTTAACTCACAAGAGACGTACCAACAGTCGGTGACGGGTTCTGGCCGTTTTCAAATGCCTGCGCAGAGTCCTCCATCATGACGTCATTGATCTGCTGCGCCCACTTGATGACTACTCCCTCGATGGCGCTCTTCAAGTAAAGATCCACGTCCACACCCTTCTGCACCTGTTTCTCTGCGTCGTGCACCAACTCCACCCCCACTGGCATCGGGAGAACAGTCTGGCCATTTACTTTGCCTTTTACCTATTAATGGATTCAGAAGTATTTGCGCGTTAAGGATTGTAAACAAACATTATCAGCAACAGTCTATTAATGTACCCACCGCTGGGACACAGGCCTCCCTATTGTTGGTATAGGGGAATAGGCCGAGCGGGCCATGACTCACCACGCGAGCCCAGTGCTACTTGGTGGGTGATAAGTTTAACTTTAACTGCAGGGACTGCTGAAACCTGCTTCTGAACATGCCATCCGAATCACAGAGAAGCTCGATATAAGAACTTTTTGGTCACCCATGCTATAATCGGTCTTTGCGAAAGTGGATAGTTGTTATTTTGACGACCATCTTGGCCGAGCGGCTTGTACGCCGAGTTTCATGGTGTCGCCTTCTCGAGAAGTCCCGGGTTCGAATCCAGGTGGGGGCAGATGTTTGTATGATGAATACGAGCATTTGTACTCCAGTCGTGGATGTTTAATATGTATTTCTATATAAAATATACATAAATATGTATCAGTATATGTATTCTATCCGTTACCATAGTACCCCATAACACAAGCCTGAGTGATTACTTTGGGGCTAGGCTAATTGGTGTGAGCGTTAGAAATATTTATTTTATTCATTTATGGTGGTTATATAGTGACTTCCGATGAGTAGCTAGGACTTACACGTTGCCAAACGTCGACGCTGTATCCTATCCCAGGACAGGGATATCTGACAAATTTGTTCGCAACAAGAAGACCATAATATTATAAACAGATTTCTCTACAGTATTCTGTAAGGTGGACGGACGTTAACCATTGCACCAGCCAAATTTAAATGATATAACTGGTCCATTATTACCTCATAAACAGTGCTCTTCAGATTGTGGATCTGCTTCAGAATATCTTGCGAGACCACTAGGGGCCATCCTTCATGGTTCAACGGGTTAGACAGCAATGGAACAAATACTTCGTCTACCAATGATGCTAGTTCATCTATCAGTCTCGGCGCTAAGTCACCTATGAAACACACACGAAAAAATAAAATATTTCAAACTAGCACTAACTTCAATAACATCTTATTGATTACAACGAAGCCCTGTTAATAGTTCAGTTTTTTTTAATGCTTAATAGGCAAGGCGTTTGACCACAATCTCGCCTGATGGAAAGCGATGATAAGGCCTAGGATGGTACACGCCTGCCTAGAAGATGCCTGTTCACTCTTGAAGATGTCTAGATATTATTGGTCCGGGAAAACAGACCTCGGCACGGAGTTCCACTCTCTAGCCGTTCGCATAATGAAAGCGGAAGCATATCGCTTCGTGCAAATGTAATCTACTATTTTACAGAAAAGAAGACTCGTCAAATGTGACTTAAAAGTCGACAAGCTGCGGCGCACAAAAAAATAATGCCATATTATTCATTATAATGTGTTAAATTATATGGATAAAATTAAATTTTACAGTAGCTGTATAAAATTGAATGACATACGTACAGTGAGCTTTTGGCATGGTCTTTAATTTATAAATTTAGTAATTTTAACGCTGTGCTAGTTAGTTTTGATTGAAAATTAAATGAAATTCAAAATAAACGGGCCCGAAACCTCCAAACAGTAATAAAAAATAGTTTGACCAGAGAATTATACCGTTTTGTTCGCCAGCTCCTCATGTATAAGTAGATTTTTTTTTCAATCACAATGGCTATCACGGAAAAGTTGCGAAAAAATGTGAATTTTATTTGTAGAGAGCCTTTTTTATCTATAATGAGTATAAAAGTTGCTAAAGCTAAATAGTGTAAGCAGTGAATACAACGTCGTCGTTAAACAGTCAAAAGGAATAATAGGTATGACTTATTATTTTGCATTAATCAACAAAAGTAAATTCTAAATTGTTTAGCAAGATTTTAAATATAACACAAAAAGTAGATACTACGAGTATAATTATAATTTTAATTTTTTAAGCATGTAACTGCTTGATGTTTAAATCTAAAGAAAATATAACTAGAAAAAAATCCACGCGGACCAGGCAGCAGACGGGACTCGAACCCGCACCCTTCGCAATCAGGCCGAATGCACTGACCAATTATGCTACCGCGGCCCTGACGGCCGCGTCGAAATTCCTCTAGCCATTCTTAAATTATTTTTATTGGTTTTCTAGATCTATTAACACAATCTAGTCCCTGTGCTGTGTGGACACCTCTTCGTGTCTAGCCCAACCCAGATAATACACAACGCTTACAACATGTATGGCCTATATTGTGCTGTGTTGGGTTTCATGTCTCATTTTACGTTATCATCAGACTCCAGTCCCTCTAGCATGAGCACCACAGCTTATATTATATCACGTTTTTTACCACCTCTAACTGTCAAACTTCATAGTAATTTGACAATTGACCGTGATAAAAATGTTCTATATATCATATCGCGGTGCTCATGCTAGGTGGGCACGAGAGGAATAGCGTCGAGAAAGACCCTGTCCAAAATAAATACACCCCCATGTTCAAAAAATTATGAAACGCTCCGTTTTCTATAGGTTGCCCGTGATTTTGAATAATGTCCATCAATATATCAGCATCCGAGGTTGTAGCCGCATAAGGTCGTGCGACATCAATTATTTAAACCTATCGGCACAGAGATCAAAAATGATTTTAGCAGATTGCTATATTTGTGCAAACTGTAACTTCGGCGCTGTAATTGGAAGTTGTACTTTTTTCTATAAATAAATACGTACCGTCACAAATCACTATCACGAATATCGCTATCGCTTTCGGAGTAGTCTTATTTTCAAAAATATTACCTGGTACAATACTATTATGAACTATCTACGGAACAATAGCTAAACGTGTCGTCTGTACTATTAACTATCTTGAATTCTATAATCATTAAATTCTGGCACATAAAAATTAAATTATAAATACATCTTATTTATTTTTCCCAAAAATACACCTCTTTAGAAAGTACTTTCTTTGTGTTAGCTATTATTATTAGGAATGGTGATTGTCAGTTACTTATTTGCCTTTTATATACAAATTTTTGAGAATGCTATCTTTTGTCACGGGGCTAGGTAAATTTTGTAAAGGAGTGACGAGTCTTCTTTGGTCTGATACGCGATGTAGCAAAATCATGAAAGTTTGACGCTCAAACAAGCTTCTTTAGAGAAAAGTTTTTTATTCCTAACTAAAAAAGTTCAAATATTCTGAACTTTTAAAATGTTCTATTATTTTTCTTATTTTTTTACGTTTCCAGTATCGTTACCTGATCACAGAAGTACCTTGTACTGACTAAACAAGTACGTAGTAGTCACACCTCGGTTCTGAAAATTAATTTCACTTACCAAATATTAGCATCTCAACACAATTCTCCTTTGGAACAACATCTGGCTTCTTCTTCACGAAGTAGACCGCTTTGTTCTTCAGATAGCACGGAAATGACACCACCGGCATAAGTTGGTTGGCGTGGGTCAAAACCACCACCAAAAGAAATGGCAGCGGTTTGTCCACAAAGTCTCTCAGGGTGGTCCTGTACTCCTCCGAACCCAGAACCCTCAGCCATTTTTCAGGTTTCAATTTCAAGGATTTTACTGTGTACGTTCCTATGAACTCAAAGCGTGGGTCCTGATTCGAGGAGGAGGATCCTGATTGATCCATTTTCAGCTAAGTCTTTTCCATTTTTGAAAGAATATTCGGTTTGTTGAGAGGCCCTACTGTTCAGACCGCTGGGCCGCCTTTGATTGGGGCTGGGAAAGCAGAGCCTGGCAAACGGCAAGTCACGCAAGTCTCGACAGTACCTAAGCCATTATGGTCCGATGTCTCCTTTGTAACGAGCCTTCAGGCTGCCTTTACTAAAATAGATTATGGTATGGTGCACAGAACAAATTCAAATTGTAACTGTGCCTACTGTTAAATAAGGTACCTGGGTCGAATATGGCCACCTTAAGGTTTGGTATTATTTTTTAATAATAATAAAGCTAAAACAAGAAGGTTTTAGCACTCATATATAAAGAGTGGTTATTTATCTTTACAAAAAGGCAAAAAAATGTAAAGACTTCTAATGATAAAAAGTATTTTCAACATTTTTAAAAATATAGAAATTGGCCATATTTCCGACGGGGGAGGTAAATATGCCCATACATGTGGCCATATTTACTGTATGAGTTAGGTAGTTTAAAAATCTTCTAAATAAAATGAAATAAAAATAGTTATCATATTTTAATAGAAAATTTATTTAAAAGATATTCTTTGGGCGATATTCAGTACAAATAAAGAACCATGTTTACAAGAAATATAATGAAAGATAAAATCAACAATGAGATTCAACAAGATATTCTAAACTTTAAACTTTAAATCCTTAAAAAACTATACTTTAAATCAACAAAATTATCAAAAATAAAACGTAATCTTCGAGATCCTTGATAGATAAATCACAATGATATGTTAAACTAGAAAAAAGTAGGCGAATCTAATAAAATAAATATTTTAATTAGTCCTGACTGCATCGAGTGCAAACTAATTTATTCATTCATTGATGCTTCTGACCAATTACCTCTAATCCCTTTAGATTTACAGCGTGCCATGATCTAAAACAAAAAAAAGTGTTACTACTTACTTAGTACCGGAAATATGGCCACGCGGTGGCCATATTTGCAATCATGCATTTTTTACGTTTGCATATTCACGAATGAAAAACTCACTATTACTTTGGTAATTAAACAAAGAAATATCAAATTACAATCGTCACACAAATCATATTGTGATTTACAACGATTTTTAAATCAAACCTAATAAAATACAGGACAATACTTACTTGATGTTTTTATAACCTCACAACACGTTTCCATTTAATGAACACTGGGCGACTAGCGGGCGCGCGGGAGGAGTGACAGGTACGCCGTTTGAATACATGCTACACTAGCGACAATTTATGATCGCGTTCAGGTTATTACAATATTTTGTATTTGAAATAATGGCATGTGGCCATATTTTTCGGCTGGCCATATTCGACCCAGGTACCTTATAGTTTGATTTTGACATAAAAATGCTTATTATAATTTATTTGGAAATACAATGCAGATAAGTTATTTTATGTTTTTAGAAAACTCGTGCAGAAATGTTTATTCCTAAACTACAATTTAAAAGTAGGTACCCAAGTACATTACATGTTAATGCGGTAGTTTTCTACAATACAGACAGAAATCTATGAAATAGAATATGTAAAAGGGAAACCGCAAAAGGTGACAGTATTAATAATAAAATAAATGGTATTTTTTGCAGTCGGTACAGTCTGAAAATGAGCAAGGCGCGTGCCAGGCGATCGGCGCGCCGCCCTGCTCCGCCCGCCCAGATGACACTCGCGACGTCGCGAATAAGGTCAACCGTGCCAGGAGTGTGGTGCAAAGAAGAAGCTGTAGTGGTAGGGAGGTAACATAATTTTGTTATGAATGAACTACATATAAATTCCTCTAAATATGTAATTTGATTCCGGGACACGACGTGAAGATAGACAGAAATTAGAATACATATAAATAGGTACGTTTTTCTTTCGAGGCGAGTTACCTGCCATGCTTTTTTGACATACGTCACATTATTTACTGTTTGTTGTATATAAGTAAGTAAGATATAGGTATCAGCTGATGTCTTTAATCAACATCGCTTTATCGGTCATGATAGTTAGGGAACAAGAAACTGCTTATAATAAACTTGACTACTTAATTTCGTGGTCCAGAGACGCCAAGTCCATTACTTGTACCATAATTTTGCATAACTATTGACATAACTCAGTACAGAGTAAATAAAGTAAGTCGCTTTATGTTTCCTATAAATAATGAAACCTGCGCTCCGAATAAAACACAAGTAGCTACTTAATATTCTTACCAGTACACAGGTAATGGTCCGATTTTTATTACAGATATGTGATAAAATCTTGTAATGTTGCGTACCAATACCTGGGATCTTACACACTGGAACACAGGAATTAGAAGCGAAAAATTGTCGCCTGTCAACGGATAGTTTATTATAATATTTGTGCGGTAAGTTGGTATTACCCGAGAAGAAATCGAGGGCTTACCATGTAGTAGGGGAACTTAAGCAGGAATCGCAACGTTATCCCCCATTAGCTCCTATTTAAAAAGACGGACGAATTGGACACGACCAAAAATCATGGCTGTTTGTCGATTTTTTTTATGCTGCCCTGGACGTTCGACCTTATATAAAGGGCTCATATGGAGTACTTCACAAGGTGCAAGGTTGCCCTCCTTATGTTATTCTGGCTAATAATTATCACGATATTATAATTCCAATCCCACACGAATATCATACACCTTTTTTAACACATTTGCGAGAAAACAGTATTATTATTAAGTAACTTTTTGTAATAAAAGAATGGCGCGTAATTTCAAGTGGCGACACATGCGATAGGTGAAAATTAGAGCTAAAACTTTCATCTCTTTTTCTTTTTTGCATTAAAGTGAGACAAACTTTTAAATCAATAAAAGGGCTCCAAGGAGGCTCGATCAAAATTTTAAAAAAATCATTAAGGGTACGCACGGCGCTCTACAACGGAGCGTGCAGTAATAAGTAGTTATTTATTCAACAATTGTATAATGAGGGGTATTAAAATGGGAAATAATAAAACGAGCAACCAAAAAGCTTAGCGACTGATGTTGAGATACTGTTTTACTAACTTGAGCGGTATGAATTTGAGTAAGCGAAAAAATAACTAAACTGAAAACATAGATTAATAATAAAATTCAGGTCGAACTTACCAAATGTGGGCTGTAAAAATATCTATTTTGCACACAAAAATATTAAGCGTACGACTAAATTACTAAGAAAGCGACGCAAATAACCAAGCGGGCAACTTAAATATTAAAATAGAGCGAAAGTGATATCCATTGGACAAAAAGAAAACTAGGCTCTCCTGCGAAATCCAAGCCAGCACTTATTCACCAGTAATGAAAAACCTTTAATATCCAACAAGTGCCTTAGTATTAACTAAGAAGATTTTTAATGCTGCCTGGACCGCGTGGATTTTTTTCTAGTTAAAAAATTCTTTAGATTTAAATATCATTTCGTTCAAAGAGCTGCTCATTCTGTATTCTAAGTAAAGTAAACGTTTTTAAGTCGTTGTTTTATTGATTTGTCGTCACGAGCTGTCGCTCACTTTAATAAAAAATCAGAATTTTTGTCACTTAAAAACTTATAAAACACGTTCAAATACTACCCTATTAAAAATACGAATGTGCGTTTGTGATTGGAAGGTCCGACTAGAAAAAAAACACTTGGTCCAGGTTTTTTTTTTAAAATATTTATTTATTACATTTTAAGTTGATGAATATAACATAATTGTGATGTAGAGGATTCGATAGTTGGTAGAGTAGGCCCATCAGAATCCGAGGCCGCGTCGAGAGACAGCCAGGGAGGTCGAATGGTTGGGTTAAAAATGCCAAAAAAAACATCACGTGATTAATGGACGGCCCCATATCGGCTTTTTCTGTTTCACACCGTTAGATTTAAACAAAAAGGGAAGATATAGACCAGGGTCGATAATTTTTGAGACCAAAAAAATGAAAGGAAAAATAAATTACGGGCGATCTGAGGTCGGGAAGGGGGAGAGGGTGAGTTTTTAAGGGTAAAAAATGGTTAATCTCGATTTCCGGTAAAACTGCAAGTCCTATGAAAAAAAGTTAAATCGCAAAGTTGTAGGTAATAAAAAGATCTACAACTTTTGTATCGACACTTTTTAAACATAACCTCAAAATTTATGTGAAAATGCGAATAACCGAGTTTTTGGTTTTTGATTTTTATTTTTTGCAAATAAATGTATTTTTTCACGAAAGGACTATGGGCAAAAATGTATGGGCTCCGTCCCCACCCACCAACAAACATGGAACTGATACCAATGTGTTTCTAAAGTGCTCGAATCGAACTCGAGGTGGAACTTGGGAAGATTAGGTGACACGTGTTAGAGTTAGTGAAGTCCGAAGAGGACGAAGGCGACGAGGAAGAAGAGGGGGAGGACACCATAACCCTCGAATCGGGCCACCTAATGTGCTTCCGCGGGGGAGACCAACAGTCCCAAGGTGGCGTTGGGTTTTTGGTAAATAAATCCCTTGCCGATAACGTTGTAGAAATGTATATAATTGATATAATATCACCAAACCAGTCATGTCGAACAGGGTAGTGTACCTTATTATAAAGCTCACCGAGAGGTATAGCCTCAAGGTGGTGCAAGTGTACGCACCGACATCGATACACTCGATATGCTGCCGTGGAAACCACATCAGACGTCAACTAAAACCTCGAAAATGTGGTTCGGATCCTCAGGGAAGAGGGTACGAGATTATGTGCAACGCAGCATAAGGGTAGGAAGTCAAAGCTTTCGGAAGAGACTTAAAGTAAACACCGAAAACACAAAAAGAAATAACACGTTAACGTACAATGCAGCGAACTGACTGTGACTAAGGTTAGGACGCCTGCGCAGGAGCATGGGGCGGGGAGCGGGGGGATGGGGTTATTTTGTAACCTGTTATCTTTATGATCAAGAGCAGCCCGCCGCTGTACACTAATGAAAAGAAAAATGAGTAGGTATTTTGGAATTAGTCGTCAATAATACGTCAATGAGATATTTATTTAAACGTAAGATACCATGAGAACCCCATGCATTTTGGCAACGTCGGCATAGTAAAAAACTATCATCTTGCCAAGATCTATCAATTGAGCTACATTTCATTTGTGTTGTTGATGGGTGGGGACGATTCCGCCCATAGTCCTTTGGTGAAAACTTACCTTTGTATGTCCCAAACATACAGTATTTTTTTTGATTTAATATATTAATTTTTTCACCTTATTTTGACTTAATATCGAAAAAGCACCGTTATTTTCAATCGAAAATTCTCACGTCAAAATATCTGCTTTTTAAAAAAAAATTGGGGTGTTTTTTGTTTGTTGAAATCTCTACTTTCTGATGGTATAAAAAAAATATACAGTACTATGATAAATGTTCTCAGAAAATGCAAATTTTTTATACCAACTTTTATACCATCAGAAAGTAGAGATTTCAACAAACAAAAAACACCCCAACTTTTTTAAAAAAGCAGATATTTTGACGTGAGAATTTTCGATTGAAAATTAGGGTGCTTTTTGGATATTAAGTCAAAATAAGGTGAAAAAAAGAATATTTTAAATCAAAAAAATTACTGTATGTTTGGGACATACAAAGGTAAGTTTTCACCAAATTTCGTGAAAAAATATTTTTTTTGCAAAAAATAAAAATCAAAAACCAAAAACTCGGTTATTCGCATTTTCACATAAATTTTGAGGTTAGGTGAAAAAAGTGTCTATACAAAAGTTGTAGATCTTTTTATTACCTACAACTTTGCCATTTAACTTTTTTTATAGGACTTGCAGTTTTACCGGAAATCGAGATTAACCATTTTTTACCCTTAAAAACTCACCCCCTCCCCCTTCCCGACCTCAGATCGCCCGTAATTTATTTTTCCTTTCATTTTTGTTATATTCTCTACCTTTTCTAATGGGTTTCATCCTACTATATTTTTTTTTCACTTTTCACCATTTTTAAAATTATCGACCCTGGTCTAATACGGTACGCTCATACTTGCATCAAACAAAAACTGATCCCACGGCAGCGCGAACGGTACTGCGAGATCCGCGTCACTGCATTACCGACCCGAACGAAACAGCACGTTAGGTTTCAACGGCAGCGCGAACGAGACGGCGAGATCCGCGTCACTGCATTACCGACCAATCACGCGACCAGTACTCGACGTCACTACCGAATAAGATTCAAAACAAACATGAACATTTTATGAAAAAATATATTTTATAGTACTTACGAATGAAAAGTGATGCCGTGGGTTTTATTTTTAGTTCTTGAGCAAGTTGAGCACTTTTTAAAAAGACACTTAGGCATTATTTTATCATATAAACACAAAATGTTAGCAATATTTCTTTTTTGGCGTTCACATATACGTCGTTTACATGTCAAATTATGACTAAAGCGATTAGGGTCGTGGACCACAATTGGTGCGGATCACTTTTGTGAGGCTAGTGCCGTATCTACCCTTTTTGTTTTAATCTAAGTTCACACCCGTGAGACTAGCGAGAGGCTAGGTGTGAGGTCCGTTTGTTGGTGTCTATCTCTTTCCAATACCTTATCGAAATTATTGGTCCAATACCTTATCGAACTCTGATGTAAAAAAAATACGACGACCTTCAAGTGTTATATTGCATCAAAAACAAAAAAAGTTTATTGTTCTTAATTTATGTAGAAACAATCAAGATATTTTTTTATTTATTTCTTTACAACCTAAATATACGTCCCTGTCAGGTAGTCATTTTAGTGTCCCTTTACTTACTCAACATTTAGAGCGTATTAGGAAGTAAAATGGCACCACAGCTGGTAAGACCAATCAAGAAGCGTTCTAGATCGCACGTGATCCAGATTGTGATCCCCGTGACTGTTAAGGCGCTTTGCAGACAACGGGGCGGGGCGGGCTTTTTGTCCGCGAAGCAATAAAAACCGCGTCTGCCCGTCGATGTCTGCGGCTGCCCTCGCCGCGTACACAAAGCACACGACGGGCAGAGGTAGTCAGTTCAGGACGTTCGTTCTAGTGAATAGTCCATCACTAAAAAGCGCGTGGCGCGGACTGAGTTGGCCGCCGTCTGCGTTACTGCATATAAACTGGTTTGTATGATCCACGGCGGGCAGCCGCGGATATGCCGCGCCGCCACTGCCCGCCGGGCCACCTGCGGCGCGGTCTTTTTGCCCTCTGTGTGCGTTTGTAGTATAGGATTCACTTTTGGCTATCGTTCGCGGCGAAATTGACCGTCCTGCTCCGCCCCGCCGTCTGCAAAGCGCCTAAGTGTTAATTAACTCGGTCATTTCGCCCGCGGTAAGAAGTGAGGACGGGGGTGATTTTTGCTAATCCGCTGGGAGACGACGTACTTTCGTAAGTATTTTGAACTTTAAACACATTTTGAAGTGAATATATAACAGGATTGTGGTCTAATACGAAGTGTCAATATGAATTTAACTGATTTGACAGATAATGACACACATATAAACATTTTACTGTTAATTGTCCCCTGGGTCACTGGTCCCCTTACTTACTTTTCAGGTGACCCCAGAGACGATTGCAGTGACTCAGGAGACGAAAGCCGTCTACTTGAGGATTTAATGTTGAAAATAAAGAAAATTATGGAATATGCTACGGAGATTTCTTGATTGTTAATGTGTATCCTACGATAGGTAAAGTAGTAAGATAAAATCGATAAAAAATTGTTTCATTTATTTCTAAAGTTGACTTTTACAATAACTTTAGCTGCAATTTCGGTGCAACTTTCCCTGAATATAGTTGTTTATTAGCCTATGTCTCCTGAGTAACGTACATGTATCTCCTGACAAACCAAATTGTGTTGCTATGTTGTAATTTTTATGTAGCTAGTTTTTATTTAATGGGAGAAGCCCGCCCATGTTTTCTTTATGAAAAATCTTTTTTTTTTAAGATTATGAAGAAAGGACCAGGACCTACAAAAAATGCTGAATGACCTAGCTGACATTCCATACGCATCGGCCTACGGATGAACTTGGATAAAACCAAGGTCATGTTCAATGAACATGTTCTACCGGAACCGATTGCAATACACGGTGCCGTTCTTGAAGTTGTTCAAAAATATGTATACCTCGGGCAGACATTGCAGTTAGGTAGAAACAACTTTGAGGACGAGGTGAATAGAAGAATTCGGCTGGGTTGGGCAGCGTTTGGGAAGCTACGTCAAGTCTTGACATCGTCGATCCCACAGTGCCTAAAGACGAAAGTCTTCAATCAGTGCGTCCTACCTGTGATGACATACGGAGCCGAGACGTGGACACTGACGGTACGGCTTGTCCACAGGTTCAAAGTCGCTCAGCGCGCTATGGAAAGGGCTATGCTCGGCGTTTCTCTGAAGAATCGCATCAGAAATGAGGTAATCCGACAGAGAACCAGAGTTATCGACATAGCCCACCGGATTAGTAAGCTGAAGTGGCAGTGGGCTGGCCATATTTGCCGAAGAACCGATAACCGTTGGGGTAGACGAGTTCTGGAGTGGAGAACGCGTCTAGGCAAACGTAGTGTAGGACGTCCTCAGGCACGGTGGAGTGACGATTTGCGCAAGGTGGCTGGCAGGAGCTGGATGCGAGTAGCCCAAAATCGATCTGAGTGGCGTGCAATTGGAGAGGCCTATGTCCAGCAGTGGCCTAGGATAGAAGTTTATGTTTTCAATTAGTGACTCCCGAGACATAGTTTTGAGAAATTCCATGAAGAACTTGATAGTTATTTAGTATGTGAAGAATGATTTTGTATTTTACTGTATACTTCTTAAAATTACAGTAATTTATTTATCGTATTTTTTATTTTTTATTTACCAATCTATAAGTCACCCAGGGGACCCGTTTTGAGACCCAAGTTTACTCTAAGCCTAATAACTAGCTAAATACGTATTAAAGTTTGATGTCCTTTTTGAATATTAAAGATGAATAAATAAGGTGCATATCAAAATTAATTAAAATAAGAAATATGGATATTTTTTACTTCTAACAATTTTTCACTTCGATATAAAAAAAAAGTTGATTCACCCTCGTTTAATTTTTTTAAATTGAAAGCCTGGCTTCAAGCTGAGACAGCTCTTTGAGGAGCGGGTAAGGCCCCGCAATTTTCAGTAAGACACTACCTACTCTGTACTTATTCATAATGGGCAGCGTTCGGAAAGCTGCGCAAAATCTTCGCATCCAAATTACCTCAGTGCCTCAAAACAAGTCTTGAAGCAGTGTGTGTTGCCAGTGATCACCTAAAAAAGGGTAATGCGGAAACACATTCAAAATTAATATATTGATCCCATATGAAGACTCAAGGTGAAAGCAATGCTGAGAGAGATGCTCGGTATTTCCCTGCGTGATAGAATCATAAATGAGGAAACCCGGAGTAGGACTAAAGTATCCGACATCGTTTCGAAGCATTGCTCAGTTGAAGTGGCGGGCGGGACACGTAGCGAGAACCGCTGGCCTTTGGGACGGAAAGGTTCTCGAATGGCGCGACCAAGCACCGGACGACGCCCAGGGGACAGGCCCCCTCCGAGATGGAGCGATGATCTCGTTAAGGATGCGGGAAGTCGATGGACGCGAGTGGCGCAGGACCGATCGGTGTAGAGATCCTTGGGGGAAGCCTATGCTCAGCAGTGGGCGTCGTACGGCTGAGATGATAAAGATGATTCAATATTGACCAAGTTATACTTATTGTTTCGCTCTATCTGAAGTTAGGTGCGTGTCACCTAGTATTAACATCCTTTATTATGTAGTAGGTAGTCCTTATTTTATCATCTGTACTCATAAACATTGTATTAGATAAAGCACAGCTGATTGTCCTATAGAGGCTATAGGATGTTCTTTTTTCCAACTTACTGAAGCATGCAAGCAGTCACATTACAGTAGTCTGGGTTCTTGGAGTGTTGCCCGAACTATTCTGGGTGGGGTAGGGGATGAGGCAAGAAAGGTTAGGCAACGTGTGATAGATTTTACCTGGTATCATCATAATCATTTTTGTGGCAAGATAAACTTGATCGCTCAATCTATGTATTAGACCGATCGATTCTATGTATTAGACCTTGACTATCACCTTACTAGTAAATCGGGCAACAGGATCTTTATTTAAAAGCTATTGTTTGTAGAAATATTCCGTTTCACCCCAACGTTCCTACCAGTATAATTATTTGCAACTTTAGAAACTTTATTAATATATTTTATGATTTGGCATATTTCACAGGGTACAATAATTTAGTTTTGATATATATCTACCAACTGTCACAAGCCATATTCATACCTACTATATTATAATATGCATCTGATATTTCAGATAATATTTCGGAACATACAAAACTAAACTTCACATCATAACTAAGCTAATATCAAAACTACGTCTTTATTACTAAACAAGTTACTTCTTGAAATACCTATAGTACAGTCTAAATCATACCTATTGTATAAGAAAGGATTGGGAACTAACTAGACTAAGGATAAATACAAAATAAAGGAAACAATCAAATAATTTTATAATACATTTAATGATAATGACAGCGACGGTTGACTCAAATACGCTACTTGGCAAAAATATTTCCACTAGAAGTGAACTATTTTCATATTTTTAAATATTAAATCTCTTTATTATGCTTATACTGTGTTCATAGTATATGAAAGACGCAATCATCTATCCTACCAAGTAGCTGCCTAGTCCGGTCATCACATAAAAAGGATAAGAATTAATTTGTGTCCTATTTTTATATTACAGTTTTAAGACTGGCAACTCATAAACCTCGTCGTGTTACACTATAACGGATCACCATGCATCGCGACTTCACAAAAACTAATTACATACAAATTCATAAAAGCTCATTTTCATGTTCGTTCGAATGCAATAAATACGAAATGCTCTAAACGAAATAATTATAAAACAAATAATTTCATTTACTTAACAACTAATTGTTTAAAACAAAAGCACAGCACATTTTCAGCTTAGTGTCTATTAAATTAAAATTATGACCTACACACGCTGCTTACGAGGTCACTATTAGCCTAACAACTAGGAGCCCTAATGCTTACTCCGCCATCCGCGCTATACACAATCTTTTACCTGCCAAAACATAGTGTCATTTGCTGTAGTCAACTTCCTTATATTCAGTTGCCCGTGCTCTACCAACTACTGGAAACAAGCACACCAAGAGTTTCAAATACATCCTAATATATTTCAAAGTATTTATCAATATTTCTTTATACTTTTTACGTCGACTACACATTGAGCTGTCCTAGTTAGGGCCAGTTTCATTGGACTATAATAGATTTACATTCAAAAGGCAAAAATCGCAAAATGCAAAATCAATGCCAAGATTTTAACTGTTAGATTAATAATTGGACTAATCAGTATTCCATTGAGATACGAACACTACAGAAATTTCTGATGATGATGATGATGATAATAATAATAATGTATAGAAAAAATGGAATGTTTTAAGTACGACAGTCTAATAAGCTTTCGACAAAATGTTAAATATGATACGTATTATACACGTGTGACAATTATGACGTCAGTCAACGCTTTTCAACTAATTTAGATGGCGGTCCAACTACTTCTGCGGGGTGGCATTTCAATTTGGACCAAGTATCACGTACCCACTAGACGTAATGAAAATAACGAGAGTCACATTCCAAATGCAGCTTGTAGTAGAACCGCTACCTTAATGAAATCTGTTTTAAATTCTCAAGTGCGTACGTCGAAATAGCGATTTATATTTTTTGATATTTCCCATAATTATATTACTCGTTTACCTTATTATGTAAATGTAAATATACATATGTTCACAGGAATGGAGGCAAGTGGCGGGCTCTATATAATGAACGCTGAAAGTGGAACTCTTACAAACACTAGTAAATAACGAGGCATTAAACTATATGTGTGTACTTGTTTAGTGTACTTACGACATTACTTTACTAAAAGGATGGAATATACATTAGGTGAGCTATATACTAAGCGCCCGACGTCGCCGCCGGCCGCGGTGGACATTTCCTAACATTCGTTTATATTCGCGCTAGGAATACTCTTGATGATTTAAGTCACTGAAGTACTTGCCAACGTTCAAAATATCTACCTCACATCTCAATCGTGTAACGAAACGCCTATCAATATTCGTTTGTTATAATTTTTATACAGTTAGACATCTCAACGTTTTATTGTTCAAAATTGGATGGAGATAATAAATTGAGGACAATTTCTTTTTTCTAATAACACATTTTATATATTTATTTAATTTTTAAATTTACAGCGTGCCGATAACACTAATGCGCACATTTATACACATATCAGAAATACCTACACAACCTAATGGATATAATTCTCCGTCACAAGCGATAAGCGATAATGTGCAAAAGAAATCGGAATACAATATTTTACTAAGGTACAAAACTTGGTATTATTAAATGGAAATAAATTCACTGGTTTCAGTTTGATTACAATGTCGATTATGTATAGCGATTATACTATCAAAATACTTAATGCTACAGCAGCACACATCAATATCCGCTTATCACTTGGACCCGCGAGAGAAAAGTCAATCAATGTAATGGGATTTAATATTTCCACTGAATGGCAAGTGTACTAAGTACAAGTCTTTATCAAGGACGAAGATGTAATATTGGACGATTTCATTAAAAATTCCATAGGGTAAAAAAGTTTACGTAGTCGAAACAATAAAAATATAGATATATAATTATTATTGGTTAGGGCAAAATTCGCGTGGCAAGAGACTATCACATTTATACACTGGCAATCGTGTCACAAACACAATATGAGCAATCTGGGGTCGAAATTATAGTACGTAGTCGTTAAGGTTCATTCGATAAATAAATTTAATTTAAGGTTCGATTAAATGCAGTGCCTAAAAAAACTGCGGCGCATGTCACAGAGTTTTTGTTCCGCATCGGGAACACAAACCTGTGAAGCCATAGACAAAAGCATAGTCAATTAGTTAAAATATTTCATAAACGATTTACAATAACATCTAGACCACAAACTATACAGTAAAAAAATCTATACAAATAATGCATCGAATCCTATCATCACCGATCACAAAGATTTCATTGGCTCCAAAATTATCATGTTAAATAATAATAATGCACACAAAACATATTTATTTACATAGAAATTAGTTATTAAATTAAAATCACATTAATTTCACGATTCTATTTACAAATATAATAATTAAAATAAAATACGTCAACGAATAAAACTGTCGAACGGAAAAAATATACTTGTACCAATAACGATTGCGAACTCACGGAAACAACGTCCGATTTACCGTCTGTCATTTCGTTGAAATAGTCAACGGATGCGAGGCAATCTTGTTTCCCCATACACCACAATAACATTTACAAAGAAAACAATAACAAACAAACGCACAAGGTATTGCTTTACAGACACGGTAATGTCTTACTCCTGTTAAGCCGCATACCCAAAGTCCCTTCTTCACATGCATAAAATTAGACCTACTGCTAATCTAAATCAAATAGAGTATTTTCCAAAATTTTGAAAACTGCTTATATTTAAAGATTGTGACAAACGATTTAACAGAAAAATAAAAATAAATTAATTAATGTCTTTTTTCTCCATTAGACCAATTAAAGTTGAATTTATTTCAAATTGTTTTGAATTTACTGCCAAAACGCTTGGTTTGTTTAGTTTTCAAAAATTTGGAAAATACCCTATTAAAGTATTTTATTGCTGCCTTGAAAAGTTCATTTTTATGCCAGCAAATCAATTAGCTATTGGTATTTGCTGATTGTAAACTTGAAATCAGTCCGTCCTTTCCATTCCTTATAAAGCATGACAAGGACAGACTGTTGCAAACACGAATAGCCAAGTGAAATTCCGGAGTTAAATACGTCAGCGTAAATAATTAAATAAGTCGACATAAATCACCATCAGTTCCAAGATTGGTTGAATAAATTGACGATTGCTGTGACGTGGACGTGGTTTAATGGGAATAAGCGTACTCGAAAGTAACAACGTCTACTACATACGAAGCACCATACGCGTTACACGACTGCAACAAAAACATGAGTCATCACGCCCCTTTCTCGTAGACGTGTGTTAGTTATATGTAGTTCGGTCCGTGCGCGGGCGGGTTGTGTTTGTACGTCGAGTCTATTTGCTCCGGGCCTTGCCTACCGAGTTTATGCTCTCGCCGCGACTCCGCGATCTGTGCAGATTGTGTAACCCATCACCTGAAACAACGATCACGCTATTAAAATTTATTTAACTACTAGGTAAAGAATAGGGGTTGGTGGAAGAAGGATGAAAATGCAGGGTTGCATGTATTTGTGTGTGATGTATCATAAAAAAATTAAAAACAAAAAAAAATGTCCACTAAAAATTTAAAGGGTGAATCACCCTTTACATTTAGGGGGAAGAAAAATAGATGTTGTCCGATTCTCAGACCTACTGAATATGCATATAAAATTTCACGAAAATCGGTCGAGCCGTTTCGGAGTAGTTCAATTACGCATACCGTGACACGAGAATTTTATATATTAGAGATTCGCAAGTGGAATTCTTTGCCCGCGCACATACGTGTTCCCCCTAACTACAATCTGGGAATCTTTAAGAGACGCGTGAAGAAGCATTTTTGCAGACCGGCAAGAATGAGGATGGTTGGTGTAGCAGTTTATAACTGCTGTACCAGCTATCTTCGCGTCTAGACTTTATCACCACTTGACATCTGGTGGGGTATAGTCATTTGCTTAACTAACTATATATAAAAAAATGACATCTATTAGGGGTGATGACGGGGTACAGTAAACGAAATTCTATTTAGTCCGTCAGTTAAATGATCAAAAAATAATGGACACGTATTTTTTCTTTGGGCAATCAACCAAAAAATGACAAAGTTATAGCGCGTCAAAGTTTGGGAGTAGGGGCTCGTGACGTCACTTTTGAGTGAAATTTCACTTAAGTGTACAAAAACGTGACGTCATGCGACTTTTCAAATCAATATATCTCTGCAATGTTTATATTATGTGAAAAAGAAAAAATACGTGTCCAACACTTTTTGATAAACGAAGAAAAAAAAATTAGTCATCATCCCTATTAGCCTATAAATGTTCCCATTGCTTAGGCACATGCCTTACCTATGGATGGAATAGGAAGATTGGCCCATGACCTACCAAGCGGGCCCAGTGCGGATTTGTGAGTACGGAAGGAGCAGAGCTCGAGATCAAAAATTGTTGGTCACCCTTCCGATGACCGACCACTGCGAAAGTGGCTTAACTTCAACTATCGCAGCCGATCGCGCTAACCACTTGCGCCATTGAGCTCCTCGAGAGATCGATATACCTATATGAGCATGTATTTCTAAGTTCATTACGAAACAATCATTCACTTCGTGGATACCTATTAGAATTAATGTTCCGATTGATTTATTGAACTTAAACATGCAGATTTTTTTATCACACCCTAACTAACATAAAATACAAAGTATTGGTTTGACAAAATAGCAATAGTCATTGCGGTAACAAAATATAAGTTTAAATTAATACCGACATACATCGAACACGTTTAGATTGTTTTTTTTTTGCAACCACGACTTCTTATTGTTTATATTTAGAATTGTCATAAATTTTAATTTTTATGATTAAGGTGCGTTGGCGTAAGAACGGATCAGGGAAAGATCAGGTGATGCAAATAACTATCAAACGCGGCATTTTTTTTTAATTCTGGCAACATAATATAAGACTTTTTGAAACATGCCTTTTGATTAAGATAAGACCATTATGCATTAAAGGTGACTTTCAAATATTTAAATAATGTCTTATATTGTTTTTGACTATCAAGGGGTCCAATGTACCTTTTGGACAGGTTTCGGGCACGATTTTGTTCGTGGTGGTGTATCTAGGGTTTTTATATCGTTGCAGTCAAACTATAGCAACGGTTTGGGCACTAGGCTCACCGTACAAACAAATCATTGTCGTCAACGAGCTCGTAGAAACCGTCTCGCTGCCGAGCGTTCAGGTCGCTGCACGTAACTTTACCGTTGAACAAAACTGAGGGGATAGCTGCACTAGGGTACGACTGGAGAGCCAATCGGCGCAACTTACGCCCACCCGCGCACATCTTAATTTTTACTTCCGCGCAATAACGGTCAGCGCTAGAGTTTCGTGCCGCGACTTATACCACAGTATACCCAGAACAGTAGTTTAACTGCGGCCTGTCGGCGACTTATTAGCCTACTGTTGCGTTGACGCTAGGGGTCGTCACTTTATTTTTTCGTTAAATATTTGTGTATTATGTGTATAATGTACTGCACTGTATTTTAAAATAAGGTTGGATGGATGACAGGATGACAAGGTTTAATATGCAGTCCCTTGAATGTCGTAAGTATTTTGATTTAAACTGCCTATATAAAATCGCTAACTCGCACACGGACAGTCCATCGCTTCTCTCGCTTCTGAATTTTAATATTAGATACAAGTCTCGTAGTCCTAATTTTTTTGTACTTTAAGTATTCACTAACAATACTTCTTATTATAATCCAATAGTCAGGATGTGTCGTGCCTATAATGAGTTAGTTGGTGTGCATAAGGATGTGGATTTGTTTAGTCTCAATCCGAATCAATTTAAAATATGTGTTCTAAAAATGTGTTCTAGAAATCGTAGGCCAAGCGCTTTGATATAATAAGTTTTTTTTTGTTTTAGCTTGATTTATTTAATTAAATACCGAGTAACTGCGGGTTACTTTGACCTTGAATGTGCACTTTTTGTTTCAAATAAAATTGTAGCTTCTCTTTGTGATGAATATGTCACGTTTATATCTTTCCATTGTGAACTTTAAAGTATAAGTTACAAAGTTATCATACGAAAATAGGAAAAAATAATATTTAGGGGTTAATAAATATTTTTTTAATTTTGGGCCAAAGTTGGCCTTAAAGAGGGTTACTTTAGCTCGTTAAGTTTTCTCTGTGAAAAAACTCATTTTAAGCCATGTTGGGGTTAAGTAACAATTATAACAGATCACCATTAGCATACTGAATACATAAATGGATGTTTTTGCCCAAAAATAATTAAGTTAAATAAAAATTAGTAAACTTACCGAAAACCACAGTTTTGAGAAAGTTTGCGCATGAACTTGCGAACTATTTCAGTTACAAAAAATCCCGCGTTACAATGACAACTTGATACAGGAACGATGTCGGTAAAACAACACCACACTACGCGCCTATATGGCTATCTGTGATTTTCAACTGGAACTATTACGGTCACCCAAGAGATACCGATGGGGCGGCAAGTTTAATTTTTTTTCTGATTTGGGACAAAGTTACCCGCCCGAGCTAAAGTAATCCTCACTTACGGTATGTACTTGATAATATCTTATTTAATATAATTTCATTAATGTAATATATTTAAATCAATTGTAACTAATTTTATCTAATTTATAGTATTCATTTTGTTTTTATTTGAATGAATTTAATTTAATGCACTGTAACAGGTTATATCGATATATTGTCCTTTGTTTTATATAACGAATTTTTTTGTGTATGGATGATAAGTGTTGCAATCTTGATCGATTCCTCAATTTATAAGTTAGTACTTTGCTGATTGTAACATGTTATGTATACCGAATAAATAAAATAAAAAATAAAATAAAATATACGAATATAAATTATATTATATTATAATAATATGAGGTATAAATAAAAGTTTATTTAATTTTTATGTTTAGAACGCTTTATTCCAGACAAAGTAAAATAAATTCTCATTCTTATATAAGTACAACTTTTTCAAAAAGCTTATAGGGAAGCATAGGCAGGTGCCGATTTTAATGTTTGTGTGGTCCTTTTAGAACTCTTTGTGAAACACCTGCATTTATTTAATTTAATATCAAATTGCGCTAAAAACTAAAGCGACGGCTGCGAGCGCGAACGTGCCGGGCGGGAACGAGCAACGAGCGAACATGCAATCACCTTGTACACGCGCGATAACACCAAACACACGACCCAGACTGCCGCAACCTTATGCACCCGTATTTTATGTCAATGTGTGCGTCACAGTGCGTGCCTACACGGCGCCGAGTACGAAAGCACACATTCTAATGGGCAGCGGCCAGTTTGTATGAAGATGTATTACTGTTCTATACTGTGCTTATACTCACCCTTGCTGGCGGCGCGTTCCCGCTCGGCCTCGCGGAAGGCGCGCGCGCTGCGGCCGCGGCGGTCCTGCGCCAGCTTGTCGGGCCGCACGAAGATGCCGTGCCGCGCGCGACACTCGAAGTACCGCGTGCCGCCTACCGAGCCGTCGTTCTTGCCTGCACAATCAAATTAATTGGATATTGGTTGTAATTTTTATTTTTTAAGCCTGTAACTGCTCGATGTTTAAATCTAAAGCAAATATTACAAGAAAAAAAACTACGGTTTCGAGTCCCGTCTGCTGCCTGGTCCGCGTCGATATTGGTATCAATTCTGGCATGCTTTTGCGAAACTTAAAACTAAATTCAACATCAGTGCCTCCTTTAAATTCTGTATAAGGAATGAGACGGATACACTGTTGTCAAATTTAAGTTTAGGTTTAGAGAATCACGACAGAAACGACACCAGATAAAAACGAATAATAAATAGAACTCTTAACACGACTCTCTTGAGTTTGTTTCGCCGGTTCTTCTCAGAAAGGTCTCCCAATTTTGGAACCGGTGGTAGTTGATGGTAGTTAGGGTCAAATAAATAAACTCAAAATTACAAAAAAGAATTTTTAAATAAAGTACTTTATTAACTAAATTAAGTAATAAATTCATACATAGACAATAAAATTTTAAAAATTGTACAATGAAATAACCGAACGCTCAATAAAAGTCTTTCGAAGGTAGCTCGACAAAATTAAATAAAATTTAATTCTGACGACGTAGCCTGTAAAGGCTACGAAACGTCAATAAATAAATAAAGTTTCGTGCATTAATCCGTAAAAAACTAGTTTTATTTTTATTTAATGAGTGATATGCGTGAAAACCTAAGAAACAAATACGACTTGCTAATTTATAAAGTACTAGCGGCCGATCGCGAATTCGTCCTTGTTAACTTTAGTTTTTGAGAATTCCTCAGGAACATCACATTTATTGGAATAAAAAGTATCGTATGTCTCAATACAAGTAATAAATGATGTGCGCCAAATTTCAATAAATCCGTTCAGCCGTTTTTGCATGATTGAGTAACAAACAAACTCACTTTCGAATCCTACTATAATATTATAAATGTGAAAGTTTCTATGTATGCCTGTTTGATACTCAATCACAGAAAAAGGACTTAAGAGATTTAGATGAAAATTTGCAGACTTATAAGCTGGAAAGAGACATATAATACTTTTTATCTCGGAAAATTGTAAGGTTTCTGTGGGATTGTCAGAACACTAAAGTTGTCGGGAACCAAGTCGCGGGCGGCCGCTAGTTCATAGTTAGTATAATAAATAGACTAGAACTCTTCGTTCGGGCGTACGCCACCACGCCCGTGCTGTTGCTGAACCGCAGCGCCCCGCATTCTGCCTTACAGCCGGCCCTGGTTGTGCGACACATACTGACCGGTGGGCGCGTCCATGGCGACCCCCACCCAGGGCCCGTGCGCGAAGTGCGTGGGCCCCACGTACGCCACCACGCCCGTGCTGTTGCTGAGCCGCAGCGCCCCGCATTCTGCCTTACAGCCGGCCCTGGTTGTGCGACACATACTGACCGGTGGGCGCGTCCAGGGCGACCCCCACCCAGGGCCCGTGCGCGAAGTGCGTGGGCCCCACGTACGCCACCACGCCCGTGCTGTTGCTGAACCGCAGAGCCCCGCATTCTGCCTTACAGTCGGCCCTGGTTGTGCGACACATACTGACCGGTGGGCGCGTCCAGGGCGACCCCCACCCAGGGCCCGTGCGCGAAGTGCGTGGGCCCCACGTACGCCACCACGCCCGTGCTGTTGCTGAGCCGCAGCGTCCCGCATTCTGCCTTACAGCCGGCCCTGGTTGTGCGACACATACTGACCGGTGGGCGCGTCCAGGGCGACCCCCACCCAGGGCCCGTGCGCGAAGTGCGTGGGCCCCACGTACGCCACCACGCCCGTGCTGTTGCTGAGCCGCAGCGTCCCGCATTCTGCCTTACAGCCGGCCCTGGTTGTGCGACACATACTGACCGGTGGGCGCGTCCATGGCGACCCCCACCCAGGGCCCGTGCGCGAAGTGCGTGGGCCCCACGTACGCCACCACGCCCGTGCTGTTGCTGAACCGCAGCGTCCCGCATTCTGCTTTACAGTCGGCCCTGGTTGTGCGACACATACTGACCGGTGGGCGCGTCCATGGCGACCCCCACCCAGGGCCCGTGCGCGAAGTGCGTGGGCCCCACGTACGCCACCACGCCCGTGCTGTTGCCGAGCCGCAGCGTCCCGCATTCTGCCTTACAGCCGGCCCTGGTTGTGCGACACATACTGACCGGTGGGCGCGTCCATGGCGACCCCCACCCAGGGCCCGTGCGCGAAGTGCGTGGGCCCCACGTACGCCACCACGCCCGTGCTGTTGCCGAGCCGCAGCGTCCCGCATTCTGCCTTACAGCCGGCCCTGGTTGTGCGACACATACTGACCGGTGGGCGCGTCCAGGGCGACCCCCACCCAGGGCCCGTGCGCGAAGTGCGTGGGCCCTACGTACGCCACCACGCCCGTGCTGTTGCTGAGTCGCAGCGATACGCATTCCCCTACGGTCATCCACTCGGGTACTGTGATCGCGCGACCGCTCTCTGACGAATCGTCTGGAAGCAAACTCAACAAGTGAATGCACGTCCTTACAAAACGTTCAACGAGGTGCACACTATTCTTATTTTTTGTAGAAAAGTAAAAACATGACTTTCGTTTCGGACTGTAACAAACTAAAAACTGAAACGTCTGCTCTAGGCTCACGGAAAATCTAAATTCCCGACTAGGACACAGAATTAGGTAATCGTACATGTGCGCCTCATCTAATAGTAAGAGTTCATAGATACTGAAGGGTCCCCTTCTCAATGCCAGACGCGCTCAAATATTTCTTTTTCGTATTTTCTGCCCTTTTGTACGATCACCTCCACACCATGCATAGCCGCAGATTTTTTCTTCCGTCATTAGAAACTGGTGAACGCAACATTGGCCGAGGTAAGTGGGGCAGCTCGAGAGGATGACTGCGGGAGGAGGTCCGCGGTGTCTGCGCTGCCGCTCTCTCCCACTTTCCTCAGAACCGCTGTGGACTCCTCGCGTACATATATTGTCGGGAGCTTACTATTGTACCTTTGAGCATTATATTCATATATAAATACAGTCCAGCATATTGTTCATCATCATTCTCTTCAAAAACCTTACTAGCTCCTATTCCAAACACTAACGATTTGGACGCGACCAAAAGTCATAGCCGATTATTGAATTTGTTTTTCGACTTACCATCGACAATACGCTCGGTGGAAGAGGCGGGAGTATCGCGCAAGTTCTTGTGAGTGGGGGGCGTAGTGCTCGTCTCTATGGCAGACCGCGGCCTCGCCCCTCTACCCCTCCCTCCACCCGCACGTCTCCTCACCACCTGTTCACAAAATTATATTCTTCTTACAGTTACGGACAAACCAAATCAATTATTTAGTCCAAACATAGACAGAGTATGACGAGTTTGGAGATTGTTTCTTGCTATTTTGGGACATTTCTTTACACTTATTATTGGTGGATTCGTTGATTTATCTATTGCTACATATTTGACATTTTGTGATGGAAGTTGACCTCAACACATGTTTGCGGATTTGATGTCAACTTTCAATTAGACGACACTGTATGAAATAAAACAGGGAGAAAAGAACCGCCCTTGCTAATCTAAAGAAAAGTTTACTAGAAAAAAAACCCGTCCGCTGCCTGGTCCGCGTGGATTTTTTTCTAGTAAACTTTTCTTTAGATTTAAACATCTAGCAGTTAAATGCTTAAAAATAAATAAAAACATAATCCCTTGCTAAGTTTCTTGCCAGTTCTTCTCAGTACAAGGTTTCCTGCTGTAGAGTTGCGAACCGATGGCGTAGCTTTTCGACATTCACAAGTGCTTGTAATAGCCTAGACTGAATAAACGATTTTGAATTTTATGGACTAAGCTTTCTCTGACCAACATTCCAGTAAAACTGGACAGAAAAGACTGAGAAAAAGATGAAGCGATGGTTAGTAATTCGTATGAGCAGGCACCATTGCTATCTCTCTTTCTAGAAAGTTGGCAATTTCGAGTGATTGTCACTCATTACATTTACTATGTGTAATGATATCCAACTAAACCGAACTTGTACTATGGAAATCATAATACCAGGCAAAACAATGGATTCAAAACTTCAGACTACGGCACCTTCCTGGGATGCCGAGTGCTCTCCCCTATGGTGAACTGAGTGCCCCCCAGCGCCCCCGCGATATAGATATATAATACGTCACATTACCGGCGGACAACTGGAGCCAGGCTCGTAGTCGGTGCCCGCGGACAAAGCCTTGCGGCTGCGTTCCGCGTCGTAGCTCGAATGTTCAGTTTAGTATCCCCCCCTACCCGCGCCCCCGCGATATAGATGGATCCGCACGGACCCGTGAACGGGGCCCGGGGACGCGGAGTGGCTCTCTTACGTCGTGGCTCGAATGTTCAGTTTAGTATTCATTACCCCCCCCCCCCCCCCCCCCGCTTTCTGTGCCTCGTGGTCTCGGTCCCAAATGACTACCGACTCATACGGCACCTTCCCGACAGACAGCTGGGTCCGCACGGACCCGTGAACGGGGCCCGGGGACGCGGAGTGGCTCTCTTACGTCGTGGCTCGAATGTTCAGTTTAGTATTCATTCCCCCCCGCTTCCTGTGCCCCCGCGATATAGATATATACGGCACCTTCCCGGCGGGCAGCTGCGGCCGCAGTGGCATTAGTAGGACTAACAGCCGACCGCGACTTTACTTTTCTGAGAATCCCAGAAGAACCTAACATTTTTCCAGGATAAAATGTATCCTATGTCTAAATCCAGGTCATAAACTAAATGCGTACCAAATTTCATCCAAATCCGTTCCGATAGTTTTTGCGTGATTGAGACGAAACAAACATACAAACTTTCACATCATCCATAATATTAGTAAGAAGTAGGATACGTCACCTTCCCGGCGGGCAACTGAGGCCGCACTGGCCCGTGGTCGGGGCCCGGGGAGGCTGAGTCGCTCTCCCCTACGGACGAAGCCTCGCGGCTGCGTTCCGCGTCGTGGCTCGACTGTTCAGAGCTTACTGACTCCACTTCTGCTTCCCCTGCGATACGAACACGTTTACGTAGAGTATGATTCGTACTTTATACTTATAACGGCCACGGCCATGGGTAACAAAAAATAATGCCTTGCAACGTGTATATAGTGCGAATTAAACTTAATGGCGTATGTATTCGTGGCGTGTTGGCAGATTGCATTTGGCATTAAAGTAGAACTTTTTATTAGCTGCAGTAAAATGACGTTTTGTGGGTTACCGCTTTTTGAAGAAATATAAATATGGATGTAGCTAAGTGAGTAAGTGAATCATTCAATAAATGAATGATCAGTTTGGTTACGTTTAAGAGATTTAATATTAAGTTGTAATGATTTTTTATTCTATTATTAGTACTATAGTAAAGGATTGATCTTTTTCATTGGAAGTATCGGGACGTACATCCAAAATTAAACAAAAAGTCATAATAATGTTATTTATTAATCAAATATTTTCGGAATCACTATCGCTGTCGCTTTCGGTCACACTAATGACAAATCTGTCTGTCATTTCATCAATAATATGATCGAGGTGGCACATTTTGTCTTCCTCTTTTATAGTGTTAGACACACAGTCACTCCACTTAACCGGTGTCACTTTGTTGATTCCTTCTTGGAATAAAGTTGCATTTTATATGTTTTATTAATGTTTGCGACGTGCCCCTTTACCTGAGCCCAAACCAACTCGATGGGGTTCAATTCACAGTGATAAGGGGGCAGTCTTAAAAGTCTGATACCTTTTTATGCAGCAATCTCGTCCACGGCTTATTTCTCAGTATGATTTTGTTGTTTCACAATATCTATGAGAGTGGCCTTCACTATATTTGGTTCAAATGTAATATTTTTAGTGGTCAGCCACTCTTGAATCTAATTGGTTAAAATTCCACATGGGGTGGGAGAAAACATATTATACCTAACGTATATTAAAAAGATTAATGATGACAGGTAAACTAAACTTTGCGATGGTGGGTACTTCATTTCTATGAAAGAACTGATGTACAATTCGTCCAATAGCGGTGAATGTGAAATCATCAAGTTTTTCTTTAAATATAAGTTTTGGGCCCGGTTTTTCGGGAGGTTTTGGGGTACTAAATTCCTATTCAAACACATATTTGTAAACGTTTCTGACCCAAAGTTTCTCGGTTGCACTAAGAGCTACACGTGGCCTTTTTTTCTTAGGAGATAGAAATGTATCTCCATCTTGGGATATGCTCAACTGAGCATCCATGCCTTCGATGTAACAAACAAAAAAAAGCTGACACGATTAAGAAAAAGTAGGTAACGAAAAACAAACATAACGTAACAAAAAATTAACAATAATGATAACTAAAACAACTCGCCGTGGGCAAAGCAAAGTTATTCGTCCACTCAAAACAGAAGTTAGAAGCCGAATGAGCGAATGACAAATGAAATAAAAAGGCGGACAAGCCTCATCGTAGCACCGTAACTAAAAACCAGTACCAACTTGAGATTTTATACAGCCTTTTATTTATATGAATAATAAATAGAATTAAGTATGATCATTATGAGTTAGTTATGAAACGATTACATTTTCTGGTAACCTAATCAAATCCCTATTGAAATTAGGCGGTCAACATTATTTTACGGAATGACATTTTGAAACGTCATTTTACTGCAGCTAATGTCTGCAGCTAAAAAGTCGAAGTATAGATCTCTTTTTGATTCGGTATCGTAAAGGTAACCACGGTCATCACATACATCCACAAGGCGCACTATGGACAATGATATCCAATTTGACGTTTGTACAGTGGTACGCACGCTGTTCATAGCAACGAAAAGAGACAAATAAATGTATATTTGACTCTTTTCTGGTCTAAATGTAAAAATAAGATAACTAACTTTATGAATCGACTTTTTGAATTATATCTAAACTCTTTCTATGCTTTAGTCTTATGTCACTGAACTAAAACTGAGCTGAAATTGCTCACAACAACCCCTGCTATATGGAGCCTAAGAACATTGCTGATCGACAAAAATAAAACACTGCCGAAAAGAAGTGTAATTTACTGTGATCTGTTTTCCTATATGGGAAGTACTTTCGTAGTTAATTAAGAATTTGCCTTTATATTACTTAGGCCCACTTGCAGCAAATTTTCTAAATCTCGATTCAGCTAAAACTAGATAGAACCCAGAGAAAAATTACAAAACTATGGGCTACATCTAGTTTCAGTTAAATTGAGATAAAGCAAATTTGCTGCAGATGGACCTTAGTTCTTACTAATTAAATATACCAAACAAATTTGATTTATTTTTGGAAAACTCAGTCGACCGACAGTAACCCAAAAAGCTTTTATAATGCATAAAAAAATTGTTATTCCAATAAATTAAAGAAGACAATATTTTACTTACCGAACGACGACTCATGGGGGCCCTCTCCGTTCATATGCATTTCGGCGACACCCTTGTTCAACTGACTAGACAGGGTGTGGCTTTCAACGGGCAAAGCTCCCAACGGGTCGACCAACACATCCGCAGACTGATCCGATGACCGGTCGGCGGACTCGTTCTCGGCGTCCTCGCATTCCCTTAAAAACGGGTTAATTCTATTTCTAGAGCCCGGTGTCAGGACTGGAGTTCTCGCCTTCTCGAAACTAGTATCGTCCAGCTCGTTCTTTGATTCTACTATCTCGTTTTTAAGTTCTGTGATGTCGTTTCTCAGTTCTGTGATCTCGCTACGTAAGCCCGCGACGGAGTTTTTGGTCCGACTGAGTTGTGTGCACTCGATGGTTCTGTCGAAGTCTGGAGTGTCGTCCACGGACATGCTCCTTATCGAGAGTGTATCGTCGTTGGTTAGATTGGTCGATGATACCGCTTGGGAACCTGGATTGAAGTTAAATTGTTAATGATTTTCTTTCTTCAAACTTAGATGAGTATTATAAAAATCTGAGATATGTAATTTAAATGAATATATTGAGTCCTAATATACTATGAGTTGAAGGTGGGGAAGCTACTTATTGATTAAATTTAAATAGAAGGTATTAATTTAGGTTAGGAAGGTATTTATTGTAAGACAACTTTATTAGCCTTTGCACTCAGTTTCAGTCGCGATAATCAAATTTATTTGACAATGTTCGCTAATTGACAATATAATATTATTACTAGTTCGTCATTCATGACCTATAAACGTGATGCAAAATTAAAAATACTCCCATTATAATAGTGTCAACTGTCTTCTATACATATAATAAAATAGTAGGAAAGTCAAAACTGTGTATTGCATATTTTTTTTTAAAGAATACTTGGGGTGTGATCTACAATGGAAACCGAATCCAAAAATATAGTTTTTAGAATTTTTGTTTGTTTGTCTGTATGTATGTCCGGAACAAACTCAAAAAGTATTGCATGAATTTAATTCAAATTTGGCACGAATATTATTAAGAAGTCGGGTCAAAATATGGGCTACATATTATCACGCTATCACCTACGGGGAACGAGCAGTGAACAGGGGTCAAAAAGTATGTGCAAATAACTAACTCAACGCGTACGAAGACGCGGGCGGCCGCTAGTTATTTATAAATAAAATATAATACACAGATTTAAGTAGAAAAACACTGACCGTATCCACTGGACGATATGGAAGGGGAGTTCTTGTTTGGTGCTCGTTCGCACGCCAGCTCGTGGAGGGAATCCAGCGTTTTCGATGTCGGCAGGAAACCGCGAGGAGTCGCTCGCGACCGTGTGCGCTATACAAATAGACCACAATGTATTTAATAGCGCAGTTGCGGAAACAATAGGCAATAAACTGGCTAATTGTCAAATATTTCAATAACTTTATGAACTATTAAAGCGCAGTTCCAAAATAACAGACTTTGAACTGGCTAAGTTACAATAACTTAATTCCAACCAATGTCAGTTGTGGCTTTGGTTGTGTATAAGAAGGTAATATGTACCTTTTTAGAAAAGTAATCTGTAGAATACCACTTTTTATATGGTGATTCTCCTGGACTCCTCAAAAGAATACACGATTCTTAACTAAAGATGAATAAACACCAGGTAGCTCGTACATAATACAAACATCTTCTCTATGACTATCTCTATTAAAAATGAGCGTTTTAGTCTTTCAGTTGTTACATTTTTTTTAAGTTAGAAGGGTGCCAAGCAAATATATGTGCTGCCTGGATGGTAAGCGGCCACTTGCTTGAGACACTTGCTTGAAATTTCACTTGCACCGTTGCCTACCCTAACCCAATTCCCCACCCCGTGAAGCCCTGGAACCTAACTTACTGACAAAAACACAACGCCACCAAAAAGCAGTGTTATTTTAGTGTGGTCTTCTGTAAGGTGGTGGTTGCTTCCTTAAACGGGCACTCCAAATCGAGCGGAAAATCCGCTATGCCCTACCTCTCTTTATGTGTCTCAGTCAACGATATTAAATACCCTAGATACACCACAAGCGCTCAAAATGTGTCCCAATCAAGAAGTGCTTGAACTCTACTCAAGCACTTCTTGGTTCACAGTCACGCGCGGACCGTTACAAAGTCAAGATGCCACAGAGCTGATAAAATGCGAAAATAATACTTAAGAGTACGAAAAGTGTCGTTTTTTCGACAGGTCAATCAATGTTTGTTAATTTAACGCATTTGAAGTAAATTTTGATCTAGTACTTACTATAAACTGATTTAATATACAATATTTGTGTTATTCAAATGCATGGTCGGTTATACGTCGCCATATAACCGTCTCTTTTCCTCGCGATCCGTGCCTGCTATATTGCTAACAGCGCGTTCAGAATTGCGCGTAGAGACAAAGAACTAAGGTCAAAATTCTTCCGCATATTTTTTTCGAACTGTCAGAAGTCCTTGACGCATGCGTTTTATTTAAGACCTTGTGCAGTATGTATTAAAGGTTACTTTCAATATTTAAATAATGCCTTATAGTGATTTTGACTACGCGATGATCTTACGGAGCTCCGTGGATCGTTCGATGTACCTTTTGGACAGGTTTCGGGCTCGATTTTGTTCGTGTTGGTGTATCTAGGTATTTAATATCGTTGGTCTCAGTAATCAATCTCATAGATCTCATAGATGAGGCAACATGAATCTATCAATCGTAAAAGTAACATGTTCGCTACGTATAATACAATCATAACACAAAGTTTAAAAAAAAAATTTAACCTACATGTGACCGAGGCGTAGACATATCGTCTGTGGGGGCGGACTCGGGCTCCGAATGTGAGTCGTCGTCGTTTCTGCGGCCCGGCTCTTCGTGCAGCGTGGTCATGCGCAGCCCTAGCTTGCCGCTCGCGGGGGACGCTGTAATCACGTTTGTTCCGTCAGCTTTAAGGTTCAAAGTGGCGTGCATCTCAGCAACGGTAATAAAACTAGAAGTGAAAATGTGTACCTACAAACAAATACAAATGATAGCTTTTTTCTAAGAAAAGTAATAAAATCATAACTATTATTAATTAACAATATCAAGTGGTTGTTCTACTTTTTAAAATACAAATAAAATGCTTAAATATTTCATTAGCAAGGAAATTATAGTGCTAAATAAATGTAGAATACAAATTAATGCATAACAAAATATCAACCAAAAATATATGGTGTCGACAATTTTTTTATATTTTTTTTTCTTTTACGCTATAGTTCAATACAAAAAATATAGAAATCGTGTTTGACAGCATTGAATGTAAATTTGTAAATAAAATAAAGTAACAAAAAACAGTATTAAACGTGAATAAATCTATCTGTGATACTCAGAAGATAGTGGTGACATCTACTTAAATAATATCAATGAGCTTTAAACGTCATTGTCAAATTTTGTATGGAAGGAACCACTTTATTCTTACGTACGTCTGGTACTTAGTTTTCATAAGAAACTGATGCGATACAATTACTGTCAAAATTCGTACTTTGGCCTCAGGGAGTGGTGGTGGAGTGGTCTTCTAGGTATCGGGTCAGATGATTTTTAAGGACCCTTTTTAAGACCTTGCACAATACTCAAGTGATAGCTATTTTAGAAAAAGAAAACAACGAGATTGTCCTTTCGTCTTCAATACGTTAAAAGATTAAAATATGTATAACAAAGAAATTATTTGCAAAAATAAACCTTGATTTAATCGAATTTAACCTTCCTTTAAACGCTGATTTATCAAAAATAATACATATTAGACGAACATAATTCGTTCGGTATTTTTTAAATTTTAGTCTTGATTGAACAAACGTAGAACATTCGTCCAAATGAAATGAAACCCCCATAGTTCAATAGAACGAAGGTTTAATGAAAAAAATACTTGTCGCCTCGAATGAGGAGCATGCGTGAGATGAATCATCATGTGAAGCAAAATAAAAACAACCAAATATCAAGAAAAATCACCCTCGTTTTAAACTTCATTCCGTTTCATATAAATATAGACTATTAAACACAATACCCTATCTGAGCGTCGCGCTTCACGTTGCTTGCGTGCGCAGTCGGGTAAAAATGCGGCAACTTTTAAAATGTGTTGTCAGTAAAGAAAAACAATATTTAAAAAAAAAAAATTTTAATGTGTAAAAGTTAGGCGAAGATCGGTTTTTATTATATCTTAATAGTTCATAGTTCTTTACCCATTATCTCATAAATGTAGAGGGGCCTACTTTTATAAGCTTTAATGACAATTTAACTCTTACAACTGTTAAACACAAAATATTGCAAAGTATAAAAATTTAACTGTGATTCCTCAATAATATCTAAAATAATAATTATGTAGGAGTCGATACAGTTTTCCAAATTCGTCCACATAGATCATCGAACATTGTGAAACCCTAGCGTATTATATCAAACGGAAGTCACAACAAACCAAAATCAAAAGAAAAAAGAAACCAAAACTGTTACAACAAGCCAAACTAATGATGCTACGGTGGAATAGCGGACGTACACTTGTTCGGAGTCTGTAGTCGCAGCGAGTTCAGGTTCAAATTCAAGTTTAGGAACGTTGGCCGCGCTGAAATAGAACATATTCATTAATCTGTCAGCACAACACCATTTCTGTTAGAACAAAATCTCACCTATGACTATGCAAAAACCCAAAATTTGTTCACAAAATGAATACAACCTTCATTTATAATCCTGCAGTAATTTTTATATTACTACAAGGGCAATCTCACACCCTCAAAACATAGCAACATCTCGATGTATTTTTTTGTACTGTCACGGATGAGTCCTTGGATGCAATTTGACAGTGACAGCGCCTTCATTATGTAACAACAAGAGGGTTCATCGTATTGTAAATGTATCCACTGTCGTAACCATGACTGTGCAAAAGAATTTACCCAAAAAAATTTTTATACCATCAATCAAAGACTCAGGTTTAAAATAGTTGTATTTAAAATATCTTTTTTCCTTTTGATGATAATAATATTTTAATATTGATAACAACTAATTTTGGATACACTCCGAAAACACAAGTTAACCCTGGATTTGTTTATTAAATTCACAAAGGAAATAGTGCAAAATACTAAATATTATTTCAGTGGCCTACACAACACAACCAACTATTATCAACTATTAATACTTATTGCACAATTTATGCATAATACGAACAGACCAACAATTACATTATCATAGACAACTTTACTTCTATAGTCCATGCTTTCCTTAAATACGAATATTGGAAACATTTCATATCTTAAAATACTGAGTTGCACGCTACATTATATTATCATGCATTCATTACCTAACACATACACATAAACCTAAGATTTTTATTTTTGAATCTATTCTACGTCACATTATCTACTTGTACGGACGGTAGCTGCTTATAAAATATTAACTATTTTTACATTTTAATCCTCATTGCAGTAATTTAAAGGATAATATTATTTTTTGCCTGTTTCGCATAGACCTATAAATTCTTTTATAACCATTAGGATAGAAATCTAAAGCAGTCTTTTTTTCATTTATCTATTACCCAAAGCATTGCTTTTGATAGCAATATATCAACGAAGAGGAAAGGAAAGGAGGATAAATACAGGGCATGCTTGGTTCATGCAAATGAAAGATACACGCAAACAAACAGATAGATAACACAACAACAGAAGCTAGCCCGATGCCGGAAGCTTGTAGGTATGTTTTCCACATTACTTGCCAATTAGGGTATAATTACATAGAGTATAATTTTGTTTCTAATCACAATTGTAGCTGAAAAGGTACAGTTTCTTTTCTATATACTTTCTGCCGGCTTAAGTGCACTCACTAAGCACATTTACTTATGCTTCGATAAGAGTTTAAAATTTGTCAGAAATACCTCGAAAGTTCGATTATGAGACAAGAAAGTCTTGCTCTAAATTTAAATTCGATCTAAGTTTGATGATTAATTAAATTGTGACATCGTAAAAAGATAGCTTAAAAAAAGATTCAAGGTCTTCAAACTTTCGAAGAAATTGTAAAATTAAAGTGCGCCTTGCGCGAGATACTGCACTAAAGCCTTTTGACAGATGTCAGATAATAACAGCCAATTCACTGAAGATATGATGTCGTCAAGTAGCAATAATCACAACACATCTATGGAATTCCATTATTCATGTTGCATTAAACATTCGTCTAATAATTTCGCCATACATTGCCATTCCGAATCAAGACCATATTGTTTGCTCTGTTTACCTGATAGGAACGAGCCTGAAGGTAGCGGGGGTTCGAGATAAAGAAAATACAGAGTTAGTTCAAACCGAATGTCAAATGTACGATACCAATTTTTTTTTGTCAAACTTTAGTGCATAAATGGAATTCGAATAAACAAGAGTTTACAAATAGGCTTATTTTAATGACACCTTGAGAACAAAACATATTGTAAACATAATGTTATCAGAATACCATTTAAATAAACAGAATGTCTCCAGTAATACGTGTAAAGTTTATATTAGGAAGAGATAAATTTAAAATACCCGAAGATACTTCAGAAAGTGAAAGAGAAGAAATGGGGCAAAGATAGAGATAGTTTGATTGAGCCATAGCATTGCCACAAAGCAAGTTGAAATAAAAATGTAATCGTGAATTAATGCAGAAGTGGATGTAGTATATTTGATATGATTTTAGTGGATGTGATCTGCCTACTAATTGATTTCTGAATGATTTTTCTCTTGTTCAGTACTCAATCAATTGTATACTCTATTTAATATTAATAAAAATAATATTTCTGTCAATTCAAAACTATACTAAATACCTATTCTATAAAATCGTGCATCATATATAAATTGATACTATCTGCTAAGATTTTCATGAAATACCAGACTACTCTGTGCAATCTCGTCTAAATACCGCATAATCTGTATATCATAACATAATACTTATTTGTACATAATATATGTTGTAATGTAATATAACTCATAAGCTATTGATGCAAATGTGCGAACTTGATTCACTTTGTGATACGTATGAAATGACGGAGAAATAAGAGATGAATATGTATTGGAAAAAGGAGTGTATCATTTGTAGAATATAATACTGTAAGAAAAAGAACGATTACTATTACATTGTTAAGTTTCACTTATATTATAACAAGAGAAGAATAATTTCTAATATATTATAGAACTTTTGTCTGAAAAATCTTGTGCCTGAAGACGTAGTTTCTAACGAATAATTCATTATTTATTTCCTTTACAGTCAGAACAGCAGCTGGCTTTCGCTGTCTAAAATTGTAATTATTTGACAGAGTTGTCAAATGGTTGTAATGTTGTCAGATTAAAAAAAAATGTATACCGAATTTTAAAATCTGTTAAAGTTGACAATAAATAGCAGGAACCAATGCATTTCAGATAAAATAATCTGAGGAGCAGTTGTTGGCACATATTTTCTTAAGGCACAAGTCACAGTTTATCTCCAAATTTATCTATAAACTTACCTAATCCGAATGGTTTGGTAGGCGTCGCTATTTCCGGGTCCCCGTGAGCGGGCGCAGCGTAAGAGTGGCGGTGGACGGGCCGACGCGGCGCTTCGTCGGCTAGATCCGCCACGCTGCCCGATCGACCGCCCGCTAGACCCGCTAGGCATTCCAACGAGGAATCCAAGCGCATTATCTATATCGGGACATAATTATGATCTTTATTGCATGTTCGGACATAAGCTCTTAAATTCAAATAATTGGAAATAATGTGTAATACGGTCTGCGGTATAAAGTGATTCCACGCAAACTGCGATCACGTGGGCAGGTATTTTTTTTTATAGGTAGGTCCGACAAATGACTCCACCCCACCTGATGTTAAGTGAAGGTGAAGTCCAGACGCGAAGATAGCTGATACAGCAGTTCTACCTGCCACACCAGCCATCCTCACCCTGCCGGCCTGCATGTTGCTTCTTCACGCCTCTTTTAAAGGATCCCAGGTTGTAAGAGGGTTGGATGTTTGTATGGGATTACCGTTTAACATTATCTGACCCAATGAACTTAGCTGTATAAGTTTGGTACCATGTTTTAGCGGTGGTTGGAGAGTAATACCTGCCTACATAACATTTCTAATTCGATGCTTAAATTTGAATAAATTCTTAATTTAGGCTGCAACTGAGCAACTTCGTTCATTATGTATGTACATAAAAATAATAAACTTTTAATGTAATTATATTGTTACTGCAATTTAATGGAAATAAATGTAATCCATGTGACATAATATTACTTGTTAATTTATTAGCATCACAGGTAATTCTATTTCAATCAATTTTGTCAACAGCATTGAATACGCTCATGAATAAAATAAATGCAACACTTGTTTAGTTAAAAATTACTATTTGAATTTATGTTTTGATCAGAAATTTTCTTATTCAATAAATCCATTAAAAATAGGAATTTTAAATTTAATTATTTTATAAGTAAACCTTGTCCTACAAGATACATGAATAAAGATTCAGTGCAATTTAAATTCCACCCTATATAGATATTTTGCTAACCCATAGAGTATAGAAGTGCCACCGTTAATTGGATTTGAAAATGAGATTTTTGGTGCAATAGATAATGTATATTTATTATAAATTTCGTGAAACCCACGTGACTCATACAAAGTAGTTAACTCTGTAAGACCAGTTTGTGTAACCCAGCTCCAACGAATAACATTAAAGGGTAGATAGGTTCCATTCTCATTATGAAATAGGCAAGGTAACGTTTAAAACATAGTTAACATAAACTCATTCATTCAAAACATCAATTAAATTAAAACATCCGGAAACAACATTTAAATTCATTCATTTATTTCTAATAGTTATACTTATCCTAGTTCTAATAATATAACTAAAACTTTAAACTAACTGTATTTAGCTACTTTAAATTAATTTAAAGTAACAGAATATAACGCAAACATAAATCAAAGCATATTTTTTAATAAACTAATTTGGCGTTGGTTTGGGTTTGGCGTCTCAAGATTTATATGCAATGGAACAACATTCGACTGGCAAAAAAAATGCTGAAATTAAATGTTTCTGTAAGTAACGATAAACATTGAACAATTACAAAGTATGCTACAGTTACTAACTGAAAGGAAGCGACACCATTTTATAAAAGCCTAAGAACATAAAATCCCATCAGGAGCTAAAAATAGAACCCTATCCCTGAAGACAAAAACAAAGTTTATTAACAATGACGAGAGTAAAAAAGTGAAAGAATCAATTACAACTTCCAACAGTAAAAAATTTGAAGTTGGTAACAGTAATAAAATGACTTCGGTGGCAATAAATTTATCTATTTTATTGTCTAAGTTCTATAATGTTCACAAGTCAAAAACAAAGATATTACAGATTAAGCATCATTTATTGAACATATAATAAAATGGTAGGAAAGTCAAAACTGTACATTGAATATTTTTTTATACCGAAGCCAAAAATAGAATTTTTAGAATAAATTTTGTCTGTATGTATGTCCAGGATAAACTCAAAAAGTATTGCATGGATTTACTTCAAATTGGACATGGCTAAGAAACTGCCCTTAACGTGTATAAATATTTCGCACTAGCCCGTAACTTTACAATATTTTTTTATTAATTATTACGTGTTTATTATTCTCATACAACTCTCGTGAAATAATCAAATATTTAAAAGTATAAATATTGACTTCATGTCTGTTTCAAAAGCAAAATGTTCCGTTTTACAAAATAAATGTACACAACAAATATTTGTGAAAGTATATCGAAATAAACAATATTATTTCAAAACTCCTTCAAACATATTAGGCCCTAATTTTTATTATAACAAATCACGGAAGGCCTAAAATAATAGATTTTATTATTCTGATCAGGCTTGAAACAAGGCTGTATGATAATTAATCCTTTAATTTTTGCAAATGGTCAAAATAAAACTTCACAGATTTCCTGTCAGGCCGACGATAACAAATTATTTGGTTTTTTTTGGCGGGATTTCATCGAGTGTGGTTGGCGTCTTATTTTAATTGTTCTTAAATTCGTTTATAGTGGATATTGTGAAATAAAATTGGTGTGGTTTTGTGTAACAACTGTCTGCGTAACTGAAGAATTAGTGGAATCGTTAAAATATACGCTATTCCGGTCAAGTGGACGTGAGAATTTTATTGTAGTGTTAACTACCTCACAGAAGCTTATCGAAAAAGCCAACTTGACACATTTCGTGCCAAACACTCCAAGAAACATTAGAATGCGTCACACCGACATTCTAATGTAAAAACAAAAAGAAGATTAATTTAATTAAAGACCAGGCTGTATGGGCATTGTTCCCTTTGCCTTCCCTAAAACGGGAGAACTTCAACAAAAAAAAACAAATTATTTGTATTTATTTTTGCTTTAAAAAAACTTTTTGTGAAGAGTTAATCAGAGAAATAAGAAGAAAGATTCTAAGAAAATGCGAAATTCATGACTCTGTAAATAATTGGCAACATCTTTTATCAACTGTAGTAAGGTGACATAGTAGGAAAGTATTATATAGTAGCTAATGACATAGTAGGAGTTCTCATAATTTTCAAGATTGTGACTTTATCAAAAGTTCCTGAGCCTTTTTTCATAGAAATTATAAATATTCAGCCATTTACCATTAAATATTACTAAGTACAGTATTTATACATTGCCAGGGCTGTCGCTCATACAAAACTTTACCACGTCCTATGGCACGAACATTATTAAGAAGTCAGGTCAACATAAAGGCTACATATTATCACGCTACCACCTACGGGAAACGAGCAGTGAACCTTTATTTCTAACTAACTCCATGCGTACGAAGTCGCGGGCGGCCGCTGGTTAATCAATAAACTGATTGGCGAAAACTTAACTTAAGAAATAAGTTTCAACTACGATATATTTAAAAAGGATCTGTTTTTCAAATTTGAAATTTATTTGTTTGAGATCACTATTTCTCATAAACTATAAAATAATAATCTAAAAAATATATATAAGCAAGTGCGATTCACTATATATTTCTACAGGTGTGGGTGTCAAGTGATAATGGTGTATTGAGCGTGCTTGGATGCCATGCGTTCGAACTCACGTTGGTTCCGTTCTTCGCCGCGTTCTCGAGCGCTTGGGACAGCTGCGCCCGGCGACAACACACACGTTAGCAAGCGGACGACGACTATTGCCACTCGCGCATTTGATATTCAACCCTATGTCTTTGGCTTTAGAGAGCATTTCCATATGGTAACCTCTAACTAAATAAATTGAGCAGTCTAACCCCGAACTCAGACCTCCTTAGGGATCATCCATAAAGTACCTCACATATTAAGGGTACTGGAGAAGGTCGTCGAAGTGTGACATTGTGTGACAAGGGGAGGAGGGGTCCTAAGTTTCGTGGCGTTGCTTTTTTAAATAATACTGTTATACTATCAAAAATTTAAAAATATATAGAGATCTAACTGCGTGGGTTTAATTTGTTTTGTTGGATAATTTTCGGAGCTGCTGTTTTTATTTAATAATTTGTAGATGCAAAATGTGTGATATCACACTTGAGGAGTAGGGGGGGGGGGGCTCTGAAATGTGACAAAGTATGACAAGGACTGGGCAGGTGTAAAATTAATCACGAAATTAATGTGACGTACTCTATGGATGACCCCTTATTAATAAACGAGGAATAAGCTTAGACTAGATACTCCGTGTTTTGTTCATGTCCTAAGGACAATAACTAAAGCATTGTAGTAATGATATGACGTTGAGCGTACACTCCCATAGACAATAAATTAACGAAAAGATTTCCATTATTTAAGTTTGAATATCAAATGCGTGAGAAAATCAAGTTATTTCTAATGTTAGTGAGCGAATTAATGTCTCTTTATTTACAAAGTGTTAACTGACTATGAAAAATCTGTCAGCTAGCTGTTACTATGTGGAGACAGCGTAATCTGTGATCTGTGTTAGTGGGCACATCGAATAGCTTCGTAGAAACTCATAACTTCAAGCGCAACTTTTCATTGCAAATACATTGAACAGCATTTGTTTAATGGTTAGTAAGCAACATCGATATTTTATATCAGAAAACATTGATAAATAATAATATTTAATAGTTCTATAAATGTATATGATAAGCATAAAGGATATTTTTACATGTAATAAACATTTTAATGTTTACCAATTGTGTTAGAATTGTTATTAAATTGATACAATCTTTACTTCCAAACTGCACAATTAAAACTCTGTTAAAACCTTACTAACCACACTATGTTTGAACAGTGAAACTATGTGCTTTTCTATCAGTTCTGTACTCTATATCAAAACTTTTAAAGTCTAATTTCGTTTGCGTGTGTATGAAGGAAAGAAAAATGGTTACCTGTGAGAAGTTTGGTACAGAAGCTGTCTTCCTCATTGTGATTGGTTGGCCGCGCGCTTGTTCTAGTTCTTTCACGGCGACGCTTTGCCGAAGTCGGTCCAGAGTCAGTATACTTTCGACTGCGCTAACTCCGCGTGTGTATTTTTCTATGAAAATCATAATCGAATCAATGACATTTCTACCTACAAATAATTAAGTTTTAATTGATAATGAAAATACTCAGTAAAAAGAGAAATGATAACGACATGGCGGAATAAACGCCATCAACAAGAGGCTAATAAATATCGATAATATAGAGTTATTATTGAAATATTCCTAACGACAGCTAATAATTGTTTAAAAGGTCAGTTATCAACCACCTTTCCTGATAATTATTTTATTGCAACTCTGTACGGTGACATATTTTAAAATCGATTGAAGTTTGAAAAATCTGTGAAACTAAAATTAAACAATTGAGGTGATTAAACATTTAAGCACGCGCCGAATTCCTGATAGCCTCGCACTTTCGAGCCACGCCGCACGCAAATCTTAGTACGATGCGGATATATGTGCAATCATCTTTAGGATTCTTTCTACATTTGAAAACTTAATTATTTCATTTGCTATGTATTGAGTGTCGCAACTATATATCTTATGTCAAACGCAATAAAGATCATTATACCTATATAGGTCTCTCCGTCGGCCGCGCTCGCTTCTTCGCCGGTGGCGGCGATTTGCGCGAGACTTTCGCGCTCCTCTAATTCTTCGGATGCTTTGGGAATGTTGGAAACCACCTCGTACGTTACTCCCGTCTGCGTTAACTGATCAGTCCTGTGAAAATATATCATTACAATAGGGTATTTGACAGTATTAAAAATAAAGTGCCAATTGTTAGCATCTGCGTTTAGAATGAATATTGGCAGGGACTTTTACTATTTTTACATAAAAAAATATTCATAATTTTACTAAAAACCCACGAAAAAGATAATATTTTTCTTATCTATCGTTTGCGCTTGGGATTGGCGGAGCCTAAAATGATGTCATACGCAAGTAAACTTCCGGTTAAAGTGACATTACATTGTATCGTGCACACTAGTAAGACGCCATATTGTCCAGAGAAACGTTTTCGCGGCAACTTGAAAATGGAGTTTTTGATTTGGTTATTTTTACTGAAATACACAACAGAATGATGAATATCCACTTTTTACTGACTCCATAAACATCAGTCAATAACATGAGATCGTTTTCTAAAACTTGTCAAATACCCTATTACGCCGTGATGTGGCATCATTAAGCGCATTCTACCAACTATACCACGGCGAGTGTTCTGAGGAGTTATTCTCCCTTATCCCTCCATCACCTTTTCTTCAGAGGACCACGCGCGTTGGCCTACGCTGCCACCGACTTACTGTGGCCACTATTTCTTCACGAACAAAAAAAATTTGGTGATTTCTTTGTCGTACTATTCGTAAGTGGAATTCTTTACCCACGCAAGTGTTCCCTCCTGCCTATAATCTGGGGTCCTTTAAGAGGCGCGAAGAAGCATTTTTGCAGGCCGGCAAGGTCAGGATGGTTGGTGTAGCAGTTTATAATTGTTGTACCAGCTATCTTCGCGTTTGGACTTTATCACCACTTAACATCAGGTGGGGTAGAGTCATTTGCCTACCTCGCTATAAAAAAAAAATATGTTTCTACATCATGATCGTGAACGGGTGCTGTCAGCGGAGATGAGTCTGCTCTATAGTGCCTTACTATCGAAATGTTATCTAATTATACCTTATATAAACACTATTTGTACTTATACTGTATGACACAGCAATCAAGATGTGAGTGGACATTGTATTGGTAGCGGCATGATTTTATGTAAATATGCTGATGAGTTTCTTGCGTCCATTCTTCTCATCAGCTAAAAGATGTCCTGATTGTGTGGTGCGATGATTTTATTTAGTTTTAGTTGCAGTTGAATATGGAACTGCTAATCGCATATTCATTGAATGAGAAGAAAGCTTAAAAAGATCAGAGACCTAAAGTGTTATTGTACATTAACATATATGAAGAGTAATTCACATAACTTTGACTATATTTTGCTTGAGAAAGATATGATTTACTTAATAAAGTAGCATGTTTTAGAACTATTATAATCACATACATGTTAAGTTGTGAATATAATTACTATCTTCTGAGATACAATTTTCTATGAAATACGTATTTTCAACGAACCAACGTGTTCTAATTAAATTATATTCAACATGAAATAATAAGCTAAATAGCTTTAGAGTGCTAATTATATGGGAAACTATAAATTTCTATATTCTAAGGTAAGAAGAAGATGATACTAACCTGACGATTTTCTTGCGTATCCTATCTGTGAAGCTCTGTCGTTTGTAAATGTTTAACCCTAATCGTTTCCTAAGTATGAGATCCATCGGGGCGGGGTGCGACAGTCTCACTGTCGTCTTCAGAATCAGGTACACGCGTTCATTGGCTGCAATCATGTTAAAAAGGCTTATTATTAAGATTAATAGCAAAAACGACATATGAATGATAAATATAGAAAATGTCAACACCGACAGTAAAAGTATACTAATAAAAAAGATAGTTACGAGTCTTCTTATGAGCTCAAAAGCCTGTAATTTTCTGTTTTTTTAGGCTCCTTCGTGATACGGAAGGCCTGTGTCCCAGCAGTGGGGACACTGATATGTTATAGATGAATGCCAAATGTGGAGTATTTAAAATTTTAAGCTAATGACACGTTTGCTATTAAATACATACTCCAATACCAAAGATAGAAAATGTAGAGGGTATTGACCTTCCCAAGAGCTCCATGGAGCGGGTGGTTAGGGTGTTCGGCTGCGATCGTTAAAATTTCGCAGTGGTCGGTCATTGGATGGGTGACCAAAAATATACTATCTAGAGCTCCTCCGTGCTTCGGAAGGCACGTTAAGCCGTTGGCCCTGGTTGCATCTGCATTCGTAAGCACCCACCAATCTACATACTTTCATATCAAAGATACAAAATGTAGACGGTATTGACCTTCCGTAGTCCGGTTGAGGTACTGCGAGTCGTGGATGGAAGAGTCCCAAGAGACGAGCGCGAAGACATCCTTGTCGTGGTGGTGCAGTATCTGCAGCTCGTAGAACCGGTTGCCGTGCTCTTTGGGGAATATCGACAGATCCTACCCCGCTAGACAGCTAAAGAAGAGGGTATTGACCTTCCGTAGTCCCGTAGAAGTACTGTGAGTCGTGGATGGAAGAGTCCCAGGAGGCGAGCGCGGAGACGTCTTTGTCGTGATAGTGCAGTATCTGCAGCTCGTAGAACCGGTTTCCGCGCTCCTTGGGCAATATCGACAGACCCTACCCCGCTAGATAGATAGAAAATATAGACGGTATTGACCTTCCGTAGTCCGGTTGAGGTACTGCGAGTCGTGAATGGAAGAGTCCCAAGAGGCGAGCGCGGAGACGTCTTTGTCGTGGTGGTGCAGTATCTGCAGCTCGTAGAACCGGTTTCCGCGCTCCTTGGGCAATATCGACAGATCCTACCTCGCTAGATAGATAGAAAATATAGACGGTATTGACCTTCCGTAGTCCGGTTGAGGTACTGCGAGTCGTGAATGGAAGAGTCTCAGGAGGCGAGCGCGGAGAAGTCTTTGTCGTGATGGTGCAGTGTCTGCAGCTCCTAGAACCGGTTACCGCGCTCCTTGGGCAATATCGACAGAGCCTACCTCGCTAGCTATAAAATGTAGAGAGTATTGACCTTTTGTAGTCCAGTTGAGGTACTGAGAGTCGTGGATGGGATAGTCCCAGAAGGCGAGCGCGGAGACGTCTTTGTCGTGATGGTGCAGTATCTGCAGCTCTTAGAACCGGTTCCCGCGCTACTTGGGCAATATCGACAGAGCCTACCTCGCTAGCTAGAAAAAGGAGAGAGTATTGACCTTCCGTAGTCCGGTTGAGGTACTGCGAGTCGTGGATGGAAGAGTCCCAGGAGGCGAGCGCGGAGACGTCTTTGTCGTGGTGGTGCAGTATCTGCAGCTCGTAGAACCGGTTGCCGTGCTCCTTGGGCAATATCGAGTGGAGGCCCGAGACGCCCACAGATCCGCCCCCGCCATGTGTTGACAGGTCGTCCGCTGATAACAAATAAAAAATTAGGATACGAACTCGTGATCGAACCACCAATCATTTGATTTAAGACCTCAAGTCTGTTTTTTTCGGCTATTTTTCCTTCTATGGTGACAAAATTACGGATGCCTTCTTGTTGTTATTATTGCTACTCTTTCACAATAGAGAAAGGGTTACAGGATGATACGAGTTACGCGTAAGATTTAATGCGAAAACTCCTTTAGTGTCCTTTAAGAAGTTTCACTTCAATACCCCCTCGTCTTCGTAAGTGGATGATTTCTGCCACAAGTCATATTCATATTTTGCGTTTTATCATATTTAGTAATGGTTTATAATTTACACATCTAATATATAGATAAGTGTGCAGATAACTATTCAGGATTGATTTAACACATAAATGAAGCCTGGATGTAGAGTAAACTCGAATAATAAGAAGAATATTGAAGGATTGTTCCTTTCCAGCCGTGAAAAACAAAATTGAGAACAGATTTTATATGTTGCAAATCCTTTATTTTTTACACTTTTATTCAATAAAGCGTTCAAAACTGGAAGTCTACGAAGAATGGGCTACTTATCATCATAGCAAAAAATAGGCCGTGTACGGCACCGTTTGTAGTCGAAAGTCAAATAATACGATTCAATAAAGTAACACCACCATTGGTGTCGATACCGACAGGATTCCCTAAACTTAAAACTAGATTTAACATCAGTCTCTTCTTTTCACTCTGTATAGAGAATGACAAGGACACACTGTTGTCAAATTTATATCAGGTTTAAAGAATCATGCCAGAATCGACACCAATAACTCACCGTTTAAGTCGAGGAATAATACAGGGATATGTTGTTCCATTCCGGGCGGTGGATTCCAGGCCGCCGGCGCACCCGGGATTGGGCTTCCGGGACTCGGGACTAGTACCTGCAGTATCAAACACTGTTATACTAACAACTAAACATGGCTAAAATCTAAAGTTCGAGCAGCGCCACAACGGACGTAACGAGAATTTAAATCTTCCATACAAAACTTCTTAACATTTGACGCGTATCGAGATCGAATTCAACTATTCGAATTTGATATTGGTTCGTTCTTAGGGTTACAGTTGATATTATAGTTTTAATGATGAAACTATCATAGCAACATCTCTTACTAGATTTCAATTTATCAAAACAAGCTGCAAGACTATAATCATACAGTGTTTTGTTTAGTAACGTCAGAGAACTGCGGGAGGATATGACTGTTTGGTGGATTCTAACACTTACTGCATTCCTTTCCTCCGTTAACGACACCCATTGTTCTACCAAAGACTGTTCTCGCTCCATGTCGCGTTCACTTTTCAATGACGGCGACATGTTCACCAGTTTCTGTAAAAAAATACTAAGATTGAAATCACCAACATTACCAAACGGGTTGTGATGTGACACACGTGTAAAGGTTTGTTTGAAATTACACAAAATCGGCTGAAAATAGGATACGCAAGTTCCCCAAGATTAAAATAAACTTCGTAGCGTCCTTCTTCTAAGCTCGGTCGTCATCGACATCAAAGACATTAAAAACCCTAGATACAACATCACGAACAAAATCGTGGCCGAAACCTGTCCAAAAGGTATAATGAACAATCCACGAAGATCCGTGGGATGACCGCATAGTCAAAAACAATAATAGGCATTACTTAAACATTTTATTGCATAGAGTATATATGGTCTCAATTTAAACGCATACGTCAGAGAGTTATGACAGTTCGAAATAGGTATAAGCTCGTTATATTTTACGACTTGTCGCTATAGCAAGAATAAATAGTTTATATCTATTCATGATGACGACCTCCGTGGCCGAGTGGTTGGTACGCCGAGTTTCATGGTGTCGCCGACCCCAGAGGTCCCGGGTTCATATCCCGGTGGGGGCAGATGTTTGTGTGATGAATACGAGCATTTGTACTCCAGTCATGGATTTTTAAAATGTATTACTATAAAAATATACTTATATATGTACAGTATATGTATTCTATCCGTTACCTTACTATCCCATGACACAAGCCTTATAGTGCTTACTTTGGGGCTAGGCTAATTGGTGTGAGTGTTGGAAATATTTATTTATTATATTTATTCATTCATTATATCGTAATTCTGAATGGGCTGTTAGCAATATAGCAGGTACATTGCATGCATTTGATTATTACAAATATTTTCTATGAAATCAGTTTATAGTAAGTATTAGAACAAAAGTTGCTTCAAATGTGTTAACTTAACACAGACATTGCACTTTTAAGTACTTTTTTTTTATTTCTTCACGGAGTTCTGCGGCATGTTGACTTTTCAATGGTCCGCGTGTGACTGTGAACCAAGAGTGGCGTTTTAAGCAGTTCTTGATTGGGACACATTTTGACCACTCGTAGTGTATCTAGGATTTTTAATATCGTTTGTCGTCACTCTTAGTAGCAAGGTCGTAGCCGAACCGCAATATGTCTGAAGTATCTCCAATATATTATATCTTACGCACCTGCAATTGCGCATGTAAATGTTGTCGACGGCGGGCGAGCGCGTCGCTCCAACGCTCACGCAGAACAGCTAGATCTTCCTCCTGGTACGAATCCAACGGTTTCTGTAGACGGGACCTGAGAAAAAATAATGCTATCACTACTATCATAATTACTGATCAATTATCACACTGCTGCCGCTTGAAAAAGAGCGTAAATAAATGTGACAGCTTCTCAATTCCGAATACTACAATTGTAGTTATATCATTTATGTTACAATGTCGGACTAAATACGGAATCAATTACCCCCTTATTAATAAACTAGGAATAAGCTTAAGACTTGCATTGCAATTCAATGAACAGAGACAAAACATGGGGCCCAAATTTCTACTTTTATTAATAAGGTTGTAAAAGATTAAGTTAAAGAGTTAAAAGTTTTTTCAAGTACGGCCATTCGCACTGTAAGCGAAGTATAGGGATGACAAGAACATTGCGATAATCCCTAAGACGATAGGGTCGAATGAGTGACACTCGTGTAATATTGACAATTTTTCAGAGAGTGAAATTTATGGCACGGTCAATACCTATTATACGAACTATTGGTAGCATGATTGCTTCGTCTCTTGTCTTGCCTTACTTGCTTCTTTTACTTTTTACAGTTGGGCAGGGAACGTTGAGTTAATTCTTTTTACCTAAGGTTTAACATAAACAAAGCCAGGTAGCCCTGACTGAGCTGGTATACTCCTCCGGTCACCATGTCGCCGCGTCGGATCACATCACACCAGTACCTCTTCCCCACCCCCCACGACAACGAGTTACTAGAGCCGAGGTTCGAGTCTCAGAGACGCCCTCTAGTTGAGCCGAGCCGTTTTAGTGGTCTAGAGCAGTGTTGCCCAAGTGGTATTGCTCCAAGGGCTATTTTGAAAATCCTGATACGCTACGCGGGCACCGAAAACTTAATAAAAAAACGTAAGTGAATTAAAGAAAACTACTTTACAACGACCTACTAACGTCTTTATACCAAGCATACTTATTGACGTTTCATTTAAACAATAAGTAAATTATTACTTATTGTTTAAATGAAACGTCAATAAGTACATTGCGTGTTGTGCGTGAAAAACTAAGAAACAAATTACTTATTGTTTATTTAATTTATTACACCAAAACCTCTAGATTCTAGAGGCTCCATACGGAGAGGACACTCCCCCGTGGGGAGATGCTATCCGCCTGGAAAACCTCTAGAGGCACTCGCCAGTTCTCGGCTTGAGGTCCCCTTAGGATCTCGCCGTCCCCAAACCCGGTGACGCTGTAAGGGTCATCTAAGACCAACAGCATACACACTTAAAAAAAAACAGTACCTGACGGACACGGAGCCGACCTCCACGCTGACGATGTGCTGGCAGATGATGGGCAGCGTGCCCGAGTTGAGGGCGGGCCGCACCCTCACCGCCATACGGCGCTGCTGGCCCTGACGGAGCTGATATACGCCGCCGGTCACCATGTCGGCGCGTTGGACCACCTGCAGGATAAAAAGTCAAACTGATGGTCAATATGTTAATAACGTCACGGCACGATCGTTGGGAGGGAGATACTTATTAAAAGACGTTAATCTATATATATAAAACTCAAAGGTGACTGACTGACATAGTGATCTATCAACGCACAGCGCAAACCACTGGACGGATCGGGCTGAAATTTGGCATGCAGGTAGATGTTATGACGTAGGCATCCGTTAAGAAAGGATTTTGATCAATTCTACCCCCAAGGGGATAAAATAGGGAATGAAAGTTTGTATGAAACTTTGTAAATTTTAAACCGATCGGGCTGAGACTTTGCATGCAGGTATAAAAAGAATCATAGATGAATGTCATTGTGTATAATAATACAAGCCTGAGAACAAAAACTGTAGTCTACACTTCAACTCTACACCGAAGCGAAGCGAGGGCGGGCCGCTAGTATAGGTATAAAACAATGCTGATTCAGCAATGAAAAGCGAGATCTTCTTACACCAAGTATTATTATACTTAAAAGAATGTCTCAACCATATTTCATGTTAACATTTTTATAGAAACAAGAAAAGCAAGCACAAGCACAAGCAAGCAAATGATGTGAAACATGTTCGTATAATGCCGGCACTTCACTAGGCTATTCGGCTCTGCTATTCGTAATCTTGATATCAGTCTGTCCTTATCATGCACTACAAGGAATGAAGAGGACAGACTTACGTCATGTTTACAAATAACAAATATTAAGTAATGTTGTGTTAATATTATAAGGTGCATCGACTGGGAATGGAAAACAATAAAGTAGAACTACATGGCTTGTACAATAAATTGCACTCATTGTAGGTACTATTTATTGAGATGTAATTGTTCTGTCTTCGCGTAATGATCTCCGTCTGTTCTGTAATAAAAAAAACTACTCGTTTTTGTAAAACCTCTTTGATTCTCCTTATCTCCACTAGCGCGTACTCCCCCTGGTCGTGTAGTCCGTGACTCTCGACCCAGAGCTCAATCTTGCGCGTGAGTTCTGCCCAGAGGTCCGTCGCCTTGGCCGTATTGCTTCATACACTACTCCTCACGGAAATAAAACTGTTATATCACTGGCCGGACTATAGACGCATTGTCTTTGTTTTAGTTACTCCACCCATTGACAGCCCTCTATCTCGTGTAAAGCGTTCCATTAACTAGGCACTGGCCGGACTAAAGACGCAAGGTCTTTTTTGTCGTTGCTCCGCCCAAAAACAACCCTCTTTCACGCGTGTCGCAGTTATCTCTGCCTGTTTTTTAAGAGACTATCTATACATATAATAAAATGGGAGAAAAGTCAAAACAGTGCATTAAATATTTTTTTAAAAGAATACTTGGGGTGTGAGCTACAATCGATAACGAAGCCAAAAATATAGTTTTTAGAATTTTTGCCTGTTTGTCTGTATCTTTGTCCGGGATAAACTCAAAAAGTACTGCATGGGTTTACTTCAAAGGAGATTGCTCAGCTTCCATACATATTTGGCCTAAAAACCAATAATCATGAAAAATTGTTTCCTAGATTCGAAATTATATATAAATTACTGTAGAAACGAATATTATTGACGGCCACCCCTGAGAACTTCTGTAAACCATATACACTGAACATATTAAAATAATAAAAAACAAATAAGTTATATAGTAAAATAGGGAAATCAAGCCAAGTACCGAAATTATGGATTAGATTCAGGTATATAGAGCCTGTAGATTAACAGATAGTTGCCTGTTTTTAAAGTTAATGCATAAGAGTAACTTTTAAAATCAGGTGTCATTTCCGGTTATAATAAGGTACTCTGTGACAGAAACTGTGTGATGATTGTGAATGAGCCACAGATTACAGAGATTTTTAAACTCTCGTTAACCAAAGAAAGCTAAGAGATTTAGGTTCTATAGCCACATATTCAGTAGTTTCATTATTTTTGTTGTGTTTTTAAGATAACCATATTTTAGATTTTTAGTGTATCACACCTTATAATTTTATTTATTAATTTATAGTCAGGGAACGTAGGCCCATAGATAGATACCTTAAAGTGTAACATATATACAGATTATAATATGTTTATGGAGGTGTTTGGCGAAAAATGTATGGCTTATAATAGACTTTATGATGTCGCCTACCATCTATAATAATTGTCTGAGCACATTTGCATCTAGTGAAAATGATAATATAGTTGTGGATATTAATGCCACAGTGTAATAAAAAAAATGATTTATTTTATCGATCTTTACAAAATAGATTTGTTTTTATGTTATATAAACAACTTCGATCAGACTTTGGCTGAATGTTACTACACCCATAGCCATTAAAAATGATTCGTATGTTTTCCAAACCGGTAAAATTAAAAGTCCTTTTTAAAGTAAATATATTATACAAAGGTGTCCGTTGAAATCTAATGACTGTAAATTAAATTATAAATTACGCCAAGAATTACCGTGTATGTTAATATTTTTTGTGCATTTAGGCCAATTTGAGCAATCTCCTTTGGCACGAATATTATTAAGAAAACAAAAAGAAAAGAAAAAAAGTTGGGTCAACATATTATCACGCTGTCACCTACGGGTAACAAGCAGTGAACCTTTATTTCTAACCAACTCCACGCGTACAAGTCGCAGGTGGCCGCTAGTATAATAATGAAATATATTTAAGGGTATATTTACCTCGACGGGGGCGTACTCCCCCTGGTCGTTGAGCTCGTGGATCTCGACCCAAAGCTCGATCTTCCGCGTGAGTTCTGCCCAGCGGTCGGCCAGCGATCTCGCCTTGGCCAGCTGCTGCTGCTCCACCTCCCAGTTGTTGCGGCCGCGACTGAACCCCGCCGATCGATGGCCCCACACTTCGATCGATAGTGCACCCTCTACAATAAAGAAATACAGAAATTGGAGTATATCGTCAATATAATGTTTATGAACAAAACTGCATTAAATGAAGTTTCTCAGTTGTATTGCAAGGAACAAGATATAAAGAAAGACAATTCATTATTCTGACCAAAATTTTAATTTTAAATTACTGGGTTTTTTTCCACTTGAAAATAGTGATACAAGGAAATGAGTCACCAAATTTCTTTGTTCGTGTAGGAATAGTGGCCACAGTAAGTCGGTGACAAAGTTGGCAAAGTTTTGTGGCATTCTGTATAGACCAGCGACTCGGTGAGGGCCGGGGTAAAGTCCCGCTGGGGGTCGAAGCGGTAGGCGGCCTGCGGGGAGCTATATTTCCTTACAAGTTCTCCCCCTTATGAACACAGACCGAGCAACGCTTCTTAAAAGGCGGCGTCAGTCGGCGCACGCTCACTTTCATGAAGGTTAGAGAGAAGCAGAACGATCGCTGTAGAAAATAGTGTCACAGAAATATGGACAAAATAAGTTAGGCGCTGCGATCGCTAAGTTGCCTCAATAAAAGCGGGCTGTTGTGCGCTCATGACCAATGCCGCAAAAAAAAATTACATTATTCACCTAACTTCATCTACTTGTACTCAACAGCTAACTTCACAGGTACTACTTACATGTAGAATTAACTTATTTGTAGAATATATAGTTCAAAAATGAACTATATATTCTACAAATTTTCAGGGCCAGGCAGACTTTAGCACGTAGCTATCGTTCTTCTTCTCTCTAACCTCCATGCTCACTGTTGAGAACGCAGCCGCAGACGTTCTCGTTGCATAGCAACACTTGTTTACTTCAATATTATTTTATTCATTGTCTTTAGTTTTCGCTCTGTAAATATTTTTCCAAGTAAATTCTAACATTTAACTAGAGTTTTATTCTGTCGCCAACACTCACTTTGCTGCGGGCGCTCGTACGGAGCGAACGTGCACTGTGGTGTTATTGTTGCGTGCTGTATAATATAATACTGACCGGCGCAGTGCTCGACCAGTTCCTCGGTGAGGGCCAGGGTGAAGTCCCGCTGGTGGTCGAAGCGGAAGGAGGCCTGCGGGGCCCGGGGCGAGGGCGGGGCGTCGGCCGCCACTCGGGGCGGAACCACGACCGCCTCGCCCCCACACACGGAGTACTGGCAGAACACGAAGTGAGACAGCGATGGGGGCAGGCCGGTCGCCTGCTTTATTGACACGCGGATCGTTACCTGCGCACGCGAAACATTATGATTAGCCATAAATTTAGAAAGAAAGGAAGGAAAGAAAAATGATTTAATTGTTAAAATGTTTTAATTTAAAGAGAGGTCTGATTCAAACTCGAACAAATGGGGAAGATAACTGTCAATTTATCCCGCCGGGATACGAACTTGAACTGCTTTTAATTTCTGTTTTGATAATTTGAACGACTGTTAATTTTAAATGTTTAATTGTTGTTCTTATTTTCAGAATTAAATAAAGCAGTTTTTGCTTTTTTAAATATAAATAATAATAATACACAATTCACTACATATTATTATAATTATAGGTAAAAGTCCAAAGTAAATTTTCATGAATAAATTGTTATATTCAAAAATGTTGCCAACCCTTGCATTGGCTTAAGACCTTTCAACGACTTTATTTTCATTTTGAATCGGTTCTCGTTAGCCTTACTTTAGTGATACTAAAATATTCATTAATCTATTTTATAGTTACTAACTTGTTGAGTGGCTTGATCTACGGGGTCGTCTTCATCGCGCATATCGCTAGAACTGTCAGACGCCGCTTCACAGATCCTGTCCTGCGGGAACTGGCCAGCTACGCGACTCAACTCCACCTAAATATTCGTAATGATTTGTTGAAATTGCACTTAGTTTTCTTTAATTAAAAGTTTAAATTCGATTGCCCCAAAATTTTTATTTATCGAAGCAGTCTGAGTAGTAAAGTCAAGGCTAAACAGAAGCCCAAGCACGATTTTTTTATAGCTTCGCAACGTATCGAACTTTCTATGAGAGCTTCGCAGCGCTATCTAACGTAAGAACAAACTACCTTTTTCATACCAATTTGACGATAACGATAAGTTACAAAACTGTCAAAAATTGGGCTTGGGCTTCTTGGATGCTCTCACATTTTAACATAGCAATAAGAGTTAATTTCATAATGCACGTGTATTCTTGACACAAAAGTGCGATATACCGCTTCCATTATATACAATCAACTATGTTACATGTGCTTCATTTAATCTAAGATTCTGTCCGGAAATAAGCGACAGTTTACATTTAATTAATAGGACATAACATTCTGTTCCGAAATCATAGCGACTTCTCACTAATCTCACTTCTCGTAATCATAGTTCTCCTAGGACTCGTCGAATGGATCCAGCACTCTTATAATGAGAATTAAAGTCGTCTTTATTGATCCTTGCAGACGCCCCGCGACTTCTCCCTGCTGGCTGATGATAGGCATGTGATAATCGAGTGTGATTAGATTGTGGTTCTCCTGGGACTCGTAGAATGGATTCAGCACTCTTATTATGATAATTAAAATCGCCTTTTTTGATACCTGCAGACGCCCTGCGACTTCTCCCTGCTGGCTGATGATTGGCGTGTGATAATCGAGTGTGACGTCGTGGAACAGCGCCTCTAGAAAGACGTTGGCGACGCCGATTAGATTGTGGTTCTCCTGGGACTCGTAGAATGGATCTAGCACTTTGTCGCTTTGCTCCTGAAACAAACAAAAAGTGAACTTTTATCAACGAATTCGTAATGATATGGCAACATTACTCTGTAACAAATGCCGCTAAAACATGTTTCCAACCTCATACATACGCTCACAGACAAAACGAAATACTTTGACAAATCAAATATCTGCAAATTAATTCAAATTTTATTGGGTAAGATAATGTTAAACGGAAATCCCAACCAATCCCATGATCGGCGTATTGAGAGGTATTTTTTTTGCCCCGCCCACTTGATCACAGTTTGCGAGGAACCTTTTTTAGCGCAGTTCGTATTCCATATTATTTCCAATTAGTTCATCTTTATGTACATTTGATGCTTTCATTAAGTTGAGTATTTATTTATGGTATGAGTATCCGCTTCTTTTCTGACATTCACATGGGGATTATCTTCACTTTAACGAATACTGAAGCCAAATAATACAGATGATAACAATTGTCTGAACACCATATCGTAGTATAACTGTTGTCATTAAAGAAAGGAAACGCGAATGACGACATAAGACAGTCTGTCCCATCTTGTTGCTGTCCTAAGTAACGTGCGAGAGAGACAGAATGTTATGCGTCGGCATTTTGGATTCTTTTCTTTAATGACACGAGTCGTCATACTTTGATCAACGCGCGAGAGCAAGCTTCTGTTGATAGCTGCTTATTATAAAATAAACCATATGCCTGTTTCCCAATCTTTTTACAATATTTCCACTTATTATTCGAGTTCTACTGTACATCCAGGTTTCATTTACATCTTAAATCAATCCTGATTAGTTTCTCTACAAACTTATCTATATAATGGTGTTGATTCTGACAAGATTCTCTAAACCTAAACTTAAATTTGACATCAGTGTATCCTTGTCATTATCCATAAAGAACGAAAAGGAGAGTCTGATGTTAAATTTAGTTTTAAGTTTAGAGAATCATGCTAGAATTGGCACCATTAGATGTGTAAATTAAAAACCATTACTAAATATGGTAGAAAGCAAAACATGAAAAATGAAAATTATTTTCTTAACTCGTGGCAAAAAACATCCACTTACATCGACGAGGAGTTATAACGATTCTAGTGTTAGCGCATGAGTAAAAGAGACTCGGAGGCAAACAACCGTGCAGTGCACGCGAGTGATTGAACACTGGCAGCTTTCCCGGAAAATGTTAGGTTCCTATGGGATTTGCAGTCGGCCGCTACATATATACTCAACTCACCTCTACGGGCCGCTCTGTGGGCGAGCGCTGCTGGCGACGTCGCCAGTCGTCGTACATGTCGCGCATGTCCACGAGCTTGTTGTCGAGCTTCTCCATCGACCACACTTGACCGCCGCGCCCCGGACGCTTCACCATTATAGCGGGTTCCGATACGAACGCACCACGCTGTTGGAAACGTTTGGATAAATGTATCATGGGAAATGTTAATTTATTTGTGAAAAAATTAAACTTCTTTTATAGGCGAAATCTGATACAAAGATTACTAAGGATCGTATTAATAGACCGCTTTGAAACTGATTGATACTGTTTTCATACAATACAGCATAATACCTAGATCGCTCACAGAGTTGAGAGCGATTAATACGGGTTAAGAACACATGGCGCGATTTACACACGCACCCGCCGCGGCTGCGGGACCGCAACTAGCATAGAATGTGAAATTGTAGGTAAAACACAGTTGAAAATTTCACGGCGAATTTTCACCCGCTGAGTACGGGGTCGTTTGTGGCATCCGTGGCAGGCTTCGTCCGATCTTTTGTTTAGGTAACTAGCAATCTCGTAATTTAAACCGCACCGGGACCGCAGAAAACTGCGATTTTAAGTTCTGAAATAATAAATAGTTCTGTGACCTCGGGAGAAAACTGCTCCGCGAGTTTTTTGCAAAGCTATAGATTTTATTTTTCAATATTGCTTATCAAAACTCGTTTTAACAATGACTTTGCAGAGTTAATGTTAAAAAAGATCAATATTACAAAACACACTTACTCTGACAAATGGTCTACAGAAACATAGTGTTTTCTAGTCAAATTAGTTTGTTAAACCTAAACTATTTACAATCCGAAATATAGGACACTGTACCGACAAATATTGTTAGTATAATATGGATAAGATATACTATATTTCGGGTTGTAAATAGTTTTAGTTATAATAAACTAATTTGACTAGAAGACACGTAAAATTGGTTTTGGTGTTGTATCCGTAGTGTGATACTAATTCGTTGATTACTACACCAGCCGGGCAACTTTACCTTCCTTCTAAAGAAACCGAGAGGATTTAAAAAAATTAAAAAAAAACTTGAGATTCCTAAACTAGCAGTGTCAAAATTGAAAAAAAAGTGCAATATAATCAACCCACCTTTCTATTCGGGCTCAAGTTTTGCGGCGGGATCTGCAGCGTTACACTAAACCGCGTGTTCCTCCTCATTTCTTCAGCTAAAAAGTTGGCCTCTTGCACTAGCGCGTTGGCCCGCAATATGTCTGCCTTCAAACGGCCCAGGGACCGCTTGAAGGTGTCGTCCCTTTCTGCCGCCCATCGCTCCACTCGAGCCGCCGTTGTGGGAGTGCACGCTGACATTTTACCTAAAATATACAAATTATGTTCATTATTATACATTCGTGTTGCTGTCACGCTTGCTCACAGTACTACACACTGTACGTGTGCGAGCGAGACAGCAACATAATTGCGCGCGAGCGATAAGGATGAGTAGCGTGGGGTCATTGTGCGAAATTCTTTCTGCCCGGCGACCGTACTATAGCACCCACCAATCCACACACCGGGGCCGCGTGGTGGGTCATGGCCCAATCTTATTATTATATCCATAGGGAAGGACTGTGCCCTAGCAGTGGGGAAATTAATAGGCTGATGATGTTACGAAATTATTATGTTATTAATCATTAAACTGATAGGTTTTCACGACTAACGAAAAAACCGATCTAAATAATAAAGTAGATTTTTTAAAGTATTTTTTTAAGTAAGCAGGTATAAGAATCGTTCGGTCGTAAATGTATAAGTACATTTACAAATATTGTATTATAATCAATATGTAAAGATTTCTGTAAAATTGAAAATAGATTTCATTCAAACACAAATCAATTTTGTTTTCTTTTCTCTGAGAGATTATTTTTATAACTGCTTGGGAATAACACAATGTTTTTCAATCAGTTTGTGAGAAATGGTATCAAGGGCCTTCATAAAACTCACCGAGTTTAAGGGGATCGTACGAATACGGTGGATATGGTGTCGTCGGCGACAGTATATTTCTCAATTGCTGGAACTGCCTTTCGTACTCTTGCCTCTGTTTCTCCAAAGCGACTGAAACAAATTTGCTATCGTAAAACAACAGCTTACTTATTTACAGAGACAATCTATCTTGGGTAATGATAAGCATTGTAAAATATTTTACGTTTTTTGGTTTGTTTTGGTGTACCTAGTCAATAGCGCTGAAATAAATTAAAGTAACAAGTTACTATTCTCACAAAAAATACGACCTTATCGATATTTTTGTATTATTACCTAATGGTTTTCGGTTAGAAATCTTATAAGGATTTTGTAATGAACAGATTCGTTTATCTGTTTTTTTTATTATTATTTCTAGTAACGTTTTCCATTATTTTTAATATGATGCATTGTAATGCATCAATATAAAATAATGGAAGATGTGTACACCTTACGACTTAATTTTAATTTAAAAAACTAGCTGGAGAATATTTGTTGCAAAAACGTAGCTTTATTATAAAGCGGAATGAAAACCTGCTAGCACTTTATAGCAGAGTGAATGTAGCTGCTCCACTACCTTTATTCCTGCCGCAATCGACTACCATTCAATCCATACGTATAGATATAGGAATAAACCATTTGGACATTATGTTCTAAAATCAAATCAAATAGCGCGCGTTTTCGCGACTTCCTGTTACACATTTCCGTCCCATTTCACGAAAACTCCCACAAATTGCAGGAAAGCGAGAGGAAAGATGTTACATATCAATTATAATAAGGAGAATACCTTGTTTATCTTCCTCGTGCTGTTTCTCCAGCCGCGATATCGCGGTCTGTATGGGGTCGTTGCTGAGTTCATTCAGCATAATCTCGTCCCGCGCGAAGTTGTAGTCGATGGGCTGCGCGGGAGTTTGCGGCTCAGATGCCGCTGCTGTAATACAATATTATTATTTGTAATATGATTGCATTATTAATATTAATAAAAAAACTCCATATTTTTATGAAACTCTGAAATTGGAAATAATAATCGTTTAAATTATATATTATTGTATATAATTTGGTTTCCTCACAGTATTCTGTCAGCGTGGCCCAAACGTACTCAGGAGACCAAAGAGGTTCCGTTGACGAAGCACCGCGCCCCGCCCATAGGTTCCATAAATAAGATCCCGCCTTCCACCACTAGATGGCAGTGCTGTTTGCTAGTTTACTATACTCACTCGTAGTCCTAGGGCAATTGACGCGGAAGAAGTGATGGTTTCCCCACAGTATTCTGTCAGCGTGGCCCAAACGTACTCGGGAGACCACAGGGGTTCCATTGACGAAGCACCGCGCCCCACCCAAGGGTTCCATAAATAAAAACCCGCCTTCCACCACTAGATGGCAGTGTTGCGGCTGGATTCCCAAACCGGATAGCTGGATGTCCGCTGAATGGTCAGCGCCAACTAAGGTTTTATCCTGAAATATTGTACGGGTTTGTATAATAAAGAATGAACATCCGTTAAGAACTTAAAAGCCATGTAAATACATTTTTCAATAATTAATAGTTATTTGTCTGAGAGGTCATCACAACAGACAAGACATATTCGTTCATGTGACCTGCGCCTATCTATCTATTTTGCCTGCACTCAGGCAGTATAAGGTTATGAAAGACTGAAATTTAGAAGATGTGTGTGTGTGTGTAAGAAGATGTGACATATTACTAAATGCATAAAATTCCTTTTACGACAAAAAACACTTCTTTTGTTCTTTAGGTAATAGAGAGATCATGTTCCGAATCAGAACAAAAATGGCATAAAAAGTCTGCTGATGGAGTCAAAAAATCTGAGTAGGCATTACTGCGTAATAAGAAACAATTTACTTTTGAACTGAATCAATACCTTCAAGTAATATACGAGAAGTTCGTTGAGCGAAGGGTCTGCATTCAGGTTGACTAGGTAGTACTTGTTCTTTTCTACTTTGATGCCGCTGGCCTGCACGCTGATGCCCATCTTCTCTAAAGCTTGCTGCCTCTCGCTTTGTATCCGACCTGGTAAAAGGTACGTAATAATTAGTGCTAGCGTTTAGGTGAGTTCTATTTTGGGATTGCACTTTGCTGGCGACCTCTACACGCCCCGCATATAATTAACGAAGCCAAACTTCACACTCCATAACAACAGATGGCGCTACCGGCGCTGCACTTGAAGAGTATGGAAGCCTACATCGCGCTAAAAGAATTCGGAGGCTAACTCATCACAAACATAAAATGCCCAACGGACATCAGATGGCCCGCGGCCCTCGAGCTCCATCACCCAGCTCGGTAGAAGAACTTCCCTTTGGCCTTCGTACAAAACTTCAGTACCCTTATTTTGGCACTTACTATGAGTGCATTTTTTTACTAAGTACTTTTTATTGCATTTTGGATGATAGGCGTTAAAAATACATGTAGGGAGTGTTATAATATACGATAACGCATCTAAAACTGTGTGTCTGTATGAAGTGCATACCAGTCTCGACGAGTTTCTCCTCCCAAGTCCTCGACATTTCCTTCATGAGATGTTCACTTTGCGCCAGTTGTTCGTGCACATCTTCGCCCACCGGTGATCCCTGGAAATTTCATACAGTAGAAGCATAACCAAATAAAGAGTATCTCAAAGTATAAGGAACTGTGACAGTTCATAGCTCTTTTGTCTTGAATATTGTTTTGGATCGTTAGTGTCATATGATCATCTGTCTCTTATTAACTTTTATGGAAACAAGAAAACTATGATGCATTTAATGACAGTAATTCACCGCAGGAATATCGTACCTACTTTAATTAAAAGCCAGTTAAACCTAACGCAGTAACAGTTACAAATAACGCAGTAGGTATTCCAATATCACCACTATCTTTATAAAGAAGGGGGTAACACCTTGTTTCAAAAACGCGGACTAAATAAGTCTAAGTTTAAACCTAATGTTGTCTCTGTCTTATTTGTAGCAAAGAAAAATGACAAAATATGTTTGAGTCCAGGTTTAACTTTAGTCTACGTTTTGTAATAAGGTCTAAATTACCGTGGCGTATTTGAGCATCTCCTTGAGAGCTTCCACTTCCTGGCGCAGCTCGCGTATGATGCGCGCGTTGGGGTCCTCGTTTACTACGGCGTGGTTGACGATGCGCTTCGCCCGGTCCGCGTATCGGAGAGTTGATAGGGTCTCCTCGTAATTGTCGGCTGCTGGCGATACTGTTGCCACCTGGAGCGGAAAAATAGGGGCATGATGACGGGATAAATTAAACGGAATTCTAACTAATCCGTCATTTTAACTATCGAGATGTGATTGACGCTTATTTTTTAATGGTTTCACTCAACACAAATAATTACAAAGAACCCCCAAAACTTTGGCCCCCTTATTAATAGACGAAGAATAAGCTTCGATTAGTTACTTCTTGTTTTATCTCTGTTCATTGAATGACAAATGGCATTTCAGTGATACGAACAAAACACGGCCTAACTAGTCTATGCTTATTCCTCGTTTATTAATAAGAGGGTGGGAGTAGGGGCACGTTACGTCACTTCTAAGTAAAAATTGTACCAAGACGCGACGTCATGCGACATTTCAAATCAATCCATTTCTGGAATGTTATGATTATGTGAGCAGAAAAAATTACGTGTCAGGTACTTTTTGATGATCTACCTGATAGAGAACAAAAAAAAGTTAGTTAGCGACTACTGTACTTATATGTATGTGTGTTGTGTACTGTTGAGATTTTCGCACACAACGGTCCTACACTTTCCGTATCATTAAGACAGATGTGACACCAAGCGGCATTGTAAATCCCTAATCTATCCTTGAAGGATTTGTCATGAGAAAAGCCGAGTCGAACTCCACTAATGTTAAAACTTCTCACCGCAGCAACACTACAGAATAATGTTAAGTCACAGACAGGCTTTGATCCAATCTAAACGAAATATCCCTACTTATTTATTCATGAAAAAATATGATATAAAATCTCGGTTCCGCAAACGAGTACGTTTAAAGACCGATCTTTATTCGATCAAATCTGCGAGTCGCTTTTTATCGCTGTAAGAGTAAACTTAAACTCTTCTACGTAATTTTCATAAGCGGACAAGTTCAACTTTATGCGCTTAGAAATAAAGATAGTATGGGAGATGAGAATCTCAAACAAATATCTGTCGTTTGTATCAGCGCTAAAATCCATCCATCCTATGACTGGCCATTGTCAAAATTGGTTTAACTTGCTTAATCGATCACAGACCGATCGCGCCAAATACTGCAACATCGAGCTCCTCCCACCCACATACCATTGGGTAAACAAATACGAGTAGCCACCAATTCGTCACGCGATTTAGCAATTCGTACGATTCTGCTTTTCTTTTTAGTAGAAATTTCGAACAAAATAATACAGGACAGCTCGAGTTGAGGCTGTGATGATCCACTTTCATGCTGATATGTATCGTCCATCTATCCTTCATGAGAAACTATTTTTAATGCTACAACATTCTACTACAAATAATACTTTTCTTGATAGAAAAAGAGACGGAAATACATTGAACATATCAAACTAATGTAGACATACCATTACAGTTTTGCTATTTCCACCCAAGTTGTCTTTAAGCAGCCACGTCAACACGGAGTCACGGTACGGTACGAACTTGTCTTTATTGGTCTTTCCAGACGACTGGTCCGCCAACTTTGAGATCACAAGGCCCAGCGTCGTCAACGACCTAAGGAAAAGGTATTAAAAAGTTAAAATTATGTTTTTCTTAAGTTTAAGGGAACTAACAATTTCTATCAAATTAAGCGGATCTACGTCGCAATCACTGATGCCCTTTAAATTCTTCTAACCCCTCGTTTACACCAAGAAACAAGTCATATACTAGTTTTATACAAAACTTATAGAATACTTGTTGTGAATGTTGAAAACATCCTTTCGGTTACACTGCATAAACAACTTATATATTTACAAGTATAAATCTCTTATTTACCTCACATATATTGTTAATCCAACAAGATTGATGTAAATATTGTACGCTACATGTTTTATACATGTATATAAATGTGGATAAAAAATGAAAACATTGTATATTTTTTTTAAAAAACATGTATTATAGCTAGGTATAAACGAGGAGTAACAACTACACAAATTGTTATAGTAAACTCTCTAGCCCAAACACTGGTAGGTAAAAACACGACCTTCCAGTAACAAGAAACCATACAATACTATTTCAACCTTTGGGAGGTTGTCGCCTCAGACCAAATGAGTTGTCGCGTTGGTCAGTACAAACGTTGCGTGTTATTTCCCTATAATTAATAAGTTTATGAAGTCCTCGAACACAAGGGCACACGAAGGAATTTTAAGGCACGTGCTAAGTAAACATCGATTAACCAGCAAAGAGAAAATCATTAAACAAACAGATCAGGAGTGTTAGTTTTTAAAAAGCTCCGATTTTGGAACGAGGGGCCTTTTCGGACGGTATAGCGGATGGGGGCTAAGCGATAAAATGTAAGATTTTTCCATCACAACCTTGCGAGGCAGCTGCGTGGGTAGCTAGATGGGCAGCTAAGTAGGCGACTAACTGACGACGCTGGCTGTGGAGTGTCGACCAGATTTAAAGTTTTATTGAATAGTTTGGAGGGGTTGGGGGAATTGAGTCATGACCACGCGAGCCCAGCCGGCCATATCGCTAAATTTTTTGACATTTAAACTGTGTTATTATAAGTGAATGTTGCATATGCATCGATACTTTTCATAACAAATATCTTATTGGCGTTATAATAAAACAGTAGTGGATCACTAAATAGCTCGGTGATTATAACTTCCATCTGTCAAAAGCAGTTAGGGAATAGGCCTACAGAGCAGGCCTACGGATTGATGGGTAAGATATCTTTATATATATAATTCTTCTGCGAGTGTGTATGTCACTGAACTTCTCTTAAACGACTGGACCGATTTTGATGAAATTTTTTGTGTGTGTTCAAGGGGATCTGAGAATGGTTTAGATTCACAATTTTGTCCGCTGGACAACCCCTATTTTTTTAGGGCGGTACGAAGTTCGCTGGGTCAGCTAGTATTTTTATAGAATAGGGAGATAAGACCATGAGCCACCACGCGGCCCCAGTACGGATTGGTGGGTAGGATACATTTTTTTGCATGAAATGGGGAGATTGGATCATGACCTACCCTAGCGCGGAATGGAATAGGAAAAGTGGGCCAAGACTTGCTACGCGGGCCTAGTGCGGATTGGTGGGCCGTCTCATCACCATTCTCTCGCTTGTGGAGGCAACGTCTTAGCGAATTCTTATTAGGGGATACTGCACTCTAAAGCGCACAGCCCGCCCTTTTTGCATATCGTTATAGGTGCACAACAAATTTTGTTTTCATAAAGTCCCATCTTCCGCATTTTATTTTCATATGGTTCCATCTTCACCGCGTGCGGTGCAATTACTACACATCAAGCCTCTTACTTGTTAATGTTAGAGCCTTCTTTCAGCCGGTCGCCGACTGCACCGGTTTTGACAGCCCGCTCGGAGCCCGCCAAGTCGACGAGAGACAGGCGGGCCACCTTCTCCCCGGACACTCCTGTCGCCGCATCCGTGAGAGTCTGCGTCAACACGACGCTGAATACCGCGTGCGAACGCGACGATTCGCTGTTCATGTTCGTCGCGGCGACCGTTCGTGATTTGTTACCCTCCGTCATTAGGTTGTCGATATCCTGAAACAATGGAAAGTTTTCAAACTATTGTTTTTTCCTGCGTATAACGTTTTGGTGTCAAACAAATGTTGAAAATTTGATAATTCGTTACTAGGTCATATTTATCAGTCATAAGATGTTGCTTTAATAAACTTATAATCGCTAAAGTAATCTGACTTTACAAGGTTTATGGTGTGAAATCACGGAACGCAGACAAAATGTATATTTGTAATTTTAGAGTGAAAACTGTATAATATTGTGGAAAATTATTATTTTCTTAATTAGAAAGATCTTATCTCGGTTGTCGTGTAGTTTCTTGCAATCTGACCTAGAAACAGTCCTTGGTGCTGTAATAGCGTAAGTTAACCCCCACTCCAGGTAGCTTTATTTTTCCGTGTAAACATTCTTGTTTAACTAAGAAATACACTGCAATTAGCGTGCCAGTAGGAACAACAAGGAGCATATAAAAGTTTTATGTTTACCCTTTCTATTGCTCGGAATGAAAGTACTCATCAAGGTGGTAAAGAATTTTATTATCTATACCTATCAAACAAAAACGTACCTTTCATTTAAGATATGCTGGTTTCAAAGTACGTTTGATGAATTACTTTGCTTTGTATTCGCTTATTTACCGATTTCTGATAAAGCAGAAACAGTTATATTTAAAGGAAACAAATATATCTTAGAACAAAAGCCTAACTCTAGCTGTGTAAATCACCATTGTTTGTTTTGATGGAAGCCTGATTTCATGAGGCGATTCTAAACAAAACTTGTTATATTGTTCAACTAACTTGTTTGTGTGGGGAATTCTCTAGGCCACATTAGGTTACTCAGTAAGTTGGCCAAGTTTGTGGGTAGAAATTGAATTTCATTCAACGTCCAACACTGTAAACGTCTATGTTGTGAAACTAAATTTCTCAACGATTCATGGCTTAAAAAGTCAGAATTATAAGTTTCAGGATACTAGGGCTGATATAAAATTCACATATTGAAAATATTCTTAGGAGATCGCTTGTGTGGAAATGTGATAGATAGCTCTGCATGCATTATTCACGTAAATAAATAAAGGCGGTTCATTGAATCACTACGACCCAAAAATAACTTTCTAGCGTGATATAGTGTTTACGTAAGAGAAAATTGGATACAGAGCACCAATTTATCACTCGCACCGCATACATAGTATATTTTTCCGTTCCAATCGTACCGAAACAGAAGCGAATAGGACTCATGAGGATTCGCGCACAAATTACCGATGGATGGTTAGGTACAGTTTTCGATCTAAGTAAATGGGTTGTTGCAAATGTTTTTAGTTTTCGTTACTTTCCTAAGTCCTGAAGAGGCAGGATACATTAAAATTAGTACTTTTTCAAGTCCTTTCAATCAGTTTTTATGGGGAAGCTTTGGTTCAATACTTTCACAATTTTTATAAACCAAGTAGGGTTACGCTCCTTATTTCAGCTTTATATTTTTTGATAGTTTATGAAGTTCGTTACTGTATTCGCGTGAAATTATGTTTATATTTAAAAGGTTGGCATAGGGACACTTTGAAATATCAACATTACTAAGTACCGTTTGAATGACTTATCCAACATTAAAGTCATTTACATTAAAATAAACGCTCAATAAATTTTGAAGCATATTTAAAAATTATGTCAGTAAGAAATTGTGACCGATGACTTGGATAAGAAAAAGCGTTGTATGTTCAAGTTTGTACACTCCACTGGCTGTGGAAAACAAAATTCTAATACATTTACAACTTCTAACAGCCCTTTATAAATCCAGGCAACAAAAACCATTTCAGGTGAGCAATAGAATGAGTACGAAAACAAAAAATAAATAATATATACAGAGTACTCGAAACCTTGCAGGGAATGTAGGTACATACTATATACGTTCTCCACTCTGCAATGTTCAAGAGTACGACCCTCAATAGCGCTAATAAAAATAATTCAGTACAGCAAAACGTGGTGTTTTCAACTTGAGTACCTACGTATTTTCGTAAGATTAGATATTTTCAGATGGAACACCCACACAACGCAAGAGTGACGTGTAAAGGTCCCGATGATTGTGATTTTCTAATACCCACTAATATATAGGATTAAATATATAGTGGAGACAAATGCTTGCTCTATATGTATGTATGTATATGTATCTATCTATCTGGGTAGATAAGACCAAAATCACTGGAAAATTCATAGTGGGATCAATATAAAACACTGTCAACAGTCAAGAAAATGTTACATCCGGTAGAATAAACGAAGCAGGAGTTTAAAATAACTCAAGCATCCCCCCCCCCCCCCAGAAAAAATTAAATGCCTAATGTCCGTACTCAGAGGAGTCAATAAATCCAATGTCATTTAAAATCGCATCAATTTCATCACAAAGAAAGAGCACTACATTTAATCATTAACAAGCAGCACCAAGCTACCTAAATGAAAAGCAAGTGTCTAAAATCTTTTCTAAAACGCCAAAAGAATTCGTGAGTCAAGAAAAAAATCTTACGAATTCAAGAAGCGTATATCTTGCCTTTACGGAATAAAGGTGCTGAGAGCAGAGCTGTGTTCCCTTTAGGTTATGAAAGAATCTTTCCATGTTGATTTGGAAGCGAAATGGAAATGGGGTTGGAAACATCGTCTTTGGCAGCTGGAATTAGAGCATCCGTCTGGGGGAGCAACATCCACCTTACAAAAAACTTCGCAAAATTTCACAGGGCAGGGGATTGGATCAAGGTAGGCAATCAATGCTGCGAGTAATATTTTTGTAACGGAAGCTATTGTGGCTGCTCACCATCAGGCGGGCCATAAGCTTGTTTGCCACCCTTTGAACATATAAAAAAGCTGCTACACTTGTTCTGTAGTACTGTGTTCCAACAGAGAGTATGATCCCAAGATTAGGCAAGACAATAAAGAAGCTAAACCACCGATTCAATTATCTTCTTCACATAAGGTAGTGTGGATTAGTTCCTCATCTTAACCTAATATGTATGTATTATCCTTAATAGGATAAAAATATAAGCAAAATCCGATATATGCTTTTAGGTGATAATTACTTAAAGATAAAAAAGTTTGATGTAACAAAATTTGTACTGGAAAAATTAAGTAAAACAATTTTCAATTCTTTCGCCCGTGTCATAAAAACGTTTACCTTTAGAAGAGTAGAACCAGCAACTGTGTATTCAGCTAATAGAATCCATACCACCACTCATGGTCCTATGTTTACGTCATTAAATATTATTCACCCAACGTCAATTACGTAATCCAGTAGCGGCATAACAGGATTAAGCATTTTATCGTGCTCCGTTTATTCCCGAAACATCTTGATCGCATAATAGGATTTGTATGTACGGCCGATCGCAGGGTTCAAGGTAGACAGTTCGTAGGAAACTGCCGTCTTTTTATATCCACAATTAACATATCAACCACAAATAGAATAATAGTTATGACACAATTATAGCCATCGGAATAACTTCCATCAAAGGTAATAATCCGCCGTCCTCAGAACGAATAACTAAGGCGCCAGCATCGTTAGCACTGTAATTCTAATCATGTCAAAAAGGCATCTACCTACCAACAGAATATATTCATTCTGTTTTTATTAATAAAGTTTTAAAAAAGCCAGTACGGCTTGCTGCTAAAGATGAAGGACCATTCTTCGTTGACATTGCATACCTATTCGATATCTAGACGAATAAATTATTTTAGCATCACACCTTTGTATCGTTTTAAATAATAAGTCTGATTGGTTCTTTGATGGGAGAGCATAAATATGCGGCAGATATTTAAAGCATCTGTATGGTAAAAATATTCTAGAGCCTTTCACCCACGCCATAAATGACATCAATTAGATATGACTTTTTAATTAAATGCCTTATATCATATGCCTAAAACTACTTCAATTAGAATAGAATTAGATTTCGGCCTGCATTATTTATCCCCTAAAATATAGAATCCGATCGATGAGTTCACCCGTAGAGAGGTGAGGGGGAAAAATTGGGCCACTCTTGTACTAGTGTTTAATTTGCAATATTGATGTGATCGATCCGCGCTACCCCAGTATTTCAATGTCACCTCAGCGACTGCTAGTTTAGGAATAAACGATTACAATACAAAGGTAAGTTTGAATTCTGAAATGGAAGTATTTTTATCGTTGCTATAAACAACCTTCACTACAAGTACTACAAGGAACAAAAAAGTGTATATAGTAGGAGTTACATAAAATTCTGGAATAGTTTTTGTTGATTATTTAATTCAGATTTTTAGGTGAACTTAACAATACCTACGTGATTCACAACATTGGGATTGGTACACAGTAAATACTTGTGTATGTGTATTGGTTAAAATAAAAACTGCCCCATTGTAATATTTTCCTCTGCTGCTTATTCAGCCAACATTAATAAAAATCCATGTATGAAATAAATCAACAAAACGTAAAACACATAAGAAGCTGTATATTGTTGGTCCCGGCTGCATCTGCAGACATCAGCGCTGGGCCCGTGATGGCCCAATCTCCATATTCCATTTATAGGTAAGGTCTATGCCCTAGCAGTGGGGTCATTAATACGCTGATGATGAACTTCTGTTGTCTACTAATGTAAATAAATAAGAGAACTGACAGTAAAAAAATTTAGCTAGCGTCATAAAGCGTGATGGTCGGTTTCACAGGCGAAAAAAAGCTGAGGAGGAACTTTTTTATGTATGATCACGCATAACTTTTTACAGAGTAGTCCGCTTTTGATAATTCTTTTTGTATTGGAAAGGGTAACCTCTGAAATTAGTCCCATATAAATTTGGAAACAAATACTCTACCCTAACGGTGGGAAAATAGGTTAGATTGTATGTATAAAATTATTTTCGCCGGTTTAATTTATTGTTATAAAGTTTTTTGATTATATTTGTGCATTCCTAAGTATTCCATACCACTTTTCACAAACATATTTTTTCTTTTCTAGCAAATCAACTCAATAATTGCAAATACTTTCAGGATCTAATCACTAATAATAAATTCCCAATCAATCCAAATATTTATCTTAGTTTCCTAGAAAATACATATGCTGCTGATTATGCATTACTAAAATACGCCTAGTTGAGTTTTATTAAAAAAAAAAGAAAAAGGAAGACTCCGTCACTTTAAACAGACAGACAGATACTACTAGAAGGTGGGGTAGGGACTCGAGGTTCAATGCGTCTGGAAAGGTTCGGAGACTTTAGTAGGAATTGGAGACTCCCATAATAAATCACGGAACCGAATAAATGTAATGGACTGAAACATCGAATGAAACCCGAAATTTGTGCAGTTTGAGGACGTTTTGCCTATAAAAGTAAGGAAAGTGAGTAGAGAAGTTTGGAGAAAGTTCATTTCACAGCTTAAGAGATCGCGGTTGATATGGAAATTTGCCGTCGAAAATTAAATCACTTTTATAAAGGAAAAATGAAAAGCACCATAGGCAGGCTTCAGAGAGGCAATGAAGCCCTACTTATTGCATAATGAGGGAGAACTACGATTTATATGCAACAATATCATGACTTTAAAAAATAACATAAAGAAAGCTAAATAATGAGCGAAAAAATTACTTTTTTTTAAGAAATGTATCGACTAAAAAGGTTCAAGTCAGAATATTCGACATTAAAGTATAATCTCGAATTTTGAATATAGTTGAAGCTTCTGTCACTTATTCCCTAATTATTGTTCATCAACCATGAAACTACAAAACAAAATCTTATTTATTCATAATATGTTACATGAATTTTGCAAACTCAGGTTATTAAAAACATTCTCTTGAAGCGTAAAACAATCGCAATCTTTCCCCTAACGAATTAATGTTTGATAGCGTTTTTAAATACCCGAGACACTTCCTAAACAAACTCATTCCGGGGAGATTATTTAAAATTGTTATTTTAGCCACGCCGAAATTTATTACAACGGCGAGAATTCTTCCACTCAGGCGATCTTCGCGAACACTAATTGACGTCATAGATTAGATTACTCCGAAGAAAAATGGTATTTGTTTCAGAGTTTGTTAAATTAAGAAGTTATAGTAGTTAATGTTAGCGCCTTGGCGCATGAAAAGTAAGAACGCCATATTACATTTTACTATGAGAATAGTATTTATTTATTTCTAGGGTTTAAAATTGTTGATTTTTCCAAGTAGGTGACAAACCCGTCAATAAGTTAATCTCACGCTTATTATCTCTATTTACAGGTATTTGAAGGTTCGTTTTCGTAAGCAAATAAAAAAGTGAGGCAGTTTAGTAACTAGGTGTTAATGCTCTTTCATTCAGAATAATCGGCGGTATATTAGTAATATAACCTTCGTTGATTAAAATACTTGAATAAATTCATTAAGCTTTTCATACGATACATAGATTTAAGAACAAAAGTAATATTAAGCTTTTAGAGGAAACACCATTCCGAGAAAGAACTTTCCACCTTAGAGATTAGCGAGAAGACAACGTGTGTACCATACATATGTATAGGTACGGTTAACTACCACAACCAAACCAAACTTCTTTACTATAATAGGTCTGGTAATTAATCTGGTAAACATGAGTTAAGTGAGAAAAGGAGATTGCTCAGCTTCCATACATGTTTCGCCTAAAGACAATAATCATGAAAAATTGTTTCCTAGATTTGAAATTATATATAAACTAGCTGTCTCAGCGAACTTCGTACCGCCATAAAAAAATAGGGATTGGTGGTAGAAGGGTGAAAATTTAGGGTAGTATGTATTTGTGTATGATGTATCATAAAAAAATTAAAAAATATATATATATATATCTAAAATTAAAAAACAAAAAATTTAGGGGTGGATTAGCCTTAACATTTAGGGGGATGAAAAATAGATTACATCCGATTCTCAGACCTACTGAATATGCATATAAAATTTCACGAAAATCGGTCGAGCCGTTTCGGAGGAGTTTAACCACAAACACCGCGACACGAGAATTTTATATATTAGATTACTGTACAAACGAATATTATTGACGGACACCCCTGAGAGCTTCTATAAACCATATACACTGAACATATTAAAAGAATAAAAAACAAATAAGTTATATCGATACCTGTAATCTCAATTGACGTAAAGCACATTTTGGCCAAAATGAGTTATGAATGCCATCTTACTTAATTTTTTTTTCTCTTTTTTTTATGTCTAATTATCATGGCAATGCGGCCATTAATAACGATTTTATCAATCAATCAATCAATCAATTATTTATTTGCAAATACAGGTGATACAAAGGTGTTAAATTATAATACGTACGCTTATTCCATATTTCACCACAAGGCATGCAAATTAAAATAAACACATTGTGAACACCCATTTACACAGATTTGTCCTCTAAGAATTCCTTAATACTATAATATGCTTTTTTAAGTAACATATTCTTTAATTCAGAACGAAATATATTGGGGCTTTCAGCTTTTCTAATTTCAATTGGAATTTTATTATATACCTGAGGTGCCATACAAAGTACACTATTATTCATAAGCCATGTCTTGTTAGATGGTAAACAAAGTCTGGTTTCGAATCTTCTACTATTAAAAATAACATATAACTGTAAATTGGCTCTAACAAAAACAGCAATTTCATATATGTAAATACACGGCAATGTCAAAAGTTTTAATGATATAAAATGCGGTTTACAACTGTCAGTTTGCTTAATTTTACAAATAGCCCTTATACATTTTTTTTGAGCTTTAAATGCATATTCTTTGTCAACTGAGTTCCCCCAAAATATTACTCCATACCGTAACGTAGATGCTACATTCGCATGATACGCTATTAATACTGTTGATATATGGACCACCTTACCGAGCATGTATAGAACATAGGAGAATTTACTGAGTTTAACACAAACTCTCTCAATATGCGCTTTCCAGTTAAGGTTACAATCAACAGTTATACCTAAAAACTTTATTAAGTCCACTTCCTTAACAATCTTTCCACAATGCTCAACGTCGATTGATATGGGAGTTCTAGGTCTATTTCGAAATGTCATAACATGAGTTTTGTCTATATTAATTAATAAATTATTTCTTTTTAACCAGTCTACAATTTTGTCAAGTGTCATAGTTATGTCAGTTCGCAACAGGGATAAACTTTTATTTGAAAAAATTACAGTGCTGTCATCAGCAAACAGTATCATTGGTGAAGCTACTACTGTGGGGAAGTCGTTAATATATGCTAAGAATAGTGGTGGCCCAAGAACACTGCCTTGAGGTACACCATATTGTACCTGTCTATAATTTGACACATATTTAACTTCGTGCTTTGATTTAGAGCATATTCTCGTAATGAGAGTTGCTTGTTCTCTATTACTTAAGTAAGACATTAATAAATCTAAGACATTGCCTCTAATGCCATAACTCATCAATTTAGATTTTAATATATTATGATCAACGTAATCAAATGCTTTTGTTAGGTCCATGTATAACGCGCACACAGGAATGTTTTTGTCAACTTTAGTCATTATTTCATCAATAAACCTATGTATAGCCATGTTTATATTTTTATTCTTTCGAAACCCTGTCTGCTCGTTTGCTAGTATATTGTATTTTTCAAAATAACTATAAAGACAATCACAGATCACTTTTTCAAAGATTTTTGACATGACTGGTATAAGAGCAATAGGTCTGTAACAGGACATCATGTCTCTGTTTTGTTTTTTGAACAAAGGTTTCACAATAGTCTTTTTTAATTTTTCAGGATAAACACCATGAGAAATGCATACGTTAAATATATGGCATAGTACTGGAGAAATAGCATAAGATACATATTTAATAACATTAGTGGATATATCATCATACCCAGTACTTTTAGTATTTTTAAGGGATAATATAATAGAATTAATGTCAAATGGTGTAACAGGATTCATGAAAATAGAAATATGGTTATTACATGTCAGTGGATTGAAACTATGTCTGATGTCCGGTGTAAAAGGTTTAACTTGGTCAATGAAAAAATTATTGAATGAATTAGCTATGTCATTTGGGTTATAAACAATATTACCATCGATATTCAATTGTTGTATGTCATGCTTCGGTTCATTAAAATTATATCTATTAATAATATCCCAACTAGCTTTTGTTTTATTATTTGCTGTTTGTATATAAAAGTCATTTTGTGATTTTGAGTCAATTTTATTATACGATTTAGCCGCGTTGAATAAGATTTAAAATTAACTTTGTCCTTAACAGATCGTGTTTTCCTGTATTTCCAGAGTAGTTGCCGCTTTCGCTTGGAGCAAAGTTTTATGCCTTTACTTATCCATTTTGGCCGTTTTCGCAATGATACTCGAACAGTGATAATAGGAAAGCACAAATTGTATAACAAAGAAAAAAAATCATGAAATTTATTAAAAGCATCATTTGGGTCATCACTGGCATATATGTCACTAAAAGTCAAGGATGACACGTGCCCTAAAATTTTTTCTAGATTTCCATGAGAGAAGTCACGGTTTTTAATAAACCAATGGTCTAAGACACAACTCAACTTAACTGGACACATAAGAAATTGAGCGGTGTGATCAGACAAAGCAAACTCCATGATTTCACTTCTGCACCCCCGAATATTATGGATTATATTATCAAGACAAGTACCACTAGATAATCTCGTTGGTTGTCTAACTGCTAGCTTTAAATTGAATTCCGAAATTATTTCAGTGAATGTCATAGTCATTTTATTATTTTTTAATACATCTATATTAAAGTCACCACATATTATTACCTTTTTTTTACTATAACAAAATTGGTTTAAAATATCCTTTAATCTATTGTAAAAAATATCCAAGTCTTCTAGACTGTTATGAGGTGGCCTGTAGATACAAATTATCACTAAATTGTGGTTCGACAGTTCAATAGCACTGCATTCTACGACATTCAATATACTGTATCTAGCTGTATCAGCAAGTGTTCTAAATTGGTGACCATTTCGAATAAATATGCATGATCCGCCGCGTCTACTCTTTCTCGTACATGACGCACCAATTGTATAATAAGGCAATTTAATTAACTTTGTGTCGTTATGTATCATATTGTGTTCCGTTATACATAGTACGTCAACTTTTAAGTTTTTGTCCACCAATATATCTAAGTTTACCTGCAATAGACCAAGTTTATTAGAAAGCCCATTAATATTTTGGTGTAATATGTTAACACTGCTTTGAACGAAAAAAACCACTCGGAGAAAGTTCAGAATCGGGTATTTGTGAAGTAGATATAACTTTAGATTCGGGGGTTAGTTTTTTAAAATAATATGGTATGGTACCCTTTTTCAATTTCATATCATTTTTACAAATGGCAATTTTATCATTTTTCGGGGAGTATGATACTAATAAATTATGGTGGTTTTTAATATTTTTAAAAGTTAGAAATTGATCTTTATATTCCTTAAAATCGATACACATATTAATTTTGTTACAAATAATATTTCTTAGGCTTAAATTATTTTTTAGTAAGTATGTCCTCTTTATGTCAATGAAGTTACAATTTTCAAAATGGCTGAACCAAAGTTTCAAATTATAGTTTAGAGTATTGACATTAAAATAATCATTCTTAAGTATAGCCATAAGCAAAACAGTAAACATACACAAGTTTGAATGTAGCTTATGTATATCATTATCATGATTTCTAAGACCCAATATTACTACATCGTTATGATTAGAGTCTCTTTTAATAACATCACAATATGACAACATGTTAGTACTTGATGCATCATTCATAATAAATGCCAAAGTTTCGTACACGTCGTTCCATTTTCCTTGCCTTAATTTAGAAATGTTGGCAGCGACTCCCTTTAGCGTTTCGTCTCCGAGAATGAAAATTCTTTTCTTTTTTGGTGAATTCTCTAGTTTTGGATGGTAAGAAGTGTCAGATGATTCGTGGATAATAGAAGTGTTTTGTGAGTCCAATTTAATAGTATTCACTTCAGATGAAACAGTCTCAGCGATTTGATGGCGTAAAATCTCCTGTACTTGAAGTTCCGGATGAGAAATATTCGTGGTTAGTGTTCCAGATAAGCTTTTTCGTTTTTTGTTCTTCGATGTACTCGCTTTAGGCGTTGACTTGCAAATGTCCGTTAATTGACTGATTTTACGTTCATAATCATTAATTTTTTTATGTAAGTTTTTGTTTTCTAGTAGTAATTTTTCAATTTCATTTTCAGCAATGCAAAGATCGTTTTCTGTATTTTCTAGTTTTTTCTTTAGTTCTTCTATTTTGTAGCTAGTATTGATTCGTATATCTGGAACACTACGGTTCATGTCACCTAGTTGTGTTGCTACTGTAGAAGAGAAAGTGTTCTCTAGACTGCTACCAGAAAGGTTTTCAAATGAATCCTCTGTAGAACTTTTAGATATACTATTCTCAAGACACAAGAAGTCTTTTGGTTGTACCTCTGAATTGGTACTTTCGATTGGTGCGTCACTGCGGTTAGGTTTAAGTACTAATTGATTGCTTGATTTAGGTGTAGATGTTGAAATATCCATTACTTGTTTTTGCGTTACCAACGGCTGTTTTTTCCTAATTGTGATATGAGACGGTGTTTTTTTTATCACAGTAGCAAGTTTTGGTCGTGTTGTACAAGTATTACATTCCCATTTCCGTTTAGATTCTGGCTTCATTAAACGGTACAATTTTTCGGATAACCCGGCACAGTCAAACTCATATCTTTCTCCACATTTTGTGCATAGAATAGAATCTCTTGTGAGAACTTTTGATTTACACTTGTAACACGCAACTAACATCTCTCGTCCACTTTTAGATAAACTAGCCTTTGTTGACATATTATTTCTTGTTATTCGTTTGTCTCCCACATTTTAGACACATTGAAAATGTAACGTAAGGAACGACATAATTTCATTTTGTTTTTAACCGCCCATCAATTTACTATATATTAAGCTAAATGTGATTTAAGTCAAAGTTTTTGATTACTCTGTAAACATAAAAGGGCGTAAAGCACACTTTTTTTAAATTATGTGTAATTACTTTACTTAATTTTGTGCGAATAAATATATTTTAAAGTAGCTATTGTGTGTTACCTGATTAAGTGTTAATGTCAATACAGTCGCCACCTTACTAACGTATACCCGAGACGAATAATATTATATTGTTCCTCAGGTGATAGCTGATCATCATCGATTTTGTTCTTTAACCTATTAATAAAATCACAACAAATATAATTTGAACTCTATTTCAATTAATAATTTGACAAACAAAACAAACTTTGAATGTCGATACAGCAGCATCAAACAAAAGTATGTAGTATGCAGTGCTGGGTGCAAGCTGGTATACTGACCCACCCAAAGGACCTTCATTGTATCAAAAAGCTAAAAATAAAGCTTTAAGCTGGGTCTCCTGCGCCGTGTTTTCGTGTTTACTAACACTATAACATTGTTTGCTAACCGTTTAGTGGCGTGGCCTAACAGTTTTGCTAACGGCGCGATTGGATAAAACTTGATTTGGTAACATGTTTTGTTAGAAAATTGGCGTAGGAGGCTTACGTCTATAGTTTTAGAATATTTTATGAATTTAACTTTTTAAACCCATTTATTTGTTTAACTAAATGTTTTTACTCATTTTTCTTAATGTCTCGAACAATATTAATAGGGAATGAAATTGCGATTTGTTTTCTTTAAAAAACTACTTGACAAACGTTCTTTTCGTCTGGTAGGCAGAATATGGATGAAGGACGACTTCTCTTGGGATCTTAGACTTACAGTAATGTTTTAACATTTTTTTACTGAAAGTGGTATATTTCAGACGCTTATGCTAAAATATACATCATTTAGATAAATTCTGTTGGTTGCCTAGAACATATTGACGGCTCCTTAGTTCCCCTGCTGAATCAATTAACCAATTTAGGTATTTGAACATAAGAAACTTTATTATTTTGTTAAATATTGACTTCTTCTTCATTCAAGGCTTCATTCCTGAAGGAAATGAATTTCCTGAATTGCCTCTACCGAGACGGTGATGAGGTCTCTCCAATCCACTCTATTTTCGGCTCGTCTTAGGGCAGTCGGTAGACTGAATCCGGTTGTCTTTTATTTAGTCTAACCAACGGACAGGTTAACGACCTTTTCGTCTTTTACCATTTACTTATCCCATAACAACTATACTGTCTAAGTTGTCGGGCTTTCTCCGGGCGATATGACCAAAGTAACCTAGTACTACGCTGATGATTGCCTATTCTAATATGTTTAAGATATTCTAAACAAAAAAAAAATACAATTTATTCTTTAGACTATTCTTTTACTTGTTAGTTATCTATTTTAAGCCTTAGGCAACACATGCTATTTAAAATGATTTGTAGGCTATGTATACTTCACCACCTAATCAATAAATAAAATTACTTCTTTAATTCAAAATATAAGATTATATAACTTTTTCTATTAGCTTTACATCTGTGTACTATGACAATATAAATACGCTTAAACATTAATTTTTGGGGCGTAGAGAATATTGTTTTTTCAATTGAGCTTTACGCCCAAAACGCATCTAAACATCATAATAAAAATGGACGTAAAGAACATTTTAATGATTTTGTCTAGATGTAAGGCACATCTATTTTCTAAAATAACAAACTAGACTAAAAACTAAATATTTCATCGTCTGCATCACAAGATTTTAGGAATATTTTGTCTACCTCACTTTTTTATAAAACTGTATAAATAAAAGCGTAATAAATTTAAGTAATTTAAAAAAAACTTATTTTGGCTCTCCTGAAAAGTCGGGTTTTGTGCTTTACGTCAATTGAAATTACAAGTATCGATATAGTAAACTAGGGAAATAAAGCCAAGTACCGAATTATGGATTAGATTCAGGTATATAGAGCATGTAGATTAACAGATAGTTGCCTGTTTTTAAAGTTAATGCATAAGAGTACTTTTAAAATCAGGTGTCATTGCATTTCCGGTTATAATGGTAGTCTGTGACAGAAACTGTGTGATGATTGTGAATGAGCCACAGATTAGAGAGATTATTTAAACTCTCTTTAACCAAAGAAAGCTAAGAAATTTAGGTTCTATAGCCATATATTCAGTAGCTTCATTATTTTTGTTATGTTTTAAGATAACTATATTTTAGATTTTTAGTGTATCACACCTTATAATTTTATTTATTTATTAATTTATAGTCAGGGAACCTAGGCCCATAGATAGGTACCTTAAAGTCTAACATACTCGTACAATACAGATTATAATATGTTTATGGAGGTGTTTGGCGAAAAATGTATGGCAATAGACTTCATGATGTCGCCTACCATCTATAATAATTGTCTGAGCACATTTGCATGTAGTGAAAATGATAATATAGTTGTGGATATTAATACCACAGTGTAATAAAAAAAAAAATATTTTACGGATCTTTACAAAATAGATTTGTTTGTATGTTATATAAACAACTTCGATCAGTCTTTGGCTGAATGTTACTACACCCATAGCCATTTAAAATGATTCGTATGTTTTCCAAACCGGTAAAATTAAAAGTCCTTTTTTAAGTAAATATATTATACAAAGGTGTCCGTTGAAATCTAATGACTGTAAATTAAATTATAAATTACGCCAAGAATTACCGTGTATGTCAATTTTTTGTGCATTTGGGCCAATATGAGCAATCTTCTTTACATTTCCTAAAAAAAATTCTTATAGAAATTCTTGATTAGTGTAAGTGACGCCACTAGATGTAATGATAGCTTTTGTATGCTGCAGGTAACCTGAGTACAAGATAATATAAAAAAATAAAGTATGCACAGGAAACTATGGATTACAAAGCGTTACATTTATCGAATATAGCACATTACGACCTCCGTGGCCGAGAGGTTTGTACGCCGGGTTTCATGGTGTTTCCGACTCGAGAGGTCCCGGAATCAAATACCGGTGGGGGCAGATGTTTGTGTGATGAATACGAGCATTTGTACTCCAGTCATAGATGTTTAATATATATTTCTATATAAATATACTTATAAATGTACAGTATATGTATTCTATCCGTTACCCTAGTAAGTAAAAAAAAACATCAAGTAAAATTATCTTTAGATTTAAACATCTAACAGTTAAATTAAAACGTTAATTTGTGTTTTTTTTTCAATTAACAGCTTTCTATTGCTAGCCCGTACCAAATTTAAATAATGCTCAAATTTTCCAAGCATATTTGAGAAAATTACTTTTATTTAAATACATATAAATTGATGATGCGTTACTGCCGAACCTCGAAACCTTCTCACAGTATTATGGCGCTACATCAATAGAAAAAAAATATCTAAAAATAATCAAACTTCAACATTCGTTGGAATTTCATATTGTAACAATAAACTTTAGAAAAAATCTGGCAAAGAGCTTGATTGCTGCCGCCAAATATATTTTTGAAAGTACATAAATAATATCATATAAACAGTGTTCTGGAAAAACTTTGTACTTTAAGGTAATCAAATGTTACAAATAGCTGTCTTCTTTACTTTTATATTACTTAGCTATAAAGATATTTGTTTCTTAGGTTTTCACGCACATCACTTATTAAATAAAACTTGAATTTATTTGGAACCGGTGGTAGTTTAGCGTAATAAGGGTGAAATAAACTCAAAATTATAAAAATGAATTAACTAAATTACTTTATAAATTAAATTAGCTAATAAATTCAAGCATAGACAATAAAGTTTTAAATATCTTCCAATGAAATATCCGAACGCTCAATAAAAGTCTTTTGAAGGTAGTTCGACAAAGTAAATAAAAATCATTATTCCGATGATGCACTCTTAAAAAGGGTGCGAAACGTCAATAAATAAATAAATTCAGTGCATATAATCCGTAAAAACTGTTTTATTGAGATTTAAAGTGTCAAACTACAGCGATTACGTTGTCAGAACGCCTTGACCTTTACGGTGAAATGAAACAGTAAGTATGGATACTACTAAACTATAAACCCTGGTTGTGACTTGAGCAAGATCATTAGAGTACAGAAGAAGTTCATTACGTTTCAAACACGACAAAAAATTTCCTTGTCAAATTCTTTTCATTGTTATATAATGCGGAATTCGTACAAATTTTGATAAATAAATAAATATTTCTAACACTCATACCAATTAGTCTAGCCACAAAGAAAGCACTAAGGCTTGTGTCATGAGTTACTAGGGTAACGGATACACGTATAACTATTTTTATCTAGTAATACATATTTAAATCCAAGACGTAGTAACAAATACTCTTATATTATACAAATATTGTTTTGCCCCAGCGGGGTCAATCCATCCTCGGAGTAGGCGACACTTTGAAACTCAGCGTACACATCCCTCACATCAAAGTAATAATTGTGATAAGTTTTAAGTACCGACAGATATATACAATGTGTTTACCAGGTAAGATGCGACCGCGAGCTGTGATAACCCATCGACGTAGGGTCCCAGGACTGCGTGCTCGCGCACTCGCAGCGATCTTCGTGATGTTTCTGGATCTAAGAGATCGTGCACTCTTTCGTTGTATATCTCCATGTAGGAGACCTCCACCTGAAACACAGCACGCATTAAAAACCAGTTTATACCATCGGGAAACTATAGTGTCCCCACAGCCAAGGATACAGGGTTTCCCTATGTACAAGAATAGGGAGGACGGGTCATGATATGACCCAGTGGATTAGTGGGTACTAATGACTGCAATTGCAGCCGGGACCAATACCTTAACCTGCCTCCCGACGCACGGGGAAGGTCGAGATAGTATATTGAATCATGCCGCAATATTTTCAGAAAGATAGCACAAGGAGTTCCAAAAAAAGTCGGAGGACAAAGTCAGGGTAATTTGGGTAGATTAATTATTTATTTATTTATTGTAATAGTACCTGTTTATGACCTCTTATTATAGACTAGGGGCCCGCCCTCGCTTCACTTCGGTGTAGAGATGTAGTGTAAACTATAGTTTTTGTTCTCGGGCTTGTGTTATAAACAATGACTTTATTTATATAATTACACGTGTTATTGTGAGTCAACCATAAAAGATAGAGACATATGCTGTTGCGGAATATTTTTTAGACAATTTTATGTAGAATATTTCCGTCATACATGATTACTATGTAACTTTAACCATTAAGGCTGCAACCGCGACGGAAGCTTAAAAAATGGAGTAACTTCTCCCGTTTTCCCAACATTTCCCTTCACTTCTCTGCTCCTATTGATTGTAGCGTGATGAAAAGTATACTATAACCTGCCCAGGAGTATGAAGAATAATTGTACCAAGTTTCGTTAAAATCCGTCGAGTAGTTTTTGTTTCTATAAGGAACATACACACAGACAGACAGACAGACAGACAAAAATTTTACTGATTGCATTTTTGGCATCAGGTTCGATCACTTATCACCCCCTGATAGTTATTTTGAAAATATATTTCATGTACAGAATTGACCTCTCTACAGATTTATTATAAGTATAGATAACGTTGTCTAGACCAATAAATACAGATAAAAACTTCTCCGCTTGCAATTTTATTCATCCAGTAAAAAGTCTATACCCAATAAAGAAAGAACTCTAATGACTTTCTTTTCAGGAAATTTGCATTTCCAGTGTTCCAGCTAGGTAAATTCGTCGCGTTTGCATCGAGAGCCAGAGAATATTACTTTTACCCAACTCTTTATTGTGTCTACAGAAAACTTTTCATATTAGGTTGAATATCGCTTGCTGTAACATTTTTATAGACTGATTTCCATCGGAATTTGTCATTTCTCTTGTGATCAATAGTGTCATTGGGGTATTTGTCAGAGGGATAAAACTTTCCTCCACTAACCGAGATAAAATCTCATTATTATTCAAATAACGTATCGTAGAAACCATTAAATCGTGGAAGTGCTGCGGCATTTCTGCTTTAATTACTTGGAGGTATTACGAACTTTATTCAGCGAGTTGCCAACTCATTAAAAAGGGCGTTAACCTCCAATAAGATATAAGACCATGAATGAGAGAGCAGAAGCCGTCTAAACAAATAATAAAGTTAGATAAAGTCTAATAAGAGTCATAATAAAAATAAATATAGTCACTTAAGGTGGAATGATAACACGACTTTGTTTGTTATTGTGATATCCTATCGCAATATACCGCCCATGTTTAGCAATGATACAGCTATTCAGACGGTTGTTATAGCTCGCAGAGTTCGATACATGTTTTTCTTCACGGCTATAAAGTGTTTTCTAACACTTAAACGTACGAATGTCAACTATGTACCTACATAATAATAATGAAGGCCTTGTATAATCAACAAAATGAAGATTTTTAATTTGCTTATTTTTCATGGGTCACACATGAAAAGCACACCAAATATATTCATTTAACAGCGTGGTATGCCGCAATTAGGCATTTTGTTTTAATAACGATTGACGTCCGGTATCAAAAACGCAAATATAGCCTTACTCTCCCTTGTGAATGATTGAATTACGCGATGTACATACACTGGCGTTAATCTATGTATATGACTGTAACTACATTCATATACAAAATCAATATATGAAGATGAGGAATCATTATGGGATTTGCGGATTAGCGGATTTTACGCTCGAATAAGAGCGCCCGTCTGGGAAAGTAACCACCACCTTACAGAAAACCACAGTAAAAGAACACTACCTTTCGGTGGTGTTTTTGTGCTGCTAAATAGAGTTCCAGGGCTCCGTGAGGTAGGGAATTGGGTTCAGGCCGGCAAGGTGGGGATGGCTGGAGCGGCCCACCTTCTGCCGCATCATTTATCTTGGCAACTGGAGTCCACTTACACTTAACATCAGTGAGCCTATTCGCTAACTGCTTTTGACAGATGGAAGTGATTGATAATCACCAGCTCGGTGATTTAGTTATCCCCTACTGCTTTATAATAACGCCACTAAGATACTTGTTCTGAAGAGCATCGATGAATATGCAATTTTCTCTTTAGTTATACACTGTAAATGTCTAAAAAGTTTTAGAATAAGCCAAAGCGGGGTAGTTTGTTTTACCTCGTATAAAAAATGGATCAATCACCTTGTACGTGAGCGCAGGGGGATTCTGTTGGACGGCAATCCGTTCAAAGAGCGCATCGCACAGCCTGGGGATAATACCGCCTTCGTCCGCACCCGGAGCCCCCATCATGGTGTACGACTTGCCCGAACCTGTTGGTAAACAAAAACCAAACTATTAAAGCAATGGCATCGCGAAGTATTCTATTACTACATATGGAAGAATGCACAGTACATCAAAACAACAAGTCCAAGGGTCCACTGGTGATCCGTAGCAAATCGTAACTGGTGATCCGTAGCAAGACGGAAATTTTAATAAATAGTCCCTCGTCACTAAAGGGTTAAGAATCACTCTGTATTAGAGGAAATAACCGAACGAATCACTAAGCGACGTCTCTATTGTTTAACTGACTTTCGGCAGTACAGCTGTCAAAATGAACTGGCAGATGTGAAAGGAAGTCCCCGCGTATGTGGAAGCGCGTCTCATTCTATGGATTGTAAACTTGTGATGTGGATGTGTCTTTAATTTATAAAGTAAAACGAGTTTATCTGTCAATTACAACCGATCTGCACTTATTATATTTTAAGCAAATAACTTAGCTAGATATTTAAATCTAAAAAATCCTATCCGCCCGGATAGCGGAAGATGTGGGTTCGAATGCCGTCCGAAACCTGGACCTAGTGGAGTTTGATCTGTGCTTGCTGTATCATCAAATGACTTTGTAAAAGTATTCTTTATTTACTACAATCTTAAACGAGAACCGAGTAATTTTTTCTCCTATGGCCGGCCGCTGATGTCTTGGTTTTATTGCTTGCGCGTATGCATATTCTATTTATTTAAGAAATCCCTCATTCGATATGAGGGTTCGATATGCAAATTCATTGTTTGTTTTATATTCAATCACTTTTCTTACCTATTTTAGACTTTAAAGTCACAATACTGGTTTAAAAAGGTTGAATCCGACTTATTGTATCAACACAATCAATGGTAGCAAAAACATGGCAATAAAAAAGGAAAAATGGCATTTCTTTTGTGACATAATCGGCTCATCTCTGATAAAGGACGATCAATCCCAACATGTATACGATGTACACTTGGGAATACGTCAGTCCAAAAATATTAGGGGCTCCTGTTTCAACGTTACCAAGATGAATATTCTGGGTCCATTCACGACGGTTTTAATATAACGTGATCTATAACACCTACACTCCAATCCCTACCTGCAAGGTACGGTCAAAACCATGTCAGTGAAAACGATTTAAAATCAACACTGCCTTCGCCAAGTAACAATATACGCTGTATTCGTAGTAAAGGTGTATTCATTACTATGGCATCGATTGTACATACCTACGCCATCTCTGAAAAGCAATCATTTCACGATAACGACTTTTGCAGATCAGATTTACATAATAAGTTAAACGTATTTATTATAGTTCAAACGGAGAGAGAAATTTTCGTACAGCTTCTATATAATTTGATTTTAAGAAAAAGGTTGAAATGAATAATCATTTGGACCAGTACCAGTATCGCGTTCTCAAAACTTCTGATACATTAAGAATCCCTAGTGTAGTCATTTCATGGATTTCTAAAAAAACTCGGTAACTTCATGGAATTTCTGAATTTGAAGCGCTGAGCTAATTAAATAAACTATTCAATAGCATGTGCCCTGGTGAGCTTGTAAAGGCTAAAACATAAGATTTTTGATTGATCAACGAACCATCTGATTTCGAATCACGCTGTGATATTAGAGCGCACTTGACTTTGTCAATTTCCAAATTAAATGCAAGTCCATGCCCACTACACATAACACAGTATACTTTCAAATCTCCTCGAATGTTTCCGATGCTACAGTATCCCTTTACACTTACTTATTTATACTGCAAAAGTAAATAAGCTTGCATGTCATGGCATATCTACTTTTTCTTTTTTACATTCTTCATCATCTATTAGTTATTCAATTAACAAAGAAGTGACTTCTTTGAAGATTTCCAAAAGATTACTGCTGCAGGTTTTATTACGCTCTTCAATTTTACACAATAAGACACAGCATCAAAGGATCAAAAAGGGGAGAGCAAGCGGCTCCCTGCCAGCTATTAACTCATATTATATGGCTTCACACAACATGTCATGTTAACATTTCAATAAACGAGGTCAAAAAGACTTCACAATGTAAGCAAGGTTAAGCACGCGGGCTATACCAGTAGGTGATTATATTTATTCTGTCGTGCTTTTAAAACTTACATCTATTATAACTTTATATTCTAGTTCATATACAGACTTCCCTTATTCCAAAACGCGGGCTAAAGTTAGTCTTGGCTAAAACCTAATGTTGTCTCTGTCTTTTTCTAAGCTAACAAAAGTGATTGTAATAAGGCGGTTAGTGTTTATTTCGTATAGATCTGAAGCTGCTGAGACCATGAATGAAGTTCTTCACTGTGGATCCGTTGATTACTGTTTATATACTAAAAAGCACATCAGCTTTGCATTACATTACTTATTTTTATTACGTTTATACAAAATCCTGGACCCCCAAAAAACTAGGGGGAAATGTACCAATCCAGGCATCATTTTGTAAACCGGCGTAAAACCAATCCCGGGGAGGCTTAGAACCTTACCATCAGGAGACCCAAATACGAATTTTGACAGCTCCGTAATTGTATCGCATCGTCAATGTTTCTATGAAATCTAAGCAGCGTCCCTGCCGGACAAAAGCAAACAAACTGGCTCCTTCCATACAAAATTTGACGATGACTATACAATTACGGAGCTGTCAAAATTTTTGCTTGGGCCTCTGATACAGAAGACCAGAAAGCAAAGTAAGATAACACCGCTTTCTGGTGTTTTTGTGTTTCTAGAGCGAGCAGTATGCTAGTTATACTGAAACTCGCTTAACAAGCAACTGACTGCAAAAACTATATAAACGAGTAGGTAAATAAGCAAGTGCTTAGACGAAGGTACTAAAAAAACGATAAACTCGTTCCAGAGCCGGGCTTGTCGCTCGACGTCACTCAGAGCGTGACAGGGAAACAAATTGAAAACTGTCTCCGTGGCCGGCTGCTGAGGCCCTACCTAAAATACACGTCCAAAACTTTTACATTGAATGCTCCTCTAATCTGAAACCAGGTAACACTATTTCAACTTATATAGCTACAAGGTAAAATAGAAAGAAAAAAAAACGGACAGGATTATGTGGAACACCGCATGTAAATTTAAAATAAATTGTACCAAACTAGACTCTCTACTAACTAAACCGATCACTGCTATTTTTCATCAACATTTTGTTAATCGGATTCTGCTAATATAATGGTAATACGCATTTATTATATATAAATTAAAAAAATCGTTCATCACTACAATTACAAAGAAGGAAACAAAGCATAACGAGATGTTAAAATCTTATCCATGCATATGCAGTTATTCCTGAGCATTTTCAAACAGCTTACAAAATATAGAAACCTTCACTCGTCCCAGAAGGGTCATCTCGTAAAACTACACGACCGAACATGAACCAAAATACAAAACAACAGTCATCCTAGTGGAACATGGAACAGATATGTTCAATATTCCATTCGGAAACAATAGCAAGAAATGGTGTATGCCGAATTTATTGCCATTTTATACGGAATTGCAAGCACCTGATGCCTCTCAACCCGCAGGACCGACAGACGGCAACGACACAGACATATTTAGACATATATTGTTTTACCACAAGCGTACCTAGTCTTAATTTTCTTAGAAAAACAAATCTATTGTCAATGGTAAAACTGTCCCTTCAGTGAAGATGTTAATCAACGTTATGCTGCTTACTCCTCCAATTTTGGAAGTAACTATGTAATGTCATTCGCAATTCGTGTACCTACATAAATAGACACAACCTTGTAATCCTTCTAATCTTATTCTTTATTTTGGCGATAACCGTTTTCATGTCAAAAGCATATTCTTGAATCAGTACAAATTGTTTGTAACATACATGATTGAAGTGGGCATCGAAGCAAGCAAAAGACCTTGAAGATTAGAAGTAGAACCGCGGAATAAAAGTTTGTTTTCCCTCTAGTTCATTAATTTTCAAGCACTACTACTGTTTTGAATATTTCAATATATTTCAAAAATGCATGGTCATCAATAACACCTTAACAGTTTACGAAAGTCAGTCGCTGAATATTACCATTGACATTAATTTATTTTGCCAATTAGTATAGGATCAGCAGTAATCATGGTTTCAAAGAATGGGGAATGCCAACCAAAACATTGGTTTGTTTGAACGACTGCAGAGGAAATCCAAAGTAACCATTCGATGTCGGATACGAAATACACATCTCACACTGTGAGAAAAAGACGTTTGTGATTCTAGTTAAGTAACGAATAATAGAAGAAGGGCTTTATAAAGACACACGGTTGGTTACTTAGATATAGGAGGGTGCCCGTTTGAATGATGACCATCGTAACCGGGCAGCTTGCCAACTGGATACAACGAGTCAGCATATCTCTCATCAGCTTTAGTCACTAGGTAACCTTCCTTGATTGCAGTGGCAGATATTGTATAGCTAGCAGTTGTATTTTATGGTAGGAACTAGGAAGCGTAATACCATGTATCAGCAATTTCGGTTTATTTTAAAAGTGATGTTGACTGATGTCCTGAAATTAATCAGAGCTGCGCCTTTAGTGTTTCGTAACTTTTGAATGAATTAAAATACAAGCGAATATTCCTGGAACAAGCCGATATACTGGTTGAAAATTATTGTGTTTTTCAATGTTCTGAAAATGATGGTAAGATATTGATAATGCACTTAATAGCAAGTTAATAAAGTATTATAGCGTGCTGATATGAGAAACCTGAAAGTTTCAAACACTGACATCCTAAATAACCCAATAGAGTGAGATCCCAAGACTGCCAGACCTTACTTACTTTCCCATGGACAAAATATAGATAATCGAGTAGTATTAGCGTGTACAATGATCGTTTTAATACTCGCTTACTTGTGCTGTGGGCCAATTTCGGCACAGACACGTAAAAATTGTACTTACTTACAGTCTGGGGACTGATTCTTACTTATGTATTATTTACTGGCTGTGCCCCGCGGTGTTACCCGCGGTTTTTAGGGATATTTTCCCGCAGTTAAACTTAGCCTAAGTCCTAATCCAGGGTGTCAGCTAACTGCATACCAAATTTTATTAAAATCGTTCCAGCCGTTTAGACGTAAAGAAGTAACAAACATACACAATCACAAACTATCGCCTTTATAATATTATTGTGTTAATTGCAAAAAATATAAGCCTCATAAGAAGGAAAAGGTTTAAGCCTCATAAGCGGATGTTTTGTTTGTGACGATTATCAAATTTGATGAAATATTTTGATTAAAAGATTTTTTTATGTTTAAGCAGGCAAACGAGCTGGCAGCCCACCTGATGGTAAGTGGTTATTACCGCCCATGGACACAAGATGATCATAACAATGATAGTACCAGTTTTTTTTTGTTTCCTCCCAGGCGAGGTACGGGTGTAAAATCCTCATGGATACCTTTCATGGTTATTTATGCTTATAGCCAGAAGAGCCTTACAAGCTCCATCTGAAGCGATCATCCCCTGAGAGGGGGATGATGCGGGTATCAGAGTACTTTCATTATCATGAACAACTTGTGTCCATGGGCGGCCAGCCAGCTCATTATTCTATTTTATAATATCAAAATTATACTAACTTTATGGTCAGAAGACGACGATATAGTTTATGTAAACAACGTGTGAATATACAATAATTGAAATCATATCACATCAATACACAAGTAAGGAACGTTGATATTGAAAAATTGCTTAATAGTATCACTTGCATTTCAACAAACACACAATGAAAATCAGGAAAGTTGTAAAAAAAAAGAACTAGATGCTTCAAAATTAATGACGTAAAAGAGTTTAACCCACTGCCCTTTCCCATCTGTCGTACGGGTGCGATCTTCACAAAGCTGGGTATCATGTGCTGCTTTTGTTCTCATCCCGCATTACCGGAACCCAGCTGTGTGCATCCTAAACGTTTGTGAGGCTGCCTGCCCTTAATTTTTAATGTATGACACAACAAAGGACATTGTAGAGTGACATTAGTGAATAACACCAGCATTTTTTACCAATCATCAAATATTTATTCTACTCACATACAGCCCAAAAATATGCTTCCCTAGTTACAGATTATGTTTAGGTGAAAGGCACGACTAATATTACTATATGTATATCAAAAGATTGAAAAAGATAGATAAAGCACTACTACTAAATATCACATGCAGTACTCGGAATGGAACTAAATTCATTACTTTAATGACATTATTCCGAAAAGAACTCATCATGAAAATTTCTTAGGAGTAATATTGAAAAGACTCCACCGACATTCCCAGCTTTCAGATCGCCAGGTCACGCGAACGCACCTCAGTGAAAACAAAAGGCGTTTTCATCCCGCATAACGTCACGCCGCCTGCGAGCGAAGTATTGTCATCATTTGCTAATGAGGACTTCATATCGTTTCGATGGACCTCATTTGAAAAGCAACCTCCATACAGTAAAACACTTGAATTGAAAAACGGAAATGTAACCGTCAGACATTCTATTAAGATGATGAATTAGTTTCCAATGGGAATATATAAATATATAATTAAATTTCGGAGATAGTTTTGATTAGTATATTCATATAAAGGACATGGTAAAGTTTTGTAGGGGCGACTGCCCTGACAATGTATAAATACTGTACTTAGTAATATTTAATGGTAAACGGCTGAATATTCATAATTTCCATGAAAAAAGACTCGGGAACTTTTGATAAAGTCACAATCTTGAAAATCATGAGAACTCCTACTATGTCATTACCTTACTATAGTTGATAAAAGATGTGTCCAATTATTTACAGAGATTAACTCTTCACACAATTTTTTTTTAAAAGCAAAAATAAATACCTACAAATAATTTATTTTCGTCGGCCTGACAAAAGGAACTCTGTGAAGTTTTATTTTGTCCATTTGCAAAAATTTAAGAATTAATTATCATACAGCCTTGTCACAATCCTGATCAGAATAATAAAATCTATTATTTTAGGCCTTCAGTGATTTATTATAATAAAAATTAGGGCCAAATATGTCATAGTTTGAAGGAGTTTAGAAATAATATTGATTATTTCGGTATACTAACAAAAAAAATTTTTGTGGACATTTATTGTTCATTTATTTTGTAAAGCGGAACATTTTGCTTTTTAAACAGACATGAAGTCAATTTTTATACTTTTAAATATTTGATTATTTCACGAAAGTTGTATGAGAATAATAAACACGTAATAATTAATAATAAAAAAATTTAAAAGTTACGGGTTAATGCGAAATATTTATACACGTTAAGGGCAGTTTCTTAGCCATGTCCTTTAACTTTAATTGACTCTCTTACAGTGATCATTTTAAAGTTCTTTAACAAACTATAAAATCAACAGGAGCAGTCTGCCTAACAACATTATATATTTATTGCTTTCTTACACAGATTTAGTGACAATACAAAAATCATCATTGGAAAAACTTCTGAAGGTTCACATTTCTGGAAATACGTATCTGTCTGAGCAAAAAAGACGAAAATTCACGCAGATTAGGATATCTCTTACAAATTTCTTATCACATGTCACTACGACGTAACTACAAAGGTAATCTGTGACGAAAGAACGATTATTATTATATTCAATATAAATATATGTAATATTATTTCAATTACTACTTAAATAATGTAATATTTACTGAAAGAATGGAAAAGACAACTTGGCGAGCGGAAAATTAAATCCCAGCTCGCAATGTCCTAAGGAAGCAACTGGAGTATTTTCCCTGGGGCATCATTAGGAGGAGCTCGATGGCGCAAGTGTTTAGCGCATTCGGCTACAATGGTTGAAGCTATGTAACTTTCGCAATGGTCGGTCATTGGCTGGGTGGCCAAAAATTTACTATCTCGAGCTCCTCGGTGCTTCGTAAGCCACGTTAAGCAGTTGGTCCCGGCTGCACCTGCGGTCGTTAGCACCCAATAATCCGCCCAATTGGGCCCGCGTGGTGGGTCACGGTCCAATCTCCCTATTCCATCCATAGGGAAGGCCTGTGCCCCAGTAGTGGAGACATTAATAGGCTGATGATGATGATGATCATCATCATGAGGATGGGCACTGAAAGTAAGTATAAACGTAGAAATATACAAAGCAGCATCTTCATAAGAGAAGCACAAAAAATCTAACTCAGTTCTAGAAAGCTAAAGAAATTTAGCATTGCCGTTAATATAGTTCTGGGCCAATCAAGGTATGGCAAGAGCGGGAATGTCATGTTTATTATGTATTATATATATTATTACTATTATTATCGGTTACTGACACCAATAGCTTTTATTATTTATTTAAAATAAGTTACTATCTTATAAACTGAAGTCATTTAATTACTAAGTTTCGTGTTTCATTCTTTAATTCCTGGGATAAATCTTCTTTGCTACGTCGACTATTAAATAGTGTTTTATTTTGTTTCATTATTAGTCACGGTCAGTTTTTCTTTTCGGACACGTACAAATTCACTGGTTTCCACGCAAACTAACAACAATGAAAGTTCACCAGTGGAAATTTGCAATAACTTACCCTCAGTGGTGGTTCCGAGCCCGGACGCTGTAATCCCAATTCTCCGGGAACTCGAGTGAACTAGTTCCTTGAATATGCTTACTTTTACTTATACGAGAAGGCAACAGTTGCAAGTTTTGACTTGAAGTACGGACTCAACTGTGCTCAAGTTGCCGTAACTAGTCAGTCAGTCCCTTCATTACCAAGAGAAATTGCGAACAGATTCTTGTTTATTCCCATCTAAACTAGGTTTTCGAGTTAAGCAAACAAATGTGGCATTCAAATTAATATTTCCCAAACAAGAGGCACAATTAAGTTGGGCCTACCTATCCCCAACAACATAAGCTAGCTAATATCTACTCAGACAGACCGAATTTTAAATGCAAATTAGAGATAACATTCATGAATATAACTTGCTTTTAACAGCAACTGTGAAATACGACTTCATTAACCACATCAATAGCCACTTCCTAATAAAATATTTCAGTGGACACCACTAACTTTAAAAAAAAGAATTAATATAGCGTAACCAAAATTACACCAAAGCATCAAAAGTTAACAAAAACAAGTCGATATATGTAAAGCCATATCAGGAATATACCACATATCTACATTTTACACAACACATTTTGCAGAAAGATTGAATTCTAGAAATAATTTCAAGCTTCCACTGAGGTTTTGCATAATGTGGATATGAATAAAATGTACGACGCAGTTGAATAAAATCTATTGTTTCACAGCTCAGCCTCAGCCACAGAAACTAGAGCTTCCGTTTCATTTCACATTATCAAAGTTGGTTTTGCATGCAGTATTTCGCCGACACGGTTGGTTGATATTCCTATTATAAAAATTTTCAAAGCGATAGTTCAGACAGTTAAGAAATTAAAAAAGCTTCCCTGACAATTTCCCACAACAGATAGACTGGCAATGGAGACCGTAGATGCGTTTTGGTTAGAGATCTGTGATTATTTTCTTCAGAAGATCGATTTCGTTGCGATTTAGTGACGAATTAAAACACCGTTTCAGATAAGATAAATATAATTAGTTTCTTTAGATTGGGAAGTTTGAAATTTTTATTTGATATTTTGTCTTCAAATCGTAGTAGGATTTTCAATAATTGAGACTGCTGAGCTGACAAAATATTGAAATATTGAGTGGACTTCTAGCTCGAAAGCACTAGGCAAACTTTGGTTTTCTAGATTGTAGGATTTGAAACTTTAAAAAATAGAATACCCTGTAAAAATGTTGGCAAGGTTCCAAACTCAGGTCAAAATGTACGAGTAACATTTTTGACATTGTTAAGACAAACAATAGAGATTACGTACGGGCATCACGTGAGAGAACCTAAACGATAATTATTTATCACATCCATTGCCCCTTTTAAACATGATTCGTCTATGAGTAAATACGACAATTTCTACTGGATTTAACATTCACAATATTAACAAATATTTGGCAGTTAGTTACGTTTCGCACTGGCTGTTAATTTTACACCAGCAGTGAACTGTCGATTGATTGTCGCTGTAGCGACTGATGGGGCGGAACAGCACAAAAGGGCGATGTAACGTTTCTAGGTTGGCAGGCCGCTCTCGGTCGTCCGCTTTTACGGAAAGCGCTCGATATTAAATTTAACAAAGTGTTCAGTTACATTTTTTGCTAGCTGACCCCCGCGACTAAGTCTGCATTCAGTACAGTTATTGGTTTTCCATACGAACCTTCATTTCCTTATTATTTTTCACAACCAAGCACATTATTGTGGCCGTAGGCCACCCCACAGATAAATGTTATAATAGAGTACTAGTCTATCATTTTCGAGTTCCTACCTACCCATTGACAGAAACACAAAAAATGGAAGGTGCTCCCCAAACGCAGGCTCCATTACGAGCAGGATATATGTATACTTGCTTTTTTAAACATATTACATGCTTGTTGGTCACCCATGTTTACAAAAAAATAAAAACAAAAAGAAGATCTCTTGCTTGAATGAGTATCGCACTGAAAAACAAATGACCCAACCAACTGTCGTCCGTAATCATCCGTATGCTTTGTATGTTTCCAATGTTTAATAAATATAGGTACATTGAAGCGTTTTAACAAGCAATAGCCACACTTAGTATATTATTTTAATTTTAAAAGTGCTCACTAGGAAGTCTTATCCGCGTTAAGTATGAAAGTATAAAAGTTAAACAAAATTGGCCTAAAAAGACATCTAAATAAAATAAAAATAAGGGTGAAAACGCGGGCGCTGCGCCAACAAGCTGATGTAGTCGTAGACTCGAAGAATCAATCTTCCGCCTCTTTGATAAAATATTATGAATATGAAATGATCTGTCAAATAGGCGCCCTAAATAAACACGGTCCCTCAGTGACTATTCAAGATTCAAACAAAATCTTTATTTTGAAAGAAAAAACAAGATTTTCCATTATTACACGTTCTAACGTGTAATAGTGGAAAAACTACATTTTTATATCTCTAGATAAGCGTTAAAAATCTTGTGTTCCTCGTTTCAAATTGTTCATACGGCATTCGTTCGTTAATTAAATCGACGTTCATTTAAAATTTTCAAAATTTAATCCGTGTTACAGTGTTCTTTGTTTTCAATGATTTTTATTTCAATTTATGAAAGAGTCACGGACTTCCTCGACAATATCCACAATCACAGGCACACTTTCCGCCATGTTTATCACTAGTGAGCTTGTTGCCAGAGCATCAAAGATACAAGTAGAGAGAAAAAAGTACATAAACAGCATTGCCAAAGCCAGATTTAGCATTGGTTGGTGCTAAAACGTTGTTCCGAAACAATAGTGCCAAGCCCATAACCCAAAACAACTTCCGACCCTGTTTGTTGATAGGCTTTTACTTTCTGCACTGAAAAGGTAGCAGAGACCGCTTTTTATGGTTTTGAACGCTCTTAGTGCAACACAGAATACCACCCACAATCATGAATGAATAATGTAAAAATCGTCCATGTCTTGTTTATCTTAAGCCTCCTCCTTAAGTTCTGCACTCTACGCTACAATCTCACTACAAGTTACTATTATATCCGTACTGGAATGGTAGCAGCAAGCCCATACTATGATTTTCTTTCGCACTCAGTACAACGCTGAAAACCACAATCATGATTGAATAATTAAGAAAATATACTACTTTTACCCGACCGCGAAAGAAGGAGTATTATTTGTATTATTTCTTAAGTCTTAAATTGGTTCTGCAGTCTTACTACAAGTATAAAGCGCGTCTCTCTAATGTTTAAAACACTTTCAAATATTGATAAAACACTAAAATTTTCTGATATCATAAATACCTACACATTATATACTTGTATATTATGTATCATCAATATAAAAGCGATTCGGAGCATGTTATTATGAACATGAAATAGTTGAGCAAACTCGAAAGGCTTACTCGCCAATACGGATGCATTGGAACGGCACTAAAGAACGACACAGGCGGATGGACAGGCCAGAAGCTCAGTGGTATATAGACACACTATATCTGTATTTTTTTCAATAACTTGGTTTTTCTTTGGCTTTCTAGTGCTTTTTTATTGGGTTAATCGCCGGTCGCTGATTTATGCCTGTCTACTTTGAATAAAACTGATGCTGTCTTTCCAATAGTAAATGTAATCTTACAAGAAAATATGCGGCTCAAGGAAACATTTAACAAATTAACATCGCTGATTTCCATCGTACAATTACCTAAGCTGCTAACCATGTATATGTATTTTTTAGAGTCCCCTTCTTTAAAGGAATATTTGTAATATTGTTTTAAATAATAATCATTGTTTGGCCAATAGTTTTTATTGTCCGAATTCACTACAACAACAAATTCACACGTGTAATGTTAAGGTGTGCTCTGCTAACAACCAGAGGTTTATCGGACTGCCAGCACGGGTTCACTCGGAGTCGGTTGACGGTGTCTGCTCCGAAGGAAATCATCAGAGTGGTTAGAGAGAGCTTGTCGAAATATGTGCAAGCGGTATTTTTGGATATCTCTGGGGCCTTTGATAATGCTTGGTGGCCCATGATCCTGCTCAAGGTGAAACGCGGAGGATGTCCGCCTAACATCTTCAGGATGTTGGCGGATTACTTCGTCAATCGCCGTGTGGGATTGTTCGTGGGTTATCGGGTAGTGTGGAAGGCGGCAACGATGGGTTGCCCGCAGGGATGGTGTTGGGACCTACGCTCTGGAACGTGCTTATGGACAACTTGCTTCGACTGCCATTACCCGGGGGGATAAGCATGATGGCGTACGCCGACGACGTCACGATCCTGATAGAATCCGGATCCCGGGCGAGCATAGAGGCCACGGTCTCTACGGTTTTGCAGCTCGTTGGTGAATGGGGGCCCGTAATAGGCTGGACTTCTCTCCTACAAAGTATGGAACTATGACAATCAGGGGGAAATTCCAGCGGCCACCCATCATCCGGTTCGTGAGGACTTCTATCGGGAGCGTGACGTCGGCTACTGTGCTGGGTGTGAAGGTCAATTCGAGCCTCTCGTTCGCGTAGCATGGAGCGTCGATAGGGGAGAGGGCGGCAAATTGCTTCGGCAAGATGTCGAGAGTATCGGCGGCTTCTTGGGGAGTTCGGTACAAGGCCTTAAAGGTTTTGTACCGCGGCACTTACATCGCTACGGTGACGTATGCTGCGGCATGCTGGTACGAGCGCGCGTCCCTTTACGTTGTGCGTAGTGCGCTTTTGCGCACTCTGAGACCCGCCTTGATCCTTCTGACTAAGGCGTACCGGTGGACGAACTCTGTCGCTTTGCCGGTATTGGCCGGTGTTTTACCGGTCGACCTCGAGGTAATTTGGGCAGGCAGACTAGGTGGGGCACGCGAGTCCGCGGCTACCAGGGAAGAGTTGCAGAGCGCCAAACTTTGCTGAATGACAGGGGCGTTGGGACGCATCGGACCAGGGGAGGGAGTTGTATCGGTTTTTCCCGGGTGTGGAGGCCCGACTCAAGGCCACTTGGTTCGAGCCAGACTATGAAACCTTGCAATTGCTGACAGGACATGGCTGTTTCAGGGGTAGGCTTCACCGAATAAAGCAGAGTTGGGGTCGTGTTACTGCGGGGAGGGAGAAGTAGAGGACGCATACCATTTTGTGGGAGTGTAAGCTCTACAAGCAGGCGCGTAGGGAACTTCTGGAGAGTGTGAAGGTGCTCGACGTTGGGCCGGTCTACTATTGCGACCTAGTGGGATCGGAGGCGAACTTCAGGTAGCTGCGGGATTTCGCGCGTAGATGGCACAGGATTCGGAGTGGACTCGAGAGGTGAAGATAGAAGACTCGAGGCGAAGAAAGAAGAGAAGACCGTACAATTTGAATCCAGCAATACCACTTCAGAGTGGGCACGGGACGGCTGGGATTGCGACGAAGGCGTTTCGTGTACGTCCGCCCCAGAAAGGGGAGAGGGACCATAGGGACAAGGAGAGAGATAAAGAATAATTTGTAGGGAGTCAAGAAAGTATGCGCGGTGGAGGCCATTCCGCGCATCTCCCAATGCATCAGCCTGCATAACCAAGAAGTTTCGCCAGGCCATAGGTGATTTGTCCGAATTCACAAAGGCATAGTTTTGAGATGGCAAAATTTATTAGGCACATTAACCTCTGGCAAAATTTAAATCTGCATAATTTCGTTGAGCTTAATCGTTGCTGTGGTAAGTGTGGTTAGGTTAATGTTGTGACCAAAACTTAGCTAGCCACCTGATTTAATAGATAAATAAATCAACGAAAAGTTAAATATTTGTATGCCAAAAGACGATTCTGACTGTGAACCTTCTGCGATGTGATGGTTCTGCTTTTTAATTATTGTGGATATAAAATTTATGGCTAAAATTGATTCTGCTCACAATTACGAGTTTAAATTTCTGATAAATGTGTGAATGCGAAATGATTTTCTTCGAAATGAAATTAATACCATCCGCTGACATGCATAATAATATTATGACATTAAAATGTCTGTAATAAATAAATAGTATAATTAATAGTACCTACTTAGACACAATTTTTTTATTTAACTTCATTTAAGAACCAGTTTTTAAATCAGTAGTAAACGGCAACAACACAGCATTTTACAAGTGCAGCCATAGCAAGTAAAAAAATCAAGAGCAGCCAGCAGAGTTTGATTAACTGGGCTCTCTGGCGGCTGATAGGGCGGAAAGTAACACAATAGGGCGAAAGAGACGTGACGTTTCTGGGTTGGCAGACTAGGCCGCGCCGCATCAAGCGGTCGAGCGCTTTTGAACGAAGAATTCTATTGGACGACTGCCCCTTTAAAGCTTTAATTGCTACATTATCAACGAAACGGTGGACTACTAGGATTGCAAAATAAGGGATAATCAATAAACCTTAGTTCGGGAAGTTTGTAAAAGGTTGGTACTATACCGGCTGCCAGCGAAAAAGCCCATCACATTTGATAAAAGTTATAGTGACATGTACAGAAAGTTTTAATTAGAATAATATTGGATTGGAGAAGTTTGGCAGGGAAAAGGCAAAAACTAATACATACGCAGTACCTTAATAATAGGTATATCCATGCATATATATTTTATGTTATGCATATATATTACATAGTCGTGTAAGTAAAACTACTTATAACTCTGGAACGGCTGTATTGATTTTTGGGATTCATTTCTGCCCCGAATAACAGAATAATTACTTAAATATCAAGAAAAAAAAAATATGGAGAAAATAAATTTTCAAATAGATTAGGTTTGGTTTTCCAATCTTTCACAGTTGGCAACTCACATCACACATGTGCAAAACTTATAAGTACTGCAAACAGTTATTACAATAGATATAAAAAAGAAAAATACGTGGAAAAATAGTCTGCTCAAATCTAGAGAGAATACCTGCTGATATTCTGGTAAGGAGACGATCGATATAACTTCAATATTGTAAGTATCAGTACCATAGTTTTCGTTTTAAAATGACATAATTTTTTTAGTTTCCAAAAATATCAGACTGTTGGGCCGTACGAAGTTCGAAGGGTCAGCTAATGTATTACACATACTTTGACCATTAGAAAATATATGGAGAAATTCACTTCCACAGTTTAAGAAAAATAAAATCCGCCGAGTTCGTTAATCTCCAAATTAATACAAGACATAAAATTCATAGAAAGAAAAATCTCTTATCTATTAGACAAGTCCGTCCGTCCGTCCGTCCGTCTGTCTGTGGTGCTGTTTCAGCGGCCAAACCGTAAGAGATAGATAAAGAGAATGTTTAAGTTATAAGTTAAGAATAGTCTGATAAGACTACAAACCGGATTTGAGTAACGTAGCACTTCCGGTTTTCGAGAAATCACGAATTATAAACGAAACCACACAAAATCTCCGAAGTTTTTAATTAATTAAATACATTTTTTTTTTAAATCAGGTTTTGGTGAACATTTGGTTCACTGGTTTGCTAGTTATGTAATCATTCCTTTCTTTCTCTATCTTGGTTCACACTTAATCGTAAATATCTACGAATCCTTGCAGCCATCTATACAGATAAGAGTTAAGACCGCGCTGCAATAATTTGGCGTTGTCAAATAAAACCGTCCGCCAAATAATAAGAAGTAATGGAGGTATAACCGGAGCAAAACGTGAGATGAATCTGGTGTGGAACTACAAATAATGCCGACATTTTACTTCCACTAAAATCGTATTGACAATTTTATTGCATCAATATAAGAAAGCAATCGAACTAAGATCCTTTTGTTTGATCATAGTAAATATTTTATCTGAGGTGTGTACATACGTGTAAATCAATTCATGGTAAACATTTTGTTGAGCAACAGTTGATGAGCAGCAATTTTACTAGAAAATTATTCAACTACAACACAGTGTTATCTGCAACTCGGCAACAAGTTAACTCACATTTGTTAACAAAAAATTATTTACCTATTAATTAGGAGCTTTGACAAAACATTTCTATAGGTGTATGGTTGCGGATAGCAACTTTCGCAAAGGCCGATCATAAGTTGACATATCGAAAATCTCCTTTACTAACGAAAATGGAAGCCAAAGTAAAGTGCTCAATTTTACGGCCTTAGCATCCATGAATCCGTATTGGAACCACTGGTAGAGAACAGTTCATTTCCCTTTCGTGATACATTCAACAATAATAACTAATACCCTAGAAACACCACGTGCGCTCAAAATGTGTCACAATCGAAAAGTGCTTGAACTCCACTCAAGCACTTGAAAAGTCAAGGTGCCGCACGGACCACTGAAAAGTCAAGATGTCGCATAGCTCCGGGAAATAATGCGAAAAAAATACTTATAGTACGTAATGTTATTTCGACAGGTATCTAATCAATGTTTGTTAATTGATTAATTATGCATTTGAAGCAAATTTTGTTCTAATACTTAAAATTACAATAAACTGATTTAGAAATAGAAAATATTTGTGATATTCAAATGCATGGTCGGTTATAGAGCCGTCTCTTTTCCTAGCTGTTCGTACCTGCTATATTGCTAACAGCGCATTCAGAATTGCGTGTGAGTCAAAGAAATTAGGTCTATATTCTTCCGCACATAGCAATAAGTCGTAAAATTTTATGAGCTTACCTTTCGAACTGTCATAAACTCTTTGACGCATGCGTTTTAAATGAAGACCTTATACTGTATGCAAAAAAAATGTCTTTCAATGTTTAAATAATGTCTTATATTGTTTTTGACAACGCGATTATCTTACCTTTACGTTTTCGACAGGTTTCGGCCACGATTTTGTTCGTTTTGTTGTATCTAGGGTATTTAATATCGTTGAATACATTACATAGCATTATTCAAGGGAATTATCTAACACATACATACGTTACTGTCGCTCTGTTGCAAATTTAATTTCCTTTATTTCCATTTTAGTAGCTTGGGATCACCACCAGGTATAATGTTGTTAAACTCAAGTTTATATAATCTCAGATGAAATCGTCTCTATCTCTGGACATTTGAATTTCTAAATCGGCATCTTACCTGTAACAAAGAAAATACAAATCGGTTACAAAGTAATTCACAAAATTTAATTTGTAGTAATTGAAGGTAACATTCAGTCTTATAATGTCGCACCTCTGGTGACCAGCGGCCAAGTCCGCAGAGGATATATAACATGAAGATGAGTAAGTATCGTATCTGGTTTCAAAATTGTGTGTTAGTATATTAGTGAAAAGGTCCACTTGAAATCGGAATAACGTCGGTCACGAAAACCGTATTTAAAAACAGCATGAAAAAAGGCCCTGCGCAAACGTGGACTCTTTTGTATCGGATACAAGCTACCTTGCCCTCAGGCTTGAAGCCTAGGGCGCAAGGACCAAGGGAGAGGCCCGCGGGCGCGGGGCAGAGAATTACAAAATAATATTTAGTAATTTTGAGAAAATACGTAAGTTATAATAAAATTCCTGCGTATGTTCTCATACAAAGTAATATAATAAAAACTATAGATAGGTACAACAACATCACGTACAAATCATTATTTATGGATAGATTCACCGGCGAGAAAGCACGAAAACGGAGTTTTATAACAATTTCTCAAATTATACAGTAAGGATTTTTTTCTCTTTTTAAAATTCTTTTTTTATAATTTTAGGACTAAATAAATAGATTGTAAAGATCGCCTATTACCCCTGGACCCTTCAACATCCTATCCTCCTGGTGGATCGATGGGTATTTTTGCACCCAATGCCCTACTGCTCTCAATAGTGTTCACCAGGGTCTAGGGGTAATTTATATTTATCACGGGACAGCTTAGTCGCCAAATATATTATTCGTCTACACACTTCTAAGTGGCAGAGGCGTCTTCTTTTTCTGGAGGAATCGGAATTTTTCCGTTCATCTTGTAATTGACTTTTTTTTACTTTTTCACTGTTAAACAACTGTTGAATTTATTAGCAAAATTAATAAACATTGACTACAAAAAAAAACAATCAAGACCAAAAAATCATTAATTGAGAATAATGGTTTCATTAGAGATATTCAAATGAAGCTAGTAGTTATTGGTGATATTTCAGTTGGTGTGGCTCTGGAAAAATAAGATAATTGCTTTCACAAAGTTTCAAGTCAAGATAATTGTTGTTATAATTTTTATTATTTTAGATAGTTGTTATTTTAATCACAATTTATACTAAGCTTAATCTCAAGAGGTTTTTTTTTTTAATTGTTATATAATTTCAATTTAATATCAGGGGTAACACTTGCACCTCAAAATACATACATTTTTTTCAAAGGAATGTTTGCCACTTACTGTTGTGAGACCATGAAAAAAATAAATTACCCGTAGACTCACTGGTGAACTCTATTCAAAACGGTGATATTAAGTGTAAGAAACCATGGACCCACCAGGGGGACGTGTTGATGGAACCAGGGGACCGTTAAAATCGGATAATTGTTGAAATTATTCAGTTCCTTTCGTTTACCTACTTACTGACAGTTTCATTCAATGATGTTAGGGGGGGGGGGGCATGTTTATAGTTAGCCTAGGGCGGTCAGAACTCTAACTCACGGCCTGTTCTTGTGTCCACTCCAGTTGATTTCACTTGACACAAACTCATTGACGATCAAAAAGAATTCGGTATCGGTAACTGGAGAGTAAAAGACGCCATTTTAAAAGAAATGAAGTCTATATAGGTTATCAGGAACGACTAGCGAAAAAGTATGTATGGCCATCGTCAAAGTTTCTATGGAAACTAGGCAGCGCTCCTACCAGACGTAAGAGCAAACTAGCTCCTTCCATATTTCCACTTTCTCGCTACTTGTTCGTGTTCACCCCTCTGATGACAACAAACACTCGTAAATTGCTCCTTCACCGGTCGTTTGAAGTATCTACATAACATTTTAGACGAAGCTGAAAGGAACAACGAATAGGTGTGTCCATTTTTAGAAAACAAGGAAATTCATTACAGAAACTAGGAAAACTAAACAAAGCGAGACGTAAACATTTAAATTGAGCAAGGTACCTACTTTATAAGCTTTAATGTTTTCGCTTTCTTACTTCATGTTTAACATTAACCAATCGACCCGCGGACGTTAATTTGGCAGCATATAATAATAAAGTATATCATACATTGCAGGTATCTTAAGTGAATTAAGAATAAAGTCAAGAAAAAGGAACAGAAAAACAACAATTTCATATCTTCGGATGAACAGACGGAATACGTCGAAACGCAGAAAATTAATTAAGTATTTCGTAGCATTCACGGACACCATCCTTCGACCTTCAACCTCCGTCTAATAGCCATCTTGTTTCTAAACGAGGACCGTTCAAAACTTCAAACCAGAAGGGAAACGCGGGAAGGGCATAATAGGCACCTTTTTAATTTTTTGCAGAGCAAAAAGAGCGCTATCGTTGTTTTTAAGAGTTTATTTTCGGGTAATGTTTACAAAATGTTTCCCCCTACAAACTCCTCTACAATTTACTGAATATTATAATTATATTATTAAAAGGATATTATGAAATGAATAGGACGACATTTACGCAATGCTGGAAGTATCTCCGATACCTAAAGCTAGAATTTTATATTTTCATTTAAATTATCGGCCAACTTATTATAAATATCATAAAAGGCGTTTAGGAATAAACAAAGAAAGCCGCTCTAGAACGCAAACAAAAACCTCATTGTAGGGGCACAGTAAGGGTGTAGTTAATTAAGAAGCAGACAATTTGCGCGCCGACGAGATTCTGTAGCTGGTAATGGAATAAGATTTAAAAGCGAAAACGACGTCATAAAACACAGAAAATGCTATCAGAGTTTCAATTTAGATACACGGCCGTTATTAGCGTGAAAGAATAACAAACATCCACACCCATACAAACTTTCGAGTTTATAAATATAAATCAAGTAGTCAGCAGGCATGCTTAAATTCAAATATATATATAATATATTCAATATATATTCAAATATATATTGTTTGATTATATACCTACTAACGATTAAATGAAAATGACACATTTTAAATATATGAACGACCTTAACCGATTTAAAATGATTTTTGCAACAACTCACAAAGGTGTCCAACGTGAGTTGTACAAATATTTTTTAACTCCACAAATACATTTTCTGTTGATATAAATTAGCAAAAATGTAATCTCAATTTTGTTTCATGATTGTATATCATGTCTCATACAATCCAACTCCAAAAATATTATTTTCGAGAAGCACATTTCATTTGGTACTCCCAAACAATAATGAGAATGTTTATTTTGTTAGCTGGTTAATCAGTAAATAAATGGTAATACTAACTTCATATTTTAAGGGCTAACAAGCAAATTTGTTAAATTTCGCCAACTGCAGCCATTTGTTAGTTAAAACCCAAAACTGGTGTAGGAGACCGCGATCTCAAAATAATGGCCAAAAAGCTAAACTATAAGTTCCAAAATATAGAAAGAGATCCTTTAAGAGTAAAGAATTGTTGAAATGGTGGCAGCAGTATAGAAACTCGAAGTTTGTAATTAAGCATCATACAGTACAGTTTGGTAAGTATACGTTAGGAAAGATAAAAAGGGTGATTCTTCACCGTACTGGGTAGTTAATATGACGGCTGATCGAGAAGTATGAGACATATTGCGTCGACCCTAAACAGGATTCACAAATAGGTCAGACAAATTCATCCATCAACGGGGAGAGGGTGAGGATAACTGCGCTCTCCGAAAACCAGTGATAACCAGGTCTGGAAAGGATCTATGATAAGTAGCGCCCGTTTAACTCCAGGTTAACCACCGGCAGATACGTGGTCAGTCAAAACTGGGGGCCGGGACTACATCTGCTCTTCAATACAGATTCTGAAGACTCTAGGTTTTAAAAATGTGTTTCGTTGACAATGCAGCAATGTATTTAATGGGTAGGACCCCTCTCATTTCGTTCGTGCACATGGCATACTTCGTAGAATTACATTAGGTCGGCGGGGAAGATCACAAGACTTTTTCAGAGTTTAAAAAACTGTTTGTTTTATTTTCACGAATGTAAATTAGAAAACATGTTAAAATATTTTTTAATTAAACTTTTTTTATGTTACCGCTATCATAAAATACAAAGTTGAAGAAGATGAAAATTTGGTGGACCAAATTCTAAGCAGTCAAAATTGTGGACGACAGATTTCAATAATTCGCATAATTCTTGTCGTCTTTCGTCCTTCGCATAAAATTAAGGAAAAGTTGTCAAGTACAAAATTACAAATCCTAAGCAAAACAAAGCAAACAATATTACAAACAATAGTTTACATAAATGTACAAATAACACAACAAGTTATTAAAAGTTATTTATTGAGTTTTAAACTCTATATAAATTACCATTTGTCTGGACTAGGCCCCTATATTTAAATTGGCAAATATTTTTTACAAGATTTCACTACAATATTATCCAGACTCGGGGAGCAGGATGTTCGTTACTCCAAGTAATTTCCGTTACGATATCAGATGTCGCTGATACATACATAAATGTCCTGATAAGTACGCACCTACGAGCTATAACTAATTAGAAACACGGTGAATGTCTTACAATATGGATGAGCAGGCTAATTGAATGAAATATGCATCGGCATAATACGGTATAGTACAGCAGCTATAAAAATGCAGCAATATTAAAAAAATACATACTAGAAGAGGTGTTCGATGCCTATGTGTGCCGCATCAGTGAGGACACTGACAGGCTGGTGATGATGATAATTACGAAATGCTAGAACATTTGAGAAGCAAATATTATCCTCTATTTTTTCGCGTATATTCTTACCGAGTGGAAGTTTCGTTATCATAAATTGTTTTATTACAATCTATAGAATATAACATCGCATTAAAAGGATCGCTTCGCAGTTCGCACAGGTCGACTCAAACATCCAAACGCTTTTAACGCCTCGAAAAATTTTAATACCGCCTCTGCTCACATTCTCCGGGGCCATTTACTAGATACATTTGACGTAAATTGCACATTAGCTTATGGAGAAATTTCCTTTTTCGTAGGCTTAGGCAGCCGTTAATATCCGCCTTATGAATAAAAACCACGCAATTGTTTTTCTTTAATGTCCGACGAATATTGCATTAATGGCCAGAGAATTCAAGACCATCTCTTGCAAATTTATATTCTGCAAGTTGTCAGACAACTTCTTATTTTGCAAATGGAAATCCATCCGCTCAATGATAAAATACTTAACTCCACTTTCGTAATTATTATCTTTACTTGTTTTGAGTTGTTTCGTCTTATATAAGGGCGTCAAAGACAACATTAAAAATAATGTTTATAGGAGTAAATAAAAAGCTTTACTCATAAAGCAATCAACGCATATCTGCGTGGTCAGTATAGTCAATAGGACAATCAAAAGTCACATCCACTAGACATCAATATTGCGGCTGTTTTAACGGCTCCACAGAATAATGGTGATGACTATCTATATGATTTCGTCTATCAGGTAAATTATCAAATAGACGTATTTTTTTCTTTTTTCACATAATCAAAACATTACCGAGATATATTGATTTGAAACGAATTACGTCACGTCTTGGTTCCATTTTTACATAGAAGTGACGTCACGAACCGCCTCTTCCAAACTTTGACACGTTTTATCTTTGTAATTTCTTGGTTGATTGGCAAAAGAAAAAAATGACCATTATTTTCCAATAATCTGACTGACTGACTAAATAGAATATAGTTTACTTATGACGTCATCATCCCTATTATTCAATTGTAAGTAAATATCTGTTTCAAAAATTCACCAATTTACATCACATTATCCACCTTCAGACTAATTAGCCTCCAAGATCAAATAAATTTACCATATCCAATAATAAAATCGATCAGAGCGCCCTATCAATACAATTTAATGTTCGAAATGGTGTGAAAATTGCGTAATGTGCCGTAAAGAAGAGAGAAAAAACGTGATGGCTACTCGCGCTCACCTCATTCGTTATTCTGAGAGAGAAGTACGTGACTACTCAATGGAGTCTGGTCGTTGAGTGACGCTGAAGCCGTTATTAAAATCACTGTCGATTTTACGCTCGTGTGAAAACGTGGTCGGACTTGAAGATCGCACGAACCCCTCCTTATACTATCCAATTTGTAACCTCCAAGATTATTAAACAGGCTTTCGTCGGCTGCTTGTTTATATAATGAAATGTACCACATCACGTCTATTGATACTTGTGTGGGTTTTCCGATCAATTTAGAGCATCGATCTGATCAGTCTAGGATAATATTCTTCACTTTATAAAAACTTCAATCAAATTGTTGATCCAAGATTTTGATAAGACTTTAGTACAATAAAGTGAATGTATGTTCCTGTAGCGATTGCCGGAACTCCGAGGAATGACAAGTTCAAGAACATGATGAGTCTTGCAAGTAATTCATATATTATACATTTCATTGTCTAAGCTATAATAGCATTAGAACTCCTATAGCACGGAGTCACAGGTCGATCGCCTTTTTAAAAAAGGGATATTTTTAAATGCACAGCAAATAACTTATTACCAATCAAGTTATTTACAGCAATGAAATACTTTTTAAATCAAAGTAATTATTTTACTGCAAAAAAAAACATTTGTTGAACAAAACTAGTGCTGAAAATAATTCGAAAATATACATCGAATCTGTAGTAACAAAAAACTTGTTTAATTGTACAGAAATATGATTTTCATATCAAATATACTGATTGCACAGCAAATATACCGATTGCATAGAAAATTAACCAGGGCTTCGACGCAAAATACTCACACTCATAATATAACAACTATTTTTGCAACAGGTTTCCCATTAAGCATTCAAAACTTGCTGAACATTGGGACACTTTTGATGGTTATAAAAATAAAGCGAGTGTGCTTATGACCACACGACTGAAGTGAAACTTCTTTAGCTCCAATGATCTGAAAATCATAAAATTAACCTGAAGATTTGTTGATAGAAAAAAAAACACCAATCCGCGCTGGGTCCGTTATCACCTCCCAATCCGCAATGGGTCCATTATCACCCACCAATCCGCGCTGGGTCCGTTAACATCCACCAATCCGCGCTGGGTCCGTTATCACCCACCAATCCGCACTGGGTCCGTTATCAACCACCAGCCCGCGCTGGGTCCCTTATCATCCACCAAGCATTAGAATCATGTATTTTGTGACGGATATTGTTCATTGTTTACCGATGAGTCACCAATGACAATAAACGTAACGCGAAATCGTAACACATTCGCCATTTTACCCCCCAAGTCAAGTGTGCCTAAAGAAATTTTACGTGAATAATTAGATTCTTATGTCAATTAAAATGGTGTTTCACTTAGGTAAACTGCTGTATAAGATAACTATGGCAGCTTCGTTTAAAAAAAATGTAATATATTTGTTGTGAGGTGGTTATTATTAGCTATGCATTCTTAAAAAAGCTTTAGTTTTAAATAAATAGCGATGCATCACGAACTTATATTGTTACTAATATAACAATATTTTAAGGTGACTATTTTGCTGTGCAATAAGTATTATTGCTTAGGATTAGGAATTATGTTTTATACAAAATGTAATTTTTTGATTTGCAGTTAAATACTAGCCTTTAAAATAGCTATAATAAGCATTAGAACTCCTATAGCACGAAGTCACAGGTCGGTCGCCTCTTAAAATTAAAAATTACCAACCCATCCCACTCGGAAAAATAAAAAAAACTTTAGAAAGAATATTGTCTGGATAATATGGAGTCAACGCCGGGATTTAAGAGGTACCACGCAACATTTGTCTCTATACCAAAATACAAACTTGTCTCTTCAATATCTCTGGCATGAAAGTGTTTAGACAGACGGAATTACTATTCGTATTTATAATATTCATATGGATTAATTTAGTTTGAAGACTTTTAAGAAAATTAGTTTCCAAGTGGGATAACAATCGAATAAGAAATATTCGGACACTTATTGAGAGAAATGCGAGGGAATCCTAACGCTGGCGATGAACACAACTTTAGAGAACCTAAGCGAACATACACTAAAGAAGTCTCGACGGGCAAAGTATTGCATTTTAGACAGAGGTCAAAATCCTGGGTTCGTTGACCGTGACAGCTAAATGTCAGCATCCGAATGATATGACTCGTACAGGTTTACAGAATTATAAAGCATTACAATCTAAACTATAATGAATGCAAAAGTAAGCTTAGTTATTTTATTTGTTACGTTCTTCTTGTTTGTACTAAATCTTCAGCGGTCCTCCAACTAAACTTTGTTAGGTTCTAAGTATTACTGAATAATCATAGTCAAGTTAGGGCACTTAGAAATACTTGTTTTTAGAAATTTTTGGGTATCGGGTGTTCTTGTCATTCATTTGTGTTTAGGAGAGACAGACAGCGAATGTATTTCGGTATGACGGCACATTAGATTAGATTAGGTTTTTGTTAAACATTAAATTATACGCACTTTAAAAAGCCTTTCGAAGTGTTTTTAAAAGGGGAAATTAACATTGGACCTAAACTAACACTGAAGGGTCACTGTATCTCGTATCGGTACTTGTCCCGAGTACACTTGTGTTGCTAATGTAAATTCTTCAATATTGATTTGCACAATAAAATAAGAAAAGGCAATATGAAAAAATATATGATAGAAGCGATTCACTACCGTCAAGATTTGAGAATTGATTCGAAAAGGCAAATAAATAGGAATAAAGACCTTAAGAATTGGTAACACCTTTATTCAGAAGGGAATACATTTCATTCAATACAGATGCAAAGCTTTTTTATACAAGGTGTAACATTTTGCTCATTTTAACTAGTGTTAAAAGTGGAAGCTGATGCGGCAGAATAATGTGGCGTACATACCTTGGACCCTGTTGAGCCCTGGATCCTTATTCACCAATAAATAATAATAAATAAATATTTCCAACACTCACACCAATTAGCCTAGCACCAAAGTAAGCACTGTAAGGTTTGTGTTATGGGATACTAGGGTAACGGATAGAATACATATATTGTACATATATAAGTATATTTTTAAAGAAATACATATTAAACACTCATGATTGGGGTACAAATGCTCGTATTCATCACAAAAAACATCTGCCCCCACCGGGATTTGAACCCGGGACCTCTCAAGTCGGCGACACCATGAAACCCGGCGTAAAAATCACTGGGCCACAAAGGTCGCCGTCATCGAATAGAAATACAACACTACTAAAAGGTTACGTATTTCACCTCGGTCTTCTGTAAGGTAGAGGTTCCTTTCCCAGACGGGTGCTTCCCCAGTTCAAGAGGAAAATTCGCCCTGCCATTTCTCTTATTAATGATAGAGCAAATATTTATTATGGCTTGAATTATGAAGATTGTTATTCTCTTCTATTATTCCTAAAACAACGGGCGTGTTTTTCATTCCAAATAAATGTCAGCGTCTTTTCGTATTTATTTATAACAGGATCCATTCTTCAATAATATTTGGCTCAAGCGAAATTAAGGTGTTGTTTACGGCTTCCGTTTGTTCGAACCCTGTGGGAATCTCAATAGGATGGTGGCTCAGAGTTATATTTAGGTAAAGTAATTGCTAATTCACCAAAAACAGGAAAGCGGCTTTATTTTCAAGACGTTTCGTAATCTTGATTGCTAAGAAATTGCGGTGTTTTTACTTTGCTTTAAAGATAAATGTCATTGACAGGAAATTACGTTACTACCTTCTGAAGTATAAGGTAAAACTGAAAACTAGTTATAGAGACACCTTAATCGTTTCATTCACAAATTTGCATTCGTTTGATGTTGTCAATGGCAGTCAGTACATAATTTATTTAAGTCAATAGTTCACTCATCATTGTCGGCTAACCATAAAATAATAATTAATTTTAACGCTGAAAATTCTATCTCTGGGAACAATTAATTACAACCGATGTCAGTATCGGGAAACCGCTCTATCAGGCATCTATTTATGGGCGACGGGAACCTCTGGCTGTTCCCGATTTTGTCACAATTTATCTTCGGTCTCCCAAATACCGCGGTAACACACGGCTGCGCCAGCATTAGGGTCCAAGGGTAGCCATAATATTGAGGACCCGAGCCTCTCAGATTATATCAACTAATCTATAAATAGATACTGACTATAAGGAAACCCTGCGATCTCGTCGGATTTGAGTAATTGCAGTAGGTATAAGGAAACGATCATCATTCATTCGACCTTTTCCAAATTTTCTTCGCATTGGAATTTATATATTTTTTTTATATTAAAGGGGGCGTACGAGCTGACGGCTCACCTGATGGGAAGTGATCATCGTCGCTCATTGACACCTGCAACACCAGGAGTATCACAAATGCGATGCCGGCCTTTAAGAAGTACGCACTTTTTTTGAAGATTTTTAGGAGTTATTGGTTCGTAAACACTATTGGTAACAATGTATTCCACAGTTTCGTCGTACGTGGTAAAAAAATTCGACAAAAACGCAAGATAGATATATGTATATACCCACGCATCAAGTTGGTGGGTATGAAATTTTTGTCGCGATGTACGAAAGCGAAAAGCAGCAGCTAGTATTAATCCGAACAATTTTATTTATTCCGTTATACTCTTTCTTCTTCATGGTTATAGTATTTGACATAATAAATCCCTTTATCCTTGTCGTCTCCAGTATATACTGTTGTAAATGAAACATGTAATGTCTTTAATACTGTGTTAGTTCAATAAATACTTTTAAATCCACTCAATTGAAAGTGCCTTTTATGACTTACTTATATAGGGAATTGGAGCAAACTCTCGCGAGCGAGGGAAATTCTGAGAAAACGTTACGATCGCGTCGTCTGAGGCACGGCGCTCATATAAATGCTCCTTTGAATTATTCGCTTGGAACGGAATAAGAAACATGGGGTAAGCTGTAAAGTTCGGGACACACTAATTGCACCCTCCTAAATAATAAATACGACAACGTCCCTCGGGTATAGCTGGACGTTAACTGAATTACTGGACGTCTTGAGCTACATAAGTCTGTGTTAAAGTTCCTTGTCAAGCGATTTATCTTAATTTCTCACTTATGCTTGTTTATAAACGGGGTCCCAATGATTGATCGGGCTAGAAATAACTAAAGATTACTACACAATTCGAAATTCCAAAGCTTGAATTCGTAATTTTCTTATTCCCTGAGTATTTCTTTATTAAACTGAAGCATTTATTACGATGCTATTATTTATCCGTTTATCTTTAGTATGTTACATAACTTTTTATTGTAAAATTCAGACCTCATTAGCAAGCATCGGTGGTTTAGTGGCAGAAAGCTCGCTTGCTACATGGGCAGCCCGGGTTTCATTCCCAACCGAGGAAGGATAGTCTTTTTATTAATTACTAGCTGACCCAGCGAACTTCGTACCGTCATAAAATAACGGGTTGGCGGTATAAGGGTGAAAAATTAGGATTGTATGTATTTTTAGTGCCAGTATATTATTAAATAACATAAAAAATAGACCGATTTTTATTATTCTGGGTGCTCTACCATATATTCAATCACAGAAGCAATGTTGTTTAGGCCTTCATCTTTTAACTTAGAAATAGTTGTAAATGCGAGCTCACTTACATATTACACTTACATACAACCCTTGATTCGTGGACTACCATCGTTTTCCTAGCACCCTTCTATATTTTAACTGCAGACTAAAATTTTAATTAAAATGATTCTCGTGTGCCCCCGGTCTAAATCTCTGAGCTCACATATAATTAAGACGGGTCTGTAATTAAACGCGCCAGGTCGCCAACTTGTACATAATTAACAGCTCCAGTTAAAACTTCACTTCGGAAATTAAGAAGACTATAATTCCAACATTAATCGCTGGAAAACCTTCGGAAAGCGACATTGTTGTAAAAACCTTTTTTACAGCACTTTTTCACTACCTGTGATTTAAGTTACCTTACTTAAGTCAAGAAGCACGATTATCGAGAAATAATAACAATGGTTAGCTAAAGAAAATATAACTAGAAAAAATCCACGCGGACCAGGCAGCAGACGGGACTCGAACCCGCACCCTTCGCTATCCGGGCGGATGCACTGACCAATTATGCTACTGCAGCCCTAACGAACCGCGTCGAAATTCTTCTAGCCATTCTTAAGATGCAAGGCAGCGCCATCTCTTCCCATTATAGGTAAAATTTCTATTTACATTAAACATCTTTAGGATCGTATAAACATTCTAAGAGCATTTAGTTTCATTCTGATCGTTCCGTGAAAATAAGATCAATGATATAAGCCTTTTGAAGGCACACTAGCGATCACCCACTTTGTAATATACAAAAGTTATAAGTTGAGAAGGGCTGTGATTGCAAAACAAAACACCATTAAATTTGAATAGATAGATTTGTAAAAGAAAACTTCCAACTATCAAGTTTCCACTTTTCGTTTCCGTTCATTAATTAGGATTTGAACGTGGACCCCTGGGGTATCCGGAGTGAAGCGCAGGCGCACGTTTCAGCCGTAACGGCGCTGTCGCTGTACGTGCCGGAATTTTTAATAAAACGACCGCCAGGTGACCTTTCCCGCTTGAATTCTTTATGGACAAGACCCTTGTTTCACTGGCGATGAGATTGAAAAGAATAACGCCTATCATTATTTATTACCCTTTGCTTGTTAGTGTAATAATCAAATAGCTCTAGCACTTACGTAACTTAAAAGACTAGACCGTAAGAAGATAAAACCAAATTTAGTATATACAACCAACAAGCTGAAACTACGGTAGAATACAGTGCTGATCAGTGCCGTCTTTGACCTATTCGAGGCCCTGGACATATTAGGATAATGGGGTCCCTATGACTTCCGTTTGATGATTTAACAGGAACTAGAGACTTTGTATTTGATCTGAGGCCCCTATCGATCGCGGGGCCCTGGGCACTTGCCCAAAATGCCCACTGGGAAAGACGGGTCTGGTGCTGATAGTTACATGACCTTGAAAACTTTAAAAATAAAAAAACTTACCTATCTAAAGGACCATCTTAATTTTAGTAAAAACTACCTTCACAACTATTTGATGACGTTTGTTAATTATCCCATGTATTCATTTGTTTGTAACCTGCTTCAATTTTCTTGTCGCCTATCATCAGAAAGGTAACAAATAACAGAACAAACGATATACAATCATACAAAATATAGTGGCAATAATGCTGAGAAAATATTGTTCGCGTTGAGAAAGCGATAAATAAGATTAAAATTTCAGTGGCTACTCCCGTCTTAGGGCGAGCATAAATCTACTACAGAACATTAATGGTACGTAACTTTAACAAGAATAGCCAAGCCAACTGAAACCAACGTAACGATCAGTCCTTCTGCTGAAACTTGATTTGAGAATTGACTTTCTTCATTGAGAATTTTCTTTAAACTTCATTATCGTTTTACTTGTTTCTTAACGTGACAACGTCATATAAATCGTAAAACATCGGCTGCACGCACGTAAAAGTATGACGTCAACGTTTCGCGGCTCAAGGTATACATGAAATAAATATCTGTGCTACTAACCTGTCTGTCCGTACGCGAAGATGCAGGCGTTGTAGCCGTCAAAGGCATTGTCGAGGATGTCACGGCCCAGACACTCAAACACAGTCTTCTGAGAGGCAAAGTTCGGCAGCCCCGGGTCCAGCGAGTAGAAGCAGTGGTCGAACGCGAAAGTCTTTGGTTGTTTTCTGTGGCAGAAAGAAATATTATCTTCATTGGCATGCCTGAGACATTTGCACCAACATTCTTCATTCAAATTAAGGCTCAATTTTATTAAACACATCTTGAGATAGAATAACATGATTCGCTTTTAAATTTGTTTAAGACTAGACTAGAAGGTATAGCTTTTTAGCATCTTCGTAGGGGAAGTATTGTATCGGTGACATTCAATCATGTAGGTGCTCTTACGGGGATTTCGTCCACAAATCGTTATAGGATAATTGCAATTTTCAATAACTTTATGTAGTTCCGAGCTTTGTCGCATTTCAACATTCTATTATATGTTTAGAATAGAACAATTTTACCTCGGTGAAGTTTTTACTTATTCTGGTCATAACTCTCTTAATATAATAATAAAATAATTTTAATAACAATTTTCTGGGTCTATTTGGAACAACGGTTTCGACGACATTGTACGAGCATTTATTTCTCAGTACAGTAAACTAAACGTTTGATCAGCAAGAGAATGAAACGAACCGAACACATAACGTAAACATCTCGAGCAGTTTCTCATTACTCGCGAATACACGAATTTCTACCTGGTATTTTGAATTCGTCAGTACAATTTAACAAAGGGCAAAGAAGACTGTTTAATAGTACAAAAAATAGTACGCCCCGTATATTACATCCTTGAAAATCATAACATAAGCAAACCCATCTCCACAACCTTAGGAAGTTGCTGATGCTGAAAATTATTCTGTTTAATGTTTTCATATAGCAATTATGGTTCCTGTTCCATATAACAAATTCTTCATATAAAGAAAGCATTCAAAGTCGATTAGCAAACAAAAAAAGTACAGTCATTAATAACTTCCGATCCAATCGTTCACTACCATTGTCCACGTTAGAGAATGGTGAAAGAAACCACGCAAAACTACTTTGAAGATAACTCTATCGTTTCGTTACAGTGAAAAGAGCATAATCATTTCTCTCTATTAGCAGCATACAAATCGTTGCGTCCGTCGTCGGCCCCAAAGCCGACCAGACGTAGCGGCGGCTCAGTCGCATTCACAATAACATGAATGAGTGAATGAATGAATGTATTGAACGGCAGCCAAGAACCGGTCCCGGCACCATCTTATTGGAATTCAGCGAGACATTGAAAACGGCTGCATTAGCATTTACTTAAGGTAAATAGCTTTGTAGAACTGAAAGAAAAAAACATACTTCCGATAAAAAATATTCAGTGAAACTAGCGTTTAGTCTGGCCATGCAGCGGATCGGTTTAACGCCGACCGTTTTATTTTACTAATGGAAACAAGTTTTAATTAGCTAACTATAGCGCTTAGAGTCGGATCGAAATTCAATTAACAAAGAGCAATGTTATAAGAACCGTTGTTAATTCCTTTTCCTTTGGGAAAAAGCCTAACAAACTGAAGCATAGTATAGTCCTTTTTTCATTGAGGTATGCTTTACCTCTCTATGATTCCAATGAAAAAAAAGGAAGGAAAGGATTTTCCGTTCGAATTGGAGCCCCCGTCTGGAGAAGTACCAACACCAACTGGAGAAGTACACCAACCTTATAGAAGACCACATTAAAAGAACATTAGCTTTGGATGGAGTTGTATTTCTGTCGGTGAGGAAGGTTCCAGAGCTCACAGGGATTGGGTCAGGGTAGGTAACGGCGCTAGTGATAGCTTTGGTATCCCAAGCGTCAATTCTATAGGCTATGGTGGCCGCTTAGCATCACGCGGCATTTTTTTCTTAACCCCATATAATTTATTTACCTTTAAATATTAAATTATCAGTTATTTATGTGAGAGTTTAAAGAGCTTTAATAGGATATTTTGTAAGAAATATAAATATTTATAATGCCCTTTGTCAGTCTTTTAACATTACTAATAACTAATACTAATATAACTTTTTAAGACTACAAAATGTTATTACTTTTTGTGATGAAATCTCTATCTAAGCTTTGAGTAGTGTACCGTAATTTGAAGAGCATCTATGCGAGCTCCATTGATCCAACAAAATATATTCAATCAGAGAAACAGACGCAAGTAAATATTTCAGCTCAATAGCATGGCCACGGTAATATTGCGTGGCCCTAGTATATTTTTTTAACTTGATTTTTTTTTTCATCATATTTCTTGTGTTTTTACTTATATAAGTAATAATATTCTCGAGTCAGTGGTTGTAACAAATTTTAATCTCCTCCGGAATGGCTTTACTTATGAAATTATGTTTGTATTGTAATACTATATTCAGTAGGTCTGAGAATAGGACGTAATCTATTTTTCATACCTCAAATGATAAGGGTGGTTCATCACAATTTTTATTTTCTATTTTTTTATTTGATTTGTTTTTATGATTCGGCATCAAATAATACTTATAACCCCAATATTTTCACCCTTCTATCACCAAACCCTATTTTTATGTCGGTACGAAGCTTGCTGGCGCCAGGCGCAGGCGACCCGTTACTACTCACTTTTGACTCTAATTATATTAGTCACCCTTTTTGATTTATTAATACAATGAATACCTCTAACTACTGGCATACATGACTGAAGTCAAACTTAATTCAAGGATTATTGACGATCTCCGTGACTTAAGTGGTATTGTACGCCGGTTTTTACTAACACGCTTTTATTAGGTCTACTTGTATGTAACTATGTAATGAAATCAAAGAATCTGAATTATACGCACTTCTAAATCTTGTATCATCATGAAAATTGGCATTTATATGTAGATTAGGTGACAATACAATATTATGGTACCAACGAGCTAGTCTGATGAAGGGACTGATGGAATCTTGGACTGCCTTCTAGTAAAGATATCGAGTTTGGGCTCATTAGATTCGTCTTAACATAATAAAACTTGGCAATTATATGTAGATTAGATGATAATAAAATATTATGGTACCATCGAGCTGGTCTGGTGATGGGACTGGAAGGTGGCTGATGCACCCTGGGCTACCACCTACTAGTAAAGATATCGAGTTTGGGCTCATTAGATTCGTCTTAACATATTCTGTTCATTTTTCCTGATGATTGAAACCAAAAAAAGAGTTAAATAAATGAATACTTTTTTTTTAAGGTGTATTAAAAATCAAACAACTCTCAAGGGATCTCATTTTTTTTTCTTTAATATTACTGTTCAATTCACATTTACGAAATACTTTATCCCTTATATTTTCGCTTCCAACTATTACGCACTTTTCTCAAGCAGTCATCTCAGATTATTCTGTCACACAGATTAGCCCCCGTCCACAAATGTTCGAATATTGTCTACGATACTCAGATTTCGTTTCGTTTTAACTTTGTCAGCGTATTTGAAATACTGTAAATATATTCATAAATAACAATAAATGTTGTAATTGCTAACAGGTGTAGCCTACTTAGTGGTTCGAATCCCGAAGAGGAAAATGTTTCTGTGACGAATACGAGCATTTGTACCTAAGTCATGAATGTTTATATGTATTTCTAAATAAAAATTTTCTTACATACATATACATATGTATTAGTATATCTATTCTATCTGTTAGCCTAGTATCCCATAACACAAGCCTAACAATGCTTACTTTGAGGCTAGGCTATTTGGTATTGTGTGTTAGAAATATTATTTTTACTATATATTTTCACTAAATACCAATTTTTTGGAAATTATAAAATAACTGAGCGTATATAGCTTTTTTTACCGTAAGTACGTAATAAAATGATAACAGGATTTATTTCTTAACTAATATTTATTGACTATCAAGTCAAGATACTGAAAATTTAATTACATAGTTACCCAGCAGACAGGTTCGTCGATCGATCGATCGTCACGAAGTAAACATGCAACCTTTAACCAACTACCCGCTCTAATACAAATGGTAGGCAGTTAACTAAATTGTTAATAACAGTACCTATTTTATTTAATTCTTGTCATCTATACTTTTATCTTTATTACATAAAAATGAATCACCATCTTCTCTGATCTGGCCGGTTCTATGAGAAGAACCGTTTTGCTGATTACAAGGTCTTTAGGCCTCCCGCCGAATATTGGCGAACCGAAGGCGTAGGCGAAGGCTTTCTACTTTCGCATGTGCTTGTAAAAGCAGAAACTGAATGAATGAATTTAAATTGATTACTGCATGCGTACCAAATTTCAGTGCAATCCGTTCAGTGGTTTGCGCTATGTGTTGATAGATTGTCTTACTAAAATACCATAGACAAGCGAAGCGAGGGCGGGTCAGTATCAGAAAATTATTTAAGAATTACAAATTCATTTAAAGGTTAAATCAACGTCGAACTATGGCAGTATAAAAAGTACCATATCGAATCAAAGAACCGTGTCAGAGATTACTTATTTGAAATTCGCCTCGGTATTAAAATATTTCACAATTATATTTAAATCAAGAGCACGGTTTCATGCACAAATTCTTTGTCCAATGTCGACGACACAGTTAGTTAGACATATGGGTCATTATATTAATAGGTGTTGAAAAACATTGCTAATTCAAAGTTATTTGAACTAAATGCAAAGAATTATAAGAGAGGTAGAGCACAGCGGATTTTCCGCTCAAATTGGAGCGCCCGTCTGAGGAAGAAACCACCATCTTACAGAAGACCGCAGAAAAATAACACACTCGTTGTGTTTCTGCTGGTGTGTAGAGTTTCAGGGCTCCACGAGGTAGGGGATAGGGTTTAGGCCGGCAAGGTTAAGATGGATTAGCACGCTTGTGGCGCTGTTGCACCTCATTTTCGTGAAACGGAATTCATTTTAGTGAGGAGTTTTAATATGTATTTTAAGTAGTACGATTTCTTATTAAATAATACTTTCAAAATTAACTTAAATAAGCTAGCATAGCTAAACATAGATTTAAGCTAGCATAGCTTAAATCTATGTTAATATCCTACAAATATTTAAATGTGGGAATTTTTATGTTTCTTACTCAATCATGCAAAAACTGCTGAACAGATTTGGATCAAATTTGGTACGCATATAGTTTATGACCTGGAATGAGACGTACGATACATTTTTTCCCGGTTAACGCGGACAAATACGCCGGCTATCGTTAGTAATTGAATATGTTGGTAATTGCATAAACAAATACTGATGTTCCTTCCTAATAAACAGAGCAAAATATTGCAGAATCCTTCCAAAAATCTGAAATACCGGACTGTTAAAATTTTCGAGAAACCTTGCACTCACAGATTAACAAGACTCCCACCCCGACCTACATAGTTTACAAGACAATGCTCGTTTTGCTGTGCTAATAAATCGAACAAAGATCCCATTCAGCCAAGAGTACTCTTTCATTCACAAAAAATACGGTAGTTATGCATTTAATAATAATAACTACTACTATCAGTTATTCTATTTAATAGCATTTTCAATGTTATTACTTTACAGTTTCTTATTTTATGTACATTTCTAATAGATTTGATATATTTTTTCAAATTTGATTTTTTTTCTTCTTTTAAATAAATGCGAATTTCTAATGGAATAAGAAGCATTTTCAAATGTGTTTATTTTTCTTTTTCTATTTATATGAACATTTCTAATAGGATTGGAAATACAATTAAATATGGAATGATTTTTATTTTCTAAATACATGCACATTACTAATAATACAAAAAACATTTTTATTTTAGAAATGTAGTTTTTATTATTTAGTCTTGGCAGGGTTTAAATTTAAAGATTGTAGCGAGATAGGTCAACCTCCTATAGATGGGCTCGCTAAACAAAGTGGACGATCCGATAAATTGGCCGATAGTACAGAAGATGGTTGTTATCCATCTACGCGCCATGTGTAAGAAACTTTCGAATACAGCTCTTATCTTTATTTTTACACTAAATAGAGTATAGTTGCATAACAGTATCTAATACAACTACTATGTGGAGTTTGATATCTTATTAGTTTATGTCGGTACCGCGAAAAAATATATTCATATTTAATGAGGTCAATTCCTATTTACACCTATTAAATGACGTCATAAAATATGAACTTGAACTAAGTACAGTTCAGTCGTAAATATGAACTGAGTTGAAATTAGATTAGAACAATGTAAGTATCCGAATCATACGAATAAACACAGGCGAAGTCGCAAGAAAACCTCAAAAATTTTATAAAAGTAAATAGAGAAATTTTATATGAAATGAAACGGATGCACATGCCCTGGGTCAAAAGCAGGGTGCAGTATTAAACAAAACTAACAAAACACACCGAAGCAGTACTTACTTATAAAGCTATATATGCGAACGTGAGAATAAATAACCGAATCACCTAGCAAAGACGACCTTCCCCAAGTAGATCGGTGAACTGAAAGCTGTATAATATATAATAAGAAGAGTCTTTGAAACAGGCTTAGCGGCTAATAATACAGCAGTTTGAATAGGCTCGCGCCCGCCTATATTGAAGTTCGTGAGACGTGCCCCTGAAAACTCGATAATAATCAACTAACTTCCCTGCGTGTTTGCATACGAATGATTTGTTCATAGCAAAATGTCTCTATAGGATAGGAATACTTTGTACAATAGAGTAAGTTTTGGTTAAATAAATTGTGTTTTTCTAGTTATTAACAATTTAGGTCTAAATGAAGCAAATCTGGTTTCTACAAACTTTACGATAAGAGTGATGATTGGATACTTAAAAAGAATACAACAGGGAATACGACAGACAGACTGAATCAAGTCATGAGCGCATTGAATGAACGTCGGCAACAAAAATACGCACGCGTTCCCATACTATTACTGGAACAATTCAGGCTCGACATTAATTATTGTTTATGCAATCTGAATATCATTTCAATGAAAATTATGGTATAACCATGAAGCGTGATAATGCGGAACTGTTATTGAATTACCGTATTTCAAAATCTACATATTTCAGTATTTCAGTATATGTATTACAGAAATGAAGTTGGTACTTTCGTTTTAAATTAACCTCACCCTACTTGTTGTCGTGTGAATCACCTTCTGTGAGTCATACATGATCGTTTATTGCTAAATCATAAGTACGGTAGCGGTCAGAAAATGTTTACCAGTTTTGAAAGATTAGATTCTATATCACACTTTTTTCACTAGTCTTAAATGCCATATCAAGTAACTTATTACCTTTCAAAAGTTATTATGCAAAATGACGCATGGAGAATAACAAAAAGAAATATATTATTTTTTGATATTGAAACTCATTTCTTTATTTGTTGAAATGACATTTATAAAAAAATATTGTTTGAACATTGTTTGGACAAGAGCAAAATATAATAAAATGGCAAGTTTGACCCTGGAGCAAAAGGGCTGAAATAATATTACTCTTCGAAGATGGACATAGTATTAGTGCTATATCACGAGAACTCAATATATCGCTATTCACTGTGAGGTTTTGAATCCGGCGTCACGGCGAAGAAGGGCTGTTCACAGATCATAGAAATAATTTAAGACGACGACCAATACTAATCGCCGCGCAAATAACAGAAAGATTCGTCGTTACAAAGAGAATGGTTTCACACCAACTAGTTATTTTGCTGCTTTATATGATGTGAGTGCTCGGACAATCGGACGATCTTTGCACAGTGCTGGACTTCACTACAGACACCATGCTATTAAAGTGGAGCTGACACCTTACCACAAAACAGACCGGCCTAACTTTGCGCGACAACATCTCGATTTTGATTGGTCGAATACCATATTTACCGATGACAAAACCTTTAAATCAAGCCAAATCGGAAAATTAACGGACTGTTCATTGAACACGAGCACAGCACAATTTTGATTGGTAGTACGAAGTTTTGTGTGTTAGAGATTCTTTTGGTTTGGGTCCTCTGACAGGGGATGAGAGGGGAATATGCCCTAATTAAATTGGGAAATTCATTTTATCAACCGTCTCTCATTCTATAACATTCTGCATCAACCTTAAAATAATAGAAGTTTAATTGAATGGACGGATGGATCATTGTTCATTTCAGGAATCGCTATAGAGCAAAGAACTGCAACTATTTATACATCGTTTTTTTTTTGCCTTTATAAGTAAAACAGCAGCATAACCAATCCGGACAAAACTTCACCAAAATGTGTTACTCAGAATCGTCAAGTTGCAGCGTTCTAAAATCATAAGTAACAGCGTTCTAAAATCATAAGTAATCCAAATACGTTCAGACGGTCTCCTGTTCGCCACGTCAGTCGTACTGCCTCGTCACTCCGAGTACCAAAACCAATATTAACATTCGCAACATACAAAACAGCACAGTGAGCCGTACAGGCTGTGGCAGAATTCAATTTGGTGGCATGTCAACGTCAGCTCAGTCCGCCAGGCAGCGCCCATGCATAATCAACGCGGACATTCATATTTTAATAGCTCAGATTGCACGATGACCTAAATGTGATTTGTTTAACACACAACCTTCTTTTGACTCATAAATACATATTATGTCACGCCATATCCTTTAGTTATGGCGAGCATCAAAATTTTATCAGTAAGAGATAGACCACCGAGGTACTGATGTTTTAAGAGAGGCTACATAGCATATTTTCCATCAAATTGGAGTTGTATTTTTTATTAAAATGTAAAATTAAATAAAAACTAGAAAAAAACACCCCTGTGATGGTTGGGCGTAAGTATTGGCCTTAGTTGTGTCACCAACAATAGTAGAAGACGGAAGCACGGTCGTATGAAGTTATTGATATACAATTTCCACTTTTACAACTATGCAGATTTTACTTGAATTGAAATTGAACAAGCTTTTATTAAATACACTAATAAAGTTACATTATAAGTAGTACATAGAACACGATTTAAAAATATTAGTAGTAGGATACGCATTTTTAGAAAATAATGTTGCGGTAAACGTACATTACTGCTATACCTTTCCCTTTTTAGACTTTCACTACCTGAGTGATAAATTAATAAGCTACGTATTCTCTGAATATTCACACATTCTCGATAAAGTATGTGCTACGTTTGGAATACAATTCATTATGGTTTTAATATTGCAAACGTTTGATTTTATTGCCCCACCAATAAATCCATATTTGATATTCTATGTTGCTTTGCGATTTCCTGACTGGCAATGCAAATAAAAGGACACACATGCTCATAAAATTATAACTGATTCAATACATTATATTGCTAAGGCAATACAAGACGATCTTTACTACCTAAGTGCACTGAAGTTTTAATGCAATAAATAGATATGTTGCTTCAATTGTTATATTGTCTAACCATAAAAAAAATATTTGCTAAGAAGGTTTTTGAGGAAATTTGGAGGAAGTCTGGGTCCCATTTTTTTTTATGAAATCGAAATTGTTACATAACGGACCTTGTCAATTACCTAACTTGTATTAGTGTACCTATGCTAAATCAGCGAAAAAGGCATAATACTAGTTGAATGACTTTTCGAATAAGAATATTTCAAAGATGAGTGAACAATGGTACAATATTGTTTTCCGTAAAAAAGAAGGTAATCCAATTCATTGAAGTAAAAACGAAACATCTTCTGAGTAAAGAGATCTATTTATATGTGATAGAACGCGTAGGAACATACGAAAGCATATATCCTACAGATTTGGCACCGATGCAGACTTTCAAAAAGTTAACTAAGCGGAGGGTGAACAATGGTACAATATTTATTGCAACACATGACATATTGCTAAACGCATCTATCTTAGATAGCAACTCTTTTATTACAGTCGTTCGTTCCTTCTTGGTAAAAGGAGTTTGTGTTTAAATCAACGCAATTTCTGCATGGAATGTCTGTGAGTGAAATATAAAGTAGATAGTTTTTTACAGTATTGAAATGGCTTTCGTGTTAAGTCTACCTACATCAGAGCTACAATCCGACAAGGTTCGTGTCTAGTTACCATTAGGCCGTGCGTAGCAAACGTCGCCAGGTAAGCCGAAGCGCCTAGGTCCCCATTACAGGACAAATACGCTCAAAAAAAAACTTCCTTAAAGTAATATAATAACATAACGATGAAATACAATAATCTTGCTTTGTAAAAATCAACAATCTATAATGACGTTTACGAATGAGATTTTTTACAACAGGAGTTATCGTGAAGAATGATTGAAACCTCGGTGCCGTCTCGTTGGTGTAAAATTACACAGCCATGACGATTTTACGACGCAATAACCACAGTTGGAATACCTCATTGGAAACTCAAGTAGAAGCGATTAAAAGGCACTAAAATTTCAGATATAACTCGTTTTCATTTGAAACATTATCAGTGCCAATAACTGTATAACTATGTATATGCAATCTTTTGTTTTTTTGAAGTGAAAACTTCTTTAGCACCCTTGTGATTTGAGATAATGAGATTTGATGAAACGGAAGTAGAGTATTTGACACAAGATAGGTTATATTTGACATAAGATAGTTATCTGTGTAATTTTATCACTTACTGGAGAAAGATTTTACCAGAACACCGCGGGTCGGACGTGAATATTCGGTCTAGTGGTGCACTATGGGGTCGTCTCATTCTAATGTGAGCCTTATGCAGTGCGGCGAATGGGAGAAAGTGCATCGACATCTGCACTTGTTTACAACTTATGCGCATTACCCGCGTATAAGTAGGTACTACGCACTCGCGGGTATAAGAGACGGATAGCCGAACGGTAACGGTCTCGGGGTCGACACCAGCTGATCGGTGGTTTGATCCTGAGTTCGGTATTTTTTTTTTCAATTAGTGTTTTTGTAATCAACCCCTCAATCTCGCAGGGTACCGGTTTTGATCCCGGGTCGGGCACATATAAAATTAATTTTCACGAGTCTAGCTGATTAATTTATCGTAGTTTTTTCTAATTCCCTTAATACAAAAGCTGCAATTAACTAATTTTGAACAGTTATATTATGTATATGATGTTGTACAATATTTATTTAATGGATATCATCTGATATGTTTATTACAGTTTATTTCTTGCTCGTTAATCGTTAATAATTAAATGTAAATAATTAGTTTTTAATTCGTTTTAGTGCCGCCATCTTTCGAGAATTTGAGCATTTTCTTTTACGATTACGGCAGTGCTTTGGAAGCAGGACTAGCATATAAGCATACGTGCTATATATTATCTAAATTTTAAAATAATTTGCTTAAAATTCCTTAGAGGGAGCGTGCGATTGGAAGTATTTACGAAACTTGGTGTTTAAGTAATTAATTAAGTGTTATTAATTTATTTTTGTTTGCGAAAAATATAACCGTAATGAAATAGTATATTAATGTTTCATTTAAAGTGATTTGATTAATAATGTTTTTAAACATAAAGTAAATTTTATTTTTCTTCTCATAAGCTATTATTCATTTTTCGAAAGTATTTAAGTAGACTAAAATATTTAATTTTGACCTAGAGGGTTGAATTTTAACACAGGTGTTTTCTTTAAGACGTACCTAGTCAGGAAGGTCTTTTTACATTTTTGTAGGTTTCACTTCTATCGCATGTGAACAGCACATGTCCATTTTTTGTTCTCACGTAGCTTCTGATTCTGAATAAACATCATAGTCTAGAGTTTAGATAAATTCATCATCGTCATTCTGAATGCCATATAAGCTCCGAATCTATGCAGATTCTTTACCGAGTGAATGTAATTCAATGAGAGCTTCCTCGCTGAATCATTTCGGTACAGATTCTTTACCGAGTGCATACACACCTCTCTGTACCGAGTACTACTGAATCATTCGATTCGCCCGCCTGACGTGCCGGCATTATAACAAATGACATCGTAACCAACGATAACGAAACAAGCCCGCACCGACGCGTCGAGGAAGGCACCTTATTCACACACCAATACAATCAGTAATCATTTGAGGGCTAAATGTAATTTTTAAAAACCTGACATTATGTGACGCTGGAGTCCACACGTGACGATTGCTGGTGAAGGAATTTTAAGTCCCACATCAGCTGGAATGGTAGTCACAGTAATTAATTGGGCAACCTAAGCCATTTTATTACTTACGGCTACTCAACATTTACTGGTGTTATCAACGTGCAATTGAACTATACAATAGAACGCATCTAAGAGGTGATTTTTAATACTATATTTATCAAACCATAACAAACCTCTTAAAATAGAAGATCAAACATTATGGTTATCATGAATATTTCACTCTTCAAAAGAACTCACCGATATTTGGAAATTGACATTTTGTCTCTTCAACAAACAAAATTTCTCAATATATGAGTCAAAAAATTCTTAACTAAATATTGTTCGACAACTGTTTAAATGTTTCCCAATTAAGTTCTTGGCACAGACTCAAAGCTAAATGAAACTGTAGAAATTTGTTCAGTCTAGCAATCGCACGGTTTGTTTCTTTGGTTGTGTATATAATGTTGTGTTCGCGGACATTATCTATATATCTACCTATTAGAGTAAGTGAAGTTCAAAATTTTGGGATTCAGTCGGTGATGTTTATTCTCTTTGAATATAATCTTGGAAATGTAATTAGTGCTATAATTGAGTACCGAAAATTTGATACTACCTCCAACATTTAATATTCAATTATAAAGCGTTTAAACTTGAATAAAAATAAAAAATAAAACCTCTTGAAAGTCGGCTTATTGTAGACATTTATTTCCAGTATATAAATATGCTCTCCCTGAAGTTACCACATTAAAGTGCATTCATAGATGTCACAAAACGATAACTATTAGCAAAGAAGGTCAAAGATGTTCACGGCCCCATATTCGTTTGTGCCAATCCCCTGAAGCGTTGTTATACACACGAAATGGTAATTCAGACCCATTACAGCTAATAGCCTTTTCCACAAAGATATACATAGCTAAAGTTCTTCGATCACTGTAATAGGTACATAACGAAATCGATTGAACAAAGTTTCCTATTTCAATGTTCACAACTCTGGCAGCAAGGAGGATAACACGCATTATTTATGGGACTACGTTATGATTATTTTCTTCAGTTTGCAAAATAACTTCATTGTTGTTTTATTTACTGACAGTAGGTTAATAAAACTTATGGTTAAATAAATAAAATATGTGGACGTTTATACCATAATGACAAATGTCAAATTTTATAGAGTCCAAATTATCTTATTATTTCTGTATCAGAAAATTCGCTAATTTTATTGACAGTCAGGTGGCCATTAATTGACGTCACAAATAATTGGTTTTTGGTCCGCATATCGTGTGGTATCCGAATCACCCTATGTATGTTCTGCCATTTTTTATAGTTTTAGACATGACCAGCCCAAAAAAAAAATAGAAGACTTTTTAGTTTTTTATTGCAACTGAATCTTCATGAGATGTTCTTAGTTGCACAAAATAAGTTTCGTAACTTTGATAATAGTTTGATATTGAAAATATTGCTCTAAATGAAAAAATTCGTTCCGTGAATTATGACTTAAATTTTCAACTTTTTTAAAATCTAAACAGGTGAACTCATGATTTTTAGACAGTTAATTTTTTTTTGCCATAATTACCATTACTAAGACTAATTTACCAAGATCTAAACATTTGGTGGGTTTTTTTAAAATTTCGACATAACCAGGACCAGCATAAAAAAAATGAAGCTGGTCATGTCGAAATTCTCAAAAAATCTGGGAATAAATTATAACTCGAAAACTATAAAAAAATCGCGGAAACACAGATGGGGGTGATTCGGATACCCCACGATATGCCGGAACATTTTTTTTTGTGACGTCAATTAACCGACCAGCCTGTATATCATATAAAAAATCTGTGCTTTATTGGCTTCCCAATATTTTTAGACACTGCTTGTCTGATAAAAGTAAGGACCTTTTTATAGTTTCACACTAGTTCCCTAGCAAAACTAAAAATATGACAGCTAATAAATTCGGCATTTGCCAATATCAAGAATGTTAAATTTGAATTGCAAATGCATTCGTGATCTGCATGCAAAGCGATAAACTTCAAGGCTGCGATATTTATCAATACAATGGTAACATAACTGTACCATATTCCTCACTGGGGAGTGCTAAAATATGAATAAATTAATTTCGATTTTAAAAAACAAAATTTAAAAAAATTGGCTCTGGGTCACAATGCAGTAGCTCATATAACTAAGTCACCACAATAATCTGAATCAGAAGTATGTCAGGGGAAGCCGGAACACTACGAGCCCCATAGTGAGCTGTTTTCTGGCAAATATCCAAACAGTTATTCATAATGGCTGCAGAGGATTTGAGGACAACTCTTGAATTTCATTATTGTATAGAGATCTAAGAGCCTTTGAAATCAAGAATCAATATTAGGGTCAAGTGTTTACGCTAACAAAAGGACTATGTCAACAGCTTTAATATTATAAGATTGTTGAAAACATTCAACTTTGCTACTTACTTAACATGAGCATTTTAATTTGAGATATGTACTAGAATGTCTATGATGAAGCCACCAAATTTTTCTTTCAACGATATTATAATTAACCGACCAAAAAATATTAAACATAATAAAAGGCATTCCGACAAACGGAGTTCATAAAGACTATCCTTTTAATAAAGTACAGACAAATAATGAAAACTAATAAGACGTCACATAACATTTCATGTTTACTCGCACCAAAACAAACAGAAAATATAAATAAAATTCATCTTTCCCGTCCAAGACGAAAATGAGTTAAACATACGATTACGTGAAACAAAATCTGACGTAAATGAGCAGAGTGAAATAAATGCAAGTGAATATAAAACGCTAAGGGCTGATATTTTTATCCCCGGATAAAATTTATTCGTCATATCATACAGACCAAATATAGAGATGCGTAAAATTGTCATCTATTTTTGCTTTTTGATGTGACGGATGTTATTTCCTTTTGTTAAGGTATTTAATTATTTCCACAAATAAATTTAAGCTGAGAATTGAAAAAACGGCCTTAGGTCTATAAATATAAAAAATAAATAGAAAATCAAGTAATATTATGATTCTGGAAGGAACTCTTCCTGTTATGTTACGTAGTAACTTTTTAGCCAACCGATTCCGATGAATTCTCGTATAAAACACAGGAGGCTTTTTAAAATGGACAGGAAAGACCTTAAAATAAATGTTGAATCTGCTGAAATATAGGAAGATGTAGTCGCTCTGAGTTTACTACCCTTTAGACTTAAAACTAATAAATTGAAGTAAGCCTCAGCGACCAAATAATCAAACTTTTACATTGAATATCTGGACCTCGTACTGAAATGAAACGTTGAATGAATCCTTTCGATCCGGCAGGTAAACGTCTTTTATTCAGGACGTAATATGGCCCCTTATCCGTGGGAGTATTAGAACCTTTAGCGCCGAGTTATTCCGTTATAATATTCCACGATATTGCACCCCTTGAAGATTATTACATCTACCACGCAAAATGTCCGAAACGTTTCAGGGAAAATGGGCACTTGCTGTCTTGGTAAGCTCAATTTATTAACAGGTTTAACAGCATAGAGGTCTTCTCTGCGATAAAACGTGGTAATTTAAGACTTTAGAAATTAGATTTCTTGTGTTTGTTGTAAGTTACTAGAATAACCTTTAAAATCGTCCCTTAAAACATATAGAATGTAAGACAAACCTAAAATCAAGGAAAGCCTAAAGCCCGAAGTACTGGTATGAATAAAATATTTGATGTACAATACAAAATAGAGGATAAACCTGGGGAGTTAGCAACGCCGTGCCGTCCGTGTTCAACTATTCACACCAAGTGAAACGAAATTGAAGCCAGAAAATTTGAATTTACTATATTATACGACCCACTAAATAGGATAAAAAAGTCAACAGATCCGACTTAGAAATCCGATATTCCATTTAAACACCTATCGACCTCTCAGATTTCATCATGCCCAAGTAATTGCGACACAGAAGGTTGCTGACAAAAGGCTTCACAAAAACAGATTTCAAGTTAAAGAATACCCGCACTTTCTAACGAGCATGACCCAAAATCTTAAACCGCCATTACTATAAAATAACAATGAGGTTTAAATGATATTTGGCAATTGGAGTTTACATAAATTATCTTTTTCTTTTATTTCAAGAGGGTAGCGTGTGGAATATAGGGATGTGATTTTTAATGTTTTTCTTTTAAATACGAGGTGCAACAAATTATTCCATCCCACCTGATGTTCAGTGTAAGTGAAGTTGGATCCATCTTTGCGCGCCCAAAGACGGCGCAAGTTACTATTTTGTGTGATAGACTGATATGAAAAAGTGTTATATTTTTATTATTTAAGCATTTTACTGCTAGATGTTTAACACGTTACGCGTGGAATTATTGCTAGTAAAAATTTCTTTATGAATGAGTGTTCACACAGAGTCAGCGCTCTCTAATGATTATCTGCTATGAGCTTGAATAAACAGGAGTCTCGTTGGTTGGCGAGCCCTAACCCAATGCGCCCCTTGAAGTTCAAGTGACTTTACTCGCTCACTGATGCTGATAGGTGAAACACAACAGTATTGAATCGTGTTGGCACAAACATCAATGTCAAGTATCTTTTAGTCTCGCTAAGAACACGCTAAGTAATTTAATGTACAAAGCCTTCTTCTGTGAAATAATTGGACCTAGATTCAAATTACGTGTATTCATAATTATAATTATTCAATTTAATTATGATACCGTAAAGAGGGTAGTGTCCAGGGCTATAGAATGGAAGCTGAATACTGAAGTATCAAGTTTTTGAGAACTGAGAGGCTAACATTGTTTAGTGGCAAAGCTTTAAGTCAACCTCTAACGCTCGCAAGTCGCGCTCGTGCTGGAGCCTAGTCCAGGTTTCCTCCTGCTCCAGACATTGTGATTCCACGGCCGTAAACTCGCTCGCCGCTCTCTTGAAGGGGGTCGGAGCTCGTCTATGGCGGGCGCGCAAACGCGAGTGGCCGGGATAGGCAGCAGACTGCGGTGCCGCCAGCGACATTGGCCGCGGACAACGCCTGGCAGTCGAGGGAGTAGCAGATGCGCCGGGGCCACCTTCGCCTTGGAGGAGTAGTGGGGGCTGGTGGGGCGGGTGTGATTAGCAGGGATGGCAGAACTGGTAGGCCGCCCTGGGAGGAAGGCGCAGCGAGTACGCGTGGGCGGGACGGTACTTGGAACTGGGATGATGTAGAAGACAGAAGCCAACTATATTTTTTTTATATACCAGTTACTAAGAAAACAAATGCTTCCTTTACTTCAATTATGTAATCATTTTCAAGTCCACTTCCAAAGTCTAATTTAAATCCATCACATTCTATTCGACGTCGAATAGCCATTTCATCTATTACTACACCAGGGGGCCATTCGTCTAACGGAAATGCTTTGGAAAACGCTAACGCTTACGATTTCATTTTGTTATTTCTAGCCGTCTGATACTTTCAAATGCCTCGCGCTTTTTTTTCTTTTGCATTGGTAATAACAATATTAAAGAAAATGAGCGTGAGGTATTTGAAAACCTTCGGCGGTCAGAAATAACAAAATGTAATCAATCGAAAGCGTTAGCGTATTCCAAAGCATTTCCGTTAGGCGAATGGCCTCCAGGTATGATAGGATACTTAGTTGACTGGGATTTATCTTTAAGACCGGAAAAGATTCGCTAGTGAAGCCTGGTTCGCCATTAAAACTTGAGTACCATTTCCGCAGAGTATGTACGTGAGGCAAACATGTATTAAATTTATCGCGTACATAAATGTACGCTTTGGGCGAGTAATAATGCAAGTTGAGTGTAAAAGTGCGAAGAGCTTTCGGAGCATCGATGAAAAATGTTACAAAAACGGGTAAAAATATTCCATTTGTGAGCTTTCGTTGCGTGCGCTGGGTAAACGGTTCAAGTTACACAAAAATCATGTATGATGGAATTGTTCCCCTTTAAAAGTTTTATAAAAAAAGTCCGCGACATCATATATTCATTCTTTAAGTTTGACTCACTATAACCTTCTTTTTCTCAAATTAAAGCGGGTGAAACCGCAGGGGATCTCTGCTTGTGACATAACTGTAATAGTTAGACATATGGTATTGCAACGTTTTCCGTAGCTATTGTTGCCCTCTATAAAACTTTAGTACATCACTTCGCTCTGTAGTATATAACTTCAGCAGCGTACGCGATATAAGGTTATTCTTTGGTATTTTTCACACATTAGGTTACGTTATCGAAGTTTTCATAGGGAACCCTAACTTTTTTGAAAATATTCAATAGCTTATATTCATCAGGGATAATGTAGGATACTAAATGTGTAAGAATATTTCAAATCGGTCCAGTAGTTTCGTAGCCTATTCAATACAAACAAACAAATCTTTCCTCTTTATAATATAAGTATAGCTTAAAAGTTTTCTCCATTCGTAACACTTTCGCTACTCAGTGCTGTTAAGCCGAGCTCTAAGTGAGTACTTATGGCGATTGTCACCATTAGTGCCACTATAACTGTAAGGATTATCCGGATTTGTTACGTGATGTACTACGGTATCATCAAGTAGTTCAATAGTACGACTTCTTTTGTTTTACTTTTGATGATATTGGTGATTTAAAACCGACCTAGTGCGAGTCCGGCTCACGTAACAAAGGTTCCGGTAAGGGTTATCAAGTACCAAGGTTTGTAAAAGTACAAGAATTTTGATTGTTATCATAGCGGCATTAGAAATTCACATTCTATGAAAATATTTACTCATGTAATATGGTCCGCTGACGGATTGGCAGTTAGCGGATGATTAGTAAAGTTCAAAGTATCTCAGTACTGTGGTAATGGGTTTAAGCTGTCACTCTTTAGGTACGAAACCTCTAAAAGGCTTGTAACATCTAAGTTAGTAGTACTCTGATGATAACAAAATTAAAGATTTCTTCTCCTTACAAATATTAAATACCTTCATATTTTTGTGATGTCTTCTGATTCAGTAATGTGCTAATGGATGGAAAATAGAAGATACGCAGGCAACATGTCACTATTGTTTCCAAAAAACAATTGGACCCACTGGCGTTGCTGCTTTCCTAATAGTAAGAATGTTTTTTGCCATCTCATGCTTTGTCACCACTTAAGGGATTACTGAAAGTAACTGCGTATTAGGTGTAGCCATTTCAAAATTATATATTAGTTGATAAAACTGTGTGAAAAGATTTATCTTTTCAAATATAAATAAGTAACAGAAAATAAAACATATATTTCAGAGGAGAAAATAAAGTTTAAAACCTTTGTTGTCTTTGAAAAGTTCAACAACCCAACCGAATTCATAAAAGTCATAGGAGCTTCCGACGACAATGACGTCATCGGAAACCTCGCATCAATCAACAGCAAAAAGTTAATAGCCATCTGACAAACTAACGATAGCAACCTAACATGAAAATAACCATTGTGGGCAAGTCATCGCAAAGGCTAGCAGGCTGGAGCTAGGCTTCCTCAACACCGTCCGCCCATACATAACAGGCTTGATATTCGTCGGGCCGCCAACGCTTTGTGACGTCATAGCACCCCAAGTCACGGGGCAAACAAGAGAGAATGATTTATATATCGTTAAAGAACGTATGTATACTAAACAAGGGAAGTTTGCTCCGTATCAAGGTGTGCAGTAACGTCACAGGGATCGTTAGGGATCGGAGCGGACCAGCTGCTCGTGCTGGGCCGCTACCGATTCGACGGTAGTTAGATAAAATTAATACTTCGTATGACATAATCGTCAACTTCATATATTATCTCTAGTTTACGTAAGGTTTTATGAAGTAGTCTCTACTACAATCGAGGCCACGATATGTTGCTATGTAAATACGATTTGACATTATCAGTGTTTTAATTACTTAGTCAAAGAAAAAAAAAACTCTTGAATACGGCTCTAGTATATTTACCGACGAATAAAACCTCGACTGTTAGATAGAATGATTTATTCAATGAACTTAAAATAATTTCTGCAATACAAAAACAGACCTCCGTAATTATTGGAGAATGAATTTTTTTTGAAATGCGAAATCCATATTAACATTTACTTAAATTTCTGGGATAATAGTAATACAATAATTAAAATTAATCATGTTAAAACGACACTCACGTTCTTCGATTCATTGTATGTTGTTATTGTTGCAATTTACATGTTTCAATATAAATAAATTCAAAGTATATATAATATGTGGTATGATGTTAATTAATTACTCAAAATGACCATGAAATAGTTGAACGTTTCTTGGATAAATTTTTGAACACAGGTAAATGTTATTTTAACTTTTATAGTTAAAGTCCCATTTACTTTTATATGCAATTATTTGCAAATCATTTCTTGGTGTGTTAACCAAAAAATAGTGGCATCCAGCCCATTGAAAATGCGATGAGAAACAAAAGCACAATTTAATTTCTATTCAATATCTTGAAAGTTTTCAGAATAATAAAATCATCCTCCTGTCAGTTGAAAACTTGTAGATTACAAGTTTAAATTCCACAATCATGATACACAAAGAGCCCAGCAGCCTAAGTTCACATTCCCAGTTTATAAGATGAAATCAGCAACAAGCACAATCTACAAGTTAACACTTGTTTACAGTGGACTATCAATCAATCATGCTTGACATAGTCGCGTCCGTACAACAGCTAGAAGCTTAGCAGAATACAATGGGATGGATGTATAAAGCCTCTTTTGTTGACAATGTATACATAAAGGGACATCACCCTTGCCGAGTAACGCACTAATCATTGAACAGTCCTAAAACGCTTTAAAGTGTGTGTACATAAAACAGATGTTGCGACAACGCTGTTACAGTCGAAAATACAAGATGAGTTGCAATGTAAATAATGCCTATAATGTGTTTCATCATCACCTCGGTCAATAGACGTAGACTTCTGGACAAGTCTCCATTTAAATCCTTAAGGTAGGAAGACTAGTAGTGCGCTGCGTATGAAACTCGGCGAGCTTTACCAGATCGTCGGGCCACATTTTGACTTTGGCTAATCACATTAAACTTTGTGCATTTGCGATATCATAAATCCTGCCGACCTCTTTTAGGAATGCTGCGACGTGGGTCCAGCTAGTCCACTGTAAAAGTGAGTACACACGGGGAAATCGACAACATTTTATTTCTGTCTTGTAACCAACTTTAGAAATTCCGCAAATGTTTGCTGCGCGGGCGACTTTTTTTCTTACAAATATATCGAGATTCACAATCTCATCCTGTATTATATTGAAAACATATTTATTTCAATATTTTCCGTTCACCAAGATAATAAAACAACTAGAATCATACTTATTCAACAAAGTTCCCGAAATAAAACTTAAAACAGCCATTATAAAATGAAAATATTCAATCTAACATCTAACTGTTGGCCAACTTTTACGATCTACAACTACAATGTTTGGATATTTTTCTTTGCTCTGCATTGGATCGAAACTTTCAAATGCGAGTATCCTATTAAAACTTTTGCAGTCAATGCTTACTTCTCTCTCATACGAAGAATTAGATATTTCGACAGCGTAATTAGATTCAGCAAACATGCAAAAGAAGATTATTTGACCAAATTGTAATAAACATAAACAATGTGGTTTTCATCGCTGAAGTGCCGTTTTACCTAACTTCACTTAACCCCCCACTTGCATTTCGGTCGACATTTTATGGCATACTTCATTTCTAAAAATCTAAAGGAAAAACAATTTATACGGCTAGTGGTACAATGTCGATTTATTTTTTTCATATAAGACGTGATGAATTACTTCACCCCGTCTCGAACCTGATGTTAAATCCAAGTGGAATCTACAACTAGTTTCGTAAATAGCGGATACAGCTGGCATACGTAACGCATCAGATCAGCTAGTCTTTCTCTGATCTGTGGCTTCAAGGGATTGAAGAATTGCGTATTTTAACTTGTTCACTTGCTACTCCCACGAGTTCCTGATAAAAAATATTTTGATCAGAGACAAAAACATATACATACAAAATATCTTTTAAGATTTCTTTTCCTTATTATTTTTAGGGTTCACCTCAAAAGGATGTTAGCTGAGAAGTGAACCTCGCCCGCGCTTTTATATCTCATTCCTATGATGACTGAAAATGGCAACATCAACTAAGATTTTAAAATTAAGAGAGCGGTGGCGTCATCCGTGGGTTTAATGAAACGAACATTTGCATAACTCATAAACGTCTATAAGACTTTCATTGCCGTTTCAAATCGCCAAGGAGAGTCAATAGAGTGGTTTACGACCGGAGTAAGCTTAGGCTCTATTGTGCTTTATAAATCCTACTTAATCATTAAGATACTTTTAAGATTTCATTAAAATGTTCATTACTATCCTTCTTTTTGTCAATAAGTATATTGGAGGAAAGAAGAAAATCTAAAACATAGTTTGTGTGTAATATATTAGGGCAGTGAATAAATTGGTCTGTCAAACTATGAAATGGATGATGTATTGCGCTAACCCCATCGTCTATTCATGCAGGAATTCAAGAATGATGGACTTTGTGTCTAACTTAATACATTTGAAATATTATTTTCTTATTAAAATTAATTACCCAATAGATTTTACAGACAAAAAGTACATAAAATTTAAATAACAAGAGAAAATATCTAATTATTTTTTTTTTAAACAAAATGGCTATAAAAAGAAGAAGACCCACAAAAAAAAAGCAGCAGAGAGAATTTTTCTACTAATACTAAAATACCTGTATCTGACTGAATAGAAGCTAAATTATAATCTAAACAGGGTCACGAACTCGGAGTATAAATTAATCCGCCGGATAAGTAAGTAAGCAAGAATTTGCATTATTACTGCCACTCGGCCTACCCGGCAGGAATCTAATTTTACAATGTCGGCGAATGGCGACGCAATACAGTTTACTACAGTAATATTGGTGTACAGGTTAGCCCAAGTTAAAACAGTTTTTTTTTTTTGTTATTATTGTTGCGTGAGGAAAAGTGAATGAGGGTGATACCGTCAGTGACGGTAAATGATTGCTCGCCGCAGATAAGATAGTGAACATGATACAACAGTAATAAATAAATGAGGTGCGTATGAAGTACGAAAACCAAATGGTCGCGCCTTTGTTAGTATGTGACATTGCTCCCTATGTCCTTGCTAAATATTTCTTTGAATGGTATCACTGCGCAGACGAAAACAGATTTTTTGTTTATGCCCTGGTATCTACATTCACGCCGGCGCTGGCCGCCAAGCAACGCAATTTTCACAGATTTTAAGAAAAAAAAGGGAGCTCCTTAATTCTGTGGCTTTAATAAAGTGTGCTGCTCGTGGTTTATTCGGTAAAAATCAATTGCTTTGTTTGCTTACTCGCAAAGTGGGGTTTGTTTGGGAGGCTAACCGGAATCGCGTGGTTAGATTTTAATTTTAATTTCTACCACCAAGTGGATGAAAAACTTTTGATTTCCCTGCTGTTGTTTTTTGTTTAGCAATTTAGCATATATATTAAAAAGTACTCTATATTTTTAATTTATCATTTGTAAGCATGTTTATCTGAAGTCAATGTTCTCGAAATCAGGTACAGCGTTATCGAAGTTTAAAATTAATTTTGTTACTTATAGGGAAATATTGTGTAAAAAGTTTTGCATGAACAACAAATTCTATATGCCTCTAGCTATAAAAAAATATAGAAGCCTTTTCATCGACCTAAAATAGGGCAAATTTAGAAAATTAAAAGCAGGAATACAATTATTTACCGATGCATCTCTGTACTGTGTTCTGGTGAAAACCAAACCTGATCTGGTTATGAAATGAAGATGTTCAATATTCCAATAGCGTTGTGGATTATTTACCTTATTTTACTTCATGTTGGTATGCATAGGCTTCGTTATCGGTTCTAATGTAATAAATAATCAAATGGAAATGACATGTATGACTACGAATAATAAAGTAAAATATATGTTCAGTGTATGATACTTATGAAACAAAACAGAAACAGCAAGCATTCATAAGAAACAACGAAACTCACCATAGTTATATCCTATTTCTTTTATGTTTAAGAAAAAAAATACATGAGGTATAGATAGATATATCTAACTACACAATAGTATTTGAAATTGTGGAAAAGTGTTGAGCATAACAAACTATAAACTAAATTGGTGCAAGGAATAAAGAAATAAAGTTCTTTGTTACACGAGGAGTCTGTTGATATGGCAAGCAAACAATTAAACGCCCACTAGGCTATTTTAGCTGTCAGTCTTATAAATAAAATTTCTTTTTTATTTAATGAGGCCAGTAAGGAAAAAAAGTACTGTAAACATTTGACCTTCGTGATATTGATGATACCAAAACGTCCAAATGACTATTCAAATTAATAAAACAATTATTATACGATGTCATTATGATTCATCTATATTACTGTGGTGGGTCTTTATGCTTTGTCGATACCATTACCACTAGGTGGATATAGCATGAAAAGTTCAGTATGTACATTTAAATTTACATCTTCACAGAACTTCATAATTTTAAAGTAACATGCAAGTGCGCATACACCTGCATACTATTTTTCAATTAACAATAAACTCACTTCACCTCCTAAGATTTTAGTACAGAAATTGCGGCAGAGCTCGTGATTTCCCAAACTAAGCTTTTTATTTACCGAGCGCCCTAAACAAGGATTGGTCTCCGTCCACTTCATTCTTATTTGGCGAATTGTTACGGCCACTGGCGGATTTTTGCCGAAAGAAATTCTTATTTATTCGGATGAAACGCTTTGATTGTTTTGGTATTACACCATTTGATTGAATCGAGAAAATGAAATAAGTAAGTAAGGTACCTACTGTTTCAGCAAGAATTCGTACGATGTTCTGTTTTGGACGTAATGCTGTTTTTCCAATGCTGTAGTAATTTCAGTTCTGCCTTTTCATTTGAGTTCGTGAATTTTGGTGTTAATTGCTGTTGCTGCTTAAAGGCGTGCCATTATCTCGGGGATAAATATACCGGCATACTTTATATGACATTGTAATAGAACTACCTACTTGTTTTGTACGCTCACCGAAGAAACACTACAAACAAAACGTAGTGTGTGTTCTGTGAGGTGGAGGTTGCTTCCCCAGACTAAAGCCCCAATTAGAGAAAAAACTCCGATATGCACTACCTCTAATATTACAAAAAGAAATTTTAGCTCGGAACATCTAGTAACTTATATTTTTTATTATTTTAAAGCATGTAACTGCTTGAAGTTTAAATCTAAAGAAAATATAACTAAATTTTTTTTTAGATCTAGTAACTTGTTCATAATCGTAACAAAGAATTAAAATATTATCTTCTCGTAGTTACTATTGTAAGCATACATCTTTTTCTTTCAGAAAAGTCGTGAATAATCGCAGTTACTTTACAAAGCACTGAGCTGCGTACCGCACGACAATGTTTATTATACTCAAAGAATATTAAATAAAACTAGTTTTTACGGGTAGGTAAAGGTAAGGTAGCTCGACAAATTAAATAAAAGTTTAATTCTGACGACGTAGCCTGTAAAGGCTACGAAACGTCAATAAATAAATAAAGTTTCGTGCATTAACCCGTAAATACTAGTTTTATTTAATGAGTGATGTGCGTGAAAACCTAAGAAACAAATATCAAAGAATATTATTACGTAAGTAGCGTCTAATAATAGGCAAGTGGTTATTCACGAACTAAATGTTATCATCGTTCATATTTTACGTTTAAACTACAGTATAGTCCTAAATCTTTCGTATATAACATAAATAAACCAAATTTAAGAAAAAATAATATGAAGATATTTTGTTATCCCAGCTCTTCAATGTTATTCGATTAGAATCGTAGAACTTAACTTACTGAACGCTGTCGGTTTTAAGTGATCGACATTGTAGGTACCTGTAAAAAGAGAAACATAAATATTAAAATTATTGAATGTTAAACAAGGAAAGTTCAAAATTTACTGTCTAGAAGCTTAAGGGCTACCACAGACGGCTGTAACAGCCGTCACAACTTCTGCGTGACGGCAGCAAAGTTGTCCGTCTGTGTCAAGTTAGTCGAACGAATCGACTGTAGAAAAGCCGTCGCTTGAAGTCGGTTGCGACTACTAGTAACGACAAAAAAAAATAGTATCGCAGTGCAATGGAGCTGTTCATAGCCGTCGAGCTGCCTCTGCGTGTCAGTTGCAGACGACCGCAGCCGAAGGCTATTTTGTAGGTGACGACGACGACACACTGCGTCTGTTGTTAGCAGACGTTGCGAGAAGTCGTCCATGTTAGTTACTTGCTGCGTTTCTATACAAATTCGTGACTGTGGATTGCTGACGGCTAAAGAGCAACCAAACACATCACCAAAAAAAAGTAGTGTTTTAAAAGACTAATAAATTGATAGTTGTTTTAGTTAACAAATAGCCATGAATGGAAAAGCAGCAGTTTGCAAAGTGCAGCTTTGCCGCTCTGCCAACCTTGCAACGAATACTTATGGCATAAGGCATCCTTCATGTATGCCATCTGTGCCCTTCGCATGACCGTACACAGACAGAGCTTTTAAATGAAAATTCAAGCAGCAGCTTAGCTAAAATGTTTTTATGAAAATAGTTTTGCTTGGACGAAAGGTTACATAAACATCGAGCGAAACACTCAGGGTGAAAAAAAAAACGGTTTTTTTTTCAGTAAGTTGCGTAAACTCACTTTGACTAGTAAGGAAACTATTTTTGTTTATTAACAAATTAATGCTATGCAAATGACTGTACCTCAATACAAAATACACAAGACACGGCGGCCCTTAGCCGTTACACATCTTTAGGCTCTTTCACAATCATAACTCGTCATTAAAATCCATAATCAAACCTAGCCTAGAGCCAAATACTTCTCTACAATGCTGCAAGAATGATCCATGTATCCTTTCTGGAATCTTGTGGGGAATTCAAAATAAACAAATGCCAATTCTCTTCTAATATCATAAAGAATTCGTTTAATATCATAAAGAATTCGTTTAATTTTAACTGATTTCTATTATCAATGTACAAGATGATGTACAAATAGTTTTAAATATTCTTTTCCAACAGTTTAACTTTCATATCTTATAAAAAACAAAGTTCTACCAAGAACCAGAACCGCCAACAGACTCGGACTGAAATCTCGATTGCAAATCAAATGGCAGTGAATACACTAGCCAATAGGAAATGATTACATGGTGAATCGGTCACCGTAGAGACGGCTATGTAAACACTAGTATAGTGACGTCCCACCGCTTCGCTCAGACTTGTATCGATTCACGTCGCGCGCACGAGCGCACCGACCTTAACACGTCACAGATGCATATCTACCTATCGATACCTGTGACCAATACTAGTACGTGCTCTGAATGATTACAAGACGCTAGTACGCGTGATGAATTGAACACTTCCAATGTTTTTCACGAGAGTAAAATTTGCCGCCTCTTTTTAGACATTCCCCTCCGCTTCGAGAATGGGATTTTCATGTTTTCTAAAAAGATTAAATTTTCATTTAGACATGATAAAAATTGTTTTTTTTTTGTCGAATCGGAAGACAGAAACAAAAGTTCAACCATCCTATGTTTGAGAATACCCGCAGCTGCTAACTTTACCAGACAGACAAATGTCAATAAACTCACAAAATGGTTTCGATATTACTGGTGACAAGATATTTTTTAACAACCTCAGGTCCTACCAAACGCTAAATGTGACGTCATGGTATTATAATATGATTACGTTATAATTTTCTGCTAATCCCGAAAGAGAGCTAGGTATGCCGTTTGCCCTTTACCACCTCATAATTTTACAAAATGTAACTTTGTTGGGCGTTTTTAGTATTTTTGCCGTCTTTTGTCCTTTTGTGTAGCGAAACTCGCATTTCGTGTTTCACAGCAAAGCCAGGATTGCGTGCAAGTTTTAAATAGTATAGCTGCAGTGTTTAGCATTGGGCTTTCACATATTTTAAGGGTAAACTTCTCAAATTAGAGATTTTCCATTTCACCTGCACTTGAATGATTTGTTTCTTATCTTTATAAAATTACTGTTATGTTATAAAACTAGACAAGATTCGGACCCTTGCAAAAATAGTTTCAAATGAGGAAAATCCTCACATATTCACGTATAGTAATTTCGTTTTGTTACTCAATAGATACGTGATCTTTTATTGCTATGTGTTAAATTGCTCAAATTTGAGCGAAGGTCGAACGAATAGTCCACAGGTACAGCTTATTCGATGAAATCATTTCATTAAAAGGCTAACCACTAGGTCATTAGAATTTTTGGACAACAACACAGTGTGAGCGTTTTAAAAATTTCGATGGTATTTTTAGAAGTTTGCATTGAAATATATTATATCTGTTTAAAATTTAAACAGATATATGTTGACGATGTTGATGCAATATGAATAAAATTTCCTATTACCCCAAAAAACCCTTTATGACCTAATATCGTAAATGTATGATGTATGATTCTGAAAGACAATTGGACGCTTAGAGAATTATGCCAGAATCAGACCCAACATTACAATTAAAAATAAGTGGTATATTAATATAACTCGCTTTAAATCTTGAGAGTTACGTGCGTTAGTAGTCACAATATCATATATTGTTTAACAATAAAAAAACAAACTAAGTTACTAAATATAAATGTTAATTACTAACAGTACACAAAGTAAACAATAACGCGAACGCATAAAGAACAGAACAATTGATTTTGCCGACATCGAACCGAATATTCTTCCGTTTCCGTTCTCACGACCGGGCGACCTTGTTACCATAACGCCATGTAACAATACAATTTGTGTGCCTGCATCTTTATTTAATTTAATACGAATTTTCACGACTAACTATATATGAGGAGCTGGAGAACAAAACGGTATAATTACGCATCTGGTCATAATATCTTTTTTTTTCAGTCCGGAGGTTTTGGGTCCGCTGAATTTGAATCTTAACTCATTTTCAATCAAAACCACCTAAAACAATTTTAAAATTACTAAATCTATAAATGAAAAACCATGCCAAAAGTTCACTGTAGGTGTGTCATTCAGTTTTATACAGCTCTTGTATAATGTAATTGTATGTAATCATACCGTTTTGTTCGCCAGCTCCTCATATCATAACTAGGTAAACATACTATTATTAATTTTGTGGATTCCATTCAAAAAATGACAAGTACTATTGGCCTAGGGAAAACAGAAAATACTAGACTATGTAATAGAAACTATTGTAATGTTCTCTTTAGCCCATTTCAGGTTCCGTACTGAACTGAGAATGACAATGGAACCTCATTCGCTGACTGCCGAGTCAGCGGTGGCTGTCTTTTTTAACAGACATCAAAAAAGGATATTCTCAGTTTGACCTGTATGTATGTTTTTGCCGCAATTATTACAAAGAACGTCTTTGCTCGACCTAAAATAAGTCCTAAATAGGTTTATTGCAATTTGCAAATCTTATAACGGTGACGTGGACATTGTATTCGAATTCGACTAGCATAGCCTGTTTCCATAACACGTATGACTACTTTGAAATATGACGTCACGATTATGGTGTCGCGAATGACGATTTATAGATAGACACGAGGAGACACATTAAAAATAAAAAAGTTAAAAGTCACGGTATACTACGATCGTATTTTAATATCGTATAGGTATACAATACAAGTCTGTTCCCTCCCTTCGAGGGCGCGGTGTGAGGGCTGGCCCTCTGTAACGATGACGGGGCTGTAATTTCGTTACGACCTAGGTGGAACCCGCATTTCGCTTCTTATTCTTTTGTAAGCTAAAATAGGTGACTTAACATAAGACGGGTAAAAATTGTATGTTTGGCTCTGGTGGTAAGAAAGTACGAACAAAACATTTTAGGCGAGCGTTTGTTTGTGTTTTATTCTGAATTCAGAAATATCATACACTCATCAAAAACTGAATAAATAATATTGTTTTCTTATGGTGTTTTGGAATAATTGGAAATTAGATTTCATTCAAAAAACTATTTTGGGTTTTTAAATTTTAGTATTATTGAATTTATAGCTATAATATGTTACGATAGCACGCTAATATGTTTGCGCTTAAAATCCTGCTAAAGGAACCTATTAATAATGTCTGTCTGTTGTAAAACGTACAGACAGCATTAAGTTATCATTGATAAGAATTATTTTAAGATTGGATTATCAACATCACAAATAATAATACTTTTTAGAGACCAAATTGTGTAACTTTTACTCCTGACATCCCCTTTCATGTCATGCCCGAGAAAGAGATCAGCTTATGTCACATTGACATTTACTTTAGCGAAAGCGTTATAAAATCTAATAATCAAGTGAGTAAACTCTGCCGCCTAGACATGGCAACGATGAGGTAAGGTACGGGAATGAGGGGGTCTCCTCCACAACTAATGTACGCTGCGCGACGAGTCGGTGCAGTTTACGTTTTCTTAAAGGCTGGATGTATTTTAGCGGTTTCCTGATCAGGAATTCAGATTCGGAATTCCATGAGCCTAGCGCAGACGTTCCGGTTTTTTATTAGGTTCAATTTGAGGAAAAGAACCCAACGTTTGGTTAGTAATAAAAAAAAATCTGCTCTAGGCTCACGGAAATCCAAATCTGAATTCCTCATCAGGAAACCGTGCATATGCGCCCAGCCTAAATAACAATAGTTTCAAGCCGATTAAAAAAATTAAAGATTATTGAGCCGCGAGATAAAGAACTTCGCTTACAATTCGATTTTATAACAATATGCTCTCTTTTCAGAAGATCTCGAAAAGGCTTGAAGTTAGACAATAAACCCGCTGGTGGGTTACTAACTACATACCTGTCTATAAATCTGGATTCTAAGAAAGTCCCAAAAGTAGGTATTTGCGATTATAATTCTTATGAAAAAATAAATAACGCAACTCTTGCTTTGTTGCAATGGGCTTATCAGAAGCTGCCTATAAATGTCGATTCGACGAACTACCAAAGTCATATAGTAATAGATGGATAGTAAATAAGTTGGACGCGATATGACAAGGCTATATTTACAGGGCGCGGACTTCGCCTAATGAATCGCAAACACGCGAGCCGCCGCCCCTAGCTGTAGGGTTTTCCCTGTACCTGAAAATGAATAAACACTGCAACTAAATATTGAGCACTAAAACGAGTTTTTGTATACATCTATCACAGTTTAATAATAACTGTGATAGATGTATACAAAAAATCAGGGGCTCTACTGCTTACAAACCATCAAATCCACTTTGTAAGTACTCTCTAATCGACAACATTAAATTGAAGTGAAGAATGATCAAAAAACACACATAAAAGTTATTTATATTTTTAACTATCCGAATAAAGTGTATCCACTGATGTTTCTGATTAAAATTCAAAGAAAAATAATAACTTATCGATAACATGTCAAACTGAAACAAACGAATATTGATAAAATTTCATCTAATCTACGTTATTGTAACAACGCGAATTGTGTGTTCAAAACCTAATTAAAAAATAACGAATGTACTTCTAAAGATTTAAGAACTGTTGAACGAGCTATAGTATAGACTATATCTATTCCATGAGTGTTAAGATAGCTAGGACATAGCGGATTACCGCTCGAGTTGGAGCGCCCGTCTGAGGAAGTTACATCAACCTTACAGAAGATCACAGTAAAATAACACTACCTTTTGGTTGTATGGTATTTCTGTCATTGAGTAGGGTTCCAGAGCACCACGGGGTATGGGATTGAGTCAGGGTAGGCAACGGAGATATGCTATGGTGACCGCTTACCATCAGGCGGGCCATATGATTGTTGCCACCCTTTTGACATAAAAAAATGTGAAAAAGTTTTTCACCACTCTCTCACATTTTTTCACCACTCTCTCACATTTTTTCTCCACTACAAGTCAGGAGTTTCTTTGGAGACAACCACCGTGGCGGAATGGTTTGTACGCCGGGTTTCAAGGTGTCGCCTACTCGAGAGGTCCCGGGTTCGAATCCCGATGGGGGCAGACGTTTGTGTGATGAATACGAGCATCTGTTATCCAGTCATGGATGTTTAATATGTATGTCAGTAAAAATATACTTATAGATGTGTCAGTATATGTATTCTATCCGTAAGCCTAGTATCCGATAATACAAGCCTACAGTGCTTACTTTGGATTTGGGCTAATTGGTGTGAGTGGTGAAAATATAATATAAAAAATATAAATATAAAGTTTTTTATTATATTTCTTTATGCATCGCCGTTCGTCTATTGGACAGCCCTAATAGGTGGGCACGCGCCCAAATGTTATTAATTACAATAACAGCGTGCTCGAATACAAATGCGGTCTTTCCCGGGACCTCTTTGTTGTGTACAGCAGTCGGCAAAGAAGGATTACGAGCTAACGTATCACAGTCACACTTCTTTTGTTCATGATCTTGCGTACTGTTCAATGTTGGGATGATACCGACCTTGGCATAGAGAATTGCGAACCATTGTGAAGTAAATTCCGGTTAATCTTCTCACGTCTACTGCATTACAATAGGATATAAGGGTGTACGTTTCAGTTTAGTCCGCCCGTTAAAATGTTTAAACGCTTCAACGTCGTCATGCATTCATAATATTAAATTAAACGACACTTCTTTTATGTCATCTGTTTAAAAAATAAAAGAGACTTCATTCAAGTTCTTTGGAATTTTATACATGGTTGTTTTAAAGTAAGGATTTCGATCGCCGGTCTGTTTTTCGTACCTATATTAAAAGTCCAAACACTGTCAAATATATATTTAGAATTTCAAAGCTCAGTCACTTTTTCACCATTTAACACAAGAACTACAGTATAAACATTATAAAAAGCTAAACAGTATACAGACTTTTATACATTTACGTTGCAAAATGTAGGAACAAGCGAGAGACTAGTGGCAGTGGTCTAACAGTAAATAAATAAAGAGGTTCTAGTCTGACCGCTGTAGGTACGAGTACTACGTCCATTCCAGCAGATACCATTTTTAATGTATGCTTTCTGAGCATAACTATTCTGTAGTAGTCAGTCAGACTCAATAAACATAATTAAACTGATTTCGATCTTGATCAAACGTTACTATATTCCTACTATAATCTCTCTCTATCGAGACACTGATGGCGCAAGTAGTTAGCGCGTTCGGCTGCGATCGTTGAAGTTTAAGCAACTTTCGGAGTGGTCGGTCAATGGATGGGTGACCGAAATCTCGAGTTTCTCCGTGATTCTGAAGCCACGTTAAGCCGTTGATCCCGGATGCATCTGCAGTCGGTAGCACCCACCAATCCATACCGAGCCTGCATGGTGGGTCATGGTTCAACCTCCCTATTGCATCCATAGGGAAGGACAGTGCAGTGGGGACATTAATAGGCTGATGATGATGAATCTCTTTCTATGCTAATAACTTTTACATACAAATAGAAAATAGGTTGTGATTTTCATTGCATCTTTTATTGACCCGGTTAAATATAATGAATGATATTACTATGTTATGAAACAAATAAAAGAAAAAATACATAAATGTGGTTTGCATTTTTTTGAACATCGTCAATATCTGCAATTTACCATTAATAAATTCGCTTTTTTTTGCTTTATGCTATATGTATGCTCGCACAAGCCATACTTGTACCATACTTTATACCATACTTCGTTACCAACAAATGTTAAGACTCTGTAAGCTCCCTAAGCGCTTGTAAACATATCAAATTCCTTCAGGACTATGTATCATACTCCCGCCAGTTAAGGCTTACAAAGAAAATATTGCCACCACATAACCTTACCAGGATAAAAAATTCTATAATATAAAAATAACTTGAGTGAAGAAAATTAATAATTTAGAAAGAATCACCAACGCGCAAAATAAAAGTTTCTATCTTATCTCGTAAACAAAGAGATAAAACAAACGTTTGCCGATTTCCCTGTAAGCCGGAATGCTTAGGGAGAACTGTTGATGGGAAGAAACAAAAGTGAAATGCAGCCAGCGGTATGAAGGTGGCTATTCGAGTGCCGCCAACCTAGCGGCCCCCAGGGACCCGGCGCTGTAGCCTTACTCTCTTAACACTTGGAAATTTCATTTGGGAGCAGTACGTGCCTTCGAATCGAAATGCGGCCTTTTTGCAAGGGGTTCGCGATTTAGATGGAACTTCTTTCAAACTTATTCTAGGGTACGCCCCCTACAATAGTCGACTCACGCTACAGTGGGTAAACAAAAAAGTTCCTGTACGAGTTCCAATCTAAACTATATTAGGCAGGCCCTTCGCATGTATTTGTTATTGAAAGATTCGTGAAGAATAAACGAGTAGAGGAGGCAGCATAAAATCAGATACACTTATTTGCTAATTGCTAGATTGGGAAAAAATCATGGTTATACAAACAAAGATTGATGAGATGACGAGTCACTGTGCGTTGATTGTGTAGTTTTAAACGAAGCATCCGTTGCGTGTTGATAAACAATGGACGATCTGTTGCTACGGTAGGTTAGTGCCGTATCGCTGCGCTGCTGGATCGTCTGTCATAACTCACAAGGGCGCAACCTTGGGGGCGAGAAAATCTCGATTGCAAATGGAATCGTGTCTACCCGTAGCGTAGCGCGCGCTCTCGCGAGAACAATAACGGCGTGTCGGCTTTGTCACCGACAGTACCGTGTAAATTGCCAGCCACGTGCGTCACAGTACAGCCACATAAAGCCGAGCTGTTTACTCCCAACACAACGAGGTCGACGACAACAAAAACCAGATTGCGCTCTGCTACATAAACACGCTCAGTGTACGTATAAATGGATGGACAGGCGCGCTGTTGCAATGAAAGCTTAGACGTAATCTCGGAAAGGGATCGTTTGCTCGCGCGCAAAGCTGCGTTCCGTAGACGGGGACGTCTCGTTAGGGAAATTCTTATAGCGTGCTGCAAACGAACTATGCAGCTATACTATGACTGTTGAGCAGATGTTCTTTTGCAGTTTGTAATGTGTGTTTTCTTACAAGAAAATAAATCCTATAAGAATTTTATTATTATCATCATAATAAAAACATATTCTTCTCGAATGCATTATGTACTGTGCATAAATGTTTCTTTTGTTTTTTTTTAAAGAAATGGTTAGTTAAACCTTAGGCTGGTTGAAACTACAAGACCCATTATATACCCGTCGATGTTAAGAAAACCTTTACATGACTGTACTATCACGTACAAATGGTCCATTTGAAGGACTAAGTGAGGAAACCATAACCGTAACAGTGCGACAAGGATCTTTATAAATGTGAGTGACAGTTCAAGGAGGGCGCCACTATCTACGTAAATGACCGAAAATGACATACAAAATAATAGGACGTTTTAAACGCTAGTTCCAATTTTCACCACATTCATAAAGGTCTTTGTCGCACTATAACATAGAACATGAGTATCTCCAAGAGTACAATGGAAGAAAATGATGAAAGGAAGCTCGACACAAAAACCCTTCGTTCCTTAATGTAAAAAAAATATTACGTGAAGCAAAACATATCGAATATCTGTCGTTTCTCTTGTATTAAGACCCAATTATTGTAAAAAATATATAAAATTAAAAGTACAAACAATATTTTGAAGGTTTTTTTTAAATAAAAATCAATGTAATTATGCATATCTATAGCACCGCTAACAGAGGGACACATCGACAACGAAAGTTTATAAAAAGTGTTCCCTTAACACCCTTTGGGTTCCTTACCCTTAAAAAGTTTCTCTGTTCAAAGCATGAATTTGATCAAAAGTGCAGGTTCAGGTGCAGTAATGTAATTAATATGTAATGAAAATGAAGGTTGATCTAATATTCTAGCTAGTTTTAAAGTTCTACAACAATGATCAAACAGAATTTATATAAAGTTATGCTTACATACTGTGAAACAGTTATTCCACGAGGATTATTGTTTCGTACGAAATACGCACAGTTGCTATTCACGAAATGAAACCGTGCAAGTTCAAGTTTTAATTCAATAACCTGTTATTATTGTTCGTTATGTTTCTGCGGCTCTTTACCACGGAAATGTTCCACGTAGAAATTTCGAGCTCTAGTGTAAATTATAAGGATACACATAACTTCACAATATAAAAACCTTACCCAAAAAGGTCACAAATAATAATAAAATGGAAAAAAGTTTTTTACTCGATTGTATATTTCGATTTGACCAGTTGTCAAATAAATCTGGCTAATGGGATGAGAAATTCCCGTACGTCAGAATGTCAGCTAAGCCTGACCTTCCAATAAAACCACAAAACCAAAACCAGTTTGAGCACTTCCTACGAGTACTCTTGAGCTTGCAACTATGCAGTTTTTAATATTGACTGTAGTTACCGATAAAGATAATATGAATACATACATTACATTCAAACAAAAAATTATGGTTTTGATAAAGTTTCAATTCCGTTCCCAATTAACGTCATCTATAAAATATGAACAAGCTTTATCAAAATTAATCATAGTAATTTTGCCATTTACACTATAGATTGCAATTGCTTCCATCTACCACTATGGCCACCATTCCGACACGAACAAAGAGAATTGGTGACTCATTTAATTATTGCACTATCCACAAACGGAATGCTTTGCCCACGTGATACCCCCTCCTTACAAACGGGGCCTTAAAAAAGGGACATGAAGAAGCAATCGCAGGCCGGCAGAAGAGATGATTACCGTACGTATCTAATTCGACCCATAACTAATGAGTACATTAATGTCATCTGTATGTTAAAGCTTTGATGGTTTATAAACACAGTTTCCGTCAATGTATCACGTAATTTATGCGTTGAATCTCTTTAATTGTGAAATCTAAGATCATCTCTAAAATATTCATGCTTACCAGCATAGAAAGTTCTGGCTTAAAAGCTGTATGGGCGTGGAGTTGTTTGAGCGGATGTTGAGTGCGTAGGCGAGAGATAAATAACCCTATACTTAGTTACAGTCCGTCCGAATGTCCAATCCAATTAAGTTGCTCCCAGGTTGTATCGTGTTGCTCCTGTACTAGGCCCCTGACTAGCAGCAGGTTCTTACGATCTGGATGAAATTATTCCGATCCGCCTCCTCCAGAGATGTCCCAAGTATTTCGTTGTCGACTCGGCAAACATTCTTCGGGGTGAAATTTAAAACATTCCAACGAACTTTTGGGGATGAATCTACTCATGAATACGAATAATGTCCTCTGAAATTAAAATACTTTATTCGAACGACCTTTTTTTTGGACCTATTATAATTTTTTTTTGGCTGTAAATAAAACTGAGTGGATTTTAGAAACTCGTCTGCACTTAGCAGAAGTAGAGCGACATTTCTATACAACCATGTTTCACGCCTTAAGAAGTTAGGTGAAGTATCAAAAGTGTCGTGACAGCATAATATATCTTACACATAGTTGAAATATCATTATGTCGATTTCGTTGAAAATAACACTTTCCAAAACACCTTACCTAGCTGTCGATTCTGCTGTTGCTCTAACAGTTGTCTGTCAATCGTGTTTTAGTAGTTCTGATTTCTGACACAGTTATTGCTACTAAAACACAAAAACAACAAATATATTATTACTCATGTGTTATTGTTATCTATATGCATCTGTTCTTTTATATTTTAGTAACAAGAAGCGATACTATTGAGACACGATTGTTTAGTAACCGTAGCAGAATCTACACCATGGTTGCACTGGTGCAAGCGGAACACAATCAAATAGATGGTCAATATTATCGTAAGTTTAGATTTCAAAATCTTCTTCAAACAAGGAATCGCCTACAACTGCTAAGTTAAGCCATAATAATACCTAAAACATTAGAGGTAAAATATAAAATCAAGAGTTATTTTAGTGGCGAGAAGATGTAAGTCACGAGGCCTCCCACGTGGATTGTAGACTGGCTGGCGCTGTTTATCACGAGAGATACGTTTGCTAACTTTTCTTATTTATACAAAGTAATAGTGTAATTTGTACTTTCCGACCTACTACTGAGAAAACTACTGGATTGATTACCTTTCTGTTTGGAATGAATGTGAGTAAGCGATACAATTCAGTGTTTATCTTTAATTAGCCGTAATAGGAACCCATGTGGGGATTTTGTGATTTAGGGTCAGTTCACACCGAGACGAGACGCGACGCGACGCGACGACACTCGAAGAGGACAATGATTTCGCGCTGCGCCGCGCGTACGGCGACGCACAGGTGCGTCGCGATACGTCGCGCTACGCCGCGAGGCGCAGTGCTGCATGGTGCAAAGTATTCTGAATTCTCACAAAGAAAAGTGTATCTTTTCGTGTAGTAAATAAAGTATATTTTGAGTCGATCTATTCAAAATTTGCGCGCATCGTCGCGCCGCGCGCGTCTCGGTGTGAACTGACGCTTACTTGAGAGCTGCAGAATTACATAAGGGGCAACAATTTCTTGCTTATTGCTTACTTGAACCAAAATCGAGCTAAACAGGATGAAGATATTTCAGCGAACATTTCAACGTGACTTAACAAGGTCTCCCTATGTCTTTTTATCACATTACTATAAGCTGCACGCACACGCTATGCGTAATTCATGAAGGAAGTCGGCCGGATGCTGGAGTTCTGCAAAATGTATTTATTGTGAAGCGTGAAGCCTATAAGAATCATAATGACATCCTATACACATCGGTGATGTTTTTTTGTATGTATGTATGATGTTCTTACAAAAGACTAAATGAAATTAACTAATTCTTAGGTATTGAGTTATATGGATATATAATAAATAAAGAAATTTTCCATTATACGTTCAATTATTTTTACAGATAATAAATAATAGTGCTTAATTAGGTTAGTAAGTATCTACTCGAGAAAGATTTTGTACTGGGCTGGTTAAATACAAAGTGTTAATTGTTCTTCATACTGAAAAGAAGTCCCAAAAAGAAAAAGCTTTTGTTAGTTTTTATAAAAAAAAATGCTGTTGACTTGGTTTTGATGAGTTTTTTGTAGGCTTAACGTCGAATATGAAAAGTGAGAAAATAAAAAAGCTGAAGAAGATATAAAAGAGCAGTTCGTTAAGAGTACTCAGTTCACCTTCTGTCAGTATAGTACTCTTCGCAACAAACGCATTCACAAAAAGAATTTCCCAAAGATTTTTGAACGTTCAAAAAGGCAAACAAGTGTCGGAAATTTTAATTTCGCGGCCATTACAAGGATCACGAATTGGTCCGTGGCGGAGGCCGGGTCAGCTTGAAATGACGGATGGGACAGGGGCAGCGATCACAGAGCCACAGAATGAAAACATAGCAGCGCGTGGTTATTGAATGTGTCAATCATTTCCCGCGACAAATTCTGACGTAAACAGTATGTTGTAGATGATTCGTGTTTTGTTCGCAAATATAGATATAGAAATTGTAAATAACCCACAGAACAGAGGATCTATGTTCTGTGAAATAAAAGAAAGAGAGACGGAACTATTGTTTAGATTAGGTAAACAAGAGAAATGATCTCTACTTGCGATTGCTACATTTTTTCTTACAGAATATTAATACTCTCTTGTAATAAAAGAAAAATCGCGTATGCTCTATTTGTCGTCGTTGGGGTGTGACTTTACAGCAGTATATATCCTTATCATGTTCTATAGAAAATGAAAAGGAGAGAATGCTTTCAAATTAAATAAATAGCAAATGCCGTGTAAAGTGCCAGCATTAGACCATTAACACACTGGCGAAAATTTAGTAGGAACGGAGCTCAGTGTCTTTTACTCCCTTCAAGACACTCTCAGGGTTGGTAAGTTCCAGGGCTCCGCGGGGTGGTTTCGGGTCGGCAAGGTGAAGACGGCTGAAGAAGTAGGGTGGGGTTATTTGTTGCCCCTTCGTATAAAATTAAATAAATAATAATAAGCATTCAACATCAGCATTTCTGCCTTTTAGGTCGTGCCCACTCAAATGTAGTTAGTAGTATGTTAACAGCTTTAGAAAACTTTTTTATTATTGTATATGATAAATTTCATCATACTATCCATCCTTGAAGTTTTGCCAACCCCGTGAGGGTGATGGCGTGATATTATGTATATTATGCTTTAAAACAATGTGCTTACGTCGTTTTATATGTTGCGTTTGGTGACGCGACTATTAAACTGCATAATCGGAAACCAAGGTCGTATACTTAACCTCGATATTCATTTATTTCTTACATCATGCTTGTTATGATAACCTTTTTTTATGCAAAAAGTAACAGTCGCTTATATATAGAATGCACATCATCATACATAACTGATGTTTTAATTCACCACTTCAGCCCCACTAGCATGAGCATCGCGATATTATATATAGCTCGTTTTATCACGCTAAATTGTCAAATTATTCAAAATTAAAAATCATTTATTCAGTCTTAGGCTTTTTACAAGCACTTGTGAATGTCAAGACTCAAGAAGCTACGCCGTTCGCAAAACTAAGGCGGGAGACCTTGAACAGAAAAAACCGGCAAAAACCTCAGCAAGGGCTGTTTTTTTCTCCCTGTATTGTGTACTATGGAGGTCGACAGTTAGAACATCCATTCATGAAATTCGTGGTGCTCATTCTAAGGGGACTGGTTACTACCAATATTTAAACGCATAATCAACAAACCAAAGGAAAAAAACTTTTGTTACGCTACGCTACCTCTTTTTATTTGATATCTGGCAACCGTTAACCCAACTATCTTGCGTTTGCATCGCATCCTTCCTGCGCTGGGCTTATCGACTAAACATTGTGGGCCAAGTACAGGCAGAGTACACTCGAGGACATGGCAGCGTATTATCACAATACGAATGTCGCTCATAATGGCTACTAAAATGTTATCAAATAATGAAATATAAAACGTAAATCTACACATATAAAAGCAGAAACTTAGAAAGCAAGGACTAAAGAATCGATCGATCGACGCACAGCCGACATAGCTTGCTTGCACAAGTACCTATGCTATTTTGTACAAGGTGATTGTGGCAGGTAGAACTGCTGTATCAGCTATCTTCGCGTCTGGACTTCACCTTCACTTAACATCAGGTGGGGTGAAGTCATTTGTCGGACCTATCTATAAAAAATAAAATAAAAAAAATGTTAATGATTTTATAAATAAATCCTTAAGAGGACATTATGAGGAACAGCAAATATGATCTCCCTTCTAATGATCATTTATTTATTTATTATCCTAGGGCAGCTTACAGCTTATGAACATAATAATTACAAAAGAAACAAAACACTAACGCTATTTTGACTTGCTACCACATTTTGCATATGATTTTTTGTAAATAGTGTTACATAATTTTTAACGTTGAGAAGTTTTTGGCCAGTTTTTCTCCACAGCTAAAAAAATGTCCTTAACTGGTAGTAGGAAAAAAATATGGACAATTCAAAAGAGTTGTATGTTGCATACAATTTGAATAAAAATATTTTGATTTTTGATTTAGACGGCAGTTAGGGCAAGACAAAGGTTTCAAAGCGATACACTTGTTGTTACATTGCTTGTATATCATCAGGTAGAACATGCTTGTTTACTTCACATAGTATATGAGGAAATGACTGTTTTTTACGCCGTTACGAACCTATCAATCAAAATTACGTCCGCATGATAAGTTTTTTGACTGATCTCACCATGTATGTTTTTCCAGTGTACCTTTAGGAGCAAGACCCGTTGGCCGTTCCCCAACAGTAAGCACAATAATATACTAATGATATCATTTGAAGCCAAAGTCCATTTTTGATGTGGTATTAAACAAACTGTCCTATCCGTAGTACAGTAGGTACGGCCCGGCTTATTGTTTAATCTTGGATTGGTGAATCTTGGTTGGAAGTTAGCCGCTTGAATGCGTATTAGATTTTAAAGAATAGAATTACTTATTCCGCACGCAGGTAAGACTTTAGACCGGTCAAGATTCTAGCTAGTAAATATCGCTGTCATAAAGTTTTTTTTTAATAACTGTAATATGATAGTTCTTTTTCTAAGTAGCTGCCCAGATTAAAATAATGCAGAAGTTTTGGGCACCGGAACTCAATTCAGCGAAGTTCGTGCTCGTTGTGAAGTTTATTGAACCTTCCGGGCCGGTTAAGTCAACATCAACAACTCCTGAGTAAGTTTGTAATGTGTTAGTAAGAAAATCTAATAAGCCGAAAACTTTGAAGTTTATACAAGCACGTTATTTTCTTGCTTGCAGCCGACATGGATTGAACCAAGCGTTTGGTTATAAATAAACTGATTCTTTACCTAGAACTAGTCTAATACAAGTTGATTTAAACCTAGTACTTTTTTATTTAGATATTAAAATTCCGGTACCCATACCTACCCAACCAAACTAAATATAAACATGTCTTTCATCACGCATTGAATGATTTGCAGTTTTTTTAAAAAACAAAGCCCTGCAATACGGGAGATCGCGTGGTGCATACGGCTGACAAATTCAGATGTGGTCCGAATCCGACAGAGTTCTGTTTTTACATCTGGAAAAGGCGTCGTACGCCTCCCTGGACCACCGGGAGTAGCGCGAAGAGGGTATCTGATGACTCCTCCCCGCCCAGTTAAACCAGATAATACACCTGCTCTGGTCACCACCAGACCAGACACGCACTATAAGGACCGAGGTCCCTCTAATGCGTGCCGGGAGTGCCTGGTTCCCCACAAGGTACCACACATCCTGACCTGTATGTCGGAGACTGTTTAAGCGGAGCCTCGTCTCGTGGATTTCTCGTCCACAGCGTCAACTATGTAGCTAGTCGAGTTGACCATAGTCCAAGTGACTATCCAGAACAGCTCGACTATTCTATATAAACGGGCAACCCGGAGGCATGATCACATTACGAAAGAAAGATATCAATGAATTGAAACATTCGACCTAGATTAAGTTTATATCTAATTCTCTTTCGTTCATACTGTACCTCTAGTTCACCTCATTTTTCTTATCACTCGCTCCCGTTATTTCAATCGTTTGTCTACAAGAAATAAGCGAAAGGCTCTGCTCTTTAGGACCTTAATAATAGGGCACATTTTGGCACGAATTAAACTTTCAAAATATTTAGATGAGTACAATGAGCAACACATGAAGTAATCACAAAGAGTAATTTTTTTTCAAACGATTGTCCTTCTTAAAATTATGAGATCTAACAGTTAAATGCTTAAAAATAAAAATATGTCAAGTAGATCACTTTAATAAGACGTTGTTTATTTCATTGAAACAGATGAATAAAATAGGTTCGTGAACTAGCGAGTTAGATGAAGTTACCTAGAGAAAATATTGATTGAATTTAGATGAAACATTGAACTAGAGGAAAATATTGAACTAAATGAACTAGATGAAAATTTTTGTTTATTGTAAGGATTCGTATCGTTCTTTTCAGCATATATTGCGGAAGGCTATCCCGGTTGGAATTCTTTGCATTTATGAAAAATGGTTAGTCTTTTTAAAATGTATGCCACACAGAATTATAAACTTCGTTAATAACGCATCATAAAAATCGGAATCTAGAAAGAAGGTCTTTGTATGAAAAATATGACTAATGCAGATAAAGTTATTTCACTTCAGAATTATTGCTTAATTATCTCGGAAAACGGCTACAAAAGGCATTCTAGATAATTGAGACCTTGACATTAATGCTGGAATATTGTTTTATAGACTTTCGTTTCTATAAAAAGAAACTCGTGGATACCTAACTTTTTAAATTGTTTAAAGCCGATTTCTTGAATGAGGATGTCGAAGCTACTTCGTACATCATTTACGGTACCATCAAGATCTTATCTTTGGATACGATGTATTTAATGACAGCACCTTTATCACGTAGAAATAAGAGTAATATTCGTAGTGTAAGATTATCCACTATGATGTTCTTGCTGTCAATGCGCTATGGGGGCTTATCAATGGGAAGCAATGCCCGTATCGGGCATTGACTGACAGGATCAATTTATAATCTTGTCTTTTTAGCTAAAATGTAATTTTACCAATTATTATATGTATGTTAGTGAGATTAATATCTATCATTTGGTAATTACCGCAGGCACGGTAAAAGCTAAAAAAATAGGGAGTAAGTAGTTGTATCAATATTTTGGGGAGCGGGTAGGGTTGCCACCTTTTCGTCCAAATAAAGTACATTGGATAATAAAGGTAGGAAAACATCGTAAATACACAATAAACATAGGCGTACATCATGCCAAAAATAAAGTACTTTTTATTACACTTTAATAGTAAGCTTAAAAATATAATTTACGTTGCTACGAGCAACTTTTCATAAATAATTTGTGGCCACTAAAAATCTGTAGTTCTTTTCCGCAATGGGAAAGGTCATGATGTAAAGCCTTACAGCCACGAAAAAGCTGCAGAAATGAGCATAACATGTTTTACACATACTGTCAGCATATTTTACGCAGATTTTTTCCTATTAACCTTTTTTTGTATATTTTATGTAAAATTAATCCGCGAGTAATCCAACCACATTAAAAAAAAGCATTTTCGCGTACTTTATTGTTGGCATAAAGTATAGAGTACAGTTACACGAAATAACGTACAATACTTTAAAATAAAGTACGGGTGGCAACCCTAGGAGCCTAATGAATGTTTCAAGTATTTACATTGTTTACAGAAACGATTAAAGCAGAAGGTTCATTTATCTATGGAATTCAAGCAAATGGTCTATTTTTAGGTTTGGCAATTTAGCGTAGGTAGGCTTTAGGGGTGGATGTGGGAGTAGTCATGACCCCTATACGACCCCGCCTTGCACCGCGCCTCCTCGAATTCATTTCTTTTGACTAAAATGTTTAAATCGTTTTAAATAACGTAGGGTTCAAAAATTTAATAAAATTGCCAATACCTCTAAAATTTTTGTGGGTTTACTATTAAAAGGAACCCAGTGTTGAATACTTAATTTTTCTACCATTAGAAAGCATAAAGTAAAGTTTGCTCAGTTAAGCTATGGTTAAATATTTCTACTCTTTTTCGGTTTTGCAGTACGGCCGTTACGTAAGAAATAATAAAATTACATACATACAAACAAATATACAGGTGAAACTAATAAAAGCGTGTCATATTATCAGTATTCAAGGAAAAATTACGTCCAGCTGTTATATACAAAACGTTTTTCGATTTATAGATATGATAACTGCATTATATGATATCAATATCTTGGAAAAACCTTTTAGGTTGGCAGGGTACATGACAAATCGGTAATAATGATTAATTTTCTTTAGAAAGATTGCAAACACGTTGGCTTAAAAGATTTTTCAAATCCATCTTGAATTACTGAGCATACCTGTACCTAATTTTAATTTTTATTACATTCTATTTTTTTTTTAGATTAAAATATTGACCATTTTCCATTTAAAGATAAATTTCTTTTTTCTTGATATAATAATTTGCGTACTGATGATGGCATAGCGAGACTTATCAACCGAGTTGTTTTCTAGTATAACTAGCGGCCGCCCTCGACTTCGAACGCGTGGAGTTAGTTAGAAATAAAGGTTCACTGCTTGTTACCCATAGGTGATGGCGTGATAATATGTAGCCTATATGTTGACCCGACTTCTTAATAATATTCGTGCAAAATTTGAAGTAAATCTTTGCAGTACTTTTTGAGTTTATCCCGGACATCCATACAGACAAAAATTATGAAAACTTTACTTACTTTTGGCTTCGGTATCGATTGTAGATTACCCACCACACACCAAGTATTCTTTTAAAAAAATATTCAATGTACAGTTTTGACTTTCCTACCATTTTATAATATGTATAGATATTACAGCCTTTTTCAATATTTATTTCATGATGTCGCGTGTGTTCTTTATTTTCTTTCTAAACTAAATGTTGAAACGACAGACAGACAGACGGACAACAACAGTGTCTGTCTGTCCAGACCCTTTATTACGTGAAAGCGTGGAGGTAACTAGTTGATATTTAAACCATATTCTCTGGTTTGCGGTCCCTTGAAGCAGTGAAAAAATCAAGCTTCTAAGTTAGCGTAAAAAAATATTAATTCGTTTTTCTGCGTCTGTCTGTCTGTGAAGAACCTTTATCTCGGGCACGCGTAAAGGTATCGAGTTAAATTTTAAACCGTATGTCTAAAGTTTTTAGAAGCTGCGTCCGTAAAAAAGATACGGCCATTTATGTTGCGTACATAAATTTCTCAATGGGAGTTTTTTACTAATAATGCGAACAAAAAGTTTTATGTTCATGATTAATTTTTAAGGTTACGCTGAAGTCAAAGTTGTTTGTCCCACCCGCCACTAGTGACTACCTCTACAAAATAAAGAGGACAGAAGGTAATCTAAATCTACATACTAAGTGAGTTCGATCAACGCAAGACACCGCTCACGGACACGATATCTCGGACCATTTGAGACCAGTGCGAGCGGGAGTTCCATCCGCTTGAGAAACGCGTTGTGAATTTTATTGTGCAAAAGCGGCCCAACAAAAAAGTTTTTATTACTGTTAAGTAGCCGTTTGTTTGATTCAACCTGGAGTGGTGAACTGTTTTTTTTACTTTGTACCTAATGTAACAATAAAATTAAAATACTTTAGTTATTATCGGTTTATACTTCAATTCTTCCTGTTTCATTCTCAACAATAAATCAAACAAGTGGATGCGTACGAGTGCCACTACCACGCTTTTTATTGTTTACAAGCCAAAGTTGACAATTCTAGTGCGAGCGTCGAGCGTACATGGTTATGAATATTGTAGAATGTACATACGTGAGATTATCTTCTGTTTTATCTATTTTGTGCTACCGCTCTCCGCTCGGGGGCCTCAATGCAAAGTTTAAAAGGTCTTTTATCTATTCTATGTGAGCGAGTCGTGATCGCTCACCGTAATGAATGAATCATCTATCACATCATTGCCTTGGGACCAGATCCTTTTTCCTGACACAATAAGGTATCAGTATTACTTTTGGTAAATACCGGGCTCATTTCTTACACGAATGGGGAGCCAGTAGAAAGTTACTCCCACACAAGACTTAATGCACGGTTTTAAAGTAGATTTTACAACCGCGCAACTTTATCTGCCGCAGACATCAGTTGTGGTTAAATATACATATTACCGCTACTTCTGTAGAGGGTACATTAAGATCGATGTATGGGAGTCATTATGAACGTTATTGCACTGATAAATAAGCTAGATATTTCCTGAAAAAAGTATTTATTGCCCATCGTAGGCCGTAATGGAACTTAGCAAGAAGTATAGAGGAGTTTTGGTAGGCAATTGATTAAAATTCTCAAATCTGCAAAATATCTAAGGTTTTATGAATTATATGAACGCTTACAACATAAATTGAAATTCCATAGAATTCTGATTCGGATTACAAGAAATGTTCGTACCATTAACCAACCCGGTGAAAACCGCGTAGATAATATTTAATCAGTAAGTGAGTGTACATTGTATATGTTTGAATCAGGGTAAGGCTAACGGCTGTGTCACGCCACAGTTACTTCGTTTACCGCTAATGCTAAACTGCTGTGTACAATACCGTGGCAGTATAATAATATATACAACCTGAGAGTCAGCTGTAGGAAACAGTTAAATTAAAACTGTAACCTTCTTGCATTTCACGTCTGTTATTTAAAACTTTGTAGCTTAATGGCTTCCTATACTCATTTAACCTCTTTAAAGAAAACACTGTAAACTAGACCATGGGGTTAGTCAAAGGTAAAGTTACTTGCCTGTACCTTTGTCCGAGAATCGCTTTTGCAATTTTTCTCTGAACTTTGAAACACATTTTCGATATAGCTTCTCTTGTCGACAGAGATAGATAGATCTAAGAGCACTTACGTATTGCAGAATCATAATAAAGAACATGTGGAAAAATCATACCCCTTGCATTATTTCAGCAAAAGCCAACAACAAAATAAGAATGTAAAACGTCAGAATACGGCTCGCAATATTGGGAAGGACCATGTAGGTACTCAGTTTGATGAGATGGCTTTATAGCTGTACCTACAGGGTTACCACAAACAAACTTTACAGCTTAGTATAGATGAAACAAACGAACCAATATGACCTCCATGTTAAATTTAATTTTCAGAAGACAAGAATGTACTTGTAGAGATTTCTTGTATTAGTGAAAAACTTTGTAATGCATACGTGAATTTAAATATTACTCCCATGCTGTCCAAAAACCAGCATCCTTTCTAAGTTACAGTCAGACTAGAGTTTTGACATGACGTCTTTTAAATCGATGAACAACAGCTGCACGTACGAAACAGTATGACGTCTGTCATGTCATAACGTGACAAGAGTCATAAGTTAGTTCAACGTTCCGCGGTGTGTGAGGTGAGGCAGAGTGGTTTCTTCGACCCCTCATAGAGTACCGCACCCCCCGGAGCCTATCTCGGGCCCCCATAGAGCTACAGAGGCATGGTTGGGCTCAAACGAATCGGAACAAAAAGCCCCGAGGAAAACAGCAAACCACACGTTATCACATAAAACTATCGTCCGTAAACCGATTTAACGGCAACCATTATTAAAGTTGCTATTAATTTCGGTAAAGGACATGGCTAAGAAACTGCCCTTAACGTGTATAAATATTTCGCACTAGCCCGTAACTTTACAATATTTTTTCATTAATTATTACGTGTTTATTATTCTCATACAACTTTCGTGAAATATTCAAATATTAAGAAGTATAAAAATTGACTTCATGTCTGTTTCAAAAGCAAAATGTTCCGTTTTACAAAATAAATGAAGAATAAATGTACACAAAAAATATTTGTGATAGTATATCGAAATAAACAATATTATTTCTAAACTCCTTTAAACTAGAAGGCTTACTTGGCCCTATTTTTTATTATAACAAATCACTGAAGGCCTAAAATAATAGATTTTATTATTCTGATCAGGCTTAAGACAAGGCTGTGTGATAATCAATCTTTTAATTTTTGCAAATGCACAAAATAAATCTTCACAGATTTCCTGTCAGGCCAACGATAACAAATTATTTAAGATATTTGTATTTATTTTTGCTTTAAAAAACTTTTTGTGAAGAGTTAATCATAGAAATGGGAAGAAAGATTCTAAGAAAATGCGAAATTGATGACTCTGTAAATAATTGTCAACATCTTTTATCAACTGTAGTAAGGTAATGACATAGTAGGAGTTTTCATAATTTTCAAGATTGTGACTTTATCAAAAGTTCCTGAGTCTTTTTTCATAGAGATTATAAATATTCAGCCATTTACCATTAAATATTACTTAGTACAGTATTTATACATTGCCAGGGCAGTCGCTCATACAAAACTTTACCATGTCCTTTACTAATTATTCTTTATAAGTACAAAATATAGGGTCACGTCGAAACTTATATGAAACAGAAAATAAATAGATTTAGTAAATAATAATTGACTTATTTGTAGAACAAAAAAATTACTTGATCCAAAGTCACTAATATAATTATAGTTTTTATTGCAAAAAGAAAAATATTTTAACGGTTACGAATATTGTAACACTATATATTCATGGAAGGAAAGTGAACTTATATGTTACAGCAAAAAAAAGCAAAAAAGTATTTAACAGCCTGCAGCAGCCCTGCTGCTACTTATAAATAATTCCATGGGTCCACGAACCTGAAACGACCTAATGAATAGTTTAAGCTGCCCGTTTTATAGGATTTTCTTAAAGGCAGTTTTACGTGATCCTGCCTTTACCTTGCGCAAAAGCTAAGCCAAATCTAGAATCACCAGTTACCAATGGAATCCAATGTTCATTGTTGAGTGCTGATGCTTGCAAATGTAGCTGTAATGTTAACGGCTTTTAACGAGCTTTCAAAAGCAGAAAGTAGCTCTAGATTAAAAAAATCAAATCGCACACTAAATGCGCTAACAATTGCGTGAGTTCTGGATCATTTCAAACTTCCATAAAAAGTTCTCGATTATTTCAAACTTCGATAAAAAGCATGACACCTGTAAAAAAACCTAATAAATTAAAATTAAATAAATAAAGAAAGAAGTGGCAACTTCCTTTAAGAATAAGGAAAACCAACCTCAAACGAAGTTGTAAAAGTTGCGGCACTTTTTATCGACGAACTTTGAGCGTATAAAAGTGACGATACGAAAAAGCCATATTAAATAAATCTTGTTGATTTTCCTGGAGGCTTACTCAATAAGATAAAAATACACGAAAAAACGCTAAAAATGCACAGGTTCCCAGTGTGTATGTCTGTGTACTACACATATTCACATCCCTAATAGAAATGCTCTCCCCGATGGGAACGTGATAATATCAAACGAGGAACAACATAAAATGCACGCGAGACTAAGTAAAATAATATACCTATTCGTGTTATCATTACATTATATTTACTTTCACAATTAATTCAATTTATGAAAATTTCAGTGAAAAATACGAAAGTAAGGCAGTTAACGTTACACAGTATCGTTGAAGGCAGTGTACCAAAAGAGACATACTTAATTTGTAGCAATGTGTCCTAAATAATTGTCTATTTCAATTTAAATTACTTGAACCTGATTAACATTTTCTATTAAACTTTAGGCAAATACCAAAAATCTTATTCAGCCAAAGGATAACAAACAATAAAACAAGTTTTGGTCTTAGTTTGCGCTCCCGACATCTGACAAGGAACTTAGCATAACAGTCAGCTTCTGAAACAAGGGTCCAACTGTAACGAGCTTATCGCAATGATTTATTGGCATGTGACGATTTACAAAAAGAATATTCGATAGAACAAAGAGATTTCGGAATTGGCATCGCTGAAAATGATCGTGCGGATATTATTATTTTATAGGAATATCAATTTATTTTTTGAGTTTCAGGAGAATAAGACGTATCTGTTTGTGGCTATATACTTGTTGGTAAGATTACCTGTAGATCAAATTATTCGACAGAACTAGCAATGTTCGTATATTTTTTAAACATTTCTAAGCCATTATCTTTTGATCCTTTAATTTTATCCGACATTCTTCGTTATTTATAAAATCATAACAAAGACAAAGGGGCAATGTAGAGTTCGAATTCCTGTAGAATACTATTGCATATTTTGAGGATGGCCCATGTGAAAATAAATTTTGGAACTTGTGTGGAATAGGCATCTTTCAATAGTCAGAATTAATGGAGTACTTCCAAGAATCTTGAGAAGTAGGTGATAGATTAAGTATAGATTAACAATGGAACAATTATCACCTGTCTTTGTTGTCAAGTGTCTCTTAAGCCTAAGCAATCACTCCACCGTAACTAAAGGTAATTTTACTGAAAAAGTTACAAAAATATACATGAAGGATAACGAAGAAAAGTTCATTTATTACCAATGAATGAATAATATTGCAATCTGATAGCTACTCACTTAATACTTTGATCCTTCCTTAATAATTTTTTATCAGGGATTACAGTTTCAAAATCTACGCCAGTCGTTATCCAGGGGCCCAAGAAGTCTTAATTAATAAAGCAAACAAGAAAAGCATTCCACTTTGTCATAACAACTAGCTATTTCGAAAATCTACTGATATTGTATCAAAAGTATTAGGATCAGTTCAACGGAACCGCTCTAAAACCTGTAACTGATGCTTCGGGGGTAGTAAAACAACGCGTTAATTTCCAAGTAAGTAGTCATCACAGCTCGATTAGACGTGTTCTGGGTGCTCTCTGTAATCTATTAGTCCATCAAGACGTTAATTCCTACGTTATCGCTACGGGTTGGTGGTGCTAAAATGTGCTCAAATTGCGTTCGCGTTCAGTTCGCTACGATAATGAAATCTGCCAGCAGCTCCTCGCCTCGCCTCCTTCAACAAATGTGTACCTACTTTAAATTCTTGTTGGAACTTCGTCGTGTAAGCTAGTTTTAATTATAATTTAATCGCGCTAGCTTGATTTAGAGCTCAGAAATAGGGCGAAGTTGTTGCGCAGATCCGAGGGTGTTGAGAATACCAACGGCAAGATAAATTCAGTGATCGCATGAAATATTCCCAGCAACTATCACGTTCACATAATTTTCGTTTATCTTTTTGTCTTAGAGAAAGGCCATGCGTGGGCAGTATTTAACATACCACTGACAGTGCAAACTATCTGAAGGCTACAAGCTACAGTCACAGACTTAACTATTGCTAGATGCTGCTGACATCCCCCATGGCAAGCATACTCGACGCACAAGCTAGACACTTACCTGTAAGTGTCTCAAGCGGGCTGTCAGAGCAAAATGAGGTCATGCACAAAGGGATAGTTAGAGGTCCTCGGGAAATCGTGAACTGCAAGGTTTCCCTCACAGTCGAGGTTGTGGGGGGGGATCTGGGATCCGCGTGCATTAAAAGAAGTCAATTAATCAATACCTGATTAGATAGGATTGTACGGTGTGATACTTTCATTTGATGAAAACCTCATTCTTATTAATCGAGAATAATCTCTTATCTATTAGACAAGTCCGTCCGTCCGTCCGTGGTGCTGTTTCAGCGGCCAAACCGTAAGAGAGAGAGAGAGAGAATAGTCTGATAAGACTACAAACCGGATTTGAGTAACGTAGCACTTCCGGTTTTCGAGAAATCACGTGATTTCTATTTCAAACGAAACCACACAAAATCTCCGAAGTTCTCAATTAATTAAATACATTTTTTTTTTGTGAACATTTGGTTCACTGGTTTGCTAGTTTTACATTAATGGAGGTAATTCTAGACATAAAACCTAGTCAGGCTATATTCTATATAGTCCAGTCAACGTAGACAAAAAAAGTCGCGTTTTGTTGCAATAAATTGCACTTTATAGTTTTTTTTTGTATATTGTTAGGTTACTTACATGCATACTTGCATTCTAGTCAGATTTTTAGTTTATCTCACTAGAATGCAGCTAAGATTACAAATTCCTACATTTCGGGGAAAATAGCCTTTTTCTGAAGTACTCTATTTCAAAGTCTATCAGACGTACAGGATAGAAATGGCATTCTTGAAGTAGATAATTATGTCCAACTTTAAAATAGGATTTTAAGATTGATTTTTATAGGATACATAGGATTTTCAAAAGTAATAAGCGACAAGCCGAAAATAGACTGATAATTTTTAGGATTTTTGGGGCACCACGCAGTTAGCACAGGTCTTACGAAGCTGCAAATTACTGGTAACTAACAACACACAACACACCAAAAAATCAGCACAGTGAAATTTATTGCAACCTACGATGACTCGTTTGACTGGCCTAATACTAATACAATACACAGTAGGTATTCGCAGTCGTATTTTCGAGTCAAAGGGCAATTATTTATTTATTTGAGCATTTGATCATCATTACTTAATTTGGTAATCAAGCACATAGAATTATCACTTTAATCGGTAACTGATGTATTGTAAAGAAGAAAGAAGTAAAGATAGGCAGGTAAATATTTTCATGAGACGATAATGAAATGTCAAGATATGATGTCTAACAAGAATTATGGTAGAAAAGTTGATGACATCGCTCCGTGCACCGTGACGGTCGGAGCTATAAAAAAGCAAAGTAACCAACTAAAAGCTTTTAAACAAATTGTGTTCGAAGCCGCAAATACTTTTAGAACCGATATCTGTGACATCGACACACATCTGGCCCCTCGTGGGAGCAGCCATTCTAGCGTAAAACGAGAAATCCACTCCGAACCTGCCCTTTGGGAGTCGTCAAACTATCAGCGCTGTATAAACTTATGCTCTAAAAATAGCTTATCGTGTGGTCTATTTACTATATATTTATATATATATAAACTAAAATAACTTTTTTGTTGTCTGAAAAAGGCTTGAGGCCATCCAAGCGAAACATACACCTACTAACCCTTTAAAGGTATGTTTCGCTAAGTATCAAATTAGCAATAAATATAATTTCGTGACAAGATATTGAAATAAACAAGAACGAATGAAAATAATAATGTTGTTTCCTTTATCTCACTTAGGTTTTTAAACACGTCTCGGTGGCATTTGCTGGATCTTCTATCGGATGAGTCTCGGGTGGCGGATCGAGGAGTGGGAGTGATATGGAGGCTTCTACTGGCGTGAACCAACCGGATGAAAAACTCGACTCGCGGCTGGCGGCCCGGATAACCAAGAGTGAAATGAGGGGAAGAACTGGTAACCACGCACATACATACATACATTGTTCAGGCAGGGCACAAATTCTTTGTAAAAAAGTGGGGACTACGAGGGAGACAATCTTTATAAGAAAGTACCCTTGGGGAGACTTGGCGTGTGCCCACGTTCGGCACGGCACGACTCTGGTAAGGTTCCGCAGTAAAGACTAGAGACTGAATAATGGGCTGTATATCCCATACAGAGGTAAGCGCGAACCGATTAGGCTAATTAACCTGCTGAAAGCGCGCCTGAAGAAAGGTCATAGATATTTTCCCACCTGTAACTGCTTCCTAGTGGGTGAAGTCAGTTACTAGAATTACACCACCAGCAGAACCTGGTCCTTGCAGTTAAATCGCTCTTTTGATGGTTTTCATTCTGCAAATGGAAATCAATCGACGATTGGTTGGTAAACCACACGAGGTGTTCGATCTAATTGACAATCTCCCGGGAAGAACATTTCTCGTCAAGTTTTTGCCGCTTTTGCTCGATATTATAGTATAATGCCTAATATTAGAGGAGATAGATCATGGTAGGAGTCCGACTCGCACTTGGCCATTTTTTTTTGATTCGAGTACAGTAAAAGTTCCTTATTCGCGGAGTATACGTTCCAGAAATATGTCGCGAATACAGAAACCGTGAATACGGAGTGGTAATTTATATTAAATTATAGGGGTTACGTTCCAAAGCGGCATAAAAAAACAATATTTTTAATTAATCAATGAATTGAACTAATTTTTTGTCAGGCTTAGGCAAGCGTTTAAAGAACTGTTAATTTAAACAGTAGCACTGATATTTATCACGTCGAATCAATTTTTTCTTTGCCGAAATTATAATTTAGGAGCACAGCGGAAGACTTACTCGATCACAATTTTTGGAATGAATGAAAAGAGGGGTGAATAAAATACGCAAAGCGGCTCTTACCAAAGGACATGGCGGAGAGTCTAAGTTACATATGTGATGTTATCATATGATATGATACTTAAACATTTAACAATATGTTTTAAGCATAGAGTAATAAGTTGTTTTACATAAACATTATTCTGTTTGTTAACGTTCTCAAACAGCGTCTCATATCAAAAGAAAAGGCGAACCATCTTATGCACCGGCGATAGCATTTGACAACATACCGTAGACGGAGTTAAAATAAGGTCTATTTTATTTATTTTATATTTAATCCATCTACCGACGCGTTTAGGAAGGTTACCAAATCCTTAATATTTTGATTAGATACGCGAATAAATTTTTTTTGCCGCGAATATGGGAATTCGGTCGCAATTTTTTAATCCGCGAATAGTGAAAACGCGAATATAGGAAGCGTGAATAAGGAGCTTTTACTATATTGTATTCATTTGCCTAGTCGTAAAGCTTTTGTAAGTTTTACAAATACTTCGTTGTTAAAAAGGGTGAAAAATAAATTATATAATGCGGCTAAGCTACCAAATTAATCATAATAGACCTCATGACCTAACTCGCATATCTCTGATATTATTGTGGTTGACATTATTGTCATTTTGTATTTATTTTAGTTATTTTGTTTTTTTTATATAATATATGGCTAAATGGATGAAATAATTGAATTGAATTATTTTATTTCAAACGATTGGCCAAATATGTAATAACAATGTAACTGTTCTGTGCTACAATTTGAAAATTAAAAACTAAGATTTACAATATTTCGCAGTATCATCATCATTAGCCCCACTGCTGGGGCACAGGCCTTCCCTATGGATGGAATAGGGAGATTGGGTCATGTACCCACCACGCGGGCCCAGTGCGGATTGGCGGATGCTAACGACTGCAGATGCAGCTAGGATCAACGACTTAACGTACCTTTCGAAGCACGAAGGTACTCAAGATAGAAGATTTTTGGTCACCCATCCAATGGCCGACCACTGCGAAAGTTGCTTAACTTCAACGATCGCAGCCGAACGCGCTAAACTGCCGCGCCATCGAGCTCGTCGATCGATTTCGCAGTATTATCATCATCTAAAATGTACATTACACCTAATACGAAACCTGTCTCACACAATAACAAAACCAAGAAATAAGGACATTCAAATTGAAAGATACATTTAACATAAAAAGAAGCAGACAGTCTTTCATTAGAAAATTGTGAAGAAATATCATCGAATGAGGTTCCTTTAAAAGTTAAAGTACACCGGGACATTTGGGTCAATCAATAGCACGACAATACTACTCGGTGGCGGCAGCACGCATTTCGTGTTAACTATTCATCGACGTCCGACATTAAGGCAAGTCAAAGATTGACGATTTACAGCGATCAATGACGCAAGTAACTATCAGTTTGCAACTGCGGATTAGCCTCACAAATTGATATTGAGCACTGCAGTCGTGAAATAACGAAATCTCTTTTACGACAGACAGTGAACCCCGGTTTAATACAACGGTAAGAGGCGGTAAATTCTAGTCTAGTCGTATAAAGTTTCCACATAAATCAGTGCAGTCAACATGGTAATGTGTACTATTCCATATAAGTTTTAGTTTAATACTATTTATAATACTAGACATTTCGGAGATCTGCATCTGGGACCGGAATAAGTAGCGTTTTCGCCATTAGATGACAATATAGTATTGCAGCACACGGTAATATGGCGTATAGTTTTACAGCTTTAGTCGCTCTAACAGATTTTAAGCTATGATCTGTTTTTCCTAATTCTGTTGACTGTAGAATGAAATATTGATTAGCGTTGCCTAGAGAGAGTAATATTTAATAACCTTTAAGTACGTCTGTATTGATTTTGATGTCTTTAATACTATAACGGTATAATCCTCACTCACACAATAAAATTTGGTATGCGCGATACTTTCGGCAGTTTGTAAGCACGCATACCAAGATAATTATAAATGTGACATTAAAACGGAGAATTAAAAAAAAAGGTTTCCATGATAATGGATAAAGTTTACCCCTTATCACACCATTCAAATAGGTATGCGAGATCTTTCCGGCTAAAAATCATTAATCGGCCGAATTTTTTCTTTTTGAACTTAATATTTCACAAAATATTCTATAAGATTGATCAAAATCCGTGAAAATAATTAAATTAAAATATTTCCGGCCAATCAAATCCACGCCGACCAAGCAAATATTGTTCGTCTAAACGTTAACTTTTAATTTTTATTAAAAATATTAGAATCCGTGATCACGGAGCTTTCAGGATTGGTGGCTCCTCACCTATCACTTAAGTATATGAAAAATAGATAGTAGCCGATACGTTGGTAGAAAATCGGTCAGGCCGTTTCGGCGGAGTATGGTAACTAACATTGTGACACGAGAATTTTATATATAAGATAGAGTGCCGCTTATATTCTCTTCTACTCTATATTATCGTTTCTCGTTCACTGGAACCTAGTAAAATTGCAAACTTATTTCGTACATGTTCATGAAAATAATTAAGAAGTTCTGTGTTAAAAAAAAATATTAATTATAATAATGATGTTATCCGTTTTGTCTCAACTCTTTTTACCAACTCTGAAAAATTAATATTACATAATAAGAAAAATGGCTTCTATCCAAATAGTAAACTGCGCAAAAAGATTATAGCACAGTTACAAATGCTTTGACTAAAAACGAAATCGTGAGTTGGAAAAAAATCTAACACGCTTATGTAGATGTAAGGTATCTTGTTCTGACTTTTTAGTGTTGTTTTTGCTGAATGAATATAACACAGAAAAAATAAACAGCGTACACTTCGAGAAACTGAATAAGGTTATTGATCCTGGTTACTGCTAAGCACAAACAAGTATGTACAGTCAAGCGTAACAAGGCGTTTGTGTACCATTTATTTGTCACGTAGTATAATCAAATATCCGATACTATGGGAAAAATTAACATCGAATCTACTCACTCGAATTGAGCAAAACCTTCATCAAAGTATATATACTTCATAAACATTTTCTTAGCGTCATATAATTCGTTAGACAAACATTCTGTATAGATGTGAACCAACATTTGAATATAAAGAAATTAGTAGCACCAACTGTGTCTCATCTGTTACAGATTAGCAATGTAAATGTTCTATGCGAGTGTTTGGTTAATCTCATGCAAGTTTTTCATTGCAGTGCCATTTCTTTTAATTATTTAATATAGAACTTTGCAGGTGCTAACTCCGAAAGCATCTAAGTAAAATGGAGCTTGTATTTTAACCGTAAATCTACTTACATTAGCATAATGCAGTGGGTAGATACGCGGCCGGTAAGTTTTACTTACGGCATACAGGCTGTTGTGCGAAAAAATAAACTCGTACCTAATAAAGATTTACATACGAAATTTTCATTTGCGGTTGTTTTACCGCAGAGAAGGCGGCGGTATAACATACGCGAAGCATAGAAATTTTGGGTTTACATTGAACAAGTGAGGTTTCTTGTTGCATGTGTGGAAGAGTCGTAACTTTTCAACGAGGCATCATAAATAAAAAGCGCTTGTAAAAGCTGCTTATTCTAGAGGATTTTAAAAATGCTCGTTTGTTGTTTTGCTGATGGAAGACTTTGGAATCGACAGAATATAGGCAGATGCTGATCTAAAATTCAGAGAGATGCTTTTTATGAAAATAAAATAATAAACGGAAAAAAAACTTAAATAACTTTGTCATGGTAATGATAAGAAAAATAAGGAAACAAACCGTAATCATTTATTACCTACTTGCAGGGTCAGAATTTCAATCTCCTTCTCCCTGAAACACACATAAATGGAACCCTGCTGAAAGTATTTGTCACCCTTCACGTCAAAAGTTAGAAATGAGATGAACAAGGTTCCCAGCTTTATCATCCTGCCTGAAGTTAATGGGGATTAGTTAATTAAACAAGTTCTCCGGTTTCGTATTATCATACGAATAGTTTAAAGTTTTCATTCGTGTCAACCAGGTCAGCGCGAGGCGACCTGCCCCAACTTAGGTCACTTCATTAAATGGTGACCTTATCCTAATAAAACGGCTGAAAATTTCGCTGCTAAGTTTTAACTGTGTACGAGACTTGCTATTTTATTACTTTAATACTCCTCTCTATGGAAGAACAACTTGTTCCTGTAGGAAATAACATTTTTCGTTTCATAGGAAATAACAACGCCTCTTGCTCATAGAGGTGATGTAGTAAGTAAACGAAATACTATGGAGACCTTCAGTTACGATTCGATGAAAAAATTATGGACACATGTTTTCTTTTGTCAGTCAACAAAAATTGAATTTAAAATTTGGCAAGTGCCTGATGTAATTCTATAAAGCCTTAAACACAAAAGTTTATTCTAAACCAGTTCTTAACTGGTGGCTCCTGAAAGCATCAGAAGTGGTGCGAAGTCCGTTCGAAAAAATATTACATAAGGAAGAACGTAGTAAGTAACATAGTAACTAAGGTCAAGAACCGCTATTCTAAAGTATCTTATTTTGTGTTATCTAAAGCTTTGGCCGGCAAGGATAAGACACTTCCTGCTGATGTTCTTATCATCACGATCTAAGGAAAAACCACAACAGCTTTTTCCCCCAAGATAAAGTCATCTACCAAGATCTGGTATAATTTATTAGATGTATATTTGAATTCGATCAATCACATAACGAGAAAACTGTCTTATATCAAAGATAGCTCATAGTAATTTAGGAATCCTTTTTATCCCAGAATAATATTAAGGTTCTTGTGAGAGTCTTATGAAAACGAACTATAGGACTTACTGGTTCACGGGATATTTTTTTTAATTTCATTTGGATTAAAGCTTTCCTTTAGGGTGTTTTTTTTATTCTTAAAAAAGGAAATGTCAAGTTATTCATAAAAACAAAACACGGAACAAAGATATGCCCACAGATGAACCCGGCTAAGGTTTTGGCCTTAAGGGTGGTCAGTAACATTTGACCGTGATGTTCTTGCATTAATATAAAGCCCGCCCACACTGGGCCGTCTTTGTGTTCTTTATTTAGTTTAATTCTTGCCGGAAGAATAACAAAAACATAATTTCGGTGACCTTCTTAAAAATAAAAGTTTCGTTGCGTATCTTTGTATCGCGCATAATGGTAATCTGAGCCGTATCATCATCAATTCTCATCAAATTCATCTATTAATGTCCACACTGCTAGGGCACAGGCCTTCACTATGGATGGAAAGGGAGATAGGGCCATGACCCACCACGCGGGTCCAGTGCGGATTAGCGGGTGCTGACCCACCACGCGGGCCCAGTGCGGATTAGCGGGTGCTAACGACTGAAGATGCAGCCGGACCAACGGCTTAACGTGCCTTCCGAAGCACGGAAGAAGTCGAGATAGAAGATTTTTGGTCACCCATCCAATGACCGACCACTGCGAAAGTTGCTTAACTTCAACGATCGCAGCCGAGCGCGCTAACCGACCGCGCCATCGAGCTCCTGAGCCGTAGAAATATGAATAATTTTTAACACGAAACCACAAAAAATCTTCCTGTCGTACTAATATGGATCTTTATAATATCCTTTTTGAAATATCCTCTCACATTTACCAAAAGTACAGTGCCGTCTATAATGTTAGCGTGAAAATTAATTATCCGTGAGAATTGACTGGTCGCAGTCAATAAGTATTTAAATCGATGTGACTGAGCAATCATTTTTATAAGATTTTTTCTTTATTAACTGCAAGTAATCAGGTCAGTTCAATTTAAGACGTGTTAAAAATAAATAATTTCTAATTTTAATTTAAGTATTTAACTGCTATACTTAAAAAACTAAAGTTGCTTATCCGCTATCCGGTCGGAAGGTGAATCTGATCTGGTGCCTTGACCGTTTGGAATATTTTCTAGTAAAATCTTCAGATTAATAAATATTTTTTTCCTTCTATATTTAAATTGGAAAGCGGAACCTACGCCTTTGTTCTTTTTTATCAGAAGAAGGCCTTATAACAATAGCTGCTTTTGTCACTATTTTGTTGGAAATAAGACTCTGTACTTTGATTATACATATTATTATACTACCTACATAACGTATTTAACTGCACGGAAGAAGCACAAAAAATTTCTACTATATGGTACATATGCTCATCGCTATACACTCACCCATTGACTCCTTTAGTATCTGACATAGAGGCACACACACCTTGCCCCAAACATGAGCCTTGCGTTGTTTATTTGGATTGCTCTATCTAGCTAGGTGTATCAATAAATCAAAGGCTCTGCATACTCTCAGCTGCACTCTGAACTAGTCAATGTTTGTTATTATTATTTGTAACAAAGCCGCCACCATGTCTGTCCAAGTAGAGATTCAGCAAACAAGTCCCATACCTTTGCATTGTGCCACACCACTTGTCTCACAAGACAAGGGGACGTTATTTCCCCGAAATTGTGTACTAATGCAATGGAGGATATGTTCCAGACGCTGAACTGGAAAGGACGTGGCATCAACATAAATGGCGAACGCATCTCTCACTTGCGATTTGAAACCCACATCGTCATCATGGCAGAAACCCTGCAGGACCTACAAAAAATGCTGAATGAACTGGCTGACTCTTCTATACGCAACGGCTTACAGATGAACTTGGATAAAACCAAGGTCATGTTCAATGAACATATTCTACCGGAACCGATTGCAATACACGGTGCCGTTCTCGAAGTTGTTCAAAAATATGTGTACCTCGGGCAGAAATTGCAGTTAGGTAGAAACAACTTTGAGGACGAGGTAAATAGAAGAATTCAGCTAGGTTGGGCAGCGTTTGGGAAGCTACGTCAAGTCCTGACATCGTCGATCCCACAGTGCCTAAAGACGAAAGTCTTCAGTAGGTGTGTCCTACCTGTGATGACATACGGAGCCGAGACGTGGTCACTGACGGTACGGCTGGTCCAAAGTAGCTCAGCGCGCAATGGAAAGGGCTATGCTCGGCGTTTCGCTGAAGGATCGCATCAGAAATGAGGTAATCCGACAGAGAACCAGAGTAATCGACATAGCCCACCGGATTAGCAAGTTGAAGTGGCAGCGGGCTGGCCATATTTGCCGAAGAACCGATAACCGTTGAGGTAGACGTGTTCTGGAGTGGAGACCGAGTCTTGGCAAACGTAGTGTAGGACGTCCTCAGACACGATGGAGTGACGATTTGAGCAAGGTGGCAAGCAGGAGCTGGATGCGAGTAGCCCAAGATCGATCTGAGTGGCGTGCAATTGGAGAGGCCTATGTCCAGCAGTGGACTAGGATGGGCTGTTGATTGATTGATTATTTGTTATAATGAAAAGGTAGTCAAAAGTCGTAACAACTTTTACAAATCAATTAAACAACGTATTATTGAAAAACTCAAAGTTGTAACTTGAAAATACTTGTATCTTGCTATTCGTTAATGCATCCTGTGTTGTATCTAGGGCAAGGCGTTTTCTAAGGTCGTGAATACGCGTATCGATTCTTCCTATAAATTTAAAATACAGGAAAATACGTTTTAAGTGTAAAGTTTTTTGTTTAATATTAATATCACAATTTACTTCTGTTTAAATAAAGCATTTAGTAATACAAACAACCTTTAAAGCGTTTATTACATCGTAAATCATAACGCAAAGGCAGTAGGTTTCTAGCAAGTTTTAAAAGTAACTTTATTAACGTTCCTTTACAATTAAATAAATAAATAATAATAAATATTTCCAAGACTCACACCAATTAGCCCAGGCCCAAAGTAAACACTGTAAGGTTTGTGTTATGGGATATTAGGGTAACGGATAGAATACTATAATAATTATTACTATAATTTAAGCTAAGCTTTAACATCCATAACTGGAGTACAAATGCTCGTCTTCATCACGCAAACATCTGCCCCCTCCGGGATTCGAACCCGGGAACCTCTCGAGCAGGCGTCACCTTTGAAGTCCGGCGTATAAAGCACTCGGCCACGGAGGTCCTCAATAGTACTGTGTACATATACTCTAGAGACATACATTAAAATATGCACTTCAGCATAATTATTCAAAATCACCAAACAAATTAGGTAAAGAAACTAATTATTATTATGTTTCTGGGAATGCTTATTGTTTATCCTATTTTTTAGGAATGTGTACATCGACCTAGCCCAAAATGAAACATCATTTTTTCCTTTTTATTCTTTATCTAGACATGCTAAGCATATATATAATGGTGTCGATACTGTCGATTCTGGCATGATTCTCTAAACCTAAACATGACAACAGTGTATCCTTGTCATTTTCTACACAGAATGAGAAGGAGAGACTTATGTTAAATTTAATTTTATGTTGGTTTAGAGAATCATGCCAGGATCTACACCATTATTTACCGTAACCTAAATTTAGGTAGGTAGAATGAATCACCACTAAATTGGTTAAATATATAAGAAACATTGAAACATTTTGTAAGCGGCTTCAATCATCTTAGCTGACTAAATTTGGAAACAGTCGGGAGTTCAAATCTTCCAACCACAGAACAAAGTGTGTTCTGTGATTCCAACCTTATGGCGTATACGTTTAAATACCATAACATACCTTTCTTTGTCGTGCGCCGACTGAGGATACTGCAGCACAGTTTGCTGCGCCTCCATTTCCACCACGCATTGTGTGCCGAGTTCTAGTTCTGCAACAATGTTTAAATTTGTTAATAAAAAGTAAACTAGCGATTAGCATAAATTATAAAAAGAAAAATAATATATATAACAATGTGAAACAAAGGAATGGAAGAGTAAATCCAGATTATTTCAATTGAACAATTTAATTTTTAACCTCCTCAAACCTTTTTTTCTAGAATGATTAAGTTTAAAATACGGTTTAAGATTTGAGCTTTCGGTTCTTTTGTTTCTTTTTATTATTATTAGAAATCTATCAGCTCTTTCTTGTACTTGTTCTTTTACTAGTTTCAAATCTGAAAAACTACCAAAATAAACATTGAAGCTTAGAGCTCTTTCTTGTGTTCATTGTTTTACGTTTATTTATTTTAATACACTATTTTACTTTATTATAGTATTTAGTTCTTTTTTTACGATCATTTAACAAGTACGTGTGGAATTTGGCAACTTAGTAATATAATAATACTCATTAATAATACTTTTCAAATATTCCGGTTCACGTCTTTATACTGAAGTTTCTCGATAATGTGAAATTCACATTACCGAGAAATCTTTTACAAAACGAATAAAATGGTACTGAGAGTGTGTAAGTCGAACTTTCAGATAGCTCTTTAACAGGTAACATCAACATATTCGCTGGCCGAATACTTAAGTTAGTTTCAATATTCTATTCGCGTTCATATTTTTAACAGTGAATCTCATGTTGGAATTCGAACATAATATGGAGAAAACTATTGACCAAATTAAGTCACGTACAAATACGAAATTACATGCGTTTGAACGGTTTCTGGGTACATAATCTAATTCGCGATGTAAATTAAATATCTACGTCACGCACGCTATATTGACTTAGAGGGTGAAGGAAGGAGGAAGATGTTTAGAGGTGCAACGGAATCAGAATTATACTCATGCTTAATTAATTTTATGACACTTTCGATTACTTTTAGTAACAGAACATCAGTCTCTATTCACACTTAGGATTATCAAACAATAATCGTTTACTTAACAGCGCATTAAATCGTTTAGTGTTATTTAAAACCAATACTAAACTCGATAAACGTTGACCCGTTTCAATTTGAGTTATTGCAACAAAAAGTACCTTTACCTATCCTTCTTCGAGGTCGCCTTACGCTCCATAGTGCCATTCATTCAAATCCATAAAAACTTTACTTGAGTGCAACTGTGCGAGAGACTATAATTGTTGCACTAGACAGCTCACCTATTGGCGTACGAGCCTGACCAAGAACGTGTAAATGTTTACTATCAATAAAGATATCGGCAGCCAATGAGACTTCAATACTTAAACAAATCATGTCATAGTAACAATGACTGCTAATTATTGCTCAGTAATTTTATTTATAATTCTCTGATACATAAATACGATTGTATTGTAACGTAATCCAACAGCGTGTCGATGGTGAGTCAACATGAGGTCGATACGACCGGCGACCGCACTTGCAAATCCGGTTCTGTATGCCAGGTTCATGTCGACGAATAAAACTAAGTACGTGGCTAGACGGCCAAGTAGACTAAAGCCAATTCCTATTGTAGAATCAATACAGTAAATTCGATCTAAAGCTACTGCCTGAGACTGAAATTCGTGGACTTCACGAACAATTTATGCGTCTCCGAGACAAAGTACCAACTCTATCTCAATTCGCTCCTCATTCTCGCGAGAAGAATAGAAGTTACCGTGGAACAGATTCTCATGTTCTTCTCGTTGATTCTTGACTCTTTCTCATAAACATTATAGCTATTTACGGGATTATTACCATATAGATACCTTGTTTTTTATGAGTCTCCGATATTTCGGCACTGTTGCAGGGGGCCATAATCAATGTACATGCTAACAATCCCGTTAATAGCTATAATCGTTTTCAGAATTTTGTTTGCTTTTTGATGTTTCGCAAGAACAGATGAGAACGAACTTGAACGCACTCCAAATGGACCTTTTCTATCAGGCGCTATAGTGATCATCATATACAGTAATAGAAAAACATAAAATGCTGATGATGATGACACTGAATGACAATGCCATGCCTGTTAAAGTAACACTAAAAAGTGATTTAACAGAAGTTATTCCTAGAGCCCATGAGGTTGGGGATCAGAGGCCTTATATGTTCAATTGCATAGTAGAGACAAGATTACCTTATCCAAATGACTCTTGCTTTAGCTTTAAAGAAAATCGTAGAAAGGGTTAACGTAAGAAGATAAGTCTCTGTGTTAGTGCTGGTAATGCGAGAGTATACTGTACACTGTACAGTATACTCTCGCACTGTACAGTGTAATGTTTCGCAAGCGTCTCCGGTGGCCGCTTACCAAGGCGGACCGTATGCATGTTTCCTAACTATTTTACATAATTTTGTTACTTTTAATGAAAAATCGGTTAGAAACTGGGTGAGAATTATTTTTTCTACACTTATACATTTATTCGGAGTTGTCAAGTCATTTTGGAAGTTCTCTATTCTTTACAAAGAAGAGCTCACTAAGGTTGCCTTTTAACAATAAATTTATTTGTATTATTGTGAAAAAATGTGTTCATACTGTTTTGCAGTCATAGATATAAAGTGTCGCCGATAAGTCGGTTATATCAAACTAATATTGGTTGGTACTATGAGAAACATCACTCTACTGGATTTAGAGACCCAACATTGCAGTCAAGTTATACGTAAATTACCAAAGTACAATATTATAATACTTAGCAAGTCATAAAGGCCTACTTGACTTTGTAAGTGTCTTTGTTATCGTAATTTTTTTATGGCTTTGTGCAAAAGAGAGCGTAAATCCTGTACTTTATCGTTTAATGGGTGCTCTTTTCTATAGGCGCACTTACACTTTGTCGTTAACCCGTATTCATGTGCACGAAAAACAATTACTCTACTTTGGGCACCTGTTTGGTTACTGGAGAACACGGACAAACGACTCTGCGCCCGCGTTCTGGTTGTAACTGTTCTGTTCTGTTCTGGTTAAGTAAGGCCAGATCGGGGAGATTCCTCCCAAATTTAGGGGGAAGCATTTTTGAAGTATATTTGGAGGGAAAATATCTGGTACTACCGTTTGGAAGGAAACTTGACTCCGTTCATTTATGTTTGCCGTTTGTCCGAATTCCAAAGGCTATCGTATACGAGCTAACGACCAAGTGTAATTGCGCCTTAAGCTTAACTACTTCATCCTACATACAAAATTAAAGTAATGGTGAACAACAAGCTTCAAATTGTTATTGGAACTGGTACCAAAAGACGAAACAAAAGAGGTCATTCAATGTTTTTAAACAACGTTATATTGAACAAGTTTTTGGGAGAAGGGGAGAGCGCATATCAAACGATAATTTTGGGGTTGTATAACACGCAAATAATGGTAGCTGGAAACAGAAGTAGGCTGCGGTTTTTGCGGTTCGAAAGACTTAACTACCTTATACTGCCGATACTTAGTACTATTTAATCTACGCCGATGCCGTCAAGACTACATTGAAAGTTGTATTCAATTAAATAATAGAAAAACCTGATTGATTAATTAACTTGCTTTTTTATCACGCATTAATCGTAAATTGAATATGAAAAGGGCAGGCCGTATTTCGAAGCGACAAACTTAGAACCAGTCGCTGTTTACAATTAATAGCATTCACTTACTAAGAACACGAGGGCCAATGCTATGCCAATAAATGGTAGAATCAAAGGAAAAACTGGCTACCTTGCAAGTATGAAATAATTACTGTAAGACTGCAAGTAAATGTGAACTCATTTCCTTGCTTCGTTAATGGCTACTTTGTGTCTACCATATTTTTGCTAATAAGTCTTAAGTAGGTGAAAATAATCCGGCCTTTACATTTAATTCAGTGTTGCGAGCTATCTATATTATTCTATCATTTTAACTAGTAAAAGCTGAACCTTTACTTCGCATTTAAATAGTGATTTTTTTCTTTTCATGGCCTGCGCAGACGAGGGATTATTGTCCGCCGAGGACAAAGATCCCTGAATCATGAAACAAATTGTCGCCGCCGTGGTCTTGACATTTACTGCCAGGAAATTTCGCAAGAAAAAAAATATTCTAGAATAAAGTTGCAGTGTAGTGTCATTAATAAACATGAAGTTCAAGAAAAAGAAAGATATACTGGGTAAAAACATCCTTTTATATAGGATAGAGCGTGCAACGCGGACTACAGTTCGCTGTGTGCGTTGCTGCGCCAAGTCACACGCATTCAATTTTTTTAGGTGACTCCCGCGTACTTTTGTCTAGCCCGGTCTCTTGGTGTCTTCGGTAGTACGGGGGACTTTTTGTATGCGGTACTTTTACTCCGTCGTGTGCATTACTCGATTGTAACCGATCTATTTCGGCAGACTAAAGTTCCTCGTCTGCACAGGCTTTTAAAGATCATTTAAGTATTTTGCAAACCGTAAATAAGCGAAATTAAATGTATATTGTACAGCAAACGGCGGTGCGTCGGTTTCTTTGTTCAATAACCACCACCAAAGGCCTAACCACCTTTCTAACTTCAAGTTGCCGATTTCTTAATGACACTCGAGCAGCGAAGCGTTTGTTCTAGCGATGTCATCAATTTGTTCGCTAACACTACCCGGAGTACGCTCATTATGAGAACGGACCGCAGATTGCAAATGTCGAAACACAAGAATCGATTTAATACTGAAATTACGTAAAAGGCGTTACGCCGAAAGTGGAGCGAAGCAATCACAGCGCGGATACACAAACCCGTGCACCATGACGGCTAACGCAACAGGTGCACTGCTTTTTATTTACGACCGTCTTGTTTATTCTAATTAGGATCGTAAGCATTAAGGTTATCAGCCACCGTCTAAAATCCAATAACAAAGCAATTACCGTTCCACAGCTGTAAATTTTGCATTTGTTAATAAAATAACAATCAACACAAACATACATTTATCAAAACTGTAAATTGTCTATCGTTTTGATTAAGGAGTCTGAAGAAAAAGCATTAAGTAGGCTGCTAAATTTCCATGCTGCTACTAAAAAAAGAAACTTTATCCAATGACTTCAGGTGACTTCAGAATTATCCTTAAAGTCATTTTTCAACTTGAAGACTCTGTATATAATAATACAGGGGGAAAAAACAGCCCTTGCTCAGTTTCTTGCCAGTTCTTCTCAAGGTCTCCCGCTGTACATTTGCAAACTGATGGGGTAGCTTCTCGATCTTCATAAGAGCTTGTAACAGCCTGATTAAAGGATTTTGAAATGAACAGATCAATTTCTGTTTTCAGTAAAACTGTACTTCTTGTGTACAAGAGGTATTAGAGGTAGGTACTTGTAATTTTTTTTGTGAAAAAGGCCTTAAAGTGACCATAACGCTCGGCTTGTGTTATGGTCACATCACAAACCCAGTGTGAAGTATCACCTCTTGGGCCAAAGTAGTAGTTTAGCCGTGCTCCGGAGCAGTGGTAGGGATTGTACCAGGACAATAAATGGGCCAGTGCTGGGACAGCAACCAACCACTACAGTAGTACATGTAAAACGATGAAGGATGGCTATGGGTCTGATGTCCATTGTACTTAATTTGTCTCATGCTGTTGCAACTGTAAAGCTCTATCAATAATAAGAATACCAGATTCTTATTTGAAAACGATGTTCATGTAATAGGGGTGATGACGGGGTACAGTAAACGAAATTCTATTTAGTCTGTCAGTTTGATGATCAAAAATTAATGGACATGAATTTTTTCTTCGGGAAATCAACCAAAAAAATTACTAGTGACATCACTTTCAAGTGAAAATTGTACCAAAACATGACGTCATGCGTATGTGTGTCCAATACTTTTTGATAATCTACCTGATAAACGAAGAAAAAAAAAATTAGTCATCATCCCTATTCATTAAGAAATATACTACTACTATAAAATGGATTTAAATCTACCTATTTGTAGTAGAGGTTAATAAGTACTAGCTAAAAGATATTAGAACTAAGAAGTAAAAGTAAAGCAATAGAATTTATAATGCATGCAATAGAATTAAACATATAAGTACTGAGATAACTAAGACTACTGCCTCATGTAAAAAATATAATAAAAATAAATTCCAGTATTTTGTCTCGTAAATTTAACAGCTGTAAAATTTTTGTACCTTATATGTTTTTTTGGCATGAATAAAAATTAAAAATTATTATTATTATTAAAAAAACTAGTTGTAGTAGATACTAAGGTATCTGATCATAGGATACAATAATGATATCCATGTAAAAAAAATAAGTTAAAAAGACAGATTGTTGAAGATAACCAAACAAAGTATAAGTAAAACAATATAATATTATATGTTAAGTTACACAATGCAGCACTGTTATCTGGATATCAGCAGACTTATCTAGACTCATTTATCTATTCTTCATGAATTCAGTGAACTATTGTACCCATAAAATGAAAAAAAAATTTGGACTGGAGATAGTAAATGCTTTTTTTTTATATTTACTGGATTTTCAATGCACTGTATAATATTGATGATATTCTAAGGGTAGAATATGGAATAATATTAAAAGTAGCAAGGGATTTATCATAAAATAGTTAGTAATTAGAATCACAGAATTTTTATTGCTGTGTTTTTGAGTTTGAAAGTACATAATTTATTGATACTTTTATAGAGTATAATTAAATACTTTTATTTATTACAAATATAAATAGTAAGAACCGAAAATATAATTATTCTCCTATGGTGTTTTATTTATTATAGCTTTTCAGTGTACATAATCAAATTTCAAATACAAAATAATAATTCAACATTATCAGTAGGAGCGATTACTTAGTTTACATCCTACATCAGATTAAAAATATTAACAGTAGCTTCTGAGAATAGCTGAATCTGACCAAATACAACATCACGAGACAAAAGTTCGCAACGAAGTCTTTCAAAATCTACAATAAAACATCATATTAATGTACAATTCTACACGGATTTTAGTTTATCGTGCGAAAACTAAGTATATAGATAAACTTTATGTACACGTAGTCATGATTATGATATGGAATAACTTATTTATTGGCAAAACGAAACCAGCTTACCTCGTCTGTTAAAGGGTCGAACCCGGACGGCAACTTTTATCTTATCCGAGGCCATAATTAACACTTAAATTGCACAAATACAATCAAAACACAACACTTTACACATCAGAGTATAATAAATTATTGCACTTAATCACCCATATTCTAAAACAACAAAATTCATTATTTCACGTTATTATCGCAACGATCCCGGATTGACACTGTCCGCCATGTTGTTTTTAGATCTCGTAGTAGTAGAGCTTGGTTTGTTCAAAAACCGATAAATACCGAATAATAACTACCGATTAAAATGATTCGGGTCAGCGCTGGTATGTGAACTCATGTTTTTCTGCACATATACTCAAAATTAAATATATTTTCTACATCGCAACCCAATAAATAATGAAATAACGTGAATTATTAATATTGGTGCCAATTCTGGCGTGATTCTCTAAACTTAAAACTAAATTTAATATCAGTCTCTCCTTTTCATTCTGTATAGAGAATGACAAGGATATACTGCTGTCAAATTTAAGTTTAGGTTTAGAGAATCATGCTAGAATCGATACCATTGTACGTTTATTAAATATGAGAGCAGTAGCAGCAGAATAAAAATCTGGTTTTCGAAAAACCCTTAAAAATCCGTAGTATCTCATGCTTTCAACAACGGTATATTAAAAAAAAAGACATTGACATACGTCCGGTAAAATAGCGTGGATAGTGTTGAGTGGTTCGTTTCGTTTCACTCGTAGAGTTTTCATGAATCATGACAAATCGTTTTTTATTTACATTTTCTGAGAAAGTTTGTTAGAATCCTAGTAGACAACTGTTTAATTCAAACTCCTAAGCATGGCATCAGATCCATTATTTGGGTGGGACCTTACCTTCAGGACTGTTGAAAGAGATATCAAGAGGAAATCTGATGTTATTGTTGCTTTCATCCACTGGAATCTTACAAAAAGAGGTTTTAGAAGCATTGGAATTGGTGATGAGGTAACATTTATAAAACTCATAAATAAAACTATATTTGTCTCTGGAGTTATGTAGGTACCAGTGACCAAGCCTGAAATAATTGCAGTACCCATAAAATATCCATTTGAGTTTAATAAAGTTATTTCAATGTTGTAGCGAACTTTATCTGGAGATGAAGAAAAATCAGAATTGCTGCCAACCGGCTGGAATGATAAAGAAAATTATACTTTAAGATATGTGCTTGAAGAAAAACTTTACATTCTACATGGACTAAACACTGATGGAAATCTTATTGTGAACTTAATGGTATGTGGGCAATGTTAACAAAAAATATATCTTAATGTAAGTAGTCAGTACTTACTGCTAGTGTGTTTACTTTAAAAACAATTTTGATAAAATATACTTACAGCAATGTTCATATAGGTATGTATTATAATGTTAACATTTGCAAGCATTGTTTATTGTAATAATCAATTTATTGCAGAGGTCAGAAGACTTGGCGGTATCTAATATTGCTGTTAAATTGGAAGATTCTGTAAAGGAGACTAGTGGAACTATAGACAAGATGATGCCAAACCACAAGGAACTCATGTTTAACATCAAAAGAGACCTTATTGATACCATAACAGAACGATCAACAACAACAGCTGAAACTCAAACTGCGCGTAGTGAGTGCATTTGAATTATTTGCTACAACTTTTGACAAGTTATATGGAAAAATCTTTTACTTACAAAACTATGGACATTGATATTTTGTATGATGATGAAGTTGTCACAAAATTTCTGTAATATAAACTACTAATTTGAGTGCAGTTTATATTACAGCCTTCTATAAGCTAAAATTTTGTTATAATTTTTATTATTTTAAAGCATGTAACTGCTTGATGTTTAAATCTAATGAAAATATTTTTTCTAGTTATATTTTCTTTAGGCGACCAGGCTTTGTCACAGCAGGCGGGGGCTCCTCTCCCTACGCGCCTCCGGACTCTAAAAAACACTAGGGGTAGGGCAGACCAAGACCACGGCGTGTCAGAGTTGACCAAGTCGGTTCTGAATTAAAGATTGTTGTAAAGCCACATTTACCTTTTTTTCTAAGTGTGGAAATGGAATGGATTTTTTTCTAATGGAAAGCTGAGCCTTCAATTAATGTACTTGTAAAACTCAGACCAAATAAAAAGTATAGACGGAGTCTGCCGAACCGAAAAGTGAAGCCGATAAAACTATGCCTCGCCGTGTACATACACAGTTACACGCACACACATGCAACGAAACTACGCCTTGGCTTCTCAGTCGAGCTATCCCGACGCGCGGAGTGTGACGTAATAATAAATAAAAATATTTATTAGAGAAAATGCCGAATTGTGTAGTGAAAACGTGTAAAAACCAATCTTCCAAGAATAAAAAACAGGATGGAATCACATTTCATACGTAAGTAAAGTTATAAACTGCTATTAATCAAAATCAAATTTGAGGTTGTCGCTTTGTAAACAAAACCCGAACGAAATGTTGCCATGATTATTCGTTACAGTTTTACCCTTTTGTTGGGTAGCGTGAAATATAACGTAACGTTATTTTATTATATACATTGTGTGGCATACTTTTATATTATTCGAATATTGTAATGCATGGATAAACAATTACACGAAACATCTTTTTTCTTTATGTATTCGTATAAATTTTTTGGAATGATGATTAATACACATTATTTAATATACGTTCTTTTTAAGATTTCCTAATCGAGATCAAGATCTAAAAGAGAAGTGGATTGCAGTCATTCGTAAGAGTAGAAATGCACCATTGTGGCAACCAGCTTCCCGCAGCGTGGTTTGTTCGACTCATTTTCAGAGCGACGATTTGTAAAATAATAATATATTTGTAATTTTATTAGTATTGTACTTTTTAATGGCCTTTTTGACCCAAAATTCGCGATGTTTGTGGATTTATTTTATTATGTTCTTGTATAGGAACTAGTGATTATATTTTGTGTATTCTATAGAAAATTTCATGTACATTTTAATAAAAGAAACTGTTTATCAACATTTGTATATGCTTTTCGTTTTATCGACATAAAGTTGAGATGACTGATTTGTAAGCCATTTCAAGTGCCTTGTTGCGAGTGCTTGAAACTATAAAATGAACAAACCTATTCCATCCGAGACTTTTAACTAAAGTAAAACAATCAATCCAACATAATTAAACGTCAACACATAAATCAAGGCACTTGGATCTCGCATTTGTTTTTATCAACACTTGCAACACGACCCTTTTTTTTGTTGCGTGTTATATTTTATAATTGTATTTGGTAAGTTATTATATACATTCATACGTATATAGTACATTCTATATGTACAAAAACCTGGATTTATAATTTACAAATTTTGAAAATACACCTCATTTTACCTATTTAAACGACTTTTTTTATCTTTCCTGAGTTTACCATAATGTAATTAAAATAAATTATAGACATGACGCATTGTGTACACACTGTTTTATTGAAAATTTTATGGAGAATCCAAATATACGTTTGTGAAGGGTATTTTTACAAAATAACAGAGAAATCGGCAGAACAATGCAATCGTTCCCACCCAGCGGGCGGGCGGTCCATAAAGAAGTCCGGCACTTGTAGGTGAGAACGGCGCATGACCTTTGGCTCACGAGAGGTTTAGAGAATAAGCTTACGATATTTTTTTCTAATATTTTATAACGTTATTAAAAAGTTATGAAATAACGTTATTACATTTTTCTAATATTGGGGTGTTTTATATGACTATGGTAACACTGGCTATTGCACTACATACAGCGTTGCCAGATACACTGTAATTACAGCAGATCTACTGTATTTTCACACGATCTACTGTACACTGTAATACTAAAATTACAGTGTATGGAGGACACTGTAATTTTTCTAAGGGCTAAAATCTTTTCGAAGAGCGTTCGAGAATGAGTTTAAAACTTACTGGACTATTTTTCACCGGATCTCGAACGCACTCGTAGTTTAATGTAAGTAAACTGAAGGCAGCCTTTCTAAAAAATGATTATTACGAACTTGTCGAAAGGCAACCCCCCGTCCTCCGCCACCTCTCTGCTTATGACACAACTCTTGTTACTATTGAAATAAGAACGGAAATGTCTTATTTTAAACGGGCAAGAATAGTGGCGCGGTGTATACTATGCGGGAATTCCCCGGACGTAGACTAGGAATCATTTCGGAGAGTAGGTACGTATTAAGCGCCCAAATTTTGTTAACCGTGTTTAAGCACGAGTTGCATTAATTTTAAACCAACTGAGAAAATGTTAAAATCATTTCATTCGGGGATCTACAAAAACGAAACTGCTGTCGGGCTAAATGATAGTGACAGTGATTAATAAGTGGTTAGTCAACTAGAAAGTGTATTTTCATTTAAATTTAAACAATATAAGTTTCTTGATATCTGCTGTAAAATTTACTGTATATTTTTTTACTTTTACTGTATTTTTGTCTCAAACACTGTATTTTTTTGCACCCAACACTGTAATATCAGTTTCCTCGTCTGGTAACACTGACTACATACATAAAAAACCGGCAGACGCCGTCTTTACTTTTTATTTGGTCTGAGTTGTAAAAGTATTCATTTGGCATTGTGGGTTACCTATAATGCGAAGAGATAGCGCTGCCTTGCAGCTTAAGAATGGCTAGAAGAATTTCGATGCGGTCCGTGAGGGCCGCGGTAGCATAATTGGTCAGTGCATTCGCCCGGATTGCGAAGGGTGCGGGTTCGAGTCCCGTCTGCTGCCTGGTCTGCGTGGATTTTTTTCTAGTTATATTTTCATTAGAATTAAACATCAAGCAGTTACATGCTTTAAAATAATAAAAATTATAAGTATAATTGCTATTTCTTCTTTCAAACAAATGTTTAATACTTGTAAAAGTATTCATTTGGCATTGTGGGTTACCTATAATGCGAAAAGATGGTGCTGCCTTGCAGCTTAAGAATGGCTAGAAGAATTTCGACGCGGTCCGTGAGGGCCGCGGTAGCATAATTGGTCAGCGTATTCGCCCGGATTGCGAAGGGTGCGGGTTCGAGTCCCGTCTGCTGCCTGGTCCGCGTGGAATTTTTTCTAGTTATATATTTTCCTAAGATTAAAATTTTGTATCAATGAGTATGATGGTGTTATGATAATGTAGTGCAAAGTTTTATTTAATTATATTATAAAATTACAGCATACACAGATTTAGTATTTCTTTAATTTTAAGTAAAAAAATAATCCATTTCATAAATGGAAAACAGATTAGGTATGTTACCAACTTTCCTTCGACTTTGAAGGTGGCATCATTGTAATACAAGGACCGTGCAATAAAGGCATGATTTGAATTTGAGATAATTAGTTCACAGGTTTAGCATGAACAGCTTTCTATATGCGTGTATTAATAAAATGAAATATTGGTCTCAAATTATTATTCAATTGGTTTTCAGGTAACTCAAGCAACAGGAGACCTTCAGATGATCCGCTAAGAATCCCCCCAAGGCCTTTACCTGGATTACACCCAGACACACCAGATTTATGGTACTATAACTATTCTTAGACATGTGTTTTCATCAACAACCTATTAATTTCCACTGCTGGGGCACGATGAGGCCTTCCATATGGATGGAATAGGGAAATTAGGCTGTGACCCACCATGAGGACTCAGTGCAGATTTGGTGGGTACTAACGAATGCAGATGCAGCCAGGATCAATGACTTGACGTGCCTTCCAAAACACAGAGAAGCTTGAGATAGTTAATTTTTGATCACCCATCCAATGACTGACCACTGCGAAAGTTACATAGCTTCAACGATCGCAGCCGAACGCGCTAATCTCTTACGCCATCGAACTCCACATAATGATGCCCCAGGGAAAATATTCCAGTTGCTTCTTTAGGACATTGTGAGCTGGGATTTAATTTTCTGCTCGCCGAGTTGTCTTGTCAATTCTTTCAGTAAATATTACATTACTTACGTAGTAATTGTATTACAGAGGAAAGTATTATTAAAAACAAAAAAAAATGTGAAGTATTTTTGTTTGAAACAATACACAATAGTACATTACGATACGCTTGACCTAAGTTGCTTATTACTGCACGGCGTGAACGCCGGTTCAGATTACCATTTTGAAAGTATATTTCAAAAGGAAAAAATCAAATATCATTACAACAAAATAGAATTTCAATGTATCCATGAACGTTTATTCCTTGATTGGCATAGTAAAGTTAAGTTACGCGTATCGTAATGTACTAATTCTACATGAGTGAAGTTGGTCAATTCATTTACACACCGTGCAGAAATAGGCAACTTAGGTCACGGAAAAGCGTGCGTAAAGTGCGGGTTTAGGTCACTGTGCTATAAATATTTATAATGGTTGGGCATGAACATACATTTGTCATGTTATTTTTTAAAACCATTTTTCTTAAATTAACTAATTGCAGGGATCTACCGCCGGCAGGTATGCCAAACATAGGACGTTCAGATTTGGACCCCTTTGCCCCTAGTGGAGGGGGCATGCTGTTTAATCCGTTCAATCCAAGAGGAAACCCAGAAAATCCAGGTCTTGGAATACCTGGAGGTCTACCTAGGTTTGTATTCAATGATAGACAGGGGGTAAAAGGAAATATTATCGCATACCAGCTAAAAATATTAACAAAAAATCTTCAAAATTTCATAACTTTTGTAGATCACCTGCCACAAATTAGACTTATTCAATTAATGCTAACATGCCAGCTGTTGGAACAGGTATAAGAGAGATTTTATCCTCAGACAAACACACACGCGCACTAACGAACACGCTTTTATTACGCCCCGTGCGGAATGGTGTAGCCAGATAGAACAAAGTGCACGTTCCACTCTTTGCATTCATATGATCATTTGCTTTCATAAATAATCTCTGGTTTGAGAGGCTTCTGCAATCACCTTACTTTAAAGCAATATGAGGTTGGGTTTTGGGGTAGAAACGCACGTATATTACGGATATAGCCCAAGAGGTACGATACTCGCCATTCACGCCCCAAAACCCTCTAGACGTCATCCGGTGAGATTCCCAGGGTCAAGTATATTCCATGGTTATCGCCACCGATTGACGTCACCCTATTCAGCGACCACCTACCTATGTTGTACCAAGTGTTCTGACGTCTCAGTACACTGAAGGCACGCTATGTCCCCGTTGTATCGGGGTACGAAGCCTTTCAATGACGCAAAGACTTTCCATGAATTAAATTGAAAATTTCAATTATCGAGAGTTTAATGAGTCTGTAGGGGACAATAAGACATTTTTAAAGCAAATAGTAATTATGTAAAGTAGGTTGTAATTAAATAAAAGTAAAAGCTAACAAGAAGAATAAAGTTTTTCACATTCAGACGCGGCCTGCCCTTATTGGTCGATCGTGTTTGAACACTCGCTTACATTGCAAGCGAATCTAGCTGGCCACAAGCCGCATCTGTTTGTGGCTACTATGACACAGCACTCGCGGCTCAAAAGCGATCCGCTTAAATTGTGGTGCAGGGGCCCAATTCTCGCGGCGTAGATATTATATCGGCTTCGAGATAATATCGAAAGTAGGGATATCTATTGAAAATATCTACTGATGGTAAAAAATGCTATTCTCGTGGATTTTCGATATTCCAATGATATTATATCTATCGTAGATATTCTTTCACTGCCGAATACGTTCCGTTTTTCTCGATTAAGTTAACATCATAGTCTATATAAAATAATAATAAATTAGAGCAGAATTTTACAAGCAACAAAATGATATTTTATGAATTCCATTCATATTGCATATGTGTATACATTTTTTGAGTATAAGAAATCTCAACTTTACCTAAATTGTATGCGTATTTAATTTCAACGTTATGTGTAATGAAACTTCAATATTATTTAAGATTCTCCCTTTTCAGGGAAGGCAAAGGGAACCATACCTATAAAGCCTAGTCTTTAATTATATTAATCTTCTTTTTTTTACATTCGAATGTCGGTGTGGCGCATTCTAATGTTTCTTGGAGTGTTTGGCACGAAATTTATGGAGTTGGCTTTTTCTCTAAGCTTCTGTGAGGTAGTCAACACTACAATAAAGTTCTCGCGTCCACTTGACCGGAATAGCGTATATTTTAAAGATTCCACTAATTCTTCAGTTGCGCAGACGGTTGTAATACCAAATCACACCAATATTATTTCACAATATCCACTATGAACGAATTTTAGAATAATTAAAATAAGATGCCTACCGCACTCGCAGAAATCCCGCCAAAACTCCGTATCGTCAATAAGAAAATGGTGTCGATTCTGGCATGATTCTCTAAACCTAAACGTAAATTTGACAACAGCGTATCCTTGTCATTTTCTCCATACAGAATGAAAAGGAGAGACTGAAGTTAAATTTAGTTTTAAGTTTAGAGAATCGTGTCAGAATCGATACCAATGTCATTCATAACTTTAAAGATTTCTAACCAAATTTTTGTTTAAACGTAATTTTTTTATGAAGTCGGCGTCCCTCATTTCAAATGGACCCTCTTGCTCTCACAACGGCGCTTTAGCACAGCAGCAGCAATCACGTCATTTATTAAATCATTGACGAAAACATGAATCAACTCATCCATCGTTAATAAAAACATTCTCTATACAGAATGAAAAAGTGACTGATGTTGTTTAGAGAATCACGCCAGAATCGACACCATTGTTTACCTACTTCTTTATTTACTAATTATTTATGAAGGCAGTTAACAACATCTTGAGGTAACAATAATTGGCAAAGACACACGACAACACAATAAATAATAGGTAAAAAAAGTGGAAATAACACGATTGACATGCCAAGATCCATAGATATTTATATATCGAAGGCTCTTTACCAGTCGATGTATGTCTACTGATCATCCGTAGATAAATATCTATTGCGACATGGTGAGAATAGGGCAAAAAGGTTTTCCTTCGATAAAAGCCAGATCATTCGATATATATCGAAGGTGATATAATATCTATGCCGCGAGAATTGGGCCCCAGGACCTCAATTCGCTTTAGTCACAATTGGAGATTCAAACACGCTGCATGTGCACTCAATATAACAATATTGAGTATATTCTGTGTTATAAAGATAAAACAATGCCTTTGATGCTTTTATAAAAAACACAAATAGGTCAAGATCAAATAACAAATTAGACTGCAACGCTTTTCATTCGCAGAACTGTGAAAACTTTTTTTTTTCTTCAAAAATATCTTTTCGTCATGAATGTTATTTATGTAGAGAGAGAAATGAAAACACAGTCGCCAAACCAGGCGACGCGGACTCATCGTTTCGTTCGCGCTACGTTGAAGCGTACAATTCTGTCTCGCTCGCTCGATTGAATGTTTATTTACAGGAGTGTGCATGCGTGAGAGTTGCTTATGTGGTTGAGTCGGAGCATATTTTATTTGATGCTAGTATGAGCGTCTTCCCTTTTTGTTTTATTTGTTTTAATCTAAGGCTGCCATGATAAAATTGTTTTCCTTTGCAGAGGAGCAGTACCGCCCGGAGCAAGATTTGACCCGTTCGGCCCACCCGGGGGCCCGATGCCCGGCAGAAGACCGCCACCGCCCGACGCAGACCATTTACCCCCACCCGGTTTCAACGACAACATGTTTATGTAGTCCTCAAATAAACAAACAAAATAACATATATTAAAGATTTTCCTGTTTATTGCAGTTCCTGAGTTTTATTTGGAAATAATGTAATGCCATAGAGGTAGGGCTGCCATCCGTCCGGGTTTCCCCGGATTTGTCCTATAGTACAGTCAATCTGTAGGTTGAGTGGTGAAAAAAAAACCTAAAGAGTAAGTCTTGTTTTTTCTGTTGCCAAATGACGTCAGTAAGCCACCTAGGCGATGGGCATGTTCAACTCGTAGGCGTTTTTTAAACTGATTTTTATTGTTTTGTATGCATTTTAGAAACTTTTTTTCGACCATAATTGTAGAGGGCGTTGACTACTATAATTTATGTCATTGTTGCAATCTCGTACAACAAAAAATGCGCATTGTAGGTGGCGCTAAAGTCTCAAAAAAAGTGTTTTTTCACTTTTTCACCCTGAAAATGTCATTTTAATGGAAAACTTTAAATGGAAAAGTTATTCCGTACATAATTACCAACAACTTTTGTATAAACATTTTTTTTTAAAACGTACATTGAAATGTGCACTGCAAATGTGCAGTGCAAACATTTGCAGTGCACATTTCAATATACATTTTCCTAAATTTTATTTTTTTTCATGATAGAAAAAAAAAGTAAAAACGTACCTTGAAATGTGCACTGCAAATGTGTACTTGAACTGCCCAAAAACCGCTCTATTGGATTTTTCATACCTGCGCAATTTATAACTTGAAAACGGTAATACAAAAAAAATTGATTATACAAAAGTTGTTGGTAATTATGTACGGAACAACTTTTCCATTTAAAGTTTTCCATTAAAATGATATTTTCAGGGTGAAAAAGTGAAAAAACACTTTTTTTGAGACTTTGGCGCCACCTACAATGTGCAGTTTTTGTTGTACGAGATTGCATCAATGACATAAATTGTATTACTCAACGCCCTCTACAATTATGGTCGAAAAAAAAGTTTCTTAAATGCATACAAAACAAGAAAAATGCGTTTCAAAAATTTTTTGAGGGTTTTTTTGAGTTTTTCAAAAAACGCCTACGAGTTGAACATGCCCATCGCCAAGGTGGCTTACTGACGTCATTTGGCAACAGAAAAAAAAAGACTTACCCTTTAGGTTTTTTTTTCACCACTCAACCTACAGATTGGCTGTACTACTAATTGATGGTGATAAAAATTACGGTGAGATATTTCGCTGTATCGTTGGTGATTTCAATTTGGGTATGATCGATTGGAGCTTGGTAAATGAATCTTCTAGTATTTAACCGATTTTTACTGAGGAGATTGTAATGGCTATGGAGTACTGCCATACTATGATGTCGATTCTGGCAAGATTCTCTTATAGCTAAACTTAAATTTGACAACAGTGTATCTTTGTCATTCTCTATACAGAATGAAAAGGACAGACTGATGTTAAATTTAGTTTTAAGTTTAGAGAATCCTGTCAGAATCGACATATATATATATATATACTATATATTCCTCATTCCAATCTCATCAGTGAGGGCACGCGTAACCTCTGATTCAATCACGACTGTGCTGAAGCTGCTTTTCGTAAGCAAGCGGCATATTGCGCTTGGATCAGAGGCCGCGCTGTAAGAATCCGGGGGTCGAATCACTAAAAGCAGCCTACAATATTGCTACCAAGACCTGTAAGAAGGCTTACATCAGAGCGGATGCTCAGCGCGTTGCACATGTTGGTCACGAACTCATAACGCATCCTATGGGCTCCCGTAGCTATTGGCGTTGCAAAAGAAAAAGGCTGTGCAAAAGAACTTATATATTAATGTACTAGTATTTTGTATGATAGATGGTAATCAGCAGGGTATTCTGCTGTTATTATATCTCTATTAAGCCATCTATCAATTAGATTCTCTGTATATTGTAGGGTAGGACATTCTAAGATAAGATGCTGTAAAGTTTCCACGCTTTTCGAATTGCAATATCGACAATCATTTTGGTCTTCCAATTTAATTCTGTTTAAATGCTTCCAGAATCTTCCATGACCAATTCGTATGCGGTTTATAGTAGTAATATATTTTCTAGATGGATTTTTCAATTTTTGGTGTCACGCCAAAACACCAAGAAATTCACAGTGATCTGTCGAAAAGTGAATGAAATTGATAAGGATACATTGTTATGTATATATATTACTGCATTTATTAGGGCCTTAGAGTAAGCCATGTTTTTATTTTATTTTAACATTTAAACAGGTGTTTCTTTTAGGGTGTGTCAAGCTAGTGTGAGCTAATAGCGGAATACCATACGTCCATACCTATCAGTTTAACCCCCATGTATGTTCTATGATATTTCGTAGTTTTCGAGTTAGAATGTTTTTCGCTATTTTTTATGATTCAACGGTGAGACAATTTTGAAAAAGTATTACTTATTTGGGTTGATTTTTCTTCGATATTTTTGATATGTAACATTTTTCCTCTCGCTTTCCTGTTTGTGTAAGTGATTTCGTGAAATGGGACGGAAGTGCGTAACAGGATATCGCGAAAGCGCGCGCTATTTGATTTGATTTTAGAATATAATGATCAAATGGTTTTTTCCCTTTGCAGTAGGTTTTATTTCTTTTTTTACTAATATAAGGTGAGATTTCATATGTTACACATCATGCGCGACTACTCGTTTTTTTAAACAGAAAGCCTATTGTTTATCATTTTATAAGTAAAATAATCTTTTTCCTAACTTTAACCTAAGATATAAAAAATTTCATCGATACTAAATAAAAATGGATTAAGTAAAACCGAATAGATTTTCAATTACAATAAAAAATATATATATGTTCCATTTCTTCTGACTAATTGAAAAACTGCCCGACTACATAAACTTTCATAAAAATACAAAAAAGATGTTACTAAATGGGGCATCATTTGCTGAAATCTGTCGTTGTAGGTGTTGTAGTGGTGTTGTATCGGAAATCGTGTAATTTTAATCTATACTAATACATATTATAAAGCAGAGTTTGTTTGTTTGAACGCGCTAATCTCTGGAACTACTGGTCCGATTTGAATGATTCTTTCAGTGTTGGGTAGTCCATTTATCGAGGAAGGCTAGAGGCTTTTTTCAAAATGAGGGATCCGTAATAAAATTGCTATTTTGTAACACAAGGTGTAAAATCGAAAACCTATTCTTGCGTGCGCTGCAAAAACTATTGACAATAGAATAAAATGATGTACTACGGGTTTGTAGATCCCATTAAGACCTACAAAAAAGTCCGCGAGAACATACATCTAGCTATCATGGTTTAATCACAATAACCGATTTTGTGTTCAAAATAATTATTAAATAGTCTGAAGAAAAAAAAACTACGTTAAATATGTATCGTAATATTAATCTTTATCGAAATTGAGCATTATGTTATCAAGAGTATATATGTAGAAGTAAAATACTTTTTGTTTCATCTCAATCGGATATTTCGTTTAAAAGTTCTCACGTGTGTAAGATGTTAAGAGTTGGTACCTATTAATGAGTTATGGGCCATAGAGTTTTTATCAACATAAAATCCTGTAATAATCTTTTTCGAAATATATTTGTTGATGATTGTAAGTAATATATAATATCTTTGAAGAGTATAATAAATACATTTCTAAATTAACTCTGCTAAGGAAATCCACGCGCGCTTGATGCAAGCAAAACAAGACGCTGGCGGCGCGGCGGCGGGCGAGACGAGGAGGCGGAGCTTAGTCTGTCGCTCTTATTGAAAGAAATTGAAAAAAATATTTTATTGAAAGTATGACAGTACACGGTCTAAGGGTGCACTAAGAAGGTGTGAATAAAAATTGTTAGCGTGTGTGTATTTTTTTGTTTGTGTGACACGATTTTTGAAGTGTGCGTTTATTTATAACAACAACATGATCGTGTTTGAGTGAATATTGCGTTAGTGTGCTTTACGTGTGTACCTCGCTATCTACTAAAATGGCGAAATATTTTGTTCAGCGAGTAATGGTATGGCATCTCCATTGATATATGCTCTAAGTTAACGTTATAATGAGCGTTTTCCATTTAGAAAAAAAAGTCGACACTGTGTTGCACTGTGTCGACGATACTATAGCAAAAACCTAATGCCAACTAAAGCTTTGTAACTTCAATACTTTTCATTGGTAACAGTGTTACCAATGAAAAGTATTGAAGTTTGTTGGTGAAGTTAGTGAAATTTTTGGTAGTTGTATATATTTTGCAATAGCAACACCAAATTTAGGCAAGTATGGCATGAAAAGGTGACAACATTATCATTTTCAGTTTTAATATTTTTTTGTGCGGAGCACACGTTTCCTGCGTGTGTGGCGATTTTCTTGGCTGCTCACGGCTGCAACCGTTCAATTTCTATTCAATGTGTATGGCTGTGGAGGTGAGTCTGTTAATTTATTATTTAGTTAATAGAATATTATGTAACTTTATGGGATATATTCGTATTTTATGAAGGTCGTGTCCTCCTATTGAACGGCGGACGTCACCAGGCGTCTGATCTTTTAACCATTTCATATAATGTGACCGTTCTTTTATTTAGTTACAATGAATTTGTTCGTTAATATAACAGAATAATGTAGAGCAATGCTTTAGTTTCATCACAATTGGTAATTATAGCTACTTTCATAAGATGACGCTTGTCTCTATTCTGATGGGTGTCCTACGCCTCTTTATCAAATTCACTAGGGACGGTTGGATTACTTACCTATATTATATTTATGAAATAGTTACGTATTCTGGAATATTCAAATTGCATTTAAGCGTTTAAAGACGAAAGATTTTGATGACTCTAATCATCAAAAAATCTACCCTCTTCATAAATGATGCAATAAAATTGTCAATGATTTAAATCGGTACTAGTCTTTGTTGTATTGCGTACATATTGAACAGTTAAATGATAATGTTCTAGGAATTTTGTTAAAACAACATGTCAACTTTTCAGTAATTTATAGATATTCAATAATATCTATCCTTACCTCCCTAAATTGAATTATTTATCGTGTTTCGTAGTTTATTTATTTGTATTCAGGAGTTTCATGCCCAAATTAAGGATTGAGCAATATATGTGTTTGGAATTTAATGTACCTACATACTTCAACAAATTTCTCAACCTTGATTGTCACTCTAATTGTTTTTAAACTGGATTTTAAGCACAAAACTCATTTCCTTGGCGTTTAATAATCTAAAGAGCTTATCCGAACAGGTTCAAACCTTTCTAATATAGTAGTTTCCTACTTGGTGTTCTTACAATCAAGCAGTAATAAGACATTAGTGCTAATTAAAAACATATCATATTAGCAATATGTAGCTGCACACTTCTTGAGCAAAACCACAGAAGCTTGTATGTAAAATTGTTTCAGCACAGGCTTCCTTGTCGAAGGTTGATGCTCAAGAAGTTTGCGGGGTGTACCAAGATAAAGTAGGGAGACAAAAAAGGTTTTTTTCAAAATTTTACTAAGTTTCTAGCTTCTTTTTTACAAACAAATAAATATTGTGGTTATAAAAATACAATCAAAACTGTATCCTATTTGATCTATTAATATTTACCTTGAGAATTAATAATTATTTTGAAACTTAATATCTAACCATAATCCGCCTTATAATAAAACATACACTAAAGTTAAACCTGCAGTTAAACTAATGCTGTCACTTTTGTTCCTAAAAAGAAGACAACATTAGGTTTAAACCAAGACTAACTTTAGACTATGTTTTATAATAGGGAGGTTAGTGTTATATTCTGATTATTCTCATTAATAATTTAACCATTAATATGTGTGGTTATTATTATTATTTTCATTTGGTAGGTTAGACACAGTTATAATATTTAGGTATAGTTGATATGTCACACTTTCTTTAAAGTATATTGGTTTTAGTCATTAGGACTTGTAAATACAAAGTTTTAATTAATTTGTGATCTATATTATAATCAACAACTTTAAAGGGTAAATCAAATCATAAGCTAACCTTTGTATAATTGTTTATAATTATAATTAACACTTCTTTTATATGAAGGATCATAAAAACTTCTGACAAAAGTGTTGAATGTTTGAAAAATGGTTTTTCCAGTATCTTTATTTATAAACAGTGAGCTGCTTATTTCAATTGTTTCATTTATAATGCCCATTGTAATGTGACTTGTGGTGGGTGGATGACAGGATAATGAGCAAGCACTACTTTACTGATACCATCTTAGAATCATTATCTAGATTGTTAAGTATAATTTAAACTAAGACACTTTGCATGTTCAGTCTATAATATCTGGGTAAATAGATTACTACTATTCTTATAATAGTAAAAGAGGGATAAGCTGGATAATATATATTTCTTTAGTGTTGGCTGTGCTAACCTTCTTACCTTCATTCTCAATAAGTACCTACCTGCAACTTTGAATGTTTTTGTCCCTAAACTAGAAAGGCCCCAGTTTGGTTTTTGTGCTAGGGATGTTTTACCTGTCCTACACACAGGTGTTATTTTTTTATAAATTGACTGAAGGGCTCAGGTAGGTAAAATAGTTTTTTTTTAAATCATAGGAACCCATTCCCTCCCTCTCGCATCAATGGTGAATAAACGCTATCACAATAAAAACATTAAAACGTAATAGTCTAAACGTAAAATTAAAATTTGCGCGCAAATCTTTTCGTATTGACGTCATCTACTAAGTACGTAAGTTGGTAGGTATCTACTATTCATTTATGTAATCGGTACATAGGTACGCAATGTTTTTAATTCAGCAAAACAGAACAAGGACGGGAAATGCAGTACGTACGTATGCACTTGTCAAATCTTGGTTTTATAGTGTAATTTTATCGCTATGTTGTAAAATGTGTACGTGCGTAATGCTTCACTCGGTTCTGTTATTTTCATGCACCATCACCAGTGCAAAATGACAAGAGCAACACCAAGCCGTTTGCTATGTACATTAGTGAAGGTTTGGCAGGTCTTAAAACCGAATAGCAATAAACCCTTAGGGCTTAGGCTAGACATTCCTGGGTAGGTAGTTCATTAATAAGAATAAGCCTATGTATGGCTTAATTCGTACCCCTGGCAACCGTTTAATATCTACTTGCGTATCATCGTGTTGAATAATGTAATACATGCCGAGTATCTAATTACGAAGATAGGTGAAACGCTTAATATCCTGATGCCAGGACAGGCCATCGACCCGTCCTTGGCTATGGCTGGCGAGTGTTGACCCTGCGCTGGCGATGCCGTTTACAGGTCCGTTAACCCGACCACGCACGATCCCGCCCGATCACTCACGATGGGTTAGGAATGGAAGGAAGGATCCACAACGCCATTTTGCGCCGGTTAGGTCTATTATTATACGGCACGTTCTCTATAATGACGTCAGACCTCAAACGGACTCGACTCTGATGGACAAAGTTATTAAGTTTCTATTCAGAGTTTGTATAATAAACTGCACGGCCAATGTCGTACTCTTCTGAATTCTGCAATTACGGGAATGAGTTTTATTTAGAATTATATTTTTATATTTACTGTCTGACCTTCCAGACGAATCAGTGTTATGAAATAGCGAGTGTTTTGTTTAGTCCTAAAAATTGATCTCCATTGTATGCTATGTAGGTATGTCGGGGAAATTGTGTTCGTGAGAGTGAAATGATTGATGAGAAAGAGGCTAAAATGTTTTTCAACATTACTTGCAAAACGCAACTCTTGTTAACCAAGCGACCGCTAAATATTTAGCCATTAAATATTGTTATAATAATATTGATACTACATAGTTAGTAATAAATCTTTCGGCTTCCTCCAATAATAAATCTCGTATAAAACTTAGCGATCCAAACATAGTTCGCAATTCGAGGGGAGAGGATTGCTGAGACTAGTAGGACTATATAAAAACTTGGTCGATTATTCAGCAAGGGCTAAGGTCGTTGCTCCAGACTCCTTGCAGGGCCGGGCTTTCGAACTCGCAGGGCGACGCACTCGGCATGCCCTTCGCGATCGTTACACTTCAAACGTCTAAGCATTTTGTTTACCACTCAGGAGCTAAACACATTAATCAGGCTCGTTTACTGTAAGTATGTATTCATAAATGTTAGTTAATACAGCTTAGCCTTACTACTTACTAAACGGTGATTGAAATAAGATTAGTTTTTAATTTTTAGGTATCGTTTTGTAGGTATGATGTTTAATTTTATTATATTTCCTACGGGTTTGATTGATATTGTTGAAGACTTCCATAGCCTTAGGTCGCGCCTAGATGAAGCGTCGCTACATAGGCGTTTTTGGGCATGAATTAGGGATTGGTCCAATTTTAGCCTTTCCTGTAGAATTGACTTAATTACAATGATTATCGTCGCACTAGATTTATTTGTAATGTTTTCCAAATAGATGTACTAATTCTTGACAGCTTTGTTCCCATTTCGGTTCATAGCTATGTTGAGAGTGTAGTTAATATTGCAGGTAAGCAGGTCACAACTATGCCACGGACTGAGCGACCGGAATCGGGTCACCTAGTCGGCCTCATGTATGCATGTCATTGTTATATTAACATGCACCTTCATACGTTCATGAATTGAAAGTATAATTTCAACCGCTCAGTATTTTTTTTGACAAATTTATTGTTAACAATTTCACTACAGTTGGGTGACATTCAAATACCAAACTCATGATTAATCGTAACGTTCACAATTAATATGACATTTCTGATAACGGCTGACCTTTCAGTCGCGGCAGTACAGATCAGATACCATTTCATTTCTCTGGCCGAGTGGCAGATCTGATTTACACAGTAATTTCGTTCCCCGTCGCAAAACCACCTGCAATAGGGAAGATGCATATATAATATTTATGAAAATTTTATGTTTAAAATGTTAAAAAAATATAAAAGAAATGCCACTGCAACGTTTTTATTTTACATAATGTTGTTGTTTAACAATTATTAGGAATTAAAAATACTTGAAACAGAACGTATTTTTAAACACCAATCAGCGTTTAGTGACGTCACTCCTGTTATGACAACTTCTTTGAGGTTATGGTTGTAAAAGTAAATATTATTTTATGGGAATATTAATTGCGTTTTTTTACATTTAATAAAAATGGAAGTTGCGTTTATCAAAGCAGACTCCAGGAATTTACCAAGAGTTAGTATTGACATGGTTATAATTTTTTTGTCCAAAGTGCAGAGTTTTTAAGTGTAGAAATGAAAGGGACTATATTACTACGGTATGCAAAAATCGTAGTTGTTAAACTTCGTATTTCATTCGGCGGGTTCTACAAATCTTACGGCGATAATGCAATCGGCTATGTCCAAATTAAAAGAGATGGAGAATTATGTACAGTAAAAGGTCGAGTTCTCCGGAGCATAAAGTACGTAAAGAAGGTTATCGTGTTACAGTTATTTTAAATGAAACGCAAAGCTTGGTTCAGTCCTGCCAATGTGAAGATTGTGCCACACATTTTAAACTTTATCTTATTTTCGACGTCATTCTCCAACTGTAAAATTAAAAATATGTTATAGACAGGTTTTGTAAGTATTAGGTAGGTTACTAATGCGTTTTTACGTACAAGCAGATTAATTAAGCATATAACAAGTATATTCGCCGACTTACGTCAAAGTGATCTTCACAGCATCGAATAAGGGTCTTTGGAGAATAATTGTCATTTCTCTCCGCAGCTTGAAACCATTTTAATTTCAGTTTTGGGTCAGAAGTTCCAGTCAAAAACAATTTATTTGGAAACTTTGTTGAAGTAGATTGGCACAATACATGAGTTAACACGGCTTTTTTTCGGGATATTAGTGGTATTGTTATGATCACATGATGTTGATGGATAGTCCATTTTAAATTTTTCAAAAAAATATTTCGAAAGTCGAAAAAATATGCAAAAGTATGAAAATTTAAAGCCAGCGACGAACAAGTACGACCAGTGACAGACCGGAGTGACGTCATCGCAACCATAGGTTCGTTTTCGCGCGAAAATTTAAATTGTCAATTTAAAACCGCATTTTTTCCGATAAATCACAATGTTTTAATTTTTTAATATATCTGTGGTTTATTCTACATGGAATTCTTTAAAATGAAAGCAAAAATAAAAATATTGCATGTTCCCTATTTAAATCATAATCAGCGTTGTGACGAATTTGCGATTCAAATTGAAGTTCTCATTTCGCATTCCTTAATCTTACAGAAATCTCTTCTGGGTCCCCGAATAATCCAAGTACATTTGGGGTAAGAAAAAGCAGCTGCAAATTAATTAAAACAGCCTCTCACAGAGTTCTGTACTGGCACCGTCCTTTTCCATATGTACCTACAGCAGAAACATGTCTAAGACATGAGGCCATTTTGCAAACAATGGTGATCTTGCGCTGGCTTTTCCTGCAATCACATTCCAGGAGGGAGAGGCAGTTCTGACTGCTGATGAACGATGGCCGGATCCAACAAAGACAGAACTTGAAAATAAAAACATCTGATATATAAATATTGTTGTGGGGAATTTTAGAACACAACCGGAAAATCGTAGCACAAATGTTAAAGGAGACCGGACTGGGTATCATTAGCAGTTTCGCTGAAACCATAGGGGGGATCTTTTCAACAGTTCTGCAGACTTCGGCATGGCATTCGCCTGGGCTGCCTGGGTCTACTTATTTGCTGAAAATTGTGAATCCTTATGATATTGTATTGCGGTGGCACAATACGATATCAATTAACAAAGTTTACATCCAGCGCTGTGAAACCATCCGAATCATCATTGGACTTCTTCGGACTTCTCCTCTGCTATGACTTTCAACACTGCCAGATGTATGTAGATATAATGAGGTAGCGTTTAATGGAAAAAAAATTCAAGTGCTAAGATCATTCTGATCCGGTAGGACAGATAAGGTTTGCCCCATAAATGGCTGGTTATTTTGGACCAGTAAAATTATTTTATTCTTATTCATTTCGGAACTTTTTAGTGCGCCCTACGTTTTCAACTGTTAACTTTGCACAAAGATTATCGTAACTTTTTTTCATACTGAAATTCCTACAATAAACTATATTTTTAAAGTCCAATTATTGATGAATTCATTGATGTAGGCTTCCATTAGCCAGTATAAAGATGATTGTGTAAATATGGTTTCGTGGTGCAATTATTTTGCGCCAATTTTGCATTTATAGGAATTTCACAAAATTGGAACGTTGTTGCTATTATTTGTTGTCGTTCATAAAAAAATGCGTTATTCGAGGAGATGATTGAGTTTTTAGAATGTGAATTTCAATTGAAAATGTAATACTTCCTCCATAACTTTCTAATATGTATTAGTTTCAACCTATATTGGATTTAGTCGTCTGATGGCTATTTTGCGATAGTATAATTTCACAAATCAATAGAATTTAAAAGCAAAATAACACATTTCAATGTCGAGAGGTGACGTAGTGGTACATGTCCTAAATTGTGACGTCATCAAATGCGTCATCTTCACATCCAGTATCCTTGCGTCCTTGTTGTGTCCTCTCAAAAGTATTGATCGGAGCTTCCGAATCAAATTAAGAAACTGTTCCATTTATCAACCTTTTTATCTTTACTTTTGTGGCGCTAAATCTAAAGAATCTAAATCGTGCACGCCAGTTTTCCGTGTTAGAATTTATCAGGGATTAAATCGCGACGGTAATTCGTATGGTACGCATTTGATTTTCAATCGTCATTAATTTAACATTACTAATTTATTATTACATTTTTGTTGTTGACGTTAAAGATGTCTGGAAATTTCCTTTACGCACATTGAACTGTTAAATAGTAACGATCTCTATTAAGTTCTTAGATATAGTTTACAAATTCTCGTAAATTATCTTTTTTTGTTTGTGTCTAGCATAATATATTTAGTTTTAACGATTTAGTGATCATGCATCCTAATAAAAAACGTTCCGATAGCCTCGACGTGATTAGAATAATATGTTATACATAATTTTGTGTTTTATTAAGATACATCATATTACTTCTAATAAATATTTAAAGGGTGAGGGTTCTATCTTCTGTTTAAAGGTGTCCGCATTATGAACTATCGCAAATGTTATTTTCAATTTGTCATAATTCTTTAATTTATTTACAATATTTCAATCACTCCATCTATATTCCTACTACCTATAATTTACAAGTTATTGATAGACGTCAGTGTCGTTATCTTATTGTTTCTTGGCATTCATGTTTCGTCCTATCTGAAAGGTCAAAATGTAATGGACCTCCTTCATTTACGACGACCTAGAAATCTTCCATTGCTTTCGAAATTTCTCCTTCGAACATGCAAACATTAGCTCGTCCAGTTTCGTACTTATTGAATCTTTTAGTACGGTCATTTGGTAGTTTTTCATGGAATTTTTCCCGGGAGTTTTGAAAATTGGTTATTTTATACATTGTGAGGTGCTCTTTCCGAATTTCGACTTTACCACTCCACCGACCTGGTCCATCGAGAATAATAAAGCGAAGGAGAATACGCAAAAATTTAGCACATTGAATTGCATGTGGATTTAGGCCTATTGGGGATACCACATTAAAAAAAAACGCGTCACTTTACCTAAAGCTGGTGTGGAAAACAGTTTTTTTTGGCCAAAATGCGCGGAGTATACTTTGCGGCACTCCTACGCCGAAACTATTGACTTTATGAAAAAAAGGTAGATAAATAAATTGTAGGCAATTAATTGTCTCTAGTTTCATTTTGTATATAACTGTTTTTAACGTAAATGAGTCGGAAAGAAGAAAGAAAGAAAGAAGAAAAGTAAAAACTGCTTTCAGGCGTCATTTTTCCAATATGGCGGCGCGAGCGGCAAAAATACGAGGTGGCAAAGTCGAAATTCGGAAAGAGCATCTCAAATTAATAATATTACCAATTTTCAAAACTCCCGGAAAACTTTCCAGGTAAGCACTATATTTCTCACCAAATGACTGTACTATCTCACTAGGAACCGATGTGAATATAACTAATTTGAACTGTCAACGGCAACGAAGAATCTATTTATAGATTCTCTTTCAGACAGTGGCAATGTCATTGGAGATATATATGGATAGTACAGATGGCGTTTTCTGGTGGTAGACAGGGGCGCGGGCGGAGTCGATGACCGAGTATTGATCCAGTGAAGTGGGTCGTGACCCGTTTTCCGTTGCAACCTACAGGGTGCATAGACCACCTTAGAAAATAGCTCTTCATTTAGTTCTATTACACTATTTGAAAGTTAACAGTCAAAAATTGTTTTTTCCTGACATGGTATCAAGGGTAATTAACTGACTCCTCTATACATTCGGTTTTGTTGTGAAGACCAGAAGTCCTTGAAAGTAATTGAATATGTACACGTAGACATAAAAAATAAGGTCATAAAAGAACATTCATGGATGCCTGAGAACATGTGAGTCATCTTCCGAGGCATTCAGTTCCTTAAAGTCGATGTTATAGTCCGTGTTATCAGGATATTCATTTGCTATCGCTAAATTCAAAGATAATTTTTCCACAGCATTTGCACGTATTTTTTTTTCATGGCATTGATTTAAATCGTTACTTTACAATTTATGACTACCCTTTTAGATTCTTGGTTAATAAAAATATCGGAGACATTCGCATGATTATGAGTTTCATATCTTGTCTGACAAGATTTATTGTACCCTGAAAGTGTCAGATCTTTGATACGCACGCACGTTGTCGAAAATGATAGAAATCTGTGCCACCACCCACTATGAAAGCCACTTTCAGTAATTCAAAATTTTCTTATTCAAAGGTTTGGTACTTTCATGTGCAACATTCTGAGTTTCGTTATTATAACTTCGCACTAATAGGTTCAATGAGTTGGTTTTACAATAAAATTATAAGATTGCCGGTCCAAATTTTAGTTTTAATAAGTTCATAGTTTAGAGCTCTTTTGTTTTCGTTCTTTAATTTTTTTCCTTCTCTATCTCTTTAAGCGCTTCTCTTGCGCTACACGCCTATCTTCCATAGGGGAGTGCAACCTCACAGTGTTTCGTAAATTTGTGACGTAGTATTGTAACTTTGTGAAATGAATGATGTAGTGAATAACATTTTCAGTTAAAAAAAATAGGAAATTTTTTTGATTTTACAATTTTATAAACTCCCTAAATATTAATTTATTTGTTTTATTTATTCATTTGCTAGTTTCTTTAAGTAAATTGGTTCTGAAGAAACTTCACATTCATTTTATTGGAAGCCTTGTTTACTGTTGGTCACGCACGTCAATCCCGGGCTGGTGGTGCCAGTCCCATATTTCAGAAAGGTTGAACCTTTGCCTGTCTCAAAACGATTATTAATTGTGCTATAAATAAACTGAAATGTATAACAGATTCACGTTTCATTCTGCCTTGTTGCGTTCGAGTTAAATATTACATTGCTGGAACCTGGTATTATGGATAAAATTTGAATAATTCATGATAGGATAATAATATTTGGTATTAGAGGAGCTCCTTCAACGGCTATAGCGTGATTTGCATGAATAGATTCTTGGAATGACATTTAGATGGAGCGCAGCTGTTCCATTGGCTCGGGTAGTTTTGCCTAAGCGATGCAAGCGTGAAAGTTGATTTGCACCAAGTAGGTAGGTTGCAACATTGCAGTGCATTGTGCTTGCGCGTTCACTTTCCACTACCAGGGTTGGCTGGTCTCAAAACCAAGTAGCAAACAATGTGCAATAAAACAAAGTATAATGTAACTTAGTACATATGTATACTTATCACTAATCATTACCTCAATACATTGCAATGGAAAACTAATACAAAAAGAAAATCTGAATTTCCTTACTTTCCACATGTTAATTACATGTCCGAAACTGACAGACTGGACACCCGACTCGGAATGCATGACATCCAACCAAAAATCATATCAGATATCTCTGGTTTTAGTTTGGCAGCTGGCAGCCCTATCCAAAGTCAAGATGTGGCATGTATCAACTAGCTATACAGTTTAAGTAGAAACCTGTTTTAGAAGCGTTTGTAATAGTAATCAGTATTTATTAAAATTCTTTCTTAGAATAAAATAGTAACGAGATTTTGCTTAGAAACTCCTTAACTGTAGATGATATGAGTTTAGGTCATATGGAATAGAGGCATATCGTCTAAAAAACGTCACTGTGATTGTTCTTGTTGATAAGAAGCATTTTATCTACAGTTCTACATCTACATACCTAAAATCACGTACGTAATATTCTAGAAACTGAAGCTCTGTTACATAATAATATGTTTCATTGTTGTTGCTTAGATTATTCATTGTTCGTGGTTTTATAAGACACAATTTTGCTGCTTTTAGATGAAGATCGAATTTCAGATTTGTTTTATCATTTGGACGTCCCTCTGTATAAACAAAAAGTATGATACATTATTTAGTTTTATTAATATTAAGATTATTCGAGATGTTATTTTGACAGTGACCTGGCACAGGTTCCATTGGAACAAATGCAAATTATGTCAAAATTCCTGTAACATAATTATCATCTAGTCAAAAGAGAAGCTATTTTGATTAGAAAATAAATAAATATTATTAAATAAAACTAGTTTTAACGGGTTAATGCACGAACTTTATTTATTTATTGACGTTTCGTAGCCTTTTCAGGTCTGCATCGTCAGAATAACAAACTCAGAGAGGCTTTATATCTCCTTCTTATATTGAATTATGCAAACAAAAAGAACTAATAGTATCTGTTGGTCTTGCAGTGTGTTCTCGGGGTTGGCATTTTATTTCTTGTGTAATGGGTTTCCAAGCTGGTGGTGTTCAAAAAAAGTCTGCACTGTGTGAACATGCATTAGGGGGAATAAACCTTTAAATAAATAAAGTTCGTGTATTAACCCTTTAAAACTAGTTTTATTTAATCAGTGATGTGCGTGAAAACCTAAGAAAAAATAAATATTATTAAATTAAGTAATTAAGTTAATATTATCATTAATACAGCGATATTTTTATGGAATTTAATAAGAAAATTTAGTCGTATTCACCGATCATAAAAAGTACTGTGAGTAACGCTGTTCTGACGCCTACATTTGATGGCAATAACAACATTACAAATCTGCGGGAACTGTTCATTATTTTTTCACAGCTGTAGAATAATAATAATACCGATAACAAAGAATGGTAAGGAGTTCCTGAACACAAAACATGTTATTAACTGCACGTGGCACACACAGCAAACACGTGAATGATTCTAGGCTGCTACCACGTTGGATCACCGGATGTCCAAGACATTCTCATGTTGGAACTCAAATATTGATTCATAAGTTTTAACCTTAACATCAGCCGAAACTTTATTGAATTATGTTATACGTAGATTATTAACCTTTGGGCCGATTTCTTCTGACAGTAGTATACATTTTAAAAATAGATTAATATCAGACCTATTACTTTGTGAAAGAAGTGAGAAAGATAGGGAGGTATTTTAGCTATTACGTTTAGTTGTATAAACCGGAAAATATTATCAGCAGTATGTCTTTAACATACCCCATGTTGGGCCTGGGGTCAGAATGCCCAGGGTGAAATAACTTTCGGATGTTATAAAGACCGTTAGTCAATATGTACAAGTCTCTGAATGTCCAAAAAGTCATAATGTCCAGATGTTATAAAGACCGTTAGTCAATATGTACAAGTCTCTGAATGTCCTAGAAGTCATAATGTGTAGATGTTATAAAGTCTGTTAGTCAATATGTGCAAGTCTCTGAATGTCCTAGAAGTCATAATGTCCAGATGTTATAAAGACCGTTAGTCAGTATGTACAAGTCTCTGAATGTCCTAGAAGTCATAATGTCCAGATGTTATAAAAACCGTTAGTCAATGTTTACAAGTCTCGAAAATTAGCTCGTTTATCTTCTAATTTACCACTTTTGCAAAAAGATTTAATTTCTGCTGGCTGGAATGCAATTGTGAATTATAATTCTGAAAAAAGAAAAGAAATTGAAAGTTTAAGTTGTTCCAATGATAGACATAGAACGAACAATTCCGTCGCGGCGTGGCACAGCCGTATCAAGAAGCGGATGCACGGCACAAAACATTTTTTTTATTTCAAATTTGTAAATTTATTAACAAAGAACAACATCAAGATTTCATAATAAAGAGAAGTTTATTTAACCGTGGTAAGCTTAGAAGGAGTGTGATTTTATTCAATAAAAGATGCAGTGAAAAATTACAATACCGTTATTCAGGAAAATATTACGTCGCTGCAGTTTCTTCAAGGGTGCATAATATTACGGAAACAGTGTTGATAAGCCAGTGCCAATAGTTAGTTAAGAATGTAACATTCGATGATGTGAATTCTCGCTGCTGAGCCACTTCTACAAGTCTTCGAGAGTCATTACGAATCGTTTGCTAATAGGTTAGACGACTTCCAGCCTCCTGAACAAGCCTGATTCTGTAAAGGTTTCAGCACCATGGACCACATCCACACGCTGCGGCAGTTTATACAGAAGACAGATGAATATAACCAACCACTATGCTTAGCGTTTGTGGACTGTGAGAAAGCCTTTGATTCGATGGAGACACGGGCTATGTTAAGATCTTTGCAGAGGTGCCGTATCGACTATCGCTACATCCAAGTGCTGAAGAGTTTGTACGAAAGCGCCACCATGACAGAATGCATACAAGACCTATCCAACTACAGCGAAGAGTGCGACAGGGAGATGTAATATCTCCAAACCTATTTATCGCTGCGTTGGAAGACGTCTTTAAGTTTCTTCTCGTCCGAAATGCCTAAGTGCCTGAAGACCAAGGTCGGAGCTGAGACGTTATCGTTAACCTTGGACCCCATAAGAAGGCTCGGAGTCGCACAGCGAGCGATGGAGAGAGCTATGCTCGGTGTTTATCTACGTGATCGAATCAGAAATGAAAAAAACCCGTAGAAGAACTTGAGTTATCGACATAGCTAAACGGATCGCCATGCTGAAGTGGCAATGTGCGGGGCACATTGTTCGGCGAACCAATGGACTTGGGGTCCAAAGGTGCTTTAATGGCGACCTCGCATCGGGAAGCGCAGTGACGGTAGACCCTCTACCAGGTGGACTGATGACAATAAGTGAGTCACACACACAAAGAGCCAGGTGTTGTCTTTAAGACGTACCTAGTTATGAAAGTTTTTACGTGTTAGCGTTTTTGTAGGTTTCACTTCTATCGCATGTAAACAGCACATGTCCGTTTTCTTTTTGTCCTATTTTCTGTTGATGTAGATATTTTTTTTAACTTAAACAGGATGTTTCAACGGTCCGCAATTATATTGCATTGCAACTGCGCATTCTATCAATTGGATGTTTTGATAACTGGTCATTATGAAAATTTGATTTTTTAACAATTTGTTGTTTTGAAACCTGGATGTTATGACAACTGGGCATTATTTCCTCGTCATTGACACACTGGACATTTTGACACTTGGCCCAACATACACCGGAGGGAAAAATAGAAACTGCTATGAAATTGCTTAAGAGATTTACGCAAAGTCAGGCCCAATGTGAAACTGAAAACGAAATCCTCATGTTTAGCAATGTCGACCATTGTTATGATATTGCATTTCCAATCAAGCATCGCACTACAACCAATAAGTTAATATTTTTAGCCGAAAGGTGAAAAACTAAAAATAATTCGGCTATTGAGCGCTTCATACATATTTGATTTAGATCTTATAGGAGTTCACCCTGATAAACGTATTCTCTGGTATATTCATCTATATAAATCCAATATTCAAAACATATTCTTTATTCTAAGCGACCGACCGACGACAATCTACCTCTGTGTCATCCATATACTGAGAATATAAAAATAAACCGCTGGATTTTGTTACAGTCAAATCAAAGAGTAAAAGGCCATTCTAAATCTCCCACGAACTCTCGTCTCAACATCTCAATGAGTATAAAGTGTTTGCTCTTGATTCAAAAAGCTTTTATCGTCTGCTTTCTGCTCATCTCGTACAGCGAAGAAAAGACGTGGTATTAAAAAATCTAGACTACGGTATGAATGCATGTTTTTTTAATATTTACGGATTATAGTAAATCAGTTGACACAAATGTCCGTAAGGTCTGTTAATCAGGACTTTCCGATGCAACTTTTTTTATTCAAAAACTGGATGGTTCTGTTTAGGGAATAATTAAAACAAGTTTATTTTTAAAATAATAACCTTCATTAATTTTGTTCGATGATTTTGCGAAGTATGTGCATTTTCCGACAAAAACTTGGTTCGGTCTGACAGGAGTATTTACTCGCTACAAGTGTGACTGCGTCGTAAGCTTCTCGGAATTGAGTATAGAAAAACATATTGTTTTATTGAATAGTTATGAATTTATTGGAGTAAAATGTTTTCGTATCACTATTTGATGATTTGGTTTTGGGATGATTTTATTAGTCCAGAAAAAGTAATATAGCTACTATAAACTTATGGCAACACCAAATTTGGATTGATTTTAGTTTAAAGTGTGAATTGAATAGTATATATTTATTAAACTTAAAATATTTAATCATGACCTTCTGCTTTCTTTGTGTACGTACCTACAATAACTACATGTGTAATAATAAGTTCCCCACGTTCTCGTTTTAGCACGCTATGGCCTTTTCACAAATCCCAATGGCCTAGAAAATTCTGTTCTTATGTGAGAGTGTTTAAATTTATTCTCAATAAGGCTGAGTTGAGTGAGAATTTGAAATATATTTAAAGAAATCCGAGTTATCATTATTAATACTTTTGCTATGGGAGCATTAAAAATCATTGAGGCATTAAACTGTTAGGCGCCATCTTTATAGTCTATTATGTCTGGGCTCGAATTCTTTCTTGTGATGTTGTGTTGTGACTGATGTGATGAATGACTGATGGATGTATCGCTAATCGAATCGTTGTGTGTCGTATTTTTATTTCACAATCTGCAATTGTTTCGTATGCTATTGTTTGCCACTTCGCAATTTTCAAGATGATGAGGTTATGTTGAAGAATGAGTTGTATCAACACTTGGCGTTTCTCGTGGTGTTCCTACATTGCAAAAAAGTTTAAAACACCGAGAATGAGTTTTAAACTGGATGTGGGCGATGTATGGACGGAGTGCGGTTGATGACGCCAACGCCTCCGCCGTCTCGGCGTGACGTCGCCGTGTCCGACCGCGGCCGCGGGCAGGCGCTCGCTGGGCGCGCCAGTCTCTGCACAACCGCGGCACGAGCAGTGTCGAGCCGGTGCGATGTGAACGCATAACCTCACACTCTGTCTACAACGACAGCTTCTGTTACGTGCCCACGGTAGTTTCACTTAGTTTTGTACCTACTGGTTTGACTTTATTTTGTGTTTCAACCGCTGTTTTTGCATCCGCCGCGCAGGACACATGTAAGTGATGTTTCTGTGTCATCATTAACCCCGATAAACCGGAACATGGGCACGTTTTGAACGAATTCTTTGAGTGTCGTGCCTGCGTGACGAAACTAGAACAATCGGTAGTGTACTCGTGACGTTTGACCCTTGAATATTTATTGGATATGGTCAATATATATGACCTGGTAATTCAATGGTTACTCTTTATCACCTTACTTAGTTCAACAGGTTGTCTCGTTCCAGTGGTGATTCGTTGCTTTTGGCTCCGCCTTGACTTTTTTTGGAAGCAACAGGTGATTTGTTTCATTGTTTCCAATTAATTTAATATAGTAAACTTTTACGCTTTTGACGTTTATTAGATACTATAAATTGTTCTAGCACTTTCGATTTCTGATCAGTAAACTTTTAGAAATACTGACCCCAATTGCTGACATAATTCATTCATTGATATAATTCATCATTAGTAAGCACCCCTTGTCATACGTATCTACACTACATTTTGTTTGTTTTGAAGTGAAAACTTCTTTAGCGCCGTTGTGATTTGAGATTCGATGGAAGTAGAATATTTGACACAAGATAGGTATCCGTAATTTTATCATTGACTGTAAGAGACGGAGAGCCGAACGGTAACGGTCTTGGGGTCCACACCAACTAATCGGTGGTTCGATCCTGAGTTCGGTAATTGTTTTAATAAGCTATTTTTCGAAATAATTTAAGTATAAAGTATTTAATTTTGACCTACAGTCATGTCATAGTCATGAAAGACTTTTACGTGTTCACATTTTTGTAGGTTTAACTTCTATCGCATGTGAATAGCACATGTCATTTTTTTTTAAGCTTGATACTTCGATTTGTTTAAAAACATCATTTGGTCTCACGTTACTCAGCATTACTTTGTTGAGATTTATTAGATGGTTATTTTTCATCATCGTAAATAAATACATATTTCGATTGTCATTTAAACCTTATCTTTTACCTCTGAAAGCGCGTTTTACTTACATTAACAGCCTTAAATAACATAGATAGACAATTTACTTTGTGCTTTTGCGAAGCTTCAACCCTTCAAAGTTTAATGGTCGAAAAGCTATCTGAATATCTTTTCCAATTATGTTCATTATATTTGAGAAAGTATTTTAAATATTCATTAGTTTGACAGAGTTGCGGGGTACTATTTTATCAACCGACATTCGTCGACCACAATGTCAATGTTGATGTCGGCATTTCACGGTCACCTTATTAGTGATTGAGGAGGTCAAAAAAGTTTGTTTTCTTAAATAAATATACATCTTTATAATACTTTCATTATTTTGTTTTGGTCTCCCATAAAAAAAACTATTAAGTGTTACTATTGTTTGTTAGAAATTAAGAAAATTTTCAATGCCCTTGCAGGGCTCATGTTGTGAATCGTTATTTTAAATTTAAGAACCCATGTAAGTACCAACCAACAATAAAGATTATGATAATGATCTATATTTTCTTTGTTTATCCAGTCAGGTTTTAATTTTTTAATTAACACAGTGACTGATGGACTGATAGTTCCTATGCTCCATTAAAGGAGAATTATCCCTATACCCTTGTGCGTCAACTGTTTATTTTTAGTTCAAAATGCATCTAATAATTTGAATACACTGAGCACAGGTCGTGATGTGCTGATTTCGTGATGATTTCATTTGTGTTGGGCTATATACGTATAATGAAAGCAAAACTTTATCTCCACTTTGGCCTTCAGAGTCCTGAAGAGTTAGCTACGTGACGTGACTAAATCATAAAGCATCATACAATGTAGGAGTGTGGGCTGACTCGATGTTAATCCCTGGAGATAAGCCCACTAGTTGCTATGGCAGCCTCTATTTTCCTTTCCGTTCGTGTTATTACAAATTTTGGAATAAAAGCAAATGTTGTATAATCGTCGTGTTGATGGGAAAACCAACTAAGTGCAGATTTTTGCAAAATTTTGTTAAAATACACATTGTACTAAAAAAACGAGATCTATCCAGTGGTTAAACCCTCTCTTGGTAAAAAGATAGTGAAAATGAATAACAACTAAATTAGGATTTTTTATAAAAATTGAGAGTTAAAAACAAATATCAAAACATTATTCTCATTTTTATGCCATATCTTTGAGTAAAACGTATTATGCTTATATAATTAACTAGCTGTGCCCCGCAGTGTTACTCGCGGTTAATTAGGGATATTTTCCCGTAATAAAATGTAGCCTATGTGTTAATTCAGGGTCTCAGCTTACTCCATAGTATTTTTTTTAAAATCGCTCCAGGCGTTAAGACTTGAAGAAGTAACAAACATACATACAAACTTTCGCCTTTTAATATTAATTTTGATATTTTAATATTAAGTGTAATTTTCGCAGTGGTTATTTCTTCATGATTCACTCTGATCAAGTGTAGATTACACATAAAATAAATTATCAGGACTTGATTACTTTTTACATTAGTAAAAATTTAATGAGCAGGACTAAATATAGAATAAATTCATACTTAACCAATACAGTAGTTTTTACCCGCCGATAATTGGGATATCGCTATATGAAATAATAAAAGAAGCAATACGTATAGTCGTTTTTACTAGTATAGTTGAACAATTCACGTTCTAAACACGCAGATATTTTGTAGAGAGGCAACTAGCGTGCATTATATTTTTTTTGCTTTGAGTTATGGGACGCGTACTTCAGACGTCATCTAGTGCTTACTAGCACGAGCGCGACATTACTTCAACCGCTTTATTGAAATTAATAATTAAAATCGCTGGACTTGGTTGTCGAAGTGCCAACAGCCATCTAATAGTAGCTCCAAATATTTGATGCGAGCCTTCAGTCAATTAGTGGCACTCTCTCCGCCCATAGTGATATGTGCCCCAGCCGGCAGTTTACCACCCGAACCCAAGATGGTTGCTTCTATTTTGGACACCACTACATTTAGAGCCAGCAAGCCTTTCCTTGACACCACTAATAAGACTCTTACCGTGGCTCGTCATGTTCTTTACTATAGTCGCTCCCTCTAGCAATAGCCAACGTGTATCATCTGCGTATGATATTCGTTTTCGGAAATTACACCCCACGGTCAACCCAATCGTATCCAATATTCCACAGGACTGATCCAAGAAACCGTCCCCTGTATAACACCGCATACCACAGGATGTGACATCATAACCCCCTCCATATTTATGTAGAACACTTCTCAATCATTAAGATAGTGTAGTACTATGACCGTTGTGATGGCGCAACGGCGCAATGCTCCCCCAGATGTTCCAAATTCTCAGCCAGGATTATCCTTCCGGGGACGTCATAGCGACCTGGTGTTTTCTTCTTGATTCGGAGACGATTATTAGCGTGCTCGAGTTCACTGTCAAAGATTGCCTCTCTGAGCTCTGTTCTATCTATGGCGCCAAGGAAGACGCCATCAAGAAAGGGATTCTAGGAGATACCGTAGGAAACAGCTCCAATACCGTGTGCTGAAGGATCCATGAGTTCAGTAGCGGGTGCCTGGTGCTGGAACATGTTTCGGATCATACGATAGGGTCGCCTCCATAGATCGGATCCCTATAAAATTCGTCGAGATACGCGTCATATACCTCGGCTTTTGCTCTACATATGTAATTTCTTAGTGTTCTTTGCCTCTCTGTAAATGAGAGGAGAGGAGTAGCGCCTCTTCCACTCCTGTTATCCTTGTACCTCTGCGACTATATCTTCGCAAAGCCCGCCTTGCCTTAACACCGGCGTCCCTGACTATATTGCCTTTTGCAGGGGTTGGTACTGGCCCTTGGCATTGCGGCGTTGCAGATGTTTTTTTTATGCAAAATAGGCAATGCGTTTGACCACAATCTCACCTGATGGAAAGCGATGATGAGGCCTAGGATGGTACACGCCAGCCTAGAAGATGCTTGTTCACTCTGGCCTTGAAGATGTCAAGGTTCCTCCCCACACTAAGGAGACTCTTTTATATCCTGGATGTTGGAAGATTCAAGGTACCATGCCTGGATTAAGGAGGCATTCTCCACTGCCTTTCTTCATTCATCTTGGAAAACTTACATCTCTCGGCACAGTGTGTGGATTGTATGATAATTCAGGTGTAGGGGAGACTCTGATTCGAATATACCGTGGATCTGACCGGTTTTCTATCTTCTCCACAACTCTCCAACCCTGCAAACGCGTCGCATTCGCGCGTGCCTTACACATGTTTATGCGTGCCCTTTTTTGCAATTTCGAGCCACAACAGACGCCTATTCAAAAATTGCTTCCCTCTTTTGGCTGACGTTCTTGTGTGACTGCAAGCCATATGTTTGGCATTGAAGTCACCCATAACGTTTTTATTCAACAATAATTTCAGTTAAACGTCTGAATTTATATTGTCTCTTACGAGTATATGGAGTCGAGTAAAACCAACAAAAAAATCGTTTTTTTTATTATTTATTTTGTGCTGCTTTTACAGTTGTAATGCCAACATTAAAAATAGCTAAAAATTCATTGGAGCTTTATTTTATAAAATATTTAAATTTTAGTGTTATACAGGGAAAAACAATAAATAGGGGCGGGTATAACAATATAATTGCATTTTATGGCATTATTAGGGACTTTAGGAATACAAAAACTACTGAAGACAAACATTTTTTTATAATAATGTTTAACGCAAATTACAAACACGATATTGAGCATGAGAATTTAATAGTCAAACCTTTGAAATGAAATATCTCATTTCTGTAATTTGGTCATTTAGTTGGTATTATTTTACAATTTTATTTATTGTGCATGTCTGTTACATAAATTCATGCACGCATCAAGGACATTATCAGATTGATAAATATCAGTATGTGTAAGGCAGTTTTGGAAACTATTGTAGGTGACGGTTTTGGTGGCATTTTGTGATTTTATTGTTTCATAAATTAAACATGGCATTGATCGATACGATGAACTTGTTGTGGGAGTCGATGTTGTACTGATATCTTTTTGCTTGGAGCAATTTAATGTTTTAGGGAACATGGATTATGTTAAGCGAGGTTATTAGTTTCCATTCTTTCTACTTTTTAATAAAGAAATGGTCCTCTTTTTGAAGTCCTTCGAAAAAGTACATGAATTAGCATGTAGATATTTTAAAGTTAAAAGAAAGGTCTTACCAAAACATACTAATGGTTTTTTTCTCTAAAAACTTTAATATTCATAATAAAAGCGAAGTTTGGATCAGACGAAAAATTAAAGAACGAACACAAAAAGCATTTTGTGATTCACAATACGGATAAACTAACGTAAATTGTGAAAGAAAATTGACTTTTAAACGCAGTTTGTAACAAAACATCAAGGCCCGCGCCGTTTCCTAGAATTAGTGGCGATATTGCGGGCATGTTTTGTGCCAGGCGCATACCTATTTGGTGCCGCCTACCTGCTGCACAGCATTGTCGCGACAATCGCACGACCTCGCAACGCTTCCGTAATTGTATATCTGCTGCGACGATTGAAATTGGTAATTTTAATAACGTATCATCGACTAGCTTTGTGTTTGAAAAGAATACCATATCAAATGTATTTCATTGTATCGATTTGTTAGTAAATAGTTAATTTTACTAGCCTGTAACCGGAGTCTAGTTTGAAAGAGAATACGTTGATGTTCTATTCTATGTAATTTTATACGTACGAGTTTTCCGTGTGTTTGTAAACTAGTACGCGTGTTGTGGTTTCGCTGTCCTTTGTGAATGTTTGTTTGCACGTGTGCCTACAGTCAGTATCTCTGTGTTATGTTATGCCATTATTGTTTAGTGGTTCCATTGTATATCTATAGTGAATCGGCGTTGCCAATACTATTATCATACTAATGACATCCCCGCTCGTATCTTCGTGCCCTTGCATTGGAAAATAGTAGCCATTGTGTTTATGTGAAGTTAACTACAGAGGTAGGTAGTCGTATTATTTTTACATGAACATTTTAGTCCCAAAAGGGAGACGGGAGGTTTGGTGTGTAGGCATTGCTCACGTGCATATCCAGTCTGGAGTTTATCGACCGTTCCGTCTAGCCGTTGCTTAAACAATCTTCCATTCTTTTGTTACAATAAGTGTTTCTACCCAGACGAACAAATTCGGTCGGCATCACTAAAATTTTGTCTGTTCTTGATGCCTTTATATTTCACTTCGAAATTCTCTTAAATCGTCAAGTGTTTTGTATTTTGACTATAGAGTAACAAAATATTAGGAATAAAATTATCATGAATACATTTTTTTAAGCATGTAACTGCTCCATGTTTAAATCTAAAAAAAATATTTGCTAGAAAAAAATACACGTGGCCCAGGCAGCAGACGGGACTCGAACCCGCACCCCTCGCTACCCAGGTGAATGCACCGACCATTATGCTACCGCGGCCCTGATGGTCGTATCGAATTCTTTCTAGCCGTTCTTAAACTATGAATACATTGTTTACTGTTTCAAGTGTTTCCCTCAATAAATTGTATTAAATAAAAAATCATGCAATAATTATAAAAGATCGAAGTCTTTCAGCAGAATGTTTTACCAAACTGGGTTTTGGCTTGTACTCAATAGCTTTTAAAGTAGCCTAAAAAGTCTTCATTTCATTTAATGGCTGTGTAGGTGACTTATTTGTTTACTAAGAATTAGGTATTGTCCTATTTGCATATTCACAAGAGTGGCAATTATTTATGAATAATAAACATATTAGTTGTCTCATAATTATTATGTTGACGATAATAGTAAGAGCAAAATTTAATAGTGTTTTGTCTGCATTCACGGAATATTACATCGAAATTATTTTGTCCGTAATCTGTATTATTTCTGTTTGCTCCACTTTAATTTTGATCCTACCTAATTGTTTGTTTAGTGCTCGTTTCAAAAGTTTATTAAAAGACTTTGTAAAAGAATACTCTGAAGAGTTTAATATAAACAATTTAATAAAATTTGTACTCGTGTGAATCTAAAAATTGATTGCTGACTAAAACGTAAACAGCCATTATGACGCGACGATTTGTCGGAGTTTTGCCAAATATTGTGGCGTCGCCAGTTGCCGAGCCCCGAAGTGTCGTTTCGTTATTCGTACAGTCCAGTCCAGTACCTCGTTAATGTTACCGAGATTTGTTTCCAAGAAAGTGCTGTGTGAAGCCCTTTTAAGTTGTGGAAAATAATGTCATTGTTTTGTACTGCGGGCGAAATTTGCCGTTTGGTTGTTTTGGGATTTTACTCTCTATTACCGCAACTGTTGGAGAAATGTCACGACCTTCAGTTTTTAAGAAATACCCTCATCAGTGCCTAAAATAGGTTGTGAATGTTCTTTATCTTCGTTTTTTTATTTGAAGTTTAATGATAAGCTTTACAGACGGCGCCGGATATCATTGCCACTGATAACCACAAAACTCAGTTTTATCTCCAGTTGGAGACCACTCTCAAAAATTTAAAGAGTTACAATCGGATACATCAATGGTGTACTAGCAAGTAAACCAGTATCGTACATGTGGGAAAATTTGCAAACATTTTATTAAAAGTTTATTTTGGAGCAGTTGATCAAACAAAACAACACGGCGTTGTTGAATTATTAGATCGATCGCCCTGTAAATATTTACGATTAATTGAGGATGTAACCGTTACATACTCTTAACGAGTTTTAATAGATTTTAAAAATATTAGTATTCCGTGCTAGAATATTAGTGGATAATTAGTTTTAGAAGGTGACTTTCTCATAATTGTTTGTCTTTACATAAAGCCAATGTTAAAGTTAAGATATGCCGTGAAACAAATTCTTAAATCTGATGATTAATTTCGTATATTTTGCTTGTTCACAGCTGGATAACCCTTCTGTAGCGACATTGATGGAGTTCCGCTTGGACAGCGCGGAGTACTGCCAGGCTCAACACAAATAAAGTGGGAGTAGAGCTTTTAGTGCGAGGTGGCAAGAGCGCACGAACTGGACCGATGCAGCTGGGAGCGCTCGCTCAAACACGCACCCCGCGAACATTACCGCTGGCACCCCGACCGCAGGTAAATACACTCACTCGAAAAGTCGAAACTCATCTCGAATCCTACCCGAGTATAATATAATACCTGGGCGGTTTTCCCCGCCCCCTACCGCCTAGAGCTGAGGTCAGAGTCTCGGCGACGCCCCTAGTTGAGCCGACTCTATCAGGTCTGAGTGGTCTAGAGGCTCCAGATGGAGAGAAGACTTCCTACGGGGCAGAGACGCACGCCAATTCTCGGCTTGAGGTCCCTTTAGGATATTGCGGTCGACAAACCCGGTGACGCTGTAAACGTAATCTGCTACCAACAGCATACACATTAAAAAAAACATCACAGACAGTATTATTTTTGTGTTTTGCAAGGCAACATGAGCCGCTTGATTATAATAAGTCATGTCAAACAGTAATATTTTTGTGTGTGGTATGGCAACAAGCATATGAAGCATGTGAGCCGGTTTATTAAGCGATTACCTAGCTAGACATTTGCGATAGGAACTAGGGAGGACTTCCTACTCCTGTCTTTTTCGCTATCTCGCACACGATAGGAATACAACTATACAACATTTGACTGCAGGTTTATTTATAGGTTGAGGATACTTTACCTAAAGGTCGTTTAAAATTGGATGGATAATCGCTTACCTATGGGCTTTATTTACCCAACTATTGAATTAAACACGCACATGAACATGGACAGTCAAGGTCATGTAGGCGTATAACCTGTCTATGATAAAGCATTCTCACATTATAATTATCAACGCCTTTGTTTACGTAACATTATAAGTTATAATCGTTGCACTAGTGTATCTCTGGCAATAACCTCTTCTGTACAAGATAACACGGCGCAATAGTTATACGTGACGCTTGTGGATGGCACGCAAGTTTCGCGCGTGATTCAGGCGTGTTGATGCGACTTTCAATGAAATTTGGAAAGAACTACGCATCGAGTAGAGATAGATTTTGTTTCGAGACAATGTGATTCGCAAATAGTTTTGACTAGAATGATTGATTGCACTAAAAGATCATGAGCACAATTCATTAACACCTCGCGAATGATTATATCATACGGTTCTAATTTTTTGATCCTTGAAATAACCCATTTTCCTTATATTGGGGTCGGACAAAGTATTTTCAAACTGATATAATTAACGAGTTCTTTGATAAGACAGGTTAGCCCAATAAAAAGTTAATGGAGCGAGTAATTCAATTTACCTGGCCGGGACTATAATTACACATCGCACCACAAATTGCTTACCTAACAAACTTTTAAATGTTAAAGTGAAAACTTATTTTGTTGAAATTGCGCCGAACGTAGGTATGTCGTGCAAAAGGTCACCTCGCTCTCAATACAGTGTTTATTTGGCTTCACTTTCTCCTGTTTACATTTGTATTTTCCTTGAGTTTCGCAACAATATCTAAATTTTCCCCGTTAAATGTTTTGGCTTGTTTGTCAACCTCGAAAGTTTCGTCCACCCTTTGCACGGAAACCTCTTCATGTTGCTTTTTATATTTTGTAGGCCTTTTATTTATCACAATTCGTACAGTATAAGAAAAAGGTGAATTGAATACGTAAAATTGAATAGAGTTACCGTTGGCAATTCGTAAAGTTATATTAAAAAGTTTTCAATAAAAGCACCTGTATTGCCCGGTGTATTTTAGGAATCAAAATTTTGAATTAATTGAAAAAAAAAATTGCAATGATCTAAAAGTCTACTATACCAGTCAATAGTCCGGGGACATCTGACCGTAATCATACTCTTGATCCATCCATACATCCGATTAATATATGCACGGATTATGTTTCCGACGTTATTTAATGAGTTGTGTCGGCAGAAACGTCAATTTCACGTATCGAAACACCAATATTCGATAATGCGGCTTGATAAATAATCCCTGCCTACACATTTTCTGTCACGGGACACCGGATGTTAAATCGGTGCTTACAAGAGTCGCGCGGTCCCTTTTTGCCTTTTCTACCCTTGCTTAATACCTATCTGCTCTTGAACACGACACGTTAGAATACGATAATACGCTTATGCCATTATGTGATTTTAAGCTTAGTTTGACTATTAAGGGAAAACGCCACTACTTAGCCAGATGGCTATTATATTACACATGTAGCTCAACGACATTCGTACTGTGAAATTATCGATATGAAATGAAGACCCCGACGAACACAATTACCTGAAAAGAAAAAAGCGCTGAAGTGGATTCAGAATTACATATACTTAGGTACTTATAAGTTGGACGGAGCCCAACTGCCCAGTGGGTAGAATTTTAAGATCTTGAGATAAGCCGACCGAACTGACATTTGCTCATTGCTTGATATGCCAATTGCTTTCGGCTCATTGAGCGCGCTAAATGATATTAAACCATGATTCGTGGTAGGCTATTGAGACCATAACCAGGATGCTAGCTTATTGTGTATCAAGAAGTTGGCGAATGGACACTACTAGATAGTTCTCGAGCATGATCTCAATTAAAAGATGAAACTGAAAAGTATTAAGATCTGGAGCAAGCGATTTACGTCCAAAAGCCAACTTTTTTTTACTAAACTTTTGGAGGACAGAAAAAATAGGTGTGCGCGCACGTAGGTGATGACCATACCTGACTTATTTCAAGTGCAGCCAATCGCAATGCAGTAATAGGTATTTAACAGTAAAGTAGGCAATGAAGTGTTGCATGGCGCAGTGTTTACGATGCGTTTATCATGTTGTACCAACAAGCTCGAGTGCGGCGTGCGGTGAACGCGCTGACAAGTGACGCGTCCGCCGCCGCCGAGCCGCCGCGCCGCGCCCGCGCCGTTGGCTCTAGATCAGCATTCAACACTCGCGAATACCACCGTGCCGGTAAACACACACGTCCACATGACCCGAACTTCGCAACGAAATTCAGAACTCACTATTTTTAGAGCAGTTCTTTTTTTTGTTCCACTTCAGTTGTTGATCTGGCTTTGACGCAAGCGCATATCTAAAATGATAAATCCCGCGAATTGCTCCTTTAAATGTGCGCGTTCGACAGTTCTAACGTACTGTGTGTATTTTTGTTTCAGTTACCTTAATTTCGGAGTAAGCTGTTAATTGGAGCATATCATCGCCCAAGACCGAGTGACGTACCCACGACAGCGATAAACTTATGTTTCTCGTGTGATTCTCTTTTGGTTTCATTCCACATTCAGCACTTTTGTTTATCCGTTTACGTATTATGCGCTCGAGTGGTTGAAAACGAAATCCATGCGGGCGGCTCTCATGATATAATTGGACCCTTTCTAAACAAAAGTTACGAAACTGACGTGTGTTGTGTGGAAATAGAGTGACAGTTTGCCTGTTTAATCTTTGACGGACTGTGACACCTCCGAAGGGTGTGTAAGCAACATCGGCGAAGATAGTAGTGTAGTGCGCGAGACGCGATCGATTTCGAGTGAAGGAAGAGTAAAGTGATCACCATGAAGCAGAAGGACATCAGACCGGCGCCGTCCCTCATCGAGTACAAGGGCATGCGGTTTTTGATCACCGACCGCCCCTCCGACGTCACCATCCAGGCCTATCTGCAGGTAATTCTTTATACTCGTCTGTACAAAATTGTATTTTAATGCGAAACTAGCTCTTTCTGACTGTCTGCTAGCTCGTCCTAACCGGTGAAACAAGTTTAATGAAAGCGTAGAGTTAAAGTGGAAGAAGTAGGAAGTAGGATAAGTGGTCCATGGAAGAGCAAATTAACTACTTTTTGTCTACAATTTCAGTCTTGTGGGGGGACAGGGGCTGAAAGTTTGTATGAATAACCAATAATTGAAAGTCCTGTGTGACTTATTATACTAGTACTATACTAGCTTCACGCTACATAAACTGGCCAAGTAAACAAGACTTTTAATTTATATTATCACTTCCAAGCAGTTGGACATAATAACATTATTACTAAAGGCGCTTTTAGTGATCTTGTTCGTTGATAGTTGTTAGTAAAAGTGGCAGATTATAATCTGCGTAGGAGAAATGGAAGAACAGTGACGCACATTGTTTTTGTTTTGATCTCAGTCTCCTATCTTTTACTCTCCCATTAATAAACGAGGAATAAATTTCGACTATTTACGCCGTGTTTTGTTTATATCACGCAAGTGCTATTTGTCATTCAATGCACAGAGACAAAACATGGAGTAACTAATCCAAACTTGGTCTTCGTTTATTAATAATGGGGTTTATGTCTAAATTAATATTAATTAAAATATCTGCGTTGCTCCTACGCACAGGCTTAGAATATTTTTAATTTGAAAACATCTATATAACTAGCGCGTCAACTTTATTGTTGACCGACGTATAGTGCGATTCAAACTTTATGGCGGTTGAGTTAGCAGGGCTCTCAACCACAGATATAGATGGAAATAAATAACGCAAGTGTATGTACTTCGCTTGCCATAAGGGCGACCAATGGTCTTCCATTCACGCTAATATATTTCTTCACGTCACCGTTCCCGATACCGCATGTCAATGGAATCGGATTGAATATTCGAAAAGTATCCTACTATGTCATAGTATGCTGTGAAAACGATATATATAGTACCAATGAGGGCTGTCGCGTATGAATCCGCCGCTAGAGGCGCTTGTGTAGCTTGAGGTCTCCGTAATGTCAAATGTCATTGCTTGTAGGTTGACTTCGCGGGTTTATTTCTAATTTAAATAATGTTGTGAATATTTGACTAGAACTCAAATTCATTATGTCAAACATGAGTTACGGGTCAATGAATGACATTGCTTTGAGAGAGAGTTTTATCTTTCGGAAACTTTGTCCTTTTTTCCGAAGAAAGGGAACTGCGCAACACTTTAGTTTAATTGTATTAAATATGATTTTAAATCTAAACTTTGTCTTTACGCGCATATATATATAACAAAGTTCAACAGCCACACTTCAAGACCTCCCTCAACAGTGACGCCATCTGGTGAGACATAAAAAGGTAGCTCTAATTGAAATGGGTGACCGGGCCCATGCTTTTCACCACCTATTTACTTAAAATCTGACACGGTGTCTACTTTAATGTAGCCTAGGTCTGTGATTTTAACTATGCGCTGTATTCAGTTGCACGCGTCTATATCATCCTACATTTCGTTGTCGACTCGCGCTAACTTCAAAGCAGACAATTTTGATTCGCACTATGCTCTATCTATACGTACGCGCAATCTAAATAGCTCGTCTTTTTTTTAGATTGGCTTTTACGTTTTAAGGCGTACTGCGTTAAACTGTGGTCTGTGACGCAATTTAACAAAAAAATAATATCTGTTTTTATTTTTTAAGCATTTAACTGCTAGATGTTTAAATATATTTAAGTAACTGAGTAGATCTCGGAATAATGAAACTAAAGAACATATAAAATGTGTTAGTTTAAAAAAAATGAATCGGGAACAACTACATATTTATGTACCGAGATTCAAACTTAGAAGCCAGTAGCCAGGATCTCCTTCGTTACACTTCTAGAACCAAACACACAAACTCAAATTAGATAAATCGATACATATTCTAGCAAACATCTTGAACATAAACCAACAAAGGCTTGCATGCCGAGAGAGCGGGTGTGGTCGCGGCTCCCGTTTCCTAATGGCCGCGCACCCGCCAGGTGTTTGTCCGCGAACGGACCTCCTGAGAGCTTGTGTAATGCGAGCCCGTCCCCCCACAGTCTCGCGGCTCTCGCAGGAGTGAGAGGGAGAGCGTAGTTCTCTCCGTCCCTCTCCTACCCCCCTTGGCCCTAAGAAGGGTCTTTTGATCACCTACCTCCAGTGACAGTGATTGATAAAAACCTCTGTGGGGTGGTGCTCCCACCCACCCTATCCCTGAAAAGGGCCGTTTTCCTAATCCGATCCCTAACGTGGCCGGCCTCCCCTGGTCCCAATAAGGACCCTTCCCTCCCTCATGCCCTATATAGGGCCTCCCCCTATGTCCGGGTGGCAGCAGATGAGCTATCCTGCGCCCACCTCTTCGCCTCCTGCTCCTTCTGCTGCGAAGAGAGCCCGCGAGGGCCTGTTCCTCTCGGGCTCTCCGCAGCCTCCTTCTGCGAGGAGATCATCTCGCACACCACACCACTGCCTCCCAGGACCTGTCGCTCTCGAGCATGGTTATCACCACGCTGGGCAGCGAGAGGTCCATTCCTACCGTCGCGACCAGAGTGCCACGCTGCCGAGTCCACGCCGAGCAGTTGCAATTTTACATTCAAAATCTCTGCAAGTTTGTCTATGGTTTTACTCCAGATGTTTGGATCGATTGGTTGGAGGAGGCCTATCTATGGCCAGTAGTGGGCGTCGTACGGGTAATAAAATGACACAGAGAACCCCTAATTAGAGAACGCATATAAGGGCATCCACTTTTGCCAAGCTTAAGGCGCATTCGGGTGCACGAAAGACATTACTCGAATTCGGGCACCTGATGCAATATTTAGATTGTTTTTACTCGAACACGGGCTGGAAGACGGCGTCGGGTAACCAAACGAAAACTGTCCGAATACGGGCGTACTCGACTCCGTTCATTTACACTAGTAGTTTGTCCGAATTCCATTAGCCATTATACAGTAATACTGTATAAGCGTTTGACACGCCCCCAAAATACAAAGTTAAATCGCAATAAAAATTTGCGCCTGATTTGTCATCCGACCGTGATCTGCCAACGATCCTCAAATTTCAAACAAAAATTGACTAATGTAATGCAGACTAGTGGGAGTGCTATATGCCTGATGATGATGTCGCTGTGTACTTGAAACGAGCACGATTTTGTTTGATAGGAACTGCGCAAGCACAGCGTGTGCACAGTGGTGCGCGTGTGCGAGCCCAGCTACGACACTGCGCCGCTCAAGGCCGAGGGCATCGAGGTGCGCGACCTGGCGTACGACGACGGCACCTTCCCACCCACCAACGTGGTCGACGACTGGTTCGAGATTCTGCGTGACAAGTGAGTATAGTGCAATCCAAACATTATGACATTGTGTGGAAATGATAAAGAGTGACATTTTGCCTTTTTAATCATTAACAGGGTATGATACTGCCGGAGAGTGTGTAGGCAAATCAGAAAAGACGCAAAGACTGTAGTGTCCGATTCTTGAGTGAAGGAAGAGTGGAGTCCATGAACCATGAACAATCACTAACACTATAGCCCACGCACCCAAGACAGGAATAACAAACAAAATTGGAACGCAACTTAAGTTCACTTGCGAAAAAACCTGTTTTGCATTTAAGCCAATTAAAATTACATTACTTTTATGACTCACAATTCGCATTAAATAGGGAACATGCAATATTTTTATTTTTGCTTTCATTTTAAAGAATTCCATGTAGAATAAACCACAGATATATTAAAAAATTAAAACATTGTGATTTATCGGAAAAAATGCGGTTTTAAATTGACAATTTAAATTTTCGCGCGAAAACGAACCTATGGTTGCGATGACGTCACTCCGGTCTGTCACTGGTCGTACTTGTTCGTCGCTGGCTTTAAATTTTCATACTTTTGCATATTTTTTCGACTTTCGAAATATTTTTTTGAAAAATTTAAAATGGACTATCCATCAACATCATGTGATCATAACAATACCACTAATATCCCGAAAAAAAGCCGTGTTAACTCATGTATTGTGCCAATCTACTTCAACAAAGTTTCCAAATAAATTGTTTTTGACTGGAACTTCTGACCCAAAACTGAAATTAAAATGGTTTCAAGCTGCGGAGAGAAATGACAATTATTCTCCAAAGACCCTTATTCGATGCTGTGAAGATCACTTTGACGTAAGTCGGCGAATATACTTGTTATATGCTTAATTAATCTGCTTGTACGTAAAAACGCATTAGTAACCTACCTAATACTTACAAAACCTGTCTATAACATATTTTTAATTTTACAGTTGGAGAATGACGTCGAAAATAAGATAAAGTTTAAAATGTGTGGCACAATCTTCACATTGGCAGGACTGAACCAAGCTTTGCGTTTCATTTAAAATAACTGTAACACGATAACCTTCTTTACGTACTTTATGCTCCGGAGAACTCGACCTTTTACTGTACATAATTCTCCATCTCTTTTAATTTGGACATAGCCGATTGCATTATCGCCGTAAGATTTGTAGAACCCGCCGAATGAAATACGAAGTTTAACAACTACGATTTTTGCATACCGTAGTAATATAGTCCCTTTCATTTCTACACTTAAAAACTCTGCACTTTGGACAAAAAAATTATAACCATGTCAATACTAACTCTTGGTAAATTCCTGGAGTCTGCTTTGATAAACGCAACTTCCATTTTTATTAAATGTAAAAAAAACGCAATTAATATTCCCATAAAATAATATTTACTTTTACAACCATAACCTCAAAGAAGTTGTCATAACAGGAGTGACGTCACTAAACGCTGATTGGTGTTTAAAAATACGTTCTGTTTCAAGTATTTTTAATTCCTAATAATTGTTAAACAACAACATTATGTAAAATAAAAACGTTGCAGTGGCATTTCTTTTATATTTTTTTAACATTTTAAACATAAAATTTTCATAAATATTATATATGCATCTTCCCTATTGTCTAGAAAAACTCTTAACTTTGTTCAACACAAGAGCCCCTAAGTGCTTGATAATGTTGATTTTAGAGCTACTATTATAGCCTTAAAATGACATCTTAAATGGTATTCATGGCTAATATTTGTCTCCCCACAGTTGGTCTAATTACCTTGTATTGTAATTTGAACAAAGATGACGAAGACGACTTTACAAGTTGTGTTACTGACGCATTCTCTACCGGCGCAATTCATTACTCATCATAGTTATTTATCGACCCGAAAAACTCTGCTATTCATCTTCCATACAGTGCGCTAAATGTTTTTTCAGACAGGCAACCTCCAAGCACTTGCTAATTGAAGGTCAGTCTGATAAACATATTTGTATTGTTCCGTGTAATTATAGCAGATAAATGAGTGATTTAATTTGATTTCGTGATGCGCAATATTACTCGTACAATCATTATGGGGTACGAAAAGTGTTTACATTATCTTTGGTGACTGACTGTTTAATGGATTAGATTTCAAAGTCTGTTTACACCGCACATCACACATCACTTATAAGTTTGTACACCTAAGTACACATTGTATAAATAATACAGCCTGGGATATGTGAAACATAACATTATTAGATATAATAAAAAGATCTAAAAGAGGTTCATGAAAATAAATTAGTGAATGAAAGTGAAGTGAAAATGGACAGACTATATAGGGATCGTTGTTGCATTAGACCAATGTAGCTCTTACAAATGCAGACTAAGTGGTGATTCTCACACATGCAGACTAAATTATGGTGCTTATTGTAAGTAAACTGCGAATCCAGTGGCTTCGGGTTCGAATCCCAGAGGGGGCAAATGTTTGTGTGATGAACACATTTGTTTTCCTAGCTGTCATAGATGTTTATATGTATTATAACGTGATGATTGTTGTGACAGTATCCAACATTTATTTATTGAGCAACACCCACTGCCGCAATAGATGTTTCACACCAATAAGTATTTAACATTGAGCTTTGCCGAGCAACAGACGATCTCGCGTCTGCCGCATTAAATGTTTAGCATCAAATTTAATTTAAAAAAAGAAGCAGAATTCTTATTTTCACATAGCAATTCACTCGGTTTCATTTGGAGTCAAGGCTTTTTTGTTCACTGACTCGGAATACTTTTGCCAGTTTCAGTTTTATTGTGGATAAGGGTTGGGATTGCGATAGGGGGTATTTTATTTATCTATACTAATATTATAAATGCATCTGTCTGTCTGTAACATCTTTAAGCTTAAACCATTGGACAGATTTAGATGAAATTTGATATAAAGATAGTTTGAGTACCGGCAAAGATCATATGATAGATTTTACACCAGAAATCGCCCCCTATGGGACGTGTGTAAGTGTGTATGAGAAAGACATTTTTTATACCGCCGCTTCGCGTTTTTTATTTTTTCCCAAAGGTTGACTGAGAGAGAATGCTATTAGTCCGCTTTTTGTACCATTCTCTTGTATTTTGGTCAATAAAGCTTAGAATAATTGATAATTGTGTTATGATTGAGATTTAATAATTGAATGTGTTACGATTGAGATTCGATAATTGAATTTGTTACGATTGTTTGCAGGGCACAGAACAAGCCCGAGTCCGCGGTGGCGGTGCACTGCGTGGCCGGACTGGGCCGCGCGCCCGTCATGGTCGCCATAGCGCTCATCGAGCTCGGCATGAAGTACGAGGAGGCCGTCGAGACCATCAGGGAGTGAGTTCTATAACCGTTTACTAGTCATTGTGTTGAGAAGCTCGATGGCGCAAGTGGTCAGCGCGTTCGACTGCGATCGTTGAAGTTAAGCAACTTTTGCACTGGTCGGTAATTGGATGGGTGACCAAAAATTACTATCTCGAGCTCCTCTCCGTGCTTCGGAAGGCACGTCAACTCGTTGGTCCCGGCTTCATCTGCAGTCGTTAGCACCCACTGTTCAGCACTGGGCCCGCGTGGTGGGGAAGGTCTGTGCCGCAAGCAGTTGGGACATTATTAGACTGATATGGTGATGGCTGTGAAGTCAGCGTAAGTCGCGGCGATTAGGTTAGAGCGGCAAATCACTAAACTGAACTCGCTGCTGACTTCACATCCGACATAAAGTTTGATACGCACTATACACTTTTATGACCTGCGAAGACGAGCCTTTTGTCCGCGGGGGACGAGTCTCATTAAAGTAAAAAAAAATGTCCGCCGAGAAAGGTGTGCTTACATTTCTTGCCCAAAAATTAAGAGAAGCGCACGCTATGGAAGTAAATATTCTCAGATTACTTAGTGTTTTTATTCATATTCATATTTATTTACAAGAAACAGGTACAATAAATAGATGTTACAATACATATGGTGCTCAAACATGATTCGCTAAATTAGCATGCAAATATCAAATTATTTTATATTAATATTGTAATTGTTGTAATTAACATGAAGTTTAGGAAAAGGAGAAGTTTCAAAGTAGAATACTGGAACCATCTCTTTAAATCGGATCGAGCGCACAACGCTAACTTAAGGTTGCTGTATGCGTTGCTTCGCCTAGTCACACGTTGTCTATTTTTATGGGAACAACCACGTACTTTTGTCCAGTCTGTCCCCTGAACAATCGAGGACACTGAGAGCAGTGTCCTCGGTTGTTCAGGGGACTTTTTGTACGCGATATTTTTAATCCTTCTTGTGCGGTACTCTATGCAGTTGAAAGCGATCTATTATTGCGGACAAAAGTAATCTAGTCTGCTCATACGATGATAGTTGCTTTTCGGGTTAAGTACAACTGTCAATGTTAAGTTATCGGCAAACGTAATTAGAAATTGAAACCTTAATTAATATGGCAAGTAGTAGGAGAGTGTGATTTTAGCACATTTATATCTCTCATCTCGGAAGTCTTCTTGTTTTCATTTTGTCAATTTTTCTTACGATTTTACTCTCCTTAGGGGATTTAAAATATTATAACAGTTGTAAGTTTATTTTTAATTTCTTATAAGATTTATAAAAAAGAATTGTTTGTAAAAGACTTGCTACATGAGAATTAGATGCTTGTTTTACGAAAATAACCAGTAGATTGTACTACTTACGAATTATTATCAGTTTTTCATGTCATGTATCAAGTGACGATGGCTTTGACGCTGTATTGACTTAGATTTAGTAACGATAATTGTAGTTTATCAAAATAGCTTATCGGTCGTCGGAAGTATTTTATCGCTTTCGTCAATTGATATTGAATTTTATGCTGTTTAAACAAGGTTTACGGGACAATCTAGATACTATTTCATATCTTGCAGTACATGCGACGGTATAAATATTTATGAATGATAAAAATCAAATGTCGCCTGGAAATCTTGGAAACTTACAATAGCGACAAATATTGAATACATTTGATAAATATCAAATTTTGCTCTTGTCTTCTCTTATTTCTATATATATATATAAAAAATACTGTAACAGGAGACTTGTTTTTTTATTACTTTAGCCATATGTGCAACAGTAATAAGTGGTATATTTTTAACATAATTGCTGGTTAGAAAGACAGAATAATGACTTCATTTTTTATGGCACTTTATTATACTTCATAAAATGAAAATTAAATATTATGCAAGAGTGATAAAGATTACATATCTACTAGAGGATAATAATTAAATGCGACTAGAATATACCTAACTACTTAATGCTGGTTAATAGCAATGGATAATGGAAAAGAGATTGCTCTTTAATGTATATATATGTCATTATGAAGTTCAAATCATTAGATATTTGATTGCTTTCAATTAAGAACCTTGACATTTTATCGATTAGATCTTAAATTAGTATGCGAGCTTATTATTATTAAAAAAAAATATGTTTTATGCTTTATAGACAACCTATATTTGTTATTTAAGCGTATATTCTTTATATGACCTTCTGGTCAGCGGTCATTATGCAAATCTTATCTTCATAAATAAGTGTTGGAAAAGTTTTTTCTTAACACAAGTTATTAACAATATCAATTTTAATTTCCAGTCAACGACGCGGGGCGATCAACGCCAAACAGCTCTCTTACCTGGAGAAGTACCGACCGAAGTCGCGTCTCAAGAAGAACGGGCACAAGAACGCTTGCTGTGTGCAGTAGGCAATCCCTAGGAAACCGTCCTGCGCCCTTAACAGCGAATCTAGCTCTGCTTTCACACACACACTAACACAGGGGAGCATAGACAAAACAATCAATTAGTAACTTTTTTTATTCCTAGAATGTCTTTACGACACCCACCTTTTTTTTCTCCTTTAAACGGGATGGAGAAAGGAGTTGTGATCAAATTCTTTATTCGAAAACTATCTAGCTCGGATAACACACATTCCTGTCTAGTTTTCCCTGAACTGATCTAACTAAGAGTTTGGTCATGACTTTCAGTCCCTTTCCGTGACCGTCTTCGACATGTTATATCTCGAGTTTTCTATGAAATTTAATGCTAACGTTTGTATGTTCGAGTAAAGATATATAACCCTCGTGCTGTACGGTGTATTAGTGGTATAATAAATAGAAACGAGCCACGATTTGTGTTCATAGTTGAAACAGTTACTCGGGTATTTATATATTTTTAAATCATAATAAATTCAATATCCATAATAAATGCAATGCAGTCAATAATTATGCTCTTAGATATTTTTTGTTTCTCAATTATTTTCCTTCGTGTGGTGTAATCGTGATTATATAATTTCGTATTAATTTCCTTTATAGATGATATCTTTAATTTTTAATATAATTTGCAACGTAATAGCACATTTGTGTATAATTCTTAGAGAAATTCATTGTTTGGACAAAGTTTTGAATATTATAATTGCTTTTGTGAAAAATATGATATGTTCTTTAAACGCCGACGATTGTAATTTAGTTTTAAATGTTACAGTTTGTGACACGGCATATGATGACGAAACCTTAAAATAAGGGCAGAAATAACTATACATCTGACATAATGTTCCAATGAAAAAGTAACTCTTTGATATTATTTTTCTATTTCTAATTTTATGAAGATTATTGAAGAATAACGATCGTGTATCTACGGAACAGTCACATTCATAAATAAAAATATTTATAAGCAACAAATGTTTCATTTCCGCATCCTATTCATATTGGGAAACATGAACAATAGAAAAAAAAATAGAATATCAATAAAAACGTTTATTTACGAACACTGAAATGAAGGTAGATATTAGACAATGTTACAGAAATCTTGAGACTTATTCTAAAACACTGGCTGAACAGTATTTCGCCAATGCAATTTGTACTACAGTTTTGTAAAAAATACAATAACAATTGAACCACCAATTGGAAGAAGGGAATAAACACCATTTTTCCAAAATTCACTTTTACATGTCGTTGTGTACTTTATACGTAACCGTACCGTATTCGTCAGAAGACGGGAACAAATTACTTTATCTTTATATTGTTTCATGTTTTCGAAAAAGCGGTTAGTTGGAAGAAGGGAACAAATCTGGGATTTATTTCCTTCTTCCAACTAACTCACCTTCTTCTATAGTATTAAAGTTTATAATTATTGAACTGTGTAGTTAGAGGTATCACAAAATAGAAAATAGTCAGAAGGACGCTCCTAATTTCGAAAATCATTACATAAACCACATAAACTTCGCGTATTCGTATTGATTTGATAAAATATTTCGTTAGTCGCGCATAAATTCGGCTTGAAACTGCGCGAGAATCCCTGGTAACCTAAGGCTCAATTATACCGCTGCGGAATCAAATGTAAGCGATTTTATTTTAAGAAGTTTTCTTTATTATATAGTCCGTGCTAAAAGGTATACATTTCTTATATAATGCATTGGTTATCGGTTCAGAGTTAAAAAAAATATAAGTTAGTGGTTAAACGATTTTTAAGAATTAGTTACGTTTTGGTAAAAGTTTTTAGTGAGTTTATTGTTTGTGTTAAGTATTAGTATTAAGCGAAATGTTTGAAATGAAGTTGTGCATAGCATAAAGAACTTCATGTCGGTTATATAACATACCTACAAAGTATATACGAGCCAAAAAATGGTTGCGCGTCTTCTGCAGAAACCTTGTGCATTCTTGAGAATGGCCTTAGCGATTGTCTGTGCCGTCTATGGAAACCACGGGAAGTAGCGTGAAGTGTAGTAGGGCGATCTTAAGGCCCTATCCCCCTTATTAATAAACGAAGAATAAGTTTGGATTAGTTACTCTCTTTTGTCTCTTTATCGAATGACAAATGGTATTTGAGTGATATGAACAAAACACTGCGTAACTAGTTCCTAGTTTATGGGGATGTAAGTCTATAGGATCTAGATTAAATAGCTGAAGGTTGTAAACATAAACGTGGCTGTGAGAATTCTCGAGCACCAAGCGAATTCGCGTAACGAGGCGAAATTGATGCTTCCGTTCCTTTCATTTCGCGGCGGTATGAGTTGAGCCTAACGGCAATATGGGTGTGATGTAACAGAAATTAAGCTTTGTTCTGTTCTCTGTTAATTTTTCTTAAGATTTAAACACCTAGCAGTTAAATGCTTAAAAAATATAGTATATGTTTAAAACTCCTTAAAAGGAAATTTGAATAAAAGATGATGAAGGTATAAAAAATTACAGATCAATGTGCGTGGAGCAATTGACTGTAAAAAAGTCTTGAAAGTAGTTTCTAATTTATAAAATGAATAAGTTATTTTATGTTTTTATATAAAACATGTTGGATATTCGATATTTTGATGATTCATTATTTAGCTTAAACAAATCTAAAATCTTATGTGCTAACAGACAACATTCTCCAAAATTTATAAATCCTTAATATAAAATAACAACAAACACATTTATATTACGGTTTATACAAAATGGACAAACTTCATTTAGGGTCAATATATACTGGCAGAGTTGAAGCGTAAATCCAATTATTGACATAAAAAAAATTCAACCTTATCTCGACAGCGGACGGCAAACATTACTTCGGAGATATAAAAAGACGCGCGCTCATTCGACGGAATTCGCGCATCTGCGCGTGACCAACGCTAATTGGAGCGCGCGCATTCTCGCGAATCCGCGCGCTCACTAACGAACTTACCCGTCATCAGTCGGAAATTAGCCCATGATAGATCAATGATCATGATCGTGCAAATAATGATGCAAAAGCACTACTGCTGATGAAAGCGTTTGCGTACAACTTTGCTTTAGTTGTGAAGAATTTTACGCTTCGCTGCCCTTCGACTCTGCGCTAGTATAAATTGACCCTTAGCTGTAAATCTTAACGCGTTTACATTAAGTACAAAATAAAGTAGGATTTTTTTGTAAGTTTTCTGCTAGCTGATATGCTGTCGACATTTGAACAAAAGAATTTTAGGCCGTCTGTAGACGGTAAACATTTGCAAGCACAACAAGTCCGGAAATTTCATGTCGGCACTTGACTTAGCTATTCGTATTTCGTATTTGTTAACTTGACAACAGTCTTTATCATGTTTTTGACGTGATAATGTCTTATTAATCGATGAACACCGGCTGCACGCACGAAAAAGTGTCACGTTCCGCCTGAGCCTGCAAGCGAGAGCGCGGAACAAGCGATAGAGAAGCACGATATTTTTTCATCAATGTACCTTTGTGACTTTATTACGTAAAACTATCGTCCGTAAACCTACTTTACAGCCAACCAATTTTTTTTGATGGAATGAAAAAGAACCAACTGAGGTCAAGTTCATAAATAGCAAACACGAATACCGAAGTGAAGTGCCGGCATCACTTGCGTAGTCACATTTCTGTTGACTCTACGTATGGACACTTGAGTTTAGTGACCATGAGACGGTAAAACGGTGTAAATTGATATGGATTGGTGTAATAAAATAATACAATTTTGAGCAATTACAAACAGGGGCCGCATTCAAACGATTAAGTCAATCAGTCTAATGTATTTATTAAGTTATTATTGGCCGCAATGAAAAACAGGGCGACCGCTTCGTTCATTTTGTTGCATCGAGATTAGACTTCGTGATAAAACGAACATCATCGCAAAGTGGCTGAATTTTATATTATGCCTCAGCATAAGGGAATATCGTCTTTATGTAATAAGTAATAAAGCAAAAAAGTCGAATCATAATATAAGACTTGGTTAAAGGTTTGTCGCTAGCAATATCTTTCGTTTCTCGAAAAGAAAAAGTTTAGAACAAAAACCGCGCGCGCGAACTTGCGTTGTCGTGCGTGATTTCTCTACAAGTCTGAGGCCAAAGTACGAATTTTTGACAGCTCCTTAACGTATTGTCAAATGTTTTGTATGGATAAAGCTAGTTTGTTCTTGCGTCCGATAGGGGCGCTGCTTAGTTTTCATAGAAACTTTGACGATGCAATACGTTACGAAGCTGTCAATTCGTGCTTGGGCTTCTGAACAAAATAACAGACGGGTCCGTACGGCCTTCGCGTTACCATCCGTCACGGTTCGCGACTCATGCGCATTGTGGCACTAATTTATTATGCGCTGAAGTTCCTTATAATTACATCCTAATATTTGTACTATGAAACGTAATAATATTGAATCGCAGATATGTCAAGCTGGCACATCACATAGTTAATTGACATTATTATTATATTACTGTAGTGGATACCGCGAGATAAAATCTTAACATTTACATACTAAATAGTTTAATAATAGAAATGACTGATTTCAATAGACTAATCATTTCAACATTGGTGTAGTTAAGGAATTTTGAAAGATAACGATAAATTGATTACATATTTACAAATAGCCATGTGAAGTACTAGTACATTTCCTTTATTCTTTACTAAACTTAGGCAATCGCTTGTAAAGAGCGGACGCGAGCTGAGAGACATTCGAGAAAAAGGTATTTGAAAAAACCTATTGCTGTCGCGCATTGGCAACTACAGTGTGATAGGGACAACAATAGCTAACGCTGAAAATTGTTTAAAAAAATTGCAGGGTTCCCGACGATATACAGGAGGAAAAAAATTTTTGAGGATACAAATAAGATACAGTAGAGCCCGTTTAATACGATCACGCTTAATACGCCATTTTGCGTCGGTTCCTGCAACTTGAGACATGTTTTCATACATTTCTTAACGCTTAATAGGATTCGTCATCCCGTTTAATACGCCTAAATCGCTAACACGTACCACACATATTACCTCTTGCGGCAGCGGCTAGCGATAGCCGTGACGACTGTCGAGCGACGCACGCTAAGCGACCCCCAGGGTTTTCCTGGATATTCTTCCATTGATGACAATGTGGCACCGTACCAAATTTAATCAATTCAAGATTTTATCCAGAATGTGAATAACACACAAGGCCCTTAGTGATAACGATCAAGAAAAAAATGAATCAACTCCGATTTTGTCACACGCCCAGGCATTATCAGTAGTTAATAATTTAAGACGCTATGTAAATTCTTTGAATCAAAGCTAAGAAGCAAACCAAAAGTTAATTTATGTGAAAATTTTGTAATTGCTAATGCTTCAAAATCTTTTTGTCAAACTAAAATAAGTGATTAATTTTTAATTATATAATACAAACGTCATAATAATACACTATTTTTATATCGTAAATAATTCTTAAATATTGTACCTATATTTAATACCTCAATACCTACATTCGAAATTTCCCTATCCCGCAATCCCGCTTAATACGCTTTCCCGCTTAAGACGCGGTTTTGGTTGAATCCCTGTGAAATCGTCTTAAACGGGTTTTACTGTATATGTAAAATAATTTTTACCCATAGAATAATAAGTAATTATATTAGGCTTCTATGTTTACCTTTTTTGTAATTTTTATAAAATCACCACACTAGACGTCTTTAATAGTGATAAAAATTTGTTTCTTTTTGAGGGTTTCTAGTTTCTTTAAAACACAAGTTCTCGACAAAAGGAAGACACAGGAGCATAGTATGAGTAAAATTAAACTTAATGTATGAAAATCATTTCTCCAGCGCTAAAAAACATGGCGGAATCAGTAGAGAAAATTTGCATGGAAAAAAACATTAGCCGCCTCCCCTCTCAATATCTTTTTCATATTTTATATAATAATCTCCAATGCAATTGGCAATCATGGAGTTCATTTCTCACTTTTTAGACGTATTCTTGTGTATTTTCCCCCCGTATCGAGCGACGAATGCGTTCACGTTGAACTTCCGTTTGCATCCGTCGTAGTTCATGAAGCGGATCTTGCCGAAAACCGCGCGTTCTGCCCAGCCTTGGTCGTGTATACCGCAAATGGACCACATACAACCTGTATAGAAATAAATAAATAAATATTTCCAACACACACCAATTAGCCTAGCCTCAAAATAAGCACTGTAAGGCATTGTCCTAATACAACGCGATAACGCGAATGAGCGATGCGATCATCGTACGAGTCGACGATCAAACATATTGATCTAGAATAATAATAATAATAATATAATAATAATAACTTTATTTGGAACAAGTGCAATGTACATAAAATTATGAATCGTTAAAACTGCTTTAGTTTTACAAAAACTGTGTTGCAGAATTAACGCCCATTCCCGTATAATATGAAACAGTGTTCCTATCAATGTATAAAATTAATTAAAACAATCTGTATAGAGAGAAAATTAAAATGAGACAAAAATATCCACATTTTAAAATCCATCGAAGGTAATTTCAAAACAAAAAATATGTCCGAGTGCGTTTTTATCAATATTATAACAAACCAATACTAAATTTTACCAAAAAATGAAAATAAGGACTAAAATATAACATTTGAATTTTTATGCTCACATTAGAAGGTAGGCAAACACAGATAATACAAATCTATTAAAATTACAATATTAAACCTACCTGGACACTACAAACCAATAAATCATGATATAGAATAGTTAAATTCAATATATCTGTAAACTAGGACAAATCCGGGGAAACCCGGACGGATGGCAGCCCTATATTGAGAGCACATGCATCGTGTGTGGATATCCACTTGTGACTAAAGCGAATTGTGGTCGTGCACCACAATTTAAGCGGATCACTTTTGAGCCGCAAGTACCGAATTAATTTATCAATTAAGGGGGTTTTTACCTTAGATTTAGGGTAATTCAGGGCGTCGGCAGCCGATGACCTTTGAGGAGGGGGAAGGGGGAAGTGTATATTCATAAATCGATGGTGTAAAGGTACGAACTCAGTTCGAATTGGTATCATCGAGTGAATTCATTCAAGTTTCGACGTGGAGGAAGCACATATGATTGGTCAGGCAAGCAAGTCAAATTTATATCTAGGCGATCTCCTTGAGGGTAAATATATTTTTGGAGTTGGTAGCGCTTCTGATTCACTGATACATACCGACATAGCCATTGGGGTCCCTGCCATCCACGCTGTAGTGGTCGTTTAAATATATGCTGTATTTGAGCGCGTCCTCGGGTGTTGGTGACCATTCTAGAATCTTCTTGCACCAGTACATGCGTAGGAAGCCGTGCATTTTGCCTTCCTTCACTAACTGCAGCTGAGCCGAGTTCCATAGATCGTCGTGAGTCTCAGCTTTGGATAACTGCTCTAGGCTGTATACGTGAGTTCTTTTGTCTTTTCTATGAGAGAAATGAAAACGAAAAAGAGTCAAGTAGTTTTCGTATTAATACATCGAAAAATGTAGTAAAAAATAAAAGATTTGGTAAGATTGTTTGGTCCCTATATTTATATGCAGACACAAAACAATTAATTTTTGACAACCTCCGTGGTCGAGTGGTTCGTAGTTCGCTGGGTTCGAATCACGGTGGGGGCAGATGTTTATGTGATGAATACGAGCATTTGTACTTCAGTCATGGATGTTGAATATGTATTTCTATATAAATATACTTAACAGTATATGTATTCTATCCGTTACCCTAGCATCACATAACACAAGCCTTACAGTGCTTACTTTGGGGCTAGGCTAATTGGTGTGAGTGTTGAAAATATTTATATCATTTATTCAATTTTATACTTATTTAAATATTTTAAATTTATAAAGTGTGGACTGATTTAACATAAGTTGTAATTATATAGGGAAGGCCTGTGCCCCAGCTGTGGGGACATTAATAGGCTGAAAATAATAAAGTTAATGAAAAATGGACAAACAAATGGTATCCTCAATACCAAACCTGCTCATAGTCGAGAAGAGTGATCGCATGATAATTGAATATTCACTCGCTACAGCCTTTTAGTCATGTAAGAAAGGAGACTAGCCAATAATATATCCATGCATTAACCTGTGGTCATCCAGTGTTTTTTGGGCCCAAGCGCTAGCACCCTTGAGACTATCGTAATGTTCGCAGTAGAAACAGAAATTATCAGCCAGTTCTCGACGAACGATAGCTTCCTCTAGGAATGCGTTCACACTCTCTGTGTGTTTAGATTTGTATTCTTGCACACATAGAGCAACTCTTTGAACTGAAATTTGACCTGTAATAAAAAATAATTAAAAAGCAATGTCAGTTATCATACTTGTATTATGTTATATTTGTTTCTTAGGTTTTCACGCACATCACTCATTAAATAAAACTAGTTTTTACGGGTTAATGCACGAAACTTGTATTATGTTATGTGCTATATTTTTTATTTTATCCAAGTGGTATATTTACTGATAAATAATTTGATACATTAAGGTTACAAGCAAAACCTACATATGAATTTGTTTTAAATAGTATATTAGACAGTACGAAAAACAATGTTCAGAGATTTTACTATTCTGAAAGTACAAATAATTAATATTTTTTCTATAAAATCTGATTGTTTTGCTCCATGGTCACGTGAACTTTCGTTCGCGCCTGGAATTGGCCAAGACTAAAATGACGTCACACGCTAGTTTATTACTAGTCATCACTAGTATATAGTAAAGTGACATTACATTGTATCGTTTGACGTTTTAATGACAGCCGTATGACGTTACATACTAGTGAGACGCCATAATGTTCAGGGAAACGTTTTCGCCGCAACTTCAAAATTTAATTACTGAATTACGGAACCCTACACTGCGCGTGGCACGACACGCACTTGGCCGGTATTTTTTATATTATCTTTGAATTTTGCGCTACTCAATAACTGAAATAGTTATTTATTTTTGCTAATTATTTATTTATTTTAAACTTGAGAAGCTTGTTAGATCACATCTACATAGCTTCATTTGATAATCCACTAAAATATCATTCACTAATTAATTAATTGATATAAAAATATTATACATAATATATACTTTCTTAACTTTTTTAGTAAGACTACATTAAATGTAAAAGTTGTGAAGTATTTCGAATTGGAATAATATAATCTTACCAAAATGAAACCAAGGCGATAAATTACTGCAAGCATCTTGTGTGGGGTCATTCCTTTTGGAAGAAAATATTTTTAACCTCTTGTCAATAAAGCTTTTCAACATTTTCACAGCCTCATCATAACCTGGTTTAGCCCAGTCTACTGGCCCTACTGATTTATCAGCCTCCCTTGATTCAATTGCTTGGTCCCAATCAATTGGCTGCAAGTTTTGGTAAAATTTTCTGAGTATTATAGTACAGTAGTGGCACCAATCACTGACAAAATTACGATGGTACGGAAGCGGTCAGAAAATGTTTACCACCTTAAGGGTCATAATTGCATGCACACATTTAGGTCACAAGTTCTAAATGTTTATTTCATAATAATTTGATTGACCATATATTATCTTTTTTGTAATGATATGACCATTAATCGCTCTAGGCGATGGACTGAACCTACTATCCTACTATCAAGGTTTGATATATATGTTACGCTCAAAGATCGAAAACGCTCAGTGAGCGGAAAAATAGCTCACAACGCGTTGTGGTCACAGTAAAACATCCACATCGCGAAATTCGTGTTATGGCTCTAATGAAAACGCGCACGACGCGTTGTGGCAATCACAGAAAGACCAAATAGCGAAATTCGTGTCGTGGCTGACATGCTATTCGATCTCAATGCGTTGTGGCAATGCAGAAAAGCCATGACGCGTTCTGAGCATTCATTGTTTTAACCATATCACGACGGACAGGTTGTAAGTTGATAGAGGACGTGCAGCACCCAGGAATGTTATGTGTGTTGTTATGATCATTAATTCATCAGGTCTCTACCAGTTAGGAAACAAGGAAGGTACATTCGATAGACTTTATGCACGTAATTTGTTTACACTTTCTGAAACCAACTTTATTAACTTTTGTGATGTGCCCTCAACTTCGTCATTAACACTTCGCTCAGCATCTATGTTATCATCTGGAAGTAAGAAAGGGTTTATAATGTGCCACTGCAAAAGATAATGTATTGATAAAAAGTGCAAGTATCGCTCCAATAATATAAAATGCAACTCAAAATACCACAGTAATAGTTCCTATAAAAATAAATAGCAATCAAATACTTATTTTTCACAATTATAGTAATTCCTAATATAAGTATTGATTTAAGTACATTGTTGTTGTTTATTGGTGATCAATAAACATTTATGTTTGTGAAAATATTTTTATTACTTGAAAGAATTTTAAATTGTCATAAAAAAATTAAAATCCCTAATTATTTTAAGTGAATTAATTATAAGTAATTTACAATTGATTAATATTTTGTGTTCAGTAATTTATTACTTAATACGTTGATTTTTTAAAATATAAAGTAATCTCAGTAAATAACAAATATCGTTTTATTTTAATTAATATAATTATATAACATATTTAATAATGACAAACACGCTATGCAGTGATTTTATAAAATATTTCCTAAAGACATCTACCAAAACGTTTCCAGCCTAGGCCTAGTAGGATCCATATCGGAAAGTAGTGTGCGTCGTAATTAAATAATATTCCATACGCGTCATGGCTTTTATTCATTGCCACAACGCGTTGAGATCGAATAGCATGTCAGCCACGACACGAATTTCGCTATATGGTCTTTCTGTGATTGCCACAACGCGTAGTGCGCGTTTTCATTATAGCCATAACACGAATTTCGCGATGTGGATGTTTTACTGTGACCACAACGCGTTGTGAGCTATTTTTCCGCTCACTGAGCGTTTTCGATCTTTGAGCGTAACATATATATATTAGGATAGGATTTCCTTCTGTACCGTAGGTGTAATTCAAACATATAATCTCACATGCACAGTGCACATACGCCCAGGCCAGGGCAAATTTCTGTAGGCCATACATAATATCTGTGCCGTACGGGAATTGAACCCGCGACCCGTTGCGCGCTCTGCACTAGCCGTGACGTCAAATAAATATAGAAAACCATTGAAAAAAACTAATATTTTAGTTTTTTGACTACGAATACGAAGAAATAATAAAATAGAAACTTCAAAAATCTTTATTTAATATCTAGTATAACCTCCCTCTGCAGCTATGATGGCACGTAGTCTATCTCGCATTGATGCGCGCATAGATCCGTCCCTCTAATATCACCCCATACTCGAGTACAGTGTGATCTAAGATCATGATCTTAGATCACACTGTACTCGAGTATGAGGGTTCTTTTCATTTTGACAGTCCCAGCATTGAATCATAAGCCCCCATAAATTTTCAATAGGGTTTAAATCAGCAGACTGAGCGGGCCATTCAATGGGACGAATGTCACAGTGCCGGTTGAACCACGCCATAGTAGCACGGGCCGTGTGTATCCGTGCATTATCTTGAATATAAATAATGGGCAGGAATTCTGTTGCAGGACACACTACGCGCACAGTAGGCAGCATCACTTCTGCCAAAAGCGACACATAATTAATGGCAGTAGCCCTATTCTGTAACGACGCCAGTTCTCCGACGCCGTCGAAGCTCATCCACCCCCATAAGTTTACTGTTATGCGACCTGACTCGTTTTGAGGCACGATATGAGCTTCATCATACCGAGTTCGATTATAGCGCCATAAAGTTAATCTTCCGATTTGGCTTGATTTAAAGGTTTTCTCATCGGTAAATATAGTATTCGACCATGCAAAATCATGATGTCGCGCAAAGTTAAGCCGGGCTGTTTTGTGGTGAGGTTTCAGCTCCACTGCTACATTGCTATTAAGCACAGTGTTTCTGTCGTGTAGTCCAGCACTGTGCAAAGGTCGTCGGACCGTCCGAACACTCGCATCATATAAAGCAGCAAAATAACTAGTTGGTGTGAAACAGTTTTCTTCATAACGACGAATTATTTCTGTTATTTGCGCGGCGGTTAGAATTGGTCGTTGTAATGAATTATTTCTATGATCTGTTAAGTGCCCTTCTTCGCCGTGACGCCGGATCCAAAACCTCACATTGAATCGCGATATATTGAGTTCTCGTGATATATCACTAATACTTGTCCACCTTCGAAGAGAAATATTATTTCAGCCCTTTGCTCCAGGGTCAAACTTGTTAGTTTATTTCGTTATGCAAATATTATTCGTAAAATTTTGCACTTGTCCAAACAATGTTTAAACAATATTTTTTTTCAATCAATAATATCAAAAAGTTATATATAATTATTTTTGTTATTCTCGATGCGTCATATTGCATAATAACTTTTGAAAGGTAATAAGTTACTTGATATGGCATTTTAGATTTATGTGAATCTAATTTCAAAACTGGTAAACATTTTCAGACAGCCACCGTACATTAAACTTATTAAATACCAATTCTTTTTAGATCACAATTGCATTAGTATATTTTGTTTTTTGACACACTTCTTTCCCTCCACTTTTGATCCCACACTCACACACACATACACGCCCACACGCACGCACGTACACACACATACACACACTTACATGCATGCAACAAATATTTTCTTATTCTCCTTAATTCTATTTAACGCTATAACTGCAAATTGTAACTTCAGCTAATATATGGGTGGACTTAGCTCCTTTAGTACAAGTTGTTTTGTCAACGTAGTAAGTAGCTACAACTAGAGCTCCTTTAAATGATAACTGAATAGCAACCAAATGTACATAACGATTGTAAAACAAATTTTTGATTCAAATAAAAATATTATTATTCACTTCCATGATCAATGAAAGTAAGAGTATGCAACCAACCACTAATTATGGTAACACAGAGCGTCTATAGCCCAGTGTTACCATATTTAATAATCAGGCACCCACTCCCACTTTCATCAGAGAAAAAAATATGTATCACTAGCTTCTGTCGGTCATTGGTAACACTACCTTAGTCCAATATATTTTGCAAAGTGGTGAGTTAAATCAACCAATCTTACCTCAGGTTCAAATTTGCTTGTGTAAGGATGTTTGATCACTGGTGGAAATTCTGTGAGATATTCTCCCAATTTTGAATTGATTTTGTTTCGGATTGTCCTTGCTGAGTACTCTTGTTTATTTGAGGCTTCCCAGCAGGGAACTATGTTGTGAGCATCTACCTAGAAAGTTTAATTAAATATTAACAACACTTAGGGAGGCTTGATGCAGCAACTCCCAGGGTTGTGGCTCTGTGAACCCCATATCTGTAGTGTTTTATTATATATGGTCAGAATTTATTTTATTTTAAATCTTAGTGCTATAAATTTTATATTAATGGTCTCCCAGGACTCTTACTATATTAATTCCCATGAGTAGCATGTGAATAATGGAGACCAACCGGCTCTGAATACAACAATACATTATTTATAAGAGATGCTGTAACATGTTAAAAACGTCACATGAGTTTTGTTTGATTGAAGAGAGACATAGAAGTAGGGTTGCAACGATATATCGGAATATCGATATTATCGAGACCAAAATATCGATATTTATATCGATATTTAAAATTCACTGATATCGATAATATCGATATCGGAAATTCCAAAATATCGATATTTCGTAGACTTAATTTGAACACAATAATATCAATTAATTTACCTGCTACGACTATCTAAATTGAATAATATCGAAATAACTATTGCTTTGAAATTGCAAGAGCTTATTGATGTATTAAAAAAATCTCGAACCCCAAGAAATATACTAAACTGGTGTGGACTCTGGCATGTTTCTCTAAACCTAAAATTAAATTTGACAACAGTGTATCCTTGTCATTCTCTATACAGAATGAAAAGGAGAGACTGATGTTAAATTTAGTTTTAAATTTAGATAATCATGCCAGAATCGACACCAACGTATATAGGTATAATCGTATACCTAATGGTAACTCATGCACTTAAATAAAATCCTTGCCTCTTTTTCTAGATAATTGTCAACTACTAATTAATTGAAATTTAATATCATTGTAATATAACACAAAATAAAATTAAGAATCTTATACAAATCGTAATTTTTTTAAGCTCGCCAAGTCAAGAAAGTAAAATAGGTATAGTAATTTTGGAAGCTTTGGGCTTACCCTATTCTGAAGCCTGATGTGTAGGTTTTACTAATTCATAACAATTGTTTTTCATATGATTATCTATTCTGATTTTGGCTGCGTGCAAATATTTCAAACAAAATAAATATCTTTGATTCGAAATTGCTTTTGATTTGATACTTCTTACAGCGCTATAAAAAAATACAGAAAATATCGTGTTGGAAATGTTGGAATGGCTGACATATCTGATCGGATATCGATATTTACCTGCCCACATTATAAATATCGATATTTCGGAAATCTTTGCATCCTTAATTTTAGGTTTTTGCTTTGCAAACTTAATATAAAGCAAAAAAGAAAATAATATCGATACATCGATAATATCGAGTTAAAATGGTCGATATATCGGATATCGATATTTGCCTGACTTCGATATAAATATCGATATTTCAAAAGACTTTGCATCCCTACATAGAAGGCTTCTCTCTGATTAAGTTATAAATAAAAATAAAATAAATATTTCCAACACTCACGCCACTTAGCCTAGCCCCAAAGTAAGCACTGTAGGCTTGTGTTATGAGATGCTAGAGTAACGGATAGAATACATAAACTGATACATATATAAGTATATTTATATAGAAATACATATTATTAAACATCCATGACTGGAGTACAAATGCTCGTATTCATCACACAAACATCTGCCCCCACCGGGATTTGAACCCGGGACCTCTCGAGATGGCCACACCTTGAACTCGGCGTATAAACCACTCGGCCATGGGGGTCGTCAAAGTTGTCTCACTTGTCCTTCTTTACCAGAGATCTTTTTAGCGTCTATGCGTTTTTTTTTGTTTGGTTTAACTAGTCTTTATCTAGACTGATTCCCTTGCTTGCCTTTTGGAAAGAACAAAAGGAAGATAACTTTAACATCACTTCAAGCATAATTTCTTATTCACAACATGTGATTCCTTAATCACATTTTTGTTTAAGATAATACTTATGATTATCAATTATTTTTAATGGTGTTTTTCTAAATTCAAACATTGTTTTTCTTGAACGATTTCTTTAATTTATATGTAATTTTGTTTAAGCAGGAGACATGAAGTTTGCCGTGCAGATGGCTGTCGGCCTGTTCATTTAATTTCTTTAAAAAATGGCGAGTACTTTCGTAATTTAATTTGTTTATGCATTTTCTTTTGTTTTGTGCCATTTGCTAATCTGCGGACTGTTTCTTTTCAGCCATAGGTGTTTTTTTACTATAAAAAAATTTATATTGGACCATGCACTAACCCTTTGTTATCACAAGGAAGCAAGGCCTTTACATACATTCAACTCATAATAAAGATACAGCGCACAGTAAGCACATGTAAATTTATACTAAAAAAATCATTATGTAAAATTCCGGTAAATATATGATGATATTGGACCTAAATTCTAAATTCATGAAAATTCATTGGCAAACAATAGGAAATTTCAATATAAAGACAACCCAAAGTGAGTATGGATTTCGTTTCAACCTCTCTTGCAATTAATAGTTCAATGCCCTTCTCACTGCTGGATTTAGGGGAGGGCAACCGGGGCGAAAGCCCCAGGGCCTCCACAAACAGGGGCCCTTCACACTCTCCAAGAACTCAATTTCAACGAAATCATCAACAATTTTTCGCCGAAAAAAGCTCGAAAGGTTCCTGTTACCGACAAAGGAGGTCAAAGTATACTATCAATTACTCGTTGATGTTAATATATTTTTAAAAAGAAAATAAATGTCATTCTATCAATTCATGTCACTGCAGAGCTGGTTTTTATTTATATTATTTTTCCGTTTTATTTCTTTCGTTTACAAAATTGGTCCTTCTCGCTGGAAATAATGATTACCAGGGCGAAATCAGCTCATGCGGAGGCACTCGCTACTGAGAATTCTGGTTTAGGTGTTAGTGCGCCCAACGCGGAAGCTCACGACCAGGCTTCGTGCCACATTTCCGAAGCAGCCGCTGCGCCCAACCTAGCACCATGTTCTATAAACCCGAACTCTCAGCAGCCAGTAGAATCTTTTTCTCACAGCGTTGCTTCCAGGTCGTCGTCGGCTACAGTTCGAGCCCTTCGGGCGACGGCCGAGGCTAAATTCGCACGGCAACAGTTCGAACGCCAGGTGCAGTTGGAAAACGAGCGACGGCGCATTGAGGAATTGGAGCTTGCGGCCGAATTAGCAAGCTTGGAAGTCGGTGCCAGCCTCAAGTCTCATAAAGTAAAGTCTACGTCTCGGACAGAGGCTTGGGTAGCCGACCAGGTACAATCCAATAAACTTTTATTAGGCAAACCAGGCGGTCTTGTGCAGGAAAAATGTCCATCTGAGGCATCCATTGTCACAAACGAATGTAAACATCAGTGTTCAGATATAAACAAATTAGCCAAAGCGATTACATCCGCCATGAGTTCAAAGAAAATAGAGAACTTGACTCCTTTTAGTGGCGGTCATTTAGAATGGCTAATTTTCAAAAAGAATTACAATTTCTCTAAAGATTATTTTTCCAATTTAGAAAACCTGAACCGCCTACGTCATGTGCTCCAAGGTAAAGCACGTGATTGTGTAGCCACGTTATTATTGACCACCGACGACCCCAACGAAGTGATGAGTATACTGGAGCAAACTTTCGAACGCCCGGAGGCAATCGTCATGCGTGAGGTTGCGGAGGTACGTGGTTTACCTAGACTCTCACATGATCTTAGAGACATTAACAACTTTAGCTGTAAATTAAAAAATTGCATTTCAGTGCTAAATCTTTTAAACCAAAGCGAATATTTGTACTCTCCAGAGCTTACGCATAGTGTCTTAAGTAAATTAACTCCCCTTTTGCGGAATAAATGGCTTGATTTTGCCTTTACCAATGTTTCACTAGGAAAACCAAAATTTGTTATGTTATCCGATTTTTTAAGTCTAGAGACACACAAGTACAATAAATTTGGCATTACTGAGCAAATGTTCGTAAATTCTTCCTTTACTCGTCGTGAAAGTGTTAACATAATATCGACAAATTCACCTGTTATCAAAAGTACAAATGAAAATTGTGCTTTTTGTAACCAGAATCATACTATAAAAAAATGCACTAAATTTCAAAAACTTACCCCAGAACAAAGATGGTCATGGTTGTATGAGGTGAAATTTTGTTATCGGTGCCTTAGGGGAGGTTCACACCGATGGAAAACGTGCAAAGCGAAGCGGTGTGGTGTTGACGGCTGCCTTCGTTTTCATCATCCGTTGTTGCATGGGTGTGAGCCTCCACCATCCAAAAATTTTACGGTTCCTTCAAAATCATCCGACCAGAATATTACACCATCCGACAATACCATTGATGAAAAAGTCACGATAACGAATACGACCACTTCCTACTCTTGCTTACAAAGTGTCTATCTACGTATCGTCCCAGTAACAGTGTCCGGTCCTTTGGCAAGCGTCAACACTTACGCGCTCCTTGACGATGGATCCACAGCCACCCTTGTTGATTCTGATTTAGCGCAAACTATTGGGGCAGTGGGTCCAATGCGTCAGTTGCGTCTAGAGGGCGTTAGTGGAATGACGATCGCCACCGAAGTACAGCTTGTAAATTTCGCTATTAAAGGGGCTAAAGAAAATATAATCTATGATGTTCGAAATGCCAAAACTGTAAAATCTTTATCCCTTTTTACACAAAATATCGACAGAGATTACATAACCAAATATCCACACCTGTCGGACTTAGCAGAAAGTTTAATTTTAGACCATGCTACTCCGAAAATTCTACTTGGAGCTGATAATTGGCATTTAACTATTCCCAGGGAAGTGCGTGAGGGCTCCAAATCTCAGCCGGTTGCTACACGCACTCTTCTAGGATGGACTCTACATGGGCAGTCGAATAGCTGGACCCGTCCAGTACATTTTATTAATCACGCAACCGTCCAACATTTTGACAGTGTGGACACACCCTTAGACATTCTAATCAATGATTATTTTAAACTTGACAGTATCGGAATTTCTAAGGGTGATGTCAAAGATAATAAGCTAAATGAGCGTGCTTTAGTAATTTTAAACTCAACTTCGAAGCGTTTACCTTCTGGTAGATTTGAAGTAGGATTATTATGGCGAGATAACATAGTAAACGTCCCAGATAGTTATCCACACGCCCTCTCGAGGTTTCTTTCTTTAGAGAGACGTATGCAGAAAGATCCTCAGTTTATGTCTGGGTACAAAAGTTTTATTCAGGGAATGCTCGACAAAGGTTATTCCGAGCAATGTCTCGACACTTATGACTCTAGAAAACAACCTTCCTGTCCAAACGACAACAAAATTTATTGGTATTTGCCTCATTTCGGTGTCGTACACCCACAAAAGAAGAAATTACGTGTCGTACATGACGCTGCCGCGAAAAGTCTGGGAGTAAATTTAAACTCGCTTTTGCTCACTGGTCCCGACCTATTACAATCATTATTAGACATTTTATGTCGATTTAGGGAAGGCCGCGTAGCTATGAACGCCGACATAAGGGAGATGTTCCCTCAAGTGAGGATCAGGGAGCAGGACCGCGATGCTCTTCGTTTTTTGTGGCGTGATAACCCCAAATCTCCAATCATAGAATATAGGATGACATCTGTTATTTTTGGGGCAGCTTGTAGTCCATGCACCGCACTCTACATTAAAAACAGAAACGCTTTAGAGTTCCACGATAAGTTTCCATCGGCCGTAGAAAAGATCATCAAAGATCATTATATGGACGATTACATTGGAAGCGTGGATTCCGAGGAAGAAGCCTCGCAGCTCGTTGCAGACATCGTTCATATCCACAAAGCTGCAGGTTTCGAAATGCGAGGCTGGGTATCCAACCACCCTTCTGTGTTATCGTCCATTAGTGAAGACTTACATGGTGCTCCACAGATTTCAGATGTCGGTCTAGGGCCAGAACCCTTTGTTCGGACCTTAGGCTTAATCTGGCATCCGCAAAGTGACAAACTTTGTTTTAAATATTCGACAGTAGAGATTGAACCATGTCTAACAAAAAGAAAAGTACTATCTTACTTGATGAAGGTATACGACCCACTAGGTTTTTTACTTCCGTACACTATTGAAGGAAGAATATTGTTTCAGTCAACATGGAAATCCAATATAGATTGGGACGATGAACTTAGCTCAAGCCATTCTATCGAGTGGATTTCCTGGATTTCCAAGTTGACAGATGTTCAAAAAATTAAGGTGCCACGTTGGTATAGTGATGGTAATGATAGTATCATCGAACGGGAGCTACACGTTCTTTGTGACGCCAGCGAATTAGCTTACGCTTGCGTAGCCTATTGGCGTTTTATTTATGATGATGGTCGTGTTAAACTTTCACTAGTAGGCGGCAAAGCTCGTGTTGCTCCCGTCAAGCCCGTGACTATACCACGTTTAGAGTTGCAAGGTGCGTTAATTGCTTCCCGGTTTGCAAAAACCATTTGTGAGGCTCACAGAAATAAACCAAATCGCATATTTTTCTGGACCGATTCTACTACGGTTCTTAGTTGGCTTAGAAATGACAGTCGTATATTCAAACCCTTCGTTATGCACAGAGTAGCTGAGATTTCTGAGTTAACCGAAATCTCAAGTTGGAGATACGTTCCAGGTAGTCTAAACGTCGCTGATGCTGCTACTCGTTCTGGTAATTCCCTAGAGCAGTGGCTAAGTGGCCCGCCCTTTCTTTTGCTCAACCCAAGCGAGTGGCCATCAGAGCCTCATATTAATGTTAAGACATTTGAAGAGGTTAGATCGAACTACAAAGATACCGTTCTTTTTATCGGTGCTACATCGCATTTAGAGCCTCTATTGGTTACTACGGATCCATTCAGACACAGCTCCTGGTTACGGCTTGTTCGATCGACTGCAACCGTATTTCAGGCCTGTGACATTTTCCGGTCCTTATTGTGTAATAAAAAACATAAATTACTTCGTCGTGTCCAATCTCCCCCCGTTCATCTTCATCCCCCATTATTAGCATCTCATATCATTAAATCTGAGGATATGCTTCTCCGACGTTCGCAAGTGGAATCGTTCGAAGAAGAAATCTCTTGTCTTTTGATGTCCAAACCTATTCCTAAGCATAGTAAATTGTATCGCTTATCTATAATTTACCAAGATGGTTTGCTGAAACTTGACGGAAGAATAGGTTTAGTAGAAAAGGCGGATCAATTAAGTAATAACCCGATTCTGCTAGATGGAAAGCACCACATCACTCAGCTGCTAGTGAACTATTTTCATATAAAGGCAGCTCATGGTAATAGTGAAACCGTCGTCAACATGCTTCGGGAGCGATTTTGGATTTTAAAATGTCGTGGCGTGGTCCGCAAGATGTCATCGCTGTGTCAATACTGCAGAAACAAAAAAGCCAAAAGCGAGATTCCAAGACTGGGAAATTTGCCCGCTGTACGTTTGGCGCACCACAGCCGACCATTTATGTTTGTTGGACTGGACTACTTTGGCCCATTAGAAGTGGCGATTGGTCGGCGACGTGAAAAAAGGTATGGTGCAATCTACACATGCATGACGTCCCGTGCCCTACACCTAGAAATTGTGGCATCACTTTCCGCGGACTCTGCAATTTTATCTTTGAGGCGCTTCATCGCTCGACGGGGTTGTCCTTCTAAAATTCTCAGTGACAACGGCACATGTTTCGTCGGGGCAAACAAACAATTGAAAAGCTTCTTTTGCTCCGAAATTGAACAATTTGCAGCAAACAACCGCATCACATGGGAGTTTATTCCACCCGCTTCTCCTTTCATGGGTGGCTGCTGGGAGCGAATGGTTCGCAGTGTCAAAACAGCGCTGAGCGTAACATTAAAGCAGAGAGCCCCGAAAGAAGAAACGCTGCAGACTATTTTCGCAGAAGTTGAGGCCATTATCAACTCCCGACCACTCGTGCATGTTCCCATGGATCCAGATGAACCAATTGCATTAACGCCATTTCACTTTTTACTAGGCACTCCCTCGACGCAAAAATTACCTAATACTGCAGACCTTTCCGATAGTGACTTATCTGGCAGAACAGAGTGGAGAAAGGCAATTCGTTTAGCCGACCACTTTTGGAACCGATGGGTTAAAGAATATTTGCCCACAATAATTCCTAGACGTCAACCACATACAAATTCCCCGCAAGTACCCCTTCAAAATGGAGACGTAGTCCTTATCGTAGACGAGACCTTACCGAGGGGCCTTTGGCCAATAGGTCGAATTACTGCACTACACCCTGGGCCAGATGGTACAGTGCGCGTAGTGGAAGTGTCCACAAAAGCTGGGGTTTTCAAAAGACCAGTTAGAAAAATTGTTCGTCTGCCGGTCATGTAATTTTACCATTCCCATTGTAATTAGTTCATTCATTTAATTTTTATTTTAATATTGTTGAACTTGGTCCTTCTTTGTCGGTACTGATAGCAGTGTTGCCACACGGGGGGGTGCTGTGTTACCGACAAAGGAGGTCAAAGTATACTATCAATTACTCGTTGATGTTAATATATTTTTAAAAAGAAAATAAATGTCATTCTATCAATTCATGTCACTGCAGAGCTGGTTTTTATTTATATTATTTTTCCGTTTTATTTCTTTCGTTTACAGTTCCGTTCGTTAACTCTAAGATTTAATTTCAGATAATTCTTGTTTCCATTTATATTTATATGTGTTTGTTCAATACTAAGGGAATCTACTTGGTTCAAAATAAATTATTTATTGAAAAACTCGACTGAAAAAAAAATGTTTACTTTATTAGGAAAATAATTTGGGGTGAGGGGGCCTCCGCTCCTCTGTTGCCCCGAGGCCTCTGGACCTCTAATTCCGGCCATGGCCCTTCTGGCAAGTCCATTGGGGGTCTGGTGCCTGAGTTAGTTTTTAATTATATTTGTTTCTCCCACTCAAAAATCTTTTTTTATCTTTTTAATATGACAATGCTGAATATCAATAAATAATGCAGCTATCACACTCTTTACACAAACATTACTGAATTAAAAGCTTTATATAAAAACTATTAATACAATTAACCTGAATCAAAGGAACATCTTTTTTGAGCTTCTTCTTGCAATCTTCCAGCCATCCTAGGGGTACTCTGAGAGGGTTGAAATCACAGACCACTGCTCCAATCTTATGATCCACCACCCACTGAGGTAAAGCTTCAGCACCACTGCCTTCTAGTAGGTGGAAAGATATATTAAGTTTTTTGCAATCTGCTGCTACCTTCTCCAAACCTGCAAGAACATATTTATTATATTAAGTGTTAAATCTTGTTTAAAAACGCTTTTATCACAAGATGATATTGGAATAAGATTGTAAAACACGTTAAAAAAATAACTTGGTTAGCTATGAAAGGACTGTTTTAATAATAAGTGTTTATCAATTAATAAGATAGGTAATATTATCTCAATAATCGAATGGGCATATAAAAATAATTAAAATGCATTTTCATACAAATACCCAAAGATAGTAGGTTGAAAATTGAATCAGTGCCAAATAGACATGAAAAACCGTTTATAAAGGCGAGGGTTCAAATTTGTATGGAGGATGGTCTTCAGCAGACTCCATTTTTTGTGATACATAGGGCACTTAATTGTAAATGATTTCGGAAAAAACTTACATTTTTAAAAGTATCTGTGCATGTTATATTATAAAACAAGCTTTCTAACGATATATGTCCTTTACCTTAGAACAGATTTTATACCATTATAATAACTTGACCAAAAATTATACATTAAATATACCTTTTATAAGAAAATGAAATTGCCTCACTGATGCGTCCAAATATTTAGCTATCAGGCAAAAGCAAACGTGAAGTGGAACTTCATTTTTCAGAGCAAGTTTCTGAGCAAACAGCAACGCCCAATTGTCTTGTACTCTACTATCTCGGGACATCCAATACACTATTCCTTCACATTTATCGGCGACCATCTGTTCCTGTGAAACTATTCGAAGACGTTTCTTATTGAATTTGTACTGAAGAATCGATTCAGCGGTTTCCTCGCGTTTCTTTTGAATTTTCTGCATAAAACTAGTGAGATCTGTAGTTTCTTCTTTAGCCGAGGAGGACGAAATGGAAAGGTTTGGCTTTTTTGCTGCCGAAGCCATTCTGGAATATGATGCAAGAAAGTTGATAGGGATCAATCTCATCAATTTACAGAATTTACTAAAAACAATCCCGCCAATTTATTTATAATACAACAAAGACAAACAAAACATGTCCAAAATACTTGTCTTGTCAAAGGTTATTGTCTGTCACTGTCAGTTACTGCCATTATTAAGCTGGAAATATATTTGTCAGTCTATTTATGTCGTGTCGTGACGTGTCAGAGAGGTATTGGTTTCATACATTTAATAAGGTAAGAAGAATTATATTAGTGTGTTGCGATGTCGACACCGTACCACTCTAACCATTAATAAACGAAGATTAAACTTGGATTTGTTACTCCATGTTTTATTTCTATTCTATGAGTTACAATAGGCTAGTTGACCCTTTTTGGAAAAAGGTTTTAAATGGTTAATAAATGTTCTATTATACCGAAAAAAAATGTAATGTATTTTTTTTAAACCTAGAAAGCTACAAATCTTTAATTTTAAAATAGACTTTTCATGGACATACAAAAACGCTGTCGGCCATTTTAGTCTATAGATTATCTATGCTATGACGTGAACTGTGGTAAACAAAAACTCGTAAACACGTAGAAAATTACTTAAAACTGAGTTTATAATACAAAAAAAACATGACTTCTAATAAATACCACGAAAAATAAAGTAATTATCATTACTGTATTGTACGAGAATATAAAAACACATCCTTGAAGACTCCAGGAAAGTTGTGGATTAAAGTGCCGAAAGAAATTAACCTACGCAACTTTATTACACTTATTCATATGTTGTATCAGTTTTATGTTTATTACTACATTGTAATACTTAATGCACTGTACTTACATAGATGCTTTGTCGTTACTCTGCTCCGCAGAGCAGAAATCGGGGTTTAGTGCAACAAATTCACCAACCATCAATGCGTCAATTCTTGGCAGATTTGTGCTTTCTGCTTTCACAAAGCCGGCAACCATAATTAGTTTTGTCAAAAAAAAACTAAGTTTACTGTTTTTTTCTTGCCTAAAGTTAAAAGTGTTTTAAGATAAATTTAGTCAGACGAAAGAATCCACCTAAAGTAACACGCGAATGACATTTAGTTGTTTACCAAAAGAGACGTCAAAATCATGGCGAATGTGGTGAACAGCGTTTTTAGTGTTTAAAAAATATAGACTAAAAAATATTTTTTAAAATTAAATTTCTACAGCAATCTTCTGCTTTTATGAAGTGAAATCGATATATTTAGGTTCCTTCGACCAAATACTTTAAGAAATAAACATTTATTTAATACAATTCGACATGAGTAAACTAGCCTATTGGCATTTAATTGATATAAACAAAACGCGGTGTAACTAGTTGTAGCTTACTCCACGTTTCAAATTAGGGGGTAAGCGTACTAAAACTGTAAAACCTGACGCGTCATGACACAACACGATAGACAAATGTATTTCCGACTTTCTGTCAACGTCTAACTTTTTTTCATCTTTATGAGAAGGTAAAGGATATTAAGTATATGTAGTTTAATCTTTTGTAATTTTTAAACCATTCTAATGTTTCTTGTATGGGACGTAATGAACTGAGTCAGATTTCTAGTTAAGTTTTTGTGAAGTTAGTTCCGCACAACCAAAATTTCACACGTCCATTTGCTCAAAACTATGTTTAATTCAAAGATTCCACTAACTAATTCTTCAATGGCGCGGATGGTTGTTTGTAATGTTAATGGTTGTATGGTCTTAACACCAACACCACATTTATTTAACAATATCACACCAGATTTTAAAATAATATCCGCTTAGAGTCATTCAGACAATCATTATTGTGGCGTGATTACACTTGTTCGTTAGCCCGAATATGAGTGCCAATGAAATTCGGATAAACGACTATCTATTCTTCTATACTAATATTATAAAGACGAAAGATTTGATTGTTTGTTTGTATTGAATAGGCTGCGAAACTACTGGACCGATTTGAATTGAATCCTCCATTATCCCTCATGAACATAGACTATAGAGTATTTTCAAAAAAGTTACGGTTCCGTGTGAAAACTTCGATAACGTAACCTAGGGTGTGAAAAAAATACCAAAAATAAGCCTAATATCGCTTACGCGGAAGTCATTGACAGTAAAGCAAAGTGATGTGCTAAAGTTTCATAGAGAACATTATTGACGTCGATTCTGAAACGATTCTCTAAACTTTAAACTAAATTTAACATTACAATACACTGTTGTTAAATTTAAGTTTAGCTTTAGAGAATCATGCTAGAATCGACACCATTATCTGCAAAAAAATCCGCGATACCATATGTCTAACTATTACAATTATATCACAACTAAGTGTCGCCGCACACGGGCCACCGATCACAACCACAGAACGCCGCCTCCGGCATATTTCTTGTAGTTTTATACATTTTATATGGACTCGCCACACACGATACGCCGGTGGCCGCCACACGCTACAAATCGTCGTTGCTCGCTTCTTGTGGCCCGCACCGGCCACTTAATGCGCCAATACAAAACGCCGCCACACGTGACTCGCGCGATTCCCCACCCCTCTCTCCCTTACCTAAGTCGGCCGCTGTCGCACGCTTCAGCCACTTTAGTAGCTGCTTCTAGCTTCTCGTGGCGGCGTTTGTGGTTGTGGCGTGAGGCCCGTGTGGCGACACTAAAGGACCTCTGCGGTTTCACCCGCTTTAATTTGAGGAAAAACTCACAAATTGAATATTTTTACCCGTTTTTACAACATTTTACATCGATGATCCGCACCTACTGGTCGCACGTGATGTTATATAAATGATTGTGATGTTATGTGCTTTAAGCCTTCCTCAATAAATGCATGCTTTTTTTTTCTTGTCTGGAAAATGCTTTACGCATACTCCGCCCACGGGAGAAACAAAGCAGAGTTATCCGGGACTCCTCCCCACTCATTTCATCCAGCATGGTAACTCGATGAAATCAGTAGGGCCCTACCTAACGGTAAAAACCAGACAATACTCCTGCACCTGTCCGCTGACATATATCCCGAGGACCGCGGTCCGTGACATATTATGTGTCAGTAGCCCTACTATTAGGCATTGCATGGTACGCCCCAAGGGAGTTGGCCACGCGCTCGCTGGTGATTGTCCGTTTCCGGACCCTACGCGACGTGCGGTTCCTCGGAGTAAAAAGGGCACCCGCTCATCACAGGAGCCGTGCAATGCGGCCTGGGGCTCCCACACCAGATCGCTGGTGTTCAGTTCTCCTAATCCCTCTCCCCTTGCCATCGACTTCGTAGCAGTTTCACCCCTCCGGGCCGGGGCCCCTGCTGCTACCGTTTCCCTCTCCTGGGAGAGGGAAACGGTAGCAGCAAGCCAAGCCAAGAATCGCAGGCAACCTGGGGTGGCGGTAGAGACATCGAGCAACCTATTGGTCACTCGGACATCTCCCCGCCGAGGTCTGACAGCTCCGACGCCAAGGACTCTGCGACCCCTCTACTGTCATCAGGGGGCTCGCCCCCGGCGGTAAGGCGCCCGCCTCCAGGGGACTCGCCCCCGAAGACTTGCGCCCCGCCTCCAGAGGTCTTTCCCCTAACGACAAGAGGGTCACATACCCTTCCTCTCATTCTATGCTCTGCCGGACGTCCAGCCCGGGCGCGTAGCTCGCAGTGAGCTTTGACGGCAGGGAAGTCCACCACCTTGTGTTCTCTCCCTGGGCAGCGGAAGCATAAACTCCTTCTGTCCGTCTCCTCCGGACATGTCGAGCCGCAGTGTCCTCTACCCATGCACCGGAAGCAGCGCACGGGCAAGGGGTCCATGACCCGGACCTTCGTTTGGCTCCACCCTAACCCAAAAATCTTTAGAAGAAAACATTATAAGTGATATAGACGAAGTAATTGCTTTATATACTGTTTTCAAAATATTTTGTGGTGACGACGAGCAATTACGAAGGCCTACACTGCACGTGGCACGACACGCACTTGGCCGGTTTTTTCTTGTTTTGATTAACGAGCACGCGTGGTAAGAAAAATAACTATATACTTCCTATCATCCATTCCCATTTCGAAAGTTACCCTAACGCGTTAATCACTTGCATAATCGAGCTCCACCTATGGTGGTTACTATTTAAAATAAAACTACCAAAATATTTAGAAAATGTGTAATCGTTGCCAAAAACTTGATTGTCACTTTCGGATGGGGTAGGAAAATATCTGCTTTTCAAAAATTCGCTACAAGGATGGCAATTGGCTCGATCTATATTTGCCCTCATGCATTCCATAGAACAGAACGAAACTACTTTACAGGATACGCATTCAATTTTTTCTTCATCGAAAGGTAATGCGCATTCGAAACATATCTCAAGTTTTCCTTCTTCCTGAAAAATATTTACGTAATTATTGTGAAAGTTGCTTTTTGGATGGAGAAAAAGGAATCCTACTGCTTAATTTTATAGCGTTTAAATAAAAACTAACTTATTAAAAATATATAAAATTTATATAATAATTGTATATACCCAATGACGTATCATCATAGCATACACCCATTGGTATGTTTGCTGTTTTTTTTTTATTTTCAATTAATAGTGTTTGACTGCAGTCTAAAAGACGTAAGACTTAATCATTTTATTAGTAAGCTACAATAAAATTAAGAAGTGAAGTCAGATTTGCGTACCTAAATAAAGTTACTGGGAAACTCAGCATTGTTTTTACGTCTGTTTAAGCTTTATATAGGTACATATCCCTATTTTTCCAGTTCACTTACCCGTTTAGGTGTTAGCTCCGGTCGTACGTACGGTCTATTCCACTTTATTACATCTTTAGTCAGTTTGGAGGATATTCTACGCTCCGTAAGCAAACGGCACACGTTAACTTCGATTGAATACTTTTCTTCAGCCGTTAGCTTGGTTGAGGCAAGTATCTTCTTTTTACTACTGTACCACATCACAATGCAGAGTAAATACTTCAGTATACGAGCGTCATTATAAATATTCTTCTTGGTTTCTTTCATAATGTCCCATATTTCTAAGCATCGTTGTACAGTAAGCCATAATCTTACGCATTTCTTGTGATTATGCTCTTTTATAATCATGTTCCATTGACGGTGTTTATACCTGTGGATAGTATACAATAGAAAATAAATTCAATCAGAGATTTATTTTTATTGTTAAAACTTTAAACTTTAATTGTAGTAGATTTGTTTCATAGATTTTTTTAAGTATAAGTCAGTTTTTCCTACTTGTCAATAATATCTACAAGTTCTTTCGTCAATTTTGCTTGTAACCACCGTACGTGCAGTAGACGAGCGCATTCAACTACTAAATCAATGGCCTGCTTGTAATCTCCCGCATCATCAGTAACTATTTTTCCCATAGATTTCGTAAAAATTTGTTCTTTTTTAGGTTTTTTTGAGTCTTCTTTTAATTTTCTAGGATCAGCTTTGCCTGTAATATTCAATACAAAATTTTCAGGAGGTATATTAAGAACGTAGGTTTATTGTTGCGAAATTTTCCAAAATAATTACTTACTGGGGCTGTTCGTCGTAGTTGGCTTTGAAGACATATTTTCCACTTCAATAAGTGTTTTTTTTGTGAACACGAATAAATTAGCCAATCTCTCTCCGTCCTTTCTACATTCTAATAAAGGGTCAGCTCCATATAAAAGCAAATTGGTGAGCTGTGTGCAATATCAAATATAACAAATATTCAGTAATATTAAAGTTACATTTAAAAGAAGTGACTAGGTAACAATAACAACATACAGTTTGAAACCTGTCTGCAGATGGAATACTTTTAAAGAATGAGATGGAAAAGAACTTTGTAAGTAAGGTTTCATTTGCATCATTGATAATAGCATTAAGATTCGTATTCCGATTTTCCATGAAAACATCTAGTAAATATATGTTTTTTGTTATTGCAACGTCTAGTGCTGATCGACCTTTGAACTGTACCGTAGGATCACAGCCGTAATCCAATAATAAGTCTAACAAATGAAGCTGAACCTAAAAAAAAAAAAATCAATTATGTATTGTGTAAGTTATTATAGAGAGAACATTTCGAAATGGAGAAAAAACTTACCTCCACTTCCATATCATTTTCAGGTTTTTTACCTAATACGACGTGTAACAATGTTGGGCCATGCAATTTTGGCGATGCAGAATCGAATGAAATTGCTTCTTCGTGCTTCAATTTATGATTAGGAAGCCCTCCACATTTGAGAATGACTTTTATCACTTCTAGATTATCAAATGAGAGCCGACGAGATACAGCTAAGTCCAATGGGGTGTATCCGTAAGTCTAAAGAAATATAAGTAAAAAAAACGTTAAAGATATTGGTTACATCATTGGAGTTAAATCACAGTTTTAAGAATTCATCGTTACTCTATTGTTATATTAAAACGGTTGTAATATTTACCATTGGATATACCTCGTTGATATCTGCTCCATATTTCGTCAAATTTTCAATAAGATTTGGACATTCTGATATTATTGCTGTGAAGAGAGCAGTTTGTGGACATCTCACCAATTTCGGATTTGCTCCGTCCGTTAAAAGTTGCAGAATGGTTAACATTATACGCGATAAACTGCATCAAGCGAAATTAACAATCTACCATTATTGATCTTAGCAAATAATTTTTATCTTATCTTTATAGCTTTATTAAAAAGATTTATTTTCCTAGACCATAATAAAATTTCATTGAGAAAAAACCCACCTCTCCTCTTTTTCTTTTTCGACACTGTCTACTGAAGTGTCATCTTTATCATTACTTTGCCACACCATTTCCTTACTCGGCTTAAAAGTATCTTTGATCAGTTTAGATGGTACCTTTTTAGTACCTTTGTCCGCAATCTTCTTCGGTTCTTCATCAGCAACATCTATATCCTTAACCATATCACAAACTTCAAAAATATACGGAATCATATTAGTAGTTGTTGGACAAGTATGAAGGTCATTAATTCGTATGGAGAATTCTTTATTCAGATTATGATAAAGTCGTTTGTCATCAGAAAATGATTCATCAGAACCACTTTCGCGAGGTGAAAATTTCATTTCATTTGCATCAGTTTTCTTTTTCATATTAAGTATATCTTTTGCTGAAACTTCGGATTTAACCCTTTTGTCAGGTGCTTTTGATAATTTACTTGGCGATTTAATTGTCGAATTAGGAACATTTGTTGCTAGACTACGTTCAATGTGCCAATCAAAAACATTCTCCTTTTCAGCAGCACCTATAAATAAATGATGAATTATATAACAATGACGATAAATATATTCTTGAAGATTTTTTTAATCTTTACATTGTATATAACAAAGTCACTCCTGCTGTCTGTACGTAAAGGTCTTTAAAACTAGGCAACGGATTTTAATGTAGTTTTCAGAAATAGAGAGTGATTCAAGAGGAGTTTTATATGTATATACGATCATTCCCGTGCGAAGCTGGGTCGGGTCGCTAGTAAATAATAAAACTATTTGTGATGATATTATTAGATGTATCAAGAAGAAGGAACCCGCGTCATATAAAAGGTAATTATATAAAAGTATAATATATATATATATATATAAAAATAAATAAAATATACAAAATATAAAAATATATATGTATAAAAAAAATTATATAAAAAAATAATTTATATAAAAGGTTAATATTCTCTTTAGCGATTATCAAAACATACTAAACGAAAATATGGTTAACAGTTTTTTTTTAGTATTATGAAATGTATATTTTTTCCTAAAAGAAAATATTGCATGTTTTACATACGTGGAGCGGCAACAGTAGGCGGCGGTAGTAATGCTTGGAGCATACCACTAGGCGGTATATTGTTCTGTAGACAAGCATAATGGCACAGTGCTATGCCAAGAGGTGTGCAGCATGCGTCGTTGTAGCCATCTACATTGGCACCGGCCTCTACCAAGAAATGTATTATTTCAGGCCGGTAGCCGCACTGTGGTGGGTGGTGAAGGAGGGACATTAATTTCCTTTTTTCTTTTGTGGTTCAATGTAATATAATCTTCACTCCTTATAAAATCGACTTTTGAAAACCGTTATTAATGATTTTTCTTAACAAATAAATACTGGATTCATATTTAGAGATGAACAAATCTTTTGATACTAGTCAGCAGCTAGGGCAAAGGCCTTCCCTATATGGAAAGGACAGGGAGCATTCAGCGTTGTCAGCTTTTCTTTTTACCAAGTCAGGATTAAGGAACTTTTTGAGTGAAAAAAGCGGGATTTTTTCGTCGAAAGAGCGAAAAAGTAAAAAAAAGTATATAACCAAAAGTTATTGTATGTTTATTTCATTCCCCGCCAGGCAGGCGGCCAGTCCACACTTGTCTGTGCCACCCGCCCGCGCTTTCTCAGTTCGTTGCACGCACGGTCGAGTTATTCCCGAAAAGCGGGATTGAGCCTTGTCCCGCGCGGGACATTAAATTTTGATTTAAAAATCGGGACGTCTGGCAACGTTGGTAGTAGTGCAACTAGTGTGACTACCCATAATAAGAGATCGGACGTCACTAAAGTTAGTGCCAATAAGTTTCGCGTCTCTTCTATCTAGTAGTCTTTATAATTTTAAGTTAGTAGTAGTCTTTATAATTTGTTATCGTTCATCGTATGAAATGGTCGTTGCGGAAGTTGTTTATGCCGCGTTATCATTAGGCAGCATTTGTTAATAAACTGTTTATGAAGTTCATCATCTTGTTTATAACCAAGTTTACCGTAAACACTGTTTCTGAAACTTGGCCGTCCACATTTGTCAGTTGTTGCTAGGATGTCGCTCGAGGAGATAGTGTTGCTCTGTGCTTACGTTTACTATGTAGGTAGTAACATAGAGAACTAGAAAAGAAAATTAAAAGGTGGTAGGCTCGAAACAAGCTCCTAAATAGAAGTTATGTATTGTTATTATGATGAACATTAATGTTACATTTAATAACTTCCTTCCCTGGTTTCCGATGACTTTATGATTTTTCTTATCCCTAGAAAATTGTGAGCGCAGAGTATACATCTTTGTCTCTATATCCTTTTGCGACATGTTTAGTTCTGAAGCAATTTCGGCCCAAGCATATTTATTTTTTATTTTATCCTTATAATCTTTATTTGAGGCAACACACTTACACACCTGTAAATTTTTGTTTATATTCTAAATGTTTCGTCTTGCTCTCCAGTCACAGTGGAGAACAGCAAAATTTTATTTACCATTAATAATAAATAATAATAATAATCATTTATTTGCCAAAATATGGTTACAATAGTTGTTAGCTCTTTAGTTTCCAGCATATTTTGTTGAATGTCAACGTGCAAATATTACATAATATAAAAGACAATTAACTTAATGAGGTTCAGTGACGTCAAAATAAATAAAATTAATTTAAAGATAATAATTATACGCAATGTCACAAAAAAAAGTATTTATAATCTATTCATAATTAAAAAAGCCAGGAAAAATTGCATCGATATTGAATTAAAATGTCAGAAAATTACATATATTTATCATTTACATAATTTATACTATTAAATTAAATACACACGAATGTCAACCAAATACATATTAGGGTATTTTATCATTTAAAAAATCATTTCAGTCCTAAATTTGGTTAAATTCAGTTTTTTTTATATTTGAGGGTAACTTATTAAATATACGAATGGACATACAATATGCATTTTTGGAAAATATCATTAGTCTTTGGATTGGAACACATAAGTTGAATATAGAGGTAGGAAAGGGAACGCCCTTTCCTACCTCTATATTCAACATCTTTTTTTTTGCTTATATAAGTGAAAATACTTTTTAACAAACACTGCCATTTCAAGAATATATAAACATGGAACTGGCAGTATTCCAAGCAATAAGGGCTTACATGAGTCCAAATAACCTGCACCACAAAGTGACCGTATACATTTTTTTTGAATTTTAAAGGCTTCAATTGCATCTACTGAATTTCCCCAGAGTATTATACTATAACGCAACACAGATGAAACATAACCATGGTAAGCTATTAGTGCCGATTGTTGCGATGCTATCTCTCTTATCCTATTTAGAGCATATATAAATCTATCAAGCTTATTTGTTACAGTGTCAATATGAGCCTTCCAGTGACAGAATTTGTCTAAGGTTATTCCTAAAAATTTTGTGTCATATACTTCTTCTATAGGTTGGTTATTCACACTTATATTAATTTTATCATTTTTGCTATTTATTGTTTTAAAATGAATAAATTTTGTTTTATTTACATTTATAATAAGGTTATTTTTTTTCAACCACTGTGCTATTTTCTGTAATTCTATATTTGCTTTATGTTATATTTTTCCGCCTTTATCACTTATAATTAGGGTAATATCATCGGCGAATAAAATACATTTTTGGTCGGTAACATTTGGCAAGTCGTTAATATAAAGCAGAAAAAGTAGAGGTCCCAGAACGCTCCCTTGTGGCACACCGGATACATTTTGTCTATATTTTGATGTAACAGATTTCCTATCTTTACCTTTTATGTTAGATATTTCTACACATTGTAAACGATTTTCAAGGTAGCTTTTCAACCAGTCCAAAGCATTACCTCTTATACCATATCTTCCTAATTTATTCAAGAGGAGTCTATGCGATACGAAATCGAATGCTTTGCTCATGTCAAGATATATTGCAAGAGTATTCATTCTCGATTCAAGGCTCTGTGTAATACCTTTAACAAGGTTTACGCATGCAAGAGTTGTACTACTGTTTTTGTTTATAAACTTTTTCTTAATCGTATACAGAGTTGATGCAACATTGAGAAACACTGTTTATAAACAAATGTTGCCTAATGAAGACGCAGCATAATTTTCAAAAACGCAGACCCAACGCGCTATCGATTTTTTTCTTTGAGTTACCTTTGTTGATCAATTCAATTTATCAAAAAGGAGATGTGTGTGAGTATGAATATTCCCATCAGCTGTTTTTCTGTTAAATCATACTCTTTTTCTATTGTTTAATTTAAAATAATATTTCAACAGAGATTTACGAGTATCTAACTGAATATTGGAAAAGGTTACCAGATTTACTAACTTTTGTTTCATATTTTAGATTAACGTAACCTTTAGAAATAATCATCTTACAGCTGCATACATAATAGCGGTGTTGCCCTGGGAATCAGCAATGTCGGGATGAACGCCTTGTTCGTTTATCAATTGTATGACATATTGCATATGCCCCAAATAGCATGCCATCAGTAAAGTTCTGGAAAGAAAAGGAAGGAGTGAAGAAAATATGTATGTCATATTTTTATTTGCAACTTTAAAATCTCGACCTTGGAAAGGTTTAACTTTGTTTAGGAATAGGAAATATACATGATTTTTTTAAATATTTTGAATACACATTATACAGGACAGAAGTTAGAACCTACGTCAATGAAATAGATATTATGATTCATATTTTTTTGGTAAAATATTAAATGTCATCATGAAAAGTTGCACTCGGTGTCTATATAGGTGGAACGCGGCTTTGACATCTACGCACTCGTACTATAATCTCGTTGACATTGGCTTTTCCTGTGAACATCACGTTTGTTTGTTGTTAGGAATATATTTTTACGTCATAACCGTTCTCGTAAGGTTTTCAAATAGTTTGTATTTCCCACAAGTTTTTCGCACTTTTATATGATAAATTTTGTGCTCGAAAGGAAATTTTATAAACAAATTTTGACGGAGGGACAACTTAAAAATGAAAGTAATGTGGTTAATTTAAATAACATGCATATTCCCTATTATCATAACTACAATTTAAATGTATATTTGTTCTCGAGGTTCAACACTTTTCTAGGTCGGTAAATCGGATTGTCTCCTTGTTTACATTCAGTGAATGTTCTAAACGCTCTAGAAGAATCAAAAACAACAAGTCATAAAGTTAATGTGCAAAATTTTACTACCCACCTACAGTCAAGCTCGTGCTTTCCGGACTGTTTAAATTGCTGCCTCGGTCCAGATAATAGGTTCGTAAGATTGATTTCTGTTGCATTCCTCTGCTCGTCATGCGTAAAGCTGTGCTTCATCATGTGCACTAACATCTTATTGTTGTTCCAAGCATAATAATAACTTGGCACAGTGTCGATCTGTGAACTATCCTCGCTCGTGTCCTATACGATATGTTATTAGCATGCTTTAAATGACAATAATATAACGACATCTACAAACATAAAACAACTATTCGCAAGGTAGGAAGGAACTGCTATTTTTTTGAAAATCATATAACTTCTACTTGAAAAGTCTAAAATGAGATAAGTGAAGTTGTTTATTTTATAAGATTTTTTTGATTGCGGCAATTACAAAAAAAGGAACATCTCCTTTCTTTCTTCTGAAAAAAAAACATTCAAGCAAAAAACTATATCAATCGGTTCACTGATCGGAGTTAAGTGCAAACAAGAATAATATAAAAACTGACGAATTGAGATTCTTCTCATTCTTTAGGTAGGTTCATTAATGTCTTGGGAGTTCCCATAACTCGAAGCAATGAATAATTCATTACCCCAGGTGCAATTTAAATTATATTGGGCTTAATTCTAGCATAATTTTCTTAATCTAAACTAAATTTGACAATAGTATGTATCTATCCTATATCCTTATCATGTTCTTACTTGTACAAGTGAATTGTTGTTAATTAAAATTTTGTAAGTTTAGGGTATCGTGCCAGAATCAGATCTACTATTTGCTTTGTTGCTATATTTTTCTCGACCTTTTTTCCCAAACAAGAACCTATAAACGAATGTATTTTCATTAGAGGCGATTTTGTTATGGAAATGGTAATAAATTACCTGCCTACCTTCACAAACTCCGACAGCTCATTTACTTCCTCAAGCAATGTAACTTTTCCGTTATAATATTCGCGTTCAAAAACATCCGTGTGGCATAGCAGACTGGCTAAATCGGTGCACTTTTTTGGATACAATTTCACCCATTTCTCTGTAGCTGTCATTGGATCAGAACCACACTGCTTCAATAGATCTATTGCGCTGTTGGTTTTGCCTATCTGTACAAGAATGTTGGTTAATTTCTGCAGTTATCTGCTAAGTTTTACAAAAAAGCAAATCTTTTGAGCTATTTGTTGTCTTTATCAGAAGTAACGTAAATTCATTTAGGAGTTCTATGGGTGAACATTTTACAACAGTACAAGTGGCTGAAGCAAAATTTTCCCATAAAAGATTAATTTAAAATTTATGGTCATGACATAGCAAACAGACTAACAGATTTCTGGGTCGAAGAAAGAACTATACGATGTGTTTGGACTCTGGCTCGCCCGACGGGGTTGGCGCAGAAGTCTGGCGTGATACTGGGTGTTTGCGGTCGCCACGTCAGCCTCACGAGCTGGGAACTTCGCCAGAGACCCACGTTTTGTTTGTGACAAGCTTGCGACTCGATTCCAGGGCCCCAACGGACGTTACTGTGGAACAAACCCTAGAAAAACGCCAAACTTTAATAACTGGTTGTATTTTGAGATAGCGAATAAATATTATTATTAAAGATACCTTTACAGTTATGCTAGATCTGGCATTATCTGCGTTGGAAATCATTTTTAGAGTTGCGTACACAAAAGGTAAAAATGGGACTCTATTACTAAGACTCCAATAGCCGTCTGTCTGTCACCAGGTTGTATCTTACGAACTGAATAAATATTTAAGGAGTGAACCCATAGAAAAAACGTGACTTTTTGCCCTTTTTTGCAAAATATTAATAACGGCAAGAGCCGGCCTATTCGTTAAATTTTTCGTCATTTACAGTGGTGTCGATTCTGGTATGCTTCTCTTAACTTAAATATCGCCTTTTCACTTCGTATACTTTATAGTAGCTTATTATACTAGTGACATATCCACCTGTATTGTATACGTAATGTCATTGTTTATTGTAGTAAAATTTTAAAATGTATCGAATTTCGTCATTAGATTCATTCATCACACTTTCACATTTTACACACATTCACATCTTGACAGTAAGAAAAACAAATGAAAATCACACAATTTTATTATTTGAATTTGGAATTAACTTTTTTACATTTAAACTTTTTAATGATACCAAAACCACCCAGATACAAATGGTATAAGCCAAAGAGATTTTATTACAAGTTCATACATTAGTGTAATACGAAAAGACTTTTTCCCCAACTTATTAAAATAAAAACTACTGGACCAAACTGGATTAAATTTTTATAGAACCAAATAGCAATCATTTCACATCAAACAAAAAAATAATCACGTTAATAGGATCGGAACATAAGAAAAAGAAAAACATATACATAAGAAGAAAAAAAAAACATACTTACTGACCGAATGGAAAACATCATCCTTTTTGAAGTCGGTTAAAAATGCATATGTAGATATTGGCCCATAACGAGGTATAAAAGAAATGTTTACTGAACGGCCCTTTAGGTAGACTTTAATAAAAATTCCTCACGCCAGACATAACCAGCCGTTGCGAGAGGTATAGGTACCAGTCCCTGTAGCATGAGCACTATAATGTTTCACGTTTTTTATCGCGTCTAACTGTCAGACTCCATAGTAATTTGACAATTGACCGTAATAAAAACGCGTTATATATCATATCGCAGTGTACATGCTAGGGGGGTAGTTTACTAGACGCAAAAATGACGACTCACAGAAATACCGTATTTTATAGCCCATATCATTACAAAATGATGGTTGACTGGTAGAGAATGCCATGTGGCATTAAGTCTGCCATTTGTTGCAAAACAATAAAGAGTAAATAAATAAAATAAAGTAGTTTGTGTGAAATACTTTTCTAAGTCGATTCAGTAGTCCCAAAGATTACTTACTGCAAAGTTCAAACTTTACCTCTGAATGCTATTGGTATAAATAAACGGTATTCAAACATTTAACTTCTAAAAGAATGAAGAATCTCTCACAGTGAACACTTTCCCGTCGGGGTAGGACATGGTCCCGTATCCATGCATGCGGTTGCAATAGAAGCGGCCTTCGTATGTAAAGTGAGTACCCTCACGAGCCAAGTACCGCCAGCGATACTCTCCTACACCATGCATGGTGTCACGGAAAAGGATGCCGTTGTACCACTCCAGTGACTAGAACCATATTACTTTTGTTACACAGTATGAAAAGGGATTGCTAAAGTAGCTGAACTTTTAAAGTCTCTTTTAGGTAAGCCGCTTGACTGAGAACTGAGACCTCGCCTGCGGGGGAGGACGACAACAGGGGAGGCGGGCACTTGTAATTTTGACAGCAACGTGCCTGCCGCCCGCACCTTTTACGGCCCCCGTTGTCTTCCTCCCCCACACCCTTTACACCGCAAGCGAAGACTCAGTTAAGCGGTCTGTCTACCTATTGTAGCAAATCAAATCGATTATTTACAAGAAACATGGTAAAATACATAAAAGTAACGGTTACGAAGTATAATAATGTTTGATTATGGTCACTACTACGATTGTGGAAATCATTGTATCTTGATTCCACTTTCTTATTGTATCAATTTACGTGTGTCGAATTCTTTCTAGCCTTTCTTACAATAGGAAAGTGGATTCAAGATACAAAGAATTCCGCAATCGTAGCAGTGACCATAATAAAACATTATGATACTTCGTAACCGTTACTTTTATGTATTTTACCATGTTTCTTGTAAATAATCGATTTGATTTGATTTGCTACTATAGGTAGACCGCTTAACTGAGTCCTCGCCTGCGGTGTAAAGTGTAATGGCATAAAGGAGAATGGATTTTTTTCTAGTAATATTTTCTTTAGATTTAAACGTCGATGAGTTACATGCTTAAAAAAATATAACAAAAATTTTGCTTCCTCATTAAAATATATTAAGTATTTTATCAATGACAATTAAGATAATTACTATTGGTTATCGCACCTTAGCACCTGACCAGTGGTTCTCTCCTTTTCCACTTCTCCTACCTTCATCGTCCTTTTCACCGATAAAATATTCATCATACGTCCAATGTTTTTCAGCTCTAGTAGCGATTTCTTCACACGAAAATATCTGTTTTTCCATATCCTCATTATTTTATAATAAATATTTAATAAAATTATAATAACACATCTTTAAATGATGAATATGTTTTTAAAAAAATATCCCTCTCAACGTAATATAGAGATTACTTGCTCGGTGAAAAAACGATTATGAAATGACAGGCAAAAGACATTAATCTAAGCAATAAAGAGTAGATAGGGTGTATAATTATTATTAGAGTCTGTGCGGAAAGAGAATTATGTTACATAAATATTTTCATTTGGCAATCAAACCCAGCAATCTGTAAAACGTGAAAGTTTTGTATTGATACGGATTTGTTTGTTGTTGTGAATTTTTGCGGTTTTTTGTATTTAATCATGTCTAAAACACGGACCTGGTCTAAAATGGGTAAAACCTTACAAATACGGTAGAAAAGCACTAAAGCGCCCTCCAATCTAAATCCCATTCTCTCAGACTCTATCTAAAGTTAAAGCCCATGATTAAAGCAAAAAATGATGTGGTGTCGTGGGACACCAGGTAGGAACGAAGTTCCTTCGGCTAATGTAAAATCGACACAAATTGCAAACTCGCTTGTGTATGCGACTGTCGCGCCTGCGCACGTCTCATTTAACGGTTTTATTCCACGCACTTTTTCCACGGATCTTTTCTTACGGTTTTACTATCACATTTTTTTCAGTTCGGTCGCGCAGCAAAATCCCTATCCCCTCCAAGCCTGCCGTAAGGAACTTCGTTCCAAAAAAAGTAAAGGATATCGAAATAAGATATCTATAGTTTAATATTTCATCTTATTCTGAGTATTCCATACTGAGATTTTATACCTATTTCATACCATTTTCGTAGTAGAGCAACAAGGCCTTGTCGGTCGCTTTGCTTTCATACAGAACGTTATAGGTTTGTTTTGCACAGTTTTGCAGATGTAACTATCCTTGTAGGTCTGGGTGTAATATAAATTATGTATTGTGCTTTTTTATTGAAAAAAAAAATGTGTGCGTGTACAAGTGTACACACGTAAGAAGAGAAACTTCTTTATGGCCTTATTTTTTTCGAAAAATGATCTACATGCAACTTTCCAGAAATATATATATAGGCGTGCGCTAAGATTTTTCAAAAACTCACCCACTAAAGGGGTATAACTACACCTTACCTTACCTTACCTTACCTTACCTTGTGTGTATTATTTGCTGTCGATACTTTTTTTTTTAAAGTTGACAGAAGAAGCAATTGTTCGGATGAGGTAAATAGTGCTCTTTTAAAAAAAAGATGGCTTGTAACCAAAAAACGTGACGCGTTACCGAATAAAAATGTGACGGTAAATTTTTTTCCAACGCCGATAAAGAAGTTTCACTTCAAAAATGGAAATGAAAATAAAGTTCTTACATAGTGGGACAACCCCAGAAAGTTATAAGCACCTGTACTAATTTAACGTTACTTACCTAAATAGTTTTAAGTACATAGAGATTAGTCCGATTCCTCGCAAAAGACTAAAGTATTTAATCTGTCAGTATCTATTTACATATCATCCACAAACTCATGAAATGAAACTAATTGGTTACAATTATTTCTTCAAATTATATTACAAAATGTAAACTTATTTTTCAGTATAAAATTGCTATGAGTCCATTAGAAATCATTGGTTGGTTTTTCTTACAGCTTATTTATTCATTAGTAACTTCGTAATAGATTTTTGCGGAATTCAGCATTAAAAACAGTTACATCGCATGCAGGTCGTCTTTGCTCTCTCGAAGTATGTATATTCCTGAAACAAGAAGAAAGAATAATTCAACTTTAGTGAACAAAACGTTGTTAACATAGTTTCATATACAGAAAAAAATATATAAAAGAAAAAAATTGTGGTTTTCTGAAATCACTTTGCAATTGCATTTGAAACTATTAAAATGTTTTAATTAACATTAACTAAAACAATTTCGACATGACAGAGATAATGCAGGCCGAGCCTACACTCAATTAGTTGGGGTTACTCTGGCTAATAAAAAGTGGAAAATAAAAAATGTCTCAGCTGGGAATCGAACACGGGCCGGCCGCGAGGTAGACGAGCTTTCTACTACTGAACCATCGATGCTTGTTGATAAGATCAGAATTTTATAATAACAATTAATAATGTTAAAGATGAACAAAAAAAAATTGTGGCTATGTAAAAGTTTCCTTCCTAAAGGTTTCAGTTAAACGGTCAAAGGTATCAAAAAATTAAACCCGGTCTTGAGTTAATGGAAAATGTAACACATCTGTATGGTACAAGATTGATTTGGACCGCTAGGCTTGCTGCACTTAGACCACTGTGTAAGTACGGTAATTTTATCGTTTATCATATCTTAACCGTACTGTTTTTTGTTTCCTTCCGGCGGGTGAGCTTGTGTGAAATCCTCATGGGTACTCTTTAGCCGGCTGTAAGGTTATTTCAGACTTTAACTGACTAAAGCACACCCGTAGTACATGCATATGGCCAGCAGGGCCTTACAAGCTTCATCTGAAGCGATCATCCCCTGAGCTGGGGATATCGTAGTCACCTCCGGCCGTTTATCGACTTAAGCTCATTAACTTTATTTGAAAACTGTAAGATAAAATTATAACTATAATTGCTATTTCTTCTTTCAAATGTTTAATACTTGTAAAAGTATTCATTTGACATTGTGGGTTACTTACAATGCGAAGAGATGGCGCTGCCTTGCAGCTTAAGAATGGCTAGAGGAATTTCGACGCGCCCATAAGGGCCGCGGTATAGCGAAGGGTGCGGTCCCGTTCGAGTCCCGTCTGCTGCCTGATCCGTTTGGATTTTTTTCTAGTTATATTTTATTTAGATTTAAACATCAAGCAAATATATATGCTTAAAAATAAAATTATAAACTGTAAGATACTTAAAATCTCACCAGTAGAAAAGCTGCAGCGAGCAGGAGAGCCTTGTGTTTTGGTTGAGCCGCGCTGTCAGGAAAGGTTAACGTGGTTGTAAAGCTGTTCACTTCACGATCCCAGCCGTGGGCTATTTTGCCCACTTCCCGCAGAGCGTCCTTCGTTAGAATCTATCAAAATAATAAAAGTGTTCACAGATTTTACGTAGGTACCTAACACGTTAATTGAATAAAATATTATTGTGACAAACAGTATTATCATTGGTGCCCGAATACTGTTAAAGTGGACATAAGAGTGCAAAAAGATCAATCAATAGATCTATGCACTGGATTAAAGTGGATCGAGGGAATACTGTCCGGTGGAACGGCGTATGGAGATTTTCTATAATATGGAAATCCATAAAAAAAAATCCTTGATTAAATAAAATAATCAAGGAATTTTTTGGAGGACAAAAATCAACTTTATAGCTCTTCTTGATCAGGAGTTAATGAGATGAAAAGCCTACTAGTAGACATGAGTTGATGAAGTATGACTATAAGCTGGCGTTATAGGCTAACTTGCTGTTAAGTTGCTCTTCTTACTTCTTTAGACGACAATACAAAGAAGCTTAATGTATCGCTTAAATACTAGCTCGAAAACTAGAAATTCAAATCGCCAACCACACATAGCCTGAAATCAGTGGCTTGTCTCTAAGCACCACAGAACAAGAACCAAAGCATAGAAAGAGTTAAAATTAAACTTATAAAGTCGACTCATATGGTGATCTCATTTTTACATATAGACCAGAGAAGAAACAAATATATGTTGCTATGAACAGCATGCGTACCACTATACAAACGTCAAATTGGATATCTTTTGCCTGGCCTTTGTACCTTTTATTTCTGAGCTCAGCACCAAGTGAAACTCATTGAGCACAAAACTGTTCCGAAGTGTTTAATTGGTGTTTGTTATAAAATCATAAAACATCACACTCAGAAATTTTTGAGAAACTAAAAAACTAACTTCTATGAAAAAAATATTTTTATTATATCTTTTCAAAGAACTCTCCACCAGCCTCTATACAAAGTTTCATGCGTCTGAAACAATTTTCAAATCATTTTTTCCAAGTCCTCCGCAGACACCTCTTCCACGGCCTTCTGAAACGCCGCTAGCACTTCTTCCGGCGACGAAAACTGTATCCCTTTGAGCAGATTTTTTATTTGAGCTAATAAAAAGAAGTCACACGGAGCCAAATCAGACTGCTGTGGAGTACAGGAAGTCTTTCGTTTTGATCGCAGAGTGCGCGGGCGCGTTGTCGTGGTGAAGAAGGACCCCGCAGAGACCGGTGTTAGGTCGCTTGTTGCTCATTGCAGAAAAAACTTCTGGCAGGCATTTTGTGCTACACCATTCGGCGTTGATGCTGCTTTGGTCTCGAAGTGGAATTGAAATTAGGTACTGCGGAGTTCTACCCTGAAGGGATAGAACCTGGGGGCGTAACGTTATAAATAAATACAAAAAAAATGGTTGCCTGTAAAGTCGGTTTTACGGGCGAAGATTTTACGTGACAACGTCTTTTTCTCGGTAGAATATTTATTGATATGAATATAATTAAATTGCACAATAGGAACAAGGAATTGAATGAAAATAAGAATTGCACAAATTTTAACTATAGAAATATATTTTGTTTACTAAAACATTGTACATGTAAACTTAAACTCATCGTAACGTTACCGAGCGTTACACTTTTTCATAAGTGACTCCCAGCCGCAACCTAATTTAAGACGTTGTCACGTCAAAACTAATTAGATATTTAACTCTTTTATTTATCGTACGAATATAATATGTGAATTTTATCTATCTACGAGAGGTTTTGTGCCCTAAGTCCATATGATGTGGAATCTTCTATCAAAAGACAGACGATTCCTTATTTCAAATATTAAAATCATGACATTAACTTTTTAATATAACTGCCAGCCGTAGGCATTGCATGAACAAAGAGTTTACCCAAACAAGGAGGCTGTAACGTAACGGACGTTACAGTACCCCGTCAAAGTGAAGAAAGTTGCGATCAAAATTTTCCCTGCGCTCCTAGATCGCTTCACTTTCGTAGGCGTTGGTTCATTTTGAAACAGCCAAACTGTCGACAGACACTTTGTTTCTGGATCGTATTGATAAATTCAGGATTCGTCACCTGTCACAATATCGTAAATGCGCCGTGACGAGCCTGCATAATTTTTTTGTATCATATCACTGCACCAATCCACACGGGCCTGCTTCTGAGCTTCGGTGAGGTTATGCGGCACCCAGTGGGTAACTATCCTCCTTACGCAAAGGTGCTCGTGCAAAATCTTGTGATCACTTCCTTAACCAATCTGTAGAGTATACTGAATCTCTTCGTACGTCTGTTTCCTTGAATATTTTTTTTTACTGCCAGCACTCTTTCTTGGGTGACAACCGTTGTAGGACGACCACACCTTTGTTCATCCCCCAAAGTAAGACGAGCACGTTTGAACTCGCTACACCAGCGGTAGATGGTTGCTGTTGAAGGTCTTTCATCCATAAAATCAGTTCGAAATCGATCAAATGACTCATCAAGCCTCATTTAAAATTGTAAAATATCATAGCACGAAAATATTGTCGATGCAGATCCATTTTTTAACGAGACAAGAAAATTTTTATTAGCTCTCGAAAAAATGCGGAGTGAAAATCGAACACTGGTATTTTTAATTTTAAATAATCAAAGTTTTCAAAATAATTACAAGTGGCCAGTGTCTTATACATAAAAATCTTTATTTCGCAAATCTTTCTGAGTGGTCTGGTATGGTTCTACCACATTTTTCTTTTAGTTAGGTCCAAATAGACGAGTTTTGTGCTCCACCATTATGCCCCACAATGATAGCCAATCCCAACAATCGACTGTAAAACTCACGCTCTTTATTCTTTACTTATTGAAAACTCTTTTGAATCATCTAAACATTTTTTTTCTATCAACCATTCAGGTGATCTTTTAGCTGATAAGAAAAATAGGCGTAAGAAACTTAACTAACTAACCTTGAATTCCGACAACAATAGGGCGCTTCGCTTGACAGCCGACGGTCCTTCGATGACGAAGATGACCTCTTCTCCCGCCTCCCGCACCAGGAAGAAGGGCACCATCCACGTCCACTGCTGCTGGATGCGGCCTACGTAGTCGCCTGGAGGAGTTATCACTTTCATTTCCTGAAATAGAAATCTTATTTTTAAAAGAAACTCTGGTGGTAAATAACGCTATTCCTCTGGATGTTAAGATCGTTAAATGAGGAGTGACAGAGACAAAATATTATTTTTTCGAAGAGAAATATTTATTCCTAAATCGAGATCCTTCGTCCATGGTCTTAGTAGGCAAAATCATGGCAAAATAACATCATAGTAAATTGTTATTTGCCTTACAGATATGTGAAGGATACCTGCCATTCTCTAACTGTTTATGCATTGTATTTTCTGTTCACACAGTGTATTATGTTATTCTTTACGAAAAAGCTATTATGTCATTACTACTAATATCAGGCAGGTTTTGTTTAAATCATTAAAATACGAAACATGCAAAAATTACTTTATAATTATTGTTATATAAATCTAAAAACTTCTTTTTTTTAGTTGTGGTGCTTTTTTATCTCAAGTTAGATGACGTTGTAGTAAGTGTTTCCAGCAGTTGTGTCCCTTGCTGTAGCTCTGTAAGTGGAACGAGTAGCCCCCTGTACTGCATGGGGTGTCTCACGGTGAGTACATTATACAATCAATTCATGTAGCCTACCTGAAGACTGTATGGGAAGCAGCAGGGACATGCAGGTGCATTGAGATTGAGCCCCGAGCCCCGCATGAAGGTTTTCACGGTACAATGAATGGTATATACAGGCATCCCCACGGCAAGTAAATACGTCATGTCATGTAGCCTAACTGATGTTTCTGCCTTCTCTGCAGAAACATCGCTTCTTACCTGGTATTGTCGGGGAATAAGTGCATCGAGAACTAGCCCTCCGAACCGCATTGAGCATCACACGGTACAGTTATAGATTATAGATACACAACAACACAGGTATCTCATGATAGCCACTCATCAAAATGAAGCCTACCTGAAGTCTGCACGGGAAGCAGCAGGAGGTGCCCACTGATCTCCTCAGCATTACCAGTGCCTCTTGCCTGGTGTTGTCATGTAAGTGCATTGAGATCGAGCCCTCAGACTAAATGAAGGATTTCACTGTGCAATTATAGGTACCTATACCAGGCATTCCCGCGGTAAGTATACTATACGTCATGTCATGTAGGTAACCTAAAGTTTGCACAGGAAGCACCAGGACACGCCGCAAATCGCCACTGCAGAAGTATTGCAAGGCTGGTGCTGTCATGTAAGTGCATAGAGAACTAGCCCCCGGAACAGCATGGAGCATCATACGGTACAGTTATAGTTAAACAGGTATCTCATGGTGAGTTCTCAATCATACCATATTGCGTACATTAGCCTACCTGAAGTCTGCACGGGAAGCAGCAGGAGGCGCCCGCTAGTCTTCTCTGCAGTAGCAGTGCTTCTTGCCTGGTGTTGTCATGTAAGTGCATTGAGAACGATCGCCCCGATCCGCACAAACATCTCACGGTGCGGTTGGACACCTCACTCGCAATGTACAAAGCCTCGCCGTGTGGCACCTTGATTATGTACCGATTCTCCGATTCAATCCGAGCCATTACTAAAATGTTGTGGATAGAATTCGTTAAGGGTTTTTTTCGTAATCTAAGCAAAAAAGAAATAGTTCCAACATTCACACTAAGTACCCTAGCCCCAAAGCAAGCACTGAAAAACTGATAGATTACATATACTGATACACAATATAAGTATATTTTATGTGGAAATTCATATAAACATCTATGACTTGATACAAATGCTCGTCATCACACTAACATTTGTTCCACCAGGATTCGAACCCGGGAAGAATCTCACGGGTAGGCGACACCTTGAAACCCGCGCGTACATACCAGTCGGCCACGAATTCGTCACTTGTTATTCGTCATCACTACGAAATTTCAATTAATTTAATTTAATCCAGACATATTGTTTGAGAATTAGACAGGAGGTTGGCAGAGCCGTAAATTCTTTGTATTGGTTAGTCATTCCATGCTTGATATCGATATAAAACAAAAAAGAAAGCTATCATTATCTATTGATCTTTATTAAAACATTACTTTATCACCCAATTAAGCCACTGCAGTAGACTGTGCGTCACTATTTCCGAGAGTCCTAATTCGAAAGTTATATGATACAAATGTTTGTAAGGACTTTTTTCTTGTGGAATGCGATATGGTCTTAAAATAAATGATATTACAAAATATACTGCTTACGATCATTAAGCTCGATGGTTTGCTTTATGATAAGTCTTGAAACGCCTATAAGAAAGTCCAGGCCGTGTCTTGGGATGAACTGGCCTCTAGGGTTTGATTGCCAGTTTTCTGTTGTAACCGGTAGTTCAGCGCGACCTGTTGATAAAATTACGAAATCAGTGCTAATAAAATTGTATAAAATGGAAATAACTACAAATAGGAGTGAGTTCACTTAAAAGCATACGCACACCAGGAACTTAAAGGCGCAAAAAGGTTAGCGTGTTCCGCTGCGATCGTTGAAGTTAATCATCTTTTGCAGTATTGCCTCATTGGATGGGTAACCAAAAATTTACTCTAGCTCCTCCGTACTTTAGTAGCCACTTTAAGCCGTTCATCATGGCTGCATTTGCAGTCATTAGCACCCAACAATCCGCACTGGGGCCCCGTGGTGGTTCATGGCCCAATCTCCCTATTCCATCCAAAGGGAAGACCTGTATCCCAGCAGTGGGGCCATTAATAGGCTGCTGATGATCACAGCACAGCACAGCTTCGACAAACACAGAATCAGAAAGAGATTTCGCTGCCTATGAAACGAATTAAGTTACTGAACTAAGTTAATACTTCGAATCGGTCGAAGAAAAATCATTTAATTACCTTCTGATTGTGGCTGGACATTGATCACCAACTCTGGTCTCATATGTGATCCATCATCTACGGAAATAACAAGTGCTTAATTATTTAAGCACTTAAGTAAGTAAGTATAAGTCTGTTATTAGAGTTTTTCTACGAACAAACTAAGGATTTATGTATTTTTCTTCGTGCGCATTATCTTTACAATTAAGTCCACAGTCAAGTTACTTCTTACTCCGGATACTACCAAAATGAAACGGCAAATATGATATCGCAGAGTTAGAATAATCCAATTAATGCAAAAGATTTATTCATTTCTATAATAGTGAAAATTCAATGTTTTATTCGAGCAAATAAAGAAGACAGTACCGAGACACTACCATAGCTGACATAGCCCCCATAACGATGCCTTAATTGGTAGGAACCCTTTTCAAAATCTATTGTTAGGAAACAATGACGGCTTCTTACCGCGTAATTACTTACTATATTTTCCGTTTTCCAAGACTAAATAGATAAGAATGAGACTATCAGAGAAGTTTTCCAGGTTTCTTTCATCGTCCGAAAAATTTATTGCTTTATGAATATATGGCATTAAAGTAATTAGCGTAATTGTTACCACGGACGCACAGTGTATTTTGTGTGTCCCCGATACGATATTTCGTCACTGTTGCAAGTGCCATGTTTATGGCATTTGTAATGTGCCGAAATATTTTGGAAATGGACCACTTTCCAAAAAAAAATCTGAATTAAAATATTTAAGACTGCAAAAATATCCATCAAAATGGGTTTAAGTGGCTCGAGGGATTTTTAGTGACAGCATAAAAGTTCACAACAATATACATGTGAGTTATCCAGAATATTGTTTTATATTATCCTGATTTGCATGCGAGGAAGTTGGTTGTTTGCTTATTAAGGGTGTTTGATCTGATAGTTCTCAGAGTTTCATCTATCATCAATTATCGGAACCGTTCTTAGATAATCTAGACCAGGAAAAAGTAGCAGTCCACATTTGTTCAACTGTACACATCACAGGGTACTTACATACCAATAGTCACCGCGGGATTATCAATTCCATTTTGCTCCTTCACACTGTCATTCATTGTGTTAACGGTAAAAGTAAACCTTATAAATAAATCAAATATTTGTTTCTTTTGTTAGTTTTCGTTGTATGTGTTATTCGTTTGCGGTTTGTCATTACATACTGCATTATCAATGTTCGTTGGCCGTTATCGACTTATCTTTATAGATAAATCGGATTATGTATCACGAAGTATGATTCTATGCTATGTTAATAAATTAATAATGTGTACACCTACATTTTAATTAAAGTAACAAACAAAATTGTCATGAGAGCTAAAGGAGTTCGCTAAGAATTAATATATTTGATTAAAAAATCTTTAGGAATGAAAATTTAGCAGTTTAATGTTTAAAATAAAAATTATGGATTTAGTACAACGCTATTTCTTCTTTCTAATGTTTGATACTTATTTATTTATTTATTTATTTGATCACCGACATAATAAACATTGACACAACAATCTAGCAGGTAATGATAAAATACTTAAGCTTAATGTTATTACAATTATAGGTGAAGACCACATGCGTTATGGAAAAGAAGCAACAAATGCTGGTAAACTGTTGATGAAAAAGCCTTTAAAAGCTTTGTAAGTTTTAAAAAAAACATATATTCAACAATGTCCCGGTTAAAATCAAATCATTATATCGAATAAATCGTTATATCGAACAAAGTCAACTTATATTAAAAAAAAAATGAATCGAAATTAATTAGTCACAATAAATTACAGATAAAATTAATTTATAGAAATAATAACACAATTAAAATCAAATTACAATAAAATTAATTAAAAGAAGATGTCACATTAGTTTATTTTTAAAGTTGCGAATGTCACCCTTGAATAAGTCCAAATCGTTGCTCTTGCTCATGCTATTCAGCTCTTTGATCATTCTATTTATAGGCGCATTTTGGCCAAGATTAGAGCGGCAGTAAGATTCCACGAAAATATTAAATCTTGAGGAGCGAGGGAGTTTTGATGGAGCAGAAAATGTCAGAATTTGCACTAACTCAGGAGTATCCAGGATGCCATTCGCTAGTTTATAAAGAAATAACAAGTCCAACATGCGTCTTCGGTCCGAAAGAGAACAAATTTTAAAATGACTCAGTCTTTCTTCATAATGGAGAAGTGTCCTACCCAGATTACAGGAGTATGTAAGGTGCCATAGAAATCGCTTTTGTATGCATTCCAATCTCTTTTTATATACTTCATAAAATGGATTCCAGACCACACTGCAGTACTCTAAACCACTGCGTACAAAGGAATTGAACAAAAGAATCTTAGTTTTAGGAGACCTAAAATCCCTACATATTCGCAAAATGAAACCAAGATTCTTAAACCCTCTAGAGCAAATCCTATCAATATGAATATTAAATCTTAATTGGCTATCCAACCACACTCCCAAGTCTTTCACAATGTCGGTATCCTCCAAAACTTCGCTCGCAATTTTATACCTATAATTGGTCAGTACTTTTTTCCTAGAGAAGTGCACACAGAAACATTTCGAAGCATTCAAATTCATTTCATTATCTCGACACCAATCCACCAGACAGTTGAGATCAGCCTGTAATAACATAGCGTCGGCCGGTGTGTTCACCACTCTATGGATCTTTAAGTCGTCCGCAAAAAGAATATAATTCGAATTCCGAAAGCATTCACCTATATCGTTAATGAAAACGTTATACAACAAAGGAGCCAAATGTGATCCCTGAGGAACACCGGAACTAATAGGAAACGGATTCGAAGAGTAACCATTAACTACAACCATGAAGCTTCTGTTTGCCAGATATGACTGAAACCAGTCAAGCAGGGGTTCACCAATACCGTAATTACGGACTTTAAATACTTGTAAACGTATCTCATTTGATATTATAATTGCCTGCAAATTGTCTTCATGAAGATTTTCAAGTTTAACAATCACGCTAAGAATAATTGGAGTGGATACTATCTGCCCCGGTCGTCCCACTTCGTTTACTTCGGAACAGTTAAGAAAAAATATTTCATCGAATCCGTCGTTTAACGGGGTGGATAGCATCATCATAATACAGGTCGCGGCACGTAACTCTAGCGCTGAACAAAACGCGGAAGGGATAGCTGCGCATGGGTACGACTGGAAAGCCAATCGGCGCAACGCACGCCCTGTTTCTGTCTGTTTCCCGCAAGACATCTTAATTTTTACTTCTGCGCAATAATAAATGCGCGTTTTTTTAACAGGTCAGTTAGCGCAGATTGATGATGATAATGCATTTGCCTAGATAGCAAAATGAGCTGGTTCAATTCTAGCCTAACACCTGCTTGCTATACCGAGTAGATTTTTTCGACATCATCAGAAGTTAAGAAATTTCCGTTCAGGGTTCCATTGGGTTAGATTTGGGTATGAACCTAAGAAAAGAATAATCAAAAAGCTTATATATGTAGGCTGGTGGTTAGTGTCTGTCACCAACAATTTCTAAAGTTCCTTTTCGTGAATGAGGCGTGATGTGAGTCGCATGAAGTGTAGTGAATTAACCCATCATTTGTAGAGGATGCAGATAGCAGCTATGATAAATCAAATAAAACTATATCGCTATTGAAAACCATTTATATTCGTGTGTTAATAAGTACTTGAACATTTTTACGAATAAAGTGATAACATTCAAGTTGTTAAAATGATTGGCAATACCGCCGTAGTATAGCGTTATTCATAAATTACATCCATTAAAATCTAACTACAATCTTCCAAGGTCTCTAATATTAACGTTAAATATAGAGATAAAACACGTATTGTGAAATTTCAATTGGAGGAGATGTGACAGTACTTAGTATATAGATTATAACTTCACAGAACTGATAGCCAAATGGTCCGGAAGACTTGAGAGCAACATCGCGCTCGTAAAAAAATGTACACCTCATGACCAGGACACAGGTCGAGTGTAAACAAAAAAGTATTTTATTGTCTAGTAAAGTCTAAAGTGCAGCACTAGTGCTAAGTCGCATTTGTTCTAGATAAAAGGCATGATTTGTTTTATGTGGACCAACAAACCGTCTCCAGAAATTAGATCTGACCAAGCACACTTCCCTATTTCATTTCTTATCGCCTCATCCTTATATAAATTTAGTATGTATCTAAATTAAAAGAATATGAAAATATAGACGTTAATAATATTTTAAATATGAATTTTATAATTTGAGTTTATTTATTCATCGTTCCACGTCATGATAAAATCTCCCATTTATAATTATCATACTATTTAATGTATGAAAATTGAAAACACATTTATTACATGATATTACAATTAAGTCCAATACTTACGTCGACACACTTATGTACGTAAATACTTAACAACGATAAAATTACCATCTTGGTACATCAATAAATAATACGAATTATACATATATTGAATATCATCAATATCTAGTCCTGTCCCGAACCCTAAATACTTTATAGATGAAACAGCAAAAACATATAGAAAAATGTTTCATACAACGTTTAATATAATATAATATTCAAATGACATAAATTTAACAATGAAAGCTTAGCAGATAGCGTTACATACAACGCCAGCGATGATGCTATGGTTGTTCAAAGTGAACTTTTACATACGCTGTACTCCCACGCGTCTATGGCTGGTTAGACTCGTAGGAATATGCGGGCTTTCCCTACTAATGCTAATGATGAAATCTTCGAGATCTAGATCAGAAATACTGTTCAGTGTCGAAATTCCTCGTGACGTTCGCCGGGACGGTCACCAATTTATAATGCCACATTTCTTGAGGCTACACAGCATGGTTTCGTCTTCCGGGGAAATATTCGAGAAATCTTTGCCTAATTTTAGTGCCATTTCAGATCTGTAATTATGACCATAAGTAACAACATTAGATGACATTATTCAAAAATAAATTAGACATTAGATCATAACAAAGTTTTCAAATATGAGGAATGGCAATAAAATTACTCCCGACGTAGTGCGCATAACTGTCCCTGTGTTATTTTCCATTTATCGCTGAAGCGCTCGCTGCCAGCCTAGATTGAGTTTCAGGGTTGCAGGTAGGCATGGGCTGGCCTCACACTCTCCATCGAGCTCATCAGCTAGACTGTCATGAAGTTCTCGAAGAGCCATTAGAGCAGACCTTGCAGCACGTTGACAACCCATGTCACCCTCGCAAGCAGTGTCAGCTTCCGACAAGAATACTAGGTCACAAGTCGTTGGGGGAGCTTCGCCCTGCAAAAGATAAAGTATAAGGATTATATAATTAAATTTAAAAATGAGTATGTTAGCGTTCAAAAGTGCTATGATTATATTGTTTAAATTCTTGATATGTAAACTGCATTGCATTATACATACGCAAAGATAACAGATCTGATGCAAACTACAGAGAGGCAAGAACAGCTGACCGCGATCTCCAGCAAGTAAGTCTACACCCTGGCATCGTTGTATGATCTTCCCCAATACTGGACACGAACCAGTAGCGCTTCCTGAAATTTCATATAGAAACATATGTGATGGTTCTCTTTAAGAATATCTAAATAATTAATATAAACTTTATAGTTTTGCAATTACAGTACCTGTCGATAAAACAGGAGTACGATGTCTGCCGCTGCCTCCCATGTACCCTTCGGAGAATTGTTCTTCGATTTTTCCGTTCAAATAATGTCCCGCTCCCTGTTCGTCCTCGAAATCATCATTATGCTGAATCGCTTTATTGAAAATAGGAATGTCATTAATTTCCACTTTTTCTTTTTTTACAGCTACTCGTTTAGCCTTTGCCTCGTCTGTTGGCATTGGTGAAGAAGACTGGTGCGTTGATTCTGACTTTTGTGTTTGAAGACTCTGCTTAAATTCTTTAAGAGCTTTCCTCATTTTTTCTAAGCTATAAGCAGCTGCCAGTCGAGATAAAAGCTTTTCTTTCATTTCTTGTTCTTCTTTGGAATCCAGTTCCTCGCCAACTTCTGAATAATGCAGAGCCTCGTCAACAATCAAACCTTCCATTGTTTTAAGCTTTCTGTCAATGTTATCTAGTTTTGCATCATTATCTGAAGCAGTATCTCGTTTGTCATTAGTTAGTGAAGAAACATCACGAGTTTTATCATTTTCTTCAGTTGCCTTAGGCTGAACAAAATTTCGTTTTACATTGTTATGCTGCCGAAAACTATTAAGAGGGTAAATTACTTCTTTGTTAAAGGTTTCAAAATATTGTCTTCCTAGTTTCTTTTGAGTTGGATCATTGATAAATGACACTTGATGATGATTTTTGTTACGCTTGTCAATACCGAAATAGTCAGACCAATCAATGGATTTTTTCTTTATATTGATAGGTTTACGACTCTCACTATTATCACTGTGATCATGGTGGTGTACGATTTCTTCTTCTTTACCAGAAATTCTAGGATGATGCATTATACCGTGTTCATGATGCTCGTGACTTTCATCATCATGTTTGGTAGAGTTGCTATGATCATGAGTATGATTATGATGCATCGTCGCTAATTTTGGTGGTTTACTTTCGTGCGAACTTTCATCATGATCACTGCTTCTTTTGACAGGATTTTTAATAATATCAGTATCAGCACCACCAAATATTTTAGACAAATCCTCAACGATTCTAGGATCGGTTCCAGAGCTGCTTCTAAATGTCTTAGTTTTCTCATATTTGTTTTGATCTAACGCAAATCTTTTCTTTTGCATGCCATAATTATAAGGTCCACTGCTACGTTTGGTAACTGGAAACCTTTTTTCTACTGTGTCATATACATATTGGTCTTCATCACTTAGGTCAGTGAGGGTGTCATCATCGAGTGGCTGAAAAGCTATTGCGTATTCTTCCCGAAGATCATCTTTATCGTCATCTGCAACTTCATAGGCATTAAAGCTAGGGTCATTTAAAATATCTCCATGTTTCCTTCCTTCATATTCTGGTGTGTTAGGATGATCCATTTCTGAATCTGAGCTACGCTTTCTTTTAAAGGCAATGGGTCCCCAATTATCTGGGAAGCGTTTTTTCACAACTTTTTCTTTATATAATTTTACTACCCCTTGTGGTGATTGTTCTACGTTGTTGGGGTGCACTTTGTTGTATTTGTATTTTGACCAAAGCTGCCCTAAGAGAAGAGCGTATTCAGCATCATTTTGGGCTCTATCATCCAGCCCTTTTTCATTTTCTTCTGCTTCATTTTTTGCTATGAAGAGATCTCGAAGGCGTTCATTATCAGAATGATGGCTTCTTTCACGAAAAGCCGACTCTTTCTTATTGTTGGACTTTTCAGCGACAGATCTAGAGTTTTTCTTTTTTATTACTCTATATTCGTAAGCTTCAGGAGACCTTTCTTCATCTTCTAAAAGCTTGATTATGTACTTTGGGTTGGATTCTTCATCGATATCTTCTACGTCCACAGGATAGTCAATTTCTGTAATATAATAAAGAGTTAATGATTAAACTTTGACATTCTTACTAACATGCGCTAGTTTTTTTATATTAGAAGTAGTGGCTTAATGACTGCCTTACCTGGGTAAGCCTGCGGTGGAACGAATTCGTAGAAGGCGTCGTAGTCAGGCTGGGGCGCGTATGGCCCGTGCGTTCTACCACGCTGCCGCCGTTGCAGTGCCTCTAGCGCACCGCGCAGCGACGACCCGCCGCGGTCTGCGCCCGCGCACGCTACCGCGACCGCGGCTAACACCCAGACCCACGTCGCCATCATGTTTTGCTATGTGCCTAGGGAAAAATAATTTTCATGAAGTAAGTAAGCAGTAATTGTTTAATACCAATGCGATCAAGATTCGTATTAATTTATTCCTAATTCCCGCCATCTCTTAGCATTGTACGTAACCCACAATGTCAAATGAATACCCTTACAAGTAATAAACATTTCATATGAGGAATAACACTTATACTTATATTTTTATTTTTTTAAGCATTTACTGCTAGATCTTTAAGTTTAAAAGAAATTTGCGAAAATGCGAAGAGATGGCTCTGCGTTGCAGCTTAAAAAATACTAGAGAAAATTCTAAGCGGCCGTCACTGCCGCGGTAGCATAATGGTCAGTGCATTCGCCCGGATAGCGAAGGGTGCGGGTTCGAGTCCCGTCTGCTGCCTGGTCCGCGTGGAATTTTTGTCTAGTAAAATTTTCTTTAAATTTAAACATCAGGCAGTTAAATGCTTAAAAAAAAAATACGACTATGTCATCATAGGATTCTTACGAAAAAGGTAGTGTTACACAACATATTAACTTTAAAAAGACGTAGTAAATATTTAATATTAATATAAACTATCGGCCCGTCCCGGCTTCACACGGGTGTAATAAATACTATTTAAAGTTAATGAATCATCATCCAAAAGAAGAACATGAATAAATTAATACAGATTTTGAAAGTAGCCGGACTTAGTTTCTTATATTATTCTTTTCCTTTGTCTTTTGGATCGTAGTCACGCCCCACGACATACAGACAGACTTTATGACTTTTTGACGAAACACAACAGACAGACTATTTGATAGATCACAACTGACTGACAGATGTTTTTACTCTTTAAAGGATCATTACTGACTGACAGAGGTTTTGATTGTTTGACGGATCAGAACTGACTGACAAAGATTTTTACTCTTTATCGGATGGCAACAAACTAAAATATTTTTTGACTATTTGACAGATCACAACATACAGAGAGACTTTTTGACTTTTGACAGATCACAACTGACTGATATTGTTTTTGATTCTTTGACGGATCACCAATGACTGATAGAGTTTATAGTTTTCGTCGTGTTTGAAATATAGAATTTTACCGCTGGAGATCCCGTGTCCGTGGGATTAACGAAACAAAAGTTGTTCTTAAACAAAACTTATTCTTCTACAATTTCAAACATTGAAGATTTCATTTTGAAAATCAGTTAAGTGGTTTAAGAAACATGATGTGACACCAACAAAAATGTTGTTTTATTGTAATCCTTTAGAATAAAACTTTAATGGGTCAAGATGAGTCATTCAGTGTATCATTTTCTCTCTTTATATACTCGTAATAGTATGGAGTATAGATAGTGTATAATAAGATATAGGAGTGGTTTTTTAGCGGGATTCAGTGTTGCCAACCTCAAAAAACTAAAAAACCACAACTCGCCTAAAAAAACAGTAGAAAGCGGTAGGTAAAGAAAAAAAGGCAGATTTCATAATTTTGCTCATATAATTAAATAATAAACAACTTTCTTAGTTACTAGAACTCACATCAATTGATATATTTATAATCACAGCAACATAAAACAAAAATCAAAGTAAAATTATTTTTCAGTTTCATTTTCAATTGCCTCATCTTCAATATTTTCACACTCATTTTTATTTTTAAAATCATACATGTTTTTGTTGAATTTCTTCATGTGCTTTTCTGTGGCTTTGAATGAATAGCAATCAGTTATTTCGGATTTAGTGTGTAATACTGCTTTAATAGTTGTAGTCGATATTCTATTGCATAATTTGGTTTTCATAATATTTATAGCAGAAAATAACCTTTCCACGGCGGCGCTGCTATGTGGTAGGCACAAAAGCTTCTTTACCAATTCACACAATGTAGGGAATGTTTGAGATTCGTCTCCATTTCTTAATTCTTGTACATGTTTCTAAAAGTCGATAATATCGGGAGTTTTGTTTTGGTCGAAAGAAAAATCGACATTTCTTAACATTCGCCATTCTCTATCCAGTTCCGTTATATTATTTGGACAAATCTTTGGGAAGAAATAATGTAAATCTGCAATGGAAGGGAATTTCTTTTTTATTTCAGAATCCAGAATTGCTTTAGGATTTAGCATCTTCAGACATTTTAATGCTTGACGGTCTTTGTCGTCAAAAGGAAACCTTTTTAATATCTGTTTTGCAGCCTCGATATAAAACTCCTTACACTTTAAGTAGAAAATTTTCAGCTGTTCTTCCTCTAGTTCTCCTATTTCTCTCTTTCCTCTGATCAAATTTGGCACCATTCCACCAACGTATATATGTTGCATCGGTAAATGTTTCTGCTCACTCGAGAAGTCAAGGTTTAATATTTTAGTTTCTTTTGCGTGTAAAATATTTTGTGCTTCATTTTTTTCTTGTTCAGTGAGATTCAAATATTCAGCTTGTACAAAGCATTCCAAGATCGTTGTGTATGCGGTCAGTATTTTGTCGTATAGTTAATATAATTTCGGAGTCTCGGATTACATTTCTTTATTGAGATCGGTAAATATAGGTAATGCAAATTTCAAAAATTCCAGGTACAATTCAGTTGTCGGTTCAAGAGCCTTGGAGAGAATTGATTGCGCAGAAAGTAATCTATCTACATGAACTGTAGCTTGAAAATACAATTTTATAGCTGGTAATTGTTCCAGAAGCCTATTTACTACCTCAATAAGCGACAACCATCTGATTTGGCTAGGGTGGAGTAATTTGTGTGGAGGTGGCGCTGAACGCGAAAAACAGTAGAAAATAGGAATGAAACAGAAAACATGGTCATCAATGTGAAAACAGCAAATCTACTGTTAAAACAGTAGGGTTGGTAACGCTGGCGGGATTTCAGCGAGTACGGTGGGCGTCGTCTTTAATTAATCTTTAATTCGTTCTTAAATTGGCAGCTAGTAATAACTTAATACAGCAAAGCTGAATATATTATCCTTAAATCTCGTTGTAGAGATCGAATTTAAAAAAATATATGTAACAGGTTTTTTTAAGTTAGTTCAATTCACGGTGGAATATACAAAAAAAAATGCTTTCTCGCTTGATTGCTACGTCATTTAAACAATCTAATTATTTACTAAATATTATGTCTCTACGACCAAAAGTGTAGGCGTTCAACATGATTTATCTTTGTTATATGAGGGTAGTTTAAAATGAAAACACAGATAGCATTTGTATTTTATACAGAGTAGGTGTGCAAGATTTTAATCAATTCTATGCACTTTAGGATTATTGTGTATCTATTAAATAATATTTAAGCACAATTTGCAGTCAATAGGTCTAAGAGATAATATTTTACGAACAAACGTTTTTTGCAAATTTCACGCTTAAGAGGATGAATTAAAACAAAAAAGGTGGGGATCTTATTATTTCTCTTGGCAGTAATGGGAACCTACTGTCCAAATTTCATCATTCTAAGTCCAGCCGTTTCGGCTGTACGTTGATGAGTCAGTCAGTCAGTCAGTGTGTGTTTTGTGTAATTGACTAAGAAATCAAGATATTAGTAATGCAATATTCATTATTATAATGAATAGATTATTTAATGGAATACTAGTCGTGCTGCAACTCCAGTTATGGAGCGCCAATCTGTGTAACTTGCTTCCCGTAACATCGCTTGACTTGATTTCTCTGCAAGTTATACAAAAGTCTTTCCTGTTCCAGCGCCCCCCGCTTTTACAGTCTAATATTATAATTAAAAGCACATAATCTACACTTCAGCTCAGAAATAGAGACAACTTGAACGATCCATAATTGATTTTTGGTTTTTACGTGCATTTATAAAAGCGTGTTTTTCTAGTTTTTTTAAACTATTAATTTATCTCTTTTTATATACTATAGATATGAAAATATTAAGGGACGTTTTTTGATGCTGTTTTTGTAGAAAATTAAAGATTCGATGGAATATCAATCATTTTCATGCAGGTTAAGTCGCAGGCACTTGGTCGATTACTAAGAAGCAACTAATTAACAGTTGCTTCTTCGTAATACATTATTATAAAGAAGGAAAGTTTGTATTTATTTTGTAGAAAGTCAACTCTAGAACTTTCGAAAATTCTTCTATAAATAGTAAAAAGATGTATTGTCGCCCCGAGTTTATATTTTTTGGGTTATTTTATAATCTTTAAAATAAACAACCGTGATTTAATAACTGGATTAGAGGGTGTGAAACAAAAGTTTCACATGTCCCTCCGAAGCACCTAAGCTCCTCGCTTAGGATAATAAACCATTCCTATGAAAGGCGAATGCGAAAATTACTAATCGGTAATTCTCAGTTGACCTGATTTTTGAGCGTCCAGGCAAATATCTACTAAGGAATTATTTAATAAGGAATGTTATTATATACACTTCATATGGTAAAACATCATACAAAATAATATATATTTTTTCTAAGTGGTGCTCCTATTTTTTTATTGTCACTGCAAGGAATTTAATGATAATTGAAAATCGTGACGGAAACTATACGTAGAACACCTCGAGAGAATGAACGTTATCTATCACGATCGATCCAAACCAAAGGTGCTCTTAGTTGTTGTTCAAATTTGTTTGTTTACTAAATCAATAAGACTTATTTAACAATTAAGAATAGAAATGCATTAAAATAACTATACTTTAAAGACAAAAGATATTTTCATCAATGATTTATTTCAAAACAAACATAAAAAACCTTAGTATTTACATTATGAAAGCAAAATGTTCTGTAAACATCAAATACTTAATTAAAGCCCGCGGAGTGAATAAACCTATTACTATGTGCTACATTATTAATTTCTACCACTAGTCCAGTCATTATATACATTTGGAAATGCAAATGTACCGAGAAAGCCAAATTTTGGATATTACGTGGGGGGTGGCTAGAAAAGCTTAAGTTCAAATTGTCGACCAAAAAAACCTTGTGGGTTTTCCGCCATCTTGAAAAAAGGGTTAAACTCAGTTTTTTTATCATAACTCGGTTCCCCGTCGAGATACGAAAATTTTTATGGAATACTTTTTTGTTGCTCTTTGTACGATCTACAATTAAAGTCCTACACATTTTTCGCGTATCGACCATCGTTATCGAGATATCGATAAAAAAAGCCACAAATTTTGGGAGAAATTTATTTTCTTCGCTATTTCCTTCTTTCTCGCGAAAAATATCGAAAAATGTTTCGAATAAAACTTGTAGAGCCTGTTCAGACCTACACATTCGTTTTTTAATTTTTCATTTTCGAGAAAAATTACGACCTCCAGCGCGCCGCAAAGTGAGTAAGACTGTGCCCGGTTTCGATTTAGCCGCTCGCACGGTTGTATCCACAACGTAAAAATTGATGAATTATTGGTTAAGGGATTTATTGCTATACAAAATAAATGAATAATCCAGCCAAATTATAAATCAAACACATGAAATTTATTAATCAAAAAATGTTTATGCAGCAAAAATAATAATCTTACACGTGGTCATTTTTGTCACACGTTTTTCTTCGTTTTGATGGTCCTGGCTGCTGTTGAAGTTCCTCCTCGGTACACTTTGAAGTATTGGCAATACAATAATAATCAAAAATTAGATTTATTTGTAAATTTTTCTTACTAAAAAATGTTTCTCACGCTAAGCAGCCTTAATTAAAAATACTCTAGTAATTTTAGGTTTAATTTAAACAAAAATCCCAAAACGAAAATGAAAAGGTAACACTGTTCATTTCGTCAATTTGAGGTTAAAATTTCGAACAATTATCTGTCAAATTCAACTTTTAGTTCAAAAGTTTTGTGAATTAGAGTAGGCTTAGAGAATTTAAACGTCAAACTATTTTCGGACGAACGAATTTTCGAAATGAAATAGAAACAGAGTAAGGAACGTGCGATATTTCGATCGAAATTTCGTTTTTCGTTGAAATAGAGTAGGCCTCCTGACCCATGCCGACACTCCAACCGTCGCACGTCCGCCATGGCGCGACGCACATTCCGGCGTCGGGCGCATTGGCGCCGACTTTGCGGCGAGCTGGAGGTCGTAATTTTTCTCGAAAATGAAAAATTAAAAAACGAATTTGTAGGTCTGAACAGGCTCTACAAGTTTTATTCAAAACATTTTTCGATATTTTTCGCGAGAAAGAAGGAAATAGCGAAGAAAATAAATTTCTCCCAAAATTTGTGGCTTTTTTTATCGATATCTCGATAACGATGGTCGATACGCGAAAAATGTGTAGGACTTTAATTGTAGATCGTACAAAGAGCAACAAAAAAGTATTCCATAAAAATTTTCGTATCTCGACGGGGAACCGAGTTATGATAAAAAAACTGAGTTTAACCCTTTTTTCAAAATGGCGGAAAACCCACAAGGTTTTTTTGGTCGACAATTTGAACTTAAACTTTTCTAGCCACCCCCCACGTAATATCCAAAATTTGGCTTTCTCGGTTCATTTGCATTTCTAACCCGATTTTTCCGACGTAATGACTGGACTACGCGCGCGCCCTGATAATTAATCGCTTAGATAAATAGTGAGTTTCACTGAAGGACGGAGAAAATTTAGTTTTACAAGTATCACCGCTCGCGACCGTACCGCAACTTAACAGGATTTCGAAATCAAACGTATAAGTGTATGTAAGCTTCTAAGCTTATAAACAGATTACGTATATTATAAACTTTTGGTAAATATATGCAAAAGGGTAGGGTTAAGTGGGAGGCAGTGTAACAAGGGGCACATTGTAACAAGTGTTATTTCTGCCCTTTTCTTATTGAAGTGAAACTTCTTTTCGGACATTCATTCTTCATTTACACCCCGTAAATGTAAAAGTCATATGGAAAAGATGAAACGGAAATGCGTCACGAGCGTCACACGACTATATATATATATACGAGTACCGTCCGGACTGGAAGACCAATCCCATCAGGCGTCATCCTAATGGCAACAATGTACCTTTGTCCGTGCGATAGCTTACGAGTTGTACATATTAGGACACTTGCGAAGAAATCTTTACGTTTGAAAATCATCGCACGAGGATAAAGCATCGTCTCATCGTGCGATCGCTGCCAATTAGGACTACGCCTAAGGCTACGCATAGGTGTAAGGCAGGGGGATGTCATATTTCCTATGCTCTTTACTACTGCGATGGAAGATGTCTTCAAGATGTTAGACTGCTCTGGATTGAGTATCTATGTTAACGGATAGTAAATGTCAATCTTCGGTTCACGGACGACATCGTCATATTGGTAGAGTCGTTGAAACAGATGGTCGGAATGCTGCATAGCCTAAACGAAGCCTCTCGGCGGGTCGGTCTCGGCAGGAATTTGGACAAAACTAAGGTTATGCTGCTGAGCGAGCTATGGAGTGAGCTTTGCTCGGAGTTTCTTTGAAGATAAAATTCGCAACTAGGTTATCCGGAAAAGAACTGGAATCACCCACATAGCTTCCAGAATTAGTAGACTGAAGTGTCAGAGGGTTGGCCATATTTGTGGAAGCACCAATGGACGTTGCAGCAGACAAGTCCTTGGGTCGAGACCACCGGCAGGCGTGGCGTGTTTAATACCTCCCCCAGCTACATGGGCCGTCGATTTTAAAAGGGTGGCTGGGTCAGACTGGATGCGGAAGGCGGAGAACCAGGTGTTGTGGCGCAAATTGTGGGAGGTCTTTGTCCAGCAGTGGCCATATTAAAAGTGACATACCTGCATAATGCAAGGCTTAGAGACAATGCAATATATCTAAATGTTAGACCTACACAGACACTAGAGCGTCGCATGAAATAATTCATTCTTTGAACTTCGATATACCGCCAGTCAATTCGACATCGTTGAAGAGCGTCCAGAACTGCCTAGGTTTCGATGGATTCGAAGGCTTTTTCATAGTCTACGAAAGCCATCCACAGCGGCTGATTATACTTTTTTGACTTCTGTATAATCTGTCGAACAGGTCTATGTTACTGTAACCTTTGCGAAATCTGGCTAGTTCTTGCCTATGAACTATGCCTAATAACATTATGGTATATTAATATAATAACAATTTCGAATCAATATCCACTGAGAGCTTTCCCTAATATCACCATTAAAGTTCCATTGTAACGAGATGGAGTTCAAATTGAGACCTTTTGAATTGTCCAAATAATTTCCTTTTAGATGACGGCAAATTTATTTAAAATACATGATGATGTTACTAATTTTGCGGCAATTTTTTAAGTCAACCCATCACGAAAGCATTAATTGAAATTTAGTTTTATTAAGATGGCTGCCGAACCGAACGGAGCGGGATCTCAGACTATTCGAGTGAGATTGTTATTTATTTCTTAGGTTTTCACGCGCACCACTCATTAATAAAGCAAGTTTCAACGGTAGATATAGATGCACTGATTTATTTATTTAATGACGTTTGCATCCTTTTTAGAATGCGTCGTCTGAATTATGATTTTATTTGGGCCCCACAGAGTAAATAAAAGGATGCAAAACGTCAATAAACAATTAAATTAGTGCATCTATACCGTTGAAACTTGTTTTATATAAGATTGTTCTTGATCTTGAAACTTAAAGATCCAAGTGGAACTGTTCTAGTAAATTTTTCTATAAAGTTAGATTGTTTACTAACACATAGGAATAAAAGAAAAATCCAATCTGGTAGAAGACTGGATCTAAGGAATTTAGATGGGATAAAATTCATCAATCTCTAGACACTTCTGATGTGTAAATATTGTAGTACACATTCACATTTAATGCCCCAGCAGTAGAAGTTCGAACATTTTGTTGCTCAAGGTTCATATAACTTTCATTAAGAAAAGTTGTGAAAACCTCCTCTGGTCGGGATCAGCTATTATTCATTGCGGTACACGTCGCAATTTTGAGATAAAAACTCACGAAGTAACAGTATGAATAATTGACTACCTACATGGCAACTGGCAAGACTTCTTCCTCCCCACATTAATTCAGTTTATTTTTCAAAAAAACAAGTTGGGCTTACAGAAGTGTTACTCATAACTCGTATTTCTTTTGTAATATTAGACCTTTATTAAAGCTACAGATTTAAATATATTCTTCTTTGGCATTTCTTTCTTTTTAACATAGTGTTTTAAGTAAAACTTATGTATAAAACTAGTTTTTACGGGTTAATGCACGAAACTTTATTTATTTATTGAACATCGTCTGACGATGCAGACCTGAAAAGGCTGCGAAACGTCAATAAATAAATAAAGTTTCGTGCATTAACCCGTAAAAACTAGTTTTATTTAATGAGTGATGTGCGTGAAAACCTAAGAAACAAATAAAACTTATGTCTTTAGTAAAAAAATATTACTACTTACTTACGCATTTCATATTGTAAATATTTTTGTAAGTTTCCGTTGCCTGAGATAACTAAATTTGATTTGATTTCATATTTCACTTAAATGATCACTTCTTTGTAAAGGTATTAATAATGTTATTAGATAGTCAGTGGTATTATAGAATTTATACACCGTGAATTCTGAGTTAACTGAGAAACTAAAAATTGTGTACATAAAAATAGCGTGTAAACTAAACTAAATAAACAGTAAACCAGCTACAAACATACAAATACCCCATACAAAACAATTGATTTATATCGTTAACAAAAAATCTTAAAATGGCGCAAATTTTGTAAATAATATGCCTATTTAGGAAATATTATCCCTTTTAAGTACGTAGATCCTAAAAATATTTATTTGAGTCAATTTATGTCATTTAAAATTGATTGTTCTTCAAAAAAAAAATTGAAGAATATTTTTTTTTTGAAAAATATTACCTAAATCTTTGTCTAAATTAGCTAGTAAAGGTTCTCAGATAACTCAAAATTCACGGTGGGTGTATATTATTATTATACCTTTTTCACTAGATGGCGCTTCTGAATTGCCAAACGTTTGTTTGGTTTTCTCGTTTGGCCGGGATCGTGTAAACTAAAAACTAATACTTTCGGTACTAATCGTAAATATTGTTTTAGGGTGTTAGAATAACATGATCGAATTGTTTGTACATGGGGAGAGAACCGATCGATGTTTCGTCAAAATGTAGACAATGTTACAGAAAAGTGACATTCTACAGAGTTCTTCCGCCTACACTTTGTATCGTCGTCACTGTGAATGCTTTTAATTACTCAATACGCAATATGAATATAGTCCTGTTCCCCAAGAGGGCGGACATCAATAGGCAGACAACGTTACATCAAAATACAGCTAACTAACATGATTTAATTTGTCACTGATGTGAATTTTGAGAGACCAATTAGTAGAAGTTTAATTAAAAGGGTATGGTGGATTCAGGTTAACAAAATGAGGCTGTTAGCGAACGCATAGCAGATTTTTCACTGGAATTAGATCGCCTTTTTGTAAATATTACACCCACTAAACAACACCACTTACCTACCTTTTGTAGGTGTTCTGTTTCTGTACCCTTAGTACGAGTTTGAGCTCACGAAAACTATCATATTTTTCGTAATTTTAAATTATGTTTGTATGTCCATTTTGGTGAAAACAAACCAAATATATTTAAAATTCAAGAAGACGCAAATGATTTAGTGATAGAATTTAAACACTGTTTATTTGTATTGAAACGAAAACAATAAAATCAGTACCTTAAGTACGTGCGCGAACTCACGAAAACTATCATAGTTTTCGTAATTGTAAAACTCGTAGAAAGGGAACTGTTGGCGAGTAAGGACCAATCACTGAAAATTTAGGGGGATTGGGTTCATACTGGTAAAAACTGGCAAGAGAAGGATGAAGCACATTTTTCTGCCGCAACAACTATTTACGCAGTTGAACTTGACTTTGGCGTTATTTGCTATGAAACTGAAACTCTTGTTTCTCTTTTTTCTTTTTCATATTTGTTGTGGTGATCACGTACCTTTAAGCGGGCTAATTGCTTGCATGCTCCTCTCTTTTACATAAAAAAATAAACAGTGTAAAAATATAGAATTTCCAACCTTTTCTGCTTCGAGTTTAAGAAAAACATATAGTAAAGAGCAGCTCGTCGATCAATCAATGTCATGACTTTTATTTGTCCTTTGGTGACGAAAAAACGAAATGTTATATACTTAACTAAAATTATTTTTCTCTTATAGGGGATCTTTATTAGTTGCTGTTGACTAGGTAATAATACCTCGGGCTCATAACAGCTATTAGGTTAGGTTTTATTAAAGATTCTATAGTGAGCTATAAAATTGCTGGATAAAGGAATGCAATAACCCCTCCAGAAGCCTCCTTTTCATATTCGCCGTATCCGTATTATATAATAAACAGTCAAGCGCGAGTCGAATTTACTAACTAACATGAAGGGTCCGTACCTACCTTTCTTCAATATTTACCACAAGGGCGCAAAAAAAACAGAAAAAGTTGTTTCTTTGGAGTAGCAAATACATATAGATGTAATTTTTTTGGAGTTCCGTTTGGGCAAAATATTATTCGTAAAATTTCACTTTTCAAAAAACTTATCGGACTAATTTTAGTCAAGTAGAAACAAATCTTTAACAAAATTACATTTCCATTACATTTTTATTTGATAAAATTAATCATTTAACATCATTTTACTTCGTCAAGTTCTGTTAAATCTAAAGAAAATTTAACTAGAAAAAATCCACCACTTAGTCCAGGTTTTAGACGGGATAGATCGAGCCCGCATCTCCCATTATCCAGGTGGAAAAATATTATGAGTTATATATATTATGAGAGACAGCAAATGTTTTTTTGTCAAATATTGTATTAAAAAAAAATACACTTCACACCTTCACACACTCAAGTTATAGCGTAAACCAGAAAAGTTGGTTAGGTTTTTTTGGAAAGAGTATGTTATGCCAAACCATATGAGTAAAAAAGCTATATGTTTACTAAATAATAGGTACTTGGTAAAATGAAACATGACCAAGTAATTATTTGAAAACTATCACGGTCAAAAATTGTTTTGGTAACTAAACAGTTGCGGTTGTTTTGACAATTACGTTTTTTTTTGCCAATGAAAAATTGTTCGCATTGTTATACATATTTTGGAAAAATCTTTTTGCCAGTAAATTAGCAATATGATTATACTATACCATACTATTATACTAGTTGATAGAAAATACGTATTCTGTGAAAATTTCAACTGTCAACTCTACCCTCTGCTCTGACGGACTGGAAAATTGTGTTGGTTTAAAAATACAGTGTCTTAGTCCCACTTTGAGAACGAGACCCGAAAAATATTTACTAATAAAATGTTTCACGAGTTAACGTGTTGTGGCATGGCATTAAAGTTGCCTTTATGTAATTTTATGTGAATAGATTCTTCGTGGAGTTATAGTTTTATTGATGATACAATCAAAGTGTATATTTTTTAGTTGTTAAAATGTAGCAAGCTTATAATGAGTGTTTCCTAAGCAAAGTGAAATAAAGTAAAAATAAGTGTGAGAAAGAAGAAACGATGAGGCGGCATTTGTTTCGTCTAAGTATTGTCTTATTTCTCTCTCTTTTTAGTTGATTTGTCAATTTCATGTCGGTATCGCTCAGTCACATAGCATCGCAATTACGTGCTGAGAATGAAAATTTGATATTGTTTTGATAGCAATGTTTTGATGTGGTTCGCATCCGCAGGTCTTAAGCCGGTTTTCCAGCTAAAGTTTATTGAAAACATTCAACAAAAACACATACCTACACAAAACTTTGTTTCTGAAACATGTTTCTCTACACACGCAGTCTACTACTGCTCATGTGGCTGTCGTTTAAAAACTCAAATGCAACAAATGTCAAATTTGACAAAACTTCCGTACGTTTTATGTCAAAATTGACACGTCACAGTGTAAGTTTGTACTCGGAGCTTAGGTTTGGAACGGAGCTCCCGCTAACGAGTTCTCAAAAAAATGGCCGATGAAACAATACCCTGCCGCGCGTAGGGGGTGATTTGTGTACGTGTTTTCCATCGGTCTCGAAAAGCAAAAACATTATTGATTCAAACAAATATGTATAGTGAAACAAAGTATTGTGTAGACGATTTTGTTGACTGTGTAGGGCAAAAACGCGCTAGAGCGACTTTAGGCCTATTGTCCACAGCGGCCGTGGTAAAACTGTACTTCCAGGGCCCAAGAGGTGATACATGGTATTTTTTGTAGAAAAGGTCTTTTTTAAATTTTGCCGCGGCCGTCCCTGGGATGTCAACGAGAACGAGATGACGACGCCGAGGTAGCGACACCATACATTTACTACAGCCGCTTGTTCACCGCAATCCCGACGTGACGCTCCGGGACAGGGGCGCTGGCCAAACGGCCTTACCCTGTCCGGTTGTACACGGTCCCATATCAGGCGGCGGTTAATTAAGCCTTTACTTTTCTAATTATTGTCTGCTAGCAACCGGCCGCGACTTTGTCATCGTTAACTAATAGATTTTTGAGAATCCATCAGGAACCTAAAATTTTTTCGTGATAAATAGTATCCTATGTCTCAAAACAGGCAATAAACTATATGTATGCCAAATTTCATCTTAACCCGTTCAGCCGTTTTTTCGTGATTGAGTAACAAACATACAAACTTTCAAATTTATCATCATCGTCCGCGTTAACTTCAGTTTTTTGAAGAACCCCCAGAAACTTACTACTTTCCGGGATATAAAGTGTCCTATGTCTCAATCCAGGTTATAATATATTATAAACTATATGCGTACCATTTTACATCCGATTAGTAATTTTGATTTAGTAACAAAAAAAAACTTTCACATTTATAATATTAGTAGGATACATTTATTAGTAGGTCGGATATAATATAGTTATTGTTTAAGGACATAATACAAACAACATTTTTGTAGCACATATATTGACCGATATTTTTACAAATAAGCTGTAAGTTTAACAGCTTTTATAAGATATTATCATTATTACTTTTCATTCAGTGTTTATCAGTTTACCAGAATCTAACTAACTAAAGAAAAACTATTTTGAAGCAATATAGTTTACTAACATTGATGTTATTGCTGTTAAGTTCTGAATGCCAATAAATTGAGCAAAACCATACGTATATCACTCTCTCCTATGTATTAAAATTAGTTATTTCTTTCGAAATTATCAAATCAGGGTAATATTATAAAAAAAATAACTATCAACGTCTTCATGAAACACTCAAAATATCATCCTATACGAATATTATAAATGTGTAAGTTTGAGTGTTTGCATTTACTCATGCAAACACAACTCATCACGGAAAAACTACAGGACGGATTTGGATGAAATTTGATACTTATATAGTTTATGACCAGGATTGAGACATAGGAATTTTCAATCCCGGAAAAAAATTAGGTTCCTGTGGGGTTCACAAAAAAATAAAGATACCGGGGACGAAGTCGCCGGCGGTCGCTAGTCGCTAGTCGTATAGCAAATAAAATACCTACATCTATATAACTTTACCTAATCAGTAGTAGGTAAGTACCTACTTCACGAACTCAATTACATTTCGGAAGTATCATTTAACTCATATGATCAAGTTAATTGCAATTATAAGCTTTAACTTTCGCTTCATTTAAAATTAACTTTCGGAAGTAATTAACAGTAGAAGCAATCATAAAGTTGAAAATCAAAGCTTAAAGCCATGTCTCATTAAAAAAGTTTATTGAAGTTCCATAACCAGAAGAACATCAAAGAACGCTAACTTAGAATTATTAATTTAATTTTCGAATTCTAAATGTTTATAGAAAAAATAAATGTAATAGATTACTTTCGTAGGCCATTAACGTTCACCATTTCAGTATAAATAGGTTTTATGAAGGCAATTTTCCTGCTATTATGTTTCCAACCTGACGAATGACAAAAAAGAGCTCATACCTTTTGCATTTTTTCGAAACGCTTGTTACTGAGCAGAAATTGCTGTGAATAATTACACTTTTTTAAATTGACTTAAGTACCTAAGTACTTAGTTGACAGATTTATTGATATTCCTTTGCATAGAAAAATAAAATGGCATATAGGACTAATTATAACGCAAATCTGTTTCATATTTTTTTACTACAATTCAGTTATGTCTTTTAACCTATTTGCCAATAAAACAAGGAATATATTCAGTCCTATGATATTGGGAATGATCTTTTTTCTTTTGTCGTTCTGTCGTATATTCGGAAGAAAGCCATAAAAACATGAGTGCAAAACCAGCTCACTATAATTATTGTAATGATACACATATAATAGATCGATACTATCATCACTGAAGTGATAAAAGCAGTGTTGACTTACCTTAAAACATTAGAACAACAACACTGTGTGTCGTCAACACACGTTCAGTCACTGGCAACTTGGGAAAACAACTGGGAACAGGGAACCTTGCGCACCCCAGCTGCGCGCTTGACTAGGGTTCAGCGAGTACTTTCGAAAGCCACACAGCCTGTAGAACCCTGAATGATACGACTGAAAGGTGGGTAGGGTGGGGGTTATATAACGGCGCGATCGATCGATGCCGGGGCGGGCGGGCGGCAGTCGTCCGCGTCCATAGCCTACAGCACTGGCTTTCCTAGTAGATAAACGCACACACGTATTGTCTGTCCGAATTGTTTTTTTTTTATTTTTATTTATTGCCAGTCGCAACGATGACGATCGGTACAAAAATTTGTTCTTTTTTAATTGAAGTGTTTACTTGACTGCTAGATGATTTTTATGTCTTAAATTTTTTAGATGAACAAAAGTTAGGAATTGATTCTGCAGCCTTCCGTATCTGGGCAAATGGACTTCTGCCTGGTACCAGGGAGGAGAGCTGAGGGTTTATACAGTTTTTTAAACACCTACTTCAAGATTTTGCTATTTTTTTACTTTAGAATAATTTGTATATTTTCTATCCAAGTGCAGTTAAAGATTTCTTAAGTTTTTAGTTTTTTTTCTGTTTACGAGTCATAGCAACCTCAGCTGACTAAGAAGCTGCAAAGTACCAGTAACATAAAGTATACATATTCAATTAATATGTGTTGTGAAAGTTGTATTTGCTCTCGAAAGATACCCACCATGAACAAATCCTAATATGCAGAACCACATATAAGGCTTCCAGTACGTACACACAACCATTTAATTGAGGCGTCTGAGCGCCCCGACGCAAATATGTAGGTATTGAGGCATGCTCAAATTAATGAGCTTTTTCACTTCTACTTGATTTCACTTCGGTCACAGCCTATTATGTACATGTGCTTACATGTAAAATGTGGTAAAATAAAAACACGCACTTGATGTCACACAATTTAATATATTAATATGAAAAGATTTATAATTTTTATTATTTTTAAAGCATGTAACTGCTTGATGTTTAAATCTAAAGTCAGTGCATTCGCCCGGATTGTGAAGGGTGCGGGTTCGAGTCCCGTCTGCTGCCTGGTCCGCGTGGATTTTTTTTCTAGTTATATTTTCTTTAGATGAAAAGATTTATTAAAAAACTGCAAATTACTAGGTAATTAAAATATGCAACTAAAATTTAAAAAAAAAAACACCAGCTACAAAAGGCGCGTCATCGCGTCTACCTTTTGAAAATCGAATGCGCGTAAAGAAAAACATTAAAAACTAAAAACTTACGAAGGAGGCCGGTCGGTTGCGTACAGTACCTAATACTTTGCATTTATTTAAATTAGCGGTCACCTATCTATTGGTTATGATTAGACCTTTTTAGTTCTTTACAGAGGAGCTCTATAGCGTTTGTGGTTAGCGCGTACGGCCTGCGATCGTGGAAGCTAAGCAACTATCGCAATGGTTGGTCATTGGATGGGTGACCAAAAACTTAGTATCTCGAGCACCCCCATGCTTCGGCAATCACGTTGAACCGTTGGTCCCAGCTGCATATGCAGTCATTAGAAACCCCCAATTCGCACTAGGCCTGCGTAGTGGGTCACAGCCCAATCTCCCTACTCCATCCATTGTGCCCCAACAGTGGGGACATTAATAGGCTGGTGACCATGATGAAAGAATTATAGTGTGTGACTAACTTATTGTAGTATGTGTTATGTTTTTTTGACAAATGAAATGTATTTCTAATGCATTGTTCTAAAACATTTGCTTTGTGCACTCTTTTCTCCCTTTTACATTTAATTTTGTTTAATAATATTTTAATAAATTCGTGCAAAATCTTGCAAACATTGTGAAAGATATTGTTGTTTTTCTGGTGTTAATGTAACTTAGCATAAACATGAACACGTAATTTACATGATGGCATGAAAAGACATGACTATCAGCGAAACTAATAACTGTTTTGGAAATTTGACAGGCTTGTTTAATTATGGCACCGTTATTATTCTAATTTTGGCAGCCTAGTTGGGTGGGACTTAGTTAGGAGAGTTGTTATTCGGACGGCAAAAGGTCGTCATAATAGTCTCCTCTGAAGTCACCTAAGACAATACTGTATTTTTCATATAAGTTTAGGTAGGTACATCAAGTTAAGTTAAGGGTATACATTGTTTTTAAGTGCGTAAGTGTACAGAAATTCGAACGCTTATAAGGCTAAGGACACACGGGGCGATTTCCTCCTGCGCCCATCTCGGCTGCGGGACTGCAACTTGCGGAGAAAGCGACAATGTAGGTATAACGCAAAAGCATTCTTTTTGGATATAAATTTTACGGCCTAGGAGATTCCCATATTTGCCGGTCATTAGTTATAAGTTATCTATATCTTGCCAATAGTGCTTTTCATGACCTTTCCATGACATGCGCGCGTTTGTTTGCTGCACCCGCGGCGGGATGCAGAAAATAATGAATAAAACGGCTCTTCAGCCGCCCGTGTGGGGTTGCGAGAAAAACCGCTCCGTGAGGTCTTAGCCTAAGCTTTCCACAGCCTGTACGAACAATGTGATGTTATTACTTAAGGCTGATTTACGCCCGGGCAACACTGTGCGTCATTGCGGCATGCAACAAGACCGCATTTTATAATATTTAAAAATGTCGCTCATTGTGGCAGGAATCGTGCGGAATGGCAACATATTGCGTCATGTGACATGTAAAGTTTAATACGCTACTAAGTACATATAAAATAAACTGTTTTTAAAAACTGTAAGAAGTAAAAATAATAAGTTTTACTTAGAGTTTTTAACATCACCGGAAATCTGCATACTGATTGCCGGTGACGATGCCTAGGTATGCTTTAATAATTTAACTAAAGAACAAATAGTAAGATATTATATTCCAAATTCACAGAGGAGCTGGGACGACATACTTTTCAAATTGACTTATAATAATCTTTTGAGCTGTAGTAGGGGGTCGGCGCGTGCTAGGCTTTTGGCCGTGGGTCATGCGCATGAGGCCGGCTACTGGCTTCACGCGTACCCTTCGACAAACATAGGAACATTTCTTGAGCCTGACACGCTCCTAATCGCAACCTGTCTACGGCTTGGGGTCCCGGTCTGCGCTCCTCATAAATGTCCCTGTGGCGGTGATGTCGACAAGCTAGGACATCACGGACCGTCATGCCAAAAAAGTGCAGGCCGCTTCTCGAGACATGCCGCACTTATCGATATCATACGCCGGTCCCTTGCCACCGTCAACGTGCCAAGTCTACTTGAGCCGACTGGTATTGCAAGAGACGATGGCAAGGGACCGGACGGTATGAGTTTGATTTCATGGAAGATGGGCCGGGTGCTAGTATGGGATGCAACCTGTTCAAACACGCTGGCCCCTTCCCATCTACATGGAACCAACAACAGAGCTGGTGCTGTTTGCGAAGCGGCTGAAAAAGCTAAGGCATGCAAATACAGGGGTCTAGGCTCCGAATATGATTTTGTCCCATTCGGTGTCCTAGCGCTGTGAGGCTTTTTAAGGAAATAAAGACATCACGGGGGACCGAAGAGCTGGCAGCTACCTCGGACAAAGAATTCGTCTAGCTATTCAAAGGGGGAACGCTGCCAGTATCTTTGGAACCTTGCCTAAAGGGACTCCTTTTAATTGTGTATTTTAGTTATTATATATTTTAAGGTTTTTAGTTATAAATATCTTACTATTTGTTCTTAAGTTTAATTGTCTTGGAGTTTATTGAGGTTTCACTGTTAAAAAGTCTGATGATTGTTTGTAGTGTTTAAAGTAAGTTTTTCATTAATACAATTTCTCGAAACTATTAAGTTATTCCGCGTAATTTATTAATTAGTATTTAAATTTATAAAAACGTAACAAAGTAAATTCATCTAAATAATCATTATTTTAAATAAGAATTGTTCTTTATTGATATGGTAACAGAAGTTACACGTCACCTAGCAACCGCTTTGTGATGTTGTAAATCTAATTGACTCCAAGTTATTTAAATTTAGGTAATAAATTAGAAAATGTCGATCCAAAATCTAATTAAATTATATAATATTAAGTTTTAAGCACTTGAAATCTACGTTAAGTTAATTTTGATGGAAATTTATTGTAAAACCGGAACTGTTTGCAAGATGGCGCTCTGCTTTGCATTCAGTCAGGCGCCATATGCTTGTGCATTTTTCTCGAGCACTTGGTGAGGAGAGGTCACAGAGAAATTGTGAGTACAATATTGATTTTTCAGAGAAAGGTTGCGTGTTAGTTTTTAAAATAGATTTAGAAAAACATTGTTTGTTTAATTATTTATTCATTTTGTGTGTCGAATAAAGAATTTATAACCCATTGTTTTTATCATTTGCAATGAGTAGCCCTGTGGATGGTAATGGTGACGTCACTTTTTCTAAAAGCTCGAACGAGGTTCATGCGCCGTTAAATATAACAGACGAATACCCACATCGAGATAAAAAAATCATTTACCATTTTACACCGTGAATATGAATAATTTATATTCTTCGTTTTCGTGTTATATCGTATAAGACAATCTTAACGAATCGTTCAATTTATTTTTTGCGTCTTGACAATAAGTACCTATCTATTCTTTATATATTCTTTTAAGCATCCTTCATAACACATCTGTATAAAAGGAACGGATAATACGTATTATTTTATTCTTTAAATGAATTAATTCCCATGTCATAGAGGACAAACCAAGTAAATAATGCCGGTGTATTTGTTTGTGTACAACAATGGAACTTCCATATAAATTTTCATCCCCTATTTAAACTTTTTTCTTTTTTCTGTGTATCGAAATTTCTCAACAACAATTTCCTAACCTTCTTTCTTTCCTCCTTTCCTTAACAAAATTCATCGAATATAGTTTAGTGGATTAGGCGTGGAAATGTGTATGTAATATACGGACAGAATGTTTCGAATGATGTGAAATAAAGTTCCTAGCAATATCCAACAATTGAGCGTCAATAAATTTAAAGCTACTATTTAAAAAAGTTGTTATGAAGTCCGATTATATTTCAAACAAAAATGTTTGGGTTTGAACTGTTCAAAACATTACAACAGGCTGATATTGTGATAAAGATGACCTAATTTTGTAATTGGCACTGTAACAATATAATATTTTGTAAATATTGTTACAAGATTTGCTTAAAAGATACCTTAAAAACGTTCTTAACGGGCGGTGGGGGAAAATGGACGCTTCAAAAGAGTTTTATTATGCTTCCTATTTCAATAAAGATATTTTGTAATTTAAAAAAAATATTCTCCTTTGTGAACAAATTTTTAATATGACTAGGTAGATATTTATAAATATGGATTTATCAATGTTGCGTAGTGGTAAATCAATGTCGGAAATGCGTGTAGGCTTTATAGATAGTCTTTATATTAAAAGATAGTAAAAACAATTGAAAACTACAGATAACCGTGGACGTGGGTCGAAAACAAATCCAATTTCCGAATTCAATCGTCTCTGTAATTGTCATCTGATGAACAAAGGGATTGGAAATACACTCCCGGACTCTTGAATCGAGCCACCTTATATTCCCGGGCCTAAAAGCCCAATACACAAAAAATATACAATATAACTAAAAAGTTTTTATGCATTTTTAATGCTGGCATATTTCATCGTCTTTCCCGTATTTATTATTCCAAATTTGAATTTTAGAATTTAAATTAAAGAATAAAAGCCGAGCTTGGTCACTGATTTGAAAAAAATAATGACTGTTGAAAGTTGCTTTTGAAGCAATTTAATGTCGATTTGGTTTGAAATTTCGCAATTGTTGTAAACCAAAGTTTAGTTTAGTTATTTTTCTATAATTTGAACCGTTTTTGGCTATAAAATTATGGATATTTCACCCGAAGTAGACGCGTAAGCTGTAGCACTTCTTCAATCTGGGCTAAGTCAGCGAGATGTGAGTCCACAACTTCACATAAGTCGGTCCGCTGTTCAAAGAGTGTACCACCGATACTGGAGACTGGCGGCTTCATTCGGCGAACAGGAGGACCTCGTTACCGAGTGACAACGGCGAGACAAGATCAATACATTGTCACTACTAGCTTACGAACTCTGTTCAGATACAAGAACAGCTCGAAGACTTTCACGGAGTGGCTGTAAGTGCTCGGACCGTTAGAAGGCGACTCAATGAACGTGGTTTAAAGCCCCATAAGCCAGCCAATGGACCCAAATTGACACGAGCACACTGAATAGCCCGTCTAGGCGAACATCTTAATTGGACTCGACATCAATGGAGCCAGGTTCTCTTCACAGATGAGTCCAAGATAATGCTATACGGTAATGACGGAAGAAGTAAGGTGTACCGAAGACAGAACGAGTGTTTCGCGCAATGCTGTATTGACGAGAAAGTGAGTTATGGTGGAGGATCATGGACAGTCTGGGGAGGAATCTCTATGGAAGGCAAAACTGAGCTAGAGGTAGTGACGGGGCCACGACTGCCGCCCCTAGATGGCAATAGATACATTCGCCAATGTTTAGAGAACCACGTGATGCCATATGCTGGATTTATTGGCCAAGATTTCTTTTTAATGCATGATAATGCAAGGGCCCATACTGCGGGAATCGTCAAGGAGTACTTAAATGATATTGGTGTCACTGTTATGACCATTCTCGCTCCGACCGCGGACCGTGCGCCCCGTCGCACAGCCGCCTCCTTGCTCCGTGCGCCCCGCCGCACAGCTGCCTGCTTCGAGTCGACTCGACGCGCCTGCGCTCATTCGTGAGACCCAAGATTGGACCAGTGGATACCTAGCGGTGTTAACGAAACTGGTCGGCGTAGCCCCGGTACGTCTCGAGCTCTCCTGAGCTCGGAAACCGGAAGACCCGATCCCATTTGCACTTGGGCCTTCCCAAGGGTGACGGTTGTTCCCATATTCACTAGGAATATCGGAACACATCTCTTACAGCTTCAACCGACCCCCTGCCGCGGGCAGGGGAGTCCAACGTTGTCGTATAGGGTGCTAGGACCTGCGGCTTCACGCCACAGTCAGGGCACACATACTCACATACTCACCAATCGACACACGACACGACACTTAACATGGACATCACACGACAGATACTGTCCCTATTCTCCGCCCTAGGCCTCTCCATGGACGAGGCCGCCATCAGGGAGCTTGTCGCGAGAGCGCGCCCCTTGCGCGACTCTCCCGCCAGCCCCTCCCCCGAACCCCCCCGCCCCGACACCCCCTGCCTCCCCTCGAGCGCGGGCAAGCGCCCCGCCTCGAGCCCGGTTTCGACCTGCGACTCCGACTCGACCATAGTGTCGGCGTCCGACTAGTCCGTGTTCACCACGGTGGTGAACAAGAAGAAGAAGCGGCGCTCCAAGCGCCGTGCAGACACCGCGTCTCCAACGGCGCCCCTCTCGCCTTCCGCTCTCCTGTCCCAGACAGTTGATGAGCCCTCTGTCCCTCTTACCCCTCTCACGGTCGCCCAACCGACCACACAAACACACACAACACAGGCAACACACAACACCACAAAACCACACAATAGGTGCACCGCCGCACCTATCAAGGCAAAGCCGCCGCCGCCCGTCTTCCTGCGCGATAAGGCGCAATGGGCGAAGGTCGCGGACCTTTGCAAAGCACAGAACATTCACTACTCACAGGCGTCGAACACTGGTCACGCCATCAAAATCACCACACCCACAATCGACACATTTAGGAGCCTCACAAGGCTACTAACCACACATAAAATCCCATACCACACTTACGTCCTCCCCGAGGAGCGCAAAGTCCGCGCGGTACTCAGAGGAGTCCCCTTCGAGCTCTCAAACGAGCTCATTCTCAGCGACCTAATCGCTCAAGGCTTCCCAGCCGAGGCAGTGCACAAATTGCACAGCCGGACTGGGAAACAATACCCGCTGGCCCTTGTCATTTTGACCTCGGTCCCGGCAGCTAGGGATATTTTCAAAGGTCCCATAACCGTCTGTAGCCTCGACAATATCAAAGTCGAGGCCCCACACCGGCGAGGCACCCCTGGGCAATGCCACAGGTGCCAATTATATGGCCACGCAGCAGCCAACTGCTCCGCGGCCCCGAGGTGCGTTAAGTGCCTCGTACCCCACCTCACCAAGGAGTGCTCCCGCACTCGTGACACACCCGGGGCACCCGCATGCGTGCTCTGTGGCCAAGAAGGCCACCCGGCCAATTACAGGGGCTGCCCGCGGGCCCCACGCCCCAGGCCCAACACTCACACTCGCACACACACAAAGCCAACCACGGCGCCCAAAACACACCCACCACCACCTAATAACACCACCACAAACTTCCCGTGGCTACCCAAGGCGGCCGCCCCTCGCAGCCCGGCGCCCCCGACAACCTGGGGACCAGCCAGGGCCCGCCCAAAACCACACCCACCACAACACACCACACCAACAACACAAGCTAAGCCAGCCCAAGACGTCTCTCTGGGCGAGGACATGGCGCTTATTCGCTCCTCGCTCAAGAGGGTGAATATCGCCGAGATCCACACACTCGCCGCGAAGCTCCGGCTAGCTAAGACACCCCTTGAAAAGGCTATAGCTATAGCCGAACACCCCGAAATCGTTGCCGCGTTCGATTAATTTTTAAAATCATTATAACACTGGAAAACAAACACCTTTGTTGTTTAAATTATGACCGCGCAAAACACTAACCTTACAATTACACAAACAAACCCCGGGCGTACCAAGCCGAAAGGCGCTTCGCTTGTGTCATTTAATACGCGCAGCTTAAAATCCAACCTTAGCGAAATTAAATTATTTTTGCAAGATAGGGAACCCGACTTTCTGCTCCTTCAGGAGACTTGGCTCAAACCAACTCAAATGAAGGGGCTGTCGATCCCTTTTTTTTTTTTTTTAATACGCAGGTAAAAAATCTATTTACAGACGACGGCGCCTTTAAGAGGCACACCGCCGAACGGACCTCACACCTGGCTCCCGCAAGTCTTACGAAGCCCACAGTGGCTGCCCACTGAGGACCCCGCAACTCTTACGAGAGCTTTACGGTATAATATCCGCTAAAAAAGTCCTGCGAATACCCTCTAAGCTGCTTAGCGCGAAGCCGCGGGATCCCCGTTTAGGGATTCTCCGCGTCTGGGCTGTCGATCCCTAAGTATAAACTAATCCGGAACGACGGTGCCAACGCGCGCGGCGGCACCGCAATTTACTATAGACGCAACCTACACTGCACACCTATACCCACTCCCGCGCTCACAAACATGGAAGCCACCATCTGTAGGCTGGCGATGACAGGACACCAGTCCTTAATCATCGCCTCAGTCTACATTAGATCAGGTACACACCCTCACCGCGCAGACTTCGAAACACTCACTTCACTAGGTACATCAGTCATAATGTTCGGTGACTTTAACTCCAAACACACCGACTGGACATGCGAGACCACCACCACCTCTGGCCGCAGATTACTACACATCACCGAGGAGCTTGGCTATGATGTCATCTATCCCTGCGCCCACCCACTACCCAGACAATGTACAAAACCGACCCGACGTCCTGGATTTCGCGATCCTTAAAAACGTGTCGCTTCGCCTCAGCTCGCTCGACGACCTGGGGTCAGATCACAGACCGGTGTCTCTAGTTCTAGGTCCCCAAGACCCACTAGACGCCCCTGCGCCCCCTAAGAGGCTATTCACCAACTGGGACGGATACCGCTCCGCTCTCGAGACCGCTTTAGACTCCCCCGAGTCCCCGTTCCCTAATTCACCGGACAGTCTCGACAGCACCGACAAGATTGACGAAACAATAGACTCTTTAACTTCACTGGTGACCGAGAAGGCGAAGGAAAACTCGCGGGAGCACTACGCACACTACGTACGCGCACTACGAGCCGGTGTACCGCAGGGGTCCGCTCTCTCCCCCCTGCTATACACTGCGTACACCAATGACATCCCTAAGACCAAGGGTGTCGAGCTCGCTCTCTTCGCGGACGACACGGCCCTCTACTATAGGGGAGCCAGTACAAATCAAATCATAGCCAAGCTCCAACCGGCAATCACAACACTTGGGAATTGGTTCCGCGATTGGAGGATCGACGTAAATCCGGACAAAAGTTCGGCCATTTGCTTCGATCCCAAGCGCCGCACCAAAACCATACAACACGGTGCGCGGTCTCTGCGAATGCAAGGCATAGCAATACCGTGGCACCACACAGTCAAATACCTAGGGATCACACTAGACAAAAAACTCACCTTCCGTGCACACATCACACGCGTAGTCGCGAACGCGCGCTTTTATATGAGCCGCCTCCACCCGATGCTCGGTAAATACAGCAAAATGTCACTCCGTAACAAGCGAACGCTTTACAAAGTTTGCATACGCCCGGTCCTCACCTACGCGTCACCAGTGTTCGCACATGCGGACGAAGCGATTTTGAACAAACTTCAAGTGCTTCAAAATCGCTTCTGCCGCATAGCCACAGGGGCCCCGTGGTACGTCCGCAACGCGGACCTCCACAGGGACCTACAACTCGACACAATTCAAACACACCTCACAGAGTGCTCGGAACGGTTCTTCAAAGCTGCAGAAGAGCACTCTAACCCACTCATTAGATCGGCGTCGGGATACGCCCCACACACTCCATCTCGATTCAGGCCCCGCAGGCCCAAACACGCACTCACAGCCACACACAATAAACTCACGCGCGATCTCGCGGCCCTCTTGGCCGCTGAGGATCCAACACTCGCGGTAAGTCCCCCCCGCCCCCCCGACACAGAGAGGTTCGATTCCTCTCAGTCCCCTCCCGTTTCAAGTGCACATCTGAGTGCACTTGTCCTCTAAGCGCATTTTGCGTTATTTTAAACTATGCACTAGTTTAAACTAACGCAGCGCCGCATCATCCGCCTCTCGGGGGGTGATCGCTTCAGATGAAGCTTGTAAGGCCCTTCTGGCCATAAGCATGAATAAAGGGTGTTTTTTAGTCAGTAAGAGTCTGACATAACCTTACAGCCGGCTGTAGGGTATCCATGAGGATTTCTCACCCTCTCCCCCGCCTGGGAGGAAACAAAAAAAAAAAACACTGTTATGAGATGGCCAGCGCGAAGTCCTGATATGAATCCTATAGAGCATCTATGGGATGAGCTGAAGAGGCGTGTTCGAGCTCATCATCCTGCCCCGCAAACCCTGCAGGATTTCCAAAATGTAATTTTGGAAGAATGGGAGGACATTCCTCAACATGTCATAACGACATTGATTAATTCTATGCCAAACCGTATGAGAGCTGTCATAAATGCACTGGGAGGCAATACAAATTACTAAATAAGCGTTTCTTTTCATGTAAAACATGTCTTTATTTAAAAATCGATCAGATTTTTTTCCTTGAAAGAAGCAAATATGGACTTGTTTCAACGTAACTCGACTTTTTTAATAAACTGTAGTTCAAATTTAGAACAGTGGCATTCTAAATGAATGATGATTATACCAGCTCCAAAACTGCATCAAAACATTTTCCTTCCACATACATCTTTTATAAGTTACAGTACTCCAAACCAAAAAAATCAAGGTGGCTCGATTTAGGTGTCTATACTAAGTAAAGATTTATACCGAACGAGTAATTTTCGGGCGAGCTTCACAGTTCTTAAATTTCACAGCCCGCACAGCAGGGCCTATCCAAATCGAACTGTGTCTGTGCTGTGCTGTGACATAACGCAAATGAGCGCGCGAAAAAACGGAAATCTAAAAATGGTCTAAACTTCGTTAATACTGCATATATTTACATTCAGTAAAAAACTAATATAATATACGTAGTCTATACTTTGATGTTACGTACGTAATTGTAATAACCAAGTTACCGCACTAATATCATAAATAACTATTACATCTTGATAGGTATTTGTAGTACCTATTAGTTTCGTTGTTTCATATTACATTACTATAAAGTTTATGGTGGTATGGTAAAACCATGGCATTTTCTCAGGTCCTGACATTGTCTTAATTAAAACAAAAATAACGTATTTGTGTAGACGCTATTTTTGCTTTATTGTCCAAGATGAAAAGTGCTTATCTAGGCACTATTCATCTTGAACCTTCTTGGCAAACCTAAAATCAATAAAAATAAAAGTACATCTACTGAGTAAATCTTGAGACTGCTTATTCAGTTGATTCCTGACGAAATTTATTGAAGTTATACATCTTTAGGCGCGTTATGAAAAAATGATGAGAGTGAAATTTTTAAATGCGCGCGCATCACTGTAACCCAAAAGTAACAGCATGAAGTTGGCCGTGGGCGCGTTATGAAAAAATCATGTGAGTGAAATTTCGAGATGCGCGCGCATCACTGTAACACAATAGTAACACCATGAAGTTGGCCGAGGGCGCGTTATGAATGTTAGTGTCTAATAATGGTGGATTATTAACCACTTAGTAGTTAATAATCCACCATTATTAGACATCTGTTCGAAAGGTACTTTGAACGATCCACGGAGCTCCATAAGATGATCGCGTTGTCAATAACAATGTTGGCACGCTCGTCGCCTCTGATCACTGTTTTCATATTTATAATATTTATCTACATGTTTCTAGTTTCTATATAGACACAACGTGTTTTAGTTACTTACAAGTGCTAATTACATATGGACTAATAACTTAAATTCAGTAGTGATTTTAATTGAATATTTTGAATATTTATTTAATTTTTCAAATTAAAACTGAACTTAATTGGCTGTGTTAACTATCCTTTTCCAGTCCTTTTATTATTTTATTGTAATTATTAATTATTTGCATGCAATTAAAAAATATTTTTAATGATGCTAAAGAAGTATAACTTCTCACGCGCGTACATAAGTTACACGCATCCATTTTTTTTTAAATATTTTTTACAAGTTAACACGGAAAGAGAATGGGATTTAGATTGGAGGGCGCTGTAGTGCTTTTCTACCGTATTTGTAAGGTTTTACCCCTTTTAGACATGATTAAATACAAAAAAACGCAAGAAATCACAACAACAAACAAATCCGTATCAATACAAAACTTTGACGTTTTACAGATTGCTGGGTTTGTTTGCCAAATAAAAATCTTAATGTTAGTTCCGTTTTTCACCACGCCCATTCTCTTTCCGCACAGACTCTATAATGATTTTTTTTCTTGAAAAACTTTCTTTACTTTTAATTCTTAAAATAGCAGTAGTATAGGCAGTGGCAAGACCTAAATTTGATGTGGGCAAAACAGATTTTGCGGGGCCCTGTTCTGTGGCGACCTGAAGACGAAAAAAAAAACGCTTTTAAGCAATGCATAAAAATTTTTGAGGCGCGAGGCCCCTTGTACCGCGAGGCCGTAGGCGGTGGTCCACGTCGCCCATGCCTTACGCCGCCTCTGAGTATAGGTACTAAGTTATTCGGTTTTTATTTAAGAAAATATACCTTAAAATGATATTTAAATATTACCACATTTATCGAATAGGCAATACTTGACCGACTAGTTCCGTAAAATAACCAATTTAAAGGACAATGGCGAAATATTTGTTGAAGTAAATCTTTAGCGTCTATAGATGTCATTATCAGAAATGTTAATTAAATAATCTCAAAAGATTTATTAAACAATTCAGGAGGGTTGTCTAAGTCTGGAATTAAAAACTTAAAAAAGGGAAACACAATTGACTATTTATTTTTTATTTTTATTGTGGCTTGGCATCATGGCTTTTGAGCCATTTATTTTAAATGATTTTAGTGATGAAATCAACTTTAAATATGATGTTCGTATGTTTTGCAGCGCTTTACGCTTAAACTGTATTTAATTTATCTATCAAAAATATCGGGAAACACTATTTTTCAATATTATACTGAAACCATAATAAATAATCTCCACAATACAAAAAGGGTATGGCGACAATTTTAACGCAAAAAACTATAACTGTCACTGTCATGCTTGCCATCGAACTGTTGTTGATATTGTTAACATTAAAATTGTTGCAATACGCATGCACATAAGCACAAGCAACGATAATGTTATTAACATTATCATTCATATATCATATTATTAGTATTGCAACAATTTTAATCGGCGCAGCGTTTTTTCAGTGATTTGTGTTTTTATGTGATTTGGACTCTCGAAATCTTCCCTGCGACTGTTGAGTAGTGCTTGCCTAAGACTTCCGAATCTGATATTTCGGACGACTTCTTGCTGTGGAATTTAGACACGATTCCATCTCATACTGTGGATTTTATTTCATTTTATCTACTATCTACGATATTGTGATCAAAGATATGAAATAAAAAATATATAAAAAAGTGTTTCATATTTAATTAATGTCCCATCAGTACACTATTAGAAATCCTTTTTATACTTTATTATTGCTGTGGTCATTTTCAAATTGTTAAGTACTTAAGGTCGCTTCCCACGGTCCGCGATTCTACAGATCATCACGCGCAGCCGACGACCACGGACGGCAACGTACGCAGACCAGGGCTCTTCCCACGGTGCGTGTCGGTCTGTGTAGATCTTTTGATAGCTTCATTTCAAAATGCAAAGTGAAAGAGAACGTATCTTCGCTGCAGCTGCGGCTGTAGTCTTAATTAACAATTACCAAATTATGCGATCTAGTAAAAGTAAAGTCGCGGCGCCGTAGAGTTTCATAAAATTGGTTCATTTTGATAAAGATTTAAAAATTCAAAAATAAGCTCGTTTGTCCACTCCATTTCTCCGCAACTAACTACGCACAACACTACTACTCGTGTTGACGAACAAACAAGTTATGACCTGTCGTCTGAGCTACCCCGGACGCGTTCGGACCGCGTCGTACCGCACCGCAGCGCACCTTTGAAGTTACCGCCTCGCGACGGATAGCGGCGCACCGCCACAGACGTCCTGTGCTACCACGGACGAGACCCTTCCCACGGTGTGTCGTGCGAGCTGGTCCGCGTCCGTCCGCGACAACGCGCACCGTGGGAAGCCAGCTTAACAGCACAGACATTGTATTCGAACTAAATAATCCTGGTCTGTTTTGTTTAGTATTATTAAGTATTTTGACGCGGTTGGTCAGTAAGTCACCTACGCCCACTGATCATACATTATAAAAATCATTTTTTTTCGTCACTAATCTACGGGAACCGTGTACTTTTATAGTTCCGTTCACGTATTTTTTATTTAGATATAAAAATACTCTTGTAAATATTTTAATAATTCGTTTTTGTATTACTTGGTATGACATAACCTCCAAAACTTCAAAGTAGAATATCTATAAATCCAGACTTCCTATAATAATAGAATTAAGACGAATCAAATCGAGAATCTAAACTCTATAATTTAAGATGCAATTCATTTGTAGACGCAAAAAAAAATTTCAACAAAATTTTTTATGGGAGTTCGCCATTGTCCTTTTGTTTTCATCCATGAATTGCGAATCAAGCGAATGAACTGAGATGCCAGTCTTAAGATTCCGCCTTCTTCGGTTGGAGTGAGATGAGACATAAGTACTACGTAGGTACCTATCACTTTTCTTTCTCAATACAGGCGAAGTCACGGTCTAAAGATTTCGGCATTGTTTGAATCCCCGGAATCAGAATTATTTGTTTGTGAAACTCGGGCTGGCATTACAATGATGAAACTCTTTTACAGAAATTTGCTTCTTAAGTACATAATGGTGTCGATTCTGGCATGATTCTATAAACTTCGTACTAAATTTAACATTTGTCTCTCCTCTTCATTCTGTATAAAGAATGAAAAGGATGCGCTGTTGTTAAATTTCAGTTTAAAGTTTATAGAATCATGCCTCGCTTTAGTAAAACGAAAATCATCAGTCACTTCGCGATGTCTTCTCGCCTAAAGTACCACGGTGCCTGAAGACCAAGATCTTCGAACAGTGCGTGTTGCCAGTGATGACATACGGAGTTGAAACGTAGTCGTTGACAATAAGCCTTGGTTGCTTTCCAAGTACAGCATTATAGCGCATTATGCGGCATAATGCTTAACGTTGAGTGTTCCAACTACAGCAACGCTTCGCACAATTGAGCACTCTCAAAAGTGATGCTTTCGTGTGATGCGTGCAATCGTACCAACTTAGAGACAGAAAATTAACAAGTGTTTTTTCTTTAAGTTGGCATTGATCGAAATGTTTTATTTATATGTTATCGTTAGTAATATTATTTATTGTTGAAAAATTATTTTTGCTTTCGTTTCATTAAATAGTTTTTATTTTAAATAATCAAAGTTCATTCAAACTGTTAAAAAATAAATATAAGTATGGATGAAGGTACAAACATCGACTTTTTTTTTCAACACTGAACTTAGCGCACTCTGCTGGTGCATTTGAAAACTAATTCACGTTCCAATTAAGCATCAGCATAATTGGGCATTGTGCGGCACTGAGTCGCATTATGCTCTGTAATTGGAAAGCATACCTTATAAGTAGGCTCAGCGTCGTACAGCGTGCGATGGAGAGAGCTATGCTCATTGTTTCTCTACGTCGATCGAATTAGGAATGAGTTACCCGGAATGAGTAAACTTATGAAGTTTATAGAAACTGTTTAAAAAAAAAACAGGAATTAAAAAAAATGTTGTGTGAAAAAATTGATTTCTTAGGTCAAAATCATTCAAGAATTATTATAATCAAGAAAACGCTACGCCATTCTTCAATTGAAAATATAACAAGAGCTGAATGTCGAACTTTTGTCATTTAAGAATTTTTAACCGCTAAAAACCTCTTTCTGTTAATACAAATGCAACTGTAACAGTTTATTCATTTTTATATTATTATTTAGTATGTCTTTTAATGTTTGAATTACACGAGCTCCACACAACAGCAATAAATAGCTGATTTGGGCTGTTTTGCGAATGCGCGGTACCCCCAATTGACCGGGTTTGCAAATAACTTATCTAATGTTTAACAAAAATTTACAAGACCATGTATTTGTTATAAAACTAGCAGAACTGACAGCCGTAGTTATAGTTCCACTAAGCTGTAAAGCCTTACATAACGAGTCCAGTTGTGAATCTTAACTTGAGTCTTGACCATCGAGTACTTATTTACGAGTACCATCTGCTCTACTGATTGTTCTACCAATATATCTTAAAGGCCAAAAAATCCTATATGCTCTACCAATCGAAAGGATTTAAGGTTACTACATAATATAATTAATTATGTTTACAGATGATACAGTTTACTGGAAAATCGTCTTCTAAAAGGTTGAGACGGGGGAGGAAAGTTTTAGTCTATGGCGGGCGTAGCCGCGGACAGAAAGCTTATAACGAATGTAATACAATATTAAGGCCCCTCTGACCCAGGACCAAATATTTAATACCCTCATACAAATAAATGCCCTTTCCGTGAACTCCTAACTTTTTGAGAGGAAAAGAACCCATGTTTTTTCTATCAAAATGTCTTGCGATATTATTGCAGCCTTTTGTGCGCATCTATGATATTCTGCATGTTTCAAAATCTTTCGACAATTCAGCAATCCCTGGTTTTTGTTGCGGCATGCGCAACACTGTAAGGTCAGTCCGGTCAGAAGGTAAGAAGGAATCACACAGACAATTCGATCACCACACTTGTCACGATCCGGACACGCCTCTTTCGATTTCTCTTCATTTATCAATCGCTGCCATACATATCCGTCGATTTAAGGAGCCCTTAATGCAAGACTGATTGACTTATTTTACTGTAGAAGGTTTAATGTGGACGACCTGAGGCGTTAGTTTTTTATTATAAAACGAGTGGGCAAATAATGATATTGTGGCCTATTATAAACGTTTGCTTTACCAGAGAATCACTTGTGCATTGCTCACTCGACCCCACCTGCTGTAGGGAACCATGCCCGTGGAATTTTGGAACTTTAATAATTTTTTGTAGTGGTCTTCCCTTCTGTAAGATGGAGGCTCCTTCTTCAGACAGCCATTCCTTTTTGAGAGTAAAATCAGCTACACCTTAAGCGTTCTTAAATCATGTTGTTAATACATGTTAGGTGCATTTATAAATATTTTATACTAAAGTTCATCCAATACATTACTAACAATACATACTATTTATTTCGATTCAGTCCTAATCAACTTGATATTTGAAATACGTTGCCAAATTTGCAATATGGAAATAAGTATGTGAAAATCTTTTTAATGACGGCCTCGTGATAGGTTTGAATTAGACAATAAAGTAGAACGATGGAAATAATTACATACCTACCTAGAATCGAGACAATATACAAAAGTTTTATTTAGACAACCATCTTACTGAAAATCAGACCCAGGATTATAGTAGGGGCGATGTGATTGTACGTACACATTTTAAATGCGTCTATTTAAATAAAACCAAAATTGTTTTCGATATTATGTATTTCATTACATTTACAAAAAACATCAATAAAGACATATTTTAGGTATAAACGATTTATTTCTATATATAAATTACAATTCGAACCATAAAGTAACATAGTACATTTATTGTTTCGATAACTAAATACCTAATACTTCTATTTGATTGATTAGTTCAACCAGTAACGCTCGAGCAAATTATAAGATTCCAGCACATCATCATTTACTTGTTGACTTAAATAAACTTTATAAAATCTTTGAAAAAGTTTATTTAAACTGAAGTTGACGATTCAATTCGCTTTTTTAGATAGAAACATTGGAGTAATAAAAATTGCCGTCTAATATGTTTAGTTCGGCGAATTGGGACTTGGCATTTAATTTTCCCTCGTTACTCGTTTCGCCCGAGTCAGTGGGTTTGCAAAGAGATCCACTGGAGTGTGTGATCACTCGGTACTGGAGGAAAAAAGACCACAGACTGAACTGTTGTAATCGCTTAGCCTCATCTTACGGAGTTGAATTCTTATTTTGTTAATATTTATTTATCATGGCACTTTTATGACTAAAAATCGTTTGGCGTCGCAGCAACCTACTACTGATAGCGGGGTTTGGAACTGAGTCTATTTCTCTTAATATAATACTAAATTATCTCTTTAATTATCTTTAGAACATGAAACGAATAAATTGATATTAAATTTAATTTTAGGTTTAGAGAATTATGACAGAATCAGGCCCTTTGTTTGATCTAATAACAATTCCTTATACTTTACAGTACACAATAATAAGAGTATTAAGTTCATAATGAAGACCACAAAGAAGCGCGCACCGTTCTCAGTGATTGTTAGGCAAAGCCGTACTTTAGTAATTAAATTCTCCAGCGGGCGAACTAAGAAACAATTGACCGCTCAATCCAAGTATTTTACAGTCGAATGAAGAAAACTCTAGCTAATATCGCCCAAGACGCTCAATAACATCTTTAAAACATACAGATTTAATGAATTCGCTACAAAAATAGTATTGTTGTATAGAATAATAACTTTTCTTAAAACATGGAGAAATAGTATAAAGAACGCCAATTCAAAGAAAAGCTATCGATCATAAATTGTTTATACGACTCGCCCGCATGCCAAACTGAATACTAAAGAATAAAAAAGGGTAACTTTCGTAATTTTCATACTAAATTACTACTCGATATTTTTATTGCGTACCTAAGTACCATTTATAGAAAAGGAAATGTTATTGAAAGGTCATGGAGAAAACCTAACCTAAGTTAGTTAACTAAACGAAGTTCTTATTGAAAACGTATTTACAACATAAGTAACTAACAGTTATAGAAAAATAGTGAAAGACGTTTCAGCTGAATTGCTGAAACTTTAGTTGGTAAATTACCTCAATATTAATACACGATACATTTTGTAACGAAAAATAACCATTTACTCTACAGCAGTAATTAGGTATACCTAAAATATAATAAGGCTAACAGATTTGGTATGATAAGGAAAATTAAGACCTCGGTGACTGTAAAATCTAACTGAACTGGTTTACGAATCCTTATAAGACTAATTTATGATTTGTACAAAAATCCCCAATGTTGTTTTAAGCTTATACAAATGTTGGTATTCCCTCGGGTTCCTTAGTTGGGTCATATACCTACATTATATAGCAACTACAGTTCTTCCTCAAGTTGCGTTGCGTCACCGAGTTTGATGAGTCCTATGAAGCTCTTCTCGGGCTCCATGAGCGAGTGTCTGTTCCCGCCTGTGTTTCTGACAGCCAGCCTATCGCCAGCTCGCAGATATAGCGCCGAAGCTGAGAAGCAAGAGTTGGGCTTGTCCAGTATCTCCGTGGAGTGGGAAGATTGTGCGCACTGCAGCAGCGTTTCCCGACCATCGGTTTCTGGATTGGTGCGGTGCAATACCCACGATATGATGTCATGTCGATCCAAGTAATATATCTGTGGAGGATTGATAGCTGCAGTTATTTACATAGTTGGTTTTAACAAACAACATTTTTAATAAAAGCCTGGCGTGTGAAATCTAATCATCATCTTTTGAGTAGAATTACTTATTTGGTTAGTTTCAGACGTAACCATAAATATTAGTTTGGTTTCTCTTCTCCACAGATTAGTAAAGTACATATTTTAGTTGTTTGTAGCAAATTCAGAAATTACTGGAATTTTGAATATGGTCATTTTCGCTTAGGCATTCGTGTTGATGGCCCTGCGTAGATTACCTGCACGTATACGAGGTAGACGCCCGAGTGGTGCACGTGCACGTGTCCGGCGCGCGTCAGCGTAGGGCGTGGGTGCGGCGAGCTGATGGTCCAACCCGACGGGTACCACACGTTGTGGGGCTGGTCGTGATCCACGCGAACTAGCCCGTTACCTGGTGGGATTGTGTCAACATCAGTGAACAACTTAACTCTTTATTATAAAATTAATACATGTCAACATTTAAAAAATAATCCCTATTTCGTTTGGTACTTTATAACTTGACTTTGCCGATTTCATCCATTCTTTTTTAAAAGTTTTCCTATAATAATAATAAATTCATTTATTTCGGACATTTATCTATACTTGTATTATACTATGTTGAAGGATTTTACTGAAAAAAATGACGGGTTGCACTCTGGGAGTGCCAGCAGAAGTATTAACGTTGTGCATTTTTGATATTTTGCAATGGTTAAGGAATAATTTTGCACGAATTGCTTTATTTATCAGTATAAAAGTACTATCATTTATGTGGTAGAATACAATATTTATTTATTGCGATATCGTACACAAACATGACAATTTATATTACATTAAAAAGTTTTATCTCTCAGAAAAATCAACTTACATGAATCACATAACCTAGCGAAATTTATTGTAAAAAAATGCATTTTCTTCGCAATAAAGGTGACACCTGGACGTCCTTATTAGAGGCTTAGTAATGTTTCGTCCAATATATTGAAAGTCAACAACCTTTCCAATTTTATTGTTTTCTTCTTACGAATTTTCGATCGAATCAGGACGTCAGGACTGACGCGTTCAGGCCACGTGTCCCGACGCGAGTTTAACAGTTTTTACCCATTACGAAAAAGTGTACAACGCCGCTAAAGAAGTTTTCACTTCACAAAAAATAATAAAGAAAGTTGCGCTTGTTGAGATGTTTTGATTTTCAACACTCGCCAGGTAATGAAAACTTACAAGGCTCTGTTCCTAGAATCATGGAATTTGGTAAGAGAGAAATATTTATAGCTAAGGTAAAGGGAAAAATCCCATCAAAAAATCCCGTTGTGTAGTGACATTTTAACGATTATAATGTTATAACAACGCCCTTTATATTTAAAAATTTTGTAAGAAACCTTTCTCCCACAATTTTATTAGCTCTTTTATAAAATCTGGGCGACTGCTGCTGTTATAGATTCGTAGTAAATTAAGTCAGCCAATTATCATAGCTGCTGTAGTACATATTACCTTATGACGAGAATACGTGGTTAATCAATATAACATCTGGTACTAGAAATCTGTTTGTGTTGTTGAGTTTCAGTTGAAACTGTTATGTGATATTTGCGGTTAATGGGTATGCGTACGTCTCCAGTTTCAAATTACATACATTCAAATAACAAGAATATTCATAAAAAAATAATTATATTCAATCATAGTTATACGTTCATTTAATAGAATAGACTATTTCGTTGTTTAAACTTTGAGATAAGAATTAATCCAATTAGATAATACCTATCTATGTTTTGTGGTAGCTATTATACTTTTAACGGTTTTCAACCGTTTTATTAACTAGTTCGTTGTTGGCGTGACCAAAAGAGTCCTCAAGAAAGGAAACAGAGAACACGGTTAAAATAAAAATAAAAATGCTTTGATGAAATGCAGGTAATATTTATATCATCAAATTAAATTCCTTTCCGAAGATCCTCTCTGTTTGTTTGAAAATCTCTAAAGAAACTTAAAATTGAAGATAACGGAGTTGTTTAGGTATGCGACTAAAATCAAAACTAATTCTTAATTTTTTCTCAGAAACCAAAAGAAGTATATGTTTTTATTCCCTTTTAATAGGTATTTCATCTGCTGTTTCGGTTCGAGGTATACGTCTCGGCAAACTTCTTGAGCAACGACCATAGACAGAAAGGAAGCTTGCGCAGTAGCAATTTTACGACTCCTTTAAATTTTACATGCGAAAACGTCTACTGCGCAAGTTTATTTGTCTGTGGTTTTGCTCAAGAACTTTACCGCTAACTATAACAAGCTGTGATGTTGATGATGATGCTGATGTTATATTAGATCTTATTTATGCTAGATGTCTAAATCAATAGAATTTTTTACTAGAAAAATCCACGCGGACCAGCCAGCAGACGGGACTCGAAACCGCACCCTTCGCTATCTTGGTTGGCACTGACCATTATGCTACCGCGGCCCTGACGGCCGTGTCGAATTTTCTCTAGCCTTAGGCTGCAAGGCAGCGCTATTTCTTCGCATTGTAAGTATCCCACAATGTCAAATGAATACATTTACAGGTAATAAACATTTGAAAGATAGCAATTATAGTTATTATGGTCAGTGCATTCGCCCGGATAGCGAAGGGTGGCGGGTACGAGTCCCGTCTGCTGCCTGGTCCGCGTGGATTTTTTTCTAGTAAAATTTTCTTTAGCTATGTTATTTTAAATCTTTTACTTCTTTTCATTTATTATTTCATCCAAATAACTTGATTTCTACCTTTATAATGTTCGTGTATTTCAGGATTCAGATGAGATGTGTTCCCGTGGAAGTGAGCGGCGATGAAAGGTTCTTGCGCCTGAAACAATAATAATATTTCCAATACTCACTAATTAGCCTAGCCCAAATGTAAGCATTGTAATTCTTGTGTTATGGGTTACTAGGGTAACGGATATATACATATACTGATACATATTATATATTAGTACATTTTATGTAGAAACACATATAAACATCTAGGACTTGGGTACAAATACTCGTATTAATTAGGCGCTTTGCAGACGACGGGGCGGGGCGGGCCGGTCAATTTCGCCGCGAACGATAGCACAAAGTGAATTCTATATTACAAACGCACACAGAGGGCAAAAAGACCGCGCCGCAGGTGTCCGGCGGGCACTGGCGGCGCGGCATGTCCGCGGCTGCCCGCCGTGGATCATACAAACCAGTTTAAATGCAGTAACGCAGACGGCGGCGCGGGGCGGTCAGCTCAGTCCGCGCCACGCGCTTATTAGTGATGGACTATTCACTAGAACGAACGTCCTGAACTGACCGCCTCTGCCCGTCGTGTGCTTTGTGTACGCGGCGCGGGCAACCGCAGACATCGACGGGCAGACGCGGTTTTTATTGCTTCGCGGACAAAATGCCCGCCCCGCCCCGTCGTCTGCAAAACGCCTAATATTAACATTTGCCCCACCAGAATTCGGACCTCACGAGTAGGCGACACCTTGAAACCCGGTGTGCATACAACTAGGCCACGGAGGTGGTCAATATCAATATACTTAATCAATCACCGTCAGCTTTCTTGTGACCATTTCCGAACATAGGCCTCTCTCATTTTTTAATTAAAACTTCTTTTCGGAAGGGATGTAAATGGAAAAATCCAATGGAAAATATGAAACGGAAGTGCGTCACGAGCGTCACAATATATTTACTATCTATGAGTTATACGTATTTAAGAAAAGAAGTTTCACTGCAGATGTGTGGTCCGTGCACACTATTTTTTCCTCAATGGCTTGGCAATGGCAATGGCTCTTTCGATTTGGTCATCCAGTTAGCCTGCGTGTCCCTTAATGTCGTCTCACATCGTTCTTAGTATATAATAGATAAAACTACCGGCCGCCTAGATGCGACTTCGTCCGCGTTAGCTTGAGTTTTTTGGAAATCCCTCAGGAACCTAACAGTTTTCCCTGATAAGTAGGTTTAACTCTTTCCAGGTTATAAGTTATCTCTGTGTTAAATTTAATTCAATATGAATATTGGCTACCACAAAATTAATTAAAATCGCAACGAATGAACCGATTTCGATGATAAAAAAGTATATTAATTAAAAAGCTTATTAGATCATTGTACTGTTGATTTTGAGTTGATTTGCTGACTTAGTAATGATCCTCATTTGCTTAGGTAGGTACTATATCTATTGCGCGGACGCGGACATTCGGTAACGGCTGCCGCGACCACACCCGCACTCCCGGCGTGCATTAGGGGGGACTGCTGTCCTCAGAATGTACGCCGGGCGACCGGTGCAGTATTGTCTGGTTTTTAGTGGCCCTGTTCAGGGCGTTAGGTAGGGCCCTGTTCATTTGACCCGGCTCAAAGGCTGACTGTAATGAGCAGGGAGGAGTCCCACATACCTTCTTCTTGCTCCCCCGGTGGTAGAAGGAAGGTACTATATCTATAGGTATATTCTATCTATATAGAAATCCCGTGTCGCAGTGTCTGTTATCCAAACTCTCCCGAAACGGCTTAACCGACTTATATTTTACATTTTGAAGGTCTGAAAAGAGGTTGTTGGCTATTTTTTACACCCCTAGATATAAAGGTGGACCCTTCCGACCCCGTCCATTTTATTTTCACAATAGTTTTTTCACTATTTGGTATCTGGAAATACTTGACCAAAGGAATACTTAAGAAACCAGCATTTTACCCCTCTACCGCCAACCCCTATTTTTATAGCGGTATGGAGTTCACTGGGTCAGCTGGTATTATAATTGTATTCACTAAAAGCTCAGATTACAGAACAAAAGGCAGATGGAGCGCACAGTACACAGATTGCGTGCCACCAAAGCAAATATCAAGTCTTAAATCAGACTTTTGTATTTGTGAACAGTTTTTACAATGTTTGAACAAGGCGGAACAGTTTTGATAAAAACTTAATATTCACGTGACGTATTCACAATACGATGCGTTGTAGTGTACTGAAACGAGTTGGTATTTGCTTTGGTGGCACGCAATCAGGGTACCAAGCGCTTCTTTGCCTTTAGTTCTGTAATCTGAGATTAAAAGATTCTAAGCATCATGCACTTATTTGAAGTTTGACCGATTTTTAATAATTGTATTCTTTTGTTAATAACAAATCAATTTGATTTATTACTGACTAAAGCATCGAAACCTTTAAATATATTTTTCATTTCATAACGATAATACCTATAAAATTATCAATCTTGAGGTAATAGGCTATGTGACAGTAAGAAAAGAAATGGTTTGCATCTGTGTTTAATGTGAATATTAGCAGCGATTTTACTATTCTGACAGAGCAAATAAAAGAAAAATACAAAACTTTTGTATAAAACCATTAAATAGAAATATTTTTTGTTCCATGGTCACGTGACGGAAAAAGCCTGGGGTTGGCCAAGACGCCAAGACTAAAACAACGTCACACGCTAGTAAACTTCCGGCCAAAGTTACATTACTTTGTATTTTTTGACGAATGACAGTCGTGTGACGTCACACACTAGTGAGACGCCATAATGTACAGAGAAACGTTTTCGCAGCAATTAAAAAAAGTATTTTTTACTGAATTACGCGGCGAATTAAATTAAATATATCCACTTTTTATGAACTTCTTTAACATAAGTTAATAACGAGAGATCGTTTTCTAAAACTTGTTAAATACCCTTTTAAATGATACATGTTGCTCAGACTTCTTTGATACGAGTATGTGACTTTTTCAATGTACTCTCAGAGGTGGGCGTTAATAGTTGCGACACAGTTTTTATACCTAATGCAATTATAATCGTGCACATTTATTGTATTCAATATCTTTGTTCCAATAAAATATATTTCATTTTTTATATTTCATTTGTTTTTTGTATTTACCGCACTGTCGCTGTTTCTCACAGTCCTAGTTACTGTGTGGAGGCCAATGTGCGATCGAGGAGCTGGTTCAGGAACCGACGGGAATTTCTTGCTCTTCCTTCTGTAACAAACAGATTTTTTTTTTGGATGTTGTCACTTTTTCCGATGGAAATAGAATAAGACAACACATCACTTGCATCTTGCTTGCATTAAAAGTAGATAGAGAATGCACCATAGCCTATGTTCTATCAACATGGCCGTCACGGCCAGGAGGGGAGCAGGCATACACAGCTTTCCCCTCTATCGAATTGGGCATACAAAGGCATACCAACGATACATGATGTGACCGTCAGGATGGCAGGTCACTAATTTTATTTAGCGTTGAAATTATTTGAAATGGTTCCCAAGAATTGTTTTCCATTTACTTCTATCTGCTTTCTTTAATGAGGAATAATGCTTCCACAATATGTAAAGAATAATCAAAACATTTTAAGTGACCTGCGTTCTGACGTCTGGATGGCTGGTCACCCATCCGTAGAATACGTACCAAGTGCAATTACAGGAATTTGTTTTCTTAAAACCCTAAACCTTTATTCTGTAGCTATCCAGGAAATAAAGATACGGCACTTAGTTTAACGGCAGATTGGTAAAAATCACTGTTTTTGGACTTTTCATGCAACTTTATAGCTTACAATAGATAAAAAATAAAGCGAGACCAATCATTTATCTATGTAGCTTACTTTTAATTGATAATTCCTGACAAATAATACGTGCTACAGATATAGCTGGGATATATATTTAACTTATTACGTATCAGGTACAGCCGTAAAAGACACGTTAAAGTAAATGTTAGCCACATAATATTAAAATTTGCAACACTTGAAATGATCATCGTTTTAATAAGAAAATTAAATTAAATCAATTTTAGAAAAAATCAATCCAATCACTCGCATACTCGCCATAAAATTCCCCCCGCCATACATGATCATCGCAGTAAACTCAAAAAGTCCATCCATCAGAAACTTTTTAACAGTGAGTTGGTGGTAATAAATTCACTACAATAATCACATGTAGCGTTGCGGTGGTCATCGATGGGGGCGGAAAAGCTATTTAATTAATAGCTCCAATAAATGTGCAGTGTGGGCAATTGCCGATAGTACGTACACACGTTTTATAAACTCAACATTGTATGGAACGTGCAAGCCAAACACGTGGAAAATCTCAAGGGCTTTCCAGAACGGTACCTAATCTAATAAATACCGGGTCTCCACGGAAACAACGCCAATAATTCTTCCTGATATTCTCTAGTGGTTTATTGAAATTTATTTCTTCATTACGCTTTTATTGGACCTTGATCCACACACTTGTTCTTGATACACGTGTGCATAAGAAAAGCAGCCGTGAGGGAAGTATGACGTCTCTTTGTGCGGTTGGCCACCGGGTTGATTTCTGGGATAAAAACTTTTCTATGTCCCTTCCAGGGATAAAAACTGTGTATGTGCCTACCGAATCTAAATGAGTTCAGCGGTTTAAGCGTGAAGAGGCAACAGTTTATGAAGTGAAAATTCTTTAGCGCCGTTGTACACCTTTTTGTAAGGGTAAAAAATGTTAAACTCGCGTCAGGACACGTGGGCTGATCGCGTCATGACACGTGGCCTGATCGGGGATCCGACGAAAAGAATAAAATTGGAAAGGTTGTTGACTTTCAATATATTGGACGAAACATAGTTATATTTTATTTTATCGTATTATAATAATAAGTCTCTATCTACGACGTCCAGGTGGCAGCTTTATTGTGAAGAAAATGCTTTTTTTACAATAGATGTCGCTAGATGCGCTTAAATGTGATTCATGTAAGTTGATTTTTCTGGGAGATAAACTTTTTTAATGGCACATAAATTGTCATGTTTGTGTACGATAGCGCAATAAATAAATATTGTATTCTACCACATAAATGATAGTACTTTTATACTGATAATTAAAGCAATTCGTGCAAAATTATTCCCTAACCATTCCAAATATCAAAAATGCACAAAGTTAATATTTAAGTTTTAACTTCTGCCGGCACTCCCGGAGTGCAACTCGTCGTTTTTTTTTTAAATAAAAAGTAGTAATATAATGTTTATTTAATTAACGCTGTGTAACAGTGCAATAACAGAAAAAAACTCTAACCTAAATTATTTAGGTAACACCATCATAAAGGGAATACAATTGACCTTGATGTAAGTATGTTATAATTTTAAAAATAAACAAAAAACATGTTCTCGTGCACTGTTTGTGTTGATTATTTTATAAAATAAAACTGGATTGATTTATTTTTAACATGAACAAACAACTTCGGGAAACAGTAAATCTAAACAGATTTCATGCGAATAAATAAATTAACTCGTACTGATTTGCAGCTCTCAAGAGGTGTGCAAAAGTATTTATAAAAAAGTACCAGTGCCTACCCGTAACTTCGTCTGCATGGAACCACGTTCACCCCCTTATAGGGTGATTTCAAGTATAAAAACTATAATTTGTACTTTCCTGGGACTCAAACTATAGACAGACACAGTTTCGCAATTTATAATTTAGTATGGATTTCAGCTCAATCGCTTCAGCGGTTTAGACGTGAAGAGTTAACAAACAGAAACACGGAAAGACACACTTTTTCCTTTATTATATTGCATATAATAAAAGATATATGTATTGGTTTACTGTTAGAGATTGCCATTGATAAATATGCAAAGAATGCATTAAAAGAAAACTGCTCAATATCTGTGAATAGCTTTTTAACTGTTTAGTAACCGATGTTGCTTTCAACATTATGCATTGGAAAGCACTTTATGAAACGCTTTGTTTATTCATTCTATTTAAAAGATGATATGACTACATTTTTCTTTTCTTTCGACGAGATTGTCTCATTTTCGGATGCCGTGATATTTCAGTATCTTAAAGAAAATCTTCAGAGAGAATTATTAAAACTGAAAGTACAGTGGAGGAACTTTACAAAATATACAAACATTTTTCAAGTTAATATGAAAGACACCCATCTTTGTATATTTGCTTTAGATCATGAAATGTTATATCCTCTGTCTTGTCGCCGACGAGGTCGACGCTTAAACGGCCCTTTTCTGGACCAAAAAAGAGGGGGAAGGAAGGACGGGACAGATTTACGATCTCCCTCTCACTCCATGCGGGAGCCGACGGGTCTGACCAGCAGTCAGGCTCGCATTGCACAGGCTCCCCAGACGAAGATACCCCTTAGATGCCCCTGGACGTCTTCGTCGGGGGAATCCATTCGTGGCAATTACCGGCGGGTATGTTGCCAGTCTTAACGGGGTGCCACAACTATACGCCCGCACGCTCGACACACATTCTGGAGACTTAGGTCCTCAACATAATGTGCCTCGTGACCGGTGCAGGAGTATTGTCTAGTTTTAAACGGTTAGGGCTCCACGCATTCTGCTGAGCTATAGAGCTGGATAAAATGAGAGGGGAGAGGTTTCGCATATCCCCATGCTGCTACTACTGTGGGTGGGGAAGGCTTCAAACTTTTTATAGACATGAAAATAGCTACTATGTTATGAGACGTGCTGTATGAACTTATGAATTTGTTTCAAACTTCGGAGATGAATCACGGGGTCGAATGGAGTTAAGATAAGAACTTGGAAACTTGGTTTAAGGTGCTTTCTTAACTTATCGACTCGCTGTCCGAAGTTATGATGCGGCCATAATCACCTGAAAACTTTGTGTTTCAAAATCTACTACTTAAATATCAGTTCATCATAACTTTAACACTTTTATTTCATACTAGTAGATTAGCCGAACTCCATAACGCAATTTTTTTTGACGTGACAACGTCTTAAATTAGGTTGCGGCTGGGAGTCACTTATGAAAAAGTGTAACGCTCGGTAACGTTACGATGAGTTTAAGTTTACATGTACAATGTTTTAGTAAACAAAATATATTTCTATAGTTAAAATTTGTGCAATTCTTATTTTCATTCAATTCCTTGTTCCTATTGTGCAATTTAATTATATTCATATCAATAAATATTCTACCGAGAAAAAGACGTTGTCACGTAAAATCTTCGCCCGTAAAACCGACTTTACAGGCAACCATTTTTTATCAACTTTCTATACCTTGAATTAGGATTATATGCATTAACTTTAACTAACAATGTTGTATGTTTACATGCGGTTTGTTGAGCGCGTGACGTCTTGTGTAAAGAAAATATACTCCATTAATACATATTTCTTGGTTAGATCGTGAACATGTTACAAACATTTACAACTTTACAAAGTATTAATATTTAATACATTTTGTGTAAATTTTTGCGGATTCATTATTTAATTCTTTGTTATGATTGTCAGATTTTATTTTAATACGAGGCGCAATCAATTACCCCACCCCATAGACACAAACTTATAAAGAAAGGGCAGCGTTAAGCAATTTTTTAATAATTCAGCCAGTTTCCTTAAAAGCTTTTAATAATTTATGGTAGTATGATAGATGTTACAGTTTTCTTGTGAAGAAAAGTTTTGAAAAGAAAATTGTTATAGTTCCTATTTTGACGTTACATTTCTAAATGCTTGAGATATTGAATTTGAAGAAGGACATGGTGCTCTTAAAACTTGCTATTAAAAATATCATAATTATAATGTAATCAATCATTGTTAAAAATACTAAATTGTTATCGTGTCGCTGAGATTATTCAGACAATGAAAAATTTACTAAAAAATTGGAAAATTAGAGGAAGTTATCGTATTATATATTACATATAATATTATGAAGAGGAAAGATTTGATTGTTTGTTTGTACTGAATAGGCTCCGAAACTCCTGGGCCGATTTGAAAAAATCTTTCACATTTAGAATCCTACATTATCCTTGATGAACATAGGCTATAGAGTATTTTCAAAAAGTTAGGTATCGGCATAAGAACTTAGATAATGTAACAGAACGTGTGAAAAAAATACCAAAATTTAAACTTTTGTCGCGTACGCTGCGGATGTCATTGACAATAGAGCAAACTGATGTACTTGAGTATCTTAGAGGACATAGACATCTACAAAAAAGTCCGCGATATCATATGTCTGACTATTACTGTTATTATGTCACAACTAAAGGTCCCCTGTGGTTTCACCTGCTGTAATTTGAGGAAAAAGTTTAACTCACAAACTTAAAAGATGGACAAATGCTATTGCGGACTTTTTTTTATAGAACTTTTAAAGGGTTTATGTTTTTATTTATTTTTTAAGCATTTAACTGCTAGATGTTTAAATCTAAAGAAAAGTTTACTAGAAAAAAAAACACGCGGACCAGGCAACGGACGGGACTCGAACCCGCACCCTTCGCAATTCGCAATTTTAAAGGGTTTCCCTTATACATGATTTTAGTGTAACTTTGACCGTTTACACAGTGCACGGAAGCTCACAAATGGAACATTTTTACTCATTTTTGGAACATTTTTAATCGATGCTCCGCTCCAACTGGTCGTAGCGTGATGTTATATAGCGTAAAGTAGTATAGTCTACACCGAAGCGAAGAGAGGGCGAGCCCCTAGTAGTGTATAATGATTGAAGTTTTAGATTACCTCTCCTCAAGTTTGTCCATATCCTTGGACGCTGGCGGTTCAATCAACTCGATGGGCGCGTCAGGAAAGACGCTTCGTTTGTCGCGCTCGCTGCTGGACACTTTGCTGCCTGAATGCTTGTTCGGTAACGAAGAAGTCGCGGCAAGAGCTGAAACAAACATATATCAGAACATCATTGTACGCACTGCAGTGGCACAGGCCTTCCTTATGGATTGAATAAAGAGATTGGACCGTGACCCACCACGCGGGGCCAGTTCGGTTTGGTGGGTGCTAACGACTGCAGATGCAACCGGAACCAACGGCAACGGAAGGTACGTTAGCCTTCTGAAGCATTGAGAACCTCGAGATAATAAGTTTTTGATGTCGCTTCCAATGACCGACCATTGCGTGCTTGCTTTAGTTTCACGATCTCAAGTCGAATGCGCTAACCACTTGCGCCATCGAGCTCCTCAATCAGAACTTATATCATATTAAATTGAAGTAAAATTGCTGATTACTTCGTTTGTATCTTGAAAGAGGTGATAAATTAGGGAAAGCAAATTTAGAGTCTATAAAGAATGGCCTTTTTTTCCTATTGAAAATAAATAAGTTTGTTAGTTAAAGCACAGGATACATAACAGTACAAGTGTTAATGTTAAGTACTATAAATCAATCCAAAATAACAAAACACATGATTTATTTATTTCTTATGTTTTCACGAAAAACACTTATTTAATTAATCTACTTTTAAAATATTTTTTATACTTTTACGAGTATCTCTACGTTTAACTAAACTAAGTATTTTATTGATGAAATTCTTTTTTAATTTTATGTTTTATTTATTTGACCCTAACTACCGTAAACTACCACCAGGTCCAAATTGGGAGACCTTTTTTGGAGGAACTGGCGAAACAAACTCAGAGAGGCTTTTTTATTTTAATTGATTGAAAGTGATTGTAAGCTATTTGCTTGGAACTTCTAAGGCTTATATCGAATCAATATACGCATATTTACGCTTCAAATAAACAGGAAATTAAAGCGTTCAGTAACATGAAAAAGGTGAAGGCGTTTGAAGATATTTTTTGTAATATTGGTATATCGAGAAACATCAGTAAATAATAATCTTTAGGTACTAGCTTCTCAGCCATGAAAATATGTAACTTTTATGATAATAAAATTATTTTATGAAAAGTAACTTCTTGAAAGTTATGCCGAAAACCTGCTATTGTCCCGACTATTTTACCAAGCATTAAAGTAAAGAAGAATTACATTAAAAGTTTATAAACGAGGGATTTACGTCAGAGCTATTTCGCCGAATTACGATTTCTAAGAAACAAAAACCTATTCTTGTTTATTTTTGTGGTCTTTGCATGATATAGCCATATAGCTAAGGTAGGTATAGAATTCATCGAAAACATGTTACTTTCCTAAGCGTGGGTGACTAATCTATTAAACGTTGTTAGTTAGATGATAGAAATAATTAATGTGTTGTGTGAATTTCACTTGAAGTAAATGTTGAATTAATTCTAAGCTTAGTCGGTACATTGATGAAAAGTTAAACATCTTCACTATGGCGGTTGAGTTGACTCTGACATTTGGAACTTCCCTCCTGAGCTTCCCTCAAATGTCAATGTCACCAAAATAGCACAAAGTGCTTATTTTTACCATTTTGAGGACACAATTCCAAACGAAGTCTTTATCTATACTAACAATTTAAATACGAAAGGGTGTCGATCTGTTACCCCTTCATACTTAAACAGCTGAACCGATTTAGATGAAATTAGGTATAGAGATAATTGAGTTCCAGGATCATCCTTTAAGGGTATGAAAAGTTTGTATGGGAAATCGAAATTCCACGCAGACGAAATCGCATTTGTATAATGAGTCTGAGTGCTGTGAAGAGTGCGAAGACCCGGTCTACACACGACACGCTCTACCAGGTACAGGTACGCACTGGACGATTTTTCCCGCCCCCCTACAGCCGAGGTCCAAGTCTAGGAGACGCCCTCTACTTGAGCCGACCCCCTCAGGTTCGAGTGGTCTAGAGGCTCCAAACGGAGAGGAGACTCCCTCCGTGGGGAGATGCCATCCGCTTGGAAAACCTCTAGAGGCACTCGCCAATTCTCGGCTTAAGGTCCCCTTAGGATCTTGCCTTGCCGACCCCAAACCCGGTGATGCTGTAAAGGTCATCTTAGGTCACCAACAACATACAGGCTCAAAAAAAACTATGCTGTGAAGTAGGGCATCGGTCGGCGTTATTGCTGCAATTCTTTTTCATTAGTTGCAGAGCTCTGATTAGTCTGTAGTGGAATTTATGTTCTGAGTGATAGTGCCTACTATTGTTTCCGGATTTATGTACGAAGTATACACACGTGTTTCCTTAAATGCTTTAATATCATTGTGTGTGTTTAATGTTCAATTAGTCAATTAAAAACGGACCAATTGTTCTATGCTTTCGTAGAAGATGACGGGGGGTTTCCTACATTTAACATTAAAAATTGATAATGATAAGAAATTATAATTGATATGATATAAGGTCAATAACATTTGAAATACCAGCGACTATGATAATGTAAAACAAAATATGGCACTGTGAATGTGAGGCCACGCGCAATGAGAAGTTCTTTAGTCATATTTTTATTTTTTAAGCATTTAACTGCTAGATTTTTAAATCTAAAGAAAATTTTACTAGAAAAATTTTACGCGGACCAGGCAGCAGACGGGACTCGAACCCGCACCCTACGCTATCCGGGCGAATGCACTTAATGAAGGCATTTTCAATTTGACGACTGTGTATATTATACAGGGGAAAAAACAGCCCTTGCAATATTTGAATGATAAAACAGCTTGGTTGTAATTTTTTCAAAATTTATATAAAAACTGGGGGCATATACTTTTTCATTGTTCAATTTGTTTTGAAGATTTTTTCTTGCTATTTGGGACTTTTCTTTAAACTTATTGTTAGTAAATTCGCTGATTGTCTATTGTTACCTATTTGACATTATGTGATAGAAGTTCACCTCACACATGTATGCAAGTTTGATGTCAACTTTCAATTTGGCGACACTGTATGAAATAAAACAGGGAGAAAAAAGCAGCCCTTGCTGAGTTTCTTGCCGGTTCTTCTCAATACAAGGTCTCCCGCCGTAGATTTGCGAACCGATGGCGTAGCTTTTCCATATTCACAAGTGCTTGTAATTTGCCTAGACTGAATAAACGATATTGAATTTTTGATTAGTTTTATCGCTGGACTGTAAGCGAGAGTGCGAGTACGACGGGCGATTACTTAAAAAAATGCACGCGTGCACACGTTTAGAGGCAAGCGAGCATCGCTGGGCCAGTATCGGTGAGCGAGTATTATCTTTGATTGCTCTTGTCGCTCAGGGACACACTAGTGAAGAGAGTTCTCGCCGGCAGCGGCAGTGTGAATAGTCAGAAATCAACTATTAGTACATACATTTCTTTAGTTTAAAAGGAGTGTCTATTGTACGTTTCTTTTGCGAGAAAATAGCTGTAAGTTAGTCGTTTTTCGCCGGCGGTGGAACAACTGTCTAAAGGAGTAGAGAAGTTTATCACGGTTTTTACCTATGGTTGGATAATTTTCAAGGAAAGCAAAGCCGGATTTTGAGCGAGAACATAAACTATGACTTAAACCGACGCGGAGCGAGGGCTAATCACTGTCACTTTAATCATTTTAATAATTGTATTTATTACTAATCTTTTGTTTAGGTAAAGTCCGAACAAGGTAGCTTGTCAGAAACATACGAGGTACATACCTATATCAGGATTTTCAGGGTTCTCATTAAGCATGCGTTGTATCTTCTTAATCGTCGATAGAGATGCTTTGTTCTCCTGATCGAACTTCACTACGGAATCCATAAAATCCTCAGCATTTAATAGAACCATATTCGTTGAGCCAGGCTGTAGGGATAAACACGATTTACATAATAATTCTGAATAAAATAACAAAAGCTTAAAACTACTTAATGTCTAAAAACTTAAAATCAGAATTATCTGACTGAAAACTTACTTAATTTATTAAATACAATTTACAAAATACAAAACGACGGGTTGCACTCCGGGAGTGCTGGCAGAAGTGAAAACTTGATTATTATTATTGTGCATTTTTGATATTTTGGAATGGTTAGGGAAAAAAATTGCACGAATTTCTTTAATTATCACTATAAAAGTACTATCATTTATGTGGTAGAATACAATATTTATTTATTGCGCTATCGTACACAAACATGACAATTTATATAACATTAAAAGTTTATCTCTCAGAAAATCAACTTACATGAATCACATTTAAGCGCACCTAGCGACATCTATTGTCATCATCATCATCATCAGCCTATTAATGTCCCCACTGCAGGGGCACAGGCCTTCCCTATGGATGGAATAGGGAGATTGGGCCATGACCCACCACGCGGGCCCAGTGCGGATTGGTGGGTGCTAACGACTGCAGATGCAGCCGGGACCAACGGCTTAACGTGCCTTCCGAAGCACGGAGGAACTCGACATAGTAAATTTTTGGTCACCCATCCAATAACCGACCATTGCGAAAGTTGCTGAACTTCAACGATCGCAGCCGAACGCGCTAACCACTTGCGCCATCGAGCTCCTCACATCTATTTTAAAAAAATGCAGTTTCTTCGCAATAAAGCTGCCACCTGGACGTCCTAGTTAGAGACTTATTATTACAATACGTTAACATAAAATATTACTATGTGTCGTCCAATATATTGAAAGTCAACAACCTTTCTAATTTTATTGTTTAAGACTTACGCCATGTGTCCTGACGCGAGTTTAACATTTTTTACCCATACAAAAAAGTGTACAACGTCGCTAAAAAAGTTTTCATTTCAAAAATTTATCACCCCTAGCGCCGCCGCCGTCAGGAATGGCCCTATGGCAGCATTTCTAGTTGGATAGCAAGGCTAATCCGTTGACCAAGGTAGCTGCCAGCCTCTTGATTAATCTTAAACATAGCTATTGGTGTAAGTAAATAAACTAATAAATTAACAATAAGTCAGTAGTGAAAAAGGATTTTAAAGATATCTAAATATAACTAATACTAGCATGCAAGTGGTTTCGTTTATAATCTACTAGTTGTGCCCCACAGTGTTAAACGCGGATTAATAGGGATATTTTCCCACAGTAAAACGTAGCCTATGTGTTAATCCAGGGTGTCAGCTAACTCCTTAGCAAATTTTATTAAAATCGCTCCAGCCGTTTAGACGTGAAGAACAAAACAACAAACATACACACTCACAAACTTTCGCCTTTATAATATTAGTGTGATTCATGTAAATTTAAGCAATTTGTGTTCGTAATTCAAGAATGATTGTTTAGACTAGGTACTTAGTACTCAGTTATAAACATCTATTTTATCTGTGTCAACTTTTGAATTCTATCTAACATTGGATTTTTTATGGAATTAAAAAAGTTTGAACCTTATCGCTTAATGTTTACTTTAAAATTAGCGGTAGCGTTCGCTCGGAGAGCAAGATAGCCTCTTGAACACTGAACTTTCAAACTGTCAAAACTTTAACGGTCATGCTAATGGGTAGGAGAACATAGAAGTTAGTAAGAATTCGCTCACTTTGCTATTTTCTCTCCGCCTGTCGTAATCGTAGAAGTCGCCACTTTCGTCAGTGTTGTCATACAGGTCTTCATCATCAGACAAGTCGTCATCAGGCATCGTGTCGTCCTCCAGGATCGTCAGGTTGTGCAGCTTCTCCAGTGTTCCATAGTCTTCCTTATCTTTGTCAGAATCTTTGTTCTCCTCTTGATCATCGTCTGTGTAGATCTGTGAAAAAAAAGCTGTATTTAAAATTTATTAAAAGGTAGAAGCTTAGTCAATGAAAAAATAAATAAACAACACGGAATTTCTAAGGAAGATTTATGAGATCCTCCGCGTAAAACCTTTACCGCCTTATTGCAATTTAAATAATATTTCGTTTCTGTTTTTTCTTTTATGAACCGACTTCAAAAAGGAGGAGTCAATTCGTTTTTAATGTTTGTATCGTGTATTGGAGCTACAGTGTGTTGGTATTATATGGGCTGGAACCTGGGCTATGGAACGAAACTATCGGTTCATCTGCTTATATTATAGTTCCCAGACTGATAAAAATGGCAGGTGATGACTAGCCGGATACATTGCGGCTTTTATCCCCTAGAAAAGCCTCAATGCCGTCCTCCGCTATAGGGTGTGGAGAGGTATATTATTGTTATGTTGATACCTAGGCTTTTCAGTCACGGGTCCATGGGATCGGTCCTTTGAGACGTTCATGGTACCAAATTATTATTATTATATACGTGAGGTATTGTTAACGAGGTGTTTATAAGAATTTGGTTAATATTTCACGGGATTATAAAAAGTGGAAAATAAAATCGTTTTTTAACAAAAATAAAAACAGACTTCATGGAAATAAATCCACTGAAGAGTTCAAAATAAAATATTTAAAGAGAGCAGGTGCCATGCATGTTGATAGATCTGTTACCATTTACTGCTTAGGTTGGCATGGCGCCGACACCATTTATATGTTATTTTTTAGTGGTTTTGTCGCTTTTAACGTTTTTAGCACACAAACAAACATGACAGTGTCATATTAAGATCAGGAGGCCCACTCCAATTCAACGAAAAACTAAATTTCGTTCGATACTGCGCACTTTTCTTACTAAGATTCTGGTTCGTTTTTAATTATAATTATATTCGTCGTCGGAATATAGATTGAGGTTAACATTTTCTAAATCTACTCAAAGAAAGCTTCAATTTGACAGTTTATTGTTCAAATTAAGTATAACCTTAAATTGACGAAATTAAATTTCGTTTGAACTTGGTTATCGAAAGTTCGTTTCGGAGAAAGAGAGAAGACTTCCTGGCTTATATTTAGTCAACGTATTATATTAATGAAAGGCTTCAGGAGGATCAAAATCAAATTAGTGGTAAGTTGGTTTGATAAAATATTATAGGTAGGTAAACAATATCTCTTCAAACTTACATTTCAGGGATCTGAAGTAGCTTTATAAATGGTTTTATAAAGCTACTTCAGATCCCTAGTAGAATAGTATACATCGCATTTAGTATTTGCGTAATACTACTATGTTGCCTCATCGACTGGCGGACGTCACACTGTCCATGTGAATACGTTACCAACGTTACTCAGCGCTCAATTAATACGTCTTTCATTCAATGAAAGCTTACTATGACGATAGGTATACTGATGTTTTTGGATTCCCTCCAAAATACTATGAAAAGAAATGTCCAAGTGTGTGTCGGACTTGCACTGGATGAGGTTCCGTACTATAGTAGTCGGCCTTGCAAAAGGAGGGTTTCTCACAATACAATTTTAAACTAGCTGTGCCCCGCGGTGTTGCCGGGTTTATTAGGGATATTTTCCCGCAGTAAAACGTAGCCTTTGTTTTAATCCAGAGTGTCAGCTAACTCCATACCAAATTTTATTCAAATTGATTCAGCCGTTTAGACGTGAAGAAGTAACATACACACACATTCACAAACTTTGGCCTTTATAATATACGTGTGATTAGATCGAGCAAAAGTCGAGTAAATCTAGTTTCGTTTGGAGAAACTATTTATTTTTATAACTGTCAGTAATGGAGGCCATAGTAAAACGTATTCTATAAAATATTTAGGTACCTATCTCCATTCATGAGATAAAGCCCTGTGACAGATGGACCGAGGAAAAGTATATTAGTAGGTTTCCGTTACTCATCCTTTGGGATCGGAATCCTAAAAACATTAGAATTATTATTATTTTAGATAAAATTCTTGTAACAACCTTTTAGATTTCCATCAATTTATTCCTGAAATCATTAAAATTACGCATAATATTCAGGCCCGGTAATTTAGGTAGATAAAGACAGGTACGAAATGAGTCTAAAAAATATTGCCATCCATGAAATATAACTTCTGAGTTGTAACTCTCATTACGTTTTCAAATGAGACAAGAGCAAAAACAACTTTGCCACGAAATTAGATATTATTTACTCTAGTTGAAATTCTTTGACGCTGTCTACAAATAGGCACTTCAACTTTGACTTTATGTTTATGAAGGCGTCAAAGAATTTAAATTACCTGGTATACAATTTCGTTGGTCCTTAGTAATTAATCTGTTGGCTTTCTGCTTGTTTCTGCGTCGTAATCGCCACCCATTGAGTAAGAAACTATGTAATTAGTCTATTAGGCCTAAACATTATATTATTTTCAACACTAGACTTACATAATGAACAATGACTGAACATCAAACATTCGTTAGGCTCGACATATAATGGCACTTTATTTCTTCATTAGCGCTAATGTGCACATTATAATAATAATATTTTCTATTATAATAGTACATTTCTCAGACTACACACCAAATTAGTGTTGGGTAGGACACGACTTGAAAAAGAGTTTGTAAGAGTAGCCTCTTTTTTGTACTGAGCCAGTACAATGTCCCACTTCAAATGAGGCGAGGCGTACTGAAGCTCGGCAATACATTTGAAGTGACGAGTACAAATATGACATTGAGGCGTACAGAAGCTCGACATTACGTTTGTGTGCACGAGTAGCACCTCCTCTACGCACTATCAATCTTGCTGGATCCAGCATGCAGGACAGCGCTATACACGTAAAAGAGATAGAGATACAGATGGATAGTGCGTAGAGGACTTAAATGAAATGTCATGCCTCGCTCTCTCTCAGACTTACGAAGAGTGAGTGAGTAACGAGACGCGACTATCGCGACATTTAATGTGAAGTAGTACATTTTAAAATTTTGAGCCGCTCTTACATATTGACGTCATGTCCGGGACAAATGTACCGCCTCTTGTAAGTCCTACTCAACACTACACCAAATAACTAATGATGACTTGATTTCATCCTTTTTTTCATCAAATACAAGCTAATGTACTATGATTCCTTTAGATTTCTTAAACGGTTTTCTAACCATCTACGAAAGTAGATTATTTATCATTTTTTCCTAAATGGTTATAAAATTAGAAAATTTTATCCGTTTTCATAATTGGTTAAGAAAAGTAGATAGAAAAATTAATTATAATAATAATATTTCCCACACTCACACCAATTAGCCTAGTCACAAATTAAGTACTGTAAGGGTAGTTACATATACAAACGGGCCGGCATTATTCGGCACAGCCCGGCGGTAAAATAGAATATTATGTAAATAAATATTCGAGTAAAGATCACTCGGATTTCCTTAGCGGGCAGCATCAGCGGGCCGGCAGTCATCGGCAAGGCTGGACAGTAAACCAAATTATGTAGTTGAAAGTCGGGGAATCAGAACCCACTCGGCTTAAATTTTAGTTCAGCTAAAAATATGGGACGAAGACGATGTGTTGTTAGTTTCTGCAAGTATTGTTGTAATTGCCGTCTTTGTACTACGAAAAACCTGAAGATTTTGGGTGGGAAGCGGTCTTCAAAATCGCGACAATGAAAATTGAATACCGAGCGACGACAACCGAATAAAACAGAACAGATCGGAGCTGAACGTAATAAGTTGTAGTTGCTTTCGTTCCAGATATACTGCCGAATCGAATGATGGTGTCGACCCGAATGAAGCCGAAAAAGTGCCGTAATTTCTTCGGGTCGGCTTTGTTTTTCGACAAATACGGCAGAACCGACTATGCCGGCCCGCTTATGTGTGTAGCTACCCTAATGCTTGTGTTAAGGTAGGTTTACTAGGGTAACGAATAGAATACATATATATATTTGATACATATATAAGTAAATTTTATATAGAAATATATATATAAACATTCATGACTATGGTACAAATGTTCGTATTCATTATTCTAACATCTGCCCCCACCGGGATTCGAACGAGACCATTCGAGTAGAGCAATTCATCAATAAATAAAGGATGGTAGATAAAAGAGGACTGTATATTTTATAACTAGTTGTTAACTAATTACTTTTTTTAACTGGTTATTAAATTATTTTCTCTTACATTTTCTTAACTAGTTTTAACCAATTATGATAACAAGTGAGTATGTAAAGAAACAAGATATTTATGCCCATTATGTTAAAAACGCCGGCGTTGTGTAGTTGACTGATTTAAAGTAAAAAAGACATTATCACGTGCTCCTTTGTATGCTTAACAAAAAAACTTTCGTTTGTCATGTCATACTAGTTTTTATTTAAAATGCAGATCTTTGATTTTAATAAATGTTTTCTTTTATTATGCTAAACTTTTAAAAACAACATTACATGTAGTCCTTTTCTAGTAAAAACAAACACACATTTAACCTAGGAATCAGCGGTGTGATTTGAAACTGATATTCATATGAATTTCAAATCACACCAGCGAATAAGGTATTTGACAAGTTTTAGAAAACGATCTCACGTTATTTACTTATGTTTATGGAGTCCATAAAAAATGTATATTCATCATACTGTGGTGTATTTCAGAAAAAAAAACTAAATCCAAAATACCATTGTTAAGTTGCTGCGAAAACGTTGGAAAACTCTGGACATTTTTTTTTCTAACTAGCGTCGCACGGTTTGTGTATTTAGCCAATGTCAAGTGTTAAAATGTTTACAAATACTATAGCACTCGTAGTCAAAGTAATAAATCACGTCAAAGTAAGTGGCAGTCAAGTCAATTCCCCTTTCCCTATGTTTCAATAAAAGTGTAGGGATTTACTGGAACCTCCCCGTGGACTTCTTGAGGGAACGTCGAAAGACAATTTCCGCTATTTTGTTTCACTTGCCAACACTTGTGCATGTTCCCGAACGCTAAGTGGTTAATAATCCACCATTATTAGACACTAACATCCACCACAACACAATTTTTAACAAGAAAAACAAAACTATAAAGTGACGCTTCCCGATCCCGCCAAAAAGTCCTTCTGGACATTATGGTGTCTCACTGCTATGTGACGGCACACGAATGTCATTAAAACGTCAAACGTTACAATGCTACAAACGCTGCTACGTCGCTCTTCATCAGGCGCGTGGCCGTCAAACGTAAGCCTATTTAATATATAAAAAAAAAGTAATGTCAATTTGACCGGAAATTTACTAGTGTGTGACGTCATTATAGTTTTCACCAATCCCAGGCGTTCGTCCACGTGACCATAGTACGAATAAATCGTTTCTATTTAATGATTTTTCAGAAAAGTTATTAATTATTTGTTCTGCCCGAATAGTAAAATCGCTGCTAATATTCAAAATAAATACAGATGCCAACAATTGGTACTTTATTTTTCATGCTGTCAAATAGCTTATTCCGCGGTAAAAAGTGAGTTTGTTCTCATAGAATTAGTGTTGAGTAGGACTTACAAGAGGCGGTACATTTGTCCCGGACATGACGTCAATATGTAAGAGCGGCTCAAAATTTTAAAATGTACTACTTCACATTAAATGTCGCGATAGTCGCGTCTCGTTACTCACTCACTCTTCGTAAGTCTGAGAGAGAGCGAGGCATGACATTTCATTTAAGTCCTCTACGCACTATCCATCTGTATCTCTATCTCTTTTACGTGTATAGCGCTGTCCTGCATGCTGGATCCAGCAAGATTGATAGTGCGTAGAGGAGGTGCTACTCGTGCACACAAACGTAATGTCGAGCTTCTGTACGCCTCAATGTCATATTTGTACTCGTCACTTCAAATGTATTGCCGAGCTTCAGTACGCCTCGCCTCATTTGAAGTGGGACATTGTACTGGCTCAGTACAAAAAAGAGGCTACTCTTACAAACTCTTTTTCAAGTCGTGTCCTACCCAACACTACATAGAATAACACTGCTGCTGCTCTAGTGCCAAGTTTGTGTAGGAGGCCCAATAATATCTACCAATGTAATCGTAGTCGAGACTACGTTACAGTACCGCACTTCAAGGTACTCGCACCCATCACGGAAAGGTTTAATTTTATATTTTCAAAGTACATCGGTGAGATGCGATTATAAACAAGAGCACAACAATGTATCGATCGATTCAATCAACATCACACTTGGATCGGGTGCAAGCAAGCAAGTGCGATCTTTTTTTGGCATCGAATCAAATCGCCATGTTTATTTCGTCTCGTTTGGTCATCGTTTTTTTTCGTTTTCTGAGCATATATCTATCTCCTCGTGGTCGTTCAACTCCACTGCCATTTGTTTTGAGTTGAGTGTTTATTTATGACTGACGCTGACACAATTTTAATGTAGAGCGGAACGAATATGTATTCGGGATGAGGCAAAACGTGTGAGCGCAAGTAAGTGGGACTCCGCGGTTTTTCGTTTCATTTTTGTTTTATAAATTTTCGTAAAACATTTAGGTCATAGGCGCACAAGGCTGCGTTCAGTTTGCGCAGTTTAAAGATAAGGTACATTCGCAATAGTTGGTCATATAGGTCCATCAATAAGTTTTAAGTTTTTCGCAAATAAATTAATATTATGATGTGCTATTGCAGTGATCTCTTTTACGACAATGATTACATACCTGCTCACAAGTACATTAGTGTGCTACCCTTTCGGTAAAAAAAAAACGATTATTGATAAAGGAGCCCATTTTTATGTCTTCACGTCAGTGACTAACAAAGGAAGCGAACTTGACTTTTGCACTATCAATTATTTTCACCCACGCACGTCTTATCACCCTCCGTTGCCCAGAATGACGCATACACTGAAATCACAACTTAAAGTGGTGGCTTCATTCAATTACATGTTAGGTGTTATTGACTAAATGATTCGGAATGTTCTAACATAGGCACATAATAGCTTTACGACATGTATTTTGCGTGGCATTGGCGACGCCATATTTGGTATAATTGTTAGGATTTAATTATATGTATTTTATATCTTTTTGTTAATTAACGCGCCCGAACAAGAAATTATGTTACTTTCATCATTTTAACGCGGGGATTTTCTATCTTTTTTCAGGCTGGCCGGCGGCAAGGTGAATCTTTTGCACCCAGATTTCTTTTTGGAGTATTTTTCATGCCTGATTTGAAAATAATTGGTACTTATTTCATTTCTAGATTTGATATTTCCCAAAAACAAAACGATAGCTACGTTTTTTTTTTGAGAAATTGTCGAAAACGAAATAGTATTTAAAATATTATTTTCAAGACAAGTTCAAGTAACAAGCTCTCTCCAGTTCAGCATTTATGATATAGTTTTGTGCTACAATAGAAAGATTAGACAAGTGACATTTTTACGACCTTGTGCTGGAAAGGAAGACTTTCTTTCAAGGAGTCTCTTGTAAACATCGTGTATATATATACAAATATACAATCTAAAAGTGAAAAGACGTAAACACAACTTTCTGTTTGTATAACTTAACAATGCTTAGTTACCTAAGTAGCTACCCACCTTCTTGCTTTGTCTATTGAGGTAAGGGTATTTTAAAGACGAATAAAAGTTGAACGTAGGCGCTGGCGCTTATTCGTCCATTAAAGTTATATTTAAGATCAAATTAACATTACATTAACAGAATTAGTTCTTTTGTAGTTTTTTTTTTATATTTATAAGCTGTTGTTCGCAGATGACCTTTACAGCGTCACCGGGTTTGGCTTGTGTAGAGTAAGTAAAGAAAGTATAATATAGGGGTATATAGAGATGTCGTGGTAGAATCCCTAACGGGGACCCCGCAGCTCCGCATTAAGCAGTGTTGAAGGTATTCGCAGGACTTTTTTAGAGGATATTATGCTGTAAAGCGCCCGTAAGAGTTGCGGGGTCCTCGGTGGTCTGTCACTGGGGGGTTCGTAAGACTTGTGGGAGCCAGGTGTGAGATCCGTTCGGCGGTGTGCCTCTTAAAGGCGCCGTCGACTGTAAAAAGATTTTTTACCTGCGTTATAAAAAAAGGGGTGTATAGAGATACCTACATTATTTCACGTCATACATTATCTTACGTGGTTTGCACTATAAGAAATATACATAAGTACTCATTGGTTAAACACACACATTTGGCATGGGTTGGGTATTTAATTTTGTCCGTGTACATAGTTAGCAGGCAGCCCATCTCCTACAGTCAGTTTGCAAAGTTGCCCCGCAAAGAGTTTCCTTGTGTATCTTTGAATTTCCAGAATATCTCGGGAAAGTTAACAGTAGTCGCATTCTGTGTTTTTCGTTGCCTCCCAGACCAACAAATTACATGTTTAGTGACAAATAGTAAAGTGAATTATCGAGTGAATGTCTTTCCGTTCTTGTGAGCATGAGCGCTTAAACACTTTAATAACTCGGTTTACGACCAATCGCAGAGATCTTAAAAAAATATAACAGTTTGATTAAATTTGAAAATGTTACTTAATTTACGATAGTAATATATTAAGACTTACTTATTTTTTTTCTTAGTAACAGACTTCTTTATTGTTTAATAAATTTTATGTTTTGTGTCTCTTCATTGAATTACAATTGGCATTTCAGTGATATGAACAAAACGTGGCGTATTTAGCTTATTCCTGTATATTATATATTAATAAATATTTCCAACACTCACAAAGTAGCCTAGCCCCAAAGTAAGCACTGTAAGGCTGGTGTTATGGGATTCTAGGGTTACGAATAGAATACATATACTGTACATATATAAGTAAGTATATTTATATAGAAATACATATTAAACATCCATGACTGGAGTACACATGCTCGTATTCATTACACAAACATCTGTCCCCACCGGGATTCAAACTCGGGACGGGAAAACCCAGCGTACAAACCACTCGGTCACGGAGGTCGTTTAATGTGTGCTTCTAGCAAGATATTGAATGAAAACCGGAATTAGGTATTATACTTCTCTTCTTGACTAACTAAAGAAATGTAATTTATTTAGCAATTCAACTAAGGCAGAGGTTGAATAGGAGTCTGAATGTAAAGGGGTAATTTACCTGAACACTATGAGGTCGTCGCCTACGCTACGCTAGCAAAGCACTTTGTCTGATTGCCTTTATGCAAAAATAGCAATAAGGAGTATTGGAGCCACGTCCGTCGAAGTAGATTCAAGTAGTCGATTGACAACTTTTTAATTTACGTAGTTAGTACACTAGAGCCTTTTTATTTTCACAAACGCATATCGCCAAACATACACAACGAATATACCTATAATACTTCGTCCTTCTTTGGAATAATATTTTGGAAAACAAAACCCAACAGCCTTAATTTTCTTTATAAATACACAGCTGTTCATAACTATCCTAGTTGTTAGTAGAAACTTTGTTGATGTATGTTTTTACAATATTTAATTAATCTAAATTTATTAAAATATTGTCTAATTCCAAATAAAAAAATATATGTAAGTATATTTTCGCCCATGGTAGTTTTTTCCCTATGCATGGTTATTTTTCAATGGTAGTTTTTACTCATCCATATTCGTTTTTATGGTATTTTCCTCCACCTAGAGTAGTTTCTAATAGTTTCCCTCCCCTTAGGGCATTTATTTTTAAATTCGTTCAACCGAGTGTTCGTTTAGGTATAGATAACCATATTTATTTATTTATTCATGGAAAACAAACGGCATGTTAAAACAAAGGATAAAACAAAATGATGTAGCATTGATAAGCCTTACGCAGTTTTCACAAGTACAATCAAACATAATATACTTTATCCAATCCACTCACGAGGCCGTAGATTAATTTAAAACAAAATAAAAACAGAAGTATAAAACTTAGCATAAAGCCATACCCACCAATTTTTAATTAAGGTTTTCTAAGTCTTATTACTAAGCCTTCTCTGTTCGTCTATCAGTAACTGTACAAATGGAAATTTAATATTAGTTAATACTGTATTGGTTAAATAACGCTATTATGAATTTTATGTAGCGTAATAAAAATAATTAAGTTTATACTATGGCTCAGTATGGCTGGCAGCCAAAATGGCGGTGTTTCTAAGGAATACCGGCCATCGGAAGGTCGGATGTGGCCGGTTGCCAATCATTATTACGTTACTTCCCTCGGCTGTATTTCGGGAATCACTGTAATGTCGTTAAAGTGTCTCTTGGGAATTTTTATAAAAAATAAATAAATAAAACATTTTAATTGTATATAAATTCTGGACAAATTAGTGCTTTATCACACTGATGGGTTGCGAGCATTTTAACCCCTTTTAAATATGTTAAAATAGCCTTTGACAATTTAGCGATCACACGGCAGCCTCCACTCCCTCTGGGAGTGAATTGAATGAAACGGCCGTGAATTTTCCATCTAACATCCAACGTTTTACTGCTTTTATTTCAGGTGAGAATACTAATAAGAAGGCCTGCTCAATAAATTAGCGTGCATAATTATTATTGTTTGATAATTCGTCAAAACGCCTATAACTTTTATTACAATTTTGATTTCGTTTCGTCACTTGCGTCAAAATGAAACGGAACACCTAATTCATTCGGTTGCAACAAGCCAAACTGCATTCGAAGAGTAAAATACAATTAACACCGAAGGAGATGCAGCTAATGGTGACATTCTCCCACCGAGTGACGCATACACAGTGGTAGTCTGCGTCATTATGAACATGAGCAAGAAGCAATGACATAAATGTTCGTCGTTACTATTCTAAAATGGAATCGGCAGAACTCTGAATTGATTTTTAATATCATTGAATTTGGCGACTGTTGATGAGCAATCTGGTATTACTTCTTCAAGAATAAAGGCCATATTGTTAAAAAAAAAAATAGATAGATTAAGGAGTTTCGGGGGCGGAATGGTTTTACTGACTAAAGATTTCCACCAAAGGTGACAATTTATATTCCGAGAATTGGAAGATCGACTACTGCCAAAAAAGGAAGGGCTTGCCTCTTTTAATATCTCGTTGCTGAACGATCAATCTACAAAAAATACGGAATTTGGTGAAAGCTGTGTTCCTGTCGAACGGATAGCTATCATTTCTTTCGAATTACTGTAATCGGTACGAAGTTTGCCAGGTCAGCTAGTAGGAAATATAAAAGGCTTATTTGCATCTTCCTCTTTACTGCGTCATCCCCTTCTCAGGCGTTGATCGCATCAGATGAAGTCTGTAAGGCCGTTATGGCTAAAGGCATCCCCCACGGGTCTTTTTAGTCAGAAAGAGTACATAACCTTGCAGCTGGCTGCAGGGTATCCATGAGGATTTTTCACCCCTCCCCCATCTGGGAGGAAAAAAAACTTCCTCTTTAAATAAAAAGCTTTATTTATACCTTCTTAAAATTAGTTCTGATTTCGGCCACGCGTCAAAAGATCTTCTTCGCATTATATTTATTTTCACAGTAACTAACTGTCTCAATAACAAACGAATACCTTCTTTCCCATCAGAAATTCAACGCAAATAACAGTAACGAAGCTGTAGGTATTTAATTTTTAATACATGTTACATGTAGCTGTTATTATTTTGGCATCAAGTACGTAAACAGTGGGATTATTCTCCGAAACCTGCTTTGATAGACATGTTAAATTATTGTATGTGCGGCGGGCGGTTGCCCGAAGCCGTAGGCTTTCAACTTTAGTAATTATGTTACAGTTGAAACAGAATAAATTTTCTTTGGTCTGTACCTGAAAATCCTATTTCGTTCAACCTTGTTTTATTAAGAGGGCTTCGTATTCAAAGTATTAATAACATTTTAATGTACAACCCCTGCTTACAGTAATTATCTGTTTATTAATAATCATAAAAATAATCATTATTTATTTAGGAACACACATCAGTACCAGTTGCTTAGAGGTTCAAACACAGTTCTCAATATTCAATTTCTGATTTTCACTTTGTAATAAAGAAATAAATAAAAGTGAACGAAGTATCTTTTTCCAATAAAATCATAAATTTTCATTTACTGTTAATAATGTATATTAACGATGATGATGACTTTCGTAGGCTGGCTGGAGTGGGCTGGATAAGAGTAGCAGAAAATCGGGAGCAGTGGCGTGCATTAGGGGAGACCTATGTCCAGCAGTGGACGAGCATGGGTCGATGATGATGATAATGTATATTATGAATATGAGCAAAATATACCACAAGTGAATAAGTGTTTTGATGATTCAATAATAATGTGACAAATTATGGAATATTTTGTAGCATTCAATGATTCAAATCTCCCTATTCCATCCATAGGGAAAGCCTGTGCCCCAGCAGTGGGGACATTAATACGCTTATGATGATTCAATGATTGGTTTTCATACGCTTTTTATTCGCTTTATAGCACTGGCGTGACAAACTTGATGCTTTCGTAAAATTTGTCGGGCGATAGTTCAGAACTGACACCCATGAAATAAAAAGGAGGCCTTTGCCCGGCAGTCGGACACTTTGAGCCCATTAGTAAATAATTTACAAAATCTAAAGAAAATTTTACTAGAAAAAAATCCATGTCGACGAAGCAGCAGACGGGTACTGATGGTAAAATCTATTAGATTACTGACCGTAATATTTTTTTTTAATTCTGCTTGAATGCGGTCTAATAGTGAAAACTTCTAATTGCCAAACTTAATGAAGATACTCTAATGTCCGCTTTAACTGCGAGTGCAGCAGACCCATTATAGACTCCGTTTAATTAACTCGCAACAATGAAGTTCAAATTCTTCCACTGAATAGTAAGTTAGTTGAGCGGAATTCTCAAATAGAAAGGCAAAAACTACAGTAAAATTCGCTTAATACAATTTCTCGCATAATACGTAATTTTAAGATGGACACGATTTGTGAGCGTCAGAATGGCCGGTCACTACCCATATTTTACATCGAAATAATTATAGAAAGTTGCTACCTAGTTGCTTCTAGTTGCTACTAATCGTTAAATAGTTGCTACCCCCGATTAAAACAAGCTTTTAAGCTTTTTAGGGTGACCAGCCATTCTGACGTCAGAAGGGCTGGTCACCTATCCAGTGAGAACAAACTGCGTCACTAAATGGAGATTTTTTTAAAGCAATAGTTGCTACTAGGTTGCTACCTTTATATATATCGTTTTGAACCTCCCAGCTTTTAAGGATAAAGAGTTATAATCAATTGAGTGTTCAGACATTATTAAAACTGAACGCCTGTAGAATTATACGAGCAAATTCGAAATCAAGTGCATAATGGGTATTGCATAAGCAGGCGCTGCGTAATAGAATTTATTTTAAAAGTTGTCTACTATACATTATGTAATGTATGTTTTTAATTGTAATAATATAATGAATAATATTATTTTACCGTGCGAAACAAGACAAAATAATGTTAATTTCTGTATTGAGTTATTTTTGTTTATTTGTAATAAATATTTCTGATGAGGGTAGGTAAATTTTTACTTTATTATGCAGAACAGTCTACTTTTATTTCTGGTACAATTATCGCATTCAATGTTTGTATTGTTTTATTATAGTAAATTAATACCAATTGTTGAGGAGCTCGATGGCGCATTTGGCTGCGATTGTTGAAGTTAAACAACATTCGCAATGGTCGATCATTGGATGGGTGACCGAAAATCTTCTATCTCGAGTTCCTCCGTGCTTCGAAAGGCACGTTAAGCTATTAGTCCCGGCTGCATCTGCAGTCGTTAGCACCCGCCAATCCGCACTGGGCCCGTGTGGTGGGTCATGACCCAATCTCCCTATGCTATCCATAGGGAAGGCCTGTGCTCTAGCAGTGGGGACATTAATAGGCTGATGATGATGATGATGATGAATACCAATTGTGCGGGACGCCGGGCTATCGTAGTAGCGAGAAGTTACCGACCCGCACTTATTAGGTGGAGGGTCGAACGGAGGTGTCTTGACGATGGAAGTGGACTGTAGCTGGCGAAATAAAACCACTCAAGATTCGTTGTCGAAGAAAGTCGGTGTGCGCTGGTAATGGATGGCCGGTAAGAAGTCTTCAAGATCCAGGGAGAACCGCTAATTATTCCTTCTTCTTATTAGTAGGAGCGCCGGTCGCTGAATGACATAAACAAATCTTAGTACCAAACAAATCGCACCAGTAAAGTTAGTTTTAAACAATAATCACTATGAATTGATTTCAATTATTGAATTTGTTCCACCTGGATTTGGTGAAATGGGCCATTACAAGGCACATCGCAAACGTGAGAATATATGGCAGTGTTACAACGATCTGAATAATAGAATTACAAAAAGTAATAAGAAAGTAATGTGCAGTGTAATATATTTAAAGAGAAAAAACACAACTTCTTTTTATTAAATTATTATTGTTAGTCATTATTTGTTTTATTTACTGCAATAATGACTTTAAATAAGTTTGGGTATTGCATAAGCAGGAAGTGGCGCCTGTTCAAGCAATACCCATTAAGTGCGGGTCGGTAACTTCTCGCTACTACGACAGCCCGGCGTGCCACACAATTGGTATTCATCATCAACATCATCATCAGCCTATTAATGTCCCCATTGCTTTGGCATAGGTCTTCCCTATGGATGGCATAGGGAGATTGGGCCATGACCCACCACACGGGCCCAGTGCGGATTGGCGGGTGCTAACAACTGCAGATGCAGCCGGGACCAATAGCTTAACGTGTCTTTCGAAGCACGGAGGAACTCGAGCTAGAAGATTTTCGGTCACCCATCCAATGATCGACCATTGCGAATGTTGCTTAATTTCAACAATCGCAGCCAAATGCGCTAGCGCCATCGAGCTCCTCAACAATTGGTATTAACTTACTTTAATAAAACAATACAACGCTTTGAATGCGATAATTGTACCAGAAATAACAGTAGACTGTTCTGCATAATAAAGTAAAAATTTAGCTACCTTCATCAGAAATATTTTTTACAAATAAACAAAAATAACTCAATACAGAAATTAAAATTAGTTTGTCTTGTTTCGCACGGTATAATAATATTATTCATTATATTATTACAACTAAAAACATACATTACATAATGTATAGTAGACAACTTTTAAAATAAATTCTATTACGCAGCGCCTGCTTATGCAATACCCATTATGCACTTGATTTCGAATTTGCTCGTATAATTCTACAGGCGTTCAGTTTTAATAATGTCTGAACGCTCAATTGATTATAACTCTTTATCCTTAAAAGCTAGGAGGTCCTAAACGATATATATTAAGGTGCAACCTAGTAGCAACTATTGCTTTAAAAAAATCTCTATTTAGCTACGCAGTTTGTTCTCACTGGATAGGTGACCAGCCATTCTGACGTCAGAATGGCTGGTCACCCTAAAAGTAGTTTATTTTGTTTTAATCGGGGGTAGCAACTATTTAACGATTAGTAGCAACTAGAAGCAACTAGGTAGCAACTTTCTATAATTATTTCGATGTAAAATATGGGTAGTGACCGGCCATTCTGACGCTCACCACGATTTGGCCTCTTTGAAATCTTCTGAATATGGTTTTACTAAAGTCTTCTCTGTTTCGCTCAGCTATTGTTTGCTAATTCCCCTGTCTCAGTCATTTTTCATATGTGTATAAAATATGTTTGCCTGATATCAAAATATAAAGACAAAATGAAGAGTTGTGTTAATTTTTCATTCGTGTTAATTTTGGATGTTACAGAGATAAAATAAATCAATGGTTGCAGATGACGGTTACTTTTGACAGGATATTTAATAATTTATTCGGCTGATAGAGAAAAATCGGTCCGCAGCTATAGGTATCCTAAACAAAACACAACATTTCACGAACAAATGCTACCGGAGTTTTTCAAAAGATTGTTTCTTTCGTTAACTATCGTAAGATTTCAATTTCATTACAAATCACTTAATATAAATTTAATTACATAGGTAATTAAATTTCCTTTTCAGCTTCAGTCATTAGTTTTCGATTTATGTATTACGGTATGAATAGTATTACACGTAGGGATTCATTAGTAATCTGTTATAGCAGGAGGAAAATGAGATTATTGAAATCTACGTGATCTAACTCTGAGAACAATACTTACTTAATTATTATTCCGAACCCTAATTCGTAGGGCGTTAATTTCTAAGACAACGTGAATTTTCTTTCATTTGAATTCCAAAAAAGCAAGGTATTCTATTCCTAGTAAATTATATCGTATCGCCGTCTCTGAGTCTCTCAACATTTGAAATGTATTTGAACATATGCTTTAATAATGATTGACGTTATCTTTCTCTGTTTTGTGCTAACAAGTACATTAATAGTACAGGGTGTCCCATAAGTCCTTTGAAATTTAAATTTGGAATAAAATTCAAATGGCGCGCGGGGAGCGGGGGAAGCACCAACGGTCTTTCGGGATTCAGTCGCCATGGACATGGAGCGTTTCACCTGAGCGGACCGAGCTTTTTGTGTGCGTGAGTCTTATCGCAATAATGATTCGGCCACCATTTTTTTCTGATGAGGCTCACTTTCACATCAACGGCCATGTCAATAGGCAAAATTGTCGCTACTGGAGTAGCGTAAACCCTCGTTGCAAACATCAAAGGCCCTTACATAGCCTTAAAGTCACAGTTTGGGCGGTTATGTAGGCATCATAGGCCCATACTTTTTTGAGTACGAACATGGTCGTGCGGTTACTGTTACTTCGGAGCGGTATGAACGTGGATTTTTTTACACCAGAGTTGATTGAGTCCATTGGACTTTTTCTTATAGGGTTACCTTAAGTCTAAAGTCTACGAAACAAATCCGCGGTCAATTGATAAACTAAAAGAAAATATCCGGCGAGAAATGTCAAGCATTTCAGAGCGTACTTGCCGTGCAGTTATAGAAAATTTTAGTCGTCGTTTACAGGAGTGCCAAGACCGAAATGGAGTACATACAGAAGAAGTTATTTTTAAAAAATAATTCCCTTTGAATGTAAATTACTAAACAACGAATAAAAATTTCATATTGTATGTACATAGTTATTGTTTTTAATTTTTTTTTCGGTTCAAAGGACTTATGGGACACCTGTATAAACCGGGGAAAAGGGAGATCAAAATGCTTTCCCTTTATTTATATCATGTTCTGACGAACCAATTGGTTTCCCATTCTTGGAAATATCTTAACATGACTCTTGAATTTCACAGGAAACGAAAATGAAATTGCGCATGTATGTAAACCTACACAAAATATACTGAATCAAGATGGATGATATCCTCAGTGATTTTCACATGAAAACAGAAAATGATCGAGTGCTCTGCATGGCTAAAGTGATGGATGGACATTGTTTATAGTCGTTGTCAAACCAACATCTGTTATGTGCAAAAAAATATAACTTTAAGTATCGCCGCACACTGGCCGCACGCGGCACCCTCAAACGCACCACGAGAAGCTAGAAGCGGCTACAAAGGTAGGTGAAGCGCGCGACAGCCACTTGTGGCCGGTGGTCGACACTTGCCGTCGGTGGCTGCTACTTTTTTTAACATATGCGTGCAGTATCATAATGGACTCTGACGAAAAAGGTTTGTAGGTGGGGAATCGCGAAGTGAAGTGTAGCGACGTTTTGTATCGGCGCATTAGTGGCTGGTGTGGGCCACAAGAAGCGAGCAACGGCGATTTTTAGCGTGAGGCGGCCACCGGCGTTAACCGTCTGCGGCGAGTCCATATAAAATGTATGAAAACTACAGAAATATGCCGGTGGCGGCGTTTTGTGGTTGTGGCCGGTGCCCCGTATGCGAGACCCTAAGACATAGTCAGCAGTGAATATTGATATACATATTATATTATGATAGATTATCATAGAAGTGTTTGTATTAGAAAATTCGATTATTTTACTAGTCATAATGACGAAAATTCCGAAATCTCCAAAAAGTGCAGTGCACAGTAAGAATAAAAGCGAATTTTGTCGCATTAATGTTGGAGGGTGCCGTAAGTACATTTAGTTTTACCAACTTCAGCGGAATCTGTTGGCGATATGAACAATCATCTAGTTGACGTTTCGTATGTAAAGGGTTTTAATTTTGGGAAATATTATCGTTTTCTGGATATAAAAACATTTTATATAGAATTCTTCGTATTTCATAATGATATTTCTTCCCCAGTCGAAAATAAGAAACGAACCGACCAGATCAAAGGTATAAGTATGTATTAGATAAAAAAAAACGAGCGAGCCTTATAGTAGTCGCGTATGATGTGTAACATTGGAAACCTCACCATATATTAGTAAAAAAAGTCTTCCAACACACTTCCGTCCCATTTTACGAAATCACTCCCACAAATTGCAGAAAAGCGAGAGGAAAGATGTTACACGTCAAAAATACCTACATATAAATAGCAATTTTGTTAAAATGGCGCGGTACACTTTTCGTTATGGATTAGATTATAACGTACGACCGTAGTATCGTAATAATTAATTGCAGATATGAAAACAGATGCGATGACTAATGAGACCATTGTGTTTGGGCTATTTGCCTTTGTTTGGGGCAGTTGCTAATGTTATCAATTCGTGATTATTCAGGTGTAAAATAGGTACCACCGACGGACTCCGTGACGGCAGCCCCCCTTGTAGTTCTGTTCTGCAAAGAGGGGGGCGGCGGAGGGAGCTACACGGGCACGCCCAAGTAGCCCTCCGTAGCGGACGGGGGGCGGTATGGTGGGCACTAGGCCGCGTACTCGGCCCCCATGCGCGGGCCATCCTGCGCACGTCTGCGGAGTTCCCGCGATACCCCGGGAGACCCCTGCCGCGAAGCCCCGGCTAGGCCGGGAGGCTGCTAGGTGCGGAGACGCGGAAGAATCCCAAAACGGGGATCCCGCGGCTTCGCGCTAAGCAGCTTAGCGGGTATTCGCATGGTTTTTTAGCGGATATTATGCAGTAAAGCGCCCGTAAGAGTTACGGGGTCCTCAGTGGGCAGCCACTGCTGGGGCTCGTAAGGCTTGCGGGAGCCAGGTGTGAGGTCCGTTCGGCGGTGTGCCTCTTAAAGGTGCCGTCGTCTGTAAAAAGTATTTTTTGCCTGCGTATATAAAAAAAGGTGTAAAATAGGTAAAGATCAAAATATGAAGAGTTAAAAAGATGATTGTGGATTGTAAATAAACGGTTTTTCATTTGATTTAATACACATTTTACACATTACATAACGTACATTACATATTCTGTCACCATTGCGAAATTTACTTAACTTCTACGATCGCAGAACGTAAAAATCAACATACTGAGTAAGGTTTCCGAGACTCCACGAGGTAGGGGATTGGATTTAGGCCGCCTAGGGCAGATAGATGGTTGAAGCGGCACAATTTTTAACGTCTTGCCAATCCCACACAAGATATTAGCATTTATCTTTACTGATATTATAAAGAGAAGAGATAAGCGTCTTATATACCTATATGATTTCAACGAATAAAGTAGAATTATAACTACTAGACGGATTTCAAAAATATTTCAGTATTAGAATAGGGGTGATGACTACCTTTTTTTTTATTTCGCCAATGAGGTAGATTATCAAAAAGTTTCGACACGATTTTTTTCTTTATACACATAATGAGAACATTACGGAGATCTATTTATATGAAATGCTGCATAACGTCTCGTCTTGGAACAATTTTAACTTCGAAATGACACGAACGAGCCCCTCGCTTTTCGTGTCATTTTCACTTAAAAAATTGATTTGATTTTGAGATTGAGACGCAGTTTGACTTTGATTTAGGTATTTTAGTTGAAATACATAGATTGCTATTAACTGGTTTTTCAAATTTCCAAAATAGAAAATGAAGACTCCTGGTCAAATATATTGTGGTAACTACAGGCAACTACGGAACCCTACACTGCGCGTGACACGACACGCACTTAGCCGGTTTTTTTTTATAATCTGATGGACTACTCGTAAATAGAATTACGTATACTTTACCCTGTCATCATCCTTATTATCCTTTTTTTCGATGACGGGGAGAAAAAATGCATTACATCCACGACATTGATCAACGCCACGTTGGTTTGCTGTCAACAAACTCTCGCGACGCAGGTAATTCAGTGAGTACAGGCGTGGTGCATTCGGTAAGCGGCGAGCTGCCCGAGGGTCGCTAGTCGGTGCAGGTATACTTTGACGTGCACTCACGCAAGCGGTGCATATGTCAAACCTCCCCGCCTCCGACCAGCAGCCCGGTCCGCACCCGCTTTAGCCGATCCTGGGCTTCTCCGTTCACAGCGTCACCTGGCTAGTCTCACGGACCGCAGCCCGAGCGGCTAGTCAGCCGACCAGCTCCCGTACCTACCAGGTACACCAACTCCCGATCTACCCCTCACCCTCCAGGCGTAACTGCGGGATCCAGTTATGAGTCGCCGCTATCCTTATTATCCCTGAGTAACAAGCAATATTTCACCTGTGCAAAGCCAGAGCGGATCACTAGTACTTAATGTTCTAGCGCATAATTCTAGTGGCTTTTAACGTGACAGGCAATAACAGGTAACGCACGTCAGGTAACATTTTTATAACATAACACATAATTGTATGTCGAACTGTCAGTTTGAGAATTTTCTACCGATGAAATAACAGAGGAGGAGGGGCAATGGAGGAGTCGACACGTATATATTTTTTTGTTTTGATCACGCATAAATTTTTATTATATGTGACTGAGGTCGATCGTGCCGGCTGGCATCGTTAATAAATATTTCCGTAATAATAAGTCTAAACATGAAAGAGATAGTACATTATGTTTTTCAAGATACTTAAGTAATTTAAATTTGTTAATGCGATTTCATTAAGTTCTTAATTAGTGTGTAATAAATCATATTAGTGAAGCGTACTTACTTAAATATCAAGAAAATCTAATAACTGTAGAGTGAAACATTAATGTGTGGAGGTACATTAATTTAGATTAAACATTATCTCTATGTCGACATTGAGTTAATGAATACTAAGTATATTAAATTATAAGCTCAATCAGTTTGAAAAATATTTGAGTAACTATACAAAATTGCTAGTAAGGTTTAGAATTTTTATTATTTTATTTTAGCATCAAATATTTCTTGCTGATCATTTAATTTGCATCTAAAATTTAAACATGATTTGTCATTCTCTTTTGGAAAAAAAACAATAGTTTCCTGTCATTTCATTCTCTAATAAATTAATCTGAGAAAGCCGTTTGTGTTCGATCTTCCACAATGCCCGCACGAGTAAATGGAATTTCACGCAACTGTGAGCATAGCTATATTAAGCTTAAAACTAATTAAATATATTGAATGTAGCCACCACACATACTTATACTATTTATAGAGTTCTAATTGGAAAGTATTTGTGTACAAAAGGATACCCCTATATTTTGCTAAATAAAGTATCGTGAGATTCTGCAATTCATTTCTAATCCATATAGAAGAGGAAATTAAGAAAATTTAAGTATAATTTCTTATAGTAAAACTATAACAAATGTGCTTTAGCTAGTGCTAAGTATTTGGGGATCTCAATCTTGGGAAATTCCGCTATATTTATTTATTACAACAACTGTTGTTCGTGGATTAGATGAGGAGAAGGTTACACGTATTTCAGTATTATAATAAAATAATACCCATATTAGCAACACAGTAACTGCGTCAGAACAGCTTAGTAAGTACTTACTTATATTACAAATATTATGTCCAGGCATTTATCGGTCGTACCTATACATGATTTCCAGGCGTGTGCGTCTGCAATGATGACGTCACGCAAATTCATGCTAACCCAGATATGTGACAGGAATAGACGGCACGTTGCATTCTGAAATTCATATTTAGTAATCGCCCGTCGAGTGGATCGAGAATTCACGCGTGGAATTCGCGCTATGGCGCCCGTTTGGTGCTGACGTGACCTTATAAAGCCGGCTAGCAATTTGCGCACTGGATGGAGAGCTAAATAGGGCGGACTCGACACCTATTTATAACGACCATTATAAAGCTCGATGCCGATTCAAGCACGTACAGTCCGGGAGCGCATTCTGCATTCGATGTTTCATATAATATGAAAAATCTCATAAGTACGAATACGAACTTATAAGATTTATTGAACTCAGATGAACGTGACTACCAAACAACCTACCCATTTTAATTAGTTAGCGCTGTTAGTCACTAACATTTAATTTATTAGCGGTTTGCTACCATTGTACCATTGACGCTGAGTTATATAGTCAAAAAAATATAAAATAAAAGCTTTTAAAAAAAATTACCACCGAACAACAAAAAATATTTTTTTTGTCATTTTTTATATTTAGACAAAGTAATATTTGGAGTCGGTTCCATGCATGTCTGATAGATCTGAGTTCCCATTTACTACTTGGGTTGGCACAAAGATAATTCTTTATTATTTAACTGTTTGGTAGTTTAATTTTTAGTTAAAAAGGTTTTATGTTCCAAGACATTGTTTGATAATAATAGTAATATGTCATTGATATGAATAATTATTGTAAATATATGGTAGATACAAACTCATCACAACACACATACTCATCATTAAAACCTAAATATTTTAGAGTTAATGAACGTTAAAGAAAAGTTATCTTTGCCCTTATCCCTATTTGGATATACCGTCGTGTATGTACGAGAATGTCTTTCAGTATCATATGTATGTACATTTACTTTTTAGAGAAGAGTTACCCTTCTCATTTTCCCAACGAACCAAAATATTCTATCTAGATTATTTTCCGAGAAAACACGAGAACTAAGCAAGCTTTATGAGCCAAACTAGATGGCAACGCGTAATACGATATCGTTGAATATTCGGTCAGAGTTTTGATACATAAACAAAGGCTGTTTGTGGGGAAAAACAAGGCTTTAATAACGCCACAAGAACGAACACACGACGCCATTAGCGAGCGCGAGAGAAGTGTAACGAGGAGCCCAATTTATTTATATAATTACTAGCTGACCCAGCGATCTTCGTACCGCTATAAAAATAGGGGCAGGTGGTGGAGAAGAGAAAATTTATAAAAAACAAAAAATGTGGAAAAAAAAATTAAGGGGTGTGTAACGTAGTGTTCTATCAATTTCCTGGGATAACATTCCTCCTAACCCATATGAGAACACTACGTTAGAATACCCAATAGTTTGAATTTTGGCGCGAAGGCGCATTGTAGGTTTCAGAACACTACGTTACAGGTGGACAACCATTATCACTTAAGTATATGAAAAATAGATAGTAGCCGATTTTCAGACCCACGGAATATGCATATAAAATTTCATAAAAATCGGTCAGGCCGTTTCGGAGGAGTATGGTAACTAACATTGTGACACGAGAATTTTATTTATAAGATAATGTTTTTAAAAAGATACCATTATAAAAAAACCCGCGAATATACCGCAGTATCATACACCTTCGTGCCTGCTACAAAGATTTTATCTACATTTAACGGTAAAGAACTAGATTCTTCAAGGGTAAAAATTGGAATTGCGTATAAGCCAAACTGGCTGGATATATCTAGGGCAATCTACCACACTGAACAGGTTGTAAGTAAATTCAATTATTCGGAAAAATATACCAAAGTATCAGGGCGTATGTTAGTTTCATAACTAAAAGTGGGATTGTGAAAACCAGGGACTATTTCTTCCACTGTGTAGTTCTTGTACTACAGCTAACACTATTTTTCCATCATAAAGAAAGATGAACCGCCTTATTCTGACTAAAGTTAGTCTTGTTTTCTTCTTTCAAACCTTATGTTGTCCGTGTCCACTTTTTAGCAAAAAAAGTGACAGCATCAGTTTTAGTCCAGGTTTAACTTAAGCCCCCGGCCGGGGCGTATGTCAGGGTGGGCGAAGCCAGAGTGCCAGTAGAGCCCACCCTGAAGTACCTGGGGTTAGTGCTAGACGCGAAGTGGCGCTTCGATGCCCACTTCAAGCAGCTGGCCCCAAGGCTGATTAGTGCGGCGGCGGCGCTCGGAAAAATGCTGCCGAATATTGGTGGCCCCAGCGCCAGCTGCCGCAAGCTGTACGCTGGGGTAACATAAAAAAAAGGTTTAACTTAAGCCTACGTCTACTACTAAATTACCAAAACTCTTCCTGCCTTATAACAAGGCAGGAAGAGTTGGGGTAAATTAGTTTTTGCTTTAATGAGTTGATATTGCGATACAAAATAAATTGATGGCAAGTAATTAATACTAGAGGCGCTGTAGTGCTTTTCTACCGTATTTGTAAGGTTTTACCCCTTTTAGACATGATTAAATACAAAAAAACGCAAGAAATCACAACAACATATAAATCCGTATCAATACAAAACTTTGACGTTTTACAGATTGCTGGGTTTGATTGCCAAATAAAAATCTTAATGTTAGTTCCGTTTTTCGCCACGCCCATTCTCTTTCCGCACAGACTCTAATTGATGAATTGAAAATAACTTAGAAGCTGAACTTAACTTATTGATACTTATTATTAGTAATATTAAGCAATTATAAACTGAAGGCAGCGCACATGGAGAATAGCAAATGGGAAATGTGTTGAAGTGAAACTTCTTTACGCAAACTTGACTTGTAACTAAAGCTGGCGAAAAGTGTATTCGGGCGAGGCGAATGGGAGTTGAGTGGGGGATATAAGCAAGAGAAATCAGTGCGCGCGCACATTTTCTTTCTCTCTTTCTCTTATAGCTAGTGAATGAAATATGTATATATACATACATGTATATATTGTACACACATGGTAATAATTTATTTATATTTACATAGAAATATTTAACATTACAAGTGATTAAAACTGCTTTATGTCTAAAAACTTAAAAACAAGAAATAACCTAAGTACCTAAATAATATATAATTTACAAAATAAGAAATATATCACCCCCAGCACCGCTGTCAGGAATGGTGCCCAATCGACTGGCAGCATTTTCTCTTTGGATAGCAAGGCTAATCCGTTGACCAAGGTAGCTGCCAGCCTTTTGATCACCGGTCGCCTCGGTGAGTCTCTTAGACAATTCCTTAAAATGGGAACAAGCGCTTGGACCCCATGGTCCCATAGTCTCAACACCAAACGGCACAAATATATATACAGTTCTCATTGAGAGCTGAATATTTGCGCCGCTTGTTTGTATAATTGTACACACATCTTTATATATATAATTCTTCTGTGAGTGTGTATGTCACTGAACTTCTCTTAAACGACTGGACCGATTTTGATGAAATTTTTTGTGTGTGTTCAAGGGGATCTGAGAATGGTTTAGAATCACAATTTTGTCCGCTGGACAACCCCTATTTTTTTAGGGCGGTACGAAGTTCGCTGGGTCAGCTAGTTATATATAAATATATATATACAGATGGAGCTAAAGAAGTTCACTTCAGTCGTGTGGTTATAAGCACACTAATTTATTTTTATTAAAGTTCTGCCAAGTTACTTTTTATCGTCTGATGCTAAAAACAATTTATGTGGATAAACATTTGTTTATCTTCAATTAATTTTGTTTAGTGTAAGTAATGAGATCTAGTTTATTAATCGAGGTAGGTGGGAGGGGTGTTGGCAGTATCGTTAAAGTTTAAGATGTTGGTAGCTTAATGGGTATACCACAATATTGCTTTGCAATTGATCTCGATAATTAAGTTTGCTTCCATTTTGTAGGCTTTAAATTCTAAAAACTATATTTTTGGCTTCGGTATCGATTGCAGATCACACCCAACGATCACACCCCAATAGGGTATTTGACAAGTTTTAGAAAACGAATGTTTATGGAGTCCGTAAAAAGATGAATGGATATTCATCATTCTGTTGTGCATTTCAGTAAATATAACCAAATCAAAAACTCCATTTACAAGTTGCCGCGAAAACGTTCCTCTGGACAATATGGCGTCTTACTAGTGTGTGACGTCACACGACTGTTATAAAAACGTCAAACAATACAATGTAATGTCACTTTAACCGGAAGTTTACTTGCGTGTGACGTCATTTTAGGATCCGCCAATCCCAAGCGTTTTGGGTCACGTGACAATAGATAAGAAAACTATTTATTATCTTTTTCGTGAGATTTTAGTAAAATTGTGATTTTTTTTTTTTGTAAAAATAGTAAAAACCCCTATTCATTCTAAACACAGATGCTAACAATTGACACTTTATTTTTAATACCGTCAAATACCCTATTATTCTTTTAAAAAAATATTCAATGTACAGTTTTGACTTTCCTACCATTATATTATATGTATAGATATACTTAACTAAAGATCCGTTGAAAGTCTATCTATGAAAAAAAAATGCCGACGCGCTTTAGTTATTCTTCTTTTGATTAGTTCTCTAATGTCACAACTAGGTTTATATGATGGATTATTTTGGAAAATCTACGTAACCATCGGAAAACGGCAAAGTGTTCGGTATTGAAATCCCAACACTTGTCTATTATTTGTTAGTTAATTGCATAGGGCGAAGGTGGGCGGTGCTAACAATAAAAATTATGAATTCATAGTAAGGTTAACTGAAGTTCGTTTAAGTGTGTTTCTAGTGACTTAAATAACACATAATTCAATCCAAAATGAATGGGGCGACTGCTAATAGCTATTCGTGGTAGTTGCCTTGGGTTCAATTTCGATTAAATGTTTCACTAAATAAAAGGTTATTAAATTAAGATGTATTTCTGTTGAAAAAAAAGAAGATCTAAAATGAAGCAGTTTCAAAATGTATATTCTATTTTTATAATAAAATTGTTATCACATACGTCTCTAGCTCGTCACAAATTGAGGTCAATATGAAGAATTATTACTCAGAACAATATGCTGGCTTCCTAGAGCAACTGGTTTAATTCCCTAGATTGGTCGAGACGAGATGCATCTTGCAATTTATACAGTTCCATGTGCGCTGAATAGCCTATTAGCTACATTAAAACGGGCAGTACTGAAATAGATAACTAGTAATAGACTTCTTCGTGGACGTCTTAGGCAGTCGTTTCACCGCCAGCGAGGAAGCGACTAGCTATCGGATATTTTCTCGCTCAAGAAACGTACAATAGATATGGATTCCGTGTAAACAAAAGAGATGCATTTATTAATAGTTGATCGTTGACTGTTCATACTGCGAGAACGCGCTCCACTAGTTCGTCGCTAAACGACAAGAGCTATTAAAGATAATACTAGCTCAGCGATGCTCGCTTGGCCGTCAAAACGCCAAAATTCGTGCGCGTGTAATTTTGCTCAGCCCCTCTAGCATGACCAACGAAACGGGATATGATAAAGCGATATATCGGCATTAACTGTCAGACAACAGTGTAGTTTAACAGTAGTCTGACAGTTAATGCCGATATATCGCTTTATCATATCCCGTTTCGAAACTGTTAAACTGGCATTAACTGTCAGACTACTGTTAAATTGGCATTAACTGTCAGACCACTGTTAAACGACACTGTAGTCTGATAGTTAATGCCGATATATCGCTTTATCACATCCCGTTTCGAAACTGTTAAACTGGAATTAACTGTCAGACTACTGTTAAACTGGCATTAACTGTCAGACTACTGTTAAACGACACTGTAGTCTGATAGTTAATGCCGATATATCGCTTTATCATATCCCATTTCGAAACTGTTAAACTGGAATTAACTGTCAGACTACTGTTAAATTGTCATTAACTGTCAGACTACTGTTAAACGACACTGTAGTCTGATAGTTAATGCCGATATATCGCTTTATCATATCCCGTTTCGGTGGTCATGCTAGAGGGGCAGGACTGCCACAAGCGAGTGGCGCAAGTAATTGCCCATTGTCAGCGCCATAGCCCAGCGATAACAAGAACTATATACTCGCTTGCCGCTGCTCGCCAACTCGATTCTAATTTCTAGTTCTATTCGCTTTTCGTTCATCGTCGGCGGCGGTGGCCAAGTGCCTTACTAACTGAACGCTCGCGCGCTTGTAATTCTACCGCTGCTGGTAACAGAACCAACTTTCAAGTATCAGAAACTTACTAATTGATTATGAACCAGCAAGATTTAACCAATTTGTTAACAGTGTCTTTTGGTTTTTTAAACATCAATTAAGATATACGACGCTGAACAGTTTAATTCGGTTTATTGGCATGGAATTACAGTATTTACGAGTATAATGTCTGCAGGATTATAATGGTAACAGTCTCTAATTGTAAACGCTGAGTAACCTTTTAATGGAAACGTGTTACGTTATTTTATCAGAATTACTAATTTGACGTAGAAACGGATCTTTTTTAAGCCGGGTACTCATTAGCGAGCTGTAACCATTAGCGAGCTAGTCACATTCGTCGGCGCGCCGTGGTCTCTTTCGCACGCTCGCGCCTAAGTGCTTTAGCTCTGTACGTGTTTCTTAGTGCATCACAGAGTAGTTTCAAGTCAGAGGCTTTCTTCGCATGATGAACAATCGAAACAGCACGTTCAATCAGCAGCCTGATAACGAACAAGCCATGAGTGTGGGTGAAATCAGTAACATATTGGACCAAGAATCACCTCCCAACTTTGTCACACAACGCAACAGATTAGATGGCGATCTCCGCAACGACTTCAAGAATTTTCAAGACACAATCTTGACCACATTGGAATCCTGGTTTGCCAAGCAAGACGCAAAACATGATAAATTCCTCCAAGAATTCGATGACATAAGGAAATCATTAAACTTCATGTGCGAGAAATATGACGATCTGAACAAAAAGACGGATAATTTGAGCAAGCGCGTCGACACTCTTGAAAAGAGGTTAGCAGACGAGACAAAGAATCAGCGTATCACAGAATTGGAGATGAAATTGGACATTATGGACCAACAGGCACGCCAGTGTAATCTGGAAATATGTAATCTGCCGGAAAAACGTGGTGAAGATCTATCCGCCATAGTGCTCGAAATAGGAAAACTTGTCAAACAGCCAATCAGTCAACAAGACATCATCGCTGTCCATCGTGTACCGCATGCTAGCGCTGAAAGTAAATGGCCAAAGAATGTTGTCCTAAAGTTAGCAAACAGGGTCTTACGTGATAAAGTGTTAGCCTCAGTGAGAATGGCAAAGGGTGTGAACACATCCCAGCTAAACTTATCGGGAACGTCGCGAAACATTTACGTCAATGAACATCTTACGTTGAAAACGAAGAAGTTGTTTCGCGAAGCCAAGACTGCTGCAAAAGATTGCGGATGCAAATTTATATGGATTAAAAATGGAACTATCCTTGCCCGTCAAAACGAAACTTCACCAGCCTTCCCCGTGCGTTGCCATGGCGATTTACAGAAAATTAAAAAGTAAAGCAGATAAGCAAATTTCTTTCTATTTAAATGTGTATCGCATGTTTTGCGCGTATATTAGCACAACCTCTGTCATGCAACCTGCTCTGTATTTTAAACTTGCGCCCATCCGAGCAATCGTATGTGCAGCTACCCGTTTGTTATTTGTTAGTGAAATATTCCTTTTAAATTACTTATTTTTCATATATAACGAAATTATATTTATGAAAGGGTATTTTCTGTTATTTAACTCACTTTATGCGAAGTGTAGACTTGTGTTTAGTTTGTGCATCAAGGTTGTGACTATAGTGATTATCGAGAAAAACATTTTATATCATGTAAGTTACTCTCTCACCTTTATTATACACAATTGCAGTCACAATTACGATCGGTCAGCGGTATTTCTAGTAGGGGATATTTTGATAACAAACACATTTAATTTTTTCATTTCCATATTATCAAGTAATGAGCAGCAAGATGATTTATGTTTATGTGATCCAAGAATGTATTATGTAAAAGTCACAGCAAATTATTATTGGTTTTTGTCGTTTAAGCATGAAGTTACTTTTTTTATATTTGTTAACGATTATTTATTCATGGCTAATAAATATTTATTACCTATACAATGTTTAAAGGTAGACAGTATTCTATTAAAATATTTTGTAATACGATTTAAGGCACAAAATTTAAAACATAAATTATTTACTTTAACAATATTGCCGATTTCTTTTATTGGTGTTTATTGGTTCAACAAGTATTACACACTTAACGTGTTGACTAATGAGTATGTGTTTTTAAATCTGTCATTTAATCACATTAGATCGGTAATTGGGTCAAATTATTGTTGTATTAATAATGATAACGGTTTTAAATACAGTTCAAACAATCGACTTTATATTGTTTATTTTTGTGATAGTGTTGTGATATTGTTTGTTTTTGTGTCTGCAAATGGTGTGATTTTTTTGGACTTGTTGCGCGTAGCCATTGTTTTATATCTAATTGTGTTTGTTGTTAACGTGTTGTGTGTGGAAATATTCCCGTGTGAATATTATTCGAGTCTTTACTATATAATGTTATTATACCCTTATTTTGTAAAAATGTCACTTTTGTTAATAAGCGTTATTTTGAATGTGGAGGGGGTACGTCGAGGGTCGAGACTTTTTAATGCTTGCTTTTATTCATTTCTTATTATTATTTACCTAATAAGTAACTTGATAACATTTTTGATTAAAACGGATAAAATTATTATATTATGTATAAATGGCTGACAAAATATCAATTTATTATCAGAATTGTAGGGGGTTGAGAACCAAATTACAAACTATTTATATGAATATCTTATCGGAATCGTATGACATTATTATTTTAACGGAAACTTGGTTGAATTCCTCAATTGTCGACACTATGGTAGCTGATTCTCGCTACGTAATTTTTCGCTGTGACCGTAATCTCGTGGCAACCAATAAGCGGGACGGTGGTGGCGTTTTGGTGGCAGTGCAGCGCGGCATGGTTGCGCACCGTGTCACTATCGAAGATAGCGATGTGTGCGAACCATTCCAGAAGGTAACCACGCTTAACGTGGAATATGTATTGTTGAAGGTTCCGTCAAAAGTGCGCAACAAGTATCATTTGGTGTGTGGTCTTTATATACCCCCGTCTCAACCATACGATGTATACAAATCCTTCTTTAATCCGCTACAATCAATGTTGCAATTAAATCAGGTAGATAACTTCTACATTGCTGGAGACTTTAATATTCCTTCTCTTAACTGGGAACTGGATAACTACTCTAGAATGGTGCCAACCCTCACTCACAACAGTAGTGATACAGACAGTTACATGATAAATTATCTTTCTCTTCTTCAAGGATCTCAATTCAATAATATAAAAAACATCAACGGTCGTATTTTAGACCTATTTATATCAAATTCTTCAGACTGCACGTGTGAAGCGATACTTCAACCTTTGATAAATGTTGACGAGCACCATCCACCATTCTTTACACTAGTATCTTTCAATGGAGTGCTAAATGGCATGACAAAATCTAGGTCGCCGAGATATCGGTATCATGAGGCTAATTACCAAGCAATTAATGATGACATTCAAACCATCGATTGGTGCCAACTTCTTGGTGAATTGGCTGCGGAAGAAGCAGTCGATATCTTTTACGAACACATTTATGAAATCGTTGCCAAAAATGTTCCTCTTAGACAGCAAAAATCTACTGAATATCCCATATGGTTTACCAAGCCTCTGATACACATGTATAAAGACAAAAACAAAGCCTGGGTGAGGTGGAAAAAGTTCGGAAACATTGCAGACTACGAACAATTTTCCCTGTATCGTAGACGCTTCAAAAAGCATTCTGGAGAATGCTTTAATAATTACATTTGCTCCGTAGAAAATAGTATACGTGACGACTTAAAACACTTTTGGGCGTTTGTGCACAGACATAATGAGTGGGGTTTCCCGCGCGTTATGAAGTATAATCACAAAGAGTCTGATGACCCTTCGACAATTTGCAATTTCTTTAGTTGTTATTTTGGGTCTGTCTATGAAGCAAGTACTGCTTCTAATTTTGATGCCAATTCTCGGCACACTGATAGTATGAATAGTAACCTGTTAACTTCAATTCCAAGTTTTTCTAATTACCAAATAATAGCAAAATTAAAATCATTAGATATCACCAAGGGCTCAGGTCCAGACAAAATTCCACCTCTATTTCTCAAACTCACAGCAAACAGCATTAGTGTTCCTCTTACTATAATTTACAATAAGTGTTTATCGGAAGGTGTTGTCCCCAATATTTGGAAAGCTGCTAACATAACACCCGTACATAAAGCTGGTCCAAAAGACGATATAACGAACTATCGTCCAATATCACTGCTGCCTGTCGTTTCTAAGATCTTAGAAAGGCTAGTGCATGACGCTATTTACGCTGACTTACACAATATTATAATACCTCAGCAGCATGGGTTCGTCAAACAACGTTCGACAACAACTAACCTCTTGGTGTACACTAACTACTTATTTACTAGTATGGACCAACGCGTACAGGTTGATACTATATACACAGACTTTTGCAAGGCTTTTGATAAAGTGGATCATCTGCTGCTTCTGCAGAAGTTAGCATTTAATGGAATACGTGGCAACCTATTACGATGGTTTCACTCTTATATTGTCAACAGAACTCAGAGGGTAGTGATCAACGGTCATATGTCTGGTGCCATAACGGCTACGTCTGGGGTAGCTCAGGGCTCTATATTGGGACCTTTGCTATTTGTTTTATTCATTAATGATATTGATAAATGCTTCTTACACAGTGACATCCTGCTTTACGCTGATGATCTAAAAATTTACAAACAAATCAGATGTACAAATGACACTCACTTGCTTCAAAACGACCTTGACCGATTTAGCGATTATTGCATCAGAAATAAAATGTATTTAAGTATTGCCAAATGTAAAATTATAACTACTACAAAGAAGAAAAATATTATTAATTTCAATTACACCCTAAATAACAAAACACTGGAGAAAGTGAATCTTATACGTGACCTTGGAATACTCCTAGACTCAGAACTGCATTTGCACGAACACATAAATCACGTCATTTCCAAAGCGTATCAGATGTATGGTTTTATTATGCGTAGCTGCCAACAATTCAAAAAATCAGACTCCTTTCTGCATCTTTACAAGGCACTAGTTAGATCACAGCTTGAATATGCTACTGTTATCTGGAACCCATTTTACACCAAATACAAAAACAATCTAGAGTCAGTACAGCGCAAATTTCTCAAGCGCGTAAGTTATAAATGTTGTCGATGTAAATTATCTTATGATAATCTATTACAAAAATTTTCAATACCACGTCTGGAGCAGCGGAGAACTCTTTTTGACATCTCTTGCTTACATAATATCTTACACAATAAATATGATTGTAATGTTTTAACCTGCGATGTCAAGATCAGAATACCCAGTGGTTCTCAGCGCATCCGCGAAATGTACCCGTACAAACCGTTTTGTCCCGATAATGTCAATACTAACGCGGGTCTCCGTGCCCCACTGAATAGGATCATGAACACTTTTAATGAACACATGAGTTCCCACGAAATTGATATTTTCTCAGCCCCGACGACCTCCTTCAGGACTAACATTTATGAACTAATTGTCACACCAAGTTCTTGAACTCCTCAGGTATTTGATATTTATCCTTTTTTTTGTAGTTTTCATTTTTGTGATTCTTTGCCAGTAACTACTCACATCTCACAAAGATATTAGTGTATAGCATAGCACATTACTCTTTAATAGTAATCTGTGGATAACGTTGCTGGTTGTATAATTAGTAATAAAAATTCTGTAAATCTTTATGTAACACAAATTGTACAACTGTTTGTTATTCCTTACAAAATAAAATAAAATAAAATAAAAATAACCGTAACATGCGTGACACAGTACGAGGTTCTAGTGTGTACGACTGTAGCTCAGTTGTAAACGTCGGCTCACTGCAAACCGCAAGCGTACGGCTCGCAGCAGGCTAGCGAATCACGTACACACTATGCTTTTTGGTTAGACCTATTCTAGACGGATGTAATCCAGCGTACCAACCAAGGTGACCTTGCCCGTTGCCATCCATCTAGACGAAGGATGTAATCAAAAATTTGATTTGACCTTCAACGTCCTTGGATTACGGGCGCGTGTTTACATCCGCGGTTGGAGCGCGTGGATTACAACCGTTTGGCCGGCGGATTACATCCAACCAAAGACAGTTGCGGTGTGGCAGTCAGCGGGTGCGCATGTATGCATGTAAAAAGTGTCGTCCGAAGACCAGAGTCGCGAACGCGATATTACTAGCGAACTAATTTGATATTGCGTGTTGGCGCGTGGATTACATCTGTGTAGCCGAAAATCATAACGCGGATGGAAACCAACTTCCCACCAACGTCACTTTGGTTGGTACGCTGGATTACATCCGTCTAGAATAGGCTTTACAGTGCTTGCAACGGTTACGGTTAGAGCTCGCTAATGAGTACACGGCTTTATGTGATTGAATTACTAAAGACACTTTTCTATGACTAGGTCATAATCAGTATTAATGCCCCACTGCTGAGCCACAGGCCTTCCCCATGGTTGAAATAAAGATTGACCCATCCATCATGCAGTCCTGTGGGAAATGGTTTCAAATTTAAGTTTACAAAACGAAAATAACGCCATCAAGTCTAATTTTCAATATATGTCGGACCTTACGCAAGTTATAATTACTAAATCAACCAAAAAAGAAAGAGAGCCACTCATTTGTCATTTTGATTGAGTTGGTGAAATATGAGTAATACATTCATCTGAAATGAATATAAAGGATCGCTCCTGTGAGGTGGTCCCCATCCGTCAACCGTTGCTGACAATTTATTTATAGATTTCAGGCTCACGTTCACGTGAGCCCAAACAATCGCTGAAACCTGAAGAAGCATACAGGTAGATAACAATGGAGTATAGAGAATAATTACGCATGTGGTCAAACTCCTTTTTTTTACAGTCCGGAGGTTACGGGCTGAATGAAAACTGCCTAAAACAGTGTTGAAATTACTAAATTAAAACCATACCAAAAGCTCACTGGAGGTACGTCATGCAGTTTAATACAGCTCCTGTAAAATTTTATTTTATGTGATTATACCGTTTTCTTCGCCAGCTCTACGTGTAATTAAGTATTTGCAAGTTTGTATGAGAGACTTATTAACGCATAAACACAAAGTCAACAAAGTCACTTGTTCCTAAGATCGAAGCTACTGGCTTAACCAATCATTAATAAATGCAGAATAAGTCTGGATTAGTTAATTCATGTTTTGTCTCTGTTTGTTGAATGACAAATGCCATTTGAGTGACAAGAACAAAACACGGCGTAACTAGTCTAATTTTATTTCTTGTTTATTAATAAGGGCGTTAGTGATATAAAGGCGAAAGTTTGTGAGTATGTGAGTGAATATGTTTTTTACTTCTTCACGTCTAAACGGCTGGATCGATTTTAATAAAACTTAGTATGGAGTTAGCTGACACCCTGGATTAACACATAGGCTACGTTTCACTGCGGGAAAATATCCCTAACACACAGCGGGTAACACCGTGGGGCACAGCTAGTAGAGTATAATTTGAGACGTATTTGCATTATATCGCATTTTATTCACACTACAAGCGGCGTGCCTATGGAGATGTATCTTTTAAGTTTATAATATGTGTGTCTAAGCTTGTTACAGATCCAGGCTGTGTATATAAAATTGGCCAAAAGGACTACACCAACTACACTAACTTGGACAGCAGAAACAACAAAAGGTGATGTTGATTAATTACTTTTTAAAATAATCAAAAGCTGATTCTATTTTTGTGATTGCCCTGTAAACAAGGAGTCAAACAATATTAGAAGCAACTTTTTTTTTTATTGCCCTCATACAAGTAGTATGAAAATATATAAATATACATATATCATACATGGCAATAGCGTTTCTAATCTCGGCGCCTAATCATTCATTTGCCCACCGATCGATGCCATAATATTTGCCATAAATGAGACCAGTGGACAGAAAATAATAAATTATGCCTAGTAAGTAAATATCCGCTTCTTGATTATTTTCCTTAGCAACCACATAATAAACAGCGAAGCTTCTTGCATCGTCCTTTGCGTAGAGATTAAACATTTTTAGGATTTCGTACCTCGACAGGAAAAATCGGAACCCTTATAGGATCACTTTGTTGTCCGTCCGTCCGTTTGTCAAGACTCTTTTGCTCAAGAACGCGTGGAGGTATCAAGCTGAAATTTATATCATATACTCAGGTCTACTGTCCCTTGGAGCTGTGAAAAACTTCAACAAACTTCTAAGCCAACGCAATCAACAAAAATACAACCATTTATGCCACAAATTTTCGAAACTCGCAAGGTAATCAAAACCTACAGGGTACTTCCCGTGAACTCAGAATCTTGTGGTACGAAGCAACGTCTTATAGCACAGACAAATGAAAAATTGCGAAAACCGTAAATTTTGCGGAACCCTCGGTGTGCGAGACAGACTCGAACTTGGCCAGTTTTTTTTTCATGCATGGCGATTTACGCCCATTGTGCTTAATAGAGCTTGAAGAAATTAACATACTAAACAATAGACAGTTCACAATATTGGTTTGCAGCAGTTGTTACCTAATACTTTCAGAGTATTGAGCAATAATGCACTCTGCATTATAGCTAGACACTTAACGCGGTTTTACAAAAGGTAGGGCAAGATTTTCCGCTTGAGTAGGGATGATGACTATTTTTTTTTCTTCGTTTATCAGGTAGATTATCAAAAAGTATTGGACACGTATTTTTCTTTTTTTACATAATATAAACATTGCGGAGATATATTGATTTGAAAAGTCGCACGACGTCACGTTTTGGTACAATTTTCACTTAAAAGTGAAGCCCCTACTCCCAAACTTTGACGCGCTATAACTTTGTCATTTTTTGGTTGATTGCCCAAAGAAAAAATACGTGTCCATTATTTTTTGATCATCTAACTGACGCACTCAATAGAATTTCGTTTACTGTACCCCGTCATCACCCCTATTGGTAGCCTTTAAATTCATACATTGAAGGAGTGAAATAAAAAAATAGGTCTTTTCTTTGCACTAAGTTACATATGAAAACCTCCTTATGTTCCCTAATCAAATGACTAAGCTGTTAATGTAATAACAAAAGCAAGAATCAATTCGGTAACAATGTGATACAAAGCACAATTGGATTTAGTTAGTAAAACGTTTGCTTTTGTGTAGGCGTGGGTCGTCGACTCGACAGCATTAATTGGGCTCAAATGAACGATAAACTGAGTTGACTCACTTTTCTGGGATTACCATTAGTGTTGTGGACATTACGAGCAACGATGTCCCGCTGACTCTATCCATGGACCATGGACCTTTGAACGTTTTGTTAATAGGTAACAACGATATTTATCAAAACGAATTACAGTCACTAAATACATTAACAGGAAATTAACCAATTAGCCGTAAATTAAACAAAATGACACCAATATAAACATAACTAGTTTGGTTTCATTCAATGTTGCTTTCGGCCACATCTTTACTCATACTATAACAGATTAAAAAATGTGAAACAAACTCTGAATATAGATATATGAACTTATTTAATCCATAATAAATTGTTTATGTTTTAAGTGGGATTGCTACAATACAATTTGTTTTTTTGGAGTCCCCGATAATTCGGCTCTATTGTATTATAAGTAACCATGAGGATGATGATCATGGAGTAACTCAATAATAACATAAATTACCATGAAAGTTTAAAGCAATAATAATAAATAAGTTAACTAATAGTAGAATAATTACGAACTTTCTTAATCCACATGAGAATAATGAGGTTGTAGAAGAATTACCTAGTAAACCACATTTAGAAATAGCTTATAAAGATTTTGTCAAAAGTCAATGGATAATAAGACAAAGAATTATGATTTAAAATAACACATTTATTTTTTAACAGAAATTAAATAAACTCGATCTATAGACGGACAAACATTAAACACAGCGAAAGTGACTCACATTACGAAAGTGACGACTACACAAAGCAAGTCATTACAATTCTAAAATTCTTGGAAGGAATCGCAGTACATAAATAAATTAAACTGATTGATTCCTAGAATCATTTTAATACATTAAGGAACCGCAACAAAGTGTGCCTGAAACGGTGTTTATAAATTTGTTATTCTAAATATTTTAATCGACACAGTTATAGAATTTGTTATGTGTTAAAGTCATTACATTAAATTCAAAACGTTCATTATGATATAATGTCAGATTTAAGTATTTAACTATTTTTATCAAAATAAAAGGAAATGGTAAACAAAAATTAATAGTGCAGAACAGAAGCGCAGAAGATAACATTAAATAAGTACGGAGGTTAACTGTTCACCTACATATGCTTTCTTATCGGACGAAACGCATGTTATGTCAACAAAGATATCAATTAGTTCCAGTAATTATAATTTTGGTGCAGCATAATATGATATAAATAGAACTAAATTAAATTCTGATAACGAAGTAGGTAGGCTTTGGTTTCAAGACAAGATTTCTAAAGAAGAAACAATTAAACATGTTTTCCTAATAATATAAAAAAAACAAAAGTATAGAAGTGTATGTCCCTCTGATTTCATAGTAATAGTTTATTAAAGAATCAAGATTAACATTATACAATACGTGTTATCACACCAAACAATGGTCCTTTTACGATATTTTGCCAATTATTATTGATCGTTTTCCGAAATTTAACTATTTTCAAATGATAATAGTAGTATAGTATCTTTAACTAACATAAGTAAAGCTATCTCACAAGATTATTATTTAATGAGAATGGAAATTATCAACTTTGAGTCAAATTCAATAGTTGTTATTAAACAATAATATACATACTCATAACGTGGGAATAAGTACTAGCTTTATCAGTACTTAATTTTTGTATTTATTTTAATTATATCCGGTATGATTATATCATGTAACGTGACGATATTTCATAATGGGATTCATATAGGGATTGTTCAATTGCACAACTTGTTATCGTGTTTCGTCTGCGATTCTGGAAGTGAAGTTAGTTTTGGGGTGATTTTGCTTACATAAATATAAACACTAATCAAAGCCAAAAACAAAATCAAAATAGCCGGGCCTATGATGGGGGACAAAAAATTCACAGATCCCGTGCTCTACACGACTTGAAAGGGTATTGAAAATGAATGTACGTACCTATTAAAGATTATAAAAAAAAATAGCTTTTACATAATATTTTTACAACATTTTAAAGCCCTTCGTTTTCCGCGTCTTTTGAACTCTCATACGTCCTCGTGGCCGCACGCGTGCCGCCCGCCGCGTGATATCGCACTTCGCGCCGCGCAAAACTTGCGGCTAAGGGCACCTCTACAACCACAACCGTCACATGTATCGAAAAAAAATGACCTAAGATATTCCTTGATTCAATATCAAGGTGCATTTTTTCATATTTTTGTAATCGGCTCCGTTCTCGAGATATCAGAAATTTTCTGTGAAAACACACGATTTTGCGGTCGAAACATCCGATTTTTTCGTTTTCCAAAAAGTTCTTGACATTTTCAAAATAATTTTTACATCTTCTTAAAGCCCTTCAAATTTCGCGTCTTTTGAGCCCTCATACGTCTTCTCGGTATATCACGGGCGAGTTGGACTTTCAGCGAAACCGGAGGCCTACTGGAGCGAACGAAAAAACATTTTCAATGTTAAAATGTATTAGGTAGTATCACGAGTTTCTTTATGCTTTGGAAGTTACATGTTACTTGCTAACAATCTCGCGTTCATTATCCAAATTGCAACTGACTTGGAACCATTTACTTACGTGACGAAAATAGACGTGCAATATGCCGTTCAAAACTATTCCAAAAGTACACAACAAGTCACCACAATAAACCCTTTGTCACTGGTTCCTAACATTTACATACAAGTAAGAAAGCTAGAAATAAATGTTGATGTGACATAATTAATGTCTTTCCCAACAATGACATGAACAGCAAAGGGATAGCGAAAAATGTATATCATCAAAACCACTGATATATTTCCAATTATTTATTAAAGTGGAACTTTTATTACATCGCTACACGTTTTTTCGTTTATCTTTACCATTGATTGTTATTAATAAATACAGACTTTGACAACAAGCATCAGTTGTTCAGTGGTAGACAGCTCGCCAACAACGCGGGCGGTCCGGTTTCGAATCACAGCTAAGAAAGGATTTTTTTTAATTATTGACTTTGAAAATTTCACTTACATCGTGGTTTCATAAATCCACACCATTTCTTAAAAAAGTATTTTTTTAAGCATTTAACTGCTAGATGTTTAAATCTAAAGAAAAGTTTTACTAGAAATTGTCAGTAACATAAAGTAAAATCTAGTAAAGTATTAATTTAATAATAAAAAGATATCTGATATTCTGTCTCATTGTGCCTCTTATCACAATTTCTGATTATATACAAACCTATTTTGTATATTATACATGCAGGTACAATGTACTCGGGTTTACTAAAAGAAACTTCTGTAACTAAATCTATTTACCCGACAGCAGCAGCCGGCATTAATGTATATTTTATTCGCATCAATGAACTTTGGAAACAATGTTATTATATTGCCATGGTAACGTTGCTATGGTCTAAAGTTGCCAGAATTTGTAAAAAAAAAACACTTTTTTATACCACAGGTAAACTACGCAATTGTATAACGGATCTGTATAAATTTAACAACAACAATATTAGTTAGAGTACGTAAAATGATTCTTATGACGATAGACATACAGATGTTCCCGATCTTAGCTATAGTTGATTCTATTGACAACTGGCGTTAGGCCAACGCGTGTTTGTAAACTTTCATCCGAGAAATCTATATTTATTCAAGGAAATTTTATGTGTGCCTCCGAACAGATGCGGTGGCCCAAAAAACTGAAAAGCTGCTACTGTATTCACGACCGATAAATAAATCAATACATATCATTTGATACATGCGTGGACGATTCGATTTGGGTCTTGATATTAAATGCAATTTGTTAAGAGCGGACGCGAACTGAGAAACATTTGCGATAGGGACAACTGTACCCCTAGCACGAACCAATATCGAATTCGTATCGTTTGCAAGTCCGAAATGTTATTGTCAAATGTGTACTGATTTGAAGTTCCCGTTACGTACTTTGTGGCGCTGCTGTTCAAGTTTCCATACAAAATTTGACATTGACATTTCAGTACCTTTAGCACGAACCAATAGCGAATTCTAATAGTTTGCAATTCCGAAATGTCAATGTCAAATATGTATTGATTTTTAGTTCTCGTTACGTACGTTTCAATTTTCCATACAAAATTTGACATTGACATTTCGCACTCGCAAACTATTCGAATTCAATAATGGTTCGTGCTAGGGGTACTGTAGCTAACGCTGAAATCTTCGTATAAACATGGGAAATTCGAGGTATGGCTCTCGACGATTTCCTCCTCTAAAATTAGATGTATGTAAAATAACTTATACCCATAGAATAATAAGTAGGTATACGTACTAGTCCTTTATGTTTTGCTTTTTTGTAAATACTTATTGAATCACCACACTAGGCGTCTTTAGTTGTGAAAAAAAATTGTTTATTTTCGAAATTTTTGAGGGCATCTTGTCTGAGGGTGTCTTTGAACACAAGTTATCGACGAAAGGAAGACATAGGAGCATAGAATGAGTAAAATTCAATTTTATGTATGAAAATAATTTCTTTAGTGTTAAAAATCAAAGAGGAATCAGTCGACAACGTTTGTATGGAAAAAACATGGCCCGCCTCCCCTCTTAATGTTCTTCTGGTATAAAGAGGAGTATATATTTGCCGATACTTATTATGAACAAAAATCTGTTTCCCTTGGTCACGCCATAACTTGTACACAACTTTACCGATTTCATCATCCATCTTTTTTTTAAGTTTCTCCTAAACTTTGTAGAATATTATTAGGGAAAAAATAAGAAAGTTACGGAGAATATTGCAAAATTTGAAAAAACTTAACTTGAAACTCTTATCGATAGCTGGCGGCGCGGCGCCGCGCTGCCTTTAATGTTTTTTTAATATTTTTATCGAGCACGAAAACATCTGTCTGCTCCAATAGTGTCTTATAAAAATGTAGTTGTTAGATGTAGAGACAATATTTTTTTTTGTTTTGTACGACCTCCGTGGCCGTGTAGCATATATACCGGGTTTCATGGCGTCGTTTACTCAGAGGTCCCGGGTTTGAATCCCGGTGGGGGAAAATGTTGTATGATGAATACGAGCATTTGTATCTTAGTCATGGAACATCCATGACTAAGATGATCATACAACATTTTCCCCCACCGGAATTCAAACCCGGGACCTCTGAGTAAACGACGCCATGAAACCCGGTATATATGCTACATGTATTTCTAGATAAATTATACTTATATATGTAGCAGTATATGTATTTTATCCGTTACCCTAACATCACATAACAAAAACCTTACAGTGCTTACTTTGGGGCTAGGCTAATTGGTGCGAGTGTGAGAAATATTTTTTTATTGTTAAAACGTTCTAGTTATTAGCAAGATTGCTACCATGTTTTTTGTGATTCCCCGATATTTCGAGTGATTTAGTTACTTCAAAAGTTTCAAAATATCTGGGACACACAAAAAACGACGTACATGGTAACAACCCCGCTAATAGCTACAATGTTAGTGACTATAAAAGTTTAAATCAATATCGTTGCAACGCTTTCAAGTTTTACCCATAAACAATTCCAAAACATTGTTTTTACACGTCAATGCATGCAGTTGATTATTTTATGCACTAGCAAAGATCAATGAGTCTGTTGAATGAAGATCCAAATTCATTGAGTCAGTATTATTTTTAAGTATTCCGCCCGTTAGACGTACATTCAAGGGCACGTTGAATGGATGCGGCGATATATCGTTATCTCCATTAAAACAGATGAAACACATTCATTGGATCTTAATGTATTCGTCAGTTGTATTGATCAAAGCATGTCCTAGTTTTACTAATTGAAAACAATAAATTATTTTCTTAATTCCACCATAATCTCTGGACATGAAATGTATTAAGTTGCTATTCCTATATCGGCTGCAGACTGCAGATGAAGGCAGCACGTGCAGCGTGCAGCCGGCTTCGGAATATATTTCATACATTTACCGATTCATATAATACAGGGATCTTAAAAGCAAGATTAGGTATGCATTATTTGAGTTTGCGACTTGCGTGTTTCAGCTTAAAGCAATAACCAAACGTATTCAAATCTAAAGAAAATATAACTAGAAAGAACTCAAATCTTTTATAAAAAAAAGAAAATACATCCATATAAACCAGTCACAAGAAAATACAGTATGCATCCGCAGCCGAGGTAATAGCAGCCGCTGCAAGATGATTTTAGATGTGTAACATCTTTCCTCTCGCTTTCTTGCAATTAGTGGGTGTGAAGTGATTTTGTGAAATGGGACGAAAGTGTGTGACAGGAAGTCGGGAAAGCGCGCGCTATTTGATTTGATTTTAGGATATAATGTTAGTATTGCTTATTTCTTTTGGAGTAGGTTTTATATCTGTTTTTTTAAGGTGAGATATCAAATGTTTTTCGATTTTGATGTTGTTTTCTGTGATTACTAACGGAAAAGGGAGAAAGTTACTGTTGATTGAAATAAAATGCCTGAGTGTCATCGAATATTCGGTTGGAACGAAATTAAATATATTTACATATATATCACTAGTCCACACTGGGCTCGCGTGGTGATTCATGGCCCAATTCGCACTGTGCCCAGTGCAGATTTTTTTATGTTACACATCATATGCGACTAGTGTAAGGCTCGCTATTTTTTATGTATTATTCAAACATTATTTTAAGCTAATCTTGACATTGAATATATTTTATATGGACACAGATTATAAAAGAAGACAGTGCTGACACTGGCATTATTTTTTTAAGTTAAACTTTAAATTGGCAGAAGTGTTTCTGGAAGTGAAAACCCATAAAAACAGCGGAAATATTGAATACAATGAAACCTCGATATAACAATTCAGAAGGTAACAAGTAAATATTCGTTATATCGTGTAATTATTTAAACTGAGGATTGTTAAATTGAGGTTAGGTTGGTCTAAAATTTGTTATAAAGAGATAAAAATAAAATAAAAATAAATAAATATTCCCAACACTCACACCAATTAGCCTAGCCCCAAACTAAGCACTGTAATATAAGGCTTGTATTATGGGATGCTAGGGTAACGGATAGAATACATATACTGTACATATATAAGTTTATTTATATAGAAATACATATTAAACATCCATGACTGGAGTACAAATGCTCGTATTCATCACACAAACATCTGCCCCCACCGGGATTTGAACCCTCTCGAGTCGGCGACACCATGAAACCCGGCGGCGTTCAAACCACTCGGCCACGGAGGTCTTAAAAAAAAAGGATTAAGTGCCATATATTGATGGAAACATTATATAGAGGTTTTTGGTTGACAAAATTCGTTAATTAGAGGTAAGTTTTGCTAGTTGAAATTTTTTAATAAAGAGGTTGTTCGCAAAAAATGTATGCACTGTAAAGGTATATTTTACATTGACTCTTATGGAAAATTCAAGGGGATTACGAAGAATTTGTTAAATCAAGGAAGTCGTTATATTGAGGTACGTTATATTAAGGTTTCACTGTACTTCAAAGTTTGCTGATTTTGAATCGAAAGTATTACTAATTTGATCAATAACTTGAAAATTCGAAACAGTAGATGCTCCTGATAAAAAATAAGCAAACACGTGAAACCGATTCGATATCTACACAATAAGTACTGAATTTATTACCTATATTAACAAGTAAATAATTATAGATCAGGATTCTGATCTACACAAGAATCCATACGATGATATGAAAGGTATTAATAACAGTGTCATATTTCTCCCTGAACCAAATTTAATTTTAAGAGCGAATGAATTCGCGGTCAAATGCCCGTATTTTGTTATTATTTATGACTACTTATAAATAATAACGAAATTATATTCATAATAGACCTTCTGTTGAAAATCGCAATAATCACTAAAAAGCACAAAGTTAATTTTTAATGTTAATTACAAAAATTTTGCTAGGCATGCATATTAGATTATTCTCAAAAAATATGTAGTACCTATATCGAAGTAATGTATTTGCATATTAAACAAATCAAAAACTCGTTCGGCTATTTTGAACTTTATGACCACAATAAAACAGATCATTAATAAACTCTCACCGTGGGAAGATAAACATTACACTCGTTTTGTTACTATAATGACTTCATAACCATCTTGGAAGATATTAAAATTTAAAGTGCTTACTTCTGAAGCTTCTGTTCTTTGTAACGAGGCATTAAGAAGATAGGCATGTAACTGTTTAGAGATTAAATGATGGGTATTATAAAGTATTCAGTGTTCTAAAAATAAGAGAGTGAGATTGGTGGTGGACTGGCCGAACGGTAGCTACCTTGATTTAATCCTACAGTCGGTAGTTCGAATCCTGTTCGGACACATGTCTGATAAAATTAATTACGCATCTACCATCTTTCTGACTGAATATAGAGGCGTTAGTTGATTAAACATACTTGACGAAAGAATTCGAAAAAATCACTTCGCGGTGACCTCTTTATTTTATTTATTGCGACTGCACTCACAGTAACAAGGATTCTGTGAGAGTTTCAGGTGTCAAAGTGTCAACCTATTTCCGTTCAAGAGATAGAACTCTGTGACAGACATACTGCAGAGGCATAGCAATAAGGTTTCGTTCGTTCGTTACCTTTCGATACAGAAGAAAAATAAAACGTGGGAACTAAAAACATGAGCACATTAGGCACTAAGCATGAGTGCGCGTCTCATTGCCTTCCTTGCGCTTGATTACCGCCGCTTCTGTTTACATTTCACGACCGGTTTGTTGTGCCGACACAAACCAGTCGGACCAGATTGACCGAGATGATGTTACATAAAATTTCGCGACACTATGACCTTGAGCGGAGTTAAATCAATTCCCGGCACGCCAACAATGCGGCTCCAATTAGCTATTTCATTATCATCTGGGCATTCCAAAATATCGTAATTGTTTAAACAGCTCGCTCGGTTACATTAAAGTGCATTATTTTCATTAGGTTTTAAAGTTTTTTATTTAGAACTACAATATCCGTACTCTTTTAATATGTTTTTAATATTGCATTTACTTTACGATAGGTTTAAAGATAGTGTACTTTTGTAACGGCCGTAATACTATTCACGTTTCGTCATTAAATTACTTGCCTAGAACATCATTTCTTCAATTTTGTGCAGGAAAATAACTGACCTAAAAGGTTAGTTATATAACAGACCACAATGTTGCAACAAAAGCAATATTCCGATGATGATTTAGATTATTTTCATGCCAAGCAATCGTGTTCAATGTAAGTCAATTGGCTATAATATACATATAACAAACAGTAACCTTGGCCGGGCTTCTGCGGCACTTGTCTTATCTACAACATCATAATGTTAGTCTCTCATTAGTTGCGTAATTTACGTATTCACATCACGTTGGGATTCGCGTTCCTAAGAGCTTGCTTCGATGCTCAATTGTAACATCAACCAAACAAAAGTGCTTGTTTTAAGAGAGCTATTTGTTTGTGTTCTTTAAAATCGCTGGCAACGGGTCTGAGATTTATACCTGAGCCTTTCATAGTGTGCGTTCAAGGGACAAAATGTAATTCGGGGGCTCTTACAAGCGCCATTGTTATTAAAATCTCTCCACCGAACTCTAAACGCTCGGCACGTCTCGAGTGATCTGTTTACTGTTGTAAGTCTGTCTCCACGAGGGGCTATCAGTATCAAATACGCGTCAAAATAAATAATCGTCGCAATTCACTCACCGCGTCGTCGAAAGTTTTGAACTCGTTGAAAAGTCTGTTGTCCGAAATCCTTTGGTTGAGGGCGTTCACGTTGACTTCGACGGCGACTATATGAGCCGACAGCTCCTCCACCTCTTGGCAAAGGCGCTTGATTTGAAGTTCCCTTACGATCGTAAGGGCCAGCAGAGCCAAAACAACTACACCGACTGTCACCGCGAACGTAACGCAGCACGCCTGTCTCCTCCTTCCACCGGCCTCTACCACTCTGTTCCTGTATTGTCTTTCGAAATCACCACTCACTAAGTTCTCGGACATATCCTTGGTCTCCTTCATAGCGTCCGTTTGCTTGTACATGATGACACCTTGGGATATGAGAGCGTGTTTCTCGGCCATCACAGATCAGACACAGAAGATACGCGATGCACTAAACTTTATCGATTCATAGTAGCGGTAGTTCGGGTTAAGGGTAGTTAGAAGTGTGGGATATCCGATAGAGACGCGCGCGCGACGCGGAGAGCTGGGAGCGAGTGCGGTAGTGCGCGGGCGCAAGCTAGCTCGGCAGGCGACCGGCCGGCGGCGCTCGCCCTTCGCCCCGACCATCCCGGAATCCCAATCAGGAGTATTGTGATCTCGAGATTAACCTCTGTTCGATGTTGATCGACACAACTGATATGGGTTATGTAAATATTATTGCAACAACGTGGTATAAAGCCGTATATTATTGATGTCGTATTTACTTATTTCTTATCTAAATCAAAACATCTAACATAAAATGTTAGCATTTATTTGGGATATGTATACATAATAAGACTGATGCAATAATGCATAAACTACATAAGATTGCATTTAACTTATTTTTTTTTTCATTTAAAAAGTTTTCTTACATTAGCTATCACAATGCAAAACATGTGATAAAATATACTATTAATGTAATAAACATTTTATAGCAAAATTCAACATGTATGTGAAACATATAAAAAGTTTAAATCTGAATAAATCCGCCCGGATAGCGGAAGTTGCGCCTGAAACCTGGAGCGATTGGAATTTGTTGTAGTAAAAATTTCTATAGGTTTAAATATCCAGCAGTTAAGTGCTTTTAACTACAAACATAATAAAATTAAAAGTTGATTGAATCTATTTATATATAAATAATTTATAATAATATTATATATTTATATAAAACGAACTCCTGTTAGTTAGAACACTTATAATAACTCAAGAAAGGCTTGACCGATTTTTATCTGATCTGAAAATGTATTTTTTATCTGAGAAAACTATTACAATATAGGAAAAATCACGGGAATAAGTTATGCAGAAAATCTATTTATTTAGATAAATTAATTAGGTTTGGTATTGCGCCATCTTCCACATTGGACAGTTATCGTCACGCATGCACAAAGCTAATAATCTGTACTGCAAATTAGTGAATACTTACATTAAAGATATTTTAAAATAGAAATCAAAAGGTGAAAATGTAGGAAAATAGTCTATTCAATAGATATGATCACTCTAGCTAGAGGGTGATATTCAATTCAATTCAAAAAATATTTATTCAGTTTAGGCTTTTACAAGCACATGTGAAAGTCGAAAACAACGCCATCGGTTCTTAAAACTACGGCAGAAGACCATGTACTGAGAAGAATTACCTTGTATTGTAATTTTATAGAAAACTAGCGGCCCGCCCTCGCTTCGCTTCGGTGTAGAGCTGAAGTGTAGACTACAGATTTTGTTCTCAGGCTTGTATTATACACAATGACATTCATCTTTGATTCTTCTTATACCTGCATGCAAATTGACAAAGTTTCATACAAACTTTCATTCCCTATTTTATCCCCTTGGGGGTAGAATTGATCAAAATCCTTTCTTATCGGATGCCTACGTCATAACATCTACCTGCATGCCAAATTTCAGCCCGATCCGTCCAGTGGTTTGGGCTGTGCGTTGATAGATTACTATGTCAGTCAGTCACCTTTGAGTTTTATATATATAGATACTCTGATCATAAGACACGTTGCAATACTTGCCGATATTTTGGTGAGGAGCACTGTACTAATGGCGCAATTACACTTAGTAGTTAGCCCGCATATAAGAGCCTATGGAATTCGTACAAATGACTAAGTATAAATGAACGGAGTCGAGTACGCCCGTATTCGGACAGTTTTCGGTTTTTGTTACCCGTCGCCGTCTTCTTGTCCGTGTTCGAGTAAAAACAATGTAAATATTGCGTCGGGTGCCCGAATTCGAGTAATGTCTTTCGTGCATCCGAATACTAACTAACAACCAAATGTAAATCCGCCTTTAAGGATCAATATCATAGTTTTCATTACAACATGACATTAATTTTACTCCATTTGGTCCTGGTTTCCAAAATACATTCCTAATTTCCCAAGTAACCTGAGAGATAAAGGGATGGCAGTGTTTGGAGAATAACGGGCAAATAGGTATCTGCGAGCTATTCGTTTAACGGAAATTCTTTGGAAAACGCTATCGCTTACGATTTCATTTTGTTATTTCTAACCGCCAGAGGTGTCAAATGGCTCGTGCTCTTTTTTTTTCTTTTGCATTAGTAATAACAATATTAAAAAAAATGAGCGTGAGGTATTTGAAAACCTTCGGCGGTCAGAAATAACAAAATAAAATCGAAAGTGTTAGCGTTTTCCAAAGCATTTCCGTTAGGCGAATTGCCGCCCTGGCAACCAATTAATCACGTTTTAAATTTCGGTGATACGCCATTGAAGTATCTACATCAATGCGATATTGAAATTTCATTATCTCTTTTATCCTGATAGACTTTTGAACGTTTTTCTATATTTTGTTTTATTGCGGTTGTGAAATAATTAATTTAATTAAGCTTAAAATTTTAAAAATAACCACATTCGATCTATTGTTAGGCGGCACGAAGTTCGCGCGGGTCAGTTAGAGTGTAGTAATAAATTAACGACTTTATCTATTATTAACAATAACAAGTATTTACAAATTAAAGATATTTAAAAGACGTTAAATCGATACATTAATTAATAGTGCCTATTCATATATACGAGTACTACTTCGATTTTATTATAAGCAATAATTTGAACCTTTTTTTTGTGACGCAGGCAAAAACTCTGTTTACAGACGACGGCGCCTTTAAGAGGCACACCACCGAACGGACCTCACACCTGGCTCCCGCAAACCTTACGAGCCCCCACAGTGGCTGCCCACTGAGGACCCGGTAACTCTTACGGGCGCTTTACGGCGTACTATCCGCTAAAAAACCCTGCGAATACCCTCTAAGCTGCTTAGTGCGAAACCGCGGGATCCTCGTTTAGGGATTCTTCCGCGTTGCAATAATTTGAACCTGGCAAATGAATCACAATGGAAATCAATTGCATACGTTGCAATATCGCCTCGGTGAATTACCGCCTAATTTTGTTTTCCTATTAGGAGGACTGAAATGATTTATTTATAGAAGATCGGGGATATCTACGAGGAATCCAAAAACCGAATTGTCCAATAATAGGTGGACTCATAAACATTTTAAAATAAATTTTATTACAATTAGTATTGTAGTTTATTGCCACTAGTGTGGCCCGCCCTCGCTTCGCTTCAGTATAGAGCTGTAGTGTAGAACTCGAATTTTTCTCACCTTTCAAACCTTCCGTAGACCTCCACTAACATTTCGAGACCAAGAGACCCGTTCAGCCGTTCTCGAGTTTTAGCGAGAATAACGAACAGCAATTGATTTTTATATCTCGTATATATAGATATAAGGGATATTATTCTAAAGAAATTAATCCCAGAAATAATCACAATCTCTAGAACCTTTTTAAGGTGTGTTTAATAAAACACAACACCTCTATGATATTCGGTAGGCGTTACTTTGTGTAATTATAGTCACCTTGAATCAATAAAGAAAGTCAAAGATAACAAAATGTATAAAGATCCGAGTTTACTAGTTCTCGGTGATTTTGAAAAGAAAAATACTCGTAAACTTCTAGTGATTTTACGATGACCACCGCACACCCAACTGCTCACACACGCGGGCGCTCGCTTTGGCGTTTTGCCATCTTTAAATTTGTATTCCACTACTTCCCTTTTACTTTTTTATTTATTGATTTAATATTACACAATACTGTTAACATTTCACCAGTGCTACAAAACCTTTAGGTTTTATAATAGAACAATACGGACGCAGGCAAAAGTGGAGTAGCCATCTATACGCTGCAATCTCGTCTCTGCCAGAGCATATTCCCAAATAGGCCAAAGTTATAAAGAAGTGTGCAAGAATTCGAGCGATGTGTTATACATTGGCAAGGACTTATAATGCTATTGGTGTCGTAATTACAGTACCTATAATTTTTTATTCTCTATTTTTAGAACAGAGAGTCGATTCCACTAACTTAACGTAATAATTGTGTATAAATAGCGGTTGAGTGAGTAAGTTAGAGTTTTGACACAGTTACTAAAACAAGAAGTAAATAAACACATTATTGCTTACTCGTTTCTAATTGTTATCTATTTGCATTTGAGTTCTACGGGGGCGTATAGAGTTAGACCGAGCTTCCAAGTCTACATATGATCAGATAAGTTTTTAACAGTGCGAGTCATATGTTTTCGTTTTGGCAACATTTTACGTGACAATGTTTTTGGTGGTATTTTATAGTTTAAAAACAAGAACTGTGTCAAAACGCTAAGTACCTATACTTTTCTATAGAGTAATAGAACCACTATTGTGATATCATCAGATATCCGACACCATTTGTATGCACATTCCCCCACGCAAAAATTGCGAGAACAATTTTTAATATTCGATAACAACAATACAAGTATTATTGATCGAATATTTGAATGATAAGATATCGGATACTCCCTTCTGAGTCACGTAGGGTTACCAACCGTATTATAAAGTGTTTACGTTATTTCGGGTAATTGTACTGAATACTTTATGACAATGATAAAGTACGCAAAAATACATTTTTTTTTTAATTTTTCGAGGATTCATCACACTAATATTATAAAGGGGAAAGTTTGTGAGTGTGTATGTTTTTTATTTCTTCGTGTCTTAACGGCTAGAGCGATTTTAATAAAATTTGGTATAGAGTTAACTGACACTCTGAATTAACACATAGACTACGTTTTAGTGTGGAAAAATATCCCTAATAAACCGCCGGTAACATCGCGGGGCACAGCTAGTTTTACATAAAACGAATGGAAACAAATGAACTAAAGCACAACGAAATAAAGCATCTCTGAATTTGATTACACTATGAATACTTATTAATTTTAAACTAAATATAGACTGTACATATGCTGTGATAATTTTTCAGTAGCAGTAATTATTTATTAAAAGTTGCTAGATGCTACGAAAAATATGTTTATAAGCATTCCAATTAAATATAATAAGTAGTAGGTTAAAGTACCTACTACTTATTCTCCACTTGTCATACTGAACTGTTTTTCTACCTTTAAATCTTATATATAAAATTCTCGTGTCACAATCTTAGTTACCATACTCCTCCAAAACGGCCTGACCGATTTTTATAAAATTTTATATGCATATTCCGTGGGTCTGTGAATCGGCTACTATCTATTTTTCATATCCTTAAGTGATAATGGTTGTCCACCTGTAACGTAATGTTCTGAATCCTGCTTTTGAGCCTTCCCGTCAAAATTCAAACTATTGGGTATTGTAACGTAGTGTTCTCATATGGGTTAGGAGGAATGTTATTTTGACAATATTTTTTTTTATAATGTGGTATTAAAAATACATACAACCCTAAATTTTCTCTTCTACCACCTGCCCCTATTTTTAAGGCGATACGAAGTTCGCTGGGTCAGCTAGTCTTATATATAAAATTCTCGTGTCACAATGTTAGTTACCATATTCCTCCGAAACGGCCTGACCGATTCTTATGAAATTTTATATGCATATTCCGTGGGTCTGAGAATCGGCTACTATCTATTTTTCATATCCTTAAGTGGTAATGGTTGTCCACCTGTAACGTAGTGTTCTGAAACCTACAATGCGCCTCAGCGCCAAAATTCAACCTATTGAGTATTGTAACGTAGTGTTCTCATATGGGTTAGGAGGAATGTTATCTCAGGGAATTGATAGAACACTACGTTACACAACCCTAATTTTTTTTGTACAATATATATTTTTTTTATAATGTGGTATTAAAACTACACACAACCCTAAATTTTCGCTTCTACCACCTGTCCCTATTTTTATGGCGGTACGAAGTGCGCTGGGTCAGCTAGTAAATATATAAATTATTTCCAACATTCACACCAATAGGGGTGGCGTCACGGACGTTCTATTGATAAGTACTGTGTTAGTTTCTTTTAAAAAAATAAAATATACTCGGTTAACGTACCAATTTCTAGTAGTTATAATTTAGTTCTAGAGGTGTTAAATTAGTTGTGGAAGTATTTGTGTTGCGAATGTTTTGTGCTGTGAGAAGTTATAAGTGACTCAAATCAGCTGTTGGATATTTTTGTTTTTTATTGGGTAGGGTACATAAATATTAAGTACGAAATCTGAAAACAATTTAAAAGCATAAACATTTTTATTATATAATACAGAATATAATTTCGTAATAAATTAAAATCAATAATTGTTAAATAATCAACGAAAACTATAAAACAAACTTTTTATTTTTGTGTGCTCGGCGACATCTATTAACGGTCTTCCAAACTATATAGACTGCAGGACGCCATCTAGTGGGAAGCGGTATAATAACTTATAGTACGAACATAACGACTGGAAGCATGCCTAACTACTGTGGTGCATGCGGTCGATTCTTGTCAGCAACAGGTGGCGCTGCCTGTTCATCGTGCCCATTAAAATTCCACAAGGCTTGCCTTGCGTTACCGGATAAAGCGGACATAAGTAGGGACTGGGTGTGTCCCAACTGTAAGAAAAATGTCCGGAAGGGTGACAACAGCCAAACGCCGGTAAAGGGTATATGTGAGGTGTCACCTACTTCCGAAGCATCGAAAGCAAAGGGATCCGACGGGGCGGCTGAGTGTGAAGGGGAACGTCGTGATAGGGAGCTAGCGGTGTTCATGGCGGAGATGCGGGAGTTCCGCAAAGAGATGAACACCCTTCGGGATTCCCTATCAGCGAGGCTCGACATTTTCGACCAGAGACTGAGCGCGGTGGAGCAGCGGCAGGCGGAGGTCGGCAAAAGCGATACTGCAGAGCTGGAGCGCACTATCGCAGAGCAGGGGCAGAGGCTGGGCGCATTGGAGCAGGGCCGGGCGGAGGGTGTCGCGGGGGACACTGCAGAGCTGGAGCGCACCATCGCGGACCTCAGGCAGGAGCTCAACGAGCGCGACCAGGAGGCCCTCCTGGCCGACCTCGAGATAGGTGAGCTTCCGGAGGAGAGAGGTGTGAGCGTGATCCAGTCGGTGACCGTCCTCGCCGCGCGACTAGGCGTCGCGCTGGAGCCGAGGGACGTTGTGTTCGCGGAGCGCGTGGGCACGCCGCCGGCGGAGGCGGGCGGGCGGCCGCGCCGCGTGGTGGTGCGTCTGGCGCGCCGGGACCTGCGCGATGAGCTGCTGACGGCCGCACGTGTGCGACGCAGTGTCGTAACACTCGCGCCCGAGCCCGTGCCCGCGCCTGCACCCGTCGACGAGGAGGGGAAGGTGGCCCCCGCGCCCGCTCCGGTTGGACGCCGCATCTACATCAACGAGCGTCTCACGCGTCACAATCGACAGCTCTTTCACCTCGTCCGTGGGCTGTGCAAGAAGCACCAATGGAGATACTCGTGGACGAGGCGAGGTCGCGTGTACGTCCGTCAAGCAGAGGGCACATCGGCGTATCTAATCAGGTCCCAAACCGACGTTGACCGTGTGTTCGGCCCCCCTGACAAGTGACTCGTAGTAATGAGTGCGTTCTTCTTTAAATGTGTTTTGTTTTCGTTTCTATTATCTGAAAATTTTAATTTTTGTTACCACAAAAAACTAGTTTTTCAGTCACGAGTAGGGTTAAAAAGGAAAATAATTTGTTTGTTATTAAACTCATTAACTTTATTTTTAAAACATACAGATAATATTTCATTGCTAACTAAAAGTATTTATAATGTAAACCTATTAAATTTTAGAACTATGAAAGAAAACGAGGCTTATCTTAAGTGGGGATTATACCATAGATACAAATCTTATATAGGGAACAATGGTATTTATAAGTTAATTCAAAAAAACAATAGTATTAAACTGGCAGCCTGTATATGTAACAATCAATGTCTATTTGTTTTCACGCACTGCTTGATTCGCAGCTCAGCAACATTTCCACGAGAAAAATATCAAATATTTCTAAGCTCTCTATGGCGGCATTTGATAATTATTGTGCAGAGCTAAAATCTGGGAACCTTATGGTTGGACTATTCAATGCGGGATCCCTCGGCACGGGACATGATGAGTTGACTGTGGTCATGGAAGAGTTAGACCTGGACATTTTAGCCATCAATGAAACCTGGTTGAGGGCTGGGGAGGACGATAGGGCGCCGAGGCTCATGGGGTACCGTCTGAGACATACCCCTAGGCCGAATAGTGTGCGCGGTGGTCGTGGCGGCGGGGTTGGATTCTACATCCGTAGGGGTATTAATGCACGTCTCTGTCAGCATCCAGCGGACTCTGTGGTTGAACAGATGTGGTTGAAGGTGCGCATTAATAATCAAAGAGTTCTGATTGGAACTGCCTACAGACCGCCCTGGCAGGATGTGGAGATATTTTTGGATGCCCTAGCAGACTCTATCTCCTCTTTCTCTAGTAGAGATGCGTTAATATTGCTTGGAGACTTCAACATTAACCTCTTGGACTCAGCGAGTGCTAAGTCAAAATTACTAACGCAATTCTTGCACAGTGTTGACTTAAAACAATCAGTTACAGAACCTACACACTTTACAGAGCACAGTTCTACCCTTATTGATCTGGTCTGTAGCGATACTAGAGTATTTAAAGTCATTACTAAGCACATTCCTGACCTTGGGGCGCATGCAATTATTTCAGCAGAATTTAAAATAAAAAAAGTACAGCCATCTCCCCAATGGGTAATTTACAGACCTTTAAGTAATATACTTGTCGACCAATTGAATAAAGATTTAGACAACATAAATTGGAATTCATTTTATGAAATGGATAATGTAAACGGTCAAGTTGAGAGCTTCACACAATGTTTAACAGTATTATTTGATTTGCATGTCCCAATAAAGAAAAAAAAATTTAAACATCCACCACATCCCTGGATTACTGATTGTGTTAAGTCAATGATGCGAGTAAGGGACACTTATCATGAACGATTTAAAATTAAGAGGACGGAGGCTCATAGAGTATGTTATATGAATATGAAACAACTTGTGGTGGAGGCAATCAATATGGAGAAAAAATGCTACTTTGCGGAACATATAAATAAATACAGTAAAAATTCAAAAAAATTATGGAGCAATCTTAAAACCTGTGTAATTGCTGATAGCAGGAAAAAATCAGATATACCGGCACACTTTAATGACCCCAACTTAATTAATGCGCACTTTCTCAACATCCCCAGAAATGGTCAGGTAACAATATCACAACTAACATATTTTGAATATCACAGACATGGACCCGCAGTTTTCTCCTTGCAGACTGTCACTGAGGATACTGTTTTTAAAATTATTAGAGACTTCAAGTCAAATGCGCAGGGTCATGATGGTCTGTCACTTAATATGGTACAATTGACCTTGCCACAGACTTTGAAGGCCATCACGACCATTATAAACAGATCCATATCGGAGAGTGTCTTCCCTGACAGCTGGAAGGTTGCTGTGGTTAAGCCCTTACCCAAAATCGACAGCCCAGCCACCATGAACGACTTAAGACCTATTAGTCTACTTCCCTTTCTCTCTAAGATTCTGGAAAAAGTAGTTTGTGAACAACTTACAAACTACCTTGAGGCTAACAACATATTACCAGAGCGACAGTCTGGGTTCCGCCGTAATCACAGCACAGCAAGTGCTCTTGCCGATGTTGTGGATAATCTCCTGGCAGCTCAGGACCAAGGTAGCCTCAGCGTGCTGTTATTGCTTGATTTTTCGCGAGCATTCGATTCCATAAATATAAATCTTTTACTATCCAAGCTGGCTTTTTATGGAGTCAATGCCCACTCAGTAAAATGGTTCCATAGTTACCTCGAAAATAGATGGCAGTGTGTCGAGCTGACTAAGACAGATGGTACAAAGCAGTTTTCTGATAACCTGATGGTTACACGTGGCGTGCCTCAAGGCTCAATCCTGGGACCAACCCTATATTCTCTAGTCAGCGCTGATATCACAAACAACATACGTCACTGTCAATATCATTTGTATGCAGATGACCTGCAACTCTATCTGCCCTTTAAACACCTTGACTACAACAATGCTATGACAAAGGTAAATGAGGATTTAAAACGTATTTCCGATTGGTGCAGGTCTAACTCTCTGATTCTTAACCCAAAGAAGTCAAAACTTTTACTAATTGGCTCCAAAAAAAAAGTTCACTATTTTAAGGATATTCAATTAAATGTGCATATAGACGGGGAGAGAATAGAGCGTGTCAGTAAAGCCAAAAATTTGGGGCTTATTATAGATGAGCACCTTAACTTTGAAGCTCATATTGCTGAATGCTCCCGCATCTGTTTCTATAGGTTAAAGTTGCTGTACAAAATTAGGCCATATCTTTGTCAAGAGCTGAGAATCAAGTTGTGTGAAATGCTCGTTTTGTCTAAGATGAACTACTGCGATACAGTTTTTGGACCCTGCCTCATGTCCAGAACAAGTAAGCTTATTCAACGTGTGCAAAATGCCTGCGCTCGGTTCTGTTTTTATGTACCTCCTCGTTCACATGTAACTCCCTTCTTGAACACTGCAAAATTGTTAAAAATGGAGGCAAGGAGGAAGCTTCATTTAGCTACTTTATTATTTAATGTTCTGGACAAGGGAAGGCCAAAGTATCTTTATGATAAACTTAGATGGATGCGTGATCAGAGTAGATACCCAGTTAGGCAGTGTGGGCTTGTCTTTACAACCATGAAGCACCGAACAGCAGCGTTTCGTGGATCTTTTAGATTTGCAGCCACAAAATGCTGGAACGACCTCCCGCCGCCAGTGCGTGATCTAAAAACAATACACACATTCAAAAAGCACATTAAAATATATCTGTTACAAATGCAGCTATTGTTATAGATTGCACGACTCACTGTCTTGTTTTTCACTCCACGTTTTGCGGCGGTTCGTTCCGGTATTAGCCAGCACTGAGTGATTGTTGAGGGAACGTTAATACACCTGTTGTTATGCATTGCATTTGAGCCTCATCAATAAAGGACACACGCCGTCCATCTTTCTTTGTTGCCACCGCGTTGGTGCTTGGCAAGGCTGTGGATGAATGCACACATTTATACTGGAATTGCACTTTTTAATTCATTTAAGTTGCTGATTATTGATATTGTTTACGATTGAATGTACATACCTACTGGATTTCACCCTTTATCTGTGTTTGCTATTGATGGATAGGTATTCCAGAGAAACAAACTTACTCATAGCAATATTGTACCAACAACTGAGCTTCTATTTTATTAGAATATTAAAATTAGTCATGCACAGCTATCTTTCCACCTTTCCACAGACTTTAGATGATGAAATTTTATTTTTTAATTATTTTAATGTGTTAAGGCAAAGGAAAAGGAAAAAAAATACTCAGCCTCTGCATATATATTTCTTTTCATTTTTACTTATTGTTTTTATTTTTTTATTTTTTGTTTGTGGTATTGTTAATCGTGTTTGTGTCGTTTATTAATCTGTTATTCACGTCAACCTTAGGCCCTGCCAGAATATCAGCGCCGCAGCGGCCTTGGTGTCGTTGTGGCATTGTGCTGAGGCAGGGACCTAGTTGACCTGTTTGTTATCTGTGCTTTTTATTTGTATTTTTTTTTTTATGGTCAATAAAAAATTTCTTTCTTTCTTTCTTTCTTTCTTTCAATAGGCTAGTTAACACTTTTTGGAAATATGTTTTAAATGGTTAAAAATTGTTCTATTAGACCGAAAAAAAAATTTTTTTTTTCAGTTAGGAAGCCATAAAACTTCAATTTTAAAATAGATTTTTCATGAACATACAAAAACGCTTTTGGTCTATAGATTATCTATGCTATGACATCAACAAAATAGTAAACAAACATTCGGAAGCACGTAAGAATTATTATATAGAAATACATATTAAACATCCATGACTGGAGTACAAATGCTCGTATTCATCACACAAATATCTGCCCCCACCGGGATTCGAACCCGGGACGGCCACGGAGGTCGTCAAGTAATGTGCTTTATTTGACCAAAAAAAGGTGACAACCCTTGTTTTGTGTTTTACCGAGCATAGAGACCTAATACAACTAATAAAAAGATTTTAAAAATAAAAATATTTAAGCAGGTAAGTTTTAGCCATTGTCTTGTTTTAAGCTTTTCTAATTTAAATATTTCTATGTAAATAATCAAAAAAATATTTTATTCAAAAAAAGATGATGCACACTTTGAACGCGTAAACCAATTTTAATATGTGGTATGTTTGTAGTCGACGTATTCTCAATGCTATGTATTAAAATTTCAGCAAATAGTCATGATATTGGTAAACATTTTATCATTTTGTTCTAAACGACTCCATAATTATTGGATCCCTATTATCCAGAGCTCACTGGAGCTACTGGAGGAGCTCGATGGCGCAGGTGGTTAGCGCGTAGGGTGCTTCGTCAGAAACCTCCCCGTGTGGCTGGTACATTTCCTCTCCTGTGGCTTAGGCCTAGGGAACGGAAATGTGCTGGTCCGGTGCGCTCTGGGCAACTACGTATATGGTATCCGCAGGGATACCTCATGCGTACGATAATAGCTGGCAATCTCGTAACCCCGTACGCGGTGTGGGGCCGAGGGCCGCCATCTTCTTCGGAGGGTGGGGGCCGCGAGGAAGAAAACCTCTGAAAAAATAACCCGAGGGGTCTCGGCTGGCGTCCTGGGCATCCCGGGTAGCGGCAGTCGGGTCAAACTCGTAACCCTGCACATAGTGCGGGGCCGAGGGCCGCCGCCTGCAAAGGAACTGTTTCCTTTGGAGCCGGGGGCCGCGAGGAACACAACCTCTTCAAAAATCACCTGAGGGTATCTCGACCGGCGCCCCGGGCAGCCCGGGTAGCGATGGTCGAGACTCTGGTCGAGGCGGAAACGCCATCGGTGAGGGCGGTTGCGGCGCGAACTCCGCGTCACCTCCGGCCAACCCGTAACCCAATACGTAGTGTGGGGCCGGGGGCCGCCGCTCTTTGGGGGCAGGGGCCGCAAGGAAGAAAACCTTTCAAAAATTACCTTTTTGACGAGGCCAGGTAGGGCTCCCTCGCCCGGAAGAGGGAAATCATGAAGAATGTCAGTTATCGAGGTTAGTATGTCATGCGCTCCCGCTGACGACGGGCGCTCTGGGGTAGCTGGGCTGGCTGGGGCTGCGGGATTACCGTGTCCCGCAGTGAGAAGTTTATTACCGAGGCGTGTGAGGGAGTTTCCGTGAGCGCTGGTATCCTACGCCTTAGAGGTGGAGGAGACAGCGACATGGACGAGGAGGAGGCTATGCCATCGCGCATAGTAACGAAGGCGAAACGGGGGAAGAACAAGCGCAAGCGGAAGGCTGCTCCATGCAATTCCGAGGAGTCCCAAGACTCGGAGGAACCAAAAGGGGAGGCACCGAAAGGTGAAGAATCGGAAGGTGAGGAGTGGAAGGATGAGGAAACCGACACCATCACGACAGAAGAGCTCAGGGACAAAATCAAACAGAACCTGAACTACATCGGCGGTCTAGCGATGTTGACCATACCCATCGAGGAAAAGAAGAAGAGGACCTTCCAGGCGACGGACGAGGTAGCGGATTTGGTGAGGAGAGCCTTGGAAAAGGCAGGCAGGGTGGAGCGGCTCGACAGGATAGAGGAGGAAAATGGCCGACTCCGGAAGGACAACGAGAGCCTCAGGGCTGAGGTCGAGGCCCTGAAGAAGGAGCTGGGCTCGATAAAGAAAGCAGTGGGGAGGGGGGTGCACCCCGCGCCAGAGCCAGTCGCGTTACTGACGGCGGAGGCAGCCGAGGAGCTGAAACGCTCCCTTATGATCAGCATAGAGGAGATGGTCAGCACTCGGCTGGCCTCCTTTGCGGAAAGGCTCTAGCTGCCGCCGGAGAAGAGCCTCAGGCCACCACTGGCTGCGGATCGCAGCACGGCGGAGGCCGCAGCAAAGACGGGGAAGAAAGAAAAATGGAGCATGGTAGCTGCTCGGGGGAAGCCGAGGAAGGAGAAGGGCACGGCTCCTGCAGCCAGCCCGGTGCAGAAGGGGAAGGCTGCCGCACAAAACAGAAGCGGCCCAGACCAGAAGAGGGATGAGGAAACGGCGCCGCGCATAAAGGTGCCAAGCACCGCCGCAATCGAGCTGAAGGTGAAGCCCAGGGCGGAGGAGCTGGGCTACACCTACACCAACATTGTAGAAATGGCACGGGCGGCAATTGAGCTGCCGTCCGTGGGCATTGATGAAGGGCTCAAAATTAAGACCAGCCAGACTGGCTCCAGGCTCCTGCTCGTATCGGGGCCTGGAAACAGGGGAAAGGCAGACGCTTTAGCCAAGCGTATGGAGGAGGTGGTTGGCGAATACGTGGAGATTTGCCGGCCAGAAAAAAGAGCGGACCTGAAGCTGACCGGACTCGACGAGTCCGTGACGCTGAAGGAGATCAAGGAGGAGATAGCCAGAGAGGGAGGATGTGCGAGAGCGAAATCTCATCTGGGGGAGAGCACCCAAGTCCGGGAGGGATGAGGGGGATCCTCGTGCGGTGTCCCACATGGGCCGCGAGGAAGCTGGCGGAGAAAGGAAGGCTCAAGGTGGGCTGGAGCACAGCGAGGGTGACGGTCCTCAGCCGGCTTGTGCACTGTTTCCGGTGCATGGGCAAGGGGCACGCGGCTGCGCGATGCCCAGCGCAGGAGGACCGGAGCACTCTGTGCTATAGATGTGGGAAGACGGGGCACAGGGCGGCGGTGTGCGCCGCTCCGCCCCGGTGCGCAATCTGCGCAGAAAGTGGCAGATAATGCACATAATGGGGAGTAGGAGGTGCGACCCTCCGGTTACCAGGGGCAAAGCCCCGGGCAAAGTGGTCGCTGAGTCGTTGGCGCCGGGACAGGCACCCCCAGAGGACGGGATGTCCGAGTAGTCTAGGCTGCTCGGACTCCCTACCGACTGGCGCGCCCGCGTCTCCCATCTCTTCTCTCAGGAGAAGGGTCAGAGAGACGCGGGCGACTGGGGAGGGGATGTTTGCCCCCGCATCGACGGCGAGGGGAGAGGGACGGGGAGAACTACGCTCCTCCTCCCACTCCTCCGGGAACCAGTGGCCAGGCGTGGGGGGCGTGTCGGATCACATTGCACGGTTCCTGAGACGTTTGGTGACCCTGATACTCCGGGGAACCGCACGCCGGGGGGGTCCGGCAACGGACAATCGCTGGCGGGGCCGCGGTGCGTTGCGTATCCCTTGGCTACTAACCCGCACTCTCGGCACGCAATGGGGGGACTCCGGTCCTCGGATTGCGTGTCGGGTGACCAGTGCTAGAGTATTGCCTGGTTTTTAGTGGCCCTGTTTAGGGCGTAGGTAGGGCCCTGTTCACTTCGGCGAGCCTTAAGGTTGGCTGAAGTGGACGAGGAGGAGTCCCACATACCTTCTTCTCGCTCCCCCAGTGGTTGAAGGATGCGTAAAGCATTTTCCAGACACAAATAAAAAAAAAGGTGGTTAGCGCGTTCGGCTGCGATGGTTGAAGTTAAGCAACTTTCGCAGTGGTCGGTCATTGGATGGGTGACCAAGAACATCTATCTCGAGTTCCTCCGTGCTTCGGAAGGCACGTTAAGCCGTTGGTCCCGGCTGCATCTGCAGTCGTTAACACCCGCCAATCCGCACTGGGCCCGCGTGGTGGGTCATGGCCCAATCTCCCTATTCTATCCATAGGAAAGGCCTTTGCCCCAGCAGTGGGGACATTAATTGGCTGATGATGATGATGATGATGTTATCCAGACACAAGTCTTCTGGTTAATATATTTTTCGGAACTTTTACAAAACCTTTCACTAAGCATCTGGAAAATACGAAATTCGTGGAAACGGATGAGAGGAGCTAGATGGCACATTACTTGGCGAATCCAGTTTGCGATTGTGGAATTAAGTTAAGTTACTTCCACAATGACTGATGATAAGATAGTTGGTCAAAATGTTATTATGTCGAACTCCTTTTATGAAGGCGTGTCGAGCCGAAGGCCTGCGATTTTTTTGTTTGTGTGCAAATCGTGATACCTAATTACCAATTTTCAAAAATTGTATTTTCATTTGATAGGTTATGATTCCGAAGTGGTTATGTATGTTTTGTATTTCAGTGATGACCATCTCCTTATCATCGATTTTGGGATCTTAGAGAAATCATTAAGTCAATCGAATTATAATCTAATCTAATCGTACAGAAAGAATGTATGTACAGGTTCGTCTCACCTCCTCGCGCTTGTCCGATTTCTCATTTAGCATATAAGCACGATGAAACATAAAAATCACTCCACTCCTAAGTGTTGATGTTAACTGATGCAATATGGGGCAGTGCCGTACCAGCTACCCTCAACATCATTATCATCATCACCAGCCTATTTGTTTCAGCTAATGGGTCAGGCCTTCCCTTTGGATGGAATGATTGTACGCAGTACGCACATAACTTTTGATAGACTTCTTCACATTTTCCCAGGAATTAGCTTTGTGATTTTCTATATCTACACACAATAGAACAGCAAGTTTATGTTCGTTTCTAATCTTTAATTCATGGATATCATCTTTCTTTATGAAATCATGAATGAAATAATTGAAAGAATAAAAAAATGAATAATGTGCATGTATTGTCCGACCACTGTTAAAATGTTGATTTCTTGATTATTGTTGTTAATGGCCTGAAATCCCAAAGTATGCATTCATAAAAGTATGTCTACGCTTTATGACCGGGTGTAAAGTATTATATTAGTTTGTCTAAAAATAAATACACAGGTAATGCGGCAGCAGCTTCAATTTATGTTTAATATAGGTGGATTCCGCTAGCAAAGTAGTCGGGTCGGACAGAATTCTAATCTTGCTGAAACGAATTGGAGCGTCCGTCTGGTTAGTAACTTCCACTTAAGTCATGACTATTAGGTATGTATTCTGTGACTTCACTTAACACAATCTTGTAGCTACATAGGCTATTTGACAGTATTAAAAATTTTGTCCCAATTATTGGCATGTGTGTTTAACGTGAATATTGGGAGCAATTACACTATTCTGACAAAAAAAGTAGTACTTTTTTTAATTTCTAAATCTTACAGTTAAATGCTTTAAATTAATATAATAAACAAAAAAATGGTTGGTAATATTACCAAAAATCATGAAATGGAAAAGTATTTTTGATCTACGACGTAAAATGACGTCACCTGCTTGTAAACATGCTGTCGAAGTGACATTACTTTGTACTGATTGACGTTTTAATGAGAGCCGTGTGGCGTCACCTGTCTGTAAGATTCCATATTTGCTAGAGAAACATTTCCTCGGCATATTTGAAAACAGAATTGGGTTCTTTTTCGTGTTTTACTCATTAGGACTATAGGTAACGTCGACCAGATTTTTAAGGACATTATTATTAAGATCATTGTTGGTAGATTTGGCCTTATGACCTACATTAGATAAATAAACTGATTTAAAAAATGTCTTCTAATTTTATGTTTATTTATTTTTTGTTTCTTGGGTTAGACTTTTTACTGTCTTTGTGAAGAAGGCATACGTTCTTCTTCCATTATAATTTTTAAATAAAGGAAAATCTGCTATCTGGTTGAAGTGGCTGATTGAACTGTTTGAATGTAGATGCTTTCACTTTGTTTCCGCAATTTTCCAACAGGCTTATTAAAAAACGTATAAAAAGTAACATGCATAAGTTATAATGATAACTTAAACATGTTTTAGCTATTTAAATTCTAAGTAAAGTAGGCAAATCACTCTAAAATGAAGAAAAAAGTGGTCTCAGACCATAAATACTAAGGGCTAAAAAATAAACAGAATGTAATTTTATGGTTAGTTAATTATTCTTAAATTACATCGTTATCCATGTACCTACGTGTTTCAATCTTGACCCCGCTCGATTATCATTCTTTTTATTATTTTTTACATTTTAGTTTCATTTTTTTAACTTTGATGTCGATTTTATTTTTTGTTTTTATTTGTTAGGGTGCACATGGGGTGCGCCATAGTTCTTAAATCATCGCACAAGGTCTCGTTGACTTTGTCATATCCTGTGAACATGGCGCTTATTCGTCGCCATGGACTTCTACGTCACAACCGCTTTGTCGCAATTCAAATATTTGAATTCCTCACAGGCACGGACCTGACACAGATTTTTGGAACTTTTAAATATCTGATTGATTCCTGCGGAAAACGAAATTTTATTAAATAATATTATTGCTGGAGAGTACTTAATAGAGAGATAAAAAAAATTGAATTGAGCCTTATTTGAAAAACATGCATATATTGAGATTTCCTATCAAAAACGTCAGGAAAAACCACGGAAAACCCTACAAAGTATAAGAATTGAAAAAAGTTAATATTTTGATTGGTCAGTGCAGCCGCCCGGATAGCGGAGACTGCGGGTTCGAGTCCCATCTGCTGCATCAAACGCGTAATTTTTTTTAGTATTAATTTTCTGTAGATTTAAATATCTGGCAGTTAAATGCTTCAAAACAAAAAATATAATAAAAGTTACTATAATCGAAAACAACTCAAGTTTGAATTGAGGAGCGTCTGTTCAAAGGGGGCTATTTTTGTTTTTTGTGTATTACGTATTTACTGACTTATAGTTTTTTTCGTGAATTCTGCTGGTATTCTAAGATCCTATCACAGCCTGTGTTTAGTCTTGATCGAAATAGATTATTTCCCCTTCAAATTTGAACTTAAATTCGCGGTTCTATTCAAAAGGTGCTATTTTTAGCTCATTTAAAAGTTTTTGTTCGACACATAATGTTTTGTTTATCAAACTTTTTGAAGTTTTTTTTTAATTGGAAGCTACATTTATGCCAAATATATAAAACAACTTGGCATTGATTAATTGTCATTACTTTTTAAGATAAAAAAACATACATTATGGCAAACTCTGTCAAATTTGCATGTTTTTTTATGTTAAAAAGACATTGTACTGAGAAGAACCGACAAGAAACTCAGCAAGGGCTGCTTTTTTTCTCCATGTATTATTATATACAAAGTCGTCAAGTTATAACAAGTCATAAATACATAACTAAGGTAAATATTTTATTTCTTTATGTTAAACAAGTTTTATGCCTATTTCCATGTGATGATTTATAACAATGGTTGATTAATGTCACAAAACAAACAACAAATGTGTCACGTCGATGAGTAAGTGTCGCTTTGTATTATACCGATCCTAATGTATTTACTTAATGTAAGTAACTTTAATATTAGAACTGGATTTCCTCAATACAAACAATCATCTAAAATACATAGTCAACTTTATGAAATATTCTCCTATAAGTAACTACTAATTTCCTTTCCAAGCTACATACTTAATTTGAAATAATTTCCATTCTTTCCGGAATAAAAAATCTAAGTTTTAATGCTTGACCACAATTCCTGTAACTTTGGAACAAACAAGTTTTTTACGCATATTTTGTGGTTTTCGGGTCTGCAACATCGTTCAATATTGATAAAATTTGTTTTATACTTTATTCTTATTAGTTGTTATATGTCTCTGTGGGACGGCCCCCCACAAGGTGGACCGACGATCTTGTGAAGGTCGCGGGAAGCCGATGGATGCGAGTGGCGCAGGACCGATCGGTGTGGAGATCCTTGGGGGAGGCCTATGCTCAGCAGTGGGCGTCATACGGCTGACATGATGATGATGATGAGTTGTTATATTATATAGCTGTAATAAAAACAAATTTATTGTTGTATAAAAACAGATATGTTGCGTATGTATCTTAAAGATAGCTGATGCAGCAGTTATGAACGCCTCTTCTTTTTACCCTACTGCGCGATGCAAGAGCGCGAAGCGCCGCGCAGACATGGTAATATAGAGTCTAACGGTCTATATGGGTGATTACCGAAATATACATCAGTATACTGGCCAGTGGTAATGACGTCACGAATCCGACGCCATATTGTACTATTATGCCACCATATTTTTACCGGGAAAACGAATATGACGTATGACCGAGCATGCGTGAGAAGCATTGAAATTTTATTTCTTTTTTATTTAAAGAACAATAACGGCATCCGAACAAAAAGAATTCCTTTTAATTGATGAGGTGAATAAAAAATCTTCTTATTCGCACTATTTTTAATATTTCGTCGATTTATGACGTCAGTGCACTGGTAACTATATTTCGGAACAATTCACCAGTATAGCGTCGATTCATGACATTAATAACACTGGCCAGTATACTGGTATATATTACGGAATACACCCTATATATGTATGTATGTTCCTTTGTCGTAGACCGATTTTGATGATTCATACGTTAATCGATTCGTCTTAATCATGGGAGTGCTACTAAATATTTGACAGTATAAATTCAATATAGGACAATTAGGCGCCATATTGTGAAAAAAAAAACAAAAATAAGTTGACTAAATATGTCGAGTGGTATATTTAATGATATATACCACTCGACTAGACAATGGTCTAGATACTCGAAAATCATGTTTAGGTCCCTTACACCATTTTTCATTTTATATGACCGTTTAAGATCCACATCGATTTAAAGATGTATAATAAACATTTTTGCTTTTAATTTCCATCTCACGTTTGTATGATTCTTTGTTACTCTTTCACCCAAAAAATACTGAATGGATTTTAATGAAACTTTACAATAATATAGCTCATGCATAATAATTATACGATATATATACAATAATTTATGCAGCTACTAGATGAATTGGCCAAAATATAACAATAAGTGTCACGTAAGACGGCAAAAAATCATCTGCGAGTCATTTTGGCCTGCACTGCAAAAAGAATAAAAGTAACATGAATATCCGGGGCAGCATATATCTATTTTTTATGTGTAAGCCATTATTGCTAAAATAGTGAATCAAAAATAAAATATTATTTGATATCCATTTCCAAAATGCACATTTTGTAATAACAAATTATTTTTTATCAAAACAAATACTTTGAGATTTATTTGATTATATTTGTAACAGTTACTTAGCATATTTGGTAAACAGTGATTAGTTTTCGCTAATTAATACATACTCATTCTTATTTTGTATATAGGTAGATAAAATATTTGGAAAATAATTGCTATGATTGCACCATTAGCAATACTTACAAGGCTGGTAGCAGCCTGATGGATAGGTGGAAGTACTCTTTATTCGAGCTTTACACTACCAATAAAAAGGGTAGACCAGAAAGCCTGCGACCTGTAACTGGAGAGAACGACAAAGGTGTAAATCTATACATTAGGGGATAAATTGATAATAAATAAGATTGCTATAGTGCTGTACCTAACGGTATGGAAGTTTTGTTCTATGCCTTTAGTTTAATCAAATATTATCAACTTTATTGCTGAATTACTTCTTTCGTCAACCTGCGACATTAACTTCATTGATTGGTATTGTATATAGAGTGATTAACAACGTTTGAAGTTAACCTCTGGCATCTACATATTTGGTATCTGTAAATTATGTAGGTAAAACAAATTAGGAGAGAAGGATATGACACTGCATTTGTGCATACCACAATCTTATTTATATGACACTGCAGCCACTGCCAATTTTAGATAGTCGACGAATAAAAGTAAATGAATTTTAAATTTTATTCCTAAACTATTATAATTAATAATAATAAAAAGAACAAAAGCAAAAGATGACATTCTGAAAAAGTAAAAGTTGACTTTAATATTAACATGCATTAGATATACAGGTAACGTCTTGATTTCAATTCAGACATTTTTGCGAAAATTGAGGCCCATCTGTAGACTTGAACCTGGTGGTTATTATATGTCATAATAAATCAATCTCTTAAACCACCGCACCGCAAGGCACTAAATAATCCTCGCGATATTAACTCCCTTACTGAAGTGACAAGACTGCGGTGTATACCGTCTTATAATCCTAACTAAAAAGAGTGAAGTAAAAGGTTTGTTTTTTTGAATTTACCTTTTTTTATAGTACTCCATAACGCATTAATTTCCCGCAATTGTAGTGGCTTCTTTATCTCCTCTCCTTATTAGAGAATAATTTTGCTGAATGCTATTAACTAACATCACTTTCTAAATGTTTATGTTAATGACTGCTTTTTAAGGCATACATATATTGCTCGTTAAATGTTCCTTTTTAACATGTTAAACCAAAGGAAATAAAAAATATATAAAAAAGGCCGGCTGGGTTATAATGGAACCTCTTATTTGAGAGTGACAATCGGGATGGGTGACTTAAGTACGAGAAACCTGTGCGAAAGAAGTAACATAAAGGAAATCGTTGTCATTTACGTTAAAATTGAGGTTGGAATAATAAAAGGGACGGAAGGAAGGTTCAAATTTGTATGAGGGTGGTAGTCAGTCTCTTTCTGACTATGCTCAAGCCTAGATTCATAACTGAGAATATTTCTATAATACGGGTCTTAGTCATTTAGCCCGAATATGACGTTCCTTATGACAGGGTGGTCAGCAGTCGAACAAAATTATTAAATTTTTAAACACGATTTAAAATTAATCGGAGAAAATTAAAAAATAGAAAGTATCTGTCATGTTATAATAAAAAAACAAGCTTTCAAATGATATATGTTTCGTCGCTGCCGGAAACCGACTACCACTTTTGAACCATCTTCTTTGCGTAGCTTTGGTCTTTATTTCATTCATTTTATATTTAAAAGTCTTCATGTTTTACTTCCACTCTTTAGTGTTACAAAAATAAAAACACATCGGATTTCCCGCTCAAATTAGAGCGCCTGTCTGGAGAAGTATCCTCCACCTTACAGAATACTGCAGCTAAACAAGGTTTTTGTACGGGAATTAAGTTCACATTCACAGGCAAGTAGTAGGATAAGTACCTACCTAAATAGGTCTTTGTTCGAAAAATGCACACATACGGTTTGTTTTCATCTGTGTTCATTTGGGGAAAGAAACCTACTTATATAGGTAGATAGGTACTTATCCTACTAATTCCCTGTCCAATCAATTCCCAAACTCCCGGGGACACGAGATTTTCCGAGTACGTTTCGTTTTCTATGAGTGTGCGTTGCGGTAGAGTTTCATGCAAAGAAAACTGAACGGATCAACTTTAGACGGTACTTCGGTAGCAGCGCTGCCGGATTTTTTTTTGCCAAATCGGGATTAAGGAAGTTTTGAGTGAAAAAAGCGGGTTCTTTCGTTGAAAGCGGGACATAGTAGAAAAAAACCTATATAATCGAAAGCTTCTGAAAATATATCTTTTTATTTGAGTTTAAATTACGTTTACGTGACAATAGATAGGTAAAATTATCCATAGAAAATGAATTTTAATAAAAAAATAAGATATTTTAAATCAGATTTACCCTATTGTTAAATAGTTGAGTCTTTGTTTGAGAGTGTTCTTTATTACGCACCGGGCAGGTGGCCAGTCCACACTAGTGATGCCAACTTAGCAACTTTATAGCTAGATCTAGCTATTATTTGGTATCACACAGCTACAATTTAATAAAATTTGTAGCTAAACTATTTAGCTATTTTTTCTAGCAACTTTTCAATTCATCATGAGAGAATCATAGAGTAGGGTACCAAATCTTTAACGAAAAACTAAAAACTGAACGCGACTCTATATAAATTAAAGATACTATGGTATCGGTCGTAGGTCGGCCATTGTCGGGAATTCCCCAATGTTGCGCTACGACAGAATGTACTATGACAGAACGTGGATACTTATTTACTAAACCAAAGTAGTACGCACCACTCGTATTCTACCCAGTGTTTTTTTTTGTTTTATCCATACAAAACTTATGCTCGCTGTTTTTATTTAATGTGAAAATTCATTTACCCTTGAGAAAAAAACATACGTACAGAAATACAGACAGATTGGTTAAAAGCAGCAAGTGGAGACTCAAGCAAAGCGTTTTGTACTAATTGTTCCACGGAAATTCTTATTAAACTTTTTGTCATAAAGAAACATACTAGGACAAAAAACTTAAACAGAAACTAGAGTTCCAAACGGGTACGTGAATTTAAAACTCGTTTTGTTGAAAGTAGACTTTTTTGACGGGAAAAATTAGTACTTAGAATAATTTTAGTTTATAACTTTTTCTTTTTAAAATAAAGGTCTCAAACTCATTTTTATGCATCTACGGTCAGTGTTGATATCCCTTCTTGTAATATTGTATATTTTTTACCTACTGGAAGATTTAGCTACTTCTAGCAACTTTTTGGAGTAATAAAAACTGACAATCTAGCAACATTTTGTAAGATGTCTAGAAACTGGGCAATGCTAGTAGTTGGCAACACTAGTCCACACTTGCCTGTGCCACTCGCCAACGCTTTCTCAGTACGCTGCACGCACGGTGTAGTTTTTCCCGAAAAGCGGAATTGAACCTGTCCCGCGCGGGACATATAGATAATTTTGATTTAAAAATCGGGACGTCCCGATTTTATCGCGGCAGCTGGCAACGCTGTTAGGTATAGGTACTAACCTACTTGTAATTTACAAAAAAAAACAACATTTTGAAGTTAATAAGTACCCTTAGTACGAGTTTGAGCTCACGAAAACTAACATAGTTTTCGTAATTGTAAATTGTATTTCTATGTTCATTTTGGTATAAAGTAACCGAATATACTTAAAAGTGTCTTGCAAATGATTTAATGATAGAATTTAAACACTGTTTATTGATACAAGAACGAAAACAATAAAATCAGGAGCTCGTACTAAGGGTACAGGTGTTGAGTCTTTGCCCTTGGTGTTTACCTTACCTTACCCTTTTGTTCAAAATAATTCCTTAATACGCTGCCTTCATGAATGTTAAATAAAGGATTTTGCCATTAATATAACAATAGGCGTAAATTCATTCATAAAATTTTCAATAGAGGGTTAAGGTAGGGTTAAGTAGGTACAATGAATTTTCCAGTCGAACTGACATTTCCACCTGAATAAACATCTTGACCTCACAAAATAAGGAGATCTAGAGATGTTTTTCCAAGAACACACCACAGAATATAGTTATATTATAATAAAAGAATAATGTCGGTAGTTCCTTAGATTAATCTAAAGGGTAGTTTACTTGATGTTTGCTTAATGTACAAACCGTGCTCTTTTAGCAAACGTCATGTAAAAATAGTTTCTTTGTACCTATATTATAATATACATAAATAATAAAAACTAAAAGTAGCTATACTGGTTATTTTGATTTTTCGCTCCTAAAATTCATCCGCCCTTCATTTTTTCCTCTTTTTTTAACGTGATCTCATTTGAAATAGATTTCATCCAGTTTCGTCCCGTTCTGAATTTTTTAGTTCTCAAAAATTATAAAAATATTGTTTTTCGCTATTTTAATTTTTATGTTTATTTCAACATCTCTCTATGGCATAACACGACGCATGTCTATAAAAAGAAAAAAAAATACAAATATGGTATTTCGGCATTGGGCTTATATAAATTTACTGAATGGTTCCTTTTTACCGAAAGAAACATGTCTTCGCTCTTTTCGTCTTAACACGAAAGAAAAAATCCTTTTTCACATCATTGCCTTCAAAAATATGTAGGCGTTATGGAGTCTGACTCGCTCAGTATTCCAGTGAGAATTCACACTTTGTGCTAAAAAGCTGAAAATATCTGCTTTGCTGCTTTGCTGCCTATATGATTTATGCCTTAATGTGACTTACTCTGATAGTAGGTACTTAGGTAAACTTAGGTTTTTTTCTTAAAATCAAACTTTTTTTGGCTCAATCTTATTCGGAAAGGCGCTGTGAAACTTTTTAAAGGAAATATATACTTAGGTTTTTATACAATTACATTTGAGTGAGAATTATCAAAACATTGAGAAAAAAACTTTGATCTGCGATTTTCGTGGAGTTACCATAGTGGCGATTAAAAATTAAGAGATTCTGCTTAACCACTGTCGATGTGTATTAAGGATTCAAAACAACGATACTAAATAAAAATTCCGACACCTCATACAGCCATCATCAATGTTATAAACCTATCCGCCTGTCCCACTACTGGAGCTGGAACATATAGGTTTTCCTATGGATAAATATCAAAATCGAGATCTGCCCTCAACTACAACGTAAAAGAATTAGTAGGTGCAAATAATTTCAAATGCGGCCGAAGAAAAGGATTAATTACTTTTTTATGCTAAATGGTAGCAATGTAGCATATTATGGCCCCGCCTGATAGCAAGTTGTCGCGGGTAAGGTGGTGTGGTGGCCCCACAGCGTATGTATATCGCTTGCGATTAGGGTTGCCATGCCATAAAATGCAAAGGCCGGACTGCGCACTATATAAGGCCTGACATTTTGCCCTAAACGCCGGACATATTTTTTTTATTGCCAAACATAATGTTTTTACAGCTGGGCTGTTGAAAAAAGTATTTATACGTGATGTAAAGTGAGAATGAGATCGAAGATGGATGCTCTCTTGTCCGCTCGGACGCTCGTCCGCCCATCGTCGTACGAATCGCCACTCTGACAAAAAGCCTGACAAAAGCCGGACAGGCCAAATACGTATATATTTGGACGGACCGGACGCGACCGCAAAAAGCCGGTGTGTCCGGCTAAAGCCGGACACCTGGCAAGCCTACTTGCGATACCAAAAATACCACTCGCACCGTTTCATACCCTGACCCTGCTACCCCGTGGAGCTCTGGAACCTAACTTATCGCCAGAAACTCAACAACACCAAAAGGTACGTCGTGTTATTTAACTGTGATCTTCTGTAAGCTGTAGGCCCCTTTTCCCGGATTCGCTCTGCGCTCCAATTCGAGCGGAAACCCGCTGAGCCCTACCTCTCTTGTCTCGCGAACCCTGTTTTTATTACGTAGGCAAAACCTGTATTTACAGACGTTGGCACCCTTAAGGGGCACACTTTAGATTTAAACAAAAAGGGAAGATATGGCACTCGCGGCTTAAAAGTGATCCGCTTAAATTGTGGTGCATGACCATTGACCATAATTCGCTTTAGTCACAATTGGACATTCAAACACGCTGCATGTGCACTCAATATAACAATATTGCGTATATTCTGTTATGACAATAACAATGCCTTCGATGCTTTTATGAAGAACACAAATAGTTCAAAATCAAATGCCTCGGCAACACTTTTCATTCGTAAAACTGTAAAAACCTTTTTTTCTCAAAAATCTCGTATCAAGAAAAGGACAGCAATACGCTGCGTTGCAGCGTATACTTCTGTCTCGCTCGCTCGATTGAATGTTTATATACAGACGTGTGCGTGTGTGAGAGTTGCTTATGTAGTTGAGTCGAATCATATTTTATTTGATGCTAGTATGAGCGTACCGTATCTACCCTTTTTGTTTAAATCTAAGAGGCACACCAACGAACGGACGAACGACACAATAGCCTCTCGCAAGTCTCACGGGCGCGAAACGGAAAAGCCATTAAGCAGTCCGCGCTGCCTATTAGCGCTTGCGGCATACTATCCGCTAAAAAACCCTGCGAATACCCTCTACGCTGTTAAGTGCGGAACCGCGAGATCCCCGTTGAGGGACTTCACCGCCTTTCCGCACCCAACAACCTCCCAGCCTAGCCGGGGCTCCACGACAGAGATCACCCAGGGCACAATACATACAAGAGCAGTAGCGTAACTCAGCCATTTTCTTGAAATAGACACCTACGACTGAGCGGAGCGCTAGGGTTGGTCCCTACAAAATATAAAATAGATAAGTGTCGATTTTTATTGTATGTGTATAGTTACTTTTGCCCCGCTACGGAATCGAAATGGAGGCAGACGGCGCGGGCGGGCGCGACGCAGCTAACCTACCTCGGCCATCGACCAGACTCGGCGGCGCGCGACATGGCACTGCGTAGATTTGTCTTGCCAAGATTGGTTAGCGGCCATGTAAATGACGTTTGTCTGTGTGCGTGCGTCGATTCGGGCGCTAGTATGAAGTCAAAGTACTGCTCTTGTATGTATTGTGCCCAGGGTATCACGGGTTGTCCCACAGACGTGCACAGGACTGCCCGCGCTGGGAGCTAAGTGTGCAGCCTATTGCCCTACAGTAGTTTGAGATGACATAAATTTGTCATCAGCTAGCCGATGACCTCTTAGAATAGTAACACCCCTATGAACGTGCTAACTACTGTGCCACGCCACGGTACATGCCGAATTTTTCAAATGATACCTACTTCAACGTAACACGAACCTTTTCCTGGTCCGGAATACGGACAGAATGCAGCAAAGGACAAAGCGGATATATTTATTTTACCGCATTTATCAAATACCTACCCATCCATATCTAAACCTGATGCCTACTCAGATTTGATATCTTGTTCCAAAGGCAAGGGTAGAATCACCCACCCGCTCGGATTTATAACTCACGCGGACGCTTTCTTACCCTTCCATTATTGCGATCATCTGAACCGCAGCATAAATAAAATAAACGACTGTAACCCAACATTTCGATGTTGATTTGTAGATTTAGAAGCTACGACAATGCGACTGATGAAACTCATGCATTTCGAATCAGATATCAATATATCTTTATTCAAATTGGATGTGTAGTACAACTCTTTTGAATCGTCCAACATTTTTTTCCCCTACCACTCGTTATTGATCATATTTTTTTAGCTGAGGAGAAAAGCGAGCGAAATAAACTCCACAACATTAAAAATATAATGTAACCCACACCGTCAATACAATCATTATTTATCTAATATAGAAAACCTGTTGGAATGATTGGAACAGTTCAAACCCAAGCATTTTTTTCTGTAATATAATCAGACACTTTGTAATAAGCTTTTTTAATAAGTGCTTTTTTATACTATCTTTCAATTTATTTATGGTTTTCTCTTGGATATTGCTTGGGACTTTATTGTATAAGCGAACACAAAGACCTTTAAATGAATTATTGATTTTGTGAAGCCTAGTAGCAGATAAAGTTAGTTTATTTTTGTTTCTTGTATTAAGTTTATGAACATCACTGTTTTTAAGAAACAAATTACTATTTTTCTTACAAGTAATAAATTTTCGTATATGTATTGTTTTGCGACCATCATTATGCCATATTCTTTACTTATCTCTTAAGGATTTCTTAACTTTAAGATTATAAATTGATCGAATAGCCCTCTTCTGTAGCACATAAATAGTTTAATAATATATTTAATGATCTCGCTCTTATTGCTCTTAAGTAACGAATCAGTTTAAGAATTCTAATTCTTTGATTTGGTACTAAGTACTAAACCTTTTTCATTCCGTCTTGGATTGAGATATAATATAATATATAATAAAAAGATGAAAAGTGAAATTACCCTAGGTTTGGTAGGTTACATAAAAGCCCGAAAATATATATAAATATTTTCTTTTGTTATCTAATGGTGCACCCTATTATTCTTAATTGTCTTAGGTATTTGTTGATGTAGCGGCAAGCCATCAGTAAATATTTAAATTGCCTACTCAGTAAGTCTATTTGTTCATGAGCTAAGACTAAGTATTCTGTTTTTTGTCACCCATTACAATAAATACGTAACCCTTAAAAGTAAATAAAAAAATAATAGTTTAAAAAAAAACGCTTTTATTAACTGCGCTAAAAAGCCAAAAATAAAATATACTCTCTGTTTACTTCATTTGGGCCTTAAAGTTAACCATTTTTATAGTTTATTTTAACATACATATAACTGCAAAAGCGTGGGGCACTATTCATTGCAAAATTTATCAAATCAATTAATATATTACGTAATTAATAATGCTTAACAATTCAATTTAGGCCCTAATGAAGTAAACAGAGAGTATATTTTGTTTATTTTGGCTTTTTAGTGCAGTAAATAAACGCGTGTTTTTAGTTTTTTTTTAAACTATTAATTTATTTTTCAATTTTTAGTTTCAGTCATCAGGAAAAATGAATAGGATATGTTAAGACGAATCTAATGAGCCCAAACTCGATATGTTTACTAGTAGGCAGTCCAAGGTTCCATCAGCCACCTTCCAGTCCCATCACCAGACCAGCTCGATGGTACCATAATATTGTATTGTCATCTAATCTACATATATTTGCCAAGTTTCATGATGATACAAGAATCCGAAGTGCGTGTAATTCAGATTCTTAGATTTCATTACATAGTTACATAAAAGCGTGTTAAAAAGGCTGGAGGGATTTCTGAAGTTCATGTATTCCAATAATGTTTTTAAGAAGAAAGCACTTTCATCTCTTTTCCTTATTATTATTTGATCCGATTACAGCTGGGCTGAGTTCTATATTTCTGTAAATGCCAGGTTAATACTGGAAAAATAAAGAAATTTCATAAACCCTTTGAACAGGGGAAGATCATGTTACTTCGCTTATTTTAAGGTCTGTTAGACGTTTAGCTGTTACTCTTTCTTTGACTAAACTTATTTTGTTATATACGAGTATGTATCTTATTTTACAAAACGAATTCCTTAATATACATTTTCTTGGCTAGTCATACATATGTCTAACTCAGTTGATTCACGAAACTTTATTTATTTATTGACGTTTCGTAGCCTTTACAGGCTTCGTCGTCAGAATAAAACTTTTATTTAATTTGTCGAGCTACCTTCGAAAGACTTTTATTGAGCGTTTGGTTATTTCATTGTTCGATTTTTAAGTTTTATTGTCTATGTATGAATTTATTATTTAATTCTTTCTTGAGTTTGTTTCACCGGTTCTTCTCAGAAAGAAAATTTTTTTTTATCTTTATTGACTTGAATCATAATTACATGTAATAATAGGCTAGTTGACTCATGTCGACTTGTATTAAATAAATGTTTATTTCTTAAAGTATTTGGTCTAAGGAACCTAAATATATTTTATATATTATAATTTCACTTCATAAAAGCAGAAGATTGCTGTAGAAATTTAATTTTAAAAAATGATTGTGATATCTCCTGTAGTAAACAACTAAATGTCATTCGCGTGTTACTGTCGGTGGATTCTTTCATATGCCTAAATTTATCTTAAAACACTTTTAACTTTAGAAAAGTTTCCGTTTTCTGTTTTTTTTGGCAAAACTAATTATGGATGCCGGCTTTGTGAAAGCAGAAAGTACAAATCTGCCAAGAATTGACGCATTGATGGTTGGTGAAATTTTTGCACTAAACCCCGATTTCTGCTTTGCGGAGCAGAGAAACGACAAGGCATCTATGTAAGTACAGCGCATTTAGTATAACAATGTAGTAATAAACATAAAACTGATACAATATAATATGAATAAGTGTAATAAAGTTGTGTAGGTTAATTTCTTTCGGCACTTTAATCCACAACTTTCCTGGAGTCTTCAAGGATGTGATTTTATATTCTCGTACAATACAATAATGATAATTACTTTATTTTTCATGGTATTTATTAGAAATCATCATCATTATTTTCTACGTGCTTACGAGTTTTTGTTTACTACAGTTGACGTCATTGCATAGATAAATAATCTATAGACTAAAATGGATGCTAGCGTTCTTGTACGTCCATGAAAAGTCTATTTTAAAATTAAAGATTTGTAGCTTTCTAGGTCTCAAAAAAATACATTTTTTTTCGGTCTAATAGAACATTTATTAACCATTTAAAATCTTTTTCCAAAAAGGGTCAACTAACCTATTCGAGGGTGAAATTTTATTTACATTGTAACAAAATCTATATATATAAAAATGAAACCCGTTTTCCGTTGTCACGACATAACATGAAAACGGCTTGACCGATTTGGCTGTTTTTTTTTGTAGTTTTCTAATACTCTGTACAAGGTTCTTACGGAAAAAAATATAAAGAAAATCCCAAGGGGATAAAATAAGGAATGAAAGTTTGTATGAAACTTTATCAATTTTAAACCGATCGGGCTGAGACTTTGCATGCAGGTATAAGAAGAATCATAGATGAATGTCATTGTGTATAATACAAGCCTGAGAACAAAAACTGTAGTCTACACTTCAGCTCTACACCGAAGCGAAGCGAGGGCGGGCCGCTAGTTAAGAATAAAAATGCGAGGGCGTAGATATTAAAAGTGCAAGTCGTACTCGAGTACGAAGGGTTCCGTTCTTTACTATTATCTATACAACATTAGACACTGTATTATAATATCGAGCAAAAAACGGCAAAAAATCACGTAAGCTGTATGGGAGTCTCCCCCAAAATATTGATTTTAATTTAATTATTTATTTTGTAAGTGAATATACTACCGATCTCTTTGCGTCTAACTGTTGTCGTTATTAATATAGAGCACAAAACGGCAAAAAAATTACGTACATGAGATTACAGCCTGGTGACAGACAGACAGACGAACAGTGGAGTCTCAGTAATAGAGTCCCGTTTTTACCCTTTATTTGGGTATGGAGCCCTAATAATTAAATTAAGATATAGGTAGTTGGTTTCAGTTTGAGGAGCTCGATGGCGCATGTGGTAAGCGCGTTTGGCTGCGATCGTTAAAGTTATGCAACTTTCGCAGTGGTCGGTCATTGGATGGGTGACAAAAAAAAATTACTATCTCGAGCTTCTCCGTGCTTCGGAAGCACGTTAAGCCGTTGGTCCCGGCTACATCTGCAGTCGTTAGCACCTAACAATGCGCACTGGGCCCATGTGGTGGGTCATGGCCCTATCCATCCATAGGGAAGGCCTGTGCCCCAGCAGTGGGGACATTAATAGGCTGGTGATGATGATGATAGTTGGTTTACAGTATAGAGTTCATTTGTCAAACTGTTGCTCCTAAAGCTGTATTGATTTCGGTGCTTAACTGAAAAGTTTCAATAGTTCGGTCTACCGAACTAACAAACGAACCACTGCTACTCGAAGGGAATTGGAATGAAATAAAATTATGGTTTATTCAAATTGACTTGATTGAAAATTCTTTTTAATCGTCCAATATTTTTTCCTACCACCCATTCAGGACATCTATTAGCTGATGTGAAGAATGGGCGCAAGAAACTCATCAGCATTTAACAGAAGTAGCAACATTTATAAAAACAAAACATTTCGCTACGTTCCACTCACATTTTGATTGCTTTGTCATACAGTATTAATACAAAAAGTTTTCTATTAGGTATTAATAATTCAATAAAAATGTGATATACGAAAAACAGGTGGGAACACTTCTCAATTTTTCATACGTTTATTTTTTAAATTAAATAAATAAAATAAATATTTTACACGATACACGTGTGCTGCATTTAAAATAAATATGGTAGACATGAGGAACCCTAAAAATATATTTTCAACTAACTCATCACAGTAAATGTTTTCAAAATAGGTTGATTCGTATGAAAATATCCATTCATTTTAGCCAAGAGAAAATATATTTTTTTACCATATTTTTCTCTCGCGTTATATTTCTCTCTCCTATTTTCCTATCTGCTCGATTTATATCGATAATAATCTAATTTTTACTAGTATAAAATCAAAATCAATCGTCAAACAAAGTTTTAGGGAGGACTGAAACCCTGAACCGGAAGACTAAGGTTCGAGTTCTGCCTGAAACTGGTTTTGAAATATTTATTTAAAATAAATTTAATTGTAATTTAGTTATTAGATTTCCATATTCATTTCGGATAATTAGTGCGGCCCATGTACGTAGTAATTTATTAGCCCACTTACTGTATTGTGCATATTTTTTTAACAAATTGATTATTTACTTAGATTTTTTGATAGTAAACAGATAAACATACCTACAACGCATTAGCTGGTAACTTTCCAACACAAATAGTAGACATTATTATTATGAAGAAATTATTGTAGGCGACAGGCTGAGAAACTATCACAGGTTTCAAAACAACTCTTAGTTAGTCCCAGAGGCGTATTATGAAATCTGGCGCCCCCAGCTATTAAGGATTTGCATCCGCGCCCTCCTCCCCTAGAATTAGTAAATCACATCAAAATATAGTTCAGTAACGAATGCCTTTGTATGGCTTCTGCTGCCCCTTATGATATCCCTTGCAGCCGCCCATCGCAGTCTACCGCCCCGGACAATGCGCTCTTTTGGCCCTTGGGTTTAATACGCTCCTGGGCCTAGAACCTAGACCCTACCAATGGCAAAAGTTGCATCGATGGGGAATGAGTATGAAAGTGATGTTTCCACATTTTTCGCTCTCAACCTTTGATGCTGTACTAGTCTTAGGTGTCATAAGAAATTCAAATGAGTTTATTTGATACAAAATTTAAGAGATTTTTTCGTTTTTAAGAAAAATCAAGGAGGTTGGGGATTCGCGGATTTTCGACTGGAATTGGAGCGCCCGTTTGGGGATGTACCCTCTACCTTATAAAAGAAGAACACCGTAAAATAACATTGCCTCTTGGTGGTGTTGTAGTTCTGTCGGTAAGTAAGGTTCTAGGTCTAGATTAGGTCAGGGTGCCTACCCTCCGGGCTGCTGTTCGGAGGCGGGGTGGTTTGACGTATGCCACGCTTGCGTGAGTGCACGTCAAAGTATGACCGCACCGACTAGCGGCCCTCGGGCGGCTCGCCGCTTGCCGACTGCACCACGCAATTACCTGCGTCGCGAGGGTTTGTTAACAGCAAACCAACGTGGCGTTGGTCATTGTCGTGGATATAATACATTTTTTCTCCCGGTCATCGAAAAAAAAAGGGTGCCTACCCTAAAACGGCGCGAGTGATATTTTTGATATCGCAAATATTCGCATCTTATGGCTATGGCCGCTTACTATCAGAAATTCCATATTCCTGTTTGCCACCCTTTCAACATAAAAAAGAACTATATATACTTATTTAATGTAATCTATTGATTTATAAAATACGCCAAACGCCAGGCATAGTGACGTCTAGGCTATAACATTTACACTGTTCAAATCACAGAACACAGAATGTGTTCTGTGGTTCAAATAAACATGGCATTGTTTCTTTAGTTAAACAAAACTGCACTGCAACTCGGGAGCATCAGGCAGAACCAGCATCCTACGTCTTTTCACATTAATTGTTACTACAAAGATACGTGATAATCTATATAGTTTCAAACAGTAGGTACATATAAAAAAAGTGTCACTCAATTCTACTGTAATTATACCTTCCTTTTAAAAAATGGCAACAATTCTTTTAAGCATAACCAAAGATATCGTGTAACAATATAAAAAGAGTACTTCTTTGTGAATGTTAAGGCGCTTTGCAGACGACGGGGCGGGGCGGGCCGGTCAAATTCACCGCGAATAATAGCACAAAGTGAATCCTATACTTCAAACGCACACAGAGGGCAAAAAGACCGCGCCGCAGGTGCCCGGCGGGCAGTGGCGGCGCGGCATGCCCGCGGCTACCCGCCGTGGATCATACAAACCAGTTTATATGCAGTAACGCAGACGGCGGCGCGGGGCGGCTAGCTCAGTCCGCGCCACGCGCTTTTTAGTGATGGACTATTCACTAGAACGAACGTCCTGAACTGACTGCCTCTGCCCGTCGTGTGCTTTGTGTACGCGGTGCGGGCAGCCGCAGACATCGACGGGCAGACGCGGTCTTTATTGCTTCGCGGACAAAAAGCCCGCCCCGACCCGTCGTCTGCAAAGCGCCTAAAAGTCTACGTGAAAGCTTTATAAATATTCGTTAGAACGTTGAGTCCAAATCTGCCTTTTGTTGGCACCCTATTACTCGGATTACATTACCCATTCCTGAGCTGCAATCTCCAGAGAACTTTCAATCTCGTTACTTAATGCTTATTTATAAGGGGCTACCTATACCTCGGAACATTCCAAGTAATATATATATGCTTAAAATATTAAGGTTACTGCACCGTTTCAGGGGGTATCCTTCCATACTAATATTATAAATGCGAAAGTGTGTATGTCTGTCTATCTATTACCACTTTACGCTTAAAACGCTGGACCGATTTGGTTGATATTTGGTATAGAGATATTTTGAGTTCCTGGAAAGGGCATAAGATACAGATATCAGATAGGTATCTATCTACCTTCAAGTGTGTGAAATGCAATGCAATTGTATGGCAAACCAATTTTTCTACGCGACGAAGTCGCGAGAATCCATTAAGACTAATATGATTTTTATGATAATTCATTTTACGTTTAACTTCATTGAGTATGTGTTGTAATAATTATAATTTTTTTATATATATTTCACAGTCACAAGCTTTGTAATCAATACATACCAAGTAACACAAATATCTTAGGCCCGTATTACAGAATGGCAACTAAGTGTTGATCTTAACTTGAGTACAGTAAGATAGGGATGTCGCTATGTGCTATATATAGCGACATCCCTTTCTAACTATGCTCAAGACTAGATCGATCACTGAGTTTCTTTCTACAATACGGGCCTTAATCTTCTTATTTCCTTACAAGTTTATACCCACGATTGACGCATATCAAAAGACTCGTTTATAAAGTTTGGACTACATACACACACGTCTACAATACTTCAGATGGCGCCCGATCTTTGCACGTTTGTGTTAACCTTGAACCAGATGTCGACTCGTCTCCAAAACAAGTCTAGAGTGATATCATTACTGGGACTTCTGATGTTTTATATATACTTAGTTTTTGAGAACTTATTTGTTTTTGTAATCAAAATAATTATAAAATAATCATAAATAAATACTGGACAACTTAGTACCAAATTAAGCAGAGCTTTTGTACTGTACGGCTTATCGACTTTCTTCGCTCGCGTTGGTATGGTGGCTACAGTAAATCGATAACTGTAAAGGAAAAAGCCCCTTAGATCAGAACCTAAAACCACAAAGTTTTGAAATTCAAAACATTCGGTAATATCATAGGAAATAAATATTCTTAATATGATAGGCAAGGGCAGTTGAATACAATAGTATAATCATAGTGCTTGTTACTGCGATGAGTATTTTCTTAACTTTTCCATGAGGTAGATGAAAAAACTGGCCAAGAGCGTGTCGTGCCAGGCTCAGTGTAGAGTTCCGTAGTTGCCTGTTGTTATCACAATATATTTGAGCAGGAATTTTTATTTTCTATATCGGAAATTAGAAAAACCAATTAACATCAATCTATGTATCTTAACTAAAATACCTAAATCAATTCAATATATTTTTTAATGCTTATGTTTATGGCTAGAAGGGACTTACAAGCTTTATCTGCAGCGATCATCCCCTGAGAAGGGGATGATGCGGTATAACCGCAGATCTTGTCGAGTACTTATGCTTATATACTTTTTATAAAACGTAACCTTTGCGCCGTTTCCGCTGGTACTCGCGGTAGCGTTGTGGAACTAATGATATTTTATTTTAGTTTTAATTTTTTTTTTTTGGATATTGTTGTAATGAAAGGTTTTACGCTACAAAGGCTACAATAACTTCATCTACATCACTATTACTTTTGTTAAGAACTTTTCTTTAACCTCAGTTGAACGACTATTACTCTTAACGACTATTACTATTAACTCTTAAACTAACAAATCTATCTTAACCATTATAGTTTTCCTCAAAAGTTCATGAAAATTAATTTTAACAGGTTTTCCAAGCCAATAGTTTAAGCTTTTAGAGAGGGGGGACGCTCTACTCGAACAAAAATTAGCACTTTAAAGTTCAATATTTCGCAAACGGATCGATATACATATCTCCACAAAATTACAGCTCTCTAGTGCTAATAGTCTTCAAGCAAAACTGGGGACGGACAGACGTACATGACGAAACTATAAGATCCTAGTCAGGACTACGGAACGCTAAAAAGGGGTAAAAATAGTTTAAGAAATTCTAAGAATTATTTCTATTCAGCTGTACAATCTTTTCCTTTTTTCAAATTCAAATTCAAATCATTTATTATTCGAACAACATAGATCCATGTGTAAGTATTATACTTAACACTATGTTAGTAAATTATATTAATTTTAATCCTTACCAAACATTATCAAAATCTTTAAGCGACATAGATGTGAAAACGTGACACGTAAATAGGCACACAGTTTTTAATATTTAATGAAAACTATGTGTTATAATAGTAATTGATTACTGTTTAGACATTGTAAAACTTTTAGTACAAAGACTACAATATCAATAAAGATCATATCTTAGAACTGTAGTGGTACTTCTAACACGTTCTAGCAACAAAAGCGTGGTCTATCTTTATATGATCGACTTATTTATTATGTCCCACACATTGTAAGAATAAACTGCTACGACTTTGTTAGTTATTTGAAACTGAAGTATTATAAGGTGTTTTTTTTTAAATTTACATTGAATCGACAAAGCCTTCGATATTTTGTGCAAAACATATGAATCTAGATTCCCTTACGCACCTTGCGCACTAGACGGCTATGACCACGACCAGTGGCCGCAAGGACTAGATTAAGTAAAGAAATGATACGAACCTCGCGCACTTGGCCGCAACGGTCATCTCTAATTACTCTGGTCGTGGTCGTGGCCGTCTAATGTACGAGGTGCCTTCGTAATAAACAAGGAGTACATCTGAGCTGTAGTTAGCGCAAATTTCGCAAAAGCCGGTCATAAAATGGGTGACAAAAATGTTTTCGAGCACCTTCGTGCTTCGGAAAACACAACACAAGGCATGTTATACGGCGGGGCAAGTCCCACCCAGGATAATGAACGAGAAGCGAATAACTACAGACGAATTGGCAAGTAACGGGAAGCGAGTGTGTAGTTCAGATAGATTATCGCTTGACTTTAAGCGACTGTGCGAATACAACGGGTGAATATTCACGCAAAGCCTTGTTCGGGAACACAATACTGAGCAAAATGCACTCAAGCTAGTTTTGAGACAAGCGAGCATCGCTGAGCGAGTATTATCTTTGATATCTCTTGTCGCTCAGCGACAAACTAGAGTAGAGATTACTCGATGGCGGTGTTAACAGTCAGTGATCAACTTTTAATATACATGTATGCATCTCTTTTTCTTTTGTTGACGTTAGTAGTTAGGTATATCTATTGTACGTTTCTTGTGCGTTTAAATAGACAATGTGTAGAGTTCTTTTTTAACTGAAGCAATTATTTACTTTTCTCCAGTATTATCTTGGTGCTAGTGGTTTACACGTCGATTATACTGTAAATGTTATGGGATTTGTTAATGTATTGGATTTTTAATATTTATTAAATGATTTGAGGTTATTTATTATGTGGGTGATGTACAGGTCGCGGCACGTAACTCTAGCGCTGAACAAAACGACTGGAATAAGGGCGGATTCAGCTTTGCCGCCAGGGGGGGTCATATAGTCGTGGTCAAGTCACAGTGGGTACAGATTGTGAAGTGGGTACAGATGGACCCAGCCCAGGGGGGGGGGGGTCATGACCCCCATGACCCCCCCCCACCCTGGATCCGCCCTTGGACTGGAGAGCCAATCGGCGCAACTCACGCCCACTCGCGCCCATTGTTTTCCCCCCAAAACATCTTAATTTTTACTTCTGCGCAATAACGGTCAGCGGCAGCGCTAGAGTTTTGTGACGCAACTTAATTGTAGGGTTACCAACTTGTTGTCTATCAAACATAATATTTTCGATTTATTTAAGAAAGCTTTTACTGCTACATATCCTCTTTACGCAAAATATAGTAGTTTCGTTAGTTTCGTCTACTAAATATTTTTTTCAGAAATATAGTATTTGATCTCCTAATATAGTAAGATACTATATTAAACAGTAGAGTTGAAAACCCTAGATGTATAGTACGTCGCCCTATAGTATACACGTTTATGTACGGTTCTTTATTTAAAATTTGCAGTAGGTTGGTAGGTCGATATTTAGTCGCGCCCTCGCCCACCTGGGCGCGGTGTGACAACTTCCTAAACTGTTGATCCAGCCACTCAATCATTCGCACTGGTGTCTCCATGACCTCTTCTCCCTATTCCGTTAACAATAAGGAACTTTTCTCCAGATGTTGTAGTTTGGACTATAGTTTGGTCTCTAACCTCTTTCTCTACTATATTATGCATGTATACATATAAACCTTCCTCTTGAATCACTATCTATTAAAAAAAACCGCATCAAAATTCGTTGCCTAGTTTTAAAGATCTAAGAATGCATAGGGACAGACAGACAACGGGAAGCGACTTTGCTTTATACTACCTTTGTAGTGAAGGGGAAAGGCGTTTAGAACGATCTTATTATTGTAGCTGTAAGCTAGAAGCCAAAAACAGAATACAATCAACAAGGTACCAATTCATCAACAGCCTATCTTAGTCCACTGCTGGACATAGGCCTCTCCAAATGTCATGCTCCTGCCAGCCACCTTGCGCAAATCGTCACTACATCGTGCCTGAGGACGTCCTACACTACGTTTGCCTAGACGCGGTCTCCACTCCAGAACTCGTCTACCACAACGGTTATCGGTTCTTCAGCAAATATAGCCAGTCCACTGCCACTTCAACTTGGTAATCCGGTACCAATTAATATGAACAAATACAGGCTGGCTAGATACTTGGAATTCGACAAGTGGGCCACTTTTACTGATAATTTACTGACAATAACAAAAGTGATTAAACTGATAAATAATCATTATAACAATGGGATAACGTTCTCAGACATATTTGTTGCCAATCGAAGTATTGTTGTCACATTATTAGAGAAACATATAATCCAACTTTCCCAAACAATCATAATATTTTCGCACGATACTTTAACATCGAACTGTGTATGTATTTATCATCTTGGTATGTATTAATCAAGGCGAGATAAATTAAAGGACCAAATCATTACGTACCTGGAAGCGAGCGAGCAGAGCGAGTAAGACCGCCAATGAGAGCTTGTTTTAAAATTAAATCTTTTGGTCTTAATTTAAGAATATATCCTCCTGGACTGTGGGTAGAAAAATGATCTATTGCTACTATTTCTAGTAAGAGTGTAATCACAGAGCGCAGAAAAAGGTTAGAAGGCTTGTGGGCGGGGCAGGCGCGTCACAGATATGTGTGAACAAATGCTCATAACTTGACTAAAACTTGGTTCTGATTGCGTCGTTGCTCTCAGGTGTGAGCGCTGATTGGTTCGATTGTTTGATGGCAAGTCGTTTGATTGGCTATTATAACGGACAGGGACAGGGTAAATTACTCGCAGGTCTGGTCTTACTATAACACTGTTGTTTCCGATAATAAGTATGACATTTAATTCCTTAATTCTTTGGTATTAGCGTGGAACATCCTAGCTTATTACTTGCGTCATTGCCAGCCTATTGATGCCCGTACTGGTGGCACAGGCCTTCCCTATGGAATAGGGAGATTGGGCCATGCGGCCTAAATGCGTCGTTAGCACCCACCAAACCCCGTGCGGTTTTGTGGGTGCTAACGACTGCAAATGCAGCCGGGACCAACGGCTTAAAAAGCTATCCGAAGCACGGATGACCTCGACATAGTAATTTTTTGGTCACCCGTCCGATGACCGACCACTGCGAAAGTTGCTTTACTTCAACGACCTCAGCCAAACACGCTAACCACTTGCGCCATACTTGCATATATAGGCGTGTATATAGTTATATAGTATAGCAAATTAATTGATATTAAATGATGTGTAAGAATAGATGATAACCATATTCTTTTTTAAACATAATATTAAAATAATATAAACCGAAAGCAAGAAACATATTCAATCTATGTTTTTATAGTACGTACCTAATATATACTATATGTATCAATAATTTCAGACAGACTGATAGTACAAATTAATCTATTTAGGCTTCACCAGTCTAAATTGATTAAAAGTTAATACAAACAACTATTTTACGAGTTTATAATATTTTAGTACCAACCACACCCAACATAACCTTTACTTTGGTTGTCCCATCCACAAAGTAACAGTACTGTTTCTTAAAAAATCACATAGCTGTAAAATATCAAAACACAAAAGCTTTTTAAATACTTATAACCACGAATAAATAAGATGTTATTATAATAAAAATGATTTTGATTTCCTATTTCCTTCCCTATGGATCCCGCGCGGGCTCAATTTGTATTGGTGGTGGCTGCTAACGACTGCCAATGGTTCATGAATCAATGTGCCATTTTTTTAATGTCTAAGCAGGCAAACGAGCTTACCGTCCACCTGATGGAAAGTGGTCATTGCTGCTCGTGGACTCTTGCAGCACCAACAGTACCACTAAAGCGTTTCCAGCTCTGAAGGATGAGGATTGCTCGCCTATTGAAGACCATATTATCAAAGCTAAAAGGAAAAATCCACTGAGGGAAGTTCGTTCCAGATCTTGCTGGTATTAAAAAAACGCGCGTGTCGCAAAGAAACAAACGAAACAAAGCAGCAATAATAATTTTTATTATGATTGCTCAAGTAACCAAACTTCCACGATTGCTAATATAACGTCCGTAACGTAGGAAAAAAAACGACAGGTTGCACTCCGGGAGTGCCGGCAGAAGTGAAAACTTGAATATTAACCTTGTGCATTTTTGATATTTTGGAATGGTTAGGGAATAATTTTGCACGAATTGCTTTAATTATCAGTATAAAAGTACTATCATGTATGTGGTAGAATACAATATTTATTTATTGCGCTATCGTACACAAACATGACAATTTATATTACATTAAAAAAGTTTATCTCTCAGAAAAATCAACTAACATGAATCACATTTAAGCGCACTTAGCGACATATATTGTAAAGAAATCAACTTACATGAATCACATTCAACCGCACCTAGCGACATCTATTGTAAAAAAAATACATTTTCCTCGCATTATAGCTGCCACGTGGACGTCCTAGATAGAGACTTATTATTATAATACGGTAAAATAAAATATTACTATGTTTCGTCCAATATATTGAAAGTCAACAACCTTGCCAATTTTATTGTGTGTCATGATGCGATCAGCCCACGTGTTTAACCTGACGCGATTTTACCATTTTTTACCCATACAAAAAAGTGTACAACGCTCTAAAGAAGTTTTCACTTCAAAAAATATGGACGATTCAAAAGAGTTGCTTTATGCTTCCTATTTGAATAAATATATTTTGAATTAAAAAAACGCACTAACCACTGCGTCAAATAACTCCTCATGCTTTTGATCTTTTAAAAAATTAAATGTTTCATTTAAATAATTAATGATTATCTTATGACAAAACTGCCTCTTGCATAGACATTGACTAAGTATATAAGATTTTTCGTTCAAGGTCTCTTGAATACCAAGCTGGTAAAGGATCTGAAACGTAAAAATATTATGTAAAATTTTAAAATTTTCGCTTCATACCCTAGTTAATTTTTTCCTTAAATTGTGCTGTAGCAAAGACTGCATACACATGCTCAAAATAGCTCAGTCACAACCGCTCTACCCCAAACGAGAACTATGCAAAATATGCGCCTTGGCACTCATACAAAGAGTCCATGTCCCACTCGACTCAACGACTTGGTGGTAGCAAGCACAAATAAACAACATAGCGAAATACCAGTCATAGCTTTCATTCATGATATTCGACCACGTCTTGTTATGTTGTCATTAGGAGAAGCAATGCCGTTATATAAACACTAGATACGAACATTATGAATTGCAACCATGGTGTAGAAGAATGCGGCGCACATAAGTTGTTTATCATAAATAAACACAATCAAATTATTGTATACTAAACCAATGCAAAAGAGGCCAAGTGCGAGTCGGAATCGCTCACGACAAGTTCCGTTTTGCGTTTTTGCAAATAGCCATATTGCTTTTCCATGTAAGTATAGAGACAGCCTTTTATTTTCTAATTTTATCTTGATTATATTGTTGGCATATCGACAAAAGAACTACACATTCTGTGAAAATTTCAATTAGCCTAGCCCCCCAGTAAGCATCATCCATATAAATAGAGGAGCCTAAGCTCGAATAAAATTAATCCAATACAAAAGCTCTTTTATTTACCATCTCTCGCCGAAGCCTCCACAAATGTAACACCTAAAGGATACCAGGGATAGAAATACATACTTTGATAATGATATTTTTCTAGAAATTAATATTAACAACCATGAATAAGGTACAAATTTAGGTACCTATTCATCATTCAAACATATTTTGTCCCACTGCGATTCGAAACCAGGACCTTTGAGTAGGCGACACTTTGAAAAGCGACACACTTTACCACGGTGGTCTTCAAAAGTTATCTAACTGTTCAGTTCATGACGATTCCGATGACACACAGACTAACGAACAGCAGCTTAATAATAAGGTCCCATTGTTACACTTCGGGTACGGAACAAAACGATATTAAATACCATAGATACACCAACACGAACTAAATCGTGTCCAAAACCTGTCCAAAAGGTACATTGGACGATCCACTTACATTATTTAAACATTGAAAGTCACCTTTGACGTATAGTATATAAGATCATAATTAAAACGCGTGTGTCATAGACTTATGTCAGTTCAAAATGACATTAGAATATGCTGAAGAATGTAGACCTGGTGACACCTGGTGTATCTAGGGTGTTTAATATCGTTGAAGGAACCCTAAAAGTAACATGTAGTAGGTGATAGTTATATTATGTTTGCAAATAAAAAAAAGTTCAGGAAGTGTCATGGATGCCGTTCATTATAATCAGGCACTACCACTGACATCATGGTCGTACGATGCCATAATCGTGTTATACGAGACTTCATTTGGTACTTATATGCTCTAAGCTTCATACGCACAAGCATACAATCACTTGAGTTAACTTTGTAGATCTGCAAAAGGCTATTTGACAGTTTGAAAAATAAAGTGCCAAATCATTGGCATGTAAAAACATGAATATTGGGAGTGATTTCAATATTCTTACAAAAAAAGTAATTGATAATATAAAGAACTAAAAATCATGCAATAGAAAAGTGTTTTTTTATGTTTTTAAGCATTTAACTAAAATTGTTAAACTAGAAGAACTAAATATTTTTCCTTTAGATTTAAGTATTTTTTATCTATTACTAGTTGACCCGGCAAATGTTGTTTTGCCATATAAATTATTTCTAGGGAATTTCTTTAGAAATAGGAGTTTGGTGATAGCAGGGTGATAATTTGGGGTTGTATGTATTTTTTAATGCCACATTATTAAAAGATAAAAGAAAAAAATTGTGTCCAAATCAAAATAAATGATAGGGGTGGACATCCCTTATCACTTAGAGGTATGAAAAATAGATGTAGCCGATTGAATATGCATTTAAAATTTCATAAAAATCGGTCAAGCCGTTTAGGAGGAGTATGGTTACTAACATTGTGACACAAGAATTTTATATATAACTGCAGTGCTATTCTGTAAAATTTTCACGCACGGAAACTAGAAACGTTTCTGCGGCATATTTGAAATGTAACGTGCGAAAGATATTATGTTCTATACCATATCACAAGCGTTAATAGTCGGGCTATACTCTTGCTTACATAAAAATATATATAAATAAATATTCCTCCGTGCTTCGGTAGGCACGTTAAGTCGTTGGTCCCAGCTGCGTCTGCAGTCGTTAGCACCCAATCCGCACTGGGCCCACGTGGTAGGTCATGGCCCAATCTCCCTATTCCATCCATAGGGAAGGCCTGTACCCCAGCAGTGGGGGCATCAATAGGCTGATGATGATGATGATGAAATATTTTAAGAGAGTAGAGTAGGGCTCGAATTGAAGCGCCCGTCTGGTGAAGTTACCTTCACCTTACAGAAGATCACAGTAAAATAACACTATCTTTTCGTGTTGTTGTATTTCTGTTGGTGGGTAAGGTTCCAGGGCTTCACAGGATTACGCAATCCTCTACCAGTGGAGCAAAATTTTTGGTATCGCAAACGTCTATGGCCTAAAGAGCCGCTTATCAGGCGGGCCATACGCTTTAATATAAAAAATACCAGCCAAGTGCGTGTCGTGCCACGCGCAGTGTAGGGTTTCGTAGTTGCCTATAAGTACCATAATATATTTAAACAGGAGTCTTTACTTTCTGTATCGAAAATTAGAAAAACCAATTAATATTAATCAATGTATCTGAACTAAAATACCTAAATCAAACTGCGTCTCAAACTTAAATTCAATTCGATATATGTTTTTTTAAATACGAATGGTAACTGCCGATTTTTGTTTGTTTCCTCCCAGGCAAGGGAGCGGGTGAGAAATCCTCATGCACACCCTACAACCGGTTGCAAGGTTATGTCAGACTCTTACTACAACACACCAATAGTTTATGCTTATAGCTAGACAGAATGGCCTTACAAGCTTCATCAGAAGCGATCATCGCCTGAGAAGGCGATGATGCGGTATAAGCCGATATTTTCAAGTGCCCATATATTTTTATAAAAACGTAACCTTAGCGCGACTCATAAACCGTCGTCGTTGGTACAAGCGGTAGTGTTGCCTAAAAAAATATTTTTCAAAATGTTTACCTATCATTTTGTCTGCGTGATATGCATATCTCTACAAAATTACAGCTTTCTAGTGCTAATAGTCTCCAAGTAAAACAGATATAACGAAACTATAAGGGTTCCTTGTCTGGACTACGGAACCCTAAGAATGGGCTTATAATTTCTGCACGGAGCTGAAGTTGGGTATTACATACAAGATGTGTTGACGTTTCGTATCCTCCCTCTTAAAGTATGTAAGGCGGGTGAAGTGGTATGTGGTATGTACACCAGTTTTGAAGGTGCCACTTGCCTAACTCTGCGGTCTTGGATTCAATTCGAATTCCGGTAAGTAAACTTTTCCTATGACGAATATGAGCATTTGTATCTCAGTCACAATTAACTATTCTATACATTTCTACAAAAATTATGGTACAGTTTGTATGAAAAGTGTAAGCAAGCAATAAGTGTTGCGCAGTAAACATAGGTTCACCTACAGCCAGTTCCAAGAGTAGGACAGTATGTCTCACCACTACCTTTCATCACCCCACGTGGTCGTTCGAAGAATCAACTCTATTTAGAAACAATCCTGCGACGTTTCGAGGCAGACAGCTCGGCACCGTGAGGCACCGTGGCATCGCCGCGCTGTTTACTTAAAAAGAATTGATCACATACTCTTTGCTGTTTACCGAAAACAACACCATTACTGGTGGCCATCCAAAGCGTTGATTTCACCGTTTCGATGGAAACAGTGTCATTTTTATTCCGACGCACAATAACAGAGTGCGCGTGCGTTTGACCTGGCGTAAACACGAGGCGAATACTCCCTCGATGTTGATAAACAGCGAGAAATATTATGGGAAAATAATAAAATTGCGTATGTCTCCTTACGACCGAAATAATCGCTCCATTCAAAATCCAAAGTAATGTCACGCAGTAATATCACGCTATTGCTGACTAGACTACAACTACCTCAGACCCAGGAATGAGCTTCACAGATTGTATTAGAGGCAAAGATTTTATTTAATAAAAGTCACAATACATTACCGTAACCCCTCAGGTTAAGTTCTATCCCACCTAATATTGTGGAGTCCAGTTGTAAAGAAAGCTGATGCTTGCCATCAGGTGATCAGTCTGCTAGTATTATTAGCCCCCTACTATAATATTTCGGCCATGCTCACCCTGCTCGGTTTGGATACAGGCCTGGAAATCTTTCCCACCAAAAGAAACACATTCAATTGGGGTCGACTTTGGCATGATTCTATAAACTTAAAACTAAATTCAACATCACTCTCTCCTTTTCATTCTGTATAGAGAATGACAAGGATACACTGTTGCCAAATTTAATTTTAGGTGTAGAAAATCATGCCAAAATCGATACCAATACAAACATTCTGGTTATTTTATTTGTTTACCGGAATTGGACTACCTAGCTACATACTTCTACAACAGATAATTACTACGCAACCCCTACTTGGAAGCATGCATGACTCATTGTCGTTTTGCTTTCGTTTACTCGATTTAAAGCATGTTATGTGTAACACGTGATTAAAAAAAGAGAACATAATAGGTTCTTAGTTAGCTAACGATGTTACGACGTGTAGGCATGAAATTGCGTATTACAGGTTATCTATTTATTATATGATTACGAGTTACCTACATTAATCAGACCTGACATAGAGGTATGTATGTCCCTCCCAGAATATCGAATTGCCGGCTGAATATAATATCTGGGGACACGGTTAGTGCCCCGCCAAGATGACAAGACGAGCCAAGCGAATGGACAAGGCACTACCTACCTTTTCTCGAAGAGCTTTGTCGCTTTTTGAACCCTCTTCACTTGGGTTTTGATTATACCAGCCAAATTCTCAAGATATATTGGTAATAGTGGACTTATTAAACATGTAAAGTTTTAATTGTATAGCTCTAATACCTACTTTGGAATTTTTAATATCTAAAAACCCTGATGTGGTTTGGCGTTTTGTTTCTAAAAAAAATAATTATAACAAAAAAGTAATTAACAGTGGATACATTTTTCACCTAACGCCCATGTCAATGTGGAACGACATGACAAAGCCATATATTTTTACTAAGGTGTAGGTAGAGTTTGGGAAGTTAAGACTTGCACAGTTAGGGCGTGTAGAGTTAGAAATTTGGCTCTACATGAGATCTGATAACTTTTTGTTAATGCCAGTCATATTGTCTCGTCTTGTCAACATTTTATATGAAAATGTTTTTCTTGGGATCTTATTTACTTAGGCCTCTAAGTAAGATGGCCCACATACGCTTTATATAACAACCAGAGGCAGGTTCCGGTCCCTTAAGTTAGAAGGACATAAATTACATAACTGTTTTATTGATTTTGAATAGCAATACGTCCATTAATTATCTATTTATTGCGGGCAACGACTCTTACAATTTTGTGTCATCTTGATATTAAAATTAGTCCGAAGATATCTACTGTATAATAAAATTAGGTACGGACTTCACCTTCACTTAACATCAGGTGGGGTGGAGTCATTTGTCGGATCTATCTATAAAAAAAAAAAAACATACGTTAAACAAATCAATTTTGATATTTCGCATCGTTTTGGCTGAACAGCAGTGCTAGTCTGTAAAAAACAAACCCACTTTTCACCTCGGAATCTGTGGTATGATTTAAAATTACAACAATAATTTCAAAATTGATTTCAAATCTCTCCGGCGAATTCCGCGGTGTAAAGTGAGTTTGAATAGCACTGCGGAGCCCATTCACTTAGAATTTCGGAGACGAGGGTCAGGTTGTGTAATCCCAATATGTACTCACACCGTCACTTCCCACCCCAAAGTTTTAGTAAGAATTCTACAGTCTTATGTAAGTGGAATTCCAATTCAAGTCGAAAACCCAATGTGCCCTACCACTCGTCTTTTTTTAAAAAAGGCATACTGGCGCTGACTATGTATTTTGACGATTATGTATAAGACAGTCCAAACCTGGCAATTCTGCCAAACATCACCAACAAATTGCACGAAAATCCTGTTTTGGGTTTTACTTACCCTCTTCTTCAAAGTTGTCAATGAGTTAAGGGTTGTTATTTCCCTGGGGCTGAACGTCACCCCACCTCAGAGATGTCTTTTTTATTAAAATAAGTATGACAATGGTTTGTTATAATGTCTTTTATGGGCTGCTTCAACATGCATTGCGACATTTTGCTTAGTAAGTAACGACCCTGACAACACAGAATGCTCTAAAATCTGCACATCTATTAAAAACAAATAAAAAAATCTCCTCTTAAGGATGTACACACCAAAACTCTACTATACTATACTACTCCAAATATTAGAATGTAAATGGTTTTTAATGAACCAAAATGTTGAAACTCTCTCCATGTTCATACAAAAAAAAGTATGCCATATTGTATAATGCCACATGTTTGCCATCAATTAACGAATTGAAGCTAGATTTAAAATTACTTTAAGAGATGTTTAACTTTAATATGACTACTGTGTAGTCGTCATATTAACTTAAAAATATTCTTAATCGCTCAATGTTTTCATTACATTATTTCTCCTTTTATGTCTTATGCTTCTTCTTCATCGTTTCCTCATAGCTGAGGGTCGTGTCGTGAACTTTCAGGACAGCACATTTCATGTTCTGCAAGCCGAATGGATGTCTGTAAGTTGCCATTTTCTCAACCATATCCATCCACCGGTATGAAGACCTGCCCCTGCTCCTTTTGTCTTATGTTTATATGTGTGAGAATAGGACAATAATATTTTTGTTACCTACATAGTATCGAAAATGTTCAATGGTGTCAGTAAACAACAAGAATAATTACCCAACACTCACGTTTGCTATTAAATCGACAACAACGTACCTAACACAACAAATCCTAAGACAACAGCATTCGACGTAGGCAAGCGTAGAGAAAACAATATAAACAGAGGATCTTAGTACTTCATTTTGCACAGCATACTGCATACTATTGAATGGCGGCGTGAAATGGTGAAAAATAGCAACACAAGGTACATCAAAAAAACCCTTATACTACATGCAAGGTGCCCTAGATGTGAGTGATTTGTAAACAGCAACTTTGTTTATCATCTCTTGTTATATATAAATCGATAGAATTAGAATTCATCAATAATAATTATAGGAAATGTGTTATATTTGCTATTATTACATAACTTGTTCCAAACATTTAAGCAAGTGTCCATTTTTTACCGACGAAAGAACGGAGAAGGTTCTCAAGTAGACGCGAAGTATATTATTTTTTATGTGTGACCAAGCATAACCTTTTGATAGAGTAGTTCAATTTTGATATTTTTTTTTGTTGGAAGTTGGTCCCATATAAATTTGGAAAAAACAACTCTCAACGTAGGAAGACAGGAGATAACTTTTTACAAAGTACCTAGTCAGATTTTAATAATTCTCATAAGAGTAATTTTAAGGTTAAAGAAGAGATAACTTCTTCGGGGTATTAGATTCAATTAAATTCAACCATTTATTGCATGTCACATTACAGAGTCATGAGATACAAAATAAACGACATATAAATAACGAAACGACTATTAATAAATATTCTTTACTTTCTATAACTGCTTATACTTAAACAAAAACAGCACTGGATTTTAGACACAACAAAACAACAACAAAAAATCTAAACATTCAATGCTTAGGTAAGGTAAATAATAATTGGTCTCCTCGCGGTCGACTGAAGGTCACATAGAATTTTATTCACATAGAATAATAGATCATACTCTTTTCCTCTTTGTCCATTATTTACCATAAAACGTGCCGTATATATTTTTGAGGATAACATAAGATGCCTTTTATGTGTTTTTTTCTGAGAATACGCTTTCTCTACAGTCAAAAGGATCCGAGCTAAGAGATCATATAACGGTTGACCTCCTTTCAGGACATCACATCTCGATTGGAAACGGGCTTCTGCTGCCATGACCTCCAAAATCGGGCAACTTAACGGATTCTACTTCGGTGTGTCTGAACAAGAAAATAATAAAATCACGAATTAGATAAAAGCAGTTACTTTCTCCGTAATTACAACGTTCGAAATGATGGTGAAATTATGTCATACAATAAAACTTTAAACTATAGCCAATAAATCTAAATTGTTACTTACCTAGTGCCAACAATAGTACTGTCATTAATGAATTAATTACGTGAAATTGTTTAAATTTAGAAATAACTACTTAAGCTCTAAGCTATATTCCTCACAAAATATTCGCTTTTAATAATTAGAAATTTTAAATCTAACATCGTATTACCTACTTAGATAGATCCGAGACTAAACTGTCCGGTTTCCATCTATATTTAGATAGGAAAAAAGGCGGACAAGTGAGAGTCGGACTCGCGCATGAAGGGTTCCGTGTAGTTCGTTGTAACTTTGATCCATGTTTTAATCGGGAACCCCGAATTATAATTATTATTTACATAGGCACCTTTTACAGATTTATTATTAGAAAATAATGGTACACGATTTACATATAAGGTTATGTTTTTTTTTATATATTTAAGTTGATTGAATGAAAGGTGAATTGCGGCTTACGATTTATGACGTATTAAAAAAACTACTTAGGTACTAGATCTCGCTTAGGTGACCAATTGTTGAGGTGGAAGTTTGCATGGTAATGTACATCATTCTCTTATTTTAGAAGTTACAGGGGGGAGGGGGGGGGGGGTCAACAATATAGTTTCGGACAGCCAGACAGACATGACGAATCCATAAGGGTTCCGTTTTTTGCCATTTGGTTATGGAACCCTAAAAATTTAATGGTAAATTCGTTAATGATAATAAATTTTAAATTTCACATCATAATTTTATATTATAAAAAACTAAACACGATACTTTTTGGTATTTATTGACAATATAAATGTGTACTAACAATAAAATTTTAGTACATTCAGCGGTAATGAGGTTCATTATTGTCATTATTATATGGTTTCTTACTCTTACCTCGGCTTTCGATAATTATTAATAATGTTACACAATTACAATTAATATATTGTCAATTTTATTATTAGTTTTAAATTTTTCACACTTAGCCAATACTTTTTTTTAGTGTGTATGATGTTGGTCGCAAATGACTTTTACGGCGTCACCGGGTTTAGGAACGGTGAGATCCTAAGGGGATTGGATGGCATCTCCCGACAGAGGGAGGGAGTCTCCTCTCCGTCTGGATCCTCTAGACCACTCGATCCTGAAGGGGTCGGCTCAACTACAGGGCAACTGGAACTCGGTCCTCGGCTCTAGTTAAATCGCCTCAGATCAAATACAAAGTCCCTAGTTCCTGTTAAATCACCAAACGGAAGTCATAGGGGCCCCATTATCCTAATATGCCCAGGGCCTCCAATACGTCAAAGACGGCACTGCTGGTATAGCGTGTTGTGTGTAGACCGACCGAGTCTTCGCACTCTTATTTAGCGCATACGTTAGGTGACTCAACTTATAAATGACCACATGATGAAAATGTGACACATGATTTCCTCTTGTTTATGATTCTGTACAGAGCAGAGCCGTTTCTAGTAATAATAATTCAGGTTGTAGTACTACTTGCTATCGTGACTATTGGTAATAAGACTAAGTAATAAGTAGGTACTCACTAACGCAGTTCATTCAACTTTCTGACTGATTCACGCACGCAATTGGAAAAATCACAAGTATTCAAACTACTTATAAATATCCACATATTTTTTTTATATCATTTATAAAAACAGTAAACAAACTGATGTGAAACCTTAAAGTCACAACTTTACGCACTCACATACTTTAAGGTGTCAAAAGCTATTCATTGTTTTGTTTACCATATACCTATATGTAATACCATTAACCATACATTACATATTAGGCTTATTGGTCAAAGAAAGCTTTATTATTGTTACTGTGTTTAATTTTATTTAGTATAACTAAAATAACAGACATGATAATATAGAAACAAACAACAAAATTGACCTTTTTTTCATATTACGATGATTAAGTCCTTGAATTAAGAAGTTTAATATTATTTATCTTTAAAATTTCACATATGAGGAGCTGGCGAACAAAACATAAAATTAAATTTCACAGGTGCTGTATAAAACTGAATGACAGTGACTTTTGGCATGGTTTTTAATTTATAAATTTAGTAATGTTAACACTGTTTGAGGCGGTTTTGTTTGAAAATTATTTGAGATTCAAATTTAATGGACCTCCGGACTGTAAACAAAAGTAGTTTGACCAGCCCCCCTAGCATAAATAACAAAACGCGATATGATAAAACGATTTATCGACACTCAACTGTCAAACTCCATTGTAGTTTGACAGTTAATGTCGATAAATCGCTTTATCATATCGCATTTTGTTACTCATGCTAGGGGGGCAGATGCGTAATTATACCGTTTTGTTCGCCAGCTCCTCATATTATACAATAAATACTCTTGTGACGCCAAACTTATGTTTTACAATCTTTCTAACTTTATGACTTTGAATGATTGTGTTGTATTGGTGTAATTTATCGTACCCTTAACTATTTAATAAAAGCAAGTTATTTGGTAAAAAGTACTATACTTTTTATAAAAGATTGATGACCTCGTAAATAACTTTGTACTATAGCCAAAACTAGTTTTGACCTTGTTATATTTTAATTTTAAGCATTTAACTGTTAGATATTTAAATCTAAAGATTTTTTTTTTCTAGTACAATTTTCTTGTAGGGTTCACTAACTGATTTATTTTCTTTATTTGTAGTATCTTAACAGAGCTCATATTTTTGTACGTTGTCCCACAATTTACTATCTTATTATTACTATTCATCAAATTAATTTAAATTGGTCAGATACAATAATATGAAAAACGAGGCGTTTCTCAGAGAGCCCACATTCCGTAAGTCGTAGCGTTCGACTTACAACAGCTACAAAATAAAAATAAAATGTTGTCGGGCTCCCTGGGTACGAGACTCTGATGCACCTTTTAAATTTTTCAAAAATCTAATTGAATTTAATAATTCTATTCAGTGATAAAAAAGATAATTATCATATTATTATTATCATAGAAAATTAGTGTATACCGATAACACTTAAATATTGGCGGAAGCTGGCACACATTTACTATAAATTAAATTTTTCATGTAGAAATATATCGAGCTGTGATTGTCTTTACAATAAATAAACGGTTAGGAGGCATAGTGGGGCGCGTCTTCGTGGTTTGCAATATTATATCTATAATCATGTAACGGACCTCTATATACCCGAAATTAAGTTTAACACCGCATCAAAGAGAAAAATCATCTGTTTATATAAAATACATTTCAACTGGTTAGATGCACTGATTTTATTTATTTATTGACGTTTCGCAGCCTCTTGCCCTCGTCGTAAGAACCTAACCCGTTGAAACTGGTTTTATTTAATGAATTTAAGAAACAAATATAATCTGTTCATGTTTGGAGGACCACGAAAAAACATTAACAGTCCTTTAAAAAACTTCACTAGCTGTTAGATGAACTAACAAAACTTGGTAAAATTAGGTCAATTTCTCTTCCTTGGTCATCCTTCTGTAACCAAAGAGTTATATAAACTTTTAGTCGATATTCTAGACTACTAGACATCCCAGACACGGATATCTATAAGTAGGTCAATAAAATATAATTTTCGTATTTCGAGCCTACGCACGTTGCAAAGCTTATCTGTAATGAAAAATTCCTTCGGGAGCTTTTCTACAGCTAACGACATACTTATATAACACTTATCTAACAACAGAAATTAAACAAGGGCAATGATAATCAATATTTATGTTTATCTAAGCATAATCGTGGTCTGCCTCAAAACCTCATAGCACATTTCGAATATTATTCATTTATCGATAATTAATCAACAGCACAGTCTAAATCTAAAAATAAAAAAAAAATTACAAGAAAAAGTTCCAGTCGGACCAAGAAATTCTAGCAATATTTTCTTTACATTTAAACATATAACAGTTAAACGTTAAAAAAATAAAATTTTAAATACAGTGGTGTGAATTCTGAAACGATTCTCTGAAATTAAAACTAAATTTATCATTAGTCTCTCCTTTTCATTCTGTATAGAGAATGACAAGGATACACTGTTGTCTAATTTAGGTTTAGCTTTAGAGAATCATGCTAGAATCGACATCAGTGTAAACTTAAATTTATTTATTCTAATATATACGAATGTTTCTTTCCTATTTTGTATAATTTAACCGACTGTAAAAAGGAGGAGGTTCTTAACTCGTTTTGTATTTACGAAGTGAAACTTCTTTACGCACGCTTGACTTGGGGGGTAAACTGGCGAATGCGTTACGCGTTACGAAAAGTGTATTCGAGCGAGGCGAACGGGATTTGAGTGGGGGATATAACCAAAAATTTCAAAAAGACTTTGGTTAATTTAAAAAATGAATTTAATAAACAACAGACGAAAGGACAGGTAAGTATAATTTGTTTTCGTTCTTAGGCTTTGGGTCCGGAACCCTTCAAAACACAAAAACTTTTCCCCGTCCTATTATTTATATAAGTATGGGAACCGATTCATTCAAGAGATAAGGACAATAACATTGCTATCAGCTAACCTTGAAAAAAAACGACTTTGTTATCAAATAATTATATTATCAAAACATACTTTTATAACTATACTTAATATTAATTTCATTAATCGCGTAATCTGCACGGCACCTGGGAAAATATATTTATAGTACAACACGCATCAAATGCATGATACAAAAAAATTTAAAAAATAATGATATATTCTCCTCATCTATTACTCATTGCACCAGAACTCAGGCGACCGCCGCGCTGCCCCGTCTAGTGATTTGTACCCAAAGTAAGCACGATCTGCTTCATCCCTCGCATACTTATCGAAGGAACGCTCCTTCCATTCTTATAGATACGTTCCGTATCAGCCTTTCTTGCCTCTGCCCTTTGATCCATCCCAGGGATTTCTAGTTTGTAACCTGTGGGACTATTGTGAGTAGAGGTGAAAAGTCTCTGAGTCGGGAAAATAACGTACGCCGGGTGGCTCCAAGCTCAAGTGATGTGGTGTTGATTGGGCTTGCACATCATAATTATTAAAGCAAAGAACAAAGGAATTGAGTTATGATGAATTTTTATTTGATAACATTTAAATCTTGCGATAATTTTGTAGATAGATTTAGTCTTCCAATCAGCGATTGAACAATACTATTGTTGCAAAAATTCGCGGAATATTTTATATTAAACTGATGGTACGAAAAAATATTGGACTGTTCACTTCCTTCCAATTTGAATATTTTTTTATGTCCATTTGATATAAGTACATACTATAAAAAATAGAGTTGTCCAAGAGCTTAACATTCTTCCAATAGGTTATTAACGGTCCCTAATAAAACATATTCTCCCTTAAGAAACGAAGACTAAGCTTTGATTATATACTCTATGTTTTGTCTCTGTTCAATGAATAACAAAACACTGCATAACTAGTCTAAACTTATACCTCGTTTATTAATAAGGGGGCTAAAGATTAAAAATACATCTAAATTTTAAAAGATGGTTTTACTCAATTATTGTGCCCCGATTTCTCGCTATTTGTCGTTTCGCGCTAGGTGTACTCTTAGATATTGCATCCTTCAGGCTAGCTATAGATGGACCGGGAAATTCCGTTGAGGAAGAGAAATGGGCAGAACGGAGAAAATCAAGTTTTAGCCTTTCACTAATAAAAGAAAACTTTGCTCTGTCTTTTTTTCTGTAATGGGTCTACTCCGATTACACTCGAAAGCATGAAACAACATGGATTTTATATTTTATAAGCTGACGCTGAGTTTTTTTTTTAATGAAACTGAAGAAACAAATAAAGGTCCGGACTAGTGCGAGTCGGACTGGCCCACCGAGGTTCCACCGGATGCGGTTTTTAATTTGTTTATTAGTCTATTCATCATTTTTTTTTTGATGTAGCTAAAAACCGTAGTTTTCTGTTCATAGCGATTCGTTGTAGTTTTGTGTTTAACAATTTCCTTTTAAATGTTTAAGATTCTTGATTGCTCGGAGGCATATCATTTTCTAATTTAGGAACAGGACATTTAGTTTATATCTAAGGGCGTAGCGGATTCTCCGCTCTGAATTGGAAGGTAATTACAGAAGACCACAGTAAAATAACTGGCGGCAACCTTTGGGCGGTGTTGTATTTCTACCGGTGAATAAGGTTCTAGGGCTCCACAGGATAGAGGATTGGGTCAGGGTTGACAATGTCGCGTGTGTTAGCAGTGTTGCCAGGTTTCCCGATTTTACAGGAGATCTCCCGTTTTTCTTGAAATTTCTCCTGATCTACTGTTTTTCTACATTAATCTACTGTTTTCCTTAGAATAGGATTTTCTTTTTTAAATTGCATGGTGAGTTGCATTTTCTGCCATTAATAATATTGGTAGGTAACCTCAATTTTTTGATTTACCTATTCTGTGGGGAATCTGTGGCTCATCGGAAAGAGTACGCATCTAATTTTTTCTTGTAGCTTTTTTTCATACATCTACTGTTTTTTTTCTTTAACGCCTCCCGCTTTTTAAAAATCGGTCCTGGCAACACTGTGTGTTAGTGAAAATAACTTCACCTCCACCTTTTCCTTTTGATGGTTTTGGGTTTCTTTTAGTAATTCCATGACTTCATTGCATACAGCAACACGCCCAGCCCACAACTCTACAACGCGTACATTGAAATATGGCAACTCATTTCTTTGCCGCACTATCCGTAAATGGAATGCTCTGCCCGATGACGTGTTGCCTCCCTCTTACAACCTGGGATCCTTTAAAAGAGGCGTGAAGACGCAACATGCAGGCCAGCAGGGTGAGGATTGCTGGTATGCAAGAGAAACTAACTAGAACTGCTGTATCAGCTATCTTCGCATCTGGACTTCACCGTCACTTAACATCAGGTGGGGTGAAATCATTTGTAGGACCTATCTATAAAAAAAATCATCATTTCCATGACAGACCTCAGTTGCACTTGATATCAGTTGCGGTGGGGGAATTTGCTTCGTCTTGAATAGATAAAAACGAAAAAAAGCCCATCTGTAAGACTAGACCTAGTTACACTAGTCTGAACTGCAATGATTTAACAGTACTTCAGTGTTTTGTTTCGGTCACTAGATCAGTGTGTCGATGACGTAGCCAAAGGACCGTAAAAGAAATGTAGGCCAATGCCGCCGTCGACGAACGCCCGAATGAGACATCTCGTGTTCGACCCATACGGAAACAATTGACAAGCATCAGAAATATGTCATCTTGACCCCACGCATTAGACTGGGCGCAAATGTACGGTTTCCTGATTCAGTTTTCTGATCATGAATTCAGATTTGGAATTCTGTAAGCCTAGCGCAGACGTCTAATTTTTTTTATTAGTTCTAACTAGCTAGGCTAGGCTAGCACTCTAGTGCTAACCGAACTTTGGACTCTTTCCATTCTGAAAAAATAATAGTAATGTGCGTCTCGTTGAACATTTTGTATGTAAGGACGTGCATTCAGGTTTCCGAATGGAAATCCCTGATCAGTAAACCGTACATATGCGCCCAGTCTTAGACTAATTAGCTGTCTGAAACAACAAAAAAAACCACTATGCTTGATATGGTGCAAAGGAGCGTTCGGTAGCGCTCCTCCCGGTCTACTCCTATGATCGTGGCATGGATATATAAAAAGTTAGTATTCCGATAGAGACATTAATTTTTAAGTAAGTAAGGGTCTAGGCTCTAGGCTATACACAAATGCATTTTTGTACGACTGTCCAAAAAGAGTGTAAATATTTTCAGGGTTCATGTATGTATGTTTCTTTATTCCACTGTAACTACTAAAGGTTATTATAACCTTATTGTTTTTCTGAAAACTAACATGCCAAGCTCTATACTTGTTAACTCCGCGTGCCCTTGCACTCATTTTCAAAAACATTGATTAAAAATTAGCTGAACTCGATAAAAATAAGATTTAGTAATGATAAGTTAGATAAACATCCGTAATAATGGTAAAGGTATTCTGTCTGTCTGTCATTCTGTTCTTTATATAAGTTTTAAAACCTCAAGTCGCTGAACCGATTTTAAAGATATTTTGTATACTAAGCCCCTTCGTACACAAGGCTACGCAAATCTGCGATACCAAACGGTTTTAGGTCTCTAAGCGACTTCTGCAATACAAATTCATAGAGATACGGTTGTGGAGCATGTAACTGCTTGATGTTTAGATTTAAACATCAAGCTCAAAAATATAAAAAATATAAATTCATAGAGGTTCGTACACAGGGACGCGTTGCCGACATTTTGTTTTGACATCGGCTACTTTTTGTCGCTAAAGTCGCTGTAAAATAAGTTGAACTTGGTGACAAAATTTTGTGTGGGATTAATAAGGATAAACCTATAATTCTATGCAGGTAAAGTCAAAGACATTAACTAGAAAATAAAATATAAATGCGGTATTCCCCGGTTATTTAACCTTATCGATTATAATGCTGTTATCTTTAACTACACTTCATGTTGATGACCGGTATATTTGTGTAATGACAACGATCCCATTGTGGATTCTGTTACAAAGGTAACAGAGTAGGTTCAAATACGAGGTTGTTGTTTTGTGGCGGGAGAGAGCATATTTTCTGGATCACTGTTGTTTATCATGATCAAATTAAAACAGATTCTCCTTCAATATATTATTAAGTCATACTAACGGCCGCCCGCGACTTCGCCCACTTTTACTTTAGATTTTTGAAAATCCCTCAGGAAACTTACACTTTTCCGGGATATATCAATCAATCAATCAATACTTTATTGCGTTCTACAATGTTTTCTTAGATCTTAGTAGGTACATTGCTTTAATCATTGTAAACCCTGAACTGGGCACAGCAAATAGAGAAGAGGACGCATTCACTAATTGTAATTTAGTTAATACGTATAATTATATTTAGGCAATGCAATTTATCAACCAAATACGATAATTTTTTACCCAACAAATAAAAATATATTAATATCAACATTATTCAATCATTTAAGATCAATATTATATTATTTGATTTATTATCTATGTCATATTCTATAGCATATCATGTTATATTATAGTAAATTTTATTATATACAAATTAGATTAAATTGCATTAAATTAAACTTTAAATTATTATCTTCTAAAAAACCCTTAACCGTGTAATAACATTTGCTTATAGTAGCTTTTTTAATTTTTCCAATGAATATATAAAGCCTCCTTTGACTATTTCCTCTGTGTAAAATTTCATCCAAATACATTCAGCTGTTTCTGCGTGATTGAGTAATAACCATACAAACTTTCAAATTTGTAATATTGGTAGAATTAAAAAAAACTGACTATTTTTTGTTTTTGGTCATCATAATATATCTTCCACATATACCTTTTATTTTTACTGATAGTACAAACCGCAAAAAACAAAACCCAATGCGTGGCTTAATTATTCAGTAGGGTTAGTGGATAAACAGATTGTCGTGGAGTTAGAGTTTATTTTATTATGAATGAGATTTACTAATTTCCATATAGTTATATGAGTTTTGAACAGATGTGCTTGTAACTAGATGGGGTCAAAGAATGTGTCCCAAAAATAACACTCCACTAAAAGGGACTAACCTTATTCCCAATTTTTATTAGGTAAGTAACGATTTTTTTCTCGAAATGAAACACTGCCGGCTCGGGGAAATCCTGGCTTTTCGCTGACCCTTTCGTAACACAACACGGATTCTTTTTAGGGTTCCTCACACCAAATCGGAACCGTTTTACTAAGTTTTCATTTGTCCACCCGTCTGTCAGCCGGCTATATCTCATGACATTCCGTTTAACAACTCGTATGAATGTACATGGTTGTAGTATTTTTGACATAATGTGTGTTTCTAATGGCGCTATAACAAGAAACAATAAACATACGTTACATACAATAATTTAAAAACATTAAGGGGGTCTCCATAAAACGTTGTCATAAACGACCGCTGCCAAGAGATTACAAAACACGAGCGGATTTTGAAAATCGCAATGGCTGTTTTGTAAACTTTATTAATATTGTATGACTGTACTAAAAGTACGAGACTTTTTTTAACTTAACAAGTGACCCGCCCTCGCTTCGCTTTGTTGAAGACTACAATATTTGCTTTAATTCATAATACAGTGAAATTGTATTGTTTGTGATGACACATCTTTAGTATTTAAAGTTGACAGGTCCATGAACAACATGCTCTCTTACAAGTTTTTCACTGGCTTAATGTAAATAATTTAAAACTTAATGCTAATAAAACTAAATGCATAAAATTCGCATTACCAAATGTTCGAAACGAACCAGTTGAAATTAAATTAAACAATGAAAAGCTAATTTTAGTTGAATTAACGTTATTCTTAAGTATAAATATTTATGATTTTATTTATTTTTTAAGCATTTAACTGCTAGATGTTTAAATCTAACGATAAGTTTACTAGAAAAAAATCCACGTGGACCAGGCAGCGGACGGGACGGGCGGTCAGTGCATTCGCCCGGATAGCGAAGGATGCGGGTTCGGGTCCCGTCCGCTGCCTGGTCCGCGTGGATTTTTTTCTAGTAAACTTTTCGTATAAATATTTACTTAAAAGTGCAGTGAAATCCTCATATTTCACTTTTAGCTGGTAAACTTAGTTCAGCGGTTTATGCCTGAATAATTTCAACTTTCTGCCTATTACGATTCAATAGATACAGCTGACAGACAGCGTAGCATAGCGTTCGTAATAGGTTGTTAACTTCGCCCACGGAACCCTAGAAATAATCAATAGTATCGAGTTTTCAGCCCATCGCCTATACAATAATGTCCACTATGTAATGTACGGGCATAATACCACTGATATATTTATCCTCCTTTACTTACTAGACTGGGAGCAAATTAAATGATAGAATAAGGATGAAAAAACTAATTTTCTTCGTCAAAAAGTATTTTCTCTTTAGTCATACTATCAAAGATTACAGAGATAAATTGGCTTGAAATGTGGCACGACGTTACATCTTGGTACAATTATTACTTAGGAGTGACGTCACGGGGGCACCCACTACCAAATTTTGACGAGCTTTACCTTTGTAATTTTTTGGTTGATTGACAAAAGAAAAAATATGTGTCCACTATTTTTTGATAAAAAATCTAACTGACGGACTAAATAGGATTTTGCTTTAACTTACCCCGCTGGGTCATCATCCCTTTTCAACAGCGGTTTCGTTCACAATGTGGTAGTCTTCCTGTCACTATTATTTTCGAAGAACTATTAAGACTAAAAGAAGTCAGAAGTCATTAAGCTTGATGTATAGACCACTGTACTCTTGTCTGTTACATACTCTTGTGCCTGGTGCCAAAAGTGTCCTATTTTCTAGACACCCCGAAATAAAATCAATGCCAAAGGTATACGGGCAAACACAAAGTGATTTAACATAATAAACTAAAAATCTAGTGTGAAAGAAACTCTCTTTGACATAGCGTGCTGAGTAGTTATCATCACTTGAAAAAAGCATGCAGCAATTCGCGAGTACACCTCAGCACAGAGGAATGAAAAATAGTACATTTTTCAACGAGAAAGTAACCAATTTCCATCAAGAGACTTGAGGCTCGAGACGCAGCCAAGGGTCTTAATAAACCCGATTTGGAAATAGCACTTTCCTTCGAGGGTACAAAGAGCTATATACATACTGTACCTTCGAGAACATAAAAGAGATATTATTAAATTGAAACATGTATTAAAGTTTGTTACAATTTTTTTTCATGGAAGCTTTATATTGGTTAATTGATTTCCAGAGTAACAGGTTCTCAGTGACTGCTTAGGTAGTTTCTGTCAATAAATTTTCATTATCAGTAATATACACCGCACCGTCTCCATGTCGAAATCACAGTCGAAAATCATCCCCTTCTCAGGGGTTGATCGCATCAGATGAAGCCTGTAAGGCTTTTATGGCCATAGGCGTGACCCGCGGATGTGTCTTAGTCAGTAAGATTCTGACATAACCCTGCAGCCGACTGTAGGGTATCTATGAAGATTTCACCCTTACCCCGCCTAGGACGTGACAAAAAAATACTTATTTTGAGAAATAAAAAAGTAATTTTTTGATCAGTCACAGTAGGTTTTTATATTCTTAGTATTTATAAACGTTTTAGCGCGCCTAGTATAATCATTTATTTATCATGCATATCTTAGATTAAAATAAACAAATTGACTTAGGTGTAACAGTAGAAAGAGAGCAAAGATTTGCTTATCTTTGAAAATTTAAATTACCTTTAAAATTATCAATTTCTATGAAAACGGGATTTTACAATGGCGAATACATACTGTAAACTGTCTTTGAGAATTTATTATATTTTTAAGCATTTATCTGCTAGATATTTCAGTCTACTAAACTAGACTATTTATGAGATTTTTTTTCTCTCGAGTAGGTCGACTACACTTCGAAAAACCCGGTGTGCATACCACTAGTCTACGGAGGTCGTCAAACGACACACAATGTAGGTATCTAATTAAAGTAATGAAGCAAACTTTTTCTATTAATAAAATGGCGCGTATTTCCATATAGCGCCATCTGTGGGTAGTGAAAATTAAAACTAAATCTTTCGCTTCTTTCTCGTTTCAGTATTAGTTTAGTATTAAAGTGGGAAAAGGTATAGAATAAAAGCGTTTACAAGGAGTTTCGGTCGAAATAACAAAAAACCGTAAAGGATACGCACTACGCCATGTATGGGAGCGGTAAAGTGTTTAACCGCACGACGCTACAGAAACGGCACGCAACATCAACGACGTATACGGAGCGAACAATACTTTATTGTATTTGTTTCTTAGGTTTTCACGCACATCACTCATTAAATAAAACTAGTTTTTACGGGTTAATGCACGAAACTTTATTTATTTATTGACGTTTCGTAGCCTTTGCAGGCTACGTCGTCAGAATTAAACTTTTATTTAATTTGACGAGCTACCTTCGAAAGACTTTTATTGAGCGTTCGGTTATTTCATTGTTCGATTTTTAAAGTTTTATTGTCTATGTATGAATTTATTATTTAATTTACTTAATAAAGTATTTTTATTTGAAATTCTTTTTTGTAATTTTGAGTTTATTTATTTGACCCTAACTACCGTAAACTACCACCGGTTCCAAAATTGGGTGACCTTTCTGAGAAGAACCGGCGAAACAAACTCAAGAGAAGCTTTCTATCTCCTTCTTATGTTAAATTATGCAAACAAAAAGAACTAATAGTATCTGATGGTCTTGCAGTGCGTGCTCGGGGTTGGGATTTTATCTCCTGTATAATAGGTTCCCAAGCTGGTGGTATATACCAACCATCTTCCCTATTGAAATTTGGATATTTTTTAATCTCAATAGCCTCGCGCATCACTCGAGGAACGAACCGCCGCTCAGCTGCAAGGATCTGTGGTTTATCAAATCTAATGTAATGGTTTGGTCCCCCTAATGCATGTTCACACACTGCAGACTGCAGTGTGACCAAGACCATCAGATACTATTAGTTCTTTTTGTTTGCATAATTTAACATAAGAAGGAGATAGATAGAATGCCCTGGAATGAGCCTAACCTACCGCACGAGCCCAGTGCAAATTTATGAGCGCCAACTTGGTGCTTAGTGTGCCTTACAAAGCACGGATGAGTTCGAGATAATAAACTTTTGGTCACCCATTCCATGACCGGTGATTGCAAAAGTTGCTTAAATTTTACAATTGCACCAAACGCACAAACTTTTGCGAATTGCGGCATAAAGCTCTTCAGAATGTATGTGTAAAAAATTAGTAATTTCGCCTTCTAAGAAAAATGACAAGACGAGTCTTAACTCTGTACGTACATGTTTGCTTAGCATTTTCCAAAGATTATTTCTGTCGTTTTTTTAATGAGCGTAATCATGAGTGGATTATAATGCAAACAATATAAATATTACAAAACATTATTGTGAATCAGACATTCGGGGACATTATTTGTGAGTCACGGGGTGTCCAATTTCTACTTCCAATTCAATCTATACGCCATGTCACATGTGTCATCGTACTACGTTCACAACTGCACATGCAATCGTTTCAATGTTTAATAACGTTAACATGGTGATGTATTCAACTTGCTAGGACCTTCCTCTCTGTGCAGTGAAGAAGGGTTCTCCAGCGAGAACAGATCTTCCCTAGCCTAAGTATTAATATGTTTACGTATCATAAAAATAGGTAATTATATACAGTACCAAATCGAAATGCATGGTAAAAACTGCTAAAGCAGTTTGGATCAAACGCCCTAGCGCACGCACCTCCGAAAATGAAGAGCAAAATAATGAAATTTTGGTTACCACCCCAAAACTAAAGTGGTTATTTAACGATGGATGTCTAAGATAACCGCAAATATTAATATAAATAATATATTCATACTTTTTAAATGTAAATATGTATATTTATCACTTGTATTACATAAATGAATCATGCTGCTGAGGATATAGATATAATATAGAAAAAAAAATAGATATTCTTTAGGTAAAACGTTTTGATGTTTGTAATTGTAAATGTTTGTTAGAAATGAAGAAAATTTTTGCAATGCCCTAGCAGGGCTCTTGTTGTAAATCTTTATTTTAAATTTAAGAACCCATGTATGTATCAACATGTAGCAATGATTATGCTTGTCTTACTAACTGCAGTAAACTATGTTCGTAATTTTCAAGAGCAGATTCTTTTCTAATGAAAATAATAATGCACCCATTTAAGTAGCTAGATATAACCGCACCGGAATCTGAATACATTTGCGTTTCTCGCGCGCGTGCGCAGAAATAGATAGAATTCAGCAGTCTGCAGCTATATTTGTCCTGAAAGATAACTTGAACTGCCCAGCTGGCACCCGCATACTACTGTCGCGAAGTTATTTTTCCCCCCTCAAGTCTGTCTACGTATGAAATACACTCTAACTAGGACCACAGCAAGTATTTACAATAAATTGATAGATTATTTTCTAAGCATTAACTGCTTAAATCTAAAGAAAATTTTACTAGAAAATATTCCACGCGTACCAGGCAGCAGACCGGACTCGAACCCGCACCCTTCGTTATCCGGGCGAATGCACTGACCATTATGATACCGCGGCTCTAATATGAAAAACTTTTTTTAAATATCTATATGAATTGCTAGTTATTTTTTATTTTCTATCAAAAGAAATTTTGTTTCTTTTCAAGGGAACGCTGTAATCGTATATTTAAATAAAATCTTCAGTTGGCGTTTTTGCGGCAAAAAAGTAGGTCTATCGAGATAGACCAAAGTGAAAATTAAAGCTTTTGATGCCCTCTAGTTATTCCTGGAAAATTTGAACACTTTGGTCCATAATTAGATCAGGAGCGACGATTAAAAATGTTTGACTCGAAAAAAGTATAAAGAAAAGGTTAGAAAATTTGGTTCTTTGAATAAACTTCAGGGATAGTTAGAGAATCCTTCACGATCATTTCTAGCAAAAATACATCTCAATTATTTGAGTTAAACGCGAGAAAACCGGTTTTTACCTTCCTAACTCCTACGGGGCCTAACACTACTATCCATTAAATTTCTGAATCGGTTTTTTCTAGTATATTTGAATGGGCTGTGTAAGGCGCGTAAATCTAAAAACTTAGATTGCCAGTGATATGACAAATCTTACGATTCCTTGTTTTTTGGAAAAATCGTTAAATTAGGCCATAGGAGTTCAGACTGTAAAAATCGGTTTACTCGCGTTTAACTCAAACAATTGCGAATTAATAAATATTTTTTTTTCGAACAAAATTAAAACTTCATTTTGATTACATTTCGACCATATATTGACTAATTACTCAAAGTGCCATGGTCGAAATTAAATTCTGATCTCATATACGGAAAACCTCGAAAACATAAATACGTATCAGTAATAAAATACTGGTTCAAAAATTTTACCTTTTTAATTTTAATTTTATTTTTTTTTATTTTACAAGCAGTGGAAAAAGGACAGGACGACTGGACTAAATTTAGTATTTAATATTGAAGTCGTTTGGAATTTTGTTCAACTTTCTCGTCATCATCTTTTCATAAATAAAATTTAATTTTCACTTTTAGTTGATAATATTTTTCATATCATCAAAAGGACTGCAACATGCACACGCGAAAATGATGAGTTTTATTATTCCCTATTCTATTCTTAGAACTAATTGACCAGTATTCTATGAATATCAATTAACAAAAATTTATAACTTGAACGTGATTTTAAATTAATAGAACCGCATACAGAAATTTGACACCTAGTAAGTAACACTGTAACATCTTTAATCTATAAATTAACGATAAGTTGACTTAACATAAAAATGATTTACATGTAAAAGCATTACAAAGAAAATATGATATCATTAAATATCTTATGTGAGTAATATACTAAACTGCGGTAAATACCGTACCTATTGATCGAAAACCTAACTTCTTGTACTTAAGAAAATATTTACAACTCTTAATGTAAGTATATGTAAGCACCTACTTCAGAGTTTTCCAGTCAATTGAAAAGAAAATAGTTATATTATAATTGACCTAAATACGAGCTTTATCTATCAGCGACTATATTATTTGCTTGTGACTGTGGCAAATTTATGTAAAAAGAGCAAACGTGGGTGTCGTGGACTGTGGAACACTGGATTGGAGCGAAGTTAAAAATTGGGTTGTTTATGGCATGATTCTCTAAACCTAAACTTAAATAATAGAGGAGCTCGAGGGTGCAAATGGTTAGCGCGTTCGGCTGCGATCGTTGAAGTTAAGTAACTTTCGCAGTGGTCGGTCATTGGATGGGTGATCAAAAATTTACTATCTTGAGCTCCTCCGTGCTTTGGAAGGCACGATAAGCCGTTGGTCCCGGCTGCATCTGCAGTCGTTAGCACCCGCCAATCCGCACTGGGCCCGCGTGGTGGGTCATGGCCCAATCCCCCTATTCCATTAATAGGGAAGGCCTGTGCCCCAGCAGTGGGGACATTAATAGGCTGATGATGATGATGAAAGTTAAATTTGACAACAATATTATCCTTGTCATTCTTTAAACAGAATGAAAAGGAGAGACTGATATTGAATTTAGCGGCCAGAGGATTATTGTCCCGTTCTCTCTCGGCCGCCTCCCAAGCCGTCACGCTGCTGAGCATGGCCTAGACCATACTCCGCAGCGAGAGGATTCCGCGATTAGCTCGCGGCGCTGTCGTCGCCAGGCCGAGCACTCCAACAAGATGTGTTCAACCGTATCGTCGGGAGCGACGCAATGATGGCACCGCGGCGTCTTCTCCCGACGGGCAACCCTGTGCAGATAGTGACCGAAACACCCATATCCCATTCCCACTGAAAGAGAACTTTGTTCCAAAAAAGTAGTTCTAAGAAACCACGACGCAATGCTAGTAAAACTTTTAATGTGTTTAACTTCACCTCGTTTTTTTTCGGATCGTAGGCATTTAACTAAAAATTTTACGCACAAAAGACGCGTGTAATGCGGAATTTTGCTTTAAACCAACACTCAGTAATAGGGGTGCTGACGGGGTACAGTAAACGAAATTCTATTTAGTCCGTCAGTTACATAAAATACTTGTCCAATACTTTTTGATAATCTACCCGATAAAGAAAAAAATAGTCATCATCCCTATCGATACCAAATACAGTTATACAGTGGGTACATAGTATGCAGAAATGGAAACTATGGATGTCCGTCATGGCATTATTGAGACTTAACTAGGAACGCCAAACCTAATAATTTCAATATATTATTTTAAACTTTCATGGTTACTAACATTTTAGTAATTTCATACCCTGCTAATACCTTTATACCTTTCATAAGCTAAGCATAAAGCTGGTCCGTAAAAAGTAACTCAAAATACCAAGAAACGTAGAAGGCCGAATTTCTTGCCTGAAGAAATTACATTCCTAGCGTAGATTATTATATCTTTCTTGACACGTACCCACAGTAAGATGGGACTACCTTGTATCGCAAAACTTTTAATGGTATAAATTTATTATACATATCAGCGAAGGTCAGCTTCATTTTATTGAAAATTATTAATTAACTCATTTAGCAGGCAATCAAACGCATAATTTTGTGAGCCAGAGTCATCTTAGAGCATAAATTTAATATCCTTTCTGCGTCCAATATAATTAAAAAGCAAAAGCATCATATCTCAGAAAGCTCACAGTCAAAATCTTCTTTTGACAGGGAATTATTTTATTTTTCCTTGTTTGCACCAACACCAACGATATTAAATATCGTTGACCAACACCGATTATGCTTATCGAAATTATCCGACCAAAATTTTGCCAAAGATTATGCATAATAAAATTCTGCCATCTTAACACTGTGAATTCGAACACATGAACATCCGCCAAAGAAATAATTGTAATTTTAAATAAATATACCTTAAAAATAAGTTTTCAAGAAGATTATACCAAGTGTGTTATGCCAAACGAATTTTGGAGCAACAACATTCTGCCAAAATAGAGGGAACCCACAGTGTAGGTACCTGCCAACAAGGAACAAAACAAAGAATTTGTACCTGCGTGCCTCTCGTTAATTTCTCTCTGCTAGGTAATTCACAAGTAAAGCTTTTTTTTGCAACGCAAGGTTTAACGCTACAATAACTTCATCTATGTCACGATGAAGTTGAACGACTATTACTCTTAAACTAAAAAACAATCTTAAGCGTTATAGTTTTCCTTAAAATTTTCCAGGTTTTTCCAGGTTTTTCACTGCATCATCCCCCTCTCAGGGGATGATCGCTTCAGATGAAGCTTGTAAGGCCCTTCTGGAAATAAGCATGAACAACGTGTTTTTTAGTCAGTAAGAATCTGGCATAACCCTGCAGCCGGCTGTAGGGTATCCATGAGGATTTCTCACCCGCTTCCCCGCTTAGGAGGAAACAAAAAAACATTCTATTTTCAAAATGAAAATATAGAATAGCACTGCTGTAATGAACCTGTTTTTCACGTGGCAACCCCAAGGTTGATTTTTTGGCAGGTTGGCTGATCGAGAGGTGGTAATAGCACGGTAATATTAATTACCGTGGTAATAGCAACCATTTTTTTTTTAATTCTCCGTATCCTTTCAGATGATGTAAAATTTATCAAAAACACATGGATTAAATTTTCATAATAAAACGGAGGTCACTTAATGATAAAGGTACTTGCGTCTAGTTTTTAGGCAACCTATGATTAACGCAATATATACTCACTAATCATTCATTTAAATTAGGTTTCATCAAAAAAACAAAATGAATTGTCTCGGTTACCTAGCACAATGATTAAATAAAAAATATATTACATTTCTATACTTACCTATATTTAAAAAAGCCCTAGGTCACGTGGTCAAGCACGCACTGTTTAAACTGAGAAAACTGGTACTGATTTCATCCAACATTTTTATGGCTTCTGGTACTTTATTGTTGAAGGTACTTACTTACGGAAAAAAATAAGAGTTGCGCAGCGAAATTTCAGGGAAAACTTGTTTGCGAAATTTTATTTATTTATGTATTTTTCTTTAACAAAGTTTCTGCAAAGTTTTGACGTGACAACGTCTTAAATTAAGTTGCGGCTGGGAGTCACTTATGAAAAAGTGTAACGCTCGGTAACGTTACGATGAGTTTAAGTTTACATGTACAATGTTTTAGTAAACAAAATATATTTCTATAGTTAAAATTTGTGCAATTCTTATTTTCATTCAATTCCTTGTTCCTATTGTGCAATTTAATTATATTCATATCAATAAATATTCTACCGAGAAAAAGACGTTGTCACGTAAAATCTTCGCCCGTAAAACCGACTTTACAGGCAACCATTTTTTCTTTGTGGATTTAATACAATAAAATAGAAAAACAATCTTAAGGCCAATTACAGAAACTGATTGTGTACACATAAGATACTAACGGCGTTACTATTATGTCAGTATTTATTACATTTAATTTATAAATTGTATATAAATCATATAATTTACTAATATAAATAATGAAATGAAATTAAGATTGGGCAGAACAAACATAACAAAAAGACAAAAAAAACAATCACTAGGTATATACCCATACAAAAGGGTTTTCAAAGAATTTGTCACATGATAACCTTATGAAGTGTGGGTGTGTGTGCGTGTGCGTGTATGTATGTATGTGTGAGCGTGTGTGTGTGTCCATGCAGCGGCAATGCTATGCCTCGTAACGAGATGGCGGGCGCCGCGCCCCGGGCACTACATCATTAAAGTACTTAAGTGTGAGTGCTTGTAATTGTAATTGTAGGCTTACATGACGCTGTAAATAAATTAAATTGAAATAAATGACAAGGAAAATAATTCAAGTTGTAATTGGAAATTCGATTTTGCGAAAAAAAATCCGGCAGACTGGATTTAGGTTTAGTTTAAATAAACACTTTAGTATATAATATCAGACAGAGTAAATTAGAAAGAGATAAGTAGGTTATAAAATTGTCGTGTCACGACACGATGCCTATCCTGGATATCGGGTATTATACTATTTTACCGATCTTGATGAAGTTTGATATGACACCACTCCCTAAATCCAACATGTTTCCATTTAAAAGATTATTCATCCCTCCGCTTATAGAAATGAGGATAGTCTTTTTTAAAGTTCACAGTATATTATTTGCACATCTCAAACGCTTCCCTTTTGCTTCGATGGGTGATGAAGATATGTTCAGTATGGAGCAAAATCGCATTGCACCTGTCTGTGCGCTAGTTTTAGGGATCCGTACGTCAAAATTCTCAACCCTTATAGAAGTACCTATGTCAAGATCCTTTTTCTCGGGAATTCCTGTCGCGTGGAGATATGAAGCTAATATTAATATCAAATAAATTCCAAGGTCTGCCAGTTTTTTAAAGTTGAATTAATTATTTTTATGGACTGGTATGCATTCTATATAAAAACCGTAAAATTCTAATACAAGAAACGACAAAAATAAATTAATTAAAATTAGAGCAAAAAATAGTAAAGAATGTACTATATATAAACCCTTTAATAAAGTGAGCGTTTTTACCCGTAAAAATATTATAGGTACTTATTTGAATTCAGAAAAAAAACTTTTTTTTTTAATGGTTAATTTTTCGACAGTAGATCATAGGGTCGAATCTATCAGCAGTGACCTAAATAATTATGTCTTTAAGGCTGGGAACATATGGATGGTTTCCTGATTCGAACCAGAAAATCCAAGAATACTTATAATAAGCCAACGTTTTTTTTTCGCAATCTTACTGAGTTAACTCGCGTTTTCGCAAAAATCCTACTTTAGCAGAAATGACCTCGCAAGTGGTGTCGATGCTAGCATGATTCTCTAAACCTAAACTTAAATTTGACAGCAGTATATCCTTGTCATCTCTCTGTCTGTCATCCTGTCTCTATACAGAATGAAAAGGAGAGACTGATGTTAAATTTAGTTTTAAGTTTAGAGAATCACGCCAGAATTGGCACCATAATCTAGTTACATATTATTATCCGTGTTTTCACAAAATCCCCAGGATTTTCGCGAAAATTGGATTTATCATATCATCCTACGGCTTAACTAAGCCTAGGATTCCTAATGATATTCTCGATTAGCCTCTAAATAAATTTCAAATACACATTAAAAATTGCTTGCTTGAGAAAGGATATTATACTGTTAAACAATATTTTAATAATAAACCCGACTGGTCGTAACTTTTAGAAAATTTTTAAAGTTATATTACACTTAAATCTAAAGAAAGTTTTCTTAAGGTTTAAACGTCTAGCAGTTTAGTGCTTATAAATAAAAATATAACTATAATTGCTATTTCTTCTTTCAAATCTATACTAATATTATAAAGAGGAAAGATTTGATTGTTTGTATGATCGTTTGTATTGAATAGGCTCCGAAAGTGCTGGACCAATTTGTAAAATTCTTTCACATTTAGAATCCTACATTATCCCTGATAAACATAGGCTATAGAGTATTTTCAAAATAGTTAGGGTTCCGTATGAAAACCTCGATAATGTAAACTCTGGGTGGGAAAAAACACCAAAAACTAACCTTATATCGCTTACACTACGGAAGTCATTGACAAAAGTGATTTAAAGTGAAGATTTTATAAGGACATCAATACCTTCAAAAATGTCCACAATACTATATGTCTAAATATTACAGTAGTATGTCACAATAAGAAGTCCCCTGCGTTTTCACCCGCGAAAATTTTAGGAAAAAGGTTATATAGTGTGTCAAACTTAATAGATGGACGGACATATGCTGTCATAGACCTTTTTATGGAACTTTTAAAGAGGAATATTTATGTCATACATGATTTTTATCACACAGTAACCGTTTACGCAGCACACGCAATGGAAGCTCACAAATAGAATATATATTTCCCGTTTTTGCAACATTTTTCATCGATGTACCACTCCCACTGATCGTAGCGTGATGTAATTATATAGAAAAAGTCATTGTGTATAATACAAGCTAGAGAACAAAAACTATAGTCTATACTAAAGCTCTAAACCGAAGCGAAGCGAGGGCGCGCCATCACACTAATATTATAAAGGCGAGAGTTTGTGAGTGTGTATGTTTGTTACTTCTTCACGTCTAAACGGCTTAAGCGATTTTAATAAAATTTAGTATGGAGTTAGCTGACACCCTTCGACGACCTCCGTGGCCGAGTGGTTTGTACGCCGGGTTTCATGGATGTCGCCGACTCGAGAGGTCCTGGGTTCGAATCCCGGTGGGGGCAGATGTTTGTGTGATGAATACGAGCATTTGTACTCCAGTCATGGATGTTTAATATGTATTTATATAAATACACTTATATATGTACAGTATATGTATCTATCCGTTATCCTAGCATCCCATAACACAAGCCTTATAGTGCTTACTTTGGGGCTAGGCTAATTGATATATTTACAAACAAAGAATCAAATCTTTCGTCTTTATTATATTACTAGCTGTGCCCCGCGGTGTTACCCGCAGTTTATTAGGGATATTTACCCGCAGTAAAACGTAGCCTATGTGTTAATCCAGGGTAAATAATAATAATAAATAATATTTATTATTATTATTTACCCTGGATTAACACATAGGCTAAATAATATTTATTATTATTATTTACCCTGGATTAACACATAGGCTACGTTTTACTGCGGGTAAATATCCCTAATAAACTGCGGGTAACACCGCGGGGCACAGCTAGTAATATAATAAAGACGAAAAATAATATTTATTATTATTATTTACCCTGGATTAACACATAGGCTACGTTTTACTGCGGGTAAATATGTCGGAAATATTTATTTATTATTATTATTTACCCTGGATTAACACATAGGCTACGTTTTACTGCGGGTAAATATCCCTAATAAACTGCGGGTAACACCGCGGGGCACAGCTAGTAATATAATAAAGACGAAAGATTTGATTCTTTGTTTGTATTAAATAGTCCGATACTACTGGACCGATTTGAAAAGTTCTTAGATACCTATTTAGAATATTACATTTTTCCTGTTTTAATTGCAGATTAATGATTCAATTAATTCAAATAATAAACAATTCACACGTCAAATATTAAATTACCGCCGGTCTCCCGCCGACTGAATAAAAGAATATTAAATTGATTCTTGTAATCGTCGTTGGTATCTTTAACTTATGTATGCAGTAGTGGTACATTACATCTTATATACATATATAAAATTCTCGTGTCACAGTGTTAGTTACCATACTCATCCGAAACGGCCTGACCGATTTTTATGAAATTTTATATGCATAATCCGTGGGTCTGAGAATCGGCTACTATCTATTTTTCATATCCTTATGTGATAATGGTTGTCCACCTGTATATTATAGGTTTTAGAACACTACGTTTCTAAAACCTACAATGCGCCTTCGCGCCAAAATTCAAACTATAGGGTATTGTAACGTAGTGTTCTCATATGGGTTAGGAGAATGTTATCCCAGGAAATTGATAGAACACTACGTTACACACCCCTAAAAAAATATTGGACAATTTTTTTTTTTTATAATGTGGTATTAAAAAATACAAAAAACCCTCAATTTTCTCTTTACTTCTACCACCTGCCCCTATTTTTATGGCGGTACGAAGTTCGCTGGGTCAGCTAGTATGCTATAGATTTGATGAATCATTAAATAAGTACATTTGTGATAAATTACATGTTATTACCTAAAAGTCTAATACTAATTACACTAGGATAATGATATCGGTATTACCTAATACATACATTATTCTTAGTGTAATTAAATAAAATTAATGATTCCAGAACACATTTTTTCACTACATTTAGCAATGTTGTAAGTAACTACTATTACATCATTGCTAAAAATATTGTTTGTTAGAAATGTGGTATTATTTTACATTAAGGCTGGGTTGGATTTATAGGGGTAGAGGACCTATTTTTATTTATTACGCAGGCAAAACTTTTATTTACAAACGTTGGCGCCCTTTAAAGTGCACACCAACAAACGGCCTCACACTTAGCCTCTCGCAAGTCTCACGGTTTACGAGAGCTTACGGAATACTTTCCGCCTGCGAAAACCCTCTGCGCTGCCGCAGCTCTGCTGCAGCTGGTCGCTCGCCCCGTTCCCTGGCTTCGACCCGACCTCAATGCACGTCTGCCAGGACCTATGCATTGAGATACCACGGCGCGTCACAACTGCGAAGTCGTGATGACCTCTGCACAGGGTGCAGCAGGGCCACCGTGTGGGGCTTGAGGCACTCAGCCCAAATCGGGGCCCGTAGAGATGAGGTGTGGAGGAACTGGGGCATCGTAGGAGTGAGGGCCCCTACTACGGCGAAGTATTTACCCCTGGTTGGTGCCCTGTCCTAAAATTGGTTATTTTGTATCCCTGTTGTGGAGGCCCCTTTCTTGTGGTCCAGGCCCCTGGACTATAGCCCCGTCAGCCCTGCCTGAAATGCGGCCCTGTGCATGTACAGACAGAGGGCGGTATTAAGTTACATAGTACAAATAGCAATATCGTTTAATCTGAATCAGAGGAAAATTGTGTTCTTTTTATGTTTGTAACGAATAATAATTAACTCAAAAAACGATGAAGCAAGTTCAAATATTATTTCACCATTAGAATACCTACCTACTACGTTATGCCTGGCTTCAATAACATGGTTTATATTTTATATAATTATACGGACTGAAATAAAGTTCTGCCGCGCAACGCCGGGGCGGATTTCTATGCTAGTAGATATTTTTATTGCCTATATTATTAAATAAAGGCAGACATAGCATTATCTTTATTTAGTAAAACTTGTAAATTATAATGCCCATCAATTTAATTCAATTCAAAAGTCATTTATTCAGTTTAGGCTTTTACAAGCACATGTGAAAGTGGAAAACTACGCCATCGGTTCGCAAAACTACGGCGGCAGACCTTGTACTGAGAAGAACGGCAAGAAACTCAGCAAGGGCTGCTTTTTCCCTTGTTTATCAATCATCATCGTCATTCAATGCAAAATTACGGTATTTGCCATCACTATAGCAGTTCGGAAAACAATAACAAATAACAATGATGAAGTAGTATAAGTATGCCACTGTACCCTAATTTGCAAACACATCTGCGTTGTCTTTGTCGCGACACCAAACGTATTGTCATTGAGCATTGCCCCCTTATTCCGGCTCGCATTCCGCAAGCGGCGCGCGCGCTTGACAATCGTATTCGTGCAAGCCTTGTGCGTGCGGGCGGCGTGCAGCACTCAGCCAGTTTAAATTTGGCGCGCCAATAGTAGTGGTCAAGCCGCGCGCGCTCGTGATTGGCAAACAAAGTTGAACGAAACGAAAAAAGTTCCCTTGTGTTTTGTTTTTATTGTGGGACTTGTTTCTTGGCCGAGGACAGTTATTTAGTTAGTTTTACATTATTTATTAGCGTAAGATAGTAAATAGGAGCTAGTGTAGTTTAACCCATCAATAAACAGTTTAAAAGTGAATAAATTATGTGAGTGACCCGTTGTGTGGTGATTTTTCGTCTGCAATGGGATCAGCGGGAAGTTTTTAAAAGCTCATTCTATATCCTTTGTTTTAAAACGTGGACACCTACGCTACGCTAATGCTCGTGTGACTCGTAGTACGTACGATATACTACGATACGATAGACATTATTTATTTACAATGGACGGGGAACGAAAAATACACATGAGCGAAGATGTCCCATTGAACTCAACAGGTGCGGCAAACATATTTTTGAACACCGGCAAAAATACTAAGTTAAATTCACCAGATGGGACTGTCATTCATCTCAAATCAGGTGACTTTTAAATACTTAAACCACTTGCAAAGCGTCACATTTAGGAATAATCACTTGGACGGGTTTGAATTAACGTGTTCTTTTTTATTGTAGAGAAACCCGCCGACCTCGGGGTCCACATCAACACGACTTTTTCCGTGGCGTCTTCCAAGAAAATAAGGCTTTTGTTTGTCCTGAACTTTTTGTTAAGTGTAATATGTATGATACTAAGTTGTTCCATTGCTTTTTACTACTGGAACGAAATGATATCCATGAGACAGCAGCTAGATTCATTAAAAGAGCAGTTTATGATGCACAGTTTAGGGCAGGATAAAATCCAAAGCAGCCCTCTCGTGTCATTCCAAAGACCACTGCCCAGCAGTGAAATTAGACATCCAAGGATGGAAGGCAGCTCCAAAGACGTTAATCCTTTGAACCCTAGAAAGTATTTTGTCGAAGACCTTGGGGATGACATGCTCCTGGTGGATTCCAGCAAAAGAAATCCCAGTAAGGAACTCTTACCATCTATGGACATGATGCAAGCAAAAAAAGGTAAAAAAACTAAATTATATCAAAAAACTGCCTTTTTCAAATTGAGCGGTGTGTGTTAACCAGCAGGCATTTTTGAAGCTAATAAAAATGATTTTTGTGCACCAATGTTAAAGTATGATTGTGAAAGCAGAAAGTAGTGACCATTGGTCAGACAGAAACAAACTTTAACATGAGTTCATAGAACAAATATTTGCTTGCTTCAAAAATGCCAGTTGGTCGCTCTCTACCTAACAACGCTCAATTATTGTAATTAAATTCTTACAAATCATATACACATAATCAAAACATGTGTTGTCTATATCTGTTTCAGAGCTACTTATAGTCCAATTCAATGGTGCCAAAAAAGAGACCCATATGGGGTCACAATGTAAGTTATTATCTTTATTTATTTGTATAATTTTAAACTTCATATTACAAGTGTTATATATCAAAACGGTCTGTACATTTCAACAACATAATATTGATATCAGGACAGAATTGAAACCATACACCAATATAAAAAAGCCATTATTACAAAAAAAAACATTATTTTACAACAACTTAAGTATTAATATTTAATGTCTCAGTGTAGCTTTCCTATTTTTATTTAATACTATACAAAATTTAAATAGTATCCCTTATAAATATCGAATTAAAGTTCAATATTGTAGCAATAAGGCCGTCCTGCAAGTATGTAATTAGCATGATAATTTATGTATCTGTCTGTATACACCAATCACAGGATGTGTGGCTCAATGCCCAGATATTTGTAGTATTCTACATATGAACAGATTATAATTATGTCCATATGGTCATTTGAGATAATACTTGATTGAAAAAAAAATACACATTCATCCATGTTCTTTAAAACAAAGGGTAGTGTTTATTGAAAAGAGACAAAAACATTTTCATTTGCAAACATGCAAAAGTGACATCTATTATGCAGCTTTAATGTATTAATATTGACTGATGCAATGGTCACTTCGCTGTACGCATTCTCTTTGATTGTAATTAATGTTTTCTCTAATTAAGATAGCAGACAGTCAAGTAGAGGATAGTCCACTACCCAATCTTGAATCAAGACATATATTGACTATACAAATTATGAGGTCTCTCATTACCTATTGGTAATGAGAGACCTCATAATTGAAGCATAATAATGCCTCATTACCAAAAAAATTACCTACGATTAGACGACCTCCGTGGCCGAGTGGGTTGTACGCCGGGTTTCGTGGTGTTGCCGACTCGAGATGTCCCGGGTTCAAAGCCCGGTCCCCACAGAGGCCCCCGCAGATGTTTGTGTGATGAATACGAGCATTTGTACTCCAGTCATGGATGTTTATATGTATTTCTATAAAAATATACTTATTTAAGTACAGTATATGTATTCTATCCATTACCCTAGTATCCCATAACACAAGCCTTATAGTGCTTACTTTGGGGCTAGGCTAATTGGTGTAAGTGTTGGAAATATTTATTTTATTTATTCATTATTTACCTAATTTATATCTGAACTTTAAATTTTTTTCTAACATTACATAATTAGCGTCATAAAGTCGTCTTTCGGTAGTTCCCGCATGTTTTTGCTTAGTAATTAGTGATAAAGAAACAATAGAGTTAATAACATGCTAAGACGGGACTTTTTCTTATTCCCTATAAGTCAATATAAAACAATGCTTTATAGATAATAATTTAGTAAAAAAAAAAATATCCTACTTAAAGTACTTACCAACCCTACCTACTAGGTACTTATTTGAATATTTATTAAAATTGGTTAAATAAATTATTACTCTGCAATTTTTTGAGACTAAAATAACAAAGTCGGCCAGTAAGAAGAAACTTTAAAAACTATTAAAAAATATCTCATAAAAGTCACATTCCACTCACTTATTCGACTGTATTTTGAGATATTTTGCGACATTGGTCGATCTTCAGTGCCACAGTTCAATGCTCTTAGGGCTACGAAAACAAACATCGCTTTCGAAAAATTCCTTATCTATAACAATATTTAATAGACTTCTGCGTATTTCTAAATTTAAGAATCTATCGATACTATATAATAAAACTTATCAACATACATTATTTACAAATTCAAATATTAGTTAGTCTTAAGCGTACTTAAATCAATAAAAAAACAAAAAATCAGTAAAGTAAAGAATATGTTCTATTTCTTAATTTTTAGTGGTTTTGTTTTTAATGAAGTCGGGTTTTACTTTTGTTAAAAAAGTTTTTATTTTCCACTTTTTATAAGCTAATCGAGTTACATCAACTAACCAAGTATAAGCACCGCCATTTGCCTAACGGAAATGCTTTGGAAAACGCTAACGCTTTCGATTTCATTTTGTTATTTCTGACCGCCGAAGGTTTTCAAATACCTCACGCTCATTTTTTTAATATTGATATTACCAATGCAAAAGAAAAAAAAGAGCGCGAGGCATTTGAAAACCTCAGGCGGCTAGAAATAACAAAATGAAATCGTATATCGTTAGCGTTTTCCAAAGCATTTCCGTTAGGCGAATGGCCCCCTGGCCTGCATTATTTTTTTTATATCTCTTAAAATAACCAAACGCGCAGACCCCTCTTTCCCAGTGGGCACTTTGGGCAAGTGCCCAGGGCCCCGCGATCGATAGGAAGCCTAGACCCTCTCCAGCCCAGGCCTCAGCTCAAATACAAAGTCCCTAGTTCCTGTCAGATCACCAAACGATAACCAATATTTATTACCAAAAAACTTATATAGGTAATTAGGTAAAGGTAATTCGATGAAATCGAACCTAAATTACTGACAATAATACCAACTTACTAGTTTTTACATAAGCGGTGTTTTTCTAAAAATTAGGCTTTCCGACTTCAGCATGCTTAGATAAATTTAAATATACATATAATGGTATACTAAGCACATACACATTTTAAAGAAAAATCATCAGTACTACACTCATCAGTGGGTCCCATTATCCTAATATGCCCAGGGCCTCCAATAGGTTAAAGACGGTCCTGCAAACCCGAATTTAGTACTGTTTGTAATTGAGGAGTTCCGTTGTTTTCTCCGAATCATTAGGTCTCCACCAAATCAATAAGGGACCATCTCGCTAATACATTGATTGATTCAAACTAAAAATAATCATCAAAATCTGCCCTCGCATATCGGAGGTATGCGCGAACAACAATTAAAAATATAGTGTTGAATTGAGAACCTCTTCCTTTGAAGTCGGTCGGTAAAAAAAGACGGTACCTATTTGTACCGTGATCAATGTTTGTCAGTATTTTGCTCTTAGTTTATTACTTGAATTATCAGAACATTGCAAACTTCTTAGAAGCTACTAAGCTGCTATAATTTGGTGGCGAGTCACAATAAATCATTTAGGTCGCCGTGATTACATTACCTATCATGAATCGGGAACTATCAACACAACACAGAGATCTCTCTCTCATAAACCTAATAATGAATGGGATGACACAATGCGTTGATTCTCACAAAATGGCCAAAATGAAGCGCGCTAAATAATAAATGCAATTTAAATAACGAATGTCATAATCGATTTGCGAATTAAGAAATCCACAAATATCCCGAGGTTTTTTTACTCTCAAGCCAATGTATAATATATGTATGGGAATTCCCTTACATTAGTAATTGGTTGAATCTAAGATGTGGTTTCGAAAACATTAGCATGATATGAGTAGGTTACAGCTCATCGGCTTTAATAGTATCCACATTTGCCTTTTTCGTTGATATGCATGTAAAGTACGCAGCTGGCGAATCTATATCTTACCCCTCATAGTCCAGTAAGGCAGGTGAACCTACATAAAGAGTAGTGTAGACGTTTTCAACAGTTTCTTAATTCCATAGTTTTTAACAGAGTGGAATAATAAGAACAGTATTATCCAGTTCAGTACTGTATTGATTTGCTGAATTACTGGACTGGAATAATTTTAACCGGGCATGGCAAAGATGAATATAAATAATCACCTACACGCGTTAGAAAGCTTTACTTACACGTAGTAAATATTATGTACTATGGCATAAGTATTATACGAATGGTGTTTACAATATTTTACACGTGCGCTACTGTGTAATAATATGATTTAATAGGTACACATTTTATTTATGGCAATGTGGTGGCATATCAAATGTTCACCGGAAACGTTTAGCGGACGCGGACTTAGCACCACATAGTAAATAAAAGTAGTTCACATTGTGCTCCCTAGCCTTCGGAGAATTCAGTAATTATTTACATGGCAATGCTTAAATTCGAGCTATGCCCGCGTGGTGCTTTTTTTTATTTTTTTTAAGCTCTAAACTCTCTCTGCTATCGTTGAGGCAGAGGTTTAACCTTATTTTTATTACATCATTGGATGGTGGTTTAAAGCCCAAACAGGAATTTTGACGGCTCCGTAATCGTATCGTCATCGTCAAATTTTGTATAGAAATTAAGAGTTCTTACGTCCCCTACCGGACGTAGAAACAAACTGTTTCCTTCCATAATAATGTCTTTAAACCACCACGCAGTTTAGTTTGTTCTTACGCGTACGTCCGTTAGCATTGCCCCGCTGATTAGTTTCTTAGAAACTTTGACGATGATGTGCCTTGTGCCCTTAGTACGAGTTTGAGCTCACGAAAACTATCATAGTTTTCGTAATTGTAAATAATGTTTCTATGTCCATTTTGGTGAAAAGTGTCCAAATATACTTAAAATTTAAGAAGACACAAAGGATATAATGATTGAATTTAAACATTGTTTATTTGTACTAAAACGAAAACAATAAAATCAACGAGTGCGAGCTCTCGAAAACTATCATAGTTTTCGTAATTGTAAAACTCATACTAAGGGTACTGGAACCTTACTCAAAGACAAACGAAAATACGAGTTTTACAATTACGAAAACTATGATAGTTTTCGTGAGCTCGCACTCGTTGATTTTATTGTTTTCGTTTCAATACAAATAAACAGTGTTTAAATTCTAGCATTAAATCATTTGTAAGACTCAAATTTAAAGTATATTTGGTTACTTTTCACCAAAATGGACATAGAAACAAAGAAACATAATTTACTATTACGAAAATCTGCATATCAATGATTTGATTCCACTTGCGAATATTCATTGCTATGCAGACGATAGCACAGTGCATGCGAGATACTTTGGACACGCGGCGGCTGGACAGGTAGAAACCATGGAGAAACGGGAGAATCTTGTCGTTGAGCTCAATCGGGCTTTAGACCACATTTCCGAATGGGGTACTAGGAACTTGGTTGAGTTCAATGCCAAGAAAACTCAGGCTTGCGCTTTGCAAAAACATCGCCATTCCTTCCCCTTCCCTCTCTTCAGGGCACAACACTGGCGCTACAGAGCAATATTACCATGCTCGGTATGGAAGTTCGCTCAGACCTGAATCCAAAGGACTACATCGAAACGTTGATCAAAACAGCTCAAACTCGGAGTCCTGAACAAGGTGCGGCGTTTTTTCACGCCCGATCAACTGTGCTTGTTGTACAAAACACAAGTGCGGTCCTGCGTGGAATATTGCTCGCACCTCTGGGATGGCTCCGCAAAGTACTTACTCGATGCCTTGGATAGGTTGCAGCGGCGCGCTGCCCGCATCATTGGCGATGAAGAGGCAACTAAGAAACTCGAGTCTCTACAATTACGCCGTGATGTGGCATCATTAAGCGCATTCTACCGAATATACCACGGCGAGTGTTCTGAGGAGCTATTCTTGCTTATCCCTCCATCACCTTTTCTTCAGAGGACCACGCGCGCTGGCCTACGTTGCCATCGACTTACTGTGGCCACTATTTCTACACGAACAAAGAAATTTGGCGACTCATTTCTTTGTCGTACTATTCGTAAGTGGAATTCTTTACCCGCGCACGTGTTCCCTCCTTCCTATAATCTGGGGTCCTTTAAGAGAGGCGTGAAGAAGCATTTTTACGGGCCGGCAAGGTGAGGATGGTTGGTGTAGCAGTTAATAACTGCTGTACCAGCTATCTTCGCGTTTGGACTTTATCACCACTTAACATCAGGTGGGGTAGAGTCATTTGCCTACCTAGTAATATAAAAAAAAAAAAAAAACTATGATAGTTTTCGTGAGCTCAAACTCGTACTAAGGGTACTGAAAGTTGAGGGCAAATAGTATTTTCCGTTCAAATTGGAGCATTCATTTGTAGATGTACCTAAAGTATATTACAGCAAAATAACACAGGTTTTGAGGTGTCGTGTCTGTTGATGAGTGTTTTCCAGTACTCCACGGCGTAGAGGTTGGATTTACTGAACTTTTGATAGAAAAATGCAAAGGACACAATTTATAACATAGACAATAGAAACGTTCTTTCTTATTCTCGAGAACATGCGCAAACATTACAATATGTGTTTATCCTTTCATTATAAGTACTAAGTATGATTTTCTTGCACTAAGTCAATACAAGTGAAGATAGTACATAGTGTACAATATAGTTACTATGCATTTTTTTAAATACGTTCTTTTGTAATGCGATAACAACAGAACACAGAAAGATGTTAGAAGTGTTTTACATAGTCCGCTTGTACGGGAACCGATGTCGCCGGCTCGACCCCACTACACTTCCATCTAATTGATAATAGCGAATCAAACGACGCGATATCAAACAATCGAACCAACCAGCGCTGGCACCCGAGAGCAACAACGCAATCAGAACCAAGTTTTGGTCAAGTTATGAGCATTTGATCACACATAACTGTGCGCGCCTGCCACGCCCACAAGGCCCTTCTAACCCCTTTCTGTGTCCTGTGGCGTTAACAGTTCAATACCGCCTTATTTCGCTTCATAACGCACATGATTGATTTTTTATCCCTTTGAAATATGGAAGCAGCTATCGAAACCTTACTTTTCTACAACCGCGAAAGTAATAAAATATAAATTTGACGATGGCAAGAGACCGGACGGTATGAGTTTGATTTCATGGAAGATGGGCCGGGTGCTAGTATGGGATGCAACCTATCAGACACGCTGGCCCCTTCCCATCTACATGGAACCAACAACAGAGCTGGTGCGGCTTGCGAAGCGGCTGAAAAAGCTAAGGCATGCAAATACAGGGGTCTAGGCTCCGAATATGATTTTGTCCCATTCGGTGTCGAGACCCTTGGTCCGTGGGGTCCTTTCGCTGTAAGGCTTTTTAAGGAAATAGCAAAAAGGTTGGTTGACATCACAGGAGACCGAAGAGCTGGCATCTACCTCGGACAAAGAATTAGTCTAGCTATTCAAAGGGGGAACGCTGCCAGTCATTATATATTTTAAGGTTTTTAGTTATAAATATGGCTAAGCATTTGTATTTTTCTGAATTCTAAAAATAAAATATATGGAATTAAAAAAATGACAATTAAAACGATCTCGATTTCAATACAACGTTCTAAATTAAATGTGCGCAATTGATATACGCTTATCATCTCAATTTTTTGATACCAACATTGGATACATAATATAGTAGGTGTGACATACATATCTACATATCAAACCGAATCGTTTCAACAACATTTTCATTATCAAATTTATTTGAACAAAAACCAAAACACATCAATTGTTCGTTATAAAGAAGAAAAATACACTTTCATTTGTTTGTCACCTTGTGAAAGTCGAAAAAGTGTGCTACACCTACTCGTTCGTAATTCTAGGACAGGACAGGATCGATAGATCTTGTATTGTCGTGTTGTTGACAATTCTCATAAAAACGTCATGTAGGTGGGTGTTCAGTAGAGCGATTTTGTAAGACGCAATCTCACTTCCGATTTCTGTAGCTGCCATTTTAGACATAAGTTTGGTATGTGTTACGCTATTACACGACAAAATGTCGCAATGTCTGTAGAATCCGCCAGTATTAGATATTTGACATTTGTCTGAAATCCGAAGAAATGAGATCGTAAGTGAGATTGCAGCTTACAGAATACCTATGCTGATTAAAACTAGGCGTTTTTGTTCAACTCCTAAGTACGAGTTTATCATTATTAATTTCTCTTCCTTCAGCTACAGTCGGGCCGTGGGTGCGAGATAATGAAATATCTTCTCCAAACAGTGAGACCAAGATAGAATTAAACACCAACTATGTTACAGTCCAAGAGGAAGGCATCTACCTGGTATACGCTCAGGTAAATATTATATTCATTAAAAGTATTTTTGTTTTCTGTTCTGTTTAAGAAAAGCTACACCGCATGCTCAGTCAGATTATCAAGTTTTTATATTGCAGCATCATTGGCTATCATGTCACAGCTAAAATGGGGAGCTGTAGGGAATAGCATTTCGTTCACATTTTTTGTCCGTGAGTTGCTTAGATTAATACAAAAAAGGTAGATACGGCACTCGCGGCTCAAAAGTGATCCGCTTAAATTGTGGTGAACGATCACAATTTGCTTTTGTCTCAATTGGACATTCATACACGTTGCATGTACACTCAATATAACAATATTGCGTATATTCTGTGTTATAAAGATACAACAATGCCTTCAATGCTTTTATAAAGAACACAAATAGTTCAAATTCAAATAACAAATGCCTAGGCAAACACTTCGCATTTGCAAAACTGTAAAATCATTTTTTTTCTCAAAAATCACGGTTTGTCGTGAATGTTATTTACGTAATCGCCACTTTGTTATCAAGAAAAGGACAACAATACAGCTCAGCCGTTCGCACTTGGAAGCTGATTCGCCGTTTCGCTCGCTCTGCGTTGAAACGTACAGTTCTGTCTCGCTCGCTCTATGTTGTGAATGTTTATATACAGACGCGTGTGTGTGTGAGAGTTGCTTATGTAGTTGAGTCAGAACATATTTTATTTGATGCTAGTATGAGCGTACTGACTGCGAGTTGACTGCATTCAGCCATCACAACGCACAGGACCATATTGATTCACGTGACTTGCCTCCCAGACGAGAGGGATTTCTATAGCCTAATATATAAAAATATATTAAACTAAACTACTTAGTAGTTTATTACTTAATAACTACACTGCGCTAGCTACGTTCCTATTTATGCTATAATCTCCTGTCATCGTTATGCAACAATGATAAACTTATGAACTTGTATCTTTAACCACTGAGGCACGTGTTCTTGTGGTATATTTTAAATAAATAACTTCCAAGTTAAAGTATTAGGTACCTAACTAGCAAACCAGTGAACCAAATGTTCACCAAAACCTGATTTCTCGAAAACCGGAAGTGCTACGTTACTCAAATCCGGTTTGTAGTCTTATCAGACTATTCTTAACTTATAACTTAAATATTCTCTTTATCTATCTCTTACGGTTTGGCCGCTGAAACAGCACCACAGACAGACGGACGGACTTGTCTAATAGATAAGAGATATTAATTGTTACTCATTCTTAGAAAATTTCATCGTGAAATTTTCCCGAGCCACACTGCAACTACAAGTAGCCTCACTTGGTGCTAAGAGCCACGCTTCTGGCTTATTGATTAACCATGGTAATCACACGTATCAGATTATTATTATCACAGGTCGCCTAAATGACTTGCATCGTATCTTCCTCCTAGCACCTTTTCGTATTGAAAAAATATTTTTGAGTTGGATAGTTCATTTATAACGTTATAACGTCACGCTTCCATCACTAAGAGCGGAGCATCAAGTAGCCCCCCCCCCCCCCCCACAACCCAGTGTGACTTAGTAAATGCTAATGACTGCAGATGGAGCCGTAACCAACGGCTTAACGTACCTTCAGAAGCACAGAGGAGCTCCAGATAATAAATTTTGGTCACCCGTCCTATGACTCGGCAATGCGGAAGTTTCTTAACTTGCAAGATAGCAGATCGAACGCGCTAACTATTGCGCCTTCGAGGTCCTCAGCTCACGAAGGACAGTAGAGCCATAGGGTACGGTCAGAGTGCACTCAGATTCAGATTCAGACTCAGAGAACAAGCGCGAGAAATAAACAGTGTAGTTTAATCAGGGTGGCCATAGTGGCAGCAGGCAACCTGCTTAAACTACACTGTATATTTCTCGCGCTTGTATTCAGATTCAGATTCTGAAAACAAGCGCGAGAAATAAACAGTGTAGTCTAAGCAGGTTGCCTGCTTTTTCTCGCGCTTTGTTTTCTGAGTCTGAATCTGAATCAGGAGTGCACTCTGACCGTACCCTTCGACTACACTGTTTATTTCTCGCGCTTGTTTTCGGAATCTGAATCTGAATCTGAGTGCACTCTGGCCGCACCCATAGGCTGTACTCAAACTAGCGCAGAGCCGAAGCGTCGTGTCGCATCATGATTGTCGCCTTGGCAATACCTTAACTGTAGGAAAATGGAGATGAATTTGCTACAAGTGAAAAACTTGAAACATGGTATGAAGGAGTCGCGTGTCGAATAGTTAGGAATACCTTAATGTTGGGAAAATCGATATGAATATGCTACAAGCGAAACCTTGACGCGTCATGGCCTGCGCCAATGTGAGTTGAACCTTTGTATTGTAAGAGGATAAGGTTAGCAATCTTTGGGTAGGGAACAAAATCCTGAAAATTTTACCATTGAATTTCTGGCCAAGTACTGGAGGCGATCGATCGATACTATGGAGAAAATACAAAGATACCTTTCACACGTACTACTACTTCGGTGTACGGTATGTGTTTAGTCACACGCTGAATCACTGCGGGCTTTAAACTGTTGTCTTACCACTGACGGCCTTATAAACCGCTATGTAGGTATTACGCTGCAACGGAATCTTAACAATTTCTTTAAATGACCTATTTTGGGGTTCCGTATTGAAATGGTCCACTATGTGTCCGTCCACCGATCAGCATGAACCGTATTAGGCAGTTCGAATTTTCTAAGCGTATATTTCTGTGATCGCTATAATTTTCAGAAATAAAATTATAATAAAATATAAAAAAATAACACTTGGATAGAAATTAGACAATTTTGTGATAAATATTTTACGATGTCGATCCTTCGTCCACCTACTCACGGTCGTGGTCACTTTTACGTTACTTTGCTATCCTCTGCAATTTACACCATTTGCCGATTAAATATTTTGATTGTAGTATTTTCCTTATTTTCGAAAACATTTTAGGGCTTAAAATTTATAAATAAAATATAGGTATTTTTTCATATTTTTTGAATCGTATACTGTAAATGCAACGATTCCCAGAAATTATAAACCAAAGACGTGAACGATTGCAACTTTCATCGTTATTTTCAAAGTAGTTTCAGGAAAACAACATAATATTATAAGATGTTTATATGAGGACAAACATATAATTAAGCACATTCATCGGGGGCATCTTTATCACTTTCACGCAAGCAACCTTCTCTAGTGAATGAAAGAGAGAGAGAGAAAAAAAGAAAATGAATACCTAAAAACAAAAAAAATCGACCTTTAAATTGCTGTATGTATTGTCGTATGTAAAAGAAAAAAAAATATGTTACGTGTTGATGTTTGAGGTACAGGATTACTTATTTCTTATGGCAGGTCCTTACATACGAGCAGGTGTTCTTACAGCTAATACCCAGCTGGTAGGGTCTCGGTTGCAACAATGAACTTTTGGAATACAAAGGCCGTAGCTTGGGAAAAGAAATCAAAGATGGTGATTCGACTGTGAAACCATGTCAAGATAATGTTACGGAACCTTTCGTATCCTAAAGACTCCGCGCTGGATGATAACGTCATCTAAAACAAGATACAGTAAAATGTTGTAAAACGTAAGAATCTATTTCAGTCTAGTGTTTATTGAATTGATAGATTATCAATCATTATTGACACGCAGAGATGCATTCGATGCGTTTTAAATGTCAATAAATAAATCAACCTAAATTCCGTAATCACTAACCACTTGTGGTTTCACATTGACGTAATTGGTGTTCGTAATGTAAGTACTTTGGTAAGTGTGGTGATTGGTGACAAATAAGTTTTTTTATGTATAATGGAAATAACATACAAATTTCCTTGTAATCATACAAATTGTAACATTGTCTTAACCAGACGTTTGAGGTCCATTACTAAACATAGGCCGCTATGGTACAGCTTTTTGCTGTTTGCTGACTACCGCCATCTTTACTGCCATGTGTTGGCATGTGTATAATGGAAATAATATAGACATTTCCTTTTAATCATACATTATGTAACATTGACATCAATTAGGCGTTTGAGGTCCACTACTAAACAAGGGCCCCTCAGATCCAGCTTTTCGCAGTTTGTCGAATACCGCCATCTAAACTAATACTGTCTGTCCATCTGACGGCAGGCCTGGCCTACCCACAGAACTAACCCCTTAGATTAAAACAAAAAAGGAAGATACGGAACGCTCATACTAGCATCAAATAAAATACGCTCCGACTCAACTACATAAGCAACTCCCACAAACGCACACGTCTGTAAATAAACATTCAATCGAGCGAGTGAGACAGAACTGTGCGCTTAAACTAGGGTTGCCGTACGTTACAACTCGTACTTTATTATAAAGTATTGTACGTTATTTCGGGTAATTGTAATCTATACTTTATGCCAACAATAAAGTACGCGAATATACTTTATTTAATGTGGTTTGATTACCACATTAACTTCGGGGATTAATTTTGAAGAAAATATACAAAAAGAGATTGATCGCAAACATTTTTGCGTAAAACAGACAGACAGTATGTATAAATAATATGTCGCTCTTAACTCATTTTTGCAACATTGTCGTGGCTGTATCATGACCTTTCCCGTTGCGGAAAAAACTACAGATTTTTAGTAGGTACTAGTAGCAATGTACAATATATATATTTAAGCTTACTAAATAAGTGGGATAAAAAGTACTATATTTTGTACACTATGTACTTTTTTTCTACTTTTAATAACCCACATACTTTATTTGGACAAAAAAAAGGTGGCAACCCTAGCTTCAACGTAGCGCGAGCGAATCGGCGAGTCCGCACGGCTGAGCTGTATTGTTGTCCTTTTCTTGATAACAAAGCTTACTTTAAGTAAATAACATTAACGACAAACCATGATTTTACAAAAAACATTACATTTTTACGAATGAAAAGTGTTGCCGTGGCATTTGGTGTCTCATTTTGAACTATATTAATGTAAGGTACAATTCCGTAATGGGCTGCAGGCGACACTGCGGCTGACCGTGCATTATAATATGCACTGTGCAGACGCGACATGTCGCCGCGCTCGGAATCAATTTCATAGAAATTCATAGAAACTAGTGGTGTCGCCTGCAGACTGCAGCTGCGGCCTGTGGTCTGCGGTTCAGTTCGGACTTGTACCTTTATTTATAAAACCATCGAAGGCATTGTTTTATCTTTTTAATACAGAATATACGCAATATTGTTATACTGAGTGCACATGCAGCGTATTTGAATGTCCGATTGTGACTAAAGCGAATTGTGGTCATGCACCACAATTTAAGCGGATCACTTTTGAGCCGCGAGTGCCGAATCCCCATTTTTGTTTTAATCTAAGACTAACCCACAATAATATATGCTCTACGAACAATAATTGCAGTATAGCATGCTCATGACCACTTCAGTATTTGTCAGTAGCTTTTTTTCTTTTGCGGATGAACATGTGAATTTTGTCACGCACACGGTCAGTCCAAAATCTTAATATTGCCTTGACCCAGCACATGTCAGCAGTGAGATAGCTGGTTAGGTGTGCTTTTATTTCATACAACGGTATAACAATTAACAGAAGCAGTTATCATTCGAGTTTATGAATGACGACCGACACTTATATGACTCACGTCCTGAATAGCTTCTTGAGATATTTCATTGTCTATCGATCTTTTTGTCTCGATCACAACGGAAACTAGGAATGCATTAGCAGCGTGTACTAAAGCTGCATCCTTTATTGTCGCATTTTAACCTATTATCTTGTCTAGTTTTTTTTGATCTATGCGTATGCCGAAACTGGCATTAAGATTCACTTGCAGCAAATTTGCAAAATCTTAATCCATACAAAAATGACAAAATGTTAAATCTAGATTTTAAAAAAATCTCATTTTTGCATGGGTCAGTTTTAGTTATATCGATATTTTGATGATTTTCTGCAACTCGACCTTGTCGAACGACCCCTCTAATCTAATCTATGTAAGTTATCTAATCAATGGGTGTGTTAAGCAGCGGCAGAATTTAACTACGGTTCTGTGTAATAGATGTAAATGAAATCAAGGCGTACAAATAATCCATTTTACAATTGATTTAGCTATTGTTAGTTCTACAGAACAGAGACCTCTTTCTCTGTTCTGCCATTTGTTATTCTTATCAAGCAACTGCAAGTGACTCTCGACTCTCAAATTCTTTGTATAGTTATAAAAATAATTAGTGATTCATATTACTGTATATGGAAGTGGGAAGTACTATTTATACACGGTAGTCTAAATACCTTGTAGTGAAACTGTAACGACACAGCGTTTTGTAAGTGTCGTCGTGTCGACCTTGCCGGTCGCCAAATCTAATAGCCGGACAGACCTGCTCGGCGTTTGCTCGTTTGTGAAATGTAAAAAACCTAGCGAAAGCCGGACAAACCGGACACCGTTTATTTTGGTCGGACACGCAATCAAGAAGCCTGGCAACGCTACCCTCATCCCACTTTCATATTTAGTAAAAATAATTTTGTTTTAAAATGAACTGGAGGCCTAATCTAATTCAACGGAATGCGAAATTTCTATATAAACTTCGCACTTTTCTTACTATGTTTCTGGTTCTTTAACTATAATAATATTCGTCGCCGGAATATGGATTGAGGTGTAGATTTTCTAAGCCTACTCAAATAAAGCTTGAATTTGATAGTTTGTCGTTCAAATAAAGTATAACCATGAATTGACGTAATTATATTTCGTTTTAAATTCGTTATCGAGTGTTTGGTTCGGAGAAAGAGAGTAGACCCCCTGAGTCTTACACAGCATAAACAAGACCGTCCTATCGTATCTTAATCCCGGAAGAAATAAAATAAATAAATTGTAACAACACATAAATTGAGTAACAATGTCGATCTATTGTCGTTGTAGTTCCTAAGTGATCTTGTTTATAAATTAAGAACATTGAACTGCGTTGTTGCTTTTTTTGTCGAACCTTCTTCCGTTATTGGATTCGAGATAGAGTCAATATCGTCATTATATGCATAAGACTCCCATGGATCTCCACATCAATCGGTCGTATCAGAGCAAATAATAATATAGTCAAATTAATATAAGGAAGGGAGTTTTACAAATGTCGGTTTAAAGGTATATCTTTCTTACAGCTGGTATACCTCACTCAAGCCCCCAACTGCTACTTCATCTTTGCGAATCAGATAGGGCAGTCTGCGCCACGTCTCCTGACCACGTGCGCGACAGGCGACGACTCCTCGCGCCGGCCGCTGGACAAGTCGCAGATATCTTGCTCCGTGCAAACTGTCGCGCGACTGTTCAAAGGCGACCAAGTGAACATTGCCCAGCGCGAACACAATAGAACCCTCTTGCTAAAACCCGGTTACTCCTACTTGGGATTCATCAAACTAAGTTCCTAGTTATGGCTGTGCTAATCATTAAGGAAAGGTATGAAATATAAAGCGTTTATTCGCAAGTTGAAGATTGAAGATCTTAGTCTGTAGGTATGATGATCAGTAGAGATCATGGATGGTGCTATAATAGTGAGTTTATGATTTGTAATGTTGAGAGTGATAAGAGTGCCATAATGTACACTAGCGAGCAACCAAATCGACTTGACCGTAATTCCACATACATACATTGAGTTTTGTAAAACTGTACAAGAAATTCAGAAAAAACAAGTCATTTGAAAGACTGAAATTTCAGCTTTAATGACGGAATGTCAATATCCTTTCATATATTTTTTATGAATCGTGGCCGAACATAAAATGTTAGAAAAGAGTATTTTGGTCAGGAATTTTTCAAATTAAGAAAGTTCGTGCTTGGTGTACAGAACCGTGCCATTGCGTAACCGGCACCCTCCACGGAGCCCCCCCCCCATCATTGAGAACCCCCCCCCCCGGTTCAAGACCTATCAAAATTTGTGGTCTCCGATCAAAAGCACCAGTCTCTTGAAATTGTGTGTATAATCAATACAGCAGTCTGGCTCAAGTAAACAATTAATGCAATTTACGGAGATGTGTAACCCGGTTGCCATGGCTTTTTTCGGGTGACAGATAGCGCAAGTCGCGGGTAGTGCAATGATCAAAGTTTACTCATTTACGTCCTATAAATGCTTAAATGGATATATACTAATATAATACGTACGATTTTTTAAAGATGGTGATTTTTATTGAAAGCTTAGTTTCAAGCTTTAAAAAAATTTTTTTTTTATGATTTCTTATATGATTTTAGTACATTCAAGGTATGTTAGCGCAGGTGAGTCGATTTGGTTGCTCGCGAGTGTATGTATAATAAATAATTAATGTAAAGATTACGGATGCATCACATTGACGAAATGTTCTTTCTTAATTAATGTGGGTTCCAAAAAATGTGTTGTACTTGTTTATTGTTTAGTATAGTGCCTTTTGGTATTTTTTCTATTAATATGATCTCCTTAATATTGATCGTCGAAAATGAGCTTACTTGTTGTAAGTGCCAAAGCAATGAGTTATAATAATTCTTAAACATTATTGCAGTTCATTATTGTCATAGGTACCTACGTACGTAAGAAGTAATTTAGGGCGGTAATTTGAGTCATTATCTGTAGATTAGATGTAATTTAAACTACTTATATGATATTGCTCAAAATGTTATTATTAATTAATTATTTCTATATACTTGTTACGTCGAAATCGACACACGGTAGATATTCGCAATTAATGTGTGTTGTATTATTTTTGTACGTAGTTGCTGTTAAATCTAATTAGCGATAGTATTCGAACCAACGAAGTTTTGTATTTGATTTATTATTTGTATAATATTTATACAGTGCATATCAGTAACACCTATTGTAGTTAAGCTATTCTTAAAAATGCAAATACTTTAGACCTCTTTTCTAATGCAAATTGTACTTAATTAAAAAACCAAAAACAGCAAATCTTATTTGAAATAATTGGATAGCAAGGGGCCAACCTTGCACCTTGTGAAATACTCCCACCATACCTGGACCCTTTATATAGAGTCGAATATCTAAGGCAACAAAAAAAATCACAATCGGCCATGATTTTTGGCCGCGTCCAAATCGCCAGTCTTTTGAATAGAAGCGACTGGAGGATTCATGACTCTGATGATGGAAAAACATAGAATATGCCGGTTTGCATGGCGTAGGGGTGGACGAACGAAGGGTAGCAAATAAGAAAAAGGAAGTATATGAAGTAAAGAACAAAGTTCAAAAGACATTAAGAAGGGTTATCCTATGAACCCTTCAGTAGCTTCTATTCAAAAGACTGAAGGTTTGGCCGCGGCCAAAGTCATGGCCGATAATTGTTTTTTGTTTGCTACCTTGGACGTCCGACCTTTTGTAAAGGGCTCAGGTGTTGTGGGAGTAACTTACAAGGTGCAAAGTTACAGAGTCCAAAACACCCGCATGGTAAAAAATTAGTACTAGGGTTGTTACAAACTATTCAAAAATATGCTGGTAATATTTATTTATAAATTAACATGGTGAACGATAATGTTGGTCTCGTATGATTAAGTCTTGACCTAGTCTAATTTCTTACATTTTTGTTTCGTTTTAAATAGAGGGAAAGAGGTTGATTTGCTTAATTTAGGATTTATGATTTGAATTTGTTCAATAAATGAACATTTGTGATTTAGATATTTGATGTAATTAGTTTATGTAGTGTAGCACTATAATACATACTATGGTAAAAGTTATATAAGTACTTTTGTACAAGTCTTCCAAATACGGAAAATTAGGATAAGGTGTGTAAGAAAACTGTAAGAGAACAATACCACAAGTAAGTGGCGTTACCATTCAAAAAGAAGTATGTTATTTTGATTATTTTATTTGATAGCCTGCACTGAAAATAACATTTCTAAATGTTTACACTGAAGAATTGTTCTATTTGCGAAATTATTCAATGAATATTGCTCACGGGTTACAATAAAAAAAACTCTTAAATATTAATATCTTTCATTCATCATCATCAATCAATTAATGCCTCCACTGCTAGGTCACTGGCCTTCGATATGGATGGAAGAGATTGGGCCATAACTAACCACGCAGGCTACAGATGCAGTCGGGACCAACGACTTTACATGCCTTTCTAAGCACAAAGTAGTTCAGGATTATAAATTTTGTGATCGAAATTTGTTAATATCAAAGTGGCTTCTTTGAAAATTGCAGACCGAACGCGCTAACTACTTGACCCATCGAGTTTGTCGTTCCTGCTTTCTTTCATTAAAGCTTTTATTACTGCTTTTATTTTAATTTTTTCGTTCATCTTTAGCATGCAGTAGTTATTACATATTTAAAAGGCGGAACTGCACCGCAGATTGACTGAGCGACACGACGCGAGAACATATTCTTAATATGAAATTATAATATAATATGCTCTAAGAATTATATGAGACAACACGCACTAAGTGGCAACGGAACTACCTCGAAAAGGAAAAACGGAACCCATATAGGATCACTTTGTTGTCTGTCAAGGCCGTTTTTCTCAGGAACGCGTTGAGCTTTCAAACTGAAATTCATATCTAATATTCAGGTATACTGTCCCTTGGAGCTGTGAAAAAATTAAACTTCTAAGCCAAAGCAATCAAAAGATACAGCCCTTTATGCCGCAAATTTTCGAAACTCGCACGGTTGTGATGTGATTGATGATGCACTTTCAACCTGGCGAAACCGCAAATCTGCATCTAATGCTAATTGTTTGCGACATGCTTTATGCAGTTCAGATTTTATATTCGCATCTATTTGCTTATCCAATTTACTAGGTAAAAAAATACTTTATTTATTTGTAGCAATTTTTTATAAATACATTTATAATTCATTAATTTATTATTAAAATTTCAGGTGCAACTGTTGCCCTTAGCCGCTTTTTACAAAAAACAAAATAAGATTTGAAAAGTAGCATCAGAGGCTCCGTAAACGAACTGAAGGAAATTTTCACAATTTATTTGTTGAGGCAAAGGAGCTAGCTGAAAAGCTGGATATTGTTATTATGAAACTGTACTGCGCCTAGGCAGACACTTCGCGTTAATTATGAAGGAAATCACGAGGAATATTTTCGGACGACTGTTTATATTCCACTTAAAGCATAATTACTGACCTACAAGACCGACTTTCTGCGGGATACAATAAACTTGTTCGGATTAGGCATTTTTATGCCGAAATCTGAATATACAGAAGAAGATCTTATTGTCGAGAAAGTTGTCTGACTTCTATTCCTATTTTTTAAATGTTCCCGCTGCCACTGTCGTTACAGAGTATTAGCTATGGATTACAAAGTGGAAACGGGAGGTCATAGAAAATGATGATTTATACCCAAATATAAAGACATTTCTCAAAATTCTGGCAACTCTTCCCATAAGTGGTGCGACAGCAGAGCGAACCTTTTCTACGCTTGGGCGTGTAAAAACGTGGTTGAGAGCTAACATGTTAGAAGAGCGATTAACCAACGATTAACAGGTTTAGCTCTTCTAAACATTCACTCGGAAGTAGTACCAGACGTCTCAAATACACACCCGATTCGCAAATACAAAAAGACGACTTCCATTTGTTTTATAAGTAATATATAAATTAAAATAAAATTGGGTCTTGTTCAATAATGTTTATTTTATTCGAGATACCTATTTTTTATTAATGTAGTGAGTAGTGAGTGACCTCCTCCAAAATTTCAGGCTGCGACCGCGCCTGTGTCTAGTTACGCCGAGTGCGGTCTTACCTTAGGCGTTTTGCAGACGACGGGGCGGGGCGGGCATTTTGTCCGCGAAGTAATAAAAACCGCGTCTGCCCGTCGATGTCTGCGGCTGCCCTCGCCGCGTACACAAAGCACACGACGGGCAGAGGCAGTCAGTTCAGGACGTTCGTTCTAGTGAATAGTCCATCACTAAAAAGCGCGTGGCGCAGACTGAGCTAACCGCCCCGCGCCGCCGTCTGCGTTACTGCATATAAACTGGTTTGTATGATCCACGGCGGGCAGCCGCGGACATGCCGCGCCGCCAGTGCCCGTCGAGCACCTGCGGCGCGGTCTTTTTGCCCTCTGTGTGCGTTTGTAATATAGGATTCACTTTGTGCTATCGTTCGCGGCGAAATTGACCGGACCGCTCCGCCCCGCCGTCTGCAAAGCGCCTTATAGTTTAAAAAACCGACCTTATCAACAAACGGTTTACAAAAGTTGTTGTTGTTTCAGTGGTGAAAGCTCGACTGCTACGCAGGCGGCCAGGTTTGATTCCCAGCCGAGGAAGGATTTTAGTAATTATTTAATCATAGGACCTCAACCCCCTTATTAATAGACAAGGAGTAAGATTAAACTAGTTACGCTTTGTTTTGTTCATATCTAGGGCCGGATTTAGAGGCGTGATTTGCTATTTGTGAACGAACAGAGGCAAAACATGGAGTAACTTATCCCAGCTTATTTGTTGTTTATTAATACCCCCACTATATTGGTTTTATTATAAATACTTATAATCATTCATTTGAAGATAAACCCGGAAGTAAGGCAATAGTTACTATTTAAACTCTATTCAACTAATGCCCGGCACACTTGTTTCCAAACTTTTTTATCGAGATGATGATGAACAGATGGTCGCCGTAACCAATTACCAGACTGAACACAAAATTTCACATTTCAGGGTACCGAGCAATCAGGTCTTTTTAAAATCACCTTTTTAAATTATAGTTTTATATGATAAATTCGTCCTATTGAAAAACCTTTATGGTTTGTTTACCTTTTATCCCAGAGAAAGTTAAATAGAGTATAGAGGTCCTTCGTGCTTCTGAATGCATGTGAATTTCTGCTCATGCGGCTTAATCAAGCTGCGCGAGTGGCAATAAAGTTATTATAAAATATATGTATAGATGAACTATCTAAAGAATTATGTAATGTTTTGCTAGAATTAATATTTTCTGTTCGAAGTATTCATAAGATATGAAACTCAAGCTAAATTATTATTTTGTTTTTATTAGCATTTTACTAAGCTAAGCTTTGTGAATGCAATATCATTTGCCTTTCCAAAATGAGAATATAAAAGTGGTAAAGCCTGCCTGCTGTCAAATTGACATTGACGTTACCGACATAACTGTGAAACGAAAAGATAACCTCTCAGTTTATTTAATTTTATGATTTCTGTGTTTTGATGTATTAAAATATTATATTAGTGAAGCTGTTTATAATGTTAACAAGGTAGGTGAATAAGTCATGCATATTAACCAGTACTTAAATAATAAACTAAATATTGAATCAACTAAATTTATTTTGTAGGCTCCAGTTGTGTAAAAGAGAATTTCGCGTTTTCATTCGTTGTTTATCAGATCAAGCTTCTGATAACAATGGAAAAGTTCCTGATTCAACACCAGAGAAGGCAGGTACGGAAAAGAAGAAGTTGGATAAAAACACTGAAAAAATTCAAGAACTCCTAAAGCAAATGCTTGCAGCGCCTAAAATATCCGAAAAAGAATACAGAGCGAAATTTGCTACAGCTCCAGAAAGATCCAGCAGAAGGAAACAGGCTGCTGATGAGATAGAAGAAGTTAAAACAGAGAAAATAGGTAAGAGCCATACAAACAAATAACTTAAGCAACAGCCAACAAATCAATCTTATTTCAGCCTTTCTCAGAGATTTAAGTTAGTTAAATTTAATGATTTATTAAGGCCTTTATTATCTCATTCTATTGAGAAAACTCCTTACGACTTTTTATTGATTTAAAGGTGATATTAAAGAGACTGCATCAATACTGAATTTGATCACAGTTTCCTTATAAATAAATTTTACACTACCTCAGAATATCCAATTGTCATTATACCTGTTTATATAGTAACACTAGCTGTTACCCGCGGTTTGTAAGGGATATTTTCCCGCAGTTAAACATAGCCTATATGTTAATCCAGGGTAACTCCATACCAAATTTTATTAAAATCGCTCTAACCATTTAGAAGTGAGGAAGTAACAAACATACAAACTCACAAACTTTCGCCTTTATAATATTAGTGTGATTGCTACAATATTGTACTTCCAGAGGAAAGTATAACTAAAGCTGCGGGAGAAGTGGCTCAGGCTATAGGAGGGGATGTGAAACAAACTGAGGCAGAACTCCTATCAAAAGTACTGGGAAAAATAAACCAAACCTCTACATCTTTAAGGTGATAAATGTGTTTATTATTATTATTTCAATTTTGAAACACTTACTTATTTGAGCCAGTGTTAATGACTTTATAAATTTCAGCGATCTCTTAATAGGAATGAAGGTTGATCGATCTAAAGAAAGTGAGACAAGGCCACTATCAAGAGGTCAGCAAGTGAAAAAGTTTGTTGAAAGGCCGGAAACGGACAGACAGGTCAGATACATACAAAGAAAAAAAGAACATTCTTCAGACTCAAGGCAATCAAGAACAAGGTACTTACTTATATGTATGATGAAAGAATCTTCATTTATCATTTAGAAGATAAATAATAGACCATTTGCCTTCTTCATACATAATAATCATGAAGAAAACAAGTGTTATAGATGTAGAAAAGCTTTACTTAAACTAATTTAAGCAGTAAGCTGGTATGATTTTAAATTTATTGTTATAAACCAAAGGTTCTCAATCTTAATTTGTCCACCACCTACTTAGGGATTCAATTTATTAGTAATTATCACCACAAAATTATTAACTTGATTACAGTTAGAAAAAGAAAGAAATTTTAAATAGTGGTGATAAATGATGTATACCTACCTATGTAATAAGAATCTTATGTTTTGACACACATCAAACATTTAAGAAAACACCTTTTAAATTGATATGCACAATTTTCCTGAACTGGCCCTCTCAATACCTTTAAATAGACACACATCACATGCGCATATTATAAACCATCTTACTCATACCAACCAGTACTAGATTAGCACTTCATTTGTGTAATGAAATGTAAAGTGTAAATATAAACATTACATTTATGTGTAACACTTTTCACTTAGTCACTTTTGCATATTTTTTTACAGTTCGATGCAAGCTACAACAATCAATATATTTGATGGTGAACCATTGGGCATATTCAAAGCTAAAGAACCAAACTATGGCACAAAGCTGGATGTGTGGGAGTCACTAAAACAGAGAGAATTAAATTTGGCTACATCCCAGCCTCCAGCAAACTATTTCCAGAAAATGATACTGTGGACTGAGCAAGGAAAAGTTTGGAAATTTCCCATTAATAATGAACAAGGTAAGTCAACCAAAAAAACAGGTTACGTTAAAGTGCTAAAATTTCTTAATTGTGAATCTTAATCCATGCATGATACAACTTAAAGACAGTGGCAAATTATTAACATTGTTATCAATTTTATTTATTGTATATGGTATGTTAGACCAGGGATGGGCAAACTACAGCCTGCGGGCGAACTCCTGCCCTCTAATGGTTGAAATCTGACCTGCATCCATCAAACAAAAATGAAAGGTACTCACCATTTATTCACATATACCAACAAGGACCACCCCGCTGATGAACCTGGTACCTACCTATTTACTTCGCAGCAAACTCAGCAGCTGCAGGGTGTGGGACATTTGTTACCGAGTTATATTATGATAAGGAAAAAGTTTGCCCAATCCTGTGTTAGACTATAAGGTATTTAACTATGGGCCTATGATGCCTGATTATAAATAAATATACAATATGGATGAAAATATGACACTATCCAACATTGTGACTGATTTTGCTTTTAGGTTTAGAGGAAGAACAAAATGTCCACTTCTCAGAACATGTGTTTCTTGACACACACCTGGAAGGCTGGTGTCCAAAGAAGGGACCCATTAGACACTTCATGGAGCTAGTCTGTGTTGGGCTATCCAAAAATGCCTTTTACACAGTTAAAGAGAAGAAAGAACACATAATGTGGTACAAGGATTATTTTGAATCTAAGAAGAGTTTGCTGACGGAAATAGGAGCATGGGATACCGCGCCTACAGCTAACAATGAAACTACTTCACCTTAAAACCACTGTTAGAAGCAGAGTGTTACATATAATATAAATAGTAATAATATAATTTACCGTTGTTTTAATCCACAAGGATGGACCTTTTAGGACACTAGTAATCCTAAAAGGGGCTTAACTGTTAAAAATACAGAAAATTATTGTTCAAATGACTAACATTATAAGAAAGGGATAAGATTTCGTATATTTTGAAAATTTTACCAGAAACATCATTGATGTGGTTACGTACGTACAATGTACATCGAATTTATATTATTTCTTCATAGTAAAAAATATACAAAAGATAGATAAGAAAAAGAGACGAAACATGTAGTTCTAATTTGCACCACCCGCACGTGGCGCCATTGAGAAATGCGCGCCGTTATCTTATTATAAAACTAGCGGCCCGCCCTCGCTTCGCTTCGGTGTAGAGCTGAAGTGTACACTATAGTTTTTTTCTCAGGCTTGTATTAAACACAATGACATTCATCTATGATTCTTCTTATATCTGCATGCAAAGTCTCAGCCCGATTGGTTTAAAATTGACAAAGTTTCATACAAACTTCCATTCCCTATTTTATCCCCTTGGGGGTTTCAAAATCCTTTCTTAGCGAATGCCTACGTCATAACATCTACCTGCATGCCAAATTTCAGCCCGATCCGTCCAGTGGTTTGGGCTGTGCGTTGATAGATCACTATGTCAGTCAGTCCCCTTTGACTTTTAAATACATATATAGAAAAAAACGGTCATTTTTATTACCTGTATTTATAATCAAACTAAAATTCTCATATTTACGTTATTTATTCGGAATGCTCCGAACTGCTAAGCTGTCAGGAGTTACACGTGTTATTGTGAGTCAACCATAAAAGATAGACATATGCTGTTGCAGGATATTTTTTAGACAATTTTATGTAGAATATTTCCGTCATACATAATTTCTATGTAACTTTAACCATTAAGGCTGCACACGCGACGAAAGCTGAAAAAATGGAGTAACTTCTCCCGTTTTCCCAACATTTCCCTTCACTACTCTGCTCCTATTGATTGTAGTGTGAAGAAAAGTATACTATAACCTGCCCAGGAGTATGAAGAATAATTGTACCAAGTTTCGTTAAAATCCGTCGAATAGTTTTTGTTTCTATAAGGAACATACACACAGACAGACAGACAGACAAAATTTTTACTGATTGCATTTTTGGCATCAGTATCGATCACTAATCACCCCCTGATAGTTATTTTGAAAATATATTTCATGTACAGAATTGACCTCTCTACAGATTTATTATAAGTATAGATGTTGGCTTTATTACTTAAATTAGGTATGGCACTGTTTTCTCGCACGTGTTGAAAAACGTTGTATGATATTCGTGCGCATTGGTATTTACAAACTCGTGACTGTGGTAAGCTCTCGACTTCGTATCGGGCTCCTGCGAGAAACCATTTAACATAATTCAAGTAATAAAGCAAACCTTTTCCTAAGAATATGGTGTGCTTTTCCAAATGGCGCCAACCTGTGGGTGGGGAAAATGAGAACATCATCTTTCGTCTCTTTCTCTTTTTTTAAGTATTAAAGTGAGACAAAGGTATAGATTAAAAGCACTTTCAAGATGGTTCGACCGAAATAAAAAAAAACGTAAAGAATACGGTAGGTATTAAAAATTTTACTGCACACTCCCATACCCACCGCGCGGTAAATTATTTTGGCCCGTAATCTTGAACTTTCGAACAATGTATACAACCTCCGTAAATGCATTTTTTGAGCAAATGTGTTGAAAATAACTACATATTACGATACAGCTAGCAGTACTGTAATATATTTTTTTATAAAGTAGGGCTTAATAAAACCATCTTTAATTTCGTAATTCGAATATTTCGCATTGAGTGCATATCAAAGAATTTATTTACTAAGTAAGGCTGTAAAACCCTCTAGTCTTACTTAAAACTTTTAACAGGAAACAGGAAGTGTTACACATAAATAAAACAATGAACCTCATTATTCCACTTTATTGCACCTAGAGAAGTACACTTTGTTGCTAACATTAGATAATTCAAATAATTAATGTGATTTTACCCATAACATCCTGATCCCTTACAAATCAGCAGGCATGCAAATATGCAACTTTCGGAATCACTATAAAATCAATAAGTATTCAATTGTTATCTTACTTCTAAATTACGAGATTAATTTCGTTGCTTTCGTTCTACAAACAGGAGTAACCTCATCCCATATTTCTCAACGGGAGCGAGAATGTATAAGGAATATACATAAATACATTATACATATAAACACATCTTCGATGTCGATATGACTATAGAATGTTGCTTACCATTATCGTTACTAAAGTACCTATCCAATCATTTGTCCATACTGTAAAAAGGAACTCATTACATCTAAGTACGTATTCTTATATTAATCATCGTATACGTTAAAAGCCTCCAAAAATGTTTCAAATTAAGAAAACAATCAAAATAATTTCACTTAAAAAAATCACATCAATTTGTACAAAATAACGTTTTATGTACATAAAGTTTGTGCGGCCAGTGGAATGTTCTTTTGGCAACTATTGCTGTCGGTGAAAGCAACACGAGGCTTTTAAAGGAGCGGAATGGACTTTATTGACTTCAATTAAAATTAAGTTAACAACAAAAACATCGTTATGCACAACTACCTTATTCTTTAGAAACAGAATGTTGTAAAACTACTTACATTTAAAGTTAAAGCAGTTTGTAATTATTTATCAACAGAGTCATGAGTATTATTTCTTACGATCAACAGTTGAATATAAATCGCCTGCCCGCATTCCCACGTGGAAGAAACGCCAATACACATAATATAATAACAATATCTGTAGAGCTCAACAGCGGAAGACAAAGAAGGAAGCCAGTTACAGTTTAAAACATATAAATAACATTATCAAAGAAATAGATAACATAATCAAGTAGGTATCTAGTTTGGCAAGATTATAATTCACAATTGACATAACACTGGGCAGTGTCTACTTAAATATTAATAAAAAAAAACGTTATAGACATGAATTGAAAAATACAGCACAGAGTAATTGACTTGATGAATTTCTGTTCCTAGTTTTTGCGTTCTTTTAATTTTATGAACAGTTTGAGGACTTACACTAAATTATTGAAAACCATTGGAATGATACAATCACAGCGTTAATTTATTAGCATCTGCTAATCAAATGTTTCAATAAAACAAACAGTGTCTACTTAACTGAAAAAGGATTTTTTTTATTATTATTATTATTATTATTATTAAACAAATATTTTGTGATAAAAGACTGTAATTTATTAATCCGGATTCTGAAGTTTCAATGATAATACATGGCTATCTATATTCATGAGAACTACATTATTTATTTCTATTAAATATCAATTTTAAAAAGAGATTATAGGAGAGATTATCACAATCAGCTATTTTAATCACTTATATGAACAAACCTCTACATTATTCAATTTGAACTATCTTGACTGATCATTTTATTATAGAAATATGATAAGGAACGAAATGGTCACTTCACTATTAAATCATAAGCAAAAGTATTTGATTTATATCTATTTCAATTAATATATTGATTTTTTTTCACAAAATTCATTTAAAATTGTAATTTCAGGCAAGTACAATTTTTGTTACTTATATTCGCCCTAATTTAATTTGTTAATTACTTTACAGTTCGTGTATTAAAATTACAACTCGTAAATCATTTTAGTTACATTTAAACAAGTGTAAGTCAGCTAATAAAGCCTGCATATGCTTTCACAGTGAAGCGCTTGGATACATATTTTATTTTATTATGGGTTATACAAATTTATGTCATTTACGGGTTTGCTACCATTTATATACTGTTTTTGGCATGTCCCCGATATTTCGGCACTGTTGCAAGCGATCACGGAGTAAATGCATAGGTGCCGAACCACAAGCATGCACAACTAGCGAGAAAATATACGTATCGCCATCGTTGAATTATCTATGGAAGGAGTTAGTTTGTTTTTAAGTCCGGTAGGGGGCCCCTGCTTAGTTTCCATAGAAACTTTGACACGGCGATACGAATACAGTAGTAGTAGAATGAACCATTATCGAATTCGAATAGTTGAATTCGATCTATTTAATACATCTAACGTGTACGTGTGTGATTTTTAGTTCTCGTTACGTCCGTTGTGGCGAAAAAATTCGACAATGACATTGTGCATTCGCAAAGTATTCTAATTCTATATTGGTTCGAGCTAAGAGTACTGATCTGTCTAAAATTGTGCTTGGGGTACCGTATATGGGTGCTCGCAAAAAACAGGGTAGCAGTCGCGTACATAACATAAATAGGGTATTTTCCAAATTTTTGAAAACTACTTTAAAGATTGAGCCAAACGATTTAACAGAAAAATAAAAATAAATTTATTAATGTCTTCTTTTCTCCATTAGACCAATTAAAGTTGAATAAAACTAGTATTAACGGGTTAATGCACGAAACTTTATTTATTTATTGACGTTTCGCAGCCTTTTCAGGTCTGCATCGTCAGAATGAATTTCTGTGTTGGAACTAGTTTTATTTAATAAGTGATGTGCGTGAAAACCTAAGAAACAAATACAATTAAAAGTTGAATTTATTTTTAATGGTTTTGAATTTACCGCCAAAACGCTGGGTTCATGACATCAACTTTGTGTAAAGAATTTTAACACCTATGTAGTCTGTGGATAATCTGTGATTACGGAGTGGTTTAATGGAGAAAAAAAAGACATTAATTTATTTATTTTTGTGTTAACTCGTTTGTCCCAATATTTAAATATAAGCAGTTTTTAAAAATTTGAAAAATACCCTATTACTCCGTGTATTAAATGGGTGTTATCTCACGGGCGGTGCGGCAGTTTATATGGGTTGCATGTTGTGTATGGAGTGTGGTGTTGGGAGTATTGTCTTGTTGTCTTTGCGAGCGCGAATAGCTCGCTCGTTGGACGGCTACGTGTGGACGATGCCACCACTCTTCTTTACATTACCTGGCGAAATCATAAGAAACTATATGTAGGACTAATTATTATTCGTTTCATACTGTTGCTTCATATTACGTACAATAGTCAAGTATAGAGAGTTGTTGAAATTCTCCAATAGGGTATTTGACAATTTTCAGAAAACGATCAGAATGAACGAATCTGTGACGATGGGCCCAGTGCGGAATGGACCCAGTATTGACTAGGCCCAGTGTGGAATGAACCCTGTAAGTAATGGTCTCAGTGCATAATGGGCCCAGTGCGGAATCAACCCTGTACGGAATGGTCTCGTGCGGAAAGCTCCCGGTCCATCACCACCGCTCCTGGTCCAACGCACACTCCCGGTCCACTCCGTTTCCATCACTCACCGAACAAACTTTTAAACCAAATCCACAATCACCGCCATCATTGGACGCTCACCTCGCTGCCTATTTAGCTACCCGCCAGCGGCCTAACTAACTGTGTAGCTAGCTGCCTAGCGAGATACCCACCACGCGGGCACCAGTATGGATTGGTGGGTGCTAACGACTACCGATGCAGCCGGGACCAACGGCATTATATTATACATAAAAATATAATTGGAGTGTCTGTTTCTTATATTGAAATAACCGCTTTTTACTACATGCATATTAATATATGTACGGTACATACACCAAAAAAACATTTTTTACAATTTTTGTCTGTCTGTGTGTCTATTTGTTCCGGCTAATCTCTAAAATGGCTGGACCGATTTTGACGGGACTTTTATTGGCAGGTAGCTGATGTAATAAGGAGTAAGACTTACTTTTATTTTAAAAAAAAACTAGAACTTAACGCGGACGAAGTCGCGGGCGGCCGCTAGTAGATAATATAGCCAATCAAACGACGCGTCATCAAACAATCGAATTAATCAGCGCTCATACACAAGAGCAACGACGTAATACTGTGTTACCTTCGGAGACCGTTTGTACGAGAACCGTGATGTCGCCGGCTCGCCCCCACTACACTTCCACCTAATAGATAATAGCCAACCAAACAATCGAACCTACCATCGCTCACACCTGAGAGCAACAATGCAATCAGAACCAAGTTTTTGGTCAAGTTATGAGCATTTGCTCACACATAACTGCGGCGCGTCTGCCCCGCCCACAAAGCCGATCTAACCTCTTTCAGTGTTCTGTGGTGTTACGTCGCCTATAATTGACGACCTCCGTGGCCGAGTGGTTTGTACGCCGAGTTTCATGATGTCGCCGACTCGAGAGGTCCCGGTTTCAAATCCCGGTGGGGGCAGAAGTTTGTGTGATGAACACGAGCATTTGTACTCCAGTCATGGATGTTTGATATGTATTTCTATATAAATATATTAATATATGTATTCTATCCGTTACCCTAGTATCCCAAGCCTTACAGTGCTTACTTTGGAGCTAGGCTAATAGGCTATTTGACAGTATGATAAATAATGTACCAATTGTTGGCATCTGTATTTTTTATGAATATTAGCAGCGATTTTACAATTCTGAAAGAACAAATATTTAATAACTTTTCTATAAAATCATTAATAGAATTGATTTTTTTGCTCCATGGTCACGTGACCGAAAACGCCACGGAGGAAAAACAAAGAGGAGCTGGCCTAAGCAACTGTGCACTGTGATTTTCAACTAGGTCCTGACGTCATCATTGTGGGCGGGGCCTAAGTCAGTATGCTTTCAGCGTTCGTCAGGTGCACACTTAACGAGACTCGCATTATAAGTGTTTTTTTGCGTTTTTAACAAGAAAAGGATGAAGTTTTGTGTTTTACTATGTCAAAGTTACTCAGACAGACGTTCTGATAATATGGATGGCATCACATTTCATTTGTAAGTAATTTTATACGTAATTAAATATATAAGTTCTAGAACATTCTCAGCCTCAGCTATCAGCGTTAAAATTCTACTACTTGACACCAGATGGCGACACTTTTAGGAAGAAAATACACAAGTTTACGTATAATTTTGCATATTGTATATTGTAATACTACTGAAAACTGTTATCTCTAAATAACTTTTAGTATCTAAAACAGTAATTTTATCAATATATACTAACTGGCCGCCATCTGTCGTCATATAGAATAACTTTTTAAACGTTACAAATATCCAGGGCCGTAATACGTATTAAATTATTTTACCAAGTAAATAAATTTTAATTATTTTTATGTTCGTTTTAGATTTCCATCCAACGATAATTTAAAACAGCAATGGATTTCAAAACTTAATAGACCGGATTGGACACCATAGAAGAAGAAGATATTTCCATTTTAAATGAATCTTCTGTGCAAAAAATTAATATTACATCAGAACGTTATCGCATTTTAAATAAAATGAGTTTCGAGTCTTCGGATAGCACGGATGTCGAGCCTATGCCTGACGATATGTTATTGGAATTTGATGAACAATTAAATACAACTATAGGTGACTATTTGCGCCGTCAAATAGTAGCATATATTTCTGGGTATGTGGTCAAATATTTACATTCCAAGATCAAATGTGAGAGCTGTCTCAAAGAATTATATGCTGATAACTACGACGATAGTGACCTTGATTTGATAAAACTAAAAATAAGGGTGGTCTTACTTTCCCATCTAGAGATGTCATAAAAATATGTATACGGACCGAAGCAGTATTCGTTGTGTTAAATCGCAATCTTTGAATACTCCTAACTTTCGTAAACATAAAATTGTATCGAATACATTAAAATCACTTATTGGACAAGATTGTTTCAAAAAATCGGCCAACCATATGTTTGACCAATCACCTACAGTTAATCATGTTGTATTTCTGATGAAATCGATTGCAGAAAAATATATTGATATTCGTTTTAAGCATTTTGCCACAATACAAAACGATAGGGCAACCAACCGACAACAACTAACCAAAACTATTATTTACAGGTAATTGATGTTTTTTAATAAAATTATGTTTGTAATAACATTTTGTCTATTATTTTTAAACTACCTTAAAATTTAAATCTAAAGAAAATATAACTAGAAAAATATCCACGCGGACCAGGCAGCAGACGGGAGCGGGTGCGGGTTCGAGTCCCGTCTGCTGCCTGGTCTGCCTGGATTTTTTTTCATCAAGCAGTTACATGTTTTAAAATAATAAAATTATACCTTAAAAATTTTAAAATCGGTCAAATTTGTAACGTTTATTTTATTTATTTACCTACATATTTAATTTTTTTGAAGCTTCAAGTTCTGAGTACGTCCCATTATAACAAAACTTTTGACATCTAGTGTTAGATAGCTGAACTACTACGTAGTAACATAAATATCAACCTAAGCTAGTTTTGCTATTAGCCGATAGATGAAATATTGAGAAGTGGGCGGAGCTGAACACCCCGCATCCCGCAAATTTCACGCGTCGTTTCTTGAGGAAATTTAATCACCACACCTCCTCTTTGTTTTTCCTCCGTGGAAAACGCCTGGGATTGGCCAAGACTAAAATGAGCAGACACTAGTAAACTTCCGGCCCAAATGACATTACATAGTGTCGTTTGACGTTTTAATGACAGTCTCGTGACGTCACATACTAGTGAGAAGCCATAATGTCCAGAGAAACGTTTTCGCGGCAACTTGAAATTTTAATTTTTAATTCAGTTGTTTTTTACTGAATAACGCAATATAATTAAAAATATCCACTCTTTATGAACTCCATAAACATTAGTAAATAAAATGAGATCGTTTTCTAAAAATTGTCAAATACCCTATTGGTGTGATTGTTGAAAAATATTTATTTTATTTATAATCTTGAATCGTAGTATACCTGCAGGATCTGGCTGGCCTCGAAGGCGGTGCCGGGCAGCAGCACTATGGGCGCGGCCACTCGGCCCGCCTCTACACAAACCATGTTCGGGAACTCATCGTCGCCGAAGTCGGGGATCTCCTTCGCGTATTCGGACCACGGGTTCCAGATCACTGTGATACGAGAAACATACAAAATTCTCTTTAGATTAAAACATCTAGATTATAGCAGTTAAATACTTAAAAAAAAACGAAAATATAACTCCAATTGCTATTTCTTCTATCAAATGTTTAATACATGTAAAGGTATTCATTTGACATTGTGGGTTACCTACAATGCGAAGAGATGGCGCTGCCTTGCAGCCTAAGGCTTAAGAAAATTCGACACGGCCGTCAGTGCCGTAGCATAATGGTCAGTGCATTCGCCCGGATAGCGAAGGGTTAGAGTCCCGTCTGCTTCCTGGTCCGCGTTGATCATTTTTTTTAGTAAAATTTTCTTTTGATTTAAACATCTAACATTTAAATGCTTAAGCATTAAAACCCAAAAATAAAATATACACATTGTTTTTAAACGAGAATATATAAATTGTTTCAGTTACTCCGTGATCATGGCGCTTGCAATAGTGCGGAAATATCGGAGAGTCTACAATATACAATTCTTATTTTTTTTTTTCAGGAAATGTAGGTCCATAGAATAAAATTATAGTGTAATGAAAGTACTTCATACAGCTTTTCGTATTTGTAAATTGGACAGCAGTCTACTAATATGCGGAAGTTTATTATTCTTTCAGGCTAAAACGGCTGACCGGGTTCGCATGAGATACGGCATTATAATTCATCATTAAGACACATTTATACTTATGAGTGACTTTATCTCGAATAAGTATAAGGTTCCTGAGGGATTCTCAAAAACTTACTATTAACGCGGACGAAATCGCGAACGGATGCTAGTGCTTTATATAGGTAAAAGAGGACCGCTGTCCAAGGAAGCGTTATCCATTTCCATCTACATTTTTGGTAAATAACCCTTATAGTCAATAAAAAAAAACGACGGGTTGCACTCCGGGAGTGCCGGCAGAAGTGAAAACTTGAATATTAACGTTGTGCATTTTTGATATTTAGAACCTAGATAGACTTACTAATATGGTAAAATAAAATATTACTATGTTTCGTCCAATATATTGAAAGTGAACAACCTTTCCAATTTTATTGTGTGTCATGATGCGAACAGTCCACGTGTTTAACCTGACGCAAGTTTTACATTTTTTACCCATACAAAAAAAGGGTACAACGCCGCTAACGCAGTTTTCACTTCAAAAATAGTCATGAACAATCTAGAAACAGATTTAGTCAGATGTGCTCCTACATGGTGTTCTGGTAGACGCGGTCCGTCCAATCGTTGATGGTCACCACAGCATCTCCTGGTCTATCACTGTATATATATATATATATATATATATATATATATGTCACTCTTATACCCACAACACCGAAGTGAAACTTCTTTAGCTCCAGCATATATATATATATATGTATACAATATATACGTGTATGTACATATACATATTTCATTTACTAGCTATAAGAGAAACAGAGAAAAAAAATGTGCTTGCGCACTTTTTTCTCTTGCTTATATCCCCCACTCAACTCGACACTTTTCGTAATGCATTCGCCAGCTTACCCCCCCCCAAGTCAACTGTGCGTAAAGAAGTTACGCGGTCCATCCACTCGTTGATGGTCACCACGTCTTCTCCTGGTCTATCACTGTCTATATATACGCCACTAACCGGTGTCTGGGAAGTTGTACTTCTGTATCCTCATCTTGCGGCCGCTGACCACGTTGGTGATGATGTGCTCCTGCATAGTTTTCTGGTTACGCGGTCCATCCACTCGTTGATGGTCACCACGTCTTCTCCTGGTCTATCACTGTCTATATATACGCCACTAACCGGTGTCTGGGAAGTTGTACTTCTGTATCCTCATCTTGCGGCCGCTGACCACGTTGGTGATGATGTGCTCCTGCATGGTGTTCTGGTAGACTCGGTCCGTCCACTCGTTGATGGTCACCACGTCGCGAGTCTCCTGGTAGACTGTGCCTTCCCGCGTCTGAAGACAATACACCAATTACTATTCATCATAATACATATTTTAAACGATTGTATGACAAATGCGTAGCTTGGCATGCATGGCAAATACCAGGCTGGGCAGTAGTGAGACTTAAGAGGATCTAGGATGTACTGTACCCTTAGTATGAGTTTCTTTAATACGAAACGAACGATCGTCTTCGTCGATTCGATCAAACTATACGTTTTCGAATTGTGTCGCAGTACGAGTATTGAATTTCACTCCTCGTCTTCACGATATCGTTTGCTTGATGACTCGATTAAACGAACTTCACACTGTTTAGTTTTATCTCTTTCGTTTTTTATTTCCCCAAAAAGAGATACCTGAGTCATTCATTCAATTCAACCTTAAACAACGCTAATGTATGTAAATCTCTAGACTTAATCTTATTAATCTGTGTCTAATCATTATTAAATTGCATAAAAACTTGGCCCAAAACACTTAGTCACTGAAAGTTTCTAATCGAGCGACGATACGATCAAACGTCGTGGTATACTCATGACGCGCTGTCAAAGTCGTAACTTGTACTGCCAAAATGCAAACGACATACGAAAATTTTGGTAGTTTTCGTTTTACGATGACTCGATGAAACTCATACTGCTGATTTTTGTTTTTGATAGTTAACGCTAGGGGCGCTGCTAGTCAATGTATGGAAACGAGACGATACGATTGATCGAATTCGAAAACGATTCAAACTCATACTAGGGGTACTGATCTCCTTTTGCGTAAGAGGGATACCCAAACAAATACAAAATAGTTTATTTCAGTAACTTAGCCTACTACAATACATATATGAGGTTGGTTAACAGCTTTCATCTTTTATCCCCGTAGATAAACAGACCATTTTCAGATACCCCCGGCTTCCGAAAGGGAGTGGGAGCCAAGGGCGCCTATGACCAACCCAGTTTCCTATGCTATTTGCAATCGTCTCCTCTCCTCGAGTCCTAGGAGAAGCTCAAGTAGATGGCGTTGATAAGTGGAGAGGGAGTTCTAGGCATTAAAACCCATCAGAAAAAGGATGTCTTTAATCATTGCGGTTGCGGCGCTATTGAGGGCACAGGTAGTGGATCGAGCGACATCGTATTCATGAAGTTAGCAACGTAAGTCCGGTCGTTAAATAATCACAAAATCATTCTGCTACGACGGTTTTTAAATGTTCTAAGATTAAGGATAAAGTAAGAAGGGCACTTTAATGTATTGTAGGCTGATCTCACCTTGTCTATGAACATGCAGCCGTGCATGCCGGTGATTCGGCAACGCCGCACGTCGGGCACCTTTAAGAACGTGTGCAGCAGTAGATGGTAGCTGAAAGTCTCCTTGCTGGGGTTGTAACGCCGATGTTGAAGGTGACTCTTTCTATATCGCGCGCCGATCTCACCTTGTCAATGAATATGCAGCCCTGCATGCTGGTGATCTGGCAGTGCCGCACGTTGGGTACCTTGAAGTACGTGTGCAGCAGCAGCTGGTAGCTGAACGTCAGCTCCTTGCTGGGGTTGTAACGCCGATGTTAATGGTGACTCCTTCTTTATCGCGCGTAGATCTCTCACCTTGTCGATGAACATGCAGCCGTGCATGCTGGTGATCTGGCAGTGCCGCACGTTGGGTACCTTGAAGTACGTGTGCAGCAGCAGCTGGCAGCTGAAAGTCAGCTCCTTGCTGGGGTTGTAACGCCGATGTTGAAGGTGACTCCTTCTGTTTTGCGCGCCGATCTCTCACCTTATCGATGAACATGCAGCCGTGCATGCCGGTGATCTGGCAGCGCCGCACGTCGGGCACCTTGAAGTACGTGTGCAGCAGCAGCTGGCAGCTAAAAGTCAGCTCCTTGCTGGGGTTGTACACGCCGATGTTGAAGTGTAGCTCCTTCTCGCGCAAAATCAGCCGGTATGTTAATCTGAACCTGAGGGCAAACGGTTTGTTGCAATTATAAATAGACTAGCGACCAATCGCGACTTTTTCCGTGTTAACTTAAGTTTTATAAGAATCCCACAAAAACCTAGCGTTATTCCAAGGTAAAAAGTATAATATACAGGGTGAAATTGAATGTTTCAATGAAACTTCGTGAGATTGTTGGGTTATGTGTATAGAGTATCCCTGATTTTTTTCGGATTTTTTTATAATTTATTTTTGGTTTTTTATTTTTTTTAATTGCGCATTTTTGTGTCCTTTCCTCTTTTGAGTAATAATTATTTTTAAACACGTATTCATAGTATGTGAAATATAACAAATAAATAAGCACTACTAAAATAAACGAATAAAATAGTGGATGCGGCCAGGCGAGGTCGACGGACGCCGGCCGCCTGTATAGGTACCTACCGCGCACAGCTGACGCGGCGCGTATCTACTGTACAGTACAGTAAAATCGTCAAAGGCAATTAATTACGGAATAGATCGCTCTCAATTCTGAGACTACTACCTTGAGATACTATGTTCATACAAAACAGCATCTCAAGATCGCTCTCAGAGTTGAGAGCGTTCTATTCATACGGGCCTTAGATGCCATATTACAATAACAGATTTATTTAAATAAAGAACAAGTGTTATCTTCTCATTAGCAGAGAAAAATACCTAAAAAGTTAATAATAATTTATAACTAGGTATTAGACAGTACTTACGAGACCAGCGATGTAGGTAGGTACAACGAGGAACGAGGAACATATTCATTTTTTTCACTAGAATATTTTATCAAATCAATCACACTGGTAGTACACTAATTAGTTGTTTCAAATCAAAAAGTATTTACACTAGCAATAAAAAGAGACTTAAATTGTTGCTGTAAACCACCATTTTGCTGCAAACAAAGGTAGGCACGTTTGCGGACGTGTCTTTTCACCTTTTTTAAAGTGTCCCTATCACTACTCAAAATGCAACTTCTATGGTTTGGGGACTCATTCGTAAACCAAACCTACTTCGTCACACTCGCGATAGCAGTACACCATCTATAAATATTCTTGGTTTGTATACCGAGGCATAATGAAATTATCACAGTGTATGTCACTAAGTCAAAAAATGCGCACGCCCACGCGCGATTGATATTCTTGCGACTGCACTTTGCATGCAATCAAAGCAAACCACCGCACGCGGGAAGAGGGGAGGTGGGCGGAAATCGGAATTCGCATCATCAAAGACGCCGCTACCGGCGCTAGGGCTGCATGTTTCTTGCCACCGTGCGGCGCGCCGCCCGCCCGTGTTTGCCGCAAAACAACATATTATTATGTGTGTGTGTGTGTGTGTGTGACTGTGGCTGTGATTAAATGTGTTCGGAATTTCATGACGTGGGCAAATCAGACACGAAGAGTTCCTTCCTTCACTAAGCTTGTAAGTTATACCGATAAAATTTTAAATAAGCCGTTTGTTCTTAAGTTTTAATTAAACGAAGCAACTAACATTAACAATAAAAAAGAAGTTCTTACACTAACAGACAGGCTTTACCGATTTAAAATCGTGACAGTCATATTAACTTTATAGGATTTTTAATTGCTCTAACAGAAGATTTATTTTATTGATTAATTACCTGTGCTTTATGAAATAATATTCAAAGGTATTGTGTATCAGTGAATAAATAATTATAATATAGCATCTAAGACTATTTTATTGTAATGTTTTTAAATAGTATGGAATCAAATAGGAAAGTAGGTAAGCGCCGAGTCATCTGTGCGTGTAGTAGGCGGCGGCCGCCTGTGTAGGTACACAGGCGGCCGCCGCCGGTCGTCGCCCTGGCCGGCGATCTCGACTGGAGGCATTCATTAAGTTTCCCTTTTTTTAGGAGTGCTTAATTTAAGTTGTTTTACAACTTCTATGTGAAGTGTTTAAAATGAATAATTACTCATAAGGAAGAAATGACAAAAAAATAACCAAATAAAAAACGAAAAAAAATATTTTAAAAAATCCGAAAAAAAACAGGCATACTCTATACACATAACCCAACAATCTCATGAAGTTTCATAGAAACATTCAATTTCACCCTATATACTTTTATCCTTAAATCTCAAGAAAATTTTACTACAAAACAATCCACATGGTCCCGGCAGCAGACGGGACTCAAACCCTTGCTGCCTTGCAGCCTAATAAATACTAGAAGGAATCCGACTCTGTCATTAAGGTCGCGGTAGCATAATTGGTCAGTGCATCCGCTCGGATATCGGAGGGTGCGGATTCAAGTCCCGTCTGCTGCCGGGTTTTTGATATCGACGTTTTAGCATGGTATTTTCGATATTACGCGGTATTATTTTCGGTAAAACCGGTATATCCATGCTCTAATTTCTATACCAAAATTCAGATTATTGGTTTAAATAGTTTATTTAGGCTTGAAAGCTTGACAAACTAACAAAGAAACTCACATTAACATTTATAATATTAGTTACGCAGCCACAAGGGGTGCCCGCGACTTCGTCTGCTTGTAAAAATTGGTTTCGTATACAAACCTCCACCCCTTTGCACATACTTAAAGGGTGATTTCTAGAATAAAAACCATCCTATGTCCTTTCCAAGAACTCAGACATTATCTTAATCGGTTCTGCTGTTTAAGAGTCAAGATGGAACAGACAGACACATTTTGCATTAATAATATAATATGGATAGTTAGGAAGTTAGGACAGATAGAGAACGACTGATGACTGTTCAACTGTAATGTTAAACTGTTCAGTGGACTATGTCTATGGTATTGGCTGCAGTCTTTCTCTCTTCTATCTATCTATCTGTGATAGCATTGGATTGATCACTTTTTTCAAAGACAAAAGGCAAAATTACAGTCTAAACGATTGTTCAGATGATGATATACAACAGATGAGGGACTTCGGGTTACATAATAATATTGATAATTTATTTTATAATTATTAGTTAATACATATTTTTTTCACGAAATTTCTTTTCAATTAAATCATGCCGACCTTTGTGTATCTCGCTATCGCAATGTTGATGCACTGTCAACCCCAAAAGAGATAAGATGTGATTTATATTTTTTTTACTTTTTATAATTTAATTAGTTCTCATTATATCAGGTACTAGCGGCCGCCAGGCGTAACAAGCGGCGATTCATAACTGGACCCCGCAGTTACGCCTGGAGGGTGAGGGGTAGATCGGGAGTTGGTTTACCTGGTAGGTACGGGAGCTGGTCGGCTGGCTAGCCGCTCGGACTGCGGTCCGTGACACTAGCCAGGCGACGCTGTCAGAAAGAAATCAATATATCTTTATTCAAATTGGATGTATAGTACAACACTTTTGAATCGTCCAAACATTTTTTCCCTACCACTCGTTATTGGACATATTTTTTAGCTGCGGAGAAAAACGAGCGAAAAAAACTCCACAACATTAAAAGCATAATGTAACAACATTTATAAATCATTATGTTGTTACAACGTCAATACAATCATGATTTATTTAATTAATTTATCTGTGAACGGAGAAGCCCAGGATCGGCTAAAGCGGGTACGAACCGGGCTGCTGTTCGGAGGCGGGGAGGTTTGACGTATGCCACGCTTGCGTGAGTGTACGTCAAAGTATACCCGCACCGACTAGCGGCCCTCGGGCGGCTCGCCGCTTGCCGAATGCACCACGCAATTACCGACGTCGCGAGGGTTTGTTAACAGCAAACCAACGTGGGTTGGCCATTGCCGTGGATATAATACATTTTTTCTCCCCGTCATCGAAAAAAAAAAGTACTAACGTCCGCCCGCGATTCAGTTTTTTCTAAATTCCATAGGAAACCTAACACTGTTTAGGGATAAATTGTCTGTGTGTAATAGTGATGTAACGAATATTCACATTCGCATTCGCCGATATTCGTTACAGTAGTTCAGATAGCGTTAGTAGGCGAACTTTCGCTGCAACCGGATATTTGCGGAGTTTACGTAACTTTTTGCATACTACCACCAATATTTTTTTCTCTTGCAACTTCTCTTCTTCTTCTAATACTACCAATTCTTGATTATGCAGATCTTTTTAGTACACTGGAACGACTGCAATTTTTTTCCGTTAGGTTCATATAAATAATGGTTTGCGTACGTGCGACCATGTTTCTTACCACAGGGAAAAGTTAAAGTGGCTTCTCATTCCTCGTCGCCGAGATCTACATATATTATCACTACTTTTCTCAGCACTGTTCAATCCCAAAAGATCCTGTTTAACTCGAAAGAACGTCTTCAGTTTCTTTCTTCCTCCCATAATTTTCCACTACGTTCTTCTGACAATCTTCTTTTCACTCGACTATTTTAAGTGTCTAGTTAAGGAGCACTTTTTGTTGGAGGGACCTAAATTTTTAATTGATCTTGTTGCATTAGAACTTGTGTGAACTTGATTCAGTGGCGTTATATTGTGAAATATTTGGGTATTTATGTTTGCCTGTATATTAAAATTTCTTTTATTGACTGTTTTTTTTTTCCTTCCGTCTTCTTAATAAAAACTATCAAGAAAACGTTTGCCTTGTATTCCGCGCAACCTCACTTATTCTCTTAACTTCTTTTATATCCAGCTTATTGGGTCGGCGGGAAGAAATCGCTCACAAGTGATAAGATTTGTGCAAGTTTTGTTACTATTTTGTGCAATAGAGTTTTTATCTTATCTTAAATAGTTTTTTCAATATCCAATCTAAATAATTTTTAGTATCAAAAACTTCTAGGGTTATAGAAAGAGGCAGCGTACTATCAGGTGGGCCACATGGTGGTTTGCAACCTTTTTTCTATAAAAAATATGGTACTCACTGGTAGATTACAAACATATATGGGACGTTCTTTTTTTTTAAAGACTTGTCTTCTCCGCAAAAAAACAAATGTTATTGCTCCAAAATACAAAAATGTTGTTTTTCTTTTACAAAAATACACTTGACAATGCAACAATTATACTATCCTCAAAACTAGATTTTGATTATTAATATTTTTTACAAAAATGTTGTGACATAGTATACGAAAAACGTTACGGAGGTGTTTTACATACAAATAAAGTGTGTCCCTCTGTGACTACTAATGTAAACAAACTGTTCTCGTACAAAAAAATCACATTGAAAGTTTCTATCCAAAAACATTTACTGAACTACTTAACCTTTGTTATTTAATTAATAAGAAGAAATAATATTTAATGTTTCTATTATTAAATAAAAAAATATTTGATTCGCTGTCTCCCGACGTATATCATTTTTATTGCTGTCTTCTGTCACTCGTTTTATGGTACAAAATAATGTGCGTTAGCAATTTTGACCTTGGTCACTAGACAAGAGCATAGTCTCCCTCTACTCCACTCCCACGCTATGTGTCCCTACCCCCCGGTGATACCAGTCAGTCGCTCGCAAACAGTAAAAGGAGGTGCGTGTGTTTATTTAGCGACCACTCTGTCACGTAAGTTACTACTTCTGAATATTATTTTAATTCCTGTGTGTTAATATTTTTTTATTGATTCCTGATATCTATTTCATATATGCAAACTTTTATGAATTAATTATAATTAGACCAATGCTGAGAATCTCGAACACTACTATTTTACACCTCTGTCACGAGGCACCTCTGTCACAAAAATGTGACGAAGTGGTAAGCTTGTGACGGAGTAGTCGTTTTTGTATGGAGCTTAGAGCCTTAGTTCATTTTCATAATAGATGATTTTTAGTTTTCTTATGTTGTTTATTATATGGTCGATTATTTTGTTAATTTAAGGTGTTACCATCTGATAAATTCAAAAATGCCATTATCGGCGGCTGAAAAACAGCGACGGTGTCGTGAAAAAAGGAAACTTAACCCTGAAATCGTTGCAGAAGTGAAACGTAAAGATTAAGAATGATATCATGCTCGTAAAAATTAGTTAAAGATATGACACCAAATTAGGAATAGGAAGAGAAGAGAACGACAGAAAGCTTTGCAGAACGTTTTTATGAACACTCCGGCTTCTACACACCTCTTTCAAGTCCCAGACCATTAAGTCCGAGATTCGTTCACTTACTCCAGCCTCGTCTACTGCCAGTGCAAGAGGAAGGAACTTTATAGAAAAAATATTCAACTTCAAGACCAAATACAAGGATTACTAAGAAAAGTACAGAAATACAAGAAAAGACTTCAGCGACAGAAAAAAAATGAAGATAAAGTACACAATACAACCCATAGTAGAAAGGAAAATGAACACGACAGAAAACAAAAATATACTATTTAATGTTTTCTAAAGTTTAAAACTGTTTTAAGGTTAACATTGCTCGGCGGGTAATGATTATTTACCACTCTGTCACAATTTTGTCCCCCTTATAATTTAAGTTCAAAGTAGTGTATGCTCCAGTTTATTGGTACTATTTACAAAAATAGCGTTTTCTAGTATTACATGCTAAACAATAAAGTTGTTCACCAGATTTTCAAGTTGTTTTATTGAAAGACTTTCATAATATTAAAAAGTTTTTTGTCTTAAAAAGCAAAACTGTGACAGAGTGGTATTGGATATCATTTTTTAAGTGTTTTTATTAAGAATTCCGTCCCATGGAGCTAGCTTAAAAGAAATGTTTGTATTCTTGATAAGAAAGAAATAAGAAACTAAAAATCTGATTTTGCATGAAAAATAAAAAAAATAAACATTTTCGTGACTGAGGTGTTGATTTTTTGTTACCATTCCTACAAAATTAGAAGTTAAACAAAATTACAAGTAATACTTCGATGCATTATATATGTTTGAAATCTACAACAACGAGGCAATAATTTAAAATACATTTTACTAAAGAAATCCCATGTTTACTTTTTTAACAAATATAAAAATTTGCCTGTCAGATTGGCCATAAAAAAGAAGAACGTCCCATATTACGTTATATCTTCGCACATCAAGAAAGAAGTTTTACACTTATCTGCGTAGCGTAGTTAGTAGGTAAATAAAGCAAATTACTCACTGAAAGTGCCACATGGAGCGCGTGAAGTCATCGTCCATGAGGCTGAAGACCGCCTCCACGTCGCCGCTGGGCAGCCGCTCGGGCATCTTCTCCACTGCCACGCGAACGCTGCGACCGAACGCCATTGTCCGAACGCGACGACACCGCGTCGCACCCGCGCGAACCCGTGCTGCGGACCGAACGCCCATTGTCCGAACTGGGCTGGAAACGTTCATACACCCGTACACATAGAGAATGGAATGGACGGATCGCCACCCGCGCGAACCCGTGCTGCGGACCGAACGCCCATTGTCCGAACTGGGCTGGAAACGTTCATACACCCGTACACATAGAGAATGGAATGGACGGGTCGACACCCGCGCGAACCCGTGCTGCGGACCGAACGCCCATTGTCCGAACTGGGCTGGAAACGTTCATACACCCGTACACATAGTGAATGGAATGGACGGGTCGACACCTGCGCGAACCCGTGCTGCGGACCGAACGCCCATTGTCCGAACTGGGCTGGAAACGTTCATACACCCGTACACATAGAGAATAGAATGGACGGGTCGCTACCCGCGCGAACCCGTGCTGCCAACAGAACGCCCATTGTCCGAACTGGGCTGGAAACGTTCATACATCCGTACACGTAGAGAATGGAATGGACGGGTCGCCACCTGCGCGAACCCGTCCTGCGGACCGAACGCCCATTGTCCGGACTGGGCTGGAAACGTTCATACACCCGTATACATAGAGAATGGAATGGATGGGTGAGAAAGAAAGTCCAAATTGTGCTGAAATCAAAGGAGGTCTTGCTCGATGGCACAATCAGTTATCTCGTTGGTGTTTTTTTATCTGGAAAAGGCGTTACGCCTCCCTGAATCACAAGCGCGAACAGGATATCTGAAGACTCCTCTCCGCTTATTTCACCCAGCCCAGAGGCTCGGTGAAATGAGCAGGGCCCTACCGAGTAAAAACCAGATAATACTGCTGCACCGGTCACCCGGCACGGGACGTTCAGTCTACGATCAACTTAAGCAACTTTAGCGATACCCGGTCACGGGATGGTTGCCCAAATATTAACTACCTCGAGCTGCTCCATCTTAAGCCGTTGGCCCCAGCGGTGGCTGCATCTGCAATCGTTAGCATCCACCAATACGCACTGTGCCCGCGTAGTGGGTCGTGGCCCAATCTTCCTATTCTCAAGAATAAACCGCCCAAATCAAAGTACCCTTTTGATGAAGACATGAAGTCAAGCAACATCCGGGTAGTGTCCCATTCCTCACGGCTGTTGGATAATGCCCGTTAACCTCATCGATATTTAAAACCTATCTACCCGACAGGTTATCGTTTAAAAAACATCATCAGACGCACGACTAGACGTAGACAAAATTTATTTAATCACTATTAACACCTTTTGTTTTAATCTAAGTAATTAACCTATATTGGCCACGGCTGGGGCCTTCCCTACGGAGTACGGACTGAATACTGTGAGCGGACCATGTATGGAGTTGCCATCTTGCCAACTTAAGCAGGACAAGCATGTCCGGTCAAATAATTGTGGCCAAACTTTTCGGCTTTTGTTAGGTGCTATGCATCCGGAATCAACGGTTTAATGTCTTCCGAAGCTCGAGATATATAACAATTTTTATTCATTCATTCTATGACCAACTATTGCGAAAGTTGATTAACTTCTACGAACGCAGAACGAACGCTCTAACTATCTATCGTAATAAATGAAATGAAATGAAAAATTATATATTAATAAAAATAAAATATATTTTTTACTTAGATTCCAGATACTTCAATCTGTTTTTTACTATCATAGTAATAATAATAGAATCCTTATGTAATTTATTGTATCATAACAACAGCCAATTTAACGTAATTTCGAAGATAAATCTCTTTTAAGATAAATATAATATCGATATTGTCTTACTGAAAATACTTACGAAATACAAATGGTATTCCTCCGCGTATCGCCCTCTTGCCATCGAATACCGCTTGTTTACTGTAATGAAATCAAATTCAATTTTTAACAAATATATTCGTCGTGGTATAAATATAAGTATAAAATCTTGGAAATCTATCTTAAACTTGTGTGAGACAAACAATTTCATAATTTCATCGTACCTTCGATACTCAATCAATCATCTTTTTTTTTTCTAGTAAAACTTTTATTTTTTTTTCTAGTAAAGACCTAGTAGTTTGTCTTTATCCGAACTAGAAAATGATATTGAAATATGAATGCAGTTTATGTATTTATCAATCTATAATAGTCAAAAACCAATCAGTACCCTTAGCATGAACCAATTTCGAATTCGAATAGTTTGCGAGTGCGAAATGTCATTGTCAAATTTAACTTGAACTTGAACAGCAGCGCCATAACGTACGTAACCAGAACTTAAAATCAGTACACTTTTGACAATGACATTTCATACTCGCAAACGTTACGAATTCGATATTGGTTCGTGTTAAGGGTACTGTACTGTACCCCTAGCCCGAACCATTATAGAATTCGAATAGTTTGCGAACCGAAATGTCAATGTCAAATTTTGTATGGAAACTTGAACAGCAGCGGCACAAAGTACGTAACGAGAACTAAAAATCAGTTCACATTTGACAATGACATTTCGTACTCGCAAGCGATACGAATTCGATATTGGTTCGTGCTAAGGGTACTGGTAAGAATACGCTACGCATTAACCTCACGAGAAGCTACCACCGTGACTAACGTCGATCACACGTTTTAATCTCACAAAGAAATCCCTTTCGCTTTACAGTACAACGATACACAGAGACATACGAAGGGACCACAACGGCTCCTGAAGCCCAAGCACGAATTTTTGAAAACTCCGCAACGTATTGTACCGTCAAAATTTATATGAAAACTAAGCAGCGCTCCTTTATCTATAATATAAAAATGAATCGCTGAATGTGTTGCTTGCTAAGCGCAAATCTCAAGAACAGCTAAATCGATTTAGATAATTCTTTTTTATTTAGATAATTCCTTGAAGTACGAGGATGGTTCTTACGCAGAGAAAAATTAAAAAAATTGCCTTAAAAATGTCCAAAAACAACACTTTTCTATACTCCCATACAAACGATTCGTAATAATACTTAAAAGTCAATTTTGAACTTAAATACTATATCATAAACTTCAAATGTTAGTGGAGAGGTTCCGGGAAGGCAAAACAATTGAATGACGTGATGTCAATAGAAGTTTGAAAAAGGCAAATATACCATTTTCAGTTTTTTTTTATAATTATATGAAGAGGCATTTTAGTCTACACTACAGCTCTACACCGAAGCGAAGCGAGGGAGGGCCACTAGTCTTATATAAAAACAAACTAGCATTTTCCAAACATAATTTAATAACAGAGAATTACGGAAATTTAATTTTACGGAGCTGTCAAAAACTCGTGCTTGCGCCTCTGACCATAATAATATGAACTTCGCACCGACGCAGCGTAACACAGCGCTAAAATTATTCCTTCAGCTCACGTTTGAAACAAGATCAATTTTAGCGGTTGCATTCCAACGCGGCCAGGGTACGCTGCAAAAAGCACCTTTATATTATAAATGCATCAGTGGACAGGTCGGCCGCTACAAAAACGCAGCCCGAGCAAGCGACGTATAAATTATTTATACCATTTTTAGCATTTCGGTGTTCGCGATGCGAGCGGACACTGCTGAACTGGACTTGGACATAGTATAAGGCATCTAGTCTCTTCATCGTCCTTCTTATGTGAAATTTGCAACCAAGATATTATGTTTAACTGAAATGATAATGGACATTTGGGAATAAGCCAAACCTCACGTTTGTAGAATACCTAGTTTTTCGTAAAAAACATTTTTAGGTTTGCATAAGGAATACGCGTCTGTACCTAGGAATATTTAGCTGGCCTACGCAGGCCAGAATTTATTTTATACAGCGTCATTGAAGTGAACAGACCTCAGGGAATTGTGTAACTTAGGGTCTAGTTATGCAGTATTGCCGATTTTAGCAAAGCAATAAATAAATCGTAACTCCTACGCCAAAATAAACTGTGTGTTCAAGGATTCCGCAAACATTACTTAGTATATATATACATAAGTACATCGATAAAGGACTAACTTCATTGAATAAACGTCTATCGCAAGATTATCAATTCAGTATTTTAACGTTATTAACGTTGTATAAAATGGCATATAATGAATGAGATATGACGGGACAATAACGAAGGGCAGGAGTTGGTAATGTCATTGAGCCAACTAAAGGTCGCCTTATACGGGTGTAACCCCAGGACCAAGATAGTCCAAACTAGTTTCTTTAACTTCTCAGAGTCTGTTTTGCGCAATGTGTATGAATTTCTTTATGTGGCACTACTATTTAGTTAGAATATAAAGTTGCTGTAGCATGCCTAAGTACTTAACTAAGAATTAATTAGGTCAAAACATTTGATAAACTTGCATCTCATTTATTCTCATAATTGTCATCTATCAAAGATAAAGAATTGAATAAATCAGTAACATAAACCCTAAAATACAGAAGAACCTAGATTAATCCATATTATTAAAAGGAACAACTATATTCTTCATCGTCACTCAATCTCCAATACCATTAGAATAACTCAAGAGTCACCCGTCACCGTAGCTCGCGGATCGGGAGAGGAGCGAATAGACAAACTTTTAATTAGAGATTCCGGATGAAATTCCACCATGAACTGTCGCCGGCCCGATACATTCCCGGTTCGGCACCAGCCGAGTTTTTACAACGAATAAACTCGTTCCATTCCACCCAGTCTCCATATGAATAGCCACAATAAATTCAACTCTTCGGCCAATAGTTCTCTCATTTTCTCATATCTCAATTATTTATTTATTTTAATTCAGCAGAATTCGTAAAATAAAATATATAATAAAAGGAAAAAGGAGTCATGTCGTTGCCACCCTTATGAAAGGACATGTATGAGTAAATTACAAGAAAAAGAAGAGGACTTGAGTAATGAAATAATATCCCTATTAAAAAGAGATAATCACAGGGACTAGGCTAATTTTTATTGATCCCATCGATGTTATGTGAATACATGCTTAACTAACAATCAGCTAATCTACGGATCCGTTAGATGGCCGTCACGAGCGGGGTAAACGCGTCGACAATGTTGCACAAAAACTATATGATTTGCGACAGTTTCTCGGCTCTCAAGCTCATTGTTCTCAACTTTCATACGGTGCAAGTGCGCTGTGTGGTACAATGTTGAGAATATGATATTACATGGCGCTAAGTGCGCGCGAACCTTCCACCGACCACTACTTCTTGCGCTGCGATCGCCTAATAGCAGGCAGTAGACAGGAGTTGCAAGCAGGCGCCTGCTAGCAGAAGACGTTGAACGATAAGTTTGTAATTACAATATAAGTCCTGTAAGTAGGAACCAATACAAGCCCGCAACCTGCTATACCCATGAATGGCATTTCATTAACATTGGTTCAGCTCAAATGCACGCCCGCGGGCGTAACCGGGGAATTATTGAAGTAATTTAAAAACAATGCCAGCGCCAATAAAAATGTAAAACAAACTTGTTTTTACCCTCCAACATAATAAAGTTCATGAATAAAAAACTAATAATAGCATTTGTCGGGTAAAAAGTGCTGATAGGCATTTGATGTACCTAGTTCAAAAGTGCTCGACGAATGAAAAAGGGGCATTAAAAACACCGTCCCTAAGTTAATGAATCCTCTAATTATTTTAACCGCTGAACTTGTGAAAAAAAGCTTCTTAAGCGTTACAAAAACCTTAGTAAATGCTATGCTATTCTAAGCGCTACCTACAGAGTTAATGACTTGCAGGTCTCTAGGAAATATTAAGTGAATTAGTGAACTGATGGTTTTATAAAAAAAAAACAAAATAAGATGCAAATAAGGTGAGGATAATTAAATTAAAGGTCGCATAAACAATGCCGCTCAGCATATCATTACTTTAAAGATTAACGTGAAATTAGCCGCTTTTAATTTCTTACTACAGTTAAACATTGAATGGAAAATAGGTACTATTTACAACTCAAAAGCCTGTAACAACAAAATTCTAGGGGGCGGACGGATAAAAAATAGGTGCTGCTGACTGCATACATTCGAGTACATACAACCAAACCGGTGTGAAATAATTAAAATTGCCGCTTATCGGATGCTAAAACAAGACTCATTTTTTTTCAAGATTAATAGTTCGCTACTGTTTAATAACCGGTACTTCTCTGTTCATCGGGATAAAGTATAAAATTAAGATCAATTTTAAATTACCGGTCGTCTTTTGTCGACGACAGAAGGACCTCTGTACCTTTGTCTCATTTAATACTTATTTATCAAAGATAAATGAATAAATAATTATTTCCAACACTCACACCAATTAGCCTAGCCCCAAAGTAAGCACTGTAAGGCTTGTGCTATGGGATGCTAGGGTAACGGATAGAATACATATACTGTACATAATTATATCAGTATATTTATATAGAAATCCATATTGAAACATCCATGACTGGAGTACAAATGCTCGTATTCATCACACAAACATCTGCCCCCACCGGGATTCGAACCCGGGACCTCTCGAGTCGGCGACACCATGAAACCCGGTGTATAAACCACTCGGCCACGGATGTCGTCAAATAACACACACCTAATTCGAGGGATCATATTGCAATATATTTCTTCTTATGCTAAGGAAAGCGTTCAATGTGTAAATAATGTAATGTCATGTATATCTTACTGTAAATGGTAAAAGCTCTAACAGTTTTGCGATTCGTACTTTTACCACCATTTTCTTGGTAAAAGTTAAGTGTGCCGTCGTCGGTCCCCCAGCATAACTCCTACCACCAGAGGCCGTCGAGAAGCTGAAACGCTCCCTTATGATATCCATAGGGGGATAGCTGGCTTCGATGGAGAAGAGCCTGCCACCGCTAGAACGGGTGAGGCCGCCCCTGGCGGTTCACCGTAGGGAAGGGGGACCGGGACGGCTTGAAACAAAGTCGTCCGACGAAAGAAGAAGGTTCTGAAGCAGACAGAGGCAAGCCCAAGGCGGACAAGGGGCCCAATTTGAGAGCGCCAACCAACGCAGACATGGCCCTAAATCTGAGCCGAAGGCCCAAGGGCAGGTACGGCTATAGAGACGTAGTCGAGATGGCGAAAGCGGCCATCTCTCTCCCCACCTTGGGGATCGAGGGAGGGCTGAAAATTTAGACGAGTCAGGCGGGGACTAGGCTAGTGCTGGTCCCAGGGCCGAACAGGAGTGAGAAGGGCGACGCTCTCGCGAGGAAGTTGGAAATAATCTTCGCATAGTACGCGGAGGTCGGCAGGCCGGAGGACCGTTGATATGCAGATCTCCGGTCTGGAGGATTCGGTCACCAGGGCGGAATTGGTGGTGGCGGTGGCGACCATGGGCGGGTCCCCTAACAACAAGGTGGCGGTCGGGAAAACTACGCTTCCCCTCCCCCTCCTCCGGGAACCAGCAGGCTGTCTAGGAAATACCTGCCCCCATTGCACGGTTCACATCACAGGTGATGGGCGGTGCCCCTAATTATCCAGGGAACCGCACATAACCTGTCCTGATAGTGCGTGCCGGGTGACCAGTGCAGTTGTGTTATCTGATTTTACCGGGTTTGGTCCTGCCATTTCATCGAGCCTTGTGGGGTGGATGAAATAGCAGGGAGGAGCCCACGGAGGCTGAGCATGCAAGTTTCCCGGTGTGTAACGGTTACAGCCAGTATTATCCAAATACAAAAATAGGAGTATGAAAAGGATGAAAAAAAAATATAGGGGAAACTACCCAATCATTGGCACTCTTCCTATTACTAGCACTTTTGAGTTTAGTTCGAAAAAAACAGGAAACAATAGATTGGAGGAATAATGCTGCCAATTTTCAAATTTCGAAACCATACTAGGTTTTTCTTTTTAATATGTAACGACCTCGAATAATCTATTGTTTCCTTGTTATTCCGAAATAAACTCAAGTGCCAATAATAGGACGAGTGCCAATGATTGGGTGGTTTCCCCTACTTTCTATTATTCTGATCGATTACGAAGGTGACAGTATAAGACAGAAAGCATGCATACATACCTAAATACATGTCGAGATTGACGGAGCATCAAAGGTGCATAAATACTCGTAATACGCTAATCACATCACATTGACACCATATTTGGCAGTGTTTTCTTGACAATATATAAATTCTGATATTACTTTAGTCATAAAGACAAGGTACTATTGGAAAAAAACAATCGAATGTTAAATATTTATAAGCACACATTTTATAAATGTTAGATGCTAGCTTGCTTTTTATGTGTAAAAAAACATTTATCGCTTGTCAATCATTATATGCATTAGTTACATTTATGCTGATAATTTTACTGCGTATTTAATATTATATTACACCAAAGTAATTTCAATAATATCATTAGTGAAATAAAAACAAACGAAAAACAGCAGCTTCATAGTTAATCTTAAATAGATTTATATTTTAATAGATAGTTTTCTTGTGACAAGTTTGGTTTTCACTGATAATTTTGCAATAGGAAATATTTAAATAATAGGTACCTAAAAAAATTCAATTGGTAACCTCAAGGTTCACCTAAAACTAGATTTGGTAACCAAAAGGTTCACCTAAAACTACAATTGGTAACCAAAAGGTTCACCTGAAACTACAATTGGTAACCAAAAGGTTAGTTTATGTTGACAATTATATCTTTTGATGATCATTTAAGTATGTGACAAATAATGACTATTAACAAAATGTCACTTATGAGCATAAAAATTATATCTTTTTTGTTTTTATTGAAAACGAGCTTCTCTGCAAATATAAATAGTACATTTAAAAATTTTATATAACTTCTATAATTCTGATATTCTTTTGAAGAAAACTGTTATCCGGTAAACCATTGGCATTGGGGTAGGAGACGCAGTTCATACTCGTACATATCATAAATAGGAATATACATATTTTTTTTTACAGTCCGGAAGTTTCGGGCCCATTGAATTTGAATCTCAAATAATTTTCAATCAAAACCCCTAAAACAAAACGAAAATTACTAAATTTATAAATGAAAAACCATGCCAAAAGCTCACTGGAAATATGTCATTCAGTTTTATACAGATCCTGTAATATTTAATTTTATGTAATTATACCGTTTTGTTCGCCAGCTCCTCATATAGGAAGATAAATTAAATCAATACTATCATAGATATTCAACTCAACCTACAGCTTTGGGGTGTGCAGGGCCGGATTTTGTTAGAAATACTAACTGCGTAGGCGCTTAAAGCAGCGATTGGTCGCGCGTGCCATTTTGAAAGCTATATCAACCGGAAATATTGAAGTTTGATATTGATCATTAATTAGTTCAGTCTGATGTAGAATTAAGATTGCATTGTACCAATATCAATAGAGAAGTGTGTTTATTTATTGATCATAAATTAATAAAATGTTACCTTACACACACTATCTGGGCAAATTTTCCTTAACTGCATGGTAGGTACTTCTATTTCATCTGATTTCCAAAAGAGATTAAAAATATGTATATGTAATGGCGATTCTTTTTCATTGAAGTCTAGAGAGGATAATAATCTCCTCAATGCAATATTAGGGCTTGTTCTGACGACACGCGCACACTACGCTTACGCCACGCGTGTGGGCACCCGCGTCGAACACGCTTTGTTGATTGCAAGCATTGCAAATTGCCTATGTGTTAATCCAGGGTGTCAGCTAACTCCATACCAAATTTTGTTAAAATCGCTCCAGCCGTTTAGACGTAAAGAAGTAACAAACATACACACTCACAAACTTTCGCCTTTATAATATTAGTTTGATGTGTCACAAGATTAACATTTTATATATCAAATTTGGAAGCGTGTTCAACGCGGGATCTGTGCCGCGGGGCTTACGCGTATAACGTGCGCGTGTCGTCTGAACACGGCCTAACGCGTAAAGAATGTAAAGATCAAGCAGCAAAACTTATTAAAAACACATTTGGCAGTTTCCTTATGAAACGATGTATGATTGATAAGCGGCTTAACTTCCTTGTCCTTGTCCATTAGCACACACTAGTTAAATACAAAATTCTAATAACACGAGCCAGTGTGTTATTTATAATATAACTAACGAGTAATTTGTTAATACACACGATTACAATCAAAGTAGTTACTCTAACTGACTGACCTTATGCATAGTTGAATTCAAAACCCGCCATCTTATCCGCTTTGGTTAAACGCTAACATTCGAAAACCCAAAATTTGTATTGAAATCCTATGAGTAAGTAAATGAATCTAGTCAGAGAGAGATTCAGATTTAAATATTTTGATTGTAAAAAAATGTTATCCGATAGAATTACCTATCGAATTACCATAGCACTATCTTTGTAATTTTGGCATAATTATTTATCGGATACGGATCTTGAGTCGCCTAACTATATTAATCTTGTATATTTTAAACCCGGGATTAATTATTTTAGCAATACTTTTTGTTAAATACTAAAAAACAGTCAATATACACCTAATAAAATATGTAAAAAGGCAATTTAATGTTGTTCCTTAATTACTATTTAGTGCAGCTACAGTTGCCAAGTCTTAAATCCAGATAGCCAAACAGACCAGCCAGTTTAGCCGGGCATTTAGGCAAAAAAAAAGGTTGACTCTATTATTTAAGAAGGATTATGTGTCTCTTATGCAAAAATTCTCACGCGTTTCACATCTTCCGGACATTGATATCCCTAAATAGAACCAAACCCTAGTGAAACCTTCACTAAGTAATTTAACCATAACAGCAACGATATTTAAAACATATATATACCGCTGTATAACAGTCACTATAGCTCGTATTGATAATAGTTAAGATAATGTGAAAAAGAAATGTAATAAAAGAAAAGTAAACTTAAAATTTATTTGTTCACGTGTATTCCCTTGCCAAGCAACTACATGTAAGTAGGTACCTAACTGACATCACTGACATTAATAACAACAATAAGCACAAATTCCTACTTTAAAAAATACTAAATATACTTTTGTGTACACGATATGAAAACTCGATTATTATATTTCTTTAGGAAACAATGTTCAAACTTTTAAATTTTATTAAAGTTGGAGCTGTCACCTTCCTTGCGCTAAAATTAGAATGAGCTATATCATAACTTTGACAAGCATTCAATTTCATAGTCTGAGTGCGGCCGGTTATCTATCCTTCTATTTTAGGGGGGGGGGGGGAGACATTTTTCTTTTTTATGAAAATGCGCCTGACTATTCTTTATTTAATACTGATTGTAAAAAATAAAGTTGTATAAACCAAGGACCTACACTCGACCACAAATAAACCGGGTCACCCGCTAGTACCTTGGAACTCTGATTCGATTTTCCCAAAAAGTATAAAACTTACAACTGTCAAAGTTGTACATACAGAAAGTGCGTTTCTTAATAATTAAAATGAGTAAAATTTTATTCTAAAGTTCGGATGTAGCAAGGGAACCTACATATTTACTGTCCAGTGTATTCGGAAAATACGTACGTTGGTAAGTACAAAGACAAACGCGGTAGCAACAAGAACTGAGTGTTGGTTACAACAATCTACCCGCGGCGCGGCGACAGGGGTCAGCGGGGCTGTAAATATCGTCCGCAGATGCTCCGGACAGCCGATTAATAAGACAGGACTCCGCCCCCGGCTGCGGCGACTTAACAGCTCCAATTTAACAAACACCACCCCGGCCGATGTGCCGTGAAGATAAGCCGATTACACAGAATCTGGGAGACAACGCAACGCACTACCATCCCTGCTTACAGTAAGGGTAGGTTTTCCCCCGATTATGACGTACGACTGCAGATAAAACAACAATAGCAATAACGCTTCACTTATCAAAAGCTATTTGGATGTTATCATAAATCTTACTATTATCCAGTGTCTAGGACTCTAGATACTTTAATTTCCATAGACGACGAAATATTAATGCTGTAAAGTAAATTAAAATGTTATTCTCATGTAGATATTATTACCTGGCTATACTTCCCATAATTTCAGCATATTTTTAGCTGTAGTAAAACTTTGTGACATAAGTAATAATGAATCAGTTCAATAGTCTACTTTATATGAGTTTGTTAGAAGTAGTTTCCAAATAACTTTTAGTTACAAAAGTTCCAAAAGAGAAATCCTTTTGCATCAATACTAAAGGAAAATTATTAAAAAAATGAGCAACAAAACAAAGACTAGAGAACAAATTAATGCTCCTTTCAGATACTATCGGAGCCGGCGGCAGGATCGCTACCCCAACGCTTCAACCAGTAGTCGCAAAATGTAAAACAAGTTTACCAATCAATGAGTTAAGCTTTAAAGTAGGACTCCTGTCAACAATGAATGCCATAAACGTAAAACAAAACAGTGAAACCAGTCATGGACGATTACTAAGAGAACTGTTTAGTGGTAACAAGCACCGAACAAATGTGACCATTTTTAGCCGGATCCCGAACCGAACAGCGCATCACGATCTCAATCAGCTGTTGTGAAGCAACAGGCGATAGATCATACAGTGTTACCATGTAAGGCTACACGAGACAAATTCTGATGATGTCATGCTCAAGTGCCAGCAACACTAGCGCCGAATTGCGTGCCAGCTCGTAACCAGATACATAATTACACGCCCAAACAAAAGCCTGAGGAGCGCTATCACGAACTGACGAAAATTGTGATCACCACGCAATCAAAGCGTAGGATGATAATAAGTAATAGCATGTAGAGCCGAGATTGAGCAGGCAGTGGAAATTTATGTTCACTCTGGTTTGCAGAGTAATTCCTAACAATTGCTATTGCGCAAGTCGTAGATTACCCTACGTGTCAGAACACTGACTTAGATCAAATTTTAAATGATTTAAAATGGCTACGAAGCTACAACACTCAAGGTCAAGTTTGTAATGATATGAAGAACCCAACTCAATGTTAAAAGATTTCTTAATTGTTATAAATCATCTTCGTGAATAATAATTACACCTGTGTCTAGATCCTTAAGTGCTTTATGAGCAAAATCATTTATTTAGATAACTTAAAACAGAGTGTATTTAATCATGTTAGAATTTAATTAACGCAATTTATACGTGGGTGTTGCTCAGATATCTCACATTACAAATAAGACCCCCTTATTCCATTCAATTAATCAGACAGGACTATTTATAACATATTATTTTATTCTTTTAATATTTAACGGCAATCTAACTCCAGTTAAATGTCTTAGCTGTCCCACAAAAAATATAACATGTGTTGTCTAAACGCTAATAGGACAGACACGTGTGAAAGGAAGGATGGACGGTGGTACGAGATCATATTCCTCTGACGAAATCTTTAAGAAATATATTATTGGAAACAATCTTCGGAATGTTTAAAATGAAAAATTTTGTTAGAGAATCGAAGTCGGGAGATAATATGACGGTTGCAGAGCGGCACTGACTATTCAACGGAGTCAATGGCGTGTGACCGGCGGCTGTCGAGAGGTCGCCGAGCGCTGGGTGACGTTTACATTCTTTGCTATCGTCTTGTTCCATTTTTGTCTTCAAGTGTAACCATTTGATATTAAATGTACCCTTTGGAGGCCACCAAATAGTTACTGGGGTATTAATAGCAAAGCAAAATATGTTTCTAATAAGTATAAGTAGCAGAAGTATACTTGAAATTTTAAAATTGTTAAAACACATAATTAACAGGAATTGGGCAATAATACATTTCTATTTCAATTTAACAACCGTCTTTTTCACAAACCATCCATGAAGTTGATCATAAAACAATGCCTGCACTCATTGACGCACGTCGACGATCGATGGGGTAATAATCTCGCGGTCATCCTAGCCCGGCTTTGTCTGTGCATCGGGAGCGGCATAAAATTATCTGGGCATTAGCGGGCCGAAGGGGGGGCGAGTGGGTGTCCGGGGACCATTTGTCATCGGCGCGGTGCGGTGAGGCGGGGTGTACGCGGCGAAGGGAGGGGTAGGAAGAAAGCGCCGGCGACTCGGGGCGGCTGCAGACGCGACCACAAAAACAAGACGCGGAGAGCAGGGGCGGGCCTGGGCCGCGCTGCTCAGCCACCCGCAGGGACGAGCCTTCACTGCTCGCTCTACGTACTTACACTTACGTTGGCAACGTGTTCGCAAACACATTCCAAAGTCCATTACTTGTTACCTATTGTAGACTTACCTTTGTTTTTGTTACGTGTATTTCAAGACGAAATTTACTGTTGCTGATAGATAACTGATATATCGCTTTTCCTAAATATAGGATAATTATATCAGTTATCTATCAGCAACAGTAAATTTCGTCTTGAAGTCCACGTAACAAAAACAAAGGTAATTCTACAATAGGTAACAAGTAATAGAGTTTGGAATACCTACACTTTGGAATACTTTACACTGATACTCAAAAAAATTAGAAAAACTGACTTTGCTAGTGTAATTAACAGTCAAAGTTCCGAATCATACAATAAAAACGGGTGCTGGAAGCTTGCTTGATACCAGAAAGCAAATGCAATGTGTCTCAAAATTGGATTGACAACTATTTTAACCTTACAAAAATACAAGCAAAAAAGCAGCAAATATTTTCCTTTTTGTAATTGTGGGAATAAGGTTTAATTAAATAAATAAACAAGAAATAAAGAAATAAATAATAATAATGAAAGTGTTTCGCTAAAATTCGCCCACAGCAAACTAAATCTGGGCGCAAATTTCTCCAAACTAAGTTGGCTTCCGAAAAATCCCTCAGTCATAAAAGGGTCAAGCGTTCCTCATCACGTCGCTTGGACCGGCAAAAACACGCCGAGTACAAACTATATTGGATATTAGAACAGAAGGCGCGTGCCGACAAGTTTTTGTCGTGGTCCGGCCACGCACTAGCTCGCTGGACGCCACTATTTAATTTACAAAATTCCGCTACTACGACAATTATTGTTATTAAAATACCTCTATACGTATTACGTACCTACACAAGTACATCACGCCTAAATTACATTTACGTCGTGCTCTTGGATGATATAATAAATTAAAAGGCCTTAGATTAATAATGCCAAAGACTATGCCATGAGTTGACTCTTAATGAAATTCTTTTGCTTTTGGAATTCTTATGCTTTACCTACTTAATTTGAGAATATTACTAGATATTAAGGATGTCTACATTTCTAACAATGGCAATTATGTCCAACACGCGTATGAGGTTAACTGAACGTCATTGGAGTAATCACATTATCAATCTATAATAACAATTATCTTATAAAAATGGTCTTTATATTAGATCTTTACAAAGAACTCATCGTGCCGAATGTTTGGATTTACCGGCATGCAAGTAAAGAGTAAAGAGAAAAAACAGAGAGTAGTTAAATATTATTAAACCACTTGTCATATAAAAAATTTAATTCAACATTAGAGAAAATAGTCGTTGGTGTCGATTCTGGCATGATACTCCAAACTTAAAACTAAATTTAACTGTCACCTTTTCATTCTGTATAAAGAGGGACAAGGTATACCTATATTACACTGTTGTCAAATTTAAGTTTAGGTTTAGAGAATCAAGCCAGAATTGACTATTGTTGTATGAATAAGTTATCTTGCCGAATTTGCCTGAAACACTGCCACCCTTTCGCTTCACTTCAATCAATATAAAAGTGTGTAAATCTTTGAATAATTCCTCGGTTCGCAAATCTTGTATAACACCACTACACCACACAGACCCAGAACAACTGTCCATAATCTAATAATTTTAATAACAGCTATATCGGCCTATCTAGCAGGACAAGTATGTTGTAGTTATCATTTTTATTTTTTAAGTATGTAAATGCTTGATGTTTAAATATAACTTGAAAAAAAATCCACGCGGACCAGGCAGCAGACGGGACTCGAACCCGCACCCTTCGCAATCCGGGCGAATGCATTTTTGTTTTTTTTTCTAGTTATATTTTCTTAAGTATGTATATTTTATATTTCTATATTGTATGGGTGTATTTCATGTGAAAGATCCATTGCGGTGGAAGGTACACGCATGAGAGTGGCTTTTGAGTAGGGTTGCCATCCGTCCGGGTTTCCCCGGATTTGTCCTAGTTTACGGGGCGTCCGGGGAGCGTCCGGCCGGGGTTTCGTTTGTAGTCCGGGTTTAAAAATTTCCTGTTTTGGATCGCCAATTAATCCGTCAATTTAAATGTCTTTAAAAATAAATAAATCTATTCTAACACTGTAACCATAAATGCTGACTTCCAACAAAGATCAGCTTTATCGCCCATACTGTCCGCAATAACAGCGGATTACAGCACTGAAACTTTTTACACTGGCCGGTCAAACATCCCTCGGATGGAAGAAGAAGGGTGTAAAGACAGACTTGTGTCCGAGATTGAGATGTTACTGGAAGTCTCAAATTGGAGCCAACAAAATTTGATTGGATTAACCCAGAACTAGCTCTTTTGCCTACATCAACATAAAAAAAGTTGATTTGTGACATTTTCAACTATTTTTTTATTGGTCTGTCCGGGTTCTGGGTTCCAAAATCCGGGGTTATCACGCCTCCGATCCTGGTTGCCACATTTTAGAGATGGCAGCCCTACTTTTGAGCCGCGATGCTCGCAGTCGTAAACACAGGTTGAGCAGTAAATAAATTAGTATGCTACAGTAATTTGGTAAAAAGTCCTTTTGTATAATGCTCACTCAGATCAATGAGACTTACAAGTAACTTCAGTAAACTCGGATATGTGACATATGATGGGGAGAAAAAATAACTTATTATCTGTAACGATCTTAAAAAGACACTTGTCATATCAAAGACATTTGTCATATCAATTGTTTTGTGAATAAAACAGTAGTATGTAAGTAAACAATTGAACAGGTGGAAAAATTCAGAGTATGTAAGTATTAATTAGGTAGGGATAGTGTGATGATAGGATATCAAAATGCTACCGAAGACTGCGATCGTTACAAATGCAGTTTTGCACGTTTGGTAGACTGTTGAAACTCATCTAAAAATTTGCAGCATCAGAATCTACAACCACATAATGTAACGCTGGTTTAGCATAAGCGTATGGAACAATGATATTATAAATACAATAGTGGTAGATATGTCACTAGCGCACACAAGTTGTTGCTGACAAATTCAGACAATTGTCGTAATTTGATTTAGTCGGCTAATAGCAGCGAGCGAAACAAAACGTGTACCAGTTGTGTCAGTAAAATTATTAAAATGCCAAGTAATGTGTTAAGAAAGTGTAAAATAATATGGTTCTTAGATAAATAAAAATGGAGGAGACACGTCATATATGTATTTTAGCATGGTTTAATTTCTCATTAACTGAAAAAAACAATTCTCGAACTATAAACATGACGGTTAAAGAGAATAAAGGATATGATGGCAGCTGCAGTGCGACAAGGAAGACACGTATGCGTCATAAATTAATCAACCAGAACCGAAATTGTTCGCACAATACATTGTATTGTGCCTACTGCGCTATGTCAAAGCGTTCGTTATGACATAGCGTAGTAGGCACTTGAGTGCGCAACAGGAGTTTTATCGTTTTCTTGTTATTTAGTGAACGTCTTTCTTTTTAATATTTCAAAGTAGGTCTTATGCGTCCCGGAGACGATCAAGTCGACAAGTCTTACGTGATTGACGGTTCATCAAGTGATGAGCAACTTGACGCCCATTGATGGTGCCGTCAAGTGCACACGCTACAGTCACCTACCGACCGTGCCCAAAACTAGTCAAGTGCGAATCGGACTTCGTTCCGTTCCGTACCATTTACTATACAACATTTGACACTATATTGAAATATCAAGCAAATAAAGGTTTTTTTTTGCCTCTCAAATGTGTACTTAATTTTTTTAATTTAATTATTTATTTTGAAAGTGAATATACAAGTCATCTTTCAAGCGTATACCTGTACGCAGCTCCAGGACGCATTTGGTTTCCGTGTGATCAAGTCAGGCTACAAGATTGGATTGCAATTGTTCATGAACAAAGCAAACGAATCAGACTGGATGCCATCATAAAGGAGCTGAATCTGTAGCGATCACTTCAAAACTACCTACTAACAAATATGATTCGAAAAATGTAAAAACAATGATTGTTAAATATTAAATAAATGTGACTTACATTAATAAGATGGTTTATTTCTTACCTATGTAGTGTGTACTTACTTTTCAATCAAGTGTCCACTCTACAACTAATAAATGTAACTCTATGCATAAGAAACAATTGAAACTTTGAAGTTTGATTGGAACTCGGATCAGATTTTAAACGGAATTACTATGACCGTAACACATCTATTATAAAATATTATTATAATGGAAGAGCCAGAATAAAATAATAAATATAAAAGAAAAAATACAATTTTAAGTATACATATATTGCTTAATTTCGTAGATGGGCAAGAGATGATAATAAAATAATATTATGATACATTGACACTTTTCTATGACAACGAATTGAAGGAGGAATCGAAAAGAAAGTTATAAATATATGGGACATTGGCGAAATTTATGTGTAAAACGGTAACAGCCACAGACCCAAACAAGTGTATTATTCCTCTCAGAGGATTTCCCAAAGGAATTTCAAGAAACAGATTTCTATGAATGAGGCGCGAAGAAGTTTTTAGAGCTTCGGAACGAGCGTGTTTTACTTGTATTATAGGCGACAATGGATCACTGAACAAAATATTGTAAAAAAACCCTTACTGTATATTAAAACTTGATTATATAAAACACATTTAAAATACCTACACCTTATTGTACAAATCAGACATATTCCACGAAATTCAAACTAATGAAAAATAATTTAAAGTAAAATCGAACAGAAGCAGCAAATCGTTAACTCAATAGGTACACATACTGAGAGATAGATACTGTGTGTCTACCTCTCCTACAGATATTATAGCACATAGAATCATTAGCGGCAGGCAGTCGGTCGTTTGTTAGAGCCATTCGCGGCCGGAGACGGTTTTTTGTCCTCCGGCCAAATTGCATCCGCACAATACGTGTGGTGTGCCCCTAAATTGATTTAGAATTAATTGCGAAAATAGAAGATGTACCCAGTGATTTCATTAAGGATATATTGTATATAATACTATTAAAAATCTGTGAGAAGTATGATATCACTGTTTTAAATAAAAATAAACTTTCGTTAAACGTACAGACGTGAGGGAAAATAGGGAGGCAGAATACTAGTGCTAATGCATCGCCGTTGCTGATGGCATATTAAGGACCGAGAACAAGGCTCCGTCCCAACAGGTTTTTAATGTAATTGAGTTGGAACACGAATACTATTGGATATCTCTTGCTAATTAATTTTTATTTTGCCCTTGCTAAGACAAAAGATATATAATTATATATGTATGAATGTCAATATAATATGCTGGTAGACCTAAATAAACTAAACGAGCTAGTTCATAAGTATTATATACGGCGTATACAACCAACCGTCGTCCTTAGCTTTCCAGTCTGCAAGTTGCTGTAACGATTTGCTGTGTGATATTTTTGTGAGAAATAATTAAATCTCTTCAGCTTATCCATACTGAGACACTTCCTTTTTGCCTTAGTTCGTAAGTAGTCTTCAGAATAGATATAAGTAGTATAATGGGAATGTATTTTTTTCGTTTTTTGGGATTGAATGGTTTATTTATTCTTTTTGTATTTCATTTTTTTCAGCAGTACCATTAATACAGTACGATAAAAATAAAACAAAAAAATAACATATTTATCAATAGTATCTAGTCCGGACTCAAAAGTTTGCAAATAAGAGGTAATTTACGTCAAATTATATCTCTATTCTACCATTCAATCCACCAATACATGATCGAAGTTTCTAGCTATTAAAGCTTATGACCTGCGCAGACGAGAGAGAGGGACTTTAGTCCGCGGAGCACAGACAAAATCCCCGAATCGTGAAAAAAATTATCCGCCGAGCACTTGCTACGGACTCAAACCACACGGTGTGCGGTCATTTTTTACTATTTACTGTTACAACCCTCCTTTTCTCCTTCATATTTATTTATCTTTCTAATACGGCTTGCCTGGAGGATATTGCTGCCTAGCAATAAGGCCGCCTATATTTTGTACGGTCTATCTATCATGTTTTTGATGTGTAACATCTTTCCTCTCGCTTTCCTGCAATTTGTGGGAGTGATTTCGTGAAATGGGAGGAAAGTGTGTAACAGAAAGTCGCGAAAGCGCGCGCTATTTGATTTGATTTTAGAACCACACGGTTTAGAACATAATGTTTGAATGGTTTATTCCTTTTGTAGTAGGTTTTATTTATTTATTTTTACTAATATTAGGTGAGGTTTCAATTGTTCCACATCATACGCGACTACTGTAAGGCTCGCTCGTTTTTTTTTTACTTTTCTGTCTTGTATGGTGTACCAATATAGAATATTATTAGTAGTCCGGAAATTTAAAGAAGCGCACCGGAAGGAAGCAAATATTCCGAGATTACATTGTGTTGTATTATTTCAAATGAAGTTAAATAAAAAAAGAAGACGTTTTAAAAGATAATACTGGGTCCATCCCTTTATATCGGGTAAAGTGTTCTATTTTTTTCGGGGATTCCCGCATACTTTGTCCAGTCCGGTCTCTCGGCGTCCTCGGTTGTTCGGGGGACTTTTAGTAACGCGGTACTTTGAATCTCTCGTGTGCATTACGCGATGCAGTTAAGCCATCTATTTTGGACATAAAAGCCCACGGAGAAATGTCGCTCGTCTGCGCAGGCCATTATTTGATTTATCACCGAAACTTCAGACTGCAGTCCACCACGTATTCCATAATTTTGAAGGCGATATCTGTAGTACCTTCCTCGTTGTAGTAAAGAAAACGACAATAAAACGTTCTTCTTTAAATTGGAGATTATTTTCCTAATGGTAGTGGCGCGAATATTTTATGACCTTGTCCTACGTATACCTACTTTCTTTTTATTTCTGGGAAAGGTATAAGGCCGTATACAGAAAGAAAGCCGAAAGCCGATCGGCGCCGATCCTTCCTACATAAAGGAAGCCGATTAAAGCAGATCAAGCAAAATGTCGGACTCATCGGACGATGATTTGGTTTTGTTAGAAAATGTTTATTTAAAAATGCGAAAAACAGCTATACATCCTATAAATAGAGAAAGGAAACGTTTCGGAGAATACCATCATTTATTTGTAAAAAAAATTAAATTTGATGAACAAAGATTTTATACATATACAAGAATGATTCAAGAAACATTTTATTACATTTTGGATTTAGTGGAAAACCGTTTGATGAAAAATTGGGGCAATTGGCATAAACAACCAATCCTTTCAGAAGAAAGACTTGTTGTCACCATTCGGTAAGTACGAAACAAATAATTTTAGCGCTTAGTTAATAAAAGATAAAGTTATTAGATTTATAAAAACGATTATAACTTAGATTGATTTAATCTAAGGATAATAATTCAAATACAAATTATTTATTATTCGGACCAGCGCGTGTCGGCGCTTATCGGCGCTTATCGGCGCCGATCGGCGCCGATCAGCACCGACACGCGCTGGTCCATAGAAAAAGGATCAGCGTCAATAGGCGCCGATAAGCGCTGATCGGCGCTGATCGGCACCGATCGGCGCTGATCGGCACCGATCGGCTTTCGGCTTTCTTTCTGTATACGGCCTAACGCTCTACTTGCTACCGGGAGCTGCATCGAGGATATAATTGTGATTGTGAGGACTCAGCCTCGATCATTTCACACAGCTAGAGGGCTCGGTGAAATGAGCAGGGCCCTACCCTAAACAATACTCCTGCACCGGTCATCCGATACGCATTCTGGTGACTGTGAATCCCAAGTTGGGTGCCGAGATTGCGGGTAAGAACAGCTTTAAAAAACCATTGATAAAAATTTCGCAACCAAATATTTACGATAGTTAGGAACTAATCGAATCTTTGAAGTGAACCAGCTAAGCCCGCCAAGCAAGCCACCTTTTTAATTAAAGATTACATGTATTATATTATTATCACTTTAAAATAGACTTATCCACTTCTATGTAGGTAATATAGGCTTCCTGAATAGCACATTCAAATCGTATTACCAACAGTCATTTTATGTTAGGTATGGTTTAAGATTATTACCTCCACCATATAGTAAGTTACGTGTTCAATTAATTTATTTAAGTTATATTTTCAATTAAGTTATTGTGATAGGTTGGTCTTCGTTATTGAATGCAAAACACTATTCATATTAATTTTCAACACTCCACTGTGACCATTTCTGGCATGCTTCTCTAAACGCATGCATGAAAAGTATACATTGTTGTAAAAAATATTGACTTGGAAAATCGTGCTAGAATTGACACCACTCTATATCAGAAAATGAAATATTCTTCAATTTAATCACAATTACTTATAAAAATTTTAGTAAACAGTTTATTTTTGCCAAAAATGAAGATTTACTAAGTATGTTCTTTAAGCCTAAAGTGAATTAGTAGACATTTTTTTAAGATTTGGTTTAAAAAAATATTGAAGTAGTGCAATTCTGTTTTAGTTATTTTAAAAAAATGCTGGCAATACAGATAGCATAAGTAAATACTAGTAAAATTTTCTTTACATTTAAACATCTAGCAGTTAAATGCTAAAAAAATATAACTTTAAGTAAATACAATTAAAATCGAAAATAAAGTAAGGTTGAAAAGTTTTTTTTTTATATTGATAGAGATAAACCAATAATGTTTCACTCATTATAAATTAATAAATGGCAAATAGTGACAACAAACACCCACATTCAATAACTATGGATCTAATCTATTACGAGATTTATTAATCCAAACAACATAATATTAATGTGCTTAATGAGCCTATGATATATGGGGGCCTTAGCCCAGTGAATTCTGATTAATATGCAAATACTTGATGTCATTAATGTAAATTTAATTACAGTAATTACTTGATCTCGAATGTGAACACAGCACAAAATGTAAATGCCAGTGCAATATTTCTTTGCACCACAGATATAATGTAATAGAATTATTAAGAAGGCTCCCTCTATCTGACAGAATCTTGTTGCTCCGAAACTCATTTAGCATAACACACTAGCATAAGTTTCTTTAAACAATATGTAGACATTTTTATGTAAATAAAATTATTGTTTAGCTGAATGTTTATATGTCCAAATTTACAATGGCACACAGTGTTTTAAGAACCTCGATTTTGTGACATGCCCTTTTTAACCCAAATTTCTATAGATTAAGCTATTATAAACACTGAAAAAATACTGGAAAATTTCTACGATACGTAGTTTTCGAGAAAAAAAATTTCAAAGTTAACCCTTTTTTCGATCCGGAATTTTCAAAAAAACAATGTTACTCTTCTATTCAACATGTTTTTTTGTTTTGATTAAATGTATGTTATGTGGCTTTGTACAATAGATTTTCCCACAAAATTTGAGCCTTCTAAAGCAAATCGTATAGAGGATATGTTTTATTTTTCAAGTTTTTATTTATATTTCTTTTCTTTAGTATAACGGCGTATTCGGATGAATTTTATTCACTAAAATATCGAGCTTTGTTGTCCCTATACACAGTATTTTTTTTGCAACCGAATACCGCGTTATGTAGAAGTTATGAGCTAAAATCTTTTTTTTTCAGGGTTGACAAAAATTTTATTCCGTCCATTTAATTATGAAATTGAAATATAAATAACTTCTCATAAATAAATATTTACAATGAATCATTTATTTCTGTATTTATAATGAAAGAATCGATGTAGTCCTCAAAATCAATATCCTCACATCAATCTTACTGCGTCACTTGGATCTGTCACTTTTAATAAAGAAACTACTGCAGATGGTAATGGTGTCAAGTTTTGATTATTTTTTCTCTCTTGCATTCGAATGTTTGTTATAACAGGGACCGATGTTTCCAGCGCTCTATTAAACAAATTCACGGCTCATTTTTCGGGTATGGTGCTCCCTATCGTTCCGGTCTCCGCAGCCTGCTCCGAAAGCATCCCTATAGGTATAGTGTCTGATTTGATAATATCGGCACCATGAATTAAAACTTTGTGCAACGTTAAACCCCTTCCACATGACACAATTTGATTGCAAATCTGATTGCCGATTGAATTGAGTACAATCTGGTCGTCCGTCTACACATACACAACAAGATCGCCAATTTCAGTTTTATTTGTTGCCTCTGCTGAACGGACTTATTTGTATTAAGATGCCTCTTGATTTTTTCCAAGAAGCAAAAAATTGGATTAATCTTGGCTCTAACTACAAATGTAGATGAGAAAAAAAGAAATAGAAGACTGTGGCCAAAACAATGGTTATTAAAAAGAAAGCAATTGAGTGACTTAAATATAGTTATATTATATTTAAGTGAATTCATATCAATTCATAAACTTAAATATACTTAAAGAGTAATATTTTTATCAATATTTTTCCACTTATTCAGCAAAATCTCTAAGGAATTATGCCTTGCTTGTTTATTTTTATATAATGGGTTAGACACATCCCAAAGGCATGGCAAGTCTTTATATATATATAAAATCTCCTCCATTATTTCCCGTTCAGATCGAATAGACATAATATTGTCGTCATGTTGCTCCATCTTTCTTCTCAAAAGACAAGTCAACGCACACACAGCGGGTGTGTGCCGTTGACCTGAACGCCACTTAAATTGGACGTAAAATTGTATCGTGTGGAAGCCACTTTACGGACATCGGACACCAATTATAGGTAGCAACATACTTATATTACATGATTGCTAGACAAAACAATACGTAATGTGTGGAGATCATCCAACAGCCATTGTTCGATCCCCAGGATTTGGGAAAATTTTTGGCGGAACTTGTCTGACATAGCCATTCGTGCTGTATTGCCATCATTTGTTGTACCCAAATTGGGGCGCACTACGTCGACCAGTAAACACATCTGCTTTCTCACTTCATTTTGAATATTTATATAAGTTATATTCTCTTTGTTCTCCAATAACAATAAATAGGTCATATCATATGTTAAAAGAATGCTTATTAACATATATTATAGGAACTCATTTTATTTTTAAATACTCAGTTCTGGAAGTGACAACCCTAATACCGGAATTATGTTTAATCAATGTTTTTGTTTATAACTAGTACATAACGCGTTTTCGGTTGCATTAAAAATACTCTACATAGGGACAACAAACTTCAATATTTTCATGTATAAATATTATGCGAATATGCCGTTATTCTTAAGAAAAAAAAAGGAAATCGAAAATTTTATTATTTTTAGTATTTTTCCAGTGTTTATAATAGCTTAATTTACAGGAATTTGGGATAAAAAGGGCATGTCACAAAATCGAGGTTCTTAAAACACTGTGTGGCATACTGTTAAGATGGCAGAATTTTATTAGGCATTAGTAACCTTTAGTAAAATTTTATTTTACATAATTTGTTTAAGCATAATAGCTGTTCGCAGTCAATGGGTTTTAGTGCAACCTCAGTGAGCTTGTCGCTGCACAATATATAAACAAAGCAAAATTAAATATTTGTATGACAAACTGTCTGCAATTTGATGGCACTGCTTTTTAATTATAGTGGATATTAAACTTATGCCTACTTACTACAATACAAAGATGAATCTGGATTTCAAAATTTAGCTAAATGAGTGAATGCAAAATGACTTTCTACAAAATAAAGTTGATGCCATCCGCTGATATGCATAACAATATTATGACATTAAGGCAATTATTATAGAAAGATTCTCAGTGATTGATCTAGTCTTGAGCATAGTTAGAAAGGGATGTCGCTATATATAGCACATAGCGACATCCCTTTCTAACTGTACTCAAGTAAAGATCAGCACTTAGTTGTCATTCTGTAATACGGGCTTAAGAGTTCTATGACATAGACCTTTAGTAAAATTGCATTATTTTAAATTGGATTCACTTACTAAGATAGTAATGTCTATACATACATACATTTAATAGTATGTAATAAGCGAAATAGATTCATAAACACTGTTTAGGTTTTCAAAAAATATTAGTCTTTTCTCATCTAAAGAAATAATAACATATATTTGTGTGCTACTTTAATATTGTTCTGGCACAAATAATTAACTTTTTATTGACTTACCTTACAAATAACTGTTCTTGATTGTTGACCCTCCATGATACAACTGTAGCTCCTAAAACAAATCCACAATAAAATGATGAATCAAACTGTATTACAAAATGGTCCAAAAATTATACATTAAAATACTCTTTTATATTAATTTGCAATAATTGTGCAATTTGCTTTCATTTACTCATTGATTGGTGAGTTATGAATATAATAATATGACATGAGATTTAAAAAATATTAATTAACTACACTAAATCATTTGCTTATTTATTTGGTATGGTAATAACATTGCATCACTGTGTATGACTCTTATGAATATTTTTTGTGAGTACATCAAATAGCAACCTAAAATTTAAAAGCAAGTATCTACAGTTTACTTCCTACAATCCAATAACCAAGGTCATGATCGCTGCCGACAACTTATTCTATTCACTAAAAAACTAACTCCTAAGAGATAAATTTAAACAGTACGAATTGGCTATTGGTTTCACCAATTTTCAGGATATTGATGTCCTATATCTCTGAATTAATATGCCATTAATAAATTTATAATATTTACAGAAATTACTTTAAAATTTTAAAAGTTCCGCGCGTCACCATTGAAAATAAATACAAAAGTAAAGGTTATGCGGCCCTATGAACGACCACCCTGATAGTACAGAAAATTAAATTAATAGAAAAGTGTGAATTATATTAATTGTAGCAAAAGGAAATTATTAACATGTTTATTACTTACCGAAAAGATTTACGGTACAAGTTGTATTGTTGCCTCTGTCGAGAACGACAACACTCGTCGCTGCCATTTTCCGTTTGACAGCGAAGCTAACTGACAGTCAGAGGCTTGAACAGAGTTGCCAGCTACTTGATGTAGAATTCCTCGCAACTTTTCCAAATATGAGATACTTTATTTTTTATTGACAGCCAACTTTTTAGAGTTACATACTAACCATATTAACAACGAAACCTTTTTACGTAAAAAAATCTTATTTCAGTACCCCTAGCACGAACCATTGTCGAATTCGAATAGTTTGCAAACCGAAATGTCAATGTCAAATTTTGTATGGAAACTTGAACAACAGCGGCACAAAGTACGTTACGAGAACTAAAAATCAGTACACATTTGACAATGACATTTCGGTCTCGCAAACGATACGAATTCGATATTGGTTCGTGCTAAGCATTAAATATTTGAACTCTTTTACAACAGCCATTCATCTGTATTTTTTTGGAAGAGTTTAGGATATTAAAGATAAAAGGGTCTCTCCGACAGAGGTGGCCTGCAGCCGCGTCAAACCTTTATTGGTCGTTCTATTTAACCACTCTACACACATATTTACCACTTACATTGAAAACTAATACAACCAACAGGTGGCTGCAGGATGCACCTTCTGTGAGACACTTTATACATTATGGACTTTGGACCCATTTCTGGCATAATTCTGTCTAGCTAAAATTAAAAAAAAACATTGATTTAGTTTCGGGGATGATTTTCTAAACTTATAACATCATCAGTCTCTCATTTTCATTCTGTATTGAAAATGACAAGAATACACTGTTATCAAATTTAAGTTCAAGCTTAGAGAATCATGCCAAAATCGTCACTAATATCGTTTTTTTTAGGTATAGAAAATCGTACCAATATAATTATATATCCTTGTCATATTTTTTTAATAACAGAATGAATATAAGAAACTGATGTCGAATTATATTTGAAGTTTAGTGAATCATGCCCATTATTTCATTTTATAAATTACCATGTTACCAACATGTACGGTAATTGAATCATAAATTCGAAAATTGTGGTGGTGTGTTTTTTTTTTACTATTATAGCATTTTAAAATAATATAGTTTATAAACAGTAAATTGTATTACTTTATCTCCAAGTTGGAACGTTCTAACTACTAAATAGTAGTTTATGAATTTATAATGGAAACACTGCATTTCGTTTCGTTCGAGGTTCCAGTTCGAGGCCCAAGCGCAAATTTTGACAGAACCAAAATCGTATCGTCAAATGTATGGAAACCTCATTTTTAAATTGAAGTAATTAATATTCACGAAATTATATTCTTGTCTTTGTTAACTACTGATAAAATATATTGAACAAATATTTTATGAAATAAATAAATATTAATTTCCGAACGTTTCTCATACGAACCAATCAAAAATGGCCAACGCTGTGCCGGCAAGTGTCATTTTGCGGCATCATCCGCGACGTGTATTTTTCCGGTTCTTGTCCTTTCATTTTCGTTTTATTCGCAGGTACAGTTAGTTCGTCGGTGAAGACACGTACGAAAAGAAAACCTTGTCGAGTTCTAAAATGTTAAGTTCACTAAAAATAGTTTTACTATTAGGAGTAATTTATTTATGCAAGGCTGCTGAGGAAGATGTTATCGACCTTACAGATTCGGACTTTTCGTCGGTCTTAGCTCAACATGATACTGCACTAGTCATGTTTTACGCACCATGGTAAGATAAATATACTTTTAAGTGTGCAATTGTTTCACACAAATCTATACATCATCTATCAGAGAGTACACTTGTTAACTTTTACCTATATAATTAAAGGTGCGGTCACTGTAAAAGACTGAAGCCGGAGTTTGCGGTGGCAGCAGGCGTGTTGAAGAACGATGACCCTCCAGTTGCCCTAGTCAAAGTAGACTGCACTGAGGGTGGAAAGAGTACTTGTGAACAGTACTCAGTGTCTGGATACCCTACACTGAAAATATTCAGAAAAGGAGAAGTTTCACAGGAATACAATGGCCCTAGGGAGTCTAGTAAGTTGTTTTATAAGTTATGTCAAAAAATAATTCAAATAAAGTTTTTATGTTTCAAATAAACAATTTAACTTTATTAGCGCTCACAAGGATTTCTGTAGCTAATTTTGTGTGTCTTTTTTGTTTTAATAATACAGTAAATTTAGTTCCTAAAAATTAACACTCCTATTACTAACTAGATGGGATTGTCAAGTACATGAGAGCCCAGGTTGGCCCCAGCTCCAAAGACTTGCGTTCTGTGGCTGAGTATGAAGCTTTCATTGCCAAGGATGAAGTAGTTGTAGTGGGCTTCTTTGAAAAGGAGACTGACCTTAAGGGAGAGTTTCTGAAGACTGCTGACAAGATGCGTGAAGAAGTTTCCTTCGCCCACACCTCCACCAAGGAAGTTCTCGAAAAGAGTGGATACAAGTAAGTACTAAAAATGATTTTTATTTAAATCAAGATAAATTATTGTTTTTAAATATGTGTTTTGATTTAAATTTATGCATGAAAGTATTTCCCTAGTAAGTAAGAATACAGAATTGGTAAGTAATTTATTTTCGTTAATTAGCTCATTTTTATGTTCAAATACAGTGATTAGCGTAAAACTAAATTTACATACTGTATATCCTTATCCAATTTAAAACCACGACACTAATTAACTATAATACTAACTATACTTAATAATTGGCTGTTATTCCACAAATTAATAAAAATTAACATTCTTATTTAATAAAATAGGTAGTAACTGTTAAATAAACTCTTTTCACTCTTGTTATTTATTCAGTTGATATCAGGACTATTTAAGAATAGAGTACAACCAGACACTGCTATGCAAATAACATACTAGAATTTTAATTATTACTTTGTTTAAGAATTTAGCTGATGGATTTTTAGTCTCAAGAAATTTATTGCTAGAAAGTTACTTCACTAACATAGAACTTTACTTATTGATTGTGAAACAGGCCTGTTGTAAACTTTTTTATTTTAGGAAGGTTTGCAGCTACCAATCAGTTATTAAATAAAAACAAAACAATATCTAAAAGCCAATTAAAAACTTCCACATATTAAGTTTTACTCCAACTGTTAATTAACAAAATGAGTTGATAAATTATTTTATTGTCATCATCTACCTACTAAATTTTATTTTCTACCATAACATAATTTTCATGTCATGAAGTGTAATTTTCTATAGGGATAAAACACTGATTAGTCTCAGTACTGTACCCCAAGCACAAAATTTGACAGTTTCATATTTTTATCGCCAACATCAAAGTTTCTGTGGAAACTAAGCAGCTGCTCTACCAAATACTAGAACAAGCAAGCTTTGTCCATAGAAACTTTGACATGGTGATACAAATACTTTCTCGCTAGTTGTGTTTTTGGTTAGGTTAGCTTCTAGCATAATTCCACTTATATCAGAATTTGCTAGCAGTAGATACTCGTCATCTAAATAAAAGGCAACCAGTACTGACTGATAGATTATCAAAACACAACTCAAACCAATAAATGGATTTTTCTGAAAGTTTCCACCAAAATTATTATTACACACTTAGTTTTCTTATTTTCCAAAATTCACCATGTTAGAAGTTACAACAGGGGATGAAATTTTGTTTGAAACTTCATAAATTATGAAGATGGTAAATTGATAATTAACATACAATATTCGAATTAAACCTATTTACTTATACTATATATTATTTAGTATTTACAGGACTGCATAAAAAGAGAGTGTAATGTTTTCAGGGTTCTTTTATTATGTATAATTATTTTTTACATATTTACCTAAATATAATTACTCGAATTTTAATTGCAGGGTTTTTAAAAAAGGAAAAATAGCTAGGTATATTATGTTTAGAAGTAATTACACAACTACCTACTAATTGTAACTATGAAATTCAATTTCCCGTATATAATGATGTTATGGATTGATTAATTCAGTACTTTTTTACAGTTCATGCTTGTTATTATGTTTCCTTAAACATTATAGGATGTAATGCAATAATGGTCTGTTAATACACTACAGTTAATGATCTGAAATTGTTTAAGTTAGGTAGTTTAGTTTCGTAAAATCCTCTGTTTCTAATTTCTCAATGTCATAGAACATGTTTCCTCTTCCTTACGTCTATAGGTACACCTGTCATTATTTTAACTTTCACACTCACTGCATCTAAAAATGTTAAATGAAATATGTTAAACCTCATTCCATCTCTTTTGAATTAAAATAGTAGGCAGGGGGTGATTTATTAATCAAAGCACTTATGTTTTTAGCACAATTTTCTCTTGCCCCTGGTATAAAGACGACCTCCTTGGCCGAGTGGTTTGTACGCCGGGTTTCATGGTGTCGCCGACTCGAGAGGTCCCGGGTTCGAATCCCGGTGGGGGCAGATGTTTGTGTGATGAATACGAGCATTTGTACTCCAGTCATGGATGTTTAATAATTAAATCTATATAAAATATACTTATATATGTACAGTATATGTATTCTATCCGTTACCCTAGTATCCCATAACACAAGCCTTATAGTGCTTACTTTGGGGCTATAACATGGTGTGGTTTTGATTAACCATTATTTTGTTATCTTTTGATCAAAATAGTGCCATAGAACGATAGTTATTGCTTCAAGATTTTGTCATGAGTAGGTACTCATTTTCATCTATCATTATCTCAAATAAATTCTAAGCTATAAATGTCTCCTCTTTTTTACTGACCACTTAGCAACATATACCATTAGACATTCTTTAAGATGTAAGCTTCTGTTGGTCACATATTTAACATGAATTGTATGACAATCAAAAGAAGAGCTCGCGAACAAAACGGTATAATTACGCATCTGGTCAAACTACTTTTTTTTTACAATACCGAGGTTTGGGGTCGGTCAAATTTGAATCTCAAATAATTTTCAATCAAAAATGCCTAAAACAGTGTAACAATTACTAAATTTACAAATTAAAAACCATGCCAAAAGCTTACTAGGTATTTTCATTCAGTTTTATACAGCTCATTCATTAAATGATTACATCCACAAGTTTGCCTTACCCTTGTACTAGAACAGATGATAATACAGTATTAACTATGTTGAAAACTACCCAGCTATGAATTGAGTAATATTTTTACAATTTATGACATTAACTTACATGCGTAATGAACAATCATAAAGAAAATGAAAATTACAAAATTTTCATGTGTGTTTCTATTGTTAACAGAAACAATGTGGTGTTGTTCCGACCGAAAAAACTCCAGAACAAGTTTGAAGACTCCCTGGTTGTGTACAAGGGCGAGCCAGAGACCCTCAAGGCATTCATCAAGGAGAACTTGTGAGTTATATTGTCATTACAATAATGTTACAGTCTTGTAGGCATGAAATTTAATACTTGTTAATTTATTGCTTTTGTAGTAACTTTAAATGTTTGCTTATCATTTTAGGTCAAAACCACAGTACAAAAACTGTGTTACAAAAACATTAAAAAAACATAATACATCTAGCAAAATATTCGGAATTGTTCATTACAAATATTTAAGTAAAACCAATTGCTATTGATATTGATTGACAGTTCTATACAAGTAGAAATTGTATGCATAAAACATGTTGATACTTTATATAACATTATATTTCTCTAAGATAGAGAGATTTTCTTCTTGAATTGAAGCGCCTGTCTAGGGAAGCAACCTCCACCTTTCAGAAAAACAGTAAAATAACACTACCTTTTGGTGGTGTTGTGTTTCTGTTGGTGAGTAGGGTTCCAGGGGTAGAGGATCGGGTTTAGGCCGGTATGGTGAGGATGGCTGAAGAGGTACCAAGATGGCACCTTCTCTACTGGACTCCACTTAGGGCGTGTTCAGATGACACGCGCCGACCACGCACACGCCATGTTTTTTTCTTTTCTTCTAAGCGTACCTCCCGCTCTAGCTGAAACGCAGGTGCAAGACATATGCATTGGTTGCATAAAATTGAGTCTTAAGACACATCAATAAATCTCAAATTGCGTTTATCGCGCGAATATATCTGCGTATGCGCGACGTGTGCGTGGCGTGCGCGGTTGGACTTTGATAAACGGATTCAGAGCTTTATTGAAGTGTCATAAGACTCAAATTCTATACTACCAATATCGAAGCGTGGGTGGCCACGCGCGTGCTTACGCGTAGCGTGTGCGTGTCGTCTGAACAAGGCCTTACACTTAAGATCAGGTGGGGTGGAGTATTTGTTGCGCCTCGTATCGTAATCGTAAATATTATAAATAGTTTAGAAGAGGATATTTCCAAATGCTTCACATTTGCTGCTGTACAGCTTTATGCTCGATATTGTTGACAGCCACGGTTTAGTCGGAGTACGTCAGAAGGACAACCTTCAGGACTTCAGCAACCCATTGGTTGTTGCTTACTACGATGTGGACTACGTGAAGAACCCTAAGGGCACCAACTACTGGAGGAACCGAGTGCTCAAGGTCTGTCTTTACTTTAGCTGTATAATTTATATTTTCCGAAGCTTTTAATGTCAAAAAAATTATAAATTAAATATTTTATTCAGTTGTGCGGGGGGTCCCCGGAAAACTGACAATGTTACCTTGCCGTTTCGCCAAAGTAATGTGTTGATCAAAAAAACATAACTGTAATATATATATATACTAAAGACAATTCTACTAGAAGAAATTCTATTAGTAAAATTTTCTTTAGATCTAAACATGTAACACTTATGAAAAATATATATATGTATATATAATAAGGTACAAATACTCGTATTTATCACAGAAACATTTAACCCCACCGGGATTCAAACCTGAGCTTTCTGAGTATGCGACAACTTGAAAACCGGCGTACATACCACTCGAGTCATTCTGATTGTTGTCTGGTGTGTGTGCCCAATTATCAAACAAAATTGTTTATTTAGGTTGCCAAAGAGATGTCGGAAGTGACCTTCGCCATTAGTGACAAGGATGACTTTACCAACGAGATGAATGAGTTCGGTGTGGACTTCGCCAAGGGTGACAAACCAGTGGTAGCGGGCCGCGACGCCGACGGGAACAAGTTCGTCATGAGTGCCGAATTCAGGTAAACGACAAGTTTTTATTGTTAGTATTATTTAGTAAATTAATTACATAATGATATAGAAGCATATCCAAGACTCCGTCACTCTGAAATTAAACGATAGCGTCAACGATATTAAATACCCTAGATACACCATGAGCGATCAAAATGTGAAACTTGAACATCACTCAAGCACTTAAGCGCAGATAGTTGGAAAGTTTTTAACTTAGTCTCATTTCGTATTATTCTAATTTCGTGTAAAAAAGGGATTTTCAAATCATGCAGGATTATAATAGTCTTCATCCATCCTTATAGAGGCATTGTGAATTTGTGAAGGATTTATGATCTACTAGCTTTCGCTCGTGACTTCGACCGCGTTAACTTTATTTTTAAATCCCATAGAAAGTATACATATTTCCATGATGAAAAGTTTCCTACGTCTTATTAATGAACTATATGTGTAGGTACTGAGGAGTTTTAGCCAGAGTGGATAAAACTCAGGGGACGTAGTTACTAATTAAAAGATACTAGATTGTTAATGTTATTTATTTGATTCAGGCGAATATAATTATTTTTATCTAAGCTACGAAAGGGTTGGTGCCTGAAGATCGTCTCTTGTATGGAACCTTCTATCAAGAGATTCCTTATTTCAAATCTTAAAATCATGACATTAACTTTTTAATATAACTGCCAACCGTAGGCATTGCAAAAGCAAAGAGTTTACCTAAACAAGGAGGCAGTAACGTAACGGACGTTACAGTACCAAGTTCCATCCAAATCCGTTCAGCCGTTTTTGCGTGATTGAGTAACAAACATACAAACTTTCACATTTATAATATAGTAAGATAGGATACTCCATGTAATATGGAAGCCTTTTTTCCTAGCAATTTAAATATTATATTTTGATGTGCTAAAATTTATCTGGACAACTTTGTAACCTGTATTCGCAATTAAGATGATTTGAATTTTTTATTTACATATCGGAAGCCGATGATAATTACAGAGAAACCATTTCAATGATAGAGAAATCAAAGTTTATGAAGTTAAATGTTAACGATAATGCTTTTCTGATTTAACACGCCAATTGTTTCCACTGTAGTCACAACCTGCTTATCGCGTTTTATAACCATGATAAGCATTGTTCGACTTCATAACAAAAATGGCCAGTAACTAGAAATTATGTTTGAGAAAATCTTCTTTAATCTAAACTAATATTATTGTTATATATTAAAAACTGACTGTTTTGGCTATTATGATTTTACTTCTGAATTATGCTGAATTTTGGTATACAAATAAATGCTGGGAGACGGTAAAAGGCTACTTTTTGGCACAAAAATAAAATCTTAATGGGGTAAAATGAGGGATGAAATGTGTGGAAACTGAAGTATCAATTTACTGCTCAGTCGAAGTCGCGAGCATGCTAGTGTACATCTTATATACTTGGATAGTAGATGAATATAGACAGCCAAGTCAAGGTATTCTCATAAGCTTTTCAATTGCCTCAGTTTAGTTAAACCATAATAATTATTTCTGTTTAAAGAGCTTGATTGAATATTGATATACATTTAATATGATTGATGTTCTGAATTCCGAATAAATAAATAACTAAACTTAGTATATCAATTAAGACCTCGGTTATATTCTGAGGGATTGTTCAGCATAGAATTCAAATTCCCCTTCCACCCTTAGTGATTTCTATTAAATACAAACAACTAAGAGCCACACTCAAGAGGAGTTAATTAACTTTTAAGTTTGACAAAAATTGTCTGTCACTTTCTTTGCGATAACTATAGAATAAGTGCATGACTTCGTAGACTCCGTTTTAAAAATAAAACTAAAGATTTGTTGCCAGAATATTTTTATTATTAAGACTTATAATAATTACATTTGCTAAGTAACGGAACCAGATTGTCTTTACATTTTATTGGAGGTTGATAATTGAAATTGTCTGTTAATGAAGTGTTATTATGTTGACCTCTGAGTACAGCTGTATATCAATTGCTTGCAATATTAAACTTGCAGCATTGAGAACCTGTTGGCATTCACCAAGGACTTGGTCGATGGCAAACTGGAGCCGTTCATCAAGTCCGAAGCTGTGCCGGAGAGCAACGATGGCCCGGTGAAGGTGGCCGTTGGCAAAAACTTCAAGGAGTTGGTGACGGACAGCGGTCGCGACGCCCTCATCGAGTTCTACGCGCCATGGTGCGGCCACTGTCAGAAACTGACGCCCATTTGGGAGGAACTCGGAGATAAGGTGATTTTGTTTGACTAATCTCGACTATTTTTACTAAATTTTGCAAGGGAAAGTCTCTTGCAAAGCTATGTAGTTATTGGAATTTATATGTAAAAAATAAAGATTAAGTTCATCGCGCCCTGGTGTGGTCACTGTCAGAAACTGAAGCCCATTTGGGAGGAACTCGGAGATAAGGTGATTTTGTTTGCCTAATCTTTTATTCTTTGCAGTTGTAACCACTCAGCAATTCTAACTAACCCTAGTTAGGATGGCGGATTATGGCCCGTCCTCTTTATTCCATTGATAAACAAGGACTGCTCCATTCCATGCTCTAATAGTAGACCTGGGATTCTTTAAAAGACTTGTGAAGAAGCAATTATGCAGGTCGGCCAGCTATCTTCACGTCTGGTCTCCACTGTCACTTAACATCAGCTGAGGTGGAGTCATAGACCTATTTATAAAAAAAGAAGGGGCATTTAATACTTAATGGATTGATGGTGAATTTTATTTCAAATAATGAATTTATATTAACAGCTCAAGAATGAGGAAGTGGATATTGTGAAGATCGATGCGACCGCCAACGACTGGCCCAAGTCTCTATTCGAGGTTTCCGGCTTCCCAACCATCTACTGGAAGCCCAAGGACTCCTCTCAGAAGCCCGTCAGATATAACGTAAGTAACTCTCGAAATAATTAATGAATAAAATAAAAAATAACGATTATTTATTTCGGAGCACAGCAGCCCATATCACACATTTTAAACCAAACAATCCATTCAACATTAAATTAATTTACAAATATTCTATCACATTATAGCAACGAATTAGAAAAAATTTGGAATACGAACTTCTCTAAAAAGTGGTTCCATCCAAATCGCGATCAAGTGGGCGGGGCAAAAAAACTGCTATCTACAAGCCACTCATGGGATTTTTTGGGATTTCCGTTTAAAATTAATCTTACCCAATGAACTGAATTAATTTGCAGACACTTGGTATGTCAAGAGTCAAATCTTACGTTGGAGAGAGGGGGGTCTCGGCAAATATCACGCAATTTTTTTTCACAGTAGTATCTATTAAGTATTCTATTGTTAAATTTTTATTACACTTATAACGTGCCTTCTCAGCAATATTGATTACTAACTAGTCTTAACTAGTCGTAAATAAAAGCATGAAGCATTTTCTTTTCTTTTTACAATAACAATCCAACGCGTTTACGAAAGAAACCCACATTTTGAAAAATCTTACGTGAGATTGGGGGATGGGGTTGAATAAAATCTCACGACATCTCACCAGGGGGGACGGGGGAGGGACAGAAAATCCAAAAAAACACCTCACGTAATTTATGGACGCCCCCTTTCTCGTAGTGTGTATGGCTACCATTAGCTTAGTTCTTCACATTGTAGGTAACTACAATATACAATATCTTATTTGATTGCAGTTACCTACAATATCAAATTAATTAGTGTCAAACATTCCAAAACGGAAATAAATAGCATTGCAGTTTTATTTTATTTTTAGGGTTCCATACCTTACAAGGAAAAACCGAACCTTTAGAGGATCACTTTGTTGTCCGTCTTTCATGACCCTTTTTCTCATGTATTGAGTTGAAATTTAAACGATATAGTCAAACATACAGTCTCTTGAAGCTGTGAAAAAATCACACTTCCAAGTTAACGTAAGAAAAGATACGGCCGTTAATAATGCGTACCTACAATTTTGTACGGAACCAGCAGTGGGCGAGTTTTTGGTTTCAGCATTACAATGCTAGATTTTCTTATTACTTAAGTTATTTTTCACTAGAAAAATATCAACTCTGTTCATCTAACAGGTTGGAATATTTAAATATATCTTACATATTGAAAGGTCTCGTGATAGAAGTTCCAAACGATTCCCATGTTTCCAGAAATGAAGGTTAACAATTGGAAGGAATGAGTGGAAAAAAGTGTTATCGGATAAAAATACGCATAATATTTTGATTCGTGTCAAAAACAAGACCCTAGCAAAAGTGTTTACTGACAAACAATGCATACATTTCAAGATTGCAAATGTGATATGAACACAACACAAATGTGTTAGTTAACACCTTTGTCCTCTCACCCCTGCAATTCTTTCGCTCCTTGTTCAACATCATACACTACAAGCAGTTTCCTTGCAATCTGATCGCTGAAGTGTCATTAAGAGCCCTTCACATTTTTTGCAAAAAATCGTAATTTTTGAGCGCATCGCAGAAAAGATTTTGACTATTTCCAATAGAAGTAAACAGTAGATTTATTCTTCCTATTGCAGTGTTTCCTAACCTTTCCAATACTGCTACCCCTGTAACCTATTAGGAAAACAGCTTTTACCCCGACTTTAAAATGTTAACATCAGTCCAAGAAATTCCAATTTGGCCGCTACATCTTCGTCTCTAATAATGTCATCATCAGGAGAAAATCTCGCCCCGCTTCCCACACTCAGCACCCCGCGGCGGGCTCGCTAGCAAGATGGAGCGCATGCTCTATTTAGTAGTTTTATTATATAGTATTTTCTTAGATTTGACCAAATAATTAGGTTCTTTGTTACCCCCAAAGTATGGCTGATTTAACCCCCGAGGGGTAATTACCCCCAGGTTCGGAACCCTGGTCCTATTGTAAGTTAAAATAGAATATTTGCAAATACTATTTTCTTTTTTTATACTAATCGTTCTACTGCAGCTAGTTTACAGAAAAAAACGATAATATGCACAACTTCAAACGCCTCAATCTCCCAATAATATTCAGTAAATTAGATCAAATTAATTACTACGACATCAGAAATATAAAATTTCGATTTTCTATCTCATTAATTATAAAAAAAAACATCTATCTAACCTTCGTGAGTTTTCCCAAAAAATAATGAAGGTTTACCTCGTATTTTGATATTGAATTAAATAGAATTACTATCAAAAACTTTCATAAAACTAATCTACCATCATTGAACTACTGAAATATGTATATATTTTTATAATTAGTTCATTAATAATTATTTTATAAGACTCGAAACATCACCCGTAAAATGCAATATATACTAGTGCAAATCTACCTACGCGCCGATCAGTACGGCAGCGGCGCAATTTTGTAAAAGGACTCTTAATCTTATTATTTTTCCGCTTAATATGTAATAATATTATTTATGACAGGGCGGTCGTGCTTTGGAAGACTTCGTGAAATACGTGTCAGAGCACGCGTCCAGCGAACTTAGCGGCTGGGACCGCAAGGGCAACGCCAAGAAGACGGAGCTTTAAATTAAGTTGTGATCATACTTTTATAAGAGAGAAGATCTGTGAGTGAATGCAGTGCGTGCGAACTGCGTGCCTGGGTGTCGATTCTGCTACGCTAATGTTAAAAATCGTGTTTCAATAGCATCACTTTTTAACACAGTTCTTGTTACTTAAACATAAAATAAATGCATATACACTTTAGGACACACCTATCTACCCACTTAGTGTTACATATAAGATTCAACGGTCTGTAGCAAATAAATAATGTTTATGGTCTAGCAATAATTTTAACAACACACGAAAATATGGTTAATTTTCAGCTTTAAAACTGCGTAGGTAGTAACTTTTTGCTCAATGTAATATTTATTTTAGCTAGGTACCATCAAAACTTAAAATGCTAAGTGGGCCGATAGATGTGTTCAGAAGTGAAGATAACAAATAAGCAACGAGTAACCAAATATATTTGTGATTTTAAGTAACAGTAACTGTGGCAATAATCAAAACTACTAACTAAAAGCATTGACACACGATTATTACTTTAACTTTAGACACCCTGATCAACATACACTGACTTGTAAACTTGGTACACTTTGTTGTCTGCCATTTTATGTTCCCATAATAATTACAAGTTACCCAGTTTTCAGTTCAGTCTTACCTAGCATAAAGAGATCTAAATACAGTAATTTTTAATGCATTTCTTATATATATGTCGGTGGGCTAATGAATAAATTAGGTTGTATTTATAACATTTACTGGATTTATTTCTATAACCCCTTGACCTTTTTTGTTTTTTAATTTACTAGCTGTGCCCCGCGGTTTATTAGGGATATGAGTAACAAATATACACACTCGCAAACTTTCGCCTTTATTAGTGTGGTTTGTTTACTTAAACACGTTATACTCTATCAGATTCAGTAAGAGTACGTATGGACAGATATAACTGACTGAAATAGGGGAGAACAAACCTAGAATTAAAAACATTGCTTTCTGAAATAAGAAAAAATAAAAATAAATAGGTGTACCTACACATATGTGATAGTGACCCATCCTTGTTTCAGAAGATTAGTTTTTGTTATTGGTCATATATACTGATAAATCATCCACAATAAATTATGATGAAAACTGTAGTTTTTCATGTATGAAAATAGGTTCAGCATTTAAAATACTGAGACTTTTTTTTTAATAGTTACGTCTGACAAATGACTCCACCCCACCCAATGTTAAGTGATGGTGAAGTCCAGACGTGAAGATAGCTGGTACAGCAGTTCTACCTGCGACACCGCGCCTTCACGCCTCTTTTAAAGGATCCCAAGTTGTAAGAAGGAGGGAACACTAAGCAGGCAGAGCATTCCATTTACGGATTTATGGAGACTACAGGGCTTGTTTTGTAATAGCTAGTTGGGTGACAACAAATTCACTATTATGCGCTCTTGCCAGGCTGGGGAAGGAACTATAATGCTGTTTGTGCCAAATTCCAACTACATCTCTAGTTATTAGGTCTCACCAAGGAACCCACCAATCTGTACTTTTGTTTACATGGGTCATGCATGGTCCATTGTCCCTTTTTCTCAACATTACAAATAAGGGGAAAGGGGAAAATGCAATAATGAACTTAAATAGTGATATCATAAATAAAATCTTTTATTATAAATTATCTTCTTTCCATCTTTCAATCCATTCTACAATAGTATCTACATTACTTTGGAGTTGTGCTTCTGTGTCATTTTGCAGTTCTTGAACTATTTCAGGTTTATAGGAAGATTGTGCTTCTTCAAGAAGAGTCTCAAATATTTCACATTGAACATTATCTTCTAATTTCTTCCCTTGGTATCCCCTGAAAAATTAAGAATTTAGACCTCTGCAGAATTGAGTCATCTTAAATGTATAAGTAATAAAGTTACTAGTCTAAAAATAATGTCATTAAAAATCATAACCAACCATGGAAAAAATACAATTTACTAATTTTCTCAATTTTTATTTACCTTGCTGTTAATCGGTCATATAATGTAGTATTATTTGTTCTGATAACGAAAACACCATCAAACCATCTTTCTGGAAAGAAGTCGCATCCATGGTAGTCTACAATGTTGCCACCCTTGGCCATCATGCCCTCCATAATATCAAGTAACTGAATAGAAAAACAGAAACTTAGTTTCAATAATTTGGCATCAATTTTAATACAGTAACTTCATGCTTTTTTTATCAAGACAAGTTATTTATTAGAATAAACTAAACTAAAAACCCTAGACAAAACTATTCACCTCCTCAACAGGCCTATTGTAAGTCAACTCGCAAACCTTGTGTGTGGCCAGTGACACAAATAAAAATTAATATTTTTATAAAATTTAATATTATGTTTTTTTTTAATATTAAATAGGCATTCAACAACAGATTTGAACTTTATAAAATTGTCTTCTGCATGAATCTATAACTAGCAGCCAGCTTCAAAATTAAGTTCAAGAGATAGGCCTATTAGAGCTTTCTTGCAAAGATTTTTATAATTTGGATAACCACACTGTTACTAAGAAACGGAACCAGAAAAAAATAATTTTACTAGAGGTTGATTATTGAAACTGGCCACAACAAAAAAAATGCCTGCAAGATCAAAACTGTTGATTGATCTCACTTCTTATTTACAAATAATATTTGAAAAGTAATGTTGTATAGTGTTCATCATGTAATTTGCTGAACAGTGACAAAACTACATTAAATATTTGGAGTTAATAATCTGGTTTATTAGACAAATGAAGATTTACAAAATTATAAGCTAACTTTGATTTGCCTTAAAACACACTTGAATTTAACCTTTCCCTGAAGGTAACACCCGGGTCAAAAGAAATTGAGGCGTAGCTGTCCCAAATCATACAACTACCTTATCTTCATTCAAAAATGGGCACTGGTATTCAGGATCATATTCATCAAGACAGTTGTGTTCCTCAGCAAGTTTCGAAACCTCTCGCCATGTAAAGTTTGTCCTCTCCGATAACTTTTTACTAATGGAAGACTTTCCAACACCCGGCGTCCCTATATATCAATCAATATTTTTTAAGAAATGGTTAAAATGTGAATTGTATTTCCACATTAACCTCAACGATATTAAAAACGTTGTAGGTATGTAAGGTTTTTAATATCGTTGGCTAACCTACGTAAGTTACCTGTAATTAACAAGTTTGGTATAGCTCGTGGACGGTTTGCCATTGTAAGCAAGTTTCCATAAAAAATAACTGCTTCAGTGTTTATTACGGGTTTAGTATCTAAGAATTTAATGTGATTCAACTAAACAATATCAACAAACAAAAGTAACCTAAAATCAAACGTAGGTTATATATTTTTTTTTATTTATTGGCATTGGAGTGGATAGAGACTCGAAAAAGGTATCGATACTTTGTGGCATCGAGTACTTTTCCTTTCGATACCGATACTTTTACTAAATGAGTACTTTTTGGCCGATACCTTTAAAAATTTGGATAAGCCCCTCATATTGATGGCAACACTATCTTGTTAAATCATAGCAAACCTTCTAAAACGTTCCATTGCGTCGTTATAAAGTCAGTAACTGACATATTCAAATACTTTCCAATCTGTGACTGTGTTTATTTTGCGCTTTTTTTTATTTCATATGCGACCATATTATTTGGAACTGTGATTGATTCGCCGTTTATTGTGCTTTTCGCTTGACTGTATTTGATTTATTCAAGTGTTACAATATTATACTGTCTGTACTGTGTATACCTATTTGAAACCACGAACCTGAAAAAAAGACGGACGTAACCTTTTCTATAATTATAATCTTGAGTGAAGCATGCCAATGGCCACCGTTAACTGTTTGTCAGGTTCAAGTTAACTTAAGTGGCTATATTGTTTTTTAATGATTAAAATTCAAGAAAAGTAAGTTTAATATGTAACAAATCTGAAAAGTATTATACTTTTATATTGTTTAAGATTTCGATCTTTTTAATTAACATTTTAATTAGGAATGTAGTATTAATGAACACTTTTTTAGTGTCAGAAATCACAGCTATTTTCTTCTCATTATATATTTAACTACGCACGTTTAGTTTTGTAGTTGATTATATTAATAATACACATTTTTAAGAGTAGCTACATAATATCGCAATTTGTAAATTTACATGTCCTTTTTTTGTTTTTGATTATACGTACTATAATACAATTTTAAGCCGGGGGGGGGGGGGGGGGGGTTGCTCATCAGGCCACAGAGAAATTCGATCAGGCCCTATGAAATGTACTCGATACTTTTGTTTCAATACTTTTACGAGTACGATACTTTTTTTCCGATACTACTCATGAGTACAGTATCGATACTTTCTATTCGATATCGTGTCCCTAGGAGTGGATACATTGTCCTTGCCTCCCTTATATTCTTTTCTCTTTGCCTGAAGTCTGTTTTTAACGTTCTCCCTTTTTAAGGAAGGCAAAGGAAACAACCCCCATACGGCCTAGTCCTAGTCAGATTTCTTTGTTATTTTTTTTTTACATTAGAATGTGGGCATGACTCGTTCTAATGTTTCTTTGAGTTTTTGGCACGAAATGTATAGAAACAATTTTCTCGATAAGCGTCTGTGAGGTAGTCAACACTACAATAAAGTTCCCACGTCCACTGCATCGGAACACAGTGTTTTATTTGGTCCGATCCTTCTCCTGTTTATCGCTGTAATGGAATGGAATAGCGTATATTTTAAAGATTCCAACAATTCTTCAGTTGTGCAGATGGTTGTAAAACAAAATCACACCAATTTTATTTCACGATATCCATTATGAACGAACTAAAGAATAATTAAATGAGACACATATTAAAATAAAAATCTTAAAACGAGGCTGCATGGGCTATGTTCCCTTTGCCTTCCTAGAATAGGAAGAAAAAAATGTTTGATTTGACTTTGACAGTCATTTCCCAGGTTAGGTTTTTATTTTTAAAACCAATTTTCTTGAAATCTGATCACATTATACATATTCTGTGAATCTAGTAAACAAGTCGTTTAACTATGAATTAAAAATCTACAGCAATATTTATTATAATGCGAATATATAGACCGCGTGGAGTAACTAAAGGACAGATAATTCTAGTCACGATATTGGGTGTATTTGGTGGAATTTATATCTGGAAACCAATTTTTGAGGAACATTTTCCTCGAAAGAGAACAAATAAAGAAATATCTAGTGAAGAAACCACACCTATACCGGAGTAAATATGCGTGAAGCAGCACAGTGGATTAGAAACTCTGGACCTTTAGCAAAGACCTTTATGGCTCTGACTATTACAACAGGCTTAGTTATAATTAATAGATGGTTCTATGCTCCATATGCAAAACGGCAAAGATATAAAAGAGCTGAAGAATGGTCTAACTACATTATAGAGCAAGAAGAACTGAATGAAAATGACAATGCTAATATTACATCTTAAAACTTAAACACTTTCTTCAATATATGAATGTAGCCTGTAGCTAAGAATATTTCTACCACAAAGGAATATTATAGTAGATTCTAAAATTAAATATGCTTTGTTTTATACTTATATTTCTTTAAACTACCCATTTTGTTAGCACCAAGAATTTAATAACCAAATAACTGTGAGTTCAGTCCAGTTGTGAATATGTATGCTGCACTACATCCACATAACAACCTGAACCACATTTCGTAAACCAGACCGCACTTCATTTTAGGAAGGACCACAACATACCATCTATTCCAGGGATGGAGAGCCTTTAGGTATTAAAATGCCATTTTTCAATATAAATGTTTATTGAGGTCATAGAAGTCTAATCAAATAATTTTGACTTTGTGATTATTTTGGAAATAATAAATAGTATCAATTCAGAACTCTTTATTTAGTATGCATTTGCAGTACATTTTGCTATGCGTGACTCCTGTTGTTGCGGATTACAAGACAAATATCATAGGGTTGTAAGACATTATGTAGTACTTAATTCATTTTCTGATCAGTGATGTGCCCAAAATATGTGTCATGCATGCCATTGGTTCACCAACCCTGATCAGCATTATGGACTACTGACTTCCACATAGTACATAGTTTATTCGTTTGCACGATGTCTGTGCTGCCGCTCGCTCGACACTCTCCTCAAGACCGCTATTGGCTCTGTGCGTACACACATTGTCGGGCTATTATTTGTTGAGCCTAATATAATTTTAATACCTACATACTTATACAGTCCAGCCTATTATTCATCAACCTTCGAGCCGAATCATATATATTGCTGATGCCGATGAATGTAATTACATGAAACAAGCTTTCCAATTTAATGACATATGTTTCATCGCTGCGGGAAACAGACTACCGCTTTTGAACCGTCTCCTTTATCCTTCTGGCTTCAATTTTTTTGAAGGTTCTGCTAAATCTTTGTGTGCGAAACCTACCTACGTTTCCACAGTGGCCTCTCGAAGGGCACGCACACAATTCATTCTAAAGCAGAGCAGAAGCAAACGTAGCGAATTTTAGAAAAAGTGATAGCACCCTTATCTCGCAACGTAATCCACCAGCAGAATTCACGTGTATTTGAGCATTTTCTTTTTACCTCAAAAGGAATATGTGTGTATTTATCATAATAACGAAGCGAAGGTAATGTTGAATTCGCTTTATTACGGTTCGCTTCGAGCCTGCGCTAGCATGAATTGATCATATTACGGGCTGAATTTTCAAAAGTTTTTAGCAATACCTTACCTAACCTATTATTGGCCAATTCATACCTATTAGCGCATACTCGAAGTGAATTTATCTTCGCAACGTATTCCTTCCGAGCTGAAAATAGGCGGAATTCTGTCGAATTCGCTCGTCTTTATAACTCAAAAAAGGAATGTATAGGTACTTTACGTTGCGGAGTGGGGGGTGAAAAGCCAAGTTTCTGAAATTCATGAATGGGATCTCGCCAGGTTTTCCGAATATAATTTGATTAGGATTTAATGCAGAATTTTGCTATTTTATACTGGAATCTTTCATAGAAAAAAATGCACTCATAAAATTTTAAAATATTCAACTAAGAAAGTGGTCCCGCTATTTTGATATCAAAATGACGGGACCACTAGTCCATTAATGAAAAACACATGGCGTGATCTTTAACTGCGCACACCTAATTTAATACGACTACCTTTGATTAATTATTATAGTTCAACTGTATTTTCAACCAAAAAAAGTTTAGATTTAAAATGCGCCTGAAGAAAAAGTATCATTTTAAGCCAAGTATAATTTATTGTTCTTACAATTTGTTTAGGCGTTTAGTTTACCCTTTTTAAAAAGTCGCAATAAATCGTATTAAAATTAGGCGTTCGCAGTTTAAGATTACACCATGTATTTTTTCCCTGTTCCCAGGAATCTTACCAGTTGAAGTACTGGGAATTTCCTTCCCAATAGAGTTACTAGTAAGACCACTGGGAACTTTGTACCCAGTAGACTTACCAGTAAAACAAAACTCCCAATAGTTCTTCTCTTACATAGACCTAGGTAATTGATAGACAACCTACATGGTGAAGTTGAATCTGATGTATAATGACCCAAGAGAAAACCGTTCATACTCAGTAGTTAAGCTAGATCTATGTTGGATACCTGAAATATCTCAAACTTTGTTCTTGCATGCGATAACATGTTTTATATAGAATAAATGTGGTATTAATATTTTATTCTATATATTTAAAATTACCTTAGAGTAATGATACGCTTATTTTATCTATGAATGTATTTTTTTTGTTTGTCTATTATTTCAATTCGTAATGTAATGTCGTTTTTTATTTAACATTATATGTTTTTTTTAATAAATACACAGCTGCTCATAACTGTACTAATAATGTTAGTGGGAACTTTGTTGATGTATGTTTTTTTCTATATTTAATTAATCTAAATGTAATAAAATATTGTTTATTTCCCAAATAAAAATCATTATTCCGTAAAAAGTACCAGGAGGATGGCTAAGAGGTTCGGAAAAGAGGATCTCATTTATTATCTGGTTATGAATAAGATTTTTATCAATATTTCATAATAACATTTTAGTTATACCTATGGTCTAATGGTTCTTTTCCGGCAAATTGATTTTATCAATGGAATCTTCCTTTCGTATATGCGAGAAGATCCATTAGTATATTTTTTTTATGCAAATAGATCTAAAAAGAAAATAAGTTATCTCTAGATCCATCATGGATCTAACCAATGTATTTACTCAGGGGCGTCTTAACCATATGCTACGCCCGGGTGCCAAAGCCAACAATGCGGGGCGCATTACAAAAATTTTGACTAAACAAATAAATCACATAAATAAGCAAGCATACTTATGTGTATGTGTTATAGTTTAACCGAGTTGACTAGAAAAACGTTAACAATCATTAAAACTGACTGTATGTACTTAAATCGTAACTATTTATTTATAATAATATGTAATAATAATAATAAAAATGTTTATTTGGCTCAAATTACAAAAATAACTTATTGTGTTACATATAGGTGATTGTGTACAACAGGCCACTGCTCAATATATGTCGAGGCAACATGTGCCACGACACTGATTTTCAGCAGCAGCCTACTTATATTAAATGACATTTAAGGTCATCGATAATAATTTAAATTAAATGACATTTTCGGTCTTAAATATCATTTAAAATAAAAATTAAGAATGATAGATTTAAATACAAATGTCAAATTACTGAAATCAATTGGATAAATATTTTGAAACAAAATGAAAGCCAAAAAAATTAAATTAAATTAAAATTTATAGCGTATGAAATGGTGCTCAAAATCAACCGCGTTCTTGCAACCCTCATTACAACTTTTGCACATCCAATAAATATTTCCTGTATTTAACTTTAAAAGTGCAAACCGTTTATGTATTTATAAAATTGTAGTTGGGTAAGGTAAGTTGGTATGTACATCTACCACCAGATTCATACAGATGTTGATCGCCCGCCCCGATTGGCGCCCCCTAGGGCCCGGCGCCCGACCCTGGCAGCACCCAGCACTCCTATGGGAAAGACGCCCCTGTATCTACTGAGAATGAATGAAATGAACCGATAAAACATTTGCTCGAGTGACATCTTGTCACATCACTAAAAAAATGCAATAATAAAAGGGCTACTCCCGTTTAAAATAGGTACTCAAAGCCTAAAAGTGATCAAAATAAAATTAACAATTCTCGCGGAAGGGTAGGGTAGGATAAACTGAGATAAAGTCTAAAAATATATTCACGACTCTCAAAAAAATTGAGATAGATAAATTGAAATGCGTCTGAAGTAACTCTCAATTAGAATTTTATTTTGTAATTTAATTCTTTTTTTTATTAAAAAAAATATTTTGTTTTGTGTTTATTTGATTTTACGTAAAGGTAAAAATCCTTTTATTAACTTTTTAAGCTGAATTTTTTTTTATTTTCCAAGTCTCGTGTTATGTGGCATATTTACAAAATAATGAAAAAATACAATATTTCTTTTATTTTTAGTGTCTCATGTGTAAATCAGTAAGTTACGTTTGTAACATTTGAAGGTTAATTGAGACCACACCAAAAAAAATATAATTTTGTAAAGTAATAAATGATACTATGAGGCAATAGATCTGGCTGGTTGAAATTGCTAACTGTCTCCAACGATATTAAATATCTTTATTATAAGGGTATTTAATATTGTTGACTGTCTCATGTTGTATGCGTTAACAGTACTTGTATTTTTTTTATGGAAAAAATACATTTATTAAAGTTATACTTCTTTAGGCGCGTTATGAAAAAATGATGAGAGTGAAATTTTTAGATGCGCGCGCATCACTACTTATAACCCAAAAGTAACAGCATGAAGTTGGCCGCGGGCGCGTTATGAAAAAATCATGTGAGTGAAATTTCGAGATGCGCGCGCATCACTGTAACACAATAGTAACACCATGAAGTTGGCCGCGGGCGCGTTATGAATGTAAGTGTCTAATAATGGTGGATACATCTGTTCGAAAGGTACTTTGAACGATCCACGGAGCTCCATAAGATGATCGCGTTGTCAAAAACAATGTTGGCACGCTCGTCGCCTCTGATCACTGTTTTCATATTTATAATATTTATCCACATGTTTCTAGTTTCTATATAGACACAACGTGTTTTAGTTACTTACAAGTGCTAATTACATATGGACTAATAACTTAAATTCAGTAGTGATTTTAATTGAATATTTATTTAATTTTTCAAATTAAAACTGAACTTAATTGACTGTGTTAACTATCCTTTTCCAGTCCTTTTATTATTTTATTGTAATTATTTGCAGACAGAATATAGACACTACGCGAAGTATTAGTAAGTCTATTGGGACGAAGATTCCCAGTAGTCTTACCAGTTGAACTACTGGGAACAGGGTCAAGGGTGTGCTTTTCATTGGCTTAGTGGTCCAGTCATTTTGATATCAAATAGCGGGACCACTTTCTTAGTTGAAAATTTTCAAGTTTTTATGAAGGTTCAATATGCGTGCCCTCCAAGGAGCCAGTGAAAATGTTGGTTTCGTATAAATTAAGATGTAGCAGGTTTTAAAAAAATAAAGCTAGAAAGAAGCCTTGTTTTATTTTTAAATTCAATTTTAATGTATGGTAATAAATAAAAGGTTATTTGTGCGACTACGTACAAAAATTTGAGCTTGTAATGAGACTACAAGTAACAAAAAACAAAGAAAATTCAATAGGTTGGTGGGCTGGCCCTCACGCCTTCAAAATTTACTGTACAAGGTAGTTTTGTAGTTAGAGCAGTTTCTTTGACAAGTTTGAAATTTAGCAGTAATAAGAATGCTATCCTGGGAGTACAAGGTTAATATATCCTATCAGTACAGAATAATAGTCTGTAGTAAGTAGGCCATCAGCCAAAATGCTCAGAAACAAATTCATGAGAAATATCTCTGCCACTCTTCAAGTTGTGAAGGATTTAATATGGACAATTGTTCTGGCAAGATTGTCTAATTTTATTTGTCCCCTTTTCACTCTTATATTATCAAATTTAGTGTTATGTACTCTATAGTGAATCATGCCAGATCAACACCCAATTTTAGAATAAAATAAAAGATTTTTGTTATTGGAGGCTACCTTTATTCTATGAATTTACACTTTAGTTGCAGTCATAACAAAATATTTTAGATATATGTATAACCTTATATAAATTATAAAATAATGTTACAGTATAAGCCTTGTAAAAAATATAGAAAAGGAATGAGTTTGTAGCCCTTCTTTCCTTCTGAACACCTTACGATGTATGAAGTATCGCAGTCGGATGAAAAATTGTGCTGTTAACAGTGCTAGCTACTTCTTGCCCTTAGTAGCCTTCTCAGCAGCCTTGGTGACTTTACCGCCACCAGCTTCCTTGAAGTTGACAGCCTTGATGACACCAACGGCCACCGTTTGCCTCATGTCACGCACAGCAAAACGACCAAGGGGAGGGAATTCTTGGAAGGACTCCACACACAGTGGTTTGGAAGGAACTAGGTTGACGATAGCGGCATCACCAGATTTGATAGATTTAGGATTTTCTTCAGTTGATTTACCAGTACGACGGTCAACCTTCTCCTTGATTTCAGCGAATTTGCAGGCAATGTGGGCAGTGTGGCAATCCAAAACTGGTGTGTAGCCATTGGAAATCTGTCCAGGGTGGTTGAGCACAATGACTTGAGCCGTGAAGTCTGCAGCTCCTTTGGGTGGGTTGTTTTTGGAGTCGCCAGCGACGTAACCACGACGAAGTTCCTTGACGGAAACGTTCTTAACGTTGAAACCAACATTGTCACCGGGTACAGCTTCCTGGAGAGCTTCGTGGTGCATCTCCACAGATTTAACTTCAGTGGTGATATTGGCAGGGGCGAAAACAACAATGGTACCAGGTTTGAGAATACCAGTCTCGACACGGCCTACTGGCACCGTACCAATACCGCCGATTTTGTAGACGTCCTGTAGGGGAAGACGAAGGGCCTTGTCTGTGGGGCGAGCGGGGGGCAGGATGGCGTCGAGGGCCTCGATGAGGCACTTACCCTCAGCCTTTCCTTCCTTGCGCTCAACTTGCCATCCCTTGAACCAGGGCATTTTGGTAGACGCCTCCAACATGTTGTCTCCGTGCCAACCAGAAATAGGTACGAAAGCGACAGCAGCTGGGTTATAACCGATTTTCTTAATGTAGGAGGAGACTTCCTTTTTGATTTCCTCGAATCGGGATTCGCTGTATGGGGGTTCAGTCGAGTCCATTTTGTTGACTCCAACAATCAGCTGCTTGACACCAAGGGTAAAGGCGAGCAGGGCGTGCTCACGGGTCTGTCCGTTCTTTGAGATACCAGCCTCGAACTCACCGGTACCAGCGGCGACGATGAGCACGGCGCAATCGGCTTGGGAGGTTCCTGTGATCATGTTCTTGATGAAATCTCTGTGTCCGGGAGCATCGATGATAGTTACATAGTATTTGCTAGTTTCGAATTTCCACAAAGCGATGTCAATAGTGATACCACGCTCACGCTCAGCTTTCAGTTTGTCCAATACCCAAGCGTATTTGAAGGAACCTTTGCCCATTTCCTGGGCTTCCTTCTCGAACTTCTCAATGGTACGCTTGTCGATACCACCGCATTTGTAGATCAAGTGACCAGTGGTTGTGGACTTGCCGGAGTCGACGTGTCCAATGACGACAATGTTAATGTGAATCTTTTCCTTTCCCATTTTTGGTTAGTCTGAAAAGAAGAGATTAAAGAATGTGAATGAAGATTTAGATTGTAAATAAATAAGACCTATGCAACCGGCGTCGACAAGGACGGAGCGGATCTTCATGTACAGTGCGGCCGGCAATATGGCGGCCGCATGGCCGCCTCGCCCTATCTTGACATTTAACAATGAATGTCAGCCATTATGGTGAGAATGTAATTAAATTTAGCGCAATCGGTGAAAATACATTATTTCTTACACAGTGAAAACAAAAGAAAGTAGGAAATTGTACGCTTCGTTATAAACAAAGCAAAACAAGAGAAAGTCAACCACGTGGTGGTGACGAGCCGGGTTGGTTTGCGAACAATGTGACGCGTAAGCACACAATTATTTTTGAAAATGGAACCATTTGGAGCACTTTGGAAACGCACTTGGGTTAAACAAAATGTTTAACACCACGTTAACATTCTATCGATTATGGAGCACAAAATCGGTCTAGTATTACACCACATAAAAATGGTTGAATTGAAACAGCTACCATGAAAAATAGGTGACTACTTAAATTGTTACAATAAAATACTAACACAATTATTATTCTGATTGGAATAAGAGACCACTTTCAATCACTTCACAGATTTTCTTCAGACACTCACCACGGAATACAATCGGCGTGTAATATCCGAGAAAGACTCCAACAGAATGGACGAGAAATGGTTTTTCTCTCAGTTGGAAGTCGAAGACACGGTGTAATTTCCGGTTGGGAGTATTAGCTATGTTGCCAGCACCTAAGTTTAGAAATCCCATGAACAACCCAACTGTCTATTGACTATTTTCAGAAATGTTATTACTTATTTGAAACAAGCTTAAATGTTATATTTCCAACATAAAACTATTTATGGAAATATTAAGTAGTGACAAATTATGAAATAAAAGACATTTTTAGTTCTTCGTTTTTCGCACAAAAACAGTAAGTCATTTATTATCCAATCCAATATTAAACTAGACTAGACTTCAGTTATCTTTATATAAAAAATGCATATAATTGTTTATTTTAAGCTCCTATATATAGTTTATTTCGAACTTCAATTAAAATAAACATTCATTTAGGGATTTTTTTGATATTAAAAAAAAGGAATACCTCATAGTGTAAGAGCCGATGGGAGGTCGAGCTTCACCGATCTGATAACTCGATGAGAGATATTTCATATCAAATATAATTTTAAATAAATATGCCTATGAAGACTTGCCTATCTAAAAGTGTTCATAGCTATTTTTAATTTAATTAATTTTAATCATTTTTTTTCATCACATTCACTCTTTTGATAACCTAATGGCCTTCTAGGTTAGGTTTTTTATACTATATCTATTTGTTTATTTAAGTTTTTGTATTTTACTTCTATACCTATTTTATAAAAATCTAACTGTGAAATAAAATAAATGAAAGAATAACAATAGAAAACATCGAGGGATTTTACTATTTGTACTTAATTAGAGCCTCAATGCCACTAACTTTTTTTAAAAATTGCTAGACCGATTCTAATTAAAATTTGTTCGACGAAAGCCGCACATGTGCATTTACTTTTTGATCGTTATATGTCGCCATCAATAAAAGACACAGAACGTCAAAATCGTCAAGAGATTGACGTTCGTTTAATATTTCTGGACCTCAACAAAACAGGCCTTCCAATTTTTTACGAAAAGTCATTTATTTAGTCTAGGCTGTTACAAGTACTTGTGAAGGTCAAGAAGCTACGCCATTAGTTAGTTTGCAAAACTACGGCCGGAGACATTATACTGAGAAGAACCGGCAAGAAACTCGGCAAGGGCTGTTTTTTTTCTCCCTATATTGTTATATACAGAGTCGTCAAGTTGAAAAATTACTTCAGAGATATGTCTGAAGTCACCTTCCATTACATTATTCATCATCAGATCAAAGAAGCCTTGGTTCAGTTTTTATCTGTCTATTGGGAAAATGATAATTTAGTTACAATTATTCATCATCATCATCAGCCTATTAATGTCCCCACAATTATTACAAATAAAAAAAAATACTGTTCTGAATCGTTGTTATGCGCTTCATAAGAGTATGAAGCGCATCAAAATTGAATGAAAAAAAACGAAGAACAGAATCCAGAGTAACACTAGGCTCACCTTCTGATACTGAAAATTTATTCCGAAAAAGAAGATAATGAGCACTGTTTGGAAAAAGTAAAAAGTTATGAATCCAACAATTTGCCACCATGCAAATTATTTAACCCAAAAAAAATTACGAACTATTTATGTCATTTCTATGTGGCTTCATGCGACTGAACAAGATTACTTAAAATTGCGGCCTGAATACTGTGGTTAGCTCTTACACGATGATCATTTAAAACCAATTGATTTTAAATAATTTAATGCTAATGATTAAATTTAAGACAGACACAGATACTTACAGATACAGATACTGCCAGAGCTGTATATTTTAGTTACTTTCATATTATATTATCATACGGCATTGTACTCTGGGGAACAGCAGCTGATATTGAAAGTATATTCATTCTACAAAAAAGAAGCTGTGAGATCTATTTATCAATTGAGTAGCCGAACATCTCTTAGAGAAAGAAAGAAATTGGCATTTTGACTGTTGCTTCTCTATTCATTTACAATTGCATACTCCTCGTTAAAAATAATATCAATTTGTATACCAAACACAGTAACGTGCACAATTTTAACACAAGGAATATAAACAAGCTTGCATTGCCAACCTACAGGTTAGAGAAGGTTTACCGATCTTTTATGGGTCAAGGTATACATTTTTACAATAAAATTCCTGATGCTGTTCTTGCTTGAGTTAGCCATAAATTAATTCAAATGTCACATTAAAAGTTGTTTACTTAAGAAAGGCTATTATACTATTAAAGAATACTTAAATGACAAAACTGCATGGCTGTAACTGCAAAATTGTTTAGTACAGATAAATTACCTTAATTCTAAGTAACTATTTTGCAGTTTGCTTTGCGTAGTTATGCTCTTTTAAAAATCTCTTCGGTCGTGTCGTGTGAGATGGGGCGTTGCGTTCCCTAAAAAATGGTTGAGCGAAGCGATGGCTGGTTCATGCGTCAAGCTCGTGAACGGGTGCTGCCAGCGGAGATGAGTCTACTCTTGCTGAATTGGGTACTATTAATCCTTGTACTAAACTTTAATCGTTATTTTTTTTTGCCTAAACAGTAGGACACGGCATTCCTGAACATTCCTAAACTTTGTTAAACTAGTTTTTACTATTTAATTTAATTTTATAGTAATAATTTTTATATTATTTGAATTTGTAATTGAAAGTGACTTTATGAGTTACCTCATATTGAAGTCATTTTTCAATTTGACGACTCTGTATATAATACTGGTAGAAAAAAACAGCCCTTGCTGAGTTTCTTGCTGGTTCTTCTCAGTATAAGGTCTCCCGCCGTAGATTTGTCAACCGATGGCGTAGCTTTTCGACATTCACAAGTGCTTGTAACAGCCTAGACTGAATAAATGATATTGAGTTTTGAATTTTTTGAATTGGATTTGTTGGGGACCAAACACCCTTAAAAATTGATGACATCGCACAAATCATGGATAAAGGAGGTGAAGAAAATTTAATAGAATGTGATGTTCAGTATTTAGTTTCCGATGATTTCGATGATGAATAATAAAAATTATAATAAATATTTGAATTCATTTTTTTATTTATTTTTTATGCTTTGTAATTAATTTGTAAAAAAAACTAGATTTTATTATAATTTTTAAAATTTAGTTTTAGAATGAAAAACATTTTTGTTGATTTTTTTATTTATTACATTTATTTTTGATTATTTCATAGCTGTAAGTATATTTAGTGTAAAATAATACAAACATTGTGATTGAAATCAGAGTTATAATAAATTAGAGTTCTCACGCTCCTATCAGAATAGCTAAAATTCTAAAACTTTATAGCTGGGCAATAATAATTTGTGCACGATTTTTTGCAGGCAAGCCTATATGATTGTGTTGTAATGTAAATATCTTACCTATGATATAAATTTCGATTGGTTAACAGATCGGTGTAGTTACCTATATTGACTTACCTATTCACATCTGCTTGCCAGTAGCCATGCACAGAAATAAGTAGGCAAGCCTACCTTGGCATATTCTTTGTGTTAAAAACTATCAGTTGAAATAAAACTTATTCGGTTATCAAAAGAGTGAAGGGGATGAAAGAAAATTGATTAAAATTAATTAAATGCAAATAGCTATGAACACTTTTCGATAGGTAAGTCATCATAGGCATATTTGTTTATAAATTGTATTTGATAAAAAATATGTCTCATCGAGTTATCAGATCGGTGAAGGTCGTTCTTATACGGTCTCCCCTACTATAAAGAAACGGTATAGTCGACTCCAAAAAGATGTATACATTTGTACGTTACAAAAATATTTATCCATTGATTATGTTGTCATCGTTTGTTACAAATACTAGTAGACACGGTTTATGCCAGATTTATGTTCCCTTTAAATGTGCCAAAGTTATGTACCTCTAAAATTAGACTGTAACGTGTACGCTCTGAAACAAATTCATGTGTTTGTCTTTGATAATAGTGATATGCATACAGATCTGATACTGGTGCCGATTCTAGCGTGATTCTCTAAACTTATAACTAAATTTAACATCAGTCTCTCCTTTTCATTCTGTATAGAGAATGACAAGGATGCACTGTTGTCAAATTTAAGTTAGCTTTAGAGAATCATGCCAGAATCGACATCATTGTATTTTTAAATTTCAGAATAGTGCGGGAATACTTGTTTTCTCCTTCATTTTGTGCATGACGATATTGGCAAATCGTTTGTATATTTGCTGACTTACAAATTATTTTCGCTACTTATTTCCATTCTTTTTCAGAAGAATCATAAAAAGTAGGTGTTCCATATTCAACCTGTTAAACTATGTATACCTTCCATTCTTCTTTCTTTTTCTCAATAGTAGTGTCAAGCATTATCCGCCTCTCCTCTTAGCTCAAGAGGCCATAATGATAACATCCCCTGTGATATAAATCAGGAGAAATACTTTGTCGATAGTTGGGATGGTTAATATTTTTTTGGGATGCGCTCGAGACGATCATTGTTTAACTATACTATGGTGACCAAATTGGACTAGCGTAGTCTAATGTACTGCGAACATATGCACAGTAAATTGATTTAATAGTGGCCATGTCACTCAAGAGTTTGCACAAATGCAGAACGAAGCCCAAGCTCTTGTAGGCTTGTACTATCAAAAATAACTCCCAAATTTGTTATCTCCGTCACTCTTGCAATTGGGTTTTTGTTGAGTGTATATTTGTATTGGTTTGGCTTGCTTTTTCGTGTATATGAGATGCACTGACACTTGTCTATATTGATAGTGATTTTGTTTTCCAAGTAGTTCTTGCTAAAATTGTCTAGATCGGATTATAAGGTCATATACATATAACAAATGTTCGGCATATTTTAAATGAACCCAATGTGATACAAGTAAGCGCTACAAAATAAAGGCCCTAGATGCGAACCCTGAGGCACGCCTGTTGATGTATCAATGAAGTTTGATCTATGTCCACTCAAAACAACTGCCTGAAAGCGGTTTTCTAAGTATGACTGTGTCCAACGTAACGTAAATAAAAATTATAAGAACCTTAAAAATAATTATTTTTCAAAGTTTTATCTGGGTAGGGTTCTGCGTTCATATGGTTATCAAAACAAAACGCGCTGAAAAAAACGCGTCAGGGATAGCTGCGCATGGGTACGACTGGAGAGCCAATCGGCGCGACGCACACCCACCCGTGCACCTCGTTTTGTCTTGTCTCGGGGGGACATCTTAATTTTTACTTCTGCGCAATAACGGTCAGCGTTAGAGTTTCGTGCCGCGACTTATACTTATGAACTTAGCTCCACTTGCTGCAATATTTGTAAATCTCAATCTCAATTTTACTTAGATTAGAATTAGCCCATACAATAATGTCAAATTGACATTGACGTTTTGTCAGTATTATAAGGCCAGTCAATAGTTTTAATAAAATTGAGATTGAGCAAAACTGCTGCAAGTGGACCTTAGTGTACTTTCATTTATATATTCTTTATTACTTTTACTACTGAATAAAAAAATGGGGAGGTTCTTAATTTCACCGGTATGTATTGTTTTCTTATATATGTAATACCGATTACGCTGAGATTTCTGATCAGATTCACGTGATTCTTTTTTTGTCCGATGCGGAATAGTTACCATTTTTTTCCCTAAATATTGAATTCAATTTGGCCCTGTAGTTTTTTTTATGAACATTTTGTTAACTTGGACGATGTCATTTTCACGATATTTATATTATGTACATTTCTGATCCTTTTTGTTCAATTGAGACATTTTGCCCGATTAAAATTTAATTTAGTTTAACCCAGTTGTTTTCATTTTATGAGCATTATTGTTTACTTAATACATCATCTAGTAAATTTCACGATACTTTGTGTAATGAAAGAAAAAAAAAATGTTTTTAAACAATATAAAATTGACAGAATCACAGGAAATTAGTTCAAAGATTGAAACACTTATACCGATTGGAAATGAATATCTATTCCATGTTTTACCCGCCCGACTTCCAAATCATACTAAGACCCGCCCGATTTCGTTTGAATCGAATATTATTTTTTTACTTTTCAGTTCTATTTCCGTTTTTAAGTCGGTTTTATTATTTGTTTAATTATTTTTCTCTTTTGGAATGTGAGAGGGTATTATTTTCTGAGTCAGAGTCTGGCTTATTTCTTGTACTAATCTCCACAATTTATTATTCCATTGTCATGAAATCTCCCTGAATTGGGATTTTATTTTTATTATGGGTAACATCAGTGTGCTCCTACGTCCTATCAGTTACCATTTCCTTTTCGTTCAGAAACAATTTTATTTTTTATGAACTATGTGTTAGTAATATTATCCCATACGAAAAGCACTACAATGCAAATTTTAATTAACGTTCTTTCCTTAACTATTGCAATTATTTAATTATTTTGAAAAATAACAGCTATCCATAGAAATATAATATACACTCTTAGAGATACATGTCGTTATCATCTTGTGGGTTAGTTTTGTTATTTGAATAATTCCTCAACAATGTATCAAGAATGTTTTCAAATAATAAAAGAAAAACATAACGAAGGTAATTTATATTTATGAAACTGGAATGGAACTGAATTTAAAAAACAGAACGAAAATGTCAATTGCCAAAACGTCAAACACTTTTACTTCCCCCCCACCACACCCCTAATTCTGAAATTGTACTAAAAACAAATGAAGGATTTCTTTTTTATTTATCAAATCTAATAAAAATGTTATAACACAATTAAGCTGTGTCGGCCTTCGATTTCTACATGTCCTTTTGTCACGGGTAACCTTACAGAATGTTCAAAAGCCGTGGCGACATTGTTTATAAATGCACAGTGCGACTTTTGGAAGATACTGAAATTTTAGAATGCGAATTTCATGTAAGTTTATATAAATAGCTCGTTCATAATTAATGACTTAATAATTTGATTGTAACTTTCTAATTTTTCAGCCTAGTTATAAGGGAAAATATTTGTTGGAGTATGTCTGTCAGCAGTTAAATCTCACTGAAACTGATTATTTCGGCCTTCGTTATGTTGATGCCGGCGGACAACGCGTAAGTAAACATGTTCTTTAAAATAGTTCACAAGGTTTTATACAGTCAATGCACTCGCCAACACATAAAGTAGGAATATCATAAAAATTAATTTATCTAAGTTGTATTCTTTGCCTATTCCATGTATTAAACAAAATTGTTCTTCAGATGTTTCAAGTTTGTATTCTGTTTCATGGTTATGTTCAAATTGTTCCTTTGCAATTGCACAATTATTAAAAACTATTTGTAATTGATAACTTTCATCAAGGAATAAAATTTTTATTTGTTGCACAATATTAAAATATATTGTGAATATTTAAAAGGTCAATACAGTGAGTGAGCCTATAATGTTATTTGTAGACATTACAATAGCAGCATTTTACCTGAAATAAAATGCATATTAAAATACTTACCTCACTGAAAGCTTTATATTGAGATAGCACTTCCGTTTCCCGTCGAATTACCATCAGTTTCCGTACTTTTATTCACCTTGTATCCGGTCCAGTGGCGACACCTGGCAGAAGCGCGGCCATTTTTGTTTTCCTAAGTTTTGACACCGCCATATTAACTCATTGGCTCAATTATTTCACCAGGCAGAATTTAAAGTGAAAGCTTTCAGTGAGGTAAGTATTTTAATATGCATTTTATTTCAGGTAAAATGCTGCTATTAAACTACTTGACCGTCACTGAAAGCTTTATATTGAGACCTGTTTGTTATCGCCTGGTGATCGCCACGTACATAGATATATACGCCAATGTGACAATTTATGATAAATTTAAATATTAACATTTATCAGATTATATGAAACTGTATAAAGAAACGAGTAAGCTTAAAAATGAATCAAATAATATTATTTGAATCACACCTTCAATTTATTCAAGCTTACGAAGCTGCTTGATCATATGTATTAGCTGATCGCTATATTCCTTTGCTTAAAACTCGCGACGTATATATATATATATACTTCTACATATATTTGCTTTGTTAATGACCGGACGCTTCCTTGTGTAGCATTCATTTGTATCTTTGTATATCACAAATACGAACGCGAGAAAAAGATGTAAAGTTGTTCGATACTGAGTCTTACATTTTACAAGACTGTACTTTTTACTTAAGTACCAAAAATCAGGGTCCCACTTACGATTACCATTATTCGGTACAAGTCACCAATCGGATTGTCTTTAACTACTTTCACCTGTTTTGAACCAAAACAAGGCTAAACTAATCTTCGTCGGTACAAATACAATGATTCGGGATAATTTGAAGTAGGAACAAGTCATGTGTACCACATGCTGAACGCAGCATAATTACTGTATGACGTTCAGAACAACATATATGACGAAGTATTTAAAACAGATCATTATGATGCAACGAGTACATTATTGAAGAAAAGGAAATAAGTTAACTTATAGACACAGAACAGTAGGTTACGGACTGATTCTTTAAAAACAATCGACTTCAATATATGTGTTTGCCAAGACAGGTGAGCTTAGGTAATTAGACTTATCATCCATTGGTATATCATGTAAAAACTACTGACTTATTTAAAATAATGGTACTTATTTTAAGATAAGTCACGAGTTAAAAATAAGTCTCAAAAATCGTGTTAGTTCAGAGCCGAGTCCACAACTTGCGGGATTATTCCGATAAACATTCTTGTTCCTAGACCAATGCAACCACGCAAGCCAGCGTTTCCCAGCCATCTCATAGCTGTTTAAGACAGAGCTGTCGCTCTTTGTAGAATATGTTGAAAAGCGTAGTGCTAGCATATCTATTTGATTGGAGTGAAGATTGAAGTTAAGTGGTAGAGCCGTGTTCTTCAACTACACTTCCCAAGCTTTCATATTAGATTGGCGGGAAGTGATTGCAAGGTCGATTGCAGTGAATTCATAATTATTGTTAGAAGTAGGGAGTGGTTGATACAACCCCACGGAATGACAAAAATGTTGAAACCGATCAACTTCTGAAGTTTACGTTTTTACAACGAAATTCTCTGGTATAGTTTTTATATTGTTGCTGGGTTGCCGTGATAAATTATGCTATTACAAAGTTCAGACCAGATTTTATGAAATTCATTTGCCATCCTGGAATCTATAATTGATTGTAATTTTTCCTTTTGTTTTTCAGTTCTTAGATCTGAGTCATTTATATGTATTACTTAATACTAAATAAAGATTTAGTTATTTATAAGATTTACACAGCTTACATGAGGTGTGCATGTACTATGCGTAGGGTTTGAAGTATATTTATTCCAGACAGTCGTGGCAAGGTTAGAAAGCGTAAGTTTAATGTTAAGAACAGTTTTCAGTAATTTTTACTAAAATAACATAAAGTGGATAATCGCATACAATGATCTTCAAAACCTTTCAAGAATTTGGTAGATCGTGCAATCTTTCTTCAGTACATAGCACCACTTATATATCAAAATGATCATGTTGGCCACCTCAGACACCACATACACGACATTTCTAATATTGCAAGTTTCTCTCATTACGCGATGAAAAGAGTGAGCAACCCATTTGGTTTACTTTTGTTATTTTCAAGAGAAAATATGTTATCATCTATTTATCTGGCAGATAGTCCTTAAATTGCAGAAAACTTAGAATTCTTTACATATTTATAGTGTACTGCACTTGAGATTGGAGTTTGATATATATTGGATTTAGATAAACAAGCTTTTGAATGGCATGCGATACCATTAAATTTATTTAAGAATTATTTATGGAGCTCCCAATTTATCAACTTACCTGCACTAAATTTTTTCAAACATTAATTGTTTCGATATTCCTTTTTCTTTTGAAATGTATTATATATTACGGTAGAACAACCGTAGTGATCGAGTCAACACTTCACACCAATTAGCCTAGCCTTATAATGGGCATTAAAAGGCTTGTGTTATGGGCTAACGCCTAGAAATGCATAATGATGATGCATAGATTAGTATGATTTTGAATTCATATTTGTTAACAACCAAAACTTAAGCACAGATGCTCGTTTTTATCATACAATGATTTGCCCCACCGGGGTGAACCCAAGACCTCGGAGTATGCGACACCTTAAAAACCACGTACATTGCACTTCCCAACGGGGTACGTCAACATTCGATGTTCGTTCTTTATAGTCTATTAAGAGGGTAGTTTATAGCCGATACTTATGTGTGTACGCAAGCCATGAGCGGGTATGTTGCGTTGCGTTGATGTATGGATTTCCACGCGATGGAAGTAATGAATTATGTCAAGCGACATTTATTATATTTTCAATTTACTTATTTTTAATGTTTCGAATCGTTTACACTTTTACAGACCCCATGGTCACAAAAATAAATTATGAATCACGAATAGACTACATGTTAAATTATGCATAATTTGCTCCACTCGAGTGTCGTATGTTACCGGTGCTTACATAATAGTACGAACTCCATAAGCGAACATGTTCTAAGGAGAACATATATTGATATTCACGTAATGGAAATAATATATTATGTGTGATATGACCCCACAAGGGCGATTATAAGATTGATGAGGATATTTCTCTATCAACGATGTTTTGTTACTGGTACTTGTATGTGTAGGCAAGCCATGGAAGGCAAGTCCTTATTCATAATGAGTTCCATACGGAGGAAGCAAATTATACATAATATGCCCCCGCGAGGGGCGGTCATCAGAGTTTTGGTAATATGCACGCCGCGAAGGTGGTTTGCTACCTGTACTCGTATATGTAAGCAAGGCATTAGAGGCATTTCATAAGGTTCCAGGCATTTCATAAGGTACCACGTAGTGGAAACTAATTGTACATAATATTCACCCCGCGAGGGTGATTTGCCACCGGTACTCGTATATGTAGGCAAGGCATTAGAGGCATTTAATAAGATTCCACGTAGTGGAAACAAATTATATATAATATGCACCCCGCGAGGGTGATTTGCCACCGGTACTCATATGTGTAGGTACGCCATGGGAGGGCATGTCCTGACACGCCTTGGGCTTCATGAGATGAAGCTTATGAATATCACTTGCCTCTGCGCGAGTTGCTCATTAGGTTGATGAAATGTCAATCACTTAAATCCATGACAAATACTTACTTAATACGAGAAAAACAACCTCATAGATGGTATCTTATTAAGTGGTGCTTCATCACAGAGATTACTAACTTCTTAAGCAGTGCTTTAATTTTTACTTTTTAGCTTTGTGCTAGCTGTAAAAGACCTAAGAAACGATTCTGTTATCTTATCACTTTCGTTATTAAAATTAACTGAGCAGGTGCCTTCCCGCGATGATTCATTTTTATTTTAGAAATATGCAATTGCTGAAACAAAATTAATGTCAGGAACGTGATATATCATAAATTATCATCATACTTCTTTACCTCGTTGTTTGTTTCCAGGTTGATAAAGCCTGGACTATGATTATAATTTTTAATTTACATCAGCATATCATTTAAAATAAACGTTGTATGTCTTTCGAACAGAGCGTTCCTTTATCCTAGTTTAGTCACACGACTCATATGAGAATTTTTATTACGTGTATTGGTCAGTAAAAATGTTAGAACTTTTTATTCATAAGCCTTTAGATATTGATAGCTGGCCATGTTCAGAAAACGGCATATCGACATTAGAAATACCTTATTAAGATTGTACATGGTTCACTTACCCCTCGAACGATCTTTTAATAAAAGGGCTGGAATATCAAGCTCGCTTATTTTTCTTGAGGCAGCGATGCCGCTTTCGTTATACCAGAAGAGGACAAATTCAACAAATTATTACTGCAGCTGTTCAAAGAACAATAATGACTAGATCCACACATCTTGCTGTTTTTGCCAATAATGCCAGTCAGTCGGCGGCTGAAACGTCAATATTGACCGATATTCCTTCACTCTAAACTGTAAAACAATTTAATTAAGTATTTTGTAATACATTTACCAACTTACTTTCACATTTACTTATACGGAAACATTAATTGAGTACCAAGAGAAAACACTCTAAAAATAGTTTTTATGATAAACGACCAAGACAGACGTAAAGTATTGCAAAATTTACTTTAATGTAGGTACTTTAATTTTTTAAACAAAACGCACCTTGAATTGCCGTCAAGTTTTACTCACGGCTTATTATTACTTTTTCAAACAAGCGTATTGCACAATTTAACATATTTGTTTTAAATATCCCTTATCACAAGGGCTGCAAAAACTATAAAAAAGAATAATAGTTTTACTTACGGTTCCTTCACTTTTAACACGTAAAGTACCTATTTGGAATAACACGAACGGCAAAAACCGTTAAAATAAAATAGTTTTACTTACAGTTTTATCACTTAATAATAATAAAACCTTTAAAATCTCACAACGATTGCTCAGATTGAGGACGTGTTGCTTCGACGGGAGTCAGAACGCCAATGAGTTAATATGGCGGTGTCAAAACTTAGGAAAACAAAAATGGCCGCGCTTCTGCCAGGTGTCGCCACTGGACCGGATACAAGGTGAATAAAAGTACGGAAACTGATGGTAATTCGACGGGAAACGGAAGTGCTATCTCAATATAAAGCTTTCAGTGACGGTCAAGTAGTTTAATATGTTTGTTACTATGAATATTTGTCTTTATATGTACTGATAATGAATAACCTTTTAACCTTTATTTTAGCACTGGCTGCATATGGCAAAATTAATATTGAAACAAGTTAAAGGTTTGTATGATTTGATTGAGTATGGTATAATTATATTTTTGTAACAGATGTATATAATAACCTGATGTAACTTATTTTCAGATGCATCTCCAATACTATTTAGCTTTAGAGTTAAGTTTTATCCACCAAATCCGTTGCTTCTAAAGGAAGATGTTACTAGATTTCAAATTTATTTACAACTCAAAAGAGATCTGTTACATGGCAGACTTTACTGTACTTCCAATGAAGCAGCTATGCTGGGAGCTCTAATTATTCAAAGTATGTATTATTACTGAAACATATTTGAAATTTTGACTTTGAAGAAGCGTACAGCTTCTTTCTTTGATTGAAATGGCACAGAAACAATTTACTACATAAATGGTAGATCTGTTTGTTGCTAGACACACATACATGACTGCTTTAGTACAGTCTAACATTAGAGTTACACACATTGTGCAAAACATGACCCATTTTCTTTATGTGATTTATTCGGATTGCTCTATCTAGTTGTATAAATAAATCATAGTGCTGCGTATTACAAAGAATTGAAAAGATTCAGCTTTAAATAGTTTAGTCTTTTTTAATTTTAATTATTATTAAAAAATATGGATATTTTATATTTATAAATAATGTTTCAGTTGAACTCGGTGATTATGACCCAAGCATACATGTTGGGAACTATGTTACTGAAATGAGACTACTATTAAGACAGACAGATGCCATAGAAGCAAGGATACAGGTAAGTTTAATCTTCTATTCAATAAAGAAGAGCAAGATCTATGTTAGTAAGATCATTCAGTTCACCTATATAAACCAGAGAATTAGATCACATCACTATAAGAATTGCCGTTAAAACATGGTTCCAAACTCATATAACTAAAGTATAATACTATCATGACACTAACACAGACTAAACAGAATACAAAATTAGCAAATCAAATATCTGCAAAGGAATTCATTGGGTAAGATAAAGTTAAACGGAAATTCTAACCAACCTATGATGAGCTTTTTCGCCCTGCCCCCTTGATTGCAGTTTACATGGAACTACTTTTTAGTGCAGTCTATATTACATATTATTTCTAATTCAATGATGCAAACAATATAAAATACTGTTGTATTAAAGGAATTTGTAGTGTTAAGAAAGCATGTATTCTGTTTTTGTTGCATCATTGAATCAGCTTTAGATAATATCTGTTAAATAGTAAGATAAGATATACACTAATAAATAATAAAACAAAATGACAGATATCAATTATAAGATTAAGATCTTAATGTTATGTCATTCTTTGATCAAATATAACATGTATTTATTTTCATCATATATTTTTAATTTTGAAATAAATTAAGGATTGTTTAAATTATTATCAATAAATCAGAATTATCAAGATAGAAAGATGATAATTTTAAAGCTAAAATTATAATTTTCCAAGAAAAAGTTACTGATGAATATATAAAGTATCATAATTTTTAGGAACTTCATAGAGAGCCAGTGGAGCTGACTCCGGGGGGTGGAGGTGGTGTGAAGGGTATGACGACCCAGGAAGCCGAACGGATGTTCGTTAAGATTGCTTGCCAACTTGACACTTATGGAGTAGACCCGCATCCTGTAAAAGTAAGTCCCATTATTACTTTTCTAACAGCTTGTCAAGTTTCTGAATCTTTGTGGACCACAGTTTGGTTCCTGGTGAGCTTAACATAAACTAGGTTTTTAAAGATTGGGTGTTTGTGACCCGTGCATGGAACAATTGTTGTTTCTGATTTCCTTAAAATATTAGTTTTGACCGCTTCCTGCACTATGGATCATAGTTAGTTTAATGTTATTATACAATAATATTAAGTTGTGATATAGAATTCTAAAACGGAGTACTTAAAACCAAGTCTGCATTATCAACCGGACAACATTCACAACCTATGACATTCAGTGCTTCTATTTTACTGTCAAGTGTTAATACTTATTTAATTTTCATCTCAATATTTCAACTATTTTCATACCATAAGACTTCTTTATGTTGCCTGCAAATAATTGTTTCAAGAGACAGAAGTTTTGCATGAGCATTGCATGTAACAATTAGGACTAAGTATACACCCCGTAATCCCCTTGAGCATCGACCATGGATTAGGAAGCCTGCGCACTAGCAATGTAACATAGAAAACGTCTATTGTGCAAATTTGTTTGTCTGTGATTTTGCTCAATAAATTTGCCGCTATAAGCCGCGCCAATAAAGAAACGAATCTAAAATGGCGGCGGCGATCATGCGCTCTCACTCTAAACTATTGCTGTCTTTAGTCGCACACGGCGTGTACTGCATGCAAAAAAAATATCAGTTCTGACTTTGTTCTCGCACTGTCTCGACATAAACAACTTTTTCTTTCTATTTGTTGACCCTACCATCTGTCAGTGCAGGTACATAGACTCCATTTTCGATTTGTTTTTTTATTGGCGCGGCTTATACCTAAAATGCTTCTCCCAGTCCTGCGCGACGAAGCTTTTTGGGTGGCCAGTATTTATTAAATGCGCTAAAGTTAGCGTTCGAAATTTTAATTAGTCCTATCATAGTGAATTATCGGTCTGCATGACTATAGACACTAGACCCTGGGTTCCGAACCTGGTAACCTCCGGGGGTAAATCGGCCATACTTCGGGGGTAACAAAGAACCTAATTATTTGGTCAAATCTAAATAATAAGACTATACAATAATACTACTAAATAGAGCATGCGCTCCTTCTTGCTAGCGAGCCCGCGGGGTGCTGAGTGTGGGAAGCGGGGCGAGATGTAGCGGCCAAATTGGAATTTCTTGGACTGATGATAACATTTTAAAGTCGGGGTAAAATCTGTTTTCCTAATAGATTACAGGGGTAGCAGTATTGGAAAGGTTAGTAAACACTGCACTAGACGATAGCATGACTGGCGATTTTACACGCATAATAGAGGTTGTGGGATACTATAAATTTTATGTGCAGCTGAAAGATCGTGTAGGTAACTTCTTGAACTAAACCACAGACAAATAATAGTATTTGTCTGTGGTTTAGTTCAAGAAGTTACGCAAGAGAAGTGAAGAAGAAACGTTTTTGTATGTAACATTGCTCATGCGCAGACTTCCTTGTCTATGGTCATTACTTTAAAATTTTGTACCAGGGTGTATACTTATGGTGGCACTAATTCAAATTTCAAACGCAAATTTTAGTGTAATTTAGTACCAAAACTTTGTCACGTCGTGGGAGAAGCATAATATTGATAACAAGGCATAGATAGCAATAGTAGTTATTCTGGGTGCTTACGATGACGTGTCTATTTCAGGATCATAGAGGTAACCAACTGTACCTGGGTATCAATCATAGCGGTATTCTCACATTCCAAGGTAGCAGGAAGACGCACCACTTCAAATGGTCCGAAGTGCAGAAAATCAACTTTGAAGGCCGCATGTTTATAGTACATCTCAACTATCCGGAGGTAATATTTTTGTACATAGTCAAAGTCAAAATTAACTTATTCAGTTTAAGCTGTTACAAGCACTTGGGAAGGCCGAGAAGCTACGCCATCGGTTCGCAAATCTACAGCAGAGACTTTGTACTGAAACTCAGCATGGGTTGCTTTTTTCCCTCTGTATAAGTTAAAAAATCACTAATCCAATACCAGAGTTCTAGCAGAAAAATTACTTCAAGAGATAATTCATGAATTCACCTTCCATTATATAATTTAGTACTTACAATTAATATGCAAATGTGCATATCAACCACTTACTAAAATAAAGCCAGAGACAAATACTTCATTTTGTACAGTGCATTCATTCATCTCAGTTCAGTTCTCTCTAGTGCCCTACTTCTTATAGTGAAATACTGTCACAGAAATAATTCCCAGAATGATGAAACAATTACATTATACCACAAATAAAATCACATGTTGGTTCTTTGACAGCATATTTGATGTCTACCGAACTTACCCCTAGGTTATAAAAAAACCCCAAATTCACGATTATATATCCGGATTTAGAGGCATGGAGACCCTGGGGGAACGAAGGAGGGGGAGTATTTTTAAAACTTGGAGCCTGAAAAAAAAAATAGTTTTTTTTTTAATTTTTTGTGGGAGGTCCCCTTGGCCCACACACAGCCCCGACTGAGCTGCCTTCAATCCGGCCCTGAGCAAGTTATCTATTCATTACTGTCTCTATTATCATGTCAGAATAAATATATCCATTTATTTTCTGCAGAAAAAACACACGGTTGGCTTCAAGTGTCCCAGTGGCGCGGCGTGCCGTCACGTGTGGTGTTGTGCCATAGAACAAATGCTCTTCTTTACGTGAGTATTATCCTTCTTTATCCTATTATCCTACGAATATTACAATTTTGTATGTTTGTTACCCAATCATGCAAAAACGACTGAACGTATTTGGCTTCTTGACACACAGTTAGTATATTTCCTGGATTGAGACATATTTTTTATCCCAGAAGAATGTTAGGTTTCTGTGGGATTTTATTAAGCCTTATTAAATATAAGGCGGACGAAGTCGCAAGCCGCAGTGACGTCTAAAGTATGTACCTTTTAACATAGTGGCGACATGGGCCGGCTGATGGTAGCTACTACAACCTAGACACGATAAATGGCGTGTGTGAAATATTTAATATGAAAGATATTTGTGAAAATGTTATTTTAATTTTTATGTTTTAAGCATCTCTCAAGCTCGAGATGTTTAAATCTAAAGAAAATATTACTAGAAAAAATTCCACGCGGACCAGGCAGCAGACGGGACTCGAACCCCTTCGCTTTCCGGGCGAATGCACTGATCATTATGCTACCGCTGCCCTGCTGGACAAGTCGAATTCTTTCTAGCCTTTCTTAAGCTGCAAGGCAGCGCCATCCCTTCGCATTGTAGATAACCCACAATGTCAAATGAATACCTTTACAGGTATTAAACATTTGAAAGAGGAAATAGCAATTATAGTATTTTTTTATAATTTAAATGTTATTGTTTATTTTAACCCGTAATATGAAGATTATTGATTTCGAAACATTTTACTGAAAGTAAATTGAAATTTTTACTGTGCCTGCTCTTCTGGCTAGCATCGAAGCAACGTCCTTCACTACCCAAGCTTGGAAGCATTATAATCAGAGAAGAATTTTAACAGATCCGTAATCGTATCGTCATCAATTTTGTATGGAAGGAGCCAATTGTTGTCCTTACGTCCGGTAGGGGCGCTGCTGCTGCGCTTCGTGCTTGGGCCCCTGTGCAAAAGCAAAAGGATACTGGTTCGATTCCAGCCTCATACCCGGGCCAATTAGAATATTTTTTTCTTTATGTATAAAAATCTACCCATATAATGATAAACAGGAGTGGATTTAAAAATAGTGGGGCCCGGGGCTGAAATTGATATGGGGCCCAATTTAGGGATATGAAAATCATCTGACTCCCAGTTGTTGTAAATTCCGATTTTATGCATAATAAGAATTAATGGGAATGTTAGCTAATAAAACACGTTATGTTACTCTCTAGCAACTGTATTTATTGGATTATTGACAAGAACTTTTTCCTACGTAGAAGGTACATGTACAGGTCAAACTTCTTTTCGATATTTCATGGGATGACCCCGCCGGTGCGGGGCCCGGGCCTCTAGCCCCCCCAAGCCCCTACGTAAATCCGCTCCTGATGATATATAAACACATAATAAAAATTATTATTTTAAAGTAAGTACTTAAGTTGCAAGAATCAAAAGTAATTGGTCAGATTTGGATAACAATTTTATTTTTATAGTGTAGGTATTTACTATCTGTTACGATCGTAGTTTTATTTTCGTCGTGTCTTCGCGGTCGGTGTGACGCGGTGTTATCTTTCGTTACGGAATCCTGATAAAAAATGCAACGGAAACATAAAAAGTATGTGACTCATTTGAGGGTTACTCTACCGGGAAAAAATAACTGTCCGCGATAATGAAATCGTAACCGCTGCTTATAATGTTACTTTCGTGACACGAACGTCGTGTTCTTTCGATTTTTATTTCCCCTTTTTTCTAGAATAGACTATTAGGTAGTATGAAGAATAAAGTACCAAATGGTAGCATCTGTATTTAGCATAGGTATGCAGTATGAATATTAGTAGCGATTTTAGAGAGCAAATAATTAATAACTTTTCTCTGATTTTTTGTTCTACGGTCACGTGACCGAAAACGCCTGAGATTGGCGAAGACTAAAATGACGTCACACGCTAGTATCGTTAGACGTTTTAATGACAGTCGTATGACGTCACACCAAATTAACTCAAAAAAGTTTTATTTACGTTATTACAGTCGTCAATATACAATATCAGAGGTGGAAACCAACCTAGTAAGTATATTAGATACTTGTATCAGGTGGTCTCGCTCTTCCTTAACAAAACCATACTTAATCTAGACTGTAGCATGTGTAAACCGATATATTGAAATACAAAGAAAAATGAAATGATGTATCCTGTTTATTATGTATTTGTGTGTGTTTAAGTTTGCGCGTTTGTGTGTGTGTGTGAGAGAGAGTGTGCGTGTGTGTACCCAATTATTAGCTCTTTGGCAGAATATAGGTATGAATGTGATTTTTGAAGTGAAAACTTCTTTAGCGGCGTTGTACACTTTTTTTTGTATGGGTAAAAATGTTAAACTCGCGTCATGACACGTGGGCTGATCGCATCACAGGCCACATGTCCTGATCGTAAGACGAAAACAATAAAATTGGGACTTTCAATATATTGTACGAAACAATGTTTATGTGATTCATGTAAGTTGATATGGAAGTGAAAACTTCTTTAGCGGTGTTGTACACTTTTTTTGTAATAGGTAAAAACTGATAAACTCGCGTCATGTCACGTGGCCTGATCGCATCCGGACACCTGACAATCGAAAATTCGTAAGACGAAAACAATAAAATTGGAAAGGTTGTTGACTTTCAATATATTGGACGAATCATAGTAATATTATATTTTATCGTATTATAATAATAAGTCTGTATCTAAAACGTCCAGGTGGCAGCTTTATTGCGAAGAAAATGAAATGAAAGATTTTTTTTTTACAATAGATGTCGCTAGGTGTGCTTAAATGAGAAATTCTGAGAGATCAACTTTTTAATGTAATATAAATTGTCATGTTTGTGTACGATAGCGCAATAAATAAATATTGTATAATATCCTCATAAATCCACATAAATGATAGCACTATTATACTGATAATTAAAGAAATTGATGCAATATTATTCCCTAACCATTCCAAAATATCAAAAATGCACAACGTTAATATTCAAGTTTTCACTTCTGCCGGCACTCCCGGAGTGCCACCCGTCTTTTTTTATAATTGTAATAACGTTCCTGTATCATCATATTTAATAGTGGCAAGCCAGTTTGATAATGTGTTTTTGCACTTATTATGCAAGTTCAATTTGAATATGTTTAAGTTTCGGTTTAATTTATTATAAATTTGAGCTGATTGATTTTCATATTTCTCGTATATCAAAGCATAATTTGAATATATATTCGCTTTAGAATCTTCCTGACATATCACAATTTCCTTAATATTCAAATCATATTCCTTATACGGGATCCCACATGTTCAATTTGGTCATGCCAGTTGAGTTGTTGATCGAGGATAACTCTTAGATATTTTGTAGAAGCCACCTTATTAATTAATACAAAAGCACAATTTGCGGTGTTATTGTGTAGTCACAATGTAGAATTTTTAGCGCAATGTCATTAATAGGCTGAGTTTTACTATTAATTATAAAACAAACATAATTAGTCTTAGCAATTTTTTGAGTTAATAGACAACTCCGGAGCCATTGGGCTACTTTAGTCAACACGAGTTCTGCACTTCGAATTACCATGTTCTAAGTTGTGTTTACAAAAACAATAGCGGTATCGTCTTCAGCGTAGGACAATACGGCCATTATCAATACTTGAGATTTTTAAGTCATTTAAATATATGAGGAATAAAGTAGGGCCCAGAACACTACCCTGCGGTACGCCGAAGGAGACCTCTGACTCGTCACTTTTATAATCACCAACCTTTACCTGCTGTCTACGATTCCGCAAATAATCCTCAAACAATTTAATAGGGTGCCGCGTATTCCAATTGCTTCAAGCATGCGTAAAAGGATAGGATATGAAACAGTATCAAAGACTTTTTTAAAATATAGGAAAATAGTCAAGCACTTTCTTCCTACATCCGGTTGGTTGGTTACGTATGATGCTGAAGTTAAGACTGTATCTTCTGTCGATATACCACGCTTTAAACTAAATTGTGAGTGTGAAAGTATATTAAATCTATTAATGTATCGAATAAGACGATTATTAAGCAGTTTTTCAACAATTTTGGAAATAGCAGGAACAACCGAAATGGGCCTATAGTTACTAGATATAATTTTTGCCCCCACCCCTACATGCATAATTGTGGATTACCTACAATGCGAGGAGATAGCGCTGCCTTGCAGTTTAAGAAAGGTCTGAAAGGTTGGAAAGTTGTCGAGATAGCACTTAATCTTATAGCGATATTGATTAGGTTTTTTTTCGTTTGCAGATTGCCATCGTCTTCGGATGCGAGCGTTTACTCGGGCGGTGGGTTGTTCTCGTGGGGCACCAAGTTCAAGTACGTGGGGCGCACTGAGCGGGAGATCCTCGAGCGGGACGGGCTGCTGGCGCCCCGGGATCACCAGGTACCCGCCCCAGAGGCTCTTGAGTTAGGTCACAGTACGTGGGGCGCACCGAGCGGGAGATCCTCGAGCGGGACGGGCTGCTGGCGCCCCGGGATCACCAGGTACCCGCCCCAGAGGCTCTTGAGTTAGGTCACAGTACGTGGGGCGCACCGAGCGGGAGATCCTCGAGCGGGACGGGCTGCTGGCGCCCCGGGATCACCAGGTACCCGCCCCAGAGGCTCTTGAGTTAGGTCACAGTACGTGGGGCGCACCGAGCGGGAGATCCTCGAGCGGGACGGGCTGCTGGCGCCCCGGGTCCATGAGGGGGCCAATCGCCTAATGGAAATGCTATTCTATCGCTATCGCTTACGATTCATTTTGTTCTTTCTGACTGCCGAAGGTTTTCAAATACCTTTTTAGGCGTGATAAAAAACGTGATAATAGGTTAATTGTGGTGCTCATGCTACGTGGAATGGCCCGAATACAATTTTAATGTCTCTTAACGCACCTTTCACAAAAAAAACCTTAAAAGATAACCCATTAAGAATAATTCCTTAATAGGTCGCAACTAGGCATGCGTCCGATATATCAAAACGAATCCAAAATCCGATTTCAAACACAAATCGATACCGAACGATTTCTCAACAAGAAAATCCGATTTCAGAAATCTAACCGAACCAAAACGCTAGCGATCTAATACCACCACAAGTATCCAAATGTAAATCGGATTCGAAATTCGTGCTTTCGTTTTCGGAAGTCCGATTTCGTGCTCGGAAGTCCGATTTCGGTTTGCTGTTTACGGAAATCTATTGATCTTCTCTAAGGCGGGATTATTTATTACTGAAAAAGATGTCGTCTAAAAACATCAAAAGTCGAGCAACTGACATTTTTTGAACGCTAACCTGAAGTAATTAGGTTTGATTTTGTAAATGGTTTGAAAAATAATAAAAACAAAAAAAAAATACTAAAAAAATATGTAAAAAGAAATCTTGTATATAAGCCGATTTTTAAATGCGCAACAAAAGTTTTACTTTTAACCACCTTTTAACCGTAAAGATAACTTTTGCTGCTAGTCCTAAGCCACAGAATATATACTCTTGCCTAAGCCTAGATTTAAAGCATAAAGGAAAATCGCGCAAATCTACGAGTATCCTTGCTTCGTACAATTAGTTGTTTGTGATTGTCGTTAGCTAATAAAACCAAATCATAACACAAACTAGTTAATTGGCTAAGTTCGGCACATCTGAAATCGGATATTTAAAAACGGATTTTAAAATCGATTTTGAAATCTGAAATCCGATAAATATCCGTTTGCGTTCAAAACCAAAAACGCCCATGTCTAGTCGCAACGCATCAAATCTTAAAATTTATTTTATCTATCTTACAACTTATACTTCTTACTGAACCACATAGAGTTGAGACAACTACGATTCATCCATCCAGTGACCGATCTTTTCCGTTAAGCTCTGTTTATCGTCTTCTTCTGTGTTTATAAAAGTCAACCATTATTGACTGATCTATCAACGTACAGCTCAAACCATTCAACGGATTACCCTGAAATTTGGCACATATATTATGACGTAGAACTATGCGTTGCGTGCGCTATAAAAGGATTTCCTAAACTCACTTCCTAAAAGGGTATAATGGGAGTTGAAACTTTGTACGGGAAACCTATTTTTCCACGTAAACGAAGTCGAACCTACGAGTTTTCACTTATGTGACTAATCTTGCATATTGTATTTGTTGACAAAAGACAATGTTTTAATGCTTACATTTTTACCTTTTGCAGGACGAAGGATCAAGCACAGGTGGCAAACGGAAAGCTTCGAGCGTGCCGGCGACTCCATCTACTCCTATGACGGGGGATTTTGGTATGTTATTGCACAGAACGGCTTATTATATTGGTCTTTACTAGCACGCATGGTTTTGAGGGTTCTATAGGAAACAATGAAGTAATGAAACCCTGTTATATTTTTTTTTCCGTCCCGTCTGCTGCCTGATTCGCGTGGAATTTTTTCTAGTTATATTTTCTTTAGATTTAAATGACACCTTGTATTTTGAGGTAGGGCATTGCCACCGAATTGCCCTTCCCCCTTTCTACAAGTTAGCTCACTAGCTACGGCCCTGCCTTATACTTTCGCCATATATGTCTGTATGCTGCCGAAGCTTAACTCAGACGTGCCAAGCTGTGGTCGAGCTTTTTTAATACATTTTGTATAGCATCGGCGCAAACTATGCATTCAAGAGGCCGCCGCTCAGCGATTCCACTGAGCTTGACTAAGCCACTAGTGGCCGCGTTAAGTGGGTCAATGTGCGCTTGACTTAGATTAAAAACAAAGAGAAGATACGGTACGCTCATACTAGCATCAAATAAAATATGCTCCGACTCAAACTCAACATCAGCAACTCTCACACACGCACACTTCTGTAAATAAACATTCAGTTGAGCGAACGAGACAGAACAGTACCCCTAGCACGAACCATTATCGAATTCGAATAGTTTGCAAACCGAAATGTCAATGTCAAATTTTGTATGGAAACTTGAACAGCAGCGGCACAAAGTACGAGAACTAAAAATCAGTACACATTTTACAATGACATTTCGGACTCGCAAACGATATGAATTCTAGCACGAACCATCGTGCTAGGGGTACTGTACGCTTCAACGCAGCGCGAGCGAAACGGCGAGTCCGCGTCGCTTGGCAGCCGACTGCGTGTTCTTTCTTTTCTCTCTCTACAAACGGCTGAGCTGTATTGTTGTCCTTTTTCTGATAACAAATTGCGAATAAGTAAATAAAATTCATGACAAACCGTGACTTTTATGAAAAAATTGTTTATATATTACTATATGTAATAGTTTTGTGAATGAAAAGTGATGCCGTGGAATTTGTTATTTGATCTTGAACTATTTGTGTTATTTTAAAAGCACAGATATACGCAATATTGTTATATTAAGCGCACATGCAGCATGTTTGGATGTCAAATTGTGACTAAACCGAATTGTGTTCATGCACCACAATTTAAGCAATACACTTTTCAGCCGCGAGTGTCGTATCTCTCCTTTTTGTTTTCATCTAAGGCTCTTGCTCTTTTAAGTACTATTAAAACGTCCAGTAACGGGCCGTTCGGGGCCTGCGTTCATAAGCGCAAGATTCTATTCCAAATTACCAAGAAATATTACTTATAGGTGGCAATTTACGCATTGTGATGGGCAAATACGGCATCCTACATGATGGGGGGTGGCCCGATGTGTTGGCCGTCTTTTTCTTGCTCATCTGCTGCCATAGGTAACTACTCTGAATAAACTTTGAATTCACTCAAAGATCATTTGGTTTATGACCAGTTCAATAATAAGCAGCAGAGATTGACTTTGTATTGTATTCTATTCACAGAAACGAGCTTGTAATGATACGGTTTTTATTATTTATCTTTACTTTGGCCCAATTTCTCTCTTTCTTGTGTGATTCATTCCGTTTCTTTTTAAAGCTATTCTGTAATAAAGAAAGCGTTTCACTGACTTGTTTCCGTGAGAAACGATTGATTAAGTACTATTGAAAAAGTAAGGTAATATCCAAGTTATTTAAGTCACGGGAGACTTAAGAAAGAAAAGATGTTATAATTTGACAGTCAATATTGGCATAAAAATTTAAAATGAAATATTTCTTTATTCAAAATATTTTTGTTTGTACAAAATTAAAACAGCTCTCATATAAGCTTACTCTGTGTTATGAGAGGCAGGCTCATCCTTAATATATACGAGTAAATATAAAATTATAAACATGTAATTAATTCGAAATCCAAATTTCAAATCAAAATTTAATATGCAATAATATATTACTTATGTCAAATCCATATAATTCTAATTCAATAAGCAAATGTCAATATAATTGTTAAAATAATATAAACAATGTAATAATAAATAAACAAAAATCATAATTTAAATTCAAAATAGCTTGTCGCTTGACTGCGATAATTCATTATACATATGTACTGTACCTACATAATATGATTAGAATACTAGGATATATTGAGCAGCTCGAAGGCGCAGTTGGATAGTGCGTTCGGCCTGTGATCGTGGAAGTTGAGCAACTTTCACATTGGTCAGTTATTGGTTGGATAACCAAAAACTTATTATCTCAATGTCCTCCCTGTTTCGAAAGGCACGTTAAACAGTTGGTCCCGGCTGCATCTGCAGTCGTTAGCATCCAAGATTCCGCAGGCCCGCGTGATGGATCATGACATGCCCCAATCTCATTATTCCATCCATAGGGAAGGCCTGTGGCCCCGCAGTTAGGACATAAACAGGTTGATGATGATGAAGAATCTAACTGACGGACTAAATATAATTTTGTTTACCCCGTAATCACCTACATAATATTAGTATTCTTTTAACAGGGTACAGCAGTCTACCTCGATCTACTCACAGTGCGCCTTTAGAAGAAAGCAGCGCAGCAGGGGAGCCTTGTAACGGAGGCTGTCTTCTATCCGGACCCGCCGTCGACATCGCTCTAGCCTGCTGCGGCGACCACTTGCATCCCCCCGATGACAGGCGTGAGTGACACTGAATACTGCTTAGATTAAAACAAAAAGGGAAGATACGGTACGCTCATACTAGACACTAGTGTCAAATAAAATATGCTCCGACTCAACTTACATAAGCAACTCTCACTCACGCATACGTCTGTAAATAAACATTCAATCGAGCGAGCGAGACAGAACTGTACGCTTCAATGCAGTGCGAGCGAAACGACGAATCCGCGTCGCTTAGCTTGGCGACCGCGTTTTCTTTAGTCTCTCTACAAACGGCTGAGTTGCTTTGTTGTCCTTTTCTTGATAGCAAAATGGCGATAACTTAAATAACATTCACGACAGACCGTAATTTTTGAGAAAAATATGTTTTTACAGTTTTACGATTAAAAAATGTTGCCGAGGCATTTGTTTTACGGGGAATTGGATACGTTTATTGTTGTGTAGTCGAACAAAGTTTTGTGTAGTTTGTTGAATGTTGATATGTTTTTGTTGATTGTGTAGGGTAAAACACGCGCTGGAGACACTCGGCTTTGTTTCAATTGTTTTATTAAATAATATTTGTTTACCCCTACAGCTTGCACGACAGAGTACGGGCTGCGGGATTCATTCGAGCATTCGTCATCAGAGTCGGGGGTAACACACGTCAGTCACACGACAGTAGGCGGGGCGGGGATGGGAACAGGGCCGGCGTCAGGGCCCGGCGCGGGGGACGACTGGGGGCGCGTATCAACAGGGGCCCTGCCTCCCGCCCCTAGACCTTTCAGTCTCATCCGCGCGTTCGTCCCCTCCTTCCTATTCGTCTGGGCCTCCTTAGCCATAGCCGCTCTCCTCGTATTCGAAACAGACTGGGCCCCCTTCCGCGACCTAAAAAGGCGCCCCGAAATCCTCTCCCTTCGCCGCCACTACTACGCCCCCCTCAAGGAATATCTCCGGCGGAAAATCGTCGAACTCTTTTGATTCCCATCAGCCCCGGCGGGGATGCCAACGGCAACGAGCTGCCTCGTCGACGTAAATACGCTTCTTTTATAGTACAACTACTCTTAAGATTAGGTTCCGTAGAGTCCAGTCTCCTTCGTTTCGAGTTCAGAGGCCCAAGCACGAATTAAGACAGCTGCGCAGTCGCATCGCATCGTCAGTTTTTATGAAAACTAAGCAGCGCCCTCTATAGGACGTAAGACAAACTAGCTTTTTCTTTACGAAATTTGACGCTATCGTATTGATACGAATACGGCGCTGTCGAAATTCGCGCTTGGGCCTCTCATCTCATTATTGTATACTCGTGCGTTTGATCATCACGTTAGTTTGGTTCATCGCACACCGTCTAGGTTTTGTATGCGCGTTTGTGTATCGACTGATAAATCAAACGAGTCAATGTACGTCTTTATTATATTTACACTGTTGCACTTTCTCAAATATTTGTTATTTATTTAGATGTTTTATTTTTTTATACGATGCGCTGTTCAGTAGGTAGGTTTTTATTTTATTGGTTGTAACGGACGGCGTGTGACCTTAGGATTATTATTAACTTTTGTACTTAACAATGAGGATAACATATTCTGATTTGCGTGTAGACTTGACCCATTGCCTTGCGTAAAAATGTTTGCAAATCATTAATTAAACAAGAGTGGTCAATAGTACCGACAGCAAACTAGCACCGAGAAAAGATATTATACCAATTTGCAAGTGTGTTAATTAATTTACAACTGTTTAATTGAAACGGTAAATCGTGACGAGGCTTATATCATCTCTATTTATAAACGTGTTAATAGAATTGTTATAACGACCTTGACTAAAGTCGAGTGCTTAGTAGAAAAATGAAAACATGAGTAAAAACAACGATATTTAGGTATCGTTTTTACGACGAAGTAAAATTGAGATGACTAAAAAAAATAACGAAGTATTTTTCGGTCTATTTTTTAATATGTCGATTTGATTTTTTCTTATAATAAACAAGTTTAAGCATTGGTTATAAACCTTAACAAAATAGGAGTGTCTCTTGGAAGTCTCATTTTAGCGGCCACCCTTTCCATTTGAAATACACTTTCGGACACATCTATCGGTGCACATTTTGACGGTTCCTAATTAAAAATAAATGTTAAATTGTGCAAAAACCTCAAGTGCAAAATGGAAGAATTCTTGTATTTTCGGGAAGTATGGCAACTCTTGTTTGTCACAAGTTTTTATGAAGGTCGAGGTCAAGTGCGCACGAAACGTGATCATGTCAATTGAACGTTTAGCTATTCTTGCTACAAAAAGGCATTGCAATTAACTTTTCAAAGTATCTTATGCAATTAGCCTGCTATAAAATCATATACACTTTTTCTTTCATCATTCCATTTCGCATTTATTAGTCTTCCATTTAAACTTTGTTTTCTGTTAATGTTAGAAGTGAACTTTCATTTGGTTACTCTCATTGATTTGATAAGTTGTGTTAAGATTAATTTTGATTATTTGAAGCCACAATGGCCAAGAATGCCGAAAACTAAATTGAGTTTTTTATATTATGTTAAACTTTTCTGCGTTTGGTGTCAAAATAGATTAAAGATATATTGCGAGCACTGTTTTTGTAAATGTAATAATAATAATGCATTTCACTACATAAACTTGTAAAGATTTTGAATTAAATTTAGCTTGCCTATATCACACTCATAAAAGTTCACTGTGATAACCATTGACGCTGTAATATTATTTAAACTAATGCACAAACGCTTACTGGCACAAAATAACTTTTATAGTTGTAATTAAAATTAGGTTTAGTTCAAATTTAATGTGCCATAACCAGGTTTCGGTTTTAAAAATGCAAACCATTTTTTCTATTTTGTCTCTACTAGTCTTTTAAGCGGTTTTAAACTGACATTAATTTATTTTGATAGTAACTTTATATTTTCTGATTAATATCACTTTTTGATTAGCTTTTTTATTTGTATGAGAGGTTGTTACTTGGCTATAAGGTTTAGAAGATCTTAGGTACTTATATATTTTCTTAGTCATTTGCTGTTTGTACTTATAGAGGTTACTGAATGTGTGTCTAGTGAGAGAGAGGGATTTGAGTACAATTACAACTTACGTATAACTACTTTTAGAAAACGGGGAACATGTTGAAAATATTCCGTCGTCCAGATGTTGAATGATGTAGTAAAACGCTAAGTTTAACAAGAGAATATAGTTGTTTTAACGTAGGTACCTCTAGTTATCGAAGAAGTTAGCTGTGTCAGTTACTTTGTTGATTTATCATTTGAACACGATCGATATTGATTTTGGTTGCTCTTCCATTAATCCTTTCGCTAATGTGATCTGCTTCCGAACTATTTTTGTTTATTCCATGTGCAATGGCTATTAATCCCCTCATTAATAAACAAGGAATAAGCTTAGATTAGTTAGGCCGTGTTTTGTTCATGTTATTGTAATACCATTTGCCATTCAATAGACAGAGATAAAACAAGGAGTAACTAATCCAAGCTTAGTCTTTATTTATTAATAAGTGGGTTAGAGTTTTGGCCAATGTCTAGTCTATGTTTAGATGTGCGTACCTTCCAAGGGGGACCTTTTGTACTTAGTCCTACAAATTACCTTCTAAATATTACCACCACCATTCATTAAAATTATTTAAATTGGTCAGATACCGTAACATGAAAATTGAGGCGTTTCGTCTGAGCCCACATTTGGTAAGTCGTAGTGTTCGACTCACAACAGCTACTGATCCTTCTGGCTACAATTTTTTAAAGTTTCTGCTAAATCTTTATAATAGGACACGCACATTATATTAAGAGCACTAAATTATTTAAATCAATTATCATCAGATTATCTAAAAATAAGCAAACGGCAAACTTCTTCGATTGCACATCTACAAGCCCCCGTAAGTAATTGTACGTTTGATAAGCGTATTTAAATTGGTATTTTTTTATATGATACTCAGAAAACTTCATGCACAGGAAAGTCAAATTACGTTTGTATTTTTTGCCGATAATTTAGATTTGGAGTCATTTAAATATACTCCTTTCTAAATGTATGAACAATCATAATGAAAGTGTTAAGATGACCGCACATATAAGCACCATACGCGCCGCATTTAGATATCGTTGTATGCAATCATATGAAACCTCGCATACTTCCACTCTCACCATACGCGCTGCATTTTGTAGGTAGTATAAATGGAAATGTGGCGCGTTCGTGCTGACAAATGTGCGATCAGCTTTAGTATGAATGACGCACAAACAACACATTTTGCTTAAATATTTCTTAAATGTTGTTGGATGGTTATTGCTTTAATGACCGATATCTTATTGTTCTGGAGAAATATAGGTTGATAGGATGTTTGTTTTAATTAGGTATTTTAGTAACACGAAACATCTGTAAATTGTATAGCAGTTTCAAAATGGAGTATGATGCATTTATAGAATTATAAAATTAAATTATTGTTCTTAAAGCTTTCAATCCTAAAAATGGAATTGGTTATAATAATAATGTTCATTAACATTTTGTTTGTAGTTATAATGATTGTTCCTCATTCTTTTCTAAGTATCCAGAGTTTTATGCATTAATACTGCAAAATAGTTTTATATAAATTTTAAAGATGCTTTCTATCTTCTGACTAGTCATTTTATTATTATCTTATTCTCATAGTTATTATTATATACTTACTTCATTTAAAATGAGCAATCGTGAAATTGCACAGAAAATTATTTTTTAAAGTTGTCTCTTTGTAAATTAGTTATAAATATCTCAGTTTTATAAACTGTTGGTAACCGTTCGCTTACTGAAAATGCTTTGTACAGATACTAGAAGGTGTAATAGGACACTTTCTATAACGATCATGTTTAAAATATCTCAATAGTAAAGAATTTTCTTAAATTGGCATTTTATTTGTATACTTTCAATACCTATAAAATTTCCAAATTTGCAATATTAATCAAATTGCGCTTTATATGGCTATTAGTTGCTAATTTTGTAAAATTGCAACTGGCTTAAAATTGAACGTGATGTTATTACAGCTGCTATGTGTAAGAAAGAGCAGACATGCATTTCGAATTCAGAATAAACAATGCGTTTACCTATAGCTTACAGAAGACCTCAGTGAAATAACAATATCTCTTGGCTGTGTTGTATTTCTGTAGTCTTCTATCTACCCATGGTGTGAGGTGTCAGTGGATAGGTTTTTAAAAATATTGAGGGTTTGTGATGAGTAGACAATTTTGGCATAAGGGATCCGTTTTTGAAATATTAAGTTTTAAAGTGCAAATTTTTGCTAGAGTCAAGTGCCCTCTGTGCCAGCTAAATGGTTGTATCTACTGTGCCTGTACTAAACATCTTTTATTTATTTTGGAAGCGGCAAACTTTTGAAAGTAAACCATAGACAAATATACTTGCGTAGGAGACGTTTTTCTGTGTAAAATTGCTACTGCGCAGGCGCCGTTATCAGTCGTACAGTTTAAGAAGTTCGGCGCTACCTACACAGTGTAAATCTGCACACCAAAACACACATAAGAAACTACTGAAAATATTGAGTAACATTTCATCATCTCACCAAAATATTTCAATTTCTCCATTTATTATATTCAGCTTCAAAGGTAATCAAAGATCACAAAACGTTGCTACGTTTTACGATACTTCCAATGACACCAAGTAGACTTTATTAAAGTTAATAAATAAAATATAATTAAAGAGTTTGCTGTGATAACAAAGGCCAGAACCAATCAAGTCAATACATTCGTAGAGTTCTCTTTAGAAACTTGCAAGGTCACACGAGCACAATGTTTGAGTTTTCTATGTGGAAAATGAATTGTCAACAATATGAGCGTGACGTGGCGTCGCCGGCGGTTCATTGACCGCGGTCACGAGTTCACACGTGTGTCGTGAGACACAATGCCTTATATCAAGTAATTTATTGCAAAAAGTAATTTTATTGCTGCGTTTGTAAATACATTGTAGTGCTCATGAAGTCTTATGTTAAAATACAACTAGCAGTTAAATGTTAAAAAAAATAACTACATTGAAACTAATATAAATGATTCCAATTTTTATTATAAAAAAAATCCAAAGTAAGCAACAAACAAGTAACAACATAATAAGAACTGTGGCGCTACATACATATCACGCATTATAGTTGTAACATTCAAGTTCAGTAACAGTACCACGCAGTCTCTCCATTTTATGGCACCTAGGTCACGAAGTCACCGATCGGGTATCGCGCACGAGCACTGCGGAAACTTCATGATCCTCGAAAACCACATCTACCCCACTTCGGTCGCTGCATTTATAAACTTATAGAATACGAAGCATAAAATGATAGTATGTAATAATGATAAATTAAATTCATAAAAGATACGATGGTTCCGACCCCGCACAAATAGTTTACACCGTTCAAGAGATAAGATTGCTCGTCCGAGGGAGCGGTCGACTCGCGTGGAGAGGACCACTGTCGTCATCGGCCGGAGCCGAGGCGTTGCGTCAGTCGACAATGGAGATCTGCGCGTAGCCGATGAGGCCCTTCTCGTCGGGCGGCACGGCGGCGTCGTGCGACTCCAGGCGGAAGGTGAGCGATCGCGGCGGCGGCGACGACGCGGCGCCTCCGTACAGCTGCGCGTCCACGAGTCTCTGCAGCTGCGCCGCTATAGCACTCGCGTCTCGCGCGTCCACCAACCCAGCCCCGACAAGCTCCGTGGCGATGCCGTCCGCCGAGTCCTTGCCGGGCGCGAACTCGAATCGGATATCGTTGAGCTCGTTGCGAGCGTTGCGCATGCGCAGCACCAGGTCGATCTGCGGCGGAGCCTCGCCCGCGTCTATCGAGCCGATGGTGAAGCCGGCGCGTTCCGTCTCATCACTGTCGGAATCCGAGGAGTCGGCGCGGGGCAGTTGGTTCATGGGCCGGTCCCGTCCGGCCTCGCCCTCCTCGTCGGCGTCCTCCTCGTCGCTCTCCCACACCCACTCGCCGGTCTCCATGCGATGTAAGCGGCCGGAAGTACCCGGCTGCCGTTTGCTAGCTTTGTGGACGCGCGTTTCCATGCTCGGCCCGATCGATACCAGCGTTTGCACTAGATACTTGCGGTCCTTGGCCTTCTTGAAGAACGAGTGCTTCAGCAGCTCTGGCGCCGACGGCCGTTTCGTCGGGTCTTTCTGCAGGCACTCTGATATCATTTTCCGGAAGGTCTTGCCGTACGCCTTGTACTGGTCCTTATCCTCGGCGCCGGTGTCGAGCGTCGGCGGGTCGTTTTGCAGAGTGAGCATGAGGACTTTCATCGGCGGGTACTTGTGGTAGGGCGCAGTGCCGGTCGCCATCTCTATCGCGGTGATGCCGAACGACCAGATGTCCGCTTTGAAGTCGTAGCCGTGGTTCTGCTCCATCACCTCGGGCGCCATCCAGCAGGGCGTGCCCACGAACGTGTGGCGCACCTTCTGCCGCGACAGGTCTCGTCCTGTCGCGAGCCACGCCGACACGCCGAAATCGGCGATTTGCACTGTTCCATCGTCGCCCAGAAGTATATTACCGGCCTTTATATCCCTGTGTATCTGTCCATTCTGGTGGAAATACTCTAGACCCTTCAATACTTCTTTCAAAACTGTAGCTATGGTGGCTTCGTCGAATACACCGTGTTTGCAGTTCGAAATTCTCATTTTGTGCTTTATAATGTCTAAAAGGCTGCCACCTTCTAATAGCCTGAGTACGAGCCACAGTTCCTCCTTGACGACAAAACTGGTGTAGTATGTGACGACGTTTTCGTGGTTGCAGCTGGACATGGCTTGTATTTCCTTTAGCAGTTCATCCATGGAGGTATTCCATTTTTCTAAGTTTATTCTCTTTATAGCACATTTCTCCCCGCGCGGGATGCAGTATGCGGCGTGCACGACTGCGGTAGCACCAACACCGATCACCTCTAGCAGTTCATAGTCATCCTGGCTGTTAGGCCATGTGTGACCAGAGGTTGCCATTTTTATTAGGAAGATTTATTCAATATCAAGAAGTATATCAATATTATATTTGTTTTTAAAATTAGTTTTGTACTTCTCTAATAAGGCCAACTATTAAGGCTTGTTACTTAACATTTTTATGAAGTGTTGAGTTAACCGAGATTATTTTGTCACCCATATTTATATGGTCAGGAGGATGGTGGTTGCGAAACACAAATTCTGTTTTGAATTCTTTCAAAGATGTTATTTCTAATCGGTGTAGCATATGACAGTTTTCTCTCAGCTCTAAAATAGTTTTTTCAGGATGAAGTATGTTTGCACCTTCTTTATAATTTACATTTAACGGGTACAAATCGTCACCTGGAAAGAAATACAAATTTAATACCTTACAACTTTTATGTAAAATAATATTAAAATATAATACTAATCTTACCAGGGAGAACGTGTATTTTTCCATCTTTTGCTTCAACAACAACAGGGTAAATCAACTCGCAACCACTACTGCTTCTTTCAGCTGCATATTTAACTAACACATCAATGTCGCTGAAGTGTATAAGCCGATTTAATTCATAGGCTTGTGGAGGATATAGTTCCAATTCTTTTCTTAGGTTTTTTTCTAATATTTCTTGGGGACTGGACCACTAGAAAAAAATAAAATAGAATATATATAAAATCTTGAACAATGTAATTTTAAAAGTATTGTAGAGTGCTAAATAGTAGTAGGTACATGAATCATCAATCAAGTTTTAAGTACCTTTACATCTGTGACTTCAGAGTTATTACTTATTTGGGGTATTTCATTATCCAGTGCCGCCACAAAGAAAGCTGTATCAAATCTTTTTGGCAAGGCTACAGGTGACAACCAATTGCTCCAGAAGTGAAGGGACCATATATCAGGATAGCACTTGTGTTCTTTACATAGATTTAGGAGTTCTTCTGGATTGCTGCTTACCTGAAAATTCACAATGTGTTGATTTTCAAGAATGATCAAAGCTTTCTATCATTTATTTAAAAACAAACAGCAAACAGTTTAGCTTTTTAACTCCAATGCAAGGTTAGACTAGACTACCACCCGAATACACTGGCCAAACAAGTTGCTGGATACTGTAAGACGTCTGAAAAGGCACAAATTACCGGATATGGAAAACTCAGCTTAGGCTATTTTATAGAGGAGTTGGATGCCCCAATAGAGCACTAGACTATGCACAATATCTTTCATAACCAATCTGATCATAGTCGAGAAGACTGGTCGCACGATAAATGTATAAAAAAAATATTTTTCAGTAGTTATATGCTACCGAAACTTCGCTAAGCATTTTATATTATCATCCCATCAGATCATTCGCTAATATCTAATATAACAAAATATTTAAACATGTGCACATGAACCCATTAATATTGTAAGCAACAAAAAATTATAATCATTGATTTCAATCACACAATAAGTTTTATTTATAATTGTGGAGCATTATTTACAGTTTAGTTAGTTGCCATCATATTTCACTTTCTTTGAGTAAATATAATCTTTAAGGGTGATAAGAGGATTATTGACAGCACATACATTTAGGTAAATTTTTGCAATGTGTCTGTTTGCCGTTCCAAATCATAATTCTAGTTTGAAACAAGTTTTGGAATGGCAGACAGACACACCACAATATAACTACTTACAGAATAATTTTGTTTCGTTATCAAGAACGGAATTAATGAACACAATCTTTCAACTCTGAAGAAGAGAAAGGGAATGCAACCTAAAAGTTTATCACCTTGATGGAATCTTTTACATAAGTTAAAAGAAAAGTAGATTATGAAAATCTAATAAGTTTAAAGAATCAATTGAGCATTGGTAAGCAGAAAGCGACCAGTGGGCATATATGGGACAATTGAATATTTGTTTCATGAATCTATGTTTAATTTAGATTCTGTTTGATCCCAAAAATGCCCCCTGGTTGCTTTCTGCTTAACACCACTCAATTCAGCATCCATAGCATGACCATTAGCAAATGAAACAATACAGCAATTATTTATCTATACATAATTAGAGAAAATATTCCTTTTTATAGATGTAGATAAATTGCTAAGAAATATGTTACATTGGTCATGCTCATGCTGGAGGGTCAGAAATTTATTGAAAAAAAACATGCAGTTGTAATATACCTACTTTTTTCTGCCAAGATTTAATATCTATGTCTGAAATTAAATCAGCACTTAGCTGTGTTTTCTTCCCTTTATGTGTTCTACTACAGATGAGCACACCTAGCTCTTCAAAAGTTTCTCTAATAGCAGTTATTCTTAGAGAAATATGCCTGTGAAATAAATGTGCCGATAATAAAATCTTAATGTAAAAGAAAATAACCAACTAACTACTTAATTTTAAAGTGAAATATAAGAATAAGTTTTTAGCTCAAGTTGTCTTGTTAAGTAGTTAATTGTATACATACAATGACAGACATGTCAAGGTATTGTTATAAAACAGTTGTAGGTCAGCATTGCCTTGTGATACAAAACCAGAATGAACAATTTGTGTAATGTTTTGGTTGTATTAAAAATTATGAAAACAGTAGCTGAAGTTATGTCAACTACTTAGTAAAGTATGTTTGAATAGTGATTGGTATCAAAAGATAAGGAAAGTACCTTTTTATAGGGTCTGGTTGGAATATGGGTGTTGACGGAGTGTTTGCAAGATGAAACGCATTGAAGTCGTTCTGTGTGTAGCCGAACGACTGGAGGTGATGAAGCCAGTCTACGTTCTCGTCCACAGGTTCCGCAACCCCGCCGGGGAACACAACCGAGTTTGGGAACGATGCAGATACCGCACGAGTCTGCAACAACACGTCGTAATTAACACTGCCGCTGCGGCACGATACAAAATCACGATACCGCTTACTGAGTAGTATTAAAGATGCGGAGTTACGCCAAATCTTTCCATTCACACTTTTCATGATCGTTTGTGTTAGCTTGCCGACACACAGCTATGGCAAAACAAGGTCACAAGTTACGTACTTATCGTATAACATAGATCTTCTTTGTAGGCAACTAAATCAAATATTCTTATCAAATTAGTATGATAACTGTTGTTACGATAGTACAGGAAAAAATTACAAAATGTATAAATAGGAATTTGACGTCCATTCACATTTTTATATGGGTTTTGTTTTTTAAATTCTGAGGCATATGGTTTGTTGTATCATACAGCCAACTTTTATAAGAGCAGGCAACATAAAAAAAGTTAAAAACAATTAAAATTCTGAACTCGATTAATTCCATAACTCGAGTAATTTCATTCTTAAAAAAATTATCAAGATTTTTCATTTTTCAGGAAAAGTCATAAGAGTATAAAAACCATGGACTTACGATTTTGATACTCAGTCCTTAGTTGGTAGATAAAGCAAGTGTCCGCCATGCTAGCGTACACCACATCAAATTCGAAGTGGTTAACTATACAAATTAATTAGTGCGTAAGTACAAGTTATAGTGCCTAATTAGTGTAAAAATAAAAAAGCCTTTTCTTTAGTTTAGGAAATAATGACTGTTTTCACTGTTTACGCTGGCGTGACGATCAAGCTAGCGTTGTTTGTTTATTATTTATTGTAAAGCAACCAAATTTTCACAAAAAAACAGTGCTCTAATAACGCCCAAACTGCAAAATTTCATAATGATAACTTATAAAGGAACGACAATTTAGAACAAGACCTTTAAATAACCTTTTTACATTATTTGGTGTACGCTACCATGACGCGAGCTCCAAAGGTTATTTAATGGACTTCTTCTATATATTCGTTCCAATTACAGCACTATATTCTCTGAAAATTAGGTTGCTTAGCCCTTTCCGAGTATGGCATGGTGTACGCTAGCTTGATCGTCACGCCAGCGTACCTACATAATGAAAACAGTCATTATTTTCATAAGTAAAGTGGAAGTTATTTTATTTTTGCACTAATTCGGCACTACATGCGCTCTCATTAATAGCATAGTTAACAACTCGAGTTTAATGTGGTGAACGCTAGCGTGGTGGACACCAGATTTATTCATATACAGGGTGGTCTAACTAGTGACGTCAACATTTTTTTTAGATTCTTCGCACCTGGGGTTATTCGAAAATACCCCATGTATGTTCCGGGATTTTCTTAGTTTTCGATCGATCAATCAATCAATATGCCCACGTTTCTACAAAAAGAAGTGAAATCCCACCAAAAAACATTCTGTAAAAAACTAGCCAAGTCTCGATGGAGCTGCTTGTTTATCTCTAAAACGTAATGAAATAAAGACAAAGTCGTGCCAAGTCTAAGGTTCCTTACTGCGATTTCTTTATGATTATAGTTTATGTTGTGTGACTTGACCGTTGAAGGATACACAAGGGTACAAAACCAGGTGTTACATGACACCATTGGGTTTTCTATGGCCCAGCTATGGTAATTATGCATATTGAATACCCCAGTCCTTTCAAATCGAGACTCATCGGTCCATAGTATTTTGTTAAAAAAACAGGGTCTTCTTCAGATCGTTGCAACATTGTTTAACAAAAAGATGAAAAGAATGGGATAAACGCTATGGTTAGCTAGAGCGTCAGGTTTCTATAATTAGCGTATTAGCCATTTTTGCAACTGACCTTCACTACTACTGTGCTATCAAACAATATCAGGCGGTTTATCATAAAAGCTAATGAAAAACCAATAGAACAAGATTTACAGTTTTTTGGCATGGTTCAGTGCTCGTAACAATGTATTCGATCTACAGGGTCATTCGACCCGTATATCATTGACAACAAAAGTCCAAACCTCTACAGTAAAGTACGTAGTGGTATTGAATCATTAAGCGTCTGATTATGACCAGTCTTCTAAAGGGTTTTTCCTCTTTAATTATGTAGCCTGAGTTGTAATTAGTGGAGGATATGTGTAGCTACAAGTATTTATATGGCGTTCAAGGGAACGCGTAGCCAGCTATGTGTACCGTGAAACACTATCCGTAAGCAGCTTCACACTTCATTTCATACTAACTTCTTCCTATACTTATACAGCGACTAGTTTCTCTGTTTAATTAAGCTATCTTCGCAAAGGGACTGCACTTACACTTAATATTAAGAAGGGTGGCTCTCTATAGAAGGGGCTTAGACGGGCTTAAACGTGTAGAATCTTCTTTAATATCCTGTACTATAAGGATAGAAATAAGTAGTAGAACTACTTACATGAAAAGGAAAAAAATATATATTTATTTCAGTTCAAGTTTTCTGGGCATGGCCAATTTATTATATATAGGTACAAGTAATTACGACACAGCGCGAAAAAATGACAGCACTAAATCGGGCATATAAATGAAACTTAAGATTTTTTATTGACAGATCTGAAATTCGTACTGGCGAGTCGAATGTTTTGTCAAACAAGTCCGACGATTGAAGTTTAGCAAAATAATATAACAAAATTCATATTATTTTGCTAAACTTCAATTTTTAAGTGTTTAAATAGAAATAATATGTTTACCTTTTGTAAGGTTATTATTCCAGATGTTTTACAAAAAATTACATAACATTTTAGCATTTTTTGTGAATGCCTACTACCCATCGGCCGCGTCGGCCGCGTTGCTCTATGCATTCGCGTGACATCCAGCTCCACTTCTCTGAAACCGTAAAAAGTAGAAATGACTTACTGTGTAGCTATATTTGCTATGTTGGATTGGAGCATTCAAACAGACAGTCGCTTAAGTAATACAAGTTAATGTGAGCGACGCACTTGAGCGACGGTGTTGGCATTATGGGGCTTGTGTCTTCGCCTCAAAGTTGACGGTGGATATTTTGTTTGGTTTATATTTGGAGTTTACAGACGTTCCGATCCGACTTGAACGTAAAAAAAAGGTAAATTTAAAAAATCAAAAAACCCGACTGCTTGAAAATTATCTGAAATAAAAATTTAAAAGAATAAAACAAGTCCAATAGTCTATAATTTTGCTGAGTACAGAACAAAGCTACTTTAACAGTCGGGACCCATTATTGATAAAAAATAGATCCATTCTAGAGTATCTAATGGGTCGCATTTATTGTTATATTTTGGCCAATTCACTCAATAGATTCAGAAATTATAATCTAGATATTATTATTATGTATGAGCTATATTATTGTCAAGTATCTTTAAAATCCGTTCAGTACTTTTTGCGTGAAAGAGTAGCAAAGATCCATACAAACATAAAATTGAAATTAAAAACAGCAAATGGTTGATATACAACTTTCAATCGTTGTAGATCCTAAACAGACACATTTTTTTTAATTCATGTTAGAAACCTAAACATGATTTTTAATTATCTAGACAGTGATACCCCACTCGACTTATTCGTCAACTTATTGATGTGTAACATCTTTCCTCTCGCTTTCCTGCAATTTGTGGGAGTGATTTCGTGAAATGGGACGGAAATGTGTAACAGGAAGTCGCGAAAGCGCGCGCTATTTGATTTGATTTTAGAACATAATGTTCAAATGGCTTATTCTTTTTGTAGTAGCTTTTATTTCCTTTTTTACTAATTTAAGGTGAGAATTTAAATGTTACACATCATACGCGGCTACTGTACGGCTCGCTCGTTTTTATGTGTAACATCTATCCTCTTGCTTTCCTGCAATTTGTGGGAGTGATTTCGTAAAATGGGACGGAAGTGTGTAACTGGAAGTCGATTTTAGAACATAATGTTGAAATGGCTTATTCCTTTTGTAGTAGGTTTAATTTCTTTTTTTACTAATATAAGGTGAGGTTTCAAACGTTACATAACAATAAAAATTGAGGAGCTCGATGGCGCAGGTGGTTAGTCCATTCGGCCTGCGATCGTTAAAGCTAAGCTACTTTCGCAATGGTCGGTTATTGGATGGGTAACAAAAAACTTATTATCTTCAGTTTTAGATCCACCAATCCTCACCGGGGCCGCGTAGTGAATCTGAAACTTTGTAATGTACTAGGTAGATTTTTATAATAAATGAATAAAAAAATAGCTTTTTGTTCTTTAGTATGTTTAGGTTTCGTATTCTTTGTCATTCGCATTTGCCTGGACTGGTTCCGTCGCGGTTTCATCCTGAACTTAACTTTTTTTCTTTCATCTGATACAGTTTATTCGATTCTTGATTTCGATTAATATTTAAACACTTCAAAAGTTCTCTAAACAATGGCAATGTCTGTGCAGTGTATCCTTTAGTTTTACCATACCTTACAGAAGAAGTAAAAAAAATATATTCTATAATGTTGTGTGTGATTCTGGAGCAGCGTTGCATAAGTGGAGTAATTTGCTGCGCCTTGAAAAAAAACCTATTCTATTCGATGTTGTTTTATTTTTAACGAGACGTCGGTCGGATCGGATGCTATTAGTATCCCTCACGAGTCGTGCGCGCAACAAGTGCGGCGCAGGGTGCGCGGGGCTCTCATTGATCAGTTGGCGCCTGTTGCGCTACCCCCCGCCCGCCTCAACTTCCCCAGCACCCGTCCAGTAATCACTGTGACGTATGTTGGAGTATTATGTAATTATACCGGATAACTCCAGCGACATATCTCGGCGAGCTGTCTGCGACAATGTAGCGCGCTGCTTCGGTATGAGAGGGTTTAATGAGAAATTTCAAGATAAGAAAGCGCGCTCGACTTTGTTTACTCATCTGTAGGCTGGTGTTGTTTTGTGACGTCACACGACACAAAATAACAATAGTCGAAGTAACTTGTTCAAGAAATAGAAAGTCATATTAGATTGCGTTGCGTAAGAACGTAAGTGGCGCTATTTGTACTGATATTGTTTCTGAAAATATACAGTTGAAATAATAGTTAGTGTCATAGTTTGGAATTAAATATATTTTCAATTTAAATAACCACCTTAATATTGTTTCTCTGATTGTCTGCTGCATGCACAGCACAACCATAATATCCAGTGTCTACAAAGTTTTTTTTTAATGTTACATTCCTAAGAATAGTATTAAAGACCCCTTAAACAAACACTAAAATCTAGAAATGATACAGTCCATTTTATTCTTTATAAAATGTAGTTATCTTGAAAAAATATGGGCCCGTAATAAAACAACTTACCTTGGTGCTTCGCTACGAAAGTTTTTATTACACATCTCCGTGGTGCTACGACTAATCTCGGGAGCGGTATTACGTAGCAAGATTTGTCAGAAGCGAAAGCGGCCGTCCAGTAGGAAGGATTATGAAAGGTATTGTATACGTGCGTAGTTGTAGGTGCCTATCCTATACCCACAGCTACAGGCTACAGGCGGCGTGGACCGATTAAATTTGAATTTTGATCACCCTGGACCGCTTGGGGAACGAATATTTCCCCAAAAGCCGTGGTAGTAAAAAGTAACGATATATTATAGCGTATGATCAAACATTGTGTGAAATAGATAATATTCTTGTAAATGAATGTAAATGTTATCAACTGATTTGCGTATTGATAAATTGAAAAAGAAAAACTATGCTGGACAGGAAGTGAGAGAAAATTACGTACTTACTTGAGGGTTTTTTAAAACAAAATTTTCATTTAATAATAATCAAACTTATGTAAAGGTGAGAAAATTATTATAGCTGGTAGATATCATAAGCTAAAAACATAAAATGCGCTAGCTGCTAACCTTTTAGTGCAGAAAGCAAAACTTATTTATTTTAGCAACGAATAAGGTTTAATCGGGAATGTGGCTTCACTGACGAGTGATGTTTAGACCTACATTTTAAATGACTTTATATTTTATACTCTAAAAACTCCATCTGTAATGAACTGTGCTAGAGGGATAATCGGCTTAATAATTAAATAGGCTTAAAGAAGTGTACGGACTGATTCATATCAGGCTCAAGCAGCAGCAGCCTAGGTTAAACTATTTTGTCCTATCCTTTCGCCTAAACGATGAATTAGTTTGGCCTAAAATTGTATTTGGCCGGTAACATATATATGCACCTAACGAAGAGATTTTAATGCTTTCGCAAGCTTCTTGTTTGTTTTCGGACGACGCTCAGTGGCCAAGCCTCCCATCAGCAGTACTTTAAAAACTGTAAGGTTCTGTAAGGAGAAAAAAAATTTTCAGTCCATCTCGGAATCCTCGGTGTTATTTCATATTTGACGACCTCCGTGGCCGAGTGGTTTATACGCCGGGTTTCATGGCGTCGCCGACTCGAGAGGTCCCGGGTTCGAATCCCGGTGGGGGCAGATGTTTGTGTGATGAATACGAGCATTTGTACTGCAGTCATGGATGTTTAATATGTATTTCATATAAATATACTTATATATGTACAATATATGTATTCTATCCGTTACCCTAGTATCCCATAACACAAGCCTTTACAGTGCTTACTTTGGGGCTAGGCTAATTGGTGTGAGTGTTGGAAATATTTATTTATTTATTTATATTAGAACACGAATCACACTTACATTATAAAGGCGAAAGTTTGTGAGTGTGTATGTTTGTTACTTCTTCACGTTTAAGCAGTTGGAGCGATTTTAATAAAATTTGGTATGGACACCCTGGATTAACACATAGACTAAGTTTTACTGTGGGAAATATCCTTAATAAACCGAGGGGCACAGCTAGTTTAAAATAACACACACCGGCAAATTCCGCGGTGAAAATTGAGTTTGCTCTTATAGAATAGCACGACAGGTGGACCGACGATCATTTAAAAATGCTGGTAGCTCAGGTCCGGTCACTGTGGAGATTTTTAGGGGAGGCTTGTGCTCATAAGAGCGCGTCGTATGATTAATGATGATAGTAGTTCACGCTGACAATCACATTGCACCTCCCTATATACCGAGGGAACTTCCAGTCCGCGCTGAGATAACTAGGATTTTTGAGAGCCCTTAAGCTTGAGCCTGAGAAGTGTCGCTCGGCGTAATGAGAGCGAGTCTCTATTGAGTCGGACCTCGACTCTATTCCGTTATGTGGAATACCGCAGTGGTTTCTACTACACATAAATAGCCTTATTAGAGAGCAAAAACAGTTCTTTTCTAACTTAAAAAAACCGGTTATTTTCTGGAGCAAAATTATCAACCTAGCTGTCACGACGTATGGGAATATCCTTGAATTCCCCATTCGGATTATGTTTACACAGTTAACAGAGCGCATTTGAAGAACGTTAGTTTTAAAGGAATATGTGAAATCAGACATGACCTACTTATATTTCTATTTTTTGAAGTATTAAACTTCTAGATGTATAGAACTGCAGACAATTTTACTGGAAAAAAAATTACTTGGTAGCACAATGGTCAGTGCATCCGCCAAGATAGCAGAGGGTGTGGGTTCGAGTCCCCTCTGCTACATGGGCCGCGTGGATTTTTTTTTATAAAATTTTCTTTAGATTTAAACATGACATACTCACTTTAATAAAAATTGTTTATTTCAAATACAGATCTTAAAAGAACTATTTTAGAAAAAGAAACAAAGGTCTTAAGTTTTTTTTGGTTTTTTTCATCACTAAGCCTTATACACAGTTATTTTGTGTAAGACTTTATTTTGCCTTCATGTAAGCAGGGTAGGTGATTCATCAGTTTTTTATACATATAATTTTCCGTAAATATTCAATATAAGCAAAACTTGGGTGACAGTTGCGACCCCCCTGTTCTTGATATATTCAACAGTTTTGACACCCCTGCGACCGAAGCGGACGCGAGGCGGTCAGCGGACCTCCCTCAGCACCCTTCATAATTAATGACTTGTAGCCACTTGTAGTCAAACCAACAGATACAATTAATTACATACTCCTTCTCATTCACGATGTAAACAAAGAGAATGAATAAAAATTTTATTTAAAAAAATTACAACTTACTAAGAGCCTCTTTTGCATGAGTAATCTTGCCTAAGGAATTAGAATTATTGTTTATTTTTATTTGATCCTTTTGTAGCGTGCTGAAAGAAAATAAGCTACATATTTTGGACAATGATTGATGAATAGATAATAAGAAAAATATTCTCTTCTCTCTCTACCACACAACCTGTCAATAAGTAATGATGAATAAGTGTACCTACGCCTAATAGGGAAGTATTAATCTCCACGGAATCCTACTAAAGAAAAATCAAACAAGTTTATAAGTTTCATCCTATCATACTAATATATATATGTGTGTATATTTAAATATATATTAGAAATTTGAAAATTTGTTTTTTTTCAGATAGGTCCAACAAATGACCCCGCCCCATCTGATGTTAAGTGACGGTGAAGTCCAGACGTGAAGATAGCTGGTACTAAGTTTGTTGCTCAATCACGCAAAATAGGCTGAACGGATTTGGACGAAACGTGGCACACATGCATTTTAGATTTTATTTGATTGTATCCCGTAAAAGTGTTCCCGGTTCCCGGGGGATTCTCAAAAACTTAATGAATGCGATGGAAGCCGCAGGCGGCCGCTAGTAATATCTAAAATATAAAAATGAATCGCTGAATGTGTTGCTTAGCGCAAATCTCGAGATCAGCTGAACCGATTTCGATAATTCTTTTTTAGAATATTCCTTGAAATACGAGAATGGTTCTTACACACAGTTTTTTTTTTAAATTGCCTGAATAAGTCCAATAACAACACTTTTCTGTACTCCCATACAAACAATTTGTTATAATACTTAAAAGTCAATTTAAACTTTAATACCATACCATAAATTTCAAATGTTAGTGGAGAGGTTGCGGGAAGGCAAAACAATTGAGTGACGTGATGTCAATAGTTTGGAGTTTAAAGTTTGGAAAAGGCAAATATACCATTTTCAGATTTTTGTTCAAAGAATTTCAGTTTCAGCACCCTATCGGTTGGTTGGAGCGACACCTTTGTCACGAAATTTTTTTCTATTATAAAAAGATTATAGTTCGTCAAACTTGAAAAGATGACGTCAAAGATGGACATATGCTTACGCGGACTTTTTTGTAGAACTTTCAAAGTAAAACAATTCCGTATTACATGATTTTTGTGTAGCTTTAACCGTTTACCCAGCGCACGCTACGGAAGCTCACAAATGGAGTATTTTTAGCTGTTTTTGCAAAATTTTTCATCGTTCCTCCGATCCTACTGGTCCTAGCGTGATGTTATAAAGGTAGCATAAAAAAAAACAAATCGGACCAGTATTTTAGGAGATTAGCGCGTTCAACCAAAAAACAAACTCTTCAGCTTTATGATATTAGTAAGTAGGTATGTCTAATTTTCACTGAGGGTTTATAATTATATGAAGAGTCATTTAAGTGTACACTACAGCTCTACACCGAAGCCAAGCGAGGGCGGGCCACTAATACTAAATAAAATCATGATGATCCTATATTAATTTAGTAACATATATTAAGCAGAGGCACTCGATGGCGCAAGTGGTTAGCGCGTTCGGCTGCGATCGTTGAATTTAAGCAACTTTCGCAGTGGTCGGTCATTGGATGGGTGAACAAAAATCTTCTATCTCAAGTTCCTCCGTGCTTCGGAAGGCACGTTAAGCCGTTGGTCCCGGCTGCATCTGCAGTCGTTAGCACCCGCTAATCCGCATTGGGCCCGCGTGGTGGGTCATGGCCCTATCTCCCTATTCCATCCATAGGGAAGGGCTGTGCCTCAGCAGTGGGGACATTAATAGGCTGATGATGAAGCAGAAGCGAAAGTGAATTTGTTTGTTACGCTTTCATGATTAAACCGCTGAATGTGATACATTTACAGGGGGCTCTGAGACGGTTATAGGCTACCTTTTGTGGTAAAAATAAAGCTTGGAGGGGTTGGGAAACAGGGGATGAAAATATGTATGTGAAAATTATTATTTAACACAGACGAAGTCGTGAACACCCAGCCGATCACGCGGGCCCAGTGCGAACAGAGAACCAAGGACGAATTTTTGATAGTTCCGTTACGTGTCGCATCGTCAAAGTTTTCTATGGACAGCTTAAGCAGCGCCCCTATTGGTCGTAAGAACAAACTAGCATTTTCCATACAAAATTTGAGAACGACGATAAGTTACGGAGCTGTCGAAAATCCGTGCTTAGGCCTCTGGTGTTGCTAACGACTGCTGAGACCAACAGCTTAACTTAAAAACATATATCGACTGCTTAACATTCCTTTAAATGTTTTAAAGGAGATTGCTCAGCTTCCATACATGTTTGGCCTAAAGACCAATAATCATGAAAAATTGTTTCCTAGATTCGAAATTATATATAAATTACTGTAGAAACGAATATTATTAACGGACACCCCTGAGAACTTCTATAAACTATATACACTGAACATATTAAAATAATAAAAAAACAAATAAGTTATATAGTAAACTAGGAAATCAAGCCAAGTACCGAAATTATGGATTAGATTCAGGTATATAGAGCATGTAGACTAAGAGATAGTTGCCTGTTTTTAAAGTTAATGCATAAGAGTAACTTTTAAAATCAGGTGTCATTTCCGGTTATAATAAGGTAGGTACTCTGTGACAGAAACTGTGTGATGATTGTGAAGGAGCCACACAGATTAGAGAAAATTTTTAAACTCTCGTTAACCAAATAAAGCTAAGAGATTTAGGTTCTATAGCCATATATTCAGTAGCTTCATTATTTTTGTTCTGTTTTTAAGATAACCATATTTTAGATTTTTAGTGTATCACACCTTATAATTTTATTTATTTATTAATTTATAGTCAGGGAACGTAGGCCCATAGATAGATACCTTAAAGTCTAACATATAGTATACAGATTATAATGTGTTTATGGAGGTGTTTGGCGAAAAATGTATGGCAATAGACTTTATGATGTCGCCGACCATCTATAATAATTGTCTAAGCACATTTGCATCTAGTGAAAATGATAATATAGTTGTGGATATTAATACCACAGTGTAATAAAAAAAATGATTAATTTTATCGATCTTTACATAATAGATTTGTTTTTATGTTATATAAACAACTTCGGGTGTAGTAACATTAAGCCAAAGACTGATGTCTTTGACTGAATGTTACTACATCCATAGCCATTAAAAATGATTCGTATGTTTTCCAAACCGGTAAAATTAAAAGTCCTTTTTAAAGTAAATATATTATACAAAGGTGTCCGTTGAAATCTAATGACTGTAAATTAAATTATAAATTACGCCAAGAATTACCGTGTATGACAATATTTTTTGTACATTTAGGCCAATTTGAGCAATCTCCTTTGCTAACTCCACTTTTGGTCAAAAATTATCTAACAATGGCGTTTGTTTCCTTTAATGTGAACACATCGTTTACGTAAATTTGGCAACTCCTTGAATAAAGTGGAGATAGCAAATTTACATGTTAAGCAGACGATATCGAAGGGTGAAAGGTCATTTAATTTAACTGCCAGTTTGGAAGCTTTACAGGAGAGTAGACAAAAGTTTGAAATTTTAGTAAAACAAAATACCTACATAGAAACCACCTTTATTAAAGTCCAAATCTAATTGCTCAGATTTGCCTGAAACCCAAATCAAACGATGCAGAGGAATTAGCTGATCTCATATATATATAAGTCGATATCGAAAAAAAAAGTTTCGGGTAAATATCAGTAAATATATTATGAAAACCAAAATTATGGTGATAGTTTGTCTTGATTTCGGATACTTAAATACAAATACAAAATACATAACATGAAAAAGTCCTTACCCTATAGAGAAGAAACTGGGATTTGTACAAACTTTCTTGCAAATAATGATAAATTGAGATTCTGTATCAATAAAATATATCTTTAAACTCGTTGGCAACTACGAAATGTCATTTGGAGAAGAGTTGATGTTATTATATGTCTAGTAATTAAATGAATAGATAAAATCCTTGTCTATTTAAATTTAAACTGTCTGTCTGTGTTGTTATTTCACTTTTCGAAAAGTGCCACCGAGAAATCAAACGTTTGTTTCATATATTTGCTGAAAAAAACAATAAAATTTTTACTATGCTTGTGCTATGCAATAGAATGCAGATCACTTGGGAACTGACTGTATTGTTTGTGAGAATATGTTCGTTAAAAACCGTTTGCGTTTTGAGTAAATAAAAAAAAAATGGCCAGGAGAATTGGAACAATAAGGACAAAAGTAAAACTCCTTTGTTCCATTTCTTTTTTTTTATGAACTCGACGCCATAAGCGATAATTCGAAACCTAACCGTAAATTTTCACTTCTTGTTTTCTTTGTTTTGTTGTTGGATAAGTATGCAGTATGAACAACTTTGTGGAAGAAACAAAATGTAAATGCGGAAAATTAGGATAAATTACAAAAGAAAATAACATTTCTTTCAAGCAGCGTTTAAGCAATGAAAAGAACGACATAATGCCTCGTTTTTATTATGGGATAATTTGTGTGAACGCCGCCGAGTGACATGAAAATGAAATACACAGCTCCTGCGACGTCTGCCACTTCTGCCGCCCAAAATCGTCTCGTTTCTTGTTTTTCTACTAGTAGCTGTGTATTGCAGTGGGCTTATAAAGAGAAGTGGCATTATTTATATTCGTGTGAACGATAACGGTAACTTTAAATATATATGTTTAAACACTGAAATTAATGTCGTAAGTATTTGTGTATCAAACATTAGATTTATTGTATAGAAATGAAAATCGACTAATTTGATAGTTTACTGCCTATTTATTATTTGTTGTTTTCTTCATGTGTTGCTTTAGCCGTTTTTGTTAAATCATTCTAGTTCCGTACATTTGTGCTGGCTTTTGGCTGTTGTTCTTACAGCGAGTTTAAGCTTGAGTCGACAAGTTTCTATGTCGCATTAGCTATCTTCGCAACTGAACTCTGCTCATCATCAACACCAAAGATTATTGTCTACACTGCTGGTGCACAGGCCTTCCCTATTGATGGAGTAGAGAGGATTGTCCATGATCGATGAAGTCAGCCCAATGCAGATCGGTGAGTGCTGCTGATTGCAGCAGTAGCATTATGTAAGAAAAAACTCACTTTTCACCGCGGAAACCGTGGCATGATTTGAAATTAGAATCCGAATTTGAAATAAATTTCAAATCACACCGCGGATTCCGCAGTGAAAAGTGATTGTATTCTTACTGAATATAGCAATGCAAAAGTACAGATGCAACCAGGACCAGCAGCTTAACGTGCCTTCCGAAGCACGGCACCAATCCTGTGGCTTTGCCTAAGCAAAAGTATCTTATCTTCCATGATAACAGACGTGCTAGCCAGCAGCGTAGCATTGGTGTAGGCCGCCCGGGGCGAAGGACAATTTTCCCGCCCTCTTATTTAAATGGTTGAAATATTTTGATTATTTATTGTAAATTTTTGCCGCTCCCGATACGCTACGCCACTGGTGCTAGCCACTGGTGCTAGCCACTGCGTCATTCCGCTCTTTACATTATACTCAAAGGCTGGTTTGAAGAAAGCCCAGTAGGATTTCGCAAAAATATTGCAAGGTCTGATAGAGTTGGAAACAAATAATACTAAGTAGACAGAACAAGTTGTCATTTAAAACTACGATAGCTAAGGGCGCTACAAAATTCAATATTGTTCTTGAGTCTAGACTGTTAACAATCTCTTGTGAAATTCAAATAATGGAAGCCAAAAGGTTATGCTGGACGGCTCGTTAATCAACACAACAGTAGAGTCTTTGTACTAGACAAGAAACGATAAGACACTTAGCAATGGCGCTTTTCTTTTCTGCTTTTATTTCGCAATCATTATATAAATACGTGAAGTAAAAATATTCGTACCATTTTTATGTACATTTTGCTCTTGGAGAAAGGACATTGCTCGTTCCCCATACATTAAATGCCCTAGAACGCCCAGCAATGAGAAAATGCTAGTTGTGTTCGGAATCATTCATAAACTCTAAATAAGCATTTGTTGAGATACGGACAACTTGAGGAACCGTGGCCTACTACAGAATGTATTAGATTTTGAGGTTATAATTATTATACTTAATCATAAAAGATGTACACTTTATATATTCTGAATAAATTTAGTGTTTACCCCTATGTAAGCACTTAAATAATATGCATTAAATGAACATAAAATGCAATTTATAATAAAAATAATAAATGCTTATTTTCATATTGATTTTACCTGTAGTAAGTAATGATAGATTTCTTTTCGAATGAAATGTTCAGTCTTTCCATTTACCTGTTTCTATATTTTACTAACGGTAATTAGGTATGCACCTGGTTATCATTATGATTTTCATAAAAATAAACAGATATTACATGGGATGGGAGTATAAACTATCTTTAGATAATTTCAGAAATAATCTTTTTATAAATATAATATAAATACTAGTAATAAGTATTATTAACTAAGGTACCTAGTTCTATTTTTATGTTGATAAATACCTATGGTCGCCTATATTGCATTACTAAGGTAAACAATCTTGGCACAACTTTTTAACAGAATCACCCATTTAATAATAAAATATTAACGAAGAAAACAAACTATTAAAATAAATCGTTATTATAGACTGAAACCTATTGAATCCAGTTATCAGTTTATTTTTAATGCTGTATTTTCAATAAAAAGGAGTGCCAAGTTGGATGAACAGACTGTAGTATCTAGTAACAGAACTTTTATTTTTTAAACAGATTGTCCGTTTACTATGATTAATTGCTAATAACTTAAAAAAATAATAGAAAAATAATAGTGAAGGACATTCTTCTGGGCATGCTAGGGCCGATTTCGTCGATGTCCTTTGAAATTTTGCATTATTAAAGTTTATTATGGAGAAGGGTGCAGAAAGTCCATCGCACTAATATTGCGAAACTTTGTGAGTGTGTATGAATGTTTGTTACTTCTTCACGTCTAAACGACTGGAGCGATTTTAATAAAATTTTGTATGGAGTTAGCTGACACCCTGGATTAATAAATGGGCTGCGTTTTACTGCGGTAAAATATCCCTAATAAACCGCGGGTAACACCGTGGGGCACAGCTAGTAATAATATAAATGTGGAATTGTGTAAGTTCCTATTGTGTGTTTGTATGTCTGTGATTCAATCCCGCAAAAACTACAGAATGGATTGAAAGAAGAAGTATACTCTTTGACCGAGGAACTTTAGAAAATATTTATAATTTCGCCGCCCTCTAGAAACTGTTAAATATCAGATACACGCAGTTACGTTCTTCAGGAAAGATACAAAATAGCGAAGTGCTCGACGATTTTCCAATACTGAAAATTCTCCGAGAACCAGTCCTAAATTAAGCAATCTGATATCTTTATACACCTTATACATACGTTGACAAAGAAGTGATGTACATCAAACTGCTTCTAATTGAATCGAAAGCTTTGAAAACCTCTTGTGAAGTAGACCGTTATAATTATGTAACTGTATACTGAGAAATAGATAAAACGTTTCTGATGTAAGGTTTGCTTTTAACATTTTAAGTTAGCTATGTGTAAGTATTTTACTCGAATTCATATAAAAGCCCATATATAATGATATATGGGCTTTATTTCGATGAAAATTTTCGTTAGTGATAATTGTGATAAATTAGTACCTAATGAAATCCACTTTGAATGTTAATAATTATGATGTTTACTTAATACAATTTTCCCTAGTTTGTTCTATTACTTAGAACTAATGGTTGAGCTTGGCCGATTCTTTAATTTATTTTATTTTGTATACGTACTTACAAGATTCTGTTTATAACATAGCACTCATATCAACTTGGAAAGGAATTGTTCACCGTATCAACTCGAGCTTTTCAGTATTCTTCGTGTGAAACTCTCTACTGCAACGCACACTAATCGGCATCGTAACGTAATCGCCTCGGAACAAGCTCTTTTTTTTTAAAGAAAAACACACACTAACCGTAAGTAATACCAAATGCTTTCACTACCAAACTAAAATTGTAGCCTCAGGGCCATTCATTCTGTAATGAATCCAATCTCGTAAGGTTTGCTGGAAATCCGACTGCTTTTTATTCCCGTGGACTAAACCAATTAATTAAATAAACGACAATTGTGTTGCCCGCAAACGAATGGGACCTACTTACCTACACGTAATTTGGACTAATATATTTCGTTTGTTTTGGTGATATATGTATTACGTGCTTGTTCAGTACGTGACTTTGTGTGCGGCAAATGATTGGTTACATAAACTTTTCAAATTTCCTTCCTTCGAATTTTATTTACGCCGAAAAATGTAGCTTGTCTTGCTCCGAGGTCAGTGCCCCTAGCACGAACCAATATCGAATTCGTATCGTTTGCGAGTCCGAAATGTCATTGCCAAATGTGTATTGATTTTTAGTTCTCGTTACGTACTTTGTGCCGCTGCTGTTCAAGTTTCCATACAAAATTTGACATTGACATTTCGGTTTGCAAACTTGATTTTGAACCGGGTGATTTTGCAGCGTTTGGGGTGTACGGAAAGGGTGAAAAGTGTTTTTTGTTAATAAAATTGCCAAAAAAAATAGTAACACGCTGCAAATTTGGAATTAGGTTGTTCTTATCAATTTGTAACATCTATGTTATTTGCAGCGTTTTGAAATATATAATATAAACATTGTTTATGTTCAGTATGTACACCCCACAACGCTGCAAAATCACCCGGTAAGTTTTTTTACCTTCTTTCGAAACCCCTCAAAATTTCAGCAAGTTACTAATTATTTCCGGGTCTAAGGCCTTAATGACTGGCCTATATCACGATTTAATGCATCAGGGGATGGATGAGATAAATGTTCGAACTATAAATAAACATTTATTTTATATTGGTTTAAATCACACACGCACAAATACACAATAAGCTAAATGTTATCAAGATCCGTTATGTACTTTTGGAGTTTAAAATTTTGTTTGTGCTTTCATTTTTATTGCTGGAAAATATCACTTTTTGTTGTTACTAAATCTATTTTCACTATCTCATAATTTTATGCCATGCCGACGCTTTACGGAATCTTATGATTCCTTACTATGAATGTCGTTTATATTAACAATGTTAATTTATATTTGTATATATTATATTTGTCTCTTAAAAGTGGGTTATACTTTTAACGAGCTTTCCATATTTAATTGAAGCTGTACCGTCTGGGTACTTTAATTCGAACGGATGACTGATTCCTCGTAAACGTGCTCGTTAAAATATTTCATGAAATGTACATTGATGTCGTGATGTTACAAATAGCAAATATTGAATGAATGACTCGAAAATTGTAATGTTAAAGCATATATAATGTGCACTTTGAAGTTATTGGTGGGAACATGTAGGGGAGACGCAAACTTATTTGAGATCACCACAATTTAAGACGTTTGTGTGGAATTTGAATTTTGTAGCTCTGCTAGTACGGCACGGCAGTAGTATGGATTCAATGCGGTTTTAAGGTGTCTTCTTAAAGTTCTAACTAAAAAAAAGGTTTTGTCTCGTCTGATGCAGTGTTACTGGTGTTTTTTAGAATGCAAGAATAGGCTTGCTGTTAACCACATATCGCTTGATAGTAAACAAAGTTGGGAATGGAATACGCTTGAAAATTTTGATAATTAGTAAATAGAATTCAGCCTTGTACAATAAGATGCATAAGTTTATCTCCATTTATACCCAAAATATGTATGAAGTGAAGGAAAATACCTCTGCTTATCTTTTAAAGCAAAACTATTCAGACACAGAAAATTTATTAAAATTAAAATAAGAAACAGTTATGGATAATATAAGACAAACACACACTCACACACACATACACAAACACACCACCAATATAATTTCACTCATACTTGTACGCTCACACTTAATCAATATTTGATAAATTATTTTGTTTCGTTTAGTTGATTACTCACCTCAACAGCTGTAGTCAAACCTATTCGCCTGCACTACAATTAAAATATTTTTGCAATATGTCGACCGAGGAATCACTAACCCTGATAATTATAGTTTTTACTAGTTTCTGGGTTAGGGGTCCATTTCTTCAGACTTTTATATAAATACCCGTAGACTTTATTAGCTTAATACTTTAAATGTAAAATGTTGAGGGTTATGAATAAATGATAATTATTATTAGAATAGAGAAGCTGGCCGGACAAGCGAGCAGATAATAAAAGAAAAAGCACTGCGCTTAGTACGGACCCGTCCAATGTCTATCATCAAATGTTTCTTTATTCCTAAGTTTTTAAAGACAGAGCTTTGAAATGTAAATTGCCTAAGAAGTGAGTTGCCGCACCGCAGTGGTTCCTATTTGTATTTTTTCCAAATACGTTTTGTTCATCCGATATGCATAATATCCTTTTGATTGTGCAGCAACTTGGTGCAAACTCTTTCTTTCACAAAAAATATATTTTTAATTAAAAATCCTGGATACTTCACAACTATTACGAACACGAATAATAGAAGACAAATGATTGAAAATTTGACCTAAATTGCGGTGGAGTATAATTTAATCGAACATCTTTAGTATTCTTGCTAGGCTATTATTAAACAGGATTGCTTATTCACGGGAACCATAGGTAAAATTAGAACCGTTATGGGGGGGTTTTGAAGAGTATAAAAGCTTTCACTCGCTGCTGCTGACGTCATGACGGGAGACAAGAATCATTAGTATTAATTAAAACATTCTACGCGTTCGGTTAGCTAGACAATGAACTAGAAATTTCACATATAAAGCTTTAATGGCCATAAGCTATCGAGGATCAAAACAATGAGTTGCTGGTAACAATAGAAGCTTTGTTTGAAAAAAAAACCGGAGTTAAAAGCAATATCGCGTTGAGTCATCATAGAATTTAAATATATGGAAAGGGTTGTGGTCTATGGACTTAGTATTTTTTGATTTTCAGTCAGGTAGGGCATAGCTGATTTTCAGCTCGAATTAGAAATCTAATTAGTAAGCTGGCAGGGAGATATTTGATTTGTCAAGTATAAAAAAGAAATGATAATAATGTTACAAGAACGATGCTAATTGGCTCATTATGATTTACTGGAAAAAGTTAGTTGTTTGTAAATATTTTCACGATTGCTAATAAAATATGTATTTGAGCGATCTGAACAACTTTACCGAGAAAATTTACTGATGTGATTTAACGAACACGTTTATACGAAATGTTTTAAATAAAAAATGGAATACTATATACTTTTGATTTCCTTTGAAGTAGATTACTCAGTTTGTATCAACATAAAAAAATTAAAGTTTTGAACACAGTTGATACAACATTTTCTGTGTACCTAACAAATATGTGTGATTTTCGTTGAAACATATATTAGGTAGGTGCGTTGTACCAAAAAGTTTTTCTGTAATTCTAATCCTATTTGCATAATGCAACGGCTCATGAAGCTACAAAGCCCAAATTCACTTGGAAGTTTGGATCGTAGTTAATGTTCTAATACTGAGAAAGGGACACAGCGAGAGAGATGATGGTTAAATTTCAAACAAAGTTTCACAATGTTGGCTGGGGCTCGTTATATATAACGATGGCCACGGCGTCACCCGCTGAAGTGCCCTCGACTCTTCTTGTTCCAATGGTCCTCTTTCTCGATAAGCTCGCAAAGTGGCAAATGGTTTTTCATGGAAGTGGTTTACCTTACAAGTTGGCTAATGGCCAATAATGGTTGAAACAATTCGGTGAGTGTAACAGCTCAAATGGCGGGCGGGTAGGTATTGGCCAATATTAATAATCGGGTGCCTGTGGTACTCATCTGTTACTCGAATAATAATGAATTCCGAACAACTCATAACAATTATGTTGTTCCAAATTAAGTAGAACTTGTAAATAGGTACCTACATTTAGTAAATAGAGTATTTTAAGTTTTGACTATGATCTTTCTAAGCATAATTCCACATTGTAAATACAGTTATTGTAAACAAATTACAAGGTGACATAAAAGACAAAGTGAGAATTCTGATTTACGAGTATCGTCGTTTTCAAGCCATATCTGCTATGTACAAGAATAAAACTAACATAGCTTACACTTAACAGAGCATATTCGTCATAATGATGGAAATGTCGAAATACCCAGAAAGTGCTTATATCAGACATTGGTTTAAATCTTAAGAAAATTTTAGTAGAATACATTCCACCCAGATCAGACTGACTCGGCTTGACTGCGACTCGAAACCACACTCTCCGCTATCTGGGCGGATGCACTGATCATATGCTACCACGGCCCTAACTGTCCTTGTCGAATTTTCCTTAGCATTTCTGAGGCTGCGAGGCAGCGCCATTTCTTCGCCTTCTAAGTAACTCACAATGTCAAATGAATACCTTTACAAGTATTGAACATTAGAAAGAAGAAATAGCAATAGAGGTGATGACGGGGTACAGTAAAGAAATTCTATTTAGTCCGTCAGTTAGATGATCAAAAAATAATGGACACGTATTTTTTCTTTGGGCTATTAACCAAAAAATGACAAATTTATAACGCGTCAATCTTTGGGAGTAGGGGCTCGTGACGTCACTTTTAAGTGAAAATTGTACCAAAACGTGACGTCATGCGACTTTTCAAATCAATATATCTCTGTAATGTATATATTATGTGAAAAAAGAAAAAATACGTGTCCAATACTTCTTAATAATCTACCTGATAAACAAAGAAAAAAAAAAGTCATCATCCCTATAATAGTTATATTTTTATATTTTAAGCATTGAACTGCTAGATATAATTTTAAGTTAAAAAGATCGCTGCGTTAAAAAAAGGTGTCGCACTTTGATTTACCAATGTTCTATGATTTTTGCAGTGTACAACATCTATAAATTATTAAAACGTAGGTAGTAATGGTATTTCGTGTTGAAGGTGACTGATGCAGGATTGGAAATCCCCAGATGAGATATAAAGTTTAAGGGAAATATGGCTATCTGACCTATAGGTCAGAAATTTACTTGGAAGGAATGTAACATTCTCACTCGATTTTATAATATACTCTTTATTGCACACAAAAATTATAAGACAAAACATAAATACGTGATCAAAGGAGGGCTTATCTCTAATAGAGATCTCTTCTAGCCAACCAAGGTTTAGTGAGATACAATGTAAGCGAGTGTAGAGATATGTACTAAGATTTTACGTGTTCAGAAATGAAAACAAATTATTTTTTAATTACATACTTAGAAATAATTCGTTATGTATAGGTACCAACAAATAATTTGTACATTATTTTAAAGTCATTTAAACCCCTCGTAATTTAAGCTACACTGAAGGAAGAAAGTCATTATACTCCCAAAAAATTGTGGTATTTAAACTCATTAGGTAGAGATCATTAAAGTAATTAGAAGAAAAAGCAGGATGGTTGAGCGAGCCAGTCTCAAGTGGGGAGTTGTTGTCTTAAAATGTCTACAGTATATTTTTAACGCGTTAGGATGAGATAAAAATGTTTCTTATTTTTTTTTGTTTTTTCCTATTACTTACATTAATGAGGTATAAAAAAAAACGACGGGTTGCACTCCGGGAGTGCCGGCAGAAGTGAAAACTTGAATATGAACGTTGTGCATTTTTGATATTTTGGAATGGTTAGGGAATAATTTTGTACGAATTGCTTTAATTAACAGTACTATCACGTATGTGGTAGAATACAATATTTATTTATTGCGCTATCGTACACAAACATGACAATTTATATTACATTAAAAAAGTTTATCTCTCAGAAAAATCAACTTATATGAATCACGTTTCAGCGCGCTTAGCTATTGTAAAAAAATGCATTTTCTTACAAATAAAGTTGCCACGTGGACATCCTAGATAGAGACTTATTATTATAATACGGTAAAATAAATTATTACTTGTTTCGTCCAATATATTGTAAGTCAACAACCTTTCTAATTTTATTGTGTCATGATGCGATCAGCCCACGTGTTTAACCTGACGCGAGTTTAACATTTTTTACCCATACAAAAAAAAGTGTACAATGCCGCTAAAGAAATTTTTACTTCAAAAAATGTAGATAACAGTGCGACTTTCAAGTAAGATGTTGTTTTTTTTTCATAAAAAAGTAAGTTTAAGGATAGAACTAATTATTACAGTATTAGTGACTGGGCCTTAACCTGCTTTCGCCTAGCTTCGTGGTAGACAAATGTTGTTTATTCTCGGGCATGTCTTATAAAACCAAAACAGAAAAAATATCCTATGGATGGTGGAAAACACATGAAAATCCGTTCATATCATAGGTTTTTAAGGTCTCTATGTGAATACACAAACGGGCGTGGTGAAAGACTTAGTGCTAAAATATGTAATGCAGTATAACCACATATAAAATACGTGAATCAAATTTACGTCAAAAGTGTATCCACATTTTTTTATGTACAAATACAAGATTAATGGAGATGTTCACTCTCAATACAGGGGCAGTTTGCTTTGAAAATATTTTCTATTCTACGCGATATTATGAGTCACTCGAGGGTATATTTTGATAGTCATTATTCTGAGCATCTGACGCAGAAACTTGGCATTGTCACTTTTTATTTATAAAAATCACCATCTTTCGTCATTTGTCACTGACATGATCACGATTTACGATTTCATACCGAAATTTATAAATATGTAAATGATAATAAATATAATATGTCTTGAATTGTGTAGTCGTATTTATTTTGTTTGGACCGTTTTGATATACCAAATCTATACTAGAGGAGCTGGCGAACAACACGGTATAATAACATAAAATTAAATTTCACAGGAGCTGTATAAAACTGAATGAAATACCTACAGTGAGCTATTTGCATGGTTTTAAATTTAGTAATTTTAACATTGTTTTAGGCGGTTTTGACTGAAAATTATTTGAGATTCGAATTCAACGCGTCTGAAACCTCAGGTGAAAAAATTTAGTTTGACCAGATGCGTAATTAAACCGTTTTTCCGCCAGCCCCTCAGCTTTAAAGGAAAATGAATGAAGCAGTGACGTAATAATAAAATACATTCAAACTCATTAAAGACCGGTCAAGTGTGGGTCGTGCTTCCACACGAAGGGTTCTGAACCTTTTCAAAAGAATTAACACTTGACTTAACTTACAGCTATTTTATGGTCAGGCAATAAACTCAAATTAAACGTCGTATTTTGTATGAGGGGTTTCCTTTTATTGTTAATTTTATTTAGGTTATTAATATTTCTTTATATATTGAAGTTGCAAAATAAAAACTGATACATTCTGTGAAAATTGCAACAACTTATATGGTGAGAAGTGCGTCTTTTTTGACTCTTTGGGAAATATGAATTAAAAATAATTAATTATTCGGAGCTTATCAATACAAACCAACAAACAATCAAAACTTTCCTCTTTATAATATTATAAGTATAAGTATAGATAATTTCAACATAATACTATGTAATTCTTTTTTGCGGAACCCGGAAAGTAAAGTTTACTTTCTGATTGGTTGGAAGTTAAGTCGAAATAATTTGTAAAGTTTTGTTGTTACTTCGTGAGGAAAACAAGATATTTTTTCCATCTAATGATACAAATAAAAAGTTATATCTTCAATAGATAGACCGCTGGCTATTTTCTGGTGATAACATTTTTTGAAAAGCACGGTGGCACAAATGGTTAGCATGATCGGGGAAGTTAGGTCACTTTTGTAATGGCCAGTCTTGGGATGGGTGACCAAAAACTTATTTATCTCTAGCCCCTCCGTGTTTCGGAAGGCACGTTAAAGCGTTGGTCCTGGCTGCATCTGCAGTCGTTAGCATCCACCCATTCATACTGGGATCGCGTGATGGGTCATGGCACCAATCTCACTATTCCATCCAATTCCGAAGGAAGCGTCTGTGTCCCACAGTGTCGCCTGATCTTACCGCTTATTAATCATAATAATCAATCATAATCAAGATCATTTATTCAGTTTAGGCTGTTACAAGCACATATGAATGTCTAGAAGCTACGCCATCGGTTCGTAAATCTACGGCGGGAGACCTTGTACTGAGAAGAACCGGCAAGAAACTCAGCAAGGGCTGTTTTTTTCTCCCTGTTTTATCATTTACGGAGTAGTCAAGTTGAAAAATGACTTCAGAGATGATTCATGAAGTCACCTTTCATTACATAATATTGCTTTTTCTACCGACTTTTTTGCCAATGGATCCGCGTTCCGTTTTTAACCTACCGCTTCCGCTGTTCCGCTTTTTTCCAATCTACTAGAACAACCCCTATTTTCCTCAATCATGGGTGCCATGCATTCGGTTTTTTTTGTTCCTTACCTTACTACGGATTTATCCTCACCTGGCAGCACTGGTGCCCCATCAGTTAGGACAATAATAGGCTTATGATTATTTCATATTTAATCACAGTGAGCGTGATTTTAAACAAGCACATGGTCTTGATGAGTACCATGTCTATAGACATTGTTACACCAGGAGTATCAGAAAACCACAGAATATGGCTAACTATGTGGTTTGTTTGCTAATGCAAGTCGGTGGATGTTTCCCCAGGCGAGCGCTCTTATTAACACGAAGATCCGATCCGCTCCTTCTCATCGATAATAATACTATAAATTAGAAAGTAAATGTACTGTGACTGTTACGCTTCCACGATTCATCCGATAATCAGATTTTGCTACTTTTCGTCGGTAAAAAAGAATGGAAATCGATAAGACTATGCGAACAAAGTCATTGGCTCATTAATTTGAAATTTTTAATAATTGAGGGTAAGTTTCGCCAGTTAAGTCAAATAAAACTAATTAATAGAATCCCGGCCATAATGTGGACTATACAAGCCACATTATGGCCGGGACCAGCTGGCTTCAGAACAAGAGGCAGGCCCCAAACACGATGGACAGACGATATCACACGTATAGCTGGTCGAGACTGGGTTACAGTACGAAACAGAAATGCATGGCAATCTCTGGAGGAGGCCTTCACCTGAGAGGGGTTGTTGTCAAACTCATTAATAAATATTTTATAATTTGTTAAAAGTTGTAACAAAATTGGCAATAAATAAAAGGCTTTATTATTATTATTAACAGAATAATATTACCGATATGATGTTTTTTGTATCACCAACCCGTAAAACTAACTTACAAATAAGTTGATTCACCTGTTATTTTTATTACTTAGCGAAACGGCACCGTATTTTCCCTTGAGTTTCGATACTATAATCACACGAGTAAAGAGATACGTACGTTCTGTACGTTTCTTTATTCATATGCTATAATGCAATGTTTTATCTGCCAGCTTTTCCTATCCGAGAGCAGTGAAAGCAAAATGTATAGTAAATTCGAATAAACTATTAAGGATTTTATTAGCAAACGGTATACCAGGTTGGGATGAGCTCGATGCCTCAAGTGTACAGCGTGTTCGGCCGCGATCGTTGCAGATAAGCAACTATCGCAATCGTAGGTTATTAGATGGATGACCAAAAATTTACTACCTCGAGTTTCTCCGTGTTTCGGAAGGCACGTTAAGCCGTTGGTCCCGGTTGCATTTGCAGTCGTTAGCACCCACTAATCCGCACTAGGGCCGTGTGGCCCAATCTTCCCTATGCCTTCCAACAGTAGGGACATTAATAGGCTGATGATGATGATATCAAGTTAATAATGTTTCTTAAGATATGGGTTTAAGGGATAAGGGATAGTGATTTACAGGATAGAAGGGTGACGGTGAGGTACGTGGGAGAGGAGTACAGCAAGCATACCATTAAAGGGCCCTTGCAGGGGTCCATAGCGGTTCCCTCATTCTGGAACACCTTGTTCGAACCTCTCCTAAACGAACTCGCCGCCTCCAACACTTACTGCCAGGCCTTCGCGAATGATATTGTCCTGGTAATAGATGGAAAGCACTCACAGGTCGTTGAAGGGAGTGCTAACTATATTAAATAACATATATGATACATTTATCAACATTGTGGCTCCAGAACAAATATGAGTACTTGTAAGCCCCTTCTCTCTCTTGACCTTTAAAGCAGAAAGCAGGATAGCTGCTATCGTAATAACTGTTCGTCTGTTCAACATTTAATTAATTTTAAAGTAAAACAAATGAATCCGAGTATTATATAAATTCGTCCATTATTGATACATTTACACTTTGCGCGGGAAAGTTAGCCAAGAGAGTTACAGAATATGAAGGCGAAAACTCATTTACTTGTCCCCTTTGTTAATTTATTTAAACAGCATCCAACTTTGTATTAATTCTATGTCAGATTTGTTCGAAGTTAGCGTATATTTGGAAAGACTTGGGACGATCACTGGGTAATATTGCCGTCTCTTCGGTACGCTTCCGATGAGCTACGTGGCGGTTCGTTGCGGCGCGGTAGAAGAAATCACCCAATGAAAAATTAGAAAAGTTTTATGCGTTCGCAGAATATTCAAGTTGCCCAGTGCTCCACAGTCGAGTTAGAAAGTTGCTGGATTTAAATTTATCTGCGTTATTATGAGGGTAACTTCTTTGTTTGAGTTGTGAGAAATTAATTTGGAGCGTTTTATCTCCAGGCACCATCCTAATTTGGTTAAGATTAAATAATTTGTTTAACTTGACGCATTAGCCGCGTAATCTTTGTGCTTAGCGCGGATTTTAAACCGACCACCAGATATATCAACAATTTAGGACGATGACGGGGTAAGGTAAAGGTTTTCTTTTTCTTTTTCTTTTGAAAAAGCCACTATAAAATTATGAAGATTAAGCGCATCAAAGTTTTGTAGACGGCGCTTGTGAAGTCACTTTTAAGTAAAAAAATACGAGTTCAGTACTTTTTGATATACCTGATAGAAGAAGATAAAAAGTTACACACCATCCCTGTTACTAGTTAATAAAACAGCCAATGGTATTCCGTTATTATTCTATTAAATTAGGTAGGTAGTTACTCAAAAAAGTATCTCATCTCACTGAAATACATAAGATTTTTTATTTAAGCGTTTCGCTCAAAGTAGGTAACGCATCAACAAACCAAATACACGAAAACTTTTTAGGGAAATTTTACTCTGCAAATACAAAGGTAGCTTCCGAAAGGTGAGGCGTGAGTTTTGAAAGTGTACGGCGGGCGGCGTGCGGGCGGTGCAGCGCCGGACGCACGGCTTCCGGCGTGCGGGTCGCATCTTCCGACATTTCCGCGCCCCAGAATCACTTTTCCCCCGCTTCATTATTCGGGTCCTAGGTCGGAGAGGCGCGGAGGGTGAGGACTGTGTTGCCATATATCGGAATTTGCCGAAAAAGAGGTAAACAATTTGTAACGTAATACGAGTTATCGTGGAGATCTTATACTATCCCTTTTATTGTTAAACTTGTAGTGAATAATATTGACAATTGTAATTCTTCAATACTGAAATATAGTACTATTTTTTCATTTCAAGCTCATTCTTTCATCAAATTCAGTTTTCACTTTTATTTTATTCTTCTTGGATATTAACTGAGAAGCCACAATTCTCGTAAACAACCTGGAAAAGTGTAGGTTCCTCTTTGGACTTTTTCACTGGAAGATATTGTTATTTTTTCTTCATTTTTCACCAGAAAGATATTTCAGATTATATAGACATGTGCGACTACGGTAGGGTAATGTAAAAACGTGTGCTGCAACACCGTCCCACGGGCGGGAGCGCGGGCAGCCCACCGGCTTCCCGGCAGTCCGCGAGCGCGGCGCGGCGGCTTCGCTCCCGCGACACTCCGCTCCCGCCGCCCGCCCACAGGTATGCCAGCCCACACGGCACACGCACCACGCGCCACCCTGTTGCGCATTGCACGACAATGTTTACCTCACTCATCGAACAATTTTTCGCACACTTAACCCGGCCACCGCAAACTCAGTGATTTGGCGCGTAACATATTTTCTCCCTTTTTTATTAGTAATTTCGACGTAGATGTGTCCGCGATTTATTCGCTTATTAATTCTGTACAGCAATATATCGATTTATCGGCATTGGACACTTTTAGATAAATGTACTATTGAGACTTTTTTCTAATTAATAGTTGCAAAGTAATTATTTTACTGTTTTAAAGAAAAATTGTGGCCACTTTGAAACATCTTATTCAAATCGTACGTCGCGTCTTGAATATAAGATTCCTATTTTACTTACAAAGTACAGATGCACTTTTTACACCGATCTGTTGAGATAAAAGCAAACTCCAGTACGTGGCTCAGAATATTTTAACACTCTACCCTGAGGTGATGAATGGTAATTTTATTCAAAAGTCTCCAGTGTGGCCAATAAAAATGTAACGAGTATTTCGATCTTTTTTATGGAAGTTTTGCATTGGTTTTAATAGCTTTACACATGAGCACACAATTACTAACTTCAAGGATATGGGTTTTGAACTCTTTTAACTAAATCAACACATACAATTAGTATACTTACGTGAAATAATAATAATAATAATCTTTATTGCTTCATGTTGGTACATACATGGGTTCTTAAATTTAAAATAAAGATTCACAACATGAGCCCTGCAAGGGCATTGCAAATTTTCTTAATTTCTAACAAACAATAGTAACACTTAATAGTAATACAAGTGATAATTATGTTTATATATTATTTCATTATTTGTCCTAATAAAATAGACATAACATTAAATAAATATTTACATTTCATTATTTTTTATCATTAACATAAAATTGATATGCATTTATTTATACATATTTGCTGTTCTATTATAACTTGATAAATAAATTATTTAAATATATATTGCAATAATTGAAAAACACAGCTTAGCACGTCATGAAAATAATAAACTTTAATAAAATTAAACAAACACTTTTAAACTATATTTGTTGTGTATTTGTGATTATTTTAGACACAGTTATTTAAGAAAAATTTGTGATGGCGTAATAGTTGCAATCAATTTCAATCCGTTATTATTTTAAACTCTATTTATATTGTATTGAATTCTTCCATTGGTTGATTCACATTGATTTCTATGTGAACCAAGCTCTTTAATATTAATATTTTCCAAATGTTGGCCTCAATAATAATCATATATTTCATGGATACGCACTTCATTTATCAGTCTTGAGTGATTATCTTGTATACTTATTACATACGGTAATATGTTCTGTACCCAATACAAAAAAAGGCTCTAAAATTATATGATCCGCCAAACAATGTAGAGTGGGTTTTCAGTAAATATTATTCAGTAAAGTGAATAAATATGAATTTATTTTAAAATATATTTTGTCTAACAATAAAAATATCACCTTGATCAGCCTATTAATGTCCCCACTGCTGGGCTGGTGCATAGGCCTTTCATAAGAATAGAATAGAGCGGTTGAATCATGTCCCACGCGGGCCCAGTGCGGATTAGTGGATGATTAAGCTACATAATTATTCAAAATTTAACGTGTATGCGGGAGAGAAGTTGAATTGAATAAAAGTAAAAAACTGCACGTTGACTAAGATTAAGTAACTGAATAGATCTTCAAAACCCGATTAATATCCATAACAGTGTAATTATTTAGTTGGTAACTTTCCTGTACGGAGAGTATTAAAAGTCAATGGACAGGATAATTTATGGTGCCAAAGTTTGAAAGGAAATGAGTGGTAACATGACACTTGGCCTTATTATGACATGATTTTCTAAATTCAAATAAAGCTATATCAGGATATACAGACTGCTTTCCTTCTTCATTATGTATAGAGCAAGATAAGAATAGTACCTACTACCTACGCTGTATTTTTTTTAACTTTATAGAAACATCTTCATAATCAGGGGGCCATTCACCTAACGGAAATGCTTGGGAAAACGCTAACGCTTACGATTTCATATTGTTATTTCTAGCCGCCTGAGGTGTTCAAATGCCTCGTGCTCTTTTTTTTTCTTTTGCATTGGTAATAACAATTTAAAAAAATGAGCGTGAGGTATTTGAAAACTTTCCGCGGTCAGAAATAACAAAATAAAATCGAAAGCGTTAGCGTTTTCCATGGCATTTCCGTTAGGCGAATGGCCTCCAGGATTAATGTTGTTTTCAGATAGATGTTAAACTTTAGTACATCGTTCGCCGAGAGGAGAAAGTGACCGATTACCAACGAGGGTGTACTTTGAGTTTGTTGCCTTAATATACCTAAGTTGGGAATAGCACTTTCTTTTGAGGGATACATAGTGTTTTAAACTATAGCTGAGAGGAAATAAAAGACAAATTCTTTAATTAAAATTAACATTAAAGTTGTTACAGTTCTGAACTTTTGCATGGGAGTTTTATATTTGTTTCTTGATTTCACGGGTAAAGGTTCTCAATGACTGCTTAGGTAGTTTTTTTTTAACTGAATTCTGGCGGTGTCAATAAATCTTTATTATCAGTAATATAAACCGTCTCGAGTAGATAGGAAAACAAATTAAAACACAGTTAAAATAAAAATTCGTAATCAGCCCACTTTATACATTTTTTTCAAAATTAATTCAGAAAGCATACAGTATACTGTTAAAAAAATAGATTGTAAAGGCTGCAAAATTAAACTGACCACTTTACGGAACATAAATAAAAAAAACGGACGTTAACAATGAATTTCCATAGACTTTTCTGCCCGCTCAACGTGTTTCAAATGGATTTCAATACATTTTTCCAGCCCGCTTAGTAGTAAAATATCTACCTATCTACTTTCCGAGTAGGTATAGTATAAAATATTTAATTCTTTCATAGAACGCATGTAAGTACTAGGTGTGACAATGCTATTTAACTGTTCTTTTTGTATATTTTTTTATTTTATTACCAAAAAATAAAAAGGACATATTTTTTGTACATGAAAATCTCTAATGTTCATTGGGTCCGTGAATAAATCTACTATTAATTAATGCTTATTGCTAATGCGCTTTTGATGTTCTCCCTACTGGCAAAGCTTAATGGCCTAAGATATGAATTATATGGATGAACCATTATCCTGCGCATTGATTTTACAAGCACATGAAATCAAATGTTAGTAGTACCTCGCTATGTAACGCAAAATATACTCATCAAAAAGCATTTATTTTACAAGTTCATGAAATCAAATCTAAAAAAAGTCTAAGCTAGCATGTATACGATTTTGAAGTTTTGAATTATATATACTATTTTAATGTATTTATACTATATTATTATTAACACAATCAAAAGGTTCCTATTTTAAAAAATCAGCCAATTCCGTTTTCGAGAACAATAAAGATTGTTTATCAATATACTTTGCTAAGAAAAAATAATTTAATATCAAAACAGCACATACAAGTTTATGTTAACGATACGTGTTTGTTTATATATTTATTTATTTATAATGGCGCAATAACAGACATCAGACAGAAAAAAAACAATAAAGTACAAAAAGAAATGAAAAACCATGGGTATGTTGTGCCCAATTACAATTGAGTACAACATTTACATACATAAATAGACATCGACCAAAAAACCTTAATATCTTAAAAAATATATACATAACAGAGTTAAAATAGGTATACAAATATTAAGGTCTCCCGCCGTAGATTTACGAACCGATGGCGTAGCTTCTAGACATTCATATGTGCTTGTAAACTGAATATATGATTTTGATTATGATTATTATAATTCACAAACACCTCAATCAATAAAGGCTTCGCAGAGAGGGGAATAACTTTACCTTACTGTTGCTTAGACTTTTTAAATATTTATTTATTTCCGCCACTTGTATAATCACAAATGAGTTTACAAGTGGCGGACTATTAGGAATTCTCTACCAGTCAACCGGAGAGTTAAAGCAAAAATCTTAAGTATGTGTATAAGAAAAAGATAGATTTGTTAGATATGTTTGTTAAAAAAAACAATATTCTTAACAAAATCTCTCTCCAAATACTTAAATACTTTGTATGAAAACAATTTGACAGGGGGGATCAAGTTATGACGAAGGTATGAAATTTCAGCCGTCACCGAAGGCAGCTCGTGTCGCTCCGCGTTTCTCAAACACCACACTTAAGCTGTTTATTCATTAGTCACAATAATCTGCCTAAAGTGGCCTTTCCCGAGCTCACATCATTTGTAACTTTCAGCTAATGATGTAGTGCCATGCAAGGTTATGCAACATAAGGAACCAATGTGAAAAGTTTTATTTTATTTTAATAGCGTCTGCATGCGATTTCCGCAAACGACCATTACAAACGTAAAAAATACGATGTTGTGTTTGATGTAGAATAACAATTAATTATTTACCCAGGGTAGGGTATCTTTATCATTTTAATTATATAAATAACAGACAAAGACAGACAGACAGAACACCTATTTTTCATGGCGTCAAATTTTCCTAGATTTTCTTACGATTTTTTTGGATTAAACATGCACTTTCAGTTATTTTCACTTGTATCTTGATTTTTGCTCTATTTCGATATTAAGTTTGTGTGTGTTTACAGTTAAAAACATTTAAAGCTTGTCAACTAATATAGTATGATTTACTAAAATTTCAAGTGTCTGCTGAAGTTACGCCTCAACAGAGTGGTAGAGTCTGTGCGGAAAGAGAATGGGCGTGGCGAGAAACGGAACTAACATTAATATTTTTATTTGGCAAACAAACTCAGCAATCTGTAAAACGTCAAAGTTTTGTATTGATACGGATTTGTTTGTTGTTGTGATTTCTTGCGGTTTTTTGTATTTAATCATGTCTAAAAGGGGTAAAACCTTACAAATACGGTAGAAAAGCACTACAGCGCCCTGCAATCTAAATCCCATTCTCTTTCCGCACAGACTCTACTCGCCTTGTAACTGCGTTTGGCGATAAAGAATACATGAGTCTACTTTTACGTTTTACGTTTATAGCTAAGTTTGCAGAGTTTAAATTAATAATAAGGTCGTAGTATCGCTAGGAAAAACGAAAATATCGTCGTACGCCAAACGAGACGTATCTGCAACCATAATTAAGTATTTAAAAAGTTATTGGTTATGCATATAAAAAAATGGGTGAGGAAAACCAGCATTTCCAAATGCGATTTTATACTTTAACTGAGACTCAAAAAACGAACCGCGTCGCTTACCAGATAGACCGCTATCAGTGTCATGGTTACCGAATTCAACGAAGGTACGTAATCACAAGTGACGAAACAAGAACTTTATTCGAAGTGATCCCCAAAATAAAGCAATAGGGGTGATGACGGGGTACATACAGTAAACGAAATTCTATTTAGTCCGTCAGTTAGATGATCAAAAATAATGGACACGTATTTTTTCTTTGGGCAATCAACCAAAAACTGACAAAGTTATAGCGCGTCGAAGTTTGGGAGTAGGGGCTCGTGACGTCACTTTTAAGTGAAAATTGAAGCAAAACGTGACGTCATGCGACTTTTCAAATCAATATATCTCTGCAATGTTCATATTATGTGAAAAAAGAAAAAAATACGTGTCCAATACCTTTTGATAATCTACCTGATAAACGAAGAAAAAAAATAGTCATCATCCCTATTGGATATTTGGACATTTTGATGGTATGATGCTAAAGAATATTAACAAAAGCAATAAAGTAACTTTTGAGTAGTAAATTTTTTTTCGTAATTATATTTTTTTGTGCGCGTTAAAAATATTAGTTTACTTAGTCAAAGAATTTAATATACAACACTAGGTATACGCTAGTGCAAGTTCTAATTTAACCCTGTAATTAATTTGATTTTTTTACGTTTCAGCATTTTGTTTTCGAAATTGAGTTATATTAAAGAAACACCTACTACACCTACTATTCTTGTCAAACACTCGTCTACAAATATTATTACATTAATAAAATTCAAACTCCACTATTCATCTAAAAATACTTCTAAAGAATGTTTATTAGGTTATTATAGTGTACTTTGAAATATCTATCATTATATTGAATAATTATATGAAAACAATTAATAAAGCATAGTTAATTAAATCTACAAATTATTATCAGGCATTGTCTTTAAATTAATTAAAAATGACGAATCAAGGCGTAAAACTTAATTTAACTTACTTAATAATCAATTTTCGGATATCATTAATTATTTCGTGTGTTTTAGCCAGAGAGGCATTTCTGTAAATTATTCAGGATCCATATAATGAAAATGTACCCTGAAGTGTGGAGCTCAGTTTGATACCAAGGAACGAGTCATCCGGCTCTTGTTGAATGAAGACAAAAGGAATTCATTAAGCGAACAATAAATATGTTGACTCTGAAATATCAATTTTGTATTAGAAGCGTGAATGACTTGCTAACGATCGGGACTTGGCTTTCACCAATTCCATTAAAGTAGTAATTAATTCCACAATTATAGTAATTTCATTTATGTTATTTACGGGAATGCTACCCTGTACCTTGTTTTTAGCGAGTCTCCGATATATCGGTACTGTTGCAAGCGCCATGATCACGAAGTAACTGATTGCCAGATCAGTGCCTAAATAATGGGGACTCCCTTAAAACCACTGTTATACTTAATACCAATAATTGAAACCTCGAATCACTATATCTCTAATCTAAAGAACATTATTCCTAATATTTGTAGCCCGGATGCACGCTATCCCTAATAACTTTAGACCTATTTTTATTTTTTGTTTATTTAGGACACAATTGTGCAATATTGTATGTAATGTAATAACACTATTAAATATATTGATGTCATTACACAACTAACACCGTTATCCACTAAAAATATATCACAACACAGAGATTATATTATTATAAAATATGATAAGTTTTTTTGAACAGTTTCAAGTTGATCGGTGTACTTTTGATAGAATGGATTCCATATTTATAATAAATTGAGTGCTAAACTGTACTTCCAGGGCTCAAGTGGTGATACTTCACACTAGGTTAGGTTAGGTTAGTGTTGTGACCGAGCGGGCGTGCCGCGGCAGCGGCCGGCGAAGCGCCATGCGCCAGAAAAATAATACCAATTCTAAAGTTATTAGGGATAGCGTACATCGACATATTAGGTATACAGTGTTATAGGTCTAAAGTTATTAGGAATAGCGTGCATTCGGGCTACAAATATTAGGAATAATGTTCTTTAGGGATATAGTGATTCGGGGTTTCAATTATTGGTATTAAGTATAACAGTCTTTTTACGACTGTTATACTTAATACCAATAATTGTAGCCCGAATGCACGCTATCCCTAATAACTTTAGACCTATAACAATGTATACCTAATATTTCATTTTGATGAAATTATTTTTTCTTCTGTTTTTTATAATTGTGCGAAAAATTGCTTTGTAATATAATTTGTTGACTTAAGTCTATAAGTAATGTTTTCGCAACGAAAATTGAGTTTGATGTTTGCCAAATTTTGCTGAAAGTGATGTAATTAAACATATCTTCTTCTTAATATATATATATTATTACACGACACGTTGTTTGTCCGAGATGGACTCCTAAACTACTTAACCGATTTTAACAAATTTGCACACCGTGTGCAGTTTGAATCAAGTTGAAAGTTAGGATAGCTTACATCTCAATTTATAGTCGCAATATTAATTTATTGCAAATTATTACTTTTGGGCGGTACGAAGTTCGCCGAGCCAGCTAGTATTAGATAGGTACTAGTATGTGTCGATCACGTTTTATTCCCGAACCGATTCTAAGCGGCGCGGAAGAGCTTCTGGTATTTATAAGTGTTAATAAATTTGCAAAATAGAATCTCCTGATTTAAACGTAACGATTCTACTTATATAACGCAAGTTTAGCAGTGGCGTCGATTCTGGCATGATTTACTAAACGAAACTTAAATTTGACAATAGTGTATTCTTGTCATTCTTTACACAAAATGAAAAGGAGAGACTGAAGTCAAAGGAGATTGGTCAAATTGGCCTAAATGCAAATAAAATATTGACATAAACAGTAATTCTTAGCGTAATTTATACTTTATTTTACAGTCATTAGATTTTAACGGCCACCTTTAAATAATATATTAATTTTAAAAAAGGACTTCTATTTTTACCGGTTTGGAAAACATACGAATCATTTTTATTGGCTATGGGTGTAATAACATTCACAAAGACTGATCGAGGTTGTTTATATAACATCAAAACAAATCTATTTTGTAAAGATTGATAAAATATATTTTTTTTTTATTACACGGGTGGTATTAATATCCACAACTTTATTATCATTTTTACTACATGCAAATGTGCTAAGACAATTAATATAGATGGTAGGCGACATCATAAAGTCTATTGCCGTACATTTTTTGCCAAACACCTAAATAAACACATTATAAGGTGTGATACACTAAAAATCTAAAATATGGTTATAATAAAAACATAACAAAAATAATGAAGCTGCTGAAGATATGGCTGTATAACCTACAGCTCTTAGCTTTCTTTGACTAACGAGAGTTTAAAAATTCTCTCTAATCTGTGGCTCATTCACAATCATCACACAGTTTCTGTTCGTGTTTTTAAAAACATGCACATATCTGTTATTTTACATGCTCTATATACCTGAATCTAATACATAATATCGGTACTTGGCTTGATTGCCCTATTTTCCTATATAAGTTATTTGGTTTTTATTATTCTAATACCTATGTGCCTATTTGCAAACATAACCTCAAAATCATTCAGTGTATATGGTTTATAGAAGTTCTCAGGAGTGGCCGTCGATAATATTCGTTTCTACGGTAATTTATATATAATTTCGAATGTAGGAAACAATTTTTCTTGGTTATTGGTTTTTAGGCCAAACATGTATGGAAGCTGAGCAATCTCCTTTATTTTTAAGTTTAAAGAATCATGTCAGAATCGCCTCCAGTATAAAGTGTTGGAAAATTTACAAATAAAATAATGGAATCGAATAGTTAAACTAACTTTTGTGATTAGAGAAGTTACAAATTAGAGAAAAAAAACATTAGGTACTTCGATTGAAATTTCCACCTTAATTATTCACTAACGATTGAAGTTGGAGACTCAAAAGTTAAATAGTTTATTAATTACTCTAGCAGTTGCCCTCTACATTGCCTGTGTAGGATAATCGACTTTCATAAAAACTTTCATACCCAATTACCACACCTTTTTGTTTTCATTTCATAATATCTCTAAGTATATATATATATAATAAGTCCTCTTTATGTCCATACTAAAATTCGTAATAATCGGTTCAAGCTTGAGTGAATGCGTTTTAATAAGCAATCACATGTCTCATCATGTTTATCTCATTCACCATCGGGCTGAAGCCGTGGAGAGCAAGGGTGAGTTCCTTGCAGTGAGTTAGATATCGCCAAGGCTTTTGTGAGGTTCTGATATAGAGCACTTTTATCGCAGTTACCACCTTACGGGCCATCTGAGGGGCTTTGCAAATGTATATCTAGCTTCTTAGACAGCAGGAGCATTAAAATCGATATCGATGGCTGCTGCTCTGAATCCATGACTATAAACGCTGGAGTTCCATAAGGTTCGATGCTCTCCCCGCCGCTGTTCATTCTGCATATCAATGACTTGCTGTTACTTGCATTGCTATTCAGATGACAGCACGTACACCGATTAGCCAAATACCCCTAGAGCTGGAGTTTCGGAATGGTGGACTTAGCTTGTATCCGAAGTGGAGGGTTCTCTTGCGCGAGTCTCCGAATGGGGGAGTCAGAACCTCGTCTCGTTGCAATAAAACAAATATGTTGTCTGTTAAGTATAAACATGATGCGGGAAATAGTAAAACAATAGATATTAGTATTGAATTTTAGGCATTACATTCTCAATTTTGACAGAAGTATTGAAAAAGTTACGGAAAACTATTAAAACTGGGAATATTCCCGTAAAATTCCAATATTTTCAGCTAAGGTCTGCAGAGTTATTTTAACATTCATTTTCTTTTCATTTATATTATTTAATTAAACTCTATCTATATTTGTTTAGTGGTCAATAAATTATTCCATCTGATGTTGATGAAAAATAGATGACATTAAAAATAAATGTATCGGTCTGTCGGTCGGTTATATTTTCAGTGAAAACACCAACACTGTAATTTCGGAAAGACCTGTTATGGCGATTGTCACTCAAGTTGGAGACACCCCGATGTTTAATAACATTAATTTACTAGACCTGACAATTTTCATTATTACGAACTGCCAGTTGGTGTGAGGCATTACAAATATTATAAAAGCATGAAAATTTATTGAGTTGACGTTAATACATAGTTTATTGACAAGGTGTATTTAAAGAAAAAATAATTATGAATTCGGGCATACATAAGAAGTTAAAAGAAAAATTTGAATTTCAACGTAATTCTCAACAATGGTTCAGAAATGTTTTGAAGATAAATGAAAACTTTCTTTGGTAAAGTCCATCAGTCATTCGCTGTCTTTTACATTATTTGCAAAACGGTGGAAAAGGTCAGCGGAATCGTTACAGAAAACCGGTAACTGATGCTAAATATTTATAATAGAATGTTGGAATATGAAGATCATTAATGGGGGTATTCCTAAATGACCACCAGGGGAAGCAAGTACGATTTTCTGTTATTTGCATTAATACGTCACACGTTCCAGAATGGAATGACACCAATCCATTCATTATTCAAATAATAATTTGTTGGTAATAATTTAATAAAATGACCGGATTGGCGTTAGAATTCCATTTTTTCTATAACGTGTAATACAAGTTCAGCACGCAATATGTAATAACATAGTCTATTTTCCTTGTTTGCAGGAGTATCCAATTCAACCGTTCCATCTATCTAATATTTGTATTTGTTCAACAATAATCTTCACACATAGCGAATCACTTGAACTATGTTTGATCTGTTGCTCACACTTACTTACTAGACTGATATATCAGCCAATTTTAAGAAAGTACCTACAGGAAAGAAATTCTAAATTCTATATCAAATCTAAATACTTTCTGTTATTACTTTCACTTTTTATGAGTTTTCAACTTATATCAGAACGATCTCTCCTTAGGTACTTAAGTTTCTTCTACGGTCATATCAAGGCAGATATACCCTTAGGTACGTGTATAGGTATATTGCCTTCGTGACTTGCGTACAATACTGTCAATAGCCGGACGTTACGTGAATATTAGAGAGGATACCTACGTCTAGCACTTGGACAGGATCGGTTGATTTATTGCTAGTGCGAGATAGAGACGGTTATAATCATATTAACTTTATGGTTATAGTATAATATCGCCAGGTAACACCTGCCGTGTTATTTGCTGAAGATTACAGAGTTGAGTTTAACCGAGCGTTGTGATTTGGTTTCATAATAATATAAAATATAACGTTTTTCGACGTTGTCGGGAGCAACATGAGTCAGCTAGGAAATAAAATGTTTGTTATTTCTCTTTGTATTTTGGAATAGAGTAGTTGACCTTCACGGGAAATTCGAATCAACATACCAAATGAACATGACGACCACTCAATATAAGCAGTGAATTTTGCCCACATGCGTTTCGTTGATAAAACTGTTTAATAATAAGATATAGGCTAAACTATGGATCTTTCTTGGTGCAAAGAGCCTGTTACTTGCTTATTAGCTACTAAGCTCCTTCGTTCAAAACGCTAAGTAAATCTGCGATATCTGACGACTTTTGTCCTTAAGCAACTACCACAATAAAACTTCGTAGAGGTTCGACATACACATGCACGCGTTGCCGACATTTTGTTTTGTATTGCGGTTGTCGCTTACCCCCTAATTAATATACGAGGAATAAGCTTAGACTAGTTACGCCGTGTTTTGTTCATATCACTCAAATGCCGTTTGTCATTCAGTGAAAAGAGACCATACATATCCAATACTTATTCTTATTCTTGTTTATTCTTCATTTATTAACCCTCCAACCCTAGAATTATTAAATCAAATCTAGGCCATAAACAAATATAGGCCAGTAACGAATGTGTTTCAGTGGCTTCTGCCGCCCAGACAATAACATTTATTTTATAATAATTAAGGTTACTTCCATTATTAATGGCAGAAAATACAACTCAACATGCAATTTAAAAAAGAAAATCGTATTCTAAGAATAACAGTAGAACAGGAGAAATTTCAGAAAAACAGGAGATCTCCTGTAAAATCGGGTGATCTGGCAGCACTGGGTTAGAGAGTAAAGTTGTCAGGTATCAAAGATTCATAAAGCGTTGCGTACGAAGGGGTTAGTGAACAAAAATAGTTTTTTTTTTAATGTTTAATAGGCTAGGCGTTTGACCACAATCTGGCCTGATGGAAAGCGATGATGAGGCCTAGGATGGTACACGCCTACCTAGAAGATGCCTCTTCACTCTGCCCTTGAAGATGTCCAGATTATATTGGTCCGGGAAAACAAACCTCGGTAAGGAATTCCACTCCCTAGCCGTTCGCATAATGAAAGCGGAAGCAAATCGCTTCGTGCGAATGGGAGGAACTTCGACAATATAAGGGTGAAAGCCCTCGCCGCGCCTGGTTGCCCTGTGGTGGAAAGGGGAAGGGAGGATCAAATTATGTAGTACCTCCGCACACTCTCCTGTAACCGATAAAACACCGAGAGGCAAGCTACACGTCTTCGGTGGTCAAGGCTTTGGAGATTGGCCTCAACGAGAGCGTCATTGCCTATGAGTATCTTCGCAAGGTGTTCCACCGAGTCCAGTGCATCCAGCTGATACCGAGCAGATCCATCCCAATGGTGACAACAGTACTCCAAGCACGGGCAAACTTGGGCTAGGTAAAGGTTAAGAAGCTGCTCAGATGTAAAATATCGCTTGACCTTAGACTTTCTAATTCCAAGTTTTTTGGCAGCGGTTTTAGCAATGGACTCGATGTAGCGACCGAAATTAAGGCTGGATGAGATCTCGAGACCTAAGAACTCGAGATGGTCTTTAACCGGCACGGAGACATTTCGGAAAGTCAGAGTCAGATGGAATGGACTCCGTTTCGCCGAGAAGAGACAGGCCCGAGTTTTAGAGGGTTTGAACCCAACCAAGTTGGCTTCACCCCAAAGGGAAACAGCTTCCAGGGTTGCATTCACTCCCTCCACCATCGCCTCCCTTAAAGATCGGACATCCGCATCAGACTTCACATCAGGCAGATATCTCTCCGAGACTGTGCTGTCGTCTGCATACCCAAAGATACCGGTTAATAGTATATTACATCCCTTGCAGTTACTGCAATGGACCTCCTCGAATATAGTACACAGTTTCAGAAGTCCACAGTAAAATAACATTGCCTTTTAGTGGTGTTGTGTTTCTGTCGGTGATTAAGGTTCCAGGGCTCCACGGGGTAGGGGATACGGTCAGGGTAGGCAACGGCGCGAGTGATATTTTTTGTATCACAAGCGTCTATACGCTATGGTGGCATCAGGCGGACTTTTAACATAAAAAAACGAGTGTGCTTATGACCACATTACTGAAGTGAAACTTCGTTAACTCCATCTGTATATATATATATATATATATATATAAGTGTGTACAATATACAGTCGAAACCGGATATAACGACATTGAAGGGACCATATAACTTCGGACGTTATGTCCGATAGTTGTTATAAGCAATATACACAAGTAGTCATATTATTGTCATGTATGTATGTAGCATGGTTATAGATAAAGAATATAAGCCTTTTTTCAAATAAAATACCGAAAAGAGAAGTAAAAATTTTATTATGAAAAAAAAATGCAGTACCTACAGCATATTTTGTTTTGCTGGAACAAGTAAAACGGTTGGTCGTTATAGCAGATGAATATCGATATATGAACTTTATCGATATTCATTGACTATAAGCCGGTTTCAGCGGTACTTCGCTATATCCGGTGTTGTTATAGGCGGTTTGTTTACTTAAGGGTTTAAATAGGGTTTAAATAGGGTTTCAGCTGGGACCTTGCCAATTGGTCGTAATAACCGTTATAAACGGTGTCGTTATATTCGGTTTTGACTGTATACATGTATGTATATATGTATATGTATATATACATATACTTATTTCATTTACTAGCCACAAGAGAAAGAGAGTAAGAAAATGTGCGCGCGCACTGCTTTCTCTTCCTTATATCACCCACTCAACTCCCGTTCACCTCGCCCGAACACACTTTTCGTAACGCGTGACGCATTCGCCAGCTTACCCCCCAAGTCAAGCGTGCGTAAAAAAGTTTCACTTAAAAAATTGTGCTTATAATAGTTCCTAGATCTGTGCAAACGACGCACCTAATAAGGTGACGTGCATAGCTTCTAACTTGACACTTAGCTTGGCATCGACAGTGTAGTCTTAGCCTTAATCCTATACATATACTTTTTCTTTATGGCATACAATTGTTCGTTGTGCGTTGTGGAAACAATAGCCGTATTGGCTGGCCAATCACGCCACCGTTTATTTTTAGTTCCCCCATTAACCCTTAACACAGTTTATAGTAAAATAGCTTTATAATAGACGTTACCTTCAGGCACTTCATCACTCATAATTGTCCAACGGCTTATCGTAATCGATCTATAAAATAAGCCGTTAGCTCGCCATAGGTATTAATAATAGGTGTTCATTAGCATAAAAACAAGAAATAAATATTGTACGTAAATATACCCATTGATACATGCAGGAAAGGAAATATTTATTAAAATTAGATTATATTTCGTCTGCAGTAAGAAAAGAATATCGTACCCCTAGCACGAACCAATATCGAATTCGTATCGTTTGCGAGTCCGAAATATCATTGTCAAATGTGTACTGATTTTTAGTTGTCGTTACGTACTTTGTGTCGCTGCTGTTCAAGTTTCCATACAAAATTTGACATTGACATTTCGGTTTGCAAACTATTCGAATTCGATAATGTTTCGTGCTAGCTGTACAGATGCTGTATCATTATATTGGTTTTATTTTAGAATTTTCAATCGTCTTAGTATTAAAGTAGCTTCTATAATAAGCACTTTAGTAGGTACCTACTGTTAATAAAATATTAAAAATAAAATAGTTTTTAGTCTAGTTTTGCATTGTTTTCATTATTAAGTAGTTTTATAAAAATAGCTTACACATTTATATAAATAACATTTTGTAGGTACAACATACTATATTAGGTAAAGCTGTTTCGGGCGTTTGTTAGAATAATTAATTAAAATATATAGTCCCTTTCATTGTTTTAATAAAACAGGCCTTAACGCGTAATAAACTGAAATATATGGTTTAAGTTACAAACAGAACAATGAAATTTGTCAGTTTTAACCAGATTATTATGAACAGGAACGCACGGCCATTGTTCTATCTTTTACGAGGGTCTTCTAAGGTGATTTGACGTTAATTGAATTCCATAAAAAATCGTGTTTAAGCTTGTACGAAAGAACCCATTTTATTACGACACACGGGACTGTAAGAGGTTGTAATAGATAAATCATTGTACCACTTCGTGTAACTTTTATAATGTGCTTCTGAAAATAATAAAACTTCTTAACGACATATGGACTTTACTGTACACCTTAAATTATTTGTCCAATTCTTTATTATTATTATTAATTGTAGTAGGGTAGGGTGTTATCATATTTTTACGACCGAACTTATTTTTTGACGACCTCCTTGGCCGAGTAGTTTTTACGGGTTTCATGGTGTCGCCGTCTCGAGAGGTTCCAAATCTCAAATCAAGAGACCGAGATTTGAACCCCTCTATTCAAATCTCGGTGGGGGCAGATGTTTGTGTGATGAATACGAGCATTTGTACTCCAGTCATGGATGTTTAATATATATAACTCTATATAAATATACTTATATTTGTACAGTTTTGTTCGCCAGCTCCTCATAATATTATGTGACAAAGTTAGATAAACTTATGAAAATTATTATATTAATATAGGATACATTTAATAATCTTAATATATTTATATTTTGAAGCATTTAAGACCGGCGGGCAATTTTTTTTCCATACAAACGTTCCCGAGTGATTCCTCCTTGACACTAAGGAATTGATTTTCAGTCATAAAATACAATTATACTCATTCTATGCTCCTATGTCTTCTTTCTTTCGATAACTTGTGTTTTAAAACAAAGGCGTCTAGTGTGGAGGTTTAATAAGCATTTACAGCATTTACGAAAAAGCACAACATAGAGACATTGTTAAACTACTTATTATTCTATGGGTACAATTTCTTTTACATATATCTAATTTTCGAGGAGGAAATTGTCGAGAGCCAAACCTCGAATTTTGCAATATTTATACGCAATTTTCAGCGTTAACTACTGTTGTCCTTAACACACAGTATTTGCCAATGCGTGATAGCAATAGTTTTTTCAAATGCCTATTTTTCAAATGTCTCTTAGCTCGAGACCGCTCTTAACTTTAATCTAAAAAAAAAACAAAATAGAAAAAAATCACTCGATCCAGGTTTCAGATGGGATTCCGCCCGGCTAGCGGAATATCGAAGGAAGATACGGTAAGGAAGCAAGTGGATTATTTTCTAGTACAATTTTCTTTACATTTAATAATCGTACCTACTATTAATTCTTCTAGTGTCAAATTAAAAAGCTTCGTCATATGAATACAAGTTAATGACAGGGCTGGTTTCTTTCATAAGCCTCTGTAGGCTTTGTCACATCAGGTAGTAGAATCGTATGTTTGTTTGCCACCCTTCTTGCGTAAAATGAGACGGTCGCATTACACACAACATCCACCCTTAGCGGCATTCGAAAAGGGCAACTAACCACCCTACCACCCGGGTTTTTCATTTATATGATCATGAATCTTTTTGAAATTCAAAAGGTTATATGATTAGATACATTCACCAATGTTTCACGCACAATATTAAAATTCTTATAGAATTTTTCGGTTAATAAGGTTTTGAACGTATGTTTTTTATTGTAGCCTGGCATGCTTATTTCAAGTAGTCAGATAAATGTTGAGACCAGAAGAATTACTTCTTACTAATTAGTTTCAGTCTTCGACTTTATAAAAATAAGAAAGGTACATTGGAATACCTGAAAGTAAAGCTTTATACATTACGAAGAGAAACAATGTCAAGACATAAGTATAATTAAATTATATAGGAGTTGAGCAAATTCCTTCAGTCAACGTTGACTTAATTAAATCTTTTTAGATCATTTGACACCCCCTATAAGGAAAATTCTTAGTAAAACGTAGAATAAAAAAAAGTTTTCATTACGTGCGCCGGGCTTTGATAATCGTGATCAAGCATGAAACTTTTTACGAAATCCGTCTGAACGGTCAAGTTACCCTTAGCCTATAGCGTGTTCACCAATCATAATCATAATAGCATTTATGCAGCAAACAACATAAACTGAGTTTTTATGGAGTAAGTAGGTATATAAATATAAAAAAAAGATATAGAATGGAGCCGCGGGTCACCCTTATCGAATCTATCGGCGTAAGTTCGTCCAAACAATTTAGTTGGAACAAGTCGGGAGATTTTATCAAGTTCTACTATTTATTTTTGTGTACATTTTTCCCTTTATTTTAGCGCTTTGTACTCGATGATCGAGGTAATTTTCTTTTATAACCTTTCGTTGTTAAACGGTACTTTTCCTTACGGGGCGCAACGAACAATGTATGACAACTTGTCGACGTTTTAATTTTTACTTACCTAGAAGGATTAACACAGGATCAGAACTCCGACATGACTTTGAGAGAATGGCTTTGAAAGATTTTCTCAATTTCGGTCGGAGCTCTTACTGCATTCTTTAATAAGGACGGAGAACAAGTGTTCGATGAAATTTCAGACTGGGGAGGCGGTCAGGATTCCGTGCTTTGTCATTACAAAGGTTCCGATCGACTCGTTCAGCGATCAAATAAGAAAATATTATAAAAATCTGTTATATTGGTATATGCGTGCTTCGAGGTCAATATATGAAAAAATCAAGGGAAGGCCATTCTTTTGTTCGTGTAAAATGACACTGGGTTGGGAGGGGCCGTATGAAGGAATGTGTCCCCAACTGGGTAACGGGGATCTTAGGGACCCTCGTGTGTCGATATGAAAGCTAATGGGCAAAGAGGCGTATATTGCCAACCATCGCAATATTTCGAATCAGTTTGTGGCAAAACAATGGCATAAGTTTAAATGAGTTCGTGTATTTTGAGATCTGCTTATCGTTAAGCCCCGCGGCGCCACGGCGGTTTGATCGTAATTCAATTACGTTTCGGGATCATAGCATTACTTTTGTGCTGACCTTTTTCAATTAGGTATCTGTAACTAAAAGAAATAATTCTTTTAAAAATTTCTTTATTGCATTGAATGCATTTTTTATTTGTAAAAAGGCTTCATACCTCTCTTTTTAAGGCTTTTTTTAATTGGATCTATAATGTATAGGAGTAGACCAGATGATAACGTTCTCGGAGATGTAGTTAAATTATCGGATAACCCAATGTAGGAAGCTGTAATTAGGCAATGGACTGGCAAGCTGTCACTCTTGTTGCTGGAGAACATTCTGTCAGATTTTTGGTCCAATTCGGATACATTGAGGTGTTGCTACACTTTAATAAAATCATTTAAAAAAATCCGGTCCCAAAACATAATTGTTGTCAAAGAACCTTACTTTTGTTAATTTATTGTTCTTTTTAAATTACAGATGAGAAAGTTCACATGATCAAAATCGAGATAAAAACAATCGTAAGTAATGGTTTCAGGCAATATCAGATTCAAAGTTCGCCCATATCTTCGCATCTTTCGTAATCCCACACACTGAATCCTCCTATTCCAAAGATATAAAAAGTCAGAAGTGTTGAGCCAGTTAAACTTTCTACAAGAATATTTTCGAGTTACAGAGTTGGAAGCCGTGTCGCTATAAAATTTTATGGTTCTATATCACTTTAACAGGGTATTATCACACCATTTTAAAAAGCTCTGAACAACTTTCGTATATTGTAGATCAACAAATAATGAGTTACTTACATAGTAAATACTTTTTAAACAAAGGCTGCCTTAAAGCATAAGTTATCCTAAATTAAATCCGTTGCGCATCACACTGCGGCGCTAAATCCAATTAGCAGAATTAATAATAATAATAATAAATATTTCCAACACTCACACCAATTAGCCTAGCCCCAAAGTAAGCACTGTAAGGCTTGTGTTATGGGAAACTAGGGTAACGGATAGAATACATATACAGTACATATATAAGTATATTTATATAGAAATACATATTAAACATCCATGACTGAAGTACAAATGCTCGTATTCATCACACAAACATCTGCCCCCACCGGGATTCGAACCCGGGACCTCTCGAGTCGGCGACACCATGAAACCCCGCGTACAAACCACTCGACCGCAGAGGTCGTCAATAAAAAAACCTAAAGATTTCTAAAATAAAAAACCGGTCAAGTGTTGCGAGGCGGACTCACGCACCGAGGGTTCCGTACAAACTCAATTTAATACCTCTATGCGTTCATGAGATATGAGGTAGTAACTTTAAAATGTTCAAAAATATTTTTTATTATATAATGTAACTAAAAATTTACGGTTTTCGCAATTTTTCCTTTATCTGTACTATAAGACGTTACTTCGTACCAAATTTCAAGGTTCTAAGTTCACGGGAAGTACCCTGTAGGTTTTGATTCCCGTGCGAGTATCGAAAATTTGCGGAAATTTGCAGCATAATCGACTGTATGTTTTGATTGCTTTGGCTTAGATATTTGATTTTTTCACAACTCTAAGGTACAGTAGACATGAGTATTAGATTTGAATTTCAGTTTGATACCTCCACGCGCTCTTGAGAAAAACGGTCTTGACAGACGGACGGATGGACGGTCGGACGGACAACTTAGTGATCCTATATGGGTTCCATTTTGTCCTTTTGAGGTACGGAACCCTAAAAATAACGCTTTTTCTTACATTTTTTCCTAAAACACTTCTGAAAGGTAACCATTCTTTTTGCGGCGGAGAAAAAGCATACACTACGTTACGAGAACGTCTATGTATACAATTTTTCCACCGGAGATACCGTGGTATCATAAAATTCTGCACACGTGTGCGCATCGTAAGCTTCCTTAATGAGCTATCATGCGTTGAACTTTTTATTTTCAATGTACGAGATAATATCGTTGATCGATTTCAAAGGAATCCAAAAATACAGGGATCCACGGAGCAGGGGATTGGCAATAGGGGGTCGGTATAAATAAAGATTTCCATCACTTACACCAATTAGCCTAGCCTCAAAGGAAACACTATAAGGCTTGTGTTATGGGATACTAGGGCAACGGATAGAATACATATTAAACATCCATGACTGGAGTACAAATGCTCGTGTTCATCACACAAACATCTGCCTCTACCTCACGAGTCGGCGCACCATGAAACCCGGTGTACAAACCACTCGGCCATGGAGGTCGTCATTCAGTGGGATTGGCACCGGAGCGAGTGATATTTTTGGTGTCGCAAGCGTCTATAGGCTCCACGAACCACCAGGCGGGCCATACGCTTGTTTGCCAGCCTTTTAACAAAAAAAAAAAAACAATGTCATTCATGTTTGTTGAATGGGATGAAGGTGTTATTCAAGATTTGCTACTGAAAAGTGCTCCATTGTTATTCGCTCGAGAAAAGTAACAATGAGCGAGTTCATTTTCCAATTTTTCATTTTGAATGGAGAAAGAATTACTTAACTAACAAAACTTTTTGAGAGTCGCGGAACACTGGAAGTTCCGTAGAAAGTAGAATTTGAATAATTCAGTATTGCAATGTTTCACGATTTCCTCTTTCTTGTTTTAACTTTAATTATTAATATCTATGAGTTTTAGGCAGAAACTTATTGCTTATGTATTACGTTTAAGGCCGCCTCATTGTATCTCATCTTTGGAACTCTTTAAATGTATGGCGCAATTTTAACTATATAGTATGAGTATATGAGTTGTATACATTATTACAATAACAATTGAGTATGTATACATTATTTATAACCGACTTCAAAAAGGAGAAGGTTCTCAATTCGGTCGGTATGTTTTTTATGTAGGTACACTGATCCGATTTACGTGGTTCTGTTTTTGTTCAAAATAGAATAGTCGCCATTTCGTGCCATAAAATTTTATCCCGTTTCGCCCAGTAGCTGCAAAATTGCATCATTTTTGTTATTTGGAGGACATAATATTTACGATACTTTGTTTGTATGCACTTACACCGATTATTAAAAGATTTATGATCCATTTTGAGTGACCCGTCGAATCGCTATTCAAGAGAATTTACAAATGTAATGTTTTTAAATTCAGCCTTTCTTTTTTCGGAATTTAAGGGTCGTAAAATCATTTGACATGAAATGGCTTTGCTTTGCGGCTTAAGAATTAAGAATATCGTCCAAGTGGAAGCTTAATCCAAAGCTTACTTTGTTCATAATTATACAAATCAAATCACATCATCACAGGTAAAATTTATTTGTTTCTTAGGTTTTCACGCACATCACTCAATCTATATATATATAAAACTCAAAGGTGACTGACTGACATAGTGATTTATCAACGCACAGCCCAAACCACTGGACGGGCCGGGCTGAAATTTGGCATGCAGGTAGATGTTATGATGTAGGCATCCGCTAAGAAAGGATTTTGATCAATCCTACCCCAAGGGGATAAAATAGGGAATGAAAGAGTGTATGAAACTTTGTCAATTTTAAACCGATCGGGCTGAGACTTTGCATGCAGGTATAAGAAGAATCATAGGTGAATGCCATTGTGTATAATACGAGCCTGAGAACAAAAACTATAGTCTACACTTCAGCTCTACACTGAAGCGAAGCAAGGGCAGGCCGCTAGTTTGTAATAACACAGAATATCGCTTCCTGGATCGTCTACTTGACAATCTAGATCAGAACTCAGTCGTAGGTATTATTAATAAACTGGAATGCCTGATTCCCTTTCCGATTGAGTTCCGCGACTAGTCTGCATCGTTAATGAATTGTAACGCTCCAATTGATCTCCGGCGACCGGCGTTGATTGGGCTCGCAGCCAATCAAACCTCATATCAGCGACATCTCTACAGAAATCGTGTTTATGAAATAAATGTTACTACATAACATCTGTGTACGTGTATGTGGAAACAGTTTCAAAACTTTCCTGTATGAATTTCAAATTACACCAGTTATATGTCTCTCGAATAGGGAAGAAATTCAAATAATATTTCTGTGAAGTTATTGGTTGAGTTGATCTTTGATGAAATGGTCTTTGATTCGCAGAAAAGTAAATTGGGTTTAATTCGAGTGAGTATGTGTCCTACTTATTATTCATGAATGTTTATTTTTATATTTAGGAACATAAACAAACCAACATTTCATTTGAAATTGTAGAAGTATTACTAGTGTCGGTAATGCGCTATTACGTAACAACAATAATATAAATCAAGGCCTATTTATTTTTCGTTTGCGGCCAGTAATCTGGATTAAATGTAACTGTTGAAACTAAATAGATAATCAATAGGGGCTAATCTTTTAAAACCTCTTTATGTCGGTTGTTAACATAACGATTTCTGCGAAAGATGTAGTTTGTACGGCGAGCTAAGCACATCAAAGTTTAATCGCCCATTCTTCGCTCTTAACTTGTAAGTTTTGAAAAATGCTTTCGCGGTGTACGGGTGCAACATTTCATATTCTTTAAAACGATGAAATTTGTTTAACTTTCACAGTAAATATTTTGTGGGCTAAAAGTAAAACAAAGCTTAAGCGTTGAAAGGTATAAACCAATTTAGAATGTTTGAACCCGCCTAGCATATTTGTGTACATACATAAGAATTATTTACAATAAGAATACTAGTAATGTAAAAAGTCCCTAATTGCTCTTATTAATCAAGGTACAAGAAATGACATAGAAAAGTACTTCAATATAAAGGCAGCCAATTAAATCATATTGAAATAGATTGATTTTACTACAGTACCCTTAGTACGAGTTTTAAAATTACGAAAACTATAATAGTTTTCGTGAGCTCGCACTCGTACTAAAGGGTACTGATTTTATTCTTTTCGTTTCAATACAAATAAACAGTGTTTAAATTCTATTATTAAATCATTTGCGTCTTCTTAAGTATATTGACGACCTCCGTGGCCGAGTGGTTTGTACGCCGGGTTTCATGGTGTCGCCGACTCGAGAGGTCCCGAGTTCGAATCCCGGTGGGGGCAGATGTTTGTGTGATGAATACGTGCATTTGTACTCCAGTCATGGATGTTTAATATGTATTTCTATATAAATATACTTATTATGTACACTATATGTATTCTATCCGTTACCCTAATATCCCATAACACAAGCCTTATAGTGCTTACTTTGGGGCTAGGGTAATTGGTTTGTGTGTTGGAAACATTTATTTATTTATATTTGGTTACTTTTCACCAAAATGGACATAGAAACATAATTTACAATTAGAAACTCAAACTCGTACTAAGGGTTCTTATGTAAATGCACGTTTCTTTGAAATTCGTTGCTTTTCTCTTTTTTGAATCCAAGCGAGGTGTTTGGATTCAACAAAATCAGCATGCAGCGGCGCCGCTCAATAACTCCATCTGACTGTTTCTAACTCGTTACTTCCCAAGGGAGAGAAAGGGACAGATTCAATCGACATTCAGTTCTAATGCACGAGAATCGGGCCCCAGAACACACACATTTGGCCACGGACTGGCACTGTAACGACTCATTTTATGGACAGCGCTATAGACTTGATCCTAACATACATAATAAATAAATTTTGCCCTCCCAAAATCCCATCTCGGGACCATGTTTTATTCTGAGTTCAAACACATTACGAGTAGGTACCCGCACATCAATCGTAATACACGTTGCTCAGTGATATTATGTCAAACACGTTTTGAGATCTGAACAAGTTGAATAATACGATGTGACACTGCGGGCGTGTTGTAAAGTCGTACCGAGTTATAAACATAGCAAGTTATGAACTTTGCTAAAGCGTTTACCGACGTTACAATTTAATTCAACTCGTGAAGTTTGTACCCTGCCTGCTTTAGAGTCAAGTATTTTATATAAATTATCTCTGTGGCCCCGGTTAACGTTCGCTCTGCGACCTGGGTTAAGTCAAAGTGAGTTAGTACAGTATGTAAGTGTTTCGTCCTGTCCATGTACAGTTTGTGTTAGCTTAATCATCGGTTTATTCAGTGGAAGTTCACTATGAATAATATGTTAGGGCCACTTGCTCCAAAACTCTTGATTCGAATTAAGGTGTACGATTTACACCGCACATTACGTGTGAAATGCATGCACTCATGCAATCAGTGTTGCCCATCGGGCACCTGGTAGCCCGCGACCTGTATTCTAGGCGTCCGCGAACAATTTTGGTGTAATAAATTAAATAAACAATAAGTAATTTGTTTCTTAGGTTTTCACGCATATCACTCATTACATAAAACTAGTTTTTACGGGTTAATGTACTAAAACTTATTTTTGACGTTTCATTTAAACAATAAGTAAATTACGCTGCATGTTATAAAGACGTTAGTAGGTCGTTATAAAGTAGTTTCCTTAAATTCACTTATATTTTTTTATTAAGTTGGCGGTGCCCGCGTAGCGTATCAGGATTTTCAAAATAGTCCTTGGAGCAAAACCTCTTGGGCACCACCACTGCTCTAAATAAATATAACATAACATAATTTTCTTAAGTAAATAAATTGTTTTTAATTTTAGTAGCAAAATAACTGCGTTACTGTAACCATCTAACTAAGCAAATAAAGAGGTGATAATTTCTATCTGGATTTCCTTCAACTGCTACACAACGTAGAACTTAACTTTAACTTCATCCTCTAAGTTGTGTTTTTATTTTTTTAAGCATTTAACTGCTAGATGTTTCAATCTTCTAATTTAATGGTGTACTCTGTTAGCGTGGTCAACTAAACGCTGCATTGTAAACAAGGTTTAACTCTGTTTAACACATCATTCCATCTTTGTCAATTGTTTATAGTCACATAGAGATAGAACAAGAGCTTAAGGTGATTATCTTTTAAATATGAATTAAGAATTTGGGGCAAGTGGGCCTTGTCGTTTCTATTTCATGATGTGAAGTTTCTTGCGTCAGTTCTTCTCTTCAACTGAAAGGTCTTGAAAAGGTGGGTAGGAAAAAACGTGTGTCGTAAAACACTTGGTTGGAACAAAGAAACATAAGTATATTAAGTACACAACTACACACAATACCCTATGAAACAGCTGTCGGTTGTGAAGGAAAAATCTTACTTTTTTTTCGCTTAGCCTCTGCCAAGTCCGTAACATGCGCTATAGAGCTTCTTTCCAAAATAAAATTTACCAGTAAACAGTGATTTTATAATATTTACTAATTATAATAATTTTTAATATAAATTAACTGGGAGAACAGGGGCAAATTCTCTAACTTTTACCTAACTTTATCCATTAACATTAAAGCAAAGAAAAGTATCACTCTTTCTGAACTAATATCTCCTTTCCAATTATGAATAAATCGAAATTTCAGAAGGTGAAAAATTTAAACATGCGAGTCCATTACGTACTGATGAAAACTAAAAGGCGGCATATGCAATTAACAAGGAAATACCTGTGTTTTCGAGGCACCGATCATAAAATTTTCTAATACGTGTATTATATATTCTCCTGCAATATCAATTTCTTTTAAATTTATGATAACATCGTTTGATTCATTGAGAGAGTGTAATTGTATATTGTCAAATGTCTATGCATGAAAATGAAGGGAACGCTCACGTTTCAATCGTATATCGAAAAGCGGCATCATTAGTAACAAAATAATAACGGATAGAGAAAACATTATTTTTTCGTGCTAATTATATACTTTATATCTGCATATAGTTAAGGTGACATACTAATGATCAAAATTGTGAAAGATTTACTTTATTTATTGGTGAAACCTCCGTGAATAGAAGTTTTCCTCCATGTTTTTCATTGACCGACACGTTTTACGCGCTTGGTCATTTGTTATACCATTCATATTTCCTCTTTTATAGTTTATCTTTTATTCTTAAAGAAAACCCATGTCTTTATTCGATTGTATGCTACAATGTCCAGTGTGCGTAAGAAACTTATTCTTCCTTTTGATATATCGACAGGTGGCTCCTTACTCGCACTGTTGCCGCTGTTATGTCGGGGTCAAACAGCAAAAGAGGTTCCGTGCGGAACTTAAAAAAAACTCCTATAGGAAATGTCGCTCCTTTTTTTCTCCCAGCGTGCGGTCTTATTTATTTTCTACTTCAGTGCCAGTTACTGTATCTAGGGGTTTCCCCTCCGCCGTTTCCGTCACTCGTTCCAGCCAATGGTTGCCTACAAAGAGGACTGTTGTGAAGTGGGCTCTTTCTTTGTCCTCTTTGCAACTGTCTAACAATGTAAATCGAAGTTTCTTTGTGTCACCGCATACGAGAAACAGTTCTAGGAACTAGTGTTTTAGCGAGTTTAATTGCCGAAAACCACTTTACTGCTTTTGAGCTTGTGAACAAAATAAAACGAAAACGTGAACTTTTAAGAAAATATAACAAAAAAAGAATCCACGTGGACCAGACAGCAGACGGGACTCGAACCCTCGAGTCCCGTCTGCTGCCTGGTCCGCTTGAAATTTTTTCTAGTTATATTTTTTAAGATTTAAACATCAAGCAGTTACAAGCTTAAAAATAAAAATTATTACGTGAACTTTTGTTTCTAACTGGTCCAATTACACTGGTCATGGGTATATTTTCCGACCCATATTAATTGAGCTATAAAAAGTTCAGGTAATTTGATAAATCGCGATGTTTTAAGTGCTGCGATTCGCAATTTTTAATTGCGGTCATAATGGTTTCGCTATCGTCGACAAATCAGAATTGGGAGTTGGCAAACATTTAGAAATGAAATGTTGAAAGTTGTTGTAATGCATATTTTAGCTACTACTAAAACTTGTCCCGCTATTTCGAGCGCGTTAACTTTTGTTTTTTCGAAAATTCCTCAGGAACCTAACTTTTCTTCGGGATAAATAGTATCCTATGTCTCTGTCTAGGCTATAAGCTGTCTATGTGCAAAATTTCATAGAAATACGTTCAGCTGTTTATGCCTGATTGAATAATAAACATACAACACACAAAATTGCAAACTTTCACATTTATATTATTAGAATAGAAGTAGAATTTCCTTTCTCAAAAGCTCAAGTATTCAACGTTTTCATTTAATGTTTCAGTAATTGAATAAGTATTAATTGCGTGATTTCAACGAATATTGTATTGTTTGATATCTTTATAGAATTCGTAAGCACTAATATTTTTAAATTTTTAATTATTCCTCTGTTTTGTGTCATAGAAAAGCTGCCGAACTGCGTGTATGGGAACTGCGTGGCATTTATTTGAGTATTTAGTCGGTTTCAACGTTAATTTCAAGCGGACCAGACAGCAGACGGGACTCGAACCCTCGAGTCCCGTCTGCTGCCTGGTCCGCTTGAAATTTTTTCTAGTTATATTTTTTAAGATTTAAACATCAAGCAGTTACAAGCTTAAAAATAAAAATTATTACGTGAACTTTTGTTTCTAACTGGTCCAATTACACTGGTCATGGGTATATTTTCCGACCCATATTAATTGAGCTATAAAAAGTTCAGGTAATTTGATAAATCGCGATGTTTTAAGTGCTGCGATTCGCAATTTTTAATTGCGGTCATAATGGTTTCGCTATCGTCGACAAATCAGAATTGGGAGTTGGCAAACATTTAGAAATGAAATGTTGAAAGTTGTTGTAATGCATATTTTAGCTACTACTAAAACTTGTCCCGCTATTTCGAGCGCGTTAACTTTTGTTTTTTCGAAAATTCCTCAGGAACCTAACTTTTCTTCGGGATAAATAGTATCCTATGTCTCTGTCTAGGCTATAAGCTGTCTATGTGCAAAATTTCATAGAAATACGTTCAGCTGTTTATGCCTGATTGAATAATAAACATACAACACACAAAATTGCAAACTTTCACATTTATATTATTAGAATAGAAGTAGAATTTCCTTTCTCAAAAGCTCAAGTATTCAACGTTTTCATTTAATGTTTCAGTAATTGAATAAGTATTAATTGCGTGATTTCAACGAATATTGTATTGTTTGATATCTTTATAGAATTCGTAAGCACTAATATTTTTAAATTTTTAATTATTCCTCTGTTTTGTGTCATAGAAAAGCTGCCGAACTGCGTGTATGGGAACTGCGTGGCATTTATTTGAGTATTTAGTCGGTTTCAACGTTATGTATGATAATTGTCGTCGTATCAGTTTATTAATGGCTCAGTCTGCTCTGGTAGAGTTTTGCTATGGGTACAAAGATATAGAGAAAATGGGTTGTAATGATGGCTTAATGAGCCATATAAACGAGCCCAGCTGTAGGCACTAAACGTACGTACGTTTTGGATACAGATTCAATAACATAATTTTGTGAAAGCTACAAAATCTTGACAACCATCGATCTTACCATTCAAGCTTCAATGTTCAATATCGTTCAATCAATTCAGGCTGTTATATACAGATATGAATTATGATGTAGAATATTTGCTTTTAGCAAACCTTTTTCATACTTATAAATTTTTATTTTGGAACTCCTTGAGCAAAATGCGCTTAGAAAATGGTACGAAAGTTTGGAATGGTTCCTTTTCGAACGGTATGGCGGATGGGTACAAAGTGATAAATTCCTAACCTAACCTAGCGAAGCAGCTACCTAGGTAGCTTGGCGGGTATCTAGATGGGATGCTGTGTGGGCGGGCGACCACTGACGGTTGTGGCTGTGGACAGACATGGTTCAAAGTTTTGTTTAATACATAGTTTGATGAAATCGGGTGCCCTAGTGTGGATTTGGTGGGTAGGATAGTTTTTTTGATGGAATAGGGAGATTGGACCATGATTCTTCCCACGGGTTCAGTGCGGATTGGTGGGTGGTATATAAATATTTTTACCTTTGTTCCACGATACTCACGTATTTTTTTCTTTCATGTAATTAACTTAATGTTTTTTTTATTTATTCAATCAAAATATTACATTGTAATATACAATGGCTGTATCTAAAAACCCTTAAAGATGGGATTATCTATCTATTTTTTTTCTTAAGTATATCTTTTACATACAATTGAATACTTGGGGGCATTTCATTTAGATTATGCTATCATAGAGTACAGTGTATAATATTCTTACCACTGTGCTATTAGTTTAGTTAAGAAAGGTATCATACCATACATCATGAAGGGTATTATTAGTGCTTGAAAATCGTAGCTTCAAATTATATATTTTTGCATAGAAGAAATTAGTATATAACATTAGAAATTCTTAGTTCTGATTTATGTATCTTTAATTAACATAACTACTTACATAAATCACCAAGGAGAATTGCAATTGAAAAAATCTTTGACATTATTACAAAACTTACTTTTCGATAAATTTTGAGACGATTACTTTCAAAGAAAGCAAATTCTGGAAGTATTAAATATGTGATACGTTTTTTAAGTTTTCTTTACCGTTCACCAGGTAGACGATAGGTGCTCGGCGGCCGCCGGCACGTGTGAAGAGGCAGTAAAGTCCCTGCTTAGTGAAAGTTTATGTCAACGGCATACATTTTTATGAGGGAAAGGAGGGAAGTGGGAAGTACTTGTAAAATGAAAAACGGTCGCTCAATCTTTCTGTGTTATAATTTTACCGTTGTGAAAAATCCTTGAGGATTTTAGCGACGGTTAGAAAATGTTTTACTTTTATATACGAGTAAGTTTATTATTCAGTAGAAATCCATTGCGATTTTTTAGATATGTATAAAAATTTATGTGAATTAATGTTTAAACTCAAACTCTTTTATTCAGTCTAGGCTGTTACAAGCTCTTGTGGAAGTCAAACGCTACGCCATCGGTTCGTAAATATATGGCTGGAGACCTTGTACTGAGAAGAACCGGCAAGAAACTCAGCAAAGGCTATTTTTTTCTCCCTGTTTTGTTTCATACAGTGTGGTCAATTGAAAGATGACATGAAAAACTGAAAACTTGTGTTGATGTCAACTTTCATCACATTAATATTATTAATTAACAATAATTTAAGTAAAGCAAGGTACTATTTTTAAATATAGAACTGGCGCCTAAACAATTTCAACCAAATTAGCAAAGTAAAACGACTTAGTCTATTATATTAAGCCCAAGGCGCCTTATCATTTATGAAATCTTTAACAGTATAGTAACCTTTCTTAAGGAGACAAGATTTTATACACACTTTAAACAATTTTTTAATAGCAATTTATATGGAAACATCAAAGTTACTACTTTTATTGGTTTTGAAACGGAGAATTGAACAAGATGATCCACTGATCCTTTCCGCCCACTTTGATCATGTAAATGGTTACATGATCAAAGTGGGCGCATAAAGCATACAGTTGCTATAGTGGATTAGATCGCTTTTCTGCAATAACATGTTCCAATAGTTAATGCTTATGACTACATCGATATTTGTAAGCAAAAAAAAATATTAAATAAAATTAGTTTTTAACGGGATAATGCACGTACTTTATTTATTTATTGACGTTTCGCAGCCTTTTCAGGTCTTCATCGTCAGAATAATGCAGATGCAGACTTGAAAAGGAAAAATTCTTAAAAGACAACATAATAATTTATAGTTTGTTATGAATTGCTTAAATTCTGTTTATTTTAATATAACCAAATATACCTTAAATAAATTTATACCTACTGCGGGACAAATGACAGGCAACTTCTGTATTAAATATACATATCTTCAAGCTATTGCTCTTGCGACCTTTGACAGAACGATAAATATACACACCTCAACGACACATTCAATATATCATGTTGTTGTTTGGAATAACGAAAGGTTGTATAGGTACAGAGTATCAGACAGAACTACTAATATAGGTACAGAGTATCAGACTTACATTCTCAAAGGCAAATATTTTCCGCTGTATTTGTATCAACATTTATTTCCACCATTAATGTCGGTTCGATTGCAGAGTGCAAACTCACAGAGTGTAACCAATAACGTTCGGAGTGCAACACAAATATGCTACGGTTCCGGATTTCGGAGACCAACTCGTAGCAGATATATCGTAGTGGTGTAGCATACGATCGAGGCGGTGCCGGTGGTAGCCGCGATGCACTTGTGCTACGAATATCTTTCTTACGGCTGTACTTGTTTATACAGGAATGAAGAGCGGTCTTCTTCTTACTTAACAGAATAAGACCCACAACATGTTAATGTTTTGTAAAAATAATAATTAAGATATTATTTTGCATTTTGTTGAGTGAGATAACCAAAAGGTTGTGTTACTCTTAAGAGTTAGGCAACCTTTTGGTTTGTAAGTTTACTCTATAGAGTAAGACAACCTTTTGGTTGATATCTTTACTCTATAGAGTAAGACAACCTTTTGGTTATCTTACTCAGAGCTTAAATGCGCTTGAGTATAATTAAGGTATTATTAAATAACTAGAGGTCGCCCGCGACTTCGTCTGCGTTAACTTAGTTTCTTGAAAATCCCTCTGGAACCTAGCATTTTTTCGGGATAAAAGTAGCCTATGTGTTAATCTAGGGTGCCAGCTAACTCCATACCAAATTTTATTAAAATCGCTCCAGCCGTTTAGACGTGAAGAAGTTACAAACATACACACTCACAAACTTTGGCCTTTATAATATAAGTGTGCTTAGTTTCTTGAAAATCCCTCTGGAACCTAACATTTTTTCGGGATAAAAGTAGCCTATGTGTTAATCTAGGTTGTCAGCTAACTCCATACCAAATTTTATTAAAATCGCTCCAGCTGTTTAGACGTGAAGAAGTAACAAACAGACACACTCACATACTCACACACACACAACTTTGGCCTTGATAATATTAGTGTGCTTAGTTTCTTGAAAATCCCTCTGGAACCTAACATTTTTTCGGGATAAAAGTAGCCTATGTGTTAATCTAAAACCTTGTTGGTATGTTTACTCTATAGAGCAAGACTACCTTTTGGTTATCTTTAACAGAGCTTAAATGCGCTTGAGTATACGTACTCAATGTTTTAATTGTATTGTGTATAATGATTGACTCCGTCGGGCACAACCATCTAGTACAGAGGGCCTGCGACTCCTAAACCTACTCTATTGTTGTAGAAAATGAAAGCGACAGCAGTAGCAGTAACTTGAATTAAACTTAAAAGTTTATTGACGTATCTGAGTACGGTCGTTAATGCTGCTTAGGAATCGAGTAAACGATGTGAAAGTTAAATTTTATCTACCGGCGTGGGCTCCACTGTACATATACTCGTACTTGGATCAATTTTAATCGATGCCAAGGAGGCGGCTCACCACAGAAATTTCGTTCTTGAACAAAATGTAGGCGCCTCGGCAACCGCTTCTCATTTTCCCCTATAAAATATTAACAGCACTCGGTGAATAAACCCCTCTCATTTTATTATGTATTCATAGATGAAAAACTTTGAATTCATTTGATGGAGCCAAAACTCTGTTCTGTGTAATGAAATACAAAATACAACTCCCCGGAGAGAGAATTTGAAAAATGTTTCGTCGGGCAAATAGTAGTTTGTGTTAGATTATTTTTGCTGCAATTTTCAACGTTTTCATATTGAATGAGTAGTTATGTGAAAACTTTGATAAAGAGTGGAATTTGCGAGAGATTTTTTTTGTTTATTCTCTGTTAAGACCAAAAATAGTATTATCAAAGTAAGCACTTTCATTAACTCATTAAATAAAACTAGTTTTAACGGGTTAATGTACGAAACTTTATTAACAATTTAATTAACCCTTTAAAACTAGTTTTATTTAATGAGTGATGTGCGTGAAAACCTAAGAAACAAATATTTCATCAACTCGTTGTTAAAGCCGATTCGCTCGTGTTTCAAATGTGTGTGGTGGCTTAGAATTTTTCTTAGCTCAGTCTAATTAACGATTGTCCTTATACCATTATCGACCTTATCCAGATAATAAACCTAAAAGCAGGATTATTAATGTAAAAATACAATTTAGCATAGAACATAACAAAACTAAGCTTATTTTTTAGTATGTCCTTTATAATAAAATCTGTATAACATGATCTACGGTTACTTAGCTTTTGAGAAAAGCTTGGAGGTATAATATAATTTCACGTTACCCACAACGTAACATCACGTGCCTTACATAAGTTATCCTGCGCTCAAATTACATTCGCCCGCTTTATTTACGTTGAAAGTGTTGGTGTAAATTCCAATATATTTGTCTAAATTAAGAGTTCTTGTGGACTCGTAGTGCCGCACCCTGTTGTTGGCAACATCCGTGCTCCAAATAAAATGGGCTAATGAATCGTTTGGTTCGCATTGCCATCGGGCAATACCAGACTATACGTTGATTAAAACCTCGTACTTAATTAACGCATGCCGTCCATTTGTGTCAATCAATACAGTGGCAACACATTGAACAAAGAGACCGATGTACAATCACGTACAAAACTTTAATGTTAGAAAACTGATTCATGTTTAACGAAAATTTTAAGCACGATAAATATTCGCGCACATTAACTTCGGAAGAAAAAAGGCTTTAACATTTTCATATTTAAAGAGTAAATGATATCATTAACAGAGTAAATGAAAATAAAAATCTAATGTTAAAAAAATTAAAGCCGTACTTTCTTTTGAGCTAAGAGTATTTATTAATAACAATTTGCAAGCATCGGTGGTTCAGTGGTAGAGAGCTCACGTTCGCGTAGGCGGGCTGGGTTCGATTCCCACCTGAAGAAAGACTTTTTTTATATTTTACACATTTTTATATGCCAGAGTTACATCCACTTACTAAGTATAACATTTTAACCCCCTTATATAATAAACGAAAACTACGCTTGGATTAGTTAATCCATGTTTTGTCTCTGTTCATTGAATGACAAATGGCATTTGAGTGATATGAACAGTACCTGGGGGTACTGGGGCACGAACCATTATCGAATTTGAATAGTTGGCAAACCGAAATGTCAATGTCAAATTTTGTATGGAAACTTGAACAGCAGCGGCACAAAGTACGTAACGAGAACTAAAAACCAGTACATATTTGACAATGACATTTCGGACTTGACATTTTCATATTTAAAGAGTAAATGACATCATTAACAGAGTAAATGAAAATAAACATCTAATATTAAAAAAATTAAAGCCATACTTTCTTTTGAGCTAAGAATATTTATTAATAACAATTTGAATGGAGTAATGGCCGACAAATTCAGATTATTATTGTTATTTTCAAATATTAGGTAGAGTTTTCGCAAGTTGAAAGAAGTTATCAGAATTCATCTTAGTTTCCTGGAATTTTACAGCAGCTTAATTCAAATTCAGAATACTTATTCTGAGAAAAACTTCACTTTATAGACATTTTAGTGTTTATTTTTAAACATAAAGATGACGAAAATTTATTTAATTTATTATTTATTAACTATTTGATACCCATCGAATTGTTAACTAAAATTACATACGCTGTGCCTATTCCTATTTTCCTATCAAAAAAGGTAAAAATAAAAAAAAAACATTTTTCGTTTGTTATGACTATATTTCAATAATTGCATGAATTGAAAAGAGACGCAGCATTTGTAGGTCAGTTTTGGTAATATTTCGCTTAAATAAAACTAGTTTTAACGGGTTAATGCACGAAACTACTACGTGCACACCTGAAAAGGCTGTGAAACGTCAATAAATAAATAAAGTTTCGTGCATTAACCCGTTAAAACTAACCGTTTTATTTAATGAGTGATGTGCGTGAAAACCTAAGAAACAAATAAAATTTTCGCTTTCCCAAATTCATAACGTGCAAGTTATTATTACCGTTTATTTTTGTTATTATTTTGTTTATTCGATCCAAAAGTGAGATCGTACGTAATACAGCGGTTTATATATGCTCAGTATATTTTATACCTGACTGTACACACTTTGTCTAATTAATCGGATGCTAATGTGAACAAATTGCATACATATGTTAACTCTTAGTTAACTACTTATGTGTAAATTTGCGATTAATCTTTGGTCATTTGTTTGTTGTTGATCACTTGTAGTAATTTATAAATATTACTAGCTGTCCCACCTAGCGTACCGCCATAACAAATAGGGGTTGGTGGTAGAAGGGTATAAATTTAGGGCATTTATTTTTGTACAATGTATCATAAAAAAAAACAAAAAAAATTAAGGGTGGACCCTTAACATTTCGGGGGATGAAAAATAGTCCGATTCTCAGACCTACTGAATATGCATATAAAATTTCACGAAAATCGGTCGAGCCGTTTCCGAGTAGTTCAATTACGCACACCGTGACTCGAGAATTTTATATATTAGATTAACCAAGCGCTTGGACAGACTGTTTGAAATATGTATTTTGAACAGAGCAACTTTTATTACGTCGCCACATTTTTTTTTCATTAATCTTTAGCATGTCGCTTTTCAACAAGCATCGGTGGTTCAGTGGTAGAGAGCTCACGTTCGCGTAGGCTGGCTGGGTTCGATTCCCACCTGAACAAAGACTTTTTTTATATTTTACACATTTTTATAAGCCAGAGTTACATCCACTTACTAAGTATAACATTTTAGCCCCCTTATATAATAAACGAAAACTACGCTTGGATTAGTTAATCCATGTTTTGTCTCTGTTCATTGAATGACAAATGGCATTTGAGTGATAAGAACAGTACCCCTAGCACGGACCATTTTCGAATTCGAATAGTTTGCAAACCGAAATGTCAATATCAAATTTTGTATGGAAACTTGAACAGCAGCGGCACAAAGTTACGTAACGAGAACTAAAAATCAGTACACATTTGACATTGACATTTCGGACTCGCAAACGATACGAATTCGATATTGGTTCGTGCTAGGGGTACAGAACAACTTACTTAACTATTCTAAGCTTATTCCTCATTTATTAATACGAGGGGGTAAAAGTTTCACTTGCATTGTGATTTCATAAAACCTCTCCAATTTTTATGTATATCACATGTAATGCAAATAGGTGTCGTCTTGTTGTATATTGTAGTTGATGATGTATTCGGATCTATTTATTAATTTGTCTTCGTGTAGGTACAAGTATTTTATTTTTTACCTCATAATATTATAGTTTTATCCTCATAAAGTGCTTCAAAAGTATAGCATGCTGCAGGAAGTACGTCTTTTCGGCACAATTTAGATTATTCGTGAATATGTATGATAATTGTTTCGACTTCGAGTCTTCTATGTTTTTGTTATTTCAACGATGCCATACTATCTTCCTCCATTCCCCAGTAATAAATAATGAAGTCAAGTCCTTAATCGATTTATTTTATCAGAAGAGATCAGCTGTTGTTTCTTTCTAGTACAAAGTTTTACGTATCCCAATTGATAGTCAAGATTTTTTACTTTTCCAAGTGCTTGTGAAAAAACTCTTTCAAGTGAGAAAACGAAATTGAATTGTTTGAATTTGTTACTTTATTAACAACGAGTTAGAACAATTCATTAAATTCTATGCAATTAATAAAATGTCAAACAGAAATTCTTAGCAAATCTAATAAGGAAAACCTAAAAGACAAATTAAAGTAAGCTCTTTGCACAAAGCGAAATTTATAAATCCAATGCTTCGAAATTGTGGTATAAAAAAATAGTATTGTATTTTCCGAACACTGTGCGTGAAGTAACTTCTAGTAAGTACTTTCAACTCCAATTAGAGTTGATCTAAGAGCACTCCCGGGAGCTAGAAAGTTAGAAAGTTTATGTTGTAATCTAGTGCTAATCCGAATGGACGACTAATAAATGACAACCGACCGGTGTTGCGACCGGCCTGTGGCTAACGAAGCTTCTGTTTGAAGATTGCCCATAATCGAGTCGTCGCATAACGGCAAAGTGTCCTTTCGTGTCTCTCAGGCCAATAATGCTATAGAATTCCCAACTCTTATCTATTTGACCGTATCGTTGGAAGCCCGTATCGATTTCGCATTACGTTCAGCTCGGAGGCGAGAGGCCCCAGGTCGGAAACTCCAGCGGGTTCCGCAGCTATCGGGCCTCGATCAGTCTAGGTATCATCTCGCGTTTCACACTTTTCACAAAGAGACACCAATTTCAGGAGCGCCTTGCCCTGTTCAATGGAAGTATTTCAAATTTATAGTGTAAATCTCATTTACTATGGATTTTCAACGACAGTCCATCAAGCGGCTTATCGTGGATTGCTATCGAGTAATAACGACATTTAACTAAGTTAAGTCATAAACGATAGTCGTTAAAACACTCAGCTAAACCAACGGTAGCAGATTATCTATTGATACAAAGTAAGAGCATGAGCAATAGCAATTTTCTACATCATATGTCCAAGCAGTTCGCACCAACTAAACGTTAATTTATTTATTTATTTATCTTTAACAAAATTTCTACAGCGGATTTTTGTGGAATTTAATACAATAAAATATAGATACAATCTTAAGGCCAATTACAGAAACTCATTATGTACACATTAGATACTAAGGGCGTTATTATATGTCAGTAATTATTACATTTAATTTATAAATTGTATAAAAGTCATATAATTCACTAACATAAATAATAAAATGAAGATTGGACAAAACATAACAAAAAAAAGAAGAAAAACAAACACTGAATCTTTATATATATAATTCTTCTGTGAGTGTGTATGTCACTGAACTTCTCTTAAACGACTGGACCGATTTTGATGAAATTTTTTGTGTGTGTTCAAGGGGATCTGAGAATGGTTTAGATTCACAATTTTGTCCGCTGGACAACCCCTATTTTTTTAGGGCGGTACGAAGTTCGCTGGGTCAGCTAGTATTCATATAAAAGGGTTTTCAAGAATTTGTCACATGATAACTATGAAGTGTGGGTGGGTGTGTGTGCGCGTATGTGTGTGTGTGTGTGTGTGTGTGTGTCCATGCAGCTGCAATGCTATGCCTGGTAACGAGATGGCGGACGCTGCAACTACAAACACTACTTAATACAAATTTATTCTAATGACAAACGGAAACTACCTACACAGTTTAGTATGACAAACACGTCAAGTTTGCGGTGATATTCCATTCAATGTGCAAAAGATAACAAGCGATGGTGTTAAATATTCATACCCATCTGAATTGCAGTCTGCCGGCTCTCTGTTTGTTTAAAGTTAACGAATGAAAGAGTACTCCCTGGGGGAATTAATTAAGTATTTTTAGGGCTTGTGCGGACCGTTAGTGGGATACTCGACGTTGCATAGTTTGAGTCAATTGCTCAAGCTCTGACTGTGAAGCTACAGGCAAACTTCTGTGTTCCACTAATTGTTTGAAATAACTAGCGCTGTAAATCCGAAGCATGAAACCTGCAGCGGCTAAAATAAAACAGCTTTATCTCACAGCAACGTCTTACAATGACATTACGTATAATGTTACCGCATTCTTATTGTATGTTTTTATTCTTAGAAAATGGCCGTTACTAAAAGATTTGATATCTTTTATTAGAGATATTTGGTATGGTTACAAATTCAAAATATCAGGCGCAATGTAGAAAGTAATATTCTCGTGTAATATTATAAATATTTGTTCATTTATCCAGTCGTTATTGTAGCGAAAAGAGTATTTCAAAGAATTATTATCTATTGGAGGTTAGGAATTTGGTATTTTAATATGGAGCTTGTTTGGAACGCGGTGTAGCCGCAATATTCGCAATTCCTGACACTAATAAGAGAGGCTTCAGTTGTGCCTCGTTTAGGCAGATAAACTTTAATGAGGAATATTATGAGCTTATACGATCTCTTTGTTCGTGTAAGCTTTTTAGCTTCAGTAAAATAATAAGATGATAAACGTTACTGAGAACAGCGTTCAATAAAAAAAGTATATACCTACTATATAACCTCATAAATCAATCAAATTAACTTTAAGGCATATTTCTTTTAGAGTATTTCACAAAATAAGCAGCGAGAACAAGACGAAGTGGGATATTATTTTCCAATAAAGTGTCGGCATCTCCGGATGTGTTTAATGACCTGACGCTTCCCAATCTGCTATATTAAATCTTCTACGGTTTTTTACCATTTTTATTTTAGGAAAAACCTCAATTTACATTTATTCTTGATAAAATTTGAAAAGTATACACATTATTATAGTGAATTATAGTCCTTAATTTTTAAGTTAATATCTTACACTTTAATTAAAAATTAATTAAGTGTAGGATATTATGTTTCATATGCAATGCTCATTATAGATAGCATGATTGTGATAAACAATATCTATGGCATACAATACTATGTATATAAAGTACTAACATTAAAAAGTTTTTAATCAATCAAGTTGTTTTCAAAAACAAGGCTTTATTACTCTCCATAGGTACAACATGATGTTACCAAATTATTGGATGGAACTTAAGTTTATCAAGCCTATTTAAGTACCGAATTGACACAGAATATATCATCGGGTCAACTTTCATAGCAGTTACATACGGAAAGTCAGCTCTATAATGAAATTCTCAGTTCCACTTTGCCGAGTTTATTTTCGTGGAGTCCGCATATAAGATTCCAAAGTTGCGTGTACTCTTGGGACCCTCCCGGGACATAAAATACTACAAATCATTTTACGAATATATCATGTGCAAGACACCGAACTCACTCCATAAAATGGCACCAGAACTCTTGTTTTTTTTTTCTACGTATGTCACGCTGTTCAACTTCTTTCTCTAAAATAAGTGTCAGAAAGTTTTTAAGTACTTTACTTAGTTTGAGACTCGAGCCTTCTTCTTCAAGGCTCCGCCTGTAGATTGATAAAAAAGTTGTTTTAATGATATTAGAATTTATTTCACGCACGACAGGTATCTACTTTTGAATTAGCTAGCGAGAGTTATTCACAATTTAGGTAACGCCTTATTGCCCACATTCTCTAATATTGTCGCATTCGAAACACGACAAGGATAAAGGTCCTTGGCTTTGATCGCTATTTTTAGAACCCTTTGATCGTGAAATAAACGGGATCGTGTGTGTAAGTAAACATTGGTGTCATTGATTAGTTTGCTACTAACGTCGTTGTTGTATTCTTGGTATGTACTACGTATTTTAGGCAACAGTACAGTAGGTTCCTAATACGTCTTTAATTCGGTTTGTAAAAAATGGATGATTTAAAAAAACTTGAAACTTAATCCCCCTTATAAACGAAGAATAAGAAATTTTGTTTCTGTTCATTGAATGAATGTATGTCATTTGAGTGATATTTATTTATTTGGCATGCCAACATTTTTACACCCAACATAATTAAAAAACATACGCTATACATAAAGTTGTGCAGAAACAGTTACATGCATACTCAACTCTTATGTCTGACAAAACTAGTGATTAAAACTAAACAAGGTATACAAACAAACATAAAACTAAACTATAATCAAGTTTCACAACCAATACTCGATAGCAAAGCCATCCTAAATGCATATGAACAAAACACGGCGTAACTAGTCGAAGCTTATTCCTCGGTTATTAATAGTAGGGAATGGGTTTTATTTACATAAAATTGGTAAGGTTTAATCCATTAATTTCTCAAAATATTTTTCAATTTATTATGTCAAAGTGTCAACTTTTTCAGAAGGGAAATTAAATTGAAAACAAAAATTTTCCATTCGGATCTATTTCTCTGATACGTTTTTTATTGTTCTCGAGCTAAAAATAACAGGATGCTCGTACAATAAGTCGTAAATGGCTCCGTCAATTGGTACATCGGTTAATGAGGCTATTAAGCTACGGATCCGGCGCGAATTGCCCTGTTACCAAGAATCGCCAAGGAAAATGTTATGAAAGAAAACTGCTCTGATTGCCCCCCGCCGCCCCTCGATACGAATACTAAATTTATTGTGAAGATGCCTTTGTGCGGTTAGATGAAACGAAAGCAATTAATTTTTGGGTTGGCTTGGTTTGTAGTATTCCGATGTTGTGTTTTCCCAGCATTCTAGTATTATCATTTGTTTACAGGTTTTTGTAGAAGCACGTTAAAGACTTTTTGTAAACAATGAAATTCAAAAATACGTATCGTTATAACAAGTTTCTGAGTTTGTTTTGTCTGTTATTCTAAGGTCTCTCAACTTAGCACTGGTGGCCGTAAATTCTTTGGACGTGCCAAAAAAACACAACTTGTTATTTAACGGGTACTAGACCAAGTTTTTGATGGTCCTATTCGACTATTTATGAAATTATTTTATACTCGTATCTAATGAAATATTGTCGATTCGTTTCAGGTATAACAGGGGATTATTGTTTTAAACTTTCATGGTCACTAACATAATAGCTATTAATGGGATTGTTACCATGTACTTTGTTTTTTACGAGTCTCGAGTGCGAAAATATCAGAGACTCAAAAAAAAACCAAGGCTCATGGTAACAACCCCGTTAATAGCTATAATAACGGGGAAATTTTGTAGACAAAAAAAAATTCACATGAAAACGTACCTAAATAATTCCTAATATTTTCTTTTAATAAGTAAGTTTTGATAGCCATTATAGCTATTAACAGAATTTTTACCATGTACCTTGTTTTTTCGGCACTGTTGCAAGCGCCATGATCACGGAGTAACTGAAGTAATTGCGGGTAGATGTTATTGGCAGACATATTGGTTTACCCCCTGACGTCGTCAGTGACCATGAAAGTTAAATCTATATTTTGATAGCCAGTAATAATTCGGCAAAGCTTATTAGAATAGGTCACTTATCCCTAGGTATCGTAAGCGTCTATTGGATATTTATAGTGGCGGCTTAACACCAAGGGGGCCATGTGCTTATTTTCCACTTTTTCTAAGTAAAGCAACCTTGAGCCATGGCAAAATATCATTGATATTATACGATGGTATCCTCGCCCTTACTTTCAAAGATCAGACGTGTTTTCCGATCCGATATTTATGCTTTGTTTCTGTGTTTTGTTTGAGAATAGACCAATTGTTTGCATTTTATTAATGTTCCAGTTAGTGTTTTGATTCTGCTAAGCTAACGTCAAAACAACCTTTATAAACACTGTTTTTAAAGGTACTTTCCATTAGCAGTATAAAACTTCAATCCCTGTTTTTAGTACATTATGTATTCGGACGGCTACGGAGTCACACACTGCTGCGATAATAACGACGCAATAGAAGTATTATCGAATCGTGTAATAAAAATATTATCGCATATCGTGGACGAATTATCGCAATAACGCATCCGATCACAGAACACAGTAAGTGGTTAGAAGGGTGATCATAGACCGTTTGTACGGGAACCGATGTCGCTGGCTCACCCCCACTACACTTTCACGTAATAAATAATAGCCAATCAAACGACACGACATCAAACAATCAAATCAAGCAGCGCTCACGCCCGAGAGCAACGACGCAATCAGAATCAAGTTTTGGTCAAGTTATGAGCATTTGCTCGCACATAACTGTGGCGCGCCTGCCCCGCTCACAAGGCCCTTCTAACTTTTTCTGTGTTCTGTGCATCCAATATTAATTATTGACTGATAATAACGCGCCTATGGGAGGAAAGCATAATTTAAGCAGATGGAATATTGGAATCTTTAGGCCAATATTTATTAAGTCTCTTCTCATCTCCCTTTACTTATTCGTGTAAGTACCACCACTCTCACCTTTGATCACAATTCTCTCCTCGCCTTCTTTATTTTTCTTTTCCTTCTCTATCTTTTATTCTTGCTTTCTTTCTTCTATTCTTTTTCTTCATTCCCATGGTGGATGGTATTTATCTGTTTATTATTGAGGAGCTCGATGGCGCAAGTGGTTAGCGCGATCGACTGCGATCGTTGAAGTTAAGCAACATTTGCAATGGTCGGTCATTGGATGGGTGACCAAAAATTTACAATCTTCAGCTCTTCCGTGCTTCGGAAGGCACGTTAACCCGTTGCTCCCGGCTGCATCTGCAGTCGTTAATACCCACTTATACGCACTTGGCCCGCTTGGTGGGTCATGCCCAATTTCGCTATTCCATCGATCGGGAAGGCCTGTACACCAGCAGTGGGGCCATTAATAGGCTGGTGATGTTGATGAAGGAACGTATACTTTATTCTATGGTCAATATTAGCCGTGCTTAGTGTATATCGTATCGTAACGTGAAACAGTGTTGTGCACCGCAGGCGGGCTTGGCTTGGCGGGGCCGGTCCGGGCCGGCGGCGCGCGCGCATGGCGCTGCTGTACCGCGCGACGCGGCTCAAGGACCGCGCCGACACGCACGTCTTCACGTTCGTGGTGACGCGCTCGGCGACGCGCGAGCCCGACCGTGACGTCACTTCCAAGGACTTTTGCTGCGCGCACCAGCGCTGGGCCGTCGCCTTCAGTAGGACAGACACCGCGCTAGGTATCTTTACTGTAGTATTCTAGTCCTTGTTTTTGTTTTGCCTCTTCTGTGGCGAAGGAGCGACGTTATAACCAAGATAGAGGTCCAAGAACTGGATGCTCGAAGATATAGGGTCGCGTGGATAGATCATGAATAGGCGTAACCTTTCCCTGGCTTATGTAGAACATGAAGGCGTGTAATCCTAATGGGCACCCTACAGCAGGCTGTAGGTTTATGTCCGACTTTGGTCACAAGGGCCTTTGAGACTTCATCTGATGCAATCATCCTCTGAGAAAGGGGCGATGTAGTAGTCCGCGCAACGTGAAGCTGTAAATTATCTGTATATCGCGACATTTTAGTACAATAAAAGAAATAACCTAATCCCGCTAAAATACCAATCAACCCCAGGCGTGCGTACCTATTTAAAATTCTAATGAGCACGTTTAATAGCTGCGGATCAAATATTTACAATCCAGGAGCCGGGTGCGTCCTATACGCTATATGTACCATAAAACCGTAAACGACAATGCTTATCGCGAAAGTAATCCGACTAATTGAAATAACTCGTTAGTGTGTCAGGTATTATGGGAGTATTACTTTAGATGTTTGTTTATACACATTTACAGCTCTTCGTGACGATGACTTTACTTAACATTTCTTAAAGCTTACGCAGGTCTGGAGTCTGGGATCAGTAAGCCCGCCAAATATGCCATCAAACTGAATTGCCTAGTTGGATAGCTTTCTACTTTTACTATAATGACAAACATTCCTAACAAAGTCGATCGACAAGACGTGTCGTTTAGTATCCACTTACAGCTTTCTTGCTTGTTTTGTTATTAACAACGTATTTACTGTGTTTTTATTTTTATAAATTCTACTTTCCCTTTAAAAGGCTTCGACGAAAATATAAACTTAGTTTATATTGCACTCTAACATTCTCGATGTTTCGTTTGAACGAAGCTTTTAACGAGAATAATGTAGCGAGATTATATGAAAAGCAAAAAAATAACGTAATATCTCAACTAAACCAGGGTTACCTATAGTTCACGTTTTAAATGTTACAGGTACTGTTCAGAAACGACTAAGTTTTAGTTGAGCTGCCTGAACTATACAGTCTCCGCTGACTTAATCTAGTAGAAACTTATCCTTTCAACACAGTGTTGTGATTGTTAACACAAAGAATGTTGAAACGGTACTTTCACAAAGGAATACTTGCTTTCCCTTTGTAATTTATCGTTCGTATAACTTTTCTTTAAAGTAATATAAACGAAAATATAATGATCTTCCAATTATTAATACATTATTATTTGTTTTTCATGCCTCTCTTCCTCAGTGATTTAAGATGATATAAGGATAGGATACTTGAGCTAGTCTTCTACGCAATAAAATTCGTATGAGTTAAGCGATCTTTAGATTAAAATTCTTGATGTTTATATATATTGATTGGTTGGCATACGCCAATAGATTAAATCCGTTCCGCATTTTAATTCGAATTAAAAATGACATACATGCAAAACTAACATGAAGTTTTCTTTACAGGTGTATATTTAGTATGGCGTGGCGCATGCGAGGGCATGCGCGTCTACGTCGATTTCACCTTCACATTACTTAGTAGAGACCACTTCACTGCTAATGAGGGCTTCTCCGGTAAGCAAGTGCGGTTCAGCGCGGGCTGCGCCGCACAGGGCCGCGGCCGCTGCGTCTCCTTGGCTGAACTCAACGCTAAATTCGCGGACGCGCGCGGGGAGTTCCAGCTCGAGCTCAGCATGGCGCGGGTGCGTACGCTCTATTCCTGCGAGCTGCGCGCACCACGCGTCGACACACCACCCATAGCATTCGCGGGCTTCGACTGGTCTGTCTCAGCAACGGGAGGCAACAAAGAGCCGCTGACGTTGCGGTTACTTCGACTCTCCGGAGAGGGCCAGCGTTGTCGAGTTCGCTACGCCCTCGCACTAGGCGAAGGAGAACGCCGAACACATTCGGGCCCTTTGGAATGCGTGTGCGACGCCGACGGGCGAACGCCGCCCTGGAATCCGCGACCCCCAGCTCGTCTCTCACATAAAGGCGTGCGCCTTACTGTGGAGTTGATATGGGCTCGAGCGTTAGCCGAACTGGCAGTGCCTGCGGCTGGCCGGGCCGCCACGTGTTATGATCGCGACAAGCAGGCTTGGGCAGTGCGCTGCGACATGCACTCGGAAACGGTGCGTCTTCATATGTTGTACCGCGACGTTCACCATGTACCTAGAAACCACTTACGCTACGTCAGCTGGTCTGCGTGGCTGGTACGAGCGGCGCCGGCACCCGGCGAGCCCGACGCTGACGAGCTGCCTGGCGCGCCCTTCGAGCACTACTACGCTCAGGAGAGTGCCGACGAAGGCCTCATGATGGAAACAGCGTTGCGCGTCGAGGACGTTTCACGACCTGGGAGCCCCTTCTTACACCCTGGCGGAGAACTTCGCGTGCGCCTTGAATGGGGCGACACCTACTTACTCTTCCAAGCTACTTATCATGTCTACGATGACCTCTGTCGTTTACAAGGCCATCAAATGAGGTGCGTTGTGTAAAAAATGATTTTTTTCTCTATATTCCTACAGGAATATTAAAGATTTTGATTTTTGAATGGTTTGGTTGCAGACGCGAGATCGCCGTATTGCAGGCGGAGAACTACTCGCTGGAGCGGCAGCTGTTCAGCTACCAGAAGAGCCTGGCGTACGCGCAGGCGCAGGCGGGCGAGCCAGCGGCGCCGGAGCCGAGCATGGGCGGGCGCCGCTCGCCAGCAGAGCGCTCGCTGTCCACGGACACCGAGTACGCGTGAGACGGGCGCCTGTGTTCAGCACGCCGGCGCCGGCTGCGGCCGCCTTCCGAGCGCCCGTTCTCCACTCTTCTATCTTTTCGACTGATCCTGACGTTTTTGAGCGATTTATCTATTTTTCTAGACGTTTTATGGCGAGGTGCGCCCTCGTCCGCACCGCTTCCCGCCGGTCGCCTGCACTCTCGCCGCTCGAATCTATCGATAGCCGATTATTATACTCGACTACTTTTCTATTTATCTGTACATAAAATATATTTAGATATTATTATATTATGTATATTTCTCAAACTTGAAACTCGAATTCATATACTGCAACAGTCGATTTATGAAAAATATAAAAAGTCCGTAAAATATAAATAATATTGTCTTTTATTTCAATATGACTTGCATAACATAAGGTATTATTATGATTTATCTAAGTGGAGGCTTAATGATATCTGTGATGAAGTCAGGTAAGTAATTTAAAAATATTAGCTACCCATCACTTATTCAGTCAATCGCACATGTTTTCGAATGACAAAACTGCGACCAGCTGCTAATCTCTGCTCAGCTGAAGAACATATTATAAATGCATACACATACGAGGGGAGTTTAAAAAAGATTGCGGAATAGAGAAGATAGCAGAAATTAAAAATGAAATTCTTTTTCTTTTTCAATACATTTTCTCTTAAATCTAATACATTTTTCAGATTTTAACAAAATAACTTATTTATACCTTCGCAAAAAAGTGTTTTTAAAGGAATTTGAGGGTCACTGGCAAACAGGTGAAATTGCAGACTTTACTTTTATTACAGTATTTTTTTCTCGAAGTGTTTTCTTTAGTTTTGGACTCAAATAATAATCAGAAGAGGGTATTACTAGACTACAGCCTTTACTTTGCAGCCATGGCAAATAGACTCTTGTGGACAGGTGTTTTTTTGTGCAAGAGGAGCACACGTCGAGACCATTTTCTCTTTCGTTTTTATAGGTTTACGTCTTTTAGTTTTTGTAGCACTGTAGCGTAGTATTCTCCCATATATATTGACACCGTTTTTTATAATCAATCAATAAAATTTATTCTGAATCCCAAAAAATCGTGGCAATCATCTTCCCAGCCGACGGTGCTGCACCTTTTTTATGCCACTGCTTGGAGTTTTGATTGAACCTGGATTCCAGTAAAATTCAGGTTCATATAAATTCATTCTTGCTCTCGCTACACAGCTCGCGGAAACGATGCGCGGACATTTCGGTTTGCAAACTATTCGAATTCGATAATGGGTCGTGCTAGGATAGCCGAACGGTAACGATCTTCAGGGGGTCGACACCAAATGATCGGTGGTTTGATCCTGAGCTCGGTTATTTTCTTTTTATTGTTTTAATTGTTTTTTCTTCTTATAATAAGCTATTATTATTTTTTTGAAATAATTTAAATATAGTATATTTAAATTTTCCCAGTATTTTACAATACCTGAATAGTTAAGTGTTAAACATTTGGTAGGTGCCTAAGTTGTTTATTAATACAGGCTTGGTTTTTATCAACAATCCTTACCTTTCCAATGTTTTTTATAGTATTTTTTTATAAATAAATATTTCGAAAAAAACCTTAGATAGAAAAAACATAACAAAAGAAATAAAATAAAAATAGCTGGTAACAAATAAAGCCGCCGGCGGCTGAAGGTCTTTTACGTGTCCAATTTTTTCACTTCTATCGCATGTGAACAGCACATGTCCGCTTTTTTATGTATAATCACGCACAGCTTTTAACAGAGTAGTCCAATTTTGATAATTCTTTTTTTATTGGAAAGGCATACGCCGTACTTGGTCCCACATGAATTTGGAATAAAAAATATCCAACTAACGGCATGAAAACAGGAGATGATTGATTGTTCACCCACAGATTTTGATACCGAGTTGTATTTTACAAAAATTATAGCCACAAATATTTTAAAAATAAAATCTTTTTACTAAAAAATGTTATCACCGAATAGTAAAAAATAATAAACCTTTTTTATCTTTTGTCAAATAAATATTTGTAGTCCGTGTCATGCACGTCTGATAGATCTGAGTTCCCGTTTACTACTTAGATTGGCGTGGCACTAGCACCGACTCCAAATATTAGACTAAAGATAAAAAGGATTATTATTTTTAACTTTTCGGTGGCTTAATTATTTTGTAAAAAGTTTTTATCTCCATATTGATGCTCTCTTCCCGATTGGCTTGTTTATTCAAAAACTTTTTTACCTTTCATCCTACACGGTGGAAATCAGCAAAACCTGACTAATATAAGAACAAACTTACTTTTCGCATGAGAATCCGCTATGTGATTTAAAATTATAGAATGAGTTTAAAATAAATTTCAAATCACACCGGCGAATTCCGCAGTGAAAAGTGAGTATGTTCTTACTTAATAGCACTACAGGCCTTCCCTGTGGATTGGATAGCGAGATTGGTGTATGACCCAACACGCGGGCCTAATACGGATGGGTGGGTGCCAACAATCGCAAATGCCACCGGAGCCAGCCTTATAAAGTGCTTTCCGAAACACGGAGGTGTTTGAGGTCGTAAATTTTGATTATCAATCCGATGACCGCAAAGACGATTGCACACCGAATACGCTAACGCACTGCGACATCGAGTTCCTACCGGCAATCGTTATTCAATCCTAACGGCAGGATTTTAGGTGAGTGTTTGAGTAATATCACGGATAGGAGCCAGAAGTAATCCGCTACTGAAAGCAGTTAGAAGCAATGGCAAACTTTTATTTTCTTTGAGAACTGAGAGCGTACATGTCCTAATGACGAAAAAACGGTTGAATGGATTTTGATGAATGGCATGCATATTTAAAAACCTGGAATGAGGCTTAGAGAGGAACCTGACATTTTTCCGAGATAAAAAGTATCTTACGTCACATGTGATACTTTCTATCCCGTACCTATGGGATTCTGAAAAACAAACTAGTTAAAACGCGGATGAAGTGCGGGCAGTTGTTAGTAAATAATTCTGATTGATTAATATCAGTCAACACGAATTTTGAGCCTGACTTCTGTGTATTAAATTTACAAACAGTAGCACCCTTGTATATGGCCGCTGCCCAATCATTCGCTCTAGCATCATCACACAACCTGTCCACATTCATGCCTCCAAAATTACGTTGCAGAAGAATTTTGAGTTTTAGCGCTAGGAGGACGTATTAAATAAGAAAGTTTTGGCAAGATAATGTATCTGCAGTGAATTGAATTAAGGGCTTGGAATACCGTTAAACATTTACGCTACTCCAATTAACGTTACTTCGGTAACATTACACATATCTGTTCAAACTATTCCCATTACCAGTCTTTTTGACGATATGAGGTAACAACGTTATTTTTGTAACATTTTGTTACTGGTAAGTAATGTTTACGTGACGTTAATTACCTATATTGGTAACGATATTTATTGCGTTTATATTTAAACAATTTGAAAAAGAGACGGATGGTTAGAAACCGCTATTACTCGCTTTTAACTAGTCTTAGTTTAAGAGTCTTCTTAGCAAGTTCCAATTATTAACACATCAAAATACTAAGAGAAAATAACGTCACAGAAGTATATGGTATCTTTATTGTTATATTTTTAAGCAGTTAACTGCTAGATGTTTAAAGCTAAGGAAAATTTTACTAGAGAAAATTTGGCCCACGCGCGAGAAATCTTACAAAAGACATACTTTTAAAAACACATGATGGAGTTAAAGCACGACAGCCGTGGGTCAGTACTTTAGCAGACACTGCGGATAGGGTTAACGCTCATACATCCCAAGGTGAGCCATTATGTGAAAACCTCGAGGAGTCCATGGCCATCAGGACACGTCTTAGCATCCCTAGTTTTAAAAACTCTACTTGGAAAACGCATGACCAAAACTTGGCAATCCTGCTAGAACACCGAGGATCTAAACAAAACCTGAACAGCCAAGTAAATACTATGCAGGACACAGTATATACAATTTTCTAGGAGCACTCTCTACCGCAAAATTGTTACGCTCAAAAACACAAAGAAAACACATTTAAATCGAAAATGCAGAATAAGAAACGAGAGTTAATAAAACAACTTCTAAAAGTCAAGGCCATGGGCGATAACCACCTGAGTCACCAACTGTCTAGGGCATTCAGATCGATCCTCAAATTGATTCAAGGAGTAAGGCTACAAATCACAAAAAATCGCGGTAATTTTAAAAGAGCTAAACTAGACTAGTAGACTGTAGAGTTAAGAAACGGAACGCGTCTGAATATGACAGCTGTCATATAACATAGTTTTCAGCGCTCTTTTACTTGTCATCCAGGAGTGAATAATAAAGCATGTGTTTGATTAAATTCGTATTTAATTTAATGTGATACAACCGTGATGTAACGAACCAGACAATTTTGGCGACGAGGATAACACAGTGTTGCGTGAAATTACCACGAAAATCGGCATTCAGGGGTGGATGACATGGAGTATACGTTGGGGGCCGCGGGGCCTATTTTCAATCCCTTTGGTGAACCAAACACGGGAGAGCGATGGAAAGCCTGGCTCAGGAATTTCGAATATTACATAGATGGTCAAATTGGACTTAGTGATAAACAAAAAGTAAGTAGATTATTACATCAAGCGGGACCAGAAGTACAGGACATCTATGAGGCGCTCAAAGACGAAAATGTCGAAGGTTCTAACGAGTATGAAAAATGTAAGCTCAGGTTAACAAACTACTTTCAACCGGAAGTAAACACCGCCTACGAAAGGCAGAAATTTCGAAACATTTGTATGGAAAATGAAACTGTGGACAAATTCGTTTTGAGGTTACGAAAACAAGCTACATACTGCGACTTTCCTGATGTCGAGGAAGCGATAAGGGATCAACTTGTAGAAAAATGTGTCAATACAGAACTTAAGAAGAAATTTTTAAAGAAAGGAAGAAATCTTACTTTAGCCAAGTCTTTAGAGATAGCCAGACTATTTGAGTTGGAAGAAAATATGTTTGTTCATTCCATGAAACAAGAAAAGGAAGAACAAAGAGAAGCGTCCGTGAATAGAGTGGCGCAGAATTTTATTTGTTACAGGTGTGGACATAAAGGACATACAGCAAAGGATAGTAAATGTCCAGCAGCATCCGAGAAATGTGACAAATGTGGACTGAAGGGACATTTTGCAAAGTGTTGCAAAACTCAAAGCTCAAAGAAACAATACACAACAGTTAAAAACAAGGATGGTAAAAGGAAGAAGAGGTATGTGAAATACATTGTTACAAATGAGAGTGATTATGAGTCGTCGGGAGCAGATGACAATAGTGAAAGTGAGAGTGAACACATAGAAGTGAATTCAATATTTACAATAAGTAGTATGGACAATAAGTGTACAGTACTGATAGATGATAAATTTCCTTGTCAATTTATTATAGATTCTGGAGCTTCAATAAACATTGTAGACAAACACACATTTAATAAATTAATTAGTTCAGGATTTTGTTGTACACTGACAAAAAGTAAGGAAAAGTACTTTGCTTATGGAGGGAGAGAGTTAGATAAGTTAGGAATGTTTTCAACTGTATTATCTTCTCGAGTAACTGGACGCAAAGTGTATACAGATGTGTTGGTCTATAATGGTAGAGGCCCATCTCTGTTAAGTCGGCAAGCTTCAATTGAATTAAATTTATTAAGATTAGGTCCACTTTCTGCTGAAGATGGCAAAGTTTATTTGGTAAAGCCATCAATCTCTAAAGAAACTATTAGTAAAGAGTATCCAAATCTATTCCGAGGCATAGGTAAACTTAGTAATTTTAAATTGACTATTCCTGTTGATACTAATGTTAAACTAATAGCTCAACGGGTTAGAAGACAGCCATTCAATATGAGACCTATAGAAGAAAAACTGGTTAAGGAACTGTTAGACTATGACATTATAGAACCGGTGACTGGACCAACTCCGTGCGTATCCCCATCCCACATTGTAAAGAAAAAAGGACATGACCAATACCGTCTTGTGGTGGACATGAGAAAAGCAAATGAAGCAGTCTTCAGAGAACGTGTGCCACTGCCTACATTTGAAGAACTCTTAGCAGATTTAAATGGATGTAAGCTCTTTTCTACTTTGGACCTTAAATCTGGTTACCATCAGCTGGAGCTTGACGAAGGATCCAGAAACATTACAGCGTTCAGCACAAGTCTAGGACTTTTTAGATACAAGAGGCTATTCTTCGGTATAAGATGTGCATCAGAGATTTTCCAAAGAGTGATAGCGCATCTGCTTCAAGGTATTGATGGTGTTGCAAACAGCCAAGATGACATTCGAATCGGAGGGCGCACCCAAGAGGAACATGACTCCAGGTTAAAAGAGGTACTTAAGAGACTGCATGATAATGGACTGACACTCAATGCACAGAAATGCACTTTTGGAGCTTCTGAGATAACTTTCCTTGGTCACCATATTTCAGCAGCAGGCATAAAACCTACCAGGTCAAGTCAGCAGGTAATACAGGAGTTCAGAGCTCCACAGAACACGACTGAAGTAAGAAGTTTTCTAGGGCTGGTGAACTTTTCAGCTCGTTTCATACCACAATTTAGCACAATCACTGCACCATTGAGAGAGCTTACTAAAAAGGATGTTACTTTTACATGGAATGATGAGCATGAAGAAGTCTTTCAGAAATTAAAGCAACTGATAGCTTCAGCTCCTGCACTTGGATTTTATGACAAACATGCAGAAACAATGCTAGTGACAGATGCAAGCCCAGTAGGAATAGCAGCAGTTTTGATTCAGAAACAGACTATTAAAGACGAAAAACAACGTGTCATTATCAAATACATTAGTAAAGCATTATCCTCAACTGAGCAACGCTATTCCCAAACTGAAAAAGAAGCTTTGGCCATAGTTTGGGCTTGCGAAACCCTATACATGTACTTGATTGGGAAACAATTTCATATCCTTTCTGATCACAAACCGTTAGAGATAATATATTCAGCAAATTCGAAGCCTAGTGCTCGCATACAGCGCTGGGTCCTAAGATTGCAGCCATTTACATTTAAGGTGATTTATAAACCAGGACGGAACAACATTGCAGATCCAGTATCCAGGCTATTAGATATAAGTAATACTTCAATAAAAAGTACGGAAGATTATGAAGACCAGCTACTTATGGCATTGATAGACCAAAACTTATGGGCAGTCACAATGGAAGAGATAGAACAAAGTACACTAAAGGACAAAGAACTATGTGAGCTAAGACAAGCTTTTGAAACAGACTCATGGCCAAAAGAATTTAGAAAATATGAGTTAATAAAGATGGAGCTATGTGTCTTCAACAACATAATACTAAGAGGAACAAGAATAATTATACCAACTGATTTAAAAGAAAGAATTTTGGGGCTTGGGCATGAGGGACACCTATCAATTAACTCTATGAAATCAAAACTTAGAGCAAAAGTATGGTGGAAAGGAATAGACAAAGATATAGAATATTGGGTAGACACATGTGAAGGATGTAGGCTGGTCAGACAAGACACATACCCAGAACCTATAGTACCAACTAATCTGCCCAGCAAAGTATGGGAATTGGTTGCATTAGACTACCTGGGGCCTCTACCGTCAGGTCATTATTTACTCATTATTGTAGACTACTATAGTAGGTATTATGAAGTCGAGATTCTGAGAAATCAAACAGCTGAGACAACAATTAAAACATTAGAAAATGTCATCTGCAGAGAAGGCCTTATGGATGAAATAATATGCGACAATGGGCCAGCATTTAGAGACGAACGTTTTAAAGAATTCTTGGCAACAAATGGAATAAGACTTAGGCACACCACTCCATTATGGCCTCAGGCAAATGGAGAAGTAGAAAGACAAAATAAGAGTGTTTTAAGAAGGCTTAGAATTGCCCAAGCTATGAATCTCGACTGGAAGAGAGAACTTCAAACATACCTTTTAGCATATCGGACCACTCCTCATTCAACCACTGGGATGTCTCCTGGAGATGTTTTCAGAGGACGAAAAATTAAAACTAAGATACCAGAAATAACAACAGAATTTCGTCTATATGATGAGCAAATAAGGGATAATGACAGATACAAAAAGGATTTATACAAGCAGTATGCAGATAAAAGAAGGCATGCTAAAGAATTGAATTTACAGCCAGGTGACAAAGTGCTGGTACGTCAAAAGAAGGAAAACAAATTGACTACACCGTTTTCACCTAGTGAACATACTGTACTCTGGAAAGCTGGTAACTCAGTCGCCGTCCAATCCCCGGAAGGAAAAATAGTAAGAAGAAACTCTTCGCACTTCAAGCCTATAAAGAATAGAGATCCAGGCAGATTCAGAAAAACTCATGATGAAGGAGATAGTATACACAGGAAGCAGATTGTAGAAGAAGGAGAAGCAGAAAAAAGTGGGACACTAGATTTGACAGATGAACAAAATGATGACTTGACAAACACTATGAATAGACCTCAGAGAGAGCGACGTTTGCCTCCTAAGTATAATGACTTTCTTCTGGGTCTTATTATTGATTCTCTTAAATAAAATAAGAAATTGTGCCGTAGGTCTTAGATGCATTAACTACAATCTTTAAGTTTGTACTTAATGATACCAAGGTTAAATAAAACAAACAGTTCTATTAATGTTGATTATTATTTAAAGATTTAAAAAGAATTCTCAGTTTATTATGACAATCTTTGTTATAATGTGATAGCAAGATACTATGTTATAAAACATTCTTTCAGTAATATATGTGATTTGTTTGATCTCTGTTAGTTGCTATATCTTTAAGTTTGTACTTAATGATACCAAGGTTAGATAAAACAAACAGTTCTATTGATGTTGATTATTATTTAAAGATTTAAAAAGAATTCTAAGTTTATTAAGACAATCTTTGTTGTAATGTGATAGCAAGATACTGTGTTGTAAAACATTCTTTCAGTAATATATGTGATTTGTTTGATCTCTGTTAGTTGCTATAAAGTTAATTAAGTTGGCTATTAATTGAACTTTGTATATTTTTGTTTTGAAGAAAGGAAGGGATTGTAGAGTTAAGAAACGGAACGCGTCTGAATATGACAGCTGTCATATAACATAGTTTTCAGCGCTCTTTTACTTGTCATCCAGGAGTGAATAATAAAGCATGTGTTTGATTAAATTCGTATTTAATTTAATGTGATACAACCGTGATGTAACGAACCAGACATAGACTTTGATAAAAACCCCTTTTCAATACTCGAAAAACAGTTTTTAATGAACAAATAGGAAAACTTCTCTTAACTAACAAACAGATTTACGATCAATTTAAAAACACATACGAAGTGCCTAAGCGTGGGCGATTGTACGAGGATCCAAACGTCCAAAAACCTCACCATCCTCTTATCAATTTTCAAAGCAGTCCAGCTACCCTAGAGGAAATAAACAATCAAATTGAAAAGAAACCAACCAAATCAGCTCTGGGTCCTTAAGGTATTCCTTAAACAGTGTACAAAAAATGACCATCGGTAAGTAAACATCTCTTAAACATATTAGGTAAAATCTGGTCAAGCAAGCAATATCAACATCACTCGGCAAGGCAGTTTTTGTCCTCATTCCAAAAAAAAGATGAGATGACTCATCCAAAATTTTCTTTAGCATACTAAGGAGGTACAAACAAAAATGACAAAATTTAAGATCACCAATGGTTGAGCCTGTATTTTAGGCTCAACCATCAAAAAGGGTTCTTGCCCGGCATTTGTGGCTGATTGGAACACAACACATTAGTAGACGGCCACAGAAAGTTTAAAAGATGCCAGAATACATGAGAGATAAATAACAATCTGTTGGATAGACCTAGAAAACGCATTTGGTTCGGTTAAGTGGTATAACTTTCCTTCTGTAGTCATCGACATAAGCACATCATAATTATTACTCACAATTACAATTTGTCATAGCAGCAAACAAGGAACATACAAAACCATTGCATTATAATGTATGGCTGTTTCAGGGCTGCTTCCTGTCATCAATAGCATTTAATATAATTATAAATATTTTTAAAGACAAGCTAATAAGTCATGAGAAAAAATGGGGCTATCGGTTTAAAATAAACAATTGATACACAGAGTCCATCTTAGCCTTTGCAAACGACCTCGCAATACTGTTACATAGTCCTAAACAATGTCAGTAATTATTAATTGAAGTGGATGAGTACTGTGCATGGACTGAGAGACTGCGGACAAAACCAAGTAAGTCCTGCTGTCTATGCCTGGGTAGACGAGACACCAAATATACCTCTTACGATCCCGAACTCTCAATAGAACTAGAATCAGTTACCACGATTGCTGAAGTTGTGTCTTTAAAATTTCTAGGTAGAAAAATCACGAAGCACATACTCCATCCTTAGAGGCAGTTGTCAATAATTTTCTAAATGACTTAAATAAGGTAGATCAACAACCATTAAGCAATATTAAAAAAGTTTGGATATACGACAACTATCTTCCACACGTCTGACTTGGCCTTTCCTTATATGTAAAACATTGGTAAAACCCTCTTGGCAAAATTGGATGCAAATATCATAAAGACTACGAAAGACATCGAAGTTATGGCTTGGACTGGCCCAATAAGCTGATCCCTCAACTCCATTTAGAGATCAAAATAGTTTTGGGATGAAATTAAAGCCATCGGCACTCTATAAATACCTCAGAGGCACCAAGAATCAAGATGCATGTCTTGGGACAAACCCAGGATGACATAGTCTCATCACTTCTAAAAGACAAACCTATTACAGAGCTCGAGTCAAGACATCAATTCCATAAATAATTTATGGCAGGTGCACAGTTTAATAGTGTCGGGCTGGGTTCCGGCAAAGAAAAAGGAGAACCGAGACCTAATAAAATTTTTCCTACAATAAGACGAAAATGATAACTATAAAGTACACTCAATGAATTTAGAAATGCAAAGTTAGTGGTTGTTCATACGTGAGTTATGCATTCCATTATCTCTACCGTCTCGCACTTTACTACATGATTGGTCTCCTGCTCTACTAAAATTCTATCTCAATGCCTTCCAAATGACCCTACCAGACCAGAGTAATGGGGAAAAACCTCTGGCAAGGCACATATGGGATTGCAAGGTGCTCCTTAATAGGGGTCAATACTCACGTAGCCGTGATAGAGTACTGGAAGTCATACGTAAAGCAGTAAGTCTTGCAGTGGCTAGAGCCCAAAAAGGAATAACCACAAATAAAAAACAAATTAACTTTATAAAAGAAGGCTCAGCTTAACTCGAAAAGAAAGCCTATCTCAATCATTGCTACTACACCTGACTGAACTATTTTAATAGATACGTATGAAAATCACTTGCTATAAAATACCAGAGGATATTGCTGTTTCGTCATCCAGGCCGGACATATTTCTCTTTTCTATGCACGTCAAACGTATAGTACTAATAGAGCTTACTGTACCGTGGGAAACTAACATTCCAAAAGACCACACAATTTAAATTGAATAATTAATACGATCTAACCAATGAACTAACTGAAAACGGTTAACTAGTAAATTTATAGGCGGTAGAAGTTGGAGGGAGAGGTATACCAGCAAAATCTGTCTATAACCTTTTAAAAGACATAGGCCTGTCGAGAACTGCAGTAAGTGGAATTTTGAAACGGGTAATTAAGGCTGCACTAACAGGCTCCTATCAAATTTGCCTAGGAAGGGCAAGCAATTCGAGAAGTTAAGGTAAGTGTTGATGCGCATCTTAAAGGGGGCCTCCTAAACTGGGTCGCAAGTCCCGGGAACTACTCAAAGTTTCTCCCTCTCCCACATTGAATTTTCGAAATTTCAAGGCATGATGACGCGACCACGCCGCGATAACCGCGAGATTTCTGCCAGAACGGTACTTTCTTTATTTATAAAAAAATAAAAAAAAAATCGGACAACAGCAGCCCATATCAACCATTCAATAAATTAACATTAAATAAATTTACAAATAATCATCATCAATAATCAATAAATATAACAAGTCAATATTTTCAAATTCAAATAAAACATGTCAAGTATTTACTATTAGTCAGTACATGAACCATGCAACATTGTGACACATGTACTGACAGTCGATTCTGTTTGCAAACAAGCTCAGAATGCCGTTGGAGCTAGCCCGAACCCTACGTACCAGTGATGCACATCGTTTCCGTATGGATAGTGCAGAAATAGTCCACTTGTGCATCAGCAAACATCCCTGATGCGCTACAAACGTGGCAGCCCCATCAGCACTCTGAACGAGTTATTGTACTGAACACGCAGAGCGCTGTACTGTTTTTGTGTATGGCGTAACCACAGGCTGCTGCTAGTGTAAACGTTAGTGCAATATGTTCGAAACAGAGTACGTTTACTGTGAGCCACCATATTGGCCCTTACAGACAACGCCGTACGTTCTCTTTCAATGCCTGCATTGTCATTCAGGTCTGAGGTAACGATATGACCTAGCTATTCAAATTTATCCACAAATTGAAGAGGCATTCCATATAATTTTATAGAAGGGATGGTAAAAGAACTTTTCCCTCCGACCCGGAAGACCATGCATTCACTCTTTTTGACATTGTAAATCAGGCCGTGTTCTCAGGCATAATTCTCGTAAATTTTCAACATTTTAGTGATACTACACCACATACTGATGCACTCAATAATACCATGTCATCAGTATAATTAATATTATTGACCGGTGTACCGTCAATATATTAAGAGATAATAAAACATCTTTTTATAAAAATCTAGATTTGTGGGAAACTGGTTAGTGGGATGTTTCAATAACTCTTAGACGAACATACCTACCTATCTGCTGTTTATATAATTATTCTAAGGTAATGTTTTTTTATATTTTACGCAGGGCTCCGTTCGACACCTAGTTGTACCTGGAACGAAGGTTTGGAACGCGGCCTTGTATGATTTCTGAACGAAAATTATGTCATCTGTCATGTCAATGTCAAAAATGACAATGACAGTTATTTTATTAGATTTCACGTGGTATTGTGGATTAAATCGTTGTTTATTGCTTGGACAATCGAATAATATTCATTTATCATGGCCCAAGGCAAGCTGAAAGTGAAAAGTAAATTGCCATCAGGCGCAAAAGTGAAGAAAGCTAAAGGGAAAGCGGTGACCAAACGGAGTAATGCACCTGTGAAAAGTAAAGCAGTGGCTAACGCCAAGATAAAGAACAATGTTACGAAGATGGTGAATGCAGCGGCAGAGCAGCAACTTCGAGCACTTGCCACAGGAAAGCCGCAGCTCTCTGCAGCGCAAAAACGTGTTGCTGAGGCGCCTACAGCACCGGCGCAGGCAAGCACGTCAACATAACCTACATATGAAACAGTGCATTATGGTTGTAAAATTTGTAAATATAACTAAGGAATGATAACAATAAGTGCATTATAAAGTGTATTTTTATACTTCGGTGTGCATAAATTCTTGGTTCTGAATGTAGTAACATTTCGTTCCAAATCTTCAAATTGTGTAATTACTTAATCCATTGCGAAATGACGGAGATTTGGTTATTTATCAATATTACATTGCTTTTAGTATATTCTACCATTTGTTTTATACTTCCTGACACATCTATCAGCCCTTAGTGTTATAAGTTTCAAAGTCTGTAGAAAAATAAAATTGAGTTAGGTTGAACAATAATGCTTCTATTTGTATAAGTTTGTAAAAACATATGAAAAATATGGTTAATAAATCAACTTCAACACTACATACAAACTTTTTGCTCAATGTTAAACATTTTTTTAAGCTAGAGAAGTGTCAAAACCATATAGGTAAAAACTATATGGGCTGATAGATGTGTTCGGGAGTGTGGATATAGTAGCTGCAATATGGCAACAGCAAAAAGAGTTGAAGTTAAACACCTGCAAAGTTTTAAATTGTTAAAAATAATTTTATAAGTAGATGATTGTTAACGAAAATAATGGTTGTCAAATATTTTGCATTTGAAATACAAAATAAAATGTTTGCTTTAATATCTTAACACAAACATTTTCACGAAAGTAAACTAGCGGCTGACAGTGACTTTGTATGCGTGGAGTTAGTTAGAAATAAAGGTTTACTGCTCCTTCCCCGTAGGTGATAGCGTGATAATTTTTGGCTTCGGTGTCGACTGAAGATCACACCCCAAGTATACTTTAAAAAAATATTCAATGTACAGTTTTGACTTTTCTACCATTTTATTATATGTTTAGATGGTATTATAACTGTTTACAAAAAAACTGGCTAAGTGCGTGTTGGCCTCATGCATGCAGGGTTCTATCTATATTTAATATTCAATTGTAAATTGATGTTAATGTGAATGAGTTGCAGTGCAGCATATAAAATGTATTTGTTCTGACAAGTTAGCACTATTTTTTGAATCATAATTTACTTAACAGTAGAAATAACGAGCAGGTTTCACACTTGCATAAAACTTGTGTGAATATAAATGCCAACTAAAAGATTGACTATTGTACTCCCCATAATTTAACGGGTCCAGCATGGTCTATTAGTTTGTTTTAGGACTCAAAAATATAAACATTAGCCTTGATTGAATCTTGAAGTAACAATTGAGTTAAACATGATTTTAAATTGTTTATTGATAGTGTTTTATTTTGATTTATTCTATGTCGAATGCTATATCTTCTACATGTATATGTAATTTCATAAATTGTGTACTTATGTAAATATATTTGTTTTGTATGCATAAGCTGGTTTCATTTATACTAAAGGTTGCCTTTTAATTTTTGCAGTAAGCAAATAAAAACTACTTGTCATATAAAACATATTGTATTCTTATGCTTACTTCTCATTTCAGTAACTTTATTTATGTTGAAAATTTCATCATTATCAGCCTATTAATTCCCCCACTGCAGGGGCACACGCTGCGCCGTCCCTGTGGATGGAATATTGAGACTGGAGTCGTAACCTACCATGCGGGCAAGTACAGATTGGTGGGTGCTAACTATGCAGATGCACAACGGCTTAACGTGCCTGTCGTAGCACAGAGGAGCTGCAAATAATAAGTGTTTGGTCACCCATCCAATGACAGACCATTGCAAAAGTTGCTTTACTTTCACGATCGCAGGCCGAATGCGCTAACCACCTGCGTCATCGAGATCCTCTCGGGCATCTTCAGACATTAAATCAGAGATATATTAGTAGCTAAATTGTTTACTAAGTGAGGCTGCACACCGGAGTCACAGGGTACCATGACTACCATGCAACATATACCTTGCTACAGTATGCACTTAGATTAAAACAAAAGAGCCGCTTTTTTGTTTTAATCTAAGAGTATGCAGGCAAAATTTTTGCTTTCGTCTCGCTACAAAATACACCCGCTACAAATGTGTCCCTTTGGTGTGCTTGCCAAGCAAATAGATGAGGGTGTTAAATCTGTCGCGTTACAAATGTGGTGTCATAATTGGCGTAATACAATTGTGTCTGGTGTGCCCGCTTAAAGGAGCAAAGCACTATCTTAGGCGTGTAAAATTTCCAATCAGTAGCATATACACTAAAATCTGTATTGCACTAAAATGCAAATTTTGAATTAAAAAATAAAACAGACTCCAAAATAACTGAAAATTAAAAAAATGATAAATTTAAAAATCAAAATACCCGACTGCTATAATATTACTTCATATAAAAACAGAAAAACAAAAAAACAAGTCCAGCAGTCTATAATTCTGTTAAGTGAGGAACAAAGCTACTTTAACAGTTGGGACCCATTAGAGATTCAAGAATGGATATTTCAATAATGGGTCCCGACTGTTAAAATAGCTTTGTTCCTTACTTAACAGAATTATAGACTACTGGACTTGTTTTTTTGTTTTTCTGTTTTTATATAAAGTAATATTATAGCAGTCGGGTATTTTGATTTTTAAATATATCATTTTTATTTCACACTTTTTAGTATTATAAGATTTTAGCATATACCGTAGTGTTGTCACTTAATTAATGGAATTAATATCGCGGGAATTATTAAGTACCTTGCGGTGGTTTTAGACCAATTGATTTATTAAGACATCATATCAAGACGTCAGGGCCTCAATTTTCGCAAAAATGTGTGAAGTTAGTCGTAAATCAAGTCGTTACTTATATATCTAATGCCTTTAAATTTTATAATTAACTATAACTTATTCAAAAAGTGATCATTTGCGTATGCTCCTTTTAGTAGTTTAAATTTTTAGTTGAGAAAATCCACTCTGACAACTTCTCCGAGAGGATTTTTTTCTAGTATTCTTTTTTATAACTACATTTTATCCAAGTATAAAATATCAATATTTTATCCCGTTAAAATAAATTTCGCCCGTGCAATGCCGGGGTGGATCACTAGTAAGTATAATATAATAATATAGATGCGAAACTGAGTTTGTTTTTTACACTTCCGCGCCCTAATAGCTAAATTGATTATGATGAATTTCCCTATAGAATTAGATGGGCCTTGGTTCTAAGCTACAATATCGCAATACTTACAGGCATTGGGTGATGGAATGGGTGATTAAGCTATAAAACTTTATGTTATTTACTTAGAATTTTGCAGAATTATCTATCGTTTATAATTACAAAACCAACATTACTGCGAAAATTAATAAATATAGGGCGCCATTAAATATATACTTACTAGCGAAAAATAGGTTATTTCTCATTATGTTAAGTAACCCTGTTTTGAATGATGTAATATCGTTAAAATAAACTTTAAAAACAGTATAATTCTGAGAATTTCATTAAGTTACAATAATCATAAGTACCCATTATGATAATTTATTTTTCATCATTTAATAAGAAGGAACTGTATCACAGTTTTATTATAAGTACTTCGTATAGGATTAGATACTGTGAGTAGCCCATTTTTTTCTTTTTCGCCTCGGTTTTATCTACGTTTATAAACACCAAAATTCTTCTCCCACTATATATATACTACTGCATAGTACACGCGCTATCACTTTTTCATCGTTGCAACTTTTGAAATATTTGTCGAAATGCCATAGTGTAAAGGCAAACTTTATCGTCTTTAAATATCAAAAGCGATAAAAGTATTTATTCAGATAAAAACTAATTTGTAAATACCAAATGTGCATTTTGGAAATGGACATCAAATAATATTGGAACGAAGTTCCTTACGGCAGGCTTGGAGGGGATAGGGATTTTGCTGCGCGACCGAACTGAAAAAAATGTGATAGTAAAACCGTAAGAAAAAATCCGCGGGAAAAAAGTGCGTGGAATAAAACCGTTCAATGAGACGTGCGCAGGCGCGACAGTCGCATACACAAGCGAGTTTGCAATTTGTGTCGATTCAACATTAGCCGAAGGAACTTCGTTCCTACCTGGTGTCCCACGACACCACATCATTTTTTAATTTAGATTCACTATTTTATCGATAATGGCTTGTACATTAAAAATACATATATGGTGTCGCGGACTTTTTTGTAGATCTTTTTAAGAGATACTTTTTCCGTCTACATTATATTCATGTAACTTTTATTGTTTTTGCAATGCAGGCCGAAATGGCTCGCAAATGGGAGATTTTTTTCCGTCTTACTTGACCCTTATTGTTATATTTTGGCCAATTCACTCAATGACGACATAAATTATTATCTATATATTATTATCATGTATGAGCTATATTATTGTAAAGTTTCATTAAAATCCATTCAGTATTTTTTAGATGAAACAGTAACAATGATCCATACAAACGTAAGATTGAAATTAAAAGCGCAAGTGGTAAAATATACAACTTTAAATCGTTGTAGATCCTAAACAGTCATATGAAATGAAAAATGGTGTAGGGAGCCTAACATGATTTTCGATTATCTAGACAATGATATCCCACTCGACATATTTCGTCAACTCATTTTTTTTACTTCGTCACAATATGGCGCCTGATTGTCCCCATATTGAAGTTTGATTACTATCATATCTTTAGTAGCACTCCCATGATTAAGACGAATCGATTGATGTATGAATCATCAAAATCGGTCCAGGTGTTTGGTCTCTGTGTGCCACAAAGGAATAAACATACATATATACTGTTAAACACCTAACCCTGTCTGCGCGTCGCGCTTCGCGCTCTTGCATTGCACAGTCGGGTAAAAATAAAATTTACCGACTGATATATTTGAAGTCGATACATGATGTATTACCAAGGGATGTGTGTAGCAGGGAGATTATGATATAATGGTATCGACTTCAAATATATCAGACGGTAAATCTAATTTTTTCATTTTCAGTTTTTTAAGTCGGTTTATTTTGTTTATAACACCTAATAAATCCGAATTTTAGTAAACAAATATGAACGAAGGCGGAATCTATTTCACGCGTTTACATTTTTTCACAAACTTTTTTTAATTTGGTTAGCGCGCGGTTTACTTTATGATTTGTTATGTTGTGGTTGTGATTGATCTATTTGTGATTCGAACCTTTAGAAATCACTTTTAGTCCTTAGGGATTAAAACGCTATTTGGGTCCCTCTAAACGGAGACCAAATAGATGTGATAAAAAATAAATTATTTGTTTGTACTAAGATTCAATAGTGAATTTTACCTGATTATACAGTTTTTTAAACTATTTTTGTCAGTACACATTTTTATTTCTTGACTTAATTACCTTAAGATACCAGTGCTTCTAATAAGCTACAACAATGTAAAAATCTCTCTTTTTAATGTACCATACCAACATACACTACAATGTACCACTACATGATAAAAAAAAGTGATGTGATAAAATGTCTGTATTAACAACTTGCAAACGTTAATAATCAGTGCAAAAATATTCAATGAAAATGTTAACAAAGATCACAGAGCTAAATGTCATTAGCTGGTTGAAGTTTAATGAAGTTGAATAATTAAATTTTAATTCGTCCGGCGAGTCCACCACTAGTGAAATATGCACCTGCGCTGCGGTTGGATCGTTATTTTTATATCTTTTCTTATTAAAGACAAGTGGTTGCCCGCGACTTCGTCTGTGTAAAAAATTATAGTCTGATAAATATCTGTAAACAGGCGCTTCAATTCGAGCTCTTGCATTTATAGTATGCACTCAACGATATTAAATAGATATCATTGTATACTCTATACAACCGCATGTGAACCACGTTATGCAGTTGGCATACAAAGAAATGATGAGATGATGAAAAAACGACTATTATTAGATAAAAAAAAAACTATATCAGAAATTATAAAGCGCTAGATTGTGCGAATCTCGAATACCGGTGCCTCCATTATTTATGGCTTCTATCTGTTTTTAACTTAGAATGCTCTAAGGTTCTTCATATAATGAAATGTGCCTGTTTAGATAAAGAGCAATATCGCCATTCAAAATTAACATCAGGTGGCGAGAATTCAAAATCACTTTGCTTTGTCTTCTATAATAAAACGGCCAATTGTGAGCTTGGCTCGCACAGTAAATGTACCGTACACAGAGGCCGAAGTGCGAACTTTACTATCGCGTTTGCGTTTATGTCGAAATAGGAATAGGAAAAATGTGTGACGTAAATACTCAACGCAAACGCGTTAGTAAAGTTAAATCCAGGAACAACTCTCACTCCGGCCTGCTAGATCACTATATACCTTTACCTTTTTTTTTTATAACGCAGGTAAAAAATGCTATTTACAGACGACGGCGCTTTTAAGAGGCACACCGCCGAACGGACCTCACACCTGGCTTCCGCAAGTCTTACGGGCGCCCCAGTGGCTGTCCACCGAGGACCCCGCAACTCTTACGGGCGCTTTACGGCATAATATCCGCTAAAAAAGTCCTGCGAATACCTTCTAAGCTGCTTAGCGCGAAGCCGCGTGATCCCCGTTTAGGGATTCCTCCGCGTCTCCGCACCTAGCAGCCTCCCGGTCTAGCCGGGGCGCCACGGCAGGGGTCTCCCGGGGTATCACGGGGACCCCGCAGACGTGCGCAGGTAGGCCCGCGCGTGGGGGTTGACTACGCGGCCTAATGCCCACCGTACCGCCCCCCGTCCGCTGCGGAGGGCTACTTGGGCGTGCCCGTGTAGCTCCCTCCGCCGCCCCCCTCTTTGCAGGACAGAACTACAAGGGGGGGCTGCCGTCACGAGGTGCGTCGGTGGTCGGCACAGCCAACGCCATGCCGGTCAGCGAGGGACCCCCCGGGTAGGGTCATGGGACGGGCGCAGCCAGGGCGCGTCGTCGTCCTCTCCTACCCGTTCTCCTTTGGCGGGAGGGAGCGGCCAGAGGATCATCCTCCCGCTCCCTCTCGGCCGCCTCCCATGTCCTGTCGCTGTGGAGCATGGCCTCCACCATGCTCCGCAGCGAGCGGGCTCCACTATATACCTTTACCTACTATACCTACTCATAAATGAGGTATAAGTCGCGGCACGATACTCTTGCGCTGACCGTTATTGCGCAGAAGTAAAAATTAAGATGTGTTGGGGGGAAACGAGGTGCGCGGGTGGGCGTGCGTTGCGCTGATTGGTTCCCCAGTCGTACCCATGCGCAGCAATCCCCTTCGCGTTTTGTTCAGCGCTAGAGTAACCTGTACTGTCTGGGATCTCCTCCGGAGATCCTGAGGGTTAGCTTCAGTGGCAGAGTCAATTTGCACACAATGAAAGATCAACTTTAATTAATAACTGTACCTATTTATAGACAGCAGATTTATAGTAATAGGGATCCATAATCCTTACCCTAAAATACATAGATATAACACATATATACATAGCCACCGTTCACTGACACAACATGTGTTGTTGGTTGGGTAAATAATTTTGTTAATTTATATTGTTTAAACAAATTACGTGTTGCTAATGTAAATAAGTACAGCTGCTACGTATAAAGTATAAACCAAGTTATCTAGAGAAGTGCAAATAACTAAATAATTTCATAACATGTCATCGATCCAAGGTTCCCGAGCTCCAGTCCTGCAATTTTAATTTTAGATATTTCAACCCACAAACTTCACGGTTGAGGGAGCACGTTTTATTCATAATTCAGGAGCGTTCTGCTTAACGAACACTTAAGGTAACTATTTTGTTAGCTCTAGGGAATCTTAATAGAATTTTTCTTTTCTTTAGGTAGACTTACAAAAAAAATAAACTTTTGCTTATGTAGGTAGGTGCTTTCTGTTCTTATATTTTTTTTTGTGCGTTAAGACAAAACAAAATCACTACAATCTTACCATATGGTAGGCGAAGAGAGCGTAACGCTCTACACCGCCTATAAAAATTTTCTATACATTATCATGGAGTTCGTTAGGCTAGTGAATTGTCAACCCTGGTCACAGATTAGGTAATAACTAGTTTTTATAGTTACACTGACCTCATCCCACTACCTCTACTACAAAACACAGAAAGAGGTTATAGGGGTGATCAAATATCGTTTGTACGGGAACGGATGTCGACGGCTCGCCCCCACTGCACTTAAAATTAATAGCCAATCCAACGACGTGACATCAAACAATTGAACCAATCAGCGCTCACACCCGAGAGCAACGACGCAATCAGTACCAAGTTTTGGTCAAGTTAAGAGCATTTGCTCACACATACCCTATACACATTTGACCCGCCCACAAGGCCTTTCTAACCTCTTTCTGTATACTGTGCTGTATCCTGCGATACACTGATTTGAAAATATATTAATATAAATTCGTGACAGCTGAAGGATTTGGGGTAGACTCTTTGCTGCATGTAATTGCTAATCATCATCATTCTTATCCCCACTGCTGGGTCACAGGTCATGTCTATGGATGGAATAGGGAGAATGGGTATGGATTGGTGGGTCATGGCATGGCTGTGGCAGCCCCGCTAAAGATATATCGAGAGTTGAACTCTAACATTTTTCCTATAATTCGTTTTAGTTCTAGATGAATTTTGGTTAATATTCGTGCATGTAGGTAGGTGCGAGTATATTTTGTCTGTTGACATAGGTGAACGTGGCACTTCTTCAAATAAAAGAGGTATGCTTTTGTTATGTTGCTACGAACCTTCGACCGTTGACACCATTCAGCGTTGATAAAATTATTTATTCCAGCAAACATCAGAAAGACATAGACAGACATTGGAATGAAATTAATCCAGTCGAGTTAGGTGGCTTTCTCGTTGCTAAGCGATAAGATTATGCAAATGACACAGCTAGCGGTATGCTGCAAGGAAATTGATTTCAAATAAAATAAATAGCTGAACGGTAAAATAATAAACGCATTGCGTGATTCAGTCCGCTCCTGAGCAGTGAGACATGACTTAAAGAGATATAATTATAGAGGGACGGCGACGCGTAGGCCGCTGGGCGACCGGCGTGCTCGCGCGGTAACTAGTCAACGGAGCGCAGTACAAACAGGACAAGGGGGCACCACACTATCTCATGCACTGATGGGACAATCCTACTAATATTATTAGCGACCGCCCGCAACCTTCGTCTGCGTCAATTTTAGTTTTTTGAGATATCGACAGGAACCTTAAAAAAAACCGAGATAAAAAGAATCCTGTCTCAATCCAGGTCATACCAGGCCATGAACAGGTATATGCGTACCAAAGGAGATGTTTCATATTTGTATGGGATTTCGGCTCGGTCTTGTACATAATGGACAAATAAATGAAATCGAGAGCATAGGTGACTCCGACCATTACAATTTCCACATTTTGCTTTATTTTGCGACATTTAATGTCAGTTGGGCGTATGCCAAGTCTAAAAAACTTAACGTTACTGTCAGTCATGTGACAACTATGGTCAAGTGTTAACAGTTCAGAAATACAATAACAATAGCACAGTACTCAACTAAAAATGTATATATAATAATAATAATTTGTTTTCTCCCAAAACTTAACTAAAATACAGACTTATGACTCTAAACATTGTGGGAGACAGGAGTCTGAAATAGGTAAACCCCGTGCAAGGGACCTGGTCCCCACCTCTCGGAACATTGTATATGTTGCAATTCAATATATAGATAAGTATAAAACCATGCTTAAGATATAAATAGACTCATAAAATTTACACATACTATCAATGATATTACATAATATCGACAGGTCTGGCGATTTCTTGATCGAGAACGGAATAAATTTTGTTTTGCTAGCATTGAGTGTCTAAAAGTTTTCTACTTACCAGTGGCAAACCGTGTCAAAGCCTTTTGTGCCCTATCAAAGACTTCCTTTCAATTGTCAGCGTAGAAAGTCAAAGTCATATCATCAGCATAAGATATAACTTTGCCATTTTCAAAGGACAATGGGCAAAACGCACCCAGCTCCGCCAACAATGTAATTAGTATGAATCGATAGATCTATGAAAAACTAGCCTTTTTTATTATGGCACCAAAAAAAAAATAACCTGGGGGTCAAAAGATATACACCTAGGTATGTTCTATATTAGGGGTTAAGGTTTCCGCACATAGTCCTTATAGACGACCTTTGTGTGTAAGTCATGGGGACCGGTTACACACGGGCATATTTAAATAGCTCCTTATAGAAAAGCTCGATGGCGCAGGTGGTTAGCGCGTTCGGTTGCGATCGTTGAAGTTAAGCAACTTCCGCAGTGGTCGGTCATTGGATGGGTGACCAAAAACATCTATCTCGAGTTCCTCCGTGCTTCGGAAGGCACGTTAAGCCGTTGGTCCCGGCTGCATCTGCAGTCGTTAGCACCCGCCAATCCGCACTGGGCCCGCGTGGTGGGTCATGGCCCAATCTCCCTATTTCATCCATAGGGAAGGCCTGTGCCCCAGCAGTGGGGACATTAATAGGCCGATGATGATGATATTTAAATAGCTAAAGAAATTCATTCAATATCAATAGTACTTTCGTTTTATAATATTAGCAATAATAAGTGAGTGAATCATATCTTACTGTACAACCAGATACAAAATACTAAACAACAAAGCCTACACTAACACGCTTTAGAAATAGGAACACGATTATCATCGCGTACGTCATTATAATCGTACGAGCTAATAAAAAATCTATGGATCAATTTAAATGCTCGTACTCAGCACACAAACATCTGCCCCCACCAGGATTCGAACCCGGGACCTCTCGAGCCAGCGACACCATGAAACCCGGCGTACAAACCACTCGACTCGGATATATTAATTGACGACCTCCGTGGTCGTCAATTAATATATCCGTTCTATATACTCGTCCTTGTATCTTTAAATATTATGTTCGTTATAGTTACTTTTACCTATGGAATTGTACCTATTTAACTTAAAATAACTAAAGACTCCCGGGATGGAATTTGATGCGCTTTGGCACAAATGATCATAACTATGATACCTTTCAAACAAATGTAGTTTAAGCCGTGGCGGACGTGGGTGCAGTGTCCATGCAATTTTGCCCATTGTCCTTTAAGTTGACAGAGGTCATTGATATAGCAGAGAAAAAAAGTAGGACCCGCTACACTACCCTGAGGTACACCAAAAGAGATGGGAACATCATCACTCATCACACTACCTATTTTAACGTGCTGATTTCGATTTTGCATGTAGTTGTTTAGTAAAAGCAGCTGATATTCCCTAATTCCCATACCCTCAAAAGCTAGCTTCAAAAATAGCTTAGAAATTTAAATCGCATAAAATGCTTTAGCTAAATCTAGGAATACGTGGGACACTCAGAAAGTTTTGAGAAACTTTAAAACAAACTTTGAAAAAAATATTTTTATTAAATCTTTTCAAAGAACTCTCCACTAGCCTCTATACAATGTTTCATGCATCTGAACCAATTTTCAAAACATTTTTTCAAGTCCTCCGCAGACACCTCTTCCATGGCCTCCTCAAACGCTGCTAGCGCTTCTTCCGGCGATGAAAACTGTATCCCTTTGAGCAGTTATTTTATTTTAGGGAATAAAAACAAGTCACTCGGAGCCAAATCAGGACTGTAAGGAGGGTGTACCAAGACTCTGACTGGTGTGGAGTCCAGGAAGTCCTTCGTTTTGATCGCACAGTGCGCGGGCGCGTTGTTGTGATGAAGAAGGACCGCGCGGAGCCCGGTGTTAGGTTGCTTGTTGCTCATTGCAGAAAAATCTTCTGGCATGCTTTTTGTGCTATACCATGCGTTGATGCTGCTTTGGTCTCGAAGTGGAATTGAAATTAGGTACCCCGTCAAAGTGAAGAAAGTAGCGATCAAAATTTTCCTTGCGCTCCTCGATCGCTTAATTTTCGTGGCGCTCGTTCATTTTTTATCAGCCAAACTGTCGACTGACGTTTTATTTTTGGATCGTATTGATAAATCCAGGATTCGTCACCTGTCACAATATCGTAAACGCTGTGACGAGTCTGCATAAAATTTTTGTATCATATCACTGCACACGGGCCTGCTTCTGAGCTTCGGTGAGGTTGTGCGGCGGCACCCAGCGGGAAACTATCCTCCTTACGCAAAGGTGCTCGTGAAAAATCTTGTGAACACTTCCTGAACCAATCTGCAGAGTATGCTGAATCTCTTCGTACGTAATTCGTCTGTTTTCTTGAATACATTTTTTTACCGCCAGCACACTCTCTTCGGTGACAGTCGTCTTTGGACAACCACTCCTTTGTTCATCCCCCAAAGTAAGATGACGGCGTTTAAACTCGCTACACCAGCAGTAGATGGTTGCTTTTGATGGTCCTTCATCCATAAAAGCAGTTCGAAATCAATCAAATGACTCATCAGGTTATAAGCTACATTTAAAATCGTAAAAAATCATAGCATGAAAATGTTCTCGATGCAAATCCATTTTTAATGACACAAGAAATTTAATTGGTTCTCGAAAAAAAGATCGTATAATGTTTCTATGTTATATGTATAAACCCGATAAAAATAAATACTTTAATATAAAATTTACACTATTTTCGTTACTTTGTTTATTTTTCATGCTAGATTAGACTGACCCATATTTGAATAGTAAGTATTATATCGCCATGGCTACTCCCTTCCGTGTTGGTCTATGGACAATGGAAAATGTTTGCGAACGCTTATTAATAGGGATCATGGTCACATGCTAGGCAGGGAACTTTAAAAATTATTGGTATAAATAAATTAATTTCTTTACTCTTGTACAGTTTCCTTTTTTTATCCTAACCATAGGACCTTGCTGGTTGAATGTCTGGCAAAAATATGTATTGAAAATCATATTGTAGCATTGTTGCATGTGGCGTGTACAACCATGCTATGAAAATAGCAAAAACTACATAATTAATTATGTGGTTATTTGGTATATGGTTGTGCACAGTACAGCTATAGGAAACTATGAGCAGAAAACATTAACTAAACTACGCTGATGATTTAATTTGTAATCATTCAATTTTATAAGCAGTAAGGTATTGCTTAATAAAAAGAAAGATTATATTTTTTTTAAGTCGAATAGAATATGGTTAATGCCAACGGACGATTAATCAGAGCTAGTTATGAGCTTCTTCACCGAATTTTATTTATCAGTGAAGGCTCTGTTAGCGAGCAAATTAGCTATTCAAAATGCAAAACGGAGTCCTCGTTAAAAACAGCTCATTGTCACCGTAGCGGAGGGAACGACACGACGCGACGCAAGCAAGGGGGAGGAAGAGGGGTAAACGGGTGATGCGCCGATTTCACCGAATAAGATTAATAAATGCACGCGGCGTGGCGCGGGGCGGCGGCGTTCGCGGCTAATGACACGCGCCGCTGCAGATTTTTTTTATCGCGAATTTAAAACATAAACTGGTTGCGGCGGTAGCAGGCACCCCCCCTCCCCCCGGCACCCGTCAGGCGTGCACCTCTGCATAGTTCACCGCTCCTGCTGCTGCGCACGCGGCTCTCGACACCTTTCGCCAGACCTTGCTAGTCCACTTGAGATTCGGTGACCTAGTCTTTTATGGAAACATTCAACTTAACGTCTTAATGAATTGCGAAACACGAAGTATGTTAATATATTTTTTTAATGTGTGAAACTTGCTCGCTCAGCTCGATTGACGTGAGCTATTAATTATGTTGCTAAGGTGATCTTGGTCTAATGAAAATGTTTAATAAGTTATGAGTCGTCTTCGTCAGTTGTAAGCTAACGTTGTAATCGCGTTGATGTCTTTTGTATGGACAGCACGGCGGACACTCCTGCGCATCTAATTGTGTGTCGTTCGTTACCTAGAATTCTATATCGAGTACGACGAGTTGCATTCTGACAGCTGTCAGTACGGCCGCCCGCGAGCCTAGACGCAGGGCAAGGGACCGGTTATCGCTAATGTTTCACGGAAAGCTGGCTGATTTCTCGCAGGTTTTCCATCAACGTCGCGGTGATATCGACCGGGAGACAATAAATCCGGTTCTGCAGCGGGCGGGTTGCAATTAAACTAGTGTCGCGACTGGGTTCGCGGACCGTGCGAAAGTGAAGCACTCGCCGACGAGGCCGGGTACGGAAACCACAGAGTAACTGCTTAGAAGTTTGCTAAAAGTTTGTTTTGTTATTACCTAACGTATTTATTGTTTGCAACATTTATAATTTAAAAGAATACTCCATATCTGCTTCAGAAGCGCGGGTCTGGCTAGTACGTTAAAGTGAAGATATTTTAAATTGTGAAGTTGAAGCTTTTTTGATAAAAGCTTAGATAAAATGCATTAGTTTACATTCTCAATTCCACGAATATAGGTAAGATTTTGTGTGTTCCCGTAGAATTCCGTGTTCAGTGGACCGTGTCACCTGACGGCTGAATGCATAGAGGAAATTAACAGGTTAAGGTTGGGGTCATCGCAAAAAGCTTGGAAGTGGGAAGTCTGTGTGTGGTTACGCTGTGGTGGCTAGCGTCGCGAGCGGCGGCGGTGGTGGCGGCGGGTACTCCGGCCGGCCGCGACAGTCCGCGCGCAGAGTCCGGCGCACGCGCACGCGCCGCAGCGCCCGAGAGATGTCGCGCTAGCGGCGCGCGCCATGGTGTATCCCGAGCCAGCCCGCTGGGGCGCGCCCGACGCCGCGCTCGCGCCCCTCTACGATGACGTCTACCGAGGTCAGCTGACATTTGCAAGTTGCAACCTCCGATGCATCGCCCTTTGTCTCTGTGCCCCTTCGCAATTTCTAATCTCACGATAACTCCTTCGGTTGCGCTCATTAATTTTTTTCAAGTTGCACACGTGAAAGCTCCATAGTTGTAGCTTCTCGACTTAACGATATTGATGGAATACAGTTTCTCCTAACGTCCCTGCGGACGGACTCAGTAGTGGAGTATGGACAATATGCGAATTTATTTGTGTATGTATACTTATATTTCAATAATACAAATAGAATGTGTTTCGTTAACTTTCGTTAAAATAAAAGTAATTTTTTATAGATTAAACTTAACTTAGTCAAAAGGATGCTTTTTTTATTAATTTAAAACTAATAACACCCTTTGCACAGTTTGATTGAAGAAAATACAATATTTATGTAGGCGCGCCTCTCTCGTTAGTGCGAATTCGTCTAAATGTAGAGTTAGCAGCCTTTGTCTCGGTACCGGTTGGTTGAGTCATCTCGTGATTGATCGGCTGAACCTGTATTAAAAATGGGATCAAAGCGCTGACAGACGCTGTTGCCGATCAGCTGATTGACTGCCATGCATTTACGTGACGCCCCCATTCATTAATATTGTAATCGAATACTCGTGTTATTCATGATAATAACCCTTTACTGATTTTTAAAACGAAAACGCTTTCATTTTCCAAAATACGCAAAATTATATTATAATACAAACTTAAAAGAAATTTCAAATGTGAAAACTGTAGACAAAAAAAAATATTTCATAACATTTTCGAGTGCTTTATTGAAGGTCATAGAAAGATTTGGTATCAAAGTAACTTGGTCTTTTCACTTCCGACAGCTTCAAACTTAGAATCCATCATCACAATTATCCATAGGTGATTCGCAACAAACGACCCCCCGTCCCTTGAGGAGCTTTTAAACATTACTGTTATGCTATCAGCGTTTAGTATTGTCTTCATACGTCGTTGAAGGTTCGTGAAACGGTGTTTTTATCGGTAATTGAGCAACGAGCCCAGTCGGCTTTATAGAACTCAATTAAACGTTCCAAATTGAACTGTCTTGAGTAAATTCAAATGGAGCTTTTACTGCGAGCTGTTTACGAGCCACGATAAAGTTGGCGTATGTGAGTCTTGCTTATCCGTTATATTCTCGCGACTGTTAGGGTAATCAGAAAGATATTAAGATTTTACCATGTTACAATAAAATAAATAAAATTATAATAAATATTTCCAACACTCACACCAATTAGCCTAGCACCAAAGTAAGCACTGTAAGGCTTGTGTTATGGGATGCTAGGGTAACGGATAGAATACATATACTGTACATATATAAGTATATGTATATAGAAATACGTATTAAACATCCATGACTGGAGTACAAATGCTCGTATTCATCATACAAACATCTGCTCCCACCGGGATTCGAACCCATGAAACCCGGCGTACAAACCACTCGGCCACGGAGGTCGTCGTCGTCGTCAAATGTATTGTTTGGAAACTTTTAATTTTGTATTGAAAGCATTATAACTGCGCTAATGGCTAAATTTCTCATATATCCCAAACGTTTTCTTTGAATGTTATCTTTAACAGTTTGCTGTATGTATTATATGCATTAAATGATTTTTTATTATTTATCCAACATAAATTTTTGCAGCCCGCATAGCGGGAGATGCGGGTTCGAATCCCGCCTGGAACTTGAAGCGACTGCAATTTTTTTCTAGTAATAATTTCATTACATTTAAACAGTCTAATAGGTTTTTCAAATAAATTGTTGAATGTTTATTTTAATAACTAACTATTTGAATAACTTTGTAACTACATATTGACTAAACTTCTCAAGACGCCCTTTTGTGTGGTGCATATTCATAAATAAATTATGATGCCGGCAAAACAAGCAACAGGTGAAAAGGTCAGGTTCAAATAATAATTTTAAAAATATGGTAAACTGTAGCGTTTTTAAAGATTTCTTTGAAATTTCAATATTCCATAAATCTCTTATATTATTCTGATCTCAGTTTTGAACAAAATACCTGGAATAGATTTTTTATATTGTCCATTTTCAATATTGTGAAGTCAACAGAGACTCTGTGGCGTTGAATTTTATTGCAAAAGCGAACGAATTTTCGTATTGTATTTTTTTAATTTTGTGTATTTTTGTTGCATTCCCTCCATTTTGTTGCAAATCATGTTTTCTCTTTTATTATTAACCTATAATATAGAATGTAATCATTAAAAAAAACCACATGTTGATTTTCTTCGACACGTCTTTAACGATTTAGTAAAGATCACCGCTCTAAAATTCGTTTAACACTTTTGATGCGTATAATTCTTGAAAGAGAGCTGCATGCCCATTTACGGGGAGAAAATCGTAATTTCGTTTAACGCGTTTATAGATATGTGGTTAGACGGCTACGAGCAAAAAAATCATATCGGATTATGTAGTAGACGCTATTAGGTAAGAATTGAGCACACTCTCTCAGACATAATGTTGGCTAGGAATTTCACTTACGCGGCTGGTCCCGACGGCGGCGCGTAGGCGATACCTACGAAACCGTTACTTGGGGGTGGCACTACCATAGATCTCTGTTTGGATAGCTTTCATAGACAATTGTGCTGTCCTTTATTACTTAAAGGTGATTTATTTATCATCATCCATCATTGTGGTACCAGATTTGAGCTCTCTTTGCAACGATTAAAAGATAACCAACAACTCATCTAGGTAAAGGAATGAAACATCTAATCTCATGTGTAATATTATGCGATCTCTATAACCGTTCCTTAAAAAGGTGATTTAAGAAGGATTTTTTGAAGTCGCTAATAAAACAGATCTAAGAGCAAACAAGTGTTACCTTTATGAAAAATTCAAGAAACATTGCAATGCAGAATAATTACCTACGAATTTATGTTACCCAAAAAAAGTCTATCTTAAAGGTTTTGAAAACCTATCTCAGAATCCCTTTTCATTTCATTTTGATTTCTTTGCAAAGTAACAAATAAGAACGAAGAACAAATACAATCAAAGTCAGAATCATCCTCACAGGAATGAGTGGAAGCGACGTGTTTGCCTAATTTGATATAATATTTACGAAACAGGTGCAAAATATGGAGTTCTGTATATTTTTGCAAATAAAATACCACCTACCTACTTATTTATGGCTGTGCGAAGGAGTATTTCCCCACATGATTTACATCGGAACAGCGAGAACAACAATACGAGCTATACATATTTAATGCACGCGGGATATTTTTAGCCCTGCAAGACCACAAGCTCGAGTCGCAATGACGCCGACCGACCAACGATCCTAATGCGAACCAAGAAGGTTTATGAGGTTGTGAAATTAGTTGTTTTATTTAAATGTTTTTTAAAGGAGGGAAACAAAAAGTTTTTATTGCAATGGGCTTCATTCTGGCATGTTTCTACAGAGTCAAAATTTAATTTCACGGACATCTCTAATTTTTGGTCCTCTTCTTTTTTTGTTATAAAGAGCAGAATAGCGATATATATATCTACTATCAAATTTAGTTTTATGTTCAGAGACGTACAGAAGGTACCCACTCTGTTTTGTATTCAGAGATAATGCCAAAATCAGGCGCAATGGCTTGCTTTGTTGTAAGGTCTGCTCGGGGATTATAGGATTAGTAAATTATTTAAGACAGAGTCGTCGCCCAGTCGCCACCTTCAAAAAATAGAATCATTGTATTGTTAAAAAAAATGTATACAAGTCTGTTGAAGTTCATGTGAATTACGACATTTCCAGGACATTACGAAGGTCGTCTTTTTCTAATCTGGTCACGTATTTGCGTGAGAATCTTTGAACAGTCATGCCAACCATTTTACATTTAGTTGGGTCTAAATAAATACTAAAATGTGTCAGTTTAAATAATACATTAAATATTTGAATAACAAAACTGTCCCCCATGGGGAATGAAAAAGAGATCTGATAAGTACTGAATAATTATTATCTACATTAAAATACTGTTTAACAAGTGTTCATGAACGGACTCGCAACAACAAGTATGAAGACTTGTTTATTGAATATGTCGTTAGTTACACTTGCGATGAAACTTCGTATACAGGTAGCCTACAATAATACGTTTTTTCTGAGGCCCTGAAAAATTTGTTACAGGTTACCGAATTACTCATATCATTTGCATCAAATGGAGAGCAAACAATTTTCAAATATCTCCCAAATATATTTTGTAGTTATTTCTAAAAGTTCAGGTCCTTTGTTAATGTTTGTCAGCACCGTCAATATCGAACTTCTAATTGTAGCCGATAAGCCAATGAGACTTTAATAGGTGACCATCAATCATCGCATAGGAATAAAAAAGGGTGATGCCACCAACTTGTCACCGAATAGTTTAAACTGTGCTCTGATGGGAAATCGATGCGTGGTGGGCAGGCTTCGTCGGTGCCGCATTTAAATGGATTTGATTGATGACGCGCCTACGCGATTGGTAGACGCTGACGTTGTTTATATGGTAAAGCTCCTAATAACGGCAAAAGCCGTGGGCGGATTTATCAGTAGTCATAAGCCATTAACAGTTGCGAATCTGCCTCATAAATTGTTGCTATAATTAAGAATAAAATAAAAACCCAACGTATAGAGTGTTCTTGTTAAAAATCTATCGATTATGTTCAAAGATCCAATCGTCTTTTTATGGGATTTCTATTTGTTATTTTTAATGATTACGATTAATGATGATGGCGACCTCCGTGGCCGAGTGGTCTGTACGCCGGGTTTCATGGTGTCGCCGACTCGAGAGGTCCCGGGTTCGAATCCCGGTGGGGGCAGATGTTTGTATGATTAATACAAGCATTTGTACTTCAGTCATGGATGTTTAAGAAACGGTAGTTTTAAAAACTGTGTTACATGGTGGTTCATAATTTGACCATTGTTTTGGTGTTTTAATAATGAATATAATCAACATACTTAAGGTACATTCATGTCTGTCACAATATCATGTCTCTGGTGCTCCGTCAACCCCGTAAGGGATTTATGGTGTGTCGTTAAGTATGAACAAATAAACAGAGTGCCTCTTTTACAAGTGGCGTTAATGTACTCTTTGTTTTAGTAATGGTATCGAGGCTCGTTCGAAAGTCTTTGGAACTCTCTAGATTTGTCGTCAGTCGGCGCCGACGCCGCGCCACCGTGTGAAAAACGTGTAAAGCTATAATGAGAAGCTATTAATCAATTTTATTGTAAGCCGTACACGGTTTTCGCCAAATTTCTTTTCGCGGTTTATCCATTTTTCTCTCGATATCGCATCTAATTTATTTTCAATATGGTTAGGTTAAGTCGTTTGTTTCTTTTATGTTGAAAATAAACTTTTTATGTTAATAGAAAAATTTTGGTGCGTCAATATTTTTTTACCTGTACATGTTTAAATTTTTTCATTCATACTTTAAACATTCAGGGTTAACTATTTATATTGTTTAAAGGTACTTGACGTATCCGATGTTTTATTATTATAATTTTATTTAATATAACGTCTAATTTATTAGTTTTAAGTCCACGTGTCTTAGATCGTTAGATCTTAGATCGATTATAATCCGAAAACAAATAAAAAAGGAAAATAAAATTACTTTTACATAATTTTACACACTTGAAAAAATATTATTGTTCGTTATGTTTTGTGCGCGGAAGTGATTAACTATAATAAGTTTCATTGAATACTTAAATTGTGTAACTCTCATAGAAATGGCTTCTTCGATAAGGAAAGAAGAAAGGGTAGGGAAGTAGGATGTGTATACCCAACCTACCGCATGGAGCTATAGTTGCGGCGTATGAAGACCGTTTTGACACATAACATTTGAAAAAAACTAATATAATCAAGTGCGAATCACATCTAGATATTTTTGATGTGTAACATCTTTCCTCTCGCTTTCGTGCAATTTGAGGGAGTGATTACGTGAAGTGGGACGGAAGTGCGTAACAGGAAGTTTGGGAAGCGCGCGCTATTTGATTTGATTTATTTTAGAACATAATGTTCAAATAGCTTATTGTAGTAGATTTTCTTTCCTTTTTTACTAATAGGTCAGGTGAGGTTTCAAATGTTACACATCAAACGCGACCACTGGTAGACTCGCTCGTTTTTTTTTCAAATTTTCACCAATATTGCAAGAAGTTGCTGATTATAAAGATTGAATAAAAGAAAACATTTTACTCACGCTCACGATCCTATAAGTAGCAATATTATTGCTTACATGTTTTTACATTTTGTTTTAAAAAAAATGCAAATGCCGAGTTGGCATGTTGGCAGTGATGTGGCGAATATGTACAAAATAATTAAATTATTATTTGTATGATTTAACAGTTCTATTCTTCAATGATAATAACAATAAAAAAAAATTACCGTCCCGTCTGCTGCCTGGTCCGCGTCGATTTTTTCTTTAGATTTAAAAATCTAGCAGTTAAATGCTTTAAAAATAAAAACAATAATTTAATTTACTTAATCCTGTTTAGATTCTGTAATATATAAAAAAAACTAAATCAAATTCAGTTTTAATGTAAAAATTATATTATAATTATTTTAAACTTAAAAAAAAAGTTTTCAGCACCATAATATTTAATTAGAACATAATATAATAAAGTTTTGTAAAATTCTGCGCCCTAAAATTTACGATTCGATAAATTTTATCACTAAATGCGCGTCACTGATGACAATGAAGATCAATAATTATTATTTCTTTCAAATTTAGAACTAATTTCAAATTTCGAATAGGCGCACAATCGTCAAAACGGCCATCATAGTGTTCCTTTACTATAGGAAAACTAGCTTCCCGCCTCGAGTTATCTTTCTCTGCATTGGCATACTTTCTCTGTGTCCACATAGTTGATACAAAATACAAGTAATGTCAGCAGTTATACATTCTCATTGTTCGAATGTTAAGTCGCAAGTAAAATTTACCGGAACCCGTAATAACAGCGCACCGGCCGAGCAAAGTACCGACATACGGGTTTCGGTGGGATAATTGCTCCACCGTCAATAAGCCAGCTTCGAGGTCATCTTTATTGACTCGCCACGCGATACTTATTCGCTTGTAAAATATCCAGTATCAACATTGGGTGAAACAAATATTTATATTATACCTACCTGTATTCAAAGCTTCGTGCCCCTCTGGGAGGTCTGGGGGTGGAAAGAGTATCAGAGATGCGACATGGTGTGACAAGTATAAAAGCAAGTAAAATAAAACAATTGACGACAGCGAATTTTTAAATTGCTGAGTATTTAACTTTATGTGTGTATACCTACATCTGTTCTATTAATTTAACTGGTATTAATGTGTACGAGTTTCGTTAAATAAATTGCCTCAAATTATGAACACTTTATTGTTAATGTTAAATATGACGAATCAAAACTATGTTCGAGATTAACGCTGTTAGAATACTAATTCATATAGGTTCTTTATAACTAATTATAGTCGAGTTGTCTTGCTATTAGGGTTTTAACAGACTCAGTCAGTGAGTGATGTTTGGTATTTAGTCAACCTGTTGACTAATTAACAAATATTACTTGATTGTTCCGATTTAGGAAGGTTTCATCATTATTCTGCTACTGATTATTATTATTATTCTGCGCAACTTGTTTGAACTCGAGTGCGATATTGTATGTTACTCTTAAGATATCTTCTTGCTGGTCCCAAACTTAACTAGAGCATGGATATCAGTTTTCAGTATTACGGAAATATGTAAATTTATATAAGCTACAATACCCTTTTTAACATACTCGTTTTCTTTTCTTTTAAAACCGAAAAATACTGAAATACCGATTTGCCTGTATTAAAAATTAAAATACATACCGGTATTACAAAATCCTTCCGGTATTCCATGTTCTTCTCTTGACTGTGTGATTTTAAATCTTGTGTTTTCATCATTAAGTGTTGTATAAGTGACACTTAAGCTAACATCCTTGGTTGCAACAAGGCAGCATCATCAAAATGCATTGTTTATAACTAATTTACATAACACGACACTACTACGAGACAAGAATTATTTAACAACACCCGAAATGTCAAACGATGAAGTAAAATACGGTAGTGCAGCATTTCATGTGTATCTTATCTTCGAGCATGTCTTTGGGTCTCCTATAATAATTTTTACATTTGTAACCAAGCTTGTTAATTTAGAGTTATAAAACTTTAGTTCCTGGTCGATAAGTCCCTATTACTTTATTGTTAATTAGAAAAAATAATTAGTGGCTGTATCCAGCTGATAGTCTATAGTTTATAGTTTTTGTACAAAGCTCAGCTAATTCCCAACTCCACCACGATGTTAGTGTGAGTGGAGATATGTTAAGAAGATAGCTGGATACATGGCCCACTAGTAACCTGCTTCTTTACAAAGTCCAAAGCTTGTCCACAGACTCTCTGGAGCTTTAGCGAACTTATCCATTACAAGAATATAATGTAGACTTGCATAAGTTAGAGGCTATCCCTGAAGAAATCCTTAGTGTCATCCTCTTATAAGTTCTGTTGGTATTTTTTGTGCAGCGGACGGTGTGCTGTCGACAGTAAATGTGGTGGAAGCTCTCCAGGAGTTCTGGCAGGTGAAGGCGTCGCGGGGTGGGGGAGGGGGGGCCGCGGGTGGGGGAGGCGCCCTGGTCATCTACGAGTCGGTGCCTGCAGCGCACCCCCCATATGTGTGCTACGTGACGCTGCCAGGCGGCGCGTGCTTTGGCAGCTTTCAGGTACCTTTTGACGAAATAGTTCCTCCTCCTTTTTTATAAACGTCCTCAGATTACAGAAATAAAGGCAGATAGAACGCAAGGAATATACATTGCGTGCCACCAAAGCAAATCCAAATTTAAAGGCGATTGGTATTCGCTTCGCCGGTACGCTAGTAGAAAGAAAGTAGAATTTGTATATTTGTTGGTTGCGTGCAATGCATATTCCATGCGTTCCATCTGCCTTAGCTCTGTAATCTGAGTAATCAGCATTATCAGCTTTATTATTATAGGGGATATTAATATATCCCCACTGCTAGGGTACAGGTATTCCATATGGATTGAATAAAGAGAGCGAGCCATAACCATGACCAACCACGCCCGATGCCGATTGGTGAGTGCTAAAAACTGCAGATGCAGCTGGGACCAATGGCTTAACGTGCCTTCCGATCTAGGGTGTGTTTAATAACGCCTACCCACTAGTCCTGCCGATCCTAGTACTGTAAGACCAGGGCACCCTTATGTTACAAGCGTGAATCCTTATTGAGCTCAGGGCTGGACTAAACTTTGCAGTTTGAAATGTCGCTATTATGTGTTCTCCTTAGATATGTTTAGTTACTTTTTGTTTTTCTACAACCATTGACTACACCAATTAGCTCTTTATAATAGAAAACATTCCAACATACTATTCTATACAGAGATGGCTGTGTGGTGTGATCTTTATAGGTTGTTTAATGTTTTAGGAATCTACTAAATAATAAACTAAAGTCGGCTTAATTGAATAGCGTAGACGTAGTACGGGCGTTCAAACCGTTGTGAATTATTTATTTACCATGAGTTCTCTATGCTTCAGGTAGTATGTTAGTTCCATTGCTGACTAGGGGTGTATTGTGGGTTATGAGCAGTCTGTACTAGCAATGCTAAAGCTTAGTGATACGAAGCTTAATGTCTCCAATGTATTCCATTTCATTGAGACCGACCTTCGACTAGGGTGTGCACCTAACGGTAATTGTTGTTCCACCTACAACGGTGGAATTAATCGGTTGTTCTAGTGGAAACAAGCGCCTACAACTCTACACAAGACAATAGCTCTACGATTGCAATCACGAAGCTATTGTGAGGTTGTGTCGATGTAAAGTCTTTCTTGGATTTAATCCTTCGTTAATATAATTGTAACACAATTATCGTAAGAAAATAGGGAAGATAATGCGGGCACTATTTTATTTGTGACCTATGAGCTATCTACGAGCTGTTTACATTTGTATGTCAAATGAGTAATTAATGAAACGCCGCTTGGAAGTGAAAACTTTACAAAGTTATTTTCGCATTTATAATGACGATTGCATTTTTTGAAAATATGTCAAAATAAACTCGCCTTGGCGTCGTAGACAAGTACCTAGCCACCTTTCTGTTCGTGCGAAAGCTAATTGCCTTGTGGTTTAGATATAAACTGTAAAATTATGTGGCGCAAGCTATTCAATTTCATATTTGATACATTTAAAGTACTAATTAAGTTAGCAGTATCGTTCAAACAAATAAGGTTTCACTCGCATAAGACACTCGTACTGCCATTTGAAGTAATACGCACTGTAGTTACACGCATTGTGAAAAATAAGACTGGTGATATACATATCTAATTTCTCTAACAATTCCTCCAGCAACCATTGCTGCTAAAGTACTTCATGGCTGGATTAATATAGATTTAGGAAAAACATCAAGTTGCACGATGCCGAGTTTGGTTTTCGACCTGGGGCCCAATTCTCGCGGCATAGATATTATATCACCTTCGATATATATCGAATGATCTGGCTTTTATCGAAGGAAAACCTTTTTGCCCTATTCTCACCATGTCGCAATAGATATTTATCTACGGATGATCAGTAGACATACATCGACTGGTAAAGAGCCTTCGATATATAAATATCTATGAATCTTGGCATGTCAATCTTGTTATTTCAACTTTTTTTACCTATTATTTATTGTGTTGTCGTGTGTCATTGCCAATTATTGTTACCTCAAGATGTTGTTAACTGCCTTCATAAATAATTAGTAAATAAAGAAATAGGTAAACAATGGTGTCGATTCTGGCGTGATTCTCTAAACTTAAAACTAAATTTAAGTCTCTCTTTTTCATTCTGTATAGAGAATGACAAAGAAACACTGTTGTCAAGTTTAAGTTTAGATTTAGAGAAACGTGCCAGAATCGACACCAGTTTATATTAACGATGGATGAGTTGATTCATGTTTTCGTCAATGATTTAATAAATGACGTGAAAACTTCCCTGAAAAGGGAGAATTTTAAATAATATTGACGTTTCATTATACATAACGTTGAAATTTTAAACGCATACAATTTAGGTAACGTTGAGATTTCTTATACTCAAAAAATGTATACTCATATTTAATATGAATGGAATTCATAAAATATAAAATATCATTTTGTTGCTTGTAAAATTCTGCTCTAATATATTATTATTTTATATAGACTATGATATTAACTTAATCGAGAAAAACGGAACGCTTTCGGCAGTGAAAGAATATCTACGATAGATATAATATCATTGGAATATCGAAAATCCACGAGAATAGCATTTTTTACCATCAGTAGATATTTTCAATAGATATCCCTACTTTCGATATTATCTCAAAGCCGATATAATATCTACGCCGCGAGAATTGGGTCCCTGGGCTGTCTACTGAAAGTGCTATTCTGGGTCTCAAGCAAACTGTCCAGTATTTTAACTTGTCGAAAGCTTTTAACCGTGGCGAAAGCTTCGACGGAAGACGAGAGTAGCGAATGAAATCACTAAGCTACTGGAATATTGGTATCATAAATCACACCAATGTGTATCCGAGCCATACAGGTTAGAATGCAAGGTGAGGAGGAGGAGTTAAGCTGACCTCGTTAATTCAAATTGTATATCAATGATGTTATTGAGGAGCATAGCAGCGCCAATGTTGGTTGTGCTGGCTGTCACATAAATGGGGTTTGAATCAACAGTATCAGTTACTCTGATAATATAGTTCTGTTGAGATCATTAATTAATGCTTTAAGAAAAATGTTTCGCGTTTGTCAAAGGTTTGCGGAGGTTCATGGAGTATAGTTAGAATGCTAAAAGAAGGTGAGGTGGTGGTTTTTAAGGCTGGTATGAGAGTGTATAACTAATTCTATGAGCAGGCGCTCCTTTTAATATAGTGTCGCAGATTAAATACCTTGGTCACTGGATCACCACACTTTGAATGACGATCTGGACATTGTGAGGGAACGCAGGTGGTGCTGGATTTACGCTGTAATATGCTGGTTCGCAGATTTGCACGTTCTACAGGAAAGGTTCAGGCGATGCTTTCTAAAGCAATCTGCCAATCTTTTTAGACTTGCAGTGTGTGGGTCTGGTATACACAGCGGACACAGAGCGCGCTGCGAGTACTATAAAATAATAGTTTCAGGATGCTGTTCGGGTATTTGCGGTTTTGTAGTGCTTCGGCAATGTTTGTGGACGCTCGTGATGATGGCTTCCATGCTATAATGCGGAAGCGTTCTGCATCATTGTAGCAAAGGATGCGTAACACTCTAAGTAGCATTCTGAGAGAAGTCGTTGACGGGTGGGATTATGAGACGCTGGAGTTTATCCAGCGTGCACTCAAAATAACTTTTATATATATCGTATTTTAGTTTGTTTCAGTTAATTTTAATAAAAAAATATGAAGTTTTATACACACTTACTCTTAAATAAAGTTATTATTATAAACATAAAGGAGGAAGCTTGTATTATTTAAATGAGAAAAAAGAATAACTACAACTATCCAAGAGACATTGCGGAAATGATCATTTTATGTATCGACCCGACTGGGAATGTGCGCCTGACCTTAGCATTTGACGACTACGGAGAACGTAATAAAATTGTTTGTTTGTTCCCAGAACTGCCCAACAAAAGCTGAAGCGCGGCGCAGCGCAGCGAAAATAGCGCTGATGAACAGCGTGTTCAATGAGCACGAGTCGAGGCGCATCTCGGAGAATTTTATAGAGAAGGCGGTGGCCGAAGCACGCGCCTCCTTCGCGGGCGACGCGGCGGCGCACCACCAGGACCCTAGCGCTGGCATCGCTGCTTTCAGGTAACTTACTGGATTGAATCATCAGGATTTGATAATTTTAAAAGTAAGATTAATAATATACTATTTTCTTAATTAAAAACCATTTTGTAATGAGGACAAAGCAAACAGGTTATGAAGGATAGCGATTTACGAACAGGTAAAAGTCAAAGAGTATCGAAAATTGTTGGAGAAGAAAGATGAAGTTAATGGAAGACATTTTTATTACCAGCTGCATGGTTAATATGTATTACAAACGTAAGATATGACAAGTATCAAGGGAAAACAATCCTTCTGAGCAATAGGCATGACTTATTATTTTGTAGTACAAAATGAGAGATTCCAAGTTCTGAAACTGCAATGTATTGTTTGTCCACAGATTTATGTTAGAAGCGAACAAAGGGCGGACGATGCTGGAGTTTCAAGAGCTCATGACGGTGTTCCAGTTGCTGCACTGGAACGGCTCGTTGCGAGCGATGCGCGAGCGCCAGTGCTCGCGGCAAGAGGTGGTCGCACATTACTCGGCGCGCGCGCTTGACGACGCTATGCGCGAACAAATGGCGCGTGAATGGGCGGCGCGGGAACGCGAAGCTGGCGCGAGCGGAGGCGTGATCCGTGCAGAGCTCGCGAGAGCGGAACGTGAACTTCGCGCTGCTCGCCTTGCCGCTCGCGAACTTCGCTTCCCAAAGGAAAAACGTGACATCCTCCTCCTCGCCGCTCGCCTAGCTCCACCCCAGCAGCAACAGTGATCTCACAGCACGCGTCCCCCTGTTATTTAAGTACCTATAGTCTTACCCCTTTATTCATAATTTCCACTGAGTTCAGTCCATTATCTCTTTTAACTACGAATCGTACTGAAATGTACCTAATTATTAAGTAATTCGTCTCATCCTAGTGAGAATAATTTCTTTATTAAGTCGGTTGCTTTTTATGAATAATGGGGTCATAGTCCTAGTTAATTAGTATTTCATTTAGACCCCGATTCCTTCTTTAGTTTTAGTTATACTTTAGTCATTATGGAACGTAGGAATAGGCTGAAAGTCTCTAAAAAATTGTTAACTTTAAAGTATACATCGCGTTCGATTTGGATTTCTGATTTTCATAATAAGATAATCTATTGTAAGATTCCCAGAATATTATTTTTTTAAGTTTAGTTGAAATGATAATTGTTTGAAATTAATAAATGATGTTTGGTAAAAATGTGATTTGAATTTTCCCATCTAATTGATTTCCCTTCGCCCTACTCACGGCAGTGCTCAGCGGAAATGGAAAATAGCCCTTGAGCGTTTCTTATGAGGAAAATATTCTCAACAAATGGTGACGCAATTCCATTCAAAACTTTACTCGACACAACAGGGCCGTCCTTTGTATTAAACTGTACCTACATTGCTGAATGAAAAAGGTTTGTGTGGGTCAGGAACGTACTGTAGTTCATAGGTAGATTTTTTTTTATTCTAGGTTTAATGATGACACATTTAGATTTGTGTGTATTGAGCGTTACATTCAAGCCGTTGTAGTTACATAGTGTTTCGACCTGTAATTCTATGGAACATAGGATTTCGGTAATACAGTTTATGACTGGGTTGAATGTCAGAAGTTGGTATTTATTTAGTAACAAACAATAAATTATTCTTCCGTTATGATTTTATTGTTCATGGAATAGGTTTAGTCATTATGATGGATGGTATAAGAAAATGTCTCCTGTTATATAACAAATGTTATTACCTTTTTAAAGTTCCGTATGAACTGTATCCTTCGAACTGTAGATTTGAAATTTACTGAGCACGCGCGTTCCTCACGAGCATAACATATGAACCAGCCATCGCTTCACTCAACCACATTTTAGGGAATGTCACTACTCACCTCCGATGACACCACCGCAGAGATATCAAAGAGAGCATAATTCTTACTACCTATAAAACTGAAAGGGGAAAAAAAATCCAATTAAAGAACCTGTCGTCGTGATCTTTATTGTTTTTGAGTACTTATTTATTTGCTTTGTACTGATAGAAAACCCTGTAAAGTACAAAATAAGTAATAAATCAAAACCGTGTTTTAAAAACAAAACCACTAAAAAGTAAGAAATAATATAGTTCTTTACTTACATATATCTAAAATACATTTAAAGTCAAATTAACATTTGGTGTTGGTGCCAAGCAATAAACGGTGATTCAGATCTATCAACATGCTTGGAACATGTTTTGTTTATATGAAGTCGGTTTTTGATTTTGCTAAAAAAGTTTTTATTTCTACTTTTTATAAGCGAGAGTAACATTAAATTACTAAGTATAGGTTACCTGGTCTGCATTATTCCTTTCATATCTCTTAAATAAAATAACCAATCACGAATTAAGTACTGTTTGCAATTGAGGACTTTCATTGTTTTCTCCGAAAGTACTCATCAGACCTTCACCAAATCTACATGGGACCATTTCGACAGAATATTGATTCAAACAAACAAAATATTATTGCTTGCCCATGTCTGAAATGCGTGAACTGATGATACGCAAGCAACAATATTAAAAAAAAAGAACAGTAACATGACTTAGTTTAGTGTATTTACACTTATATTAAAATTTATCGGAACCATTTCTTAAATAAACACGTGGGCCGTCTGAAAACGAGTTTTCGACATAATTTAGACGCCTGCTACTTGAATGTCGTTGGAGTAAGTTCAATATCCATCAGTAACGTGCTCAATACAATTTACTTTCGTCAATAAGCGAGCAAATTGAAGCTAAACCCTTATCGGATCTCTGTAACTATGTTACGTTACGTAGGTACTCACATTATGTCACATATTGCAATAGTTACGTTATTATGTTTCGGAAGCTACATGAAAGACGATTTTCTTTCTTCATAAAGGTCCCTAAATCATTTCATGTTTGCAAAATAAATATAGCGAGCAAAATTATACCTACAGAACGTGCGGTGCATAAATATGTGGAATTATGATAAAGTTATAACTTAATCGGGAACTTTAAACATTAACTGGAAGTTGGGTGTTAAGCACACAACTTCTCACCTACACATACGTATTCGCACACTGTTTGTATTTATTAAGTATTTATAATTTTCTCTGCCATATGAGAAAAGTGCTCGAATAGCTTGTGTAAGAATTATTCTATAATACATTTTTATTCTTTTAATAGTAGTGTTTCGTAGTCAACAAGAAACCCTTACAGATTAGCCATGTCCGTCACATTTCTTTGAATTACGGGGTAGATTCTCGTGGTGCCTTGGAACCTACGATATTAAAAACATAGTTCCTTGGAAACTTACCTACACTAGAAACACGTCGAGCAGTACACCACCCCACCACAAGGTAGTGTGGTGTACTGATAAGTAGACGTTACCTCCCCAAACAGGCAATCCAATTAAGTAGGAATATCCACTATACCCTACCACTCTTAACGTTTATATAGTTAAATATATATATGCGTTAGTAATAGAAATATAGCCTCAAAGTAAGTACTGTAAGGCTGCGTCATGGGATACTAGAAGAAAAGAATGCATTATACTGATACGTATATAAATAACTCTGAGTCTCAATTGTTCTAGTATATCTTAAAATGTCCAGCTTGCCATGCAATAACTTTTGGAGAAAAACAATATCCGCCACCATACGCCGTGCAGCCAGTGATGTCATATTATAATACTCAAGTCTACTTGCTTAAGAGTTTAAATAGCGATAACGGTTGTCTACATAGGTGAGGTGATATTAGAACCTTTTTTTGCAAAACTTCAATTCCATTTATATGAATTGAATAAGAAGGGCTCCAAATCGGACTGCAGTATTCTTGTTGACTGCAAACATAACAATTGAAAAGTGTGAAAGAAACTTCTGGATCTCGGAAACAAGAAAAATCCAGAAAATTTGGCACTCTTCTTCAATATGTGGTTGATATGTTCATGGAAGTCCAGTTTTTAATCCACAACAATTCCCAATTCACGTATGCTTGTAATTTCCTCGACTATGACATCATTAATTTTGTACGCAATGCTACCTGAAATCCTTTTTCGAGTAAATTTCATTTGAAAGCATTTGGAGAGATTGAGCAATTATTCTGGCGCCAGAGACTGATTGTGTTTAGATCTGGTTGGAGTATGGTTTTATCATCAATGGAGGATATCTCCCTATATGTCTTTAAATCGTCTGCAAACATTTTAAATTTGGAGATCAGCGTTGAACACTAGGTCATTTATTAAAACGAGGCTAAAAGGGGACCCAGATGTGAACCCTGTGGAACGCCTGATGGAACAATTTTAACTGAAGATTTGAAACCAAGAACAATCACAAGTTGAGAACGGTTTTTAGATATGACTAGCACCATCGAAGAAGAGATGCCCAAGCTTTTTAATGAGTATATTATGGTTGACCACATTGAATACCCTAGAAGAATCTATGTAAACAGCGTGTTCTTCGTTATTCCGTTCAAATGCCTCAGTAATATCGTTGATATAGATATCGACTAAAAAGATTTGACATTGTAGATCTTCTTGGCAGGAATCCATCATCATCATCATAAGCCTATTAATGTCTCCACTGCTGGGGCACAGGCATTTCCTATGGATGTAATAGGGAGAGTGGGCCATGACCCACCAAGCGGGCCCAGTACGGATTGGCGGGTGGTAACGACTGCAGATTCAGCCGGGAATAACGGCTTAACGTACCTTCCGAAGCACGGAGGAACTCGAGACAGTAAATTTTTGGTCACCCATCCAATGACCGACCACTGCGAAAGTTGCTTAACTTCAATGATCGTAGCGAAATGCGCTAACCACTTGCGCCATCGAGCTCCTCAATCCATGCTGTTGGCTATTTATTAAAGGTTTTATATGAAAGAAAAGTATTTTTGAACTAATGATTCGAAAACCTTGCTTGCCTACCGCTGATAAGATGGATTACGGATATAGGTCTGTAATTTGAAACGTCGTTAACTATAATGACGACTTTTTATAAACAGGAGTGATAAGGGCTTTTTGCTATAAGGAGGGGTAAGAAATTGAAGTGGCATAACAAGTTGAGACGCGCATGTTTTAAGAAAAATGGGTGGTATTGTATTAGGTCCTGATCCTTTGCTACTCGTAGTATCAAGAAGTTGGAGATATTTCAAAATGATTGCTTCGGATAAAGACCGGACAGGACCCTAGTGATGTATGCCATTCATCATCACTACATGAAGAAGACTTTTAAAAAATCTGTGAATGCAGTTATAGTTACTATTAAAAATAAAACGATGTCTCCTTTCAGTAAAATATCCTATCTTCAATATTTAATATACTTTCTCTCGGTGTGAGGTAGCCGTGGGACGCCCTGTATATATGGAGTTGAAAAAGTCTGCAAATAAAGAACTAATTTGTGGACTACCCTGAGCCATTTATTACCAAATAACATTTCCTCAGGTATTTCATTACTGTTGGACCTAACTGACTTTACTTTATGAATGTAAAAAAATGGCTTGGATTATTCTTAATTTGCGACTTAGCGTTATCCTTGAATTTAGAAAATCAGTGTATTATCATTTTATCTCAGCGAGTACGTAACATTTTGTAAGTGAGAAGGTCCCTTGCATTCTCGTATTTCGTATGATGTTTGTGGTACTTTGCTTTTTCTTTTAGGGCACGTATTGATGAACGGCTAAACCAACAAGGATAATCGTTACTACGTCTGGTAACTAGAGGCGTATTATTGGAAATTACAGGATTTAACAGCCTCGTCCACCTATTCGGAGTGCTTGAATTCCTTTCCCCAATTAGTATTATCTAATTCTTTTTTAATAATTTCGCAGTTAGCTTTTGAAAAATTAAGGCATGAAGATTTATTGCAAATTATTCGCTCATTGGTTTGGATATTGAGTGTGACATTTAGAGCAGGGTTATGTTTATCAATACTTACTAATGGCGTAGTACAGATTTCAACGGAAAAATGTTTAGAATTGTTAATTATGATTAAGTCATACGCACATCTACGTTAGGAATTGAATTGATTTGTTGTAGGATGCTATAAGACAGGGTATCTACAAAAATGCTCTCGGTCAAATTTTCGGGTTGACAAGAAAGACCCTTCTATTATGTTATGGGGTAAAAGTCGGTACATAAATAAACTCTTTGTTTTACAAAAGCGATGTATACGTATATTGGTGGATATAACAGACATGGAAAGCTGTAGACCACATTTCATAAAACTTAAGATACTTACTCTTCCATGTATATATAAGTATATATTTGAAATTAGTAAATAGTTAATTGGTGCGCTAAAATAGACATTTATATAAACATTTTAGTGATACATATTTTCAAACACGTAATTTAAGAAATAGAAACAAATTGGCAATACCGTTTACTAAATTACATCTGGTAAGCTCAGGAACATACCATATGTCTGTTAAAATATATAATAAAATACCGAATCATATAAAAAACATTGAAAAAGATTGTACATTTAATAATAATTTAAAATAATTTCTTATAGATAAGTGCAATTATGATTTAAAAGAGTTCTTAAATGATAAATTTTAATGATACCAAATAACAGTATTCTTTTTTTTTGTATGTATGACATTATAAATTTTGTATATGACGTTATAATTAATGATGTTAGACTACTTGATTTGATTTTTTTGACGTAAATTTGTTGACCTAAACTGAAATTATTAAACTAAATTATAATATATTTTGTGAATGAATTTTGAATGGATTATTACTTTGAATGTTATTATTACCTGTTTATTTATTTTTTGTTTTGATTGAAATACATTTCTTGACCTAACCCTAAATGTATTTTATAATTGCTTAAAGTATTATATGAATTAATTTTAAAATTATATTTTTTATCAACTAATTTAATTTTTTATCTATCTTAAATTGTTATCCTATTCTAATCATATCAAATTTTAAATTAATATTTGTATAGGTACTTTTATTATAATTTGCAATGCCCTTGCAGGGCTCATGTTTGCGAGCTGTTATTAAATTTAAGAACTAAATGTAACCAACATGAAGCAATAAATATTATGACTATTATGACTATGACCCTAAGCAGGATGGTCGTCATCTACCTTCTAGGTTAATTTAGACAAGTTGAAGTCTCCAACCAGCCATTTTTTATTGACATATGAGTGAAAGGTTCGATAAAAAGGCGCTCTAATTGATCACAAGACACTGGGAGAGATAAAGAGCATAGATGCAAAAATATTGTATTGATTTACCACGCTTGAGTTTAATTGTGATCCAAAGATCCTCTACTGTTGTCTCCCGGTCAGGCTTCCGATTACACTCAAAAGATTCGGCTATCCTCACTCTTAGTACTGCCAGTAGACGAACATTAAGTCTAATTATCCAAATTTCATATACAATTATACGGATTCATTCAGCCAAGTCTCTAAAAGAATTATGTAACATTATTTAATTGATTCAATACATTGGTCAGTACAGTTTCCGTTTTTGTTCTTGTTTTATTCGAACCAAACAAATAAAAAGTTATACCAAATATTTAACGGTGGCACGGAAACCTTTATGTGTGCAATACACCTTTTTCGGTTTTTGTTGTAACCGTAAAATTTCGGATCTATGCGTTGTTCACACAAACGAATCAGTGGAGCGCTTTCTTTATGCCACAATCGCGTACAAAAGATAAGGGTGGAAAATTGCGTCACACGTGAAACGAAAGTACTATAGGTCGTTTTAACAACACAGACCTATGTTCTGTGATGGTCGGTACTATGGACAAGAAAATGCAAAATAATAGCATGACTTACTCGTTTCCACCAATAGAGAAGACCAGGTATAAAAACGACAAAAATATATAACTTCAAATGTTCACCTATGTATTCCTTTAAACATAAGAATAACATCTGTCCACCTATGTTACGCATTAAATACAGAAACATAAGAATAACGAAAACCTGTCATGGAGGCCCCGGTCCTACCCGAGATTATCCCATTTCGGTTATGGTAATGTTGTAGCTTCATAACAAATGTTGTCATTATATTTAAGAAATCCGCATTTTAACCGATGTAAAGTGCTAAGTCCAACATGCGATGTTCTAGTAATAGAAATACAAATTGTGGGTTACCTACAATGCGATGAGATGGCGCTGCCTTGCAGCTTAAAGAATGGCTAGAAGAATTTCGACGCGGCCGTCAGGGCCGCGGTAGCATAATTGGTCAGTGCATTCGCCCGGATAGCGAGAGGTGCGGGTTCGAGTCCTGTCTGCTGCCTGGTCCGCGTGGATTTTTTCAGGTTATTTTTCTTTAGATTTACAACAGCAGTCTTTGCTTTAGAAACGTCAAGCAGTTACAGCTTAAAAACTAAAAATTACAACTACAAATAGGTAGTTTAATAAAATTTTAATCATCTAACTAACAGAATATTTCATTAACATCAATGCTTTACTCTGGAAATGTTCAATAATCTTATTCAAGTTTCTCACGTCATTCTTCTATCCAACCAGCTTAAAAGCATTCATAAGTCAAATAAAAAGTCTTTATGTAGTCTTAGCATTTAAAAACAAGTTCTAAAGTGTTTTTTTTATATTATCGCGTCGCTTTGTGTTAATTACAGGTTCTGTGCTCTCAAGAAAACCTATCTATACTAAGAGAGAAAGGTATTTCATGTGACTCACTTCTCATTTGGACAAGATGGATATAAATTACATATTGTAATAAAAATCGCATTAGATTAAGACTGAGGGTTATGGTAAAAAACCATTGGGTCAATTAAACCAGTCAGCACGAATTCTGAGTCTGTGTTCTTTGAACCAGATTTTGATTCGTTATACTTAATTAATGTAACAAACAATAACTTTTATTTAAAAAACGTTTTCTTTTGTAGTTATCAGCAGTACTATTCTAGTATAGTAGAATTTTCACGCGTGGATCCGATGTGAATCTGCGCGGTTCCGATATACTCGTAAATGTGTACGGATCCACATCGAATCATGCGCGTGAAAATTTTACAGAATAGCACTGCAGAACGAAATTTTAAAAATCATAGAAAATTTCTAACTTTGTTCTAACTTTAAGTTGTATATATAGCAAATCAAAGACATTTATTTATTTGTTTTAATCGCTTTTATTAACTTAATTTTATAAATAAAAAAAAAATACTGATATAGTCATATTTTTATTTTTAGCATTCCCTATAATTTTTAGTCTCCAAAATTTAGGGAAAAAGGGTCTTCAGAATTTGGACGTAGAGCCTTAATTAATTGTTTTAATACGCCATTTTTATGCAACGGAGACATCATTATTAATATTATATTTATTTTCTTTATTTAATAAATTTAAACAATTCATTTATTATTATTTCAATTTTACGATAACCATAACAGGTATGTTTTTTAAGTTCATTGACCCGTTGATTTTATATTTTCTGACACTCCGAATTTGCTGAAAATGTTTGCATATCCTTATGTGACGTCCATATTTTATCCTGACCTCGAATATGAAGTTAAAATTAAGCTTCGTATGCTTAATTAAGTCTTTTCCTACGGGATTAAACTTAATAAAATCTCCGCAAATAAAGCAAACAGAGTCCACGTAGTATTTACTAATTTTGGAAGGCACTGTACCGCTCGAGATTCACAAAATACGTCGTTTCTCTAAAATGTGACACACATAGAGCGACTGCTCTACTGCTTCCTGTCCAATAGCCGATAAACTTCTGCACTCCTTTCTTTTGTTAATTAAAAGCAGTAGTCCCTCAGGCTTTCACAAAAATATACATTTTTATACTATTCATTGTATAAAGTATAAAGCAAACTTTTAAAATAAAAATTAGGTTCTGGTTGCTTTTCTATACAAAGAGTAGTCAATAAGTAACAGCCATTTTTTTCATCACATCATCATTTCATAATTATCAGTGCATTCGCTCGAATAGCGAAGGGTGCGGGTTCGAGTCCCGCTGGCTGCCTGGCCCGCGTGGATTTTTTTGGATCAAAATTTTCTTTAATATTAACTGACTCTACACCACCTGATATTGTGAAATTAATTAGCTACTCTGTCTGAACTTTTTATATATAGAACTTTTTATGTCTAGAAGCCAAGATAGCAGTTCAGCTGATCGATAGCTGATAGATCTCTTTTTCTTGCCAAATTGTACGATGCTTCTTCACTTTTCCTTCAAAGGGTCCAGGGTTGTAGGAAAGAGAAGTCAATTGTACGGCTCGTTAGTTCAGTTTATGGCTACCGGGAGTACCCGATATCATGTGTTGATACAAACATAAAAACTCAGTGTGTTTTAAGTAATTTCACGTTGAGCTACGCTCATGCTAACTTAGAAGATGCCACTACACATCTCGTTCAAAGGATCCAGGGTAGGAAAGACGAGCCCAATGTACGGCTAAATAAGTATTTAAAATCATATAATTTAAGATCATTTTTATCTTTAATATGATTTATACCTAATTTATCATTATTTTTTAAATTATGGTCAGCTTATATTAAAAAATATTGATATGGGATGAAGAGAATTCTATGATGTGTAGTGTAGAGTTCCCTATTTAGGTAATGTGTTGACACAAACATAAAATGCAGTGTGTTTCATACAATTTTACGTTGAGCTATGCTCATGCTAACTTAGAAGAGGCGTACGTGTACACGTCTCGTTCAAATAAATAATAAATAAATATTTCCAACATTCACACCAATTAGCCTAGCCCCAAAGTAAGCACTATAAGGCTTGTGTTATGGGATGCTAGGGTAACGGATGGAATACATATACTGTACATATATAAGTATATTTATATATAAATACATATTAAACATCCATGACTGGAGTACAAATGCTAGTATTCATCACACAAACATCTGCCCCCACCGGGATTCAAACCCGGGCCTCTCGAGTCGGCGCCACCATGAAGCAGTACAAACCACTCGGCCACAGAGGTCGTCAATTCTTTTCAAGGTTTAAAGGACCTTGTTTGTTCAGTTTATAGCTACCAGAAGTGCCTGATATAATGTATTGACACAAACATAAAAATGCAGTGTGTTTCATGTAATTTCGCGCTGAGCTAACACACGCGGTACGCAGCGCAGCGTGTGTGATCAGGTGCGACGCGCGCGCACCTGCCAATATTGACACTAGGCGCCCGTCCCTCGGCCTTCCTACCGCGCTCTTTAAATTTAAGGAATGCACCCTACAGTCATTCATGATTTGGGTAGTAAAGATACTTAAGAAAAATGGTTAGATGAAACCCCGTTCAAATGAAAACATTCCTAAATAGCTTTTTTGATTAACTCAAATTCTAGTGGAAGTCGTCTTTTGCCTTGGTGAAACTTTTTCGGCTCACCATTTTAGGTTCTTCCGATCGTTCGACAGCAAGCTAACTTAAATTGCCTCATGCCTAGGCGTACCATATAAATCCTTAAACGCCACGACAAGTCTTTAACGTTTCGCTTAATAGCTACAGGCTCCAGGCCACCGCAATTTTCACAGCACATTTTTTAATACACATATTTCAAATATTTTATGTTGAATAATTAGAACACTAGAGAATGATAATATTTTTATTAGGACGTATGTAAGTGCAAATATTTATAAGCATACCAGCCCCCGTAGCATGAGCACCACGATATGATATATAACGCGTTTTTATCACGCTCAATTGTCAAATTACTATGGAGTTTGACAGTCAGACGCGATAAAAAACGTGATACAATGTAGATTGTGGTGCTCATACTACGGGTTCAGAAGAAGGTTGAATTAAGCCGGATTACAATATTCACAAAGGTTAATGGTCAATTCGAATCGATCCATCCATTTTTATTCGAAATGGTAGCGTTTTATTTCCGTTCCCGTCGTTAATCCGGGGATTTGGCGAGCGGGAATGCACCGCTCCGGGTGGGTCACGTGTCGGCGCGGAGTTGCTCGTCGTTCGCCGCTCGCCTGAAATCACATTAAGCGTGGACCGTTCATTAGGCAGGGTCGTCGCACTGGAAAATGACATTCGGAAAATACCGGTTATAGAACGTACTATTAACGAATCAGCGGTTGCATTGGGTAGTTCAGTTGAAGCTGTGACAGTGGAGTCAGCGTTGTGAGATTTATTATGTATTGTAGCTTTTGCTGCTATGTAATATAAATAATAAATATTTCCAACACTCACACCAATTAGCCTAGCCCCAAAGTAACTAAATATATTAAATACATATAATGACATAATCCTAAATAAATAAATAAAGAAACGCAGCGCAGCACTCCGAACGCACCCGCACCGCATCCGATAATGGTGCCGACTCCGCATAGACTAGTTAGAGATACTACGTCGACTCCGTCATGACTCTCCTAACCCAAGACCAAACCCAACACCAGTCCCTCCCTATCACTTTGTATAGAGAATGACAAGGATACACTGCCGTCAAATCCATATTCAGGCTCAGAGAATCATTCCAGAATCGACACCAATGTCAATTTGCGTTGTATCTGAAATACTACGTACTGTTACGCGGATAATCGCGAATGGTTTTTTAAAAAAAATAATATTTTAATCACACTTAAACTTTATTTTAAGAACAATAGAAATATATAGATTTATCGGATAAAGACGTTAAAACGATCTTTAGGCAACCGCACTGAATGGAGGATGGACACGGACTGTCGGATGCTAACCGAGGAGACTAGGGCTTGAGTTCTATAGTGCTGACCAGACATAATGGTCAGTAGGAGCAGCAATATACCTAACATATATCAGATATAACACCTCCCCCTTTAAGAGGAGACTTGGGGTTGACTCTAAGTCTCCGTTAGATTTTAGTTCTGAGAGGGGCAATAGGGCTGGTCATTTCTATTTCAGGATCGTCAGGGTCTTGTCTGTCTGTTTCTGATGCTTTAGGAGCAGATTGAGATAAGGGATTCTTTAGATTAAATTTAAATTGAAAAGGACGGTTGCTGCCAGATCTGCAAATGATTTTCTTAACAATAAAATAAGCAATTATAAAAACGATAAGTATAAACAATAATATTATAAGAATGGAATAATGTGTCCCATATTTCACAATATGTGGATTTATAGGATGTTCAATAGATTTTAAATCGTCTAGAAGAGACTTAATTTTATTTTTGTTTTCTGAATTGAAATCATCCAAGTCTATGTCACGCAAATGAACAGGAGACACATTATTTACTACAACATTTAACTTATCTAAGTTACAACAAGTGTCGTTTATTAAATTAAAATCTGGTACATGGTTAATGGGCGAAGTGATATTTAGAATATTATATTTAGGGACTAATGTAGTGCTTTTACAATATCCAGTACAATCTCTAGGGATACTAACAATACCTGTGCCTAAAATATTTGTTTCATACAATTCAGAATTACGACAATCTATCGAGATTTTGTTGGGTTCTGATTGTATAAAGATCCACTTGTTATTGGACAATGGTTTCCAAATGTCCAACTTTCCAACTATAATTTTAGATTCGCACTGTAACGGTTTTTCACTGATCACTTTTGCTAAAAGTTCACTTTCACATGTCATTTTTGCACCTGTAGAATACAGGTTTTCGATGTCACAAATAAAGTCTTCTGTGCTTATGGCTTTACAGATTTCCAGATTGTCGAAAGTACAATAGTGAGACTTGTCTTTGGTCATTGCAATATATTTATGATTAGGTATAATTAAACTAAACGAGTTTGGTTCTTTAGAGTTGTATGGTATAGGTAGAGCAATGGTATGAAATAATACATATTCTCTGGTGTTAACTAACGGCACTTGCAAAACAAATATAATCTTATTCTTAAAATAATAACAAACTAACTTAGAAATACTAAAAATAAGATACACAGAATTAATGTCTAATACAACAGGCAACTCAAAGTCGTTAGATAAATATCTGTAGTTATCGGCAAGCTCGTGGTATAATTGATTTGGTGTTATGATTGCGGGGTGTAAAATATTTTGACTGCTGAACAAGACAGCATTGGTTATGTCTTCCAACTGGAATGACAAGGTCAGTATTGATGTTTCTAGGATATTGAGTATTTCATTTACATCAGCGCGTATTTGCAGTCCATTAGTTATTTCAGAAATATTTTTTATATTTACGGAGAGCTTGTCGATAGCTTCATTAAGGTTGGCTTCATTACTTCTTATTTTATGTAAAGTGTTATTATAATATGTTAAGGTGGAACTAGTGATCAAAATATTTTCTTTCATAAGCGAAGCTAATTTCTTTTCGTTATTCTGTAATGATGTTATTGCTTCGTCATATTTTAAACCATCATCTTCGTCTAGGGAACCGAAAATCTGTTTTATGACTGTTCCTATACCTCCTATCCATGCACTACGTTTTGTTCTATTGTCTAACAGGTGAGAGATGGACGCATACTCTCTTCTCATTTCTTGAAATTGTGCTGCTAATGGTTGCAACGAGTTACGGCATTCTGCATCAATCTCTATAATCGGGGTTTGTTTACATAATTGCTTTGTAATTTCAAATATGGCTTCGATATTTTGTATATGTAGCTTAAAATGTGAGATATCTACTGGTATTACAATTTTTAACTGTCCATTATTTATTCTAAGTTTTCCTAAGTAATCATAGTAGAGGCCTGAACTTGAGGTAATCGGCTGGATAAAATCTTGGTGAGATTGACTTCGAGTTGAACTGTAAATAATAATTTTAAGACTATTAAAAAAAGGTAAGTATTCTATTCTACTTAATACTCTATTTTTTTTTTTTTTTTTTACTAAACTATCTTTATATCTCTAAGTATGTTATATTCATGTTTTTTTTTTTTATAGGTTTTATGGGCAAGTCGTCGTGTAAACAAAACCCATATCTAAGGTAAGTGTAATATTATTTCTTAAAATTTATTTATACTATTTACTAATTCTATAATATCTATTTACAGGTTCATTTCGACATCCGCCAGCTTCACCTGATCGAAGTGATGGGTGATGTGACGTCGATTAATAAGTAAGGTAAGTGTATTATTACCATTAATTTTTACTATTTTGTAGGGTCCTTTCCAAAGAGGTGAAAGGGCCTTACGCATTCTTAAATGGTTTTTAACATAGACATAATCGCCAGTTTTATATTTCCTCAGGCGACTATGAGTGTCATAATAAGATTTGGAGGATTCTTTGGATTGCCTTATGTAATCTAAAGCCTTCTCCCGAGAATGTTTTAATCTGTTTTGGAGCATTCGCACATAATCAGGGTATGTGGCTCCTGGTGATTCTTCGTAAATAGAGTTTGGAATTACTGGTTTACTTCCGAACATTAATTCGTAGGGTGTGAAGTGAGTTGTTGAATGAACTGTCGTATTATAAGTAAGCATTGCTGTATAAACATAACGAGGCCAATTTGTTTGTTCTTCGTTAGTAAAGGATCTAAGGTACTCTTTAAGAGTTGAGTGACTCCGTTCCAGGGCACCTTGGGTTTGTGGGTGATATGGAGAAGCCCAAAGGTTTTTTATTTTAAGGAATTCGCAAGTCCTTTTAAAAAGATCAGACGTGAAGTTGGTTCCCTGATCCGTAAGGATCATTTTCGGTATACCAAATATTGATATATAGTGAAGCAGGCATTCACTCGTTTCTTCAGCAGTGGTGCTGCGAATAGGATATGCAGAAGAGAATTTTGTGAGATCATCCTGTATTGTTAAAATATATTTTAATTTTGCAGGTCCAGCTTCGGGTAACGGTCCTACAATATCTAAGGATATTCGTTGGCAAGGTTCAGTGGATGTGCTGGTGATCTGCATAGGGGCACGATTTATTTGTCTAAGGGCTTTGTTAGTTTGGCATTGTGGGCATTTCTTTACGTATGATTCAATGTCACTGCGCATATTTTTCCAGTAAAACAACTCTTGAATTCGTTTAAGCATACGGCTCATTCCGAGATGGCCAGCGATTGGAATGTCATGGTTCTCTTTGAGAATTTTTGGGATTTCTGAAAGTGATGGATATAAAATTTTATCTTTATATATGTGGATGCTAATACTAGTATTGTGAAAAAGATAAAGAAGCATATTATAGATTTTGACGAAGTGGTGAGTATCAAATGGATTTTTAAAGTCTGTTATTGCAATCTCCGGAGTGTTTTCTATGTCAAGGTTGACAATAAATTCGTTTCTAAGAGACCTAAGGCTTTCATATAAGTCTTTATATGTAGATTTATCAAAATGGTAGACTTTGAAAAAGAGCAGGTAATAGGACCTACTTTCATGTGTAAAGGTGAGGAAGGAATTAACTGTTCTTTCTTTTTCTATAATTTCGGATTTGTTAGGTATTTTATCGAGAACTTCCTGTACGAAGGGATTCGATTCATCAAGATCGATGGAGGTAGGTAAAATTATGATTTTACAGTGAGATTTTGTTGCTGGTCATTGTTTTTAGGAAAGTGGGATAGTCATCGTCAGGTAGATCTAAATGAACGTCAGTGGATGGTGTTGGTGCGACACTAGGTTGAGGATCAGGAGTCGCTGATTTTTCGGCAACGCTTCCAGGAAGGTTTAACAATTCGTTTTCTGTTTTGCTTTCCAGCGTATCAGAATCGTTAAGTTGAGAACTTGTTCCAGGTTGAGGAGACGTTAAATTATGAGCACTAGGAATCAGTGGATCCACTTCGGGTAAAGGTAGAATTTCTTTATTAAGATCCAGAGGATCTGGTGAGTTTATTTCATCTGGATCGAATGATGGGGGAGATACCAGCAAGTCCATTAGGTCCTTGTCTAGTTCTTGATTGGATTCTTGGATTTGATCGTTTTCGGGTATGTTTTCGGAAATTGGTTGAATAGGATTCACCGGGTAACGTGAGAGGGCGTCGGCATTTGTATTTATTTTGCCCTTCTTGTAGTGAATGTCATACTCGAATTCTTCTAATTTTAAGCGCCAACGGATCAGTCTCGATCCAGGGTCCTTAGAATTGAATAGCCACTGTAGTGGTTTGTGGTCTGATAGGATTTTGAATTTATTACCATATAAATATGGCCGAAAAACTTTAGTTCCAAAGACGATTGCTAAGCATTCCTTTTCAGTGACGCTATAGTTACACTCTGCTTTATTCAGAGTGCGGGAAGCAAAGGCAATAGGGCGATCACGGCCCACTTGACCTTGGGATAGAATAGCCGAAATAGCGTGATTCGAAGCGTCGCATGTCAAAAGAAAAGGTTGAGTGAAATCTGGATACGCGAGTACTGGGGCGGTAACTAGTTTTTCTTTGAGGGTTTCGAATGCAAGCTGTTGTTCATTTTTCCAGTTATATGGAACGTCTTTCTTTAAAAGAGATGTGAGAGGTTTTGCTAATTTGGAAAAGTTATCAATAAATCGTCTGTAATAGGATACGAGTCCAAGGAATGATTTAATATCCTTGGGATTTTGAGGAATTGGGTACTCAGAAACAGCCTTAATCTTTTCAGGATTTGGTTGTACACCACTTTCATTGATAATGTGGCCCAGGTAAGCTACTTCCTTACGTAGAAATTCACACTTATCTGGCTGTAATTTTAGATTAAAATTTCTGAGTCTTTCAAAGACATTTTTGAGATTTTCTATATGGGATCTGAGATCGTAGCTATAAATCACTACGTCATCTAAATATACATAGCATCTGTTGCCCTGAAGGCCTGAGAGACATGTGTTCATAAGTTTTTGAAACGTAGAAGGGGCATTCTTAAGGCCAAATGGCATTCTATTAAATTGGAAGTGTCCCTGAGGGACGGAAAAAGCTGTTTTTTGTGCGTCTTCTGCGTTCATTAGGATTTGATGGAAACCGGAAGTAAGATCGAGGGTACTAAAATATTTACTGTTTCCTAGTTGGTCCAGAATTTCAGAAATTTGGGGAATTGGATAAGTCTCTCCGATTGTAATATTGTTTAATTTCCGGTAATCAATAACTATTCTCCATTTTCGTTGTCCCTGGGCATCTAGCTTCTTCGGTACAACCCAAATGGGAGAGCTCCATGGAGATGAAGAAGGTTCAATAATGTTCTGATCAAGCATTTTGTTAATTTGGGTTTCTACTTCCTTCTTGTGGCACTCTGGGAATCGATAGGATTTTGTATGGATGGGAACATCTATATTAGTTTTAATTTTATGATCAAGCGCTGTAGTATATGTTAACTGGTCGTTGGGGAGATAGAAAATGTCGGAGTATTGGGAACATAGTTCCGTTAATGAAAGGTATTCTTCCGTGTTTAAGTGAGACAGCCTGAGAGTGTTGATTACTTCTTTTGTGCGATCGGAAGCATTTTTAAAGTTTGAAGATAAATGTACGGCACATGAATGTATAGGTTTAATTTTGAAGTTTTGATTTTAATGGGTAGCTCGGATGTGTTTGCAACTGTAATATTAATCCTCTTATTATATGGAGCCATGGTGATGACTGATGAAAAACCGGTCGCCTAAGAGGGTGACAGACGAATGTATGTGCGTTTAATGGACGCCTTAGACCCGACGCCTTACGCCTGTACTTAGCGAGTACATGTTTATTAATAATATGGAGCCGATCTTCTGTGTCTATTTGTTTTGTGACACAGCTTTGATTAGAGCTAAATGACTGGCTTGGTTCCTGCATTGCTAACAACTCACTGTGTGGTATTGAATTCGTCACGATTATGGACGACATCGGCCGTATTCAAACAGATCTTTGATTTATGGTTTAGATAGTGTTTTGTGTGATGCACAGTATTTATATAGCATGCAACTATAAAATATATGTATTGTAACGTGAAAAACCGGGTAAGTAGGGTAAATAAAAAAAATAATAACTTAAAAAAATTGTGTGTGTCAGCTCCGACGCACGACTGGAGTTTACTCCTTAAGTTCGATAGTTTAACCAGACGCAAAAAGAGTTTATTTAACTTAAAAAAGATTGATACTGTATGAAAGGGTAAATTAACAAATTAATGAAAATAATATACATATATAAATATATATTTATTCATTTCATATACATTTATTATAACTAATCGACGAAATATTTTACATTAAACTTTTTACAATAGTCAATTTCAGATGTGCATAAATATGTCATTAGGAATGTTGATAAATTATGTAATTATTACTATCAGACTATTATCATTTTTTTAAATATTAATTAAATCAACATTGTCTGCATTATTAATTACAGTGACAAGTGGTTTATGGTAACTAAAATAAGACACATGGACGTTCGTAGATACGTGGTTCACGAATCTTGAAAATAATATCAATGGTTGTACCATACCTCGTTGTCCCCATTGCTCTATCAGAAACAATATCTATAATAGGGCACTTATTTGGGGCTGGTTACCCGTGTGGTCCCTGGATTTAGGAACGGTGTCATTGGATATATATGATTGAGTCAGGATTACGGGATTGGGCTTCGCGAGACACCTCCGTGAGCCCATTATTCGTTTAAAGGATCGGCCGAGGAATCAACTTCGTCGCGGCCTTCCTCTTGTTCGGGATGTTGGAGAAAATTCACACGCGAGGATTGGTAAGGATTATTATTCGTTGGGTTCTGCTGGACCCTAAAGCGATTGTTATTATATTCGCGTCTTTTACACGCTGAGATATCGTGGCCAGGTATCTTGCAATAGCGACAATAAACATTATAAGCCCCTTGTGATGTGGGGTTAGATGGTCTTTGTGAATTAAAAGATGAATTAATAGATGAATTATGATTTGGTTTAGGAGGACCGGCCCTAAATTTGTTACTGTTGTTATTATTTGGTTTTTGGTCTTGCTGTGGACGTCTATATAGCGTCTGCTGTATACGTTCCTCTGAAATGGCATAATTAATTGCCTCGTTTAACGACTTGGGAGATTTGCATCTAATAATATTAGAGATTCGGGGGTGAAGCCCCATTACGAAATGGTGAAGAGCAAGGTCTTCCATGGCTGCGGTACGGCCAACTAATTCCTTGGCCTTAGTATTCGAAAGTGATATTTCAGTTAATAGTTGCGAGAGGCAGGTCTCAGTGCGCAATGCATACTGGCTAACACTGTCTTGAGGGCCTTGCCTATTTTCTTGGAGTTCGGTAAGCAGATGTGAGTAATGTTTTCTTTCGCTAAATTGTGTTTTCAAAAAGTCCTTGAGCTGTTCCCAAGATGTAAACTCTTTTATGGAGCAAGCGATTTCTGCTTTCCCGTGGAGTTGACTGAGGATAAACTTAAATAAAATAGGGTTCTGTGCGTCTGATGCAAGACTGAATGCATTATCACAATTTACTAGAAATGAGTTGAGAGTTTCCCTGCTGCCATCATAAGATTTGACAAATTTGAATAAAATGTTTAATTCGAGTTCGGCCATTGTGAGAGCTGCAGCGGTTTTCCTCGTGATGCGAGGTGAAAGCTGAGGTGACTTCGCGCCGGCGTTACCGGAAAACAGCTCTGGCTCGGGAATCTCGAAAAACACACTTTGTTCTTCGGGGTTTGAACCTCTTGGCATAGCTTATTATTAAAACTCAAATTTAAAATAACCAATTGGAACTGTTAAGCATCAAAATTATTCACAATAAACAATTTGTTAATATAGAGCGATAAACGAAATAAATTAATCGAACAATGTTTATAATTTATAGGACTGAATGTTTAATTTAACTTAGTCTAGACAATGACCAAAGACTTACAGTACAAAAACTGCGTGGGCGACCGATAAGAACGCGACGGCGGCCAGGAACATTCCGATGCGATAAGGACGTTGCAGTACGACTCCGTACGGGCTTCAATGTTCTTGAATAATAACTTGAATTATACTTTGGTTTTCAGGTTCAGGATACCTCGATGAACAGTCACGTAGTGAGATAAAGGCCAGGTAAGTATCTCGTGATGTCTTCCTTGCAGGTTGTGGCTCGGGGAAACTTCGCAGAGCAGGTAAGAAATTGCGGTACAGGATGCAATTAATTCTTCTTTTCAGCACGAAATTATCCTGTCAAGGATCTGGATGAATTTTGTAGCACAACACTTCAATAATAGCACGATCAGTTTTATTTATTACACTTATGTTTTCTTCACTAACACAAGGTGAGTTTTCCTTTTTTTTAGGATAAGAATTATAGATTATTTATGATTGGAATCCGGGGCGAGTCCGTGACGCGGCGCCTGGGCACTGGGAATTTCCGGATCCCACCGCTGCCACCAATTTGTTACGCGGATAATCGCGAATGGTTTTTTAAAAAAAATAATATTTTAATCACACTTAAACTTTATTTTAAGAACAATAGAAATATATAGATTTATCGGATAAAGACGTTAAAACGATCTTTAGGCAACCGCACTGAATGGAGGATGGACACGGACTGTCGGATGCTAACCGAGGAGACTAGGGCTTGAGTTCTATAGTGCTGACCAGACATAATGGTCAGTAGGAGCAGCAATATACCTAACATATATCAGATATAACAGTACGAGTACGAGTATTGTAGTCTGTGCAGTATTGTACCCACCCAATCCATGCAATCTGTGGTGTGTTTTGTACTTTGTACCTTTCGTTTTATAAAGTGGATGGATGGATGCCACGTACCCATTGTCACGTTGATTCGTAATAAGAGCGTCTCCGAGGAATCGTACATCGCCATCTGTCCTTGGCAAATTGTATTCAGGACGACCGATGAAGTATTATATAGACTGTAGGTTGAGCACCTTTTCGATTATAGATTGCAGAAAGTCGTTAGAAGCGCCTTGTGGGCGGGGCAAATGCGCCATAGTAAAGTGTTCACTTGACCAAAACTTGGATCTGATTTCACCGTTGCTCTCGGGTGTGAGTGCTGATTGGTTCAATTGTTTGATGTAGCGTCATTTGATTGGCTCCAAATAGATAATTTGGAGGAAGTGTAGTGGGGGCGAGCCGGCGACATCGGTTCCCATACACACGGTTTATGATCACCCTTGAACCTCTTTGTGTGTTCTGTTTTTTCGATCTCTGACAGTTGATTTTGTTGTTTATTTGGCTTAAAAGATTTCTATGGGGAGACTTTACTTTTTTGCTCTTTATCATTATTGATGAAATACAGAATCAGTACTACATCATTTTAGCAGGTCAGTAGATTGTTCTTATGTACTTTTGGTTATAAAGCACGTAATTAAACGGTCAAAATCGCATATTATGATTTTTTTTTCATATACCATTTGTTCTATGTTTATTTTCAAATAATACTAATTTTCATCATTTATTTAACTTCTTTCAACTTTTATTTTTCGTTAAAAGACAGTCTGTTATCATCTATTTACACTACAATTTATGGACATATGTTTAGTTGAATAAATTTTTCAGGGTTTCTCCAACCCAACAATTTGTGTTTGTAAAATTAAAAACATCTCGTAATTATCGATGGTTTTTAAATACTACACGTAGTATTATACAATTGTGAGAATGATTACGTATTGACCAAGACTGTTTTTTATTAAAGTTTAATGTATTAGTGTCTAATAATATAGCATTCCTTTACTGTCGTAATTCTATTCATAAAAACGTCCTGTGTAAGACACCTGTAAAGACAATGTTGTTAAAGCTGTTTCTTATTCTGGGCGTTTATTTGATTAAGACATATTTTTAGGGGCCTTTACGTGTGTTATATGGGACCCACACAAAATAGGCACTGGGTGTCGAGTTGCTGAAACGTATGTGTTATATGGCCATAAGAAAACTGTTCTATAATTACAAAACTCAAATATTTTTTTGTGTGTTTTTAACATTTATTTAACAGCTATATCCATAAACCTCTTATCAGGAAAATCTAATTTGTTTTCACAACAATTGGCTTATAAGTTGAACATAAATACAAATTACTCCATTTTAATGGAATAACGAATGGGATAAGATGAAAGGTTTTCCTTTGTGCTTTATTTAATAAAGCATCGCGAAGGGAGCCTTTAAGGAAACGAAATCTGATTCCGACTAAAGAATCAGTAAGAAATTAAGTTGATGCTTAGAATGTAGTAGCTACGTCAACATAATCATCAGCCTATTAATTTCCCCACTTTTGGGGCACAGGCCTTCTTCCCTACGGATGTGTAAGGGTTTTATAGTGTATTTTTATTTCTCACTGATCACAGGATATTACACAACCCTAAAACAACTTATCCTAGATACAAAAATGTATATATAAGGGGTCTACAGAGAACGACTGACGCAATCGCTCGTCGTCGCATCATACGTGCAGTAAATGCTTAGTTGACAATACTGTGTCAGATGGAATAGGGAGATTGACCAATGACGCACTACGCGGGCCCCGTGCGGTTTAGCGGGTGATAACGACTGCACATGCAGCCGTTAGCACCATTAGCCGTTAGAGGCTTAACGTGCCCTCCGAAACACGGAGGACCTCGAGATAGAAAGACTTCTGGTCACCCATCCAATGACCGACCACTGAAAAAGTTGCTTAACTTCAACGATCGCAGTCGAACGCGCTAACCACCCGCGCCATCGAGCTCCTCGAGCTACCTACAAAAATTGAATACTTGTATAATCTAAAGAAAAGTAACACCTGCGCTTTAAAAATGAATATTTCGCGGAACGATTTTTCAGATGCTGGATTGGATATTTATTGAAATATCCCACGTGGACTAGACTGGTAGGAAATGATACGAAATTTTATTGGCAAATTTAAGCGAAACCGCAACCTCAGTTTTATTTCACTTATTCAAGAGGGATCGGTGTACCAATTCGCAGACGATACCTGCCTGGTAGCTGGTAGCCGCCAAAAGTGTCAGTAAAGCTGATCAAATAATGCAAAATAATTTTGATATCGTATGTAAATGGGCCCATGACGTTGGTTTGACATGAACGCTCAAAAGACTAAGTTATTGCATATTCACACTTCTCACAATAAGCCGACATCACACCCACCGTGGTGGGTACAACACACAATCATAATTGCATTCATAACCAGACACATAATTGCACGTGTCAGTCAATTGAAAATGTAAAACAACATATGTATGTGGGTCTTTTGATTGACGAGAGATTTAGCTGGGGACCATACAAAGATTACGTATGCGGCAAGTTCAGTAGTGCAATTCTGTAAAACCCATAATCTCATCTCACTGTGTGTGTCGGATCCATTTTGCTTTCGCTCTCTAGGTTTCGCATCACGGAATTTTCGCATTCTGTAACCAATTGTACAAGCAAGTGAAGCGAGATGTCATTTATATCCTAAGTAATTTGTAGTGTTACCATTTTAAAAGTTTTTGGTAAATCGAGATATATCGACTTAGTTATTATGCGTGAAAAAAAGCACGAAAATTTATTTTTTAGATATATTTGTAGATATGAGGCTCAAGTCTAAAGTTTTAATGAATGTAAAGTTAAAATAGTCTTATTTTTAAAGTTTGGTAACTTGACCGAATGAGGGCTTACTCTATGCACATCTCTGTAATCGAGTGAGAATCGACGCTGGCGCTACTAAGTGAGAGTGGCGGTTTAGTAAACTATCACAGGTGAGACCATATCATACCTAAATGGCTTTGACGTTTCAATGGCATTCTGTAACGAATTTCAGCGCTTGTTTACACCTCACATTAAAAACCGCACTCGAAAGTAACTGTCAAAATAAAAGTTACTCATTAGCTGCGGTAATAGAAGTGATTGTACGAAGTGAGTATTTTTGTAGACTATTATCATCATAAAACAAGAGTAATTATTAAATTATTTATAATTACGTTGCTTTTGTTTATTTAAGTAATAATTCTTTAAAATTATGTCTATCTAGTATTTCAGATGACTCACTCTATTACTTGCTTTTTACTATAGAAAGCCCATGTATGATGTAGATTTGGCCAGAAGCCGCCTACAAGCCCAATTTCTGTGTAACCTTGAGTAATTTCATGTGAAGATGAATATGTGACTAAATAAAGATTTTTTCAACAATTGGAAAATGATTTAAAGTATTTATTTAGAAGAAACCAAGTGTAATGGAAAAGGATTATCCAATAGAATGAAGGTAAAGTACCTAATTGCATAACAAAAATAAAACCCAACCAAGAATCTTTTTATAACAATTATATAAGAATAAAAAGTTTTTTTTGTTTCAGATACTGTGTACACTTTCATTTGTGCAAATGGGAGTTACTAAGGATAATAGGGCAAAAAATTACACACATTTATCCCAACCATCAATATCAAGACTTGTAAATGAAATTGCCACCTTTTTAAGATTTTATGTCATCCAGACATAGCAAAATGCATCACAATGCCAAGTGATAAAGAATTGGTAAGTAAACTTTGATTCACTACAATTAAACAAATACTTGGGCAAATAGGTGTACAAAAGATATAATAAAGTAGACCCTCCGGTATAAATATTACATATAATTGAAGTAGAACAGTGTTTCTTAGTTTTTGCAATCCTTTACTTTAATTATTTTAGAATATTTTATGTGGGGAATAAAATTTCTATTTGTAGTTTATTTAAATTATCTAATACTTAAGTAGTAAATGCTAACAGAGCTATTCAGGACCACTTTTTATTTAATTAATTTTTAATGCCTTTACATTACATATGGCGGTCTTAATGCCAGCATAGCATTCTCTACCAGTCAACCGGAAGGAACGAGAGTCAATAAACGACATTTAACTTTGGTTTAGACCAATTTACCTTTAAAAAAACTACTAGGTATATTTTTTTGGAGTTATTTTAATAAACTTTACTTTTGTTACAGATTTTTGGAGAAATTTAAAATGCCTGCAGCTGTTGGTAGTATAGACTGTACCTTTATCACCATAATAAGACCAAAAGAGCCTTTAGTAAAAAGCATAAGGCAACGGTGTTGTGTAAACATTAAATGTAGTTAATGTTAATTGAATAAATATATTTAGATTTAAAAAATAGTCTCTCATATTTTTAACCCTTCACCACAGTAAACTACAAAAGTAATGATTTTATTGAACTATTTCATCATCAGCCTATTCCTGCCCCCACTGTTGAGGCAGATGGAATAGGGAGACTGGCCGTGACCCACCTAGTAGTAGGACCTAGTGCGGACTGATCAGTGCTAAGGACTGCAGATGCAGCTGGGACCAATAGATTGATGTGTCATCTGAAACACGGAGAAGATCGAGATAATAAGTTTTTGGTCACCCATACAATTACCAAAAGTTGCCTAACTTACATGATTGCAGGACGAATACTCTAAGCACCTGCGTCTCCGGGCTCCTCTTTATTTAGATTGAATGTTTTAAATGTTCTACATAAAAACTAACTATTTAAGAATTAGTTTCTGTGTAGTTCCTATATTTAATATACATACCTACTTAATTCTGAATGATATATAATATAGACCGGCGAGTTGCGTAAACCCCCATTGCAATGAAAATGAAGATAATTTAATAAAAGGGTGATTATTTATAGTAAAACTCATTAAAATAAATATGTAACATTTTTATTCATAAATTATGACAGATGCCTTTGAAACTGTACATTACATTGTTACATTTTTGTCAGAGATGCTCGTCAGCCTATTTGCCAATTTTTATGTTTTTTTTTTGTATATAAATAAAGAGAAAATTGAATATTAATCGATGATTTTCTGAACAAGTATCTGAGTGGTGTTATATAAAGCAGTAGTAGTGGATCACTAAATAGCTCAGTGATTATTACTTCCATCTGTCAAAAGCAGTTGGCGAATAGGCCTACTGTGGCCTGTCTGGTGTGGTCTGCAGGTTGTAGATGAAGCTGGCGCAGTGACCACTTCTCATGAATATAATGTAAGCAGTCTAGCACCGCAACAATAGGCCATGTGTCATTAGACAAATTTTAACAGACATCTTTGTTGAGATGGAGGCGAAGCCTGCCAAGGACTTGTTGTGCGTGTTGCTGAAATAAAAAAAATATATATAAGTTGTTGAATAACAACAATAAATGTCACAATTATGATTGGGCCTGGGTCAGAATAAACTTATTAATGATACTCTTTTTTTCTTTTAACACAAACTTTATGATTCTTATAAAAGTAAAGTATTGAGATAAGAAAATAATCAATATTATTACATTCTATTAATACGTACTTGGAGCACTATATTCGGAAATATTCACAACTACAAAATAACAATATGTACGAATCAAATTTTCTCTTATTCTCTTTTTACAATGACACTTATAAATAAATCCGAAAATATATAAAAAGAACATAAATCAAAAAAGAATTAAAAGAACTTATTTTCTAATGTGCCAGTGCCTGCGAGCGAAATGTCCATAGACACTGGCTGTATTGCGACATGGACCAACGTTTGTGCGGTGGAAATAAAATAATCAAATTTTATGCCAGTCAATTTAATGGTGGCTTTTCAAACAAGTGGCTAACATAGTCTTACAAAAATAAAAACTACTGTAATTTACGTATACTTACAACATTTCGAAGAAATTAGTGCCCTTTTCCTTCTTGTAAGATTAATGGGCGGTCTTGAGATCTATAACGTTTTCTACTCTACATGGTAAAATTATTTTAAAAAAGTATTTTAGATAATACACGAACAATTTTTAACCTAGAATAAACCAAGAATAAAAACACAGACCACAGATTACAAGATTTTATACAGTAGAGATTATCATATAACGCAAAGGCAATGCGCCGTTCGGCCAAGTTATCAAACTTTAAAAATAAGACAATTTTAAGTTTAAATTCAGTAAAACTTTAGACCTAGGCGTCGTATCTACAAATTTATCTAGAGAATCAATTTAAGTGCATAGAGCAACACGGCCGAAGCGGCCAGGAGGGAAGTAGGCATTCACAGCTTTTCCCTCTGCCGATTTTCCCCCGCAACAGGCCCAGCTCACGAACAAAACTAGTTGCGCTCGGATATTTCTCTAAACTGAATCAAGTCACGTGAGTGTATGTTAGGAGATCAAAAATGCCAAAATGTTCTGTAATTTTTTTTTAAACATGTATGGAACATAAAACTAATAAAAGGATTATATTTCACATATAAGTAGAATTATTAACATAGTGGTGTCGATTCTGGCATGATTCTCTAACCCTAAACTTCAATTTGACAACATTGTATCCTTGTCATTCTCTATAGAGAATGAAGAGGAGAGACTGATGTTAAAATTAGTTTTAAGTTTAGAGAATCATGCCAGAATCGACACTATTATTTCTATTTAACCACTTTTAAAAACACAATGGTGTCGATTCTAGCATGATTCTCTAAACCTAAACTTAAATTTGACAGCAGTATATCCTTGTCATTCTCTATACATAATGAAAAGGAGAGACTGATGTTAAATTTAGTTTTAAGTTTAGAGAATCACGCCAGAATTGGCACCAATATAAATATTATTTTGTTAAAATTCAATCGTCGGACTTGTTTCACAGAACAAAAAACCTGTCAGTACATGTTTTGGATCCGTCGAATCGACTTCATTGATACCTGGCGAAAAAACGAGGGTGTATTGTCTATTTTTTTATGCGTGTGTCGTAAGTACAGTTTAATTTTTTTGCGAATGTATATTAAACTGCCTTTGTGTGCATACTCCTCCCTCGCAAAAGTAGCAGAATGATTTTAATAGTATTATGGATTATGTCCCTACTTCTTTCCGTGTTGCTCTATGAACTAAGTCGATGTATCACGATCATAGACACATGCTATACCTATGATCTCGACTTACCGAAATTTCTTAAAATGGTAACACTACAACTCACTTGCGATAAAAATGTCATCTCGCTTCACATGGTGGTAATATATTTTACAGAATGCGAAAATTCCGTAAAGCGATCCGTTCTGTGATGTGAATGCATATCCGCCGCATTCAGTGAGAGCCATAGATACAAAACTATGCCATAGATGAATGATCGGTCTCACTTCAAGCGATATCTATGATTATAACTATGTCTATGATTGCAGCAATTGCTGATTCTGTTTTTCATAAAATGGATTAATTTAATTATTCATTGGTGTCGATTCTGGCATGATTCTCTAAACTTAAGCTAAATTTATCATCAGAGTATCCTTTTCATTTTGTATAGATAATGACAAGGATACACTATTGTCAAATTAAGGTTTAGGTTTAAAGAATCATCCAAGAATCGATTCTAGTATCTATCTATTAAACTTTTAACAGAATGGAACTCCGCGCACTTGGGGCATCGTTCGAAACCTACGGCTATGAGTGGAACTTTTTACCAACGTTTAATGTTGACATAAAATCAACGATATTAAATACCCTAGATACAACACCACGAACAAAATCGTGGCTGAAACCTGTCCAAAAGGTAAATTGGACGATATGCGGAGCTCCGTAAGATAATCGCGTAGTCAAAAACAATGTAAGGCATTATTTAAACATTCAAAGTTACATTTAATGTAAAGGTCTTAATTAAAACGCATGCGTCAATGAGTTATGACAGTTCAAAATGCAAGCTCGTAAAAATTTACCACTTATTGCTATACGCGTAAGAATAAAGACCTTATTTCTTTGACTCTACGCACTGAAGATGCGCTATTAGCAACATAGCAGGTACGGACCGTGAGGAAAAGAGACAACTATATTACCGATCATGCATTTGAATATCACGTTTTTTTCTATTAAATCAATTTATAGTAAGTATTAGAACATAATTATTTGCTTCAAATGCGTTAATTTTACAAACATTTATTAGATACCTGTAGAAAAGGACACTTTACGTACTATAAGTATTTATTATGCATTTTTTCACGGAGCTTTGCGGCATCTTGATTTTCAACGTAGTGCTTGAGTCGTGTTCAAGCACTTCTTGATTGGGACACATTTTGAGCACACGTGTTGCATCTAGGGTATTTAATATCGTTGCATGTCAATTTTGACATTTGTTGCACCTAGAGCGTAGTTTGGAACGCACCCCGGTAAACAAATGCAAACACCCACTTAGGTTTTTGCGTGATTTTATCAAAAGCGGTCTTTTTTGCTGATGGCCCAGGAGCCAAAGCTGAATAAATTAAAAAAAATATATTAAAAGCGGTAAGTATTTTTCCATGAAGAAATCTCATCTAATATTCCCAAAAGTTCAATGTGGAAATTACATTTGTTAAGAAAATCGACTTCCAAACGTATTGCGGTCATTGTTTAGTTTGTTTTTGGCACATTTGAAAAACTGTAGAAGAGAGGCGAGATGAAGTAAGTTAAATAAAATGTGGTTTTGATTACTGAAGTTTTAATTTATATTAAAATCATTTCTGTTTTTTGCAGTGGTGTCACAATCGTCGCATCCCTCTGTAGAGCAACTTAATGTTTTGATCGAGTTCCTGGCAGCTAATAGAGATTTAGCTAAAGATTTCTCTAAGAACCTCAGTGCCAAATAAAGCTATCATGGCTAGCTCCAACAAATGAGGCATCGACATGCAAAACATTGAGATCGACATGAACAATCTGTAACAAAATATTTACAAAATTTAATTCCAGTCTTTTAATTTATCTTTACATAAATTTATATATTTATATGTTCATGAAACATGACAAGTTTTAAGAAAGTAACAAATAGATGAAAATCAGTTAAAGGTGTACTTACTACTTGAACATTTCTTGCATGCTTACCTTTACGACAATAATACCCTTCTTCATTTTCTTTGGGTCGTATCATGGTGACAAAGATACCATCTATGCAAACAACAACTCCAGGTATTTGAAATTTCTCAAAAAAACTGTAACAAAGGTAAAGAATAGCTCATTTAATATTTACTTTAGTAAAGAAACTACCAATAAAAGTATTTTTTATGATTTCATTACCTAAAATACTTTAAGACACGGGCTCATAGATTTTTTAGAATTCTGATATTGTTCCAGGATTGTAAAAGTTATAAGAAACACTGGTCTACTTGATTTATAATATAATATTTAACTTATTGGTTATTCTAGTTAATCAGAGTTTACTTACTGATCCTTTAACACTTGGTGTTGAGATGCATTTCGCAGAAATGTTATATATTTTTACGAATTCTGGATGACTTAAAATTGAGGCAATTTCATTTATACTTCTTGACATTAATATTAAGCACAAGGCAATAGAGTGAGGTCTGAAAAAATAGGTGGACATGAGTTTTTGAATTATTAAATAAACAATGAGACCTACATTAAAAATACTTACTTTAAAAGATCTTCTATAAACAAAAATCGTAATTTATTAGCAAAGTTTGTTTGATTGATTGCCATAGCTACACACTAAGTCACTTTGACATAAAAATTCGAGTGCGGATCCGAAAGTGAGTGTAAAATTTGTTACAGAATGCCATTAAACTTCAAATCCTTGAGCATATTGTCAAGCTATATCCTGCATTAGTTCATTTCACCGCCACTCTCGCCTAGTAGCGCTAGTGTTGATTCTCACTTGACTACAGAATGCCAATGATAAAATCCGAAACGGATCCGCGTTCGAAAGTGAAATGTGTCTTTACAGAATGCCACTCCAGATCAACCGCGAGTTGACCCGAATTACAGAATGACAACTAAGTGTTGATCTTTGCTTGAGTACAGTTAGAAAGGGATGCCGCTATAAGCTATATATAGCGACATCCCTTCTAACTATGCTCAAGACTAGATCAACTGAGAATCTTTCTATAATACCGGCCTTAGATTCATATGTTTGTCCCTAGCTGAATCTGTTGTAAGTTATGGCCTAAGTAGTTATGGAAGAACTTATAACACATACATAGAGGATATTTATAAAATTCAATATAAAATGATAAAGATAATTGTACCCAAATATATAAAAGTTAAATATAAAGGTAACGCACAAGAATTATTTCGATATTGTAATGTGATCAATGTTGACAAAATAAAATACGTAATCTTACCGAATGCAACTAGACTAAGTACTTGAATATTAATAAAAGACCAGATAATCTGAGAAATGTGTTGGATAGTAGAAAGTATTTGTTGCCGAAATGTAATAATGTCCACGGAAATAGAAAAAAATGTTATTTAATACCTTCCTATCTCAATGAATTTCCTAGTAATCTACAGGAAATGTACTCAAACATTGTAATTAACAAATATATTACTTACAAAATAGTCAACTTGAAAGTGTATAAAGTGGTAAAGGAGTGGCTCTCAACCTTATCAGGTTGTCGTGTATGGTTTTTGAAATATGTATGTGTACGGTTTGTATTTTTATAATAAAATAAATAAATAAATTTAAGTTTGGCATGACACCGGCAATTTTTTTTAATAGAATTACTTTAGATTCAGGGAAACTATAATTATTATAAGTAAATTGTCAAATAAAACATGAATATTCCCTATTGTCGCAATGTTTCTATATTTCCGTGTTTACCTATATTTTTAAACAACTTCAAAACGGAGGTACTGAATTCGTCAATATATTTTTTAGTGTTGTTTGTATAACCCCGAGATGCGAAGACTAACTTTGGTAAACTTTTTTTTTAAATCAGTTTTTGGCGAGTTGGTCTCATATTCGAAGATCTGACGAGTACTTTTGGAGAAAACAAACTTCTCAATTATAAGCAGTAGTGAATTCGTGTCTGGTTATTTTAAGAAATATGAAAGAGATAATGCAGCCGGTTACTTATACTGAGTTGAGTAGTACAAGGTCTCCCGCTGTAGATTTGCGAACCTATGGCGTAGTTTTTCGACATTCACAAGTGCTTATCACAGCCTAGACTGAATAAACGATATTGATTTTTTTTTATATTTGTCTTTTTTTTTGATATTATTCTGGTTTATAAAACTGGAAAATAAAAACGTTTTTAACAAATATATAAACCGACTACATGAAAGCATAACTACTAAAAAGTAAGAAATAATACAATAATTATAAATTGTTTTAAACTTTCATGGTCACTAACATTATAGCTATTAACGGGATTGTTACCATGTACCACAAATTATCTCGACAGAACGCCACTACATACCAAGATTAGTCAGGGAAGCGATTGAAATGACCAAACACAAGAATTTCAATCGTGAGGATAAATTTAAATTGTCATCCAGTGGTTCGTAATTTCGTATGTGTAAAAACCGCGAAAATCAAAAAAGTGTCGTTCCGCGATTTGATACTGTGAGTATTGTGTGTCGGGAACAGGTGCAAGTGAATACTGAGAATGTGACCAGTGGTAGGGGTATCGAGCGCAGTAAAGACGACGACAGAGGGTAGACCGATTTGTCTGCCAATAACATCTACCCGCAATTACTCCAGTTACTCCGTGATCATGGCGCTTGCAACAGTGCCGAAATATGGGAGACTCATAAAAAACAAGGTATGTACATGGTAACAATCCCGTTATTAGCTATACTATAATAATTCTTTATTTATAAATTAACTACATTTAAAGTCAAATTACATTTTGAGTTGGTGCCAAGCATGTTGATACGTAGTCTGAGTTAGCGTTTCCTGTTTGGCACCGACACCAAATTTTAATTTGACTCTAAATGTAGTTAGGATATCATCATCATCAGCCTATTAATGTCCCCACTGCTGGGGCACAGGCCTTCCCTATGGATGGAATAGGGAGATTGGGCCATGACCCACCTAGCGGGCCCAGTGCAGTTGGCGGGTGCTAACGACTGCAGATGCAGCGGGGACCAACGGCTTAACGTACCCTCCGAAGCATGAAGGAACTGGAGATAGAAGATTTTTGGTGCCGCGTCTAATGACCGACCACTGCGAAAGTTAAGATATAACAATTATCCTTCGAGATATGAGTAAAGAATTGTATTATTTCTAAGTTGTTTGTTTTTAACTCGAAATATCAAATGTAAACGTTTTTTTAAGTTGTTATGAATAATTATAATTAATACCTGTAAAGGTATTCATTTGACATTGTGGGTTATCTACAATGTGAAGAGATGGTGCTGCCTTGCAGCTTAAAAAAGGCTAGAAAGAAATCGACACGGCCATCAGGGCCGAGGTAGCGTAATGATCAGTGTATTCGCCCGGATAGGGAAGAGTGCGGGTTCGAGTCCCGTTTGCTTCCTGGGCCGCGTGGTTTTTTTCTAGTAATATTTTCTTTAGATTTAAACATCGAGAAGTTACATGCTTAAAAAATAAAAATTACAAAAAAAAAACAAATTATAAGTATAAGTCTTTTATAGGATGTAGGTACACAGAACCCGATTATCCCTTATACATCCAGCAATTTCTGAAGTTAAATGAAAAGCTCAATATAGAGGTGAGTGGGTGGGTGAATCGATGAAAAGTGTCTGTGAGCAAAGGAAACAATTTAATATAAATCCTTTTGTGTGGAGACGAATCGAAACGAGGACATACTTCGGTCGTTGGTGCATTTGCCTCGTCTGTCCTTGTCTTATTAAAAATAGGTAAAAAAACTTTTTAAGTTAAACGGTTTTATGTTAAACATACATTGCAATGTTTAAGATAAATGTACTAAAAACCAAAAAATAATAAAATAAATACAGTCGTGGGAATTATAAACATATGCATAGATTAGACTAAAATAAAACCGTGGGGCACGTCAATTGTCTACAAATTATCGACTTAATGTGCGATAGAAGAATAGTTTAATTCGTCGTTAGGCAGTTAGTAATCTGCGGGCCGCAGACGGTGAGGAAATTACTATTTTCTTGCTCATGGAAATTCCAATAGTTATACACTCCATGTAAATAAAAGAGATGTTTCAACTAGTTTATCGTTGGACATTCACACTGCTGGCTGGCGAGGAATCGTTTCACTGCTCGTAGTTTGTCTTTAATCGACAAAACATATGATAAAAGTACTACTCGCTCACCACTATGAAACCCTAAAACTCGCTTATAATCGAGCTTGCTAGCTTGTTTCCACATTCTAGCCCTACTTATCACACGTCCATCGTTGTCGGTTGAACAACTGCCTAATTATAGTGTAACATTACAAAACAAACATTTTAATCAACGATTGTAGACAATTGACGTGCCCCACGGTTTTATTTTAGTCTAGTCTATGCATATGTTTATAATTCCCACGACTGTATCTATTTTATTATTTTTTGGTTTTTAGTACATTTATCTTAAACATTGCAATGTATGTTTAACATAAAACCGTTTAACTTAAAAAGTTTTTTTACCTATTTTTATTTTCTAGTTTTTAGTTTTTATTTCGCATTCTGTTTAATTCATTTAGTGCTTCATTATTGCAAGGTTTCTTGCCCATTAGTTTATTGCAGTCCAACTCCTCTATACGTAGTCCCTGCAAAGATCTTACTCTACTAAGTATGGGTATGATAAAACCTACGTTATCCGCCATTTTGTAGCGCCCGCCATCTTAGATTTCAATTTTTTATAGTAAGTATATTGTATTCTGCATATTGAGCCCTTTCATTTGATACCCATATTGATGGGATTGATAAAACCTACGTTATCCGCCATTTTGTAGCGGCCGCCATCTTGGATTTCAATTTTATATAGTATATTGTATTCTGCTTGTTGAGCCCTTTCATTTGATACCAATAATGATGGGATTAATAAAACATAAATTATCCGCCATTTTGTAGCGGCGGCCATCTTGAATTTATAATGATAATGAATAAACATAATTGTATTGTCACCAAAATCCAAAGTGTATACAAAATTTCAGATTAATCGGTTGACAGGAAGAGGGTGAAATTTGAATTACTAAATTTGACCCAAGAATAAAACAAACGGGTGAGCTAAATAAAACCGTTTAAAAAACCGTTTAATAAAACCGTTTAAAAATGAGTTGAGGCGGCATTGTAGTACGAGAATATTTTTTTAAGTAAAACTATAATTACATCGCTAAAATTTTTTGAAGTGAAATTTCTTTACGCACGCTTGACTTGGGGGGTAAGCTAGCGAAGGCGTTACGCGTTACGAAAAGTGTTTTCGGGCGAGGCGAACGGGAGAAGAGCGGGGCATATAAGCATGAGAAAGCAGTGCGGGCGCACATTTACTTTCTCTCTTTCTCTTATAGCTAGTAAATGAAATATGTATATGTATACAGGGTGTTACAGAATTCCGAAATAAAATTTGTAGATATGTATTCCGAAATAAAAATTTGTAGGTATCTGAGTGGTGCGCAGGGGCGCCTGGGGGAGAGAAGGGGTCTGTTTAGGTAGTAGTAATAGTACGCATTTATAAGGTTGTCATAGGCAGGTGTAAAACGATATTTTTATTAATTTAATTAGAAAATAACAGTGGTCTAAAAGGCGTCAAAATTTCGTAGGTAATTCTATACAAGGAACACAACCAAACCCTAAAGTTTTATTTCGAACTTTTGTCACACCCTGTATATTGTACACATATATATACATACAGATGGAGCAAAAGAAGTTTAACTTCAGTCGTGTAGTCATAAGCACACTCGTTTTTTTATTTAAAGTGAAACTTTAATTACATCGCTACATTTTTTTTTGTTCATCTTTAGCATGTCGCGTTACATTTTTAATTCTAATTAAGTTTAAACTGACGGGGTTTAAATGGAAAAATCCTAAGAAACGGAAATGCGTCACGAGCGTCACATGACGTTATATATATGTGTGTGTGTATGTGATGCGTGCGCAGCTCAAATAATAATAATAATAAATATTTCCAACACTCACACCAATTAGCCTAGCCCCAAACTAAGCACTGTAGGCTTGTATAATTGGATACTAGCTAGGGTAACGGATAGAATACATATTAATGCATAATGCATAAGGATATTAATGCATAATGCATAAGGATATTAATGCATAAGGAATACATATTAAACATCCATGACTGGTGTACAAATGCTCGTATTCACACAAACATTTGCCCCCATTCGAACCCGGGACCTCTCGCGTTGGCGACACCTTGAAATCCGGCGTATAAACCAGTCGGCCACGGAGGTCGTAAAATATATAGACATAGTATATATATATATGATTGATGCGTGCGCTGCTCCATTCCCCTATGCCTTATACACCGCCTAATGTTAGGTTATTTAAGGAAAGCAGTTTCACTTCAGATATGTGGTACGTGTACACATTTTTTTTATAAGCCAGCATAACAACATCAACAACCTTATTATAAAAAAATTGAGGCGATGTAAAAAATCTCTAAAAGTTTCACTTGCATCGTTGTTTCATAGAACTACACCATTTTCTTCGTATTGCATTTTTAAAACACAAACGCCGAATGTTGAATTACTAGACTTTCATTTATGTGAAAACTAATGGCCGCGGTTTTTACGCGTCATTCACCGCGATTGAATACGTGAGGATCTGGCGAACAAAACGCTACAATAGAGTATTGGACAAGTTTTAGAAAACGATCTCACGTTATTGACTAATGTTTATGGAGTCCGTAAAAAGTGAATATTCATCATTCTGTTGTGTATTTCAGTAAAAATAACCAAATCAAAAACTCCATTTTCAAGTTGCCGCGGAAAGGTTTCTCTGGACAATATGGCGTCTTACTAGTGTGTGACGTCACACGAATGTTATTCAAACGTCAAACGATACAATGTAATGTCACTTTAACCAGAAGTTTACTTGCGTGTGACGTCATTTTAGGCTCCGCCAATCCCAAGCGTTTTAGGTCACGTGACAATAGGTAAGAAAACTATTATCTTTTTCGTTGGTTAGTAAAATTATGAATATTTTTTTGTACAAATAGTATAAAAACCCCTGCCAATATTCATTCTAAATACAGATGCTAAAAATTGGCACTTATTTTTAACACTGTCAAATAAATAAAACTAGTTTTTTACGGGTTAATGCACGAAACTTTATTTATTTATTGACATTTCGTAGCCTTTACAGGCTACGTCGTCAGAATCAAATTTTATTTAATTTTGTCGAGCTACCTTCGAAAGACTTTTTATTGAGCGTTCGGTTATTTCATTGTTCGATTTTTAAAATTTTTATTGTCTATGTATGAATTTATTACTTAATTTAGTTAATAAAGTACTTTATTTAAAATTCTTTTTGTAATTTTGGGTTTATTTATTTGACCCTAACTACCGTAAATACGTTCAAATACCGTAAATACTGTCAATTACCCTATTACGCATCTGGTCAAACTACTTTAAATTTGAATCTCAAATAATTTTCAATCAAAACCGCTGAAAACAGTGATAAAATTACTAAATTTATAAATTAAAAACCATGCCAAAACCTCACTGGAGGTATGTCATTCAGTTTTATACAGCTCCTGTAAAATTTAATTTTATGTAATTATACCGTTTTGTTCGCCAGCTCCTCACGTTTAAGCTAGTTAGACAAGTCTTTTGATTTAGCGGTGTTAGATTTATCCTTGACCCTATCCTACTTCCAACTATTATTATAATAATAAGAGAAGAAACAAAAATAAACTAACTTTACCTGCTTCTAGGCTTCACAAAATTAATAATTCATTTAAAGGTCTTTGTGTTCGCTTAAACAATAAAGTCCCAAGCAATATCCTTGGATAACGGATAACTCTTGAGTTAACCATAAATAAATTTAAAGATAGTATAAAAAAACACTTATTGAAAAAGCTTATTCCAAAGTGTCTAATTATATTACAGACAAAAATGCTTGGGTTTGAACTATTCCAATCATTCCAACAGGTTTTCTATATTAAATCATAATTGTATTAACGTTGTAACAACATAATGATTTGTAAATGTTGTTACATTAGACTTTTAGTGTTGAGGAGTTTTTTTCACTCGTTTTTCTCCTCAGCTAAAAAATATGTCCAATAAAGAATGGTAGGGAAAAAATGTTTGGACGATTCAAAAGTGTTGTACTACACATTCAATTTGAATAAAGATATATTGATTTCTGATTTCTGAATAGCGACTGCCCGCAACTTCGTCCGCGTTAACTTTAGTTTTATGACAATCCCACATGAAAAATAATCCGGGATAAAAAACACTCCATGACTCAATCCAGGTTGTAAACTGTAAGTATACCAAATTTCATCCAAATCCGTCCAGTAGTTGAGTTACAAACACTGAAACTTTGATAAAGAGAAGCGCTCTTCTTGCATTTTTTAAGCTTCGCCTTCTTTCGATTCGATTCTTTGTTAACTATATTAATTGAGAGCCACTGGCGTCGAGCGATGGGGTCAAGGGGTGCCGGCAGGATAAGGAAGATGAAGGTTAACATAGACAAACGATGTTCCTTTTCGCAACCCATTTCCATCATATAAATTGAGATCATGGGGGAATCACTATCTCTCTGAACAATTCGACTCTAAACTCTATCTATCGTTCTGGCGCTTCACCGGCCGCAACACTAACCTAACTGCATTTGATTACCCGGGAACACTCACCCCCAGGTGCCCCCATACCCTGTTGTCACCCTACCCCTAAGTTCCCAAGACCCTTGATATACCTCATTCTCCTACCCCCGAGAACGCTCAACGCGAAGTGATCCCGATTCCTGCGATCCCCTAAGTAACCCTAGCTGCTCTGGACTCCCTTGAACTCCTACCCCCAAATGCCCCTGTCCCGGGATGCTGCTCTTGACATGACCACGTGTGCTCAATCTTCTAAGAGTTCCTGTCTTGTCTCTGTATTCAAAAATCGGTGAGTATACCAGAGTACGATACTAATAATAATGATGGAAATGTCGAACTCTCCAAAAAGTCCACATACGGCCAGTTTCAATAATCAAGTTCCAGTAAAAGATGAGGATAATCTGGTTCCGTTACTTAGCAACAGTTTTCTAGAAAAAAATCCACGCGGACCAGGCAGCGTACGGGACTCGAACCCGCACCCTTCGCAATCCGGGTGAATGCACTGACTAATTATGCTACCACGGCCCTGATGGCCGCGTCGAAATTTTCCTAGCCTTAAGCTGCAAGGCAGCGCCATCTCTTCGCATTGTAGGTAGCCCACAATGTCAAATGAATACTTTTCAAGTATTAAACTTTTGACAGAAGAAATAGCAATTATAGTTATGTTTTTATTTATTTTTAAGCATTTAACTGCTAGATGTTTAAATGTAAAGAAAAGTTATCTAGAAAAAAATCTTTACATTTAAACATCTAGCAGTAAAATGCTTAAAAATAAATAAAAACTTAGCAACAGTTGTTATTATAGTCTTAATAATAAAAATATCCTAGCAACAAAACTCTAGTGAGCCTACTCCTTACTGAAGTTCTATTATTGAATTGGCCAATAGCAGATATTGGTTTGACAACAACGATACCGAAAAAAAACGTGCAGTAAAATGCCGTGTGTACCCACTCTTACACTCGCCCCGGGCGGCGATAACGGCTCGACATTATCGGACCTCCCCCACGCTGTTCTACAAGCTAAATTTTATTTTAAGCCCTTTTCGGGATCCGCAGTTCACAGGAAAACTTGATTATTTCCTTACGTGAGTTCATAACGACGGGTTCCGAGTGCGGTTCGCCCAATTACTGTTAATTTAGTCAGAGATGTTTATTAGTGTAAAATACTGTCCCCTTTTTAAGGATATTTCAAATCTAGACCTTTTTAAAAAGTAAGCATACCTACCTACCTACCTACTTGATTCGTGAAAAAGCTGTGCTCAATTATCCATAATGCTTTCATTCTAGTTCTAGAATGGCTAAAGTATATTCATTATTATAGCTGTTAAGCATAGAAATCGGCTTTGCGTTGTCTGTTCAATAGTCACACAAAACGATATATTTGTCACATCAAAAAATATTTATCTATTGTTTAAAAATTGATCCAACCAAAAACATATTTATAAACAAAATTTTACAAAACCTCCATATATAAATTTTAGACCTCTCCTTTTATTTTCAAACCTCCAGCTCCAAAATTGCGAGTCTCATACTTCCATCCCCGAGTTTAAGGGGTTGGGGGATAAAAGTTACATGTTTTATATTTTTTTGTTGTTCGTGTACTAATACTGGTTAACGTACCAAATTTCAGCTTTCTAGGACATTAGAAAATAACCTAAGAATTTTGATGATCATCAAAGTGAGTCAGTGACGAAATCAGGGATTTTAGATGTCAATAAAGTCGAAACTGTATGAGCTATCCAATTAAAACTTTACTATGTTTAGTAAGTTTGCTATTGACAACATATTCCGAAAATTTGGTTTATCTGGTATAATACAAATCCAAGTTATAAGGGTTCAAATAACGACGAAGCGCTTCGAGAAAATGTAGGTAGTGCCCTCGGGCTTCTTTTGGCTGGTCTGGTCGTCTTGGCAAAATCGTATGTCTTGGCAAATAATGTGTTCGTTAATTAGTTGAAATATTCAAAACTCCATCTTGTGGGTATATTTTTTATATCAACGAAAAATTTTGTTTTTAATATCAAATACCCTGTTGCAACAATATCACCTTTAGGAATTTAATTTACATATTACTTTATAAATGCAGCATTTACTGTTGAAGTGAAAACTTGTTTAAGCACGTCGGTCACTTTTGGGATGGAAAAAAGTGCATGTATGGTCGTGGCTAGGGGGCAACAGGGGTGGGCAATATCCACCTTATGTCCACCTTAGAAAAAAATCTGACCTCCCTGAAATTCGATCGTCATGACATTTCTTAGCAGCAAAGGTATTCTGTACCCCTAGTACGAACCATTATCAAATTCGAATAGTTTGCAAACCGAAATGTCAATGTAAAATTTTGTATGGAAACTTTAACAGCAGCGGCACAAAGTACGTAAGGAGAACTAAAAATCAGTACGGATTTGACAATGACATTTCGGACTCGCAAACGTTACGAATTCGATTTTGGTTTGTGCTAAGGGTACTGTACCCCTAGCACGAACCGTTACGTCCAAAGTGGCGCTGCTGTTCAAGTTTCCATACAAAATTTGACATTGACATTTCGGTTTGCAAACTATTCGAATTCGATAATGGTTCGTGCTAGGGGTACTGTATGATGCAATCTCATCATGATCAAGATATAATTTATTCGGATTTCTGGCAAATGTCAAATATCTAATACTGGCGGCTTCTACAGACATAGCAACATTTTGCCTTGTAATAGCGTAATGCATATCAAACTAATGTCTAAAATGGCAGCTATAGAAATCGGAATGAGATTATATTTTATAGAATCGTCCTGTTGTTTAAAAATTAATTTCAGAATGAATGTTAGTTCAAAAGGAAGTCCTCGTTCCTGTTGCTGCGTTCTTGCCTCAGCGTCAAAAGGCGGGTTAACCTTTTATTTCAGAGCCGGCAACGCGTGAGTGGTACCCTTGCGCCTTGGTGCTGGCATGAGTGGTACGGTAGTGAGCACTTTCCATCAGAAGCACTGTCAGCTTGTTTGTCTACATAAACATTTTAAAAAATCCCTAGCCGCACAATGCAGTTTGTCAGTATTTTGGAAATAAAAAGCTCATTATTCAAATCGAATCAAATCAATATATCTTTATTCAAATTGAACTCTTTTAATTCAACCGTAAAAAAATCCTTACCATTTCGTTATTGGACATATTTTTTAACGATTACGATGCGACGAGAAAAACGAGTGAATAAATCCAGAAAAAAATATTGCAATACATAGAAAGCGATGTGGTCAATTGTGACTGACAACCTGTCTTTTTGTTTTTTCAGTACAACTTAAATCTACGAAATACCAAAATGGTCGAACTTTACAATTTGTGTAGCGTAGTGTTGCTTATATAATGTTATATTTTCTACGGAACCTTTTCTACAAACGCCCTTTTTATTTGGCGATGTGAAATTATGGCGACGCTGTGACATATACGTTAATATAAAAAGGGAAAGCTTAAATTATGTGGACCATATTTCTTTGGGTACGGTACGGTAGGCGTGTTGCGTTTTAATAGGCTCTCAAATACGGGTACATAATGGAAAAAAAACGAGCAAGTGTTAAATATGTTTAAAACAACAGGCGGCTGATGTAAATGAATACTTAATTGTTTAAAATGGAATTTAAAGAGTGTTGAATGTGAATTGTGTGAATAACGTAATTAGTTCTAGTAGTCGGCTATTATTGTACAAGAATGTTCATAAATCATGGATTTATGAAACCATGGGAAGTTTTGTAAGAAAATCAGTTCAATCAGCGCAATATTCGCATTTACAAATTGGTGCCCCGGGACACTTAGGATTTGCAGTACCCCCGTAGAATTAGTAAATCAAATCAAAATATAGGTTAGTAACGAATGCCTATATATGGCTTCTGCTGACCCCCGCAGCTCTTGCCACCGCCTCGCAAAGCTTAGCCTACCGCTCGTAGCCAGCACCCTTAGTACGAGTTTGAGCTCACGAAAACTATCATAGTTTTCGTAATTGTAAATTATGTTTCCATCTCCATTTTGGTGAAAACTAACCAAATATACTGAAAATTTAAGACGACGCAAATGATTTAATGATAGAATTTAAACACTTTTTATTAGTATTGAAAAACACTAAAATCAGTACCCTTAGTACGAGTGCGAGCTCACGAAAACTATCATAGTTTTCGTAATTGTAAAACTCCTACTAAGGGTACCGGAGCCCTACGGTCCCGCTTCGGTAAATACACCCCTGAATGTTGCGTTCCGTAGTTACCCATCACAAAGCAAATTTTTGAAAAATAGCGAGTCATTTGAGTAGTAGCAGCATCTGGGCTTACTTTTATGACGTGACCCACTACGCGGATTAAGTGCGTATTGGTGGGCGCTAGCGACTGCAGATGCAGCCGAAACTTACTGCTTGACGTTCATTCTGAAGCAAGGAAAAGTTCGTAAAAATACCTTTACCTTACCTTCTTTTGGTTAGCTATTGAGAAAGTTCACTCCCACAGTCGCAGTCTGAACGTGTTCGCCATGGCTCCATTTTGCTGTTCAAATCGTTTGTTTTGTTGTTCAAATCCAACAGAAATAGATGGCGTACTTACATTAGTGCTGTGATGGTAAATATTCCATAATATAGCAGTATTGCCTTGTATGACCCTCAGCGAAGGCCATACATCAGGTCTGCCGTTGTTAAAAGCTTACTTAACCTGTATAGGGCTGCTTTAAGACTTTGTTTTATAATAAGTTAATATTAAGTGAAATTAATATAAACATGGATTTTATATACCAATAGTATGGGTTTTCATTCACTTTTCGTTTATATAAAAATCGAAAACACAAACACATATTGCGACAAAATACGAGCAACTTAAAAAAAACCCGTAAAGACTACAATGAGGCCACACGCAAACCACTCTATTTTATTTATAATTATCTATACTATAAAACACATAAAGGCATCATCATTACATATTGTAGGTACAAAATAATCATTATTTCGGAGCGTAAATTATTCAGTTCGTTCTATTAGTAGAGTGAAACTGACAAGCTTTTTGAATTTCACATCGGAAAATTTTACATTATGTATTCAGTACGCATTTCTTTTTGAGCAATTCTGTTAGCGAGCAGGCACACAGGAATTAGTCGATGAAATATTTCATCGGACGTTGCAAATTGCTACATTTCAAATGCGAGCCTACTCTTCAAGCTGAATTATTAACACATACCTATGTGTTCGGAATTCAGATTATGAAATCGGAGCAACGATTCAGGATAAGCACTAACGGAGCGGTTCTTTCGCGTGTTTTTTTCGCGGGCGGCCTCAGAACTGTTTTATTTCAAAACTCATGAGACCGCAGTTTCATATGGTCCCGCAGCCGCCGCATCTGCGGGTGCCCTAATCACGCGCGCGCTCTGCGGGCGCAAATCGCGAAGAGAGTTTTGCTATTGCGTTTTATCTGCAATTTCACATTCTAAGTAAGTTGCGGTCTCGCAGCGTGGCGGGCGCGGCAGAAAATCGCGCTGCTAGTCCCCGACGACGAAATCACCCGCACCAACGCGCCTTCGATTCCTCCCACACAGGCCACAAACACCAACACTACACAGCTAGCAAACTTGCACACTAGCTTAGCATTAGGAAGACACCGCACCCGTAGGATAAGAGTGCGAAGACCCTGTCTACACACGACACGCTATACCAGGTACAGATACGTACCAGGGCGTTTTTCTCCGCCCCCCCAAGACAACGGCTAACTAGAGCCGAGGTCCGAATCTCAGAGATGCCCTCTAGTTGAGCCGATCCCCCCACGTTCGAGTGGTCTAGAGGCTCCCGACGAAGAGAAGACTACCCCCGTGGGGAGATGACATCCGCCTGGAATACCTCTAGAGGCACTCGCCAATTCTCGGCTTGAGGTCCCCTTAGGATCTCGCCGTCCGCAAACCCGGTGACGCTGGAAGGTCATCTGCGACCAGCAGCATATACACTCAAAAAAAAAACGCCGTGAGTTCTTATCATCAGAGACACAATCTGGCCATGGTATAGCCGGGAAAAGGTTTGTTTTTAATCGAAGAAATCCTCGACAGCGATAACTTTTTTTTCACTTTTGATTTTGTTTTGGCCGGAATTGTGCCTATATATGTACTACTATATTGAAAAAAAAAACCACTTTTATATTAAATTGTTTTTTAGAATCTGCTGATAAACATACAAATTATACAAAGATGAATCCTATCGATAATTAATCCTCTAGATACAACAACACGAACAATATCGTGGCCGAAACCTGTCCAAAAGGTACATTGGACGATCCATGGAGCTTCGTAAGATGATCGCGTAGTCAAAAACAATATAAGGCATTCATTATATTTAAACATTCAAAGTCACCTTTAATCCATAGAATATAAGGTCTTAATTTCAACGCATGCGTCAAATAGTTATGACAGTTAGAAATGCAAGTTCATAAAATTTTACGACTTGTTGCAGCAGGCGGAATAATATAGACTTTATTTCTTTGACTCTACGCGTAATTCTGAATGTGGTGTTAGCAATATTGCAGAAACGGAGCGCGATGAAATGAGATGGTTATAAAACCGACCACGCATTTAAATATCACAAACATTTTCTATTAAATCAGTTAACAGTAAGTTCTAGCGGCTCGTCCCAGCTTCGCACGGTTGTATTTTATTTACGTTATATTACGTAGGTACGATCTGGTAATGGTTTCGAAATCGGTCAAGTGTTTGAAAAATAGAATTTTACCCCTGGAGATCCCGTGTCCGTGGAATTAACAGAACAAACGTTGTAGGTATTTTATTCTTCTACAATTTCAAACCTTGAAGATCCGTTCGTTTTGAAAATCAGTTAAGTGGTTTCAGAAACAGGATTTGACACCCGTAGTCTCATTCCCGTAGAATTCTTGGAAAACATGTTGTTTTATTGTAATCCTTTGCAATAAAACTTTCTATTAGTGAAAGAATTTTTAAAATGGGCCAGGAGTCGGTGGCGGTACATGTGCGGCGGGGGCGGTTTTTTTGCTTGGTTTGGTCTTGTGGCTTCGGGGTTTGTACCTGGGTCGTTGTAGGCGGCGACTGCTGGGATGCAGGCGGGTCGCCGCAGCTGCGTGACCGTTGTTGGCGCGGGTCGTGCGGGTGTCTGGAGCGAGGGCGGCGTTTCTCCTCCGAGTCGGGCGATGGAGACTGGGGCACTAGGTAGATCTCTTTCGGCGGCGGAAGCATGAGTGGCATGAGATTGACGGATTTCATCACCTCGAGAGTTGCCCAGTCCCCGGGGTGGTGGCTGGAGGTAGCGCTGTTGTCTCTTTGTAAGAGACGGATGTGGGTCTAGAACTTGGGGTAGTTTTGGTTCCGTGCGCGGTGGCGTAGTACAGTCCTCCAGGAATTCCCAAGGGAACGGTAACTTCGCTGGTAAAACCGCGGAGTGCAGCTAGTAATAACATATTAGAGCAAATTTGCTGAATATATTTTATACATAACTTGCTATCCTTATTTCTCGTCGTAGAGATCGAATTTTAAAAAAAATATGAAACACGTTTTAGAAGTTTCAGTTTAGTTTATTTAAGCCAAGTTTCAGAGCTGCCAAGCTAGCCAAACTCGTTTTTTCATACAAATTTGAACCCCTATGTCACCCAATTGACGGTGGAATATTCAAAAATCCTTTCTCGCTTGATGCCTATGTCATTTAAACAACCTATTTACTAAATATCATGTCTCTACGACCAAAAGTGTAGGAGTGCGTTCAGTGTTGCCAACACGGATTTTTAAAAGGAGCTAGATCATATTTCAAAAAAAGCTAAAAAAGAGCTAGATTTTTTATAAAAAAGATTAAATTATTTTTATGTACTATTTATTAAAAATCAATAAGAACAACGTTTATAATGGATTCGGGATCACTTTTATTTATTTTGGCGAAACTATTTCAAATCTTTTTTTGCTGTAATACTGCACTACTAACCGAGCAGTTTATTAATACTGTTAACAGTCTCATCTAATAGCAAACTGAGTGGGCCATCGCCTATATCTCTTTTTAATTCGGTTATAAAATGCGGACTTGGAACATTCTTTATGGTAGCACTACATTTTGTTCTGTCTGATTTTAAGTTTTCAGCATCTTTATAAAATTAGCGCCTTTAAAAAGAGCCAATTATCCTTCAGCGGAATTTGTCCCAGAATCAATTTTCGGTTATGGAGAAACACTTAATTTTGATTATCCCGCTGAAAATGGTTGCGCCACTCTAAGTTGTTTTTTTCTTTTTATGTGCTTAAATAAATCACCTTTTTTAGAATTAACATCGCATTTGCAATGGGTACCATCATAAAATAACTATAGACCGACTATAAACAATGTAGGTATATTTTGACTATGGAAACAAGTATTTTGAGCAAAAAATAATACAAAAGGATTTATTCCTAGTGAAAATGGAAAAAAGCTAAAATTGTAGAAAATTGGAGCTAAAGAGCTAGACCTACTTTTTTAAAGATAACCTAACCAAGCTGATTTAGAGCTAAATCTAACTCTAAAAACTCCGTGTTGGCAACACTGCGTGCGTTGACGCACTATTTAAAACTTCAACATGATACTCGTATATCTTTGTTTTGTGAGGGAAGTTTTGAAAAATGAAAACACAGATAGTATTTTTAATTTATACAGAGTAGGTGTGCAAAATTTTAATCAATTCTATGCACTTTGGAATGACCTCCCATACAAACTTTGACACGAAATTTTCTATTTTTAGTAGTTGTAAAAAGTATATGTTACAGGCTTAGCGTACGTCTATTAAATAATGTTCATGCAAAATTTGCAGTCAATAAGTCCAAGGAATAACATTTTACGAACAATTTTTTTTTGCAAATATCACGGTTGAATTTCTAAAAAATCCCATCTTATTACTAGTCTAGGCAATAACAGGAACCTACTGTTAAAATTTTATAATTCTAGATACAGCCGTTTCGGCTGTGCATTGATGAGTCAATAAGTCAGTCAGTGAGTGTATTGTGGTGATGGGGTGTGGGTGACTCTCGGAAGAAATCACGACGAGCGTTCTGTGTGGAATCAACACTTTATTTACTTAACCTACATCTTATATACTATTTACAATACGTATACGACGTGCTTAGGGCTTAGATACCTAATCGTATCGGGGATGATTATCATCACGTAGAAGACGTGATTTACACTTTACCACAGTATCCTTTTCTCTCTTTATATAATAGTAAAGACAACAAAATTTCCCTGATTGATTGATTAGATACCAGTCGAAAAAACGTCACTTTAAGTACAGTAAGCATTATTTTGGAATTATTTCACAGAGCTTTGCGGCATCTTGATTTTTCAACGGTTCGCGAGTTACTGTGAACCAAGAAGTGCTTGAATGATGATCAAGGACTTCTTGATTGGGACACATTTAGAGCGCACGTGGTGTATCTAATATCCTTGATGAATCCTGAAAATATAACACTTGATTATTTCGGTTGTTTACATTATTCTTATGTTATTGAGAGAGTATTTGATACTATCCGTAAAGACCTGTAATTTGCGCACTGTTTCTTATTTTTAATATTTACTTGTGTTTTAATAGCTGTTGGTTTTCCTACAATAAATAAATACTTAACTACTCAATCACTCAGTAGCTATTTACATATCCTGCTGAAGACACATTACGAAACCAATTTTACACCACAATATACTTCAATTTGTGCTGAATAGACATGTAAAATACGACGCCAACTCACTAAGTGAAACGACACCAACCCAAATACTCAGAAAAGGTTTTTTTTATTGTTAAGCCATAAAGGATGAAGGGGTGAATTGGAGAGCGGGGATTGAAGGATAAAACTCACGTTTTGTCGTTTGTATTATTTATTCAAACCTAACGATTCGGACCCTTCTCTAAGAACACTTTACGTCTGATTCCAAACTACGTCAATTGTGATTGTAGATGAACCTATTGTGTTTGATAATTCAAGAAAGTTTAACAATCGTATTTTTAGACAATCATTATCTATTTACGAAGCAATTATCGGAAAATGTTTGAACTACTTATTCTATACTTAGTTCTCATCAGCGTTTTAATGTCCCTACAGCTGGGGCACAGGCCTTCCCTATGGATGGAATAGGGAGAGGAGCTCGATGGTGCAGGTGGTTAGCGCGTTCGGTCTGCGACCGTGGAAATAAAGCAACTTTCGCACTGATCGATCATTGGATGGGTGATCAAAAACTTAATATCTCGAGCTCCTCCGTGCTTCGGTAGGCATGTTAAGCCGTTGGTACCGGCTGCTTCTGCCAGCCTAGCATGAACACCGCGATATGCTATATAACGCGTTTTTATCACGCTCAATTGTCAAAATATTATGGAGTTTGACAGTTAGACCCGATAAAAATCGTGTTATAATTTATATTGTGGTGCTCATGCTACAGAGACTGAAGTCTTTAGTATGCACGAATCCGTATTATGGTAAGGGCATAGAGACGCTACTGAAGTTCGACCGCAGTGAACCACGATCGAGCTCTGTGACGTCACACGGTTCGGCCGCCGTTGAATTTTGGCTACCATAAAATTAGTTATAAAATCGCAACGAATGAACCGATTTCGATGATTTAAAAAGTATATGAATATAAGCTTATTAGATCATTATACTGTTTGATTTTGAGTTGATTTGCTGCTCAGTATCATCATCCTCATTTGTTGCGCCACGAGTGTGCTTATGATCACACGACTGAAGTGAAACTTCTTAAGCTCCATCTGTATCTATATATATATACATGTATGTACACATACATATTTCATTTACTAGCTATAAGAGAAAGTGAGAAAGAAAATATGCGCACGCACTGTTTTCTCTGGCTTATATCCCCCACTCAACTCCCGTTTGCCTCGCCCGAACACACTTTTCATAACGCGTAACGCATTCGCCAGCTCACCATCCAAGTCCAGCGTGCGTAAAGCAGTTTCACCTCAAAAATTCTCAGCAGTGGGCATTGTATGGCCGAACGATAATGAAGTTCCACGTCAGGAAACGGCAGATAGCTCGCTTGTTTCATGTGTTGGTTTAAACCAAATCCAGCATGTAATGGAAAATGTTGTGGAATTATGCTTTGTATGAATATTCGCTACATATTACACACATATACGCTACACAACACGAACGCAGGTACATATACACACACACACACAAACGCACACACCGGTTAATGCTATACCTAGGTACTTTTTTAACATTATTTTTATATAATTTTTATTTAGTGGTTTTAAATTATTGTAGCTCTAAAGTAACAATAGTGGGGAGAGCACTGTCTTCTGGTCCTCAGGGTAACCTTTTCCAGAGGACAACGTTCACATTATCATGTACGAAAATGTAAAGTGGTTCCAATTAATTATTATTATTCTGCTGTAGCAACCCTACACCATAATAGCTGGTTCTATGATCAATATAGTGAGTCGTATGAATTAATAATTCCAATTTATTTATTACTAGTGACCCGCCCCGACTCCTCTCCGGTGGCATTAATATTTTCCCGTTACGTTTATGCACTAGGCAACTCACCGTTTTTACAGCGCAAGCCTTTATGTTTTACGTATTCATAGATTCTTCATTATTTCTGACGGTCATTATTCCTTTATTGATACTAATGAAAAAGCTTTTGTCGTTAATGATACAAGGAACGGTAGCGCCAACGGCACTTATCGACACAGCATGACAACAAAGTAATGATATTTCTTCGTATCTAATTAAAAACTCACGATGTTTTTATTAAACATAAACATTGTTAATTATTACTCAATAAAACACTTTTGAAAGGGTTCAGAAGCTCATATTATATTTTAATTTTACATGTAGGTGGAATTACCATAATGCTGTATCATCTTTTTAAACTGTTTTATTGTATCAGGCGAGTGTGCGCGATCTCATGTTTTAAGATACCTTAACATATTGATTATATTACGGAAACTGACGAAGGAACTCTTGCTTCTCTTTGATCTTGGCAATTTCAGCGGTTTTAAATAATAATAATGCCCATAAAACTGAAAACTTCAAAGTTAAGAAAAGAAAAGGCTTTTATTCTTTCGTCTAACATTTTATTTTTAAAACGGTCTACAAGTTGCGCCGCCCACGATTGTTATCAAGCATGACAAATTACTGTATTCATAAGTTGTATTATGTTTTTCAGTGACCCTTTTCATGAAAGAAATTTAACACTGTACAGGTTACTTTGTAGAATTTTAATTTTCATTATGTTTACTTGGTACCATTTTAACCAAGTGCAAACCGAGCGGCTTTTGTACATTTGTTACACAATTAATCATCTAAACGCAATTGATGGTGTTTACATTTTTTGGCGTGTGGAACTGTACCCTTAGCACGAACCAATATCAAATTCGTAACGTTTGCGAGTCCGAAATGACATTGTCAAAATTTGTATGAAAACTTGAACATTAGCGCCATAACGTATGTAATAAGAACTAAAAATCAGTACACATTTGACAATGACATTTCGTATTCGCAAACGATACGAATTCGATATTGGTTCGTGCTAAGGGTACTGTAAGGTGCGTGGCACACAAGAAGACGGGACGCGGACTTTGTCCTTGGAAAATGAAGAAGCGTCGTGCCCGTGCCCTGTGTTTTCGTTTTGTGACGCGTCGCATATTTTTTGTGTAAAAAAGACGAGGAAGAGACATATACACAGGGAAAGCTGTAAGACGTAGACGGGGCGCGGACATATGTCTCTTCTACGCCTTTTTATACAAAACGTAATAATATAGAAACGTCGTATCTCAAACCATATAGAAAGGACATGGCTTTTTTTAGTGTGTCTGCTGTTGGTCGCAGATGACCTTTACAGCGTCACCGGGTTTGGGGACGGCAAGATCCAAAGGGGACCACAAGCTGAGAATTGGCGAGTGCCTCTAGAGATATTCCAGGCGGATGGCATCTCCCCACGGGGGGAGTCTCGTCTTCGTCTGGAGCCTTTAGACCACTCGGACCTGAGGGGGTCGGCTCAACTAGAGGTCTCTGAGACTCGGACCTCGGCTCTAGTTAGCCGTTGTCGTGGGGGGAAGGACAGGGCGGGGAAACGACGCTTCTTTTGTTTTTAACATTTTGTATGAGACTGACAATGTCCGCGCTCCTTCTGCGTCTTATGGCTCAATTACACATAGTCGTTAGCCCGTATTCGGGTGCACGAAAGACATTACTCGAATTCGGTCACCCGAGGCAATATTTACACTAGAAGACCTAAGGTAACTAAAACGAAAAAAACTCGAATACGCTTGTACTGGACTTGACTCCGTTAATTTCACTTAATCGTTTACCCGAATTCCAATGCCACTCGTATTCGGGCTAATGAATAAATGTAATCGCGCCATTACGTCTGTGTGTCCCACGCCCAGCGGTTGTTTTCTTGACGGCTTCCCAACGATGGATATAATCAAGTTTGATTTATTACTTACGAATAAGGTTCACTGATGAGCATAAATATGGCTGGTTTCCACCAGAGCTGTTTGAGGGGGCTAAGTGAAGCGTGAAGAAAAACTCAATAATGGGATTACGTTATAAATATTGAGTTAGTGGCCTACTTACCATCAACGCGGTAATGTGCTTGTTTGTCAGCACTTTGAATAATAAAAAATATACGTAGTATAAGTGACGTCATTTCTAAGTAAAAATTGACTCACAAAGTTTGACGTGCGATATCTTTGTTGTTTTTGGGTTAATAGACAAAAGAAAAAGATAAATCTCAATTATTTTTTGATAATCTGATGGACTGAATAGAATTTCGTTTACCCCCCGTCATCATCATTACTACTTTAACAATAACACGAAGAAAGTTAAAAATATTCATTTAATTATTTATATATTATGTACACACAAATATAGATATAGGAGAAACTTAATTAAAGATTAACGTACAAGGGCACAATTTATTTCAATCTGAAATTTCATCCAGTAGGCTCGTGGTAGGAAAAATATGTAATAAAAGCGTGTCAGCGTGTACATCTGAATAAACATACATGTAAAATACTTCTAAATAAGGGAAGTAGGTACATATAAAGGTTTAGGTTCATAAATAATGAATAAATTCATACACATACGAATATGATGTTGATGAAAATACATACATTTATTATGAAAGGCGAGAGTAGAAACAATGAAAAGAACTAGGGCAGAATAAAGGGCAAGAAGATTGATAGATAGATAAATAGTGTTCCTTCAGAATCTCTAATTTTTGCTGGCAGCGAATTCCACAGACGGACGGCATGTACTGAGAAGGAATAGGATGCGAATCCCGTGGTATGGGCGGGACATTTTAGAAGGGATTTGAAATGGGATCTGCAAGAATCTGTTGAAGAGGGAATGAAGGAAAACCGTTCTCGGAGGTAAGATGGATACTGAAGATTATAGAGGATATTGAAAAGGAACCTTTGAATTCTAACATTCCTGCGCAGACAAATTGAAAGCCACTTGAGTTCCTAACGAAACCTAGAAAAATGGTCATACTTGCGTAGACTAAAGTTGCAGTGGATAGCTAGGTTTTGCAGGCGCTCAAGTTTGTTCAGTAAGGTCTTTGTGGCATCTAAGTGATTTTTGCTTCTTAGATGCCACAGAGACCTTACTGAACAGCATAATCGAGAAGCGGATATTAATGAAAATTCGTAATTTTTTCGTCTTATTAATAGCGTAGATTTCAAGATTCGAACGGGAAATGATGAAAGTAATTGCCACAGTGTGAACTTCATACTACCATGCGGTTTTAAGATCAAATTTCTCAATACAAACTGCATCGCGGGCTGAGTTCGTATTTTCCTAAACTTTCACTAGCTCTTCTATGCTTTAGATTACACGTACTGGTGGCTAGAAACTTCAGTGTTGTTGTGAGCTCAAGTAATTACTCACGCAGACTTATGTGATTAGCGCGGAGGAATTTAACGAGATCCCCTAAATCACTGCTCAATTAGCGAACAAAAATGTTGTCAGAAGCGCGTAATCAGATAAATTATAAAGCTGATCGACGTTTACGGCTTCCGGAATAGTTTATGAGATCGCATCACCGATATATGTAGTTAAACGTGGCTAAATCCATTTGAACATACTGTTAGTATTAATTATTAAGCTCTTCTTTAGTTTAGCAAAACATGTTATTTTTCTAACGCTACCGTCCGTCGTCACAAAATAAGAAGCCCATTTAGACATTTGTCATCGTGGCGTAACTAGTGATGTACCATACGACTCGGTGCACGATACTTACGATAAATCGATCAAGCTTGTAAAATATTTAATTGATTTGACTATATAACATAAAGTCTCAAAATGATCAAAGATCAAATGATCAAAATGGATCAAAGATGTCGAACGAAAGACTGCGCAGACAAACCATTCTATAGGTATATAGTGAAAGGAAACAAATTATGTACGGCTTTGATAATTCTTTTAAAGACTGACTTTTAAGGACTGTTGTCAAATTAAGTTTTAAGTTTAGATAATCACTCATGAATCGTCACCAATATTTTATAATTTACGATTAAAATTAAATGAAGCTGGCGAGATTAAAAAAATAAATGATTGCATCACTATTATTAAAAGAAAAAAGTCTGAGAATGTAACTGTTTTTGAAGACGTTTCGTAATAACCACAAATTGCATGCTTCTATATATTAAGTGTGAAAAGAATAGTCGCAATATATTCTTTCGTATTGTTTAACATACCACAAAAAGTATGTATTTTTAAAAATAATTTGGGTATTTATTTAATATTATTTTGTTTTTTCTAGTTGCGTTCCAAGATGGTTCCAAATTGCATTCTATGGTCTTTCTCAAATGTCAAAACGGACTTCATATATTGTGACGACTTTAGTATGTTTTGATAACATGACATTCCGTAGGTGACGTTATGACTTGCCAATACACGGAAGCACTTCCGGTGTAGCGAAGTTTGATATCTGAAAGATTAGTCGACGTAATGTCGATTGATCATTCGTATTCATGGTGGTTGCATAAACGTAGGCTGTATGCCGTGTTGGCTGTATGGTGACATTGACTTTGCGAATCTTATAGGATTGTGTGTACTTTATAAATATTGGCTATGATACCGTTCATAGACAAACTGCATAAAGACGATAATCTATGAAAAGTGACAAATGTGTGGAGGTGGAGAGTTGTAAAAGAGCGCTCAACCTTAGTTCGCTTAACTTTTGCTGCGATCGTCTTCCGAGTTGGTAATTCAATAAAATACTGAACCTCTGCAGTGTTGTATTTTATTATCAGACTAATAATACGTTAACATCTTTCATAAATAATGAAATCATTCTTGAGGCCAAGGAGTCACGTGCCTTTTTTGTAGTTTATGAAAAGTATGTGAAAGACAAGCTGCTTTACAATTACTGCCATTAATATAATTGCTTGTAAATAGATAATTTACTAATCTACTATAATAGGGTATTTGACAATTTTTAGAAAACGATCTCACGTTATTTACTAATGTTAATTGAGTCCATAAAAAGTGGATATTCATCATTATGCTGTGTATTTCGGTAAAAAAAAAAACAAATCAAAAACTCTATTTTCAAGTTGCCGCAAGAAACGTATCTCTAGACAATATGGCGTCTCACTGGTGTGTGTCGTCACACGATTGTCATGAAAACGTCAATCCATACAATCAAATGTCACTTTAACCGGAAGTTTACTTGCGTGTGACGTCATTTTAGGCTCCACCAATCCCAAGCGTTTTGGGTCACGTGACAATAGACAAGAAAACTATTATCTTTATCGTGGGTTTTTAGTAAAATTATGAATATTTTTTCTGAAAAAATAGTTAAAAACTCCTGCCAATATTCATTCTTAATACAGATGCTAACAATTGGCACTTTATTTTTAATACTGTCAAATACCTTAATGTGTGGAGGTGGAGAGTTATAAAAGAGCGCTCAACCTTAGTTCGCTTAACTTTTGCTGCGATCGTCGTCCAAGTTGGTAATTCAATAAAATACTGAACCTCTGCATTGTTGTATTTTATTATTAGACTAATAATAATACGTTAACATCTTTCATAAATAATGAAATAATTCTTGAGGCCAAGGTGTCACGGTAGATAATAGCATATAATAGGTATTTTTACACTTATCAAAAACTTTTGTTTATTGTTTTAAAATAGTAATGCTGGGTTGAATAATTAGAATTAATAATTTATTCATTTAATTTCACCCAATTTATCTTTTTCGGATTAAAGGGATCGTTTAGGCAAGCCTATTCACAAAACAAATATTACCCAAAGTAAATATTTTGTGGAACGTTATTGTACAAATCTCTTCCCAAAGATTTAAATCGTTTTTACCTTACATAAAACTATTTCGATATAACATTTATAGATAGAAGCTTTCACTGGAATGTACAAAAAATATACCATTTTCCTTTCCTAATCTTGGTCAGACATGTGGAAAATATTTGATAGTTGAAATGGATTTGCATATTTCAAGGTAAAATAAAATAATACTCGTATATCGTATCCGTTACGGGGTTTTTGACATCAAACGTAAGGGACAGTATGAGTGATATTTTCATAAATAACATATGAAAAAATCGGCCAAGCGCGAATCGGATTTGCATACAAAATTGACAAGTTATAGAAAACGATGTCATGTTATTGACTAATGTTTATGGAGTCCGTAAAAAGTGGATATTCATCATTCTGTTGTGTATTTCAGTAAAAATAACCAAATCAAAAACTCCATATTCAAGTTGCTGCGAAAACGTTTCTCTGGACAATATGGCGTCTTACTAGTGTGTGATGTCACACTACTGTTATTAAAACGTCAAACGATACAATGTAATGTCACTTCAACCGGAAGTTTACTTGCGTGTGACGTCGTTTTAGGCTCCGCCAATCCCAAGCGTTTTGGGTCACGTGACAATAGATAAGAAAACTATTATCTTTTTCGTTAGTTTTTTGTAAAATTACGAATATTTTTTTTGTAAAAAAAGTAAAAACCCCTACCAATATTCATTCTAAACACAGATGCCAACAAATGGCACTTTATTTTTAGCACTGTCAAATACCCTATTTCAATGTTCTACAGTATCCATAATGCACTTATTATTAAAATGATCATCTTTACAGCTCTATTGTGGGCTAAAATATATTAAAATACCTATATATTTAGGTATTTCATGTGGATTTCCATTTTCTGCCTACGTTTCATAAAATCATTCATTTGTTCACTGACAGTTGGATCACAGAACACAGAAAGAGGTTACACACAACCTTGGTTCTGATTGCGTCGTTGCTCTCGGGTGTGAGCGCTCATTGGTTCGATTGTTTGATGTCGCGTAATTTGATTGGCTATTCTATTAGGTGGAAGTGTAGTACGGTTCCCGTACAAACGGTTTGCGATCACTCTTCTAACCTCTTTTTGTGTTCTATGAGTTGGGCGGATGGAAGAACATTAAGAGGGTTCCATTTTCACACTTTGGTGGCACTGATCCCTGAATATTGTCAACAACATTTCTTTGATTATATTTGTTATTGCTCGGGTCTCATGTTTGTGTGGTTCACAAATGATATCGACAAGCTGTCGGCACACACATACATTGATCGACTTTATTGTTGAGAATATTCATAGCTTTACTTTTTTCACTTATCACCTCGGAATCTACATAGAATCGCTATCGCTTAGAACACGAATTTAAAATAAATTTCAAATTTATACTTTATTACATTTACAAAGTAAGTTTGTTCTTTCTTACAAAATCAATTAATGTGTATTCTTACTTTAGTACTTGGAGTAGAGAGAACACGATTATGCTCATAACACAATTGAAAGACCTTTAGCCAGCACTATATTTACCGCTACCAACCGGCTGCCGATCAGGGTGGCCAGGTCTCACGATTTTACAGACGATCTTCTATTTTTATAAAGTAGTGTATTTTTTTGAATACCAATTTCTTTTTCAAATTGCGTTTTAAGTTGTGTTTTCCGCCATTTAGAATGTAGGTTACTTTAAATATAATACAATTAATATGCTTTTATAACAAAAAAAAACGATGTTTGAAGGGTGGCAGAAGCCATAGAAACGCAAATTTAATATAACTGTCGGTAGGTATTTCAGTTCTTGAAAATCCAAAGTACTTACAGATAGGCACGTATGACGACGACGACAACGGCTAACTAGAGCCGAGCTCCGAGTCTCAGAGACGCCCTCTAGTTGAGCCGACCCCCCCAGGTTCGAGTGGTCTAGATGTTCCAGACGGAGAGGAGACTCCCCCCCGTAGGGAGATGCCTTCCGCCTGGAATACTTCTAAAGGCACTCGCCAATTCTCGGCTTGAGGTCCCCTTAGGATCTCACCGTCCCCAAACCCGGTGACGCTGTAAAGGTCATCTGCGACCAACAGCAAACACACTCAAAAAAAACGTATGATGGTAGTAAGGAGAAGTATGTATATAACATACTGCAAGCCACTTATGTCCGATTCCGACCACATCGCCAATTAAAGCGAAATTTGGCCGCTACCGACTGGTCCTGTATTCTGTCAAACGGAGGGCCGACAGCAAAAAACCAACGCGTCCCCTTCAAAATTAACTCGGCCATCTTGCACACAATTACCGCTTTTTATCATCACGGAGCGAGTTGTGTACTCGCATATCCGCCTCATGTGGCCTTTTGGCCGTTTTTATTATAAAATTATTAAATTAATGATGATCAAAGTCCTTTAAAGTGTCGACAGAACTTGAAAATAGCTTACAATAATACTTAGGCCCGTATTATAGAAAGATTCTCAGTGATTAATCTAGTCTTGAGCTTAGTTAGAAAGGGATGTCGCTATATATAGCACAAAACGATATACCTTTTTAACTGTACTCAAGTAAAGATCAACACTTAGTTATTCTGTAATACGGGCCTAAGTATCCGAAAACACTCCTACATAATTTAATGGCAAAGTTTTGCTGTGTTTACAGAAAGGATACAACGCCCAGAAATAACTTGATTTGTTTAAATATTAAAAAAATGATTTTTGGAAGCGAACTAGCATTATCTGGTTTTTACTTATTAAGTTTACCACTGGGAACATAAAGGACATATTTAAAAGACACAAACCAGAAGTAATTATAAGTAATGGCAATGTTTTTCCTTAAATTATAATTAACATCCCGTTAAATGACCACCCTCCTGGTGTTAATTTTACGGCGTTATTTAATGAATAACGGCGTTATTAAATAATGAATACAGTCGTAAAGAAATTAGATGTCATTCACTCTGTGCCACCAAAAGTGCTGCTAAAATATAGTTAAAAGTGTCAACAAAATCCGACAACATTTAAATACAGACGATTCAATTCTATGCGGCTTATTTATACTTAATTTTGTGGCTAAATTCCAATGAATACCGGTGCTTCTTTTTATTTAATACAGAATGACCAAAAGGGAGAATTACCAATTGAGCTTTTAGAATCTTGATATTTTATTGCTTTCATCGTCTATCTCTCTCTCCCTCACACAACACAACACGAATTTTATTAAGAAAACATCGCATGTAAAACTCCAATAAGAAACACAATATAAAAAGCTTTTATTTCCTCTGTAAGTTTCCACTGCATGACAAGTCATGATAAATTGCACGCAAGCCTTATAAGAACCCAAGAATTTTAAAATTAAAAACGAATCTAAACCGTTTGTTTTTTTTGTAAATAAATAAATTTAAAGTGCATAATAATATTAATACGATTAATGTAATGTTTCTGAACTTTTTGGAACACGTGTGTCAGTATGTAATACTGTAGGAACCTAAGTACCTAACAGGCTTTTGGCACAATTGGACACGTCATTGAATTTTTAAGCCAGGTGGAAATTATGCTGTCAGATTCTTTCCTGTGGCAAAACCACGGAGCACCCCCACTAGAGTCCGCATACAAGGGCAAGCGCTTACGCCAAGCTTAAGTAGTATTTTACCTATGCGTGAGGCACGCCTACAGACGTCGCGATACATCGTTTCATTCGGTAACCGAGCGTTGTTCGAACTGCTTCTCTCGTTTTCGTGTTAAAAAACTGTAAAAAATGCCGTACTGTGCAATTAAATTGTGTGGAAAGTCGAGTACAACTTCCAGTCTTCAAAAAAATGGTATTACTTTTCACTGGTTAGTTTAAATGCATTACAAAAAGACAAAAATACTGTTATATTAAATTGCTGTTAATTGTATTTATTTTTTGGTGAACGCGTTGATGTCTTTTTACACTATCCCTTTCTAGCATGGGCTACATCATATATGCTATCTCGCTCTCACACCGGCACGTGTATTGCTAGTGACTCAGACGCAGCTCATGTCTCAACGCGTAAGTTTATCGATAAGTTTGTCAGCTATGGAAATGGAAACAATAAATAAAAACTATTTATTTCATCGTATACAATAATAGATGTCATAAGTATACAACCAACCGTTTTTATTTGACTTCAAACATATCCTAATAAAATAGAAAAAACGCGAAAATTTGTATGCATATTTGTTACTCTTTCACGCTAAAACAGTTAAATGGATTTGTATGAAATTAAGTGCGCATAGTTTATGACCTAGATAAAGACATAGAATTAACGATATTAAATACCCTAGATACACCACGAGCGCTCAAAATGTGTCCCAATCAAGAAGTGCTTGAACTCCACTCAAGCACTTCTTAGTACACAGTCACACGCGGACCGTTGAAAAGTCAAGATGCCAAAGAGTTCTGTGAAAAAATGCAGAAAAATACTAATAGTACGTAAATGTCGTTTTTTCGACGGGTATCTAATTAATGTTTTTTCATTAACGCCTTTAAAGCAAATTTTATTGTTGTAATACTTACTATAAACTGATTTAATTTAAAATATTTGTGATATTCAAATGCATAGTCGGTTATACGTCGCCCTTAGCCATCTCTTTTCTTCGCGGTCTGTACCTGCTATATTGCTAACAGCGCATTCGGAATTGCGCGTGAAAAGTAAAAAAAAATAAGGTGTATATTCTTTCACATATAACAATAAATCGTAAAATTTTACGAACTTGACGCATGCATTTTAATTAAGACCTTATGCCGTATGCATTAAAGGTGACTTTCAATGTTTAAATAAGGCATTATATTGTTTTTGACCACGCGATCATCTTACGGACCTCCATGGATCGTCCAATGTACCTTTTGGACACGTTTCGGCCACGATTTTGTTCGTGTTGTTGTATCTAGGGTAGTTAATATCGTTGCATTAATACTTCTTGTCCTGGACGTGTTTTTTTTGTGGTCCTTATTTATAATTTAGTATGTAGTTTCTAGTCGCGTCATGTAATTAGAACGCTGGAAGAAAGTGGTGAGGGTATGATTACGCATTTGCGCACCAAAGTACTAGGCCTCTATTCTAAATTGTTTATCGATAGAAAATATCAATATTTTCTAAAATCGATCTTACCCTCATCACTTCGCTGCACTGAGTATATGATCTGACCTTGACGCGTCCAATCACAGCGGGGCTGACCTCCCTGCACCCCACCGACTTTGGCGATTTTGATTCCAAACAAAATTTGTGTGATGCGGACTCTAGTGGGGGTGCTCCATGGGCAAAACATATTTCAATACACATATATATAGCCACATTATTGCACGAAGATTTGTTTCCCATTATAAAGTCAAAATTTTAACTTCGATTGACGCGAAGTATGCTATTGTGGCCAAAACGTCACGATGGATATTACAGAACATCGTGATCTTAGATTGTTTTCTTTTTTTAAAAGAGGTTTACTGTTTTCCTTGGGAGATTTCACAACTTTAAATTCATAATTTGCTTTAAATTTTAATAATATTCCATTGTTTCTACAATCCATTATTCTTTGTTGTTATGCAATATTACATGTAAACCATTCGACGTAGTCGTGCCAACGAAAAGCGCGAAGTGTAACCTGCCGCAAAAAGAATTGTCATCCATCCATCCACCAGCCTTTTTCCGTCCACTGCAGGACATAGGCCTCCCCCATAGAACGCCACAATGCGCGGTCCTGCGTTATCCGCATCCAGCGGCTCCCAGCACATTTGACGATGTCGTCAGTCCACCGTGTTGGGGGCCGCCCCACGCTGCGTCGTCCGGTACGTGGTCGCCACTCGAGGACCTTTCTTACCCAACGGTTGTCAGATCCTCGAGCGATGTGGCCTGCCCATTATCACTTCAGCGTGCTAACTCTTCGGGCTATGTCGTACACACCGGTCCTTCTACGGATCTCCGTATTTCGGATCTTATCACGTAGGGAAACACCGAGCATAGCCCTCTCCATAGCACGTTGCGCGACTTTGAGTTTTGTTATGAGGCCGACATTCAGAGACCACGTCTCAGTCCCATAAGTCATCACTGGTAACACACACTGGTCATAGACCCTTCTTTTCAGGCACTGGGGAACTTTGGCCGTGAGGATGTGCCTAAGCTTCCCGAACGCTGCCCATCCGAATTGGATTCGTCGGTTGACCTCTTTCTCGAAGTTGGATTTGCCCAACTGGACTGTTTGTCCTAGGTAGACGTAATGATCGACAACTTCGAGAATCGCATTCCCAACAGATACTGGTGCTGGAGTGACATGGACATTGAACATGACCTTGGTTTTATCCATGTTCATCCTTAAACCAACCCGTTGGGAAACTCTGCTGAGGTCATTGAGAAGAATTGTATCGCAATACAACCCTTGGATTCGCACCAACTTACCGACAGCGACGAGATGCACATTTTTATCGCGATAATAAGAAACGCATGGATAGCTGGGGCCATATCCATAGTACCGTGGTACTATGGATATGGCCCCAGCATGAGTTAAGATAACACGTCACTTTTATAACCACAGTAAGTGCGACTGAGGCCGTTAGTTCTGATTAAAGTTCGTGGAAAATGTGCAATTTCTTGTAAGAGATAATGGAACAAGTTATTACAGATAAATTATTACTAATGTGAAAACTAACATAACAACGTAAATGAGAAAGATTCTAAGCAAGTCAATAGTATTGAGAATACGTTTTAAGAGGTACCAGAAGAGGTAGTAATAAAATACAACGCCTTAAAAACTATTTAAAAAATATTAGCCTTGAAAATGTCAACTTCAAAATACAATCACTTGACAAAATTTACTTTTCAGCTAAACAATAAAAAAGCATTTGAAAAATCTATCAGGTGAAAGTTGCGAGAAAATCTGCAAACTTTCGCCGACGCGGGGAAACTGCTTCAGATTCTTTAAGACCTACTTCGGAAGTCTTCGGTGCTCAGCACCAGATTGAGAAATTAAATAGTTTATTTTCGTTCCAGTTTCTAATTTATGTACAGGAAAAATGAACTGCTTTCCAATTGGCGAACTGAAAGTGCTCTTATGTGTGTAATAAATCACTTCTCCATACTCAGGTACCTTACTCGTTTATTACAATTTTTATTATGTGTATGTGACTTCGTACTTAACTTACATTCGTATGTGCGTGCGTGCGTGTGTATGTGTGTGTGTGTGTGCGTGAGTGCGTGTGTGTGTGCGTGCGTGCGAGTGTATTGGCGTGCCTACGTGTGTGCGTGGGTACGTGCAAAGTGTGCATGTTTCAGCTGGTAAGGGTATAAGCACACGGTCTGAAATCGTTCAGACTACGAGCTACCATAGGAGCTCGATGGCGCGGGTGGTAAGGGAGCTCAGCTTGCTATTGTGGAAGTTAGACCAATGTTGCAATAACCTGTCATTGGATGGGTAACCAGAAACTTATTATCTGAGCTCTTCCGTGCTTCGGAAGGCACGTTAAGCCGTTGGGCTCGGCTGCATCTGCAGTCGGTAGCGCCCACCAAACCGCATTGGACACGTTGGTCCTGGCAAAATCACCCTTTAAGAGCTTAGATTAAAACAAAAAGGGTAGTATACGGCATTCGCGGCTCAAAAGTGATCCGCTTATATTGTCGTCCACGACCATAATTCGCTTTAGTCACAATTTCACATTTAAACACGCTGCATGTACACTCAATATTGCGTATATTCTGTGTTATGAAGATAAAACAATGCCTGAGCTTTTATAAAAAACACAAATAGTTCAAAATCAAATGCCTCGGCAACACTTTTCATTCGTAAAACTGGAAAAACTTTTTTTGCTCAAAAATCACAGTTTGTCGTGAATATTATTTACGTAATCGCCAATTTGTAAGCAAGAAAAGGACAACAATACGCTGCGTTGAAGCGTATAGTTCTGTCTGGCGTGGCGAGAGTTGCTTATATAGTTGAGTCGGATCATATTTTATTTGATGCTATTATTTTTATGTACCCTTTTGTTTTAATCTAAGTTTAAGAGAGGTAGAGCATAGCTGATTTTCCGCTCAAATTGGAGCGCTCGTCTGGGGAAGTAACACCTATCCCACAGAAAACAGTCAGTAAAATATCACTATCTTTTGGTGGTGTTGAGTTTCTGCTGTTGAGTAGGTTTCCAGCTCACCACGGGGTGGGGGATTAGATTCAGGCCGGCAAGGTAAGGATTGAGGAGTTCGATGGCGCAGGTGGTTAGCGCGTTCGGCTGCGATCGTTGTAGTTAAGCAACTTTCGCAGGGGTCGGTCATTGGATGGGTGACCAAAAATTTCTATCTCGAGTTCCTCCGTGCTTCGGAAGGCACGTTAAGCCGTTGCTCCCGGTTGCATCTGCAGTCGTTAGCACCCGCCAATCCGCACTGGGCCCGCGTGGTGGGTCATGGCCCAATCTCCCTATTCCACCCATAGGGAAGGCCTGTGCCCCAGCCGTGGGGACATTACGAGGCTGGTGATGAAGGTGAGGATGGCTGGAGCGGCACATTTTCTGCCGCATTACCTGTCCTTGCGACTGGAGTTCACTTACATACAATATCAGATGGATTGGGGTAATTTATTAGGCCTTTTTTAAAAACAAAACATTACGTTTGGGTGGCGTTATGTTTCTGCCGATGATTAAGGCTTCAGGGCTATGCGGAAAAAAACAGTTTTACACAAAGCAATAGAGAAAAGCTGCGATTCGAGCACTTTCCTCGTATATAATCCTCAGTAGGAAATGCTCTACGATCGATATCCTAGTTTAGTTACAAACCAACCGTTGTTACTGTCCGATAATTAAGGAAAACATCCCTGCAGCTAAGCTGCGCTAATCTTAACTATCAGATCTACTTCCGGCGATAGAGGTTATTGAGATCTATAAAATGTTTTTCTTATTGTTTTATTGTGTTCTGTTACTGTTTATTCACGCTTAATATATTTTTTGTTAATATTATATTGTTAAATAAAAAAAATGGTTGCCTGTAAAGTCGGTTTTACGGGCGAAGATTTTACGTGACAACGTCTTTTTCTCGGTAGAATATTTATTGATATGAATATAATTAAATTGCACAATAGGAACAAGGAATTGAATGAAAATAAGAATTGCACAAATTTTAACTATAGAAATATATTTTGTTTACTAAAACATTGTACATGTAAACTTAAACTTAACACGAGAGACTCATCGTAACGTTACCGAGCGTTACACTTTTTCATAAGTGACTCCCAGCCGCAACCTAATTTAAGACGTTGTCACGTCAATAAATAAATATTTCCAACACTTACACCAATTAGCCTAGCCCTAAAATAAGCTCTGTAGGCATGTGTTATGGGATACTAGGGTAACGGATATAATACATATACTGATACATATATAAATATATTTACATAGAAATATATATACAACATCCATGGCTGGAGTACAAATGTTCGTATTCATCACACAAACATCTGCCCCCACCGGGTTTCGAGCCCGGGACCTCTCGAGTAGGCGACACCTTGAAACCCGGCGTATATACCACTCGGCCACGGAGGTCGTCAAGAAAAGAAACAGTTGCGAATACTGGTAAGGTTAAATAAGCTCGTTTTTAGGGTTCCTTACGCAAAGGCTTTAACTCTCTCTGTCTGTTCGTATGTTACGGGTCTCTAGATCGTAAACGGAATGAGTTACAGAACTGATATTTTGGTATTTTATGTAGAAAGTTTTCCCAAAGTCGAATATTTAGTTATAAATTCAATTCTAATAATTTTTATCCCATAAATATATTTTTACTCCAGCATGTGATACATCATTGTCTAGAGCTTGTAGAGTGGGGTATAAATTCAAATTATAATAAATTAAATTTAAAGCTTTAAGAGCTGGAACTGGGGCATTTTCCAATGTAAGATAGATTTGTTCAGCCAGTTCGGAACTTATTCTAAGAATTCTGTATCAGACATTAATTCTAAGTTCCCTGACTTTAAGAGATTGTTGTGAAAAATCCTAGAGATTTTTTTAATTGAGTTGGATTAAAATCATAAATTACCCAATTATTTTCATGACTTCTCTCTGTGATTCTTTTTGCGTAGGTACCAAAAATGATTTTTTTGCGAATTTTGTTATTAGTGATTTAGAAAAAAATGCTTTCAAATGATTAGTGCTTATCGTGGCAGTTTTTAACGAAGGCCACACTACATTTTCTATTCTATATTAAATAAATAAATATGCAAAGAAATGGGGGGCAGCAAAATTTTGATTTTTTAGATCATTTTTTATTTGTAATCTATCTTAAAAATAAAAGAATTGTATATCTGAATGTATAATTTTTGGTTTATGGTGTCCCATTTGTATTTATGCAACAAAAAGGTACTGACAGCGCCGATTCATTACTTTTTAATTTATGACGAAAACAAACAAATGATTTCACAAAACCCTAATACAGATTCGCCCTTGGCCAGTTTTTTTGTTAAATACCTACTTATTTCCCGATTGAAATGTGAATCAATCCAATGATCTTGAGTTAAAAATTCTGATGATACTTGTTTTAGAAATATCTTAGTATTCTTTTGAATAAATAAACACAAAAACAATTACCATATTCGCAAAAACTCGATTCAACGGGTCAACAACACGCGCGGCAAAAACTCAAGATGAAAACATTATGTAGGTCCCAAACAAACAAAAGCGAATACAAGTTATTTTCGTAGATACTCGTACCTTGGAGGATATCCTTAGTGGATTAACAACTTAGCCGATATCTGATATTAATTTCATTATATCGCCTTGGCTCACTCTCTGGATGGCGGGTTGCTTAATTACCCAGCGGAAACTGCTTGGTGAATTAAATAATAAAGTACCTGCCACTAGAGAGGTAAAAAAAGTGTTTAATTATTTTTGATTGATTTGACAAGTTTGTTTACATTACTACTAATTACACGAACGTTACAATTTGTTTTAAAGCAAAACGTAACAACCCTTTACAACCCTTAGATTAAAATAAAAAGGAAAGATACGGTACGTTCATACTAGCATCAAATAAAATATGATCCGACTCAACTACATAAGCAACTCTTACACGCACACGTCTGTATATAAACATCCAATCGAGAGAGCGAGACAGAACTGTACACTTCAACGCAGCGCGAGCGAAACGCGAATCCGCACGGCTGAGCTGTATTGTTGTCGTTTTCTTCATAGCAAAATGGCGTTTACGTAAATAACATTCACGACAAACCGTGATTTTTGAAAAAAAAAATGTTTTTACAGTTTTACGAATGAAAAGTGTTGCCGAGACATTTGATTTTGAACTATTTCTGTTCATTAAAAAAACCTCGAAGGCATTATTTTATTTTTATAACACAGAATATACGCGATATTGTTATATTGTGTGCACATGCAGCGTGTTTGAATGTCCAATTGTGAATAAAGCGAATTATGGTCACGCACCACAATTTAAGCGGATCACTTTTGAGCCGCGAGTGCGGTATCTTCCCTTTATGATTTAATGTTAGTTACATCCAAAAAGAAAACGCTATAGTTTTTGTTAACTAGGTAAGTATTCAGTTTCTAGAACTATGTAGTCAACGAGTTAAGGTGGTTATGATTGTTGGTACTATGTTCATTTACTATTCTGCAAAACCTAGAAATAGGCGTGTTAGCAGTAGCACCAAGGACTGTTCTGCGATAAGGAGGAGTCACTGAGCAAAGTAATCTATAAGAGCCAGCACTTCCTCAGTAGCCATACATCTACTAGCCCTTGTTCTGAATTAGGTATGCCTTTTATACCAACCATAATAAAATTAATAGTTTATAAAAACTAGATAAACACGCTTTTATAAATACATGTAAAAACCAAAAATAAATTATGGATAGTTCAAGTTGTCGCAATTTCTGGGCTGAAGTGTAAACTATGTGCTCTTAATTATTATATTTGATTATAAAAGCGTGGGGCGCTGGAACAGGAAAGTCTTTTTGTATAATTTGCTTAAATAAATATTAAGAAAGTAAGGCATCTTCGTATTGTTTACTGCGAGGTATCATTCTTATGTGATTACATCACACAACATTATGTGAACATGAACTGTTTGTGAGTTGCCGTAATGAAAACACGTTCGTCTTGTACAACGGTTTATTCAAGAAGGAAGGATGACACCTTATAAAATTATAACAAAAACAGTTGTGGATACCTTCAATATAAAATATTAACTTTGTTGACAAAACCAATCTTATTACTTAGTATTAAGGTTGAAAGTAATTTATAACATCTATAATACATACATTACACCCTACCACTTATTCAATGATAAACAAACCAAAAAAAAATAATAATAATGAAGTACAAAAGAAAATATAATTACAACTATATTGTAACCAAAAAAAAAAACAATACTCAATAAAACACGGGGTTGCCGAATCTTTCTACCGGTTTTCTGACCCGTACACAGGGGTCCGGATCGTTCACTGCCGGCGCGGCGGCTGGCGCGCTAACGCAATCAGTTGGACCCGAACTGGGGCACGAAAGTATTGAAATCTGCGATCTCCTTTGTATCTGATCTATGTGCCTCTTAATAAGTTGACCGTTTTCCCGAGCTACACTATAATTACGGGAACCTATTTTTTTTTCTATTTTACCCTTAGACCATTTATCATCCCCCGTGCCAAAATCTCTAACCCATACCTCCTCTCCTACTTCAAAACTACGCGGAACCCCGCCGGCATTTTTTATCTGATTTTCCTGCGCTTTTTGTGCGTTGGTTACAGCATTATTATTCTTTGCAGTGCAAAGAAGATCTAATCTAGATCGTAAATTCCTATGTTGCAACAACATAGCTGGTGTTTGACCAGTTGAACTATGAACCGTGTTTCGATATACAAAAAGATAAGACTGCAGCGCTGTGTCAAAATCAATTTTTTCGTGTAAAGCTTTCTTTAGAGCTTTTTTGCAGAGCTTTACCGCGTTTTCAGCTGCCCCGTTCGATGACGGATGGTACACTGGAGTGAAGGTGTGGTTTATACCATTATGTTCCATAAAATTACTTATTTCTTTGCTAGTGAATGGGGGTCCGTTATCAGACACTATTTCTTTCGGGAGACCAAATCGAGAAAATATTTCCCTTAAAACTTTAATTACGTCCCTGGCTGTCTGGTGAGACATTCTATACGCCTCAATCCATTTTGTTGTCGAATCCACCGCTACAAAAAAAGTATACCCGTCAAAAGGTCCCAAAAAGTCTATGTGGAGTCTACTCCAGGGCTCGGCGAGATAAGGCCACGGGCTAGGGGGCGCGTGCGGCGGAGCGGGCGCCTCTAGCGCACACACTACACACTCTCGGCAAGTTCGCTCAATATCCGCGTCTATTCCGGGCCACCAAACGTAACTACGAGCTATGCTTTTCATCTTTACTATACCCATGTGTCCCGTGTGCAGTTCTTTTAAAATACAATCACGCAGCTCGGATGGTATTACCATCCGATATCCCCACATGATACATCCCGAGTCTAAATATAATTCATTTCGCCTAGAAAAATAAGGTTCTATGTCCGATGCTGGACATTTATTTGGCCACCCTGAACGTAAAAACATACTAATTCCCGTTAAAATTTTATCCTCTTTAACTTTTTCACAAACTAAATCTTTTGTTATTGGTAAAAAATCCTGAACAAAATTTACATATGTTATTACTTCCCTTTCCACACAGCTGTTTTCGATAGGTAGCCTAGATAATGCATCCGCGCTATTTTTTAATGTCGGTACATACTCGATATCATATTGATACCCTGATAAAATAACTGCCCATCTCTGTAACCTGCTGGCCGCCATGGTAGGTATACCTGCCTTTTCACCAAAAATACTGACGAGCGGTTTGTGATCAGTCTTTAACAAAAAATGCCGGCCGTACAAATATTGATGAAACTTTGTGACACCGAATATGATAGCCAATGCTTCCCTTTGTATCTGTGAGTAGTTTACTTCAGCCGCACTAAGCGTTCGGGATGCATAAGCGACAGGTCTTTCGCGGCCGTCGCGCATCCTGTGTGATATGACCGCCCCCACCCCGCGTGCACTAGCGTCCGTCGTCAGAATAATTGGCAATCCTGGGTCATAATGCGCTAGCACCTCGCTTGAAACTAGCAACTGCTTGACATTCGTAAAAGCCTCTGAACACTGATCCGTCCAAACAAACTTAGAATCTTTTCGTAACAACTTATATAAAGGAGATAACAGCATGCTTATATTTTTTACAAATTTAGCGTAGTACATTACCAAGCCTAAAAACGAACGCAACTCGGAAATATTTTTCGGGACTGGTGCTTTATTAATCGCACTCAACTTTTGCGGGCAAGTATGTACACCCTCTTTACTAATTACATAACCTAAATAAGTCACCGATTCTGCGAAAAAAGTACATTTCTCTTTTTTTACTTTTAACCCAAAACGTTTTAACCTTTCCAAAACTTGGTATAATGTTTTTACGTGAGAATTATTATCGACTCCTGTTAAAATCACGTCATCTAAAAATACCCCTACTGTAGGCATGTCGGCAAACATTTGTTCTAATTTCCTTTGAAAAATACCCGGACTAGACGAGAGACCATAGATTAATCGGTTATATTTAAAAAGACCTTTGTGTGTATTGATCACAGTGTACATTTTAGAGGGTTCGTCAAGTTCAAATTGTGCATAAGCCTGCGACAAATCTATTTTCGAAAATTTTTCCCCCCCATGTAACTTAGCCAATAAATCTTCTACCTTAGGTAAGGGAAAACGGTCCACTTCTAGGCATTTATTTAATGTGATTTTATAGTCACCGCAAATCCGTATAGATCCGTCCTTTTTTATAACGGGTACAATTGGCGTGGCCCAGTCCGAAGTGTCAACGGGCGCGATGACGCCGTCCCGCTCCAGTTGTTCAAGCGCCCGCTCCACTGGCTCACGCAGCGCGTAAGCAAGCGGCCGCGCGCGCCGGAACACGGGCCGCGCGCCCTCGCGCACACGCAGCGACACCGCACCACCAGTGAAACGACCAAGACCCTCTTCGAACACATCACTAAATCTGGAAATTAACGAATCCATACTTAATGCCGTAGTACTAGTTCTAACAAAATTACAATGTAAATCGGCAACATTTAATCCTAATTCGTATATCCATTGCCGACCCAACAAAGGATTTTTGCCTTGTTTCACAACAAACAAATCTAATGAGACACATTTATTTCTGAACTTGACAGTCGGCCTAATTTTCCCGATCGGAACAATTTTAATACCAGTATAAAAGCATAGCACTATATTGGTTGTCAATAATGGTAAATCATTAAATTTACTTTTGTAAAAATCATAGCTCACACAGGAAATAGCACTTCCGGTATCAATTTCCATTTGGATATTTTTATTATCTACTTCAATACAAGTCATTAGCGGCTTATAAAAATCATAACTATAAGTACTACTAAAATTATTTATATGTACCTCTAAAGGTTGCACAGCATCCTCCTTGCCCTCTTCATTTACCTCCATAGTATGTACTGTAGCCCTCCTCCGCAAACGTGGACACACTTTTCTTAAATGCCCTTCTTCGTTGCAAACTCTGCAGGTATACATTAAGAATTTGCATCTATTTGTATCGTGAGCCGCTCCACACGCCCCGCAACTGCCCGTTTTATACGCTGATGAAAACGCTCCCGCCGCCGTCTGTCTATCCCGCGCGGCCCGGGCATCGTAAACTCGCGCATCCCTTCGGCCGGCACTCCACTGCGCGCCATCACCGAAGCCCCGAGCACGCGGCCCGCGCGTGGCGGTCACGTGATGCACCGTGTTCGACCGGCCCTCCCGCTCGCCATTGCTGGTGTGCGTGGTACTCCGCATCTGCACTGCCGCCGCGTCCTGCTGAGCCGCCTCCATCGATACGGCGATTTGAAATGCCTTCGTAAATGTCACCGCTTCTTCCACGAACAATCTTTGTCTAATATTATCATTATGCAATCCACAAACAAACTGATCTCGTAAATTATTTTCAATCTCTTCGTTGAAGTCACAGTACTTTGCTAATTTCTTTAGACCGGCCAAGTACTCCGCGATCGTTTCGCCATTGCGTTGCATCCGTTGACGAAATTTGAATCGCTCCGCTAATATGCTCGGCTTCGGTTGAAGGTAATTCTGCATCAAGGTAACCAGTTCGACGAATGACTTTTTTGCAGGTTTACTAGGTGTACATAATGTTACCAGTAGCTCATAACTGCCGCTGCCCATCACCGTAATCAACGTGGGCACTTTGTGTTCTTCTTTGACATTATTCACAATAAAATACTGCTCCAATCTTTCGACGTATAATGTCCAATTATCCACCTGGTGGTCAAAATATTCCAATTTCCCGACTGACATTTTTCACTATTTTAAACTTCCGCACTAGGGTTTCGTAAATCGTCGCCAATGAACTGTTTGTGAGTTGCCGTAATGAAAACACGTTCGTCTTGTACAACGGTTTATTCAAGAAGGAAGGATGACACCTTATAAAATTATAACAAAAACAGTTGTGGATACCTTCAATATAAAATATTAACTTTGTTGACAAAACCAATCTTATTACTTAGTATTAAGGTTGAAAGTAATTTATAACATCTATAATACATACATTACAATTTTTTTTATCACAAAATAATGAGAAAATAGGTATAAATTTGACCTAACTAATGGTAAGGAGTCAATGTTTATCATAGTATTAAAATACTAAAAACTTACATATTACTGCATCCCAAATTTATCGAAATCATTTTTTTTCTCTGTAAGTATATAAGGTTCTTTTGAAGTTTTATCTTATCAATAAATTAAATCTTGCGATGGCATAGTAGCTACTATTCGTACGTTACCCGCACTAACCTCATCCTCTAACCACACGGAGCTCTGGAAACCTTATTCATTACAAGCACAAAATAGTAAAGAATAGTGGTATTTTGCAGTAATTTGTAAGATTACTACCCCAGGCTCGCGCTCCAATTCAAAGGAAATTTTGAATTTGTCGGAAATGTCTTTACTGTCTCTGGTTACGATACAATAACCATTAGCAATTATTTTATTGCAAATATATTTCAACCGTTTTATTGTTTCGACTTTTAATCATTAAATAAACTAGTTCATGATTAATTCATATTTTTTTAAAGCATATAACTCAAGCAGTTATATGCTTTAAAAAAATAAAAATGTTTAAATCTAAAGAAAATATAACTAGAAATAAATCCACGCGGTCCAGGCAGCAGACGGGACTCGAACTAGGCATTGTGGGTTACCTATAATGGGAAGAGATGGCGCTGCCTTGCAGCTTAAGAATGGCTAGAGGAATTTCGACGAGGTCCGTTAGGCCGCGGTAGCATAATTGGTTAGTGCATTCGCCCGGATTGCGAAGGGTGCAGGTTCGAGTCCCGTCTGCTGCCTGGTCCGCGTGGAATTTTTTCTAGTTATATTTTCTTTAGATTTAATTCAGGTTTTGTCATCCAAATGTATATGCATCTAGACCAGCTATACTCTAAGTGTGTTCCGCGGAACCCTAGGGTTCCGTGATACCTCTGTCGGGGTTCCGCAAGAATTTAGAAATAAAAAAATCAAAACACCTCTCTCTGGTCGCTCCGCGGCTGTGCGGACTCCGCGGCCGCGCGGAGACAAAACGCTATGAATGTTATTTATTTATTTATTTGTATTTGTATAAGCTTGTGTTACATTAGCTGGTACAATATCTCATAAGTTTGGTCTCAACAATTTTATACTTGTACAACGCGTTCGCTCTAAGTTTGCCGGTCTGTGGAATGCGCGTACCCTCCCCCACGTGACAACAAAACTTATAATGTGTCATAGTTTTACCCAAATATCTAACGTACACAATTTTTATTGTTACAATTAAATAAAAAATTTCGAACGTCATACACTCATACCTATCGCCAGCGGCAAACTTAAAACGAGCGGGTAGTATACTTGTAAGCGCTCAGTCTCTTTGATAAAAGCCGCCTCTGAATTAGACGCTATAGTTGTCAACTAGCGACTTTCGTCTCTAACTTCAAAGGATAAAGTCGATATTGTTTACAACGCTATTTTTAAATTTCTGTTTTTATTTTTGCTTTTTGTTTATCAAAGGTGCCGACTCGAGTATTTTCGAGAATATTTGAGATCGAGTCTAGGACTAAGTATAAAAGCGGCGATCGCGCGTTGGCGTCGTCAGTTGATGATTAGCGTTCGGAGCGATAAGTTACTACCTACTTACAAGCTCGCTAGCGAGAAACTGGTGTTCATTGTTTTACTGCCTGCTGTATTCTGTTGTCTCAGTTTTATACATTTCTTCCCTGTAGGTTCTAAATTTAGTCTCTTATACGCAGTAACGATTGTGCATTATTTAAACCCCACTATCCTGACTTGTAACATTATAAATAAAGAAGAATGGAACGTTGGCTTAAAGGTGTTAAACGTGTTCCAACAACATCTTCTAATGACGCTGAATGTTCAAAAGCAATGCGCGCGGAGAATTTAGCAATCACCGATCCAGAAGATGATGCCACGAGTGCCACGACGTCAAGCTCGACGGTTTCAAAGACGAAAAAAAGGAAGTATGATGAATCTTATATCAGTTTCGGATTTGTTGATTCCAACGGCTCACCTCTCTGCATGCTCTGTAGTAAACTGCTTCCTAATAGTTCCATGGCACCTGCCAAATTGCGTCGACATTTAGAAACCGTACACCCCGAGACTAAAGACAAGAATAAAGAATTTTTTGTTCGCAAAAAAGATCAGTTATTAGAAAGTCAAAAAAATATGATGCATGTAACACAAACTACCAACGAAAAGGCCACGGAGGCATCATACTTAGTTAGCTATCGCATTGCACAAGCAGGTGAAGCGCACACTATCGCTGAGAAATTAATAAAACCATGTGTATTAGACATAACAAAATGTATGCTTGATGAAAAATCTGCAAAGCATCTTTCTACTGTTCCGCTATCAAACGATACTGTTTCACGACGAATCCATGATCTGGCAAGCTACGTCAAACAAGAACTAGTTACACGTCTACAAAATACACGATTCGCTTTGCAAATGGACGAGTCGACTGATGTCGCTGGTTTGGCTATCCTGCTGGTTATTGTGAGATATCCATATAAAAGTTCTTTTGAAGAAGACATGCTTATGTGTTCATCGCTGCTTACAAACACTACCGGGGAAGAAATTTTTAATAAAATAAATATATTTTTTGAAGAACATAATCTCAGTTGGAACAATTGCATTGACATTTGTACAGATGGGGCCAAGGCGATGACAGGTAAAACAGCAGGAGCAGTGTCACGAATGAAAAATAAAGCGCCTAATTGTAGTTCCAGTCATTGTATTCTGCATAGACAAGCACTTGCGATGAAGCAAATGCCGTCTAATCTAAAATTAGTTATGGATGAAGCGGTAAAAATAATTAATTTTATCAAATCACGACCACTACAATCCCGATTGTTCTCATTATTGTGTGAAGATTATGGCAGCAAACATAAAACACTGCTGCTCCATACAGAAGTGCGATGGCTGTCTCGGGGAAAAACTTTAACAAGGCTATTTGAACTTAGAGCCGAGTTACAAATGTTTCTTTCAGCAGATACTTCTTTTAATTTGAAGGACCGTTTGTATGATAAAACTTGGTTGTTCCGATTGTCTTTTATGGCGGATATCTTTCAAAAACTTAACGAATTAAATTTATCATTGCAAGGTAAACAGACAACAGTGTTTCAGGCCTATAATAAAATAACTACTTTTAAAAGAAAATTAGATTTTTGGATCATTTGCATTGGTAAGAAAGAAATAGAAAGTTTTACGTTACTCACTGAGTTTGTTAGCGAAAACGACTCAGAAATGTTTGAAGAATTGGTCCAATATCTCAGTTCGATGCGCGCATCTTTTGAAAAGTATTTTCCCGAAGAACACAATACAAAAATTAAAGTGAACTCCTGGATTCATAATCCTTTTTTACCCAACTTGGAAAAGCCTGAAAACATGTCAAATGAGATATATGAATCTCTTTTAGAAATGTCATCAGACACAAGTATGGAGTCATTGTTCAAAACGACGCCTCTTAATGATTTTTGGTGCAGAATCCAAGATGAATATGCAATGCTTGGCCAAATGGCTCTGGATATTCTTCTCCCGTTCCCAACTACATATTTGTGCGAAACAGGATTCTCTACCTACGCAGCCACGAAAACAAAATATCGCAATAGACTGGACGCCGAAGCTGATATGAGACTCCAACTTTCTTCCATCAAACCTGATATCAAGCAATTGATGAAAAATAAAAAACAGTTTCATACCTCCCACTAGTTAGATTTTTTCTTTTTTAATGTTTTCTATTATTGTCCTTACCAAGTGGTGAAGTAAATAATAATTAGTAACGGATACATTGTACTTTTATTATGCTGATTAATATAGAATACACTTATAAAAATAATTGTTTTATTGTAGGGTTCCATCAAGTATTTTGCTTCCCAAAAGGGTTCCGTCATTTAAAAAGTTTGAGAACCACTGATCTAGACATATGCAAACTTTAAAACAGGCTCGGTCAATGTGGAAATTCAGTTATGTAGTTATCACCCTGAGGGCTTGCTTGCTGTGATAACCAACTCGATATATTTGATACCGAATAATCCAAAAAATCATAAGAATCACTTTTTACCCGCCATTCTTTTGACACTTTATAAGGAATAAATAATAAGTAGCATTGTTTAATACTTACTCAAATTAAGAACAGGAGGATTATGTTGCGGTTTTTTCTTATGAGTAAACATTGTAAGGGTTCGTCGTAAACCTGTACAAAAGACCGTGCGTAAAACTCCTCCCGTGCTTCTTGCATACATAAAAACAAAAAGAAGCTTTTCAGATATTTTTATGGAAAAAAGGAGACCAGTGGTATGTATCTTTTTTATGCGCACCCGAAATGTAAAGTTTAAAATAAACGTCACCAATGTAATAAGATTATTATATTATGACTAGCTGACCCAGCGAACTTCGTACCGCCATAAAAATAGGGGCAGGTGGTAGAAGAGAAAATTTAGAGTTGTATTTTTTTTTAATAGGGGTGTGTAACGTAGTGTTCTATCAATTTCCTGTCATAACATTCCTCCTAACCCATATGAGAACACTACGTTTTAATACCCAATAGTCTTAATTTTGGCGCGAAGGTACATTGTAGGTTACAGAACACTACGTTACAGGTGTCCACCATTATCACTTAAGGATGTGAAAAATAGATAGTAGCCGATAGTGTTGGGTAGGACACGACTTGAAAAAGAGTTTGTAAGAGTAGCGTCTTTTTTGTACTGAGCCAGTACACTGTCCCACTTCAAATGAGGCGAGGCGAACTGAAGCTCGGCAATACATTTGAAGTGACGAGTACAAATATGACATTGAGGCGTACAGAAGCTCGACATTACGTTTGTGTACACGAGTAGCACCTCCTCTACGCACTATCAATCTTGCTGGATCCAGCATGCAGGACAGCGCTATACACGTAAAAGAGATAGAGATACAGATGGATAGTGCGTAGAGGACTTAAATGAAATGTTATGCCTCGCTCTCTCTCAGTCAGACTTACGAAGATTGAGTGAGTAACTTAATGTGACATTTAATGTGAAGTAGTACATTTTAAAATTTTGAGCCGCTCTTACATTTTGACGTCATGTCCGGGACAAATGTACCGCCTCTTGTAAGTCCTACTCAACACTAGTAGCCGATTCTCAGACCCACGGAATATGCATATAAAATTTCATAAAAATCGGTCAGTCCGTTTCTGAGGAGTATGGTAACTAACATTGTGACACGAGAATTTTATATATAAGATAAAAATAACTTGAAATATTAGTTATATGATATTTCGTATATTGTCTCCAAGCGGTTGTACTTAGTAATTCGTTATTTCTGATTTATATAACACGAGGATTTTATCGAATATAGATTGATGTTCAGCAGTTTTTATATAACTTGCTTAATATGTATCCCTTGAGATTGGCCAAGTTCCGAAAACCTGGAAGCTTGCCAATGTCCAACCAGTGCCCAAAAAGGGTAGTCGTGCCGACCCTGCCAACTATCGACCTATTGCAATCACCTCCATACTCTGTAAGATTATGGAGCGTGTATTGAACAACCGTCTCCTCGCTTACCTCGAAGATAACGATCTCCTCAGTGACTGCCAATTCGGTTTCCGCCGTGGGCGATCTACTGGGGATCTTCTTGTGTATGCTACCCACTTATGGAGTGAAGCCATAGAGAAACGCGGCGAAGCTCTCGCCGTTTCTCTTGATATTTCTAAGGCTTTTGACAGGGTCTGGCATGCAAGTCTCATTGGCAAGCTTCCTTCATATGGAATCGCTGTCGGACTTTGCAACTGGATTGCAGATTTTCTGAGGGGCAGATCGATACGAGTGGTCATTAATGGCACATCGTCGGATCTGCTTGGTATTAATGCCGGTGTCCCCCAGGGATCTGTCCTCTCCGCAACTCTATTCTTGCTGCACATCAATGATCTGCTCCTAACTCCTGGTATCTTTGGGTATGCAGATGACAGCACAGTTTCGGGGAGATATCTGCCTGATGTGAAGTCTGATGCAGATGTCCGATCATTAAGGGAGGCGATGGTGGAGGGAGTGAATGCAACCCTGGAAGCTGTTTCCCTCTGGGGTGAAGCCAACTTGGTTGGATTCAATCCCTCTAAAACACAGGCCTGTCTCTTCTCGACGAAACGGAGTCCATTCCATCTGACTCCGACTTTCCGAAATGTCTCCGTGCCGGTTAAAGACCATCTCAAGCTCTTGGGTATGGACATCTCATCCAGCCTCAATTTCGGTCCCTACATCGAGTCCATTGCTAAAACCGCTGCCAGAAAACTTGGAATACTTTCTAAGGTCAGGCGATATTTTACATCTGAGCAGCTCCTTAACCTTTACCGAGCCCAAGTTCGCTCCTGCTTGGAGTACTGTTGTCACCTTTGGGACGGATCTGCTCGATATCAGCTGGATGCACTGGACTCGGTGGAACACCGTGCGAAGAGACTCATAGGCAATGACGCTCTCGTTGAGGCTAATCTTCAGAGCCTCCACCACCGAAGACGTGTAGCTTGCCTTTCGGTGTTTTATCGGTTACATTTCGGAGAGTGTGCGGAGGTATTACATAATTTGATCCCCCCTTCCCCTTTCCACCACCGGACGACCAGGCGCGGCGAGGGCTTCCACCCTTATGTTGTCGAAGTTCCTCCTATTCGCACGAAGCGATTTGCTTCGGCCTTCATTATACGAACGGCTAGGGAGTGGAACTCCTTGCCGAGGTCTGTTTTCCCGGACCAATATAACCTGGACATCTTCAAGGCCAGAGTGAACAGGCATCTTCTAGGCAGGCGTGTACCATCCTAGGCCTCATCATCGCTTTCCATCAGGTGAGATTGTGGTCAAACGCATTGCCTATTTAGCATAAAAAAAAAAAAAAAAAAAACGTAACATAAATAATGTAATGTAAAGTGGAAAGAGGTAACAAATGAAGCCAGAACTTAAAGTGACGACGCCGACGACAATAAATACGTGTAGCTCCGTCGGCAATTGTCTTTAGGGCAGCAAGGTGATATATAATGGCTGAAGCGGCATGTTTTTCTGTCCGAACAGCTAGGTGTCTTTGCAATCGAACTCCGCTCACAATTAAAATTAGGGGGCCATTCGCCTAACGGAAATGCTTTGGAAAACGCTAACGCTTACGATTTTATTTTGTTATTTCTAGCCACCTGAGGTTTTCAAATGCCTCGCGCTCTTTTTTTTCTTTTGCATTGGTAATAACAATATTAAAAAAATGAGCGTGAGGTATTTGAAAACCTTCGGCGGTCAGAAATAACAAAATCAAATCGAAAGCGTTAGCGTTTTCCAAGGCATTTCTGTTAGGCGAATGGCCCCCAGGTAAAAAGAAAGAAATTCTCAGGGTCTTCTTATAATATAAGTATAATATACTGAAACAAAATATTAACTGAAGAGGAGAAAAATCAACACCCCCAAGTACGTATCAGACTGGATTCGGCCAGCACCTTTCGGTATCCGGATAAATACACTAGGCAGTCTTACAAACAACAATTGGTAAAAATCCAGCAGTTTACTCGTAAAAGCTTAAATAAAAATTAAAGTAATTAATTCATCATTCACTTGCCGCTTTTAATGCAATTAATTTATTACTTCGCGTGTTTAAAATTGTCAGAAGTTACTTGGTCGTGAGTAGCGTAGCAAACCTCGAGTGATTGATGTCACACTCGACCTCATTCCACTTCCCTCCCTCCCTACACATCCATTGAAACCTTTTACCGCACTTACATTACTTACTTAAACCATAATTAATAACACCTCTCCAAATGAACTTGTTCAAACACGTTTCCCTTTTAATCCGAAAGTGATGTTAAGTAAATTATTACGCTCCATTTAACGCAGCGCGTCGTAAAAGCGGATGATCAGCAGCCGGGTAAACATATTTATTCAAATATGAGTATAACACGTAGTAAGTATTCATCTAGGTACGTAACATAAAACTTGTAGCGTGCGTAATTAGTTCATTTAAAGAACAATCTGTAATAATCCTACAGATATTATAAACGTGAGAGTATTCGGTTTGTTCATATTGGGTTGAACAGATTGGGCTGTTTAAAAGAGTCGTACATGAGCACGCTACCTACGTAATTTGAATAAATAATTTATTAATACACTCTTGGAGTATCTGTATGTATGAGACCTTTTGGAAAGTCAGCACGAGACTGAAAAAGGTCCGTGGTGTTATTGAATATCATACGAAAATATAAAGGTGTTTTTAGTATATAAACCCTTTCAAAATTGTTTTATTAAATAAAAGGTTTGACTTTTTACTTTGACTCTCAATCACATCAAAGCACTCAGAAATATTTGGGCAAAAATAGCTATACGGCATATTTTATAGTTTATTTCTTTATCCGTCTGGTCCCGTAAAGAAACTTGAAGTATTGGATTTGACGATGATTTCAAAAACCTTTTTTCTTTTCATTCAGGTAATTGCTACGGATTCAAAAGTATTAGCACCTAACGTTGCGAGAAAAAATTAAATTCAGTACCCCTAACACGAACCAATATCGAATAGTTTGCGAGTGCGAAATGTAATTGTCAAATTTTGTATAGAAACTTGAACAGCAGCGCCACAACGTCCGTAACTAGAACTAAAAATCAGTAAAAATTTGACAATGTCATTTCGGACTCGCAAACTATTCGAATTCGATATTTTGGGTCGTGCCAGGGGTACTGTTCATGAACATAACAAGAAAGCCTATGTCTACTATCTATACATTAGTCAAAATTCCTAATTAGAAGCTTAATTGATAAAAAATAAGCGTGGGATGCAAGTCATCTTATACTTTGGTTTTCATAGTAGTACTGAAGACTTATTACGTTTGGTTACGTTTATTTAAGAATTAATTATATCACCCATTTTCTGTATTGTCAACAACACAGCACACAGAGGTTAGAAGTGTGATCATATACCGTTTGTGAAGGAACCGATGTCGCCGGCCCGCCCCCACTACACTTACACCTAAAAGATAATAGCCAATCAAACAATGCGACATCAAACAATACAACCAATCAGCGCTCACACCCCAGAGCAACAATGCAGTCAGAACCAAGTTTTGGTCAAGTTACGAGCATTTGCTCACACATAACTGTGGCTTCTAACCTCTTTCTGTGTTCTGTGTCCAACAAGCATAAACAGCAACAAGTGTGAAGGTATTTAAAAAGTAGAAGCCCTAAATTTTTTAAAGTTATACTAAACGTTAACTACGTATATGGTGCTACTTCACTGACTGTTTAAGTTGCATTTCTTTAAGTTGCATACTTTTTATTTTCAAGCTCGAAGATTGGTGGAAACTTGTTATTTTGGGATGCCACAATGAGTCACAATGTCGTCTCTGACGCATCCGATAAAATAAATATAAATAATGACCAATCCACGCGATTAAAAAACAAGCTTTTGGGTTTCTACAAAAAGCAACGATTCAAAAAGCGTTTATCTAAATAAAACTTTATTGGAGGCTTAGCGCAAAAAAATATGATATAAAACTGGTATTATCGCGTGTTTGTTGACATCGTTATGTCTAGACAGACAGACTATATGAGAGCGTCGTGTGTTCGTCAAATTAGCATGAATGCAGGCGGCGCGGGGTCGGCGACCGCGTTCGGCGAGCGAGCGTGGGAGCGGCGCGAGCGCAGTTTTTACAACTACCCGCCCGGCGCGACCCGCCGCCCCGCGGCCGACAGGTAGCCTGCTTCCGAATGTTAAGTACTAACCCAGGGACGCACGGAGGAAAATTACACAACGGCTTGCAAAAATTGCAAAATTTCAATTAGGAGCATATTTCTTACTAGCAACCTGCACCGGTGCAATAATATGCATGAATATGTAAGTATTATACATTCAAACGCCTTTATCTTGAATTACTCTTATATTTTGCTGAAAACTGAATTAAAATCCGTCGACTTGTTTAAAGATGTATATGTTATGGGTTGTGATTAATCGTGCATTATTCATAATGCCCGGGCAATATGAATAATGCTAAATAATAGCGGGCAATGTGATTATAACCAATCAATTTATCACATTGCCCGGGCAATATGAATAATACTAAATAAGAGCGGGCAATGTTATTATAACCAATCAATTTATCACATTGCCCGGGCATTATGAATAATGCCAGGTGCCTATTGGGCAGAGTGATGTAAAGCATGTTTAATACTTTCAAGTGAATACTTAGTTAGACAGACGGAGCATTACAAGTAATGAAATCAATTATCGGGTAGAGTAATAATAAAAACATGTTTTATAGTTTAGTATTTATTTTTAAAATTTAAATAATCAGACTTCGGTTTTATTTCGATCAATTTATGAAGGGCTACATTTAGAAACTATAGTCTATAGTAGTTTTAATGCAGTTTGTTTGAAAAATTCATAAAATGTGTTAAATATTCATAATTTATGGTTCCCTATTTTTAGGATGCAAGGAATAGGGAAGTAAGAAGCAGTACTGCTGCCTTATCTCCGGGGCTGTTCTCACTCCGCGCCTCCGGGCTCTAAAAAACACTCTAGAGGTAGGGCAGACCAAGACTACGGTGTGTCGGGGCTGACCAAGTCGGTTCTGAATCAAAGACTGTTGTAAAGCCACATTTACTTTTCTTTCTAAGTGTTGAGCCCATACTATTTTTTATTTACCAAGATCTCAAAACAAACACAAAATGGCGAGACATCTGTCATTTTGACAACAGTACCAACGTTTTGAATTTATTCATACTGCCCGGTCCAAGCGAAAAATTTAAGCTTTCTAAACACTAACTTATTACATGGACCACGAGCCGTCCGGCATTATTAATAATGGCCGGGCAATGTGATAAATAGGTGAGTTTAGATTGTAATTAATCAGTTGGCCCGATATGGCTGGGCATTATTCATACTGCCCTGGCATTATGAATACTGCCCGCATTAATCACTTGGCCCATAACATATACATACAGAAAGTGACTTTGTTTATTATACTATGTTAAGATTTATCTGACGAGTCCGTATTATTTAGTTATATCATTGGCCAATATTTGGTCCATGGTTTGGTAAGAAAAGCAAAACTCTTGATACAATAGATGAAGTTAAATCATTCAGCTTAGAAGGTCAGCTAAGTACGAGTTATAAGAGTCCATAAGCAGCGGTAACCGCTTACTTACAAAGCAGCACATATTTGATAACTTAGTTGTATATTAAAAGTTTCATGTAATAACACATACCGGTGGAGAAACTCTTAAATAAGCACTCACATAATTTATAAAAGTTTTATCTCCTAACCTAGCTGTCTTAAAATTTAAATTATAAAAGTTTCTGATTAGATCCCTAGATTACAACCCTGGCAAGTAGTCCTGGTCCTGTGCAAGCATCTTCTCGACAAAAAGTCGATTTTGATGTAACAACTTTTTGTATAGCGAGATTGAAGGTGAATTGCGCGTCGATTTTGGTAGTGAGAGCCTGGATAATGTGTAATTATAATGCCAGAAAAGATGTCGATACTTTTCCAAGAACACTTCGGTGACTCTCGTTCCAACGGTAATTTGCTAGTTATATATTTATAGTATGTACGTTACGTATATGTATAGGTAGGTACAAAAGAGGAACTCCAAAAGGATGGTATAAAAGCCACGAGAGGCTCATCCATATTCCTCTTCAGTAGCAAGGGAAAAATAAATAATTAACACGACCTGGGATTTATAAATATAAAACACCGGCCTTTACTTATCTTTTTAATACTACTTCTTTTCATAAAACAATAGGGTATTTGACAGTATTAAAAATAAAGTGCTAATTGTTAGCATCTGTATTTAGAATGAATATTGGCAGGGGTTTTACTATTATAACCGAAAAAATATTCATAATTTTACTAAAAACCCACGAAAAATATAATAGTTTTCATATCTATTGTCACGTGATTGAAAACGCCTGGGATTGGCGGAGCTTAAAATGACGTAAAACACTAGTAAACTTCCGGTCAAAGTGACATTACATTGTAGCATTTGACGTTTTAATGACAGTCCTGTGATGTCACACACCAGTGAGACGCCATATTGCCCAGAGAAACGTTTTGGCGGCAACTTGAAAATGGAGTTTTTGATTTGGTTATTTTTACTGAAATACACAACAGAATGATGAATATCCAGACATTAGTCAATAACGTGAGATCGTTTTCTTGCCAAATACCCTATTAAATTAATCGGAACCCAGAGTCGTTGTAGCAGAATATAGAGCTTCCTGCCGTCACACTAACAGGTTAAATGGTGTTTAAAGTCCTATTTTATGTTCTGGATTCATGTATCAAATTGTATTCATTTTTGAATCTAAAGAAAATATTACTGGAAAACATTCCACTCGATCCCGGTTTGAGACGGGATTCGAATCCGCATATTCAAAACAATTATTTAAGGAACCAATTGTGTACCTATTCATTAAGCCGCCCGAACGTGATTGAGCAACGAACAAATAAATATCTTTAAGTACTTTTGAAGTGAAATGAATGAAATGAAATGAAAAACCTTTATTGGCTATCTTATATACAATATTTAAACCTACTTAAAGAAACAGAAAAGAAATATATAAAAAAGTAACTTAACCTAAGAAAAAAATTAATCACTAAAACTAAGACGGCCAATCAGGACCCTGCCTTAGCTTTTGCTGATACATTGAGAAAATTTTCTCTCACTGTGACAGCGCATTTCCTTTTATAATGGAATATTCTTTTGATAAAGCGCATAATTTATATTATTACTCCTCAAACCAGAAAATGTCTCTATAAAATACTTGTAAATTCTTGGAAAGTAGCCAAAGTGTTTGTGTCGATTACTGTATGCAAAGGTTGTTGATATTCTTCCTGTATTTTTTTTTCTTTGCTACGATGAATGTCATTATTTAAGAAAAGGAAGGGAGACCCTCATAGATATTCGATACTCGCACATTTTTGGGGGAAAATTGTTTTCATGTCTTTGTTGACCGCTTTGTGACTTTGATAAATTATACAGAATGGCCGTGTCACTCCGTAGAGATAGATAAAGGACAAAAGAGATATGATACGCCTTATTGAGTGAAATATTAGATATTGAAACTAAAATTGAAATATAAGGAACATCGTCTAGTTACTTTTTTGTGCACAAATTATTCACCAATCATCTATTATTATTAAAATGGAAATCATTATCAGCAATATCTACACCGAGTTCATACTCGGCATTATTTAGATTTCATGAAAAGTAATGCTGTATTTAATGAACGTAGTACAGACTGGTAAAATTGATTTTTTTTGCTTTAAATTGAATAATATGCGTACCGCTCAGCAGCAGGCTTAACATATTCAAAATCATAAGGCATGTATATTAAAATAAATCATATATATGTTAATTGTCCAATATAAATGTCTGTTTTTTATACATCACAATTACACCCCATCATACATGCCATAACTGCTGCTGGTGTAAGTGTCGCCGCACACGGGCCACACGCCACAGTCACAAACGCCGCCACGAGAAGCTAGAAGCGGCTACTAAAGTGGCTGAAGCGCGCGACAGCGGCCGACTAAGGTAAGGGAAGGATGGGGAATCGCGCGAGTGACGTGTGGCGGCGTTTTGTATCGGCGCATTAAGTGGCCGGTGCGGGCCACAAGAAGCGAGCAACGATGATTTGTAGCGTGTGGCGACCACCGGCGTACCGTGTGTGGCGAGTCCATATAAAATGTATGAAAACTACAAGAAATATGCCGGTGGCGGCGTTTTGTGGTTGTGACCGGTGGCCCGTGTGCAGCGACTCTAAGCCCTTTTCTCGCGGATACAAATGAATACACAAATGGTGGGCAAAAAGATTGAGCCTTCGTGTCAACAGCGGAACTATTGTTAACGCAATAAAACCTAATGCCCCAGTGCATTTTGGGGCATTGATGAGCTCGTGATATAGTTTTTTGATCACCCATCCGATGAGGAAATTGCTTTAACTAAAGGCAGACTGAATGTATCCATCATAGTGCCATCTAATTCCTGTACAAAATTACAATTCCAAATGTGCGTATTCCTAATAGACACAGGTACCTCATATTATAAAAGCTCAATTTGCATAAGCAACATCGTGCTTCATTTAAATACTTACCTACTTTTACTTCTTAAAAATTTATTGAAATAGGTACAACGCTAATGACGATACTTTTAACAATCAAGATTTGATGGAGTCATTTAGAATAATAACGGAGCGGACAGGTTTGAAAATTACGATTTTCGCTAATCATGTGCATAAAACATACTCGTGTAGATTGCGACGTCACGAGACACGGCGCTTTCAACAACCCATAATTATTGTTACATCAAACTGGATCCAAAGCACGTGCAAAACAACATCTGACAAAACGTGTATTTTGATACTGAATATGATGTTGAATAACAATTTTATCAGAAAAATCAACTTGTCTCTACCTGTAGCATCTTTGTTCCGTAACGGATTTGTAGAAAAAAAATGACGATTCGAAAGAGTTGTATCTGCTTATTAAGTATCCAATGACCACACCGTATTCGGGACTGGATATCTCATTTTAAGGCAATCAAGTAAGATATTCATTTTTCGGAATCAGAATCTTTTATTCATGGTAACATATATAATGTTCATTAGATTGCTTTATCAATTAAGCTAAGGAGATCCTTAATGGCTCCTACACACTATGCTGGTGGCAAGAAAGCGGGTCTTTAACGGGATAATGCCGCTGGCATTATCAGCACGCACAAACTAAGGCACTTACAATCGCAGATCATCATCACTGTTACGCGAATATTTCTAGCAAACTGACTTCGGCATTAATGCACATCATCTTTATGACCCATTTAACGTCCCCTTCCCCATAGCTGGGGCACAGGCCTCCTCTATTGACTGAACAGGGAGTAAGGTTGGTAGTAACAAGGGATATATAACGTGCGGCCAGTGTGGATTGGGAGGTGCTAACGACTGAAGACGCAGCCGGGACCATGAATAATGGATGAGCTTGAGATAATAAATTTCTGGTCAATTGAATGGCCAACTATTGAGATAGTACCTGCGCCATCGAGTTACGCTTTCCGATAATTCCCGACCCAAAAAAATCATGACTGCCATGCCATACAACGAATAAAACGTCAAAAACAAGCTCAAGTTAGTCATTGACGTCAGAGAACCATCCCGTGGAACACTTTTTATTCTTAGAGGTTCCCCAAATACAATGACTTTATCTGGACCACTTTTCAAACCACTTATATATACCAAAACCACTTTGCGTTTAGTTTTTGTGTAAATGTGGACCAAAAAGCTATATGTATATCATGGGCCCAGAAACGTTGTACAACTTTTCAGTTAGCAACACAAAAAGACTCACTTTAACAAATGTTAGCTTGTTGCAAAATGTTACTCCACAAAAAACACTTTCATGTGGATTTACCAAAAGCCAACCGTCAACGTTTGTTATATTTTCCTACCTTCGTAGGAGGAGTTGATTAATGTCATGAGTAAAATTGAGCGACACTCCACATCAAGTAGCCCATAAATTACCTCAGAATTCATTGAGTCGAGTCCTAGGGAGCCAGACAAATAAATCTGCTACATTCGTCTCTTCCGTTTAAAGGCGAGCTTTATCCCTAGAAAGAGGATTTTGCGATTTGCATCGCATGGTTATTACGAACTCGGCTGTATTTTCGCATAATAACAACCTTGAGAATTGTTCGCTTGCATTCAGGATTAAGAATAATCCTTATTTAATGTTTCGGTTATCAACGGCCGAACACAACGTTTAGGACAATAAAGAAAATAACCGAATCTTTGTCGTAACTTAATAAGGGATATCGAGCGAGATGTCCTATTGTGAGTTACAAGGGTAGTCTTATCCAGTTAGATCAAAAAAGAGTAGGGTATTAGGAATCTGCTTGATCATGCATGGCATGACGTACTTATGTATGTATTGAGTATGAATTGTTTATGAAAAAATGGCTACATAAGTCTTATTATAACTAAATTATCTTTTGCTGTATGGGTAAGTTTGCTTTTCTCATTCTAGTAACAAGGGATCAAAAGAAAATTGTAAAATGTAAAGCCATGCTAATTTTTCCTCTCATTTAAGAATTACTTAATCCATTACGATTATGAAATAGGGTTTTTTTTTACGAAAGATGTCAAATTGTAGCTTTCGGCATAAATTTTGTATTCTGTTGTGTGAATTTTTAATTTTCTTCTTTGTTTCGTTGGTTATTGTATCCTGTAAGTTTCCGGGAAAAACAAAGACGATTAAAACGGAGTGAAGAAAAATTTATCAAAAATTCAGAAAAGAAACAAAAAAATCTACGTGATGCTCTTTTGATCTTTGAAGACAAAAGGTCTCGACTTTTTTCACTTGTGAGCTTGTTACCTCCAATCATTATTATTATCTTTTTAGACTAATAGTAGATTAATAAAATATCGCAGTGTGTAAAATAAATCGCTGAAATGTGAACGTACGCGCATAGCTTCTGAACGACTGCAGCAATTTGGATAAATCTTCTTGTGCAGCACGCCGGGCTATAGCAGTAGCGTGAAGTTACGACACTTGCTTGGGGGAGAGCCGGGAGTGTCGATGTTCGTGGACTGTATCAAAATAAAACTACAAGAATCCTTTGCTGAAGAAATGCAGTGCTGACGATGGATCATTGCTGGGAAGCCTAGTTGTTCCAGAGAGAACCGCTCCTTTTTGTTCCTTTTCGTTCCTAAGAGCGCCGGTTGCTGAATGACGTGCCGGGCTTGATTTCACTCCGATTTAAAAGTCGGTATATTCAATTACAATATCACTGTAGAGTGACCATATCTATTGATCACGCTTGAGTTCGAATCCCGATATGGGGAAATGTTTGTGTGATGAGTACGAGCTTTTGTACTTCAGTCATGGATGTTTAATATGTCTTTCTATACAAAAATACTTATGCAGGGTGAAATTGAATGTTTTAATGAAACTTCGTGGGATTATTGGGTTACGTATATAGAGTATCTCTGAATTTTTTCGGATTTTTTAAAAATGATTTAAAATAAAATTTGTTTTTTTTTTTGTTATATTTTAATCTCCTTTTGGGTACTAAATAATTATTCTTTTTAAACACGCATACAGAGTAAGTAAAAAACAACTAATTAGCACTACTAAAAAAACGTAAAAACAGAAGAAGAGCGGTCGGGAGCAATGACCGCTCCCGCCGTTGAATCGGTTGAATACCTACCTATGCGCGGTGCAAAGCGCAGTGAGCGAGCGCAGTGTCAAGTTTATCCACCGCGCGTGCGTATCTCTTAAATTTGTGACAAGAGAAGATTTGCAAATAATGCCATGATTAGTGCTTGTTCTGTGGCCTCAATATAAGAAGTTGGATATGGTGTGTTGTTATTGTAGTGTCACGGAATACTCAGCAGAGCCACAAGGCTTTACGAAAGTAGGTTTGGTGATTGATTGTGTTTACAAAGTGTATACGGGAAGTTTAAGTGAAAAAAATGAATAGGTACATCGGTCTCGTAAGTACTTTTGAATACAATTCAGTATATGTATTCTATCCGTTACCCCATAACATACTCCCGTATCACAAGCCTACAGTGCTTATTTTGATGGTTGTGTAAAAAAAATGTGGAAGATAGTAAAATACCAAACAAATAAAGAAGCAACATGCAGGCCGGTAGGGTAAGGATGGCTGGTGTGGCAGGTGGAACTGCTGTATCATTTAACTTCGCGGGTGGACTTCACCGTCACTTAACATCAGGTGGGGTGGAGTCATTTGTCGGACCTATCTATAAAAAAAAACATAATTATTGTAAATTGTTTTTCTAGATAACATTTTGCCGTGTTTTTTCCGATATTTTAATAGTTTTTCTGCTATTCAGGGTGGTGAAGAATCCAAAAAATCAGATCCCATAAAAATCGGTCCAGCCGTTCTTACGGCGCCGGCGGTTAAGAAAACTATACGTGTTTAACTAACACGACTTCGTTTATATAAATAGATTTAAATGTTGCCGTTGTTTGTTTGTCAATAAAACTTTTAAATGTGATACCCTGTAAAACTCAACAGTAGGGCCACTTCTAAAAGACTTCTTACTTAAAGTTTTGTAACTTATTGTAGCTCTCACATTTTCTAAGAATAATTTTCTTGTTATAAAAAAAATAGGTTAAGTTGCGGTTGACCGTCTTTCGAATAAGCTCTAAAAGTTTTTTCCCTATTATACCGAGGTATGAAAAGTGGCACCGTGGTAGGTACTTGCCCAAGTATATTTACTATTTTATATTGAATAAGACGGTTCTCGCCCCGCGGGGAATATTCGCTTTTCCGAAGTAAATGCGTTTAGGTCGGTCTCGAAGGCGACAAGGCGCGTTTCGTTTCGCATGTAGGTAAGTAGGGCCTATACTGGAACATGTAAATTTCGGCGGAATCCTTTCAGTGCGGTGGCTTAAGGTACAGCGAAGGGTAACTCGTCAATGCTCTTTATTACGTCGCAATAAGATCCATTTTTGTGGTGCAACTACCCATTTTGCTGGTCTCCCCTGTACCTACGAGTACTTTACTTATTCGTTCCGTATTTGTAGTGCATTGCATATATTTGCCCTATGTATTTAGTAAGACTATACCTGGCTGAGAAGTTACTTGAAGCCATTTTTGTTTACAGATTTAAAAGGTACCGATTAATTCTTGTCTTAATCTTGAGTGACGTTCTTTCCTTTTGCTCTAAACGTCCTGAGTTCAAACCTTGCTACAGAAACATATCTGTGTGATGAGCATCTACAGAAATCCTATCCTAGTCTATACTAATATTGTAAAGAGGAAAGATTTGATTGTTTGTTTATATTAAAAAGGCTCCGAAACTACTGGACCGATTTGAAAAATTATTTCACATTTAGAATCCTATATTATCCCTGTTGAACATAGGCTATAGAGTATTTTCAAAAAAGTTACGGTTCTGTATGAAAATTTTGATAATGTAACCCAGGGTGTTGAAAAAAATATAAAAAATAACCTTATATTGCTGACGCTGCGAAAGTCATTGACAATAGAGCAAAGTGATGTACCAAAGTTTTATAGAGCACATAAATATCTACAAAAAAAATCCGCAATATCATAATGTCTATTTAGTAATGTCACAACTAAAGGTCCCCTGCGGTTTCACCCGCGTTATATTACAGTTATGTCAAAACTAAAGGTCTCCTGCGGTTTTTCAGGAAAAAGGTTATAATAAGTCAAACTTAAAAGATGAGCATATGCTGTCGTGAAGTTTTTTATATATATATACAAAAGTTTTTTTGTATAAAAAAGTTCACGGCAGCATTTGCCGCCCATCTTTTAAAGTTGACTCACTATAACCTTTTTCCTCAAAATAACGCGGGTGAAACCGCAGGGGACCTTTAGTTGTGACATAACTGTAAAAGGGGAACAATACAAACAACAATATGGGAAACAAAATATATGATATATGTGTCATCATCATCATCATCATGATCAGCCTATTAATGGGCACAGGCCTTCCCTATGGATGGAATAGGGAGATTGGGCCATGACCCACCACGCGGGCCCATTGGTGAGTGCTAACGACTGCAGATGCAGCCGGGACCAATGGCTTAACGTGCCTTCCGAAGCACAGAGGAGCTCGAGACAGTAATTTTTGGTTACCCATCCAATGACCGAGCACTGCGAAAGTTGCTTAAATTCAACGATCGCAGCCGAATGCGCTAACCACTTGCGCCATCGAGCTTCTCCACTTGCGATATTTGTGTAACTTTAATCATTTACGCAGCGCACGCAACGGAATCTCCCAAATGGAAAATAGTTTTACCCGTTTTTGCAACATTTTACATCGATACTCCGCACTTACTGGTTGCTGTGTAATATTATATAGCCTTAAGCATTCCTCAATAAATGCATTACCTATCAAAAAAAGATTTTATCAAATCGGACCATTAGTTTCTGCGATTTGCGCGTTCTACAAAACATGGTGCATTCGGTATAACCAAATGGGTCCTAAATTACGCAACAAAATATTCATCATCATCATCAGCCTATTAATGTCCCCACTGCTGGGGCACAGGCCTTCCCTATGGATGGGTTAGGGAGATTGGGCCATGACCCACCACGCGGGCTCAGTGCGGATTGGTGGGTGCTAACGACTGCAGATGCAGCCGGGACCAACGTCTTAACGTGCCTTCCGAAGCACGGAGGAGCTCGAGATAGTAAATTTTTGGTCACCCATCCAATGACCGACCACTGCCAAAGTTGCTCAACTTCAACGACCGCAGCAGAACGCGATAACCACTACCGCCATCGAGCTCCTCAACAAAATATTCACTATCAGTTAAATAAATTTTCAAGGAAAGTTTATAATTATAATATAGAAATTCATTTCGTATAATACAAGCCTGAGAACAAAAACTATAGTCTACTCTACGGCTCAACACCGAAGCGCAGCGATATTATAAAAGCGAAAGTTTGTGAGTGTGTATGTTTGTTACCCCTTCAAGTCTAAACGGCTGGAGCGATTTTAATAAAATTTGGTATGGAGTTAGCTGACACCCTGGATTAATACATAGGCTACGTTTTACTGCGGGATAATATACTATACGCGGATGAAATCGTGGGCGGCCGCATCATCATCATCAGCCTATTAACGTCCCCACTGCTGGGGCACAGGCCTTCCCTATGGACAGAATAGGGAGATTGGGCCATGACCCACCACGCGGGCCCAGTGCGGATTGGCGGGTGCTAACGACTGCAGATGCAGCCGGGACCAACGGCTTAACGTGCCTTCCGAAGCACGGAGGAGTTCGAGATAGTGAATTTTCGGTCACCCATCCAATGACCGACCACTGCGAAAGTTGCTTAACTTCAGCGATCGCAGCCGAACGCGCTAAACACTTGCGCCATCGAGCTCCTCAATGGGCGGCCGCATAGTAGGTTAAATAAAGAAATGACTTGTTGAACTTCTAGTTAATATGCTAAGTGTGCGTGCGCATTGTTAGTACCTACCTAATCTTTATATATAAGACACACGAATATTAAACACTTATATATAAGTCACGGTGTGCGTAATTGAACTACTCCGAGGGTCCACTTTAAAGTTTTTTTGACAAAAACTTTTGTTTTAATTTTTTTATGATACATCATATAAAAATACATACAGCCCTGAATTTTCACCCTTTTATTAACAACCCCTATTTTTTTATGGCGGTACGAAGTTAGCTGGTACCGCTAGTGTTTTTATAAAAATGGAAAACATTTTCAAGATCTGAATTTTACGCATAGTACACACATCAAAAGTGTCTAGGGATCAAGCATTTTTATGCGGATTTCTTGAGATTGAAATGTGGCTTTGTAATAAATTTATGATTTTATAAATTTATATGGATCCTTTTTGGTGCATTTCATAATTTGAATCAGGAACTGTGAATCAAATTCGAGTAAAAGATGAAAATCAGCTGTCAATATTTTCCCTATAAAAACATACAACGCATTGAAGACATTATTAGTGCTACTGTTTCCCTACTACTGATTAAAACCAACGTTATTATGGAGCGGCGACGTCATTTAAGCAGGGAAGAAATGCTCAGAGCCGTGGGAATGATAGAAGCTGGTTCCCGGCAACGTACTGTGGCTTTAGCTCTGAATACAAGTCAGAGTGTTATCAGTCGACTTTGGACACGATACCGAAGCACTGGTACCGTGGCTGAGCGCCATGGAGGACGGTATCGCTGCACCACACGGAGACAAGACCGATACATTCAAATCTTAACTCGAAGAGCTCCAACAATAACCGCCATGATGTTAGCCGTGAGGCTTCATCACTCTTCAGGGAACTTAATTAGCGACCAAACAGTCAGAAACCGCTTGCATGAAGTGAACCTTCATTCCCGAAGACCGCTACGGGTACCACCTATAGCAAGGCACAATCGTAGGATTCGATATCAATGGGCTCTTGAACACAGAAATTGGGCAGAAGAACAATGGCGTTTCGTGTGCTTTTCTGATGAGTCTCGTTTTGGTATGAGACCGGATACAAGACGTATACGACACTGGAGAACCCCTGGACGCCAACAGCGATTAAAATCCTGCCAGGAAGTCCATCCTTATAGTGGTGGAACCATCATGGTATGGGCGGGTATTTGGATCGGCGGAAGAACTGAGTTGATTTGGATCAGAGGCAACCTCAACGCTCAAATTTATGCTGAGACGATTGTATCAGACGTCATCGTTCCTCTACAAGTGCAAATCGGTCCCTTATTTCAGTTAATGCATGATAATGCACGACCGCACACCGCAAGAGTTGTAAGACAGACTCTCGCCGCAGCTAACATCAATGTCCTGCCCTTTTTTTTTTTTTTTTAATACGCAGGTAAAAAATCTATTTACAGACGACGGCGCCTTTAAGAGGCACGCCGCCGAACGGACCTCACACCTGGCTCCCGCAAGTCTTACGGACCCCTCAGTGGCTACCCACCGAGGACCCCGCAACTCTTACGGGCGCTTTACGGTATAATATCCGCTAAAAAAGTCCTGCGAATACCTCAACACTGCTTAGCGCGAAGCCGCGGGGTCCCCGTTTAGGGAGTCTACCACGGCTTCGCCCCCAGCAGCTTCCCGGCCTCGCCGGGGCTCCACGGCAGGGGTCTCCCGCGGTATTTCGGGGACCCCGCAGACGTGCGCAGGTAGGCCCACGCGTGGGGGCTGGGTACGCGGCCTACTGCCCACCATACCGCCCCCCATCCGCTGCGGAAGGCTAAAGCCCTCCGCCACCCTCCCCTTGCAGACAGAACCACATGAGGAGGGCCGCCGTTCCTGGAAGGGAGGACCGGGAGGGGAAGCGTAGTTCTTCCCGTCCCACTCCGCCCTCCCGGTCGCCCACGTCTCCTCACGTCTTCTCCTGGGAGAAGAGGGGGGAAGAGCGGGCGACAGCATTCGTGGGGGGGTCCGAGCGGCCGAGGCTACTCAGACATCCCCCCCTCCGAGGGCGTCCGCCCGGGTGCCGCCTCAGAGGGCCCTTTCTCTGGAGGTTTCCCCTTCGTGACCGGCGGGTCACACCTCCCTTTCCCCATTACATGGTCGGCCGGCAGACCACTCTCTTTACATATGGCGCAGCAGGGCTCGGCAGCGCATTCCGCCGCCTTGTGTCCCTGCTGCCCACACCGGAAGCACGCCTGGCTGCGGTCGTGCTCAGATGGGCACTGTCGGCAGGTGTGCCCCCTGCCCATGCACCTGAAGCAGCGCATAGGAAGGGGGCCCAGCAGTCGCACATGTGCGGCGCACCAGCCCACTCTGAGCACGCCGCCAACCATCACCTTCTTGGCGATGCCAATAGGGCATCGCACCACTGTGAGCCCCATACCCCCTGGGCCAGGACGCAGCTCCGAGGCTGTTACCAAATTGGTAGGACAGCCTCCCTTTTCTGCCACCGCCTTTATGACGTCCGCCATCGTGGCTGAGTCCTCCAGACCAGTCAACCGTAGGCCCGCCATTTTTTCTGGCCTCCCCACCTCAGCGAGGTCTGCCACCGCCTCTCGTATGCGCGCCGCTAGGGCATCGGCCTTCTTCCCGCTGTCAGGCCCAGGGACAATCAGCAGCTTGTCCCCGGTCTGACTCGCCTTAATGGTGAGACCACCCGTTATGCCGACGTCTGGCAAGGAGATATTACTCCTTGCCTTCTCTATCACCCTCTGGAGGGTGACGCCCTTATTGGCGGCCTCAGCTGTTAGTTTCAGCGTGATGGCCGCCGTCGTCGGAGTCTTCAACTTCGGGGGGCGCTGACGATCTCCCCGCCCTTTCTCCCTCACCTTGACCGGCTCCTGCTGCGTGTCTTGTGTCGACACTGCGGCAGGTGCCGGAGTCTTTCCCTTGCGGGCCACCACACTCCAGGACTTCCGTGGGTCCACGGCCACCACCCCAGTCGGCTGGGTTGCCGGCTTCTTCTTCATGTCCACCCGGGGAGGCTCTGGAGCCTGGTCCCTAGGCGGCAAACTTCCCTCTATGGAGGCCAGCCGAGTGTTGACCATCTCGCTTATAGATGATATAAGCGAGCATTTCAACTCCTCGATGGCCTTCTTCCATCCCGTTCCGCTACTCGCGTCCTCGCTCACCCTATTTCGGAGGGTCCGCACCTCCCCGCGCAGCTCCTCCACCTCCTTCGCCAAAGCGGCGTTCTCTTGTCGGAGCTCCTCCACTTCATCGCGCGCCTCCTCTCTCTGCTCGCGGTACTGTTGGGCCCTTTCCGCAAAGACCCGATCAACATGGGCCTTGCGGAAAGCTATGTTTAGGTAACTCTCCACCGTGACACATCCGCCATATAGCCGGTTGATCAACAAGTCCTGTAGCTCTCGCTCCTGCATGGCCTCAGACAATTCCTTGTGCATCTCCTGCACAAATTTCGTGGCCCCGTGCTCCAACTCCGGCCATGAGCGACGATCAGCCTCCTCCTCAACATTGCACCCGAACTCCGGGTCCTCATGCGTCACCATCGGCTTCATTGATGCCGTCGTTCTTTTTCTGCCCCGTCGGGCCTTATTGACCTTGGCGGGGAGGGATGTTCGATCCCCGTCTTCATCGCCTCCGCCTCTCAACCTGAGAACCCCTACTGACGCCTCGGTAGCAAATTTAACACCAGGGGTACCGGAATCCCCCTGGCGCCGGTGGCCAACCGGAGCGCATAGGCCGCTGCTAGCAAATTTAACACCCTGGGTAGGAGCTTCCCCAGGGCGCCCGGTGTCAGCGGGATCGCAGGACAAAAGAAAACCATTGTCCGACATACTCATTAATTTTTTCCCTCTTCCGGGCGAGGGAACCCTACCTGGCCTTCTTCAAAGGTGATTTTTGAAAAGGTTGTCTTCCTTGCAGCCCCCACCCCGAAGGACGGCGGCCCCCGGCCCCCCACCACGTGCGGGGTTACGGGTTGGCCGGAAGCGACGCGGAGTTCGCGCCGCAACCGCCCTCACCAATGGCGTTTCCGCCTCACCTATGGAGTCTCAACTACCGCTACCCGGGCTACCCAGGGCGCCGGCCGAGAAACCCCTCGGGTGATTTTTTAAAGAGGTTGTCTTCCTCGCAGCCCCCGCCTCCAAAGCAAACAGTTCCTTTGTAGACGACGGCCCTCGGCCCCGCACTGCGTGCAGGGTTACGAGCTTAACTCGGCTGCCGCTACCCGGGATACCCAGGACGCCAGCCGAGGCCACCACGGGGTAATTTTTTAAAGAGGTTGTCTTCCTCGCAGCCCCCGCCTCCAAAGGAAACATCCTTTGCAGACGGCGGCCCTCGGCCCCGCACTACGTACGGGGTTACGAGATTGTCGGTTATTCGACACCTCCGTAAGAGCACCCTCAGTGGGAGACATTACGCAGATGCCCGGGATGCACCGTCCCGGACCCATTTCCGTTCCCCTATCATAACTGACCAGGGACAGGAAATGGACCGGGCACACGAGGAGGTTACCGACGTAGCACCCCATCAATGTCCTGCCCTGGCCTGCTCAGTCGCCAGACTTGAACCCGATTGAGCATGCATGGGATATGCTACAGAGAAGAGCTCTGCCGAATATGGAGGGTATCCAGTCGCAAGAAGACCTTTTTTTGTTGTTGCAACGAACATGGGGGGCCATTCCACAGCGTGATTTGGATGAACTCATTTTGAGTATGCCAAACCGATGTTCTTGTGTTGTTAGTGTTCGCGGTAGAAATACGGATTATTAATTGTTTAAGTTACCCAATAAAATTTTAGAGAAAACTGTTATTTCAGTCTTTTTTTCGAACTTTTGTGTTAGTGGTTCAAATTAATGCAAAGGTGACTTGGTTTATCGTTACTGTGACAAACGAAAACACTTTATTTGATGAATCCTTAAAGAAAATTTTAATTAATATCAATCAGGAGAAAAGTTATTGCAAAAATATATGTTGATCCCTAGACACTTTTGATGTGTGTATTTAAAAAATGTACCTACTCCCTTAGATGTAAAATGAAAACTGGTTCTGTTCTCCCTGTGTGATACCTCAGAAGAACGTAAGCTTGCTTTTCGATTTGAATCCTTCTGTTGATTGAATACTTCAATTACTTACCTAATGAATTACGCCCACCCTTAAGCACCAGTATATTAATTTGAGGTTGTATACCAAAATGAAACATCAAGTCAATGATTGACTGAAACTTCTGAGAGGAAATAAAGATCAGAGCGACCATTATAAGCAATATCACTGAGTGCACGTTAATTCTCACCAAAGAATGTTCGCTCGATTCACAGATTGATTAGGGCTGTCCAAAACTACAGAGTAACTGCGGAAGAGAGCTTGGAAATACATTGCCGAATTGATGGCTTGACATTAATGAATGTTTCTGGTAGAATTTTCAGTCGTTGTTTGGTTTAATGTAAACTAAATAAAACTAGTTTTAACGGGTTAATGCACGAAACTTTATTTATTTATTGACGTTTCGCAGCCTTTTCAGGTCTGCATCGTCAGAATACTGATTTTTTTTATTGAATTTAAATAACTGGCTGTGTGGCTTGAAAGGCACATTACCTGGACCATCAATATACTCATCTGTGCCTCGGAAGGCAAATATTGTGAAATAATATTGTAAATATTATTTGGTAAATATCACCATACTAGTATTAAAGAGACTGTTTTCTTAATAATTAATGAAGCATTATAACAATGGAGGTGGGTTTTGTTAACGAATATCTCTTTAACTTGTTATATTGAGAGAGGCAAGAGTGTCGAATTTCGTGTGTATGGGTTGTCATCATTTCATCACACAGACAACGTTGTTATTATATTTGTTTCTTAGGTTTTCACGCACATCACTCATTAAATAAAACTAGTTTAAACGGGATAATGCACGAAACTTTATTTATTTATTGACGTTTCGTAGCCTTTCCAGGCTTCGTCGTCAGAATAAAACTTTTGTTTAATTTGTCGAGCTACCTTCGAAAGACTTTTATTGAGCGTTTGGTTATTTCATCGTTCGATTTTTAAGTTTTATTGTCTATGTATGAATTTATTATTTAATTTACTTAATAAAGTATTTTATTTAAAATTCTTGTTTGTAATTTTGCGTTTATTTATTTGACCCTAACTACCGTAAACTACCACCGGTTCCAAAATTGGGAGACCTTCCTGAGAAGAACCGGCGAAACAAACTCAAGAGAGGCTTTCTATCTCCTTCTTATGTTAAATTATGCAAACAAAAAGAACTAATAGTATCTGATGGTCTTGCAGTATGTGCTCGGGGTTGGGATTTTATCTCCTGTATAATAGGTTCCCAAGCTGGTGGTATATACCAACCATCTTCCCTATTGAAATTTGGATATTTTTTAATCTCAATAGCCTCGCGCATCATTCGAGGAACGCAGCTGAGCGGCGTTTCGTTCCTTTATTAAGTAAATTAAATAATAAATTCATACATAGACAATAAAACTTAAAAATCGAACGATGAAATAACCAAACGCTCAATAAAAGTCTTTCGAAGGTAGCTCGACAAATTAAACAAAAGTTTTATTCTGACGACGAAGCCTGGAAAGGCTACGAAACGTCAATAAATAAATAAAGTTTCGTGCATTATCCCGTTTAAACTAGTTTTATTTAACGTTGTTATTAGCTTACCAAATGCTAAAACAATTCGGGTGATCGTAAAATCATTTCTGTGATGGGCGCAGCACCAAAAAGTTATTGCTCCAACTACATTTTTAAACAATATACGTGTGAGACGGAAGAAATTAATGTAGGAAGCGATCAAAGCAATTATATGTTACTTGTATTGACCCTCAACATATTTTTGTAATAATTTCTGATGAATTATTAAAAATATAAACAGCTCCACTCTCCATCTGACGACCTCCTTGGCCGAGTGGTTTACAAACCACTCGGCCAACCGGCGTACACGCCGGGTTTCATGGTGTCGCCGACTCGAGAGGTCCCAGGTTCGAATCCCGGTGGGGGCAGATATTTGTGTGATGAATACGAGCATTTGTACTCAAGTCATGGATGTTTAATATGTATTTCTATATAAATATATTTATATATGTACAGTATATGTATTCTATCCGTTACCCTAGTATCCCATAACACAAGCCTTAGTACTTAGCTTGGGGCTAGGCTAATTGGTGTGACTGTTGAAAATATTTATTTATCTGGTCAACCATCCATATGTATATGCGTCAACAAAGTAGCGTGCTTATTAGATATTTTTGACTACTATGTCTTTGCAGACATTTAGTTGTTCCAAATTAGTTAAATAATATGTTTATATTATCTACATGAGATTACACCAGGAAAACCCTATTTATACTTAAAATATTTTTTATTAAATATAAATTGATATATCTCATCAACCCAACTAGCTATCAAATTCAAGTAAAAACTGGCAGTATAGATTAACAATAAGCTTTAAAATGGTTATTTTCCTTTGGTATATAGATAGTTTGAATCGCGGAAAAGGACATAGGATGGTCATTCTCCCAGAAATCATCCTTAAAAGGTGTACGTTTGAATTTGACACAACTTTTTCCTCCTATAATATTAATAAATATACACGAAATAAAGGGAATAAACATATCGAATGGAACAGTAATATAATAATACACTGTAACCGTCGCTGCCAACCCTACTTACCTGCCAACACTCGGTAAGAGTAAGCAATGCGTCTCAAGGGGTCAAAAGGTAACAATACATTGTCCTTTTCTGAAAAATGACAGAGGAATAAATTCTCAACAGAAATAATTCCTTATTTCTTTGGGCTTGCTCATATTACCCCAAAAATTATTGCGCAGTTTGTTTTGCATGTTATTTAAAGTATTTTCATAAATACATAATTGTATGTTTGCTTATAATATATGCCGGTAAAACACTTATGTACGAACTGGAATCATTTAAGAAAAAAACCCATCTGCTGCCTGGTCCTAGTGAAATTGTAGTAAAATTTTCTTTAGATTTAAACATCTAGCAGTTAAATGCTTAAAAAACATTTAAGAACTTAAATGCACCGTGTTTTTTTTTGCAAATTACTTACAAACATTAATTATATGTTACTTGTATTGACCCTCAACATATTTTTGTAATAATTTCTGATGAATTTAAATTACTTACAAACATTCTCTAACATTGAATTTTAAAGTAGGAACCGAATATCCAAAATAATTTTAGCGACATAATGGTGTCGATTCTGGGCTCATTTTCTAAACTTAAAACTAAAGGGGGTAGCGGGTTAAGGGGGGTCTGGCGGCCCCCACCGAATCTGGTAAAATCGTTCCAAAAATCTTGAAGAGGGTCGAAAAACAAGCAGTATAAGCTTTTTACCGACATTACAACCCCAAACGAAAACATAGTAATGGCGAAAAATATGATTTTTTGTGATTTTTATATTTTTCAACCAGTTTAATTTATTTTTAAATGGTTTATATGCAATTAAAAATTTGTGTTTGATTTTTTGGTCAAGTAAAAACATGTGAATTTTAGGTTTAAATGCGATAAAATCGTGAAAAACGCGTCATTTTCAAGATTCAACCCTCTTATTTTTAGGGTTGTTTTCATTTTCCCGAGAGGTGCTGTATAGTATAGATAGCGGCAATCGCCCTCTTTCGCATGCAGGCAATTGTGAGCGGGGCGATTTTTTGAAAAAAAACTCGAATTTTCCACTTTCGGTAAATTACGGCGCGTACTTAGTATAATGCGTCTTTGCTATAAAAAAATACATCTCTATAGGGGTTTTGAGGTCGCTGATCACGAATTTGTTGTCAAAAAATTTTTTTAAAAAATAAAAAACAGTTAATTTAGAGAAATTAAAAAAATCTTTCAATAATATTTTTACATTATCAAACCTGTGTTAATAAATATTTATGGGTGAATTTGTTGTCAAAAAAATTTTTTGACATCAAATTCGTGATCAGCGACCTCAAAAACGACTATAGAGATATATTTTTTATAGCAAAGACGCATTATACCAAGTACGCGCCGTAATTTACCGAAAGTTGAAAGTTCGAGTTTTTTTCAAAAAATCGCCCCGCTCACCAGAATTGACCAAATTGAGTCCAATTGCCTGCATTCGAAAGAGGGCGATTGCTGCTATCTATACTATACAGCACCCTTCGGGAAAATGAAAACAACCCTAAAAATAAGAGGGTTGAATCTTGAAAATGATGCGTTTTTCACGATTTTTTCGCATTTAAACCTAAAATTTACATGTTTTTACTTGACCAAAAAATCTGAAAAAATTCAAGGAACTTCCACACATCAAACACAAATTTTTAATTGTATTTAAACCATTTAAAAATAAATTGAACTAGTTGAAAAAAATAAAAATCACAAAAAACATATTTTTCGCCATTACTGTGTTTTCGTTTGGGGTTGTAATGTCGGTAAAAAGCTTATACTGCTTGTTTTTCGACCCTCTTCAAGATTTTTGGAACGATTTTACCAGATTCGGTGGGGGCCGCCAGACCCCCCTTAACCCGCTACCCCCTTTAACATTAGTTTCTCGTTTTCATTTTCTATAAAGAATGATAAGGATGTTGTCAAATGTAAGTTTAGGTTTAGAGAATCATGCCAGAATCGACACCACTATCTTTGTAAATGTTGCTATTTATTGAATGTTGTAGACTGAGATAAATGATAGGTCTCCCTTCGTTGACCGCAGGAAGACCAATCATTTATCTAAGGTTGTAGACAATTTTCCCCGTTTTTCTCCTCTGCGAAAAAATTCGTTTGGTGGCAGTAAGCCACCCGTAAAACTTATATTGAACAATTCAAAAGAGTTGTACTTATAATAATATAATAATAATAATCTTTAATTTTGCCAAAAAAGTGTACAACATTTAAACTTACTAATTATATAGTTTTTAACTTATAAAGTAGGTAATAGTAAAAAAATCTTAACCATAAGAGTTTTCTGAGATAGTCACACTGAGCCCTAGCTAGATTATAAAATAATCTGTGTTAAGGGCAACAGTCCCGTATCCCGTTCCCTCGTCGTATCCTAAAAAAGTTAATTACAAAGGCACAAACATACTATATTACATGCACACACATACTTACTTTAAGACCAAAACAATATACTAATAATAGTTATTTTGCATCTTTTGTTTAAAACAAGCTGAACCAGCGAACTTCGTAACACCTTTTTAACACGCTCTTATTACTCGTAGTTTCACCTGTATGTTTGTTTGTATGTAACTGACTCATTTGGACTCAATTTTGCCCAACTTTTAGCGATCAGATTTACTTTAAACTTGGCAAATATATGTAGATTAGAGGACAATACAATATTATGGTACCACCGAGCTGATCTGATGATGGGACTGGAAGGTGGCTGATGGAACCTTGGACTTCCTACTGTAAACATATCGAGTCTGGGCTCATTGGATTCGTCTTAACACATTCTGTTCATTTTTCCTGATGACGAGGACCTGATTGATGGACTGGAAGGTGGCTCACTTGTATTTTTAACTAAAAAAAGCGTGAGGCGCTTCATTATTAAATTTTAACTGAATTGTTGAACATTATGCATCACGTAATATATTAATTGATTTGATAAATATAACAATCATTTAGTTTTTTAAACTATTAATTTATTTGTTAGAATTTTTCCAATCATTTTTTGATAGAAACCGCTAAAAACAAATAGAACAAAAATAATGTATTTAGTATTTCGGATATTCGTCGCAGTATGATAGTTAAATCCGTAATATAGTAAATCCTTAGGGATATAATTATATGCTATCGTATCGTATAGTATATAATATATTCCTAGGGATATAAGTATTCGGATGAAACATTTCGACGATTCATTTTTATTATTAGAAAATTTTGTTTGACATAGTCTTTTTTATTCTCCTTTAGGTATAATTTTGAAAAAGGTGCCGTTGTACCTTAGGTGTATCCCTTCATGTCACACACACACACAACAAAATATGACTTACGCGGGAAAACGAAATGAAAGCATTTTTGGCATTGTTATTTGCACAATAATATTCAATAATTAAAGAAGGCAGTAGGGCTTATTTCTTTGACCTTTTTTTCCAAAGTGTTCTGTATATTAGGCGGTCTGAGTGATCACGTTGACCCCTATATCATATTGTATGCCTGGCTGACTTGAGAAGTCCGCCCCAGACCCAGGTGTACATGACAAATTCAGACGTCGTCCTTTGATTACCTACAAAAACACCGACTAGCTGCGAGTTTGATACACATACCTACAGAATTAAGAAGGGTTACGTCCTATAAGGTTCAATATTTGGTAAACATATTCCTCCTGTTTTCTCTACTGCTATTTTAATTTTTTATTTACTTTTATACACATATACCTCAATTGTTTTGTAGCATCAATAAAAATACAAACTCTGGGAAAGGATGTTCTTCGATTTATGCTACAAAAAAATGGCGGCATAATAACATTACATGAAACTGATTCAATAAAATGGCGTCAAAAACTCCATCATAATTCATAAATTCCTGATTATTCATTTATTTCTTATGTTTGACTCGTTTCACTCACGAAACGTACAATAAAACACTTTATGAATGAACGAGCAATTTTTCCAGCGTCTAAGAAAACGCCGAGAGCCTATAAAGCCGCTTTACACGTTAGCCAAGTAAAGGCCAATACCAACGTATAGACAGCATATTTGTCTTGCCTTGTCATCGCTCAGTGTCGTTTACATGAAACGTTTAATAAAACACTTTTTGAATGAACGAGCTATTTTTCAGTTCCGCGTCTAAGAAAACGCCCAGAGCCTGTAAAGCCGCCTTACATGTTAGCCAAGTAAAGGCAATACCAACGTATAGACAGCATATTCGTCTTGCCTTGTCATCGCTCAGTGTCGTTTACCTAATAGTGAAGAGTAAAGGGATGCGGCAATGTATATAGACCTAATTTGGCGTCGCTCGCAAAAAATTGTCACACGTCGTCCATAATAATTGATAGCGCATCAACGTATGGTCAGCACCACAAACTACGTCTATATTGGCCACTTGTGTTGGTCTTCTTCAAACTTGCCCCACATTTAGATGGTAGCACTGGCCTTGTGTCAAGCGTTCTTGAGTTAAGACTCATTTACACGATGCGATTTTCTTGTACATACAAGAGCAATAATTGAATACAATAAATGAGGAGCAATTATTAAACTTCAAGAATTGTAAGCAACTGTTTACATGAAGATCATAGTAAAAAGGTTGCATACAATTATTGAATGCAAGTTTTGATAAGATAGAATTGCAAATGTCTTTTGTTTACACCAATACAATTATGTTTAGGTGATTATTGCTTTCAAGTTTTGATATGTCTAAACACAGGCTTGTTTGTGCGTTTACCATTTATCTCCTAGTTTCTTCAAGCATTGCACGTATTTGTGTTGGCGAAATTTTCATTCAAGTATTGAACGTACATGCATGACAATTATTGTATGTGCTGTTTACACCAAGATTTTTTTAAACAATACTTTATAGATCAAGATTTTTATGTGCTGTTTAGACCAAGTAAGACATTTATAGCTGATTATAATTATGTGTATTTTATGATTTTTTTGTATATTGCATTGTAGTGCCCTTACAGGGTTCATGTTTGGATCTGAAACTAAATCTTAAGAACTTGTAATAACCACATGAAACGATAAATATATTGAATTGAATTGAAATTGAATTGCTTCAATTTAATTATATGTTAAAGGCAAGAAACTTGCATCATGTAAATGGCCCTTTAAGCTCGGCCAACATGTATTTTTTTCAAGTAATTAGTTAATTAAAGTACAATGACCGTACGATCTGACATAATTTAATGAAACACGTACGTACTAGTTCAACGGCGAGGTGAATGGATTTGCGAATAGCAGTTTTATTGTGCGAACCTCTTTGTTGTATGCCGTTCGCCGAGTTTCTCTGTGATACGGGAGATTTTTTAATTTTTACGCTATGAAAGTAAAAAAAGATAGATATTAGACTTAAATAACTTATTTTCTATCTCAATAAACTATGCATTATTACCGCATGAGTATATATTTTGTTCATTAATATGTTTATGTTATTGAATGATTCCTCATTGGTTTAAAGTGATAATAGTTATTTTCAACACATTTGCTAAAAATATGCATATAATGGTAAAAATTAACCGCAGGCTCCGTTGTATAGTGCGTAATTTTGAACTTTCCAATAATGTATACAACCTCCGTAAATTCATAGCAAATGTGTTGAAAAAATAATAATACACAAGGTTATCAACAGTTTATAAGTAAAAGCTATCTTTATAGTTTTCCTTCGAGTTGAGTTCAACGTACAGCCTACAAATTACTCATTTTAAAAGATATTATTTTGTATGAATTCGTACACATGAATAACTCGGCGCACAATGTATGGCGCTGATCTGAAGTTGGAGCCGGAACGTGGCCTTAAAAAGTTAAAGTATTAAATCCCTTCTTAGTGCACCCTAAACCTCATAAGGACTGTGCATTGATATGTCAGTCAGTCAGTTTCTTATATACGAAGTTGACACGCGGAGGCTAAACAGCGATATCTACGCTGTTAAGTGCGGAACCGCGTGGTCCCCATTGAGAGTCTTTACCGCGTCTCACCCAACAGCCTCCCGGCCTAGCTGGGGCTCCATGTCAGAGATCATACGGGGTTTCTCAAGTGATCCCGCAGACTAGGCGCTAAGCGTGCGGCTTATTGCCCACCGCACCACTCCCCGTCCCCTGCGCGGAATAGTTGTCTAAGCGATCCCCTCACGTTCATGTAGGACAAAAATACAAACGCTACGTCTAATGCGATTCAAATAAGAATAGGAAAGCCAATGACCTCTATCTGTCAAATGTCGGTTGAAAAGTATGGTTTGCAAAAAAAAAACTTGGAACCCTTTTTTAGCACTCCGCTAATTCAAGAATAAAAACCAAACATTTGTAAACAAACAATAACAAATATTGATGATTAATATCGGTTGATATTTTTTGGAACGAAGTTCCTTATCGCGCGTTGTGAAAGGGGGCTAGACGGAAAAAAAATCACTTATTGAGCTTTGGCCATGAATGGTTGATAACCAAATGTCACCTTAAGTTGCGTTCAGAAACTCCATTTAAAACTTTCGTTTACATAAAGGATGCAGGTTCGTACGTGACCTAGTAATAGTGCATGATTATTCATAACGGTAATGCAGAGACGAGCGGAATAGAAGAGCTAGATTCTAATTAAGGTTTTTTCCCACAGTCTTAATAAATAAATATTATTAAAAATCGGTGGTTTTTTTACTCAATCTTAGTAAATAAATGTTTTTAAAAAAATCCGATGCTTTTTCTCACTTAATCTTAGTAAATAAGTTTTATTAAATAAAAACTTTTATTTTCACTCTACCTATTTGGTTTGAATTGACAGCTATGAAATCACAATATGGCGCCCAGTCGGTCCTATTCTTAGTTGAATCGCATTAAACGTACGCTTTCGCCTACCTGTCCCTCTGCGGCAGCAGGGAGCGACCGGAGGATTATCCATTCCCTCTCTACAGCCTCCTTCTGTGAGAATTCGCCCTCGCAGAATGAGGCAATGGCAAAGGCAAATGAGGAATGAGGAATTATTTCTTTCTTCAGCTCAAGAATATTAATAATAAGTAACTTACCACCGGATTTATCTCGTCTTTTTTTTAAAGTTTTGGGTTTGATGTATCGGCACAATTGTGGCTGTAACAATTAGCTCTTGCGCCAATGGATATTGTTGGACAGCTCCGAATATATTTTTTACACATAATGCACGTTCTCTATTTTCTTGTCTCTCAAACCGCAAACATAGTTTTAAACGTGGCATAATGGCGTTTCATCGTGCGTGGCAAATTGGCAATGAAAACGTGTTTCGTATTCGTAAACGTGGCATTACAGCAGACAGATTATTTTTCACTAATTTGTCAGTGTCACTGTCAGGCTGGCCGCTGGGGTTGCGTTCTGTTCCTACACTCCGGGCTCGGCTCTCGCTGTGTGGGCACGTGGGTAACACTTGCGGCCTTAATATTAATTCATTACGAATTTAATAAACTATATTTATTTATTTAACTCAGTTCATGTATTCTATTATAGCTATATATATTTTAATGCCATTTTGTAATTTTAGATTATATACTCTAGCAATCTCGTACAGGCCCTGCCAGAATACCAGCGCTGTTACGGTGGGAATATCCCAGTCCCATTGTAACAGCATTAAGCTGAGGCAGGATCCTATTTGGCCTTTCTTCTTTCTGCATGTTGTTGTTGTCTGTTTGTTTTTATTTTTATCGGTTAATTTGTTATTGTTACATACTTGTGTTTTAAGGCCAATAAATGATTTTTCTTTCTTTCTTCTTTCTTCTAACCATGCTCCGGTGAGGGAAGCATTGTAACACCCTGATGTTGGTCTGAATAAACAGATCAATTGTGATACTTGTCTTGTCTTGCTTCTCCTAATGAGAGTGAATGGTAAATTTTCTATTTGTGCGCTTTTCTTGATGTTTTTTATCCGATTTTATTTGAATTTAACTAGAGCTGCTTTACCTCGTTCGAAATTGTTTTTTTCGATACTACTTCAAATGACAATAGCAGTTTCCGATTGATTTATCGTTTTCGTGTCATGGCAAAACCACCTGACAAAAGACCCACAATCTGCTGTAAGGTATTTTGTATGGGGAAAGTACTTAAATTATTTCGCCCATAATGTGAATAAACCTTTTTCCACCTTTTGATCTAACTATTGTGTACTTTCAATGAAATGTTCTTTTTAGATGACTCGTATTTTTTAAGTAGCTAACATTTTTCTTTTTTGCTTATATATTTTCTCTGTCCATCCGTCCTTCCTGTTAAATTTAACTTTGATTTATGAATGCTGGAGAAAGTGTCCTTTAAACTTTGTTTCGCAGTAGGAATAATGGCCACTAGAAGTTCCTGTCTTGCCAACTTATGATATAACTACCAACCAAACCTCACAGTATTATTTGGGACTTTGAAAGTGCGACGAATTTTTGTTGTGTTGTAAGAGGAAATGTTGTTTGGAGGGATGTGTAACTTCCCCTTAATCAGTAATTTGCATACTCGCCGTGTTGCTTAAATCAAATAATTAAATCTTTGGCTTAAATATATTTAAAGAAAATATAACTAGAAAAAATTCCACGCGGACCAGGCAGCAGACGGGACTCGAACCCGCACCCTTCGCAATCCGGGCGAATGCACTGACCAATTATGCTACCGCGGCCCTCACGGACCGCGTCGAAATTCCTTCTAGCTATTCTTAAGCTGCAAGGCAGCGCCATCTCTTCGCATTATAGGTAAACCCACAATGTCTTTAGATTTAAACATCAAGCAGTTACATGCTTTAAAAATAATAAAAATTATAACTATAATTGCTATTTCTTCTTTCAAATGTTTAATACTTGTAAAAGTATTCATTTGACATTGTGGGTTTACCTATAATGCGAAGAGATGGCGCTGCCTTGCAGCTTAAGAATAGCTAGAAGGAATTTCGACGCGGTCCGTGAGGGCCGCGGTAGCATAATTGGTCAGTGCATTCGCCCGGATTGCGAAGGGTGCGGGTTCGAGTCCCGTCTGCTGCCTGGTCCGCGTGGAATCTTTTCTAGTTATATTTTCTTTAGATTTAAACATCAAGCAGTTACATGCTTTAAAAATAATAAAAATTAAATATATTTACTATATATTTTTCTCATCGCTGTTTTTCATTCTGCCCTTGCTACATCTCGAATGGCGATATTCTGATAAGTTAACGTAGCACAAAAAATAGGTATAGGTACATTTTTCCAGTTAGCTTACTGATGACATATTTGTTGAAACTAGAACTTATTTATTAAGTAAAGTGAATCCTAAGTGATTTGGTCAGAGAGTTGTGAGACAGGTTCTTAATCTTGCTAACGAGTTACATTGACATTCGCCCGGCCGCAGTTTGTTTGTTCGGGCCTGCGCCCGCGCACCCTTCTTGCCTCAAACGCGCCGCTAGAAGCCGCTTCACACTGCACTCGAGTTTTTTACGTTTTTCCACCGGCTACTGCCAGCGTTAGTTTTGCTACTTGACTAACAAGATTGGGTAGCATACTGTGTGGTCGCCTATACTAATTTTAATATTGTTATATGATTTCAGTATGAGTTTATATACATGAAGCCTGATATCCGGACTAATTAATATAAAATATATTATTATATTGATTACTTAATATTATGTCCAACTTAAAACAGCTGACGCAACTTGTTAAATTTTGGTAAGACAGACAACGGAAGCACACTAATAGGATTCTGTTTGTCAGCCTTTGAAAATGGAATCCATTAAATGAAAAACTTGTCTTTACACAAGGGCAAAGGCAACAAATATGTAATTAGAGAAAGTAACTTTTTTCATTAGATGCCCGAACGGAAACTATCCAACGCAATGTGCCCAGGAGTCTGTAAGTAGCCACCAAAAAGGGCAATAATGGCTTATTGATTCTAACTTACCCATTTAATAGGTTTTAGTGACAACTTAAAGCCAATCTGGGAGCGAGGAGAATGGGAGAAAATTGAAAAGTGACACATTCCATTTCTAGGCCAGGTAGCTCGCCCGCCAATCAATTTCGTTTTGCATTCATGTTCAAAAAGCTAGTAGATACATAAATAACTCTTTTAGCTTCTTTATGTACTTTTTTATATAGAAACGAAGTCATAATGAGGTTTCAGTAGGGGACTTTGAAGTTTTTGAATTTCAAACACGTTCTTTCTTTTATTTACTAAAATGGAAGGGTCAATACGTTATAAGGGTATGTTTGCATTGCGAAAATAACTCATAGGTTTATCTACTTATTTTATTTTTTCCCCTAAAAATATGACTTGAATGTTTTGTATATTAGGTTGGGGAAAACGTTTACGTTTCTTTCTGTTTTCTTTTATATGATAATTCAAAACATTTTTAATAAAGTTTATTTACATTTAATTGAATAATGTAGATATGCCATTTTGTTCGATAAGAGTCCCATTGCTATAAAAATTTTGCGGCTTCTGATCAAAAAACCGCGACAAGTGGTTTTGGCAGTCCTCAGGCATCGAATTGGTTATTGGTCGAATACGAAAGCTTACCTGGATCTTCAAAGCGCTGAGGCATGTAGCAATACCTAAATAGTTTAATTGTTTATTGTGTACCGATTTGGGGGGGTGCTTAAAAAACTAGGTTTTTTGTTATAGCGAGGGCTCAGAGAGCTTTACTCAAATTAATGTACAGTGTGGTCATTAGTGAGAAGGCTTTATATCTTACTTGTTGTTTTAAAAACCGGCCAAGTGCGTGTCGTGCCACGCGCAGTGTAGAGTTCCGTAGTTGCTCGTCGTCACCACAATAAATTTTTAAAAGAGTTATATTTTAAGCAATTACTTCGTCTAAGTCACTTTTAATGTTTCCTTCTAAGGATTTTTTATTAGGTCAGAATTTTTGTAATACATAAGTTGAACGACTATTACTCTTAAACTGCAAAATCTATTTTAACTGTTATAATTTACCTTAAAAGTTCAGGAAAAGCACTATTATCATGAAATATTCCAGGATTTTCAAGCCGATAATTTAGCTTTTAGAGGGGGGGGGACGGTCTACACGAAAAAAATTAGCACTTTAAAGTTCATTATATCGCAAACGAATGCAAATAGTCTTAGTAACGTAGTAAGCCCGAGTTATTGTAAAGGACCTATTAAACGATACCCCACGCGATGGGGTATACGATGAAAAAATAAAATCGTGTCCAGGTACATGTAGGAGATGTACCCTAAAAAAATATAAAAAAAAATGACATTAATTTAAGTTGTATTGGCTATAAACGGTGATTAAGGGTTTTTGTTTTTTTTTTAACATGTTGTTTGTCTTTAAAATTACATACCTACTGTTATTTTTACTTAAAAGAGGCTTTAAGCACTTTATGTCCCGTTTCATAGCTGTTTATTTCTTCTACAAATGAGTTGAGGGAGCGAGAATTTCCACTACAAGTATTTATAATATTTACCGGGAATTCTGATCCAAAAGCTGTGTTTGACTTTGTTCAAATATAAACGGTACTATTATTATTATGTTTGTATTAGCCGTTTTGTGGGTCTCTTAGGGATAAATGTGCCCTATAAATATCAATTAGTGGCAAAGTTTTCCTTGATTCCGGTCCATGTTTGCTAAATAGTCCGATACCCACTGAGCACTGTTGTTTCCATTGAAAGATTGAACGAGCGAGCTTTCGCTCACTGAATTCAGCTGAACATCGTTAAAAGAACTCGTTCGCTCACTCTGGTGTTTCTTTTTACCGAGCAAACAAATGTCAAAATATCATTATTCAAATTGGATTCACAATACAACTCTTTTGAATCGTCAAATTTTTTCCCCTGCCACCAGTTAAGGTTATTTTTTAGCTGTGGAGAAAAAAAATATTATATTATATTTGTTTCTTAGGTTTTCACGCACATCACTCATTAAATAAAACTAGTTTTTACGGGTTAATGCACGAAACTTTATTTATTTATTGACATTTCGTAGCCTTTACAGGCTTCGTCGTCAGAATAAAACTTTTATTTAATTTGTCGAGCTACCTTCGAAAGACTTTTATTGAGCGTTCGGTTATTTCATTGTTCGATTTTTAAAGTTTTATTGTCTATGTATGAATTTATTATTTAATTTACTTAATAAAGTATTTTATTTAAAATTCTTTTTTGTAATTTAAAATTTATTTATTTGACCCTAACCACCGTAAACTACCACCGGTTCCAAAATTGGGAGACCTTTCTGAGAAGAACCGGCGAAACAAACGCATCATTCGAGGAATGAACCGCCGCTCAGCTGCAAGGATCTGTGGCTTATCAAATCTAATGTAATGGTTTGGTCCCCCTAATGCATGTTCACACACTGCAGACTTATTTTCACTCGGGCTCTCCTACATAGGCAAACAAAGAGGAGTATAGGGACTCGGGTAAAAGAACATATCGCAGATATGAAACTGCGATATGTTTATTTATTATTTATTTATTATAGGCGCAAAAATAAGTCTTATTTAAATATAATATTGTTACCTACGTTGTCACTACAAAATCATTTCATTTTCATTATTATTTAAAAAAAATCCTCCCGGAACGTTTGGAACAGTTTAAACCCAAGCATTTTTGTCTGAAATATAATCAAACACTTTAGTCGTATTAGGCTTTATTAATAAGAACTCTTTTAATGGTAGTTTTAAATTGACTGACGCTTAATTTTTGGATATTGACAGGGACTTTGTTGTAGAAGCGTACACAAAGACCTTTGAATGAATTATTGATTTTGTGGAGCCTTGTAATTGGTACAACTAATTTATTTTTGTTTCTAGTATGAAGCGAGTGCTTATCACTATTTATAGGAAATAATGTAATATTTTTCCGAACATACATTAAATTTTCATAATGAAATGAAATGAAATGAAAGTTTATTTGCATGAAACATAGTTTGATACAGCTGGTAAATAATATAAAAAGTTTCATATGTTTCGCCCTCGGAAGAGCATACAAAATACTAATAAATTATCTAAAAATTTAAATTTAAATTGAGTAATAGTTGCATTACAAATGTCAAATTTATTTCATTTTTATTTATTCAATTAATACATGTCAAATTTTCTAATTCAATAGCCATTTCTTCATTATGTCAACACAATTAAAATAATTAATATATATAATAACTATACATTATATTACACATAATAATCATACAATACATGTCATTTTTTTTAAGTCAATAGCCATTTCTTCATTATGTCAACAAAATTACAATTATTAATTCATAATAAAAATTCATTTGTACTATAAAAACATTTACTTATTAACCAGTCCCGTAAATGTATAAATGTACTGAGAAGCAACAGTCATCTCAATTAATCTATATTTATTAATTGCTTCAAAAATTCAATTAGAGATAGAAAGAGGCTTAATGGCCTGCGCAGACGAAGGACTTTTAATCCCTGAATCGTGAAAACAACGGCCGCCGAAGATTTGTCATGTTGGAAAAAACCCATGCTATGGAAGTATCGTGTATATTCTCAGATAATGTTGTGTTATAATTAGAGAACGGATAATCGGATGTATTATTACGTAAAGTTGAGATGCTATGCTGGCTATTATGGAAAGCGATTTAGGGAAATTCAAATTTAAGTGTATTCTCCGTGAGATCTTATAAACCCAAATTGACACAAATGACAGTTGCCCTGTGTGTATAACATAAAAAAAATGTGTGAGATGTCCATAATGAATAGATACATCTATATTCATTTATGTTTTTATTATTATATGCAAAAAATAATACTGAGTAAAAAAAATATTATTATACACACATACTAAAGTTCGCCGTGTGCGTGCACTTTGGCTCAATTTTTTTCGGAGATACCCGCGTATTTTTGTCCTGCCCAGTCTCTCAGTGTCCTCGGCTATTCGGGAGACTTTTTGTACGCGGTATTTTTAATCCGTTCTGTGCCTTACTCGATGTAGTTGTAAGCGGTCTATTTTGACGGACAAAAAAGTCCGGAGACAATAATTGTCCCCCGTCTGCGCAGGCTATAAACATGATTCACTTTTAATTTAAGAACTTAGGTGCATGTGAGCATAACCCCTCGTTTCCACTAAGAAACAAGTTATTTACTAGTTTTGAACAAAACTTGTAGAACACTTGTTATGGCTATTTAAAACATTATTTCCTTTACACTAAATAGAAAACTAGTATCTTACAAGTATAAATCACTTATTTACTTCACATATTTTGTTTACCCAAAAAGTATGATGCAAGTATTGTATAATACAATTTTTATACATGTATATAAGTGTGAACAAAAAATTAAGACATTGTTTCATCGTCATCATCAGCCTATTAATGTCCCCACTGCTGGGGCATAGGCCTTCCCTATGAATGGAAAAGCGAGATTGGTCCATGACCCACCACGCGGGCCCAGTGCGGATTGGTGGGTGCTGACGACTGCAGGGACCAACGACTTAACGCGCCTTTCCAAGCACGGAGCTCGAGATAGTAAAATTTTGGTCACCCATCCAGTGACCGACTACTGCGAAAGTTGCTTAACTTCAACATTGACAAGACATTGTATAAAATTTGGTAAATACATTATACTTTGGTGATAACGATAGGTTAGTCAACTGTTTTCCTACGAACACAAGAGTTAATACACGTCATAATGTGTTGCATACAGTCAGTTTAGCTCTACCTTGAATTCTGTCATTGTGAACGCTACTGGGTGCCCAATGTTTCACCATGCTTAAGATTTAATCTGCTTAGACCCGCGTAAACGGCGTCACTGAGTTCAAAGGAAAGCGTACGAAATTAATTGACCCCGAAATTGTATTTAATGAAGCCGTTACTGTAGATACCATTTAATGTACCGTTAAATCGGACCCTTGTTTCAACGTAAACACAGATTTAGGAGAAGACGCTACGTTTTGAGCCTTACTTACCTTTATTATTATTATTAAACTCACTATGCAAATTTTATCTCCTGTTACACCCGCTTCAAGTTCTGTTTTCGCAGGAAAACGCATCTGTACTCCTAGCACGAACCATTATCGAATTCGAATAGTTTGCAAACCGAAATGTCAATGTCAAATTTTGTATGGAAACTTGGACCACTTTGGACGTAACGGGAACTAAAAATCAGTACACATTTGCCAATGACATTTCGGGCTCGCAAACGTTACGAATTCGATTTTGGTTTGTGCTAGGGGTACTGTTCTCCTTCTTTAAGAATCCTTTTATCTCCATACTAAAATTCATCGAAATCGGTACAGCCAAGTAGCTTATTTTATTATACCTTAAACAATATTTATTATAACGCCTTTACCCCGAAATTTTTATTGTCTGTGTGTGTGTCAAACGCATCGTAGTGTATTTAGTGTATTGTATGCTCAGACATTATTATAATTCAACTATTTGTACCGCAGCGTTAAAGTTTCCATAGAAACTAAGCAGCGCCCCTACCGGACGTAAGAACAAACTGGCTCCTTCCATACAAAATTTGATGTTGGCGATACAGTTACGGATCTGTCTAAGTTCGTGCTTGCCCACAGTTTTTAACCTACTGTAATACCGCTTGGGACAATGCTGGTAAGAGTTTCTCTCTTCAATTGGAAAGAGCTCAAAGAGCTGAACTAAAAGTTATGTCCCATAAGCCCCTTTATTTCCCGACAAATACTTTGTACCTACGCTATTTGTAACTTACCAAGGGTAAGTGTCGCCGCACACGGGCCATCGACCACAACCACAAAAACGCCGCCACCGGCATATTTCTTGTAGTTTTCATACATTTTATATGGACTCGCCACACACGGTACGCTGGTGGTCGCCACACGCTACAATTCTTCGTTGCTCGCTTCTTGTGGCCCGCACCGGCCACTTAATGCGCCGATACAAAACGCCGCCACACGTCACCCGATTCCCCACCCCTCTCTCCCTTACCTTAGTCGGCCTCCGTCGCGCGCTTCAGCCACTTTAGTAGCCGCTTCTAGCTTCTCGTGGCGGTTTGTGGCTTTTGCGTTTAGCCCGTGTGCGGCGACACTAAGACACTCTTTTTTGCTATCTCGATCTGATAGAGTGGCAGACCCCTCTTTCCCAGTGGGCACTTTGGGCAAGTGCCCAGGGCCCCGCGATCGATAGGGACCCCACTCAGATCAAATACAAAGTCCCTAGTTTCTGTCAGATCACCAAACGATAACTAATAATATTACCGAAAAACTATTCGATGAAATCGAACCTAAATTACTGACTACAATACCAACTTACTAGCTTTTAGATAAGCGAAGCTATTCTACTCTCGCCCAAAAATTTGGCTTTCCGACTTCAGCATGCTTAGATAAATTTAAATATAAATATAATAAGTTCTATGTGTATGTTTAATAAGCACATACACATTGTAAAGAAAAATCATCAGTAGTACACTCATTAGTGTGACTCGCTCCATTTCAAGTCATAATACACATCAAAGTCAAAGGGGGGGGGCTCATTATCCTAATATGCCCAGGGCCTCCAGTAGGTTAAAGACGGCCCTCAGAGTGTGCAAGTTAGAGACCTACAGCCTTGGTGTGGTGAGTCGACAGTATAGTTTCCTAAGCCCAAAATTGTATAACAAAGTAAATAGAGTACTTGACATTTACAGGCTTTCTTCAAGAGAATGTAAAACTTTGGTTGACAATTGGCTTTATTCACTTATGAGCAGATAGAAGACTTTCTGAGTAGATAGCAGAAAAAATAACCTGAGGTTAATTCCATTAAGCTGCACACCCACAATCAGATTCAACCACACTCACACACACACACACACACACACACACACACACACACAGAGAGAGAGAGAGAGAGAGAGAGAGGCACACACACACACCTAACTAATATAATATAATACTCACATTTAAATGATTTGTTAATTTAGGTATGTTAAATAAAAAAAAAACACAGTGACATGCAGGCTCAGGTCACTTAAAATATTAATTTCTAAGCCAGTTTAATTTACTGACGGCGCAGACCTGCATATAAAAGTTAATCAAGTTGTTTTTCATATGTGTGCATGGGGTTTTTATTGTTGTTCCACCACAGTGCCTGTTCAGCGGTTAAAAATTTCTAATCCGCGTGTAATTTCAAGACGTGGTTGCTAAGGCCGCCACCGGTTGTCCTAGCGACGACATGCGTCGCTAGGTCTCTCTTTCACTGTGTCCAATCCAAGACCATCCTGTGACACACCTATGTAACGGCGCATGCGTTATTTATCACAACAAGCAGCTGTCATATTTGTCTTTGACTTTTTTATATTTTCAGTGCACTTTTTAAGTTATTTTATTGTGTTTTTTAATTTTGTTTTAAGTTATTCTTTTTTGTGAATGTATTTAAGTTTTGTGAATGCAGTCCGCGACCCAATATTGTGATGGCACGTCGAACACGACCCGTACATGTACACAGTGCCACAAATCATTTAAATCTTTGAAAGGCCTCAACATACACACCACAAAAATACACAGGAAATGTATTAGCCAAAATAGTTCACCTTTAGACATCAATCCCATTATTCCGAGTGGGCCTGCTTATGTAGCCAACGATCCAACTCCTTTCCACACATATCTTAGCCATTTGAAACATAGTATACCCATAGTTAAAAGAATCCCTCGAGGAGCTTGAATAACTGTTGCTACACATTTATCACAATTAATTCAGAAATGCTACATAAGCAATTGTTCTCAAGACTGGCAGAACATATTTTTATTTTCATACAGCACACTACATATCTTAAAAACTAATGAACTGAATTTATCCTTAACACAAAAGATCAAGAATAACTGTGCTGTAAGCTCCTCGCCTTCTCCCGCACCTCTAATCAAGCATGATGCCCCTCGGAATCGCATCAAACTCATTGAAAACAAAATCTGTGAAGGAGATCTCAAAGGGGCCGCTCGCCTTTTGTTCTCCAACGACGTGCTATCACCTGATACCCCTGACACCCTTCAGGCCTTACGGACAAAACTTCCCCCAGCTCCAGTAAACCCATATTTTCTCGATCCACCAACAGCAGGGCAAGCATGCCTTCAAATTCAAAACGAAGATGTTACGGATGCCATTTTATCTTTTAAACCAGGTTCGGCTGCAGGTTTGGATGGAATCTCACCCCAACATTTGAAAGACTTAACGTCGCATTCTGTGGGTGATGCAGGCAAGCAACTTATAAATTCGATCACTAAATTAATCAACTTTATGTATTCCGGTAATGTCAATCACGAAATTGTTCCCATTCTTTTCGGCGCCAACCTCATTGCCTTTTTGGTGAAAGGAAGGAGGGGTGAGACCAATTGCTGTTGGATCAACACTACGACGTCTGGCCTCCAAAATTGCTGTTCGACATATTTGAGCCCGTACAGTTAGGCTTTGGTGTAAAAGGAGGATGTGAGGCAGCCGTCCATGCCCTACGCTCTTTCCTAACTTACGGACAGCCAGACGTCTTGCTCAAAATTGATGTCAAAAATGCATTCAATTCGGTAAATAAGGATACCCTGCTGACGGAAATAAAACAACATATACCGGAAATATACAATTATCTTCTTCTCAGTTACGCTGACCCAACAAAATTGTTATATCGTTCTAATGAACTGTCCTCGGAAGTAGGTTGTCAACAGGGTGATCCCCTTGGGCCTGCAATTTTCAGTTTGGCTATAAATCCGATAATAAAAAAATTAAATTCTAAATTCAAAGTTTGGTACTTGGACGACGGAACCCTAGGAGGTGATGTGGAGACTGTGTTTTCGGACCTTTTTTTAATCAAAAACAAATTTGAAGCCATCGGTTTGGAGCTTAATTTTAGCAAATGCGAACTTTTTATAAATAACTGTGACTTAAATTTAAATGACGTAAAACAAAAATTTAATATTTTGGCTCCAAATATTAAAATAGTTAACAGTAATTCCCTTTACCTTTTAGGTTCTCCAATTTTTGATGAAACTATTTCTGAATATATTAATAATTCAATTAATAAATTCCAAAATTCCGCTGACCGTCTCCTTGAAATTAGTCCACATTATGCACTTTGTATCTTAAAATTCTGTCTTTTTGTCCCAAAATTTACGTATGTCCTCCGTTGCTGCTCCTTTTGGAATTATCTAGATCTTTTGACACAAGTAGACGACTTAATCAAAAATAACTTAGAATCGATTCTTAATATGCAGCTTAACGAGCAATCTTGGACCCAAGCATCCCTACCCATCCGTTATGGTAATTTAGGGATTCGCAAAATTTCCAGTGTCGCTTTACCAGCCTTCCTATCTTCTGTCCATAGTTCAGCAAATCTCATAAGTAAAATTTTAAGGGCATCCCCTTCAAACTTTGAGATTGCTGGCTTGGAAGAAGCTAGAAACGCTTTCTTAATTGCATGCCCAGGTCAAAATTTTCCCGTTTCTCCAAATTCACAGAGGAGTTGGGATGACATTAACTGTAAATTGACTTATGATAACCTTTTGAGCTGTAGTACAGGTTCGGCGCGTGCTAGGTTTTTGGCCGTGGGTGCGCACGAGGCCGTCTACTGGCTTCACGCGTACCCCTCGTCAAATACAGGTGCATTTCTTGAGCCTGACACGCTCCGAATCGCAACCTGTCTACGGCTTGGGGTCCCGGTCTGTGCTCCTCATAAATGTCCCTGTGGCAGTGATGTCGACAAGCTAGGACATCACGGACTTTCATGCCAAAAAAGTGCAGGCCGCTTCTCGAGACATGCCGCACTTAATGATATCATACGCCGGTCCCTTGCCACTGTCAACGTGCCAAGTCCACTTGAGCCGACTGGTATAGCAAGAGACGATGGCAAGAGACGATGGCAAGAGACGATGGCAAGAGACGATGGCAAGAGACCAGACGGTATGAGTTTGATTCCATGGAAGATGGGTCGGGTGCTGGTATGGGATGCAACCTGTTCAGACACGCTGGCCCCTTCCCATCTACATGGAACCAACAACAGAGCTGGTGCGGCTTGTGAAACGGCTGAAAAAGCAAAAGCAAGCAAATACAGGGGTCTAGGCTCCGAATATGATTTTGTCCCATTCGGTGTCGAGACCCTTGGTCCGTGGGGTCCTAGCGCTTTAAGGCTATTTAAGGAAATAGCAAAAAGGTTAGTCGACATCACAGGAGACCGAAGAGCTGGCAGCTACCTCGGACAAAGAATTAGTCTAGCCATTCAAAGGGGTAACGCTGCCAGTATCTTCGGATCCTTGCCTAAAGGGACTCTTTTTAATAATATATTTTAGTTATTAATTTTATTTTTAAGGTTTTTAGTTTTAGTTTTATTGTTCTAGTATTTATATATATAGTAATTATGTAATTAGATTAGGTATGTTAAATTAAATTCAAATCATTCTGTATTTTAAATTTACTTAAATATTATACATACACTGTCTGTTTTTGCATCTTAAGGAACTTCAATGTACTCTCAGACGTGGGCTTTAATAGTTGCGACACAGTGTTTATAACTAATGCAATTATTATCGTGCACATTTATTGTATTCAATGCCTTTGTTCCAATAAAATATATTTTCTTTCAAATATATTTCAATTTACCTTCCTTTTTCAATCCAAAAGAGCCCAACGTGTCTATCTATAGAAGTTTCGACCACTTTAAAAGTGCAAGTGCGAGTCGGACTCACCCACAAAACACAGAAAGAGGTTAGAAGGATGACCATAGACCGTTTGTACGGGAACCGATGTCGCCGGCACAGCCTCACTACACTTCCACCTAATAGAGAATAGCCAATCAAACGACGCGACATCAAACAATCGAACCAATCAGCGCTCACACCCGAGAGCAACGACGCAATCAGAACGAAGTTTTGGTCTAGTTAAGAGCATTTGTTTACACATAACTGTGTCGCACCTGCCCTGTCCACAAGGCCCTTCTAACCTTTTTCTGTGTTCTGTGGACTCCCCCACCGAGGGTTCCGTACCCATTTGTAGATAAGCAACATAAACGGCCGTATTTCTTTTTAACGTTGAGTTGTATGTCTGTTTTCTTTCAGCTTCAAGGGACCGCAGACCTGACCGTACACGGTTTAAATTACAACTCAATACCTCCACACGTACCTGAGATAAAGGGTTTTGACAGACAGACGGGCAGAAGGACAACAATGTGATCCTGTAAGGGTTCCATTTTTTTTATCTTTTGAGTACAAAACCCTAAAAACAGGAAAATTTAACCCTGTATCTATTGTTACCTATTGTATAAGGTCATTTATCTCATTTATCACCATCTTTGATGTACTGCTAGTCTAAGACAACTTGTCGTGTTGTTTAGTATGCATCACTGGGTTATAATTCCAAGTTTTCGGCATTAATATAACATTGGAAGGAACTTCGCAAGTTTGTCCACATTGTTTGTTAATATCCATAATAAACTAACAATGTTTGTTATCAGGGAGATTAACCAGTGTTAATTATCTTACATTGTATTTACAAAGTTTGGAGTACAATAATTCAAAAATATCATTCCTTGTTCTGTTATACAGGAACTTGGTACACTATTTTAATGGTTGCGTATGAAATGAGTGACAACGGAACCCTATTTTTAAGATACTGCTGTCCATCTGTCTACGAGTAGATAGTTCTTCTTATTAACCCCTTTTTTGGCAATTTTATGACTTCCATAAAGGGTGGACAGCTGTAAAACAAATAGAATTTGCCGCAGAATTACAAACTAAATAAGTATTATAAAAACATAGAGCATTAAAAAAATGTTACAAAACAAAACAGGATTCCATACACGAAAGGGATTTAATGAAATGAGAAGGAAAATCTAGTGCTTTTTGTATACTACGTCGAGAAAAAAATTATACATTTGATGTTTCAGCTTGCAAATCGCACAACTGTAAGGCGGTGAAATAATTAGCTTTGCCTTGCATTCAGTAGCACTAAGAACTCTCAAAATCCAGGCGTTTATGCAGCCCTACGTCGGTCTCTACATCACAATATTATTCTTTTCACATTACCAACTAAATTGACCATAAAGGTGGAAACACAAAAGCAGCATCTACAAAAAGCTTGTTTATTTATTCAACGATTCCGGGCGAGCTAATATTTTTCCTCGCCATTAACGAAATTATTATATTTCCCTGCTCCGCTTTCAAGACACTAAATAAAGAGAGGGATTGCATCATTAGTCGTGCGCATATAAACAATATTTTTTCTTTCTGTATTACACAGGTCCAAGTGAATAGCTTTAGTAATTTGCACACCAACGCAACGGGGCGCGGCGCGAGTTTGTGTGAACCAGTGTTGCCAGACCGTACCTCTTTTTAAGACTATTGTCAATAAGGCAGGAGAATATGTAGGAATAGTAATACGCGGATATGGATCCGCTTTTACCTTACGCAGTTCTACTTTTTTCGAATCTAATAGAAGAACCTTAATTTGCCTCACTCTTGGTACCGCACGCAACGCATTCCTTACTTTTATTAATGAACAAGTAATTTCTTTCGAGGGGAAGGGTAGTACAATCGTAAGTACCATTTTTTTTTTGGAAAATCCGCGTTTTTGTACCCACCCTACCACCGTTTTTAATTTTCTCGTCTGACAACACTGGTGAGAACATCCCACGCCAACCGTCCCTTCCCGACCGACGCACCTGTTGACGGCCTGCTTTAATTACAAAATTAACATAGAAATGAAGAGTACGTCCTGTTTGCACTTTCAGCACCGTGTCTGTAGCAATAATAATCATGTTGTGTATTTTATTAGCATATCACTGATTGGTATGGAAGCGAAAGAATGACATAGAATGCGTCAGACAACCTGTTATTCCTTGCCATTTTCACCGTTATACTGGCAACTTTTGAAATTAAAACATTTTGCTAGAGACTATTGATGCTATTAAACTTTTAGATGGAGATCATGCTTCTATTAAAAAGTTGACTGCTTCATTTGGTAAAACTAGTTTAAACGGGATAATGCACGAAACTTTATTTATTTATTGACGTATCCCGTTTAAACTAGTTTTATTTAATGAGTGATGTGCGTGAAAACCTAAGAAACAAATATGCTTCATTTGGTTTTGTACTTTGGTATGGTAGGCGCAAACTTATATGCAAAGTAGACTACATTTGTGTGCCTCCTATTATTTATAAAGACTTATATCCTATCCTAATGTTAGCACATTGAAAAAGGGGAAAACCTGGACTAGTACAATATCGTGCTCACTATTGATGAAGTAAGTAAACGATTCCTATTATTTGACAACAGTAATGTAATAGATAAGTCAATTACTTCTGCTCCTTACTCTCGACTTTGTCTATATTTGCTATTTGGATGTAATTTAATGAAATATCATATAAACATTAAGAACATGAATTTTAATTTGTTCATTAATGATGTACTTTCAGTTCTCAAATATTCTAATATCTTAATTTAAGCTGATGATATGAAGATCTTTAGAAAAGTTATATCCCCCAGGATGCTGCTTTGCTCCATAGTGATCATGACAATCTTTGCAATTACTGTCATAAGAATTGCCTCCACCTTGATCCGAATAAATGAAGTGTAAACACCGTTACTCGTAAAATTAAAGCAATAAAATTAAACTACAATCTCAATGGTAAAAGGATAAACAGAGTAACAGAAATCAGAGATTTGGGTGTGACACTTGATGGCAAACTGACGTTTGAGACGCATATCAATTATATTACAACTAAGGCGTTGCGTGTGCTTGGGTATAATAATAAGAATTGGAAGGGACTTCTCTTCATTAGTGATTTTGTTTAACTCATTTGTTCGTTCTATTGTAGAATATGCGTCCACTGTATGGAACCCACAGTATAAGGTTCACATAAATTCAATACAGAGAATTAATCATAAATTTTCAAAATATTAAAATTACAGAGCACATATATATAACCAACCTGTAATAATTACTTCTTCGTTAATGGATCGTCGTGTTGAGAGAGATCAAGTCTTTCTTCATAAAATTATGAATAATCTCATTGACTCTCCATTCCCTTTAAATAATATTGGTTTAAGATGCCCTCGGGCAGGCTCCCGTCTAAAAAGTTTGTTTAGTTTGCCTATAATTTTCACCAAATATACTGCTAATACTTTTGTGATAAGGTCTTATTATATAGTGAATATAACAATAGGTTTGCATTAATTGATTTATGTAACTGTTCTACCAATCATTGGAATCCGTGGGGTCCTAGCGCTATAAGGCTTTTTAAAGAAATAGCGAATAGATTAGTCGACATCACAGGAGACCGAAGAGCTGGCAGCTACCTCGGACAAAGAATTAGTCTAGCTATCCAAAGGGGGAACGCTGCCAGTATCTTCGGAACCTTGCCTAAAGGGACTCCTTTTAATAATGTATTTTAGTTATTATATTTTATTTTTTAAGGTTTTTAGTTTTAGGTTCATTGTTATAGTATATTTTTTGTTTTAATTATTCTTAAATTTATTTATGTAACGACTTGATTTATTATAGTTATAATTTTAAACTGATATGTAGTATACTTAAGTTTATATTTTGTATTAGGGTAACATCATTTTATAATTATTTATTGACTAATGGCAAGTTAATAATTCGGAACAAATATATACATGAAATAATATGTAGATAGTTCATTATTACAATTTCTTACCTTTTGTACTCGTAGGTTACTTATAACTTTTTTTTTATTGGTAAAAATGAATACTTTTTTTTCTTTCTCGATATTAACAATCTGAACTCCTTTATATGTTATGGTTGATTTACTGATGTATGTTTTGTTAATTAGATCTAGGTATAAGTGTTATTTAATTTTTTGTTTTCCAAATAATCTTGCTATTCAATTTATATTTAGTATCTACTTTTTCCCATTCACCTTCGATGCCTTTTATTCTTATTTACAATCTTAAAAAACCTCTCTCATCTCTTTCTCTCGTTTGAAGCTCCTTCCTCAATTAAATTAAGCCAATTTTTTTTCTATTTATTTAATTCTTATTTGATGTGACTGTGTTCAAATCATGAATATAAAAATTCAAAATTTGTTTTTTAATTTTTAAGCATTAAACTGCTAGATGTTTAAATTTAAAGAAAATTTTGTTAGAAAATATTACACGCGGGCCACGTGGACTCGAACCCGCACCTTTCGCTATCCGGGCGAATGCACTGACCATTAAGCTACCGCGGACCTTGTGGTCGTGTCGAAATTTTCTCCAACCTTTAATAGGCTGCAAGGCTTCGACGTCTTTATACGGGTTCGAGTCCGAAATTTTTTCTAACAAAATTTCCTTTACATTTAAATTCAAATTTCTTTAAATAACTAAATTTTTCTATTAATCAAAGAATTTTACTCCTTTAGGTGTTGTATATATAGACGTGTAGGTACGTGTGCACAGAAAGTATTAGCCTTTTTTTAATGTAATCTTCATTACCTGTAGATTTATGCCACTTAAATAACTTCGCATATGCTTTTACGCCGAATAGCAATCTCTCAGTTTGTTTCCAGGCAATATCTTGATCTGACCGAACCAATGTCAAATGTGGTTTAATATAAGTTTCACTTGTCTGGGTTTTGATGTATGATGGTTATAATATGTAAAACAAATGAGCTCTTTTAAAGCTTCGCAAGTGATAAACAGTTCTGATACTTTTACTAACAATGGTTTAAAAAGGACGGCACAACTTAAATTTTAATAACTCTTTGAAAAACACTTGGCAGTTCAATACTGATGGTAGCACTTGTAACTTTCTTTTCCTTTTATTAGATTTCCCCATTCTGACGGGCAGAATACTTTCGTCTCCCATTCATTCAACGGCTCCGTCCAAGAATTTCCAACCATCTACATTAAAAGTTCCCGGAATTATTCTCATACCATTCTCAGACTGATAGGACCTACGAGATGGATATATTTTTCATTCATAATATTACATTATATTGATTGCGTGTGACTTTTATTATCTAGTTAAGTTGGTTGACTATTAGGTGACATTTTTATTACCTATCTGGAGATATTAATATTCATTTTGTTTACACGTGGAGTAGACAGCATTTTAATAATGATATCAGTATCGCTAAAACCTTAAGATGGCAGCGGATAAAGTCCACCGAAACACCATAAAACGAGCATAAAATAACACAAAAATGTGAAATTACAGTCGTAAAACTATACAAGCATGTTGATGGTCCACTTTTATTAAGTCTAGATTCGTGTTATTTATCAAACTCAAATCGGAGAGTGGATTCGATTCACTCCGTCAGATTTAGAATTCTGCACAACGGAAACCTATTAGGACCTACCTATAAAACCTCCGCTGCCCGTTTGTCAGCTCAACGGGCGGTATCTCATGAACCGTAAGGTAACCACTACTGTTGTTTTTATAAAATGTCTAGGTAATTATGTATTGCCGTTATAACAACCAATAAAAAAATAAATTTTTAGGCAAAGGAACAACATTTTTTTCCGTAATTTTTTTCTCTTGTACAACGTTTACAGAACTCTTCGTTTGCGAGTCCGACTCGCTCTTGGCAGGTGTTTTTTTATGATACCCATTTGCAGACAGCGCGTAAATTCTGTAACATATGGTTTACGTCGAGTTTTTATCGTTCGCTTGTCTATCACTTGTCGGCAATTTAATTAAGTAAACTCTCAGAGAGATCGTATGTCACAGGTGAACGTCGCGGTCGCCGCCTGAGCTTTTCGTCCACGGATTCGACGGTCCACTGTGTAAAGCTTGGCAACGCGCTACGGGTTCGTCGATTCTCGCACACGAATCAATCATAATTGGCCGTTTTTTACGATTTTGAGAATCGCTTCGGTGCGTGCACGCATGGCGGGAAGGCGGCGTGGCTGACTGGGAGCGGAGTGCGCGCGCGGGGGGTGTCACTGTGCAAATGCACTCGTAAACCCGGCCCGAGGTCAACGCCCCCCCTCCCGCGCACCCCACCCGATTCGAGCACCCCCGTTCCTATGAAACGTTTACCGCTACCATATATTTGTTTTTATTATTATTAGAAATAGTCTCTGCAAACCGCATGAATCCTTTATATTATTCCCAGCTGATGATGCGCTCCATGATGAGGTACTCATAGTAAGTAGCCGAGCGACTCGCCTCGCCGTATCGTGTATCAAGATGCAACTGCTACACGCAATATACAAAGTGATTAAGGCACCACAGACAGATTTATAAGGGAATACTTACGCAGTTGTCTGCGCTGCGCGAAAAGAGAATTTAATAATCCTGATAAGAAGCATGACTACGGAGGCTATAATTTTATTTTGTACGATCACAAATGGCTCCCTTCATAATCGGATGAAGCTAAGCTTCCTTTTATAATTTATTAAACAAAGCTAATGGTAGCTTGGATAATAATTCAGTTTTAAGGAAAGCAAAGGAAATTGCCGTTTTCGGGGATTACGTTTATCGGTAGATAAATTAATGGACTTGCTTGACTTCTTAAATCCGCTATAAAATGGTCTTTCCAATGATAAGATGGGCAAGGTAGAATTACCTATTAAATTTAGATTTTTTTTCTACAACGATAGGTAGGTACTAAATTTATAAATAATATAAAAAGGCTTAACCGTTGGCATCGTTATATCTTTTTCAATTCTCTGTTTACCTGAAAGATATTTTTCCGTTAACAACCTGTTATTTTGCAGAATAGGGTATACCTTCCTACCTAACTTCCAAATGAGCGAAAAAACATTTAATTAGTATTATACCAAACTGGGACTTAAGCCACTTCAACGTATTTTATGCAATGTAAACATGTAAATCAAAATTGTTATAACCAATAAGAGTAATTCAGCATATTACTGCTAGATGTTTAAAACTAAAGAAAATTTTATTAGAAAAATCCACGTGGACCAGGCAGCCAACGGGATTCGAACCCGCACCCTCCGCTATCAGGGTGGATGCACTGACCATTACGCTACCGTGCCTCTAATGGCGGTGTCGAATTTTCACTAGTATTTCTTAGGCTACAAAGCAGCGCCATCTCTTCGCATTGTAGGTAACACGTTTGTTATGGTCTAAAGTATATGTATTGACGACCCGTGGCCGAGTGGTTTTTACGCCGGGTTTCATGGTGTCGCCGACTCGAGAGGTCTTCGAATCCCGGTGGGGGCAGATGTTTGTGTGATGAATACGAGCATTTGTACTCCAGATGTTAAATTTAATATGTATTTCTATATAAATATACTTATATATGTACAGTATATGCATTCTATCCGTTACCCTAGTATCCCATAACACAAGCATTACAGTGCTTACTTTGGGGCTAGGCTAATTGGTGTGAGTGTTGGGCGAGAGTCCAGCAGGTTCTACAATCGCACAAAATACGTACTTTGGATGGGTACTGTCGGGTCAAATCAGAGGATATAATGACAGTGGACTTCAAGGCTGTCATAACATTCTTTTGAATCTCCATATTACTAGTATAGATGAATGACAAATCCTTAAATTACATAACAAAGAGTTGGGACGAGAATATGGTAATATGTTAAATTTATATCTAAATTCAGAGCATATGGAACTCGTTAAAGATGACGCAAATAGAGTAGACGGAAAAGTATGGCTTCCACATCACGCCGTGATAAGGATGGAAAACTACTACTGGGATACTAATGTAATATCATTCAATGATACGTTGATGGTGGGTCCTAAATTACAGCCAGAATTGCGGCACACTATAATGAGATGGCGGCTACATCTAACTTGCCTTGTTGCCGATATCATAAAAATGTAAAGGCAAGTTAAAGTCGCCACTAAACATGTGGATTTTCAAAGAATAGTATGGAGGTTAAACACAGAAGAGCCAATTTATACATACAGACTATTGACAATTATATTTGGGACATCTAGCATCTAGCGGTAAAAGCTTTACAGGAAATAGCTGTCGACAAAGGTCACAAATATCCCCTGGCAGCTTCTAGAGTCAAAACAAATTTTTATATGGACCATTTGATGACCGGATGTTAAACCGAAAGTGCAGCTATAATGATTTACAATGAAATGAATGAATCTATCCAAGGGTGGCTTTTTATTGCAGAATGTGGGCGAATAACAGAGCAGGATGATTAGCATCACTACAGGAAAAATCGGAAGTTAACAGAGAGCTCAATGATGATGATGTTATCAAAGTTATATGACTTATTTGGAATCTTCGAACGGACCAGTCCTACTACCGTGTAAAGTAAGATTCTAATTTTAACTGCATGAAAACTAAAGGGACCGTCATTGCGGAGATTTCTTGTTTATATGATCCGCTGGGATTTATATCGCCTATACAAGCTTTATTATACAAGTAAAGGCTAAGATTTTCATTCAGAAACTTTGGATCACGGGGCGCGTTAGGAACGAAATATTACCTGACGAGCTTTGACGAGAATGGGAGATGTATCGACAGGAATTGGTAGAGTTTAAAACGACATACCACATACAGGGGTCGAAAGGGTGCTAACGAGACCAAGGTTGCGTATGCTGTATATTAGATGCATCTTTGAAAGTGGTGAAGTTAGTACTCATTCAAGACAAAGGTCGCGTCTATTAAACAAGTGTCAGTTCCGCAACTAGAACTATGCCTGACCTTCGATTTTTGCCCAATTTTGTACCTTGGTACAAATTATCACAAAAAATAACTAAAATTATACTTTAAACATTCTCTCATCAAAATCTCAGTAAATTCAATAAAAATTGCTGAAAATCTGAAATAAAAAATAAATAGGGAAACTGCATATAAAGAAACGTTATTAATCATCATTAGCCGATTAATTTCCCCACGGCTGGGGCACAGGCCTTCCCTATGGATGGAATAGGGAGACGTGGGCCCAGTGCGGATTGGCGGGTGCTAATGACTGCAGATGCAGCCGGGAAGACCAACGGCTTAACGTGCCTTCCGAAGCACGGAGGAATTCGAGATAGTAGATTTTTGGTCTCCCATACAATGACCGACCACTGCGAAATTTACTTAACTTCAACGACCGCAACCGAAGGCGCTAACCACCATCGAACTCCTCAATCGATGAGTGTTAAAAGTTATTACTTAGACTTAATCGAAAACATACTTAGCCTAAAAACAAATTTGGTCGGAGTTCAAAACGATTTTTGATTCTAATTTCAGCTGATTTGCTTTTAAAACGACCTATTTATTATATGCTGAGCAATAAAGTAGTGATCTACATTTAAAAGTAGCTTTCGTGATTTGAGTTAAAATGCTGCTTGAGCCGCGTTCTGTAATTCATAGCATATTTCGGTGGGCCCTTATATAACTATACACCAATTCGTGAGGTGCCATTGTGTAATAACATAGTAAGCAATGTGCAAACATCTCTGCCGATAATGGAAAAGATGCTGAAATCCGCAGACAAGAATAAGGGTGTCTAAGGGAAGGGTCCCTATATGCTGGATCGCTTGCTGTTCCATTAACTATTATAATTAATCGTTCTCTCAGAGACGATGTCTTTCCACAAAAGTGGAAGGCCGAAGGCCCTCATAATGCCTGTGCATAAGAAAGGGTCACGTATGGATGTTAAAAATTACAGAGGTATTTAGAGGTAGAATATTGCTGCTAAAATATCGGAAAAAATAGTATACGATGCAATCTATCCTGTTTTGTCTAACTCAATACTTGAGCAGCAACACTGGTTTTTGAAGGGGCGATCCACTGCTACTAACTTAGCATGTTTTACGAATTTTGTTCTGGAAAATATGGTGGGAGGAGGGCAGGTTGACGTGATCTATACTGATTTTGAGAAAGCTTTCGATCGTGTAGATCACGTGATCCTGCTAAACAAGCTAGAAGTGCTTGGTTTCCATGGAGACTTGCTCCGTTGGGTAAAATCATACCTAAAAAATCGATCCCAAGCGGTAGTTATAAGTGGTTCTCGCTCTGACTATGTTAGTATACCTACAGGTGTTCCACAGGGCTCAAACTTAGGCCCGCTCTTCTACAATGCTTACCTCTACAATATAGGTTCATGTTTAGAGCATTCAAATTATCTTATGTATGCGGATGACAAAAAGATTTTTTCTTAAATTAAGACTGTTCAGGATTCACTGTTGCAATGTGATCTGAATCGCTTACCTGAATATTACAACAAAATAATATATCCGTTAATACAGCTTAACGTGAATGTTTTTCTTTTATAAGGAAAATAAAGCCAGAATTTTGAATTTTAAACAAAATATTACCAGGAAGTCAGTAATTAGGGACTTAGGGGTACATTTTGATCAAAAAATGAAGCACAGTTATGAAGGCTTATAGAAATCCTGGTTTTGTACTTCGTGTGTGTAAGCCACTTTCAGGGATATCGGTAATCAAAAAAGTTTATTTCTCATATGTAAGAAGCCTTTTAGAGTATGCGAGTCCTATATGGTATCCTCAATATACTACCTATATTAACCGCCTAGAGAGAATACAGAAAATGTTTGTGAAACATATAGACTTTCGCTGTAGTAAATCCTTTAACAATTACAAGGATTGTTCTGAGCACATGGTCTCCTTTTGGATTGGAACAGAATCGTATTGTATTGGATATGGGTCTACTGCATTATATAGTTAATAGTAAAATTGATTGTCCACTTCTGATAACTAAAATAAATTATCGTATTCCTAAATACCGAACCTGCAATACAACCGTTTTTCAGGTACCACTGCTAATTATCTACAGAACTCAGTTGTGCTACGACTCATTCATACTTATAAACACTGTTTTAATAGCATCGACGTCTTTTCAAATAGCAAGGACAAATTTAAAATGGAAGTTGTTAAAACATTAAAGGGAGTCTGATCAGTGAATGCGCGAGTGTAGTTTTTTTTGAGAGTGTGTGTATCTTTGTCTATGTATAGTTATGTGAGTATATATTAATGTATGTATAGGTATGTTATTGTGTACATGCATAAATGTCCTTCTACATGTTAAAACTCCTTGGAGTTGCTTGTTTGTGTATTGTATTTTTATTTTGTCTCATGGTTTTTACGTAATTTATTCTTTGGCGTATAATTTATCATCTCTGATGTACTTTTTTTTTAACTTAAGGGAAACCTTGTTATTAGCCATACTCACCTGTAAGATACTATCTGTTATTTGTTGATGTAAACGCTATTGGTTTTCTTAATAAAATAAAATAGCCTTAGACTATTGGTTGAAATTCATTTCCTTGTTTGTGATTGATTATATAAAAAATCACGCGATTACCGCAGCTAATTGTAATTAACTTAAAAATGCACAATTACCATAATATATTATCTGTGTTGCCATTTATTTAAATGTTCAACCGACAGTTTTATGTGGTACAAATGGATTATAAGGTCCAATATATTTGATAAAATCGGAGTATTTTTCTACACATAATACTTGAGAAAAAACTTATTATCGTGTATTAAAAGATGGTAGAGCTACTAATTAACTTTGCGGAGAATTAAATGATCCAAAGTTGTCGTTAAAATAAAGCAAATGTCGCTAAATTATGGTTCCGTTACGACTTAATCGGCTTATAATAGGCTCCGAAAGGTCACCCCTCTCCTTCATACAAATACTTAATATGCAAGATACTTTTAAACCGACTTCATCGATTCGGAATTTGATAAATGTAAATGAATAATGGTTAAAGAAAGAGAGGAATCGAGAGTGAATGTTAGAATTATGGTTGACAATGTAGTGTGCCAAAAACTGAGTGAGATCATATCTTAAACGTGCTTTTAGCAGGTATGGAACACCACTGATATAGATAGAAAAGTGTGTGCAGGATACACAGTGTAAGGAGCATTCAGAAAACTTCTTGGCAGTAAAAACCTAAACCAGAAAGTACCAGCTCTCATGTAAATGAGATGGATACTTATCAGAACAATAAGTGTAATATATTTTTTCTATTTTTATAGTTAGTTCTAATGCTTTATCTCTTTAACTGATCGAAAATAAACTCATCGGTCCAATATATATCTAATATACTGTATGAAAGTATCCTTCAGTCTTGACATAGGTTCAACAAGCGTTATGCCGCGATTACACTTGATCGTTAGCCCGAATATGAATGACAATGGAATTCTGGTAAACGACTAAGTCTAATTGAATGGAGTCCAGTACTCCGGTATTCAAATAGTTTTCGTTTGAGGTACTTGTCACCGTGTTCCAGTCCGTATTCCAGTGTAAATATAGCTTCGGGTACCCGAAACGGGCCAACGACCAAATGCAATTGAACCATTAGAAGGCGTTTAAAAAAACGCTACTAACTCATTGTTTTGTCGTATTCGGTTGTTTAGTTTTAACATACTTGGTTCACACGGTTGTGCGGGCGCAGCGATCGCACGCCGTATTAATGTGGTATTGTTTGAGGCGAACGTTCCCCCAAGAGCACCGTCTGCCGACCCCGCTCCTACTCAATTCTGTAGTTTAGGTGACGCGCCTTTGACACCTGAGAATCCTAAGACCTTGGAAGTAAACTTACAAGTGGATTTCTTTCATCTAACACGATGGTAGTTTTAAAAATTTAGGCAACGATAGTATGATGATTTCAAATTTGCAGCCATTCGGTACGAATACCAATATACGTTACTTACCGTTGTCACGTTTGTCAGAGCTTTAAAAGGCAGGCACAAAATATTCACATCACATCGCTTTGGGTGCCTTATAAAAGTGATTTATATGGTAATTATTTGGTATTTTTTTTACATATTGGGTTACATTATCGAAGATTTTATATGGAACTCTAACTTTTTTGATAATACTCTATAGCCTATGGTCATCAGGATTAATGAAGGATACGCGGAAGAAACCCTAAACGGGGATGCCGCGGCTTCGCACTAAGCAGCTTAGAAGGTATTGGCAGGGTTTTTAAGCGGGTATTATGCCGTAAAGCGCCCGTAAGAGTTACGTGGTCCTCAGTGGGCAGCCACTGAGGGGGCCCGTGAAGCTTGCGAGAGCCAGGTGTGAGGTCCGTTCGGCGGTGTTCCTCTTAAAGGCGCCGTCGTCTGTAAACAGAAGTTTTGCCTGCGTCACAAGAAAAGGGTTAATCAAGGATTCTAAATGTGGGAGATTTTTTTAAATCGGTCCAGTACTCTCGGAACAATCAAATCTTTCCTCATTATAATATTGGTATAGATGTATTGTACACTAACCATTGTTCGTGTAAGTAGCGAGTTTGAATTGAACGCGCACCGTTTGCAATTACTGTTACGTCTATCGTTGGTTACGTCAAACACGAAGGCGCCACCTACTTACTGGTGGTCGCAAGCACTACGGCTTCCATTAGAGAGCGAAGAGTAATTCGAACACGGTCAACGGCTGAATACAATTTTCGATCTTCTGCCTGCATCCTCGATTCGCATCCATGGTCGAAGAAACCTGCTGTTCAGCACTGGCAAGGCTACCACGAACAACTACAGTGAGAAACCCGCGGGCGGACACCAGATTCCTCCAGTTTCACAACTTACTTCATCTGGTGCCGCCGACGTCCAAGAAGCCGTCTATTCAGCTCAAGGTACGCTTTATTCAGTGTTTGACGCCATTGGTGCAAACTTACGATTCTCTGTCGTTGCGACAAAACTCAGGATTACTTCCTAGTGAAGTAATCTACCCTGGATCTGTGGGACAGTCATCCACCTTCCCTCGGTGTAGCACATTTTTTTGGGAACGGAACAGGGACCTCCTTCTTTCCTCCTCTCTCCCTCAGTCTCCCAAATGTTTAATGGTATTTTGTTATATCTATGTTTATGTTCAATGACGCTTATTAGCAAAGAGTGATTAATCTATCAACTTACCGGAGTTGTAAGAACAGGTGCTGAACTTGAGGTCTTTCTCTGAGTTTGGTGTTTTGCAAGACGTCTAGCCATTTACACGACCCTTCTACTATATACACAGAACACAGACCTCTTTCTATGTATAGTGTCAGAAGTATGAATTATACTTTAAGTTTAAAACAATCTTCAAAAATGGTTTACCAACAACCATTGAAACAACATGACAATTTCATACATTTCAGTAAATCGAAATATCTTTAAACAATCATCTCGCACTATCCGTCAATGGAATGCTCTGCCCGCTCACGTGGGTCTGCCCCTCTTACAACCTGGAATCCTTTAAAAGAGGCGTGAAGAAGCAATATGCAGGCCGGCAGGGTGAGAATGGCTGGTGTGGCGGGTAGAACTGCTGTATCAGCGTCTGGACTTCACCTTCACTTAACATCAGGGGGGGTGGAGTCATCTGTCGGACCTATCTATAAAAAAAATCCAATCGTTTTTTGTTTTATTACAACAAAACTATAAAATAACTTAGGTAATGCCTTTGTCTACATGTCATTACTCCCATTTAATCGCTTGAGTTGTCGTGGTGAGTCACACATGACAGTGAGCTAAACCTAGAACAATTATAATACGTACGGCAGAAATAAAATCTAGTTTTTGCCACGCTCCAGTGGTTGAAACTTATAACGAGCTATGAGCTGCGGAGATTGGTCAATGATCCTTCTCTAGATATATAATTGGCATAAAAAGCTTATACTTATTTAATGTCACAGTGATAAAATTTGTCGTTAAAGGATGACGCTATTAAAGTAACCGCATCAGTAATTGGTACTCGGGAATATAAACGTGTTTAAACACTATTTTTTATTATACACTCTACTATAAATAATATACGTTATACTGCTGAAAATGTATAGCCATAAGAAGCGTAATGCATTACGAGCTTTTAATTGAGCAGATACTTGGGGATATTATAATCCTACTTATTCATATATATATAAGTATATTAGTATAAAAAACTGTGTTTGTTTATTTCTGCTGGACTGGAGACGAATGAATGATATAGAGTGTGCCAGTTCATAGTAATAAACCGGCTAAGTGCGTGTCGTGCCACGAGCTGTGTAGGATTCCGTAGTTGCCTGTTGTTACCACAGCATATTTGAGCAGGAGTCTTTATTTTCTGAATCGGAAATTTAAAAAAAAAGTTTTTTTAGATTTTGTTTTTCTATGCAAGGTTTTTACTCTACAATAACTTCATCTATGTCTCTATTAATAACTCTTGAAGTAACAGATACGAGTATGTCTTAACCGTTATGATTTTCCTTAAAGTTTCATGAAAAGCACTATTATCACGAATTTTTCCAGGGTTTTCAAGCCAATAGTTGAGCTTTTAGAGGGCGGGGGGGGGGGGGTACTCGAACAAAATTTTAGGAACCCGAAAGTCATTTTAAAGGACCTATTTAACGACACCCACACGATGAGGTATACGATGAATAAAAATCATCTCTAGGTTACATGTAGGGGAGTTAGCTTAAAAACCATCAAACTTTTATTCTACCATTTTGTCAGCGTGATTGATATATGTACAGGTCTCCACAAAATTACAGCACTCTGGTGCTCACAGTCTCCAAGAAACACCGGGACGGACAGACAGACGGACAGTCGTATGAGTACTCGTACACAAAAGGTTTAGGGGTTACATTTAATTTAGCTTGTTTTTTCAACAAATAAAGTTTATAATGTGTCATCATGAAAAACAGCGTTTAACTATGCACATAATACTACAAATTTAATCGAAGAATAAATTAATTTTTTTGTTAATGTCCCCACTGCTTAGGCACAGGCCTTTCCTATGGATGGAAAAGGTAGTTTCGGCCGTGACCCACCACGCAGGCTCAGCGCATATTGGTGGGTGCTAACGACTGCAGATGCAGTCGGGACCAAAAGCTTAACGTGCCTATCAAAGCATGGCAAAGCAAAGGAGCTCGAGATAATTTATTTATTTATTTACTTTCCGGCAATGTTGCCGAGCCTTCATAGATAAAAACCTTAAAGTCTTATATATTTACGGATACAAAACATTATTGTTAGTAAATAAAGTTAACACCTAAGTTAGTAAAAAACTTAATTAACTAACACTTAAAGACGGAGATGTGTGACGCGCAGTGGTGTCAGTCAGCCGGCCTCAGAACCGCCCGAACACACTTTTGGACCAAAGATCTTCCTTCATGAAAGTCTCCAGATGTTCGGTCGGCGCTCTTACCACGAATGATTTAAAATTCACATCGCGGCGGCTCCAAGGCTCCAACCGCGCGACTCTCAGCAAGAACTTGGTCTTGATCCGCAAGTACTCTATTATCTCCTCTACCTTCGTAGAGTAGGCGTGACACGTACAGCGGCGTCACGGGTATCGCAGGACGCAGCAGGTACTGCAGTTGCTGTAATAGTGAGAGATATGGTATTGCATTTTTTTTTGTAGATTTTGATGTCGTCTGTAAGACTTTAGCACATTACTTTGCTGTATTGTCAATGACTTCCGCAGCGTACGCGATATAAGGTAATTGTTTTCTCACATTGGGTTAGATTATTATCGAAGTTTTCATACGGAATCCTAGCTTTTTTGAAAATGCTCTATGTTCATCAGGGATAATGTAGGATTCTAAATGTGAAAGAATTTATCAAATCAGTCTAGTAGTTTCGGAGCCTATTCATACAAACAAACAATCAAATCTTTCCTTTATAATATTAGTATAGATGGATGGACTAATAATTAATAGGTGCATGTACCCACATGTGAAATCAAGTGTGTTCTTAAAATGTTTGTCTGTCTGCCTGTTTGTTATCTTTTCACGAGAAAACCGCCGATGCGATTCAAATTAAATTTGGTGTAGAGATAGTTTGAGTTCCGGGGAAGGACAAAGGATAGTTTTTAACCCAGAAATCATTAAAGGGGGTGAAAAGTGGGGTGGAAGTGTATGGGAAACCAAGTCAAGTCTAGTCTCTTACTAGGATTATGCTATCCACGTACACTAAAGATTCAGGCGGAGAAAGGTAATTTGTTACACCTCGTAAAAAAATACTTAGCAATGTCTTTCACTTGTTTATAAATAAGACGGTTATTGAAAAAAACTATAGAATGGTTCAAATACTTGTTTCACAACCGTTTATAAAAATAGACTATAATATTCGTTATTAATATTCGGGTTCACTTGAGACTTTACTTTAATCAGTAAACTTGAGCTAGGAGACAGGTGTAATGCGAACCTTGTAATAAATTAAATAGCTTTCGGGATCAATTGCCTTTGAAAATTGATTTCGTAGCTTCGCGTGTTTCGAAAATACACGTATTCAACGCTCTTGAGATAATAACATACCTACATTTTCTGGCGTTAAAGTCAACGAATTAATAATTTATAATTCGTTGATTTAAGTAGTTAAACAATAAAAGATCTTAAATTATGTTGATTTATTAAATATATTTTGATATTTATTTATTATTTAGTTAATATTCCCTTGGGCGTTTGGGCGTAGCTAGGTACCCCTAGCACGATGCATTCTCAAATTCGAATTCGAATAATTTGCAAGTGCGAAATGTCAATATTTTGGTAATGTAAATGTCAAATTTTGTATGGAAACTTGAACTGTAGCGCTGTTAATTAAATAATTGTTTACCGATTAAATTACCTACACTTTATATATTACTATAACCCTGTGTTGTCTGTATGTTTGTTATGCTTTTAGAAGAACAATGTGAAAAGCTGAAGGAAGAATGGTTATTCGGATAAAATATTAAATCTTTCTTTGTATAAATACCGAGCAATCTTTCTCACTACGGGACATTGGCTAAATTTCTGTGTAAAACGGAAACAGCCACATAACAAAAAATAAACAGAAGCGCCACAATGTACGCAACGAGAATTAAAAATCAGTACACATATGACAATGACATTTCGCACTCGCAAACTTTTCGAATTCGATTTTGGTTCGTGTATGGCTCTAAAGTTCAGTGCTGAAAAATGATTGTTACTTCAACGCCATCAACGCCAGCTAAATACTTTTATAATTTTTGACCTCTTAAATAATCTGCTTAACTGATTTTCAAACACATTAAGAGACATACTGATTAAGTCTAATCCTTAAATTTTACATTAAAATATGACTTGCACAATGGCAGTGCAAATAGATGTTTGTTTTTGAACATAATTTTGGACATCAGTACCACTAGCACGAACCATTATCGAATTCGAATAGTTTGCAAACCGAAATGTCAATGTCTGTATGGAAACTTGAACAGCAGCTGCACAAAGTATTGGTAAGATATTGGTTCGTGCTAGGGGTACAGTACAGTACCCCTAGCACGAACCAATATCGAGTTCGTATCGTTTGCGAGTCCGAAATGTCATTGTCAAATGTGTACTAATTTTTAGTTCTCGTTACGTACTTTGTGCCGCTGCTGTTCAAGTTTCCATACAAAATTTGCCATTGACACTTCGGTTTGCAAACTATTCGAATTCGATAATGGTTCGTGCAACGAACAAGAAAAAAGACAAGGTGAATCGACAATATTATTTACTATAAAAAAGACTGGCCCCGGTGTGATCTGCGTAGGTGGGCACAAGAGAGAACAAACGCTCTTTTAGTAACATTAATCCTGTAACTTTTCGGGTTACAGTCACAGATGTCATGAGCGTTTGTTAGAGGTAAGTAAATATACATTCGTAATGCACAACATAGATCTTTCAGAGCTGTAACTCCAGTACAAAAGAGAAAAGTGATATTTTTATGTTTTCCTATAAAATATTGATGTAATAAGTTATTTGAGACTTTTTAGTTGACAACCTTTTTAGTTTATGTTTCATCTATCATAAACTTATTTTCTTTTAAATAAAACTAGTTTTTACGGGTTAATGCACGAAACTTTATTTATTTATTGACGTTTCGTAGCCTTTACAGGCTTCGTCGTCAGAATAAAACTGACTGACTGAGCCTGTAAAGGCTACGAAACGTCAATAAATAAATAAAGTTTCGTGCATTAACCCGTAAAAACTAGTTTTATTTATTTTCTTTTCCTAACTTTGTGGACTTTTTCTACCAGAAATGTATTTTTTGTATTGACCTGATGTTTTTTATAAAAGGTGTTACGAATTTCCTTCCCTACCCCACACTCACGCCTAAGCTAAAGCATTTGCTAAGATGCTGTCAAATCGATAATTCTACTTAAATAGATTTTACTTTGGAATGTCAGTCTTGACGAAAGATGGATTAATGTATAAGCTTAGTCAAAGTCACGAATTTTGTTAATTTAATCGATCTAAGCAAGCATTTTACCTTAATAAAAGCGTTCAGAAACGGATTTTACATTATTACATCTGAGAATTGAATTTTCTTTATAATATTGTCTTAATATGAATCGTAAATCATCATCATCATTAGCCTATAATCTCACTGCTGGAGCACAGGCCTTCTTATGAATGGTATTATAATATATATATAATGGGTCATGACCTACCACGCAGATATTAGCACCTACCAATCATGACGTGTGCTAATAGCTGCAGATGCAGCCGAGACCAACGTGCCTTCCGAAGCACGGTTGGGCTCGTGATAATATTTTTTCGGTCACCCGTCCAATGACCGGCCATTGCGAAAGTTGCTTAACTTCAACGCTTTACCTTATCTTACGGTCTATATGATAAAGAATTATATCGCAATAAAGATTTCTACGATTTACCGCAATATAATACCTTGCAAAGTAATGTTTGGCTAGTTCACAGAGTACAAATTCAGGCGCATGGGGGTCACCCATTAGTTTCAGCTATATTTTGATATTTTTTTGTATAAAAATAAATACAATAAACACACTTTAATATGTGAACACATTTTTGCTGAAATGTTTTTTGAATTACAATTAAACCCCATCGATATCCAGACTAAAATAGCTATTTTGTCTTTTTTGTGTACAAATGAACAAATCGACAAGCATCCCGTGTCTGTTGTGAGGTGGGGACGAGGTAAATGCCATGATCCTTTATAATGAAGTCTTTTTACGAAAAATACAAATATTGTCAGAGCTTCCTGATTTGCCAACCATGCTTAGCTTACTACAGTAGTGTGATACTTCTAATTTAACAGTAAAAGAAGTACTTTGCTAAAACTTATGTAAGTAATGCTTTGCAAAGCGAAGTCTAACCCCTTGTTAACACCAAGAAACAAGTCATAGACTAGTTTTACACAAACCTTAAAGAATACTTGTTGTGATTGTTTAAAACATTACTTCGTTTACACTGCTAAGGCAACTAGTATCTTACAAGTATAATCACTTTATTTACTTGACATATTTTGTTTATCCAACAGGTTGGATGCAAGTATTGTTTACTACATGTAGTGTGAAAAAAAATTAAGAGATAGTATTCTTAAATTTCTTACATTCATGTATTAATAATATACCTTGGTGTAAACGAGGGGTAAGCAACATACATTAATCTAGTGTTGTTTCTTGAGCTACCAAGCCAAACCTGAAAGACATACTTACAATGGAAACTTAATTGGGTTGATTCAAAATTTAAATGCTATGAGCACGGACCTGGTCCGTGGCTGTGAGTACAGATTTAGTCTTATTTCTATAATATCCAGGATGTATGTGAGAGCTATACATTTATGCAGTCGCGTTTTATCTTGCTTCATCATAAAACATGTTAGTTCAGGGCGTGTTTGCCGTTGCTGCGGGCCTAATTACACACGCACCGGGCGACCGTGCTCAAATATTGGATGAGTATGCCTTTACTTGCCCTTATAAGGCGATATCGGTACTCCTCTTAAATCAGATTTCAAGGAAACGACCTTTTTGGTACTGGATAGAATTTAAAGTAGTTTTTTAATACAATAGTCTTATTTGTTAGAAATAGGTATTGCTGCATCAATATTTTTGTATGAAAAAGCTGTGCCTATTACTTAAAAATAGAAATTCTAATGTCCCACGGCTTAGCTTTGGTGTACCTTGTTGTTATAGAATCGTAATATTGAGCTGTTCAATTCACGACTTTTCTCAGTAAATTTTAAGACAATTTTTGCTGGCCTTCGACAGAATCCTGTTAACTACCAAATTCCTAAGGAAACATCTCAGGAATTTGATAGTTCGTGTTTTTGATTTTATAGAAAAAAACATGAATTAGCGACTGTCGTCGTGCGAATCCGGGGTGTTTGATAGTTAATACAAATAAAACAGAAAAGTTTAGTTTTATTGTGGTTTTTTTTGGTAAACCTGACCCCCTTCTCACAAACGCTGGACCTCTAAAATTTCAGAAATTGGATTTGATATCAAATTCGGGTTCAGGAAAGGAAAATAGTTTTTATTATCGATGTTTTAGATGTCCCTGACCCCTCATCACCCTCTAAAATTTAAAAAATTGGATTTGATGTCCAAATCGGATTAAGAAAAAAAATTTTTTTTGGTAACCCTGAAACTCATATTATTTGAAGCATCCTGGCATGATTCTATACGTTCCAAATTAATTTTTTTGCGGACAACGCCACGAAATACAGACAGACACGAACCACGTTATATATTTCAAAGGTGTATGATACTTAGTAAACTATTAAACACAATATTTTGGTTACCTATATCGATTAGGGGGCCGCAGTGCTATTATTGATATTAAACTACCAATCAGCTTTGCAGATGCTATGTTTTTGTTTTGTTGATTAAGTCTTCACCAATCAACAAAGTGAGGCAACACAACATTCCGCAACACTGTGTTCCTTGATACAGCTGGTGGTAAGGTGGTGCCACTCAGCAGCCTTACAGGCACACAATGTAATTTGGGTGCAGTTTTTAGAATGTGAACTAAGTCACCAGACGAGCGCTCCGAATTCGAGCGGGAAATCCGCTGTGCTAACTACCAACTTAACTGGCTATCATTTGATCAGTTTTAGGGTACGTCCAGAGTGCACTCAGATTCAGATTCAGACTCAGAAAACAAGCGCGAGAAATATACAGTGTAGTTTAAGCAGGTTGCCTGCTGCCACTATGGCCACCCTGCTTAAACTACACTGTTTATTTCTCGCGCTTGTTTTCTGAGTCTGAGTCTGAATCTGAATCTGAGTGCACTCTGGCCGTACCCGTAGGGTACAGTGCAGTAGTCGAAGCGCGAGAAAAAGCAGGCAACCTGCTTAGACTACACTGTTTATTTCTCGCGCTTGTTTTCAGAATCTGAGTCTGAATCTGAATCAGGAGTGCACTCTGGCCGTACCCTTCGACTACACTATTTATTTCTCGCGCTTGTTTTCGGAATCTGAATCTGAATCTGAATCTGAGTGCACTCTGGCCGCACCCGTACCCTTAGGATACATGAGACAAAATTAAGGTTATTCTAATAAATAAGTAAGACATAAAAGTTATTTCATTGTAATGCCGGCACTCCACTTGGATATTCATTAATGTTTGCTATTTGTAAACTTGACATTAGTCTGCAATTAAATGCACTTTTGGCCAATTTGGCATGATTGGTTCAAAAAAGATTGATAAGGACAGACTCATGTCATGTTTACAAATAGCAAACACGAATAGCCAAGTCTAGTGATGTTAAGCAATATTTTCATTTTCGTGTAAAAAGCAACTACATAAGTACTTAATTATAAAAACGCCATCTATGCGTTAATGGAAAAAATACTTTGGTTTCTCTGTTAGTTCCGTAATCAACTGCAGCATCACCTTTTAAGAGCGCTAGTATCGCGTAAATAACAGTGTTGCCATATACAAAAAAAGCGATTGTTAGTAGCTTTATTGATTTCATTCGTAAATACTATTGAGTAAGAAAATAATGACAATATTACTGCACAACTTAGTTATTAAAATAAAAAGATATAATTTTAGATATTCAATTATAATTTATAATGTTTAGTACCTTATAAGCTTGAAAAAGCAAATTGTTTTAAGAAATTCTTTACTTTTACCATTAATAATAAGATATTTAAAAAAATGTTATGCTCTACTGGTCATTCTTTGTCTTTTTTATTACATATTCATGATAATTGTTGTATATTAATTTATTGTGTTTATTTATTAATTTTGTATACAAAGAAATTTGAAATAAAGCTTCATATAAAAACAAAATTAGTATCAGCTTCAAAAGTAAAAAAAATATTTAATCCAGTATAAATATTTTTCTTTCCTTTCCATATGAGACATTTTACCCAATTCTGACACGATTCATTAAGCCTGCAATAAAAATTGTCAATTTCTGTAAATTTCATTCTGTATTTAGAATGAAAAAGGTACACTTTTCATGCTATATTCAGAATAAAAGGGAAAGACTGTTGTCAAATTTTGATTTATGTTTAGAGAATGTCAGAATTAGGCCTATTGTGCATCCTTACAAATATTTATTGAAACTAGATTAGAATAACTTCAATAAACATCGGTTCATTTTAAGTGGTTAGTTTTATTTTTATAACTCATTTTATATCGGTTATGTTATCTAAACAATCATTTATAAACGAGCGAAAAAAACTCCACAACATTAAAAGCATAATGAAACAACATTTACAAATCATTATGTTGTTACAACGTCAATACAATCATGATTTATTTAATATAGAAAACCTGTTAGAATGATTGGAATAGCTCAAACCCAAGCATTTTTGTCTGTAATATAATCAGACACTTTGTAATAAGCTTTTTTAATAAGTGCTTTTTTTATACTATCTTTGAATTTATTTATGCTTAACTCTTGGATATTGCTTGGGACTTAATTGTATAAGCGAACACAAAGATCTTTAAATAAGTTATTGATTTTGTGAAGCCTAGTAGCAGGTAAAGTTAGTTTATTTCTGTTTCTTGTATTAAGTGTATCACTGTTTTTACAAATTAATATTTTTCTTACAAGTAATAAATTTTCGTAAATGTAATGTGATGCGACCGTCATTATACCAAATTCTTTAAACCTATCTCTTAATGAATCCTTAACTTTAAGATTATAAATTGATCGAATAGCTCTCTTCTGCAGCACAAAAATAGATTGAATGTCGGCGGCATTTCCCCACAATAAAATTCCGTACATCATTACACTATGGAAATAACTAAAGTACACTAATCTGGCCGTATCTACATCCGTTAACTGGTGTATCTTCATTACGGCATATGCTGCAGAGCTAAGTTTATTTGACAATTTATCAATATGTTGGCCCCATTGAAGCTTAGAACCTAAAGTAATCCCTAAGAATACTGTGGTGTCTACAAGGCAAATATTCCTATCCTTTACATTGACACTGGTTTTTACCTGTTTTACATTAGGTAATACAAATTTCATACATTTCGTTTTTCCTTCATTTAGTAACAAATTATTAACATTAAACCAGTGGACTACCTTAGAGATACAACTGTTCACGTCGTCAATAACTGTTTCCTTACGTTTGAGTTTAAATAAAAGTGATGTATTATCCGCGAACAATACTATCTCATGCTTATCTCTAACATAGTAAGGCAAGTCATTAATATAAATTAAAAATAAGAAAAGACCAAGGATTGAGCCCTGCGGAACACCCATTTTAATCGGCGAACCCGCAGACTTATTGCCATTAATGTCAACCCTCTGAATCCTATCCATCAGGTATGACGCAATAAGATCCAGATCAGTATCTCTAAATCCATAGTGGTGGAGTTTCCTGAGTAATTTTTCATGAAAAACGCAATCAAAAGCCTTGCACAAGTCGCAAAACATACCTAGAGCGCCCTGCGAGTTCTCCCAGGGGTCGAAAAATTGTTGTATAAGTTCAACACCGGCATCGGTTGTTGAACGACCCCGTGTAAAACCAAATTGTTTACAGTGAAGTATATTATATTTATTAAAATGTGATTGCATTTGATCTAACATGATATTTTCGAAAATTTTACTAAAGGTGAGTAGCAAAGAAATTGGTCTAAAGTTTGTGGGGTCTGATGTACTTCCCGTTTTATGCAAAGGAGTTATTTTACTGTAATTCATGAGGTCAGGAAAAACACCACAGTCATCACAATCATTAAATATGCAAGCTAGAATAGGAGCTATTGTCTCAATTACCGATTTAGAAACATCAACGGAATTGCCCCACAGAGCCGTGGTTTTCTTTTTATTTAATTTGTGAAACTTTTTAATTACATCTTAAACGTTTTAACGTTTTGATTACAACCCTTTTATTATCAATATTTAAGTTATAATTATTATTGCAAGTCTTGGATTTTCCAGTTTCATCGTTTATAATATTCGATGTCGTTTTGATTTTGTCATTACTGTCCTTAATCTTTGAACTTAAGTAATTTGATTTTGCTAAGCAGCATACTTTTTTAAACAATTTAGAATAGTTACGAACATGCTTAAATTTTTCACTAGTGTTACAGTTTCTTACATTATAAAGTTCATAAAGTGTCCTTCTACTTTTATGAATTCCAGGCGTAGCCCACTTAGTAAAAGTTACTGCATCATTAACACATATTTTTTTGGGTACAAAAACATTATTAAATTCAGTGCAGTATATATTAAAAAAATCATTATATAAATCATTTGGACTGTCTTTATATTTTAAATAACACATTTTTCTATCTAATTGAGTTTTAAAACGTTCCACACGATTAGCAGACTATGGTACAACAGTGATGTGTTTTTTGTCACCTGCTTGAGCTGATATGGAAATGTAATCAACTGGCCACAATGATCACTATCTAGCTTATTAATAATTTGATTTTTCTGTGGTATGATATCTGTATATATATTATCAATACAAGTGGCCGAAGTGGCAGCTATTCTAGTAGGCTCAATGAATAACTTTTTCAGATTGTATGATTGAAATATTTTTTTTATTTTAGTACTCGAACTAGATTTTTCTAATAAATCAATATTGAAGTCACCACAGACAATCAACCGTTTGCCTGTAGTGTAAGTTTTCTTAAGAGCTTCATCCATGATAGCTTCAAAACAATCATACAATGCTGATGGAGGTCTGTATACGCTCAATACAACAAGCCGGTCCAGTTCCTCACAGGCAATTTCTATTGTTCACTCAACCGAGAGGCTCACAATATCTCTTCGTTCCTTAAATTTTAATTTTTTATTCAATAATATTAAAGAGCTACCGCGAATTGCATTTTCTCGATTCAAAAAACTACCAACCTGATGATTATTAAAATTAAATATATTCTGACTATATCTAGTGCTGTTTTCCTTATGCTTAACTTAAAACATGTTAATTCGTAATTGATATTTGTAATTGCGACAGCAGTGGCTCCTATTTTCACCTATAAATCATTACAAGGATATAAGTACTGCTGGCAATTTGTTTAAAAAGCAATAATATGAATTGCCATTTTAAGCTTATACGTCAAACAGCTGCCAATTAAGTCAAGACACAAGACATTTTTCAGAATTCAGGAAATCACATCCCTTTATAATAGATTAATGTATACTTATCACGGTACATACCTATATCGCACAAATTAATGTACAGTAAATATTATAGTAGAATTTCATAGGTTGTAACAGTTATCCCTCTTACCTCCTGTCAAAAAGTTTTAGTTGACGTTTGACGCATGGAGTTCGATTCTATGATCCGTTGTCAAACGTTGGTCTGTTTGTGTTCCTCACAGGCAATTTCTATTGTTCACTCAACCGAGAGGCTCACAATATCTCTTCGTTCCTTAAATTTTAATTTTTTATTCAATAATATTAAAGAGCTACCGCGAATTGCATTTTCTCGATTCAAAAAACTACCAACCTGATGATTATTAAAATTAAATATATTCTGACTATATCTAGTGCTGTTTTCCTTATGCTTAACTTAAAACATGTTAATTCGTAATTGATATTTGTAATTGCGACAGCAGTGGCTCCTATTTTCACCTATAAATCATTACAAGGATATAAGTACTGCTGGCAATTTGTTTAAAAAGCAATAATATGAATTGCCATTTTAAGCTTATACGTCAAACAGCTGCCAATTAAGTCAAGACACAAGACATTTTTCAGAATTCAGGAAATCACATCCCTTTATAATAGATTAATGTATACTTATCACGGTACATACCTATATCGCACAAATTAATGTACAGTAAATATTATAGTAGAATTTCATAGGTTGTAACAGTTATCCCTCTTACCTCCTGTCAAAAAGTTTTAGTTGACGTTTGACGCATGGAGTTCGATTCTATGATCCGTTGTCAAACGTTGGTCTGTTTGTGTGTTCGTTATTTTTTTATGAACGTGCTTTTGTAAATGGTGAACAGTTAAAGCGTTCCGGCATTCCTATTATTATTGCTTACCGAAAAATAAATTTTGAAAGCATGATGAAAACAAAAGTTATGTAGGGTTTTTAGAAAGCCAAGACCACTGGTTATTGTTATAGAATCCATATTAACTAATAATAATGGTGAAAGATCGTCGTAAATCTCGGTCAATCTCTGTTTAGCTCATTGTCTCAAGCAGGTGTTATGTGAAATGTGATCTAGTGCTTCATTTTGTAAGAATTTTTAGACCTACAGCAGGTATGTATGTTAAACATTACCTCTATCAGCTGATTCAGTTGCTAAGATTACGAATACTTCGAAATGTCCACTGTACAAAAAATACGTTATCATAAAATGAACAAGCAGCACAGACATTCTTATAAACATCCCAAAGATTCATATTGTTCTTAATGAACTTCAATATATTTCATGATAATTTTTTCACAGTTGTATTTCTCAAAATTACGTTTATCATAATCTGTCATGATTTATCGCGCAAAATTTATATTTAATAAACACAACTTGTTTATCTTATATCCCATAAACAACTATGCATAGTTTGTGTGAAATGTAACTAACAACTGTGAAGTAAAATAAAATTATACTTTCCCACAACTGTAGTTATCACTTAAACCTAGTTTTTAAAAATTCCGGATAACTTTTGTTAATAATTTACACAGGTGGAGGATCAGCAACCATGTCTGCAGATGAGTCCAGTGTACGCGTTGCAGTAAGGTGAGTTTCATGGACATTTTCCTTTAATTTTCTTTAAAATTACTTCTTGACACTGAGATAATTTTTGCTGTTGCTGATAAGCACTTTTAAAGAAGAGTGTTAGTATTTGGTTTCCACAAATTATATTGGGTCTTACTGCTTTCCAGTTAGTCAAACAGAATCTCAGTTGAAAATAAACAATATGTTTCCTTATTTCTATAGAATTGGGTTGATGGGAATGGCAATGTCAAATGTTACAAATTTTGTCTAAACATCTTGGTTTGAAATTATTATATGTAGGGTCTAAAAGCTAAATCAGCCACTGTCCCATATATACTCTTTGGTCAGTGGCGGATTTGCTTCTAGATCCCACATTGTATAACATTTGATTTTGATCCATTTTAATTTCATCCAATAATTTAATAATAAGTATAGAAAGTGACAAGCATTTTATATATATATATATTATGCAGATTTAATAAAAAATCACAAGCTGTAGTAGTGAGTAGATACTGTTTTCTTAAATCAGAAATTGAAAGATTGATATCATAGTCATCCATAGAAAAACTCAGCTCCTTAATTGTCTTTAAAGTACTTACTATGAAATATTGTTTGTTCCGTCACACCATTTAATTTCTACAATACTAAATGTAATGTATACCATCAAAAAATATCATTAATAACAAACAAAGAACTTAAAATATTGTCTCTAATTTGAGTGATGTGAACAAAACACTGTGAATTACTCTACTTTTATTAGTTTTTATTTATTACTATAATGGTATAAACTCTAAAATTACTTTAAACTCACCTAATAATGGCAGACTTTAAAGTACAATAAATGTCAAACAATAGGCAAACACTATGCAAATTTTTGACCCAAAGACCTATTACAACTCTAAACACTTTTGTTGACTCGTGTAGTAATATTAAAAAGCATAGTGTTGTAATACTTCTCAAGTGCTATTTCTAGCAATATTTACCACTTTTTAGATGGAATATTGACGTTAGTCATCATTTTACTGTGTATTATGTAATCATATTGTTGTCCATTTCAAATGTCTCTGTTAGAGAGTGCTGGAAAGGAAACCTTTTTTAGATCTTCGTCACTACCATCATCATCAGCCTTTTAATGTCCCACAGCTCCAAACACTGCTCCCTTTTGAAGATAAATAAATAAATATTTCCAACACTCACACCAATTAGCCTAGCCCCAAACTAAGCACTGTAAGTGTTTGTGTTATATGTTACTAGGTTAACGGATAGAATATATATACAGTACATAGATTTCTATATAAGTATATTTATATAGAAATACATATTAATCATCCATGACAGGACAACATATAGTTGGAGTACTATTGCTCGTATTTATCTTACAAACATCTGCCCCCACCGGGATTCGAACCGGGGACCTCTCGAGTAGGCGACACCTTAAAACCCGGCGTACAAACCATTCGGCCACGGAGGTTGTTAAAGAAGAGGGTGAAGAAGCGATAACCCGCCACAAGGGCCCTTACGGGTTGGTGCTAACGACTGCATATGCAACCAGCCCCCTAGCATGAGCACCGCTATATGATATATATCGGGATTATAATGAAAATTGTGATGCTCATGCTACGGGGACAGGCCCGTAGCACGGAGGAAATGGAGATTAATAATTTTTATTCACACATCCTAATAAGCTACCATTGCGAAAGTTGTTCAACTTCCGCGATAGCAGGCCAAACGCACTAACCACTGCGCCATTAAACCCTATTAAGACTAGATTTTATACTGAACTAACTGGAGATATTATACTAATTCATGTTCTTTACCGGAATGCTACCATGAACCTTGTTTTTTGCGAGCCCCCTATATTTCGGCACTGTTCCAAGCGCCAACCATAATCCCCGAGCAACTCAGTCGCTGTTGTTCCGTATTGGTGGCGGATGATAATGTTATAGAATATTAAAGTTTAAAAAAATACAACTGGAGATATTTTATTCAGTGAGACAATAATATTCTTGTCTACATAGTCAATTATTTACAACTTAGCCCTTCAGTGGTACTTAAGTTAATATGATATGGTGCAACGCGTGCGGCTCCGCATTTTCGCAACTTCCTTCTGTTATAATGCATACGTATCTTTCAATTACATACCTTCTACCGTGCTTATTTAATGTTACGCATCGCTGATTTTGTAAAGGGCTATTTTATTGACGTGAAAGGGGTGGCAAATAGACGTATGACTAATAATCTGTGGTAGGACGTAGGGACTATCAGCAGCGGCGTAGCTTTTTATAAAATTCTGTCGACCCTTATATTATTTGGCACAGTTAGTCCAACAGAAATTACTAAAACTTATTAGCTGTTAAGACATACTAGCAAACCAGTGAACCAAAAGTTCACCAAAACCTGATTTAAAAAAAAAATGTATTTAATTAATTGAGAACTTCGGAGATTTTGTGTGGTTTCGTTTGAAATTCGTGATTTCTCGAAAACCGGAAGTACTACTACGTTACTACGGTACTACGTTACTCAAATCCGGTTTTTAGTCTTATCAGACTATTCTTAACTTATAACTTAAACATTCTCTTTATCTATCTCTTACGGTTTGGCCGCTGAAACAGCACCACAGACAGACGGACGGACGGACGGACGGACGAACGAACGGACTTGTCTAATAGATAAGAGATACTGCTTTGTTTACAATATGCTTCTTCTTATTTAATGATCGTTATTCAATAGCCAGTATTAAAATGAGATCCAGAAGTAAAAAAAAACTAAGAAAAAAAATGGCAAAAAAGATAAGATACATTTCGTTGTAGACAAGCAAAACAACCGTTGAATCTCAATGACAGGCTGAGGAGTGCCGAGAGTGATGTAAGCGCCGCCGCCGCCGTTGTTTGACTTGCTCAACAATTGTCACAAATCGACGCCTACTAATAAAACGTTAGTTAATACTTAATCATTTCTGCATGCAAAATGCATAACACATTTGACTCTACCTTATTTGATATGCCATAATGTATAATGTGATTCTAGTTTATTTAGACTTCATAAATGACAGTATTATTGTGCTTTATGACTGCTCACAGGGTATACGTCAACCGTTTTAACCTCTCTCCTCTAAAGTTTTATATACTTGATCCCCTATTAGTACGACGTTGATCCCCTATTTTTACCCTTTATAGAAGGAATTCCTAAAATGAATTATAACAGTCAACTTTAGTTTATTAACAATTTCAGATTCTATCTTTAAAATTGATAAACTTTCTTACAAAAATTCAATCTCCAATTTTAACCCTATAAGTGATTAATTTTGGGAAATCCTATATATAAAGAAAATTAAGAAATAATTCCATGCGGACCAGACAGCAGACGGGACTCGCACCCTTCGCTATCCGGGCGAATGCACTGACCATTATGCTACCGCGGCCCTGATGGCCGTGTCGAATTTTCTCTATAATATAAATATTCTCTATATAGCACTTCTTAGGCTACAAGGCAGCGCCATCTCTTCGCACTGTAAGTAACCCACAATTTTAGATAGCGAAGGGTGCGGGTTCGAGTGCCGTCTGTTGCCTGGTCCGCGGATAATATTTTCTAGTAAACATTTTCTTTAGATTAAAACATCTTGCCAAACTTAATTACTTTTTGCCCAGATGCCTACTTCATTATGACCATCTGATTTAATCTAAGCTACATATCAGCGAGCAAAATTTCAGCTCGATTCGTTTACTAGCTGTGTGTTGATAGATCAGTAAGTCGTCGGTCAGTAACGAACGGTTACCTTTACTTGTGACCGCCTAGGCTATAGTTTTTGTTCACGCACAATACGGGCATGTATCATAGACATCAACCTTCAGTGATTTTATTTTTCTGTGAGCTTATGGTGATATAAGCGTGAATATCCGCTCATTCGTTTATGAGATCATAGGCGCGGCGTGTTTTAAATAATCTTAATTTCCATCTTCACTTATCACTAAGATACGATCAAAACAAATTTTTAACTAAATTGGATTTTGTTAATAGCAAAGTCAGTCTACTATACATAACAGTACTAAACACGTTTATGCTCTCATTTCGAAGTAAAAAAAATAAGCACTGCTATATTTGGTCTATATCAATACCCAACCACGTTTCCTCGACTGTAGCTATTTTTAGTTTCAAACACTGGATGTTTATTCGTATCTGAAATGAGAAAGATCAAAAAGGTCCCCGTCATCGCCTCGTCTATAAACGATCGGAAGCGGTCTATAATTCTATGCTTCATCTTTGGCTGTTTCCAAGAGGTTTTCAAACTCATGGCCATGACAAAGCACAGAAAATCTAATTTATCCGTTTCTGATTGTTTGTAGTTTGTAGCAAACCTTAGTTGACGTATTTGAACATTAAATTGCCTTTTTATAGAGCTTACCCAACATTGATTTTGACGAATTATTAAAGTTGTTAAAATCTAAAGAAAAGTTTACTAGAAAAAAATACTAAAGTTGTTATTAATCTTCCGGTTACATTCAATCAATTGAATTTGATGCTTCTCAAAGTTACTTGTTATCTTATTCTATCACTATCCGAAAGGAATAAAACTAAAAATTTAATCTGTTGGAAGTCTTCAAATATTTTGTAAACATGTGATTAATGGAATTTAAAATTAAAACTAACAATATTTTTGTGTAATACATAAAACCCCAAAATTCTAGAATATTCTTAAAAGAAATCAAATCCTCCACTTTTACAACCCAGTCTAAAATTCAATAAAATCTTTGTCGAAGAAATTAAATCCTCTTTTACAACCCAGTCTAGAATTCAATAAAATCTTTTCGAATTTGGGTTTTGGGTGGGTTGTAAAAAATAAACTAGTAACAAATTTTCAGACTCACTCTAGCTTTTTTATTTTTGTAATAACTCTTAGAAATATTTCAGTACTGATACTATTCTTAACTCATTTCCTCTATGTTTTAATAATTATGCTCTGGTTTCTACACAGCTGCGTGAAAAAATGTTATATTTATTTATAACGCACTAAATTCCATTTTTATATCTAACAGAAATCACAAAATCTCGAAGTCACAGCGTAAAAGTTGTACAATTACATCGTAATGATTTCCTCATTTTCACGACTTAAATAATAGCATGGTTGGGATGTTGACAAGGCGTCGGTCGCGTCGGACGGTCGCCATCGCCACGATGAAAGAGCAATTTTTAGCAATTTTTCTTCCCTCTTTTATGACTACGATGCACGCGAGGGCTGCCCGATAATATGAATATTGCGTGTCGATTCTGTACCATGGGGTTAACGGTATGACAGCTCACTGTTAGTCATTAGCAATCCTGTTCCTATCCGGACTTCTCTGAAGATTTTTTTAAGCCGCTTAGATGTAAGTAGTTTTAAGTCGGTAGGTATATCTTAACAATTTTATAAAGGCATGCGGAGATATCTCTCAGGCGTCGTCCTAATTAACCGCGGTTGTACGATGACACGATGAATCTCGTTGTGCCATGAATATAATCGTACGATGATTGAACAGGGGTCTCCCCTAATAGATTGCGCGATACCGTGTCGCACAACAGGCAATAAGTCGGCAATTAAAATTTGCCGTAGCCTCACCGGTCCCCAAGATACCTCAATTGGGGACATGTCGCCAAATCTGCAGATCAAACTTTCTTCAGCCTTTAACCAGTGTTGCCACTTACTTAAAGAGATCGGTATATTTTTTTTTACATGATTGTACGATTAAACCCATAGTACGATCGTTATTAAACAATGCCCATGCTTGTGCCACGGCTTACAAGCTATAATTGGGATCCTTCTTAAGAAATCTGTACGTTTGAAAGTCATCGCATAACGAGAACACATCGCATCATCATACAATCGTTGCCAATTAGGATTCAAGTAGATTTGTGTAAAATTGATACTAGACTTTCAATAATCTGAACTACATACATTAGAAATTTTCAAGGCTGAGTTTGCCTATGTTTTTCAGCCCGGAAATATAACAACACCGTACATCTGCATAAAGATCACACAGAAGAAGTAATATAGGTTGTATATGCACAAGAAATCCGCAATTCAAAGTATATTAGTTTTAATGTATTTCAATCAGAAAGACTAGCAAAGCCGTTAAGCACTAACAATTTATTTCAACCCATCTAATCGTCAATTAAAAAGTCTGAAACCTTTTAAAGCAAAGCGGCTAATGAAGGTAAGACTTGCGTGGTAGTGTTATTTCTCTGAAGAAAACGGGACTGCACATATTATCTTAGTTTAGAGTAGTAGTGACTAGCCACGCTAAAGAACTCGATCTCCATGGATGAAGGTGGTTAGTGCGTTCGGCTTGCGATAGTGAAAATTAAGCAACTTCCACAACGGTCGGTCATTGGATGGGTGACCAAAAAATATTATCTCGAGTTCCTCCGTGCTTCAAAAGAGATGTTAAGCTGTTGGTACCGGCTATATCTGCAGTCGTTAACAACCACCTATCTGCATTTACCCCACGAGGTAGGCCACGGCCCAATCACCATATTGATGGAATAGGGAGTCCTGTCCTGTCCTGTCCTGTGAGGAGCTCAATGGCGCAAGTGTTTAATGCGTTCGGCTGCGATCGTTGAAGTTAAGCAACTTTCGCAGTGGTCGGTCATTGGATGGGTGGCCAAAAATGTACTATCTCGAGCTCCTCCGTGCTTCGGAAGGCACGTTAAGCCGTTGGTCCCGCATCGGCAGTCGTTTGCACCCACCAATCCGCACTGGGCCCGCGTGGGTGGGTCACGGCCCAAACTCTATTCCATCCATAAAGAAAGGCCTGTGCCCCAGCAGTGGGGACATTAATAGGCTGATGATGATAGGGAAGCCTGTGCCCAAACAGTGAGGACATTAATAGGCTGGTAATGATGACTACCCACGCCAGCTCACATTTGCCACCTTGTTGCAATGGTTCCAACCATGAACTCTGCCGTGTCGAATCCGCGACAATCTCCTTGAGAACAAGCCAGCATCTATTAACCTCAGCGGCTGTCGTACACACCGTTGCGTAACCCGCTCTTTGTGGCGAATGTTATTTGTTTAAATAATGTCCAATCAATTGATTGTTTACATTGATATTTAGAAGGCTTTTTTCCTAGAACAACTTATGTAGGTGTACTCATAAATCATAAGTATGTTTATCTATAATATAATAAAATGGTTGGAAAGTCAAAACTGTACATTAAATATTTTTTTAAAAGAATACTTGGGGTGTGGTCTAGTTTAAACTAAAAGTGTAACGTTTTCATCGTGTTTTTAAATTTAACTTAGGGTTTTAGTTTACGACATGTACGACGAATGCATTTTGCCTTCAGCAACATATGTATAAGCACAGTAATAGCCCACCTGATAGTGTTGTTAATAAATAAGTAAAATTAGATACTGGTTTCCGTTCTATCGGTGCATGGTATATCGATGAATATAGATATTAGATAAAATATTAGTTTTATTTACACCATAAATTCTTCTCGTCCTGGCTCTTGTCCCACAACGTCAGGCTTGTGGCAGGGCAAATTGTTTTGACATCTTGTGGCAACCTGACGTACATGCGTGTACTATTGTAAAATTATTAGTTATTATGCATTATTACCCATTAAACTCACCTCACAGGTTAACATATTAAATATGCAATACGGTGTGATACTGTGACAAAGGTCACAACGGGTTTAAATACGCATTAACAGTTTATACAGCACGTCTTTACTGCAGTTGCTTCGTTAAAATAATTGTCTTTACGCAGTGGTATCGCCCATCTACAGTTCTACGTATCTAACTGACCCACATCTAGCCTGGCGAAGCTAGCTGTAATGCAGAATTTTTATTGAGGTCCAGCCATGACACCCCTTTAGACATAAGCAAACTGGTACCTACTTAAACAATCTACTACAACTACTACTAATATAAATAATATTTTTCCCCATTTTTTAATACAATTTTTGAAAAAAAAAACTCCATTTTTAATACAATTTTTGACATTCAGAATTGATAAATGTAATTTAACCTGATATAAGAGCTAAATTTTGAAGTCCACCCAATCAAGTTGGGAACAGAAATTAGATTTTTATAATGTAAATGTATGCAATGACAATGCAATAGTGGCTAAACCTAGTTTATTTGACAAATTAGATGAGAGAGGTCATTAAATTAGTTTTTACTTTTTAATAGCAATGTAAGAAAAAGCACAGTAGATGATTCAGTGGGAATACCACGTCTGAAAGACAGAGTTGTTTTTTTTTACCTATTAAGTAAGTGTATATATATAGTTAAGTAGGCATTTTAATAGATGATCTTTACCGAATCACATTCATCGATTGCTACAGATATCACCAAAAACTCCCTGATAGAAGATGAATCGCTTTTAAACTTTGTTTCCTAAAAATACACAAGACTTCCACTTTGTTGAAGCACATCTCGACCTAATTTAGCTACATTTTTCGTAGCACTGTAAACCTTTTGAAAATCACACGCTTCCTTGCTCGAGAAGGAACTTCCTAAAACGAACGCTATCTACATATATAAAACTCAAAGGTGACTGACTGACATAGTGATCTATCAACGCACAGCCCTAACCACTGGACGGATCGGGCTGAAATTTGGCATGCAGGTAGATGTTATGACGTAGGCATCCGCTAAGAAAGGATTTTGATCAATTGTACCCCCAAGGGGATAAAATAGGGAATGAAAGTTTGTATGAAACTTTGTCAATTTTAAACTGTTCGGGCTGAAACTGCATGCAGGTATAAGAAGAATCATAGATGAATGTCATTGTGTATAATACAAGCCTAAGAACAAAAACTGTAGTCTACACTTCAGCTCTACACCGAAACGAAGCGAGGGCGGGCCGCTAGTATTATATATGTATAAATAAATAAATAAATCGTTCGTTTCGCTGTAATCAAATACAGATTTTTACGAACAGAAAAATCGCCATTATCTTTGCGATTAGAAAGAAAAAACTCGTGCTGTCATAATTTATCAACTGCGTGTAAGTTACTTTTTGATTCTGTCTTATCACACCTTTCAGGCTGAGAAAACCATAAAGATAATCAACTTACACAAAGAAATTAATAACTTTTCTATTACTTAAAAATCCTGTTTATAAACGGACAACAGGAACCGTTGCCGTTGTTTTGTATTATTCATAGTAATAATCGGCCTTGTTAATTTTAATTGTTACATTTTCTTTGGAAATAAACAAAAACTTTACAGTTTAACTTAGTGTAACTTTGCAATTACTTGCACGACTGTTGCGATTGATGGTTAATCGTCACTATCGCTTCGTTAATTAGATGCAAAAAAAACTAACTGAACGGTGGATGCTCATAAAAGGTTCGGTACAATCCAGTCTTTCATTCTTTGTAAAACATGATTTACATTTAAGCTCTATTAATCTATTAGTTAAAACGCGTTTATTCTGTGTTTATTATTTAAATTGGAACAAATTAATCATGCTGTTTGAACTTGGAGCATAAAAGTATTCTTGAGCAGATTAGTAAAGAAAGTTCATTTTGGATGCAAATACAAGCGTTAGAAATAATTAATATTCTATACGTTATACATACAACTATATCTGGAACATAATATGATTGTATTACATGCAAAAATATTTTAGTTAGTTGTATAAGAATTTCGGTTAGGTATTCATTAACTTGAAATATAATATATAAATATACGTAACACTCACACCATTTGCCTAGCCCCAAAGTAAGCACTGCAAGGCGTTATGGGATACTAGGGTAACGGATAGAATACTTATACAGTACATATATAATATATAAGTATATTTGTATAAAAATACATATTATATATCCATCCATGACTGGAGTACAAATGCTCGTATTCATCACACAAACATCTGCCCCCACCGGGATTCGAACCCGGGACCTCTCGAGTCGCGACACCATGAAACCCGGCGTACAAACCACTCGGCCACGGAGGTCGTCTATGTTAATATGTTTCAAGGACCATGTCTGTTGACTCAGAAATTAATATTACACAATGTTTTAGAAATCGATAAGACTTGAAAATTTAATGTAGGTTTCTAAGCCTCAGTCACATGGAAAACTTTAGTAAGTTCCAGTTTAAGGTAATACGGAATAAATAAGTAGTTATTGATTTCAGAATCAATATGGTGTCGATAGTACATCTTTAGTCTCTTTACAAATTTATTGGTGGTTTAGTGATAATGAAATCCTCAAAATAATTAATAATTTAAAGAATCCTGTGATATAATACGCCACATGTTGGTGATTTACGTTGTGTATAGGGATATAATGCTTCCGAAACTACGGTCGTATCAAAATTGCCAATGCGCAAATGATCTTACCCTCATGTTTCCAAAGCGCAAGAAATAACAACCGGTTACTAGCTATATAGTAGTTCGAAATCAGCGTCTTTCGAAGCCAATAAGTTAAGCAATTTTCGAAATGGTTCATGGAATGGGTGATGAAAAAATTTACTTTCGAAAGGATTTATGGAATGGGTGACGAAAAAATTAATTATCTCGATTTCATACGTACTTCGGCCCCTGTATCATGATCATGAGCATCGCGATTTGTATCTTCTAAATAAATAATAGAAGAAACTTATTGACTGACAATCAACGCACAGCCCAAACCGCTAGGTCTAGAAACTGCAAACTACGGCACGTATGGTCCATATGAGGTCTAGGGGTGCACAAAGAAAGGATTTTTCATATTCACCTCCGAAAGTTTTGAAATAGGGGATTAAAGTTTGTATGAAAAATCTTATTCCTTGAGTTTGTTTGCTATTACAATCGGAGCTGTCAAAATTCGTGCTTGGGCCTCCGATGGTTTGTCAGTTAATCGAGCCCGAGAATCTTTCACCTTAGATTTAGTAATTGGTGACGTAGCACTTCCACATTCTTCTATATACCATTCCACTTCTTTTATATAAGTAACTTTCGTTTGCCGCCACGTACGAAGAGTTTACAAGTTATATATATTTGGAAATGCAACTTTGTCTTCCAAAAGTTAAAACGTAAACTTTATTGAATAGAGACAGTCGTGTCCGCCGATTGTTCGATACTTAAACCTTTTTAACAATACATCTATCGGTTTTATTGTTTCACCCGCCAAATGCATGACTTTTGCGACTATTGCAATTCAATAAGGTTCATAATCGACCGGATCTACCTGCTCAATGCATAGGAATTCAATCAGTACCATTGAGTATACGAATGGAACATACACTTTAGTCCATGGCAAAAGAGGTTTTTGGCTCTTATTTGCAAGGTGTTAAGGCTCTAAATTGGTATCAAAAGTTAGTCATTCCCATAGGCGTGCGAGCGGTATGTGTGGCACTGTCATTTATGGCACTTGTACTTCCATAATTCCGTTGTAAGGTCGCCGGTACCTTAATTAGTTATGCCAATAGAATAACCTACCAGTGCGGTATATTAATTGTAAAATGGTTATTTTGTTTTACAACATAACTAGCTTCATACTGTTTTTTATCTTCCTGATATCAATGGATTATCTGTTTGAATCTCTTTCAGTGTTTTTCTAAAATTCACAAATAAATAATTATAAAATAAGTCATCAGTCTTGTCTTGGTAGATCAATCATTTTGTTTATATCAAAACAAGGGATAAACAATGAAACTATTTGACATACAGCTGGCCTAATGATAATGACTACCGGCCGCCATAATAGTCTAGCTAGGCGTTTGCAATATCTGGAGCAAACCTTGTGAATTTCGCCTCCATGGAAGGATTAGATGACTCGGCACAATACAACAAAACCATGTTATTTGGCTGTGTTAGTCTATTGTTTCTTGGGTGTAGTCTTTTTCTTTTAACAATATACGTAATAAAAAGCAAGCATAGTCGATGTTTTGATCCGTAGATGTATGTGTTTATAGAAGATAATACTTTTCCAGAGAAGACTAGGGATGGCAAGGAAATGAAATAGTACTATAAGTTTATTTGCCACTTGTTTCACGAAAAACTTACATTTAAACTAGACGAAGCACAAAAGCTTTTGACCCCGATTAATTATTCATATATGGAAATCATAAACACCGAATTCGCCGACAATCTGACAATGGCAGTTTTGCATAATATTTGCAATAATACCTGAATGGATTAATGAAAGGAGTGCGATACCTTGTGACAAAGTATTACCTCCTGTTATGGGAAGTGGAACGGGCGTGGGTGGCGCAGGCTAAATATTTCACCGGACTCACCCACTCACATTATTAGACCGTCGTCAGTATCGTAGGTAGGACTAGAAAACCTCCAAATGATACCGGCCCTTGCAACATTTATGACAACAGCGATACATTCTGAGTGTCTTCATGTTGAACAAGGATGACTGTTGCGCGACCATGACGCGAGCTTGGCTACTAAATAAAAATGTCCTCAGCAAATGACTGTGTTAAGCTTATTTGGAATTCATACTTGCAAATAGCTAATGGAGCAGAAATATTTCACTACGAGCCCTTGAACTTTAGCAATCATATACACTACAGAAATAGAACGTTATGGAAGTTATTATTTTCAGTTGAAATTTGTTCCAATTCGAGAGGAAAATTTGTTGTGCTTTGTAATATCTTGAGTATAATATTTTACGAAGCTTGTTCAAAGTATACCTATTGAAGCAACTTTTTCAACACATGAAATGATTTGAATGAGCCTTTTGTATGCAATGCCCTTGCAAGCGTTTTGAATAGCTCACTAATAAATAACATCGGTTTCTTTATGAAGAAAATTGCTTGTGTAATCATGAATGGAGCTACATGACCGATAATTTCTGAATAAACTGCTATTTTCATAGGTTTTATATGACTCGATTTCTTGCAATATCCGGAGCCTAATGGTCGACTTGAAGGATACATTGTACTCCTGTTATTGTAACATAATAGTCGTGAAAATCATTGTTGTATAGAATTAGTATGTCAGTATGTTTAAAGGTTTTTTGTAACTTACATTGAACTTCAAAATTAAATTATTATGAGTATATTTTTAATCTTTTGTACGTAAACATGACGAAATTTATTAGGGTTTTGGTTGATTCAAACAGAATTATCCTTTTTACTAAAAGTGTGCAATGATATTCAACCAGTGACATAATAATTTCAAATTGATGATTAATCTTAACATCTCGATTAATACCAAAATTCACTTCCTTTTAGCCAGATGAAATGTGTTTATTGTATCTGATTGTAAATTTATTAACACAATTACGACGTAAAAAGAATTTATCGGTTTTATAAAAACATCATACTTAAAGGATATGTCGTCAGGACAAGTAAGTTGCACATAAACAACGTAGATAGATAATGCAATTTAACGGCATTCTCGTAACACAAGTATGCGGAATAAATTATGGACACTGCTAATAAGCGAGAAGCGATTTTAGATAGTACGTTTACTTACTTAAGTAAGTCTTACTAACCTACATTTGCACTGCTGTATGTACAATTACCAGCGCAGGTATGATTCTCCTAAATCCTAATACAACAAAATTTAAAGTACAGATTCCTATTTCAAATGTGACATCAGTTGCCTGCTTGAGCGTTTTCAATTTATTTTGAGATGCCCTCCTCGTTTTTTGTTCCATTCTTTGCGAGCAGCCGTCTCATACATTTTTTTTTGTGATATCATGTTTCATATAGTCTTATCATTCTTTAAATGCGTGTAGTTATAACGGAAATTTGGACCTCCACACTTAACAGTGAGGTGTACAATAACTTAGGCTGCGTCGTTTTATCGATAGTAAAATTAAATTTGACTATAATTTAATGTCTCGTCAAATCCATAGTAAACTAGGTGACCCGGCGAACTTTGTACCACCCAAAAGTAATAATTTGCAATGAAATAATATTTCCACTATAAATTGAGATGTAAGCTATGCTATCTTTAAAGTTCTATCACACTGCATACCTACGGTGTGCAAATTTGATTAAAATCGGTTAAAGTAGTTTAGGAGTCCATCCCGGACAAACAACCGGACGCGTAATTTAAATATATTAAGATGTGTAATTTTTTACAAATGGTTATAATTTCTTTAGTATTATTACTGTTAAATTTAACTATCGAAGAAACAACGCGGCCTTTGTTGTTTGCCAGATATTCAATATTAAAACAAAAATAGGTTGATGAATCCTTATCCTATATGCCTGCAGCAAAGCAAATGCCGTGCCAAAAGCCATCGGTGTGCAACAAACAATTACTGATAAAATCGTTTCAAGACGTCCGCAGCGCAACACTAGCCGTGCCGCGTGACGTGATGCATTCGACCGTATTCATGTAGAGTTGAGACGCTAAAACTGATCAAAAAATTACGAGTATTTAATTATATTATATATATAAAAACATTGTTAAAAATCATAAGTATCCCGTTTATAATTTTGAGTGACGAACTTCTTAGCAATCCATGGATTCACCGTGCGGATGCCGCGTCCATCGTGTGGGAGAGAGAGAAACTCTTAACAGTTCCCGGGACTTGCGACCCAGGTGTAGGTTTAAGAAGGCCCCCTGTAAGATGCGCATCAACGCTCACCTTCACTGCTCGAGTTGCCCGCCCTTCCTAGCCAAAATTGATAGGAGCCTGTTAGTGCAGCCATAGGTACTTGTTCCAAAATTGAACTTACTGCAGTTCTCGACAAGCCTAGGTCTTTTAGAAGGTTATATACCTCTCGCTCCTACTTCTACATTTTTAGTTAGTTCGTTGGTTAGATAGTAATATCTATTCAATTTGATTGTGTGGTCTTTTGGAATGTTAGTTTCATACGGTACAGTAAGCTCTATTAGTACTTTATGTTTGATGTGCTTAGAGAAGAGGAATATGTCCGGCCTGGATGATGAAACACCAACATCCTCTGGTATTTTATAATGCTTTTCAAATGTATCCATTAAAATAATCCAGTCATGTGCAGTACCTAGGATTGAGAAAGGCTTGCTTTTCAAGTTAACAGTTGAGCATTCTTTGTGATTTTTATTTGTGATTTATCCTTTTTGGGGTCTAGCCACTGCAAGACTTGCTGCTTCGCGTATGACTTCAAGTACTCTATGTGCAGTAAACAAAATTAAGGATAATGCAGACTCGCGCAGGCTCTCACTAAACTGAAACCTGCGCAAAATCGCGCTCGCTGCTATCTTCAAATCGCCAAGCTAAAATCACACTACATAATCTTCTTTGTTGTTACTCTCTCAAAGCAAGGACGCGAGCTTGGACAACAGAAGACAACCGCTGCTTGACGCCGCTCTTGGAGAATTGAAATGTTGGTTCGAGGACAAGTTGCTTGATGCCGAGTTCTATGTTAGATCGTAGTCCATGATATTGAAAGAATTCTTCCTGTATCTTTAAAAAATAAAATGAGCGAGCCTTACAGTAGTCGCGTATGATGTGTAACATTTGAAAACCTCACCATATATTAGTAAAAAAGTAAATAAAACCTACTACAGAAGGAATAAGCCATTTGAACATTATGTTCTAAAATCAAATAAAATAGCGCGCGCTTTCGCGATGATTTCCTGTTACACACTTCCGTCCCATTTCACGAAATCATTCCCACAAATTGCAGGAAAGATGTTTCACATCAAAAAATATCGCGTATTTAGCCTTACCCTTAAGCAACTCCACACATCCCTAGTCGCGTGCGCCGTTCTAGTCGGCCGCGCCCATTGTGTAACAGTCAACACAACACAACACGACACCGACTCCGCACCGCCCCGTCACAATAGCTGCAGACCTATAAGTGCAGTGCACCTCTCTTGCAAAGTGAATGCACGCAAGTACCAAACGTTTGTTCAACAACGACAAGTTTCCTTGTAACCTTTGATGGACGACGGCGCAAGTCGATGACCGCTTGCTTGTGTTTACAAGAGTAGCTATAACTATTGGTGTAGCTGTAGGTAATACGCTGCCTGCGGAAACTGTAAAGGTGTGATCCCACGATGTGTGATGTCGCGGGCGAGGACGCGCCGCGCATGGTTTTTCCAGTCTCTATACATGATACGAGGTAAATAGAAATCTCGTAGACTTTGTGATGGCATAATAAAGCTGTACTTACTTAGTCGCTCCTTCATGGACTGGCGATTTATTTACTTTCTGAGAATATTTTTGGTTTGTGTACATGACACAAACAGTCAACATTGTTCAAATCTCATATCAAAGTGTATGAGATTACTATTTACCTCGTATCATGTATATATAGAGACTGCAAAAACTCAAACGATGAGTTCTCATACGTTTGGCACACACATTGTGGTTTCGCACCTTAACAGTATTTTTGATATCAATTTAATTTAATTGATTAAAAAATGTTGCGATTCAAAATAAAGCTACAAATCAAGATACCTAATCTATAGTTATCTAGGTATTTATATGTAAACGACTTCAGAGTAACTAGATTCTACAATAGGCAAATAAATCATTACTCTTTTGTTATTCCGTTATAATGACCTACAAAGGCTTTATTGTCTCTAAATTTAAATACAATTTCCAATGAGTCGAGATTAGTTTTATTTTCATTCCCTGAATTGAATACATTAAATTCACGGCATTCTTTTGCGATGCCCATTTTTTCTGTTCCCCATAACTATACATGTTTCCATAATTACTAGGTTAACACTAAGACCTAACCAAGTTGTCATCTGGAAATAAAAGCAAAAGCTATTGAATAAAACAAGCTCCAACGGGTTACAAGGTTTGATTTGAATCGCATACTCCGACACTACATTTTTATTTAAAAAAACGTACATATAATTGGCAGAACCAACATTCAGGGCTGCCCCAAGTTCAAAGTCAATTGATATTTCCGCTCCGCACCGCGTCGTCGTCGGCTCGTCGAGATCTAGTGCGCCGACGCGTCAGCTGCCTAACAATGGATCCGACCTAACGTTCACTCTATTACCCATTCCATAGTTCAACTCTACATTGAAAATTGCACCGCGGTGACTTTTGCCATTCCAATCGAAATGGTGTGGTTTCAATACTGATTGAAACTCATATAATCCGGAAACAATAGAATTAAAGCCGTGATTTTCTCTAAGGGCGATTGATCAATATTGAAACAAAAGATCCATTCCACTGTTTAGGCATGAGCCGCAAAACTTATCATTTCTGAACATCCAGAGTTACGTTAAACTTTCTAACTAATTGAGAACTATAAAAAACGCAAAAAGCTTGTGCTTATGTGTAATCCGACATGGGAAATACGTCTGGCTAACAAATCAATGTCTCGGCGTTTAGTTCGTTGGAACTTTTGCAAGGGTTGCTGTTTGTGTTCTATAGAAAGAGAGCATAGAATCGAATCTTGTACCTACAGCTACAGCTGTTTTGTAGAGTCGTAAAACTGCAACTTTTAAAAGATTATATCGTTTGATCTCTATGAGTACGAGTATAAAAATATTTTCTTTGTTTAGGTTCATAAATTACCATACCTAGAGCAATTATTGCCTCAAAGTTTTATGCATACAACCAATCTGCATATTTCGTAGACTATTAAAACACCTGAATATGCATGAAATCGTTCTATTCTTCCTTTTGTAACATCTTGTAATAAGAGGTAGGGAATAGCTGGTTTTCTGCTCGAATTGCAGCGTCCGTCCGGGGAAGTAACCTCCACCTTGCAACAGACCGCAGTAAAATAACACTATCTTTGATGGTGCTTTGTTCTGTCGGTGAGTAAGGTTTAGAGCTCCACGGGGCGAGTTATATTTTTGGTATAGCAAGCGCCTGTATGCTATGGTTCATAGATAATAAATAAATAAAAAACAGATGTGTACTAATAAATAATACCTACATATCACATATTTAATACTTAACTATTCAGGTATGGTAATATACCGGACAAACTTCAATTATTCTCAAATAATGTTCCAAAAATTAATAATAACTAGTGAACAATCGTCGACCGAGCTCAGGATCGAATCACTGATCTTTTGATATCGACCCTTAGACCGACTTTGTTCGGCTATCCGTCTCTTGCAACGCGTTACAAAATTAAGGATAAGGCTACCTACCTACCTTGTGTCAATCGAATCTCAGGTCACAACAATAATATAGAAGTATTCACTTCAATAAAGAATGCCTAGTATTTGACATAAATAGAGAATAGACTGAGCGACACTCACATGCAATTGACAACTCGTTACGGCCTTACAATCGCTTCGTCTCTCCACACATCTGCTAAGCGCAGTCCATTCTCCGTGTCTTTGATTTAACCATTATTTCTCTGACCCGAACCAATTCTCTCCCAGGATCCGACCTCAAACGCCCGGCGAGATCATCGAAGGATGTAGCGTGTGCGCACGCGCTGGCGGCGCAGCGGGTGATGGGGGCGTCGCGCTTGGCACCGAGCGCGCCTTCACCTTCGACTTCGCCTTCGAGCCCAACACCGCCCAGCAGCAGGTGTATGACACCTGCGTCAGGAAACTCGTCGAGGCCGCTCTAGATGGCTACAACGCCACTGTACTCGCCTACGGACAGGTCAGTAGTTGTTAGATTGTTCCTACACCATGTTTGAAGAATCCCGTCTTGTAATTCTTAAGACAAACTGAGACGGAAAATCCTATACCTTGTCGCATCGAGCGCGTCTAACCTTCAACTACGCCTTCGAGCTCAGCAGGGTTGCCAGGTCTCTCGATTTTACAGGAGATCTCCTGTTTTTCTGAAATTTCTCCTGTGCTTCTGTTTTTCTACATGAATCTACTGTTTTCTTATAATACGATTTTCTTTAAGATATTATTGTATCAAAAAAATCAAGCGAGTCGGGGGGACCCACTGGATGCGGCGAGCGCAGTGTTCCATATGGAAATCCCTTGAGGAGGCCTATGTCCAGCAGTGGACATCCATCGGCTGATGATGATGATAAAAAAAACGAGCTTTGAGGGGCGGCAGAAGCCACAGAATACATTCGTTACTGGCCTATATCTTGATTTTATACAAGTAGCTCTTTCCATACTTCTACTGCTTTTTTCTATAACGCCAGCTCGGTCAACTTGTTTCCATTTCCACACCTTTTTGTAGTTTACAATCTTATAACACTTGTCACAGTTTTCTACAGGGACTATAAAGTCAAAGGAAACAATTCTTTATTCAAATTGGAAGCAAAATACAACTCTTTTGATATGTCTATATTCAGAAGAGTTGTATTATACTTCCAATTTGAATAAATATTTTTTTTTGCTTTATAGTCCCAACAGAAAACCGAGACAAGGTGTTCATTCCACAACCTTGTCTACTCTCATAATAATAAATAATCTATGCGTCTCTGAATACTAGGTGTTTGCCTACGGAAAGTTTAGTGCGGAACATCTCTAAAACACGTGATATTAAAAAAAGTTATAGGGAGAAAAAACTGGTCTTCCCGAGTTTTTTGCTGCTCCTTGTACAACATCTCGCGTTGTAGATTCGCGAACCGATGACGTACCTCATGGCTTAAGTTTTTCACTACTAGTGTATATAAAACAACTACGGAATAAACAATATTGAAGTATGCTAATGATAGTTGTGTCTTCATACGCCAAGAATACTTTGAATCTTGTTGTATCTTCCTTTTTATCTGTGCTGAAGAAACCATGACCTTTCGAGGCATATGCGTTTAAAGGGATCCAATATGCAGCGTAAAAAATACACACAATTCATGACTCCGAGACGCAAGATCTTCTCTTTTTAGCTGCAAAGCTGGAGTACCCCAGGGCTCTGTACTTGGTCCGGTCCTCTACAACGTATTTACTAGCAACCTACCCCAGTCACCAGAAACAACGGTAGCAACCTTCGCCGATGACGCGGCCTTCCTCAGCTGTAACACTGATCCTAATGCAGCGACCAGACTTTTGCAAACCCAGCTTGATGCCATTACTGCTTGGCTATCCAAGCCCGAAAACGATACTCAACCACCTATAAGAATCGCTTGCATATCACCAAAACCCATTATCCGGTATGCTTTTGAAGCCAAACACGACTAGAAGACTCAAGAGAACCGATGTGCTAACTTTCTAAGGGGAGACGGAGCAGTGGCTCCACCTCACCAAACCCCAACCTCTTGCAACTCACCTGATTATAGTCTTACTTACGAGTTACGACTTACGACTGATCGCAGGTTTAATCATGGGAACAAAAATATTGACTTTGACTTCTGGTTTTAAACATTCCAATCATACTGCCAGCTTCTGATTTATATTCCAAGATTTACTGTTTATGAAAACAGATGAATTTTATTTTCCATTTTACTCATAATGTTTAGATGCGTAACGACAATTCCACAATCCCCAGTGCCTATTTTATACTTGTAACGCAAACGAACTCAAATTGTTTACCATTGTCTTCGACAACAAACAACGATCGTCGGCGGTTTTCTACTTACAAGGTGGTTTCTTAAGAACACGACGCATTTGCCTAACGGTACATTGTTGCTTTGCCGGTGGTTATAATAAAAATGTTTACAAACATCAAGTGCATTTTATGTGCGCTCCGTGCAGGAATTAACTGGAGTCCATTCGATAATTATTATAAGAGAGAGTAAAGTTTTCTCGTCCAAACGATTTTGATTAAAATTTATATTGAAATTGCGAGACAACGACATAGGAAGAGAATGTAATGAATCATTGAATAGATGAAAATAAACATTGCTACGCAGGCGACATTCGCGCTAACTACTCAACAAGTCTCATTTATTATTATCTGCCCCAAAGAAGGTTTATTACACCCTCTGAAATAATTAATTACAGTACCTACTTATATATAATTATATTTATACTGTTTTATCATCCTTCCTAAACGTATAATGTTGTACATACGTTTAATTACACAAGTAATACGTTGTAGTTTAAGTGTATTTTGTTTTTCGGTACAAATCGGCCCATTTTTGGGAGTGTTATTGTATATGAAGCTGTGGTTTCGCAGTAATATGTTAGGGTCACTCAATGATAGTGAACTCCCAAAGGGGTACATATGCATAGTAGCATTCTTAAGTACCTAGTTGCTTATAAGTTATATAAATTCCAGCCATCAAAGTTATCGATTGAACTAGAATCACGATATTTTTTATGTGTTTTGTATGGTTTAACATGAGAGCATCAACACATTGGTTTGGGATTAGCTGTTAAAGTATTAATTCGTAACAAGTGAAAATCATTTCTACTCGTAGAGTGTGAGAAACATCCTGAAAAAATCGCAAAACAAAAACAGTGTTACAGGTAGATGTGATGTGACTCATTGAGAACAAACGAATACACTGATAAAAAGCTATATACTAACGTTTGTAAAAATAGTGCACTAATTACCGCTAGTCAACTGTCATGATTCGCCACTATTTCATCTAACTGAAATTTTAGTGTGAAAGTGAATTTAGATCAATGGCTCTACTAACGACTCTACTCTCTAGAGTAGAACATGCTTCGTCGTTCATCTAAAAATATGTCAGTGCAACGGCTGCATGTAATTGTTGTGTTTTCAAACTGCGACGCCCTAGTACACCACAACGTCCCCTTTGTATCTGCTCTAGCACTACACTCGCCTTATACGGACTAGAAATCATATCCACCAAGGTTTAAAGTTATAAAGACTAACACTGTGCAACAGCTTTACTTAATCGAACACAAAGACCGTTGATGCAAATCATACGTTTGCTTATGAGAGTGTGTCGGTAATAGATGGATGGATGTCCTTTGTGCTCACGTTTCCATTTATTTTAATATTCTCGGAACGTTATTAACATAAGAAAGACATTATTCAATGGAACCTGTTTAACGATATTTGCAATATTAACAAATTACATTCATTCATCTCTATTGTAAATTCTAATCGCACGATCTTAGAAATATAATATATCAAGCGATATATACCTTACCGGTTCCCTTTCTTCAGTGACTATGAATGTAAAAGCATTCTGATTTTGTGTTGAGTGAGCGAGTTCAACCTCACAGATAACCACTATTGTATAAACATTTTAATGAAACACTATTGGAGGGGTCAAAATTTTCGTGTATTTTAAATTTACTTCATAATATCACTTACTTATCTTGAACCTTTGGCCGAATGCACCTCGCATTCTTTTAATTATCTACGACAAATCTATTTCAAAACATTTCGTTTCTGCAAATTTTAGAGAAGTGAGTCTTGCCTAATGAAGCCAAGAAAGAGTGATAGGCAGATAACCAAACTTCGAAATGTTTTAAAAAAAATGGACAAATCATCGATCTAATCACAGAATAAGCTAGCTAAAACAGCGTTAAAGTTGCTAAATACCAATCAAGTAAACATTAATGGAGCTGATCTTAGCTGTGACACAGGTGCTACAGTTCGCAATCATATAAAGTTACGATATATCCCATTAGGCGCCGTGAAGGCCGCCCTTAATCGTAGGTGATGTTAAGTGTTTATTGATTGCCTGACACCGTATTTATGATCGATTATACTCGGCAAACATGATCTTGCAATGAAGTATGTACGGTAATGTAGGATGCGGACATGCGGTGTTGGGTAACAGATAATAAGAGCTGTGATGCGACGTATGAATTACTTAATAGCTATCAATAATCCCACAGTAACATGCTACGTTTGGAATTCTTTGGACTTAAGATGTTGTTTGGAATAAAAAAAACAGATAATGAACCCATTGCATACATACACAACAGTCTTCGAAGCTGTTCGTTCATCACTGGCGAGGCACAGACCCTCCCAACGAGGGAAAAGGGAGAACAAGACATCATCCATAAAGTGAACCCAGTGCGGATTGGGGATTGCAGATGAAGCTGGTACCAACGGCTTAGCGTGCCTTCAAAGGCACGTAGTTGCTCGTAATAATAAGCTTCTAGTCTCCCATTCAGCCCATGTCCGGCCGTTCTGAAAGTTGTTTAGCTTCGCTTTACGATCGAAGACCGAACACGCTAACCACTGCGCCATCGATCTCTTCAAAACCGTCAATTGATAAGCCTTACTGATAGAATATTATCCGTTTAGATGTTTTTATTAACCACGGAAAGCAAAATACGTGTAGAAAATCTATGTTTGTTCGATTGGTCATAAATTGTTTACAGCACGTGTTATGTAATTGTATTTAATAATTTACTGTAAAGTATAGTAAAGTAGTAAGATTATTAGTAGTTAGTAGAAAAAGGAAAATGACAAATAAACACACGGTGCTATACTGGTTTAGCAAGCTTAAGGTATGACGACAAGGTATTAGAGTTTTTGTTTGAACTAAGCCTTTTTTACAAAGTCAAATACGTACCTGTTTATAATTGAAATTTATACATAATACCTAGATAAGTTACACGTTTAGATCAAAAATACGATAAATATACGATGAATTTCGTCATACTGTTCGATCCACCTGATAATATTAATGTTCTTTATTGCTGCGAGATATTACAATCACTATCATAAAATCAAGTTATGATTCAAAATTGTGATAAAAATTACATCAGTGATGATAAAATGACGGTTGCAGTATTCGGCAATCAGAAATACCATATTTTTCATTCGCAAAAAACCATAGATGAGGCCTAGGGGGAACAAATATATGTGCACTGGAACACCAAATATTATTATTTTATATGTAGTGTTTCTACAGTGATTTAGAACGGTTGATATTCTTTTTACACATTCACTTGTCTCGTACTTACATTTGATGTCATGCTATCTAGAACATCTAATAAAAAAAACCTTCAAAATCATAACCTTTTTCTGCAAGTGCGACTGTATTTATTTCAATTTCCGGACTTATGACATTTATGTGTGAAATGACTTCATGTGGCTCGGCCAATTCGCCCGGTTCCGAGTCGTACAGTCCACCTTGGTCATGTAAATGAACTGCATTATGCTAAATTGGACGCCCACTCGTCGTATTAAGGTTGATTGTTATTATTAAATGAGATCAGAGGCCCAAGCACAATCTTTGACAGCTCTATGAAAACTAAGCAGTGCCTCTTCTGGACGTAAGAAAAAACTTGCGCCATCCATACAAAATTTGACGATAACGATACTCAAAATTCGTGATTGGGCCTCAGTAAACCATACATATAATGAGCTACCAAAGCTTTTTAGCATTCCAATGTTTTTCGAACAAGGTGCTACACTCTATCCCTGTCTGTTTTCAACCCATTGCTCTATCTTACATCACACATATTAAAGATCAGACTTTGCTAATGTAATTAAGAAATCAATTTGACCATTTGATTCTAATATAATTCTACGAATTTATGTAGTTCCGTCTGACTAGTACCAATTTTTACACAATCTAAAACTTGTACTAGTTTCTAACAAGGCATCTACAGAATTAACCGAGATTGCTTTTCGATACAATCCATGTGTCAAAACGAATTGCAGTTCCAACTGAACAGACATTACCAGCACACGCACATCGTTAGTTACAAATAAATATAATGAGTCATGATAGTTAATTGAGGTAGGTACTTTCACAGTGACAAAGTGTCACGGTTTAAAATAAGCTCGTAACTGTCCGATGTTAGTAACTTCACGACTTGCGAGTACACTCTATTTCTTATTACTTCCGGAACAGTGCTATGTACAGAACGTTTAGACAGTAAGTGCAGGCAAAAACAGAAAGTCTAAAAATATGCGGAAAGCTTTCTGTTGTGTCTTGTGAGCAGTTTCTATTGTCTTCATTGAGAGCACGCTACTATTTACGATCCAGATACTACTATCTTCTACCAATGCCGCAAATCTTAAGTGGTAAGAAAAAATAAAATAAAGACCAATTCGTCATTAAAATAATGAAAACCGTTTTGTTTGACCGGAATTTATTTGTTTATTGCACAGCGTTGCAAATCACAAGGTCTACTCTAGAATGCGACAGATCGAGTTAAGCAAACTACCTAAGTAGTTACATAAAAATTATGCACGGAGCCGCAACCAGCCGAATTCCTTGCCCGCCCACATTGCACTGGCTAATTCTGATTATCACAAAAACGTCTCAATGACGACGAATATTATTTGCATGCTCCGACGAACAACCAAAGTGCGAATGTGCGGGCGTTAAGGCACGTTGAGGTCCCTCGCCCCCTCCCCCCGCCGCTAACTTATTATGCAGTAACATGCGAACCCATTAGTGAAATCGATAATTAACACTGTAACCATCTTCCTGTGCTCGTTATTGAAGGTAAATGATTATGTTATCCTACATATAAAGCCTTCAAAATGGGACACGTCCAAAACTTCCGAGCCGTTCACAAACTTTATACTCTTTCTTTCTACTTCTTTTACGGCGCAGATAGAGCCTACTGAACAGAACAGTTCCAACTTACTTACAAGTTTGAAGGCAAACTCACGTCAAACTTATTTATCAGTCAGTATGATATGTGCGCTTCCATAAATTATCCTTACTTAAGATAGAAAGTTCGTCGTGTTCTCGTAGAGCAGTTAACGCATAATTTGGAATGTAATATTTATTATTAAAAGCAAACTTTGCCTAAATATTTGCCTATCAGGTGCACTATGATTATAGGTAACAACAATTTAATCAAATGTTGATACAATAATATAAACTGTCCTTGATACTGATGGAATTTTGACTTCACTATCTTATACCTCTAGTTTTGGTATTAGATAAACCTTTGCTAAGCGTAGTACACTTTATCTTATCAATCACAGATATCTCAAGAACCTTGTTCATGACCCTATCATCTCTATATTAAATTCTGCAATCTGCATAAGTAATATATATTATTTTGAATCACCCTTGTGGAATTTTGATCGAAGTTATGGCCAACAATTTCAGTGCTTAGTTTTACGGTATCTCTACATATATCGATATTTTTGTTTTATCTGTTTAGATAGTTCTGTTTACATCTATCGAATAGTCTTAATAAAACCATTATTAATTTATTACATTTCAAGCATTCAAGATTCTAATTCGTATCGACCTAATAGAATAGGAGTACCTTGATAATTTGATAGGCTCCTTTATTTACTATCGATTTACTCATATACTACCGTCTATACTAAGGCAAATATTTATTTATTTAATAAGTGTTATTACAGCTAAATATATAAAATCATTCAAAAATAAAACTTAAGGTGCTTTCCCTAAAAGTCACCCCACGGGTTTTTATTTTTAATTTCTCTAATCTGTCATGAATCCTATTGATGTCTAATAGGAAGCATAATGTTTTTCCATCACTAAATATTTATGGTTCGACAATTCTTCCGTTTGTAAAACGTGGTGTAAAACTGGCTAAACGTCTATCATAGCAGAATCACTTGATACGGCAGTATAGTGTACCGAACGAATACCCATATGCTCGACCACTAAAGCTAGTAATTGGTTAGATTAGCGTTGACCTGATATATAAATGGGGTTTTTGACTTCAACCGAGGTACGAATTTATTGCTAACACCGAACACGACGGACAAATGCACCTCTATTCGCAATGTTCAACAGTTATTCGTGTACCAAGCAAAAGTAACACCAGCGGTTCACAATAGGTTGTTGTTTACTTTCTAAACGATGAAACTGATAAATTGAATTCGCGATTGTCTTTTCAAATAGCCTATTCGCGTTTTGATGAGATAAGTAAATCTTTGATATATTTTCACTTACCTACTTGTTCAAATTCAAATTTCAAATTCAAATCATTTTTATTACGAATACAGATTATTGTGTTGTGTACAAGTATACAAATTATATTATGTTCAGCCACTTGTATTGGAAAGATTGCAAATATTTTGTTAATTTGCTGTGTCAAGTAAATATTTCAACCGGATCTGTTCAAATATGTGGATATTTTCATTAATCATCCCATAATTTAATACGACAAAAAATATTTTAATTAGGAATATAAATAGTGGTGATGGTTAAAGAATGTCGTAGAACGGCTTTGGATATATATTATACTAATAGTATAAAGAGTTAAAGTTTATAAAGTACTTGTTTGTTTCTAGGAAGTAATCTAGAACTATGAAGCCGATTTAAAAAATTCTACCACAAATGTTCATTATTCCTGAGTAACATACGGAATAAATTGTAGTGTAGCGTTAAAATAAGTTTCACCTGTGCATTGAAGTTTATAAACCTTAAGTTTGTTTTGAGGAAGTAATTTAGAACTACTAAACCTATTTGAAAAATTGTACTACAATTAGAAAACTTCATAATTCCTGAGTAATATACGGCATTAATAGAGTAATATTCGCGTTAAAATAAGTTTTACCCGTGCATAGACAGGGCATATCCCTAGTATAAAGAGGTAAACTTCGCTAGTTTGTTTGTAGGAAGGAATCTCTGAAACTAGAGAAATGATTTAAAAAAAAACACCAGTAAAAAGGCCACGCTATTCCTGAGTGACATTGGCTATATTTTTTTCGCGTTTAAATAAATTTCTCTACTAGTAGCTGTAAAGATTTAAAAAATATTTAACTTTCATCAATAACTTTGTTTTATTATCTATTTTATTAGCGGCATGCACGCTCCTTCGTAATAATGATAGTAAAACATTATGCCCTTGTGACGCGTCGACAAGCGTTGCCCCTCTTTCTAATATCAATGGAACTTATCACCGGATATCCTAATATTGAAAGACTGCTGTTGCATTTGACTACTAACAGGCAAGGAAACAATAAAACCATAATTAGTGTAACTCATTTCATATTTTGAAAGTTTGTACAATAATCGTTGTCAGTAAAGAAATGTTCTTATTACGAGTACTTACAGCACACACTGTATATTAAGAAAAAGATACTTCTTTTTATTATTATTCTATCCATGATGCACCAATGGTCGAGCTTGAAACATAGAATTTTTAAGACACATAGGTACCTCGCTATTCTTATCATATTAATGTCAGTTACGCTTTGGCTTTGACTATGATGATATTTCCCAGAAGAAAAAGAAAAAGGCCAAGTGCGAGTCGGACTCGCGCACCGAGGGTTCCGTACAAACCTTGAATTTTCAAATATATTTCTTTATATGATGTAACTAAAAATTTACGGTTTTCGCAATTTTTCCTTTATTTCTACTATAAGACGTTACTTCGTACCAAATTTCAAGATTCTAAATTCACGGGAAGTACCCCGTAGGTTTTGTTTCCAGTGTGAGTTTCGAAAATTTGCGGCAAAAAACGGCTGTATCTTTTGATTGCTTTGGCTTGAAGTTTGATTTTTTCACAGCTCCAAGGGACGCGTCATGTCTACTACATGATACCTCCACGCGTTCCTGAGAAAAACGGTCTTGACGGAAGGACGGACGGACAACAAAGTGATCCGTTTTTTCCTTTTGATGTACGGAACCCTTTTTTATGTTGGGAAAATGCGTTACGCATACCCTGCCCTGGGTATGTGGCGGGGTTATGTGGGACTCCTCCTCCACCCACATCCCGCCCACCCGCCCAGCCAGGCTGGCTCGGCGGCTGTTCGGGATGAGGGGGGGCCCTACCCACTAAAAACCCAACAGTGCTCCCTCGTCTGCCGGAACGGGTTTTGTGGGATCCGGGTGACGCTCCACGTTACCCCGGCAGAGGTTCCTCCTCCTCCTGGGTCAAGGGGATGCCCGGGAGCACCTAGGCATCCCCCGTCGACGGGTGAGAGATGTAAAAATGGACGGATACAGCGTTTATCCGCTGGATTCTGAGCGCCTGTTATGCGAACCTGAACTTTTGTCAAGGGAACTTTGTGTTTTAGAATAAGTGAGGTTTGTAGAGCTAAGGATTGGGTATAGAGTCAGGTTAGGAACGCGATTGATACTGTAATGTACGGTATCTATAGACATACTTTCGTTGCAAGCCTATAAGCTATGGAGGTCGCTTAATACCAGGTGCGCCTTTATGCTTGTTTGCAACCAGTTTTATACAAAAAATTGGGTTAACCACTTCTCCAATAAATCTTCAGATCATACCAATTGATAGAATTATACTATCTCCGTGGAAAAGTATACTATATTTATTTTCATCCATTTTTGAGCATCGGGCACATCACCAGTCACCAAAAAGAAACAATTTTGCTTGTTTATCATATTAACCATCGTTCATGACATTTTTAAAGGCCAAACATCAACCTCGAAAATACGCTAAAGCATATTTAATCCTACACAAGACCGGTTTTTCATTCATTTGTAATTTTAAAATCGACGATTTTTCGATCACTGACACTTTGTCTCATACATCTTTGATAATCCGACAATTTTGATAAACATTTTGAAAACATCCGAGCTTACGTAATCATAATTGATTTGTTATTCAACTAACGGCATTCCAATGTTTCCTCTTCGATTCGCAAATTTTACTTTCAAAGTCATTTTACAATCGGAATACACAAAAGGATTAGACCTTATAAGGCTATCCATCCCATGTCTGTAACAACTAGAAACCTACGCTGAAATGCTATGTTAATTAAGTCGCAAATATTTAAATGTGCGTTCACGAGTAAGCGCTCGCTTCGTTGTAAAACGATTAGCTTCCGTCCGCGATTTCCTAGCATTGTAAACACCTAACCGTACCCATTCATGATTGTGAATCAAGCGTTTCTAAGTAATAGTTCTGTTGACATGTACGCAGGCGGCATAGGCTTACACAAGGCACAGCCGATTAGGCAAGCAGGGACATTACAATGCGCAGGTGTTGCTGGAGTGTTCTAGCGCCGCCGCCCTTATAAGGCAGGACGGTCGCTATGATCTCTATAGGATGTGCGTACGTTTCCTGGAGTAATAAGTACATACTTATAGTCACTCCTAACCTTAATCTACATATTCAAATAAACAAAATAGATAAGACAACGTGTAACATTTCGGTCAAAGACAAATTACTTATTTTATCATTATTCCCTCCTGCAGTAGCAGCAGTAAATTTAGCAGTCGGATTCTCCAGCTTGATCATCATCGGCAAAGAATCTTATTCAAAATAAACTTTGATTAGAAATCAAATGAAACGCAGAATTATTTTCAATGTTACGCTATCTAGCTATCACTGATATTCGCATTAATCTAATCGATCAAAGAATCGATATGTGGTTTAGATAAATCGTGTAGCTTACTATTTCAATTGCTACTGCTTGGATATGATATTGAGATACAGAAACAACCGGGAAAACTTTCTTTTACAAAGTAACATTAATCCTATACATGTACTTAAAGTAAAACTTACAGCAAAATAGACTTAAGGGCATTCCTACGCAGATTGTAAAGCTATTACGCCATACAATAAATTGGTGTAAAGACTTGTCCTCTTAGAAAATATTCGAATTCCTAGCAATAAAAGCGCATAGGTGGCGTAAACGTATCCTCGATGGTTTAAAGTACAGGCACTAGGAAGTTAAGTGCTAAACGTTTAGTTGTGTTTGCGCAAGTAATGGGACTTCGTGGGTGGCTCTTGAGTTATTGTTACCTTCGGATACACTATTATGTTCAAATATATTGCGTTCTGTCATCTGTTGTATGAATTTGATAGTGTACTGGTGACAAAATCCCTTACTTCATCACTTTTCTTACTATGTTTATAGTTGTGTCTAGAAAAACTAGGTGAATAATTAGCATAACGTCTGATTTGACAATGTTATTGCTATTTTCATCACCTTAAATCTACGCCACAGCTTATCTGGCCTATTTACAGAGATTAACTTCCAGATAAGGCACAGTTTTAGGGCCGCGTATATCCTACAGTATTACCTGCCTGAACTAGTTTTTTTTATTGTTATTTTTAACCCAATCCAAGGTTACACTCAATTTTGAACTTTGTACCCACAAGTTGTAAGTAGGTAACACAAAATAATTTGGAATGATTGATACTGTTACAACTCTCATAATTATACATAGAATTACCTAAATCACATATTGTCTTACGTAGATTTGGGCCAAAGTAACTTTTTTATGATTACCCTACCTACCTATTGTAAAATTGATTGCAATAATGTCATAGGTCATTAAATAGGTACCGGGAACAGGCAAATTGAATTGTGTGGAGTTTTAAGAATTATTATTAACATCTACGAAAACTTAAAGTATAGGTTAAAGTTTCGTTTTTATCACTAAATAATGTAATTTTTCAGTCGATCAGAGACAATATATGGAGTTACTTATCCAAGCTTATTCTTCGTTTATTGATAAGGGGCCTAGGATGTAACTTCCTGACCCGGTTAAAGAGTTTATAGTGAATCTATTCATAACTTTATACTTACATTGACATATCTCAACATCAGAATTTAGATTTAAGTAGGAAACTAGAGTAGAGGACAAAGCCACAGATACGCACAATCTCATAAGAATATTTAAAGTCTTGGTCAACACGTAGTTCTACACTTTGGTCACGATGTCTACATTTTGCACAGGTGACATCAGAGCAAATATTACGTTATGATCTTAGGCCACAATAAATGACGGAAATCTCCGCACTTTAAGTACTTATACGATAAGCGATAGCGATAACGGTTTTTTTTATAAGGAATCATTTGTATTAAGAAGGCACGACTTTTCGTCATCATCATCAACAACCTATCTTAGTCCACTCCTGGACATAGGCCTCTCCAATTGCACGCCACTTAGATCGATCTTGGCCAAGATCAAAATCAAAAGCAGGCTACTTGCATATAGCTCCTGTCAGCCACCATGCGCAAATCGTCACTCCATTGTGCCTGAGGACTACCTACACTACGTTTGCCTAGATGCGGTCTCCACTCCAGAACTCGTCTTCCCCAACGGTTATCGGTTCTGCGGCAAATATGGCCAGCCCACTGCCACTTCAACTTGCTAATCCGGTGGGCTATGTCGATAACTTTGATCCTCTGTCGGATCACCTCATGACTTTTCTAATGATTTTAAAATATAGTGAGTAGATATACTGCTTAGATTTATAGATAGGATACTCCACTATACTGGCACTGCCAATGGAATCCTATCGCAAAAGCTATAGCGAGATTTTATTCATTAAAAGATTTCGAAAACGTAAACATTAAAAATTTTAGCAATCATAAGCTCGTAAAATGGTTCGTTTAAATCCATTCTCACATATCTATAGCCTTATATAGATCTTTAAAACGCTTACCTCTCATCGCGAAATCTGATCTTATGTAACTTAATACCCATAAATAAGCTAAATAGCCGGCAAACACGTTATTAAAAATATTAGGTAGCTTTGACCTTGGCCCGGTATGTCAATAATTACCAACTCGGTTCATTAATGAATTCGTATTCAAAATTACATTTTATATAGTGTTTACAGTTTCGTGAGATTCCATATCGGACTTCTAAATTGCATGTGTTACATTCTTAAACCATATTTTTTTTAAGAAAACTATTTTTTTCACAACCGTAGGTGTTCAATATTAAGTTACGGATGTGTTTAATGGAATTGATCACGACGGAAATATTTCGTTTTGATCTATGTAGATGATCTTAGGTGAAACAACAAAAATGAGTTTTTTTAAACTTAACCAAAAAAGACTATATTCAGGAAATACAAAATAATGTGACAACTTATTCATTGCGATGTTATGTACCTATTGAAAATATGATTTACAATATTAGAATATTTCTTACCTTATTAATAACGGAAGGTTATGATAAAGTATTGATTGGCTTACTTGTCTAATTTAACAATTAGACGCGTAAGCATAAAATAACATTAATTATTAGATAATCAACCACCAGTAAAAGGTAAGGATAAACAAAAAAAGTTTCAACGGTATAGATGCACTGGTTTATTTATTTATTGACGTTTCGCATCCTTTACGGGATGCGTCGTCTGAATAATTGACGAATAAATAAACCAGTGCATCTTTACCGTTGAAACTTGTTTTATTCAATGAGTGGTTTCCATAAAAACCTAGGAAACAAATAAGGTAAGGATAATCTAGTTTGGTTTCTTAGGAACCAACTAGGAACCCTTGTTATATCATAGGCTAAATAATAAAAATACTGGCAAACAAGCTCTTATAATCTCTTACTGGAGTTTGATTATAAAAACTGGCCGTCAGTGATGACACTTCAAATGTTAATAACTTCAGAATTCTGTTCGGTGGAATGACGAATTTTTATAGGGCCAAATAAGATAACAAAACAGATATTTTTCTGTTTTGCAAGATTCAACCTAATTGTTCAAGTATGTACAGTCAATGATCAGTATACAAAACCTTAGCACTATTATGTGTATTCTACAGTTAGATGTTTACACAATCTTATAAAAATGCGAAGCTCTTCACTGGGCAATATTACAAAATGTTACGACTGTTTGTTGAACAGAGATGGTCAAACAATTACAAGCAAAATTCAAATACACCCATACGGTTCATCGTGACGAAAGCATTGATTGCTATGTCTGAATCTTCTACGAATAATAACGAAATCCATATTTGTTAATTTCGTATTCTCATATCCTAAAAACGTTATATCTTCGAGTTTTGGGAAATTTAAAGGCAAAACTCTAAGGAGCAGGATGACGCGGGAGGTTTGCGTGTTCGGCCAGCGATCGTGGAAGTTAAGCAATTTTCGCAATGGTCGGTTCTTTAGATGGGTGCCCAAAACTTATTATCTTGAGCTCTGCCGTGCTTCGGAAGGCACGTTAGGCCAATCCGCACCACGCGTACTGGCACAATCTCCTCTATGACCAAAATACGGCTTTGCCAAAATCCATTTCTTTTTTTAATGCTGATTGATATCCGAATTTGTTTCTCTTAAATTTTAATAAAATCATTTTATATCAGCAAACAATAATCTTACTACTTACTACCAGAATTAAAGAGCTTAGATGCGAAAACTACTGCGATACTGGAACACCATTAAACATAAATTCCAACCAACCCCTTTTCCTCTTTTCAGTACTTTTCCAACGATGGTATTTTGTGAAAAATGACTTTCGTTGTTTTTTCCACGTTACGCCCGCGGGCCGGGAGCGTTAGGGCAATCCCATTATGATGTAGGTCAGCGGGGAGCCCAATCACCCTGTGCCACCTGCGCCGTGTCTTCACAGGTTCATTTATTATTCACCCACCTTCCTTTCACGTTAACTTTGTTCGTTTGAATTGTCATGGCGGTTACGTTTTTCTAGCTATCTTTCTTTTACAATTTTATGATAATATATATCATTAATTTTATTTTACAAGCATAAGAGATGACTACCATACTTACAACTATGATGTTATTTGGGTATGATCTACGAATCATGGAAATATAAATACATGCCTGTTTATGGGAGCTTGGAAGGCAGTTGAATATTGATCATGATCAAAGAATGGCTAACGAGCATATGGCGCCCCTAGAAGCGGCCGTCCTACCCTTTGATATTTAACACTATTCATGATTATATTTATTACTAGTTGACCCCTCGTACTTCGTACAGGTTAAAATAATTTGGAAGAAATGACGGACCCGAGTCTACCGTACCTAAAGGGACGAACGTCAATGCTTGACAGGAAATAAGATAGAACAGTTTATATAGGAAAATTAAATTGACGTTTTTACTTTCTTCCTCGCAATTTTTCCATATTTTCTCACCTTTTAAACCTTCCCTAGACCTCCACAAACATTTCAAGACCAAGATAAAATAAATCCGTTCAGCCGTTCTCGAGTTTTGACGAGACTAACGAACAGCAATTGATTTTTATATATAACTAGCTGACCCAGCGAACTTCGTACCGCCCTAAAAAAATAGGGGTTGTCCAGCGGACAAAATTGTGAATCTAAACCATTCTCAGATCCCTTTGAACACACACAAAAAATTTCATCAAAATCGGTCCAGTCGTTTAAGAGAAGTTCAGTGACATACACACTCACAGAAGAATTATATATATAAAGACTAGTTGACCCAGCGAACTTCGTACCGCCATAAAAATAGCAGATAGTAGAAGAGAAAATTTAGGGTTGTATGTTTTATTTATTTATTTATTCAAAATACATTACACCATTATAACAGGTATATACCTAATTCAATAGTGTAGTCGTCCTTTCAAGCTAACTATAAATTCTTATAAAATTACATTAATTATTAAAAATATTATTTCAATGTTGTAAATTATATATAAATGTCAATAAAAATAAATAAAAGAAAAAACAATGTCAATTTAAGCAAATGTCAATTAAAAATCTATAAAAATAAAAAAAATAACTTCAATTTAGGATGCATTACAAATATTGTCCATAAAATCTAAAATTCATAATACATTTCTCAAAAATAAATAAAAATATATTCCAGTAAAAAGTCAATAATGTTATTTATAGCACAACACTTTTAAAGTTACTTTCGTAAACTCGCCAATCGAACAGGTGAACAAATCGATAGACTCGGCAACTACATTGAGCGTGTGTATTGTTCGCGTCAGAGGTGCGGTGGCCAGCAGGCGAGTGCGGGCGCGCGGCACCGCGAGAAGCTGCGGCTGCCGGCGCCGCCACACGTATCTATCAGGCACGCATAAATTTAGCAATCCTAATATATTTGGGTTGCAGGTAATGCCTCGCAACACCCTGACTATGTAATCAGCGAGTGCCAATTCCCTTCTTGTCTCCAACTTGTTGTAACCGACCATGCCCAATACGAACAAGGTTGGGTACATCAACGGATAGAAAGAGTACACTCCGTATAACTTTAGGTATAAGTATCTCGTGTATTTATTTTGTATGCGCTCCATCATTTGTCTATACTTTGTTTCGTGTGGAGCCCATACTATCGCGTTGAATTCGAGCTGACTTCGTATATGCGCATTATACAATAGTTATTTATTATACAAGAGTGGAAAGTTCCTTTTTAACCGCGTGCTCGATTTGGATGACCGAGCAAGCGAAGGATTCTAAAGTTGAATCACGAGCGCAGCGAGTGATTCTAAATTAGAATCCTGAGCGTCAGCGAGGGAAACAAACGAGCACAAGGTGAAAAATCTTTCCACTCGAGTGCAATACGTAACTTTTCATCCCACCTCAGCGAGGAAATGACAAAATGAAAAAGAAAACAATTTATAATGACAAAATATTTTTATTTCAATTAAAACACATTAAGATAATCTATAAATTGAAGAAAATAATAAGAAGTAGAAAATAATTAAGAAATATTAAATGTAACGTTGCTACAGTTACTTATGTTAAGTTTAATATTTTTGTTAGGTAATGTTATGTTGGTGTTTGTGAATTGTGCGCTGTTTTGTGGTAAACTACTCGTATCAGTAATTTTAAATAGTTGTGCCGATTCATTGGATTCTATTGGCGTAAATGTTGGCGAGAGAGGGCTATTGTTTCCAATCTTATGGGGGCTCATTTTAGATGTAGAAGGGCGAGACCAAGAATCTGACAGAGGTTCTTTCAGCGTTATGGCCTCCACGATACTATTACAAATTTTTGATTTACTTTGGATTGATTCCTCTATGTATCCCTCTACAACCGAATTAGACTTCCAGCCTCCATGGCGCTTAAGCGATAGAAGATCAGCCCCTGATTCGGCCAAAAGTGTGGCTGAGGTTCTTCTAAAACAGTGACCGGTGTATAACGGGGGTTCTAAAAGTCCGAGAAAAGTTGCTATTTCTCGTGGAATACTGCCAATTTTATTCTGACCCATAGGTTGTCGGATACACTTTCCGTTGCGATATTGTAGAAAAAATCGTTCAATTGGGGTGTTAGAAGGACGTAAAGCTTGATATTTCTGAACAATGTTTACATATTCCTTGCGAATAACGAAGTTGCGGTCTTTTTTTGTCTTGGTATTTAGTACATTAATTAATAGCAATTCATCAGAATTATGAGAATATTTTGATACGTTATTGACATTAAGTAGTGTAAGTTCATTTGTTCGACATGCTCCGGTTATACCAATAATAAGAACAACCTGTAACAAAAGAAGTATTTATAATCGTAAATAAATTAATCAAATTAAAAATATTGTAAGTACTATGTACAATTTTATCAACAACAAAAAATTACACGTATTGACTTACTTTTGCCGCTAAATATACGGAATCAGGTGCTTCATTAATAAACTTTGCAATTTCAGATGCTGTGAAAACCTTCGATTTTTTTGGTTTATAACCAGATGAGGCTCTTTTTAAAAATGCCACTAATTTATGATAGGTGTCGATATGAACGTCTTTCTTCATCTTAATTGTTAATTTTAGCATTGAATACGTACTCCATAGCGTGCTTGCTTTCTTGGTCTCAGATAATTCTATAAAATATGCCAGCAAAACGTTTTCGGAGAAAGTTTTTGCTCCTTTAGCTAGTCGCCACATGTTAAATATATCGTACTGTTTCAAATACTTCTCTCGTGATTGCTGAGGGAGAAGGCTCATTTGCGCATTATTAACTGTTTCAGTTAACTCAGTTGGCGTTAGATAAACTTCATCGTCGCTAATGTCACTCATTTTAGTTGATTTTTTTGTACAGTTTTTAGGTTATGTTAATTATATTAAGCAATAAAACGTGAAAAACTAGAATGGCGCGAAGCACGCAAATAAAACAAAGAAACCAAGAAGGTTCCAAATTTAAATTTTTTCACAATTTAAAAAGTTCTAATCATAAATTTGGCACCATAGAGGTTACATTAAATAGGTTTAATGACGTTTTGAATTTACAATTATATTGAGTACTCATTATATGTGATGTTCTAAATTCAAATCTACTTTGCCGCTCAAGCGAATAAAATAGAATTTTCCAGCCAGATTTCGAAGCGCAAAATTACACTTTCCGAGGTGGTGGGATGAAAATGTATTTTTTAATCCCACATTATAAAAAAATATATGTTCCCAAAAAATTTTAGGGCTGTGTAACGCAGTGTTCTATCAATTTCCTGGGATAACATTCCTCTTAACCCATATGAGAACACTACGTTACAATACACAATAGTTTGAATTTTGGCGCGAAGGCGCATTGTAGGTTTCAGAAACTACGTTACAGGTGGACAACCATTATCAGTTAAGGATATGAAAAATAGATTACTATCTATCTATCTAGATTACTATCGGCTACTGCCGATTCTCAGACCCACGGAATATACATATAAAATTTCATGAAAATCGGTCAGGCCGTTTCGGAGGTGTATGGTAACTAACATTGTGACTCGAGAATTTTATATATAAGAAGATGTTCGCATTAGTCGGATACAGGATCTGTTATGCGCCTAAATTGATTGATCTGTAAGTATAAACAATAAGCAAGTGTTGAAGTTTTCACGACACGAGACGTGACATTTTAAGTGATTAGTGCCGCACGACTGGAGCTCTCTCTCTCTTGCCATTGTCGTTCGGAAGCGGTTATTAAATAGAAAATAATGGATCACACAGCCGAGACACGATGCAATATCGTGTGCATGATCAATATAGGTGGATACCTTTAGCAGATTTAAAGTTAACTCAATGACGGGTGTCTAGATAGTCAATATTACTAATCTCAGTTTCAGGTAAAATTAAGTTTTAAATCTTAAGTTTACGGGTAATGGCAGAAGTACACGTGCCTATTGTTTGCGTGCTATGTGTTTTGATAGCAGTCTCTCCTTTTCATTCCATAGCTGTTAGCAAAAACGAATAGCTATTTGAAGTGCGATCACAAGACATATTAAGAATTATCCTAAAGAAATACTTTAAATATGAAATTGTTAGAACAAATCAGATGGGGAAAAATCTGTGAACAATGTTCTATTCGTTCACAGGGACAAAATCCATTATGATGAACATGAGTACGACAGAACTTTTTTGTTCTGGCGATCCCTTTTTTCATATTGTTGACACATTGAAACTTTGGAGATCGCGGAAGTGTTAAAGTTAGACCATTAGCTCTCAAACCCCTCATTAAAAAGTCATCATAATAAAGTTGGTTCCAATGTTTTCAAGCCTCAGTCCCTTGGTCTTAGATTATACCTGTGCATCTAGCAAAAAGCACTTAACGTGTGATAATAATATGAATAGGACGTCTGCAAGGCAATTAAAATTAAGTCTTTTTTTTTCTGCTGTACGGTTGATCAAATCGCGCGACTCTTCTTTTGCGTATACAGACTAGTGTATGTCGCATGCGACTTATCTTACCTTAGTTGTAAATTGTCTTCTCTTTGTCGCTATTAGGTTAAATTACCTTTTTAGCGTGTCAATGGAACGCTATTATTACCGGTGTGCTCTTAAATGCATGTTAGTTTTATATATTCTTAACAGGTTCGCTAGCTAAGTATGCCATTCACGCCGCGATAATGAATCTCGGCCGGTAGACTGATAGACGCCTGACCAACGCTATACCAGCATAAACATTATCAGACAGAGTTACTAAAACTTCCACGTACACATTGCCTCAAGCACCATTCACCAAAGGCAATAATTAAATGCGGCAGTGATGCACTGTTTACCAACTTGTCGTTAACTTATATTGAATTATGTAACTCACGTCCGACTTAGGGAAATACGAATATGTACATATTTCTTTATTGTTAATTTTATGGTTGAAGGCTTTTTTTTTATTTATTTGTATTGAAACGAAAACAATAAAATCAGTACCCTTAGTACGAGTGCGAACTCACGAAAACTATCATAGTTTTCGTAATTGTAAAACTCGTAGATACTAAGGGTACTGCTCGTTTAAATTACGAAATGATATGAATTACAAATGAAAGATGAACAGAAAATACCATAAACCTTAATCGGGATACAGGACCTACAGATGTGGGTGTGAGTTTTTATTGTGTTTATTTGTAACTCTAATCAACAATGACAAAATTAACTTATATCGCAGATAGCTTCGAAGTAAAGCAAATCTTTTTAAAGTCAGTTATAATTCTTCATTAAGAATTAAGATTACTGTCGGTCTTTGAACGTTTTAGAACATATTGCTTTTCACTTTCTTAGAACGCAAGCGTTTTCAAAATGTATTTTATAATGGCTAGGTAGCGTAAACTTTCGATTTTCTAATTACACAGTACACGGTGAAGTGACTGTATACTACACGACAACATCTCGACTGAAGTGGATTTCTAAGCGTGAAGTGTTTTATGTTTTGATAAAATTTCGTCAATATGTTTTTTTATTCCTAATCGTCTGTGTTAGTACTTTGAGTATAATTTTCTGTCTATTTCTTTATTTTTTTTTATGTTACAACCTTATGGCCCGCCTGGTGGTAAGCGGCCACCATAGCCTTTATAGTTTATAAGTTTTGATAGATGGATAGTATAGAATAGACGCTCGAGATAACAAAAATATCACACGGACCCAATTCACCTACCCCATGGAGCCCTGGAACCTTACTAACTGACAGAAAGGTAATGTTATTTTACTGTCATCTATTGTGAAGGTTTTTTCCCCAGACGGGCGCTCCAATTCAAGCGGCAAATCCGTTATGCTCGATCTCGCTTAAAATCGCTTATATCTTATCAAATAACAACTGTTCCAACCTATCGCAATTTAAATTTAAGCGCAGAAGCTATTTTGTTTTTTTAGTAGGCACTTAGTTAAATTTTATTCTGGTTTTACTTTACAACTTCCGTAGGAATCGAGTGACGAGTCGGTCGTCATGTCGCACTTGGCATCGTTCGTCACGTCTCATATCCATTTCTCTCTGAAATACCGACGGTTTTTAATCCCAGCTGTTCAATATAAAAAACGAAAATTTATATATTGTTTTCAATCTGTCTTATTTTATCTTCGGTGCTTATAACTTCCGTATTACTACTTGAACTTGGAGCAATACAGTGCATACAGTATAATAGCTACATATTTATTTATAGATGGTCAGTTTACAAATCATAATATAATAGATTAACTGAAGAATTTCATATAAAATGTAATTAGAAGCTCTATATAAAAGTAATAGTTGGTCACGAGTTAGAAAGTGAATTCGGCGACCGGTAAAGCCGGCAGCCGTAACCGTGGGAACCTGGATGTGACGTCACTGGCCACCATTAATTAACAACCTTATGGTGCACGTTTAAGAACCATTATCAAACGATGGAACGATGGTATAAAATCATAATAACCGCCGAATCATACTGGGCATATCGTCGGTAAGTAGGTTGCGCCACGTTCCGCCTACGCGTTCGGGTTTACGAGAACTTATGAATATGTATAGCCCAAGGTCTATGCAGATTGCTTTACCTTTATAGAAATAGTAATAACTCACCTTATTTTACACCAGGTCTACCTTTTTCTATTTGGACTGTATAACGGCTTCATAAATATTACGATACTACATAAACAGGAAACTAAACAAACGTAATATAAAAAAACCTGCTTTAATATTAGATTTATGACGATGAAGTAGTTTATGACTGATATAAGTAATTCCAGTTTTCCAATTATGCCCTTGACACTGAACCCAACTTAAAGGTTTTCGAACATTGAAGGGCACTCCTATGCGTCATGAAACGAAATTATGTATCTTCGTTTTAACGAGTAGAAATTGTTTTCTTTATTAGTATTTAAGAACAGACTTAGCACACTCCCATGACGTAAATGTACTGGAAGCAAAAAAAACCTAGCTCCGAAGGATCAGGCTGAGTCAGGCTAGCGACTTGACACAACTTCTCAAATGCAAATGGCCTTGAGTAGGAATACAGTTATTTGCATCTGCCTTGTGCTATCGCACTTTTAAGGCCTTGCCAAATTTGGATATATGTCTTAAGTTTATATTATAATCTATGTAGTAGTAGCCAATTAACCCTGTTCTGGAAGGATTGCTGCAGCTTTACGTATCTCTGCCACATCAGATATTTTGGACATGAATTTCACTCAACTTTACATCTGGGTGGGATTGAAGAGTTGACAAGCTTGTCCATGCCCTTATTTAAACTACTCCATGTACCAACTATAAAACAAAAGCATTAAAACTGTAATTAAAAAAAAGTTATCTTTTGTCCTCAGACCGCTTCCAGGTTTTCTTTATTCTAGGTATAAGGTACCTATTTACTTCACTCCATATACTATTTAAGTTACTAAAGCGTTTGTATTACAATTGTTAAACATTTCCCTCTTGTTCTCAGACGGGTTCCGGGAAGACGTACACGATGGGCAGCGGATGGGAGGGCGAGGGGGAGGGTGCGGTGGAGAGACGCGGCATCATCCCTCGCGCCATCCGGGACTTGTTCGCCGGCGCCGACCAGCGGGCAGAGGACGCGCGTGCGCAAGGACACCTGCCACCCGAGTTCTCGGTGCAAGCGCAGTTCATAGAGCTGTACAACGAGGATATTGTTGACCTGCTCGACCCTGCTAAGGATCCGTTCGCTAAGGTGCATTGACACGATGTTTTTTTTATTGTAGGGTAGTTTCTGTTTTGCAGGTGGATGCAGATTTCACCTACATGCAGAGCTCATTTCAGATTGTATGGATCTAGGTGTGGCTGGATGCAGCTTGCATTTTCATACAGATCTCGACTCGTTGGCGCTTCCATCCTAAGAACCAGACGCTCGCTGAAGAAGAAGGGATTGAGGACTAACTGCTTGGGCAAATAAGACTGAAAATACACATTAAACTTTGATATTATTCTAGCATATTAGTTTAATTTCTCCACTTCGAAGATATTAAAATTCTAACAATTGGTGAATTTCTAGGGAGCTCTAAGGATAACAGAGGATGGTTGTGGCGGCGTGCGCATCGTGGGAGCTTCCATGCGCGCTGTCAGAAACGTAACCGAAGCGTTGGGAGCGCTGCGTGCCGGTGCTCTCGCCAGGACTACCGCTGCCACCAACATGAACTCCTCTTCGTCGAGGTAAGGATAGTTCCAGAGAGCTCTAAGGATAACATAGGATAACTGTGGCGGCGTTCGCATCTTAGGCGCGTTGATGCGCGCTGTCAGGAACGTGACCGAAGCTCTAGGAGCGCTGCGTGCCGGTGCTCTTGCTAGGGCTACTACTGCCACCATCATGAATTCCTCGTCATCGAGTTAAGGATGCTTATACCTTTGGAATCTTTTTCCAAAGGCGTTTTATTATATATATTATCGCAAGGTTTAAACAACAGTTGAAGCTGAATGCTGCTCTACTGTACGTATATGATGCCTCGCTTTTACAACCTAACTTATGAGCTAACTAAATACGGATTCAGGACTATTTCCGCAATATCAGTAGGAATGTCATTGCAGATTTTGCCGCAACTGTTGCGGGCTTTAATTAATTCGCGATTTAGAGAGTTAATCTTTGTGAAATTATTAGTTTCCCATGGAAACTTCCACCCCCCTTTTCATCCACTTAAAAGATGATTTCTGGAATAAAAACTATGTCTTTTCCCGGGTTTCAAACTATCTCCAATACAATTTTCATCTAAATAGCTTTAGCCGTTTAAGCGTGAAGAGGTAACAGACAAACAAATTTTCGCATTTATAATACATATTAGTTTGGATAGTATGGAGTTTGTTGTATTCTTATTTCTTATTGTATACATAAAAGTGATGGTGGTTATTTAACGCACACGCACGCGCGCGATCGTATCGTATATGAGATTCATACCTACTCGTTTTCCATTTCAGATCACATGCCGTGTTCACATTGCTAATGCGTCAGAGACGACTGGCGGCTGACATGGAGGCGCAGGACAGGGAGGCCGATGCGGAGGCGCCGGAGCAATACGAGACGCTCACAGCCAAGTTCCACTTCGTAGACCTGGCTGGCTCTGAGAGACTCAAACGCACGGGTATGTTTTGATAAGACAATTGTAAGCTGACATTAGGTCTGACTAGAAAAAGAAGACTTGGGATTAAAATATTTAAATTTGTAAATGACATAGGATTCTCGACTTGGATCGCTCGTCTAGGAAAATATTCTCCACCTTACAATAGACTTTAGTAAATTATAGTGTAAAAAGGCTACAACTTCATGATTGTTCCAGTTGTGTAAGTAACATGAAGAAGCATGGGCAATTTGCTATACTTACCTGATATAACAGTCTTTTTAGGGACTCCAGGAGCTCAGTGCTGAAAACAGCAGAGGGTTGCGTTACCTTACCGAGGCCTAAAAGGTGTCTGATTGGTAAACTACATTACCATCACTACATGAACATAATCTAATTATTGTCATTTAAAACTCATATTATCAATAACAATTGTACTTAAATCATTATGCACTGTTTAGCTAGTAATTAAGAATTAAGATACAACAAATTGATAAAAATGGGGTTGAAATGACATATTAATACCAAAAGTCGTAAAAATGCAGTTGAGTGATTAAGGGGCTTCATTCCATATAAGATTTTTTTTGTTTTTCAGGAGCGACAGGGGAGCGTGCCAAAGAGGGTATCTCAATAAACTGCGGTCTTCTCGCGCTCGGCAACGTTATATCAGCACTGGGCGACAAATCACGCAAGGTCCTGCACGTTCCTTACAGAGACTCGAAACTGACGCGATTACTGCAAGACTCTCTCGGGGGTAAGTCTAATTGAATATAAGTGAATACTTCGTGAAAATTCTTAAATCGCGGTAACTAGAACCAGAGTCGATAGATACCTAAGTTTTAATGTGTACTAATCTTTAAAAATAATTACTGTTGATTGCGGTGAAATTATGATTACGGGTTCGACTATGGTTAGAATAGAACAGCTTGCTTTATCCATTAAAGATCTATAATTCTATCATATATATAGCTGCTACTATAGAATAAAGATTATATATGTTATAGTAGCAGGTTATTTGCGAAACCAGAATATCCATTCGTACAATGCCTACTCTGAAAAATTCCATGCTTGCAAAACCTTAATCACCACCAAAAGGAAGTGTTATTTTACTGTGGTCTACTGTAAGGTGAAAGCCACTTCTCAGCTATACCATCAAGCGGATCATGTGCTTTTCGGGCCCAGATCTTCTATACATATAATAAAATAGTTGGAAAGTCAAAACTGTACATTGAATATTTTTTTAAAAGAATACTGGTGTGTGTGATTGACAATCGATACTGAAGCCAAAAATATAGTTTTTAGAATTTTTGACTGTTCGTCTGTATGTATGTCCAGGATAAACTCAAAAAGTACGGATTTACTACTAATTTGGCACGAATATTATTAAGAAGTCGGGTCAACATATAGGCTACATATTATCACGCTATCACCTACGGGGAACGAGCAGTGAACCTTTATTTCTAACTAACTCCACGCGTACGAAGTCGCTTGCGGCCGCTAATCTTTATATATATAATTCTTCTGTGAGTGTGTATGTCACTGAACTTCTCTTAAACGACTGGACCGATTTTGATGAAATTTTTTGTGTGTGTTCAAGGGGATCTGAGAATGGTTTAGATTCAACATTTTGTCCGCTGGACAACTATTTTTTTAGGGCGGTACGAAGTTCGCTGGGTCAGCTAGTATAATTATAAATCCCATCTTTCCCAGGAAACAGCAACACAGTTATGATAGCTTGTGTATCGCCAAGCGATCGGGACTTCATGGAAACCCTCAACACTCTGAAGTACGCGAACCGCGCGAGGAACATCAAGAACCGATGCGTCGTGAACCAGGATCTGACGTCACGCACCATCCATCAACTAAGACAGGAAGTGGCCAGGCTGCAGCTAGAGCTGGCCGAATATAAGCAGGTGAGGTCCTTTGTCACGTGCTTATGTATATCCAGGTTCTACGATGTGACGTCACGCACTATATATGTATTAGCTGACACCCTCGACTCTCTGAAGTACGCGAACCGCGCGAGTAACATCAAGATCCCATGCGTCGTGAACCAGGATCTGAATAACCGGGATCCAGGATCTCAACTAAGACTGGAAGTGGCTAGGCTGCAGCTCGAGCTGGCCGACTTCAAGCAGGTGAGTCTTTTATTTAGCCCGACGTAATGGGAATGGGCACTCTACGGAAAACGAGGGAAACAGGAGGAAAATGCTCACTATAATCCACAGCCGGCTACAGGTTTAACTCATATTCTTACTGGCTAAATACCATCTGAAAAATCCAAGAAACCAATGCCAATCCAGGAAGGGTTTTTTGATGCGACTACCGCTTTGGAGGGAGTGACGCGAACGCCGTCATAGTTTACTATAATTATATAATTGCGGCGGAGGACTGCTCAGGATGTTACTATGTCCCTTGCTATGAACAAATCTTGGGTCGAAGCGTTGAGAACCAGGGTCTGACGTTACGGACCATCCACCAGCTACGACAGGAAGTGGCCAGGCTGCAGCTCGAGCTGACCGAATACAAGCAGGAGAGATACTATGTCCTGTGTTTATGTAGAACCAGGTTCTACGATCTGACACCAAGCACTTTATATGTATCAGCTGAAACCCTGAACACTGAAGTACGCAAAAGCAGGTGAGATACTGTGTCCCGTAAGGGAAAAGCTTGGGGAAATATCGTGATCTTTGCCCTGAGCTGCGGCCCAACGTTGGTCAATCTTGGTCAGGCTTTGTGTACATATATGAATGTGTATGCTTTCAGGTATCGTTAGTACATATCAGCCTATTAATGTCCTTACTACTGGGGCCAATGGATGAAATGGGAGATCGGAGCGTGATCCACCACGCGGGCCCAGTGTAGATTGGTGGGTGCTAACGACTGCAGATGCAGCCGGGACCAATGGCTTAAAGTGCCTTCCGAAGCACGGAGGTGCTCGAGATGGTAAATTTTGGTCACCCATCCAATTACCGACCACTGGAAAGTTGCTTAACTTCAACGATCGCAACCGAACGCGCTAACGACTTGAACCATCGAGCTCCTTAAGGCTTTCCATACTATAATTTGATTTTCATATGGCCATAATTGAGTGCTTTTGCTGGTGGCGCCATCTTTTGACAAGGCGAGTGATGTTTTTGCGCTATTTAGTTATATGTAAGACGTATAGATGACGCCGCCACTTTTAAAAATTTACCTAAGTTGCATATTTCTTTAATATTATTCCTTACCATAATACTCTTTAAAGCTTACTTACCTATTTTATAAGCAACATATCATTTACCTAGATTAAAAGGGAGTTAATTCAAAAACAAAAAATTTAGAATTTACTTTTTTTATATCTAGATGTGCGATATTTTGAATGTTGTACAAAAATCTAACCTACCGAACGTATTTCCCAGGGCAAACGTATAATATCAGAGAACGGCGAGGAAGGCTGGAGCGACGTTGTGCAAGAGAACGCGATATTAACAGCGGAAGTGGAATCGCTCAGAAGACGCGTGAAGGCGATGCAGGGAACTATAGAACAATTGTCGGCGAGGAACAGCGAGCTGTTGGCTGAGAAGGCGTTAGGAAACTGGGCCCCGAAGGACAGCAGTCCTGAAGCTAGCGACTGTTCACTTAGTAAATTAGTTCAGGTACGTGGTTTATAATGTTATCTATAACATTACCGCTAATTTGTATGTTAATAATAGCAGTTAAAAATACTACTACCACTCATCACCAGCCTATTAATGTTCCCACTGCTGGGGCATAGGCCTTTCTTAGGACGGAATAGGGAGATTGGGCCTTGACCCACCACGCGGGCCCAGTGCGGATTGATGGGTGCTAACAACTGCAGATGCAGTCGGGACCGGCTGAACGTGGCTTCGAAGCACGGAGCAGCTTGAAATAGTAAATTTTTGGTCATCCATCCAATAATCGACCACTAGGAAAGTTGCTTAACTTCAACGATCGCAGCCGAACACGCTAACCACTTGCGCCATCGAGCTCCTCTCTCCCACTACCATTCGTTTTTCTAACTTATTAAGTTGTGAAAGAAAAACATGGAAACTACAGCTAATCACTGTAAAGATCAAAACTTGTTGATTGGAGAGTAGCTCTTAGCACAAAATAGATAAAAGGACGTATTGCGCCCCCCTCGAAGGTAATGACCTAAAGTTACCGCTATGGATTTTGACATCATGTGTTGCTAGTCGCGAATGAATAATGCTTGAAACTGCGCAGAAATGACGGTAAACCTAGGTAACGTTAAATGTGTGTGAAACAAAAGACGCGTTGTTTTGAGCTTGGTCATACTCGTCGTACTTTGTGCTCCTTAGTTTTATCTATTCTGTGCAACGATATTAAATACCCTAGATACACCAACACGAACAAAATCGTGCATAAAACCTGTCCAAAAGGTACATTGGACGATTATTATTTATTATATTATTTATTATTTAATGTATACTGTATAAGGTCTTAATTAAAACGCATTTCTTGACAGAAGAGAAGAGTCAGAACGGTTCTATCTAACTATATGCGGAAGAATGAACTTATTTCTCTGACTCTACGCGCAAATCTGAATGCGCTGTTAGCAATATAGTAACAGCGCATGGTACGGACCTCGAGGAAAAGAGACGGTTATTTTACTTACCGTGCATTTGAATATTACAAATATTTTCTATTAAATCAGTTAGTAGTTAGTATTAGAACAAAATTTTCTTCATAATATGCGTTAAATTAACAAACATTGATAAGATACCTTTAAAAAAAACGACACTTTTAAATACTATTAGTATTTTTTTCGCATTTTTCACGGAGCTCTGCGCCAACTTGACTTTTCAACGGTCCGCGCGTGACTGTCAAATAAGAAGTGCTTGAGTGGGGTTCAAGCACTTCTTGATTAGGACACATTTTAAGCGCACGTGGTGTATCTAGGATATATTTTAATATCGTTGATTCTGTGTAAACTCCTTGCGCCTACTCAGTTACTCAAACTGTAACTAAATCAACATCTGGTCTATTTCTCCTTATCTTCATTATTGTTTGTTCTATAAAGTTTTCCTTATATAATTCTCTCTCCTTCTACGTAGGGTTACGTGAGCGAGATAGAAGACCTGCGCGCTCAGTTGATGGAGGCGACGGCTATGTATGAAGCGAGCCGCCGTCGCGAGATGAAAGTCACTCGGACTAGGCACGATTCAACGCACGACGCCTCGTCGATACTGGACGATGCTAAACGAGAGCTGGATAAGGTAATATTAACGCTGACTATTGACTTTTATATTATAGAATGCTATATAAAAACAAAATAACGTACCAATTGTTGGAATCCGTATTTAATATCAATATTAACAGCTATATAACTATTCTGAAAGAACAAACAATTAATAACTTTTTAAAATGATTATTTTGCTCCATGGCCACGAGACCTAAAACGCTTGAGATTGGCCAAGACTAAAATAGCGTCACACGCTAGTAAACCTCAGGCCAAAGTGACATTACATTGTATCGTTTGACGTTTTAATGACAGTCGTGTGACGTCACATACTAGTAAGACGCCATGATGTCCAGAGTAACGTTTTCGCGGCAACTTGAAAATATAATTTTTGATTTAGTTTTTGTTACGAAATAACACAACAATTATAAATATCTACTTTTTATGGACTCCATAAACATAAGTAAATAACGTGAGATCTTAGTCTAAAACTTGTCAAATACCCTATTATGAGTAAAATCATTAACAAAATATTAGTGACTCCCATAGATCAGTGCCTAAACGAGATTTATCACTCTCATTTTCCGAAATAATAAACAAAAAGACCTTTCTACTTTAGCGTTAGTTATACTAAGCGAAATATTGAGCCCGAGGTGAGTTGGTGATTAAAGTGTTTTTTTTTCTTTTCAAATGTTAGAGGAAGACACATACTCCTACTGCCTCGCTTCCTAACGTCTCTCACGCTTTTATGTTTTTTCTTTCTTTCTTCCTATACCTTTAATAAAATAAAATGTAAGACCAACGACCTTATCATTTTCTCACTTTTCAATCTCCAGGGGAGGGAGAGCCCTGGTACTCTGAGATACAGGCGTTCTTCCTAGTTCAGGCACCAGTCTCTCACAATTTATTTTACTGATCTTATATAAAATTATATTATAATAAGTTGTCATGTGTTTTGTTGACTGTGGAAAATGACTCTTATCTCTATAATTTTTATTATTTTTTAAAGCATGTAACTGCTTGATGTTTAAATCTAAAGAAAATATAACTAGAAAAAATTCCACGCGGACCAGGCAGCAGACGGGACTCGAACCCGCACCCTTCGCAATCCGGGCGAATGCACTGACCAATTATGCTACCGCGGCCCTCACGGACCGCGTCGAAATTCCTTCTAGCTATTCTTAAGCTGCAAGGCAGCGCCATCTCTTCGCATTATAGGTAAACCCACAATGTCAAATGAATACTTTTACGAGTATTAAACATTTGAAAGAAGAAATAGCAATTATAGTTATAATTTTTATTATTTTTTAAAGCATGTAACTGCTTGATGTTTAAATCTAAAGAAAATATAACTAGAAAAAATTCCACGCGGACCAGGCAGCAGACGGGACTCGAACCCGCACCCTTCGCAATCCGGGCGAATGCACTGACCAATTATGCTACCGCGGCCCTCACGGACCGCGTCGAAATTCCTTCTAGCTATTCTTAAGCTGCAAGGCAGCGCCATCTCTTCGCATTATAGGTAAACCCACAATGTCAAATGAATACTTTTACAAGTATTAAACATTTGAAAGAAGAAATAGCAATTATAGTTATAATTTTTATTATTTTTTAAAGCATGTAACTGCTTGATGTTTAAATCTAAAGAAAATATAACTAGAAAAAATTCCACGCGGACCAGGCAGCAGACGGGACTCGAACCCGCACCCTTCGCAATCCGGGCGAATGCACTGACCAATTATGCTACCGCGGCCCTCACGGACCGCGTCGAAATTCCTTCTAGCTATTCTTAAGCTGCAAGGCAGCGCCATCTCTTCGCATTATAGGTAAACCCACAATGTCAAATGAATACTTTTACAAGTATTAAACATTTGAAAGAAGAAATAGCAATTATAGTTATAATTTTTATTATTTTTTAAAGCATGTAACTGCTTAATGTTTAAATCTAAAGAAAATTATCTCTAGTCACACTTCGACAAAGTTGCTTTTTCGGGTAGTCTAGAGTATGATTTCATATCTTGACATTTTGATATTAAATAAATGATTATTTTGTCATTAACCGAGTTAAAAAAAAACCTCCTTTTTTAGTTTCTCAATTCATCAGTATATTTTTAAAATACAAAAATTTTAATGTACAGGAAAAAGAACTCCTCGCGCGCAGTATGGGCGAGCTGGAGTTCCATCGTAAGCTGAACATGAGCGACAGCGTGACCGGCTCACTGGAGCGGGACGAGAGGGAACCGCGGGCCTTAGGGGACCGGGACGATAGGGACGCGCGGCCCATAGGGGAACGGGAGCGGGCCGAGGGGGAGAGTGCGGATGACTCTTCTACTTCTGATCATGGCGACGCGTCAGATTCTGATGGAGACGACTCGGAGACTAAAGGTACTAAGTATATTAATCTTAAGAGAATTTTACTGGAAAAAAAATCACCCGGTCCAAGTGTCATTACGGGCAGGATAGGATAAGCTGTTCTTTGTCTCTCTTTCTGTCTCTCCCTCTCTCTTTCTTTCTCACTCTCTACCACAAACTTAGAAAGTAGACCGATAGGGGATTCGGAGGGAACCGAGGGCCATAGGGGGCGAGATTTGAGGCACACGCGGCCCATAGGAGAACGGCAATGGGCCAAGAGGGAGAGTGCGGATGACTCTTCTACTTCTAATCATGTGGACGCGTCAGATTTTGATGGGGATGATTCGGAGACGTAAGGTATTGTACTCATATATGTATGGCAGTGCGAACGGGCCTAGAAGGAGGGAGATTGTGGACGATTTCTCCACTGCCGATTATGAAGACGCGTTTGATTCTGATGGGAATGATTGGGAGACTAAACTTCGTCTCTCTTTCTCGCTAACTCTCTGCTATAGACAGATAGTGGGAACGGGCCGAGGGAATCATAGTGACGCGTCAGATTCTGATGGAGATGATTCGGAGACAAAAGGTGGTATACTCATATTTGTTTTTGCTACAACACTCTGCTATAGACCGATTGGGGTGCTGGAACAGACTAAAAAGGAGTATGCGGACGACTCCTCCAACGATTCCAGCGGAAACGACTCTCTCTAAAATTGTATGAATTACTTTGATTGTAGAGAGCGCGAAATAGAGAAAACCGATGCAGGATATTTTATTTTGGATTTTCTACCACCTTTCTTGATATAACACGTCGCTGTTTTAGGCAAGAATATCTTAATACCTATTTATTCTCATTTTCAATGAAACCTTCTAACGTTATTGCTTTCATATAGGGCAAAGAGTACTATCAGCTCAACTAGCAGCGTTAAGCGAGGACATAGACACGAAGGCGCGTCTCATAGAACAGTTAGAAGTGTCGCAGCGCCGCTTGGCGACGTTGAGACAACACTACGAGCAGAGACTTGATACACTTCATCATCAAATCAAGGCTACGAACGATGAAAGGGACAAAGTACTGGCTTCTTTAGGTATGTTGGCATTGTTTTAACTAGATGATTTCATTAGCTACGTTTTTATCTAGATGATTTGCTTCTAGTTTGTTGTTGAGGTTTAATTTTCATCTATACTCTATACTTTTATATAAAGAGGTTAAAGTTTTTGACAATTGTGACGTTGTGGGGGAAATAATAGAAAGCCATGTTATTTGTGAGTGTCATAGGCAATACGTTACAACAATTATTAATGAATGCGATACTTACTTTATTTTTCGCTGCGACGATTGAATCAGTATTTAGTTTATAATAAAAGACCGCAAATATTTACGGCCTAATAATAGAATTTTTATATTTAAAAATAAATTTTAATTGACTTCGTGGCTTTAATTTTGCTTCAATTACGAATAGACATTAAGTGCCTATTTACCGAACAAGTAAAGTTTTTGTGTTCTGTAATGATTTAAAAAATCCATTGGCTCATATCATCACAATCATAACATGAAAGATCGTGAAAATTAACGATTATATAAGATTCAGGTTGTTTAGAGATATTATTAAGCTAATAGTTCATTATTTGTTCTTCTCCTTGCCACTCCTCATTAATAGTCTTTCGAGCTAAAACATTAATACGTTTGACCATCCAACATTGTAAACATCCGAATTCGACAGCGTCCCAAGCATCACCGCCGAGCGATAAATTGAAGCGCGTCAAAGAAGAGTACGAAAGACGTGTGTCCACTATGTCACGGGAACTGAGACGTCTGCAAGCGGCGCAACGGGAACACACGCGTCTACAACGGTCGCAGCAACAAACCGCCAGCCAGCTGTTAGCGCTGCGCAACGAGCTGCAGAACATGAAACGGGACAAGGTGCGTACTGTGGACCCTGACCCCTCGTTTACACCGAAAAACAAGTCATAAACTAGTTTTGCACAAAACTGTATGCTTATTGTGGTTGTTTAAACCCACGTCTGTGTAAGTGTAAAAAACATGACTCTAAGTTTGTTTTCTTTTACAGGTAAAATTAGTACAGAGGATGCGAACAGAAGCTAAACGTCATGCACAAGCCGAAGCCGCGAGAGCCAAAGAGGTAATAAATACTTGTGAACTATTTTTAAATTTATTTTTTTATTAATGAACTTTTTGTAAAAAATGTTAATTATTTTTAGGTGGCGCAACTGCGTAAAGAATCGCGGAAGAATGCAAACCTAATCAGATCATTGGAGGCTGAAACTAAGCTCAAAGAACAGGTAATAAGAAAGTCTTTTCTTACTTCAGAAATATTTATTAGTTTGATGATATACATTTAACAAAACTAACGACTACTTATTAAGATCAACGGTCCAAGCATGAATTTTGACAGCTCCGTGTAATCGTATCGTCATCATCAAATTTTGTATGGCAGGAATCACTTTGTTCTTACGTCCGGTAGGGGCGTCGCTAAGTTTTCATATAAACTTTAACGTTTCGATCCTCCGATCACATTTATTCGACCCCTTAAAAGTTGATATAGCGACAAAAATAATTGTTTATGATATTGTTTTATAAAGATACATAGATTTGATTTTAATTGACAGTAGACAGCACTGAAATAAGCATACATTTTACTTATCGACATAGGTATTGAAACGGAAACAAGAGGAGGTGTCACTACTGAGACGTGGCCACAGAGATAAACTCAGCAGTCGAGCCGCTGGCAGATTACATGGTAAGTAAAATACAATAGTAATAAAAAAAATAGCGCCTTACTCGACACTTCTTACTATTGAAAGCAATTCGACAATCGAAAAATATCTACAAATTTCAAATGTCCAATTGTAAAGTATCATTATACGAGTTGAATGAGAGAGCTGTGTTTATTTTGTCGGCACTTCTTTTGGCTATTCGTGTTTGCTATTTGTAAACTTAACATCAGTCTATCCTTTTCATTTCTTATAAAGCATGATATGGACAGACTATTGTCAAGTTTACAAATACCAAATACGTATAGCCAAGTAAAGTGCCGTCATTGGATATGTGTTGTTGTGTAATTATTCACTGTGTGCAAATTAAGCCGGATCTTTTACGCAGTGTTTTTGTAGATGTGCATCTTACATAATGTTTTGTTAACTTAGCCATAATTACGACGTGACTTTTTTATTGAAACAAATTTTTTTAAGTAAAAAAATATTTTTTAGCGATTATATTTGAGATTCTCTTATTAAGCGTGAATTTTCTAATATTTTCCTTTTTACCCTCAGAACGCAGCCGTAGAAATCGCATGACTCTATGCCGTGAAGCGTGGTCTAAGCTCGAATGCTGGGTGTCTCGCTCGTGCGCTGCCCGCAGCACTCTGGCCGAGCTGGAACAACAGCTGGAGCAGCAGCTGCGACAGCGGGACCGCGCCATAAGGGACCCCACGCCGGATCCAGACGCTGAGCATCTGCTGAGATATCTGCGCGCCGCCATTGCTGACACGCAGACGCAGATCATGCAGATAGAGGTAGGTGCCGGCCCATAGTTTGAGCTCAGCAGCTGCGGCAGCGGGACCGCGCCATAAGAGACCCCGACGCTGAGCATCTGCTGCGATACCTGCGCGCCGCCATTGCTGACACGCAGACGCAGATAATGCAGATAGAGGTATGGGAAAAATGGGCCCATTTTTCATGTCCGACTCTGGCTATGCTTAGCATTAGCTACATCGGAGTGACGTGAACGTGCCCATAAAGTTGAAAATTGTGGCAGTAGGTAGCCTGGAGTTTTTAGTGGCTGCAAAGCTACTATCTGTGGTGGGCATTATGCAGTCTATAATTTAGATTAAATGAACATTTTATTCTTTTGGTATTAGAATTCGCAATAATTCTTATTATATCGAGAGTATTATTTCAAAGAACCACCTATACATACTTTGGGTGTGTATAGGTGGTTCTTTGAAATCACGGCGACGGCAGACCCTGTGGCGGGTCTTCCGTCGCAGTGCTGCTCTATGAAATAACATGAAACAAACACTCGGATCGGACGTCCGCTCCGTGCTCCCGCTTAATGCAGAGCAGGCCCAAAATGTTATTGTCCGTAGTTTGTTTTTGGTAGTGCGAACGTCTTATAAATTTCGTCTTCAAACAGGAGGAGAACGACGAGAACGAGTTGACTGCGCTGCTGGAGCTGATCGAGTCGGCTGAAGTGGGCCGCTACGCTCTGGAGAGGCTGGCGGCGCTGGCGTTGCAACACGCGCAAGATGCAGCGCGTGCGCGTGCGCTGTTAGCTCAAACCAACGCGCAGCTTAAGGAGGTGCGTGTTCTACACTTGTATATTACCCGGGCCCGGTGTAGGGGCTGCTAGCGCTGGAGCGATTGACTTCGGTTGGCTTCAAGTTAAAACTGTAAACACTAACAGCAGTCACAGCCATGAACCACCAGCCAGCTGCGCCACACAACGTTACAGAACATGAAACTGGGATAATGAAAGTTTCCTTAACCTAAAAAATCAGATAAGTGTGAGCCGGGATTCACCCACCGAGGGTTTCGTAGAGTTTGTAAGTGCACAACATAAACGGCCGTATCTTTTTACCTGTTAACTTAGAAGTGTAATTTTTTACAGCTTTAATGGGGCTTTGATATGAGTATATTATAAGGTTTAAATTTAAACTTGATATTTCCACCCGTTCCTGAGATAAAGGGCTTTACAGGCAGACAGGCGGTCAAAAAATCTGATCCTGTAAGACGTTTTAGCCTTTTATGGGTAGGGTATTCTAAAACTAACATTCATTTGTTTATATCGCAGATGGAAGAGAATTCGGAGCGGGCAGCGAGTGCATTACGAGCGGCGGGTGCAGGCGGGGATCCGAACTTAAACGCGTGGGGAGCGCCGCACGCGTTAGCCGCGCTACTGGCGCACGTGTCGTCTGGCACGTGCACGCGCGCCGTGTCGCCCGTGGACAGGTAACCATGGCAACCTGACGCCGTGCATAGAGGTATAAGAATAGAGCGGGGAAGGCAGCTCTAAAAGTGTCCATCTAGTAGCTAGAGAAGGAAGATGAAAGACCGGTAGCTATCTCTCTCTCTTGTGACGCATGCGCATTAGTCGTTGATCCAAGCATCACATCGAAATAGTAACATGCTTACGGTTGCCAATAGAGTAGATGCGCGAATAGAGAGAGAAAGCTAGCGGTCTCTTATTTTCTTTCTCTTTCTATTAGGGGCACACTTCCCCTTGTAGTAGAGTCTATATCTCCCCTACTCTATTCTTATATCTCTATGGTAGGGAGCGCCGCACGCTCTAGCCGCGCTGCTGGCGTACTTTGCGCCCGGTACTTGTCGCCCGTGGACAGGTAACCATGGCAACCTGACGCCGTGAACCCGTGGACAGAAACCATGGCAACCAGAACGTGTAGAGATGTCCGCACGTTGCGCTCGGTACGTGCACGCACGCTGTGTCGCCTGTGGACAGGTAACCATGGCAACCTGATGACGTGCACCCGGGGACGGAAACCATGGCAACCAGAACGCGTAGCATAGAGATTAGAGATAAGGAGAACGATCGCTGTAGAAAATAAGTGTCCCAGAAATAAGGACAAAATAAGTGAGGCGCTGCGATCGCTAAGATGACTTGATAAAAGCGGGCTAATTTGAAATGACCAATGCCGCGAAGAAAATTTGTACAATATTCAACTAGCTTCATCTACTTGTACTCATAAACAGCTAACTTCACATATACTACTTACCGACGGCAGCGCGGCTGGTGGCTGAAAAATGAACTATAAATTCTACAAATTTTCAGGGTCAAGCGGGCTAATGCCTTAGTACGTAGCGATCGTTCTCCTTCTCTCTTACCTCCATGACGCGGAGGGAGAGCCGCACGTTTTGGCCGCGCTGCTGCTGGCTCACGTCGTCCGGCACGTGCACGTGGATAAATAACCTCAGCAACCGCATCCGGTGCCGTGTTGAAGAGAAGAAACGAAACACAAATCTTTTTATTTAGTTTGCTTACAAAAAAATAAAACGTCATATGCTTTAAATAAAGGCACCTCAGAACAAGAACCAAAGCATAGAAATAATGCTATGACGCTTGAGAGTACACTCCCATAGACATTTCACAACAAAGTATTACCCAACCAAAAAGTATTAATGGTGTTGGCAGGTTGCATATGACATTAGATCGCTTTTTGATTCGGTATCGTAAGATTGACAATAATTTGACGTTTGTATATGATACGCACGCTATTCATAGCAACATTTATATTTATATGTCCCTTTTTTGGTTATTATGTAAACATAAAATAATGAGTCGAATTTATAAGTTAAATTCTTTCTTTGCTTTACTTCTTGTTCTGTGACAGGCACAGAAAATTACCCCACTCCTAATTTATATCTATGATACATTGCGATGATAGACAGAAAAATGTGTCGCTGCAGCGATCTTCATAGTTTTTACCAGGTTTGTAATATCTCGCCATTTTTCTTTTAAAATGTTATTTTTCTTTTAAAGTTCGTTACAAGATACGCACCGGGCTTCGAACGGCGTCCGCGAAGTTGTTACAGCGCCCGCGTCTCCTCCCGATGACAACTTTAACTCACCTTTCCAGAGGAACACGTAAGAACGTTTAATAAAGATTTTCTTAATAATTATATTGATTTCGGATGAACTGATAGTATTCATGTATGTCTGTGTCGTTGCCGATGAAGTCTGTAGAATATCAGCATTGTCAACTAAGTCTTGACAAATGTTTGTTTCATTCCTTAAAACCACGTGATGTATGATTGCCAAATAGTGTGCTATTTACTGATAGTTTTCTTAGTTATTTGTAAATTTGACGGCAGTCCTTCTAGTACAAGATCCCAAAGCCAGAGCCAGATCTTACTTATCTTCTAATGGATAAGTATCTTAGTGGCGTTATAATCACTGGAAATTGGATCACTAAATAGCTCGGTGATTATCACTTCCATCTGTCAAAAGCAGTTAGCGAAAAGTCCTACTGCGTGTGTACGGACGGGCAGATGACCCCACGACCCAGTCGTTGGTAGAACAAAGTCCATACCTATTAAGCTAACATGATTTTTGTCGTGTGAGACGTGGTTCTGAACAATTATGAGGTCAGGGTGTCTACGGGCGGAAGGATTACCCCATGACATAGCCATTGGTGGAACAAACTCTATACTTATTAAGCTAACATGATTATTTGTCGCGTGAGGCGTGGTTCTGTACGGTTACGCGACCTGGGTGTGTACATGCGGGAAGATGATCCCATGACACAGTCGTTAGTGGAACAAACTACATTATGCTAACACCATTTTGTGTAGCGTGAGGCGTGGCTCTGTACGATTACGCGACCTGGGTGTGTACGGGCGGGAGGATGACCCCATGACACAGTCGTTGGTGGAACAAACTCCACCCAGGCCAGCGCCACTAAGTCGCGTTCCCAGTGCTCCTGGCAGCCTCAGGTATGCTGAAAATTATGTATATTTCAAGGTTTAATGCACTACATTGTTTCAAAGACCTCCGTGGCCGAGTGGTTTGTACGCCGGGTTTCATGGTGTCGGGTTTGAATCCCGGTGGGGGCAGATTTTTGTATGATGAACACGAGCATTTGTACTCCAGTCATAGATATTTAATATATATCTCTACATAAATATACTTATGTATCAGTATAATGTATTCCATCCGTTACCCTAGAATCCCATAACACAAGCCAACAGTGCTTTCTTTGAAGCTAATTGGTGTGAGTGGTATAAATATTTATTTATTTTACAAAAAATCCTACACCTTAGTCTCACATAAGAGAGGGATCTCTTCAATTAATCTGCCGCTTGTAATCGTCGTTTTAAAACATTAAAAATCGGCTAGACTAAAACTGTTAGAATTGTATTTTATTTCGTGCTTTGTTGGTTCCGGCTGCATCTACGGCTATATTAATACAGTACTGTGTCTGCGTGATCATACCCTATTCTTTCTATTCTGTTCATATGGAAGGCCTAAACCTCCGCGGTGAAGAAATTAATTAGCAGATAAATTATTAAATTTATCTATTAGCATCCACTCGAAACATGGTCCATATTATAGTTAGTTTATTTTAAAAATTAAAGTTTATTTTTCCACTATAAAAAGTATCCTGTCTCTATCCTGGTAATATAAACTTTATGTATGCCAAATCTACTATATAAAAATAAGTCGGGTTTTCCTTCCTGACGCTATAACTCCAGAATGCACGAACCGATTTCCACGGTTTTGCATTCGTTGGAAAGGTCTCGGGCTCCGTGAGGTTTATAGCAAAGAAAATTCAGGAAAAATTTCAAAAAAAAAAGTCCAAACGAAATGTTACATAAAACGAAGCCATCTGATGGCGAAACGGAGTTCGCCTGGTTTGCTAGTTTGATCTAAATCCTTTAAGACGTTTCTGTGTGGTCGAGGAACAAACATTGTGTGGGATTTCTCAAACGCGACTAACAACTTCACACGAATCTGACCCCTAAAACAATAATATTAAACACGCGATTATTTTAATCGCAAACGTTGTAAGGCTATGGTGGCCGCTTACCATCAAGCGGGCCATATGCTTGTTTGCCATCCTTTTAGCATTTATTTATTAATTATAAAGACAATCTCGATAACAATCTCAAACAGCTCGATATATTTCGACATGAAAATTTGTTTGTAATTTTGTAGGCCAATTACGATCATCCACTTTGTAACATCGAATCTCTCTGAATATGTATGTACTTAAAAATACATGTGTTTACACATAAAACATTTGTCTGCACATAAATATAATTAGGTATTTATACATACCTATAAATAAAAATATGATTATGTAAATATGAAGTTAATCGTGCATTTAATATCACATAAGGAAAAAACAAATTGCAGTTGCCTCTTCATAAACCCTACCTCTAAATTGTGGACAAAGAGACTTCTGTACTAGTCTGGATTGGTGCCTACAACAATGCTAAATGGGGTTGATTTACTACTTCTCCAATTAAATTGTTATTATTTATTATTAACATTGAAAAACGCATTTGGTTCAGAGGGCTAACTCCCCTTGGGGCGTCGTCACCAGTGTCCCCGCGCCGCGTGCCCGACAGCCCGCGACTCCCGCGAAGACATGTACCCGTGCCCGTGCCGCCTAAACCATCCTTGTAAGTAAAATAACTGAAATACAAAACACAAACACTTCAAATTATAATGCTGTTTCAAGAAATTGCACACTATATAACACATAACAAAGCACTGTGTTTTATTTGGCCGAAAAAAAGTCCCTCTTCTGTTTTTCGCTGTAACTGATCAAGAGACACACATAAAATGTACGAGTAAAATACCCAAGTGTCTATCTTAAATACTTTTTTTTTAAATCATGAACTTTACATGACCATATCGTGAAAAACAAAAATATTAATTCTGGAAGCGTAACTGACAAAGGCGTTCATTTGAAATAAATATGGTCTAATAGAACATATTTAGGCGCGTGTTTTAAAATTATATTTTTTAGAAATCCATTACTATGGGTCAAATAAAACACTGCGCAAAGATAGATCATAACACGAACGAATATGAATATAGTACTTAATAACAATTGCCGACAGTCGGCCGTTTGCCGTTTGAAGGGCTAATATATATTTTTAAGGTCTTGAATCCTTATGCCCCATAACATAACACAGACAGATCATAACACGAATGAATATGTTGGTGACTTAAAATTTATTAGAGACCATTTTCAATAACTGAATCTTCAATAACATGTGAGACGGTAAGAAACCTCTTGGTTGTATGAACTTACCAGCAAGTACAATTAACATTCTGGAAGTTATAAAATAGTAAACAACATTACTACAACCAACACATAACTGTTTGACTAACTATTATAGAAGATAAGCCCATGTAAGGGCAGCATAACGTACCTATTGTCTCGCTATTACTTAAACTGCTTGCTATTACTGAAATCAAAAACACCTTGAAACATTATTATGAATGTTATATGTAAAATACAAAGTTATATTTTGTAATCTTTTAACTATCTACTCTTTGTATAAAATAGCCCATAGCTTTTTAAATTACCAAATCAAGGTATTAGTTTAGTGCTTGTGTAGATATTTCTCTGTCTATCCCCTTCCCTCCGCAATCTCGCCACTGTCCGCATGGTACACTGCTTGGGTATATGTGCTATTAGATGACGTAGGGGTTAGATGGTATGTAGTTCCAATTAAACTGTATTGTTGTTTGTTTATAGAATGTATGGTGTTGATCAAACATCATGCGGGCATTTCACGTGGCTATTCGTATCATTTGCTATTTGTCATTTTGACAGCAGGTTGTCCGCATCATACTATTAAAGGAGTGAAAAGGAGCTACTAGTGTCAAGTTTACATATGGCAAACACGAATAGACATGTAAATGTCTGGGATCACTATAGATAAACAATGACTACGTCACGTAATGTATTGCAAAAATACTGTCACTACACGCCATTTCTTTCTTCTTTGCAAGACAACGAAAGTCGCAGAAATTCTAATACAACCATGTAAGAAAATATGGTTTAAGAATACCTTATTGTACATGGTTGCTTAAAAGCTTTACAATAAATAAGTACAGTATTTTTGCAACACGTTTTATAATAGTATTTGATAAACCCTAAGTATGTAGATTGTTAGATGTTTACAATAACTATAACGTTAATCACATGTGCAATGTATGAATAAATTGGCACAAATCTGTTCTTTTTCTTCTAAATTTCCTTAAAACGGCAATGTTTACTAATATTTTATATTCAAATACCTTTGGCTTCGAAAGTAAGAAATATCTTCTAGGGCTTATTAAAGGGCAGTAGACTCAAATTTTAGAAGTTTATACGACTTTCAATCTAAAATAAAAGAGATTTAATTGAATCCTCTCCAAAGTTAAGTTTCTTAATTTACTAGACTTCTTAATTTTTGTGGAAGAGGGAAACGTCAAGAAAAAACTAATTAGGATAGAATGAGAGGGCGCCAGTGTTAGTGTAGAGAATAAACAAACTACTCTTCTCACACGACCGCTTCTTGTCATTCTACTTTAGCTTGTAATTTCAATGCAGTTTTCACAGAAAAGTATTTATTACTACTATTTACGTCACTTTCTAATGAGTTAAAATCTGTATATGCAAATTCTAACTTAAGCTACTACCCTATTCTATCTTGACACTTAGTACTCTGTTAGACGAAATTCTCTTTAAAACACCCGCTGCATTGCACACGTGAAACAACGTACGGTGTGCGAGAGGCGGGGAAGGTGGTGGTGAGTGGTCGCGGCGGCGGCTCACTCGTGACTGGTTACTTGCAGCCTGCTGACTGAGCTCTCCATAGTCGAGGACTGACTTGCCCCGGGCAACCACTCTACGGAGACCCGTGGCGCTGACGCCGGTAGTGAACCATCGATAGCCTAGCTAGCCAATGCGTAACGATCGGATGGCATAAGTATTTGGAAACGTTGATAATTCCCTCACAAGCAAACAAAAAGTTAATCTTATCCAGCGCGAAGGACCAAAAACTAGTCATCAGTTTACGAATACTACATGCACATTTTGATCGAATGTCGTAGCATGCTCGTCTCCGTCTGTCAAACGATATGCAAGAATCGCAATGCCTTTACAGTTAGTGCAATATAACCGCTTAACAATTGCCAAATACTTTGCAATATCAAAGATATCTATCTCTCAATTAAATGTTGCCAAACTAAGTTAGTTGTAAGTTTCAACGAATAAAGATTAATTAACAAAATATTAGCCAAAGTAATAACAATAAGTATTCATTGACACTACAGAATAGTATAGTTCTTCATATTTACAAGCTTTATAAGAAGAATCGAATAAAACGGGATCAAATTTGATGTATTAACTCGTATACGTTTATTTATTCGGATAAAATGTATTAACTAATAATAACTAATCGTCCAAAGGCAGCTGGTTAAGCTTATGAAGCTTATTTTATATGAAGTATATAGCTTTAAGTTTTGGTCACAAATTTATGTAACTTTAGCTTTAACTGCCAATGTATATATAGGTGTAATATATGACGTAAGTAATAAAATGTTGGAAGTAAGCTTTTGTTTGTCTGCATCCCCTGGCATGACGCACTACGCGCTTTGTGTTTACAGCATGAATATCGATATTCTTCAATTAACTTTTGAAAGTACTACAGTATATAAATGTGCTTAATGTGAAATAGTTTACTTGTTGAATCAGTATTAATATTATAAAGATGAAAGATTTGATTGATTTTTTGTATGTTTGTTTGTATTGAATAGGCTCCGAAACTACGGGACCCATTTAAAAAAAATCTTACATATTTGGAATCCGACATTATCCCTGATGAACATAGGCTATAGAGTATTTACAAAAAAGTTAGGGTTCCGTATGAAGAATTCCATAATGTTACCTAGGGTGTGAATAAAATACCATTATATCGCTTACGCTGCGTAAGTCATTGACAATAGAGAAAAGTGATGTACTGAAGTTTTATAGAGGACATAAATATCTACATAAAATCAAGGATATCATATGTGCAGTTGTACCCGCGTTTTTTTTTTGAGGAAATAGGTTATAATGAGTCAAACTTAAAATTGGGTATATGCTGTGGCGGACGTTTTTACAGAACTTTCAAAAGAGAAAAATTCTGTCATACGTGATTTTTGTGTAACTAACTTTATTCATTTACGCAGGGCACGCAACGGAATCTCCGAAATGGAATATGTTTACCCGTTTTGCAATATTTTACATTGATACTCCGTCCTACTTGTCGTAGTGTAATATTATATAGCCTTAAGTCTTCCTCAATAAATGCACTGTCTAACACAAAAATATTTTTTTAAATCGGACCAATAGTTCCTGAGCGCAAATCGCTCAACATTCAACCTAAAAATATGCATCGGTACAAAGGGTCTCAAAATAGTTTCACTATTAGTTAAATAATAATTATATAAATAAATTCATTGTGTATAATACAAGCCTGAGAACAAAAACTATAGTTTACACAACAGCTCTACACCAAAGCGAAGCGAGGGCGGGCCACTAATATTTAATTTCTAAATAAATTGATTAACAATGCAGTGAACATTGTAAAAAATATATTGGTTATGTTTACTTATGACACTGTTTTTTCATTCGTTCACTCTGTTTCTATGTTTTTGTTTAGCATCATTTGCAAAAAGCACTGTATTTTTGTATGCTAGTAAGCATTTCGTATTATTTTTTAACTATTTTTTGTTTTCCACTAGAAATTTTAGAGTAAAGTAGATGTAACATGTTCAATTGGATGTTTTAGAATAAGCACAGTTTAAAGGAAGTCGTCCATATAGTATAGTTACAGGATGTTGTATACAATTACTCAAAGCAAAAGTAAGTATTTAATGTTTCAATATTGTTAAAAATAACTAATGCCTCTGCATGTTCGTGTCTCATTTCACATATTTATTCATGTTGCCTGTTTGTTACTACTAACACGGTATGTCTATTGTCTCTAAAGCTTATGAACTAATAGAGGATTTTCAATAGTTACAAACACGTTTCATAAACATACGAAACGACTACAATTTTGTTACTTATCAAATTTGAGACAATCTAACTCTTTATTTTTTATGAGTTTAGTAAAAATTATATTATACAACTTGAGCCGTGAAATGCTGAAAATGGGTTTACTGCTTTGTTTTCTTACCAAGAAGTTGTTTATTTTTATATAGCCCCCCTGACAGTATGTGATTACCATTGTCTATTAGGCACCTGCAATACCAGGCTGTAATATTTGCAAATTGTTTATTTTGACACCAAAAAATCTCACCATCTCTGTCCTCATAGAGCTTTTCTCTCTGAGTTTTTTTATAACTGGGTAAAGATTACGATGAATTGAATATTATAGCATATGTCTGATAAATATTTTAAATCTGAATGAAACTTACATCATCATCGCTGTGTAGGTAACACATTTCATGCAATATACAAGGTACATAAGTAGATTTCAAGCCTATCATAAGCAAAAATTTCGATTAAATCATAATCAAAGGCTACCAATTTCATTTATAATAAACATTATCTTCCATAAATGAAACTTTCCAAAAATCATAATCAAACACGACCGATTTCATTTTATTAAAAAACTTATTAATATACCACATTCTTCCCAAATCAGTTGACCGATTAATATGGTACACATTACATACAAACATGAAGGTGAAACATATCATTACTTACGCAAAAGTATTGTCTTATAAGTGCGATTCAAAACTTTATGGTGGCCGTGAAGTTAGCAAAGAGCGTAGGTTTCAGTTCAGTGAAATACCGCGCGTGCCGCCGCCGTTTAGTTTGAATCGCTCTCTGTTTGGTTGTGTCCGTTTTGCGGCTTCAGCTAACGCTTGCGACTAACACAGAGACAGCGTGGCAGTGAACAATACTCCACCCGCGTCGCCGGGCGCCACAAGGCGGGCCAGGGACGACGACGTGTTCCTACGGCTCGCCGGAGCGCCGGACAGTTCGCCACAGGGCATTGTCAAGGAGGTACCACTCAAGGTAAAAAAAATGTCCACTTCATATATTCTCGTATTCCTTCTTTACAAAATACCATAATATATGGCAAAATACGAGAATCATAGCTGAAACTCCCAGGATATGAGCATGGTTAAACATAGCCATAACTCATTGACGCCAAATTTGCCATTGTTTTAATGTTAATTCAAGACATTGTCAATGATTGATCGTGACAGTCGTCTAACATGTGTTCTGGGAGTATTTGAAACAAAAGCCTTTTTTTCTGCAGCAGAAGTTCTTTTATAATAATAACTCCACTGTCGAATATATGAAGACAAATTGTGGAGCAAACGTATCCAAACTCGTACTCTAGAATGATTTTTTTATTAATAATGTTAGTACAAAAACGTATATGATTTAGTCTACTTAGTACGTACGGTCAACAGTCATATGTAGCTTTATAAATGTAACGGGTTAAAACGCGCACTTTATTAAACTTTTTTGTACCTTCTTCATCCTGACGTTTCTACAAGTCGTGGTCACGGAGCGACTCAACGTCGGGGCAATGATGGTACGAAAACCTTTAACAAAGTGTGTGTTATACCCGGTTATATTTATAATGCAACGCGAAAGTTTCAAAGCATTTAGGTAAGTTTTATCTTATCAAACTCATCGTAGTTTGATAAGATAAAACTTACCTGTTTGGTAAGTATGTGTTTCGCCCCTGAGCAGCGTGTGAGTGGCGGGGGCGCAGCGGGCAGCGGCTCGTGGCTGTCGTGCACGCACGTGTGCGAGGGGCACGCCGGCGCCGCTCTCGCTCTCGCCGCCACCAACCATCTCCTCTACAGCGGGGGCGTTGGTGAGTAGCATAGCATTACACTTAGCTCACTCTACTTTATACTGATTCTCATAGTTTACGTTATATTTTATAGTGTGTTGAAAATTTACCCAGATTTCAGTATGAAATATCCTCTAGAGAAGGCCTTTGGCCGGGAGTTTTATGAAATAGGGAGATTGGGCCATGAGCCATCACTCAGGCCCAGTACGGGTTGGTGGATGCTAACAACTGCAGATCCAGCCGGAACCAACGGCTTAACGTGTCTTCCAAGGCAGTTAGGAGCTTGAGATAATAATTTTGGTCACCCATTCAATGTCTGACCACTGCGAAAGTTGCTTAACGCAGCCGAACGCACCGCTTAACCTAACCTAACCACTTGCGCCATGGAGCTGCTCTTCTGATTTCCCTACTTTACGTTATTTTTCATAGTGTGTTGAAAATTACCCCAGATTTCTGTATGGAATACCTACCAGCAATGTAAATTGGTGGATTTTGCTTTATCGTAGTACAGATTTTGTAAGTTGTTTGCGAAAACTTTATATAACATCTGCGATAACCGGCGAGCGCTTTCACAAGCAAATGTGTTTCGTGACAAATAAACACTAACCTCTTTATTAATCGACATAGAATATCATTGAACAAGTTTCGCAGTGCTTTGTGCTTTTTATCAAATTAGGAATGTTATTTTAGTTATGTGAACTACACATTGTTTATAATGCTATTCTAACTTTATGATAATACTTTAAAATGGACTTGCACTAACTTCAACTACCATTTAGTTTGTTCTTCGTTTATAAATAAGAGGTTTACGTGTATTCCGTTTGCGTTTAGACCGTACAGTCCGCGGTTGGGACTTGACCGCGGGAGCGGAGGTGTGGCGCGGATGGTGCGGCGGCGCGGTGACCGCGTTAGCAGCCACAGGGGAAGGGGAGGGGGAGATACATGAAGACAGCGGCCGTTTGTTGTTAGCCGCCGCTGGTGCCGCCGTACGGATCTTCGACGTGCGCAGTCGAACGCCCGTCAACACACTCTGGTAATTAAATAATAATATTTGGATTTTTAAATGTTGTTACATTATACTTTTAATCTTGTGAAGTTTTTTCGCTTGGTTTTCTCCGCAGCAAAAAAATATGTCCAATAACTAGTGGTAGGGAAAAAAATGTTTGGACGATTCAAAAGAGTTGTACTGTATATCTAATTTGAATAAAGATATATTGATTTTCGATTTCTGAAATGACTGATCTAATCATATACTCGTGATCCTCTGCCATGGAATGTTGCACTAGCATCTAGTCAGCTAGTTCGTTGATCGCATTTCAATAAATAAAACGCTGTGCCCGCCGCAACAGAGGAAGGGGAAACACACGAGGATAGCGATCGTCTATTGCTAGGCGCCACCGGCAGGATCTTCGACGTGCGCAGCCGGACACTTATTAAGACACTATGGCAAATATTCATTGACGAAAACCAGTGGTTCATAACCGCTGGTCCCTGGAAGCACTCGAAGTGGTCCGCGAAGCCATTCGAAAAAATATTGCATAAGTAAGAGAACGCTAATTGATTTATTATACCTAGGGATCAAAACGTTAGCCGTGGTCCATGGCAAGACAGAAATTTTGACAAATGGTTCCTCGTTTTTAAAAGTTGAAGAACCACTGATCTAAACAGACACATAATGAAGTGATCTGATCTGAATAAGTTCTCCTGTGAATTACTGCTGGCTGCCGCAGTCCTCATGTTCGATGCAAGCTCTGGTTATGACCTTGCGAATTGCGACATTTACACACTTTCGCGAGTAGCTCATAGCGGGCTTCAATATCATCAGACAAATAAATATATCAGCTATTTCTGTGTCCTACCATCCGGATTTTAGATGTGCGCAGTAAAACTGTCAAACTGTGTAAGTCTACACGGTCAATAACATAGTTCAAGTTACAGCTATATGAATATTATTGCTATGAACTACTGTTGGCTAATAAAATTTAAGTCTAAATGTATCCTTCTAGTTTTTTCATATAATATGTTTGCTACTAAAATGTTGTATATAACTTCCTACAACACAGGTCATCTGGGGCGACGGGGGCTTGCGGTGCTCGGGGAGTGGGGGAGGTGGCGGTAACCGCGCTGGCGCTGGCCAATCAGCAGCGCCTGTACACCGCCGCGGGGGACAAGCTGCGATTGTGGGACTTGAGGATGTAAGTATTGGGTTTTCCACAACGATATTAAATATCCTAGATACACCAACACGAACAAAATCGTGCCAGAAACCTGTCCAAAAGGTACATCGGACAATCCACTAGGCTCCGTAGGACGATGGCATTGTCAAAAACAATATAAGGCATTATTTAAACATTGAAAGTCACCTCTAATGCATACTGGATAAGGTCTTAATTAAAACGTATGCGCCAAAGAGCTATGATAAAGAGTTCGAAATACAAGCTCGCAAAATTTTACGACTTATTGCTATGCGGAAGAATATATACCTTATTTCTTTGACTCTACGCGCAATTCTGAATGCGCTGTTAGCAATATAGCAGGTACGAGCCGCGAGAAAAAGAGATAACTATATAACCGACCATGCATTTGAATATCACAATTTTTTTCTATTAAATCAGTTTATAGTAAGTATTAGAATAAAATTTGGTTCAAATGCGATAAATTACAAACATTGCATGGCCTGACGATAAATCGACACTTTACGTATTATAAGTATTTCTTTCGCATTTTTTCACAGAACTCTGCGACATTTTGACTTTTCAACATTCCGCGCGTGACTGTGAACCAAGAAGTGCTTGAGGGGCGTTCAAGTACTTCTATATATAATAAGTCGTATACATATTACGTCATATTTTGTATGTCATTCATGGTCATTTACCTTCCTGAATTGCCCCCCATGTTCTTATAGATCTTTGTCAGACTGTAGTCTTCTGTAAAGGGGAGGTTCCTTACGCAGATGAGTGCTCCAATTTAAACCGAAAATCTGCTATGCTTCTTATTTTTTCAAAAAACAAATAACGTTGACAAAGGTTAACGCTAGTATTTTTGTTTAGGATGGAGTGCGTATGCAAGGTGTGGTCGGGACACGCGGCAGCCGTTATGTGCCTGGTGGTGGGGCGTGGGGTCGGTGACCTCCTCGCTACCGGCTCGAAGGACCACTACGTGCGGACACTGGATATGTTGCCGCAAGACACAGGTACTGTGATGTTAGAGGGACAGTAGTGAGGTGTGTTGATAATGTGCCTGGTGGGGCGTGGGGTCGGTGACTTGCTCGCTACCTGCTCGAAGGACCACTACGTGCGGACACTGGATATGTAGCCGCAAGACACAGGTACTGTGATGTTAGAGGGACAGTAGTGAGGTGTGTTGATAATGTGCCTGGTGGGGCGTGGGGTCGGTAACTTGCTCGCTACCTGCTCGAAGGACCACTACGTGCGGACACTGGATATGTAGCCGCAAGACACAGGTACTGTGATGTTAGAGGGACAGTAGTGAGGTGTGTTGATAATGTGCCTGGTGGGGCGTGGGGTCGGTGACTTGCTCGCTACCTGCTCGAAGGACCACTACGTGCGGACACTGGATATGTAACCGCAAGACACAGGTATTGTGATGTTAGGGGACAGTTGTGAGGTATGTTGATAATGTACCTGGTATGGGGGTGGGGTCGGTGATCTGCTCGCTACCGGCTCGAAATACCACTACGTGCGGACACTGGATATTTTGCCGCAAGACACAGGTATTGTGATGTTAGGGGACAGTTGTGAGGTATGTTGACAATGTACCTGGTATGGGGTGGGGTCGGTGACCTGCTCGCTACCGGCTCGAAGTACCACTACGTGCGGACACTGGATATGTTGCCGCAAGACACAGGTATTGTGATGTTAGGGGACAGTTGTGAGGTATGTTGATAATGTACCTGGTATGGGGGTGGGGTCGGTGACCTGCTCACTACCGGCTCGAAGGACCACTACGTGCGGGCACTGGATATGTTGCCGCAAGACACAGGTATTGTGATGTTAGGGGACAGTTGTGAGGTATGTTCATAATGTACCTGGTAGGGGGGTGGGGTCGGTGACCTGCTCCCTACCGGCTCGAAGGACCACTACGTGCAGACACTGGATATGGTGCCGCAATGTCGGTAGATACTGGTACTATGACCGCTACTATTGTTTAAACTTGAGCTAAGGGCTATATGAATTATATGACTCGACTTAAATCTTTACGCTTGACTTATTATTCGATTCTCTAAACCTAAATTTAACAACAATGAATCCTTTTCATTCTCTATACCGAATGCAAGTTTAGAGAAACATATCAGAATCGACACTAGAGACTAATGTTAAGTATGTTTTTATTTTAAGCACATATGAAGAAAAATAAATCGGTTCAGCTGTCACACACAATTCTAACGCAGTGCCTTCCACTGTTCGGGCTGATAGATACATTATAGCGTCATCAATGACTAGTAAAAAATATTTAGATAAAGACTGCCTTATTAACGTAGACTAAAATTAAACCTGGGCTAAAACTGATTCTATCTCTTTTGTTTGCTAAAAAGAAGACAGAGACAACATTAGGTAAAAACCAAGGTCAACTTTCACGTTTTGGAATAAAGCGGCGAGAGTCCGTAGTCCAATAAAAAATGAAGACTAAGCTGTAACTCGAATATGATTTACTATCTTTTTTAATACCTATGACGTGTCTATATATTCTCATTTACATATATGTGTATATATAGGTATTCATGTTTTGTATGTATTTAACATAATATATGTAGTTTTCTTTATATATTTTGCTGGCACATTACTCCTCTATCTTTATTAAACTATCCTTTGACTTAATGGTTGTCTGGAAGAGATCGCTTTCAGCGATAAGATCGCCTTTACCTACCATAGTTTACTATCTGTTTTGTAAGCCCTTTGATTGTGTATGTGAGAGTAATAAACAGTATATCTATCTATCTATCTAACAGGTGGTTGGGAGGCCAGTAATCGTCGTCTCCTGGAGCCTCCGCATTACGACGGCGTGCAAGCACTCGCGCTCAATAACGGAGCCCTATACAGCGCCTCGCGTGACACCAGCTTGAAGCGATGGAGTCTCAACGACGGAGCACTTACGCATGTATGTACAGTCATATGCTTTTAATTTGTGCCATATACATTATAATTATAAGATATAAAAGCTAATATTTTGATTGAATGATGATGTTATTCTATATACGTCTTATGAGACAACTATTTAATTTAAGCGTAATTGGTTATTTCCGATATTTTTACAAATAACTTACTATTTTCCATCGTTTCTTTTTTGATGTTTTTTGGTATCGTTTATAAAATATAAAATTAAAGATTGTGTATCATCAATGAAGTTTTTAATAAATGTAATTTTAATAGAAAAAATCCACGCGGTTCAAGCAGCTGGTAGGACTCGAACCCGTACCCTCCGCTATTCGAGTGGGTGCATTGACCAATGATACTACGGCGACCATAATGGCCATGTCGTGTTTCCTCTAGTATTTATTAGGCTGCAAGCGCCATCTCTTCGCATTGTAGGTAATCTACAATATCAAACGAATGCGTACAAGTATTAAGCATTTGAAAGAAGAAATAAACTTGAAGTTTTATTATAAGTATCTTTATTTTTAGCATTTAACTGCTAGATGTTTAAATGTAAAGAATATTTTACAAGAAATATTGTTATGTGAGATTCTGATCACTGAGTATTGATGCATCTTTTGTTTGTCAATTAGAGCGTAATGAACGCACACAAAGGCTGGGTGACAGGCGTAGCCGCGGGCGGCGGTCGGGTAATATCCGCGGGGCGGGACGGGCGCGCGCGCGCCTGGGACTCCGCCCTGCGGCCCCTCGCCCCGCCCGCCCCGCTCGGGGACGCGCCCCACGAGCTGCGCGCGCGCGGGCACACCATCTACACCGCCGGCAAGTGAGTACCCGCGCTGTCATCAACATATCTACAGGGCACCGGTCGGGTAATATCCGCGGGGCGGGACGGGCGCGCGCGCGCCTGGGACTCTGCCCTGCGGCCCCTCGCCCCGCCCGCCCCGCTCGGGGACGCGCCCCACGAGCTGCGCGCGCGCGGGCACACCATCTACACCGCCGGCAAGTGAGTACCCGCGCTGTCATCAACATATCTACAGGGCACCGGTCGGGTAATATCCGCGGGGCGGGACGGGCGCGCGCGCGCCTGGGACTCCGCCCTGCGGCCCCTCGCCCCGCCCGCCCCGCTCGGGGACGCGCCCCACGAGCTGCGCGCGCGCGGGCACACCATCTACACCGCCGGCAAGTGAGTACCCGCGCTGTCATCAACATATCTACAGGGCACCGGTCGGGTAATATCCGCGGGGCGGGACGGGCGCGCGCGCGCCTGGGACTCCGCCCTGCGGCCCCTCGCCCCGCCCGCCCCGCTCGGGGACGCGCCCCACGAGCTGCGCGCGCGCGGGCACACCATCTACACCGCCGGCAAGTGAGTACCCGCGCTGTCATCAACATATCTACAGGGCACCGGTCGGGTAATATCCGCGGGGCGGGACGGGCGCGCGCGCGCCTGGGACTCCGCCCTGCGGCCCCTCGCCCCGCCCGCCCCGCTCGGGGACGCGCCCCACGAGCTGCGCGCGCGCGGGCACACCATCTACACCGCCGGCAAGTGAGTACCCGCGCTGTCATCAACATATCTACAGGGCACCGGTCGGTTAATATCCGCGGGCATATACACTACAAAAATAATCCATCTTAAAATATACTAGGAATAGTTTGCTATTCAATTTTATAAGTAGGACTCCTGACTAAGTAAGACCTATATTAGTAACATCCACGGGGCGCGTGATATTCCCTCGGTGACATGCCCCAGGAGCTGCGCGTGTGCGGGTACACGATCTACAACGTCGGCAAGTGAGTACACACAGAAAGACAGAGATCTATAGGTACTAGGCCAACTCGAGCCTGCCTGAAGCCTTATAGAGGCGCCAGACGAGCACTGTCTGTGTGTTGCGTTAACGCTACGGCTACATATAATTTTAAACGACTTACCATACGATCCGTTGAAATGGCGACGCAACGCACAAGGAAAGGCGGGAGAGTGGCAAGCAATGGAGTCTGGTAAGGAACATGCGTCAAAACGACGGAGCGGTAGCACAGTATTTAATAGCATATCGAGAGTGCAGATAGAGCAGAGCTCTAATGGAATTCACTTTGTCGAAATCATTGCAACGCTCGTGTGGCACCTCCCTTATGCTCAAAAACGGCGTCCAGAGCCGTCAGCAAGTATGTATAATTACAACACGATTAAACGGCACATTAGCTCCGTACAAGGTTCAATTTAATCGCGATTCTTCTCATACACAAAGCAGGGGTATCACTACAACTCGAGCTACTTACAGTGGATCCGTACTCATAAGCCAACAAACGCTAGATCGAATGAACTTTGCCAAAACCGTACCAAACTGTGGCGAGCCCAATAACATAATACACATCTACAGAAAATAGTGTATACATTTACATACAGTATCCATAAAACTTATTAATATTATTTCCCAATAATGAAACTTACCTACCAAAATTGTTCTTGTTGCTTCTTTAAATTTCTATGGGTTGCACCATTATCAATAAACGCAGTGACGGCATAAACGAAGAATTATTAATGCTGCAATACTTTTCAGTAGTTTTTCTTTTTACTAATGAAAAAGCATTGCTCTACTTTATTTAGTATGTCTTTATTCTAATGGCTCAATAGTCTGTATGTTGTTCATAGTTATTTTGGGCTCACTATGTTTCTACTAAAGAACTACTTTAACTGATGCCCCCGATCGTATCAGTAGAATAATCACTTCTTACCCGTTTAAAATTTAATTTTTTCGACGAAATATAGCCCATCTCCTTGCTTCTCCTTTTTCTTTATACTAAAATTCATCAAAATTATTTTCATCCATTTAGGTGTGACAATGTAAAAGAAAAATAGATTTTAAATAAAATAAATATATGTATAAATAATAAAAGATATATAGATATAGATAATATCAGTATAGATTGACAGTTTCCAATAAACATATTTGTTTTAAAACAGTTTATAATTACAGTCTCTTGTAAGATTCCTCTCCAGTCCCAGTAGACAATCTCTTTCATCCATCCTATGTGAATAGTGTAGGTTTTGTTAAGCAAATTACTGGTAACACTGCTGTATAAACAGCTAACTATTATCAAAGTCTTTCGTAATGTGACTTCAGTTCGCATGGAGACCCCCTTTTATTCATCCATGCTCCAAGCAGGAACAACAAGCGAGAAAGTTTTCATATCGCCATCGTCAAAATTTCTATGGAAGGAACTAGTTTGTTCTTACGTCCGATAGGGACCGCTTATTTACCATCTCAGAACAAAAACTAAAGTAAAGAAAGAGTTACAGTTTGGGAGAACTTATGAAGTCGACTAAAATAGCTGTCTTATTTTTACGAAATGTTTACAGCGATTTTACTTGACTGAATGAACAAATACAAATATTTTTTCTAAAAAATCATTGAATAGAAATGACTTTTTGCTCCATGGTCATGATCACGTGAAACGCCTGGGATTGGTCTTGACCAAAATGACGTCACACGCTAGTGTACTTCCGGCAAAACTGACATTACATTGTATCGTTATCGATCGTCGATGATGGATCGTCATCGTTTGAAACACTAGTGAATCGCCATAATGTCCAGAGACACGTTTTCGCGGCAACTTGAAAATGGGATTTTTAATTAAGTTTATTTACTGAATTACACAACACAATTACATTAAATTATCCACTTTTTATGGACTCTATAAACATTAGTAAATAAAGTGAAATCGTTTTCTAAATCTTTTCAAATACCCTATTGGATACTTTTGTTGCTTTGTATACCTTGGTTACCTTTACGATAACGAATCAAATAGAGATCTAATGTCAAATGCAACCAACCAACATGCCACTTATACTTTTTGGTTATGTAATACTTTCTTTGGCAATCATTTATTCTATGGGAGTGTACACTCAACGTCATAGCATTACTTCAATGCTTTAGTTCTTGTTCTGAAGTTTCAATAGAAACTGACGATAGCGATCAACGATATTGAATACCCTAGATACACCACGAGCCCTCAAAATGTGTCCCTATCAAGAAGTGCTAGAACTCCACTCAAGCACTTCTTGGTTCACAGTCACGCGCGGACCATTACAAAGTCAAGATCCCACAGAGCTCCGTGAAAAAATGCGAAAAAAATACTTATAGTACGAAAAGTGTCGTTTTTTCGACAGGTATCTAAGCGATGTTTGTTAACTTAACGCATTTGAAGCAAATTTTGTTCTAATACTTACTATAAACTGATTTAATATAAAATATTTGAGATATTGAAATGGATGGTCGGTTATACGTCGCCGTATAGCCGTCTCTTTTTCTGCTATATTGCAAACAGTGCATTCAAAATTGCGCATTTAGTCAAAAGTCTATATTCTTCCGTATAAAGCAATAAGTCGTAAAATTTTACGAGCTTGCATTTTTAACTGTCTTTGACGCATGCGTTTAAATTAATACCTTATACAGTATGCATTATAGATGACTTTCAATGATTAAATTATGCCTTAAATTGTTTTTGACTACGCGATCATCTTACGAAGCTCCACGGATCGTCTAATGTACCTTTTGGACACGTTTCGGCCACGATTTTGTTCGTGTTGTTGTATCTAGGGTATTTAAAATCGTTGATGGCGATACGAATACTTTCTTGTTCGTGCTTGGGGTACCGACGCGGAGGAAGTAGGTTAAGTGGGTTTTTTTTTAGTTAGTGGTAATATTGGTAACACGCGAGTATGTTGCAGCGGCGGCGAGGTGCGCGCGTGGCGCGTGAGCCTGGACTGAGCGGCGACTCCTTCTGTACTATGTACGCATACATAAACACCTGTCTAGTACCGATACACACGCGTTCGAATCCTCTTTTATGTTGATTTTAGATTTTCTAAATAAATAGCTGCATATTGTTCTTCAAATATGTGCCCGGTTATCCGGTAGGTTTTCGGCGGACCTTGCAGACTATGGCCCGTATTAAGCCGCGTATCGACTGCGCGCGAGCCATGTTCGACCGCGGCAAACCTGCGTTTTGGTGCGCGAGCCAATTTTAAAGCTCATATTTTCATATAGCGTGGCAGCCGCGCGCGGCAGGCGATCCGTGAGCAAACATTCATTTTGTGCGCGGCAACCATGGACGTATCACGTCAGCGAAGTAGTCATTTTTTTCTTCAACTCTAGCACGGGCAGGCCCATTTCTACGCTTATTTCATTCCATGCATCCTTTCTTAGAGATTTATTATGATATTCAGTGCTACTACTCTACTATTCCGTAATTAAGGTTTTAAGCCATATAATCTAATCAAATACCGATCCATCTTGCCGCGCGTCTCTAAGTAAAATGTCCGTCCCAATTGCGCACGCACAACACACTGACGCTCTTTTGTCGCGCCACCAAAAACCGACACGAACTGGTTCGCCGCGCGGCACGTTCGAGCGCGCCAATGTTCGAGCTGCCGCGCGCGGCGAAGCCGTCCCCATATTGCGCGGCCGCCGCGCGAGCCAATGTTCGATAGTTTGCCGCGCGCAGTCGATACGCAGCTTTATAGAAAGATTCTTAGTAATGAATGTAGTCTTGAGCATAGATATAACTTATAACTGTACTCAAGTAAAGATCAACACATAGTTGTCATTCTGTAATACGGGCCTATATCTTGCGATACACGCTTCCATGACGTTGGAGAGATGAAATCCAGATTAAAGGAACATGTGATCGGATTTTGTATTCAAGAATCAAAATGTGGATACATGAATAAAGTTCAACAAGTTTTATGCCTTATCCCGCAGCCACAAGCAAACAACTTGTTATAAATAAAGAAATAATTTGTTGAGTAAAACATTAGAGGTTATCGTTTTCCTAGCCAAAGATGCGCTTTCACCTATCTTTTAGACCTTTGGACGTATTCTTTAATCTGTCTGTGGCTTTCATTGTCTGAAAATTAACACCTGACTTTAACAGGGCTGCACTTTCAGATCAGCCTGCCATTTATATTTTCTTAATAATGAGAAAAAACCTTAAGTGCTTTGTTTCGTAATTTGGTATTACAGTAAAACCCGTTAAAGACGATTTTACAGGGACTCTACCAAAACCGCGACTTACGCGGGAAAGCGTATGATGCGGGATAGGGAAAAAAACGTACTACATATTTATTATATTCTATTATTATTTCGAATGAAGTATTGAGGTATGTAACATAGCTTTGTCCCTTACTTAACAGAATTATAGACTACTGGACGTGTTTTTCCTTTCAGTTTTTATTGGAATTAATGATTTTTTAAATTTACCTTTTTTATAAGACGGTATATACCGCAGTCATGTCACTTCTATTTGTCTAAGCTAGAAGACATATAGAGACCTTTCCACTAGGGTCAAGACTACAGATGGGCCTCAATATTCGCAAAAATGTCATAAGTTAAATTAAGTCGTTACCTATATATCTAATACATGTAAATATAGTTAACTAGTACTTACTCAAAAAGTATAAAGAGGCAAGAGTTGTATGTTTGTAACAATTAATCTCTCAAACTAATGAACTGATTTAAGAGATACATTTTCACAATACATTAATTTCATGTAACTTTTATTGTTTATGCAGTGCAGGCCAAAATGGCTCGCAGATGGGAGATTTTTTCCGTCTTCGTGACACTTATTGCTATATTTTGGCCACTTCCCTCAATACCTACATCAATTTATTATCTATATGATATTACCATATTACCTTGAATTCCATCCAGAGTAATCTATTTGAGTTTAAGAGATCGAACGTGTGTGTATTTTACTTCAATATATATCCCGCATCTTAGTGGTCACCAACTATATTACAGCTCGCAAAGGGCATATAAAATGTCCTACATTGTAAATATTACTTCGCTGTTTTATATTCTCATTTAATTGCTTTTGTATTCATGCAAAACTTTCTATACCACTTTGAATTTAATATCTACGGAGTATACGCCTAGCCTATTATATTCATAGATAATTATTGTCTGAATTCATATCAATAGTAAATGATAGAAAAACGCTTATGTCACCAGCCACTATTCCAAATTTAACGTGGTAGACAATTCTATTCATGTAATTTGTTCATTATAAACTGATTCATAAAACTGCAAGCAAACAAAACAAGCTTGTTGTACTCAACGCCGCCGCTTTGCAAACATATCACCACAGGCAAAACGCAAGCAAGTTATCTTTTAACACCATCCCTTAAGGTCGCTTTTCCTGTGTGTGTTTGTGTGTACAGCCACCCTCATGAACCTTAGAACTAACTTCCTCGAACTAACAGCTTGTGTCTTAGTCACATCTAATAACTCGTCTCTTTAGTCCCATTTCAATAATTTTGTCTAGCTTTCGTTGTTGTTCGTAGTGTTAACCTATTTTGTACGCCTCATAGCAAATAAACACTAATAATGCTACCAGGCCTGATTCGGGCACGATTCTCTCAACTTAAAACTTAATTTGACAGCAGTCTGTCCTTTTCGTTCCTCATAGAGCATGATAAGGATTTACTGTTATCAAATTTAACTTTAGACTTATAAGAGAATCATGCCGGAATCTAGCCCATTATTTAGTTGCTGCACTTGAAGTTAGAGGCGTGTCAGTAAAGAGTTTCATGTTGCAGTGATGGACGCGTGCGTTGTTGGCGCGTGCGACTCGGCCGGTGACCGCAGGGTGCGGTGGAAGGCGACGTGACTACGCCGCCCCCCGGCAGGTCGTTCTCGCCCCGCGGCAGTCCGCACTCGCCCCGCGGCAGTCCGCACTCGCCCCATTCGCGACCACACTCGCCCCGCACCACGCCCCCGTCGCCCCGCACCGCTCCGCCTTCGCCCCACCACAGACGCGCCTGGAGGTGACCACACGAAGACGCACGCAGTAACCCAATCTCATCCCAAAATTGACTCGTGAAATCATGTTGTCGTTTGGTGTTTTTATAAATCGAATGAAAATGACTACATAAACCTACACAGTCGAAGAATTTTAAGGCAATAATTGCTCGTATTTTATTAAGTTTCATTCCATTATAGAAACTGAGTTAAAGTGGTTCTCGTCTAAAACTGCAGCCCGCTAACTTCTTCATCTGTACACATTTGGACGACGATATAACGGTTTTAGATCTCATGAGATTGCTCAATTTGACTTTATGGTATGTCTTTGCGTTTTTGGAGTGTATGGCAATTTGCTTCGAACTTGCGTTCAATGTGGTCCCACAGGTATGATTAATGCTCTATCGGCTACTTTATTGAAAGCATTGCCATCTCATTAAATGTTTAAGATTCGAGTAGAAATAGCAAATACAAAGATTTCGTAGAATATAGAAAGCGAAATCTTTGAGCGTAGATGTTAATGTAGGTCCAATATCATTATCTTAAGAAATCGTTCTGATAAAACGTTATGATGCTATTATCCTAATATTTACTTGACCCCACTGTGTCACGATTTATTAGAACGATACATGTTATTCTCGAGTATACTGCTAGTTTCGCAACCATGGCCTTCATCAGATAATAAGATAGTATATTATACATGTTATATTAAACAAAGCTGTCATTAGTTAGGGAGGGATCATATATATTATATTATGCATAGTTGATACGACCACGAGTTACTATTGTTTTACGGATCACAGACCGTTTAGAGGGTTCCAGTTTTAAAACAAAAAATATGTTTTCATCTATTAAGGGAGAACTATTGATACTTGTGGCCGTTTTCAATATATTCAAAAAGACGCAATTATATAGATAAGACTTAAGTAGCTTAGCAGCTTTAGTTCCTGTGATTTATTGAAGGGTACCTAGTAGAATGATAGAAAGCCAATGCCTTATTGCCAAATCGTACGCACAATTATACGGCGTCGTCGCAAAATGTAGATTTATTAAAAATATTCATAATTGAATCCACGACCACTATGTGATGTGAGGCATCGTCCTAACTAATTAAACATGACTACGAAATCGTAAGTCGCGCAAACTTTACTCGTCAAAATTTTCACACATCAATCTACGAATTCACTAACAAACGTACGATCTCAAATAGATGTTCTAAAAGGCGTTCACGACAGTCGTATTATATTAGAATGATGTAGGCTTTTCTATATCGTGATCAAAATGATAGATATATTCCCAACATCATCTGTGCAGACAACAGTACATCAGATTATACGTAAGTGACAAAATTGATTTTTAGCCTTACTTCTTGATTGCCTAAGACAATGTTAGGCCCGTATTATTAGTTCGCTCTCGACTCGGACTACGATGTTGAGATACTGTTTTCATACAAAACAGTATTTCAACATCGGACTATTTAAGAGCGCTCTATTAATACGGGCTTCGGTATCGTTGTAACCTGATTTACAATTATTATTATACAACACATAAAGCGACCTAAAAGACAATGCAAATTAGTGGACTGACTTCAACAGCTGTGTTATTAGCTGTTTTTTGTTAATTACTTAATGTAAACTATAAAATTGAAAAAATTCTGTTAGGATAACGATAACACACAAGTGAAATCCTATTTCCACAAGACATGAGAGTCAAAATCGTCAGGAAAACAGTATCTACTGTAAAAGTTAGAAAACAACAATATCACATTAATAAAACAGACTGTGATTAATTGGACTACACACACATTATATTTTTATACATTCCTGTGGTACGGTTAGATTTTATTTCTCTCCAGATTTACACATAAGACACGTAAAAGTAGTTAGCCCTGAGTAAAGTTTTATAGATTTTAAAATTGAATATGAACTCTAATTTCCAAATATTAACATACTTTTAAGTATTTCATAGGCTATGAATCTTAGTCAACCAATTTCAGAGTTTTTATATTTCGTTGTTCATTTTGTTGTTTTTTTTTCTTTTAATGAACTAAGCAGGTATATCACATCAGTATTAATGTTTTTTTTAAGGTTTTTATAACTGTTTGTATACACTATAATAGATTCCTTATCAACATGTTAATTTAGCTTTAGCAACATGTTAATTAGAATATATCAATTGTGGAAAGAGCTAAAAATGCTGTTAAATCTTTTTGTAGCTTTAAAACATTTTTTTTAGTTTAGTGACCACAAAGTATGCTACTACGATTTCATTTTATGACTACAAAATAAATTTTCACGTTATTCATGTTTTTTTAAATTTAAGTTTTAATGAATAGCAGCTAGTCATTTATTGTGTATGTGTGTTTGTCTCTTTTGTATTTAAGTATAATTATGGACTCCAATGATACAAATAATAACATGCTTGCAAGATTTTATATGATTCATTATAATTATTTAGTTTTTGCTCAACAGTAAATTGGCTCTCTCAATTATTGCTAGTGAATTTTTTAGGTATTTTTAATAAATTGGCAACTTTATGTATATCTTACGAAATATTTAAATATTTGTGTTGTGTGTTGTTTTACGTGATCAATCATTTTAAACTATGAGTATACGAAAATAAGGTGGGTGGACCATGAAAAGTTGGCCTTTAAAGGAGCATGGCCTTCCATGGAAGATTTAAAATTTTAATAAATCTCAGTTATTGTCATGTGACTATAAATTCCTCCCACTCACACTGAGCTCCACAAACTCATGAACACAGACGCGGAAGCGAGTCGATCGAGTAGCTATTTTGTGATTGCGGTCCTTCCCTTCGTAGACTTCGGTCGACAACGGTTAAATTGTAATTCCCGTGCACAGTAAACGTAAATTTGTTATGTAAATAACATAATATTATTGCCTTATTTTTAACGGTTAATTGTCATATAATGATTTGTTATGGTACTACAGAAAATAATAATAATTTTGCTTCGATTTCAATTAAACAAAGTGTTAATTAATACAATTTTTTTAAAGTTACACAATAAAACAAAGTTAACACTTTAATTTCTTTTATTTATCCAGTAAATGAACTAATAAAAACTGTTTATTCGTAAGAGCGGCCTTCCATGGTCCACCCACTTTAAATAAAGTAAATGCTCCTCAGTAAGAATTTAGTTTTCTTTGAATATAATAGTAAATAATACAATTAAAAACATTAAACTACTGGGTGTATTTGCAACTACATCTGGAATAGTAAGTTAATATAAAAAAATATTATTTTATACCTTACCCTGAATTTATTTAGAATCGAATTTTATTGTTTATTTACCTAGTGCATATAATTTTTTACAATAACCATGAAATTTTAAATAAAATTTTTACTGATATATTCCTGAATTTTATTTTAAGGTAACCTTTACAAAAAACTGATATAATTTAAACCTTAACGTTCACACCATATTGGGCTTGAAACCTACACAGACTAGGGACTTTTGTCCGCCGTAATAGATTGCATACAATAGCATTGAGTAACACACACGATGGATTAAAATACCGCGGAATAAAATCCCCCGAACTACCGCGGACACTGAAAGTATGCGAGGGTCCGTGAAAAAATTGAACATATGTGACAAGAATGCGGCAACGCATACAGCGGACTTTATTCCGCGTCTGCGAGAGTGATTTACCTACGTATCCACAATGGCGCATGAAATCAATGCGAAAAAAACTCTTTTATACTATATAACAACTTGAAAAAATAATATCACGACCGAAAGGACAATGGCGTAATATTTGTTAAAGGAATTCTTTAGCGTTTATGGAATTCATCATCAGAATGCAAATAATAATCTTAAGGTATATATCAAATAATTGAGGAGGGTAATTCAAATCTGGAATTAAAAAAATAAAATTAAATGATCCCATTTTTGTATTGTGGATTAGCGTCATGTCTTTTAAGCCTACTATTTTAAGTGATGTCAGTGATTAAATCCACTTCAAGAAAGCAAACATTGGCGTACTTAGCATGGGTGGCACCCGGGGCGGATTTTGTAGGTGTCACAAACTCAAAACTCAATCAAAACTGTTAAATTAAAAAATGTCATAATAATTTATGTTTTATTAAAATACGAGTATTACAAATATTTGTATATATTATGTGAATATTTTTTTTTGTTAAAATTTAAATGTATTCCTTGTAGCTCTGACACTTGCAAACTCCGAAATTTTGTGTTGTTTCATGTTCTATCGTTAATATACCAACATTGTTTAATATGGTTTTAGTAATTGTAGACCGCAAGTAAATTTTAATTTACTGAAACTCCTCTCACATGAAGTAACTGATACATAATATTGTTATAAATAACTTTAGTGCGACCGTTAGATTCGGAAGAGATTCTGTAAAATCCCATTCCACAATGAATTTCAAATCCGCCCCCGCCGCGCCCCCTTAGCTACGCCACTGAAAGGAAACTATATTTAAATATTCAGAAAGATCGTGGAACATTGTTTTATTCAATACCATAAGGAAAGCATTATAAAATCCCCTCAACGATACAAATGTATAATCAATCTATATTCCGATATAAAGGGATGGACCTAGTGATGTGACCAGAGAATGTTCTCCAATCGAGAACTTTCTCGTATCGAGAATATTCTGAAATGTTTCCGTTCAACCGAGAATGTTCTCGGTACACTGGAAATTTATGAGAACTTAAAATGATGTTAATTTATGTAGAATAAGAACGATATAGTTTCAAGTTTTGTAATGAAATTAGTTCGTTTTGTACCATAACAACTTATTCAATTTACAACAACACCAAAGGGTGCCTCGGCGATCGGCTTTATTGAAGTTGAACCTTTGAATTCCGACAAACGACACGCGCCGCGCGGCTTTTTGTGATTTCTGCTCCCGCACCTCCCCTCCCCGTCTTGCTGCACGCGACGCTCGGTTAGGGGCACGATATCGAATAGAAAGTATCGATACTGTACTCATGAGTAGTATCGGTAAAAAAGTATCGTACTCGTAAAAGTATCGAAACAAAAGTATCGATACTTCAAAGTATCGAGTACATTTCATAGGGCCTTATCGGATCCTCTGTGGCCCGATGAGCAACCCCCCCCCCCCCCCCCCCCCCGGGTTAAAAATTGAAAGAAAAACTCCAATTTTATTATAGTACGTATAATAACAGTAAAAGGACATATAAATTCACAAATTGCTATATTATATAATGAAAAGAAAATAGCTGTGATTTCTGACACTTAAAAAGTGTTCATTAATATCACATTAATAATTAAAATGTTACTTGAATCTGACACGCAGTTAACGGCGGCCATTGGCATGCTTCACTCAATATTATAATAGGGAAGATGCATATATAATATTTATGAAAATTTTATGATTAAAATGTTAAAAAAATATAAAAGAAATGCCATTGCAACGTTTTTATTTTACATAATGTTGTTTTTTAACAATTATTACGAATTAAAAATACTTGAAACGGAACGTATTTTAAAACACCAATCAGCGTTTAGTGACGTCAGTCCTGTTATGACAACTTCTTTGAGGTTATGGTTGTTAAAGTAAATATTATTTTATGGGAATATTTATTGCGTTTTTTTACATTTAATAAAAATGGAAGTTACGTTTATCAAAGCAGACTCCAGGAATTTACCAAGAGTTAGCGTTGACATGGTTATAACTTTTTTTGTCCAAAGTGCAGAGTTTTTAAGTGTAGAAATGAAAGGGACTAAATTACTACGGTATGTAAAAATCGTAGTTGTTAAACTTCGTCTTTTATTCAGCGGCTTCTACAAATCTTACGGTGATAATGCAATCGGCTATGTCCAAATTAAAAGAGATGGAAAATTATGTACAGTAAAGAGTCGATTTCTCCGGAGCATAAAGTACGTAAAGAAGGTTATCGTGTTACAGTTATTTTAAATGAAACGCAAAGCTTGGTTCAGTCCTACCAATGTGAAGATTGTGCCACACATTTTAAACTTTATCTAATTTTCGACGTCATTCTCCAACTGTAAAATTAAAAATATGTTACAGACAGGTTTTGTAAGTATTAGGTAGGTTACTAATGCGTTTTTACGTACAAGCAGATTAATTAAGCATATAACAAGTATATTCGCCGACTTACGTCAAAGTGATCTTCACAGCATCGAATAATGGTCTTTGAAGAATAATTGTCATTTCTCTTCGCAGCTTGAAACCACTTTTTTTCAGTTTTGGGTCAGAAGTTCCAGTCAAAAACAATTTATTTGGGAACTTTGTTGAAGTAGATTGGCACAAAAAATGAGTCAACACGGCTTTTTTTCGGAATATTAGTGGTATTGTTATGATCACATGATGTTGATGGATAGTCCATTTTAAATTTTTCAAAAAAATATTTCGAAAGTCGAAAAAATATGCAAAAGTATGAAAATTTAAAGCCAGCAACGAACAATTACGACCAGTGACAGACAGAAGTGACGTCATCGCAACCAGAGGTTCGTTTTCGCGCGTAAATTTAAATTGTCAATTTAAAACCGCATTTTTTCCGATAAATCACAATGTTTTAATTTTTTAATATATCTGTGGTTTATTCTACATGGAATTCTTTAAAATGAAAACAAAAATAAAAATATTGCATCTTCCCTATTATAGAAGAGGTTACGTCCGTCTTTTTTTCAGGTCCGTGGTTTCAAATAGGTATACACAGCACAGACAGAATAATAGTGTTACACTTGAATACATCAAATGCAGTCAAGCGAAAAGCACAATAAACGGCGAATCATCAATCACAATTTCTAACAATATGGTCGCTAAATAAATAACTATGAAACAAAACAAAGCGCAAAATAAACACAGTCACAGATTGGAAAGAATTTGAATATATCATAACAATATGAGGCGCTTGTCCAAATTTTAAAAGTATCGATACTTACTTGCCAAAAAGTACTCAATAAGTAAAAGTATCGAATACAAAGTATCGAGTACAAAAGTATCGGTATCGAAAGGAAAAGTACTCGATACCACAAAGTATCGATACTTTTTTCGTGTCCCTACGCTCGGTTAACGCACATGCTAGTACAGACTCGCACCGTAAAGTATTCGGACGTGATCAACAAAAGTGCCTTGTACGAAACAGAATAAAAAAATATATATTGAAAATGAAACCGAAGGGAAAGATTTATAATTATTATAAATAAAAAGATGAAAATGGAAAAGTGTTGTATATATGCGAATTTTGTAATCAAAGTTACAAAAATCGAAATGCAACAAGAATGACTAATCATTTAACGAATAATTGTAACAAATGCCCCGACGTTATAAAATCGACATTTAGTTTATAAAGCATTCTCAGAATTAGATGAGTTGATACAAAATCCAACAGGGGCAGAAATTCTAGGGACTAATTTTCACTCTACGTTAAAACTAAAATATGAACAAAGAAAAAAGATATCATTGTTGATATAGACGTATTTAGATCCTCGGAATCGTGGGGCCATGCTTAAACCTAATGAGAATATTGACGGATGGCAGTTTGTGATAGCAGTCGCGGAAGAACAGCAGCAACCCATAGAACAGTTGATGCAAGAGGTATCAGACTACAAGTGTGGAGCTGGACTTTGGAGCAAAGAATTTGTATGGCAAACAGCCAATAAAATGAGTCCATTGGCATGGTGGAAATTACTTTACTAAAAAACCTATCTAGGGACAATTGCTATTAAAATATTGACCGCTCCGGCAACTTTTGCTGCAGTAGAACGTTCGTCTTCAACCTTTTCAAATATACACACGAAAAAAAGGAATAAATTTCTTACGGAGCGGGCGGGCAAAATCAGTCTGATATCTCATAATTGGAAACTATTGAAAAGATTAAATAGAGACGATTCAAGAACAAATAAAACATTTGATCAAGAAAAACCGAGTACATCTTATGAAGGGGATCGTGCAAGTGATTCTGAGACAGAATCTTTTAATTTAGACTCTGATTCAGAAATATCTGTGGTCGAGGAGGAACCAGAAGTCGTCATGGAGATGAGTGATCATGAAATTTGAAAATATAGATACTAATCAGACCAATCAGACGAATTCTAGAAGATTAATTTTAATTTTATTACCTATTTACCTTTAAGTTCTGTTTGTTTCGTACTTTTCGTATCATACAGTTATGTTTTTAAATATATATTTAATAAATGTCGATTAGATATTTGGTATTTTATTACTATTTAACATAACAATTGTTATTATTCTCTACTAATAAATAATAACTTAAATCACTTATGATAAATTTTAAATAGACAAATATTGGAAATATCAATCCGGGGGCGGAGTTGATTTTTCCAATATATATATGTTTATCATAAGTATAAAAATAACATTGAAAAATGCAAAAGTAAAAAAATCATCATAATTAAATCACATTAGTCTTGAAATATTTCCGAGAACATTCTAGAAAGTTCTCGAGAACATTCTCGTAGTCGGAAATTTACCGGGAATTTATATAAATAACTGGGTTTTTATTAATCCAGTCTGCATATTACGTACATACATATAAACATCTTTTAGTCACATTGTAAATCCTACCGAAAAGTGACTTCACTTTTAAAGTTCTCATAAATTCTCGGTCAGAAGAATGTTCCCGAGAACTTAACCGCAAAGTTTCACCATAGAGAATGTTCTCGAGAATTTAACAACACTAGATGGACCCAGTGTTCTCATTTAGAAATTCTTTTCTTTTTCATAAAATCCATGTTAATTCAACGCCGTCGTTTTTCTATTAGGAGTTTTTTCATACAGAAGGAAAACCAATTATTTTATAAAATTTGTTTATGGAGTTGATATTTTTATGACGTAATTTTAAATTAATAAAATATAAGAAATGCTATGCTGCTAATGTATTCGTTTCCAGTATTGTATTTTCCATAAAATTTTACTTGTTTCAGTACCTACTATAATTTTTCAATTTTAATATAGCTTCCACCTTTGTATGGATTATGTATTTATAAAAAAAAATTACATCTAAAAATATTAGAAAATTAGGGACAGTTGGCGCCCATCTTAGTGGCCTATTCTTTCGCTTTAATTGTTTAATAAGCTTAAAAATGATGCCTGCTTGATGATGATGAAAATGATTTAACTTTATCTTCTTTTATTAGGGCCGCGGTAGCATAATGGTCACTGCATCCATCCGGATAGCGGAGGGTGCGGATTCGAGTTCCGTTTGCTGCCTGGTCCGCGTAGATTTTTTTTAGAAAAAATTCTTTAGATTTAAACATTCAGCAATTATGTGCTAAAAAAAATATAATTTCTATTTCTTCTTTTAAATGTTGAATATTTTTATTTATTTATTATTATTGAAGTTAGACTTCTTTAGGCGCGTTATGAAAAAATGATGAGAGTGAAATTTTAAGATGCGCGCGCATCACTGTAACACAAAATTTTAACAGCATGAAGTTGGTCGCTTTAGCGACCAACTTCATGCTGTTACTTTTGTGTTTACCGCACATTAAGAAAATCTACCAACAAAATAGAACCTCTATTTAGTGGGTGCTAACGACTGCATTGTGAAGGCCTATCAAAAGTATTTATTAATCTGGAACAACGGAACCAAAGCGCGATTCAGGAGACTACAGCGCCATCTCTTGACCATTGGTGTAGTAGAACCAAAAACCACATCTTTATTTTTTGTAATAAAGTAACAGTTATAGGTATTCATATTTATAATATTTATCCACATGTTTCTAGTTTGTATATTCGGAATACGTGTTTGAGTTTCATACAAGTGCAAATCACGAGCTCCTCCGTGCTTCGGAAGGCACGTTAAGCCGTTGGTCCCGGCTGCATTTGCAGTCGTTAGCACCTACCAATCCGCACTGGGCCCGCGTGGTGGGTCATGGCCCAATCTCCCTATTCCATCCATAGGGAAGGCCTGTGCCCCAGCAGTGGGGACATTAATAGGCTGATAATGATGATGATGATGATTATTATTATTTTAAGTATGTTCTCGTTATATTTTCTTTAGACTTGTAAAGATTTTTATTTGACATTGTGGGTTACCTACAATGCGAAGAGATGGCTGCCTTGCAGCCTAAGAAATACTAGAGAAAATTCGACACGGATATTTAGAACCGCGATAGCATAATGGTCAGTGCATCCGCCCGGATAGCGGAGTGTTCGAGCCCCGTTTGTTGCTTGGTACGGACCAAGGCAACGGTGCATTTTTTTTAGTAAAATTTTTAATCATACTTGTCACGTGTTGTCATCAGTTTTGAACTATACATACATTTGAGTGCATTTTTCTCGAAAGCGGTAATTTCGAGTTTTACTTTCCGTTAGCGTAGCAGATTTGTATTTGGCGCGTTCAGCGTACTTCCTGTAGATTTGTCTAGTAAAATATTCTTTAGTTCGAATAGGGATATGCTCTGTAGAAGGAAAATAACAAAGACGAGGTACTGTATCATACGTTTTATTTACACTTAAAGCTGTAAAGTCAGTATTTGTATTTAGCGTGTTTCGCGTGCTTCCTGTGATGATGGCCGGGGGGCGTGGCAGGCGATCGTCGTCGCCTGTCCCGCTCTCTCTCGCGCTCCCTCTCCCTCTCCCTCTCACGCTCGCGCTCTCTCTCCCTCTCCCTATCTCGCTCTCGCTCGCGCTCGCGTGATCGCTCTCGTTCTCTCTCTCTGTCGCGAGACCTTGATCTTGAACGCGACTTCCTTTCCCTGTGAAAAAGGAAAAGTTACAGTTAACGGATTTTGAAAAAGAAAGGCAGACCAGTTACTGGTAAGCCTGTTTGGCCTTCGATTGTAGTGGTAAAGCACCTTGTGAAGGCAAGTCAATAAATGGATAAATAAAAAGGAGCCATCTATTGTTCCTTTTTCTTTGAAATGCATATAAGGCTGTTGCTCCCAATGAAGTATTGAAAGACATGTTAGCGTTCCATATTGTTTTTGTTTTTCTATGACGAGAGAGAGCTGAGCCCCAGCAATGTAAAAACAATAGTAGTTAATTCCGATGAACAGATTTTTGTAACATGTAGCTAGACGAGATACTGAATTCGAATCCCGATTGATGCAATTGTATAAGAGAATTCCTTTATTCAATAGTAGTATGTGTGTGTGATATTATATGATATGTCAAAGTAATATTATAAATTGCAAAGTTATAAGTAAAAAATACAAAATACTGAATACTTACGGATGCCTTGAACGCTTCGGTGGTGGAGATAACGAGGGCTCTCGGGATTTCTTCGACTTTTTGGATGATATTCTGGAACAAGTTCATCGAAAATTATAGACGTGCAGGCGGCGGCAAGAACTTCTAGCAAAAAATTGGTAAGAAGTCAATCTAAATTCTGCCAGCCTAGCATGAGGACCGCGATATGATATATAACGCGTTTTTATCACGCTCAATCGTCAAATTACTATGGAGTTTGACTGTTAGACGCGATAAAAAACGTGATATAATTTAATTGTATTGCTCATGCTAAGGGGACAGGTATCAGATTACTTTATCACTATCGATATAGTGACTTTATTCATACCATATTTATCAATATGCAGTGATATAGTTGAAGTTAAGTAATCATCGCAATGGCCGGTCATTGGATGGGTGACCAAAAATTTATTATCTCAAGCTCCTTAAGCCGTTGGCGCATCTGCACTCGTTAACACCCCACCAATCACACCACCCACCAGTAATGGCCCAATCTCAGTATTACAACCCATAGGGAAGTCGTGTGTGCTAGTAGTTTTAGAACATTAATAGGCTGATGTTGACTATGGCTTATCAAGAAATCTGCAAGACGATATTATCAATATGAAGGGCGATTTTGGCGAAGCTGAGCTGGCTGGGTTGGTTCCATCAACACAAACAAAACGGGCGCCATAAATACGTAGAGTTGCGGAATCGGTCTTTGAAAAAAAAGCTTAATAAATGTGTTTTTTGAATGTGTACGCTGTTGGTCGCGGATGAACTTTACAGAGTTAACGGTTTAGGGACGAACCCTTCATGGGCCTCAAGCCGGGAATTGGCGAGTACCTCTAGAGCTATTATAGGCGGATGGCATCTTCCCTTGGGGGGTCTCCTCTCCATTTGGAGCAGTTAGACCTCAACTAGAGGGCGTTTCTGAGGCTTAGCTCGCGGCGCTAATTATCCGTTGTCGTGGAGATGATAATGATAGTTACTATTGCTGCAATATAAGGATATAGTGTTATAGTTACGAGTACGCGTCGTCTTCGGGCGGGGAGGGGAGTGGCGTCTGCTCCTATTGCTGCAATGTTATAGTTACGAGTACGCGTCGTCTTCGGGCGGGGAGGGGAGTGGCGTCTGCTCCTATTGCTGCAATGTTATAGTTACGAGTACGCGTCGTCTTCGGGCGGGGAGGGGAATGGCGTCTGCTCCTATTGCTGCAATGTTATAGTTACGAGTACGCGTCGTCTTCGGGCGGGGAGGGGAATGGCGTCTGCTCCTATTGCTGCAATGTTATAGTTACGAGTACGCGTCGTCTTCGGGCGGGGAGGGGAATGGCGTCTGCTCCTATTGCTGCAATGTTATAGTTACGAGTACGCGTCGTCTTCGGGCGGGGAGGGGAATGGCGTCTGCTCCTATTGCTGCAATGTTATAGTTACGAGTACGCGTCGTCTTCGGGCGGGGAGGGGAGTGGCGTCTGCTCCTATTGCTGCAATGTTATAGTTACGAGTACGCGTCGTCTTCGGGCGGGGAGGGGAGTGGCGTCTGCTCCTATTGCTGCAATGTTATAGTTACGAGTACGCGTCGTCTTCGGGCGGGGAGGGGAATGGCGTCTGCTCCTATTGCTGCAATGTTATAGTTACGAGTACGCGTCGTCTTCGGGCGGGGAGGGGAATGGCGTCTGATCCTATTGCTGCAATATAAGGATATAGTGTCATAGTTACGAGTACGCGTCGTCTTCGGGCGGGGAGGGGAATGGCGTCTGATCCTATTGCTGCAATATAAGGACATAGTGTCATAGTTACGAGTACGCGTCGTCTTCGGGCGGGGAGGGGAATGGCGTCTGATCCTATTGCTGCAATATAAGGATATAGTGTCATAGTTACGAGTACGCGTCGTCTTCGGGCGGGGAGAGGAATGGCGTCTGATCCTATAGCTGCAATATAAGGATATAGTGTTATAGTTACGAGTACGCGTCGTCTTCGGGCGGGGAGGGGAATGGCGTCTGATCCTATTGCTGCAATATAAGGATATAGTGTCATAGTTACGAGTACGCGTCGTCTTCGGGCGGGGAGAGGAATGGCGTCTAATCCTATAGCTGCAATATAAGGATATAGTGTTATAGTTACGAGTACGCGTCGTCTTCGGGCGGGGACCGGCGGCGCGGGGAGGGGGATTGACGTGCCTGTTCTGCTTCTCGTGCCGCGCGAGCCTCCTTTGCCGCCTACGAAAATAATATATGATCATTCAGTCATAAAAGTATATAAATAATAAATTTCTAATAATTCACAAAAATATTTCGTCACATAATAAGCAGAGATCGCGCTATAGAAACTAAATAATAAAGAAACTAATATTTCTAACACACACCAATGGGCCTGGCTAGGCATAAGTTTTACATTGAGTACTTTGGGACTCTAAAGAATATATAAACTAAAAATCAAAGGAGATTGCTCAGCTTCCATACATGTTTGGCTTAAAGACCAATAATCATGAAAAATTGTTTCCTAGATTCGAAATTATATATAAATTACTGTAGAAACGAATATTATTGACGGACACCCCTGAGAACTTCTAGAAACCATATACACTGAACATATTAAAATAATAAAAAACAAATAACTTTTAAAGTAAACTAGGGAAATCAAGCCAAGTACCGATATTATGGATTAGATTCGAGTATATAGAGCATGTAGATTAACAGATAGTTGCCTGTTTTTAAAGTTAATGCATAAGAGTAACTTTTAAAATCAAGTGTCATTTCCGGTTATAATAAGGTACTCTGTGACAGAAACTGTGTGATGATTGTGAATGAGCCACAGATTAGAGAGAATTTTTAAACTCTCGTTAACCAAAGAAAGCTAAGAGATTTAGGTTCTATAGCCATATATTCAGTAGCTTCATTATTTTTGTTATGTTTTTAAGATAACCATATGTTAGATTTTTAGTGTATCACACCTTATAATTTTATTTATTTATTAATTTAGAGTCAGGGAACGTAGGCCCATAGATAGATACCTTAAAGTCTAACATATATACGGATTATAATGTGTTTATGGAGATGTTTGGCGAAAAATGTATGGCAATAGACTTTATGATGTCGCCTACCATCTATAATAATTGAGCACATTTGCATCTAGTGAAAATGATAATATAGTTGTGGATATTAATACCACAGTGTAATAAAAAAAATTATTTATTTTATCGATCTTTACATAATAGATTTGTTTTTATGTTATATAAACAACTTCGATCAGTCTTTGGCTGAATGTTACTACACCCATAGCTATTAAAAATGATTCGTATGTTTTCCAAACCGGTAAAATTAAAAGTACTTTTTAAAGCAAATATATTATACAAAGGTGTCCATTTAAATCTAATGACTGTTAATTAAATTATAAATTACGCCAAGAATTACCGTGTATGTCAATATTTTTTGTGCATTTAGGCCAATTTGAGCAATCTCCTTTAAGTAGTCATTCCTTTTCATAATCTATTGGTACAGCTTGATAAGGATACTGTCAAAATAGGATTTAGGTTTAGAGAATCATGTAAAAATCAATTAGAAACCATAGAAAATTCTTGCTTTTGTCTTTGTTTGTTCCTTAATAACATTTACAGCAGACAAAACATAAGAAATCAATAGAAAAGAAAGTAATAGAAATTCACAGTTTATTAAGATTGACTGAGACAGAAATCAGGATTATTCCAATTCAGTGCGTGTCCTTATAAAATATAACGATTTTTTCCACAATTGTTGTTACTAATGGTCCTTACCATTAGTTAAATCTGAGTTTATGAAAGTGAAGCAACTCTCCCATTGGCCTGCCCCGGGATGGGTGACCGAAGGTGCACGTACCTTCTTGATGAGTTTCCTGCGGTAGTGGTGTATCTGCTGGTGCGGCTGCAGCCCGGGCCGCTTCGCTCGGGCTCCGGCCTCCAGTTCGTCCGCGTACTTCAGTACGCGCACTTCGATTTCCCGCAAAGTTTCTCTAGATAACAACTGCTCTTCGCCGGATATCGTACTGTTAAAAGAATAATAAAAGTCACTTCGAGTTACAAATATCCGCGCTCAGGGATACAATCAACTTATAAGTTTGACTTAGTTGATGTCAAACGGCGGGGGGCTCGGCTGATGGCTCCACGCTCTAAGCTGGTGCATACCTGTCATTGGGCGGCGGCGGGGTGGGTGCGGCGGGTGCGGGCGGCGGTGAAGGCGGGGGCGGGGCGGGGTCGGGGCCGGCGGGGGGCTCGGCTGATGGCTCCACGCTCTAAGCTAGTGCATACCTGTCATTGGGCGGCGGCGGGGTGGGTGCAGCGGGTGCGGGCGGCGGTGAAGGCGGGGGCGGGGCGGGGTCGGGGCCGGCGGGGGGCTCGGCTGATGGCTCCACGCTCTAAGCTAGTGCATACCTGTCATTGGGCGGCGGCGGGGTGGGTGCAGCGGGTGCGGGCGGCGGTGAAGGCGGGGGCGGGGCGGGGTCGGGGCCGGCGGGGGGCTCGGCTGATGGCTCCACGCTCTAAGCTAGTGCATACCTGTCATTGGGCGGCGGCGGGGTGGGTGCAGCGGGTGCGGGCGGCGGTGAAGGCGGGGGCGGGGCGGGGTCGGGGCCGGCGGGGGGCTCGGCTGATGGCTCCACGCTCTAAGCTAGTGCATACCTGTCATTGGGCGGCGGCGGGGTGGGTGCAGCGGGTGCGGGCGGCGGTGAAGGCGGGGGCGGGGCGGGGTCGGGGCCGGCGGGGGGCTCGGCTGATGGCTCCACGCTCTAAGCTAGTGCATACCTGTCATTGGGCGGCGGCGGGGTGGGTGCAGCGGGTGCGGGCGGCGGTGAAGGCGGGGGCGGGGCGGGGTCGGGGCCGGCGGGGGGCTCGGCTGATGGCTCCACGCTCTAAGCTAGTGCATACCTGTCATTGGGCGGCGGCGGGGTGGGTGCAGCGGGTGCGGGCGGCGGTGAAGGCGGGGGCGGGGCGGGGTCGGGGCCGGCGGGGGGCTCGGCTGATGGCTCCACGCTCTAAGCTAGTGCATACCTGTCATTGGGCGGCGGCGGGGTGGGTGCAGCGGGTGCGGGCGGCGGTGAAGGCGGGGGCGGGGCGGGGTCGGGGCCGGCGGGGGGCTCGGCTGATGGCTCCACGCTCTAAGCTAGTGCATACCTGTCATTGGGCGGCGGCGGGGTGGGTGCAGCGGGTGCGGGCGGCGGTGAAGGCGGGGGCGGGGCGGGGTCGGGGCCGGCGGGGGGCTCGGCTGATGGCTCCACGCTCTAAGCTAGTGCATACCTGTCATTGGGCGGCGGCGGGGTGGGTGCAGCGGGTGCGGGCGGCGGTGAAGGCGGGGGCGGGGCGGGGTCGGGGCCGGCGGGGGGCTCGGCTGATGGCTCCACGCTCTAAGCTAGTGCATACCTGTCATTGGGCGGCGGCGGGGTGGGTGCAGCGGGTGCGGGCGGCGGTGAAGGCGGGGGCGGGGCGGGGTCGGGGCCGGCGGGGGGCTCGGCTGATGGCTCCACGCTCTAAGCTAGTGCATACCTGTCATTGGGCGGCGGCGGGGTGGGTGCAGCGGGTGCGGGCGGCGGTGAAGGCGGGGGCGGGGCGGGGTCGGGGCCGGCGGGGGGCTCGGCTGATGGCTCCACGCTCTAAGCTAGTGCATACCTGTCATTGGGCGGCGGCGGGGTGGGTGCAGCGGGTGCGGGCGGCGGTGAAGGCGGGGGCGGGGCGGGGTCGGGGCCGGCGGGGGGCTCGGCTGATGGCTCCACGCTCTCCCACCGCGACGGGATGAACGCGCCACCCAGCCCCGCCCCCGACCCTGTCCCTGCCACCGGGGACTGAACCCCGCCCGAGATCTCCAGGGGAACACCGTCGATGTCCTCGTCCACTGTATGCCAAAAACGCAAACTTAATTGCACATTTATAAGTCGCAGTCTTAGATTAAAACAAAGAACGAGCGAACCTTACAGTAGTCGCGTATGATGTGTAACATTTGAAACCTCTCCTAGTATTAAGTAAAAAAGAAATAAAACCTCCTACAAAAGGAATAAGCCCTTTTGAACATTATGTTCTAAAATCAAATCAAATAGCGCGCGCTTCCCAAACTTCCTGTTACACACTTCCGTCCCATTTCACGAAATCACTCTTACAAATTACAGGAAAGGAAGAGAAAAGATGTAACACATCAAAAAGGAAGATACTCGCGGCTCAAAAGTGGTCCGCTTAAATTGTGGTGCATGACCACAATTAGCTTTAGTCACAACTGGACAGTCAAACACGCTGCATGTGCAATCAATATAACAATAATGCGTATATTCTGTGTTGTAAAGATAAAACAATGCCTTCGATGATTTTATAAAGTACACAAATAGTTCATGATCAAATAACAAATGCCTAGGCAACACTTTTCATTCTTAAAACTGTCAAAACATTTTTTTCTCAAAAACCACGGTTTGTTCTGAACGTTATTAACGTAATCGCCATTTTGTTATCAGGAAAAGGACAACAATACAGCTCTGCCATACGGACTCGGAAGCGCACTCGCCATTTCACTCACGCTGGGTTGAAGCGTACAGTTCTGTCTCGATCGTTCGATTAGTTGTTTATATACAGACGTGTGCATTTATGAGTTGCTTATGTAGTTGAGTCGGATCATATTTTATTTGATGCTAGTATGAGAGTACCGTAATTCATTCATTTATTTGCATCACAAATTAATACAATAAAATTAATAATACATTTTATCACTGCAGACATAGAGACATAGATGATTATTAGTTTAAGCAATTCTTAACTTTCTAGTCTGAATTACAGTCATTAGTAAGTGACAGTGACGCAAATAGATGTGCAGTGCAATGATAGTGATGCATTAGCATCCGCGTTGAGATTTAAAATAAGAACACGAATTTCGAATAAATTTACAAATCACACCGGCGAATTCCGCGGTGAAAAGTGAGTTTGTATCTACAGAACAGCACTGCAGGTGTATAGTACTTTTTCGCACGTCCTGCGGATTATTCAAATCGCGTTGATTTATCCACGATGCATAATATAAATAATGATATGTTTATGAGCAAAATAATCTTTGTACCTTACAATATAACTCTATCAATGTATTAATCATGGTGAAAATAAATCCAAAAAACTATCAACGAGTTTAAGGAGTATACAAGACTTCCGTGGCCGAATGGTATGTACGCCAGGTTTCAAGGTGTCGCCTACTCGAGAGGTACCGGGATCGAACCCTAGTGGGGGAAGATATTTGTGTGATGAACACGAGCATTCGTACTGCAGTCATGGATGTTTAATATGTATTTCCATATAAATGAATATACTTATATATTTATTCGATCCGTAATTCCAGTATCCCATAACACAAGCCTACAGTACTTACTTAGGGGCTAGGCTAATTGGTGTGAGTGTTGGATATATTTATTTATTCATTACCTACTAGCGACTTCGTACGTGTGGAATTAGTTAAATAAAGGTTCACTGCTCGTTCCCCGTAGGTTATAGCGTTATAATATGTAGCCTATATGTTGACCTGACTTCTTAATAATATTCGTGCCAAATTTGAAGTAAATCCATGCAGCACTTTTTAAGTTTATCCCGGACATACATACAGACAAACAGACAAAAATTTTAAAAACTATATTTTTGGCTTCGGCATCGATATTAGATCACACCCCAATTAAAATTTCTTTTAAAAAAATATTCAATGTACAGTTTTGACGTACCTACTATTTTATTATATGTATAGATTTATCATAAATTACATTTATTAACTTACCCGGTACGCCGTCGATATCCGGCTCAGGGTTAGGTTGTTGCCGCCGGGAGGCAGCGAGGCGCCGTAAAGCAGCGCCATCTAGCGCTCCCGCCCACTCGGCTGAGGAACTGGAGCCCGGGGAGGACCCGCCCTCCGACCCCGCCCCGACCTCGTCAGGGCCGGGCCCGCCCTCACCCACCCCGGTCCCGACATCGCCCGTCGTTTCCTACACACGCGTTATTATCTCATCAATCATCAACAGCCTACATTAGTCCACTGCTGGACATAGGCCTCTCCAATTGCACGCCACTGAAGTCGATCTTAGGCTACTCGCATCCAGCTCCTGCCAGCCACCTTGCGCAAATCGACACTCCACCGTACCTGAGGCATTATATTCTGCCGCGTTACTATCTAACATTTAAAATTCTCGTGTCACGGTGTGCGTAATTAAACTACTCCGAAACGGCTCGACCGATTTTCGTGATTTTTTATATGCATATTCAGTAGCTCTGAGAATCGGACAACATTTATATGTCATCCCCCTAAATGTTAAGGGTTTTTTTTTGTGTTTTGTGAAAAAATTTTCGTTTTACTTTTTTAATGATACATCATACAAAAATATATACAACCCTAAATTTTCACCCTTCTACCACCAACCCCTATTTATTTATAGTGGTACGAAATTCGCTGGAACGGTTAGTTTATCTATACACTGGTGCCAATTCTGACGTGATTCTCTAAACTCAAAACTAAATTTAACACCAGTCTCTCCTTTACATTCTGTATAGAGAATGACTAGGATATACTGCTGTCAAATTTAAGTTTAGGTTTAGAGAATCATGCTAGAATCGACACCAATGTCTTAACTACAGCCTTTACCTCATTTGTAATTACTTTTATTCCAAAACTGCTTTCAACATTTTTTGTTGATTTAAAAATGTTCAATCAACTGCTTACACGAACGATTTATAAGAATACTTAAATAATATAATAAAGAAATTTACAAAAAAATAACAAAAAATTTGTTAATAAGTAATAATAGCCCGCCCAAAAACGCTTTCCGCCTTATTCCAAAACGCGGATTAATTAAGTCTTGGTTAATTCTTAATGCTATCTCTGTGTTCTTTTTGGTAAACAAAAGTGACAGCATCAGTTTCAGTCCAGGTTTAACTTTAGTCTATGTTTTGTAATAACTCTGTTTGTGATCACATCGGAAATTGCATTAACTGGTACAAAACTCTCAATAAACAACACAATAGTTTCAATTATGGCGTGTCTCTCTAAACTTGAAACTAAATTTACCATCAGTCTATCCTTTTCATTCTGTATAGAGAATGACAAGGATACACTGTTGTCAAATTGAAATTTAGGTTTAGAGAATCATCATCATACCAGAATCGACATCATTGCAAAAAATCATTTATTGATAACATATTCAATTAAATTCAGAGTTAATTTTAAAACACCAAAAACCGCTTAGGAGGTGATTCTAGCCATCAACAGGAACAACTTTTATTATGGTACCAACTCTGAAATTGCGAAAAAAAATCAGCTGTTTCATACATTTCGGTCGATGCTCATGAATGTTTCATACATTTCGGTCGATGCACTTTTGTATGAAACAGCTGATTTTTTTTTCGTGATTTCAGAGTTGGTCTCATAATAAAAGTTGTTCCTGTTGATGGGTAGATTCACCCCCTAAGAGGTTGTTGGTGTTTTAAAATTAACCCTGTATATTACGAGAGCACAGACCTTGTCCATCCCCAGGAACACGTCGTTGATGTGCATGAGGAATTCGGTAGGGTAAACGGCCCAGTCGGCCCACGCCTGCAGTATGCGCGTGACTCGCGCGCGGAACCCTTCCCTTTGTACGCGCGTGCTGAGTGCCGCCCAAGCGCTGTGACTGTGACGCATTATCTCCACTAGGCGCTGTTGGAACCTATGCGAGAGAACGGGAAATTCTATTCATAAACCATTATTTAGGGATATTTTCCCGCAGTAAAACGTAGCCTATGTGTTAATCAAGGGTGACAGCTAACTCCATACCAAATTTTATTAAAATCGCTCCAGTCGTTTAGACGTGAAGAAGTAACATACATACACACTCACAAACTTTCGCATTTATAATATTAGTGTGATAATACACACTTCTATCGAAACCATATACTAATGCGATTAGCATTAGTTCAGGACCTACGTGACACATGAATTGTAAGTAATAAAAAGATTTACAACTTTTTTATTTACAGTTTTTAGTAAGTTTTTAATAGTAAACCAAAAATCGGTATTTTGATTCTTCGCAGAAATCTTAGGTTATGTTAAAAAATCTGTGACGGGACTCGCACGCGGAACTCCTCCCTTTGTAAGCGCGTGCCGAGCGCCGCCCAAGCGCTGTGGCTGTGACGCATTATCTCTACTAGGCGCTGTTGGAACCTACGCGAGAGAACAGGGGATGTTATTCATGTTGAAGCAAAATCATTGTGTTCTTACGTTCGTTTAAGTCATCAATGTGAGTGATGAGTTAGTGACAAAATAAACAGCATTGAAGACACACGTTTATTTCTATTAATGTTATCCAAGCATTAAAAGATAGTTCTTTTATCCAAGAACAATTTTTAAACAATAATTTGCCATAATACACACTTCTATCGAAACCATATTAATCGCATTAGTTCAGGACCTATGTGACACATGAATTGCAGATAATAAAAATATTAGTTTTACCGAAAACCGCGATAAACCATTTTCAGCCCCCCCCCCCCCCCCCCCAAATGTCATTTATATTATTATTTTTAAGGTGTTCTCTTTCTTCTGTTATGGGATACATCCTGTTCCAAATTTTTGTTGCTCTTAAAAATTATAAACACGGGTCTAATGTAATATTGTGTATATGTTAGTGTGTTTACAATGGTATTTATGACTTACGCAGCTCTGAAGGCGCTGGCATTGGTAAGTTTAGCGCCGGCGTTGTGCAGAATGTCCGACAGCAGGTAGAGGCGGGCTATGCGTTTGTGCGGCGCGGTGTTTTCGCCAGCCAACGACTCGGCGATGCAGGCGGCCACTTCGCCCGCAGCTTCTGCGTGCTCTAAACACCACGCCATCGCTGCGCCTACGCTGTCCCGAGACCCGGTCAGACCGCGGATCAATTCTTCCAGGCGATCCCGCTGGCTATAGAAACCAAATTACCAGTTCAAAGAGCGCGCCACTGTCTACGTAAATGACGCACAAAATGTACGTTTATAAAGGCAGCGGCGTTAGTTCCACTTTTCGCCACATTCATAAAGATCTTTGTCGTAGTATACATGTTTCAATGTTTACCTACTTTTGTGCTCAAACAAGCACTGGCTAAACCACAAGCACACAACATCATATAAGCCAATGATTAAACAGTTTAACGCGGCCACTTTGACTTCGGACAGAAACCCAATTACCAGTTCAGGGAGGGCGCTACTATCTACGTAATCATAATCATCATCAACCTATTGATGTCCCCACTGCTGGGACACAAGGCTTCCCTATGGATGGAATAGGGAGATTGGGCTATGACCCACCAAGCGGGCCCATTGGCGGGTGCTAACGACTGCAGATGCAGCCGGAACCAACGGCTTAACATGCCCTCCGAGGCACGGAGGAACTCGAGATAGAAGATTTTTGGTCACCCATCCAATGACCGACCACTGCGAAAGTTGCTTAACTTCAACGATCGCAGTCGAACGCGCTAACCACCCGCACCATCGAGCTCCTCCTGTCTACGTAAATGCCGGACAAAATATAACGTTTATTAAGCTAACAACGTTAGTTCCACTTTTCGCCAAATTCATAAAGATCCTTGTCGTACTATGCATGTCTCAATGTTTTACTACTTTCATGCTCAAACAAGCACTGGCTTAACCACAAACACACATCATCACCACGCCATCGAGAGTTTTACTTTTTTATAGCGGTATTTCACTGAAATTAACATAATTATTCAACAACAGATTTATCTACACCGTCTCATTATTATCTTATAGTATTATCTATAACATTATACGCTTAAGTACTAAAACTAAAGTACCAAAAACTAACTTGTTGGAGAGTGTTCCTCGTATGTTCTCCTTGGCGTCATCCTCCTCCACTAATTCGTCGGGCATGCCCGCAGTATACAGGTTCATTACTGGCGGACGCCATACTGATCCACCTTTATACCAAGAACACAATCATTATATGTATACAGTGTTAAAAGACATTCGACAAAGCCAAAACCCACGTATTTTACTAATCATCAGAACCATTTTTGTCTTCTAGATTTATACCTGGGAAATCAATAGTTATACTTAAAAAAATATAGGTTTTATGGAAACAGATTTTAAACATAATTTTTTAATTTCTTTTCAAAGTAACGTTATCAAAATTATTAGTATTTCGTAAAAAACTCTTTTAACAGTTAGAACTCAATGTATCTCGACTGTAAGTACACACAAATACACACACTCAGCTCTGTATGCCGTGTGCGTCGCGGTCTGCTGCGGGCTATAAATTGCATGGTACTGTTTGTAATTTATTTTAACACCATAAAATTAAAATCATTTCTCAGCAATATTTTTTTCTAAGTTTCTTATTTTGTATATTAAATGTTGTTGATACCCTTGAACATCCGGAAGTCGTCTAGCGCCCACTGCTTGGGGGAATCCCCCTGCAGCAGGGAGAATAGCTTCCAGCGGTAGTATACGTGCGCGGGCGACTGGTTCTCAAACAGGAACCGGAAGAAGGGGTTGCTCATCTCCTTGTTCATGATTATAGCTTCGAACATAGGGCCCTCGCGGATCACGAACTCCACCATGCGGTGGATTAGCATTAACACGTTTCTGTTGAAATTATGTATTTTTAACCATAGATAGAAGAAAATCAATTTAATTTTGCAATCATTTTTTTATAACAACTTTAAACGGAGGAGATTATCAATAGGCACACAAAACACAAAGCTTATTACAGATGGGGCTTTGGCCATTTGGCCCTTAACAACCAAGCTGTCACTTAAATGTTGCTTTCTCAACGTCGGGTCTGAGTGCAAATTTTTACCCTGACGTTTCATAAAGATATGAAAACTATGAAACTTATGTCAAATTTAAAATTAATTGCAACTGGAGGTTTGGAAGTCTATCGGATTTGTCGGATTTCCTTGTAACTTTAACAGCTGTATCGAGATGTTGTTATGGGCCATTCGAAACCTGCGCTTCTGCCAAGATAAATGGGCAGTTTTCGTTTCCATTCGGATGGATATTTTTTATTGAAATAATTTCAGACGTTATATAATTTACTAGCTGTGCCTCCCGCGGTTTATTAGGGATATTTTCCCACAGTAAAACGTAGCGTATGTGTTATCCAGGGTGTCAGCTAACTCCATACCAAATTTTATTAAAATCTCTCCAGCCGTTTAGACGTGAAAAAGTAACAAACATACACACTCACAAACTTGCGCCTTTATAATATTAGTGTGATGTGCACAGTTTCACACTATTGAGTGACAAATTAAAGAATAACTAAACCGGAAACCGATTTAAATAAAAATCATTAAAATGCAAAGGCTAATAATCGTACATTATTAAATATTTATTTTCTGGAATCAAACAGTGTTTATAAAAAAAAACTATGAATTTGAAGCAGGCAACATCAATTCTAACACACTGAATTAAGGGTTCAGTGTCGACAATACAAATAAGAATAACCATTTAAAGTATAAACATAATGATGCAAGCAAAGAATATGCTCATGCGAATAAGTATTTTCTTACCTTTCAGTGGGCACCACAACTTTCACTATAGACTGCGACAATATCTACAAAAGGAATGAAATATGATTTTAATAAAATAATAGTAAACTTTGTACATCTTACTACAGTTATTTAATCCCAAAATTAGCCGAGCTTTTTATCCATAGAACACATACAAAATCATTGTTAATACAATCATGACTTGAGAATAAATAAATACCTCTACCAGATTCGCCCCCATGACTTTGGAAGCAGAAGACAGGATCGCTAGTGGTGTCGATTCTGGCATGATTCTCTAAACCTTAACTTGACAACAGTGTATCCTTGTCATTCTCTATACATAATGAAAAGGAGAGACTCATATTAAATTTAGTTTTAAATTTAAAGAATAATGCCAATATCGATACCACTATTGCATCAAACGTTATTGATGTGTAACATCTTTCCCCTTGCTTTCTTGTAATTTGTGGGAGCGATTTCGTGAAATGAGATTTAAGAGTGTAACAGGAAGTGGGGCAAGCGCGCGCTATTTTGATTTAATTTAAGAATATAATGTTAAAAGTTCCTTATATCTTATTAAACCACTTGACCGTCACTGAAAGCTTTATATTGAGATAGCACTTCCGTTTCCCGTCGAATTACCATCAGTTTCCGTACTTTTATTCACCTTATATCCGGTCCAGTGGCGACACCTGGCAGAAGCGCGGCCATTTTTGTTTTCCTAAGTTTTGACAGCGCCATATTAACTCATTGGCGTAGATGGTATCTTATGGATGGTTTTTGCCGTTCGTGTTATTCCAAATAGGTACTTTACGTGTCAAAAGTGAAGGAATCGTAAGTAAAACTATTATTCTTTTTGATAGTTTTTGCAGCCCTTGTGATAAGGGATATTTAAAACAAATATGTTAAATTGTGCAATACGCTTGTTTGAAAAAGTAATAATAAGCCGTGAGTAAAACTTAACGGCAATTCAAGGTGCGTTTTATTTAAAAAATTAAAGTACCTACATTAAAGTAAATTTTGCAATACTTTACGTCTGTCTTGGTCGTTTATCATAAAAACTATTTTAAGAGTGTTTTCTCTTGGTATTCAATTAATGTTTCCGTATAAGTAAATGTGAAAGTAAATTGGTAAATGTACAAAATACTTAATTAAATTTTTTTACAGTTTAGAGTGAAGGAATATCGGTCAATATTGACGTTTCAGCCGCCGACTGACTGGCATTATTGGCAAAAACAGCAAGATGTGTGGATCTAGTCATTATTGTTCTTCGAACAGCTGCAGTAATAATTGGTTGAATTTGTCGTCTTCTGGTATAACGAAACCGGCATCGCTGCCTCAAGAAAAATAAGCGAGCTTGATATTCCAGCCCTTTTATTAAAAGATTGTTCGAGGGGTAAGTGAACTATGTACAATCTTAATAAGGTATTTCTAATGTCGATTTGCCTTTTTCTGAACATGGCCAGCTATCAATATCTAAAGGCTTATGAATAAAAAGTTCTAACATTTTTACTGACCAATACACGTAATAAAAATTCTCATATGAGTCGTATGACTAAACTAGGATAAAGGAACGCTCTGTTCGAAAGACATTCAACGTTTATTTTAAATGATATGCTGATGTAAATTAAAAATTATAATCATAGTCCAGGCTTTATCAACCTGGAAACAAACAACGAGGTAAAGAAGTATGATGATAATTTATGATATATCAAGTTCCTGACATTAATTTTCTTTCAGCAATTGCATATTTCTAAAATAAAAATGAATCATTGCGGGAAGGCACCTGCTCAGTTAATTTTAATAACGAAAGTGATAAGATAACAGAATCGTTTCTTAGGTCTTTTACAGCTAGCACAAAGCTAAAAAGTAAAAACTAAAGCACTGCAAGAAGTTAGTGATCTCTGTGATGAAGCACCACTTAATAAGATACCATCTATGAGGTTGTTTTTATCGTATTAAGTAAGTATTTGTCATGGATTTAAGTGATTGACATTTCATCAACCTAATGAGCAACTCGCGCAGAGGCAAGTGATATTCATAAGCTTCATCTCATGAAGCCCAAGGCGTGTCAGGACATGCCCTCCCATGGCGTACCTACACATATGAGTACCGGTGGCAAATCACCCTCGCGGGGTGCATATTATATATAATTTGTTTCCACTACGTGGAATCTTATTAAATGCCTCTAATGCCTTGCCTACATATACGAGTACCGGTGGCAAATCACCCTCGCGGGGTGAATATTATGTACAATTAGTTTCCACTACGTGGAACCTTATGAAATGCCTCTAATGCCTTGCCTACATATACGAGTACCGGTAGCAAATCACCCTCGCGGGGTGCATATTATATACAATTTGTTTCCACTACGTGAAACCTTATGAAATACCTCTAATGCCTTGCTTACATATACGAGTACCGGTAGCAAACCAACTTCGCGGCGTGCATATTACCAAAACTCTGATGACCGCCCCTCGCATATTATGTATAATTTGCTTCCTCCGTTTGGAACTCATTATGAATAAGGACTTGCCTTCCATGGCTTGCCTACACATACAAGTATCAGTAACAAAACATCGTTGATAGAGAAATATCCTCATCAATTTTATAATCGCCCTTGTGAGGTCATATCACACATAATATATTATTTCCATTACGTGAATATCAATATATGTTCTCCTTAGAACATGTTCGCTTATGGAGTTCGTACTATTATGTAAGCACCGGTAACATACGACACTCGAGTGGAGCAAATTATGCATAATTTAACATGTAGTCTATTCGTGATTCATAATTTATTTTTGTGACCATGGGGTCTGTAAAAGTGTAAACGATTCGAAACATTAAAAATAAGTAAATTGAAAATATAATAAATGTCGCTTGACATAATTCATTACTTCCATCGCGTGGAAATCCATACATCTACGCAACGCAACATACCCGCTCATGGCCTGCGTACACACATAAGTATCGGCTATAAACTACCCTCTTAATAGACTATAAAGATCGAACATCGAATGTTGACGTACCCCGTTGGGAAGTGCAATGTACGTGGTTTTTAAGGTGTCGCATACTCCGAGGTCTTGGGTTCACCCCGGTGGGGCAAATCATTGTATGATAAAAACGAGCATCTGTGCCTAAGTTTTGGTTGTTAACAAATATGAATTTAAAATCTAATCTGATAAATTCTAATCTATGCATCATCATTATGCATTTCTAGGCGTTAGCCCATAACACAAGCCTTTCAATGCCCATTATAAGGCTAGGCTAATTGGTGTGAAGTGTTGACTCGATCACTACGGTTGTTCTACCGTAATATATAATACATTTCAAAAGAAAAAGGAATATCGAAACAATTAATGTTTGAAAAAATTTAGTGCAGGTAAGTTGATAAATTGGGAGCTCCATAAATAATTCTTAAATAAATTTAATGGTATCGCATGCCATTCAAAAGCTTGTTTATCTAAATCCAATATATATCAAACTCCAATCTCAAGTGCAGTACACTATAAATATGTAAAGAATTCTAAGTTTTCTGCAATTTAAAGACTATCTGCCAGATAAATAGAAGATAACATATTTTCTCTTGAAAATAACAAAAGTAAACCAAATGGGTTGTTGCTCACTCTTTTGATCGCGTAATGAGAGAAACTTGCAATATTAGAAATGTCGTGTATGTGGTGTCTGAGGTGGCCAACTTGATCATTTTGATATATAAGTGGTGCTAGTTACTGAAGAAAGATTGCACGATCTACCAAATTCTTGAAAGGTTTTGAAGATCATTGTATGCAATTATCCCCTTTATGTTATTTTAGTAAAAATTACTGAAAACTGTTCTTAATATTAAACTTACGCTTTCTAACCTTGCCACGACTGTCTGGAATAAATATACTTCAAACCCTACGCATAGTACATGCATACCTCATGTAAGCTGTGTAAATCTTATAAATAACTAAATCTTTATTTAGTATTAAGTAATACATATAAATGACTCTGATCTAAGAACTGAAAAACAAAAGAAAAGATTACAATCAATTATAGATTCCAGGATGGCAAATGAATTTCATAAAATCTGGTCTGAACTTCGTAATAGCATAATTTATCACGGCAACCCAGCAACAATATAAAAACTATACCAGAGAATTTCGTTGTAAAAACGTAAACTTCAGAAGTTGATCGGTTTCAACATTTTTGTCATTCCGTGGGGTTGTATCAACCACTCCGTACTTCTAACAATAATTATGAATTCACTGCAATCGACCTTGCAATCACTTCCCGCCAATCTAATATGAAAGCTTGGGAAGTATAGTTGAAGAACACGGCACGATATGCTAGCACTACGCTTTTCAACATATTCTACAAAGAGCGACAGCTCTGTCTTAAACAGCTATGAGATGGCTCGGAAACGCTGGCTTGCGTGGTTGCATTGGTCTAGGAACAAGAATGTTTATCGGAATAATCCCGCAAGTTGTGGACTCTGCTCTGAACTAACACGATTTTTGAGAGACTTATTTTTAACTCATGACTTATTTTAAAATAAGTACCATTATTTTAAATAAGTCAGTAGTTATTACATGATATACCAATGGATGATAAGTCTAATTACCTAAGCTCACCTGTCTTGGCAAACACATATATTGAAGTCGATTGTTTTTAAAGAATCAGTCCGTAACCTACTATTCTGTGTCTATAAGTTAACTTATTTCCTTTTCTTCAATAATGTACTCGTTACATCATAATGATCTGTTTCAAATACTTCGTCATATATGTTGTTCTGAACGTCATACAGTAATTATGCTGCGTATTATTTGGTTAAGCATGTGGTACACATGACTTGTTCCTACTTCAAATTATCCCGAATCATTGTATTTGTACCGACGAAGATTAGTTTAGCCTTGTTTTGGTTCAAAACAGGTGAAAGTAGTTAAAGACAATCCGATTGGTGACTTGTACCGAATAATGGTAATCGTAAGTGGGACCCTGATTTTTGGTACTTAAGTAAAAAGTACAGTCTTGTAAAATGTAAGACTCAGTATCGAACAACTTTACATCTTTTTCTCTCGTTCGTACGCCTTATTTGTGATATACAAAGATACATATGAATGCTACACAAGGAAGCGTCCGGTCATTAACAAAACAAATATATGTAGAAGTATATATATATATATACTTCGCGAGTTTTAAGCAAAGGAATATAGCGATCAGCTAATACATATGTTAAAGCAGCTTCGTAAACTTGAAGAAATTAAAAGCGTGATTCAAATAATATTATTTGATTCATTTTTAAGCTTACTCGTTTCTTTATACAGTTTCATATAATCTGATAAATGTTAATATTTAAATTTATCATAAATTGTCACATTGGCGTATATATCTATGTACGTGGCGATCACCAGGCGATAACAAACAGGTCTCAATATAAAGCTTTCAATGACGGTCAAGTGGTTTAATAGCAGCATTTTACCTGAAATAAAATGCATATTAAAATACTTACCTCACTGAAAGCTTTCACTTTAAATTCTGCCTGGTGAAATAATTGAGCCAATGAGTTAATATGGCGCTGTCAAAACTTAGGAAAACAAAAATGGCCGCGCTTCTGCCAGGTGTCGCCACTGGACCGGATATAAGGTGAATAAAAGTACGGAAACTGATGGTAATTCGACGGGAAACGGAAGTGCTATCTCAATATAAAGCTTTCAGTGAGGTAAGTATTTTAATATGCATTTTATTTCAGGTAAAATGCTGCTATTAAATAGCTAAAATTTCTTTTCTTACTAAGATAAGATGTCAATACTCAATGTTTTATTGTTTCCATATTGTATACAAAATGTTACAAAAAAATATGCACAATCATGGACCCCGTCGGGCACGACAATCAATTAATTACAGAGGGAAAGTGACACTTATGATTACATAAAAACGCTTATAACTACTATAACTGACTATTACAATTCAGAATTTATATCTACAATTAATTAAAAGAGGTATTAAATTTCATTTGATTCTTAAAATTCACGAAAAATAATAACAATAATGTGTATATGTTAAATGTATTATGCGACTACTGTAAGGCTCGCTCGTAATTTATTAAGTAAGCCGTTGGTCCCGGCTGCGTCTGCAGTCGTTAGCACCCAATACGGACTGGATTCGCGTAGTGAGTTTATAGCCCAGTCTTTCATACCCAGGTGGGCACTATGTTCTAATAATGGTAAATAATAGATTGATGATGATTATAAATTAACAACATGTACCTGTTCGTATGCTTTGCGATCATCAGGATCATTAGGGTAGTAGTCGCCGATGCGAACACGAGGTATCTATAAGTAAAAAAATAAAATTATTAGCATGAATTGAAAACAATTCGTATCAAATTACCCATTGAACTGATGAAAAGGCTTTCAATTTGTAATTTCTTTTTTTTTGGGTCTTCGTTCGTTTCACCCCAAGAGCGGTTCGGCCCGCAGGATGAATCGCCCAAGTTTTTTTTTTATTGGTCTTTCCGCCCTACATCCAAGAAACGATGCATTGAGCGTTCAGCCCCATGCCTTGGATGCGGGGCCATAGTTAATTATGATATTAGTGCAGTAACTTGGTTATTACAAACGAGTAGACGAATGTAAAAATTCAATATCATTTATTTATTTATTTTATTTATTTATTTTTGTAGACCTTGTAGTGTCACTGGTTGCGCGTTGAAGGGCAGTCCGGAGGGCGGGGGCGACTTGCAGGAGTGCTGCAAGGCGGGTGGAGGTACGTACCCACCTTGTTGATGAGGTGTTTGACGGCTGCGCGTTGAAGGGCAGGCCGGAGGGCGGGGATGGCTTGCAGGCGTGCTGTAGGGCGGGTGAAGGTATGTACCCACCTTGTTGATGAGGTGTTTGGGCGGTTGCGCGTTGAAGGGCAGGTCGGAGGGCGAGGATGGCTTGCAGGCGTGCTGTAGGGCGGGTGAAGGTATGTACCCACCTTGTTGATGAGGTGTTTGGGCGGTTGCGCGTTGAAGGGCAGTCCGGAGGGCGGGGACAGCTTGCAGGGGTGCTGCAGGGCGGGTGGAGGTATGTACCCACCTTGTTGATGAGGTGTTTGGGCGGTTGCGCGTTGAAGGGCAGTCCGGAGGGCGGGGACAGCTTGCAGGGGTGCTGCAGGGCGGGTGGAGGTATGTACCCACCTTGTTGATGAGGTGTTTGGGCGGCTGCGCGTTGAAGGGCAGGCCGGAGGGGGGGCGGCTTGCAGGGGTGATGTAGGACGGGTGAAGGTATGTACCCACCTTGTTGATGAGGTGTTTGGGCGGTTGCGCGTTGAAGGGCAGGTCGGAGGGCGAGGATGGCTTGCAGGCGTGCTGTAGGGCGGGTGAAGGTATGTACCCACCTTGTTGATGAGGTGTTTGGGCGGTTGCGCGTTGAAGGGCAGTCCGGAGGGCGGGGACAGCTTGCAGGGGTGCTGCAGGGCGGGTGGAGGTATGTACCCACCGTGTTGATGAGGTGTTTGGGCGGCTGCGCGTTGAAGGGCAGGCCGGAGGGGGGGGCGGCTTGCAGGGGTGCTGTAGGACGGGTGAAGGTATGTACCCACCTTGTTGATGAGGTGTTTGGGCGGTTGCGCGTTGAAGGGCAGTCCGGAGGGCGGGGACAGCTTGCAGGGGTGCTGCAGGGCGGGTGGAGGTATGTACCCACCTTGTTGATGAGGTGTTTGGGCGGCTGCGCGTTGAAGGGCAGGCCGGAGGGGGGGGCGGCTTGCAGGGGTGCTGTAGGACGGGTGAAGGTATGTACCCACCTTGTTGATGAGGTGTTTGGGCGGTTGCGCGTTGAAGGGCAGTCCGGAGGGCGGGGACAGCTTGCAGGGGTGCTGCAGGGCGGGTGGAGGTATGTACCCACCTTGTTGATGAGGTGTTTGGGCGGCTGCGCGTTGAAGGGCAGGCCGGAGGGGGGGGCGGCTTGCAGGGGTGCTGTAGGACGGGTGAAGGTATGTACCCACCTTGTTGATGAGGTGTTTGGGCGGTTGCGCGTTGAAGGGCAGGCCGGAGGGCGGGGGCGGCTTGCAAGGGTGCTGTAGGGCGGGCGGGATGTAGATGGGCACGGGCGGGATCACCACCGCCTTGCCCCAACCTAACTTCATCTCGTAGCTCATTATCTCCTTGCCTGGTTCACGAATGTAGGTATATAAATATATTAATAAAAGTTTATAATAATAGTTTATTTTTTCCACAAAAGATAATTATTACATAGCTAACTATACTATCACATAGGTATGACACAGTTATGACATACTATTATAGCTGCTGGTGCTTAAAAAAGAATACTATGTGCTATAAGTACCAAATTTACATCATATTGATTATTGATTTTAACTTATTTTGATCTGAATCATTTATTTAGGCATATATGTATGTGTGTGTGTCCAAATTTAAGAGTCGCTTATACAAATACAAAAATCTTTATTATTCTTCTACATCAAAGTTTACATGGTGTGGGTCTTCTTCTTTTAAGTTAAGTAACCTGTATTAGAAGAAGACCGCTCCTTCATTCCGGTCTTTATAAATAATAATACAGCAATAACTTTAATTTAAATTATACTAATTACACCTACATACACAATACACTTATGAACCGATATTGGTGGTAAATAGGCTATTTAACAGTATGAAAACTAAAGTACCAATTGTTGACAGATGTCAACAACTGCTAATATTTATATTAAATACACATGTATTTAATATAAATATTAGCAGTAATTTTACTATTCGGGGAGACGTTATTAATAATAACTTTTCTAAAAAGTCATTAAATAGAAACGATTTATTGTTCTATGGTCACGTGACCTATAATGCCTGGGATTGGCGAAAGCTAAAGTGACGTCACACGCTAATAAACTTCCGGTCAAAGCGACATTACGTTGTATCGTTTGACGTTTTACTGACAGTCGTGTGAGGTCAAATCAAGGAACTTTTATTCTATCTGGAATGCTTACGTGACCCTCAAAAACGTTCCGAAGAGTAAAGCTAAATAAGTGGAAACTGTCTCTTTCTAGAAGTGTGTCCAAACAGTAACATAAGTGATGAGATATTTTTTTTTCTCTGGGTGAAGGAACCTTCTTTCAATTCTATATCCTTATCTTGAAAGTCAATACCGTTAATGAACCGCAGCTCCCTTTCGCCATCCTTACGCAAAACGAAGGCGACGCACCTTCTGTTTTGTTTACCGATGCAGTTCCAGGACAGTGAAACATTTTTAAAAGTTTTGCAACCATGAAAAATTAATACCTGTGCGACATAAAGATGACAGTGCCACAATTCCTACCATGCACCTTTTTGTTCACCGACATGCAGACAGGTAGCGGGACATATAAAACTTAATTTTCAGAAAAAAGTTTGTAAAACATACAGTTGATTTTTTAAAATACAGTGTAAACTCTATATAACGACACTAAAGGGACTATACATTTTACGGTGTTATAGAGAGTTGTCGTTAAATGGAAAGAAGAAAAATCTGACTTATAAAAAGAAAAAGTTTATTTCAAGCTAGTGGTTATGTACATAAAAAAAAATCTTATTTGAACGCTATTGCGTATATTCTGTCATTTTTGTCTGACGTCTTTTGCTGCACCAGTATTAAGTACATGACTCCTACTTATTAGTCATGGTCAACAACAGTCTACACGTGCAATCCCTATTTGTAAACAGAAGAATTAATTTCTTAGAAAGTTTGGTGTGCACAGTCGAGTTTATTACGGGCTAGGATAACACAGCGACAACAGAACGTACAGCTGTGCGATTTTCACTAATTTGGGCAACTTAAAAGGTACTTTTTATTACTTAATTGTTGTCGTTATTGAGAGTGGGTGTAATGCTATATGGAGTGTATCATTGTATGGAAAACCGACTAAACCAACCAAAGACGAGTGATTTCGACGCTTTAGGGAAATTTGTCGTTAAATCGAGTGACGTTACAAATGGAGTTTACACTAGTTACCGTTGATGCACCGCAGCGCCCTCTCGCCGTCTTTGCGCGACATGAAGGCGACGAAACCGCAGTTCCGGCCGCGCGCCTTCTCCTCGTCCGAGCGCGGCCACATTATCTTGATGCTGGCTAGAGGCCCGTACCGACCGAATATCTCCATGAGCTGCTGCTCCGTTATCTGTGGGCGGTATAATAATAATGTTTATTGACATTATACTTTTTACAATTTATGTTTGATTCCCCTGTATTCCACAATAGGCCTTAGCCTGTAGTATGGAATCCAGTGTCCTCTCCAATTATGTACTTACAATATTATCTTAGCAGTTGTACTGGACATAACAAAACATTGGTGCCAATTCTGGCGTGATTCTCTAAACTTAAACATAAATTCGACATCAGTTTCTCCTTTTCATTATGAATAGAGAATGACAAGGATATACTGCTGTCAAATTTAAGTTTAGGTTTAGAGAATCGTGCTAGGATCGACACCATTATTATTTTTCTTCACAGTAAAAGTAAATAGAATAGAATTGATCCTAAAATACATATGAGGAGCTGGCGAACAAAACGGTATAATTACAAAAAAATAAAGTTTAACAGGAGCTGTATAAAACTGAATGACATACCTACAGTGAGTTTTTGGCATGGTTTTTAATTTATAAATTTAATAATTTTAACACTATTTAAGGTGGTTCTGATTGAAAATTATTTGAGATTCTAATTAAACGGGCCCGAACCTCCGGACTGTAAAAAAAGTAGTTTGACCAGATGCGTAATTATACTGTTTTGTTCGCCAGCTCCTCATATGTGTTTTAGGATCAATTCTAAGTGATAAAACACAGCTAAGATTGGGTGACAGATTTTACCAATAATTTTAATGACCTTAGGGTTGAGGTTTCCGAGGTACAGGTTGGTAGTGTTGGGGTCCCCGGTGTCGTAGGATCCCACATCTGGTATAGTATCCAGAGCAGGTTCCACGCCCAAAGCGCCTCTCTCGCGTAAAACATTTTTATACTTGTGGCGCTCGGATCGCTCCTCTTGGATCCTGTTGTTGAAAATGGTAAAGTTAAACTAAAGATTACATTAAAAATATATGACTGCAGAATACTCTGATATCAAAAAATGCTGCTTTCTTAACAGAAATAACATAGCAAACTAAATATTTAATGATACCCAATAAGCAGGTCGCAATTCTAAAAAATATGGTCAAAAGAAAATTTCTTTTGCTTGCTCATTATCAAGAACATGTATGTAAGGGTCTTATGAACAATAGTTTAGTTATATATAATTTAACTTCTATTATTCTAAGGTGCAACAATATGTAACCAATACAAAATATAAAAATATATCACTTCATCTAAAGAAAATATAATATAATATATATAAAAAATGGTTGCCTGTAAAGTCGGTTTTACGGGCGAAGATTTTACGTGACAACGTCTTTTTCTCGGTAGAATATTTATTGATATGAATATAATTAAATTGCACAATAGGAACAAGGAATTGAATGAAAATAAGAATTGCACAAATTTTAACTATAGAAATATATTTTGTTTACTAAAACATTGTACATGTAAACTTAAACTTAACACGAGAGACTCATCGTAACGTTACCGAGCGTTACACTTTTTCATAAGTGACTCCCAGCCGCAACCTAATTTAAGACGTTGTCACGTCAAAAAAACACTTAATTTCTGTAATTATAAAAAAATACATAATATAGTAATTTGATTTACTGTCTGAGTTCTTCTTTAAACAGTTCCAAGTTGCTCTTTTTCTTGTCCCCGGAGCGTTGCTTGGCGCGCACGCGGGGCGGTTCCGGGCGCGGCGCCACCAGGCTGCGCACGATGTCCGCCTCGCTCACGCCGCGCTTCTCGTCCAACCGGGAAGTCGGCTTGTACAACTTGCCACGTTCCGACGTGTCCTCTTCTACGGATCATTTGTTTAAGAAACATGACACCAGATTTAAGGATAATGAACCTAGAGGCAGTAAAACTCAGTTAAATACTACCAAAGTCATTAATAAACGGGTGACTTCGTGCGCCACCATGCTGCGCAGGATAAGTGAATCGAAATAAAAATATAAAAATAGGTGAAATCCATAACTTGAATTAGTGAATTTATGTTTGCTAACCATACGCATGGTCACTCTCACGCCTACATTAACGCATATACAGATTTGTCACTCACACAAAAAGTGGACCGCGCGCTCATCGTAGATTGAAAGATCTGTACTTACTTCGAGCTCCAGCATCATATGTGCCAGCTTTCACCCAAACTTTCGAGGTAGTACTAGGGACTTCTTGAAAAGTCTCAACAAACTCTTTGAATACCTAAAAAGGAAAAGGAGTAACGCTACATAAATATTCATTCACTAAAAACACAAATAAAAATTTTGTTCATTAACATATTTTAATACGAAAATAACTGTAATCATAAGACATTTGGACAAATTTGGAAAAAAATGAAGTTTCCAAAAAATTTATAATAATAAACATGGACTTATAAAAAAAGGCGGACAGAGTCCCGGTAAACAATAAACTGTGTCGCTCAGAGTCGGCCAGGTCGCTGTACGTACAAGCCGGCACGCACACATTCACACAATAGTCATCCACTACGCATGCAAACGTCAAAGCAGCCGACACGTTACGTGGAGATAAAAAATAAGCTAAACAAGATATCTTGCTTGTAAAAAGGTGTAAAAACCGTAGTGACCGAAAGAAAAAAATCCAGGAATCACGTTTCATAGGTAAATGAATAAATGAATCACTTTTTTCTATTTTTAGAAATCGAAATCAATTTTAATTCTAAGGACAAAATGATTAGTCTAAAGCCCAGTGTTGCCAATGTTCATGTAACCATATTACCTAAAATATGGGATATCGGGTTGACATTAACTTCAATCTATTATTTATTATTCTTTTTTATCAGATTTCCTAAAGAAAATGTAGTATGGAGAAATTACTGGAAAATGAATGATTTCCTAACAAATATGTAGTAGTGTCATTTTTAGTCTTCATTTTGAAGCTCAAGACTTACATACAACTAAAGGAGGACTCCGGCGTGTTATTACGTATGCATTACGTCAAAAGGTTGATTAAAAAATTTTAACCGACTTCGAAAAGAAAGAGGTTCGCAATACGTCATATTTGTTTTTTTTATTGTTGTTCGCGCAGATCTCCGAGATTCGTGGAACGTTTATGATGATTCTTTTTTTGTTTTAATCAGTTTACCAGCGAGATGGCTGCATAAAATATTAATTTACTGGAGATCTGATGAGTACTTTCGTAGGAAAACAATGGAACTCCTCAATTACAAACAGTACTCAATGGGTGTTAGTTTATTTTAAGAAATATGAAAGAGAATGCAGGCCAGGCCATCTATATTTAGTTGATTTACCCAATATTGAGAAAATTCGATACATTCTAGAATTTCTAATGAGTCCCGACTGTTAAAGTAACTTTGTTCCTTATTAAAAAGAATTCTAGACTACTGGACTTGTTTTTTTCTTTTTAGTACATTTTTTTTTATTTTCTACATTTTAATTTCATTATTTTTTAATTACACGAATTGTATATTTTCTAAATATTCTTTTAAAACCCTTCACTTTGATACCTCGCTTGACGGGTTATAAAAATACTTATACTTTTTTTTCAAAATGTTTCATTTTGGCGCATAAAATCTGTTATTTAGATTTTTTGAAATTTTAATATACCGAGTGCCACTCACACAATCACGACAAATCAAATGACACCTCGCATGTCAAAATCCATCAAGACGTTCAGGCTGTAGGGCGTGCCAAGTTATTGGACATACATACATACATGCATACATACGCCCGAAAAACATTATCCTCCGCAGTCGGGCAAAAAGTAAAATTTTGAACAATCAAAATATTATGATTTTATTTATTTTTTAAGCATTTAACTGCTAGATGTTTAAATCTAAAGAAAAGTTTACTAGAAAAAAATTCACGCGGACCAGGCATCGGACGGGACTCGAACCCGCATCCTTCGCTATCCGGGCGAATGCACTGACCATTATGCTACCACGGCCCTATTAGCCGCGTTGAAATTTTCCTAGCCTTAAGCTGCAAGGCAGCGCCATCTCTTCGCATTGTAGGTAACCCACAATGTCAAATGAATACTTTTTCAAGTATTAAACATTTGAAAGAAGAAATAGCAATTATAGTTATGATTTTATTTATTTTTTAAGAATTTAACTGCTAGATGTTTAAATCTAAAGAAAAGTTTACTAGAAAAAAATCCACGCGGACCAGGCAGCGGACGGTACTCGAACCCGCATCCTTCGCTATCCGGGCGAATGCACTGACCATTATGCTACCACGGCCCTATTAGCCGCGTTGAAATTTTCCTAGCCTTAAGCTGCAAGGCAGCGCCATCTCTTCGCCTTGTAGGTAACCCACAATGTCAAATGAATACTTTTTCAAGTATTAAACATTTGAAAGTAGAAATAGCAATTATAGTTATGATTTTATTTATTTTTTAAGCATTTAACTGCTAGATGTTTAAATCTAAAGAAAAAGTTTACTAGAAAAAAATCCACGCGGACCAGGCAGCGGACGGGACTCGAACCCGCATCCTTCGCTATCCGGGCGAATGCACTGACCATTATGCTACCACGGCCCTATTAGCCGCGTTGAAATTTTCCTAGCCTTAAGCTGCAAGGCAGCGCCATCTCTTCGCATTGTAGGTAACCCACAATGTCAAATGAATACTTTTTCAAGTATTAAACATTTGAAAGAAGAAATAGCAATTATAGTTATGATTTTATTTATTTTTTAAACATTTAACTGCTAGATGCTTAAATCTAAAGAAAAGTTTACTAGAAAAAAATCCACGCGGACCAGGCAGCGGACGGGACTCGAACCCGCATCCTTCGCTATCCGGGCGAATGCACTGACCATTATGCTACCACGGCCCTATTAGCCGCGTTGAAATTTTCCTAGCCTTAAGCTGCAAGGCAGCGCCATCTCTTCGCATTGTAGGTAACCCACAATGTCAAATGAATACTTTTTCAAGTATTAAACATTTGAAAGAAGAAATAGCAATTATAGTTATGATTTTATTTAATGAAATTTTACTAGTAATCAAAATATTTTCATGTTTTTACTGTGTTTTATTGGTAAAAAAATTGGCTAACCTAGCAACCCTACAACCCTCACTCATCAATAGCCGCCGCCATTACGGTGCCTCAGTATTGTCTTAGCCGAAACTCTGTCCGCCTTTTTTTATACGTCCATGATAATAAACATTTTTTTTCTATAATCTTATTAATATTTGGAGTCGGTGCCATGACAACCCAAGTAGTAAATGGGAACTTAGATCTACCAGACCTGTATGGCACCAAAGATCAAAAACATTTATTTGTTTTTGGCAGTTTAAATTTTTTTGCTAAAATGATTTTATTTCTCAATTTTTTGTGGCTTTAATTTTGTGATATACAACTCGACATCTAAATATGAGAGTAAACAATCACCCCTTTTTTCCCACCATTTTTTAGTAGTAGTACTTAGGGTAGTTTTTCCAAATTTATATGAGACCAACTTTGATGTATCTTGTAACATGTTAAAATCTTCACAAGAGTTTAGTTTGTTGAGGGCCTCTGTAGGTTGATTCACTGTTTTGTTTACCATAGATTATTTTCGCTAGATGCGTGGAGGAACAAAAGAAAGAAAATTTTGACGTCACTTCACAACATAATTTTCGAGTGGCGCAATAATGTTCACTTAATAATATTTAATATTGGATAGACTCAAAAGTTTAAAAAATATTTTTGATGGAAGTGTTTTTCTAAATTCTATATTTTGGTAATTTACATGTAGATTTAATTTCTTTTTTTTTTTAATTTACATTTGGAGATGGCTATCGGCCTGTTACTATAATTTCTTTAAAAAACAGTGAGAACCTTCGAAATTTCTTTTGTTTTATACATATTCTTTTGTTTTATGCCATGTACTAATCTGATCTGCGGACTGTTTATTTTCAGCCGTAGGGGTTATTTTTTTTATAATTTAGAAAATTTTATATTGGACCATGAAATAACCTTTTATCATTACATGGGAGTTAGGCTTTTATACATACATTCAACTCAACACATAAGAAAGAAGCAGCTGGGCCAATAAGTGTAAATGAATACCTATATACTTATAAGCACATATATACTAATTCTAGTAAGGTAAAATAATTCTACTATGTAAAATTCAGTTAAAGATGATAAATATATGATGATAATTGGACCTAGATTCTAAATTCTAGTAAATCATTGGCAAATTGGAATTTCAATATATAGACAAAACCCATTGGATTTTGCTTCAACCCCCCCCCTTGCGATTAATAGTTCAATACCCCTCCGGCCAGTCTACTGAAGTAGGTCTGGCGCCCGAGCACTTTTTTAATTTTATTTTGGCCTATCCATATTGCTTTAAAACACAATTTTGGTTTTTCCCACAAAAAAATCTTTTTTATATTTTTAAAACGACAATCTCCTTTCCTAAAAAAAAGAATTATTATAATCAGACTACTCTGTAAAAAGTATTATGTGTTATACACTACAATCAGTGAGTGATCAAATAAATCATCCCCTGTGTTTATACCCTTAGGTTACATTTATTTTCCAAATTCTTAAGGGACCAACTTCAGAGTACACCCTTCCAATAATAAAAGAATTATCAAAATCGGGCTACTCTGTAAAATGTACTGCATGGTCATACATAAATATATATATACATATGACCTAAATATATATATACATATACTTGTCAAGTTGAGAACTTCCTCCGTTTATTTTGTTGGTTAAAAATGTGAACACTTATTACTTGTATATATGTGTACACAAAAATGATGAAGTCATTAATATATAAACATAATTGATGATTTGTCCATCCTTTCAAATAAAAAAAATTAATTATTTCTTCCTTAATCTTTGGAGTTATGTTTTACATGTTAAAGTATTCTACTAAATTTTATTATTAGGAAGCATTTACAATATTTGTAGGATAGGCATAATACATAAATTAAGTATATTGTAAATAGAAAATAAAACAGCTACTTCTATTCCACTAAAAAATACAATAAAATTGCTTTTCTCAGATTGTCAGTACCACCAGACATTAATTTACTAAAATATCACATCTTTTTTAAGAAATGAATTATTCTAATTAATATGGATTTAAAAACGCACATTTATTAGAAATATGCTAGTAAATTGGCCACAAGTTCCAGTCCAGTCTAAATAAACAAGACTACAACTTGTTTTGATGTCTCAAAATAGACTAGACTACAACTTGTACCCAATAGTGATGTAGCATCTAAGAGTCATAATTGCAATGATATATTTTGTATCTATGATCTTAAACAGAAGCATTTTGGACACTCTTACAGTGTGACCAGATTCAGTATTTTAATACTTTTTCAGTATATTTCATCGATTTTTCCGAACATCAGTATATTTTCAGGTATATTGATGGCAGTCAGTATTTTTAGGTATATTTTGGTAGAAGTTATGGCAACACCGTAGTGAGTGATCGTCTTTGCGACAATGTTTGCGGAATTCCCCGGAACGCGATCATTATGGACTTCCCCGGATTTAGTTTACCTACACTTATACATGTTATCTATGAGTAAGTTACAGATATGACAAGAAAGACGGCCGTTGTCGGCGTTGTAGTATTGTAATACTACGTATACAATTATCAATCAATACATAGTATTAATCAGACTTGCAGAATGTATGTTCGCGTAAAACTTTACAACTGCTGGACCGATTTTAATGCGGTTTACACTGTTAGATAGAGCGTGAAGAAATGAAGGAGGTTGTGTAAATTTTAATCCTTCGAAAAGGATGTTAAAATATAACTCTAAGATTTATTGTGAGTATGAATAAATAAAACGTGTTAAGAAAATCAGTATTTCTATTGGTATATCTGTCCTATGTAAGTCGGTATATTTCAGTATTTTTTTGAGGTGCCTCGGTATTTTCGTAAAATTTAATCTGGTCACACTGCGCTCTTAACTCTATGTGAGTGCTAATTAAACAAATCATAAAGATGTTATTTCCTGACACTAATAGTTTAAGAACTGATAGTAAGTATTAGTTTACATACATGAGCTGCTGCTTCTTCTTCTTCCTTTTTCCGCAACTCTTCAAGCTCCTTCTTAGTTAATCCTCTTGAACTCATGATTAACAATATTAGTTTAACTGTTGTTGTTTGTGTATTACTGTTATTTAAAATTGATTTCAAGCTTATCAAACATTTCGACGTGGCACATTGTAATAACAACAGGTATTCCTTAAAATATCTTCCATTCACGTATGTTTTGCACAATTTCAAAGCTAATTCATTCACGATAATCGTTTATTCAGAAAAAATAACACTAACCTAACCTATGCCGAACAGCTTTTTTTTTTTGGTTAATTTGTCCCTGTTGGGACGGGCAAAGGATTCTGAGTCCATACAGCCCTTTTTTTTTTGTTAAGTTCTCCCTTTTCAGGGAAGGCAAGGGAAACAATGCCCATACAGCCTAGTCTTAAGTTAAATTATTCTGTTTTTCTTTTTACATTAGAATGTCGGTGTGACGCATTCTAATATTTCTTAAAGTGTTTGGCACGAAATGTATCGAGCTGGCTTTTTCGATAAGCTTCTGTGAGGTAGTCAATGCTACAATAAAATTCTCACGTCCACTTGACCGGAATAGCGTATATTTTGACGATTCTACTAATTCTTCAGTTACGCAGACAGTTGTAACACAAAATCACACCAATTTTATTTCACAATATCCACTATGAACGAATTTAAGAATAATTAAAATAAGACGCCAACCACACTCGATGAAATCCCGCCAAAACTCTATGCCGAACAGCCGAAGCGATTGATTGACAGATCTGCGATTTTGACATGAAGTATGATTAATTTATATTATTTTTGCACCTGGAGCGTAGGTTTGGAACGTAGCCCTGTGGCCCTGACCACAAAGTAAAGTAAGGCCGTATACAGAAAGAAAGCCGAAAGCCGATCGGCACCGATCAGCGCCGATCGGCTTTATGTAGGAAGGATCGGCTTTCGGCTTTCTTTCTGTATACGGCCTTAGTATATCTTTTTTCTATTCGATTTTCTTTTTTAAATTGTATGAAACGTTACGTAAAGTGCGTCATTCGAGTCACCTTAGCTATGCTTTTCCGGTTCCGCCATTAAGTTTACTTTAGATATAATATAATACATATATTTTTGTTAACGAGCTTTGAAGGGCGGAAGAAGCCATACAAACGCATTTGTTGCTGGACTATATTTGATTTACCAATTCTAGGGGCTCCTGCTTATACTTGCGCTTTTTTGCAGCCCTTTCCATATATCTACTGTTATTTCTCAGTGCCTCCCATTTTTTTAAAATCGGATCTGGCAACACAGTTCATGTGGCCACTGATGCCAGATAGGGGGGTACCCCCAAATTTGGAGGGTTTTTAAAGGGATGGGGGAATAATTGGGGGGTAAACATTTTTGGGGGGATTAATGGAAGAAGTTTGGGGGAAACGGGGTTTTTTAATTACATTTTTTTATATAAAAATAAAACCACTTCATAAACTTTTAACCTAGAAAGAGTCGCGATCAATAGTTAATCAACAGTCTCTCTTTCTCATTCTGTATAGAGTATAACAAGGATAGACTGTAGTCATATTTAATTTTATTGAAAATTTTGAAAATAAATATATATAAATATAGATATCTATCAAGTAACTAAAATTTATAAAATAAAACCCGGTTTAGATTATATATTTATTGAAAAAGTATACATCAAAAAGACTTCGATGTAAAATTAAAAAAAGAGATATTGTGTTCTGTGCTATTTTCCTTTGTTGCGTGAAATGTTCCAGTTATTAAATGTATGGTGTAGCTTCCAGCTGAGTTTAGACTATATTTTTGTAAATTAATAAGTAAATGTACTGATACAAAGTCTTGAATGACACTTAGTCATAATATTTTTTAAAAATCTATATTTGTTATGAGTGTGTCGTCGCTACCACTAATGACTAGTCAAGTTTGCAGCAGTACATTTTACATAATTAGTGTTACAGCTGATACGTAACATGTTCGGTAAAGTAAGAGCAAAGTATGCTACCTTATGCCGGCACTTCACTTGGCTACTCATGTTTGGTATTTGTAAACTTGACATCTGGGGGCCATTCGCCTAACGGAAATGCTTTGAAAAACGCTAACGCTTACGATTTCATTTTGTTATTTCTGACCGCCTAAGGTTTTCAAATACCTCACGCTCATTATCTTCAATATTGTTATTACCAATGCAAAAGAAAAAAAAGAGCGCGAGACATTTGAAAACCTCAGGCGGCTAGAAATAACAATAACACAACAACAAAGCATTTCCGTTAGGCGAATGGCCCCCAGTCTGCCCTTTCCGATACTTGTTCAGTATCATACTGTCAGTATGATAAGGACAGACTGTCAAGTTTACAAATAGCAAACACGAATCGAAGTGCCAGCATTAAATTCAAATTTACATGACCAAACGTGTTTATTTATTTTCCGTTGACTAAAGTTAATTGTAGTCATGTCGGCACTTCACTTGGTATACTCGTGTTGACTATTTGTTAATAAGTCTCTCCTTGTCACTCCCTATAGAGTACGAAAAGAACAGCCTGATGTGAAAATGATAATTAGCACATACCTATACCAAGTGAAGTGCCGGCTTCACATAAAATAGCCTCTGAATACCCTTAAAATTATTTTATAAGTAGGTACTTAGAGATGCCACGTTATTCCTGCAACCCTAGTAAAAACTTTTTAGCTAACAAATATATTATTTTTGTTCAAGGTCAACGGTTAAAAATTACTTATATCCATTTAATACTTACATTAATATGAATATTTAAATAATTAGAATTTATATCAACGGAAATATTACACTATTATATGAATAACATGGTTTGTTTGTAAAAATTACTTAGATCATCATGTTATAGGACCTACGTTTACAGTGTTCTGGTACCTAGGTTAGACAGCCGCAGGTCAGGGTTATCCAAAACAGTCAAATTTCTCAAACTTAATTTGAGCTTTATTTCATTAAATATAAAAAGGACAATCGTTTGAGAAGATTCGACACTTTGTGGTAACTTGCTGTGGTGCCGATTGTTTACAAAGAATACTGATTACGCGTAAACAGATTCCATTACTAGGCATATAATATTTTCTCTAATTAATGTAAATAAAAAATATATGCATCAACTTATAAGGACTAATGATGCTAATTATTATCAATACTCATTAATTGTCGAAAATATTGAGTTATTACGTACTAACGATAACGTCAATACATTATACCCCAATGGTCAACAAAAAACGCAGGTGCACGACAGATAGCAATAGGCCCTATACCTGACCGAGGTATTCTAGTAACAAGTAAATACTTTTGTGCATTAACAAAGCTTATCTAATATGAAACATACCACAAATATTAAACGATTGTACTGTACAGCAACTTAAATTGTAAATTGTCTTATTCGTGTGTGTTCATAAGACATCTGTGTTACCGCCATGCGAATGCGAGAAGATCCCATGACGGTTATAAGACGGACTCGCGATACATCTCCTTCTTTAAAGTCGGTTAAAAATACTGCATGACATGACGTATGAAGATTCATTTAGTCCTCTATCTTTGTTCTTTTTAGATTTGTAAATTATAGCAGGTAATTAAATAATTGTACTTCATAAATTAAGAAATATTGCAATATTATATGAACAAATTCTGATAAGAAATAAATTTTAATGTTAAGATTCCAATCCAGAAATTGTTATATATATGTAATTTCAAAAATGTTAAATTCCTCGATAAAGGCCACAGATGGGTATTAGGTAATTCGTTATAGTAGAGAAAGAAATACAATTTAAATTAAAAAAAAATACAGCGCCACCGAGCGAGACAGAGTTTAAGAAAAATATTTTATGTAACTTATATTTTTATGGTAAGTATGTTTGAAAATTATAAATTTTTTAACTGTACAAGAAGTCTAGATCATTCGTTCAATCGTTTTCAAATAAACAATAATACATTTCATTATGCTTTTGTATATCTTACCAAGTCATCGATTTATTTTCAATTCCCAATTGCAGCATTCTAAATTTTTCTATATTTTTTTTCTTTTTAATTTTTATGTATTGGCCGTATTCTAATACCGGTACTTCACTTGGCTATTCGTGTTTGACATTTGTGAACATGACATCAGTCTGTCTTTTTCATTCCTTGTAGAGCATGATAAGGACAGACTGATTTCAAGTTTACAAATAACAAACAGGAATAACAAATGAAGTGCTGGTATAAGAAGACTTCGCACATACAAAATCTTCTTAAAACATTTTTATACAGTTATTATTCTAAAAATAATAATACAAAAACTTCATATTAGTAGCTTGTTTTTTTTTTTAATTTATTACACGGTAGGCACGCGCAGCAATAAGAAAAAGGACAAGGACAACTTTAGTGTAATTCCTATCACCAGTACCCACTGCCTTATAAATAAGTAATAATTTAGCAAAATATTTTATACTTCGAATGACAGTTCACCTTAATACTAGAGTCTGTGCGGAAAGAGAATGGGCGTGGCGAAAAACGGAAGTTACATTAAGATTTTTATATGGCAATCAAACCCAGCAATCTGTAAAACGTCAAAGTTTTGTATTGATACGGATTTGTTTGTTGTTGTGATTTCATGCGGTTTTTTGTATTTAATAATGTTTAAAAGGGGTAAAGCGCCCTCCAATCTAAATCCCATTCTCTTTCCGCACAGACTCTAGCAGTTTTTTTTTCATTTGACGTTTGTAAATTTGACAGCAGCATTCCCCTTTCATGTTCTCATGGAATAAAAAGGAGGGAATGCTGGCAAATTTAGATAAGGCAAATATGAAGATTCGAGTATTTAAGTAACTGAGGAAAAAAAATGTTATGAAAAAAAATGCAAAAGTACCTTCAACTTGTTGCATTAAAAAATTTGTTGTTTGCATATACTGTTTAATGCCGGCACTTCATTCGGCTATTCTTATTTGGTATTTGTAAACTTGACAAGTTGTCCTTATTATGCTTTGTGAGGAATGAAAAGGACAGACTGATGTCAAGTTTACAAATACCAAACAAGAATAACCAAATGAAGTGCCGGCAAAAGGTAAATCCATTGTTGATGATTATGTAACATTATTCCTGAACTCCCTTTCACTTAATTATTACAGTAACAGATACGCTTGCCTATGCCGGCTAGCTACATCAGCTTTTAAAGTAAAATAGAAGTTTATTGTCGCTGATCATAAACTTCTAAAATCTAAATGAGAGAATCGCTTGCACTAATTTTTCTTTTCTTTAGAATTATCTTCAATAGCAAAGAAAATGAGCGATTACCGTCTTCCATCAACTTCTCCCATGTATTGATTGAATACTGCAAAAATAATAAGGTAATAATGTTCTGTAGACAGGGCTTCGGATAGGCCGCTTATGGCACACAGTACCGTACAGCAGGGTCGTAGCCAGATTAGATTTTTAAGAAAGATGATAGATAGGTAGGACATAAGCAGTAAGATTTGCAACTACCCCCTAGAATTAGTAAATCATTTCAAAATATAGATCCGTAATAGGACAATAGTAATGTAAGGTAGGCCAATGCCACGTCCCGTACTACGGCCCTGCCGAACAGAAATTCGGAAAATTACCATTAATAACATCACATCTCAACAAGGTACACCACTACCGTCCAAATCAAATAATCAAAGTATGACAAACAACTTTATTCTATTAAATGCATGTCACCGAACATGTTGTACTATTTATTGACGATAATAAATCGATTGCCAATTGATTCATCGATAACACGAAAATGATAACATGTTATTATAGTACGCTAAATAAGAGAACTAATAAATTGTACTCGTATAATTTGATCATTAGACAACTATTAAAATAATTTTCACATACAATATACACTGAATATAATATAAAATTTCATTATGCTAGTGCGCCGGGAACGCCTGGGAGAGCTTTTGTGCTCCGTACGCTAATGACAGAATTTAAAACTGGATTTATATTTAGTGGTACGGAAGCAGCCGCTCTAACAAGTGTTTCCGACGTATGATATTGTGTCACTCTGGCGCAAGGTAACAGAGTCGGTTTCACCGTCACAAAAAATCTGTCAAAAATGTGCAGTCGGACTGAAAGACAACTTCCGCTTAAAAGCTGTAATAAGACATTGATTAATATAAGTTAGTGAAACCGCCTCTAGTATGTGGACGAGTCGCCTTAGCAGAGTGTTTATACTTTACAATGTCCCCTTTATAATATAACAATAATGATAGAACACAATTCGTAAGGGTTCCAGTTAGAATAAATTTTATTTCATTTTCAAATTTAATAATTCATTAGGATTAATAAATTGCCATAATAATATATTTCTCTGTTCATTAATGGTATACAATTGATGCAAAAGTAGTGCTATGTTACCTATCTAATTAAATTACTTAGTAGATTGAAAAAAAAATACATTTACACGATTATTTCATTATTCACAGAATATACGAAATATAGAATTCGTAGAAAACATAGTAATACTTAAACATATAATATAAAGCCTTGGACATACTTCAGACGGAGACAGGAATAGCACTACTTTTAAGCTCGACAGTACTCAGAAACATTGCATTGGTTGTGTACATGGTTTGACAAGCACAAATCTCTTAGCTGCAGTGTTAATATAAACATTTCCACTGTGCAAATAACAAAGGGAAGTCTTTAAAGTCATATAAATACATTAACTGTGCTTTAAACTGAACCGCGGTACAGTGCTATTAAAAATTCATGACAACTGTGAAGTTAGCAACAAGCTCAACTATGCGCAGTTTCAGTTCAGTGACATCCCGCGCGCGCCAAGTTCGTCCTACAATTCGTTTACAGCGGCGCGACTTGTGCTTACTACATAGCCACCATGAAGTTTGTATCACACTATATTATAAAGTTTTGTGAATACAAAAAACAGTTTTTGTTTTCTTTATTTATTAATTGTCGTGGTTTGCGCTCGGAGCGAAGTCGCGAGTGTGTCAACATTAATCTTAGTCTATCTGTATATTTGTTTGTTTGTATGACGTCATAAGAGTCAGCGTGGTTTCGGGGAGTGATTCAGGCGTCAGATTCAGCGCCCTTTAGCCGCAGCCGCGCGAAGTCCTCGAATATGATGTCATCATCCTGTTCTTGTCCGTTCTCGTCCCTGGCGTATAATAAATATGTCACTTTAGTATGTACTACAGGTTATTTATTTCCTTTTGCAATGCAATAAATGCAATTAAAATTTATTTGTTAATTTATTAAGGTTGCTATTTCAATGCCTTGATATTTTTTTACCGATGATACTAGTCATCATCGATCCTTACGTCATCAGGACGGACGGCAGGCGGGACAATATTATTTATTGCAGTATACGGAGCAGTAAGAAACTGGATCCGGATCGCACAACACTAAACAAATTGGCACACCATGGAGATGAAATCTACCCAGCATTGGGTAGATAAAGGTTCCTAATAATAAGAGGAGTGATACGCACGGGCGCGGGTCGTGCTGTATGAGGTCGTGGTCGGGTAAGGGGGGGTCATCAGGACGGACGGCTGGCGGGACTATATGTTATTGCGATATATGTAGAAGAAATAAACTGGATCCGCATCGCACAACAACGAACAAATTGGCACACCATGGAGATGACCTATACTCAGCAGTGGGTAGATAAAGGTTCCTAATAATAAGAGGAGTGATTCGCACGGGCGCGGGTCGAGCTGTATGATGTCGTGGTCGGGTAGGGGAGGGGTTTATCAGGACGGACTATATGTTATTACGGTATACTTAGAAGAAATAAAATGGATCCTGATCGCACAACACCGAACAAACTGGCACACCATGGTGATGACCTATACCGAGCAGTGGGTAGATAAAGGTTCCTAAGAATAAGAGAGGTGATACGCACGGGCGCAGGTCGAGCTGTTTGAGGTCGTATTCGGGTAAGGGGGGGTCATCAGGACGGACGGCTGGCGGGACTATATGTTATTGCGGTATACGTAGAAGATATAAACTGGATTTTGGATAGCACAACACCAAACAAATTGGCACACCATGGAGATGATCTATACCCAGCAGAGGGTAGATAACGGTTCTTAAGAATAAAAGGAGTGATACTCACAGGCGCGGGTCGAGCTGTATGAGGTCGTGGTCGGGTAGGGGAGGGGGGTCATCAGGACGGACGGCAGAAGGAACTACATTATTTTATTGCAGTATACGTAAAAGAAATAAACTGAATCCTCACCGCACAACACTGAACTAATAGGGTATTTGACAAGTTTTAGAAAATGATCTCACGTTATTGACTAATGTTTATGGAGTCCATAAAAAGTGGATATTCATCATTCTGTTGTATATTCCAGTAAAAATAACCAAATCAAAAACTCCATTTTCAAGTTGCCGCGAAAACGTTTCTCTGGACAATACGGCGTCTTACTAGTGTGTGACGTCACACGACTGATATTAAAACGTCAAACGATACAATGTAATGGCACTTTAACCGGAACTTCACTTGCGTGTGACGTCATTTAAGGCTCCGCCAATCCCAAACGTTTTGGGTCACGTGACAATAGATAAGAAAACTATTATCTTTTTTGTTAGTTTTAGTAAAATTATGAATATTTTTTTTGTAAAAATAGTAAAAACCCCTGCCAATATTCATTCTAAACACAGATGCTAACAATTGGCACTTTATCTTTAACACTGTCAAATACTCTATTGGCACACAATGGAGATGACCTGGGTGGATGAGAAATGGGTAATTAAAGGTTCCTAAGAATAAGAGGAGTGATACTCACGGGCGCGGGTCGAGCTGTATGAGGTCGTGGTCGGGGCCGGGCGGGGCTGCGGGCGCGGGGCGCGGCTCCTCCTCGGGCTTCGGGTGCATCAGTATGAACGGCAGCTCGGCGCTCAGGTCCCTGTTCGATCACCACAACATTCCATACATTGGCGACGATTCTGGCATGATTCTCTAAACTTAAAACTTTTAACATGAGTCCTCCCTAAAGAAAATTTTATTAGAAAAATTACACGCGGACCACGCAGCAGACGGGACTCGAACCCGCACCCGGGCGAATGCACTGACCATTTTCTGCAGTATTTCTCAGGCTGCAAGGCAGCGCCATCTTTTCACGTTGTATTTAACCCAATATGTCAAATGAATACCTTTACAAATATTAAACATTTGAAAGAAGAGTTAGCAATTATAGTTTATATCTAATTTCCTTAGATTTAAGCATATAGCAGTGAAATGCTAAAAATAAAAACATAACTGTCAGTCTCCCCTTTTCATTCTGAGAATGACAAGGATACACTGTTGTCAAATTTAAGTTTCGGTTTAGAGAATCATGTTAAAATCGACACCATAGTTATTTAGTCTTAAATCGACTTCAGTCGCGAATTATATATGTAGGCCTAATCTCTAACAGGTTTAAACAGGTGCAAGTGATGATCATCGAGCTATTTATTGATCCCCTACGCTGTATCATAACGCCAATAAGAAACTTGTCCTGAAAAGCATCGGCGAATATGCAATTTTCACTTCAGTCACACACTGTGAATGGAAAAAAAGTTAGCGAATAGGCCTACCGGTCTTATATGAATTTATATCGCGATACATTTAAATTTGCGCAAATATCTCAATAAATTGGGGTAAAAAAAATTAAGAAGAAGCAGATCAGGTTTATGCATTTTTTTTTGCTATTGAGAGCTTGCCACCAGCACCAAGTCGCAAGCACTTATGTTTTATACTATTGGTAAGGTCAATATAAATATAAATATCAACGATTATTTGAAATTATTGCGATTGCGGTCCAGTAAACTAGATAGTTTTAAAACTTCTATCTGACCGATTGATTTTGCAGCCTTAAAGCAATTGGTGTATAAGGGGCCGTTCAAGTATTACGTAAGCAGATTTATTACAATTATTTACCCCCTCCTCCCCTTGTCAGCAAAAGTAAGCAAAGCTCTTACCCCTCCCCCCATCCTTACGTAAAACATTGGTACCTATATGCATTTTTCCTTTAATGTATTCTGTTTCTTTTATTGATTCATGAGCTTCATGACCAGCAGTACTTAAAAAGGCTTAATCGATGATGCTGAAGTAATCACCATCTCTACCCCCCACCACCCCAAGTCATCAAAAATAAGCAAAGCAGAGACCTCCCCTGCCCCCCTATAGTGCTTATGTAATACTTGAACAGCCCCTAATGTATATCTCTACCCCCCCCCCCCCCCAAGTCATCAAAAATAAGCAAAGCAGATACCCCCCCTGCCCCCCTATAGTGCTTATGTAATACTTGAACAGCCCCTAATGTATTATAATCAGAACCGTCTTAAACAAATATCACAAAAGGCAAAGCAAAAGATTATGTGCTACTGGCAAAAATGTAATATATGAATCATTTATAATGCTATACAAAAAAATTAAAAAAATCGACATATAAATAATGTACTGAGTATTGAAATGAAATTGGACTCACCCGCCTAAAGGTCCTAGACAAAGTTTCACTTTCACTTTGTATTGAACTATGATACCTAGATTCTCTCGTTGCGAGGGGTCCGCTATCCTGGAAGCAAATTTCTTTATTGATTAACAGTAAAGATTAAAAAAGAATATAAAGAGAACTAATAAAGCTCGTAGGATAACAATTTTCTAAAAGCCCCCACTTGTCCTTATAGTTGGCCAGCAGCTATACTATGTAATGTATATGTCGTAGGATGATTAAATAAATCGAATTTGCGCGAAATTTCTACTGTTTTCGCAAAAACGCGAAAGATTAGACAACGGCAATGATATTTCTCAATCATACTGAAAAAAGATAGGATTTTTGCGAAAGTGCAAGTGTCCTCAGTAAGATTGCGAAAAGAATCGTTAACTTATTATAAAAAATGCTTGGGTTTTTGGGTTCACAGTAGGTTAGGTTAGTGTAGGCCTAAAAAGCCTTTACAATAAGATTAAACAATGTGAGCGCCATTATCTAATTATCCGTGTTCGAATCAAAATCTTGAGTTGCCCGCCCAACGCGAGCCCCCACTTGTCCTTGTTGTCGGCCAGCAGCTTTACTATGTAATGTGTATGTCAATAAGCTAATGTGTGGTCTCACAGCGTGCTAGAGGCGAGGTTGGTGTCCTCGTGCTTGAGCTGCCCGTCCAGCGCGAGCCCCCACTTGTCCTTGTTGTCGGCCAGCAGCTATACTATGTAATGTGTATGTCATAAGCTAAAGTGTGGTCTTACAGCGTGCTAGAGGCGAGGTTGGTGTCCTCGTGCTTGAGCTGCCCGTTCAGCGCGAGCCCCCACTTGTCCTTGTTGTTGGCCAGCAGCTATACTATGTAATGTGTATGTCATAAGCTAAAGTGTGGTCTTACAGCGTGCTAGAGGCGAGGTTGGTGTCCTCGTGCTTGAGCTGCCCGTCCAGCGCGAGCCCCCACTTGTCCTTGTTGTCGGCCAGCAGCTATACTATGTAATGTGTATGTCATAAGCTAAAGTGTGGTCTTACAGCGTGCTAGAGGCGAGGTTGGTGTCTTCGTGCTTGAGCTGCCCGTCCAGCGCGAGCCCCCACTTGTCCTTGTTGTCGGCCAGCAGCTATACTATGTAATGTGTATGTCATAAGCTAAAGTGTGGTCTTACAGCGTGCTAGAGGCGAGGTTGGTGTCCTCGTGCTTGAGCTGCCCGTCCAGCGCGAGCCCCCACTTGTCCTTGTTGTCGGCCAGCAGCTATACTATGTAATGTGTATGTCATAAGCTAAAGTGTCGTCTCACAGCGTGCTAGAGGCGAGGTTGGTGTCCTCGTGCTTGAGCTGCCCGTCCAGCGCGAGCCCCCACTTGTCCTTGTTGTCGGCCAGCAGCTATACTATGTAATGTGTATGTCATAAGCTAAAGTGTGGTCTTACAGCGTGCTAGAGGCGAGGTTGGTGTCCTCGTGCTTGAGCTGCCCGTCCAGCGCGAGCCCCCACTTGTCCTTGTTGTTGGCCAGCAGCGGCGTCAAAGTGAATACCTTGCTCAGTGTGAACCCGGGCCCAACCGGGCATCCCTCTCTGGACAGACAAAAACACATGCATTAAATTAATGTGAGGCTAAATAGTACGTGCTTGCCATACTAGAGAGTGGACTAAAAGTTCCTTGTACAAAATTAATATGAAATAAAAGGAAGTGTGAGAGAGAAAAGCAATCTGAGACTATTCGTAGCCAATATCTATTGGCTGCTTTTTCTAGTAAGATGTCAATTTCATACAAGTATCGCTCAGTCCGTTCTCTATGTCTATGGCGCTAGCACTACACTAGCGTCATTATAAAATCGCGTTATCGATTGTCAAATTTTTGGTTAGGATAAAAGACAGGTCATCTTTTATTTATTATACTACAGTGTTGCCACACTTTGCCTTACCTGCATCTCGCACGTAGAAATGATATCATTTTTAAAATATTTTGGTCTTATTCCTCATTCACTATGTATAGGAAAAAGCTCGATGGCGCAGCTGGTTAGCGCGTTCGGTTTGTGATTGTTAAAGTTAAGCAACTTTCGCAATGGCCGGTTTTTGGATGGACCAAAAATTTTTTATCGCGAACTAGTTTCAACTACGGAAGGCACGTTAAACTTTTAGTCCTACTTCTGCAATCGTTAGCACCTCCACCGATCCGCACTTGGCCCGTGGGTCATGGCTCAATCTCGCAGCAGTGTGGAAAGCATTAGTGTGGTGGGGACATTAAAGGCTGATAATTATGATGTGGTAAATAAATGTGTATAGGAAGGCATGATGCGCTTCACCTAACTCCGCGCGGTTATAAAAACGTGCCATAGATTGTCGGATTTTTGATATGGTTCAGACTAAAATCCAGCGGTGCGTGAGTAACTTCTAATTATCTCGTGTTATTCTTAATAACTAGAATATTTGGTCTAGTCATTTACTATGTATGTGGACAGATAATAACAAATCCTGAATGTATGTCAGAAAAACATCAGCCTGCTTGTCTTGAGTGAAGCTTATACCTAATTATGTCATTTTAAAAATAATTTAATTAACTCTGTCTCTCGTATCATCTTTACTGGAAATTGATTTACAATCACTGCATCAGGCTAAATGCGAAATATATTTGAAAAAAGTAAACCAAAAACCATTAGTAAAAAAATCAAACTAAAAATATTTTTATTTGAACACCAAAACGATGGTTATTTAATAATGACCCTTAAAAAAAGAAGAACTGGCGGAATATACAAAATAGTTTTTATATATTTTTCAAGACGGTTTGTCCAACATTACATACATTTTTTATTAGTTTCAATACATACATACCTAGTTTAAAAACATAATAAAACGTTTGAATATTCCGTCGTTACTGATAAAACTTCAATGTTAATAAGCGACTCAAAAAATATTTAATATATATATACTTATTAGATTATAATTGTAGCACTATAATAAATTGTAAGAGAATATGATGTATGTGTATTCATTATGTCTATAAGAGATCATGCACTCACACGCAAACTTTTACTTACAGAGATTGTATATTTAAATTCTTACTGAACGTCTTTAGGAATGGGAAATTTAATATTCTCTTCACCTTGGTTTTCGCTTTCCTGAATCAGAAATGTTTCGTCAAATGTGTCTGCGTGTTCACACATGGAAAATATATAACATACATATAATAATACAAGAAAATTAAATAAACTTAATTATTACATTAATACGTGTGAAAAAAAAATGGTGCCACTTTTAATGTACATTTGCTTATGGATGGAGGAGCGTGAGATATTGTATGAAAACATTGAAAACAAATGAATGTGTACGAATCGTGTCTCGGCGTGAATATAAATAGAAAAATAGATAATTATCATTTAACATATTACCATGCATTTGATACACACACACACAAACTGACTTTTTGACAGGAGACAATGAATAAAGAAGTATAACTCTTTAACAAAAAAACAAAAGAAAAACATATTTCAGACAAAAGGCGACCATTACTATAGTAATTATATAAAGAATATATATTTTTAAAGCTACAATATATAACAACACATTCAAGGACGAAATTAAGATTAACTTGAAATTAACCTTTTCATTTTTTCCACCTAGAATTTGAGTGTATAAAAATATTCACTATAAATTTTAAAAGTGGCTGTTGAAAACCAATTAAGGCGGATATCAGTCATTTGGGAAAATAGCTTCCTTATTTTACTGGTAAAGATAATTTATGAAATGCAAGTCACATGAAACAAAACACTATTCGTAATACTCGAAGGACCATTTTTTATATTTCGTGATTTTTTAAGCCTCATTGTTTTAAAAACAGACATATCCTGTGAGTAAAACAGGAGAACATAGGAGGGTCTGTAAGTTAAATAGACTAATTTTTTGAAAGCAAGTTATACTTCAGAGCAAGGGTCACCACAGATGTCCGTAAACTGGCGCAGGGACACCTTGATGCGCTTCACTGACCAGTTTGAGTCAAACAATAAAGACGATCGCACATATTATATCCCCACCGTACGGGCCGCATTTAAAATTCTTTAGGGAAATGCGGCGCATTTGGCGCGTGCTGAGTGTACGGTGCGGACATATGTGCTACCATCTTTACAACAACTAGGGGGAGACGGGTATAGCATACTGACTCGCTCTCCGCCTCGGCGACGGTGCACTTGTACTGCGCGGTAGAGAACAGGCATAATATGTTGGAGTTAAACAATATCAACAACTAGATGGAGACAGGTATAGCATACTGACACACTCTCCGCCCCGGCGACGGTGCACTTGTACTGCGCGGTGGAGTACAGTCATATGTTGGAGTTAAACAATGTCAACAACTAGAGGGAGACAGGTATAGCATACTGACTCGCTCTCCGCCTCGGCGACGGTGCATTTGTACTGCGCGGTGGAGAACAGACATATGTCCGCGAACTGGCGCACGGACACCTTGATGCGCTTCACGGACCGGTTCGAGTTATTCGCTATGTGCACGTTTACCGCTATGTTCTCGCCGTGGTGGTATAATTCCTGTGCGACAGACAAAACAATTTATACAGAATTTTCAAAATCATTTTCAATATTTGTTTCTTATAGTAGGGAAGCCCAAGCGGAGCTTTTTGGATTTACTCGAGCGCGGCAGAATAACATATGGGGAGCAACCATGCACCTAGTTAAGTACTCCCACCATACTTGAGCCCTCTATGTAGGGCCGAACGTCTAGGGCAGCAAAACAAAATTTCAACGAACGGTCATGACTTTTGGTCAAATCGTCAGTCTTTTGAATATAAGCTACTAGAGGGTTCATGTAACGTTTCTAAGAACGGAAAAAATATTGATCTGCCGCGGTTTGCATGATTTGGGGGTTGGCTGTATGAAGGGGTAGAATATAGGAACAAATAACCGAGCGCGTCAGACATTGAGAAGGGATGTTACGTGAATCCTCCAGTAGCTCCTATTCAAAAGACTGACGATTTGGACCCGAGCAAAAGTCATAGCTGTTTGTTGAAATTTTGTTTTTGCTGCCCTAGACGTTTGGCCCTACATGGATGGCTCAGGTATAGTGCAAGTAGTGCAAGGTTGCTCCCCATATGTTATTCTGCCGCGCTCGAGTAAATCCAAAAATCCCCGCTTAGGCTCCCCTACTATTAGGATTTCACGCACACCACTCGTTCAATAAAACAAGTTTCAACGGTATAGATGCGAAACGTCAATAAATAAATAAATCAGTGCATCTATACCATTAAAACTGGTTTTATTTTATCATTTTTAATCTGACCTTTAATGCTTTAGCTAAGGCGGAGCAAAATTACTGTTCCCCACTTGGGTTTCTCTAACAAAGCGACATTTGTCTAATAATGGGGTTTATATCTAAAGAAAATATAACTAGAAAAAATTCCACGCGGACCAGGCAGCAGACGGGACTCGAACCCGCACCCTTCGCAATCCGGGCGAAGTCCCGTCTGCTGCCTGGTCCGCGTGGAATTTTTTCTAGTTATATTTTCTTTAGATTTAAACATCAAGCAGTTACATGCTTTAAAAATAATAAAAATTATAATGGGGTTTATCTATGGGAAAATTTTACGCATTTATTATACCAATCTGCCACAAATTAGACATTTCTTTTTATTATATGTCCATTTCATGTTTCTTATCAATGTCAATACGCAATCTCGCTATTTTTGAACCCCAGATGTTGAGAGAAAGTGGAGTCAAGTGGAGCATATAGCTGACGGGGCACTAAATGACATTTAGATTGTACTGGAACATTTGACTGGAACATTGTGCCGTTCCAAGCAACACCAATAGGTACATGAGGTATAGGTTAATATTTTACATATGTATTTTTATGCTTTAGAAAAGTCGCAAGACATTTATTATGATGCGAAGAATATACAAAACTGTGAATTCAGTTTAATTTTTAACAAATTTTTAGCTGTTTTATTTGGTACCTTGTCTAGCGACGCTTCCAGGTACAGTTTGTTGGGGCTCATCATGAACTCTTTGGACACCTCGACTGACGGCTGCTCGCCCTGTTTACTCGGCGCGTACATTATCTTTCTGATCGCCAATCGAACTGAGTTTCTGTTGACAAACAATTTTTTTAAATTCTTTCTTAAGGTTAAGCGGGAATTGACAAACATTAAAATAGTGAATCATTATTTAACGACCTACGTGGTCGAGTTCTTTGTACGACGGGTTTTAAGGTGACGCCTACTCGAGAGGCCCCGGGTTTGAATCCCGGTAGAGGCAGATGTTTGTGTGATGAATACGAGTATTTGTACTCCAGTCTTGGATATTTAATATGCATTTTCTATATAAATATACGTATATATGTATCAGTGTATGTATTCTATCCGTTACCCTAGTATCCCATAACAGAAGCCTACGAGCCAACGCTTTGAGCTCGTAGTCGACGCCGCTTGAGCCCGATGTGGACACTACCGGCCCGGAACTATTGTACAATACGCACCTCTTGTGAGGCTTGTCATCCTGCGAGTCGGCCACGAACGCCTTAAGCTCGTAGTCGACGCCGCAGGGCTTGTGGCCGATTTGGATACTAGCGGGCGGGGAGTACAGTACGCACCTCTTGTGAGGCTTGTCATCCTGCGAGTCGGCCACGAACGCCTTAAGCTCGTAGTCGACGCCGCAGGGCTTGTGGCCGATTTGGATTCTAGCAGGCGGGGAGTACAGTATAGTACGCACCTCTTGTGAGGCTTGTCATCCTGCGAGTCGGCCACGAATGTCTTGAGCTCGTAGTCAACGCCGCAGGGCTTGTGGCCGATTTGGATACTATCGAGCGGGGAGTACAGTACAGTACGCACCTCTTGTGAGGCTTGTCATCCTGCGAGTCGGCCACGAACGCCTTGCGCTCGTAGTCAACGCCGGAGGGCTTGCGGTCGATTTGGATACTAGCGGGCGGGGAGTACAGTACAGTACGCACCTCTTGTGAGGCTTGTCATCCTGCGAGTCGGCCACGAACGCCTTGCGCTCGTAGTCAACGCCGGAGGGCTTGCGGTCGATTTGGATACTAGCGGGCGGGGAGTACAGTATAGTACGCACCTCTTGTGAGGCTTGTCATCCTGCGAGTCGGCCACGAACGCCTTGAGCTCGTAGTCGACGCCGCAGGGCTTGCCGGTGTCGCCGGGCGCGGGCTGCAGTGTCACTGAGGCGGGGCAGTGCGGCGGCAGCTCGAAGTAGAACGGGTGCGCCGCGGGGCCCAGCTTGCGTACTAGACGCTCCTGCAGCCTGGTGAGAGGCCGCTTCGCGCTGCTCGTCGGTGGGTAAATCTGATAGTAACAAGTCAAATATTTTATTCAGATTGGAAGCACAATGCAACTTATTTTTCAAAAAACGTACAATGTTTTGCCATGCCGCCATTTTATGGACATTTATTTAGCTGTGAAGAAAAATAGGCAAAAATATCTCCTCATTCTGATCCTAAAATAAGCTTATTTTTTTTTTATGCTAGCCTAGCACATCACATGGCTATTCGTGTTTGTTATTTGTCATTTTGACAGAAGATCGTCCTTACCATACTCTATAGGGGGTGAAAAATAAAGACTATTGTCAAGTATACGAATTGACATGTGAAGTGCCGATATTATTCGAAGTTTGCTGTTACAATACCATTTTAGAAGAACTAGCAGCGTTTGCGTTAACTTCAGTTTTTTAATTCCTCATGAAACTAACTTTTCCGAGATAAAAAGTCTCCATCCAGGTAATAAACTATACGTGTGTTAAATTTCATCCAAATTCGTTCAGCCGTTTTGAGTAATTGAGCGTGATTTAGTTAAAAACATACAATCTTAATCAAACTTTTTATTTGAAAGAGTTTAATTAAATGTCGTGTTACACAAAACCATAAACGGTTTAGTTATCTCCAAATGGCTTTATTTATTTCAAACAATGAATATTGGAATTTTCTATTACTTGGTCTCCATCCATGTACCATAAATTAATCTATCTTTTCCAATGGATCCCAATAAATAACAATTGTGTTATAGGTAGTCACATGTTCATCATAAATTGTTATTGGTTCAATCACATCATGTGAGTTACTCAAGATTCGTCTGTTATCGACTGTCTAGGAGTATGTGTATTTTATTGCATCAATTAAATTACAATTAGGTCGTGGTAATTAATATCAAATTATGCAACATACGTATGTTAATAATGAGTGAACTTATTGTATGTGAGGATAAGAAAACTAAATTAATATTAACATTGTATTTTAGTATGAATTACTTGGTCGCCAGTATTTATACATAGTAGGTATTAGGGCTTTTGTTAACAAGTCGACTACCCAGCCCGGTGCCGGCTAAACTTTTTCAATAGCACGATTTGTACCAATCCCGAACCGTCGCAAAAGATTTCCAAAGTGTCCCATACCTAACTCACGGCCATATGGCAACTATGGAGGTTTAGAGCCCTCATGGTAGCCTAGGTGGGCAGTTTTTTTTTCATACAAACGGTCTCAACTGATTCCTCCTTGATTTTTATCGCTAAAGAATTGATTTTCATATATAAAATAATATTTTACTCATTCTATGCTCCTATGTCTTCCTTTTTTCGATAACTTGTGTTTCAAGGAAACTAGAAGCCCTCAAAATGCCATAAATAAACAAATTTTTATCACCACTTAATAACGTTTAGTGTGGAGATTTAATAAGCATTTTCAAAAAACAAAACATAGGAGGCATAGTATAACTACTTATTATTCTATGGGTAAAATTTATTTTACATATATCTAATTTTCGAGGAGGAAATCGCTGAGAGCCAAATCTCGAATTTTGCTTTTTTATACGCAATTTTCAGAGTTAGTATTGTTGTCCCTATCGCACGGTATTTGCCAATGCGTGACAGCAATAGTTTTTTCAAATACCCATTTCTCAAATGTCTGTCAGCTCGCGTCTGCTCATAACGATACCGGCGATAGTGACGGTTTTGTGATCAACATGCTTAGCCGTCACCGGCCCGGGTTGAAACCGTGCCTAGACTCGGCGGAAAACTGGTAATGCGCTTGTTCACGAGAACGGTTTATAGAACACGTAGTCCTAGTGTCAAACCGTCGCTAGCGCCGATGTCGTTACCGGACCGGATCGCGGCCGTTACTTGTCTGAAAAGCTTGCGGTCCTTCACGTACTCAGGGTCGATCAACACTACCCCGTATTTGTATGATGGGATATCCAACGATTACCTTATATCCAACGATTTAGAAATAATATGGAATACGAACTGCGTTAAAAAGTGGTTCCACATAAACTGCGATCAATTAATTAGGCGAGGCGATAAACTGCGATCATGGGATTGGTACAATTAACTAGCGAATGTATGATTGGACAAAACACTTTTTTTTCATGTCTCTGTGTATCACTTTAGTATTAAAGTTTAGTTGTATTAGTTTGGAACTATGTTTTGGCAGCCTTTGTAAGAGGGTAATGCTTCCATATCATTTCTAATTCGTTGCTTTTATCGCAGAACTTGTTCTGTCGTAATATTATTGCATGCATATCAGCTAATGACCTCAACTTCAACAAGATTCTGCCAGAAAGAGGGAAACCCTGTATACTATACCTGCTCTGCAGCCATATACAGATCCTTTCTGAAGGTGAGCCCCAGCACATCGAGGTCCTCACGCTCATACCGGCACCCTTGTATGCTATACCTCTCGGCCATGTATAGGTTCCTCCTGAAGGTGAGTCCCAGCACATCGAGGTCCTCGCGGTCACACCGACACCCTTGTATACTATACCTGCTCTGCGGCCAGATACAGGTCCTTCCTGAAGGTAAGTCCCAGCACATCGAGGTCCTCGCGCCCGTATCGGAACGCGGCCAGCACGTGCCCGAACACCTTGCGCTCCTTCACGTACTCAGGGTCGATCAGCACTACCCCGTCTGCAACCAATCGTGTCACTGTATGGCGTGAATCAAACTTAAAGACGACTTCAAGTGTTGCGGCGATAGATAAAGAGAATGGAATGGGCGACACTTGTTGTCTGTAGTTAATGAAAAAGAGCGATGGCGGGACACAAACTTTTGGCCGCATGTTCGCTCTATCACTCTCACGCTTAACTGCCCAGTTTCCCATACAGTTGAAAAGGGCATCATCATTTCAGTCTTAATGTAGGGTAACTAGGGTCGCAGCCGACATAGTAAACGAGCTGTAAGGAGCAGATGCGCAGATGTCCTCTTAAACCAGAATAGAGAATAATTTAATGAATTTTTGCACCTGAGTTGTAAGAAGATCACTGGTGCCGTGACTGGTGCATTATATTTACGTACCGTATTCAGTCGCCCTCGCCCTTATTAAAAAATACGGAATGCAGTAGGTATGCTTCTGAAGCTTCTATTAAAGTAGCCCGATTCATTATGTACGAGGTACACATAACAAGCATGGCTATATATTGAAATTATATGATAAAGAATTTGACCCGGGACCCTAAAGATTATGATTTCTGGATGTATGCCAACGCTTTTGCCTCTCACGGCTATTGAATATGTCGTTAAAGACTTGGAAATCGAACTAGATAAACTGAAGAGATCGATTTTGAGCACTTGAAAACACCTTGTTCAGCTTAACATAAAATATCCTCTCATAATCCATAGATAGGCAAAGAGTAGGTAAGGATACGTTAATCCCATCAAAAGATTAACTGGTTAGAGGCCGACGGGAACCGTTAGGCCTGTTTACATATTAAATAACACTTATTGTATAGAAATTAAACATAAAATTATCAATCACCCAGTGACTGGTGAGGTGAGGGTCAGCAATAATTTTATATATCTGACAAAGCTGTAATCAATATGGGCGGCTATATCCGCGCCTCTTTCATGTACGGATTTCAAACAGGAATTTTATTCCCATCAAAAATGTTTATAAATGGATTTCGTTAAATCAATATTAACCATTAATGGATTTTTCGTCTAATCTTTCGAATTAAAAACGCCAATAAAACCATTTCACGGCTGCCCATTTCAGTCCTTGCCAAAGGGGCTTTTGAATATGAAGCCACGCGATAAAACTCTCAATCATAACATTTTAATTATCACTTCTGGCACGTACCGTAAACAGCGCTATCTCGCGATTGTTCTTTTTATACAAGCCCCGGTGAGATAGATAACTTGGGCTCTGTTGATACGTCTAGTAGGTACGAGTTGATATTGAGTACAAAAAGTTGATAATAATCTTGCTCCATGAGATTCTTAACTCCGTTAGTATACTTCTGGCAAACCACCAACAGTACTACACAATAGTTTACTTTAAAGTGGAGGATGATTATCATCAAAATTCAATCTCCCTCTTCCGAGCAAAGACCCCCAGCCCCCCTAAAATCTTAAATAGAACGTCAGTCCAGCTATTAATAAAGAATAGAAAATAATAGATAGATTAAGAATAGGAAAGCGCAACTGAGCGCTAAACTTCGAGCAGGAAATTCGCTACACCCTAAATATTTTGCCTCACTCGGCCTAGTTCGTTGTACTTAAGATGACCGTTTTAATAGGTATAGATTAGTGCGTCCTAGGTACTGGCAATATACACAAGAGAATAGAAAGCTCAAAGATGCTAAAACCAACTCTTAAAACGGTGACTAGAGTAGAAAGATTACAGAAGCTTATGGCACGCGGTCAGAGAACGTGCCTCTGGATAATCCATTCCATTATAAAAAGCTTTTTGTTTGCATTTAGTTTTACAGAGGCTAACATGCAGACATTTACATTGTACAGATTCGAGGTAACTTTTTTTACTCCCTACTTTCTTTGCAGAAAATAATGGGATAGACAGATGAATATTTTAATCACAATCGTGTTCAGTAAACAGAAGTTATTGTTGATTATTGCGAAACATCTTTCTAGTTCTCTATCATCTAAACTAATAATGTTGCCTTCAAATAGTAGACTAAGCACGATTTGGATTAAGCTACATTGATTACCAATAAACAAACAAGTTAAACTCACCAATCGGGTCTACATGTGTTATGTGGTCCACGAAATCCCTCTTTCCTAAATATACTGTTATCTGAAATTAAATAAAACATCTTATATAATTTAAACTGATTTTCAGAGAAAGACTTCACTGTCTTAAGTCCTCTATGCATTATCCATCTTGCTGTATCCAGCATGCGCATCATTTCTGTATTCGTAACAGAGATCCTGTATCTCACCATCTCTTTTACGTGTATAGCGCTGTCCCACATGCTGGATCCAGCAAGATGGATAGTGCGTAGAAGACTTTCGATTGCTTAAACTTTTAGATGGGCTTTAATAAATTTCAACATTCATCTTTAGATTCTGGAGTCCCAGGCATTTTGTGACCTGTTTCCGCCATTAAGAAAGTATTTGACGACCTCCGTGGCCGAGTGGTATGTTAGCCGGGTTTCAATGTGTCGCCTACTCGAGAGGTTCCGGGTTCGAATCCCGATGGCGGCATATGTTTCTTATATATGTATCAGTATATGTATTCTATCCATTACCCTAGCATCCCATGACACAAGCCTACAGTGCTTACTTTGGGACTATAGCCTACTTCCAAATTGTTGTGAATGTCGAAAATATTTATTAATTTATAATTAAGTTAGGTACCTTTCCATTGGGCGAGCTCTTCTTGAAGACGCGCGTCGCTTGCCGCTGCTTGTTGCTGCCTGTGTCGTCCATGCTGCCGCCGCGCCCTCCGCACCACTGTAAGTATTCATTATTTATTAAAGACGCTGGTTTTATGTCTGATGCCTTTACCCTTAAATTTTTACGACTTTGGAACAGCCTCCCTGACTCCATAAGAAAGACACCTAATAGGTACATTTTTAAAAAGAATATTCATGCACTTCTTCTGGAAAGCTTTCCCAGTCTCATCATCAATATATTTTATATGTAGGTATGTATGTAATGTGTGCATGTACATATACTTAATTATTATAAATAAACGTACGAAAACAAAGATACGTACTTTTTATTATGGTATGTTTGTACTCAAGTCGCGTTCGTGTATTACTGTTTCCTAAAGGTTGACTGGCAGAGAGTTCTTTAAGCGATAAATCAGCCTTTTGTCCATATTTGCAAATGTGGAATTAAAGTTGAAATACATTAAAACCTTAGAATCATTCTGAGATTAAAACCTTAATTTACATGAATGATAACCTATATTGCATGCTTGTACTCAAACTGTTTTTGAAGCTTAAAAGGCCTAGAATGCAGCAGCTGCAAATTTTCCTGAGCAGAGCAGGTAGAAAAAGTTACATTGACGTTACAACGCACGAACTTTTTAAATCTGACCAGTAATTTTTTAGGGTTTCGTAGTCCTGACAAGGAACCCTTATAGTTTCGTTATGTCCGTCTGTCTGTTCCCGGTTTTGCTTAGAGACTTTTAGCATTAGAGAGCTGTAATTTTGTGGAGATATGTGTATTGATCACGCCGACCAAATGGTATAATAAAATTTTGTAACATATTTTTTAGGGTAGCTTCCCTTACATGTAACCTGGGGATGATTTTTTTTAACCTATTCAACGATATCCCTCCTGTGGGATATCGTTGAATAGGTCCTTTATAATTACTTAGGAGTTTCTAAGATCATTTTTCGATTAAAGGATCCGATTGCGAAATATTAAACTTTAAAGTGCTAATTTTTGCTCGAGTAGGGTGCCCCCCCCCCCCCCTCTAAAAGCTACACTATTGGCTTGAAAAACCTGGAAAAATGCATTATATAATAGTGCTTTTCAAGAAATTTTAAGGAAACGCACGACACACACTTGGCCTGTTTTTAGTTTATTCATGACAATATAGGGTGGGTATAATTGACCATGTATGGGTAATTGACCAACTTTGAATTTACGCGCCAATATTAAGTTTTCTATTTGACGGATCGTTATCTATGGTCTTCTAAATTTTGTTAGCACTATTGAATGAATGACCAATCGCGTTCAAGGACAGCTATAGTGATAGCGACTTTTAAATTGTGTGAGTTTTGTGAGAGAAGCGCCAAAGGTTTGAAGGCCATTTATTTTTTGCCTGCAGTAAGGTGCTCACGTCAAGTATGTTTTTTAAATTCACACATAGCTGTGTTCAATGTTTATGCTATCAGCAAAATTTATATTTAAACTGAAGAAAAATGAGTGTAGTAATATATTTTGTTTTTCTTAACCGACCTGTAACTAATAATTGACCAGATGGTCAATTACTGGAGCACTTAATATTATTTCAGCTCTAGTGTTTGACCAAACTTAACTTTAGAATGAAGGGTGTAGTTTCACATAAATGTTCAATAGCTTTAAAGCTTATCAGATGAAAATTTCTTTTTCGGATACTTGGTACCAATGTAAAATGCCATCAAAAAAATATTTTTCAAGTATAGCGAAGAAAACTTGGATCTCGCGATCCAGGAAATTGGAGATGGGGAAAAAATAAGAGAAACTGCCCGAAAACATAGGATACCACATAGCAAGTAGTGCCTATCTCAATTAAACTAAGCTTCGAATAAGGTAAGTAAATTAATATGCGTTTTATTGGTAGGTAAAACGCTCCTATTAATTGGACTTGACCGTTATTCAAAGCTTAGTTTAATTGAGATGTATTTGTTTTCGCCTGGTGGTGGAGACGCTAATGTGATAAAAATAAATTAGTAAATAGAAAAAAATCCATTTTTTTCTATTAAAAACTTTCTTTAGATTGAAACATCTAGCAGTTAAATGCTTAAAAAAAATAAAAACATAATAAAATAAATTAGTAAAGTTATTACATAAATCAAATATTTATCCATTCACTTAATAACAGTTGGCCGATGGTCCATCTAATTCGGAGGCGGTCGCCTCCTTCTGCGAGCAGATAATGTTACAGAGGGAGGCCGCGGAAAGGGCTCGAGAGGAGAATCCCTCAGCAGACCCAATCCGCAAGCGAAGAGTCGGGCGGCGGAGGCGCCAATATGCCGCTCTCCAACCGCCGAGTCGGGGCGGTGGGTGCTAGAATGGGGCTCTAGCATCCACCATCATCACCATTCCGCCCTGGCGCTGAGGAGTTGCCCATGAGTACTCGATGGGCAACTTCTTTTGCCGTGGAGGCCTGCGAGGCCAAGTGCTGTCCGCTGTGTGAACGCCTGCGCTATTGCGCTTTCTCGTGCAGTAGATAATAAGCACATGAAGAGTACAGTAGGTTTTAGTGGGTAATCAGAACCTCTGGAGTCCCACATAATCCAGGAACGGCCCCATATCGTCACTGGGTATGCATAAAGCATTTCCTACTATAAAAAAAAATGTTCCATCTAATTCAAACTTAAGTACATTTGTGATATCAGTTTATATTCTACCATAAAAATCGTAATTTTAGATATAACGTAACTCAGTAACTCAAACTGCAAACATTAAAATAGAAGAAATTACAATATTTATTACTTTGTATGTTGTTCGAATGCCTGCTTTATTCATCAACTGGGGTAAACAATCTACTCATAGATGAGGAGGCTGAAGGATTAGACTGCAATATCTCTTTCCTATAATATTTGCAAGAGGTATTTTCTGCTCACCAACTGCCTCTTGCAAGTACACGCATCAAAAAAAGATTGCGATCACTTTGAAAAATAGATTGTTTTTTGTAATACAATAAAATAATTCAATTATTTTTCCATATAAAAAGACATGCAATCCAAGCTGAAACTCATTCAGAAATCTGACTTAGTCAATATTATCGAATTTATATATTTTTTTAAGGAAAGTTGTAATTAAAAAAATGCCACGAGGATTATCAGATGTTTTACGAACCAGAATTGTAACTTTGAGGGAAGAAGCCTATTCTAAGAGAGAAATAGCACGCAGAGTTGCCATATCCCAATCCTGTGTAGTAACCACGTTGCAGAGGTACCACGGCATGGGTAATTTAGCTGATCGACCCCGCAGCGGTCGCGCAACTGTTTTGACAGCTGCTCAGAAGCGCTACATCAAGTTGCTGGTAGCCCGCGACCCAACAATAAACGCCACTAAATTAAAAGCAGAAATACGGCCCCCTCTGGACTTGGAAGTTAGCACTCAGACCATTCGGGATTGCTTACACAAGGCTGGATTACGAGCACGGAGGTCTTGGCGAGCACCTTTGAATTCACGGGAACGTCAGCGATGGAGATTACAGTGGGTTAGGCTCCGGCAAAACGAAGAAGACGAAGAGGAAAACATTTGGCAAAACTGCCTCTTAGTTGACGAATCGCGAATCAGTACTCATCCAGATAACCGACGTGTCCGTGTTTGGAGAAGACCTGGAGACTCTGAAAGGCAAAGAACGGCCACTGGAACGGTTCAGCAAGGCGGGAAATCAGTGTCCTTTTGGGGTGGTATTATAGAACGCCTTTAATCCCTTATCAAGGCTTCATGACGGCAGACAGATACAGAACAGTCGCTAATGATGGAATCATCAGACCTTTCCGAGTAAACCATGGTCACCAATTTGTACTAGTTGTCGATAATGCGGCCGCACATCGAGCTCAACGAGTTGGAAGCCAATGCAGAGCGTAAGCTTCCCGGTGCTGCTAAAATTCCTTCATCTTTTAGGATAGTTTTTATCCACCCAGAAATTAATGCCCTAGATGCAGGTCCAGCTTCACCTTGAAAATTCATAAATAAATTAGATTTCTTTGCATTACGCCTACGACTTTCCATAAGAGATATTGTTTGTTTGATGCAATAAACAGGGTCAAGATTCTTATCACTATTATTGGTTTACAGTTTCCAACCTGAATGTCGGTGCTTTGACGAATCAGTTTTTGAAACAAAAATTATCCAAAACAACACACAATGTGGAGCAAAGTTAAATCATGAATCTTTGGCCCCGAACAAAGAAGCAAGATGGCTGCTGTGTGCCTTTGTACCTGAAAATAGTTCGTCCAATCAATTCTATATCTTTTTATTAAATAAGTTGTAAGAGTATCTACGTTCAATATCAGAGATTTTTTAACAATTTGTCTTTGAGACAAAATCGATTTTAAGATATGTTTAACCATGAACTGAACTGGTTTCACCAAATTTATTTGGGTGGCAAAGTGAAGATACAACTGAATTAGGTAGTTATATAGAAATATATGACAAATTGTGAATTAAATGCAAATCTGATAAAAAACGAGCAACACAGCTCCTATTAGGATTAGTGGGCTCAATTTTTTGCTAACGGGACCAACAAAACCACTTATTCCATGCGCTATTGTAAGCCTTTCTTGTAGAAGGTCGCCAAGCCTTTTGAAGAAGCTCTAATTGATTTGAGTTCCAGCCTGTTCATTTATTTGGCCACCCCCACATCTCCAGACCTCCAGAATCATGTCTTTCACATTCGGTGGAGGCAGGTTCGTGGAGGTGTCGATCCCGACTTGGTCCAGGTGGTGAAGAGTGAATGGTGGAGCTAATGCTCGTGCCTTGAGGTTCCCCCGCAAAAATATCCTGTCCCAGCGAGGTGCTACCAGTATGAAGACCCCTTGAGCTTGGTTCAGGTGACTCAATATCTTCGGAATTAGATATGGAGGTGCAAACACCCATGCTAGTGAATAATTCCAATGCTGAGAAAAAGCGTCGTGAAATAACGTCTGATTGTCGGTCAGGTCCAAGGTGACGTAGTTCGACACTACGTGTGCTCGACTGGATGCGAACAGGTCTAATACTGGCGTTCCCCACTTCGAAAATACATTTTCGGTGCTAAGTGGTAGTAAATGCGAGACGAGAGCTCAGACGAGCTTCCCATGCGACATCGGAAGCGTCTATGGTTAGGAAATTCGTAGATGGAGGAGTATGAATTACTGATGGGCGATTGTAATTTTGAAACCACCAAATCAGGTTTTGTTTCGCATTGATTGGCAAGGGGTCTATTTTTGTCAAGTTCTGTTTCGACATACTGTTCAGAAGGTAAATCAGTTCACGATAATTCAGCCTGCCCATAGGTACACAGAAACTGGCGAAATTCAGGGTTCCTACGAGAATCTGTAGTTCCTTGCAGGTAATGCTTTCCGAGAACCTGGTTCAATTTGAGTAGCAGAACCTGTAGTTTTTTTGGTAGCTGTTTTTGGTTGCACCAGGGATTCCATAGAATGCCTAAGTAAGTTAGACTTTTCGTTGGTATCAAACATATTTTTTCCCGGTTGAGCATACGTCCAAATTTGTCCACGATTTTCATCATGTAAGCAACATGATTCTGCAGCAGCTTCCTGTCCTGGTGAACCACCAAAAAGTCGTCTAAATAGACAATTACTTGTAAACCTTTGTCTCTTAGGATTTGTGCAATCTAATTTGTCATTGTTGCAAATGTTTTTGTGGCCGTGCTGAGACCAATCGGTAGGCAAGTCATTTGCAGTAATTCGCCACGATATATGAGACGAATGAACTTTCTGTTGCTGCGAGCTACAGAAAGGCGAAAGTACGCCTGTGAAAGGTCTATTTTGCACAGCCAATCCATTGCTTGCAGGAGCTCTGGTACGCGCTGCACATTTATAAGTTTGAACATGTCGGTGATGATGTAATTGTTTAAAGCCTTCAAGTTGAAGATGGGTCGAGCAGTGCCGTCGCGCTTGGGGACTAGAAACATCGAGGACAGGAAACTTGGTGACAATTCGGCTCTCTCGCGAACCCCCTGATCCCTCAGTTGATTTATCATAAGTGTCATGTCTTCTGATTCCTTGACGGCAACCATATTTTCCAATACATTGGGATAGACTAACGGCGGCTTTTGAACAAAAGGTATGCGATACCGTTTTAGAAGTTTTAATATGTGACTGGGTGCCCCCAATTGAACCCACTGATTCCAGAATTGGGACAGACGTGAAGCTTTGAACGTGTGCGAGTCAAAATTTTCGTTGCTTGTTATGTTTATGATAGTTGGCCGGGTACCCACTACGTTTGCGTCCTTTAAGTCGTGGCTGCTGCTTAGCGCTAGGTTGGGACAAGCGTTCGCGAAAGGAATTGCTGTTCGTATTGTTAGGTGCGACCGAATAATTATTTCACACTTCATATCTACAACATGCTCTAAAATCACCTTGCGCAGGTGAGAAATTGGAACAATGTCCAAGATTTGATTGACCGTGACAACCCTGCGAGGGTGACATATTGCACTTCGTCCATTATCTGCCTGCGAGGCAGATGCACCTCTGACCTTCAGTGTGGGCCAAAAACATTTTTTTACTCCAGCTTTCTCAATCAAGGAATTGAACTGCTCTGCTTTGAAGAGATGTGTGCTCGTTGAAAGTATCTTTTGCAGCATTGATTTCACCAAAGGATCATTTACATGTTTGATCACATGATGTCTCCGCACTTCTATCGCCTCTGCTCGATGGCCACACATTAGTTGAAGCTAATCTAAAGAAATGTAATAAAAATCTCCTGTGGAAAAAAGTTCATTAATCTTATCACTAAGGTCTTCAACATTAAAGCCTTTCGATTCCCTTGACCAAGCCAATAAATCACGTAGAGCTGTCTGTAAGGATTCTTGTTGCTTTAGCACGCACATCGTAAGACCAGCAAAAGCTTTGTCAGAAAGAGCTAAATGTTTGGGAGACTCGAATCCTATAACCGCCTCATTAAAATCAACGTTTCTTAAATCCTGGTGAAAATATATAAGATTTTTGTATCTCTGAATATCTAATATCATTCCAAGCATCAGTTTCTAAATGCTGAACATTATGCAACCATTTAATAAAAGATTCTGAAGCCTAAGGAACAGAGGGTTCCTTTAACTTTGTACCAATATTCAAGGTAAAATTTTCACAATTATTATTATCACAGTAATCGGCACTTACATGAGACAACAGTGAAACCGCGTCATCGTGATCGATAGTACTTACAGGAACAGGTCCTTCGGTTTTTCTTAATAATTGTTTACGCAAATCTCGCACAGCTTTCGATAACTTAGAAATCTTCTTTTCTGCGGTTCGTTTTTGCTTGCCCCCCCTTATTTTTCTACGGTAACCATGACGACTGGAACTTGAAGAAGTGGAAGAGCTACTGCTGGTACTGCTGTTGCTGTTTGAACTGCTGGGTCTCGTTCGCTTTCGATTCAAACCTGAAGGGCCTGGCCGGTTATTTGATAAATCATCATTCCTCCATTCAGTTTCATCCATACTTAAAGTAACGATTACAATTAGATACATAAAAAACTCAAACGCAATGTTTGCATGTTATTTAAGAGATGTACAGTACAAGTCGCACTTATAATCGAATTATCCAACGTTTTTGAGCGCTAACTATTTTTAACATCCCGGTAAAGCTAATGTGGGTACTTGCAAAGCACTCTATGCTTTGAGAATGTAAATGTAGAACAATAACGTAGGTAACACAGTGTAGCTACTTACGTGAATTTATTCACTTTCTGCACGAAAAAGGTTTGATAATTCTTACCGTGTTGTTTTAGAGTACTTAGTTGTACTTATTTAAAATAAATTGTCTTTTCCTTTGTGCGGCGAGGTAGTTTCTGTACTAAGGACAAGACCTTCCACGGCGGGAAACAAGACGACAATGGGCAAGAATTGGTGAAGCCCACTAAAAATGGCTTCCCTACCGCCAGAGGTGGTGGGAGGCACATGATAGAAAGAGACAGATAAAAGGCGGGAAACGTAGTGCCTATCTTAATTAAAGTAAGCTTCGAATAACGTTAAGATTTAAAAGTTCATACTTAAAAACAAAACCATTAATCTGTACTTATAACAAAAACTGACTATTTTAATGTTATTATTTACTTATAATTTTGGTACAAAAATTGCTGCAATAAGAAATGAATTTTTAAATAATATGTAATTTTATTTATATGGTCAACCAATAGAACATCCACCGGTCAAATATTGAAATCTTCTGGTCAAACTAAGTACGATATGGGTAAATTGACAAAAAAAAATATAACAAATTTACTGTAACAAAAAAATAAAAGTCATTAGTTCACTGCATTAAACATCTAAATGGGATGATACATTAAAATAATTAAGTTTGTATCTCATTTTATATTAGAGGAAAATAGTAATTTATATTAAAATCCGCCTTAATTGGTCAATTATACCCACGGTGACGCTACATAAGTACAAATCTTTTTTCCTTTTTTACGGAATTTGGTTTAAAACAGTTGATTAATATTCTTTATGTTCTATTTATTATAGCTATAAATAACTTAATTTTTTTACGACAAAGTGGTTCTACGTCCTTTGACCTTTTTAAATTCTGTGTGGAAAAATTGAAGGCACGTTTCCACGACGAAAAGAAAGTTATCAAAGAGATTCTGAATGAGAAAGAGTTTGAAGTGAAACCTTACACATCGTTCGAGGAATTCGCCACCGTCGTTTGCGAAAATAGTCACAGTCAAGTTAGCCTCTTTGGAAGCTGGAAACGTAAAACTTTCTTATAATTCGTTACTGGAAAAGGTAATTAAATGTGTAGCAACGGCTGTAGTACAGCTCCAAAGGCCCAGAGTTTGAATTCTAGGAGGGGCGTTTATTTGTACGATGATGTTAAGATATTTGTCCCAGAAGCATAGCTGTCTTTACAGTATGACTATTCTATACGTACCATAATTTAGCTACCATATAGCTCTCGCTTAATTTACCAACCAAATAATCGTTAATTAATAATATTTTGTATTGATTGTGAGTTCAGAATATACTTATTTGGGAATAGAATTTGCCTGCGATTTTATTGCACAGCATACTAACACATTTTGAGTAAAATTTAATAATATTATTAAACTTAAATTTATCAAACGAACATAATTCAAGCAAAATTAAAGGCTAAAGCTAGAAATAAAGAGAAAATTAAGGAAGAAACAAAAGCTCAAAAGAAATTGGAGTTTGCATTCAAGTGGGCGCTAGCCGAAGCTAACACTGACCATCAATTGTCATAAAGCGAGGAGGCCAAAGGTAAATTAGATTTCGCAGCACCAGAATTTACGGCAGTGCCGAATGAAGAAGACCGAATTAGAATATATAGGGTACTGTAATCTGTCATTATGATATTATCAGTCCTCGTTCTCATACAAAAATGTAAAAAATCAGAACATAACTCAAAAGGCGTCCTGACTCCAAAACAGATAGGAATAACCTGTGTATTAGAAGCAAGTTTTTTCTTAAAGTGACACATTTTTTCGTGAATTCAGGCATGTTATTTGAAAAAATATTTTGAAGTTATTGGTTTTGGCCAATGATATTAAAAATTTTAGATACAACATCACGAACAAAATCGTAGCCGAACCTGTCCAAAAGGTACATTAGACGATCCACGGAACTTCGTGGGATGATCACATAGCCAAAAACGTTATAAAGCATTATTTAAACATTCAAAGTCACCAATATGTATAGTATATAAGCTTGTAATTTAAACGCATATGTCAAAGAGTTATGACAGTTCATGCAACCTCGTAAAATTTCACGACATGTCGCTATAGGTGAAAGAATAAAGACTATTTCTATGCATTTATATCGTAATTTTAGTTATTATAGCGGGCACAAGTTACTTTGCGTGACATTTGGGGTAGTTTCTATGAGTATATTGGTCAATGGACAGACAAAATAAACTATAACCAAGGGCACATAAATTATATTATACTTAAGATACAGAGACAGGTGATTCCATAATTACAAATATCATATCAATATATCAATACATCATCTTACAAATAATTTCGGTTACGAACTGTTACGAGGGAGAACTTAGGAACTCGCAATAGTGTAACTATATTTCGAGTTAAAGTTGTCCAAGAACAACAAGCTTCTCTTAACATATAAATCATCCTACTGCTGGTAACAGGTTTGCTTACATACCGAGAGAGCTAATTACGACTACGGACTACATAAGTATAACTATCAAAATAAATACTGAGTACTTATGGGCGGGTCTTTGAATTCTTTATGCTTATCTACCAATTAAATTATGTTCTAATCAAAGCGATATAATTAATAAGTGTGACATATAATGTTTTATTTTGGGATCGAAAAATCAGTCAATAATGAATTTACTGAAGTTGCGTAAATGATTGGTTGTTGCAATAATTTGCGGGTGTAGGGATCTCTACTAAATGGAATTAACTAGATTGAAATGGACCAAACGATCAAATTAAATATCAAATCGAAAGACGTTCGACATGTGACATTCAACCCACCATGAATCAATCATCTAACCTAAGTTAATATATCGATGTACTTGATCGTTGTCGGTCAAAATATAATAGGAAACCCCAGAATACATATAGTTACATCTTTAAAATATGATGTGGTCGGTATGGAATCAAAACTGAACTATTTTCACTGGACAACCGCCAGCAATGAATGTTACATGCAGTATGTAGCTTTCTAGTAGAAGTGCCTCGAATAACTCCTATTGAATTTGTTGTTAATTATTTTGGAGTGTTGAGGAGAAATGGCAAGTGAACAAGTTACAATACAATAAGGTGTAGTAAACATTACTTTATGCTTAGCCGTTAAAAATGTTCTCAGGCACATAATAATTTTACTACAATAACAAAGCTATACTGTGTACTTGTGTCTTCTTGGACTAAATAAGGAGAAAAGGATACAAAGAAAAGTTTTAAGTACAGCAAATTAATAGCGGTAAATAAATTAGGAAGCGAAGTCTCAATTGCCTTTATAGAAAATATGCATGTAATTCAATAAACTCTATTACCTTAAAGTTGTGCCTCCTTCAATATTTTCGAGCAAGAAATGAATGATAAAACAGTGCGAAATCCTTGTGTGAAAAAATTCAATTATTTGAAACACGACGAGAGCGGTTGTGACGTAAAAATATATACCTAACAACAAACAAACGTGATGTCACGGTAATATTATCTATACAGTATTCTATCTTCATACAAACGCTCGGAAAGCGTGTCATAGCTACGCCACTCGAGTTAGCGCGGCACCCGGTGGGCATCCAGTCGCGAATGTGCCGCAGCGACGACCGAACCGTGTGAATTGTTTTTTAAGCAGTTAGGCGTGCTTAAACGTGCGATTTGTATTGTAAATATTTGATTGAATTAAATCGATACCTACATAATTTAATATGGCAAAGAGCAATAGTCGATATTGTGCTGTTTTTGGTTGCTTGAACTCTTCTATAACGCACCCAGAGATATAATTTCTTAAATTAGCTGAAATATTGGAAAGATAAGACCATAGAATATTTTTTTTATATACCTCTATCTCTATCTATATCTATTATTCGATATATTATATCTATGGAAAATTATAAAATAGGGAGATTTGTGCGGAGTTTAAAAAACAGTATTTTGTTTGTTGATAATAATATGTATTTTCCTGAAAATAAAAGTGTTTCAATGACAATAATTAGTTTGCACGAAACGATCCCTACAGTACCTACCTAGTAAGACTTACCTACATTATAGGTAATTTCCTTTTTACCCGACTGCGCCATGACTTACAAATAAAAATAACATGTATTTTATTGAACACTTACATTCACAACAATTTTTTTTACATATAAAATAAAATATTTTCAATCACAAAACAAAAAAGAAACTCAATTATGTAGATGAAATTCAAATACTGTAGGCGGGCAGCCCTACCGCGTGTTTACGCCCCGCTCGGGCGTAGGCAGTTATTTCAAGGACAGGGCCGAGTCACAATACTGTATAGATAATATTACCGTGGTGAGTTTCACAGGATTTGCCAATGCCAATAAGATCATAGTGCGTGTGCGTAGATGTCAAAGCCGCGTTCCACCTAGACACCGAGTACAACTTATAACATTTAAATTTTTACCAAAAATGTATCAAACCTAATTAATGCCTATTCGATTGACGTAGGTTCCAACTTCAATCCGCAGTGAAGGTATGGAATGCAAAATGTCAGTATCTTGTAAGGTCATTGATCTTGTTTGTAGGTTTAATGTATTGTGACATATTCCATATTCTGCCAAATATGTTAGACTGAAAACTTATTTCTATCATCAAAAGCTCTGTACTTAATCTGATGACTAAAATATTAAATTCCAAAATATCCTCTAGATACCATAGTTAGTTATTGTACGAGTATAACATAATCAGCAATATGTAAACGAATAGGTATATCCACTTTACCGCATTTATTTCCAAGAGGACGGTTCGTAATAAACTTATCAAGTCAAAGTTAACCACAGAGAATGGGTAGGTACTTTGTCATCGGCCTTAAGTTAATTAGGGTGACTTAACAACCCTTAAATTAAAAAGGAAAATAAATACGCTCTACTCCCTTCGTGAAGAAGGATACTTTTTAAGTTCTGAATTAGAAGAACTGTTCACAGATTTGCGAAGGAGACTGAATTCTGGTCGAATGGCGGTTGAGAACAATTATTATTTTTGTATTCAGAAGTTGAAATTCGATTTGTTGCATAATTATATCTGCTTTATATCACAAGTTTAGCTTACATCTACACGAACAACAAACAAACAACAAACCTCTGTTTTTGCATACAGTTACTGTTCTCTTAATTATATGCTGCACAAACAGTCTGCATTAAAACTTTGCATTTAAATAATTCTTTATGTAGATCAACAACTTAATGCCTAGCTATAAATAGTTTAGGTATCACATTTTCTTTTGTTTATAGAAACTCCATAAGACACAAATAGGCTTGCCAGATTGTCGGTTTTAGCCGGACATGTTTGGCTTTTTGCGGTCGCGTCCGGCCAAATATGTACGTGTTTGGCCTGTCCGGCTTTTGTCAGAGTGGCGGTTCGTACGACGATGGGCGGACGAGCGTCCGAGCGGACAAGAGAGCAAACTGTTGGCGCTTCGATCTTCGATCTCATTCTCACTTTACATCACGCATGAATACTTTTTTCAACAGCCCAACTGTAAAAACATTATGTTTGGCAATAAAAAGAATATGTTCGGCTTTTAGGGCAAAATGTCAGGCCTTATATAGTGCGCAGTCCGGCCTTTGCATTTTATGGCCTGGCAACCCTAGGCACAAATCAAATTGTTTGCAGACAAAAGAAAGAAAGTACTTACGCGGGCCCTTGTAGGGCTCCAGGGTGCGCGTTACCGGCACAGTATGGCTGCTCAGCCGCACCCCTGCAACAATTAAAGGGTAAACGTCAACATTACAACTTAGTCTGGCTAAAATACCTACTGTTACAGTAAAAAATCTATAATAGTACATTTGAACTTGGAATCTGTCATTCCTCCTCCATTATGGTTTCTCATTTGCGCGCCAATCTGTGTTTAATATTTTCGTGATATTAAAATGGAATAGACAAGAAATACGTCGACGTTCTGTTACAGTCTCGGTAGCATAGTTTAGTCAAATTGCACATGATGAACTTGTAAAAAATAAATGAAAAACTGGTTTTCTTAACCAATTATACTTCTTTTTTCTTTACCAGTTAGGTTAGGTTAGGTTTAAAAATTTCTTCCGTAGACGGTTATGAAAATTGCCCAAAGGAACATGCTTACCGTTTTAAAAGTAATGTTCTTTCTTATTGAAAAGGCATCAATATATAAAATTAATCTTATATCCCACTTGACCCGAAATTCTATATAGGTAAAAGGAAAATTACGCTAATAAAGCTTATTCAGTTCTCGTTAATGTTCACTCGGTAAACACAAAACTTTGCAAATGAGTAACCATGGAAAACAATTTAATGGTCTCGTCTTAGTAAATCCTAATCGACCGTAACATCTCGACTACTATTATGGGGCTAACAGGGTCGTGAAATATTTCGGGAGGACGACGGCGATTACGAGACATGGAAAACTTATGTATCTAGAGTCCGTAAATGCTTATTGACTGAGTCTTGTATCAAAAAAACCGAAAAATTATGGGTTTTATATTATACTTAAAGAACATCGGAATATTAACCCCTTCTTTTGATTTATTACATGATTACTTTGAAACAAGTCTAATTAATTATTTTATTAATTCTTAAATATTGAGCAGTATCACAAGGATTAATCTGATGCCGAAGTAAAGATGCCAGATGCTTGAGCGTCGAACCGGTCCGGTCCTCTACTCGTAGATCCCTCCGATTCCGTCGGTCTAAGTACGTCTTAGAATACCCCGACGACAAAATCACACCGACTCCTTCCACACAGGCCACAAACACCAACACTAAACAGCTAGCAAACTTGCACACTAGCTTAGCATTAGGCAGACACCGCATCGTAGGATAAGAGTGCGAAGACCCGGCCTAGACACGACACGCTGTACCCGGTACAGGTACGTACCTGGGCGTTTTTCCCCGCCCCCCAGGACACGACAACTAGAGCACAGGTCCGACTCTCAGAGATGCCCACTAGTTGAGCTGACCCCCTCAGGTTCGAATGGTCTTGAGGCTCCAGACGGAGAGGAGACTCCCTCCGTGGGGAGATGCCATCCGCCAACTCGCCAATTCTCGGCTTGAGGGCCCAAGTTAGGATCCCCTCGCCCTCCCCAAACCCGATAACGCTGTAAAGGTCATCTGCGACTAACAGCATACACACTCAAAAAAAACCAGAACACCATAAGTGTTCGCAATCGGTTGCCTGTATTGTATACGTAGTACCCATCTGCATAGTCTTAAATCCCGTTCAATCGTAGTAAATAAAACATAGCAAATATTAGCATTATCAATATTATTCTATTTCGCAGTAGCAAAAAAGATACCTACTGCTTCAGTGAGTTTAGCTAAGACATTCCTTGAGCTTCAACGTTCCATTGAAATTTAGAGTGCCGCGCCCTTCGTCTTGCAAAATGCCCAGTTATTTATACAGCACTATAAAAAGATCCAGCATCAATAATTCACTAGTGGGAAAACTATGCCTGTGTCTAAACACAGTATACATTTAGTTGTAGCTAGCCAATCGTATCTACATTAATACTTGTATCCGTGATGTTCTATACTTATTAAATCGTGCGAAGTGTTTCGGCATGGTTTCCGCGGAGTGTGATGCGTCCTGACAGACAATAATTGGGCAAGATCCGAGCCTTGACGACACCGACGGCAATGGCGGCGACGCGGTAATCGGATTGCCGGCCCTCCATCTATAGGGATGCCATTAACAATTACCTTTCTAGGATATTTTCATACAACCCCCAAAAGCATGAAAGCAATCTAAATTTGAAAGCTTCTTGTCTTTCACGGTTCAAATCTTGTTATGCACAGTATAAGGAATAAATTACGTGGAAATCGGGAATTTCGATGGAAAACTTCGTTCTTTTGCGACTTCACTGATAACCGAAAAATATTATTCATCATTTTATTATTAACAAAGTATTAGAATTGGAAAAAGTCAGCGTATTATATTAAGTGGCTCTAAAGCCGTATTATGAACTCTTAACACTAGGCAAAGTCTACTGCTTAGCATTGCTAGTCAAGAGTTAATAATATGAGGTTATTCAAACCGGCAAATTTATTAAACAAATTCAATGTTGTTCAAATAGTTTAATGTTAAGTTTAAATATATTATGAAAATTTCATACTTTGTATAACAAAGTGTTTTATTGACGATTTGTAGGATAACTAATTCTTGTAAGGTTAAGTATTTAAAAAATCAACTGCAACATTACTGCATAGTATTAATTGTAGTTTTACGCTGTACTTCGTCTGTATCGTGGGAAGTAAAAAGCTAAAAAGTCAGTAGAAATCGCTCGCACCCAAAAGACGAGACAATATTTTATTTCTTTCTTCTTTCAAATGTTTAATACTTGTAAAAGTATTCATTTGACATTGTGGGTTTACCTATAATGCGAAGAGATGGCGCTGCCTTGCAGCTTAAGAACAGCTAGAAGGAATTTCGACGCGGTCCGTGAGGGCCGCGGTAGCATAATTGGTCAGTGCATTCGCCCGGATTGCGAAGGGTGCGGGTTCGAGTCCCGTCTGCTGCCTGGTCCGCGTGGAATTTTTTCTAGTTATATTTTCTTTAGATTTAAATATCAAGCAGTTACATGCTTTAAAAATAATAAAAATTATAACTATAATTGCTATTTCTTCTTTCAAATGTTTAATACTTGTAAAAGTATTCATTTGACATTGTGGGTTTACCTATAATGCGAAGAGATGGCGCTGCCTTGCAGCTTAAGAATAGCTAGAAGGAATTTCGACGCGGTCCGTGAGGGCCGCGGTAGCATAATTGGTCAGTGCATTCGCCCGGATTGCGAAGGGTGCGGGTTCGAGTCCCGTCTGCTGCCTGGTCCGCGTGGAATTTTTTCTAGTTATATTTTCTTTAGATTTGGACTTTTATCATAATGGAGTCCTTTATTTTCTTTTTCATTTTATACCTTTGAATTCCCATGGTACAACAAACGTATGGTTATATGTAGTTTGGGTCACGGGCCGATCGCCCCCGGCCTGTTTACTTTTCCATTTATATCTCATTCGGTCGAATTGAACGTCACCTATCCTATCAAGCCTTGATTGAAGAGATATCCCTAGTGTGTACGTATATGACCCGTTCAGATAGCCTTGTAAGCGCTAATTGATTGAGAGGATAATAGAACGGTGAAACCTAAGAAGGATCTTGTCGTCCCATTCACACAACATAACAAAGAAGAAACAAAGTCAAGTATTACGACAAGTTTGATTGAGATGAATTGGTCAAAAGTACCTACGTATCTTCTCTACTAAAAAAATATAATAGGTTGGGGAAAAAGTCTTTTCGCATTATAGTATGCATGAACTTCTAATAAAATCTCTGTGGCTATACCAATGTGATTGTGGTTTTGGTATTATTAAAAAGTTTGAATTTTAAAGAAGTTAATTCTCGCAACTAGAAGTTGAGAGAAAGCGGCCGGAATTAATCGACAGAAGGGGTGTGATTTTTCATCATGGCAACGGTAGACCTCACACATCTTTAGCCACTCGAGAAAATTTAAGAGAGTTTGACTGGAAGGTTAATGCATCGGCCGCATAGTTTAGACCTTGCATCTTCAGATTTCCACTTGTTTCGGTCTCTTCAGAATTCTTAAAGTGTCAGTTTAACATCACGGGAGGACAGCCAAAACCACTCATCGCGGTATTTTGTTCAAAAGCCCCATAATTTCTATAGCAATGGGATCATGTCCCTTACCTACAATATGGCAAAAAGTTATCGAACAAAATGGCACCTACGTACTTTAATAAAGTTTATTTTCTTTAGTTAAATGTAAATAAACTTTATCAAAGCGTGTTTTGAATTTTCATATAAAATGCGAAGAAACTTTTCCTAATAAACCTAATATATTCACCCAAAGCAGACGTCAAACTAAGTTGTAGCACTTACAAGTATCGAAATCCACGTCATTCATAAAAAAATGTGTCAGAAAAAAAAGTTGTTTTATACGTCTCCGATTTTTTCTCTTCAATAAAATATTGAATACATATCGAATCAGTGACAAGTGTGTAGAGGTGGAAAACGTGAAGATTGCTGTAGAAATGAGGTTGAGGCGAGAATAGGTATTCTGCAGTATCTATCCTACTTCCACGACACATCATAACATTTTTATTGAATCTGTACCGATTCCATACATCTTGTGTCGTGCCGTGCGTCGGGTGAGCTATACAGGGCGTCCCATATACCTCACATGGAGGGAAAGTATATTAAATATTGAAGATAGGATATTTTACTGAAACAAGACATCATTTTATTTTTAATAATAACCAAAACTGCATTCTCAGTTTTTTTTTAATTGCCTGCTACAACTGGGAATCAAACTCGTGAAATTTCGAAATAAAATACAACATATTTTATAATCACCATCGAAAGGGTTAATCGTAAGGATTATTTTTTTGCTAAATAACATAGCATTTCAAATGAAAGGAATTTCTTAATGAGTGATAAAAATAATAAAATGACATACAAACTGTAGTACGTATGCTTTCTTTTTGAACTCACAGTTACGAAATTTATAAAAATAATAATTCTAAAATGGAACACATAAATTTTTAAGCGTCTGTTCTTTTGTTTTTTGTGAGTTTCATTTTTTTTATTTGCTTTTTTTTGTTAATTTACTTGCCATGGTGTGTCAAAATAGAATGGATTTAATGGTAGCTTACTCTATGAACCACAAAGACATTTAGCTTTGCGGTGGTAGCGCGAAAGATATCCTGATAGAGACATTATCGATATGTGTTTAAAAGGTTAGTAGATACTTTAAGAAATTTAGGACGTTTTGATATGAGCTTACAGAAACCACAGCAGCGGATGATAAACATCAAAGATGATGAACTAACTTACTTTGAGGCGTATCCGATTTTATATTAGTTTGTTTAAATAATTTTAAATAAAATGTTAAATTTAATTATTTTTCTTTCATTTAAAATGCTATGTTATTTAGCAAAAAATAATGCTTATGTATAACCCTTTCGATGGTTATCATAAAATAAGTAGGTTTTTTTTTCGAATTTTCACGAGTTTGATTCCCAGTCGTAACAGGCGATTTTTAAAAAATCTGTGAATGAAGTTCTAGTTATTATTAAAAATAAAATGATGTCGTCTTTCAGTAAAATATCCTATCTTCAATATTTAATATACTTTCCCTCCGTGTGAGGTAGCCGTGGGACGCCCTGTATATTAAAATTATATAGAAAGGTTATGATTTTCTTCAAATTCGGTCCAAGAAATATTTCACTTTAACAACCTTCGTAAAGTTCAAATGCCTTTTACTACTCTGAATGGTAAATACAATCCTCTTTATTCGATATCATCTAGCTCGAGTGTGGGTGGTTGCCTGGTTGCGGTACCTACTACTATCGGTTGTTTAGTAACGTGTAAAACATGGGTTCGATGGCACGGGTGGTTAGTCGTTCGGCTGCGATCTTTGAAGTTAAGCAACATTCGCAGTGGTCGGTCATTGGATGAGTGACCAAAAATCTCGAGTTCCGCCGTGCTTCATTCACATTTTGTTGGAAGGCGTAATATGATTTAAACATTATTTATATATTTAAACAATCTTTATCTTCGAATATAACATTGTACCGGTGATCATTTTAAGCTAATAATTATCTCTTATATTAATAATAAAACAGACATTATTCCGGTGATTAAGTTTAAAACCACATCCTGGAGGAATATCATTTGTTAATTTTTGCTGGAAAACGAAAATACTCAGTCCATTACAGGACTTAACAAACAACTATATGTATATTTCTTAAGCATTTAACTTCCTAAATGTTTACGGTATGAAAATTTTACTAAGAAATATCAGAATTGAAAATACGGAGTAGATTTTTTTCCAGTGAAATTTTCTTTAGATTTACACTTATGTAACAAACTTTTAGATGAACAAACAAAGTATGGTATGGTGAAATTGGGTGTGAGAAGTACAGACTTCATTCATGTCAAGATTAAACTGTTTCGGTTGACTAGGTTCTAAATAATATTCTCCTAACCGTGTTTTCCCGGAAAATTAATTTCTTATTAGCAAATGTACACACAAAGCGGTGCCAAATCACAACGTCTTGCCTGTAACATGAATATATCATATTAACAGATGAAGGTAAGACATCGAGATGATAATATTGTATTATTGCACTTTCTCTGTAAGTGGGGACTGAATTGAAAAGACTTTGTTATCTTTCAAATAAATTGACATTAATTCTCCCCCTGATTTGATAATTTATGAAGTTTCAAGTTGCTGTCCTGAAAGTATAGCGATAGTTTCCGAATATATCAGAGACCCCAAGCACGAATTTTGACAGCTCCCTAATCGTATCGCATCGTCAGTTTCTATGAAAACTAAGCACCGGACGTAAGAACTTTTGGAAAAGTTGGCACTTCGAGAGCCATCGCGTCGCACCAGGCACTTTTTCATACTCCCTCTCACTCTACTAATTATGGTCAAAATGCGCCACTCATACGATTATCCAATGACTATAATAAACACTTTAGTACTGCTGATCCTTTTATAGGGATAAAATGTACTTTTAAGCAATTCATTGTAAAGCTCTTAACTAATGAATGACTGGGAAAAGATCATTGTATTTCGTGTTTTTTTGAATTGATTATGTATATTTGGCTAAAATAAGAAGACAAGTTAGGGGATTGTATGTATATGTATATTTTATTGCTTCGTTATATGATATTCATTGTATTCATGTTGTTTTATAAACATGTCGCGTGATATCTTAATTAATAAACATATAGACAGAAATGAAATTATTGTTGCAAACATCTTTGAATGAACTAGGTATATAGATAGACCCAAAAATGATACGTAACTTAATATGTTACCAGGGAAACTGTGAATGGCATTAGGATAAGAAAATATTATACATAAATGTAACTAGAAATAAGACAATGCTGTAGATTTCCTGAAATAAATAAATAAAGAAAAAACTGACTCCTTACATACAAAATTTGAAGATCACGATACGATTACGTATCTGTCAAAAGTGCGTCATTGGGCCCCAGATTTTTTCTTTTATAAGTACGGGAAAGTTAAAAGCTAGCATGAACGATTTTTTCTTTCGCTTTAAGTCCACCATTGGAATGACATGAGAATATTTGTCATATGCACAATATTATATTATATAGAATATGACATCCATAATTATGGCATTCTCATCTCCACAGAACACAGGAAGGACCTCTATACTCTAACCCCCTTAATAATAAACACGGAATAAGCTTAGACTATATAGTTACGCCGTGTTTTGTTCATGCCACTCAAATGCCATTTGTCATTCGATGAATAGAGACAAAAACATGGAGTAACTAATCCAAGCTTATTCTTCATTTATTAGTAAGGGGGTGTGTGTTTTGAGCACATCTCCTAGCGAGATTTTATCCTTATAGTAGAGAGGTCCTATGCCTTAACAGTGGAATCAGTGAATAGACTAATGATGGATATTGACAAAATATCAATTTTTAGGGTGCTCTACTTCAAAAGGACAAAAGGGAACCCTCATAAAACTCACATTGTTTTCCGTCTGTCTATCAAGACCTTTATCTGCCTTTATCTTTGGAACGCGTGTAGGTATGGAGTTGAAATTTAAACCATATACTCAGATCTACTCGGTCCCTTGAAGCTGTTAAAAATCAACTTCTAAGTTGAAGTAAAAAAAAATACGGCCGTTTATCAGTCTGTCTCTCTGTCAAGACTCTTTACCTCGGAAACTCAAGCCTTCAATTCATTGTAACTATGAAAAAAACCCACTTCGCGTTTTTAACTGTTTAGTAAAAAGAAGAAACGGCCCATTATGTTAAGGTTGTACGGTTTTATGTTTTAAAAAACCCTCTTCAGAAATATCGTACATGTCATTAGTATTATGAAATTGACATTTATCCTTTTTTCTTCGAAGTCTGCAAAAGAACCCGTCGTTATATTTAATCGGAAAAACATTCGGAGACTCGCAAAGAGAATCCCTAAAAATAGATTAAGGGCTGTGTATAAATGAGCGTAACGATCCCAAAAGGATTAACTTTCGCTTGTGGGCGGAACACGCCACGCCCGCGGATTCGCGTTTAAAATAAATATTTGTATATATACACACTATACCGTAACTGTTAAAAAGCATTATATCCCGTAACAGATGTTCAATTTCAGCTGGCAGTTTTAAGTGTATAATTATTTAAACTATCCACACTATAACACTCTTCAGAATAAGGCGCACTATGCAAGTCAGTGATGTAACGAATGTCATTTTTTAATATGCGCATGAATGCGAATATTTAGTTTTTGTTCAAAATTGGCGCCAATTGTCTATGGCATGGTGGCAGTCTCTTTCGAATTGCCGTCATTCCGCTCGCGCCGGTCTTTTCGTAAACAAAAGAAGTGAATTTTGAGGTTACTTGAAATAGTGATTTATTTAAATGAGTAAATCAATTTCAAAACAAGAAATGAATGGATTTTATAACATACTATTATCTTTAATTTGTTTTTTTCTAATATTCGCAAAACATTCGCAGAGATTTTGCGAATGCGTATGTGAATGCGAATATTCGTTACATTACTAATGTAAGTATCAGACACCATAGCAACAGTGTCAATGCCAATCATTAATATTGTCATTCGATAACAAACAAAAGTGTGAGTTTGCCAAGATTGATGCCAACAATAATTCCGGAAAGTCTGTTAATATATCTATACGGAAAATTTTAACGATGCTCAAATTGTAGCTACTTATACTAAATGTACATCAAAAAATAAATATAAGGCGTTGTTAACGTGGTATATGGCATAACAAACACAATCATTTGTCTGTTCGACCTAACTGCTTTTTAATAGGTGTGCGTAACGTGTAGCTTCAAAACCCTATAGCACTGACAGTTAGTTCGTCATATAAGCTTGTAGTCGTCATAGTATTTTTTGTAAAAAATGTAGGCAACTCTCTAACTAAGCGATTTAAAAATGTTCATCAATTTTAATATTTCTTCCTGCAGTAAAAATTGCAATCCGTAGTCAACCGAAATTAAGACTGACAGGGCAGTTAGATAACAAAGACCTCGTTTTTACATGAAACGCGCGCCAATAAAAATCTTCATCATTTTCTACGAACGAAGTGAGTTATTTTTTTTACGAGTCAAAACAAATACCCCACTGATGTTAAAAAACTGCAAGTGGAGTCCAGTCGCGAACATAGATGATGCGGCAGAAGGTGTGCCGCAGAGCCCAGTCAGTCAGGAGCCAAATACAACACCACCATAATAATAATAATAATTTATTGGAACCACTTTACATTTTCGTACATGGTAATGTGAACCCTTTTTTTTTTTAACGCAGGTAAAAAATCTTTTTACAGATGACGGCGCCTGTAAGAGGCACACCGCCGAACGGACCTAACACCTGGCTCCCGCAAGTCTTACGGACCCCCCAGTGGCTGACCACCGAGGACCCAGCAACTCTTACGGGCGCTTTATGGTATAATATCCGCTAAAAAAGTCCTGCGAATACCTCTACACTGCTTAGTGCGGAGCCGCAGGGTCCCCGTTAGGGATTCTACCACGGCTCCGCCCCCAGCAGCTTCCCGGCCTCGCCGGGGCTCCACGGCAAGGGTCTCCCGCGGTATTTCGGGGACCCCGCAGACGTGCGCAGGTAGGCCCGCGCGTGGGGGCTGGTTACGCGGCCTACTGCCCACCATACCGCCCCCCATCCGCTGCGGAAAGCTAAAGCCCTCCGCCACCCTCCCCTTGCAGACAGAACCACATGAGGAGGGCCGCCGTTCCTAGAAGGGAGGATCGGGAGGGGAAGCGTAGTTCTTCCCGTCCCTCTCCCCCATGGTAATGTGAACCCTGCCCTCTGGATTTTTTTACGAGTCAAAACAAATACCCGACTGATGTTAAAGGTAGTGCAAGTGGAGTCCAGTCGCGAACATAGATGATGCAGCAGAAGGTGTGCCGCAGAGCCCAGTCAGTCAGGAGCCAAATACAACACCACCATAATAAAAATAATAATTTATTGGAACCACGTACACGTACATTTTCGTACATGATAATGTGAACCTAGCCCTCTGGAAAAGGTTACCCTGAGGACCAGAAGACAGTGCTCTCCCCACTATTGTTACTTTAGAGCAGTGATGTCCAACCGGTAGGTCGCGGGCTCCTGGTAGCCCGCGGCCTGTATTCTAGGCGCCCGCGAACAATTTTGGTGAAATAAATTTGTTCGATAGCTTAATGACTTCTATATGTTGATTTCTCAATAAAAATCGGAATATTCAGATTGTAGAATATTATTCTTAGTAAAATACAGATCTTATTAAAAATTATGTGCGTACGTTGTCTTTTTTGAATTCGAAAGCAAGAGGGAGAGTGACTCTATATAAATCAAAATGAGTGAATGTAGTAACGAATGGGTACGAATGAATGTATGAATGGACGATGACGATGGACCGATTGCAGCTTCTCTCTTCGAAGGATAGATGGCGTTAACAAAATTAAATAAACAATAATTAAATTACGCTGCATGGTATTAAGTCGTTAGTAGGTCGTTATAATGTAGTTTACTTTAATTCACTTATATTTTTTATTAAGGGTGCCCGCGTAGCGTATCAGGATTTTCAAAATAGCCCTTGGAGCAATACCACTTGGACACCACTGCTTTAGAGCTACAATAATTTAAAAGTACTAAATAAGTAATAAGTATAAGTAGTGTTATTTTATTGTAATCTTCTTTAAGGTGGAGGTTGTTTCCCCAGACGGACGCTTAAATTCGACCGGAAAATCCATTGTGCCTAAGATCTCTCTTGATAATATAGTATAGTATTAAATTTCGCAATCATTCAATTCTGAAAAGTAATTAAGTATAATGTCGGAGTTACACTTTTACTGCATTAATTATTCATAAGCTCGTCTCTATGATAACATTGAAGTTCAATTTGCGCCTTATGCATAGCGAATGCATTGAATTAATTTTAAATGTCTTCTGAAGGAATACGCCAGTCTTCAAAAGATTTTATTTAATAAAAGATATAATGGATATTCTTATTAAGCTAACATTCATCAAAGAAATAAACATGCAACCTTTTAGTTTCGGGGTAGTAGATCGCGGAAATGGTCCATCTTGAAAGGAAGAAAGTTCGTTGGCCTATCACATAGAAATAGGTATTATTGAGAAAATAACAACTTATGTATTATTTATAACAGATTTCTAGTGCGAGTGGTATTGTTAAAGGTGTGATCCCACGATGTGTCTTGTCGTGGGCGAGGACGCGCCGCGCAGGGTGCCAAACGTATGAGAACTCTAACGTTTGAGTTTCAGCAGTCTCTATACACGATACTTACTTACTTAGACGATCCTTTGTGGACTGGACATTTATTTACTTCCTGATAATATTTTTGGCTGTGTATACGACAAAAACAGTCAACATTGTTCGAATCTCATATTAAAGTGTACGAGATAATAACTATTTACCTCGTATCATGTGTAGAGGCTGCTAAAATTCAAACTGCGCTGCGCGTCCTCGCCCGCGACAACACACATCGTGGGATCGCACCTTAAGATATCGACTTGATTTCAAACGATAATATAATATTAGTAGTCTAAAAGTATAACTATTGGTCCCATAAAAGGGTGTCTAATCGAACTTTAATAATGGGTATCTTTTATATAAAGAGGTAGGAGAGGAACATTAACTGAAAGTTTCAGTAACCAACTTCCAGTAAAAATAAAACTCATTCTGGTTACGTTACTGAGAAACTGTTGTTATTATAATAAAAATATTAACACAACAAAGCTCTGATAGGCCTTTCTCTTACTGGAGTAGGACTACTGAAAGTGGCCGTAAGAAGCTGTGCAACTCAAATACGCTCCAAGCTGCTTTAAATCATATTATCTCTTATATCGTCAAGCGTCTTTATAAACAAAAACAATTAAAGCTGACGAAAACTACTGTTAAAGCCAATTACACAGAAACGCTTTAGCCATGTTGAAAGTGTAATTATACTAGAGTATAGCGGCAAGACTACCCATTTGCTTCAGCTTCAGACTATTCTGTCCTTATTGCTGGCTCGCGTGAGCGCGATAGCTTGCAGGCAAACGACGAAAATAAGACTGGAATCACATTACAAAACACAAACGAATTAGCGGAATGTACACTGGGAATACGGGCGTGCAGTAAACACCACTATGTTTATCATGTACGCTGTACATTACGACTGTTTACGAGCATAATGCGCGAATTATTGCGACTCGCCTGAAATAATACCTACGGTCTTAAAACCGACGGCGAAGCTCTGTACGACCTATTGGTGTAAGTAATGCAAATGTTAAACATAGATCAACTGATAGATTTGCATTTTAAAGAAATTCCAGATCGATTATGAATGTACAATCGATATGATAGACGAAGGCGACTGTTCCAATAAGTAACTTTTTACACGACTGCCTTATATATTATTTTTAACCCTTGAAGCTCCTTTATTAAAAATTTGGCAAATGAGACTTGGAGCAAATTACTTTTTTAATAGAATTTTTTATCTTAATAAATAAGTAACGCCGACCGACGATTAGGTGCAACTTACACATAAGAGTGCTCAATCATCTATTCTCAAATTTGATACGATAATGGCACTTCTATATCATAATGGGTGAAACTATTAATTGATATTAATACATGGATTTACGCACTTATCACCATGTGTTTTGAATAAGATAAATATTGTCAGGTTTTATTTACTTTCGTCTTATTCGATCGATTCGATTACCAATCGCAACTCTGCGTATATTACTTTCAAGCGTGAACTACTCACTCTCAATATTTGCTACAAACATGAAAGAAGGCTAACAGGAAAAATTACCCACGCCACCCCAAGCCCCAAGAACATTTGAGTCTCATTCTTATACTTATTGCATTTAGAATTTGATAAAAACTGTGAGAAATAAGTTTCTATTTTAAAAACAAGCTTTAATCCAAAAGTAATTGAATATAGACGTTAGTTTATTCATATTCTTCTTAAGAAATCCTTGTATTTGCTACCCATAATCATAGGAGTGCATAAAAAAAGACTAGTCCGCCATCGTGACGCCACTTAGCTAACCATGCACCGTCTTCCAAACTAATCGTGTATATACGTCGCAATTTGTTGAAGATTACTACTTTAAAATTCAGTTGCAAGATTTGACCCGAACATACGTAAGTTCATTGCAAATAAAAGCTTTAGGTATGCGATAAGACAGTCAACAGATTGAGCCTGTTGAGAAACTGTTGTCTATCTATGTAACGACAAAAATAAGATAAAGCTTTGGCGGTCGATCTTTGCGCGAATATCATTAGTTTCAATTCACGAAGGTTCTTGCAAGAGGCGACGAAGGGAGCTTGATAAATAGAAATGTTCCGATGAGAAGAATTTTACACTAACACAAAGAAGTATTTACGCGCCGTTTCATCAATCCATCACTAGTGGCAGCCGTGGAGGACGCGGGGAGCAGGGTTTATTTCACGAACAAAACTTTACGCTGAAGGTCAAGAAGCTCTTTTATCTATCTACATTGGTTATCACAATGTAAATGTTTACTATTTTACTAACAATGACCCTTGCTAGTGATTCATTCAATCACTCAGTCCATTCAATTAAATACTAAAACCTTAGTCTCCTATTACCATTTATCTTTTATTTCTTAATGCTTACAAACCTGATATCTGGCACGTATTGCCTTTCAGTTTCTCATATACAATGGAAGGAATATATACTGAAACTAAACAAACGGAAATTACAAAGTATAGTTGTAAATAAATTGCGATCTTTTTTTTCACCGTGTTTATGAAACCTTGATAACGACCAGTTACATAATTGCGCACAGTATTACTGCTAACGTAAACCTGCACGGCAATAAAACAGGCTAAACATACAAATACATCACCGCGTGCAAAATATCACTTTAAACAATGGTTTGATCAATGCAACATTCAAGCTACACATGCGCAGAAAACGTAGTAGTTTCCATATCATTATTTGTCTGAGCCATTAGCGTAGTGTCACTTTGCGATATTAATTTTATTCCCTTTGGAGTGTCAAGTTACACCACGACTCGGCATTGATACGAGTACTTTACTTACTGGTATGAACATATTTTATACAGTTAGCTCTCAGGCATGTAGTAGTTTGAATAAATTACTTCGGGTCCGATTCATGGAAATTCTAAACTTATGGTTTCCCTTTCATATTTTAGAAAGCATGGTAAAGATTCACTCCCTCTTACAACTGGGATCCTTTAAAAGAGCCGTGAAGAAGCAACGTGCAGTCCGGGAGGGTAGGATAGCTGGTGTTTCAGACATGTTCGCGTCTGGACTTCGCGGTCACTTAACATCAGGTGGGGTGGAGTCAATTGTCGGACATATCCATAGAAAAAAAAGATATACGTGCTACTGTGAAAGATTTAGAGAATCTTATGAAAATTGAGAATCTGGTACAAAATATTCTCTTCCACGCTACAAACATCTATCATTGATATAACAAGCTTTATTAGGTACCTTATTAATTATTTTGAAGAACTAATACGACGTAATACAAATATTATAGTATAGAAACATTAACCAAATAAATATCCTCAGCTTATACAATTATGGTTATTTAAATTTATAAAAAAAATAGTAACTTCGTATTCATTTGTTATAAGTTAACTCAGCCGGATTAAGGACTATCTCCTGATCATTATTTAGGTTTACGGTGAGTCTTTATTTAGGAAAATAAATAATAAGTAACAAAAAAAGTACAGGTAGCGATCACAAAAACATTTGACCGTTAATTTTTATAACAATCATTCACATATATTTCTAAACGTTAACACAGGAAACATTCAAATTGACAACAATGATCGTCTTCTGATCTGATGCAAGACTAAAGATTGTATACAGTTAAAGTGTCGCGGAATGAAATTCAAAGATATTTTACTATACAAGTTTCATTAAATACGGTCTTATTAAGAAAGACATAAAACCTATAAAACCTCATCAATCATCATAATGCTGCCACCAATTCTCTTACTCCGCATTCGATAAGATATTGTCAATTAACCTTTCTTGTTTCGTGTGCAGAAATCTAAAATATTTATTTCTTGTTAGTTTGCGAAACAGACAGAGTACTCTGTCACTTGACCTAGTGGTCGGTTCGTTAAGTTTACAATGAAACTTGTACGAGTTCATTACAACTTGAGTACAGCGGCACAGAGGTCAAGTGTCGCGTCAGTCCCAAATACTTAAACAGGAAAGGAAAGCTTGAAAAGTAAGATTAAATGTATGTCGCATGTGTAGAACATGTTCAGAAGCTGCTTTAGCACGAAAGTCACATGTGTAATCAAATCATAAAATATACAGTTTTCAACTATTAGACGGTGTGATCGATACTAGTAAACTGTATATTTTTTGTATTTATGCTGTAATTCCTTAGAGCATAGTGATTCACACCATAAACTGTAGTCGTTACAAAGTGGTATGAAGGTCTTTTTTTGTGTCTGGAAAATACATGCCTAACCGTTATACACCGGAAAACTTGGATGCACAGGCTCCGTGAACTCCTCCCTGCCATTTCATCCAGCCCCCAAAACTCGATGAAATAGCAGGGCTATACTCGGTAAAAACCAGACAATATCCCTGCACCCTCACCCGACATGCACTATGAGAACCAAAGTCTCTCTGTGCATGCCGAGAGTGCGGGGGTTGTAGCAAGACCCACCCCGACGTGCGGTTCCCCGGAGCATCAGGGGCGCCGCCCATCCCAGGAACCATGCAATGCGGACTATAGTTCTCTAGTCAGGACTGCTAGCAACAAAGATTAGAATGAAAAAAATACTGCAGGAAATGATAGAACATATATAAACCACGAATGTTTTGATCAATTATATAAAAGTAGTGCACCAGACAGTGACAAAAAATAAACAGTAACAAAATGTATAGTCTGGATAAAGTATGACATAAATTTACAATGACTAAATGTTGAGGTATTTTATTAACAACACTCGTAAGGAAGCAACACAGGGAAATTACGAACTTTGTGCACGAATTGATAAGATCTAAAATTGTGACCGTGATGGGAAATAAACAAAAACCCACAGTTACAGATTGAAATATAGATATTCACAAAGGTACAAACATAACTTTAATGTCAATCACACGTATTTCAATACTTAAGTTAGCTTAAGTTTGTCACAGAATCCCAGAGTTGTAGTAGGGGAGCCCAAGCGGGGATTTTTGGATTTACTCGAGCGCGGCAGAATAACATATGGGGAGCAACCGTGCACGTTTTTAAGTACTCCCACTATACCTGAGCCATCTATGTAGGGCCGAACGTATAGGGCAGCAAAACCTTACTATTGGAGTTGGAGGGGGATTAGGAATCGAGACAATAGGCTTGCGGTCAAATGTCACCGGACGTCCATTCGATCCGTCTTCTAATATTCGAATTCTAGCAATACCTAATAATAGCCATATTAAAGATTTAGCTAATTTTCTTATAACGTAAAACAAGTGCAATATCGGGAACTATAAGTCCAACGAAAAACCATTTTAATGCGTGGTACGAAGTGATAAATTTCGCTTTGTTCAAATTTTTGGGTTTGCCAGCTCGCAACGTAGCTTTTTTCACTAAGTTCAAAAACAACTTATTTATCTTTGACATTTACTTTATTTTTAGACGAGTTTTTTTAAGGAAAAGCCGATCGGTCGGAATTACATTCCAGAGAGAATATTAGGTTTATTAGTTTAATATTAGGTAGGTATGTTATCGATGAACGGACCATTCAATAAAATATACGGAGAGCAAGCCTATCAAAAATATTCAGCGTGATTATTTTTGCTTCCATAAAAGGGTTTGCAATTGGATCGTCGGGAGTCCGTGGGATGTATTAGATCGATTTCATAATGGAGTCTGAGCTAAACATTCTTTAGAAAGATGAGAAATTAAGTATTATCTAAAAAATCGGGCGGGTCCTAGTATAATTTGGAAGTCGGGCGGGGCCAAGATTTAAACATAGGTACATAGAATTTACATTTCTAATCGTTATACGTGTTTCATTCTTGACCCCGCCGACTTCCAAATCATACTAGGACCCGCCCGATTTCGTGGGAACCGGATTATTATATTTTACTTTTAAGTCCCGTTTTCGATTTTGAAGTCGTTTTTTATTTTTTGTTTAAAAGTATTTTTTATTTGATGCAAATTCTAACATATTATGTACGAGACGACCGAACAATAAGGACGAAACTTCTTAAGTGCAGTGAGACTAAACAGTTCGTTTATAATCAGTAGTTATTCGGTTAGATATTAGTTTTATATAGCAGATGCACGCATTAGTTTAGTTTAATAAGTTAGTTTATAATTTTGATATTATAATATAGGTTTTAATGTTAGAAACGAGCATAGACGGTTCCTATGTCAACGGATCATAGGTGAGGTGAGGTAATGGATCGCTGGCCAAAGGGTCAATTGCCTAACGGGATTGCTATAGCTATCGATATCGATTTTTAATAAATACCTTACGCTCATTTTCTTTAATATTGTTATTACCAATGAATAAGAAAAAAAACCAAGCGCGAGGCATTTCAAAACCTTCAGCGGTCAGAAATAAAAAAAATAAATCGTAAGCGATAGTAATCTCGTTAGGCGATTTTATTTAGATTTAGATTTATTTTGATACAGTCCACGAGCATCGATACTCCTGACTCTCCACCAAGCAAGTGCGGGTCGGCAACTTCTCGCTACTGCGACCTGCGACAGCCCGGCGTGCCGCTCATATTAGATTAGTAACAGTTGCTGATTCAAATTCAATCTTCAACTTTGTACATAATTTATGTTTACATTATTGCAATCCCCATAAAAACTGTAATAACACAAAGTGGATTTTAACCACACGGCTTGCTTTTCGATTACTTTACTTCACAATGTAATAACAATCATTTGTATCATTGACACTTTTCCATTTCCAACTTTGAATAGGCAAATAAGACTTTTTTTCTTCTTTTGTACAGTAACAAAAGTATAAGCCTGCATTGCATGTTATGTCTAATTCGAAGTCTGTGGATAGCGTCAAGCAACAGCCAGATAAAACAAGTGTTATCATAACACCAGCCGGCATCTGGTCGGCTGAAAACTGTACACATAAATCACGTGGCGCCTATCACACACCACGACCGGCGGGCGGCGTGATTTCTAACGTTATATTTCATTACCTATAGGTACATCTGGATGATAAATCTTATGGGGCAAAGATGACGTCATGAAATCTAACCAGCGACAAGTGCCGCGAGGCATGACGTCGAGGTCAAAAATGTCGACAAAAATATTTTAGGAATTTTGACGGGATAAAGTAAACGAAATTCTATTTAGTCCGCCAGTTGGATTACCAAAAAAATAAAGGACACTTATTTTTTCCTTTCTTTTGTCAATCAACCAAAAAATCACAAAGACAAAAGCACTTCAAAGTTTGGGAGCGGAACCTCGTGACGTCACTTCTAAGTAAAAATTGTACCAAGACGAAATTGAAAATTATTCAAACCAATATATCTCTTTTAAAGTTTTGATTGTATGAATAAAGAAAAAATCGTGTCCAATTTTTTTTCTATATAATCTATCTGATAGAAATTTTAAACTATAAAAATTTGCACAAATGAGGATCATCAGTTTTAGATACTTATTCCAAAAAGTAGTACTTAAGTAGTTTGAGAATAGAAAACAGGACCTAATAAACGACGTCCCCATTCGATACTCAGACGAATACAGCATTAAGTAGCACGCAATAGTACAATGAATACAAAGTATCATCTTGGAGAATGAGATGGACTCGGGATCGTTCGGCTAAATTTTCTCAGCAGTGGATTAGATTGTAGCCAGTTTAGTTATAAACAAAACGCAAAATTTGTATTATTTTAACGTCTGACAAAGCCACATATCGCATCGACTTATCTGAAATAAATAAATTATTATTATTATATGGATGTGATTAAATTTTTGGCCAACCGTGAGGGCTATATGTCGAAGACTCAGAAGTTTTTGCAACTGGATTTGAGTGGCACCAAGGTGGAGTTTGCTAGAAAATGTGCGGGATATCTAAACGAAATACCCTATCTGCTTACGACATTCTTGTTATGCCGTGTTTTTCTAAAACATATTTTATGATGTTGATACTCATAGTAAAATTGATAAGATTGTAACAAAATTGCTTTACTATATAAAGCTTTTATGTGATAAGGTTTAACAACAAGCGCTTCAAGTTATAAACGAGTGACTAAACTGGAAAATATTTTAGATTATAATACTTGTCCGACACTGTTTGTGAAGCTAAAAATCCTATATTATTACCAGTCTGGTTAATAAAACATTATTTTACTCTTTTTTGTGGTTATTCATGACCTATCTTCTATAAAACAGAACTATTTAAATTGGCCCTTTGTACTTCGCATTTATTGTTTGTGATTGATATTGCGTGATCAAAGTGTTTCTTACATTCTACAAAGGTGTTTCTTACATTCTACAAAACCTTTATCCCGTCCTTTTAAAAATATTACCCTAGGTTACATGGCACAGAATTGAAATAAAGATAGTATATCAAGTCCCGTCTGCTGCCTGGTTCGCGTGGAATTGTTTCTCGTAAAAAAATCTTAAGATTTATACATCTAGCAGTTAAATTCTTTAAAATAAAACTGAAAAGATAGTTATTTTATTACCTACATCAATTAACAAAGGCCGTTTTGGCGAAGAGATGAAAATGACAGTTTGGTTTCTGCAGTAGACAGAAAATCGATTGTCACAATGCTACCGTTAATCTGCTGTTAAGTATGGTTATGCTTGTTTGGTTGTGAATATAGTTATTGTAATTTGTTTATAATTTGATTGATATAACTCAAAGTTAAATACTTTGTTTCTATGTAATTATAGGTCAAAGCTGTGTCAATATGGCATAATAACAATTTCTCATTTCCGATAGTAACATCAAAGAGATTGCGGAAATTGAAAAGTTAAAACAATTGAGTAGGCCTCCGTTTTAAGATGGCATAGTAAATGACTGCACCTCAACTGATCTGATGTCAAGCATTAAGCTTCCACGCAATAGGGTATTTGACAAGTTTTAGAAAACGATCTCACGTTATTGACTAATAATTGTGGAGTCCGTAAAAGTGGATATTCATCATTCTGTTGTATATTTCAGTAAAACTAACCAAATCAAAAATTCCATTTTCAAGTTGCCGCGAAAACGTTTCTCTGGACAATATGGCGTCTCACTGGTGTGTGACGTCACACAAATGTTATTAAAACGTCAAAAGATACAATGTAATGTCACTTTAACCGGAAGTTTACTTGCGTGTGACGTCATTTTAGGCTCCGCCAATCCCAAGCGTTTTGGGTCACGTGACAATAGATATGAAAACTATTATCTTTTTCGTGGATTTTTAGTAAAATTATGAATATTTTTTCTGTAAAAATAGTGAGAATCCCTGCCATTATTCATTCTAAACACAGATGCTAACAATTGTCACTTTATTTTTAATACTGTCAAATACCCTATTGCTTTATAGCAACCTTCGCATTCGGTAGGCTTACTAATCAACGATATTTTTAAAATCGTTGTTACTAATTCATAAAAGTAGGTACATACTGTGTGTATCTGTCGTCTTTATAGATTTCAGACAGCCAATTCCCAATTCCCCTATACGGTTGCCATTGCCACACAACGCACACATTACTTCCTACAGAAACACTAAGTTGTAAATTATTGTTACCTGTGACTTTATCGAGCTAAATATTATGATATAATAGAACTAAGTCGTTATTAACCGGACGTGCCAATTAGTCCGGTACCGTGCTCGGAAGAGGTTGTGACAGATCCTTTTGTCTGACCGGGGCGGAGCGACACTATCTGTGCCCGTCCTCTATTCACTCGGTGTAGCCTTGGGTTTATGTAGCAGAATGCGTGCGACTCCTTTATTGCTATTTGACGATGCAATCGGTCACGATCAGCGATCTATTCTTGTGGTTATAGCCGCAATGCACGATAGTCGCAAGTCTGTAGATTCAACTAGTTTAGATTCTAGTTAAAAAGTAATTTATACCCTTTTTGAAGTAAAACTTCTTTACGCACGCTTGACTTGGGGGGTAAGCTGTGCGAATGCGTTACGCGTTACGAAAAGTGTGTTCGGACTAGGCGAACAGGAGTTGAGCGGGGTATATAAGCAAGAGAAAGCAGTGCGTGCGCATATTTTCTTTCCTCTGTCTCTTATAACTAGTAAATGAAATATGTATGTGTGCATACATGTATATATTGTACACATACATATATGTGTAGATATATACAGATGGAGCTAGAGGTTTCGCTTCAGTCGTGTCGGGTCATAAGCACACTCGTTTTTTTTGAACACTTTAACTATAATTATAAAAATAAAACGCAAATTAAGTAAAACACCATTGTGCAAGTAACACTTTTTAAGTGTTTTACATCGCCTCAAACTTTTCTGGCTTATAATATCAAAAGTGGAAAAAAAAGTTTTTCCTCGACTGAGAAGAACCCGTGCTTTCTACCACTGAATCACCGAATGCTTATTGATAAGCTCAATTTTTTTAATAACATTTAACAAGGTAATGCGACATACTAAAAATAATCGATAAAAATTAACGACGTATAATAAAAAAAAAATCGACGTTATAAAAAATCGTTAAAGGAAAGAGATATTATATCTTTCCACTTAAAAAGAACCTTCATAATAACTTGATAAAAAAACGGGTAAGTTGATGCATTGAAAATCCTAACTGAATATAAATCAACAAGTAGATCTCGAAAATTGCAAATGCACGGCACGCTAAGAATACGTGCTCCTTGAATCGACGTCGTCATTTGCGCACGCCCGCTTTATGTCCCACCCGACGCTGAATAGAACGACACTATCTATGCAATCATGACACGTGATTGCGGTCCATCCTATTAGATGGTGCCCCATAAGTCATCTCTCACCAGCGTTGCCAGTTTTTTTTTTGCCACGTTTTTAGTAACTTTTTGAGTGAAAAAAGCGGGATTCTTTCGTCGAAAGCGGGACATAGTAAAAACGTATACATACAATTAAAAGTTATTCAATAATTATCTTCATTACGCGTCAGGCAGGCGGCCAATCCACACTTGTCTTTGCCACCCGCCCGCGCTTTCTCAGTACGCTGCACGCACGGTCCAGTTATTCCCGAAATTCCCATGCGGTACATTAAATTTTGATTTAAAAATCGGGACGTCCCGTTAAAATCAGGTTTCTGGCAACGCTGTCTCTCACACACAATATATCAATTATTAACGCAGCAATTAAGATGACCTCAGAAAATGCTATCTATTTTCATAACCAATTAATATAACACGTACTTGATATATTGAAGTGATGCATTTCCAATTTTTTAGTATTACCAGACAACAGTAGCTTTAGAAACAAAACTGTCCAAATTTAAATGAATATAATTAGGTACTGCTTTTTTATATAACATAAATACAATAAAAGGTAGTATAAAGCCTAAAAACCTAAGTTATGGATAATTTTCAATCTCACTAGCAGACTAGACAGACGTTGTCCTGCCCCATAAAAAGTTTAGTTTTTAATATGTATTATTTTATCATTTCTTTCCGTTGTTTATAAAGGTACACTTTTGTATACTTGTCTGTTAGCTTAGTAGAATTCATAATTGTTTTATTATCTTCCCATCCAGAATGATAACTTGCGTTATCTGATAATATTGATTCAATACTTAACTCAAGCAACTAATTTGGTCATTCATAAGCAAAACAACATAAACCAATAAAGCCATTGAATACTTGATGAATTTATTAATGTAAACAAAACTTCAGACAAAATGAAACATCTTTTTCTTTTCAAGTCATCTGGACATTTGGAGATTAGCTTATCTTCTTTTGGCAGAAGTTCTGCCATTTACATAATTTAAGATGACATCAAACTCTGGCACCAAATTCTCAAATATTAAGTATTTCGTTTTAAGCTATGTCCGTGACAAATGTTCAAGTATTCAGTGTTTATGAAAATGTGAAGGTAAACCAATTATAACGTCAATTATTATAATCAGCTGCTCTTTTCTACATGACTGCAACAACATTGTGAGGACCTTGAATCGAGTCCTTGTGACTGTAGCATACCTACTGAGTCATGTTGTCACAATAATCCTCACTACAATTACTCTTTTCTTCAACAAATAATTCAAACGAGGTCAGTTTACAACAGGTCTTGTTTTCTTTGTCGTGTGCGCTTCCACGAACGCGTGGGTTTCAGATAAATCCTTTACGTCCTTAACATCATTTTTAAAACGAATATGTATGAATTATTTATTACCTTTTAAGTGAAAGAGCCGAATGAAAATATCAAAAGGTTTTTCCTTTAACATCCTTCTTACACAGGAAAGTGAAGTAAGAGCTCGTGGAATTACTTTCGGTTCAAGTGAGGAATGGGATCAAGTGAGGAATGAATTTGATTTCAGATGGGTATACCATATTACAGTATGCATGTGTTATGCAACTTTCACAGATAAAATCGTGTCCACATCAAATGACCTCCACATCCAAGATAATATTTGGAACCAGCGTTGTTCTAGCTTTTGTGGAAAAGCCAAATCAGGCAATTATGCAGCAATCATTAATGCCTAAATGTTTGAAGACATAACAATTTTTTAAACAATTTAATGCTTGTAAAAGAGACGTATCTTACTAATTGTCAAAGAAAGTGTCAGCATAATTTTTAATAAATTCACGTCTCTGAGTGCAGCCGTAAGTCATTTGGAGTTAAGCCATCGTTTCTACTTTCAGACAGATAATAATTTTCGATAAATTATCAAGATGCTATCCACTAATATTTTGATTTCATAATTATTGTTATAGGGTCTCGGCCTCACCCCACAGTCTTCGGGAAACCAACTTTGAAGGTTTGAGAAAATTTAGTAGTATTATTGAAAAATAATTCCATTGTTATTAAGATTAACGATTAGTATAAAAATCACTGTTATTTGTCTGTAGTTATGCCTACCTTCGACAATAATACGGGCATTTATGGCGACTGTGTTACCAATACGTCTAATTCAAAGCAAACCATGCGACAGTGACAGATCATTTATAATTCCAGCGCAGCACCAATTTGGGAAATTTCCATTATTTGTTTGTCGAATGTAATGTCGACAGTAACGTTGCTATTGCTTATTTAGCTCTCATAAAGTTTTATATTTAATTCATCATCATAATCCATCATCCCACCCGATATTTGCCTTGAATTTTAAAAATTTCTTTAGCTGCGTGACCGTTACAAAACAGGCGGTAAATGTATTCCATGGCGACTGATTTGATTTTTCTTATTTATTCAAAAGTAAAGAAAAGTAATCAAGTTGCTTTCGCGAGAGTATCTAAATCTATTTCCAAGTATAACTAAGTTGAAATTTGCGAAAAAGATGAAAAACGAGAAAAAGACCTCGAGAAGATAGGTTGCCGAAAACATTCTGTTCCTGTTTTGACCACCTCCACGGCCAAGTTTGTAAGCCGGGTTTCAAAGTGTCCCTTACTCGAGAGGTCTTGGGTTCGAATTTCGGTGGGGGCAGATGTTTGTGTGATGAATACGAATCATGGATGTTTAATATGTAATTTTTATACATGTACTTATATATGTATCAGTATAAGTATTGTATCCGTTACCTTACCCTAGTATCCCATTACACAAGCCTACAGTGCTTACTTAAGGGGTAGGCTAACTAGTGTTATGTTGGAAATATTTATTTATGCTGCGATTATGAACATATAAGTTTCGATTGAATCCTTTCATCATTATCTTCCCGAGTCAACAACTCAAGATGGCGAAAGTAAGGCAATATTAAAAAAATATCTTCTTTTCAAAACTGAATATTCGGCATGGCACTATAAATAAAAAGTATAATATATAAGACAACATTCTTTCCCCATGTATCCAATAAATACTAAATATCTTTGTCAATTTTATGTATAAGAAAGGCACATAACATAAATGGACCTAATTTTGTTACGAATTCAATTTGTAAATTATATAAACTAAATACTCCGAGCAGTGTATGAATAATAAACGTTTTTTTTTATTAAATTCAGGAGCGGGCGATATGGCGCGGTACCCAAGCGGTAACATAATAATACACGGCTATATGAACACCATTCAGTTCCTCGGCGAAGAAACTAATTTATTACGATTCTAGACAAGGGAACTCAAATATTGTAACCTTTACAATAAGGAAAATTATAAAGAAAAAAAGCTTTTGTCCTTGAATATTAATTAAATAAATGGTAATCTTTTGTATAGAAAATCTCAATCTTTTGTAATTTTTGGTACAAACATATTCAGTCTCATTTTTTTAAGGCATTTATTTGGCATTTTTCTCTCGTAAGAAATTTATTTAGATAAGTAATTAAAGTTTATATAAATAAGTTATAAAACCTTTTTGGGTATTTTGTTTTCACGATACACAATCGGTTCATCTAATGACATTGCCCTGATTGAACAATTTTATACGAAATAAAAAAGGCAACGAGATTTTGCTGCTTGCTATTTTTTCTTCATGATATCGAATCTTGATTGCTAGCTCATACGCTCAAGCCATGTTCGTGATCGTGTGCCATTTGTGAAGTATTCGTGATGAGTTTGTTTTGGGCTTCTGAATTATTTGCCTCATTTTGGTTTGAGACAAGCTCCACACAGTTAAGAGTTACCAGATAGCTCCTAGTCCAATTGAAGGATTCATTCACGAACGTCTCAACTCCAGTATGAACCATATTTCAATTTCATCTTATTTCTGCCCAAAGATTGTTTTCTCGACAAAGAGACAATAAATATAATAACCTGTTTCAATTTGTGCGTGTTGCTTGTTTGCTTGCTTTCTACTATGGCATAATGTTTTATACTATACAAGCTTAGTTTGAGTCCCTACTTATAACGAAAACACTAAGCAGAGTTAATTATCGTTTTAGGGCGAGTCGTTAAATAATATATAGGTACCCTATATATACCCTTGGGAAAATAATGGGCGTCAGTTATTGCTTATTACGATCGTTTAGCAGAAATGAGATAAAATTGCGGTTTATGACTTTGATATTAAGACACCTAAAACCAATTTTCAGCGTAATTAAGATAAATGGACGTACAGTAAGATTTTTAACCGATTAATGCACGAACTTTATTTGTTTATTGACGTTTCGCAGCCTACGGTAGTTAGGGTCAAATAAATAAACTCAAAATTACAAAAATGAATTTTAAATAAAGTACTTTATTAACTAAATTAACTAATAAATTTATATATAGACAATAAAATTTTAAAAATCTTCCAATGAAATATCCGAACGCTCAATAAAAGTCTTTCGAAGGTAGCTCAACAAAGTAAATAAAAAAAAATCATTATTCTGACGATGCTGAAAGGCTGCGAAACGTCAATAAATAAATAAAGTTCGTGCAACAATCGATTAAAACTAGTTGTATTTAATGAGTGACCGAACGGACTTCAAAAAGGAGGAGGTTCTCAATCAGGTTGTTTTTTTTAATATAACATTATTAACGAACTAGTACAAAAAGGCTGTTCTTCATAATTTATTTCATATAGAAGTCAACGGAAACTAGAATACACGGAAAATATTACTCTAACTTGACTTCATCGTATTCGGTCGAAGTACGATGAAGTCAATTATTGTAGTATTTTAAATAAAACACGGGTTAAAAATAATTACCCGTGTATATACCTTTTATTACTTATTATTTAAAAGAATGCGAAACGTCAAAATGTAATAAAAGGAAGCATTTAAAACCTGTTAACGCGTGTTTTATTTAATGAGTGTTGTGTGTGCGTGAACAAAAAAAACAAATAGTGTAATATTTTGTTCCATTAGTGTCGACTATCTTTAAAGGCTGATTATGAAGTCAGCCTGAAATCGATATAAATCGACTTCACTATCGTCACAGATTACTTAACTGTCGTCGTGAGTTACTGTAATCTCAATTACATATAATGACAAAAAAAACAAATATCTTTACCTACGTTTTTGTTCAGTCACATGTTCTAAAACTTTAGTTAGTCACATTGTCCTTACTTTTTAGTAGTTAAATAAGCTCGGAGAAATTGAATATTAAATCAGTGTTGCCAGGTCTCCAGATTTTACAGGAGATCACCTATTTTTCTGAAATTTCTCCTGTTCTACTGTTATTATTAGAACACGATTTTCCTTTTTGAAATTGTATGTTGAGTTGCATTTTCCGCTATTAGTAATGTAGGTAACCTTAATTATTATAAAATAAATGTTATTGTCTAAAAAAACGAGGTTTGAGGGGCGACAGAAGGCACAGAAACACATTCGTTACTGGCTTTGATTTGCAAATCGGAAAAAGTACGGCTCTACTATTTTTTCCTTTCCATGCATCTACTATAACACCTCCCGATTTTAAAAATCGAACCTGGCACATAAAATTTTAGCTCGTAATTTAATTGGTCACTGAATTGTTAGTACGTCCCTTTTATTAAAACGAGACTATTGCCTTGGGACATGGAGTTTAAATAAATTGCATCACTATTGAAATGTTAAACTTAAGGGCTCGTTTGCAATTTTCTTGAGCTGCTCGAGGGACATCCTTAAGGGAATTTCTTAAGAAGTATTGCTGTTGAACGAGTTGTTTTTATTACGGCGGGGCATTTCTATTTCAATACATAAATAAAGTATTGCAACTTATAGAAGCCACTTAGAAAGCTTATATACAAAACAGGCTACCGCCGCACACACAGCATTTGATACTCAATAGGTGGACAAAAATATTTTTATAAAATTTTTATGTCTGTAGTAGTTATTTTGTCAAATAATGATACTTTTAAACAAAACAATTTAATAAATATATTTTAGATTGATTCTGAGAGTGGCAAAATAGGCATTTGTGTATTCCTCTTCACTGCTTGAAGGTTCATCAATATGATCTTGATAATGCTGATTAGGATTTTTCATTAGTTCTTGAATGCTTCTATGAAATAATTTGGAAGGTTGTTTCCAGTAAAAACTACTACATGATATGTTTTATTGCATTTTGGCACTGTCTGCAACAATGAGCTATTATGGCAACATTGCAAAAAAGTAGGAAGCGAAATTAAACTACACACATCAAAAGTGTCTAGGGATCAACATATATTTTTGCAATAACTTTTCTCCTGATTGATATTAATTAAAATTTTCTTTAAGGATTCATCAAATAAAGTGTTTTCGTTTGTCACAGTAACGATAAACCAAGTCACCTTTGCATTAATAAAGAAATTTGCCATTTTCCTAATAAAGGGATTTTTGACATTTGAACCACTAACACAAAAGTTCGAAAAAAAGACTGAAATAACAGTTTTCTCTAAAATTTTATTGGGTAACTTAAACAATTAATAATCCGTATTTCTACCGCGAACACTAACAACACAAGAACATCGGTTTGGCATACTCAAAATGAGTTCATCCAAATCACGCTGTGGAATGGCCGCCCATGTTCGTTGCAACAACAAAAAAAGGTCTTCTTGCGACTGGATACCCTCCATATTCGGCAGAGCTCTTCTCTGTAGCATATCCCATGCATGCTCAATCGGGTTCAAGTCTGGCGACTGAGCAGGCCAGGGCAGGACATTGATGTTAGCTGCGGCGAGAGTCTGTCTTACAACTCTTGCGGTGTGCAGTCGTGCATTATCATGCATTAACTGAAATAAGGGACCGATTTGCACTTGTAGAGGAACGATGACGTCTGATACAATCGTCTCAGCATAAATTTGAGCGTTGAGGTTGCCTCTGATCCAAATCAACTCAGTTCTTCCGCCGATCCAAATACCCGCCCATACCATGATGGTTCCACCACTATAAGGATGGACTTCCTGGCAGGATTTTAATCGCTGTTGGCGTCCAGGGGTTCTCCAGTGTCGTATACGTCTTGTATCCGGTCTCATACCAAAACGAGACTCATCAGAAAAGCACACGAAACGCCATTGTTCTTCTGCCCAATTTCTGTGTTCAAGAGCCCATTGATATCGAATCCTACGATTGTGCATTGCTATAGGTGGTACCCGTAGCGGTCTTCGGGAATGAAGGTTCACTTCATGCAAGCGGTTTCTGACTGTTTGGTCGCTAATTAAGTTCCCTGAAGAGTGATGAAGCCTCACGGCTAACATCATGGCGGTTATTGTTGGAGCTCTTCGAGTTAAGATTTGAATGTATCGGTCTTGTCTCCGTGTGGTGCAGCGATACCGTCCTCCATGGCGCTCAGCCACGGTACCAGTGCTTCGGTATCGTGTCCAAAGTCGACTGATAACACTCTGACTTGTATTCAGAGCTAAAGCCACAGTACGTTGCCGGGAACCAGCTTCTATCATTCCCACGGCTCTGAGCATTTCTTCCCTGCTTAAATGACGTCGCCGCTCCATAATAACGTTGGTTTTAATCAGTAGTAGGGAAACAGTAGCACTAATAATGTCTTCAATGCGTTGTATGTTTTTATAGGGAAAATATTGACAGCTGATTTTCATCTTTTACTCGAATTTGATTCACAGTTCCTGATTCAAATTATGAAATGCACCAAAAAGGATCCATATAAATTTATAAAATCATAAATTTATTACAAAGCCACATCTCAATCTCAAGAAATCCGCATAAAAATGCTTGATCCCTAGACACTTTTGATGTGTGTATTTCCTAAATAAAGGTTACAGGAATGTATTTTAATAATTCACTTGATGAGTGAGGTTTTTTTTTTGGCACAGTACCTCAAAAAAAAAAATACACACCTTTTATACTTTAATTTAAAATCTAATAGTAAACTAAAAAATATTTAAAATCACTTTATTTAGAATATAAATACCTGAACTCAAGTTATTCTATAGTTATTTGATATAATGTGAAAATAAGTTCAAAAACACTGATATCGGAGTTTACTGACTGTGTTTACGAACGTACAGGTGCAACGAAAGAATGCAAATTTACAAACAATTTATACCAGTAAATTTTATAATTTATGGATCAGTTTTTATACGAAAATATCCGTTGGAGTTCCAACAAGTAAATAACTCATAGCTAATCTCTACATTCGGCTCAACAAAAACACGATTTTTGTCCACCTGCTGCAAAGAGTAAAGATGTGAATTTGAAGGAATCGTACAATGTTCAAATGACTGTCACAACTTCATTTGAAGCGTACCTATTTTTGTACGCTCATAAAATCACACTTTTCCAACGTAATACTCCCAAAAATCAAGCACCATTAGTTTTGGCGAGGTAATAAGTGGCTGATTGATTGATAGCACAAAGTAGGCTGACAGCCAAGCACAGTTCCAAACGGTGGAAAATTTATAGGACATTTTAATCAAGATTGACGGGACGATCGAGGACGCATACGAAATTGGGAGAGCAGCCATTCATATTTTACTAGATTCACACACTAGCTACAAATAATAATATTGTCTTTCCGTTCTATATAAGCTTCACCGTTTTCTTACACGATTTATCAAAAGCTCTTTGAATTGAATAGAAAGTTCGTCTTCGATTCGCTGAAGGCGTACGGATGTTCTTGAACAATATTGGATTACCGAGTGAACACAGTTCACACAGTAGACAGAACGCGGCTAAACTAAGGCTCTGGATGAAATTCAATAACCAACACCTATATGTACGTAAAAGTTAAACATAAATACCAACCGGGGATTTTTCATTACAAACATGCATTAGATAAAGGATAAGTGTTACTTAGCTAACGTGGTGGATGCATGTTTATGAAATAAATCTACGACTACAAAATTTTAAGTATCATGTTGGTTGATCGAGCGGAACTAACTATATTGGAGACTGTAAGTAAATTAATTAACCGCGCAGGGTTCCTCTATCAGGTTCGCTGTGCTACATACATTGACAAGTGAGAAAATGAGATTGGCAGTATGTACAAGAGCAATATCCGGCATTTAGAGCGGTTTGTCTGGCGGACAGGAGGGGAGTCCCGGCGTTTTCTATACAGTATTGCCCGCCTCGCCTACCCACCTGCCACCGCTCGCTCTCTGCCACGTAAATAACGACAAAGTAAACGAGCTTTCCGACCAACCTCATTTTATTTACGACGTTGCATATGAAACTTGCAGTCGAACTTTTCACAAGGAAATACCATTAAGAGATGAGGTGTATACTACTTTTTAAGCACAATCAACTTTGACCCTTATATGCTTATTGTTAAATACAGAAATGGTGAAGCTTATTTTCGAATGCTATTGATAAATTTTGTTCGAGTTTTCACTTATCCTCGATCAATTTATAGTATCATTTTTGAAGTGATAACTTCTTTAGCGGCGTTGTACACTTTTTTTTGTATGGGTAAAAAATGTTAAACTCGCGTCAGGTTAAACACGTGGGCTGATCGCATTATGACACACTATACAATTGGAAAGGTTGTTGACTTACAATATATTGGACGAAACATAATAATATTTTATTTTACCGTATTCTAATAATAAGTCTCTATCTAGGACGTCCACGTGGCAGCTTTATTGCGAAGAAAATGCATTTTTTTACAATAGATGTCGCTAGGTGCGCGTTAAACGTGATTTCATGTAAGTTGACTTTTCTGAGAGATAATTTTTTTTAATGTAATATAAATTGTCATGTTTGTGTACGATAGCGCAATAAATAAATATTGTATTCTACCACAAACATGATAGTACTTTTACACTGATAATGAAAGTAATTCGTGCAAAAATATTCCCTAACCATTCCAAAATATCAAAAATGCACAACGTTAATATTCAAATTTTCACTTCTGCCGGCGCTCCCGGAGTGCAACCCGTCGTTTATTTTTTTTATTTATTATTTTAGTTTCAGTCCAATAAAGACTCATCAAAACTAATCCGCCAAACGTCTATCAATCCCAAATTAATGTATTTTACCCGATCAGTAAGATCGTCAAGTATTTGTTTTTTATTATAATAACATCAACTCAATTCAATTTTCTTGTCAGTAAAAAAATATATCACTGCTTCTAGCTAAATTTTGACTACAGATTCCCATACAGCGTCTGATTTTGAAACCGTATGAGTAAAGGTTGATAAATCACAACATGTTTGTTTAGTTAATCGTATATTGCAAAATAATTCCGCTCGTGTAAAGAACATACAGTTTGCTGAAATACTAATTATCAACTTAATACATCAACCTGTAATTAAAAGCGTGTTTATTAGTTTTGGAGGTGTTTATTTTAACGGATCGACGATTATACTCGTTTTGTCAAAGTCAAAGTGTCACAGATTATTAATCCATCATTTAAGAAACAAACAAATTAACAAACAGTGTAAAAATTTATTTTCACAAGTCCTTTTTTTTTAAGTCTCCTTTTTTTCCTATGGTCTGTCTTGTCGACATTAAGCTGGATTTTATGAATTTGGAATAAAAATGTCGTGCATGGTACATGATCCAATGATATGCCCATCTATTTTGACTTTTCTGTGTTTGTGTTATAGAAGATCTTGAGGAGCACGTCTCCTTAGTCTCTTAAATGTATAGTTTGGTTGCTTTTCCGTCAAAGTTCTTGCTAGTTAGCTTGGGTTAGGATGATTTTGTATTCTTTCGGAATAGGAATGTAAAGAATCCTATATTTCTTCTCTAACAGGTTTGATTTTTAGATCACGGTGCAAGTGATTATTTGTCATATACCATGGTGCTCCAGTTATCATTCGTAGGGGTTTTGATTGAAAACGTTGAAGTATCTCTATGTTGGATATAGAGGCTGTGCCCCATAATTGTAGGCCATAAGTCCAGACAGGCTTTAGTATACACTTGTACAGAAGGAGTTTATTTTCCCGAGAAACTTGAGATTTTCTTCCCATGAGCCAATAAAGCTTTCTTAACTGTAAGTGCTTTCCTTTTGGTAGATATGATTCTTCCAGGTTAAACGTCTATCCAAGTAGATTCCCAAGTATCGAAGTCTTTTGAAGTAAAAACTTCTTTAGAACCGTTGTGATTTGGAACTCGATGAAACAAACGTATATATTACGATATCCGTAATTTTGTAACTCTCTGCAAGAGACAGATAGCCAAACGGTCTTGGGGTCGACACCAAATGATCGGTGCCGGTGGTTCGATCCTGATCTCGGTTATTTTTTATTGCTATTTTTTTCTTTTATGAAGCTATTATTTATTTTCAGAAAAAAAATTAAGTAAATAATATTTAATTTTGCCCAGCATTTTACAATACCTGAATAGTTAAGTATTAAACGTTTGATAGGTGCCTAAACTGTTTATGAATACATGCTTGGTTTTTATCAACAATCGTTACCAATGTTTGCAATTTTTTTACAGTATTGTTTTATAAATAAATATTTAGAAAAAAACCTAAGATAAGAAAAATATAACAAAGGAAATAAAATAAAAATAGCTGGTAACAAATACAGCCGCGGCTGAAGGACTTTAAGGTGTTCACATTTTTGTAGGTTTCATTTCTATCGCATGTAAACAGCACATGTCCGTTATTTTTTAATTTAAAAGTAGATTAAAGATGCTATAAGTAGATCATGATTCCACTGATGACAAAATTACTTATTGTGTGGGTGTAGACATGGACAGCAGCCGGCCTATTCGCTAACTTTTTGACATTCACAGTGTTTAACTAAAAACAAAATTACATATCCTCCGATGCTTTCAAACAAGTTTCTTAGTGGCTGAATCACTAAATAGCCCGGTGATTATCACTTCCATCTGTCAAAAGCAGTTAGCGAATAATCCTACAGAACGCTGAATGCTCGTCAACACTAACATGCTAAGTTTGAAAATTGACTGTTTCTTTTTATAAAAGTCCGTTGAACCGATTTAGATGGAATTTCGTATAGATATAGTTCGAAACCCGGAACAGGACATAGAATAGTTTTTATTCCAGAAATGATCCTTGAAGCGAGGGGGGGGGGGGAGGATTTGTATAGGAAACCTATTTTACCTCACAGACGAAGTCACGGGCACTCACTTAGGGTTACCAACTTATTATCAATCAATAATTTTCGTAGCTATTACCTTAAAAATGTAGCAGATGACCAAAAAAAAAAATAGTACGAGGTTAAAATATTTATTTTGTTTGTGAAATTAATACGTTTTTTCTGCGCTATGCCCTGAAATTTAATTTTTATTTTAAAAAAAAGCTTTTACAGGCAATGTACTGCTTTAAGCAAAATATTATATTAGTTTCGCCTACTATTTTTTTTTTTGAAATATAGTATTTCATCACCTAATAAATAGTAGGATATATAGTAGGGTTGGCAACCCTACACCCACTAGTATTCATATACATTGAAAAGTATCTCCATCAAATCCCCCGAAATTTCAATTAACCTTCCGTACGAATTTGCCTCTGTTTTTACGTTGATTGAAGCTAACACTGAAATTTGTGTACCCTGCCGGCGGCAGCGATAAGTTAACTTCTCGTTACGCTAGTTACTTCACAACAACCGACCCGGAGGATGGTTGAGCAGTTTCAATTAAAACTTAATGCTCCTCTCTGTGCTTATTGGATTACAAGTGAAAGGTAGCTTTACACGAACAAGCATTAACAGGGCAACTTATTTTTCTTGTTAGTGCGAAGTAAAGGCAAGCCCTAATGGCTTAATTCAATGAACTGTGTACGTGTCTATTAGATTAAAATGACGTCATCGCATTCCTACCACCCGTGCCGATGATACAAATAGTTGATAGGTCTCCTTGAAAAAAAAACACTCATTCATAACGAGGACTGAATCCGTAACATTATTGACTTTGTTGCCTTAAAAAAAATATCTGTGCGAAATAAAATGAAACTAGCTTAGATGTATAGGGTAATAATATGAATAATTCAAAGGGTTAAATAATGTATTCCACCCTTTTTCAAGTCTTCATCTCGTCTCTTGAATTGGTCTATAGTTTGTGAACGAAATTATTCCATTAATTTGTTCCTTCTTTTTTTTAATTATAGCTTTACGGCTTTCGTTTCAGCTGATCGTCAACATTAAGGACATCGTTTGGTTTTTCTAATATCTAGCCTGTCTTTCTTCAGCTTTAATCTCTTTCATGTGTTTATTTACACACAACGAAAAGTTATCGTCGAAGTACATATACCACCTAAAACATTCTCATGTAACATTCAAATGCTAAGCTTCATTGTACAATTGTACATCGACCGACTGACCTTCTCAGATCAATTTTAGTTTAGTACTAAATTTTTAATCAATTCAGGGACGGAAAATTTACTCCGATATAACGTGGCAACCTATGTAAATGTCCAATTCACAGAATTGAATCAAACAAGGCAGTTACAAATTTCAATTTGTACACACGTACGAGATTTATTTACGCAAGGGATATAATACTAGCGGCTCGCCTTTCATTGGCTGGATGGTACTTCTTGGTATTAATACTTACGTACTAAAACTGACGCTAACATTTTAAGGGACCTTGAAATACATTTATATTTCGACTGTAACCGAATGGGGGATAGCGAACCCGTTGTTTCATAAAGCATTGAGAACTAAGAATATAATAAGCGCAATCGAACTTCGTCCTAATCCTAAAATCTTGTTTCTGTTTTCTCATACGATAGTCGCAAGTATTCCACTCAACGTGTTGAATTATAGCTATTAACGGGATTGTTACCATGTACCTTGTTTTTTATTTACAAGTGTCGTTCCGCGACCTGATACTGTGAGTATTGTGTGTCGGGAACAAGTGCGAGTGAATAGTGAGAACGTGACCAGTGGTAGGGGTATCGAACAAAATAAAAGACGACATCAGAGGGTAGCGTTATGTCTGCCAATTAAATTTACCCGCAATTACTTCAGTTACTCCGTGATCATGGCGCTTGCTCCGAAATATCAGAGACTCATAAAAAACAAGGTACATGGTAACAATCCCGTTAATAGGTATAATGTTAGTGACCATAAAAAAAAAACTTAAAATTTTCATATATCTACATAATTACGGATCTGATTATGTAGCTTCCTTCTATCTTCAAATGTTCGCTAATTACTCACACACCCTCTCTTTCGTAACCTGCTTGTTTCCTTAATTCGTTTTTACGTACCCACCTTCCCTACGTAATTAGGTTAATTTGACAGAGGCCGGAAACTGACTCCTAGTCGATAATGAATAAGTAACGAACGAGTCGCAAGCGCCATTTGCTACTCCAGTTACAAATTCACACAACGGTGATAAAGTCAACAATTATATAGTTATGGTATTAAAGTAAATTATTAAATTTCAAAACAAAATGTCCAAGAGCCTTCACCAATTTTTCGGCAGGTATTTGAGGCAAGCCGAAAACTTGTTTTTTTTTTTTAATTTCCAAAAATATATTCGAGGCAATATGTATTTGTTATTAGATGTAGTCCAATATTTACAGAATATAAAAAAAAATAAGCCAGACGATTTAGTTGAGGTTTTAATATTGCCAGATACGTACAAAAATATTTTGGAAAACATAAAATTTATTTGATGCAACTTGAAATTTTAACATGGTATTAAAAAATAAGATTCTCAAATTAGCTCAGACGAGGTCACGTGACAAAAGCCGGTTTCTATTTGAAATTTTGAAGTAAAAATAAAAAAACTTTCTGTTAAAAACGGTTTTTAATAATTGTGTTGTTTTGTGTGTGTTAAATAGATATATGTATTCATTGTGTCATTTTTTTTATCATAAAAATTTTGTTTATTAGTAAATTTTAATATAAATCTATAACATACTTCAATATTTAACATTAGTGCAAAAAAGTTGATTTTTTAACAAATCATAAGAGACATTTTCTATAGAAAATTAATTTTCTAAAATTAACGTCTAACGTAGTAAAGAAACGAATGATAACAAAAATCACAATAGATTTTTGATATCTCTGATAGCTCTGATGAAGGAGCATCCACGGAAGATGAATAACAATTTGTTTCTGACGTGGAATGAATTAAGCTTATATTTTTATACTCTTAATAAATCTTATATAAATATATAAGATTTATTAAGAGTATAAAAATATAATAAACTGTTATAGAATATTTTATCTCAATAAATCTGATACATAATTTGTTAGATCACCTGGCAGGTAGAAAATCTATCATTTTGAGTATCTTATTTTTGATTATAAATAACTAGCAAACCCAGCGAACTCCGTTTCGCCACCAGATAGCTTCGTTTTATGTAACATTTCGTTTTGTGATTAAAAGAAAACGATTTTTTTTTTAAATTTTTCCTGAATTTTCTTTGCTATAAACCTCACGGAGCCCGAGACCTTTCCAACGAATGCAAAACCGTGGAAATCGGTTCGTGCGTTCTGGAGTTATAGCGTCAGGAAGGAAAACCCGACTTTTTTTATATAGTAGATACCCTGTTAAAATTTCAAGTTGCCTCAAATACATTTTTTAAATATTTTTGTACGTATCTGGCAATATTAAAACCCCAACTTAATGATCAGGCTTATTTTTTTTATATTCTGTAAACATTGGACTACAAAATGAATAGATGTTGTATTTGTAAACTATTTTTAAAAGATATAGATACATATTACAGAAATTTTAACTGATATTACGAGGATTCGTATGGATACAGTATTATGATCGTTAGATACTGGTTGTTATCATTGTTATGATCCAGTTAAGACAATGTGACAAAAATATTGCTAATAGTAATTTATAATTTAATAGCCTTATTTTTTTTTAAATTGTCGTTTATTATTGCTGTGCAATTTTGTACTCCTACAATTTAATATTTTCTTAAAGATCTCAATGTTAACTTAATTGCAATGTGACTTATGGTAAATTAATGGAATATAAATATACTTATTAATACAGGAATATCTCAATAATAAATTAAATGAGAAGCTGACGAGAATCACGTGTTAGCTTGTTTTATTTTAATCTTTACCATTAAAAACCATGTTCAGATCATTATTCAGGAGATCTTTATTTGAAACCGCACGACGATTGTTTTTTTTTTATTTATTAGGTTTACCAGCAATTGTTACAATAATACATTGTAAATATTACAGCGATAGTACTATAGCTAAAAGCACAAATTATTTAAGGTAAACACCACATGCAAAGTAAATAATTACAAGTAACATTATAATTTCAAACTTACAAACTTACTTTTCACATTTACAAAATTCTGCCAATTTGTAAAGTTACATAATTTTAACATACTACAACATGGTCAATTGCAAGAGCTGACAAAATGTATTGAGACTAACAGCATAAATATCAATGGACTGATCCAATGAATTTAGAAGTCTACTTACTATAGGGACAAACGAACTTGAACCCAATACTGTCGTGCGAAAAGGTTGAACTAATGATTTTATTTGAGTTCTGGGTAATCTACGTAGTACATTAAATCTAAAGTAAATAAGAAGGCCAGGGCAATATATTTTATTGTTAAATAATACAAAAATGTAAGATCAAATATAATCCTACGATTTTCTAATGAAATATAATTAAAATGTTTTAATCTATCTTTGTATGAAAATCCTTTCCTACATTTGTTATTTAAGTAAGCTAAATGCCAAAGATATCTCTTCTGAATGCGTTCCAACCTCAGAGAGTGGCATGCATAGTGCGGTCTCCATACAACACTACAGTATCCCATAATGCTTAAGACAAATTAATTGTACAGCAGCCTTGATGAGACGACATACCAACTTTAAGTTGCACCACAGAGCCAGTTAAAGTAAAATTTTAAGGCTCTCGCTTGGACAGTTACTGTCACTTTCTAATTATGAATTCATTTAGACTATCGTCAAATAATACAAACAATTTTTACCTAACTAAAGTAAGTTGGCGCTACTCACATTAAGTCCATACGAAAACACAAAAAAGACAGCTGATACGAAAGGAAAATGTGCTGCTCAAGCCACCCTCACCTTGCCCAATCCTTCTACCCCATGGTGTACTAACCTTTCTTGTTACTACTCACTCACTGACAGTGAGTCGTGTGGTGTGTGTTCTTGAAGTTGCAATAAATGTCTAACTTCAAAGGATATAAACATGTTTCTTAATCGTTATAAATATGTAATAATGATTGTTAAAAGGATTGACTGTATTGAAAGAAAGAATGAAAACATTTATTGGTTACACAGCATACATTAAAAACAAAACAGAATAGAAAAATATAACAACAAAGAAAAAAATAAAAAACAAGAAAACTAATTGAAGGTGCTGCTGTGCTGGGCCAACAGGTCGCTGTCTCAGCTATGCTACTGTGGTAGTACTTTCGTAATACCACCGCGCAGTCACTAGGCGTTGATTTTCAGCCAGCGCCTAGTGACGTCCGAACACCAAACAAAATGCGAATTGTATGGTAGGTTAATCATTACAATAGGTACGTACTCAGTGAGGCAGGCACGGATATGCGGGTGACCCGCGAAGGTGCTCACGCGGCTGGCGCATCCACCTGTTGACAATTTACATTATAAAACATACGTATATAAATCATAAGTAACAACATTAAATGTACATTTGAAATTTTAAATTTAGGAAAAACTAGCTAACTATTAAGGGTGATTTATCGTTTCTTTGTTTATGATTTTAAAATGCACCATGCAACCGCGTTAACTTTAGTTTTTTAAGAATCGCACAGAAACCTACCCTTTTCCGTGATAAATGTCTTAAATCAGGTCAGGTGATTGAGTTACTCAATCACAAAAATACAAACTTTCACATTTATAATATTAGTACGATGTATGCTTATCGTCAAGCTAGCTGTCGCGTATAAGGGCATGTGTCAAGACAAAAAAAATATAATAAATGTGACAAGGAAGATAATTTACATGAATGGAAAGTAAGACTAATGGAAACAGTATACACATACAGCGTGAAATATTACATAGCAAAAAGAAGATATGAAAAAGGAAGTACTGGGAGGAAGCCCGTCGACAATGAAAGGGTACAACGTTTACGTCGACTCGAAACGAAATTGGAAAAAGGGCAGGGAAATTAAGAATGATATTTCATGAAAACATTTATGGTTCGCGCACACTATGTCGGGCCGCAACGCAGCGCAAAATGCTTACTTGGCACATCAGTGATGGGTCGGGTCGCAGCGCATTAACGGAGTTTGGCTACAGTGTACTGCCAGACGTCTGTGCAACTGTATGCACTTCAATCCGCTTGCTTAAGAGTCCTCCTCAGGTTCGAGTGGTCTAGAGGCTCCAGACGGAGAGGATACCTCTAGAAGCACTCGCCAATTCTCGGCTTGAGGTCCCCTTAGGATCTCGCCGACCGCAAAACCGGTGACGCTGTAAAGGTCTTCCGCGACCAACAGCATACACACTCAAAAAAAAAATTGCTAAACAGCACACTGTTTCGGGGTGCAGTGGGGCGGGCCGCATTGTCCGCGGCCCGCTGCGCCCCTGCATAGTGTGCGATAGTTCATTTAAAATACATACGTTTGCACTGCGATCCGACCCGCTGCAGCCCGACGTAATGTGAGCGAACCTTAAGCGCAGAATTTTCAATATTATGTATTAAGCAACATTTTCCTTTTTACATAACTCCCGTGTTGTTTGGAAGCGGGAGTTTGTTAAAACATTCAATACTGATTAATACATAACTTCTTTTATTTACTCATATGGAAATATAATACTAAACATCTACATACATACATCTAGTACATTTTTCAATATAAAATGGAAGTAAACGAAAGAAAATTCACATTTAACAATTGCGAGTTGTCAATTTAAACATTAACAATATGGCAGTAATGCGCACGTCAAAGTAGGTATCGCTGAAAATAGCTTAATATTAAAGATACCGCGAGTGCAGTATCAACATAACATCCATATCATTAATAAACGATTATGTGTCAGAGATTATGATATTTATCAAAAAATAAGTAAAGCATTATTTTCATTGGAAATATATTTCTCAGGAAAAAACCCATAGCATGATGAGTGCAAAACAATATGATATGGAGCGGAGACTTATGGACATAAATAAAGATGCCAAGGCACAGCAGTCCGCCGCTATATGCAGGATTGTGAATGTTCTCGTAACCTGCATCGCATCCGGCAACAGGATGCGTGTTGAGTCCTGCAAGGCAGACTGCAATGCAGGATCGGAAATGGGCGCCTTAAGATTTCGGTATCATTAATAATAAATAAATACTTCCAACACTCACACCAATTAGCCTAGCCCCAAAGTAAGCACTGTAAGGCTTGTGTTATGGGATGCTAGGGTAACGGATAGAATACATATACAGTACATATATACTTATAAACCATATTTATAAAGAAATACATATTAAACATCCATGACTGGAGTACAAATGCTCGTATTCAACATTCTCTCGAGTCGGCGACACCATGAAACTCGGCGTACACACCACTCGGCAACGGAGGTCGTCAAATTTGAAATTGCCATGGTCTGGTCAAGCTGGGAGATTTCTATGACAGTGGTGGCCAAACGTAATATTGTTTCATCAGCTAAAAACGGTCGAGCGCCAAATTCCAGTGAACACCAAACTTTCCTCTTTCATTGTTCATGTTTGATGAAAATGGGAAACAAAATTATTATATTTGGTTTGAAGTATTTTGTAAGGAGTTCTTTACAATACAATTCAAAGTGGGAACAATAGGTTGGCAGGCGAAACGCGTAAGGTTACCTGCTTTGTTAAAAGTAAGGCCTATACCTTCACCGTGGGTTGTATTGTCAATAGTAAGAACCTTAATTGGAACTGTAATTTAAAATTATGTACATAGCAAGTGAATTATATATCGGACTATATTATCAGTACTATAAACACACTCTCGTAACGTCGTAACACTACATGAATTAGTCAAGCTCCAATAAATTACTATAATGTTGTTCAATAACATCGTAAGAAACACGTCACTACAGATAACGATAGGAATAGGACAAATTAGCACAAGGAAAAGTCGGTAAATATTGTGTAATTGTTATGTATGAAAACTAAGCGTTGTTATGTGTAATGTTTTGTTGCTATGTATTATGCATAGCGTAGGTATTTTAATTTTCATTTCTATTATTAGCAAAGAGTTCACCAAAACGAATACCTAATTTACTAGTCACATATCATCATCATCCTATTAATGTCCCCACTGCTGGGGCACAGGCCTTCCCTATGGATGGAATAGGGAGATTGGGCCATGACCCACCACGCGGGCCCAGTGCGGATTGGTGGGTGCTAAGGACTGCAGATGCAGCCGGGACCAACGGCTTAACGTGGGGGCTCGATAAAGTAAATTTATGGTCACCCATCCAATGACCGACCACTGCGAAAGTTGATTAACTTCAACGATCGCAGCCGAACGCGCTAACCACTTGCGCCTTCGAGCTAAACATAAACCCACCAAATAGTTATTTCAGTTTACTATGGTCTTTTTTTTTTTTCTTTTTTAAAGGTAGCAATGCATGGTAACAAGCATGGGTTCCGCCCGATGGTAAGGAAGCGGCCACGGGCCACCATAGCCTATAGACGATTGCGATACAAAAAATATCACTCGCGCCGTTGCCTACCCTGACCCTACCCCCTACCCCGTGGAGCCCTGGAACCTTACTCACCGACAGAAACACAACACCACCAAAAGGTAGTGTTATAAGGCGAAGATTACTACATATACATACGTATAAGGGGCATACGACCCCGAGCGAAGATCCAATGTGCTCCAAGTTCTTATTCACAAAGAAGTTCCGTAACAATGGTAAGTAATGTTACTTATTTGAAAGGTCAGCTTTATTGTAGTCACAGAATTCTAAGTTGTGAGAAGAAGCTTCCCGATTTATTTTTTTAAATGGTAAGTAGAATTTTTAGAATAGACTTTCAGGAAGGACAATCCGATATTATTCGATGTGTCATAAATATTATCAATATTTTTCACGCTAATTAATGTAGGTGCGTTTATCCGTCTGTGGCAGCATTAAAATGAATTAGGGATAAAAAAAACTGAAAATAAAAAAATGTGTGCGTGTACTAGTATACACACGTAAGAAGTGAAACTTCTTTATGGCCTTATTTTTCGAAAAATGATCTACATGCAACTTTCCAGAAATTGGTTAAATAAAGTTAAATTAGATAAAGTTTAAACAAAAGGATTTTATTATCATAGACATGAATACAAATTACTGCCTATGAAACTGTTATGATTACACGGCTCAGTAATCTAAGGCACATGTTCCACCTCCGACGATGAACGATAAGCGAGTAGAAACTAGAAACGAATTGGCAGTCCTGAGTTAAAATGCACGCGCACGGCTTTTGACAGCCAAGCCAGCTTAACCGAGCGAGTATAGCTGAGCGAGTATCGCTGAGCTAGTATCGCTGAGCGAGTATCGCTGAGCGAGTACCGCTGAGCGAGTACCGCTGAGCGAGTATCGCTGAGCGAGTATCGCTGAGCGAGTATCGCTATGTGAGTTTGGCTGAGCGAGTCTTATCTTTAATAACTATTGTCACTCAGCTACAAACGAGTAGAGAGAGTTCTCGCCGGCGACAGTGTGATCATTCAGCTATCAACTATTAATATAAAAAAAGATGGCGCGTAACGGAAAAATGTGACGCGTAACCGAAAAATGTGACGGAAATTTTTTTCCAACGCCGATAAAGAAGTTTCACTTCAAAAAAGAAAGATTTACCCACTACCGACGAGTATCAGTATGTAAATCTTTTTTTTTTAAGTCGGTTCTTTTTTTTATTAAAAAATATTTTATTTTCCATTTTTAGTGTAATAAGAGATACGCTACTGCTTTGGAAGAGCGCGCGTAAGCGTGAAACCGTGGGGCACTGCTAGTATATTATATACCAAAACCTTCCCTGATAAATACGCATTTATATACCGATAACTCCATCCCAATAGGATCACTCGGACAAACATACATACAGGTCAAACTGAGAAGATCCTTTTTTGAAGTCTGCTAATAAAATATTGTGCTTCCGAGTAATGATGACTCTCCGTAAACTCACGGTAAAGGTTGCAGGAAAAGAAATTTGATCGAAGGCTGTCGGTGTGCGCCTCTGTTCTTTATTAGATATCGAACCAATATCAGGGCTCTTACACGAGAAACCAATAACCCACTCCCTTCCTCCCGCCCCCTTTTGTGATTGGAATGCGACACATGTCAAGCTGCCGCGGGCGGCATCATAATTAATTTAATTTTCATGTCCGCTCGCTCACTCGAAACATTTCCTGGTAAAAGCTGAAAGGGTGCAAATAACACTCAGCCAGTCCACCTCTCGTGCCCACCCTTCAAACAAAATATTTTGACGCAATTGAATTTACATCCAAATAGGAATTTGAATCATCTAATATTATTACTCAGATAAGTAGATTTTTTATTTAGGTGACCTAAAAAGTGCCTTACATCTAGGGTTGCCACCCGAACTTTATCATAAAGTATTGTACGTTATTTCGGGTAATTGTACTCTATACTTTATGCCAACAATAAAGTACGCGAAAATACTTTATTTAATGTGATTTGATTACTCGCGGATTCATTTTACATAAAACATACAAAAAGAGGTTGAATGGAAGAATTTTTGCGTAAAACGGACAGAAATTATGAATATGTTGGCCTTAGCTAATTCCTGCAACATTTTCGTGGCTGTATGCTTTTGTATCATGACCTTTTCCATTACGGAAAAAAACTACAGTAGCCGCAAATTATTTATTAAAAGTTGTTAGTAGCAACGTAAAATTTATTTATAAACTTACTAATAAAGTGAAATAGAAAGTACTTTATTTTGGACATAATGTACTTTTTTTCTATCTTTAATATCCAATCCAAAATCCAAATATTTCGACAAAAAAAAGGTGGCCATCTTACTTACACCTACAATTACCTACTAAGTTACAGTGGTATGGTCGGCATCAAAGAATAGTCTCTCGCATTACGAAAACAATCCGGACAAATTAAAGAGCTGTACATAGTCCGGACCAGGAGCTCTACTCTCTTTCTCCGAAACGAAATTTCGGTAACGAACGAATTTTAAACGAAATTTCGCCAGTGACTCTACTCTATTTCATCTTCGAACACGCACCTAAAGTTCGGAATCACAGACAATTATCGTGAACGAATGGAATGAGTTATGTTTGTGAGTTCTTTTCGTCTACACTTTTTAACATAACGTTTTTTACTTCAAAACAATACTACTTTATGACAACATTTTTGATTACATTAAAACAACCTCTTTTGACAGTGTTAGCCGAATAATTTGTAGAGTTGATGCAATCGAATGTATGTCAACCTAAATTTGTCGTGTAATACTTTGAAGTATTGGCAATACAATAATAAACAAAAATTAAATTTATTTGTAAATCTTTCATACTAAAAAATGTTCCTCACGCTAAGCAGCCTTAATTAAAAATACGCTAGTAGTAATTTTAGGTTTAATTTAAACAAAAATCCCAAAACGAAAATGAAAAGGTAACACTTTTCATTTCGTCAATTTGAGGTTAAAATTTCGAACAATTATCTGTCAAATTCAACTTTTAGTTCAAAAGTTTTGTGAATTAGAGTAGGCTTAGAGAATTTAAATGTCAAACTATTTTCGGACGAACGAATTTTCGAAATGAAATAGAAACAGAGTAAGGAACGTGCGAAATTTCGATCGAAATTTCGTTTTTCGTTGAAATAGAGTAGGCCTCCAGAGTCTAAAAATCCAGACCTGTCAAGGACTAATCCGGGCCGATGGTAGCCCTACTTACACCTAAAATTTAAGTGCAAGTGGTGATTAAATAGATGTCAGCTCTTGTCCCAGTTCTGGCTGCCTCAACTTGGCAAAAAACAAGGCCAGTAAGTAAATAAAATCTTTCACATATTTTTTTCCATTTTCAGGAAAGTAAAACCTCGAAACCATTTTTAGGAAAGGAAAGTAAAAAACGGGACCCTTATAGAATCACTTTGTTGTCCATCGGTCTGTCAAGACCCTTTTTCTCAGAAACACATAAGAGTTATTAAGCTGAAATTTATATCAAATACTCAGGTCTGCTGTCCCTTGGAGCTGTGAAAAAATTAAACTTCTAAGCCAAAGCAATTAAAGATACAGCCGTTTTTGCCACAAATTTTCGAAACTCGCCAGGGAATCAAAATCTTACGTGTACTTTCCGTGAAGTCAGAATCTTGAAATTTGGTACAAAGCAACATCTTATAGCACAGATAAAGGAAAAATTTGAAAACCGTAAATTTTTTGTTACATCACTTTTTTTTATAATTATTATATACATACAGGTTTTTACGGCACCCTCGCCTCGGTGCGCGGGTCCGACTCGCACTTGGCCGGTTTATCACTTTCCATAATCTATATATATAAAACTCAAAAGTGACTGACTGACATAGTGATCCATCAACGCACAGCCCAAACGACTGGACGGATCGGGCTGAAATTTGACATGCAGGTAGATGTTATGACGTAGGCTAAGAAAGGATTTTGATCAATTCTACCCCCAAGGGGATAAAATAGGGAATGAAAGTTTGTATGAAACTTTGGCAATTTTAAACCGATCGGGCTGAGACTTTGCATGCAGGTATAAGAAGAATCATAGATGAATGTCATTGTGTATAATACAAACCTGAGAACTAAAACTGTAGTCTACACTTTAGCTCTACACCGAAGCGAAGCGAGGGCGGGCCGCTAGTTAAAAATATTAAGCAAAATGTTCTATTTAACGCTGAACCATATACGCTCTACCACCATGTGGCGTGAAGTAAAGTTCAACATGGTGCTGAGTCATTGTCATTGATTAAAATCATGTGTGCTGTTATTATGTCTCGAATCTCAATACGATTTTATTATTCGAAGTAAATCGATGGCTCATGACACGTAATGTAATTTAATATATACGTTTCTCGAATTTCGTCGTTCGTATTCATTGAACTGTCAAAAATGAAATAAGCTTAATACATTGGAAACCCCTATCTAACTGTCAATCATGTTTTAATACTCAATGGGCATGAGGTATTCGCAAATTCTTAAAACATTACAACATCATCATCAGAAAAATGACTTAAGACAAGGTAAGTTATACTATTCAAGAGAATAGTACCGTAGTAATTAAAACGGGTCGGGTAAATATCCTTGTAATTATTTTGAGGTAATTTATTGTAATAAATTTTTTTTCCAATATTCATTTAAATATTTGTTACCAAAATTCACACAAATCATGAATGTTTTTTGATGTGTAACATCTTTCCTCTCGCTTTCCTGAAAGCGCTATTTGATGTTAGAACATAATGTTCAAATGGCTTATTCCTTTTGTAATAGGTTTTATTTCTTTTTAATGTGTAACATCTTTCCTCTCGCTTTAGTGCAGTTTGTGTGAGTGATTTCGTGAAATGGGACGGAAGAGTGTAACAGGAAGTCGCGAAAGCGCGCGCTATTTGATTTGATTTTAGAAGATAATGTCAAAAGGCTTATTCCTTTTATAGTAGGTTTTATTTCTTTTTTTACTAATATAAGGTGGGGTTTCAAATGTTACACCTCATACGCGACTACTGTAAGGCTCGCTCATTTTTTATCTTCAGAGAAGGCCTGTGAATAGAGTCCTGAGACGAAGACCTAACTGATGCTCGAATATCATACAAATATCTCTTTACCTGCAAAAATCCCGGACTGTACAATATGTGTTCCGTGATAAGGGATCTTAAATTACAATATCACATACATTGGAAAATCCCGTCCGCTCCTCTGCAACCTCTGCCACTGGGTGCGCGACAGGGTTATGTGGGAGTCTCCACACTGTCACGTCATCGCCGGATGTGACGGTGTGGGTTCCTTATTGGGAAGCCAGAGTTGTATTTAAGACAGGGCAGCGGCAATTAAAGGTAGGGCATAAGGAGGGGCGTGCTCTGCAGCCTACCGCCCAATTTAAGGGTAGGGCATTGCTCTATAGTGCCTCTTCCTAGCTGGAGCTGGGTAGCTTTACGCCGGGTCTCTCCACGGACGGAGGGTCGCCCATGCAGATCTTTGGGCATCCCCCCTCTTCAACTGAGGCCGCACAATGTGGGCGTGAGTTCACCCAACACACGTCCGCTGGCCCTCTTCTGCCTGCAGGTAGGCCCCCCTTCAGATAGTGCTCTTGCAAAACATGTTTACTGGAGTCATTTATTATCATTTGATTTAACAGATATTATAAGAATAATCGAGATATCTCACTATTAGATACATATTCCGTTCTCTGGCGAATGAACATTATGCTTACACTCGGCTTAGCATAAATTTCAGATATGTTTACTTGAGTCATGGCTGTGAATATATGATTTACACGGTTCAAAGTTTACATCCTGTAAACAGAATTTCATTTGATATCATGACGACAGGACCGAATCATATCACTGAAAAGGTTGCTTAATTAAGAGTTGAAGAATCTAACTCTATCAGCTAACAAAACAAACACAAATTAATTAATTCTATCTAGACAGTTAACAAGCACTCGTGAAAGTGGGAAAGTTAAGGTATCGATTCTCGAATTCCCAGCTGAAAACCTTGTACCGAGAAGAAACCTACTAAATTTAAAGACAACTTTAATAAAGATATCGAATTACGAATAAACACCATTAGTATCGTTTTCAATTGTTTGTCAAATATTTTCAGAGATAAAAGCTTTTCATCAAAAGTGCGCTTTTGAATTCTTGTGAAGATAAATCAATGCATGTAATCACCACAAAATTCTATTGAAGATGACGAAAAACCTTCCAGTAGCTCATATTCAAAAGACTGACGGTTTGGACGCGACCAAAAGTCATGGCCGATTGATGAAATTTCATTTTTGCTGCCCTAGACGTTCGACCCTATAAAGGGCTCAGGTATGGTGGGAGTACTTTACAAGGTCCAAAGTTGCCAAGGTTGAAAAATAATATAAGGAGCTGTTATATTACCTTGCTCGTGTATCCTAAAATCCCCACTTCGGCCCCCCTACTATTAGAAAATTTGCATCAGGCAGGCTGATGCAAATTTTCTGGTGGGTTGGACTTGAGATTAGTTCGCTTTATGATTCCACGTCATTTACCTTGACTATTTGAGTTTCACCAACTGGACACACGTGTGTCAAGTCTCGTGTATCGAGTTGGTGAATAACCTATAATTATTTGTTTAAATCCAGTGATTTCATTCAATTATAAGGGAGTCGCCAAAACAAAGAACCTATCTAAGAGTATGTTTCATTATAAATTGCCAATAAAGAAACTCATGTACATACTTTGTCTAGATATTACGATGATAACAAGATGCCGTCTGGTTGTTAAAGCTACGCAATCAGTTTAAGTATGCATCTTTCAGCCTGCCTTATTCTGGCTGGCGTGACGCTTTGAAACGACTGTTTTATGTGCAAATGGGGAGAAATGAGTTCGGTGACCTGCAACGCTCGATGTCAATTTAAATACAGACGGTGAAGTCAGATATAATATCACAACAGGACATTCTAATTTCAATTATTTCAAATTGGGTGAACTTTGATAAATGTGTCACTATGACATATCCTACTGACAATACTATATCACTGTTTCCAATGATTAATATCATGATACTGATAGGTGTTCCTATTATTAACACACATACGAACACATAAATATGAGTAAACACCTGTTTTATTTTTCTAGACATAAGTAGTACGTATCTTGGCTCTGCAATGACGATAATCTATTGTAGGTGGTAGGTAGGTACTCAAGGTATCACGTGAGGCGGATCGTATTTCCGAAACAACGATAATTGTGTGCATATTGTATGACAAATGTCGGCAACAGTCGGCATTGATTGGAACATCCATTCGCACTCAATGATAACTGAATAGGTGCTTGTCATGTCACGAGTATCGTCGGTATCGCGCTGCGTAATCCTAAGGCTCATTACGTGCGTAAGCGTAGTCCTCGATAAGGGGCCTTCCATTAATCACGTGAGGTTTTTTTTGGCGTTTTTAAACCCCCCCACCCCCACCCCCCGCGATACATGGTGAGATTTAAGACTAATCTCCCCCCCCCATATATCACGTGTATTTTTTAGTATATGGGTATGGGCGCAAAAAAATGTACAAATAACATTCATGACATCGTAACACACGTTACGTACATGACAGAACGTTACATACATGACCATCATAAAGCTTAGTTCATAATAGAACCTATTTAGTACAGTCAATCTGTCGAAAAAAATATCGTTTGAGTGAAAAAAAACCTAAAGGGTAAGTCTTGTTTTTTCTGTTGCCAAATGACGTCAGTAAGCCACCTTGGCGATGGGCATGTTCAACTCGTAGGCGTTTTTTGAAAAACTCAAAAAAACCGTCAAAATTTTTTTGAAACGCATTTTTCTTGTTTTGTATGCATTTTAGAAATTTTTTTTCGACCATAATTGTAGAGGGCGTTGAGTGCTACAATTTATGTCATTGTTGCAATCTCATACAACAAAAAATGCTTATTGTAGGTGGCGCTAAAGTCTCAAAAAAGTGTTTTTTCACTTTTTCACCCTGAAAATATCATTTTAATGGAAAACTTTAAATGGCAAAGTTGTTTCGTACATAATTACCAACAACTTTTGTATAAACAATTTTTTTGTATTACTTACTGTTTTCAAGTTATAAATTGCGTAGGTATGAAAATTCCAATAGAGCGGTTTTGGGCAGTTCACGTACACATTTGCAGTGCACATTTCAATGTACGTATTACTATATTTTATTTCTTTTCATGATTGAAAAACAAAAAAAAATGAAAAAAAAAATAGTTTTATTTTTATTTTTTTTCATGATTGAAAAAAAAATGGTAAAAACGTACATTGAAATGTGCACTGCAAATGTGTACTTGAACTGCCCAAAACCGCTCTATTGGACTTTTCATATCTGCGCAATTTATAACTTGAAAACGGTAAGTAATACAAAAAAATTGTTTATACAAAAGTTGTTGGTAATTATGTACGAAACAACTTTGCCATTTAAAGTTTTCCATTAAAATGATATTTTCAGGGTGAAAAAGTGAAAAAACACTTTTTTTAGACTTTAGCGCCACCTACAATGAGCATTTTTTGTTGTACGAGATTGCAACAATGACATAAATTGTAGCACTCAACGCCCTCTACAATTATGGTCGAAAAAAAAGTTTCTAAAATGCATACAAAACAAGAAAAATGCGTTTCAAAAAAATTTTGACGGTTTTTTTGAGTTTTTCAAAAAACGCGTACGAGTTGAACATGCCCATCGCCAAGGTGGCTTACTGACGTCATTTGGCAACAGAAAAAACAAGACTTACCCTTTAGGTTTTTTTTTCACCACTCAACCTACAGATTGACTGTACTAATTGTAGTAGTTCTACTGGTACTAAATAGTTCTAGGCCTGTGGTGGTGATATTATATTTTTTTGATTAACGTTTGGCTTTAGATTTTTTCTTCATATAATATTCTTTGGTTAGCCCATCTTCTTTGTAGTTTTCGTACCAAGAATGTGTTTTCATGAGTTTCAGCACACTTCAGTGATATTATCATTTTTCGCAATATCTTTTGACTTCATTCTGCGACGATTTTGACTCGCCACTGTTTTCTTTTCAATCTTTTATTGTCTTCGGTACATTCCGTGTTTTTTTCTTTTTTTCTGCATTTTTTGATTTTATTTCTTCGTACTTCGAATGATTTTGGGTTCGTAACTTTACACAATATTTTGTTTGCCTTTCGGCATTTCTCAAAGGCATCTGGAATATATATTTTTAACTAATTTCATCCTACTAATATTATATATGTGAAAGTTTGTATGTTCGTTACTCAATATAGTATACACATATAATGTGTGCCAAATTTCATCAAAATCCATTGTGCCGTTTTTGCGTGATTGAGTAACGAACATATAAACATTCAAAGGATTCTCAAAAAACCAAAGTTAACTCTGACGAAGTCGCGGTAAGGTTATATTTTAAGTAAAATAGTGTAATCTCCGCCTTAGAATCGGTCATGATTGTAACGTTACACATTTCGTTACACATTGTAACATTCATGACACAAAAAAGCGTGCGACATGACCTAAAATTCAAATATCATTTAACTGCAAACAACTACGGATTGTGACGTAGGGTTACCGTTTTCTGTGATAATACATCTTTCTAAACACGTTAACAGTATACCACAACAAGCAGTACTTACCTTGCAATCAAACATACAAAAAACAATATTTATTGGCGACAAATCTGAAGTCAACACAAATTACGATTTTTATTCGGAAAAATATGGCCGATTTTTATTTCTGAATGTTGTATCTTGCTTAATAGTGTTGCAGTTTAAGAAAATAGCAAAAAATATCAAATCACATAAAGGAAACTGGTAGAAACAAACGTTACATTCATGACGTTACACACTCATCATAAAATTGGACACTTTTTTAAAAACGATTAAATATGTAACTGAATCGCTATTTTAATAAGCACGTTTAGAAACACATTGAGAAACTATCATAAAGCATGAGTACAATTTAATAATTAGAAAAAAACTATTTTTTTTCGGAATTATTGGCAATTTTTGATACAAAGGTGGTAGTTGGACAAACAATTTTTGTATGGGAGTGAAAGCACTACCTTTTAAATTATATTTTTTTTACATATATTTTTTAGGGATGGTAGGTTACATTTCGTCAAAATAATCTAAACAGAAGCTCGTCATTCAGAACAATGTTCAACAAATGACATTTATCAAATAACTTCGAAATTATGAGAAAAATAAAATGGGGACAAAACGAAAATGATATTTGTACAATTTTTGGCGACCATACGCATATTTTTATTTTGTTTAAATTTTTTTTAAAATACAGGTATAAAGTATCAAGATTTTATTATTTAATGTACAGTATCCTCGGACCCCGGAAATACACGTGATATAATACTACCCCTTCCTCCCCTTTGTGATATTTCGTGATTTTTATGTACCCCCCCCCCCCCCTTCGAGCCTCACGTGATTAATGGACAGCCCCTAACATGAAATTTATGTAATGGATTTGGCGATTGTGTAGTGCAAGCACAAAACGCTGACGATGAGCGTTTTCATAAAGCACGTTGGTCGATGCGCGTCATCGTCGCTTAATTTTGATCGTTTTTATATGTAAAAAGTCAAACACGCTTTTTTGGCAAGTTCTATTTGCGTTTGTATATAAATGTGCGGCGTCATAGGTCTTTAGACAAAGAGATCGCGAGAATTATACAGAAAAGGTGCAAGGTTTGTGACTTTGCGGAAGTTGTAACTTTACTGGCAAAGCAATAGGCCTCAATTTTTGTTTGAATATTCAAAGTTTGAACAAATGTAACCAAATTAACGGATTCCCTTTAATCTGCCCCTTTTTCGTATAGTTTGTGCCTATCAAAATGTTGTCTCGGTATTTATCTTTTATTTTCACCTCGCTAAGCCTCTAAGGATAAGTATTGCTCAGTGATGGAAACTAATACGAAACTCAGCGGGTGCCCTGAAACTTTTAATGGTCAGCAAACTATAGTTACTTCTAAACCGATTTCAATTACGTAACAGTGAAAGTGATTTTCTGAGTGAACTTGAGACCTTTGATCTTAACAGATTGTTAGTAAGGAAGCCGATAAAGGACGCATAGGTATAATGACTATGCCTGAATAGCATTTAAAGAGTAAACTGAGTCTCGTCTGTGCTGCTCTATGCTGAATAGACCTAATATATTGCATTACAATACAACTACATCAAATCCTCTAAGCTGAATTAATTAATATATTCCATTACAATACAACTACATCAAATCCTCATTCACCAACAGAAACCTATAAGACTTCACTCCATTATCCCTTACGTGGTTGGTAGAGCATCAGAAGTGGGCAGTGCAGGTTTAGAATACAAATTGTACTGACATCACACGCATAACCACATTTGGCACTAGTTTATATTTACAAAAAAAAACTTATTTTCATGTATCACTAGATTTTTTTTAAACCTTTTGCTATCGAAGCGTAAAATAGCTAAATTATATTAGAAGTCGGCGCGCATTAATTTGTTACAGTGCACACGTGTCAGTGTATCTTACCAAATAAGGCATTAGATAGCAAAAACCCGTGCAAACAGCCATAATCATTTCGCATACAATCAGACGAGGCAGATGGTGCGCAGGTGCGCCCGCGCCGCGCCGCCGTGTGTCAAGGCTCGCTTGGTAAAGGTGTTCACTCACTATACTCCATAATACATATTATGTAGGTACAGCAAGTTATTATTAAAATTCATATAACCAGGCACTACAACAGACAAATGTTATCGAATAACGTGAAAATATTTTCTTTCCTCATACTATTTTTGGGATTTTACTAACAGTCGTCGATTAAAATATTATTAATAGGTATTTTACAGTAAATGGAGCGCTAAATGTGCATCCCTAACCCGCATACGATGGCATTTTGATAAAACTTTATAACTTTTGATGAGTACCGACTTTTAGATATGTAATTCTCATGGTATTCGTATTTGCTATTTGTAAACTTGACAACAGTCTCTCCTTATCACTCTGTATTGTGATGATTAGTAGAACCTGCTTTCAAAATGACAACTTAACAAATACCACAGCTTTCAATCTGGATTTTGGTAGGTTCACAGCACGGTCTCTGCCTTAGTGAATGTCACTGATGATATACGCTGGGCAATGGAAAACAAAGCGTTAACTGCCTTAGCATTGCTAGACTTTAGCAATGCATTTAATTCCGTCGATTTTGATATTCTCTTTGTTATTCTTCGTTCCTTAAATGTCTACTTCTGCTCTTTCTTGGTTCGATACATATCTTTGGGGTCGCTCGCAGTGTGTTCGCCTTGATGATTCAACCTCTGATGGGTGTGACCTCTATGTCGGCGTACCTCAAGGAGGTGTTCTCTCACCACTCATATTCTCCATTTTCATTAAATCTGTTACTAGATTAATTTCCTCCAAGTTTAATCTCTACTCAGACGATTTGCAGCTTTACCGTTATATCAATATTGACGAAACGGACTCCACCAAAAACTGAAGACCTAAACCGTATTAGTACTTGGGCACAGTTGGGGTCTCTCAGTTAATCCAAGTAAATCACAGGCAATCATCATAGGAAGTAGGTATATGTCACATTCCTGCCGTTCCTTTCATTTACCGCCAGTATCCATATATGGAATCAATATCCTTTATAGCGATACGGGGAAAAATCTCGGTGTCACAATTGATTCCAACCTCTCATGGATAGCTCAGGTCGCTAACGTTCGCAAAATATATTTTCCGCTTCAGATATTACAATGATTGCAAAATTTCCTTCCCTTTCTTAAAAAAAAAAAAAAAAAAAATTACCCTTGCACATTTTCTTATTTTTCCACTTCTCGACTATGCCGATGCTTGTGTGTTAAACACTACGGGGGTATTCCTTAATAAACTTGAGCGTCTGCAGAATCTTGCCATCCGATTCATCTTTGGGCTTCGTAAGTATGATCACGTTTCAAACTTTCAAAAGGAACCCGAGTGGCTCCCCATACGTCTGCGCAGGAATGTCCTTCCTATCTTCGGGAGCGGTTTTCTTTCACCCACTCGCCTAATGTTCCTTGCAGCTCCCATCTCACTGCCTTTTTTTAATGCTTTTTCTTTCGCGGGCCTACTGATAGATTTTTCAATATGAAATAAGCAGTACCCTTGTACAAATCTTATCGATTTTACTGTGTGTATACTTAATTAGTAAATAAATAAAAACAAATAGCCATGTAAAGTGAGCGCATAAGACGTGGTTTTACTGCCTTATAACTCCAATATGGAAAACTAACGCCTTTGGCGAATATATGCAACCGGGCTTAAATTTTGCGGTATGCACATGCAGGACCCAAACACAACCACTTCACATCACTGATTCGAGTCCAGACAATAGGAACGAATGGTTAATTGTCAAGATGAAATATAATGCCTACACTAGATGTAAAAAAAAACTTAATTCAAAGTTGTGTGTCTGCAATTCCGCATCCGTAATCTGTAGAATTAAGGTTTAGCATTTGATTTGAGTTTTTTTCATTTAACATCTAGCAGATAGTTGCTTAAGTTTGATTGTTATTCAATTATAATAGCAGCAGGTAGACAGTATTCTGTCGTTCCCAGTCGACCTTCGTGTCTACACACAAGAGGCACTGCGCGAGGAGATGAATAATAAATAGGTTCTAGCGAACCGTGGAAACTAAGCTCATAAAATGTGCTGATTCGCAGAAGTCGTTTCGCTATTTGACGAGGCAAATGACAGAAAAAAAATCAATGTTTCGGTGTGCTTTTAGGATCCTATATCTTTATGACATCAATCCGCGATACTGTTACTCAAATTGCCAAGTCGCATATTGTTCGGCGCCACGCTCGTAAAATAAACAATTGTTCCGTACGGCACAGTAGGTAGGTAGGTATAAGGAATTCCATGGTTGTTCAATGCGTAAGCTCGCTTGACGTCACAGCTCGCTCATCGAGTGGCCGTGTTAAGCGCAATCTGGTTTTCGGTTCGAAGCACATAACTTTAAAACAATTGCCTCGCTTTATTTTTAAAATGTTAACTATGTGTCCTTAAAAGTAAGCCATTAGGCATTACAAAAAAGATTTATAGTTATATTGACTGTACTGTTCAATAGGTTTTTGATGAATGAAACTTTATTTTTATTTTAAGTTATTTGTTTCTTATAATTATGCACACACAATTCTTTAAAAAAAACAATTACTCACATGTTAAAAATGAATGTCATATTTATAATGTTACCTGCAATCTGTATAATCCGGCATTTTATACAATACCTAGGCAATGTATAGAATGCCAAAAACGTCAAGCCAATTTATGAAATATTATTCATTTTATTCTTTGCCTAGGTAGTCTATACAATGCCGAATGCGCAGTCGGCAATGCGTGTAAAAGAAGACAACGAGTCGACTTTTCCATGTTTAATTTCTATTATCTATAAGGTGGCTGGTGCTTCGCCGTTCGCTGCCGCTGTGAAACTGAGTTTTTTATTTTATTACTTACTGCAGCGCAACGATCCGAAGTGCATCTTGGCTTCCGACACAAGACGGCGCCATGCTCTGCGATCCTGGGCAAGGTTCTCTCAGCAATCGGCATCCAAAGACTGCAAGTCCTTCTGCACCTCGTCGCTCCAGCGGTATCTGGGACCCGTGAGTGATCCCATTCCAGAAATTCTCTTCACGGCCCGACCGACCCTCTCCCATTTTTTCTACATGTCCGAGTCAGCGAAGCAAAGTTTAATTTCTCCCTATGATGTAAGGCTCGGAGACTAGGTTTTCCAGCTCAATATTCGTTCGTACTATCCAGTTGCTATCCTCTTTTTCTGTTAGGCCCAGGATCTTATCTTCCAAAGCATCTTTATTTCGGCGACTAGCAGCTTATACTCCAAGCCAAGTCCAAGCCTCACAACCTTTCTTAGAAATAACTTAGACACTAAGACCTTGTAAAAAGCAGCTGTGCATCTGAGTGCGCTTGGATACGGGCGTCGATCTCTTCTTCTCTTGTATTAATCTATCTATCTGTTACCGTACAAGCCAGATATTTGAATTTCTAAACCTTCATAGATGGTACCTTCCACATTAAGATCTTTCCGTTTCTCTCTAATGTTTTTAAGTAATCTATCTTCCCGCGGCTTATCCTGAGACCCGAGTTACTCTTTTGGGGTCACCGCCATTTTCATGACTTCATCTTCGCACTTTCTCAGATTACTGAGAAAGTACGAAGATCTAGCATTAGCTAGATCGTCTGCATAACCAACAATCTTATGATTACCGCTTAACTCTACTCCACCATTGACATCTCATACTTTACGAATGACGTACTGAAGTACTAAGTTAAACAGTAGCGGAGACAACGCATCTCCTTGTTTAAGGTTAGTGACTACCTAGAATTCCTTAGACGGTTCCTGTTCTTACTTTCATCCTGCTATACGTGTCGTGGTATTCCGAAGTATATTAACATGCGGAATAATGTGTTTCTGTCGCCTGTCATAAGCCTTCGTAAAATCCACAAAAAGACAGTGAATATTCTGCGCTTATGTCGAACTTTATTTCAATTTTCTAAAGGTAATAATTACTTAACCATTCTCGATGTTGAACCAGAGAAGTTCTGAAGCTGATGTGGCAGAAAGGAAATGCCTCCCTACAAAACTTCTCGTTTCTGGTTTCACCTTGGTAACACCGCAATATAAATATGATGTTGACATCCAATTGAGTAGACCAAATTTTACGTTGCAATACGTTAGATTTGTTTAGATATGATCTATCACCTAGTCGGCGAAACGGAAACCGTCACTCACGCATACTTGATCGGAGGCAGGCGGGGCTCCCCTAGTCCGGAGTCCGGCGGCTCCGGCTAGGGTTCTCGCGTGAAACAACATTATTTATTTATTCACAAGTACCAAGTCGCTTATAGGCTGAAGTTAGGCTTTTTCCGTCTTATTATAAAACGTAGACTACACAGTTAAACCTGGACTAAAACTGATGCTGTTTTGTTTGCCAAAACAGAAGACAGAGACAACATTAGGTTCGGTAAACCGAGACTAAATTTAGTCCGCGTTTTTGAATAATGCAATCTAAGTTTGAAGGTTGAACGTTATGGAGGTTCATCTGTAAAAGGGTTATTTATATTTCTACAATCATTGTGATTGAATGTGGTTTAATATTGTTTATTATATTTGTAATGAATTATTGTATAAAAATATGACCGTTCTGTCTCCTTCCACACTCCTCAGTGCTTATAAAAGGGGACAAAGTTTTTCCTTCTAGTATTAATAGAATGATGGTGAAGAATGCACGGCTTTTTTTTATCTTATCGAAGACTGCAGCCAAAACTCATTATTATGTAGTATTTTATTTTTATCTGTGGTACTGCAGTCAGCAAAGTGACTAAAGCTCAGAGAGTGGTATGAGGGTAGCTGGAGGAGCACATTCTTCTGCGCATTAGCTATTTTCATTACTAGACTCCTCCTCGCAGTTAAATCTCACTTACCAGTCATCACATAGGCCTTGTGTAAAAAAAAGGAACTACAGATGAGTCACCGACCCAACCTAAAGTTATTTCTGGAGCCGACAATCTTCACCTTTAATTGCAGACAATAATTCACGGCACAGATCAAATAAACTTTGAATCAAAGGAAAGTGAATGCGAATGGGCCATCTGGTGCTCCCGTTTGATTTGTGCGACGATGCCTATTGGAATGGCTCAATTGAAAATTATGGACGTACCGTTTGGTTCTAGTCTTAAAAATAGCACCGGAAATAGTTATAGCTAAATTAAAATTCAGTAACAAATAACAGAAGGTAGGTAAAGAAATTATATGCCAAATGGCAGAGCAGATACCTATAAACGTATAGATATTCATTTTGAAAGAATGAAACAATAAAACATTTTGTGCGACTCCTTGTGTAGGCGAAGACTTAAAAATTGCTACCGCAAAGTTTAGATCAAAGGTGCACGGACAACAAAGGCGAGATGAGGCGTAAACACGATCCTGGTAAGGGACCGCGAGCAAAAATTAGGGTGTTCCGTCCTAAGATCCATCAATTTATGTTCCCTCATAAAAATGTTAAGAATATTCGAAACTAAATGATTTAAAGCTAACCTTTGCGCAACAAAATTAAAATAGATTAAAGTACTCTGGATATAAGAGTTTTAATCACAATAACTGTGTTTCTAGTTGTATTGTTAGAGTAAAGGTACATTCTCATAGTTAAATAATTGACAAATATTTTAATAATGTTAAATTTCACATTTTTGAAATATTTGTCCGTCAATTATTCCAGTTCTTTGTATTTTTTTTATGTTTATTATTTTAATGCTAGACTTTGCTTCCGTCAAGAACACATTGGCGGCTGTTTAAAATTGCACCGCATGTTTATATACCCGTGGGAAATAATAAGGACCCGCAACTGGCTCACGCGATAAGCGTTGATACAACATATGCTGTCTGCATCATAATTTTTATGACGTCACTAATTGGGAATCTTCCATACACAACTGGAAGTGGCAGAATAATGGAACGCACCAATGACGTATAATATATAGGTAGTATAGACAGGTTATACGCCAACATTACTGCATTTTAAAATAGCACAAGTAATCCGCCCCAACTTTACTTCATTTTTCATCTGTTAATGAATCACAGTATTTATACTACTAAAACTGACAAACCTTTTTAAGCTGTCACATCGTTAAGTAATCTTTTAACCGGCTATATTAATTCCAGCCTAAACAATCGATTTAGGTTTTTCATAATGCTTTTGTAAGTTTCTCTGTTCTGCTCTTATACCGTTCTGAGCCACGTCAGGATTTATGTATATTTCTACAATTTATTTGGATCTTGAATTGCACAGGGAATATCCCGCTTTTTTAATTTAAAATTACCCCGAATTTGATACGTTATTTATGTTTTGAAATATAAAACCACTAACTTTTATTTTAAATAGTAAGCAGAATGATGATAAAATTTTGCTACCTGAATCACTAAGTCCACGCGGACGAAGTCGCGGGCAAAAGCTAGTTAGATTATATTTTTTTACTTGAATGGAACCCAAAGTGTAATTTGATTCGGTTTAATTCTATTTCTAGAATGTCAAAAGGCATTCGTGTTGGCCCGAGCGGTTGCGTTGCTGACGACGCAACTGCTGCGCTGGCTACCTAATTCTATCAAAATCAAGATCACCATAAAAGAAGACATTCCATTACTTAACGACTCTTTTTTAGACTGTCGTGTCGGAAAGTCGACGCCAGCGAAGTTTACGGTAGACGATGTAGCAAGTGGATGAGATAGTACAACTTGGATATGTTTTAAGCCAGATAAAAGGTACATTGTCGATAGAAAAAGAAAACTCTTGGCAGCAAAAACCTGATGCCTATTGTGTATTTGTTTTTCGTTCAGAGCATTCTAACAAGAAATCCTTTAAAAATCACAAATCCTACAATGAATTTAATACATAAAACATTCAATAAAAATGTAGAACTAATTACGTTTACTAACTTTATTTTAGCGTTAAATTGCAAATACGCATGAACATGACGAATTGTGGATTAAATGAAACGTTAACATTCCGAATAATAGCGTTTTATTCAAATTTAATCTATTGGACCATGATCGTTAATATAGGTATGGCTATTGACTGTCTGACCCAAGGGGAGGGATAAACTCGTTCGGGTCGCCCACAAACCCAATGGCATAACAACTAATAACGCCCATGACTAATCACATAAAGATGAAATCTCCACCGGAACACGAATAGCTGATGACTCACATAAAGATACTTGGAAGGAATTGCTTCAAAGGATCATTCATCACTCCATCTCTAAATACAAGTTGTCATCACGTGAGAGAATACATCCACTGATTCGACCCTCAATATTATGAATTAGTGTCGCCGCACACGGGCCACCGACCACAACCACAAAACGCCGCCACCGGCATATTTCCTGTAGTTTTTATACATTTTATATGGACTCGTCACACACGGTACGCCGGTGGCCGCCACATGCTGCAAATCGTCGTTGCTCGCTTCTTGTGGCCCGTGCCGGCCACTTAATGCGCCGATACAAAACGCCGCCAACCGTCACTCGCGGGATTGCCCACCCCTCCCTCCCTTATCTTAGTCGGCTGCCTGTCGCGCGCTTCTGAAACTTTAGTAGCCGCTTCTAGCTTCTCGTGGCGGCGTTTGTGGCTGTGGCGTGTGGCCCGTGTGCGGTGACACTTAGATGTGAGCCTCGAAATGAGAATAGTAATCGAACTGGGTTTATAAGGTAATGTCAGTGGACTCGAAATGCGAATTAATAGATTGAGGTTTATCACGAAAATAATTTTGTGATTCGTACGTACCTAGTATTTATATACACACAAGAATAGAAGGTTACAAAGTATCGTATCTTTTCGAAACACACACAATACGCATTTAACACAGGTAACAAACAAATATTGTTCCCAATAAATATTTGCATTCAACCTGAGCTGATTAGCTGTGGTAATACATACTGTAATCACAATGTTGGGAGATTACTACAAACTTACAGGTGTAACCACAAAATAGATAGTACAGAAGGTAATCTAAATACTAAGTGCACACCGCATACAAAGACATCGCTCACTGACACGATATCTCGACCGCTTGGGACCAGTGAGAGCGCGAGTTCCACTCGCTTGAGACACAAAAAAAATTAAAGATCAGTAGTGGTCAGTAGGCTGTTTGAATTTTATATTGAATTCAATTAATTTTAAATTGTACCTAACATAACAATAAAATTAAAATACTTTAGTTATTATATTGGTTTATATTTCCATTCTCTCTGTTCAATAAATTAAACAACGAGTGCGATGCTACCACGTTTTTTGTGCACAATTCAAAGTTGACAATCTTAGCGCGATCGCCGAGCGTAAATATTATGAGAAGTAAAGTACAATACATGGAATTACCTTCTGTACTATAAGTTTTATTGTGTAACATACAGTTACATGAATCTTTATATAAAAGCGATCTTAGGTCTTCATTAGCCGATTTTACGTTACCGTCCGTACCGTAAAGTACCGTCGTGAACACAACGGTGTTTTCGAATTGTTTTTTTGTGTATGTTTTGTTCTTTCGCGACGAGATATATTGATTTGAAATGTCGTAAGACGTCACCTCACCACAATTTTTACTTAGAAGTGACGTCACAAACTTTGATACGCAATATCTTTTTAATTTTTGGTTGATTGACAAAAGAGAAAATAAATATCCATTATTTTTTAGTAATTTGACTGACGGACTGAAATTTCGTATACTTTACCCCGTTATCATGACTATCCCTGTATGATGGGATGTGGGAGACCAGAAAAAGGAGAATTTACCAAAAATATCATCATCTGTTGAAATGTAAAATCGGTTGTAAGTACATACATAACACTGCACTGAACAGTTTAAATTCTAGACACGAATAAATGGGTAGCTTACGTACCTAAGTAACACGTAATGAATTGCGATAGAATTGAATGACCATGCGTCGTCAATATTAATTGTTGGAGTCGCCCATCGGCGCCAATGTATAATATAAAGTATTTTCTATATGTACATTTGATAGCAGTATATTTTTAACATGCTCTATAGAGAATGAAAAGGCTACTGTCAAATTTACAAAATAGTTAATACAAAAAGCCATGTTAAGTGCCAGCATTAGAGACAGAGCAAATTGTTGACCTAGATCAGGAATGGGCAAATTACGACTGTGGGCTATGTCCGGCCTGGAATGGTGGAACCCGGCCCGTAACCACACAGCATAAATCAAAGATTCGGATTAAAAAGTACAAGGACCACCCCACTGCCAAACCTGGTACCTACCTTTAGACTTTATAGCAATCAGGGGCAAATTTACCTGCTGCTAGCTGCATGGTGGGGGGCATACGTTACTGAGCTATATTTCAATTTTATTTTATTTACTCATTCTAGGGTGGGTAAGTGGCATAAGCTAAAACTAAGCCTAACATCAATTCTGATAGTAAATATTGGCATGATATAGAAAAAGTTTGCTCAATCCTGAACTACCTATGCTGTAGGAAATATCAGATAATAATAAAATTGGAGAGATTCTCTGTAATTTTGCATACTAAGCAATTTAGAATATTTGATGAACCTGGTTAGTACCTTAGTAATGTAATGAGCATGTGAATCTAAAAAATGAAGGTTTGAAAAAATCATAAATTTCCAGTTATAAGCATTTTCTTAAATTTATATACATATGGGATTGAATAATTTCATGTAACCTTGATCTTATGATATTATTATTATTATTCACTTATAAACTACATGATAAGAAAAACATCATATCGAGCCCTTACCGCCAAATTATCGTAAGCGACACTTTTGTCGAAATGCGTTTTTTGTGGAAACTAATATTTTAAACCGTAACGGACCCATCTCTGTTGCGATTTATTTCCCTCTATTCTTCCCTCTATTATATTATTACGGTGTTCTTTTGGAGGGAAATATCAACAGAGATGGGTCCGTTACGGTTTAAAATATTAGTTTCCACAAAAAACGCATTTCGACAAAAGTGTCGCTTACGATAATTTGGCGAATGTCGCTTACGATAATTTGGCGGTAAGGGCTCGATATTATTCACACAATTACAATGACATGGCATGGGATACTCAATCCTAAGTAATATATTTTTTTTACTAATATGCAATATCCATTTAATTGAGTACCCATAAATGAGAAAAGAAAGATACTTAATTGATTACCCACATTCTTCTTGTCTATACTAATATTATAAAGCTGTAGTTCGTTTGTTTGTTCAGTTGGACATGGTAATCTCAGGAAATACTTGGTATAATTTCAAAAAATCTTTTCGTTTTTGATAATTAATAAAAATAAGAAAAATCAAGAAAAAAGCAATATTGTCCCAAATATTCATAGGTAGTTTGTAAAATAAGACTCTGAAAAAGAAGGAAAATGAAAAAAAAACCAGATAGGTTTATTGAGAATGTCTTGATTAACCATAAACTACCAATTTTTTTAACTCTTAGAAATAACATTGTCAATTCGCAAATTGCTAAGTAGGTTTACAGTAGAATTTTTATTTATGAGTTTGTTGAGAAACTCCCATATACCAAAGTAACAAACCATTTTATTCATTGGTGTATTTGCAGATTACAGTATAATATTTACTTATTTGCTTATATTATATATTACTATCAAATGTTACAAAAATACAATTAAAAATAAAAAAATAGTATTTTACTTTATATAACTTATTACAATACAAATAAAAATATTTATTTTACCATCTTGGGAGTATTTAAAACTTTTATTTGTCTTCAAATCGAATTTAATATTTTATTATAAGAAATATAAAATTTGTTAAATTAAACCAAATGTAGTTTTTAAAAACAGCACAACATTAAATTCAAAATTGCACAGAAAAAATATTGTTACTAAAGTTTTGTTTTTTATGAATAATTATTTGTTTGGGATTGTTAGGCTAGTCTGCATAGCGTAATAAGAAAAGAGGTCATAAATGCCAACATATGTAATTTAAATAAAATAAACTGAATTAAAACAGTAATTGTCTTTACTTATGATTTTCTCACTGAAAAGATAACTGGATCTTACATTTTTCAAATTTTTAGTCTGTGGTTACTTGGCGAATGAACTATTTAAATGGTTTCATAATTTAATGTAGTGTACAAGTAGGGTTGCCAACCCTACTATATAATATAGTATCCTAACTATAATATGATATCAAATCAAATACTATATTTCAAATATATATATATATATAGTAGGCAAAATTACTATATCTTGCTTAAAGCAGACTTATGCCAGTAAAAGTTTTCTTAAAATGAAAACTGAATTATTGAGTTAAAGAGCAGCAAAAATTTACTCATTTCCAAAATAAAGTAAATATTTTAACCACTTTCTATATTTTTTGCCATCTACTTTATTTCTACGGGTTCTAGCTCCGAAAATACTATATTTGATAGAAAAAAAAGTTGGTAACTCTATGTACAACTTAAAATTTTGCTTGCTTGAACAGTGTGCTTCTTATTTTATTTACCTAGCATTTAAAGAAAACTCATAAAGTTTAATACAATATTATAATAAGTAATTAGTCATAACCCGGTACAGGTAGCAGAAAATAATTTTATGGCTGCTTTTAAACCTACCTGCTTCTTTTTTTTAATGTCTTCATAGTAACAAATTCTCGAAAGACGAAACAGTGCTGTTTTAATATCTGAACAACAAAATATTAATTTATAGATATTTTACGCTATGAAAGCGTGTAAAATTTTAAGTATAGGTTAAATCGTGAAAAAGCAACAAGATAAACAATGAAGAGGCACCGGAGAACGTGCCCGTGCTCATGCCCAGTGGTTACCAATTCGACTTGTTATTTAATTTTACTGCTATACTTACAAATAATCCCAAATTATTTTCAGTTGTCGGCTTACAATTTAGCACTAGAAATCCACCATTGAGCACATAGTTTTGTATTTAGCACAAAATAGTGATCTAAAACAGATCACAAAAGTTGTGGCTATCGTACGTTAGTATACAAATCAAAGTTTTCAAAATACACTTGATACTTTCTACGCAAATATGTCACAGTTACTAATGTAGTCACTTTTATTACAATCTATCCAATTCTAGATTAACATTTTATAGTTAAGTCCACACACCACCATTATTGCGCACGCATTTTGACTCGCTCGTTCGCATCCGGTCGTCACCCCTTCGGTGACATTTGTTTTTTTAAATTAATTTATTCACGACTATGGATTCGAGTCTTTTAGTCACCGTTAACATTTGAGTTTGACGGAATTACCAGAACAAGTTTTGTAATTTCTACTACTCAGTAGTTCATGGTATTAGTAAATTCATTTTTTGATGAACATGAGGAAATGAAGATTTAAATCAATCTTCTTTACACCATTAAATAAAAGTATTCTTGAACTGAGAGTGGATTGCCATTTTATAAGGGAATTGCCTCTGCTAGTAGTTATGTCCATGCCTTTGCATATCCCAATAGAGCCAACTTGATAAAAAAATATTGATAGAACTCTGTGGAGTGTGGTGACAGTGACAATTACCAACTCAAAACAAAACTGACGTGTTTGTTATTTATTGAAAATATGTACCTATTTTATTAATACGAAGTGTAGTGTTAAATTAAAAGTTTTGTTTCATATGGTCTTTGAATTATTATTACAGAAATGTCTGACTCTGAAAGATTGATACAAAACAGTGGGCCTGCAGGGGAAGGTGGTGTACCAAACGGAGATAGTGATTTGCCCCCTGTTGTTAACGAACGCGAAGCTTACTTTCAGGCTTTACGACTATGGATTCAGCAAGCCCAAATGTACCAGAACATTTCAACATGTTTTCCTTATTATATGATGACCTTTCAAGGCCTGCAAAATAATCCAACGAACATACCACTTCTTAACAATAACTACCAGTTACAGGGGCAACAGTTTCCATTTCAAGTGCCCCAGCCACCTCGCAATGCCCCAGAACCCCAAGTCCCTGTAGAACAGCTTACTCCCGTGGAAGGTATGTGTAAAAATATTAGTAACAATTAATATACAGTACTGTGTAAGTAATTTAAACTGAATTAAACCCTTTTCAAAATATTTCTAGTGATAGCAAGACATGGGGGATTTGAATATATGATTCCACCACTTTACAAGAGGCTACTAGCTGAGTTCATTGATTTCATTCTGCTTTTTATCTTAAAGCTGCTAGTAACATTTGTTGCCGTTGATATGTTTGAACTGATGTAAGTACATATAATTCTTATTTATTAAAAGCAAACATAAATATGTTCCTACTTATTAGGAAATAAAAGAAAATAAAATTTGCAGCATTTTCTTTTTTAATTAAATATTATAATCATGAGACCTATCTGCATTTCAGAGACTTGGAAAAGTTTGATTTTTATAAGTTCAGTGAACACTATGATGACTATAAATATGCAATGGAACTCACTTCTGAAATTCTGTTCTTAGAAATCATATACAGAGTTCTGGTTTGCATATTTGAGGTAAGAAAATAATTAAAATTTTCAATTCTTTGTTTATATCCTTGTGGGATTATTAAAGCATAATAAATGTGGTAGATTGTTACATATAAATACAAATATCTCTTTTTAGGGTTTCATACAGAATGCATATCGACTGTATCCTATTACTAAGAGTCCACTCATGTAGTGCAGTTTAATCGCTCAATTACACTTGGTCATTAGCCTGTATTAGGGAGCGCGAAAGACATTATTCAAATTAAGCATCTGAAGCAATAGTTACACTTTTTATACGGACTGGAAGACTGTGTTGTATAACCAAACTGAAAACTACCCCAATACAGGCATATTCAACTCCGTTAATATACATATGCATGGCCTAATGACCAAATGTAATTGTGCCGTAAGTTGTACGATTCAGGGTATGATGATGATCTTATGAAATATTAGATATACATCTGTTTAAAGAATCTCTATGGCTATGGCCATTATAACAGCTTTATTTTGACTGGACTTCAACAGTTATAGCTTTTTAAAAATGTGATCATCTGGCCACTTCTTTATGCCTATAACCTACCTTCACGGAACCTATTGCATAGTTTTTAATTAAATTGTTATAATGTGTGTTAAACTATTTGCCTTATTCAGGTGGTTAAAAGGTTTGAAAGCTGTGTAGATTCTCACTAATACAGCAAGATATCTCACATTTTATTGTGAAAAGTTTTAATTTGTTTTATTAATTATACTGTTTTGGTCTTAGGCAATCTGTTTGAGTGGAAATGTGGGACGGACTGGTGGTGCTACTCCTGGGAAAGCATTACTAGGGCTGCGTGTTGTTACTGCATCAGCCGTTATTCCAGTTGAAGGTCGTCCTAAGGAGACTGTATTACTTTATCCTGGCAGACCTCTATCATTTGGCTTAGCACTTGTTAGGTCTCTAATGAAAAATTTCCTCATTTCTCTGTTATTTCCGTTGTGTGTTGTCCTTTTTGTTTTCCGTCACAACCGTACAGGCTATGACCTACTCTGTGGTGTGATAGTAGTCGAAGAAAATATGTTTCCTCGAAGAAGACATGCTCCTTAGAATATCTCTTAGATATTTATAATTTATTCTACGTTATGGTTTACTTTATTTTAAATTTGCCCTATAAGATAGTGAGTAAATTGAGTAATGTACAGTTTTGGTAATCTTTGCAAAATTTTCAGATTTATATTGTTCTTGGATAAAATTCTAATTTAGAGGATTATTTTACCGTAATATGTTGCTATAGGGCAAATACTAAAAATTAAAATATCCCTTTTTGTAACATCAATTCGGTGACATATAAAATCAAGTAGACTCACATTTATTGCACACGCTTCTATTACCGTGCTTCTATTGTGCGTAATTTTTAAACAGTCGTGTTTCGACCGCGCTTTGATTACAACGACAAATTTTATTGTTCGGTTAAAAATACAAATGACACCAGATCTACACTTAAAAAAACATGTAGTCGTATATCAGGTCAGTGACCTTTTAAATTAACAAAATTACCCGACTATCTTGGCGTTTTCTGTCTCAAAATATGTCTCCCCGTTTATGCCCCGCGCATCACGTGTTCTTGTATGACATTTTCGCACCACAAAAAATATCTCTTTTTCCCTCTTGCAAACAATCGCCATTGAATCTTACTGCCACGACATAACGTGTTAATTTGAATAAATGTGTTAAATGATCTTTGTATAAGTTGATGTTTATTTATGTATAACACAGCGGTGCTCGGAAGTTTTTGATACACTTTTGTTAGGCTAAGGCCGTATACAGAAAGAAAGCCGAAAGCCGATCGGCGCCGATCAGCGCCGATCGGCGCTTATCGGCGCCTATTGACGCTGATCCTTTTTCTATGGACCGGCGCCGATCGGCGCCGATAAGCGCCGACACGCGCTGGTCCGAATAATAAATAATTTGTATTTGAATTATTATCCTTAGATTAAATCAATCTAAGTTATAATCTTTTTATAAATCTAATAACTTTATCTTTTATTAACTAAGCTCTAAAATTATTTGTTTCGTACTTACCGAATGGTGACAACAAGTCTTTTTCTGGAAGGATTGGTTGTTTATGCCAATTGCCCAATTTATCATCAAACGGTTTTTCACTAAATCCAAAATGTAATAAAATGTTTCTTGAATCATTCTTGTATATGTATAAAATCTTTGTTCATCAAATTTAATTTTTTTTACAAATAAATGATGGTATTCTCCGAAACGTTTTCTTTCTCTATTTATAGGATGTATAGCTGTTTTTCGCATTTTTAAATAAATATTTTCTAACAAAACCAAATCATCGTCCGATGAGTCCGACATTTTGCTTGATCTGCTTTAATCGGCTTCCTTTATGTAGGAAGGATCGGCGCCGATAAGCGCCGATCGGCGCCGATCGGCTTTCGGCTTTCTTTCTGTATACGGCCTTAAACACACGGAGCGGTTTTTTCACACACCCGCGTGGCCGCAGAGCTGTTTATTTTAAACTCACGAGACCGCAGTTTTCTGCGGTCCCGCAGTCACCGCGGGCAAAATCCGTCGCGTCCACCCGCAACGGATGCCGCAAACAATGCGCTGAGTTTTGATTATATATTTTACCTACCTAGCCGCGGCGGGTGCGGGAGAAAATCGAGCCGTGAGTTCTTAGCCCAAGTACTCACTGGTGGCCAGAAAATTCAGCAAAATGAATGTATTGTAGTATCCTCAGCTTGCGCACTTGGCTGCAAGCGGCCACGCTGAATTTGCTGGCCGCCAGCGCGCGCTTTTATTCCGGCGATTGAGTGAGTCTACTTGTTTTTTCTACGTCAATGCATCAATTAAATCAAAAGGTAACATAAGTATAATAGACAGCAGTAAACAAGTATTCTCTTCTTTAAAGTAATTGGTCTGTGACTCTATAATATACCTAATAAGAATATCAAAATAAATTTGCTAATCAACACAATACATGTTGCTATAAAATAACTTGTAAATTATTATATTCAATTATTTCCTCTTTCTTTAGTCTGACTAAATTCTCTTAACGCTGACGCTGTTTTGTTCAATTTCAAGTTTTCTCGTAATTGCGATCGTTTAATGTATTTGTGCCATGTGTGGATTATTTTATCGCAGATAAGGTACATAAAGTTCTTATTAAAGGGATGCCCAAAGAAACCAGTGAAAGATATCGCGTATCTTGTTGCGATAATAAATATTTTTATACATTTTTTTTTTAAATTTGATTGTCGAAAACTTATTTTTTAGGAAGTCGACTTGCAGCATGCATGACTATCATTATATAATATGTTAAAGCTTTTGATCGACACAAAATGCCAATGTTAATAAAACGCTTTATCATATCGTGTTTTGCTGGTCATGCAAGAGAGGCTGGAGTTGTTTACAAACATTTAATGTTTTTCCAAATTCGGTTTGTTATGTGAAGAGTTTATTATTGAGGTATCAAATTCACTTCCAATCCCTGTTAAAAGAGGAGACCGACTGTTATTTTGACGATACGTCTTAGTTGAAAACTGATAATTGTGTTCATTTTTTAATATATCTCTAAACCAGACACAGAGGAAATAAATACTTAACACAAAACTTCGATTGGGTAACTTCCATTTCTCCATATTAAGTCAATATTCTTTAACCAAACGTTAAAATAACGCAGTTACATGCTTATCTATTAGATTTGTTAAGCAGTATCTCCTTTAATATGATTGACTTTATGTTGAGGAAAGTGAGAAGTTTCATCTTTTAATTAGAAATATTTACTTATGTAGCAGCCTTTTAAACCATTTTAGATTTTCCAAATTATATAAATAGAGTGACAAAAATGTGTTAACCTATTTAAGATTGTTTTCTCTTAACATAAAGGTATCATTATGATTGTATCATAGTTCTGTTAGGGAACTTCTCAAACTAAATAAATGTACCTATACATATAAGTGAAAACCTAATTTAAAGGCTTTGTGATATTGATACCTAATATATTTTATTTTATACATTAAAATATTGCAATAAGGTTGAAGAAATAATTCCATTCCTTCCTTATAAGCATGGGCGCCGGCAGGAAGTTATGGGCAGGAAAGAAAGTATCTACATAGAAAAAATACATATTTTTTACCCGCGGGATGATAGTCATTGGGCTGCCGAAATGCAAACTCATCTTAAATATATAAAAGAAGAAACTGACTGTCTGACATATCAACGCACAGCCCAAACCGCTAAGTCTAAAGAATCCAAATTTATCACGTGGGTTCCTTATGAGGTCCAGAGGTGCACTAAGAAAGGTTTTTTCAAAAGTCATCCCCGAAGGGGTTAAAATAGAGGTAAAAGTTTGTATGAAAAATATTATTCCTTGAGTTAATAGACTATTGAAATGACACAAATATTTATATAAATAAGTTATAGTTATAGCGTGTTTACTTTGGATTTTTTTTCTAGTTATATTTTCTTTAGATTTAAACATCAAGCATTACCGTGCTTAAAAAAATTGTGACAATGCATTCGTCTGGATAGCGAAGGATGCGAGTCCCGTCTGCTGCCTGGTCTGCGTGGAAATTTTTCTAGTTACCTATATTTTCTTTAGATTTAAACAATAGTTTCAGGTTTTTTCAGACTTGAAAATGGGGTTACAAAGTCTCAAAATCTATAATAATGTCCATATAGATTGTTTAATGTTTGTATGATTTAATAACAACGATTTTAAAATCCCAACTAAACGGTGGACGTGGAATACCACCATCCTCTATAATTTATAAGGGCTCATTTAAAGATATGGAACGTGACTCTGGTTATCCTAATAGGTTTTTAAATTTGTATTTGGTGCAACGCAATAGTCGGCGATCGGTACCTAGGCAAGTGCTAAATCTTATTCTTTGAGTTAATAGAACTCAAACTTGGTACGAATATTTATCGGAATAAAGTATAAAGTTTGCCATTTTAGACTGTTAAAGACGCATAATTGATTAAAAAATAAACTACACAAATCACGAATTCCACGCGGACACCCACTAGTGTGAAAATATATCTTAAAATATTAGTTATATTATTTATTTAAATTATGCAATTACGTATAAAATATCAGATTGGGTTGGGCACCGTTGACTCCCTGGATCGAGTTTTTCATGACTGCTCTGAGCCATGGTTTTTCCCAAAATGGTATCGCAGCTTTCTCGCCTCCCAAATATTGAAAGCCATTAATAATCCCTGTTGGATCTACTTTTAAAGATAAAGGTATCTAGACGCAAACGAAGTGATAAGGGTAGTCTAATTCTGGCCGCGTTCATTCTACAGTCCCCAATGCTAGTCCAATACGCTCACCAGCTAATGAGAGAACCATTGTTATCCTTACGTTAACGAGGAATAAGCTTCGACTAGTTACGACGCCGTGTTTTGTTCATGTCACTCAGGGCTATTTGTCATTCAATAAACAGATATAAAACGTAGAGTAACTAATCCAAGCTTAGTCTTCGTTTATTAATAAGGGGGTCAGAGTCTGGCAATGTAAGTGGGCAGATTGGGATAGTGTTCGTAATTTTTTTGCGTCCTACCCGTGGAAGCTGCTCTGCTTTTACTGTAATGACCCCGACATATGTGCCGATTGTGTAAGTGGCATGGTACTTATGGGGATGGATTTATTCATTCCAAACCATAAAATAACCGTCGATGGCCGCTGCCACCCTTGGCTCAATAAAGTAAGGTTAACGCTATACGCGTGCTTAACAGTTGACATGTAATTCATGGCATTCGGCTTAAATGTATTTGGCTCCGAATTTAAAATAGGAAAAGAAAAAGTATTATACAGCTACGAGGTCCCACAAGAAGGCAAGAGACAGCAAAAGGAGAGAGCGGAGGCACAACATATCGGGAGAATAGGTCAGAACTTGAATGGAATTTTCCTTCGGCAACCGTGCATTATGTATGGTTGCTTGCCAAAGATGTGGAAGGTAACTTATGTCGTGTTTCCATTTTGCCGCTATGTAAACATACTTGCGCTATGGCCCTAAACGCAAATGACAATCCCAACCTTCTAGTAAAATTCTTCGCCTCCAACTCGACCTTCATCGGAGGCGTAGCTTCCTAGCATCCAGAAATGGTCGTAGACGTCTGTCGTTAGGTAGGGCCCTACTCATTTCAGCCGGCCCAAGTGCTGAAATGAGCAGGGAGGATACCACATACCTTCTTCTCGCTCGTTGCTGAATGCGTAAGGCATTTCCCAGACAAAATAAAAGTTGCACTCACCAGAAAATAATCCTGGCGGCGTCTACGCTCAAAAGTATCTTGATCTGCTATTTTGTGCTTATTAGAAAAATAAACACAATTCGAATTATTAAAAAAAAAACCCAACTGACTAACAGCTATAATCTTATTGTTGCAAGGGTTCTATTCGACTGGTAAAACCATACACCAATACAAGAACTTGACCTGACTGTTGCTTTGATATTATGCTTAGTACCATGGGATAATCTGCGGGAAAACTCATCTCAAAGGAACCTTAAACAACCATACTTTATCGTACAAGATCGTCTTTTTTAATCCGTTAATGTTAAATACTTATTAAAAGGGCATAAGCAAGCATTCAAAAAGTACAGTTCGCTTCTGTTGTTGCGCCCACGGAGAAAATTCAATGAGATGCTGTACAGGAGTTTGCTCCAGGAAATCAAGTGTCGATCTTTACTTGAGCACAGTTAGAAAGGGATGGTGCTATGTGCTATACAGAACGACATCCCTTTCTAACTGTACTCAAGTAAAGATCAACACTTAGTTGTCATTCTGTAATACGAGCCTTAGAGTGTTGCAGGTGTAATAAGGATGATGGAAAAAAAGAACGAGAAACTGTTTGAAACAAAGAGGAAATAGGAATTTGTTAAAGTTAACCCACTCCTTTTGTGGCGGGCGGGGCAGAGAGCATTACAGGCTGACGGGACGCTAACAGCGCCACTACAATACCTTAAGGAAACTAAAATGACGTGGCGCCAATAAGTTCTGCTTTTCTTCGCTGGATAGCAGTAATGTCGAACTTTAGAAGTAAGATAACAAAACAAATGATATCTATTAGACAAGTCCGTCCGTCTGTCTGTGGTGCTGATTCAGCGGCCAAACCGTAAGAGATAGATAAAGAGAATATTTAAGTTATAAGTTAAGAATAGTCTCTTAAGACTACAAACCGGATTTGAGTAACGTAGCACTTCCGGTTTTCGAGAAATCAGGTTTTGGTGAACATTTGGTTCACTGGTTTGCTAGTACCTAGTTAATTTGAAAAAGAAAATCTATTCATTCATTCTGTTTGAAAGTGACAAAAGGCCTCCATACTATATATTTCAGTCATCCCGATCATATTATCGATAAATTATAATAGCTATTATTTGATCCTGTTTTACTAAAATCCATGCAATTGCATTGTAAAGGAAACTGAATTGAAGATTGTAAAGATTTGTCCTGTCAAATAAATGAGGTGCAAATCAAATCGTAAGTTTCACTTTGGAACCGCGTTTTTAATTTCCTCGTCTGGCAACATATATGTCGTAGTCTATGACTTCTCTGTATCCAGGTCATGAATAAATTAAAAAAAAAAGTCTGACTTGCGTTCAGGAATTTAATTGTTATTTGTGTAGATTATAACTGTCAAATAAAATATTGAAAAAACACAGCACGGCAAATCATTACCTAATATCTTTATATTGTTTAATTTTAATAAATTCTTAGCCTTTTTAATACAAAGAGATAAGCTATTTTTTGCTGAGTTGGCTTGCGAGCCGCGCCGTCAGTCTGCCGTAACGTGGCGGCGCGCTACGCTCGTGTGTGTGCCGCAGGAGTGGCTTTGAGCTGTCATTGTTCATGTAGTTTTCTGTGATAAGGACTTTTACTGTGAAATTATAGTTAAGAAAAATAATTTACAAACTCATAATGTCGGCGTCTGGTGAATTTGGTAATCCGTTACGTAAATTTAAGCTGGTTTTCCTCGGAGAACAGAGCGGTAAGTTCATGCGAATTATTGCTCTTCTGTCGTACATTTTTAATATACAGTTTGGAATTTACGATACGTAAGTATAGATTCGTCTAGACTTTATCGAATTACTGACCTATATATGCCCCTTGGGTCGTAACTTGACGATCTACTACGAGGCGTATGATCTTTTTGCTCAGGATCGTTAAGGCCGTCGTACTCCAAAATTCATTAACTTGTGATGTAGGTTACGTTCTCCTAGCACAATATGAGCGTTGAACCGTCTCTAAACTGTTCTCACGCATAATACAGTGCTGTACCCGTTATCAATTATTTTTTTATTGAACATTTACAGCTAATAGGTTCACTGACATGTAACTTTTTTTTCCAGTTGGAAAGACTTCACTCATCACTAGGTTCATGTATGACAGTTTTGACAACACTTATCAGGTGAGTCATGGTTAATAGGTGCCCAGTAGCAAATAATACCTGTGTAGTTTTATGAACTTTCTCTTACTATGACCTCATGATTAGTCATCCAGCCAGGTTAAACACTTCAGCCAGATTATCTGTTGTTGCTTTGAATTGGTTATCACTATCAACAATGCAAAATTTGTGTTTGTATTATTTTGTGACCCTAAATCAGTTAATTACCTAGCAATTACCTCATAAGATTAATTTTACAGTTTTTAGTTACTATTTTAATTCAATAGCGAATAAAAATCTTTAACTGCCCATTTTATGTAACTCATATAATATTGCACATCTAACACCATTGTGACAAAATAAATAATGGCTCAGCTTTCCATTATATGTAATTGAGTTGCAAGCTGAAATTTTTGTCACGCAAAGTATTAACTATTAAAAACACGTACACGAAATCTTTTTAGGCGGAAACGAATAGAACTCGAGAAAAAAATTATTGAAAATTAATATTTTTGTAGGTTATGAGTCAATTTTGACAGCAATTTTGATCAGTGCTGCCATTTTTTCATGCAAAAATAACATGATTCTCGTTGTCTATGGTAAATATAAGTTTATTATGTTGGTACTATTGTCAAAATGTGACAATTTACCGCCATTAATGAGATCTGTCAGTCAGTGTTTGTGTTCGTCGCAGTTGAGAGCTTTTTCGTACTCCTGTTGATATTAACATCGTCTGACTACCATGGCATCCTCAAAGCCTTCGGCCTCGAGTTCTGCTGTCCCATCGCCTTAAGAGTCGAGTGTAGTGCGAGTTTTGGACTCTAATGAGCCACTTGTGTGGTGATACTTCACACTAGGTTAGGTTAGGTTAGTGTTGTGACCTTAACGCGCGAGCCGAGCGAGCGAAGCGAGCGTGCCGCGGGAGCGGCCGGCGAAGCGCCAGAAAGAAAAATTCGTTAATAGAGACTTTTTCTACAAAAAAATCAAATATCACCTCTAGGCCCTGGAAGTACAGTTTTACCTTTAAAACCCCTCTAATTTTTTATAATTATCATTTCTGTAAAAAAAACGACCCTTCCCTCTGAGGGGTCTTCCCTAATACCTATCCCCCTGAAATTTCACTACTTAAAACAGATTTAATGAATTTTTAGGTTAGGTAAAAAAAAACTGCATTTCCGCCAAAAATCTTTTATGGCAGGGGGGTCGGGGGGAGCCCCCCCTCCCCCTCCCCTACAAATTACCGCGAAATTCAATTACATATAATGGAATTAAGTACCTAAATAATTATTTATTTGTAGGTAAATAAAATTACCCATCTTGATTGTGTTAAAATTTTATAAATGAACCTACTACACTGTAAATTAATAAGTTATTTGCATTTATTATAAACAAACAAGTGATTGTTTACTTGATACATTAATCCAAATGATTAATTCATTATTTTAGAATTCAAGACATTATTCCCTTTCAGATCTTTATTTGGCAATTGTGTATCGAAATTATTATTATTCAGCCCAATAACCTTTCATTTTCTTTTAATTTACCATACTGCTGGCTATGAATGAATTCAATTTAATCATGGAATTTAATTTTTTGGTTTTTTGCATGTACTGCAATCCTTTAACTTTAAGTTGTAACACAATAGTTAACAAAGTTTAAATTTAAATTGATGTGGATTTTTATGTTTATGACGGGACAAATAAAGAAAAAGCAAGCCAGTAACATAGGGTGATGTTATAAATAATAATAATGTATACTAACATCCTCACATGTAATTGACATTAGTAACAGTAATTTAGCTTTTAATTGGTTGTGTGCTAAATTGAGTACAATATATAAAATTAAAAAAAATGTGGCTTAGTCGCCATATCTCAATATGGCATCAGTGTTTGTTGTTTAATGATAATTATGTATCTAAATTTGATCATTTACTACATTGTGATTAAATAATCTAAAATTTCTTTGTTACTCATTAATTTTAAAAAAAGCAAGAACAGTCCAGATATATGTTTCATTGTTTTTAGGGTCCCGTAACAAAAGGGTAAAAATGCGTATGTGTAAATGAACCTGTGACATATTACTGTCACTCTTGTCATCTGTCTGTCTGTTAGTATGTCACAGGTCTCTAGATTGTAAACTGAATAAGTTACAGAACTTAAATTTTGTTATTTTATGTAGAATGTTTGCCCAAAGCAAAATATTTAGTTAAGATTGTTTATTTTTCTTTTGATACCACCATGTAACACATCATTGTCTGAGAGCTCATTGAGTAGGGTATTAATATAATTTCTTTTTTTTTAATTCACAAAGGGGGGGGGGGGGGGTCAAAGTTGTAATTTTTGTCACGGGGTCTATCTCAAAATCAGAACTAGTAAAGGATGTAAAATTGATCATTATAAAATCTCGACCAGTCCCCCTAGCATGAGCACCCCAATTTAATTTACATTATATCACGTTTTTTATTGCGCCTAACTGTCAAAGTCTATAGTAATTTGACAATTGAGCGTGATAAAAATGAGCTATATATCATCTCGCGGTGCTCATGCTAGGTGGGCAGACGTAGACAGTTAAAAACCGTGCCTGGCCCCGGTTAAAATCGCATTCTTGAAAGTGTGAAGGAAACAAATATATTATTTTTCCCTTCGAGGTTTTTTGCGACGTCTAGCTCGGAAACGGAACTATTTCATATTTCAGTGATATTATAGGGAGCTTTAATTATAAGATTAGTTTGTTGCACGGAACCTTAATAGAAAGAGCTTAGACTCTCGTTTGAGCAGTTTTTTTAATATAAACTACATTTTGTGGCCATGCATTAATACAGAATTCTGACAGACACTGATTATGATTTAAAAAACTACCTACATATTATTGGCGAAATTTATCTAGGTGCACTCGTTTTTTTTTTGGTTGCACATTTATATAAAGAAGAAATTTTGATATAGTATACTACCATGAATAAAAAATAAGAGATACTACAATGATTATTTTTCGCCAGCGCTTTGCACTCGGCACTTTGCCGTGGAAGTTTTCTTTTTATTAAACTGAGTCTAAATTGTAAAACTTACATGTTTCTCTCACAAGAGCACTGTGTCCGACCCACAAAGAAGTAAAGGAAACAGTTGTTTTTAAAGATTTATTAGTATGTTGTTTTACATGATCGGGGGAAAGAAGGTATAAGTAATCAATAAAGTACCTGCACGTGAGTGCGCCCCGAAGCAAGCGTTCCTAAAATGCCGAAAACACTACTCGTCACGAGTCCATAAATTGGGAGCTTTAGCTCACTAGGGAACAGCGAATCTTCCTTTAGGGATCGCGTCGAAAATTGATGTTAATGCCGAAATTTCGATCAATATCTTTATTAGAACTAAGACAATAAATAAGATAAAGATAATACGAAGTATTCAAAACTAGTTATACTTATAATTCTTATTTTTTAAGCATGTAACTGCTTGATGTTTAAATCTAAAGAAAATATTACTAGAAAAAAAACCTCGCGGACCAGGCAGCAGCGTCTAGCGAATGGCTAGAAGGATTTATACGCGGCTATCAGGCCCGCGGTAGCATAATTGGTCAGTGCATTCGCCCGGATAGCGAAGGGTGCGGGTTCGAGTCCCGTCTGCTGCCTGGTCCGCGTGGATTTTTTTCTAGTTATACTTTCTTTAGTTATACTTAGTTAAAAATTTGCAATTTTAACTATTACTAATTGCACTTTTACATTTTTTGCGTTGCATTATAAATATTTGTATGGCACCTCGCGTTTAGTTAAGTTATGAAACAACAGCAAACGTACTTTTACAGTCGGGACCATAGATGGACGGGACACATATTTTACACACTTTGTAAATCATATCATAATGCATCGGATCGGATGATATAAACGATGATCTTTATTGACAGTGTTTTGTTAATTGTTTAATTAACTTTTCAGGCCACGATCGGCATAGACTTCTTGTCAAAGACGATGTATTTGGAGGACCGCACCGTGCGCCTGCAGCTGTGGGACACGGCCGGACAGGAGCGCTTCCGGTCCCTCATACCCTCCTACATACGGGATTCCACCGTTGCCGTTGTAGTTTACGATATCACTAGTGAGTATATTTAATACTATCTTCTTACTTTACTTTAGCAACATCGACAAAGTGCGAGTCGCACACGTCTGTTTAAGAATGACTAAGGTTCCAGCATGGTATCGCAAGTAGGGCTGCCAGATGCTGGCTTATCAATTCCGGGACATATGCATCCCAACCCCCTGAAAAAACAAAGCATCAAATCAAACTTCCCTTTATTCTACCATCAAGCAGCTGGCCTGCTTTTGTTGTCATTCTTTATTAGTTTATTTTGTTACGAAACTAGCACATTATCAGAATCCGGGACTATAAGGTCTAATTACTGAACACGGGACAAGATCAATCAGTCACAATCCGGGATTGTCCCGGAATTTTGCGGCCTACGCTTACACACTAATACGCTTTGCCCGCCGCTTAAATTCTATATACATACCTACATTACATATTTCATAATAAAATGGTAGGCAAGTCAAAACTGTACAATGAATATTTTTTTAAAGAATCTATTGTACACCACACCCCAAGTATGATCTACAATCGATACCGAAGCCAAAAATGTAGTTTTAAGATTTTTTGTCTGTTTGTCTGTATGTATTTCCGGGATAAACTCAAAAAGTACACCATGGATTTACTTCAAATTTAGCACGAATACTATTAAAAAGTCGGGTGAATATATAGGCTCCATATTATCACGCTATCACCTACGGGGAACGAGCAGTGAACCTTTATTTCTATCTAACTCCACGCGTACGAAGTCACTGGGTGGCCTAGTCATATATAAGAGCAGATACTCACTGTCGACAGGTCGCGTCGCGCCGGCGACCGTGCGTAATTGCTCTAAAGAACTACTGCATCACGAACTTTTGGGATAGGACATACCTCCTCAATCATTAACCGCTGTAATGTTTGATATACTGTTGAAAAACATGAATTTAAATAAAAATGTTGTATTGCTTTACTGTACTGCAGTGCAGTGCAGGGTAGGCAAACAGACTGTAGTTTCAGTACTTATTTAGTTTAGCCTAATTATAGCAACTTCATGTTTTAAACATACTCTTCTTCTATATTATGAGCAATGTCTCTTTAAGATAAAAATTCTTGTGACCAACTTGTCTGTTTGAAGTCTACATATTTTCAGTATGTAGGCAGACATATGCTCAGCTGAATGTTTAATGAAAGCAAGTCTTCCATCCAGTTGAGAGGTCAATGGCCAGCCAGAGAGCGCCACTATTATTCACTCACGATGTAACCTTGTAACCGTTTCAGGGTAAGACAGAAGAGCTGTTGCTTTTTTTGGAATTTTCCCACGCGATAGGTAAAACTTAAGAAAATCGTTTTCATTGCATTCGCAAAGAAAATTAATTAGATAGGACAAACCATAATTATTGTTATTACAACTAATATAATACTTTATCCCAAATTCTCATTATTGAATAAACAATTCGACGATATCGAGATTTACAAACAAATGCTTGTAACTTGTTATCAATCAATGTAAATGGTTTTTATAACTTTGACGATAACTTAGAAACTTAGAAATTGGTTCATTTACTCACTATTTCGATTTTTTCTATTATTTTATTTACATTCGAATTTGTACATATTTGCTAAACTGTACAACAGTTTGTAGGCAGCAATATAAATAAACGGTTTCATTTTAACTAGATATTAATAAATTTTATGATTCCAATATATACCCATTTCCATTAACGCTGCAAATTATATTCTCGATAAGATTACGCACAACTAAAAAAAGCACGAATAAAACATTAGAATTTCGAATGCTTTGATAAACAAGTGTCATTTCGCGCAGGCTTAGAAAATAACAGGCACAGACAATAAATTATTGGCCAGTCGAAAAATAGAAAAGGTTAAAAAATAAACAAAAAGCCTTTTGGGTAGATTAGTTTTAAAATTGGAAGGAAATAGAAACGATGCAAGCGGTTACAGCATGATTGGCTGGTTGCATACAGGGCGGCTGAACTGAAGTGCTGAAAGTGTGCCGACGGCCTCGCTGCAACTCGCGAAGGTCACGACACTGGTGGTACTAACGCGTTACTTGATACTCGCCGCGATGCGTGATCAGATATCCATTGTTCTGGAGGCTACTGGTGGATAAATGCAGCCGGAAGTTTTCCTCATCGGAAGGTGGACGATCAGTAGTCCTTAGTGCGAGTTTTACAATTACGAAAACTATGATAGTTTTCGTGACTTCTCACTCGTACTAAGGGTACTGATTTTATGGTTTTCGTTTCAATACAAATACACAGTGTTTATATTTTAACATTAAATCATTTGCGTCTATTTTAATTTTAAGTATATTTGATTACTTTTCACTAAAATGGACATAGACACATAATTTACAATTACGAAAACTTTGATAGTTTTCGCGAGCTGAAACTCGTACTAATGGTGCTGTATTTTGATAAAGCTAGATTTGTAAACAGTTATTGGTTTAGCCGACACTTTTGAAGAGTACAGAAATACAGAGTATGAAAAAATAGCGATGTTGACGGGGTATATTAAACGAAATTCTATTTAGTCCATCAGTTACATTACCTAAAAATAATAAACAGTTGTTTTTATTTTATCAATCAACCAAAAATTACAAAGATAGACTCTTCAAAGTTTGGGAGTGAGGGCTTCCGATGTCACTTCTACAATAAATTGTGCCAAGACGAGACCTCATGCGACATTTCAAATGAAGATATCCCTGTAATGCTTCGATTGCTATGTGAATAAAGTAAAAATGCGTGTCCAATACTTTTTGATAATCTACCTAATTGACAAAGAAAAGAAAGGGAGTCATCATCCCTATTATTTATAAAATGGAACACTACAGCAAGACATCATCAAAACGACGACCGTATTGTCTGATACCCGCAGCATTTCCAGTTAATTTAATAAAAATGTTGCCCGCAAAACCTCAGAAGTGTGGTAAATCTTACAAAAAAAATCAGCGGACGACAAACAAAAACGCAAGTGAAAGTCGACACTGCGTCTAATGTAGTGCAACACTTGAACGATATTACGACACCACGAAACTATTATAGTTGACAAGCCTTCGTCTGTGACATCCTCTGCATCTGTATGTTCTTTAGAAACGTAAATGAACCCTGAGAATTTTTAAAAGACCTATCCTCAGTAGAGGCCACGATGTTTCTCCATCTGAAGACTTACGGTATTTTAGGAGGGCTATTTTCCGTTCCAATTGGAGCTCCCTTCGTCCGGGGAAGTAACCTCCACCTTACATAGGACCACAGTAAAATTACACTACCTTTTGGTGGTGTTGGTATGGTGCTATCTCGGCGAGTAAAGTGCCAGAGCTAGGGCATTAGGTCAACATAGGCAACGGCGCGAGTAATATTTTTGGTATCGCAAGCGGCTATAGGCTATGGTGGCCGCTTACCATCAGGCGGGCCATATCCTAGTTTGCCACCCTTTTAACATTAAAAAAAGAATCGTAAATAAACCCTGATAATTTTTAAAAGAGCTCTCCTCAGCAGGCCCCAATTTTTTTCATCTATAGGTATCAAATGGTAGTCAACGAACGGAACTTAAATTGCATTTACTATGACAATTAACGTGTTTGCGTATACATGTAATGTTCCAGAATTTCATATCACAAAAGATGATTATGCTATTTTGTTCCATTATTCCGATTACGTTCCAACAATGTTCTTGCTGTCCAATATTCATATAATTCATTCAACTGATTTGAGATGACATACATTTATTAACACTAGGATATATAAATCTGTAGACATAATGTAACAAAACTTAATTATTTTAAGATAGTAGGAGCTCGACGGCGCAGGTGGTTAGCGCGTTCGGCTGCGATCGTTGAAGTTCAGCAACTTTCGTAGTGGTCGGTCATTGGATGAGTAACCAAAAATCTTCTATCTCGAGTTCCTCCGTGCTTCGGGGGGCACGTGAAGCCGTTGGTACCGGCTGCATCTGCAGTCGTTAGCACTCGCCAATCCGTACTGGGCCCGTGGGGAGGGTCAGGGCCCTATCTCCCTAAACCATCCATAGGGAAGGCCTGTGCACCAGCAGCGGGGACATTAATAGGCTGATGATGATGATGAATATCCTAGCATTTTGAGATGTTATTCGCTTGCACTAGAGTTTGATAAGTTATGATTATGTAAGTGGGTGGCCTTATTCTCATAATCGCGCACAAGGGAATGTCACCTACTGTACCGAACTCTAAAATAGTTTGATGCATATTGTACGAGTTTTACAGTAGTTCAGCCGCAAAACATAGCAGGTCATTATAGATTTTAAGCTAAGATTTTATGTTACAAATATATTGACGACCTCCGTGGCCGAGTGGTTTGTACGCCGGGTTTCATGGTGTCGCCGACTCTAGAGATCCTGGGTTCGAATCCGGTGGGGGCAGATGTTTGTGTGATGAATACGAGCATTTGTACTCCGGTCATGGATGTTTAATATTTATTTCTAAATAAATATACTTATATATGTACAGTATATGTATTCTATCCGTTACCCTAGCATCCCATAACACAAGCCTTATAGTGCTTACCTTGGGGCTAGGCTAATTGGTGTGAGTATTGGAAATATTTATTTTATTTTATTAACGAAAAACCGATTAGATATCTTCTTTCACGATAATTACTTTATAAATTGATGTAAATATTGTGGCGATTAACAGGGAAAATCGTTTTCATTACATACTCCTATGTCTATGTCTATTTGATAAAAGTGTTTAAAGATCTCCCTTTATTATTGTTGTTTGGATTTGGTCGCTTTTAGAAAAACGTATTGGCGCGTTTTAATTGAGCCTAAACACACATAAACCTTACTACTAACAATTTATCAAAGTAATTGATGTACAGGGCAAATAAATGTTATTTAACTCACGGAATGTACATTCGCTGTAGGTAATTCATTTGAATCGAAAGAGAAACAGTTTGGATGTCTGTTTATTACGTTATGTCGACATTAGAAGCTATTAAATTCAGCGCTTAAAAAAGTACGACGCTTAACACGCATACAACTCGGTTGTTTGTGAAATGTAATTTTGATATTGAACAATAACATCATATTCTTAACTTGTTCTCATCCCAAATTCCCAATATCTTCATTATGGAATCTTCCAGAAACAAAACCTATACACGGAACAATATGAAACTTCCAGCCTGGGGGCTAAGCGCCTAACGGTATTGCTGGTTCTTACAGGGTACAAATTGATTTTTTTCTAGAAAAAAAATATGAATTTGAGATCTCACTAATTAATATGTTATAATTTAATCGTCTCGGGTACGGCCGGTTTTATACAATCTGAGTAACTGAGCTGGGTTTGGCTAGAGAAAATTCATCACCATCTCCATGGCTCCGCCACCTCTTATCATGCTTGATTGCCACTTTAGTACTCAGAAGCTTGTTATAACCGAGACCCCTCAATTTCCATTCTTCAATATTTTCTTAAAGCTGTATACTTCACCAATTTTATTAGTGAACGCCCGTCAATAATGTCTTTTTTTTTTCAAATTCAAATAATTTTTATTGCGAATACAGGTTATTGTGTTGTCATATAAAACTAAAGCTGTAGGACCACCGTACGTAATAAAACCTTGGGACTAGTGGACGTACCTCCCTGTCCCTTAAGAATAAACGCAGAATAAGCTTCATATAGTTAATCCATGTTTTCTCTCTGCGAGGAGCTCGATGGCGCAGGTGGCTAGCGCGTTCGGCTGCGATCGTTGAAGTTAAGCAACTTTCGCAGTGGTCGGTCATTGGATGGGTGGCCAAAAATCTTCTATCTCGAGTTCCTCCGTGCTTCGTAAGGCAAGTTAAGCTGTTGGTCCCGGCTGCATCTGCAGTCGTTAGCACCCGCCAATCCGCACTGGGCCCACGTGGTGGGTCATGGCCTTATCTCCCTATTCCATCCATAGGAAAGGCCTGTGCCCCAGCAGTGGGGACATTAATAGGCTGATGATGATGATGATGATTGTCTCTGTTCGTTGAATGAAAAATTGCATTTGAGTGACATACACACGGCGTAACTAGTCTAAGCTTATTCCTTGTTTATTAATGAGGATGCTAAAGTCTTACCTTACTTCTTTTTTTAGAACGACACAGAGAAGCTATTATATCCAAAGATAATGCTTATAATTTATACATGTAATAATCACACTAATATTATAAAGGCGAAATTTTGTGAGTGTGTGCGTGTGTATGTTAGTTACTTCTTCACGTCTAAAGGGCTGGAGCGATTTTAATAAATTTTAGTATGGAGTTAGCTGACACCCTGGATTAACACATAGGCTACGTTTAACTGCGGGAAAATATCCCTAATAAAGAGCGGGTAATCCCGCGGGGCACAGCTAGTTTAAAATAAAAATACTATAAGCATGTTGCAGTAATAGTGCTGGGCAAGTGTGCAGCATGCCAATTTGGTAATAATAAAATAATGATAATGATATCTTCCTTATGGGCTTAATGTTTCTATGGTCGCATTGTAAGTCTTTACCTACTTTTAAGACATAATAATATAACAAGGATTTTGAATTACTGTACAAAAGTGTACTAGTTGCCAATTCTAAATCAGACTGATATTATAAAGGCGAAAGTTTGTGAGTGTGTATGTTTGTTACTTCTTCACGTCTAAACGACTGGAGCGATTTTAATAAAATTTGGTATGAAGTTAGCTGTCAGCCTGGATTAACACATAGGCTACGTTTTACTGCGGGAAAATATCCCTAATATACCGCGGGGCACAGCTAGTACTATATAAATGTTATTAACGAGGAATCGCTATATTCTTCACTTTCACCGAATAGTTTACTGGTGTCTTGTTTCCTCGTAGCTTTAATAAGCGCAGACGTTTGTTATAAATTACTACAGTTATCGACAAGCTAAATGCCTCAATAAGTATTGTATTAAATTGGTAGCATTTGTGATGGTATGGGGTGTAAAAAATATTTGCCTACTCAATTCAACCCCGTTGGAGCCTTGGTTGGTTGGAGCCTTACTTAACCGACAGAAACACAAAATCACCAAAAGGTAGTGTTATTTTACTGTGATATTCGGTAAGGTGGTTTCTTCACCAGATTGGCGTTCCAATTCGAGCGAAAAATCTGCTATGCCCTACCAATTTGTATTTCTTTCAGTTTTCCTTTTATCACTCACATATTGCGCGTAAAACCGCCAACCCAATGTTATAACAAGACGTGGTCCAATTATTTTGACTTTGGGATATTCGTTTCATCGATTAGGGAGTCTAGCTCGGCTCTAGTTTGATCTGTTTGTGTTGGCGAATGGCCTACATCACAGACGGACTTGGTCAAATATTTACTTTACACGTGTCACCCCTCACCTCCCCACTATTGAGCAATTACGATCCAGCAATCATTGTAAACATTTTCAATTTTATGTAATTTTGTTTTAAATTGAATATTTATTGAAGTTAGTATTCAATTTAAAACAAAATTACAGAAAAATTACAAATCAGATTGCGGTTGTCCTGTGGTTCAGATGTAGCCAATTCGGAAAGGAATCTTATTTGAACTCGGCTTATTCGGAGTAAGTTTATGTTTATTAAGTTGGAGTTTTTCTTTTATAAGTCAATATTTTTTTCCTTTGCAAAAGTTTCCATGTTTATACAAATATTATATATTTGGTAGAATTAAGCTGAATTCTATTTAAAAATACGGTGATGGAGTACTTTGAATACGTCTTTGGTGATATTGAAAAAAGAGCACTCAACGTGCTATGCCTGCGTTTGTAAATCTGTAAATCTCGAGAAGGTTTCAAATTCTAATTAGTTTAATGAAATTTCGGTTCTATCTAACCCAAGAAAAGAAAAGAAAATATTTAGCAAGGTGGAATACCTTTTGCGAGTCGTCTGCACTTTGAAGGCTGAACGGTCTCTGTTTTACACCAAATCAATACTGAATAGACACGGTTGTTCCTAGTCGTCACCACTGGCTTCGTTCCCACAGGAGAAATAATCTCATTTGTTGCCAGAGATGACGAGTACACATGTCCCGCCGTCGTTACAATTCTTAAAGAAACGAGTTTTGGTTGATTGTCCTCTACCGGTATGCTTATACGCTTATTGAGGACCCCGGTCCTACAATACGCGTTGGTGCAGGAGAATTGTTACTGGTTTTAGTGGGTAGGGAAGGGGCCCTGCTTATTTCGCCTTTTTGAGTTGAACGTAATAATCGGGACGGATTCTCACATCACACACCCTCGCTTGGCTACGCCGAGTTCTTGAACGAGGCTTCACTTTAACTGTATATAATGATAATTGTACGACGACCCGAAGGTCGTCAATCAATCGTTCAATTCGTTACATCACACAAGACGACTTCCGTGGCCGAGTGGTTTGTACGCCGGGTTTCATGGCTGTCGCCGACTCGAGAGGTCCCGGGTTCGAATCCCGGTGGGGGCAGATGTTTGTGTGATGAATACGAGCATTTGTACTCCAGTCATGGATGTTTAATATGTATTTATATAAATATACTTATATATGTACAGTATATGTATTCTATCCGTTACCCTAGCATCCCATAACACAAGCCTTATAGTGCTTACTTTGGGGCTAGGCTAATTGGTGTGAGTGTCGGAAATATTTATTTATTTATTTATTTATTCGTACAATCGTTCAATTCACTTCGTTCAGAGAAAAAAACAGCCATTGCTGAGTTTCTTGCCGGTTCTTCTCAGTACGAGGTCTGCGGCCGTAGATTTGCGACCCGATGGCGTAGGTTTTCGACATTCACAAGTGCTGGTAACAGCAGTATATACCGTGAAATAATAGAGTGAATTTGCGCCGTGTTGTCGCATCAGTAGTGATGACTCCGAACTTTGCGCCATGACTATGTCACTGGCATTGAGTATGACCATGGGCGACGGTGCCCACTTAACATCAGGTGGCCTGTCCGCTCGTCTGCTTTCGAAGGCAATAAAAAAAACTTTGAAGCCGCGAAAAATATCCACTTTCACGTCGCCTGTTCACGAAGCTTCTCGACACTAGTGTAGAGCCGGCATAAAATTACGTAAAATTAATGATGATCCAGTTTGGACTTAATAATTATGATCCTAGACAGAATGAAAACAATTGTTGACCTTCACAACAAAAGAAAAAAGCTAAAGGTAACTTAACTATACCGTCTCGATTCATTCGAGCATTATTCTTATCTCGGCGCGGCGTCGATAAAGTGATAAAATGAAATAATTGCTTGTAAAATCAACGAATAAAACTAATACGCAAATTCGCATTAAGATAACAGACAATACTTATATTTATACTCTTTTTATTTGCCGTGTTTGTGCTTCTGTCTTAGTTTGCGCAAGAATTTTCTTGTGGGGAAAATTTGTTATTATTTTTTGATTACGCTATTTATTCATATTTTTTTTTAACTAAGTAAATAAGTAACTAGTTAAATAAAATACAAAAATCACAATAATATTAAATTGCTCTTAACGATACCAAAAGTATCTTTCAACTAAAAATGAAACTAAAAAAAGAATGTTTAAAACTATTATACTTATAGATATATAATAACAGCGGCAACATATCACTAAAATAATATATTTTTATCAGATCAAGGTATATTCATACATTACAGGGCCGTGTTTGATCAAACCGGGCTACCGTCAGGAGTTAAAGTCCGTGCATATTATGACCTCATGCAAATAATGTCTTCTCCAGGCTACTGTGCTGGGACGTCGCGTCTTGAACACAGCAATGTTTTGTGTGATTTAAGCGTGGCAACATTACATTTGGCTTATTACAGAGTAATATCTGTACCACGCTCATCCTCTGTCAGATTATGCACATTTTTAATTTTGGCAAAAGAAATTAACTTTTATTGGTTCTTGAATTGTTATCGAGATAAAACGCAAACGAATATTGACTTAAAGAATCTGTGTTGTTTTGTCTTAATACTTTCGTAACGTGAGTTTAAGTCGACTCCGCCACTTTTTATTTGAGCAAATCAATAATTTATCGCGGCCATTAAACGCGACCATAAATAGCCGCCACTAAGCCACTAGTCGCTTCGATTGATGGTTGCGTCCAGTGGCTTGATTTTTATTTTTTTTGTCTTAAGGGACTTTTGTACCATTTTTTCCATACCAGCCCCATCGTAACCTGACCATACAATTTTCTTAAAATCAGTGATATATTACATATAATTTTTGCTCCCATATTGCAAAGCATGGTGTGCCTCCTCCGTAGTGGCTTAATTGAGCCACTAGTGGTCGCGTTTAGTGGCTCAATATGCGCTTGCTCTTATTCGGCAACTGCCCCTCCCCACTGATCCTCTTCTCCGACTGACCATCAATCTTTCCGTTCCTTTCCGCAGACGCGAACTCATTCCACCAGACGTCGAAGTGGATCGACGACGTGCGCACGGAGCGCGGATCCGACGTGATCATCATGCTGGTGGGCAACAAGACGGACCTGTCGGACAAGCGGCAGGTGTCCACCGAGGACGGCGACCGCAAGGCCAAGGAGCTCAACGTCATGTTCATCGAGACCAGCGCCAAGGCTGGATACAATGTTAAACAGGTAATTTGACGACCTCCGTGGCCTAGTGGTTTTATGTACAGTATATGTATCCGTTGCCCTAGCATCCCATAACACAAGCCTTACAGTACCTACTTTGGGGCTAGGCAATTTTGTGTAAAATTTTTAAATATATATTGCTCTAGAATGCTGTTTTGTCATCGATCCGAAGAATTTGATAGGTAAAACTCACAAGTTTAAAAATTTACGATCCCGAGCTCTCGGGATCTCGAGACCCTCCGTCTTCGGAAGGCATGCTAAGCTGTTGGTCTCGGCTGTATCAGTCGTGAGCATGCTGCGTTGAGTGGCAGTTCAATAATGCAAATTTTATGACATTTATAACTGCCCCCTAATTGCATCAGAAAGTCATGTTATGGCTTATGATGATAAATTGAATAGAACTCAATTAGGGAGTCCGTTTGATGAAGATTCCCACAACCCCACCTTACAGAAGTTTGCAACCAAATAGGATCTATAATTTTACGACTGGCTGGTGCAACGGTAGCGATCCTACTTTTTTGCAAAGCCTTGTGATCGTAACCCGGCAGGGTTATTTCTTTGTGTGACAGTACTAATATTTGTTCTCTTCTCTTGAATAATTAAAAATATTTGTATACTTAAGCTATATAATATGCGTTATTTAATTTCTATACAACTCTGTTTAGTTTAAGATTGGGATTAAATAATTGTTGTGAGTTGTCCAAAATCAGAATAAAAAAAATATTGATCGTTAGATTGAGCGTTAGTTTCCTTCAGTCAGTGAAATTGTAAGAGTTCCATGTAATCAGGAAGCAGGAGGCAGCACCTTACTTACGTCATTAAGGTGCTGCTGACTGCTACATCATTTATCTCTGCTGAATCAGCTGTCTTAGCTCCTCTGTCCACCACCCATACTTAATATCAGGTTGTATGGAATAATTTGCCACATATAAAGAAAACTGTCTCAGCAACTGATCACCACCCATACATACCTAACACAATGATGCATGGCATAATTTTCCACGTATAAAAACGCACACAAGTGTGATTTAGCTGATAATATCGACGTGGAATGTCCCCAGTTATTCCGGCGAGTGGCGGCTGCGCTGCCCGGAATGGACTCCGCTGAAAGCAAGCCTCCTGAAGACAGTATCCTTTTACACAAATATAAGTTCACATTATCGTACATGCTAACACTTCTACTATTAAGTGCCAATGCTCAATGGCCAGACATGCTAAAAACACTCTTAATGCAATACCGTTAGCTTGAGAATCCAGTACCGTGGATTTTCAGCTTGTTTATTTATAATTGCATATAAAGCAATTCTGTTCATCGGGGTAATGAACTTAGAGATCCTTACCTATTAGTTCTAACTCTTAGCATTACATTCTAAACAGAACACATTTACCAGTTTCTTAAAAAAGAGAAATAATAAAATATAAAAGTAACCACTACCCCAAAAAAGGACGGTCTTATAATCTGTCACAGTTCATACCTAATTGTTTGGAGAACTAAAACCTTTATTTTTCTAGCATCGATTTGTGATAATGTAGTCACTAACACATGTCTGATAAATTGACTCTCAAGCTCTCGGTTTCGCACTATTTTAAATACCTATCCCATTTATCAGTCTAGAGTCTAGACTTTATATAAGCAATGTGTCATTAACAGTTTGGTGTGCAATGTTTTTACATTGGATAGTCAGGATTTTGTGGCTTATCAACCTTAGCACTAGGTTACCCTTTATTGTACTAACTATGCCTTTTACATTGTTAATACTATGAAATCCATCCTTTATATACAGTGCATTGAGATTTTGAACCTTATGCAGGAGATCACAAGGTTTTTAATTTATCTAAAACCAACATTTTGATGTGATATTGATATCGCAACATGAAATTCATACAAACGAACGAGAACCTCATTTACATATCAAATTGATATGGATAAAAAAGCATCTCACATTGTTGTAACTATTAACATAATAAAACATGGAATCACCTTCATAATATGAGTTCAACATGAGCGTATGATTATATCATTAAGCTTTTTCATTTATGGCGAGCTTGGATTTACTAAACATGATACTTTAACAGGTCACACCTATTACCCACATATAGTTAACACGCATAACAAATAATACGCACTAATTGACACTTTGTGTCACTATTACCATTTGTGTTACCATTGTCGAGTCCCTTTGATTATGAGAAATGCCTTCTCAAATATCCTAATTTACATTCCTCGATAATATAAGTATTTTATCTGATTTAAAAGTAAAATAAGTTAAGTTTTAAACTGATATAAATTATACTTTTTTACACAACTAGTTCGAGTTCTAGTGTAAAATCACATTTACTGCCACTTTTGTGACATTTATTTGCTAAACTATATGCTAGTACTTGGCTATTCGTATTTGCTATTTGTGCATTTGACAGCAGTATATTCTTATCATGCTTTTAAAAAACAAATATTTCGATATTTGCTTTTTAAAAGCATGATAAAAATATTAAGTTTTCGAGTATTTTTGATATTCGTATCAAAATACTCGAAAACTTAATAGACGAGCTAGAAACAACTTTTCTGTCATTGGCATAGATAGTGCCATCTATGAGTAAAACTATATATGTAGTTAAAAACGGTCATCCCACCTAGCAGAAGATGCTTTTGGGTATTCTGCCATTGCTTCGTCAATGGCGATTCGCTATAACCTCGACAATGGTACTACGTTACGTTGTGTGACGTCACGCGTTTTATTAACACGCTCGGTATTGCTAGTTTTTGTCCGTTTGTTTGAAGATGATCCGGTGGAACAAGTGTTCGTGAGAATAACAGCTGTGTTAGTCATCATTCGTTCACGTCATAATTTTGCGAAAATAACTATGTTGCATTACATTGAATAGGTGAGTTTATATTGAAGAATCTACCACCAAAATCTATTTGTTATCGAAATAAAATCGTACTGACACGAAAAATATATTTTAAAGCGCATTATAAATGTTCGAACTAAGAAATGTTAGTAAAATGCTTTGTCTTTTCAAAATGTATCCTAGTGACATAATAATAGGCATTATTTTATTCCCCGACGCATCTATCGGGCCACATAGCATTTTAAGTTTTGACGGTCACTAGCTAAAAATAAATGTTACATTGCGCAAAAAGTTTTTATGCAGTATTGAATTGATTTGTAAACCATCTTTTTCGTGTGTTTTTTAAAATATATTATGATTGCTCAACTTAACTTATATTTTTGCTACATACCGTTGAAACTAATAACACTAATGGGGGCCGATAGATGTGACCGGAAGACCGACTTCAATCTTTCTGCAAAATTGTCAATGATTATTCTATTTTATCACTCGAATCGCTCCGTGGTATAAAGTACATCTAAATACGAAATATGCATGAAACAATTTGAATTGTTCAAGGTCAATTCAAACCTTCATAAACTCGACTTCTTAATTTTCTCATTGTAATTATGATGCTGAGTATATACATTTGTTCACTTTTTTATGATTCGGAAAGGACTACCTCTTTCATTCACAAGATGTCGCTAGTTTGTCACTTTGTTTTAAAAAAGGATTTTTAAGCACATTCTATTTTAATACTTATTACAATTAAACAGAAGTATCAAGCCGTTTGCTATTCTTTTAACGTAATGTAACATGGTTATTTAGCTTTAAGAGTGGGTTGAGGGAGCTAGGAAGCGTCGACGGGAGGTGGCGGTGTGTAACCGGTAGTAAGTAACGTTACTTTACTAATGTTGCGCTTCCTCGACCGTTTGCTAGTGCGCGACGCAGCAGATAGATGGCGCTTTTATTAATTCTATTTAATACTTCTCAGTGCTCGTGTTAAAAATAACAACTTGGGACATTTTTCAATACTTATATGTAAAAGTGCAATTCTAGGTTTATGTAGTAATTAATGGAAAGTGCGGTCGCCATGCTAACATTTTTATAACTTTATAACATGAATACTTGAATTTTATAACATGAATATAAAGCAAATGTATTATCATTGATTTGCTAGTAACAAATTATGTTTTTTTTAATTATTTTCGCATGTTAGTACTAATTCATCTGTGATATTATTGTTAAGGATTAAAGTATTCTGTCTGCTGCATCGCGCTCGCTTCTATCGTAGTGGTTAGAACAGTTTGTGTATTGTTGAATAAATATTTCAGTTTTTTTTTATTTAACTGATACATGGATGTTTAAATCTGAAGAAAATTTTACTAGAAAAATATCCACGGACCAGGCAGCATGCGGGACTCGAACCCGCACCTTTCAATATAAAAGCAATATAGAACTATAATTGCTATTTCTTCTTTCAAATGTTTAACGGTCATCAGGGCCGCGGTAGCATAATGGTCAGTGCATTCGCCCAGATAGCAAAGGGTGCGGCTTCCAGTCCCGTCTGCTGCCTGGTCCGCGTGGAATTTTTTCTAGTAAAATTTTCTTTAGATTTAAACAATATTTCATTTCATCCATACGTATTTGTATGATACTTTTATTTGCGGGTATTCATAGTTTTCTTTACCAGCTTTTGTTACCATACATACTTTAACATATTGACCAATACACAAATTATGTAGGTTGGTTGGTAGTGTTGGTTTGTGTTTGCTTCTAATTAATCTGGTACTGTGTTGTTTGTAACAGCTACGTATAAGGTTTGGTGTAATTGGCTTTTTATTATACATTAATACACTGTTTTCACTTAATATTGTATATACTTCTACCAAGTTTTCGGTCTACATTTCGATTATTTGGTATATTAACTAAAATTTTAAAGCTGAATCAACGATTTATCAAAATCCGAACGTAAAAATAAACTGAAGTTTGTCAGAAAAAGACAAATCTGAATGTAGACGGAAGTATTGGAGGTGTCTGTTTCGTTCTCGTACTACCATTCTTTTCCTTAATGTATTGCGTGCAGTGCACGAGGTGATACTGCGACAAGCGCCCGGCGACAACAAGGAGCCCGACTCGAGCTGCGCCTGCTAATATACACCCCCACCACCCCCCTCCATCCCCACCCACACCCCACTACACGATGCGTCGACGCATGCTGCTTTCGGAAGTCTACGAACCGTATTGCAACGCCGAGATGACTCCGCCTCTTTTCTACGCTACGTTTTAATGATAGTAACATAATTTTAACGGACTCTGTTTTGATATATTACGGAGTTGACATTACGAGAAATTACCTTACTTTACTACTTTTTAATATTTTTTTACAGTAAGGGACTCTGGTCGTATGGACATTTTGACATTGACCACACTTAAGTAGCTATATGAGAATAAGGGCGATATTCTATTCGCTAGTGTGTGCGTTGTCATGGCGTTGTGGCATAGAAGATATCGTAGGAATAATGACAGTATACCATTCCGTTATAGTTGCATATAAATGTCGAAATTCGTGCTTCAGGTTTGGGTTTAGGTGTGGAGTAATTCTGATTCTCGATAACTTGACGGAGAGAAATTGAAATCCGCTGGCCGAAGAGTCGCATGCGGGATTCGGGAATTTAGTCCATCTTGACTTATTTCGCGATGATCCATATAAACGATGGCAATTTCGAGTTTGTTTGAGACGAATCCAAACTTATCTGGAGGAACCAACTCTATCTGTACTTTGATCTTTGAAAGAAAAGTTCCTATTCATACTACTTGGAAGTGACATTCAACAATGGAATCCGAAACTGTTAATGATACGAAATCTTTGTTTTTATGATACTGTCAAAATATTTTCTGCACATCGGGAGATGTTACTCCCACTGAATGTTCGAAAATTATCTAATAGAGTTCTTAAAGCGCTTTTAAGTCATCCGATTTTTGTCTAGAATCACATTCTATAAAGTACATTGTGTCCTGAGCCTCCGTCATGTCAGTCTTGTGCTAACCCGCTTCTGATTGTCTTTATAGTGATATAAGAGTCATAAATCCGTATAGTTCTGATTAGTGTTAAACTAAGTTTGATGCTGCGATTTTGATATACCAATTTTCGTAGTATCGTGTAACTATTGCAGTGTTGGTGTGATGTAAATTTGATTCAATTCTATGAATATTCTATACTGCATTGTTACAAATCGCTTCTTATTAGGAACAATTAACCTCATTTTTTAATGTTGAACCGGAATCGTACCGATGGACGAAGCGGGTTTTATGTTCTACTCTTGATATTATAATGGGCCACTTCAACGACAGCTTTAGAGTAAATATTTAATTTTTCTAAATCGAAAATTACTGTATTTTGAGATTTTTAAATACCTACTACCCAAAAAAAACTTGAATTCGTATCTAGATAATTCTGAGAATCCTAGTTACCTATATCAATAGTGAAAATTTCATAAAATTTTCTTGAATGAAAAAAAGTGTATAAGGTCCTATTTGTTTGTTTTCGTGTCGGAGCCTTTGCATTCCATGGCCTATATGTAAGGCCTATCCTATTACTTAAGAATTCATGGTAAACACGGATCCTTTTAAATAATGACAGCTGAAATGTAGTCCCCTTTCATATGTTTAGGTCGACTTCGTAGATTTGATACGGGGTATTTTTTTGTGCAATAATTGCTCATTTGATTCAATGCAATTTTTTTCTATCGCTGACGCTAAAATAATTTTATAATTGCTCAGTTTTCTAACGAATTATTGTCAATGGTAATGGCCATAATATGTATTCATTTGTATGAACGCTAACATCCTAATGACTGTATTTTTTTAACATAGAACTGGTAGCTTGAAAGCCATGGACAAGACCTTAATCTGTCATACAATTAGAGATTACAAAGAGTGTGGTGCATTCTGTTACAATGTTTATAAGAACGAGTTCATAATTTAATGTGAATATTGTGAGAGCTACACTGTATTGTAAATAGCACTCTACTGCGGTGCGTAAAATATGATATTAATCTCGGATAGGAGCTTTTAACAGTAGTGGGAGTGCGACCGGCATAAAAAAGAAGTTCGACTTTTGTCACTTGGGACGATGGTTTTAAATATTGATCCCATATATAGGATTCTTTAACATCTAGTACAAGCGATTATCGACTTAATGAATTTGCTCGATTGTAGGGTTTGTTCATCAAAATACCTTGAAGGTTTATTTGTAATAGTGGCAAAAATGTATCACTGATCGGATAGGAACGTTTGAATCTGTAACGGCACAAAGTTTAGTGTCTGTGATATGTGCCAATTTTGCACGTTTACTTCGTAAAAATGGGTATAACATTATGGTCGCTTTTACCACAGATATTTGTAGCAGACGTTGTGTTTATTTGAGATTTGTAATTTGCAACTGAAAACCGAAACATCCAATTAAGTCCCATGTCGAAATGAGAATGACTCAAGTGTTCCGAAACAGTCCATACGAGGCCGCTTGCATTACTGTAGCACCAAGCAGTATTTCATTTATTTGTCACTCTATACCTACTTATCTCGGGGCGTAGTCGGCAATCATCGTGGCTTGGCGAGATTTCTAGCTCGCGTGTTGCCATTTTGTTTTTTCTTGCTTATGTTCTGAACATCATTTCTTTCATGTGTTGGGAGTTCCAAGTGACTCATTTATACCAATACAACGGTTCTGAAATTCTGGATCACATTGATTTATCGGAACACTCGCCTAGTCCGTTCCTTTCAAGAACGTTCTTCTGTCTGGTTCAAAATGCAAAACCTGCCATACAGGTTTGGCATATTTGTGATTCGCAAACTTTTTCTTTAATTAATTTGTGGGCAGTGATAGCTATTATACAACTGCAGGTTAGTCACCAAACTTAAGACTGTATTCAGTGCAGTTTACTGGCAAGCTGACTGGCTTGCTTTTGTATCTTGTTAACATCTCTTAAAGCAAGAACATTTAGCTTTTTCACGAGGTCTGGTAATCCGCTACTGTTTTAAGCATTAGATCAGCGCATATTTAACTTGTGATTTTATCAAGTTTTTTAAGAATCTTCCTGTGATCCGAACAGAGAGCTCTGTTTTTTCATTCTTGATTTCTTTATGTAAACTCTTAAAACTCGTAAACTGTAATTGCTATTTCTTTTTTCAAATGTTTAATACTTAAAGGTATTCATTTGACATTGTGGATTACCTACAATGCGAAGTGATGGCGCTGCGTTGCAGCCTAAGAAAGGATAGAGAAAATTTGACGCGGCCATCAGGGAAGCGGTAGCATAATGGTCAGTCCATTAGCGAAGGGTGAGGGTTCGAGTCCCGTCTGCTGCCTGATCCGCGTGGATATTTTTCTAGTAAAATTTTCTTTAGATTAAAACTCTTTGAATCTAGTAAAAGAGGTAAATGAAAACATGAAAATTCAATCATTGAAATTAGTTACTATGATTTTGGGGTAAATGTGTAGTCTTTGAAGATTTGAGACTTACTTGTAATTCTGCGCTGATCCTTATCCGAGGAGCTACCCTGTGGTGTTTGTACATTAGTATTATTTATTTAGTGCTTAAGAGTGAATTATAATCGTTACTTTGATACAGAATTGTTAGTGAGATCTATTTCACTGCTAGCTTTTGAATAGAACACATAATAAATATCTTGATGGTTTGTCCTCATTGTTTTTTCAATATTTTGGAAACGGAAACAAGAACACGAAAGAGACAAAAAAGCAGAGTAATTGTATTATTCTAAATGTACTAAATTTAAAAAAAAGTGCTTATGGCTTAGAAATAGGATATGTATAGGACATATCCTATTTCTAAGCCATAAGCACTTTTTTATGCTAGAAATCGCACGTGCAAGTCTGTTATAACAGATTTGCACGTGCGATTTCTAGGCATGATCGAAGTTGGTTCAAGTAAATTAGACATACAGGTCCATGCTTATGCAGAAATGTAACAAAATGGGGACAAACGGAAAAATGTTGAAGGCGATGAAATGAACACTACGCCGAATAGTCTGTTATATTTATTTAAAGCAATTAACACAGTCGTATTAATGAGTAATATAAAAAAGGTGAAATTTAAAATTCGTCATTCCTATTAATTAGCTTTTTTTGTACACAATTACAGTGGTGTCCGATTAAATACGAGATCAATTATTTAGATGTAATTTGAAAAATAATAAATTAATATTACTGTAATGCTTATTTAAATAAATTATTTTTATATAAAAATATATATTTATAAACATTTTATTCCATATGAGGTTTGTGTTTCAAGTATAATAGAGCAGCGTTACATTATATGTATGTGTACCTAATGGCAACACTTCACTCGGCTATTCGTGCTTCTTATTTGTAAATTTGCCATCACTCTATTCTTTTCATTCCTTATAAAAATGATAAGGCCAGACCGTTGTCCAGTTCACAAATAGAAAATACGAATAGCCAAGTGAAGTGTCGGCATTATACATCGACGGTTTGTGTGACACAAGTATGGAAGCATTTTGTGCAAGCAATTTGTAAAGTTCTCACCGTATTTATATGCTATGCTTTTTATCTGACACAAGTTTGTACAAGTGTCATAATCATATGACACTTGTCAAATTTTGATTAGTGCCTTTACATGCGCGATGTGAAATAGACTATTTATAAATATTTAATATTTTTTTTTACTTTAGCAACGTTAATATGATTTGTAAATATCACGCTGATGTCATTTGGAATAAAAATTTAAAACACTCATATTTTTGATTCAATTATAAATCCTTTTTTTTTGCTAGACAAGTAAGAAAATTACAGCAGAATAAAGTTTAAAATTCGAAATCTTCATTTCCTTATATTTGACAGTGGCGCTTGCAGATTCTCTTCATGGGCTGTTTTGCAAAAACTAGCCAATGGTGTCGATTCTGGCACGATTCTTACTTAAAACTTTATTTAACATCAGTGTCTCCTTTTCAATCTGTATAGAAAATGTCAAAGATACACAGTTGTCAAATTTAATATTAGGTTTAGAGAATCGTGCCCGAATCGACAACATTCTATTTGTATGTCGCAGCCATTTGGTTAATTTAGCCAGCCAATTCATTATACGGCCGTATACAGAAAGAAAGCCGAAAGCCGATCGGCGCTTATCGGCGCCGATCCTTCCTACATAAAGGAAGCCGATTAAAGCAGATCAAGCAAAATGTCGGACTCATCGGACGATGATTTGGTTTTGTTAGAAAATATTTATTTAAAAATGCGAAAAACAGCTATACATCCTATAAATAGAGAAAGGAAACGTTTCGGAGAATACCATCATTTATTTGTAAAAAAAATTAAATTTGATGAACAAAGATTTTATACATATACAAGAATGATTCAAGAAACATTTTATTACATTTTGGATTTAGTGAAAAACCGTTTGATGAAAAATTGGGGCAATTGGCATAAACAACCAATCCTTCCAGAAGAAAGACTTATTGTCACCATTCGGTAAGTACGAAACAAATAATTTTAGCGCTTAGTTAATAAAAGATAAAGTTATTAGATTTATAAAAAGATTATAACTTAGATTGATTTAATCTAAGGATAATAATTCAAATACAAATTATTTATTATTCGGACCAGCGCGTGTCGGCGCTTATCGGCGCCGATCGGCGCCGGTCCATAGAAAAAGGATCAGCGTCAATAGGCGCCGATAAGCGCCGATCGGCGCTGATAGGCGCCGATCGGCTTTCGGCTTTCTTTCTGTATACGGCCTAAGTCAGCATTAAATGAAATGGCTGATCAGAAATTCATGAGCGCGACGTTTGACCGGATGCCAGAACGTTGGGGTTAATTTTAATTGATATCGATACATCTGCGATGTTATGTTAGGTTGATTTTCATTATCATCAATCATCAGCTATCTATCTATCAGCCCAGGCATCAAATTGTATACTGGCGTTTAGTGAACAGTCTCTGCATCCAAATGATCGGCTAATTTAACAAGATGGCTGCGACGAGATGTATACAAATATTGTACTTTTGGATGTGAACATTTTCAACATAACGCCTATGTTGCATACTTGGTCACGGTATAATTGTAGATTCCGCTAAGTGTGCCACATTCGAAAATACAGACTTGGCGCTGAATTAGACAGGACATTTGTTCCTAAATGCCGGACAAATTCAACGAATTAGAAATGATATGGAATACGAACTGCGCTAAAAAGTGGTTCCACGCAAACTGCGATCAGGTGGTCGGGGCGAAAAAATCGGGTTCAATACGCGGATTATGGGATTGGTTGGGATTTCCTTTTTTAAAATTATTTTACCGAATTGTTTTGCAGATATTTAACATGTCAGAGTATTTTGTTTTGTCTGTGTGCGTGTCCCGTTAGTATTGAAGCTTATTTTTCTGAGTTTGGGACTGGTTTTTGACCTTTGTTAGAGAGTTATTCTTCCATATCATTTTTTGAATTGCATCTGTAATTGCGCAAATAATTTAAATTGTACTTGCGCAAATATAACAGCCTTCCTTTACAATATAAACCTCTATCTACTGGCATAGATCGAAATAGATTCTTTCTTCGATCTATACCTGTGGCTGTATCCCACTTTTCTTGTTATATTTGGAGAGGTTACTGAGTACTGTTTGGGCTAACAGTCCGTACCCAAAAGCGTCAAAAAAATTCAATGCTTCACTCTCACCAAGTCACTTTTTGTCTCATTCTATTGTGAATGCAAGAAAAGTGACAGCATCAACTTTAGTCAAACTTTGAAAGTTAATCGACCAAGTACCCCAAGCACGAACAAGGAGCTAGTTTATTCTTTCGTCCGCTAGGGGTGCTGCTAAGTTTCCTTACTAAGTTTCTCACTAGTTGATCTTGCTTCTATTACTGTAGGTTAATCATTTTTAGCCTATGCTTTTAATATCCTTAACTCTAGCACCTACAGCTGTGGACTTGCAAACGCAGTCGCCGATGGGAGGTGAGCAGGAGGGCAATGAAAGTGGCTGCGTCTGCTGAACAATTCCACACCTACCCCACCCCTCCCCTCGCAGCGTACCAATCAACCAGCAATATTCACCGACACACTCACATAGGTAACGTTTGTTTCTCAACAACTTCTATAACTCACACAGGTGGAGTGATGTTAGTCTAAGATGCAACTTCTGGCAAATCGTTAGGTGTCTGTCGCATAAACTGTAATTGAATTTTCAGCATGATTATTCAACCACTTTTGTAAAGCTTAAGATCTCATTTTAATTTGTTCTCGTTAGTCTTATTTTACATTGTATTCCTGTAAGTCATAATAAAGTACCGTTGTACAAGTCGCGGCACGTAACTCTAGCGCTGAACAAAACGCGGAGGGGATAGCTGCGCGTGCGTACGACTGGAGAGCCAATCGGCGCAGCGCACGCCCACCCCATCTTAATTTTTACTTCTGCGCAATAACTGTCAGCGCTGGAGTTTCGTGCCGCGACTTATAAATGTTTATAGTTACAAGATGCCATGTCGCTTGCAAGTATGTTGTTTATTAAGAACCACTTTTAGAAATGGTGGTATTTTCGATTATTTCGCCTCCAGTTGGCCGTCGATGATAGTTACAAAATGTTTCACAGGTCAATAACAGGAACATGAGCTGGTACCGTCAACCAATAGGGTCTGTTTAGGAGCGGCCAACTCTAAGCGAACGCTTTAAGTGCATAGTTTTATAATTTCATTACATATTGTAGAAATATTTTGCGTGTGCCTATAAAATATTAGATCACCTACTGTTGCTAATACTGTTAACGAATTTAGCTATACAATGTCTGTGATTAAATTGTCAGCGACTAAATACAACACTGCCACTTTTTTAATTCAATTGGGACTCAAAAGAGGCTTTATGGACTTGTGGGAAGGAGTGATACGTGGGTCGGTGGTCTAAGTATGAGGTTGTTGTCCGTATATTGTGGTATCAACAGGTTGTTCACGTCTCGATATATAGCCTTCTGAATGAATTTTGTATTCTGCGGTCTGCGGCAGGTGACCACGTTTCTTCGGAATACGTATGCGCCTTGCCCTTACCGCCGAATATCGGACAGTAGCGTAAAGTAGGTTTCAGCCAGCCAGGCGGCAAGTTTTGCCACATCTTTATTTCCTTCCCCTGCATGACAATATTTAAGTATTTATTATTTGTATTGTATTATTTTCAGTATTTTGAATTAAATTAATTTAAATAAATCGAGAGCTACACGAAGCTAAGTAAGAAATGAGGTCACACTCTCATTCACTCTCAAAGGAAAACATGTCTGTGGTAACCTTCCGCCTTTCTGGGCTGCTCTAATTATCTCAAGAGTGCGCTTTCATTGGTCTGGGTGCAGCTAGTCAGCGACCGTCCGTCGCTCGTAGGCTTGCGACGCGGGTCTTAACATGGTCAGCAAAGCAGTGTGCAAAGTTCATCAACAATATGTGGGTAGGCTGACAAAAACGCTATTAGGTCTGAGTGTGCACTCATGAAACAATAAGTTGTTCGAATGTTCTTTTTCTGTTATGCCGTTCTACCGCACAGTATTCTAGAGTGAGAGAGATAGGTTGACTGTGGCGCACAACGGCGTCGTCAGCTGATGACCTGGGAGGGGGACACTTATATTCATATATGGAGAGTGTACAGGTATGAACTCAGCTGGGATTGAAATCACCTAGTGTATTAATTCGTCGTCGTCAAGTGAAGCTGAAATGTTTGGTCAAGCAAGTCTAGTCAAATGTGTGGACTAAGGACTTTAATTGCTATATTTGGATACATTTTTTACACCTAGACGTATATCTTGGCGACGTGCTTGGTAGCTCATGAATCATAATGAACTCCGTGCTCATAAACATGTCTAGAATAACAACTGTTAATAAGTAGAGAAGGGGATAGGGAAATACTTAGGGAGTTTACTGATGTAAAATGAAGAAGTCCGCCTGGCGTTAAGTAGTTGGACCCTGTATTGGACGCAGCTCCCACATTATTGGCAGTTAACATTAACTAATCAGCCCTAACTATTTACCAGATGTTACCTTCGTCGAAGCTTCAATTTATATACAAAGTTATCGTGGTTTACGCTTTTTGCGCAGGCTAAATTAATTATTAGACATCTTCGAATATATTGTGAATTAAAAAGGTTAACAATTCGTGCAATTACTTAAAGATTGCGTCATGTAGTGTGGCGTTTGGTATTTAAAAACGGCTATTAATAAAATTAGAAATGTTTTTTTAGTTGCGAAGTGTCATAAGCAACTAATTAAATATTAATTAAATGCGAACCGTGACGAACTCTTTTATTTAAAATTTTATGTAAGCTTTTATACTTATTCGTACTATAAGTTATATTTATATTAATGTATAAAAAATAACATATAAATATTTTGATATTGTGTAATTAGTTACTTTTGTTTTTAATGTGAAAGAAGCATTCCTAATTGTTTTTTATGGTCATACAATTTATATATAAATACTGAATTATATGGGTATATAAACCACTTTGCTTGTAAATGTTGATGGCAATGGTGTTTTGTTGAACGAATTTTGATGATGGAGTAGGAATTTTATTACTTATTTTTACACAGGTTTGTGTCTAATTTATAGTCTTAATTTCAAACTTTTATGTTTAAAAATATGGTATAAACAATAAAATCACACGAAGCCTTTGTGTGTATCAAACATTTGATTTATTATATTATATTGTATTGCGGACAAGCTTGCAACAATAAAACATTAAATAGTTAATTGATAACTTTTTAATTTGAAAGTAAGTGTTAGCGTACGTTCAAACAGAAAGACTTTGGTATGGCGCCAGATTCACGCTATTACACAGTAAAAAAACAATATTAAATAAATTTTTACTTGTATCATGCTTGATTATATTCGTCAATAATGCAAAGAAATGTTTTTTATAAAGAAGTGAAAATTAGAAATACCTCACTACCACTAAGTATTCTCTTAATTTATTCTAAATTATGAATCTTGTCTCAAAGGCAATCTTAGAACTAATATTTGCCAAAGACTAATAAAGCAATTATTTATAAATATAAAGTGTTTATTTTAAGGATAAAAAAATGTAATTTCAAGAAAATTGTCGTCAATCTTATACAATTATGCTCACAATTATTTTATAAATATTATATTTGGTTATATTAATATCAATATAAGTACTTACATTGTGAATATTTTTAATGTGGAAAAATACTGCCTAATTATAATAAATAACAAAAATATACCTAAATAGGGACCTACTTAATTTTTGACATATTATTAATAGTTTTAGTTTAAAAAAAGGTATTTTTATTAACATAAATGCATTTAATTCAGCACAATGGAAACGTTCCCAGTAAATGATAGTAAAATAAATGTGGTGGGCCTGTAAAAAGGCGATAGGTATTTATTTAACAACTTTAATTACCTACTTGATATAACTATCGTATACCTGACAGGAACACACTACTGTGAGTGCAGGTCATTTGAGCCTCTCGAATAATGAATCGACATGCTATTTCAGTAACCTGCTTAGGTTCGCATATATTAAAGGTTCTTACAGGACAGGGAAAAACTCCAGCCCGCCATAGAATCAGAAACCTCAGAAACGCTTTGGGCACCTAAATATACGAGTTGCGAGTTTGAGTTAAATTTTGACAACCTATACGACACCATTAAAACATGTAAAAAAATACCTACATGGAAAGTCGGTCGGCATTCTTGAAAATTAACTTTATTTTTCTATCCTCTCCTGGAAAATGTTGGGCCCACAACTGGGTTTTAGTGTAAACTAGGAAAATTTGCGGGTAGTTGGAGTGACATTTATCTGAGACAAAGATCTTCGCATCTAGAGTCCACTGCCAAGTCTATCATATTGGATGGAGTCAGTTGCATGAATTTCTATAAAAAGGTCAGTGAAATGAAGTGCTTAATTCCTATTGTTGAAATGAATTTGTTGGAAGTTGTCGAACTTACTTACGAGGGTCTTGGTAATATCGAAATCTTCACTTATCGGTGCAGAACGAATTTAATCCATTGGATGTTTACATGATTTACATACAGCAAATTACTCATCACCATCAACCAGCTACTTATATGGTTTGATCGATATCCGAGGCTTCATTGTGGTTATAATCAAACTAAAACGCTGAATCAACCGTATCAAGTAAGTACTCGGATTCAGCAATTAGGTAAAACATGGAAGAACTTTGATGCGATTCAGTTTGCGTATTGAATATGTGGTATGGATGGAAAGAGGAAGTGGATCTAGACCTAGGGAGGTATGAGGAATGGGTTTTAGTGCCTGCTTCTTATGTATATAGTATTTAGTCAGCGTTTTCCCGGCGAGTCGAGTAACAAGTGTATTTAGTAAATTAAAATTATTTTCAGTTGATTTTTCGCTCGCTCTAAAAGTAAGTGAGTTTTAAGAGGATTAATGACTATCGACACCAAGATGCTTTTTGCTGTCTTGGAATAATTAATCTGAGGTTTTGATTTTCTAGTAACAGCGGTGTCTGCTTGAATCTTTAAGTGTCACACAAGTAATTAAATAATATGAATTTTATAAAGACTTAATAAATACTGTTACTCTTGAATAGATACAATCTGAAACATTTTTTTTTTTCAATATTATTCTAATTTAAGTGTAGTTGAAGTATTCGGAGCGTTGGAACGAAAAGTGGTATAAGACTTGACGTAATGTAATATAGCTATTTCATATAAATTTATACGCAGATCTGCATTATTGTATTTTAAGCACAAACTTAGTGAATTGATTTCAGTGACATTGTGTACGTGTAAATGGAGCCATGCTTTTATTTTGTTTTGTAATCCTAATAACTGCTAGCAATAGTGAAATGTTTGTTTGATTGAAATAAAATCTTTATTAAACACTTCTTGTTTTTATTGCTAATATACTTATTACGTGATAACTATTGATATTTTTATGTCTGTTCTGATTGTTAGCCCACACTGGTTGCCATGTCATAGTCATAGCAGTATCCAAACCAGTTCCTTTAACATGAGCATCTAATTTTAAATTATATCACGTAGTAATTTGACAATTGAGCGTGATAAAAGAGATCATATCGCGGTGCTCATGCTGGGGGGCAGGATATTTTTTCCCTTGTCATGCTGCTAATCTAACACCTTTTATAATGTTATCATAATTGATGTCAATAATAAAAAATCAGGAACTCGACAGCGCAAGTGGTTGATTTGCGCGTCCAGCCTGCGATCGTGGAGGTTAACTTACTTTCGTAATGGCCTGCCATTGAATAGGTGCAACGATATTAAATACCCTGGATACACCACGTGCACTCGAAATGTGTCGCAATCAAGAAGTGTATGAACTCCATTCAAGCACTTCGTGTTTCATAGTCACGCGCGGCCCGTTGACATGTCAAGATGCCGCAGAGCTCCGTGAAAAAAGGCCAAATAAAATACTTATAGTACATAGTGTCGTTTTTCCGACAAATATTTTATCAATGTTTGTTAATTTAACGCATTTGCAGCAAATTTTAGAAAAAAATATTAATATTCGTACTATAAACTTGTTTAATATAAAATATTTGTGATATTCAAATGCATGGTCGGTTATATAGCCGTCTCTTTTCCTCTCAGTCCGCGATCTGCGATATTGCTAACAGCGCATCAGGATTACGCGTAGAGTCAAGAAAATATAGTTTATATTTTTCCACATATAGCAATAAGTCTTAAAATTTTACGAGCTTGCATTTCGAACTGTTAAATCTGTCGAACAGTCTGTGTAACTCTTTGACGCATGCGTTTCAATTGAGACCTTATACAATATGCATTAAAGGTGACTTTCAATGTGTAAATAATGCCTTATTTTGTTTTGACAACGCGATAATCTTACGGAGCTCCGTGGATCGTCCAATGTACCTTTTGGACAGGTTTCTGCGACAAATTTGTTCGTGTTGTTGTATCTAGGTTATTTACTATCGTTGGATGCGTGACCAAAACTTTACTATCTCTTGTTCTTCCGTTGTTAGGAAGGCACGTTAGGCAGTTTGTCCATCGCGCCGCCGTCACCGGGATGTCAATGAGAACGAAATGACGTCTCCGAAATAGCGACACATACATTTACTAGCGGCTTGTCCACCGCAATAGTACAGTCAATCTGTAGGTTGAGTGGTGAAAAAAAACCTAAAGGGTAAGTCTTGTTTTCTTTGTTGCCAAATGACGTCAGTAAGCCACCTTGGCGATGGGCATGTTCAACTCGTAGGCGTTTTTTGAAAAACACAAAAAAACCGTCAAAAAAATTTTAAAACGCATTTTTCTTGTTTTGTATGCATTTTAGATACTTTTTTTTTGAACATAATTGTAGAGGGCGTTGAGTACTACAATTTATGTCATTGTTGCAATCTCGTACAACAAAAAATGCGCATTGTAGGTGGCGCTACGGTAAGTAATACAAAAAAATTGTTTATACAAAAGTTGTTGGTAATTATGTACGAAACAACTTTGCCATTTAAAGTTTTCCATTAAAATGATATTTTCAGGGTGAAAAAGTGAAAAAACACTTTTTGAGACTTTAGCGCCACCTACAATGCGCATTTTTTCTTGTACGAGATTGCAACAATGATAAATTGTAGTACACAACGCCCTCTACAATTATGTTCGAAAAAAAAAGTCTCTAAAATGCATACAAAACAAAGAAAAATGCGTTTCAAAAAATTTTTGACGGTTTTTTTGAGTTTTTCAAAAAACGCCTACGAGTTGAACATGCCCATCGCCAAGGTGGCTTACTGACGTAATTTGGCAACAGAAAAAACAAGACTTACCCTTTAGGTTTTTTTTTCACTGAAACGATATTTTTTTCGACAGATTGACTGTACTACAAGCCAGTCACGTCATCATGATATAAAATAAATAATCTCATTCTCGGTTCCGTAACCCCCGTGGGTGTTGGATATAAATATTTTATCTCTTATCTAATAGACAAGTCCGTCCGTCCGTCCGTGGTGCTGTTTCAGCGGCCAAACCGTAAGAGATAGATAAAGAGAATGTTTAAGTTATAAGTTGAGAATAGTCTGATAAGACTACAAACCGGATGTGAGTAACGTAGCACTTCCGGTTTTCGAGAAATCACGTGATTTCTATTTCAAACGAAACCACACAAAATCTCCGAAGTTCTCAATTAATTAAATACATTTTTTTTTTGGTGAACATTTGGTTCACTGGTTTGCTAGTATTGTGTAATTAGTTAATTTTTTTTTAAATGTGAAAGAAGCATTCCTTATTGTTTTTTTCATTTCATACAATTTAATACTGAGTTATATGGTATACTTACAAACCACTTTGCTTGTAAATGTTGATGACAATGGCTGTCGGCAGTTGAATCAAGACTTCTGTCTCTGTCTAGTACCAAATGAGTGACTGTAAGAGATGTTACTGAATTTTGATGATGGAGTAGGAATTTTATTACTTATTTTTACACAGGTTTGGTTCTACTTTTTACTCTTAATATCAAACTTTAAAGTTTAAAAATAATTTATAAACAATAAAATCACATGAAGCTATTGTGTGTACCAAACACTTGATTTATTGTACCTATTGTAATATGGACAAGCTTGCAAAAGTATTGCAATTTTTTTAAACTTGATAGTAATCGTTAGCGTTGTGGTGTTGGACAAACAGCCTTAAGCCAAAGTCCCGGATGTCTCTGCAGTCGTTAGTGCACCAATCTGCATTAGGCCCGCGTGGTAGCGGCAATAGAAATAGATCTTCACCTTATTTATAAAAATGACAATTTCCTGTTATGGTTCCTGAGATACAGCCCGTAGATAACGGACAGACAGCGGAGGCTTCGTAACAGGGTTCTGTTATAGTACTGGACCTGAATAAGAATTTTATTGTCAAATTGTCTATCTCAAGCTGTTGCTTCTCTGATACTCTGTCTATGATGTGGTACAGCTAGGAGTATAGCGTGAAAAACATTTATTTTAACTGATTGATTTAAATAGATATCTAAAGAATTTTTTACAAGAAAATTATTATAAGGCTTATGCAAGCTGGATCCAGCCGTAGGTACCTAGACTAAAATAAAAAGTTTTCCAGTAAAATTTTCTTTCATATTATTTTAAGTTAATGAATAATGCACGAAGAAATTTTTTAATGTTTAATCGGTTTTTAAATTAATATTATGGAAAAGGAACTACAGGTACGTAAGTATATCTATCTATACATTTGTAATATACTCAGAAATCGATGTTCTTATTTTATTAATAACATTTAATAGTGTAACAGGTAACTTAACTACAAATGGAAGTCATGTTTAAATTGTATAAAGTCATGTTTGTATTGTTTTTTTAAATCTGTTCCACACACCAGAAGGTTATAGGAAACTGCCGAAATTCATCAATCTTAAAATTCGATTGCTGAAATCCAGTGTGACCAGAATATTTTTTCCAAAAAAACCGAATCACCTCAAAAAATACTGTAATAGACCAACTTGTACATGAAAATAGGTACATGTTCCTGTGCAAGTTGGTATATATCAGTATTTTTTTGGAAAAGAAGTCAGTAAAATATAACGAATAAATTTTAAAATACTGAATCTGGTCACACTGCTGAAATCATGTGTTTGCACGAAATATTTAAAGCACTGATTCGGATTGCGGTGGAAAAAAACACAAAGCAAATGGTCATTTAAATGAACGTTTTATTAATGAGAACGATAATAAAAAGGAAATGTGGAGCATTTACTATGGCACTAGTATTTTAATCTTAAACCCTAGTACATACTATGCGACTACGTGAAGTCGATAAAAACAAGAACAGGTACAATTATTTCCTTTTCGTTATATTTTGGTTACTTTTTTATTTGGTCCTCTTAAAAATAGTTTATTATGTTTAATGAAAAATTAAACAATTATATCACCTACAGTTAATAGGGATGATGACTATTTTTTTTTCTTCGTTTATCAGGTATATTATCAAAAAGTATTGGCCACGTATTTTTTCTTTTTTCACATAATATAGACATTGCAGAGATATATTGATTTGAAATTCGCATGACGTCACGTTTTGGTACAACTTTCATACAAAAGTGACGTCACGAGTCCCTACTCCCAAACTTTGACGCGCTATAACTTTGTCATTTTTTGGTTGATTGCCCAAAGAAAAAATACGTGTCCATTATTATTTTTTGATCATCTAACTGACGGACTAAATAGAATTTCGTTTACTGTACCTCGTCATCACCCCTATTACAAACAATCAATTTAATGTATGCTTACTATGAATTATTTTATAAATTATTTATAACTGTTTCTATATTTACAGTTAAATCATGTCTTGTCTACAACTACGTTGTTAATTCATTATTCTTCAATGTAAGTAACGTTATATTTACGGCGCTCTCAGTATTTTTTCATTTACCTACCCCTTTCTCGCTTGCTCGACATTAACAGATAATAATGTTTTTCTTTTAAGAAAATGTATCTTAAGTGTATGCCGAAGAGTTAGGAAAATTGGAAAAAAACTGAGCAATCATTAAAGCTGAAATGCAATAATACCTTCATGTTACAATTTACATAGTACATACACATATAATAAGTGATGTTTGAAAATATTTAATATGGGCCTTAAAATAGTATTCAGACTTCTAGTTACAAGTATTATTTACATCGTGCACAAAAAAAACCTTATTCGACCTTAGTAGCTAAACATTAAGCACTGCAAATGTTTAGTGCTAATTTAAAAATAATTAAAAGAGTTTTTTTATAATAATAACAGTATTGTGAAAGTTGTATAAAATGCCTATCTAAATTTTAAGATAAGAATTTACTGAAATCGTACCTCTTTACCACCTTAACTTTTATAAACTTTTATTTATTTATTCATTAGTTAGCTACTTAATTTTTTAAACTTGAGTATTGCGAACATGTCTTGATATTTTAAAGCTGCAAAGGAGTGTATCATTATCATAATGAAATATTGAGAAAATCTAATATCGTTATTAATTACAACAGTACCCCTAACACGAACCAAAATCGAATTCGTAACGTTTGCGAGTCTGAAATGTCATTGTCAAATGTGTACTGATTTTTAGTTCCCGTTACGTCGAAAGTGGCGCTGCTGTTCAAGTTTCCATACAAAATTAGCCATGACATTTCGGTTTGCAAACTATTCGAATTCGATAATGGTTCGTGCTAGGGGTACAGACTATATGCAGACGACAGCATGGTTTAACAAAATAAACAGCCACGATGGAATGATCTTCAGGCGCCACACATTATTATTGATCATGTGAAAGTTTCATTCAAAGATTAGTGAGTATAGATTAAAGAAAGTTTCATACTTCGTGCCGTATAAAGATTTTGGTAGTGCTAATTATAATTATGTAAATGTCATATCGTTTTGGGGTGGTTGTATTGTAGGGGTAGGTTGTATAATAAGCATACAGGAGCGTGACCAGTGTCAACCTGGAGGCTATTCGCCTAACGGGATTGCAGTGGCTATCGCTACCGCTTACGATTTAATTTTGTTATTTCTGACCGCTAAAGGTTTTCAAATGCCCCGCACTCTTTTTTTCCTTTGTATTGGCAACAACAATATCAGAGAAAAGGAGCGTAAGGTATTTGAAAACTTTCAGCGGTCAGAAACAAAAAGTGAGATCGTAAGCGATAGCGATAGCCATAGCAATTCCGTTAGGCCATTGACCCTCTGGTGCCTACATTTTGCATACAGAGTGCATCGAAAGTGATCGATGAAGGTTGTCTGAGGGTTTGGTGAGTCTGCTCATTTCGCCGAGCTCTCTGATTTGGACGTAATGAGCGGCGAGAAGTCCGCTAATATCCTTGTCTGCAACTCCTGTCGAATGTGCATTTATCAGGGCGTTTAGGCATAGATGAAACATCCAATGGTCAGCAATTGTTGGCAAGGCCTGATTGTTGTTGATGATCGTGCGCAGACTGAGGTATATTTAAAAGACATTCGAGGTTCACTCAACCACCGCATCATAAGATAAAATAATTCACTCTAGTCAACGAGCAGCGGATAACCCCAAATTGCGCCCATTTTCAGTGTTAAGGCAATTCGGTCAAGAGAGGGCTGGTGCGGTCTTTTTGCTTAATTATTGTAGCTTCCGTGTATGCAGCTTGCCTTAGCTGCTAGATGCTAGTCAGTAAGTATCTTGAAGGAGATTATCAGTATATTTTATGCAATGTACATTGTCAGTCGTCTGGACCGACACTTTGGCACATTTCACCATCACACGAGTGCATTCATTTATAGGCAGTGCAGTGTTTATTTAAACGTGCCAGCAACGCGATGTTGTGCAGTTGGCGCGGTCTTGCAACGCATAAACATCTTCTTTGACACATAGTCTAACATGATACTTTGGCAAGTAAGTAGTTCAATTTCATTCCGTGTCTGCTTATGGCCTTAGTTAACATAGAAACTGATCAATGAGTAAGTGTCTTAAAGGTTCTTTTCTATTATAACATTATCTGAAAAGAGACACTACACTTTGGCACTTAAGTAGTTCAACTTCACCTATAAATTGTTCACACTGGCCGTGCTAACGAGTATGCGATGCAGTGTTTGTTTATTTAAATATCGAACAGCATCGCGATATTGTGCCGCGAGGTGCGTCGCTACTATTCTCGGTAGACGCTGCCGTAGGCGCTGTAGCCTTCACTATCAACTTCACCATCACAGTAGTACATTTACTTATAGCCGTGCACATTGCTAACAAGTGTGTATTGTTTATATAAACTTCACAGAGCAGCGTGATATTGTGCTGCGAGGCACGTCGCTAATAGTGCTTGGGTTGGGTATGCGGATATGGGCGATAGGCACGGTAAGCGCTGTCGCCTTCACCATCACAGTAGTACATTTACTTATAGTCGTTTACATTGCTAACAAGTGTGCACATTTATTTAAACGCCGAAGAGCAGCGCAATATTGTGCTGCAAGGCACGGCGCTAGTAGTGCTTGGGTGGGGTATGCGGGTGCGCGCTATCGCCTTCACTGTCAACTTCACCATCACATTGTACATTCACTTAGTGTGTATTGTTTGTTTAAACGTCAAAGAGCAGCGCAATATTGTGCTGTGAGGCGCGTCGCTAGTACTACTTCGGTGGGGTTACGGGTGCGGGCTGTCGCCTTCACTATCAACTTCACCATCACAGTAGTACATTCACTTAGTGTGTATTGTTTGTTTAAACGTCAAAGAGCAGCGCAATATTGTACTGCGAGACACGGCGCTAGTAGTGCTTGGGTGGGGTTGCGGGTGCGGGCTGTCGCTTTCACTATCAACTTCACCATCACAGTAGTACATTCACTTAGTTGCATTGTTTGTTTAAACGTCAAAGAGCAGCGCAATATTATACTGCGAGACACGGCACTAGTAGTGTTAGGGTGGGGTATGCGGGTGCGGGCTGTCGCCTTCACTATCAACTTCACCATCACAGTAGTACATTCACTTAGTGTGAATTGTTTGTTTAAACGTCAAAGAGCAGCGCAATATTGTGCTGCAAGGCACGGCGCTAGTAGTGCTTGGGTGGCGTATGCGGGTGCGCGCTATCGCCTTCACTATCAACTTCACCATCACAGTAGTACATTCACTTAGTGTGTATTGTTTGTTTAAACGTCAAAGAGCAGCGCAATATTGTACTGCGAGACACGGCGCTAGTAGTGCTTGGGTGGGGTATGCGGGTGCGGGCTGTCGCCTTCACTATCAACTTCACCATCACAGTAGTACATTCACTTAGTGTGTATTGTTTGTTTAGCGCAATATTGTACTGCGAGACACGGCGCTAGTAGTGCTTGGGTGGGGTTGCGGGTGCGGGCTGTCGCCTTCACTATCAACTTCACCATCACAGTAGTACATTCACTTTGTGTGTATTGTTTGTTTAAACGTCAAAGAGCAGCGCAATATTGTGCTGCGAGGCGCGTCGCTAGTAGTGTTCGGGCGGGGTGTGCGGGTGTGGGTGCGGGCGGTAGGCGCGGTAGGCGCTCCCGTATGCGCTGTCGTCGGAAGCGAGCGGCCCGCGCCGCGCCACCGACGCCGTCTGACCGGAGGAGGACCCGCCTGCGCTGTACACTGACTCGCGACGCTCTGTCACTGCCGCGCCTGTAATACCACCATGCGATATGTGAGTAATGGGCATAGAGAAGAATAGAGTGGGGAAGGCGGCTCTAAAAGTGTCCGTTTAGCAGAAAGGGAAAGAAGATGAGAGACCGCAAGCTATCTCTCTCTCTCTTGTGACGCATGGCATCCAATGGCATCACATCGAAATAGTAAGATGCTTACCGATGCTAATGCACATGCGCGATTAGAGAGTGAAAGCTAGCGGTCTCTCATCTTTCTTTCTTTTTCTATTAGAGGGACACTTCCACTTGTAGTAGAGTCTATATCTCCCCTACTCCATTCTTATGGGAGCCTCTGGGTGTAGGAGTTCGATGGCGCAGTGGTTAGCGCGTTCGGCTGCGATCGTTGAAGTTAGGCAACTTTCGCAGTGGTCGGTCATTGGATGGGTGACCAAAAATTTACTATCTCGAGCTCCTCTGTGCTTCGGATGGCACGTTAAGCCGGCTTGGTACCGGCTGCATCTGCAGTTTTTATCACTCGACAATCAGCACTGGGCCCGCGTGGTGGGTCATGGCCCAATCTCCCTATTCCATCCATAGGGAAGGCCTGTGCCCCTGCAGTGGGGACATTAATAGGCTGATGACGATGATGATGAATATGTCAGTTTGATAACTCTAATATTAGCTACACATGCAATTTGTTATAGTACGATTCAAACTTAATGGCTGTGAAGTCAGCGAGCGCAACGAATGCACAGGTTTCAGTTCTCATAAATGACATCCATCGCGCAGCTAAGTACTCGTACGTCATTCTTCATTTCTTTTATTGTCGCGACTTGTGTTAATTTCAGAACTGCCACTAAGTTTGAATTGCAGTCTATACTATACCTATAATGCATGGCTATATGCTTTAAGCTCCTTCTTGCACATAAGATTCCTGTATCACCACCTACCCCAATCCAAATGCAAAATAGTTTTATCTATCTTTGTGGAAAAATCTCATGAGGTAACTGAGAAATAGCTCGCTGTTGTCCTAATTTACATCACTTGTTTTTTACATCACCTACTCACACTCGCACCCATACATACAATAAACGCACGCACACACACACACACACACGCATACACGAACACACACACGCACACGTACACACATACCCACGCATACGCATATTCTATTTTATGTAGTTAGTTAATTTATATTAATATCGTTGTCATGAACAAATGCTGTTACCAGTAGTGCTATTCTGTATATTTATCACCCGCGGATCCGCATCGGATCCACGCGTTTTCCAGACAGATTCTAATTTTACAGAATAGCACTGCAGCCTCTCTAGTATGAGCACCGAAACGGGATATGATAAAGCGATATATCGGCATTAACTGTCAGACTACTGTCAAATTCCACTTTAGTCTGATAGTTAATGCCGATAAATCGCTTTTCGGTGGTCCTGCTAGAGGGGCCGGTCTGCTTTTCGCAATCCTATAACATCCTTTACTGTGTCATCTTAAGGAACCTATTAGAAGGGAGTGAATCTTTAAACACAGGCTATATTCATTGCCTATCTAGAGTCAGTTGTACTTTTTCTTTATATGACTATTGCCTTATGTAAAAAAATCATAATAAATTCCAGTAAATTTGTCACATAAACAGCTATAGAATATTTATACCTCATATGTATTTTGCCATGAATAAAAAAATATTATTATTATTAAGATTACAAGACTAGGAATGTGCAAAAAATATATGAGGTACCTACTAATTCCACCTTGGAATCTTTCACCTAGGTGACATCATCCAAGTACAGTATCTTAAAACTAAATACTCGTATCAAGCCGAACTTGAGTAAATGTGTAACCTTTTGGTAGTTTTCATTATCTACAAATTACAAGGGGATCGTAAAAAGCGTTAAAGTTAGACAATTAAGCCCAAAATCAGATAGCTTTACTATTTTATATTGAGAAAAAGGTCGTACATGTCCAGCTTTATTCAGACACCTGTCAACCTTACACCCAGTTCACTGAGAGATTTCTTAATTTGCCAACATCCAAAATAAACAGAAAATTACGCGCTATCCAAAAATTACCTAATGAAGAAAGACTCACCTGTCGGTCCGGGGCGGACTCCATTAGGCGTGGTGCCGTAAGTGGGTTCTCGTTGCGCGTTGTGTGCGTTCTGATTGTGCGCGTTGTGCACGGTGTGCGCATTGTGAGCGTGGGCGGGGTGCCCATTGTGAGCGCTGTGCGCGTTGTGAGCGGCGTGCGCGTTGTGAGCGATGGCGTGTGGCCGCAGGAGTAGAGACTGCGCTGCCACTAGAGACCCGCCCGGCGCGCCCGTCGCAGAGCTGCCCTTGCTGTATACAGACTGCGACCTGTAGTTGCGTTACGTATTCATTATTTGTCAGTTATAAAGATAATATGTAAAAAGTGGTCCTAATTCTGGCACGATTCTCTAAATTAGAAACTAAATTTAACAACAGTCTCTCCTTTTAATTTTGATTAGCATGACAAGATTTTAGATTTAGAGAATTCTTTACAGTGATAGGGTTTGCTATGGTAAAGTAAGAGTGGTATTTTACTACTAAACAAAGAGAAGATCACATCACATTAGGTGAATTAGATATATGAGTAAATCATCATCAGCTATAATGGTAATTTCGAACAACCGACCTGTGCAGCGTATGTCTGGTGGGTGGCGGCGAGCGACAGTACAGCGACTTAGTACCCGAGTAAAGGGGCTCGGAGGTGTCCGGCCTGGGGGCAGCAGCGGCGCAGTATGACGGCGCGTGGCGGTAGTGGAAGGGTTTGTCCAACTCGTCCAGGTCCCTCGGTGAAGAGGCGCGGGAAAGCGCGGGCGGGCGGCGCGACCCCCACTCGTGGAGGAGGGCGCTGCAGCACCCACCGCCTAGACCTCCCACCCAGCTCACCCAGTGCCCCTCCCAGCGAGACAATACGAATGCTGGGCCTAAAGCTCGCGCAGGGTTTAGGGATGGCATCTGGAAACAGACAGATTTGCTTTAATTTACCTTGATTGAGATGATAAACCTAAGTTTATTTGACTATGTACTCAATTAAGTTACGTAAGTTCATTTATTCTTTGCGAGGTTGGTTGAGCATTAAAATTTTGATTAGGTTAGAAAAATAAATTACAACTACTATGATATAAATTGTGTTCATAATTGTGAGAATAGCGTTTACGAAAATTCTTGAAAATTTCAAAAAATTTCGGACAACATGATGATCTATATTTGAAGTCATCATTTTATACTTGTTAAAATGAGTGTTGTTATTTCTATTACTATGAACATAAAAATTACAGGTTAAGCTTAAATCATACTTAAAATTAACCAAAAAACCTCTCTCAATAGCTTTTTTACTTCAAGCATATCGCACAATGCGCGTGAGTCGAATTTTACATTCCCTGTGTTCGGCATACGAAATCGGTCGCGAACGGAAACGAGACAATATGAAACGATATCGTTCAGTCACGCAATTACTCCACAATGCAACACCAGTGGGTATAGTATCGACTTCTACCTGTGCACACGGGTTTTGTACACAATACCTCTGCTATCCTTTGTTGATTGTCAATTTTCCGATGCACCTTATGAATTGTTCTAGCTGATTGCTTTGGTAACATAGTTATAAACTTTAGTTTATACAGACAGTCAATCTATTTACTGTTAACAACACTTGTGAATCTTATTGAGTACTTTCATCGACAAGGTCTTGTACTGAGATTTCATTGCATTTTCTTCTTCTTTTGAAAAACCGGCCAAATGCAAGTCGGACTTGCGCACCGAGGGTTCCGTACAAACCTGTAGGTATAACGGGAAATAGGTACGTAATAAGGGTTCCGTTTTTCCTTTCGAGGTACGGAACCCTAAAAAGCAATGAAGATACGAATTTTTATTTCTCTTCGGTTCGTCCCATAAAATAAGAGTTGTGATCTCAGTTCAAATTAATTATATCCAAAAGTGTTTTATTAAATAGATTTCTCTGGATATGCCCATATATTTTCTTTACTATAACAGTAAATATATTATCCATTTTTTCAAGTTGACCCGTATTTGTAGTTGTATAATAAAAGAGGGGTAAAATTTTTGTCTATCATTATTTCGAATTGCATGATTCTGAATACCTACCTATGTTCTGTTGGATAAGTGTAGCTATACACATAAGCGGTTGACATTAATCGACCCAATCAGACTTTAAAAACAAATATATTTAGATAATTGTTCGATACAGTAAGTGCAGTAATTACTACGGGTCGACTTTTTTGTCCGACAAATACTGTCGATCCGACTATACCGGCCCGCTTATGTGTGTACTGTGTAGCCTAAGGTAGAGATATTTCAACAGATTCAGTAAAATCAGTTTAGAGGCTTTTAATGCAAGAACTATTAAGTCATGAGATGAAGATGTCGGAAGGAATACGAAATTTGAACAGTATTTGCTTTTAGTCTAAACAAGTTGCAAGCTGCAAGATAGGATATTGAGAAATTCCTTAAAGGTATTGGAATATTGTATGGAAAGTGTGACTAAACGTGGTCTTATAACTTAAAACTATGAACTTAAGTCGTAGACTTATTATTATTAGAGAGCCAAGAACTATAAACATTATAAAAAACCCGATTTCGAAAAATTCAAAAGAAAGGAATAATGTTCTTGAGGTCGGAAGTTGATTTCTATGATTATGGTAAATTGACACCGAACTCAAAATATAATTTCTGTGGTGGTATATCTAATGCGTAACGTCCCTGTATTAAGTTTAAACTCATCAATTAGGAAAATGTTACTGTAACAAGTACAAAACTTGTTACAGTAATAAAACCAAAGCTGCTATCTTATCAAAGTAAATGGTAAATTGGCACCGAACTAAAAAAATATTTTTTTTGGTGGTATATATCTTATGCGTAACGTACCTGTATTAAGTTTACACTTATAGATTAGCAAATAACTTGTTACAATAATAAAACGCTATCTTATCAAAGTATCTCAAAAGCTCTATTCAAGATATTCATTTCACATAGGAACATAATTGCAACAGCACAAAAGAAGAATTTCAACGTACAGAAATATTTTATATCCACCTACCTACAGGTTTTTGAACGTATCTCAATAGACATTGAGATCCTTTCCGAGGAGTGTTGTTGTTGCGATCCTGACTTTTGTTCGGCAGGACAGATGTTTACATACATAACAACAAAGCGCACCAGCTGCTCCCTACCCACAATAGAAAGGCAGGTAAGTATGACGTCACACCCACATATGTATTGAAATCTCTGCGATTTCGCGATCTGCGTATTTAGTTCCGCATATAATATTACTTGTACATGTACAGTTTTGGAAAAAATCAAAATTTATGGAAACCGATCGGATGAAGAGTCGTTAATACTGCTCCAGGATCAATGCAAAACACTTGAAAAGGAATGTTACAGTAGGTATGTTTGTATAGTGTGTCTATATGTAACCCAAAAATGTTTTGGTCATTCAGAAAATCCAAATCAAGTATTAATAAAATACTAGTACTTTGAATTACGACGATACTATGCTTGATAACGGGCAAGCGATCTGCAATGCTTTCGCTACGTACTTCCACTATTTTTTTTTAAATAATTCAGCTTCTCTGAGGAATATTAGCACGAACCATTATGTCCCTACTACTGCTGATATTAATAAAATTCACATTAACGTAGACGAAATTACTAAACTCCTTTTAAAACTTGACCCATCAAAGTCTGCTGGTCCGGATTCTTTACCTGCTCTCTTTCTTATTAACTGCGCGAAAACCATAGCAATTCCAATTTCTATCCCTTTTAAGAGATCTTTGGTGGAGAACACTGTGCCAACTGTATGGACACGTATCTTTCACCGGTTCATAAGAAAGGGCCTAGGACCGACATTATTAATTATTGGCCTATTTCAAAGCTCTGTATTATTTCGAAGATCTTTGAAAAAATAATTTATGAGCAACTTTATGTGGTTTTGAAGCATTCGTTTAGTCCTACGCAGCATGGTTTTCTCAGGGGTCGGTTTGTTGTGCCCAATCTTATATTGCTTATCGAAGTCGTTACTGCAGCCATTGATAGTGGCCAACAGGAAGATGTTATTTATACGGACTACAGTAAGGCTTTCGATTGGATTCAACATGATTTAACTTTTGAATAAGTTGAAAATGATTGGCGTTGGTGGCGACCTTCTAAGGTGGTTATCATCTTATATAGATAATTGCTTACAGGCAGTCATTATTAAAAAATTATCTGGATGGCTTTCGGTGCCGAGTGGAGTCCCACAAGGATCCTTGCTTGGTCTGCTTTTATTTGCGGTGTATTTAAGCGACGTTGAGCAGTGTTTCCGGGCCTCAAAGCTGAAATGTTTCGCTAATGACATGAAAATATTAGCACCTATCTCTACATTTCAAGACGCACGTCTGTTACAAGAAGATCTATTGCGGCTTGATAGGTACTGTTCTAGAAATTATTTAGATCTTAATCCTTCTAAATGTAGTGTTGTCACATATAGTCGTAGGCGAATTATGATATTGTTTGACTACAAACTAAAACAATCCCAATTAAAACGTGAAATAGCTGTGAGAGACCTTGGTGTATTTCATGATTCAAAGCTTCTCTTCGATATGCATATTAATAAGGTGATCGCGAAAAGCATTAAGCTCGGGTTTGTTATGCGCAACTCCAAAGACTTTAGTCAGGCCCAGACACTCAAAATTTTATATTGTACCTTTGTTAGAAGTCATCTGGAGTATGCATCTCAGGTCTGGAACCCTAGATATTCTACCTATATATCTCGCATTCAAGGCATCCAGAGGTTTGTACGATATCTGTGCTTTCGTACAAAGGAACTTTATCATTCAGGTCGGTACGGGGAACTCTGCAAAAAGTATCATCTTCTCCCTTTAGAGATGCGTCGCGAAATTGCGGATTTAGTTTTCCTCAGTAGGATCGCTTCTGGGGCTGTTGACTGCCCGGAACTCCTATTTAAGATCTTGTTTGGAGTTCCCCCCAAAACCCTTAGGATTAATCCTATTTGGAGTATCACCCCCTACTTCTATAAATTATCAGCAGAATGCTTTTCTTTGTCGAGAAAGTAGCAGCTTCAATTCACTATCAAAACAGGTAAATTTAGATCTTTTTAACACTAGCGAAGCGTCGATTAGATGTATCATTGCTCGTTTGTTTTTTGGAGATTATAATTGATACAATAATAATAATAAACATTGACTCCAGACTTTAAATCCATAGACAAGTGTTAGTAATTAACGTGTGCGTAATTTGTTATTCTGTTATTTATCATAAGGATCTCATTCATAAAATTATATATAAGAGATTTTTTACATTGGACAGTGCAATTAGTTTCTTTATAACTTTAAGTTATGTCTAGATGTAAGGGCCTGTAATTGGCTCTTTGTAGCTAGTATATTCATTTCTAGTATATTAAGATAAGCTGTTGGTCTTCCATGTAACCAAAATAAATATTTTTTTATCATTGCAGGCCTCCTCTTCTAATTATACTAGGGTTGCCAACCATCCTGTTTTCCCAGGACATGTCCTAGTTTTTGTAGTATCCTGGAACGTCCTGAATAGTTTTTAAGCAGCGTCCTGGGTTTTTAAATTTTGTAATTCGCGCGCCTCTTCTCAAGTTTTTACGCTACGAGCGGCCTCACGGCTCGCAAGTAATAGGGATGGGCGTTTTTAGAATGACGCAGCGCGTATGTATGATGAATTTAGTATACCGGGTCATAACGCTAATGTCGAGAGAGTCTTTTCCCCCATAAATTGACAGTGGTCAAAAGAAAGAAATCGATTACTGCCAATAACAGAAGCTGCAATAATGAAAACTATATAAACATAGATATAAAGTATGACCAATTTTATAATAATTTGCTAACTCAACCACAGACACTGAAGGAAATTAATGGGGTTGAAAAGTATAGTAAAAATAAGTAAGTTTATAATATTAGAATGTATTAGATACTATAACTAACTTAGTTTAAAAAAATGTTAGAAACTAAAGGTTCTGTTTTATATTTCAATAACTAGTTTTCAACTCGTATATTTTTTCAAATTATTTTATTAAAAAATGTTATTATTTTAATTACTTGAATTTCATTTCACCTGTTTTCACTCGATATTTATTTAAATATTAATGCGTCCTGTTTTTAAACTGAATTGTCCTGGTCTTTCCAACTTCAAATCCTGGTTTTTTAATTTTGATGTTGGCAACCCTAAATTATACGACTGCCAAAAAGGAATGTACTGTTTTCGGAGTTCATGTAGGAAAGTTTCTTTATATAATTTATTGTACCATAAGCTTTTGATGCCTCAACAGATTTAAATGTACATGGTTTTGTGAGAATCCTTACATAATAACGATTGTCACTGTTTCATACACTTAATAAAATTCAATATGAAGAAGTTCCCTTCACCTTGCAGAACTATGCATTGTGGATCAAAATCTACGTATAAATAAACCTATGGCATCTATAGTCGGCTATGCGTTCCCTGGAACGCCATATAAATACTTGTTACGTAGAAGGTAGAACTACGTGTGCCCTGGAACGGGTTATCTCTACGTAGCTTTGAACAGTACGCTTGTTGGTAAACTTTTTCACCCAAAAAGTTTGTAATATTTATAGAGACAAGACTAAAACGGCACAGCCACCGTCCACGGCCGCGAAGTATGTGCCGGTGAGCACCGGCGATAGCACCAGCTCGGCCCCAAGCTGCTGCCACGAAACAACACCCTTTCCTCCCAAGACGGTTGATAACACTTACAGGAACTAGCGGCGCAATACGCGGCGCTTAACATCTCGGGCGCACCCCCCGTCCAGCGGCGTTCCTTAGCCGTGAAGTATGTGCAGCTAAGCAGAGCCGATAGCATCAGCAAGGCGCCGAGCCCTTCTTTCCGCCAAACAAGGTTTGTATAACTTACAGAGACGAGACTAGCGGCGCAATACGCGGCGCCGAGCAGAGCTGGGGCGGCCCCTGTCCAGCGGCGCTCCATGGCCGCGAAGTATGTGCCGGTGAGCAGCGCCGACAGCACCGTCTCAGCCCCGAGCCGCTCCCACGCGGCGCCGCCCCCGGGCAGCGCGGCCGACAGGCTGCCCGCGTACCCGGGCACGCTCACACTGAAATAAACATTTCAACTGCATTATTCGCTCACACAATTTATCAAAATTATTTTGAGTTGAGATGTTTTTACGCTTCCTTTGTTTTATGATTGACGTCATCTTAAATTCAATATCAGACTGTTTACGTCCTCACTGCTGGGATGGAATAAGGAGATTGGGCCATGACACACCCCAATTGGTGGCTTCTAACGACGACAAATGTAGCCCGGCTGGAGTTAGTAAATTTTTGATCATCCAGGTGGGTAACCACCGAGCTATGCAAAAGTTGCGATTTTTAATTAAATTCCACGATTCATTTTTATCATATTTTTATTATATACTTAGACCATTATTTAAAAACAATGGTTATATTTCGGTGTTGGGCGGTGCCAGGATATAAGTAATACTATCTACTCGGAGAACGAAAATATCATATGTTGAAATTAAAACAATATTGTTGGAACCCGGTCGAAAAAATCTTCTCTTCATATTTTTACTTTTTAAATTAACGAAGTTCGAGCGATACCTACATATTGATAAATCCTAACAATGTCAAGCCAAACAGTATTGTGCTAATAGCTGGTGGCTACGCTGCATAGAAATGCTCAGTCGAACGAATGGTTTCTGCCCTTAGGGACGTTACTAAGTATATGAACTTTTGCCCGTTTTCCACAGCGAGTGGAGCAGACTCGTCAGATTCCGTTCAACTCGCATCGATGAAGAGCCCACGTATGGAATTTTAAACTTTTGCACCCAGTAATAGTCTACTGCAGAAATTTTGTAAAAATGTTATTAGTTCTTACTACGTAGATCAACTTTGCAGAATTACTGGGAACTTAAAAATTTCGACGATGTTAATAACCTTTATTCACTTCACATTTAGAATGTCCGCCTGTAGGTCAAATTCAGATAATTTAAGAAAAATGTGGCGTCATTTAGGTGCGGCTACGGGAGTGTGACCTGTAACTTAGCTGATAAATATTTTTAAAAACTACGTAGTGCTTCCGACGAATATAGTAAAGTCGAGCAGGTACTAAGTATTTTGCTGGACACCAAGTACGCACCTATGTGTGGCATCGCAGGTTGCTGTCAGGAAAGCGGTTTCCGCTATTTTTAGGCGTTTGCCCGCCGTCGCATAAAGATATTTGTGTGCCGGTCAATATTGCGTCCTGAGCTTAACTTCGCTGTAAATCCCTACATGAAGTCAATGCTTTCGAAGCTATGGAACGATAATAATTTCAATAAGTTTTACTTAAAAAACAACTTAGATGATAATAAAAATTATTGGTTAGCAATTATTATGACCTTAAGTTAGCAACAATTAGTTTTTTAATACATATGACAAGTAGCTGGTTAGGTTAGGTTAGGTATAATTTCAATAAGTTTTACTTAAAAAACAACTTAGATGATAATAAAAATTATTGGTTAGCAATTATTATGACTTTAAGTTAGCAACAATTAGTTTTTTAATACATATGACAAGTAGCTGGTTGGCCAGTGGGCTGTCTGTCTGTCAGATTTAAGTATGAAGACTTCAAACTTTCAAGTAAATTAATAGTTTAAATAACTAAAAACACGCTTTTACTTACTGCAAAGAAAGTAAAAGTAAAAAATAAACAAAATATACTCTCTGTTTACTTCATTAGGGCTTTAGAGTAAGCCATGTTTATAGTTGATTTTAAGATACATATATATATATATATACTGAAAAAGCGTAGGGCGCTTTTCATTGTAATATTTATCAAATCAATTAATATATTACGTGATGCATAATGTTCAACAATTCAGTTAAAATTTAACCATGAAGCGCCACAAGCTTTTTTTAGTTATACATATTTAAATATCTTGAAACCAACTATAAACATGGCTTACTCTAAAGCCCTAATGTAGTAAACAGAGAGTACATTTTGTGTATTTTTGACTTTTACGTGCAGTAAGTAAAAGCGTGTTTTTAGTTTTTTAAACTATTAATTTGTTTTTCCCTTTTTAGTTTATTACAAAACATAGAACGAGTTTATTGTGACTGAATACATATCCTCTCCATTTCCGATAAGGCCTCACTATTGCATGACTTTTTTATTACCCCCCTTTAACGTGAAATAAACAGAATATATTAAGACGAATGTAATGAGCCCAAACTCGATTTTTTTACTAGTAGACAGTCCCGGGTCCATCAGCCACCTTCCAATCCATCATCAGGAGAAATGAACAGAATGTGTTAAGACGAATCTAATGAGCCCAAACTCGATAAGTTACTAAGTTACTCGATTACTAGTAGGCAGTCGAAGGTTCCATCAGCCACCTTCCAGTCCCATCATCAGATCAGCTCGGTGGTACCATAATATTGTATTGTCATCTAATCTACATATATTTGCCAAGTTTAAAGTATATCTGATCGCTTAAATTTGGGCAAAGAAATACGAATCCAAACGAGTCAGTTGCATACAAACAAACATACAGGTTAAACTAATAAAAGCGTGTTAAAAAAGTAGATGACTAATACTTTTCTAGTTGAGTAGATGTATTCATGACTTAATATTTATAACATCACAGCAACACAAGCTGATACCGAGCTCAGTTTTTTTCTTCTTCTTCATATGGCTTCGCACGGTTTGTGCAATTAGCCAATGTCAAGTGTAAAATGTTTACATATTCTATAGCACTCGTGGTCAAAATATTAATCAAGTCAAAGTAAGTGGCAGTCAAGTCAATCCCCCTTTCCCTATGTTTCAGTAAATGTGTGGGGATTTACTGGAACCTCCCCGTGGACTTCTTAAGGGAACGTCGAAAGACACTTTTTATTTTGTTTCACTTGCCAACACTTGTGCATGTTTCCGAACACTTAGTGGTTAATAATCCACCATTATTAGACACTAACATCCGTCACAACACAATTTTTAACAAGAAAAACAAAACTGCTAAAGTGACGCATCCCGATCCCGCCAAAAAGTCCCACCGAGCCTAGTTAAGGACTCTACAATCTCGATTTATATTTCTGTTACTCTAGTATCTGAGACAATAATGAATTAAAACTCGATAAAAACAAAAGAGGAAGAATTAATCAAGTGTTCAAAGTGAAAACTTGGCTCCAAAGCTGTAATAAAAACTTCGCAAAAAGAGTGTAAATGACGTCTTTGTATTTGCATTGGCGAAAGACTGACGCAGAATGTGAAACTTTTCAGAATTAGCATATTGTTTTACTGACTTGAATAATTGGAGTTTAAGCCACCCATCTTTATCGACTTCCATTCAAATAACTCAATATGTACATACTCGTAGAAGCCACATTAAAAACCGATGGCTCCCCTTAGATTCTGCTTTTCTGGAGATTACGTTTACGATAACGTTACGTTTCTATTCTCCCATTTCAATGAATAATATAAGTATTCAGATTCTTGGGGCTACACAAATCTCATGACAAAACACTGCGACCTAAGCTTTGCCATCAAATTACAGTATTTACCGTAAGGTAGCTTCTGTGATATTTAAAAATAAAATATATAAAGCTTCACACATATAATTTCCTCCTGTCGTCCCGGAAAATACTTCTTAGATTGTGGCTACCATTGTAGGTAGGGCCACGGTAATATTATCTATATTACCTCTCCGATATTTCGGCACTGTTGCAAGCGCCATGATCACGGAGTGAGAAAACAATATAAGGTTCCAGGGTTCCACGTGGTAGGGGATTAGGTCAGGGTATGCAAGGGTGCGAGTGATATTATTGGTATAGCAACCGTCATTAGGCTAAAGTGGCCGCTTACGGCCGCAGACGGGCCATTCGCTAGTTTGCCACCCTTTTAACATAACAAAAATTAGTTGTCTGTAAAGTCGGTTTACGGACGATAGTTTTACGTGATAACGTCATAAAGAAACATTGATGAAAAATTGCATAATTGCTAGCTCTGACGTCACGCGGAAAGAGAGATAAATGTGTACAAGACGACGCTTGTTCCGCGCTCTCGCTAGCACGCTCAGGCTCAGTGGGAATGTGTCACTTTTTCGTGCGTGCTGCCGGTGTTCATCGCCTTATAAGACATTATCACGTCAATATTTTTAAAATCACTGCCTCAGTAACTCGATTCAGAAGGGATTCGTTAACAGCAGTTGCAGTTACGAAGTCACTACAGATTTCAGGATTCCTCCAATAAAGGATTTTACTTTTGTTTCAGGTTAGAGTACTTCTTCAAAGGTTTAGGTATGTCACTCAAAATAAGAGAAAAATTATTAGTTAGGACATCTAGGTTAATCTACAAAAAAAAAAACAAAAGCAGCCTGTTAGTAAAAGTTACAAGTAATGATCAAAAATATTTATTTAGTTGTGGTTGAAATTGGTCTATAAATCAACCTTACTCGTGTATCCATCCATCTTATACAATATTACCTACTGTTGTTCATTATATTTTACTGATTTTGCGTTCATAAAAGATTGAATCCCCGAATGTCCTATTGGATACCCACAAAAACTTTTGGCTATAAAGGTTCGCGTATCTCTGAAGATAAAACATTCGCTTTTCGCTGGGTTTAAGGGTAACGCACACTGAGTTGCTAGGTACCTCATTTCCTGTTGAGAACTCGCTCCATACAAGTCTGTCTCTCTTTTAAAATCATTGATAAAAAAATATAATTAAAGACTGGCATTGTGCGTCGTCGCGTTGAGCCGACCCACTCTTTTCATCGAATCATAATGAGATCGGTCTAAATAAATAATTATACTTATGTTTGTAGATTTAAGGATTTGGTTTTGTATTTTGCGGTTTCCCATTTCCTGTAAGGAAACATAAGTAGAAAGTAAATAGGTAATCGTTGTCCTTTATGTAATATTGAAGAATTCCTGAAACAGATTATTAAATTTCCCGTTTATCATTTGTACGTAATAAACTTTCTTTTGTGTTCCGGCTCTGGGACAAAACAGTCGAGGACTCGTATTTGATATTAATGTGCATTTTATTTATTAATATAGAGAATAGGAGCTATATTATAAAAAAAAATCATATCCATAAAATGAAAATTAATTTAAAAAAAACGAGACGAGTGTGCTTATGACCACACGTCTGATATGAAACTTCTTTAGCTCCATCTATATGTATAAATATATATATGTGTGTATATGTATACATATATGTACGTATACATATTTCATTTACTAGCTATAAGAGAAAGAGAGAAAGAAAATGCTTGCTTATAATATCCCCCACTCAACTCCCAGTTCGCCTCGCCCGAACGCACTTTTCGTAACGCGTAACGCATTTGCCAGCTTACCCCCCCAAGTCAAACGTGCGTAAAAAAGTTTCACTACAAAAAGTGTTTCAACTTAATGTTAATTCTATTAAAGTGATGGCGGAATCACTTGGTGTAGCAGTTTTTCCTATCTACAGCAAACGACACGTTGCTGGCCTACACAAATGATTCTGGATAATTTTGAAAGAACCTCGTGTTCTGGACAGGGGGCTTCATGTACACAGGCAAAAGATTCCAATTGCGATGCAAATAGAAAGACAGATATTAGCCAATAACTATGTCGCGTTTGGAATCATGTCAGTATGCCAGTGGTCAATATAACTTCACGCGTGAGATCCTATGAAGGGATAAGGGATAAAGGAAAATAAGTCAGCGTAATACTGGCCGTGTGATATAGATGCTCAGAATAAAGATTAAAAGATTGATAGAAAGCTCTCAATGACACATTACGACTGAATTGCAGAGAGTCGTGGTTATTTGCAAATTATGTCGTTCCCGTCGTACTGCAACCTATCGAAATCATCGAGCAAGTACTTAGCGGAGTCATAACAAAGATGCGAATTATATCACACGCAGGACCGCACTTGCGTCTTGTACAAGCACAGTTGCTCAGGCGTGAAAAATGCCGCATCTTGTTCAATACTCTAAGCACGAAATTTGGCGGATGGAGGCTAGGCGATAAAAGCGTATGATTTTTCCGTCACGACCGTCAACTGTTTAGCGTATTGTGTGTAGTTGTGTACTGAGTTTTTATACTTATTTTTAACTTAGATCCGTTTGCGTGTCCGAAATGTCATTGTCAAATGTGTACTGATTTTAAGTTCTCGTTACATACTGTGTTTCGCTGTTCAAGTTTCCATACAAAATTTGACATTGACATTTCGGTTTGCAGACTATTCGAATTCGATAATGGTTCGTGCTAGGGGTACCGACCTAGTGTTCTACGATACTTTTTTGCTTTTATTTAAAGTCATTATGAACACAGTAGTATCGTATACTGTAAAACTATTTAAGGTTTTCGTAACGTTTATTCTATTATTTCCCATTGCTTAATAGAGATAAAACTAGTTAACCTTAAGAGCGCCTAGAGGGACTGATGTGTGTTCGTCTTACGTTAACATAAGCTTACAAACTGCTAGCTTAGACTGTTACTTAACACATGCCCAAGTTAATAATAATACATGTAACATCCCATACTGTATTGAGGTTAAACCTAGGGAAGTTGACTCGACTTCTTGTATACTGTAGATATGGTTATGTACTATCAGGCAATTTGAATCCTGGTCCACCATAAGCTCATTTTTTACAATCACTGCAAAACAATAAGGTAGACTTTCGCTTAAATGTATCCCTGGAAATAAAATTGTTCTTTTCTGAACATAATTGACATGCCATGTTTTGCCGTCTCCCTGTGACATAATGTTGACGTTACACTATTTGGATTTTTGACCATCTACTAAAGATTGAACTTTTTTTAAAAAAAAAAGAATTTCTTGTTAAGAGTATATTTATTAAGAGTTTCAGTTATAGTCCAGGCAACGAATGCTCAAAAACAGGTATAGAGGGAATTGCTTAGAACACAATTTTTGACTTCGTGACTTTGTTAGGACTAGTTAGGAGGTAAACATATCAAAAGTCCCCGCCCGTAGCCCTTAAGCCGGGGGGAGGGGGGGGGGGGGCTTGAAGGTCCCATTTTTAGGTTTTTCGCATATATCTCGAAAACTATGCATCCAAGCGACATGAGACTTTCACAAAAGTGAAAGCTGATTAAATTTGCTACAAGTCTTATTCAGTCAAATTTTTTGATATCTTGTATAGTTTTCGAGATATCCGCTCTTGAAAGTCTGTAATTATGGAAAAAAAAATTGTTCCCATTTTTGCTCTATTTGACCGGTTAACTCTTCAACAATGCACCCAAAAAATAAATGCCGGCCGTAAGGTTGTAGAGCATTAAATAATCTTCAATAATAGAAACAATTGCCTTTTTTTTTTTATTTAAGGACAAAATTGTTAGTGTACTAGACGTATGGGGGCGGTACGGTGGGCACTAGGCCGCGTACTCAGCCCCCACGCGCGGGCCGTCCTGCGCACGTCTGTGGGGTCCTCGCGATACCCCGGGAGACCCCTACCGCGGAACCTCGGCAAGGCCGGGAGGCTGCTAGGTGCGGAGACGCGGAAGAATCCCTAAACGGGGATTCCGCGGCTTCGCACTAAGCAGCTTAGAGGGTGTTCGCAGGGTTTTTTAGCGGATATTATGCCGTATAGCGCCCGTAAGGGTTACGGGGTCCTCAGTGGGCAGCCACTGCTGGGGCTCGTAAGGCTTGCGGGAGCCAGGTGTGAGGTCCGTTCGGCGGTGTGCCTCTTAAAGGCGCCGTCGTCTGTAAATAGTATTTTTTGCCTGCGTATAAAAAAAAAGGGTAGTAGACGTATTGACTAAAGGGGGTGTGAAATTACCTGCCTCCTCAGATGTACGGGTGGAAGATTGAAAACGACTGTCTGGCCCCAGTGCACAGTGAGTTAGCAGCTGCACCGGACGACATTCTAAAAATGATTTTCTGTCGATGCACGAAAGACTGTGCAAGCGCGAAGTGCGGCTGCAAAAAAGCAAGCCTCAAATGTTCCCCAGCGTGCCAAAATTGCCAGGGGAACTGCTTGAATGGGGTCCCTCAAGTTGACTCCGAAGGTGAAGAAGAACAGGAGGATCCTCTGACCGTTTCCCTACAGGGTTCCGATGGAGAAAATGACACAGACAAAGAAAATGTAAACGAAGACGAGGATCAAGGTCCTTCCCACCCCAAAAGAGCAAGAAATTAACTATATTGGATTTTTTTACAAATCTCTTTTTGCACGTCATAGTGAATTGTATCGAAAACTGCTGCCGTATTCGTACCTGTATAGCCAATGAGAACCGGAAAGAAACCAGAGGCACAGGGCCCTACCGTCTCAATTTTTTTTAAAGTCCAGTTTTATAATTTTAATCATTCTTAATACTACTTTTTGTGTTGAGCTGGACCAATACAACACCAGACAATCTTATCATTTAAATAATCATCTAATTTATAATAACCTTTTTTGCATAAAGTAGTTAACTCTTGCAGTTTTTTTAAACTTATTTTCTGGATTGTGTGAAGAACCTGGTCAGTGGGCCAACAAGTACATATTCTAAAATAAGCATGTGTGCTATTTAGACATCGGTGCATCGTCAAAGAGTTATCCGAGAGTTATCCGGTCAAATAGAGCATAAATGTAAAGCATTTTTTTTTCTATAATTACAGATTTTCAAGAGCGGATATCATTATTACAGATATTATTATAAGATAATTACAGTTTCTCAATGACACTAATTTACTTTCTTTTTTACTTATGGACCTCACACCTGGCTCCCGCAAGCCTTACGAGCCCCAGCAGTGGCTGCCCACTGAGGACCCCGTAACCCTTACGGGCGCTATACGGCATAATATCCGCTAAAAAACCCTGCGAACACCCTCTAAGCTGCTTAGCGCGAAGCCGCGGAATCCCCGTTTAGGGATTCTTCCGCGTCTCCGCACCTAGCAGCCTCCCGGCCTTGCCGAGGTTCCGCGGCAGGGGTCTCCCGGGGTATCGCGACCACCCCACAGACGTGCGCAGGACGGCCCGCGCGTGGGGGCTGAGTACGCGGCCTAGTGCCCACCGTACCGCCCCCATACGTCTACTACACTAACAATTTTGTCCTTAAATAAAAAAAAAAAGGCAATTGTTTCTATTATTGAAGATAATTTAATGCTCTACAACCCTACGGCCGGCATTTATTTTTTGGGTGCATTGTTGAAGAGTTATCCGGTCAAATAGAGCAAAAACGGGAACAAATTTTTTTTCCATAATTACAGACTTTCAAGAGCGGATATCTCGAAAATTATACAAGATATCAAAAAATTTGACTGAATAAGACTTTTTAATCAGCTTTCACTTTTGTGAAAGTCTCATGTCGCTAGGATGCATAGTTTTCGAGATATATGCGAAAAACCTAATAATGGGACCTTCAAGCCCCCCCCCCCCTCCCCCCGGCTTAAGGGCTACGGGCGGGGACTTTTGATATGTTTACCTCCTAACTAGTCCTAACAAAGTCACGAAGTCAAAAATTGTGTTCTAAGCAATTCCCTCTATACCTTTTCGTTGCCTGGACTACCATACAATTACGCATTTTATAAAGAACAAATCTTGTCTCTTTTGACATTTTTATTCGAATTAACGGGCAAGTGTGCCAGGAATCAGTTGGTCGATTGTACGTTATATAATGTGATAGTGTTGTAAGAGTCGCAAGTGTCCCAGTTCACAATCGCTATTGAGTTGTTGCGACAGCACAGTAGACAGACAGGAGCGAGGCTCCCACACAATACAATTCAGAAACTCAGACAATACACATCCTACTCATTATGTAGGCGAAATACCAAAATTGTATTTTATTATAAGTATGTCTCGTTTGATAACATCCCTGTTATTGTTTGGCTTACATAAATATCTCACACTTTGAGAATGAATTAGTATTAAAATAGGGATTAGGGAAACTCAGTCAATTACATATTTAGTAAACATTTTTTACGCTACTTGATAAAATACTTTTAAGATAATTGCGTGTATTTACAAAACTGACTTTGGAAATCTTAGAAAACAATCTGAGATTAAAAAGAATAAACATATTATCTGATTCTGAATATATCAAAAACAAATTTGTCAAAGTTTAAAAGCTACGCCTTCTAAAACTGAATACTTATAATATATGAATTGTTAAATATTCCGAAATGTCACAATAAGTACTTTATCATGCATATTATTATTGTTTTTTTAGTTTTATTATTAAGTTATTTTTTAAAATAATATGTGGTTATATTTTAGTGAAACTCATTCAAAAGCTGTTAGCAACAACCCCATGTAGAGAACCGTTGCACCTGAGCTTATAACCGATGCAAATGGCGTATTTAAATCTAACATCAATTCTAATGGTCCATTACTGTAGTAGGATTACGCAGACCCCAAACATGTTACGGCAGATTATTCAAATTTAAGCAATTAGATTGTTTGATAATTTTGTGAAAAGCTCGTTTTTTACGATTTAGTGAAATCACACAAATAACAGATTTTAAGCGAGATAGTCGTATCACTGTTAGATTTTGTTTGACAAAGTAATAGGGAGCTTTTTTTTCAATAATACAAAAGGTCGAAAAAGACAGTGTGATTATTTCGTGTTTGTTTTTCTATAACAAGCAGTTGTACCTAGTTGTGATGTAACGAATATTCGCATTCACATTCGCGGATATTCGCATTCGCAAAATCTCTGCCAATAATTTGCGAATATGATTATTAAAAATAAAACAATTTAAAGAAGTTGCAGTTCTTCCCTTCCTTGAATATTCATTGTTACACAGCTTGCATTTAGATCGTTCAGCATCGCAAAGTGTGAATTAAGTCTATATTTCACTAGAATTTGATTTACTCACGTTATTAATCAATATTTAAACTCTAACCTAAAAATTCACTTGTTTAGGAAAAGACCGGCGCGAGCGGAATGACATTTCAGTCGGATGAGTTCATATTAACTCGGCAATTCGAACGAGACTGCCACCATGCTATAGACAATGGCGTCAGTTTTGAACAAATACTAAATATTCACAATCGCGAATGTCGGTACCAGATATTCGCAATCGCATTCGCGAATGTTCAAAAAATAACATTCGTTACATCACTAGTACCTAGTAATGTTAAACCAATAATGTCAAACTTTGCAAGTTCAAGGTTATATCCAAAATACATTTTCTGAGTGTTTTTTTATATTTTATCTTGCACTTAGTTATAACATAAGTGTAAATGTGAAATTGTGTAGGTATATATAGTGCACCCTCATAAAACGTTCAGGCCCCGCATCGACAGGCCAATGATTATGCATAATTTATGCACGCCTGGGGTCAAGTGGGCATAATCGGGACACACTCGCTACACTCTCGCATCTCGCGTGGTCGTTGAATGGCGACCAAATTGGGAACATTGGCACCTTATGGCGCGATGACCGCAGTTTTTTGCGCCCATTGTCAGATTAGGGATATTTGCTTATCACCAGAGAACAATAAACGGTATTAGCCGTCCACGAGAGTGAGGGTTTCCAAGTGTGGGATTAATGTGATGTGTAAAAAATATGTTTGTTATTTATCTGTTGTAGTATTAAGTAACTCGTTCTTAGAAAGAAATTTCTCTTTGCTGTCTTTTGGACGCTCTTTCTGTTAGAAAATAACCTTACTGTGCCCTCGTGCTTCTGACCGTATTTAACCTTACAAGTTCGAACCTAACGATTCTAAGGTCAGACAAATCTAAAGATGACGTTATTATCACGAAAAGTCTATTTTGTGCTATTAATATAAAAGTGAAAAAAGCAAACGCTTGTCTTTGTTTTGTAGTCATCTTAATGTAAAACACATTAAGATTGACAGTTTTTTTTTTGTTATTATTTCATTTCTCAATTAAACATGAAATCGCGTTTTGTTTGTGAACAATAAAGACTTCTTAATTCGAAAAATAATATTTGAATGTTTTTATTTTCTAATTAATAACGTATTCGGGCGTGGGTTTTCCTTATTGATGATCAGATGTAAAAAAACTGAACTGCGCGTATAATGTCAGACCCTCTATTGTTAACAAGCGAACAATTACATTTAATTTACGGATGCGTTTTTTAAAGTGTCCCAATATGGGCTGGCCTCACCCACCCTACGTATCATACACATATCTTTTCATTACTATAAACCACCGCGACATTTGTTAAAAAACGCATGAGAGGGGTATCAATGACCGTTTTTAAAATCCAATTGTGTTCAAGTGCCAATTGTAACTATAATTTAGTAAAATGTTTCGAATGAATCTTATTAATATCGTGATAAAGTTTAATTTTCATTCGCATAGTGCGATAGTTTTGTTTTGAACAGAGGGAAACAAGTGCATTAAATTTTATGTTCAGTTGATTCGCTATTCACCGATAAGTACTTTTACGCTTAAATATGTATTAAATTTTTGTTTCTATTGAACATTTAGTGAAATTGTAGAAAGTTTGCGATATGCGTTTACAAATAGTCTGCATTAATGTTCCTTTACGCGCATTATACTTTTAATCAATCAGAAAAATTCTTCAATTATTGTGTTTTGCTCGCTTTATATTGTATTTTTATTTTGCGTTTTCTTCAATCTAAGTGTAGGGTCCGTTACTAGGATCCTAACGACTATCAATATGTCAATGCCGTCACGGGACGATCGTCGGTAGATAATTATTAAAAGATGTCAATATGAAGTGAATGCCTTTATTGCATTGTCTTATAATGTAAAATATTGTTCTTAAAACAATAAGTGGGTCAACTGTGTCAGCTGTTTAGAGTTGACTCGGAATGAAAACTTAACAAAATTTAATTTAAATGGCTTGTTCACTAAGGTTATCTTTAGAGAAACCCGAATAAAATTCTATATCCAAATCTAGTTAGTGTAAAATTTATCATAATTATTGTATCTAAATAAATGAATTAGATTGAGATTTTGGTTTTTTTTATAGCATTATTATCATAGGAACACAGTAGATAATTTCCAGCTACGAATTTCGTACCGGTTCATTGTAGAGCATAAAGTAAGTGGACTCTAGCACTTTTTTTGGAGTTTCCTAGTTTGTTATAACTAATAAGTAATGTTTAATAAGAGTGGCTTGGTTTCTTAGCAATTTGAGTAAAATTATTGCTAAGAAACTACATACACACAAATACAAGTGTAGATACATTTAAACGACGCAAATGTCGTTTATAAATAACTTGCGACCGCCAGCGACTTCATCCACGTTAACTATATTTTCTTGGAAATCGCACTTTTCCGGGATAAAATGTATTCAATGATTATAAGCTTTCTGATGTGTACAAATTTTTCATCTAATCTGGTCAGTCTTTTTTGCGTGATTGAGTAAAAACCATACAAACTATCAGATTTATCATATTATAATGTAGTAGGATTTAACCAGAATTTGTATGAAAAAAGCATGAATGTGTCGCAGGTAATTTGTATGATTCCGCATTTTACAAACGGCGTCGTCTGTTTAAAAACGCTCGCTGTTTTAAACATACAAATTGCTTGCGACATAATATAGGCAGCTTGCTCATAATCTGGCTTTTGCTACCAGTTTCAACGGAAGAAAATTGTAGCTGACGCCTGCTGAATTTTATTCCACTTCCAGTCCAGTAAATTTTTAAGTACGCAAAATAAAAAATCAGTTTACCTTGCGGTGTAAGTGAAATATTGGGGAAAGTTTGTCTTTCTGGCACAAAGATAGGTAGGTACGTTTAATTAAAGTTCGGTGAGGGGAATCGATTGCTGCGGCTTGATTTATTGGAGCTTCCAAATTATATTTATGTAAGTGAATGTTTTTGTTAGTTCTCGTTTTAAATAAAACCTATGTACACTTACTGCGTTTTGTAGCATGTTTGGAAAACTATAGAGGTGGTTTAGTATTTTATTTAAATATTAGGGTCTTACTTCTCCTTATTACAAAACGTTGACTATAGTTAAACATAGTTTAAAACTGATGCTGTCACTTTGAATCAGGTTTAAACCATGACTAACTTTAGCCCGCGTTTTGGATTAAGGTGGTGTTTAAATATTACTTTTTTGATAAGGGTATATTTTGTTTCATTTTATTAGTTCAGTTTCAATTACATGATACCTAATTCTTCAACTTTTACTTAATTACGAAAAGTTCTGTGGAATTGAAAATTAATCTACGTTACAAACGAATTTTGTCACGGAAACGTAATGAAATAACAATATGGGATTACTTTAGTACAAACATATTGTAGCTTTTCCTCGGCGTAGTTCGAAATTGCGGATTTGAGTAGCGGCCGACGTCTTAACTTCTACGAATTTGGCATTATACCTAAACTTTTTACTCGTAAATGTTGCCACTACCGAAATGAAAGTGCCTCCATCAATCTTAATTAAGTGGGAAGATTAGCAAGCACTCCTGAACCCGCATTTGAACTTAATGACCAATGGAACATTAAAACAATCCTAATTGAAATATCCGTTCTGGCTGCACGAATCAATTACCTACTTGAAGCGGGGTCGTACCAAGAAATCTCAAATGAGACTAAATTCCGATTGCTAGAGGGAAATAGCGCTATAGTAGATAGATCGGCATCTCGCTTTGACAGTTACTGTTGGATTCTGTTTTGTGTTCTTGGTACCACCCCAAAAGACCCGTATAAGCCAGACAACGTAAGCATTAATCCCTGCTGAGCTTTCTCACGGTAATATAATTACATGAAAATTTAAAATCATTTTGCTACGGACGGCATGGTTTTTAGTTAGGGTTGGGTCATTCTATTATTTTATAAGACGGAAGTAGATTTATCAATTTGTGTTAAAACATTCCTAAGCTCAGCTAAAGTGGCTTTCAAATCAATTAGAATGAAAAACTAGGTTTGGATTGGGTTATTGTAGATATAATTTATTGTTTAGCTTTAGTGGTTTCAGTATTTAGATTGTTTACTTTGATTTTTCTTTACTACACATATATTTTGATGAAAGAGAAGGAGATAAAACTGCTTATTAAGGTATCTTCGCATCGGACTCCTCGGTGAGGTGGTCATTTGATCGTACCTTTATATAAAAAGAGCACCAACAGTGCTATATTTACTGAGACGTATATGTCCTTTGATGTAATAAATGTCGTACCCAATGCCACACTTAAACGACGCCACATTTGTCATTGGCTGGGTCCGAGAATTTCGTACCTACAGCTACAATCCTACTTCACTAAATTGAGACAGTTTGTATATTCTCAATCACTGAGAAACGGCTGGACGGATAAGCACCTAGACAGTTTATTACCTAAATTTTGACAAAGAATACTGATTATTCCTGAGAATGAAATTTCAGAACTTAGGCAGAAATAACTAAAGGACATATCTACAGTACAAGCTGAAAATGGAGTGGTATTGGTCTAGATGTATGAGTAGTTTTTCTGGAAGATTATATTATGTAACATATAGGGCCTTTTTGAAGTGAAACTTTTTTCGGACAAGAGAAGAAAAGAAGTAAAGATGTGTGGTAAAGATTATGGAAAGACGTCACGCGCATCACACGACTATATATATATATATATATATATAAATGTGTGTGTGTGTGTGGGATGCGTGCGCAGCTCTTCTCGACGAGCATGAAAGCTGAAAGGTAACTCGGCGAAGGCTGAAACGCTACGAGTGTCACACGCGACGATACATAAATAAATATTTCCAACACTCACACCAATTAGCCTAGCCCCAAAGTAAGCACTATGGGCTTGTGTCAAATAATAAATATAAACATTTATATATATATGATTGATGCGTGCGCTGCTATATTCCCCTATGCCTTATGCACCGCCTAATGTTAGGTTATTTAAGGAAAGAAAGTCCGTGCACACTATTTTTTTTATTTTACACGCGGTCTATATTATTGAAAAGAAAAACCAGCATAAGTCACTAAACTTCTTCGTAGTTCCAAAGTTTACTGATAATAGCCGCTTAACATGGGAAACAATTTGTGCGTCGATGAATAGTGCGATCATAGCGTGTCCGTCGCTTAGATTGGATTCGCGTCAGATGACAAGCGATAAGCGATCGATCACAAGAACGTAGGCACGCTGTCATCGCTCAACCCTACCCAACCCTTTATGGATACATTAATGAATGTGGAATTTGACTCACAAGATTTAATATTATTAGAAAATAATGCTTGTCAGAAATAGACATAGCACGAGTAGGCAAAATTAGTAATGACGATAAACCTGTGTCAGAATTTTAGAAACATTTCTACTAAGTCAATGGTCATACTAGAATCAAACAACACTTTTTTTAAGTGAAACTTCTTTATGCACATTTGACTTGGGGGGTAAGCTGGCGAACACGTTACGCGTTACGAAAAGTGTGTTCGGGTGAAGCGAACGGGATTTGAGTAGCGGATATCCAGCAAGAGAATGCAGTGCGCGCGCACATTTTCTTTCTCTTATAGCTAGTAAATGAAATATGTACTTTTATATATTATTGTTATTTCTTTGATGTTTTACAAATAATTAAGTAAGCGATGTAAATTTCGTTTCTGAAATTCCAACCCGAAGGAATCTCGGAAGTTTCAATTTCCTTAAAACAAACACAATTTATGCATTGGCTCAGAGCGATTTAGCTCGCATCAATTTGTAAAGAAATTGAGACAAGCAACTGAACATTGCTTTGATTAAGTGGGGATATTGGATTCTCGACTCCTTCAAAACGTTCCCTAAAGTTATCCAACGCAACGAATAGTAGCAAAATCTTTGAAAATTAAAACGGACAGTATATGTAATAATTTTCTTTAATAAAGAAAGATATTTTTGTAATGAATAGTAGGTGAATACGAATTTTTATGTAGTAGAGATCATGTCGTCTCGTATCTCAATGGAGTGTAAAGGAGATTGCTCAGCTTCCATACATGTTTGGCCTAAAGACCAATAATCATGAAAAATTGTTTCCTAGATTCGATATTATATATAAATTACTGTAGAAACGAATATTATTGACGGACACCCCTGAGAACTTCTATAAACCATATACACTGAACATATTAAAATAATAAAAAACAAATAAGTTATATAGTAAACTAGGGAAATCAAGCCAAGTACCGAAATTATGGATTAGATTCAGGTAAAATTAAAAGTCCTTTTTAAAGTAAATATATTATACAAAGGTGTCCGTTGAAATCTAATGACTGTAAATTAAATTATAAATTACGCCAAGAATTACCGTGTATGTCAATATTTTTTGTGCATATAGGCCTAAGCCAATTTGAGCAATCTCCTTTTAGCCCCATAATTCTTAGTAATATTGATGTAGTGAAGAACCTCATTTCTTCAGGGTTAATTCAGAGTTTAGTTACTAAAACACACAGTATAGTTTCCGAGATAGTTGGCCGCTCGGAACTCATAAATTTGACAGTTATTATGCATTGAATTACGGTTCCGTATTAGCCCGTATGTCGTATTCGTAGTAAACAAACACCTTATACTCCTACAGTAGTAAGTAATTAACCCGCCGCCCAAATTCCTTAAGGCATGCGAACAAATAGCTTAACTTCAGTATAAATTATCGTCTTACGAATAATTGGAATTGGGTACATTTATTTCTGGAAACTATTCTCATTAACTTTGTGGTAACTGTAGCCATGTTGCTATTCTTACCGTGTATACAGCTAAATGCGTAGTACAATAGATGTTGCAAGATAAAGCAGTTTACAAATGGGAGTATTTTCCGTGTGCTGAGCGGATTTCTCGCTTGAATTGAAGCGCCCGCATGGAGAATGGGGTTATATTATCGATACCCGGAAAATTCTTACTACGGTTGTCAGAATTCGAATAGGAGCAATACCGAGGCTTAGCTATCGTCTTATCCATGATCTTTATTCTGTAAAAGCACCTAGATCAATATTTTGTCAAACTGTTCTATAATTCCTATTGTGTTTGTTTTTTTTTTTTTTGGGGAAAGGAATTACTTCTCATTTTATTCATTAAGGATGACAAACAGCTGTATAATATGCGTTTTTATAATAGTTCTCAATGTCTCAAGTCGAAAGTCTTCGACCAGTGTGTCCTCCCAGTTATGACATACGGCGCCGAGACGTGGACACTCACGGCTGGACTGGTCCACCAGTTTAAAGTCGCTCAGAGAGCTATGGAAAGGGCTATGCTCGGAGTATCCCTGAAGGACCGCATCAGAAATGATGTAATCCGACAGAGAACCAGAGTCACTGACATATCCCACCGAATTAGCAAACTGAAGTGGCAGTGGGCTGGTCACATTAGCCGCAGAACTGACGGCAGATGGAGCCGTAAAGTTCTTGAGTGGAGACCGCGACTCGGTGAACGTAGTGTGGGACGCCCTGAGACAAGATAGGATGATGACATTCGTAGGCTGGCTGGAGTGGGCTGGATGAGAGTGGCAGAAAATCGGGAGCAGTGGCGTGCATTAGGGGAGACCTATGTCCAGCAGTGGACGAGCATGGGTCGATGATGATGATAATGATAATAGTCTTAATATATCTAGACCTAATTGTATGACTAACATAATTATCCACAGGGAGATGTTCATTATATAATCATGATTTAAAACTACCTACTGCGTCAAAAAATAAAAAACATAAAATGCAATGTAGCTCTTTGCTTTGGATTACAGGAGAACCTATTAGCAGTTTATAGTCATTAAAATATAATACATATATAAGGGGGGCTCCTACAGATAATAATATATGTTATTTTTTCCTCGATATTACGTCTAATGTTGTATACCTACAATCATACCTACTTTAAAAGGATCCGTTGTTACCAAAGTACCAGAACGAGAGAAGTACCCACACACGCCCGCCAAATCACAAAGCACGCAAATAACACCATATGCCCGAACATCTCGCCTAACAATCCGGCTAATGCTGTGGCGACATTCGAAATAAAAACCGCATCTCGCACACAATACAATGCCGCACGCTTTTTACTTCAACATAACTCCCGAACATCTATCTTATTGGCCTGAAAATAAAGTCGAATATCTAGTTAAACTAGGATAAGGAACTTGTTAATAGTTTGTTTATTGGTTGCGCGACCTCTCGGTGCGTCGATAACATGTGTCGTAAAGGGTTAACCAAGGGTTAGTCCATGTTATCTTTATGGGCCCAGAACAATGCGCAGAGGGCAGCCACCCGCTGGGCTCAAACTGCACATTTTGCGGTGAAAAAGATTACGTTAGATTAATGTCGCAAAAATATTGACGACTCTATTTCGAGTGTGTTATTGTGGCGCAACTGTTGAATTGCGTATAAAATTGCATGCTCCTTTTTTTTATTTATCTTCTTTATCATCAGCTTCATGAGAGTTATGATTATTTTTGTCTGCTTCAATTAATGTAATAAGTTTCAGAGTCTGAGGCGATATTGAATAGTAGAGAAACCTACTACAAAAAAAATACTCTGGACGCATGTAGTAAGCAAAAAGGATTGTTATGATAAAATAAGAAGTCAATTGCGCTTTGTATTGTAGTTTTATTTGGAAATAAAACGGCAATTAGTACTGTAAGAAGTCTGTATGTAAGAACAATAATTAATGATTCTTATTATGAAAACGGTATTACAAATATTTACCACCGAAAATATACGATACAGAATAAATTACATATGCCATCGCTGATTTCAATAATTTCGTACATGTATATGAGATTTACCCAAACGAAGTATAAAGTACATAAAATTTTCCATGACAACATTACTTTCACGGGGTAAAAGCTTCTCGTGTGCGAGGATACTGTCTCCAAGTCCATTGAATAAATGTCGCAGGTCATAACTCCGACTTTGTTTTTGGCAAACTCGCATAATTTTCCAGAAAAATGTTCAGGAAAAACTCGGTAAAGGGCATCCATCAAACAATACGAAAAATTTAATTAAACCAACCCAGTCATGCGAAATGAACACATATCAAACGTCACAGAAATTGGTACCCGAGTCACTCCGTTTGGAAAAATGATCGTTTACGGAAATTTTTATTTCTTCCATATTGTGCTGGACTGGAATGAAATGAGCCACCCGCTGCTACCTTTAGAATTAAGATTCTAATGTTTTACAACTTCTTTTTCAAGCTTTTCATGGCCCTTAGCGAGCTTTAATTCTCGTAATGCGGGTCGGTTCCAGCGTATTAAGTAAGAACCTAGTACTTATTTCGCATCCCATGTTTTATTTATTAATGAACGTGGGCGAGATTAAATCTATAGTGTATGTCTCGAAATGGGAAAAGCTTTAATATTAGCCTTGTATTACCCGTGGTGAATTATAGGACTTTTAAAAAAATACATGCTAATTCAGGTATAAAAAAGCCGTAGAGTTTTGAAAACTTAAGAAAATATTATCCTATTTGATAAAATTTATGTTAGGTTTAACTAACTCTGTCATCAAAATTTTGCTTATACCATTAGTTACACGATCAAGGATCCTCGAGCCACGAAGATACTCAAATCGTTTCAAAGAGCGCGTCACCAACAAAGTTAGCCAGTTAGCGTTCGAGTTTGTAAACAAGGGAAGGAATTGGTGTTCATAAAGAAATTGTGTTTACCTCAACAAACTCTACCCCCGGCGAAACAGTGCACACTCATAAAATCTTATTTTCTCTTCGACATAACTTGATGTTTGTGGCACAAAGAGTTCTAACGAATTGGTTTTCCATTAATTTTCAGAAATGAAAGTTAAGCAACTGTTTTTGCTACCCAAAAGCTAATTAAATATTTATAAGTACTGAAACTCTGTACTGTCTGTGTATAGCGATTATGTTAAAATATAACTACGTATTTCATTTATTCGCTTATCACTAATCGCTTAATCTAAAAATCTGACTAATAGACTGTGTGTGTAATATACGTAGGTATATTAAATTACTTTAAATGCGGTACTGGATGATGTTTCAAAACAAAGAGTAGTTTTATAAACATGAAGGTGTTGTTTTCGGAAAAAACAAAAGATTTTTGACGATAAATAAGATTAAGTATAAACACTATAGTAGGTACCTATCTAATTTTAAAATAAGACCTCTTATATGAATTCATCAGCTGACACTTGTAATAAAACATGCTTCATACTAACTTTAAAGTATGTCCTGGTCATAGGGAAAAGTAACTTATTTGGCATTAATCATACTTCTTCAAGTTATCAACTTAAGAAAGTTATACGTTTAGGTAACGTAAATATGGATACAAAACTTTAACACGTTTTGGCGTTGATTAATTACTTACGCGTAACGCCCCTTGTGTGCTCTGCTCAACATAGTCTACTGTAGCATTTGGTTCTTAGCTGCAGCGATACGCGTTCGCGATCCGCGACTGCGACCGGATCACACGACCCACTGCTTTATATGAATTTATATAGAGCATAACAAATCCCGCGACCAAGTCGTGCGGCGGATGAGAGAGGCCAGAGAGCGGTGAAGCGACCGTGATTAAAAAGCCACCTTTATATTTTATGATTTTAGGGTCGAATCTGACAAGGACAACATTTTTAGGCACATTACTTGGGAAGGATTTGGTAAAGCAATACAATTAAACAAGATAATGGGTCGCTTCTGACATGATTCTGTGAACCTAAATTAACAACAGGTTTATCCTTGTTACTTCTCTGTACAGAATATAAAAGAAGAGACTGGTGATAAATTAAGTTTAAAGTTTAGAGTATCATGCTACAATTGACACCATTTTGATTTATATTATTTCTATCTATATTATTTCTAATGTTTATTCGACACTCGTTGTCGTGATCGCTACCATCGGAAAAGTAGGCTTAAAAAGGCGACCATGGTCGCGTAGTCGAAACATCGCAGTCGCGCGTCGCGTTCGCTCAGAACTGAAGGCCGAATGCTACCTTAAAATATTATGAGATAAGAGAGCTGTTCACTAAAATGTTTGAAGGATATTTGTTTCTTAGGTTTTCATACACACCACTCATTAAATAAAACAAGGTTCAACGAAATAGATGTTCTGATTGATTGACGTTTCGCATCTTTCGACGCGGCCTGAAAAGAATGCGAAACGTCATAAATAAATAAGTAAGTGCATCTATACCGTTGACACTTGTTTTATTTAATGTTTGAAAGAGAAGAAAATATGAGGAACAAATAAAAAAATCTCACAGCGGAATAAAAAGCCAGTCGTCCGTTAAGATAGTAATGACGCTGACGATAAGTAATGGTGGTTATCAAAGAGAATGCCATCTGCTCAGACCGCCGCGCCGTCTCCCGGTATAGTTATTCAGTGAACATTACGTTTCCGTTGGAGCCCATTTATTCTCACTGTAAAACTAATGACGACCTCCGTGGTCGAGTGGTTTGTACGCCGGGTTTAATGGTGTCGCCGACTCGATAGGTCCCGGGTTGGAATCCCGGTGGGGGCAGATGTTTGTGTGATGAATACGAGCATTTGTACTCCAGTCATGGATGTTTAATATGTATGTCTATATAAATATACTTATATATGTACAGTATATGTATTCTATCCGTTACCCTAGCATCCCATAACACAAGTATTACAGTGCTTACTATGGGGCTAATTGGTGTGAGTGTTGGAAATATTTATTTATTATTTTTATTATTAGTTTTATTTTCATTAAGCGTCTTGCCACTAAAGATAGAAGTAAATTCTAATGAAATCAATAAAAAGAGTGAGGAAAAAAGAAATTAAATAGGTAAGATTCAGAAAATAATCCTTAAGGGATTTGAGTAACTTCGGTATTCCTCAAATAACTTAATCTAATTATGTTTTCCTACAAATTGAATCTATCTATAGGAATAGCTATTTTGAATAATCTAATATATTTCTTTCTGCCTGGGTAGTCTTCTCTTAGCTACTATTCGATATAGCTCTGATTGGATTTCCTCAAAAAATATAAAACTTACAAATATCACGGGGAGTGTTCCGAGGAATTGTTCTTTTCGCTATCGTACATCGCTACAAAAATTTCATCCCCAATATCTTGATGCATGACCATCCACGACTTTGCGATTTTGTCTAAAAAAAAAAAAAAAGTGTTTCTGGATTGATACGAAAACCTTTAAATAAAAGAGCGTACTCCATCCTTATCGCATTTTTAATACTCCTGGTGTGGCTGGTGTCTATGGGCGACGGTGATCACTTAGCATCAGGTGAGCCATTAGCTAGTATGCCCCCTTTAATATAAAAAACCGGCCAAGTGCGAGTCGGACTCGCGCACCGAGGGTTCCGTACAAACCTGCAAGGTTTACAAAGTTCGTTCATTACGACAATCTAGTCATAACTATGGTATTTTTATTGCAAAATGAAATTCATAACATTACAATGGGGAAAGATGGAGGAGCATAAATTTAAGACAAAGATCTCTTTATCGTTTAAGTAATCCTTTATTTTATATTAACACATATCATTTATCTATAATATAACTGAAACACTTATACTAGCCTTGCAGCAGACTTGCGAAAGTTCTTTTATTAAAGTTATTTATTTACTAAGTTTTTAGTCACTATTTAGAAATCTGGTTCAAAAATATTAATTAAGTATTAAATTTGAACCAGACTTGTAAATGGTGACTGAAAAAGAAGTAATAAGTTTATATTTATTAAAAAATATATATTTTGTAATGTAACTAAAAATTTAAGGTTTTCGGAATTTTTCCTTTATGTGTGCTATAAAACGTTGCTTCATGCCAAATTTCAAGATTCTAGGTCGACTGGAAGTACCCTTTAGGTTTTGATTCCCTTGCGAGTACTTGCGAGTTTCAAAATATGCAGCTTAAATTGCTGTTTCTTTTGATTGCGTTGACATAGAAGTTTGATTTTGTTACAGCTTAAAGGTATTATAGACCTGAGTATTTGGTATGAATTTCAATTTAATGCCTCTACGCGTTTATGAGGAAATGGGTAGTAAGGTTAAAATTATTAAAAAAAAATATATTATGTGATGTAACTAAAAATTTATGGTTTTCGTAATTTTTCCTTTATCTATGCTATAAGATGTTGCTTGGTACCAAATTTCAAGATTCTGAGTTCACGGGAAGCACCCTGTAGGTTTTGATTCCCTTGCAAGTGTCGAAAATTTGCGGCATAAACGGCTGTATCTTTTGATTGCGTTGGCTTAGAAGTTTGATTTTTTCACAGCTTCAAGGGACAGTAGACATGAGTAATTGATATAAATTTCAGCTTCATACCTCCACGCGTTCCTGAGAAAAAGGGTCTTGACAGACGGACGGACGGACAGACGGACAACAAAGTGATCCTATAAGGGTTCCGTTTTTCCTTTTGAGGTACGGAACCCTAAAAAATATCAAAGCTTTATCACTGAAGGTTCATGATGTTTAAAATGATAAAAAAGAACTTAAGGACTGTCATTTTACTTTGAAACCAAATAAGGAACATAATGCTTACGAACTATTTGCTAATTTTTGAATGAAGTTGAGATGTACGTTCTTTTTTTAAAACGAGCATAGTCTGATACATCTTATCATTTTTTAAGTTTTGTCCATCGTTTTCTCAGGCATGTGTGTTTTTGCTACGATTTATATTTCCGATTAACAACTGGAAAACGACTCGCCTTTTGAAAATTCTTAATTAAAACTTTATAAATTGATTAATCTCAACAGTTTTCTGTTTATTTTCAATTAACATTACGCGCACTTTCTTTGAAGTAAGTTTCATACTTTCTGAGAAAATCAATCCAAACTTAAAGTAGCAAGTGTTAGTGACCCGGTTTATTTGTTATCGAGTGTTAAGTTACTTAAAATAGTTTAATTTTATTAATTCTTAGCCACAGATAAAGAATGTACCTAGGCAGAGAAATAAAATGATTCAACTAAACTGTAAATATTATATTTGTTTCTTAGGTTTTCACGCACATCACTCATTAAATTAAACTAGTTTTTTACGGGTTAATGCATGAAACTTTAACTTTATTGATTGATTGAATCAAATTTTATTTTGATTAATAAAATTTGATTCTGACGACGTAGCCTGTAAAGGCTACGAAACGTCAATAAATAAATAAAGTTTCGTGCATTAACCCGTAAAAAACTAGTTTTATGTAAATATTATGATAACGATTAGTTCGACAACATGTTTTGATTATAAGTGCTAAGTATTAATTCTATTTGGAGTTGATCTGGATAAATAAATCGTACCTACTTTTTGAAGAAATAAGCATAAAACAAAGCTTATTCCCGTGAAGGCTGGTTATCGTGTCCTGAAGAGAATTTAAATTAGAATGTAAAATATACTGTCTCAGTAAACAGTAGGGCCGCGGTTCTGCGGCTGACATTTTGAGATTAATGTGCCGTCTCAAGATATCTTTCGTTACATTTAAAAACATCTTTCTATTAGTTAAATATTAAAAGCTTGCCAATTCATTTGGTTACTAGCGATCTGCTCCGGCTTTGCACGGGTTAACTTATTGTAAAGCGATCAAATATAGCCGATCAAGTATATCAAATATATTATTCAGGGAATGTCGTTTTATGTTTATTCGTTACAAACACACAAACCTTTCCTTTTCCTAAAATTAGCATAGGTTTGTTATTAAATAACACTGAAGCGTGACTTAGATACTGTTAAACTTTACTAATAAATTGTGTCAGCCAAATTTATTCATCGTCAGTGCAGGCCGGTAATGGATCTATTGTTCGGCTCTGCCGAGTTGTTAGCCAATTCTGAGCCGGGACTTAGTTCAGTACAATACGTACGACTGACGTATCTGGGCCGACCCGACCTGCAGCTAATATAGTTATGACTTCGGAAGTTTGCAGCGCCACATGTACGTGTTGTTCTCTGTATTGAAATAGTTAACGTAGTTTTTGCTTATCATTAATGTACATAATTTGCTGCCGCGTTTCCCGAATGCTAAGTTCGAATGGGCCCCTGCTGAATATAAACTCACGTAACTAGCGACTTGGAAACTACATGCATGGAGTTGTTTATGGTTAGGCAAAACTAATGCCATAGCAAAATAATTGACAGTTGCTGATATAATAATAAATAAATATTCACACCAATTAGCCTAGCCCCAAAGTAAGCACTGTAAAGCTTGTGTTATGGGATGCTAGGGTAACGGATAGAATACATATACTGTACATATATAAGTATACTTATATAGAAATACATATTAAACATCCATGACTGGAGTACAAATGGTCGTATTCATCACACAAACATCTGCACCCACCGGGATTCGAACCCGGGACCTCTCGAGTCGGCAACACCATGAAACCCGGCGTACAAACCACTCGACCGAGGAGGTCGTCAATGTATAGTATGTACATAAATTTCTATTTAACAGAAGTTTTACCCCATTAATTGAATAACTTTAATAACGTTTTTCATATGGGTTTATAACTTTCTACAAAAAGAACTGTATGCTGACCGGCAAGTTTTGTAGGAAGCTTTAAGTATTATTTAGTCAATATTTTAGAAAAAAGATAACCTTATGAATTAATTAATCTCCAAGTATGATTAATGAAGTAAAAACTTTTTCCTGCATGCACATTTTTTAATTAAGCAGGTAATGGTAGAGAAGTACCGAAGCGAAGACAGGTAGGCTGCGCGTCGCGATAAAACTTTTTGCTTCCATATTTTACGAGCACCTGGGTGCGAAGTTTTTACATTTACAATGCGAGAACGCTCCCAAATGTGGCCCACAGAACTCATAAGACCAGTGAACTGCAATTTCAAGGAAAAAAAACATTTAAAAAGGCTTTTCTACACCCATCTTTTATTCAGTGAGAATTTATGAATCACTTATAAGTAGAGAATCCGCTCAAACACAATTTTGAGTAAAGTTAACTTTTCTCCCATATTATAAGAATGATTAGAAGTAACCAAAGAAAACATAAAAATCAACGGAGCTTATGACCACACTATATGGACAAAACATCACAATAATAGTAACCATTAAATTATAAACCAAGTGAAAAGATAATCAGCAAAATCAAAACTCTTCCTACTAAAAGTAAATGCTTATATAAATAAATTGTAACAAATAAGGTTTATAATCGACGTTATCAATAATACTCGTAATAAAAGTCTTGTATATTGAAAAAAAAAAAATTAGGCGTCATAATCATTTCCTTCGATTTCTATCGAAGTGTCTCGGTGATGTTTTTGTGTGCGATAAATTCTAATTATAAAACCATCGGCCGACATCAACCCGATATTATAACGGGGTCTTAAGTACCCTCTTTATTTTTTTCGATGACACCGGTTGCAGCGGGCGTTTTTTGGAATTCCAAAGTATTACTAATTTTAGAGAAGCGACGAAAGAAAAAACTGTTGTGTGCATTGATTTCGAAGCCCCTGCACCTTTTGGCGGAAGAGAAGCCATTAAATGAAACCGCATCGGACGGAAATTATGGTAAAGATACAGTTTCAATATGAATTTGAATAGAAATTATATGACATAGTGAAATAAATTAATGGATTATTAATGCGTTCTGTTTATGTTAGCAAATATAATTAATAAGGAAAAAAATATTTATACAACACCTCATATTCGTAAGAAGAAAAGGAAGTGATTATTCGCCTGGACTTCGGTGCAATATGTTATTCCCTGGCATCAGCCGTCATCTCAAGATTCACTTCTTTCTTATTCATAACATCTTCCACATTTACTTTATTCGAAAGAAAAGTAAGTATAAACAAATAGCGAAGAAATAAATCATCAGTATAGTATGGTCTAAGGTATAGTGTAATGTTTTTGTAATTATTACTAAGCAGGTACTAATTACGTTTTCGATACCTTTTTCGCTATGGTGAATGACTGCCTAGGACTTTATTATGGAATCATTATAAAATTTGATAAGAATATTTTTTATATTTGTAGGTATACAACATGCATTTTAAAGTTGGCAGAGCATCAAAGTTGCACAAGTTTTAAACATAAAAAATAACTCCTTTCCTTATCAACGCGATAATGAAGTGTAGGTTGGTTGTCGTCCTTGTAACGTACTTTTTAAGTTAAAGAGTTATGAGAAATCCAATAACCTAGATACCCGGTATCATCATTTTCTGACAGGCCTAGTGAGTTGGAGCCTTGCCTTTCCACATCTCCATGTCACGACGTCGTCGAACGTGAAACGGTGCGTTGACATAACGTACAAATCTGGTCGTAAATTTAGCACTACGGGCTCTCAGCCTCGGATAGGAAGGAAAAAAGCGACGAAAGCTGTTTTCCTTTCGATATTATCACTTTTTTTTTATTATTCGACTTTACTTTGTGTTACAGATTTGAAATACACATTTAGTACAATTTTTTAGCTATCTACCTATTACGGTTCACGAGTCATGATAGCGTCCGTCAGCGAAGTTAAAGACGGTTTATCTCATGATAATCCATATTGTCGACGTGATTCCGTTGTCACCCATTAGATATGAAAGCTTTAAAAGGTCATTATAGGGACTTTTGACACGAATGTCTCTATCAGTGCAAGGAATTGAAACATATTTTCTGTGACAGGAGTCAGGACGGGGGCTGGGGTCATTTCATGTCGTTGAAGTAGTTCTAAGAATGGCGTGCGGCCGCGGGTTGTTGAGATAGTAGATGCGGTCGGACGATACGCGGCGTGGCCCAATTACACTATGTCGTTAGAGAACTGGGCAGGAGAAAAGGAAGCAAGCAAACATATTTCTTTAAAATCAAACAGCATTTGATTGTGTTTCTTTTTGATTTAAATACCACTGAAACAAAGACAAGTTTTATAAAACGATCTCACCTTTTACTACTCATGTTTGTAGAGTCCAAAAAATAATCACCATTCTGTTGTGTATTTCAGTAAAAATGAACTAAATTTAAAATTCCATGTTCAAATCCCCGCGAAAATGTTTCGCTGGACATTATGGCGTTTCACTAGCATATGACGTCACTTTGACCGGTCATCGGACTGTCAAATTGATCATTTATTTTTTCAAATATCATGTTGTAAGGTTTAATTTAAGCGTGTAATTTAAATGCATAATTAAGGTTTTTTGGAAACATAAACAAGGACAATTATATCTAAAATATGAAAAAAATAACAAATTAAAAAAGTGAAAAAAATTGTTAAAAAAGCAATTCGATATAAGCAACCTAGTGGTACTTGTATTGATTTATGTATGTAATTCCTGTTTCTTTTTTAGTATTGGTCTTACCTAGGACCGACTCCACATATATTATTACTGAAGCATGTCTTTAGTACCTTTTTTGTATTATTTGTGTGTAGTACATAACCCCCCCCCCCACCCCTTTTTTCTAGTTAAGTTCAAGTAGTCGGTCCTACCTGGGACGGGTCATGGGTAGGACTGCCTAGCTCGTTGATTATTTTCTTGGCTTGTTCTATTTATGTTGTTTATATGATCTTATCTATTAATTATGATACATTGTGTAATAGGCATATGTGTGATTGTGCTGTACAATTTCAAGCCTTAGTCTCCATCTATCTGTTTTCCCGCTTGTGATTTTCTTTTCTTTTCTACTCTTCTTCTTCCGTCTTTCTTCGTTCTGTCTCTGTACCGTCCCCTACTCTTTCCCTTCTTAATAGAAGCGTTTATTAATATAAACCCATGGATCTTCCACGGTGGCATCACGAGCCCACCCTGGGGACTCATTGGGTTGCGTACGGAATGGTACACGCAACAAATATTTAATAAAAATAAAAAACAAATGTGTACAGAAGAGTTTTACAAAAAAGAAAAACCTAACGTGAACCCAAAAACCCAATGTTATTTATAATAAGCCAATTCCTTTCACAATCTTACTGAGCTGACTCGCGTTTTCGCAGAAATATTGATGTAACATCTTTCCTCTCGCTTTCCTGCAATTTGTGGGAGTGATTTCGTGAAATGGGACGGAAGTGTGTAACCGGACGTCGCGAAAGCACGCGCTATTTGATTTGATTTTAGAACATAATGTTCAAATGTCTTATTTCTTTTGTAGTAAGTTTTATTTCTTTTTTTTACTAATATAAGGTGAGGTTTCAAATGTTACACATCATACGCGACTACTGTAAGGCTCGCTCGTTTTTTTATCAGTAAGATTGAATTGGCAAAAATAGATTTATCAAATCTTTGCTTACGACATATTTACAGTTCTTGTTCTCAATTTCAAGTAAGATCCATAGTAACTCTGTTTGTGTTACCGTATAATAACTTGATCTTTCTCGGTTTGAGTCGCGTAGGGCAAGATTGGTGGCGACAGCGGTTGACACCCTAATCAGAGTATACTGCGGCCCGGGAATAAAGGGAGGAATGTCTGTTACTTGCTATTATGCGGCCGACGTCCGCTCGTACTCCCATCACGTACACGGTTGCCGAATATCTACCGACGGCTATTGACTACAACTACGCCTGTGTTTACCCGGAACTGTAATCCATGGGAAATCCTTTTATTACCCTTTACCGATACAAAGGTCGTTTGTTTTGATGCAGGTTCCAATTAAGCTGTTACAGTAAACTTGTCTATTTAAGCTTTAGCAGTAATCAACATTTAAATGTTGTAACTTTGTTAATCTTTACAATGAAGAATGAAGGATGTAATCGACGTTGTAAATACTTATAAGTACATGAACATTATTTAATGTACAGTTTGCTAGCATCATATACTTTTACCCAAGCTGTAATATAAATAACGAAAAAGAAAACAAGTACCAAAGAGGTTTATTACACTGCTCTAAGCAGGTGTTATATCTCTTTTTTTATGGATAGGTCCGATAAATGACTCGACAGCAACTGATGTTAAGTGACGGTGAAGTCCATACGTGATTACTTTATTATAGGACTTTCATTATTAATAACTCTTAGATTAGTTCACATACTTGCTTGCTTTTACCGTTTAAGAGATGCAACGATGTTTGTTTAGCAAAAATCGTAAAAAAGAGTATTGTTACATATTTTAAAAGTATATTTACTATAATTACTTATAGCATCAATGGAAATACACATAAGTTCATCTGTCTACATTTTTAGATTTTATATCATTCTTATTAAAATATTAAGGTGATCAATAATTCAATGTACCATGTCTTTTAGCACGGAGAGCGGGAATTTCTAATACAAGTATTTATTTACTAAAAAGAAATTCCCAATCGCAATACTGTATCGGAAATTATTGTATCAAATAAAGAATTTGTATTTATTTGTATTTGTACATATTATGGTTCATGAGACGGACAGATGAGCAGACAGCCGAGGCTCAATCAAAGGATGCCTTCATCACCCATAGTGTACGGATCTCTAAAACGAGTTCAATTTCATCCCAAAGGGGAAACGAAAACGTAACTCAATTTTTTGTCAATTTAAGTACTGTAATGACAAATGAACGAATATAATTCACTAAAGTTCTCCTTCCATGTATTTTACGTGTTAACTTGAACAATGTTCAGTAAGTTAACGGGTTTTCGTGTAATAAAACGTGAGTGTTGATTTATTTAACTCCATTGGAAGGGATAACGCATAACGTGTTGGGCGGGCGGGCTTGCGCCAGCTGTACCCAGGGTTTTGCTAGTTCCAACATTTGTGAATAACTTATGGCTCGGTACGTATTCGTATGTTCGAAACTAATTCTAAAGAGTTTACCAAATATTTTATGGCGCGCGTCGAGATTACTTCAGCACCGAAAGTCTATTATTATAAATAAACGAGTGTGCTTATGACCACACGACTGAAGTGTAACTTCTTTAGCTCCATCTGTATTATATATGTGTGTTCATAATATATACATGTATTTACATATACATATTTCATTACTAGCTATGTATAAGAGAAAGAGAGAACGAAAATGTGCTCGCGCACTGCTTTCATCCCCGACTCAACTCCCGTTCGCATCGCCCGAACACTCTTTTCGTAACGCGTAACACATTCGCCAGCTTAACCCCCAAATCAAGCGTGCTGCGTAAAGAAGTTTCACTTCAATAAATAATACAATAATTCCTAGAAGAAATATTTTCTACAAAATGGAATTTGTAAATAATCAGCAGTAAAGTTAATAAGTTTGTTTATATAAATCGTGAAATTCAGTGGATATTGAATGAGATGGTAAACCAATAGATTGTGTCTTTAACACGGCTGTCATAAAAATGACTCTTATATAGATTTTATTGTACTGCAATAGGTTAATTTTTATCCACAATTCCGTCACACTACCACTGCTTTAGTTATAATTAATTAACTGGAAATTTGGAGCAAACTTTATTTTATTTATAAAAAAAATCTTTATTTCAATTGAGCCAAATTTTTCGCGCTTGTCATTTTGAAATCGGTGCAACTTTGCAATTTCTTTAAATTGTTTTCTTATGTTGATTCCAAATCGCAACCAAACCCGGTGACGCTGTAAAGGTCAGCTGCGACCAACAGCATACACACTCCAAAAAAATCCAAATCCCATGCTTAACGTGAAATAACTTAACAAATTAATAAAAATATTCCTTTACTATAAGTTCGTATTGTTATTTGCAGCCTACAAAATGAATCTGAAAATATGGAACGAGATAAGGCAACAAGCCAGTGCCTAATATATCAGTTATACTTTGCGTCGGAGTTGACTATTGCACGGGGAACATTTCCAGAGTATAAGAAAGAGCTGATGGATTACCCAATTTATTTATTCTACTGTGTTTGTACCTCTGGGTCGATGAAAACGAAGGTAATTTATACACTTACCTACAATGTTGTAGGGCTTAATGGTTACTCGAGTTACTGCTACAAAAAAGTTCTAAAATAAATGTTCGTAATGAAAATTTTTACTGGAAAAAATCTATACACATCTTTGTGTGTTTCTAAATTAAAAAGTGTTTTAGATTTCACGATAGAAGTGAAGTTTTTATAATAAATGCAGGATAGTAACAAATTATATTAAAATGTCAGTAAAATAAATTTTGACAACAGCACATACATGCATTGTTTTGTTAGTTTTTCTAAATTGTTCCTGTCGTGTCGTGTTTGTGTCCACCGCGTAGGAAATATTAATTTCAAACTTTCTAAAACAGCAATAGTAAATAGAGCCATCTTCATAAAATATACGTATTATACAAGTATGTATGCAATAAAAATAATTGCTTATAAATCGGACACCATTTTCTGGACAAATACAGTTAACCGAATTGGACGCTCAAAATATGTGAAAATAAAAAATACGTCCGACCGACCATAAGTTTTTATTGGTAAAAATGGTTTATAGTCGGAATCGGACTAAAAATGATACTGAGGTGCGTAAGTACAAAACGCATGTTGCTCAGTTGACAGTTTGTGAAAAAAACGACATGAATGCGAGAGGAAAAGGTGAAAAGATTCCCGAGCGACACCAACCACAGTCACGTATCCTGTCCTGGTTTCGTCTGTGCCTTGTGTTTCATTGTAAAGGGACGTAAATGAAGGTCATACTACATAATAGTATATATTTATTTTCAGCATTAAAGTGCTAGCGTTCTTTATATGTAGAGATCTTTAAAAAAAAAGAAATCCTGCCTGATATCTTGTTTTTTTTTCTATTAAAAAAATAACTAACAAATATGCGAACACGATCTGATTTGTATACAATTTGTAGAAGTTTTGAAAAAGTCTTGTGAACTTTGAATGTTGTCGCTACTATAACTATGTCCGTGTTCTTTTGTTTTATTTTCGATTTTGATTTACACCTTTAAAGAAAACATGTAGTGCAAGATCATATTACATTTTTACAGCAAACTTTACCAGCAAGCATGCCTGACCTCGCAAAAATATAACCGAACTAGGTCCTGCCAAGGACTTGATTCCAGCGGGATCAAACGGAATTCTTTATCAGGCGATCCGGGATTTCGTGCTCTAGCTAAATGATCAGGGGACAAAATCTTCCAAGTCTATAAGAAATACATTTATGCATTGACACCGTGTGGCAGAATTTCATTATTGGCAGTGTGTGTGTTAATCTATAATTGATATAGATCGATTTTCCAATTCGTTTAACTGTATTTGTTCAGAAAATGGTGTCCGATTTATAAGCATTTTTTTTATTGCATACATACTTGTATAATACTTATGTTTTGACGACCTCCGTCGACGCCGGGTTTCAAGGTGTCGCCGACTCGAGAGGTCCCTGGTTCGAATCCCGGTGGGGGCAGATGTTTGTGTGATGAATACGAGCATTTGTACTCCAGTCATGGAGTACAAATGCTCGTATGGAGGAAGTTTAATATGTATTTCTATATAAATATACTTATATATGTACAGTATATGTACTTATTCTATCCGTTACCCTAGTATCCCATAACACAAGCCTAACAGTGCTTACTTTGGGGCTAGGCTAATTGGTGTGAGTGTTGGTAATATTTATTTTTATTTATTTTGTTAACTTTCTGTTGTTTTTATTTGCAGGAAAGGTTTGACCTAACATCTTAATGTTTGGTTACTTACTACAGTCCACAGAAAACAATGTATCTCTAGTATCTGCAAAATTTAGTTTTTATATAATAAATCCAAAAGAAGTGGTTAAATTATAATAAAGAGGCTCATAGTTTTCAAAGTTTGAAGGAATACAATAAAACAAGTTCTCAAAAGCATATGAAATTGTATTAAATAACTCTCTAAAACCTTGGATCTGCGAAATACAAAATATGCTCAGGTTTTCAATTAAAAGGATTAAGTGGTAAGAGTAGGTATGCATAATGTAACTAGCTTTTAAAGATTTTCTCAGAGACTGTTAAAGAAGCAAATGTCAATAGCCCATTATAGTTTTGGAACGCTGAAATGAATAATTTAGTATTTCTACCTCATAAAAAATACTTATTTTTTCTTGTTTACAGATGGCGTAATTATTTTATCTTATTTGTGTGTTCCAGGCCAGTGCGGAAGGTAATAATGAAAATAATATCTTAAAAAAAAAAAGGTGTTTAAGATTGATTTTGTAATTTTTTATGATTATGGATATCAAAGTGTACCTACCTACCTACCATCACGAATCCCGAAAGGTGCTTCGTTAGCGAAACTTTCACTTCAATCGTTAAATCCTTCCTGAAAATCAGTAATTTTATTACGTAAGATTTAAATTCGCACGGCTACTGCGTTTGCATACAAATATAATTCTTGGTACATTACAGTTATTGGAATCACGCGACCGGCAAAGTTATAAAAAATGGTTAAGTGAAACTTTGAATAAATTAGGAGCTAAATGATGTGTGTGATAGTTTAGTAGGCTAATCTTTCATTTTACCACAAATTATTATTTATTTATTCATTTAAAAAGCTTAATAAAGTAGCATCAATAAGCTATTCAATTCTCAAAGTTTGAATTCTATCTATAACAGTATATACATTATTCGCACCAGCACTTTTACTCGGCGTAATTTCTAAAGCTTTGAATAGACCATATGAATTTTCAATGTGTGTTCGCTCAATCGTTGGCGCCTTTTATTAACTCGGAAGACTTTTTGATTGAATCGGTTAACGCCCCGCCTTCACTGTTGGGCATAGGACATAACATTGAAAATACACGTCAAGATCGCTATTCAAAGCTTCAAGTTCAAGATTTTAAGCACGTAGCAAGAAGTGCTAGTGCGTAATAATTTTATTTTTTTATTTCAAAGAGTTTCTTCTTATTTCAAAAAACAAATAGACTAACGTTTCCATAAAGAAACACATAAGTCAGTCAGACAGTCTAGTATGACCAAGATTGAGTGGATGTGAGTGATTGCAAACAACTTTATTTAAAATTCACATTTATTTGCGTAATTGCAAAAAGACAATAAAACTTACATGAAAGGTGGAGTGGTTGGTTAAACCTGTCCCCTCTATTTATATATTAAACGCATGATCTCTCTCATGCAGTGCACCTGCTGCTGAGGCGAGTCGCAACGTGCTCGGGTTTAATGATACTGGCCTTTCTGCCAAACAAACCTCTTTAAAGATACGAGTAACTATGTATTACAACTGTGAGAAAAAATAATAAATACTCTATTTGTTTGGGGCAAAATAAGTTTGAATAAAATATAAATTTGTGTTCTATAACAGAAACAAAGACGCTTCAATTTGCTCAATATTTTTAGTCAAAATAAAAGAAAGAATAGGGAACGGGTGGGACGGTTCAATTAATACATTTATAGGAAACTACTTTGTTTTTCTTTTAGCAATCTCTTATCGTCTCGTTTTTGTGATGTTAGCTAAATACCAATGATAAATATATATTTAAATGGTATCTTACCATGATTTTAGTAATAAAAATATTTTTGAGTTTTTGGGACTGTTGCTAGGTATGTATTATATTATAATGATATTGTGATAATTCGAGATTATCTGAAATTACTAATAAATTAATCAAGATGCCGTGCTTACTATAGCTAAGTTTATTAATTGCTAATGATTAGGATGAATATTTCTTCATTACAGATTTTCCTTCTTAGACATCTGCAAGTTAGAACTTTATTTTTTTCTTGCGTAATGAAAACTTTGTGTGAAAAAGTTGGCAGGCATTTAAAACAAAACATTTACACTGACGAAATTTAAATTTTAAATAAATTAAAAATCAGAATTAACTGTGGGAGTGTCAGCGGCATCTTCTTTAAGTATAACTTTTCTACTTAATTTTGAAACTTAAGTTTCAAGAAAACATCAAACAATATAATTGAGTAGGTAACGTAAAACCTTAACTGCTGACTGCCTATTTTCCTTGAAGGCACTGAAATCCTTGATGAAGAATGTTATTTGAAAGTTCCTTGTGTTTGGACACCAAACGAGTATCAAACAAAATGAAATACCAATAGATGAGTTTGTGCAGTAGGTATAACTACTGAACCGATTTCGAAATTCTATTACAACTGGAAAGCTAGATTGTCCCTACGCTAGCTTTTTTTTTTAGATAAATCCGACAAATGACTCCACCCCACCTGATTTTAAGTGCAGGTGAAGTCCAGATGTGAAGATAGCTGATACAGCAGTTCTACCTGCCACACCAGCCATCCTCACCCTGCCGTGCATGTTGCTTCTTCACGCCTCTTTTAGAGGATCCCAGGTTGTAAGCTTCCCGTTTCTCGCGGTAAAACTAAATTTGATCGATGCAAAATCAAGGCCAGTCGTTAAAGACAATCATTCTATAGATAACGGGTCAGCGCGTAAAATCCGTCTCGGTAAATATAGCCTCACTTGAGGCGTGAGTTCTTGTTTTAAATTAGTTCGGTTAATACAAAACGAATTAACTCGCTGGCCAATGACTGATAGAAAATTTTATTTTGTGGGTCATAAGGTTGATTTCGCATTTTCCTTTTTTCATCTATATCGTTTTTTTACTACTTTTAGTTTTTATTTACTAAAATTTTTAGTTTTTTTTTATAAAATAAAAGGTCGTATGTGCGAAATAACATTTTGTTATTTGTAAACTTACTCCTTTGTGGGATACTTGTTATAAGTTCAACTTAAACTGTTTTAAAACATTTGTTTTTGTTCATTGGGAATCGAATGTAGCTGCATAAGTTTAAAAATACGCGGACAGTTTATCTTCATAGATTTGATTTTATATGCAACCCGTTATCTATAGAATTGTCGATCGAAATTTAAGATACTTTATTCCAATTCCCAGAGAAAAACTCGTCGTCTCTACCCTACCTTAGAAGACAATTAATTAAAATAATGGTGATCTCCAGTATTAATTTAATATTGTTACCGTAGTTTATAAATGAACTCTGCGAACTATTTGAAAATCGAGTGAGTGAGAAGTAACCAAATTGATATTCCATCAAGAATTTAATTAAGAGAGTGAATTTTCAAATTGGGTGATATTTAGTCGCTAGTTCCAATCATGTCAAATTAATAATTGAGTGAGGTTCGTCCGCCTACGTGATTCCGTTTACCTAAAGCTTCGAAATTCCCATATGGAGTGTTCAAATATCGGTCTAATAAGCACGGGTGGGATGAACGTGAAACATGGGAAAACAAGCGGGTGTAGGCGGCGTCGACAGCGCAGGCTTTCTCACGGTCAGTGGCGATCGGTGCGGTTTCGGGACGTGGAGCACAGTGGTTGCATTTGGAGAAAACGTCGACGTGACAAAATATCAAAATTTTAATTTGGATTTTTTCTTTATCCTGTTAATCATCATCATCATCAGCCTATTAATGTCCCCACTGCTGGGGCACAGGTCGTCCCTATGGATGGATTAGGGAGATTGGGCCATGACCCACCACGCGGGCCCAGTGCGGGTTGGTGGGTGCTAACGACTGCAGATGAGCTCGAGATAGTAAATTTTTGGTCACCCATCCAATGACCGACAACTGCGAAAGTTGCTCAACATCAGGACCGCAGCCGAACGCGCTAACCACTGGCGCCATCGAGCTCCTTTATCCTACTAATATTATATATTAAAGTTTGTATGTTTGTTATTTAATCACGCAAAAATGGCTAAACTGCTTTGGATGTTTGGCACACATTATATATGTTTATTACCTGGACATAGGATACTTTTTTTCCCAAAAAAAATTAAGTTCCTGAAGAATTCTCAAAATCTAAAGTCAATAAGCAGCACGGAAGTGTACTTGGTCAGTAATAACCAATTTTTATTTTCGATCTTTTATTTTGTGCTTTTCGTAACGCCGTGGCCGTAGCTGAACAAACACGTTTTATATGTTTTTATTCAAAACAGTTCATAATATCATTGTATATCAAACACCTAGCATAGTCACAAAATTAATAAAAGGAAAAGTGATTTTAACCCACACAGTCAATTGGTTTTTCCGTTCAATATGAGTCTACGTAGATTCTGCTCACAGGAAAGGCTTCATTTCCTACGTTTTAATTATGTATAATGCATCAATCCACGAAATTCAGATTTTGTCCAAATGAACCACTGTGCGTCGACGCACACGCAGCCTACGACAGAATTTGTTTAGGTTATCGGCAGCGTAAGTAAACATTTTATCGTACCACTTGCGCTTCCAAAGATGTAAACAATTACACGGACGGGTTTATTTTTTGTAAAAAATGTGTATTTCGTTTAGGTAATTTATCTTTGTAAGTGCAAAATGAAGTCCCTTAACTATCTATCTTCATCAACTTAATTTTGAAAAAATAAACATGTGAAAACTTTAACTCTGAGTAGGTTAGTTTAACTTTTATATGCTGTTTGCACTTTGGCTATTATTTTGTGATCTAATTCAGAACTACTTATAGAAAACTATCAAATGAGATATGAACATGTTCCTCCCTATTTAAATTGCATAAAGGCACTGATTCAATTAATGATTCAGTACTTTAATTCGGTGAAATATTTAGGTAAACGTGAAACTGCGATTCGTATTGCTATAAAATGTAAAACATAATGTGGTGTAAATATAGTACCCAACCCAGAAGAATTAATTAGGAACTTTCGACAAAACACAATTATTCCGCACGTGCCCGTAGAAAATTTTAACGAATACCACCCTCTGAAACTGTGCTATATAACTTGTTGTGTAATCCAATTAGTAATAGTTAAAATAGCAACACGTTTTTCACTTTGAGATAGAACGCAAGATTTAATACTAAAATATGTATATTTATTCGTTGAGCACATCTAAATCAGCTGATTTAATACACCTCATGAACCTCGCAATAATCAATTATTCACCAAAACGTAGTGAATAGAATCATAATAGTCAGGTGTGATGACTTCCATTTATAGCTGTGTGAATGGTTTGCAAGACGCATGTCATCGCATAAAGGCCGAGGCTTCACTGGTACGGCGACTGCGACGCGACGGCGATTTTATGAAAACAAGCCCATATTCATATAAATATTTCCAACATTCGCACCAATTAGCCTAGCCCCAAAGTAAGCACTGTAAGGCTTGTGTTATGGGATACTAGGGTAACGGATAGAATACATATATTGTACTTATATAAGTATATTTATATAGAAATAGATATTAAACATCCATGACTGGAGTACAAATGCTCGTATTCATCACACAAACATCTGCCCCCACCGGGATTCGTCACCATTTGAGTCCGCGACACCATGAAACCCGGCGTATAAAGCACTCGACCACGGAGGTCGTCAAAATTATTATATTGTATTAAAATTAGCAGTCATGTTTGCACTGCAAAAGTTTCTGCTTGTACTGCGCCGTCGCATCGCGTCGCAGTCGCCGTAACATTGGAGCCTCGGTCTAAGAAAGGGTTAATAAATCCAGCACATTTAGAAGCAGAATATTTCAATGTTATCTCTGTTGTCTGGAGTTACTTAGTTAAAGACTCATCGTTTTAACTGAATCGCAACACTCCCAGATAACATGAATATAAATATGTATCAGAATTGATTTGTATTATGAAAGTTCGAATGAATAGTGAATGAATAGTTAAAAAAAACACAATATCGATACCGTTAACTCTGCTCTGATCCTAAAATGTAAAAAAAATGTTATAGAAAACACAAACATTAGATTTGCACCGCAATCATTCTTACGCTCTTTGACAATAAAGATATTTTTTTACATTGTACACTAGTAGGTACATATTAGACTCGAAAATACAGAAGGATTACAAAAGGAATGGTTCAGATGGTGTACTGAAAACAAAGTTTTCCACAAACACATTTAATCAATTTACCTATTTTCATGTCTCTAATTTTTCCAAGCTGTAACCTAACATAATTACACTCCATTTTCAGCATAAAGCTAATTGAACTCTTAATTCTAAGAGAACTGCTCATATTTTCAGGTTGTGTAATATACATTCAAATATTTCGATGAAACGTGCTTTCGTTAACTGTGCATTTGTATTCAATTTATCTCCGGAGCGATTACATATTTCTCGAAATTTTATACTCAGCGAATGGTAACGACAGCGAACGATATTACATCATCATATTGTCTCCTTACAATATGAAATAAATAATATATATTAATGTATAATTTGAAGTAGCGTTTGTAATTGAGCCAATAATAGCCGAGTGTGGGGAGCAAAATGGGCGTAAAGCCAACTTTGAAGATGTGTCCCTCGCTGTGAAGCTTCTAAATGGGCTTAATTTTCCACAACAGTTAACAGGAATCGCCAATGTGATGTTTCCGATCAAAACAGAAAAACAAATATCAATGTAAATAATATAAGGCCGCTGTGTTGTCAATTGTTAAATTTATTGTCGTTTACGAAATAGTCGCATGTTCCCAGTTTGTTAACAGAATGATTAATTCCTCTTATTTTGTTATATAAAGGTCTTACAAAGACCGATATTAAGCTAAGATCACACACATGAGATAATAAAATTCCTTACAATTTTCATTTTGTAGGAGCAACAAAATAATAATGGAAACGAAAGAAGAGATTTATTTATGAGACTTGTGATAAAGATAAATTAACAGAGAGGCCAAAGATGATATGAGAATGCTGTTACCATTCATAGTAGATGTCAACTGTGGGGTTTATCTATTACCAGAGACGAAGTTCCCCATAAAGTAGACAAATACTTATGATTTAGTATAAATACCAATCCCGTAGTCACGATGAACGACAACATACATACAGCACAACATAATATGACGTTGGTTGCCCGTTAAGTGCCTAATTGTCGAAGTCATTATTAGAATCGCAGATCACAACACATCATCTAGAAATAAGTTTAATAAACTGTATTTTTTTATTTTATTCTTTGTTTTGTAGAAGTATCATACGGTTAATAAAAAAACTAATAATATTACATTATTAAAAAATATATTAAAAAAATGTGGCAATTTTAAAAAGTTTCATTTAAGTAAGCCGTTAAAATGCTTAAATATGAAATACAAATAAAAGTTTTTTTCTGTCAGTTGAGACCGACACAAATCGACAAAAGGTGTTTTGACATAAAGGTTCATGTTGTGTCATCCTCTATCTTTATGGAGTCTTCACGAGAGCCGGAAGAAGGAAATGTTAGACGTCAACCGACTCGCAGCGCATCAAATCTAAAATACTTGTCACTGTTCGTCCGTCACATAAGATAACTGTTCTGTTTGGTCCATGAATAGTGTGTTGTTCGGAAAAACATTTTTAAAAAGGTATTTTTATCTTTCATGATATAAAAACATACCAACCATTCTATCTTCTATCTATAAATCCCTAGCCTATTGGAGCCCTGGAACTGATGAGTATGGTTCCAGGTTTCCATAGAAACACATCAATATTAAAAGTGTTTTTTCTCTGGCAGAAACTCAACACCAACTAAAGTGTTACACTGTAGTCTTCTGTAAGAAAGAGGTTATTTTCAAAGCGAACGCTCCAGAGCGAGTAGAAAACCTAATCCGTTTCTGCTTACCTATTTACAAAGTTGAAAGCAAAAATTTACTTTAAATCAAGATACATACGAAGGTTTCCTTAAGATAAACTTTAGATTTTGAAGTATTCAATCAGAAATAATTACACAAGATCCTCAATAAATTTTCTATATACTTTTCTCTGCCAAAACTTTAAACAAATTTTAGTTCAAATTGTAGAACATTTTTCAGTAATAGGTTTATCTTGAATGTTCCTGTAATAAAAAAGATCAATGAAATATACCTACTCAGTGAAGTTAATTTTATTGTTATCTTGATAATAAAACCCTAGGGCTTAAGTACTAAGACAGTAGTCCATCAAGCAGTGTATCCACACGTCTGTCAGCGAGATTTAGGCATCTGTACTGCACTACAGTCGTAACAAAAAGTATCGTAATTAGTTGGATTTCATTGAATGTGTATTGCTATTATTATCATTATAAGTACATTCATTAGTATATAAAAAAGATGCCAAACATTTACGAATCGTGTTTTTTCGAAGTTTTTGCAAATCAAAATTCAATTCATTAATCTATTAAAAAAGATGCCAAACATTTACGAAACGTGATTTTCGTCGATTTTACAAATCGAAATTCAGTGCTTAAAGTTAAAGCACGTGTTTAAGCCTTATACACATACCGTGCTTAGCTTATTAATTTTTAGTGTCTTAATTTACGTTTATATCTTATTCAATATTCAAATCAGTCAAGCTCAACACATTTCTCTGCCAAGCTTCCTCCGATTTCAATTTCACATCTACTGGCAGTACCTACAGTTACAAGTTGATTTCTTAATTAAGTAATTAGTAACCAAATAGCGTTTAATGAATGTTAAATCACGTTGACGAGCCGAAGATGGAGGCCATCCCTAAGTACCAGTTTGAGCTCACGAAAACTATCATAGTTTTCGTAATTGTAAATTATGCTTCTATGTCCATTTTGGTGAAAGTGACCAAATATTCTTAAAATTTAAGAAGACGCAAATGATTTAATGATAGAATTTAAAGACTGTCTATTTGTATTGAAACGAAAACAAATCGACGAACTAAGTTACTAGCTAACTAAGTTAAAAATCAGTACCTTTAGTACGAGTGCGAGTTCACGAAAACTATCACTAATAAACTCGTACTAATGGTACTGCTCACGCGTGGCACGTCAAATACGAATAAAACGTCTAGTCGTGTTAATTTTGCGGTCCATTACTTGGTTATTAGACTCGGATCAGACCCTAACCGAGAATTATTGCTGACGCTATCAGAGCGACTACGTGACTGCCAGGCCATCTCCAACTTGGGTAGATAAGATACCTACTGGGTAGGTACAAAAACGATAATTTTCTTGGAAGATTTTTTGCAACATAATATTTATTCTACGCAGGATAACTGTATTTGTAAGACCGTATCATCTACCTTTTGTCACATTCTCTTACCCAAAAACTATACTTTTTTATTGAAAAAGTTGTTGGTATGTCTTTAAGTGACTCTTTCAAATATTGGGAAATCCATTTACAGTTCCGTCACGTAGCACGTAAGTCCGAAGATAACTCACTAAAACTCTTTCTAGGTAGGAAGGGAAGCTCCCATTTCACTGAGAAATATTAGGGTTAGTGAAGGGATATTTATTTAGCGGAAGATCGTTAACTATGCTTTATTTAACCTTCAGAGTGGTTTAATCATACATTACCATTAACGGCATTACATAAAAAAAATTGTTGCACGGACCACACATATGAAGTGAAACTCCCTTTCTTAAATAACCTAACATGAGGCGGTGCATAAGTGTTGTAATTCTGGTTGCTACAATCTTAATTCTAAACTTAAAGTTGACGTTGGCACTTTGTAAATATTTGATGTAAAATTTTCACGTAATTCATAACAATATACTTTCCTGTTTACACGTATATTTTAACTTTTATTTCATATTTTACTACAATCCAGCTCTATAGCATCTTCTTTTACCACAATAAGGCATAGGGGAATGGAGCAGCGCACGCATCACTCATATATACATATCATATACATATAAATATACATATACCTATACATATATATGTTGTCGAGTGTGAAGCTCGTGACGCTCGAGGCGTTTCAGCTTTCACCGAGTTATCCTTCAACTTTCATGCTCGTAGGGAAGAGCTGCACACCGTTCAATCCGTTCACTTTTCCATAGGATTTCTCCATTTAAACCACGTCCAAAAATAAAATTCACTTCAAAAAAAAATATGAACAGGTAATGTTTGTGAGTTTGTAGTGGGTAATCTCTGGATCTACTGAATGTTTGAAAATTGTTTTACCAATAGATAGCGACGTTATTTGTGAGTATTTCAGGCTTTATTAACCCGACAAATGAAAAAAATAACTTCGTGGTAATCGGATTTGCAAGGTAATTCGGAGAAAAAATGGCCGAACGAAAAAGTTTTTAACGAACGCTACTCAAACGAGGAGAGATATATTTAACAGTTTTAGAGAAAATTTTGCAGAGCTTGACAGAGGACTATTTAGACATTAATTATAATTATAATAGCACAGCTCACGAGTCGAAACTGCCAAAAAAATTGAACACGTTACCAAGGCTTCCAAAAAAACATGTTTTTTTTACAAAATCATTCCCAAACACTAGTGTATTAACAGCGCAGTGTTTACACATTTACGTGTGTTTATTTATCTGTGACGCCAGTAGCGATTATTTACTCGCTTGCAGTTGCTAGCGCGGCGGCGACGGCGTGGGAACCACGCTGCCATCAGGTGGGCGGCTTGTGCCTCATCAAATATATAAACTATACATCAAATATTATATTATGACGATATTTTATTTAACCTGCAAAATAGAGCTAGTACCCGCAACTTTGCGTGAAATAAAATTGTTTCCCCTAAAACTTTCATCTTTCGTCCCTTATATCGCCCTCTTTTTTTTATAGATAGGTCCGACAAATGACTCCATCCCACCTGATGTTAAGTGAAGGTGAAGTCCAGACGCGAATATATTATTATATTATTATTTTTGACTTAGTCACGTCCTTACTTACTTTTGAACTTACAAAACATTATTTTATTTTAAATACAAAGTAGCTGCTGAAAGTAACGAGCTGGCTAACTTAATAAAACGGAGATTATCTCAGGATTAACCAATGCCAAATCTGGCGTTGATGAGGTGTAGCCATATAGCAACACGAAACTCCTGACCGCGTTGGTCGTGATGCTCTATGGGAGTAGAACTAAAACTATTTTTTTTAAAAACAGCTTCGACTGTCTACTATGTCATATAATGTATATACATACGTTGCTACATAGGTAGGTAGGTGTATAATCACTTAATCTTATGCAAACTGTATTGTATAGTGTAGAGAATGAAAAGAGCGCTTATTAGGGTCGCAATACTATTTGTTCACGGCCGCCTGTGGGCGTGGGAACGAACCGACACAAAGCGGGATGACCCTTCGAGAAAGTCCCAGGGGATCACCGAGCACTATACTCGCCCTACACACTTCAACTTATTGTTATAATAATCACTTCTATGTGACACTGCGATAAAGGTCTAATTAGGATTTTAATCGGAAATCAATATATATTTATTCAAATTGGATGTACAGTAATTTTTTTTTCCCTTCCACTTAATATTGTACATATTTTTTAGCTGCGGAGGAAACGAGCGAAAAAAACTCCACTAAATAAATGGATCATAACAAGTTCTTCTGTTTTTAAAATGAAAAGACATCAACTGATGTTTGGCATGGAAAGGAAAGGACTAAGGCTCACAGATCCAATAGATTCACTAATACTCATGTTATAAGCCAGATTCCTGGAATAACTTTAAAACCTATTTAGAAATAGAACTGGATTCCAACTCCTTGGTTTAGTTTCTTTTTTTGAATAAAATGCTTTCCAAAACCTCTTTAATTGGGTATGTATTTTTAAAACAGGTTTTCTTGTAAATTCATTCTTCAGTTTAAAATTTCGAGATGAAGGAGACTTTAACAAGTGCTGTATTATAACGCGAGCTTTTTACAGAAAACTCGTAAAAGTTAAGAAGGGGCGCTTACATAATTACATAATAAACAAAAATGTCGACAGTAGGTACTTATGGTAAACATCGTAGCGGTGCTCACATATGTTTATGTTACGCTACCAGCACAAACAAACATTCAAGCAACTTTTCTTTCAGCTTATAATATTTAGTTTCATATATCCACACATTATTCTCGAGAAGTTAATTAAATATGTAATGTATGTTAGCAAAGTGGCCTTGATTTATTTATGTGGTAGATATGTGTGAGTGTGTGTGTAACTGTGGTAAAGTTAAAAAAATATTTAAGATACTGGCTTAACTACTACCTAATTAAATAACTTCACGATCTTGGCTTGGCATAGAAGTGGTTTTATGTCGATTTTCAAAGCGAAACAAAAATTAACCTAAAGACTTGCTCTGAGACCTATGAGAATTAGGTTTATTGATCTAAACAATTATGTAGGTACCATTGTGGTAGCTAACAATAATATTGTTTGCACTAAAAAACACATATCATTGCCCTTTCTCTGTAAGAACAAATACGAATGTTGCGTAGTAACAGTATTTTTTTTTACATATATGAGAAAACAGTGTGATCCCGAGAACATAATTATTTGGTGTTATCTGATCCTTCTACTCGTATGAACGTAGCAGCACACTATATATGGGGAACAGTCGAAGTTTATTCCATATTGCTTGCGAACAGTCTGAGCTATAATTGATATTATCCGATATTCCATTCCGACTTCGATTAACTTGATTAATTGTAGGTACAAAGCGATCGGAAGATTTGTCGACGTAATATTTCATGTTTCATCACGTTTCGTGTAATAAAATTGATAATTGGAATCATTATTTCACGGTTGACGTGTTTTTCATTTCCATCATACTGTAAAAGGAACTTTTTAATATTGCTACTAATAATTGAATGTGTTTTTGTTATTAAATATTCTACTGATTCCCAGCAACATGATAATAGAGATATGGCTTTTTGTATGGCTAAAACTAAGCAAAAAAAGTGATATACTTATACCATTCTTTACATCTTATCTCGACATTTTTCAGTAAAGTGGTGTCTATAATGACTTCAAACAAATAAAAAAAAATAATAAGCCGCACTCTTTTGACTAAAAACCCAGTTTGAAAAATGGAAAAGCTCCGTGTAGTCAGAATCAGTGGGTTGTAACATCCAGTTGACCGACATGTAACAAACAATCAGTGTAAGAGAAATCCCAGCACTGGCACGCTTCACGGCAGCTCAGTATCGATTCAGCCCCGCCCACGACCAGTTGCATCGTGCACAGTGCACTCTCAACATCATTTGCACTCGTATTTTTATATAATTACTAGTGGCCGCCCGCGACTTCGTCCGCGTAAACTTTGTTTTCTGGGAATCCCACAGGAACTTTACATATTTTCGGGATAAAATATCCTAGGTTATGTCCCAATCCAGTTAGGCGATTCTGTAAAATGAAATCTTACTTCGGTAACTGCAATTTTAGACATTAGTTTGATATGCATTACGCCATTACACGGCACAATTTCGCTATGTCCGTAGAAGCCGGAGTAAGGAGCATCCATTATTAGATTTTTGACATTTGTCAGAAATCCGAACAAAAGAGATCGCAAGTGAGATTGCATCTTACAGAATGCCTATGTTGATCATAAAATATATTATGCGTACCAAATTTCAACCAAATCCTGTACGGATTTTATTAGTTTTTTTTAGTTAATAGGGATGATGACTATTTTTTTTTCTTCATTTATCAGGTAAATTATCAAAAAGTATTGGACACGTATTGTTTCTTTTTTCACATAATATAAACATTGCAGAGATATATTGATTTGAAAAGTCACATGACGTCACGTTTTGGTACAATTTTCACTTAAAAGTGACGTCACGAGCCCCTACTCCCAAACTTTGACGCGCTATAACTTTGTCATTTTTTGGTTGATTGCCCAAAGAAAAAATACGTGTCCATTATTTTTTGATCATCTAACTGACGGACTAAATAGAATTTCGTTTACTGTATCCCGTCATCACCGCTATTGTATAACAAATATACAAACTTACACATTTATAATATTAGTAGGAAGTAGGATGTGCTTCTATTAAACAAAGTGGATTGATTCGAGTAACCAAAGTATGAGACAACAAGTAACCTAAAAAAGCATTAAATTAATTTGACGCTTGAGAAGCGATGTAAGTGTGAAAGTGGAACTTTATATAAACATAGCTAGACGTAGATTTAGCCTTTAATATTCATAGATTCAAACTTAAATTAACCTAGTCTGAGCCTGCTAAATCTAGAAACAGTCCTAGTTCCAGTTTTTGTTGTAGAATTTAGTTGAAAGTTACGAAAGAGGTTCGAAATTAAAACAATGAATCTGCAATGTTAATGCGATGTCACATATTCAAATACATACATTAATTCCTTTGAACAGGAATGTTATTATAATATTTGTTATATCTCCACTTTCTATTCTACATTTTCGTAACAAATGGTTTCATTGTTCTCCATTTCAGTTTTTGTATTCCTGCGCTACGCTAACAGTAACTTCTACGGTCGTGCTACGAGAAAATGTTATTTAGACGACGTTCCGCTACGCGTTACGAAAACAATGGATAATTTGAGATTGATAAATGGGGTTTAAAAATTGAAAATTATTTTCAAAACGTGTAAGCTTCATTAAACGTGTTTTACGTGTGTGTGGGATGCGTGTACGGTTCTTCCCGACGAGCATGAAAGGTCGGGGGTAACTTAGCGAAGGCTAAAACGCTACGAACTTCACACGCGACAAAATGTATATCTTATATATAAAATTCTCGTGTCACAATGTTAGTTACCATACTCCTCCGAAACGGCTTGACCGATTTTTATGAAATTTTATATGCATATTCAGTAGGTCTGAGAATCGGCTACTATCTATTTTTCATACCACTGAGTGATAAGGGTTGTCCCTAACAGTTTTTTGGACAACTTTTTTTTATAATGTGGTATTAAAAATACACACAACCCTGAATTTTTCGCCCTTCTATCAAAAACCCCTATTTTTAATAGTCATTTATATGGCTAAACAACGTTTGCTGGGTCAGCTAGTCTTATATATAAAATTTTCGTGTCACAATGTTAGTTACCATACTCCTACGAAACGGCCTGACCGATTTTTATGAAATTTTATATGCATATTCCGTGGGTCTGAGAATCGGATACTATCTATTTTTCATATCCTTAAGTGATAATGGTTGTCCACCTGTAACGTACTGTTCTGAAACCTACAATGCACCTTCACGCCAAAATTCAAACTATTGGGTATTGTAACCTAGTGTTCTCATATAGGTTACGAGGAATGTTATCCCAGGAAATTGATAGAACCCCTAAATTTTTTTGGACAATATTTATGTTTTTATAATGTGGTATTAAAAATACATATAACCCTATATTTTCTCTTCTACCACCTGCCCCTATTTTAAGTCAGGTCAGGTCAGCTAGTATATATATATATATATATATATATATATATATATATGTAAAGACATATATCTTAAATAACCTAACACATTTGGCACCGCCTAATGTTAGGTTATTTTAGAAAAGAAGTTTCACTTTAGATGTGTGGTCCGTGCACACATTTTTTTTTAGTTGGTACTACGTTAATGTTTGTAAGTCGTTCAAGAGTTTTGTTTAATAGGGTGCGCACAAATATGTAGGCAATGAGTACTTCTGCTAATAGCGGACATTAAAGTCGTTTCGTACAAGGCTAATTCAATGGCGAAAACGAGACAACTATGGAAAAGACCCTATAGACAAGAACCTTTCTATTAAATAGAAGAGGAAACTTCTACAAATTAAATAAAACTTTGATTCTGATGACGTAGCCTGTAAAGGCTACGAAACGTCAATAAATAAATAAAGTTTCGTGCATTAACCCGTAAAAACTAGTTTTATTTGATGAGTGATGTACTACGTGAAAACCTAAGAAACAAAAACTTCTGTGTTTCATGTAACGCTGGACTTGGAGTGAAAGAAAAACACATCTAGTGCCAACTGGTAAAATATCTAGCAAAAGGTTTGACTCCGAAAACTTTTGTAAGCGATTAAGCCGGCAATCTGTTTATCAGCACTTTTGTTTTCCAACATTATCTTAAATTTCATACCATAAATCAAATCGTAAAAATTAGCTTGCAGCTCAGAGTGTAGTATCATTATCAGTCTATTAATGCGCCTTCTGCAGGGGCATAGGCCTCCGCTATGGTTGGAATAGGGAGGCTGGGCCGTGACCCCCCACGCGGGCCCAGTGCGGTTTGGTGGGCGCTACCGACTGCAGATGCAGCCGGGACCGATGGCTCAACGTGAAACACGGAGGAGCTTGAAATAATACGTTATTGGTCACCCATCCAATGACCGACATTGCGAAAGTTGCTTAACTTTCACGATCGCCGGCCGAATGCCCTAACCAAATACGCCATCAAGTTCCTCAAGTGCCTTGTATATTTATGACCATCTCGCGGTGAACTTACTAATCCCAGTAGATTTATGTAATCCAAAAACCATAATCACAATACGATTTCGTAGTATGTATTTCCCAACAACGGAAGGAATAGGGAATGGACGATAATTAAAACGTCATTGCAGGAATAACAACGAGCAGGTTAATAAACCTGCAGTGAGGTAACGTGTGTGTGTGTGTGTGTGTACGGTGCCCACACAAACAGATGCATAAACATTCCATAATCCAATCCTATCCTCTATTCTACTGCGCCAGAGTTTCTCAAACTTGGAACCCCACATATTGTTACATACACTTTAAATACTAACCCCGAAATTGCTCATGTCATTGATTATGGCATTTTATACTCTTCAGGTTTCTGATATTTTCCATGTTGGACCAGATTTGTCATGCCATCTTAAAATGATGAGACGCGCTTTATTATTGTTTTATTTAAAAGCTTCTTAATTAATTTGATTAAAAGATTTAGCAAAGCGTTAGCTACGTTTGATGAATTTGCTTGTTGCTTCTAACAGTACCCTTAATACGAGTTTACAATTACGAAAACTATGATAGTTTTCGTGAACTCGCACTCGTACTAAGGGTACTAATTTTATTGTTTTCGTTTCAATACAAATAAACAGTGTTTAAATTCTATCATAAAATCATTTGCGTCTTTATAAATTTTAAGAATATTTGGTTATTTTTCACCAAAATGGACATAGAAACATAATTTACAATTATGAAAACTATGATAGTTTACGTGAGCTCAAACTCGTACTAAAGTTACTGATCAAGTAGAGGGGAGCTTGTTCAAACCCAATCTTGCCATGCCAGCCACCGTTACTAGGATAGATCCAATCATAAGGGGCTGACAGTGTGTTTACTCTAAGTAACACAGATCAAGCAGCGAGCAAAGTTACTCCCTTGGGGTTGTATCCCACTTTGAGAAACAGTGTACTACATGAAGCTTGTTACGCACAAACCGCAGCTTCATAGACAAAGCTTCGAGTGGTCTGTACCCCTAGCACGAACCATTATCGAATTCGAATAGTTTGCAAACCGAAATGTCAATGTCAAATTTTGTATGGAAACTTAGACAGCAGCGGCACAAAGTACGTAACGAGAACTAAAAATCAGTACACATTTGACAATGACATTTCGGACTCGCAAACGATACAAATTCTTTATTGGTTTGTGCTAGGGGTACGGTTAGTATGCTTCCTTGTAAAATTAAACTGGCAATTTGAATTTAGACGTTTGTTGGTGTACAATTTCATATAATTGACATTACAAAACGTAAGTCTCATATCAAATGTCATGAAAAATATATAAAGAACCCAAGGGAAAAGTAAAAGTATTTCGAATTTTATACAAAAAAAAAAAATACCAGATGAAGTTTTGTAAATACGTGAACTCCTAAACATCCGTTTACGTCAAGTCATGATGTGAAAAATTAAAATATTTACATAGCCCTTTTCGAGAGTGTGTTAAAAAAGTTCGAAACTCCTGTTGATTTTTCATCCATTTCGTATGCCAAATATGAGGTTTGTTATTAATTAACTTGTATCATTAACATGTGTGAGAGGAGCTCGACGGCGCAAGTGGTTAGCGCGTTCGGCTACGATAGTTGAAGTTAAGCAACTTTCGCAGTGGTCGGTCATTGGATGGGTGACCAAAAATTTACTATATCGAGCTCCTTCGTGCTTCGGAAGGCACGTTAAGCCGTTGATCCCGGCTGCATCTGAAGTCGTTAGCACCCACCAATCCGCACTGGGCCTGCTTGGTGGGTCATGGCCCAATCTCCCTATTCCCTCCATAGGGAAGGTCTGTGCCCCAGCAGTGAGGACATTAATAGGCTGATGATGATGATTAACATGTGAAATAATGTTTATACCAATCTATCTTTCTCATTCCAACTGCCTTAACTGTGATTTGATATAATGCCATATATATTAAAGTAAGTACCTATAAACTTTAAAAAGCTTCAACTTTATTCACATTTTGCACTAAAGAGTAGTGAGCGGTTACCTCACAGAAAATTGAGTCGCTCTAGAGGAGAACTTGGCCAGCAAAAATCTCAAACTAAATAGTATTTAAGCACTTCCATTTCGAGGTATTACATATTGAAATATACGCGAGCATTTTCCTACGGCATTATGAAACGGTAACGAGTCTGTGTAAGGACCGTGAATGCTAAATGACTACGCCCAGCGCTGGGAGTTCGAAAAAAACCTAAAAAAAAACACATCACTGGGAAAAGCGTGAGTACTCAGCGGGTTGAATTCCTTTTGCTTTTATTATAATATTCCGAGGGTCTACTCTCAGTCCATAAGTTAATTTTGGAATTCGGTCAAATATCTTTCACTATAGAAAAGTTTACTAGAAAAAAATCCACGCGGACCAGGCAGCGGACGGGACTTTTTTTCTAGTAAACTTTTCTTTAGATTTAAACTTCTAGCACTTAAATGCTTAAAAAATAAATAAAATCATATCTTTCACTATTTTGAAAGTGTAATTTCTATCTAGTCAAAAGTTATATTTTCGAAACATATCTATATTTATACCTATTTACTTGTTTTTGGTACCTACGTTGAAAATTCCGCTAGCTTTGGAGTACAGTGCCTATGAAAACATTCTTTATTTTACAGATGATTTACAGAAAACCAAAGAGTTTCGTGTTATCAGACAGACAGACAGACGCATGACGGCTAATAGCTGATAGAGCGAATACGGCGACTTAATGACATGGTTCCATTATCTGTCTTTGGGTACGGAATCTTAATATCTGTAGTGATGTGATCTGTAGTAAGCCTAGCTGCTTCAGGTTAATGCTTTTTATGTTCATATTTTATGTTGAAACTAGTATTTTCACGCGGCTTCGCTCGAAATACATTTTATTTTGAGTAAATCAATCGTCGAACTCAGCAAATAAACTCTGAAAAACATTTTATCTATACTTATAATAAATCTGTAGAGAGGTCAATTCTGTACATGAAATATATTTTCAAAATAACTATCAGGGGGTGATAAGTGATCGATACTGATGCCAAAAATGCAATCAGTAAAATTTGTGTCTGTCTGTCTGTCTGTGTGTATGTTCCTTATAGAAACAAAAACTACTCGACGGATTTTAACGAAACTTGGTACAATTATTCTTCATACTCCTGGGCAGGTTATAGTATACTTTTCATCACGCTACAATCAATAGGAGCAGAGTAGTGAAGGGAAATGTTGGGAAAACGGGAGAAGTTACTCCATTTTTTAAGCTACCGTCGCGTGTGGAGCCTTAATGGTTAAAGTTACATAGAAATCATGTATGGCGGAAATATTCTACATAAAATTGTCTAAAAAATATCCCGCAACAGCATATGTCTATCTTTTATGGTTGACTCACAATAACACGTGTAACTCCTGATAGCTTAGCAGTTCGGAGCATTCTGATTATATTTGTTTACTCTTACGTTTATAATACTCTCACTCATCCCTAATTTAAAAAAGTTAACATTATTACCTATTCAATAAAAAAAGAATCATAGAAATCGGTATAGAAACACCAAACTTATACATGAAATAAGCCATCGCGCCGCGCCGTCGCACGTGAATACTGAATCATGCTTTAAGGATTATTTTTGTGTAACGGCTGCCGCGCTCGACACGGGTCGTGGCGGCGCGGTAGGGTATAAAAAGGCGGCAGGTCCGAAAGCGAGCTTCCCCGCCCCCCCGATCCTGAGAGACCTTCCTTCAGTCGCTCAGTCCCAAACCGATACGGATGCACATCAGGGTGCATCCGTCCTCTAAGCGCACTATGCAGTAGTATTTACTAAGGCAGCGCTGCATCATCCCCTTCTCAGGGGTTGATCGCATCAGATGAAGCCTGTAAAGCCCCTAAGGCCATAGGCACCCCCCACGGGTGTGTTTTAGTCAGTAAGAGTCTGACATAACTCTACAGCCGGCTGTAGGGTATCCATGAGGATTTCACACCCGCTCCCCCGCCTGGGAGGAAACAAAAAAAAAAGAAAGCGAGCTTCATTCAATATTTGGCTGTTGATGCGTTCAGAGCGTTCGACCTTATTGACAGACAATAATTGATATTGAGAAACCGTGCTTATCTTAGAATAAAAACCAAACATTTGTAAACAAAATTAGCAAATAAATCATGTAAAACGTGTAGAAAATGAGTACTGGAAAACGGAAATATGAGAATTTTAGTTTGGTTATAAATACAGGTAATAAAAATGACCGTTATTATCTATATATGTATATAAAAGTCAAAGGTGACTGACTGACATAGTGATTTATCAACACACAGCCCAAACTACTGGACGGATCGGGCTGAAATTTGGCATGCAGGTAGATGTTATGACGTAGGCATCCGCTAAGAAAGGATTTTGATCAATTCTACCCCCAAGGGGATAAAATAGGGAATGAAAGTTTGTATGAAACTTTGTCAATTTTAAACCGATCGGGCTGAGACTTTGCATGCAGGTATAAGAAGAATCATAGATGAATGTCATTGTGTATAATACAAGCCTGAGAACAAAAACTGTAGTCTATACTTCAGCTCTACACCGAAGCGAAGCGAGGGCGGACCGCTAGTAAAAGAATAAATATCCTTCTGATTTTTGAAAAACCCTGAAACGGGTATGTACTTATTTAGTTAAAGGATTAACCTCGTGATATTGGTGCTCCATACAAACTTTGGACACATGTTTAGGGGGTGAGTTGTTCAGAAAATTCTTAGTGTACGTACGTACGTAAATCATAATTCAGTGGTTTGAGCTGTGCGTTGATAGATCAGTCAGTTAGTAACGGTTGCCTTTTATAATTATAACGATAAAAGTTTATTTCGGACTAAAGTGTCCATAGTGTTGTTTTGTTAGTAACATGATTAATAATACATTGCAATTTAATTAATATGTCTCATATGGAGGGGCCTCTCATTGCCGGAGCAGAGGCGACTCCCACCTGTTCGTCAACACGCACAGGATGCTGCAGGAGCGCACCAGACTCAGTAGCACCGCTCCTTTCGGATTATGGCATGGAAACCATCAGTCCTTGCCTCAGCAAACATGCCAGAAGCACTATTTTATATATTATACAGAAGAAGAAGATCATAAATAAGTCTTGATGGCATGGCTCCGTTGTTACCAGTTGCATCTGCAGTCGTTATCACCTACCAATCCGCACTGGGTCTTACACAGCAAAGGCCTGTGTCCCAGCAGCTGAAATTAAATCTTGGTAAAATGAACTATTTGTTTGGTTATAGTTTTATTCACTAACAATCTTGTTGATATAATTTGAAAAAAAAAACAAGGACTGTGCAGCACGGAACTGCATATTTAATAATTTGAAATATTCATTTGGAGAGCTTCACTTTAGAAATAAGAAAGTTTCTTGCTCAGCTTTCTCACGGCAAGGATGGGAGCCTGGTTTTTACATACGTTTTTAGTATCTTAATATATTTAAAAAAAAGTTTAAGTCAGTTGGATCAGAAAGAAATTTCAGATTGACATAAGTTGGTGCTCTTGTACTAGTAAGTATCATTAATTAGCGTCTACCTTACCTTTGTGTCTATCTGTTGTTTGTACAAAAACTATAAATAAATAAAAGATCGGAGACAAGAGAATCGCCGAAATAATGACATTGCTTCGTGGAAACTCCGTGATCCGGATATTCAAAAAAGGTCTCAATGCTTTGATGTTGATATTTGTCCGATATATTTTGGGTATTTGTGTCAAAATTCAAGGATTTCGCCTTTGTAAGTCACATGCCCACCTACATTATCTCCAGTTCGACCATTTATAAACCCGTATATGAATAGGGTTACTATTTAAAAATTTGAAATTTCCTGACAAAAAGCCGGACATTTCTATAAAAGTCCGGACATTTTAGTCACAAAATGCAAACATCACCCACTTAGTTACAGTGATATTATACGCGTGGTAGCAGACGCTCGCATCACGATATCGGTCTCGTTGTTGATTTTTAAAGATAATTTAAATTTTGTTTTAAATTAATGAGAACTTAATAAAGATTATTTGATATAACTTAATAAGTAGTTTTACTCATATTCCATCAAATTAAAAAAAACCGGACAAAAGGATAAAAGTCCGGACATGTCCGGACAAATCCGAACGGATGGTAACCCTATACGTGAACAAACATTACATCACACAAAGGTTGGATGACAAACACATTCTATAATACTGAATTACTATATTCTAGATGCGTATTGAACTGTGGACTTAAATAAAGCTAATATAGCTTTTTATCATAATTTTAAAATTGTCGTATTGTCAAAATTTATGAAAAAATATTTTATTCTATTTAATTTATCCTTTTCTTATGTGTGTCATGGTCAAATGTAAATTATTACCGAGTTATAGGGCGGAAAAGGACACATACTACTTTTTATCGAGTGATTAAATTTGAAGACTACGCAAATAGGTAATTAAAATTTGTTATTACTAGTTCGTGAAAATACGAAATATTTGTAATGAAATAAACGCTAAATTTTAATAGTGAGTTGATTGAGCCGGAACAAAATCGTTATCAAGCATACATTTTGTATTCATGTTAATTAATACTCGCTACATTCAAAAATATGCTTGGAACATTTTATCGCATGATAATTAAAGCGGAATATGTTAAACACGAATAACAAAATATTGTGTCAGACAAATAACTTTTAGTTCGCTCGCTGAAAATGTCATAAAGAAAGTTATAATAAGCACATATTTCACAGATCTCCCTCGAGGAACGTACCTCAGAATTGGTTAATAAAATAGCGTAACTTGGTGTGTAATATTTTTCTTTGGTCTTACTTCATCTCTGTTGAAAGTAATCTATCCTAGGACTGCTTTTTGTTTCGTTGCATATAAGTTCTAAAAGAATATTATCAACTTTTTCTTTTTCAAAGGTCTTCTCTATGTATAATACAACACACACCTCAGCGCGAAACTACAGACAAATGTGTATACTTAAATAGGTGTAATGTCCTTACGGAGTTTTATTGACGAGTTTTTTACGCCACTACATTTATTTAGCTAATTTTGTATTTTAAAAACAGTTAGTTATGTCTAAGACGATACTAACGACAAGTTGTCACTTAAATTGTTATTTTTTTTTTGGACCCAACGCACTTCTGGGTATTACGGTGGGTCTTTCAAAGTTAACCCATACCTTACCCTTGGACAATTGAACCACTGGACGCAGAACACATGAAATCACATTTGACCTATGTTTGCAGAACTCGGAATCGTTGAAGACCAAATAATTGTGTTTTTTTTATGTTAAAAGGCTTACATACAAGCGTTTGGCATGCCTGATGGTAAGGGGCCTCCATGGCCTTTGGACGCTTGCGAAACAAAAAAATATCACTCGCGCCGTTGCCTACCTTGGCCTAGTCGCCGCACACGGGCCACCGATCATAACCACAAAACGCCGCCACCGGCATATTTCTTGTAGTTTTCATACATTTTATATGGACTCGCCACACACGGTACGCCGGTGGCCGCCACACGCTACAAATCATCGTTGCTCGCTTCTTGTGGCCCGCACCGGCCACTTAATGCGCCGATACAAAACGCCGCCACGTCACTCGCGCGATTCCCCACCCCTCTCTCCTTTACCTTAGTCGGCCGCTGTCGCGCGCTTCAGCCGCTTCTAGCTTCTCGTGGCGGCGTTTGTGGCTGTGGCGTGTGGCCCGTGTGCGGCGACACTTAATCCCCTAGCACCTTACTCACCGACAGAAACACAACACCACTAAAAGGAAGTGTCATTTTACTGTGATCTTTTATCAGGTGAAATTAGTTCCCCAGACGGGCGCTCCAATTCGAGTGGGTAATCCGTTATTCCCTTTATGAAGTAACCCTAGCGCTGTGCTGACATACCTGTTACCTCTCATAATTATGTTTGTGACTTATAATTTCATAATTATTATGTTATTATTGGATAATTCTATTTAGTATACGTGCGGCAATATTACTAAGTGCTTAGTTTGTTCTATATAAATAGGTTAATTCGTCACGTTAATACATAAACGTTTGGGGAGCTACGAGCTACGAATTTCCTACAATATGTAGTATAAAGATATTATGTGAAATATCAGCTTGGAAATACACGTTATTGTTGGTCATTATTTCTACAATTCGCGCTCCAGAGGTGAAGTGAGGCATGATGCGCAATTTAAGATAAGTCAGTGGAGAGAAATTCCGCTGTTTTCATGTTAGAAATTGCGTTGAGTCTTAATACAATACACGCCTACAGCGGAGAACAATTAGACGTCAAAGATTAATAGGCACAAGTTGAATTTAAAAGCACCTCTGTTGATATTGGCAGGTCTTTATGTATACAATAGGCTCTTGAGACCGCGACGTGAGTGTTTCCGTATGAGGTCACGCGGAAATTGCAAACAATGACAATGTTGTCTTCTTGGATTATTGCTATAACGGAGGTGAATGTGGTTTTGTTTACATTTTCAGGAGACTTTGACGGGATTATGAACGTACATATATTATTTACGCCTCGCAAATCGTTTGCAAGTTGGCTAAAAAGGCCTGTGGTTATAAAGTACGTCCTAATTCATGTCATACCTAAATTGTATTCTTGAGAAATAAGGTGTTTCTATTAAATATCTGGAAATTACTATTACGGTTTAGTTCCGATAGAGGGCTGCAAAAAATAACTACTTATATTCATTTAATTATAGCAGCTAATTTTATGATGTAAACTAAGTACCTTTTTATTTTTCAGTTATTAAAAAATAAGAAAATAAACTGATGAATTCGAAAAATCTTGTCCTTAAAGTCGTCTAAAATCAATTTAACCATCAAACACGGGCAAAGAGAGAGTAAATACTATTTTTACCAAAAAAATTGGCGGCAAGATCACACGCGCATAAGCTAATACAAACCCAATTAAGTGGGCGGGGGGCACGTATGAAGGTTGAACTTTCACCCCGCGTGAGGGGTGCCCCCTGACATGAATGTAAACCTTCTTGAATAAACCTAAATTATAGGTATTAAGATGAGCGCTTAGTCTGCGATCATGGAAATTAAGCAACTTTCGCAATGGCCAATCATAGGATGTGTGAGCAAAAATTTCTAAGAAATTTTGCTAGAATAAAATCAGAAGAACCTCACAGGACTCGAACCAGCACCCTTCGCTATCCGGGCGTTTGCATTGACCATTATGCTACCACGGCCCTGACATCCGAGTCGAATTCTCTCCATCCTTTCTTAAGCTATGAGGCAGCGCCTCCTCTTCGCACTGTAGGCAACCCACAAAAAACTAAAACTTGCTTATTTTGAGCTCCTCCGTGGATCGAAAGCTTGTTGAACACTTGCTAGAGCTGCATCTGCAGTTGTTAGCATCCAATCATCCGCACTGGGCTCACGAAGTGGATACGCACATTAATACTGCGTATTGTAGTAAGTACAGGTTTCATTCAGATTTTATATAATTATGTACTTATACTTATCACTCAAGGGATTACAGAAGAAAGCTGATGCGACTTTTTATTCCTGTTTCAACAGGCTTAACTTTTCTTGCACTTGCTGGCCTGGATATTGATTCCCAAAGCTGTTTTAACTCGGGCTACCTTACTGCAGAGCATAAACACAACACTACCAGCCACTACAGAATAATAAAACCCCAACCACAGAAAGAGGCTGGAGGCACTTCCCCAGGCGAGTGCTCCAGTTTTAGTACAAAATCCTCTCTGACCCACCTTTTGAGATGTATTATACAACGCAACAGCGAAAAATAACAAGTGCATCGAAAAATAAACGTCGCATCTCGACGGCAAACAATAAAACAATTTAAAGTTTCGTTCCATACGCCCAGTGCAGTGGGACAGCAAAATCAATCGGCCTGTTTTGTTTGGGCAGCAAATTCTATAGCGTTGTTCACTCGCATCTCGCATCACTACGGAATCCAATTATTTAAATTCCGAATGAAAGTTATTTAAATTGATATATCATTACAGCGCTAAATGCGACTAGGGACCCGTTATCCTGATGCATAGGTACTAAAACTCTTATGAGAAAAAATGGTTTCAATATAATTTAATGGTGTCCGAAAGAACAAGAGGCCATTCGCCTAACGGGATTGCTTTGGAAAACGCTATCGCTTACGATTTCATTTTGTTATTTCTGACCACCGAAGGTTTTCAAATACCTCACGCTCATTTTCTTTAATATTATTATTACCAATGCAAAAGAAAAAAAGAGAGCGTGAGGCATTTGAAAACCTCAGGCGGCTTCTTCTTCTTCTTCCAGTGCCTCTTCAATCCTGAAGGTTGGCCGTTAGCTTCCTGTATGTAGTTCTGTCAGCAGCCAGCCGGAACAGCTGTTCGACGAAGGCAATACCGGTCCACTCCCGGATATTCCGGAGCCATGACTTTTTTCTTCGCCCAGCACGTCTCTTTCCGTCCACTTTGCCCATCATTATCAACTGGAGCAGCATGTATCTGTTGTTCCTGAGCACGTGGCCAAGATATTCTATCTTGCGCTTTTTGATAGAAGGCAACATTTTCCGGGACATATGAACGCGCTGAAGCACGGTTTCGTTCCTGACCACGGAGGAAAAACAAAGTTCCTGACCCTCTGCGTCTAATTAATGCGTAACATGCGTCGGTAACACCACATCTCGAATGCCTGTAGGCGTCTTGTAGTGTCTTCTTTCAGGGTCCACGTTTCGCAACCATACATGACGATGCGGCTAGAAATAACAAAATGAAATCGTAAGCGTTAGCGTTTTCCGTTAGGCGAATGGCCCCGGGTCATATCATGTGTCACCAACTTCTATCAACAATTCTATAGATAACGGGTCACCGCGTAAAAGCCGTCTCGGTAAATATAGCCTCATCTGAGGCGTGAGATCTTTCGTGAAACGAAGTAATTCGCTGGCCAATGACTGGTAAAAATATTTTATTTAGTGGGTCATCAGGTTGATTTCACATTTTCCTTTTTTCAGCTTTATAGTTTTTTTCCAGTATATAAATATCAGATATTTTTTTTTTCGTTTTATAAGATAAAAGGTCGCATGTGCGAAATAACATTTTGTTATTTGTAACCTTATCCCATTGTGAGATAATTGTTTTTAGGTTTAACTTTAACTGTTTTAAAACATTTATCTTTGTTCATTGGGAATCGAATGTATCTGCATAAGTTTAAACACAGTTAAAGACAGTTTTTAGCTTTGAATTGTTGATCGAGGGTCACCAAAGAATATTTAAATTAATAAAGTGTCAATTCGGACACTGTGTCCGAATATTATTTTGTACGTGTCGTCAGCAAGTTCGCGCGCATCTCGCAACGCTACGGAATCCAAATATTTAAATTCCGAATGCAAGTTCTTATTTCAATTGATATGTGATGACATATTTGTCAATTGATAGGAAAATGCTTTCTTTAGTTAGTTCAGTGAGATCGTCAAATATTGTATGTATATCTCGTCGTATCGATGGCGGATGCAAAGGACATGTTTGTATTGCTAGCACACAGATAGCTTTGAAATTGATAGCTTTGATAGAGTAGAAATATGTCACTGTGGTTCACAGAGAGTCGGAGAACTCTTATCGATCCAGATGTTTTCGTCGAAGTTATAGCGAAGTCACCGTGTACTCACTACACTATCCTACCGATGTACACTAGCAGTGAATCACTTTCAAAGAAACTGATATAAGTTGTAGCAATGTTGGCAAGGAAAGATTTGTTCGCATGTACTTTACTTACGTCGTCGGTCCCCACTATTAAATGTCTGTTTTATAAGAAGACTTGCAGAAGTTGCCTTTTACATACTTCTTTTCGTGATTTGGATATACTGTGCTAGTTTATGACTATATGTGACATGTTGTCGCATATAGACCGCTACATAGCAGGAGCTGGCGAACAAAACGGTATAATTACATAAAATTAAATTTTATAGGAGCTGTATAAAACTATGTGACATAACTACAGTGAGGTTTTGGTATGGTTTTTAATTTATAAAAAATGAAAATTATTTGAGATTCTAATTCAACGGACCCGAAACCTCCGGACTGTAAAAACAAATAGTTTGACCAGATGCGTAATTATGAAGTTTTGTTCGCTAGCTCCTAATATATGATGTATCGGTTTAGACTATACAATGGATGTATGTACGTAAATGTAAACGCTACGGGCGGAGGCGCAAAAAGTTGAGTTTTTTGAATTTGCAATTTTTCACGCCTCTACGAACTAAAACGATCACGCATCAATTTCAATACATACAAGAATCTTTAGAATTTATATATTAAACTGAAGTAAGAAGATATGGTAATTATATGAAAGTTATGAGTTTGGTGGAACTTTTTCAGTGCCTACGTAAACACAAAGTTCGTTATGACTTATCAAGTCGACTGAGTGTATTTTGTATGCCAACGCCCGGAGGCGGCTCCCATGGCTCTAATGTTTGTGTTTGCTGTCTCTCCTGTATATTTTAATGAAAGCAAGAATTTTTTTGGTGCGTTTTCGACATTGTGCAAGCTCCTATATTTATTTGACATAGTTTCGAATTATTTATTAAAAGGAAAACTGAAACTTGTTGTTGTATATTGGGGTATATTGGGATCGAACTACACAAACATTGTATTGTATTGTCTTTGTGTCGGTGTGGAGTAATTTGCTGCAGGTCGTACTTAAATTTTTATACAAGCAAAATACAAAATTAGTTGATTTTAGTAACTTAGCCTACAATGTATGAGTATGGTTACATCCTTTTAAGCAGTAAAATTGTTTGTGTTAGGATGCACCGCTCTTCCATAGTTTGGTTACAATAGGCCAATTGACAATCCGCCAAAGATGTATTTCAACAAGCAAATCAGCTTAATATAAAAAATCTATTGAAAGGATATCTAAATATGCAAAGGAGGACAGAAATACCACCAAGACAAACCGGTCGCACTAATCCAAATCTTTCCTTCTATCTTCATATCCACTTTGCAGTGTCTTCAAAATTTTAACAACATGAACTTAATTATAATAACTATGATAAAAGTGTTTGTCTAAGCCTAAGCATTTACAAGAATCTTATTAAGCGCGAATACCTGTTTAATTCATTACTAAATAATGACGATTATGCAATGTTTTGGATTCTTTCCTCTTTCACAAAATTGTACTGTACTGTACTTTATCATCATTTTTGACGACCTCCGTAACTGAGTGGTTTGTGTGCCGGGTTATGTGGTGTCGCTGACTCGAGAGGAATACGAGCATTTGTACTCCAGTCATGGATGTTTCATATGTATTTCTTTATAAATATACTTATATATGTACAGTATACATATATATTCTATCCGTTACCGTAGTATTCCATAACACAAGCCTTACAGTGCTTACTTTGGGGCTAGGCTAATTGAGCTTAGGCTGATTGTGTGAGTGTTGGAAATATTCTTTTATTTATTATTATTACTATCATAAAATTCCATGTAGAAGCACATTTAGTTTCTCAATCTCGTAATTCGACACTGTCTTTGAAATCACTCGGAATCAATAGCGCGTTGCGTTCGTTCGGCTCTTTGTTGTTATGCTCAGGTAGAAATTTCGTGCAACATTGTAGAATTCAGGTCTGCACCTTTTATTGTGTAAAAATTTCTTTTGTACTCAGCAATATGTCATATGTCCGTCCGTGTAATGTGGTGCAATGTCGTAAATACAATAGAATCCGGGGAACTGAATGTGAAGAACAGATTTAAGTGCTTACCTACTACGGCAGGTAACTTTGAGTTATTGTCAAAGTATTGCCCGCGGGCCGCGGGTCACATGCGAAAGAATTTACTTTTTTATTTTTATTATTATAAATAGTTCCAGGTTAAGCTGCAGGAGGACAAGACTTGTCCAGAGCAGCTTCTTCTTTTTAAATTTGTATCACTTTTAGTTTTAATGTTTTGGTGTATCTTTACCCCATTTTTTGGACATACCTTTTAACTTAAAATCTTGAATAAATATTTCTACATACTTTCATACTAAACCTATGTAACGTGGAACTAATTTACGCTTACACAACAAAATTTTGGTTATATTTTTCTTTTCGTTTCACTCTCTCCAACATTGTCTAAGAAAGACGTAACTAAATTACTTTAGGTCACGAAAACAAAAGTTGAAGGGGAAAATTTCCTCCCAGTTTTATATAAAAAATCTTCACAATAGGTTAAACAGTTTGTACCTACTTGGAAAGGTAACAGATATCTTCTGACCTCCAACGGACAAAAGTCTGTCATCTGCGCAGGCCATTTATGAAACTACTATAGTAAAAGTTTTAATGAGGTTTTCTTATCGCTACTGTCGAATATATTGAAACAAAAGAAAATGTAATTATGAGAGGCAGAGGCCTCTTTAATTTTATGAGTTCACTTCGTTCTATGCCAGATTTCCGAGTGGTGCAGTTTTAAGTGTTGTTAGCAGCTGCTAAGGCCGTATCTTTACAAGAGGAAGCTATGTATTTACAAAGAGTGTTTTTTGTTGCTTCAACGAATTGCTTTGAAAATTCAGTCAAGGAATTGTAGTCTAAATTAAGCTACTTTTTTACTTATGTAAGCACTTCACTGCTAGGTTTTAAAAGAAAAATTTGTTATATTAAAATTATTTTGAATAAAAAATATAAAGTATAGTTTTACATAAAGTACACTGAAAGTTAAAAAGTAAAGATCATCATCATCAGTCTATTAATGTCCCCGCTGCTGGGGCACAGGCCTTCCCTATGGATGGAATAGGGAGATTGGGCCATGACCCACCACGCGGGCCCAGTGCGGATTGGTGGGTGCTAACGACTGCAGATGCAGCCGGGACCAACGGCTTAACGTGCCTTCCGAAGCACGGAGGAGCTCGAGATAATAATTTTTTGGTCACCCATCCCATGGACGACCACTGCGAAAGTTGCTTAAGTTCAACGATCGCAGCCGAACGCGCTAACAACTTGCGCCATCGAGCTCCTCGAGGAGTAAAGATAGGTGATTGGAAATAATACCTAGATCTACTTTTCTCCTATTGTAGGTCATACTGCGGCTGCCGCTACCTACCCCTACGTTGGGATGCTGGGATACTTCCCCGCAAGTCGGTCTTGGCCGCACTTGTTGCGAAGTTATGAATAAATACGATCATCCAGACTTTAATGGGCCCTAGATACCGCGTACATTTGAATTCTTCCACAATACCTCTAAGATTTATCGAGCCACTCGGGAAGTTGGGAGAAATAACAATGTGGAATAAATCACCCCCCCCCCCCCCCCCCCCGTGCGACTCCGTTGTTTCTTATTGCTGTTTATTTATTTAGGATTTATTGTAATCTCGCTCCTACACAAAGGCCATTGATGTTAAGAAGATAGGTAGGAGAAAGGCTACTGGGTGTGAAAGTGATGCAGAAAGGATCATCAAGAAAAACGAAGATTTATACTATAGAAGCTTAATATGCAATGTCACTATTTTTTTTTCCAAATAAAAAATTAAAAATGAATTTACCAAATGCGTTGAGTGAAATTTATTGGGTGTACCTGTAATGTAATGTGTCAAGCCTTTATTGTATTGTTTTTACGGAGGGGTGATATCGTAAAATTATGTGTGTACCTACCTACGTAGCATATAAATTTTAATCACACGCTACCGTACCACCCCGTCATTGTCGTTATTTATGTAGTATTAACTTTACTTCATATTTATATATTTTGTTTGAAATACAGTGCTGATACAGCCGCCCAGATTTATTTGTATTTTGAAATGTTTAGAAAATATTATTTTATTCGCTGTTTACAGTACAGTTTAAGGTCCTTTAAGGCGTGAAGAAGCATTTTTGCAGGCCGGCAAGGTGAGGATAGTTGGTGTAGCAGTTTATAACTGCTGTACCAGCTATCTTCGCGTTTGGACTTTATCACCACTTAACATCAGGTGGGGTAGAGTCGTTGGGCTACCTGGCTATAAAAAAAAATGGGTGCGTGTACAAATGTAGGCGCGTGAGAAGTTATCCTTCTTTGGCATCGTTTAAAATTAGTTTTTAATTGCATGCAAATAATGAATTACAATAAATTAATAAAAAGTCTGGAAAAGGACACAGTCAATAAAGTTCAGTTTTAATTTGAAAAAATAAATAAATAATCAAAATATTCAATTAAAATCGCTACTGAATATAATTTATTAGAACATATGTGATTTGCACTTGTATGAAACTAAAACACGTATTCCGAATATACAAACTAGAAACATGTGGATAAATATTATAAATATGTATACCTATAACTGTTACTTTATTACAAAAAGTAAAGATGTGGTTTTTGGTTCTACTACACCAATGGTCAAGAGATGGCGCTGTAGTCTCCTGAATCGCGCTTTGGTTCCGTTGTTCCAGATTAATAAATACTTTTGATAGGCCTTCACAATGCAGTCGTTAGCACCCACTAAATAGAGATTCTATTTCTATTTTGTTGGTAGATTTTCTTAATGTGCGGTAAACACAAAAGTAACAGCATGAAGTTGGTCGCTAAAGCGACCAACTTCATGCTGTTAATTTTTTGTGTTACAGTGATGCGCGCGCATCTTAAAATTTCACTCTCATCATTTTTTCATAACGCGCCTAAAGAAGTATAACTTCAAAAAGTTACAGTAACATTTAGATATATATTTATTCTAAAGAGAGCAATAAAAATTGCCTCCGTATTAAACTAAAAATGTGGCACTTATTATCATGAGCTTATAAGCGAATGTCTGGTCCCACTCGATACAGGCTTTCCCTACGGATGGAATATGTATTTCTGAGCCTTTAATCAAGTGTTTCCATGAGATCCTCGAATAACATTCTTAGTTATTTTGCTTAAATTGCTAGTCAGATTTGAAGTCGTATATTAGCCTAAACTGATAAAAAAATTACCTACGATTTCAGCGCTGTATAACATTTCAGTTTGTTTTAATAATAAAAAATCTTATCAGCTTAAAATATGTTAACAGGTTTTAAAGCTTCGTGCTAATTACTCTTTTTCCACGGTTCGACGCAAAATATTAAAATTGAGAGAAATGGCGGAAAGTTTTGCTCAAAGCTGGGCCTCGAAACATTATCACATGAATACCCACAAATTCCTACCTATTCTGTAGGAAGAAACGATAACAAAGGAAAAGAAGGAAGGACTTCCACTATTAGCGCGTTAAAATTTCAATGAGTCCCCTGTGTCCTTGGAAGGGCCGCTAATAACACGGAGACTTTGTATAAAATAATATTATATTACTGGAAAACCAACGAGCAGAGCCCGATCCAAGGGGAAGAGCCGGGCATTTGCCCAGAGCGGCAAAAATTAGGGGCGGCAAAACTGACCTAATCATTCGGCATCCAACTCAGGTTGGCAGGTTCGATGTATTAGAATGTGATAAGAATAGGGTATTTTCCAAATTTTTGAAAACTGTTTATATTTAAAGATTGGGACAAAAGATTTAACAGAAAAATAAAAATAAAATAATTAATGTCTTTTTTTCTCCATTAGACCAATTAAAGTAGAATTTATTTTTAATGGTTTTAAACTTACCGCCAAAACGCTTTGTTCGATAACGTCTTCTGTGTGACGTCAACTTTGTGTATGCTATGTAATCATCTGAAGGTCAAATTATTAACTTCTTTTTACGTTCGGGACAAATTTATGCTATAATACCTACTTTGCAAATTTCTTCGCTACTAATCCTGATTTCTGTGCTACAGAGTTTCGAAACATCAAGAATTTTGTGTAAGTATTATACTATAAATTTGTCCCGAACGTAAAAAGAAGTTAATAATTTGACCTTTAGATACGTCATCATACCATACATACGTCATCGAACCGAGCGTTTTGGCGGTAAATTCAAATCCGGACCTTTTGGCGGGTCGGGAAGCGTCACTTTAGCAGTTTTGTTTTTCTTGTTAAAAATTGCGTTGTGGCGGATGTTAGTGTCTAATAATGGTGGATTATTAACCACTAAGTGGTCGGGAACATGTACAAGTGTTGGCAAGCGAAACAAAATAGCGGAAAGTGTCTTTCGACGTTCCCTCAAGAAGTGAGGTTCCAGTAAATCCCCACACTTTTACTGAAACATGGGGAAAGGGGGATTGACTTGACTGCCACTTACTTTGACTTGACATATTACTTTGATCACGAGTGCTATAGTATTTGTATGCCTACATTTAACAATTGACATTGGCTAAACGCACAAGCCGTGCGAAGTAATTTAGAAAAAAAAAATCAAATCCATTAAAAATAATTTCAACTTTAATTGGTTTAATGGAGAAAAAAAGACAATACATAATTAATTTATTTTTATTTTTCTGTTAAACCGTTTGCCCCAATCTTTAAATATAATCAGTTTTCAAAAAAATAAGGTTTATTATCAAATTCTGTGACACTAAGAAATTAATTGTGTTAATAAAATTCAATTTGTAGTAGGAATGTTTAAGTTTTATTATAGAATTAGACGGGAGCAGCAAATTTTCTAGGTCGGGTCCTACAGGGGGTAACAGGGGTCATTTTGGAAGGATATTAAGTAGGCAAAACAGTCATAACCATTGCAACATGATAAGTTAAAGATGATATTTAGCTGTAAAATTTCATTATCTTTTGACAGTATCATTATAGCTATTTGGGAATATCGATATGGAGAGTAATAGGAATTATGTCTTTAAAATTTGTATTGGGAATAGCAATTATTTCAAACAAAGTCGCGATCACCCACTTGTAATAAATAATCTTGTTACCACGTTACATGATAGGGTTCACGAAACATTAATTAACATGTAAAATTAAAATGGCAACGCCTCAAAACCCGCTCAACAACAGTGTTTCATTAAATAAATACCTTTGTTTAATTATAACCTTTCATCACTTTAAACGGTTATCTCGTGAAAACGTAGCTACGAAATTACAAAACTTTTCCAATTTCTCTATGAGTAAATTGATTCTAATAACTATTAATTGATAAATTCAAGATAACACTTAAGTATAGAAATCGAATACCATTTTTGAACAAATAATGTTTTCATAATAATAATAATCATTTATTTAAGACTAGCTTGCGCCCGCGACTTCGACTGCGTTATGGTTAGTTAGAGGAACCTAACCAAATTGAAATGTGACATTGTCGGTCGAGGCTCAATCTTGTATTGTCGTCTTCATAATGTTCTGACTCCACAAGAGATATGTCGTGATTTTATGTATTAACTAGCAAACCAGTGAACCAAATGTTCACCAAAAAAAAAATGTATTTAATTAATTGAGAACTTCGGAGTTTTTGTGTGGTTTCGTTTGAAATAGAAATCACGTGATTTCTCGAAAACCGGAAGTGCTACGTTACTCACATCCGGTTTGTAGTCTTATCAGACTATTCTCAACTTATAACTTAAACATTCTCTTTATCTATCTCTTACGGTTTGGCCGCTGAAACAGCACCACGGACGGACGGACGGACGGACGGACTTGTCTAATAGATAAGAGATGTCAACTATATTTTAATGTAGGTGCCCCATTTCATTTCATCAGATATTATATTTCATCCGGAAAATTTTGCCTTCCCTCAAAGATGATGAGGGTCAAACGTGCTCAAATTTTGGTAAACGATCTGCCTATCAAATATATATTTTGTACAAGTTGTGCTGGGATTCCTATTTTATAAAAAACCGGTTGGTGCAACCACATGAAAAAAGAAACAGTGAAACTGTATACAATAACGAATCTTCGAACTTTGAAATCGAACGCAGGGCATTTTATAACAAACACACACACACAGCTAATTTGAGGAGTTGGTGTCTGATATAGGGCACATGGATGTATTAAAGATCACCAGGTAAATTAATTAATTTACTTTCGGTAAATACACAGGATTGTAATACGAGTAACTTATTGTGGGAGCATATTTATACTAATCGAAATATTTTTTTTATTATGATGAGCGCCAATATTTGTTTCAGAGTCGTGATGATCGTTTATATTAATACTAGCTGACCCGGCGAACTTCGTACCGCCTTAGCGTAGCTTTGATGCACTACTTTATTTTGTATATCTGACCTATCTTATGTATGAGTACCTATTCAATTTGAACTGGAATCTATAATATCCTCCATATAAAAATGAATCCTTATTTCCCTGGTCTCGCCATACCTGAGGACTTTACTAATTTTTATTAAATAAAAAACAACATATATATTTTCATAATTGTCCGAAGGCACGTTAAGCCGTTGGTCCCGGCTGCATCTGCAGTCGTTAGCACCTGCCAATCCGCATTGGGCCCGCGTGGCGGGTCATGGCCCAATCTCCCTATTCCATTCATAGGGAAGGCCTGTGCCCCAGCAGTGGGGACATTAATAAGCTGATGTTGATGATGATGTTGACTTTCAATATATTGGACGAAACATAGTAATATTTTATTTTACCGTATTATAATAATAAGTCTCTGTCTAGGACGTCCAGGTGGCAGCTTTATTGCGAAGAAATTGATTTTTTTTATAATAGATGTCGCTAGGTGCGCTTAAATGTGATTCATGTAAGTTGATTTTTCTGTGAGATAAACTTTTTAATGCAATATGAATTGTCATGTTTGTGTACGATAGCGCAAAAAAAATTAATATTGTATTCTACCACATAAATTATAGTACTTTTATACTGATAATTAAAGCAATTCGTTCCAATGTATTCTCTAACCATTCCAAAATATCAAAAATGCACAATGTTAATATTCAAGTTTTCACTTCTGCCGGCACTCACGGAGTGCAATCCGTCGTTATTTTTTCTATTTTTGTGTAAAAATCTTAATGCAGTTCACAGAATACATCTACTCACCAAGTTTCAACAGTATAGTTCTTATAATTTCGGATGAAAGTGGCTGCGACATACGGACAGGCAGACAGACAGACAGATTTTCTTTATATTTTTTTCCGTAAGAACCTTGTACAGAGTATTAGAAAACTACAAAAAAAAATTCAGCCATATCGGTCAAGCCGTTTTCATGTTATGTCGTGACAACGGAAAACGGGTTTCATTTTTATATATATAGATTACATATTTAATTTCATAATACAAGCCCTTTATAACTTAGGACTACATAAATATTTTTTGTGAGTTGTCCGGAATTTATTTAATTCAAACTCAAACTCAAATCTTTTATTGCAACCATTATGTGTACAGTGGGTGGTAGGTACTTATATAAATATGAGCATTATGGACCCCGTCGGGCACGCAATTGGTTATTATGGAGGCCATACACATTAGGTTTTGCATGATGGTTTTAGCCGAACATGCATAACCGACAGGCAAGCCCTGTGATAAAACTGTACAGTTTTCGGTGCATGTAACTCGGTTATGCATGTCGGTTATGAATGCACGGTTAAAACCATCATGCAAAACCTAACGTGTATGGCCTCCATTAGAAGAGAGGATGCGTTTCCCCAATGAACAACACTAAGACTAAAATTATAATTGGATGATGGAGATGTTTTACGTTTATTTTTGATTGTGATAATTAATTCCTCATCCTAAGGTAAAAAAAACTATAGCACTTTTGTTATTCTTATCAGATCTAAGGTAAATATAGGCTTTAGCACTTATGTTATTCTTATCAGATCTAAGGTAAATGTAGGCTTTAGCACTTATGTTATTCGTATCTGATACATTGAATTTGGTTAGTTTATCATTCTCTTGACCGAAACACAGACTCAAAGAAATTGAAAAAAAACCTTTTTTTACCTTGCTAAAAAGGTTATCAAGTTCTTTTATACAACATTTAGAGATAAAATATTGGCTGTCCCCAATTGTTAATAATAATGTAGGCTTAAGCACTTATGTTATTCTAATTAGATACATTGAATTTGGTTAGTTTATCTTTCTCTTTACCAAAACACAGACTCTAAGAAATTGAAAAAAGAAAACCTTTTTTTATCTTGCTAAAAAGGTTATCAAGTTCTTCTATACAACATTTACAGATAAAATATTGGCTGTCCCCAATTCTTCTAAAAAGATGTCACAGACACATAATAGTTTCACTCTTCATGTGCTAGATATCTTTAAACCTTATCGCTCCAATCTACGAAAGGATTCGCTGCAGGATCAAGCTGTCACCAGCTCTCTGAAACGGGGGCCTACTATGGAAGTCTTCTACATTTAGACTTACTTTCACCAAAGTTCTTCATTTAAATTTAAAGGTGAATCATGTTTAAGCAATGATATTATATAAACAAGTGTTTAAGCCTCAGTCTATCCCTATTTGACTTTAAGCAATTGATAGAAAGATGAATTGATGTGTTAAACATGAATAAGCCTTAATTCAAGTTAACATTAATCCATCTTCCGCAGCGAAGTGAATTGCTTTAGTAAGTTAATGAAATGAAAGTTCTATGAAATATAACCCAGCGTAAGATAAGAGTGGCTTGGACATTATCCACTTATCATCGCATCATCTCAACAACTCACTACTTAACATCAACTTAACTCACATTTACCAAGGTTTTATAAAAAATATCAATGTTTCAACTGGATTTGGAGAATTGCACAAAATGATTTCATAGGATTAATTAAAATTAAGAGCTTTTTGTAAATATTCCAACTTTTGTATACTATGTCATCCAGGGTAGCCCCCGGACATTTAATGGATTCTTTTCTGTTCTTGCTGTAGAGTGGCAGTTATAGACGATCTACATGAATGTGCAATTTCCATACTACTTTAGTTGCCTAAACTACTTAAGAGCACGTCAACTTCAAACGTCTTTGGTAACACATAGTCGATGCGGGTCGCCTACAAATGATCTTCACATAAACGCAAACTCATGACATTGTCGAATTAATATCTTAGCTACATAATATTTATCACTCAAAATACCTTTAATGGGTAAAGTAAACTAAGTTCCATTTATTTTTTCTTTTGCCAAGCAACAAAATATTTGCAAAGATAAAGCGCGTCAAAGATTAGGAGTGGAATCTCGTGACGTCACTTCTAAGTAAGAAATAGAGATAGGGCATAGCGGATTTTCTGCTCGACTTGGAGCGCCCGTCTTGGGAAGTAACCTCCACTGTACTGAAGACTACAGTAAAATAACACTACCTTTTGGTGGTGTTGTGTTCCTCTCGGTAAGTAAGGTTCTCCTCTCCTCCACGTGGTAGGGGAAGGGGTCAGGGTAGACAACGGCGCAAGTGATATTTTTTGTATCGCAAGCGTCTATAAGCTATAAACGCCGCTTACCATCAGGCGAGCCATAAGTTTGTTTGCCACCCTTTTAATATAAAAAAAATGCACCAAGACTCTGTGATGAATATGCCATTATTCTGACGACGCAATCATGCAACGGATGCGAAACGTCAATAAATAAATAAAATCAGTGCGTCTTATAGTCCAGGCAACGAAAAGGTATAGAGGGAATTGCTTATAACACAATTTTTGACTTCGTGACTTTGTTAGGACTAGTTAGGAGGTAAACATATCAAAAGACCCCGCCCGTAGCCCTTAAGCCGGGGTGAGGGGGGGGGGGGGCTTGAAGGTCCCATTTTTAGGTTTTTCGCATATATCTCGAAAACTATGCATCCTAGCGACATGAGACTTTCACAAAAGTTAAAGCTGATTAAATTTGCTACAAGTCTTATTCAGTCAAATTTTTTGATATCTTGTATAGTTTTCGAGATATCCGCTCTTGAAAGTCTGTAATTATGGAAAAAAAAATTGTTTCCATTTTTGCTCTATTTGACCGGATAACTCTTCAACAATGCACCCAAAAAATAAATGCCGGCCGTAGGGTTGTAGAGCATTAAATTATCTTCAATAATAGAAACAATTGCCTTTTTTTTTATTTAAGGACAAAATTGTTAGTGTAGTAGACGTATGGGGGCGGTACGGTGGGCACTAGGCCGCGTAGTCAGCCCCCACGCGCGGGCCGTCCTGCGCACGTCTGTGGGGTCCTCGCGATACCCCGGGAGACCCCTGCCGCGGAACCTCGGCAAGGCCGGGAGGCTGCTAGGTGCGGAGACGCGGAAGAATCCCTAAACGGGGATTCCGCGGCTTCGCACTAAGCAGCTTAGAGGGTGTTCGCAGGGTTTTTTAGCGGATATTATGCCGTATAGCGCCCGTAAGGGTTACGGGGTCCTCAGTGGGCAGGCACTGCTGGGGCTCGTAAGGCTTGCGGGAGCCAGGTGTGAGGTCCATAAGTAAAAAAGAAAGTAAATTAGTGTCATTGAGAAACTGTAATTATCTAATAATAATAATATCTGTAATAATGATATCCGCTCTTGAAAATCTGTAATTATAGAAAAAAAAATGCTTTATATTTATGCTCTATTTGACCGGATAACTCTCGGATAACTCTTTAACGATGCACCGATGTCTAAATAGCACACATGCTCATTTTAGAATATGTACTTGTTGGCCCACTGACCAGGTTCTTCACACAATCCAGAAAATAAGTTTAAAAAAACTGCAAGAGTTAACTACTTTATGCAAAAAAGGTTATTATAAATTAGATGATTATTTAAATGATAAGATTGTCTGGTGTTGTATTGGTCCAGCTCAACACAAAAAGTAGTATTAAGAATGATTAAAATTATAAAACTGGACTTTAAAAAAAATTGAGACGGTAGGGCCCTGTGCCTCTGGTTTTTTCCGGTTCTCATTGGCTATACAGGTACGAATACGGCAGCAGTTTTCGATACAATTCACTATGACGTGCAAAAAGAGATTTGTAAAAAAATCCAATATAGTTAATTTCTTGCTCTTTTGGGGTGGGAAGGACCTTGATCCTCGTCTTCGTTTACATTTTCTTTGTCTGTGTCATTTTCTCCATCGGAACCCTGTAGGGAAACGGTCAGAGGATCCTCCTGTTCTTCTTCACCTTCGGAGTCAACTTGAGGGACCCCATTCAAGCAGTTCCCCTGGCAATTTTGGCACGCTGGGGAACAGGAACGCAGGACACCCCCTTTAGTCAATACGTCTACTACCCTTTTTTTTATACGCAGGCAAAAAATACTATTTACAGACGACGGCGCCTTTAAGAGGCACACCGCCGAACGGACCTCACACCTGGCTCCCGCAAGCCTTACGAGCCCCAGCAGTGGCTGCCCACTGAGGACCCAGTAACCCTTACGGGCGCTTTACGGCATAATATCCGCTAAAAAACCCTGCGAACACCCTCTAAGCTGCTTAGTGCGAAGCCGCGGAATCCCCGTTTAGGGATTCTTCCGCGTCTCCGCACCTAGCAGCCTCCCGGCCTTGCCGAGGTTCCGCGGCAGGGGTCTCCCGGGGTATCGCGAGGACCCCACAGACGTGCGCAGGACGGCCCGCGCGTGGGGGCTGACTACGCGGCCTAGTGCCCACCGTACCGCCCCCATACGTCTACTACACTAACAATTTTGTCCTTAAATAAAAAAAAAGGCAATTGTTTCTATTATTGAAGATAATTTAATGCTCTACAACCCTACGGCCGGCATTTATTTTTTGGGTGCATTGTTGAAGAGTTATCCGGTCAAATAGAGCAAAAATGGGAACAAATTTTTTTTACATAATTACAGACTTTCAAGAGCGGATATCTCGAAAACTATACAAGATATCAAAAAATTTGACTGAATAAGACTTGTAGCAAATTTAATCAGCTTTCAATTTTGTGAAAGTCTCATGTCGCTAGGATGCATAGTTTTCGAGATATATGCGAAAAACCTAAAAATGGGACCTTCAAGCCCCCCCCCTCCCCCCGGCTTAAGGGCTACGGGCGGGGACTTTTGATATGTTTACCTCCTAACTAGTCCTAACAAAGTCACGAAGTCAAAAATTGTGTTCTAAGCAATTCCCTCTATACCTGTTTTTGAGCATTCGTTGCCTGGACTATTACCCGTTGAAACTTGTTTTATTTAATGAGTGTTGTGCGTGAAAACCTAAGAAACAAATATCTCTGTAATGTTATGATTATGCTAAAAAAGAAAAAATACGCGTCCAATACTTGTTGACTATCTTCCTGATAGACGAAAAATAAAGTAAGCCATTATCCCTATTATGAAGTATTCCAATACAACGAATAGGTCACGCATAGATGAATGATTGGTATCGCTTCACTGCGAGAATCATTTATCTATGAGGTCACGTAAGAGTCTGATGTTTTAAAGGTCTAATACAATAAAAGGGTATTTGACAAGTTTTAGAAAACCATCTCACGTTGTTTTGTAATGTTAATGGAATCCATAATAAGATGGATATTTTTAATACTGTTGTGATACTCAGTAAAAAAGATGAATTGAAAATTTAATTTTCAAGTTGCTGTGAAAACGTTTCTCTGGCCATTATGGCGTCCCACTAGTATGTGTATAAAAAAATATTCTATTTAATGTTTTTATAGAAACATTATTAATTATTTGTTCTTTCAGAAAAGTGAAATCGATCCTAATATTCATATTAAATACAGAAGCTTACAATTGGTTAATTATTTCTCATACTGTCAAGTAGCATAATACTTACACAATGTCTATCAATCTTCATCTAACTTCCACACAACTGAGAACAAAAAGGATGTTAAATACCTATTATTAATAAGGCACGATTACTTTATCTTGCGTAATTATGAAGTTCACAAACAAAGAAGGATTGAATCTCTTAAGCTCCTTGAAAAATTAATTCTCATACCGTTAAACACGAAAGGGAAGAGTGGTTCGGTGTTATTCTGTATAAATTTATTTATAGACTATTGTATTTTATACAACGTGAAACATATTTAATGGTTTTGGAATCTCCGAAGGAGTATAATTCACGGAATCTATTGCATGGTCCAATTAGCTAAACTCTACTCCATAAAATCAAATCAATTAAAATTACAGTAAGTAAATAAATTAATTAAATCAAGTACTACTTTTAGATTAAGTTAAATTATAATACTCGTTATAAATTAGGTTGTATAGTTTTAGGTTCATTTAATTGCAGTCTCTACAAGCATGTGCGGTGCACTGAACTCCGTCGATCCGTCGAACAGATGGTGCGCAGGAGCATCGCACACGTGCAACAAAAGGCAGCACGTGTATCGCATTCCTACGCGATCCAATATCAGACATAACACATAAAGAATACGATCGAAATTACCTCGATAAACGCCGTGAAGGGTTCAATCTAGCTGAAGAGGAAATGACAGTTTTTGTTTTCGGTTCTTTTGCGATCTCGTGTCTGTCTATTCTATACTCATATCATACCCTCTTATTAATAAACGCAGTCTAAGTTTGGATTAGTTACTTTATAAATTATATCAGACAACATCACATACATTGATTGGATTCAGAGATAAGTAGCTAAAGCACCTGTGTTACGGATATCAGAATCAACAGTGGTATTACATCTATATAAATAAATAAATATATATATATATATATATATTTACACCCAGACATAGGACAGACACAAATGTTCATCACATGAATGTTTGTTCTGGGTGGGTATCGAACCGACGACCCTTGGCGCATAAGGCTGAGCCTCTCTACCAATGCGCCACCGAGGCCGTCAAATTATGTTTTGTCTCTGTTCATTGATTGACAAATGGCACTTGAATAATATGGACAAAACACGGCGTTACTATTCTTAGCTTATTACTCGTTTATTAATAGAGTTTATTAAGATACATATACAGTTTTAATAATAATTTTGATCTTACCAATGATATATTATAAACTTTATATAATATCATTGGATCTTACAGTCGTAATTAAGAATCTTTTATTCATAAATATTTCGTCATCGTTTGTTGTCCTACTTTAGATGTAGCCTAAAACCGATTTCATTAACTTGCAAAATGTTTAATTCATAAAACATTAAATCGCGAAGCGGAAAGCTCGAGATCCCATTATTTCGCTATTAAATCCTGAGTCACTTGTCATGGCAGTAAGTATTTTTTGCAAGCTCGAGAAGAACTTGTACATTTGAAAACGCAAAGGATTTGAAATGTTTGCAGCCTACCATCTCTGTAAAATATTCCATTTAACATCGAAGTATTAAAATCGTCTCTGTTATTATTATGAATTTATTCTTAAACCTTTACTATTTCAGAGCTGAAACGATGTGCCGAGGAAGGGACTCGAAATTTTGAAATGTATGTATCTACCGAAGATAGTAGATACCTACCTATATTTAAATTAATTTGCAATTAATAACTTGCCTTACCTATTTATTCAATTCACTTATTAAGTAAAACAAAATTAAAGACGTTCAGTGAAGATTCAAATTTTGCTTATAAAAACCACAATGCCCTGCTGGATTTTTCTAGTATAATTTTCTTCGGGCGTATAAATCAAGCAGTTTAATACTTAAAATAAAAATATAATAAAGTTCACTGAAATAAATAACAAATTAATTATAATTCAAGAACATAGAGGAAAGAAATAGTATTTCAATCCTTTTTGTACAATAAAATACCTATAATATCTTTTGTTACTTATCTCATTTCTTTGTTATACTATTAGCAATTGTAATACGATTTAGCTTAAAATCAATGACTAATATTATTTAAATAATTTAAGATTTTACTTACATAATACTGAATAACAACATTGTTTTAGTACCTCTATCTACGCAAAGACCATTTTTCATTTCAGTTTACACAGTCTTTTCATTAAAATCCTTTTCAAACTTTTTCTTTGTTCTCAGAAACCAGTGGGATGGCAATCTTTTTATTATCTCTCAAATATTTAAATTTGGAACCCTCAAAATTGAATACATATTATATATTATCTGAGGCGTTGTATATAACTTCAATTCAATTGCAATTGCGAGTCTCAACTGACGCAACTAAGACATTGTAAGACATAGTATAGATTTTTAAACATAATGATTATAGTGTTAAGTGGCAGATGTTTTTATCTGATTGAAAACAGGCCGAGTCTTATTGCGTGACTTGCAGCTGCCAGCTGTCCTTCTTTGTCGATTTCAATGGGATCAATGAAAGCTTCTGCACACTAATAGCTATCTAGAAGCAGCATGCAAGATTACTTACTATTATATAATATGCTATAAGAAAAGTGTGCTTTCGTACGTGTAAAAATAAGTCACATTATGATGACCCTTCTTAATAAGTCTATATCCGGCAAGAGAAAATATTATCAAAGCTTACTTAGGCCCACTTGCAGCAAATTTGCAAAATCACGAGTCGACTAAAACTAGATATACCCAATAGACGCCTAAATACCATTGTCAATTTGAAATTATTGTATGGGATAATAATGGCTGCAGTTGAACCATAGTTTTTTAAAGACATTGTAATAATGCGGAAATCAACTATTTTTGATAAATAAATATTGAAAGGCCTATTGAATGCACGAAACGGAAATGTACCAATTCGTTTTAGAAAGAGAAAAAGCGTATCATTATTTCAAGTTTTCGGCAAGTGAATTGTAGAGTAGCAGCTTTACGCAGGAGATGATAGGAAGTATTCGCATTTTGACGTGTCACGAATCGTAATAAGTTTTTTTTGCCAGCCAGCACGCTTCAATCCTACAAGAATTCAGTATGTTGATTTGTAATGTTAAGACTCGTATTGAGAGATGTTTGTTGATTTCTCACTAAAATAAATATTTCTTTAAGTATAAGTAGATCTTATTTGCATTGTGTTGCTTTGCTGATTTGAAACTGAATTACTTAAGGACTTCTAAAGCTTTTACTATTTCTATTTTCTTAAAATTCTTCACTTTTAAAACGTTGATCATTTAGCCATTAATAACAGACAAAATAAACTTCGCAGAAGGCAGAGGTCAACGAAAGGTAAGTAAAGTATTCAAAATTCCTAATAAAACTTAAGAAGTTATTGAAGAAAAAATAATTTAAGACCTCTCTTGTTCAAATACAGATTTGGAGCAAAATTAAAATTTGATAGATAAGCTTCTCTGAAATACACGTCAGTGGTATCTCAGCGCGGCGGTGATCGATGGAACGTTCTGAATTCATAAAATATTCGCCAATTTTCGGGGAAGAGATAGAAATCTCACTTTGTTCGCAGCGATTAATTCCCTGTTTGTGTGTAAGTGCGTACAAGCGGTGAAAGACATCCGCTATAAATTACGGAGATAAGCTTTCAGAGGGATTCCTTTTTTTCCGAGAAAAATGGTTGTAGGTATAAAGGTACAAACAAAATCGAAACTACACGCGAGTATTCAAGAACAAAAACTGTCTACCACATTCACAAAAGTATTCCTAATCACCCTTTGAACATGATTGATTACTTTACACTATAATATAGTGAGTAAACTACTAATTGAGGAGCTGGCGAACAAAACAGTATAATTACATCAAATTAAATTTTACAGGAGCAGTAAGAAACTGAATGACGACATACCTACAGTGAGCTTTTGGCGTGATTTTTAATTTAGTAGTTTTAACACTATTTTAGGCGGTTTTGATTGACATGAGTTGAAATTCACATTCGCTGGATGCGGATAGCGCAGGACCGCGCATTGTGGCGTTCTATGGGGGAGGCCTATGTCCAGCAGTGGACGGAGAAAGGCTGATGGATGGATGGATGAGTTAAAATTCAAATTCAGCTGGCTCAAAACCTCCGGGCTGTAAAAAGTAAAGTATTATCAAACCCATATGCGTAATTATACCGTTTTGTACGCCAGCTCCTCAATTTATAGAAAACCGTCCTACATAGGAATTATACAGTATATATCCTGAGAGTCAGCTTTGTAAGCTCTATTAAAACAGGTAACGTACTGATTAAATTTGCTCTCTGATGCAAATTAATTAATGAGCACGAAACGGAAAGTAAAATTGCTCCCCTGAGCGTTGTCTAAGTGTAAATTCGTATTATTTAGACATCAAAAGGTTAAAGAAAAGAAATTACATTGGTCTGTTCGTGTGAAATTCACTGAACTCGCAAAAGTTTTTTAAGCAAATCAATGAAGACCAAAAAATAATGAGTAATGACTGGGGGCCTCTCTGTCGCAGAACACGCCTCGGCAGTAATTCTGGAGAAAACTTTTAGTCCTTTCCATCTCGAATTTAATTTCATTAGAAATGTCTTCGTTTAAATCGTGAATTTCAGTAGGTACTTATATTTTGTTCTTTTTGTCTTGCTGAATTCACTGAATGTTTCAAAATATACTTTCTAATGTCTTTCTTAACTCCTTAAGGGTTATACGAAGTATAGAATTTTGTACTTTTATGATAAACAATCAGTACAAATTGTTGGAAAAATAGAAAAACCACACATCTTAAATGAAACTTCTTTTCTTAAATAATCTAATATTAGGCGGTGCATAAGGTATCACACACACGTTGACGCTTGTAGCGTTTCAGCCTTCACCGAGTTACCCTCCAACTTTAATGCGCGTCGGGAAGAGCTGCGCGCGCATCCCACACACATACACACACACATAACGCACGCTCGTGACGCATTTCCGTTTCATTTTCCATAGGATTTTTCCATTTACACCCCGTCCGAATAGAATTTTGTCGAGCAGTTTTCATTGGCACAACTTTTGGTAGTAAAATAAACCTGAGAGTAAAATTATCATGCAAACAATCTCACTGTGAATTTTGCATTGCAATACGTTTCTGTTATTATAGAGAACACATGTGAACCAAATACAAGACAGAGAGTTTGCTCCTGCAGCAAATGTTGTGCCGAATTTGTTTCCACAATCAGAATTTATTTGTTAGTAAGTACTAGCTTCAATGTAGTTTCTACCTGGCAATGGTAAATGGTTTGCTGTTTAATTAAACCTTCTAAATTACCTTAGGAGGAGGTGAATAGCGGGTTAGTCCCAAATAATTGTTATCCGCTTAGCCGTTATATTTATTGCAATTGTTATTTTCGCCTAGTTACTGATGTCGTACTCAGAGTCTTCAATTAAATACTTAAGTTTAATGAAATGTTTCTTCTTCTCTAACACATTAATTACTCTCAGCTACTATTTTAAAGTTATGTCTAGAATAATAAATCGTAGTTTCCTACACATACAACTAAAACTGGACACGCACCGTAGTATAACAAAATCATAACAGTGAATAAAAACGTTTCGTATTTCGTATTGTTCATAAATTCATGAACAGTCAGACACAAACTTGTATTGTGGCTTTTAGGTTTGCTACGACTGGGAATCCGCCCGCCCACAACTGTACACAGACTGGCCAAATTTGAATATACACAACTGGGTTGGAATTCAAGCTGCGGTCTAAGTAGAGCGGAATATACAGGTCGATACACTTTGCTTTCAAACAAACAGATAACTTAATAATATTGTTAGCTCTCCCGCAATTGCTGAATACTGAACGATTTTTATCGAGTTAAATACTTTGAAGTTATCTAACACAATAAATCGGATGTACCGATCATGCAAGTTTTAATAAAGAATCCTTTGACTCGTAAATGTATGGGAGTAGACAACTTTATTATTTACGAAAACGGAAAAAAATATGGGAAAATTTTAGTTTTCCACACTGTACCAGCTGCAAACTATGCGGTCGAACTTGACGCCATGTTTGTATTTGCTATTATTCTGTGTCTTTCTTTGTGTATTAATTTGCTGAATATCAAAACAAAACACAAAGAAAGATGACAACATTTTGTTGCATTAGTCGTGATCGCGGGTACATAATTAGAATACTTGTAAATCGATATTAATAATGCGTTTCGAACCATGTTAAAACCATTTAAGCTTTATTCATAAAGTATGCTGTGCAACATTTCGCCGGTTTGTTTGTAAGCTCTAAAGACTTACCCGTAAACTGCTGCGGCGCCAGCGATCGCTCCGCCGCACTGCGCAGCGATGTACAGAGCGGTGCGCAGCGGGGTCACGCGCCGGCGCATACACAGCGCAACCGACACGCCGGGGCTGACATGCGCGCCTGCAACAATGAAACACACTATCACTTGTTATTCGTATTGGCTTTTTGGAGACTTGCAAATAGTCAGTCCTTTTTTTTGACGCAGGCAAAACCGGTATTTACAGACGACAGCGCCTTTAAGAGGCACACCGCCTAATGGACCTCACACCTGACTCCCGCAAGCCTTACGGGCCCCCGCAGTGACTGCCCACTGAGGACTCCGTAACTCTTACGGGCGCTTTACGGCATATTCGCTAAAAAACCTTGCGAATACGCTCTAAGCTGCTAAGTACGAAACCCCGGGATCCCCGTTTAGGGGTTCTGCCGCGTTTCCGCACCCAACAGTCTCCCAGCGTAGCCGGGGCTCCTGGGGTATTGCGGGGACCCTGCAGACATACGCAGGAAGGCCCGCGCGTGGATGCTGAGTACGCGGCTTAGTGCCCACCGTACCGTCCGCCCGCCGTTGCGGAGGGCTACTTGGGCATGCCCGTGTAGCTCCCTCCGCTTGTTAATAATAATCTGTCCTTAACATCGTTTATAAGAACTGAACTGACAGACAAGTTAACAAATAACAATAATGAACATTTTGTGTAAATAGAATGAATAGAAAATTCCTTGTCAAGTTTAGGAGGGGTTAGTTGCAAGGATGTGAAGTAGCAGCAGAGATACGTACCAGTCAATCTTACTAGCGAAGTGCTGCAAGGACTGTACATAACGCAGTACTGTAGTAATAAAAGGCCAAATATGGCCCAAATATTTGTAAAAATCTCCTGTGCCTCTCTTAAAAATATGTCAAATTAATTTTGAAAGTTACTGAAGTTTACCTCAATTTTTTTTATAAACACCAAAGAGATTTAGAAAATACAAAGTTAAATTTAAAATGTCTATGCTAAATACTAAGAACAACTTTTAAGGGATAAAAAGACGGCCTCCACAGGTAAAAAATTGAGCTTTTACGTGTAGCTTATGCAGTTGTAACGGTAACTGACCCAATAATCTCCAGCCGGGTAATGTGCGTAGCTTAATTCTGCACTAATGTCATATATTTTACAGATAATATATTTCATTGATGTTGCCTCAAAAAATAATCAAAAACTTAAGTTTCTAATAATAAATATTGAAAAAGTATGAGGTGTTATTAGAAATTCAGTAGGTAGATTTTTGTAATTAACGTAAAATTCATATGATGATTGAACCGTTACGATTCTTCCTAAACTTAAATCTGAGATCCTAACAATAATAAACTAGTAACATCAGTACTGCAACAACTGTCATGGGATTAGTCTCATAATGCATGACACTAATATCGTAACTGAACTACATAAAGTAAATTCGCCTTTACATCTTTTGCGAGCTACCTTAGTTTGACAAAACAAACTATAGTAAGTATAACCACGTTTCATAAAAATCAGGTAGCGGTTCTCATAATGGGGTACCGAAGAGCTATCAGAATAGCAAATGGATTTGCCCAAAATCTACCGATTGGTATTCAGATCGAGCAACTTCGCGATGTGACGCGAATTTGAATAAGCGAAATGGTGATTCTCGTTTTAAATGTTATAGTTTCATGAAAAATCCAAAATAAAATGTTTTGACTTATTTACAACCCGCCCTCGCTTCGCTTCGGTGTAGAGCAGCAGTGCTATTCTGTAAAATTTTCACTTTCCCATAAAGATTCGCGCTGATCCACATCGGATACTCTAAGAATAGCACTGCTGTAGTGTAGTCTATAGTTTTTGTTTTCAGGTTTGTATTATGACTTTCTTCATCTTCTTAAATAAATTACGCGTCACGTTGTTCGTTCTGGATGACCTCCTAAACTACATAACCGATTTTAATAAGTATATACCGAATAGAATAGAATAGAATAGAATTAATTTATTCATAAACATAGGTACAATAGTGATGTTACAATAAAAGTATTAGTCCTGTCTATGTTTCACCATTCTGGTATATGAATTTATGAAGTTATTTATATATTATTACATTATTTACAATACCTGTTATAACAAAACATTGAAAAAAAAAGTGTAATAAGTGTGACACTCGTGACGCTCGTGGACCCTCCACACACGCACACACATATATATATGTTCTCTACTCTATCTTGTGTTTTAAGTCGCCATTATGTTGGTCTGCAATAATTTATCCCTTTATGTATTCAGTGTCGCAATAATAAATATGTTTTCGATGCAATGCTGATGTCCACGCAAGCGTTCAATCACTTTCGACAAAAAGCTTTACATTTCATACCTGCTTACTTATCAAAAATAAAACCTTTATAGCTCTTTACAAAAATAAATCTTTTGACAGTGAGCGACTGTGAAATGAAATGCGCTTCGATGGCCTTGTCACTTCACCAGGGGATACGATGACGGCAAGCATTACTTATTGTTCGAGAGATAATATTTGACGAGCTTTTGCTTGATTTTAACTTTAGTGACTCTTTATGAATGTATGACAAAATTCAATGCCATTACAGCATGGCATGCGCCTGTTTTATACATAAGATAGTTGTATTAAATTAGTTTTAAAAGAAACAGTATCCGTTTACAAAATAAGTGAATTCAAACATAACAGCATTATTAAAGAACTAGGTTTAATGTCGTGGGCTTCCCGTACTATCAGTTTTATTGCCTAGTGAAAGCGAGGCGATAAAGATAAGTACATATATATTTAAGCAGTAACTTTATGGAAAATAATGCAGCGATACACCTATTTGAACTCTTTTTTAGCAATACTCTACAATGTAGCATTCTAAGAAGCGTAACCAAATGGGCTAAAATGTAATGTATACATATGACCCTACTGAAGAAGTATGTTTATCGAAAATAATTGTAATAGAAATATAATAAAGTAAGAAGGCAAGTACAACCCGCATAATGAATAAATTTATAACTGAGCCTGAATCGTACCCATATTGTATTATCCATATTTTCAAGTAGGTTTTACAACACAATAAAAACATAGCGACATTGATAAAATTAATTGTATACAAAGACAAAAAAGAAAATTGAACTTGAATGCAAATACAAAATACAGAATCAAACCAGTAACGCACGAATAAACATTTGCAGCTTGATCAAAGAGCCTGAATTATTTATACTCTCTAAATGTCACATGGAGAAAAAATGCCCGCAACGGCTTCCGACGATCGAAGTCCGACACGGGCTATTGGAATATGCGTCTTATTGCATCAGGTTAGGGAGCATGACCTCTACCGGATAGTATAATAGGAAACCCCTTATTTTCCTTTATCTCGGGAAACGTTAGGCCTCAGGCTGTGGCGGCTCAGGATGGTCCAGAAATCCGATAATGGAGTGTGTTCTTTATTCCTTGAATATGAGGTACCCTGCATAGTGTTAGACTAATGAAGGTTGTAATATAAGTGAAGGCAAGACCTTCACCCGTAAAAGCTCCTTATTTTAGAAAAGATATTGCTTTTCCATGGGAAAGGTACATACTAATATCAAAAAATATGTCATTATCCTGTCTGAAACTTGGACCCACACCGAGTGGACCTTTTTCAAATAAGTTTGTTTTTTAATAATTTAGTTCAAATTATGTTCCCCAAAACATAGACGGAACAATTAGTTAGGAATATGCTTGGCTTAGTTCTGAATAGTTGGTGTGACATATAAAAAAAAAAAAAAAAAAAAAAAAAAAAAAAAAAAAAAAAAAATGAAGTCCTTGTAATAAAATAAAGTAATAGTTTATAAAATAAAGTTCCTCTTACTGCTGCTGTGCAGTGCAAACATAACAACGCAATTCACTTAAAGCTTGTATTTTAAGAGGATCTGAGAAACAGCGAGTTAATTAAAACGACGGACGTCTTAACTTCACGGAAGTTAGTTTGCCATCCACTGATGACAAATGAAGGCACAGTCGGCCCAGTGCGGATGGAAAGGCCAGGGGCACATGGAGCCCCAATTCTCAAACCGCTCGTTCTCAATGTTGTCTTTATCGCACAATTTCAGGTAGGTATAGATATTATTTATGTTTATTTGTTATTAATGTATTCAAAATCATATTATTCAAATGTAAATTTGTTTTGAACTCCCTTAAATCATTATTATTCAGTCTGTATTATTATTATTATTCATTATTATTATTGTCTTATTTCTTTGTACAACTGTAAATGATAAATTCGCGATAATATTGCCTACCAACGCGCAACGGTAATAAGATAAAAATAAAAAAAAAAACCTGTACTTTCTATCTAGTTTAGTTTGTAACTACTATGAATACTTATGTAGTTGATTTTGTTAAACAAATAGTAGATAGAAGCACTGTACCCTTAGTACGAGTTTTACAATTACGAAAACTATGATAGTTTTCATAGTTTTACTCGTACTAAGGGTACTGATTTTATTGTTTTCGTTTCAATACAAATAAACAGTGTTTTAATTCCATCAAAAACATTTGCGTCTTCTTAAATTTTAAGTATATTTGGTTACTTTTCCCCAAAATAGACATAGAAAGAAACATAATTTACAATTACGAAAACTATGATAGTTTTTGTGAGCTTAAACCGTACTAAGGGTACTGGTCGATTTAAGACGAATGATTTTAAATATGTCCCCTGCGCGGCTAAATTTCCACACGCCATGATTAAAAAGCGGACACCGCTCTCTCTGCTTTATATAGTTGCGATGAATACATACCCAACTCATTTTTTTTATTTTTACAATCAAAAGGAACGTTTCGGTTTTATAAAAAAAAGTGGCATTGTCGTTTTAAAACTGTACCTACTGCCTGTGCCAGGTGGCTCTGATTCACAATGAACGATACGAATAGTGGTTAAAAATAAATATTTAATACATCTCTTTTAGCTTTAATTGAAATAAATTATTATTTAAGAAAAAAAAATGTAAATAAAGAACGTTTTATTATATTATTTTATTGACGTTTAAAATACGTCAATGTATCCATTGCATGAATATCTTTTTACATATTGTTACCTACTAGGAAAACTATTTTTATTTCTTTTGCGTAAGTCATCCGTTATTGTAACTTGTGTAAGTTTATACATTATTAAAATAACATTAAAAATATATGAAGCTCATTCAAAATTATCTCTACTGGCTTTAAAACAGTCCTTTAAACATTGAGGCCTGTTATCAATAGAAACATGCACTCTCTCCATGGGTAAATTCTTCAATGCCAATCTAATAGGTTGTTTTATGGAATCCAAATTATTATGGCGTTTGAGCATGCCATACTCTCTAAAACTGACCATAAATCATATTCCAGGTAATTAAGATCGGGACTAGACAACGGCCAGTCCTCAGCTCTGATGCAATCAGAACCGTTTGTTTCTAACCACGCTTGGGTGGATGGATCGAGCTTTATGACCCGGTGATGAGTATTACTGAAAGGACCATCCTTGGTTAAAGAACATAGTGCTGACGCTTAACCACCTTCTCAAGAATCGTATCTTGATACACCAGTCAATGTTTTAACATCTTTTTAACAAAGATATGCCAGTATCAGTCACTCTTCGATAGCTAACATCCCACCAAAACATTACTTAAATCGGATAATATCCAAGTTGTAATCTGCTGAGTAATTGGGAAGCTTCTATAGAGCTTTGAGCTGTTCGAACATTAACTCGGTCATTCTGCTTGTTTAATCATTGGTCGATAGTAAAAATCTTATTGTCAGTAAATATTTTTTTCTATTTTTTTTTTTTCTATTTTTTCCCCTTTACGTACCGCTTATGGAGTTGTTTTGAATTTATACAATTAATTTTAAATTTATCAGTTAAATAATGAACGATTAGTGCGTTTCTATAGGCTGCAAGTCCTGAGTCATCTTTTAACTTCAAATACGTAACATGGTTGTAGGTGTTTAGTTATTCATTTCCAGTGATAAAATCGTTTGCTTTCGGACAAGATTTCTTCGAATTATTTCCTTTACTGCTTTGATCGTCTTTTTCGTACGAACACTACGTGGATGATGATGACCAGGGCGTCTACTCTCTTTCTCCGAAACGAAGTACAAACGAAATTTAATTTCGTAAATTTAATGTTACACTTAATTTGAGCGATAAACTATCAAATTGAAGCTTTCTTTGAGTAGGTTTAGAAAATCTACACCGCAATCTATATTCCGACGACGAAAATTATTATAATTAAAAACGAACCAGAAACATAGTAAGAAAAGTGCGAAGTTTCGTTTGAAATTTCGTTTTTCGTTGAATTAGAGTAGGCCTTCAGATCTTTTTCTGATACAAACAGGTTCCGGTACACAAACATTTAACCAAGCGGATGAAGACTTTCAAAAATCGCATATGGCTCCATACCTACTTTTATTTAACACCGATTGGTGCAAAAATGAGAAAAAAGCAATGACATATAAGATAGCAGATGCCAAATTCTAATGTCATATTGTTTTTTTTTCTTTTGCATTGGTAATAATAATATTAAAAAGATGAGCGTGAGGTATTTGAGGGCCTTCGGCGGTCGGAAGTGGCAAGGTGAAATCGAAAGCGTTGGCGTTTTCCAAAGCATTTCCATTAGGCGAATGATCCCTGGTCTGTATAGGATTTCTGCTTACGTCAAAAACCCCCGTCTTTGGAAGTGGCGGTTTTCTGCCACTCATATACGGTACAATATTAAGATATAGATTAGATAAATAGAAATAGATGCAGGAATTATTTAAGATTGATTCAAGACATAAATGAAGACAATAGGTTCAGTAGAACTGGGGCCTGATCGCCTAACTCGCGTTGCTTTAAAAATGCTAAAGTTTATGACGTCACACTGTCATTTGGAAACGCCTATGAAAGCCATAACGCTTTCACATTTACTTTGCGGCCGATGACAGCCATTAACAATTTTGAATGACATCGTTCAATTTCTCGCTACTATTTTGACAGGAAATCGAAACGCCTAAAAAAAGTGAAAGCGATTTCAAGATGGCGGGTAAGCGTTAAAGCTGTCAGATAAGCAGACACCTATAGACTCACTGTTTTCATCTCATGCTTTCATACGATATTTATAATTCAATTTATTTTGCTTTATAAAATTAAAATATAGCTACTTTTGTCTTTTGTTAACCTAAGATTGTGTACTCTTGTAGTTTTTTTTCTGTTTTAGTGAGAAATGGCTCGAATATTTCTGTTGGTGGTAGCTGAGGAGGAGAGCCAGAAGACAATGCTGACCTTGCGAAGAAGACAGTTGCGGGAGGACAGCATGCCTATGTTGCTGCCGGAGCGAACGTTTGTCCAAACGTTCCGCCTGAGTAAGGATAATTTCCTTACTCTTTGCGACGACTTGATGCCGTTTTTGCATCCGACGCACAGAACGACCTAAAGACTGAAGAAGCATATTTTAACAGGAAAATGTACCTCTCCCTGTGCTTAATGTGCTTGCGGTAAGTAATAATTACATTAAAACCGCTTCCTAAATCTCTTCCAAATGCTTACATGATTACAGAATCACATATTATTTCTATATTTTTGAATAAATGTGGTCTATTGAATTATAATAAAACCTTTTAACAATCAAATACTCTACATTTATTTATAAAACAGTAAATATATGAAGCAACTTATTTTTTAATCAATTGTCTCTTAACAAATTTTGTGTTAAATGAATTATATTATATTAGGAATCACTTCATACCAACAAAATTTAGTTTAATAAAATAACACTTTACACAAAGGTAGGTACTATACCAAAAGCACTTATACCATAACTTTTCAAAAATAATTTCTTGGAATGTGATACTCATATGAAATAAAATAGTTGTTTAAACCTTAATATTATACTCTTGTTACAGATGTGTGATGCAGACTTACATATTTTGCATATGGATGCATCATTTGGTGGTGCAAGTCATGACTCTCATGTTTGGAATTGTTGCCCTGTGAAAAATGGAATTGAAAGACTCCATGATATTGGACAGATCTACTGGTTCTTGGGTATGTGTATTAAAAATCATTTGTTATCATTTTATTTGAATATTTTCATACAAAATAAGTGTTTTTGTATGTTAGTATTTTTCAGTGTTAGTTTTACAATATTTATTTTACAGATGACTCTGGCTATGCCCGAAGGGCATGGATGATGACGCCAATCCTCCATGCTGACCCAGGGAGACCAGAGGATCACTACACAAATTCACATGTGCGGACTAGGAATGTCATAGAAAGATGCTTTGGCATCTTCAAGACCCAAATCAGAAAGCAGGGAAAATCTTAAATGCATGTGTTGTTTTACACAACCTTATTTGCGACTCATGTATCAAGATTGATGAGGATGTCATGCGTGTGATCATGTCCGCCAACCACAGCGTGACATACTTGCCACAAGTGGAGACAGGCCTGTCCGTGGCATCTGTCCTGCAAGACAGTCAGTTACTCTGGAGTAGTCATAACCATAATTGACCATTTAAAACTGTTTACAGAAACTTGTGTGAAGAAGGATCTGTGAGCAGAGGCACCATACAAGATAAAATAGGTATTATAAGTTTAGTTTACAATTTATTGTATTTTATTTTTATTATACTAATTAATTATTAATTAGCACCTAAGTTTAATGTCTAAATTTAACATGTCATTTTTATATCTTCCTGTATGTATTGGTAGCTACATGATTTGATGTAAATGTTAAATGCTGATGAGTTTCTTGCGCCCATTCTTCTCACCAGCTAGAAGATGTCCTGTGTGGTAGTAGGAAAAAAATGTAGGATGATTAAAGAGCTCTCAATAACTTAATTTGAATAAAATATGATTTCATTTCAAATTTGTTTTATTTAAATACAACTTTTGAATATGTACTAACTTTAAATGAGAAACTAGTTATTATTAATACTCTAGTTTAATTTGATTTATATAACTGTAATTTTATAAGTTGTTGTTAAATATTCATAACAATAAAATTTATTTCTTATGTTAGTGTTCAAATATTCTAAATTTACTTTCTATTAGCAAGTTACTAATTGGGTACAAATTGAATTTATTCATTTGAGAAATAAAAGGGAAACCCCTTGGACAAAGCTGGCTTGGAGAGCAAAAACTGGAAAAAGTTTAAGGAGGCCTTTGTCAAAAGGCGCACAGAGTTAAAAGAGTATTAAAATGAACACAATAATTTATTTTTATATAAACAATGTTAACTCTGAATATAGACTCTAAATAAATAAATGATTTCATTTCAAAACTGTTTCAAACTTTTTAGTAGGTACTAATCAACTTTAAAGAAATAATTTCATTTCCTGACTACCCTATTGTTGAGAAGCATGGTAGACCTTGTAACTGTGGTCACACCGCTATTCAGAAACCAGCCAGTATGTCTCCAAAGACCTACTAATTTAATAACACCTATTAGCTATTAACTCTTAATAGATTTTTATTCTACTTTTTTACTCAATGAACAACAGCTGTGAGACCATGACCTAGAAAAAGGTTGCAAGGTGATAAAGTTGAGGAGGGAGCTTACGATAATAATATTCAGTAAATAAAACATTCAGTAGTATTGCTGTTATATTTTAGTAAAAAGATTACCATAAACAACTTCAGATATAAATGCACATTATTTATTTCCATGAGTTACAGTCTTATAGAACCAACATAATACATGAGTAATATCTCTCAATGCTCGGAGCACGTCCCTCCGCAATTGCTGTTCCTCCAGTCGCCGCTCCTCAAATTTTCCCCATGCAGATGACTGTCGCAAAGCCGGCAGTTTTCCAGCTCAAAAATCCAATACAGCTGAAACAAATTACCAGCATTTTTTAAAAAGGGATTGTTTGTATTTTCCAGTTTTTGAAACTTATTAAGTGGTATGTTATTATTCTTTACAAATGAGTCTATGAGTCCTACCATGTTACATGAAATTAATCAATGGTAAAGATATAGACCTCCAAAGGTTTTTATAGGTAACACTTTACTCTTGGTACTTTCCATAGGATGGATGCTTAATTAAAACAGATAAGGCAACATAATTGAACTTACAATGTTATTAAGTAGGTGAATAAAATAACATTGATTGATCATAAGCCAGGCTCAGCCAAATAGAAAAAAAAATAGTTAAGCTTTTAACAGCACCTTATGTATGGGGAGTTACCATTTTCAAATTAGTAATTGAATTCCATGCAATAGTACAAATACAGAACACATAACAAGATGCCTTATAAACTTTATACAAAATAATAGTAAAGTACCACTTACTTTAAATCACCACTCCTTTGGTGTTTTAGTAACATCATTAATTGCGTTTAGGAGGGACGCTAAACTCTTCCATAGGCCCATCGAAGCCTGTTTGGCCTGTGCGGGGCTCCAATTTGCATCCCTCTAGCCTGGAATGGGTGCTCCTCCATCCATATTAGTAAGGCCTCCAACTGTACGTTGGAGTTGTAGACTTAATATGGTGCCGGTTTCTAAAATGTTAAATAAGTACTAAATTATAATGACGAAAATGCGATTATCTTTGACAAAATTAACATGATCTTCGTGATAAAGTAAAGTTATTAAATTTCTTGAATTATTTTTGTTTACTCAAAAAGTACTTACTTAGTCAAGTTTCTTCGATGTGATACTTTCTTTCTAAAAGTTATCAGATTTCTAATTTCTATGCGACGTATGCTCAATAGTTTCGAGTTTGTGATATGTATACTTGACATCAGCTTGTCCTTTTCATTCTTTATAAAGCATGATAAGGACAGACTGCGGTCAAATTAACAAAGAGCAAACACGAATAGCCAAGTGAAGTGCTGACAGCAGTTATGGCATACGTTCAGAACATATGCTTCAGGTACGAACAATGTATATTTTGACATACATTTTATGTATTTGTTTCTTAGGTTTGATAAATAAATAAAATCAGTGCATCTAACCCGTTGAAACTTGTTTTATTTAATACATTTTATGTCAAAATTGATAAATCAGGGTAAAAAAAATGCACCCAGAGCATAAGTTTAGAACGTAGGCAGATGTAACCATGAAGCTATCTATAACTTCATGGATGTAACAGACATAGCGTTTTGTTTGTGCAATTTATGGTACCCAATTAAAATTTTCTTATGTCTTTGATTTAAGAATAATTTTGTAAGACTAATTATTAAATATTAATATTTATGCCACCCTATGATAATATACATTTGTAAATTAAATATTAATGTATTTCAGTCAACTATAAAATGAAAAGAATTTTGTAAAAAAATACATGAACATAACGCAATTGAATCGTTCACTCACGTAAGCATTTGATAACCATAAGCATTACGACACGTCGTGAATTTTAGGCGTTTCGATTTTATCGCAGACAGAGTTTGAAAAAGTTATGGCTGTCAACTTTCGTATTGCTCTCGCTTTGACTTAGGCGGTCAGGCCCCTGGAAATATAACAGATTTTGTGAAGCGCGGGAATCAACATAGTTTGACGGCCTTTTTCTTACACAGACGAGGGGAATATGACATTCTGAAAGAATGACGCATGAATACTTTGACAGTCGTTTGTCAGTGCATTCGCCCGGATAGCGAAGGGTGTGGGTTCGAGTCCCGTCTGCTGCCTGGTCCGCGTGGATGTTTTTCCAGTTATATTTTCTTTAGATTTAAACATCAAGCAGTTCCATGCTTAAAAAAATTATAATCATATTATGTTGTTTTTTGTTGTAAAAATATTTATGGAAAGACTAAGTAATAACATAAAGATGCCATTAAATAAGAAATATTAAATTATTATTTACTAATTTGCTTTCGTAAAGTTTATTATTGTAGGCTGTGCATGGGCTACCCTTCACTGTTATTTATAAATAGCAACTAGGCTCAAGCTAATTTTAATATCATACTATCTTAAGCTCTTGCTTAAACTTTGAAATTCTCTCCCCTACGGTGAAGGCATATGGCGCAGTGCAAAGCTATGTTTATGCAAATTTTCTTAGTTTTGCAAGATAAGGGTTTCTGTTATTATTAAATAATATATATGATATATAATACCAACAAGGCATAGGTATATGATACAGTCTCGACAATGTTACAATGTAGGTAGTTACCTTCCAGCAGTGTTTTGATATTAAATGAAAATGAACGCAGCGCCTATAAACTTTGAGAACAGTTTGGCGATAGATATATAGGTATTATAAACTTAAATGTTTTATTTGCAAGTATGTACGTCCTTTAATGTTTAAAATTAATTTATCTATATTACAAATGTAAAATATTTAACTTTCTTCTTAAATATTTAAACAACAGCACCAACTCTATATACAAATATTAATAGTAGCTATAACACCGTGGCAAATGCAGTTTTTCTTCGGGCAAACCGCAGGCTGGCCCTAATTCCACTAATGACGGCATACAACCTGGAGCCCCCTATTTAAGCGGTTCACTAATGCGAGTTCAAGTTTTAATCGACGAATGCATCGTGTGTTTATTGCTTTAATTATCCATAGGGGTTGACGGTACTTTTATCATCTCTGTTGCGCTTTCATATAATGATTGTCCGGAAATTATTAGTAATTATTTAAAAATAAATATTAAATAAGGCTTAGCTCTCAATATAATATCATTTTATATGATACTAATAAAAGTTACGTTTATTTCTTTTATAAAAATAGCAATGGATTTATAGCATTCTTTATTTTTTTCTTAAATAATGATTTGTTTGAATTGTAATGAAAAGGGATATTGCAAATGTTATTTCTTTTATTACCATTACTCGTATCGTTCATTGACGTCCAATTCCACCTGGCGGTATAGTTTTAAAACGACAATTGCCCCCTTTCTTATTTACAACCAAAACTTTCCTTTTGATTGTATAAATAAGAAATAAAGTGGGAATGCATTCACCGCAACTTTGTAAAGCAGAGAGAAAGATGTCCGCTCTTTAATCGTGTGTGCAAATGAAGCCACACAAGGGAAATATTTGAAATCATTCGTCTTTAGTCGACCAGTGCTAATATCTAGGCACTATTCGTTTAACAAAATCAACTGCACGAGAACTCAGATTCGATCCCCGGTCGCGTCAACTTAACAAAAGTAACTTTTCTATTATTATCGCAAGTTTGGTGTTAGCGAAACCTTCGTGGGTTGATTTCATATCCTTGTCGATTTATGGATATGAAACCGTTTGTATTAATGAAATCAAGACCCACGTCACGTTATTTGTTTCACGGGATACCATTGATAATAATAAAAAATATATTGGAAGAGTTTTATTACACCTGTACACGCACGCCCATTATAGTTTTATTTCGTTCCCAGAGTTAATAATAATTTCGAATACAAAGAAATAATGTTTACAGACCATTCAATTGAATTAATCAAAATAATTATTAGGCTAGTGACATTAGCACAATAAACTTTTCCTCATTGTGAAATTTAAAAATTGACCATAAAATTCAGAGTCACCCTAGTTTAAAAGAGTCCACTCGAAAAATTAGTCCGATTGTAGGAGAAGGCGAGAATGGCAACACCTCGTGTCATTTTTAATACGCGACAATTTAAAATGACATTGTCGACTGATTCACCGAAGGGAAGGGGTGACCGGACCGCACGTGCTCCCTATTTATAATGCGAGTTTAATGTACCGATACATTTCATCTTCACAAGGAACATTAGATTAGCATTATGTAAACGATTTTGTAATACCTACTCACACTCACACTGATATCTATTTCAATTGAAACAATAACTCGGGCGCAATAAAAACCAACGACGTGAAAGCTTTCGCATCTAAAAGTTTACTTGTAAATAGAAGCATTGACCCACTTTTTATGCGTAAAGTAAACATTGTTAAATATAATTTAATTAGTTGCCCTTATTATACGAATCCACCACCCACGGTACGTGTTAAAATGCCTCAAAGCCTGTAGCATAATCTCTAAATCACAACCCATGCGAGTGTCGACCGCAAAGCGTGTACCTCGAGCTGTGAGCTCAAAAAACGCAAACTTTCGCCTCCACCGCGCCGCCCGACCCTCGCTCGTTAAAAAGGAACGCATAATTGTGAACATCTGCCCGGCTTGTAACTCATCCGAGGACGGACCAAGTGGAAATAAATTACGGAATGGCGGCTAGGGTTAATTGGGCTAGGCAAAAGACGGCCCTAGAGGCCCAACTCGCACGCACCTTGCGCCAAAAAAAACGTCAGCTGTGTTGTTAGTAATTCTCTAGAAATATCTTGTTAAGGGAATTTCTTGAATTTGTCCGGACGGAGAAAGACACAATTAACCCTTGTATCTTTTTCCGTCAATCACAAACCTAATTGGTAAGAAGTAACAATATCACTTTGGTTCGTGAAACGCATTTGCGTTTATATCAAAGCTGAAACAACAGTACAAAACGTGTATTTGCTGAGTGATGTCATTTGTTTTCTAATAAATATTAATTTATAATTTTTTGTCTTTAATTATTATATAAAAAATGTCTATTAAAACAAATGTTTTAAATTATTTTACTTACGTTTAAGAAAAAAATCCTTTCTAAATAGACTCTACATCTTTCATATCTATCCTTTCTTACCGAATGCAAAAAAAAGGATAATCTAATAAAGTTTGTTATAAACACTCTAAAATAGAGATAAACCAAAAAAAATATTGTGTAACAATAAAAATATACATAACAATATAATACTTTTACTTAGAATGTCTTGATTTACAATAACGAAAGTCAGACAAGGGTAAGCTATTGAATAAGAAAATTACAACCCATGCGAGTCTGGTCAAGTCCCACGCAGTAGGTAGATTTTTTTTTCAACAAAGTCCCTTTTAAGCTTTTGTAATGTATTTACATTACAGCAACTCCGGTATTATTGTTAAATAAAATTTTGCATTTTATATTTGGACGGTAATAAAAATATCACGCATATATACCTATTTCTGTAAATATAGCCATCCAAGCCAAGCTAAATCAAGCTCTGTCTTGGTGATAATATAATTAATTTATCTTTACAGATATACGTTAGTACCTAAGTATGTTTCAACATGGATAAAGCTTTGCGATTCTCTAAGCAATACTTGACATGATTATTGGTATTAGTAACATGTACAGAAAGAAAATAGAATGTTTGCGGTAAATACAGTTACATAATGATACTTTGGATTGAGCTTGGAATCTCTAACTAATATTGTTTTTGGATATCCTCATAAACTCAATAATGCCGTAGTGGTGTTTTGGTAACACACCAATGCTCTGCTAATTGCTCTGGATTTAAAATCTATTTGTTATGGATACTTAATGCCATTATGAATGGGAATAAAGAGATAAATATTTATTATAAAGTTATCTAATCTAATACTGTGCGGGGAGAGCAAGTTTGACAGACACACCTTGGTAAAGCTTTCTGTAAAGTCTTATCGAAGATCCTTAGTCAATTTGAAATTCTAATTGACAAAACCGTTTACTTGTATGATATGTTTTTGTTTATTATCATTCATAGATTAAATCAAAAAGGGTTTCATTCTCAAAACCAGATAAAAATAAATAAATTTTCTAAAATCTACATATTTTATATATTCAGGTGTTTTTATATGTTAAAAGGGTGGCAAAATATGCGTATGGCCCGCCTGATGGTATACGGCCACCATAGACTATAGAAGCTTGCAGTACCAAAAATATCAGTCGCACCGTAGCCTGGCCTAACCTAATCCCCTACCCGACACCACCAAAGGTAGGTATTATTTTACTATGATCTTCTGTAAGGTTACTTCCCCAGACGGGCGCTAAAATTCGAGCGGTAAATCTGTTATGATCCTCTTTTATGGTGGCGTAAATGAAAAAGAATATAAAAAACACCATTTTATTTTAATAAAATACGAAAGATAAGATAAATATCATTCCCATTCGGTGTCGAGGCCCTTGGTCCGTGGGGTCCTAGCGCTATAAAGCTTTTTAAGGAAATAGCAAAAAGGTTAGTCGAAATCACAGGAGACCGAAGAGCAGCTACCTCGGACAAAAAATTAGTCTAGCTACCTAAAGGGGGAACGCTGCCAGTATCTTCGGAACCTTGCCTAAAGGGACTCCTCTTAATAATGATTATATATATTTTAGTTATTATATTTTATTTTTTAAGGTTTTTAGTTTTAGGTTCATTGTTATAGTATTTTTTTTTTGTCTTAACTAGTATTAGACAATTATACGAAAGTAACATTGATGTTCTGATTTAAGAAGTGTACTTGTAAAAAATTTACCATATTGGGAAGGTAAAAACTAACTACTTACATAGGCATATAACTTTTAGTTGCTTCTACATCATTGCTAACCATCCATATATAGAATTCTATTTTCATTAGCCGAGTCATCACCGTCGGTACATTTGCGATCTCATTATAGTGTAGAGGCACTTAAACCCGTTTTATTATAGTGAGGACTGTCCCGATGACCTCGTGGGAACTTTACGTAGAATCATTAATGGACTTTATTTTTATTTGTTTTATCTCAAACCAGTCTCTGCGCCAAGACCTACAAACATTATTATATTTTTCTCCGATCCGTATGTAGATACTAGACTTGTAAATTACGTCAAACTTCAAAGTCTACTGCAATGTGTGCAACATCAAATGACAGTTCGGAAAATGATAGGTACTTGTATACACAAAAATAAAGATTCTTAATTGTCTTTTCGCTAGGTACATTGTATTTTTGATATTTAAATAGTGTTTAGAGAAAAGCTCAACTCAAATTATTCATAGCTTAGACATTTGCACAGAACCACAGACCGGCAAGAACTTAACACCTTCCTTTATGCGGTCCAAGAGGGATAGCGTTACTTTAAAACGAAACAAGCATAAAGTTACAAACCCAAAGTTACCCTTCCCAAAATAGCGGAAGGTGTCGGATCCGCTTTCCAACTAGGTTAATTTTTTCCAGTTCCTATCACTATGTTAAATATGCTTTTTTTTATAACATTAAATGTACATAGACATACCGGATATTGTGGCAAAGCACAATGTCAAAGTTGTGATGGCACAACCTGAGGCTAGGGCCGTGGCCAACAGCACAGCGGAGGCGGAGGCGCCTACTCCCGCTCCGCCTGCCGCTCCACACACTATGAACACGTACAAGAATGACGCTGCACACTCAGCCACCACTGCCTTCCACAACGACAAAGTCCTCACTTCCATCCTTGCGGGCACCCTGCCCGGCAGCACCGCATCACTGTTCGCATTAGCATTACTACGCAAACACTCCAACTTTTCGAATAAAGTAACTATATGCTGCTCAAGATTGTCATCGGGAATGGCGAACGTTTGCTCACCCATTTTGGAGAAATTTAAAAAAAACAAAACTTTTCACAGAGAAAGAAACGCAAACATTTTTTTGTATTTCGTAAAACGCGCGCGAAACTTAAAGCTGCGGGAACGGCAACCGACAGCCACCCACGCGGACCGACGAGCGAGTTCGCTGTGAACCGGCCTGCCGCGTGAATGAACAGCATTGAATGGGCGAACGGGGGCCGCGCTCCCGTCCCGATCCCGATTCCCGACACTTGTTACTCCCGCCCAGGCGCCCCGGGACCTGCAATCGCCAAGTGAGGGCGTAATCAATTCATCTTCACAATAGCACTTAATTAGATGAACATTATCGAATTGCATTTTTACGTCATTAAAAAGCCAGTCGCGTACAACAATAACAGTTAGTCCGTTATTTGCATCTGTCTAAAAATCGTACCTGCTGTCGGTCAATTTGACGGGACATCCGCACAAAATCCCGCTATTAAAACAAGCCTGCCATAAATACGTCTCTACACTACTTAATACAATAAAATGCGAAAGTAACGTGAGATGCTGTGTCTGACTGTGAGATTGTTACGCTTATTACACGCCTAAGCTGCTGAACTGGTTTTGATTAATTCTGTTATAGTGATAGAGGGTTCCTTATTAAGAACTCTTTGGCTACTTTTTGTCCTAAAAATGATACTTGAAGCGGAGGAAATTCGTGCGGCAAACCCTTAGGGAAATCTTATTCAAAGCAGATAGGCACGGCGCCAGCTAAATATCCTCCATCTTCATCAGTGTTTTTTTCTATACATTTATTTTCATGCTATCGACTGCCACGTCTTGCCATCTTGTAGTCCTAAGTCCGATCTCGTGCTGGGTCAACGTTTAAAACTAACTTTTGTATTCGTATCTGGGTATTTGTCACGCCTTTGTATTTTTATTCTACTAGCGGCCGCCCGCATCTTCGTCCGCTTTAACTTTAGTTTTTTGAGAATCCTTCAGGAACCTAATATTTTTCCGAGATAAAAAGTATACTATGTTTAAATTCATGTTATAAGCTATATGCGAACCGATAATCATCCAAATCTATTCAGAAGTTTTTGTGTGATTGAGTAACAAACATACAAACACACAAACTTTCACATAATATACTAGTAATATTAATAGGATAGTATATTATACTTTGTGATCGACCAATGATGGCTAGTGTTGTTGCACATTTTTTTTTCTTTATATTAATAGCGTAATCCATTTTATAAATTTTTCATATCATACACACATCTATTGGTTCTTTTTCGAGTATTAGCAAAATAATAGGCGAGAAAAATATATTTTTTGGAGCCATGTTCCACGATACTATTGTAATTAATTAGATTAATATACCTAGATCCAAATATTATATCTACCATTGTCTATGATAGCTATGACATTGGTGAGTAGGTTTTCATATTTGTAATTGCTTGTCGATACTTTAAGTATTTTTATTTCAGGTTCTGATTTCAGATTACGAATTCATACATATATTTTCAAGCAGCAAAGGTACAGTTTCAGAGTAAAAAATGTACAAACATCACTCCACGAGATAAGAGATGGAGTTGTCTATCCCCTGACTCGCACGCAACTGACACAAGGATACTTGCACACCAAAAGCACGGTTATTACCGTGCCAAAAGCCTTGCAAAGCCCAAAAATCGTGGATCAAATGAAAAAGGGAGGTAGAGGGGTTTAATTCCTAATTGAACTCCAGTAAAAAAGTCCTTTCTTGTGATCCTAAAATTTTATGATTATGACTGTTGTATATAAGAAAACATCCAAATAAATAGAAAGAAATATGCAATAATAAATTAAATGATAGGTACAGTAACGTCCATTGCGTTACAGCCTCCTTGTTTGGGTAAACTCTTTGTTCATGTAATGCCTACGGCTGGCAGTTATATTAAAAAGGTAACTAATGTCATGGTTTTTAAAGATTTGAAATTGGGAATTTTCTGTCGTTTGATAGAAGATTCCAAGAGATAGACTTCAGGCACCAAACCATACGTTGATAGATTAAGCTCAATTATTATATTCGCCTGATTTCTAATGAAATAAAAGAGTTAAACATATAAGTTGTTTTCCATTTGATAAAACTACGCCCCCAGGATCTATCCCTTCAGGGCGGTCTACCCTAGCAGTAGCTATTAAATAAATAATTGTGTTTAATTGCTTATAAGAATTGCTAACCAATGCAAAAATACTTTTCTTACAGTGGTTGTCATGATTTTGAATGGTATTGGCATTTTATTCAATGTTGTTACTATATCCCTGGGGTATATTATTTTTAATTAAAAATAAGTATGGGACTAGGTATTTATCTTGACTAAGTTTAAACAACTTTTGTTCTTTAAAGTTTTTACTGAAAGTCAAATTTTCGACTTAAAATTGTTACTATTTGCGAATACATTCATACTGGAATGGCCATATATTATTAATTTTTTTCAAATAGTAATAGAATATAATATGTTTAAAAAGAAAACCCATAAATTTATGATACTTTAAAAAATTGCGTATCATTCATAGTTTTTAATTAATTTTTGAAGAAAGACAATTTTGTGCAAACTTGCAAAAACGCTCACTTCACTTCAATTTATATTAAATAAATTATAAAGTGGTAATGATAATTTTCATTAAAGGTGGTAAAAAAGTAGAGACCAATTTTGTCTTTATCATAACTTGCTCAATTTTTTTACTAGGAATTTCCGTAAAAATAAAAAAAACGAGGGTTGCACTCCTGGAGTGCCGGCAGAAGTGAAAACTTGAATATTAACGTTGTGCATTTTTGATATTTTGGAATGGTTAGGGAATAATTTTGCACGAATTGCTTTAAATAACAGTATAAAAGTACTATCATTTATGTGGTACAATACAATATTTTTTTATTGCGCTAGCGTACACAAACATGACAATTTATATTATAACTTACATGAGTCACATTTAAGTGCACCTAGCGACATCTATTGTAAAAAAATCAACTTGCATGAATCACATTTAAGCGCACCCAGCGACATCTATTGTAAAAAAATGCATTTTCTTTGCAATAAAGCTGTCATCTGGACGTCCTAATTAGAGACATTTTTACAATACGATAAAATAAAATATTACTACGTTTCGTCCAATATATTGAAAGTCAACAACCTTTCCAATTTTAATGTTTTCGTCTAGCGCCACGTCGCACGCTTAAAGGAATACTGACCTATTTTTACTTACGACATACAGACAAAAAGTTGTCCTAAAGCCATCTATATTATTCTATTCACATAGCTTCATAAATATCGCTGTCATTAACACCTTACTTTAAAATTAGACACATACCTAGTAAACAAAAAAATGTGTAAACACCTCAATATTTATTGTACGTTATTCAACGTTGAACTAAGTACTAATATACGTTGAACTAGGTCAGTATTCCTCAAAGAGTAATATAAGTTTAAGGGAAGTATTCCTTTGAGCGTAAGACGTGTCCTGACGGGAGTTTAACATTTTTTACCCATTACAAAAAAAAGTGTACAATGCCGCTAAAGAAGTTTTTACTTCAAAAAGAAAAGTTTATAAGCATAAAAAAAATGCGAGTTTTTTTTGATATTTCACGTTGAAACTTTCGATTTTGGCGTTTTACGAATAAGAACCAACCTTTAGCAAGCTATTAAGCTAGCCTTTTACACGGTTTGTATTCATTAAAGTAGTATAAACCCTTTTTTTTATTATATTTTAAAGGTATTGTTTTACTTTTAAGATTTTTTTCAATACTTATTCTCAGAGTTACTGATGAAAAACCGTCTGAAAACGTGGTTTTTCTTGTTGAAAAATTGCAATATACGAGTCTACTCTCGAATGGGTCGAAAAGTAGCAATCCATTGTTCCAAATCCAAAGTTGTAGTCAAACTAGCCATTCTCATATCTACTTATTGACGTGACAACGTCTTAAATTAGGTTGCGGCTGGGAGTCACTTATGAAAAAGTGTAACGCTCGGTAACGTTACGATGAGTCTCTCGTGTTAAGTTTAAGTTTACATGTACAATGTTTTAGTAAACAAAATATATTTCTATAGTTAAAATTTGTGCAATTCTTATTTTCATTCAATTCCTTGTTCCTATTGTGCAATTTAATTATATTCATATCAATAAATATTCTACCGAGAAAAAGACGTTGTCACGTAAAATCTTCGCCCGTAAAACCGACTTTACAGGCAACCATTTTTTTATGCTAAAGGGTAGTAAACTAGCTAAGGCCATCATAAGGCCTATAGACGTTAGCGTTACAAACAATATCACCCGCGCTGTTGCCTTCCCTGACCCAATCCCCTACCCCATGGAGACCTGGAACCTTACTCATAGACTGAAACACAAGACCACGTCTTCAGTAGGGGAGGTTACGTCCCAAGTCGGGCGATCCAATTCGAACGGGAAATCCGCTATGCCCTACTTCTCTTGATGAAAAATCATCAGTGCAATACTGTAAATCAAAACAATCAATTTTGACTCTATTATTATATAAAATAAAACTAGTTTTAACGGGTTAATGCACGAACTTTATTTATTTATTGACGTTTCGCAGCCTTTTCAGGTCTGCATAGTCAGAATACTGATCTTTTTTTAATAAATTATTTTTTATCCCCGACAAGGGGTGGCATACACCCCCAGGGTAAGAATAACCCTCGCCTCATGGACAACTTTGAAATAGAAGGTAAGTAGAACTTACAGCAAAGTTGGCCGCGGTAGCATAATGGTCAGTGCATCCACCCGGATAGAGGAGGGTGCGGGTACGAGTCGAGGTTTTTCTAGTAAAATTTTCTTTAGATTTAAACATGTAGCATTTAACTGCTACATGTTATGCTTAAAAAATAAAAGGACGAACAATGTTAGAAATTTGGACGTGTAATATATAGCAAAATGTTATATAATTTCGCGGGAATTGACTTCAGGCCGGCAAGGTGAGGACGACTGCTGCAGCGCCACACCACACCTTCAGCCGCTTCATCTATCTTCGCGACTGGACTCCACTTACACTTGACATCTGGTGGGGGAGGGTAATTAGTTGCGCCTCGTATAAAAAAAATACCGAAATTGATCTTGAATTTTTCCAAAGATATTAATCAGAGGATAACACCATTTTCAAATATTGTCGTATTGTATTAAATGAAGAAGTCGTATTGCCAAGTCAGGATCTGGGTAGGTACCTAAAATCGAGGAAACTTTCTGATAAAAAGGCGACCAAAAAGCTTAAGGCTCGCCTGATAGAAAGCGGTCACCAAAGCATATTGACCCTTGCGATACCAAAAATATCACTCGCGCCGTTTTACCCTGCCCCAATCCCCTACCCTGCCGGAACCTTCCTCAATAATAGAAACACAACAACACTAAAAGGTTGAGACAATGTGATCCTTTATAAGGTGGATATACTTTCCCAGACGAGTGCTCCGATATGAGTGGAAAATCCGCTATCTATCTATGTATTTTACCCCTACTTCTCTTAAATTCTCTTTTTAGTTGAAAACTCCTGCAGGAACTACTTAAAAGTAAAAGGCACATGCACATCTATAAATAAATTTATTTACTTTTAAACTAAAAGCAAAGCAATTTCGTATTTTTACGGTTACTTGTTACTAGTCCACTCGCTTACGGAAAGCATACTATTTGGCGAAGCAGAACTCTAATTAAACACTATACGACACAGTTCCTTTAAGCAAGTAAGCAGAGTCGACATCATTAGCAAGGTACATTACCGCCGTCAGACTAAACGATTGATCTTTATGAGTGTGGCGAAAATTGGAACTAACGCCGGCACCGCTGCCGTCTTTGTAAACGTCATAATTTTTTGTATGCCATTTAAGGACATTTTCGATATACATCGATGCATCGAAAACATCTTTGCCTTAGAGCATTTATGACGTGGTATAATATACTCAAAGATGTTTGCAATGAAAAACATCGAATCGATCCGATGTTTTGAAAAGCTTTCAATATGGTACTCGATCGATTCATCAATGTTTTAAAAAAACATCTAATTGGTAATAAAGTTTGACCACGTACTGATAATATCCTCTTTGGTTTGACCTCAGTGAAAAAATCGAGAGAGCCTTACAGTATTCGCGTATGATGTGTAACATTTGAAACCTCACCTTATATTAGTAAAAAAAAAGAAATAAAACCTACTACAAAAGGAATAAGACATTTGAACATTATGTTCTAAAATCAAATCAAATTTCACGAAATCACTCCCACAAATTGCAGGAAATCGAGAGGAAATATGTATACATTCATAAAGATTTTGGTCGCACTATAGTCTGATGACGGTAATTTACGTTAATGTTAACGTTGCTAATGGTGTCTAAACTTTAACAAGATTATCTAAACTAAAAACATCAGTCTGTCCTTTTCATTCTGTATTGAGAGAATGACAGGGATACATTGGTGTCGATACCAGCGTGATTCTCTAAACTTAAAACTAAATTTAACATCAGTCTCTCCTTTTCATTCTGTATAATGAATGACAAGGATACACTTGGTGTCGATTCTAGCATGATTCTCTAAACCTAAATTTAAATTTGACAGCAGTATATCCTTGTCATTGGTGTCAATTCTGACACGATTCTCTAAACCTAAACTTAAATTTGACAACAGTGTATCCTTGTCATTCTCTATACGGAATGAAAAGGAGAGATTGATGTTAAATTTAGTTTTAAGTTTAGAGAATCACGCCAGAATTGACACCATTCTCTATACAGAATGAAAAGGAGAGACTGATGTTAAATTTAGTTTTAAGTTTAGAGAATCACGCCAGAATTGGCACCACTTTTATCAAATTTAAGTTTAGATTTAGAGAATCATGCCAGAATCGACACCAGTGTTGTCAAATTTAAGTTTAGCTTTAGAGACTCATGCCAGAATCGACACCAATGACGATTCTTTCTTTTTTTTATTGATTTTCCCACTCCTTTTCATTCTGTATAGAGAATGACAAGGACAGGCTGATGTTTTTAGTTTTAGGTTTACAGAAATATGCCAGAATCGATACCAATGTAAAGTATGTCTAAATATTTGTATTAAACACACATTTTGTACATTTTTTATAAATTAATTCTACCAAATGGAGCGTAGTCGTGTCGATTATCGTGTATCGAATACTGCGTAATTTAATACGACCTTTTGAACTATTTTTAATCTATTTTTTTGACAGATTGACAGAAACACAAACGACATCTGTCTTTTTTATCAAAGTTTCTCTGTGCAGCTTCGTAATGGTGGTGTACAAAAGTGAACATTGACTGAGTTCTTCAATTTTTATTTGTTTATTGTAATATAAATAAGTATTAATAATATTTTAAATGCAGTGGCTACGGCCATAACATGCTTTCTTATGTCGGGTGTAGCTAAAACAGCAGTCTCGGTTGAGGAGGGTGGAAATCAGTGCAGAAAACGTTCCCTACATACGAACGATCAGTGCAATAATAAAAGATCGAAATCAGACGAAATGAGTGCCAACGAGAAGAAATCCAATTTCTCAATGTTAACCTCAAACTCTAATGGGACTGTGATGATGATGGCTAAACCTGGAGCATCAGCCAAAAAGCTGGTGATAAAGAATTTCAAAAGTATGTTTACGATTTATTCGTCATGTCATTCCTAACCTAAATGTCACTTGGGAAGTAATTATTAATTGTTTGTTACAGGCAAACCGAATCTTCCAGAAAATTACCAAGAGACCACATGGAGCAAATTAAGAGAGGCCGTTATAGCTATCCAAACCTCAAAGGCTATTGCCTACTCTTTAGAAGAATTATATCAAGCAGTAGAAAATATGTGCAGTCACAAGGTATGAAAAATCTTATTTTGAATTTGTTTACTGCAAACTGTTATCAAATTTTTGTAACAATAATTCATGCTAAAAATCTTCAAATGGTCATCAATCTTGCTATTTATATGTAGCACTCATAATATAGTTAAATCTATTTAAAAAATTTCAGATGGCATCGCAGTTGTATGTAAACTTGACAAACCTAGTGGAAGCCCATGTTAAAGCAAATATAGAACAATTCCTATCAGAAAGCATGGATCGGCAAGTGTTCCTTAAGCGCATGGATGATTGCTGGCGTGCTCATTGCCGCCAAATGATAATGATCCGTAGCATCTTTCTTTATCTTGATCGTACATACGTACTTCAAAATCCTAGCATACACTCAATATGGTAAAGTATCAGGTTTTTCTCAATAATAATATATAACATAAGCAGATAGTAACTGCAATTTTATCAAAATGAGTTTAGTGGTTTAGGACATAAACCTGGATAAAGCTACATTTATTATAAGTTTGGATAAAACTGGCAAACAGGTTATCATTGATTGTTACTTTTAAAACCCTTTTTTAATTTAAAAAACATAGCTTGTCAACTAATATCTGGCGCATTATGTGTACCATAATTTTAGTACTGGTACCATAATCCAGGTGCTCGTACTATGTACCATATATTCCCATTAAGTATAGAAATTTTTTACTATCACTAGCAGCAAAAGAGCAGTTTTTTAACAAAAGCCAAAAGAGAGAGGAAGAAGAAGAGGTACTAATCTAGGCAGACCAATCTCTTGATTCTTTAGTAGGCCAGGCATCTAACATCCTGGACCCTTAGAGATAGTAAAATCAAACCCAGTATACTGACCTCTGCAATAAAGGTTGTAAATGATTTATAGTAATGAGTATTACTTGGAGCTAAACTGAACCTTTAAATGCTGATGAGTTTCTTGCGCTCATCCTTCTCATCAGCTAAAACCTGTCCTGAATGGGTATATATCCAATTTGAATAAGGTATAATTTCATTACACTGTTATTCCTCAAAAGGAATCATAATTTTGTATATCAATTTAAAAATATAATAGCATTTTATCAAATAAAAATAAACATAACAAAGATTATATTTTAATATTGAAGAATGGTGCCTTATGATAATTATACTCTGCTGGATAATAAATATAAATAGGTTTGCACTAGTTGACATAAAAACCTACCGGAACTACAAATCTATTTATACGTTTAATGAATATGGGAAAATTTTGTTTCCCTATAATATTTTTCCTCCCAGCTCTGAATTCTGGTTTCCTAAGGATCCCAAAAATCAAATATCTCCAACGTGGGATACCCTAATAATGTATAATAGCCTTAATATTGGTCCTTAATAATTAGTTTTTTTGTTATCAACAGGGACATGGGTCTTGACCTATTCCGGCACCATATAGCAATGAACACTCTTGTTCAGACCAGAACTGTGGATGGCCTATTATTACTAATTGAGAAGGAGCGTGGTGGCGACGCAGTAGACATTTCACTACTCAAGAGCCTACTGAGGATGCTCTCTGACCTACAGATTTACCAGGATGCCTTTGAACAGAAGTAAGTAAAATGGGTTCATAATTCAATTTTATTTATGTATTAAAATTTTTTCAACAATCTTTACCAAACAATTATCAACCAGAACTATAACCCACAGTGTGGATTGGGTATCAATGACTATGTATATGCAGCCAGCATCAAAAGATTAATCTGCCTTCTTTGAAAGAGACAAATAGAATGCACTGCACTAACAATCTCCACAATATTAATACATTATTAAAATATTTTACAATGAATAAGAATATGCATTAGAAATTACAAATTCAAAAAACAGTTCAGTATTTATATAGATTGAAAAAAGAATATATTATATTTTTTTGAACGAAGATTGGAATGGCTCAGTTATTGTTTCTTTTTTTATAAAAAAAATTTACAATTACCATTTAATTTTTCAATAATTGAGGATTGACAACATAAATATACTTATTTTAAATTTATATCTTAAGAAAATTTAAATGTAAGTAACTGAACTTAGCTAAGGGAACTAGCAAACTGGATTTGCACCAAAGCCTTTGAAAGCACTGAATAAATAAATTCAATAAATTGATTAATATTAAAACACTCATACCAATAAGCCTAACCCCAAAGTAAGCACTGTAAGTATTGTGAGAATGGTTTGCTTAAAAATAATAATTAAATATTTTAAGTTTCCCCTAGGAATGACTAGTAGAGAGAAATTAATTGTCTGTAATTTATTTTGTCAACAGGTTCCTGCTCGCGACTGAACGTCTGTACGCGGCGGAGGGCCAGCGGCTAATGCGCGAGTTGCCCGTACCCCAATACTTGGCGCACGTCGAGAAACGGCTGCGGGAAGAGAACGAACGACTGCTGCACTACCTCGACCACTCTACCAAGTAAGGAATAAGGCTCAATTTTGTGTAGCACTTTATAGTTTTTTTTTTTTTTTTTATAGTTAGGTCCGACAAATGACTCCACCCCACCTGATGTTAAGTGAAGGTGAAGTCCAGACGCGAAGATAGCTGATACAGCAGTTCTACCTGCCACACCAGCCATCCTCACCCTGCCGGCCTGCATGTTGCTTCTTCACGCCTCTTTCTGGATCCCAGGTTGTAAGAGGGAGGGAACACGTGAGCGGGCAGAGCATTCCATTTACGGATAGTGCGACAAAGAAATGAGTCACCAAATTTCTTTGTACGCGTTGGAATTGTGGCCACAGTAAGACGGTGACAACGTAGGCCAGCGCGCGTGGTCCTCTGAAGGAAAGGGGAAGGTGGGATAAGAGAGAATAACTCCTCAGAACACTCGCCGTGGTACAAACGATAGAACGCGCTTAGTGACGCCACGTCACGGCGTAATTGAAGAGGCTCAAGGTGTTTAGTCACCTCCTCATCGCCTATGATGCGGATTGCGCGCCGCTGTAACCTATCCAAAGCATCGAGCAAGTACTTGGCGGAGCCATCCCAGAGGTGCGAGCAATATTCCACGCAGGACCGCACTTGCGTTTTGTACAACAAGCACAGTTGATCGGGCGTGAAAAAACGCCGCACCTTGTTCAGGACTCCGAGTTTGCGTGAAGCTGTTTTGATCACGGTTTCGATGTAGTCCTTTGGATTCAGGTCTGAGCGAACTTCCATACCGAGCATGGAAATGTTGCTCTGCAGCGGTAGTGTTGTGCCCTGAAGAGATGGAAGGGGAAGGAATGGCGATGTTTTTGCCGTGAAAGCGCAAGCCTTAGTTTTCTTGGCATTGAACCCAACCAAGTTCCTGGTACCCCATTCGGAAATGTGGTCCAAAGCCTGATAGAGTTCAATGACAAGATTTTCCCGTTTCTCCCTGGTTACTGCCTGCCCAGCCGCTGCTTGTCCGAGATACCCCGCATGCACTGTACTATCGTCTGCATAGCAATGAATATTCCCAAGAGGAATCAAGTCATTGATATGCAGCAGAAAGAGAGTGGGGGATAGGACGGAGCCCTGGGGAACGCCGGCATTCACTGACATGAACCGCAAACTGCTACCATCCGTAAGGACACGAATTCTACGCTCATGCAGGAAGTCAGCTACCCAAGAACAGAACTGGGCTGGCAGACCGTATGCCGGAAGCTTGGAGAGAAGGCTTTTGTGCCAGACCCTGTCGAACGCCTTGGCAATGTCAAGGCTGATAGCCAACGACTCGCCACGCTTGTCGATAGCCTCACCCCAGATATGAGTTAAGTACGCTAGAAGATCACCCGTCGATCGTTTCGGTCTAAATCCATATTGACGATCATTAATCAGGGAGTGATCCTCTAGGTAGCGGGTCAGATGGTTATTAAGGACCTTTTCTAGAACTTTACATAAAACTGAGGTGACTGCTATTGGCCGATAGTTTGCCGGGTCTGAGCGATCCCCTTTTTTGGGCACCGGTTGCACGTTAGCATCTCTCCAAGTCTCCGGCACACGCCCCAAAGAATACGAGCATTGGTACAAGCGCGTGAGCACGGGAGACAACTCCGCTGCACATTTTTTAAGTACTACTGCTGGGATGCCATTAGGTCCACTAGCTTTCCGGACGTCGAGTGATTGCAATTCGGCACGAACCTCACGCTGCCTGATTTTAATATCAGGCATCGTTGTGCCACAGTGAGGTAATGATGGTGGCAGTGCATTGCAATCATCGATTCGGGAGTTAGCCGCAAAGAGTTTTGCCAGTAAATCGGCTTTCTCCTGCGGCTTATGAGCTAGTGTTCCGTCTGGGCATCTCAGAGGTGGCAGCGAGGGCTGGCAGAAGTTTTTTTGCACGGCCTTGGCCAAACGCCAGTAGCTACGGGAGCCCGCAGGATGCGTTATAAGTTCCTGGCCAACACGTGCAACACGCTGGGCATCCGCTCTGATGTAAGCCTTCTTACAGGCCTTGGAAGCAGAATTGTAGGCTGCTTTGAGTGAATCGACCCCGGGATCCTTGAGAGCGCGGCCTCTGATCCAAGCACGATATGCCGCTTGCTTACGCAAAGCAGCTTCAGCACAGTCGTGATTGAACCAGAGGCTATGTGTGCCCTTACTGATGAGATCAGAATGAGGAATATAGTATTCCATACCCATTATAAGCTCCTCAGTAATGGCAACGGCACTGCCCGATAGGTCCCTGTCACTGAAGCAGCGCTGCTTCCAAGGGACGGACGCAAAGTAATCACGCATACCGTCCCAATCTGCCGACCCATAATGCCAGATACGGCGCTTGACCACTGCTGGACGCGGAGGCTTGGCCTGTGGTGCTTTGGCAGATATCAGGCAGTGGTCGGACGAGCCCAGGGGGGCTCTTACCACAACCTGATAGCCCTGTGGATGGGTCGTGAGCAGAAGGTCCAGTAAAGAAGGCGCTTGACTTGGAATATCTGGGATCCTGGTGGGCTGATCAACCAGTTGCTTCAAGTCATGCGTGAGAGCGAATGTGTGAGCAGAGATCCCTGCATGGTCAATTTTGGAGGAACTTAACCACAAATTGTGGTGAGCATTAAAGTCCCCCAAAAACACCAATTCTGCATTGGGAAATTGCTCCTGCGCGTCATCTGCTGCCCGACTAAGGTGATCAAAAAGTCGAGTTGTCTCAACATCACCGGTGTGGGATCTGTAGAGGCACACGTAGACTCTGGCCCGGGGGCCAGAGTCGACGTATACCCCCAGCATGGAGAAGGAGGGATCTTCCAAGCAGCGGAGACGGCGACAACAAATATCCGCCCGAACATACAGGCATACACCGGCTTTCGCTTTGAAGGACTCTTCAAGCACGTAGCAGGGATAATTAAGGTAGCTTATGTCAGCAGGCGGAAGTATTTGTGTCTCCGTCAGGAACAACAATGCTGGCCGTGCTGTCTCGAGATGGTGGTGGACGCTGTCCGCGTTGAGGTTAGAGTGGAGTCCGCGTATGTTGCAGAACTCGACCTCAAACAGCGTTGAAGGCGTGGGGGTGTGCACCGCTGTACGTCCAAACTTTGTTATTGAGGCTGCCATGGTGGAAGTGAAAAAAAAAGAGACGCGAAAACGAGCGGACGCCGTCGCGAAGAGTCCGGGCAAATAAGGGGGGTTTGTCTTCCCGATTGACTGCCTGCAGTGGAAATGCGCCGACCCGCCGGACGGAAGGGCCCCCGCACCCCCCCGGGAGTGGCCGCCGGGACCCCACGCCCCGGTCACCAACCGGCACGACGGTCCACCCCGAGATTATGCGTGACATGATGGGGCAGCCTCGCGAACTGGTTAGGAACGCTTGGGCCCCTGTACTGTGCCACGGGCGGCCAGCGGGACAGCCGTTTCTACGGGTCTCCCTGGCCGACGGGTCGATGCAGTCCTCCCGGCATCGGTTCCACGGATGCCTCCCCTGGACCGAATCCTTCGCGACAACTTCCACTCGAGCTCTGGTTGTACGCTGGCTGACCCCGAAACGCGCGAGAAGCACTTCACGGGTTTTTTACCATGCGCACGGTGGTAACAAACCAGGCGGGTGTTAGGCACCCTACCACCAGAAGAGCGGATGGAAGCTCCGACATCCCTTAGTCGCTTCTTACGACACCCACGGGAACAAAAGGGGCGGTGAGTTGTATTCTTTCTCCGTCACCGCACGGATAAAAACTATAACTAAAATAGTAACTGATATAGGCATTATACCTTGTACCACCAAATATACAACTGCGGGGGGAGAACGAGCGACTGCTCCACTACCTTGACTAACTCTACCGAGCAAGGAATAAAGCTCAATGTTGTGTAGCAATTTATAGTGGCTGATATAGGCGTTATACCCATAGAGCAATATATACGACTGCGGGAGGAGAATGAGCGACTGCAGCACTACCTCGACCACTCTACCAAGTAAAGAATAAGGCTCAATGTTGCGTAGCACTTTGGCTGATAAACGAATTAGAAACAATATGAAATACGAACTGCACCAAAAAGTGTTACCACGCAAACTGCGATCATGGTTTGGGACGAAAAAACTTCAATACGCCGTTCATATTGGTTAGGATTTCCGTTTAACATTATCTTGCCCATTCAATGAATAGCCGAATTCATTTGTAGCTATTTAATTTGTCAAAGTATTTTGTTTTGCCTGTGTGCGTGTCGCGTTAGTATTGAAGTTTAAGAGGCCTTTTTAAGAGAGTAATGCTTCCATATAATTTCTAATTGGTTGTGGCTGATACGGGTGTTGTACCTTGTACAACAAAATATACGGCTGCGGGATAACGAGCGACTGCTGCACTACTTCGACCATTCCACCAAGAAAGCGAGAAGGCTCAATGTTGTGTAGCATTTTACAGCATTCCATCGACGCTGATATACGCGTTGAACTTGGTGAAACAAAATATGACGTTGTTTTATTTTCTTTAAAATACTTATTACGTATTTTGCTCTGAAATAGAATCACGTGAGGTATTGATATCTTTACAACGCAGAAAAGGTAAAAGTTATGCCACTATACCAGGTATAAGCAAACTATGGCCCGCGGGCCATTTCGGGCCCTGGAATGGTTATAATCTGGCCCGCGATCATGAAACATAAATCATAGGTCTCACCGAAAGTACCATCCCGGGCCCTCGAATAGTTAAAATCTGGCCCGCGATCATAAAACATAAATAAAAGGTCTCACCGAAAGTACCGTCCCGGGCCCTCGAATGGTTAAAATCTGGCCCGCGATCATGAAACATAAATCAAAGGTCTCACCGAAAGTACCATCTCGGGCTCTCGAATGGTTAAAATCTGGCTCGCGATCATGAAACATAAATCAAAGGTCTCACCGAAAGTACCATCCCGGGCCCTCGAATGGTTAAAATCTGGCCCGCGATCATAAAACATAAATAAAAGGTGTCACCGAAAGTACCATCTCGGGCTCTCGAATGGTTAAAATCTGGCCCGCGATCATGAAACATAAATCAAAAGTCACCGAAAATACCATTTTGCACATGTCTCGACAAGGACCACGCCACTGCTGAACCTTGTACCTATTAACTGCGCAGCAAACTCAGGCACGTATTTACCTTGTTGCTGAGCTGCAGGGTGATGGGCATTCGCTACTGCGCTATATTTTGATTTAATTTAAAAATTCTAGGTCCGGTGCAAATCGTATGACCTGAGCGAAAACTTTGCCAGCCTCAGATTAATATTGTAAATATGGCACGATAAGGAAAAAGATGGTTCATCCCCGCGCTATATACAAATGTATATACTTCTTCAGGTGTTATTATCCTTTTTCTTTTTTTTTTTTTATGTTGGAAAAATGCGTTACGCATACCCCGCCCCGGTTGAGTGGCAGGGTTATGTGGGACTCCTCCTCCCCCCAAATCCCGCCCACCCGCCCAGCCAGACTGCCTGGCTCGGCGGCTGCTCGGGACGAGAGGGGGGCCCTACCCACTAAAAACCCAACAGTGCTCCCTCGTCTGCCGAAACGGGTTTTGTGGGATCCGGATGACGCTCCACGTTACCCCGGCAGAGGTGTTATTATCCTAATTTGTAATGGCACGATTACACTGGGTCGTTAGCCCGAATACGAGTGCCAATGGAATTCGGGTAAACGACTTAGTGTAAATGAACGGAGCCGAGTACGCCCGTATTCGGGAAGTTTTCTTTTTGTTTACCCGACACCGTCTTCCACCCCGTATTCCAGTGTAAATATTGCTGCAGGTGCCCGAATTCGAGTATTGTCTTTCGTGCACCCGAATATGGGCTCACAACTAAATGTAAATGAGGCATAACCTTATTTAAATCAATCCATTCATCAATCTAACTTGATATTAAGGACTTTGAATCCTTATTTCTACTTATATAGGTTTTCTTTAACACCAATTAGAATATTTGTGCTCTATATCCCATTTTGAAGCAACATTGACAGAGTATTGTATTGGTTTGCAGATGGCAGTTGATTCACACTGTTGAGCGGCAGTTGCTCAGCGAACACTTGAGTGGTATCCTGAGCAAGGGATTAGAAGCGTTGATGGACGGGCCGCGTTTATCCGATCTGAGCACCCTGTATAGTTTGTTCAGCCGAGTCAAGGACGGACTCAACGAACTTTGCAACCATTTCAACGCATACATCAAGGTAAAATTATCATCATCATCAGGGGCAGTTCGATACGAGTGGTCATTAATGGCGCATCGTCAGATCTAATTGGTATTAATGCCGGTGTCCCCCAGGGATCTGTACACTCCGCAACTCTATTCTTGCTGCACATTAATGATCTGCTCCTAACTCCCGGTATCTTTGGTATGCAGACGACAGCACAGTCTCGGAGAGATATCTGCCTGATGTTAAGTCTGATGCAGATGTCCGTTCATTAAGGGAGGCGATGGTGGAGGGAGTGAATGCCACCCTAGAAGCTGTTTCCCTCTGGGGTGAAGCCAACTTGGTTGGGTTCAATCCCTCTAAAACGCAGGCCTGACTCTGCTCGGCGAAACAGAGTCCCTTGCATCTGACTCCGACTTTCCTAAATGTCTCCGTGCCGGTTAAAGACCATCTCGAGCTCTTGGGTCTGGACATCTCATCCAGCCTCAATTTCGGCCACTACATTGAGTCCATTGCTAAAACCGCTGCCAAAAAACTTGGAATACTTTCTAAGGCCAGGCGATATTTTACATCTGAGCAGCTCCTTAACTTTTACCGAGCGCAAGTTCGCTCCTACTTGTAGTACTGTTCTCACCTTTGGGACGGATATGCTCGGTATCAACTGGATGCACTGGACTCGCTGGAATCTGGACATCTTCAAGGCCAGAGTGAACAGGCATCTTCTAGGCAGGCGTGAGGACTTTTTTCGTTATTTTTACTAAATACTGGATACTTATTTATGTATATTGTCATAATGTTGTTGCAGAAAAAAGGTCGCACGATAGTAATAGAGCCAGAGCGGGACAAGAGTATGGTAGCGGAATTACTAGACTTCAAGGAACAACTCGACCACGTGGTCTCCGCCTGCTTCCAGCGGAATGAGCGCTTCACGTACTCCGTGAGGGAAGCCTTCGAGCACTTCATCAATCAGCGCCAGAACAAACCCGCCGAGCTCATTGGTGACTACAAACTATCACTCACTATATGACCCACACTACCACACACTATATGACCCACACCTTGTCTATAAAATGAGCGCTTCCCGTACTCTGTGAGAGAGGCCTTCAAACGCTCCGCCAAACAGCGCGGAATCATTTATAGTGATTAGGGCCTGATCTAAAAACGTAATGTTTGGAAGCTGTTTAATACATCCAAATATTTATTTTATGAAATATGTATCAGACCGTCAACACGGTTTTGCTGAAGGTAGATCTACATCAACCAATCTGGTAGCTTATGTAGAGAATCTTATTATTATTCGTAGTAATTACTGATTTCAGTAAGGCATCTGACAAAGTTCCACATTGAATCTTAGTGTCAAAGTTAGAATTCTATGGTTTCAGTAGTGATATGTTGCAGTGGATCTATACATATCTTAAAGATCGTAATTTCTATGTTGTTGTGAATGGCTTTAACTCTGATACCTATACAATTACATCAGGAATACCACAGGGTTCCCATATAAGACTTATATTATTTAATGTATTTATATATGATATTCTTCGCTGTTTCAGTTATGCAACCCCTTTCATTTATGCTGAAGATTTGAAATTAGTAATGACCATTAAATCAAATTCTGATATAGCCTTCCTGCAAAAAGACTTACATAGTTTAAGTGCATGGTGCGATTACAATGGAATGATTCACAATGCGGACAAATGTTGTTTTATTAAATTTACTAGGAAAAAGCTAAATTTTCAGTCGGTGTATACGTTGAAGGGAGTTTTATTATGTGAGTCCAATAGCATAAAAGATTTGAGAATATGAATTGATAAAAAACTGACTTTTATACCTCACTTCATCAGTTTTTTTATACCTCACTTCACTTCAGTCATATATCATAGATCAGTAAAGCTTCACGTATGTTAGGATATATCATCAGATATGGAAAAAAATCCGTGACGCTAAAACTAAAAAGATTTTAGATAATAGCCTTGTAAGAAGCATTCTTGAGTATGGTAGCGTTGTGTGGAGACCACATTACGCTATTCACTCTCTAAGGTGACAACGTATACAGAAACGGGTTTTGTGGCATCTATACTACTCGACAGGCATTAGTAGGGCAGTTTCATCGTAAAAGGAAAGGCTTGATTATTTTCGTATGAGACCATTGTCTCAACGGTAGAGTATTAGATCTTATTTTTCTTTACAAAATAGAGTGTAACCTATTAAATTATCCACAGCTGGTAAAAATAATAATCTTCCAGTACCCACTAGAAATCCACGTTATCCAAAACCTCCCTTTCTTCTGCCGTTCTGATGAACAGTTCTAGGGTTCTAATTCTCCATTCACACGCATGACTAAGTTGTATAATAAAATCTCGTCAGGAGTAGATATTTTCTTGGATACTATAACAAAATTTAAAGTAAACGTTCTCAGCCGTCTAGGTAACTGTTGGATTCTTGGCATGCTAGCAAATTGTAATTGGTAATAGTAACTTAGCTCTTCTTGTTGTGATTTTGTTGTATGAGTGTAAAATTATTTATTTTGTATAGATTGAATGATGTACTTACCTTTAATTAGTTACACATTTAGATATAAACTTGTGTACCTATATTTTCGAATGAATAAAATAATAAAAAAAAATTAGATAATGGTATCGATTCAGGCAAGATTCTCAAAACCTAAACTTGAGTTTGACAACAGTGCATCCTTGTCATTATTTATGCAGAATGAAAACAAGAGACTGATGTGAAATTTAGTTTTAAGTGTCGATAATCATGCCAGAATCAATGAGTCAACATATATTAAGAACTTAACTGGTCTACATCAGTCTATATGTCGAAGTGTTGTCGTACACACTTCTTTAATATTATATGATATGTGCTAAATAACTAAGTCTTTTGTCATTTAAAATTCTATTCAATCAGTCTACTTTTGCGTTTCCTGGATTTCATTAATCGCTTAATTCTCTTGTTTTAGCCAAATTCGTCGACGTAAAACTGCGCGCTGGCAACAAGGAGGCCACAGAGGAGGAGCTAGAAAGACTACTGGATAAAATCATGGTCCTTTTCCGATTCATACACGGAAAGGACGTTTTCGAAGCATTCTATAAAAAAGACTTGGCCAAAAGGCTATTGGTCGGCAAGTCAGCTTCAGTGGACGCGGAGAAATCGATGCTGAGTAAATTGAAGCAGGAATGTGGAGGCGGATTTACCTGCAAACTAGAAGGAATGTTCAAAGATATGGAGCTGTCTAAGGATATCAATATAACTTACAAACAGGTGAGCATAAGATATCTATTTCATTGGATTTTTTTTTCCTTATTTTAATTTTGCGATCAGTTCCACTTTAAGCAAATGTTTTGTGGAATAGGGAATGTGCTTGTTAATTTTAATTTTTATTTCATAGTTTACATTCCCTTAATGAAGTATAAACAAATTCAAAGTTGAATAAATAGTGTAATGTGTCTCAAAAGGTTTTATACGCTCGGCATTTCGAAACTCTTGGTCACCAAGACTTGATTGATGTGAAATCACAGTCACAACAAATAAGTCCACAGTTAGAGGTTAGGTTCATGTGAACATGGTGCTTGTTTTTTGATTTAATTACTACTTAATAACAGCTTCATGAGTAGTAGGGTTAGGTATTTTTGCCAATTTCATTTGATATAGAATAATAGATAGTCTGAATTCTATAACTGAACTTGCCTTGTATTATTGTAGAATATTTCCAAGTTTTTTACTAAGTAAATAGAATCCATTATACCAAACAAATGTTTGTGCTCATCTCATCATACAAAAAGATGCATGATTTTACATAGGTTCTTTGGAGAAGGTTGAAGATTTACCGTTTTATACAATGATAATAAAATAAACCCGTTAAATTAACAAATATTGATTTGATACCTGTCGAAAAAACGACACTACGTACAATAAGTATTTTTTCGCATTTTTCACGGAGCTCTGTTACATTTTCACTTTTCAAAGATCCGCGCGTGACTTTGAACCAAGAAGTGCTTTCGTTCTTGGTGCATGTAGGGGTTTTTAATATCGTTAGTTTTATCAGTCTGTTCAATAGAGGAGAGCGTGGCAGTGTAAAGAATAATAAGAATATTGAATCGTTTTCGTTTGACGCAGCACCTCGCCGGGTCTGGCTCGACGGGCGCCGGCTCAGGGCTCGAGCTGTCCGTCCACGTGCTCACGTCCGGGTTCTGGCCCACATACGCGGTGGCGGAGGCGCGGCTCCCGGGAGCCCTGGCGGCCCATCAGGACCACTTTGCCAAGTTCTACCTCGCCAAGCACTCCGGCCGCAAGCTGCAGTGGCAGCACACGCTCGGACACTGCGTGCTGCGCGCGCACTTCGCACAGGTAACAAGCTCTACCTCGCCAGCACTCCGGCCGCAAGCTGCAGTGGCAGCACACGCTCGGACACTGCGTGCTGCGCGCGCACTTCGCACAGGTAACAAGCTCTACCTCGCCAGCACTCCGGCCGCAAGCTGCAGTGGCAGCACACGCTCGGACACTGCGTGCTGCGCGCGCACTTCGCACAGGTAACAAGCTCTACCTCGCCAGCACTCCGGCCGTAAGCAGTGGCAGCACACGCACCGCACCGTTCCACGTTGACGACGCCATGTCGTGGAGATGTGGACAGGCTCGCACACATACAAACATAACTGCAACAGAAATAATCTCGAAAATAAATCAATATATCGGACTATCAGAAGTAGTTTAGACAGCCAATTGACAACCATTAAAAGCCGTGTGTGTGAATTTTTATCATTAATAAATTAGACAAAAGGCGGCCGAAACTTCGCAAATCAATTATACCCTCACTGCTGGGCACAGGCCTTCGCTATTGATGGCATAGAGAGTATAGAAGCGATGATCCAACACGCGCGCGTGATGCTGAGGTGGATGCTAACGACTGCAGATGCAGCCGCGACCAACTTACGTGCCTTCCGAAGCACGGAGGAGCTCAAGATAATACCCATCCCATAACCGACCACTGCGAAAGTTGCTGAACTTCTGCGCTCACAGACCGAACGCGCTTTACAGTGCGACAAGGATCTTAATGAATATGAGTGACAGTTCAGGAAGGGCGACACTCTACGTAAATGACAAAAAACTATGACGTTTACAAAGACAACGGCGTTAGTTCCAATTTTCGCCACATTCATAAAGATCCTAGTCGCACTATAGCGCCATCGAGCTCCACACCTCCTCACATACACTAACAGTGTCATTCAGACTTAATGGCGGCCGTGAAGTAAACGCAAGTCGCGTCACAGTAAACGAAATCTAAGGTGAAGTAGGCGTGTGCCATTGAACTGAAACCTGCGCACAGTTGCGCTCGCTGCTTACTTCACTACCGTCATTTAATGTTTTAATTACACACACACATATAGTACGATTAGGATCTTTATGAATTAGAGTGACAGTTAAGGATGGGCATCCCTGTCTACGTAAATGACATACAAAATATAACGTTTACAAAGACGCCGGCGCTAGCTCCAATTTTTGCCACATTTATGAAGATCCTTGTCGCACTATACACTTCAACATTATCATCATCATCAGCCTATTAACGTCTCCACTGTCAAGGCACAGACCTTCCCTATTGATGGAAGATTGGGCCATGACATGACCCACTACACGAACCCAGTGCTCATTAGTGTCTGCTGACGACTACAGATGCAACCGGGACCAACGGATTAAAGTACCTTCCGAACATAGAGCAACATGAAAGAGAATAGCCGCAGCGACACACAATTTAATACAAATCATTCTGCCTTTTTTGCGAGCGAGATGGGGGGGGGGGGGGGGTAAACACACAAACGCAGTAAACATATAATGCCATGATATACGCCAAATCCTGCACATATGCATCGCTTTTGCATGCCCAACTCGACAAAGAAGAAAGCTGAGTATGTCTACTTCCCTCCCTGCGCGTCGGCCGTGTTGCTCTATGCTTCCGAAGCGTGAAGGAGCTCTAGATAATATTTTTTTGCACATTCCTCTGATAATAACTTACACGATCGCAATAACCTTTTGCGCCTTCCAACTCTTTCAAATAACTCTGATAAATAATACATCAATTTTTTTTTGTTTCAGGGTAACAAAGAGTTACAGGTTTCACTATTTCAAGCGCTAGTTCTACTACTGTTCAACGACGGCGACAACCTATCATTCGAGGAAATTAAAGCCAACACGAACATAGAGGTATGTATATTTCAAAACTACGTTGTTTATATTTAATAAGATTTATTCTTATTCCTCTAAAAAATTGTCAACGCGCTGTGGTTTCAGCCAGCGTCGCTTTTATGAAATGTATGGATAACAAATTTGAATATGTCTTGTCAATAGTTAAATACATATACAGCAAGAGAAGAAATTGAATGTAACACCCTTTTATTTGAATGCTTGAGATTGTAATAATTATAAACAAAGTATAGAATAACTGATTTCTAATAGATACGATGTTTTTTTTTATAAATTTTCTGAACTGAGTACGTTAGTTTTATGATCCAATGCGAACTTTCGATGAGGTTTTCTGTAATGACGGGCGCCAGGTGGCAGTACTGAAACGAAAGGTCTACTCATCCGTCAAATCACCTATTTTGTCATAGTCTATGGATCAATTTAAATGCTCGTTCTATTAATTCGCGCCAAAAACTTCATACAAAAGTCCTCATGTCACAGTGGCGCCAACTGGAGTGCCGGCAGAAGTGAAAACTTGAATATTAACGTTGTGCATTTTTGATATTTTGGAATGGTTAGGGAATAATTTTGCACGAACTTCTTTAATTATCAGTATAAAAGTACTATCATTTATGTGGCAGAATACAATATTTATTTGTTGCGCTATCGTACACAAACATTACAATTTATATTACATTAAAAAGTTTATCTCTCAGAATTTCTCATTTAAGCGCACCTAGCGACATCTATTGTAAAAAAATGCATTTTCTTCGCAATAAAGCTGCCACCTCACAGTGTTTTATGGAACCAAAAAAATTTACATGTTCAGGTTTTTACATAAATAGATTATTTATACCCTAAAAAAGGCATGAGTTCAATTCCCAGAAGTCTAACTCAAATACTTTTTGAGAAAAAAAATCATGAACTTATCGTGACCTTTGACCTATGAAATCTAGAATATTTTTTTATAAAGTGAATATTAACAATATATTTTTTTAATAAATATGTGTCAATCGGGCATAATCAGAGGCGTATAAACGCGTTTCTTTAGCTTAAAAAAATGCATTGGTTTGGGAGCAGCAATTTTTTTTTTGTATTTCGTATTTATTGTTTTTTCTCCCTAAAAACGAAAAAGTGGAACCTAGAACTTCGATAGAAATAAACCTACGGATGTGGTCTATCATACATAAATAAGCCACGTGTCACTTTTGCGGCGATTAGAAGATATTCATTTTTAAATTTTTATGCTAGGGTTGACACCGAACCTGACCTCGAACGAACATTTTTAAAATATAAATTTGTGTATTAGTTTTGAACGAGTTTACAATAATGTAGATTTTAGGAGCTTACTACAGTACCTTTAACATATTTTTATGGGCTCCAAGCTCTATTTGCAAAAAAGGAACGCTTATGGTGATTCCCAGTCAAGGCGGAAGTCATTATAATGAATATCGATTTTCGTTTTCGGGTCTGAGTATTAACTATTAATTGTTTATTTTGTGTGTGTTTTGGAGACCCAATTAGACACAAGTTAATGCCTGCTTACCTCTACGTTTTTTTTTGTAACAATAATAGTTACACCTACTAACTGATTTATGCCCAAGATTTGTTTTTATTTTCTGATCGAATGCCTGAATGATTCTGAATGAATTATGAAATTTTTTCAAGCAACATAGTTCATTTTTTCGTTACCGTTTAGCGTGTAAGGTACAAAGTTAAAATGTGGTCGAACAAACATAAAGTATTCCTACATTATCACATCTACATTAGGTAGGTACCTAGTATATGTAAGTATATTGTATTCGTCCACAAGTGTTGTTAATTTATTCAATTGATTGACGGTATTAATTAACAAACAAAAAATTTAACATTTTCATTTAACTCATAGTTGACCTTTGTGACAATCCTAGATCATGAAAGTTGACCTTTATCTAAATTCTGTCATAACTTCTTAAAACCGCAAAAGTGAAACCTGATTTTTTTATGGGTGATAGAACTTGGCTTATAGAACCTTTCTGTACTAAATCCAGGTTCCACTTTTGCCGATATTTGGAGAAAAAAATTAAAAATCGAAATTTAAAAAAAAAATATTTCTCGGAAACTAGGACACTTATAAATAAAATAAAATTGCAAAATTATGCCTTCAATAATTCCTTATCAAGTGGCAAATATCTTATGTACAGATATGGAACCGTCTTTTGAGGAAATTAAATTGTTAATTTTTTAATGCTCAAATTTCAAAAACTTTGCTACTTCATATCTTTTTTTTAAAAGGAAATAGTGATCTGAGAATTGAACTCTTGCCTTTATTAGGGTATAAATAATTGATTTATGCAAAAATCTTAAGGTGTAAATTTTTTTGGTTCCATAAAACACTGTGCACCTGGACGTCCTAGATACAGACTTATTATTATAATACGATAAAATAAAATATTACTGTGATACGTCTAATATATTGAAAGTCAACAACCTTTCCAATTTTATTGATTTCGTCTTACGATCAGGTCACGTGGCCGAGTTTAACATTGTTTACCCATACAAAAAAGTGTATAACGCCGCTAAAGAAATTTTCACTTCAAAATATATCAAATCAGGTGTTCAAATCGGTCTAAATCAATATTTTGTGTGTCTAAAATGTCCAGATTTCACATTTTGTCAGAAATTTCTTTAATGGTATATACAGGGCGTCCCACGGCTACCTCACACGCAGGGAAAGTATATTAAATATTGAAGATAGGATATTTTACTGAAAGAAGACATCATTTTGTTTTTAATACTAACTAGAACTGCATTCAGATTTTTTTCACATACTAGTTATATTGTCCAGATAACGTTTTCGCGGCAACTTTAAAATGGAGTTTGTGATTTGGTTATTTTTACTGAAATACACAACAGAATGATGAATATCCACTTTTAACGGACTCCATAAACATTAGCCAATGACGTGAGATCGTTTTCTAAAACTTGTCAAATACCCTATTATTTTATGACATGTAATGCACATCATTGTAAATTGTTTAACAAAAAAATACAATTAATTTTATCCCCTTTTTGTAATAATATTGTTTAGCATGTTACGAGTACAAGACTCGTCTACGTCACTCATACGTCACGCGTACATTATGTGTTTCCCAAGTGCAGGTGGCTCGATTGAGCAATCGTGTTGAAAAGTGCTTATTAGACAGATTTAGTTAATGTAAAACCTTCGGACAGTTTTGGGAGTTGCTTGAGCTTCAATCGTGGAAGCATCTTGACGTATAATTTGTAAGACCGGATCATCGGGATCAATTAGTATAAGTAATTTTGTAAAACATTTAAATAAATAAAGTTATAATTTAAAGTTTAGTTTTTAAAAACCCTACCTGACGGCTCAATTCCGTAATTGGCGCAGTCGGTAGGATAGTCGAGTCAGTGCGAGCATCATACTTCGATCCGCCTGATAGTCGTGTCGTCGACGTGTCGACTATCTCTACGAATCTACGCGAAGCAGTCGTCAGACGGGAAAGAAGAATCAACTTCGAAAACCGGCGCTAATCCGAAAATCGATGGCCCATCACCACACTAAGCTAAGCATCCTGCTCCTGTGAGTTTTATTATATAAGTTACGTATTCCTATTGGTTGCCAGCGGCCCCTTTCCTGTCTCCCGTAGGACGTAATAAGTTAATTAAATAAGTTTGTTTTAATAGTTAGAAAGATTTCTAGATATTCCTATTGGTTGACAGCGGCCCCTTTCCTGTCTCCCGTAGGACGTAATAAGTAAATTAATTTTTTTATAGTTAGAAAGATTGCTAGTTATTCCTATTGGCTGACAGCGGCCCCTTTCCTGTCTCCCGTAGGACTTAATAAGTAAATTAATTAAGTTTTCTTTTAATAGTTTAGAAAGTTTTCAAGATTTTTTTTCCAAAGAAAAGTAGAGATATAGGACCGAATCTGCGGCGCAGTATTCGTCCTAATTCTAGAGAATTAAGGTTTCATCGCGAAATCGAATTATCTACATTAGAAAGCATAGAAGAGGAAATGGCGACCGAACAACAATCTGTAGCTTATTCAAACGATATGACAGAAAGGATTTGGAAATCTTTAAGACTAGTCCCTGAGTTTGATGGAAATTCGAACATTTTAATTAGATTTTTGAACATTTGCGACCAACTGATTTTAACATATGTTAATCCAGCTCCGGGAAATGAACTAAATAATTACGCTTTAATTAATGGAATTTTAAATAAAATAACCGGGCCTGCTGCTAAAACATTAGCAACAAATGGCATCCCCCAGGACTGGAATGGCATAAGAAATGCGCTAATTAACAGCTTTTCGGATCACAGAGACGAGTCCGCCCTATACACCGATTTATCTATGTTAACTCAAGGTTCCGATACACCGCAAATATTTTACGAGCGAGTTCAAAATTTACTTAGTATAATTATGACTTATGTAGAATTACACGAACAAATTAAAACAACAGTTGAGGCTAAACGTGAACTTTACAAAAAATTAGCTCTTCAAACATATACCAGAGGCCTAGCCGAGCCTTTAGGCTCACGTGTCAGGTGCATGCGCCCCGACTCGCTAGAAAAGGCCTTGGAATTTGCTCAGGAAGAATTAAACGTCTTATACTTACAATCTAAAGCCAGTAACCCGCTAATTTCTAAGAAATCGATTAACAATGCCCCGTTTAATTACTCACCTTTTAATTCGCATGACTCACTTATGCCTCCGAGACAATTCAATTCTGGAATGCCTACACGTCAATTTAAACCTTTTAAATATCCTTTCATGCAACAAGACACTTTCCCTAACAATTTTGCTAATAATTTTGTACCGAAAAATATTTCTTCTAATAACAGCTTTAGGCCTACCCCCGCACACAATAATTTTACATATCAACAAGGACCTTCAAGGACTCAGCAGATGATGAGAGCCTTGCCGCGTTCTAACATGTCCACTGGTTTCCGAATCCCCCCTCGAGGAAATCTTGCACAGAACTATCAAAACTTTCCTAAGCCTATGAGCGGCATTAGCCATCCAGTTGCTCGAGTATTACCCCCCACTCATCAAAATACGCACTCACCACAAATAAACTTCAACGAATTCCTTGACCCTGAAACTTTTTACAATACCGACCTTGACTATGACCAGCAGGCATACGCATTAGAAGCTGAAAACTACAATGAGCAAATGACTGACACAACAGTGGACTATGATGACCAAGGAAATTTTCAGTTGATCAGACATCCCCAGAATAGAGTTACATCTCCAAAATCAAAGACAGCTACCGTTTATTCAAATTTATGATCCTCCTTTAAAGCTTCTCATAGACACCGGCGCTAATCAATCTTTTATTAGCCCTGAAGCGGTGAGAATTTTTTTTTCAAACTTCGAATTAAATTACGACCCTTTTATCGTCGCGAACATACACGCTACGACTCGAAATGACTATTCAGTCACCATACCTTGTTTTCCCGAATTTAATGACCAAAACCCTATAAAACTTTTTGTCTACCGATTTCACGAATATTTCGATGGTTTAATTGGCCTAGATCTTCTAGAACAGTGGCAATCCAAAATTGACCTCAGCTCTCACGTATTAAAGACACAATATGCAGAAAATCCAATCTTAATGTACAATTCTACAAGCGTTAATTTATTTGAGACCGTTATTCCCGCGCAATCAACTCAGATTGTTAAGGTTCCAACTAATATTTCTGAAGGCGATATTTGTGTTAAATCCCAAACCATATGTGGTTGCAATATCACGGACTGTTTTTCGTTCGCTCAAAACAGTCAGGCTTATATAGAAATTCTAAATCCATCTGAAAATGATATTACTTTTTCTTTATCAGAACCTCTGCAGGTGCACGTGTTTAATGAACAAACTGACTTAGCCGACACAATGAACTGTATGACTCACGACCCCGTGAGATTCCAGGAAATTTCTTCGCGGTTACGAACGGGTCATATGAATGCCGAGGAGAAAGCCAATTTACTTGCATTATGTAGAGAATATTCCGACATATTTTATCTCGATGACGAACCCTTGACATTCACAAACAAAATTAAGCATCGAATAACAACCACTGACGAAATTCCCGTTTATAGTAAAACCTACAGATATCCCTTTGTGCATAGGCAAGAAGTTCGAACACAAATTAAAAAAATGCTTGACCAAGGTATCATACGACCTTCTACTTCAGCCTGGAGCGCGCCTATTTGGATTGTCCCTAAAAAAGCAGATGCCTCGGGCAAAACTAAATGGAGACTAGTAGTTGACTTTAGAAAACTCAACGAAAAGACTGTGGACGATAAGTACCCCATTCCCAACTTGACTGACATCCTAGACAAGCTAGGTAAATGCCAATATTTTTCCACTCTTGATCTTGCCAGTGGCTTTTATCAAGTGGAAATGCACCCTGACGACATTCACAAAACCGGTTTTAGTGTTGCAGACGGCCAGGGACACTTTGAATTTTTAAGAATGCCCATGGGACTCAAAAATAGTCCGTCCACTTTCCAGCGCTTTATGGACAACGTGCTAAGAGGCTTACAGAACGTTATTTGCGTTGTCTATTTAGATGACATTCTAGTATTCTCAACTTCTCTACAAGAACACGTGATAAACCTACGTAAAATCTTTGATAGGCTTCGAGACTCAAGCCTATCAAAGATTTTACGTAACGTACTACAGACGTTTTATCCCGGATTTTGCTCGTTTGACAAAACCCCTTACAACGTGCCTTAAAAAAGGTTCTAAAATTTTACTGACCCCTGACTATGTGAAATGTTTCGAACATTGCAAGACTTTACTAATGAACGACCCCATTCTTCAGTATCCAGACCTATCTAAAGATTTTATTTTGACTACGGATGCCTCAAACGTCGCCCTAGGAGCCGTTTTGTCACAAGGCCCCATTGGCTCAGACAGACCAGTCGCTTATGCATCCAGAACCCTTAACGACACCGAACTGAATTACTCCACCATCGAAAAGGAATTGCTTGCAATAGTCTGGGCAACGAAATACTTTAGACCTTACTTATTTGGCCGCAAATTCAAAATTATCACAGACCACAAGCCTCTTCAATGGCTTCTTAATTTAAGAGAACCTAATTCTCGTCTTACTCGATGGCGACTAAAATTGGCAGAATATAACTTTACCATAATTTACAAAAAAGGCAAAGCAAATACTAACGCAGATGCACTGTCCCGCGTTGAAATTCATAACGAAGAGTTAGATTCAGTGGTGGTTAACATCAGCGACTCCTCATCATCACCATCAATCATTCAAATTAGTGATTCGTCATCCTCAACAATCACTGCTCCCGATGATAGGCCCATCATCAGCCAATCTTCAACTGACACAGCACCGAGCATGAGACCACTTTCTAGTCCACCACCCGATAATTACGATAATTTACCTTTCCTACCAGGCTTTGAAGAAGACACAAATCACACTAGTGTTGAACATCCCATACTCGAACTACCAGTATCAGAAGAACCCCTAAATAAATTCAAAAGACAGTTAATCATAAAAGTTAACACTAACCCTTGTAATGCTAGACCAAAAACGACAGTACCATTTGAGACATACAGAAAATCAATAGTTCAAATTTCGGAAAACAACCTAGAAGAAGATATTATATCTGTCGTAAAAAATCACATTGATCCCAAATTATATTGTACCCATTCTACAAAAAACCTTTAAAAATGCCGCAGCCAACCTGGTCCTTGTCAAAAATGAAATTCAAGATATTTGTGATTTTCTTAACCAACAAGATTTAATATTAAAGTACCATGAAGGAAAAACCAACCATAGAGGTATAAATGAGACACATTTAGCATTATCTCAACGTTATTTTTGGCCAAAATTAAAAGACAGTATAACAAAATATATAAATCAATGTGACATATGCAATCGCGCTAAATATGATCGCGACCCTTTGCAACCTCAGTTTCAAATTGTACCTCCAACGTATAAACCATACCAGGTAGCACATGTGGATGTACTCACCATAGAACAGGATAAATATCTTACAATTATAGACTCTTTCTCTAAATATGCTCAAGTGTACCGATTACCAGATTGCACAGCCCCAAATATAATTAAAGCATTCTTAACGTTTTCGACTCATCACGGATTTCCTATGCGCCTAGTCACAGACCAGGGTACAGAATTTGTGAATCAGGTAGTGAGCGAATTTTTAAAGTTACATCAGGTGCAGCATCATAAAATAGCAGCTCACGCTCCTAATGAAAATGGAATGATAGAACGTTTCCATAGCACCCTCTTGGAACATATTCGTTTATTAAAATTACAACACAAAAATGAGCCTACACAAAATTTAATACCATACGCAATCATCGCGTATAACAGCTCCATCCACAGCCTAACAAAGTGCAGACCATTTGACCTCATAACTGGACACTTTGACCCCAGAAACCCGACAGACTTAAATTTATCGGAACGACTTTTACAACAATACTTACAAGAACATCGTAGTAAAATGGACACGGTATATAACATTATACATGACACGTCATACGCCGAGCGTACTGCTATTATGGAGCGCCGTAACTTAGATCGCGAACCAGAAATTCAGTATAATCAAGATCAAACAGTTTACATTAAAAACCCAGCTGCTAGTAGGCAGAAAACTGCAGCCCGCTATACGCATGATAAGGTTGTTACTAATCTGCCAATACATATTTACACATCCAGAAAACGAGGCCCAGTTGCCAAGACTAGACTTAAACGAGAAAAGAAAAATAATGAGGTTACGTTGTTACAGGATCCCCTTACTCATGGACCTGGACCGAGCACAAGCAGGTCCACTAACACAAAACATGATCCGACTTGATGACCTCTCCGACGGACCTGGACTTCTCCCCTTTAAACTTGGTTCAACGAAAATTGTATCACATGACCATACCTTCCTCCAAGAAATTGACCTTGACGAAATCCAACAACAGATTGACTCACTACAGACTCAACTAACTGATCTATCCAATAGGGTATCCAATAGACATTTTGCTCTATTTAAATATCAAATATTGCATTTATTCGGCAAACTTAATAAAACTTCACTAGAATTAGAAACCTTTGAACCAAAAAGGCTTAAAAGAGGACTTTTTAACCCGCTAGGAACTTTCATTAAAAGTATATCGGGTAACCTCGATAACGAGGATGCTCTGAGATTCGAGAATGCTCTTAAAATATTGCAAAACAATGACAAAGACCTTTCGGATAGTTTTAATAAGCATATTAGTTTATATAAAGAAATGACCATCCAACAAACTCAAATTTTAAATAATATCTCTTCAAATCAAAGAAAATTAGAAAAAGCAATAATTTCAATAAGTAATACATCTGTAACTGAAAAAGAACAGATGTATCAATTTACACAGATTTCCCAATTATTTAGCATACTTACGGAAAATATTCTGGAACTCTCATCTGAAATAAGTAGATTAGGTAATATTTTAGCTTTTAGTCGCACAAACGTAATGCACCATTCTATACTATATATAAGTGATTTAAAAAATATGTTAACACAGCTTAAAAATCTATATAATCCCAATGCGTTACTAAACTTAGATGTTAGGTTTTATTACGATCTAATTACCTTAGGATCATATTTTATTGATAAGAAAATTGTAATTGTCTTGAAGTTTCCTTAATGTCTCTAGAAACATATGACCTTTATAGACTCTGTCCTGTTCCTGATAAAAACTCAGAAATTATCCTTCCACCATTCCCATACATGGCATCCAATTCCCAGGAATTTGCGTACATGGAGGCTGAATGCCCGAAGATCGACACCTGGTACATATGCAAGCAGCAGCTTAACCATCAAACCCGAACACGCAGTGACTGCGTCTTCAATCTCATTTATCATCAGAATACAGGAGAGTGCCATCCTACATCCATATCACTCCTGAAGGAAGCACTACTAGAATTGGACAGTCAACATTATATTTTATCATTACCTAACAAAATCAAAGTAAAAATATCATGCGGACAAGAAAAATATCATCTGTTAAAAGGAAGCTACTTCGCAACGATTCCCCGAAATTGCAGCATTCACACACCAGAATTCACAATTGTTAATACTGATGACAAATTTCGTGGGCAACCTGTTGAAATAATGACATTCCCACACTCGACTCCGATGTCAGCAAATTCGAAGAAAAACTTACCACATTATAATTTCACAACAATTGATTTGAACAAATTACACAATATTCAACATCAATTACTCATTGTCCCACCTGTTAGAATTAACACCGTGGATTTATCCAGCTTATATCACACCACGATACCTACATACGTCATCATACTGTTAAGTGCACTTGCACTCATTAGTGTGGCTTACTACCTGAGACGGCGTAAGATCCAACAGCGAGTTAAATCTACACAGCCTCAAGAGATGGAAATGGCATCAGCGGGTTCTACACCATCCATCGAAGAAAGAAAAGCCGCAACATTTGCTCTCAATCTTCGCAAATAGTTGCTCATCTAGGAGGGAAGGTGTTACGAGTACAAGACTCGTCTACGTCACTCATACGTCACGCGTACATTATGTGTTTCCCAAGTGCAGGTGGCTCGATTGAGCAATCGTGTTGAAAAGTGCTTATTAGACAGATTTAGTTAATGTAAAACCTTCGGACAGTTTTGGGAGTTGCTTGAGCTTCAATCGTGGAAGCATCTTGACGTATAGTTTGTAAGACCGGATCATCGGGATCAATTAGTATAAGTAATTTTGTAAAACATTTAAATAAATAAAGTTATAATTTAAAGTTTAGTTTTTAAAAACCCTACCTGACGGCTCAATTCCGTAATTAGCATTTGGCAAGTTTATTTATCTACTGTTTGTTGCCAAAGCATCAAATATATTCTATTCAATAGGTAACTAATGGGCTTATAAATTATTGTGTTCATTTCTCATTACATTATTAGGTATTTTATTGATAAGTGGTATCGACAAGGCGCGTCCTTCAATGTGCGTACTTTACAAAGTTTTTGTTCTGTGATTCTATCAGATCAGATTTTTTAATTTCCCCAATACCCTTACTCGATCTTAATAGGCTGGTGAACTACGCCGCACGCTGCAATCTCTAGCTTGTGGTAAAGCGCGCGTTCTAGGCAAATGGCCGCGCGGTCGAGAAGTACAAGATGCAGATACATTCGCCTTCAACAACGACTTCACCAATAAACTGTTCCGCATCAAGATCAACCAAATACAAATGAAGGAGACGGTACGTATACACCCCGCCCCCCCCCCCCCTCACACACATACACAGAGAGAGAGAGACAATGAAAATAATCATTTATTCAGTTTAGGCTGTTACAAGCACTCATGAATGTCTAGATGCTACGCCATCGGTTCGTAAATCTACGACGGGAGACCTTGTACTGAGAAGAACCGGCAAGAAACTCAGCAAGGGCAGTTTTTTTTTCTCTCTGTTTTATTATTAAGAGAGTTGTCAAGTAGAAAAATGACTTCAGAGATGATACATGAAGTCACCTTTCATAACATAATGATCAAATATACATTAATTGTTGACCTGCATTTTGATTGCTGGGTCATACAGTATAGATACATAAAGACAAATATACACAAACTAACCACTTGCTTTCGTTCTATTAATAACACATTTTACTTTTTTTAAGTTAGTTATTGTAAAACACTGAACCTATTGGGATTTCAAAAAAACGTCGTATTTGAGGAAAATTTAAATACAAAAAATATAAAAAGTCTTGTGGATGGCGCCATATACTTTTTAAAAACAATAGATTTTTCCTAAAATATATTTGACAGTCGTATGTATGAATTGAAATCTGTCCCAAAATATTGAGTGCGCATTGGAAACCAGATTAATAAGGCATTCCACCCTCAATAATGTAAAAATAAATAAGGAATTTATTCCCTGAATTATTTTTAACGTTTTGTATATTACAAATTTGCAAATCAAGTCGATAGCGTTATAAAATCCTTAACGTCGTAGAAAATGTGCTCTTCTAAACAAACCCTTATTACTATTACATTAAAAACGAGTGTTGTTTGTTCCGAACAGAGCGAGGAACAGAAGGCGACGGAGGAACGGGTGTTCCAGGACAGGCAGTACCAGATCGACGCGGCCATCGTTCGCGTCATGAAGATGCGAAAGGCGTTATCTCACAACCTGCTCATATCCGAGCTATACAACCAACTCAAGTTCCCCGTCAAGGTGACCGATATTATCACTCATATAATATGTTTCTAACCCGAGGGTACTTTAAGGATCGCAATAGAGATCGACGCGGCCATCGTTCGCGTCATGAAGATGCGGAAGGCGTCATCTCACAACCTGCTCATATCCGAGCTGTACAACCAACTAAAGTTCCCAGTCAAGGTGACCGATGATAGTATCTCATTTAAAATATGTTTCCTACCCGAGGGTAGTTTAAGGATCGCAATACAGATCGACGCGGCCATCGTTCGAGTTATGAAGATGCAGGAGGCATTATCTTATAACCTGCTCATATCCGAGCTGCACAACCAACTCAAGTTCCCAGTCAAGGTGACCGATACTATCAGTCATATAATATGTTTCTAACCCGAGGGTAGTTTAAGGATCGCAATAGATATCGACGCGGCCATCGTTCGCGTCATGAAGATCCGGAAGGCGTTATCTCACAACCTGCTCATATCCGAGCTATACACCCAACTCAAGTTCCCCGTCAAGGTGACCGATATTATCACTCATATAATATGTTTCTAACCCGAGGGTACTTTAAGGATCGCAATAGAGATCGACGCGGCCATCGTTCGCGTCATGAAGATGCGGAAGGCGTCATCTCACAACCTGCTCATATCCGAGCTGTACAACCAACTAAAGTTCCCAGTCAAGGTGACCGATGATAGTATCTCATTTAAAATATGTTTCCTACCCGAGGGTAGTTTAAGGATCGCAATACAGATCGACGCGGCCATCGTTCGAGTTATGAAGATGCAGGAGGCATTATCTTATAACCTGCTCATATCCGAGCTGCACAACCAACTCAAGTTCCCAGTCAAGGTGACCGATGATACTATCTCATATATAATATGTTCCCAACCCGAGGGTAGTTAAAAGATCGCAGTACAGATCGACACGGCCATCATTCGAGCCATGAAGATGCGGAAGGCGTTACCTTACAACCTGCTCATATCCGAGCTGTACAACCAACTCAAGTTCCCGTCAAGGTGATTAAAACTCACACACAATTTTAACCAATTTGATAACATTGTGTTATATTCCTACTTACAGATGAAGTTATAAGTTGCATTTTGATGGCTGTTTATTGTCCTAAAAAATATTAAAAGAAAAACATGGAGTTCGTTATATAACTCATACTAGCCGCTGCTGCTGGGTACCCGCAACTTCCTCTGCGTGGTAAAATTGATTTCCCATGAAACTCCTGTACCGTTTCTCATTCTCTTTAAATTATTTTTTGCAAGTAACCTATAACCATCTTCAGGGTGTTATCTGTCTATGCCAAAACTCATTATAATCGAATATAGCTGTTTAGACGCGGAAACATTTTTTAAAATTTAAACTTTTTAAAATTAGAACGAATATGGCTTAGAAAGCTTAGTTATTAACGCAAATTTTGACGTCCTCCGTAGCCGAGTGGTTTGTACGCCGAGTTTCATGGTGTCGCCGACTCGAGAAGTCCCGGGTTCGAATGTTTGTGTGATGAATATAAGCATTTGTACTCCAGTCATGGATGTTTAATATGTATTTCTATTTATATATACTTATATGTACTGTATATTATGGATTCTATCCGTTACCCTAGAATCCCATAACACAAGCCTTACAGTGCTTATATTGGGGCTAGGTTAATTGGTGTCAGTGTTGGAAATATTTATTTAAATATCATCACTTTGTCCCACAGCCCGCCGACCTGAAGAAGCGCATCGAGTCATTGATGGACCGCGACTACATGGAGCGCGACCGCGATAACCCCAACCAGTACAACTACGTGGCGTAACCGCCGTCCCCTGTCGCTAATACAATAAACGTTGCCAAGCAAAACCGAAACCTCTCTCATTTGCTCTCGTTCATTCATTCACATGTCTTTTTTAGGGCCAATTGCACCGAAATTCTTAAGCTGCGTACGGAAAGCACATTACAGTGTTCCAGAGTATAATGCGATTCAACTAAGAATAGGACCGACTGGGCGCCATATTGTGACGTCATAGCTGTCAATTTAAACTAAATAGGTAAAGTGAGCAAAAAAAATGTTTATTTATTAAGATTGTGCGAGAAAACATTAATCAGAATCTAGCTCTTCAATTCCGCTCATCTGTGCATTACCGCCGGAGCAGTTATGAAAAATCATGCACTATTACTAGATCACATGCGGACATGCATCCTTTATGTAAACGAAAGTTTTAAATCGAGTTTCTGAACGCAACTTAAAGTGACATTTGATTGACGATTTAGGTTAGCAACCATTCATAGCCAAATCTAAATAAATGAAAAAGAAATATCAATCAATATTCATTATCAAGATTTGTTATTGTTTGTTTACAAATGTTTGGTTTTTATTCTAGAATTAGCTGGGGGCTAAAAAAGGGTTCCAAGTTTTTTTTGCAAACCGTACTTTTCAAGCGATGTTTGACAGATGGAGCTCATTGGCTTTCCTATTCTTATTTGAATCGCGCTATACGCGTAGTCAAATTCGCGTGACCTAGAACGCCACATAAATACTTAAAGCTACGCGTACCCTCTACGATTAGCTTTGAGTATGGACATGGCGTTCCGAGGTACGCGTTACTGACTACGCGTACCCTGGAACGCGCTATCCGTACGCAGCTTTAGAGAGCGATTCAAACTTAATGGCGATTGTGAAGTAAACGTAAAACAAGATACAGTAAACGAAATGTAGGATGATGAAAACCGAACTGAAACCTGCACAAGTTGTCGCTCGCTGCTGACTTCACAAACCGCCATTGTGTCTGAATTACACTATTAATCCTATTAAACATCATATCATTTGAAATTTAATAATTGTCGAAAGTCATGTGGAGATAGGACTTGTACATGTTTAGCTTTTAACTTTGATTAAAGAACTTTGGTGCAAATGTGCTTATGTGTAATGATGTGCGATGTCTACGGATATTTCACGGATCTTTTACACCCGTCACAAACTACTAGCTATCCTGCGTCAATTCTGTATCATATCTTTATTGTGCGCTTGAAGTTGAACTTGTCCGCTAATATGAAGATATTTCAAACCTTACCGTGCTAGTAATTAATATGAATTCATATAACGAATTTGCCAAATCTGTCGATTGTTTTCCTGAAATGCCGATGATTGTTACGTTTGCTGGATAATTAATGGTTCAAAGAAATGACTGCTTAACGTTAGTGACAAACTGTTATGTTGAACAAATAAATGGTAATAATTTTACTATCTGTTTGGGAACATTACTAATTCCGAAGTCCTAATTCTCCTACCATGACATGGTGACTAAACTGGCCTAATCATTGGCATCTCATGCTCTATATAGTGTTTTGTCAATGAAGAGACGTTTTGTTGAATTTTCTTTGAAAAAACCATATACATTTTAGGTCTTATGTAATGGTTTTCGAAATGGAAAGACAGTCCGATAGGGTTTAGTTTTCATAAGCGCAAAGTTGTATGGAATTCGAGAAACGTCATCTAATAGAAATCATAACATACTTCAATAACGAAAACATGGCTTTTACTAGCGAATGAGTATCAAAATCACATTTCATTTTTGCTCAATAAAAATTTCCTTAGCAGAGCATGGAGTGTTGTTTATGTAAATGTAGATAGATTAACACTTTATCATATGTCCTTCCTATAATTGTCGACACAATATTAAATTAATTTAAGGCAATTTATCGAATTCTTGGATAAAGCATATCTGTCAGTAATTATTACTCAGGCAAAAGAAATTCCATCCTCAATACCAAAAATGACATCCGTAAAAACTAAACGACAGGACTCGTACGTATTTAACAAACCATTTACATTGTGTCGGCGTAAAACGATATCAGTCGTATACATTTTATTTGAGAATTGAATAATTTGCCCTACGTGTATTTACACTAACCATTTAAGTAAACAAAACTGCAGTGAAAGTGACCGCAGCAAGCTTTTCACACAACAGCAATTGTCTTGCGCTATTCTACTAAATTCATAGGAATTGTAAATATATTGAAATTTGTTAATGACTAGATAGAATATCTGGGATAAAGAGATAAGCAGTGACCTAAAGAGATATCTCGGGTTGAGATCTTCAAATAGTTCTTACGACTACTAGTTTATATCCTAGAACATAACGTGTGATATTAGAATGGATCGTCCTCCAGTGACTAGTTCGCTATACTCCCATTGATACCTTTTATACTATGCAGATTCTCTAAACTTAAAAGTGAATTTGACAGCAGTCCCTCCTTGTCATTATCCATAGTGTATGATAAGGATATAACTACTGGCAGATCTGGTTTTAGGATTAAAGAATCATGCCCGAAACAGGGCCCCAATTCCCGAGGCGTAGATATTATATCACCTTCGATATCAGAAATTTCCATATTCGATATAATATACAAGGACGTACATTGCATTTTAAAATGCCACAAGTAGTCCCCGCCCCAACTTCCCTAGGCAAGAGCCGTCAATAAAGCGCACTAAAGTAGTCTCTTTCACTCCAAGCATTAAGCAGATTACATCTCGCTCTTTAGCTTCCACGTATCAACGGTGTCAGCAACTGTCAAAATAAGTAAACACTAAATATTTTTAATTTAATTTCTCTCTAGTAGTTCTCGTGTAATTTGTATCTAAAAACACAGATGGGGTTTTTGTCTGGAAAATTGTAAAATAGCAATAGAATTTTTCGTCATCAGTTGATATTCTACTATATAAAAATAAGTCGGGTTTTCCTTCCTGACGCTATAACTCCAGAACGCACGAACCGATTTCCACGGTTTTGCATTCGTTGGAAAGGTCTCGTGGCTCCGTGAGGTTTATAGCAAAGAAAATTCAGGAAAAATTAAAAAAAAAACTTCTTTTAATCACCAAACGAAATGTTACATAAAACGAAGCCATCTGGTGGCGAAACGGAGTTCGCGGGGTTTGCTAGTTTTCTATAGATATCCCTACTTTTGATATTATCTCGAAGCCGATATAATATCTGCGCCGCGAGAAATGGGGCCCAGGCTCATTTTCTATTAAAACCCTGATAAGGTAAAACTTAGTTAAAAACGAGTCGTGATAAAAATCGCTATGGGCAATTTCAACTTATTAAAAGGTGCAAATATTATACAATTGTCTTTTTTGATTTGCATAATACATAAGAGATGTTATTATTAACAAGGTTGTATGAAATTATTTTTAAGTATTTCCTATTTTACATGTGTTGAAAACTCATGGTTTATTTTGTATTTAAAAATACACGATCGTCCATACAATGTTCGTAACAAAAATTCCCCCACGGGGCGTGTGGTTTATAATGTATGTAGATCTAAATTTATTTTGACGAATGGATTTTTGTTAATGATAGCCGCGCTGGAGGGATCAATAATAAAAAAATATTTATAATTTTCTCTGGTTGTTTTATTTTTACGTCTCCACTGTATAAACTATGAAATAAATAACAAATATGTGTATTTACAGATCTCTTGACATATTTTGATGTTACATTCTATACTAATAAATAAAAATGGTGAATTTTCGATCGAAACTGCTGTCCGAGATAATTGAGAAATTCCGAAGCACCTGTTGAGATAATATTAAGTAATTTATTATTTTTACAATTTACTAAAATTTTATTCAATCTTCATCAACCGAATCCTTTGCGAGTCGAAGCAGGCCGACTCCGCTGGCTGCTGCTTAGGTAAAATGGACCTATGTTGAGGGTGGTAGGGTAGTCTCAAGTTCACTTGTCCAGCATATTGAGCACTGTGTTGAGATGGTCGCGGTGGCAGTCCAGTTCGTCGGCTAGAGCGGCGGCAAGCGAGTGCGGCGTTATTTCACACCCCAAGTAGTCTTGCAGTAACACCTGTACCAAAATTATTCAAATTAGTTGCACCATTGAAATGGGAATAATGTTTTAATTTTTACAAGTCTTGTCACGCATTTCGTTTGAGTATTTAACAATGTCAATGCCTTCGGAACCCCCACAAAATCTTAAGTCATTAAGTCAGGCACTTATTATTTTATTTAGGTAACAAACAGTCTTATACAAACAATTTTACAATTTATGTTTACAAATAGACCTAAAGTACTATTGATACATAATTATTATATTCAAGCGGCATAAAAGTGACGGATAACTGTAAACATATGATATACATCGCCGCAAATAATCTTAATTCAAGCACTTATAGAATGGAAATGTCATCGTAATTACTAGCGCGTGCGAGGGGTCGGGGCTGGAAGACAGCGCGTGCATAGAAAAGTGGCCTGTGGATGCGTGGCGCCGCCGTGTCGTAGGAAGACACGGTGCGGGCGAGGGGTCGAGGCTGGAAAGTATGGTTGCTTTCCAATTACAGCATTATTGCGCATTATGCGGCATAATGCTTAACGTTGAGTGTTCCAACTACAGCAACGCTTCGCACAATTGAGCACTCTCAAAAGTGATGCTTTCGTGTGATGCGTGCAATCGTACCAACTTAGAGACAGAAAATTAACAAGTGTTTTTTCTTTAAGTTGGCATTGATCGAAATGTTTTATTTATATGTTATCGTTAGTAATATTATTTATTGTTGAAAAATTATTAAAGCTTTCGTTTCATTAAATAGTTTTTCTTAAATAATCAAAGTTCATTCAAACTGTTAAAAAATAAATATAAGTATGGATGAAGGTACCAACATTGACTTTTTTTTCAACACTAAACTTAGCGCACTCTGCTGGTGCATTTGAAAACTAATTCACGTTCCAATTAAGCATCAGCATAATTGGGCATTGTGCGGCACTGAGTCGCATTATGCTCTGTAATTAGAAAGCATACTATGAGTGGCGCGTGTGAGTATAATGATACCTGCGGATGCGTGGCGCCGCCGTGTCGTAGGACGGCACGGCGCAGGTGGTCGCCAGCGGCGCGGGCGAGCGGTTGCGGTTGGAACGCGGCGCGCCACACGCTCCATGCGGTGGCGCGGGAGATCAAGTACGAATAGTACTTGGCACCGTACCCCACCAGGTGGCTGAACCGGTGTTGCCATGCCTGCGAAAAAGAAGTCAGTAGGGCAACTCCTATCATTCTCGAAAATAATTCATTTGGTCGACACGTGTCGTTAGTGGCAAATAAATTGTCTTGCAAATGTCTCTAAACGAAGCAGAAACAAAGATTTGTACTGAGCTGACTCTCATTATAAAAAGTTACATTTTCAAAAACAATTATCTTTGTGAATAAATTGCATAAGGCGCTTTTTTAGTTGTTTTCCTGAATGAGCGGGTGGGTTTTCCACAATGACTTATTGGCAACTTACATTTATTAGAACAAAGAATCAATTAAAAAAGAAAGAACGGCGATAAGAGAAAGCACAAAAACGTACAAAAACGGATTATATACTTCCAGACACATCTTTCGGCCCTATTAGTTACTACTACTACTTAAGTTTCAACGGTCCGTAGCAAAAATATAATGAAGTTAGGGTTTGGAATAATTAATATATTTTAAAAAATGACAATAAATCAACTTCAAAACTTTCTGCTCAATGTAACATTTATTTTTAGCTAGGGACCGTCAAAACCATATTGGTCAAAACTTAAAATGCTAGGAGTATATATTACAGAGTCTGATATACGGACCGTATTCTCGACGTATGGCAGGCCGTAGTACTGCTGTTGTACGTTTCGTAGCACCTCCGTAGTGGCGGCGGGCGCGCGCGGCCCGTGGTACTGTTGGTCCAGAGCTGAGTAAAACACCTACAAGGAAACAAAATACAAAAATTACATTACAAGTTAATGAAGATTTTTGATTTTGGTTTTTTTTTATTAAAGTGAAACTTTATTTCGGACAAGGTGTAAATAAAAAAATCCTATGGAAAAGATGAAACGGAAATGCGTCACGAGCATCACACGTCTACATATGAAGTGTGGAATGCGCGCGTAGCTCTTCCCGACAAGCATGATAGTTGGAGGGTAACTCGGCGAAGGCTGAAACGTTACGAGCGTCATACGCGGCAATATATACATATGAGTGAAGCGTGCGCTGCCCCATTCCCCTTACCTTATGCTCCGCCTAATGTTAGGTTATTTAAGAAAAGAAGTTTCACATCAGATGTGTGGTCCATGCACACTAATTTTTATTATATACGAGGCGCAGCAAATTGTCCCACCTCACCTGATGTTAAGTGTAAGTGGAGTCCAGTCGCGAAGATAGATGATGCTTCAGAAAGATTGCCCCTCTAGCCATTCTCACCTTGCCGGCCTGAACCCAATCCCCTAAGCCCTGGTATCCTACGTGGCACCAGATTTCTAACTGGCATGCTCGCTCACCGCAAGATAATTGTCCGTTGTAGGCCTCCCCCCAATGTGCGGTTGCTCCGAAGTAAAAAGGGATCTCCTTTTTACTTCGCAACATCTCAGGAGCCATGCAATATGACTCGACGCCCCCCACACAGAGCCGCTGATCCTCGTCCCCACGGCAAACGCGGTTTTTTTAAATTTAATGTCGCACGCGAACGCGATTTTTTTAAATTTAATGTCGCACGCGAGACAGCCTTAATCCCGCTTTTCGGGAATAACTGAACCGTGCGTGCAGCATACTGAGAAAGTGCGGGCGGGTGGCACAGACAAGCGTGGACTGGCCGCACGCCCGGTGCGTAATGAAGATAAATATGCAATAACTTTTGATTATATACGTTTTTTTACTATGTCCCGCTTTCGACGAAAGAATCCCGTTTTTTTCACTCGACAAGTTCCTAATTCCCGCCTTGGCAAAAAAAAAACTGGCAACGCCGAGAGAGAAGGAGATTCTCACCGGCGACGGCGTGGGTATGTCTTCGCGACCTATGCCACTGTTAGTAAAACAAACTAGAAGAGTAATTATTTTCTAAAACCTAAAGACAGATGTACAAACCTGAAGCTGCATCTCGCTGGCGCCGAACAAGTATTTAGAAGCGCAGAGCCGATGCAACATCTTCTCCGGCATGGGCTGCCGCGTCTGGAAGTGGCGCGCGAACCGACTCACCACCTGCCATCAAATATTTATAAAACATTGGCCCTCACAACGTCACATACATAGCTTCGTTCACAAAGTTAAACTACATCTCTTTTACCAAGTTAGAAAGCGATATCTTAAGACAAAAATCTAGTTATGATATGGCAAATAAAAAAATATTAAATATTAGCATAACAAATGACTTCATCCTCACATCTAATAGTTATACTCCTACGAGTTTTTGTATAAATAAAAACATCAGAAGTCGGTTGTAATGACTGGTCATAAGATGGGTGGCCGAAAATGTGCTTCAGAAGGCGGGTTAAGGCATTGGACCCAGCATTATCTGTAGTCATTCGTTAGCGCCCATTATTCCGCACTGTGTTAGCATTGTGGGTCATGGCTCAATATTCCTGTTTCATCGATAAGGAGATCCTGCGCTTTGGCATGTGGGGATCTTTACACCCTAATGACAAAGCCGTGTTCTACTATTATTACTTTTTACACAACTGGCAAAAACAGCGTGTTCAGGGTTCATGTCTGTACAACTCTTTATTCCACCATAACTTCTAAACGCCTAAACCGACTTAGAGGTAGGTATTAGTATGCGGTATCGTTAGAATCCTTTCACCATCCCGGGTATTATAGGATACCTAACTAGTAAAACTGAAATAATAGCAATGACAAAATGACAATTATTTATGTTAATTAAAAAAAACTGGTAGCACGCGCGCGGACCAGCATCGAGTGCATCGCGTGCCCCACCCGTGGGACAGTATAATATAGCATGAGCACGGAGGGCAGCTCGGCGAGGTCGGTGTGGCACCGCGTGCCAGCCACGTGCTGATAGCGCGCGCGGCCCAGCATCGAGTGCATCGCGTGCCCCACCCGTGGGATAGTATAATATGGCACTGACCGCGGGACACGAGGCGAAGTACTCCATGAGCACGGAGGGCAGCTCGGCGAGGTCGGTGGGGCACCGCGTGCCGGCCAGGTGCTGGTAGCGCGCGCGGCCCAGCATCGAGTGCATCGCGTGCCCCACCCGTGGGATAGTATAATATGGCACTGACCGCGGGGCACGAGGCGAAGTACTCCATGAGCACGGAGGGCAGCTCGGCGAGGTCGGTGGGGCACCGCGTGCCGGCCACGTGCTGGTAGCGCGCGCGGCACAGCATCGAGTGCATCGCGTGCCCCACCCGTGGGATAGTATAATATGGCACTGACCGCGGGGCACGAGGCGAAGTACTCCATGAGCACGGAGGGCAGCTCGGCGAGGTCGGTGGGGCACCGCGTGCCGGCCACGTGCTGGTAGCGCGCGCGGCCCAGCATCGAGTGCATCGCGTGCCCCACCCGTGGGATAGTATAATATGGCACTGACCGCGGGGCACGAGGCGAAGTACTCCATGAGCACGGAGGGCAGCTCGGCGAGGTCGGTGGGGCACCGCGTGCCGGCCACGTGCTGGTAGCGCGCGCGGCCCAGCATCGAGTGCATCGCGTGCCCCACCCATGGGATAGTATAATATGGCACTGACCGCGGGGCACGAGGCGAAGTACTCCATGAGCACGGAGGGCAGCTCGGCGAGGTCGGTAGGGCACCGCGTGCCGGCCACGTGCTGGTAGCGCGCGCGGCCCAGCATCGAGTGCATCGCGTGCCCCACCCATGGGATAGTATAATATGGCACTGACCGCGGGGCACGAGGCGAAGTACTCCATGAGCACGGAGGGCAGCTCGGCGAGGTCGGTAGGGCACCGCGTGCCGGCCACGTGCTGGTAGCGCGCGCGGCCCAGCATCGAGTGCATCGCGTGCCCCACCTCGTGGAACAGGTTGTCTACCGCCGCCGCTGAGAGCAATGCTGGCCCGGAGCGGTGCCCGCCGCTTAAGGATAGCATGACTACCACCACCGGGTTCTGTGTGGGAACATAATATTGAAAAAGCTTATTTTGTGGCATAAACCTTGAGCGTACAACTGTAACATAACGAATAAGTTTGTGTGTGAAGTCGACTACGAACGTTACCTTATATCATATAGCAGCATTGTTAAGAACATTGTTAGCAAAATATATATTGTTGCTGTCACTCGCTTAGTAACGTGTGGCAACAGTATCATGCTGAGGCAGGGTTCTGATTAACCACTATATTAATATTATAGTTTTAAGTCATTTTCTAATTTAGTTTTTTTTTATATTAATGTAAATGTGTTGTTTTCATTCTATTTGTAATACTTGTGTCAAATAGTTAATAAAAAATCTCTCCCTCTCTCTCTCCCTCCCTCCCTCTCTCTCTCTCATATAGGTATGGAAAATTTCCACTAAAATTTTAACACAAAAAAAATTACACTTCGCAAAATATCAAAATTAGCTGTTGAGTAAAATTTTATGGTAATGAATCATGTAAAGAGCTAACATTCATATGATGAGAAAAATTGAAAAAAAAAAACTTTGTCATATTGCAGAATTTGCAGACAGCAACATTTTTACACATATTGGTCTCTGTATGACAAAATATCATAACAAATAGTAAGCAACAATACAGATTGTTCAGTTTTGTAAATTACTTGTAAATATTATTTAATATATTATCAGTAATTAGCACAAACAAAAGTAAGTGAGACATATTAGCGCCGCTCATACAGGTCATAGTAGATGTGCCCCAGTGACTCGCTCCCTTCAGCAGCTCTCGCTCGCACCCACCTGGTAAATGCCGCCGAGCAGCCGCTTGCCGGGCTTTATGGTGGAGTGGTAGTCCTGGTACGGCTCGTAGAGGCAGTAGATGTGCCCCAGTGACTCGCTCTCGTGTGATTGGGACAGATATACTCCCCTCGGCAGCTCTCGCTCGCACACACCTGTTAAGTGCCATCGGGCAGCAGCTTGCCGGACTGTATGGTGAAGTGGCAGTCCTGGTGCGGCTCGTAGAGGCAGTAAATGTGCCGCAGTGACTCATTCTTGTGTGAGAGGGACACATATACTCCCCTCACCAGCTCTCGCTCGCACACACCTGGTAAGTGCCGTCGGGCAGCAGCTTGCCGCCCTGTATGGTGAAGTGGCAGTCCTGGTGCGGCTCATAGAGGCAGTAGATTTACCGCAGTGACTCGCTCTCGTGTAAGAGGGACACATATACTCCCTTCGGCAGATCTCGCTCGCACACACCTGGTAAGTGCCGTCGGGCAGCAGCTTGCCGCCCTGTATTTTGAAGTGGCAGTCCTGGTGCGGCTCGTAGAGGCAGTGGATGTGGCGTTGTGACTCGCTCTCGTGTGAGAGGGACACATATACTCCCCCCGGAAGCTCGCTCGCACAAACCTGGAAAGTGCCGGCGGGCAGCACCTTGCCGCCCTGTATGGTGAAGTGGCAGTCATGATGTGGCTCGTAGAGGCAGTAGATGTGCACCAGTGACTCGTTCTCGTGTGAGAGGGACAAACATACTCCCCTCGACAGCTCTCGCTCGCACACACCTGGTAAGTGCCATCGGGCAGTAGCTTGCCGCCTTGTATGGTGAAGTGGCAATCCTGGTGCGGCTTTCCGGGCCGCTCGTATAGGTCGCAGTAGATGTGCCCCAGTAAACCTTCGCTCTCATGCACTACGGCCAGTTTGTATACGTCCGGAGACCACGATTCACCTATCGACAGCATAGACTACATATAAATAACTAGAGACCCAGCCCCGCTACGCTTAAGAGTAGATCTTCTAAAATTCAATAGGGTATTTGACAAGTTTAACAAAATGATCGCACGTTATTTACTAATGTTTATGGAGTCCATGTTGTGTATTTCAGTTAAAATACCTAACGCCGCAAAAACGTTTCTTTGGACAATATGGCGTCTCACTGATATGTGACGTTACACGACTCTCATTAAAACGTCGAACAATACAATGTAATGTCACTTTAACCGGAAGTTTCCTAGTGTGTGACGTCATTTTAGGGTCCACCAATCCTAGGCGTTTTCGGTCACGAGACAATAGATAAGAAAACTATCATCTTTTTCGTGATTTTTTAGTAAAATTTTAAATATTTTTTTCCTGTAAAAATAGTAGAAACCCCTGCCAATATTCATTCTAAATACAGATGCTAACAATTCGCTCTCTATTTTTAATACAGTCAAATACCCTATTCGAAAATAATTTATTCAGTCTAGGTTGTTACAAGCACTTCTAAAGGTCGAGAAGGTACGCCATCGCTTCGCAAATCAACGGCGGGAGACCTTGTACTCAGAAGCTTTCTCTTGCTTGGTTTACACGTATTTGTCCACTATGGCCGTCACCGAGAACGAACGAAGAAGCGACACATACATTTATTATCTATACATATATTAAAATAGTAGGAAATTCAAAACTATACATTGAATATTTTTTTAAAGAATACTTGGGGTGTAATCTACAATCGATACCGAAGCCAAAAATATAGTTTTTATGAATTTTTGTCTGTTTGTCTGTATGTATGTCCGGGATGGACTTAAAAAGTAGTGCATGGATTTACTTCAAATTTGGCACGAATATTCTTTAGAAGTCGGGTCAACATATAGGCTTCATATTATCACGCTATCACCTACGGGGAACGAGCAGTGAACCTTTATTTCTAACTAACTCTACGCATACGAAGTCGTGGGCGGTCGCTAGCATTTATTATAACCGCTTGTCCACCGTAAGCTACATCGCCCGAGTGCCGTCATCCCGGTACACGAAGTTTCGAGTAGATCGATGACCGACGTATAGATAACTCACTCTCTCTCTCTCTGCCAGTTCTTGTATTTTTAGCAATAAGGAAATGAATCCGAAATCGTCGCGGTGAACGAAAAATCGCCGTCACGTTATCTTGATCACGGCCACAAATACCTTTGTTCCCGGTGACGGTAGCGGTGAACAATCACTCATGCAGATATACCAATACATCGAAACCATGCTAAATCTTATACCAAATGGCGGAGTTATTTTATTGACACTTTTATAAAAGCTATTGAATGGGCAAAAATGTTTAATTTTCTCTAGTCCAATAAAGAGTAACATTATAAACAACACACCTGGTAGCATTTCTTCTGAATTCAGACTTATCCCGTACAGCTCTTGGCACAGCATGTTCAGGCCTTCCATACAACCGCCCAGTGAGAAATACGGACTGAAATCCGAGTTGGCAACATTCAGCAGCTGCGTCTTAGCTTTATGCGTGAAGTATGGCGTGTCCCAGCACATGAGCTGATCTTGGTATGGAGTCTCTTGCCGTTTCATCTTGAGCATCGCTTCGAAGTCCATATTGGCACGGTCGTAAAGGTTATCTGATAGTATGTCCAGAAATTGACGCACGTTGGAAGCGGTCTCCATTGTGCTCGCTTTTATTGCCCTGTTTAAAAAATATACAGATAACATTTCAGTGTGCAGTACAACGATATTAAATACCCTAGATACACCACGAGCGCTCAAAATGTGTCCCAATCAAGAAGTGCTTGAACTCCACTCAAGCACTTCTTGGTTCACAGTCACGCGCGGACTGTTACAAGATGCCACAGAGCTCCGCGAAAAAAATACTTAGGAGTACGAAAAGTGTCGTTTTTTCGACAGGTATCTAGTCGATGTTTGTTAATTTAACGTATTTGAAGTAAATTTTGATCTAATACTTACTATAAACTGATTTAATATAAAATATCTGTAATATTCAAATGCATGGTCGGTTATACGTCGCCATATAGCCGTCTCTTTTCCTCGCGGTCCGTGCCTGCTATATTGCTAACAGCACGTTCAGAATTGCGCGTAGAATCAAAGAACTAAGGTCTAAATTCTTCCGCATATATCAATATTGCTATCAATAAGTCGTAAAATTTTACGAGCTTGCATTTCGAACTGTCAGAAGTCCTTGACGCATGCGTTTTTTTTAAGACCATATACAGTATGTATTAAAGGTTACTTTCAGTATTTAAATAATGCCTTATTTTTGACTGATGATTGATTTTGACTACGCGATCATCTTACAGAGCTCCGTGGATCGTTCAATGTACCTTAGTTTCGGGCACGATTTTGTTCGTGTTGGTGTATCTAGAGTATTTAATATCGTTGGTGCAGAAGCTATGTATGAGGTTTTTATAATACTTTGATTTTTCTCTGCAAAACTTTAAGATAAATTGCATTATTATAATCAGATGAGATGTCAATTTACAACAGGACTAAAAAGCTTAAAGAAGACATTTAATTGTGCAAGAAAAAAAAAATAACAAATCGTTTTAATGGCATGGCTCTATATGTGGCCATATATGCGGTACATGGTAAGGTGCGATTCAAACTTAATGGCGATTTTGAGTTATCAACGAGTGCGAAACGGTTTAAAAGTTTCACCTCACATGACATCAGCAATGTCAGTGACGCCTTTTATGTAACACTCTATTTAAGCCTCTCTTGAAGCAAACCATTTTATAGTACTGAGGGTACACCATGGAGGCGAGAATTTGCATAATTTTATTGTCCGTGGAATGGAAGATCCCTGGAAACAAACAGTTGTGGCCTTCGGTGTTACCAGGTAATATGGATGGACTCGACTCCAGTGACGGGTGAAATGGTGCTTGCTGTAGGTATTAACTAGACTTGGAACAATTCCTCGGAGCACTCACCATGAAATAGTCTTATACTATCTTTACAGCTGTCATCACACTAATATTATAAAGGCGGAAATTGTGAGTGTGTATGTTTCTTACTTCTTTACGTCAAATCGGCTAGAGCGATTAAAAAAATATGGTATGGAGTTAGCTGACACCCTGGTTTAACACATAGGCTACGTTTTACTGCGGGAAAATAACCCTAATAAACCGCTGGTAACACCGCGGGGCACAGCTAGTTAAGTTTAAATCGCAATATACCTGTCCGCGTAGCAGTGGAAGCCGCACACGGCCGCCATCTCCTGGCGCGCCGCGAGGGCAGTACACAGCAGCTCCTCTTGTTGCGCGTCGGGCGCGAGGTACAGCCGGTACGCAGCCTCGCGCGCCGCTGCCTCGCCGCATTCCGCGTATACGCCACTCACCACTATGTTATCGCCCTCACTGCTGAAGCTACGACAATATTCTACAAATGACACTGGTAGCATAATAGTTGTGTGGGATCTTTGCCCAATAGGGTATTTGACATGGGTTTTGAAAACGATGTCACGCTTTACTAACGTTTCAGGAATCCATAAAATAGATATTCAGTTTCTGTATTTCAGTAAAAAATCTAATTAAAAAATTCCACTTTCCAATTTGCCACCAAAATGTTTCTTTAGCTGTATCTATTGAATTGTAATAAATGCCTAAGTCTATAGCTATTAGGTTTTTGATTAACCAAGTATTAAATCTTATACAATCATGAGGAAACTGTCAAACGCGATTGGAACTCAGAAGAGTTTCATTAAAGTTTATTTAAATAAACTTTAATTGTTAATAGTTAATTAATTAACAAATGTGTTTTACAAGGAAAATTTTTAATTATCTCGGGTATCAGATAGAAGACAACAAATACACGATCTTTCTGTATCAAGTTGACTGCTGATCCAATTAAATCTTTGAGTAATAATAACTTAACAGTTACTTCATAATGATGTATGTTGTAAAAAAATTTGATTATTCCTTTCCTTATATTACACAACAATGTTACTCAAAGTTAATTATTAGCCAAATATAAGATTCTTTTTAAAAAACCTTATCAACATTCATATCTTTAATAAATAAATGGATATTCATCATTTAAGCGTTTAGTGTAATTTGACCTACGGTTCACTGCCATTATTATTATCATTCACCTGCATTCTCATATAGTAATAGGATTAAATCAAACCTTTGATTTAATCCTATTGCTATAATGAAATTATACTTTTGTCTAATTGACATATTGAAAGCTCTTTTGAATTGTCCATTTTTTTCCTACAACCGATTCACAAAATTTATCTTTTTCATACATTTCTTCTTTGATAAAGTCTCATGTTATGCATCATATATAAAAATCTTATGTGATTATAACAAAACCAAACAATGAATGAAAACATGCATAGGAAATATATACTTACAATTGCCTAATATTAGATGGAACAGCACTCCTTGGAACCCTTCTTGGTTTTGCTGCCCCAGCCATGAATCGTTGCCCTGTTTGCAAGATTAGGTCATTGAGGGCAACCACCCTCTTCCTCGGGCCTTCTTCCAGTTGAATACCGCTCTGTTCAAAGTCAAAGAGGAAAAGTTCTGCCAAGTGCTGATCACCAGATGTCCCACGTTTCACAGAATCACGCAAAGCCTCATAGAGACCCTTATGTGTATTTAACCTAGTAAAAATAATCTAATTGTTGTAAATGATTGATATTATATTCCACTCAGTCCCGAAGAAATTCAAACCAGCATCTTCCGCACATTGCTAACCTACAATGCAAAGAGACGGAGCCGCCTTGCAGCCTACCAAATACTAGAGAAAATTTAACAGGCCCTTAAGATCTCAATAGCTGTTGGTTAGTGCGTCCACCTGGATAGCAGAAGATGCGGGTTCAAATACCATCTGAAAAAAGGACTCAGCAGATTTCTTTTCTAGTAAAATTTTATATTTATTGGCATTGCTATATTTAATGTAGTTTTATACATTATATCTATTTAAATTACAAAATTAAACAATTTGGTGTGTGTGATTTATATTAGTACAAATTTAATTTAATTAAAATTATATATATTTTTACTCACTTTTCTACAACTCCACTAACACTAATGCAAGCATCTTCAGCAGCAGCTGCAAAGTGAGGCTGTGGATGAGCAATCCTAACAAACTCAGCAAGGTCTGCTACTTTACACAGAGTATCTGACAACTCATCAAATATCTCCACCATGGGCCTTTTGGGATCATTTGTAGCCTCCTCAATCAGACGATCAGTAGCTGCTATGGCTTGTTCCTTTAGTGTGTAGAAACCCTCAAAAGTCGTCAGCTCTGGCTTATTAAATAAACCCTAAAATGAAAAGAGGTTGACTAACTATTCAAATTTTACTGTAGTACAGTGGTCAATGTCATTTTATTCTCACCGTTCTTTCCCTTAGCGAATCAAAGATTGGCCTAGATGTTGGTCTGGTATTAAATGCAGTGGCCAGTGGTGACCAGGTGGTAACATTACGAGCTGATTTTCTCCGTCTGGCATGTCTCAGTATCCACAAAGGTTTTAACATCTTCATATTGATAAGAATTTTAGAGCCTTAAAAAAAAAATTTAATTTTACATTGGTAATTTAAATTGATCTTTAAAACTACTAATTTTCATGTTTCGTACATACCTTTAGCAAACAATATTTACATAACTTGGAGATTTTTGTAGAGAAGATACGAAGGTAATATAATTTAAAGTATAGCTCCTCTCTTGAATTAAACCACAAAATATATCTGATCTCTGCTCTGAGTACTATCTAAAATGAAGTTAAGTTCTAACAATATCCTCCATAGATTTATGAATTCAAAAACAAGTAGTATATAAAAAAGTAATGTTGGAAAATATAGGAGAAACTATAACAGTACCAATGCTGTATTCCATTAAAAATTAAATATATTTATTTATGAAAAATTATAAAAGTTAATAATATAACCTCCACTTCCACTTCCACTACAGATTAGGGAGCACAGAAATCACAGATAACATATAAATAAAATAGAAATGTCAATGTAGAATACAGGTCACAGCACTAAAGCCTATGTTAGACGGATGTAATCCAGCGTACAAACCAAGGTGACCTTAGTGGGATCTTGGGTGGTTTTCCAATTACAGAGCATAATGCGACTCAGTGGCGCGGCGTACAATGCCGAATAATGCTGATGCTTAATTGGAACGTGAATTATTTTTCAAATGCACCAGCAGAGTGTGCTAAGTTCAGTGTTGAAAAAAATAGTCAATGTTTGTACCTTCATCCATATTTATATTTAATTTTTAACACAGTTTTAATTAACTTTCATTATTTCAAAAAAACTATAATGAAACGAGTTTTAATAATTTTTCAACAATAAATAATATTACTAACGATAACATATAAATAAAACAATTCGATCAATGCCAACTTAAAGAAAAAACACTTGTTAATGTTCTGTCTCTGAGTTGGTACGATTGCACACATCACACGAAAGCATTACTTTTGAGAGTGCTCGATTGTGCGAAGCGTTGCTGTAGTTGAAACACTCAACGTTAAGCATTATGCCGCATAATGCGCTTTAATGCTGTAATTGGAAAGCTACCTTGGTTTCCATCCACGTTATGATTTTCGGCTACACGGATGTAATCCATGCGCAAACACGCAATCGCGAATCGTCTTCTGGCGTGGCAGTTTTGTGTACAATAGACGATGAAAAAAACAAAAAAAGAAAAATGGATGAAGCGTTGGTTAAAAGAGCGAACGCTTAGATCCGTCTAGAATAGGCTTAACTCTAGGGCTGAACAAAAGGCGGAGGGGATAGTTGCGCATGGATAATACTGGAGACTTTCGTTCATAATGGATATTGTGAAATAAAATTCGTGTGATTTTGTATTACAACCATCTGCGCAACTGAAAAATTAGTGAAATCTTCAAAATATACGCTATTCCGGTCAAGTGGACGTGAGAACTTTATTGTAGTATTGACTACCACACAGAAGCTTATCAAAAAAACCAACTCTATACATTTCGTGCTAAATACTCCAAGAAACATTACAATGCGTCACACTTACATTCTAATGTAAAAATAGGAAATTAAGATTTGTATTTATGTATACGACTGAAGGACTTGAATCCAAGGTCATGAATAATAAAAAAAGCAATGCAAGGTCAATGTATCCATTGCCAATAAATAAAAAAAAGCAAGGCTAGGTACAAAATTTATATTTGTATTCTACTTGCTTGCTTGTTGCTGCTTATTTTCATTGAGTGAATAAATGTCGTGTGAATTTAATTAAATGGTTTCAATTCATAATTTATTAATGAAAAATGATGAGGTAGCTCAATACAGACTATAATTCTGTAATTCTCCTTACTCATTGACTGACAAAAAACTAAAAATGGTGAGTTCATGTGTTAGTGCTTTTGTTTTGCGTGTTTCTTGTACTTAGTAGTAAGTAATTTCATTAATTATCTCAGTCTACCCCACCGCCGTCAACACAGCAACGTCGTTCAACTGAAGAAACCAAGAAAAGTACTCCACCGACTTCTAGTATCGTTACCAGAAATGGAGCTCGCAAGGCTAAAATTCAAACACGCGCTATGTCTGCTGGAGCCAAAGTAAATAAAACCTATATTGTTCTATTCTAATTTCATTTTAACTAACAATAACACTGTAAAAATTTGTTTCGTTGAGTATGTTTATTATTTTGGAATCCTTAAAAACTAAATGACTATACTGACAAAGAAACTACTCGTTTTCCATATTAAGCAAGTTGAATCGAATTTACGTAGGTGTGGAACATTATCAATTATTTCACTCCCACATGGAATGTTCAAATGAAACTGTCAATAAATTCTGTTATTTTCTTTAAAAAATCCTTGAATATGCACTAAATTATGATTGGCTGACTAAGAAAACAGATAAGGCAGCTATAAATTGCTGTTATCTATTTATATTCCATAAAAGCTGCTTTAGTCTTATCTATTATTTTACTGTCATGTGTAAGGTGACTTCAGCTCACAACGAAATTAAATTTTATGATAATGATTGTTTTATTTTAGCCTTCAGCATCAGTGCTTGCTGCTAAAAAGAAGGCCAAACAGAAGAAAAAACAAACTTTTGATACTATTCTGAGAGATCACTATCAAACTGTAAGTCTTTTTACTGAGAACTGTTTTTAAATAGTTATTGTTGTGGAATCAGAGTATATACTATGATTCTACAACAATTACCATATTATATTTTGTATGTATTTATTCTCTGGAGAATATTTTAGAATATTCTAGCAACCAGTGATCATAGATCATAGCTCCTACAGGATTATGGTGTGTTAATATTTTTAACTTGTTCAATTACAAAAAAAAATATGAAGTACTAGAACAAACTAAAATGAATAAAATAAAAAGAATTGTAATGATACTAAACACTAAAATATTATGTATTAAGTTAAATGGTGCAGATTGGCTTTACAGGTGATGGAGTCCAAGAATAAAGTGAAGGGACCAACAGGATTTGTGACTGAACCTCGTATGGCTGAACACCATTGTCTGTGGGATGCGAAGTATCCAGAGTGTCCAGAACGATTAATAAGTGTTATTAACAGGTAACTAAATTCTATTTATTTCATTTGTTTTCTAATACTCGTATACATAGCTACCCTTCTTGCGAATAACATTTGTAGCTTATAGAGCATATTGATAGAGTAAAAATCTAGCGATCACTATTTTGTAGTACTTATATCATGTCACTAATAGCAGAGTGATGATGCTTTTTATTTTGCAAAGAATTTAATTGGTATTTGATATTATTCAATGAACGTAAAAATAAAACATTTTATTTATTTGCAAGAAAAGTGGTACAAAAGGTGTTACATTATTTGTTAAGACACGCACAATTCACCAGAATCTGGCATACAAATTTTATAAATATCTAAAAATAAAAGTGCTCTATCTATAAGCTGTCCAAACCAAGGGGTGAAAAAAAAATAGTAGATTACTGTCATCTTTTACATAAACCCATAAACTCCTCAACAGAATAAAAAAAGTTCCCAATCAACCAAGTTTTAAGTTTCCTCTTGAACGTAATCACTAGTCTTGTTTTGCTCTTAATTGTTATGACTTACTGTAGATACTTATGTGAATCCAGTATTGTGGTTTTGAGCATTAGTAGAAAAGATTTTGTCTTGGTAAATACTATAGATACGAAAAAATCATAGATATATTATTCATTCTATTTTGCTTAATGGTAATTAATAATTTGGTAGGAGAGAAGTCTTAGGGGCTCAGATACCCTCCCTCCCTCTAGATCTTTCACCATGTTTATCCCAACAATTCTCTGTATTTTTTTATATTTTACCATAATTTCTTTCTCTCCGATCAGTATATAAAATGAAAACAACATATTATAATTATAAAAACATATATAAATAGTCAAAAAATAATTATGGGTTATTTTTAGGTGCAAAGAATTGAATTTGATTGAGCAATGTGTCAATATTCCACCTCGACCTGCTACAAAAGAAGAATTGTGTGTGCTTCATTCACCGTCAGTTTATGAGATGCTCAAAACAACCCACAAGAATGATGACATTGAGTATTTAGAGGAGGTATCTGCAAAATATGACGCCATCTACATACATCCTGTAAGTTAGCTTGTTTAAATATAGTTTATTATTATCTAATGCCTTATCATATCTAACTGTTGACTTAGTGAATTACTAGAATTAGTTTATATTCAGATAGAAATGGGTCTAAATAAAACCAATGTGTATATTAAAGTATGGAATTAGGGCAGGGCTGGCAGTAAGAGCTATTTGAAAAAGACTTTCTGTGTAACAACTTGAAAAAGATTTTCTGTCTTAGAATTGGAAAAAGACTGTCATTTATCACTTATGCAATCTAGGTTGTCATAGCAAGCAATACTACTTCTTAAGTCTAGTGTTAGAAGTCTTAAGACATGTTTTTTAAACATATAACTTGAGTTTTAAATCTGAAAGATATTTACTGGAAAAAAATCTACCAGACCAGTCACCTTTATTAGCAGTATCTCAAGTTTTGACGCCTTTATTTATAATCGAAATAGCGGTATCTCGCAAAATAGGTGTAATGGTACAGTTTATGCAAAATTCATGCAAATCAATAAATAGTATGATAAAAACAATGTTAAAAAGGTTTTAACATCTTTAAGAAGATTTGTTTTAAAGGTGCGAAAACATAATTTACAAAAAGGATTTTCGGTTTATCAGGGGGGTGATGTATATATATATTTCTTCATTTTAAAAACTGCTAGGTTTTGCATATAAAGACGATAAAACGACACCTCGGCAAGTATATTTTTTTCTCCAATTTGTCCTGTTCTATTGTAGAGCACGCACGAAATCGCGCTACTAGCAGCGGGCTCTACCATCGACCTCGTAGACCGGGTAGTGAGCGGAGAGTTTCAGAACGGGGTTGCGTTTGTGCGTCCTCCAGGACACCACGCCATGAAGGCGGAGCCCTGCGGTTACTGCTTCTACAACAACGTGGCGTTGGCTGCCAAGCATGCTATACATAAACATGCACTAAACAGGTATGTCTATTGCATGATATACTTATATGCACATTTGACAACCTCCATGGTCGAGTGGTTTGTACGCCGCACATTGTGTTATTTCACCTCAAAATTACCACTCCCTTGATTAAAGGTGAATCAGATAAAGCTCTTCATTCTAAGCGCAAGAGTAAAACTCCCACGATTCTAACTATAATAGTTTCGACGAAATCCCGGTTTTTCTTTTTTTGGTCCACATTGTGAAAAAGAAATAAAAAAAATATTTTGTCTAAACTATTACAGTTATTTTACTTTTTACATTGTATTTCAAAAGGTATTATTTTTATCCATATTATGAGTCTTCTATGGCTGCCCTAGAGCTTGTAGGAACCGAGAAATCGGCGATTTAGTGATTTTCGTTTTTAATTTTTTGTGCTCATGTTATGCAATATTAAAGTTTATAATTTAGTTCAAAATGTAGCTAATAATGTAGACTATCAACTCAAAAAATAACAAGCTTTAACTCGGTGGTATATCGGAAATATTAAGAATTTAAATTTGTGGGACAATGTCCCACATTTTGAAGACTTAATTTTGAAAACGTAGTTATGCTACTTTTTAAATATTATACTATAATAACTATATAAATACGTTGTTATTATATTATTTACTATTTATATAAGATTATAAATGTGTTTGGTATGTTTGTTACATAATGATCCAGTTTTGTGGGCCAACTTGTTTGGATGAAATGTGGCACACAGGCATTAAGTTCTTCCCTATTAAGTGCAAATAAACAAATTAATCTGTTTAAACATTATCTGTCGTAAACACATTGTCTTCGTTATGAAGAACAGTTGTGAATTCATTTTCTTCACTTTCTATGCATGCAGTTTCGTCGTCGACATCACTTTTATCGTCATATAAACATCCCGAACTGTCTTTTTTTCGTTTTGCAGTAATTTGTCCTATGTCAGAATTTTTTATTACTCGCCACTGTCTGACTTTTGGGTCATTTTTTCACTTGGGATACAAAAATGACCCAAGAGTCAGACAGTGGCCAGTAATAAAAAAATCTGACATAGGACAAATTACTGCAGAACGAAAAAAAGAAATCCAAAATCAAATTAAGCAAAGTATGGGTCTATTGGTAGACGTTTTTAAGCCTAACTCAGGGACCACGAATGATGGTAATATGGCTCGTCGAGTATTCAAAAGTGAACAAAGCCGCCAGACGTTTGCCAATATACTTGATATTGAGAAATGGCTCGTAGATGATTTAAATGTAATTTTAATAGCCATCGATTCGGGATTACCAATAGACGCCCAAAAATTCGGTACTTTTTGTAAAAATATAGCTAAAAAATACGTAGAAAACTACAACTGGCACCCTATGACTACTACCCTTCACAAAATCCTAATTCACGGAGAGAAAATTATAGAGAATTCAGCGCTACCCATTGGACTACTCTCCGAACAGGCAGGAGAATCCAGGAACAAGTTTTGGCGTCAGGACAGAGAACATCACAGCCGGAAAGATTCTAGGGTTCATACCATGACCGACTTATTTCACAGGGCGCTCGAGTCATCCGACCCTGTGATATCGGCTATACGGCTAAAACATCGTGAAAATAACCGAATGAGAATGCCACTGCCACAGGCTGTAATAAATTTATTAAAACCGGACAGTTCGGGATGTTTATATGACGATAACAGTGATGTCGACGACGAAACTGCATGCATAGAAAGTGAAGAAAATGAATTCACAACTGTTCTTCATAACGAAGACAGTGTGTTTACAACAGATAATGTTTAAACAGATTTATTTGTTTATTTGCACTTAATAGGGAAGAACTTAATGCCTGTGTGCCACATTTCATCCAAACAAGTTGGCCCACAAAAGTGGATCATTATGTAACAAACATACCAAACACATTTATAATCTTATATAAATAGTAAATAATATAATAACAACGTATTTATATAGTTATTATAGTATAATATTTAAAAAGTAGCATAACTACGTTTTCAAAATTAAGTCTTCAAAATGTGGGACATTGTCCCACAAATTTAAATTCTTAATATTTCCGATATACCACCGAGTTAAAGCTTGTTATTTTTTGAGTTGATAGTCTACATTATTAGCTACATTTTGAACTAAATTATAAACTTTAATATTGCATAACATGAGCACAAAAAATTAAAAACGAAAATCACTAAATCGCTGATTTCTCGGTTCCTACAAGCTCTAGGGCAGCCATAGAAGACTCATAATATGGATAAAATAATACCTTTTGAAATACAATGTAAAAAATAAAATAACTGTAATAGTTTAGACAAAATATTTTTTTTATTTCTTTTTCACAATGTGGTATAAAAAAAGAAAAACCGGGATTTCGTCGAAACTATTATAGTTAGAATCGTGGGAGTTTTACTCTTGCGCTTAGAATGAAGAGCTTTATCTGATTCACCTTTAATCAAGGGAGTGGTAATTTTGAGGTGAAATAACACAATGTGCGCCGTTGTAATATTTCGTGACAGAAATATTTATTAGGACCTTTACAATTCCGTCAACATGTACACGCTACCTAGAGGAGTATTGCACTCCATTGCTTGTCTCTTTGTCTTCTGCAGTTGTTAAGTCCACAAATGTCAAATATGATTGGCGTACGACGCCGTTTGCAATAATTATCTACACCTTCTAATAGAGTTATTAATTTTGCGCCACCTATATAAAGAATTCATTCTAGAAAATTCGGAGCAAACAATACTAAATAGTTTATAAACATGTCCCAAGTGGACGACTGCTTATCCATAGGTCGCTGGTTCATATCCGGCTCGAAGGACCATGAAGGAAAACAGCAACTGTACATTTGCCTGGTAATAATAAAAAAAAAGTTTGCGTTAAGTACTTGCACGTTCAATCGATCTCCATAAAACAAAGGAAAAAGGAAATAGTATACAATGTTGTCAACATCAATATATAATATTGCCACAATAATATTGGTAATTCCAACTCAAAGACATTATATCTCTTTATATTGCAATAATTAGAAAATGTATTGTTGCAGAATATTAATTGTGGACTGGGACGTGCATCACGGGCAAGCGACGCAACAGATGTTTTATGAGGACCCACGGTAAGGATTGTTTCTAAATATCATATATTATATTCAGTTTTAATTACAACATATCTCAAATTTCAGACCAGTCGCCTACTGTAAAATACGCGTCGACTTGAAAACCTCCTCCGTTTTTTTCGTCGGTTAAAAACCTCAAAATCGGTTCACGCAGCTTGTAGATATTCGCGGACAACAATGAAAAAAAAAAGATATATACTGACGAATTGAGAAACCTTCTCTTTTTTGAAGACGGTTAAAAAAAGATGGATTAAATCGGTCGTCGTTCTCAAGTTTTTGCGTGACCGCGTTGTTTTTTATATATAAAGACGTATGTATCATACTGGAGAACCTTGATGGCGCAGTTGGTTAGCGCGTTCTGTCTGCGGACACGAAAGTTACGCAATCTCCGATTCGTTCGGATTTGAATGGGTGACCATTAAGGCTTCGGTAGGCACGTCAACTCAGTTAGTTCTGGCTGCATCTGCAGTCGTCATCAATTCGCACGGGTCCGCGTGGTGAGTCATCGCCCATTCGCACTATGCCATTCATAATTAATTCCTGTGCTCCAGCAGTGGGGTATACTTCTCGATCCAGTGACCAAAACTTAATTATCTCTAGCTCCTTCGTGCTTCGGAAGGCACTTCCAGGCCTTGGTCTCGGCTGCATCCTGCATCTGCGCTATCTAATGGATGCTATCCACACGGGCCTTCGTAGTGTGTCATCGTTTATTCTCCCTATGCCATCCATAAGATCCGGTGGCCAAAACTTCATTATTTCCAGCTCTTCCGTGCTTCGGAAGGCACGTCCAGGCGTTGGTCTCAGCTGCATCCTGCAACTGCTCTATCTCTTATGGATGCTATCAACCAATACGCACGAGGCCGCGTAGTGTGTCATCGCTCAATTTCCCTATGCCATTCATAAGATCCGGTGGCCAAAACTTCATTATATCTAGCACCTCCGTGCTTCAGAAGGCACGTCCAGGCGTTGGTCTCAGCTGCATCCTGCATCTGCTCCATCTCTTATAGATGCTATCCACCAATCCGCACTGGGCCGCGTAGTGTCTCATCGCTCATTCTCCCTACGCCATCCATAAAGAAGTCCTGTGCCCCATATTAAATAGACTGTAATGATAATGTATCATACTTGCACCAGGGTGGTATACTTCTCGATCCATCGCTACGAGCACGGGTCGTTCTGGCCGAATCTTCGCCAGTCTGACTTCCATTACGTGGGTGCTGGGAGAGGCCGCGGGTACAACTTTAATGTGCCGCTCAACGAGACTGGCATGGGGGATGCTGACTATTTAGCCATATGGTATCAGCTGCTACTGCCTATGGCATTTGAGGTGACTACCGTTTAATACATGCTTCTTTTATCTTAGACTTATAGTAGGAGAGCTAGTAATCTGAGTAACGGTATGTCTGTAAGGTTAGAAATTCTTATGATGATGAGTCATGGTATGCTTAGTACGGTAAGCATAGTCTCTCACGCCTCAGCCCTGCTCGTCATCAAGCCCGTAACTTTTGAAACTGTCGAAAAAATATAATAAAAAATGGTGCTGTAATCTTGAAATTATTATACAATTTAATTTATTCAATTAAAAGTTTAAAAAGAAATTACAGGCGTTTTCGTTACCGTTACTCCGAGGGTTTAGTAGCTCTTGGTCTTTTATCACCCTCCATACAATTATATTAACCGACGAATTGAAAATGATATGGAAGCATTACTCTCTATAACATAAACCGCTAAAACATGGTTCCAAACTCATATAGCTATAATTCAATATTAACGCGACACGCACACAGAGAAAACAAAATACTTTGACAAATCAAATATCTGCAAATGAATTCGGCTATCCGATCATTGGGTAAGATAATGTAAAACGGAAATCCCAACAAATCCCACTCTCGGCGTGTTGATAGCATTTTTTTCGCCCCACCCACTTGATCGCAGTTTGCGTGGAACCACTTTTTAGCATAGTTCATATTTCAGATTATTTCTAATTCGTTGGCTATAACGCGATAAAATTTAGCCTTTTTAATACTGACGATGTAACTCAGCCCTTAGTATGATCACCAAAACGCGATATGTCGACTTTTGCCTGTCAAACTACAATGGAGTTTGACAGTTGAGTGACAATAAAAAGCTTTATCGCGTTTCGGTGCTCATGCTACGGGGGCACAAATAATGTAGTATTATACAGTCGCATAAATTGAAGCCATTTGTACAAACAGTCACAAGACAATTTAAGCAAACCTTCAAAAAATCTTAAATTTGTGCTTTAAATGCTAAGCATAAGATTCGCTAACGATTTGTGTCAATATCCTTAATCAATTTCTTTATTTTAGAATTGGACATCGTAATTCGATTCTTAATAATTCATATTTCAAGAATGGTAAAATAAATTCATGGGGAGATCGTTATGATGTCAAATAATCAAGTAGATTTCTGTAAGCAATCATACTTTGCTTATTTAAAATTTTAGTGCCATCTACTAAATATTTATACATCTATTGCTCATTTGAATATTGTAAAGCTTTTTTTTTCTAAATGTTGATTTTTGTTCACCCCAGTATCAACCGGAGCTGATCATAATATCGGCAGGCTACGACGCTGCGATCGGCTGTCCCGAGGTACTCCATCCCTTACTGTTTCTACGCATTATTTATAGTGTTGTCTCTTTCAGTTCTCGCCTGAAATGGTTATCGTGTCCGCTGGCTATGACTCGGCCTTAGGGGACGAAAAGGTGAAACTTATTTTGTATTGTTTTATCAATTTTAATTTAATGAGAGCGAGGGGTTATTCGTGAAATTTCTTTTATTTAGAGTATCATGACGCGATTACATTTCGTTGTTAGCATGAATACGAGTGCCAATGGAATTCAGGTAATCGACTAAGACTGAATGAACGGAGTCGAGTAGAGAGTTCTACTTTGTTATAGCTAGGTCTAAGGCAAATAAATGTGTTACCCCACCTGATGTTAATCTAGATACATTTCTATTTTGTTATAGCTAGGTTTAAGGCAAATAAATGTGTCTACCCCACCTGATGTTAAGTGGTGGTAGAGTCCAGACGCGTAGATAGTTGGTTCAGCAGTTAGAAAGTGCTACACTATTTGCACCTTACCGGCCTGCAGAAATGCTTCTTCACGTCTCCCTTAAAGGATCCCAGATTGTAGGAAGGAGGGAACACGTACGCGGCCTAAGAATTCCACTTGCGAATAGTGCGACAAACAAATGTCACTATTTTTTATTATTTTGGGTGTGCAGGGCGAGATGGAGGTGACGCCTTCGTGTTACGCCACCCTCACGCACTTGCTGATGTCGGTGTGCTCCCGTGTGGTGGTGGTGCTGGAGGGGGGCTACTGCTTGCAGTCCCTGGCGGGGGGCGCCGCCCTCACGCTGCGCGCGCTGCTGGGCCGCGCCCCGCCCCCGCCCGCGCCCGCGCCCTCGCCCCGCCTGCAGTGAGTGTGTTACTACTGCCTGCAGTCCCTGGCGGGGGGCGCCGCCCTCACGCTGCACGCTGCTGGGCCGCACCCCGCCCCCGCCCGCGCCCGCGCCCTCGCCCCGCCTGCAGTGAGTGTGTTACTACTGCCTGCAGTCCCTGGCGGGGGGCGCCGCCCTCACGCTGCACGCTGCTGGGCCGCACCCCGCCCCCGCCCGCGCCCGCGCCCTCGCCCCGCCTGCAGTGAGTGTGTTACTACTGCCTGCAGTCCCTGGCGGGGGGCGCCGCCCTCACGCTGCGCGCGCTGCTGGGCCGCGCCCCGCCCCCGCCCGCGCCCGCGCCCTCGCCCCGCCTGCAGTGAGTGTGTTACTACTGCCTGCAGTCCCTGGCGGGGGGCGCCGCCCTCACGCTGCACGCTGCTGGGCCGCACCCCGCCCCCGCCCGCGCCCGCGCCCTCGCCCCGCCTGCAGTGAGTGTGTTACTACTGCCTGCAGTCCCTGGCGGGGGGCGCCGCCCTCACGCTGCACGCTGCTGGGCCGCACCCCGCCCCCGCCCGCGCCCGCGCCCTCGCCCCGCCTGCAGTGAGTGTGTTACTACTGCCTGCAGTCCCTGGCGGGGGGCGCCGCCCTCACGCTGCACGCTGCTGGGCCGCACCCCGCCCCCGCCCGCGCCCGCGCCCTCGCCCCGCCTGCAGTGAGTGTGTTACTACTGCCTGCAGTCCCTGGCGGGGGGCGCCGCCCTCACGCTGCGCGCGCTGCTGGGCCGCGCCCCGCCCCCGCCCGCGCCCGCGCCCTCGCCCCGCCTGCAGTGAGTGTGTTACTACTGCCTGCAGTCCCTGGCGGGGGGCGCCGCCCTCACGCTGCACGCTGCTGGGCCGCACCCCGCCCCCGCCCGCGCCCGCGCCCTCGCCCCGCCTGCAGTGAGTGTGTTACTACTGCCTGCAGTCCCTGGCGGGGGGCGCCGCCCTCACGCTGCACGCTGCTGGGCCGCACCCCGCCCCCGCCCGCGCCCGCGCCCTCGCCCCGCCTGCAGTGAGTGTGTTACTACTGCCTGCAGTCCCTGGCGGGGGGCGCCGCCCTCACGCTGCACGCTGCTGGGCCGCACCCCGCCCCCGCCCGCGCCCGCGCCCTCGCCCCGCCTGCAGTGAGTGTGTTACTACTGCCTGCAGTCCCTGGCTGGGGGCGCCGCCCTCACGCTGCACGCTGCTGGGCCGCACCCCGCCCCCGCCCGCGCCCGCGCCCTCGCCCCGCCTGCAGTGAGTGTGTTACTACTGCCTGCAGTCCCTGGCGGGGGGCGCTGCCCTCACGCTGCACGCTGCTGGGCCGCACCCCGCCCCCGCCCGCGCCCGCGCCCTCGCCCCGCCTGCAGTGAGTGTGTTACTACTGCCTGCAGTCCCTGGCGGGGGGCGCCGCCCTCACGCTGCACGCTGCTGGGCCGCACCCCGCCCCCGCCCGCGCCCGCGCCCTCGCCCCGCCTGCAGTGAGTGTGTTACTACTGCCTGCAGTCCCTGGCGGGGGGCGCCGCCCTCACGCTGCACGCTGCTGGGCCGCACCGCGCCCGCGCCCTCGCCCCGCCTGCAGTGAGTGTGTTGCTACTGCCTGCAATCCCTGGCGGGGGGCGCCGCCCTCACGCTGCGCGCGCTGCTGGGCCGCGACAAATCAAAACTTGACTGTCACATGCTGAGCCACATACCTTTTTGTTTCTATTAATATTTACTTTCCTTCTATTTGTATATTGTACCAAGTGTATATTGATACAAATAAATAATTTATTATGATTATTAATACCAGCCATTGTAAAAGTTGCCTAACTTGCAAACCGCTCGCGCCATCGACCTCCTCATTCTCTGCGAATATAAAAAAATATCTTGTCTCTATTCATAGGATCCGCGAGACTATCCTGAACTGCATCTACGCACATAAAAAGTACTGGAACTGCTATAACTACCAGCTCACATATAGCATGGATAAGAGCGTTCCGAACGTATGCGACGGACAGAAAGAGAAGCACATTGTTTCGGTACGGTGGGAGGGAGACGAAACGAGACCGGAGAGATTCGCCACACGCGACTGCTATCCGTTGCAAGACGACAATACTAAGAGGGAGATCATGGACAAGCTGAACCGGTTAGAGATGCGTGAGTGTGCTTTTTATGTCAATTATTTTTTATGTTAAATCTTTCCTCTCGCTTTCATGCAATTTGTAGGAGTGATTACACCTAATCACTCCTACAATACACATCAACTAAAAAAATACAGTAGAAATCACCAATGAATTTCCTAATTTCAGTAACCGACCTGTCTTTGCCCCAACACGAAGTTGGGTACGTTTATGACCCAGCGATGTTGAAGCACAGGAATATTTGTGAACCGTGAGTAACATTGATATTCACCCATCAGCATACACGAAACCACCGAGCACAGAAAGAGGTTAGAAGGGTGATCATAGACCGATTTTACGGACACCGATGTCGCCGACTCGCCCCTACTACACTTCCAATTAAAAGATAATAGCCAATTAAACGACACGACATCAAACAATCGAACCAATTAGCGCTCACACCCGAGAGCAACGACACAATTAGAATTTTGGTCAAGTTATGAGCATTTGCTCACACAAAGAAGTTTTTTTTTTCTACTTTTTAGAGATCATTATTATTAAAATATTAGGGTGATCAATAATTCAAAGTACCACGTCTTTTAGCACGGAGAGCGGGAATTTCTAATACAAGTATTTATTTACTTAAAAGGAATTCCCAATCGCAATACAATATAGTAAATTATTGTATCAAATAAAGAATTTGTGTTTTGTTGTATATAACTGGCGCGCCTGCTCTGCCCACAAAGCCTTTCTGACCTCTATCTGTGTTCTGTGCACGGAACTCTAAACTTTATGTCTATAGCATTTGGGTACACTTTCAGCGGGCACGTGGAATGTCCGGAACGTATAATGCGTATTCATGAAAGGCATCGGGACTTTGGCCTTCTAAGCCGCGTACACATGGTCACGCCACGACTGGCTACTGATGAGGAAATACTAGCTGTTACGTCAGAGAAACATTTGCAAAGGTAATTGTTTTCAGTTTTTCTTGATGCAGATGAGGTATCAAAAGCGATAAGAAACATTAGTGTATTGAAGTTGTTTTATTATTTTTATTTATCTTTATTTGGGAAACAAACGATAAATACTACTTATTCCTAGATCTAATTAACAAAACATACATCAGTAAAGTTTCCACTACAACATCCACAGGAGTTCAAATTGTTAAAATCGACAAAGAAAAAAATACAAGTCAGTGCATTCGCCGCGATAGGGAAAGTTACGGGTTCGAGTCCCGTCTGCTTCCTGGTCCGCGTAGACTTTTTCTAAGTAATATTTTCTTTAGATTTAAACTTGGAGCAGTAACATGCTTAAAAAAATATATAACTTAACTTTAAGTGTCTCACAGACAGACGATTTTATGATATTGACGATTTTTTTATTTTATTTTTTTCTTTAAATATTGGTCAGTTTTAATGTATTTTTTTTACTGGTATGCAATTATTATGTTTGATGATGTCCATTGTATTAAAGACTTTATTTGCTTTCTTTGACTTTTCTCAGGCTAAAAGAACTGTCAACGACGAAGTTAAGAGATTTGAACAGTCAAAAAAATGCCTTTGACTCCGTGTACTTTCACCCTGATTCACTGGAGAGTGCTTCCATGGCAATCGGCTGTGCAATAGAGGTAAAAATATACATTTACACATTCCAGCTACCTCAGATGACAAAATTTTTGTGTGAGCGATATTTTAGCTTTCTTTTCCTTTCGTTCAAAGTGTCGATTCTGCTTAGTTTAAATAATATTCGTGTGATGCTTCAGCAGTTAACCTTTTCGCCACAGTTATCATAAAATACAAATAGCATTGAATACATTTTGCTTTTTTATGAAGATCTTCTTATAAATTTATATTTATGCAAGGCAATTTTACAAAGGTGTGACGTAATTTTAGACTCTGCCAATTGTAAACATTTTCGGTCATGTGAAAATAGATTACAAACTTATATTTATTTCATGATTTTTAGAAAACAATAATCTTTCAGAATATTAAAATTGCTGCGAATATTCATGTTAAATATATATTATTATTAGGCTAACATTGGTACTTTACTTTACATAATGTCAAATAATCTATTTTTTTCTTCTTCTCGAATTGTGGAGTTAGCTAGTGTTTGTATAATAATACGTTAGTTTTAGTTCACTGATTGCGTTTACTGCGCCGAAACTTCCGCAGTCACTAAAATGTTTGAATGAGGAAGACAACTGACAATTTATCCCGCCAGAGGCGCAGGTGTCGAATGGCCTATATTAACTAATCGAGACAGCTATCAAAGTCACCAAGAAAACAGTCCGGTAGACCAGGGCCGCGTTCCAAACCTACGCTCCAGGTGTAACAAGTGTCAAATTTTGCATAAATTCAACTGAACGTAAAAGATTTAAACATCAAGCAGTTACATGCTTTAAAATAATAAAAATTATAACTATAATAGCTATTTCTTCTTGTTGTGTTTAATACTTGTAAAAGTATTCATTTGACATTGTGGGTTGCCTATAATGCGAAGAGATGGCGCTGCCTTGCAGCTTAAGAATGGCTAGAAGAATTTTGACGTGGTCCGTGAGGGCCGCGGTAGCATAATTGGTCAGTGCATTCGCCCGGATTGCGGGTTCGAGTCCCGTCTGCTGCCTGGTCCGCGTGGAATTTTTTCTAGTTATATTTTCTTTAGATTTAAACATCAAGCAGTTACATGCTTTAAAATAATAAAAATTATAACTATAAATTCAACTATTCGAACTCGATAGTGATTCGCGCTAAGGGTATAGATTTCTGACCGTTGAAGCTTTTCAAATACATCACGCACATTTCCTTTTATATTGTTATTACCAATGCAAAAGAAAAAGATGAGCGCGAAGCATTAGAAAACCTTCGGTGGTCAAAAATAACAAAATGAAATTGTAAGCTATAGTCACAGCAATCCCGATAGGTGGTAAGCACCCAGGGGAATACAGATGGAGATTAGCCAAGTGACTTTAGGCTGTAGCAAAATGCAAGAAAACGCAACGCTCATTACAAAAGCCGTTAAGCCGTTTGACCCATAACAAGCAACTTTTCACTTCAAGACTGCGTTCTAAACCTACGCTTTTATAGGGTATCTGACAGTATTAAAAAAAGTGCCAATTGTTAGCATCTGTGTTTAGAATGAATATTGGCAGGGTTTTTTACTATTTTTTCCAAAAAAAAAACATAATTTTACTAAAAAAACCCACGAAAAAGATAAAAGTTTTCTTATCTATTGTCACGTGACCCAAAACGCTAGGGATTGGCGGAGCCTAAAATGACGTCATACGCAAGTAAACTTCCGGTTAAAGTGACATTACATTGTATCTTTGACGTTTTAATAACAGTCGTGTGACGTCACACACTAGTAAGACGGCATATTGTCCAGAGAACCGTTCTCGCGGCAACTTGAAAATGGAGTTTTTGATTTGGTTATTTTTACTGAATACGCAACAGAATGATGAATATCCACTTTTTACGGACTCCATAAACATTAGTCAATAACGTGAGATCGTTTTCTAAAACTTGTCAAATACCCAATTGCAACTTTTTACTCCGACGTTTCAATTTCGACATATAATGTATGAAACTTGTGTCAAATTTGACATTTATTACACCTGGAGCGTTCATAGTCACAGCAATCCCGATAGGCGGTAGGCCCCCAGGGGAATACAGATGGAGATTAGACAAGTGACTTCTTGGTCGGTAAACAGATGGTAGACGCAGTACTATCGGGTCGCTGCGGATCGGGCACCTGCGTAGTTCGTCCGCCGGGGCACCACGCGGACGGTGACACACCCAGTGGGTTCTGTCTACTGAACACCGCGTGCGCTGCCGCTACCCACTGCGTCACTGCGCACGGCCTCACGCGCGTGCTCCTACTCGACTGGGACGTACACCACGGGGACGGCACGCAGCGGCTCACTGCGGCCTCTAGGCAAGTGAGTGGGTCACCAAACGATATATAGGTTGTGTGTGCAGTGTTATCCGGGCTGCTGCTTGACTGAGACGTGCTCTACGGGGATGGCACGTAGCGGATATTGAGCAAGTGTGTGGGTCATCAAGTGATATATAGGTGGTTCGTGCAATATGATCTGGGCTGCTGCTTGACTAGGACTCGCTGCACGGGGATCGCACGCAGCGGGCATTGAGCGAGTGAGTGGGTCATCAAACGATATATAGATAGTGTTTGCAGTATTATCCGCGCTGCTGCTTGACTGGGACATGCCCCACGGGGGTGGCACGCAGCGGACATTAGGCGAGTGAGTGGGTCATCAAACGATATATAAGTGGTGTGTGCAGTATTATCCGGGCTGCTGATTGACTGGGACGTGTTCCACGGGGATGGCACGCAGCGGGTATTGAGCGAGTGAGTGGGTCATCAAACGATATATAGATAGTGTTTGCAGTATTATCCGCGCTGCTGCTTGACTGGGACATGCGCCACGGGGATGGCACGCAGCGGGCATTGGGCGAGTGAGTGGGTCATCAAACGATATATAGATAGTGTTTGCAGTATTATCCGCGCTGCTGCTTGACTGGGACGTACGCCACGGGGATCGCACGCAGCGGAAATTAGGCGAGTGAGTGGGTCATCAAACGATATATAGATAGTGTTTGCAGTATTATCCGCGCTGCTGCTTGACTGGGACGTACGCCACGGGGATGGCATGCAGCGGATATTGGACGAGTGAGTGGGTCATCAAAAGATATATAGATATTGTTTGCAGTATTATCCGCGCTGCTGCTTGACTGGGACGCGCGCCACGGGGATGGCACGCAGCGGATATTGGGCGAGTGAGTGGGTCATCAAATGATATATAGATAGTGTTTGCAGTATTATCCAGGCTGTTGCTCGACTGGGACGTGTTCCGCGGGGATGGCACGCAGCGGGCATTAGGAGAATATGGGTGTATTCCGTAATATATACCAGTATACTAGCCAGTGCTAATGACGTCATGAATCGACGCTATACTGATGAATTGTTCCGAAATATGAAATCATGCTAGAATCGACACCAATCTTAAAGTGTTTTTTACCGAATATTGTGAAAACGCATAATATAAATAACACATTTTACACAGATTCTCTACATGTCGCTGCATCGATACGAACACGGCTCGTTCTTCCCGCACTCGCGCGCCGGCGACTACACCGCTGTGGGGGAAGGCAAAGGGGAAGGGTACAACGTTAACATACCGTGGAACAAGGTAATCATCATCAGCCTATTAATCTCCCCACTGCTGGGGCACAGGCCTTCCCTATGAATGAATAGGGAGATTGGGCCATGACCCACCACGCGGGCCCAGCGCGGATTGGTGGGTGTTAACAACTGCAGATGCAGCCGGGACCAACGGCTTAAAGTGCCTTCCGAAGCACGGAGGAGCTCGAGATAGTAAATTTTTGGTCTCCCATCCAATTACTGACCACTGCGAAAGTTACTTTACTTCAACTATCGCAGCCGAACGCGCTAACCACTTGCGCCATCGAGCTCCTGAAGGTAATATACAGGGTTAATTTTAAAACACCAACAACCTCTTAGGGGATGATTCTACCCATCAACGACGGACCAACGCTGAAAAAAAAATCTGCTGTTTCATACAAAAGTGTATCAACTAATCGACCGAAATGTATGCAACAGCTAATTTTTTTGTCGCGATTTCAGAGTTGGTCCCATAGTAAAACTTGTTCCTGTTGATGGATAGAATCACCCCCTAAGAGTTTGTTGGTGTTTTAAAGTTAACCCTGTGTAGTTATATTTTTATTTACAAGCATTTCACTGCTAGATGTTAAAATCTAAATAAATTTGTACTTTGCAGGAGACGGGACTCGAATCCGCACCCTCCGCTATCCGGGCGAATGCACTGACCATTATGCTACCGCGGCCCTAATTGTCCGTGTCGAATTTTCTCTAGTGTTTCTTAGGCTGCAAGGCAGCGTCATTTTTTCTAGTTAATTTTTTTTGAGATTTAAAAATCTAGCAGTTAAATATTATGTACTTACGCTTACAACTTTTTGAATAGTTTTGTCTCAGGAACGGTGGCTCTTGGTAAAAAATTTTAGGTTAAGTAAACGGAATTCTATTTTTTCCGCAGTTAGTTAGATAATCAAAAAATATTCACTTACATTTTCTTTTGTCATTCAACCAAAAAATGGCAAAGATAAAGCGCATCGAAGTTGGGGCTCGTGCCGTCACTTCTAAGTGAAATTTGTACCAAGACGTGACGTCATACGACATTTCAAATCAATATAATTGTTGGGTTACCCACAATGCAAGGAGATGGCGCTGCCTGCAGCTTAAGAAATGCTAGAGAGAATTCGACACGGCTGTCAGGGCCGCGATAGCATAATAGTCAGTGCATTCGCCCGGATAGCGAAGGGTGCCTGCTCGAGTCCCGTCTACTGCCTGGTCCGCGTGACTTTCTTTCTAGCAAAATTTTCTTTAGATTTAAACATCTAGCAGTTACATGCTTAAAAAAATATAATCAATATCATAGCTGTAATGTTTTGATTATGTGAATAAAAAAAATACTTGTACAAACGTTTTGATAATCTTCCTGATAGATAAAGAAAAACAGTCATCATCTCTACTATCATTAATTTAATATTATAAACCTATCTCATATTTACTTTTCCCCCTGCAGCGTGGAATGGGTGACTCGGAATACTTGGCGGCATTCACACAGGTAGTGTTGCCTGTGGCCATGGAATATAACCCCGAAATCGTCATAGTCTCCGCCGGGTTCGACGCCTGCGTCGGTGACCCACTAGGCGGTAAGTTAACTTTTTCTGTCTGTTAAGTCGAGTAAAGTAAGTAGAACATCTTAATTATCACCACTGCTGGGGCACAAGCCTAACCTATGGATGGAATAGGGAGATTGGGCCATGACCCACCCACGCGGGTCCAGTGCGGATTGGTGGGTGCTAACGACTGCAGATGCAGCCGGGACCAACGGCTTAACGTGCCTTCCGCGACGCGACGCGATGATGCCTTCCATTGGTGGTTGATAGTGAAAATTGGTAGGTAAAAAGGGGCTTGGTGGGTGAAAAGAGGATTTGAGGGTGTAAAGGGATTCGAGGGTGATAAGAGAATTGGTGGGTGATAGTGGGGATTGCTGGGTGATAATAGGGGATTGGTGGATATAGGTACTGCTTTCTCGCAAATTTGTTGAAAAACTTTATTTACAAACTCGTGACTACAGTAAGCCCTTGACTTCGTCTCGGGCTTACATTTGTCTACTCTTTTTTAATACCCAACTTACCGCACTTGTATCATAAATAACAATTAAGTTCTCATTTTGTATTGTATATTATAGTCAAACCCAGATAGAAAAAATAAACCTGCCATAACTTTTGCTAGGTTGCAACGTGTCGCCAGAATGCTTCGGGCGTATGACGCACATGCTCAGAAGCTTAGCCGGTGGAAGGGTCATCCTTTGCTTAGAGGGGGGTTACAATGTCACCAGTATCTCATATGCCATGACTATGTGTACAAAAGCCCTCCTAGGCGACCCCTTACCGCCCTGCGATTCCCGCTCCACGTGCCATCCTTCCGCAATAGAATCCATCAACAATGTCATCAGAACACACAAGAAATACTGGAAAAGCTTAATGTTCCAGCTAGCTTTACCTGCAGAAAACGTTCTAGATGAACCGCTACCCTCCAGAGGATTGGTAATAGAAGACCACAATGCGACGAGCGAATCGGATAGACTTGCAGAATTGTCTTCCAACTCATTGGATGCTTCAGCTTGCTCCAAGAACTCCAGCAGATTAGACGGATCATTGGAGAACCATATGGCTAACCTGAGCATAGATAAACCGAAGTGTGAAGATGGTATTCATTGCGGGACGGATGATGAGGAAGACAAACCAGAATGCTCGAATGATGTTAGTGAAAGTGTAGAGTCAGTGAGCGAACAAGTCGGTAGCAGTGGTGAGAAAAAGTGTGGTGTAGGTTGTGGTAGTGAAAAGACTCCGGCTACTCTAGTGGACTATTTAGCAGAGAATATGCAGGCGATAGTGGATGGGGAGATGTTTGCAGTGATTCCGATGCCTTGGTGTCCTCATCTGGAATCGCTGTTTGCGATACCTGCAGATGTTAAATTTTCACAGGGTGTGAAGTGCATCGAATGCGATGAAACTGTGGAGAACTGGGTGTGCCTACACTGTTTTGTCGTAAGTATTAATAGTTTAGAACTAGAATTTAACCACTTGCAAATATTTTCTATGTTATATTAATAAAACCATTATGGGTTCTATGAAAACATCAATCTCAAGGCCTGAGATCAATGACCCCCAGATTTTTATATCTAAAGAAAATACATCTTGATACCAAAGCTAAGTGGATTTTGTTTAGTTTAACTTTTTTTAGACCATGTTCAATACTCTTTCATACTAATCGGAATTCAAACAAGCACTCGGTCCACCTGATGGTAAGTCTTTACAGTGGCCTGTGGACGCCTGCAACACCAGGCTTATCACACGCACCTTGACGACCGGTGGTCGGTGACCCTTAAATACTTTTCACAGCTCTTTTGAAGGAACCCTGAATGGGTTCGTCACAGCTAAGGATTTTAGAATAAACTGATTAATTTATTGATCTCAGCCAGTTTTAATAAGGGGTCCCAAGTGGCGATTTTGGGATTTACTCGAACGCGACAGAATAACATAAGGGGGCAACCTTGCTCCTTACGAAGTACTCCCACCATAGTGGAATCTATATATATATATATATATATATATATATATATATAGGGCAACACAAGAAAATTTTCAACAATCGGCCATGGCTTTTGATTGCGCCCAAATTATGAGTTTTTTATATAGGAGCTACGAGAGGGTTCATAATTCTGATGACGGAAAAATATTAATCACGAATCACGATGGCCGCACGAAGGGGTAGAAAATAGGAAAATAAATATTTGAGCTTGTCAGACATTGAGAAGAGATATTACGTAAACCCTTTAGTAGCTCCTCTTCCAAAGTCTGATTTCGATGCTACCAAACTCACAGGTGATTGTTGGAAATTTTCGTTTGCTGACCTAGACGCACTTGCTGACTTGACTTTATATAAAGGGCTCAAGTATGGTAGAAGTACTTTACAAATCCCAGCCAAGGAGGCTCTCCTACTATAACCATCTATTTCGTTCCGCAGACGGCGTGCGGTCGTAGTATAAACGGGCACATGCAATCGCACTACCGGAGCTCTCAACACCCACTCGCGCTATCGCTCCTCGACTTGTCCGTATGGTGCAGCACCTGCGACGCTTACGTCGACAACTCGCTGCTTTACGACGCGAAGAACAACGCTCACCGCTGCAAGTTCGGCGAAGACATGCCCTGGTGTTATAACAGTGATACGATTCAGATGCAGTAATGATTGTGAAAGAACTTTTAGTGAAATTTTGGGCCTGATACTCTGAAATCGATGGAGCTGAGGCCCAAAGCACGAATTTTGACAGCTCCGTAATCGTATCTCATCGTCAGAGTTTCTATTAAACTAAGCAGTGCCCCCAATCGGACGTAAGAAGAAACTACGTTTTTCCATACAAAATTTGACAACGACGACACGGTTACGTAGCTGTCAAAGTTCTTAATATCATAAAACAAAAGCTCCAAAGTATAAGCAGATAATTTATTATTTTCTACGGCAGCCTCACCTTTCCATGCCCCTATGAACATGTGAAGGATATGCTGTCGAATTTGATTTCGGGTTTAGGGAACCAAGCCCATTGTGATTGGTTATGATGAGGTTACTCGAATAAGGAAAGCAAATTGTACAGGATTGTTGCCTACAAGCTGCTGTATGATGGGCCTTAATCAGCGGCGTAGCGTGGGTGTCGGCCGCCCGGGGCGAAGAACAATTTTGTCGCCCTCTTATTAAAATGGTTGAAATATTTTTATTATTTATTGTAAAATTTTGCCGCCCCCACTACGCTACTGGCCTTAATATTTATAACAGCATTAATTATGGTATTGTGATGGAACTCGTATTATTCGTGAGAGGATCGTCCGCACTATTGCTTTGTTACGCGCGTTAATATCCCGACTGTAGATCTTTACAAATTTCTCGACTTGTATTTTCAACTTTACGTCCAACGCACAACGTATAAAATGGAGCGTCTACCCATAAAAACGATTTATTCGATTATAAGGAATAACAGAAATAACGCCGGAAAGAAAAACAGTCGCGTGGACAATACCTTACTGATGATTGGTCAACCTTTACCATGTGATTTGCATTCGCAGAATTATGGCAGGCAAATATTTTTTTTAAATACTGAATTTTGTTTAAAAACTGGTATATAAACCAGGGGGCCAATCGCCTAACGGAAATGCTTTGGGAAACGCTAACGCTTACGATTTTATATTGTTATTACCAATGCAAAAGAAAAAGAAAGAGCGCGAGGCATTTGAATACCTCAGGCGGCTAGAAATAACAAAATAAAATCGTAAGCGTTAGCGTTTTCCAAAGCATTTCCGTTAGGCGATTGGCCCCCAGAGGTCATCAAGTCTGCTGTGTATGTGACAGTTTTTGAATTGATTGCCATGTTGCATAAAACTTTGTGAAGAGTTAAATTGCAGCCTTAATCCTATTGAAACTGATGATGTGAGCAGCTTATAATATCTAATTTAGTCTAAATTTAGCAAAATGAGTATGAAGTGCATCTATTTTAAATCCATTTGAGTCTTAGAGGTTAAGAATCTATTTTTCTAACAGCAATGACTTATCAAATAACATGTAGTTTTTACATAATGTAATCAAGGTTTTAATATGCGTTGGTAACCTAGCAAGCTCAATAATAAATTAACAAAAAAAATATGTTAGGTGTAATTTTAACGGAAAGATAGATAGATAGCTAAACTTGGTGAGCATGACCACTTTATCACTAGATAATCACCAGACTATATTTATAGGTAATTTTAAACTGTAGTGACAGGTATTATATTATTGACTTTAATTTAATGCAAGGCATTAATTCCGTATAATACCTTTTTCAAACATCAAATATATCAATATACTATTTTGCCACCCATTTGTAGAAAAATAATATCATTGACATTAATGACAATAATGTATTTTGGGATAAATTAAAACTAAGGGTATTTTAACGTAAGTATTAAAATTATCTGTTGAGGTGCGACAATATGCCTTAAAGTTATTTCTGTCTTAAATTATAAACTCTTAGTAGGAAAATTAAAGTTAATTCTTTAAATTTGACAATATGTTGTGACGGCACTTATTTTTACGCACTTTAAATGTCCACATGGACAACTGTATTATTACTGTAAATATAGTACTCTATGTATTTATTTGTTGTATTTATTTTAATTATTCTTATAATTGTATATCATCATGAGAAAATGAATGGATATGCGACAATAATATTGCTATCATAGTGAACAAGCCTGATTGGAGTTAAAAAACCATCCCTATTGTATTAGTAAATTTACTAATCTCATTTAAATTTTTGATCCACCCGTTTGTTTCATCTAAGCATTTCATAAATAAATTTTCACTTGATAATTTATAGATATAAGATTTTCTATTTCAAGAAATAATGTTCTCACACAAAAATTTGTTGATCACAAAAATAAAGCACATTTTCCAAGCTAAAGCAAGTTGTGTGTAATGGTATTTATGAATTAGTATGAAACATGTAGGTACTGGATTATTATTTTTCATGTATGTACAATACAAAAATATCTAAAAGTGTCGCCGCACACGGACCACACGTCACAGCCAAAAACGCCGCCACGAGAAGCTAGAAGCGGCTACTAAAGTGGCTGAAGCGAGCGACAGCGGCCGACTAAGGTAAGGGAGAGAGGGGTGGGGAATCGCGCGAGTGACGTGTGGCGGCGTTTTGTATCGGCGAATTAAGTGGCCGGTGCGGGCCACAAGAAGTGAGCAACGACGATTTGTAGCGTGTGGCGGCCACCGGAGTACCGTGTGTGGCGAGTCCATATAAAATGTATGAAAACTACAGGAAATATGCCGGTGGCGGCGTATTATGGTTGCGGTCGGTAGCCGGTGTGCGGCGTCACTTAGCCAATGACTTTACATTAGAGTTTAGGTTTGATTAAAGAAACTAATTTATGATAAAAAAAGAACTAATGTATTTCAAAATCTTTTTGTAACTGTCAGTTAATTAGTACTTTATGTAATGAACAAAATCGATACTAAATTTACTAACTATGAAAGATAACGTTTTTTGAGCAGAATTTTAGCATATAATTTTTTTAATAATTTAATAGTTAATTTAACCAATAGTTTTATTGTGCAACTATTCCGCTAGAGGCGGGAGCGCTGTAAAACGATGCAAATTTTTTTTATTATTATAAGTCACCAATTAGGGACAATTGTATTGGAAATAAAATTAAATTATTAGCAATGTTTGTGTGCCAAATAGTACGCTTACTCACACTAATCATGGTTAATTTGCTAATGTGGCAAAATAAAAATAATAACATTATATTATTGATTTTTTCTTTATTTGTTTTACGATGTGATGTGTGTTTTATCCCAATAAGGACGATGACGGAGTGTAGTAAACGAAATTATATTTAGTCCTACAGTTAGAGTATCAAAACAGTAATGGACATTATATTTTTTCCTAGCTGTGCCCTGCGGTTTTTAGGGATATTTTATCGCAGTAAAACGTAGCCTATATGTTAATCCAGGGTGTCAGCTAACTCCATACCAAAATTTATTAAATTTGCTCCAGCCGTTTAGACGTAAAGAAGTAACAAACATACACACTCACAAACTTTCGCCTTTATAATATTAGTGTGATTTTGTCAATCAACGAAAAAATTACAAAGATATAGCGCGTCAAAGTTTGGTAGTAATGTCGTAATGTCACTTTCAAGTTAAAATTGTACTTTAAAATTGTCATACGACGTTTCAATTCACTAAATAGCCGTAATGAATTATGTAATAAAGGAAAAAATACGTGTCCTATAACTCTTTGACAATCTATTTGAGAAATGAAGAAAAAAGGTTAGTCATAATATTCATATCAGTGCCGATATATGCGATTATCCAGTATTTTTTTTTTATTTACTAATTTGAACGTATAATTAACCTCGTAATGTTGTCGATGCTGGCATGATTCTGTAAACCTAAAATTAAATTTCACTATAGGTTCTTGTTCGTGTCTCAGGGAATGTCTATGAAACGTAATTAAAAGTTTCAAAATAAAAATCTTCACTGTCATGAATAGGTTTTATTCCAAAAAACTGTTTAAGACTCAATAAAAGCCAATTGTTTCACATAAGGTATATAATACACCATTTGCATTTTAAATACGTTTATTTATCCATTTGCAGACATAGCACAGCTTCGCAAGAGTAGGTCTGACGTGAGTTTTGTAAATACTTATGCTACAATGACAAATCTTTATGCAAACAGTAAAGAGGTATACTGCTTTAACTAATGTTTCTATGATTGTAATAAATTTTGATCATAATTTTTATCGAATGGTTTATATAATGCGAATAAGGTTACATAATCGATACGGACATAATATACAGAAAAATTTAATACCTACTATAATAATTAAAGCTTTCCGCACATGTATGACAATATTTTCACTATCAGATCAAAGTAAAAGTTTTATTAATTTCATTACGAGTCACGTGATGTGTACATACTTAATAAAAACATAGCTACCTACATATACCTATTATACACTATCTACCACTTGCGAGGGAATGCAGTAGTGTTAGGGTCAGTTCACACCGAGACGAGACGCGACACATCATCAGACGACGATGATGATAACGGCTGGACTGGGCCCGCGTGTTGGGTCATGACCCACCACGCGGATTGTTGGGTGCTAACGATTGCAGATGCAGACGGGACCAACGGCTTAAAGTGCCTTCCGAAGCACGGAGGAGCTCGAGATAGTAAATTTTTAGGTCACCCATCCAATGACCGACCACTGCGAAAGTTGCTTCACTTCAACGATCGCAGCCGAACGCGTTAGCCATTTGCGCCATCGGGCTCCTCGACACGATGATACCGAAAGACGACAGCGAGGCGCATCGTAAAAGCACCGCTCTTACATGCCGCGCGTACCCGCGATGTACCGCTCAAGGCGCAGCGCTGCGTGGTGCAACGTATTCTGGATTCACACAATGAAATATGTATCTTTTCATGTAGTAAATAAAGTTATGTTTTGAGTAGCTCTTGTAAATAGTGCACGCAGCTTCGAGGCTCGGTGTGAGCTGACCGGTATAGACAGCCGTACATAAAGCTACCACAACCAATCCAATATTCCCACAACGGATGTAATCTTATAAAAAGCAACAAAAAACTCAGTCTGATGGAGTGTCAGTTTTGAGATTGTATTGTTATGAGCAAATTGAAAAATATTATATAAATCAAAATATTTCTACCTAAAAAATAGCTACCTGGATGGAATATTCAAAGCCCCTTTTCAAAATAATTGATTACCTAAATAGAATAATCGACATATCAAATATCAACAAAGATAGTATGAGTGATTGTAATAATAAAATGTTTTGAAATTAGGCAGTTCGAACTTCGATCTACACCTTACATTAAAACAAAAAGGAAGATATGGCACTCGCGGCTCAAAAGTGATCCGCTTAAATTGTGGTACATGGCCACAATTCGCTTTAGCCACAATAGGACATTCAAACACGCTGCATGTGTACTCAATATAACAAAATTGCGTATATTGTGTTATAAAGATAAAACAATGCTTTCGATGATTTTATAAAGAACACAAATAATAAATCTATGAAAACGCTTTAGTACGAGTTTTACAATTACAAAAACTCTTACTAAGGGTACCGATTTTATTGTTTTTGTTTCAATAGAAATAAACAGTGTTTAAATTCTATCACTAAATCATTTGCGTCTTCTTCAATTTTAAGTATATTTGGTTACTTTTCACCAAAATGGACATAGAAACATAATTTACAATTACGAAAACTATGATAGTTTTCGTGAGCTCAAACTCGTACTAAGGGTACAGTTCTCAAAAATCACGGTTTGCCATGAATGTTATTTACTTTTAGAGAAGACAGAAAACGCAGTCGCAGGTAGAGGACAGAAAAAGCCAAGCCTAGCGACGCGAACTTGCCGTTTCGCTCGCGCTGCATTGAAGCGTACACAGTTCTATCTCGCTCGCTCGATTAAATGTTTATTTACAGAAGTGTGCGTGCGTGAGAGTTGCTTATGTAGTTTAGTCGGAGCATATTTTATTTGATGCTAGTATTAGCGTACCGTATCTTCCCTTTTTGTAAATCTACCCTCATATAATTACAACACAGAAAACAAAGTTAGTCATTGTCTTTTTTCTTTTCTTGTCATATCTTTACTGACATGTTTTCTTATATTATACCTATTCCAGCCGAGATATGATTGTTTTTACTCTATACTAGTTTAAAAAATGGTAAGGGCCCATGCACACGGCTTTTATAGGAGGCACCAGCGGCGCTCCGTCAGTTTTTTTTTCAAATTATAAGCAATCGCAAAAATGGACACCTGAACAGTTGCATTCAACGACCAGATTCAATTTAATGCTTACTTATGTTGTCTTAGGGTCAGTTAGCATGCGGGATGCCATGCGGGGCGAACTTTCTTAGATAGCGATGCATAACAAAACTATTTAATACACTAAAATAGTTCATTGAAAAATGTAGAAAATGGGTAGTTTCTGCAGCCAATTAATTACGCGACCGACGCAGGGTAGAGCAGCCTCTACCCTGCGTCGGTCGCGTAATTAATTGGGTAGCTATTAATGTTTTATTTCGTATAACTATTTTAAAAAGAGCGCAACGCGCAGTATCTCGTTCTGAAATGACCCATAATGTTATGATACCGCAAAGTATCGCAATATGACTTTGAAATAAAAATAAAAAATACCTAAAGTGCACGCGCCTTAATAGAGAAACAATCTTGTGAGTTCGTCAGACAGGTAACAACAAAGCTCAAAATACCTAATCAATATACCTTAATCAGCAATAACCGATATAAAAGTATTATAAGTATATGACTATAATTTAAATAACAATAACACTTGATTGAACACAGAAATAAATTTCTGCTAACTCAATTATAATCAACCTTAACAATAAGTAAAAATTACGTCTTTTCAGTATTATAAAACTTAATATTATATTTTCTTTTTTATAAAATATATACTCATATAAATTAGAATATGTGATGTAAAAGTAATAGTTTCAGATAAATTCATATTTTGTATAAATACATGGTGCAGGCGGAGGCCGGCGGAATGTTAAAATCACTGATGCAATTATTGCTTATCGTTTAAAATTAAATTGACAATAACGCGAGTACGAATTAGCTATTAAACTAACTTAATTAGAATGGATCTTAACTGGTCTTACTCTATAAACCCTAAAACAAAACTTCCTAAAGAAGCAAGAGATTCTTTGGTAAAAATTCAGATCTAGAGAAAGAGATTCGTTATTTCTATTGAAATTCTTTTCCAAACAAAACTGATCACGATGGCTAGGGAAAGATGGCAGAGCTTCTGTGCAAAAATGAGGGTAGTACAAGAAGTCTTCCATTAATTCGATGTAGTAGTAATTTTTGGCGGTGTCGAGTATCTGCCGCTCCAGTGAGCACGGAGAGGCCACGTAAAACCTGTACTGCTTCTTGTATTTGTGAAGCATCATTTCCGCTTCTGTGAGGACTTCGTCTATTTTCATGAACAAATCGTCCATGGGCATCGAGCCGTATTTGTAGAGAAACGTGGAGGGCGCCAATCTGTATTTGTGGCCGGTTCTCTTGTCTTTCCACACTTTCGTTGTGCTCTCCAATTGCAGCAGAAATGTTGGTATACTGTAGCTGTGCGTCGTTATGACGTGAGTGTGTACACCGTAAGTGGCTTTTATTTCTCTATGCAAGTTATCAGTGAAGGGGTATATGCCGCCTTGGTGAACGAATCCGAAGAATATCGTCAGTAAAATGTTCAGAGTGTACCAACTGTAACGCAACAGGTTCTTGAGTTTACTGCGGTATGGCCCGTCACTTTCGTTGACGTGGAGATGATTCCCGAAAAGGTAGACTAGGGGTACTAGCACCGGAATGATAAATCGTGCTTCCTGATGGGGGAACATGGACAACAGAGCGATCGGAGTAATCAGTGAGAACATCATAAGCCCCGTTATGCTTTGGATTCGCGGCAGCTTGCTATATTGCCCACGAGTAAACCTGAAAATAGAATGCAGATTTTATTATGAAGTTGTTGACAATGAGATTATTCATTGAAAACCCTCCACCAGCAATCAAATTGTGTGGGGGAACTACTTTACATAGTCGCACGTTGAAAAGTCAATATGCCTAAGAGCCCAGTGAAACATTGCAAAATTAGTACCTATAGAAGGTAGATTGTCGTTTATCTCCACTCAACAAGTATCAAATAAATTTTTAGCTTTTATACTAACTTTTTTTTCAGTTTGATTAGGTAAACTAACAATGGGCGCTAACTTCACGCCGTGCAGTAATAGGCAACTTAGGTCACGCGTATCGGAATGTACTATTATATAACTAGTACATAATACATTATATGTATAATTGTGACACCAGTAACGTTTACCGCAAATTACAAATTATTATCAACTATAATAGAATATATTTATAATAATCAAATTCACAGCTGGTTGCGCAATTGTCTCTTTCCCTAGCACTGCATATGCAACTTTATTACCTGCTAAAAGAGAGAGGTATGGCAAAGCAGATTTTTCGCTCGAAGTGGAGCACACATTTAACCACAGTTAAATAATACTACCTTTTGGTGGTGTTGAGTTTCTGTCGGTAATTAAAGGCACAAGGATCCACAGGGGTAGGGTATAGAAGCAGGGTGCAAGTGATATGATTTGTATAGCATCAGTCATATATACACAGTCAGGTCACAAGTATTGTCACACAATAAAAACTTTTCTTTTAGAATGCTGGCCACAAAAAAGTTTATTGAATTCGAATTGTTCATGAAAATAAAAATGTATACGTTTTAGAATTTTACTCATTTTTAAATATGCAGTGGACGCTTAAAGAAGACCGTGTTGCAGTTATTGCGTTGCATCGTTGCGGTTACGCGCCAATTCAAATTTTTGACATACTGAAAAATTTAAATATAACCAGAAGATTCGTTTATCGTACCATCAAACGATACAATGAAGACTCTAGTGTAGATGACAGTCAAGAAGTAGTCGCCCTCGGTCTGTTAGGACTCCAGGAGTGATAAAAGTCGTGAAGGGCGCGAATTCAAAGAAATCCCAAACGTAAGCAGAAACTGTTGGCCCTTCAGATGGGGTTAAGCAGAACCATGATGAAAAGGTTGTTAAATGAAGACTTACGGCTTCGGGCATATCGAAGATAAACAGGACATCGTTTGAATGCTCGTCTAATGGACCTGAGACTGAAGAGATGCCGCGCTTTGTTGAAGCGGTACGCGGGAAAAAAATATCGGGTAATTCTTTTTTCGGAAGAAAAAAATTTACCGTAGAAGAGAGCTACAACAAACAAAATGATAAGGTGTACGCACACAGTAGTGAAGAAGCGAGCAACCGTATTCCGCGTGTCCAACGAGGTCATTTTCCATCCTCGCTCATGGTATGGTTGGGAGTTTCTTATTGGGGCTTAACAGAGGTACATTTTTGTGAGAAAGGTGCAAAAACGAATGCAGTTGTGTATCAAAATACAGTCCTGACGAACCTTGTGGAACCTGTTTCTCATACCATTTTCAATAACAGGCACTGGGTATTCCAACAACTTTCGGCGCCAGCTCATAGAGCGAAAAGCACACAAGACTGGCTGGCGGCGCGTGAAATCGACTTCAGCCGGCACGAAGACTGGCCCTCCTCCAGTCCAGATTTGAGTCCGTTAGATTACAAGATATGGCAACACTTGGAGGAAAAGGCGTGCTCAAAGCCTCATCCCAATTTGGAGTCACTCAAGACATCCTTGATTAAGGCAGCCGCCAATATTGACATGGACCTCATTTGTGCTGCGATAGACGACTGGCCGCGCAGATTGAAGGCCTGTATTCAAAATCACGGAGGTCTTTTGAATAAACTTTATTGTCATTTGAATATATGTTTTGTTAAGTTGATTTTTTGTTTGTTTGTTACATAATGAATAAACTTGTTTCAAATATTTTATATTAAACAGACAGAATTTATGACCTGACTAGGTAGATATGGTGGCTGTTTACCATAAGGTGGGCCATACACAAAAAAAAAGATTTGATACTTGTGTGCTTGTTTGAGTGCTATAAATTATCATATGCATTTTTACAAATAAACACCTATGTTTTTCCAAACCCTTTGATTAGTTTAAGGATGGAACACAAATTATTTATAAGAGCAATTTCTATACACTCATAAAATAAAACTGTTCATAAAATATAATATAAATCTAGTAAGGTTTACCTATAAATGTATCCAGTTACTGTGAAGACTGCCAACAGACCCAGCACATTAAACAACAGAGGAATGTTGACAGCTAGGTGCAGCCACCGTGGATGTAGCCCATGCTGAGTCAGATTCCGCATGTCAGAGTTGTACCTCAGAAAATTCAGTGGTGTCACAACCCAATTATCCCAGGATAGTTTTAATGATTCTATATCAGCCATAGTTAAATACCCATAATACACAGAGTCAAATAATATCAACATTAAAACTGGTGGAATGCCACAGACTATGAGTACAAATATCCTATAATGAAAATCTTTAAAACCCACCACTTTGGACCCTAGTCCTCTATAAAGCCAGAAAAAAACTGGTGGAAATGCAAAGCCGACAAATGTAGGTCTATTGAAAATTCCTATGACAACTAAAGTTGATAGAAATAACACTCTATTCAAGGAATGTTCAGGTAAGTGAGTGGACAGCTTGAATAGTTTCACCCTTTCCACTGCACTTTTGGCTTGTTCATATTTCTCCCTAAGAAATTCATTATGGTATATAACTTTATCTGATTTCAGCATACATTCGGCAACTAAAAGAAGAAGCAATGAAAAAAACATCATCTCAAATGTGTTCGAGAAACTTCTACAGCAGTACACAAAAACAACATAAGAACTGGCAAACAATTTAAGCCTGTTTCTGAAATTTTGACCATAAAGGGTACATATTCGATACAAACAGAAGTCATTTATCAGTGAAAGAAAACAAATAAAGAGTCTTGGAATAACCAAGAGATAATAAGGTGTTTTTAAGTCAATATTAAAATATTGTTTTACATATGGATTTGTTAATTGTATAAAGTGCAAGGGTGGTCCTAATATCATTTTGGGTATAAATATATTTCTGATTGGAAATTTGGGATTGAATTCCCATGTCCTGGCAACATCAACAGTGAGAACATCTCCTGTAACAAGAGATAATACGATTATTTTTTATAATTTGTTGTAATAAAAAACGAAACGCCAATTGCTTTTCGTTAATGAATGGCCTTGGCTTACCGGCGATCACTTCAATATTTTGGAAAAACTCATCCGGGTGTATATATCCTTGTTGTGGTACTAACGTTAGCGCAAACCTTAGACCAATTAATACCCAATATGTAAAAGGTAATTTAACTGGATTTCTAAATGATATCGCTTTTAAAATATCAGATTTTAAAAACATATTATCACGTATTGGTAAAATAATATATAGAACATTGAGTTCAGTTTAAATTTCCTAGTAATTAAATTAAATTTTGTGTATCAATACAATTTTTTGATGCGAAATTTACGGTTGTAGTTTTTGACAGACAGAATTAAAATTATTTACAAAGGAAGGTCAAAAATATTTAGCCTATACAGCCTAGATTAGTGGTGCTTTTTTGTTATTTGTTTTTAATTTAAAATATTCTGCTGTGACTCCGCTACATTTAAAAGTATATTTTATTCCTATATTATAAAAATAAAACACAATTTGCTGAAGATAATACACTAACAATACTATAAAACTTGTAACAGCTATTTTCATAAAATTCCTATTCCATACATGTAGCCGCAATGCTTGCAACAGAGGTCAAAGCAAAGTCATGTGGTTTTCAACAGGGTTTACAACCATGTTTGCTACACACATGATTTAAGCACTTTACTAAAATTAAAATGTTATAAGTAGCTACGTACTACAGTCGGACCACACAGTGGTGTCGATTCTAGCACGATTCTCTAAATCTAAACTTATATTTGACAACAGTGTATCTTTGTCATTCTCTATACAGAATAAAAAGGAAGGATTGATTTTAAAAGTTTTAAGTTTAGAGAATCACGCCAGAATCGATACCAGTAGCAAACATTAAAACTTTTTATACGGCTGTACTGGTTATATTTTACAACAGTTTGCTGATTTAGTACAAAGCCGAATTTTTAGGTCAAAATTCAATTTCATTACTTTTAATGAGAGATCTCATACACGTGGTACGTCATTAACAAGGGCTCATTGAGTAGGAGATGTATATTTTTACGTTCGGGATGGTTCGAAATAATAATACCAGTTAACTCAAGTGTCAAAGTTGTGATTTTTAAATAATTTTTGCTACGTGGTCTTTTTGTGTCTGTTTTTTTATTACAGAATGAAAAAGAGAGACTGATGTTAAATTAAGTTTTAAGTTTAAAGGATCTTGCCAGAATCGAAATTACTATGCGCATAATAATGTAAAAATAATATTTAAGATAACACTCTTTGGGCTAAGTATTCTTTGTTTTTCTTTTAAGAAGAATATATAAAGGAGTTTTTGGCGGGATTTCATCGAGTGCGGTTGGCGTCTTATTTTAATTATTCTCAAATTCGTTCATAGTGGATATTGTGAAATAAAATTGGTGTGGTTTTGTGTAACAACTGTCTGCGTAACTGAAGAATTAGTGGAATCATTAAAATATACGCTATTCCGGTCAAGTGGACTTGAGAATTTTATTGTAGTGTTGACTACCTCACAGAAGCTTATCGAAAAAGCCAACTCGATACATTTCGTGCCAAACACTCCAAGAAACATTAGAATGCGTCACACCGACATTCTAATGTAAAAACAAAAAGAAGATTAATTTAATTAAAAACCAGGCTGTATGGGCATTGTTCCCTTTGCCTTCCCTAAAACGGAAGAACTTCAACAAGAATATAAAAAGATCACTGACATTGACAATCAGCTGATCTGCTGCCAGCCCAGCTGACTTATTTTCAAAAAATTTCGCGTTTTACAGTGCACTTAATACGCCTCTCTACGTTACTCTTGTCTTGTACTCCCTTGAGAAATAAAATAAATATTTATAAGAAAGAATACATTTTAATTCATTATGTTTCAATCGTTGGATTCCATTAAGAAGCATGAAGTGGAAAATTATATAGAAAAATCTTTTTCTGTGATACGAACTTATGACTGGCTGCTAGATTTATATGTTTTGGTAAGTAATTTACCTACGTCTTATTGCGAAAACTATTACTGTATTTCCTAATTATTACAGCTTGTCTATATTTTTTAGGATTTTTTTGTTGATAACCATTGGAATAAACTTCCATTATCCTGGCGTGAATCATTTAATGACATAGATCCTTCAACATTAGGGCACATCTTGAGTGGGAAACCAGCTAATATAATTTTACCTTTATCATTTTTGGCATTGAAAAGAACTGTAGATTTACTTAGTATTCCAAGACAACAGAAAACAAACATGAATATTACAAATGAATGTGGTTATGTTGGAAATAATCCCAAGTTAAAGAAAATATTTTTAAAACATGTGAAATTGAAAAAGAGACATGAAATTGGTTTGATGGCGAATATAGTTAAGAATGTGTCTGATAAAACCAAATGTGTTGGTGTATTAGACTTTGGGTCGGGGCTGGGACACCTTGTGAGACTGTTGGCATACAAATATAATCTACATACTGCTGGGATAGAATGCCAGTTTCAACTGACTGAAGAGGCTAGGTCTGTACTTTTGGTATGTATTTTATATAAGTCATCAAATAACTACTTACTAAAAATATAGATTGGTTTCACAAACATTTAATTTGTCATTGATATTTACATGTACTTATATTGATTATCAGTAGGAAAACATAATTATTATTGAAAACTGTATTTATGTTTTATTTACTAGGAATCTTGATCATGAATTGGAATATACAATAAGAAAACACATTTCGGAAGAAAACATGAAGAAACTGTTGAAACCAACACACATAAATGTGACATTGAAAAATCACCAACAATTATCTCTTATAGAATTACCTGAAACTTTAAGCTCATATGGTTTAGTTGGACTTCATCCGTGTGGGGATTTGGGTCCATTGTTGCTCAAACATTTTGCAAGCTGCGATAAAGTGAAGTTCATTTGCTTGGTTGGATGTTGTTTTATGAAGTTAACAGATCATGGTTACCCCTTGAGCCAATACGCAAAGAGTTTAAACAGTCATCTGTCGTATCCTAGCCGAGAAATAGCATGCCATGCTATAGAGGTTTATTGTGATAGATTGAGGAAGGGTGATTACAAGGATTTGAAAGTATGATTTTGTTTCTGCTATTGTATTTATTTCCCTCATAAGTATACACTTATTATTTTAAAAGTATGTGAACTTACAAATTTATTTACATTTTCAGATCCACGCCTACAGGGCTGCCCTGGAAAGGATTTTGGTGGATATTGATCCAAAGTTGAAGCATGCTCCAGTGAGAAGTATCAAACATTCTGATACTATGACATTTGAAAGGTAAAGTTTAATTGTATAGTAATAATTATTAGATAACATGACATGACTGCTTTAATGTGGTTTTTCTAATGCTGCCAAAAATAAGAAATGTAACTTCTGTTTATTATGATCAATAAATAATGTAAAGTACATTTAGTTTATTGTCAATATTAAAAAATACATCGACAGTTGAAAGACAATATCGCTTATATGCCACTTTGGTCGTAAATGAGTTATATAAATATCATTTTAATCAGTTTTTTTCCTGCATCGATGTGTTTGTGTTATGCAACTCAATTTTTTGAAGATCTTATTGTTCACAACTCTGAAGCGACATAAATTTTGGTGTATTTTGAACCAATGGCGTTTACACTCTACTATTTGGTGTATGATTTTATGTTTGCTTGACAAAAAATTTTAGGCGGGGTCATTTTCGCTTAAGCACACTTACAAATACACTTTGCAACTTTTTTATAGGAGAATATTTAGAAAATATTATATTTTTCTCATTTACAAAGAGTAGTGTTTTTTTTAACTGATAGTTGTTTCTGTACAGTTATTAAAGTGCGATTTTGCTTTTCCACTGTCAACATACTTTATTTAAACCTGCATAGCATAGCACAGAATCGTATTGATTATCATAAATAGGTTGATAATGATAAAGATTGTCAAAATATTTCTAGGTATTGCAGCTTAGCTATGGAACGCCTTAGCATTCCGTTGCCCACTGATCCTGACGTATGGTCGAGGGGTCAGGAAGACGTGCAGCTGTGGCGGCGCGTAGTGATTGTGTACTCGTTGAGGCTTGCACTCGCTCCCCTTGTTGAGACAGTCATATTATTGGACAGACTACTCTTTGTATTAGAGCAAGGTGAGTTTTTTTTGTGTATGTATGCTGTTGGTCATAGATGACCTTTAGAGCGTCACCGGGTTTGGGGCCGGCGAGATCCTTAGTCCCCTCAAGCCGTGAATTGGCGAGTGCCTCTAGAGGTATTCCAGGCGGATGGCATCTCCCCACGGGGCGAGTCTCCTCTCCGTCTGGAGCCGAATACAGGTGGCAATGGAATGCGGGTAAAAGACTAAGTGTAAATGAACGGAGTCGAGTACGCTGGTATACAGGTAGATATTCTTTTGTTTAACTGACACTGTCTTCCAGCCTGTATTCCAGTGTAAATATTGGTTCGGGTGCCCGAATTCGAGTAATGTCTTCCGTGCACCCGAATACGGGATAATGACCAAATGTAGGTAATTGCGCCATTAGCATTATTGCCCATAATATCTAAGGCTACAGCCACACTGTCTCGCTATCGCGAACATTATCCGTTTTCATGACAAGTCGGTCCGAGACATTGTCACATTTCTGACTGTGTTCTAAAAATAAATGTGAATATTACTTGGCCCAAAATTATCCATTATCGACTGTTCATCAGCGCGATCGAAATTGTACTAGCGGCGCTGAGAGAAGCAGTAGGTTGAATTTGTCTGCGACGCACGCACGACTTAAGGCAGCGGAGGCTCTAAGGCCCGTATTACAGAATGATAACTAAGTATTGATCTTTACTTGATTACATTTAGAAAGGGATGTCGCTATGTGCTATATGTAGCGATATCCCTTTCTAACTATGCTCACGACTAGATCAATCACTGAAAATCTTTCTATAATACGGGCCTAAGAGCCTTCAATTTCGATCATGCGGGTGAACAGTGGATAATGTATTTTTTATAATACTTTCTAGATAGAAACTACATAGATAAGAGCACAGAAGAGAGGAAATCGAACGTGTCCCGTCATGTGGAGCGGACGTCCGCTCCGAACTTAATAATAATTCATTTATTTCTGACAACTGTGATCCATATTTGTTAGTAGACTTATTTCGTTACTAGTGTATGTTTCGTAGCTTAAGGAAGCATTTCATAGAGCAGCGCTACGGGAGGCGGGTCTCCCGTCACAGTGAAATGACATGAAACAACACGCGGAGCCGACTTCCGCTCCATACTCCCGCTCATGGAGGTTAGAGAGAATTAGAACGATCCCTATAGAGAATAGTGTCCCAGAAATATGGCCAAATACCTAAGTGAAGCGCTGCGATCGCTAAGTTGTCTCAATAAAAGCGGGCTAATTTGAAATGACCAATGCCGCGAAGAAAATTTGTACAATATTCAACTAACTTCATCTACTTGTACTCATAAACAGCTAACTTCACACATACTACTTACCGACGGTAGCGCGGCTGGTGGCTGAAAAATGAACTAAAAATTCTACAAATTTTCAGGGCAGGTGGGCGGGGACTTTAGTACATAACGATCGTTCTCCTTATCTCTAACCTCCATGCTCCCGCTTAAGGCAGCGCACGCCAGACTTTTGATTACAGAGACAGAGTTGTTATTGATAAAAAGAAAAAAATCATCATCTTGAATATTTTATTAAAGGAAGAAAAATAAAAACATCTAGGTATACACATTCAAGAACTTTACATTTTTACAGACAATAGGGCAAACATCGATTTCTCTCTTAAACTAATGTGTAAATATATCTCTTACCTTATAATTGTGATTAATTTAAGACTAGAGTTTGGCACCATTGTTATTTATGCGGTATCATGTTTGTAAATGTAAGTACCATCATATACACATCTACTGACAATCAATCAAATCAATGTAACAATAGCAACTGATGTATAAATAAAAGTAGACTCCCAATAGCCTAATAAAAGTGCTTCAAAAAACATCCGAGCGGCGCTGTGTTCTACAATACATTTACAGATTACATTAATACATTGTTTTAAACTTTCATGGTCACTAAAATTATAGCTATCAACGGGATTGTTACCATGTACCATGTTTTTTTTAAAACAAGGTACATGGTAACAATCCCGTTAATAGCTATAATACATTAATATATTTGTTCAAATGACTATCTTATATCGTGGCAGTATAAGGTTCAATGTCTATTGAGAAAGAGTTTGATCACAGTGCGTGTCAGTGACAGAGAGTGTCAGACAAACTCAATCACGTGACATATGGGGAGAGGTATTGTTTGTAGCTATAAGAATGAAATTAATTAGCAATACGATAAAAAAAACGATATTTTAGTTGCGTAATTTTGTTAGGTATCCGAAATATGACCTCATGTTATAAGTGTCATTTGCTTTCCTAACTATCGTTTTGTCATTGCGAAGCGTTATATTCAAAGCGCGGTCGAAACACAACTGTTTGAAAATTACACACAATAGATTACGCACGCACACGCGCCGTAGAAGCAAAATTACGCACACGCGTCGTGCGTAATTTTGCTTCAGACACTGTTTTAGCACGATTGTGAGTGTACTTGTTTTTATATGTTGATGATAACTAGGTAGATTTTTGCGAACATAGTAATGACAATTATATTTTCAGTGCTAACGCTTTCAATAACAGAATCTTTGAGAGTGATTTCCACCCACTTAGAAACGGCCGATTTAATTGTAACTTTGCCACGTGCAAACTTTAACTGATAACAATTTAATAATTTAAAAAAATAAAGACGCTTTTAAAGCAGATCTAAAAAAATCGTTTGGTTCTTTTTGTTTAATATGCAATTTTACCGATCTGCCATAGAAGTGTTTTTGTGTGTTGCCATAGAAGTGCTTTTGTAACTGAATATTACTTAGATCCTTGTTGACTTTACCAATGCATCATTTCAGGGTTTTCGTGCGAAATTCTACCGGTGTTCGATCCTAAAATATCACCAAGAAATCACATTATGATAGCCAAAAGACAGTGAAGAAATCGTGAATAAATTGGTATTTAATTCAATTTCTGTGTTACTTATTTCTAACCTATAAAGTTTGGTGTCACATCTAGATAAAAATAGTTATCTGTAAATGATAATTTCCATTTTGTTTTCGTTAAAATTGCTATCTTTTTTGCAAATACAAAAAAAACATTACCTACATTTTTATAACAGTTAAATAATTAAATCACATTTACATTAAATAAAAAATATATGTGAAATTTCCTTTAATTTTATTTTATATATTATTTTATATAAACTTACAACGTAAGTCGTACAAAAGCTTTATACAAAGAACCATTTGTGATTGTAATAAAGTCAATTGAAAACAATATGTATTTTTATGCTGAAAGAGTTCATTTTAAATTCTGTCGGTGCCCTTCACAAAACTTCAACAAAGCAGGTAATTTTATGAAGTTGAAACATTTAAGGTAAATTATCACATCATTGGAAATACGAATAACATCATGTTACATTACTTATAACTACATATATCTTATTTACATTGGAATGTGGCATAGATTTGACTAGACTAAGAATTGAGATGCAGAATTGATATATTTTTCTGATAACTTGTCTTAGGCCATACATTTAGAACATTAAACATAATACAGGGTGATTGGAAGATGCGTGCAGGGGTTTGACGGGAAGGTTACATATACTATTTAGAACCATTTAAGCCATATTTGTTGTAAGTATAATTTTATTTAAACTAAAGTTTATCACTTTCGTTCCAATTAAAGTACCACAATTTGGTATACAGACCCTAGTTTCAAAAATTTTTGAGCTATCGCATTAATGATACCTCAAAAGAAAGTAGAAATAACCTTTATATTTATAACTATTTATTTTTCTTTCAATGTTATTTCCACCTCACTTGTGCACCCTACCACGTGGACATTATTCCACGGTGGACTGGAAAGAATGCCTACCGCATTAAATACGCCATTTGTGCATGAAATATAAATAAATAACCAAGCATATTTTAGAAAGATTTGAATAAAAAAGCTAATTCCGTGTATTTACTTACTTAAATTAAATGACTCTAATGATTAAGACGTTTTAAACATGTTTTCTTAGATTGCGTATACATTACTGAAATAAATAATAATAATTATTAAATTAAATGATAAAGAATTTACGTATCATTCAAACTGGTCATTAATTGCATTTACATGCGTAAAAAATATAAAAGGCACATGGCTGAAATGGTTCAAAATGGTCTATGCTAGCTTCACACCCATCTTTCAATCACCACATATACTTTATACAATAATTTAGTTTAAAGAGGCTACCTTGTATAGTTTACAATAGAAAAATGAGTTTATGATAATAATGAAGATACAATTTTTAAACTAAATTGACTTTGTTTCTCGCTTAATGGTGAAAGAAAGTTTTTACCTGGAGGAATTCATCTTCTGGAACTGCATATTACCTATCATCAACATTGAATAACGAAGGTCAAAAATAAATATATACAATAGCGATATTTTATATAAAATGTGAAATGTATATATTAAAAGCAATAAATTCTGACAGGTTTGTTGATTTGACTTTCAAAAAGCAATCTCTTTATTTGTTTATTCGTATTTTTTCAATAAAACATTGCAAAAGGAAGCCACATACGCTTATCAATAATAGTACAAAACATTTCAGTTAAACCGACTTTAGAAGGGTAACTCGGTAGAGTTTCTATAGTATTTGATTAGGGCGCTTTCAATTTATGCGTTTCTTGACGGCCTACTGCGGTGCCGAAGCGGTGCGTTTGTCGTACAGCGTACGGACGATCCCGTTTTTTCACACAAAACGCGCGGTGCGGCAACAGTGCGGCGCCGGTACCGCGAACGCTCGACAACAGGACTGTTGCCGACCCGCGCGTTTTGTGTAAAAAAAAAGGATCGTCCGTACGCTGTACGACAAACGCACCGCTTCGGCACCGCAGCAGGTCGTCAAGAAACGCATAAATTGAAAGCGCCCTAAGGTCACTGGTCGGAATTGGGTTGCCAGATGCTGACTCATTAATTCCTAGACATTGGACCCTCCCCCCCTGAAAAGATATATAGCATCAAATCACACCCCAGAATTAAAACATCAAGCGGGCCAGCGGTGTCATTCGTTATTAGTTTATTTTGTTACGACACTAGCATAATTTTGGAATCCGGGACAGTAAGGTCTAATTACTGGACACGCGACAAGACGCAAAATTCCGGGACAATCCCGGATTTCCCGGCTATCTGGCAAGCCTAGGAACCGTTCGAGGCTTAAAGTATTGCTTTCGACATTAGAAACTTCACACATTGCAATTCATATTCCAATGTTTGACGTTTTATGGTCTTTTAAATTGATGAACACCGGCTGGGCCGAGACTTCGAACATATCGTAATTTGTTCGAAGTTATCTCTATTACTGATGCGAATGCAGCCATCGAAAAATCGACTTCTATTTTCGAAGTTTTCTGGTCGAGATGGAGCTCGAAAAACAATGTCTATTTCGAGATTTATTCGGTTGAAACGAGAATAGGGCCCTGGACCTTATTCCCAGACCCTGTGGAGCTCTGACAATTTCAAATTTTGGTCTTTAAAAGTAATAGAAAGTTAAAATTTCTATCTGTTGATATTTATAAATATGCAGCACACCTTATAAAAATCAATAATATTTCTATAAATAGTTATATCTCTTTTACAACAAATGTTTAATGAAAGAGTTTACATACTAACAACCCTTAATATAAATTAATAGTCCACAGAGACAACAATATTTTTCGTCCTTATATATCCATCATAGGGGCGTTTTCTGTCTTATACGAATGTTGGTCAACATATAATGGTCCTCAATTATTTTATCTTTCTGATGAGGACCACTGTTAGGTTCGCCCATTAAATCTCATCGTAGATATCTATTACTATATACCTACCTACAATAAATAGTTAATAACGGCTATGTACAGAAATAGCTTTGAATCATCCAGGGGTTTGTAATGATTTGCATGGCATCACTTAACACATACATCCAGGGGCGTCTTTTAAAATCTGCCGCTCCGGGTCAATTACGATTTGCACTCCTCCCCCTCCAGCTAGAATTAGTAAATCTAATTATTATAAAGGTCTGTATAGAATGCCTTTATGGCTTCTGCCACCCCGAGCCATGGTCCCTTTTAGCCCTATGGTAAATACGCCCCGGATCACATCACAAAAAGAGATTGTGTGAGGAACCTAATAAGTGCCCCAACCAACAATTTTGTCCTATAACCAAAACTTATATCTCAAAAAAGCTGGGTAAACGATGTATTAAGGTTTTGGTGGTGACTGATGGTTGTGTAATTTAGCGTTCGACAATACATTTTGGCTTTTTAAGTTAATACAGCAAAAACTATCTATTATCAAGTGATGTAAAAGTTTACTTCGCCACTTATTGTAGCTGTTATAGTTAGGTGTTATAGCAACCTCTAATGTGACCAGTATACAACGCTATAACTCTAACAGCGTTTACAGTCGCCTTAATGCGCCTGATTTCCGTTATAAAGGTTCTCAACGAACTTTAATAGATTTAATGGTAAATATATTAAGGTCCAATTTTTATTTTTTAAGCATGTATCAACTGCTTGATGTTTAAATGTAAAGAAAATCTAATTATATTTTCTTTAGATTTAAACATCAAGCACTATAATTGCTATTTCTTCTTTCAAATTTTTAATACTTGTAAAAGTATTCATTTGACATTGTGGGTTACCTACAATGCGAAGAGATGGCGCTGCCTTGCAGCTTAAGAATGCCTAGAAGAATTTCGACGCGGCCATCAGGGCCGCGGTAGCATAATTGGTCAGTGCATTCGCCCGGATAGCGAAGGGTGCGGGTTCGAGTCCCGTCTTCTGCCTGGTCCGCGTGGATTTTTTTCTAGTTATATTTTCTTTAGATACAAAAGTTCGTTGAGAACCGTAGTGGAAATAAAAACTTACCAAAATGCAATATTATGGGGTGGTCGATCGTCGTTACAACACCTAGTACAATAGTGAACTGAAAAAACTTTACAACAGAATGATTTCGTGATATAGGAGTTTCAAATTACCCTTGTTAAGCAACAATTGTCCTATAAGGGTTATTTAATACCCATTATAATCGTAATGATTAACCTGTCACAAAGACACTTTTATAGAACAGGATTGTTTTCTATGAGTCCTTCTATTACACAATATTGTTGTAACAGAGGTCCTATCTCTTTTATAACATAATTACGGTATATAAAGGCAGGTTAATTTACTTTTAGACCATAACATTGGATAGGCCGTCCCTTCTAGACTCTTAGGCGGATATGTGTACTCCAAGAAGGAACAACTATTGTATCGCCATTGTCAAATTTTCTATGGAAGGAGCTAGTTTGTTCTTACATCCGGTAGGGGCGCTGCCAAGTTTCCAAAGAAACTTTGACGATGGCGATACTTATATAGATTCTTATATTTCTCGATAGTTGTTCTTGCTTGGAGTACTGAAGACAGAAAATGCCCACGTTACCCTAGGTTCGCGTACGGTGCCGTATTACGAACTCTTAACGCCAATCAGGCGAGACATCACATGCGCACAGTAGAGCACCATCCATTGGTGTCCATCCGATCATGTAAAATAACATTAATTCTGTGTTTTTTTTTCTAAACTGTAGTCTTTCCTTAGCTCACTTTTAGGGTAGGTTTTTGGCCAAAAGCTAATGCCCACCGCATTGGCTTTTTAAGCGTCTATTTGACAGGAAGTTTTGCTTTTCGTCGTTGTTGTCGTTTTTTTTGAAGGTAGGTCAAGGTTATGACTTATGAATAACCTGTCGTCTAATGGGGCGACTGAAGACTTTTCAGTCGCCATCATTCATGCCCCATGGAATTGACTGACGGCTGCATGAGCGTCTAACGCCTGATGAACGATTGAAAGAACGATCGAATGAGAACTTAACTAAGTACTTTGTGGATGTTTTCAGAAAAAGTAAACGCTCCGACGCGCGCCGTTAAGTGAGAATCGTACATAAGATGGCATTAAGAGTTCGTACTACGGTCCGAGACCAACGATATTAAATACCATAGATACACCACGTGCGCTCAAAATGTGTCCCTATCAAGATGTGCTTGAACACCACTCAAGCACTTCTTGGTTCACAGTCACGCGCGGACCGTTGAAAACTCAACATGCCGCTGCAGTGCGCCGTGAAAAAATGCCAAAAAAAAATACTTTTACTACGTAAAATATCGTTTTTTCGACAGGTATCTACTTAATCAATGTTTGTTAATTCATTCAATGTTTAAATAATGCCTTATATTGTTTTTGACTACGCGATTATCTTACGGAGCTCCGAGCGTCCAATATACCTTTTGGACAGGTTTTGGCCACGATTTTGTTCGTGTTAGTGTATCTATGGTATTTAATATCATTGCCCGAGACATAGTATCGTGATCGTTTTAAATATGTTGGCATCACGCCGTGGCGGGCGGGTGCTGGTGCGCATGGGGCAGCATGGGGGCCGGCTCATCGTCCGAGTCCTCGGAATGTACGCGCGTGAAGCGCCGCCGGTCGAGCAGACGGCGCAGCTTGAATTCTCCGTGCCCGTACTCCCAGCGGCGGCGTGTGATGCTCTTACGACCTGGGAATAGGTACCGCGTTCTTTACGATACCCACTGTCTTGACACGCAAACTGAACGAGCGCTTAATAGATAGTTGCAGGGCCGGATTTAGAAGCGTGGTGGTCCCTAAAAATCTAGGGCGGACCACTTACGATTTGCACTCCCTCTGGTTGGTGACTCGTAGATTACTTTTATCTTTGCTATGGGGGCCTTTCGGCCGCAGCACCGCCTGCCCTGCCTTAAGTCCGGCCCTGGATGGGTACTATCTATACTAGGTGACAAAGAGGTAAAGTTTATTTCTTTGTAGGAATTTCTGAAATAACTGAACCGATTTTAAAAAAAAAGCACTAGTTTGTACTAAACTATATTATTCCTGAGTGACATTAAGCTAAATTAAATAAAACAGTTTTTACGGATTATATGCACTGAATTTATTTATTTATTTATTGACGTTTCGCACCTTTTTCAGGAATGCATCATCGGAATAATGATTTTTATTTACTTTGTCGAGCAACCTGCGAATTTTTGAAGTTATACTTCTTTAGGCGCGTTATGAAAAAATGATGAGAGTAAAATTTTAAGATGCGCGCGCATCACTGTAACATAAAATTTTAACAGCTTCAGCAGCCAACTTCATGCTTTTACTTTTGTGTTTACCGCACATTAAGAAAATCTACCAACAAAATAGAAATAGAATCTCTATTTAGTGGGTGCTAACGACTGCATTGTGAAGGCCTATCAAAAGTATTTATTAATCTGGAACAACGGAACCAAAGCGCGATTCAGGAGACTACAGCGCCATCTCTTGACCATTAGTGTAGTAGAACCAAAAACCACATCTTTATTTTTTGTAATAAAGTAACAGTTATAGGTATTCATATTTATAATATTTATCCACATGTTTCTAGTTTGTATATTCGGAATACGTGTTTGAGTTTCATACAAGTGCAAATCACATATGTTCTAATAAATTATATTCAGTGGCGATTTTAATTGAATATTTTGATTATTTATTTATTTTTTCAAATTAAAACTGAACTTTATTGACTGTGTCATTTTCCAGACTTTTTATTAATTTATTGTAATTAATTATTTGCATGCAATTAAAAACTAATTTTAAACGATGCCAAAGAAGGATAACTTCTCACGCGCCTACATAAGTACACGCACCCATTTTTTTTACCTTGTTTTTTATGAGTATCCAGTTATAACAATATACCTTCGAAAGACTTTTATTGTGCGTTCGGATATTTCATTGGAAGATTTCTAACACTTTTTTGTCTATGCTTGAATTTATTAGCTAATTTAATTAATAAAGTAATTTATTTAATTCTTTTTATAATTTTATGTTTATTTATTTGACCCTAACTACCGTGAACTACCACCGGTTCCAAAATTAGGAAAGCTTTCTGAGAAGAACCGACGAAACAAACTCAGAGGCTTTCTATCTCCCTCTTATGTTAAATCATGCAAACAAAAAGAACTAACATTATCTGTTGGTCTTTCAGTGTGTGCTCGGGGTTGGGATTTTATCTGTTGTATAATGGGTTCCCAAGCTGGTGGTATATACCAACCACCTTCCCTATTGAAATTTGGATATTTCTTAATCTCAATGGCTTCGCGTATCATTCTAGGAATGAATCGTTGTTCAGTTACAAGGATCTGTGGTTTATCATATCTAATGTAATGGTTTGGTGGTAAAAAGCATGTTCACACAATGCAGACTTATTTTCGCGCTTAGTGTAGTAGTAGCTAGCGAGTTTATGGTAGTTACGGTCTTAAGAATTAAATAAATTACTTTAATTAAATTAGCTAATAGATTCAAGCATAGACAATAAAGTTTTAAAAATCTTCCAATGAAATATCCGAACGCTCAATAAGTCTTTCGAAGGTAGCTCGAAAAAGTAATTAAAAATGATTATTCCGATGATGCAGTCCTGAAAAAAAAAACGTCAATAAATAAATAAATTCAGTGCATATAAGCTGAAAAAAAAAAACTATTTTATTTAATGAGTGATGTGCGTGAAAACCAAGGAAACAAATATTAAGCTACATTTTATCGGGTAATGTTTAAGTTAATGGACAGAGGCGGCCTCGTGTTTCTACACACGCTTACACATTGCAAGCGTATACAACTGGCCGCCACAAATTATTACAACGAAATAGTATAATGAATTTCATGTCAATTACAAACTAAATACAAGCAAAAAAGTCGCGCTGTTAATGTCGATATCTCCAACGTACATAAATACTGGAATGCAAAGATTATGGACACTAACATACCTACTAAAGCTGCACTGGAGTAAACTCTTCTTCATAATAATGTAGGTGAGATAAGATAGTTTTTCCCTCATGGAACCAAGTAGGTCGAAAAAAGGATTTTGATTTTTAAGTCCATTTTCAAGGTGTTCTACAGTTCAGTAATTGCGTATACCGCGGACCAAAACTGAACACATGTAAAAGTTTATAAAAATTGCGAAGTAGACAAAGTTTATATTTTCAAGATGGTTGTCACTAGTGTTGCCAGGTCCGATTTGTTTTAAATCGGTACAAGAGGTCAAAAAAATCGGGATTTTGGGGTTACAGAGTTTAAGTCTTGGTTTAATTTATTGCGTTTGTAACTACTAGTGCAAGTATAGTCTTATATTATTTACCTAAATTTCATTTTTTGATTAATCGGGACATTTAGCGTCCCGATCAGGTACAAATCGGAACGCGTCCCCAGACCCCTGAAAATCAGGACGTCCCGCGCAAATCGGGACACCTGGCAACACTAGTTGTCACCCTAGTTACGTTACGGCATAAGGTGGGTTAACAATCGAATTAACAAAGTTCTCGCTATACCCTTGAGTAAGGGATATTTAAAAAGGCGACACATTCTTAAATTGATAAGCTTCCCCTTAAAATACTGCTTATGGAATGGAATGCAATAATTTATATGCAAGAACCCGCTTAAAACTAAACCCTATTCACGGAAACGTTACAATTATAATGTTTTCTGTCATTGACCGAAGTAATGACGTAGTTATTGTTATTTCGGTCTATGATAAGCCCTTTTCTCGTAAGACTCAATTTTCCATCCTCGTCTTTTGCAGGCTTAGATTAAAACAAAAAGGGAAGATACGGTACGCTCATACTAGCATCAAATAAAATATGATCCGATTCAACTACATAAGCAACTCTCACAAACGCACACATCTGTATATAAACATTCAATCGAGCGAGCGAGGCAGAACGAGTCCGTACGGATGAGCTGTATTGTTGTCCTTTTCTTGATAACAAAATGGCGATTACGTACGAAAATTCTCGACAAACCGGGATTTTTGAGAGATAAATGTTTTTACAGTTTTATGAATGAAAAGTGTTACTGAGGCATTTGTTATTTGACTTTGAGCTATTTGTGTACTTTATAAAATCATCGAAGGCATTGTTTTATCTTTATAACACAGAATATACGCAATATTGTTATATTGAGTGCACATGCAGCGTGTTTGAATGTTAACTTGTAACTAAAGCGAATTGTGGTCATGCACCACAATTTAAGCGGATCGCTTTTAAGCCGCGAGTGCCGTATCTTCCCTTTTTGTTTTAATCTAAGTTTGCAGGTGATTGTATGATAAAGACAGCGCTCCACTAAATTGTTTCCGTGAACAGAATATTTGGCGCAATAATAACAAAATACATGTGTAATAGCATAAAGAATGTGATAACTACATAAAAACAAGGAAACATGCAAAGGTGCACCGAAAAATAAAAATACTAAAAGATGCTTCCAATAAATATATTTGAATAAATATTATTTACATTTACCAACGTGATAGTCACAATCACAATAAAAAGCAAATTATAATAATTTCAGTTAGCTTAAATACTAAATTCACTTGGTTTTAATACATTAAGTTAAAGAATTTTAAATCTTAATAACAAAAATAACAGGTAAAAACTCAGATCTTACGTTTGTGATTTCATTTTAAAATGGCTTGATAGTGTGACTTTATATCTGTAATAATAACTGTATATGTTTTCCAATTGATAAATGGTTTTACCAAATGAATGGTTCATTTTAAGTCTGATTCCATCACAACCTACCACTGGTGCAACTAATGAGAAGCAAAAACTAAACAAAATTTGTGAATATTTATACACTAAAAACGTGGAATAATTAATAATAAGTAGGTAATTGAAATTTTTAAAAATACATGCACAACTCTAATTTCAAATTTATAAATTTATCAAAAATGGAATGCTTAAAATTTGTGCAACTACATTACCTATTTATTTTCTTATTTTTATATTCAAAGGTACCAGTCAGATTTAAATATAAATATTTATCATAAACTTAACACTTATTTTAATGTTAAATATACCCGATGTTGAGGGACTTACCTCACTCCTATAATTCTTGCATGATAGTGCAAGCAAAATTGGACCTTATGATCAAAACGAAAAATTGTTTTGTACTACTATTTCGGAGTGAGGTTTTTATAGGTACTTAAAGCATTTTAGTGTCATGGCGGCACTTCACTTGGCTATTCGTGTTTGCTATTTGGAAGCTTGACAATGGTCTTTCCTTATCATGCTTTTTCAAGTAACTTATATACCAACTGGAACGCTTACGCGTCCCTCAAAATCGTTCCAAGAGCATAGCTAAATTGGTGGAATCTGTCTCGTTCTAGTAGTGTGCTCAAACAGTTGCAAGTGAGGGACAGATTCCACTTTCGCCGTTGTCGCGCTAGAAGTATTTTCCCCCTTACGAAGGTAGAAACAAAAATGGACTTTATGTATAACTAGTTAGAGTACATTTTTTGAATTTCCATATTGTTTCGTGAGAATTCCAGTTACTATATAAGTTCCTTGTGCTTTTTCAAGGAATGAAAAGTGCAGACAGGTGTCAATTTTACAAATAGCAAAGTGAAGTATCGGCATCAAGCAGGTTTGTTCACCTAACCTGTTCATGATTGATCGACAAGCGTAGCACCCGCCATGTGCATGTTCTTAAATCTGTTACATATTGAATGTTATACCTTATACGTACATTTCATAACACATTTAAGAACATGACAATGGCGGGTACTTCTGTGAGATAAGTACGCGAGTTGAGGTACGACATGTTTTTAAAATGTGAAGTAAGTATTAACCAACATGTGCGAATAAACCAAAAATAATCATCAGGAATTTTAAGTCAGAATAACTAAAACCAGTTGCGTGAATTCTAAATCCACTTCACACTAAAAACGCCATATAATAGGGTAGGTAAGTAGGTGTTATCCATATAGTAGATAATTTATGGATCTAGATATTAAACATACTTTAAAAAAACTTAATAATAAAATCTCTACTTAATGTCACTATTGCACGGAGATCACAGTTTTATATTTGTTTAAAAATCAGATCATTCCCGTTGTAACAAAGAATTTTAGCTAATTCTTATAAATTTTATATAGGGCTGAACTTTTCAAATTTATTCTTATTTTTTTCCTTATCGTAATTAAATCTATATAATGTTGTGTACCCAACCGTCAGTCTTACATATTAAGTACTAATCAAATTTAAGAAAATATCCGCTGCCTGGTCCGCGCGGATTTTTTTTTCTAGTAAAAATTTTCTTTCGATTTAAACATCTAGTAGTAAAATGCTTAAAAACATATCTTTAAAATGTTACTGAAAAAGTTACAGTTAACGTCAAATACCTATTGTACTTCAACAAATTAGATTTAAGATAAGATCCGTGATAACTAATCATTTAATACAAAAAAACATAAATAGATATTAAATTTTCGGTTCCTCGGGGATCCTGGTCAACCAAAGAGCTATATGGACGTGCAAAATATGTAATAGGTTTTAACTGTAACTGTGGTAAAACTGTAGGACGCTATCAGTCTATCAGTGTAAGTGGAACTTTATATAAAATCTTCTCGATAAATTACAATAATACAAACAAAGCGCGTTATTATTGTTGGCAACTAAAAGAAAACAACTAATGGCCAAATTACATTAATATAGTACCAATTTCGCTGACATGGCAGCTCGGGCTTCGTGTAAAGACATTTTTCGCACCAGCGTGTAAGAAGTGCTCACCGTGGTTCCGCGCGCGCAGTAAGGCGGCGGCGGCGAGTGTGATGTGTGCGTGTGTGTGTGTCTACCGGTGTGGGTGCGGCAGTAGTGTGGCGGTGTCGGGGGCGCGCTCACCGTGGTTCCGCGCGCGCAGTAAGGCGGCGGCGGCGAGTGTGATGTGTGCGTGTGTGTCTACCGGTGTGGGTGCGGCAGTAGTGTGGCGGTGTCGGGGGCGCGCTCACCGTGGTTCCGCGCGCGCAGTAAGGCGGCGGCGGCGAGTGTGATGTGTGCGTGTGTGTGTGTGTCTACCGGTGTGGGTGCGGCAGTAGTGTGGCGGTGTCGGGGGCGCGCTCACCGTGGTTCCGCGCGCGCAGTAAGGCGGCGGCGGCGAGTGTGATGTGTGCGTGTGTGTGTGTGTCTACCGGTGTGGGTGCGGCAGTAGTGTGGCGGTGTCGGGGGCGCGCTCACCGTGGTTCCGCGCGCGCAGTAAGGCGGCGGCGGCGAGTGTGATGTGTGCGTGTGTGTGTGTGTCTACCGGTGTGGGTGCGGCAGTAGTGTGGCGGTGTCGGGGGCGCGCTCACCGTGGTTCCGCGCGCGCAGTAAGGCGGCGGCGGCGAGTGTGATGTGTGCGTGTGTGTGTGTGTCTACCGGTGTGGGTGCGGCAGTAGTGTGGCGGTGTCGGGGGCGCGCTCACCGTGGTTCCGCGCGCGCAGTAAGGCGGCGGCGGCGAGTGTGATGTGTGCGTGTGTGTGTGTGTCTACCGGTGTGGGTGCGGCAGTAGTGTGGCGGTGTCGGGGGCGCGCTCACCGTGGTTCCGCGCGCGCAGTAAGGCGGCGGCGGCGAGTGTGATGTGTGCGTGTGTGTGTGTGTCTACCGGTGTGGGTGCGGCAGTAGTGTGGCGGTGTCGGGGGCGCGCTCACCGTGGTTCCGCGCGCGCAGTAAGGCGGCGGCGGCGAGTGTGATGTGTGCGTGTGTGTGTGTGTCTACCGGTGTGGGTGCGGCAGTAGTGTGGCGGTGTCGGGGGCGCGCTCACCGTGGTTCCGCGCGCGCAGTAAGGCGGCGGCGGCGAGTGTGATGTGTGCGTGTGTGTGTGTGTCTACCGGTGTGGGTGCGGCAGTAGTGTGGCGGTGTCGGGGGCGCGCTCACCGTGGTTCCGCGCGCGCAGTAAGGCGGCGGCGGCGAGTGCCAGTAGGGCGGCGCCCGCGCAGCCGACTGCCCCGCCCGCGCCCCACCACCACCACGCGGGCGCGTCGCCTGCCTGCCCCACCCCGCCCGGTACGACGCTGCCCTCCAAACCCGCAACTACTGACTGGGCGCCTTCTGCAAACGGTCGTGCCGAGTCAAAAAAGCGAAGCGGAGGATCTTAAACTGTTCTAGGTTAAACCTCAATGAGATAAGTTTTTAATTTTTCGAAAACATAACCGCGTACTCCGCCAAACATGGGTCTTGGCGGCCCACGCGATACCTCGCCTGTTTCCGACTCGCATCTACTGCTCGGGCGTCTTCTGCTTTTGCAATGGCAAGGTAGTTCGATCGCATCATTACAGGTGCATAATTAAAAACAAGCCGACCATGTGCGATTCGGACTCGCGCACGTTGGGTTCCATAAGTACCATTATTTATACTAACCATAATAATCGAGCAAAAAAACCGCAAAAAATCTTTATTTTATTTTCAATGTGAATATACAACTAAACATTCGGTGAATATTTCAAGCATCCTGTTGTCGTTCTTTTAATATATACTGTTATTATAGCGACAACATAATTACATCATCTGTAAAAAATTTGACTGTTTAGCTAAAACGGGTCATGAGATATAGCCTGGTGAAATACAGACAGACGGGCTGTGGATTCTTAGTATTGGTGACCCGTTTTAGCCTTTGGGTACGTAACCCTAAAAACTAGTCCCACTCGATTCCGATTCCTACTTCAACTCCTATCACGCATGATAACCATTCAATATTCATTATCAGCTAATTAACTAACCCACTGCTGGGACTTCCCTTGGTAAGGAGCCTACCCTTGGATAGAGAGGACAGGCCATGACACACCACGCCGGGTCCATTGCGGATTGAAATATTCTAAAGACAGAATGCAGCCAGACCAACAGCTAAAGCAACAGTGACTCCCAAAGCACAGCACAGCACAGCACAAGATCATATATTATTTGTCACTTTTCCTACGATCAACAACCACTTTAAAAGTTAAAGTTCAAGATTCTTTAACTAAGATTCGAAATTTACGTCACCAGTTGGCGCCACGGTGACATGAGGTCTTTTGGAGATTTTGGTTCTTATAATCTAACGAGCGTTGAAATGGATTCATAGACTATGACACGGGTTTGATAGATGTGTAGACTTTTCGGCTCAGTGCTGCCCCCCGGCGCTTTGTAAAATCAACCCGTTTCGTCGGTGTGCACAGTCTGGCTCAGCTTTTGATATTATGCTCCACTTTAAAGTACCACAGACCGAACGAGCATTTAAATTGATCCATAGACTATGACGACAAGTGGTTTGACGGATGAGTAGACTTTTCGGCTCAGTGCTGCCCCCTGGCGCTTTGTAAAGTCAACCTATTAAGCGACGTGCGCCGTCTGGCTCAGCTTTTGATATTGTGCTCCACTTAAAAGTACCTAAGAAACCATAGACTCGGAATTGATAGGATAATTATTGTTCTTTGTTCACGGAAACTAGTTAGTGGAACATTTTCTTTATCAAACAATCGCTTACAAAAGACAAACAGAAAAGATTAGCTTTCGACAGTAAAAGCTCGTTTGATGGAAAATAGAGTACAGATAGAAGTAGGCAACACTTATTTCATATTGTCTGTGCACACATTAATTACGTTTAATATTTTCATTGCTTTTAATTTTTTTAGAAATATACTTACCTATAATGATATCAGGACTTCATTATTAGTATTTTTCTCATAAATTAAAATGCATAATGTAACATTTAAAATTTAATTAACATCCAATATTTAAGTAATAAAAATTATACATACAATAAAACTGTAAATTAAAAAAAGGGATAATGAAAATAATGAAAAATATAAAAAAATATAAAAGTACAAATGTAATAAAACTGTAAATAATAACAAAATAAATTATGTAATTTTAGTACTAGAGATACTAATATATATAAAACAGCCTTTTTTTTTGTAAATCGTATACAAGAGACAAACAAAACATTAAATTAAATAACAAGATTAACTTTCCATACGATAACGATCACTTCTTTCAGCTCTACCCAGAACAACATAAGTGGGGCGAGCAGCAAACTATTCTATTATATTTATGCGCTGTCTTGCATTGCAGCATAAGAAATAGTAGCAGAAATTCGAACAGGATCATTCGCCCGGACTGCGGAATACGCATATTCGAGTCCTGCCTGATTCGGTGCATAAGGCATACGGAAATGGAGCAGCGCACGCATCACTCATATGTATATTAGTGTCAATTCTTTCATGATTCTCTAAACTTAAAGCTAAATTTAACACCAGTCTTTCCTTTTCATTCTAGTAGTCAGCGGGAGGGTGGGTCCTGGTGACCTGTGTCACAGGTTTCACTGAAACCTAATTCAGGCACCAGTCTCTCACAATACTATAACATATTGTAAACCACAAGTGGTATACCACAATGAACTTTTTTTCATGTGAGAGAAAAATAAATAATGATTGATTGATTGATTCTGTATAGAGCATGACAGAGATACACTGTTGTCAAATTTAAGTTTAGGTTTAGAGAATTATACTAGAATCGATACATTGTCGCGTGTAAGGCTCGCGACGTTCGTAGCGATTCAGCCTTCGCCGAGTTACCCTCCAACTTTCCTGGTCGCCAGGAAGAGCTGCGCACGCAGCCCACACACACACCCACACACTCACACACACACACACCCACACACTCACACACACACACACACACACCCACACACTCACACACACACACACACACATACATACATACATATTTATAGTCCTATGACGCTCGAGAAGCATTTTCGTTTCATATTTTCCATAGGATTTGTCCATTTACACCACGTCGAAAAAAGTTTCACTTCTTAAGAAAATCTATTATCAACTACGTACTAACCTACAGTGGCGGTCGGTTTGACGACCACCGACACGTTGCTCCTATCTTGATCCTCCCTCACGGTGGCATTGACGAACTTGCGCACTTTGTACGGGTCCAGTTCGACCACGTACACGTCCCGTCCGTCCGGCGATACGGCAACGTCGTGCGGGTTCCGTAAACCGCCGTCCGGCGCGAAAGTGCCGACTAGTCGGCCGGAGTCGTACTCGATCACGTACCCGCGTACCGGCACCGGCACTGTGCCGTACGGGCCGTTCACCACGTACAGACGCCCGCCTGTTTGGGGAACGAGTAAATCACTGTTAGAATCCATATTACTGTTATTTACAATAGGGACGATGACTAATTGTATTTTCTCCGTAGATTATCAAAAAGTATTCGACACGTATTGGCGTGGAGTCAAGGAGGGGTACTGTAATGCTTTATCCTGAAGGGAAGCCCTGGGAGTGTAGCTTTATTATCATTATTACAATAAGAACACTTACGATGCTCAACTTTATTTATTTTAGCTCAAGAAAATTACATACATTTACTATCAACAGCTGTTTTCTGTGCCTGAATTCTATCTGCTGGGATGGGATCTGCTGCTTCCGCTGGGAAGCACACCACGCCTATACTTACCCAGCGCGGGCGAGTAGGCGACGCTGAACAGCCGCGAGCCGATCAGTTCGTGCGCATACGAGTGAGCGAACGTTCCGTTATCCGCTCGGAAGCACACCACGCCTATACTTACCCAGCGCGGGCGAGTAGGCGACGCTGAACAGCCGCGAGCCGATCAGTTCGTGCGCATACGAGTGAGCGTACGTTCCGTTATCCGCTCGGAAGCACGCCACGCGGCCGCGTTCCCTGTCAGCCACGCACACTGTCCCGCGGTCCTCCGCCAGCGTCAACGCGTGCGGAACGTTCAGTGAGAAATGGTCGAGGCCGTGCGCTGCAGGTGAAGAAATACCAAAATTACATCACACATCACATTTAAGCAAAAATCTACGTTAATGTTTTGAAATTGTTGTAACAAAATAAGCTTATGGTGGGTCAGGAATGAATTGTCTGATAATACATTGAATAATTATGAAGCCAAAAACAAAAAACGGCATTAAAAGGAACTTTCTCACAAAGACAACTTCCCCTTGGAGAAACCTGGTGTATACAAGATCGACTGCAACTGTGCTGTGGTAGTTCGTATATTGGCCAAACGAAGCGGACAATAGCGTGCCGTATGATAGAACACATAAAAGCAGTCAGAAATAATGACACGCAAAATTTTGACATCGCGGAACATTTAATTGATTCGGGTCCTAATCACTGGATTGAGCTTCATAGTCAACAAATTATTTCGACAGAACGCCACTGCATACCAAGATTGGTCAGGGAAGCGATTGAAATAACCAAACAAGAATTTCAATCGTGAGGATGGGTTCAAATTGTCAAGTGTCTGAAATCCAATGGTTAGTATGTGTAAATGTAAAACCGCAAAAATCGAGTGTTGCCTCGCGATCTGATACTGTGAGTATTGTGTGTCGGGAACAATTGCGAGTAAATAGTGAGAATGTGACCAGTGGTAGGGGTATCGAACGCAGTAAAAGACGACGTCAGAGGTAGACCGATCTGTCTGCCAATAACATCTACCCGCAATTACTTCAGTTACTCCGTGATCACGGCGCTTGCAACAGTGCCGAAATATCGGAGACTCATAAAAAACAAGGTACATGGTAACAATCCTGTTAATAGCTATAACACCTAAAATAACATCAGATATAGCGAAATATCCAACGCGATATTAAATACCCTAGATACACCAACACGAACAAAATCATGCCCGAAACCTGTCCAAATGGTACATTGAACGACCCACGGAGCTCCGTAAGATGATCGCAGTCTAAACAATAAAAGGCATTATTTAAACATTGAAAATCACCTTTAAAGCACACTACATAAGGTCTTAATTAAAACGCATGCGTCAAAGAGTTATGACATCGGTCTTTGACTCTGCGCGCAATTCTGAATGCGCTGTTAGCAATATAGCAGGTGCGGACCGCGAGGAAAGAAGACAGCTATATTACCGACCATGCATTTGAATATCACAAATATTTTCTATTAAATCAATTTATAGTAAATATTAAACAAAAAAAGGAACAAACATACATATATAGAGTGTTAAATACATAACCCTGTCTGCGCGTCGCGCTTCGCGCTCTTGCATTGCGCAGCCGGGTAAAAAAATGCTTCAAAAGCGTTAAATTAATAAATATTGATTAGATACCTGTCGAAAAACGACATTTCACATACTATGAGTATTTATTTCGCTTTCACGGAGCTCAGAGGCAAGTTGACTTTTGAACGGTCCGCCCGTGACTGAGAACCAAGAAGCACTTCTTGATAGGGACACATTTTGAGCACACGTGGTGTATCTAGGGTATTTAATAACGTTGGAAATATCGCTTAAAACGACTTATAATCGAATGGCCTACCGTTTTACTTGTTCCAGCAAAACAATTCAACAGCAAAATTTCTTCCTAAGATAAGATAAAAACTCTTTATTGTACAACACACTAACAAAACAAGCAGATACAAAACAAGTAGAAAAATACAACATCGCACAAAGGGCGGTCTTATCGCTAATGAGCAATTTCTTCCAGACAACCCAATGAGCTGGAAATAAAATAAGGTAAGCGAGTAAGGGAGGTTGTGCGGAACACAAGGCAAAAGTTTTCCTGATAATTAGATAAGAAGAAGACGAAAAGGGGGGGAAAAAAAAGTAAAAAAATAAAGAAAAATACAATACAATAACATAAATTTAAATATATAGGTAAACATAAATACTCAGATACTTCACAACGCTACCGAAACCGGTAAGTTCTAATGCAAGATTTATGAAAAATTAAGTTCCACCGACAAAAAGTGCTCCTTAACTAGAGACTTAAAACAGTCTAAAGTTTGGGCACGCCTTATCTTTTCGGGCAGGGAATTCCAGAGTTGGATAGCATGTACTGTAAAAGAATGGCTATACGCCTTGGAAAAGTTAGGAGGAGTGAAAAGAAGAAGATTGTTAGATGAACGAAGTGGAAGATTATGGGAGGAAGATAGAAACTGAAAACGTTCTTTGAGGTAAACAGGAGCTTTTGGATTGAACAGTGCTGAGAAAAGTAGGGATAATACATGTAGATCACGGCGACGACGAATGGGAAGCCACTTTAATTTTTGCCTGTAGTAAGAAACATGATCGTACTTACGCAAACCATATATGAACCTCATGGAAAATTTTTGCAGTCGTTCCAGTTTACTAAAAAGATCAAAGGTAAGATAAGGATAACAAACATCTGCATAATCAAGAATTGGTAGAAGAAGGGAAGTTGCAAGAGAAATTTTGGTGGCAGTAGGCAAAAAGTTACGCAAACGCCGCAAAGATCCGGCTGCAGCGAAAGTTCGTCTACTAACCTCAGCAACCTGATGACACCAAGATAGGGTGCTATCAAATATTCCGAACTGTATCAGAAAATGGGAAGAGTTCCATTCAAAGTAACTGATGGCAGTTGCTTAAAGTCCATCCGTGATATGAAGTAAGGGCTACCAATAATTATGCACTGCGTTTTTGTCGGATTAATTGTTAGTCCAAATGAGTGGCTCCATTCTGTTATAAGTGGTAAGTCAGAATTTAGAATATTAATGGCACTGTTCAAATTTTCTAATCGAGCCCGTGTGTAAATCTGGAGATCGTCTGCATACAGATGACAGGTAGAAGTTAAGTTAAGAGTAATGGAATTGATGAAGATAGCAAAAAGCAAAGGAGATAGCACACCGCCCTGAGGAACACCGGCTGTGAGTGTACACCATTGAGAGAAGGATTCACCAACAACTACACGCTGCCGGCGTCCATGTAGATAACTACGAAACCAGTCAATGACCGCAGGAGATATGTTAAGGGAACATAGCAAACTCAACAGGATTTCAAAGTCAACATTATTGAAGGCATTACTAAAGTCTAGTAACGTTAAAGCTGTAAGTTGCAGATTCTCCATGCCAAAGCGAATATCATCGGTGATCTTGACAAGTGCACTAGCTGTGCTATGGCCAGGAGGGAAACCAGATTGTATAGGATTGAGTAAGTTATTCACACGAAGGTATTCACTGATTTGATTGTGTATAAGACGCTCAAGAACTTTTGAAAGGAAAGGTAGAATGGAAATAGGACGGAAATCAGACATACAATCAGGATTGGATTTTTTGGTAAGTGGAATGACTTGAGCATCTTTCCAAATTCTTGGAAAATTGCTAGAGGAAATGGATTGGTAACTTCCTAATAAACTATTTTGATATCTTTTTGTGACATTTTATTTGTAAACAAGTTCATATGCATGACCTATACCCACATTATACTATCGGACATAACATCCGATGTTATGTGGTCCCTTCAATGTTGTTATATCCATTTTTGACTGTATTATAAATTAAGTTTGAACTTGCACAAATATTAATTCTTGCAGTCTAAGGTTAATTTATAAATATACATTCAACAACATTTACTGTAAATTTGCAAAGATGTTATCCATAAATATAACTAATTTGATTTTGTACTCATACCTTTACCCCACTGCAGAATGATCTCCCCCTGTGGAGAGAACTTTAGTATCCTATGGTTACAGTATCCATCTGCCACAAAAAAGTCCCCATTGGCCATTACTGCTACTGAGGTTGGCTTGCAGAAGTGTTCATCATCATTGCCTGGTATAAACCTGAAAAATGTCAGTAACTTACAATAATGCAGTCAAAAATTCTTGAGTCTCAAAAGTTCATAATATTTTCTGCACAGCAATACCTTTGAATTTTATTAAACTTTATTTTTAATATAAATAAGTCATTTAATAATAAAGAAGAAGAACTTTTTTTGGCATGTCAATTGGGTTACAATGATTTTTTATTTGTTATTATTAAGTCTTTATCCCGCAATTACATTTGGTTGTTAGCTCTGTTCGGGTGCACTAAAGACATTACCTGAATTTGAGCACCAGAAGCAATATTTACACTAGTATATAGGCTGGAAGACAGTGTATGGTATACTCAACTCTGTTCATTTACACTTAGGCCCATATTACAGAATGACTACTAAGTGTTGATCTTTACTTGAGTACAGTTAGACAGGGATATCGCTACATGCTATATATAGCGACATCCCTTTCTAACTATGCTATATATATTTCTATAATACAGCCCTTAGTTGTTTACCTGAATTCCATTGGCACTCTTATTCGGGCTAACGACCAAGTGTAATCGCTATATTATGTAAGAAATTATAACTTACTTTTCACCTAACACTAGAGCTGGCTTGTCTTTTTGGTCAGGTGTGAATTTAAATACTTGATGAAGTGCTACATCTGTTACCCAAACATTTCCATTGCTATCAACAGTGATTCCATGTGGTATGTAGAAACTGAAATATTAATGTTGCATACAACACATTATGTAGCTCATTCGAATCAATCATAAAGGCATTGCTATATATTTTATATTGATGAGTTGTTAAAGTGAAGTCTTTTTTATTCCGCCTTATTACAAAACAGATTAAAGTTAGACATGGACTTAAACTGACGCTGTCACTTTTGTTTGCTAGAACGAAGATAAGGAAAACATTCAAGTTAAAACCAATTCTAACTTTTATGTGCATTTTGGAATAAGAAGGCAATGCCAGGGAGGATTTACTTAGTATTTTTTTTTATTATATGAAATTAACATACCTACAAAAAGCGGACTATTAATAATAAATGTTGAAAAATTATTTTACACTTACAGGTTTTTTCCCCACATATCAATCAGTTCACCAGTTTCATTAAAAACTAGAATGGTTGGCTGTGATATAGGGGGTTCCCCTATAGATTGGTAAACATTCCGTTCAGAAAAAGTTGTGGCATCCCAAACATTTGTGGCACGATGAAACACTAAGACATGACTGGCTCCATCTAGGGCTACTCCTGATACTTGCCCTAATTTGACAGGCTCTGGCCATTCTTTCATCCACTGCAAAGCTAATCATAACAAATAACTATAATGTTGAGAATATTCAAGGATAAATTTTCTAATTTTATATAGAACATTCACTTACAATGGTCAAGCTTTCCAAGGGCTGTGTTAATCATGGATTCCAACCCCAAATTTTGGTTATAATTATTTCCATAATAGTCTTGATATTGAACCTGAAAGTACGTAGGTTAACGTAAAGAAATATTTCCCCTTCAAATTTTTAATTAACTTTGAGAAGTAATACTTACTCTGCGAGCATGGAAAGTTGGAATATTTGAAAAAAATAGGGCTACATATATTATGTCTGTGAAATAGCGCAAATAGCTCATTTTAAATTCAGTTTTTCCTCTCGCTATAGTTAAATTAGCAGTACATTTTGTCTATTTGAAATTGACATCCACATGTATGTATTTATGAATGCTTCCCGTTTTCGGATTATTTTTTTAACAAATCAAAATTTCCAGCAAACTTGATGTCATAAATTGATGACGTATGCAGGAGGGAGTAGCGATGCGAAAAACGGCTTAAAATTATTCAACGCTTAAACGTTGTGCTTTTTTTAAAGCACGCTTATAAAGCAGCTTTTCGTGTAAACGCTTTTTTTAGTATGTTGTGTTTGTAAAGCGCTTTGACAAACGTTTAAATATATAAACCTGCTCCCCTAGCATGAGCACCGCAATATGATATGTCGCAATATCATTCGGTTTTATCACGCTCAAATGTCATATGACTATGGAATTTGGCAGTAAGACGCAATAAAAAACCTGATATAAGGTTCAATGCGATGCTCATGCTAGGGAGGCTGCCCCCCTAGCATGAGCACCGCGATATGATATATAACGCGTTTTTACAACGCTCAATTGTCAAATTACTATGGAGTTTGACGTTAGACGCGATAAAAAACGTGATATAATGTGTTGTAGTGCTCATGCTACAGGGACAGTACCCCTAGCACGAACTAATATCGAATTCGTATCGTTTGCGAGTTCGATATGTCATTGTCAAATATGTATGTACTGATTTTTAAGCCCACCATTCACTATACGCACCGCGAGCCGAACTCCGAGCCGTACCCATCCGTGGACAAATCCGTCATTGCCCACACACTACACGAGCGCCAAGTTGCAGTCCAGTCGCTTGTGTACTTTGGTGAGCCTCGCGCGTATCGTTCTTCCCTACCCTACCATGCCACCGGTGCTTTCCAAATGCACAAAAGTCGCTTTAGTAGTCGGTGCAATACTTTTAACGGAGAATAAAAAGAAAAAGAGCGTCTGAACAAAGGAATGGCTGAAACAACGAACAAAATATACTCATTTAAAATTTCTGCAATGCATTCAGTCCTGTAAACCACCTGTTTCTCTTTAGTTTTCTCTTTAAACAGCAGGATAAATTCTTGCCAAAACTCTTTATGATCGCCGAACGACATGTTAGTATACTCGTTTACTCGTTCGTGATACAAACAACACAACTGCAGGCCAATTATGCTCGCTAATTGTGATATTGTTTTGATGTCAATTTCACATTACGCAATTTACGCATTATGCTCTCCGAAAAATGCGATATCAAAATGACATCAACTTGACATCAACTTTAAAATGATATCAACATAAATGCGTATTACGTTCAAATTTTTGACATAAAACAGTATCGCATAAACGTCAAAAATGTGATACAGACTTAACAAGTTAGGAGGTGGTTTTTCTGCATCAAATTTCTTTATTTTTTAATAAAAAAGAGTAAAATGGCTCGTATCGTGTTAGTAATGGACTATTTAGAACGTGCTCATGCCGAGGACATGCGTAGAAGAGATAAACCCCTTGTAGAAGAGATACAATTAGCTCTTTATGTTCGCTAATTGTGATATTGTTTTGATGTCAATTTCACATTACGTATTATGCTCTCCGAAAAATGCGATATCAAAATGACATCAAATTAAGCGTATTATGATCAACTCTTTAAAATGATATTAACTTGATATCAACTTAAGAGGTGGTTCTGCGTGCACGCACTACAAATGACTGACAAGTTCGCCGACAAATTTGTGTAAGCACACACACGTACGGATTTGTACAGCGCGGCTGGGGTGCGGCGCGGCGCTCGCGTCTCTCGACGGCGAGTGCCGCGCCGAGCCGCGAGCCGCGCTCACCGATACATTCACACGCGGATTTGTCCGGGGACTTGTCGCCAGCGACAAATCCGGCGAATTGGCGCGCCTGTGAATGTTAGGCTTTAGTTCTCGTTACGTACTTTGTGCCGCTGCTGTTCAAGTTTCCCTACAAAATTTGACATTGACATTTCGGTTTGCAAACTTTTCGAATTCGATAATGGTTCGTGCTAGGGGTACTGATGTTATGTTGTCAACGATAAACGTAAAATTCTTCATCTAAAAGTAGTAACTTAATGAAAATGTTAAGGCAGTTGATAGATTTTTCATTTAAAACTGATTGTGTAGTTACTAATGTCCACCCATTTGTTTATATTTATTTGTTTATGTAAAGATTAGTATGTATAGTGCAGGACATGTGGTGTTGGTGGTAAAAGGTCCTCTCGAATCTGTATGTGAATTAATAGAGTTTGTATACAGTACCTATTTAGGTGCTTACAAGTTAAATGCACAATAAAAAGGTAGCAATAACCCTACAACGTAAAAAACTTTTTTGTCAAAAATAAATACCAACTGCATACAGGCAAAACCACAAAAAATAAGAAATGATGCTTATCGTTTCTTTAGCTACTAAATATTAATAAAGATTTAAGTAAAATTAAGTAGTAAACGACAACTCGGTTTTAGGCACTGCCTCTAAATGTTGTAAATTTACTTTTATTTATTAATATCAAATCATTAAAATCTGTCTACAAATTTCAGAGTTCTGAGGTAACAAACATAAAAATATATAGTCGTAGTGTACTCACTACCTCTACCCTTTTTAAAGTACGTTGTAATGTATAATTAATCTGTTAATTTAAAGTATCAAGTCTATTTTGTCCGTTACAAATTGGTGTTTAAAGCAACAGAATTTTAAAATTCGCCACCCTTTTGGAGGGTCATGATTCATTAGACAGACATTTGTGTTGATTCTGGCGTGATTCTCCAAAATTAAAACAAAATTTAACGACAGTCTCTCCTTTTCATTCTGTATAGAGAATGACAAGGGTACGCTGTTGTCAAATTTAAGTTTAGGTTTAGAGTAACATGCTAGAGTCGACACCACTGGTTGCTTTCCAATTACAGAGCATAATGCGACTCAGTGCCGCACAATGCTGAATTATGCTGATGCGTAATTGGAACGCAAATTAGTTTTCAAATGCACCAGCAGAGTGCGCTAAGTTCAGTATTGAAAAAAAAAGTCAGTGTTTGTACCTTCATCCATACTTATATTTATTTTTTAACAGTTTGAATGAACTTTGATTATTTAAAAAAAACTATTTAATGAAACGTAAGCTTTAATAATTTTTCAACAATAAATAATATTACTAACGATAACATATAAATAAAACATTTCGATCAATGCCAACTTAAAGAAAAAACACTTGTCAATTTTCTGTCTCTAAGTTGGTACGATTGCACGCATCACACGAAAGCATCACTTTTGAGAGTGCTTAATTGTGCGAAGCGTTGCTGTAGTTGGAACACTCAACGTTAAGCATTATGCCGCATAATGCGCTATAATGCTGTAATTGGAAAGCAACCACTATGTACTTCACAAAGTTTAATTAAAAAGTGCGTCTATGGATTATTTTACTGCGTTATAAGGGCAACATTGTTTTTTTATGACGGCAATTAGTATGACATGTTGTCAATGTCAAACAGCTGTCAGTAAAAAGAAAATCGACATGGAGTGTTGGACGTGTCCGTAAAATAACAAATCCTTTTTTTAGTTAATTGTAATGTTCTCAACACTTTAAAGTTGGTTCGATTTGAACACCAGTTACGATTATGTTAATTTCGCGGAAAAGTTTGCTTACTTTAAATTTGCTGCGGAATCATGGACGAGGTAGGGTTTAGGTTACATTGTTTTGTTGTGTCACTTCAAGAGCTCGGATTGCGTGATAATTTGTAACCGTATGTTTTTTGCAGGAGCCTAACGAGCATGAGTTGGAGGAGAGGCTATATTCTATGCTACATTATGTCGACGAAACACAGCCAAGCGTCGATAATGCAAATCAAAATACCACCGTAAAGTTTGTTGAAAATGTACCACGGAGCACCTTCCGTCGTTACTGGCGCTCTAGTGGCGACCAACCCACTAACCCCCAAACGGTAAACACTCCCAAAGAAGGCGTTCCAGCCCAAAATGTCTCGAATTTGCCAACATCAAACAAAAACAACAACAATATAAACATGGACCCAAAACCGAAAGAAGAGAAAAGTGGCACCCCAAAAATACTGCCGGCCGCAGATCTGTCTATTTTTCAATTAGCTCCACGAATTTTAAAGAAAACTATTGAAATACTTGAAACTGAGAACCATACTATGCTGCTGGATTCAAGTGACGAGGATGAGGTCGTTGAGGTTAAACTACCTCCTAAGCCAACCATTACCATTGAAAGCTCTGATGAAGATGAAGTTTGCATCATTGATAAACAAGACAGTATACCACGTACTGTAACCGAAAACACTATATTGAATACTGGAAATCGGGAAGTTTCAGCAAGCCCAGTTCCATCAGTTGTGTCATCCGTGTCAGATGAATTCATTCGTGGTGACTGTATTGCATTGAATATTTCATCAAAGAATCAAGGAAACCACAGTTTTGATTTCAGTTTACATGGTTCAGACTTGCTTGGACAAGAGACACCTACTAAGAAAAAGAAAAAGAACAAATCAAAAGAAACTGCAACATCTACACCTACTAATACTGCACAAGAAAAATCTACTAAGACTAATAGTCCTACTATTGCTGACACATGTTTTGCCACACCAAAAAGCAAAGCTAAGAACAAGAAGCAAAAATCAAAATCATATGTTGTTACAGAGATCAGTGTTCCCAATGCTGATGTTTATGATTCAGACAGCAATCAATCTGTTATTGATTCAAACAAAAAACAAGTCGCTTATTCTGTTACAGAGAAGAGTTTTCCCAATACTGATGTTTATGAATCTGATTCGAGTCAATCTGAAACTTGTAAAAAATCAAAAACTGATAACATTGTGGGTAGTAGTGAAAGCCTCATATCTCTTGATTTATCAGAAATAGAATCGAACATAATGAACAACTCCAACTGTTCCATTGTCGATCTGACAGAGAGCGACAACTATATAACACTAGACAGTACAGGCATAACGGAAAGCATTGAAATGGGAAATGTTACTGGGTTTCAAGAATCTGAAGACTATGGGGATGATCCAATAATCCATGGTGATAATGCACCAAAGTTAGGTTCAACAAAGGTACCACAGATATTGTTTGAAAACCTTGATTTTGACAATCTGAAAGGAAAGGATAAAGTGTGCAAGGGAAGGAGATACTCTTTAACTACTCTGAGGGCAGAGATGGAGAAGTTTTATAACGAGAGTTGGGGCGGAGAAGATTTTAATCACCGTGAAATCCAGAAATATATGTCCCGTAAGTAAATGTTTCATATTATTTTAATGTATTGTTACTAAGACTTGTATGGAAGTAAAATGAACTGATCATTGTTGATTGCAGGTGACAAGAACTTATGGGTAATTGATCCTAAAGATAGAATGCCTACATTGTCAAAGAGGAAAGCAATGTATGTATTAAATACAATAATTCACATTAAATTATTTTTTGATAAAAGTAAACCATGTGCCATTCATTGGTTGCAATTACGTAAACTCTGTTGTTGTAAACAAATCGAGTCATTTGAGTGCTTTTCTTATCATACAATCTCTGAAATGGAGAAGACCGAGCTTTTTTGTTTTGTTCATTTCCAAGAATGAAGAATGACCATAAAAAATTATTTAGAATTCATTTAGAAAAAATTAAATTAGCTTTAAATAGCTATAATGTTTCATAAAGTTAATGGCCAGCGTGCCATGAAAGATTGTAAAATCTCCACCACATGAGCCATAAATACATTATTATGGTTTCTAAAGTTTTTTCTCGATTTTCTAAATATTTAGAAAACTATGATACCTAAAACCTCGGAAGTTTTAATGAAGGTTTTTTATGGTTATTGTGTTTCCAAGAGTGTAAAAAAATACGGATGACCGCAACTAAGGCCAAATAACACACTGTGCGGCGCGGCGTCGTAACCGTGAAAGGCGCACCAGAGTGCGGTACGTTATCGCGTCTTGCAGAGGTGCCGTGATATGTTGAATGGATGCATGGTACGGCGCTGCGTCGCGTGCAATGCACGGCAAGGCAACGTCGCCACCGTATACTGTACGATGCGGCAAAATGCCGCACACTAAGTATTCCGCGTTGTTTCACGTTTACAACTCCGCATCGTGGTCATGTCGTCAGGCCCATAGCCATTGTAATGTAAGACCGTGCTTATTTATATCAGCCAATAATAAATATAATTTGCAGATGCAACTACTGCAACCGCTCTGGTCACCGCGACGACACGTGCCGTATGAAGCCGCCCGTGTGCTACATGTGCGGTTCCACAGGGCACTACGAGCCACGATGCCCTAGCAAAATATGTGTCAACGTAAGTAGAATGTCTGAGCTTCGTGTTATATTAATGGTTTTAAATAGTTATTACTAAAATGCGAAGTTCATCTTAATAAAATCCTTTGATGTGCGCGAGATTACCGACCGAGTGACCGTGATTTATGGCGGTTTATTAGCTCTGCTTACTCCACCCGGGACACGGCGTTAAAATAGAGTTTACCGATAGCGGAGCGAAGTAACATCAACTTTGGCTGAAGTGCATGCTACATAAATCCTAAAATCTCTAATATTCTGGTTATTGCGATAAGTGGGGAGTGGGTAGGCAGGAAAAATAAAATAGGAAACAAGTGTAAAGTAAATGTATTTTTTAATTTATGTATATTAAGTAAGGGTACTTACACACATAATCTGGCCGTCATAGGCGGTTCGGCAGTCTTTGCCAAAAAACTTCCGGTCGAAAGTAATTACTGCACTTATTCGGCTTCATTCGGATCGACACATCATTCGATTCGGCAGTACTTGTGGAACGAAAAAGCCCACCCCTAGCAACTACAAACGTTCAGCTCCAATCGGTTCTGTTTTCATTCGGTCGTCATTGCTCGGCTTACAATCTTCATTGTCACGATTTTGAATGCCACTTCGCATGCAAATACTTCGGAGATTTCGCAGTAAAGAGCCGGTAACAACAAAACCTGCAGAAACTAAAATTTAAACCGAGCGGGGTGTGATTCCCGAACATATGTAATTCGGTTTTACCGCCCGGTCTTACCGATGACTGCCGGGTCGCTGATGCTGCCCGCCCATTGTGAGCCGAGCGGTCTTTTCTCGAACATTCATCTATATGTATTCGATATTACCGTGCGGCTGTGCCGATGAATGCCGGTCCGCTTGTGTGTGTAGCTACCATAATAGCTAAAGAAAACAGAAAAAAATCTACCTTTTTTTTCCTTTTTAGTGTGGTTCCCCGAACCACATGTACTCATCGATGTGCCGCAACTGCGCGTGGTGGGCGCGCATCACCTGCGCCGAGTGCGGACAACGAGGTCACCCGACAACGCACTGCCCTGACCTGTGGCGCCGCTACCACAACACGGTGAGACATTATATCATTATGTATGCGGACAACGAGGTCACCCGACAACGCACTGCCCTGACCTGTGGCGCCGCTACCACAACACGATGAGACATTATATCATTATGTATGCGGACAACGAGGTCACCCTACAACGCACTGCCCTGACCTGTGGCGCCGCTACCACAATACGGTGAGACATTATATCATTATGTATGCGGACAACGAGGTCACCCGACAACGCACTGCCCTGACCTGTGGCGCCGCTACCACAACACGGTGAGACATTATATCATTATGTATGCGGACAACGAGGTCACCCGACAACGCACTGCCCTGACCTGTGGCGCCGCTACCACAACACGGTGAGACATTATATCATTATGTATGCGGACAACGAGGTCACCCTACAACGCACTGCCCTGACCTGTGGCGCCGCTACCACAATACGGTGAGACATTATATCATTATGTATGCGGACAACGAGGTCACCCGACAACGCACTGCCCTGACCTGTGGCGCCGCTACCACAACACGGTGAGACATTATATCATTATGTATGCGGACAACGAGGTCACCCGACAACGCACTGCCCTGACCTGTGGCGCCGCTACCACAACACGGTGAGACATTATATCATTATGTATGCGGACAACGAGGTCACCCTACAACGCACTGCCCTGACCTGTGGCGCCGCTACCACAACACGGTGAGACATATCATTATGTATGCGGACAACGAGGTCACCCGACAACGCACTGCCCTGACCTGTGGCGCCGCTACCACAACACGGTGAGACATTATATCATTATGTATGCGGACAACGAGGTCACCCGACAACGCACTGCCCTGACCTGTGGCGCCGCTACCACAACACGGTGAGACATTATATCATTATGTATGCGGACAACGAGGTCACCCGACAACGCACTGCCCTGACCTGTGGCGCCGCTACCACAACACGGTGAGACATTATATCATTATGTATGCGGTCAACGAGGCCACCCGACAACGCACTGCCCTGACCTGTGGCGCCGCTACCACGACACGGTGAGACATTATATCATTATGTATGCGGACAACGAGGTCACCCGACAACGCACTGCCCTGACCTGTGGCGCCGCTACCACAACACGGTGAGACATTATATCATTATGTATGCGGACAACGAGGTCACCCGACAACGCACTGCCCTGACCTGTGGCGCCGCTACCACAACACGGTGAGACATTATATCATTATGTATGCGGACAACGAGGTCACCCGACAACGCACTGCCCTGACCTGTGGCGCCGCTACCACAACACGGTGAGACATTATATCAATATGTATGCGGTCAACGAGGTCACCCGACAACGCACTGCCCTGACCTGTGGCGCCGCTACCACAACACGGTGTAACATTATATCATTATGTATGCGGACAACGAGGTCACCCGACAACGCACTGCCCTGACCTGTGGTGCCGCTACCACAACACGGTGTAACATTATATCATTATGTATGCGGACAACGAGGTCACCCGACAACGCACTGCCCTGACCTGTGGCGTCGCTATCACAACACGGTGAGACATTATATCATTATGTATGCGGATAATGCGTTGCTTTCAAATAATCTGACATTAGAATCACGCACACATTGCGCGTAAAATCAAAGTGTGCAAGGGAAGTAAACAAAAAAAAAGTAAAAAAAGTAAAAAAAAGTGCAATAAACCATTTTCTTTGCGTGGTTTATTCAGATCCCTCTATCTAATTATATACAATATTAAAAGATAATACGTAACTTTACCTTACACGCGTTACACATTATTTTTGTGCTGACTCCGTCATACAAAGTACAGTCAGTTAACTTCATAAAGATCGTAGTGCGAAAACTGATCAAAATTATCTAAGGTATACACATTCAATTTTATATATATTATGCTGTTAGACTATCTTTTCGTTGTAACCATTTCGAGTGGTAAATTTTAGCTAAACTAAACAACGCAATTCCCATACAAGATGTAAATGTCATGTAATTAAACTAAGTATTTATAATAATAACTTGTCATATATGATATCTAAGTTATCAAAAATAACTTGGTAGTTAATAACTTTGAATGCAAAGATATAATTGAACCTTTGCTCCTAACGTCTATTTGATCTTGTCACCTCATTTTTTTATGAAGCTGACTGCTCAATCGAAAAATTCTCATTTTTTGTAACGCTATAATATACACACAATATAATCGGATGCAAATAATCTTCAACTGAAACCACTTACTCACAACTGTACTTAAATTATATGTATGTTCTCCAACAGATCGACACCAACACTCCTCTAGTCGAAAATCGGCAGACGAAGAAGAATCATCAATTACATTGCAGCGGCTGTACTCGACGCGGTCATCTCGTACACACTTGCAGAGTGACCTTACCTTTCTCCGGGCTACCCATTAATTCCCCTTATGTGGCCCTTTACCGACCCATCTACGTCTCAGATACGCAAAATCTCGAGAAAAACCAACGTGACACCACCATAACCTCTGTGACCACCCCTCGATCCGAGAGCAACAAGCGACAGTCCAAATCCCCTGCCATGCACGAAAAGTACCCCAATAAGAAGAAACACATGTCCATCACAGAAGTCCCAGAAGAAAAACCCAAAAGCGACGACTCGAGGCAAAGGAAAAACTCCGTCGGTAAAAATACTGATAATACCACCAAACTGAACAACAGTGCCGCGGATACTGTTCAACAGCAAACCGTAGAACCCGCCCCTGACTATATTCCGATCACGTCGTCCGCAAACCACGACAAGAAAGGACACATGATTCAAGACAACGAAGTGTCCGACACAAGCGACGTGATCACCTCGGCCAGGATTTACGTCACCAGCGATGTCGTCGAGAAAATCAATTCCCAGGATGGCGAGAAATGGCTGAAAGAAATGTCGGAAAAACTCAATGTCACAGTCGGGACTTCCGGTGTTAATTTGTTTCTGACTATTAAAGGAAAAGCTGTCGATCAAGAAGCTTTCCAGAGGGAACTGAGAGAATGGTTGAGACACATTCCCAGAAATGATGCAGAGCAACTCACGAGGCCCGATGCGCACGGTGACGGTGTACAGAAAAGTGACCAAGACACTACTCTCCTCATAGACAACATACCGAAGAAGAGATATTTTCTTTTACAAAAACTGACTCGAGCCCTCGACTCTTTAAAAGATGATCTGGGCGATCCTGAAGCTATTTACAAAGAGTTGAGCTATCTTCAGAACCGCCACGAGCAACTTCTCAAACAGAAAGTCGTGAGTCCGAAGCAGTTGTGCAACAATAAGGAGAACATCAACCGTATGTTGAAAACACTGAACACGGTCCTGCTCGGGCAGGTAGGGCTCGCCGAAGGGCCCGAACACCTGGACAAGTTGTACTCTCTACACGAGAAGATTACCAATACCAGGCAGAAGATTATACCCGTGGATGTACGCAGAGAGGTAGGACAGCACTACCGAACGATATTCACCTCCATTCCCCGGAACGATTACGTGGAGCTGTTGAAAAAGTACCGCGGTACTAAGCAACCCAAGACGCTGCACAAGAAAAACAAAGTGCAGTTCAATGCTAAAAAGAAGACGATGTTGAATAAGAACTTCGTGCAGACGGCTCCAGCGAAGCCGGTTCAGCAACAGAAAGCACCCAGCGGTGTTTCGTCCAATGATCGGTTTCATTTAGCCGCAAACATCGCAATGGTGCCTTCCCAGATTATGCCATCGGTGGACGCCAGTAAATTTGCGACCTACCACAAAAGGATCTGTAACAGTCGCCCGTCCGGCGGCGCCCTCAGGAAAGAACGGATGGATTTGCTCAGAAAGCTACACTCGTATCTGGCAATGTTGAAGAAAAACGAGAAGATATCTTCCAAGTCGGTGAAGAAACTGATGAGGATCCAATCGCGGGCGGAGATCTTCTTGAGTAATATGTAGCCCTCGTCGCCGCGAGTCCCGGATCACGAGTATTCGGATATTTTATGTTTTATGACTCGCCGGCCTGTGTAATAGCACTATATTGTGCATGTGAATTAAACGTCTTAGTGTAAAGCATCATAAAACTTCTTTTTATTTATGAACATCCGAGTCGCTGTGCAGTAAACGTATGCGATTGCTGTCCACCTGACAGTTGCTGCGCATACTTGCACCTGCTGCTAACTTCACAACCGCCATGAAGTTTGATTCGCACCATACGTTTGCACTTGATACACAGCAAAAGGAGCGGTAGCAAAAGGAGCGGTAAAAGTCTGTAAACTCATGCAAACAAAAAAACGAGCGAGCCTTACAGTAGTCGCGTATGGTGTGTAAAGGGCCTTATTCATTATCCATCTTGTTGGATCCAGCATGCGGGACAGCGATATACACGTAAAAGAGATCCTGTATCTCCATCTCTTTTACGTGTATTAGACCGGGAGATGATGACACAAAATACTTGGTCATTTGTACCAGTATGGCGGTTCTTCAGGGGTCGAATTACGTAAAGGCAAAAAGGAAAATGATGGTCATAGCGCTCGCACCGGCGGCCCAATCGCGTGGGCGTTAATCGAACGCGTCGGATAAATAACGAGTGTCGAACGATTTGTTCCACAAAAATGCTTATATTTTCAGATAGTCGAAAAAAAGAAGTAGGCGGTAGCGTAATGCCATACTTCTCGGGTGTGACTTACAGCCCGCCATACCGACGCGAATACATTAATTTAAATAAAACAATTCAACCATTTGTACCAGGCTAATTTTTGCACAGCTAATCATCGTCGAGTAGCCATTCACGAAAATCACCTTGCCATACTTTTCCGACAGTTCCCAATGGCCGCCATACCGCTGCAAAGGAGTAATTTTTTTTTTCGCCAAACGATTTGTACCACCCTGAAACTTTTTTTAACAGTTCCCCGTATGATCATAAATAGAAGTCTGATAATGCCATACCTGTGGGAGGTGGCGAATGTGAACAATATTTTTTCAAAGTCCCAAGATTTTATTCGTAATTCGAACGATTTGTACCAGTATGGCACTAATTTTTCCTGTAAGTTTGAGGTTTAACGAATATAAATACAAAGTTTCAAACACCTAAGTGGCGGCAATCTTGTCTTATAAGCAGATTTTATGTTGTATAATAATAATAGTATGGGATTATTTTTTTTAGGTTGAATTTTATCCAAATAAACCGAATACAATGATGCCATACTGTAACAAATGATTTTATGTCTTGTACCTTGAAAACGTGTCGAAAAATCAGGATTTTCAAGTATGGCGCCACTTTTTCCCTCTACTACAAGTATGGCAAATATAATAATGGTCACATTGTATCGTATAATTTCCAAAAATCCAAATGCCATACTGGTACAAATCGTCAATTTTTTTTTCTTTTTCACCTTTTAGCTCAAGTCCGACAGTCATCCGCCCCATGTTTACAATCTGTAATATTTTTTTTTACGTACAATTGCATCCAAATGACGAGAATACAATGATGTCATGATGTAAAAAATGATTTTACGTATTTTGCAGTCGTATTTTTAAAACGTGTCAAATAAATAAGTATTTCAAGTATGGCAGCACTTTTTCCCCGTACTAAAAGTATGGGAAAAATAATAACGGTCACATTTTGCCAAATACTTTCCAAAAATTCAAATGCAATACTGGTACAAATCGTTTGGCGAAAAAAAAAAATTACTCCTTTGCAGCGGTATGGCGGCCATTGGGAACTGTCGGAAAAGTATGGCAAGGTGATTTTCGTGAATGGCTACTCGACGATGATTAGCTGTGCAAAAATTAGCCTGGTACAAATGGTTGAATTGTTTTATTTAAATTAATGTATTCGCGTCGGTATGGCGGGCTGTAAGTCACACCCGAGAAGTATGGCATTACGCTACCGCCTACTTCTTTTTTTCGACTATCTGAAAATATAAGCATTTTTGTGGAACAAATCGTTCGACACTCGTTATTTATCCGACGCGTTCGATTAACGCCCACGCGATTGGGCCGCCGGTGCGAGCGCTATGACCATCATTTTCCTTTTTGCCTTTACGTAATTCGACCCCTGAAGAACCGCCATACTGGTACAAATGACCAAGTATTTTGTGTCATCATCTCCCGGTCTATATAGCGCTGTCCCGCATGCTGGATCCAGCAAGATGGATAATGAATAAGGTCCTTTACATTTTAAACCTCACCTTATGTTATATTTCTTTTTTTACCACCGGTAAAAAGGAAAGGTTTTATTTATTTTTTTGCGTTAGTAAAAAAGGAATAAGCCATTTGAACATTATGTTCTAAAATCAAATCAAATAGCGCTTTCGGACATCCTGTTACACACTTCCATCCCATTTTACGGAATCACTCCCACATATTGCAGGAAAGCGAGAGGTAAGACATCAATATGTGGATGCTCATAACGGATTTGTCGAGAATAACATTTTTATTATTCTTAGGTAAGTATTAATAATTAAGAGTTATCGTGGACTCTGGATACTCCTGCCTTCTAGCCCACAGAACACAGAGGTTAGAAGGGTTTTGTGGGCGGGGCTGGCGCGCCACAGATATGTGTCATGTGTGTGGTCATTACTTGACTGAAACTTTGTTCTGATTGCGTCGTTGCTTTCGGTTTTCGCTGATTGGTTTGATTGTTTAATGTCGCGTCGTGTGATTGGCTATTATCTATTAGATGGAAGTGTAGTGGAGGCGAGCTGGCGACATCGGTTCCCGGTCTATGATCACCCTTCTAACCTCTCTGTGTTCTGTGTTCTAGCCTCTGTCCGCCCTAAAGGTTCTGTGTTGAAATAAATTTCTACAAGCTATAAATCATAAATATTTAGTATAGGTAAGTAAGTAACTAGTAATCTAATTTCCATGTTCTGCTTAGTTTGATCTGGCTTCAATAGCAGTGACCTGTTCATTAAAGCTTACAAGCCTTTGCTTGTTGGCCTGAGCCATTGGCCTGTTAAAAAATAATTATTACAAGTACGTGTATATCAAAAGTATAATACATATTTAAATTATGTGTTAAAGTCTTTATTTATATCACAAGTATTTTTTACGAACGTATTCTTGATTTTATTCATCAAAACTTCTTTGTAATCTAAAACTTAAAAAAGTTTATCAAAAAGAATTACAATGTTTTTATTTATTATTTATTCCTTAATCAAAAAATTGTTTTAAGAATGCTTTGATATCTAATATGTTTCTAACACCTATCCAAAGATTATGAAAAAAAAAAAATATTTTTTTCAAAAACGTGTAGCGGGAGGTGCCTGGAAAAAAAATTAATCCATTTTACAACTGTCTATTGCTCATTCATCCAAACCGAATATCAGCGAGTCTCTGAGCTTAGCTGCGGACGGAAATAACGAAACTTCATTCTGTTTCGATTTTAGCATTACAATTAACATTTAAAAGCGTTCAATTTTAGAAATGCTGTAATTTTTTATTGATAAACGTAATTTAAATGAATTTGTAAAAACCGCCTTGTAGTGTGTAACTTGTGAACGTTACTAACAAAACTTGTAAGTTTTGATGAACAGGGCACAGGTCGAATAATGTATTTCCTAAAGCATAGAAAATATACATTTGTTATATTTCCAAATACTTCCATATTTTTGCATTTATCATCGGGGAAAATTAAAAAGGAACATAGGTTATTTTTAAAGACTTTATTTATAAATAATTCTTATAAAAGGTAAGTACCTACCATTAGTTTTTATTTAATTAAGAACATAGTACATTGCTTTGATGGATAATTTTTAGATAAACAAGTCTTCTTCTAAAACACATATTGGTAGTTTCATTAGGTATAACCATTTATTAATACAAATCTAATGTTAAAGGTTCTGCGTTACTGCGGAATCCTGATAAAGATGCCTAAGGAATGAAACCCTTGTCATTCATCTAAAAATGTATCGACTGTCATTTCGGATGGCTACCATACGTTATTAGGGCTAATAAGTTCATGACAGTTAACTTACTTTATACATACAACTTAAGTATAAAAAATGTACAATTTAACAACAAAGTTTTAGGCAAGATTTTCATATAGTTTATTCCATTAGGGTACAGAAAAAAACGTACATAAAAAAAATGTGCATAAATAAAACGACCCCACTGGCTTCAATTGTCGTCAACGCCTTAACGGATTTTTTACACGAGAAAATAAACCGATTTTTTTTCTTTTTTTGGCCATATTGATGATTCTTACATTAAAATAGTAATAATATCAAAAGTTGTAATAGACAGATCGATAGAGTGAAAAAAATTAAACAAAACTGCATTTATGACTCATTTTGTCTTCTAAGTATATCGATATATTCCAACAATTGGGACCAGAGGGGTCGAAAAGATAACATATTGCACATAGTGTCCCTGGCTGGTCTGTCTGTATTTCACAGTTTTGTTCTTCGACATGCGATGGACAGAATTTGTCATGTAACATTCTTCAACCAACCGCCGATGTATTCCCCGACTTTATTCACAGCATCCCTGTAATAAATAAATAAATTTTACACATACTAATCGCTCTGATCCCAAAGTTGCCGGATAAGATACCTAAGATATATTTTATTTATCACACACATCATACAGGTAGGTATAATTACAATAAAATTGGTTTTATATTTATATGCAATAGAAAGTGTGTGATCTGGAGCCTATACTAGGGCGACCCTGTATTTCAGGACTCCAGGTCCCAGCCGCGTTTCTACCTCTGTACTACTTGCTTGTATGTACTGGTACCTACAACTAAAGACAAACACCTTCAGACCCGTGGCGATATAGAAAAGATGGTTCTTGTGCATTGACCGGGTATTGGTTGATAGGGAGTTCAACCCAGAACTTGGAACAGTTTTAAAAGTTTCGTAAAAAATGTAGATTCGCAAAACTTGTAATTTAAGTAGGTACGACAAGGATCTTTATGAAGGTGGTGAAAATTGGAACTGACGGCGCCGTCTTCGTAGACTTCATTGATAGGGAGTTGAACCCAGAACTTGGAAACTTTTTGTTCTATGATGTTCAATCTAGCAATTATACTGCGGCAAGGATCTTTATGAAGGTGGCGAAAATGGGGACTAACGCCGCCGTCTTTGTAAACGTCATTTTTTGTAAGATCCTTATCGCACTGTGAATGCGAATAGGTATATAAATATACCACTAGCGGCCGCCCGCTACTTCATTCGCGTTTACTTTAGTTCTTTGAAAATTCCTTAGGAATTGCCTTAGAATTTTGCCTTGTGTTCCGCACAACCTCCCTTACTCGCTTACCTTATTTTATTTCCAGCTCATTGGGTTGTCTGGAAGAAATCGCTCATTAGCGATAAGACCGCCCTTTGTGCAATGTTGTATTTTTCTACTTGTATTGTATCTGCTTGTTTTGTTACTGTGTTGTGCAAAAGAGTTTTTATCTTATCTTATTTTTACCTGATAGAGGAAGGGTTGCGGCTTCCTGCGCGCGCGTGGGGCAGCGCCCGCAGCACGCGCTCCGCCGCCGCCTCCACGCTGCGCCCGCGCCCCACCCACACCGCCTCGCAGCCCTGCCTGCACCACAACGCTTATAAACACCGACTACACAGCGCCAGCACGCTCCCTCCGAATCCGCTGTCCTAGGCACGTCTTAGAGTACCCCGACGACGAAATCACCCGCGCCGATGCGCCTCCGATTCTTCCCACACAGATGCCTCCGACCTATCATGACCTACGCGCGCGAGTGTTTTCTTCGCCCACGTACCTTCGTCGCGTCTTAAACCATTACAAACGCTACAAAATCGTGTTTTACGCGGTGCCACGGGTTGCCCGTGGTGCGTGCGCAACATCGACTTGCATCGCGATCTCAAGTTAGACTCCATCGCGAAGTATATGAAGGACGCCTCGAGGGGTTACTTCGATAAAGCCAAGCATCATTCGAACCCCTTATTAGTTAAAGCGATTAGTTATCATACGTCCGCCCTCCCGTCCTCCAATCGTAGCTCTCTCTAATTCCGTTGGCCTAGGCACGTCTTAGAGTACTGTAACGTCCGTTACGTTACAGCCTCCTTGTTTAGGTAAACTCTTTGCTCTTGCAATGCCTACGGTTGGCAGTTATATTAAACTGACGAAAGAAATCGGTTGCATCACCTTTTCCGTCGAATGTGGTCCTGGTCTCCATCTTTATAAAAACTACTTCTTTCTTGATAAAAAAATTCTTCACTCGCGGTACTTGAATCTACCCGGCGCCTCCACCATGAGGAGTTCTAGCCAGAGTGGATAGAACTCATGGGACGTATCTACTAATTAAAAGATACTGGACTATTAAAGTTATTTATTTGATTCAGGCGAATATAATTATTTTTATCTAAGCTACGCAAGGGTTGGTGCCTGAAGATCGTCTCTTGTATGGAACCTTCTATCAAAAGACAGACGATTCCTTATTTCAAATCTTAAAACCATGACATTAACTTTTTAATATAACTGCCAACCGTAGGCATTGCAAGAGCAAAGAGTTTACCTAAACAAGGAGGCTGTAACGTAACGGACGTTACAGTACCCTGACGACGAAATCACCGACGCTCCTCCGATTCCTCCCACACAGGCCAGAAACACCTACACTACACAGCTAGCATACTTGCACACTAGCTTATCATTAGGCAGACACCGCACCCGTAGGATAAGAGTGCGAAGACCCGGTCTACACACGACACGCTATACGAGGTACAAATAAGTACCTGGGCGTTTTTCCCCGACCCCCACGACAACGGCTAACTAGAGCCGAGGTCTGAGTCTCAGAGACGCCTTCTAGTTGAGCCGACCCTCTCAGGTTCGTGTGGTCTAAAGGCTCCAGAAGGAGAGGAGACTCTCCCGTGGGGAGATGTCATCCGCCTGGAATACCTCTAGAGGCACTCGCCAATTCTCGGCTTGAGGTCCCCTTAGGATCACGCCGTCCGCAAACCCGGTTACACTGTAAAGGTCATCTACGACCAACAGCATACACACTCAAAAAAAAACCCTGCACGCCTGACGTTATATATTTAGTACAATAGTACAATTAGTGTCGATTCTGGCAGGGTTCTTTCTAGGCCTAGACTTGGATTTGATAGCGGTGTATCCTTGTCATTCTCTATACAGAGTAAAAGGGAGGGACTGGTGTTGGATCTGCTAAATTTTTACGCATGCAGTAGCAGCCTTTAAGTAAGGCAGCGCTAAGAATTGTTTTCTTTTTTTCATTCCCAGTTGTATTGTTATTTAGTGTTTGTCTTGTTGGCTGTCCATAATATATAAACAGAAAACGAGTGAGTCTTACAGTAGTCGCCTATGATGTGTAAGATTTAAAACCTCACCTTATATTAGTAAAAAAAGAAATAATACTACAAAAGGAATAACTCATCTTCCGTGGCGCGTACCCTTAGCACAGCCCAGTTACGAATAGTTGAATTCGATCTGTTTTATACGTCAAATGTGTACTGATTTTTAGTTCTCGTTACATCCGTTATGGCGTTGCTGTTCAAGTTTTCATACAAAATATGACAATGACATTTCACACTTGCAAATTATTCGAATTCGATATTGATTCGTGCTAAGGCTACTGTACTACAGGTAGACTCCCGTGGAACGCGTTCGTTCGCATGGCAGTAGCCTGTATGAAAATGTATGACACGGTTTCTAAAATATGCGACAGACGCGTGCGGTCTAAGACAGACGTCGGTTACACGGTACCATACATTTTCATACAGTGACTAATCGCATCAGACGCACGCGCTCGATCACGTGCAGCTGCGATCTGCCGCGATGCACGGAAGTCTACCTTTAATGCATTCTGGCATCTGCGCGAGGCAAGACGCAGCGGAGGGACTGCGCTTTGATTGACTAATACAAGGTCATAATCTAAGTAAATGGTTTGATGATGGTCCGCAGAGCCATTTGGACTTTTGTTCACTTCTTTGCACTCCGAACGCGAGTGGTCGACACTGATTGAATATTTCCCTGCGGGATTATTTATTTTATTTATTAGTCAGATGTGTTATCAGGTATAATAGTCTATCATTAGCCATCTAGAGGCTGTATAGTAGGTGGATAAAAATAATCATAAATTACCTCAGTATCTCATCACAAAAGTTTTTCAATAGTGTCTATGCACGCTAGGAGTAGCTATGAGGGGATCAAGAAGAACAAAGCTGCCCATCCTAAATTTCGATTGAAAACGATTTTGCAGTTTCTTAATTAATTTCAGAGTGAATGTCACTTCAACTGGACTGTTGCCCAATATACTCTCTAAGGTTCGAAGGCACTACGGTGTAGGGGATAGGGCCAAGTTGGCTACGGTGCGAATGATCAATGACATAATTGTTATATTTTTCGTCTTTATTGATTATTTATCTGTGTAAAGCTAATTTATGAATATTTTCACGTTGCGAAGAGATGAGCCTGTGAGAGCTGGAATGGTAGGAAATCCCTTACGCAAAATAGGTACAGAGTATCGAGTACCAGCAAATAGAGCTGGGGCGGCAGAAGTGATACCTATCCTCACGCCAAATAGCGCGAGTTGCGTAAATAGACACCCTAAAACTAAGATTAGTCATGTGAATATAGTTCCCCATAAAAAAACCTGTTAATAGTTCCATCTACGGTCTATATTTGAGGAGCTCGATGGTGCAAGTGATTAGCGCGTTCGGCTGCGATCGTTCAAGTTAAGCAACTATCGCATTGGATGGGCGACCAAAAATCTCGAACTCCTCCGTGCTTCGGAACGCACGTTAAGCCGTTGGCCCCGGCTGCATCTGCAGTCATGAGCATCCACCAATCCGCACTGGGCCCGCGTGGTGGGTAATAGCTTGGGTAACCAACTTTTTTTCTATCAAAATATAGTATTTTCGAAGTTGTTACCACAAAAAATGTAGTAAATGGCAAAAATTGGAAAAAATATAGTATGTGATTAAAATATTGCCTTTTTTTTGAAAGAATGTATTATTGCTGCTCTATGCCTTAATAATTATTTTTTTTATTTATAAAAAAGCTTTTATTGGCTAATATCTGTTTTAAGAAAAATATAGTAGTTTCGCCTACTACATATATAATTTGAATATAGTATTTGATTCCCTAATATAGTAGGATACTATATTGTATAGTATGGTTGGCAAGTCTAGTCATGGCTGGCCCAATCTTCCTATTTCATCCATAGGGAAGGCATGTGGCCCAGCAGTGGGGACATTATTAGGTCGACGATGGTGATGATGATGATGACTGTCTAGGTCTTACAATCGAGCGACGCGGCGCAGACTGGCCTCCAGCATTGCGTCGAAGGCGTCGCCCGCGCTCCTGAAGCTGCCGTCAGGAGCGCCCGCGCACGCCCACGCTATGTACCCGCCGCGTTTCACCAGCGGCGAGAGAGACTCCAATACCTGGACACACGATAATAGAACAACATCCACTTCTCTATAGCGCGATTCATACTTTATGGTGGTAACTCACAATCCTGCCGCTTGATCAAATAAGTTTGATCAAGCGGATGAAGTTTGTAAGGCCCTTCCGGCCATAAGCATGAACTATTAGTCAGTAAGAGTCTTACATAACTAATGCAGCCGGCTGTAAGGTATCCATGAGGATTTCACACCCATTCCCCCGCCTGGGAGGAAACAAAAAAGGAGTAATTTTGGACGGATATGTCACTTGACGGATGGATTTTGGCGTGACCAAGCCTATTTGATCGAGCCACTTGATCAAGCAGCATGATGGCCAATGGCCACTATTATGGTGGCTTTGCAGTTGGTAACGAGCGCAACTATGCGCAGGTTTAAGAATAATAACATACTTCGCCGTCTATTTAGGTATGATTTCTACCAAACAGCACGCATCGCATTGGATTATTCATAAGGAATTGTACAATCTTTTAACACAATGAAATCGTGTACACGGTAATTAAATGAGACCAAGTACACAAAGTAGTTCCTACGAAGGGTTCGTAATTGAATATTTTTATCCATACTTTTCTGGTAATATTTGCCTTAGGATGAGTAAGGAACGCAATTGGGTTGAATTATTTAAAACTACCTGTTTATTAGGGATATTTTCCCGCAGTAAAACGTTGCCTATGTGTTAATCCAGGGTGTCAGCTAACTCCATACCAAATTTTATTAAAATCGCTCCAGCCGTTTAGACGTGAAGAAGTAACAAACAAGCACACTCACACAATCACAAACATGCGCCTTTATAATATTAGTGTGGTAAGAAAATGGGATGAGACGTCATGGGACGGAACAACTCAATTTCCATAGTTATTGGTCGTGCGTGCGTGTATGTTCCCTGGAAAAATAATTACAAACTGCCGGTACTATCACTATTGTTCTGACCGTTTTCTGATCTCCCGTCACATAGCCCGTGTCTTAATACCTACTTACTTTTAGTACGAAGCTTAAATAATCATATTTTATGACATCTACGCGGATAGATAGTGCCTGTGCGCTATACAACCTTGATCTAAGTAAGGTCACGTTGCACGTCAACTTAAAAACTGGTGCCAATTAATTTGAATATTCTTGACCTTTTCGTTGTAAAATTCGCGCGCTTCTGGTTCAAAAATAATTATAGATTCTAAATTGGTTTCTTGACACAGATTTCATAATATACTACGTAATTTTTTGCCTAGAGGCAGTCTAAGCGGACGGAAATACCTAACCTCCATTTGATTCAAGTTTTTATTTTTAAGAGGTACCTTTAAATTATGATACACGTCGTCATTAACTAAGTTGGCAATGGCCTCTAAGGAAGTAGGCTTAGAAGTCGCGTGTGCGCCGACCACTATTAGCGCGTCAACTCGTACGCTGTCCGCTCCGCTGGTGGCGTCGCTGTCGTCGCTTTCGTTAGGCGTCTGTCTGACGACGCACCCGAGCGATTCTAGACGGGTCTTCAATACTTTCCCCAGTGCATTGGTAGTGTTTGTAAGCTGGAACAACAAAAAGATACTTGCAACATCACGTAAGTAGTTAAGAGAAATATTTACTGGGTAACTACCATGATATTAGAAGGTATGCAATGGCATATCAGTACAACAAACAGTAAAATCAATTAGTTTTACAATGTTTGCTTACAGAACCTAGATACCGCACAGTATTATAGGACGTGACGTAGTGTAACCCTTTGCGAGTCGGGTTTTTGGTCCTAGTCCAGCATAGATTGGAAAATAGCGTTTTATTCCGATTCCGGCCCTTATGGCAAGATATAATTTTTATTGTATGATAGCACTTAAGTGCTTGATCACGAGGGTCTCGATGGTGAAAGTGGTAAGCTCGTTCGGCTGTGACCGTTGAAGTTAAGCAACTTATCCACTGTGGTCGGTCATTGGATGGGTGACCAAAAATTTACTCTTGAGCAGGCACATTTAGCCGCTGGCCCCGGCTGCGTCTGCAGTCATTAGCACCCACCAATCCCCAATGGGCCCTCGTGGTGGGTCACGACTTAATCTCTCCCTATTCCATTCATAGGAAAAGCCTGTGCCCCAGCAGTCTGAACATTAATAGGCTAATAATGATGAAGTACTTCAAAGTATGATATTTTACAAAATTACAATGACTGTGTCGACTGGGCGGAGTCCCGGATATCTGATCTTGGCCAGCCGCTTCCTGATGGGGTAGGCGAGTAGCGTAGACGTGGTGAGCAGCAGCGACCTACTTCTGAACCCGGCCAGCAGCCGCCAAGCGAGCGTAGTACTCGCCTTCTACTTCCGGCATAATGAACCGCTCGCTGAGAAAATAACAAATTACCATGACTGTGTCGACTGGGGGGCGTCTCGGGCGCCTGATCCTGCCCAGCCGCTTCCTGATGGAGTAGGCGAGTAGCGCGGACGTGGCGAGCAGCAACGACCCGCCTTCTAGCGTGGCCAGCAGTCGCCAAGCGAGCGCCGTGCCGCCTTCTACCTCCGACATGATGGCGCGCTCGCTGAGAAAAGATCAAAATTGATAATATTAGTGAAGGAATCCAGAAAATAACGATTTCAATAAAAAAATAGGCAATTTATAAGAAAATATGACAAGTAGGCTTGCAACTTCGCCTGCGTGGAAATTTCCTTCCTTCGTTGGTTTCCCATACAAAATTCTACCTCTCCTTTCCTGGGACCCAAACTATCTCTATATTATCTTTCATCTAAATATCATCAGCGGTTTAAGCGTGAAGAGCCAACAGACAGATAGTGAGATATACTTTCGTATTCATTATATTAGCATGGATATGGATTATTTTGAGAATAGATACCATTAAGAAGTTACCTATTGTTAACTGTTAATGGAAAACCTGCCGTTGGCTATACTTTAAGTAATGTATCTAAATATTTTTTTTCAACTTGTTTCAACTTTCTATTAATACTATATGAATACGTTTTCACTTCTGAAGTGCAGTCCTAAGGCTTACAGTTTTTTTTGTGAATATTTAAGCAAACAGTAAGAAGCCACTATAGTTTTATCCTCGCACACCATAGTATAGTGACCCCTAACCGTGGACCTCAGGAAACACAAACAACACACCGACAGAAACACATCACGAAATCTAGTGTTGATTATTTTACTCCGATCTTCTGTAATGTACAGGTCGCGGTAGTAACTCTAGAGCTGAACAAAACGCGGAGGGGATAGCTGCGCATGGGTACGACTGGAGAGCCAATCGGCGCAACGCACGCCCACCCGCGCACCTCGTTTCCCCCCAAGACATCTTAATTTTTGCTTCTGTGCAATAACGGTCAGCGCTAGAGTTTCGTGCCGCGACTTATAAGGTAGAGTATACTTAGGTAGAGGATCGATTGCTGTGCCCGTGTTCTCCTAATTACTTTTTTTTTATAATTTACTAATAATACTGATTGAATCGAATAACCAAAAGGTAATGCATAATCATAATCTTTATTGCTTCATGTTGAAACAGGTAAGTTCTTAAAATAATACGTGATCACAAAAAAAAGACTAATTTATATTTGTGAAGGTCTGCAGTGGACTGGATGCAATGTCAGACCTCAAACTCACAGACACTAATTTATTGAACTTAACTTGAACTTTTAAAACATTGATTCAAAAAAGATGCTTCAAATCTAAATCTACAATATTTAGATTTTTGAAATAATGTGTTTAAATTACAATACCGATTGAATGTCGAATAACTAACCAATGATAAACGTGCAAGGTACAATAGACTTAAATCTAACACAATGTTATATACGGTAATTATTATGCTTAATTGCTGATGCTATCGTGAGCGAGCACTTTAAACGCAGGGCATAGTTACTTACAAACACTCGAAGGCTACTGCAACGATTAATTAGATTTAATGATGCATCTTCAACACTGAGGAAGCTCCTAAGTGTTACTTATTAAAATCATCACAGAAACTGAATTGAAACATGGTTATTCATATGCTATTACAACGCGGCAACGTGTTCAAAAATTATTTCTGGTCTGGTACTCTAAACAATTTTGCAGTAACGGCGTGCAGTGTTATTCTATAATCTCACTTTTCACCGCGGCGCCGCACCGCCACCCGCCGACGTAATCTAAAATTTATATGAAATTCGTGTTCTTATTTTAAATCACCGTTGATTCCGATATGAAAAGTGAGTTTGTTTTTACAGAATAGCACCGCTCATCTCAGCTTGTGCCCCACCCTGGGATGTGGTACTGACTTCCACATACAGCATGCAGTCTTATTTAATTTAAAATAGACCGTTATGAACTTTATCTATCAATATAAATAAATAAAGAAATATTTCCAACACTGACACCAATTAGCCTAGCCCCAAAGTAAGCACTGTAAGGCTTGTGTTATGGGATGCTAGGGTAACGGATAGAATACATATACAGTACATATATAATCATCATCATTTGCACATCACGCCACCATCATACGATCACATAATATTTTTCTCTAAATTAACCCTTTGACCTTCATCATATTTGCGTATTACATGGCCATGGCCATGGCCACCCAACTAGCCACCATGACTACTTAGAAACGATCATTAAAGCTCACTATCGCTACCCATCTAAGATATTAAAAACCATTAGAACACCAAATAACCTGCAGGTCACTTGATATCATCCTATTTCTTTCGCGGAACATTCACAATTTGGCAACACGTGTAGATAACCACTTGTTTACACCTTGCTATAAAAATCCCAAATCCCTCAGGACCGATTCATTCTACATCTGATCCTCGTCTCAGGCACTCATCAAGACTCATCTACTGATTCGCGACGCTATTTGATTCATATAACACCTTCTCTCCAATTAGTCTGAGTGTAAGCCAGACTGGCACAGTGGTAAGTAAATAACTCAGAAGAATCAACTGGTTTCTATTTCACGAATACTCCAGGCCGAACTGGTACATACAATACATGTTGTACTAGAAGCGAAACCCTCCAACCTTGTCTATTGATGACACTATTTAGTAACTGCACGAGAAAAAAGCTGCCTTGAATGTCCAAGTATTGTTTTACTCCCAAGCCAGAATGATAGTATAAAAATCATTGACAATTAGTAATTAATCAGTCTGCCATGCGAACATTATGAAAGACAAATGGTGGCAAAACAATTGCGAGAATTCCCTTCCACATATTGTTCATTAAACTATTCATTACCGACTACAATGCGTTTTGGATGCAAATAGTGGTGTGAATGTTTCTTTTCGCAATTAGGTAAGAAGTTAATGTACACGACCTTATGACTTGCAACCCGTGCTTGCAACCCAAAGCACCCCAAGCACGAATTTTGACAAATCCTTGATAGTAGGGGAGCCTAAGCCGGGATTTACTCGAGCGCGGCAGAAAACAACAGCAACGAAAACGTTGCACCTTGATGAAATACTCCTACTTCACTAGAGTCCTATCCACTAGATAAAGGGACGAACGTCTAGGGCAGCAAAAACAAAAATTCAACAAGACCTTTGGGCACGTCCAAATCGTCAGGCTTTTGAATAGGAGTTACTGGACGATTCATATAACGTTCCTTCTAACGATGTCTGACGCGCTCGAATATTTTTGAATTGAAAATTTCTTTAGTGTCGTTGTGATTCGAGATGTAAATCATGTGCCCCTGTGGTCTAGCTAGTTTAGTTTGCTCGTTGTCAAACAAACGAACTCAAGCTAAGACTCAAGCAACAAAAATGCTTGTGTGTACAGCGTGCGCCGGTACCGACTCAGTTTTTTCTTTCCACTAAGAAAGACTTTTCATGAAATGTAAACATTTCTATCGCGATTGCCCACTTTACTCTTTTCAGTGGATGCACTTCATCTTTAACGTTGCGAGTTACACGAAGTATGTGCGGTTGTGTGGAAATATGGAACACTAACTTATGTAAGTTCGGTTGCAGTTTATAGTCAGACTTAGTTGTGCCCTATTACATTAAGTTACATAATAAGTCTTGTATATTTAATAGTGAATGAAATACAACTATATCATTATTATTATATGAAGAAGATTTTTCTACAATAAAGGTGACTGTAGATTTTTTTCTAGTTAAATTTTCTTTAGATCTGTGTTACTTCATACAAATAATACATTTACAAAATTCAACTACTATTCCGAAAACTGATTTCTGTAAAAGTTTATAATTTTTTCTTAAATGTAAATCGAATGATATCATTTTAAGACTTGACATTAGACGATAAGGAATAAGCCCCAATAGCTGGTCATCTTTAAAATGTGCCCTTAGGGGACATAAGTATAATATGAAATGTTATCCTAATATATTTAACCATGACTATATATACAAGATTAATTTGAAGTGATGTCTAGAATCTAGAATTCAGGGTGGCATTTAGACGTTTTAGGGGCCTAGTAGCCTAGTAGATACAGTAGTTTACCTTCGGAACAGGTGTAGTGTATGAGTTTAGATGTAAAGGACTCGGTAACTGTGACTCGCTCAGGGCCGCGTAAATATTTAACACTTTAAGTTCGCCTTACGAAATTAAACACTTTATTATTTTACAAGAAAGCTTTAAGTCGTATTTTATTTTTTCATTATGTCTATCCTTTACTTAGAAAAATCATTCAATTATAATATAATAAACGCATCAAAAATCTTGTGCATAAAAATAAAAATATTTAAATCCAGTCTTCCAGATTGACTTTATTACTTTAATTCCAATTTTTTAATCAAGTGTCAACTTAGTCAATCATCTCTATTATTAATAGCAATAAATCAATAATGAAAAAAGTTGCTGACAATAAGACGTTGGTGTGAAAACAATTATTAAAAAGCTTGTTAAGTGTTGACCACAATTCCGTCTTCCTGTCGTGAAAAATCAACGCAAAGCTCTACATTTAATATCATTTATAACTATGTACCTACGTACTTAAACAAGCTGGAACTTCTGTATATCATTATTCTGAGGGAACTTCAATCAACTGAAGATAGGTGATTAGAGGTATATCGCCGAGGGCATGTTGATGATTGCTGTTCAATGACAATTTTTTCATTTCATTCTATTTCAAAAGAAATACGAAAAAAATTGACTTATAAACATCTGGAATATCGATGCTTTTTCATGAGCTTCCCAAAGAAAGGTTTGCGCATGATTCTCTAAATTGTCTGTTGTCATATTCATTGAGGCCTATTATTATGTCATGATAGTTAAAGAGTTGGAACACAATAAAAGAAAGGATCCTCAATTCGACATAATCGGCGCCAGTATAATTTTACCCATTGCAGTAAGTAAGAATACCTAGGTATATTAGCGCATTTTTCTCAATTTAAAATTTTCTATTCTAGACAAAGCCAATGGAGCCTGGCAATAAAATATAGATTTGCCAAATTGATAAAACCATAATGGTATGCTACATATGCTACTATTTGCATGTCATAACAGGAAACTAAAGAGTTATGGTATTTGATTATATTAGAACCAGTCAAAGAAACAAGCTTTATTTGTCCCACAGATTATAATTGCAAATTGATTGATTATCATACTAAAATACCTGCAACCACGGTATTAAAGCTAAATTAGGTGCAGCATTGAACACCTCACCTTTAACTTGAATATGACTTGTCATTCTATCCATTATGCTTGTCATGGTTTAGTCGATAAGTTTTAAAAAGCTTAAAGGCGAACCTTTGCCTAATGAATTTATGCACCGAACTGTTTGGTATATAAATCTCTTGGTTTTGCCGTTTTATGCATATAATATAGTAACAACTATAACTGTCCCAGCGAACTTCGTACCGCCATAAAAAATAGGGGTTGGTGGTAGGAGGGTGAAAATTTAGGGTTGTATGTATTTTTGTTTGATGTATCATAAAAAAATAAAAACAAAATGTGTTGTCCACCAAAAAAAAAAATTAAGGCAAATCGAAATCAAATGTTTTTTTTTAAATTTAAAATACGTGTTGTGAAGGCGTCGATGAAAACGTTAAATAAGTCCATGTCTCTCATATAGGGAGAAGGCACGTTATTATATTGACAGCTCTGAGATTAAGTAATACCTACCTACGAGTATACTAACAATATGCTCCATTGGAGTGGACTCCGTTGAAACCGCTTAGTGAGTTAGCATTAATCTACATGTTAATAGGTACATAGAATAACGTATTTGATGTGTATTAGTTTATTGAAATAACATGAAAACATCAGAACTAAATAACGTTTTCCTAAACATTTATTTCAGGAATGTTTTCCTTGCGTACGACTAACTTATTTTATTATTTATTATTAGACCTACAATAGGGTATTTGACAAGTTTTAGAAAACGATCTCACGTTATTGACTAATAGTTATGGAGTCCGTAAAAAGTGAATATTCATCATTCTGTTGTGTATTTCAGTAAAATAATCAATACAAAAACTCCATTTTCAAGTTGCCGCGAAAACGTTTCTCTGGACAATATGGCGTCTTGCTAGTGTGTGACGTCACACGACTGTTATTATGACGTCAAACGATACAATGTCATGTCACTTTAACTGAAAGTTCACTTGCGTGTGACGTCATTTTAGGCTCCGCCAATCCCAAGCGTTTTGGGTCATGTGACAATAGATAAGAAAACTATTATCTTTTTCGTTAGTTTTTAGTAAAATTATGACTATTTTTTTTTAAATAGTAAAATCCCCTGCAAATATTTATTCTAAATAGGTACAGATGCTAACAATTGGCACTTTATTTTTAACACTGTCAAATACCCTGTTAAGAAACAGGTTTTATAACATAATGAAATAAATTTAATTCAGGTCAATTTATGCGTGGAAAATAATACATAACCCTCAAACGAGCTCTTACGACATTCCTTTGTTGCAAGTGACTACTCTATAAAATCTCCAAAGCTATTTTTATATTATGTATTTGGCAACTACTACGTGCAATTCGACAGCCACCGCTTATGTTTATGAAGATAATGACATTTCTTGCGACAACTTTTTGCGTTTTCGTGACGAAATTACGCAAAACCAAGTCTTCTGATAATCATCGTGATGACAGTGTCACATGAACAATAGAGGAAAACCTGCTTAATCATTTAACTGGTGTGTCATTATGGATGTAGGTATACAAGTACATGCTGGTACATAAGTAAGGACTGACGTCAGAGGGATTTATAGCTGCGTTATAAGTTTTCCGACTAAAAACTTTATTATTTTACCTACTATATTAGGTAAGTCATAAATTAGAATTATTTTAAAAATACTTAAGGTTTTTACTATGGGGTCAAAGAAAAACACTATGTACTTATTTTTTAATTCAGATCAGTATCCGAAAAATTAAAAAAAAAAAGAATAGTAGTTTGTCAACTAACAGAAGAATTGTTATTAAATAAAACTAATTAATACAATTATTTTAATTCTATTTCAATTTCAAACAAATATTTAATGTACATATTTCAACTACTCGTATATCTAAAATTTATTCAAGTTTTTTTTCTAACTTCAGAAACATTTAAATTCCATACTAGGATTGATATTTGAACCGAATACTGGAAATTTCATACTCAGTTTGGAAATCTAAGACTAAGGTCACGCTTCAGAAACATTGAAATTTCTTTCTAGGTTTTATAATCGATCTCTTGGCAAGTTTATAATATTCAGTTTGGGAATCTAAGGTTAAGATCACACTACCTACAAAAATCTTCGCTCTATGCTAAGAGTCATAGCCACTCTATTAGTGGCCAACTAGTTTGTCGGTCTCTAATAGAGTGGCTAACTAGTTAGTCACTAATAGTGAGCGGTATACCCTTAGCACGAACCATTATTGAATTCGAATAGTTGAATTCGATCTATATATACGTTAAATGTGTATTGATTTTTAGCTCTCGTTACGTCCGTTGTGGCGTTGTTGTTCAAGTTTCCATACAAAAATTGAAATTGACAATTCGCACTTGCAAACTATTCTAATTCGATATTGGTTCGTGCTAAGGGTACAGAATGTTTTACGTATCTAATATCGGTAGTTGATAATGTAGCTTGCATAACTTCTAATAACTTTTACCTAATCTGTGTTTGAACTTTCGACAGCCACGGATTCACAAGTTCATGTTTATTATAATGTTTACTGTATCTTTACGTACGCCTAGCCGCCGCGTTTCATATAAACGCATCCTGACGTGACATGAGAAATAAATTTATAAGAAATAAAAAACTTCATCATATTTGATAATACAATGATTTGCATCAAATAAAACTACGTAACGAATTTTGTTCCACTTATCTTAGCAGCAATAAATAGAGATTCAAGACTTCAAGATGCGAATCATCATCATCATCGTAGCAAAGCGGAAGCGGGGGTATCTAGTAAATAACAAGTACAAGCGGACATAATCTCTGATAATTACGTGATTATTATCTGTAAGCGAGGCCCTTTATAGTTGCGTGTAACCTTATCCTTATAATTTCGTGGAGTACAATCGGCAATAAAACAAGTATTTTTAAATTTGCCTAAACAAAATATTTACCATGTAATTGTTTAAAAATGTTTTGAGAGTTCGTTTTGATGTTTCATACTTTAGGAAATGAATAGGAATATATGACAATAATACTATTTGAAATTTAAATTTCAGTTATAAAAATAAAATGTTTAAGAATTACAATTGTAACTTTTATTATACTTGTTGCACAGAGAGGGACTTAAATATGAATTCATTGTTTTATGAATATAGGTATGTATTTTAAGTAAGCGAGATGCACTAGAGATGTGGTGCTGGAGGAAGATGCTTGGAGTGAAGTGGACAGAGTTTCGCACCAATGCATCTATTCTCCAAGAACTCAGTGTCAAACAGCGTCTAACAAACGTAGTCCAGACTCGAATACTACAGTTCTTTGGGCACGTTTCACGACGGGACAACACGTCCATAGAGCGTCTTGTAGTACAGGGGAAGGTCGAAGGCACGAGGGCACGTGGCAGGTCGCCCATGCGCTGGACCGACCAGATCAAATCGGCAGTAGGCGGCCCCTTGCACGAGTGCACACGTAGCACAACCGACAGGGAAGGATGGCGTCGCATCGTGAAGAGGATTATGGCTGCCCGGAACCTGACCGCTACCTGATGACCACGACCGCTCTGTCAAGAGTGAATCGGCAAAGAAAAAAAAACTTTAAGTACACTAATTATCTACGATTCAAAACAAAATTTTACATAATTTATCTTATATAAACAATTTACTCCGGACTGTAAAACAAAAGTACGAGTAGTTTAACCAGATGCGTAAAAGGGGTGATGACGGGGTACAGTAAACGACATTCTATTTACTCCGCCAGCTAGATGTTAAAAAAATAATGGACACGTATTTTTTCTTTGGGCAATCAACCAAAAAATGACAAACTTAAGCGCGTCAAAGTTTGGGAGTAGGGGCTCGTGACGTCACTTTTAAGTGAAAATTGTACCAAAACGTGACGTCATGCGACTTTTCAAATCAATATATCTCTGCAATGTTTATATTATGTGAAAAAAAAAATTACGTGTCCAATACTTTTTGATAATCTATCTGATAAACGAAGAAAAAAAATTAGTCATGATCCCTATTATACCGTTTTGTTCGCCAGCTCCTCAAATATTACTTTAGAAGGTAGCTAGCTAGTCAAAGCCCGAAACATCACTAAAGTACTAATAAATATAATACTTCGTGCTGTTTTACCTGGTTAAAAGTTGTTTCGTTTAATGAATGGTTGTCTAAATAATGATAATAGCTACGTAGGAAGCTGCGTTATTAGTGCAAGCTGCTTTACTTAGTTTGCTACATAAGATTGTTGCGAGTTGTAAAGATTTTATTATTTAAAGTCGTCTTGCAAGTAGGTAAATATTATTTCGTTATAATAATATGAAGAAAAACGGGTTTACTATTAATGTTCGAATAATATAAAGCAGGCAGGTACTTGTCTTATAATTCATTGGACTTAGATCTACGTTTTTAATAAATAGTTACATCGAGCCCATTAAAAATAATATTCCATAGAAAAAAAATCGACATGTGCTGTTCACATGCGATAGAAGTGATAGAAACATAGTTTTGTTGTCATCACACTGTATGAAACAAAACAGGGCGAAAAAATAGCCCTTGCTGAGTTTCTTGCCGGTTCTTCTCGGTACAAGGTCTCCCGCCGTAGATTTAAGAACCGAGTGTTTTGAGTTTGAAACCTACAAAAATGTAAAAGTCCTTCAAAATCATCCACGCGCGGTTTTATTTGTTACCAGCTATTTTTATTTTATTTCTTTTGTTACATTTTTCCTATCTTCGGATTTTTTCGAAATATATATTTTTAAAAAATACTGTAAGAAAATTGCAAACACTGGAAAGGTAAGAATTGTTGATAAAAAAACAATCCTGTATAAATAAACAACTTAGGCACCACCCGCAACCAAATGTTTAATACTTAACTATTCAGGTATTGTAAAATACTGGGCAAATTTAAATATTCTACACTTAAATAGATTCCAAAAATAAATAATAGCTTAATAAAAGAAAAAAAAACAATTAAAACAATTGGATAAATGACCGAGCTCAGGGTCGAACCACCGATCATTTGGTGTCGACCCCGAGACCGTTACCGATCGGCTATCAGTCTCTTGCAAATAAATTTTCGTTTCATCGGGTTTGGTTCAACGGTGCTAAAGAAGTTTTTACTTCAAAAATATAAATAAGTACCGCACACGATATTTGCCACACACCACCATAGCGTCGATGCAATGAATGGCCCAGTACCAACGGCTGCTGAATACCTTTTTAAAGAGAGGATAGGAGCACTTGATATGTTTAAAAATTCCTGGTACTGTGGAAGCGACGGGCAACTACGGAACCATACACTGTGCGTAGCACGACACGCACTTGGTAATTTTTCTCGAAGAAGGTTATCAAAATAATGCTCCTTCCAAGTATATTAGGGAAAAAAATCTTTATTCTTGTTGATCAATATTCAAGATACGGCTGCTAGAGTGTGGAAGAGCTTATAGTACAACCAAATACTATTTCATAAGTAATGAAAATATAAAAAAAAACTGTAAAAAATATTTTTCGAGAATCATGCCTGAATTAGCCCTCATATTGCTTTATCACTAAATACACACATCAAAAGTGTCTAGGGATCAAGCATTTTTATGCGGATTTCTTGAGATTGAGATGTGGCGTTGTAATAAATTTATGATTTTATAAATTTATATGGATCCTTTTTGGTGCATTTCATAATTTGAATCAGGAACTGTGAATCCAATTCGAGTAAAAGATGAAAATCAGCTGTCAATATTTTCCCTATAAAAACATACAACGCATTGAAGACATTATTAGTGCTACTGTTTCCCTACTACTGATTAAAACCAACGTTATTATGGAGCGGCGACGTCATTTAAGCAGGGAAGAAATGCTCAGAGCCGTGGGAATGATAGAAGCTGGTTCCCGGCAACGTACTGTGGCTTTAGCTCTGAATACAAGTCAGAGTGTTATCAGTCGACTTTGGACACGATACCGAAGCACTGGTACCGTGGCTGAGCGCCATGGAGGACGGTATCGCTGCACCACACGGAGACAAGACCGATACATTCAAATCTTAACTCGAAGAGCTCCAACAATAACCGCCATGATGTTAGCCGTGAGGCTTCATCACTATTCAGGGAACTTAATTAGCGACCAAACAGTCAGAAACCGCTTGCATGAAGTGAACCTTCATTCCCGAAGACCGCTACGGGTACCACCTATAGCAATGCACAATCGTAGGATTCGATATCAATGGGCTCTTGAACACAGAAATTGGGCAGAAGAACAATGGCGTTTCGTGTGCTTTTCTGATGAGTCTCGTTTTGGTATGAGACCGGATACAAGACGTATACGACACTGGAGAACCCCTGGACGCCAACAGCGATTAAAATCCTGCCAGGAAGTCCATCCTTATAGTGGTGGAACCATCATGGTATGGGCGGGTATTTGGATCGGCGGAAGAACTGAGTTGATTTGGATCAGAGGCAACCTCAACGCTCAAATTTATGCTGAGACGATTGTATCAGACGTCATCGTTCCTCTACAAGTGCAAATCGGTCCCTTATTTCAGTTAATGCATGATAATGCACGACCGCACACCGCAAGAGTTGTAAGACAGACTCTCGCCGCAGCTAACATCAATGTCCTGCCCTGGCCTGCTCAGTCGCCAGACTTGAACCCGATTGAGCATGCATGGGATATGCTACAGAGAAGAGCTCTGCCGAATATGGAGGGTATCCAGTCGCAAGAAGACCTTTTTTTGTTGTTGCAACGAACATGGGCGGCCATTCCACAGCGTGATTTGGATGAACTCATTTTGAGTATGCCAAACCGATGTTCTTGTGTTGTTAGTGTTCGCGGTAGAAATACGGATTATTAATTGTTTAAGTTACCCAATAAAATTTTAGAGAAAACTGTTATTTCAGTCTTTTTTTCGAACTTTTGTGTTAGTGGTTCAAATGTCAAAAATCCCTTTATTAGGAAAATGGCAAATTTCTTTATTAATGCAAAGGTGACTTGGTTTATCGTTACTGTGACAAACGAAAACACTTTATTTGATGAATCCTTAAAGAAAATTTTAATTAATATCAATCAGGAGAAAAGTTATTGCAAAAATATATGTTGATCCCTAGACACTTTTGATGTGTGTAGTATAAAGCAAAGTCGCTTCCAGCTGTCTGTCTCTATGTATGCTTAGATCTTTAAAACTACGCAACGGATTTTGATGTGGTTTTCTTTAATAGATAGAGTGATTCAAGAGGAAGGTTTATATGTACAATACATGCATAATATAGTAAAGAAACACTGACAATTTTAGATGTTTTTAATGTAAGGTCGTAAATAAAAACATTTTTTTCGCTTACAATGCATCGCTGGCTGAACCCTACGAGATAGATCAAAATAATGTACTAAAGTATTGTACACCTTAAAAAGGTCTACAGAAAAGTCCGCAATGGTATATGTCTATCTCTTAGGGATAACCCACAATAACTATTTATTATCCTATTCTTTTTACGAGAAATAAAAGATTATTTACGAAGCGATTTCAGCAATACGACATTCATCCTTATCCAATTAAGTACCTTAAATACATTTTGCATTTAATATAGACCAATTTGGTCCTTTAACGCATGTAATTTAAATGAATATTTTCGAAGATATTACAGATTTAAAATGCTGGGACATAGCGGTTCCGACGCTACCGGGCGGGGGGCATGGCGGAGCGTGCCTATTGTAAATAGGTATTTAAAGAATGTCATTGTGTATTAGAAGCCTGAGAACAAAATCTATATTCTACACTACAGCTCTACACCGAAGCGAAGCGAGAGCGGGCCACTAGTGTTTTAATAGGAGCAATATTCCTAGTAAAAGTGTATTAACGTCCACTCATTGTCGTGGCCTTGGCTGTATAGTCGACGCAGTCAGTGTTTTGGCACATTTAGAAAAGTTTTGAAACTTATTTTAAAGCCGTTTTTAAGGTTCCGTAGCTTAAGCGTCAAAACGGGATCGTATTATTAAGACTGCATTGTCCGTCTTTCTGTCACCAGGCCGCATCTCGTGGACCGTGGTAGCTAGACAGTTGGAATCAGTGTGACCGTTTAAAAAAAAGGCGATCTACTAAAATCATAATGTTCCCAGTACTAAATAATACCAAAGCTCATGCTGGATTATACTAAAAATATACTGAAACTAACTTTCCTCTCTGGATCGTGAAAGAAGGACAAACAAACAAACACTTAAGTTAAAATTGTATTTATTATCATTTTAAACAATAAAATTATATTTACACATATGAATTATTCTAAATAGTCAATATTGGACGAGTTTTTTTTAACATGTCTTTCGGTGGGTCAAATGAGACACATTTTCATTTAGACCTTGTTTTACATGTAAAATGCTCGCAGTATGTTTAGATATAAATCTGTTTCTATAGTTTGTTTTAACAATATTTACTTTTGAAAAAATTCTTTCGCATTCAGCGTTAGAAATGGGTATGCATATTAGACATTTAACAAAGTTAGTCAAATATTTGTATTTAGGGACGTTCCTACTATCAAGAAAATGACTCAGTTTGTCCCAAAACTGTTCTACATTTACAGCTGCCCTTGTACTACTACTGGAACCACACATTAAGTTTTGTACTTCGGAATCGTATTTAATTTGACGATATTCCTCATCAATTAATTGTTTTGTGGTATCATTTGTTATGATGTTTGGAAACCTATTCATAACGCTGATTAGCGATGTAAAATTTTCATTAGCCGCTACCTGTGGATCTATGAACCGTAACTCGGAAAATATTTTTTCATGAATGGGAAATCTCTTCATCTCTTTTACGTGTATAGCGCTGTCCCGCATGCTGGATCCAGACAAGATGGATAGTGCGTAGGGGACTTAAGTGAACAAATCGAGGTCAGTGTTGCCAATTGCCAAAAAATAATGCGAAAAATATGCTAAAACTTGTTCTAAGTTTAAAATTGTACTAAAAAATACCAGATTTTGAAATTATACCAACAAAAAACTAGATCAGTTTTACGGAGCCCAAATTATACCAATTTAGTACTCAAAATACCGAAAACGGTCACACTGGTTGGAATTTTCATAGACGATGTACTTCTATTGCCGCTACAATAACAAATAAAATAAAATCAGAATAAACAAAAGGGGTGCTCCCATACAACAAACGCGATTTTTCTGTTTTTTCTCTTTATTATAACGGTAACAGGTAAACGCTTGAAATATTTACGGAATGTTTAGTTGTATATTCACTTTAAAAAAAAAATGGTTGCCTGTAAAGTCGGTTTTACGGGCGAAGATTTTACGTGACAACGTCTTTTTCTCGGTAGAATATTTATTGATATGAATATAATTAAATTGCACAATAGGAACAAGGAATTGAATGAAAATAAGAATTGCACAAATTTTAACTATAGAAATATATTTTGTTTACTAAAACATTGTACATGTAAACTTAAACTTAACACGAGAGACTCATCGTAACGTTACCGAGCGTTACACTTTTTCATAAGTGACTCCCAGCCGCAACCTAATTTAAGACGTTGTCACGTCAAAATAAATAATTTAATAAATATTAAGGGGATTCTCATACAATAGACGTGTTTTTTCCCCATACAACATACGGGATGTTTGCTCGGTATAATATAATAATATGTCTAATGTTGTATAATTATAATACGGAACCCGTCGTACGCGATTCCGACCTGCACTTGGCCAGTTGTTTTTCAGTGTAGGTTTTGGGTCTCCCGCTGATTTTTGCATGTTTGTCGCGTGGTTTTGTTTTATCAAGTAAATATAGAAAGCGCTCGGCCCAGGGTGCGCGAAGAGCCCTACTAACGAAATACACAATATACACCGGCCTTTCGCTACCGCCATCGCCCGGGGCTTAGACGATAATTATATTTACTCGACCTCGATGTTCATGTCGTAAATCAAGTTCAATCTATTTATAGCCGTAAAGGTGGTAGACCTTTAAATATAATTTGCACAACTTATGACATAACGTGTAGGTCAGATTAAAAAGTGAATGACTAAAGTCAAGTTTAGTCTTTCTTTCTCCGCAGTTTGACGATTTGCAGGGTACAATTTTTTTTAAAGGTACAATTCCTGCAATGGGCTCCAGGCGACACTGCGACTAGCGCCTGCGGCTGACCGTGCATTATATGCATTGTGCAGCCGCGGCATGTCGCCGCGCCCGGAATCAATTTCATAGAGATTCATAGAAACTAGTAATGTCGCCTGCAGTCTGCAGCTGCGGCCTGTGGTCTGCGGTTCAGTTCGGACTTGTACCTTAAACCATGTTATCAATATGAATTCTGCTTCTGACATGTTACTTACTTGTACTAACTGCTTTTGACTTAGTTCATGTTACCTTAACAAATATCTTGTTGATTCATATTGTTATTTTGTATTTTACGTTACTTGTTACTTTTAATTGTATGGGCTCAATCTAAATTTAGTTAAATTGAGATTTAGCAAAATTCCTGCAAGTGGGCCCTAGTGACAAAAACTGTGTCAAAACTAAGGCCACTGAGATACGATTAGTACATTAAATGTTGCCTTAACGGGTAACTGTAATGTGTATCTTTGTACACATGACATGATTTTTTAATTATGTTTAAACATAATATTGCAGAACTCAAACTGCAGAGATTGCTTAATATTTGAAATAAGTCATTACTTTTAACAAACTTACGAACGCAAAGGAGAAACGCTGTTTGTATTAAATATTGATTTCCGTTCTGTGCTACGCTGTCGTGACGAGTGGTGTGGGTCATTATATTATAATAACAAAAATTAAATACTAAAAGTAAAGTATATACGTCCGGATAAAAAAAAAATAACAGATACTAGAGTCTGGACTCACTGACTAGAAATAAAGAAAAAAATACTGTAACGCCCGTTGCGTTACGGCCTCTGCTTGTGTAAACTTTTTGCTTGTGTAATGCCTACGGCTATAGTTATATTGAAAAGTTAATGTCATTATTTTAAAGATTTGAAATTGGGAATCTTCTGTTTTCTATGGAAGATTCCAGCAGATAGAATTCAGGCACGGACTCGATCCGATCAGTTGACTATTAATTAAGAATCATTGTATTCGCTCTGAGATCATTTAAACCAAATGATAAGTCTAATTTGTTTTTATTGATTACCAACGATATTAACGATATTAACGCTGCACCGCCAGGCATATCCCTTCAGTATAGACCGCCACATACAACAAATGTTTAATTGATTTTCCTCCTAGGAACTACCTAAATATAGTCATCGAAAAAGTCAAAGCATTATTTTCTATGATAGTTGTTTAATCGAGTTTTAGGTATGTTATAATACTTCTATGAAGTTCTGCTTTTAAGTATAGTTAACGAAACTATACAGTTTACCTAACATAAAAATATTATTATTAAAACTTTTGTTAATAATATAATATAGACTTTTGTTTCTATAAAATAAATCTTTAGGGTCGTGAGGCATTTGTTTTTCGCGTAAATCCATATATCCGTGGCCAAACAGATAAAAGGCCTGTATAAAAGCCAAAGGTGGCCATTTCGAAAAGATTTAAAAAAAAATGCTGAGACTTTAATAAATATGAAGGTATAATTTTAATAATATTACATAACTTCATTAAAAAATTGTAACAGAACTTATGGCTGGACTAGCTGGCGTTGTCAGCTTGGATATGCAAAAACTGCCCTTAGGATATTCACCCTTTAGTCTTAAATGATTGCTCATAAAGGCTGTGCATTATGGAACTGTGTTATTCAATTTACTGAATTCGGCTGGAGCCTTTATAATATTTGATATGTATGTCATTTTGTAGAGTAAATGTTACAAAACAACTCTAATTATAGTAGGCCCAGTTGAACGGCCCAGTTTGAAAGTAAGTACAATGTCAAATATAAATGAGAGCAACTGATAGTAATGGAAAAATACTAGATCCGAGAGGCAAGATACTGACAGAAGGTTGGCGGATATAAATTCAAGTCTAATAAATTGATTGCCGAAATAAGAATAAAAATGTTATTACTAGTCGACAAACGAGATAGTTAAGTCCTTTTTTGTTGCTCAATGATTAAAAAAATATTTATAATCATAACAAAATTAAAATACCCATTGTACGCAGTTTAGATAACGATTTCCTTTATGTTGGTTAAAAAGTTACTTGTAAGTTTTGATAAATAATATATTGGTTGTTACTTCTATGAAGGCAGATATAATTATAATTATTGGTTAATTTAAAAGAAATGGTAACTAAACAATTACTCAAACGAATATTATTTAAAAAGTATATATAGTTAATCTGCAATCTGTACATAATATTATATACCTGTTATTTTTAATCCATAGTTTTCAAAAGACTTGTTTCTGATATCGAGTAGATTGGTAGGTACGGTACGCGTCTTCGTGAGCATCATCATCACCTAATTGACTCGCTAGCTCAGGGCTGGGCAAACTCTTTCGTTTTCCTTGTCATAGCCATATTTACTGTCATAATCTGTGGCGGGCTTTGATTAACAATTCAATAGATTTAGAACAGGTTGCATACAAAATTAAAGCTCAAAACTGTCCGCGTATGTATAAACTTATGCAGCTACATTCGATTCCCAATTAACAAAGATAAATGTATCTCACAAAGGAATAAGGTTACAAATAACTAAATGTTATTTCGCACATACGACCTTTTATCCTATAAAAAGTACTCTTGTTCCTTTTATAAATTTTATCTGATACTTGAAATAAAAACGATAAAGATGAAAAAAGGAAAATGTGAAATCAACCTTATTATGTGCTTATGACCCACAAAATAAATTATTTTTACCAGTCATTGGCCAGCGAGTTACTCCGCTTTTTATTAACCTAACTAATTTAAAACAAGATCGCACGCCTTAATTGAGGCTATATTTACCGAGACGGATTTTACGTGCTGACCCGTCATCTATAGAATTGTTGATCGAAGGTGACGGGCCACGATTTGCTTCCCCCCCTGGTATAAGTAAATCAAATCAAAATATAGCCCAGTACCGCATGCATCTCGCTCAGCCTACAGTGCTGCAGCAGGATAAATAGACCCCTGAGTTTGCTATGTAAATAAGCAGGTAACAGGTTTGGCAGGGGGGGGGGGGTTCTTGTCGGAACAAGTGACAAAGTGACAAAATGGCACTCTTTGGTGAGTACATTTGATTCTTGGTTGCGGTCACGGGCCGAAATCAATCATTCGAGGGCTGGAAATGGTCAGCGGGCCGTAGTTTGCCCATCCCTGGTCTAAGTCTGCCAGTTCTTATGTAAAGTGCACCATTAGTTATGGGTTTATGCATGCGTGGTTGTCTCCATGTCACTGGAGCGTATCATTGCCTATAGGTACGACATGAGGAATTCCAACGACACGCAACATAACGGATATACGAAAATGCCTTTTTCGATCGCTTCAGCAGTGCTATTCTGTAAAATTTTCCCGTGCAGATCCGTAGTGGATGCGAGAATGAGAAAAATAAAAATAAAAAAACATTAGAATAATACTGCTGTTCTTCATTTATTTGTGGCCGCCCTGTCTTCGTCCGCGTTAACTTTAGTTTTTTAAAAATCCCTCACGAACATATCACTTTTCCGAGATAAAAAGTACCCTGTGTCGCAATCCAGCAATCGTGAACTATATGCGTAACAAACATCCTAATCAGTACAGTACTTTTTACGTGATTGAGTACCAAACACACAGATTTTCACATTTACAATATTAGTAGGATAAATCCAGCTAAATACTGTTTTTATACATCAATATAGCTGTTAATTCAGATATCAAAATTGATGACCATAATGTATACAACAATAAAGGAATGACAGAGTTGGTAAAATTTTTAAAATTCGATAAAAACTGCAATGAGGACTACCGTTTTGTCTCACCAGATGGCGCCACTGTTGAGTGAGGTCCTAAATTGTAACTTTTAAAGTTTATTAATACGCACATGAAATCAAAGGCTACATTTAGATAGTATTTTAACACAAAAGAACCATATCCTAAACATAATAGGCCATGCCACAGTGACGTCCAGTTCCGTTTTATTCGGAAAAAATGGGAACATAATCATTTTTCTAAGCTCAAATTTTTAATAACTGACATTCATTGCCACATAACTAATATTTGCCATAATTAAGCCGAATTGTTACCAATTATTCACAACATTATTTTAATAAGAAATAAACCCGCGTAGTCAACCAACAAGCAATAACATTTGACATTTCGGAGACCTCACGCTACACTAGCGCCTCTAGCGGCGGATTCATACGCGATAGCCCTCATTGTATCTTTAGCCTCCTCCTACTTTTAAAAAAAATTAATTACGGAAATCGTATTAGGATCACTTTGCTGTCCATCTGTCTGTCAAGATTAGGGTTGCCAGGTGCTGGCTTATCAATTCCGGGACATTTGCCACCCCCTCCCCCCAACTGAAAAAATAAAGCATCAAATCAAACCCCCATCACTCCCCAGAATTAAAACATCAAGCAGGTTAGCGGTGTCATTCGTTATTAGTTTATTATTTTACGAAACTAACACATTAACGGAATCCAGGACAATATGGTCTAATTACAGGACACGGGACAAAACGCAAAATTCCGGGACAATCCCGGATTTCCCAGCAATCTGGTAAGCCTAGTCAAGACCCTTTATCTCGGGAACTCGTGGAGTTCTGAAATTGAGATTTAAACCATATACTCAGGTCCCATAAAGCTGCGAAATCGAGCTTGTAAGCTATAGTTTTACACAAATGTGAAATAATGATATCAATGGAATATGATGTTATGTTGGAAAATTTCCTTTATCTATTTATTTTTATTAATAGCATTAGTATAAATAGCCACTTATATACGTTTCTTCTTGTGAATTTACTGAGAATAATCATCAAGCTATGTCGACACGCATGTTCGACCGATGCATTAGGTAGTTTCTTTTTTTTTATTTACCGCCAAGCACCGAGCACTTGGGAAACACAGGGCGATGCCACTCGCTGCGGTGACGTAATTTCAAGAACATTTCAATATTATTATTTCTTCGGATCTAATAATAATTATATTAGGAGGTAGAAGAAATTTTAAAAAAGTTTTGGTTTTAGAGAACTTCCAATTTATTGTCAAAAAAAAAATTTTTTTTTCTTCCGATCTCAAATCAGAAATCAGAAATCAATATATCTTTATTCAAATTGGATGTATAGTACAACACTTTTGAATCGTCCAAACATTTTTTTTCCCTACCACTCGTTATTGGATATATTTTTTAGCTGCGGAGAAAAACGAGCGAAAAAAACTCCACAACATTAAAAGCATAATGTAACAACATTTACAAATCATTATGTTGTTACAACGTCAATACAATCATGATTTATTTAATATAGAAAACCTGTTGAAATGATTGGAACAGTTCAAACCCAAGCATTTTTGTCTGTAATATAATCAGACACTTTGTAATAAGCTTTTTTAATAAGTGCTTTTTTTATACTATCTTTGAATTTATTTATGCTTAACTCTTGGATATTGCTTGGGACTTTATTGTATAAGCGAACACAAAGACCTTTAAATGAATTATTGATTTTGTGAAGCCTAGTAGCAGGTAAAGTTAGTTTATTTTTGTTTCTTGTATTAAGTGTGTGAACATCACTGTTTTTAAGAAACAAATTAATATTTTTTCTTACAAGTAATAAATTTTCGTAAATGTATTGTGATGCGACCGTCATTATACCAAATTCTTTAAACCTATCTCTTAAGGAATCCTTAACTTTAAGATTATAAATTGATCGAATAGCTCTCTTCTGCAGCACAAAAATAGTTTGAATGTCGGCGGCGTTTCCCCACAATAAAATTCCGTACGACATTACACTATGGAAATAACTAAAGTATACTAATCTGGCCGTATCTACATCCGTTAACTGGCGTATCTTCATTACGGCATATGCTGCAGAACTATGTCTATTTGACAATTTATCAATATGTGGGCCCCATTGAAGCTTAGGATCTAAAGTAATCCCTAAGAATACTGTGGTGTCTACAAGGCCCATATTCCTATCCTTTACATTCACACTGGTTTTTACCTGTTTTACATTAGGTAATACAAATTTCATACATTTCGTTTTTCCTTCATTTAGTAATAAATTATTAACATTAAACCAGTGGACTACCTTAGAGATACAACTGTTCACGTCGTCAATAACTGTTTCCTTACGTTTGAGTTTAAATAAAAGTGATGTATCATCCGCGAACAATACTATCTCATGCTTATCTCTAACGTAGTAAGGTAAGTCATTAATATAAATTAAAAATAAGAAAGGACCAAGGATTGAGCCCTGCGGAACACCCATTTTAACCGGCGAACCCGCAGACTTATTGCCGTTAATGTCAACCCTCTGAATCCTATCCATCAGGTATGACGCAATAAGATCCAGATCAGTATCTCTAAATCCATAGTGGTGGAGTTTCCTGAGTAATGTTTCATGAAAAACGCAATCAAAAGCCTTGGACAAGTCGCAAAACACACCTAGAGCGTCCTGCGAGTTCTCCCAGGCGTCAAAAATTTGTTGTATAAGTTCAACACCGGCATCGGTTGTTGAACGACCCCGTGTAAAACCAAATTGTTTACAGTGAAGTATATTATATTTATTAAAATGTGATTGCATTTGATCTAACATGATTTTTTCGAAAATTTTACTAAAGGTGGGTAGCACAGAAATTGGTCTAAAGTTTGTGGGGTCTGATGTACTTCCCGTTTTATGCAAAGGAGTTATTTTACTGTATTTCATGAGGTCAGGAAAAACACCACAGTCAACACAATCATTAAATATGCAAGCTAGAATAGGAGCTATTGTCTCAATTACCGATTTAGAAACATCAACGGAATTGCCCCACAGATCCGTGGTTTTCTTTTTATTTAATTGGTGAAACGTTTTAATTACATCTTTGAAGTCAACATGTTTAAAATGAAAATGACTAGTACAAGGTTTCACGTTTTCTCTTAAGATTGATTCGGCAGCAATGATAAGATCTAATTGCGTTAATATATTATTTTACTTTAAAGTGGTGGAGGGTCACAAATCAATAGATCTTACTTATAGGTAAGTTTGGCTTTGGAAAATGCGAATGTAGCGTTTCGTTACGAAAAACATAACTTCTAGTAACATTTCTCTACTAAAATTTTCTAGTTCAATGCTTAAAAAATAAAAATTATAACATAACTTGCATGAAGTGATATAGGAGAATATTTGTATGCGATACCAATTCTTCTACCCATATACGAAGAAGTGAGCATCCGCTAGTCTCAAATAATATAGTATTACTAGCTGACCCAGCGAACTTCGTACCGCCATAAAAATAGGGGCAGATGGAAAAAGATTCCTCCTCACCCATATGAGAACACTATGTTACAATACCCAATAGCTTGAATTTTGGTTACGTTACAGGTGGACAAACATTAATCACTTAAGGATATGAAAAATAGATAGTAGCCGATTCTCAGACCCACGGAATATGTATATAAAATTTTATAAAAATCAGGCAGGCCGTTTCGGAGGAGTATGGTAACTAACATTGTGACACGAGAATTTTATATATAAGATTATTTGATACTGTTATTAAAGGCTTTATTTTGAGCTTCATGGAAGATGACGGGCTAAAGGACATATTTTAACTTGATCGCTAGTCACAATAGATCATTAAGGTCGCAGTAACTATAGCGCCATTAGGACTGTAAAATCTGAAATAATAATAATACTTAGTTATAAGTTAAGTAATATAAAATTGAAATTCACCTTTCTGTCCGCAGTTTTATTTGTTGCTGACAGACTAATTCCTTATTTTTTACCGACTATATTGAACAACTCATGTAGGTATACCTACAAAAAAGCTGATCCGTAAGTTAGTCTGCATAAAAAATATAACGTATACTTTATGTTATAAGTATGTGTACAAGGATGAAAAACAAGTTTACGAACCGCCTGATCCTTAATGGCCTATATTTAGATTGTGATCTTATCCCATACCTCATGAAACTTAGTCCCTCATAAATTTTTGTTAAGTTTCGTGTCTCATAAAGCTGGTTTTTATGAAAATGAATGTTTTTTTTTCCTAAATGGCTTCGCACGGCTTGTGCATTTAGCCAATGTCAATTGTTAAAATGTTTACAAATTCTATTCATATGTAAGATAATAAAAACAGCTATGAAATCTTTAATACAATACAGTATTTATCACTAAACACGTTTGAACCGGTAATGCGTTATAAATCTTTATCTTCAACATATAGGAACGAACGGCTTTAAATACATAGAACTAATTCGCCTGCCAGGACCCCCTCAGGTTCGAGTGGTCTTGAGGCTCCAGACGGAGAGGAGACTCCCCCCGTGGGGAGATGCCATCCGCCTGGGATACCTCTAGAGGCACTCGCCAATTCTTGGCTTGAGGTCCCCTTAGGATTTCACTGTCCCCAAACCCGGTGACGCTGTAAAGGTCATCTGCGACCAACAGCATACACACCCAAAAAAAAGCCTACCAGGAGCCTGTCTCATAGTTCATGTCAACGTTTGAAAACAACACAGAAAATGTAGTTTTTTTTTTAATTTATTCTATTTTTAACGCCCCTTTGTATTTAAGTGTGGATGTAACTCTACATAAATACCACATTTATGTGTCGGTATTGCTTTTTGGAACCAATTCCCATACATTTACCCAAGTTTCTTAAAAAAAGTCATTGCTGTCGGGGAACTTTCTACTGAACACTGTTTTATCCAAGAAGAGTCAAAGAAGACCTTTGTGAACTCTTTCAGCTCGTTCTTTGGCGAGCCAGCGTGTTTTTTGGCTTCCATCACATGGCAACTTTTACTAATGCTGCAACATATAATAGTTTGTGGGACACAAAACCGCACAGCAAGTTACAGTTGAACGAGCTCATTTTCATAAGTAATCCTCATTGTCATGAGCTCGTTCATGACAATAGGTGTTAGAAGTATGTGAATTTAAGTTTTTTAAATGCTTAATCAATATATTAGGAGGTTGATGAAGTTTTAAAAAAGTTTTTGGTTAAGAGAACTTCCAATTTATTGTGTCAAAAAAGAAAATTTTTTTTCTTCTATTTTTATAAGTGTTTTTTCCTATTATGTTTGACTTCGCTATGAAACAATAACTTGTCAAGTGAATTCGTAGTGAGGCAACCTGCCCCCGTAGCATGAGCACCACAAATTTCATTATATCACGTTTGACATATCACAAAACGTTTAATCGCGTCTAACTGTCAAACTCCATTTTAATTTGACAATTGAGCGTGATAAAAACGCGCTAAATATCATATTGCGGTGCTTGTGCTAGGGGGCTGTATGCGTATTCGCTTACTGCTTTTGACAGATGGAAGTGATAATACTGATAATCACCAGCGCTTATCAGCGGTCGTCGGCGCTGGTACTTGCCGGTAACCGGCGCAAGCATTTCTATGGACCAGCGCCGATAAGCGCCGACAGGTGCCGACCGGTCAGCGCTGCCACCGCCCTTTGAAATTAATGAACGACGGCGCTTCAATCTGCTACCTTTATGTAACTGTTACCAGTAAGGACCAGCACCGACAAGCACTGGTCGGCTTTCACCTTTCTTTCTGTATACGGTCTAAATGTCAGAAGTTAGGCCGTATACAGAAACAAAAGCTGGAAGCCGACAACCGCTGATAAGCGCTGGTCCTTACCGGTAACCAGCGCAAGCTTTCTATGGACCAGCGCCGATAAGCGCCGACAAGCGCTGCCAAGCGTTTCCAGCTTTCTTTGTGTATACGGCCTTATAGAATAGGCCGGCTGTAGGTTAGTGATTAAAGATACCCATGGACATCTTTAACACGAGCACTACACAGGAATAGTGGAATGTATGTGTAGTATACCTACAACAGAGAGACAAAAAGAAAGTCACATAAAATCATCTATTTATTTGCAGCGACACGTAGATGAGACAGTAATTTTTTAATTAGGTTAATTTTTATTAACGGCTTTGTCTTATCCAATTTTTATCGCGAAAATGTGACAACCTGAAACTCAAAAGTTAATTGTCGTAGTTTTATTGTTATTTTAAGCTTATTTTAACTCGATTATTTTGCTAGATTTATAAAACTAGTTAAAATTTTACAAAAAATAATTTAGTAACCGTTATTTTTTGTAAAAATTTAACTTTAATTCACCGAGTTGCACTACACTACTTTGAGTTATAGGTAGGTCCGCTAGAATAAAACGGTTTACTTTTAGACTATTTTAACAACTGTTTTTCTTATTCAATATTTCGCTTTTATAGCATTTTATTTTCATGGCCTTCTTATTTACATGTAAAAAAACCCATAAAAATCTCCAAATTATAATGGACAACAAAAGGAAAATGACATAAGCACTCCAAAGATTTAAATCGTTTAAATTTTTGAAGCACACACAGATATGTCTCAGTGGACCGGAAAGATGTTGACCTTCCCGATAAAAAAAAATCTTAGACCATGACTGTAGCGCTTCTTAAATAAATTGGGAAGAGTTGTAAGATGAGTCAAGATTTCTTTAAATTTTCAATTTTTCTATGCAATCTATGGAATGCTATGCTATATAACTTCTAAGTACAGAATCTAAGACAACATATAAAAAATGGAAAATTAGTCAAGTCTTTCTTAAGTTAAGGCCTGACTATGGAAGATAGGGATTCATTTTAATAAGTCCCCGCCTGCGACTTCGCCCGCGTCAATTTTGGTTTTTTGAGAATCCCTCAGGAAACTAACACTTATCCGAGATGAAAAGTAGCCTATGTCTCAATTCAGGTCACAAACTATATTCGTACCAAATTTTATTAAAATCCGTTCAGTAGTTTTTGCGTGATTGAGCAACAAACATACAAATATACAAACATTCACATAATTTTAGTAGATGTAGCTAGAATCTAATAACTATAAGACATAAAAAATAACCATGATGCCACGAAATATAAGTGAGCGCTGTTCAACTACTTAAGTTGTATCAAAATCCGGTTATGTGTTGTTTCTCTTCATAAAATATAAAAAGCATTATTTGCATACTTTAAACATTAAATTAAATAACAATGACGATCAATTTATTTGGAAGCTTCTATAGCTTCTTAAAAAAGAATAGAAGCGAAAAATCTAGAATTGATCCTTATTTTTGGAAAATAATATTTAAAACTAAATATACTTAGAAGAGCAAGGCCAACATTCGGTTAAATGTCTATTTTTATAGTCAGGGTTGTAATAAAATTATAAAATTTTGAACACTATCGCACTTTTAATAGGGACGATGACTATTTTTTTTACATTTTTAAAAAGTATTTAAAACTTTTTTTTTCTTCATTTACATAATCATAACATTATAGATTTTAGTCATCAGTCACGTTCTTTCGTTCGGGATCCACTTAAGGTTGAATATTGGACAGCAATAGGACATCAAAGAGCGAATGTTTTGACCGAATATGTTGCTATGACAACGTCATATGCACTATTTATATAATGTCAGTAGAGACAACAGACAACGGCTAACTAGAGCCGAGGTCCGAGTCCCAGAGACCATCTCTAGTTGCGCCGACCCCCTCAGGTTCGAGTGGTCTAGAGGCTCCAGACGGACAGGAGACCCCCCGTGGGGATATACCATCCGCCTGCAATATCTCTAGAGGCACTCGCCAATTCTCGGCTTGAGGTCCCCTTAGGATCTCGCCGTCCCCAAGCCCGGTGACGCTGTAAAGGTCATCTGCGACCAACAGCACATTACATACTCAAAAAAAAAGGATTGAAACTGCTCATTCTACGCGCCGACCTTACGGATCCGAGTAGCATACGGAAATTCCTGATCAATCAACTTATTATTTAACTTGCCCACTGTTATTTCTGATAATGTTAATTGGTATCGTTTATAAAAAATAATTTATCATTTGTCTAATAAAAGAAATAAAGTTAAATAATTTGTCAAAAGCTAGAATCTCCCGGAATAAGGTGTAATTGTGATCTCCCCCTTTTTTAGTCAGTAAAAAATCTTTACTAGACTAGTCATCAATTACGTTATATCATCAGTCAAGATCACCATTTTACATCGTAAATTATGCTCCAGATAATTGGTGTGATCTTTTTTAACGTAAAATCTCGTTTCATATTGAATTAGCGATATTTCTGATTTTTTATAACAAACACGTAGATCTAAAGCTTTAAATCATTTAAAAAAATTGTCAGTTTAAAAAGCAAGGACCTGTTTTGGACGAGTATGCTGACCCGGCGAACTTTTTACGGCCACTTTTGGTTGATTTTTTTAAACATTCTTTAGCCCTGACAACAATGAAGAAAATTATAAAAAAAAATAAGTATCCGATTTGTTGCAGTCTTTCCAAAGTTTCGGCGATTCACTTTTATTAATAACATAGAATGAAGTCTCGTTAAAAATATGTAATTATACTTAATAACTAAAGTTCCTAAATACATATAATTGACGACCTCCGTGGCCGAGTGGTTTGTACGCCGGGTTTCATGGCGTCGCCGACTCGAGAGGTACCGGGTTCGAATCACGGTGGGGGTAGATGTTTGTGTGATGAACACGAGCATTTGTACTCCAGTCATGGATGTTTAATATGTATTTCTATATAAATACTAGCTGACCCAGCGAACTTCGTACCGCCCTAAAAAAATAGGGGTTGTCCAGCGGACAAAATTGTGAATCTAAACCATTCTCAGATCCCCTTGAACACACACAAAAAATTTCATCAAAATCGGTCCAGTCGTTTAAGAGAAGTTCAGTGACATACACACTCACAGAAGAATTATATATATAAAGATACTTATATATGTAAAGTATATGTATTCTATCCGTTACCCTAGTATCCCATAACACAAGCCTTATAGTGCTTACTTTGGGGCTAGGCTAATTGATGTTAAAAAAAATATATATATAATCGCATATTTTTCTATGCTTTACACTTATCGATAGCTGAAACGAATATGGAAAACAACGGAAGAAAACAAAAGGCTGGGCGAAGGTTAACTGATATTAGAATTTTACCTATTGATAATTTGTTAGCAAACCATGTGTAAACATATTGAAATTATTGAGAGAAAGTTAAAATTAAAAATATTTATGAAAAAAAAAGGAAATAGAGATATAATATGTGTACACATTATGCATAACTGTAATGTATTAACAAAAATCGTATAGTTCATTGATTCTTTGGCATTTAAATCATTGGTTATTATTAACCAATGTCTTGCGTTAAGGACTATTTTTTCCCTAGTATATAAATATTAATAATACCTAAGTATATATATAATTTATTCTACCACTAAAGTTTTTCCGTTCGAGAAATACCGACTGATCTTCAGGCTTTATATGTACAGCTAATAAAAATAATGAAATTGATAAATAAAAATCAACTAACCTTTATCCTAGAGTATTCCTGGGAAGCGGCATTGCTTACACACTAACCAATATTATTTGTACTATCTTACTATAGATCGTCATTTTTTTGTATTGTTTTTTATTTTCTAAAATAAAAAAAAATGGTACAGTTTTGAAGGATTAACACTGATGATGACAAACAATCACGTTGAATTTGGAATATCTTATAGTATTGTTTTTTTAATTATTCGGTACTGAGTTCGTTCGCCTTTATTGTTGTACAGCCAGCGGCACGGCCAAGTACGCGTTCGTTCCGATACGCGGCTACTTCGCTACTCGTGTATTTTACTCACGCAGCGGAACAACATTTTCTTTTCATTGACGAGTGGATACAGCAGCCACTCACCTTGATTTTCCAGGACGCCGGCAAAATTCAGGTCGATTTGATTTATTTACATAACGAACCGACATAAGATGCTTGTATTTAGCACGTAACAACGAAGTACTCGAACTAAACTAGAGGTTCATTATTTTAGCTTACTTGTAACTAATTTAAGTGATTTATTGCAATGTTGACAGTTGAAAACTTTTATACATAACTTAAAATCAATTAGAGAACATCCAGTTTTGATCCTGCTATAAGATTTAAAGTTCATACATTTTCAAGAGAGAATGAAATATGTATAAGATTTACAAAGACGCTGCATAAAGTATGCTGCAATTGTTACAAATCAAATCGTTTATTTTTTAAGTTACATGGTACGGAGTTTCATGCAAACAGAAGTTTGGTTAGTTGCACACCAATATTTACAGTGCTTTTGACATATGATACGGTATCAGCGCGTTGATGTCTTTTGATACTAAAGGTATGAGCGCACGCTTTTTAGTCATAAATTGCTTAGTTTTTGTAAATTGTAGAGGAAAAAGTTAGTTTTACATAATGTTCCGGCTGGGAATCGAACCCTTGACCTTAGTGGTTGAGACACCTTGGAGACCGATGTGGTATCCAATCGACCACAGAGATCGTAAAACAATTAAAATTATTGTAGAAAATTGTTCTTTAAGCTGATCTTAACTCTTGATAAAGAAACGCGGGAAATAAGGTAGATTGTTAGGTATTGCAATACGCTGTAAAACTAAACAGCTTGTTTGTTGCCATATAGTCCTAGATGTTAAAAGCCATCGGGGCGTATACGTAACGCGATGGCTTGGCGTTAAAGCCCGTTCAATCAAGCAGCGAGTACTTCCTAGAACAGGGATTGCCAACTCTAGATATTAGGTATAAAATTATAATGACTGTGTATCCTAATAGTCGTTATTATAACAATGTATCATAGTCGTATTATTTTTCTAGATGTTAGGTATAAAATTATAATGACTATGTATCCTAACAGTTGTTATTATAACAATGTATCATAGTCGTATTATTTTGGAAATTCGATGAAATACTTTTAAGTGTTGAGTCAATTGAGTCATAATTATAAAGGACCTATCTATACTAGTCTATACTTAATATTATAAAGAGGAAAGATTTGTAAATAAGTATGTTTGTAACGAATTGGCTCAAAATGTACTAGACCGATTTTAAAAATTCTTTCACCATTTGAATGCTAAATTATCACTGATCAATATAGTCTATAGTGTATTTTCAAAAAGGTTAGGGTTCCGTATGAAAACTTCGATAATGTAACCCAACGTGTGTAAAAAATGGCCTTATATCGCGTACGCTGCGGAAGTCATTGACAATGGAGCAAAGTGATGTACCAAAGTTTTATAGAGGATACCAATATCTACAAAACAGTTTGGGATACCATATGTCTAACTATTACAGTTATGTCATAACTAGAGGTCCCAGCGGTTTCACTCGCGTTAATTTAATGAGAAGGTTTATAGTGAGTCAAACTGAAAATATGGACATAGGCTGTCGTGGACTTATTTACAGAACTTTTAAAGGGGAAGAATTCTGTTATACATGATTTTTATGTAACTTTAACCGTTTACGCAGCGCTTGCAACGGGATATCACAAGTGGAATATTTTTACCCGTTTTTGCAACATTTTTCATCGATGCTCCGCTGCTACTGGTCGTAGCCTGGTAAGATATAGCCTATAGCCTTCTTCTATAAATGCACTGTCCAATACAAAAATATTTTTTTGAATCGGATCGGATCCTAAACTCCGCAACGAATTTTTTACTTGGAATGGAAGGTTTATAATTATTATGAAGAAAGTCATTGTGTATAAAACAAGCCTTTGAACATAAACTATAGTCTACACTTCAGCTCTACACCGAAGCAGAGCGAGGGCGGGACACTTATATTTAACTAGCGGCCCGCCCTCGCTTCGCTTTGGTGTAGAGCTGAAGTGTAGACTACAATTTTTGTTTTCAGGCTTATATTATACACAATGTCATTCATCTATGATTCTTCTTATACCTGCATGCAAAGTCCCAGCCCGATCGGTTTAAAATTGACAAAGTTTCATACAAATTTTCATTCCCTATTTTATTCCCTTGGGGGTAGAATTGATCAAAATCCTTTCTTAGCGGATGCCTACGTCATAAAATCTACCTGCTTGTCAAAATTTCAGCCCGATCCGTCCAGTGATTTGGGCTGTGCGTTGACAGATCACTATGTCAGTCAGTCACCTTTGAGTTTTATATATATAGATATAATTATAACTAGCGGGCACCATCGCTTCGCTTCGGTGTAGAGATGTAGTGTAAACTATAGTTTTTGTTCTTCAACTTGTGTTGTACACTTCGATCAAGTATCGATGATCGAAGATTATATCCAATGACTTTCTTTATATACCGAATTACTATAGACACGCACCGCCGGATTTCATGGTGTCGTCGACTCGAGAGGTCTCTTCTGGGTTCGAATCCCGGTGGGGGCAGATGTTTGTGTGATGAATACGAGCATTTCCACTCCAGTCACGGATGTTTGATATGTATTTGTATATAAATATATTTGTATATGTATTCTATCCGTTACCCTAGTATCCCATAACACAAACCTTACAGTGCTTAATTTGTGGCTAGGCTAATTGGTGCGACTGTTGGAAATATTTATTTATTTATTATTCGATACAGTTGTATGCGTCTTTTTCGGCGGACAAAAGTACCGCGGACAAAAGTCCTTCCATCTGCGCAGACTTTTAGCTATACAAACATTTTCAGAACATAAAAAAACGAGTGTGCTTATGACCACACGACTGCAGTGAAACTTCTTTAGCTCCATCTGTATGTATATTGTATGTGTATGTACAATATATACTTGTATGTACATATACATATTTCATTTACTAGCTGTAAGAGAAAGAGAGAAAGAAAATGTGTGCGCGCACTGCTTTCTCTTGCTTATATCCCCCACTCAACTCCCGTTCGTCTCGCCCGAACACACTTTTCGTAACGCGTAACAGCTTACTCCCCAAGTCAAGCGTGCGTAAAGAAATTTCACTTCAAAAAGTTTGGATAGCTTGTAAACGTAGCTAATAACTATAAATTTTGTATTCTATTCATATTTTTTTTATTGGCAGATCGACATGAATAAAATTAAGTGTAAAGCTAGTGATTTAAATTAGCAACACAAGAAGTAAATGATATAGGTACAGAATCATCATCATTAGCCTATTAATGTTTATTTATTATTCATATACATATATGTACATACATATATACATCCACTGCTGGGGCACAGGCCTTCCCTATGGATGGAATAGGGAGATTGGGCCATGACCCACCACACGGGCCTAGTGCGGATTGGTGGGTGATAACGACTGCAGATGCAACCGGGACCAACGGCTTAACGTGCCTTCCTAAGCACGGAGGAGCTCGAGATAGTAAATTTTTGGTCACCCATCCAATGACCGACCACTGCGAAAGTTACTTAACTTCAACGATCGCAGCCGAAAGCGCTAACCAGTTGCGCCATCGAGGTACGGAATAGTAACGTTATATTGGAATTACTCTGTGTAGTGTTAAATTAAGTATAAATAGTAGTATGAACCCTTTGTGTGAGAGTTTGATTCATTCTTGGTTAGTTTCACGAGCAATAACAACTTTAAGTGCAACGATTGCACTTACTGTACTTAGGTGAGTGTTTGCAAGAACAAAGTGCATCAATTATGTTTTTGCCCAATCATTGAGTGGTTTTTCATTAGGTGTGAGTAGAGTTATAAACCAATACAGAATAATCTCACTAATCCGGCACTATTAAAAACCGGAGGGTGCCGGATTATTGGAATGTTCGGATTAATGGATTAAAGTGAAAAAGTCGTAGGTAACGAATAAAATAAAGCATTTCTTAGATGGAATAAATGTATCTAATGTATTAATTTAACAAGTACATACATATGGAGATACATAGTTTTAAAATAATCCTTAATTGAGGTCTGCTTTTGTGCAACTTGTAGTCCTTGCTTAAAAACATTTTATCGCATATTGCGAAGAATTATAATATCTTTGGCAGACATGCCGTTTTCTTCTGCCCATGTTAAGCAGGTATTGAAACAAATCAAATGCTTTTATGGGTAAGTTCAGGGCCGGATTTAGAGGTCCAGAGGCCTCGGGGCAGCAGAGGAGCGGAGGCCCCGTCACCCCAAATTATTTTCCAAATAAAGTAAACAATTTTTTTTCAGTCGAGTTTTTCAATAAATAATTTATTGTGAACCAAGTAGATTCCCTTAGTATTGAACAAACACATATAAATATAAACGGAAACAAGAATTATCTGAAAGTAAATCTTAGAGTTAACGAACGGAACCTTTCGAACTTTTTTCGCCGAAAAATCGTTGATGATTTCGTTGAAATCAAGTTCTCGGAGTAAAGGTAAAAGAGCAAAAAAAAATATCAAAGGAAAAGATGTTTACTAGTGTTTACTAGTTGGACTTTGAAAGATTTTTTTTTCCGAAGTCTCTATTGTGGGGGCCCCCCGTTTGTGGAGGCCCCGGGGCTTTCGCCCTGGTTGCCCTTCCCTAAATCCGGCAGTGGGTAAGTTGGATCTTTTCATAAACTTCTTGACTTCTGGGACAAAGTCATTAAGAAACCATTCGCTGAATACTTCTCTCGTGACCCAACTTCTACTTTGATTCTTGTAGCAGACTGGCAGACAAATGTTCTTGAAAGCTCTGGAATTTTTTTCTTTACCAATCACTGACAAATCCAAGCGCACAGGTGTAGAGGGGCGAGGGAGGCATGGGCGGAGGGTGCCGGATTATTGGACGTGCCGATTTATCAAAGTGCCGGATTAGTGAGATTATACTGTACTATTAATATCTACACTAACAATCAGTTCTATACAAATGTAGTTAATACACTAAGGCCTGTATTAAAGAAAGATTCTCAGTGATTGATCTAGTCTTGAGCATAGTTAAAAAGGGATGTCGCTATATATAGCACATAACGATATCCCTTTCTAACTGTACTCACGTAAAGATCAACACTTAGTTGTCGTTCTGTAATACGGGCCTAATACAGCTACTAAATATCTACACTTAGGCCGCGTTGTTTGAAACAGTTAAATGTGGATAGGTATGATATAAATCGGTAAACGGCATTGAAGGCTGTCCAGGAATTAGTATATTGAAAAGAGTCAAGTTTCATCAATGAATCTGCAATTTCGTTTCCTGTTATCCCACTATGGGAAGCCACTCACATCCCTTGGTTATTGCTGTTGCTGATCATTGATATTTCGAATTTTATTAATAGTATGTTGATTAAATAAATACTTAGATTTATAACTTTTTTGTGTTTTTATGTCTTTTACAATGTTACTTTACTACACGACTGCACTTTTAAATTAAGCACTGCACTGCACTTTTAATATTAAATTAATAAGAATTAGCCAAATAGTTAAGAGCTCCAATAGGTCCTATTGTGAAGAACATTTGTCTTTGAGAGTCGAATGGGCACCATGTTCTTGATAGGAGGTCGAATGGGCACTATCATGTTAGTAAGTACTAATTATGAGGGCCAATGGGTACCATGTTCTTGAGAGGAGGTCGAATGGGTACTTTTTTGTAGGTAAGGTCCAATTACTAGACCACCTGGTCACGATTTCGACAACTTTTGTGTTTTCATGTAAAGTTTTTCCTTTAACTAGAATACTATAGAAAATATAACTATTTGTCGAAATTTGTTACAATATACTATGTATGCATCAGGTGACGTAGCACCACCTTAGCATAGTATATTTCAGTCATAGTCATATGTATTGGACGTGGCATTCATTATAGTCAAATTTAACTATGTACCAAACAACACGGCTATAATGAGATAATTTTATAAATATCTTCAAGAAGCTCTTTATTATGTCAAAATGGTGACCAACAGGCATATGACATACACCTGAGACATAGATCAGAGCAGCCACCCCATAGCTTTTAGTGTCGCCGCACACAGGCCACCGACCACAACCACAAAACGCCGCCACCGGCATATTTCTTGTAGTTTTCATACATTTTATATGGACTCGCCACACACGGTACGGCGGTGGCCGCCACACGCTACAAATCGTCGTTGCTCGCTTCTTGTGGCCCGCACCGGCCACTTAATGCGCCGATACAAAACGCCGCCACACGTCACTCGCGCGATTACCCTCCACTCTCTCCCTTACTTTAGTCGGCCGCTGTCGCGCGCTTCAGCCACCTTAGTAGCCGCTTCTAGCTTCTCGTGGCGGTGTTTGTGGCTGTGGCGTGTGGCCCTTGTGCGGCGACACATAGGTATAGCAATAGCCTTTTTGTTTTAATCGAAGGCAATAGCTTATGCGTTGCCCCCCTGAGCTCAACTCCTTCCTCGTGGAACTCTGGTAGCTTCCTCACTGCTGAAACACTGTGTTATGTTATCACACCATAACTCCCACATTTCCGCCATTCCACAATGATTGTCAGGGTCAACCATCTGGACGCCATCGACGATCCTAAAATCATTACCTACTATTGTAAATATTTGCAGAAACCCATTTATAGTATATCCGTATCATTGTTTCTTTTGTATTGTATTCATATTTTATTACCCTTCTTTTACATTGTTTTGCATTGTTGTTTAGGTTAAGTATTCATCCTTAGCCATTAAGATAAATGTTCATTTTATTTGTAAGCTATATAAACTATTGTAAAGTTTCTATTCATATTCCGTAACTATTAAGACAATTGTTTGTGCCTTTTCCCTGAAATGTGTAGGAGAGTTTTCGTTAACCATTTGTTTGTATAAATGATCCAGATCTCTGGACAAGCAGTCAGTTCAGCTGTGTTCTTACTCGCGATAAGTCGTGAGTTAAGTAAATTCGCTAGATTGTAAGGACAGAGTTCCAAATAAAGTTGAGTGGAACCAAGTCTCGCCTCTTACTTATAATAACTGCACTAAAGATAACATTGTTATTTGGCTGCTGTCTGAAGGAGGTGAAGTTTACTTAAAAAACGTTCAGGAGCTCTACTCTCTTTCTCCGAAACGAAATTTCGGCAACGAACGAATTTTAAACGAAATTTCGCCAGTGACTCTACTCTATTTCATCTTCGAACACGCACATAAAGTTCGGAATCACAGACAATTATCGTGAACGAATGGAATGAGTTATGTTTGTGAGTTCTTTTTGTCAACACTTTTTAGATAACGTTTTTTACTTCAAAACAATATTACATTATGACAACATTTTTAATTACATTAAAACAACCTCTTCTGTAAGTGTAAGCCGACTAATTTGTAGAGTTTATGCATTCGAATGTATGTCAACCTAAATTTGTCGTGTAATACTTTGAAGTATTGGCAATACAATATTAAACAACAATTAGATTTATTTGTAAATTTTTCATACTAAAAGATGTTCCTCACGCTAAGCAGCCTTAATTAAAAATACTCACTAGTAATGTTAGGTTTAATTTAAACAAAAAAACCCAAAACGAAAATGAAAAGGTAACATTTTTCATTTCGTCAAATTGAGGTTAAAATTTCGAACAATAATCTGTCAAATTCAACTTTTAGTTCAAAAGTTCTCTAAAGTGAATTAGAGTAGGCTTAGAGAAATTAAATGTCAAACTATTCTCGGACGAACGAATTTTCGAAATGAAATAGAAACAGAGTAAGGAACGTGCGAAATTACGATCGAAATTTCGTTTTTCGTTGAAATAGAGTAGGCCTCCAGATCTATGCGCTCTAATTCAAGCGGTAAATACGCTGTATTCTATCCCATACAGCCTCACTCAGGGAACTCAATTAATTTTTAAGTTTGATTAATCTTGATGTTATCACTATTTTAATACTGTACGATATCGAATAAGAGACCACTTGCGTAAAATAATAGTAACTTAATCTACCGTAATTAACCGAACTTTTTTGTATGAAGATTGTTGCGTTTCTTTTTCCTGTTGTGCGCATGCGTCATATTCCACGGCCTTGGGACGATTCCACTTCATGAATTTTTGCAGCTCCTAATAGAGTATCGCCAGCAGCGTTACAACCTCTTTGCTTATCGTAATAGCGTTCTTATCGGAGCGTATCATTTATATTTTTTTTTGTTTAGCCTTCCCCGAGTTACCCTCCAACTTTGATGCTCGTCGGGAAGTGCTACGCACGCATCCCACACACACACAAACACAAACACACACGTCGTGTAACGCTCGTGACGCATTTCCGTTTCATCTTTTCCATAGGATTTTTCCATTTACAACCCGTCCAAATCCAAAAAGAAGTTTCACTTAAAAGTATATTGAGGAAGTAGGCACGTATAACATATACCTATCTACATTTAAAAATACACTATCGACTACCCGCGACTTCGTCCGCATTTACTGTAGTTTTTTGAGAGTCCCACAGGAACCTAACATTTTGCCAGGATAATCTATGCCTCAATCCAGATCATTAAACTATATGCGTACCCAAATTAATCCAAATACACTCAGTAGTTTTTGCATGACTGAGTAACGAACATACTTTTCACATTTATAAAATTAGTAGGAATAAAAAACTAAAGATTATTGATGATGCAAAATATATGGCTACGTAGACAAATAGAATAAATATTCATTATAGTACTTATTCTCAAGTTGCCTACCCTGACCCTATCCCCTACGGAGGAGCCCCAAAATCCAGTGCTACTAAATGGAACAACATTGACCTTCAGTGAGTAGGAAGCTGCTTGGTCAGATAGGCGCGGAGGCGTAGGCGCTTCAATTAGAGTGGAATCAGGTAGGTATGCCCTACTTCTAATTAACATACAATGATCCAATGCCACACGACATGACAGAGCATCATTTGAGAACGAGCAACTCGACTGGATAGGCTGATTATTTTCGTTTGAAATTGTATCAACAAGGTTGGTCTAAATCAGAGTTCCCCAAACTTTTTTGTGTCGTAGACCCCTTGCCATGTTTTTCCGTGTTGGGTAGACCCCCTACTTACCTGATATTGATTTTTTTTCGCTGACGTAGACCCCTAGGGGTCGATATAGATCACTTTGGGAATCACTGGTCTAAATGATATATTAAAAAAGAAGTCTATTAGCAAACGCCAGGAAATTCGGACAACGGGTTGTTTGTTTCGTATAAAAAATCCTCTACTATATAGGGTATTTGAAAAGTTTTAGAAAACGATCTCACGTTATTGACTAATGTTTATGGAGTCAGTAAAAAGTGGATATTCATCATTCTGTTGTGTATTTCAGTAAAAATAACCAAATCAAAAACTCCATTTTTAAGTTGCCGCGAAAACGTTTCTTTGGACAATATGGCGTCTTACTAGTGTGTGACGTCACACCATTGTTATTAAAACGTCAAACGATACAATGTAATGTCACTTTAACCGGAAGTTTACTTGCGTGTGACTTCATTTTAGGCTCCGCCCATCCCAAGCGTTTTGAGTCACGTGACAATAGATAAGAAAACTATATCTCTTATTTGTTTCTTAGGTTTTCACGCACATCACTCATTAAATAAAACTAGTTTTTACGGGTTAATGCACGAAACTTTATTTATTTATTGACGTTTCGTAGCCTTTACAGGCTTCGTCGTCAGAATAAAACTTTTATTTTGTATATAATATGTAATAAAAGTTTTATTCTGACGACGAAGCCTGTAAAGACTACGAAACGTCAATAAATAAATAAAGTTTCGTGCATTAACCCGTAAAAACTAGTTTTATTTAACTATTATCTTTTTTGTGGGTTTTTATGCGTAAAATTTGCGTTTTTAGTAAAATTATGTTTTTTTTTGTATAAATTGTAAAATCCCCTGCCAATATTCATTCTAAACACAGTTGCTAAAAATTGGCAGTTTAGTTTTAATACTGTCAAATACCCTATTGCATGTTGTAGTGTTTCAATCATTGCAATTGACAAATGGCCAAATGTTCGATTTGAAAGTATTACATTTTTAAACAAAAGTTAACCTTCTCATTGCGGTAACATAATACGATTACAATCCCAAGAGTGCAGTTACCGCTCGGAGAGAAAAACAACAAGTGCAACCGCCTCGACCCGATTCAACTATCTTTTCCGTTCACAGATTCACCTTCAGATTTGGCCGCACTTGCTCTCGTATATGTTAAATTCAAATAAAATAACTAAGTACCCACAACCGCACCGAGGCAGGCTTACTACCGACCAAACGCCCTATGAATAAACAAGGTTAAATATAAAATCTGGTAAGAGGTCACAAGCGCATTCAAGATTCATATATTTTATTTATTCAAGGTAATCCTGCACAGGATGTGAGTGTTGAGTAAAACTGTATGTACTCGTAAAATAAAGCCTTTCAGTTTAATATTTTTTTCGCTGTACAAAACATTTATTTTAATAAATTTTATTGGAAGTTAGTCGTACGTTCACCAAGAGTTTAAGAAGGTATAGTTGCTTAATGGCCTGTGCAGACGAAGGACTTTTGTCCGCTAAATAGATCGCTTACAACTGCATCGAATAATGCACATGACACACAGGAAGGACACAGGGTTCCTTGTCAGGACTACGGAACCCTAAAAACCACTCTCCTAAGTCTAAATTCGACTTACACAAGAATACGTCCATCCCTCCCATAAGGTAATTAATACTTTTGGTCCATCGTCCACTCCTCTAGGCTACTATGTAGCAGCCTGCTGATTTCGATTTTGGTTTAAGTGAATGTTGCAAAAAGTCTAGTGGCTTTGTTTTTTTCCTTATAATTGTCTTTTGTTTTATATATAATTGTTTACTACTTCGTGGAGCCCTAAAATCAGCACTACTTTAACGAATAACATTGAACGCATTTTTAGTTTAGTGAAGTACAATGTATTTACTCACTACGCACCTAAAAAATTTCGTTAACTCCTGTCTTTGCCGGGAGCTCAACGAAACGCTACCAGTAAATAAATGCAAGCATCGACATTGGATACCGATGCATAGGCTGGTAAGAAAGCCTTCGAGTTATCGACCCCTGGCGTAGAGCAGGTCTGTAACTGGACCTGAGACCTAAGTGTTACATCTAAACAGGATCTGTTACGCCGGTTCACGTAACGAAATGGACGTACCGATCGGGGTTGGGCAAGTGCATAAATATAAATAAATACCTATCTATGTGTAAAACGGCGAGTGTTCTGCGTCGCTTGCGCACACAGGATATTGCTAGAACCAGTAGAAAGTGTTCTTGTAAAACTCTAATGGAGAACCTTGCCTCGATAAGGCATTGATTTAATATTTGAATTCCGTTCGTCTATAGCAGATTTTAAAATAGCATCTTCCTAAGTAGAGGATCATAGTTGCCGCGACCATAGTGAACCACAAACTCCCGGCATGCATTGGGGGGGATCTCATTCCTCACAATGCGCGTCGGGTGATAGTTGCAGCAGGAGTATAGTCTGGTTTTTAGTGGCCCTGTTCAGGGTGTTAGCTAGGGCCCTACTTATTTCATCCGGCCCAAGGGCTGGGTGTAATGAGCAGGGAGTCCCACATACCTTCTTCTCGCTCCCCCGGTGGTTGAAGGATGCGTAAGGCATTTCCCGGACTAAAAAAAAGCTACGTGTTATTGTTGTTTATAAATTCGGGGTTTACACCCAAGTTTGGTCACCCATCATATGACTGCAATTGCGATATTGTTCAACTTCCATTCCACCAATGAAGCTCCGACAACTCCACAAGAGAAAATTAGTTATAGGGACGTCAAATTTTATTTATTTATTTTTATTTGTTTATTAATATTACCAGCAATTGTTACAATAATACATTGTAAATATTACAACGATAGTACTATAGCTATAAGCACAAATTATTTAATGTAAACACCACATGCAAAGTAAATAATTACAAGTAACATTAAAACAACACTAAAAATACTCACAATTTCAAAATTCTGCCTATTTTTGAAGTTACATAATATCAACATAATCAATTGCAAGTGCTGACGAAATGTATTGAGACTAACAGCATAAATATCAACAAGGATGCTCCGACAACTCCACAAGAGAAAATTAGTTATAGGGACGTCAATTTTTATTTATTTATTTTTATTTGTTTATTACATTTACCAACAATTGTTACAATAATACATTGTAAATATTACAGCGATAGTACTATAGCAATAAGCACACGTAGTACTATAACATTAAGGTAAACCCCACATGCAAAGTAAATAATTACAAATAACATTAAAACAACACTAAAAATACTCACAATTTCAAAATTCTGCCAATTTCTGAGAAGTCTACTTACTCTAGGGACAAACGAACTTGAACCCAATACCGTCGTGCGAAGAGGTGGAACTAATGTTTTTATTTGAGTTCTGGGTAATCTACGTGGTACATAAATCTAAAGTGAATAAGAAGGCCAGGGCAATCTATTTTCGAATGAAGTATAATTAAAATGTTTGAATCTATCTTTGTATGAAAATCCTTTCCTACATTTGTTATATAAGAAAGCTAAATGCCAAAGATATCTCTTCTGAATGAGTTCCAACCTCAGAGAGTGGCATGCATAGTGTGGTCTCCATACTCTACTGTATTCCATAATGCTTAAGACAAATGAATTGTACAGCAGCCTTCTTTTCTGCAGCCTGCGAAATTCCCTGCCTACTCTCATAATAAATCCAAGCATGCGATAGATTAGATAAGACATTAAGTACCTAACTTAATGAAGTGTTAAATTTAATTCGAAATTTCTTAGTATGTCTTCGTGTATTATTTATTAAATTCGAGTATTTTTATGTGATAGTCGTAAGTTACTCCAACTTACAAAGTTAAATTTTTGTCTTAAACAAAGGCTCAGAATATAAAAATTCATCGTGTGATTTCATCATACAAAAACAAAAAGTATAAGTCCTACTGCTAATCTGGGATTTTGCTATTCTGGGATAGGTTTTGCTAATCTGTCCTTCTGCTGCAGAGGGGTCGATTCAGGGGCAATTCTTTTTACCTGTGGTTCTATCATTCGGACCATCGTTATAAAATTATGAAATTGTATTGATGTCCAGCTCATTAATTTTAGATTAATTATTGTAAGTATTTCAATGTTAGTGTATTTCAATACCTACGATGCGATTCATACGCAACCTTGGATGTTCTTTTATTCCATTATGATTTCAACCTTCATTATATCAATTTGATTCAAATATCTGCAATGGATGTACTGAATTAAGCAAATATTGCGTTTTGCGTTAATTGGAGTGCTAAGTTTATGAAATGTTTAACTTGAATGTTCAATGTTAATGTGTAAGTTGCAATTTGTACTCGGTCGCTGTAAAATAATAAATAAACCTATGGCCACTAGTTAATAGAAAGTGTTTCGTTGTTCACAACAAAAAGAGAACATTGGAGATTCCATAACAGTTCAGTGTTTGGAAACCCGATGTTGAGCGAACGCAGCCGGCCGGGAGCTAAATGTTCAATAGTTTCGTCATTTGATCTGCCTCTTTGCAGCGGAGGAGCCTTCACGCGTCACTGACGATTTTTTGTCAGTTCCACCATGTCGTCATCGAAAGCTGAGTAACCTTACCGAATTTCAAAAATTTTTTTTTTCAGGCGTTACCTCATAGACGTAGTAGCATAGCGAGATTCTTCGTTAAAGCGTTACCTGGTCAAACTAAACATACGGAATTTGTATGTCGAAGATACTGTGTCTGTACGACATACCATGCCACCTCGATAGCACTAGCACAGATGTATTTAAAATTATGGATTATACTACTATGTTCACTCAAACCTTTTTCATACAATTCCAGGTTTTTATGAAAACTCAACTGAAGTAAATTGAATCAACGAAAATATTACAAGACATGAAAAAATAATACCCACTTATAATTATTTTTATTTATCTAAACTAAACTATTATAATATATTAATTACTACTATTATACTTATATAATACTTCCTTTCAATTAATAATCTATCAGTTAATACTTGGCAATAGTTTCTGGAAATCTAATAGACTGTCTTGAATGTAGAAGTTGTTATACCTATACCGAATTGTAGTAACGAAATTTATATTATTGAAATATTAAGTAAGAGTGCAATGGTCTCCTTTATAAAAACAAGATTAAGTAACGTTGCACATCGAGACTAAAAATAAAGTAAACAACTGCAGTTGCAACACAGTGACTGCATGTGTGCCAAACTGTGCTATGGTGCCGAAAACTGAAGCAACGCAGAATGTAGATTGCAACGCAATCGAAGTTTTGTTGCGTCTGTCACTTTTGAAATAGGTATTTAAGCGATACATAACTTTAGCTCCAATAATAATTATATTATGCAATACAACAGAAGAACTGCTAAGAAAGAAGAAAATAAGTTTCATTTAAACTGTTTCTCAAATTTCGGCCACAACACAGCATAAATAGCAACGATGAGGTTTTTAATACCGTTGATTGATAGTTATTAAGCTCGTAAAAAACTGCGAAATCTGAAAGAGGCATAGCCACAGAACACAGAATTTCTGTGTTTTGTGGGCATAGCCGTTGAGCTGGTATTTTGTTAAAAAAAACAAGCGAGCCTTACGGTAGTCGCGTATGATGTGTAATATATGAAACCTCACCAGATATTAGTAAAAAAAGAAATAAAACCTACTAGAAAAGGAATAAGCCATTTGAACATTATGTTCTAAAATCAAATCAAATAGTGCGCGCTTTTGCGACTTCCTGTTACACACTTTCGTCTCGTCCGAAATCACTCCCAGATATTGCAGGAAAGCGAGAGGAAAGTTAGGTAGTACTAGGCACTTTCAGATTTCGCAGTTTATTTTTTATAATTATGTCCCCGCCAAATAACTTCACCCCGCCGATGTTTTTTAACATTTAACTTTTGTAACGGTGTTGTTCAGCAGTTTTACCCACAGAACAAAAAAAGGATATTTTCTCTACTTTTTTCTGTTCTTTGGTGGCCATCCTCACCTTGCCCCGCTTTTAAAAGATTAATCCTTAAATATTTTATGAAACACTTTTTAACGTGTTATGGATTTAAATAACTAGTTGTCGCCTATTGGCCGCGCGTGACCTTTACTTACAGGTAGTTCTTCTGTCAAAAACTTTTTTTTCCAATCTTAATTGTCATCAGTCCTCAAGGACTTTTATCAATTTTGGTGCATGCGGAATGACTTTAAGAGAGCAGAGGCCAGTGCCTCAGCTTCCCAGCTAAATAACATTACGTCTTCTGAGTCTGTTAGTTATATTCGACGTATCTAGCAACTCGTTGGCCAGTGGGTTTGGGTGCATGGTTAGTCGTTGGAAGTATCTTTCCTTGCAGCCTTGTATTTCTTTTATTATAGTGGGAATATTTAGGTACTCATGGATTTCACTGTTGCGTGAGAACCATGGTGCGTTTGCTGTTTCGAAGAATTCCGTTTTGAGCTCTTTGAAGGCACATTATGTTGCTGTTACTGGCCACTCCCCATAATTGAATACCGTAAGCCCATACAGGTTTTAATATAGAATTGTAAATAAGCAGTTTGTTGTCCACTGTGAGAACTGAATTCCGTCCCATCAGCCAATAAAGGTTTTTAAACTTTATGTTTATCTGTCAAAAACTTATTCTATGCTACTACGTCATAGTGTGTGTGTGTGTTCCAAATGATGCCACCTTATATTAACATATAGGCGCCATCTGTAATATATTTTGGATTTTTGTTGATTTTCTCATAAAGCTCAGAATCAATTTCGATATAATTTATGTAGGACCACCTCGGGAGCATACTCTTGCGATTACAAAACGAATTTGGTAAATCAGCTCTAAATTGACGGCGACATCGCGTAACAAACAAACAAAAAATTAATTGAGAGCCTCTTCTATATGAAGTCGGTTGAAAAATAAGATACACCGAATTTTAAACAATAGGTATATGCTACGGCATAATTTTCTCTCAGTGTATACCCCCCCACGACAACGGCTAACTAGAGCCGAGGTCCGAGTCTCAGAGTCGCCCTCTAGTTGAGCCGACCCCCTCAGATTCGAGTGGTCTAGAGGCTCCAGACGGAGAGGAGACTCCCCCCGTGGGGAGACGGCATCCACCTGTAATTCCTCTAGAGGCACTCGCCAATTCTCGGCTTGGGGTCCCCTTAGGATCTCGCCGTCCCCAAACCCGGTGACGCTGTAAAGGTCATCTGCGACCAACAGCAAAAAAAAAAGACTCAGTGTATAGGAAATATAAACGTTATACATAAAATATATTAACATAATAAAACGGGTGGCTTTACTGGACCTGGCAGCAACGGACGTCACAAAATAAAAAAAGAAATAAAAAAATAAAACCTTGTTATATACCTACATAATAAATTGGTAAAATTATAATTATGAGTACAATCGTGCACGCAGACCGCCGTCTTTCCCAGTGGGCACTTTGGGCAAGTGCCTAGGGCCCCGTGATCGATAGGTGGGCACCTCAGATCACAAATACAAAGTCCCTAGTTCTTGTTAGATCACCAAACGGGGCCCCATTATCCTAATATGCCCAGGGCCTCCAATAGGTCAAAGACGGCACTGCGACGCAGTGACTGCGTGCACGCCCGCATATTTTGTGCCTCCAGCCCACTGAGCACTGCGATATGATTTAAAGCTCTTTTTTATCACGTTGTTCAATTGTCAAATTACTATGGAGTTTGACAGTATTCCTGCCCTCTTTTAAGTCTTGATCTAAAACCTAATCTTTTACTAATAATTATTTCTTATAATGTAAGTACACAGCACACATAAATTTAAATGTGTCTACATATTTCGAGAAAATATAATGGTTACAGTTTTACTTGATGCAATAATCTTTGATGGTGGTGTCATATAAGTATCTAATGTGTAATATTTTTTCCACTGTTAATGACGACCCCGTTCCGAGACGTGCACACGCTATTAAACATATAGCAACACCAAAAAATAATATAATGATGATGTTGAGTGAGGTGTGAGTTAATCGGGTGACAAAGAAGCTTAAGCCATCAAAAACATAACTTGTAAAAAAACCAAGTCTCGCAACTTACTTCTACTTCTTCTACCGTCAAAAGTTGTAAGATCCATGTTATGCCAAGTGGGTTAATTATTCAGTCCCTACTTAAGGAACCTTCTGTCTTTAGTTATTACGAAATTAGCTCACCTAACAATATCTTATACTAACCATATCAATATTAAAAAATCTTGTATGTTTAAAATATATAAATTGACTTGGCAATCGCATGAAAACAGAATGTATCTCACAAATTATATTAAACTAGCGGCCCGCCCTCGCTTCGCTTCGGTGTAGAGCTGAAGTGTAGACTACAGTTTTTGTTCTCAGGCTTGTATTATACACAATGACAGTCATCTATGATTCTTCTTATACCTACCTGCATGCAAAGTCTCAACCCGATCGGTTTAAAATTGACAAAGATTAATTCCCTATTTTATCCCCTTGGGGGTAGAATTGATCAAAATCCTTTCTTAGCGGATACCTACGTCATACGAGTAACATCTACCTGCATGCCAAATTTCAGCCCGATCCGTCCAGTGGTTTGGGCTGTGCGTTGATAGATCACTATGTCAGTCAGTCACCTTTGAGTTTTATATACACACATCAAAAGTGTCTAGGGATCAACATATATTTTTGCAATAACTTTTCTCCTGATTGATATTAATTAAAATTTTCTTTAAGGATTCATCAAATAAAGTGTTTTCGTTTGTCACAGTAACGATAAACCAAGTCACCTTTGCATTAATAAAGAAATTTGCCATTTTCCTAATAAAGGGATTTTTGACATTTGAACCACTAACACAAAAGTTCGAAAAAAAGACTGAAATAACAGTTTTCTCTAAAATTTTATTGGGTAACTTAAACAATTAATAATCCGTATTTCTACCGCGAACACTAACAACACAAGAACATCGGTTTGGCATACTCAAAATGAGTTCATCCAAATCACGCTGTGGAATGGCCGCCCATGTTCGTTGCAACAACAAAAAAAGGTCTTCTTGCGACTGGATACCCTCCATATTCGGCAGAGCTCTTCTCTGTAGCATATCCCATGCATGCTCAATCGGGTTCAAGTCTGGCGACTGAGCAGGCCAGGGCAGGACATTGATGTTAGCTGCGGCGAGAGTCTGTCTTACAACTCTTGCGGTGTGCGGTCGTGCATTATCATGCATTAACTGAAATAAGGGACCGATTTGCACTTGTAGAAGAACGATGACGTCTGATACAATCGTCTCAGCATAAATTTGAGCGTTGAGGTTGCCTCTGATCCAAATCAACTCAGTTCTTCCGCCGATCCAAATACCCGCCCATACCATGATGGTTCCACCACTATAAGGATGGACTTCCTGGCAGGATTTTAATCGCTGTTGGCGTCCAGGGGTTCTCCAGTGTCGTATACGTCTTGTATCCGGTCTCATACCAAAACGAGACTCATCAGAAAAGCACACGAAACGCCATTGTTCTTCTGCCCAATTTCTGTGTTCAAGAGCCCATTGATATCGAATCCTACGATTGTGCATTGCTATAGGTGGTACCCGTAGCGGTCTTCGGGAATGAAGGTTCACTTCATGCAAGCGGTTTCTGACTGTTTGGTCGCTAATTAAGTTCCCTGAAGAGTGATGAAGCCTCACGGCTAACATCATGGCGGTTATTGTTGGAGCTCTTCGAGTTAAGATTTGAATGTATCGGTCTTGTCTCCGTGTGGTGCAGCGATACCGTCCTCCATGGCGCTCAGCCACGGTACCAGTGCTTCGGTATCGTGTCCAAAGTCGACTGATAACACTCTGACTTGTATTCAGAGCTAAAGCCACAGTACGTTGCCGGGAACCAGCTTCTATCATTCCCACGGCTCTGAGCATTTCTTCCCTGCTTAAATGACGTCGCCGCTCCATAATAACGTTGGTTTTAATCAGTAGTAGGGAAACAGTAGCACTAATAATGTCTTCAATGCGTTGTATGTTTTTATAGGGAAAATATTGACAGCTGATTTTCATCTTTTACTCGAATTTGATTCACAGTTCCTGATTCAAATTATGAAATGCACCAAAAAGGATCCATATAAAGGACAATGTTAAAATTGGCCTAAGAACCAACACCAATTTGGCATTTATGATAATTCTTAGTATATTTTTTGCGATAATTATCAGTATTTAGATTGTAACGGACACTTCCAGTTAAGTAAGCTAAATTAACAAGTTAAAAAATAATCTGAGACATTAAATACCATTTTATGTGTATAATCTATGGCAGCGCTGCAAACAAGACACTCTTTCTTCCTAATGCCGGCACTTCACTTGGCTATTCGTATTTGCTATTTTAAAACATGACATCAGTCTGTTCTTTTCATTCCTTATTAAGCATGACAAGGACAAACTTTTGTGAAGTGAAGGGCCGGCATAAAACTTGTTACTCTGTGGTTGTGGTGCATGCAGTTTCATAGTAATCTGTGGCATTCATGCATTCGTGCATTCCAAAGAGTAGTTTATTATACCGGAAAGACCGGAAAGTGCAATCTCGTTTCGGATTACCTGTTGTATATGTTTATTTGCGATTGTTTTTCCTTTGATTTAACTATTTCGGCTATCTAATATGCCATCGATGTTACCAAAGAGCACTGAGCAGAGCCCTTATTACCAAGTGCTAGTGAACCTGTGCCACAATATCCTGAGAGGATCATACTGCCAAATTATTCAAGAACACATGTGTTATACAAATAAATACAATAAACAATATGATACATTTATGGAAAAAATAGTCAATAAATAAGAAGAAGCAAAACTACAATTTTTATTTTATTCATGATTCCTACCTAACCAAGTTTCTCCTAATAGTTAATTCTTTAAAATCGCACCGAATAAAATGAATTAGTTATAATATTAATTCACTTCATACTGAGTTTATACTAAATTCATAGGTTTGACCTATGTTTCATTGAATATTAAACATAACCTCAAAAAAAAACTCGAGTTTTCCTAATATTTTAAGTTCTCAGAAGTGTCCGTCAATAATATTTGTTTTTACAGTCATTTACTTACGATTTTGAACCTAGAAAATAATTTTTCATGATTGTTGGTTCTTAGGCTAACTATGTATGGACGCTGAACAATGTCCTTTATAAAATCATAAATTTATTACAAAGCCACATCTCAATCTCAAGAAATCCGCATAAAAATGCTTGATCCCTAGACACTTTTGATGTGTGTATATAGATAAGATTGTTGAGGGAGTGAGAATTAGCTGTTTTTGCTCGACTTGGATGATGATAAGTGGCTACCGGAGCTTATATATAGACGGTTGGAATGCCAAATATATTACTCGCGCCCATCCCTTACCCTGTGGAGCCCTGGAACCTCGCTCGCCCACTAAATTTTAGTAAAAAGTAAAGTACTCTATAACAGTACTTTTTGGTGGTGTTGTTTTAGTCACTAAAACAACACCACCAAAAAGTACTGTTATAGAGTGTCGGAGTGCTGGCGAACAGGGGAACTACCCTGGGCCTCCCTCTTGTAGAGGCCACGGCTCTTTTCACAGTAACCCAACATGAAACTATATTGAGAGAGAAAAAAATACTTGGCCTGGGTCTGTTAGGAATGTTTGATATATATATTTTTACAAGCAACAGCAATTTATGGTTTGAAACGTTTTGAAACTACAAAAGTTTACAAAACCCTTAGTTTTGATACTTCTAATGAATGAGTGTTTAGAACACGAGAACACGATAATGGCGCCAAAAGTAGACTTTTTCAGTTTTTTTACACCCATAATATAATGATACTAGCTGTCCAAGCGAACTTCATACCGCCATAAAAAAATAGGGTTTGGTGGTAGAAGGGTGAAAATTAATGGTTGTATGTATTTTTGTATGATGTATTATAAAAAAATAGAAACTTAACATTTAGGGGGATGAAAAATAGATGTTGTCCGATTCTCAGACTTACTGAATATGCATATAAAATTTCACGAAAATCGGTCGAGCCGTTTCGGAGTACTTCAGTTACGCACACCGTGACACGAGAATTTTATATATTTGATAAGCCAGTTATTTAGGCTACAAAGCGGGCCATGTCATCGGTAATAATGAATTTAAATACTATTAAGAGGAAGAGAATGCATGTTCAATCTGCGATCATGAAAGTTATGCAACTTTCGAAGATGAGATACTAAAATTTTAAAGTTAGCTTGATCTATGTAACAGGAAGATAACGGCGCTAACACTCACAGCGTAAAAGTATAAAAATAAACTCTTCACTTCATTACTTGTCATCATACTAACTAGGTATTTATAACTATTGCATTAGTGATATCAACGGTGACGAATTACCGCTTGCTAGGCCTAATTAACAGCTTTGCCGATTGCCATAGTCACGCAAAGATCTTGAGTTACGTTAAAGCAATCTTGGAAACCACAGTGCAAAACTTACTTATTACCATTTCAAATTTGAAAAAAGAACAAGAATTATTCTGTAGACTCTAACGAAACATTTGAGTTATTGCAAAAGATTGCAAATGTGTATGTACCTATCTAGTTATTAGCTCTTTTGCGATTGGAACAAGGTTTTTAAATACATATTAAACATCCATGACTAGAGTTCAAATGCTCGTATTCATCACACAAATATCTGGCCCCATCGGGATTCGAACGAGGGACCTTGCGAGGAGGCGACGCCTTGAAACCCGGCGTATATACCACTCGGCTACGGAGGTCGTCGTAATGCAACAACGTAGTAAAAAGAAGCTTAAGGATAATGCTCCATTTAAATACGTGGTTGATATACCTCCACTGTGCACCTTACGATTCGCATTCTCCTTTATGCAATGCGCATCATGCGAACCCTTCGATCAACGTAAATCGTATTGTTGATCTAAGTGTGAACTGCTAGGAAATAGAACTCCCTTCTTGCGTCTGTATCCCCCGATTCATATATATGACTTGACTGTGGTCAAGCGCACTCAAATCCTTAATAAAAAAATACGATACGAAGAAGTAGCTCTAACGGATTATCCATTCAAATCAAAAAGTCCACAAGTGACTCTACCTTACAGAATACTGTACCTTGCTACTTTTTAGTGTCGCGTCTATTCAAACACGTAAGGCTAAATACTTACGTAACGGTTCTTTCCTGCACCCGCCGAAGGTGACCGCAAAGCTGTTTTATTTCAAAGCTCACGAGAACGCAGTTTTCAACGGTCCCCCCACAGTTTCCGCGGCTACGAGATCAGGCGAAACCCACCGCGTCTGCGGGAAATCGCGTCCCACGTGCGTCCGCAGCGGCGGCCGCAAACAACAGCGCGCTCTGCGGGCGTAAATCGCACCGCAAAATTTTCTATTGCGTGTTACAGGTCGCGGCACGTAACTCTAGCTAGAAAATACATCCTATAGAAAATCGCGCCATGATTTCTTAGTCTAACGTGGAGGGTACTAAGGTAGCATCAAAAGGAGAATGGTCATTTTACTTTGGGAGTTGGGCTAAGTTTTTTTCATTGCGTCTTATTGGAATAAGTGTACAACAATAGGGAATCAGGTGTATATTGCGTAGGAAAAATATCATTAGAAACTTAAGTAGTGGTTTAAAGAAAATATTAAATTACGTAAGCATTTTAAGGTTATGTCATATGTAGATTCGATTAAATTCGATATTTATACCATACTTAATTATTACTAGGTATACTACTTTAAACTGTATTTAATTAGGTTGTGACCTTTTGTCTTCTATTTTGGACTGGGAGTGAAACAAAAATTGAATGCACACGCTGCGTAAAATCTTATCAACGGGCAGCGTATATTTGTAAACTGTTGCGTTGGTGAGCTGCTATCTATCTCTATTTATTCCAAACATCTCAGATTTAATAAATGTGGCGTTGTTGAGGTGCGGTTATATTAGTGCTATTTATACTTATTCTCTTTACGCTCAAGCTGCACCTTTGATGCTCTGTTAACCCAACAATGGATCTAATATTATTTAAGGTTTAGGAATCAAAAATAAATAAGACAAAATATTTTAATAATGATAATCATTTATTGATAACACATTTATCCAAATCGACATTATTAATGTGATATTTTTATTTTATATTTTTGAGGTTATGCCGTATCCAGTGGAACTGTAGTGACTTCGCCTAAAATATCTTTTGTAACTCGCCACCATGTCCTGTTGAGTTTGAAATATCCAGTTAAAGCTCTGCTAAGTTCAATTAACACAGCAGTTTATACATTAAGCGTGCTCTAATCCTGGTTTATATATTGCCTTTTTTTAAAAAAGAACAAATCTGGACATATATATAAGTTGCATCACACATAACAATAGCGGGTTTAATATCATTTGGTAAGATTGGATTACCAAACAATCCCTCCGGGATTATTTTATTTCTGCTGGCCACTTGCTCCACATTTACATGACCAAAGCCCAAATGTCTTGACACAAAATCTTCAACTAAACAACTTCTAGCTATATTCATTTTTCTCTCCAAGGTCCTACGAGACATTTGAAAGAGGGAACTTAATCGTTCATTGCTGTCCCCAGTTCTTAACTTGACTATGTAAATACAGAGTGCTAAACGGGGATTTTTGACACTCTGTAATAAGCTTGGTACACATGCCAAGAGTTCATCAAACTGTTCAGCATTCATTCCCAGCCAATAATGGCATAAGAAAGGAGCCATTGCAGAATTATTTTCAAAGTCGAAACAATGGGAAACTGCTCTCTGCATTATATTCAAAATTGCATCAAACTGTACACCAGTAAAATCTTGCAGATTTGATGTTAAATCACTCCAACGCCCATTATTCAAGTGATGTTGACATATTCTACAACATGTGGGAACATAGAATTTATTATGTATTAATAACATTTCTCTTATTACTCTGGGTACTAATAAACATTGTTGTTCCCGGCATCCTGAAAACAGACAACTCAATGAAGTGGCTACAGCACGCTTATATACTGATGACTGTATCTTAGGTATAACAGGTCTTGAAGGCTGAACAGGTAATAGACCAGCGGGAAATGGTGGTGGTACTGGGATCACTGGTACAGACTCTGTTGGTTCTACATCAATTTGTTCAATTGATGACCGATTCATCTCTGTCTTCTATTAGCTGCTCGCCAACAGGCAGCACAAACTCTTGAAATTCTTGACACCTATAAAAAAAAGATAAGTGAACTTGAATTTAATGAAAAACCATCTACAACTATTTTATGCAATAGAAATATATTTCTTATAATAATAATAATAAATCATTTATCTGACAAGATATGGTAAATTATACAGATCTCAAAAATATAACCAACATGACCTGTCGCTTTTATCGACGTGCAAATATTTATAGGTAGTTGCAGTATTATCCAGAACTCAATCTTTAAAAACTATATATATTATTTATATACCATAGTCATGATTGAGTTAGTTATTATATAATCAATTTCATTAATATACTACATGACAATTGTGCAATGTAAAAAAAATGTCAGTCATGTTTCAGTTAGTATTGAAATCAATTTAAATAAATTATTATTAATATAACATTTCAATCATGCAATGCAAAAATAATAATAATGTCACAGTCATGTTTTAATTAGCATTGAAATCAATTTTAATAATTTATTATTGATAATAATATCTTATACCATACCTGATGTGCTGGAGTCCATCTAAGAATATCATCTTTCTGGACAGTGTAGTGAAACCCTGTACGATTGACTTCTTAATATGGATTTTCCACAACCAAAACAGACTTGTTGATGGCCATATTGTGGTGCAGGTACTTCTTCTGTGGTGTCACTAGCTTGTAGTAGCATAAAGCATTCGTTGCACACTATGCCCCCATTCAATATCTATAACAAGTCAAAAATATTTATATTTATTTGAACATGTGAATGAAATTAAAACATTATCTCACGGTTGCGATTGTATAACGATATATTTTTAGTAATATAAGTAAATAATTACTTACAGAATCAGGTGCGATCCATGAGCTTAAAACATTAAGCATTGAATTGGATAGCATGTCCAAAGAATGTACTGGCTGTCGTCGTGGCACTGATATACAACAGTTAATACAACGTCGTTGCATACTGCCTGCGTTTTCTTGTGTAACACCAGATGCCATTGTAAACAAAAATAATTACAATAAACTAAGAGTCCAAATATCTCTGTCAGAATCACTAAAGGTAACTTAACACTAAATCAACGAGTCCAATGCTCTCTTTCCCAAAAAAAAGTTATTAACGGAGGATTACTCAACTCAACATTAAAACTATTCTGCCACAATAGACCACTGAAAACACAAATTCAATTCAAAATTGAAAACTGTACCTAAGTAGTTAGTCACTCGGAACAAACAACAAACACGTTGACAACAAGTTGACAGCTACCTACTTCACTTGCCTATGGTATATATTTCGATTTGATATAGGAATCAATTCCTACACAATCGATTAATAAATGTTTTATTTTCAATGCAAATGCTTAAAATGTTCAAACCATGAGTTAATTTATATATGATTAAGTAATTATATATAACATAACTGATAATTTAAACAAAAATATATTCCCTTTTTTAATCTAAGATGTGAATATGTAGTACACATATAAAAGTTTTTGTATGCGATCTACTGTTTGATGAACAAAATAGTCCGCAGGCAAAAAATCCTCTTTTGCGCAGCCCATTAAGTTCCTTTTAGTTTTTAGATGCAATGAAAGAGAGCAATCCCTGGTAGGTACAGTGAGATAGTCACAACACAGGTCTTACAAATGATAACTTTATGAATTTAATGTTATTTACCATGATATAATATTGGTAAAAATGCTCGTATCCATCATACAAACATTTGCCTCACCGGAATTCGAAACCAGGCCCTCTGAATAGGCGATTTGGGGAAAATAATCTATCCATCGATCCATACAAAAATCAAACAACTCGCATCGAAAACCTCAAAATAAAAAATGACTACGAATTAACGAATGATCATTATTTCGTAGTCATTTACGGTGTTTGGTAAAAATGTTTCAGGCTATTAATTGTTCTATGCTTTCAATTATAATAAACGTTTTATTTTTTCTTTTTGAAGTGAAACTTCTTTACGCACTCTTGACTTGGGGAGTAAGCTAGCGAACGTAAGCGTTAAGAAAAGTGTGATCGGGCGAGGCGAACGGGAGTTGAGTGGGGGATGTAAGCATGAGAAAGCAGTGCGCGTGCACATTTTCTTTCTCTCTTCCTCTCATAGCCAAATACGTTCCGTATATCTAAGCACAGTGCAAGCCTATTGTCTGTATCACAGTGTAGGAGCAAGAGCGCGCGCACGCATTTTCTTTCTCTTTTTCTCTTACAGCTAGTAAATGAAAGAAGTTTCACTTCAGTTGTCTAGTCATAAGCACACTCGTTTTTTTATGTTAAGAATATTTAAATAAAGAAATATAATCGATTTTTTTTCCTACGATAGTATCGACCAGGTGATACAACTTTTATCTATGGTTATTGGTTATTTACTCAGTTTAATAGCCATTTATTTATTATTTTAAATATCCGCATAATATTTACATAATAAACACACATATGAAATGATAATTCAGAAGAAGATTTTTGATACATAAATGCGTCAAGCGCAATCTAGGCGGATTTGCCCATTCTCCTTTGCCTCTGTCCCTGGGCAGCTAAAATAGGAACTCATCGGACCCACATATTATCGCCTTTCAGCTCGCCGTCCATTCAGGAGCGTGATTACCTATGCCAAGAGCTCCATGGCCAGCTCCCCCTAGCATCAGCACCGGGATATGATATAAGTATAACGTGTTTTTATCACGCTCAATTGTCAAATTACTATAAAGTTTGAGTTAGACGCGATAAAAAACGTGATATAATGGAAATTGTGGTGCTCATGCTACGGGGACTGGAGTGGCAAGCTGGGTTGCCTGTATAACAGGCAGTCCTCGTACTTACGGCATGTTAGGTTCTCGAATATAGGACGATACGCGACGTAAATCGAAACGACGTAAGTCGAGACATATTTTTATTATATGTTTACACGGACTCAAAATAAATAAAAACTGCATTTTATAACTAAGGATATACATAATTTATTTTAAAAGTAAGTTCTTAAAATATTGGTATTTGTGTGTTATTTATTTTAATTTTATGTAATGATAAAACTTTAATATGTAGGTAAACAAAATATGTATTTAGAAATAATAAATTAAACTTTTGCCTTAAGAAACTTTCAATTTAAGATTGCTTCGCTTCTTTCTTCTTACTATCATACAGGTCTTGGTAACACTGATAGGCTGCACAAATTTTGTAATTAACATTAAAACTTCTCGCAAAATTAGGATCATTTTCTTCAAAAATTTTCATGGCACTCTCCAAATTTGCAAAGGCTACGGAAAGTTTTTTTAGTGTAAGTCCTTTTTCAGAGTTACTAATAGAAGAAGCTGTTTCTTGTGACTCGATTGCTTTCTCTTGTACTTGTGCCTCCAATTCAATAAGGTCTTCATCAGTCAGTTCTTGCGAATGTGAGCATAAGAGATCATCAATATCATCAGCAGTAACTGCAATGCCAGGCAAACGGTTAGCCAAATGAACAATGTCAGTTATGATCTCATCGATATTTGGTTGATCTGTAGATGAAGAACTTTCAGATGGCTTAAAAAAATGGGGGCATAACATTTCCCAAACTCCTTTTAAATTGTTGGGTGTCACCTCATCCCATGAAGCAGCAATATTTTTTATGCATTGCAAGATATTATAACTTTTCCAAAAATCTCTCAGCTCCATGCCATCTTTTTCATAAGCCTTTATAGCCTGTGAAAAAATTCTCCTGAGATAATAGACCTTAAAAGACGCTATAACTCCTTGATCCATCGGCTGTAACAACGAAGTGGTGTTTGGAGGAAGGAACAAAACTTTGATTTGAGGATCGATATCGGCAATACGCACGGGATGGGCGGGAGCATTGTCCAAAATAAGTAAAGCTTTATAAGCCAAATTATTGTTTAAACAGTACTGTTTCACTTCAGGTATAAAATGCTTAGTAAACCATTCTTCAAAAAGTATTGAAGTAACCCATGCCTTTGGATTAGCCTTCCATATAACTGGAAGAGTACTCTTGACGTAATTTTTAAGAGCTCCAGGATTTTCAGTCCTGTAAACCAAAAGGGGTTTCAATTTAAGATCACCTTCAACATTCGAACCCAATAACAACGTCAAACGATCTTTAGCCGCTTTAAACCCAGGCATACACTTTTCTTCCTGCGATATAAAAGTACGAGAAGGCATTTTCTTCCAAAATAAACCAGTTTCGTCTACGTTAAAAATTTGTTTGGGCGAATAGTCTCCACTTTCGATAATTTCCTTTAATATTCCAGGAAAACTCTGAGCCACATGATCAGCACTAGCAGCTTCTTCTTGCCCTTGAATGTTATGTAACGAATATCTCGTTTTAAAGCGCATGTACCATCCGCGACTGGCAGAAAAAGATTTTGTTTCTTCACTTTTATTCTCGCCACGTTTATTTCGCAGTATGTTAATGATACTCATCGCCTTATTTTGAATAATAGCCAAACTAAGAGGAACCCGTCGCTGAGTTTGGTTTTGAATCCAAGTGTACAAGAGTTTTTCCATTTCATAAATTAAAGCATTCCTTTTTCGTATAATAGTGCTGTTTAAAGAGACGCAAGGTAGAGCTGTTAGTAGTTTTTCTTTATCTTTCAATATTGTTTGTACGGTCGTGCGTGATAAATTAAGTTGTCGTCCAATAGACGAAGTCGAAAAACCGCGATCTTTGAGTTTTAAAATCTTAGATTTAACCTCCATTGTAATTGTCTTTCTTACTCTCTTCTTCACTTCACTATTACTGTCTTGTTTAGGTGGCATAGTTAGATTAAAATTCACTTAAATATGTCTATAAAAACAAAAACTGTGAAAGGTGAAAAAAAAACTAATGCATAACGTCTTGATTGTCCGTTGTCCCTGAACTAACTAAACAAACAAAATCAGCAGCATGTGCGGGGTGATCCCCGCTCGCCGACGCCGCGCCGCGCCTCCCCCACCACGGACATTGACCTCGCGACAAGTGTATTCTCCTATGCCGGAAATCGAAACAATTGACGTATACTTGAAGAATAGTCAAAACATTGTTCGACGTAAATCGAAACGACGTAAGTCGAGGACTGCCTGAATAATGTTCTCTATGGCTCGCATGCCTACCATGTCGGACGCTCCTGAATGGACTGCGCGCTGCCTGGGAGTTGAGAACGCATTTTTTTTCTTCTTCATCAAGCGCGAAAGCTAAGGAAGACGCATTATTGGGTGTCGTTAGCTGGTTCAGTCTGAGCCGTTAATAAATGCAGCTATTTATTATGATATAGCTGAAATCATTCACACGTGTTTGTCCGCGTTTATGCGAACGATTTTATGATTTTTACGACTACAACATTGCGCGATTCTAATAAGTAGATTTATGGACCAATAAATTTAATTTAATTAGGAGTCTTTCGTGCTTAGTGAATTATTATGTTGTTATAAATAGGAAATATATAGACCAAAATACAATGTTTTAGCATTTCATATTTTATTTTGCTCTCAAACAATTTATTAGAAAACCAATACAAAGACAAGGAATGTTAAACATATTTACAACATACACACCTAACACATAATGCCTTAAAAACATTTACATTAGATACTGATTTTTAAAAGTATTTTAAAATTAAGTAGGCACATTTTTTTCAAAACTCAATTTATGTTAGACCTGAAATAACAACTTAGCAAACATTTTTATCCAGTTCAATTATCCTAAAATTTCAATTAACAACAATGCTACATTATCATAACTTCATAATTCATCACTCCGACATGGACAGCAACACACACTTGTTGAGACAAGTTTTCATTTTCTTTAGCCATCACAAAGTGTCAGAATCAACTTTAAATCAAACTTCAACATTATTTGTGTTACTGAATGTAACTATAAATCTTATGGACTTTGAAATTTTAAATATTTACATTTGCTAGTGAAGGCACTGCAGGCAACATTTCCTGTTCAGTGAGTTTCCCAAGGTTTCTTATAACGTGTCTATAGATTCTGATGAATACAATCATGCATGGTATCGATTCTGTTAAGTCAAAGTGAGAATTGTGTATCAATGGCCACAGCATGTCATAATGGAATTCAGGAGTGTGGCCGACCAACAGGCACAACTTCTCCAATCGCCAGGGGGCCAATCGCCTAACTGGATTGCTTTGGAAAACGCTATCGCTTACGATTTCATTTTGTTATTTCTAGCCCCTTGAGGTTTTCAAATGCCTCGCGCTCTTTTTTTTTCTTTTGCATTGGTAATAACAATGTTAAAGAAAATGAGCGTGAGGTATTTCGGCGGTTAGAAATAACTGAATGAAATCGTAAGCGATAGCGTTTTCCAAAGTAATCCAGTTAGGCGATTGGCCCCCAGCATCGCTTCCAGAAGCCTGCAGCAATTTCCCAAGTCTGTTTTCCTTCTGGACTAACTTAGGCTGGCTGGAGTAAACAGGAATATTTCGAGACACGCACAATGGTCCAATAATTAGGACTAAGTGCAAAAACTGCCCGGAAAAACTAAACTGATTTAAGTGTATCGATGGTGTCTCAGTAGTTTTGATTTTTGGCAGCAGTTATTGTTACTCAATGCAAAATCACAAATATATTTCATTACACACTTGATATTGTTATCTTTATGCTTTTGTTATTTTATGTTACAATAACAAGAACTGTGTCAAAAAGCAATATATATAATACTAATGAACCACAATTGAGACACTTACTTTAGCTTAGCAGAGTCGACACCCAGACCAATTGCTTGTTTACTCTTTGCTAAAATAACATTACTATCTCTAGTGATATTATTTATGTAAATTATGTTGTGTTCAAAGTTTCATTCAGATCTAGGTATACTTAATATAAACCTAATAAGCCACATTGTTTCTTCTATACTTAAATTTGACTATAGTTAAAATACTAGAGAAAAAAATAACCATTTGTCAAAATTTTAGGCCTGTATTACAGAATGACAACTAAGTGTTGATCTTTACTTGAGTAGCGTTAGAGAAGGATGCCCCTATGAACTATATATAGCGACATCTCTTTCTGACTATGCTCAAGACTAGATTCATTACTGAGAATATTTTTATAATACGGGCCTTATACATTTACTTTTTATTTGATGTGACATTCACTCGTATTAACTAGAATCAAATTTAACTATGCATGAATACAGCTATGCAATGTTAAGCCAAAATTAATAACTAATTTTATCTAAGCATGTCATTAATCAGTCTTGTTCGTTTGTTTCTTCAGCACTGGAACTTTCTTCACTACTGCTCTCCTCACTTGACTGATCACTAGATTCATCTTCTGAGTGGTCACCCTTAGCTGCTTTTTTATTCATGATCTCTTTGAACTGCCTTACTGTTATTTTTCTAGGCATTATTTCCCTGAGGAAGTCCAACGTATCGTCCTCCTGTACCACCTCTGCTATGTGTTTGTACTCCAACATGTTAGCTTTGCTGGTTTTAAAAGCTCTTTTGGCTAAGTCGATAACGAACAGCTCCTGAAATATACAACAGTAGCTTTAAATTAATATTATTGAACCTCTTTATATAGAAAACTCAAGTGTAGTTTAAGTTTATTGCTACACACTAAAAATGTTTGAGGTTATAAATTTTGTAATTCTTACCGTGACCTTTGTAACTAAATATAAAGGTTCAGGCCCGACAGCTTCAACATCTGGAGAACTTTTCATAATCGTTTTAACTCTTGACAGTGGTAAATGTAAATCTTTTTCTGTTTTCGGTGTCGACATCTTCGCTAGCTTCGCTTTGTTTACAAATTTACTTTTGTTTTAAATAAAGCTCAAAGAAAGGCAAAGGATTATATTTCGTCCATATCCATACAGCCAAGTTTACAGAGTGGATACATATTAAAAAAATACAATATTGTGGCTCAAGATCATGACACAACACACGTAAATAAAAATAATTTTCTCAGTCTCTAGTCGAGATCAGTTGTGATCATAACTATGAAGAGTGCAACAAAGGAGTCGTCCAAAAGCGCCTGATACAAAATGCTTTGCAAAAGTTACAAATTGAAATGAATATTGATGTGTTAGTCAGGCGTTACTCCCCTTCCCTTAAATATTTTTTTGATACCTACTTGAATACTACCTACTACATTCTCTATATATCACAGTAGTCTAGATGGGTATCAAACAAAATAAGGGTGGTGGTAGTGAAGTCTACTCATTGTGCCTTGTTGTGTTGTTCATCAATTATGAAAAATACATTCGTCATTGTTATTCGTGCAGAATTGCAATTACTCAGCCTGCTAGTAAAACTATTTAAGAATGGTGTTTGAACCGATGACATTCAAAAAGTTAGTGGTTCCGTTCTGTTATGATTCTATAGACTATACTCTTATCGACAAAAAGCATATGTTTCTGGGCCACTTAAGAAAACAAGCACTGTTTAGATTGGTCTCAAATGAAAAAGGGTACCCATTTTAATTTAATCTAAGTTTCCAATAAAAACTTTATATTTTCAGTTTCACAGTTTCTCTAGTTTCATCCCTTCAACTTGTATTTTTGTGACTAAAGCTACCTTGGTGTGCCTTGTGATCTAATTGTAATCCATACAATATATCTAATTGGTTTTGCGGTTTAGGCGTTAAAACGCACGGTTAAAACGTATCAGAGAATGTCTGACAGAATATATAAAAGAGCTTTTTGAAAATAGATAGTCTTTCTTAATAACATAAGTCATATTTTAAAATTTTTAAGCATGTAACTGCTAGACGTTTGAATCTAAAGAAAATTTTATAAGAATAAATTCCACGCGGACCAGGCAGCAGACGGACTCGAACCAGCATCCTTCGCTATCCGGGCGAATGCACTGATCATTATACTACCGCGGCCCCGACTGCCATGTCGAATTTTCTCTAGCCTTTTTTAACCTGCAAGGCAGCGCCATCTCTTCACATTGTCAGTAACCCACAATACAACATAAGACCTCTACGGTCTACCATTAGGTAGTGTCCACAGCATAAATCCAGAGATTGAAATTTAATGCTACCTAAATTTTTTTGGACAGATAGTGACTTCAAGTGCGCCAAAGTTGGCGGTCTGCTACCGTTATCGATAATCTCCCGAGTTGGTACTTGATCTTGAAAGAAAACTCGTATTATATCCACTACCCCCAACTTATAGTTCCAGATTGCTCACTCTATTTATGGTTGGTTGTGTAGTCTTTCATAATAATTCGAAATATACAAAAAAACCGCCTCCGTCTCCGGCTTCAGTGTGTTTTGGCCTAAAGTAGCAGATCAGAACTTCAGCGATTCCTTTAAGTTAGTTACCTACGTAAATCCACCCCTTTTTGAAAAGACAGCTTTGGTTGCCCGTTGTATGGCTCTTACTATTAGTACGAGAAAATTGTACGACCGTTAGTTCGCTCTCAGAGCATTATATGATTATGATTGGCCGTTTCTAAGGAAGTTTCTATGGATGTACAGTTTTAGCTCCTTGAGCTACAGAGCTTGTATTTCCACTAGTACCTGTAGTAGTCCCATGATGAGACTACTGGTATTTATCCCGGAGGTTCCACTGACTCGATGGATTTAAATTTCCAATAGTGTCAAAAAATATAACTGAAGGCTAAATTCTTCCTGAACCTCTGGGAAAAAATACCACTAGTCCCATCATGGGACTGCTCCACTGGCACTACAGGGAATACACGACAGAGGAATGAAGGTACCATCAAATAAAAGAGTTCATTTGGTCTTAATGCTAGCTGTCTTTATTTTCCATTTCCTTATAGAAAATACTTTTACGAAAACAGTATATAGGGCCGCCTGCGCGCCCGGACGGGCCGTGAGCGACGCCGCTGACTAGTCTCGCCCGTCGACCCCTCACATCCGATACTTACATGAAACGATAAATAATACAAAAAAATACTGATATCGCGAGATCGACAATCTTCTTACAGGGACTTCTCAATTTTGATCAGTTCAGCGATGCCCTCGTACATTTCCTTGACGGCGTCGTACTCGGTGAGGCCCATGCGCCTCTTGTTGGAGATATCGTAGACTCCGCCCTCGGCCTCCGTATGCTCGCCGCGGGTGCCACGCACCTGCAAGTGGTACTTGGAAGCGACTTCCTCCAGCTTAGCCTTGTCGGCGGCCAGCTTCGGCAGCTTGATGTGCACTGAAGCACGCACCGTCGTGCCCAAGTTGGTGGGGCAGAAGGTCAAGAACCCAAGCCGATCATTGTGGGAGAAGGGAATCCTCTTCTCGATGTCGTTGACGGCGGTCACCAACCTCTTGTACACCTGCTTCAAGTCGCCGCCCATCTGCATGGAGATCAGACGCAAGTGGTCCTCCTCATTGCACCACACCAGGAACGTCTTGTTCTCGTTGTGGTAGATGCCGCGGCCGGTGGGCCAGAAGCGGCAAGCGTTGGCGGCCTGCAGGAAGCGGTCACCCTCCTTAAACAGGAAGTGGTCATCGATCAGTTGCTGTTGGGTCTCCTTGGACATGCCGGTGAGTGGGTAGAATGTGCCCTTCAGTTCGCCCTCGAGGCCGGACAGGGTGGTTGACACTTTATCTTCCATCTCTTTGTACTGGGCCTCTGTGAGGCAGGGGTTGAAGGGGTATCCCTCCATGGAGCGGCCACAACGGACGCGTGTGGAGACTACGAACTCGCCAGCAGGGTCAAGGTTTCCGAGGGTTTCTACGTCACCCCAGTTCTTGGGTGGATGCTTGTCAGTCTTCTTGAAACCATTGTGGTAGTCCTCGATGATGGGGTCGAATAAGTCAGCGAAGACCACATACGCCTCAGCATCAGGGGCGTAGATTCCAACACCAGAGTCCAAGTTCTCAACACCTGAAATTATAAAATATTACATATTTCAGTTTAATGAGCCTTTACCTTGTATATAATCATGAAAAAAGTTTAGGTAGTGAAATAAAAACCTAATATTGTAAAATTTTATATAATATTATAATTTACATCATCATTTATCAATCATAACTACCATGTACCGAAAAAAAAACTATGATAGGTAAGTAGGTAGGTAATAAGCCTGAATAATATAATAAGCACCAATAGATTATCTGTAGTCTGAAGATAAGTCAGTACCCAATTGAAGACTGAACTGATATGTGTTTCAATTACATTTATAACTAGTCAAGTAACAATTATATAAGTAGGTACTAAAGAATATGAAAAAATTAAATAGGTACCTGATTGAATGCAGTCTAGGAGTGTTGAGTTAAAGGAGGTCTTCTTGTTCTTAAGAGCATCAAATACCTCCCTGGTAAGGTACTTCTTCAGCAGCGACTTAGAGTCAGAGGCCTGGAGTTTGCTGAAACCAGCCTCCAATTTCTCAAGGGTTGCGGCGTCCACCATTGCTGCGGCTTTTCTGTAAAAAATAAAAATATACTGTCATTATCACTGCACTATGTTTCTCAAAAGCTTAATAAAGCTAATTTCGAAATTCTAACGCTTTTAATGCCGCACATGTTGCCCGAGTACACATTTTTTATTTATTATTATATTTTTTCTGACTGCTGCAAAAAAATTAACAAAATTTTCAAACTCGACAAAAATCGCGGCGGTTGAGCAATGAAATGTCAAAATTGATATTTTTTTTAAATAGGGACGTACCCAATATTTCTTGAATCGAGTTGTTCTATCCAGGATGAATTACTAAAAAAAATATTTAGAAAATATTCAATTGCGTATTTAATCATTTAATTTGACAGTTAAATTAACATATGACATCAAACAATCATAAGACAAATTTAACACGAGGCTTAAAAATCTAAACACACTCGACAAAACTAAATTACAAACCTCCGGATGAGGTAATATGCAAGAACAGCGCCACCACAAACGACCACTGGAATGGTAATTTTGAGTTTATAATTCATATTTGAATAATAATTCAAAGCTACGACTGTGAAGGGTTTTGAGAAGTGAAGCTTATGGAGGTATTATGCGAACTGCTGGACTCAGGATTGTTTTTCGAACACACCCAAGAATTCACTTAGTTTTATGATGGAATTACGTAATTTTGCCAGAGGTCGCCTTGACCGACACGCGCAAGTCTAACGGATGTGTCAGCTCACTGCGCACCGGTACTGTTTCACAGCGCGCAGCTCCGTGCCTCCCACTTACGAACAGCGAACGAATGTGTTACCGCGAGTTTCTTGTTACTTGTTTGCAATAATTTCTATTTGATACTGTAGGTGCACCGATTAAACAGTATAGTCAGATTACAAAGTATACGTAACGATTCATAAATGATAGCGAATAATGACAGATAAGGTTTCAGGTACATAAAGGACAAATTAAATATAAGCAACGATTGTTAATGAGTTTCCTACTGATCTAAAATCTTAGATATTACCATTGAGTAATATAGTAATCATTATTCAAGAAGAACATACCATTTCTATTTAAAACTTCAATAGTCGTATATCTAAACACTTAAACAAAAATTTAATGAAATTCAACTATAAGCTAAATTTATTCACAGAAGAGTTTCCTGTGTGACCTCAGTATTTTTCAAAAGACAATTTTCAGTGAATTGTTCCGAAGCAAAATAAAAAAATGTTGTCTTATAATCAGTTATATTGGTTTAAATTAAGATAACATATACTAATTTTCTTATATTTACATAGAAAATAATCAATTTGAAGAGATACAAAGAGTGTAACTAGAACTCAAGATAAATGCCGGCCGGAGATATACGCACCCGTCGGCATCCTCAGCCGGTTTATTTTCCTTGTTTTCTTTCGTTGCACAGCCTCCCATTTTCACAAATTTGGTATTTCTATTAAAAACTAGCCGCTAGACATGCACTAAATCACAAAAAACTACGGCATAAAAATAAAAAGGAATGGAGAATTCTAAATGCAGTGATGGAATGATATTTTGTCCAAATGAATGTATCAGAGCCGGGAGTGGTGAGGGCGAGGGTTGGCTCGATCGATGCGCGACACGCAACACGCACGCGGCTTTACGCTTCCCGCCCTTCGGGAATGACTTCAAAACTTTTTGGAGGGAAACTTTTGCCGATTTATTGCAACGGGTTACCTTTGACGGATGATATTTGAAAGTAGCACCTATGTCTTACACTATTCACTGATAAATTTAAATACAACACTTGACTTTATCTTTTGCACATCTTAAATGGAGATAAGTAGTCACACATCAAAAAAAAATCCGAACCGGTAAGTATTATCTCACAATAAAAGTTTGTCGTCGACGGTAGATTAGAATTGAAAGAGGGCACAGCTTACCTAGCGCTTGTACAACCGTCAGAGTCGACTGCGAGGTGCAGAATGGTCTCTGCGGGAGCGCGCGGAACGTTAAGCCCGCGGTACCCCGCGCCCGCACCCGTACCTCAGCCCTTCCTCTTTCAACCTTGGCCTTGCTGGCTGTGGCTGTGATGCTCACCAGGCTGGCGGCAGCGGTTTCCTCGCCAACCAGCAATAAGATCGAATTGAGAGTGATTATCATTATCAAATGAAGCTCATCCAAGATTTATTGCTGTCTTAAACGCTGTATTCTATTAATGATGTAAAGCCGGTTAAAAGACAGTTTTAAGAAAAACAAATATACCACTTACACTAACAGGCAGGTATTAATATAAAAGTGTTTTCGTCATTATATTATATTTCACTATAACGTTGATAAATAATTATCTATTTAGATTAACCCAGGATGTATACATGTAGCTACAGTTATAATTCGTTAAGTAAATTTTTTTGGCACACACCTACATTAGTGTGTTTATAAACTCGATTATTTCCATAATCGATTGATTAGGAACGAAGGGTTGCACATATCTATTTTTTTGCAAGGGAAATTTCAAAGTTTAAATTTAGAAGCGTTGCCGTTTCTTTTTCGTACCTGGATCATGTCCAAGAAAACATCGTGCGTGCGATGGTGCGGTGATGCCAATGTCAAGTTTGTTATTTTTTACTTTCATTGCATAACTCGAGCATTTCGCCCTGAACCATTTTGATTGTAATAAATTATTTATTTATTACCTTAACTAAATACCTATTATCGCGTGACTTCGTTACGATTTCGAAGGGTTTCATTCAATATTAATCATATTTTGACGTGACAACGTCTTAAATTAGGTTGCGGCTGGGAGTCACTTATGAAAAAGTGTAACGCTCGGTAACGTTACGATGAGTCTCTCGTGTTAAGTTTAAGTTTACATGTACAATGTTTTAGTAAACAAAATATATTTCTATAGTTAAAATTTGTGCAATTCTTATTTTCATTCAATTCCTTGTTCCTATTGTGCAATTTAATTATATTCATATCAATAAATATTCTACCGAGAAAAAGACGTTGTCACGTAAAATCTTCGCCCGTAAAACCGACTTTACAGGCAACCATTTTTTATTATTATACCCACCTTATCAAAGTTATAGTAGCCATACCCACAACTAGAAATCGTTACGATCAGACTGTACAGTTCGAACGGAACAGTTTATCGTACGTGGCGTACGTATAGAAAACTGTGCAGTTTTATAACATACACGCTACGATTTATCGGTACCGTTCGGACGGTACAGTCTAATCGTAACGATTTCTCGTAGTGTGTATGGCTACCATAACATAGTAAATCAGTTATCAAAAATCAATATTCCATTTAAATTACTGTTAATGTTTGTTTTAATCTGTCGTAATAGGGCAAAGAGCTTCTTCTTTAGGAAGCCTATGGTACGGTAATGTCGACCTTGACCGCACTTGTCCTTGGCCCACGCGTGGGGTAGCGCGCCGGTTGACTCGGGCGGAAACCATAAAAGGTCTTAAGTGGCTAGGGCACCTCGGGGCACTTGGCGGGCTTAACGGGGTTAATGGCCTGCGTTCGCGAACTTGAACTTAACCTTGTAGTATTTTTGCGAAAGCTTACGTGGTTAGTCTGCGTGAATTGTATAATTATGAAACCAGAGAGTAAACTAAAAATTAAAACTTTATACATTAGTAATAACCACTTACCGGGTGTAAGTAGGTTTTTTTTTTGCCACCTGATGGTAAGGGATCACCGTCGCCCTTAGTCTAAACCGTCGCTCATGGACACTTGCAACACCAGGAGTATCACAAATGCGATGCCGGTTTTTAAGGAAGGAGTATGCTCTTTTTTTGTAGGTACTTTATGTACCTACTTGTGTACTTAAAATGAACATTCAGGTGTTCATTATATCTATCAAGTCAATATTATATTTGTTGTTGTGTTTATTTATTTAGATATTGATAAATCGACTTAAACGCTGTTCTCATTTTTATCGAGATCACTAAGGTACTTTGACACACTTGCTATAAAGTAGCAACCTAATGCAGTTATTAACTTATTAAAATAAAATTTAAGTATAGGCTGATGTTTGTTATAAAAAAAATATTTAATATCTTGAAACTCTTGAAAGGTAAAAAGATTCACATGAAAGTAGGTTACAGTGACCCTACGCTTCGCTGTAGACTATAAGTTTCCGGGTGCAAAATTCATTTTATGATTTGGGAGTAAGCAAAAAAGGAATGGGATAAATTAAAAACTGAAAACACAATAGAACTTGCAACCTTCATATCATTCGAATGCACTGACCAATTAAGCTGCAAGGCAGCGCCATTTCTTCGCATTGTAGGTAACCCACAATGTCAAATGAATACTTTTACAAGTATTAAACATTTGAAAGAAGAAATAGCAATTATAGTTATAATTTTTATTTTTAATATCTATTTACTAGCGGCCGTTTTTTTCAGAACCCCACAGCAACCCATATTTTTTTCCGGATGAAAAGTATTCTATGTCTCAATCGAGGTCTTAAACTATATGCGTACAAATTTCATTCAAATCCTTTTAGTTGTTGTTGCGTGATTGAGTTACTAAAATATTAGTAGGATTCAGTATATCTTCATGGAAATCCGTGGGAAGTGTCCGCTAGACCTTGGTCTTGACTGCCGGTGTATCGGCCTTGGCTAACGGTCTCGCTGGAAATAAAAATGGCTGGGGAGCGTTGTCTCCTGCAAGGTTTCATCTTGTGATCACGACCGACGCCTATTTCAATGCCAACACCGGAAGGTTAATTTTTCGAAGTAAACAACCACAGAAGTAAAATAACACAGAATACATAATAGTATTTAGTGATAATTTGATAGCAACCAAATGTATTAGTGAAGTAACGCATGTAATTTTTTGAACATTGGCGAATGCGAATGCGGATGCGAATATCTGGTACCGACATTCGAGATATAGATTACAATATTTAGAATAGTAGAGCGTTTGTTCAAAATTGGCGCCAATTATCTATGACATAGTTGCAGTCTCGTTCGAATTGCCGAGTTGTAATATTAATCAATAATTATTACTTAAAACATTACAATTATTATCGAAATTATCACAATGAAAACATAAGCCACGAACCCTTTTTTTGTTGTTTTTTTTTACGATGTCGTAAGCAAAAAAAAATTCTAAAAAAATATTTCACGGAAACCCGCAAACTAAACATCTAAATAGAGTAACTAAATGTATTTTACTTACTGACCAGGCATGGTGTTTTTTTCTTTAAAACCACTGAAAAACACTTAAAATAGTCTGAATACACTTAACGTACGTCCTCTTAACAAGGGACCTCGAACGACGAACTTACACAGACAACAGTATAAATATTTCATATGGCGGTTGAGGTAATCAATGGCTAGATAGCTAGCCTGTTCTTTCCTCTACAAATTGATACTCGTATAATAATGTAGGTGATAGCAAAAATAATGAATGTTATATTTTCCATAGACGTAGGGCATAACGGATTTTTGCTAGAATTGGAGCGCCCGTCTCCACCTTACAGAAGATCACATCACAGTAAAATAACACAAATTTTAGGTAGTGTTGTGTTTCTGTCGATGAGTAAGGTTCCAGGGCTCCACGAGTTAGGGATCGGGTCAGTGTAGGCAACGGCGCGAGCGGCTATGGTGGCCGGTGTACCCCAAGGATCAGTGCTGGGTCCGCTGCTTTGGAACTTGGGATACAATTGGGTCCTGCGAGGCAGCCACCTGCCAGGCATGGAAGTTATCTGCTTCGCCGACGACACGCTAGTCGCGGCGAATTCGAAGACGGTGGAGGAGGCGGCCCATCTTGCGTCGGTTGGCACGTCATTGGTCGTCCGATGCATCCGCCGTTTGGGACTAGAGGTGGCCCTCGATAAAACGAGGGCCATAATGTTTCACGGCCCACGCTGCAAGATCCCAGCCGGGCTCTGTATCCGAGTGGAGGGGGTCCGAATACCAGTCGAGGGAAGCTTAAAGTACCTCGGCCTAGTGCTGGCCCCCCGATGGAGTTTTGAGAAACACTTTAAGCTACTCACTCAACGGTTGTGTGCCGCTGCAGCCGCACTCGGAAGGGTCGTTCCCAATGCGGGGGGCCCAGGCGCGACGTGCCGTCGGCTGTGTCACGGTGTGATACGGTCGGTGGCACTCTACGGTGTGCGCAGAGGGTTAACGCAACCCGGGCCGTGCGAGCACATCGCACGGTCAGGCACGGCGCGGCCTGCGTACTCGCAGGTGTGATGCCGTGGGATCTCGATGATGCACAAGTCTTGGCAGACGTGCATCGAGGTCGGGTTGAAACCAGAGAGCGAGGCGAGCGACTAGCTGCAGCGGAAATGCGGCGGGTCCGTTCCATTGCGCAGAGAAGCTCTGCGCTGATGGCACGATGGCATGGCATAGAGGCCCTTCGACCGGTATTGGAGGAGTGGGTGGGACGCCGGCGCTGTAGTCTCACCTTCCGCATGGTGCAGTTCCTGACTGGACATGGGTGTTTCGGTGGATACGCCACGGTGTCACCACTACGATGCTTCGGACGATACGGCCGAACACACCTTATTGGAGTGCTCGGCCTGGCAACGACAGCGCCGCGAGTTAATTGCGGAGCTAGGATGCGGAACCCTCTCGCTGCGGAGCATGCCATGCTCAGCAGCGAGACGGCTTGGGGGGCAGCAACTTCATTCTGCGAGGGCATCATATCGCAGAAGGAGGCAGCCGAGAGGGAACGGGAGGATAATCCTCTGGCCGCTCCCTGCCGCCGTAGAAGGACAGGAACGGGAAGGCGAAGGCGTGACCCGCCCAGTGACCCCCACACATGAGTAAGGCGTTAGCCATGCCGGTCACCGACGGATTCCGTGACGGCAGCCCTCTCTTGTAGTTTTGTCCTACATGAGAGGACCGCGGAAAGGCCTGCGAGGGGATCGCGTAGGCATTCCTTCCGCAGCGGACGGGGAGCGGTGCGGTGGGCAATAGGCCGCGCACTTAGCTCCCAGCGCGGGCAGTCCTGCGCACGTCTGCGGGATCACCCGCGATACCTCGGGTGATCCCTGCCATGGAGCCCCGGCTAGGCCGGGAGACTGTTGGGTGCGGAGAAGCGGTGAAGTCCCTCAAAGGGGATCTCGCGGTTCCGCACTTAACAGCAGGGTGTTTTAGCGGATAGTGTGCCGCAAGCGCTCATACTCGGACTGCTTAATGGCTTTTCCGTTTCACACCTGTGAGACTTGCTAGAGGCTAGGTCCGAGGTCCGTTCGTTGGTGTGCCCCTTAAGGGCGCCATGCCTGTAAATAGAGTTTCTGCCTGCGTAATAAAAAGGCGACGGTGCGAGCGCTATATTTAGTATCGCAAGAGTCCAAGAATCAGAATACTATAGGATATGGGGCCAGCTTACCATCAGGCAGGCCATAGGCTTGCTTGCCACAGTTTTAAACATAAAAAAACCTTTTAAGACATAAAGAAGAGCTTTCTTTGTATCTACCTCTTTTATTTTAACGTTCTATGAATATGAATACGATACTGCGACATGATGAGTAGACGGGCAGTATCAATATACCAGACAATAATGCAACAGATATTGAAACAAAGAGGCAGTTATTTCATGGTCCACTTAATACAATGAATGAAAATCGAAATACGAAGCATTTGTTTATGTATAGTTTTTGCAGATATGACAAGGTAACCCATTGTGAAGTCACCAAACCACTATATATTCTTTTCTTAACGATTTGCTTTACGATAATTTCAAAAGACAAATACCATACTAAAATGACTAGACTAGACGTAATATGTAGGTATTATAAATGGAAGAATCTGATGTAATATATTTTGTCAGACAATAGTCTAAAATATTTCAAAACTTCGCATGAATCTATAAATAGGGAAGTTATGGTTGTTATGTTATCCGAAATTGAAAACGGACTTTGTTCGTTACGGTGCTAAGCCAACTTTATTTTGGCGGGAAAATTAAAAACTTTGCCTCTTGTCAGTCATCGCCCATCTGAATGTCACTCGATGGAAATTTAGAATAATGGTGTCTGATTTAGAATGATGGCTCGGCCTTGGCCCCAACAACGTTCCAACAGACCGATGTTGCGAGGCCGCGGTGGCCGGTGGCTGTGGCCAAAGTTTTTTTAATAATTGACGTTAGTTTCGGAAAAAAGGTTAGATGCGTAATATTTTTTACAAGAGGTAATATTCGCTGGAATGAATCCGCTTTTTAGGGAAGCATTTTTCACCTTAAAGAAGACTATAAAAACTAATCGTATTTCATGCATGCGATAGGAGGAGTAGAGAATAGTAGAATTTCCACTGGTATTGGAATGCCCGTTATGAGAAGTATCATAACGAAGACCGAAGCCAAATCATACTACATACTTCTATAGTGATATGCCAGTAACAACTTGAGCTTTCCATAATTGTACGGGGTAGAGGATGATCACAGAAAGATGATGGTGCAGTGGCATGGGTTACGTATATTCAGACTTAAAGCAATGATCTTTCATTTTTGGTGTTAAGGTCTGACCCCTTTTTTTTGTGAATTTTTCTTTAAAATAAACCCCGAACACTGCAAAATACACGATTAAGTACGACCATCACCACACCATCCACCCATCATGCCCAAAAACGAATAACCACAAGAACTGGTAATGTTTGTCAGCTAAGCAAACAAAGCCAATAGGGTGATGACGGGGTACAGTAAACAAAATTCTATTTAGTCTGTCAGTTAGAAGATCAAAAAATAATGGAAACGATTTTTTTCTTTGGGCAATCAACCAAAAAATGACAAAGTTATAGCGCGTCAAAGTTTGGGAGTAGGGGCTCGTGATGTCACTTTTGAGTGAATTTTCACTTATGAGTGTACTCAAACGTGACGTCATGCGACTTTTCAAATCAATCTAGCTCTGCAATGTTTATATTATGTGAAAAACAAAAAATACGTGTCCAGTACTTTTTGATAATCTACCTGATAAACGAAGAAAAAAAAATAGTCATCATCCCTATTGTATCGATTCTGGAACGATTCTCTAAACCTAAACTTGACAACAGTGCATCCTTGTCATTTTCTATATGGAATGAAAGGGTGAGACTGATGTTAAATTTAGTTTTAAGTTTGGAGAATCAAGCCAGAGTTGACACCAATGTCTTAATTATCAAACATTAAATGAATACTGCTTATGAACCTACCTGAGAATTATAGTATAGTACCCTAAGCACTTCTTTACCAATATAGATCAATGGCTACCCATCAACTTTTAAAATACTCCTAAAGCATCCCAAACTAAACAAAATACGCAGCATGTGTTGTTACATGTTTGTTATTCAGTGGCTTGCTCATTCATTAGTACATGAATGATTCAACAGTTTTTATGAAGTTGTAACTATAAAATATATGAGAAAAACGCTCTACGTACGAGCAGACCGACAGATCATTAGTTTACAATATGTTTTCCTCATTACTGGGAAATGATGTAACGAGAAAGTACTTACATTATTTAAAGTATCTAATTAACTATTAAAAATTGTGGCAATCAAAAAAATATACATATATTTAATAAATGGGTGTTTCTCTGTAAACTCGTTCAGGTCCTGGCAATTTTTTTGAAAATTTGCATAAAAGCCAGTTCTATTCGAAGAAAATTACCTATTCTTTTAGTTAGATAAGGAGGCCCACTGAATTTACACGTATTTTCGAGTTATTAGCGATTTTCCAAAAAATCATAACAGGGGACTGTTTTAAACTTCACAAAGGTACTTGTTGCACTGAACGAAAAAGGCAGTTTTCATTATTCAATCATTTATTTTTAAGGCATAACTGCGCACCAATAATCAAACAAAGTTTCTTTAGAAAAAATCAGCAGAAAACATAACTTCATCTAAACATTCATATTAAAAACTAATCTTCATGCTAGAAACCGTTTGCTCTTACTGAGATCAACATAGTCATATTATTAAAATATCAATCAGTAAATGCTTTATTTAGTATTTATTGGAATACTATTATTAATATAATTATTAGAAAAGTTTTTTTTCTCAAATAATATGATATTTCATTTGAGATCTCCAATCAAATCCTAAGAATTTTTCTTGATCAAATGAGACACATAAAGTAGTTTAATCAAAAAACTTGAAATTAGAAAAAATGGTGCTCAATAACTTCTACTTGAGTTGAAAACTTATAAAATATTCTCGTTCCTTCATTATCATCATGACCCGTCACCTGGTGAAGGTAGTTAATCTGTAAGGAAGTTAATCTGGTCATAGTGGCCACTGTTCGTGGTCGTCTATATAATTTTTGGTCACCCATCCTGACCAGCCATTGCAAAAGTTATTCCCACGATCGCTTACCGAACGCGCTAGTCACTGCGCCATCGGGTTAAGATGTATTAAAGATCAAAGTTAAGACGCGATCTAAATTTGGTTACACTAATCATGCTGTATTTCATTATTCACACAGTGTGACTGTCTGTCACATTGTCACAGACAGTCACACTTTTTTTGCAAAGCCAACTCATATAATACACTTATTTCTTATCTTTCGTACCACACCTTCCACTTTATCATGTTATTATTTATCGTGTCAATCATTTTTACATCAACCAAACTCTTTATCGCTCGCCATTTCTTCGGCATTATTTTTAATTTTTCTTCTCTAAGATATATGCATTTAGGGTTCCTTACCCGATATATGGCACAGACAAAAATGACCACAGTTCACACGACACCCTGACGAAAATATTCAATCTAGGAAGATTCATTGGCCAGAGCCATGATGGTACCAAATATACCTATTACCTCAGATCAAATAATAAAGTTTTTTGTACCTATTAGTATAAACTGCAAGCGAAATAAAAGATTTGGATGTGCCGTTGTTTTTTCAATCCTACTTGTTGATACCATACATTAACACGAACAAGCATGCATAAAAATATTTGAATCGTATAATGACTTGAAAAAAAAAACTGTTTTCTTCATTATTTTTTCAATTATTCTTAAACTTCTTGAACTTGTAAATAAACCTATTTACAAGTTCAAGAAGATTATGGAACAAAAAAATAAGAAAGTTGCAAGAAACTAAAGTTTAATGAATGAATGAACTAAAGTTTAAGGATGAAGTCACGGGCAGAAGATACCTATAGTTTGTGATAAAAAATATTAACACAGATCACTATATAGGTAGCAAGCTAACAACAAGTGACTCATACTTACTCATACTGGTAGCGTTCGAGCAACACTCGCAGCAGCGCCACAGATAGAATGAACAACAATGCGAAGTACAGCCTCATCCACTTTCTTAAGAAGATCCTCAAAAACCGCCAAAACATCGTAGAAGTTTCCAGACAGACGAATTAATTTGACATAAGAACGAATATTATCGACTCAACTCCGTATCAGGCTACCTAGTTTGCGATAAAATTAATCGCTAGCAATATTAAGTAAGACTCAAACAAACCGGATCGCAGTGTTTACAAAATGGTTGCGTTCAAGTTTTAAACTGCTCATTTTAAACTTAGAAAAATATATTAGTTTATTTTCCTGTAAATGATTCATCAGATACTTACAAAGTGGTATATAAATTGCTTGCTTTGGTAATTATGTCGTTATATGGAATCAAAAATATATCAACGACCTACCCACTAATTCTCGAGCGGAAAATATTTTTAGTTGATAAGTTTGTAGCTGCATTGTACATTAGAAATAAATTTCAACAATGATAAAGCCGGCACAGGCATAAGAGTTTTGTATTAGTTCATCATCATCATCATCATCAGCCTATTAATGTCCCCACTGCTGGGGCACAGGCCTTCCCTATGGATGGAATAGGGAGATTGGGCCATGACCCACCACGCGGGCCCAGTGCGGATTGGTGGGTGCTAACGACTGCAAATGCAGCCGGGACCAACGGCTTAACGTGCCTTCCGAAGCACGGAGGAGCTCGAGATAGTAAATTTTTGGTCACCCATCCAATGACTGACCACTGCGAAATTTGCTTAACTTCAACTATCGCAGCCGAACGCGCTAGCCACCTGCGCCATCGAGCTCCTCTTGTATTAGTTATATGAATAATTATGTATAAGGATGTGTTATTTTCCAAAACTTTGATTTTCATATGGCTTAGATTTTCCCTGGAGTCTCACTAGTACAAAAAAGATATAGGCCAAATTTCTTGAAGGTTGAAAAATATTTAGAGGTTGCACAATTGCACATGTTGGCCACTTTTGTTGTTTGTGTTTTGTTTTTTTAATAATGTATGTTTAGAGTAAATAAATGAAGTCGCAGGTGTTATTAAACGAATGAAACAACCGTTTCAATATAAAAAAGCGAGATTTTAATCTAAAATTTATCCCTACCATCTAATCTAGAAAATTCTAACTAATTGAAAACAGTGTTATCTATGTTTCCGATTTTTTGAAGTGTTTGTTTTACTTTTTGTCATTTTTTTCTTTTTGAAGAGTGTTTTAAATCACCATCGGGTGGTCCTGACATCCATATTTTCCAGCAGTTGAAACAGGATGGTGAGATGTGAGGTTCATGAGTTTCTTGATGCGAAACACTGTTATACTTAATATCAATAATTGAAACCCCGAATCACTATATCTCTAAAGAACATTATTCCTAATATTTGTAGCCCGAATGCACTCTATCCCTAATAACTTTGAGGCGAGCTAAACTGTACTTCCAGAGCCCAAGTGGTGATACTTCACACTAGGTTAAGTTAGGTTAGGGTTGTGACCAGAAAAATAATACCAATTATACTAATAATAATAACAAAACTACCACTTCATTATCTAGAAGTTTTAATGAATAAATAAATAAATAAAACTATTGTCCAGACCTCAAACGCCATACATCAAACGAGGTGGATGTATGCAAATAAAAATGGTCTATTACACCAAAGTATATGACTTAACGAGAATTTGAAGAACATGTTGCATGCACAAAATGCCAGTGTATAGGTAATATAAGTTCGCTGTGGCATTGAGCAACTGTTAGCCGATGGGCTCCAAAGAATAGGGATGATGACTAATTTTTTTTTCTTCGTTTATCAGGTAGATTATCAAAGAGTATTTGGTCACTTATTTTTTCTTTTTTCACATAATATAAACATTGCAGAGATATATTGATTTGCATGACGTTACGTTTTGGTACAATTTTCACTTAAAAGTGACGTCACGGGCCCCTACTCCCAAACTTTGACGCGCTTAATGTTGTCATTTTTTGGTTGATTGCCCAAAGAAAAATACATGTCCATTATTTTTTGATCATCTAACTGACGGACTAAATAGAATTTTGTTTACTTTACCTCGTCATCATTGATACCAACCTCAAACAAAATGCTCTTGCAGTTGCCAAACAATAAAACACCTTACATCGATATTTGTCAGACAGAAACAAACATAGGATTGTCGTTTTTAGCTGAACCTGTTATTCACGACGATGTCAAGAAAATTTGTCAAAATATTTAACATGCCAATAAAACAGAATTTAAAGGATCGGAGGCAAAAACCTAACTTTTGAAGGAATTGACCTGAGCCTAATTGTTTCTACTAAAAGTAAGACGTTTTTGAACTGTTGGAGATTGATTATACCATGTGACGTGATTGAATTGATCATGCAGAAAGAGGAATTTCTTTGAATTAAAACAATGTCTGTTAAGAATCGTCGAAAGTTACCAAGTGGTCAAAGAAGGAATTGTGTGGTACAAAGTTGGTTAATAAAGCACGACTGTGATGCCCTCTTATTTAAATTTATATTTAAATTAGATTTTGTTAAAAATGCTATCTTTTTAAAAACAGTAAAAAAAAAAATTCGCCAATGTGTTTTTTTTTCAAAAGTGATCAATTTAACCTCATGTTCTCCAATCTTCTTGAAATTTGGCATGGATATTTCTTATATCATTGAGACTCGGGAGGCGAACATAATAAAACACCCTATAATGGATGCATATATGGTAGCTAGCTGTGTTACGTAAGTACACTCGCGCATTTTAAAAATATTTTTTCTATTGTTTTTTTTAGTTACCGATTTCACTTGACTAGCACAAATTCATCCTCATATCCATCCGTGTAAAAGATAGGGTTTTAACTCTGATTGTTCTATCTATAGAACTTATGGACCGAAAAATCTTATTCCCTAAGCAACAGAACAACGAAATTATATCAACATGGATATAATCTAATCAGGGCAGTCGGCATGACTCAAACATGCATGACAGTTTTCAAGTGATTGCAATCGGGGGTATCTACTAACTATTTCGATCACATGCTGTTTATTTTTGAATTGTTATTTTTTCTCGAATATTTTTTTGTCTATCCTACTTATTTCTAAAGCCTTCGCTAATCTGTAAATTGTATTTAGTTAGTCTTTAAACATATTATGCTCTCATTCGCATGATTTAGCCGGTTTTATTTACATTCTATCAATAAAAATTCTCGTAAGAGATAATGTAAGTTAATACGCCTCGTGGTGAACAAATACTTTGAAAACTGTTAGCAAGTGAAAAACTACTTTTGTAAAGTAACAAACATCTATTATCGCGCGGCCCGATTTGTTGTGGAAAATGCCGTTTATTCAGTCTATTACCAATGGAGCTAGGCATTGTAGGAATGTTATTCGCACGCTCGTGTTGTGTACATGGCGCCAGTCATCTGTTTAAATTCACCAGAAAATTGGAGGCGTAGGTCGTTTTTTAAAAACGTCGGCACCCAATTTAATGCCTAGGCCGACAGCTATCTATCGTCAATCTTTCTTTAATTGATTGTAGTTGATTTGTTTGCATAGAATCATTCAAAGATTATAAAAATCCGTGGCCCAAGCACGAATTTTGACAGCTCAGCAACTGTATCCTATCGTCAACGTTTATATGAAGAATAAGCAGCTCCCCTATCGGGCATTAGGTCAAACTAGCTTTTTCCATACAAAATTTGACGATGACGATACAATTACGAACAATTGAGAGTGTGAACTCAGCATGTGAAGATTTAAAGGGTCAGTCAGCAAAAGATTCATATGAAGATGGAAAGTCTTGGCTCCAAACAGAAGTAGCAGCCTAAATACTGAGTATAATTTTTCATTCTCGAAAACAATAAAAGCAATCCAATTTGCAGTCTGCGATCGGAGGATTATGATGACAACTAGCGGCAAACTCGATGACATCCGGCCGTACCCTCCACTGTGTCCAATGCATCTGTATCGCAATGAATACACAATTACAAGAGCAATTTTTGTGCAATTTGTGGCCACCGAGACTGTTGGAAGCATAATTTTGCTAAACTAGTTTTTACGGGTTAATGCACGAAACTTTATTTATTTATTGACGTTTCTTAGCCTTTACAGGCTTCGTCGTCAGACGTCGTCTGACAAGTGATGTGCGTGAAAACCTAAGAAACAAATACATAATTTTGTTGTTTTTCAAGAACTTAATATCAGCTTTTAATACTTTTTATATAGACCAAAGAGGTCTAACTTGAAGAAAAATCTGTTATTACTTCTCTTCTTCTTTTTCTTTTTTTATGGCATGCACGGTTTGTGCGTTCAGCCAATGTCAAGTAAAATTATTACTTCTCGTGCCTGTACTTTATTTCTATAGTTTTTTTTATAATATAGAATATATTTGGAAATTATGATAACAAGTAACAAAATGATACATTTTTAAACATATTTTTAACAATATTTATTAAAAAATAAATTACATCTGCCGATATTTGGGCTGAGGTTCTCTGGGAGCTGCTTTTCCATGAGACATTTTAATGGTTTATCGATCCTGGAATGATAAAGATATTTTTTTTTCTCATGGTGATAAACATAATATTATAATCTAACTGCGTTCACAACTTTTGGCATAAGTAGAGATACAGGTTCATAAACCTTTGTTTGAAATACTTAAAATCAACATACACACAATATTATTTTAAATAAATAACAAAACACATTAGAATTTAATCTGAAGTTGATTACTTGGTCATATAGGTAGGTAGTCATAAATAAATTTTTATATTTTCCTTATTTTGCCTGGTTACAATTGTAAACAGAAAGTGTATGTACTCACAATTCCTGGAACCCTGCATGGGGCCTGCACGTAGGTCGCATCATTCCTGCTTCATTTATTTCAATTGGGATTCAATCCTAGAACAGAGTTTACTTTTAGTCATAATACACATAAGTACTACAAATAAACAACAGAACAATGTTCTGCGATACAATCCATATTTTTCTTACAGGTTTGAAGAGGCAATAAAAGTTTAGCGAGGTTAAACTTGAGAAGTTGTTCGCATCTCATTCGTCATCATGCGATCGTGGAAGTTAAACAACTTTCTCAATGGCCGGCCATGGGATGAGTGACCGAAAAATTTATTATTATCTCGAACTCCTACGTGTTTTAGAGGGCACGTTAAGTTAAGCCGTTGGTCCCGGCTGTAACTGCAGTCGTTAGCAACCACCAATTCGCAGAACAGTTACCATCAAAGTGGGTTATAGTTAAAGCCCTTAGTATCATAATTTCTAGTTATTTCTGTATTTCCAGATATGTTCTGTGATTACATCTAGTGTGTTAATTTATGTCTGTGTTCAAAATCAGTGGAGACCAATAGACTGATGCTGAAGCCAAGCGCAAGAAAATATAATTTACCATTTCATATTTGTGATTGTTTGGGAATTCTGTTGCTTTTATACTGATAACTTCATTGTAACTGGTAAAATGGTAAAAGTTTTATATTACAACCAAACCGCAATTTCGCAAGCAAGTAGGTCGAGACACGAGAGTGATGTTGGGATGGTGACGACAATTACGTACTTGCCGTATGTGTTTCAAGTATGCAGCACTGAAGCTGTACTTTCTTTACTCGTGTGTGTGTGTTTTTACTGAAAGCAATTGGTAATGTGATCGAATATAATTATATGTGGGATTCTAATTGATAAAAATATATGATCTACCTGCGTCTTACTCCTAAAAGCAGAAAGCTCCCGAGAGCATTAAAATTTATTATACCCTCTCGGTAAATAAAAATTCGTAAGATCTTGAAGACTTAGAAAAATCTTTCTTAATCTCGGGGAGTCCTGAAATACTCGTTCACTTGAAAGTCTTTGAAAAGTAGCGAGTAGTATTTTTTTTTTGGAAAACATGGTTTTATTTTTACCTTCCATGTATCTTTATATAATTTTTTTATAACTCTTTTCTGGGTTCTGAGATGAGATGTCTGGATCACACGGATTCTCAAGTTGAGTCTGACAAGCACGAAATTACTAATAAAACCTAACACTTTTCCTCCATTCATTATTGTTGTAAAACAATTACGAACAAAACAATATCCTGTGTAGCATTCAATTGTTTTTGCATATACAAACCGCAATAGCCTTCATTCTTAGAAACACGTTCCGCAGAGAAAGTAATCACTGAACTCGGCGCTCGCATGGAAACGATTAGCCACGTGGCTCGTCAAGACTGCTTTATTATTTCTGACAGGATCGAGACGGCCGGTAATCGGTATAGGTTTCAAATGCGTCGGTCGCGCCGAGTCAACGTCTGCCGTAATAGGAGCTGTAGTGAGTCACTAGCAATGCGCCCGCGCCGGGCCGCCGGCCGTCGACCCGCGGCTTGCAGGCTATCACTGCCACGCCATGCCCCAACGATGGTAGTGGGTGTGGCAAGTATTTCGATTATAACATTGGTTATAACTAATTGCTTCTCAACTCAACTTCCGCAGGCCTGGGACCACGCAACTTAAACAGGCGAACTCGTTTCACAGTATTCAAGAAGTCGATATCGAAAATATTTCGAGTCCCAATAGAATTTGGTATTTTATGGAATGAAATGGAATTTTAATGTTAGAAACTATTTCGACAGATTTATCATAAAAGTAAGCATCGAAAATATTCTAAAAGTCTTATGGAGTTTTGTAAATGCGAGGACTTGGTCGTCTTAAGCGTAGATATTGCAGTTGTGCTGAAAAATTGTCGGGTTTTTTATCAATAGCAAATTTCAAAGATTTTTTTTTAAAGAAATTGCAGTTTCAGTGTGCTATTCTTTCTTTTATGAATTCCAAATCACTTGTTTAGAATAGAATACAAAGGAATTAAAATAAAACTTGACGATTTCTGTATACAATTTACGTCAATAGTAGTGTGGAGACAGTATTATCATATTCTTACTGGCAACCACATCTCAATGATTCCTCATTTGGCGTTGGTTTTGAGATGTTAACTGACAAATTGGTTTCATATTTCGCAACAACTAATGGAAATGCATAGGTAATCGAGAACCAAACCGCATTGCATGCGAAAGAGAAAGTCCACAGTTCTCTACGGCTGCTAGCACAGCTATTTCAACTCCATTGTGCTCCGAAAATTGGCCTGTTCCTTCGCTGACAATGGACAAAAGCCTGGTGCAATTTAACTGTGAAAGTTTTAGAGTTACACGGTGCGACTGAAAGTTTTATGTTTAACTTTAAAGTTAACGTGAAATTGTGTGTGAAAGGTGATTTCGTTTCAGGATTTTATAGCGTACCTTACGTATGGTGTCTGAATAAAGCATGGATTAATGATTAAAAACAAATAGTATTCGGTTATGTAGTGATGATCTGAGTACGAATTAATGATTATTAGCATCAACCTAATCAATATCCCTACTGCTAGTCCGGCCTTTATAATGGATGGAATAGGGATATTGGTGGATGCTAACGACTGCAGACGATGAATAGTAAATGATACCTAAACTGACAATATATATATATAATGTTAGATTATTTAACGGAAATTCACCTACGAAAGTGACCTCCAATCGTCTGTGACAAGACTCCGGATTAACTTTTTAAAGGTTTCCCTTATTACACGCTTGATTTAAGAGTCATGGCCACATAGTTTAAAAGAAAGAAGTCTGACAGTAAATTTACGATTGATTGGAGATTGCACAACGCGCCGCACACCTGAGGGAAAATGGAGAAGAAGGATAAATAGAAAATCTAGTGGCCGAACCTAACATCATCATACATACAGTTCGCTGCCTCAGTCTGCAGTCATGTGGAAGAATGTGGGAATAATCTAGTAGTCAAGAGAAGCCAAGGGTCTGTGGGACAGCCTAGGTACCGCTGGCTGAACCGCTGGACCAAGTCATGCTGGACTTGCGCGGGCTTCAGGTGGAGAATTGGAGAACAATGGCGCACGACAGGCTAAGGTGGTGTTTCTTATTATCGGAGATTAAGACACGCAACGGGTCGCTGTGCCATCATAGTTTAGTAAGAAAGTAAGACTTTGACAATTTGTCGTCATAGACGCTTAATATTTGTCACCTGAAATACGGAACTCTCGTGTTTGTGTGTCTCGCTTCAAGGAGTACCTATTTGACAAAACGTTCGGCGATCGGTCACGGCCGGCCGGCGCGACGGCGGACGATTGCATTAACTTTTGTTCAGAACGGATTACATTCGAGTTTTACATAACACGGTCGCGCGGTGCCACTATTTTTTACTGTCCTCGCATTCATAGTCTGCAACGACGAAAACAGATTATATTCAATTTCGTTGAGTGAATATTACGTTTAACTGCCTTACAGAAAGAAATGGAAAATAAGATTTTTAACACCAATTCTTTAGTCTCAAACTATGCAGAGTATTTACCACGAATGTTTAATGCTGAAGTCCTAGTGAAGAATGCAGCTCCAATATGATTTTGAGAAAATGGAAAATTAAAAGTTAATCCTTTAAATGCCATTTTCTCAAAATCATATAGGAACTCTTACTGCATGATTCACTAGGACGGAATAATGTACCGTTCAGTAAAAAAAGTAAGTTTTGTTGGTATAGAAAATCTAACCAACTCCTTACAGAACCCCAACCAGGCTGGCTAGCCGCTCGGACAGCGGTCCGTGGGACTAGTCAGGTGACGCTGTGAACGCAGAAACCCAGGATCGGCTGAAGCCGATGCGTGCCGGGCTGCCGGTCGAAACCGGGGGGAGGGGGTTTGACGTATGCCACGCTTGGGTGAGGGCACGGCAAAGTATACCTGCACCAACTAATGGCTCTCAGGCTGCTCGCCGCTGGCCGAATGCACCACGCAATAACTTGCGTCTCGAGGGTTTGTTAACATCAAACCAACACAGCGGGTCATTGGTCATTGTTGTGGATATAAAGCATTTTTTCTCCCCGTCATCGAAAAAAAAGGGGCGCTGCTCAGTTTCCATATAACATTTAACGTTGGCGATACGAATACGGATCTGGAGTTTTACTCGAATTACATGAATGACATTCGAATACGCAAGGTGACCTGCTAGATGGGTCGGTACATTTCTCTGCTACAGCTGTTAATTTGACATCTGAATTCCATTCAAACCCCTAAAGATTTACTTAATCTTTGGTTGCGTCTTGCGTCTCGCACATAAAAACGATCACAAAAGCTCCCATTTAAAACGTCAAGGTGTCGTTAGTGGCACATAAAACCCTACAAACAAACTTTATTTTGGCCGCGCCGCGCCTCTTGGTAGCGCTCCAGTGGTTCATGCGTCAGACAACTAGCTCGTAGTTACATCATAAACACGGTCTGTTTATACGTGAGAAACACCATTATTTTTGTAAGAGTAACGAAAATATTGTATCAAATAAGTTACTTCAGAATGGAAAGAATACAGACTAAATATATCTTAAGCCTGTAATTCTCTAGTCGGTTATACTTTTCTGTACCCTTAGTACGAGTTTGAGATCACGAAAACTATCATAGTTTTCGTAAATGTAAATTAAATTTCAATGTCCATTTTGGTGAAAAGTGTCCAAATATACTTAAAATTTAAGAAGACACAAATGATTTAATGAAAGTATTTAAATACTGTTTATTTGTATTGAAACGAAAACAATAAAATTAACGAGTGCGAGCTCACGAAAACTATCATAGTTTTCGTAATTGTAAAACTCGTACTAAGGGTTCTGGTATATACATGAACATGAACATATAGTTTTTTCGATCTTTCATAAATAGTTATGCTTTCTTTATCATGGATCTTAGGATGGGAATAAAATCTAATCGACTGCGATTTGTACTAGAAAACAATTTAAAAATGTCTGAATAATTCCTCCTTCATGAATAAAAGAAAAGGCACTGTAAACTAGGTACATACATATTTGCATTTACCTGTTTACAGATTTTACAATGTCAAAGACTGAAAAAAGGTAAATTTATATTTCATGCCGTTTATCCTTAAATCATTACGCCCCGCTTCGTGTTATGACAGCGCTTCTGACTTCTGAGGATATTAAGGGCACAAATATTTGTTGTAATATTAATAGTGTCACAAAAGTGTCACATTACGTTATTAATTATAGTGCAGCCCCCTAGCAAGAGCACCGCGATATGATAATATACAATACGATACAATACAATACAATACAAAACTGTTTATTTTTACACCACAAAAAACATAAAACATGAAGTACATAATTAAAGAATCAGTGTAAGGCATTGTCCTAATACAACGGGAGCACGCGAATGAGCGATGCGATCATCGTACGATTCGACGATCAAACATATTGATCTAGAATAGGTGTCCTAATAGACGATCGCGCGATGCATTCGCGCGACTAAAATGTTTAAAAATCTATTCGCGTGAACTAAGTTCACGCGCAATCAAACCTATTAATGATGAATAGGTGTCCTAACTGAACATCGCGCGATGAACCCGTCGCGTCGATAGAAAGCGGGGAGAGGGGCAGGCCTAATAGAACGCGAATACGGCCCGGCTAACCCGTTCCGTATTCGCGTTATAGGACACCCAGTTCGCGATCACGCGATGGTCGCATCGTTTAATCGCGCGATGATCGCGTTATCGCTTTGTATTAGGACAATGCCTAACAATGGGCGGCCTTATCGCTAAGAGCGACCTCTTCCAAACAACCTTAGGATGGAGAGGACAAGAAAGAAGTTGGAGAGACGGCGGTGTAATTAACTACACAAAACAACATAAAAATCAATCAAACAAATATGATCAAAATAAAAAACAATACATACATATATATACCTACTTGAATACATACATATATACATAGTTATGTCTAATTCAGTCGGTTAAGATCTACAAAATGGAAGGGTTACAAGGACATAATTATAGTGAGAAGAATGTAATGCCTTTTTATTACGTTCAAATATCAAATTACTTGAGTCTGACTGTTAGACGCGATAAAACACGTGAAATAATGTAAATTATGGTGCCAATGCCAAGGGGGCAGTATTCGCATAGTATGAGACTAAAAATGTGATTATTTGCTTGGAATTTATTCACTCATCTTAGAGCTTGCAGATGCTCTAAGTTGCTCATAGATGAATTCACTACCATACCCAAACCACAACAATATCCCAAATGGGCATTGTTTGAGTCTGATTCGATTTTTAGCTATATGCTTCACCAGCATTCCCTCTCCCTTAATTGGAGCATCCTTTATCTAGGATAACTGCATTTCGACTTGTATGCTAGCATGAAAAAAAAACTTACCCAACCGGTATAGGTTCGTGTGTCTTTTGTGACCTGCATGTACAAGCGCAAATTGATTATCATGCCGCTCAATGTTTACTATATCCAACATACCCACTTATTTTATAAAATCATCAACAGCCTATCTTAGTCCACTGCTGGACATAGGCCTCTCCAAATGCACGCCACTTAGATCGATCTTGGGCTACTCGCATCCAGCTCCTGCCAGCCACCTTGCGCAAATCGTCACTCCATCGCGCCTGAGGACGTCCTACACTACGTTTGCCTAGACGCGGTCTCCACTCCAGAACTCGTCTACCCCAACGGTTATCGGTTCTTCGACAAATATGGCCAGCCCACTGCCACTTCAACTTGCTAATCCGGTGGGCTATGTCGATAACTCTGGTTCTCTGCCGGATTACCTCATTTCTGATGCGATCCTTCAGAGAATTTTATAAAATATTGTTATTTATTAATAGTTACTACAGTGTGAAAAGTATATAATTATTTATTGTAACTAGATGTACAGCGGTGAATGTAGTGTACGAATAAACCTTTCTGGTTTTTGTTTGCACTATAATATGTATTATAATGGTAATAAATATTATTTGATTAAATAAATAAAAAAAACTATCTTACCAATTAGTATGTTGGTCAGGCAGGACTCAGGACGCTTTTGGCGGCGGGGATGGTGTGGGCGGAGCTGCTGGTGCAGATGTTCCCGGCTTCCCTTGCTGCGCCCGCGCAAGCTCCGCGGCGCGTTGTGCCTCTACAGCTTGCAAATATTGAGGATCCGGCAGCCAACCTCTGGCGTGAAATAATCAGACCGAAAAGGGCGTTAGAAGGTCCCTGATATAGAGCTCATTGCATTTCATTTCATTTTTTTATGAAGAATAATCCATATAAGGGACCTTCTAACAGCCTTTTCGCTTAGGGGTATTTTTGAAACACCGTGTATAAACGCGAAGTTTGTGAGTGTGTATGTGTTTATTACTTCTTCACGCCTAAACGGCTGGAGCGATTTTAATAAAATTTGGTTTGGAGTTAGCTGACACCCTGGATTAACACATAGGCTACGTTTTACTGCAGGAGAATATCCCTAATAAACCGCGGGGCACAGCTAGTGACTTATATAAACAAAAATATCAGTATAACGGTAATACGATTCCGTTCCGTCCGGCTTCAACTAGCGAGCTTCTCCTAATTTTAATAGACATGTGTTTATTTATTTTTAAGCATTTAACTGCTAGATGTTTAAATCTAAAGAAAAGTTTACTAGAAAAAATCCACGCGGACCAGGCAGCGGACGGGACTCGAACCCGCACCCTTCGCAATCCGGGCGAATGCACTGACCATTATGCTACCACGGGCCTATTGGCCGCGTTGAAATTTTCGTAGCCTTAAACTGCAAGGCAGCGCCATCTCTTCGCATTGTAGGTAACCCACAATGTCAAATGAATCACATGTTAAACACGTCACTTTGGCCACACTGTAGCACGAATTAATGATTCTCGCTAGCGATCCCAAAAATTATCCTCAATAAGGCCACATTTGACATTTATCTAGTGTAATAGCTTTGTCTTCGTCTAGAAACCATAGTGTCAGGTTGTTAACCTTTTCGGCCTTAATACAAAACTTATACTAAAGTTAAACCTGGACTAAAACTGATGCTGTCTTTTGTTTGCTAAAAAGAGGATAGAAACAACCTTAGGTTTAAACAAAGAATAACTTTAGTTCGTATTTTGGAATAAGGCGGTTTAATTTCATGCTTGCCTACCTATTTATTTAAAGTTTATTGCCACAATTACAAGAATGGACAAAAGGCGGACTTAACGCTAAATGCATTCTCTGCCAGTCAACCTGTAGGCATAGGGAAATTCACATTAAAAAAAGTTATTAACTATAAACATACACCAATAAAAGTATAGTTACTTTTTTTTTAAATATTTAGAATACATTTAAATATATACATACATAATCATTATTAACACAGTATATAAAATATATTGATGACGAGACTGTGAAGGGAACTTGTGAGTAAAGTTTAAGGTTATTAGCTTTCTAGGAGAAGTTCATGAACTTTCTTCTTAAAAATGAACCTATTAGGTGACCTTCCAGAGTCGTCAAGATTGAAGGGCAAAGGAATCAGACATATAGCCAGAGTGAAAGAGAGGAAGAGATAGTGCAAGAGTATCAGTAGAACGAAGTTGAAGGTCATGTCATAGTCACTATCTATTGTAGTAGTCCTGTAGAATGCAAGCTATATAATGACTTGAGGTACAAGATTCGGCAGAGTTGTATGGAGAAAATAATACATCCTTTACACCGTAATGCAATCGAATGAAATCCGTAGCTTATCTAAATACCGTAGGTGCAATTGATAGCCGAAACCAATAAAATTGTTTGCTATCAATCGATGTCTGTACAAGTTACGTAATTTGGTAGAGCTCCGGTGCTTAAGTACTAAAAACTACGTGACCAACAACAGGTACCTAACATTACTTCATATTCTAGCGTTTCCAATGGTTGATAATTTTTACAAAGCTTTAGAGAAACTGGAAAACGACTAGATTTTCTATTAACTTTTGTTATGTCACGTTTTCACTACAAAGTTGACCATCTATAGGGTTTAAAGTAGGGACATTATATTTAAATTGTTTATCTGAATTTAAAAATCTTAACTCTGGTATAGTTGCTTAATTCTTTGATGTATTTATAATTATTCCAAAATCACAAACAAATAAAACTAACACGTTATGTTCTGGGAAAAAACTGGCAATTAGTCACATTCCATCGCACGCAAGTTTCAATTCTTTCCGTCAAATTTTGCACATACATGATGATCGAGTATAAAGATAATTTGCTACCTTAAATCAATTACAATGGCCTGATTTTTGTCAGCGGAAAAGTCCTGAATCGTTAAAAAAAATGACCGCCAAGGGCTTGTCACGGACTCACGCACACGGTGTGCTAACTTTTATTGCCCGAAAATTTAGAGAAGCACACTCTAGGGAAGTAAATATTACGATTATATTATTATTATAAGTAGATTACGTAGTTTAGGAAAAACAGAAAACGTTTCAAAGAATTGCTGGCTGCGTCTAGTCACATTAGTTCAATTTTTTCGGGGACTCCCGCGTACTTTTGTCCTGTCCGGTAACGTGGGTGTCTTCGGCGGAGGACTTTTTGTACGCCGGAGTTAATTCCTCGTGTCCGTGTTTTACTCGATGCAGTTGTAAGCGATCTATTTTGGCGAACTTTATTTGGTGAAAAATGTCCGCGAATAAAAGTCCCTCGTCTGTGCACTGTGCGCAGATCCCTACTCGGAAATTTTTCGTAGAACAAAATTACAGTAATACGTTAGTGCGTCCGCCCGGCTTGCGGAAGCTGCTGGTTAGAATCCTGTCTGAATCCTAGACCGAGTGGATTTTTCTAGTAAAAGTTTTCTTTAGATTTATTAATCTAGCAGGTAAAGAAAAAAATACAAAGAATCTTTATATGAAACTACTATTAAAATCTCTCTTTTGCGTTTTGTGCAGAGTTTGCTTTTAGTTTAGTTTTGTAATAAATAATATTGAAATTTACTTCCGAACAAATAATGCATCATATCCTACGAATTGTATAGTACATAATTGTATATAATGTTTGATACTCAATCACACCTGGCTTTCGGCACACATATTTTATAATCTGGGTTGAGACAAGGGATATTTTCATTCCGGAAAAAATATAGGATCACGTGAGATTCTCAAAAAAAATCAAGCGAACAAATTCGCAGGCGGAAATGAGTAAATAATGGTGACGCAGTTTAAAGAAAGTCGAGCACCAACCTATTTATTTGTCGTGTAGGTATAAATCAAACAATCTTGTGAAGAGACATTTTCAAGGTGGGATTGTCTGGCCCGATCGTCATCTTTTGGCCGGGCGCGCCTTGACCCGCCGCGGGTTTGCCCGGGGGGTTGCCCTGGCTCGCCGCAGGGTTGCCGCGCGGACCACTACTGCCAGGAGCAACACTTCCGTCCATCTTGACCGGCAACCAACCCCTGGCACATAATATACAGAATCTGTTTAACTGACGATTCCAAAATTTGGCAAAAAAATAGAAAAAATAAATGGGTCTAATTCAGGCATGATTCTCTTAGCTAAAAAGAGAACCAGCAACCTTTGGTACTGCCACTACCACCATTTAAGTACCATTAAGTGGACTGCACCTCGTTTGCCTGCATAAACATAAAAAAACAACAGTCTCCGCTTCTTTTTTTTATACAGAGTGTGACAAAGATGCACTGTGATCATATTTAATTTTAGGTTCAGAGAAGAATATCAGAATCGAGCCCAACGTATTTCTGAGCAACGGACCTCTTAAAATGAAAAAAAAAAACTATTCATTGATAGATCGGGCCATTACCCACATCCAAAGCCAAACACGCAAATCCATTAAACACACAACAAATTAACTAAAGTTTGGTACCTATTTTATTCAGATATTTAACCTTACATAGTTTGATAAGTAAATTTATATGTATGTTAAGCTACTCAGTACCTATTGAATAAATATTTTTCATCATCATCATCATCAGCCTATTAATGTCTCCACTGCTGAAACACAGGCCTTCCCTATGGATGGAATAGGGAGATAGGGCCATGACCCACCACGCGGGCCCAATGCGGATTGGCGGGTGCTAACGACTGCAGATGCAGCCGGGACCAACGGCTTAACGTGCCTTCCGAAGCACGGAGAAACTCGAGATAGAAGATTTTTGGTCACCCATCCAATGACCGACCACTGCGAAAGTTGCTAAGATTCAACGATCGCAGCCGAACGCGCTAACCACTTGCGCCATCGAGCTCCTCTAATATTTTTAAACGATGTCAAACAGCTAGTTTCAAAACATTAATGAAAGGACCCATTTGAAAACTACCAATATAGTCACTATATTTAGCATGTTTTTGTGCTAGTAAACGAAATCGTCTTTGAACTTGACTCCTCGCAAGAGTTATAAATTGAAGGTCATCTCGCTTGCACGATGTAAGTGAATTAGCACATCCTAGGCGCAGACGGACATATGCTAACAGATTCACAGCGAGACGACAATAACTTCAAATCATCCGTCATGCTGGACCGATCGGTGACCACACCAGCCAGTAGAAACACGACCTTACCATTAAAACTCTAAAGTCCACTATTGACTGACAGCTACAAGTTGTACTATTAGCATATGTTTATAAAAGACATCCTACCTAGATATCATATGAAACAAACAACATTGTTTTCTGCTCTGTATATTCTGTATGCGATAAAGATGTTTCGCAATTTCGCCGATTTAATATCTAACGTTTGCGGCATCACGAATCGATAAGCCTGATAAAAAAATCCTTTACACAGACCACTTCAAAATAAAAACTGTCATTGATTCTATTAAAGTATTTTTAATACTTATATAAATATTGTAAATAAAATAATTATGTCCAAATGTTGAATAATATCATCAAAATAAAATTTAAATAATAAATTAAATGCTTTCAGAAAGAGTTATTTAAATTAAAATAATCATGAAAATCGTCATCATTCATTGCCGTCTCCATCAGCATTTGATTTATATTCTGCGGTACTGTCTGGTTCGAGATCATATGATACAGAATCAACAGGTTCCGGTTCTGGTTCTGGTTCGGATACTACTTCCGGTTCAGGCACTATTTCTTGAGCTTCAACTGTGTCAGTTGCGGAAGCAGCTTCAGAAACTGCTGCATCAGTGGCTGATAGTTTAGATTTCTCATAATCACCCAACTCCACCCTGGAAAGAAGCGTAAAATTTATATAGGAAGCACCAAAATATTGAATCGAAATACTAGATGTTTCTAAAAAAAACTCCGAGAAAAAAACAAGAAAATACTAAAAAAATAGAGAAAAAAACATACCGTCAAGCGTCATTGGTTTACTGTTTGTCTCAGCGAACAAAAATATGTTGTAACCAACGTAAAATAGTATTTTATAATGCCAAATAACATTGGCAGTTGTTATAATGGAGTAATCCACGGCTCCTTAGTGGCCGGGGTAGCAACCATTAGCTCGTTCTCAATAGGTACTGATATAGTTGGATAGTGTCCAATTTGAATACGAGCTGAAAAACATTGTGCGTAGACAGCAGCATGATGGAATGAAAAAAAAACAACATCGTTAATCGACTATGCAACAGACTAAAGGCCGAATATGCAATATTGCTTAATTTAGATCTTAGTCAAACACTTTTCAAGTTTCAGCATACTATCAGATACTAGTATTTTACTGAAATTCTTAGAACCATTCAATTTAAAACCATAATTTAAAGATTTTCAGAAAACTTTGAGCATAACTCAACGGACTGTGTAAAACACAAGCTTGAATTTCAATACATAAACATGGGCTATTCTATCATAAAATCAAAGAATAAATTGGCCGAAATTAGGAAGTTTATAAATCAAGACTGTGAAAAGATTTATTTGCTCAAACAATTTCCTGGCTTCCTTTGCGGCTACGTGGGACGGCAGATTACACCTATTTATGCCTGAAAACTATAAGACATATCTGCAGGATGCACCCACTCCACTGATGGGCCATTAACAATAATATACCGAGTTATCAGAAACAATAAACACCCTGCAGCAGTGCAGCTGTGGTAATATTTTTACGCTGATATAAATTTATATTTATAGCCAAGAATTTTCAGTGTCGCATTAAAACAAAAACAAACAACTAGATCAAAATGAGTCAAAGCAAATATTTTTACATTTCATGATAAACAATTTAATGGAATTAGGGACAGTAATTAAAATGATCACGTATCGAATATATTCGAGTGTATGTAAACACATAATTTGATAGATTAAAAGTTGTAGGGTATAACGATTGAATTGTAGGGCCCTTCTGGGAAAGTCCATCTTACAGAAGACTCAGTAAAGTAACATAAATAAAATAAAATAAATATTTCCGACAAGCACACCAATTAGCCTAGCCCCAAAGTAAGCACTGTAAGGCTTGTGTTATGGGATGCTAAGGTAACGGTTAGAATTCATATATGTGTATAAGTATATTATATAGAAATACATATTAAACATCCATGACTGGAGTACAAATGCTTGTATTTATCATACAAACATCTGCCCCCACCGGGATCGAACCCGGGACCCCTCGAGTCGGCGACACCATGAAACCCGGCGTACAAACCACTCGGCCACGGAGGTCGTCATATTTTGGTGGTGTTGTGTCCTATCGATGAGTGAGGTTCCAGTTCTTTACGGCCAGGTAGGTGATGAGGTCTTGATAGACAACGCGCGAATGATACCTAAACGGTATCGCAAGCGTCTGTAGGCTCTGGTGGTCGCTTACCATCAGCAGTGCCAAATGCTTGTTCGTCATCCAGATGTAGGTATAAAAAATGGGTATTAAATATCGTTAGCACGTGAAGTGATCCTGTCTTGATTTGCTTACACGACGGTAGGAAGCAAATGTAAGTGCTAAATGACAGAAACATAAGGTACAGAAGTATAGAAAAATAACAATATTCTCTGGTAAGTAGTGTTGTGGGAGTAAAAAGCGAGTTGATGGAGTGGCTAAGGCTGTGGTGCGTTCTCCTGCGGCTACCTTCATAAGCACGTGAAGTGATCATATCTTGGTTTGGTTACACTACGATAGGAAGCAATTGTAAGCGCTAAATGACAGAAACATAAGGTACAGAAGACCAGAAAAATAACAATATTCTCTGGTAAGTAGTGTTGTGGGAGTAAAAAGCGAGTTGATGGAGTGACTAAGGCTGTGCGTTCTTCTGCGGCTACCTTCACAACAAGAGACCACTTATTTATGTTTAAAATGAGATATAATTTATGTTTCGTGTCTGTATGTGATACAAAATAATATAATCTTTTGTTGTTTGCATTTGGTCACAAAATGCCCTTGGTGTATATATAACTTCAAAAAATCTTACAGCATTGACTTGTCAAGCAGAAGAGTGTCATTATATAGTTCTCTTTTGTTGGGTAAATTTTACTTCTGCTGATTTTTTGTTATAATTACATCTTTATTATTATTTTTTTAAAATAAACCCGCACTGTTTTTTTATTAATTCAAAGCATAATCACGTAGAATGTTAAAAAATAAACGTTTTGAGTACCTATATATAATTGGCTAAAGACTAATTCTCAATTTAGGGCCGTTCTTTTCAAGATATTAAAAGAACCTTCAGATCGTTTGACAACGTGTGAATAAATAAATAAATTAATGTTTGTCTAGGCACCCGTGCACTTGGCTCACCTCCAGACGAGTCGCGGTGCGTATTGTACGAGTATGTAGTATCTATTGATGTCAGAAGCGAATTGATTTGGTTTATTTTCCTAGTCGGTGTTGTTTTGTTCGAATATTCTGTCTGCCCTAGTCTTAGTGCGTTACTACTGTATTTTCATTTATAAACGATGCAGTATTTTTTACTCTTAACCTTTAAATTTATTGTACTTACCTTGGATGAATATTATGTAATACAGGGTCATTATGATAATGAAGAACAATGTATAGATTATTTTATATATTTATTAGGGGTAAGGACCTGGTGATCCGTAGTACAGGTTAACGCCTATTTCGGATACCAGCTTCTTACAACGCCTAATAATATTTAAGTGTTGCTTAACCTGTATTGTATGTGCCTTAATTTATTGTAAGAAGAAATAAAATTTATTACTATTATATATATTTTGAGTTTAATGATAGCAGAGGTCTACAAAAATTGTTTATAGCATATCTGACATAAAATTTCGTTATCATAGTACATAACAAAGGATGCTTTAAATGTTTTCAAATTGCAAATTTACAGACATATAGAGGAAAAAACAACGTGTAACAGAAATGAATTCATTGACGCATTGAGGATAACAATTTAATAATAATTTATTTTATTTGATGCGAACGTAATTTTTTGAGATAAATCAAGTCGTGAAAATGTGTTTAGTTTGGTTTGATACCTTAACACAGTCGTTACAGCAAAAGTTTATCATTTTTTAAGGTTCCTAAACCTAAAAAGGAAAAAACGGAACCCTTATAGGATCACTTTGTTGTCCGTCCGTCAGTCTGTCAAGACCGTTTTTCTCGGAACGCGTGGAGGTATCAAACTGAAATTAATATCTAATACTCAGGTCTACTGTCCCTTGGAGCTTAAGCTTGGAAATCAAACTTCTAAGCCAAAGCAGTCAAAAGATACAGCCGTTTATGCCGCAAATTTTCGAAACTCATTCATTCATTTCGAAAAAAATTTCGGTACTTCCCGTGAACTTAGAATCTTGAAATTTGGTACGAAGTAACGTCTTATAGTACAGATAAAGGAAAAATTGCGAAAACGGTAAATTTTCAGTTACATTTGTACGGAACCCTCTGTGCGCGAGTCTGACTCGCACTTGGCCGGTTTTTCTGTTTTCTTTCAGGTGGAAACAAGATAAACTGGCAACCTGGCACATTTTTTTCCGACATCTCCAGACAAAAACTCAAGTCTGTCTGAACAATGGTAAATGGGGTGTTGTCAAGGTGTGAATGTTGTTACAGAGTGAAGTACCTATGTGTTAATTAGTCTCATGGTATTGAGGTGTTTTAAATCCCGTTAAGGCAAATTATTTGAACGTATGTCATATGATTTGAATGTGTCCTATCATGCAGATTTGCTCCATACTTACTCGACACAGGGGACATGATTGAACTATTTGTGGGGGGCTGGCGCAGTGCAACAACCTCGCACCCATGACATTATACTAGCTAGACCTAGGGCTGCCGTCGCTTATGTCGGAGAAACACTTTAAAACACCGGGAAACTGTGTTAAGTTGAGTTAAAATACCGGACACCAACGAAAAACATTTTGATCTGACTCAAAATGTTTATATGCGTTCTTCTCCCATGGAGAGAGTGGATGAATACGTGTATTTGGGGCCAGGAGATGGTGATTGGGGCGAAGAACCAAGGAATGAAATAATGAAGTAACGTTATAAGTAACTAGATAATGAAAAGGTGTAAGCTCGAGACGATTAAATTTCGGTCGCAGCTTCCTAAGTCAATATTAATGATTTAGCTTCTATTTGTGTTAGTTACTAAACGTAACCTTGAAATGAGTTTGTCAGACGATGTTTTTAACGTATCAGTTGCTATGGACGTATATTCAAGTCATTTATTAAATAAAACTAGTTTTTCACGGGTTAATGCACGAAACTATATTTATTTATTGATGTTTCGCAGCCTTTACAGGCTGCTTCGTCGGAATAATTCGCCAATAAAGGCTGCGAAACGTCAATAAATAAATAAAGTTTCGTGCATTAACCCGTGAAAAACTAGTTTTATTTAATGAGTGATGTGCGTGAAAACCTAAGAAACAAATAAGTCATTTATTGTTTATTCAAATTGAAGCATAAAAATAATTAAGTTTTTATAAGAAATAAATTAGACTCAATTAAAAGTATGTTCGATGTTGAACTAGATAACTATGACAATGATCTAAATGCAGTACAGAATTGGCAGATAATAAAGTTTAGCAGTAACAATATTTTATGTCTCAAAAATATTACTACCTATATCATTGTAGGTATAGGGATTACAATTGTATTGTTGTCTGAAACAAAAACACATGGCAGTTGAAATATATTACAACAATTGATTAAAGCAGACAGATGATAAGCATATTTATAATAATATATAATGATAAGCATACTTCAACGATGGTCCCAATGGGCAAGGCGTTGTTCCCGAATATAAGTTTCATAACTGCTGCACTGCAAAACTTCTAAGCTATTAAAAAATAATAAGTGTCATTTCATTTGTTAAAAGTTTTTAAAATAATATACCTAAATCATCACCCCGAGGAATAGGTTTTTCATAAATTTTGATTTCATTATACTATAAATTACAGTTCCTAATTTTTTTCAAGACCAAATTGATTCTGTATATCCCAATTACCCAGAAAGAGATACAAATATCAATCAACTTGAACACGATTGTTAAGTGATACTACTGGTTCAAGACTGTCTTTTTATTTGTGCCGGTAAAAGCCCACACCAGGCAATAAATCCTGGGTCTGAAGGAATAATGACTGCAGTTTGTTACAATGCAGCTGCGTCTCCCGCGTCCCGCCTGCAGCGAACCAGTACAGGAATGCTGCTACTTGTAGATTAGCGAACTAAGCAGACTGGAACGGCTATAATCTATAAATTTTCTATCAATTTTCAATTTATAACGATCTATTCTATCTTTCGCTTGCGGCTTTCTCTGATTACTATGATGTTTAAATCACAGGGATACTAAGTTTAGGTACTCTTTTCGATATGAATTACATACCGCGAGCTAAAGTTGTGTTGACATAAGTAGGCACCTACTTATGTCAACGTCTTCGCTTTTGTGGTTGGAATTTCATAATTTCTGCAGTATCAGTTTTTACAGATACCTAAAAACATAACCTTTTAGATGAGCAAGAAATTAGGTTTGAACTTAATAGAGGGATATTTATGAATAACTTTAATTTCAGCTGGCATGGTCTCATCCATCACACACGTAGGACGTCTCCCACTCAAACTGAGCGTACCGCCAAACCCAAAACGAAAAACCTCAAATGAGCGTAGTATTTTTTTCTTGCACAGGTCATAGATGCGACTATGGCCTTTTTTTTTAAAAAAAATGATGTGGTGTCGTGGGACACCAGGTAGGAACGAAGTTCCTTCGGCTAACGTAGAATCGACACAAATTGCAAACTCGCTTGTGTGCGACTGTCGCGAATGCGCACGTCTCATTTAACGGTTTTATTCCACGCACTTTTTTCCACGGATTTTTTCTTACGGCTTTACTATCACATTTCTTTCAGTTCGGTCGCGCAGCAAAATCCCTATCCCCTCCAAGCCTGCCGTAAGGAACTTCGTTCCAAAAGTAAAGATGCGAGTATAAGGCCTGTGCAAGAAAAAAATACTACGCTCTTTTATTATAAAAAAAAACGAGTGATATATCAAAAAGCAGAACCAGTGAAATCGTGCACTTGCACGTGGAGTTGTGAAATAATCGCATTCGCGTCGCTCATACGGAAAAATTAAGAATCTTAAACCAGGAAACGAGGAATTTGTTCTCATTTGCAATGTACCGCCGCCTGCGCCCGGAGTTCTACATCTCATCTTTTCCTTGGACCATGTCACGTTGTAATAAGAGTTATTTCAGCTTGACGGTGTTTGCGACTTGTATCAAGATTGCACCAATTCTCATTACGGGATGTCTGCAGGCGGCAGACACTCGTTTCCTTGCTGGGAGCCCTTCTGTTACTATAATACTAAGTACCTAGATGATTCCTTTGCAGTGAATCAAATAAATTTTCTATAGCATCCGTCGCGAATAATGTGTATAAGACACATTGATTTATGCGATTAAATTCCCACGGCTTCATTGTAAAGTGAATAAATATGAAATTATTGTGAACGAGGGCTTATGAGATAATATTTATTTATTCAAGATACATTAAACCAATATAACATGTATATACCTAATTCAATAGTGTAGTCGTCCTTTCAAACTAACAATAGATTCTTATAAAATTTCATGAATTATATTATTTCAATACTGTAAACATATAAAAAATGTCAATAAATATGTCAATAAAAATAAATTAAAGTCAATTTAAATAAATGTCAATTAAGAAACTATAAAAATAATTTCAATTTAGGATGCATTAGGCATTAGGAATATTAGGATGCATAAGAATATGAGTGAATTTCTTGGAATAAGGGAGCATGAGTTATTACAGATATTCATGGAAATATGGTACTTTCGTGAAGTCCTAAATGCTTTAATCAGAAAGGATATGTTGGATTAAAATCGGGACAGTTGACGTAACAGATTCTTCGACGACAGAATGTGCGTCTGTCATCAAGTACGTAAGATGATATAATTGATTATATAAGTTTTGATTTAAGTACGATGGTAGAAAGCAGTAGATGGAATTAATTAATGTAACGTTTACCTTATAGACGTATCACGCTTAGACGTGTTTCGCTTAAACGATATATAGGTTAATTCTATCTTAAAATTCAGAGATCATGCATATTGGCAAACTTCTGACTATCGATCATTGGATAGATTCTGAGGCGTCTTCGCCTAAAGATAAGAGCAGTATTATGTTATATGCGACCGAACTTGCGTCTCAAAGACAGATTTATATAAACTTCTTAGAAGCAATCTTGTCTAAAAGCTAAATCAGCAAGGAATAGTCGAAATTAAAAACATTTCGCTCGTCGGCATTTAACATCAATATACCAATAAGTACATCATGATCATTAGATTTGTAATGGGTTTAATAATAATTTTGCAGATGTTCAATAATTTTCGACAGTATAATACTTTTATCTCTAAATAAACTCCACAAACAAACTAGAGAACAAGATATCGTAACTATCAAAGACCACACACGAGCAAACATTTTATATTGTTTACATATCGAGCAACTGTAATTTAAATATAGTTACACGATAGTAAGAACACAATCACTACTTAAAATAAAACTAACGATACACATTATACAGATAAATTGTAAAAAGTAAATTGAACTAATAACAATAATACAGTCGGATCACGTAAACTTTGGAGAGTGAATAATCTGGTCACAGCAGAAAAACTTGATCTGGCAGTCTTTATGGGACGTCAATCAAAAATGTAATGTGTGCAACGTTTTAATTTTTGCTACTGTCAGCCAACTGCAGACTTGTCGTCGTCCGACTGTACCTATTCTATTCAGTGAAATCAATTCAAAATACATACTACATACTTATTAGATTTAGATCGAGTAAACAGGTTATAGAAAAACATATTATCGTGTTTGCTATCGGTGTTTTTATCGGATTGATCTTATACAGATTGCTAGAGGTGAAATGTACGTCTATTTTTACGCATCGATCGGGTAAACGATTCGTTTTAAGTTTACGATGCCTGAAATTATTTTAGCGGCAATTGAGTTTTCAATATTTCTAAGCAGACATTTTTATGCATTTCAATAATCATTAATAATTTGTTAATAGATTAACTGCTCTCATGGTAACGTTGGATAAAAAGAGAAATGAATAATTTTAAAAACAAGTCAGAACAAATTATAACAACAAAAATTAGTTCAGAAATCAAATACACAATGGAAATAATAGACTACAAACTGGTCGAATCAATGGTCTTTGCGATAACAAATATTGTACCTCTGGCTGCACCGAAACTATTGAAACTAATAAAACGTCGTATTTTTAGACCGGCCAATTATCCCAGGAACTTGGCGCGTGTCACACACTTTAACAGTTTCTATGACAGACGTGCGACTGGGGAAACTTCAATTAATTAACGCCATTGTAAAATTATTGATGGAGGGCAAAACCCAGGATCCAATTTTTTTTCAGAGAAGGACAAGCGCAGAAAACTGAATATAATCCTGGCAAGGAAGCAAATTAAAACCTAAAGGTAAAATGATTTCAATCGTTCCATTTACAATAACAGCTTAAATTCAAAAGTGTTTGCAATCGTATTCGAACATTGACGGTATTAGAACAGGATTGGTAGGTAACCGGTTTGTACTCGCTTAAATTAAATGACTCGTGTGGTATTAGAATTTGATCCATATATGCATTGAGTTCCCCTGCTGCGTTCCACAGCCCACTGTATCATATGCATTTTATATTTATGAGACATGTCATCATCAAATCACCTTAATATATTGGCAGTGCTGTTAAACACGACGAATAAAAACAATCTCTAATTTGCAGTCGACGAAAACCATTTTGTTGGTAACTTAACATCAACGTTACCATAAAGTACCGAACTCAGAAAAGGACTCCTAAAAGCAGTGCATCGCCCTAGCCGTCGTCGGTCGTAAGGAAATTATCTATTCCCGTAGGATGTGTTAAAATTAACCGGGAGAGATGGAGCGGCCAGAGCCAACCATGTAAGGAGCGGTGGGGGACCAAGAACGGAGCAGGAATACTTGAGCCCTCACAGGGCTGGCGACAATTTAACCTCTGATATACTTTAATCGTTTATGTCGTGAATTTTGAATAAGTACCAATGAAGTCTAAACTGTCATTGATAGTTCAAGCAGCAAAGTTCTGGCTAAATGGGAACAGTTACAACTTAATTGAGATTGCTTTAACTAAGACTTTACCACGGCCCTTATGCTATTTCACGGATTAATCGCACATTCGCGACATAAGGGGAAGAGAAAGTCCTTCTTGCAAAGTCTACTTAGGGTTAATTTTTCGATTCTGCGTTAATATTTATCTGTCAGTCACATTATTAGGGACCATTTCTTTTCATTGAAAAGGCGTAGATTTGCGAACTGATAGCATAGTTTTCTACTTTCATATGTGCTTGTAAAAGGCACCCTATATCTTGACTTCAATTTGAATTTATCTAGGGATTGAAAAATTTGCACAAAAATGATGATGAATTTTTAAGCCAGCGTATAGTACGTTGGTTAATCATTTCCAGTCCAGTTGACTCGGAGAAGAACCTATATTGGTAGGACATCTTTCTCCTTTAGCCAGCCCTGATGCACCAGAACTAATGCAAATAAGTGTAGCGCGGACACCGCGGAGGCACGCTCGCGACGACGACGCGACGTTTTTAGATCTGAACACCACGCGGCAGAATTGGCTATTTTAAGTTCTTTTGTTGCTTGTTACCATGCAGCTCTTTGGGCTTCGGAATCAGATAAAATCATCCATTTCCGATACAATCAAGAAGAAATATCAAAGAAATATTAGCAGCAAAATTCGTTGTGTAATTCAGAATTCTTAAAGGACTTTTGCTCCTTTGGACAAGAAACCTCCAATTGGGAATCAGTTATGGTGATAGCCAATGCGGTGCGTTTCGTTGCCGCAAAATGCCATCTTTACAGTTGAACTTCACTCACTTAGTGGAAAAACTTTCACTGCTAGACCTCGTGAATATAAAAGACATAATAGATTAACTTTTCCGTTTAATTCGCATAATAGAAAGAACTAATTGAATGCCTATTTCTTACTGAAAATTTACTAGATATTCTAGCTGTAGCACAAGACACGCGAGCTATTAGTTTTACTTTCAAAGATAACACGTAACTAAAGACAGACTTCATCAGAATTTGAAATGAAAATGTCGTGAAAGAAGCGAGAGTTAGGAAAATATTACCTATTTAGTGTCGTTATTCATGCAATTCATTTTTTATAGGACCATATATTCATTGTTTTTTTTTCTTAGCTCAAAGGGAAATATTTAAATGACAGCCTAAAAATTCTGCCAATAAATCTGCACCAGTAAAGTTAGCTAAAATTCTATTTATTTGTGGTCGCTGTCTACGTCTGTTAGAAATAGAATATCCTAAGTGCCTGCAAAGCCTTTCAATACCTTTAAATAACCTTCTTAAAGCACCCTTCCAAAAATAGTGCCGATCAATCACCGCCAAGGCTGCATATCGATCAGCAAGGAAATTAAGAATTAGCTCTATGGATGGAAAGCTTGAGTGGGTGTCACGATCATAATATCCCTGAGAGCACGTGACGTTGCTCCCATGAAACCTAACACTTGAGAATTATGTTGAATTCAGCAGCAAACTGCGAGTTATTTATTACTTACAAGGGCAAACGTTCAATTGGAATAACGAAGTGATGCAAGGGCACGCAAATGTTCATGACGTATTGATATTGATTATTGCAAGACAAAGGTTTCCCTATTAACTTTCTTTTTAATTTTGTATTTTATTTTTTGTTTTCCCAAAAGATTTTTGCTGTCCGTTTAACAAATTTTCTGTGGAACTCATTAACATACCATGAATAAAACAACCGAAATGTCTAGTATTATCATGTACCTATATAGATATTTATTTCACTCTGGTCTTCTGTAAACGGTTATCTGCTATACTATCTACCCTACCGTCACATAAAACAGAAAGAGTTTTTTGTGTTTTGTGCCTGCCAAATTTCTTAGACGGGTTTTAAGAAATTTTGAAATATGATGAAACCCATCGTTGTGTGAAACAGCGAACAATTTCGCATATCGTTTATCCCGAACTCGACAACTTTAATTACACGGTTGAATGTCTATGAAGGCCGATAAGTAGGTACTAGACTGCATCACCTACTGACGATTTTGAGCAAAAGTCGCACTTTATTCCTTAGAAACAAGATTTACATTACAGTGATGTTGCAGTATGTGACCACAAAGGACCCAGTCACTTTTTACTTAATAAATATACTTATGTACAGTTTACTCTTTATAGTACAGCACATTAACCCTACATAAATAAATAAATATAAATAATGCAAGAAAGGGAAAAACTATTCCATTTGAGAGATTGCGTTGCGTAGCCAGTTAAGAGCTGCGGAAAACCATGTATGATGGAATCGCTCCCCTTTAAAATAAAATAAAAAAATCACAACAACATACTATAACCTTTTCCCTCAAATTAACGCGGGTGAAACCGCAGGGCACAGCTAGTATTTAAATAAAAAGAGCATGAGAATGCTTAATGTCACTTAGCTGCACTGTTCTTTGAAGATACACTCCCGATAGGGTAATCTATTTTTTTGTGAGAGAAAGCTACTATATCTTTTCTCTTATATTGTTTTAAACTTTCATGGTCACTAACATTATAGTAATATAAGTTATTTACGGGATTGTTACCATGTTCCTTGTTTTTAGCAAGTTTCCGATATTTCGGCACTGTTGCAAGCGCCATGATCACGGAGTAACTGGAGGAGTTACTCCGTGATCATGGCGCTTGCAACAGTGCCAAAATATGGGAAACTGGAGGAGTTATTCCGTGATCATGGCGCTTGGAACAGTGCCGAAATATTGGAAACTGGAGGAGTTACTCCGTGATCATGGCGCTTGCAACAGTGCCGAAATATCAGAAACTCACTAAAAACAAGGTACATAGTAACAATCCCTATAATCTATAATATATTACTATAATCTTTTCTCTTTTAACTATTTACCTATTCCAGTTCTGAATACTTAGATAAGAACCCATGACCCGTATGACATGCGCTAAAGCAATTCAAGGCGTGCAAGTTTTGACTGGTTTATATCGAATTACAGTCGCACTATTTGTAGTGCGACCAGTGCCGTGTTTGACCTATTGGAGGCCCTGGGCATATTAGGATAATGAGACCACTACGAACTAGGGACTTACTATTTGATCTGATGGAGGCCCCTATTGATCGCGGGGCCCTGGGCACTTGCCCAAGGTGCCCACTGGGAAAGACGGGTCTGAGTGCGACTGTAATTCGATATAAACCAAACATCCCACCATACGTCCGTCGTCCTCTGGAATTCCCATTAACTTTATTAACTCGAACGTTGAATTTACTCTGCATTTTATTGAAACGAACTTCATGTTCGTTTAGTGCTACAGTTCCATCGCAGTAAACGAATCCGATCGTGCAATTACGGTGAAGTATCGGTAAAATAAGTTCCACGATACGTATGATAGCCACAGTCACTCGTTCTGTCATTCTTTGCTCAGTTCACTTGGGCACAAAAGTTGGATTGTCACACCCTGTGCCTTTCCCACGGCGCCGTACAAAGGGCTATGTCCATCCTAGTGCTATCAATGCGCAAATTGATACACAAACCGGAAACCAATTACGTTATAAATGCAGTTATTTGTTATGTTAATAGGGTACATCTATTTATATCAACTGGTACACCACTATTGGCTGAAACTCGACTTGTTAAGTCATACTTTCATAATCAAAATCATTTATTCAGTTAAGGCTGTTACAAGCACTCATGAATGTCTAGAAGCTACGCCATCGGTTCGTAAATCTACGGCGGGAGACCTTGCACTGGGAAGAACCAGCAAGAAACTCACTAAGGGCTGCTTTTTCTCCCTGAATTATTATTAACAAAATAGTCAAAATGACTTCAGAGATGATTCATGAAGTCACCTTTCATTACATAATGTAAAATTATACATTAATTGTTCACCTGCATTTTGATTGGTGTGTCATACAATATAAATACAAATAGTCTTATTTATATTTGGTACCTATAACTAGACATTTACATCTTAAATATCAAAGTAGTTAGGGCTGACTCATCTCCGCTGGCAGCACCCGTTCACGATAGTTCATAATTATTGTGCCTTCTGCCTCCAAAGAACCATTGCGTTTGTGACAAACTGATAGTTGTATGGTATAATGTTATTTTACCAATTGACATAATTTGATTCTTTATGTCCACTTCACTGACATGAAATAAAACTTTTTTGCAATAGTACTTTCGCTGTCGTATTTATTTATGAGACGAAAAAAAAGAGAGGAAAAAAACAATATAATAAAAGAAGCGCGGGAGTCGTGAGCGGTGATCTCTCACATCTGTCACAATTTAAAAATGGAACGTAAATAAGTTAGATTAAAACTAACTTTCCTAATAACAAAAAAAAAACAGAAGAAAACAGTCAAATATTTGTGTTTTGTATTATAATTCATGATTTAGAATTTAAGGAAGTAAGTAGGTAGGTGAATTATATTAGTCATTAACATTTTCCTTTAATTTGTATTGCATTATTCGTTCTTTATTTCCTCAGTCTGCGCCGATTTTCTCAATACAGGTTTGTTATTTTACGTAATTCGGGAATATCATTACACCGTGAATTTTGAGTTACTCGAGAAACTTTACTAGCTAATTCAGACAACGATGACGGGTATATTTCCAGAAAAAATAAATTTTTTTGCTAAGTTTTTTTAAAAATGTCTCCATCTTAACTCACTATTTGTGTAATTATGAAACCTTTTGCATTTCAATTGTCATAAATTGATGTAAATAAATCTAGTTTTAGAATCTACGTACTTTATTAACCGACGAAAAAGCGAAGGAGGTTCTCAAGACGACGCGTGTATATATTTTTTTTATGTGTGTATGACCATGCATGCATAACTTTTTACAGAGAAGTCAGATTTTCTATAATTTTTTTTTTGGAAAGGGTTGAAATTCTCGAAATTGGTCCCATACGAATTTGTTGTTTATAACTCATAGCACTATATTTATTTACCTAATTTTAAAATTTCTCAGGTAACACAAAATTCACTGTTTATAGGCATTAAAGAATTAACTCTTATTCCTCTATTTCCTCTTTAGTATAGAACATGACTAGGAAAATAAATAAAAAGGCGATATGTCATATCATACTTAAGCCCAACCAGCTGAAAGTTAATCGGTTCAATTTAAAAGTCAATTAAACGCCAGTTAAATCAATGAATTGTAATCGTAATTAATTAATTGCAGGTTAATTAATTTATTGACTTGTGTAAGCAACATCTTCCGAGTGACCTTATAAGAAGTTTGTCAAACTTCAATTATACAGGGTCGCCTTTGATGCAAAACTTGCGAATAAAACTGATCTACACACGCCTGCAAAACTAAATATCACATTACTAAAATTTCAATATTTTCTAAACTACATAAGTTAGAGATTTAAAATAAAAAACATTTTATATAAAATTTTATCAACTTTCTTTAAAAGTGTAGTTCAAAATGAAACTGTTTTTCGAGTCGTTTCTATTTTAAAAGTATATCTTGCGTACTTAAAAAGTTTGGAATTAGAATTTTAAAAGTATAATACCTACTTCATTTTGCTGCTTTGAAATAGATTGCGGAATTTTTGATTTATGTTATGTAACGAAAATGATATGATAAATAAAATATAAGTAAGAGTAGGTCTTTACCTACTCTTACTTATATTAAATGTTGGAAAGTAAGTAAAAGTTTATAATTTTAATACTTACCTAGTTTATTCAGCCATTTCTTTGATACACGCAATAGATAAAAAGTTTTCTATCTATTCCGTGGTTTGATTAATCCGAACAAGATATGAAAGTTTTTGGGTTACCCACCGGCGGCCGGCGGCGCCGTTGTAAATTTTACAGAGCTCAATAATACTTTGATCTTACTTTCACCCCCAAACTATGTGAAATTGGTGCAGTTATAACTTTCTTATATAAAATGGATGTGTAACTGCCAGACTCAGTTTGATTAGTGCTTAGTAACAAACGTTCAGAATATTTTAGTATTGCATTCTTTAAAACTGAATAGAGTAAATACTTTAAATTTTCTGTTATGATTATTAGAACTAGGAGTGAATTGCCTTTTCAAAAATATATGCAAAACCAGAAAAGGATGTTCAGAGTCAATATATCGAAGTATAAAAAAGGTTTCTTCTACACTTTTATAATGATTTATTATTATTGCATCAGTATGACTAACGACAAATCAGTTGCCATGTCATATTTCGCAACAATTACAACACAAAATACATGCCACATTTAGACTTTTTGGCGAGATCGGGAAGGGTCACTTTAACAGTTTTGTTTTTCTTGTTAAAAATTGTGTTGTGGCGGATGTTAGTGTCTAATAATGGTGGATTATTAACCACTAAGTGTTCGGGAACATGCACAAGTGTTGGCAAGTGAAACAAAATAGCGGAAAGTGTCTTTCGAAGTTTCCTCAAGAAGTCCACGGGGAGGTTCCAGTAAATCCCCACACTTTTACTGAAACATAGGGAAAGGGGGATTGACTTGACTGCCACTTACTTTGACTTGGTTTATTACTTTGACCACGAGTGCTATAGTATTTGAAAACATTTTAACACTTGACATTGGCTAAATGCACAAACCGTGCGAAGCCGTTCAGAAAAAAAAAATAGTACAATTTAAGATTTTTTTCCCAGCTACAGTAGCCGAAAAAAGAAAACACATTCAATTAAAAAAAAAGCATTCAGAAATAGAGAGACAGAATACTTATTTATGAAAAACATTTATAACGTAAAGCTAAAGTATACAACGGTTGTTGATTGCGTAAGATCAAAAAGAACACATTTCATTCATTTAAAATTTTAAACAATGATGAATGAGCAAAAACTTCCGCAGCAAACAAAAATGACTCATGTATAATAAACGACGTTGATTTGCGACGAGTAACGTACATAACGAGTTCTTCTTGGATAACTACAACGGTCGACATAGTTAACCTGGACTGGACTGTTCATATCTTTTTTTTATTGATATTGCCTACAGGGGATTGAGGGGGTTAATTGTAATGATAATTAGAAGATCGAACACGTAAAACCTTCTTAACGAGGTGATTTCAATTAGATTTACCTTAGTTATTATATACGTATCTTTGTTGTCCGTATAAAGTCGTTTCTTTATATGTATTGGCATAAAATATTAAAGAAAGCAGTTAGCAGATAGGGTTTAAAAAGCAAGAATAACTTTAAATCTAAAGAAAATGTTACTAGTAAAAATTCCATACGGACCAGGCAGCAGACGGGACTCGAACCCACACCCTCCGCTATCCAGGCGGATGTACTGACTATTTTGTTACCGCGGCGACAGATTACTTAATAATTACTACGTCCGCGGCCCTAATGGCCGTGTCGAATTTTTTATAGTATTTCTTAGGCAACAAAATAAAAATATAACTACAATTGCTATTTCTTCTTTCAAATGTTTAAATTCTTGTAAAGGTATTCGTTTGACATTCTGGGTTACCTACACTGCTAAAAGATGGTGCTGCCTTGCAGCCTAAGAAATACTAGAGGAAATTCGACACCGCCATTAGGGCCGCGGTAACATAATGGTTAGTGAATCCGCCCGGATAGCGAAGGCAGCAGGTTCAAGTCCCGTCTGCAGCCTGGTCCGCGTGGATTTTTTTCTAGTAACATGTTCTTTAGATTTAATCATCTAGTAGTTAAATGCTTAAAAAATACAGGGTGGTCCAACAGCCTTTTTTGAGTAACTTTAAATAATTTCAGGAAGCTAAGTTGTTTTTTTTTATTAAAACAACATTCAAGAAAATTAACTCACAAAAAAAGACTGAAAAATACCAACGACGAAAAAAGATATGAATTTTTGAAACCTCGCTGGCGGAAAGCATTAAAAATACACAAAAAAAATATAACTCAAAAACTAATAAAAATCGCGGAACATACATGGGGTGTTTTCGGATACCACCAGGTGCGAGGAATCTAAAAAAAAAATATTGACGTTACTAGTTGGACCTGTATAACTAAGAATTACTTTTCCAAAAAACAATGAGAATAGGGATGATGACTAATTTTTTTTCTTCGTTTATCAGGTAGATTATCAAAACGTAATCTTACTCGTATCACGTAATTTTTCTTTTTTGACATAATATAAACATTGCAGAGATATATTGATTTGAAAAGTCGCATGACGTCACGTTTGAGTACACTTATAAGTGAAAATTCACTCAAAAGTGACGTCACGAGCCGCTATTCCAAAACTTTGACGCGCTATAACTTTGTCATTTTTTGGTTGATTGCCCAAAGAAAAAACACGTGTCCATTATTTTTTGATCATCTAACTGACGGACTGAATAGAATTTCGTTTACTGTACCCCGTCATCACCCCTATTGACAACTACCTATAAGAAATACTAAACGAGGTATTTCAAATTGCTCAGTTCTTGTTAGCCGGTTTTACCTTTCCTAGTAAAAAAATATATAAAAATGGCAGCCTTGAGTGAGTCAGTGGGACGGAGACGTGCACAGCTTCCGGAGTCTGTCTGGTCTCAAGCCGTGGGTCATTATTAATGATTCACCTAATGTTAAGCAAAAGAGTTGGATATCATTGGACTGATTGTCCTTCCTGTTACACAACATGAAGCAAAAATGGGGAAATTAAGGCAAATATATATATTGTTTTAAACTTTCATGGTCACTAACATTATAGTAATATAAGTTATTTACGGGATTGTTACCATGTACCTTCTTGGAGTACTGATAGTTACTCCGTGATCATGGCGCTTGCAACAGTGCGAAATATCTGAAACTCGCTTAAAACAAGGTGCATGGTAATAATCCCGTAAATTACTTATATTACTATAAGGCAAATATGTTTAGCTATGAAATTTAGTATGATGGAATGGATGTTAACCATAGTTTATGGGAAATAGGAAGACCAAACGGACACATACTCGTAAACAGAATAATCTTTATCCAGAACTATACTATATACTAGCTGACCCAGCGAACTTCGTACCGCCCTAAAAAAATAGGGGTTGTCCAGCGGACAAAATTGTGAATCTAAACCATTCTCAGATCCCCTTGAACACACACAAAAAATTTCATCAAAATCGGTCCAGTCGTTTAAGAGAAGTTTAGTGACATACACACTCACAGAAGAATTATATATATAAAGATATACAGAATTCAGAACATGAACATACTTATAATTTTTATTTTTTTAAGTATGTAACTACTTGATGTTTAAATGTAAAGAAAATATAACAAGAAAAAATTCCACGCGGACCAGGCAGAAGACGGGACTTGAACCCGCACCCTTCGTTATCCGGGCGAATGCACTAACCATTGATATGTTCTTTATGAATATAGAGTCATAAGAAACGGAGAAGAATACTTATAATTTGTTACCTTAAAACTACCAACCTCGCAAATGGTGTATGGCGTGAAATTATGAATAAACTAGCGTCTGCCCGCGACTTCGCACGCGTTATCTTTAGCTTTTTTTAGGAGAATCCCTCAGGTACCTAACATTTTTTCGGGATAAAAGTATCCTATTTCTCAATCCAGGTAATAAACCATACATTGTTTAAACTTTCATGGTAACTAACCATGATCACGGAGTAACCGAAGTAATTGCGGGTAGATGTTATTGGCAGACATATCGGTCTACCCTCTGAGGTCACCGTCGTTTTTTGTAGGGGTATTGAGCGCAATGAAATACGACGTCAGAGGGTAGACCGATATGTCTGCCTATAACATGAACCCGCAATCACTTCAGTTACTCCGTGATCATGGCGCTTGCAACACTGCTGAAGTATCAGAGACTCATAAAAAACAAGGTACATGGTAATATTTCCGATAATAGCTAAAATAAACTTTGTTTGCCGAATTTCATCCAAATACATTCAGGCGTTTTTGGGTGATTGAATAAGACAAACACACAACTTTCACATTTATAGTATGAGTCGGATGTGCATCAAAATAAAATAAAAACATCAATTGCTAGGAATTTTAATGATCGACCAACGGAATGGTGACAAAGTTTATGGTTTTCATCAGTGAAGGCCGCTCCAATTGTTTATGGTTAAAGTTGAGTCACAAAGATTAATATGAAAGATTGTCAACACGAGCCTAACCTAGATTATCGAGATAATGCGAAAATGGGATTGCATCATCGTGAAATCTTAGTAAATTCTCTCTTTGGTTGACCTAAGAATTTTATTTCTAGCCATAAAAGACATGTTTAAAGTGAATTTGAATTAGTGTGTATTTGGAACCAATAAATAAATATTTCCAACACACACCAATTAGCCTAGGCCCAAAGTAAGCACTGTAAGGCTTGTGTAATGGGATACTAGGGTAACGGATAGAATACATATACTGTACATATATTGGTATAATTATATAGAAATACATATTAAACATCCATGACTGGAGTACAAATACTCGTATTCATCACACAAACATCTGCCGCCACTGGGATTCGAACCCGGGACCTCTCGAGTCGGCGACACCATGAAACCCGGCGTACAAACCACTCGGCCACGGAGGTCGTCAATTACTTATGTATTCTTTCATTTATCATGAAAATAAAGTTTCATCTTAAAGAAAATATAATACTGGGAACATTTCATCTAAGTGGGCATTTAAGCATTCTTATACAAATATGACAAATGTTTTATAAAAGGAATTATGAATTGATTTATTGATAAAGTGGTTAAAGTTTGCTACAATCAAAAGTTTGAGCAAATCCGCAACTATTTTTTAATTTCTATATCAGATAAATTCTCGCTAGCTGCGTGCTGCCCGCATTTACTCAGTGAATGCTGTTATCAGCAAATTGTAATTCTATTCTATTTGATTTAATGAAGCCGATTTTCATTGCAGCCCGCATGATTAACAGACAGCGAAATTTTAAAACACACGCAGCTGAACGTCTGCTTTAGTAATTGAGGTACATGTCAGTTACGCTGACAGTAAAACTTGAAAGAAAAAAGTTATATCAAAAGCAACACAAAATTAGTTAATTAAAAGCTGATACATGCAATTGCTAAATCTTCGAACAACAATTAGGGCATTTGACAGTATTAAAAATAAAGTGCCAATTGTTAGCATCTGTGTTTAGAATGAATATTGGCAGGGGTTTTTACTATTATCACAAAAAAAATATTCATAATTTTACTAAAAACCCATGTAAAAGATAAGAGTTATCTTATCTATTGTCACGTGACCCAAAACGTTTGGGATTGGCGGAGCCTAAAATGACGTCACACGCAAGTAAACTTCCGGTTCGACGTTTGTATCGTTTGACGTTTTAATAACAGTCGTGTGACGTCACTCACACACTAGAAAGACGCCATATTGTCGCGGCGACTTGAAAATGGAGTTTTTGATTTGTTATTTTTACTGAAATACACAACAGAACGATGAATATCCACTTTTTACGGACTCCATAAACATTAGTCAATAACGTGAGATCGTTTTCTAAAACTTGTCAAATACCCTATTAGAGCTTTATTTATAGTGTTAATTTATTCATTAACGTGATATTATCTGTATATCTAGCAATGCAATGCCCTTTAATATAAAATTATGTAATTTTACTCTTTTGTAATTCATTTAATTTATAATTATAGCCTGCGCTACTCCTAATTTTATTTGACGTCAATATAACTACAGTTTATTCTTAATTTCGATCACCAGTCATCCCGTCCCTAACTCCTTTCCTTGTCATAATATAATTTACACAATCTTTGCATCTCTTATTGTTTTGTTTCCCTCTCTCCCCATAAGATCCATCCATATCATATATAATAGATGTTTGTGTGATGAATACGAGCATTTGAACTCCAGTCATGGATGTTTCATATGTATTGCTATATAAATATACTTATATATGTACTGTATATGCATTCTATCCGTTACCCTAGCATCCCATAACACAAGCCTTACAGTGCTTACTTTGGGGCTAGGCTAATTGGTGTAAGTGTTGTAAATATTTATTTTTAATTATTTATTTATATCCAGATTAATTAATATATTTATTTTATGTTAAAATAAAACCGTTTAATAATTTATTGTTCTACATGGAAACACATTCTTAGGCTTAGGTATCGTAATCATCACCATCATGGTTGCAAACAACAATTTTTAGGGCTGACATCAAAATATCATATAGAAATTCATTTGTTTACACCATGAACTTCAAAAACGCTAAGGTCAATAAAATTAGATTCGGTATTTGGCCAAATACCACACAATTAACCTAAGGAGAAAATGCCAGCCTAGTAACTAGAGGGGGAAACACCCTTATTTCTTTGATGGTAAAACGAATTTAATACAGTATCATACATAGCGATGTAAATATAATTTCTTTCCTGTTATCGAATCTGCTGTACTCAGATTAGAGAACAAAACGTTATTCTATAATAGCTGCTTTATAATACAGTTTTAGATAGAGATGTTTTGATGTTATTGGAAAGGTCGTTTTCGTGATACCAGACTGTCAGTATCAAATACTCAGTTTTTCACTGATATACTAATTCAAATTTTAGTTGCACTAAATGCTGTTAGTCTGTAGAATCTGAGAATTTATGAATCTAAAGAAAAATTTTACTAAATCTAGCAGTTAAATGTTTTCAATTTAAAATATAATAAACTTAGAATTTGCTGCTTAGTGGGTATTTACGAGTTATTTCACGGTCATAGACAGCCCTGAATATAATGGGATTTCTGATATAACAGGCACGATGTTCCCTCTGGATAGGCGCCAACTGATTATTGTACCACTAGAATAACCGGATGGATAGTTCCCGAATAAAACGCGCCGTTGAGAATTAAGTATAATACAACGCTACGAATACCAATACGTTTGGGATTCTGAATACCGAGCTATTAAACATCAATAAGATTTTGTACTAAAAGTATTTTATAGCACAGTGTGACCTAAACCCGCACTTTACGCACGCTTTTCCGTGACCTAAGTTGCCTATTTCTGCACGGTGTGTAAATGAATTGACCAACTTCACTCATGTAGAATTAGTACATTACGATACGCGTAACTCAACTTTACTATGCCAATCAAGGAATAAACGTTCATGGATACATTGAAATTCTATTTTGTTGTAATGATATTTGATTTTTTCCTTTTGAAATATACTTTCAAAATGGTAATCTGAACCGGAATTCTTTCTTTTCAGAGTTTGACTTGCAGTCTGTATTGCAATTCTTTGTGATTGCAATACATGAATTTTACTTTCAAAACACTAATCGCATCCCTCGAGGGACATCCCCATCCCCCGAACCCCCCCCCCCCCTCTTGCCCGCGTCCGGGGCGGGTTTATGTCACACTTGCTATAAAATAGTATACCATACTTGTGGCCTAAGTTGTCTATTACTGCACGGAGTTTAGCACCCTCGCTCCGCTCGGGCGCTAACTTCACGCCGTGCAGTAATAGACAACTTAGATCACGCGTATCTTTATGTACTATTATGTGAAGATTGAGTACAGGAATATGTTCCCGCCTGATGATAACTGCCACCATATCCCATTAGGGGCCGTCCATTAATTACGTGATGTTTTTTTTCGCATTTCTAACCAATGCGATACATCGTGAGGTTTAAGACTAACTACCCCCCACCCCTATATAACGTGTATTTTTAGTACCTATAAAGTATCTTTTTTTTTAATATTTATACATAATAATTTTATTATTGAAAATTAAAGACTGCAAAAATAACGTTTAGATATAGACAGTAAGGTTGCAGGTTGCTTTTGACTGACATAAAAATAATGAAAGAAATGCGAAAACCTTTTTATAGTAATACATGAACATTATTTACTGTACAATATCCTCGGACCACGAAATACACGTCATATATTACTACTTCCCCCCCTCCGATATTTTGTAATTTTTTATGGACCCTAGCTATGAGGAACCTCGAAAGAGTCTTCCCCCCCCACTTTCGAGCCTCATGTGATTCTTGTGGTACTAGAGCGATACCTGAGTATCAATAGCTAGTTGTCCTAAATCCAGTGGAGTTCTAAACAAGCTAAGTTTGTATCCCTAAAATAAATATTAAGCTGTATTTAAGTACTTTCTAATAGTTAACCTATGGCTGGAAACTTTTGTAAATAATCAAGCTTGGCATTATTTAGCCTAGGCTGCTGGTTAAGGATTGCTACCCTTGAAACTATGTAGTACGTTGTATTGTACAGTGGTGGAATGGGAGACATAAGCCCATATGACAATGTATACAAGTTCAATAAAGTTTTTGTTATTGTTACGAAAACATGGCCTTCATAGTCATACCGCTTACAAAGTATTGACAGATCTGAACGGAAATCAACAACACAAAAGGGCAGGATGATAACTATGTAACAATGTCCTATTGCGGTAGGTCGGCTATCGACCGCCTTTAGCGAGTGTTGCATAACTTCAGCTGCAGAATTTTGGGTGCGCTCTTGTAGACATATAGCATACACATGCATTCTACATAAGGTGTTGGCACAGCTTTGAAAGCGCAAAGTGACATGCTATGAAATAGATGTTTGGTCAAATACAATTTTGGACACCATTACATACATAACTCTGATTTCAGATCGACAACTTAATAATCGGAAACACAAGAAATAAACCCGGCACACTTCCGTCCCATTCCACGAAATCGCTCCTACAAATTGCAGGAAAGCGAGAGGAAAGATGTTACACATCAATAAATAAAAAAGTCTGGAAAAGGACACAGTCAATAAAGTTCAGTTTTAATTTGTAAAAATAAATAAATAATCAAAATATTCAATTAAAATCGCTACTGAATATAATTTATTAGAACATATGTGATTTGCACTTGTATGAAACTCAAACACGTATTCCGAATATACAAACTAGAAACATTTATCCACAATAAATATTATAAATATGAAAGTAACAGTTATAGCTGTTACTTTATTACAAAAAATAAAGATGTGGTTTTTGGTTCTACTACACCAATGGTCAAATTTTTGTGTTACAGTAATGCGCGCGCATCTTAAAATTTCACTCTCATCATTTTTTCATAACGCGCCTAAAGAAGTATAACTTCAATAAATACTAAACTTTATATTAAACGAGTGGGGTGAAAAATACAGCACATTAGAAGTAGCATCATGTATTCGTGGCACAGGCACAGCCGTTTGGTTGGGTAAGGTCGCCTTATCGAGCGGGGCGGGGTGTTGCATAACAACCACCCTCCGACTGCGCCACTACCTACACTACACCCCCGCCTCTGCTGTCCCTCAATTTGAATTTGGTGCTTGTGCAATGATATTTTAGAACTAAACCGAAAATGGTACTGGTAATACTCTATTCAACTTCCTCGGAGACAAAAGGTAAACAAATTAACCTATGTTTTTAAATCTTTTTCCATCGAGAGCAATGATAGTCTGCGTATCCATAATTGTTATAAAATTTTACATTTCAATGTCTTTTTTTATATATGGCCAGGTAGCCAAATGACTCTGCCCCGCCTGATGTTAAGTGGTGATAAAGTCCAAACGCGAAGGTAGCTGATAAGGCAGTTATAAACTGCCACGCCAACCATCCTCACCTTGCCGGCCTGCTTTATCAGTACTCTTCAATTTAGTTGTAGTATTATAATGCGTTCAAAGTTAGGGAACAGCTACATTTTTAGCTCTTTTTATTGCCACCTTTTTTAATTATGATTTTAGAAGCGTATAAAATTCGACCATTTGAAAAACCTTTTCATACGGTTTATTTAACTTTTGTCTTAGAGGAAGAATATAGTTATCTTTTATGTAATCTTTACGTTTTTCTCTTTCGCTGGCCGCATCACTACTAACGTGTTCTCCACAGCAGAATATCCGAATTAAGAAATGTTTGATCCCCAACATATGACTGGCCATTGCGTTAATAATTTTCACGATCTCATACCGAACGCGCAAGCCACTGCACCATTGAGCACTTCAACAAGGATTCGTTAATATGATAACTGAATTTGTTTTTTGGCAACATTTTGAGACTTATATATACTGGGATTTTTAACAAATGGTATCTCGTATTTAGTTACAATAGTCTTAGTATATATGTATTATTTTCTCTTCCCCTAACCGCATCAGGAACTCGAGATACTTAATAAATTTTTGGTCCTATGACCGGCCATTGCAAAAGTTGCTTACTTTCACGATCGCAGACTGAATCCGCTAGCCATTGTGCCATCGAGCACCTCAACAAAGATTTTGTTAATAGGATTATTTAATTTGCTTTGTTGGCAACATTTATTTTGGGATTTTTAACAGTTTGGTTTTACTCACTGGCTGAAAGACTGGGATGGGTGTGAAGATAATCCTGAAACCTTAGGAATCTTTAATCTTATTTAAAAGAAAAATATCTTGAAATAGAATAGCATATAATTACATTAATGAATAAGCACCGTCCGTCGTTTAAATAAATCTAAGATTTCAAGGATATTGACGAAAAATTTGTCAAAAAAATAAAAATGCGACTTTGTCTGTCAGTTTCGTCATACTGCGACACATTTCATTATTATAATACCAATATCTACTATGTTTGCCATTTATGTTAAATGTTTTTTTTTTATTTTACTTGTTTGCCAATTTGTATCAATATAGTTTATTTATTACATATCAAAAGTATCCTGTGTCTCAATCCAGATAATAAATTATATGTGTGCCAAAATTTAATCCAAAACAGTTTAGCCGTATTTGCGTGATTGGGTAACAAATATACAAACTTTTAGGATTTTTCAATTTTAAAGTAAATGATTACAAACAATATTTATCCAAGAGACATTAAAATAAATGATGCATACATATTATAGGAAATACAAAGCAAGAAATTGTACCAACAATTTATTGTATTACACGATAATGCCCAAAGTTAATCAATAATAGCGTAATAACTGATATTATGTGAAGCGAGTATGAATTGATTGAATTTACGTATCATGATAAAATTATATTTTAGGTAAAATAATACACATCGAATCAACTTTTAACATAACACACATCAATTTCACAAATCAGTATTACCGTCCCCTTATTATTCGATACACAGAGGTTTCGTGAAGTCATTTCCGGTGCAAAACAAATGCTACAGCCTGGGTCAAGGTTATTATTCCCTAGCACTGAAGTACATTCGCCACCCTGCACTGGTGGTTTGCACCCCAGCCCAGTGTCAGTGGGGTGGTGAAGTTACGCAACGCTCTCGGCATGGCCTAGATTTCACGTGAGAGCTAACTCTCAAGTGCTAGGGTTGACATTCAACGAAACTCCAACTCAAGATTTTAATATAAACGTAGAAAAGTTCCCTCCCTTAAGTTGCAGCACGATCAAGACAGTGTCAAATATTGTAGGTTAATACAACCTAGTTTCGGTTCATAAAAAGCGTTTTGCTTATATGTTAAATGTATGTTCAACCATTTGCTCGCACTAGGTCGGATTCGCAAAACGATGGATTCTCATTTCGCCGGATCCATCAATACAGTACAGTAATATCGACGGCGATGGTCAAATACCCCTTATCTAACAAACACCAAATATTACGACGGTGAAAAAAAGGGTTTTAGTTTTTAACCTAACCTTTATAACATTGAATAGTACTATTAATATACTGGAATGTAAATTTGACAAAATGTTATGTGCGACTGTAATGATATCTAATTGAAAGTCAGTGGTAAAAGGCATTATTTAAATTTCTAGGTACCTACATTTAGGGGAGGGTGGGGTGATTACGGACAGCGGGTAATTGCGGACACTGCCTTACCGGCTGATACAGCCCTCCCCGCGTCCCGCAACACGACTCGCGCTATTGTATCCGCCATCTTTAGTGTCCGGAAAGTTGTCAACACGGGAGGCCGCGCACGCGATTCGAGGTAAGATCAATTAATTATTTTTATGTATTTTCTTGTAATTTTCGATGATTTTCAGTAGCGTGCATACGCTATGATATTTGTTTTGAGTAAAAACTGTATTCGTTACGTGTTAAGGTGTCTTTCACCTATATTAATGTGCAATTATAATCTACAAAAGTTATTACCTAACCTAAAATTGTTTTGCTATAAAATGTCGAAAGGCAGATGGGGTAATTGCAGACATTATTTTGGGATAAATACGGACGTCCGTATTTACCCCAAAGGGGTTGGGGAGAATACGGACACATGACTTATTATATCTGTATCATGTTTCAGATGCCTCGAGTATACAAACGGAAGACTGAAAAAAAGTACACACTCGAAACTTTAAAAATTGCTATAAGGGAGATTCAAGAAAAGAATTTAAGTTTTAGAAAAGCCGCGGAAAAGTTTAACGTACCTCGAGCTACATTGTTAGATCAGGTCAGAAAGTCTGCTGAAGATGTCATAGATCCAAAACGCGGTAAGAAACCAATCTTTAATGAATCTCAAGAGCAAGAGCTCGTTCAGTTCATTCTGAAGTCGTGTAGAAATTATTTCGGAATAACTCCAATCACGCTTAGAAAAGTCGCATTCGATTTTGCAACAGCTAATGGCTTGGCACACAATTTTAACAAAGCAATGGGTATAGCTGGAATAGAGTGGTATTACTCGTTTATGTCAAGGCATCCTGAAATATCACTCCGTAAGCCGGAAGCGACATCTTTAAGTCGAATCACTGCGTTTAATGAAGAAGAAGTAGATATTTTTTTTACTAACCTGACACACTTGATGTCCAAACATAATTTCAGGCCAGATGCCATTTATAATGTTGATGAAACAGGCATAAGCACTGTCCAAAGAAACTCAAAAATTCTTGCGCCTAAAGGCTTAAAACAAGTTGGCAAGTGCACAAGTGCTGAAAGAGGATCCTTGACAACAGTCGTGAATGCATGTAGCGCAAGCGGCAATTATGTGCCACCATTTTTTATCTTTAAGAGGAAAAGAATGAACCCATTACTAATGAAACAAAGCAACTCCAATATGATAGCATCGATTTCTGACTCTGGGTGGATCAATGAAGAATTATTCGTTCAGTGGCTTCATCATTTTAAAAGCTTTACTCGGCCATCTGCTGACAATGTTATTTTGCTTGTCCTTGACAATCATGAAAGCCATATTAGCTTGGCCGCTTACAACTTTTGTAAGAAAAATTTCATTCATGTCATTACGCTACCACCGCATACTTCTCATAAGATGCAGCCACTGGACCTCACATTTCATGGTCCCTTAAAAACAGCTTATAACCGTGAATGTGAAACGCATATGGTTAATAATCCTGGTGCCAAAATTACCAGTTATGATATTGTTGGACTGTACACAAAGGCTTTCAATCGCACAACAAATATTGAAAAAGCAATAAATGGCTTCAGAGCTGCGGGGATTTGTCCATTGGATAAGGAAATTTTTAGAACGACTTTTGCCAACTTGATGCACAGTGACATGGAACCACAATCGGGCTCCAACATCAGATCTAGTGCCTTAAATTTGAATGACTCTTGTACTCACAATGAACCAGAAGTCCCCAATTTAAATGAGCAGACAAATGCCAGTACAACCAAAGCACAAAGGCCAAATAATTCCGAAGCCCAACCCCGAATCACAAATCAAGTTGAAATTCAATCTGTTGCACATGCTAATATTGATGATTCTATCAATGACACCAGTCATCCAGATGTTTCAACAGAGCAACATGGTAACCCACCACCTTCTGTACCATTACAGGACATAGTTAATATACCGACCATAAAGCGTTTAAGCAAGAAAACAAATCGGAAAAAGAAACATTCCATAATTGTTACTGATACTCCAGAAAAAATTGAATTAGAGAAGAAAGAACTGAAGAAGGTAGAAAAAAGAATCAAACAAGAAGCAGGAGTAAGAAAAGGAAAGAAGACGACAACTAAACAGAAAAAAGCTACGAAACCAAAGAAAAAGTCGCAGAGGGGTGTGAGAAATCTTAGAAATTTTGAAGATAATGCAGATGACACAGAATATTTCTGTATATTTTGTAATGAAAAATATTATTCGCCCCCCACTGAAGATTGGGTAATGTGCAGAGTGTGTCAGAATTGGGCACATGAAAATTGCACAAGCGGAAGCTCAAGCCGAGGCTATATTTGCGACTTGTGTAAGGAGAAATAGACTGACCGCAATTACCCCACCCGCTGTCCGTATTTACCTGGAAGGCGTCGGGTAAATGCGGACAGCAAGGGTTTTGTTTTTTTGAAAAAAAATATAAATGTTGATTTGATACTAATAATTTTATATGTTAATTTTGTAAGGTAATAAGCAAAGTTTATTAATTAATAAAAACGAACTGATTAGCTTTAAAAGTTTATGTTTTATTAAAGGTTTCCCTTAAGTGTCCGCAATATCCCCACTCTCCCCTATTACTACTTTTGAGAGTAAAACTCTCAAAAGCCTCAACTTTTCATTTCTTACATTTTAGTGTCGCCGCACACGGGCTACCGACCACAACCACAAAACGCCGCCACCGGCATATTTCTTGTAGTTTTCATACATTTTATATGGACTCGCCACACACGGTACGCCGGTGGCCGCCACACGCTTCAAATCGTCGTTGATCGCTTCTTGTGGCCCGGATTCGGCCACTTAATGCGCCGATACAAAACGCCGCCACACGTCACTCGCGCGATCCCCCACCCCTCTCTCCCTTACCTTAATCGGCCGCTGTCGCGCGCTTCAGCCACTTTAGTAGCCGCATCTAGCTTCTCGTGGCGGCGTTTGTGGCTGTGGGGTATGGCCCTTTGGGCGGCGACACTTAATATTAAAATTGGTTAAAAAATTATGTAAAATTGACCAAGACACAACAAAACACGATGAAGAGTGCACATTTGAATGGCAGCCCTGTGGTTGATTCGCTCTTTGAGCTAGGGAGGCTTTTCTTCAGAAGAGGCTAAGTCTAGTGATTTTATAAATGAATGCTTTGTGTATGCTTGCGAATTTTATGTAGCCAACTTTTGTATCAAAACAGCTTGTAGAACGAATCGAATACTCTTAGTTTGATGACATTAGTCAAATAGTACCTAAGCACCGCATTTATTCAGAAAATACAACAAAAATCACGGAACAAAAATTACAAAAGAAACTGTTCTATTACGGTAGTATAATGATAGCTGAAAGCGCAGAGAAGACTTACATGAGATAGTTGAAGGCAATAGCAGCATACCATAGGATGAAGATGAACATGATGGGACCTAGGATCGAAAAGATAATTATTTTTAATAATGCCTTTATGAACCTATTGACGTAATAGAAAACCATTCTGTGACCTTCTCTATGGATGGAATAAGGCGACTGAGCTATGTGCGGATTTATGGGTGCTTACAACTGCAGATGCAGCCGGGACCAACAGTTTAAAGGCCCTCCAAAGCACTACGCCAGAATCGGATCACGTACTTTTTAATTTACAGAACCTCTGCGTGCCTACAAAATTTATTTATACCCTCGGTAGGCGTGTCCGAGTCGTACTTGATTTTTTCTAATAAATATAACTTCACTAAACTTTATGTTAAGTGTAAGTGGAGTGTGCTGATCCACGACCGCTTTGGCTTAGACTGCCTCTAGCCCAGGGATTTATTTTAAATTAAACATGAAGGAATATATTTTTTTCGATGACAATACAGATCTTTTTTAATGATCAAGTAGGTACTTCATTTAGGTAGGTAGGTAGCAGGAGCTCGTCGTTGAAGTTGAGCAACTTTCGCAGTGGTCGGTCATTGGATGGGTGACCAAATATTTACTATCTCGAGCTCCTCCGTGCTTCGGAAGGCACGTTAAGCCGTTGGTCCCGGCTGCATCTGCAGTCGTTAGCACCCACCAACCCGCACTGGGCCCGCGTGGTGGGTCATGGCCCAATCTCCCTAATCTGTGCCTTAGCAGTGGGGACATTAATAGGCTGATGATGATTAGGTACTTCATTAGATGGGCTTAGTGAGTAAAAAATATTTCTTCATCGCATTGGGTTATGGCTTTTTGTCTTAATTCTTCTTATAAACTGAGAACTTGATTTTATTTTTTTTGTCACCTTGAAGATGGAGCCTTATTGGTAGATAGCACCTCATTGCCCAAAATAAGTTTAACAGGGAAAAAGATTTATTCTATTAAGGATGATTATGATACCAACATAGATTTTACTTAATACTTACTGAATATTAGATTTATTTTAAATATAAAATATGAACTTACGTAGATTCGTTATACAATCATTTTAATGGTCAGTAATGATGGGATAAAACGTGTCACGGTCTGGTAATGGGAGCATTTTTGTACACTTATTATTACATTATGTTTAGTATAACATTGGCTTGACGTAAAATTTTAATAACATTTTATCTCCATTGCACAAGCAAGAAATATGATAATATGATAATTGTTGACAGAAGATGACATAGTTCTCCATTCTCTTTGATTTTGTTATGATTTTAATCAAAACCTCTTTATTTTTTGAATACTACTTTTCTGAACTTTTAAATGCAATTTCATTTAAACATTGCTTTATCAGTGTTATCCATATTTTGGTAAGCAACATATTTTATTACCTCAACTAGGATAGAACCTACTACGTGTTTGATAAGGAATCTTTCACGTTTTCGCAAAGGCTCCCTTAAGTTACTCTAAATTTAACTTAGCGTTAATAACACAATAGAATGCTGTACTTGCCTTATTTATTTAATATTTACACTTTACCCAATGTATATTTGATAGATGTCTCACTTATAAATAATCCAATAGGTCATGCATATTTATTGCACTAGACAATATTTAAGTGACGACTTCATACATTAGGCGCGGGACACACAGCATAGACGTAAGACAGAAGGAGCGCGGACATTTCAGTTTCATACAACAACCGCTCAAAATGTGTCCCAATCAAGAAGCGCTTGAACACCACTCAAGCACTTCTTGATTCACACTCACTCGCGGACCGTAGAAAAGTCAAGATGCCGCAGAGAAAAAAAATACTTGTAGTACGTAGAATGTAGTTTTTTCGACAGGTATCTAATCAATGTTTGTAAATTTAACGCTTTTGAAATAAATTTTGTTCTAATACTAACTATAAACTGATTTAATAACACTAATATTATAAAGGCGAAAGTTGTGAGTGTGTATGTTTGTTACTTCTTCACGTCTAAACGGCTGGAGCGGTTTTAATAAAATTCGGTATGGAGTTAGCTGACAGCCTGGATTAACACATAGGCTACATTTTACTGCGGGAAAATATACCTAATAAGCCGCGGGTAATAAATGCACAGCTAGTATAAAATATTAGTGATGTTAAAATGTATGATCGGTTATATAGCCGTCTCTTTTCCTCGCGGTCCTTACCTGCTATATTGCTAACAGAGCATTCAGAATTACGCGTACAATCAATGAAAAAAAAGTCTATATTCTTCCAACAAGTGATAAATTACGTGCTTGCATTTCGAACTGTCATAACTCTTTGTCGCATGCGTTTAAATAAAGACCTTTTGTTTTTGACTACGCGATCATCTCACGAAGCTTTTGGATAGGTTTCAGTCATGATTTTGTTCGTGTTGTTGTATCTAGGGTATTCAATATCATTGTCATACAAAATGAAGAAGTGTCGTGTCCGCGACCTGTCTATTCTATGTTTTGGAAAGCGACACTTCTTTACGTTTTGTGTGAAAAAGACGCGAAAGAGGCATGTCCGCGACCCATCCGCGTCATACCTCTTTTCAAAAGTAAGAAAAGCTTCCTATTTGCTTTTTCCATTTTTTATGTGATTGGCCTAGAGCTTATTTGCCACACATTCAAGTAAGCTTTACGCCCATCTGATGGTAACACAATTAATTCAAAAAATAATATATCGTCAAATTAAATAATACAACATTCTTTTATAACAAAATAGGTATATTTTATAATAGTATATACAATTAACATGCACTTACATATTTTTAAAGGCTTATTATTTAGAAAAATAACAGTTTTAGCTTATAACAGATAAGAGAAAAATATTGTTTCCGTGTTTGAGCAAACTTTGGTATTTCAAGTGTGATATAGTTTTCAGGGTTTTAACTTTTATATCATTAAAAAAATCTGTTTCTGATATTTTAATCTGTAATAAATATGTTGTTTTAGATAGATTTTTTATGTTTTAAAATTTTATTTATATAATGTTATTTAAATTGACGCCTTGACTCAATATTTTATAAAATAAATTTTTATTTTATAATAAAATAAAATATTCTTTAGATTTAAATATTACAGCAGTTAAATGCTTAAAAATAGAAATATAACTAATAGGTATTTCAATTAGGCATTTACCAGAATGACTAAATGGATGCAAGGCGTTAATGGAATGGTCTTTTCAGGTCCAAATATCCAATGGTAGGTGTTGTGAGAAGATGATTAAAAGTCAGTGAGCAGTGACAAATCCCTCGGAGAGTTTGTCGAGGTACTGCCGACGGCATGGCATGTCATCTGCTGGCCTGTTGTATGGCAGCCACACTGGTTCTCCGATGAAAAATCTCTTCGCTTTTATATAGTTCTACAATAAGAAAAATATATATATCAGATAAAAAAAATAATTGATGTTGATGATAGTTGTTCGGCGGAAGATGGTCAAAGAAGAAACTCAAATTTAATATCCTCCTTGCTTGATGATCCCCTACTTCCAGTATCTGTCCAATACTGGGTTTGGCGAACGGCCAGTGGACTACCCTTCACGAGGTTGCCGCCCGTTTTGGCCAATTACCTTCTGTTATTAGCATAACAGAAACCTTTGGCCGTATCACAAATCCCTCATAGCCAAACCTTGGCGGCGCATATCCACACTCGGGCTCACAAAGCCTAGGGCAGTGGTGGGCAAAGTACGGCCCGTGGGCCACACCCGGCCCGCAGACGGGTTTTCAATTTGGATATTATATGGTCTGAAAAAAGAACTTTTGAAGATTGGATGTTAAAAAGTAGGTATAAAAGTTGAAATTGACAAATGACTGTTAATCATATGACAATTTCAACCCTAAATGCCTTCCATAATAAATTCATAAATTTTACCCGCCATTCAAAAAGTTTGTCCACCACTGCTAGGGGAACTAAATACCCCCTTAAAAACTGTACTACACACCGTGGGGCAGGAGTCGCGTGCGTTACTTGGCACTTCCCACCAAAACCCCAACAACCACAATGAGTGCTGCTAAAAAAGATACAGTACCCCAGGAGGGTATCACGATTCGCGAAGAATCCTTCACCAAGCTTAGCTTGGTCTATCCCACGTATTCTGGGGTGGACAAACAGCGCTCAGGGAAGGGCGCAAGCCTGAATCTGTCTGGCCTACCTGAGACTATAACCACGGCCACAACAACAAGCATAACACCAACAGTCACCCAGTGGATTGTGACCATAAGCGCCCCTGCAAAAGAGAGACTAATGCGGCGGCCACCCACAGACATTCACACGAATGCTCGCAGGGCCAAACAGAACGCAGTCGCCCCAACCAGCGCGCGAGAAGGGAAGCCCTGCAGCCCCAAACAAAACAAGACCAAACATAGCCAGCGGCTAGCAGTGGCCACCGCAGCAGTGGAAAGACAGCGCGAGCCTGTAGAAATACATAAGGCTGACAAACAAAACACATAAACAACCATGACATAGACCGAAACCGAGGGGTTTTCGTGGTCGGCGGATCGCTGCGCAGGCTCCCACTGCTCCTGAAAAGGAGCAGCCTGGGGTTGGGTGTGGTTTGGACCAGGCAGCTTCTGCGAAGCGACCACGCCTGGACGACAGACAATCTCCTCGGGGAGATGCTAAGCGCGCGAAAACCGACCCGAGGACGAAGCTAACGGTGAGCTATGCAGATGTGAGTAAATCGCATCTGAGAGTTGCGGTCACCACCGTATCGCCGAGGGATCTTTCGGCTGAGCAGCCAGAACAGCTGAAGGAGACCATCAACGATGGTATCCTGCAGGCAGTTCTGTCTCCGCAGTCTCCAAATGTGCAGGCCCCATCTTTCTGCGGGCGACCCTTCCTATTGGACGGGATGCTAGCGATGTGGTGTGAGGACAAGAATGCACTCAAGTGGCTCGAGCAAATGGTGAAAACCATTCAGTCACTCATACCGAACCCCACATTACGGTCATTAGACTGTCGGATGTGAGGAAAAAACTCAGAGCTGGGTTCTTCTCCATACCCGCAGCACGGAGTCTGCCAAACTGCAGAAAATCCTTTGTGTTCAGAACCCCTGGCAGTGCTACGACATGACCGTTGATAACAAACCGGAGAGCAGTTCTTAGGAGAAGGTGATACACCTAATCCTTGGAATCCCCGAGTATTGAAAACAACCCATACTGGACAGTGAACGCCGTATTGCACACATGACTGGCAGAGGAGACATTCGCTTTTTACGACATACGAAGCAACACCGGCTGACCTGACAGTAGCGACGTCGAGTGCAACTACAGAGCAGGAAGGCACTGCGATCCTGACACCCACCCCAGCTCCCCAAGTGGAAGCTGGCCTGAGCTCTGAGGTCAGCGTTAGCGATGAAGATTTGCGGTCTGAATAACATCGGTGGTAAATTACACTTTAACACGTCCATCGATTAACCAAGGACATGCATTTTTGTACCCAAGTCCATAAAAATAACCATGCTTAACCAATTCTGTTCTAAAGACCTCATATCTGTGATGATCCTCACAAATAATCAGTCCTGGTACTAGCTTCAGTCTACATGCCGAATGAGGGTGAAATACCTTCGAGGGAGCTGACCGAACTGGTACGACACTGCGAGGACCACAAATGGGAGCTGATTGTAGTGGCTGACTGCAACGCAAATCACTCACTGCGGGGAAGTAATGACATAAACAAAAGGGATGAGTTGTTAACTGAATACATATTCCAAACTAACCTTAACATCATGAATATTGGCACAGAGCCCACATTTGTTAGCTCTAGGTACCAAAGGATCATAGATATAACCCTAGCGACACACGTGGCGTCCAATCGAATCGAAGGATGGCACGTGTCAAATGAACCTTCCTTTGCAGACCACCGTACGGTATGCTTCCAATTATAATACAGACAAACAGAGTCTGTTCCATATCGCAACCCCTGAGAAACAGATACAGCAAGGTATATAGAACTGTCAACTAAAGCATTAAGTGAGACACAACTACACGATAAAATTCTGGACACAAACAACATATAAAAAAAATTGTGTGTGTCAGCTCCGACGCACGACTGGAGTTTACTCCTTAAGTTCAATAGTCTAACCAGACGCAAAAAGAGTTTATTTAACTTAAAAAAGATTGATACTGTATGAAAGGGTAAATTAATGAAAATAATATACATATATAAATATATATTTATTCATTTCATATTAATTATAATAAATGTATTATAACTAATCGACGAAATATTTTACATTAAACTTTTTACAATAGTCAATATCAGATGTGCATAAATATATCATTAGGAATGTTGATAAATTATGTAATTATTATTATCAGACTATTATCATTTTTTTAAATATTAATTAAATCAACATTGTCTGCGTTATTAATTACAGTGACAAGTGGTTTATGGTAACTAAAATAAGACACATTGACATTCGTAGATACGTGGTTCACAAATCTTGAAAATACCGCATCAATGGTTGTACCATACCTCGTTGTCCCCATTGCTCTATCAGAAACAATACCTAAATTCAGTTCAGATTTTAAAATTTTTATTAATGTCAAACCGTCATCTTTGTTTGTCAAAGTTGCGCGACATAGGATGCGCACCAAAAACGTAACGAGGTCATTCATTGATAGATTTTACTCCTCACATTTTTCTCATACCGGGCCATTTTTCTCATATATGCAAATCAATTCTTTAGGAGTAAATTCCAAAAATGTACAGTTCTACACTTCAGCCTTAGATGAAAACGAAAAGGGAAGATAAGGCACTCGCAGGTCAAAAGTGATCCGCTTAAATTGTGGTGCATGACCATAATACGCTTTAGTCACAATTGGATATTCAAAAACGCTTCTGTGTTATAAAGATAAAACAATGCCTTAGATGCTTTTATAAAGAACACAAATATGTAGTTCAAAATCAAATAACAAATGCCTCGGCAACACTTTATTATAAACCCATTCCATTAATATCCTATTCGTTAAATTATGTCGGTATTGTCATACCTCCACAAAGTTCACATAAATCTATGTATACTTTCATTCAGCAATTTCCATTATATACCAACCATAGTGTCAAGTGTGAAGCGGTGGTATATCCCCGCAGGAATGACGATCATGTCACCCGCGGAGACCGCTATACGTATCCAGCGGTCGGAGCCGTCTCGCACGTCGAAGTAGCCCGACCCGTCCAGGACAAACCTGAAACATTTCAGGGATAGTTTTAAGCACTTGTCTTGTCAGTACTAGGGTGTTTTATAGTCATAGATATGTCATACACGCTTATAATTTGGCAATACGAAAGTCAGGTAATTGCCCAACTTGCATTCAGTCCGGCACGCTCGCACGCCGCGGCTACTCTTCGCTACGTGTTGATATTTTCCGTTTTTCCAGATAAAAAGCCCTGTGTGTGTTTATAAGATAGTACACAACTTATACGTGAGCTATTAGAGACAAGAAAAACGTATCATTTGATTTGTAAGTGCACGTTTAAAAGAAATGAATGTAAAAATATTTAGTGATTGCTTATTTTGACAGTTGCTGACACCGTTGCACGTGTAGGCTAAAGAGCGAGACGTAATCTACTTTATGCAAGAGAGTGAAAGAGACTAGTGTGCTCTTTTGTTCGCTGTTGCCAAGGGAAGTTGGGGTGGGGACTAGTTGTCCCATTTTAAAATGCAATAATGGTGGCGTATAACCTGTCTACATATTATACCTCATTGCTTTAGTAGTCTTGGGAGTACTGTGTTTCCATTAGATGGCGCTATTGTATACTTTGCATCAAGTAACTTCTATTCATAAATAAGTTCATAAATATCTAAAAATATCCTCAAAAAATAGTGAATGTATACATAGCAAATCACTGCAATAGAATAGCGAATAGTTCAAACTAATTCAGTTAGTAAATTCAGATAAATTTATTTTGCAAGTATTATTAAAATGTTTCTTTTATAAATTAGTTCATAAACATAAAATAATAGGCTAGGATATGAATGAGCATATTAATAAATAATTATGCTTGCTCATGTCCTAGTATGTACGTTTTAGGTTATTGTATTCACACCAAATAACAAGTATAATAAAATTATTATTTAACCATAACATATGATTTGTGTTGTCACTTCTCAAAATCATTTTAGTTTTACCATGCAACAGATCTTAATATAAATCAACACAAATATCACATCTAATGCAGTTCACTTGGTTATTCTGTCCTTTTCATAGCAAATACGAATAACCAGGTGAAGTGTCGGTATAATGCAACCACATTTGGCATTAGTTGATGACTTTGTACATATGATAGGTTAACTTACAATAGTCATCATATTCTCTAACATTGATAGGTGTTCTTTCAGTACAGACACCTGCTGTACACAGATCATTTACCATATGGCAAGTCCGTGACAAAAGTGCCTATAAACTAGCACTAGTACAGGAACACATGACTATTAACATGTCAAGCACATTTTAACACTACAAATTCATCAATGATAGAACTAACATGGCTTTTAGAGCGAGGCCACTACACTACGTTTCAACAAAGCATCGCAAAAATGATGTCGTGTTTGCAAAAAATGTGATGTCACAATGCAAAATTTTATCGATATGGCCCGCAGGAAATCCTACAATCCTGCAATTTTGTGGCCTCATTCTTAGGCTCTTATTACAGAATAACAACTACATATCAATCTTTACTTGAATACAGTTATTTGTCATTCTGTAATACAAACCTTAGTGTTTGCTTTTAGTGAACTTGATAACAGTGTATTCTTAGCTTGCATTATAGGGAAAGAAAAGGGGACACTGCTGTCAAGTTTAAAAATAGCAGAGTGCCAGAATAAGAATAAAAACATAGCTATAATAATAAAGTTTAAATCTAGCAACACAAAGTAAAACCAACCGTATTTCCTCATCAGTATGAAGGTGTTCACTGTAGAATGATTTGATTTTCTCTTCATAATTTGGCAGGCACTCTTTTGAGCATACAATTTCATCTTCATATGTGTAGCCACGCTCCTTCTTCAACTGATCCAGAACTCCATCTGACATATATGTGTCAACATTTAGCTGGAAGAATAATTAGTGAAGTTTAGTTTATTAGGAAGAATATGTTTCATCTAATTTAAAAAGTGAAGTGCTTAATATGTTTTCCTTCTCTGGCATGGGCACATGTGGAACTTGTGATAACAAAGGCATTTCAAGGTTATCAAGATATAGTTCCTTTATGGTCTGTGTATTCATTGCAATATCTGTGATTTAGATAAAAGAATTTAATGCAGACAAATATTTTATTTGGGTATATATTGGCAAAACTGTACTTCCTGGGCCTAAGAGGTGATTATATAACGCAAAAACTTACATTGAAATATTCTACTCCAGTTTTCATAAGCAGTTCCTCGAGTAATATAAATTCTTGGGGATTCTTGTGGTGCTCCAGTCGCTGATCACTTGTTGTATCATCGTCCATGTACCACGCTTTCACCATTGTTTATAAATAAACAGAAAACTGCAGAAATATAGAAAAAGAAATAAATAAACACAAAACAGTGTACATCTGTTTACTTCGGTTTTTTTGTAATTTCTTTACATCACATTGCGATATCCGGGGCTGCGCTGCGTTCAAAACATACACTAGTCTAGCTAGGTGCAACAAATGTCAAAGTTGGCATTAGCTTCATACATTTTATGTCAAAATTTAAACGTTAGGGTAAAAAGTTGCATTTAAATCGTAGGTTTGGAACGCAGCCCTATGTTCATTGTTTATGGAACTTTGCCTAACTAGTGATGTGCTTAATCAATTATTAATTACCGATTATTATCAGTATTAATTATCAACTATAATCGATGAAACATTTCATGATTATTTTCAAACACTTTATCAAACGGGGGCTCCAATTCGAGCGGAAAATCCCCCCTTTTACCTGTGATGTACTATAAAACTAGAGATCGTATAATCGGATGCATATTTACCTAAAGTTCAGATGTTAGCACTTAGGAAAACACTTTTTTATCGAAAAAATCCCACGATCCAAAGTTTAAGTGTATCCTTGAGATATAATAAACCCAAATTGACACAAATGGCAGTTGCCCTGTGTGTATAACATAAAAATATTGTGTAAGATGTCCAGAATAAATAAATTTATGTTACACCTTACGCACACACATACTGGATTGGAAAATTAAAATTTCACTTTAAGTAAATATATAAACAACCTGTATGAGATTAGTATGAACAAAAAGGCGGAATGGCGGCGGCCGATATTGGAATCTTAGCAGAACTTTAGAGAGCGGGCGATAAGCCAATACTCAGTCTTCCAAAACCTTGTCAATTGATGCATCCTCGAAGGCAGAATACAAAAATATATGTGCATGGAGTAAATGGGATCATCATCATCATCAGCCTATTAATGTCCCCACTGCTGGGGCACAGGCCTTCCCTATGGATGGAATAGGGAGATTGGGCCATGACCCACCCACGTGGTGGGTGCCCAGTGCGGATTGGCGGGTGCTAACGACTGCAGATGCAGCCGGGACCAACGGCTTAACGTATATTTGAGAAAAAACAAACTGAAAATATGCATAGAATTGTAAATTTATTATAACTTTTTAAAAGCAATATTTCTTTTGGAGGTTTAAATATTTTATTAAAATCACACATATTAAGATTGAATCTTGTGTTCGATTATAGACAATGCCAGAGATGACAAAGGTCGAATGTCGGTGGAAAATACTTTAGCCCAGTAAAATTAGCTTTTAACCTTGGAATAGGAAGCGAGATATTTATGAAAAACCCGTTCTTATAAATATCTCGCTCCCTATTACTATCTTTTCCCGTTCGCACTTGAATAACTTAAGACGCAGAAGCTAGATCTTATATGATTATGAGATTTATGAGGTAACCTTTAAAACGTCATAACATAGATTTATAAAAAATATCAGCTTATTATCTTCCTTCCCGAGATTTGACCCTCTTTTTGATGAGCTAATTTTATTGGATCTCAAAAAGCTTAATCTATTGATCGATATTAGTTCGATATTACAGAACAATGTATCGAAAATCAGGTCGAAGACCCAAGTGATGATACAACAGTCCTAACATGTGAAAATAACATTTTTATCAACTGAAAATAAATTTACATTAATATAAAATAAAATTTAAAAACAACTGCAGGCGCCGAATATCAATTTTTAGACCTTTAAATACTATGAATATAACAGATGGAATTCGATTAGTATTTTTATTTGTAACTTTTTAGACATGAATTTATTACTTCTACATGTGTCAACCCTAGACGCGTAAAAATTTTGTGAATAGGTTTAATTTTTTTTCTCAAATATACCACGGAATTTTGAGCTGATTTTTTTTATACAACTAGAATACATATCAGACTATATCTTGCGATTGAAAAAGTTTGCATATATTATGGTATAATGAAGAAAAAAATAAAAACAAAAATCTTTTTTTCTAATTAACTGCAAGCGTTTACGAAGCACTTAAAACACTTATAACGTGTAGTTTAAAGAGTTCTATGAAGTACTTTAACGTTTCTAAACAAAATATTATTAGTTACAGAGTAAGATTGTTTTTTCATTTTTAAAAGAGAAAAAAAATAATACTTTTAAATTTTTATATCTCAAAAACTAAGTGGAATTTTCAAACGGGAGTTTTACTCTCATATTTGTATAAATGAGCTCTAAAGAGTTCATCAAATAAATAAGAATGTCCGAATTTACGGTCTCATAACATTAGTGCGGTGGCAAGTTATTGGCAGGAGAACACTGCAGGATAATGATTATTTCATTATCCTTTCAGAACTTCCTACATATACTTATGTTCTATGTGTACAGAACAAGGGCCTTTCAAAGTAACTCTGTCTGACCTTTACGCCTTCACCGCGTGCCTATACCGCGGGATCAATTTTGATGCATTTTGACAAAACAAAATAGATGGGATGGGACTCAGGGAAAGAAGATAGGCTGCTCAAAGTCGCAGAAGCTAGTGTATTCATAAAACTATTTTGTTCACTGAACTTAGTTGTAAAAATATTACCTATTGTTGAGTATCTATTAAAATGTTAGTAAATAATTGGTAGTCTATTGGAAAATTTGGAAACAACTTAAGTACCAATTTATTTAATATTTAAAGAGTAACCGCAGGTTCAGCGTATTTTGAGATATTGCTTTATGTATTGCGGAATGCTATTAATAGCCGAATGACAAGAAAACCGGCCAAGTGCGAGTCGGACTCGCGCACCAAGGGTTCTGTACAAACCTAAATTTTCAAAAATATTTTTTATTATATGATGTAATGGATTTCGCAATATTTCCTTTATCTGTACTATAAGACGCTACTTCGTACCAAATTTCAAGATTTTAAGTTCACAAGAAGTACCTTGTAGGTTTTGATTCCCATGCGAGTTTAGAAAATTTGCGGCATAAACGGCTGTATCTTTTGATTGCTTTGGCTTAGAACTTTGATTTTTTCACAGCTCCAAGGGACAGCAGACCCGAGTACCTATTAGATATGAATTTCAGTTTGATACCTCCATGCGTTCCTGAAAAAAAAACGGTCTTGACAGACGGACGGACGGACAACAAAGTGATCCTATAAGGGTTCCGTTTTTTTCTTTTAGGTACGGAACCCTAAAAATGAATAAAAATCACCAAAGCAAGTAAAAATAGATTTAATACCATTTAATAAATCTAAAGTATTACAACACTACTTAATCTGTTTCACAAAACAAAGTTCTTATAAATTTCAAACTTACAATGAATAATTTGGGGGTTATTTTTTTCACGTCTGCGTCTGTCTACTTTTGTTTTTTACACACATTACCTAGCACCTGATATTACCGAAAATATACCGTCTTTAAAGTATTTCAATTTATACTACAGGAAATTATGGCCTCTTCTCTTAATCAAATAAGTACCATATTCTATCCTAATATATTAATAAAAACATTTATGAGAGATAACTATAGTATGTACTGACTACCTACTATATTAAATATTTTAAAAAAATGCGCTGAAAATGTCTTTCACCCAAGAAAACTATATTTCAGTGTGAAATAATATTTTCATCAGTTAATTGTTTGTCAATCGATTATGAATCTTAACGATAATATACTAGATTAAGCCAATTGCCAGAACAGTTTCGAATTCAAAATAATGAAAGCTTTGCTAGGAACAGGTTGGTATTATCATTGGTATTTTCTTTAGCAGAGCGGTAGCAGTTATACGCTAGAATATATAATATCATTATAAAGTTTTGGATATTTTGAACAGTTGTATTCATGAGTCATACAGCGAGAAGAGCGATTGTAATAAAAAATATTTTACGTCCAAATAATTATTAACACCACTGGGCGAGTATGATGGTTCATGGTACTCCATCTTGAGGAAACTACTGCAACTCTGCAGTGGGGATATATATGATAGGATGATAATATACTGTCACCACGCGAAAGGTATTTCAGATTCATTGTATTCGAAAACAGCCCGCACTATCATGGGAGCCTATACGAATCAATTTGAATCACACACAAGGACGTAGAAATTTATATGCGCTATGTAAGCAAGGCAAAGAATATGAAAAAATGTAAGTAGGTAGGTAGTTTATAAAAATTGCGGATTTACAGTGTCGTCCAACGGCCCAGAAGTTCGGAAATCTCTGAATTAAACAAGCTTTAAACTACATAATTTGACGACAAAATGATCTTTCCCGAATCAATGCGTTTTTTGTGGTATGTTTAGAATAATATTTGCTTAACAGTACATACATATATCTCTATAATGATATGATGATTATAGCTAGGTATACAAACACGACTGACGATATATATGGGAACGTTAGAAAACAAAGGCGAAAAATCTCTCTGAAAATACACAAACTTCGTCAGTACAGTACATTCGCAAACAAAATGTTTTACAATAACACAAAGTTTAAGTTCAAGTAACAAATAAAAGACTGTCAAAATCACATTTCTAGGTTCTAAAATAGTAAAATTAGAATTAGAGACACATGTCACGTTTTTTCACGAGTCATAAATGCAACAAATTATTATGGAAAATTTAAAAACAAATTGAATGGACGGAAATCGAAATCACAAAGACAGACATTTTGTATGATTCAAATAAGATAAAATAATACCACTACGTATAGCGTATACAGAGAATTTTTATATATTTCAAGCAACAGATAAAAAGTAAGTATTGTTGAACTTATGACGCTATCAGGTAAAATGATGCCCTATGAGATGCTTATGACAAGAATTTTCTACAGAAAAAAATCAATAGGTAACTTTTTTTTATTAAAATGACTAGGTACCTTTTCAAATTATTAAATTACCAGTAGTAAAATATTTTGTAATGAAAGATTACGAAAATAAATTTAACGTTATTTTTTATTTCATAAATAGTAATTATGAGTATCTATCACATCTTATCCACAAATCGTGGTTCTCTACAAGTACGGAATGAATTTGTATGACGCGCAAAGTAAATTAAAAAACCTGAGTAGGTACTGAATAAAAAGTTTTTAACTTTAGTTTTACTGATAACGTCATATTCCATAGAAAAAATGTGATACCACATAGAGCATCTAAACAGCAAAACATTAAAAAGCCAAATCATAAAAGCCAGTGCCATTTAGATTTATTGAAACATTAAAACGAAATGTCCTAGTAACAGTTTCTTAAAGCGTTAAAATGCATTTTTTATAACATAAGTAAAAAACATACTTAAAACATAGCATCAATATTGTACAAATTCAATAGGTTATTAATTGAAAAACACAAATTGTTCTTTAGAACTAAGTATTGATATACATTGAGATCACATAACTATCCCTAATTACCAAAAGTTTTTCTTTTAATATTGTTATTGAAAAAAAAATCAGTGATCAGTCTGTAACAACTAACACTTTTTATTTTACACACAACACGGTGAATGAGGCGAACAAACCTAAGTGCGAATTATAAATTGAAAAATAATATTAACTATAGAAATAAAATTATCACAACAATTATTTATTTACAAGTTTGTGTATTTAAAATTATGTAAATATTACTATCCGATGATAAATTAGTAATTATATTATTAAAACTATATACTAATAAAATATTTTTCTTCATAGTATTTAATATAACTAGATATCTTACTTTTGATTGCATTTTGCGTATTAAAAAATACTCGTTGGTAGTGACAGATTCTATCAAATAATTTGTTCCTACGGAGAGAGTCCTAGTCGAGGGTAAGTTTTATTTACTTACCTTTAGGGTTAAAATGTCAGAAAATGGATAAAAGTATATTAGTATTATGTCCATTTGCCTTAATAGATTTTGAACATAATGTAAAAGACGCTAAGGTATAATTTTTAATGAATTCAAGTTTTTTGGCTACTGTTGTTGACTGTACTTTGCTTTGACACACGCATTAGTTTTAATACTTTGTATTTTTTATACTTGTTTAATCCTAAGTTAATTATATAGAAATACAACATTAGGAATATGAATTAAGTGATAATGTTTCAGTTTCTTGTTCTTCTTCAATCAGAGTTTCAAAATCTTATCAACTTTATGTAAAATTCAATATTTGGTTAACAACCAACGGTATCATATTGTTGTTAACAACACATTTAGTGACACTTAGGTAGCAATTTAATACAAAGGATACCCAATCGTCTTATCTAACTTTATAGGAACAAATGACTTGATTAATTAGTAAATAGTAACAATGGAACGCAATATTTTAAACACCTTTATCACAAGTGACAAAGTGTTAAACAAGCCTGCTAAATTAAATAATATTGATAAAGGAATCTTTACAATTGTATGCGACCGATAAGTACAGTATCGTCGCACATATTGTATAGTGTACATACAATGAAGATCACGACAATGGTTAAACTTGCATTGCTTATATAGACCTTATTGCTACACGAAAAACACGCTATTGATGTTAACTTTAACTTATATCCAGCAACTAGATCTTGAATTTTGCATATTGCTATCTTTGAAAGCCGAGCGGCATTGGGTCTTATTTATTTATTAATGCAAGATTCTCTAAACTCAAATCTATTTCATTTCTTTAGAGCATGGTGGAGATAAACTTTAGAATAATATTTTAGGTTTAAGAGAATCACCATGAATTACTTGTCCCATTGCATTTTTTGAAATTCAAAATCCTGTTGTCATGTATAGGGAAACCGAAATTTGTTTCTTTTACAAAATATACTATCATCTAATGCTAGTATATTTCACGAATCAATGGACGTCATAAACATATAATTACAGAAAATTAACAATTTTATAATTTTCTATATAGGTACTTTGCATTCTGGAAATGATAACTTTTCCGCACTCAAACAACACATATTACCTTAATATTGTTAAGTTAATGCACAACAAAATTCCATATTTATTTCCGTTTAATTTAAACATCCTCATTTGAGTTATTAATAAAATACAAAGTTATATAGAAAATTCCATTTTGTTTACAATAACAGCTTTATTAGTAACGATAAATTGTATTAATAAATAATTAGTATAATTGTAATTAAAATTTTCCGTGTAGGTAGTTATTATTAGTGTCAAATATCATACGAAGGTCATATATTTACCAATCTCATAGAGGTTTATATTAAATAATTTACAATAGAATAATAAATTTCTTTACTCTAATTTTTAAAGTCAACATTAGAGAATCTTTAGCGTAGGTAGATATAAAGATGCAACTACATTTCCGGATATATCAATCGGCCCATCTAGCATTTTAAGTTCTGGCGGTCCCTAGCTAAAAAAAATTAATTTGAGCAAAAAGTTATAATACACAGTTTTGAATGTGATGCCTTAACCATATTTCGTGTGTTTTTAAAATTATTGCTCAACCACAAACATATAATTTTGCTACAAACCGTTGAAACTTATAACATTGAGAGGGCCGATAAGTCCGGAAGTATATTCGTCTGTAGAAGATTTGACATTCAAAAGGTTATCCTTCCTTCTACCCCTTTCTCGTATCGTACCTACTGACAAGTGACGCTTCAGTAAAACAGAAGAAGAATACAGTGATTTGAGTGCGATCTCAAAGGTTTGTATTTCAATACCGATAAGATTCACTTTTACAAATCTTTCAATTTCTAAATTAGGTTTATAATTACTATCCTGTTACCTACTAATGAAAAAATTGCGGCCAATAATGGTACTAATAAAGAGACAACTATAACAAACAATAATGTTTTTTTCAATTTTAAAGCTCGTATTGCTCCGTTTTTGCAATCAATAAAAATGGCGACATATCTTGTGCGTTGAAAATTTCAATTTCAAGCGACGCAAGAATTCTCCAGATTTTAATTTTATGAAATCGCTTTTCAATACATTTAAAAAACACTGCCAATTTTTAGATTTGACTCTATAACATGATTTGTTGTAATTGCCTCTCAAATTATAAATGGTATTTACTGGCCAAGTCTGCACACCGATATATTTTGGAATGGTCTCACTGCAGATTCTCGTTCGATGTTTTTTCATAGTTTGGTGTGCTTCACAGTGTCTGTCCAATAGTTCTGTATCGTCATCGCCTCCAAGGAGTTCAGGAATGAGTCATTGTCCAAGCTATACATCTCCTCAGAATTGTCCTGTAACGTAAATTTGTTATGTTTTAAGATCAGTCATCAAATAGCGAAGAGCATTGATATTTTGGGACAGTTTCACCGTCTTATTTATATAAGTACTGTGAAACCAAAATTTGTAGTTTATTTAGCATTTAAGTTCCAAATTGGCTGTTTAGTACTATCAGTAACCCGGCCGTTCATTCTGCACATTTATTACAATTGTTTACCGCGTCCTCACCCTTGTCAGCAAAAGTACGTATATGCACTTTTCCTTTAATGGATTCTGTTTTTTTTATTGATTTATGAGCATCGTGAGCACCAGTACTTCAATAGGCTTGGATAGAGGACTTTAACGCACATATTATTCATTTAAACAAACTTTATAGACACAGCATTCAACTTAGAGTAAGGTACAAATATTGTAATCTTATTAAGCACTACTAGTGATGTAACGAATGTCATTTTTTGAACATTCGCGAAAGCGAATGCAGATGCGAATGTCTGGTACCGACATTCGCGAATGCGAATATTTAGTTTTTTTTAAATTGGCGCCAATTGTCAATTGCATGGTGGCAGTCTCGTTCGAATTGCCGAGTTGATATGAACTCATCCGACTGAAGAGTCATTCCGCTCGCACCGGTCTTTCCGTAAACAAAACAAGTTAATTTTGTGGTTAGTGATTGTGAGTGGTAATAGTGATTTATTAACATGAGTAAATCGAATTCTAGTGAAACATGGACTTATTTCACACTTTGCGTTGCTGAACGAGCTAAATGAAAACTTTGTAACAATGAATATTCAAGGAAAGGCAGAACTACAACTTCTTCATATTGTTTTTTTCTAATATTCATATTCGCAAAACATTCGCAGAGATTTTGCGAATGCGAATGTGAATATTCAAAAATATGCGAATATTCGCGAATGCGAATGCGAATATTCGTTACATCACTATTAAGCACTATTACGAACAAAACAAGCTTCTTTTGAATTTTTGGTGTACATATTAATTCCAATTAACAGTCTTCATTCAGTCCATGACACCCGAATTCATGATGCTGACGTAATCAGTATCTCGACCCTCCACCCACCATGTCATCAAAAATAAGCAAAGCAAAGACCCCCTGCCCCCCATAGCGTAGTTGAACAGTCCCTAAGTGGTGGAAAGGCTTTTTAAAAATTCAATGGAAAGATTATTTTATGTGAGAATTAATCCCTTATCACTATTAATTTGTTTACATTTGAAATCTAATTTTATACTGAGGCGATCGTTATAAATGAAAAATATGTATATTTCTTTACCCTTATCGTACTGTCGTCAAGGTATCCGCTCGAGTCAGGATTAGAACATTTGTCGTTCAATGTCTGCGGTTTATTCAAGTACCGCCTTCTGTATAGCACGAAAGCCGTGCTGCCTGCCAGCGCAGCCAGCACCAATGCTGCAAACGATATGCCAGCTATCGCTCCCATATCCATATCCCCCTCGCCCGAATCAATCACCCTTCTAGAAGATTCCACGTTAGGTGGTATCCTCGTTTGGAGGAACGACGTCTCAAGGGACAACGGTTTTTCGGTCACGATTTTGCTCTCCGAAACACCTTCCACATTCGTTCCATCTTTGATGAAATCAGGTCTAGTCAGATTGCGTTTTTTGGATGCTAACGTCGAGTTTTGCGTTTCAGTCACGTTGGGGGATTGCGTTACTGTGGCATTAGTGACAGTTACGTTATTCGCTATGGTTGTGTTAGCGACTTCTGTAGTGTTAGCAGGCACCCATTGTATGGCGGGGTGGACGATTTCTGGTTCTGCGGTCACCGTGGTGGTGCTTATTGTGGTTTTTTCAGTTTCCCTGTCTGTTTGGTTGACAGAAACGTTTGTCGAGGTCCTAGGTGTAGGTATTGGAGGGGTCTTTGTGAAGTACATGGCCCGTGGTTGCCGTTCAGGCAATCTTTGATGCTCTACGTCGGCGGTTATGTGTTGCAGTTCCTCTGATTGGGGCGCAGCTAGGGTAAATCCACTGCTCTCTGTAAATAACAAACAAGCAAGTAAGTAATTAGTTTTGTTTCGTAGACATGACAAGGTTACTGTGTCATAATTTTAGCAGGTCAGTACCTACTTAAATTACAAGAACGAACGACGAGACGAACAATTGAAAAACACAAAACATTAATTTAGGGTTTTCTACCCTAAATTAATGTTTTGTGTTTTTGTATCTCTTCATTGTCAATACAATTTACAATTTTTTACCCTAAATTATTGATTTGTGTTTTTCAATTATTCGATTACAAATTCGCTTTCGTTCTTCATGGTAAGATTAAATAAAACATTTCTTTTTAAGTGTATTGAGATGAGTTTGCTGATTAATGGAAATTCGCCACGACAGATCCAATCTAAACACAGCGCCACAAATAGTACCGGTGAGTCATGCTGGGAGGCTGTCATTCTATTTTAATAGATGGCGTCTTATTACACAAGATTCTGTTTTATTATCATGGATAGAAGATTATAAATTACCATTTTATAAAACTGTGTACAAATCTCAAATGCCCCATATACCAACACTTAATCGTTCTGACTCATTACAAGATGTTAACACTATTCATATCCGGCCTGTATATACTTGTGATTACCAATTTATATCCAGTACTTTTCTTATACCTAAATTAGATGGAACTAAGAATTTTTAAAATAAGAATTTAAGAACAACTAAAGTTTATAACCAAGAACAGCTATATTGTCACAATAGACGTAAAAGATGCTTATTTTTTGATAAAAAATCACCAAGATCACCAGAAAATTCTTCTATTCCAGTCTGCACCTGAATTAGTTATACAATTAAATTCACCATTGTTTGAGTTTAATGTTCTTTTGGTTTAAATACAGCTCCATTTGTTTTTACAAAATGACCAAAATCTGTAATATCTCTATTAAAATCCTTAGGATATATATCTGCCTTATATTTAAACGATATCTTAAAAGATATATCCGATGTAAACATCGGAAAATCCTTTAAATAATGTCATAAAGAGTTTTATAATTAATGAAAAAAAAAGTTGTCTCCTTCCTAGTACTAAGGCTTAAAACCTAGGTTTCATAATAGATACTCAGAAATTTCATATAGAACTTACAAATGAAAAAGAAAATGTTAATCAGCAACAGATTTTTTTTCTAAAATTTTCTACTTGTAAAATAAAAACCTTTGCTTGCTTAGTTCTTTTGACTTCTGCATGCCCAACTATAGAATATGGTTGGCTGTATACAAAACAGTTTGCAAGAACCAAACATCTTGTTAAATACAGATAATTTAGACGCATTCAAAAATTTACCATCACAATTTTTTACTAGAAGATTTTGCATTGTGGTCAAATTCAGTTTTTAACACGATATTGTTTCAGTCAAATGATGATGCTATAATATCATCACCCCACAGCGCCCACTTACCTCCTCGAATTACCGTAGCGGCTGCCACGCTCTCTGGACGGCAATTTAGGAAGAGGAGTACCATCATCCCGGAATATAATGTTAGCTTCTATATCACATAATACCCAAAAACACAATGATACTGCACGAAGAAAATGGTTTCTATTTTGTCAAACACATAATATTGATTTCTAGTCAGTATCTGTGCCAAATATCATGTTTTATTTAACTAGTTTATATAATAATGCTGCAAAATATGGGACGGTAAATAGTCATCGCTCTGCTCTTTCCTTATTGATTGGTTCAAAAATAGCTCTGATGATAAAATAAATAGTCAGGGTTCTCTCCAAACATATCTTACCTATTGGTATTGACATTCAGACTTGGATCCTTCGATCCAAAATGATATTGTCTTATGATTTTAACTATAATGACTGATGGCAGTATCATCATGGTATACTACAATTACTCTCTGAATTTCTTAGGACAAAAAAGCCTTCATATAGTTATAACGATAGAACTTCACATAAGGTAAGTTCATTTTATCTTCATCAGCAACGGAAATTCAAGCAACAAGCATTAAGTACCTAAAGTACCGTAACTGGCCCCCTCCAGTAGGTAGTTGTTCCCAAACCGCTTAATCTATAATATCCGATGTTTTCTAATCACGTTCATTGTTTACGCAGCTAAGAATAGCAACCAAGAACAACAGTTAACGAATGAGTATCAAATTAACAGAGCGAAAAACTGTATCAAGTACGTACCTACTTCAGTTAGAAAAAAACGAATAAATGCGATCGATGATTGGGAATAAACATTTAATGGTATTATACCAAATGAAGTAATCTTTACATAGTTTAACCAAATCACTGTAATTTTGAACAAAATGTACGCAACGGATTTTAATGGAGTTTTCAGCAATTCTTAGAGTGATTCAAAAGGAAGGTAAGCTATTGTTTAAATAAATGAAAATATACTTAACCACATGAGAGAAAGTATTTTTAACCCCCGACGCAAAAAGTGGGGTATTATAAGTTTGACGTGTCTGTGAGTCTGTGCGTCTGTCCGTGGCATCGTAGCTTCGAATGGACCGATTTGGATGTTGTTTTTTACTTTGATTGAATGAATGAACTGCACGTATTAGTATCAAAGAAATGAACTTAATATTTGTTACTTTACTCCGAGTACGCTTTTGATCTTCAATGAAGGGGTTCGTCGACACAGCCTGTATCGTGCGACATTTGAAATTCACGAAACGGTCGCGTGACAAGAGTTTTCATAAATTGAGTAGGTAATGGAGACAAATCACAATATCATGTTACTTTAGGTGTGAACAACGTATTAACTACGAAGAATTTTCGGGTTTTCAATCTCAGGATTATAATCTTCAAAGACATTCTTGCGTATAAACCAAGACTAATCTTATGTCTTTAGGCCAAAAAGCAGATCATAATGGATGGTTTGTATTGTTCCTGATCAATAAATAAACAAGAAAACCTGACCAAATGCGATTTACACATAGCGTTTTATCACGGAGCTGGGTGATGACAAAACATGTATTTAGCACGGTTTGGCTTCGGACCCGAACTATCCACGGAAAGTGCTATCCTGTGGCTTAAGCAGACTGTTCAGTATTATATGATTAGAAAAACTCCATAACTTTATTCGATTGACTTTGGAATCTCAAATAAAACTGCTGTTGCTGTTATACAAGTGCTTGTAACCGCAGTTTTATTTGAGAATCCATTAACAATAAAGAAAAAACACTTCTTTTTTAGGGTAACAGCAGTTACAAAGTTACAGCATCTGTTCACAAAGCTACAGCTATAGACGTACATAAACATAAAAACATAAATGTTTTTTGTATCTAATAAAAGCGGTAAGAAGTTTGGTTGGCGTGGCTCAGGGCCCTGTTTTCGTCCTCTGTTTTATTTCATAGTCGTTTACGTTGAATAATGATCTCGACACAAACACTTTCGCAGAGTTTCCAGAGCAAAATGGCGAACTTGTGGCACCCACCTACCTTCATGTCAAATTATATTTCTACGGTTGAACGGGGACCTTTGTTTTTGGTGCTGTAATATATAGGTAAGTTGGCTATGTTAGTATAAAGCGGGCATAAGGCTGGGCGCATATGTACGGTTTCCTGATCAGGAATTCCGATTCGGAGACCTGGATGCACGATCTTGCCATACAAAAACTTTAAACAATACGAATGGATAAAACCTTATGTTCGATTCGGAAACTACTAAATAAAAAAAAACGGAAAGGTCTGCGCTAGGCTTACGGAATTCCGAATGGCGCCATTCATTTAATACGTTAGATTATTATTTTCTCAAGTTTTTGAACCCCTCCCCCTATTATAAGAAAAAATAAGAACAGGCCGATTTCCCCCCCCTGTTTAAAAAAAAGTTATTATGTAAAAATCCAAAGGAAAAATTAATACACGTTTGGTTTATTTTAATATCTTTTTTTCAAAGTAATAATTTTCAGAAATGTTTTGGTAGTAATAAACTTTGGTTTTAATCATTCAGGTAAAGGATACCTTTTACCACTTTAGCGGGTGGCGCGGTTTCGTTGCCATGGAAATGGAAATCGTTTCCAATATGCATCCGAGCGAACCTCAGCTCTCGCACGGTTAGCCGCGCTTTTTCAAAGTAAAATTTTAACTTTGTGTATACCTGTGATCTTACGTAAGAACTATAGAGACCCCCCCCCCCTCTTGCAAGAATAAATAAGACATGGTTGACCCACCTCCCCCTCTAAATCGTATTACGTAATAAATGAATGGTCCCAATCTTAATTCCCGTGCAGGAATTCCGATTTAGAGACCAGAATGCATGTATGTTACATATAAAATATGTTCAAAGAAAGCGTCAAACTATGTTTTCAGAATGGAAAAAACCTAACGTTCGGTTCGGAAACTACCTAATAAAAAAACCGAATCGCCGCGCTAAGCTCACGGAATCCCGAATCTGATTTCCTGATCTGGAAACCGAATCAGGAAACCATACATATGCGCCCAGCCTAACGGAGTGTTTCCCTTTGCCCGTAGTATTTGCTCGTAGTGCGAAGTCGATTCCTCAAATTAGGGGCCAAACTCAATTATTTCTAGGGCAAATTGAGCGAAGCCTCCGATACAAACCTGATTGGCCAGCAGTCAATATGGATTATGCAATACCCATCGTTGATTGTGATTTAATATCACCAACTTCCATAATTCATAGACAATTTGGGAAAGTTTACGGAATGTCAACAAGATAGTCGATCTATGAATTGATTTATAATAAGGAGAGCTCGCAATTACGTCTTAGTAAAATAAATTGATCTCTCAAACAAAATTACATATTCCTATTTCGTTTCTTCAGAGTTTTATTTTTGTGACAAAAAGGTATCAGAAAATATACATTTTCTTAAGATACCCATTAAAATCTAATTCAGATTTGGTTTTGTGAGTGTTGCAAGGCAAAGTCGATTTCATATTCCAAAAATACTAGTTCCTGCTATATTAACTTTTTACCCCATTTAGAGCGAATGTGAGCTGAGGAGAGACATTTGAGAAATACGTATTTGAAAAAACTATCGCTGTCACGCATTGGCAAATACCGTGCGATAGGGACAACAGTAGCTTACGCTGAAAATTGGAAATATAAATGAATTCGATAATGGTTCGTGCTAGGGGTACTGCTCACTTCGCCCAAAGGTTAAGACTAGTTACGCTGTGTTTAGTTCATATCACTTGAATGTCATTTGTCATTCAACGAACAGAGGCAAAACATGGAGTAACTTATCTAAGCTTAGTCTTCGTTTATTAATAAGGCTTATTATATAAGAAACTGACCAGTTTCAGAAATTGTTGTAGGCGACAGATCAACAAACTGACATTACTACTTGTTTCCTGACAATGCTTATTCGCTACCAAAACCAAATATGGCGCCGTTGAGACTTCAATACATATTAATAAATGATGCATAATATTGTATGACGTGAACGCTAGGAACACGTCCACTCACCGTTGCGTGTTTCTGGTCAGTATTTTATAACATTACCAAACAACCCGTAAACGCCCATTCACGTAATTTGATTTTAGCCTAATAACCTCACAAAAGCAGGTAATTGGAGCTATAATATTTAGCTATTCTGAGAAGCTACGTAGAATAATGGTCTGTTCATACCTATATAGGCGAGCTTGTCAGGTTCCGATGTCATCCTTTGGGTACGGAACCCTTCAGCATAGAAAGCCTTTAGTATATGTTCGGATACGGTTGCAGCCAAGCAACTTGTTACTACTTTTTACGGATACCACGACAGAGATAAAGAGAGACAAACAGATAAGTATAATAGTGGGCGTTGTTTTCAGGCGTTCATGTAAGTAAGTATCTAAGACTTTTTCACGTCTCTACAGCGCGTTAACGGCTGATTTACATAGATACCGGCGCGGCGCGGCGTCTATCTCGCTAGCATGCCAGCGCTGGCTCTGTATAAACAGAGTTTTCGTGCTAATTCAGCCGAACAAGTCAAGTAAAGACTCAGCAATTAAGGCCGCGGTAACATAATTAGTTAGTGCATCCTTCCGGATAGCGGAGGGTGTTGGTTTTGAGTCCCGTCTGCTGCTGGGACGGCGTGAATTTTTTAGAATAAAATTTTCTTTAGATTTTAAGTCAAGAAAAGATACTGGGGCTGTTGTTAGGCGTCTAAAATTGAATCTAGCTACTTTAACAATATAAACCATACCTAAACAGCAATATTTTCTATTTGTGTGAACAGGCATCTTCTAGGCAGGCGTGTACCATCCTAGGCCTCATCATCACTTTCCATCAGGTGAGATTGCGGTCAAACGCATTGCCTATTATGCATAAAAAAAAAATTGTAACATTTAGGCCCACTTGCAGCAAATTTGCTAAATATCAATTCAACAAAAACTCTGATCTATCACATAGAAAAATGACAAGACTTCAATGTCAATTTGATAGCACTGTATGGACCATATCTAATTTTAGTAAAGTTGAGATTTAGCAGAATTTCTAAAAGTGGAGCTTAAATTTTAAGTTTATACATCTAAGGAAAAATGAAGTTCGCATCCCATCCAATGATCGACCATTGCGAAAGGTGCTTAACTTCCACGATCTCAGACAGACGCACTAACCACCTGCACCATCGATTCTCTGTCTACTTATAAATATTTGTATTAAAATGTCCTGCAAAAGCCTAAAAAAGTAAATAGCTCTCAAAACTTACGGATCGTTGAATCGACCCTCAATCGCGCATAATGTTTTAACTTATTATCACAATAAAGGTATTTTAGAAGATAAATTCAAACGGCTGTGTTCGAAGTAAACACACAAAAAGGTTTTTAAGCTGCTCATCGTAAACTTTCTATCCTTAGTTAAAATTACGTTTGGTAAAGAATACCTATTCCCTACTCCGATAATTTGTAATTTTTGGTACCTAAAATCGGTGATGTTTCTTTTGAGTAATAAATTTACATATTAGTAATGAATTCATTCAACAATTGAGAAAGAGGCCTAGCGAATTGATACATTACTAAAGAAATAAGCGGCTTACAAAGCTTAAATTTTCAGTTAAGCGGCGCGCCGGTCGGTGGGTCGGGTCAGAATTCAGGGATATTCAGGGATGTGATAATAGTGAATTTATAAAGCGCTAGTTATTGAACTACGAATAAAAACTAATAAACAATACATAATACCATCCAGAGCCCTCTTTTCCAGTGGGCACTTTGGGCAAGTGCCCAGGGCCCCGCGATCAATAGGGGCCCCCCTCAGATCAAATACAAAGTCCCTAGTTCCTGTTAAATCACCAAACGGGGGCTACAGGTCGTAGGGGCCCCATTATCCTAATATGCCCAGGGCCTCCAATAGGTCAAAGACGGCACTGATACCATCGTGGCATCGTATGTACAAGACATTGACAATGTGATGTCAACGGACCTCGTTCTTTTGTTGATTTTACTGCTGTGGCGAATAATTCCGTGCGGGGGAATAGAATTGATGGCTGGGGCGGCTCTTATTGTGTGCCTCAAGGTAATCAAACACAAAGTTAATTTGTCTCTGATGTACCTACCTATCTGAATGACGTTAATGACGTCATGTACGGTAGAACATTGACAAATAGAGGTATTCTCTGTCTTATTTCCCCGATAAAGGGCGCGGATTCTGGCCGGCATCGTTGTGATATCGTTGTAACTAACCCACGTTTTTTTTTCATGATTGAGGAGGAGCTCGATGGCGCAGGAGGAAAGCCCATTTTGCCTGCGATCGTGAAAGTTACGCAACTTTCGCAATGATTGGTCATTGGATGGGTGACCAAAAATTTATTATCTCGAGATCCTCCGTGCTTTGGAAGGCACGTTAAGCCGTTGGTCCCGGCTGTATTTACAGTCGTTAGCACCCACTAATCCGCACTGGGCCCGCGTGGTCAGTCATGGCCCTGTTCCATCAATAGGGAAGGCCTGTGCCCCTGCAGTGGGGACATTAATAGGCTGATGATGATGAACCCAGATATAAATATATTGTATATGCTGGAAATCTATCATAGTTAGGTTTCGGCTGCCAAAGGGAGGACAGCTGGAGTGGCACCATATTCTGTGGCATTATTTAGCATCATCACTGGACTCCAGTTAAATTTATTTTTATTTTTGAAGCATGTAACTGCTGGCTATTTAAATCTTAAGACATTCATTTGATATTGTGGGTTACCTACAATGCGAAGAGATGGCGCTGCCTTGCAGCTTAAGAAAGGCGAGAAAGAATTCGACACGGCCATCAGAGCCGCGATAGCATAATGGACAGTACATTCGCCCGTATAGCGAAGGGTACGGGTTCGAGACCCGTCTGCTGCCTGGACCGCGTGGAATTTTTTCTAGTTATATAATTTTCTTTAGATTTTAACATAAGGTGTTTGGAGTAATTAGCTGCTCCTCGCATAAACAAAAATTGACAAATATTGAGCAATGCCTTTGTTGACCTAAATTAAGATTATTAGCTCTGTCAACTTATAATATAGGCAAAGGTATCTCATTTTAAAAGTGCCCTATGTTTTTGCAGTCTTTAAATATATAAAGGTTTCACATTAAATACATAAGCAAGTATGACGCATACCTATCTACGTAGCTAACAATATTACCGTGCCCTGGAATGCTCTCATCGGGTTAACCGAGGAAGCCTTTCGTTTGATCAGTAACATGACTCAGCTGTGCATACGAAAGTCGAGTACAGGTAAATTATGTGCCAAGGTTAATACCATTTGCGACTGTATCCGCTAAGGGTAACTGTGGTTGATCGTTGAAAATAATATCCTGTTTAAGGTAACCAAATGCTCAATCGGTTCGTTACTTTCCTTTGATTTTCAGTAAATGAACTGTTTCGACATCGTACATATTACACAATTATTTGAAACCATAAACAGTAACTGTAATTTAAAAAATGGGTGCGTGTACTTATGTAGGCGCGTGAGAAGTTATCCTTCTTTGGCATCGTTTAAAATTAGTTTTTAATTGCATGCAAATAATTAATTACAATAAATTAATAAAAAGTCTGGAAAAGGACACAGTCAATAAAGTTCAGTTTTAATTTGAAAAAATTAATAAATAATCAAAATATTCAATTAAAATCGCTACTGAATATAATTTATTACAACATATGTGATTTGCACTTGTATGAAACTAAAACACGTATTCCGAATATACAAACTAGAAACATGTGGATAAATATTATAAATATGAATACCTATAACTGTTACTTTATTACAAAAAATAAAGATGTGGTTTTTGGTTCTACTACACCAATGGTCAAGAGATGGCGCTGTAGTCTCCTGAATCGCGCTTTGGTTCCGTTGTTCCAGATTAATAAATACTTTTTGTTACTTTATTACAAAAAATAAAGATGTGGTTTTTGGTTCTACTACACCAATGGTCAAGAGATGGCGCTGTAGTCTCCTGAATCGCGCTTTGGTTCCGTTGTTCCAGATTAATAAATACTTTTGATAGGCCTTCACAATGCAGTTGGTAGCACCCACTAAATAGAGATTCTATTTCTATTTTGTTGGTAGATTTTCTTAATGTGCGGTAAACACAAAAGTAACGCATGAAGTTGGTCGCTAAAGCGACCAACTTCATTATGTTAAAATTTTGTGTTACAGTGATGCGCGCGCATCTTAAAATTTCACTCTCATCATTTTTTCACAACGCGCCTAAAGAAGTATAACTTCAAAAATATATAATCTAATTAATTTATTGATACGCTAACCATTACTCACAAACTTAATCTAACTTTCGATAAGTATTAGGATCAGTACCCTTAGCACTAATAATTATCGAATTCGTGACGTTTGCGAGTCCGAAATGTCATTGTAAAATGTGTATTGATTTTTAGTTCTCGTTATGTACTTTGTGGCGCTGCTGTTCAAGTTTCCATACAAAATTTGGCATTGACATTTCGCACTCGCAAACTATTCGAATCCGATAATGGTTCGTGCAGGAGGACGCTCTAGCCCCCCCTCTCCGGCGTAGACGGGTGGGCCGAAGAAGGCAGGCAGCGGTGACTGCCGGTCTTCGACGGCCCTAAGGTGGTCTGGGCGCGGCCTGACCAGCCGCGCGTCCTAGGTGCCGCTCCGGCATAGGCCACCACGTCTGGGGACTGCCTAGTACCCTAGCGCAGTCCCCCTGAGGCGCGTCGCCCGGTCCACTCGTTGGGCCGGGCCTGCCCGGGGGCGTGCTCGGAGATGTGGCGCACGCAGGTGCGTCGGCCCCGAGACCGCCCTCATATGGGCGTAGGAGGGTACCGGGGGGTTTTAGTGGAGTAGGATCAGTGTGGCCTTCCGCACTGGTCCTGCTTGAGTAGGGTCGGCACTGTTTCCCGTGCCGGCGAGTCCCACACACGCCGTGCGCCTAGTCAGCGTCACGGTATGATGCGTAACTGCATTTCCCCTCGTCACAAAAAAAAAAAAAAAAAAGGGGTACTGATCGCGCTAGACTGAAGCAACACACACTGCATATAATATGAAACAATATTTATACTTTGGCCTCGGGCTGAAAACCATCGTCACGACATTCTGTGTCATGGTATGTGCTGAGCTGAATTTTTTTGCTACTGCAACACCATTTTTTTTGTAGTTGATTTTGTATGTAAATGTAGTATTACAGTTGGCAAAATAAATTTTCTTTCTTAATAACCATAAACAGTAGAGTGGTTGTAAAGCATTGGTAATCTCTATAGTCCGAGATCCCACCGCTCGATTCTGCAGCTGAATCAAGCGATACAATCCCAGACTCAAAATGTTTAATAAAAGTAGACTGGCATTTAACTATTAAACCCGCGCGAGCGTGCGGTGTCGATCACCCAACGACCTTCCCAAGACATTTACTGAAATGTCGTAGATAGGACTCGAAAGGAACTCTATAGCTAATATGTATAAGTTGATTGAATTATCGAAAAACACTAGAGGCTTAGTAGAGGCTTATTCGTCTACGTTGGAATTGATTTGGGTGACAAAAAAGTGCGTCCCGCAGTTTGCGAAAACTCGTAATCCAAGCCTTAGTGTAAAATCTTATCCTTTTAATTTAAAATGTCTAAACATAACTTAAAACTAAACTTACTTTAAGTATGAAGCGGTTAAGTAAAAAATGGGCTGCACCATTTGACAATAGTAAAAATGAGATCATAATTTGACAGCGACAAGACCATTTAACTGTCCAAGCGAGGCCAGTTAAAGTTATAGTAAAAGTTAATTTTAACTAGCTCTTGGCGTTACTTATACTTATTACAGGTCAGTTTACCGAATTAAAGGAAAGAAAAGAACATATGTACCTACTCGTATTTTTTTTCTCAGTTAGATATACCAATTTGTTTTTGAGGTGATATAATAAATGTAATTCAAACGATACCATGTTCATTGAGACCGGAAAATAAGGCAGAAAATAAAGAATAATCATGAATAATTTTATATCATCTCATTGCAGACGTGAAAAGGGTTGCGGTAATAATGCTCTTATTCGTGTTGACGTCAAAACAGGCAATTGAACAAGCATGACGTGCAACTTAAGTACTTCCCAAACATTATACTCGGTGAAAATAAAGAAATTTGCAAAGGAACTTTTAGATTTTTTGACAAATCTTCTGATTACTTTGGAAATGTCAGTAACTTATAGACAGCTTTGAAGAATACTTGAGGCGATTATAATTTGTTTTTTTATTTTTTGAATTATAGTTTGTGGCTTATTATGATAATAATAAATATTTCCAAAACACAGATCAATTAGCCTAGCCCCAAAGTAAGCATTATAAGGCTTGTGCTATGGGATACTAGGGTAACGGTTACAATACATATACTGTACATATATAAGTATATTTATATAGAAATACATATTAATCAGCCATAACTGTAGTACAAATGCACGTATTCATCACACAAACATCTGCCCCCACCGGGATTCGAACCCGGGACCTCTCGAGTCGGCGACACCATCAAACCCGGCGTACAAACCACTCGGCCACGGAGGTCGTCAAGTCGACGTGATTAAACAAAAAACAGATAGCATATATATCTTTGATATAACATATAATATGATGTCTGTTGAGCCTACGCGGATAAATTAACTTCGCTGGATGGACAGGGTGTGGATGAAGCTGTCGGTTTATGCCGAAAGTCTCGGACTAAGTTATTTTTTTTTTGGTTGCTATTGACAAGTTTCCTAATTAGTATCTTAATGACGAACAGCCAAACGATGCAAAGTCCGGCTTTGAGCTGTATAATAATAAGCAGTAGAAACGCCTACATGTTCTAATTTAAGATTATCTACTTAAGGCATTTTGTTTGCGTCGGAATAGAAGAATCGGAACATTTTAACGATGACCAAAATAAGCAAAGTGTAATAAGTTTCTTTTCTCTTCTTGTTTGGCTTATCGAGTAATAATCTATACCAATACCAGTATAGATTATTACTCGTATCGCTCGACCCCGGTGACTCTTAATTAATATCGTTTACAAAGAATTACTAGCCTAAAGAAATACTAGAAGCTAATTTAACCTGTCCACATACGTACGACAAGTTTTTATTTTCCATTGTTCACGTGAAAAAGTCGTGAGCACAGCTAGCATGAATATAAGTGGTAGTAAAAGTAATAGGCAAGACACGCTGCATTTTCCAACTTTGCCAGCCTTGCAGTAGATTTCTATTTCGTGGTTACACTAAAAAGTCCAAAAATAGAACACTGAATGGGGTGGCATTCCTGCTATTTCTAATACCACTAACAGACAGGGTAAACAGCCCCAAACTCATAGTGGCATTCCTACTATTTCTAATACCGCTAACAGACAGGGTAAACAGCCCCAAACTCATAGTGGAATTCCTACTATTTCTAATACCACTAACAGACAGGATAAACAGCCCCAAACTCATAGTGGCATTCCTACTATTTGTAATACTACTAACAGACAGGGTAAACAGCCCCAAACTCATAGTGGAATTCCTACTATTTCTAATACCACTAACAGACAGGGTAAACAGCCCCAAACTCATAATGGCATTCCTACTATTACTAATACCACTAACAGACAGGGAAAACAGCCCCAAACTCATAATGGCATTCCTACTATTACTAATACCACTAACAGACAGGGTAAACAGCCCCAAACTCATAGTGGCATTCCTACTATATCTAATACCACTAACAGACAAGGTAAACAGCCCCAAACTCATAGTGGCATTCCTACTATTTCTAATACCTCTAACAGACAGGATAAACAGCCCCAAACTCATAGTGGCATTCCTACTATTTGTAATACTACTAACAGACAGGGTAAACAGCCCCAAACTCATAGTGGAATTCCTACTATTTCTAATACCACTAACAGACAGGGTAAACAGCCCCAAACTCATAATGGCATTCCTACTATTACTAATACCACTAACAGACAGGGAAAACAGCCCCAAACTCATAATGGCATTCCTACTATTACTAATACCACTAACAGACAGGGTAAACAGCCCCAAACTCATAGTGGCATTCCTACTATTTCTAATACCTCTAACAGACAGGATAAACAGCCCCAAACTCATAGTGGCATTCCTACTATTTGTAATACCACTAACAGGCAGGGTAAACAGCCCCAAACTCATAGTGGCATTCCTACTATTTCCAACACCACTAACAAACGGGGTAACCAGCGGGTGAGGGTATTTATTACGTCATAGAAAACTGAGCCGCCAGAATGCTTTGGCCGCGATTGACGAGGGCTCAATATGCCGATGACAACATCAACAACGAAGTCCAGCTGTGCGATGTGACACTCAAATTCGTGCATTCGTGGGTGGGAGACGATGCTATTTCTATTTGCGAAATATTAAAATCATCATCATTTATTCATGATATTATTGGTTTATTCATGATATTATTTGGTACACCTAATCAATTACTTGAATACAGCTTACGAGTTATTTGCATATCCTTAAATAGCATCCATCCGCGTTTAAATGTGCTTAAGATTCTGAAAACGATCTAACTTGCATAAGATAATCAATTAAACACTTAGTAGATCAATAGGCAAGGGTAAACGGATACGTTTTTCATGCCGCAAGTAATTTTATCGAGTTATGTTTAATACAGCTGTAAGATAATATTTTGACCACCCATATGGTGAAATTTGACGGCAATCATGAAAACCAACATAGTGTAACGTCTTTTCAGTTTACAAAACCATTTAATAGATACAAAATTATAGATCGATAAAGACCATGTACGTGTGTATATGTGATGTCAAACTAATGTGTGAAAGAAAAATATATAGGTACTTAATCTATTGACATACAAAACTAAAAGGTATATCGATATATAAAAAAATTACCTAAGCCACTATTACACTAGGATGGCGGAACTGAATCCAAGGCTCAAATCTGAACTTTGAACAGATGAAGAGTTTCATACGGATGAAGTCGTGACCTACCAACGGTTTTAGACAGCACCGTAATCGTGTCGTCATCGTCAAATTTTGTATGGAAGGAGCTAGTTTGTTCTTACGTTCGGTGCTGCTAAGTTTTTTATAGAAACTGCCGACGCAATTCGATTATGGAGGTTTTTTTTTATAGATAGGTCCGACAAATGACTCCACCCCACCTGATGTTAAGTGATGGTGAAGTCCAGATGTGAAGATAGCTGGTAAAGCAGTTCTACTTGCCGCTGGTGTGGCAAGTAGATCCTCACCTTGCCGGGCTGCATGTTGCTTCTTCACGCCTCTTTTAAAGGATCCCAGGTTGTAAGAAGGAGGGAACACGTGAGCGGGCAGAGCATTCCATTTACGGATAGTGCGACAAAGAAATGAGTCACCAAATTTCTTTGTACGCGTTGGAATTGTGGCCACAGTTAGACGGTCACAAAATTCGTGCCTGGGCCTCGAGACATCGTAGAAGAGTTGCCATCAGAGTTACCAGGTCCGATTTTAAAAAATCCTGAGGCGTTACAGTAAGAAGCAGTAGATGTAGGAAAAGAGCTGCAAGAAAAAACAGTAATACAGGGCCGGGCATTTTTTCCAATTACACCCCCTCTCCCCTAGAATTGGTAAATCAAATCAAAATATAGGCCAGTAACGAATGCGTTTCCATGACTTCTGCCGCCCCTCAACCTATATATATATATAAAACTCAAAGGTGACTGACTGACTGACATAGTGATCTATCAACGCACAGCCCAAACCACTGGACGGATCGGGCTGAAATTTGGCATGCAGGTAGATGTTATGATGTAGGCATTTGCTAAGAAAGGATTTTGATCAATTCTACCTCCAAGGGGATAAAATAGGGAATGAAAGTTTGTATTAAACTTTGTCAATTTTAAACCGATCGGGCTTAGACTTTGCATGCAGGCATAAGAAGAATCATAGATGAATGTCATTGTGTATAATACAAGCCTGAGAACAAAAACTGTAGTCTACACTTCAGCTCTACACCAAAGCGAAGCGAGGGCGGGCCGCTAGTTGTATTATATTTAAGGTTACCTACATTCTTAATGGCAGAAAACGCAACTTAACACGCAATCGAAAAAAGATAATCGTATTTAAAGAAAAACAGTAGATTCATGTAGAGAAACAGAAGAACAGGAGACATTTCAGAAAAACAGGAGAGCTCCCGTAAAATCGGGAGAACTGGCAACCCTGGTTGCCATCGTTCACAGGCAAAATAGGCTCTGAGTGTCGATATACGAAAATACCCGCGCTTCGAGGCAGAATTAAGAATCATCTAACCCCTATTGACTACAGGAATATGACAAACACCTAACGGGTTAACTTTAACACTTTTGTGCTAAGTACGTTAAGTGATAAATAACACGGAGAACGGACGACGCAATTAGGACAGGCAGGTGAGCGAGCAACTCGTTAGAACTCTAATTATAATGTTTGTAACAGTAATGTTTCTGTGTGAGCTTACGAGCGTCATTAATTTGATACATAAATAGCTTTTTCAATGTACTTGCTCGAAAAGTGTTCTTCTATATGCATACAGATTATGCGGAAAGCGACGTGTGCGAAAAAGTATTTTGCGCCACGCAGCAATGTGTTCATTTGTTTTTTTTTTATAATAAACAGTTTTCTATTTGCAGATCAGTTCGAAAGGAGATTGCTCAGCTTCCATACATATTTGGCCTAAAGACCAATAATCATGAAAAATTGTTTCCTAGATTCGAAATTATATATAAATTACTGTAGAAACGAATATTATTGACGGCCACCCCTGAGAACTTCTGTAAACCATATACACAGAACATATTAAAATAATAAAAAACAAATAAGTTATATAGTAAACTAGGGAAATCAAGCCAAGTACCGAAATTATGGATTATTCAGGTATATAGAGCATGTAGATTAACAGATAGTTGCCTGTTTTTAAAGTTAATGCATAAGAGTAACTTTTAAAATCAGGTGTCATTTCCGGTTATAATAAGGTACTCTGTGACAGAAACTGTGTGATGATTGTTAATGAGCCACAGATTAGAGAGAATTTTTAAACTCTCGTTAACCAAAGAAAGCTAAGAGAGTTAGGTTCTATAGCCATATATTCAGTAGCTTCATTATTTTTGTTATGTTTTTAAGATAACCATTTTTAAAATTTTTAGTGTATCACATCTTATAATTTTATTTATTTATTAATTTATAGACAGGGAACTTAGGCCCATAGATAGATACCTTAAAGTCTAACATATATACAGATTATCATATGTTTATGGAGGTGTTTGGCGAAAAATGTATGGCTTATAATAGACTTTATGATGTCGCCTACCATCTATAATAATTGTCTGAGCACATTTGCATCTAGTGAAAATGATAATATAGTTGTGGATATTAATGCCACAGTGTAATAAAAAAAAATGGTTTATTTTATCGATCTTTACAAAATAGATTTGTTTTTATTATGTTATATAAACAACTTCGATCAGACTTTGGCTGAATGTTACTACACCCATAGCCATTAAAAATGATTCGTATGTTTTCCAAACCGGTAAAATTAAAAGTCCTTTTTAAAGTAAATATATTATACAAAGGTGTCCGTTGAAATCTAATGACTGTAAATTAAATTATAAATTACGCCAAGAATTACCGTGTATGTCAATATTTTTTGTCCATTTAGGCCAATTTGAGCAATCTCCTTTCAATAATACCTTTGTAAAGTTGTTACTCATTGGTTGGCCCATTGTGTTTCGGAGTAAAAGATAGTTTCATTTTTAAATTACACGACAGATATGAGTTAAGTATGTAATTTGAATAAATGGGTTAAATTTTTATTTTTATTCCTGGTAAAATACTCTGCAATATGTTGTAAGTGTATGAACCGTCTGATGGTAAAGGCTACCAGTCTAAAGAAATAAATATCACTCGCTCCATTGCCTGCTATTGCTGTGGACTTTTGTAAATTGGAGATTACTTCCCCAGACGGTCGCTTATGTATACAGTATGTACGCATTTATTTTTATAATATACCGGAGAATTCTTCAGATAAGTATTGGTCTCTTGTTGTAAGTAACGATGCTTGTAAGAAAGCGAATTATGAATGAAATCACGCATTATTGTGGTATTTTTCAGATGGGCTGACTTTGACTTTGAGTGGGTAGAGAATCTGCTTCCATAATGTAATCGCACATTTAAGAAGAGAGATTTCGAAGAGTTTTACGGTTCCTTTCAAAGTAAGTTTCTAGGGATTTTTTTGCGAATTCATGTTTAAAAACTATGTTTAATTTGGTTTTATATATTTAAGCACTACAACAACGACGACATTACGAAGCTTTATTTATTAAAGTTCAAGATGAGAAGGCTCTTTAGAATCATCAGCCAATGAACTACAGAGTAAATGTTAAATCCACAGAAAGACGTTCGAAGGGCCATTTGGGCGGGGCAGGGGCACCACAGTTATGTGTGAGCAAATGATCATAACTTGACCAAAACTTTGTTCTGATTGGGTCATTGCTGTCGGATGTGAGCGCTGATTGGTTCAATTGTTTGATGTCGCGTCGTTTGATTGGCTATTATCTATTAGGTGGAAGTGTAGTGGAGGCGAGCCGGCGACATCGGCTCCCGTAAACACGGTCTATGATCACTTTTTCTGTGTTCTGTGGTTAAATTACACCGACAGAGTTATACGGAGGGATGTAAATATTCCGTTTAAAATGTGAGCAACATTTAATATAATTTCCGCGACTGAATGTTTCAAGGTAATGCAATGACCGTTGACAATCAAAGTTGAGACACTGATTGCTAGTGTTAACATTTGCTAAAATGTCAAGGCAAATCTGTGGTTTGCCAGAGTTTATCAAAAGTTAACATAAAACTCAAATACTTATATTTTTGAGTTATTTCAGTAGCAAACAATATTGAAGTTGCTGAAACGCTTAACTAATTCCACACCTTGAAATAAAAAGATCCGATCCGATTCTAAACTATCGCCTATAGTTGTGATGGCAAAAGGTAAATCTTCGAACTTCAGAATAATAACGCTTTAAACACTTCCATCAAAGTAATTAAATAATCAAAACACCCAACAACAAGAAAATCGGAAAAATATTAAAAAAATCTCATTGTTGTCCGAAGACTTATAAATAAATTGTATTCCACAGAAACGGTCCAACTAAACTTAAAATTCCTAAACTAAAAATTTTTGCAGCTTTTTTTAAATTTTATAGCGAGGTAGGCAAATGACTCTACCCCACCTGATGTTAAGTGATGATGATACAAACGCGAAGATAGCTGGTACAGCAGTTATAAACTGCTACACCAACCATCCTCACCTTGCCGGCCTGCAAAAATGCTTCTTCACGCCACTCCAGATTGTAGTAAGGAAGGAATACGTGCGCGGGCAAAGGATTCCACTTACGAATATTACTGAGTTTGTTTAATAGAATAATAATATAAAAAAGTCACCGAATTGCTTTGTTCGTGTAGCTTAAATAAGGTTATAATGAAATACAACCACTGGTATTAAAAAGGATAGACATTGTACATTTATAGCCGTAATAATAATTTTCCCTCCTTTCATTTACAAAGGGAAAACCTGATTATAAGGCAGGAGGGAAAGTAATGTATGTCTCTATATATTTGCGTATTTGCTCAGAATGTGTCTTTCCAAGGTGAATGTTATGATTAATCGTGCCGTCAACATGGGACACGCTCAAAGCGAGATCTCAACAGAATATCAACACAAACATACCGTCACAAACTCGCCATAATATCATACCCCCCCCCTACGGGATTAGCAAAGTATCAAAGGAGCTATCATGTTACAGTTGAAAATATACGTACACGTAGATTTTAATAAAATCCATATCGTATCATAAATTTGTATGTTTGTTTCCCAAGCAAATACTTTTGAACAGAGTTGTAGTCTAGTCCGTCCTGTCTTTTTTGGGGTAAAATTTCTGAACCGCTATTTATGACTAATATTTATGCCGCCCTCTAGTTGAGCCGACCCCCTCAGGTTAGAGTGGTCTAGAGGCTCTAGAGGGAGAGGAGACTCCCTCCGTGGGGAGATGCCATACGCATGCAATACCTGTAGAGGCACTTGCCAATTCTCGGCTTGAGGTCGCCTTACGATCTCGCCGTCCCGCAACATACACACTCAAAAAAAAACGCCTTCAATGATCTCTCCATTTGAAATTCAAGAACAGGGTTTTATCAGAGGATTGATAAATTAACCCCTAAAAAATCTTTAATCCCTTCTGTTACTCCAAAATTGTCGCTATCAATTTATTTTTTTGTGTGTCAATTTCATTATTCCTGCTAATTAATTTTATCATCGTTAAATAAAATATTCAGATCAGAATAAACCAAAGGCTCCTTTGAACCGGACTGTCAGAGTTTAATGAAAATTGATGGTTTAACGGAAAAAAGGTTCTTTTCACAGCAACGTTCTAAAAGGAAAATATTTGTTGGGGAGGATAAAAAGCATCAATTACCCTACTTAACCAATCCTTTCTATAATGGAAAATGTAATCTTTATAGGTCATTTTGAATATATTACTTTTATTAAACACGAAATTACTATTACATAATACACCAGAGATTTTTTACAGGCTATCTTACATAATAATAAGGCATATTCCAGTAACGAATCCATTATAATAGCTCTACCTATGAAATTGCCGTTCTGCCGTACTGGCTATTTCATGTCATTTTTTTTTCTAATAGAATATGAATAGAACAGAATATAATTTTATTAACCCTCATATTACACATTACAGATACAAATAAAAAAACCTCAGGGCTAACCCGGACCCTGCCTCAGCATTAGCTGATGCGACATTGTGTCGCACCAGCGCTGTTATTCTGGCAGGGCCTGTTTAGTGACACAAAAAAAAAGACATGTAAATTTTTATTACTTGAAAGGATGTATGGACTTATGATCCTTTGCTTTCAGGTAACAAAAAATTAAGAAAAAAAAGTCATTTCTTCTTTCAAATGTTTAATACTTGTAAAAGTATTCATTTGACATTGTGGGTTTACCTATAATGCGAAGAGATGGCGCTGCCTTGCAGCTTAAGAATAGCTAGAAAGAATTTCGACGCGGTCCGTGAGGGCCGCGGTAGCATAATTGGTCAGTGCATTCGCCCGGATTGCGAAGGGTGCGGGTTCGAGTCCCGTCTGCTGCCTGGTCCGCGTGGAATTTTTTCTAGTTATATTTTCTTTAGATTTAAACATCAAGCAGTTACATGCTTTAAAAATAATAAAAATTATAAAAAAAAGTCAATCAAAAATACATAATAGGTTGGCAAATGGGTGAAAATGTGAAAGAATTACCGGAAAAAATATGAACGGAAAATAGATTGTAATTTGTTTGCAGAACATTCGTGATCAGAAGAGAGGGAACTTACCGAACAAGATGAGCAGAGTCGTGACCCAAAACCAATGCATCCACCAGTGCAATGTCATGATGGCACCGTCGCGGAGTCTGTTGTTGCGACCTACAAAACAAAACAAGATCCCGAATGATTACGACCGAATATCTTACAAATAAAATATCTAATTACTATAAGTACGACGTTAAGTTACAAGGCAAGGCAAACAGACGAAATGGCCGAGACACAATATTTCTATTCTAAAGTTTAGTGTTGTAAAGTTAAGAGTTTGTAGATTTGCGGCGTGTAGAGTGAGAAACATGGCTCTATATATATGATGTTTCATAACTTTTTGACAGTGTAAGCAATGTCTCGAACCAGAGAGTGATGAGTTGCTTTTAATTGACGCTTGACTTAATACGACTCCGCATCCATCGAGGCAATTTAGTATATTTTTGGACATGGATAACTAATGAGAGTGTTATGAATGGGTAAAAGTCTACATCACAATGTTGAGCATTATTCTTAAATTCGCTGGAATTATCCTATAGCAGCCGAAAAATAATACATGACGAAATACAAAAGTAAAATTCATCGGAGAATAATTTAAGACCGTTTAAAGTAAATGCAGAACATGTCGCCCTCCACTTTAAATCCCAAGACGTGAGAGCCTCACTCACTACAGTCGGTCTTAGCGGATGTTTATAGGTCATACTTTTTGAATTAATAAAAGTTACTGAAATTATAATTGAAACTACTTGTCATAATAATGCTGTGATGATAAATGTTAGTTTTCTACTTAGGACAGATTAGACATCACACGTTTGGCTCTGAAGATAGTCAACAAAAATGTTTAAAATGGGAAGATATTTAATATTAAAACTTTTGTTTAAATCAAATTAATATTTGGTTCCGGTGTCATAAAATCTGATCTGACAAATCTGAGTTCCCATTTCCTACTTGAGTTGGCATGGCACCGACTCCAAATATTAATTTGATTAAAGATAAAAAGTGTTTATTATTTTATTCGTTTTGATTTTTTCGGCAGTTAAATTTTTTTGCTAAATCGTTTTTATTTTATTATTTTTCGTGGCTTTAATTTTTGTAATATACAACTCGGCATCGAAATCTGTGAGTGAACAATCATCCCTATTACCCACCCTTAGGCTACCCTAACCCTACGGTTAGGATAGGATTTTTGTTTACAAACTTGTCTAGGACCAACTTTGAGGTATACCCTATCCAATAAAAACCGGCCAAGTGCGTGTCATGCCACGCGCAGTGTAGGATTGCGAAGATATTTGATTGTTTTAATTTTTTTTAAATTTTGTTTTTCAGTTCATGTTTATACGCGATATAAGCAAGCAATTACTTTATTTAAATCACTTTTAATGTGTTCTTTTAATCTAATGAATTAAAAAAGTCACTCTCACTTTACATTTGGGCCCTTCATAAAATACGTCACGCTAAAATCAGCTTTTTCCGACCCCCTCCCCCCCTATTGTCACGCTGTGTCACACTTTCTGTGTCCCCTCTTGAAATATTCCGTCACAAAAACGGAGACCCCCCCTCTCCCCAAGTATGATTAATTTCAATTGATAGTACACAAATTTTAAGAATTTAAATATTTATTTAGTTTTTATAATAATTTTAAATAAATATGCGCTAATGTCGAAAAATAAACATGAGTAAATATATCAAGTTACAATTTATTGTATAATAAAACTATATACGTTTGAATGTCTATATGTTTACTAAATACGAAATAAATGATTTTCTATCTTGATGAAAATTGAGAAAGAAAAATAGTTAAAAGAAATAATAATTTAAATTTTTTTAATGAACGACGAACGTCACGTTGCCGTAGACACCCCGTCCCCCCTTGTCACATCTTGTCACACTTAGCAAGACCCCTCCCCCCCTTGTATGCGAACGTATTTTATGAACGGCAGTAGGGGAGCTACCCTAAAAAAGGATCTTTTTCCAAATTTATACTTGACAACTTCGGACTTATCAAAATCAGACTTCTGTGTAAAAAGTTATACGTGATCCTTCGTATTTTTTCGTCGGTTGAAAAAACCCCGAATGGATAACAACGCCGTATCTACGCAAAACAGAAGAGAAAACTTGTTAATAAATAACAGGGAAAAGATAAGCGCGGTTCCAAATTCATTGTTTAATATAAACTTCAACGTACAAGTATTGCTCCCCAGTAAAGTGCAATTTACTCTCTAGGCTATACAAGAAATTTAATAATGCTGGAGCTTTGACGCACTTGAAGGCGTTTACTTCTCCGAATTTTGCCCAAACAAAACTTGCACTGTATAAAATAAGACCCAAAGTATGTTAATAAGACCTCACTTAAGAATTTATTTAGATTTTGATAATTTCTTCAGATTAAGGAATAGGAAAGTTTAAATTAATTTCTTTTTATTTATAGAATAGAATAGAATAGAAATAAATTTATTAGCCTTAAACACAGTAACATTTACATAAATAAAACAAGACAAAATAGGCCAACTAGGTCCCTGCCTCAGCTTGAATACTACAGCAACACCAGGGATGCTGCAGCGCTGATAATTCTGGCAGGGCCTATGGTTGATGACACAGATAATTAATAAAAACAACAATAATACACAAAAAGAAACAAGCATACCAATAAATACATATCAAAGAGAAAAAAAGAAAATGGAATGGCTGTATAATTTTACAATCTTAGCCTTTAGACAATGCAAAGATTTAGTAAAAAAATAAAATAAAAAAAAAGAATGACTAATCTGTGGGAGGACAGAGTTCACAGAGTACAAACTGAACCTCCAAAACAATAAAAACACTAACCTTAAACTTTAAACACAATTAAATAAGTATTTATGTTGCAAAAACAATAATAGTAATTTCGCTGCCGATTTATGCCTGTGTGTAACTAAGAATAGACAGCAAGAGAGGACAAACAAAATAAGGCAGTATGCAAAAACAGCAAAACAACAAATAATCAGCAAATACACAGGAATTCAGCTACAAATACAATTTTTCATCTTACATTACTATACCAACGTGGTGAAAGCAAGATGGATGGCGAGATTTTTTATAAGGATATGGCTATAATAACAGACAAACATTACGCCGATCGTCGATAGTGCCAGCTAACACAACCGGAACGATTCAAACAAACCGACGCGAAGTGAAAAAACTAGGTAAGTCGTGTCGTGAATCCTATGATGAACTTTGTATATGAAGTAGATATATTTTGCAATGTTTTCTGAATGTTCCAATGGTTTTCAGATCACGCACGGGCGGGGGAAGATCGTTCCAGCATTTTGAGGCTGCAAACCGAAAGGATCCACGAAATGCTGCTGTTCGGTGCTTCATGGTAAAGAAGACAGGCCAACACCGTCTAACCGGGTATCTACTCTGGTCACGCATCCATACAAGCTTATTATAGAGATAGCTTGGCCTTCCTTTGTCCAGAACATCAAATAATAAGGTAGCTAGATGTAACTGTGGTATTTGGTATTGTGAAGATCTTAAACACTTAACAAGATCTATTATCTTGATTCTGTTGTTTAGTTGTGTTGTGTTGAGGCTTTAAAATCGATTAGATTTCCAAAATATTATCATTGCATATCTTTGGTAATCCATTTATTTTGACCATTCTGGATTTAAGGACTTTCCGAGTGAAACCACTATCTAAGCTGACAATGATTAATGAGTTCCAACAACCGAAATTGTCAAACTTAATGAGATAAACATCTTAATAGGCTTGTGTCCACTTACAATAAATCGGATGGGTTACAGTTTCTAAATATGATTTATGATATACAGATAACAAAAATGAAAGCTATTTATCATTATAACTAGCCGTGCCCCGCGTGTTCACCCGCGTTTTTCTCGTTTCCGTGGAAATACCGAGATAAAATATTGCCTATTTATTATACTCTTCAAAGATCTTATACTTACAATCATCAACAAATATATTTCGAAAAAGATTATTACAGGATTTTATGTTGATAAAAAACTCTATGGCCCATAACTCATTAATAGGAACCAACTCTTAACATCTTACACACGTGATAACTTTTAAACGAAATATCCGATTGAGATGAAACAAAAAGTATTTTACTTCTACATAAATACTCTTGAAAACATAATGCTTAATTTCGATAAAGATTAATATTACGATACATATTTAACGTAGTTTTTTTTTCAGACGATTTAATAATTATTTTGAACACAAAATTGGTTATTGTGATTAAACCATGATAGCTAGATATATATTCTTGCGGACTTTTTTGTAGTTCTTAATGGGATCTACAAACCCGTAGTACATCATTTGGTTCTATTGTCAATAGTTTTTGCAGCGCACGCAAAAATAGGTTTTCGATTTTACACCTTGTGTTACAAAATAGCAATTTTATTACGGATCCCTAATTTTGAAAGACGTAATTTTACCGTTGAGAAGTTTTAGGTTACAAAAGAAATCAGGGTATATTATTAACCACTTTTTAAAATATGGGCAACTAGCCTATTTTGGGTAATAACTCCGAGACGTTATCAGTGGGTAAGACAATTTAGTAGCTGCTAGGTGATACCGACTAGGGTTTTAAGTTCGGTTCAGTGCTCGGCACACGCTGTGGAGCGTGAAAACAAAAGGATGGGCGTGTGTTGTGCGATACGGTTCAGAAACTAGCAACGAGTGTCCAAGCTATATTGAAGTGACAGCCGATTGTTGACTTTGAATGCAAAATAGGATTATGACAAGATGTTAAATTTTAAATAATATTTTGCTATTTCTTATTTCTTAATTTGTCAAGCTCCTGGGGGTCTACTCCCTTTTTCAGCAGCGAATTTTCGATAACGGAGTTCAAACGAAATTTAATTTCGTAAATTTAAGGTTATACTTAATTTGAACGATAACCTATCAAATAGAAGCTTTCCTTGAGTAGGCTTAGAAAATTTACACCTCAATCTATACTCCGACTACGAATATAATTAAAAACGAACCAGAAACATAGTAAGAAAAGTGCGAATGTTCGATCGAAATTTCATTTTTCGTTGAATTAGGGTATAGGCCGCCTGATCCTCTGTCCGATTCGAGAGTATAGATGAGATTTTTACAGCTACCGAGCTACAGCAGAGCGAGCTTACTCAGAAGAAGTCTATTCACTCTGGGTTTAAAAAGAGTCTAATTATATGTACTCGGAAACACAGACGCAGGCAGGCAAATCCACTCCTTTGCTGTACGTATTACAAAAGTATTTCAAAAGTGTATGCTGCGAAGGGGAGGAAAAACAACCAAGAAAGGATGGTAACCTTCCGTTTATCTGGACGTCCAATGGCAGAAGAGGGAAGGCGGAATGAATTCGTGCAACTCATAGGCACACTCCCCGAAGTACAGCCTGTAAAAAACAGAAAGGCATGCAACCTTGCGGCGGTGACCCGAGGTGTGAAGCTTAATTTCCACCAATATATTGTCGGCTATAATCCTCTTGGCTGGGCGTTCTAACGACTTCAGTGCAGCAAACGAACTATCCCAAAGGTATACTTTGTGCATGACTTTAAGATTGGACTCTGAGCTTCGTAAAGGGTTGAAGCTGTCCAGACGTGAAGTATCACTTGACCCTATTAAAGACGCCCAGCTTTCTAGCCTTAGATTAAAACAAAAAGGGTAGATACGGTACGCTCATACTTGCATCAAACAAAAACTGATCCCACTTTACTACATATGCAACACTCACACATCCACCTGTTTGTAAACATAGAATCGAACGAACGAAACAGCAATTTAAGTTTCAACGGCAGCGCGAACGGGACGGTCAGGTCAGCATCACTGCATTACCGACCCGAACGAACAGCACGTTAAGTTTCAACGGCAGCGCGAACGAGACGGCGAGATCCGCGTCACTGCACTACCGACCAATCACGCGACCAGTACTCGACGTCACTACCGAATAAGATTCAAAACAAACAGCAATTTTTATGAAAAAGTATATTTTATAGTACTTACGAATGAAAAATGATGCCGTGGGTTTTATTTTTAGTTCTTGAGCAATTTGAGCACTTTTTAAAAACACACTTATGCATTGTTTTATCATATAAACACAAAATATTAGCAATATTTCTTTTTGGCGTTCACATGTACGTCGTTTGCATGTCAAGTTGTGATGTGACTAAAGCGCTGCTAAAGCGATTAGGGCCGTGGACCACAATTTATGCGGATCACTTTTGTGAGGCTAGTGCCGTATCTACCCTTTTTGTTTTAATCTAAGTTTCTAGCTACAGTTTGTGCCTGTGATTCGATGGTTACGCCAAAGCTGAGGTCATGAGACAACTTCATGCCTGAGAATGTCTATCACAGTTCATTTCAAGCTGTAATCAATCGGGCCATGTACTTTTAATAAAAAAACATTGATAATCTCTACCACTAACCAGTAATGCGTTACCAATTATATTTTAATTAATACTTTTGATGTTATTATTATCAGTAAATCCAAAATGCGATCCAATCATACCGAGGAGATCATTTTTAAAAAATCTCAATAAGTCAAGAATAAATTGAGCTACATTTATAATGACTCGAGTGTTACGAATCAGTGAGCAGAAATTAGGGACGATTCTTCAAATTGAGGAAAATATCAAGATTTCATAAAGGACTCTCCATTAAATTCAGACATCAAAGCAACCTCAAAGATGCTGTGTGACGTCAAACACAAGTAGCAACTATAGAAATAGGCTGCTCTTCACGGTCCCCGTTTTGTAAACAGTGACGGTGGACCAGACGACATTTTCCTGTGCCTTCAACATACGAAGATATACAAAGTAAGCCGATACTACTGTAGCGTGACGTGAATACCGAATGGCACTATAGGTTCTCGATAGAAACTTCGTAGGTTTTGTTTAAAATTTAAGTTGAAATTATCAATGGATAAAAGATTGACGCTTTTCCAATTACTATCATACTGACTAACTTACACCGCCTAACTTACTTTCTGTTAAGTTAAAGTACCGGATAGGTTACCGGAACTTAAAATATAATTTCTTCTTATAACTTAGGTATTATATATTGAAGCCTAAGGTCCGACTTGGCTAGTTTTCATATCAGAATTATAATATAATAGCCTTCACAAGATCTAAAGCTATAAGTTCTTATTTTATTTTTTCGAAAATTTGGCTTGATAGTAGAAACTAGCCATTGAACATAGGGCTCTTCTATGGCTGTTTTAGTAGATATTCAATTATAATAGGTACTAGCCAAGTCAGAATTTAGGCTTCAATATATTCTTAAGTTATAAGAAGAAATTATATTTTAAGTTGTACCACAGACCACTATGCTTGGCACCAATTTAGATCTCACATCTTTTGTCGTTGAAGTCAATAACCAAGGCATATATTAATATTGAACTTAAGTCCGATTTCACATTTTTTTTGATGGGATATCATTACTATAGTGATAGGTACCTATGGGATGGGATTTGTACAGAAATTATTAGTAGGCACTATACATTATAAAATTAATACCAATTGAATTAATTGAAAAAATATAATGAAATGATAAAAAGTTACTAGTTTCTGATTTATTCCTTTGTATTCACTGAATTTCTTAAATAAATGCCAAATTTGAACTTTCTAGGTCACCTGTAATTGGGTTATAGGTTTTGATCTTGGACTTTAATAACTAACTAACCGTTTGATGAATGTTTATGAAATTGGGAGCACATATGTATCTCGCAAGTTTCAATATATGAGCCAAAATTAACATGTTTTTGTGGAATAGTTTTTGAGTTACGAGGGGGTCAGAAGTGGCTTCAAATGGTCCGTTTAATATTATGCACGGTACCACTCGCCAGTTATGTTAGCTTAAAGGCTTTAGCGTGTCTAGATAGTACAATTTAACTACAACTGGCTCTGTCGAATCAACAAGTACTTTGAACCGATGTAAGAATAGACAATTGGTAGTCAGAACATTGTTAGGCCTCAATTTATTCACTGTTTCAGGAAAAATAAAAAAAAGTACATGTATTATACATGTTCACCAGCAAGTAACGGGTTTTGGTGTTGCATTAATTATTAAGTATTCAGAGCTGCACGCACGCACATTGTATCCTCATTGAGTTTTTTTGTTTGACGTAAATGGCCAATGTGTAAAGTGATATTTTGTGTTCAAGATGTCATTTGTGTTTCAGTTGATATTTTTTTCTTGTATATTGAGGAGGATCACGACACGCCTGAACACAGAAGTAATGAAAAATAAAATTTTGAACGGACTAATGAAACCTAATTATGGATTGATTTTAATTACCAATAGGTCTGTGAGGTTAATAATGAAAGAGAAACTTACTTTCATTTAACAGAATAACAAGATAGTAAAGTATTGTATACCTAGTTACAGGGAAAGACGTTTTGTGCACCCCAAACTAATCAATCTGTCTTCATTTTAATCCTATGAAAATCTGCAACGTTGATCTAGTAAATAAAATTAATGGTTTTCTTTCTTACGAATTAGTTTTAAATATATTGAAGATGTATGATCGTTATTAAGATGCTTACATCCGTCTTTGCGCCTATTAGGCGTTTCTGGAACGACGCTCTCGTTGCGGTAGATGCAAAGACTTGCAATAGATGCACTAACACGGTGAGCTTAATGAGATTACTTTAGATGCAGATGAATGCGAGTTTACGTTAAGATTTTATTTTCTTAGCTTGTAATGTTCTGATTATATTTTATTTAATAACAATCATTTATAACAATTGCATTTTCATTTTAATTAGTATTTGAGATACAATGCAAAGATTTTGAAGAATATGCGTTACCAAAATCAATTTCAGCTATAAACCATAAACATCTTTACAAACGTATTGTAGCCAGCGCAGACAAGGGACTTTTGTCCGCGGAGGACCTTTTTCCGCAGTAATAGATCGCTTACAGATGCACTGAGTAACGCACTCGACCTATTAAAAATACCGCGGACAAAAAGTCTCCCAAACTAACGCGGACATACAGGGACCTGACAGGACAAAAGTATGCGAGAGTCCTCGAAAACTATTGAACATATGTGACAAGAGGCGTCAACGCACACGGCGGACTTTAGCCCACCTTCGAGTACAACCACAGAGAAAATATTTTACTTGTAGTGTTACTTCTATCATTAAGTCACGCATATTTTAGGAAACCGAAATTGTATTGTAGTTGTGATCGTTCTGAAACGTATTTTTAGACTAACAGTCAGAAATAACAAGACACCTTGGTAAGTGGTAAGGGTGGTATTGTCTGCAGTTGCCGAGAGTTTTAACAATAGAACCTCTTCTAAAAGAGTGCGGTCCGCGCTAAGAGCAAGACTCCAGAGCTCTGACGAAAATAACGAAGAAAGCGGGTGAAAAATTTAAGAACTAGAGAGAAACTATAAAAAGTTTCTTTATTGCCATAAAGGAATAGCAAACTAATGAGGTTTTGATTTTTTGTGAATTAGATGTTGCAATAATGGAATTGCTAAATTTTGGATAGTAAATTTTCACTAATATTGCAATTATTTGTCCATTAGGGGATTACATTTACACCCATCCATGTATTTCAAGATTCATTACTAAAGGAAGGTTTATGTTGAAAATTAAAAGCTGGAATTTTAAAGGAAATTCTTGTTCTTCGAAAACTACCTTGGAATACGGATAAATCTTTTTTATTCTTTCTAGAACATAATTGATTACAGCGATTATTCTTTTCACAGCCGGGTCATAAATCATCATTTAGATGAATTGAAGTCAAAAGGTGCGTTCATAATAATGAATCTTGAAAAACATGAATTAATTTGAGTTGGGTAAAGTAAAAAAAAAATGGGTTTCTTCTTACCGAATAAGATTGGTCGAGGTGTTTACCGGCGAATCATTTGAACAAGAATCAGCAGAAAATATCTGTAAATAAAGAATTATAGAAATTAACAAAACATAAACATATTATTCGAGAAAGTAATTAGGAACATTTTAAAATGGACAACATAGTTGAAAAAGACTTTCTTTTTTCCAGAGTGTAATTAAAATGTCGTTGAGGGTCAGTAAGTAGGTAACAAGATGATGATTTAACTATGATAAATATTTCAAGATATTTTTCAAAGTAACATGCACGCAAACAGGTTTGTTTTTTTCATATAAAATAAAATGCTTTCATTTCAAGACATGGTCTCATAAATGTTAGTAACAATTTTCTTTCTTTCTTCATAAAGATTTGACCCGCCTCTAACGCAGTTCCGATCAGTTAGTTATATCGTACGGAACTAATAGCTGTTTGGTGCTTATCGTTGAACCAAAGAGGGTCAAGAGTTTTTACATTTCGATCAGAGTCTTTGATGAAGTTGAACAACCTAGTTACAAGACTAACTTTTATGTTATTGGAGCTTTTAGATGAAAAAAGTATAAGTTCTATGCGTACATACTTTTTTGGTTAATAAGCATAGTCTCTTTATTGCATCATGACTTACAGGTACATACAAATACAGTATAAGACTGTGAACAGGAGGCTAATAGTGTCCTTACTGCTGGTGTACTATATGGATGGATGAAATAGGGGGATACGGGCCATGTTCCAAACGCGGCTCCACTGCGAAATGGTGGGAGTTACCGACATCAGATACAGCCGGGAGCGGGAACAATGGTTTCATGTCGCTTCCAAAGCCTGGAGGAGCTCATCAAATACACACATTACAATAGTCACACACTCAAAATTGCAAATATGCTTACTTAATTCCTTATTTGGCTTGTACAAAACATTAGCTTTATAAACGTACGCTGTACAAACATAAACCTCAGAGGACACACTAAATAATCTCAAATGTTAGCCCATGGCAAATATTACTGCAATGCCAGCCGGAGGGATTGAGGTCACCGCACTGGCTCCGTAGTTTGAATAGGGAGTTACAAATATGGGCATAGTAGGCAGGCTGCAAACATGCGGCCTCGTGATCTTTAGCTATGATATATTAGCTTTTACCAACGGGGCTATATGAACGGCTAAAGTGCTCAATAAATCCTCAAGCCTACGCTTGTAGATGGTCTGCATAGCGGGGTGTACGCCAAGAGTGTTTGGCGCAGCGGGGGAGGTGCACTGGCGCAAAGATATTAGCGATGTGTAACTCGTATTTTTTTATTGAGGCTGAGGGAGGTCCTCATTTGCCCTCGTGAGGTACTCGCGAGGTGCCCCTCATTTGAGATGAGGTGCGGCAGAGCGCGCAAAGCGACAACATTGAGTAATATTTTCATGGGTTCGCGGCGGCGCGCAAAGTTGCCGCTTTTGAAATCACCAAAAGTCGTATGAAAGGAATACCATTTAAATCATACGTCTGGCAAGATGCCTCACTCACTTCAATAAAAGGTATTAAATTAATGGGCGTGCTTCATTTAGTAAAATTTGGAGGTAAATGTGGTAGTTCAAAGTTTAAATACGAGCACTACCTTATACCGTCGCGACGAGGATCTCAATTCTCAAATGAGGCGTCTCACGAGTAAGGGACTCATCACTAAAAGAAATGTTTCTATTGGCGGCGACATCAACATCAACAGTACTTACACACGCGCACTACATGAAGATTTAACTCTGTACCTCCTACACTCATGTGAAGTAACGTCGTTCATCATTGCGTGTAATGTAACTGATATTTACAAGGACTTGTTTGTATGAACAAATAGGAAGGCGCTTAAATGTGAGCTCTATAAGTTCATGTCGTGAAAGGTTGATATGGTTTTGCAATATACTTGTACATGATTATAATCTTCTTTCTACCCAAAGGGTGGCAAACGGAATCCTATGAATAGGTCTGAGCTATCTGTTTTACTGTCACAGGACTATTTCTGTCGAACGGAAATGGGAAGTCAATAGAGATTAACATAGAATTAACACACATTCTATGCCTAATTTATAAAAGAAGCTGTAACTTATTTTTATGCCCTAGAAGAGATGGCCCAGTGCAAAAATGTGCTAAAGCTAAACAGTAAAGTATTTTGTAATAAAATTCCTAACAAGAAGTAACTTGAAGAAGCATTGGGGAGCGCAAACTTAGATTACTTACTCACACTATTTCACGCAGTCCGGAAACAAAGTGCGTATCTTTGGGAGGTAAGGCGGAGAATTAACGGCTTAACTTGGTGTCCATTAGGTACATCTTATACAGCTAGATTCGGCTCCATATTAGTTTAAGATGCGATCCGACGGCGTGTGTTGTGGCAGACGCAGCGTTGCCAACCGTGCGAGAACTCTAACGTTTGAGATTTAGCAGTGTCTATACATGATACGAGGTAAATAGAAACCTCGTACACTTTGTGATGACATAATGAAGCTGTACTTACTGAGTCGATCTTTTGTGGACTGGACATTTTTTTACTTTCTTATAATATTTTTGGTTTGGGTATATGACGCAGACAGTCAACATTGTTCAAATCTCATAATAAAGTGTATGAGATTTCTATTTACCTCGTATCATGTATAGAGACTACTAAATCTCAAACGTAAGAGTTCTCATACGTTTAGCTACCCTGCGCGTGAAGGCCGCGCCCGCGTCAACAAACGCCGTCGGACCGCACCTGTTACGAGGAGAAAAACGGAGGAATGACAAGTACCTACGCGAATGACTTTTAAGAGCTGTTATTTAGAAACTAATATATTACGAATACTTTATTCACATGGAAATTACAGTTCTACTAATGTAATAGTGAATAATGCAATTTTAATATAGAAAGTAAGTAATTGCATGCTATAACATTTATAGCTAAATTTGATTGATTGATCTATGTATAGGTAAGTCTCAATATACAACGGAGAAAACGCCTAAGAAATGATTCATTTCATGGAAAAAGACACGTTACACCACACTACAATTTTATTATCGACGACCTCCGTGGCCGAGTGGTTTGTACGCCGGGTTTCATGGCGTCGCCGACTCCAGAGGTCCCGGGTTCGAATCCTGGTGGGGGCAGATGTTTGTGTGATGAACACTAGCATTTGTACTCCAGTCATGGATGTTTAATATATATTTCTATATAAAAATATACTTATATATGTAAAATTTAAGTATTCTATCCGTTACCCTAGTATCCCATAACTCAAGCCTTATAGTGCTTACTTTGGGGCTAGGCTAATTGGTGTGAGTGTTGGAAATATTTATTTATTTATTATCATACCTAGCTCGACTCAGGGTTGCCTAAAGTGCTTTTCTTATTATCGCCAGATTAAAATTTAATTTACGTCAATAGGATGCCTTTTTAGAAAATAAATCTGCCAAAACTTGATTTAGCTTTGTTCATATTTTTTTATAAATTACCTACTTATGTTTATTCATTCAGGGTTCTTGTTTCGTGGGGCTTGTGGAAGTAATAGTAGAGCGTACGAAGAACGAAGAACTTCGTTACGTTTATACTTTGCCCATAAGCATGAACAAGTAACTCGTGTACATGGATTAGTAAGTTATGCACATGGACGAGTGTCTTTTAAATAGTAAGTCCAGGTCATGTGACTTTATTATTCGGATTAAGAATGGCACGATTTGGCAAGATCATGTTCTTTCTTTTACCAACCTTATAGCCAGAAAATAGCCAAGTTCAAAATTTATTTCCCCCAACTATTCCAAAAAATGTCGCCAACACAAAAATTTACCGTCAAAATTGCTTGTTAATACCCCAATCTGGCACTGGTGCTACCTTATAAATATAAAACTTTTATTCCTTTGAGATGAAACTTAGCCGAATTGTTCCGTGGCCCAGAAGATATCAAACTTTTTTCGTTGCCTACGTAATGTTGATACATATACCATGCATATGTATCAACATTACGTAGGCAACGAAAAAAGTTTGATTGTACAGTGCGTAGAACAGCTATTTTAGTAACGCCATTCATTTAAGAGTTTTTGAAGTGAAAATTCTTTACGCACACTTGACTTGCGGAGTAAGCTGGCGAACGCGTTACGATAAGTGTGATCGGGCGAGGCGAACGGGAGTTGAGTGGGGGATATAAGCAAGAGAAAGCAATGCGCGCGCACATTTTGTTTGTCTCTTTCTTTTTTAGCTAGTTAACGAAATATGTATATGTATATATTGTAAGCACATATAATATATATATATACATACAGATGGAGCTAAAGAAGTTTCACTTCAGTCGTGTGACCATAAGCACACTCGTTTTTAGGGTTCCTTACCTCCAAAAGGAAAAAACGAAACCCTTTTAGGATCACTTTGTTGTCCGTCCGTCTGTCAAGACCGTTTTTCTCAGGAACGCGTGGAGGTATTAAACTGAAATTCATATCTAATACTCATGTCTACTGTCCCTTGGAGCTATAAAAAAATCAAACTTCTAAGCTAAAGCAATCAAAAGATACAGCTGTTTATGCCGCAAATTTTCGAAACTCGCACGGGAATCAAAACCTACGTGAAAAGTAACTTCTTATAGTACAGATTAAGGAAAAATTACGAAAACCGTAAAATTTTTAGGTACATAATATAATAAAAATATTTTTGAAAGTTTTAAAGTTACTACCTCTTTTCCGATTCACGCGTAGATGTATTAAATTGAGTTTGTACGGAACCCTCGGTGCGCGAGTCCGACTCGCACTTAGCCGGTTTTTTTTGACATCCAAGTCAATTTATCCACCTGCAAAGTATGAGCCAAGTAGCCAGCCTGACAGAGCAGCGCCTGTGCTAAGCCGGTCGAACAACTACTTACTTATTTTTATCTGCTACCAGCCATTTCTATAATAGTACAAGTTTTTCAAATGTTGTAGGCCGTATTAAAAATACCAGAGTACTTATTTTAAGAACAATTGGAATTTCATTTTAAATTGCTGCAAGTTAATAATGTCAACTGTCGACATTTAAACAATATGTCCTTTTAGTATTCCTACTTCTTATTAATATATAAAAGTGAAAGTTTGGATGTTTGTAAGTTTTTTACTTCACGCAAAAATGTCTGATCGGATTTGGATTAGGCACACATACAGGAAGGTATTTTTTTAGGTGCCTCGCGTTGAGAGGTATCTGAATCACCCCTATGTATGTTCTTATTTTTTTTTTTTCGCTGGAAAATGCATTTACGTACCGTACCGCGCGCTGGCTGGGCGCGCGGCGTGTGTGGGACTCCCCGGCGCGGAACAACGCCGGTCCTACCCACTTAAACCCACCGGTACCCTCCTACGCCCATATGGGAGCGTTTCAGGATCGGCGCACCTGTGTACCCCTATGTATGTTCTACGATTTTTCATAGTTTTCAAGTTACGATTTTTAATGATTTTTTGCAAAATTGTGACTGTATGAGTTTCGAAAAATTAAAAAAAAAAGTAGGTTTCTCCGATTCTTTTTGCTGCTTATTTATATGTACTGTACAATTATGCATAAAATTAATAGCCTCATAACTTTAACGGAAGTAACCTGAAAATTTTTACCTAAATTTAAGAATTTATGTTAAGTGACATATCATTTAAATTTTCGACTTAAAATTAAAAGTCTATACAGACAATTTCTTAGTTTCTAGGTAGCTTAAGAAAAAAGTAATACTTCATTTTTTCGCTGAATTCAGGCATCAAAGACAGCGAGGTGGAAAATTTGAAAAAAAAGAAAATTCTATTTTATCATTTGTATGATTGATAATTTTTTTAAATAACCAAAAAGAACTCCAGAAATGTTAAAATCTCGGATACTTTGATCCTGAAAAAAAATTACTTTCCTGAGGGATTCTACAAAATCTGAAGTTAACAATCTATTAACTGTAATTAACCATTATTTAGTGATGATACAACACAGGAGTGTTCCAGCGTAGCATGATGTACTAAACAATTAAGAGCCAAGGTTTCTCAAGGTACTCTCATGTATAGCTAACGAATAATTATTCTAATGAAAATTCATAAAAGTATACACAAAATATACATTAAACTGACTAAGGTGGGGTAACTACCTGAGTCATTGGTGAGGTGGGCTTGCTTGCGAAGTGAGTCACAGTATAAAATGTACTACAAGCTGTGGACATAACTCCTATTCATTAATTGAATTTGGAGGAAGTTTGCTCAAATTTGACTAAATAGGTTATAACGATCAAAATCATCTTCAATGTTTATATTTGTACTAAAATGTATTTTTTTACTATTACAAAGAGAGTATTCATCATCATCATCAGCCTATTAATGTCCCCACTGCTGGGGCACAGGCCTTCCCTATGGATGGAATAGGGAGATTGGGTCTGATCCACCGCGCGGGCCCAGTGTATTGATGGGTGCTAACGACTATGCAGCCGGGGCCAACGGCTTAACGTGCCTTTCGAATCACTGAGGAGCTCGAGATAGGAAATTTTTGGTTACCCATCCAATGACCGACAACTGCGAAATTTGCTTAACTTCAATGATCGCAGCCGAACGCGCTAACCACTTGCGCCATCGAGCACCTCGAGTATAAGAAAGTATTATGTATTTGATATTGTTATTCATCCCTTACATATCTGTTTGTATGAGCGATTCCATATTATACTTAAGATATTTAAGCTATATTTATTAATATGCCTGCATTTTACAAATCTAATAGTAAAATAGTTCTATACAGACATACTTAATTATAATACATAAGGTGCGTTAAGGTGCTATCCCACGATGCGTGTTGTCGCGGGCGTGGACGCACCGCGCAGGGTTTGCCAAACGTATGAGAACTCTATACATGATAAATATCTATACGAGGTAAATATAAATCCGGGACACTTAGTGATGGCATAATGAAGCTGTACTCCTTTGTGGACTGGACATTTATTTACTTTCTGATAATATTTTTTGTATGTGTACATGACACAAACAGTCAACATTGTTTCATATCACATATCAAAGTGTACGAGATTTCTATTTACCTATTATCATGTACAGAGACTGCTAAATCTCCAACGTTAGAGTTCTCTTACGTTTGGCAACTCTGTGCGGTGCGTCCTTGCCCGCGACAACACACATCGTGGGATAGCACCTTTACGCTTTTTTAAACGACGCTTTAGGCGCAGCGGGAGAGGCTTGGCGTGGCGACTCCGAGCGACTTTGACCACGGCCTAGAGCCACGGCCACGTAGCGGAGTCGTCGAGCGTGCGCCGGCTCTCGGGGCCGTTTCACAGCGCTGTGCGCCGCTTGTATGCAATGTTTGTAATATTTTTTTTAATATAATTATATAGGAATTAGCGTTTAACTTAAGTTAAACCCTAATTCTGATATAATAATTTTAAAAATTTCATGTCAAACATAGCTTACTACAAGCGTCGCACAGCGCTGTGAAGTGGGCACGAGAGCAGGCGCACGCGCGATACTCCGCTACGTGGCCGTGGCTGTAGCCGCGCTCAAAGTGGTCACTAACATTATAGTAATATAAATTATTTACGGGATTGTTACGATGTACCTTGTTTTTAGCGGGTTTCCGATATTTCGGCACTGTTGCAACAGTAATAGTATCAGTTACTCTCCGTGATCATGGCGCTTGCAACAGTGCCGAAATATCGGAAACTCGCTATGTTTGCCATGAAATTTTTAAAATTATTATATCGGAATTAGGGTTTAACTTAAGTTGTTAACTTTTCAGTATCTTCGTCGCGCCTTTATTAGTTTTATTGAAAAAAACGCGACTTTGAGCTCGGTTAGAGCCACGGCCACGTAGCGGAGTATCGCTCGTGCGCCGGCTCTCGTGGCCACTTCACAGCGCTACGCATGTAGTAGGCTATGTTTGACATGAAAATTTTAAAACTATTTTATCAGAATTAGGGTTTAACTTAATTTGTTAACTTCTTAGTATCTTCGCCGCATCTATGTTTATTTTATTGAAAAAAAAAAACAAAAGAAAACGTCAAATATTCTCTGGACAGAACACAATATATCGTCCCAAAGCGTTTACTTAGAAATAAAAGCCTCCAGCGAAACAGTTGAAGAACTTGTAACGAATTTAATTTCCTTTGGGAAAATTCTTATTTATGACCATTTCAGTGTTCTTGTTTTAGGTATTTATCACATCATAACATTTACAGTTATGCCCATTCGAATTTCGCGTAAGTACATAAACTTTATTATAACCTTGAAAACGTCTTGTTACTAAGTATAACAATATTAAAAATTAATGAAGTAACGTAAGGAAACTAACAATGTATTTTATTATTTCTCAAAGCAAAACTACGAAGTAACTAAACCAAAATGAACGACTTTGATGAAATGAGACTTAGCTAATTCAAATCTGTGGATAAGCGAATCTAATTGGTAATAAGAAAAATCTTTTATGAATTTAATTTCTGGTAAATCAATTTGACAAAACTAAAGCTCTATTAGTCATCTGGGCATCTTCAAGGCCAGAGTGAAGAGGCATCTTCTAGGCAGGCGTGTACCATCCTAGGCCTCATCATCGCTTTCCATCAGGTGAGATTGTGGTCAAACGCATTGCCTATTTTGCATAAAAAAAAAGTTAAGCTATACAACTTCAACCCCCTTATTAAGAAACGGAGAATAAGTTTGGATTAGTTACTCCAGGTTTTGTCTGTTCATCGAATAACAAATGGCATTTGAGTGATATTAACAAAACACGGCGTAACTAGTCTTAGTTTATTTCTTGTTTATTAGTAAGGGGGTAGGTAAAAATGACGACGAAAAATGATGGCCGAGTGGTTTGTACACCGGGTTCCATGGTATCGTCGACTCCAGAGATTCCGGGTTGGAATCCCGGTGGGGGCAGATGTTTGTGTGATGAATACGAGCATTTGCACTCCAGTGAGTGATGCTAAATATGTATTCTATATAAATATACTTATATATGTACACTATATGTATTCTACTCAATACCCTAGTATCCTATAACACAAGCCTTACAGTGCTTGCTTTGGGGGAAGGCTAATTGGTGTGTACGTGTTAAAAAAAAATTAGCAAATTGTTTGTGTTTGGGAAAAAATAACCATCGTGAGAATAGTACCTAAACGTCTTCTAAAAGTATGTTTTCCATAAGAAAACCATAAGTAATTCATGATCTAACTAAAGCTTTATGGATCGCTGAACATTCACAATGGGTACCTAAATAATAATAGTCCATACTACATATGTGTTTACATATATGGTAGGTAAGTAAGTATGGTTGAAAGAGACTGAAACGTCTGCTCGACTTTTATTATTATGGAAACTTATCTCAAGAAGGGAAAGTAGTTGTACCTGAATATTTATTTACAAGTTTTCGTATATTCTTCAGTATTTTGTGGAACTATTACCACTATGCACGCCAGGTTTCAAGGTTTCGCCCACTCAAAAGGTCCCGGGTCCTAATCCAGTTGTTTGTGTGATGAATACGAGCATTTGTACTCCAGTCATGGATGTTAAATATGTATTTCTATATCAATAAATATACTTATATATGTATCGGTATATGTATTCTTCTATCGGTATATGTATACTTTTCTATAATAACAAGTAGTAGTTCGGTACTTAGGGTCAATCCTGTTTAACGCATCATTTCATCTTTGTCGACATTTTTTAATCAAATTGAGACGGAAAGACGTTCAAGCACGATGTGATTTAGGAATATGAGCAAGGGGAGCTTAGTATAAGGATGAAAAGAATTGGGTAATAGCACGTAGCAAATGAGAGTACAATGGAGCGTATATACCCAAATCCTATTATTATTCGAGAATAAAAGCACTTTTGTAACTTTTGTTCCTAATGGTGCTCAGTCGTCCATCTTGTTCAAAATGACGCACGACTGACAACTCGTAATCGGTTCGGGTCAACGGATTTCCACTGTGATCTGAAATCTTTAAACCTACTTTGGTAGAACTGATTTTTATCTTGTTACAATATATGTATGTATAAGCCTAATTCCTTGGACACGGATAGAATATGTGAATAGATAACAATTAAAACCATCGAACTTAATATTATATTTAAAATAAATAATAATAATATAAATAAATATTTCCACCACTCACACCAATTAGCCTAGCCCCAAAGTAAGCACTGTAAGGCTTGTGTTATGAGCTACTAGGGTAACGGATAGAATACATATACTGTACATATATAAGTATATTTTTATATAGAAATGCATATTAAACATCCATGACTGGAGTGCAAATGCTCGTATTCATCACACAAACATCTGCCCCCACCAGGATTCGAACCCGGGACCTCTCGAGTCGGCGACACCATGAAACCCGGCGTACAAACCACTCGGCCATGGAGGTCGTCAAAGTAAAAGTCGTCGTAAAAGAATTGGTGAAGAGGCAAATGACGTGATGTGAAGGACTTGGTGAATTCAAATCTCAAAGTGGAAATCTTCGCGATGATCGTGAGCCATTTTCAGCTTACCAGCCTAAACCAAATCAAAACATTGTATAGCTATATAGCGTGAAGAAGCAAAATGCAGGCCGGCAAGGTAAGGATGGCTGGTGTGGCAGGTAGAACTGCTGTACCAGCTATATTCACGTCTGGTCTTCACCGTCATTTAACATAGGTGGAGTGGAGTCATTTGTCGGACCTATCTATAAAAAAGAAGCTCTGGAACCGTATTCACCAATAGAAATATAACACAACCACAAAGTAGTTCTTTTTTTGGGTTCCATACCTCAAAAGGAAAAAAACGGAACCCTTATAGGATCACTTTGTTGTCCGTCCGTCCGTCCGTCTGTCAAGGCCGTTTTATCAGGAACGCGTGAAGGTATCAAACTGAAATTCATATCTAATACTCATGTCTACTGTCCCTTGGAGCTGTAAAAAAATCAAACTTCTAAGCCAAAGTAATCAAAAGATACAGCCGTTTATGCCGCAATTTTCCGAAAATTTTCGAAACTCGCACGGGAATCAAAACCTACAGGGTGCTTCCCGTGAACTTAGAATCTTGAAACTTGGTACGAAGTAACGTCTTATAGTACAGATAAAGGAAGAAATGCGAAAACCGTAAATTTTTTGTTACATCATTAATAAAAAGTAATTTTTAAATTTACTACCTCTTTTCTCATGAACGCGTAGAGGTATTAAATTGAGTTTGTACGAAACCCCCGGTGCGCGAGTCCGACTCGCACTTGCCCGGTTTTTTACTGGTGGTTTTCTGTGAGGTAGATGTTACTACCCTAGACTAGATAGGAGCTACAAAGCGAAAGGGAAATCCGCCATGCCCTCTTGAATATTCAAAATTGGGATTATTAGATCAGCTGTTTGTCTACGATATAAATTGGCAAAAGGACGTTCTCCACACAAGAATTCTCTTATCAGTTATAAGATGTGATTCATAGGCTAGTAGGAAAAAAATACTAGACGATTCAAACGCACACTACACAATCGCCAAATTATTAAAATATTTCACTGTCTTTGCTTAATCGTTCTTGATTTGGATTTCGCGAAGCCAAACCTAACTAATTTGAGCGGATGGTGTTTCATGCTCATGATTAATAACGCCGGGTGTTTGTTTACCACACCTAACCCAAGACGGGCGCCTGACACGTTCTGATTACCACAAAGGCGATTATCCCGTCTCGATGGCCGTAACGGATATGCTGGGGCAATGTCGTCTTCGTGAATGTGTGGATCGCGGTCGCGACACTTGCATGCATTAAAAAAAAACAATAAGCACTCCTTTTATTAAGTTTCCGATGACCAATTCTAGAACAAATAATAATATCGTACGATCATTTGGTTTTTGCGATCATATTCCAAATATTTGCAGGAATCATCTCCCAAATTTGTGGGCTATTCTGTACCATATGGTCGTATGGACGTGTATATTGATTCTTCGGCAATATTTCTTAAATAAATCATAACATAACAAAGATAATCGCACGTTCTGAAATGTACAACATATTTCATTATCGATTTAAAGCGCAGCACTGACATCGTCCCTTAGTATTGTGGTCCTAAAGCAAATAAGTATGAAAAAGATCTCTACAGGGTTCTTCGGTTAGTGCAGAAATGGGATTCACGCGACCAAGATGACAGTGGGTGTTCTCTTAACTAGACTTTACTGCAAGTGGTGCTTAGAATATTATTGATACTTAGGTGGTGACCTACTTACTATTGCTCAAAAAACGAATCAGTTTTGACTTTTTCTGTCTGTTCGGAACAGTTAGCACCAGAGCGCTGTTTTTCTTTCGTCTCGGTGCAGCATATGAAGTCCATGATGTTGCACACTAAACCAATTAGCAAGTGCGGGTTTTTCATATACCTGGTATTTTTCAGTCATGCTTATAATAGTATTACATTAACATTAAACAATAAACCTAATATGAAGCAACCATAACACGTAATTATGTCCGGCTTTCGTGCAAATCATTTCTCCCGGTTACGAATCATGTTAACGCGAAAGTATAGATGTGAAGTGATGTGAAACATGTGTTAATCGACCGTATATTTCCGATTTCAAACGGCTTATTTGAAAACAACAAAAAAAAATTGGGTAACGATATAATTATCAATGCTTTGATCTCACGCAATTTTCCTACCTATGACATTTACCGCATCAGCACTCATCATAACAAGATCATAAGAAGTTGCTATATATCAGATGGATTTTAGAGAGTTAAATAATTTCCTATGGGCGGAAAGGTTCTCGAATGGCGACCACGCACCAGACGACGCTCAGTGGGCAGGCTCACCACCAGGTGGACCGACGATCTGGTGAAGGTCGTGGGAAGCCAATGGATATGAGTGCCGCAGGACCAATCGATGTGGAGATTCTTGGGGAGAAAAACTACAATATGAGACTACAGATGCCGTATCCGCCCTACTTAAGCATTTACCACCCGCTCGCTACTACTGTCACAAAAGGCGTATTAGAGGATGCAGCTTCATGCTTCTATTGCAACTAGAACGCATGACGATCACAATGGCGGAATGTAACCTTAGCTATTGTGCGCCAAAATGAATCTCGTCAGTTAAATAATTAGACCGATTTTGACATCTGACGTGAACTGAATAGGGGACTGTTTTAACTCTACTTTCGCGTGTCATTTTTAAGGTCGGCATTAGTTTGCAAAATTAACTCACTGTTGCACTCACAATAGTTCATTACGAATAGGTTTACAAATACTATTGTCTATTATAAATAATTTGATCTATAAATGAGCTTACGTCTTTAGCGTGAGAGCATATTCAGATTAATGATCGAAATTCATTTTATGTGCAAAAGTTTGCAATTCTAAGATAATTGGCTGCGATTAATTATGAATAAACAGGGTATCTGGAAGAAGGTCTAATTTTGAGTTAGCACTGCGGAAGAGATCACTAATCTAAACCGTGAGGAAATATTCTTTACGGATTTGTAAAACTGATCTGTTAAATGTATAATAGTTAGACGAAGGTGATCGCTGGAGGAAATAATAAGTTCAGTTATGAGCTTTGGTTGTTGTGTTGTGTCTGATGCAAGGACTAGCAAATTACTGCACCTCAACCATAAATAAATACGCAACAAAAACAAACAGCCATACAAAATGATCATGCAAATGACAAAGTTTACGGGAAAGATTGTATGCAAATACTTAGCCACGCTTCGTGAGCGCCAACCGGTTTTGTCAATGAGATGACTGACATAAATGGCACAAACTACGCGTAACCCGCCCACTGGACAATCGCTGACCTATCATGTGATGCAACATATTCAAGGTAAAAGTTCGCGATGACCTGTGATTAGCATCAAATTGTACTCCAAAATGTTCACACTAAATTCTTACTAACATCCCGCATCACTGAATTATAACATCATCCACTCACTGACATCAATTAAATGCTTGGCTTATTGTCTAATTCTATTACGGTCGCAAAGTTTAGTTTGTATTTCTTGGTATGAACGGTAGAGGTAAGGCAGGGAGGATTTTTTGCTCGATTTGGATGCAGCCAAATAAGATTACATTTACTACTGACGTTTCCTGCCATGAGTAAGGTCGATCCACAATGTTTGATCATGTGAATGAATGGAAAAAAGGAAAATGTAAATGAATGACGTGCGAAGGTATGCGTGACAAATATTTACAAAAAGCAATTTAAAAAGGTAGAGACTATATTAACGGGAATTTCTAATCAACTTATTTCAGAATAGTAGTTGATACGAAAATATAGCAAACAGCAGCAAAAAATATTTTACATAATAATTATGGATTTACTTCTGCGTTGACTTCTATCTAAACCGAAGAAACAGATGAAGTTTACGAAGTGAAGAGCTTACCCAGAAGAAGCATGTTCACTGGCGTCTTACCTAAACAAATTCAGGTTTAATGAACTTCAGGATAAAGACAAAGGAGATGATTCAACTCTGTGGGTGTACTTGTCCATTATGAATGAAGTAACAAAGCGTTTTGTAAAATCAATCAAGTTCCTTGATCTGATTTTATTTTGATGTTTTATAACTTAAGGAAGTAAAAACAAAGAAGAAGAATATATGTTGACTTTTTAGCACAAAGTCCTGGGTTGTCCACGCAAGATTTTTATGGGGAAAGTCATAAATCATTTCAATCGCAGAGTTATTGTAATGATTGTTTAACACAGTCCGCATAGTAGATAGAAAAAAAATTATATGCTGTTATATAGCATTCGATTATCCAAGTTCAAAGTTAGTGCCCGTGCTGCGTCGTCTGACAAGGACAAAATAAAAACGCTTAATAACATTTTATCATGTTTCTAGGTGTGGAAACATTTTCCGGGTCAGCAGCGATCGCGAAGCAAATAATTAACGAACCGTTTAAGTCCCATTAACTATGCTGTTTTGTAAAGCCTTCATTATGCAATACAGTGTTTGGGAGTTTTGGAATGTAGTGTCACTAAAATTTCACTGTCAATATTCGAGAAAAAATAGAGAAAATAATCAACTCAATTCATGGGTTTTTTTTTTTGTTAAAGCTGTTAACGTAGGCACTTTTGTTAAGCTCAACCATTTTAATAATTGGCTAATCGCAAAACTTCATTAGATAAACGTAGTGATATTATGTATTTGAATATAATTCCCAAAGGCATGCCCATTCTTTGAACGTAATTGGGAGAGCGGGAAATTTGAATCATATCCACCATGAAGGTCTAATGTGGATTGGTGGGTGCTAATTAGGTGTGAGCGTTCTAAAGACGAACCGGTTTCAAGGACCGTTTTGTGTTCCGCGACGATAGAACCGTTTTACGTTTCGTATCAAAACAGTCTTCGTCGAACAACTAGTCCTCGGATTGTCTACACGCTAATATGTACTTTATGATGAACTGAATACAGTCTATAATAGAACGCAATGATATGAGGCCGTTTCGTTCTATGATAAATTAAGCTTTGAGTTTTCAATAATATAATCTTTATTATTGAACAATTAAAGTCGATTATCGTATAACACTACATTTATTTCGATGTTTCGTCGTCGCGTTCGCAGCAACGAAACGAACGTTAACAAGATTTCATTTAGTTCAGTTTCGTTGTGTTACATTCGTTCGACCGTCGCGTGTCGTTTCGTTGCGTTACCCAGTCGCAACCAAAACCAGTTGCGAACGAGAACCGTTTCGAGGACTAGTTTTCATTTAAGTGAAAACGGTTGCGTTTCGTCGTCAGAAAATTTGAGAACGACCCACCGCTAGTGCTAATGAATGCAGATTCAGCCCGGACGAACGGTTTAACGTGCCTTCTTAAGTACGGAGAAACTTGAGATCCATATCCATACTAATATTATAAATACGAAAGGGTGTCGTGCCTGTTACATCTGCGCATTTTAACCGCAAAACCGATAAAGATAAATTTTGGTACAGAAATAGTTCGAGTCCCGTGAAAGGACATAGGACTGTTTTTATACTAGAAACCACTCCATAAGAGGGTAACAAGTGGAAGTTTGTACGCAACCAATTTATTCAGGCAGATAAAGTCACGGGCTCACTAGTAATAAATATTTGATAATTCATCATATGAACGGCCATCGTGAAAGTATCTGATCTTCCACGAACGAAGACTACGCTCGTAGAAATCACTGCATCATCGAGGTTCTCATCAAATATAGCTAATTTGATATATATAAAAAGTGTTTCCGGACCGATACGACCGAAAAACAGAGCGTACTCCTTCCTTAAAGGCCGGCATCGCATTTGTGATACTCCTGGTGTTGCAAGTGTCCATGGGCGACGGTGATCACTTACCATCAGGTGAGCCGTCTGCTCGTATGCCCCCTATAACCCATTTCATAAGTGGATAACATAGCCTAGAGACGCTTGCGGTACCAGCAGGGACCTACATGTCCATCACGGGATACCTTGCAAAGACTTAATATGTAGGGCAAGTTTAAATGCAGCACTCTAATTCATAACTAGTAAGTAGTCATCAATTTCCACAAAAAAAAATCATGGTAGGTATACTTAAATGCCGATGTTAAATCAAGATATAACATAAACTTACATTATTCCTGAAGCTTGGAATTCACGACGAAGTGTTAATTTGGACCCGTTAACAACTCTTCAATTATGACCTTTATGTTAAATGACATTATAACACTAATTATGCCTAGAAGCAACTATATCTACGCGGTTACAAGTTCTCAAATGGATAGCGTCCTTGGGTTTAGTTTGGAGGCTCTAATCTAGTTTGAGGTTGCCTAAGCAAACTGGAGATGATAATAATTACGGCAAACTGGACAGAACACTCGGACCGTAAATGCATATCCGAGGGCGAGAGGTAGGAAAAATAATGACTATATTTATACTATGACCAGAGCCGGTGATTTAGGTCGTTAAAGCACAAAGAGCACCTTCAAATAATATGAAGTGAACCGCGTGAAGTGGCTAGTGGTATTACATCATTATCCATTAATTTTAGTTTCAATATTGAATCAGGTGAATTCCGGTAGCGTTTTATTGCAGGCTAAATCTTTGTGCAATTTTTTAAGCTTCTAATTGGCAAAGAATTTCGAAAATGATAGCAAGATTTGTTGATACGTCGTAAAATCTAACAAAAGAGGTTTTAACTATCACATACTGTTATACCTAAATATATGACTTTTTTATAAACACTAATATCTAGAGTTTTTTGAAACAAAAACAACTTTTTTATTAAATTTTAAAAATTAAATCACTTTTTTATAACTACACCAGTCATATATACATATAACAATAAGTTTAGTGATGAGAAATACAATATTTTTAATGAATATAATAAAACTACAAGCGTAAGCCACAGACAAAGATTTTTTATTTATAGAACACACAACCATAAACAATGATACAGATTAGCTTAAGTTGCTATAGACACTATCTAGTGTATTTCTCTAATTAATATTATTTTGTTATATATTAACAGAATACATGAGCGTTAGATCATTACGTAGTCCAAAGAACTCACATGACTCAAACAGTGATTTCCCAACATATTAATTGATAATAACATGAATCACACGAATTAAACAGATACAATCAGTTTTTCTGAAATATTATGAGTTAGATTTGTTGTTTAAAGACTCAGCACTCTAGGATAACAGTGATGCTAATCCTGAGAAAATGGTTTAAGGATTTATATTCGCAAGGTCGACCCCAACAAATTGTTCCCGGAGGAGATTTAACTTAAACGGAGCTTATTGCTACAAAGTACATTATATAAGGCTGAGAAACGGCGTGTGGTTGCTAAGATAATTTTTTTAAACATTGCTGAGTAATTAATAGATACGAGGGTTTATTTTATTTTTAAGGCCATAGGAAGGAATACGAACCTCTGTAAGTCTTGAAAACATACTAATAAGAAACACCGATGTTTCAGTACTTATAAATTCATTGATCTAAAGCAAAATCTTGCGCCAAAATATTCTGAAATTATTAAGAAATTATTATTATTAAATTCTTATTTATTTCATTTCACAAGTTAGGTTTTTTATAAAATAGATATAAAAGTTAAATACAAAAATGTAAATACAAAAATAAATATAGTATAAAAAACCTAACCTAGAAGGCCACCAGCAGCGGAGCGAGGCCCAAGCTACCGGTGGTTAGGGCCGCAGAGAAAGAAACCGCCTGACGATGCGCGCCGTGTCCAGGAGTACTGCCTTTTGCATCTGCCCCTTGACCCAACCATCTAGCGAGAGGCTCTTTAGATGTTGATCGAGACTCTTCGCTATGAGACCGTTTACGCTAACGACTATAGGGACAATGATCGTCGAATCCACATCCCACAAAGCGGTTACCTCGTGGGCCAAGTCCAGGTACTTGCTGAGCTTCTCGGCCTTCACGAGGTTCTCGTCATGCGGGATGGTGATATCGATGAGCACTGCCTGGCGTTTCAATCGATCTGTCAATACGATATCAGGCCTATTGGCAATAATAGTCCTGTCCGTAATGACAGGTCGATCCCAATAGAGCGTTGCATGACCATTTTCAAGAACTGGCGCCGGTGTGTACTTATAGTACGGCACCTCGGATTCTACAAGGTTGTATTGAACAGCAAGTTGCTGGTGAATAATTCTGGCTACGAGATTATGTCTGTGCAAATACTCACCGTTGGCCAGATGAGAACAACCGGAGACGATATGTCTGAGGGATTCACCAGGCCGACGACATGCTCGACAAATGTCGGCCGTTCCGTCCCTCAGGATATATCTCCGATAGTTGTTCGTCATCATGACTTCGTCAGCAATTGCACAGACAAACCCTTCGGTTTCCCCAAAGAGATCACCGAATCGTAGCCAGTTCACGGAGGCGAGCTGGTCCACATCAGGCCCTGTTAGGGCCCGATAGAACCGTCCGTGGAGCTCCTTGCTTTTCCATACTTTCTTGCGATCCTGGGTGCTTAGCACCCTCGGCTTGCGCCAGTTCTCTTTGGCCAAGGAGAGCGGCGTTAGGTTTTTGTCAACTGCTACAATGTCACGAAGCAACCCACCCTCACTGTTAAGGAAGTAATCCCTGAGACTGCACACCTCTCGGTTGTGGAGATTCTTGGCATTTAATAAGCCACGACCTCCACACTTACGTGGGATATACAGTCTCATAACAGATGAGCGCGGATGAAGCATACGGTGCATTGTGAGCAGTTGACGGACCTTCCTATCCAGAGTGTCTAACTCAGTCTGAGTCCATCTCAGTATGCCAAAGGAGTATGTGAATAGGGGCATCACCCAGGCATTGAAGGCGCGCACCTTATTGGCTCCTGACAAAAGACAATTCAGTACTTTTGTCAGTCTCCAAAAGAAACGCTCCTTCAATGCCTGCTTTACGTCCCCATCCGTAATACCCAAAGACTGTGACATACCAAGATACTTGTAGGTTTCCGTCTCTGAGAGAGATTTAAGAGTGATTGTCTCAGAAAGTTGTAAATTTGTGGAATTTACCACTTTCCCTCGCTGTACATGCATGACCGCGCACTTATGGACACCAAACTCCATCCCGATAGAACTACTGAAAACTTCTGTAATTTTCAGTAGTTTAATCAAGTCTGGTTGTTTTGGTGCAAATAATTTTAGGTCATCCATGTAAAGTAAGTGAGAAATGACCTCCCCACCTCTCCGGAGACGACAGCCTAGCCCTGTTTCCCTTAGCAAAGTGCTAAGAGGATTTAGGGCCAAGCAAAACCACAACGGGCTCAGACTGTCACCCTGGAAGATGCCTCGCTCTATCCTTATACCATCCGACGGATCCGAGGGGTCATCTCTACGGTCTGGCTGACGAAGGACTGTGGTCCACTGTCTCATACATGTACCCAAAAAGGATCGCAAAGTTACATCGATTTTATATAACTCTAGGATCCTTCTCAGCCATGAGTGAGGCACCGAATCATAGGCCTTTTTATAGTCAATCCAGGCCGCAGAAAGGGCTCCCTTGCTCCGCCGGATATGTTGGCAAATGGTCATGTCAATGAGGAGGAGTTCTTTAGTACCACGGGACCCAACCGTACATCCATTTTGAGACGCTGACATTATGTTATTAGCATTAATATGCTTATTAATTTCTGCTCTCAAAATGGATGTAAGGAGCTTGTATAATGTTGGCAAGCAAGTTATGGGTCTATATTTTTTTGCTTCCGTGGTACTACCAGATTTATAGAGAAGGAAGGTGATACCCGTTGTTAGGAAAATTGGCAGGGAACCACTCTCGAGAGCGTATTGGAATTGCATTGCTAAGCGCTCGTGTGAGCTTCGAAACCATTTTATCCAGAAGTTGTGCAGTCCGTCCGGCCCAGGACTTTTCCAGTTATGGGCCGTACGGATTGCACAACTTACATTTTCACGGCTTATGTTTACAGCCTCCATCGGTTCTATTGACTCACAGGCTCAACAGGCACTGACCAGATACTACGCCGGAAGTTGGTCATAGCAGCAGTATCCAGCAGTGGCTCGTTAGTCACACTTTGATTGATTCCCTCCCATTTTCGGTACACCTTCCTTTGGTCACTTTGAAAGAGACGATTTATTCGGAATCGGTCTACCCTTTCTCTATAGCGCCGAATACGTCCCGCCCACGCATAAACCTTCTGTTTCAGGAAGTCAATGCGTTCCGTGACACAGGCTAAATAATCGCACGGTCTGATGCCAGTACCCGCGAATGCCTGGTTCACGAAACGCATGACTCGCGGGCGATTATTCCCGTTCCTGAAACAGAATAGCTTTGCAATGATAGTTCTGCACCTGCTGATACGCTGTTCAATACGCACTTGCCATGTAGGGGCATCAGCAGCGGGTCTAGTTGCACAGTCAGGATCTGGGAACCTAACTCTGGCAACACGGCACGCCGCGATGGCCCCGCAGTACAGGATTGAATGCGTATCAACAAGGTTTTCACTAGTCTCGAAATATGAGACTAGTAAATTGTCCAGGGCTATCATTAGCGCTATATTGCGTTTATTCGTAGGCAGGCGTGGTAAACGTGGCCTAGAGTCCGGTGTATACCGATACCGGTCAATCGCCTCTTCCAAACCCCTCCTCAATTGCTCCTGGGTCTGGGTACTTACACTAATGTTCGCACTGTCTCCGTCATTGATAACAGGGTCAATCCGCGTCACCTCTGGTGTTACAACAGATGTTGATAAAACCCGAGGTGTAGAAGACTGACCACATGTCACGACGGGAACAGTGCGCTCAGGTAGCGCCTCCAGACGAAGCCGCTCAAGTACAGAGTCGTCCAACCGCTTGTTACGTTGAATAACCCGTACCTGATCCGATAGTCGTTGCGCAGAAACAGTGATGGCTGGTTCAAGGGCCTGAAACAAAGCAAGCATCCTAACACGTAACGCAGTCATGTTAGTTTCTCCCTCTGTAGCACCATAATAGGCGCGCATGCAGTTCTCATTATTTGTATAAGACCATCGCATGCGACGCACTACACCACCGGTAGCGGGAGCCAAACGCGGAGCAGAAGGTTCCGCAGGCCCCAAGCGTGCCGGTAGCGGTGGTCGACCTCGTCGCACAGGTGGAGGCGGCGGCGCGGTCGAAGGCCCGCGCCCGTCGTCGCTCGACTCACTGGTGTCGGGTGCAGTCGCAAAATCATAGCCCGACGAATCTGGTGAGGAGCTGGACGACGGCGCAGGCGGGGATGATGGGCGTGCGTGTAGATCCGCTCTTCGTTGTCTCGGCCTCAAATTCATCACATTTATTTTTCAGTTTCTTTATACATTTTCACATTTTCATAGATTTTTGACTTGACAGACGTCATTGGTGTTTGGGTTAGGGTTTCAGTGTTTATATCTTCTTTTTTAATCGCATTTATTATGTTTTCGTTGTCAATTTTTTGGGAAATTTCCGGGAATTGTTTTAAATTACTTAAATGTATCAAGATATTAAGATTATTGTCATTTATAAATTTCATTCCATAAATTCCATATAAATTCGGACTCCAAATGCAAGAAATAAATGATTGGGTTAAGACAGCAAGGTGAGAATCACTGGAGCTGTACAACTTCTCTGCCTTAGCAGCAATCTTCGTCACTTGACTAGGTCAGCAAATCAACTCAAAATCAACAGTATAATGATCTAATAAGTCGTTTATTTAATATACTTTTTAAATATTAAATCGGTTAATTTCTTGCGATTTTATAACTAATTCTATGGTACCCAATATTCACGCTCGATCGTGGTCGAACTTCAGTAGCGTCTACGCACGCTCGCGCCGAGCGCTAGAGCTCTGTGACGTCACTGCCACCACGCGGCCAGTCGAAAATTCGTTTAGTAATTTTGTCAAAACTTTGTCAATACTTGTCGTAGAACAAAAATTAAACCACTGTATTTTAAAGAATTTCTAGCTCTATAAATCTGCATTCTCAACTAAAATTGTAACAGATCCGTTGCGTTTTTGTAATTATCTTTAGGTACTCTTTACTGGTATTTAATTATATATTTAAAGGTCCAAGTTAGCTTTTAGGATTTAAACTACATCTTGAAAACTGCTGGTCTGCATTTGCATCAGTCTATTATTTTAAGTCGAACACTGTCAGTCGTGTTAAAATACATTCAATTGTTATGTTATTTGCAAGTTTTAGTGTTTTCTGTTATTCTTTACCCTCTCAAAAAATACATTGGCTCTTTAGAGATCAATAAGATTGTAATATCATATTACACTTTACATAGTTTATTGCACGGTTTTTGTCATTATAATAGGAAAAAAAAATTAAACAAAAAATAAAACCGACTTCAGAATCGGGACTGGGGTTTAGTTTATAATCCAGGGTCTAGTTGAAAACCAGCGTCAGCTCTTTGAGCTGACACAATGCTGAACTTTGATCCTTTTTGGCGCAGGCAGGCACTTTCAAGTTTGCATTATTTACCTTTTTTTTGTTTGTTTTTTGTTATACATTTTATTTTCTTTTGTTACTTATAGATATTCATTTAAATAATTGCATGTAAATTGAAAATGTACCTACCTATTTAAAACCTACTGTGTCAAATAAAATTATTTTGTTTGTTTGTTTGTAATGAAACTAAAAAGTTAAAAAAATAATATTTGATTCATGATTTGGAATTCGGACGGGTCAAGATTGAAAGACGTATTAGTATTTTTTTTTATTTCATCCATTTTAGTGAAATTCACGTCGTTCAAGTAAACAATAACACAATCGACAGAGAAATCATTGAACATGCATAAAAAACATCGTGCGTGCCTTTGAAATTTGAAGGTTTCCCTCGATTTCCCCGGATTCCACCATCAGATCCTGACTTGGTTCCAATGGGACAACCTCGGAAGTGCACTATTTCGAATAAAAAAAGAATTTCGGAAATCGGTCCACAATTGACGGAGGAATCGGTGAAAATACATAAAAAAAATACAGTCGAACATAGAACCTCCTCCTTTTTTGAAGTCGGTTAAAAATCTAACATAATAAATGCTACGCTATATGTCTAACATAAAAGCTCTCTTTTTCTTCGCTTATTTTAAATACCGATAAGGGTGGCCTTGTTTGTATTAATCAAAGATTGACATAATACAAGTCTTCATATACAATACACCAATATAATTCATCACGGTCATTGTTTGTAAAACAAATTGCTCTCGGAAAACTACACTAAATGTAAGCAGAGAGGTGAAGACTTTGGAGTCGACAAAGAATTTATTTCCCCAATGGATTCGTTTTATAATCCCTTAAAACAATTCAAGGGTGAGAACGAATTGTGGTTTCCTGCGGTAACGCCTGGCGCTTCGGTGGTCAATGTCAGGCATTGTCTGTGGCTGGTAAAAGTCGGTCGACCCTGAGTACCAACAAAAACTCCTCAAATTCGTAATGGACAAGATAACATTTTGTGTCGGCTTGTCCCAGCGTCAATGACCTTGATTTCTTTGTAAGTAATCACCCAATCTGAGATTTAAATTCTGAGTAAATTTTAATTTTATTTGAAGAGTGGAATATCGAATTAGCGCCAGTATTCTTGTACAGGTAAATCTACATTCGCATGATCGGTCTCAGCCATCAAATATTGGGTATATTTGAGATTTGAATTCTGATGAAATTTGGGTTTGTCTTTTAATTTAATTTGAAGAGTGTAATATTGAATAGGTGTCAGTATTCTTGTAGAGATACATCTAAATTCGAGTCGGAGTCATCAAATGGCTGCCCAAAAATTTATTAAGATCGTTTCGAAAGCCATGAAAGGCTGTTGTTTTCTGCTTCTTTTTATTCAATACTTTTATCGATCGTTCCGAGTACGCCTCTTTATTTAAAAACAACGGATATTTTTAACTTGTATATAAATTTGATTATTCTTCTTTACGCAAGCCATGTATGAATGGGTGCTGTCAGCGGAGATGAGGCTGCCCTAACTATTTTGATATTGAAGACGTTAATGTTTAGTAACACATAATAAAAATAACACTATTTGTATTTATACTGTACGACACAGCAATTAAAATGCTGGTGAACAATTTATGTATATTCCACATTATGTAATGAAAGGTGACTTCATGAATCATCTCTGAAGTCATTTTTTAACTTGACGAATCTGTAAATAATAAAACTGGGAGAAAAAGACAGCCCTTGCTGAGTTTTTTGCCGTTTCTCAGTACAAGATCTCCCGTCGTAGATTTTTGAACCAATGGCGTACCTTCTAGACATTCATGAGTGCTTGTAACAGCCTAAACTGAATAAATGATTTATGATTATATTTATGTAGAGACAGCACACTTTAGCTCTACAGAGCTCACATACTTAGACCTTCTTGAAACGCATTAACACTATTTAAGTTACTTCCAACCAAGTCGGTAATGATCGTGTAATTTTATTATGTAAATATGTACTTACAACTTCAAAGTCACTTAATTTTATATTGTAATGCACAAATGACATTGAAATTAATGGTATGTACCTATGAAAACAGATGTGAGTTTACGTGTTTTAAACAAAGTAGGTTAAACCTGCTAAAACAGATCTTTATCGTGTGTAAAGTGTGGTAATACATCAGTCTTTATATTCATATACAATAAGAGCTATTTTACTATTGGAACCTGGGGTACAAGCAGTTTATTATCTTCATAATATTGACCTCTTCATATGATTCAATGAAACTATTTAGTAACAATTTATATTCCACCTAATTCAACAACATAGCAATACTATGGTGAAATGCGGTAGACATGACAATCCGTGTCTTTAAAAAATTCGTACCGCCTAATATTTACGAGGATTGATAAATGATAGCCATTTATCAATCCTCAAATGATAGCTATCAATTGCTATGGTGAGTGAACGCTTCAATTGCGTTATGATCATATGTATTTAAAAAAACCGGCCAAGGCGGATTGCGAGGGTTAAGTACAAACTCAATTTAAAACCTCTAGGCGTTCATGAGAATAGAGGTAGTACCTAACTTTAAATTTTGTAATTTTATTTTTTATATGATTTAACTAAAAATTTACGGTTTTCGCAATTTTTCCTTTATCAGTACTATAAGACGTTACTTCGTACCAAATTTCAAGATTCTAAGTTCACGGGATGTACCCTGTAGGTTTTGATTCCCTTGCGAGTTTCGAAAATTTGCGGCATAAACGGCTGTATCTTTTGATTGCTTGGGCTTAGAAGTTTGATTTTTTTACAGTTCCAAGGGACAGTAGACATGAGTATTAGATGTGAATTTCAGTTTGATACCTCCACGCGTTCCTGAGAAAAACGGTCTTGACAGGCGGACGGACGGACGGATGGACGGACACCAAAATGATCCTATAAGGGTTCCGTTCTTTCCTTTTGAGGTACGGAACCCTAAAAAATTTTTTAAAGACTGAAATCTATTATTATTTCAGTAGTAAATTAAGCTTATTATAGATGGCGTAATACATTACTATTTTACAATTTTAGTTATAAGTATCATTAATTAAATGATACTTCAATTAAAAATGTCGTGATTGAGCACGACATTAAATTATTTACCTAACATGAATTTTATAAATATAGGTAGGTAAATATGTGGGTACTTATATAGAAAAATCTTTTTAATTAATAGCTCGCACAAAAAGTTTGCCTCCATTCATGTTTAAATATGCAATGCATTTGTCACATTATACATAATATATAAAATCTGTAAATGCTTGTTAACAATAACAAAGAAGCGTTAACCAATCATACGCGTGCCACAATAAAAAAAAAGCAACAAGTACGCACGAATTCGTAGACAGAAAAGTTTGGCGTTTAACATTCGTCATCAGTTCAACGCACTTTCATTCACTCTGCAATGTCAATGACTTAATACATAAAACATGTGGTTGGCGTCGCTAGTTCGTCTCATCTGGCGCAAATCCTACTAAAATTATGGGCATACAACATGTGAAAGTTATGATTTCTTAGATTGCTATTTTATCATTTCGTAGATTGATACAAAAAGAGATTAGTAGTATGGGTAATTTGTTTATATGTCTTATGAACCAATTACTTAGCCATAATAAAATAGCTTATCTGTGTATTCACTGAAACAGTCGCTATATTGGCTGTTTTTGAGATACATAATCTGGTAGCAAATCTCTTTGTTGTCTCTTATACTGAAGACATCATAATCAAACATCAATAATATCAGAAGCAAACGTGGATATCGTGGAAGTTAAAAATAAGCATAAGTATAAGAACACAACTACACATAATACGCTACGAACGAAATGAATGACGGTTGTGACGTTTTCACGGAAAAATCTTACACCTTTTTTCGCCTACCCCATCCGGCAAGTCTTTACCGTTCGAAAAGAATTTCGTTCCTTAAATAGACTGCTTCTTGGCAAAGCTATTACCGAAGAAACAAAAAGAAATATAAGAAAAATAGGAAAAATAAATTCGAACTTACGTACGTGCGTCGTTTACGCCAAAACAAATGAATGAAGGATCAAAAGATACTTAAAAAAAAATGAGAACAAAACTTCTAAGAAATCTTAAAAAATAAATTGAAAGTTAATGAGTATTCACTCCAAATTTATAATAAATAATAACACCTCGGGTCGATTACCTTCTTTCTACAAGAGAGTGATACTAGACTCATAAAAAGCATTACTTATTTAAAATTATGAGCTGTGAATAATAAAGACCTTGGCGAATATCCAATTTCTTTTTCGATACAGAAGCAGTGTCTGCCCCAATTCTGAAATAGAGAGAGACTAAGTGACGGTAAAATAATATGAATATAGACAACCAAAATTATGCTGACTAACAAACAATTACAAAATATCGATAAGCTTTTAAAATGTAATGTTTAACCTTTAAAAAATTACTTTGTTCATTCACAAAATGTTTCTGTCTTTGAAAATAAAATTAAAACTTTCTATTTAGGGGTTATTTTAATTATAAGTATTGCAGTTACTGGTTTTCTGGGGGTATTTCGCGGTGCGGTGGAAAAGCAAACATATTTTATGGATACGAAGACCGCTCCGCTAGACATCCCTAGTTCATTCCTCTCTGGCGGTGGGAAACGGGCTTTAGAATCTCTTGGTAGAAACACACAAATAATAGCAAAAATGCGTAGATCCAACGAGGAAGTTGTAATGTAACATTTAAGCTCAAGTTAAAACTTGTTCATTTATACCTTTAAAAATAATATATTAAATACTTTTACTCTTTCTTAATGACTCTTTATATAGATATCAAGGTAAAAGTTTTCTGAAATAACGAAAGTAAATTTGAAAACAAAGAAATAATGAAAAACCACCTGCGTCTATCTGCATTATTAAAGAAAGTGGATGTAACTTTGGCGTTTTCAAAGACAAAGCTATTATAAGATTATTCGGGCGCTCATTTTAATATATGAATAATTCTTTTGGGACCACTCATAAAGACCAACAACTCCCAAAAACACCCACGCGTTAGCGAGAATTTTGCTGAATGGCAAAGAGCGCGAACGGTTGGTACTTATTTATAGCCACACTACATCTGAACAAAACTTTATTAAAAATGAAGGGCAAAATGCCTTGTATCCTTTCTTGACTAATGATATGATTTAAATTAATGATATATATTTACTAATAAACAGGAATTATCTATCAACTTTACGAAATATAAAGAGATAAAATATGCACCAAGAAGTTAATTAAGAGTGGACTCGAGGTGAGAGACATTTGAGAAATAGGTATTTGAAAAAACTATTGCTGTCACGCATTGGCAAATACTTGTGATAGAGACAGAAGTAAAAGGCTGAAAATTGCGTATAAAAATGGCAAAATTCGGGGTTTGGCTCTCGACGATTTCTTCCTCGAAAATAAAATATATGTAAAGGAAATTTCACCCATAGAATAATAATAATAATCGAAAAAAGGAAGACATAGTAGCATTGAATAAGTAAAATTATATTTTATGTATGACAATCAATTCTTTAGTGATAAAATCAACGAGGAATTAGTCGAGAACGTCTGTATGGAAAAAAACATTTCTCTTAACACTTAATATGTGCAAAAAATGTTAAGTATTCAATCTATATATATAAAACTCAAAGGTGACTGACTGACTGACATAGTGATCTAAAAAACGCACAGACCAAACCACTGGACGGATCGGGCTGAAATTTGGCATGCAGGTAGATGTTATGACGTAGGCATCCGCTAAGAAAGGATTTTGATCAATTCTACCCCCAAGGGGATAAAATAGGGAATGAAAGTTTGTATGAAACTTTCTCAATTTTAAACCGATCGGGCTGAGACTTTTCATGCAGGTATAAGAAGAATCACAGATGAATGTCATTGTGTATAATACAAGCCTGAGAACAAAAAGTGTAGTCTACACTTCAGCTCTACACCGAAGCGAAGCAAGGGCGGGCCGCTAGTATTTAATAAAATTTTCGGGTTTCCAAATGATCATTCAATTATTACCTGTCTTATAAATGGCCTATATTTAAATGATCATCAAAAAATAGTAATTGATTTAAAAAAAATACAATTGATAACCTTACTTTTAAGTTACCAATTTTATTATATTTTTTAGGTGATCATTTACTATTTTTTGAAGATCAGTTAAATATTTTCCCATAAAAATCTACAAAGACCTTACTCAGAAAGGCAAAAGTATTTCATGCCGTAAGGGGGTTTCGTGCCAATATATAAGATGTAAATGATATCGATGAATGTAGAAATTGGACGTCGAGAAGACTCGAGACCAATCGCCAAAAAAGAAACGCAAGTTACTATTAATTTCGTTAGAAATCCGAATGAAATAGTATCTAATCATGTCAGTGGGTCCGTTGTGGTGCACGCTCACGAATACTGCAAATATGATCGTAACACGATACCTGTGCCTGTGGTTCGACATGCGGCTGTTACATTCGATACGGTTTTACTTTTATTTCTTAAAAATTTAGTTATCGTATCAAATTCAACTAGCAAATTCATTTAGCTGATTTTGAGATGCATCTATATGAGCATAAGAAAAAGAAATAAGTTTCGTAAAGACTTTTGACAGTGGTTGTTGATACATTTAGGCGCTGCGCACACAAGGACACAATTTTGTTACCGACACAGCACAACCATCACAGGAAACCGTAGATAAGTGTCCTGTAGCGGCGATCCGACACAGTCGCCGGTTGCTGCTCCTGGCACAAAATAGATAGATACAGAAGTCAAACTCATGTATGTAAGAACTTCACTTTTAAAATCCTACGCTCGGCGGTTGCGCTTAGATTGTCAACTTTGGCTTATGCACAAAAAATCCACAATCGTCGAAGTGGCACTCGTATCTAGTCGTTAGATTTATTATTGAGAATAAAACAGGAAGAATGAAAATATAAACCATGACTGAATAAAATTGTTACTTTTAATTTTGTTGTTATTTTACGAATATCTTTTTTGTTGATCCATTTTTGCACAAAATGATGCGGGTCTCTAGCTAGCGGATGGAACTTACGCACGCATTCGCACACGTTGGTCCCAACCGGTCCGAGATATCGTGTCCTTGAGCGCTGTCTACGTGTGCGTTGTTCGAGCACACTTTGTATGTAGATAGATTTCTGTACCAGTTCCGTGCTCATGTTTCATTTCTTAATTGAAATTAAGGCTTCATCATATTTGACACGCCATTCCTTCTATGTCAAATAGGGACAGAACGAGGCTTAAACATGATTGCCTTTTAAATTTGAATTAAAACTTTGGTACAAGTGGGCCTTATATGTACACCGCAACTGGGCGCTATGACACCTATCTTACGTTAGGCGAAATGGACGGGAACTAAATTAAAATCCAATTAAAAGTGATTTTAAACATGTTTCAAACTGAATTGAATGGAGTAATTGTATCGAAAAATGTAGTCTTTCGTGTTGGGCATGGTTGTAATAGTCACGGAAAGTTCGTGACTACCTGATATGAAGCAATGAAAGTGACGTTATCGCAATGATTTCAAAAAATAAATTCGAGATGTCATAAGGTATTCAGTTGGAACCAAGATAATAATAATATCTAAAGAAAATTTTACTTTAAAAAAAATACACGCGGGCCAGGCAGCAGACGGAACTCGAACCCTTTGGTATCCGGGCGAATGTACTGACCATTAATTATGCTACCGCGGCCCTGAGGGCCGTATCGAATTTTCTCCAGCCTTTCTTAAGCTGTAAGGCAAAACAATATAATAATAATATATTGTAATATCAGTAATTTGTTATTTCTTTATATGACGTGTGGTTCGAACAATGACAATTTTGTCGTAAAACCTTACCAAGATGTAGTGTGAATTGGCCATGTTTTTTTTTTCATACTGCGATCATAACGCAGTATATTTTATATGTATTTATACGAGTTGCGTAGGCATTTAGAATCGAGAATAAAAGCGTATACAAATTGGAGGGTGCGACGGACGGACTGTGAAATTAACGGTAACAATCGCAATTACATTTAATTTATGAACGCCTTCCTCATTAAAGTTGTGAGTTTTCAAATGATGCTGATATTTGAATGAAGTTCCTTTTCAGAGGATATGACAGGGAGGGACTAGGCGTAAAAAAGGAAGCAAGCAAAGACCTTGATAAAGTAAATTTTGGGTCACCCTTCTTATGACCGGCCATTGCAAAAATTGCTATACTTCCGCAATCCCCCACACTTAACTCTGCGCCATCGAGCTTCTCATCTACCTGTTAACAGTATTTTATTGTTAACAGATTACGAATTTAATTATACTCTGGTAAGCATGTTTAATAAACAATTCGCGTAGTGTCCACTCGTCTTTGTAATACGAATGGGCGATTAGTTCGTAAAGTTTTATAATGATCGCACTTTGGATGTGACGGGTAGCCGGAGAATCAAAATTTTTTATTGCGAGGTGAGACGCCTAATATTCATTTTTATAAAAAAACCGGGTCTCCAGTGCGTTTTTTGCCCTACACAATCAACAAAAACATATTCAACATTTAACAAAATCGTCTACACAAAAGTTTGTTTCAATTCACATATGTATTTGTTTGCATCAACAATGTTTTTGCTTTTCAAGCTCGCAGCTGGATCGCAGTTTTTGAACGTAGCCCTGTGTATTTTGTGTACGACAGCCACGTGAGCAATAAATAGACTGCGTGTGTAGAGATACATGTTTCAGAAACGAAGTTTTGTGTACGTGTTTTTGTTGAATGTTTTTAAAAAACTTTTGTTGGCTAACCCAGCTTTAAACACGAATGGACAGGAAAAGATTCGGTTTTGTGTGTATTATTATGTCTTTCAGTGTTGCGTCTTCGATGCTATACCATGCCGAAAGGAATAATATCTGGCGCATAAGTATTATATGTATACGAGTACACCCTCCTAAGTATAATCTATTTCCTCGAATTATGAACGTGAACAAGACCGGTGTTCGGTTATTAATAACGAGAGAAGAGGGTGGATAAGTAATCCCCTGGATCTATTGACATTGAAGAAATACCGCAAAGGCTTCCCATAACTGGTCGAGCACCGGCCTTAAGTAACGCCAAGTACGCTTTAGAGAACATTTCCAACGAGATCCGATGAAAAGGCAGTTTTATTATGTTAATATACGAACAATTCCAATAGAAAGATTATATGACTCACATACTTAGAACATGATAGTATTCTGAGGGAAATAATATAAGGGGAGAAACGAAAGTATTTTAATGCGGTTGTTAACGTACAAGAGCTTTTAATAGATTTCGTTGAGTAACAGGATTCATGCAGAAATAATCCAAAAGTCAATTCAGACTGAAGTAACAGTAACGTACCAGTAACGTATATGTAGTTTAGGGTAGAAAATGACCGACGAGTTAACTGCCCAATCGCATGTTCGTTGCTCTTTGCAACAATTTACTATTTCACAGATGAAAAAATCGACTGCTGAAAAAAGCTCCATTCGGGCAGGTTGTAAATTTCTTCGCATATACCAACTACCAACACACTGCTATTGTTTGCGCGGTAAAGATATTTCGCGCTTTACATTTCTATATTTTTTGGCCTTCCCCTCTTTTAATGAATGGGGTGAAGTTGCGTATTTGATTATACTGGATTATACCCTAGCCACAAAAACCTCATTCGGTGTAAAAAAAAGACCTTTACCTCATTTTTTATCGGTTGTTCTTTGATTGTGACTCTTTTCGTAACACCAGCCTTCAAGAATAATTATTTGACTGCGTCGCGTTGATCGTGACGTGAGCATTTTAATGCATAACCTTTTTGGCTAATAAAGCCTAGGTAAATGTGTGTTGTTTGTCATGGCCTAAATTCTTTATTTATAAAATATATGACGGTTGCGAACAACTCTAATTGCAAAATTGTCGTTAAGCTTGAACAATAATCGTTGGTGACAACAATGAGTCAATGTCTAAAATATGCAGTCATTGTATTATGCACATCTTAATTTGGATGCGGCGTACCGTGCGACTTTTTAGGTTGAATCTTGAAACTAGTTCTGAGTCCGACAACAAAATAACCAAAGATACAACTAATAAAGCAAATACATTTTTTAAACGACCAAATGACCTTTGTGTTACTTAAAACAAAAAAGATGGTCTGAGACGAGCAACAAGGATATTAAAATAGTATTACATACGGTATGTGATTTTCATTTAGAAAATCACATACCTACACAAGTGCTGGTAACAGCCTAGACGGAATAAATGATTTTTTAGTTGGAGGTTTTCCTTAAACCATTTAAAATGTAGATTTAATATAATTTGTTAACCTTCCGTACACAAAACTTACAACTTCGAAATACATCCATCGTTTCGGAGTGTTAAGTAAAAATAAATATTGGAAATTTCACATAATATTTTATGATAACAAGGTAAAGCAATTGAGCAACGGAAAACAAAAATAATTATAAACAAACACTCGTAAAGTGGTCTAAAATAGCGAGATTGTACGGTTCATAATAGCTTTAAAAAAAACTTACAATGACAAGATATTTAATGAAACATAAAATGAAATAATATTATAAAATCATCTTATTTCTTAAGTTTTATCAAGCATGGAATGCATAAAATAGAGGACATAGATCGTCCGTCCGTTTGTCAGTAGGAACAGGAAGAAGATTGATATTTTCACAAAATGTAAATTTTTATTACCGCTATCATTATTAGCAAACAATATTTAGTGAGCGAAAATACAAATTCGTGGTTTTTGCTCAATATAGTGTTTGTAAAGTACCATTGTACAATAGCACAAAAACACTTGGTGGGTGAAGCCGTACTTGGCTAGTTTTTTATTCTGTGAGTACTTTATTTATTTAAACTTTATTGCCACAATTACAAAAATGGACAATGAGCATACTTAACGCTAAAAAGTATTCTGTGCCAGTCAACCTTTATGTCATATTGTTGCATATACTCTGCCACCCAGTAACGTATATGATGTAAAGTGTATATAATCTATGTATTTTGATGTATGAGTGCAGTTATACATCTAAAATTTTAAATAAATGTTTCTGTTACCTACAAAGTATGTACCAAGGTTATTAGTTTAGTTTATTAGTCCTGGGGAAAATTGTTAGCTTTCCTCATTACTAATGAAGGAAAACATAACAATTAAACTGAATTTACAAGAGGAATATTTAAATAACATTTAGTTACATGATCCAAAACTTCGTGGATGCATAAACTTTGAAGTTTTTTTTTTTGATTGAAAATGATTTGCATACGTTTTTTGACCAAAAATGCAGGTCGTCCAAATAATTTTTAAAATTATAAAAAAGTAATTTGATTTATGAGATGTTTTTTTTCAATTCCTAGATAAAACTTATAGGTCTGTGATACAACATACTGGTCGCATATTACTGATACATTAAAAATGTTTAAGCACTTATGTCCGTTTTAGTTATAAATACACCTGAAAGATAAGTCTTATCCTTGAATTAAAATTGAGCCCTTAAACAAATGGCTAACAGCGATCATAGATTACAATTCGCTTTCGACGAGTCAGTTCCTTTTCACGTTTCGTGGTAAAAAATCATCCGGATCCGGCACGCACGATTCCGAAGAAAAATACCTGTTTATAAGGAACTCCTTCACGAAGAGGTAATACTCAGCCAATTTCTTGACACGAATCTATTCACTATATAATTGTATTCCAAATAAGTTCAATCCATTTAATGCAGTACACCATGTCAAGAGTACTAGGAGCACATGAAACACGGAGAGGTAACAACGTGCGCTAGAATTGCGCGCCAAATCGCTACTGCCCGCTTTAGGCCAGTTTGCGTGCGACATTCACCATCGTGTTTCATGAAGAAACTTCTGAACAACATTTCCAATGCTTAACGAGAACACAATGGAGAACAGGACAGGTATAGAACCATCAATGGACATGAACTTATAAGATAACTTATCATCAGAAGCGGAAAGTGAAATAGCTCGCTATTATCTGTCGATTGGCAAACATTTATTAATTTTAATCCAAGTGGGAAGTGTAATAAACTTAAAAGTATCAGTGCTTTCGATAGGTGTATTAAAGTCCGTGAATATTAAATATATGTTGAGAATAATGCATTATAATGCATCAGATTCTTTCTTGGTCTTATTTATTCTGAATTATAGTGTAGTTTCACTAAATCATAGACAAGTATGATTTAGTAAGTACTAAGAAACAATATCTATAGATTTGTATGTCGACATCAAGCCAGAAGAAAAACATGTTGCTGCAAGTAAGCTTTATCATATAGAAAATGAATATCCATAACAATATCAACCATATGAAAGGAAATGCATAAATAAATTAGAACGGGTGGTGGTACGAAGTTTTGGCGCTGACACTATGCGGTGTCCGTGACCTCGTTCGCAGTAGTCAGCAAATAGCCTTCGGCATTTCATGTTAGCCTGGTAGCGGTGAAGTCTCTAAGCGGAGTAAAGAGAGCTTTTGCCAGCTCTTAATTTACCTAGAAAACTGTGCAAAGGTACTACATAACACAAACAAGCCTTGCTCAAAAATGATTCGTTTTACAGAAATGAGGTACCAAGATTGTAGATAACGCAGGCCTAACATTATTTTTATTAGCAGAATTAAATAATTTATTGGAAGCTAAAAATAATAATAATATAGTCTACAAAAGGACACCACTAACGAAGAACTTGGCAGTAATAATGATCTTGACAAGTTCATTGTAGGTATACTATAATAGGTTTACCATTTTACATTACATTTTCGCCAAACACGTTTGTTTATTCAGCCTGAAAGCTAATGATATTGAGTAAGCGATAAATATAGTAATTCGCAGTTTTATTGAAGAATACAAGTATATATAAAATGGGTTCTGATGTTCCGGAAAATAGTTTTGAAGCAAGTGTTGCAATCTATCTAAAATTATGTAATAGTCATTATTGAAACTGACACACGGTCTAAGATCTGAAATTCACGCCCAAAAATGTTCTGGTTTATTTTCGGTAACTCTGCTGCAATAATAACAATGCATTTTCGTTATGATACAGTTTGACTCTGATACATAAATCTGGACTAGGGAAATCATTTCTAAGTTTAAACAATACACATGTACGTATTTATATCATATTTAACAATATGAAACGGTCGGTTATAAGATACAATCTTAATGACACTCTAAGTATGTGTAGAGCAATTTTTTTGCAAATATTCAACAGGCGAAAGTTCTGCGCGAAGATGTTTAATGACCATTTTCACAATGAGCGTTATGATTTCTTACTGGCTGTTGTTTCCATTAGCTTTGAGAGATTCTTAGAATTCAAATCTTATTAATTCTACTAAAATGTGATTATTAATTACTAGATTTTGAAATGAAGAAAAGTTAAATTCTAGAACTCTGAGAAATAATATGTCAATAAAACGGAATATAAAAAGATTTTTCCAGAAAGACACTTTTAAGAAAGGTATTTATTTCACTTTATTTTTGAACATTGCTAATGGTAAAGTGATAGCTTCAGTTACGTCACAGCCTAATTTTATTTCAAGCTTTTGACTTCAAATATGACTTTATGAAATTGATAAGAGACCCTAGCGAAACACGATGCAATCTGATTGTTCAGGCAAGACGATAAGAAATTCTGCCTGCACCGGAACGTCGCATCATCTTTCTACCAGTAAGAGCAGCTGTGACCCACGTGATGAAACCCCCCCCCCCCCCCCTATACTTCTCTCTACGCAAAAATTCAAAATTTTTGTACGCTCAACGTTAACAAGCAATTTTTCGTCTGATATATTTTTTATCTTGTAATTTCTACGTAATATACGCATTGTACAAGAAAACTGGCGCTTTATTCAATAACTACGCATTAACAACGAAACATTTGGACCTTCGGAGCCGCATAAAGACCTGCTAAAACGCATCCAGGCAGATATTTGGACCAGGATTTGGAATATTTCACGCCAACCGTCATACGCACTTGTGATCAGCTTGAACTTGCCAAGGAGGAGCTGAAGAATAGCCGCAAATTGGAGGATTACCGGTCTCGTACTTGATAACGCGCATAAAAGGTACGACCAGCCATCCTGCCTATCCATCTTCAACTCCATTTCCACTGTGTAATGCTGTGCTTTTCATGTGATTTCAGTGAGAATTCCTGCTAGTGTATTGTGCTTGCTACCTAATTATTCCACTGAGGCAGTTGCTTTGCAAACGTGAGTACCTAATCCATTCCATACTTCACCAAAATGAGCTTAGAATCTGGTCATGTTCGCGATAAGTCTCCCTACAAGTCAAGTAATGATACCTTGTTCAGAGACTTAGTAAAGAAGCGAGGTATTGTGAAGGGTAGATTGACTAAATTTTCAAATTATATCAGTTTGCTCAATCTAGATTCTATATCGGCACAAAACCGCATAGACCTAAAGTTGCGTGTTCAGGGAGCAGCTAATTTATTTGGTGAATTTAGTGACATTCAAAATAAGCTTGAAGAGTTAGCCTCTGATGTAGATGAGCAGTTAACGCAAAGGGAACTGTTCGAAGACAGTTACTATGCCATCATGTCGCAAGCTGAATATTTATTAAATCCTAATCAGGTCGCTGACAGTTCTAATAGGTGTAGTCACAGCATTAAATCTGTAAAGTTACCTACTATTTCGATGCCTACCTTCAATGGTTCATGCGAGCAGTGGCTTGAATTCAGAGACACTTTTCTATCTTTAGTGCACAATTCTAACGAGCTTAGCAATATAGAAAAGTTCCACTATCTCAAATCATCCCTCAAGGGAAGCGCGGAGTTAGTTATAAATTCAGTCGAATTATCTAGTGATAACTATATCGTTGCATGGGAATTGCTTCTCAATCGATATAATAATAGCAGACTGTTAGTGCATAATCACGTTAAAGCATTATTTACTATGCAATGTCTAGCTAAAGAGTCGCATGTTCTTATCAGAAGGTTGATAGATACAGTGCTAAAAAACTTACGTGCTTTGAAAGTTTTGGGTGAGCCAACTGAGTCGTGGGACACCTTGATTATATACATGATCGTTTCTAAATTAGACCCTACTACAGAACGCGAATGGGAGCAGTATAAAGGCACTTTATTTTCGAGAAATAGTAGTCCTAGGGCACAGCTTACAGTGGATGACCTAATGACCTTCCTAAAGGACCGCGCCGACATGCTGGAAACACTGCAACTATCACATAATAAAAATAACTTCGAAAATAAAAAACAGTTTACACAAAGTTCAAGCAAAATCCATTGCGCTGTTTCCACAAATAAGACACCGGAACGTGTGCGTGAGCAAACGAGAAAGCTATGTTTAATGTGTAACGCAAATCATCCACTGTATTCTTGCCAAAGGTTTCTCGATTACGATTTAAATTCAAAGCTTAAGTTTATAAGCGATAAAAAACTTTGTAACAATTGTTTACGTTCCGGTCACACTGTCGAAACTTGTAGGTTCGGGCCCTGTAGATTGTGCAACAAAAAGCATAACTCGCTTATACATTTCGATAGTCATGATAAATCTGATAACGCTAATAGATCTGTTGCACTTCATCTGTCGCACGCCACTGAGAACTCCCAGTCAGTGCCGCTCCTCAGCGCCGAGGAGCGGGCCGTGTCCCCCGCGGGCTTCACCCCGTTCCTGCCATCCTTCTCATCGGTGCAAAAAGATACCGTAATACAAGCAAACAAAGCGCACGTAAATAATTTGTTACGCGGGGCTTGCATGAAACCTGTTTTGTTGTCAACGGCTTTGGTTGAGATATCAGACAACGAAAATAATTATCATATTGCGCGCGCGCTTTTAGACAATGGTAGCCAGAGATGTTTCATTACACAAGCATTGTGTGATTTATTAAAGCCGCCAGTAATACAGTCCACACAAGAAGTTCGAGGAATTGGTGAATCCGTCACAAAATCATCACTTATTTGCGACGTAAAAATTAAATCGCGCAACGGCCATTACAGTACGAAACTACAATGTTTTGTGCTGCCGACTATTACGTCATCGTTACCAGCTGTTAACATGCAGGATACGGAATTTATTATTCCGGAAAATATTAATTTGGCCGATCCACTTTTTTATGAATCGCAAAATATAGATTTATTGATAGGCGCAGACAAATTTTGGGATTTGCTCAATAATAATAATAAAATAAAATTATCTAATGGCCCTTTCTTATCAGATACTAAGCTTGGATGGATAGTGTCTGGGCCTATTAGCTCTTATTCGCACTGCCCCAAGGTCGTAAATTGCAATTTCACGCAAGCTATCGAGGCGCAATTACGTCAGTTTTGGGAGCTTGAGGAGGTGTCTTTGTCTCGGGATACGCGCACCGATGAGGAGCGTTATTGTGAGGAACATTTCGCCGAAAACACTACGCGCAATAATGACGGAAGGTTCTGTGTACGCATACCTCTTAAAAGGGGCCCTGAGGCATTAGGCGAAAGTTATACGCAAGCGAAAAACCGTTTTCTCGCTTTAGAAAAACGATTGCAACGTAATCCCAGTTACAAAAAATTATACACAGACTTCATTCAAGAATACATAGGTCTTGGTCACATGACTCGTATAGAGCATTACGGGAGCCCAAATTACATTATGCCGCATCACGGTGTTTTTCGTGAACACAGCACCACAACAAAACTGCGCGTGGTATTTGACGCTAGTGCTGTTTCAAGTACTAACGTTTCGTTTAACGATCTGCAGATGGTAGGTCCGGCGATACAGGGCGACCTCGTTGCTATACTTCTGCGGTTTAGGTATCACAAATACACTGCGTGCGCCGATATTGAAAAAATGTATCGGCAGTGTTTAGTTCATGAAGACCAGAGGGATCTTCAATTAATTTTGTGGCGCAACGATCCGTCAGAACCATTACATATTTACCGATTAAACACCGTCACTTACGGGACCGCCTCAGCCGCTTTCTTAAGCTGTCGGTGTCTTAAACAATTAGCCATAGACTGCATGCCTGACGTAGCCAGGGTGATCAACGAAAATTTTTACGTTGATGATTTTATTTTTAGTTGCGATAAAAAAGATCAATTACTGGCGTTATGTTCTTCTTTAGAAAAGGTTTTAAGTTCCGCATGTTTTCCACTGCGCAAATGGATGTTTAACTTTTCATTAAATAGGGATGAACATGATATCAATAATTTATCTAAGGATTTATCACTAGGAGAAAACGCTAGCTCAAAGACTTTAGGTTTAGGTTGGTGTAATTTTAGAGACGAATTTCATTACAGTACACAATATAAAATTGAAAATAACATTATAACTAAACGATACATAATGTCAACGGTCTCGCAAATTTTTGACCCGTTAGGTTTATTAAGCCCATTCATTATGATAGCTAAAATTATTCTGCAACGGTTGTGGTTATTAAGGCTAGGTTGGGACGATGAGGTGTCTGGTGACGTCGCGCAGACTTGGAACATATTTTCAAGTTCTTTGTACAATCTTAATCACATACATGTGCCGAGACATGTTGTGGGGAGTGATCCTGTGTGCCGTGAACTTCACATATTTTCTGATGCCTCAGAATCCGCATATGGAGCAGCAATATATTTACGTACAATCAACAGTGACAAGTCTGTAGTTGTTAGATTGTACTGTTCAAAAGGAAAGGTTGCACCATTAAAACCTGTTAGTATTCCGCGACTGGAATTATGCGCGGCATTATTAGGCGCTAGGCTATATAAAAAAGTATGCGATTCACTTAACTGTACGTTTGATAATATAACTTTTTGGAGTGACTCCACCATTGTACTAGGTTGGCTGCGCATGGCTCCTAAATTATTTAAGACTTTTGTTCAGAATAGGGTTGCTGAGATACAAGAACTAACTCAGGAATTACCATGGTGTCATGTTAATGGGAAGGATAACCCTGCTGACTTGGTATCCAGGGGAGTAAAATTAGATGATCTCAAGTCTTCTAGTTTATGGTGGCAAGGTCCATCATTTTTACACAACTATAATTTTAATCCATGTTCATTGAATAACAATGCCTCGGTGACAGATTTACCAGAAACAAAGCCGACGGTAGTCTGTACATTTTTTACAGAAAATCAAATGTTTTTGTTTCCTTTTCAAAGGTTTTCCCAATTTAGTCGTATGACACGAGCTTGTGCATATGTACTACGTTTTATTTATAATACCCGAAATAAGCGCAATAGACGTCTCGGAACCCTCACTGTTGACGAGATAAGAAGCGCAACTATTACTCTAGTTAGGTTGTGTCAACAGGAATCTTTTTCGGAGGAGTACAAATTATTATCCAATAATATTAGCTTAAATTCTAAGCATAATTTAAGTAAATTTAATATATTTTTCGATAAAGATAAGGTTTTACGAGTGGGTGGGAGAATTAAATATTCTTGTTTTAACTACGATAAGAAGCACCCAAGCTTATTATCGTCTAAACATTGGTTTTCGGTTTTATTATTTCGCCACGAGCATAAGCGGTTGCACCACGCTGCACCCCAAGCGTTGCTGTATAACGTGCGGGAAACATTTTGGCCAGTAGGGGGTAGGAACCTCGCTAGACGCACCGTACATAGTTGCGTTACTTGTACACGATTGAGAGGCAAGACCTTAACTCCTATCATGGGTAACTTACCGGAGGAAAGAGTAACTCCAAGCTTTCCTTTTTTGTATTCTGGGGTAGACTACGCTGGGCCAGTGTTCACATTGAACCGCAAGGGTAGGGGCTCGAGATTAGTAAAAAGCTACATATGTTTATTCATATGCTTCGTTACTCGCGCTATACATTTGGAGCTTGTCAGTGATCTTTCTTCAGACGCTTACCTTCTCGCATTAAAACGGTTTATTGCTCGACGAGGCAAACCTGCACAAATAGTATCTGACAATGGCAGGAATTTTGTTGGTGTTGCTAACGAATTCACTAAATTCATTAGTAATTGTTCCCATGACATAATAGAATACGCAACTAGTCAGGATATCAAGTTTTCTTTCATACCGCCGCACACACCTCATTTTGGTGGATTATGGGAGGCTGGTGTCAAGTCGTGCAAATACCACATATTACGGGTAGTAGGCAATGCACATTTGACTTTTGAGGAATTCAGCACAGTGTTATCACAAATAGAATCCATCTTGAATTCCCGACCTATGAGTCCCATGTCATCCGATCCCAACGACTTCCAATCCTTGTGTCCTGCTCATTTCCTGGTTGGTCGTCCCCTCACAACGCCTGTTACAGACCAGTTGACTGATGTTCCTGCTCATCGGCTGACACGCTACCAGAGGCTAGAGCAGCTAAGACAACATTTCTGGGTTCGTTGGAGTAAGGAGTACGTCTCGGAGATGCAAACAAGGTCGAAATGGAAGGTGAATGCAGATGCCTTACGACCCAATACCCTAGTTGTCATCAAAGAGGATAACTCTCCACCTCTGAAATGGAGTCTAGGCCGTGTCATTGCTACCAAGCCAGGGCGAGATGGAGTTACGCGAGTAGCTGATATCCAGACTGCAGCGGGAGTAGTACGACGCGCATTTCCCAGGATCTGTCCATTATTTGGGTTTGAGGAAGATACTGATGATAGTTAGCTGGTGTTGGACGCTGGTACTTCCAAGGCCGGGGGCATGTTCAGGCAAGACGATAAGAAATTCTGCCTGCACCGGAACGTCGCATCATCTTTCTACCAGTAAGAGCAGCTGTGACCCACGTGATGAAACCCCCCCCCCCCCCCCTATACTTCTCTCTACGCAAAAATTCAAAATTTTTGTACGCTCAACGTTAACAAGCAATTTTTCGTCTGATATATTTTTTATCTTGTAATTTCTACGTAATATACGCATTGTACAAGAAAACTGGCGCTTTATTCAATAACTACGCATTAACGACGAAACACTGATAACTCTTCTCGTTAATTTGAGATAAGCTAGACTACATTAAAATCTAAGATACAAATTTCACCTAAAGTCCTTTTTTCTTTGATCGTCAAAAGATAACTAATGACTGAAGATTCTGATTATAATACTTGGTCTGAAACTCTCTTGCTACTAATACCTGGACTCTTAAAGCAATCATGTTGACTAGCATCGAGACAAATCAGATGATGACCGGTTTGTGTGGTTTTTTGCTACTATTTACATAAGACAAATGAAAAATTATAATAACCAATTCATGTCAAAAAGGTTCTAGCAGAGAGGCTGGTTTAGTTATACAAAATAGTGTTTGTTTTGTTACTTTGTCACGAATAAACTGATTTTGTAACGGTTCGCAATAGCTTATCTCATAACGTTTTGTCAATTTATTACATAACACCAGTTGCGCCTCTTCCTAGGCTTCGAGCATTAATTTCTTCACTTTGATTTTATAAAGTATCAGCAAAAACTAAACCGTTTTCTGTATTTTCATAATTACCTACGTTAATACCTAATCAAGTTACTAGAACTATCAAGTTGAAATTTGTTTCATTTAACCTCAATCGACAAATTTGTAAGAAGTTTGAGATCTACAATAGCAATAAGGTAATGCAATAGTCAATGTTTCAGATCACGTATACACACAGGCCTTCATTAGGTTTGAACTCGTTACATTTACATGAAGGGAAATTCAATGAACATGTGCCTAGTTATATTGTGGATGTACCGGCAAAGTAAGGGCAAGTAGATAATAACGTATGCTCTAAAACAGTTCGACAAAAAGTAGGAACTAGGAATATTTTCAGTTTCCCATGGAATGTAATTTATCATTATAAATAACCTATGTCTTGAGCCCTTAAATAAAAAAAGTGCTGCCAAAAGGAATAATCGAAAAACATATTAGAAATCGGATTAATATAAAATCCTCAAACATACGACTGCATATTTGCTGCATATATTTACTTTTAAATCTATATTGAACGGACGGTGAACTACCACCGATAAACATAAAAGGAAATATAGTATTCGTTTAATGCAGTTAAATATTATATTTTCTATATCTACCCAAAATCACAGATTACTCAATAGTTCCAAAATACACAAGAATCACGTTGTTGTTATGCTTATTATTAGTAACTGTGAGAGCTTGGTATTAAACGTGCCAAGCAGCGGTTACGTTTGTATCAATCGATTATCGACAGTCAGTGTCACGTGGGTAAACACTACTCATATTCGCATAATGTTATAGCCGACTAGTAGCTGTAACGCATTGTAATGAGCCACGCATGAATTAGAATTCATTATAAATTACCCTTCAAAAGGGTTAGCTTATACTCGTATTTCTATTAATTTGGCAGAATCTAAATATCGCATGTATAAAATGTGAACAAATTTAGTTTCAAACCCATATATTTATATACCCCTTTTAGATGTTTATAAGATTTAAAAGGGAATAAATAAAATTAGTTTCGTGCTATTAGGATTTTCGCAGGATACTAAGAGTAAGAGAAAGGAAAAATGGATATTGTGTAAGTGAAATACGATATGGGGAGATGGCTAGATAAATAGTTCCATCCAACCTGTGTATTGCACGGTCTCCAAAGAATTATTTGAAACAAAACAGGAAAATGATAAGAAACTTTTCACAGGGAGAATCTAATAGACTTTATGTCTATTATAACACTTAAAGATTTTGAAACTTGCTTTGAACATATATCAGTAAACAACGATAAGATGGCTTGATTACTTTGGTTCAAGGCAAATATCCATCTCCATAAATTGATATCTTATTATAAATTCAATCTGCTGATGATATTGGATCAACACAATTATCGTAGAGAGCTTCTTGCACATTATCAGATTTCGACACACTGTTTCCAGAATTGAAAGTAAGATCTTTTTTTATCGAAATTAATTTAGTAGCAACATTTTTAAACTTTTACTTACAGATTTTTGTCGCTGTCGACGTGACATAGATGATATGATTCAAATCGTGATTAAAACTTAAGTATTTTTTTCTTAAATATCAAGGATTTTAATCAATACTACTTAGCAACCAAATTTAGTTAATTTTGCCCTTTTTTATTTCAATTGGTACTTTTTGTAAAGTATGACAAAATGGCAGTGTTTTCTTTAATATAAACCTTAAGAAAAGTGTTTTTCGTGATTTTCGTTAATGTAATTTGTTATAAATTGAATTTATTTAAATATGCTACTTTGTTTCTTAATCAAAGAAATACTTAATACAAGAACTAATATATTAATTTAACAAGAAATATGTTGTTTTTTTTTAAATAAATAACTGACTTTTAATTTGAAAACGATCAGAATATGAAAATAAAAAAAATTGATTTTATTGATATTTACATAAAAATCATGATTTTTATCAGACCTGCTGGGCGACTATATCATAGTGCTTACAATATAATATACTATTAATTATGTTTAATTGTTCCTTATAATAGTAAAATACATTAGGTAGTTAGTTAGTCACAAGATATTTGTTGCAAGGTGATGATTAATAAGACAGAATAATTAAGATGCTTTTAAATTGCCCATAAAAACCCACGCTTGCAACGAAAATGCATGCAACGAAGATGACGACGCTTTTTAAAATTAAATTCAAGGTAACGACAGAGCTTGCAAACAATCTTTCGTTTCTTTATTTAGGATATTTTACTAATTCTATTAGTACTATTAGTAATACTATTAGTAAAGAAATCAACTTACATGAATCACATTAAAGCGTACCTAGCGACATCTATTGTAAAAAAATGCATTTCTTGGCAATAAAGCTGCCACGTGGACGTCCTAGATAGAGACTTATTATAATACGATAAAATAAAATATTTCTATGTTTCGTCCAATATATTGAAAGTCAACACCACCACCTTTCCAATTTTATTGTGTGTCATGTTGCGATCAGCCCACGTGTTTAACCTGACGCGAGTTTAACATTTTTTAACCATACAAACAAAATGCACAACGCCGCTAAAGAAGTTTTCACTTCAAAAATGCATTTAAAACGTTTTCATTAAAAATATAAAATTAATCGCTATTCCATAATGTTATGACATCCCAACATTTCTATACTAATTTATCACCACATGCCAGGTGTAATTGGTGCACTTCCTTTAGGAGGATAATTCAAAGAAAGTAATATGTTAAAGATCGCGTTAAACTACTTTTTAATAAATTAAAGCAGGTCAAACTACTTTATGCAATTCACACTGTTCCTTTTTGTCCGTTCACGCAGATATTGGTTTCCGCTTTGCATAACGTTTGGTATATTGACACGAATCGATTTTATTATTATGTTAATTGAGATGTAATTTGAATGTTATGCATACATGTTCATATATTTAGAAAACAGTCAGTCGGTTTGTGAATGTGTAACGTAAGAAGTGCAACAGGCTTATTGAGTATCCACTCATGTTTCACTGGTCGTTTTCCTTATGAGCCCTTTCACATTTTTTGCAAAAAATCGTAATTTTTGAGCGCATCGTTTACCCCCTTAAAAAGATTTTGACTATTTCCAATAGAAGTAAACAGTAGATTTATTCTTCCTTTTCTAAGTTAATGTAGAATATTTGCAAATACTATTTTCCTTTTTTTTGTACTGATCGTTGTACTGCAGCTAGTTTACGGAAAAAACGATAATATGCACAACTTCAAACGCCTTAATCTCTCAATAATGTTCAATTAATTAGATCAAACTACCACGACATCAGAAATATGTTTTTATTGTAATATAATGTATTAGAATTTTGATTTTCCATCTCGTTAATTATCAAAAAAAAAACATCTAACCTCCGTGAGTTTTCCCAAAAATAATGCAGGTTTACCTCGTATTTTGATTTGAATTAAATAGAATTACTATCAAAAACTTTCATAAAAGTAATCTACCATCATTGAACTACTAAAATATGTATATATTTTTATAATTAGATCATTAATTATTATTTTATAAGACTCGAAACATCCCCCGTAAAAAGCAATATATACAAGTGCAAGTCTACCTACGCGCCGATCAGTATGGCAGCGGCGCAATTTTGTAAAAGGGCTCTTAACAGTATTAAAATATGTCCACAGGACTACACACTTGTGATCAGAAAATACAAAATTAAATAGACATAAGGGTGAATTTTACTACCGTGATGTAGCTCAATTTTATCCAAAACTAATGCGAGTGTAACGTCCGCTGTTTGTTTTACAACACGCTAATTACTGGATGCTGGATAAAAAGCGAAATGGAGAGTGAACTGTGGGAATCGGGCCGAGCATTGTGTCAATGTGTATCGGATCAACGGCCGACGTCATTGCAGCGTGTGCCGTAATCACTGTTTATAATTGACAATGAAATTGCGTATACGCCATGCAATGTGTGAAAATAGACACAACATTTACATTACTATCTAGTTGGGCATGGAAAAATTGACAACTGGAACAGGCCGCGTTTTCTAGGTGTCCGTGCTACATAACAGTATTATGAATTTATTTTTAACCTGTGTTACCAAAGAATTTTAGCAATACTTACTATTATGAAGTCAAAGAGACGGCAATCTGAAACAAAAAAGCAAACCGAATTAAGCATGCAAAACTTTAGTGCTAAAATGTCATACGCAGTGTCAAATTTGCTCAATCAGCTTTGAACTACAACTATCATATTAGTTACACTGGTTACACTGTATAAATTAAAGCCTTAAACACGTATTTCACCTGACTAAATTAAGACGTCCTAGTTAGGATCCAATAAAGAAAGCTAATTAGAAGCTTCTGATTACACTTGATTAATTCAGTCAGTCGCAAGCGCGCGGCGAATTCAGTCGGACTTTTTCGTAATGGCTCCAGTCCTGTCAAAGCAACACAAAATCGGTCTTCTCGTAGGCCTGCCCTGGTAGGTTGGCTCAATAAAGATAAAAGAAAGTAAAAAACGAAAAACGTGGTTGTAAGAATATTAATATTATTAATGTAATTTTTATCGTTTTTTGTTCCAAATATACAGCATATCTTCATACAATTCGATTATGTTACTCATAACTTCTTTTTCTTTTGCCGGCAACTTCGCACACTCGTCTAATTCGTAATCGTGGAAAAATAACGCCCTCACGCAGTGACGCCTGCTGTGCGACTAAAGCATCTGAACCCTATCACACGTTCCTAAATCGCGTTCGAATAAGGATACAATGATTTAGTCCGTCAGAAGCCACACTTCTTCCGATCTTAAGATCCTAACTTCCTAAATGCTATTTCACTTGACTGAATTAGTTACTGAATGATTTAGAACGTCTGAATTCAGTCAGGTGGAATACGCGCTTTAGCTGATGATAAGAATATTTCGCCCGTACAATAATGTTAAAACGTCAATGTCAATTTGTCATTTTTGTAAGGGCTAAATCTTGCTTAAGTTAAATTGAGATATAGAAAATTTGCTGCAAGTGGACCTAACACAAACAAACATTCAATATTACAGAGTGTTGTTTTTACTTCAGTAATTTTGCTTTAATATTCAATTATATGTAAGCACACACACCAAAAAAGTTCGAGATCACTTGCAAAAGCTGATAAAATAAATAGATAGATATAATAATATAAATTCGAGCTGATAGATATACATTCGATAATATTGACTAAGTCAGATTACTGAATGAGTGTTACCTTGGATTGCATGTCTTTTTATATGAAAAAAAAATTGAGTTTTATTGTTTTACGTCCTAATTCTAATTTTTAAATAGAATATTATCAGAAAAAGAAATTACAAAAAAGTCTTCTGTAACACAAAAAACAATCTATTTTTCACAAAGTGATCGCAAACTGTTTTTGATGTGTGTACGATAGTCTTAAGAAGTATACGTCAACCTGCCTTTAAAAACTGTCGCCAATAGGGGGATTCGTCAAAGGTCCAAATAAACTCAAGAGGGAGAGACAGAGATTCAAGTAAACTAACTGGTCTTGGAATCCTGCAAATTTAATTTGCGAATTACTCGCGTCGAGTCATGTTAGAGATGGCTCCGAATTTTAGTTGAAACGGAGGTATTTACCGTCAGTATTCCGTACCTACGCAGCTACGGTTTTAATTGGACGTGACACAGTTTTATGCTCCAGAAGCAAATTATGAAAATCCTTCGTACAAACTTTATACAGAGCTATATAAACTTAAAATGGAAGTGAAAACATGACTAGAAATGTTTAGGTACTCATGGTGGAAATACTAAAATTGGGTCATATCATTTTCAATTAAGTAGGGACACATCACCTTTTACTTTAAACATTATACTCCTTTGCTAATAAGTGATCTCACAACAAATAAAAAGAGCCACAATCTTTGTATGCCTGTCTTTGTATTTCTAGTAACCCACATACAAAGATTGCCAAGCTTAAAATCGGCTATGTCCGAGGAACTGTTTTAAATATAATCACCCGTATTTGTGTGTGATATTGAACTTAAAAATTTATTTATTTTAGTTAAAAGAAAACATTCTACGGTCAGCTTTGAGCATATAACAATTGGTGTATATGCTCTAAGTAGGATCAGATACATTTTACACATTAATGACAACGATATTAATTCATCATCGTCATCATCAGCCTATTAATGTCCCCACTGCTGGGGCACAAGCCTTCCCTATGGATTGGCCTCTGAGGCGGCGCCCGGACGGACGCCCTCAGAGGGGGGGATGTCCGAGTAGCCTAGGCCGCTCGGACCCCCCCACGAATGCTGTCGCCCGCCTTTCCCCCCTCTTCTCCTAGGAGGGACGGGAAGAACTACGCTTCCCCTCCCGTTCCCCCCTCCCAGGAACGGCGGCCCCCCCACTCGTAGTTCTGTCCTACAAAAGGGGGGGGGGGGGGCGGCGGAGGGTTCTTGGACGGATACGCCCAGAAGTTCCCTCCGCAGCGGATGGGGGGCGGTAACGGGGACCCTGCGGCTCCGCACTAAGCAGTGTCGGTGGGTAGCCACTGGGGGGTCCGTAAGACTTGCGGGAGCCAGGTGTGAGGTCCGTTCGGCGGTATGCCTTTTAAAGGCGCCGTCGTCTGTAAAAAGATTTTTTACCTGCGTTATAAAAAAAAAGGCCTTCCCTATGGATGGAATTGGGAGATTGGGCCATGACCCACCACGCAGACCCAGTGCGGATTGGTGGGTGCTAACAACTGCAGATGCAGCCGGGACCAACGGCTTAACGTGCCTTCCGAAGCACGAAGGAGCTCGAGATAGTAAATTTTTGGTCACCCATCCAATGACCGACCACTGCGAAAGTTGCTTAACTTCAACGATCGCAGCCGAACGCGCTAACCACTTGCGCCATCGAGCTCTTCAATATAAAAAATCATTATTCCGACGACGCATTCCTGCAAAGGATGCGAAACGTCAATAAAAAAACAAAATCAGTGCATCCAACCCATTGAAAATTGTTTTACAATCAGTTTATCTTCACGATATAGCATTATTTTTCGGCTAACACAATGTTACTAAAGATCCCAATTTCGATGACTTTTTACGAAATAAAATATTAACAAAAGTTATGAATCACAAAGTAAGCGAAAATGAACTGAAGCATGAGTGAACTCAAGTTAACAAAGTTGCGGCAAGTGGTCTGAGAAAAACATAATAGTTCGTGAAGTTGTTGCGAAGATCGCCAGATGATAGCAATCTGTAAGATCACGCTTTCGCCTCCGGACGCGGGATAGAAATCACGAGTTCATGATTTTATTGTTATGCCTCGTTATTTTAGTATTACAGGATAAACGGCGTAAGTATTGTGAATGTATACCATCAAAGATGAACCACTTGAGTAACTCTTGGGCATGACATCATCATTTATTAATTTAAGTGGGACTATAAACATAATCCCATCTATAAATAAGAGTTACGAATATTATTATAAGCAAATCAATATTCAACGATATCACATACATTTATGCGATCTCAAAGTACATTCCATAAGGGACATACCACAAACACAAAGACCGGAATCAATATGGGAAAGATAGTTATAGGATGTGACAACACCATGAAAACCGGAGTGTAAGTCACTCAATCATGAAGGTCGTCAAACAATCAAAAGTAAATTAGGATAGATGATTGCTTTTCTAAAGAACTCTATTAATAGAAACAGCGCACTCTATTAACATTAAGCAGACAGTTTGTGTAATAGTTAAATAGATATAGGCACATAATAATTAGTTTAGACGAAAATCAAGGAGTTATTATATGGTAGTGGGCGTAGGCGGCAATAAGTAGGTATAAAAGCAGCCTGTCTACAAGTCCTTCATTCTCTAGATTGAAGACCACAAGTGGCGGATCAGTTCCATATTATACATTAGTAATACAACACGATGTTAGTGGCCATAAGCAGCAGACCCACTTACGTCTTTCACACTATTGACACATAGAAGGGCATTGCCAAAAGTGAAAGGTCTAACGATAATGGGCAGAGATGGCTGAGGGGACCGATTCCAAGGACCGATAACAATGTGTAGGAGAATTATATTAAATTTCTATAAGAGCTGACAATGTTGGTTGATCAATTAATTCACAAACATCCAATATCAGTTATTGTCAGTTGGATTTGATTAAACCAAAAAAATGGTATGTAGGCAGTTTTGAAAAAGATTGAACATAGCGGATCTTTGACACCTTACAGAAGTCCACAGTGGCACAGTGCGATAACAGTGTTAGGTGTGTAAGACAAAACGTTGCAGGCCACATTTTGCTAAAGTTATGTCCTAACCAAAAAAAACCTACATTCATGAAGTCTGAAATACGTAGTTTAGGTCTACGAATTATTGCCAACTAACGTCGTGATAGAAACAAGTTTTAGAGGTAAGTAACCAAGTGACCCATAAAAATTTAATGTTCCTTGCAACACAATCATGTAAATGAAACAACCTTGGTACAGAACTGGCAAGTTGTATCTATAAAATATCAATTTACCGGATTAAAACTATTCTCTTCCGCAATTTGATTGGATTTTCAATTTCACGAATATACACATTCATAATAAAGGGTTTCGACAGTACAGTGCTCGAAAAGTCGATAGATCTTGTATTTTCATTAAAAGGATATTGCTTTATTTTATTGACACTTATGCAGTTCTTTTTGTAGCGAATACTAGCAAGACATTACCCTTGAGTTTGTGTGCGTCAACTTAGGAATTATAATCCTCAAGGAAACTTGCAGGTAGAGCATAAACAGTCGTAGCACGTGTTTAAAAATTAACCTTAAAATTCGCATTACCTACCAAAGTTAATGCAATTTTATTTCATTATTCCAACATTATTGGTCACAATATAGAATGCATACCGGCATACATCTTTGTAGGCTATTAAATATCTTTTATTTGAAGATTTCGTTGAGTTCAGATGTGACCTACCAAGAAAATTTATAATTTAGGTCAGCAGCGCGATCGAATTATGAATTTCGCATTCATGATCCGTGTGTAAGTGGAAGACATTCAGTCAGTGAAGTCGTCGACTTAATAGGATCTGAAGGGTATCGTCAAAGAAAAAATAGATTGGAGAACTCTCCTTCAGAAATGTACATAATTACCAATGATTTTAATTAGTATTACTATATGTCTGATAATCAATAGGTATGAATATATCTCTTCAATACACGACGGAGCATAAAGCTGAGTAGCTTTATGCTTAAGGTTTATTTTATTCTCCTTTTGATAAAGAGGATTTCCTCTTAAATCAGTATACATATATAATAATATATACTGATCAAAAGAGTAGCAATAAAAAATGTTATCAAAATTTACCAAGATTAATATTTACCAGATTGGTTAGGGTTCCGTACCTCAAAAGGCAAAAACGGAACCCCTATAGGATCACTTTGTTGTCCGTCCGTCCGTCCGTCTGTCAAGACCGTTTTTCTCAGGAACGCGTGGAGGTATCAAACTGAAATTCATATCTAATACCATGAGTATTCTACTGTCCCTTGGAGCTGTGAAAAAATCAAACTTCTAAGCCAAAACAATCATAAGATTCAGCCGTTTATGCCGCAAATTTCTGCAAATTTCCGAAACTCGCACGGGAATCAAAACCTGCAGGGTACTTCCCGTGAACTTAGAATCTTGAAAATTTGTACGAAGTAACGTCTTATAGTTAAAAACAGATAAAGGAAAAAGTGCGAAACCGTAAATTTTTAGTTAAATCAACTTATATTAAAGTTGATTTTGTTCCAATACCTGGTTGTTTTATTTCTGACTGATTATATTGTGTGACGTAGGTACAGTAACACTGTGCGTCCGAAAAACTTGAATATTTCTCATATTTATGTTTAAAATTTAATTTAAATAGCATGTTTAATTACATATTCTTTAATACCAGAGTAAATTTAAGCAATTTCATTTAATCCCAGAATTATGTTTCCTGATCGTCACGGGGTCAATTTTTCTAAAAATCACCCGCGTAGAGATATTAAATTGAGTTTGTACGGAACCCTCGGTGCGCAAGTCCGGCTCGCACTTGGCCGGTTTTTTCATTTTGGAACACAAAAGCACCTTTTGTACCTAAATCATTTCATAAAGGACTGCAAAGCTCCAACATTAAAAAAGAATTGGTATCAATGAGACCGGGCACTTGGTCATAAAATATTGAAACTTAACATTTTAATAACCCATTCGCAATAATAAAAAGTGCAGTGCAGAACCAAGGAATAAATAAATATTCAAATAGTCCTATTTGCAATGAATAATGCGATTAAATTAAAGTATATTTTATTATTTTAAGGTACTTAACAAAATGAAAAGTTCGTGTTTAATTACAGATTATTGATTTTTCCATAATGATAGAATACACAAAATAATATTATAAAATGTTAGATAAACTTTTAAACTATGTATTTATTTATTCATAGTTAGAACGAATTTGAAACAAACTCAATTTCCTGCCGCTCACTAAAAACGTGTACGTACAGCTCACGAAAACGTTTTGAGTGGTGTTAACTTTTAGTTCAAGGGATTAAGACTTATTTTCCTTTGTCCTTGCTACAGTTACTATAGTATAATAAAAAGGTGGGATTGTTGACAGTCGAATATCAGAAGTGATGTAAGTCCATCCGTGACTAATGCAAGTTAATTAACTGAGTTGCAAGTTTCTTCCGCGCTTGACTGCGCGAGCGCCGGTCAAGGGCGTTCGATGGAATACCGAACAGAAACGAGCTTAAACTGCTAGAAATAAGTTCCTACATGTATAAAAAACACTATTGTTATAATTTTTTGTCGAATCACTTCAACTATATTAGATAACTAGGGGCCCGCCCTCGCTTCGCTTCGGTGTAGAGCTGAAGTGTAGACTACAGTTTTTGTTCTCAGGCTTGTATTTTACACAATGACATTCATCTATGATTCTTATACCCGCATGCAAAGTCTCAGCCCGATCGGTTTAAAATTGACAAAGTTTCATACAAACTTTCATTCCCTATTTTATACCCTTGGGGGTAGAATTGATCAAAATCCTTTCTTAGCGGATCCCTACGTCATAACATCTACCTGCATGCCAAATTTCAGCCCGATCCGTCCAGTGGTTTGGGCTGTGCGTTGATAGAGCACTATGTCAGTCAGTCACCTTTGAGTTTTATATATGTAGAAGATGTATCTGCTGCTGTTAGACATCACGCACGCCGTGATGGTGAAAGACTATTAGGGTCAATAGAATAAATTGTGTTAAATGTTCGCGTCCTCTCCTCCTTTTACGAGGAGTACCTAGGGCTGGGGCTCCGCATTTGGTCAACAATAACTATTAACAGAAACTCGCATTTGACCGGTATATTGTAGTCTTAATCAATGTTAATTCTGATGATTGTGATGATGAGACTATGATGCTCAAAATGCCACTTTCAAAATAAATCAACTTAAAGTTCATACCTATTATAAAGTTTAGCGTCGAGATATTTCCTTCTCACTGCGTTGAAAAGCGTTTATGTGGACGGTTTTAATTGAAATTCATAATCCTCTCCGAGCGCCCCGCCGACCTAATTCTTTTTCCATGGTTGAACGCTTGCTAATGATGACGTATATTTGTCGCCGGAGGTTGGTAAAGGTAAGTACTGACTAGTAAAGTATTACTAGTAAGATACAATTATATGAGAAATAAAGAAAAAGTACCTATAGACAATCGTAGAGAATTGTAACATTCGTCGGGTACTGGAAGCCTCTGCCAGAAAGTATCAGGAAAGCTGTTCATTTTGGGGCCAGTTACATCGATTCCTGATAAAGTTGCAGTACTTAATAGATTAAGTTTGGCAGAATTGTGAAGGTAAAATCATAAACCATGAAATAAAAAAAAGAAGTAGTAGACAACGGCACTGTTGTTTGATATATAGTTAAAAGTGACTATCTATTAGTCAATGTCACGTCGTGTATTTAACATGATATTAGTAAAATGTGTAAAATTTTGACATATTTTAACTACAGTGCATATGTAATGCATATGTAATGCGAACCATTCAGTAAAACTGAAATGTTAGGTTTTTGCGTTACGAGCTCAGCTCAGTGCAAAAACCACTGTTTAATTGTAAGCTAGGTTAAAATTTTGTATTGGTGAATAAATATATTTTGATTTTGATTTTTTGATTTTGACAGTCACATTTAACTATGTATTAGTGTATCTGGTATTTAATATGATAATGCTATCAATGATCTTTATCAGAAAGTATACTAAATCTGTCTTTTCTCTTCCTTGAAGATTGTTATCGTATTAATGTTCATCAGCTATTTTATTAAACCGAGTCTCCAGCGCGTGTTTTGCCCTACACCTATTAATGTCCCCACTACTGGGGCACAGGCCTTCCCCATGGATGGAATAGGGAGATTGGGCCATGACCCACCACACAGGCCCAGTGCGGATTGGTGGGTGCTAACGACTGCAGATGCAGCCGGGACCAACGGCTTAACGTGCCTTCCGAAGCACGAAATTTTTGTTGAATGATTTCAATAAAATTGTGCTGGAGACCCGACTTTACTTGAACTTTTGGTCCAATGTATTTCAAAACAATGAGCCAGTGTTTTATCCTTTATACATAATAAATAGAGACTTAAACATGGGCCTTCATGATTTCACCCGACGATTGCGATAACTATTGAAAATAAAAATACTAATTTTACATTTTCATTGTAAGCGAATTAGTGACAATATTATGCAATCGCTTGGAAATACAGCTGCAGATTTTAGTTACACAAGTCAATTAAAAATTTATACAACAAAAAAGACTCAATGATTGGGTAAATTTAACAGTAACAGAAAATTTTAATTCATTATTTTTAAGTAAAATCAGTTTCCTTTATCATTGATTAATTTACCTACCATATAAAATAGAAAGGACCTTTAATTGGACTTAGTCAAATAATAAACCCATGACTTGATGGTATTATGTTTTTGTTGGTAAAGTATACGGTATACACAGGGAAGGGAATTAGGTTTTGTCAAAAACTGATTGGCTAGAGCGGAAAAAAAGTGTTCCACGAAAAGAGGCTTAGAGTTTTCTACCAAACACAGCGGCATGGCTTAGTCACTGACATTGTTGATGTCTGTGGGTGATGAAGACCACTTAACGCCATATGTGGTTAGTATGCTAGTCTGCCTTTGAAGACAATAAAAAAAAAATTGTTCTGTCTCACCAGCCATCCTCGCAACTGTAGACTATTTACATAAATTTAACTTCAGATAAAGAAGCTTAATTTGCCGCGCCTGCCTCGAATATAAGATAATGATAAAAGGACAAAAAAGATAGAATTACAATCAATTTTCTTACTTTGTTCTGGTTCGTTTTTAATTATAATAATATTCGCTGTCGGAATATAGATTTTGTAAGCCTACTCAAAGAAAGCTTCAATTTGATAGTTTATGGTTCAAATTAAGTATAACCTGAAATCGAAGAAATTAAATTTCATTCGAACTTCGCTATCGAAATTTCGTTTCGGAGAAAGAGATGAGACCCCCAGTTCCTAGAAATGTAGGGAATGGGGATAAGCCGCATCTCCAAAGACTCAAAGTTATCTACTATATAAAAATAAGTCGGGTTTTCCTTCCTGACGCTATAACTCCAGAACGCACGAACCGATTTCCACGGTTTTGCTTTCGTTGGAAAGGTCTCGGGCTCCGTGAGGTTTATAGCAAAGAAAATTCAGGAAAAATTAAAAAAAAAATCTTTTAATCACCAAACGAAATGTTACATAAAACGAAGCCATCTGGTGGCGAAACGGAGTTCGCCGGGTTTGCTAGTATATATATAAATGTTATGTTGGTTTGTGTACGCTTCAAAAACTCAAAAAGTTCTGCACCGATTGAGTTGAAATTTTAACATGATATAAAATCCGCATCATTTTTATCTATTTTTTGCATCATTCACATATCTGCGACCGCGAGAAAACAGTTTTTTTAACGATCAGCTGTGTATCATTGGCCGCGCCATCTGCCAGAAGCGAGGAAAACACTCGCTGACAACCGCAATAGTAATGACGCAGTCACATGAGAAACAATTTCGTTCCCAATTACATTGTTTATTTACAAAAAAAATTGCATCTGATTCTGATTATTATATAATCTGAATTAAATATTCACTTAAATCAAGAATTTTTGGTGTGATAGTGTTGTGATCGAACTGCGCCTTTCACGAAATCGTAAGTAGAGGTTATATTTTATATCAAAGATGGACAGTAAAAATATTATAATTTTTAATATTATGTATTGCAATTATTATGTATTTAATATTAATTAATTAAATAAATAAGTAAAATATTAGTTAAATAATTAATCAATAACAAAACATATTTATTATTGAAGTGAATCTTTTTTAATAATCGTGTTCCCGAGTCGGCAAACTCTTTATAGGTATCTTCGCAGACAGTGGAAAAACAAAAAATATTGTATATCTATAAATATTGCAAAATTAAACTTATATGAAATGTATTTGTATTTATGTATTTTCTCATTTCTCAACCATTCAATCACAATGTGCCACTGCGGAGCGTGGCAGGGTACAGCTAGTATCTAATAAAAGACGCGGCTAATGTTCTTGTTATTCTTGAAATAAAACTTACAAAATCAAATGCAGCAATAACGGCTAGATATCAAAAAAAAAAAACATCAGTCAGTAATGTCATTCGCTACTTACTAGTGCTAGTAGTGCGCCCTTGCGTCATAGCAATCGCATCTTGTCACAAAAAGTCGTATGCACAGCAATAACCAGCTGCTTATAATCATTTATTACGCAAGACAATAGCTTGTTAGGAATAATTGTCTGCATAATTGGGTCGTTAGAAGCACGAATGACAAGTACGTACTTATGTGAACTTTTTTATTGTATTCTACTTTTTAGCGATGCGCGACTTCGAATAATAATAATACTAATCATTCGACTAAGTCGACTGCGCTTTATATCATTCGACTGGAGTCGAAGGTATCGGGCGGCGCTCATCACACGCAGCGACATTTGGCATTAGTATTACTAATTAGTAGTCGTTATTCGAATAATGAAATTAGTATACTACTAATTTGCCTTTCGAATAGCCAAATTAGTAGTTACCAATTAGTCGAAAGGTAAAATCATTCGTAGTCGCGCATCGCTACTACTTTTGTTTTTCACTCATATGTTCCATAGTTAAAAATATTAATCCTTCTAACAAAAGATGATTGAAATGAAACTTCTTGTTGGACAGGGTGTAAATGGAAAAATCCTATGCTAAGATGAAACGAAAATGCGCCACGAGCGTTAATGTGTGAAACTTCCCGGCGAGCATAAAAGTTGTAGGGTAACTCGGCGAAGCCGTGGTAGAATCCCTAACGGGGACCCCGCGGCTTAGCATTAAGCAGTGTAGAAGGTATTCGCAGGACGTTTTTAGCGGATATTATGCTGTAAAGCACCCGTAAAAGTTGCGGGGTCCTCGGTGGTCAGCCACTGGGGGGTCCGTAAGACTTGCGGGAGCCAGGTGTGAGGTCCGTTCGGCGGTGTGCCTCTTAAAGGCGCCGTCGTCTGTAAAAGATTTTTTACCTGCGTAATAAAAAAAAGGCTAACTCGGCGAAGGCTGAAACGCTACGAGAGTCACGAGCATCACAACAATATATATGAGTGATGCGTGTGCTGCTCCATTAACGCCTTATGCACCGCCTAATGTTAGGTTATATAAGAAAAGAAGTTTCGCTTCAGTTGTGTGGTTCGTTCACACATTTTTTTATTTTCCATAATAGTCAATCAAGTTTGTAAATCTGGACGAATGCTAAATGACTTTTAAAGAAAATATCAACTAACATCAAAACTGTACCTGAAATGAAACAAACATACGAGTCCCGTCCCGCCTGCTGCCTGGTCCGCGTGGACTTTTTTCTAGTTATATTGTCTTTAGATTTAAACATCAAGCAGTAACATGCTTAAAAAATAAAAATTAAAACTATTATTGCTTTTTCTTCTTTCAAATGTTTAATACTTGTAAATGTATTCATTTGACATTGTGGGTTACCTACAATGCGAAGAGATGGCGCTGCCTTGCAGCTTAAGAATGGCTAGAAGAATTTCGGCGCGGCCATCAGGACCGCGGTAGCATAATTGGTCAGTACATTCGCTCGCATAGCGAAGAGTGCGGGTTCGAGTCTCGTCTGCTGCCTGGTCCGCGTGGATTTTTTTCTAGTTATATTTTCTTTAGATTTAAACCTTAAACAGATTTGCCTTCGTGATTTACGAGTATCCCCGTGCTTATTCGCACTATTCCGTTTCCTCGTTAGCTCCCTCACCGCTCACAAATGAACAGATCTCACACGAGCATAACCACAAAGTAGATAATAGCGGCACAAGCGCGTGTGAGCGGCCTTATCTCCTGGTATTGGCTGGATCGACGATGGCCCATAGATAAAATTTATCATGCTGAGAACAGCCGTGCGACAGGTACATTGTATTTATTCTATTAAAAGAAAATTTTACACGAAAAATTCTACTCGTCCACATATCAGACATGATCTATTATTGTATTTACCGAACAAACGTTTGAAAAGAGGGCGCATCGCCATTCAATGATGCAAAATACGAATAGACGGTAAGAGATTACTATACAGATAAAATGAGGCCTTACCCTTCTACGATATTCTAGTATCCCATACGGTGACAACTTATAAACTACACCTTGGAGACGGATTATTTCCCCTAGTTTACATATTATTTATCAGATAAATAAGTAATGGTTGCGAGTGTTAATTTTTAGGGGAGACGAATAAAAAAAATGATTCCTATTTAAATGCAGACTAGTCTTTATTTGTATGCAATTCAAGAGATGGTCGAATTGATGAACAAGCACTATTTCCGATTACATATAATCAAATAAACAGCTAAGCTAATAAAATAAATCCGCACTCCTAAGTTGTAGACAGGCGAATACTCTGACCGCAATATTAAAAATAGCATTTCTCAGAACGTAAACAATATTTCGCTCAAGTCTAGCGACGACGCACGGGTTCTTAGAACAATTTCCTGGAGCTTCACCAGTCGCCAACTTACCCGTCATTATGTTTCGTATGAAAAACGAGCTAGCTGTGTTCGGGTACTTCAGGCGGTCTCATTTGCAAAAATGAATTTCTAAGGAAACGTTATTCTTTGAAAAGTTATAACGAAGTCTGTAGGTAAAAAGATGAGGGTATTATTTCTTTGATATATACTTACGTTTCAGAATGCTTTATTAACATAATTTGAAACCTTTCCCTGATTCTCTAGTCCTTTATATCTTGAAGAATGAAAGAAGAAATCGGATCAGGCAATAACTTTGTACGAGTTTTGTATCAGGTGGATTTAACTAAAAGGAGTAAAAATCTCATTAAAACTTCAGGGCAACTAAGCTTGGAAGAAACAAAGTGAAACACGGAGTTTGCGTGGTCGTTAATAATTAACCTGGGCCTGAGATACAATAGGCAAAGCTGGAGTTGAATGTTTGGTTTATAAAGAGCACCTTTAGGTTCTTGTAAGTGCCTACGTTATTATTAACGAGTTTTTAAGGGGATGGACTTCGACTTTGCCAAAATACGGTGTCTTAAAACTTGGTTAATTGTATATTTTATTTTAAGAATCAAATACGTGCGACACCGAAATCTTTTCTCAGTTAAAATTAGAGTGTCAAAAAGAGTGGAGAGAATCAAAAATAAAAGGTATTTGGTACAAAACAATACAAAGTGAGCCTCCTCGAATACCGTGGTTTATATATACTAAATTATGTCGGAGAAAAGTAAAACTCATATTAAAAATTAGGTCGGTCCGGTCACATACGAGTACCATCAAGGAAGTTTGCATATATGACGAAAAAAGTAAATACACCTAATTGCGAAATATGTCAACAAATTGAGGACGTGCATCATCTTTTGATGGAATGTGAGCGGAATCAGGTTCAAGGAAACAAGTTTATTTCAAAATTTCAAATAAATAAGTTGGATATAGGGATTGCTCAAAGTGTTCTGAGCAACCCCGAATCAGAAGCCGCATTGTACTTGTGTAGTTTAGTGGAATGCTGCCAGTAAATTACACAAGTACAAAATCTAATGTAATAATTTTACAATTCTTAATTAAGTACTTCAGTACTCGTTAGTTTGTTTTGATGGAGCTGTCATGTCATCGGACAAAAGCTCAAAAGATAAAAAAAATACGACACTAATAATGATTTGTTGTTTGATTTTTTTAATTGTGTCGTCTGCTACTGAAACGGAATATATCTGCGGGGTAGGGGATTGGGTTCAGGCCGGCAAGGAAAGGATGGCTGGACTTGCACATTTTCTGCCGCATCATCCACCTTTGCGACTGGTCTCCAATCCGCTTACATTTAACATCAGGTCAAAAAAAAAACAACGAAGTAAGTAAGTAAGGATTAACCAAAATTTTGTTTATTGTTATTAAGCTTGTGGTTCACACTTCTAGGGAATTTGGCAAAAAGCACAATTTTTCACTTGTTTTCACCAAGCTAAGTAAATGATAGCATGATTTCCTAATAACATTTTCGTATCCAGATTTATCCCGTCCCGATTATAATATGATGATTTCTGCAAGGCAAAAGCAACATTATTTTCCGTATCGGTTCAGTTTTTTTGCCTGCCTCGGCTACAAAAGCATAGGTTTTCTTAAATATGAGTAAATAGTTTTTATGGATTGGCACGCGCACACTTATTTATTATCGTTATAATTTTTATTATTTTTAAAGCACGAACTGCTTGATGTTTAAATCTAAAGAAAATATAACTAGAAAAAATTCCACGCGGACCAGGCAGCAGACGGGACTCGAACCCGCACCCTTCGCAATCCGGGCGAATGCACTGACCAATTGTGCTACCGCGGGCCTCACGGACCGCGTCGAAATTCTTCTAGCCATTCTTAAGCTGCAAGGCAGCGCCATCTCTTCGCATTATAGGTAACACGCCTGGTCCGCGTGGAATTTTTTCTAGTTATATTTTCTTTAGATTTAATTTATTATCATTAAACATGACATCTTTTTAACGGTAAATTGGATAGGCGAGCATCTTTGAAACCCTCTGTAAGTACATAAAATGTTTCCCTTTCAGGCCTCAACTTTTTCAGACACAGGAGTTTAAAAATTGGTTCCGGAGCCTCAAAAGGAAAGTTGATAAGCTTCCGAAAAAAAGATTCGATCGTTCTACTTGTTAAGTTACAAACGTAAAGATTCAGAAACATCGAGAGTTCTCTGTCCTATTTCAATCCCCACTTCAGAAGGAAAATTCGTTTCCAGCAATAAACATTTGTGGTTACATTTTTAACAAAAATTATAAATTTTCTCTTGAATATTAAATGTGATTTAAAAATATCGCTATTTGTGGATTACCTACAATGCGCAAAAGATGGCGCTGCCTTGCAGTCTAAAGCTAGAGAAAATTCGACACGGCCGTCAGGGCCGTGGTAGCATAATGGTCAGTACATTCGCCCGGATAGCGAAGGGTACAGGTTCGAGTCCCGCCTGCTGCCTGGTCCGCGTGGATTTTTGTGTAGTAAAATTTTCTTTAGATTTATACATCTAGCAGTTAAATGCTTAAAAATCCAAATATATAAATATTACTATTATTTATGAAGTCAACAAATATTATTATTTTTCAAACGAATATGAGTGGTTGAAGCCGGATGCTACTATGGCTATTGTGCGTATGGTGATATCTAGCTCTAAAAATATGACTATAATACGGACTTAGGGGACTAATTACTGAACTTAAATTCGTAACGCGATCCCTTTCAAACCTAAAACCACTGTCAATGTGACATAAGCTAATTTCTTTCCGAAACATGAAAAACAAGAATTCAAGTTAGACAACTTGGTACCTATTGAGGGCCTATGAAATCGGTGCCGTATATAGATCACGCCACAACAGACCTTCGGCTTTTACATATGTCAGTGACATTTGTCGACTTGGTAAAATAGGAGGCTGTCATGTAGACTTACATATGTTAGTGACATTTGTCGACTTGGTGAAATAACAGGCTGTCATGTCGGCTTACATATGTCAAGTGACATTTGTCGACTTGGTGAAATCGGAGGCTGTCATGTTGGCATACATTTATGTCAGTGACATTTGTCAACTTGGTGAAATAGGAGGCTGTCATGTCGGCTTACTATGTCAGTGACATTTGTCGACTTGGTGAAATAGGAGGCTGTCGTGTCGGCTTACATTTATGTCAGTGACATTTATCGACTTGGTGAAATAGGAGGCTGTCTTCAATTTACTGATCTAGTTTTAACATCAATAATTACAACCACATGTGTGATGTGCTATCATAAACAATGTTACTGTTACTAATGGTATATGGGCAAACTAACTTGAAATCCTTTATAACTTATCGTAAATTAAGCGAATTAACGGAATGAAATTAAAATCGGTTCGAGCATAACTAATGTACTTAAACATGAAACGCGTGCACATAAAAATTAACTCCGAACAAAAAATGAACACGTAAAGTGAGCTGTAATTGGGCGTACATTAGGAAATTCATTCAGTTCATGCGAAAAACCCGAAGTTGCTAGAACGATTCCGTATTCGATATTTGCGCCCCTTTCAACATCAAAAAATCAAATTATATATATATATACTAGCTGACCCAGCGAACTTCGTACCGCCCTATAAAAATAGGGGTTGTCCAGCGGACAAAATTGTGAATCTAAACCATTCTCAGATCCCCTTGAACACACACAAAAAATTTCATCAAAATCGGTCCAGTCGTTTAAGAGAAGTTCAGTGACATACACACTCACAGAAGAATTATATATATAAAGATATATATATATATATATATATATATATATATATATATTCCATTCCTGACGGCGGCGCTGGGGGTGATATATTTTATATTTTGTAAATTGTATATTTAAGTTCTTAGTTATTTCTAGTTTTTACGTTTTTAGACATAAGGTAGTTATATATATATATATATATATATATATATATATATATATAAGTTATAAAAGTTATATAAGCAAGGTATACATAAATGCTACATTACTTGTTGTCTTGTATCTTTTTAATATAAATTCTCGCACCCGTAATCCCAGTAGGTACATTCGTGCTTAATGTATTTAACAACAATACCTCGTTTTATAAGGAGGAGCTCGATGGCGCGAATGGTTAAGCAACTTTCGTAATGGTCATCATTGGATGGGTGACCAAAAAAATTCGCTGGGTCAGCTAGTATGTATATATATACATTTAGTTATGACGTTTAACTGAGTCTCCCGCAAGCAACAATAACAACAACCGTACGTTGAAAATTCTAAAACATAATCCAGATTGGAACTGATAGAAATCAACTTCATACACAGCAGAACAAAGTCGACTTTAGTAAAGATCACTGTCTGTTGAGGATACAAAGTTACTGGTATTGTCCAAGCAATGCTGAACAATGCGTCATTACAACGCCATTACTGAAATAGGCGCAATTTGACAAAACAACGCAAATGACAAGACATAATTTCGTAACTACCTGTTGAAGAAACTGAAGCGGTATTAAGACTCAGTGATCACTATAATAATGGTACCACTAGGTACTCAAAACCTTGTTAATAAACAAAACGAGGCATAAAAATACGCACATCTTTAACTTCTCATAAAAAATGGCACTTTTATTCTAAATCCCATATTGTTTACCTACTTGAAGCGTTTGACAGCTAAATGCTAACTTCAACTTGTCATTAGAATACACATAAATCTTTGTAATGAGAATGTCATCGTATTCGATTTTAAAATTTCTGACAAAGTCGCTGTACTTAAAAAAATTATTTTTCACATTTGTAACGTCCTGTTTTAACTAAATATTGTTGCGATTACAAGCTAATAAAAACTGCATTTTATGCTGGGTTGGTGCATCCAATTGCAACGGGATTGCAGGACGTTTGAGATATGTTATTTCGATAACCTGAAACTGTTTAGGTTTTTAATGGAGAACCCTGCTAATAGGTGTCATTCGGGACCACTAGCTTCGGTCTCGAATACCGCCTCAAAATAATTTATTAATTCTATGTCCCCACCAGGTCCCGGTCCCAAATGACTACCGACTCTTTTGTTCAAATTAAAGGTGTTATAAAATCTATAATTTACAAGTAGTTCATTTAATTATAATCATGACTGAGATATTTGTTGGGCTGCTTTTTCACCTAAGATGTGTGAATATGCGTGGCGAGAAATGTTTGTTAAGAACCAATAGAATCATTTACCTAGCTTCGCTCAGCGCAGCAGCTAGGCTTAAGCAAAGCGAAGATTATGTGCTGTACGAAATAAGTATACATCCGCATATATAAGTATATATAAGGTCCGCCATGTCCGTCCGTTCGGTCTTTATATTTCATTTTCTTAACCTATACATTTATGTGCAAATAAACTATGAATTTATTCATGATTCTTCTTTCATTCAGATCAGTCAGTCAGTGGGTCAACCACACGCTGATTTTATTAATTTGATAAAGGTTAATCGCTGTTCTTCTTAGTAGTACACATGTAATAAGAATTTGGGATCCAATTAAATTAGCAAATGGGACACATCGTTAATATCTTAAAAATGGGATAAAAATACGGGCTCCAATGGAAATAATTCGTAATCGTTATAATTCGTAGAATGAGCCATGACCCTCTACGCGGGCCCAGTGCGGTTTGGCGGGTGCTAACGACTGCAGATGCAGCCGGGACCCACGCACGATTACATTAAGCACACAATACATTAAGCACGGAGAAACTCGAGATAGAAGATTTTTGGTCACCCATCCAATGATGACCATTACGAAAGTTGCTTAACCATTCGCGCCATCGAGCTCCTCCTTATAAAACGAGGTATTGTTGTTAAATACATTAAGCACGAATGTACCTACTGGGATTACGGGTGCGAGAATTTATATTAAAAAGATACAAGACAACAAGTAATGTAGCATTTATGTATACCTTGCTTATATAACTTTTATAACTTATATATATATATATATATATATATATATATATATATATAAGTTATAAAAGAAATAAAAGAAATATATATATATAACAATACCTCGTTTTATAAGGAGGAGCTCGATGGCGCGAATGGTTAAGCAACTTTCGTAATGGTCATCATTGGATGGGTGACCAAAAAAAAACGAATTTTTTTGGTCACCCATCCAATGATGACCATTACGAAAGTTGCTTAACCATTCGCGCCATCGAGCTCCTCCTTATAAAACGAGGTATTGTATATATATATATATATATAAGTTATAAAAGTTATATAAGCAAGGTATACATAAATGCTACATTACTTGTTGTCTTGTATCTTTTTAATATAAATTCTCGCACCCGTAATCCCAGTAGGTACATTCGTGCTTAATGTATTTAACAACAATACCTCGTTTTATAAGGAGGAGCTCGATGGCGCGAATGGTTAAGCAACTTTCGTAATGGTCATCATTGGATGGGTGACCAAAAAAATTCGTTTTTTTTTGGTCACCCATCCAATGATGACCATTACGAAAGTTGCTTAACCATTCGCGCCATCGAGCTCCTCCTTATAAAACGAGGTATTGTTATATATATATATTTCTTTTATTTCTTTTATAACTTATATATATATATATATATATATATATAAGTTATAAAAGTTATATAAGCAAGGTATACATAAATGCTACATTACTTGTTGTCTTGTATCTTTTTAATATAAATTCTCGCACCCGTAATCCCAGTAGGTACATTCGTGCTTAATGTATTTAACAACAATACCTCGTTTTATAAGGAGGAGCTCGATGGCGCGAATGGTTAAGCAACTTTCGTAATGGTCATCATTGGATGGGTGACCAAAAATCTTCTATCTCGAGTTTCTCCGTGCTTAATGTATTGTGTGCTTAATGTAATCGTGCGTGGGTCCCGGCTGCATCTGCAGTCGTTAGCACCCGCCAAACCGCACTGGGCCCGCGTAGAGGGTCATGGCTCATTCTACGAATTATAACGATTACGAATTATTTCCATTGGAGCCCGTATTTTTATCCCATTTTTAAGATATTAACGATGTGTCCCATTTGCTAATTTAATTGGATCCCAAATTCTTATTACATGTGTACTACTAAGAAGAACAGCGATTAACCTTTATCAAATTAATAAAATCAGCGTGTGGTTGACCCACTGACTGACTGATCTGAATGAAAGAAGAATCATGAATAAATTCATAGTTTATTTGCACATAAATGTATAGGTTAAGAAAATGAAATATAAAGACCGAACGGACGGACATGGCGGACCTTATATATACTTATATATGCGGATGTATACTTATTTCGTACAGCACATAATCTTCGCTTTGCTTAAGCCTAGCTGCTGCGCTGAGCGAAGCTAGGTAAATGATTCTATTGGTTCTTAACAAACATTTCTCGCCACGCATATTCACACATCTTAGGTGAAAAAGCAGCCCAACAAATATCTCAGTCATGATTATAATTAAATGAACTACTTGTAAATTATAGATTTTATAACACCTTTAATTTGAACAAAAGAGTCGGTAGTCATTTGGGACCGGGACCTGGTGGGGACATAGAATTAATAAATTATTTTGAGGCGGTATTCGAGACCGAAGCTAGTGGTCCCGAATGACACCTATTAGCAGGGTTCTCCATTAAAAACCTAAACAGTTTCAGGTTATCGAAATAACATATCTCAAACGTCCTGCAATCCCGTTGCAATTGGATGCACCAACCCAGCATAAAATGCAGTTTTTATTAGCTTGTAATCGCAACAATATTTAGTTAAAACAGGACGTTACAAATGTGAAAAATATTTTTTTTAAGTACAGCGACTTTGTCAGAAATTTTAAAATCGAATACGATGACATTCTCATTACAAAGATTTATGTGTATTCTAATGACAAGTTGAAGTTAGCATTTAGCTGTCAAACGCTTCAAGTAGGTAAACAATATGGGATTTAGAATAAAAGTGCCATTTTTTATGAGAAGTTAAAGATGTGCGTATTTTTATGCCTCGTTTTGTTTATTAACAAGGTTTTGAGTACCTAGTGGTACCATTATTATAGTGATCACTGAGTCTTAATACCGCTTCAGTTTCTTCAACAGGTAGTTACGAAATTATGTCTTGTCATTTGCGTTGTTTTGTCAAATTGCGCCTATTTCAGTAATGGCGTTGTAATGACGCATTGTTCAGCATTGCTTGGACAATACCAGTAACTTTGTATCCTCAACAGACAGTGATCTTTACTAAAGTCGACTTTGTTCTGCTGTGTATGAAGTTGATTTCTATCAGTTCCAATCTGGATTATGTTTTAGAATTTTCAACGTACGGTTGTTGTTATTGTTGCTTGCGGGAGACTCAGTTAAACGTCATAACTAAATGTATATATATACATACTAGCTGACCCAGCGAACTTCGTACCACCATAAAATCTGGGGTTGACGGTAGAATGGTGATAATTAAGGGTTGTATTTTTAATGCCACATTATAAAATAATAAAATTTTGTCGAAAAATAAAATGTTAGGGGCGGACAACACTTATCACTCAAGGGTATGAAAAATAGATAGTAGCCTATTCCCTGACCTATTGAATATGCATATAAAATTTCATTCAAGCCGTTTCGGAAAAGTACGGTAACATTGTGACACGAGAATTTTATAATATAAGATAATATTTTACTTATATAAAATATTGGCGACTTTCAATTAAAATTGAATGAAATAATGCTTGATTTAAAATATGAAATAAAAACACATAGGTACTCTTTTATTGACTTTAAGCAATTAACAAAGATGCAATGATGTGTCAAACACGATTAAGTCTTAATTTTTTTTAAAGTTTTGATGTATATGGCCTATTCTTTGATTTAGTTCGACGAGGATTATTAAATAACATAAATTAAATATTGTTAGACCTGAAACAGATTCAAAAAGAGAAAAAAACTAAACGCGTTTTCTAAACCGTTTAAGAACAATCTAGTCAAATATTTACAAAATGTTGTAGGCATGGGTTTTTCTACCAGTTACTTTTTACTACCATCAGTAAAAGTAGTGAATGCGACAAGGAAAATAAGTTTCGAACCAAAATATTATTAATGGTATATTCATCACTATTAGTATAACAATAGAGTTTATTTTAACGTCGACTTACTGTAGACGATAACGAAAACACGATGAAAAAAATATCAATTTACTTTCCCAGTCACGAAAAACAAATTTAACATGAATTTCAATTAGTAAATTTTTAAGCCGTAATTATTCAGAGTAACTACCCAGAACAATACAAAAAGACGTACTCTCACTTACTCAGATTAGGAAGTAGAACAAACGGCTAGCCTTTTACAATGTTCTAGATATATTTTAAACGTAATATCGTTGGTTGCTTTACTCAATTTGGCAGTATGAAAAATAGTACCAATATTTATTTAGCATATGTATTTAATATGAAACAAAAAAAGGAGTTCATAATATTACTTACTAAAAATAGAAAAGTATTTTTTGAGGTATTGACACTCGACTGAAATCGGCTAGGATTCATTTTAGCCACTTGGCAGTGGCTAAAATGACGTCACCTGCTTGTAAATATGCTGCCGAAGTGACATTGTATTGTACTGTTTGACGTTATAATAAGAGCCGTGTGACGTCACCTACCCGAGGCCCAAGCGCAATTTTTTACAGCACCGTAATCGTATCGCATCGTCTAATTTTCTATGAAAAAGCAACGCCCCTGCCGGATGTAAGAAAAAACTGTCACCTTTCATACAAAATATGACGATGACGATACGATTATGGATCTGTCAAAATTAGGTTTTAGGGTAAAGACACATTATAGCGGCATTTTTGAAAACATAATTTTTATTTTTATTTTTTACTGATACACTTTGACTTTTTATGTTTACAATAATAAATAACTTATGAACGTTTTCAAAAACTTGTCAGATAGGCAATTGCCGGATTGCCGGTCATCATCGCAAAGGAAGTTATGGCAACAATCAGCAAAAGTTTATTGATGCATCTAAATACAGCCATAAGACCCAGCCAATAACTTTATCCCAGCTAATTTTTCAGTTTCAATCACCACTCGAAAATAATATCAAAATGATGTGGCATAAAACATTAGCTATCATTTTACCACCCTTATCTAGCTGGCTTGAACTCAATTTCAATGCAGCCAACACTTCAAAACTTACTAACTCTCTTAAGCCTATACATGTTGGCCAAGCGAAGGCGAATACCAACGCATAGACAGCATTTTTGCCTTGCCTTGTCATCGCTCGGTGTCGCTTGCATGATTTGCCGAGTAAAGAGTTGCGCCAACTTGTACTAGACCTCATTTTTGGCTTCGCTCGCCAACATACGTCTCATGTCATCTATAAATGATAGTGCACCAACGTATGTTCGTCTTTATTGGCCACATGCATTGTTCTTCTTCAAACTTGCCCTACATCTAGTCTAGACGATAGCACTTGCCTTATGATATAAGGTAGGTGCTATTATCAAACTGATAGTTTGCCTTCGCTTGCGTTGGGTTAAGCTCGGCCAACGTGTACTCGTATTTCTCATGGAATGCAATGAGTGGACTTCACAGAGATGAAACTAAGTTACGCTTCCGAGAATCAAAATTATGTTTGTGTATATCACATATTAAGTTACTTTACTTAAATATACCTGTAAAAAGATAAAAACTGCGCATAGACTTTCTTTTTACTTTTTAATCAAAAGATTAAGCTTTATAAAATATGTCTACATAATTTACACAAGTCTTAGCTGATTGACTAGTGTTGCTTAACGTATTACCATTGTTTTTGTTTGTAGACCATTAGCTTTTTTCTTTTCTAAATGATTGAATTATATAAACATGTGCACTGGTATATCGACTGTTTAGCCCTGACCGCTGTTGCAGTCAGCCAAGTACTTGAACTAGGTCAAAGAGTATTTCCACGTCACTAGGCTTTAATAGAGAAAGAATATGCCACAATAATATTGATTATTTTGACCTGCCGCCAAAATAAAAGTGAACAGACTTGGTTGTGATCGTTTCCAGGACCTAACCTGGGCATAAAACCTTAAACCTTAATTTTGGCATGCAGTAAATGCCAAAATTGGACCATTTTGAGTTTTAAACATTATTTAGGTTCTTTAGTCAAATAATAACTTAATAATACTTCGTTTTTATGATTAATTACATGCAATAAATACACGCTAGAGAATATTAATGGTATAGGCACTGTGACACCACCAACACTTCAATCAATAACCACGTGTTATATAGCACTTTGGCTACTTCCGTCACTACTACTGGGGTCTAAACTTTCAAGTAGTGACAATTCATAAGGCCCTATGTTGGGTAAAAGATCGAAGAGACATGAACGGCAGATTAGCCAGGTGGGATTTATCTATTTAACCCCATGAATTCGATATAGTTCTTAGTTTTCCGGAGTTTAGTCCAGGCAACGTAAAGGTATAGAGGAAAATGCTCAGAACACAATTTTTGACTTCGTAACTTTGTTGGGACAAGTTAGGAGGTAAACCTATCAAAAGTCCCCGCCCGTAGCCCTTAAGCCTTAAGAAGAGTTATCCGTTCAAATAGAGCAAAAATGTGAAGCAAATTTTTTTTTCCATAATTACAGACTTTCAAGAGCGGATATCTCGAAAACTATACAAGATATCAAAAAACTTGACTGAATAAGACTTGTAGCAAATTTAATCAGCTCATGTAGCTAGGATGCATAGTTTCCGAGATATATGCGAAAAACCTAAAAATGGGACCTTCAATCCCCCCCTTCCCCCCGGCTTAAGGGCTACGGGCGGGGACTTTTGAAATGTTTACCTCCTAACTAGTCCTAACAAAGTTACGAAGTCAAAAATTGTGTTCCAAGCATTTCCCTCTATACCTACCTGTTTTTGAGCATTCGTTGCCTGGACTAGTTGCCTTGTCCGTTTAATAAAAGGCTTATTAGTATATGTTCTAGAAATCTAGCTTCTATTAAATTTCCTTCGCTTTGAGGGCGACACGATAGATAGCTTAGAGTTGTTTATTTATGCTATAACCATTAACGACCGACAGTGCCTAGAGCAAAAACTGTACGCAAATAGATGAATCGAACTATTAAATGTACTGAGCGATGCACTGAGTGACATGGCGCAGTGCTCCATGCGGGTTCAAGGACCTGCCTGCCTATTACCTGTTAAACCACTCCGACCAGTAAGGAACAAGCCCTGAAGCAAGCCCTACTCAGCTGCCGAGCGCAGGCACCTTAGAATTATGTTCTCGTAAATATATAATATGGAAACGATATAATTTGCCTCCAGCGTTTCTTCATAATGCCTTACCAAATACGAGTTTTACTTTGGAACAACAATTTCGTTGAATTTGGTCTGACTTTTCAATGTCGACAATAGGTAATTACAGTTAGCTGTTATTTGATTTTTTTTTTATACAAGCAATAGAAGATTTTAACCGCACCCCACCTGTAGAGAAGTCCAGTTGTGTAGATAGCTGATGCGTCAGAAAAATGTGCGCTCAAGCCATTCTCATCTGGCTGGAGACAATTCCCTACCCGACTATTGGAACCTCATCCATTTCCAGTTAAACTAGCATCATCATCATCAGCCTATTAATGACCCCATTGCTGGGGCACAGGCCTTCCCTATGGATGGAATAGAGAGATTGGGCCATGACCCACCACGCGGGCCCAGTGCGGATTGGTGGGTGCTAACGACTGCAGATGCAGCCGGGACCAACGGCTTAACGTGCCTTCCGAAGCACGGACTTATTGTTGAATGATTTCAATAAAATTGTGCTGGAGACCCGACTTTACTTAAACTTTTGGTCCAATGTATTTCAAATCGAGATAGTAAGTTTTGGTCACCCATCCAATGACCGACCACTGCGAAAGTTGCTAAATTTCAACGATCGCAGCCGAACGCGCTATAACCATTTTCGCCATCGAGCTCCTCGCTCTAAACTAGCATAGCAACCTAAAATTGCGCACAACCAGTCTACCACTGCCCAAACCTAATGTGGTTTTTTTGTGATGTGACGGAAATAAATGTACATCCCTGGCAGGGACTATGAAACATTTCGATTCCCAGGGCTCCCGCATTCTCGTCCCTACACATTATATACAGCTCGGTGGTGGGGCGGAAGGCGTCCGTCACGCCTTTACCAGAAAAAAAAATTGTGAATGTGGATACTTTTGGTTTATGCATAGGAATAATAAAACTAATAATACAATAAGGATCCGTAATGACTTTAGTTGAGAATGCAGATTTTTAGAGCTAAGGATTCCATAAAAAACATTGGTTACATATTTGTTCTACGACAAATATTGACGAAGTTATGACAAAATTACTAAACGAATTTTGGGCTGGCCGCGTGGTGGCTGTGACGTCACAGAGCTCTAGCGCTCGGGTGCAAGCGTGCGTAGAGACGCTACTGAAGTTTGACCGAAGTGAACCACGATCGAGCTCTGTGACGTCAAACGTTTCGGCCTCCGGTGAATATTGGCAGCCATAAAATAAGTTATAAAATCTCAAAAAATGAACCGATTTCGATGATTTAAAAAGGTATATTATAATACATAAAAGTATATTTGACGACCTCCGTGGCCGAGTGGTTTATACGTCGGGATTCATGGAGTTGCCGATTCGGGAGGTCCCGGGTTCGAATCCCGGTGGGCCAGATGTTTGTGTGATGAACACGATCATTTTTACTCCAGTCATGGATGTTTTAATATGTATTTCTATATAAATATGCTTATATATGTACAATATATATATTCTATCCATTACCCTAGTATCCCATGACACAAGCCTTACAGTGCTTACTTTGGGGCTAGGCTAATTAGTGTGAGTGTTGGAAATATTTAATTATTTATTATTACTTAAAAAGCTTATTAGAGCATTATAATGTTGATTTTGAGTTGATTTGATGAACTAGTAATGATCCTCATCGTATCACTTAATTAAATTGAAAGAAAGAGGAAAAGTTTAGTACCTTTTGATGTTGTTTCTGTTAGTGAGTAAAGGTACAGAGCATCATTGGTCATGCATGATGTACACAAAACCAGTCCCAGATGCCACACTCTCACTATTCTTTGTAGCATTCATATTTCTTTTCCAGCCAGTGCAAGTGCACCTATGAGGCATGCAGAACATAAGTATGTTCTGCATGCCTCATAGGTGTATAAATCACGAAATAACTAGCCTCATCCCTAAAACAATATGGTCCAAGACAACAGCAACCTTAGCACTGGGACCAGTAGTGGCTTGTATATAGTACTGGGACCATTTCTTGCTTGTACGTCAGACTGGGGCTAGTGCACTGACCAATCTCCCCTTGTAAACTATGCTTAACATATTATGTTCAGGCCAACAAGGTAAGAATGGCAGGAGCAGCACATTTGTCTGTCCCATCAGCTACGCTTTGCAACTGGACTCCACCTTAACATTATAGTGGGAAAGCCCAAGCTGATATTTTGGGATTTACTACAATGCCCTTTCGAATCCCTTCTCATTGTCTGACATGCTCGTTTATTTTTCCTATTTTCTATACATGCATATGGCCACCCCCACAACATGCAAACCAGCAGATTAATATTCTATATATTTCCATCATTAGAAATGTTACGTGAACCCTCCCAGGAGCTTCTATTCAAATGAGTGACTTATTAGATGCAACTAGTCAAGGCTCATTGCTTAAAAAAATTTTTTTTTTGCTGCTATAGACATTTGACCTTATATCCTTATATATCCTTATATATCGGCTCAGGTTCAAATGGTGGGAGTACTTCACAAGGGGCAAGGTTGCTCCCCTTATGTTATTCTGCCATGCTCGGGTAAATCCCAAAATTCTGGCTTGGCCTCCCCTACTATTAAGTACCTCCTTACTTTGGGAAAAACATATAATACAGTTGAGTTCCTCCATGTACACATACTTAATATTTACTAATTGGAATTTGGACCTATGGTGTATTAAAATATATGTAAATATAAGGTTTGTATAATTTACAATAAATTTGTAACATTGTTTTTGTTAACTTGTTATTTCTCTGATGGAAATACTTGATTATAATAAAAACTAGGAAAAAGCTATAATGATAGCATTGCCTGATAGAGCATGATGGTTGGAAATATTAAGCTAATTTTAAATTAGTCCTATGATAAGAAGAAGCAGTCATGCAATCAGTAAACAATCCAATACATCAGAAATTATGAAAACCACATTTGTACACATTCAAAAATGTTTTAATAAATTACTAGTATGGGTAAATATATAAGAAATTAATCGACTGATAAACACAACAAACAAACAAAACTCCAATTTTTTACTGATATAATTTTGTTACAAACAACAATTTATTTTAAAGGAATATTTGATAATAAATTATTAGTATCGAGTATTTTCTTAGGTTTAATGATTAGAATATCGTCACTGATGTGGAGATAAGTCAATAGCATTATCATAATGAGGGTCTACTATACGAATATAGGTATAGAAAGATCAATATTATTCGGAACCACAACAAATAGGAATATTTCTTAAGTAGCTTTATGTAAACACAAATGTTTTTATTGTTTAATATTTTAGGACTACAAGACTAGACTTAATTACAGTAGGGATAGATAACCACTTACCAGATAATAAAAACGGAACCAATCACTGTAATGATAAAAACTTAGTCACAGCACACAAATGATGAATCACTAAGAATGTGTATTTGTTTCAGTTTATCACAAGTTTGTTGAGATAAAACACAAAGAACCTCGTCAATGTCTTTTGTTGCCGTTTATTGACTTTCAGATTGGTTAGCTGGCTCACGGCGGGCTGTCTGTCTGACTGACAGTGACAGCTAATAGGGAAGCGAATCCGGAATAGAATCGATTCCTTAAACTCAAAAAACGGTTTTACCAGGTAATATATTTTAGCACTCGGCACTTATTAATAAGATACGACTGCCGTTAGTCAGCACTCGATTCTTTTAAGATTTAACGAGTTGCTCTTGTCGATTTACATATTTTTACCAAGTAATATATTTTAGCACTCGGCACTTATTAATAAGATACGGCTGCCGTTAGTCAGCACTCGATTCTTTTAAGATTTAACGAGTTGCTCTTGTCGATTAACATATACAGTCACGGCATAATGGCGTAAAAAGACATTCTGTTAAAATCAATAGCGGGTCTCATCAAGGTATTCATTTTTGTAATTTTAACCAATATTACAAGAAAATATTGAATACAACGAACAACAATATAATTTTTTGAAGTAAAAACTTCTTCAGCGGCGTTGTACACATTTTTTTGTAATGGGTAAAAAAAGTTTTAAGCTCGCGTCAGGACACGTGACCTAATCGAAAATTCGTAAGATGGATGGAGAGTAGATAGCCTGCGGCGCGGCGTAGGAGAGGAAGTATCCCCCTCTTTTTCTACGGCGCGGCGAAAATGTATGCCTGCGCCTGCTGTTTCGTTTAGGCGGCGCAGGGCGCTTGCGCGAATGTTCGTGTGTGTTTATGTTACAGCTTGCCAGGCGTATCCATGGATGGTGACAGCTGATGGCTCGACCGTCTGTGTAGTGGCCACACTGCTGTGTATTCTTAAAATTCGTGTATATAAAGTGTTACTGATAATTAAAGCAATTCGTACAAAATTATTCCCTAACCATTTCAAAATATCAAAAATGCACAACTTTAATATTCAATTTTTCACTTCTGCCGGCACTCCCGGAGTGCAACCCTAACATATTTTATTCAACGAAAGTAAAACAAGAGCATAAAGATTCCCAAAAGTAAAACAATTTGAGGCTCATAGATTAATGATCTCATTTTTTTTTAAAAAAAAAGGTAATGATTAAATAAGGCAACTTACCTAACCTTTAGGTTACCAGTTGTATTTTTTTGGTGATCAATTACAATTTATTTGGAGATCATTCAAACATTTTCCATAATTTATTAATTATTTAATAAAACTACTTTTAACGGGTTTAAATTACCTTTAAAATAAAAATAAAAATGATTATTCTTCTAAAATACTAATTCTAATACGAGATTCTTTCTCTGCATTTTTTGCAATATTTTTAACAATTTTAATTTTCTCTCTTGTGAGAGCATCACCCAAAATCTTGTTTAGGTCTCGTTCATTTCAGCCAGTCCTCTTCGTTAAGCTTGGAAGGTCTTAATTCTTCTGAAACAGGCGTTTTTAAATTATTTGGAGGCCACGTCCTCCAGGTATCACCTTCCTGTAAAAGGAAAAATTACTATAAAAAACTTAAAAGTACGCACTTCATTATTACATTAGTTAAAATAGTATTTGAACTCACATTAATTTCATTTAATATGCCCTTTGAGGTACTGGCTTGGCACAATGAATCCTCTACCTCAACATCATCTTTATTATTCGGTTGTCTGACCTCGGCCATGGACAAAAATGTTATTACAATATTTTCCTGGAATACATTGTATACTGAATATTAATTAAACGTCAGTAAATATTTTTGACGTGACAACGTCTTAAATTAGGTTGCGGCTGGGAGTCACTTATGAAAAAGTGTAACGCTCGGTAACGTTACGATGAGTTTAAGTTTACATGTACAATGTTTTAGTAAACAAAATATATTTCTATAGTTAAAATTTGTGCAATTCTTATTTTCATTCAATTCCTTGTTCCTATTGTGCAATTTAATTATATTCATATCAATAAATATTCTACCGAGAAAAAGACGTTGTCACGTAAAATCTTCGCCCGTAAAACCGACTTTACAGGCAACCATTTTTTTTTTAACTGAAGAGCTCGATGGCGCAAGTGGTTAGCGCGTTCGGCTGTGATCGTTGAAGTTGAGCAACTTTCGCAGTGGTCGGTCATTGGATGGGTGACCAAAAATTTACTATCTCGAGCTCCTCCATGCTTCGGAAGGCACGTTTAGCCGTTGGTACCGGCTGCATCTGCAGTCGTTAGCACCCGCCAATCCGCACTGGGCCCGCGTGGTGGGTCATGGCGCAATCTCCCTATTCCATCCGTAGGGAAGGCCTGTGCCCCAGCAATGGGGACATTAATAGGCTGATGATGATGATGATGAAACATTTTTAGTCTTTACTAAAAATACGCCACCTGAAATATAAAAAAGCATACGTTGCAAAAACAAAGAACAGGCACGAAATATATTATGTGAACAAAAAGTAGCATGTAATAAAATAACTTATATCAAATCGATTTCTCTTCCTCAAATAATAAATCACCACGTGAGTTTTAAAAGTACATACCAGACAAACAAACTCTTTTTTTCTGGCTGCCCGATCTTTCTTGGTCAGGCGATTACCTTTCTTATTGCCAAATTAGAAGCGTGTATGACGTATCTACACCTATAACTTTATCGATTAATCATTCTGAAAGTAATAGTATACTAATAGTAGTCCATTATCGATTTTCATTTTTTGTTATGAATTTAGTATCGATACCTGTGTTTCGACACCACAACTCTAGTGACAGACGACGCAATGTCATCTCATCTGTCATACAGGGCTGCGTTCCGTATAGGGCTTTCAAATACCGGATTTTTTCGATACCGGTATCAATACCGGTATTAGCATGTTCAGTACCGTGATCACGGGATCACGGTATTGAATATGAACTTCAAATTAAAGAATATTAAAACACCAGTTTTATTTCTAATCAGTGTTTATTTCTGATACATAGGTATCTACATGAAAAACAGGCTAACAAAATATTAAATATACATTATTTTTTTCTACCCTTCCCGGGTAGTCTTTTATTAATAAATAGTTCGGCGGAACTAAGAATTTGAGATCCACATTTTTTTATTAAACAAAAGATAAACTATTTAAATATAGAAAAAAATACAACCAAAATGCCGCCCCAATAATTAAAATTCGCATGACAATCATCTATTCATTTACTTTGTACCATTTATATATTTACTAATCAAACAATACTAAATACCAATATTCAAAAGAATCGAAAATAAAATGATAAACATAATCAATATCATCTTAAGATTTTGGCATTTTTTGCAGCAGAAAGTGTGATCTTAAAAAGGACAGAGCGTTTAATGATTTATCAGATAGCGAACTTCTCAATTTGTTGCATCAACAGCTGACCGAAGAAAAAGCTCGTTCAGCTTCTACACTTGTACTAGGTACTACAGATAGTAAATAGTAATAAATTTGTAAGATGCAGATAAAATATTTCTCGACCGCCCCCAGTGGTTTCGAAGACACACACTCAATTATTGATTAAAAAATGGTTGCCTGTAAAGTCGGTTTTACGGGCGAAGATTTTACGTGACAACGTCTTTTTCTCGGTAGAATATTTATTGATATGAATATAATTAAATTGCACAATAGGAACAAGGAATTGAATGAAAATAAGAATTGCACAAATTTTAACTATAGAAATATATTTTGTTTACTAAAACATTGTACATGTAAACTTAAACTTAACACGAGAGACTCATCGTAACGTTACCGAGCGTTACACTTTTTCATAAGTGACTCCCAGCCGCAACCTAATTTAAGACGTTGTCACGTCAAAATCAGTGCCTATAGTTGCAGTTGTACTTTTAGGTAATTTGGATATTTCCCTCTCCAAATTTTTCTGGATGGACACATCGTCATCTTCAACACTTGTATTTAACGATGACGATGAAGTAGAAGGTTCTTCTGTAGCAACACTAGCAACCATCTCAGTAACTGCTGCGGTATTCAGTTGTTTATTTTGTATTTCAAACGAGTCAGTAAATTAACGATAATTTTAAGCAATTCATCAGATGTTAGTTTTTTGAAAATGTCACCTACACTATCATTATCACTAAAATAAGCTTCAGGGTCATGTAAGTATTGTAACACTCCAGCAGGCCAATTATGCTCGCTAATTGTGATATTGTTTTGATGTCTATTTCACATTACGTATTATGCTCTCCGAAAAATGCGATATCAAAATGACATCACCTTATGCTATGATGATGATCAACTCTATAAAATGATATCAACTTAAATGCGTATTACGTTAAAATAGTATCGCATAAACGTCAAAAATGTGATACAGGATATGATATTGATATGATCTTGATTTGACATAGGAATGTTTCATAATACCATATAAAAACAATGTCAACTTGGCATCAACATCATATTGACATCACATTAGAATTTTATTACTGAAGCATAATTGACCCGCAGGTATAGAGAAACGTCGCTCTTTTATACGTTTTCGAAGTGCCTTTGCAAGGTTTTGGCTCATCTCATTAGCCTGTCCATCTAATTTTGTTAACATAAATTTTAAAGCAATATCAGCTTTTAATAAGTATTATATGGTGAAAACCATATGTGTAATTATACCGTTTTGTGCGCCAGCTCCTCAGTTTATCTCACTCACGTTCATGCTTAACATTTCGTCTTTCTATTCATATAACCCTAATAAAGACTTGTTGATTTGTAATACCGTAAAATCACGGTATTGACTGATCAATACCGGTATTGAAAACTACCAATAAAAAAACCGTGATTACGGTATTACGGGATCCCGGAATACCGGTATTGAAAGCCCTAGTTCCGTACAAACCAGTTCTTGGGTTAGTGCCATCTATGAGTTCACTGTAAACTAGGTACTTTCAATGCCAGGAGGAATTATTACTCAGTATAAAACTAGATGGCGCTAATTTCATTATACATTCACACAGGATCATTCTTCCTTGAACATTTCTTGTAGTCGGCTCCTTGAATTTCGGAAAGAAATCCAGCGATTAATACTTTGTTAAAGAAAAATCGGTTAATTTTTACTTTTATTTTATTTTATTTAAGTGACTTTTTTTTTGTTTGATAATTGTTGAAATTCAATTTATATATTTTTCTTTCATTTTTCTTTAGTGTAAACTTCAGCCCATAAAAATTTAATCATGTTATGCCCACATATTTAGAGTTACAGTTTGGTTTCTATTATTGTAAATTGCTTTGGTTTTTATAATTGTAACTTGTTTTGTGAGCTTAATAAATAAAAAAAAATATACAAATGTAGTGGCTGTTTCGTTATCAAAATAAAACCGGGCAAGTGCGTGTCGTGCTACGCGCAGTGTATGGTTCCGTAGTATCTTTTATATAATATATTCTTTATAACGTAAGAATAACGCGATTCAGAAGCCGTTGCTGTTGGTACTCGTGGTAGCTTTGTGGAACTAATGGTATTTTATTGTGATTTTAAATAGTTTTTTTAGATTTTGTTTTTCAATGCAAGGGTACGCAAGGTTACGGCTATCTATGATACTATTAATGTTTTCTACTAAGGAATTTTCAATAGGTAAGAAATTGTCTTTAATAAGTTAAACGACTATTCCTCTTAAACTAACAAATCTATCTAGACCGTTATAAAAGCCAATAGTTTAGCTTTGACACTCGAACAAAAATTAGCACTTTAAAGTTGAATATTTCGCAAACGGATCCTTAAATCGAAAAATAGTCTTGGAACCCGTAAGTAATTTTAAAGGACCTTACGATACCCACAAGATGGAGTAGACGATGAAAAAAGTCATCCCCAGGTTACATGTAGGGGAACTAATCTAAAAAATATTGTTAAAAAAAACTTCAGTCAAATATCAACATTGAAAATATTGTTTTTTGCGTTTGTTAGGTCTATTCTTGATTTTTGTAGCATAGTTTGGAATCTCTGATACCAGGTGCATATAAATCGCATAAAAAAGGTACAAAAAGAGTTTTTAAAATCTCTTAACTACCGATGCATGCATATGCATGAATGATTCCATTGATGAAGCCTTAAAAAGTAACGAAATGTTATGACTCCGTCATAACGACAGTCGCAAAATTTTTGATATAGTACTTCTGTCATACATGTATAAGAATAGAGTATGGGAGATATTATGTATTCTACTACAAGTGGAAGTGACCGTCTAGTAGAAAGAAAGAGAAAGAAGATGAGAGACGGCTATTTATCTCTCTCTCTAGTGACGCTGCGTAGTCGTGTGATTGGTCGGTATTGCTGCGCAGTCGTGTGATTGGTGAGTATTCATCCGTAGGTTTTTTAATCAATGAGCATTCGCGATTAGAGAGAGAAAGGCTAGCCGCCTCTCATCTTTTGTCTCTTTCTACTAGACGGACACTTTTAGAGCCGCCTTCCCCACTCTATTCTTATACCTCTATGATTTCTCTACAAAAAATTGAACAATATGGTAGATTCGCCTATATTGCTCAGTAAAATTTCGTTTTTGTCACATGATCGGCTTCCGGTGCGACCCTCAAGTAAGCTTTCATTATTTGTTCCTTCTAAATTACTTACATAAAAATATACATGTATCTCTTTAATTCATCGATCCACTAACACATTTACTAGGTTATTCCGTCATATTGTCATTTTCCACAGTTCTTTAAACTCTTTGAAGCAACAACTGAAGATAAAATAAAAATAAAATACAAATCACTGTTTGTTCTTGTATCAAGGCTATAGAAGATTTTATAATATTTTTCTTATTCAGTTTCCCTATTGTGTATGTAGAGGAATTTCATGCGACCATAGAGTATAAATATTGTAAATATCACTATCAGCACTATAGGTTTTTACTCCTGATCATAACCGATATATAACTTGTAAACGACTGTTTGCTGTCAAAATAAAGAGAAAACTAATATTAGGATGCCAATTAAAAAACCCACTATACTTTCTATACGTGGGACACTCAGAAAGTTTTGAGAAACTAAAAAAATAACTTTTAAAATTGAAAAAAATATTTTGATTAAATCTTTTCAAAGAACTCTCCCAGCCCCTACACAAAGTATCATGCGTCTGAACCAATTTTCAAAAAAATATTTTCAGTCCTCCGCAGACACCTCTTCCACGGCCTTTTCAAACGCTGCTAGCGCTTCTTCCGGCGATGAAAACTGTATCCCTTTTAGCTGATTTTTTATTTTAGGGAATAAAAAGAAGTCACACGGAGCCAAATCAGAACTGTAAGGAGAGTGTCCCAAGACTCTGACTGGCGTGGAGTCCAGAAAGTCCTTCGTTTTGATCGCAGAGTGCGCGGGCGCGTTGTCGTGGTGAAGAAGGACCCCACGGAGCCCGGTTTTAGGTCGCTTGTTGCTCATTGCAGAAAAACTTCTGGCAGGCATTTTGTGTTATACCATTCGCCGTTGATGCTGCTTTCGAAGATTCGAAGTGGAATTGAAATTAGGTACCCCGTTTAAGGGAAGAAACTAGCGGTTAAAAAAAATCCTGAGCTCCTTGATCGCTTCACTTTCGTAGGCGTTGGTTCATTTTAAAATAGCCAAATCAGCGGTAGATGGTTGCTTTTGAAGGTCCTTCATCCATAAAAGCAGTTCGAAATCGATAAATGACTCATCAGGTTTTAAGCCACATTTAAAATCGTAAAAAATCATAACACGAAGATGTTCTTGATGCGGATCCATTTTTTAATGAGACAAGAAAAATTTAATTGGATCTCGAAAAAATGCGGAGCGTAATTTGAAAACCGAACAGTGGTATTTTTACTTTTAAATATTCGAAGTTTTCAAAATAATAACAAGTAGCCAGTGTCTTATACATAAAAAAACTTTTTTCCGCAAAACTTTCTGAGTGGCCTGGTGCTAATACTATAAAGCTGAAGAATTTGTTTGTTTTTTTGGTTCAACGAGCTTATTTGAGGAACTTCTTGTCCGATTTGATAAATTCTTTTTGTGTTGGATAGTGCACGCATCAAGGAAGGCTATTGGAAAATAACGCGAGTAATAGGGTCGGAGCACCAATGAACAATAATATTCCTTTTGAGAGCTTCCGTTGCGCTGCGTAAAAGTTATACAAAACTCATGAATTGCTCTTTAAAAGTTCTATAAAAAGACCGCGGCAATACCTATCTCTATCTTTTAAGGGCCCACTTTAACCTTTTTCATCAAATTAATGCGGGTGAAACCGTTTAGTCTTATATAATTTATTAATCTAAGGCACAGACATAAGGTGACTACAGAATAGAGTAGGTACGTAAAAGATGTGCCTTATCTCATTAAAATATGCCTAAAGAAAGTTCCTAAAAGGATATTTTGATAGCTCGTAATACCATAATAGTGATTAGTAAAATATTTGACTTTGATTGAATCTAAGACATTCTTCGGAAGTGAGAATATCGCCTAGGTGTATCTACAATATCTACATCAAAGTCACAAAAAACTACGTTTTCTTTCAATTAGCTTTGATTAAAACTAAACATCTTATTTAAATCTAAACAAAATATGCACTAACATTCGCCCGAATAGCGAAGTGCATTCACCCGGATAGCGAAGGGTGCGGGTTCGAGTCCCGTCTGCTACCTGGTCCTCGTGCAATTTTTTCTAGTAATATTTTCTTTAGATTTAAACATCGAGCAGTAACGTGCTTCATTAAATAAAAACTATAAACATCTTATTCTTTTTACCCTTCCAGTCCACCACATAAATAATACTTGTGATGCATTAAAAACAGTTCAATACTACCGAAATCGGTTACCTAGCAACAGTTTGTGCTCAGCAGTCGATACCTTACGCATAGGTACAAATCATACGTTCTACATAGAGGTACATGGTACATACGAATAGTGGGAACTACGGGCCATAAATCACGAGCAGTAAGTACGATATCGGCGTGCCTAAACTATGCCAAAAGGTGAACATAAAATCACAAAAGCTCGCGTCGCACACACCCTCCGCTTCGCCCTTTTTGAGCGTTCGTGACTGCAGTACCATATTGTTATTCAATATAATTCGCTTTTTGCTAGCATTGTTTCGTTATTTTTAATTAGAGTTAACGTTCCTTGTCAAAAGTTTATAGTTGTCTAAGGAATAATTGTTGAATAGCTACTATCAATAAACATACTAAGTAGAACGAGTGCTGCCCGTGCATTCTGTGAGAACAAACTCTTTTTTCACCGGGATTTGAAATGTGTATTCTATTTTCAAATTACTACGTCGTTTTATATTATACGTCATTGGGTCTTGTCATGTTCTCACAGAATAGCAGGATGAAGAGGGATCATGACGTAACAAATGAACTTGAAAATTAATCCATGTGGTGCATGCGATTAAGCACATATAATAATCTTTGTTACTTGCTTATGTGATTATATTTCATGTTTAAATGTTTTCTAAAATTTATTGTTCCAGTAGATATTCCCTATCGGTCCAAACGGAGAGTAATTTCTGACACTGGCATGTCCGTCTGTTTGTCGTCTAATGAACAGGTTTTACAGGCAAAACGGTGAGGTCAAATAACGGTTGGAGCCTTTAAATTTTCTATATGTATCTAACCATCTCGTGGAACCAAAGTCTCATACAACAAATTTGCATATGGGGCACTTCAAAATGATTACTTTATCCATGGAGAGCGGGATCGTTGCTTAGAGCTTATTTATTTTTTAATATTGGAATTGAATCGACTGACAAGTCATAAAAAAAAGCTTTCTTGAAATTATCTTATTTTATTATAGATTATTATTGACGTGAAAAATTCTTTAGCGGCGTTGTACACTTTTTTTTGTTTGGGTAAAAAATGTTAAACTCGCGTCAGGTTAAACACGTGGGCTGATCGCATCATGACACACAATGAAATTGGAAAGGTTGTTGACTTTCAATATATTGGACGAATCATAGTAATATTTTATTTTATCGTATTATAATAATATGTCTGTATCTAGGAAGTCCAGGTGGCAGCTTTTTTTGCGAAGAAAATGCATTTTTTTACAATAGACGTATAGATAGATATAGAATAGATGTAGATATAACAATAAATATTTTTTTTCTTTGAAAATTCTAATTAGATTCAGTACGTAACTATCTAAATGTGCGATGTTCGAGACGAAGTTATCGGGTTTTTTAGTAAATTTTAAATTATATATTATTTGTTACTTATTTTTTTCTGATTTGAAGTTTTTAGACAATAAGTACTTTTAAGCTTTTCAATAATTATAAAAATATACAGATTCAAACGAGTAAAATTTTCCACCATAGGCATTACCAATAAAATAGGTATATACTGCTGAATAGCGTGCAATTCAAAGGTTATTTAAATTTCTAAGCGGAGTGAGTGCATGCGGGCATAGATAGTCATCTAATGAGCTGGCCCCGAGCTTACGGCTGTTGCTGTCTGTACTTTAACACGAACAATAAAAAAATGCAGTTAGCGAAAACATAATTATCTGCTTTCGATAGATAGATAGATCAGTACAGCACACAAATTCAAGTAAACAAATAGAAGAATTAATTACTAAATATGTAACTGTGTGCCGCAACGACAGAAAAAGGCAAAAACTCAGCGATACCATAATATTACCGTGGCGATACCTTTGCTCTGAGAGCACTGGTTTTCAGTTCTGAAAGCGCCTAGAAAGCGCGTAACGTGAAACGATAGTGACGATGACGTGACTAATACAAATGAATTGTTTTATTATTATTGTTATTATAATTATAACTTTACAATAATGTTTCATTGCTACTGTTATTATTATATTTTTAGTATTTAGATTAATATTGAATTAATATTTACCCATCAGCATTTAGACACAAATTGTGACACACCTATTAGAAAGCGGTAGAAACCGCTACCATACGAACACATATGGTTATTCCTAACCTTTGCATTTCGAGTAACATTAATTTTAAATATTTTTTAAATGTTTACTTTTGCTATCAGTAAGAGATCTCTTTAAAGTAATACATAAAAAACGTTATACCTCCCCTTTGTCAGCTGTCGTGTAGAAATAGAAGTTGAATTGAATCTTGTGCATTCCTCTCCCGATCTAAAGACGACATGAACTAAGCCGTTTGAAAAATAAAACACAAATCTGGTAGATTAATGTAAGTTACAGTTCCGATCACATTCGCTTTATTTATTTAATATTAATTCATAAATAATTGGTCTCCCTAACCAAATGCAGAGCGAAATTTATCTGTCCTCAATCTACGACCTCCGTGGCCGAGTGGTTTGTAAGCCGGGTTTTATGGTATCACCGACTCGAGAGGTCCCGGGTTCGAATTCCGGTGGGGACAGATGTTTGTGTGATGAATACGAGCATTTGTACTCCAGTCATGGATGTTTAATATGTATTTCTATATAAATATACTTATATATATATGTACAGTATATGTATTCTATCCGTTACCCTAGTATCCCATAACACAAGCCTTACAGTGCTTACTTTGGGGCTAGGCTAATTGGTGTGAGTGTTGGAAATATTTATTTATTTACATTCATTTACTTAAGCCTCTGTTTGGAGAAATTGTACAGCTTTTTCCACCAAAATAGGGGGTGAATCTGAATTGATTATCGCGAACTCCTCCGGAAATGTAACGGAAGGCCGTTGGTCTCGGCTGCGTCTACAGCCGTTATCACTTACCAATGTACAGAACACAGAAAGAGGTTAGATGGGCCTTGTGGGGTAGGCGCGCCTCAGTAATGTGTGAGCAATGCTCATATCTTGATCATAGCTTAGTTCTGATTGCGTCATTGCTGTCGGGTTTGAGTGCTGCATGGTTCGATTGTTTGATGTCGCATCGTTTGATTGCGTATTATTTATTAGGTAAAAGCGAGCCGGCGACATCGGTTCCCGTACAAAATGTCTATGATTACCCTTCCATTCTCTTTCTGTGTTCTGTGCACGTATCCGTACTTGGTCTGTCCTCCTATTCGATCTAGATGGAACATTAATAGGCTGAAGATGAGGATGCTGTTTGGCATAAATGGAAAGATCACGTTTATAAAAAGAATAGCTAATTTATGTTTTTTACGGAATTGCTACCATGTATTTTGCTTTTGATTCGCTCTCCGTCGAATACCGAAATATCGGAAACTCGCTAAAAAGAAGATGAAACAAATAAATGAATTACAATAATATTAGACACCATGTATAACAATATGATAAAACAAGCTTACATGTGAGCAAAGATTTTTTTTCATTTAAGCATAACGATTGATTTATTTATCTAAAATTAAAGATATTTTTAATTAAAGGTTTTTTTTAAACTTAAGGAACTCATTACAAGGATATATATATGTAACTATATCAGGTAGGTAGCTTAAATTAATAGTTCCTGGTCGTACCTCGTACCACCTTCTAGTAGATTACCAAGACTGAGTTATAAACTATCGTTAATTGCCAAGTTTGAACTAATGACTGCCCATCTATCTAACTTACGCTGCATTAACTTTGAAAGCCGGTTTGTGAATATTCTGTGCCTATGCTACTATTCTCCTGTTTTTCAAATGCGCCAAAACTTTTTTGTAGTCAATTCCTAGTTCTTCAGCTTCGACGTTACTACTGATGGCATATCAGTAGTAACGTCGAATCTTGCTCCACTTTTTCAAAAATGGGATCTAATTTATCCGTAACAGGTGGACCACAGCGACGTGCATCTTTGAAATCAAAATTTCCGGATTGAAAACTCCTAAAGCAAATTTGGAGGAGCTCGATGGCGCAAGTGGTTAGCGCGTTCGGCTGTGATCGTTGAAATTAAGCAACTTTCGCAGTGGTCGGTCACTGGATGGGTGACCAAAAATTACTATCTCGAGCTCCTCCGTGCTTCGGAAGGCACGCTAAGGCGTTGGTCCCGGCTGTATCTGCAGTCGTTAGCACCCACCAACCGTACTGGGCCCGCGTGGTGGGTCATGGCCCAAACTCCCTATTCCATCCATAGGGAATGCCTGTGCCCCAGCAGTGGGGACATTAATAGGCTGATGATGAAGGTAAAGGACATTGTTCTGCGTCCATACATAACATGCCTAAGAACCAACAATCATGAAATATTATTTTCTAGGTTCGAAATCGCAACTAAATGACTGTGAAAACAAAGATTATTGACGGACACTTCTGAGAACTTAAATTATTAGGAAAACTAACAATTTTTTGAGGTTATATTTAATATTCAATGAAACATAGGTCAACCTATGAACTTAGTATGAAGTGAATTAATATTACAACTAATTCATTTTATAAGGTGTGATTTTAAAGAATAACTATTAGAAAAAACTTGGTTAGGTAGGAATAATGAATAAAATAAAAACTGTAGTTTTGCTTCTTATTATTTATTGACTATTTTTCACATAATTGTATCATATTGTATATTGTATTTATTTCTATATCACATGTATATTGTGTAAATATGCAGCGTGAATGTGTATCAGGTGCTCTTGAATAACTTGGCAGTATGATCCTCTCAGGATGTTGTGGCACAGGTTCACTAGCACTTGGAAATAAGGTTTCTGCTCTTTGGGAACATCGATGGCATATTTGATAGCCGAAATAGTAATAGTTCATTAAAGGAAAAACAATCGCAAATAAACACGCACAACAGGTAATCCGAAACGAGAATTTTCCGTATATAATATAAAATGTACTCTTTGACGAGAATGCACGAATGCCACAGATTACTGCGAATGCAAACTGCCTGCACCACAACCACAGAGTATCGAGTTTATGCCGGCCCTTCACTTGACAACAGTTTGTCCTTGTCATGCTTAATAAGGAATGAAAAGGACTGACTGATGTCATGTTTTTAAATAGCAAATACGAACAGCAAAGTGAAGTGCCGGCATTGGGAAGAAAGAGTGTTTTGTTTGCAGCGCTGTCATAGATTCTACACATAAAATGGTATTTATTGTCTCAGATTATTTATTAACTTTTTAATTTAGCTTACTTAACTGGAAGTGTCCGTCACAATCTAAATACTGATAATTATCGCAAAAAATATACTAAGAATTATCATACATGCCAAATTGGTGTTGGTTCTTAGGCCAATTTTAACATTGTCCTTTGTGCTACTCACACAGACATTGCACTGGATCCATACACATCACAAGTTTTTTTCGCTTCTTGCGTTGCATTTTTACCTTTTGTGTGGTAAATTTTTAAAATGTATCGAATTTCTTCTTCTTTCTACTTTGAAAGCCGGATTGTGAATATTCTGAACCTGAGCTACTATTTTCTTATATCTACATTGTTATATTAAAAACAATATGTTTAACTTACTCAGATAAATAATTGAACTTCCTGAGTCGACTGCGGGGAGACCAATAATTTATCTAAGATCTATAATTTGCTCTTTTTATTTTTAATTTACTGTCATTCTTTTCTATCGATACCTAGGTGCTAGGTATACATTTTTCTAAAAGTGTATCGAAAACCTGCTTTTTAAAACAGAGATGGGCAAAAAACCTTTAAAAAACTATTTAAATATAAAATTGTAAAATATTTTGATAAATGTATTTTAATTTCCAATACAAAATAGTTTTTCATTTTTTATTTAAAATACTAAATACAAAATTCCTATTTCCAAAATACTTTATTAAAATAAAATACATTTAGTTTTAAACTGTGTTTATTTTATTGTTTTTTTTTTATGTTAGTGGCTCGAAAACAAAACAGTTCAGTTCAGTGTCATGTCATAGTGAGAAAAAGAAGTCGCACTAAATTGGTATTGTTGTTGACTAAATTTATCAAAAAATGTAATATCTGGTTCACAAAAAACAAAAAACGGGCGGGTTCTAGTATGATTTGGAAGTCGGGGGAGGGTTATTAAAACACGTATACCGGCTTTAAAATTGAAATTCTATTCCATGTTTCAACCTTGGTCCAGCCCGACCTCCAAATCATACTAGGACCCGCACGAATTTATGTGATTTTAGTTTCCACCCCTAATAAAAAGATGAGACGATTCAAGAGTCAAAGTAAGCAAAAGTGCTCATAAAATAAAAGCTACTGGGTGAAACTTGTTTTTTTGTTATGACTAAATGACAAGTATCTCCTATCGAACAAAAAAAGAATCTAAATAAAGTATCAGAATACTGCGCTAAACTGAATTTAATGTTTATGTGACTAAATTACAACTATTCTGCATCGGGCAAAAAAAAAACACGTCAAATCTCGGCGTAATCAGTGTAAACTCATAAAAAATATATACTGAACGAATTGAGAATTTGAGAACCTCCTCGTTTCTGAAGTCGGTTAGAAAGTATTTTTCATTTTGCAAATACAAAATATGTCTTTAAAAGTATATAAAATAAAATGGAAAATGCTTTTCTAAAAAAGTATTTAAATATAAAATTTAAATAGGTATTTTCTATATTTCATTTCAACAAATAGGTATTTTCAATTAATGCAATTGATGCAATCGAGGTCTTATGATTTTTTATTATTTATTGAACTTGCTATCCAAACTTCTGATTATTCCTATTTATATATGTCTCCAAGCAATATTGTGTTTACAGTAGGGCTCCATGGGATTGCATTAAGGTCAGTAAGGTGAAGATAGTTAGAACGACAGAATTTTCTGCTGTATGCATCAGCTTAGTGACTGAATAATATAATAACGGGAGTTATCGTTGAACAGGTATTCCAATTTCGGATATGGCGACGGAAAAGCAACTAAGCATGGCAGCGAGCGCCATAGCTTTGCGCGGGGTGCGTTTGTTCCTAAACGCGGGGAGAAATGCAGCCGCGCGCAGGGCCCCGCCCGTGCAGGAACAACGGCGCCTTCGCCCTAAGAAACCAGCTCAGCAGGGCATGCGACTGCCCCAAAAGGTGTATGACGCACTAATAAAGACTACGCGCTTCAACAAGTAAGGATTTCGAATTCAATATGCAATATTTTTGATAGCAGCTGAGCGTATTGGCACTGTAGTCGCTTGTGCTAACGCTTCACTCATGATACATTTGTTCCTAAGCGCGGGACGATGTGCTATCGCGCACAGGGCTGCGCCCGTGCAAGAACAACGAGGCAGCTCAGCCAGACATGGGCCTACCCCAAAAGTGTATGACGCACTAATAAAGACTACGCGATTCCGGTTTCAATAAGTAAGAAGTTTCAATATGCGTGTTATTTCTTAGCAGGTAAGCCTACTGGTATGATAGCCGCTCGTGCTGACGCTTTGAGCATGGTATGTTTGTTCCTGAGCGTGGAACGCAGTGCTGTCGCGAGCAAGGCTTAGCCAATGCATGAGCAGCGGCGCCTCCGACCTAAGAAACCAGCTTAGCAAGGCATGCGTCTGCCCCAAAAGATGAATGACGCACTAATAGACTACGCGCTTTAACAAGTAAGTAGTTTCGAGTCGATATGCGAGTTTTTTGATTGCAACTCAGCCTTTTGGCACCGTAGCCGCTTGTGCTAACGCTTCACGCATGGAACATTTGATCCTTAGCGTGGGACGAAGTGCTTTCGCGCGCAGGGCAATAAGAGCAGCGGCGCCTCCGGCCTAAGAAACCAGCTTAGCAAGGCATGAGACTACTGCGGAAGGTTTACGACGTACTAATAAATACTACGCGCTACAACAAGTAAGGAGTTTCGATATATGTGGTAACGCTTCATGCATGGTATGTTTGTCCTAACCGCGGGACAAAGTGCTGCCACGCGCAAGGCTTTGTCAATGTAAGTGTCACCGCACACGGGCCACACGCCACAGCCACAAACGCCGCCACGAGTAGTTAGAAGCGGCTCCTAAAGTGGCTGAAGCGCGTGACAGCGGCCGACTAAGGTAAGAGAGAGAGGGGTGGGGGATTCCCCACGCGCGATTGCGCGAGTGAGTTGTGGCGGCGTTTTGTATAGGCGCATTAAGTGGCCGGTGCGGGCCACAAGAAGCGAGCAACGACGATTTGTAGCGTATGGCGGCCACCCGGGCGTACCGTGTGTGGCGAGTCCATATAAAATGTATGAAAACTACAAGAAATATGAATTGCTTTAACTATCAGTATAAAAATACTATCATGTATGTGGTAGAATACAATATTTATTTATTGCGCTATCGTACACAAACATGAATTACATTAAAAAAGTTTATCTCTTAGAAAAATCAACTTACATGAATCACTATTAAGCGTACTTAGCGACGTCTATTGTAAAGAAATCAACTTACATGAATCATATTTAAGCGCACCTAGCGCAATCTATTGTAAAAAAATGCATATATACCCAATATACAAATATTTTATAAAATAAATATGCACGTATGTCTAGTCTATACTTAGCAATTTTATGATTCTCTACTATCATTAAAAAATAGTTATACCTAGTTATATTTTTCCGGGCGTCAAAAATGTAAAAACTTTCCAGTCTTTGTACTAAACTTCTATAATAAAATCTAGCCTTAAAAGCTGCCTACATGACTTGCCATTTTTTGTAATCAACGGCCAGGCTGCTACTCACATTTCCACAAAACATGTGAAAACTTTCATTGGTATTAAAACTTGTATGATAAAATTCGGCTATAAACGCTGCTCCCTATATGACTTGCCACTTTTTCTTATAATTAACGGCGAGGCGGTCGCTAAGCCACAGGTCGCTTCCTACGTTAACGTTTACGCCAAGGACGTAACGTAGTTCGCAAGAAGCTTGGTACACGACGCTCGTGTCGTCATGCCCAATCGGAAACTCAAAGAGAAGACGCTAGAGACACTTTATCGTAACACACACTTCTCCAAGTGAGTTCAACTCGAAACTTTTTAAAGTTTTTTTTTTAATATTCCTGTCCGAAAATCGGTCCTGCTATTTTTTCTCTCGTTTTTGGAACTTTTTTGAAACTTTTTCCTAAAAGAACTTAAATTATGAAAACTTACACCAAAATTCGTAAATGAAACAATTTTAGTATAACCTCAGTCTTTCTATCTATGAAAAGTCGAAACGGATTTAGCTTGGGTTCGAATGGAAAAACTTTGGTGCAAGTGATGGACCATATAATTATTACAGTTTGTACGAAAGGAGCGTGACCGCTATATTTTGATGCAAACTTTGGAAATTTAATGAGATAAACTGTAATTCATTAAATTATTTTTATTGATGTTTGTTGGTTTAATATTAAAATTCATCCAAAATGCATTATTGATATCTTCGCGGCATAATGTTCGCCAATTTTTCGGCTAAGCTGCAAAGTGAGAGATCTGCACGAGGACTTTAATTCATGAGTAAGTTCAGCAACAATCATAGCATTTTTTGCCTTTAGCTTTATCCATGGCCAAATATTTTTAACTGGAACTTTTTTTCAAATATCATGGGTCAGTGAGGGCTAATCGAATACGTCAAAATTAGTTTAGGGTTTGACGTCGTACAGAATCGACTGTACGACTTCGAAATCGAAATTAATATCCTCATACTGAATTCATTACGCTTCGTGAACTCATTTTTTTTGAGAAGTATCCTCAAGCGCCTTCAATGGCTGTTTCATGACTCATGCTACCATTCTTTTATCAGCCGTAGCCCAAGCTCGAACTGAATAGCCTGCTGTAAAAAAATAAGATCTATCGAAAAAAAAGATCCTGCCCGAATCACGATATTTCTTTTCGCATATCCAATACAGTCTCTTTTTCATTACTTTTTCAGAGAGTAGATACATATTTCTTCTCAGTGATTTTTTCCCAAGAAACTGGAGGGAATACTTTTTACAAAGCATTTTAGAAAAATGAAATATTCTATTCAATCTTTTACTTATTTCACTAAACTGCAAAGCAAATATTTAAAATATGCCGGTCGCGTTACTGTCGACCACACTGTATATAATAAAGTGGTTTTAATAAAAAGTTTAACAGAAACTCCAACTTCAACGAACACAACAGATAAGTTACGATTTATATAGTCATTCAATTAAATACACTCGAGAGCAATGAATCTGGGTCCCATAAATAATCATAAAAATCTCGCAAACTGGGAATGCTAGCTTAATGAAATAAATTGTGTTTGAAAGACAAATAAATAGTTCTTAAATGAAAGTAATAAAATTTATGAGTCACCACATTTTATTTACAAATAAATACACAAAGAAAAAAACTAGCTGATCTCGCCTTAAAACTAAAATAGGAAACATGACATTTTTGAAGAACATTACGATTTTCTTGAATTTTCCTCCTGCTTCCATTATTGCGTTTACCCGGTTTGGCATGCTTTACACCAAGCGATTTTGAGGAATATTCGCCCATTCCTCTGTAAGAGCAATTTTGAGTTCACGAAGCGTAATTGGGGGTTTCGTTGTTTTACGCATCTCCCTAGCTCGTCCCAAGTATGCTTGATCGGGTTGATATCTGGGCTGTGTCCTGGTCATTCCATACGAGTAATGTTATTCTCTTAAAATTGACCATAAATGGACCAACGTGTTTATTCAAGATTTCTTCCACGTATCTTTCGCTAGTTAAAGAGCCGTTTTCTATGAACACCAGTTCTGTGCGACTCTCAGAAGAAATTCCGGCCCACACAAGTACAGACCCACCACCGTAGGCTACTTTTTCTTCGATGCCTGCTTGCTTGAGTCTTTCCCCAGGTCTTCTATATACTCTGTGTCTTCCGCCGTGCTTGTAGAGTATAAATTTTGATTCGTCGGAAAACATAAAAGATCAATTAGATAGTCCAATTTAACTGGTTCTGGGCATATCTTAGTCTTGAAATACGATGCCCACGCTGCAGTTTAGGGCCGTTTGCAGGTCTAAGTGGTTTCAAGCTAGCTTCAGCAAGTCGTCGTCTTACTGTCCATACGCTTGGGTTACTTCCTCCGAGGCGTCGAAACTGATTTGTAATTTCAGTTCCTATGAGAAAGCAATTTCGAAGCATGGTGTTCATCAAGTATCGATTCTCTCGTGCTGTGGTACACCTGGTTCTGCCTGTTCCTGGTCGACGTTAGAGCCAGTTGCCTCGTAACGTCGGAGACCTCATTGTACTGTTGACAGCGAAACACCGACAGACCTGGCTGTATCGCGCAAACTCCGGGCGGTTTCCAGCATTTTGAGAATTCTGGTGCATTCTTTAGGTGTAAGCGACATGATTACAGCTTACAACTTGAATAATTACTATGGAATCCTATCGATATGGTTTATATGAATGATAAATGACAGATTAGAAACAAAATCAAAAACAAATGCAGTAATTTCGTAAAGTCTCCCTTTTTCATATTTGATTTTTATGATATAACTTTCAAATAACTAACAAGTTTTAATATCTAAAGAAAAGTTTACTAGAAAAAACTCCACGCGGACCAGGCAGCGGACGGGACTCGAACCCGCACCTTTCGCAATCCGGGCGAATGCACTGACTATTATGCTACGAAATTTTCCTAGCGTTAAGCTGCAAGGCAGCGCCATCTCTTCGCATTGTAGGTAACCCACAATGTCAAATGAATACTTTTTCAAGTATTAAACATTTGAAAGAAGAAATACCAATTATAGTTATGATTTGTATTTATTTTTAAGCATTTAACTGCTAGATGTTTAAATATAAAGAAAAGTTTACTAGAAAAAAATCCACGCGGACCAGGCAGCGGACGGGACTCGAACCCGCACCTTTCGCAATCCGGGCGAATGCACTGACCATTATGCTACCACGGCCCTATTAGCCGCGTCGAAATTTTCCTAGCGTTAAGCTGCAAGGCAGCGCCATCTCTTCGCATTGTAGGTAACCCACAATGTCAAATGAATACTTTTTCAAGTATTAAACATTTGAAAGAAGAAATACCAATTATAGTTATGATTTTTATTTATTTTTAAGCATTTAACTGCTAGATGTTTAACCCTAAAGAAAAGTTTACTAGAAAAAAATTACATTTAAAAACACAGCTTTTGTCGTTAAACACAAGGTTGTCGGTTCTGAAAAGTGGGATATTGTTTTTATTAATATAAAAAATACAGCAACATGAAACATTTTTAATGTCCTATCACCATATAATATTTGTTGCAGACATGAAGTGGAGGCCCTGTTTGGTATGTACAAGCGGCTGGTAACTGCTGCTCAGAGCACGCTGCCCACCGGCGCCATAGCACAGACCCCGGCTAAGGTTGATGTAAGTTAAATTTGTTGCAGGGATGAAGTGGAGGCCCTGTTTGGGATATACAGGCGGCTGGTAACTGCTGCTCAGAGCACGCTGCCCACCGGCGCCATGGTACAGACTCCGGCTAAGGTTGACGTAAGTTAAATTAGTTGCAGGGATGAAGTGGCGGCCCTGTTTGGCATGTACAGGCTGCTAGTAACTGCTGCTCAGAGCACGCTGCCATATTCAATAAATTATATCAGAACAAAAGGTAGAGTTGCTTAATTCTGATATGATATATTGAAGTTGAATACCAAATCTCACCATTTTCCCCATTTGGAAGAATATAATAATGTCACTTTTCAGGCAAATACTTATACGTCGCTGTGCTTCTCTATGCTGGTAATAAAATTATATTAATGCTTTCATTTTATTTCCGTCTATTGTATCACTAGTTACATGCATTTACGCGATTTAAATAATAATTTAAAGTTTTGTTTCATCGAAGATTAAAATAATATACAAGTGAATATGATATAATAGAACTGCTGAAATGCTGAGTGTGTAATTAAACATGCCAAATTACAGTTGTCAGGGTCAGGACTACATACCATTTATAATATAAAAAATTACCCAGATGTCGGAAGCGCTCCGACATGAATGACATGATGTGATTGTGAACGGAGCGCACGCAAATTGTAGATATGGCTGACACGACGCTCCATTTTATTATACGAATTGCGTTGTCTATGTGATCAATCAAGCTGGTTCACCCCAACAAACTATTTCAAAGATAAAAAATAAACCGGACAAGTGCGAATCGGCCTCGCCCACTGAGGATTCCGTACTTTGTAGGTACATCTTTTTTAAGTTAGCTCTGAAGTTTGATTTTTTTGCAGCTTCAAAGGAGTATAATATGATTTAAATTTCAATTCGATAACGCCATGCATTCCTGAGATAAAGGGTCTTGACAGACAGCCGGACAGACTGACAACAAAGTAATCCTATAATCCGCACTGGCTGAGCGGTGGGGTTCCCCACTATTCCGACGCTGGCTGAAGTTACATGCGCCCGTCTATCATTTTAATAATATATAAATAACAGACGAGTCCCATCGGAATCCAAATGTTGTATATTGTTATTTGTTTTATTTGATGTTCAATTTGTACGTTTTTCATTTACTAACACTAGAATAAGATTACGTCTGTTACTAACACTTGTATATGGATGTAAAGTCTGAAATAAATATTAATTATTATTATTGTTATAAGGGTTCCGTTTTTCCTTTTTAGGTACGGAACCCGAAAACTGCATTTAATTATGTTATATAGGTATTCACATGATTTCGGAACTGGAACGGTGCAGAACTTTTAGATGGCGATAAAACAATATGGTATTCAACGATGTGTAACCTTCAGGTATTAGGGCCTACGCGGCAGAATCCCTAAACGGGGATCCCGCGGTTTCGCACTTAGCAGCTTAGAGGGTATTCGCAGGGTTTTTAGCGGATATTATACCGTAAAGCGTCCGCAAGAGTTACGGGGTCCTCAGTGGGCAGTCACTGCGGGGGCCCGTAAGACTTGCGGGAGCCAGGTGTGAAGTCCGTTCGGCGGTGTGCCTCTATATAAATAGAGGTTTTGCCTGCGTCACAAAAAAGGTATTACCCTACACACGTTTCACCCTAAAATTAGTATTACTGCCTTATTAATAAAGAAAAAAATGTATGCTAAATTAAAGAAAACGAAGATTACCTGATAACAATTTAGGAAAAATTGTAACATCATTGTGGTGGTATCGACTAAATAATGCCTTTTATATAATGATAGTTGCCGAACTTGGAAGCACGAGTGTAGGTACTGTTATTCAAACGATTACCGGCCACCACACGCACGTTGCCAGGCTAGGGAAAATGGTTCGCTTCCGGTATAAATATGGGCTTGAGTTGATGTTGTAGCCTTTCTACTTTTCAAACTTATTTTGAGACGAGTAAAAAGTTCATCATTTTCTACACTTTACTAAAGCCTCAATCCCATAGGTACATTCTATCGGCCAATAATATCGGATGCGTTATTGCGGTATTGCGTCCGTCTTCTACTGCGCCGTTATTATCGCAGGAGTGAGTAAATTCCTAACAGAACAGATATCGCTATGCACCGATAATAATACACCTATTAGGGGTGGGGGAGGATTAGTATTTTTGTTTGTTTATCACACTAATATTATAAAGGCGAAAGTTTGTGTCTGTGTCAGAGTGTTTGTTACTTCTTCACGTCTAAACGACCAGAGCCATTTTAATAAAATTTGGTATGGAGTTAGCTGACACCCTGCATTAACACATAGACCACGCTTACTGCGGAAAAATATCCTTAACAAACCGCGAGTAAAACCTCGGGGCACAAATAGTCACACTAATATTCTAAATGCGAAAGTTTGTGAGTGTGTGGGTGTGTGTTTGTTTGTATAGAGTTAGCTGACATCCTGGATTAACACATAGGTTGCGGAAAAATATCCCGCGGGTAGCACCGCGGGGCACAGCTAATAACGAATAAACTTAAAAAATATTATCAGTCAACAGTAGCTCTCGCACCCACCGCAACTGATGTCTTAATCACATCAACTTTATCGTCATTCCAGGGTATCGACCAAGGCACATTCCGAGACGTGATGCACAACACCTTCGACATGATCACCGAGGAAGCCATCCTAGAACGGATCTGGATTACATGGGAGCGGGGTGCGGCGGGGGGCGAGGGTGCGCTCAGATTCGAGGCCTGGGTGCGCGGGCTGAGCGTGCTCCTCAAAGGCACCGACGAAGAGAGGAAAAACCACTGCTTCGCCGTGTACGACCTGAACGCCGACGGGTACATCACGAGGGACGAGATGTTCGTGTTACTGAAGTGAGTTGTCTAGTATTGAGTATGGTTGAAGAATACTGCCGAATAAAAGTTTGTTATATTTATCTTCTTTTCTTCAACCTCTATCCACCCACTGCTGTGTATAGGTCTCCTCCATGGTACGCCAATTTGCTCGGTGTTGTGCGATCCGGATCCAGTTTCTTCCTGTTACTCTGGTGATGTCATCGGACCATTATCGGTTATATTTATAGTTCCATGATAGTATACCTATATATTATGGAAAACATAATAGGGCATAGCGGCTTTTTCGTTCGAATTGAAGCGCCCCTCTGGAGAAGTAACCTCCAGCTTACAGAAGACCAAAGTTAAATAACACTACCCTTTGGTGGTGTTGTATTTCTGTCGGTGAGTATGGTTCTAAGGCTTCACAGGTTAGGGCATTGGGTCAGGGTAGGCAACAGCGGTGCGCGGCCATTCGGAAACGGGTTCCGCGACCACACCCGCCGTCTCGGCACGCACTAGGGGACCGCGGTCCTCGTAGTGCGTGTCGGGTGACGGTGCGCGAGTATTGTCTGGTTTTTAGTGGCCCTGCTCAGGGCGTAGGTAGGGCCCTGTTCACATCACTGAGCTCCAGGGCTGGCTGAAGGGGACAGGGAGGAGTCCCACATACCTTCTTCTCGCTCCCCCAGTGGTTGACGGATCCGTAAGGCATTTTCCAGACACAATAAAAAGGGGTAGGCAACGGCGCGAGTGATATTTTTTGTATCACAAGCGTCTATATTTCCATAGGCTATGGTGGCTGCTAACCATCAGGCGCGGGCCATATGATTTTTTGCCACCCTTTTAACAAAAAAAAATCTATACAGGAAATCCCACGATAACGCGTTTAGTCGGCGACTTATGGCGCGGAGTGGTGTCAGGTAGTCTGCCTTTCAACTCCGGTACACCACACCTTCCGGCCAAAGCTCCTCTTTCAAAAAGGTCGCCAGATGTTCAGACCTCGCACCCAATGACGGCGGCCGGTGACGCACTGGTATGCGCCGACTCTAAACTGCCGACGGATGCATTATTCGCCCCGCGACTTGTGTTCACGTTCGAGGCTTCGGGTGATCTACTTGTCCAAGCAGCGCTACTTAATAACTTCACTTGGGCCCGCAAGTCACAGACCGTGTTGTTTGAGTCCTTCAACTTGTTCACAACATCGGCCAGACTTGCTTCTAGGTAGTCAATGTCCTTAAGCTATCTGGTGACATCGACGTGGTCGAACGTGACTGGAGGGAGCTTGTAGGCTTCTTCACCATGAATGTAGGCACGTCATCTGGATCCAATTCTTTCAGCAGGGTGACGATGTCCTGCAGAGTTTCTTCCGTAACATCCCTCATGCGCGATGGCGATGGCTTTACCGACGGACCGGAAGAGTAACGCAAACCTCCTCTTCTTTGAAATTCGGATGTTGATCTCGTTCATAGTATCTTTGGCCTTTTCAATGAACGCCAGCAATTGCCATGTCAGACGCAAATAAAAAATTCTCACAGCACAGTGGCGCACGTCCATTTCCAAGCGCGCATTGCACTGCACTTAATGCAGCAGTAAGCGGAGCCCAGAAAATTATTTCACCCCATCTGTTATTGTCAAAAAGAATCAAATTAAAGAATTAAATGTTTATATATTATATTTTATCGCCCAAAGTTAATTTTATTAAGAAAATGTAGGCTACCTTTCTAAAATAAAAACTCTTTGTTAAGATTTAAAAAAGTATTGTTCGTTTTTAGCCCGAACATAATAAGCCGTGTGTTTTACTTTACATTACCGCACGCGTGTGTAATGTGATAGATTATGATATTGAAATTGGTGCAATAAGAGACGCTTTACGAGCAAATGTGTTATAAATTCAATTACGTGGCAAAAGTACAGTTATGGCCTGCGCAGACGAAGGACTTTCAGAACAGAAAAGTCCCAGAATCGTGAAAAAAAATGTCCGTCAAGGACTTGTCACGGTGTGCGATAATTTAGAAAAGCGCACGCTATAGAAGTAATTATTCTCAGATTACGTTGTGTTGTAATTACCATGATTTAAGAAAAGAAAAATGCACCAAAATTTGCCGTGTGGGTTCTATTTGTTTCTTAGGTCATTATTCTGACGATGCAGACCTGAAAAGGCTGCGAAACGTCAATAAATAAATAAAGTTTCGTGCATTAACCCGTAAAAACTAGTTTTATTTAGTGTGGGTTCTATTTTTTTCGGGGACACCCGCGTACTGTTGTCCGGTCTGGTCACAGTGTCCTCTGTTGTTCGGGGGATTTTTAGTACGCGAGATGTTTAATACCTGTGTGTGCTTTATCCGATGCATTTGTTGCAAGCAATCTCTTTTAGCGGACAAAAAATACCTCGCACATAAGTCCCATTACAGAAACACAGGTGGTACAGTGTATACTGCATTATTAATGCCATTAGTATATAATTCATTCCAGGAACTCCCTTCTGAAGCAGCCAGGCGACGAAGATCCAGATGAGGGGGTGCGGGAGCTGGTGGAGCTGGTGCTCAAGAAGCTCGATGTAGACAAAGACGGCCGCGTATCCATCGACGACTACAAGTATTAACTTTATTCCGTTATTGTCATTTTTTTGGCCAGTTTCAATATCAAAATTTCTAAATCAACCTCCAGTAAAAGGTAAAGATAATCTGGTTCCGTCTCTTATCGTCAATTGTTATTATAGCTTTAATAATAAAAATATCTTGGCAACAAAGCTCAAGGACTTTTTGGCGGAATCGGGAAGCGTCACTTTAGCAGGTTTGTTTTCCTTGTTAAACATTGTGTTGTGGCGGATGTTAGTGTCTAATAATGGTGGATTATTAACCACTAAGTGTTCGGAAATATGCACAAGTGTTGGCAAGTGAAACAAAATAGCGGAAAGTGTCTTTCGACGTTCCCTCAAGAAGTCCACGGGCAGGTTCCAGTAAATATCCACACTTTTACTGAAACAGGGTAAAGGGGATTGACTTGACTGCCACTTACTTTGACTTGATTTATTACTTTGACCACGAGTGCTATAGCATTTGTAAACATTTTAATACTTGACATTGGCTAAATGCACAAGTCGTGCGAAGCCATTTAGAAAGAAAAAAAAAACAAAGCTCAAGTAGGCCTACCTTTTACTGAAATTTGATTAAACTGGCCGTAAGAGAGTTTTGGTAACCTTCTTCATCAGAGAAACCTTAAGAATTGTTTTATTTGTAGTCTTCTGTTCTATGATTGCTTACTGCTATGTCTAAATAAGCAGGACCATGGGCAATTTTGGGCACTGCGAAACCACCTGGGCTACTGTTGATATTAGAGAATGTCTTTTGAGGAATTACGTAAGTTACTGGTATGCATTAAAAAAAACAAAACTCTTCAGTTAACTTTTACCTTACAGTTGAGGAGACGATTTTCAACAGATCCGTAATCGTATCGTCAGATTTTGTATGGAAGGAGCCAGTTTGTTTTTGAAGTGAAAACTTCTTTAGCGGCGTTGTATACTTTTTTTGTATGGGTAAAAAATGTTAAACTTGCGTCAGGTTAAACACGTGAGCTGATCGCATCATGACACACAATAAAATTGGAAAGGTTGTTGACTTTCAATATATTGGACGAAAAATAGTAATATTTTATTTTATCGTATTTATAATAATAAGTCTCTATCTAGGACGTCCACATGGCAGCTTTATTGGTAGAAAATGCTTTTTTTACAATAGATGTCGCTAGGTGCACTTAAATGTGATTCATGAAAGTTGATTTCTTTACAATAGATGTCGCTAAGTGCGCTTAAACGTGATTCATGTTGATTTTCCTGAGAGATAAACTTTTTTAATGTAATATAAATTGTCATGTTTGTGTACGATAGCGCAATAAATAAATATTGTATTCTACCACATACACGATAGTACTTTTATACTGATAATTAAAGCAATTCGTGTAAAATTATTCCCTAACCATTCCAAAATATCAAAAATGCACAACGTTAATATTCAAGTTTTCACTTCTGCCGGCACTCCCGGAGTGCAACCCGTCGTTTTTTTTTACGTCCGGCAGAGGCGCTACTTAGTTTTCATACAAACTTTGACGATGCGATACAATCACGCAGCTGTCAAAGTTCGTGCTTGGGTCTCAGGTGATGTGATTTGCTGGGCATTGTACAGAAACAAACTTGTTGCAGGTTAGCTGTGGACCAGGAGCCCCTATTGCTTGAAGCTTTTGGACAATGTCTACCTTCGCGGACACAAGCCACCACTTTTCTGAAGACTCTAAACCCTAAACTTTAGGGTTTTAATAATGTTCCTAAAAAAAATACTGCAAAAATTCTACGCGTACCGCGGCGGCAGCAGTCGGGGCTCGAACCCGCACCCTTATTCATTATGTCTTATTCATTTAAAGACCACCAACCTGACAAACGCCATTCATATTAGGTAATTTATGTCAGTGCAGAAGGCAATATTGGGTCTGATTATAAACTTAAATAAGTTTAAGTACAGTTAGTATAAGAGAACCTTCATCAGTTATCTTTTTCATTCCTTTGTCAAGTCGTAAACTCTTTGTACCGTTTGAAACTAAAGCATTACGCAGACAACCGTACATAAAATTATACTAACATAGTATGATAACAAGGGTCAAATTAGTGCACACCTTTGACCTACGTCTAGTTTCATATCAACAGCAAACCTTTTTAATGGCCTAGTTAGTTATTACTTATTTTTAGTATTTATTAGTTATTTTTCGTTACTTACGATATTTTCTGTTTAATTATCAACGTCTTTCACTGTCACATATTTTTGCAATAATTAATTTATTGCTCCGTCGTGTGCAATTTGATAATGCCGAGGAATTTTAAGCATCGAGGAAAGAACTGCAATATTTGCAGACCATGTATGTATTATATAGCTGGGTATAAATAATATTAGCGAAATATCGTTAAATCTCAACATCAAAAGAGATACTGTAAGGTTCTGTGTGGGTTCTGGATCATCAGACACGCGGAAGAGGAAAATCTTACTGACCATCGCCATACTAGTTCTGGACGCCGCCCGACCCTCATCAATGAACAATTAAATTATATGGGCTAAACTATACTTCCAGGGCCGAAGTAGTGATACTTCACACTAGGTTAGGTGAGGTTAGGTTAGTGTTGTGACAATAACGCGCGAGCCGAGCGAGCGAAGCGCCAGAAAAAAAAAATTTAAGAGACCTTTATTAAAAAAACAGCAAGTATCACCTCTTGGGCCCTGGAAGTACAGTTCTACCATTATATGAGCCAAAACTATGAAGAAAATGGTTTTGAGAATACTAGTTTTTTTTGCTGAAATGTTTGACGTGTCTCCAAGAATAATAAGAAGTGGATTACATTGCACTCGAATCCACCGTCATGCCAAAAAAGTGGCTTTAACTTGTACTCATAAAGCTCAACGTTTAAGTTTTGCCAGATCATATTTAAAGGAGATTGCTCAAATTGGCCCAAATGCACAAAAAATATTGACATACAGGGTAATTCTTGGCGTAATTTATAATTTAATTTACAGTCATTAGTTTTCAACGGACACCTTTGTATAATATATTTACTTTTAAAAGAACTTTTAATTTTACCGGTTTGGAAAACATACAAATCATGGGTGTAGTAACATCCAGCCAAAGACTGATCGAAGTTGTTTATATAACATAAAAACAAATCTATTTTGTAAAGATCGATAAAATAAATCATTTTTTTATTAGGTACACTGTGGTATTAATGTCCGCAACTATTTCTCTCAAGATGCAAATGTGCTCAGACAATTATTATAGATGGTAGGCGACATCATAAAGTCTATTGCCATACATTTTTCGCCAAATACCTCCTTAAACACATTATAATCTGTATATAATATGTTAGACTTTAAGGTATCTATCTGTGGGCCTACGTTCCCTGACTATAAATTAATAAATAAATAAAATTATAAGGTGTGATACACTAAAAATCTAAAATATGGTTATCTTAAAAACATAACAAAATAATGAAGCTACTGAATATATGGCTATAGAACCTAAATCTCTAAGCTTTCTTTGGTCAACGAGAGTTTAAAAATTCTCTCTAATCTGTGGCTCATTCACAATCATCACACAGTTTCTGTCACAGAGTACCTTGTTATAACCGGAAATGACACCTGATTTTAAAAGTTACTCTTATGCATTAACTTTAAAAACAGGGAACTATTTGTTAATCTACATGCTCTTTATACCTGAATCCATAATTTCGGTACTTGGCTTGATTTCCTAGTTTACTATATAACTTATTTGTTTTTTATTATTTTAATATGTTCAGTGTATATGGTTTATAGAAGTTCTCAGGGGTGTCCGTCAATAATATTCGTTTCTACTGTAATTTATATATAATTTCGAATCTAGGAAACAATTTTTCATGATTATTGGTCTTTAGGCCAAACATGTATGGAAGCTGAGCAATCTCCTTTCGATTGGTGAAATACAATTTTTACGGATCTTAAACAACTAATCGCAATTACTTTAGTAGGTCCGTGATCATGGCGCTTGCAACAGTGCCGAAATATCGGAAACTCATAAAAACAAGGTACATGGTAACAATCCCGTTATTAGTTATTATATTATCATAGTTATTATCTTTTATAGTAATAAGCTAACATGGTTGTAATATTATGTAAGCTCAATGTTTTTTGAGTAGGTATTACAGATAGTCTGATCGTATTTATTTATGTAAGGAATTTATCGATTAGGTATACCTAAATATCTTCTTATTTAATATAGATAAGTAAGGGAATAAGATAAAAGTAGTCCAAAGATCACCCTTTGGTTATACACAGCAGTCATCAGGCCCTCTATAACCTATGGTTCAGTTGTTTGGTGGCCCAGGACCCAACTGACCACAGTGAAATCCAAACTCCTAAGTCTACAACGCTTGGCGAGCGTAGCAGCAACTGGATGTATGAGAACAACTCCATCGGCTGCATTAGAGTACCTCATGAATTTAAGACCATTGGACCTGGTCATACAAGAAGAGGCGAAAGCAGCAGCCTTGAGACTAAAGTCTCTAGGATTATGGAGATTAAATACTGTAACAACACACTCCAATATTCTACAAAAGTGCACGAAGGAGTCCCACTCCTGGAGGCACCTATGGATAGAATATTAAGTCAACACGTCTTTGATCGAAGATACAACATCCAACTTACCGCGGAAAAGGCAGATTACTCTGGCGCCGGGGAAGTTAGGATATACACGGATGGCTCCAAAACCAGCAGTGGCACTGGAGCCGGTGTCTTCTCAAACGACCTGAATATAAAAATATCTACAACCTTAGGCAAACAAAGTACAATCTTCCAGGCGGAATGTATTGGCATTACCAGAGCGGCACAGGCGGTTGCAGCCAGAGATATCAGAGAGTATAACATCAAAATCATCTCTGACAGTGCATCCGTGCTTCAAGCCCTACGTAGCAACACAATAAACTCTGTCCTAGTAATGGAGTGCCACAAGGCACTTCAATCCATTGCGGTTAGCAACACGGTAACTCTACAATGGATAAAAGGACACAGCAGCTCAATTGGAAACGACGCAGCAGACGAACTGGCTAAGACACAAAGGTGTATGGTCCGGAGCCTTTACTGCCCATACCTCAGGCCCAAATTAAAACGTGGCTGCGTGAAATAACTCATAAAACACACTTGACGGAGTGGAAAACAGGTGAAGGATGCCGGCAAACGAAAAACGCGGTTCCGGCGGTAAATAAAAGTTTTGCCCGCACCCTTACCAAACTAAATAGGGACAAACTTCGCAGGATTATAGGATCGCTGACTGGTCATTGTCCCCTAAACAGGCACCTATATACAATAGGAGTTACAGACAGCCCCCTGTGCAGAAGATGCATGGAGGCAGAGGAAACGCCACAGCATGTCATCATGGAATGCAGGAGTGTGGCCGACCAACGGGCACGACTTCTCCAGTCACCAGAATCGTTTCCGGAAGCTTGCAGCAGTCTACCAAGGCTGCTTTCCTTCTGGACCGATATAGGCTGGCTGGAGTAAGCGGGAATGTTTTGAGACACGCACAATGGTCCAATAATTAGGACTAAGTGCGGAAACCGCCCTGAAGAACTAACTAACTCACTAAGATAAAAGTAACGAAAAAAGATGGTGTAATTATAAAATTAAATACTTATATGTAGACTCATTGATCTTTGAAAATTAGTATACCGAATGGACCGAATTGAACTGACCGGTTTTCTTTATTCAAAAGAAAATTTCAATTATCTATCGAATAATTTTTACCTTGTTAGCAAAGGTACATAACGAATAAGTACATACATACTCAAATCTACTTATTATTTCTTTAGGCATTTTAATAAAAAAACGCCTTTCATTTCCCATTATACACTTTTTAAACAATTTTGTGTTGTTATTAGGTAGTAATTTTTCGGTTGCAAGTAGTTATATATTTACTTATTTTTACAGGAATCCCTTGTTAGGATATAGCCCGCCCCCAATTTCTTCCTTTTTCTCCTATCTCGCGCTGTCCTCGTCCAGATATTTCCTGCAACTGCATATCTTCTACCCAGCGTTTCAGTGGTCTTTCCACATTTCTTTTTCCGTTTGGAACAGTTCATATACTACTTTAAAGAGTCAATCTCTGATCAGTGTTTGTCGCTACAAAGCCGGCCCCGTTTTATTTTAATTTTAATGCGTTATATAGAGCATCTGTCAATTTGGTATATTTTTTTTATTTTGTTGGCTTTTTACTTTTCGATTCTGCGTTCCATTGACCTCTGGCATGTGCTTATCTTTCTTCTCATGTTGTTTGTAAAATTCCAGGTCTGGAAGCCGTAAGTAAGGCAAGGTAGAATTCAAGTATCCATAACAATCTTTTTCAGCTCCAGATCGAGATTGCCTTTTAGTATTTCTTTGTGTAAACTTAATTCTAGTACTTGTTCCAGCTGGATATGATTCTTCTCTTGACCTCATCTTCGTTATTTGTTGTGTTGAAGGATACTTGTTTTCCTAAGTATATATATTTATCTATATACTCTAGTTCTATACCGTTTAGCATGATTTTTTCTTTCTTGCCGTTTGCCATTACTTTTGTTTTGCTTTGGTTCATTTGTAGGCCGACTTAATTACCCTCTATATTAAGTTGGTGTTTACATTTTTCTAACTTCGTGTGAGACTCGGCAACATTACTGTCTAGTAACATTTTATCAACTAACTACAGTTTAGTGAATTTTAGATGACTGAGACGAGCGCTGTTCATTTGGCTGTTCTCAGAGGCCCAGTTGAGGTTGATAAATATGGACTGCAGAACGGCAATTAACAGTGTGGGAGTTGCCTGACGTCTCTAGCTATATTAATCTCTTCGCCTCGAGTCTCTAGTTTGACTCCACTCACACTGTTACGGTTTTTTTTTATAGTTCTCGTAATTTGAGAGCCTGTCAGACAGAATCATGGTAGAGGCTGTGGAATGCTTTTGTCTAGTTGATAAAGCCTATGTAGAGGTTTTTGTTGAACTCTGTATTTTTCTACGACCTGTTCTAGCGCGTGAATGTGGTCCAAGTTCGAAAAACCGGAACGATACTATATATAGATACTTAATTGATAGTTATTATTGTTTAAATAATTGTTATTATTATTATTACACCATTATAAATTTGGTATGTAATGGAAATCAATAAATATTAATTGATTGAAAAAAAATTACCCAAGAATTTTTATTGTTTATTTTATGTGATAGCCGCATACGAAGACTTTCAATTCACTTTTACCTTTGATTAAAGTCGCTCATGTTATTTTCTTTGCGATACATTTATCTATATATAAAACTCAAAGGTGACTGACTGACATAGTGATCTATCTACGCACAGCCCACAACGCAACCACTGGACGGATCGGGCTGAAATTTGGCATGCAGATAGATGTTATGGCGTTAGCATTCGCTAAGAAAGGATTTTGATTAATTTTACCCCCAAGGGGATAAAATAGGGAATGAAAGTTTGTATGAAACTTTGTAAACCGATCGGGCTGAATGTCATTGTGTATAATACAAGCCTGAGAACAAAAACTGTAGTCTACACTTCATCTCTACACCGAAGCGAAGCGAGGGCGGGCCGCTAGTGTAGAATAAGATTACTTAACGGGGCGCTGAAATTAATTCTCAGTTTTGAGAGCGGATGTAAGTAAACTTTTACTTACATCCGCTGGGTAACCCAGGTTAACTTAAACCTGGGTTACCCAGCACTTTGTTATGATACGAAAATATTAGAATAAAACGCACAATAGCGGGATTGAAATTTAAAAGAAGCACGTACAGGACAATACCTTGTGAACTCAGATTTACACAACACATACTTTGATAAACAATAAACAAATATCAAGGTCTTACATCAATATTAAAAAAATATATTGTTTCCATACAAAATCTTATCTAAACCGAAATGAGAAAGATAATCCATACTAGATTATTAGCTCGTTATTACTTGGTATATAATAAAAATGGATTGGTTATAGATAATAGGAGCCTTCAAGTCAATTGTTTTCAAGATAAACCATAAAACTAGAATATTAATTTCAAAATCTGTTGAAGATAATGTTTATACTTTATATACTAATATCATTAGCTTCTGCTTCTATCTTTATTTCTAACTTCTTTAGCGGTATTGTACACAAATGTCTGTGTAATCCCATTGAAATCGTGAATAAACAGAAATATCTAGGATTAATAATAGATGATAGATTGAAATGGGTCGATCATATTTATTATGTATATGACAAATTGCGAGCAATACTGTCTAAATTTGTATTAGTCAGAAACAAAATTCCATATTCCATACTTTTGCAACTATATAAGGCATTGGAAGAAACGATTATAAGCTATGATATAAGTAGCTATGGAAGAACTGTAAAATCACATTTGGACCTTATATACAATATACAAGTTAGAATTTTAAAAGCCATAGTTCCTAATAAAATTAAAATTAAATTCAAAAACAATATAAAAGAACTCTTCTACCACTGTAACGTTTTAACGTACAAATCTAATCTGATCTCAGAAAACTTTTTTAATGAAAACTTTTGTATTATAAAGCAGCACAGTAAGCAAACCCGTAGTGCATCAGCACTTACATTCAATATCCCAAGATACAATAATCTTTATGGTAGGCAATTATTACAGTTTCAGATACCCAAGTTAATTAACAAATTACCAATATATGTAAAAAAAGAAATTAGTGAAATTAATATTAAAAACGTACTAAAAGGATATTATTGCTGAGAGTTAATAAATCAAGAATAATGTATTTACTATAGTAAAATTTAATGTTTTTCAACACCATAATAAAGTAACAGTATTTAGTAAAATCTGATGGGGAACCCGCCCGTGTGAACAAACTCATTGCTCTGTTAAGGGCGACCGCCGACAACTCGTAGAAAGAGGGTAGATGCAGATGCGAAAAAAAAAGATCTAAAAGATGACGAATCCCAGTGTTCGGTAAAATCTACACAGGTTTTTGTAGCACTGGCTAAATGTATTGTTATTATTTATAGTAATGTGAAATTCTATAAATAAATAAAATTAAAAGCTGAAATAGATTTATCAACATATTTTCTAAAAAAATGCATTTTCAGAGGTTGTATACCTTGTTCGAGAGTTAAAAATAAATACACATCATACAACAGAGTGTGCGGTAAAAGTTTAACCACACGCTCTGGTATATGGCACCGACAGATTCCTTTACGGTTTTTTTGAAGTGAATACTTCTTTAGCGGTATTGTACACTTTTTTATGTATGAGTAAAAAACTAGCAAACCAGTGAACCAAATGTTCACCAAAAAAAAAAAAGTATTTAATTAATTGAGAACTTCGGAGATTGTGTGTGGTTTCGTTTGAAATAGAAATCACGTGATTTCTCGAAAACCGGAAGTGCTACGTTACTCTCATCCGGTTCACGAACGGACGGACTTGTCTAATAGATAAGAGATGTTAAACTCGCGTCAGATTAAACAAGCGGGCTGATCGCATCATGACACACAATAAAATTGGAAAGGTTGTTGACTATCAATACATTGGACGAAACATAGTAATATTTTATTTTATCGTATTATAATAATAAGGCTCTATCTAGGACGTCCACGTGGCAGCTTTATTGCGAAGAAAATGCATCTTTTTACAATAGACGTGCGCTTAAATGTGATTCATGTAAGTTGATTTCTTAACAATAGATGTCGCTAAGTGCGCTTAAACGTGATTCATGTGAGTTGATTTTTCTGAGAGATAAACTTTTTTAATGTAATATAAATTGTCATGATTGTGTACGATAGCCCAATAAATAAATATTGTATTCTACCACATACATGATAGTACTTTTATACTGATAATTAAAGCAATTATTCCCTAACCATTCCAAAATATCAAAAATGCACAACGTTAATATTCAAGTTTTCACTACTGCCGGCACTCCCGGAGTGCAACCTGTCATTTTTTTTATTTCTATCGAATCTCTAGCCTATTGTCTAGCTTCTAGTCTAGCTCTTGATCCTTACGTTTGTCGCACTTTTATCCTAAAAAAAGAAAAAGAGCCGTAAGATGTAGTTTTAATTTTCACCACTAGCACGTGGCGCCAAGTGGAAATGTGCGCCATTTTCTTCCTATAAAAGTTTGCTTCATTACTTAAAAATTATACTGATTTCTCGCAAATGTGTTACAAAACTTTGTATGATATTCGTCTGGAATTGGTATTTACAATTCGTCTACTCGTTTGTAATAACCAACTTATCGCATTAATATCTCAAATAACTATTCTTACATCGGGGGCCCATGAGTCTTTCCTGTGGGTGGGATAGGGAGAATGACTCACCAAGGGGCAACCTGCAGAGTGGTGGGTACTACGGCTGTAGATGCAGCTAGTTCCAACCACTTTGCGTGCTTTCCGAAGCATGGAGAGGAAGATAATATTTATTCTCCCAAGTGCATAATAAACCATCTTAAGGGTTGTGAAATCAGCCGATGTTCTTAAATTTCTAAAAATAAAAATAAGCTTCCTTACTCTTGGGATTAAGTAATTTAAATGCGAATTCCACGATAAGGTTGCGTCTAATACAACTCCAAGATAATTTATAGAACAAGTATGTGTAATTTGGACACAATTGCAGTCAGGGTTTTGATGATACCTGTGAGCATAAAGTGTGAAATCAGTTGGAGGAAGTGACACAGTTGAGGGTGAAAAAGTTATGTATTTGGTTTTCTCCAGATTCAGAATAAGAAGATTATCGTTTGTAATAACCAACTTATCGCACTAATATCACAAATAACTATTCTTACATCCGGGGCATAGTCCATGAGTCTTTCCTGTGGGTGGGATAGGGAAAATGACTCACCAAGGGGCAAGGGCAACCTGCAGAGTGGTGGGTACTACGGCTGCAGATGCAGCTAGTTCCAAACAATTGGCGTGCTCTCCGAAGCATGGAGAGGAAGATAATATTTATTCTCCCAGCCTTTGCGAGAGATGTTAAACTTCCACGAATACATTTACCTTCACGCCATCGAGCTCCTCATTGATAGTATACATAGGTGTCCTAAGTACTCAGTGTGTAGATGTAAAATCGCAAATTCTATAAGTAGAAAATGGAAAATTATTTGCAACTACTATATTGTTCGCAAAATAAATTTAGTTACTGTTATTGTTTTTTTTGCACAAACTCGTTAATATAAGTTTTATTTACATATCAGTCGCCACTACTTACATAGTTGTTCGGAAAAAATATATACTAGAGAAAAATCCACATGCTTAAAAATGCCTACCTACTAAGTTGTTAGTCTGAGTTTAAAAACGGTAAACAATAGAAAATAAACAATTGAAAATATTTCCTTATTTTTATTTACAAAATATGAACAACAATATTTACAAAAATAAATATACATTACAAATACCTACACTTTTACAAAAGACAACATGTAAATCATAAAGCATCTGATCAACATTCCAAAGAGAAATTCGGGAGTTATTGTTTAAAAATAACATAAATGCATGTTCGCTTAAATATTAACTTAGTTGTTTGTGGTGATACTATTCGTGTGGGTCCAGGCCGGTCCCGAAGAAATCGTTCATTGCCAAAGCGGCTTTGTAGGGTAGTATACGGAATATAAACTGAAAAGAAAAAATAAAAAATAGCATTGCACCCTTAGATAATTGAGTGATCTTCCTTCAGGCAGACTAATTATCATTTATTCAAGACTGTACTAATTCCGTATTTTTATAAAAATGTCATTATCATTAAGAAATTTCCTAAGATTGAACTCCTTCTCCACCACGTTGTTGAGCGCCGGACACGCGGATTGTGGCACAACCCCTTGTTCATCATCATCGGAGATATCGTGGTGAATTGGAACAAAATCACTCACCCTATTCATATACCACAACTCTGTAGGCACGGTGATCTCGAGGTATTTTCTGCGGAAGGAGTCCACGATCAAGTCGGCCGCGACTCCTTCACCACGTCAGATGCGCGGGTTCGGGCACAGTCCAGTTTTCAATCCACTATCGTTGGACATATCGCGGTGAATTTGAATAAAGACACTCACCATATTCATATACCACAACTCTGTAGGCACGGTGAACTCGAGGTATTTCCTGCGGATGGCGTTCACAATCAGGTATGCCGCGAACTCCTTCACCATGTCAGATGACGGGTTCTGGCACAGTCCAGGGTTCAGTCAACTATCGTTGGACATATCGTGATGAATTGGAATAAAGACACTCAATATTCATATACCACAACTTTGTAGGCACGGTGATCTCGAGGTATTCCCTGTGGATGGCGTCCACGATCAGGTCGGTTGCGAACTCCTTCACCACGTCAGATGTGCGGGTTCTGGCACCGTCCAGTGTTCAATCAACTATAGTTGGACATATCGCGGTGAATTTGAATAAAGACACTCACCCTATTCATATACCACAACTCGGTAGGCACAGTGATCTCGAGGTATTCCCTGCGGATGGCGTCCACGATCAGGTCTGCCGCGAACTCCTTCTCCACCACGTTGGTGATCGCCTTAAAGCGGACTCGTGGGTTCTGGCACAAGCCCGTGTTCACCATCGTCGGATATATCGTGGTGAATTTGATCTGAAACCAAATTCATTTATAATAACGGTTCGCAGTCTACTAAGTACCTCCTGCGTGCTTTCAGAGGTACTATTCGTTTCCAGTTCAGGTTATATTCAAAATACGATCAAATTGATACGCATTATTAAGGAAGGTGACGCCAGACACCGCAAAAACTGACGGGCTTCTATAAAACGAGTTGTGAAAGGAAGTTAAAGATGTGTGTGAAAAGAGCTACAAATGCAAAGAAAACGAAAGATATATACAATGTATGAGAACGGACCGTGCCTTATGGCGCTTTGTTTCAGTGGGCACAGCGTTAAAATACGTCTGTATTACCTGATATTATGAAATAGCTAGAAACAATACAATCTTAAAAATATCTGTTTAAAAACTGACACATAAACTAGCGAAACCCTTAATGTCACAAGCAATATCGTTAATCAGGATAAGCGCTAAAATTTGCACCAAATGGTCTTTTTCTTGGAAAGACAAATAATTAAACTACTTATAAAACTTACACCATTCGTTGCAATAGTAAGATCCTCGTGGAGTTCCATAGCGAGGGCTTCCATGATGCCTCGGACGGCGTATTTAGAACCACAGTAAGGCACGATGTTGCGCAACCCCATGAGTCCAGCCATGGAGGCCATAGATACTATGTGACCATTATTATTCTTCAGCATTGTGGGAAGGAATGCTTGAAGTGCCTGAAACAAACGAAAAATTTCATTGCAAATGAGAAATAAGTGAGGAAAGAGTGGTCGGAAAGAGTACAATATTTTATGCCTACTTTAAGAAATGAAAATGATTCAGAACTTTGCCGACCTGAATCCAATACACTTCCCAGAAGAAAAACTCTTAGCTTAAACACCAGCAGAAACACAGCACCAAAGAATAGTGTTATTTCTCTCTCATCTTCTGTAAGATGTATGTTACTTTCCCAGATGAACGCTCGAATTTGAACGGAAAAGCCGAGAAAGACACTACTTTTCTCTCAAGTACTTATAGAACAGCTTTTCTTGTGTTTCTATCGATGAATAAAATTTTCAGAGCTTTACGGAGTCGAGAGGAGGAGAGGGGATGGGGTTAGGGTAGGCAATGCACGAGTAATACTTTGGTATCACAAGTGTCTATAAGCTGGGTTTGACGTGGGTACTTTGGTACTGGGTTACCTTCAAGCTGACCATTTTATCGGTTCCTCCAATGACCTTCTATGATTCATCAGGTCATTGGTTTCCCCATATTAATACAAGTGTTTTTTATAATAAAACTAGTGGCCCGCCCTCGCTTCGCTTCGGTGTACATCTGTAGTTTAGACTATATTTTTGTTCTCAGGCTTCTATTAAACACAATGACTTTCTTTAAATACCTAATTACTATAGGCACGCGCCGCCGCCGGCCCCCCGGCCAGTACCGCCCGAACCGGTATGTTCCTGCATTTTAAATCTGTAATATCTTCGAAAATATTCATTTAAGTTACATGCTGTAAAGCGCCATATTGATCTATATTATACGCACAATGTATTTAAGGTACTTAATTGGATAAGGATTAATGCTGTATTGCTTAAAATCGGTTGTTCGTAAATAAGCCATTATTTTCTCGTAATAAGTAATTAAAAAATGGTTATTGTGGGTTATCCCAAAGAGATAGAAATATACCACCGCGGACTTTTTTGTAGACCTTTTTAAGGTGTACAATACTGTAGTACATTATTTTGATCTATCTCGTTGGGTTCAGCCAGCGTTTGCAATGTAAGCGCAAAAAAATGTGTTTATTTACGACCTTACATTAAAAACCTCTAAAATTATCAGTGTTTCTCTACTATATTATGCATGTAATATACATATAAACCTTCCTCTTGAATCACTCTATCTATTAAAAAACCGCATCAAAATCCGTTGCGTAGTTTCTAAGATTTAAGCATACAAAGGGACATAGGGTCATAGGGACAGAGAAAGCGACTTTGTTTTATACTATGTAGTGATACGTCACTTACCCAAAGGATCCCGTTGACGTTGATGTCCATCATGGTGCGTATCTCCTTTTCCGTCTGCTTAAGCAGCGGCTTGCATGGCATGATGCCCGCGTTGTTCATCAAGATGGTGACGTCACCAACCTCCCGCTGCACTTTGTCGGCCAACTGGAACACGGCTGCACGATCTGTGACGTCACACCTGGAGAAGACATTAACTGTTAAAACAAATTGACCGTTTATGTTAGCATAGCTATCTCTATCAGGTGAATGAAAGAGGTATAGTAAGTTAATAATGGTTATATTCCTGTGTACTCTTGTCTATTTCCTTGATGGTACAGTAGAAAAGCTATTAATTAATATTAATTAAATTAGTAAAGTTTAATGGACACCATCCCTGAACTATAAACATAATTAAACGCTTCAACTTCTATCAGATTCAGATTGTACAAAAGCCAAAATATCTATCCGCTTCCATTCTTTACAAAAAAGTCTATTCAACTAGTACTTTCAGGAACTATTTTAGGTGATCGAGGCTGAGGTACAGCATCTTACACCCAACAAATGGCTAGTATAGTATCATTTAGGCCCAGCCAATCTAGTGATATTTAAAGTGGAAATATTTTTATGTAACATTGATTGTGTTTGATGCTTTGTTAACTCAAAAAGGTCTTGGCATTTCAAGTCCTTAGCCGACTTATTATAAAACGTAGACTAAACTTAAATTGGACTATAAAACTGATGCTGTCACTTTTGTTTGCTAAAAGGAAGACAGAGACAACATTAGGTTTGAACCAAGACTAACAGTAGTCCGCGTTTTGGTCACTCACACATAATGGAAAGCTTTCCCCTTTTCCTTCTTGATCATCTTGGCGGTATCCTCGTTGTTGGCGGGGTTTATGTCGACGCACACTACAGTGGCTCCTAACCGACCAAACCGCATTGCCACTTCCCGACCCATGCCATGACCGGCACCTGTTATCTAGGAACAAAAACAAATCTCACAAGACTTGATTGTGGCACAACTCTCTTAACTTGAAACTAAATTTGATAATGGTGTCGATTCTGGCATGATTCTCTAAACTTAAAACAAAATTTATAATAACAGTCTCTCTTTTCCATTCTGTATAAAGAATGGCAAGGATTCACTGTTGTCAAATTTTAGTTTTGGTTTAGAGAACACTGCCATAATTGATACAAATAGTTTATCCTCTTCAAGTGCTGTCAAGAATGAAAAAGAATAGTTCTTGTATAGCGTCACAGTTTATTTAGCATTTTATACCATCCTAACATGCAATACATCACTACATAGACCAGCCCCCCTAGCATGAGTAACAAAACGCGATATGATAAAGCGATTTATCGACATTAACTGTCAAACTACTATGGAGTTTGACAGTTGAGTGTCGATAAATCGCGTATAACGCATATCGCGTTTTGTTACTCATGCTAGGGGGGCAGGGTCGATAATTTTAAAAATGGTAAAAAGTGAAAAAAATTATAGTAGGATGAAACCCATTGGAAAAGGTAGCGAATACAACAAAAATGAAAGCAAAAATTAATTACGGGCGATCTGAGGTCGGGAAGGGGGGTGGGGTGAGTTTTTAAGGGTAAAAAATATTAATCTCGATTTCCGGTTTCCGGGAAAAAACTCCAATCCGAAATTTTTTTTTGGATCATTATGTATAATTTTGAGCTATTTATTAAAATTTGAGCTATATATCATTATACCATGAAATCTTACATTTTTGGAGTAATTAAAGTGTAAATTGAAGAGGCGATTTTCTGTCATTCATTATTATAATAGTGCCACACTAAATAGACCAGCCCTTTCTTATCTAATCTAAGGTCACAATTTCATTGCATAATTTGTATCCACGCTATTTAGGTTATTGTTTCAAGTAAATATTATTATCGATCAAAGTTAACTTTAAATTGTGTATTGATATCGTATGTCGACAATAACGATCGTCGAACATAGGATATCACTACGTTTTAATTTAATCTAAGGAAGTGCTTCCCAGGGTAAGCGAGGTTGCATCAAGTGTGTACCCATACGCAGAAATCTCTAATAAATCATAACTTCATGTTTCATTAATCGCTCCTGCAATAAGGGGTACGCGAGTTTAAGACTTTTCTTGAAGTGGTACGTAAAAAATAACTAATTGGTAACCATTGATCTAAGGTATTTATCATTTTATTCTTTTCTGGACAGAGAGTGAAAAAACTTTTAAATATCCCAGCTGTTAACTAATACTTCAAACCTTGTAAGTAGAAACTTTCAAATGTCATGCAGTGAACAGTTAGAAACAGATTATCTATAAAATTTCAAAATGTCTAAATCAATAATAAATAAATAAAATCAGTGCATCTAACCCGTTGAAACTTATTTAATGAGTAATGTGCGTGAAAACCTAAGAAACAAATATGTCTAAATCATCAAGAATAGAGAAAATTTTGGACGTGTTGACCTTTCCTTGATGGTTTAGGTACGAGTACGTTAATTGCATGTCACTTACCAATATTACATCTTCACTGACATCCTTCGGCTTCGGTGGCAGGAACCACTGGTATACGGCTTTCCCGATCTCATAGTGCGTGCGCAGTAGTACCCATATGAACTCGAAAACGAGACGCACTGCCACGATCGCCAGCGGTTCTTCCGCCCTACAAGATAAGGTTCAATATAAAATCTAGACAAAACAATATATTTTAGACTCACCTATCTAGATCAGAATAGAACTATCGAAAAGCGATTAACCAATCTCTTAAACAAGATCAGAAAGAATCAAACAGTAACTTAAAAGATAATTTCTAACATGATTTCTAAATCACGATTCCTTCTAACTTCTAATGATTTTTATACAGTAATGATACAGTTTCTGTTTGAGAATGGTTTGACTGAAGTTTGTTTTTCGCACAAGTAGGTGCGGCCTATATTTTAAATTGGCTTCAATCCAACAGTTCTACTATGACCGTGATCAATTCTAGAAATGATTTAATGGGCTTTTATTTTATTCATTTTTCTGTCTCAAAAATAGATGATGGATAAGTACTTAGGTACTAACAGCTAATTTAATTCCTGACCATAAGGTTATTTTCCTACAGTACAATATACAATGTACGTATTCTTGGAAACAAACTTGTTATTTTCTGAACAATCATACTTGACGTGACATATTTTGCCGCTTCCCTGTGACATAATTTTAACGTTGAAATACTTAGAAACTTGCTCTTAGAGTAAGGATTTCCTAGTTTACCAACTTTTTTCATAATGTCAAGAATCGAAAGAGTTACAAACTACAATTCGATTTTATCCATAAAATGATCTATTGCATTGGAAACAAAGGTCTGCTTCACATTTTTAGGCGAATTATCGGGTAAGTGGGTCTGGAATCAATTTGTTCGTTGTACTTATGATTACATTAATCTACGTTATCTATTTAATTAGTAAGAATGCTTGGGTTACACCCACTGGTAGTCAGTTTTTCGATATATAGGTATATTTTATATATGTATGTATATTTAAAGTTTTTAAAGAGAGAGACTCTCTAGACCTAGACTATGACAATTTAGAAATACATTATGTATAAAGTCAGAGGTAGAGAGAAAATAGTGGATTTGTCGCTCGAATGGAAGATCCTGAATGGGCAAGTAACTTTTAAGTTATAGAAAACGGGATACAGAGGAATAACAGCACCTTTCGGTGGTGCTGTGTTTTAATAAGCAAATAAAGTTCTAAGGTCTCCATTTCAAGGTATAGGGTCAGAGTACCCAAACGAGAGTAATATGGTATCGCAAGTTTTTTAGTGCTACATAGTGACCGTATACCATCACATGGGCTATAAGACTCGTTTGCTATAGTCTTGTTTGTTAATATATCTAAAGCAATCACAAACAGTGAAAGTCACGAATCTCGCAGGTAAAGCATCTTGGGTAAAATTTATCTTCAAAAAATATTAATCATAAAATATTCATCTCGAATTACCATCGGGCGGAAGGTTAAACTTGGATCGTTAATTATATATTTAACCGAAATAAAACTGGAGCCTGATTATGGATTTCGATCCATAATCCCTAATGTCAACTAATGTGTTATATCCTTAAACTGTGATTTTTCATTACACCAATGGAATCGTGAACATTAATCGGCTCATGATGTTAAATGTTAAAAAAATAACATTTTGTTAAGAATATTGACGAAAAAAATGGAGTGGTGTCATGAAACGACGATGCAAGTTAATCTTTTAAAATTATTAATGAAAGCCCTTTCACTGCCTGAAAACAAACTTGGGCCGTCAGGCGAGCTTTCTACAACTGAACTTACCGATGCTTATTGTTAGATCTGTTTTTTTTTAATTACAATTAAAAATGTACATAATGCGGCATGCTAAAGATGAACGAAAAATAATGTGGCGATGTCATAAAAGTTTCACTTTAATTGCACAGATAAGTACTTACATTATTATCTGCTATTTCTGTCCAAGTTTTTGGTAAACAAAAGAAGTACCTATCAGTTTTTTTTGCAAATACTCAAATGTCCAAACATGCCCACCAGCACACCTTTATAAAATGGCACCCAGGCACGCTGCGATAAATGTTCCGAGTTGATAACAAGATAAGAGTTAGTAGATAAAATTCAGATTATAAAAATAAGAGTCATGACATTAAACACAAGAATGTTAGGGGAGATCAAAGTCCTTTTATTATTTAGTTTATGAAACAAAAGGCAGCCTAGACTATTTTTGGTATATGACTCCTACTTGTACGAAAATGTGTGATATACTGGTAATAAGTAGGCTATGATAGCAGATATGAACAACTATGTTCGATTAATAATATTATTTATACTTATATAGCAATTATGCATTTACAGAAAACAGATTTGCGCAAAGGGACAAAATATTACATAATTGCAATATCTTTTTAAACTTTGAGCCTTGAAGGAGCTATAATGATGAGTGATATGAGTAATGAGTGATAAGAGTAATAAGTTATATGAGTGATTAGTTCTTATGAGAGCTAACGACTGCAGATGCAGTGCGTCCGTCTAGGGAAGTAGCCAGCCTCCACCTTCCAAGAGACCACAGTAAAATTACGTTACCTTTTAGTGGTGTTAAGTTTTTTAGCTGGTAGTACCATTCCAGTAAGGGGGTGGAGTACCATATTACTCCGTCGCCATGCTCAGTGGTCGGGCATGCGTCACGCATTTTATGTGGTTCACCCACGACAACAACAAAACAGGTATTCAATAGCACGTGAATGAAACTTTTGTATATATATATATATATGTATATATATCACGAGCATCTAAGAGGCTATGGCTATACAGATGATGTTACAAGTGAAGGGCTTTTCATAACATACGGAGTTCCCCAGGGTAGCGTTTTCGGGCCTACTCTATTTTTAGCGTTATAAATGATCTGTGTAACAAGGTAAGGGATCACAAATGGAACAATATTCCATCAAGATGTTTGTTTGCTACCCCCTTTAGAATCTCCTTAGACCATGTCTTATTAACTTGAATTTAACAGAAGACTGTGGTCAAATTGCGCGTAAATTCAATAAGACTTTAAAAGCTCCAAATTATTTACAATGAATTGGATTCAAGACAGCGAAGGTGTTGGATTTTGTAAAGTATCTAATCGAAAAAAATACATGTTTTCGCCCAAACATAATGGGGTTGCGTGCATCTTCGTATTATAGAGTTACTTTATGGCCGGCTTCCTGGTAACATCACAGGAACCTAGATTCCAGACTGAAACCACTGTAAAACCTAAACTGGATAACAATTTTCACCATAATTAACAAAATAACCTATGCCGAAAACCAAAAAGTTATTGAAAAATGGGTAGCAAACAAAACAATATTTATTTGCAAGTTATATAAAACTAAAACAAAAGTTTCGCTTGTTTAACGTCTTAAAATATCCCAGAGATTTCGTCCATAATGCAATAATAATAACGTTATATGGTGGGCCAATAGCAGTTCTTTTGCCTTCCTCCGTTGCCAAACTGCACACCACAATGTTGCGCTTGCGCCACTCAACAACGCGCGTGGAGAAATACGAGGCATCGCTTACAACCTGTCCATTGGCTTGTAATATTTCAAAAATGTCAAAACAACATTGGGTATAGGTACCTACCGGCAAAGGCGACATTGTGCAAATTGAAGAGAATCTATTCAAATAGACCGCGGGTATTTGAAAACGGTTATGGATAAGAATAACATTTTTTGTCGCAACTAATATGGTAGGTATTAAAATAGAATAAGGCACAGTGTATTCTTCAGTCGATATGGAGTGGTTGCCTGTTAAAATATCACTGACCTTATAGAACACAGAACGAACACACACATATACATACATGCACACACACTCACACTTAAGAAAGTTATCATGTGACAAATTGCTGAAAACCCTTTTACGTGGGTATTTAGTGTTTGTTTTTTTCTATCATTTGTTATGTCTTATCAAATCTTAATATAATTTTATGTTAGTAAATTATATGATTTTTATATTATTTTTAAAATTAAATGTGATATACGCCGTTAGTATCTAATGTGTACATAATAAGTTTCTGTAAATGGTCTTAAGATTGTTTTTATATTTTATTCTAAGTATTAAATCCATAAAAATCGCTGTAGAAACATTGTTCAAGATAAATAAATAAATAAACACATTATTTCTTAGAATATAAGTAGGTATGCGGTTGCCATAAGCTATAGATGCTAGCAATGCTTTACAGTATCAAATAACAGTAACACACAGTATGCCCGTGGAGCCCTGGTCTCACCGACAGTAATACAGCACCTGCCAAAGATATTATGTTCTTCTACCAACGATATTAATATCGTTGTCTTCTACCATCCTGCTTTTGTACTTACCACTTAACGCCTACCTAATGCACGAGTTTCTATCAGTACTCAGTATTCCATTGAGTGCAATAGTGAATAATATCTTTAAGTTTTAGGAATGTTTCCGACCGAGTGGCAGGGCAGTTGGGGCACGCAGCACAGCGGTAGGCGTTCATTGAATGCAAGCGGTCACCATTGATGATGCCATCGCAGACTGAACTGAGCTACACTCTCACAAAATTGCCAGAAAGCAAGAAACTAGCAGCCAATACATGTATGAAAGATTGGCCACACGATCGCTCCATCTCTGTCATACATATCTCACCAGTTTCACTTTATGCACCAGCCATTTTTTTATGTCTTTAGTAATAAATTATAGTCAGATTCCAACTATGACCACTACTTTTTAATCTGAGAAGTCTCTTGACAGCTATGACTGTTTTCAACTTGTTTTAGATTATTTTTTCATTCAAAATATGTTTTACTTTTTAAGATATCGTAGGTTAGGTCCTGGCGTCTTACCTAGGGTTGCCAGATGCTGGCTTATCAATTACCCCCTGATTATTCATGGGGGAGGGAGGGGGGGGGGGGGGTTTATGATTGCTTATATTTATATATAGCATCAAATCAAACCCGCCCACCCCCCAAGATTAAAATATCCAGTAGGCCAGCGGTGTTATTCGTTATTAGTTTATTTTGTTACGAAACACTTTATCGGAATCCGGGTCTAATAACTGGGACAAGATGCAAAATTCCGGGACAATCCCGGATTTGCCGGCCATCTGGCAATGGTACAAGTAGGTACTTACCTAGTCTTACTTATCTCGCTTTTACGTCTAACGACTGCTCCCAAGTACAAGTAAGTTATAAGTTGTAAGTATGTACTCCCCGTTCCCTATTCTTAACTCCAAGTCGCTTTCCTAAAACATTTCTGAAATACCTAAATATTCATTTCAATCCATTGCATATAAGCAATTTTGCTGTAATTTTATTTCTAGGCGCTTTTGAAAACTTTTTTTACTTATGAATCAACTCATTATTAATACTACTCAAGGGCGTCGCTAAGGCGGGCAGGGGGGTCAGTCCCCCCCCCCCCCCCCCCCGCCCCGAGATCAAACGTAGCTAGCCGCAAAGCGAGCAATTGACTGCCTAACTTATTATATTGCCCCATTGCCTTAGTCATAAGCTGGCGACGCTCTTGCTACAACTTAGAACAGTAGCAGTACAGTAGAAACTACAGTATTTTCTAATAAAGTGTTTTAGGTAGGTATATGAATTATATCGGTTTCCGTACAAACGGTTTATGATCACCCTTCTAACCTATTTCTGTGTTCTGTGTGTATTCTTTCAGTTGTTTATAGTCAAATAGAGATAAAATAAGCTTTAAAATATGAAAAGATTTTAAATTTTAAGTTTTTTGGTTATCATCATCAGTCCACTGCTGGACATAGGCTCTCCCATTGCACGCCAATGAGCTTGGTCTTCAGCTCTCCTCATCCAATCATTACCTGCTTCTTTTCGGATGTCATCGCTCCAGCTAGTCGCAGTACGCCCGCTACGTTTGCCGAGTCGAGGTCTCCACTTCAGGACTCTTCTGCCCCAGCGGCCATCCGCTCTACGGCATATATGACCAGCCAACTGCCACTTCAGCTTGCTTACCCGTTGAGCTATGTCTGTTACTTTAGTTCTCTTGCAAATGACTTCGTCCGGATCCGATCCCTCAGAGAAACCCCCAACATAGCTCTTTCCATAGCTCGCTAAGCGACCTTAGCTCTTTTTTATTGCAAGGTGGTTTTAATTTATATCGATTAGTTAATTAATTCATATAAAAAAAATCATTACACACATCATATATTTTTCTATTTGTAACACTTTATTGAGAAAACAACAAACACAAATGACCTGGAAAACTGTTTACATTGTTCATAGGTGTACTTATCTATTGATATAATATTTTCGGCGACAGCGATGACTTGTTTATTTCTCCGCGCAATGATGCAAGCTGTGAGGCAACAGATCATCGGCCGTCGCTGTCGGCTGCTGCGGTTGCTGCGTACCCACTCGGTGCACCAGCGGGCCACTGCCCCTTGTGAGTTTGTTAGTGTGAAAGTACTCGCCGATGGGAAATATAGTGGGCATACGTTGTATTGGTCATTGTAACATGGGAACGCAATAGGGGTGATGACGGGGTACAGTAAACGAAATTCTATTTAGTCCGTCAGTTAGATGATCAAAAAATAATGGACACGTATTTTTTCTTTGGGCAATCAACTAAAAAATGACAAAGATATAGCGCGTCAAAGTTCGGGAGTAGGGGCTCGTGACGTCACTTTTAGGTGAAAATTGTACATAAACGTGACGTCATGCGACTTTTCATATTAATATATCTCTGCAATGTTTATATTATGTGAAAAAAGAAAAAAATACGTGTCCAATACTTTTTGATAATCTACCTTATAAACGAAGAAAAAAAATAGTCATCATCCCCATTATTTTCACGTAAACCTATTAATAAGGTAAACCGCTTACCCTTTACTTTTTTGACCCCCACCCCCTAGAAGTGGTAAATCAAATTCAAGATATAGGCCAGTAATGAGTGTGTTTCTGTGGTTACTGCCGCCCCTTAAATTAAGGTTACCTACATTCTTAATGGCGGAAAACGCAACTCATTTAAAAAAAACAAAATCGTATTCTACAGAAAAACAGTAGATTCATGTAGAAAAACAGTACAACAGGAGAAATTTCAGAAAAACAGATCTCCTGTTACATCAGGAGACTGGGCCCCCCTGGGCTCGTATAAAAAATCAAATTGGTACCGATGCCTCATACAAACCAATTCACATTGGCATCATCGCAGTCTGCACAAAATGCTATCCGACCTTGGACTAGAAAGCGTGTTTCGTCGGCTGCGCTTGCCGGCCTTGGCTCCTCCGTCCACATAAATGAACTTGCCTCAGTCGTTCACATCTAATGCAAATCGATTCTAATATAATATGGATATTAGTATCGATTTGCATGAGTTGTGAACGACTGAAGACATAATACTTAGTACATGCCTATCTATATTTTATTATAACATTAAGGACCTGTGTCTATCTGTCTGTATGCTTGAAATCATTTATACTATGGAACGCATTTTCGTGCGAATTCCACTATTCCTACACGAATAAAGCAAGGTGACTCATTTCTTTGTCGTATTATTCGTAAGTAGAATTTTTTGACCGCGCATGTGTTCGATCCCTTCTTCCTACAATCTGGGGTCTTTTATGAGAGGCGTGAAGAAGCATTTTTGCTAGTCGGCAAGGTGAGGATGTTTGGTGTGGCAGTTTATAACTGGTGTACAAGCAATCTTGGCGTTTGGACTTTATCACCACTTAACATCAGGTGGGGTAGAGTAGTTTGCCTACATGACTACATAAAAAAAAACATGTATCAATATTAATAGTTGGGCAATTTCTTACGAAAACATGTATAATACATACATGCCCAAGAATGAAACTAATCATCATCATCATCATGTCAGCCCACTGCTGAGCATAGGTCTCCCCCAAGGATCACCACACCGATCGGTCCTGCGCCACAAGATCGTCGGTCCACCTTGTAGGGGGCCTGCCCACTGAGCGTCGTCCGGTGCGTGGTCACCATTCCAGAACCTTTCCGCTCCATCGGCCATCGGTTCTTCTTGCTACGTGTCCCGCCCACTGCCACTTCAGCAGAGCAATCGTTCGAGCGATATCGGTAACTTTGGTTCTCCTACGGATTTCCTCATTTCTGATTCTATCGCGTAGGGAAACACCAAGCATCGCTCTCTCCATTGCTAGCTGTGTGACCTTTAGCCTTCTTATGAGACCCGCAGTAAAGGACCACGTCTCGCTTCCGTAGGTCATCACTGGCAACACACAAACTAAACTAATCATACATGAAAATTATTGGACGCGCGACGTCTCTCAGTGCACCCGTGTGTGATACCAGAGTCCGAAGTACAACATTGTGGTATAACTCTGATAACATGATAAAATTAAAATATCACATTAGTTATGTACGACATAGATCAAAGTCCTTAAACGATGAAATCACATACGTTTGTAAGTTGCATAGTCATCCCACGTACGCTATTTCTAGTTTTCTGTAATGGTGACTCCACAAAACTTCCAGTTCAAAATTTGCATTTTTAATAAAATGACGATAATACCTGTAACTGCGAATTTCAAAGGTTGCTTAAGCAGAATATCCTTCGGAAAATCAGAGTACGTTTTACATTGAAGGAGTGTCTTACTGAGGTTCCAGGGCTCCATGGGCAGGGGATTGTTTCAATATCGTCTGGTTTTTACAGGGTATGACCCTTTTTTTTCTCGATGACGGGGAGTAAAAATGTATTATTGGATATAATACATTTTTACTCCCCGTTGGTTTGCTGTCAACAAACCCTCGCGACGCAGGTAATTGCGTGGTGCATTCGGCAAGCGGCGAGCAGCCCCAGGGCCGCTAGTCGGTGCGGGTATACTTTAACGTGCACTCACGCAAGTGTGGCATACGTCAAACCACTCCGCCTCCGACCCGCTTTAGCCGATCCTGGGCTTCTCCGTTCACAGCGTCACCTGACTAGTCTCACGGACCGCAGTCCGAACGGCTAGCCAGCTGACCAGCTCCCGTACCTACCAGGTAAACCAACTCCCTGATCTATCCCTCACCCTACAGGCGTAACTGCGGGGTCCAGTTATGAGTCGCCGCTTACCGGGTATGGCCCTTTTTTTTTATACGCAGGCAAAAAATACTATTTACAGACGACGGCGCCTTTAAGAGGCACACCGCCGAGAACCCCGTAACCCTTACGGGCGCTTTACGGTATAATATCCGCTAAAAAACCCTGCGAACACCCTCTAAGCTGCTTAGCCGCGGGATCCCCGTTTAGGGATTCTTCCGCGTCTCCGCACCTAGCAGCCTCCCGGCTTTGCCGGGGCTCCGCGGCAGGGGTCTCCCGGGGTATCGCGGGGACCCCGCAGACGTGCGCAGGATGGCCCGCGCGTGGGGGCTGAGTACTAGGCCTAGTGCCCACCGTACCGCCCCCCTTCCGCTACCGGGTATGGCCCTGCCATTTCATTGAGCCTTTGGGGTTGGATGAAATGACAGGGAGGAGCCCACGGAGCCTATGCGAGCATGTTTCCGGTGCATAACGGCTACATCAAGTATTTTCCACACACACATGAAAAAAAACTGGCCAAATGCGAGTCGGACTCGCGCACCGAGGGTTCCGTACAAACCTGAATTTTCAAAAATATTTTTTAGTATATGATGTAACTTAAAATTTACGGATTTCGCAATTTTTCCTTTATCTGTACTATAAGACATTACTTCGTACCAAATTTCAAGATTCTAAGTTCACGGGAAGTGCCCTGTAGGTTTTGATTCCCGTGCGAGTTTCAATAATTTGCGGAAATTTGCGGCATAAACAGTTGTATCTTTTGATTGCTTTGGCTTAGAAGTTTGATTTTTGCGCAGCTCCAAGGAACAGTAGACCTGAGTATTAGATATGAATTTCAGTTTGATACCTCCACGCGTACCTGAGAAAAACAGTCTTGACAGACGGACGGACGGACAACAAAGTGATTCTATAAGGGTTCCGTTTTTTCATTTTGAGGTACAGAACCCTAAAAAGGGTAGGCAACGATGTGAGTGATATTTTAGAAATCGCAAGCGTCTATAGGTTATGGTAGGTTATCATCAGGCGATCGCCGAGTAGGCCTACACGAGCCAGCGCCCTGCGCATGCTTGTGGCCCGCTCAAATATGGCGAGGCGAAGTTCCCGGGGAGTTAAGTGGAGTATTCCCGGCTATCTCTTTAGCCGGGAGAGTCCCACACACCCCCGCTCACAAGCCCAGTGCTTAAACGCATTTTACCCGTGAAAAAAAAAAGGTTATCATCAGGCGGGACATACGCTTGTTTGTAACCTTTTTAACGTAATAAAAGTAAACTTCAAGCCATATATATAGACTCGCAAATGATGCAAAACTCGAAGGGCAGCATCGAAATTCAAGGTTGATAATGCTAAGTATACAAGACAATATTTCATTTCTCATTTTCTAAGTGCCACTATCCGCCAAAAGAATTCTTTGCCTGCTCACCTGTTCCCTCCTCATACAATCCGGGGTCTTTAATAGGCCTAACGTTTAAGCCGACAAGCTGAGGATGGCTGTTGTTGTACCAGTCCCCGTAGCATGAGCATCACAGTTGATATTATATCACGTTTTTTATCGCGTCTGTCAAAATCCATAGTAATTTGACAATTGAGCGTGATAAAAACGCGTTATAAACGAGTATCATATCGCGGTGCTCATACTAGTGGGGCAGCACTTGACAGCTATCACAACAACCATCTTCCTTCCCATCCATCCACCTTGCCGGTCCTGCATACATTTATCTTCATGCCTTTTTGTAATGTCGATATGTGCTTTCAATTAAGATTGCAAAATACTTGTGTAATTCACTTTAATTTGGCGATTTCAAAAATACCTTGGAAATTATACAGTTCACTTTGTTGTCCGTCTGTCCGTGCTTCTGTCAAGACCCTTAATCTCGAGAATGTGCGTAGGTATCGAGTTGAAATTTGAACCATATACTCAAGTCTACAGTCTCTTTAAGTTGTGAAAAATCAAACTTACATGTTAACGTAACAAAGAGTTACCACCAACATTTATGTTGTGTACCTATTTTATCTTGAAATTTCTTTGTTAATCGAAATGTAAGTTAAATAATCGGTAACCAATGACAACTGTATGTGTAAACAAAGAGGGGAGGTCCATGACTGCTCTCATTAATTATAAGTCATACACATTATCTACTTACTTACATACCTAGTTGATCTATCAGATCTACGTTTCATTTAAAGATTGTAGAGGTTTACTGAAATATATTATATTTTATCAGACACGGGTGGAAAGAAAGAAAATAATTTATTGAACAGTGACACCAAATATCACATGCATTTCATAATATAGGTATAAGTTGTCTTAAACCTACTTTAAAATATTATATTAATAGTATTTTCTAAAAAAAAAGACGAATTTCGAATCAGTGTTGCCAACTAGCATTGCCCAGTTGCTAGACATCTTACAAAATGTTGCTAGATTGTCAGTTTTTATTAGCCCAAAAAGTTGCTAGAAGTAGCTAAATCTTTCAGTAGGTAAAAAAGACACTATATTACAAGAAGGGATATCAACACTGACCGTAGACGCATAAAAATGAGTTAGACCTTTATTTTAAAAAGAAAAACTTGTAAACTAAAATTATCGTACTAATTTTTCCCGTCGAAAAAGTCTGCTTTCATCAAAACGAGTTTTTAATTCACGTACCTGTTTGGAACTCTACTTTCTAAGTTTTTTAGTTTAGCTACAAATTTCATTAAATTGTAACTATGTGATACCAAATAATAGCTAGATCTAGCTATAAAGTTGCTAAGTTGTCATCACTGTTTCGAATGTCTTGGACTTTGTATTGTACCAAGCGCACCACAACACAGACTAATATAAACTAACTTTATTTATATATATTATTTATATAAAAAACAAAAGCGGACAAACACAGTCTTCTTCTTCTTCTAATTCTAGAAAATTTATGCCAGCATTCTTATTTATCTAAACATACGTTTATATTTATACTGAATACTAAATATGATATAATAGCAAACATAAATAACATAAGTGTTGATTAACGTTCGTATTCTCTAGAAATTTACGATGCTTAATTACTAAGATTATTTGTATGTTTACATCAAAGCCCTATTAAGAAAAAAAAATGTCATTGACTCTATTATTTGGTAAGCGCGAGTAGTTGAATTAATTTGGAAAAAACCACATCAGCATTACTTCATATCCATTTATGAATATCCTCTCCAATTACTTTCACAAATTTCAATCTCGGGGTTTGGTAATCCAGATAGGGCCTGCGAGACCATTCATGTCGTTAACACCTAGTATCGCCTTTCTAAGTCAGTGATTGGGAAAATGTAGGTTTCGTATACATAAAATATATAGCAGGAGATTTAAAACATTGTAACCAGAAGGATTAATTTGTAACTGTTGTAAGTCTAGCGCTACAAATACTCAATGAACTGCAATTCCGTGTTTCAGCGCTGCAATAACTGTATAAGGTACTTCTCCACATCTCTGACTCGCAGCTCGATGGCGTAAGCGGTTAGCGGGTTCAGTCTGCGCTTTTAGAAGTTAAGCAACTTTCTCAATTTCCGGCCATAAGATCGGTGACAAAAATTTCATATCAATAAGTTACTCCGTGCTTCAGTATGAACGTTAAACCGGAAGCTCCGACTGCATCTGCCTTCGTTAAAATCCAAGCCCACGCTGTGCCCACGTGGTGGGTCATTGCCCAAACTCTCAGTTGCATACATAGAGAAGATCTGTATTCCATTAGTAGGGACATCAATGGGCTGATGATGATACAATACTTTATTGAAAACACCACAACAAAGAACAGAAATGAGGGAAATTACAAATGTAAAAAAAAGAGTGCTTCAATGGGCATTCCTATCGCTAAAAGCGAATTTCTTAAAGTTGATGATGATCCAGATGCTTATTTTAACTTCTTCACTGTTGGTTGAAGTAATTCGGAAAAAATAATAAAAATTAAACATTTTATTCTTTGCCGACTCTTAATAGCGGTAAGTTATTTATGTACGTAACTTTTTGTAATCAAACAAAATAAGCCGGTGTACAAATGAGTGGCTGGTTATAGTCGCCATGACATTGGGCCACTTTACCTGTTTCGACCAGTTAATTTTTTTGCGTTATTTTGTTACAACACGTACGGGTTTTAAACAACTGGTCATGAGACCGGAATACTCTGCCACATTCACCCTCAAGGTCCGGTGTTGCAGAAACTATGAAGGCTTTTGGATTATTAGTACGTTTTTAACGTATAAAAAAAGTTGGGAAAATTGTACACATTTAATTATTATATCGGCCTTTATGTATTTGTGACAACGGAAATGTTGCCCTGGTGCGTTGAGTCCGTCGATACATACGTTAGTTTAATTAAGGCACAGGTGGTAATTTCGAATTTGAATTGGTGGTAGTATTCGCAGTTTTAAAACTATTAATGCTTTTCTTTTATAGTTTTAAAATTGATCGATTTTAAGGTATAATTAACCTACTTACAAGCTATTTTTCTACTTAGATACAATTTCAACACTTCTCCTAACCAGATGTGCATCCAAGGCTTCTGAAAACTATCCTGGAATGTTGAACACTGTTGATTAGTTATTTCTAATAAAATTTTGTGTACACCGTGAATTTTGAGTTATCAAAGAAACTATAGCAGCTGATTCAGACATAGACTTTTATTATATTTTCTGAAATTACTTTTTTCCAAAAGTGTCTCCACGTTAACTCACTATTTCTGCAATCATAAAACCTTAACTATTTTAATTGTTATAAATTGATTCAAATAGTACTCATTTTAGGATCTGCGTACAACGATATTGGTGCCAATTCTGGCGTGATTCTCTAAACTTAACACTAAATTTAACATCAGTCTCTCCTTTTCATTCTGTACAGAGAATGACAAGGATATACTGCCGTCAAATTTAAGTTTAGGTTTAGAGAATCATGCTAGAATCGACACCATTGTCTGCGTAGTTTAAACGGATAATAATGTGATTTACAAATTTGTGCCGTTTTATGATATTTTGATACGATATAAATCAATGTTTTTGTATGGGGGAATAATACTTTTACTGCTTATAACTGTTCGCACTGTGTTTGTTAACACAATTTTTAAGTTTCTCGGGTTAGTCAAAATTCTCGGTGTAGAAATGAATGTTCAGTACTTCAACAATGAACATAATTTCTGTATCGATTGTTTGATATTTGCAAAATTATTTCATTCCATTTTAAATGCTGTCTGCAGTATGAGAAAATTTATTATTATCGCATGATTTTTGAGCTTTCAAAAGCAAACAGTAAGTGTCGCCGCACACGGGCCACACGCCACAGCCACAAACGCCGCCACGAGGAGCTAGAAGCGGCTACCAAAGTAGTGAAGCGCACGACAGCGGCCGACTAAAGCAAGGGAGAGAGGGGTGGGGAATCGCGCGCGCGAGTGACGTGTGGCGGCGTTTTGTATCGGCGCATTAAGTGGCCAGTGCGGGCCACAAGAAGCGAGCAACGACGATTTGTAGCGTGTGGCGGCAACCGGCGTACCGTGTGTGGCGAGTCCATATAAAATGTATGAAAACTACAAGCAATATGCCGGTGGTGGCGTTTTGTGGTTGTGGTCGGTGGCCCGTGTGCGGCGACACTTAGTAACAAATACGCGGTAAAAATATTCTGCAAACTGCAACAGTTTTACTTGCAATTAGAACTGCTGATTTCAATTCATCATTATCAGCCTAGTAATGACCTCACGGCTGGGGCACAGGCCTTCCCTATGGATGGAAAGGGATGTTAGGCCATTACTCACCACGCGGGCCTAGTGCGGATTACCGGGTGCTTACGACTGCAGATGCAGCCGGGACCGACGGCTTAACATGTCTTCCGAAGCACGGTTCTTCCATGCTCGACATAGTAGAATTTTGGTAACCCATCCAATGACCGACCACTGCGAAACACCCTAACCACCCGCACCATCGAGCTCCTCCTCAGATTTCAATTAATCAGTCACCAGGAAATCAACTACCTAGGTCTCTCCATTACAATCTTAACAGATGTTTGCGGTAAGTATTGTAGACACACCGACCAATTTGCTCGGCTAACTGGCCAATGTTGTGATTAATAGACTCGTTCTATGACACGCTCTGGAAACGATCTTAATATTCTTCAAATAATGTTTTAGCATGCAGCTATAACGTGATACCTACCATTAGATAAATTTAATAAATAATCACTGCGTAATATTTTCATAGAAAAGCAAATCTTCATAACGTGACTTGAATTTATTATATATAAAAAATTATAAATATTTCCAACACACAGCAATTAGCCTAGCCCCAAAGTAAGCACTGTCAAGCTTGTGTTATGGGATGTGTAACGGATAGAATACATATATAAGTATATTTATAGAGAAATAGATATTAAACATCCAGGACTGGCGTAAAAATGCTCGTATTCATCACACAAACATTTGCCCCACCGGGATTCGAACCTGGGACCTCTCGAGTAGGCGACACCACGAAATTATAATATTAGTGTGGGTGTGACTTTAACCTACTAAAAAATCACTGTGTTTTATGTTTGGCGTAGGCATTTGATTATAATCTTGATAACAAGCGTGTTTCACAAACAAGTTTGAAATTGTGGGGTGGTGTTTTTTAAACATGATCTCAGAATTAACTTAATCTCTTGGCTGACAGATTTGTTGGATTGTTGGCAGGCAATGCTACTAATTTTGATAATACTAGTGATGATGTGCCTCTGGTAAACCTTGTAGCTTTAGGCAGCATCAAGATACATACTGGCGGTATTCCAGGTCTTAGCCTATAATACCCAATAATAATAATAAAAGCCTTTATTGACATTCATATTTTTATATTTACTATTTTGTCAACATTTTATGTCGTCTTGCTCTTCAGCATAGGCCTCTTCATCTTCTTCTTCAGTTTTCTGTCATCTTCCCATCTTACAATATGTCTTTCACTTCTCCTCTTGTCACCTCTCGGATACCATCCTATAATTGTTTTTCTTCTAACGACAGGTTTGCAAAAACTCCAGTAGAATACCTGAAAAGATTGAAATAACTAATATGCTACATACTGACTCGTATAATTTTCCCTTAAATACTAGGTAAATCTAGAAGATTGAACTTTAGTATTTAAATATATTTAATATTTTCCTGGTCTGGAATATCGGAAATATACAGTGCATTTTAAGACAACATTAAAATTAGATTTGTTTCAGATCAAAGGGCTAACGTAATGGAGAAAAATTTAGGGTCGTAAAAATTATAGCCGCTGGTAAAACAGCCTGAAGTGTTAACCCAAAACTGGTCACGAAACGTAAACAGAAGATGATGTCGTGCAAATATCAGGAGAAAAAAAAACAGTGGTTAAAGACAGCACAAGACTAGGCCGAAGAAGTACAATGATAAAATAACAACCGGCGTACGGCGCGCGGAAGATTTGTAAGAAAGATCCTTGAACTGGCCAATTTAATTTTTCGAACGCATCTAAGAGTAACTACGAGTAACTGACCATAGATGTTCAGAGAAATAATCACCGGTAACCGCGCAAACAGCCATCAGCCAACGTAGTTTAGTTTTGCGGCCGATGCCTATCGTGTGCACGCGTACGTTAAGCGCACGAGAACACACGCTTGTTCTTGATTAAAAAAAAAAAGTTTAGTTCTTTATTTAAAATTGGATTTTATTTTTATGTAAGTAATTTTTTTTCTGAACATTTAGCTTGGACTCCTTCGAATATTTTTTGTTTTAAACTTTGCTGGTAGGAGTTTTATGTTTTAAGTCAATGATTGATATGAATTTAATAGTATTGTTTGATTATAAACACGCATTTGATTTCCTGTCACGGCACATAATATTCATTATGCTGCTTATCATTGTTCATTCGTATGTAAGAGTACTTGAAACACGAATCAGTAACATTAATCAAAATTATGTAAGAGCGTTATTAACTATGATTATTTAGATCACTCTCAAACTATGCTTAATATATTTGGTTCGCAATGTCAATGAATAATAAATTAGTAATTAGAACCTATAAACAAAGTGATTTCTGCACAAAAGTTTCTTTCACTAATAAAAAAGTACATGTTTATAATTAAAAATGTCACAGTAACATTATTTGGATTTATCAATAAAATGTCAAACTTATATTGTTATGGTTAAGTAGTTCGTTATCATTTCATTACCTAATTTTTATGAATAAATTTATAGGTTTTTAGTTCTAGTCTAACTTAAAAACAATATTGGTCTTATTTATAAATTCAAAACTTATATTGATTATTCACATTGCATTTAATGATGGAACGCGGAAAAATACCTCGCATTAGTGTATTGATTGAATTGATGGCTTGTTGGCTTATACCCTACTGTAGGAATGAATAATATATTATACTAGTGGACGCACGCGACTACGTTTGCGGAAAAGTTGTTTTCCCAAACAAACTTTCATACAAGGGGAGTGACCCCCTTGATGGTGTATTACATAATAAAAACTGTACCATGTCCTTTCTCGGGACTCAAGCTATCTATTTACCAAATTTCATCTAAATCGGTTCCGCGGTTTAAGTCTGACGAGGTGACAGACAGACACACTTTTGAATTTATAATATTAGTATGGACTAACCAAGTACCTAGTACAATAAAGAATGTGGCATTCATTACGTTAGTATAACAAGAAATAGTAATTGTATTTCTAAGGATTCTTCAAATCCTTACACAAAGACGTGTCATGTGCATGTAAATTAAACCACAGCATGCAATTAAAAGTACAGTACAGTTATTTGTAAATTTGCATACATTTGGTACCGTTTCATGCTTTTTCGGAAGGAATTAACTAAATTTTATAATTAACGATTTTAAAATAAATATTTTCAAGTTTTAACTGAACTAAGTCACAGATTTAATTTATCTTCCATATTTATAATTTTCGTTTTTAAGCATGTAACTGCTTGATGTTTAAATCTAAAGAAAATATAACTAAAAAAATTCCACGCGGACCAGGCAGCAGACGGGACTCGAACCCGCACCCTTCGCTATCCGGGCGAATGCACTGACCAATTATGCTACCGCGGCCTTGACGGAATTCTTCTAGCCATTTTTAAGCTGCAGGCAGCGCCAACTCTTCGCATTATAGGTAACCCACAATGTCAAATGATTATATATTCCACATTTTCAAAAACGCCATATTATTACATCTGGACATATCGGGGGTTAATTATATTTTTGTTGATGAAATCATTATAGGTAACGTGTGTTATATTTTTAGCACCTATTACGTAATACATTTTTCTTGTAGCTGAAAAAATAACAGAAATGCATACCAGATGGCCTATTTTAATTCATGTGATAACCGTAGGAAATCTTAAGAATTTCTGCCCATTTGCAGCAAATCAGCTAAATCTCGATTCAACTAAAACTAGATTTAACCATAGAAAAATGACAAATCTTCAATTTGACATTATCGTATTGGCTAAATCTAATTTTGGTTAAATTGAGATAAGCAAAATTTCACCAAATAGTCCTTGGTCGATAAAATCAATGTAAAGTGTTTGTCCTAGGGATGTTCCTCAATATTAATATGTATGAAAATATTGCGAAATCGGTAGGAAAAGTTTCAAATGTATAGTCATTGGCATTCTAGATTTTATAGCAAAGAATGGCACACTAAAACTTTGATCTTTAGTTGAATTATAGTTAAAGCTCTGCTAAAATACAATTTTCATCACTGCAGATGTTATATTTTACTTATTATGACGATAAAATGAAACATTAAGTGACAAAAACACGTGTTTAAAAACACCTATCCCATAATGACTTCAATAAAGCTGCCTTTTCGTAGCATGTGCGAAATGGCGCACATGAAACGTTTTTTAAGCTATTGTATAGCTTTTATCGCAAGCATTGAGCGCGGCGACTGAAGAAATTCCGTAACGAAAAAACCTTACGAGAGTGCATATACCAATAGAACACTATTTTCGTCATCTCAGTATCGATCTAAACGGCGCAGTATGTTGAATTTTTGCCACAGGACCAACGTTCGACGCATCACTGCGGTCATCGGTTTAAATCCAAAAACTTTTTTAACATTCTTTTCCTTTTTTTTTATATAATTGTTTTAGACTCCAGCACCTGTTCTTATTTTTATTTGTCTCCCTTTTATTTAGACTTTATAATTATAATTTAAAATTTTGGACTAAAGATGGTAAACTGTGAAGCTTGTGGAAGTTTTTTGACGCCGAGCGATGCTGTTGTTTGCTGTGCTTGCCCAATAAAATATCATAAGGCCTGCCTAGGGATGTTCCGATACCATCAAGGTATCGATACCTACTCATTTCGATAGTACTCAAATCTTTTTTCGATACTACTTAAATAAATACTCCTAAAGTATCGATACTTACTGATATCGATACTTTTAGCACTTATTTTTTACTTTGAGGAAACTAAAGTAAAAACAATAAACGTTGAAGAACGAAAATTAAAACAAAAGTGAGAAAAAACGAGAATATAAATGTTTTGCGTCACTTTTTTTTAACATTTTAGGAATTCAAAGGGATTATTTAATATTTAAGGAGAGCAGCTTTCATTGGTCCCTTTATTTGCTTTTTCTCTAATTTGCCTTTATCCAAAGTTCACACAGAATTCACAGACTTCATTGTTTACATTTTGCAATTGTTTCGTTTGTTTTGGTAAAATTTTATTGATTTTGGTGGTGCCTATGTGCGATGAATACCGGTAACCGAGCGAAAGGGCTTTTGCTCTCTCATACAGTCTGCGTTCGGAAATTTTATCTTTTTTAAATGGTGATGCTGATTCGATTTGATACCAAGTACTTTTGTTTCGATACCGAGTATTTATCGCAAGATTGATTCGATGCTATAAATACTTGGTATCGAATCAAAAGTATCGAGTATCTACTCGTATTTACTAGTATCGGAACATCCCTAGGCCTGCCTCGCCATCTTTTAATATCAAAGAAAAAACGAAATAATATCAAAGAAAAAAAAATACTGCATAAATAAAATAAAATAATAATTATACTTAATTTAATAAGTTGATAAAAAATGCTATGCAATAACTTTACCGCGGCAGTCCCCGAGTGCCACACGTATTTTTTTTTATTATTTATTCATGACCATGGATACAAGCTATGCATCTTTCAGACGTATACATAAATACAAATCTTAATCTCAATGAAATTTAGTTTTTCCAATTTTTTCCATTTCTATACTTGTATTTCTACTGAAAATTTAAGAATTGCCATTAAAAATAAAATAAAAAGACATCGTGTTCAGTATTCTATTTTTTTAATTTCTTTATATTTTAGTGTAAATGCAAGAGAGCCAGTGATAAACCCGTGGTAGTCATGCTAAGGATACCATACTAGATGGTATTGTAGGTGTAACATTTATTATGTGAAGTGATTAAATGAACAGGAAAATAAAACTGAACGTATTTTTAACATTTTCTTTTCTTTTTGTAAAAAAAACTACACTCAACAGAAGTCGCATAAAATAATCACTAAGGTATGTATATTGTTCTTGTTTCAAGCATGTAGTCGTAGACTGCTTTAAAGAGCATCAATTAAACGTTATTACGCCTGACTTTGCATCTTGTGCTGTCCTTGTGTAAATAAAATTACACAAACCACGCTAATAACACAACAGACGTAACAACGATACAAGTTATAACTTGAAAAGGTGACGTTGAAACTTTTTGTCTGCAATTTTAAAACATTTGTTCCTGTAATTTTAAACAGCATTTACGCGTGGAGCATTTACGCATAACAGTGGAGATTTTTAAAAGGGCTTTATAATAATACAATAATAATAATTTATTTATTTATTTCTTCTTGCAACAATTGGGGCACATAAAATACATGTTAAACAACACTTAAATAATATATTTAGGTGTTGTAAGAAGCTGGTTTCCGAAATAGGCGTTAACCTGTACGGATCACCAGGTCCTTACCCCTGGAAAATAATCTTTACATTGTTCTTCATAACCATAATGACCCTGTATTACATAATATTTATTCATGGTAAATACAAAAAAAAATACAGAGTAAGAGATAAAAAAATATCGTTTATAAATCCATGATAGTTAATATTTTTTTTTATTATAAGCAAAAATTTTTGGTTACGCAGAATTTATTTTAGATGGCTAAGCAGATTTTGAACTTTACCTATAACCTTAAACAGGTTATAGGTAATAATAATACAATTTACAAACATACATGCAATATGCTAAACATAAAAACAGAACAAAAAATACATGTGTAAAATACGATTGAAAATATGCAATCACAGCATCACAGAAATAATATTAATAAAAAAAGTGAAATCAAGGAAGATAAATTAAAAAACAAACACATTTTGGGGCGCAAACATCTAGCAGTTTAAAAAATCTCGTCTTATTTAAATAAAATAATTAAAATTGATAATAGTCTTTTATTATAATAAAAGACTTGAAATATTAAGTTTTAGCGGTTGAAATAGAAAACATCCGATACGCAAGATCAAAACAGAATTTTGAAAAACGTGTATTTTTCAATCGGGTTACGGCGAAAGGAAAAATATTATGAAAATGTTCCAAAACTTTCCGTGTATCATACACGGAAAATATTTCACACACTGAAACAAAAACAACATACATAATTATTTTATGCGACCGCTTACGTAAACTGGTTTTACTAAAACAAAAGGAAAACTAAAATATAAAAATAATCTGATCATATTATAATCTTAACATGTATCAAAATAAATGAAACAAGTTTCAAGGGTATAGATGCACTGATTTTATTTATTTTATTTTTACTGAATAATGTTTTTATTCAAAACTCAAAAAAAACTCAAACTCATTTATTCAGTCTAGGCTGTAGGCTGTTACAAGCTCTTGTGAAAGTCAAACTTATTTACTTATTAATAGTAAAATCAGTGCATCTATACCGTTGAAACTTGTATTTTTTAATGTGTGATGTGAATGAAAACCTAAGAAACAAACACGTATCAAATAGTTTGAGGAAAACTTGGCCAAGAGTTAAGTTTATCCTACTATCTCACTGTATTCATCTTAATGTAATGTTTTTGGTTTTAACAATAAATTACTTAAAAAGAAGTTCACATCGACGATCACATAAACAAATGAAAATTTTGACAGTGTAAAGTAAACGTAAACATTTAATTTAAAAATTTCCAAGTTCATGTACTCACTGCTTATGCTGTAACAAATAAATTTGCATATCAATTTTTGAAACAATGGCGCTTAAAAACAAGTCAAAATATAGTTAAACAAAATGAGCTTCAGAACCTGTTTATACCTGTTTCAATTTAATTCTTGAACAGAATTATGCGGATGCATTGTGTTTTTTTTTATAAATATTTCCAACGCTCACATCAATTAGCCTAGCCCCAAAGTAAGCACTATAAGGCTTGTGTTATGGGATACTAGGGTAACGGATAGAATACATATACTTTACTTATATAAGTATATCTATATAGAGCTCGTGTTCATCACACAAACATCTGCCCCCACCGGGGTTCGAACCCGGGACCTCTCGAGTCGGCGACGCCATGAAACCCGGCGTACAAACCACTCGGCCACGGAGGTCGTCAAATTAGTTGATTATAAAACAACATATTAATTTCAATTCGGGTTGGTACCTACTTAAGTTTTGTCCTTTGTGTTGTCCAATATGTTTACACCAGCGGTTATTTTAGCATGTTTTTTGAAGCCATTTCGGGTTGTTATTATTTTTAAATTTTTAAAAGGCACAGCAAATTAACCCATCCCCATCTGATGTTAAGTGTAAGTGGAGTCCAGTCGCAAAGATAGATGATGCGGCAGAAAGAGTGCCTTTCAGCCATCTTCACTTTGCCGGCCTGAACCCAATACCCTACCCCATGGAGCCTTAGAACCTTACCTTACCTACTTACCAGCAGAAAAACTTTAGGGAAGGAAATTACTGTGCCCTTGGCAATATCTTTGAAGATCTCATATTTAAAAATTGTCCCTACCATTAAATGTATGCGTTCCTCTGCTAGATATCTCCTAATACTGCAATTTCTGTGATTACGTCACTTTGCCCACCATTCCATAGGATTGTTTAGTGAAAATTTTCCAATGCCATCCGCATAATAAGCCTCTAGATTTTTAATAAGAATAGCGATTGGTGACATCATCGATATTCTGTTTGAACGTTATGGCGCGATTAGATTTGGTCGTTAGCCCGAATACGAGTGCCAATAAATTCGGGTAAACAACTAAAAGTAAATGAACGGAGTCGAGTACGCTCGTATTCGCGTAGATTTCCTTTTGTTTGCCCGACACCGTCTTACAGCCCGTATTCCAGTGTAAATATAGCTTCGGGTGCCCGAATTGGAGTAATGTCTTTCATGCACCCGAATATGGAGTAACTACCAAATGTAATTGCGGGATTGTTCGTAGTTTAATCATACCAGGCCACTCAGAAAGTTTTGCGAAAAAAAGTTTTTATGTATGAGACACCGACCACTTATACTTAGACCTTATTTTGAAAACTTTTAAAAGTAATAATACCACTTTTCGATTTTCAAATTTCCCTCCGCATTTTTTTGTCTCATTAAAAAATGGATCTGCGTCGAGAACATTTTTGTGTTATGATTTTTTGCGATTTTAAATGTTATGAATTAAACCTGATGAGTCATTTGATCGATTTCGAACTACTTTTATGGATGAAGGACCTTCAAAAGCAACCATCTACCGCTGGAGTAGCGAGTTCAAACGTGGTCGTCTTACTTTGGGGGATGAACAAAGGAGTGGTCGTCCTACGACGGTTGTCACCGAAGAAAGTGTACTGGCAGTAAAAAAAAAATGGGTGCGTGTACTTATGTAGGCGCGTGAGAAGTTATCCTTCTTTGGCATCGTTTAAAATTAGTTTTTAATTGCATGCAAATAATTAATTACAATAAATTAATAAAAAGTCTGGAAAAGGACACAGTCAATAAAGTTCAGTTTTAATTTGAATAAATAATCAAAATATTCAATTTAAATCGCTACTGAATATAATTTATTAGAACATATGTGATTTGCACTTGTATGAAACTCAAACACGTATTCCGAATATACAAACTAGAAACATGTGGATAAATATTATAAATATGAATACCTATAACTGTTACTTTATTACAAAAAATAAAGATGTGGTTTTTGGTTCTACTACACCAATGGTCAAGAGATGGCGCTGTAGTCTCCTGAATCGCGCTTTGGTTCCGTTGTTCCAGATTAATAAATACTTTTGATAGGCCTTCACAATGCAGTCGTTAGCACCCACTAAATAGAGATTCTATTTTCTTAATGTGCGGTAAACACAAAAGTAACAGCATGAAGTTGGTCGCTAAAGCGCTAAAGCTAAAGCGACCAACTTCATGCTGTTAAAATTTTGTGTTACAGTGATGCGCGCGCATCTTAAAATTTCACTCTCATCATTTTTTCATAACGCGCCTAAAGAAGTATAACTTCAAAAATTCAAGAAAACAGACGAATTACGTATGAAGCATACTCTGCAGATTGGTTCAGGAAGTGTTCTCAAGATTTTGCACGAGCACCTTTGCGTAAGGAGGATAGTTTCCCGCTGGGCGCCGTACAACCTCACCGAAGCCCGTGTGGATTGGTGCAGTGATATGATACAAAAAAATTATGCAGGATCGGCACGACTCGTTTATGATATTGTGATAGGTGACGAATTCTGGATTTATCAATACGATCCAGAAACAAAGTCAGTCGACACGACAGTTTGGCTGTTTCAAAATGAACCAACGCCTACGAAAGTGAAGCGATCGATACGCAGGGAAAAGTTTTTATCGCTAGTTCACTTTGACGGGGTACCTAATTTCAATTCCACTTCGAGACCAAAGCAGCATCATCGCCGAATGGTATAGCACAAAATGCCTGCCAGAAGTTTTTTCTACAATGAACAACAAGCGACCTAACACCGGGCTCCGCGGGGCCCTTCTTCACCACGACAACGCGCCCGCGCATTTTGCGAACAAAATAAAGGACTTCCTGGACTCCACACCAGTCTTGGGACACCCTTCTTACAGTCCTGATTTGGCTCCGTGTGGTTTTTTTTATTCCCTAAATTAATAAATCAGCTTAAAGGGATACAGATTTCATCGCCGGAAGAGCAACGTTTTAGAAGGCTGCGGAAGAGGTGTCTGCGGAAGACTGGAAAAAAATATTCAGACGCATGACACGTTGTATTGAGGCTGGTATTGGCTATTGAAAGATCTTTGAAAAGATTTTATAAAAATATTTTTTTCATAGAAGTTACTTTTTTAGTTTCTCAAAAGTTTTTGAGTGTCCCACGTATTCATAGGGGCTGATATTGTACTTGCAAAAATGTGTCTGTCACCTCTTACGCTTAAAATGACAAATCCATTTAAATTGAATTTGGTATAGATATATTTTGAGTTCCGGGTCCTTTTCCGGAACTCAAAGATAAAAATATAATATAAAAAAATAAAAATCAGTCTTAAGGGGGTGAAAAGGGGGGCTAACAGTTTATATAGGAAACCAATTTTTACACGCGGACGATGTGACACACCCTAATATATTAAATAAAATAAATAAATATTATCAACACTCACACCAATCAGCCTAGCCCCAAAGTAAGCACTGTAGGCTTGTGTTATGGGACGCTAGGTTAACGGATAGAATACATATACTGATACATATTTTATGTATATTTGTATAGAAATACATATTAAACATCCATGACTGGAGTACAAATGCATGTATTCATCACAAGACACTGCCCCCACTGGGATTCGAATCGATTCGATTATCCGGAACCTCTCGAGCAGGCGACACCTTGAAACCCGACGTAAAACCACTTGGCCACGGAGGTCGTCAAATCATTATGTTCATGGTCAATTGTAAATAATAGTTATTTTATTGTTGTTAATTTTAATGCTTCTTCATTATTATGATTTCTATTGGTAATACAAAAGCGATTTAATACCTTTTTAATTACGATTTATGTTATTACCTACTATTATCTGTTTTTACACAACATAAGTGGTATATATTTATCGGAAAATTTTTGATTCTCTTAGCCTATTTATAAGTATAGCTTATTTTATACAAAGTTTTAAACCATCTTAAATCTGGTGGGTAGGTAGTAATAGTGCCTTGACATATTTCTAATTTCTTTATCATGAGTGATTATTCCAATATTTTTATTTTTTTAAGATTCTCCCTTTTCAGGGATGGCAAAGGGAACAATGCCCATGCAGACTAGTCTTATGTTTTATTATTCTTATTTTTTTTTAAATTAGAATGTCGGTGTGACGCATTTTTATGTTACTAGGAGTGTTAGCCACGAAATGTATCGAATTGACTTTTTCGATAAGCTTCTGTGAGGTAGTCAACACTAAATAAAGTTCTCACGTCCACTTGATCGGAATAGCGTATATTTAAAAGATTCAACTAATTCTTCAGTTGTGTAGACGCTTGTAACACAAAATCACACCAATTTTATTTAAAATAAGACGCCAACCGCACTCGATGAAAACCCGCCAAAAACTCTAATATTTTTCATTGTTTCAGACTTCAAAATGACGACGGTGGAGCCCAATAGGAACGGAACAGCCCAAACTGTATTGGCTAAAGCACCGTGGTAAGTTATGTTTATAGTTATTTATGCAATTATTAGGTGTATTAATGTGTGGTTGACAATGGTATCGCACTCGTGTTTTAACACCTAACTAAAAACAGTTGCACACAAGACTTTTTCTTCACCAATGATATGAATCCTCAATAAAAGGTTCTGAAACCATGGGATTCTGAGAACATAAAATTCATGGAAAGTTTCGGCACTGTGGTAGTGGTTGTGAAAATCGCGTGAATGACAATGTTCTTTTTTAGAAATTCATACAAGTACCACGCGTCGATTAGTAAAAATTGTGGCTGTCTGATGAGTAAACCCTTTGCGCGGAAGAGCTCAAAAACGAGAAGGAGTGTTATTATGAACTTTGGTCCGTTTTGATGATATTATTGTTTATTTGGACATTGGATAATTGAATGTGGTCAATAATTTAACTGTTTCAGAATCTTTTTATAGAGGTTTTAAAGCAACGGGTGTAGATAATAGTAGTTTATGGGACTGCCATATAAAAATGGGTAGTAAAACACGAGAGTGTGTTTATACACAACTTTAGTTTTACTCTTAGGAGCAGGTAAAATTAAACGATGACTGGTTCATGCGTCATGCACATGAACGGGTGCTGCCAGCGTGGATGAGTCTGCTCCATACTGCGTTACTGTTGAGATTTTATCTATTATACATAATATTGAATGAATAATACATAAAAGAAAACTGTATTGATGCTATATGACACAGCAATCAAAATGTGAATGGACGTTGTTTTGGTAGCGATATATATTTTCTTGTAAATGTTGCTACTTCTGATATATGCTGATGAGTTTCTTGCATCCATTCTTCTCATCTGCTTATGTCCTGATTGGGTGGTAGGAAAAATATTGCACGATTCAAAATATCTTTCAATAAGTCAATTTGAATAAAGAATAATTTCATTTCATTTCAAAAAAAGAAACAATGAAGTATTTTACAAAACTTTCCTGAAATCTCGAAAGCAAAACACGATCGACAGAGTGTGGGAAATTAATTTCAAACTACGAATGCGTACGCGTTTTTTCATTCAGTCTAATACCATAGCCTGTTACATAGTAATTCAATAAATTAAAAAGAAAGTTTACTTACTGCAGGTACTGATTAAAAAGTTATTTTACGACTTTTTGGCGGGATCGGGAAGCCTCACTTTAGCAGTTTTGTTTTTCTTGTTAAAAATTGTGTTGTGGCGGATGTTATTTTGATTCGTTTATTTTCCAGGAAAAAGAATTGCTTATTTTTATTCTAAAAGTCTTATTATTACGCTAACTCATATTGGGCATGTTTCACACTTATGTTTACACACATTTAATTTACGAGTTAATAGTGTGTCAACCTTGTCAACAAAGACAAGACACAAAAAAAATACATTATGTTTTGACATCATACAAATTTAAAAAAACGGGCAAGGAATTATTTTTTTTATGTTTATATCTACTGCGTTGTAAACATAGGTACTTATGTTCTTATATGTGCTCTTTGTAGTAGCAATTCAGTACAACGAAAGTGTTGTTTAAAGTATGCTATCGCAGTTATAGCGTCAACTTTAATGTTTATGAGGTTACTATATTTTAGAATTTAGGTATATACTAATGGCATATTGCAGTTTTTATTTAATTGTTCAGTACTGTGTGGTACAAAAAAATATCTGATTTTAGGTATTTTTTGTGACTTTATTCCGAATTAATATCTTTTTGCAACTATTTACAATAGCATCGCCAAACATTTATCGGTTTGGCTATAAATAATCTTATATTTGTCTTTCAGAAATATAATTAAAATTATTGTCTCGTAAGCAGGAATATTTTCATTATAAGTGATGGTTTTGTCTTATAGATTCCTATCACAAGTTTTTGTAACTCCTATCTATTATACAAGTCCGTCCGTCTGTGGTGCTGTTTCAGCGGCCAAACCGTAAGAGATAGATAAAGAGAATATTTAAGTTATAAGTTAAGAATAGTCTGCTAAGACTACAAACCGGATTTGAGTTCCGTTTTCGAGAAATCACGAATTTCAAACGAAACCACACAAAATCTCCGAAGTTCTCAATTAATTAAATACATTTTTTTTTAAATCAGGTTTTGGTGAACATTTGGTTCACTAGTTTGCTAGTGTATATATATATATATATATATATAGGTATGATATTGAGAGAATAAATAACTACGATTTTGACGATTACGATTTAATTAATGTTTATTTGATATGATTTATGATACGATTAAATAAATGTTTATTTTTAGCTACTGCTAAGTGAATTTTAATCGATTCGAAGATCTATTCTTAAGTCGTATGTCAAGGTTAACTACCGATTTAATGTAATTATCGATAAATTTAACAATTATAGAGATTTTTTAACAACATATTTCATAAAAGCTATTACTATTGTACGCCAAATAGGTATTAAAGCATAAAAAATGTGCAATTAGATAGAGTTATGTTAAAAATAAAATTGACAAATTTATCGATAATTACATTAAATCGGTAGTTAACCTCGACACACGACTAAAGATTCGATCTTCATATCGATTTAAAATCCACCAGTAACTAAAAATAAACATTTTATCGTTCGATGCTCGATAAATAAAAGGATATGATCTCTTTAAAATTATTCATTTTAACGCCACCAAAATTATTTTCGATTTGTTATATCATAATTAAAATACTTATTCTTAAACTGTAATAGGTTTTTGTTTATTAATAACTGATACTTAAATCAGTTATGATCAAACATTAACCGTTAATTTTAACTGATAGACAAGCTGGCTGGTATAATGGTTTAAATGACTGGCTAGTATGTACATACATATGGTACATACGAGCCAGGCAATATTTAACGAATCCGTAAATAGATAGATAAAGAGATGACCTCTTTAAAATGAACACGCCAGCGCAACCAAAATAATTTCTGATTTGTTATATCATGAATACCTTGACATTACTTACTTTCAGCCATATTAATTTTAATGTTTGATAATAATAATAATACCGAAGGGTTCCGTACTATTATCTATATAACAGCACAGTATTTATTAAAATATCGAGCAAAAAATGGCTAAATTCACGATTGTTGTGTGGAATAAATATTTAATTTATACTGTTTTTAGTATTTGTTGTTTAAAAATACATCAACTTTCTAGCTGTCATGGTTCATGAGGTACAGCCTAGTAACAAACAGACGGACAGTAGAGTCTGGGTCCCGAGTAATAGGGCCCCTTTGGGTACGAAACCCTAAACATTAAATAACTACCATTTAAGATCAAAGATTTAACTGCAAATGTTGACTCAAAGTTTTAATATCAGTAAATATTTGCGGTCCTATTGTATCATTGTGTCTGATTCAAATGTCAACTTTTGCGCCATAGAAGATCTGGGGCGTAAACATATATTATTTAGAGACTAGTCTGCTATTGTCTGGTCTTAAATGAATAATTTAACTCCATTACCTTGCGCATGGGACTAATGAGTCTTGCGTTGAAATCTTCCGTAACCTTCATTTAATAGCAATATCTTAATGCGCTAAATAATAAAAAAAAATTAAAGTGGAGAGAAAGCTAGGTGCTAATAATCAAATAATTGTTAAAAGGTCAAGATAGCTAAGTTTGACCCGAAACAGTTTATGCTATTAAGGTCGACTTGCAACAATTTTACTGATATTAGATAAAGTAAGTATTTTGATGTCAAATTGACATTGACGTTTTTCTATTGGATCGATCTAGTTTTAGTTTAATCGAGATGAAACACAAGTTGCTGCAAGTGGGCCTTAGTGCTACTCAGTACACTAAGCAACTTTTACATATCCATATTCATATCGCCAATGTCAAAGTTTCGGGTTTTCTACGCCATATCGAATGCCAGTTGATCTGTGATCCTCCTCCTTGTGTCGTGCTCGTAATTGCCGAGGGTCGTGACCTCCACGAATTATTTTGTGGACGATCGTATTCTACTTGTTGCGGTCTTCGGCAGTATGTAATGCATCGCGGACTCCAGTTTTGGAGTTGTTGCGGATCTGACCTGTCCAACGCATGGGGCTTCTTCCCCTTGGGTACATTCCCTATATTTTTCCTGTTACCAGGAGCACTTCCAAGCTATCGTTTTTCTTCCTGGCTATGTGACCGAAGAATTCGAGGATCCTAAGTAAACAGACTGTCGATAGCCTTGTCACTTCTTTAGGAATTGACGCATTCGTGCGGTGGGCTGTCCACGGAACTTGTTACATTCTCCTCCAGCACCACATCTGAAATGCGTCAATGTGAGATCCGTCTGCCTTCTTGAGGGTCCACGTTTCCGCGCCGTAGGTGAAAAACGAGAACACCAGAGTTCTCACCAGGCCAATTTTGCTTTTTTATTGAGATCGATCTATCTGTCCAAATCTTGCCTAGTTGGGTCATCGCGCTTTTTACAGGACAGGACAGAAAGCACAGGACCAAGGGGGTGTTAAATTCGTAGGATTTCTCAATGAGTGGTCTGACGTTTGGTATTTGTACTCTAGTGCCCTTTCTCTTTACGAAGCCAGCTTGTTCAGGTGGGATTTGCCAATCTAAATAGTGGCGGATCCTGTTGTTTAAGATGTGATGTGGAGAACTTTGCTTCCGTGTGATATACAGACCAGAGTTCGGTAGTTGCCACATATCCTGGTGTACCCCTTATTATGCAGTGATATTATGATCGACTTGGCCCAGTCATTTGTCCATTACCCGTGTATCCAGACATAATTGCAGATCCTATGCAAAATTTGTACACCCTTGTCGCCTAAAGCTTTCAGAACCTCAGCCGTGATATGGTCCGGGCCAGGAGCCTTCCTGCTCTTTAGCAGGTTAATAACTGCAACTACCTCTGAGTGTAGAATAGACTGCTCAAGACTGAGATTTTCAAAACTTTCGTTCCTAACTTCTAGGTAAGTGGTGATGTCATGGTACAGTTTCTCACAGTATTCGCGCCATCTTTCTACAAGTTCCACTTCCACAAGAGTTTCCGTCTTTATTTTCAATGACCCAAGCTTTGGGCTTAAATTCGCTACAGAGGATGCGTACTTTCTTGAACAGGTCATGCGTTTGATACTTGATGGAGTGCTCCTCGATGTCTTTGCATATGGTCATTATGAAGCTATTTTTGTCCTGAAGACAAGATTTCTTGACTGACTTGCACAGTTTGGAGTTCTCCTCTCTGACTTGATTACCCTGCAGACCCTTCACTTTGATGGCCTTCCTCTGTTTGATGAGTTCTCAGGTGTGATCGGTTATCCATAGTCTTTTCCTGTGGTCAGTTGAAGTTGGTTTTCTCTCCTTGATCGGTGATAATTAACCAAAATTCCGATATTGCGATTTACTATTTGATCGAAATTTCAATAAAGCGATATTCAATAGATCGCCGTGATATTAAATGAAAACTTTAATGCTTACGTGAATCTTGTTTTTGCCGAGAGATGCATTACAAGTGTTTACTTACTTTGAACCCATGATGTATCTGAAAAAATAATATCTCGCAAAACGTCTAATGGTAATGGTCAATATCAATCAATGTGCTGTGTCAAAACATGGAAATATTCGGAATTTGATCTTATAGAACATCGATATAATTAGCTTTTGATCTATATGCATAGCGAGCTATTGATCTACAGATTATTTGTCATTCGATCGAATGGCTTGTTGATATATTGGGATTTTGGTTTATTGTCACCGATCAATTAACATTAGATATGGCGTAGAAAACCCCAAAGTTTACGTACAGTACTGGTTCTACTTGTAGTATTTGCTTTCTTACAATAGCAGTATTTGCTAGATTTTAGCCTATTTGGCACTAGCTGTGCTAATTAGTGAGTTATAGTTAGTAAGTTTTAACGCGGGTTGTTAAAGGGCTTCACAAGAGGCATGAAAAGCAGTCGACAATGTGAGGAGCCGGCGTAACTGTACCCCTAGCATGAACCAGTATGGAATTCGAATAGTTTGCAAACCGAAATTAAATGTCAATGTCAAATTTTGTATGGAAACTTGAACAGCAGCAGCACAAAGTACGTAACGAGAACTAAAAATCAGTACACATTTGACAATGACATTTCAGACTCGCAAACGATACGAATTCGATATTGGTTCGTGCCCCAGTACTGCAAACCTAAAATTCGATCCAGTCGTTCAGGAGTCCAGTCCATACACACGGACGGATTTTTTTTCTTCTCGTCTTTGCTTTAAGAGAATAATAAGGCTAAATAGATAATATTAAATGTCAATAAAACTGTTTAGTAACTTGTTATTTGTTATCTAAGTTCAAAGACCTTTCTCGACTTCTTATCTGGGCCCATATAATACTTACTTCCTATGATTACGCGTTTTCTGTGATGTTGATAATATAAACTTAGGAAAATTATGCATTCTATGCCTATGAAATACTAGAGGAAATCCGACACATCCTCTTATCTTGGATCATTGGATCTTGGTAGCATAACTGATTTGTATGTTCACCTGGATAGCGGAAGATGCGGGTTCGACTCCCGCCTGTTAATGTTCTGACCTGATTAATACAAGCCTAATGAAAAAGTTTATAAATCGCGGTTTATTTTATACTCTCTTAAGACAGTGTTTTATTTAATAATAAGTAGATTCCTACTGTTTTTCTTTTCCTATACTGTTTCTGTTCGAAAAGTAATGATAAAGGAGATTCTCTGTAAATGTTTATTGAGATGTAATTAAATATTTTGCGTTTGTCGAGACATAGACACTGTTGCTAAGATAAACGCAACTTTATCATATTATGATACGAGTGTCTTGTCCATTTTTAGATAACTCATAGTTTAATTACCATTTTGTCTTTAATTTGCGATATATTCTTGTTGTTGTGTGTTTTCTGTTAAAAAATATGTTGAAAATGCGTTATTTTTCGACCTTCCGCAAGATACGTTTTTTAAATGTTTTGAAAGCTGGTTTACCCGAATGCATAAGTGCATAGGAGTTGGAGGAGATTATTTTGAAAAGCTATAAGTAAACTCCTTTCATTTTTACTATTTTTGGAACAACTCAGGTAAATAAAAGATGAGCTTGTTATATGTGTTTTAAAACCATATCTATAGCCTCATACAAAAAGTGACAGAAGTTTTAAACCCATCCCTCGAATGAGACTCGGGCACGTCACGTACGCACATAATTCACCCCTTAAAAGGTTTTTCGGTGACTGCGTGTCAATCAGCTGTTTTGGAGCAGTTAGCGCGCGGAGCATGCCCTCAGCCGGTCGTTGTAGATAGGCCGAGACACACGGAGCGATTTTTACCCGTGAACGTGAGACCGCAACCATAAATTTTATTGTACAGAAGGTAATCTACGTACATAGTGTGCTCGAGCGACGCACACATAGACACCGCTCGCGAACATGAAATCTCGGCCCAGTTCGGACCACTGCGAGCGAGAGTTCCATCCGCTTGAGACAGGTGTCTGTGAACTTCTTTCTGCAAAACAGAGCAATAAATAAAAGGTATTATGTCTGTTGAGTAGATAGTTGTTTACATTCAACATTAAACGGTGATTGATGTTTTTTTTAATTATTGATATAATAACAACATTAAAATTTTAATATTTTAGTTATTATGGGTTTATATTTCTATCATTTCTGTTTTATTCTCTACAATGAATCAAACAACTAGATACGAGTGCCACTACCACGATGGTCTTTTGTGAGCCTAAGTTGACTATCCTAGCGCGATCACCGAGCGTAGGTATAAAAATTGAAGTATAGTAGGCGCCACGAAAGATGAGACTTGACGAGCGCGATGCCGCACCTCCCACATTATTTCCGCCACTATGGCGCCCGGTCTCTGACCTCATACCAAAAAAGAATTCTTTAAATCGTCTACTGAGCATGTGGTGGATGGTAGTGTGTGGTGTGGAAACTATGTGGTGCGTCAAATCTAATCTTTCGTGGGTGTATTGTACCTACCTACCTTCTGTACTCAATCTGTACTAGCTATTTTGTGCCGCAACCGCATTGAGTGTGAAAGCAAAATCATGACGAGATTTACGCTATGTATTCTGTGTACTAAATGCGCGGTTGTCTGCGGCACTGGCGGGCACGCGTGGGTCGCGGTCACTCGCTGACGCGGCGGGCTTCGTCTGTTTTTCCCTTGTGAAGTTTACGAGCGTTCTCGCAACCGCGGCGACTGCGGGACCGCTTAAAACCGCGGTCTTTTGAGTTTTGAAATAAAACAGCCGTCCTGCCGCGGTTTCGGGTAAAAACCGCTCCGTGAGTTCTTAGCTGTAGTGTGGTCGTCGGGTTGCAACACACTTGCACGTATCGCCCGGTGCTGACCTTGTGACATGGTGCGTGTCGCGTTAACCTGACATTGACCCTTAGATTGGTGACGTTGGCGTGAACCAAGATCGCGTTGTAAAGTACTAAGTACTCTAAGGTACCAACATTCTTAGATGAAATTTAAATAAAAACAAGTGAGCGACGCTCTCATGAAATAGAAAGCGACGAAGCAGCTTAAACCTAAACGATTTATTGACCGCACGATCGGTTCGTCTTTCTCGCTTTTATCTTTATCATTTTAATTTAAACTGGGACCATTCACTACGTTATATGTCTATGTTTAATGTAAGCCCTATTCCATGTCTTTTAAATTCAAACAGTCGAAAGGATTAAGTCATGTAAAAAGAAACCTGCAGACATAGATTGGTTAAATTAAAAATGGTGGTGTGATTCATCCTTGAAATCAACATTCGTTGTATTGTGTGCTATTCCAGATCTTTAAAAACTAGAAGGCGATGTCAGTGCTGCTATCTATACCTATATGTATAAAAATCAATTGCTGTTCGTTCATCATCATCAGCCTATTAATATCGCCACTGCTGGGGCACAGGCCTTCCCTATGGATGGAATAGGGAGATTGGGCCATGACCCACCACGCGGGCCAAGTGCGTATTGGTGGGTGCTAACGACTGCAGATGCAGCTGGGACCAACGGCTCACGTGCCTTCCGACGCTGGAGGAGCTCGAGATAGTAAATTTTTGGTCACCCATCCAATGACCGACCACTGCGAAAGTTGCTTAACTTCAACGACCGCAGCCGAACGCGCTAACCACTTGCGCCATCGAGCTCCTTTTAGTTAGTCTCGCTAAAACACGAGAACGGCTGAATGGTTTTATCTTATCTTGGTCCTGAAATGTTCGTGGAGGTCTAGGGAAGGTTTAAAAGGTGAGAAAAATTCGAATAATTGCCGGGTAAATTCGAATAATTGCCGGGAAAATACGCATAAGTGCCGGGAAATTTTGAATAATTACCGAGTCGGCTAGTTATGATTAAAATTACAAAAAATCACACTAAAATAACACTACTAACTTTTTGGTGCTGTTGTGTTTTTGTCGATGAATAAGTTGATTGGGTCAGGGTAGACAACGGGGCAGGTGATGTTTTTGTTACCGCAAGCGTCTATAAGCTATGGTGGCCGCTTACAATCAGGCGGGCCATAAGCCAATGTGTGGCAATAAAGCAATACTTTAAACTTAAAACATGTACTGACTAATTATGCTACCACGGCCCTGATGGCCGCGTCGAAATTTTCCTAGCCTTAAGCTGCAAGGCAGCGCCATCTCTTCGCATTGTAGGTAACCCACAATGTCGAATGAATACTTTTTCAAGTATTAAACATTTGAAAGAAGAAATAGCAATTATAGTTATGTTTTTATTTTTTTAAGCATTAGGTAATGTGGGTTACCTACAATGCGAAGAGATGGCGCTGCTTTGCAGCTTAAGGCTAGGAAAATTTCGACGCGGCCATCAGGGCCGTGGTAGCATAATTGGTCAGTGCTTTCCCCGGATTGCGAAGGGTGCGGGTTCGAGTCACGTCCGCGGCCTGGTCCGCGTGAATTTTTCTTTAGTAAAACTTTTCTTTAGATTTAAACATCTAGCAGTTAAATGCTTAAAAAAATAACTTACAGCGAATTGTGATCGTGCACCACAATTTAAGCGGATCACTTTTGAGCCGCGAGTGCCATATCTTCCCTTTTTGATTTAATCTAAGAGACACTGCAAAGTTTACCCCTTTTTTGTGATAGCCATAAGATGATATGAGATTTTTTGTGGTCATAGATTCCAAAAAATCAATTTAAGAAAAAATGGACTAAGCCTGTTTACCCCTTAGCCTTTCAATTGCATCATCATCAGCCTATTAATGTGCCCACTGCTGGGGCACAGGCCTTCCCTATGGATGGAATAGGGAGATTGGGTCATGACCCACCACGCGGGCCCAGTGCGGATTGGTGGGTGCTAACGACTGCAGATGCAGCCGGGACCAACGGCTTAACGTGCCTTCCGAAGCATGGAGGAGCTCGAGATAGTAAATTTTTGGTCATCCATCCAATGACCGACCACTGCGAAAGTTGCTTAACTAGCGCTAACCACCTGCGCCATCGAGCTCCTCAATTGCATATTCATTGGGAAAAAAAAATTATTCCTTCTAGTGTGTCTTATTTTCATTGCGTTAAGTGACGCCAATCAACAGAGTACGTATAGTACATTATAATAGACATACGTTTAGCGGGAAATGCGCAGCCAGTTCGCACCTACATACATTAATGCACAATTTTCGACACATTTCCGTTAATTGTATTATGCAATAGAGCGAACATAGCGTGCTAACCGCGTCCAGTGCAGTGAAAGTCTAGCCCTAGAACACCGGTTCCACAGCTGCGTATAGCAAAACTTATAATTTTATATCAAACATTAATACGATATTACCGTGTCCCGTATTTTCACTTGACTCCTAAGTGATTAGTACCGGAGTATTGGAGAGTCTTTGGTTGGTGATAATGTGGTTCAACGTTGCTTTCGTCGGCACCAACGGAAGAAAGAAAACCGTACTGTTTTACAAGTGAGTGGAATGTTGTGCAATTTTGTTACTAACTACAAAGAAAATTGTACGAAAAAAAATCAACTGACCCATGTTCGTACCTGATTGGTTAATTTTCTTTAGATATTCATTTTAAATAAATACAAAAGGCTGATTTTATGTATTGGTTAATATAAATTAGGATATTGTTATTAAAAAATATGGGTGCGTATACTTATGTACGCGCGTGAGAAGTTATACTTCTTTGGCATCATTAAAAAATAGTTTTTAATTGCTTGCAAATAATTAATTACAATAAAATAATAAACGTGCCGAGCGTGCCAACATGCGCGACTAATAGAGATTCTATTTCTATTTTGTTGATAGATTTTTTTCAAGAGATTTTTTTCAAGACTCAATGTGCGGTTCAGCGGCTAACTTCATGGTGTTACTTTTGTGTTACAGTAATGCGCGCGCATCTTAAAATTTCACTCTCATCATTTTTTTATAACGCGCCCGCAGCCAACGTCATGGTGTTACTTTTGTGTTACAGTGATGCGCGCGCATCTTAAAATTTCATTATCATCATTTTTTCATCACGCGCCTAAAGAAGTATAGCTTCAATTATTTATCTGTTTATATAAAAGGCATACGATGGGCAACCGTTACTGATCTATCAACGCACCAGTGAAAGGAATGCGCTGTATTTATGGCACACAAAATAAAGCTATTATAATTTAGACATGCGCTGAGAAAGGATTTTCCTAAACTCCATAAAGAGAAGTTCTAAAGGGATTCTCAAAAACGTAAAGATAACGCGGACCAAGTCTCAGGCGGCTGCTAGTCACCCTAATATTATAAAGGCGAAAGTCTGTGAGTGTATAGGTATATTTAATTTTGTTACTTCTTCACGTCTAAACAGCTAGAGTGATTTTTATAAAATTTGGTATGAAGTTAGCTGACATAAATATATGGAAAGGAGAGAAGAAATGGTTGATATTCTTTAGGAGTGGGCAAAGTAAAAGAATTCATTTTTATACTTAGAAAATCAATATTAAAAAAAACTTTCCGGTGGATAATTCTTTTTCAACGCTATAAAAAAGGTATCCAAACAATTTATTATATTATCTAAGTATTCTCCTTTTTTTTAAATGTAAATACTAATGTTCTCCTTGTGGTAGAATCACAAGGTCATGTAATTTCTCGTTTTTCTACCATGGATACAAACTTACCAGAAAACAATGATAATTACATTACACATAACAGCTTAGTAATTAAACAATGTTTAAAAATTTTAGGATTGACGAAACCACTGGAAGTTTGAAGGTTTTTTGATATTTTGTATGAATTAAATATCGACAACAGAAAAATAAATTAACGTATTTGCTTCTTAGGTATTCACGCATACCACTCATTAAATAAAACACGCTTAAACGGGTTTGGATGCGTTAATTTATTACTTTTTTGACGTTTCGCATCCTTTTCGGGCTGTGTCGTCAGAATTATGTTTTTTTTATTTACTTTATCGAGCTACCTTCGAATCAAAATCAGTCTATCGAGGGTAGCTCGACAAAGTTAGTAAAATAAAACATACACTTGACGACGCAGCCTGAAAAGTCAGAAGTCTGTTTTAGCATTTGAAAAGGATGCGAAATCCAGTATTTTTGAAGATGTTCAAAGGTCAAAGTCAAGGTCAAAGGTCATACGGTTTTATAACAGTCATATTATCAATGTTTATAAATTTGAGCCTGACCGAACAAGATTGAAGTCAATTATAAAAAAAAGAAAAGGCCAATGAACCACTTTTAACTAAAAAAATCCAAAGAGCATGATGAACGCTTCACTGTAATGGCGCCAGTCCAGGAGGATTCCGCAAATTTTTTGAGCGAGATTAATACCGCAAATTATTTGCGGGATCCCAGTAGTGTTTTTTCGGGAGCCCTGTATCCTGGTTTTAGCGAGGACCAACAGATTCCTTAAATCTCCTTAGAAGCACAGAGGAGCTCGAGTTTATACAATTTTTGATCACCCATCCTATGATCGACTATTGCGAAAGTTAATATAAACCACTTTAATAAAGAACAACAATAATTATTATAAATAAACATTCGACCCGCTCGGCGCATACGCAACGGCGCTGGTACTTATATGTCGATATTGCCACGAACCTTGGTACGGTTTAGAAGCCTTGACTGCGATAACTTTCATACCAGTTTCCACGATTCGCGTGTGTGAAATCATCGGGGAGATATGTCTGTATATATTTTTGTCTTGCATTATTATGCGGTGCAAAAGGAAAGCAAAAGCAGACGATCCTCCTTATAATAAAACATAAAAAAACAAAAAAAAACTAATTGAAAGTACATTATTTTTTTTTCAAAAATCCATTTTTTTTATCACTGAAAAGAACTGGCGATAGACACTCCAGAACAAAAATCCTCCGATACCCAAAGATACTTTGAAAAGTATGCAATAAAATTGTGTTTTCTAGCCCTTTGATCATCAGCCTAATAATGTCCCCACAGCTGGAGCACAGGCCTTCCCTATGGATGGAATACGGAGATTGGGCCATGACCCACCACGCGGGCCCAGTGCGGATTGGCTCTAGCCTTTTAATTGTACTTAACTAGTAAATTTACACCCAAATATCGTAAAAATCGAAACATAACTTTGTCAAGCATTCATGTGCTGTGCATTCGCTGAGCTATTTGCCACCCTGGAAAATATGTCAAAATTTTAGCTAACTTCAATATTATGAGTCGATTTTGTAAAAGAAGCTTAAACACTCACACAAAAATGAAATTACTTTATCGAAATCGTAATCCACAATCCATAAGTAACCTAAAGTGTTATACCTAAGTGCTTGTTACGTAAAAGCTTAGGTTTACGGTTCAACGTTTCCCAGTGTGGTGTAACGAGGTTTCTCAAGTTAGCAATCTTGTTGGTTCCTATAGTCCGTACTCACTTACAGTACGATGGTTTTACTCTAAAAGGTCCTAATAACGAACAAATTTGCTTGACAAACTTCACGTTTGCCAAACGCATCAAACATAGCCTTATGACGCAATTACATTTGGTCGTTGGCCCGAATACGAGTGCCAATGGAATTCGGGTAAACGATTCAGTGTAAATGAACGGAGTTGAGTACGCCTGTATTCGGTTAGTTTTCGTTTTGATTACCCGGCACCGTCTTCCAGTCCGTTTCCCAGTATAAATATTGATTCGACATGTCTTTAGTGCACTCGAATATGAGCTAAATATCAACTGAAATGAAGCCTTTGAACGATCAAAGTTTGACAAACACGCAAATTTGACAAACATGTTTGATCGTTAACAGTACCCCTAGCACGAACCATTATCGAATTCCAATAGTTTGCAAACCGAAATGTCAATGTAAAATTTTGTATGGAAACTTGAACAGCAGCGGCACAAAGTACGTAACGAGAACTCAAAATCAGTACACATTTGACAATGACATTTCGGACTCGCAAACGATACGAATTCGATATTGGTTCGTGCTAGGGATACAGGGCTCTTAGAGCGAGAAAAATTAACGCTTCGTATCCTCGTACGAGCCCTCGAGTTTTGGCTTTTGTGGTCCACATGTTAACTTTTACCCGGTTTAGAGTATCGGATCATTAAATTGGTAATCGACGTACGAGCCTATACCCTTCACGACAACGGCTAACTAGAGCCGAGGTTCGAATCTCAGAGACGCCCTCAGTTGAGTCGACACCCTCAGGTTCGAGTAGTCTAGAGGCTCCAAACGGAGAGGAGACTCCCACTGTGGGGAGATGCCATCCGCCTGCAACAACTCTAGAGGCACTCGCCAATTCTCGGCTTGAGGTCCCTTTAGGATCTCGCCGTCCCCAAACCCGGTGACGCTGTCAAGGTCATCAGCGGCCAACAGCATACACACTCAAAAAAAAATAGAGCCTATACCGCGGTTTTAAATAGCGATGGTTTTACTCACGGCCCGTTGGTGCTGATCGACTAGCGAGACAAAACAGTCGTGTCAGAAGAATCGTGACAACATAATTTTTTCGCAGTCTGAAGCATTGTGTTAATCTCGAATCTCTCTTACTGCGAAATAAAAAAAAAGAGTAAGCGACCCAAACGAAAACACAACGAAAAGAGTTGTTCCCTTTAGCGACACCTATTCATTATCAGCCTATTAATGTCCTCACTGCTGGAGCATCCCTGTTCAATGGATCGGTGAGGTGCCCTGTAGATGCGGCAAAAAAGGTGGCGGAAGGCAACCAACTGTAGGTGGGTTGGATCCTTGCTTGGGTGATAGTCCTGCCCCCCCCCCCCCCACCTACGCACTGCTTTAGGTACATGGGCAGTGCCCACCTAGCCAATAGGTGCCCGTCAAAGGAGGACCGCAGTTACCTGTGTTTCAGGTGCGGGAAGACGGGACATAAGGCGGCAACATGCGCTGCTCCGCAGTATGCGTGGACAGTGGTCGGCCGGCTGACCACGTAATGGGGAGCAGGACGTGCGACCCTCCGATTACTTGGGCCAAGGCCCCTGACAAAGTAGTCGCTGAGTCATCGATGCCCGGACGGACACAAGCCAAGGCTGCTCGGACTCCCCACCGACTTCTCTCGCCCGTGTTTCCCCCCTCGTCTCCTAGGAGTAGGGGCGAAGAGACTTGGGAGACCGGGAGAGGGGGTGCCGGTCCCTGCATCGACGGCGAGGGGAGAGGGACGGGGAGAACTACGCTCCCTCTCCCGCTCCCCCGGGAACGGCGCCCCCCCCTCTTGTAGTTCTGTCCTGCAAAAGGAGCTACACAGGTACGCCCAAGTGGGCACTAGGCCGCGTACTTAGCACCCACGCGCGGGCCATCCTGCGCACGTCTGCGGGGTCCCCGCAATACTTCGGGAGACCCTGCCGTGGACCCCCGGCGAGGCCGGGAGGTTGCTGTGTGTGGAGACGCTGATGAATCCCTAAACGGGGACCCCGCGACTTCGCATTAAGCAGCGTAGAGGGTATTAGCAGGGTTTTTAGTGGATATTATACCGTAAAGCGCCCGTAAGAGTTACGGGATCCTCAGTGAGCAGCCACTGTGGGGGCTCGTAAGGCTTGCGGGGGCCAGGTGTGAGGTCCGTTCGGCGGTGTGCCTCTTAAAGGCGCCGTCGATTGTAAACATAGGTTTTGACTGCGTTGAAAAAAAAGGCCCTTCTCAATGGATGGAATGGGGAGATTGGGCCATGACCACGCGCGCCCAGTGCTATGGATGGGTACTGCTAACGACTGCAGATGCAGCCGGAACCAGCGGCTTAACCGACCTTCCGAAGCATTTAGAAGCTTGAAATAGTATTTTTTTATAATTTTTATTATTTTTAAAGCATGTAACTGCTTGATGTTTAAATCTAAAGAAAATATAACTAGAAAAAAAAAAAAATCCACGCGGACCAGGCAGCAGACGGGACTCGAACCCGCACCCTTCGCAATCCGGGCGAATGCACTGACCAATTATGCTACCGCGGCCCTCACGGACCGCGTCGAAATTCTTTCTAGCTATTCTTAAGCTGCAAGGCAGCGCCATCTCTTCGCATTATAGGTAAACCCACAATGTCAAATGAATACTTTTACAAGTATTAAACATTTGAAAGAAGAAATAGCAATTATAGTTATAATTTTTATTATTTTTAAAGCATGTAACTGCTTGATGTTTAAATCTAAAGAAAATATAACTAGAAAAAAATTCCACGCGGACCAGGCAGCAGACGGGACTTTTTTTTCTAGTTATATTTTCTTTAGATTTAAACATCAAGCAGTTACATGCTTTAAAAATAATAAAAATTATAACTATAATTGCTATTTCTTCTTTCAAATGTTTAATACTTGTAAAAGTATTCATTTGACATTGTGGGTTTACCTATAATGCGAAGAGATGGCGCTGCCTTGCAGCTTAAGAATAGCTAGAAAGAATTTCGACGCGGTCCGTGAGGGCCGCGGTAGCATAATTGGTCAGTGCATTCGCCCGGATTGCGAAGGGTGCGGGTTCGAGTCCCGTCTGCTGCCTGGTCCGCGTGGAATTTTTTTCTAGTTATATTTTCTTTAGTATTTTTTTAGTTACCGATCCAATGACCAAACACTGCGAAAGTTGCTTAACTTAATGATTGCAGCAAAAGCGCTAAACACTTGCGCCATCGAGCTCTTCTCAAGTAGTGACAACTTTACTAAGAATAATAAAAACTAAGTAATATTAAGTAATGTAATGCGAAAACCTTGCAGTATTCACATATCGAGACAAACTTTGGAAGTAAAATTAATCATTTTTTTTATTTCACTTTTATTGATTAAGCTTGATTAATGACGATACCGTGGCAGAATTGTTTTCTAGTATGCATTTTATTAAACTTTCATTTAAATCAAATATAGCCTTATCAGAAGCGTTTATTATATAGAATTTTTGATGCATTTTTCAGAATGTTTGAGTATTATTTCATAAATTAGTTTCTGAAGATTGCTTACTAAATAAGACGTAAAACATATATGTAATTTAATACTAGTTGTATTGCGGTATAATCTTAGGTTAGAAACTTATATTATGCTCTACTGTGATGCTCTAGGAGGCATGATAAAGCATTTACGGAAAACTGGAAGTGATACAATACATAATTAATAGTTAATTAAAGGTCGGTCAATTATTGTGTACATACTAAGCAATACAGTAGGTACACCGAAGACCTTCTGCATAGAATTTAGGAACTAACAGACGAGGGATAGGTACAACTGAACTAAGTAAATTACTACGAATATACGTATTGAATCGGAAACCACAGTATCCGAGCACCATCCGCAGGATACTCTAATAGGGAACTAAATTATATAACTCTAGCACTAAATCATGTTAACAAAATTTTAAAATCAAACTCAAACATCAATTTTAGAATATTTTGGGAATATCTTTAACGTGGTTTTCTGTTAAGAGCCCTTCTTTTACACGCTGCCGTACTGATCGGCGCGTAGGTAGATTTGCACTAGTATATATTGCATTTTACGGGTGATGTTTCGAGTCTTATAATATAATTATTAATGAACTAATTTTAAAAATATATACATATTTCTGTAGTTCAATGATGGTAGATTAGTTTTATGAAAGTTTTTGATAGTAATTCTATTTAATTCAATATCAAAATTCGAGGAAAACCTGCATTATTTTTTCGGAAAACTCACGGAGGTTAGATGTTTTTTAGATAATTAATGAAGTGAAAAATCACAATTCCAATACATTTTGTTACAACAAAAGCATATTTCTGATGTCGTAGTAATTAATTTGATCTAATTTATTGAACATTATTGATAGATTGACGCGTTTGATGTTATGCATATTATTGTTTTTTTTTCCGTAAACTAGCTGCAGTAGAACGATCAGTACAAAAAAAGGAAAATAGTATTTGCAAATATTCTACATTAAATTACAAAACGAAGAATAAATGTACTGTTTACTTCTATTGGAAATGGTCAAAATCTTTTCTATGGGGGTAAACGAAGCGCTCAAAAATTACGATATTTTACAAAAAAATGTGAAAGGGCTCTTAACGCTCTTGAAGTCATTATGTGATGCTAAATTTTAAGTATCATATTATTATGCAATTTCTTTATTGGGAAGCGACCGGGAAGTTTTTCGTGTACGTAGAGAGGCGAGAAGGACCATTGCCAAAGAAGAAAGGAGACTCATAAAAAAATAAAAAAAAAACAGGACAACAGCAGCCCATATCACCCATTTAAAACCAAATAATTAATTCAACATTAAATTAATTTACAAATAATCAATCAATAAAAAAATAAGTTCATTAGTGTCAAATTGTCTTCCGGGCTGTATGACCAGGGGGCTATTCGCCTAAAGGGATTGCTATGGAAAACGTTATCGCTTACTTTTTTGTTATTTCTGGCCGCCTGAGGTTTTCAAATGCCTCGCGCTCTTTTTTTTTCTTTTGCATTGGTAATAACAATATTAAAGAAAATGAGCGCGAGGTATTTAAAAACCTTCGGTGGTCAGAAATAACAAAACGAAATCGTAAGGGATAGCGTTTTCCAAAGCAATCCCGTTAGGCGGATCCCTCCCAGGCAGGTTCTATGGACCAATAATATCATTTATTTAAAAGTAAAATTGTTGTTATATATTTATTTTCTAAAGCATTCAACTGCTAGATGTTTAAATCTAAAGACATTTTTACTAGAAAAAAATCCAGACAGCAGACGGGACTAGAACCCGCACCCTTTGCTATCCGGGCGAATGCACTGACCATTATGCTACCGCGGCCCTGATGGCCGTGTCGAATTTTCTAGCATTTTTTAGGCTTTAGACTGCAACGCAGCGCCATCTCTTCGCATTGTAGGTAACCCACAATGTCAAATGACTACCTTTACAAATATCAAATTTTTGAAAGAAGAAATGGCATAATGGTCAGTGAATTCGCCCGTTTAGCAAAGGGTGCGGGTTCTAGTCCCATCTGCAGTCTGGTTCGCGTGGAATTTTTTCTAGTAAAATTCTCCTTAGTAAAGCTTTTACTAACAAACTTTAGACATTTAAGTCCATGTTAGTAATATTTTTCTTTTAAAAATCTATTAGTATAAATAATAACAGTAAAAAAAATCACCACCGCCACTCAATTCCATATGCTAATTGGAACACCGCTATAAACAGTTAAACGGCATCTCGCTTTGAAGGCTATTTTCGGACCTCTACAAGATTGCACGGTACAAGGTCGTCCTGTTTTCGCACAAAGGGCATATCAACATAGACGCAAATCGTCGCAACAACATTAGCATTCTGGAGGTCCAAGAGTTCTAGTGGTATTTTTTTTAAATATAGAAAGAATTTTGAATAGCCTGTTATTTTTACCCGGCTGCGCAATGCAAGAGCGCGAAGCGCGACGCGCAGACAGGGTTATGTGTTTAACAGTCTATATATGTATGTTTGTTCCTTTGTGGCACACTAGAGACCAAACGACTGGACCGATTTTGATGATTCATACATCAATCGATTCGTCTCAATTATGGGAGTGCTACTAAAGATATGATAGTAATCAAAATTCAATATGGGCAAAATTAGGCGCCATATTGTGACGAAGTAAAAAAAATAAGTTGACAAAATATGTCGAGTGGGGTATCAATGTCTAGATAATCAAAAATCATATTTAGGTTCCTAACACCATTTTTCATTTTATATGATTGTTTAGGATCTACAACGCTTTAAAGTTGTATATTAACCACTTACGCTTTTAATTTCAATCTTACGTTTCTATGGATCTTTGTTACTCTTTCACCTAAAAAATACTGAATGGATTTTAATGAAACTTAACAGTAATATAGCTCATATATGATTATTACATATATATATAATAATTTATGTAGTTATTGAGTGAATTGGCCAATATATAGCAATAAGTGTCACATAAGACGGAAAAAAATGTCCCATCTGCGAGCCATTTTGGCCTGCACTGCAAAAACAATAAAAGTTACATGAATGTAATGTAGAGTGAAAATGTATCTCTTAAATATCTATTTTTAATGTGTAAGTCACTACCGCTAAAATAGTGAATGAAAACTAAAATATTATTTGATATCTATTTCCAAATGCACATTTTGTATTAACAAATCATTTTTTATCAAAACAAATACTTTAATCGCTTTTGATATTTAAAGACGATAAACTTTGCTTTTTACACTATGTCATTTCGACAAATATTTAAAAAGTTACAACGAGGACAAAGTGATAGCGCGGTGTACTATGTAAAAGAAAAAGAAATTGGGTATTCGCAGTATCTGATCCTATACGAAGTACTAACATTAAAACTGTGATACAGTTCCTTCTTATTAAATGATGAAAAATATATTATCATAATAGGTATTTATGATTATTGAATTTTAATGAAAAACTCACAATTTTGCTGTTTTTCATCTTTTTTAACGATATTACTTAATGTTACAAAAAAGGTTTACTTAATATAATGACAAATAACCCATACTTCTATATAGGAATTCATTATATTCGATCTAGCTATTAGGGCACGGAAGCGCAACAAACAAACTCACTTTCGCATCTATAATATTATATTATACTTACTAGTGATCCACCCGGGCATTGTACGGGCGAAATTTATTTATCGGGATAAAATATAGCCTATGTCACTCGGACAAAATGTATTTAAATAAAGAAAAATGTTATAATAAATAATGTAGCTACCTTATGATGAATTAATATTTGAAACCGGTTCAGTAGTTTGACAGATTATTTGTTACAAACATACAAATCTTGCCTCTTTATAATATTAGTATAGATAGTAAGGACAAGATAAGTATTTAATTAATGAAAAAGATTTAAAAATAAAGTAAGTAATAGGTTTATTTGATTATATTTGTAAAAGTAACTTAGCATTTGTGCTTAACAGTGATACGATATTAGGTATGATTGCACTACTGGGAGTACTCTTCATTCGAGCTTTACACTACTAATAAAAGGGTCGAACATAAAGTCTTTGATCTGTTAAATGTGAACGCTTTAAAAGAAAACTACAAAGAGAACTATAAATTAATAATAAATGAGATTGCTATGGTGCTCTACCTAACGTTATGAAAATTTTATTATGCGCCTTTAGTTTAATCAAATATTATAAACTTTGCTTTGGTGATTGCATAATTATTTAATTTAGTGATCTAAGGCAGTTGCCACCATTGTCCAAAACAACAGACGGGAATTACTTCTTTCTTCAACCTGCGACATAAACGTCCATTGATAGGTATTGTATATAGGGTGATTAAAAACATTTGAAGTTAACTTCTGGCATCTACATATTGGGTTTCTGTGAATTATGTAGGTATATCAAACTATGAGACTAGGGACTGACACTGAATTTGTGTATATTACAATCTTAGACGTCCGGCATTGACATGACAATGCAGCCACTGCCAATTTTAAATAGTCGACGAATAAAAGTAAATTAATTTTATATTTACTGCTAAACTACTAAAAAAAACATAAACAAAAAATGATTTTTAGAATAAGTGCTAGTTTACTATAAAATTTACACATATTAGATATATACTTAGGTAACGACTTTATTTAACTTCACACATTTTTGCGAAAATTGAGGCCCATCTGTAGCCTTGACCCCGCTGGTAAAGTCTTTATATGTCTTAATAAATCAATCTTTTAGACCGACGCAAGGTACTTAATAATTCCCGCGATATTCATTCCCTTACTGAAGTAACAAGACTACGGTATATACCTTCTTAAAATACTAACTAAAAAGTGTGAAATAAAAAAGGTAAATTTAAAAAATCAAAAAACCCGACTGCTTAATTATTCTTCAAATAAAAACTGAAAAGAAAAAAACAAGTCCAGTAGTCTATAATTCTGTTAATAAGGAACAAAGCTACTTTAACAGTCGGGACCCACTGTTGAAAAATATTATGTATTCTTGAATATCTAATGGGTCCCGACTGTTAAAGTAGCTTTGTTCCTTATTAACAGAATTATAGACTACTGGACTTGTTTTTTTCTTTTCAGTTTTTATTTGAAGAATAATTAAGCAGTCGGGTTTTTTGATTTTTTAAATTTACCTTTTTTTTATAAAATATGAACATTTATAAACAGAAGGAATCGCATCATAAGTATGTTTATTACATCATCATCATCAGTCTACCCCACTGCTGGGCCACAGGCCTTACCTATGGATGGAATAGGGAGATTGCGCCATGACCCACCACGCGGGCACAGTGCGGATTGGCGGGTGCTAACGACTGCAGATGCAGCCGGCACCAACGGCTTAACATGCCTTCGACGGAGGAACTCGAGATAGAAGATTTTTGGTCACCCATCCAATGACCGACCACTGTGAAAGTTGATTAACTTCAACGATTGCAGCCGAACGCGCTAACCACCAGCGCCATCGAGCTCCTCCTATGTTTATTACATATGGCGCACTAAAAAAAACCGAAGTGGCCATTTACATACATTATTTAAAGACACTAATTATAAAGAACGTAGGTATAAGATGTCAATTAATTGCCACTTTTTATTTTCATTATCATAGATATAATTGGTGAATTTTCGTAAGAACATTGATGTAAAATGGTTTACTTCACGTCTCAGGCTGAGTTCAGCTCGCTTAAAAGTTCAAACTTCTGTTGGCGAGTCGAATCCCAAATAAAAAATGAAATTGAAATACAAAATAGGTTGAATCCAAAAGCGGCGGATGCAGTCGACGAAGACTGTTGCAATATCTAGAAAAATTTACTTATTTAATTGTATTATTTTGCTGAGAATTCTACAGAGGATATATGAAGGTTATTCGTTATATCAGCAGCAACAATTTTAATACGATAAACATACCTAGTAAGTTTCCTTAGATAAATCGTTTTAAAACAAACAAAAAAACATATATAAACAGGTTTCTATATAATAAACGACAAACCTGCTGGCAGCATCTCCGCCCATTTGATTAAAAACTAGTATTATAATATAAATGTCGCATTGTCAAATCAGACAAGTCATGGTGAGTAAATTGATTTTATTCACGGCACAACAAATTACTCCATCCCAAATTAAGCGTAAATAAAGTTCAGTTATGAAGATGTATTATATGAGACTAGCAAACCAGTGAACCAAATGTTCACTAAAACCTGATTTAAAAAATGTATTTAATTAATTGAGAACTTCGGAGATTTTGTGTGGTTTCGTTTGAAATTATTTAGTTAAAAAATAAAAATAACCTTTAAATAGTTAATTAAAATTGTGATAATTACAAAATAGAAATCACGTGATTTCTCGAAAACCGGAAGTGCTACGTTACTCAAATCCGGTTTGTAGTCTTATCAGACTATTCTTAACTTATAACTTAAATATTCTCTTTATCTATCTCTTACGGTTTGGCCGCTGAAACAGCACCACAGACGGACGGACGGACGGACGGACGGACTTGTCTAATAGATAAGAGATGCTGCCAACAATGTTATATACCCTAAGGGTGGATCCAGTTTTGGCGCCAAGGGTGGGTCATATATTCGTAATCAAGTCACAGTGGGTACAGATTCTGAAGTAGGTACAGATGGACCAAGCCCAGGGGGGGTCATGACCCCCATGACCTCCCTCCCCCCCCCCCCAGGATCCGCCCTTGGATACACCACGTACGCTCAAAATGTGTCCCAAAAATAATCGATTCTTTGATGTCGCGTCGAAGATCACCCTTCTAGCTTCGTTCGGTGTTTTGTGTTCTGTGATTTCGATTAGTGAGCGTTACAGTAAGGAGTTTCATAGAAACATGAGCTTGTTCACTGGCGAGGGGATTTCGTTACGATTCTGATGTGTGTGCGTTGCAGTAGGGAGTTTTATACAAATAATACTGAACGGCTCGACTTAGCACTTTTTCTTGAAGATTAATGTTACCAAATCGCCATAAAAATCTTGACCTCAATATTAATACGGTTTCAATTCTCATTTTGTTACAAAGTAGTGTAAGGGTCATGATAATTAAGTAATTACATGCAGACACTATTAACCTATAATTTTAGTCCTGCATGCAACCTTTGCATGCATTAATCGCTTAAATAGGATTATCATTAGATCTTAATCGTGATAACAAACTTACCTGCTATGTTACTTTATAAAACTACATTTTAAAAATGTAAGCCCTTATATAATAATAAGAAAATTACGTTTTCAACACATTTGCTCAAAAAATGCATTTCCGGAGGTTGTATACATTGTTCGGAAGTTCAAAATTAATTGTCGCCGCACACGGGCCACCGCCACATCCACAAACGCTGCCTCGTTAAGCTAGAAGCGGCTACTAAAGTGGCTGAAGCGCGCGACAGCGGCCGACTAAGGTAAGGGAGAGAGGGGTGGGGAATCGCGCGAGTGACGTGCGGCGGCGTTTTGTATCGGGGCATTAAGTGGCCGTTGCGGGCCACAAGAAGCGAGCAACGACGATTTGTTAGCGTGTGGCGGCCACCAGCGTACCGTGTGTGGCGAGTCCATATAAAATGTTTGAAAACTACAAGAAATATGCCTGTGGCGGCGTTTCGTGGTTGTGGTCATTGGCTCGTGTGCGGCGACACTAAAACGGAGCGTACGGTATCCTTCGGTCCTTGGAAGCGCTTTTAGTCTATACTTTTGTATCACTTTAATATGTGATTTAGTTCTAATTTTTACCACCTGCATGTGGCGCCGGCGTTTAGAAATCCGCGCCATTTTCTTATTAGAAAACAATTTGCTTCATTACTTAAATGAGGTGTAAGTACTGTTTCCTCGCAAATGTGTTGAAAAACGTTGTATGACATTCATTCCTCGACTTCGTCTCGGGCTTACATTCGTCTACTCGTTTGTAATGACCAACTTACCGCACAAATATGATAAATAAATATTACGCCATCGATGTTTAAAAATATTGGTACCTATATTGCAGCGAGTATTAAAAAATTTTATGATTGATTTATGATAAAACAAGTATTAAAAAATGTTATTATTGATTTATGTTATCCATCGACGACCTCCGTGGCCGAGTGGTTTGAACGCCGGGTTTCATGGTGTCGCCGACTCGAGAGGTCCCGGGTTCGAATCCCAGTGGGGGCAGATGTTTGTGTGATGAATACGAGCATTTGTACTCCAGTCATGGATGTTTAATATGTACTTCTATATAAATATACTTATATATGTACAGTATATGTATTCTATCCGTTACCCTAGTATCCCATAACACAAGCCTTATAGTGCTTAGTATGGGGCTAGGCTAATTGGTGTGAGTGTTGAGAATATTTATTTATTATTTATTTATAGATCAGATATTGGTTAATTGAATAAGGGTTCGAGTTAAACCAAGTGTAATTTAATAAAAGGAACTTACCTATTTTGTAAAACAGAATGGAGTTAAATGTACCTCTGTGAGTTCCGAAGCAACGATGTGGTTGTTAGAAGTCTGTGCGGAAAGAGAATGCGATTTAAATTGGAGGGCGCTGTAGTGCTTTTCTACCGTAATTGTACGGTTTTACCCCTTTGAGACATGATTAAATATAAAAAACTGCAAGAAATTACAACAACAAACAAATCCGTATCAATACAAAACTTTGACGTTTTATAGATTGCTGGGTTTGATTGCCAAATAAAAATCTTAATGTTAGTTCCGTTTTTCGCCACGCCCATTCTCATTCCGCACAGACTTTATCGTGTTTCGTAGTCAGCACGCGTGTTAAAGTTTTTATTAAACTTTTAACCTGAAGAATAGGGGTTACCAGTAGGGTTGCCACCCATACTTTATTATAAAGTATTGTACGTTATTTCGTGTAATTGTACTCTATACTTTATGCCAACAACAAAGTACTCGAAAATACTTTATTTAATGTGGTTTGATTACTCGGGCATAGGAAGATTTTTTGCGTAAACGGACAGACAGTATGTAAAATATGTCGCCATTAGTTCATTTTTGCACCATTATCGTGGCTGTATGGATTTGTATCATGACATTTCCCGTTGCGGAAAAGAAGTACAGACTTTAGTAGCTACAAATTATTTAATAAAATTTGCTAAAAGCAACGTAAAATATATTTTTAAGCTTACTAATAAAGTGGAATAAAACGTACTTTATTTTGGACACAATGTTCTATTTTGAGGTTCATTCACTATTTTATTGAGATTAGTATTATATTTTCCATTTAAAAATATTAATACCCCATGCATGAACCACTCTCGGAATCATATTTGTTTATTAATCGGTAAACATTACAGCATGAAATAAAACTAAATAACTATGAGTAGGACTTTTTGGCGGGATCGGGCAGCGTCACTTAAGCAGTTTTGTTTTTCTTGTTAAAAATTGTGTTGTGGCGGATGTTAGTGTCTAATAATGGTGGATTTTTAACCACTAAGTGTTCGGGAACATGTACAAGTGTTGGCAAGTGAAACAAAATAGCGGAAAGTGTCTTTCGTCGTTCCCTCAAGAAGTCCACGGGGAGGTTCCAGTAAATCCCCACACTTTTACTGAAACATGGGGAAAGGGGGATTGACTTGACTGCCACTTACTTTGACTTGACTTATTACTTTGACCACGAGTGCTATAGTATTTGTTATCATTTTAACACTTGACATTGGCTAAATGCACAAGCCGTGCGAAGCCATTTAGAAAGAAAAACTATGAGTATAGTAAGTTACTATTAGTATACTTACGTCTGTTCTGTTAAGTATCTTATCTTGCTCAAAGATGTGATGTGTGATATTATGATTATTACATTTTATTTAAAAAAAACAATCATTAACCGCTTCATTAAAAATTGATAAAGATTTTCTTTAGTTAAAGGTAAACGTATTTATGTTCATTTTTTATATGAATTAACATACTAATTTATCCAATGACCCAACTTGGAAGATATCATAAAACGGTAAATAAAACCTGTCTTATGGCGATGTTGTTGATAATAAATCCACATATCCAATACAACTAGGGTTACCAGATTGAGAAATCAAAACTTCTGGACAATATTATAGAATATCTGGACATTAGGATTTTTGGCTGGACAAAAAAAATCAGCATGACTATAAAAAAATCTTATTATTACAAAACAGAGGAACCTTAATTAAACAAAATTAATATGAATTAACTTTTTGCCACATACATTAATCAGCATTATCATATTTTTTTTACTATTACAAAACAAAGGAACCTTAATCAAACAAAATTAATATGAAATCACTTTTCCTGCCACATATTAGCATTTCCTTTAGCCGCATTTATCATTTTAGAACCTTTATCTGTATTTAGAAAAGATTTAAAAGTACAAGTTTCGTCAAAGTTCAATCGAATTATTGAATTCAATCCCGGGCATAGATAGCAAGAGGCTGAGAGGCCGCAGCGGAGGCAGTGTTGCCAACTCAGTGGAAAACCACTAATACTGGTGGTTTTTAATTTTCAGCTTCATTTTTGCTGGACATTTTGCCTAAAACCGGGACACTGGACAACGTGTGAAATAGCTGCACAATCTAGCCAAGTCCAGTCAATCTGGCAACCGTAAATACAACGTAGGTAATTATTAATCCGATAGGTATTTTATATAAATACACTAATGACTCAGTTACACTTGTCGTTAGCCCGTATTCGGATGCACATTGCTCGAATTCGAGAACCCGAAGCAATATTCAGAGTTGAATACGGGTAGGGATGCGGATAAAGTATCAATACCTGAGTATACTCGAAACTTTTGTTTCGATACTAAGTACTTGATACCGATACTGAGATACCGAAGTAAGATTCAAAACTATTTAGATTACGCGATACTTTTTTGAGTGCTTGACTTACTTACTATGCCAGCCAACTTAGCACTCCAAAAAGTATAGGGACAATTCAAGTCTTAAACTGTCTTCTATTTACACCATTAACATATCTATAGACTCTGTTACCGAGGGAAGTCCCGATCAAAAATTGAGAAACTAATGTTACTAGTAGTCGCTTCAACAAATTATGGTAGCTAAATTGATTTGTGATTTGGACAACTCGATCGTAAAATAAATTAATATTTTATAGTATAATAAAGTCAATACAGTTTATGATCCAGATATTGATAAAAGTCGATACAGCTGCTCAGTATTTATGGACCTAGTAGTTTTATTTATAAATAGGAGCTCAGTTAAATTAGTAATTATTTGAGTAAATATTTTCAATTAAAAAAAAATCCACCACCAGCTATGTAGACGTTACCTGCTAGCTTTAGGATCCTGCCGAGGATCCAAAACAAAATCCATTTATATGTATAGTTAGACAGTAAAAGTACTCGACACCCGAGTAACTCAGTACTTTTTATCCGAAACCGATGTCAGTATCGATACTTTTCATTCGATACCAATCATTGAGTATCATACTATATGATATCGATACTTTTGTTTCGATATCAGATCCCTAAATACGGACAGGAAGACAGTATCGGGTAACCAAAACGAAAATTACCCGAACAGTACTTCGTCGTTTACCCGAATTCCATTGTCACTCGTATTCGGACTAACAACCAAGTATAATCGCGCCATAAGTTAAGAAAGATAAAGTCAAGATAATCATCTTGTGTTTTTTATTAAGATTGTCTCACCTTATCCTGAATAAAGTTATTATTTACTATTTTTTCTAACTGTATTAAACTTAAGCGAAACTTAAATTAAGAGTGTATAAACAATTCTCTTTTATACGGAGATAAAGACCACAATAGAGGAAATTCTTAGAGAAATGTATAGTTAGGAATTAAAATATATGCGACTAGCGGCCCGCCCTCGCTTCGCGTCGGTGTAAAGCTGAAGTGTAGACTACAGTTTTTGTTCTCAGGCTTGTATTATACATAATGACATTTATCTATGATTCTTCTTATACCTGCGTGCAAAGTCTCAGCCATATCAGTTTAAAATTGACAAAGTTTCATACAAACTTTAATTCCCTATTTTATCCCTTTGAGGGTAGAATTGATCAAAATCCTTTCTTAGCGGATGCCTACGTCATAACATCTACCTGCAGGCCAAATTTCAGTTCGATCCGTCCAGTGGTTTGGGCTGTGCGTTGATAGATCACTATGTCAGTCAGTCACCTTTGAGTTTTAAATATATAGATTGATGTTGGTACTTTATTTATAACGTTATGTAAGTATACGTATGTTTTTATAATTTATGTTTTTACTTCGTCCTGTTTTGTCGGATGTCATGCGACTGTTTAATTTAAATTATTATAATGGCGATGAAATTTACGACTTGACTTGAAAGATCAAGGATCACAATATTTACTCCCCACGCAAAAAATATAAGGTATGTAAAATTGATAAAAATCTAATCCATAAAAATGATTTATACTTATAAATTTTGAGGGCGACATTACAATTATGGCCAATTTAAATGAAATTCGTTTGTTCTGCTTTTTCGATCATGAATTCATTCATATGTATAGTAGAAAGTAAAAGTACTCGATACTTTTTATCCGTAACCGATATCACTATCGATACTTCCATTCGATACTTATAATTGAGTTTCATGTAATATTGATACTTTTATTGTACCTATAATGATTTTAGGGCGAATATAAGAAATATTTTAAACTCATCCAAATATAACGTTACGTCAAATCATAAACATTTTATTTTTGAACCCGTCAAGATATTAAGTTATGAAGAAACATGGCATTGATTTATTTATCAATAAACTAATAAACTATTCCACTCCAATCCAGCTATACCGGTAGTGTGTGTAGTGAGCATCCAAATTAATATTTGTCTAGGAAGCAAATTATATGAGACACGATTAGAATATTAATAAAAGCATACAGCGTCACTTGATATTTTTTTAAATGAGGACATTTTAATGCTGGAGTGGGAGCTAAAGATAAAAATCTAACATCCGTGCACAAATAACTTGTAATTTGAGTTTTTATATACCTAGTTAGGTAGTTAGGGAAACTATTAAATGACGATGTAGGCTGATAACGTTCGCACAAACATCATCAGCCAAAATGACTTTATCATCAGCCTATTAATGTCCCAACATTAAGAGGGTAGGCGGGTAATAATTTTTCCATTCAGACGTTTTTAGACTGATTCCTCCTCGATTTTATCACTAATGAAATTATTTTCATACATAAAATATGATTTTACTAATTATTCTTTTTTTCGATTAATTACTAGTTTTTCCAAGTATCAAGAAGCTCTCAAAAATGCCCAAACAAGACTATTTTTTATCACCACTAAAGACGTCTAGTGCAGAAAAAACGCTTAGTACAGCTGCTTATGGGCGAAATTAACTTTTAGATGTAAAGATTTAATTTTTGAGCATAAAATTGTTGAGAGGCAAACCTCGAATTTTTTACAAATTTTCTTTTCCATATTCAGTGGTAGCTGCAGTTATTCCTATCGCACGGTATATTATTACGCGAGCGCCAAAGCACGACAGCAATACGTGTTTCAAATATCAATTTTCTAAATGTCTCCAGTTCGCGTCTTCATTTAATAGACTGATGATGATAGTATGATTCTACTTGGATCATGAAGGGAGATTAAGCCATGCGATAATCCACCACGCGGACCTACTGCCGTGATCGCAGACTCAACGTGCTTACTATTATAGGTAGACCGCTTAACTGATTCCCCGCCTACAGGCAGGCACATTCGTGTCAAAATTACAAGCGCCCGCCGCCCGCACCTGTCACGGACCCCTTTCTCGTCCTTCCCCACACCCTTTACCCCGCAGGCGAGGACTCAGTTAAGCGGTCTACCTATAGCGCCATCGAACCTCTTCACCGTCCTTAAACTAAAGTTTACCTTAGGAAAACTTTTTTCCTATTGTACCAAAATTTAATCTATGGCAAGCCAAGTTTTTGCTCAGGCCCCTTACGGTTTGCACCAGCACTCCATTCCAAAATTTGTAAATTAAATCAAATCAAAGTATAGCTCAGTACTGAATGCCTCTCACCCAAGAAATATCTAAATACCCACTGCCCCTGTGTGTTGCAAAATAAATAGGAAAGTACCAGGATCGGCGGCGGGGTGGTCCTTGTCGGAACATGTGGAAAAACGGTACTTTTTGGTGAGAACCTTTGATTTTTGTTAGATTGCCGCGGACCGGATTTCAACCATTCGAGACACGGAGGTGGTGCGGGGATCGTAGTTTTCCCATCCCTGTTTAAAGTTAATAATGATGTCTGTTCCAGGACGGACGAACGCGGCATCGGCATGAAGGTATACAACTTCGTGAGCGTCGCGCTGGAGATAGCCGTGCTGTACGTGAAGATGACGGCCATGTGGATATACTGCATCTACGAGTTCTTCGTGCCGCCGGAGCCGAAGAGCGTCAAAGGAGAAGTTATACTTGTGAGTCGAAGTTTTTATTGAATACCCGTTGTCCTTCCTACCATCATCAACCTATTAATGTTCCTACATACCATCCCTATGGATGGAATAGGGTAATGGGGCTGTGACTCACCACTCGGGCCCAGTGCAGATTGGTGGGTGCTTACGATTGCAGATGCAGCCGTGCCGAGCTCCAGATCATAAGTTTTTGGACAACCATCTAATTAAAGATCATTTCCAAAAGTTGCTTAATTTTCACCATCGCAGGCCGAATGCGCTAACCACCTGAGCCATCGAGCTACTCGTATAATACAGACGCAACATTTTCTTCTTCATAATAGGAAAGCTTCGATTGCTTTTGTTGGCGATTGTAGAAGTGGATCCAGGAAATTGGTGTATTGGACAAAGAAACGGAAGACGAGTGCTAGCGGGAGTTTCTATTGAAGGTTCAAGCGCTGCTCAGTTTGGGAATAGATAATTCTTCTGGATTGATTCATTATCCGGTTATTAATAAGAGTTTAAGTTTTAAAGAGTTTACTTCCTACTTTTAAGATTACGGGGTCAGGTCACGGCATGGGCCGGGAAACTGCGCTGCGGTTCGCGCGGCTCGGCGGCGTCGTGGTGTGCGTGGACATCAACCCGAAAGGCAACTTGGAGACCGTCGACCTCATCAAGGAAGAGAAGGGAAAGGCCCACCACTATGTGTAAGTTTAACGTCGTATTCACCCGCTGATCAAGACTTGGCATGGCTAGCGTTGTTGAGCTCTAACTGCGACTGTTTCAAGAAGAATATATATATATGTGTGTTTTTTTAATCGGATTGTTGTAGTTGTTGTATGTATTTCGGTAGTTTTATTGAATGAGTCACAGTACCACTCTCAGCTCGAGGCTGCTAAGATTTTGGTACTATACCATACCCTACTGATACTATACCAGGTGTAGTAGGTTCAAAGAAAAAAAAAATATTAAGGAGAGGAGGATGCTAAGATAACTTTAAGGTCTAGTAGAAGAAAAATGAGAAATGTGAGGAAATTTCATTTCGAATTTCGAATTCGGCCACGGAGGTCGTCAAACAATAATAATAATAATAATAATAATAATAATAATAACGTTTATTTTATTCTCACCACAATACAAATATTTTGTTACAGACATAAAATATTATTCGTATTTACAGTAATATATTGTGGAGAGACTGGTGTCTAAACTGGGCAGTAAACTGCCTGTATAATAGAACACCAGGCCCCCAGCCCATATCCCTGCAAAATTATTAAAATTTATGATAATCTATTTAACAAAACTGTGAATGAAATGAAACTCAAGCAGTTATGAAGCTGACCAGCTGCGCCCGGATTCGGCTCTTGTATAAAGAGATTACTTTGTGGGTGTTTTATTTTCCTTTAGCAAATTATAAAATGCGCTTCGCTGCACCCCAATGTGCGCCGGTAAGTGTGAATCGTCATTAACTGAGCTGATGCTGTGTCCAGATGTGACGTGACTAGCCGTGCTGCGGTGAACGATCTGGCGGAAAAGGTGCGACGTGAAGTTGGCGAGGTGACGATGCTTGTGAACAACGCGGGCATCATGCCCTGCAAGCCACTGCTGCAGCACACCGAACAAGAAGTGCGAGCGGAGTTCGAGGTCAACATACTAGCGCATCACTGGGTAAGTTCCACACTATGGAGTATTCAAATAAATATTTTGATTCGATCTGATGCAGATTTAAAACCCAGGAAACAATGAATGAATTAATACTCTTTATTGCACTATTACAAAAAACAAACATAAAACAGGAACGCAAACACAAAAGGCGGCCTTATTGCTATGGTAGCAATCTCTACTAGTTACTGAACTATTTACAAAGTACTAACCCAAAAATTTTGCACTGGGCATCAGTGTGGATTCCCACGAGCGGCGCGAAAAGATATACCCGATCAAATTACACGTGTTTTATAAGTGATGATCTCAGTATTAGTTATTTTTATATTATTTCTTTGGAAAACTTACAGCTATTATTTATACATGGAGGCTATTCGCCTAACGGAAATGATTAAGAAAACGCTAACGCTTTCGATTTTGTTATTTCTAGCTGCCTGAGGTTTTCAAATACCTCACGCTCATTTTCTTTAATATTGTTATTAACAATGCAAAAGAAAAAAAAAGAGCGCGAGGCATTTGAAAACCTCAGGCGGCTAGAAATAACAAAATGAAATCGTAAGCGTTAGCGTTTTCCAAAGCATTTCCGTTAGGCGAATAGCCCCGTGGTATCTAATTTGGTTAACTACTAGCCAATAACAAATTTTTCACATATAAAAATAATACATAGCTTATCAATTTCTGAAAGTAGGTATACAAGGTAATGGCAAAAAAACTCATAAAACGCCGCTCGTGGGAATCCACACTGATGGCCAGTGCAAAATTTTTGGGTTAGTACTTTATAAATAGTTCAGTAACTAGTGCTCGCCTCAACGCCGCAGTACTGTCATAAAATATATCCAGATTCGCGTTGTTACTTAATGAATAATTGACATGAACGTACAAGATAACTATTTGGTCGATATTTCGTATGCACTAAGGGAACTTGCAATTTGAACTCTTTGCTACGAGTAGTGAAGCTTCGTGGCACAATAACTTAGTAGCCAAAGAGGCTGTAGATCTCTCTGGCTATCCCACTAAATGGCGGCGTAAGGATATGTACTTTATATTTATATGATCTAAAGTTGGCTTACACCCACCACCCAGAAAATAATAGTTCGATTCCTAATTTTTGTTATGCCTATGACTTTATAGCAACTAAGTATTAGTAAGTCATCTGTGCTTTGTATCTATATAATATTGATTGATTTACGTGATTTACTTCATTCTGCCTGAAAGTAAGTGTGAGTGGAGTTCAGTCGTAAAATAAGATTTATGTCAAAACAGTACCTGCTACCTATTTATTTGTATTCAACTATCCACAATGAGTTCCTAGAACAAGCAGGAAAAAGTTAGTTCGTTCCCACGTCCGGCAGGATCGCTGCTTGTTTCCATAGAAACTTTGACGTTGGCAATACTAATACGTTCTGAGGAGCTATTCTCGCTTATCTCTCCATCACCTTTTCTTCAGAGAACCACGCGCGCTGGCCTACGTTGCCACCGACTTACTGTGGTCACTATTCCTACACGAACAAAGAAATTTGGCGATTCATTTCTTTGTCGTACTATTCGTAAGTGGAATTCTTTACCCGCGCACGTGTTCCCTCCTTTTTATAATCTGAGGTCCTTTAAGAGAGGCGTGAAGAAGCATTTTTGCGGGCCGGCAAGGTGAGGATGGTTGGTGTAGCAGTTTATAACTGCTGTAACAGCTATCTTTGCGTTTCGACTTTACCACTTAACATCAGGTGGGGTAGAGTCATTTGCCTACTTAGTTAGGCCTGGGGTACGGTACTCCGAATGATATCGTTACATATGGTCTTTACAGTTAGTGCAAGCGTTTCTGCCGAATATGATGGAGCGCAACCACGGCCACATCGTGGGCATGTCGTCGATGGCGGGCGTGGTGGGGCTGCGCAACCTGGTGCCCTACTGCGCCACCAAGTTCGCCGTGCGCGGCTTCATGGAGGCACTGCATGAGGAACTGAGAGAAGACCCCAGAGACTACAGCGGGGTTAGTTTACCGAAGGCTTATCATAATGAGTGTTTTGTCGCTATATAGGGACTTCATGGTTTTATTGGAGGAAAAGCTACTCGGACTCCAAGGACTACAATGGGGTAAGCTGGCCGTAGCAGTATTATAATCATTGTGCTCTGAAGATTTATAGGCATACTGCGCCACCAAGTTCGCCGTGTGCGTCTTCATGGAGGCACTGCATGAGGAGCTGAGAGAAGACCCCAGGGACTACAGCGGGGTTAGTTTACCGAAGGCTTATCATAATGTGTGTTTTGTCGCCATATAGGGACTTCATGTTTTTATTGGAGGAAAAGCTACTCGGACTCCAAGGACTACAATGGGGTAAGCTGGCCGTAGCAGTATCATAATCATTGTGCTCTGAAGATTTATAGGCATACTGCGCCACCAAGTTCGCCGTGTGCGTCTTCATGGAGGCACTGCATGAGGAGCTGAGAGAAGACCCCAGGGACTACAGCGGGGTTAGTTTACCGAAGGCTTATCATAATGTGTGTTTTGTCGCCATATAGGGACTTCATGTTTTTATTGGAGGAAAAGCTACTCGGACTCCAAGGACTACAATGGGGTAAGCTTGCCGTAGCAGTATCATAATCATTGTGCTCTGAAGATTTATAGGCATACTGCGCCACCAAGTTCGCCGTGTGCTTCTTCATGGAGGCACTGCATGAGGAGCTGAGAGAAGACCCCAGGGACTACAGCGGGGTTAGTTTACCGAAGGCTTATCATAATGTGTGTTTTGTCGCCATATAGGGACTTCATGGTTTTATTGGATGAAAAGCTGTTCGGACTCCAAGGACAACAATGCGGTGAGCTGGCCGTAGCAGTATCATAATCATTGTGCTCTGAAGATTTATAGGCATACTGCGCCACCAAGATCGCCGTGCGCGGCTACATCGAGGCACTGCACCAGGAGCTGAGAAAAGACCCTAATGCATGTCATCATATACTTAATTATAGGCACACTACGCCATCAATTCCACCATGTCTGGTGCCATAGAGGCATTGGACGAGGAGCTGCGGTAAGACACCACGGGCTGTAGCGGGGTGAGCCTACGGTTATAGGGCTATAGCTCTCATCTTCGTATAATGTCATCATATACTAGTCCTTGTCATGTCTGTATTATTATAAGTTTTCAAAGACTTCATGAAAGTTTTGCATGTGAAACTACGAGACTCCAGGGACTACTGCGATAAACTGAACGTTGGAGTTACCTTGGCGTGTTGTGGTAAAGGTGTACTGCGCTACGAAGTTTTGCATGCGCGGCTTCATGGTATTATTGGACCAAAAACTACGCGAGGACCAGGGGTTATTTTGGAAATAGCTTTCACTGCGACCAGCGTAACAAATCTTTATGTAGTTATATATACTTAACATGTAAATTTCGTACCTGTTGTCGGTGGCGTGAAGTGCAGGACAGCGAAATAGTTTGTTAGTTCATGACTTCGAACTAGGAATCCTTTTAGATCTCTAGGGAATAAAACGGAATGAAGCGATAGAACAGCCTAATCCTGTTGGTAGTTGTACCAGGCCAAAATTCAGAAAATTACTTTACATTATTCATTGGACCAACACCCTTCACGCACAATAAACGATAACTTTGTTCGACGTTATAAAGGCATATATTTAAATTCCCCCTAAACATTTATCCAGATCAAGATGACGGTGATATGCCCGTACATAATCGATACGGGGCTTTGCAAGCGGCCGCGCGTGAAGTACCCGGGACTTATGAAGATCCTGTCACCGGGCGAGGCCGCCGACAAGATAGTGGACGCCGTGCGACGAAACTACCACGAGATCACCATTCCCAGCTCCCTATACTACATCAACCAGGTAAACTGACATGTTGTTTTCATTGTTACCAACCTATTAATGTCCCCACTGCTGGCATTCATACCTTTACAATGGATGGAATAGGGAGACTTGGACGACCCAGTGACGCAACTGCCACGAGATCACGATACCCAACTCCGATTACTACATCAACCAGGTAAATTGTCATGTTGGTATCATCATCATCATCCTATTAAAATCCCCACTGCTGGCATACATACCCTTGCTATAGATGGAATAAGAAGACGTGGATGTCGTGTGACGCAAATACCACGAGATCACCATCCCAGCCCCCTATATTATATCAACCAGCTAAATTATCATGTTGTTATTATCATCATCAGCCTATTAAAATCCCTACTGCTGCCATACATATCCTTACTATATGTAGATGGAATAAGAAGACGTGGATTTCGTGAGTTGCAACTACCACGAGATCAGAATCCCCAGCTCCCTATACTACATCAACCAGGTAAATTGGCATGTTGTTTTCATTATCAACCTATAAAGCTCCCACCGCTGGCATTCATACCTTTATGGATGGAATAGGGCGACGTGGATACCCAGCGACGCAACTACCACGAGATCACCATACCCAGCGCCGATTACTACATCAACCAGGTAAATTGTCATGTTGTGATCTTCATTATCAGCCTCTTAATGTCCGCACTGGCGAAGCACGAAGCGGTGCTATGAATGAAATAAGAAGATCCATCCTCCTTCCATCTTCTCGTTTACCCCCTATAAAAAAAACTTATGACCACTATGATGATATTTAAGTAAAGTGAGATTGAACACTCAATCAACTTTCAAATTTATTTATATCTTCCAGATGTGCAGAACTATGCCGCGAAGAGTTCCCCTGTACCTAAAAGACTTCCTGGACTCTGGACTGGAAGCTGACTCGTAAACTGTACCCACCTACCGCCAACAACGCAATAGTCCAAATATAGATTTTTACGCCAATTTTACCTATCAACTTCTGTAGTAGTCACTATTATATTTAATACTACAGAAGTTGAACTATGGGTTTTGTTAAATTTTGATACTACGGTATTGTTAAATTTTGATATTCTTAACACCAAAACGGAATATCTATAGAGGTAGTTTTAAATGGCCAATTAGCTCAATTTGCCGCCACAATGCCTCCACAGCCAATGGCAAGCGTAGATTTAACATAACTGTTAAATCTCTAGTACCAAAGCCAGGGCTGATATCAAAAAACACAGCAGCTCTTCAGGCTGAAAAAACGGTAAAAATCCTGAAACAGATTTTCAACTTTAGTGGTTGGGTTGAAAGTACAAAATCAACGTAATAAGAGAACGAAACATTATCTAACTCGTTTACTAAAAGGGTGAACGGTGGGTGGGATTTAATAATGAAATTATTTTTGAAAATAAAGATACTTACTTTCATATATATCAGACCTGATGGCTTTTAACGCCGATCCAGAAGATAACGGAGAATACTTACTTATTTATTAATCAAACAGGATAACCGGATTTATAGGTAAGTAGGTAAACATTTTTTTCGTTAAGTAAATAATATCAACCAAGGTGCCTGATTCTTGAGTATAGATTTAAAATTTGGTGAATAAGCGATATGTTTGATTATTACTTTTAAGTCTCTAATTAAGAAACTTCATAAGCTCTATCAAATATACATAACGACAAAATGAAAATCTTAAAATAATATTTAAAATTTGCAAAATTGACTGTAGGCGATTCTGTAAAATAAAATGGCACTGCCGATTTCGATAGCTGCCATTTTATAGTAGGGGAGCCCAAGCGGGGATTTTTGGATTTACTCGAGCGTGGCAGCATAATATAAGGGGAGCAACCTTGCACCCAGTTAAGTACTCCCACGATACCTGAGCCCTCTATGTGGGGCCGAACGTCTAGGGCAGCAAAAACAAAATTTCAACGAACGGTCATGACTTTTGATCACGCCCAAATAGTCAGTCTTTTTAATATAAGCTACTAGAGGGTTCATGTAACGTTTCTAAGGACGGAAAAAATATTGATCTGCAGCGGTTTGCATGATATGGGGGTGGCCGTACGAAGGGGTAGAATATAGGAATAAATAACCGAGCGCGTCAGACATTGAGAAGGGATGTTACGTGAATCCTCCAGTAGCTCCTATTCAAAAGACTGACGATTTGGACCCGACCAAAATTCATGGTCGTTTGTTGAAATTTTGTTTTTGCTGCCCTAGACGTTCCCTACATAGATGGCTCAGGTATAGTGGGAATACTTGCAAGAAGCTTGTTTACTTGATAACTACGTGCAAGGGTCTCCCCACGAACCTCCGGTGCGACACTGTCACTTATGCAAAAAAAATGTTTTTCAGGATGAGCGTTTAAAACTTTAACATCCCAAAACATACAATATTTAAACATTTTTACGTGATGAAAAGCTTATACAGCTTAGCTATTCATCTAAAAAAGTTAAAAAAAAACTTTAAATATTGTATGTTTTGGGATGTTAAAGTTTTAAACGCTTCTCCTGAAAAAATGTTTTTTTTACATAAGTGACAGTGTCGCACCGGAGGTGCGATATGTTATTCTGCCGAGCTCGAGTAAATCGAAAAATCCCCGTTTGGGCTCCCCTACTATTAGGCATTATTTTGATATGCATTACGCTATTTCACGGCAAAATGTCGCTTTGTCTGTAGAAGCTAGTATTAGATATTTAACAAAAATCTAAATAAATGAAATCGAAAGTGAGATTGCATTTTACAGAATACCTATGCTGATCTCGAATATGAACATAATAAAATGACATAGTGCATGAGATCTTTAAGCTTTAATTTATGGATCTATTGTATCGCCATCAAATTATTATTATTATTATAAATATATTATTGAAATCATAATGTAAGTCTCTACAATACATGAGTATACCTATTTGAAAAAAAATATACAGGTGGCCCAACGAAGAAGTAATTTTTTTAAACGCATGTGTTGACAGATTTCAAGATAAGTTTGCTATATAAATGTAGGTAGGTAATAAATGTAGCATTGCCAATTTAAAATATGATATTTTAAAAATGCCAATTGCTTAGTTTACTTAGTTAAGCAAATACTTCACCACCTCTTACTTAGATCAGGCTTATTTGATTAATTGTTTATGTTTATTCCGCGAACACTTGTGATAGGTAATGGATGTTAATAAGTATTGATATCTTTAAGTTAATAAGTTTAATACTTATTTGCAGATTTTTTTTATTACTAAATGCAGCTACTAATCTATTCCTTAATTTGTTTTTATTTAATGTAAATAATAATGCTTATTATCATTCAAATATTAATTTGCGTTACGTACTAGATAAAGTTGTAAGTACAATTCTCACCTTTAACCACGAATCTCACTAATAATATTAATGAATATCTAATTAAAAATTATGAGTTTCTACTCATCGCTAATATCATTTATTAGCAAATATTTTGTATAATGTGGGAAGCAATATTATAATGCCAAGGTTTGTATGACCATATAATGAATCGAATATTTATTTTATAAGCTGTCCACACTAATTTGAATATATTGAGAAATTTCGTTGTTACCTTCAATGACAATAGTAGCTGTAAGAAGAAACTTGAACAAAGTTTAAATGTAATAAGTAATCAGTCTAATAAACATTATTATTAGTAAGAATGAAACGAGTGCATTTTTATATGTTTGTTGTTAATGTTTGTTTTTTATGTATTAACCCAAACAGTTTATTTTTGAGACATTTTTGTAAATATTTAGATATTTATTTAAATACGTGGAATTGACCTAAAATTGAAATATCTTTATAAATATCAGTTTGTGAGTGCCATTTTTATTTTATTTTTATATAGATATCATTAAAATGACATTGATTTATATTTTATAAGGAATGATTCTGTGTATTGCATGTGATAGTTTTAATATTAAATTTTAAGGTTGTTATTGTGTTGTTAAGTACCAATCAACTGATTCGACACACATTTGACTGGGTAGACAATAAAATATTTTCAGTAAACTAGATTTTTTTATTTGTTTTCAATCTTATCTTTTGACGCTACAACCAAGTTCCCATAAAAAAACCAGAATGAGATTTTCCATATAATAAAGGAGAATAACCAATAAATTATTTTGTTGAAATTTACCTGAATATTTTAAAAGGGTAATTATAACGAACTAGCAAACCAGTGAACCAAATGTTCACCAAAACCTGATTTAAAAAAAAAATTAATTGAGAACTTCGTAGATTTTGTGTGGTTTCGTTTGAAATTCGTGATTTCTCGAAAACCGGAAGTGCTACGTTACTCAAATCCGGTTTGTAGTCTTATCAGACTATTCTTAACTTATAACTTAAATATTCTCTTTATCTATCTCTTACGGTTTGGCCGCTGAAACAGCACCACAGACGGACGGACGGGCTTGTCTAATAGATAAGAGATTTTCTTTATATCTTTCTTTATTCATTTCTAATCTATATGGTGCCAAATTACCTCTCGGTGAATAATTACCTCTCGATTTGCAGCGCCTGTCTGAATAAATATAAGAATCTTCACCTATCAGCCCCTCTAGCATGACCACCGAAACGGGATATGATAAAGCGATATATCGGCATTATCTGTCTGTCAGACTACTGTCAAACTCCACTGTAGTCTGACAGTTAGGCGCTTTGCAGACGACGGGGCGGGGCAGGCCGGTTAATTTCGCCGCGAACGATAGCACAAAGTGAATCCTATATTACAAACGCACACAGAGGGCAGAAAGACCACGCCGCAGGTGCCCGGCGGGCAGTGGCGGCACGGCATGTTCGCGGCTGCCCGCCGTGGATCATACAAACCAGTTTATATGCAGTAACGCAGACGGCGGCGCGGGGCGGTCAGCTCAATCCGCGCCACGCGCTTTTTAGTGATGGACTATTCACTAGAACGAACGTCCTGAACTGACCGCCTCTGCCCGTCCGTCGTGTGCTTTGTGTACGCGGCGCGGGCAGCCGCAGACATCGACGGGCAGACGCGGTTTTTATTGCTTCGCGGACAAAATGCCTGCCTCGCCCCGGCGTCGTCTGCAAAACGCCTTAATGCCAATATATCGCTTTATCATATCCCGTTTCGGTGGTCATGCTACAGGGGCAGAACTCAGAAGGCCACAGGAAAAAATAACACTTACCAACGTATCTTCTGGTGGTGTTGTGCTTAAGACACTTACCAGACAATGTGTTATGATAAACGAGCGATTTAAAACAATGTTTTGTTAGTTAGCCAGGTAATTAATAAAATACATTTTGTATCCTATTGTTTTATTCCAAGATATATAGACAGATCTGTTCCTCTAACATACATTTGCATACAACTTTATACAATCTACACATGATAGGGTAAAGATATACATAGACATGACTACCGAGTGTTTTGGCTTTGATTAGGCAATAATTAAATCAATAATTGTTTTAAAGCCCTAGTTACATTGGTTGAGTATTAAGTACCTAAAATAACCAATGTTGACTTGCGCTTAAGCCTTGAGTTAGAATTTCGCACAGTTATTCGCATTAGCCTAAATTAAAGATAGCAGTATATCCTTTTGTATTAGGTTATACCTGTAATGATAGATGTAAGTGATTATTAAATAAATAAATAAATCTTTTTACACTGAATGAAAGGGAGAGACTGCTGTCAGATTAATTATGGGCAAACACAAAAAGCCATTTAGTCATGTTATGTAAAACAGAATCCTCAATTTTGCCAGAACAACTTTGATACAATACGGATAGATTTTTGTATCTTACTTACACTACTCACTGACGTTATAGTTATATCGAGTGTTTTCCCGTTCCTACATCACAAATTTACTTTAAAAACAAAAAGTCGAAAAAGATTTCAATACGTCAGCCAACATAGGTTGATGTCTGCTAGCTTTTTTTACAAGTTTATGATTATAATTGTTCAAACTTCAAGTTTGTACTTATTATCCAAATAAATGTTTCAGTTAGGAATATTATTTTAGGAAGTAGGTGACTAATGCTCTATACTTAATTTATTTTAACAAACGCCATACATACTTAGTTTACAGCTTGCCAGCAAGATATAATGTTTATCAGCATTAATTGCATTCACCTAATTGGTCAAACAATAAAAAAAATGCTATTGCTAATAGAATAATTATATAATATAAGATATTCAAATAGACAACAACCTAATGCTAATCATATAACAATATTTTAACATAGATGACGTCGCGTCGGTCAATTCTTCAAAATATACCATTAGGTAAATATTAAGAATTATTTAAATTCACACTCATTATAAAATTAATATGAGATTGAATTACCAAAAATTTTGTTCAGATTAAAATTTTGAAATAACACTTAAGATGTGAGCATAATGAATAAAAGCAAAATCTATAAATATCTTTTTTATTTGGTTTGAACAACCTTCGTACGTTCACATAGCACATAGTAAATTACATATGACTCGACCACTGTCGTTCGAATCTTAGCCCCTCTAGCATGACCACCGAAACGGGATATGATAAAGCGATATATCGACATTACTTGTCAGACTACTGTCAAACTCCGTAGTCTGACAGTTAATGCCGATATATCGCTTTATCATATCCCGTTTCGGTGGTCATGCTAGAGGGGTAGAGATGAGTCATATCATAGTGTAATAAATACGCGGTTATATGAGGCACACTGCGAGTGCAAACGCAGGTGAACCCTTAAGGTAAGGTTTCGAAGCGAGCGTCAGTGACGCCGTGACAGAGCGTCAGACAGAATTTCTATGTAAATGACATCGTCAGTGCCGCTTTGACCGATGCTGACATTCTGTCAGATCTGACGCTCTGTCGCCCAAAGCTCACCTTTATAGAATAAGTAGCATTTCACGTTTTGCTAAAAACATCTTCAGCGGCCCTTCGTTTGATTACTTTTAGATGTAAATTATTTTGTTTTAACATGACTAGGATTGATTAATAGCAAATAGCCTAAAAAATATTTACGCGTAATTAAACGTTCATTAAACACTGTAGTCTAGATTGTACTTAGAAGTTTGTTCTTTTCTTCTAATACGTAGTTAACATTGTACATAATTATTTAAGCGAACATTCTAATTAATTAAAATAGTTGACTAGACAGACACATTCTATTTACAGTTTAGTAACTGACAATAATAAATTGCTTTAACAATAAATGCGTTTATTTATCCTTTATTTTAGTAAATCATGTTATCATTTAATTTACAAACTAATATTTATATGTGTGCCAAGCCAGTTTTATCGACATTTATGTCGCTTTCACAAAAATACATCTTTTTTAAAGATATTTTATTATTTAATATATTATTTATAACACTTAGAATTATGACGGTAATGGAATTGTCAACCTAATGTTAGCTAAAGCATAATTATTTTATTTTAGGAATGTTATCAATTATATTACTATAGTATAGTTTTCAGCTTGTATGTGTATTCAGTTTTGGAGTCCAATTTATGTATATATTTAGGAAATAGAAGGCAAAATATTGTTCTATTCTGTCGGCTTTAAATATGGAAGGTTATAAATACCTTATACATAGCTAGGTACTTCACTAACTCCACATAAATTATAATAATAGTGGTAAGGAAAAAAAAACTCCATATAAGGTAAAAATATTGCCACAAACTACCAGTTAAAAAAAACTCGTTTAAAAAGAATACGTTGTAAAAAGTCTTTACTTATTTTATATTTCTAATAATCAAAATATTTTATCTACAATAACTTTGCAATCTGCAAAATACGTATTATTGTTTTAATCATTTCTTAAGTTTTCTATCTTACAATTTATTTATGTATATTAAGTTTATTTAAATATTATGCAAATATATTAATAATTGACAATCACATTAAACGCGTAGTCATGAAAGAGATAATAAACAAACATATTTTTAATTTTGTGGGTATTTCAAATTAGTTGTTGAAATAAAAGATATACACAATGATTGAGTTTAAACTAGGTATGAAATAAAAGATAAATTTTAATGTTGTTATCCTCAAATGAACATAATGCTAACTAATGCATAATTATTTTAACTGAAAGTTATAAATTTATTATTTTATATTTAAATTTCTTAAATGAAATACAATTTATAAAAAAAACTTATGGAATAACTGAATTGTTAGAATATCAGAAAAAACTTATTTAGTTGCTTATCTTAAATTTAAAAATATTGCACATTTCGATAAGATACTAAGATCCATTCCATCTGGTCCACTAGCCTTCATAATTTCACAATTATTGTGCTTTAAAAGTAATCAATAATAAATAAATAAAATATATTTGATAGTTCAATAAGATGATGAATAGTAAACGGATAAACAGTGTTTTATCCTCTATACCAAAATAAATACAGCAAAATAATACTTAATCCAAAATATAAAAAAAAACCTGTTTTAGACTAAAATAATCTTTAATTCAATTCGTATAGTATAATTTGAAGAAATTAAACAATGTTTTTGATGGAAGACATATACCTAGGTAATTTATGATGAAAATAATTTACCTATTTTTATGTTTGATATTGTATCGCATATATTACGATTAATAATTCATGTGTAAATACTTACTTATTACATTATTTTTTAATGATAAGTATAGGTACATAAGTTAGATTTACCATTCTAGCAGAATTTGAAAGAAAAATATAATCATTTAACTGATTTTTCGTTATGCATGATACACGAAGCCAGTGTTTTTCCATTCTTAAAGCAAATACATTTTGACATGAATACTCATCTGGTACTTATTTTATTTTTTTATTAATTTATTCAGTAAAGTATTTTTAAAAAGAAAGCGTTTGTTATTTATAATGTGATCTGCCAGCTTTCAATTTTAAATTAATAATAAACATAAAATTTTATATCCTAATTTCACCAATACACCTACTAATATTGGCATGATGACAGGACATGACACTTCGTGTCACAAGTACCCACAATTTCGCCACAACGTCAACAAGTATTAATAGTTATATAAATATTTGTAATACTTGATTATTTCTAACCATGCTACACACAAATATACACCAACATTAGCACTTATTCGTTGCCAAGTATATTCTAATATTATTTAAATCCATTTTGCGGGATTTCTAATAATTATGATCATTTAACTACTATTTTAATTTAATCCAAAGTTTTTTTACTAACTTCAAAAATGGCATTGTCATTTTTTGTAACAGTAACGCCGAGTTGTTTCATCGTCAGTTTAATTTGACTAGAGTTAAATCCTTTAAAAAAGCCATTTGTCAAATTTTACACATTTAGGTACTATGTATTTCGGGTGGCGCATGGCGTTAACTATAGTCAAATTTGACTACTGATGAAACAACACAGCTTTAGTACCTTATTTGACATTTGTCACTTGTTTACAATATTTATTTCCTAAGTTTTCAAGTAGATCAATCATTAAATAAAATAATACTCTTTGAAAGGGTTTAAGTGCATTTTATTATTTTCTTTTAATTTTACTTTATAGTTCAGTTTTAAAGGCTCCGAAACGTCAAGTTAAATTAAAAATAATATAGTAAAAAAATGGTTGCCTGTAAAGTCGGTTTTACGGGCGAAGATTTTACGTGACAACGTCTTTTTCTCGGTAGAATATTTATTGATATGAATATAATTAAATTGCACAATAGGAACAAGGAATTGAATGAAAATAAGAATTGCACAAATTTTAACTATAGAAATATATTTTGTTTACTAAAACATTGTACATGTAAACTTAAACTTAACACGAGAGACTCATCGTAACGTTACCGAGCGTTACACTTTTTCATAAGTGACTCCCAGCCGCAACCTAATTTAAGACGTTGTCACGTCAAAAAGGTACTTATTACCATGGAGAAAACTTATCTAAAGAAAATTTTACTACGATAAATTCTACGCGCACTAGGCATAAAAGTCTTTTCGCATTCCGCCCGGCCTAATGCCTGGACCGCGTGGAATTTCCTGTAGTGTAATTTTCTTTACATTTATATATATCTAGCGGTTAGTTGGAAATAAAAATAAATCATAAACTTCAATAAACTTTATTTTCATTTTACGTTCACTCATGTACTAGTTACCTGTATAAGTATTCTGTAAGATGCAATCTCACTTAGGATCTCATTTATACGGATTTCTGACAAATGTCAAACATCTAATTCTGTCTGCTTCTACAGACATCGTAGCGACATTTTGACGTGACAACGTCTTAAATTAGGTTGCGGCTGGGAGTCACTTATGAAAAAGTGTAACGCTCGGTAACGTTACGATGAGTCTCTCGTGTTAAGTTTAAGTTTACATGTACAATGTTTTAGTAAACAAAATATATTTCTATAGTTAAAATTTGTGCAATTCTTATTTTCATTCAATTCCTTGTTCCTATTGTGCAATTTAATTATATTCATATCAATAAATATTCTACCGAGAAAAAGACGTTGTCACGTAAAATCTTCGCCCGTAAAACCGACTTTACAGGCAACCATTTTTTTCCGTGTAATGGGGTAATGCATATCAAACTTATGTCTTAAATGGTAGCTATCGAAATCTGGAGTGAGATTTTATTTCACAGAATCGTTGACAAATCTGGAAAATCGAATGAATCGTTGGTCACGGGTGCCTGGTAGCTCTAATGACCTTTAAGCTAAACCTACATAATCCACAATTTTTTTGTCGTTAATCACGAATATTTTCAAATTGAACGCTATTCCAAAATATAAAGATGTTATTTTATAGCTTATTGTCCATATAATATACAGGGTATAACAAAAAAGATAAGTTATTAAATAATAGGAAGGATGTAGGTAGCGATTTTTTACACATTTAAGAGCGTGAAGTGTCAATTTATTATTGGCTTTCCAATTTATATACCTAATTATTTTTACTGTCCATCATGTCATCAAGTTTGTTAAACTTTGGTTACGCAATGCAATATTGATTTATAAAATCCAACATAACATGGTTAGCATTTAAACAGGTCAGATAGGATGTTGTTAGTCTATTTTATTTTCACATATTTTTTAATACATAATTTAAATAAAATATCTTTTTTTTAAGGACATTCGACATAAATAATGAAGGAAATAGGTATGTATACACCCCGGCAAAGTTCTGGTGCAACGACCACAGGCAAGAAAGCCTGCGCAGTAGCAATTTTACACAAAAAACGTCGCAGGTTTATTTGTCTATTGTCTTGTTCAATAAGTTTGCCGATACCTATACTAGGAATTTAAACAATAAGTTTAGCCTTATTGTTTGGAACCTTTGTGCCTCACCCTGTAGACGTTAAGCAATGAGCTGAATATTTTCTTTTCCATAATAAGATAAATATAATATGGAAAAGTTAGCGTTGCGCTGCAAAGTTCTTCATTATCATTAAAGATCTACAGCCGTATACTTTATTCAGCAGTATAAATACGAGTTATCATAATGTAACACAATCACGTCATGTTTTGAAAACTGACTTATAAGTACTTAGTTATAGTATAAGTAAAGGATCTTTGCATAATATTCGAAATTGTGAAATTTTAAAGATGTTCTTGTGCTAACACTCTAGGGATATTTGCTTAATAATGAAATATGTTAGACTGCTTAAGCTCAAGATTTTGTCTATAATGACTAAAGTACTAATAAGTCAGTATTCCATTAGCCGCACGAAATATTCTAAATCTCCGTGCCAAAAAGTATTTACCCTCGACAATGTTACGCACAACTTTCTGAACTAGACCCAGAGTTGCTTCCAGCTTTCCCAAACAAGTTCCTCGCGTGCCGTCGATATCTTAAAATATGTCGACATCTTTGAGATGCTGATAGTTGCGGTCCCAGTACCCGCCGTTGTAGAGCCAATCCTCTTGCTTCGTGTAAGGGTTCGTGCCTTGGCTGAACCACCTGTAACAATAAGATGGTACAGTGTCACCGTAGTGTCACAGTATAAGGAATCGTTTCTACAATAGCTTGTCCTTTTGATTTCAACACCTGTTTAAAGCATGGTAGTGGCATCGATGTCTCCCGGCTCCAGCAGTTGTATGAGATTATTATGAAAATGAAAAAAAAAAATGAAAAAAAAAAATCTTTAATGCTTACAAGTTCCATATAAACATGTTGTTGAGTATCCCCTTTTAAGTATTATACTTGTATTAAGGGATACTCGCTCTTTCGTCAATGTTTACATTGAACTTTACTATAACAATTATTGACATTAAAATTATTTCCGAAAGAAAATTAGACAAGTTCTAATTGATCCCGCCCCCGTAGCATGAGCACCACAATTCACATTGTATCACGTCTCATATCGCGTCCAGCTGTCAAACTCCAAAGAATTTGACACCAGAGCGCGACAAAACATTATAGGTGAATGGATATACCTGGGCTGCCACCCGTCCGCGTTCTTCTTGAGGAGCTTCCTGGCGGTACGTTGCTTCTCCTCCAGACGCGTCTTCTCAGCAGCTGCTCCGTCGATGTCTCCCTGCTCTAGGAGACGCACGTCGGGCCGCAGCCGGCTGTCCGTAGGGCATAGCTGCCCTTTCATGTCGCGCTCCAATTCGTTCAGGGACATCGCGAACTCGGTGAACTGGTAGTACTGATGAAGTATGCAACAAACAGGTTGGTTAATGTGGATAAATAGATAAACGGGTGAACTCAGGGCAATGAGTTACGAGAAGGGGATTGCCGAGTCAATGGTTATCGGTAAGCGAGTACGGTCTATGATTATGGAAATTAAGAAACTTTTCTAATCTTAAATAAAGTGAAGAAAGGTATTGATTTAAAATATGTCTTTTTCTTAAATTAAACTTAAAATAAGAAAATATAAAAGGTTAAAAAAGGAACTACACCAAAATACAATGATAGAGAAGTGGATAATAGTAATTCTGAAGTCGTAAAAGTAGCATTAAAACGTCCTTTTTGTGTTTGATAGTTTACTGCTTTGGAATCTATAACGTGGTTCGTGTCTGTCTGTGTATCTGTATGGAGTTTTCCGTATTTTTTTTTTGTTTTCTCTTATGTTACAAATTACTACATGACCAAGTTTCTAGACTTGGATGCCTAGAAACTTGGTCATGTAGTAATTTGTGGTTGCTTAATCCGAATTTGCGGTCAATTTTGGGATTGCGATTCACCCAGGAGACCCAGGGTTCAGGGTCAGGGTCAGGGTTACCATAACATTATTTTTTTGTGAATCCGAATTTGATATGAAATTGAATTTGATTTGAAATTTAGAGGTCCAGGGGTGACTAGGAAGGATCAGGGTCACCCAAAAATCGAAATCGATTTATTATTGTTAAGATATCATAAATATCAAACACCCCGGAATTGCACGACAGTAACTAATTCATATTTTTTTAATATATTGTCAAGACCTTATGAACTTTACACTGGCCACAATTTACCTGAGCGCTGTTAGTAGGCCTCGGCCGGGCTTCCCAGAGCGTCACGGAATTTGGTATGTCGATATTATAAGATTCATCGGGCTTGGGGACTTCATCTGTATTATCTGGTTCGTCGTTCTGAAAATATGAAATATTCAAACATTTTTCAAACACAAAAAATATCAAGAGACTGACATCAGAAACAAGTATTAATATTCGTATTATAAAATTTTAAGAAGAGATCGCCCGATGACGTGTCTTGCTAAAAGGCTCTTCCGGACGGAAAGGCTTTTGTCCTGCTGGTAGAATAACATTAGACCTGCTAGAAGCTCGTAATTTGTATCTATAGAGTTACAACTATAAAGCTTTCCAGCTTACGATTATATGTATAAGGCAGGCATTGGTAAGGATTAAAGAAAAGAAAACGGCGCGCGCAGGAATGCGCTCACCCACTGAAGGGCTAGTATGCCCTTGAGCTTAAGTGCGCCCACTTTGAAGCTGTTGAGTTTGGCGTGCACCTTCTTGAGCGTGCGCGAGGGAGTGTTTTGCGTGGCTGCTTCTTCGCTGCGTTTCTTGGACCACTGCTCGTACGCTGCGGAGCTGCAGCACTTAACATGATAGACTAGATAATATTGCACAAAGTACTCACATCTTGTATGGACATGGACCGCAGCGCGCCCACCTTAAAGCTGTTGAGTTTGGCGAGCACCTTCTTGGGCGTGTGCGAGGGTGTGTTCTGCGCAACTGCTTCTTCGCTGAGCTTCTTGGACCACTGCTGGTGCGCTGCGGAGTTGCAGCACTTAACATGATAGACTAGACAATATTGCACAAAGTACTCACATCTTGTATGGACATGGACCGCAGCGCGCCCACCTTGAAGCTGTTGAGTTTGGCGAGCACCTTCTTGGGCGTGTGCGAGGGTGTGTTCTGCGCGGCTGCTTCTTCACCGCGCTCCTTGGACCACTGCTCGTGCGCTGCGGAGCTGCAGCACTTTATATACTCCGTCCATTTACCGTATAGGAATCGGAGGCGCTTTTTGCTGAAAGGCAAGTGGATTCATAGTCAACCTAATTTTATTTTTTTATACAATACTAGCTGACCCAGCGAACTTCGTACCGCCATAAAAATAGGGGCAGGTGGTAGAAGAGAAAATTTAGGGTTGTATGTATTTTTTAATACCACATTATAAAAAAATAAACATTGTCCAAAAAAACTTAGTGTTCTATCAATTTCCTGGGATTACATTCCTCCTAACCCATATGAGAACACTACGTTACAATACCCAATAGTTTGAATTTTGGCGCGAAGGCGCATTATAGGTTTCAGATCACTACGTTACAGGTGGACAACCATTATCACTTATGGATATGAAAAATAGTAGCCGATTCTCAGACCCACAGAATATGCATATAAATATTCATAAAAATCGGTCAGGCCGTTTCGGAGGAGTACTAACATTGTGACACGAGAATTTTATATATAAGATATAAACATATTTTGACAGATGTTAGAAACTTTTTTTAGATTCACTTTTGAAAAGATGTTTCTATAAAACTTATTTAAACATTACCTCTTCTAGACACTACTAAAGTTATTATGCCGTTAGAAAATACTAAAAGTAGTATCAGCTTTTTGTGTCCAACGTCCGACGTACTTTGTCCCTGAATGATAATTCAAATTTAATAATAGTAATGAGTTATATTTTTATTCTGTTATGATCCTATTGATACTTTCTAACATGTTATTACAAAATATTTTATATTGTTAACAATTTCGCCGGTAATTCTATGGTTGTCAAAAAGACCAAACGTTGGTTTTCCATAGTAGGACAGATTATCCCCGTGCAATGATGGAACATAAATAATAAAATACCAATTTCTTACATTTGCAAAAAATGGTTTATAAATTTCTAGCGTTTGAATTTTGTCTCTGTAAGGAGACGAAGTTGTTCGCCGTTGTTTAGTTGTCTTCTTGTCCTAAAAATCTCGCATACACAGTACTATCGCCTGCTTTGCAATGATTATACCCAAGAAGAATAAAACATTGATATGTAGAAAAAAAAGTGCGGGAGATTAGATGGGACCGTGAGGCACGCCGGCATTTACTGACTGGAGCCATGAGCTACTGCCATTCGTAAGGACCAGAAATCTACGTTCCTGTAGGAAGTTACCCAGGAACAGAACTGAGCAAGCAGACCGTATGCCGGACGTTTGGAGAGAAAGCTACTTTAACATTTTTAGTTCCATTATTTTCATTAGACAACCAGATATGTCTATTGGATATCTAAGTTGTCCCCAAAATATGATACATATATCGTAATTTTTTTATTTCATAATTTTCCAAAGATACAATGCGGGTGATGACGGGGTAGTCCGTCAGTTAGATGATCAAAAAATAATGGACACGTATTTTTTCTTTGGGCAATCAACCAAAAAATGACAAAGTTATAGCGCGTCAAAGTTTGGAAGTAGGGGCTCGTGACGTCACTTTTGAGTGAATTTTCACTTATAAGTGTACTTAAACGTGACCTCATGCGACTTTTCAAATCAATATATCTTTGCAATGTTTATATTATGTGAAAAAAGAAAAAATACGTGTCCAATACTTTTTGATAATCTACCTGATAAACGAAGAAAAAAAATAGTCATCATCCCTATTAAGACATAACAAAGCAAAGTATTAGGAGTATTTTTTTATATTACTTTTTCGCGTTTTGATCAAAAGTTTTGATTTTGTTAAAATAAGAGTTGTCCCTGGGGACATGATTATGGGAAATATTTTGAATTTCGTGAGATATATGCCATTTATAAAGATAGAAATGTAAACTGTATTAATCAATGAATGTAAGTAAAGTTATTGTTGTAACAAAAAAAAATCTAGTTTGTTAAAAATACTTTTAAATAGTTTTAATTAGTTACGGGCTGGTAAAGTTATCAGAGTAAAATTAACTCAATTCTTAAAAAATCAGCTGCTCTGCTCTGCACATAATCATATACAAGACCAATTTAAATATGGAAAAGAAGAAGAAAAAATCCCAATTTACATCCTATGAATATTTAAAATTTGATTCACCCAATAGCATTAAAAATTGTTTGCAAGTAGAATGTAACTATGTAATACCCAGCATCTAAATATTGTTTCAAAGAATTTTAAATTGTGATAGGTAATGTTAACCAATTTAATTAAGTAAACATAAAAAAATAATCGATTGAAATTTAAAACCATACTTTTATAAGTTATACATCCATTAATACTTTACTTAATGAAAGTCTGAAGCGACATAACAGAAAACGACAGTAAATGGAGATCTGCCAGTTTCCGCCGTCACCCCTTATCAGCTGAACTTTCACTGGAATGAGAGAAAATGAGGCTGCACCGGGCTGGCGCGCTGCCAAAATACTTCTCAGCGAAGCTTTCACTTCCATAAACAACTGGAATTTCCAATAGCTTTGTATAAATGAGATATCATATTTTTTTAAATCGGTAAAGTAAGTAAAATACTGTCTCGAGATGAGCAGTATTGTATTGTTTCGTATCTTTTAAACTTTCTTTCTCAGCATGTTAAAGGTCATAGCAGACATATCAACTCGGAAAGGGATCGATAAAACTGACAGGTCTCACTTAGAAATAACGATGAACCCATCGACCCTGTGCAGCTGCCGGTATAAGGGCCTTCGAGTTTCCCATTTCGCCGCAACAAGAGCTTAGCCAAAACTGATAGAACTCACTTAACGTCAACGATGAAACCGTCGCCCTGTGCAGCTGCCGGTTGTTGAGCCCCGCCGGTATGAAAGCCAGCGAGTTCCCCTTTTTGCCGCAACAAGAGCTTAGCTAATGCTGATAAAACTCACTTAACGTCAACGATGAAACCGTCGCCCTGTGCAGCTGCCGGTTGATGAGCCCCTCCGGTATGAAAGCCAGCGAGTTCCCCTTTTCGCCGCAACAAGAGCTTAGCTAATACTGATAAAACTCACTTAACGTCAACGATGAAACCGTCGCCCTGTGCACCTGCCGGTTGTTGAGCCCCGCCGATATGAAAGCCAGCGAGTTCCCCTTTTCGCCGCAACAAGAGCTTAGCCAATACTGATAAAACTCACTTAACGTCAACGATGAACCCGTCAGATCGGTGAAAGTTCTGGTTGTTGAGCCCCGCCGGTATGAAGGCTAGCGAGTTCCCCTTTTCGCCGCAACAAGAGTTAGCCTAAACTGACAGTACTCACTTATCGTCAACCTTTTCGCCGCAACAAGAGCTTAGCCATAACTGATAAAACTCGAGCTCCCCTTTTCGCCGCAACGAGAGTTTTTTTAAACACTTATTTATTTATTACATTTTAAGTTGATGAATATAACATAATTGTGATGTAGAGGATTCGATAGAGTAGCCCATCAGAATCCGAGGCCGCGTCGAGATGCAGCCAGAGAGGTCGAATAGGTGGGAAAGACAGGGAGAGGAGAGGACGGTTTAATAATAGTGAGAGGCGAAAGAAGAGGAGAGGAAAGGAAGCGAAACAGAAAATAAATAAAAGGTTTAAAGGATGGGAGTAAGAGTGTAAGGGAATAGGTTTAACAATCTTGCATGATATACAGCCATTGACGAAATAAATTCAATATTAAGTGTCTCACAGACAGAGCCAAAACTGACAGTACTCACTTAGCATCAACGATGAACCCATCGACCCTGTGCAAGTCCCGGTTGTTGAACCCCGCGGGCTTGAAGGCCAGCGTGGCCTTGAGGCCGGCGCCACCGTGACACACCACCTCCATGGGGCCGTACTGCTCGATCCACAGCTTGCCCACGATCACGTTGTGGACGCAGCAGTTCACGTTGCTCCAAGTGTATGCTTCTCCCCATCTTAGATAAAAAATGTTGAAGTTTGATAAAACTACTGAATATGCTTATGCTCCTATTCCAACCAAAAAATTACAGGTTTCAACAGTTCCAATTATTTAAAGGTGCTTTGCTATATGGAATTTTATATAAATCACCAAGAACCACATGTAGTCTGTGTATGCAATGGCGACGCTAGGCTATGGTACGCCCGTGTACTAAGTTAATTAATCAACCACGGTGCAGCGTTGGCTCAGCGCGCTATAAGACATCTAGATGAGACCGCTAGAGTTAGATAGGTCTAGCGGTCTCATCTAGATGTCTTATCTATAGTTTCTATTATCTATAGTCTCATCTAGGTGTCTTATCTATAGTTTCTATAACAAATCGACTGTATTAATAATAAATAATAAATTTAAAAATTAATAATAAATTTCTAACACTCACACCAATTAGCATAGCCCCAAGCTAAGGTTTGTGTTATGGAATATTAGGGTAATGGATAGAATACATATACTGTACATATATAAGTATATTTACATATAAATACATATTAAACATCCATGACTGGAGTACAAATTCTCGTATTCATCACACAAACATCTGCCCCACCGAGATTCGAACCCGGGACCTTTCGAGTCGGCGACACCATGAAACCCGGCGTACAAACCACTCGGCCACGGAGGTCGTCAAATCTGCAAATATTGCATCTCTTCTATCTATTACTCACCTAGGCAATTCGACAGTGACGTGTCCCTTGGGTTGTATTTCAACACTCTTGCCGCAGAACTTCAGCTTGGGGTGTACGGAGCCGTGGAACACAAAGTGGGGGCTGTCGGCGTGGAACGCGGACACTGGCGGGTGGTGGGATACCTGACAAGAAAAAAGAAAAAATCTAGCACTTTCTTAAAGCTTATTTTTTTTTTTAATCAAATGACATAGCTATATAGCCATCCAATACAAAATATTGCGGCGCATAGAACTTTTCCACTGTTTCACGGTGCTAAACTATTAGCGCGCACGCCACGAAGCGAAGCCAGCAGCGACGGAATCAGCGTAAAGTCCAGCGTACAGAATGCGCGCAGATATTATGAGAAGTACAGCATTGCGGATTTTTTGCTTGAATTGGAGCACCGGCTGGGGAAGTAACATCCATCATACTGAAGACCACAGTAAAATAACTCTTTTGGTGGTGTTATGTTTCTGTAGGTGAGCAAGGTTCCAGGGTTCCACGGGGTAAAGGACTGGGTCTGGGTAGGCAACATCATCATCAGCCTATTAATGTCCCCACTGCTGGGACTTTTTGGTAACACAAGGGTGACAAAGAAGCAAACACTCCGCCTGATGGTCTACCGCAACCTATACCATCATCATCAGAGATACAATTTACGTGTTGCCTACCATGTTTACTCTTCATCATCAACCTATTAATGTCCCCACTGCTGGGGCACAGGCCTTCCCTATGGATGGAATAGGGAGATTGGGTCATGACCCACCACGCGGGCCCATTGCGGATTGGTGGGTGCTAACGACTGCAGATGCAGCCAGGACCAACGGCTTAACGTGCCTTCCGAAGCACGGAGGAGATCAGATAGTAATTTTTTGTTCACCCATCCAATGACCGACCACTGCGAAAGTTGCTTAAGTTCAACGATCGCAGCCGAACGCGCTAACCACTTGCGCCATCGAGCTCCTCCAGGGTAGGCAACGGTGTGAGTGATATTTCATGTATCGCAAGCGTCTATAGGCTATGGCCGCTTACCATCAAGCGAGCCATATGCGTGATTGCTACCCTTTTAATATAAAAAAAGATCGTCATCGTCGAAGCGCTCATCGCTAAGCCTAAAGTCGTGGTCGTTAAGGCTGGAATTGTCGTTAGTTTTGTTAAACAGGCAACATCTTTTTATGTTAGTGAACTTAGCACATCATTTCCCAGCAGATCAATATCAAATGTGAGTTCTTTTCGCATGCAGCAGAGTTCTATAGTTCCTGATACTTTTTAGAAATAGTTCTGGAGTTTTTAGGCGAATAATGACAATGAAAGAATGGTCTGCTAACTTCCCGTAGCATATCATTATGCAGCAAATACAAAACAAGTGTGACTTCTTTTCCAATGTAGCTGACTGGCTGACTTTTTCTAAAACGTGTCAGGAACTATAGAACATAGTTCCTGACACGTTTTAGAAAAAGTTCTGACGTTTTTCGCCAAAAATGTCTTTTAACAAAATGGTCTGCTAACTTTCGGTATTTCAGTGGATTAAAGAGAAATTCTTGCTAATTGTGCGCTGTGGTTGGCAACTGACCTGCTCGCAGACAGCTCTGAACTCTGGTCGTTCGAGTTCGTATGTCTCGCCGAGTAAAGGGTTGAAGGGTTTGCCAAGACGCTCCCAGTTAAAGGCCAGTGCGCTCACAGCAAAAGCTGAAAGAGAGTTTCATAGTTAATCTATAGCTATACTAATATTATAGATAATTAAAGTTTGAGATGTAGTCTCTGCATCTAAACCGGTTTTAAAAATTCTTTTAGAAATAAAAAGCCTTGTTATTTGTGAGTGTCATATGCTGTATATTATAAAAAAAACTATAGTCTACACCGAAGCGAAATGAAGGCGGGCCACTATTCGCTATGTGCGAAGTACATGGTGGGGGTATAGTGAAGCGATCGCAGCGCTTATCGTGGCAGAAATACGCAACAATCCGGGAAAGTAAAGTCAATTTGCACGGAGTTCGTAATAAACAAAAATTTTTTAAAATGCCTATTAATAGATGTTGTTGTGTTGTGAATTGCAAAAATAAGGGCACAAATAGTCTGTGTATATATTTCCTACATTGGACTGGAAATTAAATCAAAGAAATAAATGGATAGATGCCATAAAAAGAAATAAGTAAGCGAAATAACCTTAAATTATGATCAATTTTATTTGCGCTATATATTTTATGTGATATTCATTATTGTCTTTATTATTTTAGTGTTGATGGGTCGCCATGGTATCCCAAACCTGACGACACAATTTGTAGTGAACATTTTATGGGAAACAAAAAATCAGACGAGGAAGAAAATCCGAGTTATGCTCCTACGATATTCCCTGAAATATATCGAAAGAGGAAGGTTAATGATTCACAGGTCCTAGCTAGATATACACGCTTGACAAAACGAAGAACCACAAAAGTCTCAGATACCACATCAAGTCAAATAATAATTGAAGAAGGGAGTGAATTAAATCAAACTCAACCTTTTATGATCGATCAAGGATGTCAAGTCAATATGTTTTCTGAATCGAAATTAAGAGATACAACTTTTATTTGTATTAGATTAATTTACAGTGATCACTGTGATCCAACATCAAGAATTTTAATGACAAATAATTCAAGAAAGAAAGATAAAAGCTGTGGCACTGACAAAAAATCGTATGAGGATCAATCTACCGAAACAAAAAGTCAAGAATTTGTTGGTATTTCATCAATAACAAATGATCAAGAACTCCTAGATCCTTCTGGTGTGTCATTTAGCAATTTTGAGTTTTTATTAACAAGATTAACTATGAGAAAATGTACAGTTTCCACTAAAGACCGACTTCTGATTTTTTTGATAAAAATGAAAACTGGCTTGACATTTTCAGCATTGAGTGTGTTATTTGGTGTACAAAAAAACCACAATCTCACGTATATTTCATTCGATCTTACAAAATCTAGCTTGTTCAACTGCTAATTTAATCTTTTGGCCGAATAGAGCCACCGTACAAGCACCAATGCCCAAGTGTTTCAGTCCAGATTACATCAATACAAGAGTTATTATTGACTGTACTGAATTCCGAATTGAAATCCGACATTATTTAAATTATTATACAATATATAATAATTTTTATTTATCTTTACCTTACTATATTTACTAGAAATCAATAAAATACAAACTGATGTTATTATTTGGCATAATCCCGGAAAGTTGCGCATTGTAGGTGGCGCTACTGTCGTGCACATAGCGAATACACAGCGACAATATGACAGTAGTAATTTTTCAGTTAATACCTACTAAATTAAATATTGGTTAACAAACATTACCATCGTAGGTATATGTACTAAACTCAACTTAAAATCGATGCTGAGAACATTGTGAACTGAACTGAAATACAGGTACAATTTTAACTGTAACCTAGTTCAGGCATCCATTATTTTGTACTTTATATTATTATGCAATGTATGACATTATTTGAATAAAGATACATTTTATTAAAAAAAAATGTATTAATCATATACATAAAAAATATGCGTGTATCCAGTTGGAGAAAATCAAATTTGGAATCACTTATTATTTCGTCGTCTGGATACGCCAAGATTTTTTACTCGTTTCCACATAGGTGTTCTCTTACTTTACTGACCAGCGATATACTCCATCCTTGCGACAGGGTCGGTCTGCTCGGAAGCCATGCGCAGCAGGTGCGCGTACTCAAGATACTCGAGCATGCGCTGCAGGAAGGACAGCGGCTCGTTGAACACCACCGGCATCGTGATCTTCGACAGCTCCTTGCCCACGCAGTTCTTCAGCACCGACCACAGGGAGAAGTCGCCGCGACTGAATTGAGCCACTGGTAACGAGGTCCTGGGGACAAATTGAACACGCACGCTCAGTGACATACATATAAGTAACTATAAGTAACTATACCTGTAAGGCCTTCACAGTACCGTTAGCACGAACCAATGTTGAATTCGTATAGTTATAAATAATAACAAATATTTCCAACACTCACACTAATTAGCCTAGCCCCAAAGTAAGCACTGTAAGGCGCTTTGCAGACGACGGGGCGGGGCGGGCTTTTTGTCCGCGAAGCAATAAAAACCGCGTCTGCCCGTCGATGACTGCGGCTGCCCTCGCCGCGTACACAAAACACACGACGGGCAGAGGCAGTCAGTTCAGAACGTTCGTTCTAGTGAATAGTCCATCACTAAAAAACGCTTGGCGCGGACTGAGCTAGCCGCCCCGCGCCGCCGTCTGCTGCATATAAACTGGTTTGTATGATCCACGGCGGGCAGTCGAGGACATGCCGCGCCGCCAGTGCGGGCAGCTGCGGCGCGGTCTTTTTGCCCTCTGTGTGCGTTTGTAGTATAGGATTCACTTTGTGCTATCGTTCGCGGTGAAATTTACCGGCCCGCTCCGCCCCGCCGTCTGCAAAGCGCCTAAGGCTTGTGTTATGGGATGCTAGGATAACGGATAAAATACATATACTGTACATATATAAGTATATTTATATAGAAATACATATTAAACATCCATGACTGGAGTACAAATGCTCGCATTCATCACACAAACATCTGCCCCCACCGGGTTTCGAACCCGGGGCCTCTCGAGTCGGCGACACTATGAAACCCGCCGTTCAAACCACTAGGCCACGGAGGTCGCCCAGTTGAATTCAATTTCCATATTTATCTCTATTTTGAGATACAGAAATTTATACAGTTAAAAGTGGGTGTATGCAGTAGGTCTGAGAATGGGATTATTTTTATTTTTGGGCCATAATTTATTTATTTTATTTTTTTATGATTCAGCATTAAAAATACATACAACTCTAAACTTACACTCTTCTACAAACAACCCCTTATTTTATGACGGTATAAAGTTCACTTAGTTATGGATGACATTTATGTCTCCATAACAGTCGGAATTAATATAACATCCAGTGAATGTATAACATTTACAGCAATAGGAGGGCACCCCTAACCCCTAACCCTCGGGGATGACAGTTTTGAAGGGATCGACCCGAGGAATAAGGTCAAGGTCGAAGGAGTACCTCGGGATCCCCAATCCTGTTATATGTTTCTGACCTAGTTTCCGTCTCTCTCGGTTCGTCTTTGGTCAAGGTCAGATATCAGGGTCGACAAGTATTGTCATTCGCTTTGATAGAGGAGAAGATATTATATCAAGTGCTTTTGATGTAACAATAAAGGAACGAAATATTGGGGACTTGCAAAAAAAGAAGATACATGCTAGCAATCCCGCTAGTAACAAAAATTAACATAGAAGGTAGTGACCATGAAAGCTTAAAACAATAAAGGAATGACCCAGTGGGAGTTAGACTCTTACAGTTCTGTACCCACGTTCAAGGTTATTGAAATTTGCAATACCTTTAGCTACCATTGCGGCAAGCTCCTACGGCTACGTTCCCTGAAGACCCCATTTATTTTTATTATTCGATGTTATAGCGGCAACAAATTTAACATTCTGTGAAAATGTCTACTGTCTTCCAAGCTATTATAGTTCATGAGAACATCAGAGAACATTCTGACAGACAGACGGAAGACAGTACAGACTTAATATCAGAGTTCTGTTGTCATTCTTTTTTGTAAGAACAAACATTGTGATTTAAAATTAGAAAACGAATTTTAAATAAATTTAAAATGACTCCGGTGGATTCAGCGGTAAAAAGTGTTTTTTTTTGTTTGGTGACCAAAAGGACGGTATAACAGTAAACTGGCATTGAATGTTAGGGCTTGAAGCCAATCGTTTCATCACTATCCGTCATTATTTTCCAAGTAGGCTTTACGATACCTTAGATTAAAACAAAAAGAGAAGATACGGTACGCTAATACTAGCATCATATGAAATATGCTCCGACTCAACTACATAAGCAACTCTCATACACACACACTTCTTTCTTTAAATAAACATTCAATCGACCGAGCGAAACGGAAATGTACGTCGCTTGGCAACGGACTGCGTTTTCTTTTCCCTCTCTACATAAGGCTGAGCTGTATTGTTGTCCTTTTCTTGATAACAAATAGCGAATAAGCAAATAACATTTGTGATTATTGAAAAAAAAAAGTTTTTATAGTTTTACGAATAAAAGGTGTTGCCGTGAAAGTTATTTGATTTTGAATTATTTATATTCAAGATCAAATAACTTTTTTATAACACAGAATATACGCAATATTGTTAATTGAGTGTACATACAGCGTAATTGAATGTCTAATTTTGACTAAAGCGAATTGTGGTCATGCACCACAATTTAAGCGGTACACTTTTGAGCCGCGAGTGCCGTATCTTCCCTGTTTGTTTTAATCTAAGGCTGATACCCAATTAACAAATTACCACATCATAAGAATCGTTGCAGCACTCATGCGCCAATAAATAATAAAGCTAATAACGTCGCCTTTGTGTCGAGAGCTTCCAGGTTAATTTGGTTTTATCGAGTCCCAAATTCGGCTTTAATGTCATTAGGAGAATTTCCAAGCATCGGACAAAATTCATTGTACCGTGCATTCGAGTCAGATTAAGAAGTGGAAATTTTAATATTCCATTATTCTCCATATTGGATATTGGGAAAATAATTGGATAACTTGGGCTTGGGCAAAGACTGCTTTCATTTAAATAATTCGATATTCCGAGTTTAAAAACGGGAAAATTCAGATACAAAGATAAATTATTGACTTTATATACTCTTGAGGGTAAATAGCGACACCTCGAGTACAGATATTATTTTATTCAATTATCGAAATTTATACACTCATTGTAATAGTATACAATGCGCAAGGTTTACAGGCAAACTAGTAGTAGGAATGAATTATCTAACCAGATACAAAATTATTGTACAAATAAAAATTATTATTGAAGCACCTAGTTCCTGGGCACTTTTTTTGATTACTTTTGTTTTGTGTAATCTTATTATTTAAAATTCCTTTTTTCTCCTTTTTTCTTTCTTCTTTCTTTCTTTGTCTTTGTGAATGAAATTAAAAGAGCTACAAAATAGCAAGGATACTGCTATTTTGTAACTCTTTTAATTTCAGAGTCACTATTCCTTCTATCTACTTATGCAGCAAAGCCGGCAATTTTTTAATTAAAGGAGCGCTGGTTTAATTAGACTTTAATTAGAGACCAATGGACTGCACTTAAAGTACCTACAACTGCTTTTCTTGCAAGCTCCAGTTTCCAATACTGTATTCTTAGTACGGAAGAAAATTAGCATCAAATATCCGGAATTTCATGGTTAACCATTCGCTTCCACTGTTGCACAACAGACTAAGACCCGTATTATAGAAAGATTCTCAGTGATTGATCTAGTCTTGAGCATAGTTAAAAAGGGATGTCGATATATCAACCTCAACCATCTGCGCAACTGAAGAATCAGTGGAATCTTTAAAATATATGCTATTCCGGTCAAGTGGACGTGAGAACTCTATTGTAGTGTTGACTACCTCACAGAAGCTTATCGAAAAAACCAATTCGTTACATTTCGTGCCGAACATTCCAAGTAACATTAGAATACGTCACACCAACATTCTAATGTAATAAGAAAAGAAGATTAAGATTTATATTTATCTATACGACTGAAGGACTTGTATCCATGGCCATGAATAATTAAAAAAAACATTATTTCGGCTTCGACTGTACAAAAATCATTATAAGGACGAATAATTATTACAATAAGAGATCTGTATTCCACACCGCATTGATGAATTTAATTTATCCTTTTCTAAATATGCTCAAGACTAGATCAATTACTGAGATTTTTTCTATAATACGGGCCTAAAAGAATCGTAAAAGCAACAAAGTCAACAGACATTAATAAAAATGGTTCAAAGACGCAATTTATGCGAGTGCCGAATCATTATAACATGTCTTGAGGGAAAATCGCAAAGCTATAACCGCAAAGAGGAAAGAATATTCCATTTTACGTACAACAAATGATTTCATTTGGAAAAATCGTGTTACACGAGGCACTCGCGGCAACTGTGTTATCTGCGTACGTTCATATAAATCACAAATATGAGCTAACAAATTGACGTTTAAAAGCTAAAACGATAAAAGAAATCGAATTCTGACGAAAGTAATATCATAATAAATACGGGAATACAACTTTAGATGGCTTGATAGAATTTGACTTTGAAAACATCTTAAAGCAATGAGTTTGATGTTGGCATACTAATTGTTTTCATAATTATGGGCAGTTTTTTTTCCAGATTTCATCGAGTGCGATTGGCGTCTTATTTTAATTTTTCTTTAATTGGTTCATAATGGATATTATGAAATAAAATTGGTGTTATTTTGTGTTAGAACCATCTACGCAACTGAATCTTTAAAATACATGCTATTCCGGTCAAGTGGAATGACAACTTTATTGTAGTGTTGACTACCTCACAGAAGCATATCGTAAAAACCAACTCAATACATTTCGTGCCAAACATTCGAAGAAACATTAGAATGCGTCACACCGACATTCTAATGTAATAAAAAAAAAAGATTTAGATGTATTTATGGCTAAGACTGAAGGACTTGTATTCATGGCCATGAATATTTAAAAAAAAACATTACTATGGCTTTGACTGTATAATACAGAATATCATTACAAGGAGGAATAATAATTACAATAAAATATCTGTATTCCACACCGCATTTATAAATTTAATTTATTATTTTTCATCGTTCCGTGTGTCTGTCTGTCTGTCTGTCAAGACCTTTTATCTCGGGAATGCGAAGAGATATCAATCTGAAAATTAAATTACTCAGGTCTACCACAGATCCTTGAAGCTGTGAAAAATCAAACTTCTAAGTTAACTTCATAATAACAAATTAAGGTCGTTCAACTGTCTTTTTGTCCCTTTATCTTAGGAACACATGCAGGTATTGAGTTGAAAAATTTTGAGGTCCCTTTAAACTGTTAAAAAAAACTAAGTTGAAATTAAAAGACCAAGACCGACTAGAACTTGAATGTTTTTTTTAATAGTACCTATATATTTCACGTACCTACGTTAATGAACGTGCATATCTTACAAAAGTAGGTACGTGAAAGTACATACATATTTTTATTATTTTATCGTTATAGGTACACAAACAAGCTCTACATGCATTCTTTATATGGCGCAATAGGGAGTTGGTCAAATCTTACATTAAAGCTAATAACAGGTATACACTACATTAAACATTTAAACTTATTGATCTGTCCAGAAAGAAGATAACTCCCGAAACGTTATAATTTTACTTTGCCCTTCGCTAGAAGCTGTCAGCTAATCGGACGGAAAACCCACCCTTGGGACATAATGAACTCGGATACACAGAACGGTGCGGCCGGTGGTCTAGATATTTCCCCTGTCGGCGACACGTATCCGACGCGACCGCGACTGACCTCGGACAGCCCTGCCCTTTACCCATGTTCCAGGGCAACTTGACACTGGGACGTCAATATTAATTATTCTATACCTTTTCTTCAAAAAACAAACTGTAAAAATAACCCAATGTAAATTTTACGACGCAACACTGATACGACAACACCAGAGTTTATTTTAAGAAACTTTCATTTGTTTGAAATATACACATACAAATAAGCGTAGTAATTACTCCGAATTACAATCACGACGAGCCTTCGTTGAAACAGCAGAAAAGTTTGCCTCTCCAGTCATTCTCGGCAACTTATAATAAAAACTTCGTACAAAACTAAGCAGAGCTTGTATTATGGAAACTAAAATTCAGTTTAAATCTAAAGAAAAGTTTACTAGAAAAAAATCCACGCGGACCAGGCAGCGGACGGGACTCGAACCCGCATCCTTCGTAATCCGGGCGAATGCACTGACCATTATGCTACCACGGCCCTATTAGCCGCGTCGAAATTTTCCTAGCCTTAAGCTGCAAGGCAGCGCCATCTCTTCGCATTGTAGGTAACCCACAATGTCAAATGAATACTTTTTCAAGTATTAAACATTTGAAAGAAGAAATAGCAATTAAAGTTATGATTTTATTTATTTTTAAGCATTTAACTGCTAGATGTTTAAATCTAAAGAAAAGTTTACTAGAAAAAAAAATCCACGCGGACCAGGCAGCGGACGGGACTCGAACCCGCATCCTTCGCAAATCCAAATCCGCAATTCCAATTTTTCTAGTTAACTTTTCTTTAGATTTAAACATCTAGCATTTAAATGCTTAAAAATAAATAAAATCATAACTAAAATTCAGTTTCCATAATACAAGCTCTCAGTATAACATACAGTACACAAATATTGGTGTTCAGATGAAAAATAAATGGTTTCAAAATAAGAATTTGAATATACTACTGAAATACCATTTTATTACTGTTGTCGATATCGAAGGAACTTAATGTTTAAATAAAATGTGTACACATAACTGAAACATCATATTTCTAACGGCGAGGAAAACGGATCTCACAGAGTCAACGTCTCAGTCGGTTTCGGCCCGAAATACTTTAGTCGATAAACAAACAAACAAAATCCTCTGAAGGTTAGCAAAAGGGAGAGAAGTGATGCTTGGCTGTTGTATTTTTTGCTACGTAATTTTTAAGAGCAAGTTTATATTTTTCCTTGGAGCTCGCATCAATTTCACGATCGTGTTGTTTTAGTTCAATATTTACTAATCTTTTTGTGTTTTAAAGAATAGCTTGAAGTCGGCAAAACTCCAAAGATTGAAATATCATATCATTAGAACAGTACCCCTAGCACGAACCAATATCGAATTCGTATCGTTTGCGAGTCCGAAATGTCATTGTCAAATGTGTACTGATTTTTAGTTCTCGTTACCTACGTACTTTGTGCCGCTGTTCAAGTTTCCATACAAAATTTGACATTGACATTTCGGTTTGCAAACTATTCGAATTCAATTATGGTTCGTGCTAGGGGTACAGGCTAAACTTTCTTGCGTAATAGTAAAAATCTAAGAACTTTTCTAATCCTAATCTAATTTTATGTAACCACGATGTAAATGAAACTTTTAAAAGTAACTCTATACTTAGTTAGTTGATGTTACCCTGGCTTTTAAAAACATGAAAATAGAAAGATAAGTCTATTTTCGCCTGGTAATCGAACCCAGACCGTCCGCGCGGCAGGCGACCTTTCTTCCGTTAAACCATCTATGCTTGTTAAAGAGGTCTAATTTTTTTTAAAACAATCAAATATACAGTACGACAGTCTAAAGATAAACGAAAAAAATGTATTATTATAATGAATGTATTACTTAAAAACAAAGAAAGTTCAAATTCAAATCATTTTTATTACGAATACGGGTTATTGTGTTGTGTACAAACATACAAATTATATTAAGTTCAGCCATATTCTGTCTTGTTGACATGCAATGTTATTTCATTTAGTTAACTATTAATTATTTTATTCTAACAATGTCAATTAAGTACTTATATTAATCTTAATTGAAATTATAATTTGACAAATGATATGTCTAAGTCACATTTAAAAAAAATAACAATAATGGATATATACAAAAACGTTACCATAATGTCAAATTAGAATACATGTCAAAATGAAGATAATGTCAAATTAAATTATAGGTCAAATAATAGACAAGATAGGTCATTTAAATAAAATTAAATAAAATAACAAACCAGGAATACAAATGGACTACAATATTAATTTAAAATTTATCCGTCATATATTTGTCGACTGTATAGTAAGCTTTTCCCACAAGTAATTTCTTAACTCTCAATTAAAATATTTGGATATTTCTTTTAAGCATTCTGGTAATTTATTGTACAGTCGCGGTGCCATACCAAATATACATTTATTGTAAAGGGCAGTCCTACTGGCGGGAAAGCAAATATCGTTTTTATGTCTTATACTTCTAAGATGTTGAAACATGTTTATGTTTGCTTTCACAAAGACTACCACCTCATAAATATACAGAGATGGTACTGTCATTATGTTGAGATTTGAAAAAAGTTGGAGATCTGCTGGGAATAAATTTACTTGATGTTGAGCATACATCGGTTGGAGAAAATACGAAAATACTTAGCTTCTTCCACACCAACCGTTTTCTTATCAAGCTGAATAAGGTTCTCCTAGTCTGTGGAACTCCCAAAGGCGAGTTTATCGATCGATAATATTAGATGCGATGACATTATTATCGCATCAGTGTGAAACTTCGTATCCCTTATATTGTTTTAAACTTTCATGGTCACTAACATTATAGATATTAACGGGGTTTTTACCATGTACCCACTGAGTAACTCCGTGATCATGGCGCTTGCAACAGTGCCGAAATATGGGAGACTCATAAAAAACAAGGTACACGGTAACAATCCCGTTAATAGTTATAATTCGTATCCATTCTCGTACATAATGCACAAAAAACTGAAGTGAAACTTCTTAAGCTCCATCTGTATGTATATATATATATATAATATTATAATATATTTATATATATGTGTTCTTAACACACAAATATATTTTATAATAATTATACACAATTTAATATTCACTAAAATTATCTTTATACAAAATTATATTTCGTATCAACATTAACACCTCTGCACACTATACACATATTATATATAAATATATATAGTTGAATATAAATATACTAACAACATAAATAATGTTAAAATAGACTAAGATCGCAGCAGAAGGAGATTATATAGTGTACTTTTTGTGTGTGAATTAATTTTTACAATATGTTATACAGGATTAAAAAATTGTAATATTGGAACGTTTCATAATTGTGACTGTAGATTCTATCTATTTAGTTTAGGATTATTGCAATACCCTAACTGGGTTCTTGTTTGGAATGATATATATTTTTTTTTTGTAACAGCATGTAAACAACAAGAATGCAATAAATGAATATGAATATGAATACTTTTAAAAATGAGAAGCGATTTCAGACGACAGTTGTTTTCAAAGTTGAACAGCTTTAACTGTAAAGGTGTCCCTTTAATATTCTGCACCGCCTAAGCTTTTAATCAATTAACATGAAATAGGGCTTGCTATCCGCAAATGGTCCAGTGATTTGAGATCTCTACCTAAGTATCTATGTAAACTTCACAACACGAATCAATAAAGAGCAGACACACGCGCCACTTCTGATCCACTCCAATTAATTGACTGACACGAGAGAGCTGAGCCCGCTTAATTGCTTTATAACGTTGAGTTTACATTAGAAAATACATACTAAATTTGTTGAGACATATTAGAAAGAACAGGAGCTCGATGGCGCAAGTGGTTAGCGCGTTCGGCTGCGTTCGTTGAAGTTAAGCAACTTTCGCAGTGGTCGGTCATTGGACGAGTGACCAAAAATTTACTATCTCGAGCTCCTCCGTGCTTTAGAAGGCACATTAAGCCGGTGGTCCCGGCTGCATCCGCACTGCGTCCGCGTGGAGGGTCAGTGCCCAATCTGCCTATTTCATCCATTGGGAAAAACTGTGGGACATTGTGTGGGACAGTGGGGACATTAATAGGCTGATGGTGATATTCAATCAGGCAAAACCAAACTAAGTAATATGCAATCAGGTCAATTATCACTTAGAATAAAGCATGAAAGAACTGAACATTTAATACCGAGCTTTAAAACAATATTTAAAATCTCATAAAAATCGGCCATCATATTACATTTTGAAGGTTTTAATATATTTTTCAGCTTTGGCAGTGCCGCGGCAGCGGCCGGCGAAGCGCCAGAAAGAAAAAATCGTTAATAGAGACCTTTTCTACAAAAAAATATCAAGTATCACCTCTTGGCCCCTGGAAGTACAGTTTTACCACTAAAACCCCTCTCATTTTTATAATTATCATATCTGTAAAAATAGTAGCCGCGAGGGGGAGGTGGAGGGGAGTTATCCCTCCCTCTGAGAGGTCCTCCCTAACAGTTATCCCCTTGAAATTCCACTACATTTAACAGATTTAATGAATTTTTAGGTTAAGCTATTTTTTTTAAACGCATTTCCGCCAAAAATCTTTTGTGAGGGGAAACCCAGAAACCCCCCAAACTACCCCGAAATTCAACCACAGCTAATGGAATTAAGTACCGAACTTATTATCAGTCGGTACTAGGTTTTATACTAAATCAGCATTTCATTAAAAATCCTTCCATAATCGGTCCTTCAAGTATGCTTCAATTGGTCTGTACAATCTGTTAATTGCAGATAAACTTTGCCCCCCTTATTAATAAAAGAGGAATAAACTTAGACATGTTACGCCATGTGTTGTTCATATCACTGAAATGCCATTTGTCATTCATTGAACAGTACCCCTAGCACGAACCATTATCGAATTCGAATAGTTTGCGAGTCCGAAATGTCATTGTCAAATGTGTAGGTAGGTACTGATTTTTAGTTCTCGTTACGTACTTTGTGCTGCTGCTGTTCAAGTTTCCATAAAAAAAATTACATTGACATTTCAGTGCGCAAACTATTCGAATTCGATAATGGTTCGTGCTAGGGGTACAGATACAAAATATGTTAACTAATCCTAACTTATTCTTCGTTTATAATAATGCATTAGTTGATGGAAATTAGTGAATTTCAAACTATATAATTTATTAACATATTTTTCTTTGTGACATATAAATTGTTGATCTTAACCTACATTATCATATTAAATTAAATAACTACTGTTTTGAATGAATTTTAAATTAAATAAATGATAAGTTGTTTTTTTAATGACATGTACCTATTTTTATAGTAATGACGATGTATATCTTGTTTGAATAAATGATTTTTATTTTTATTACAGTTTACTCCTTAAGAATTAATTTTCATATAAGGCCCCCGGTATGAAAAAAATATGAGGAGTAAAATCTACTGAACAAATGACCTCGTTACGTTTTTGTGCGCAACCTCATCTGCGCACCTTTCACTTTTCAGTTGTGTGTGTGTATACTTGTGTGTAGCCAGCGTCAATCAACCACGACAATAAAGAAGTATAGTTTTATTTCAACGATAGAAATTGAATTGATATCTATTGAAAAGAATCGATCGATAAAATAAAATCGCGAATTCTATAATAAATGATTAGCGGAAATTTGACGTAAAACAATATTTCTTAAGAACGGTTTAGTCTTTTTTCTCTCTTGTTCTCTTTTGAGCAAATGAAAGTGTCTCTATCGTTTTTTTACAATGAATGAGAACTTCAAAAACGTTTTTCTCATAAATAAATAAAAACTTTCAAAAAAACTCAAACAAAAAAACTAGATAATTCTATTATTTACGGACGTACGAAGCGATTTTTTTGAAAATTTCCACTTATTTATAAGCAACACCCTTTCATATTTACCCATCAACAGCTCTCAAATTGATAAATTATAGTAAAAAAGTTATTTTAAAAATTTACATGTTGCAATTTTAAAAAGCTATGAATGTGAATTTAAATAAAAAAAAATACTTTTTTCATATTATCTAATTTAATTATTATCAAAATTCTGAAAATTATCACGCCTTGATGTAAATGTTTTTTAATACGCTTTTATTAGCTTTTGGTGTATCTCTACTTGTAACCGACTTCTTCGGACTTGATTTTGTTTTGTGTCTGTTCAAAGACAATCGTTTTTAGAGTGTAAACTCCGGTCGTGCGTCGGAGCTGACACACACAATTTTTTGAAGTTATACTTCTTTAGGCGCGTTATGAAAAAATGATGAGAGTGAAATTTTTAGATGCGCGCGCATCACTGTAACCCAAAAGTAACAGCATGAAGTTGGCCGCGGGCGCGTTATGAAAAAATCATGTGAGTGAAATTTCGAGATGCGCGCGCATCACTGTAACACAATAGTAACACCATGAAGTTGGCCGCGGGCGCGTTATGAATGTTAGTGTCTAATAATCGTGGATTATTAACCACTTGGTGGTAAGTAGACATCTGTTCGAAAGGTACTTTGAACGATCCACGGAGCTCTATAAGATGATCGCGTTGTCAAAAACAATGTTGGCACGCTCGTCGCCTCTTATCACTGTTTTCATATTTATAATATTTATCCACATGTTTCTAGTTTCTATATAGACAGAACGTGTTTAGTTACTTACAAGTGCTAATTACATATGGACTAATAACTTAAATTCAGTAGTGATTTTAATTGAATATTTATTTAATTTTTCAAATTAAAACTGAACTTAATTGACTGTGTTAACTATCCTTTTCCAGTCCTTTTATTATTTTATTGTAATTATTAATTATTTGTATGCAATTAAAAAATATTTTTAATGATGCTAAAGAAGTATAACTTCTCACGCGCGTACATAAGTTACACGCATCCATTTTTTTTTATTTATAAGGGGGTGCAAGTATTATCCTATACCATGATAGATATAAAGATAACACTGTTCGTATGAATCAGTGGAACTACTTTATTAATTGCTCAATAAATCGCTCGACATACCACCCTAATAAATGCAAATTGTCAACAAACTGCATTTCAGAATCTGAAAATGAATAATGCATGGTAATTTCAACGAAAGGATATTACCGTTAAGAATTACAATTAACTTCATGGTTCGTCATCTTTCATGCCATATATTTTTGATAAGATACTTACTAATGTTTATATAATATACACTTAAAAAGTAGCAGTTTCTTGTAAGGAGCTAAATGGCCTTTCCCCGTACGGGGACCTCGAGTAATCTCTAAGAAATCTAATAAATGTTTAAGCCAGCTTCGTGTACTCACGTCTGAGAATTAAATATATGAGTGTTTTATATGGTACGTGCCTATGTTTATATGATTTGTGCTTAAAGCTTATTTATTATCTAGTCTAGCTTTGATCCTATGAAGTTCTATAACTTCATGTACTTATGTTCCCCCCAAAAACCCACAAAATCAAAGAGCAAAGAAATCGGAGAAACAGACGAAACATTTTTTTTATAGATAGGTCCGACAAATGACTCCACCCCACCTGATGTTGAGGGAAGGTGAAGTCCAGACGCGAAGAAAGCTGATACATCAGTTCTACCTGCCACACCAGCCATCCATCCATCCATCACAATTGGCCATAATGAACGAAAGCAAAAAAATAAAGGTACCTTTATCTATTCGGGCACATTTGCGAGGTAGTTGGGGAATCAATACTGCGACCTTGGACACCTCCCGCAAATACGTCCCTAATAAAATATTCCGTCGCGGGGAAAGAGACGATATCCTAATAAATTAAGGGCACTTCTGAATGCTGGCCCGAGGTGAAGGGCAGCCACAGCTGATTGCGAGTACCTACTACTAATACATATTGTAAAATTACATGATTATGTTTGCTGAATACATACATAATGGACGATATGGGTACAAATTGTTCAAATTTATATTTTAATTATAATTTTAATTAATGTGACCTGCTGATGTGTTATTTTCAATTAATGTTATTGTATTTATTAATTTAAATTTGTATTTATTGTAATGTATAATTTGTATTTTATTTATAAATTGAATTAATGTGACCTGCTGATGCGTTGGAACTAGTTCTGTAAATCAGCATGTTTATTGAATAAATAAATAAAGGTGGCCAAGAAACTTTAAGGCTCAACTCACGTCGCGTCATAATTTTTGCCTTGAGAATACCTCAATAGTGGGAAAATAGAAATGAATGTTACAAACAAGGGAAAAATATGAAACCTGTACCCCTAGCACGAACCAATATCGAATTCGAATAGTTTGCGAGTACGAAATGTCATTGTTGTATGGAGACTTGGACAGCAGCGCCACAAAGGAAGTAACGCGAACTAAAAATCAGTACTTATTTAACACTAGCGAAAAGATTAGTCGACATCACAGGAGACCAGAGAGCTGGCAGCTACCTCGGACAAAGAATAAGTCTAGCTATCCAAAGGGGGAACGCTGCCAGTATCTTCGGAACCTTGCCTAAAGGGACTCCTTTTAATAATGTATTTTAGTTATTATATTTTATTTTTTAAGGTTTTTAGTTTTAGGTTCATTGTTATAGTATATTTTTGTTTTAACACTGAATTTCGCACTCGCAAACTATTCGAATTCAATATTGGTTCGTGCTAGGGGCACAGGTTTCATATTTTCCCTTGTTACAAATTCATCTCTATTTTCCCACTATTCAGGTAATCTCGAGGTGAAAAACATGACGCGACGCGAGTTGAGCCTTAAAGTCCCTTGGCCACCTTTGAACAATTTGTACCTATATCGTCCATTTGATTTATCATACTAGTGCCAGGAGTAATGGTATTAAGTAGCCGCGCGTCATCGCGCGTCGAACTGCGTCGAATCAGTGGGAATATTTTAATACTGCGAAAATAGAGATATATTTTAAAAAGAGAATTATTTGTAAACTACAGGTGAAACACGGGAGTCCATGACGCTTCGACTCTGCGCCAGTGTGAGTTGAGCCTAAAGGGGTCGAGAGTAAAAATTCAATTGTAATAATGCAAAAAATATTTTTTTTCTTAATCGATAGTAAAATATTATTAAGAAAACAGCTTTGTAGGAAACGGATTATTCAAATGAACGGCTAACTCTCGTACTTAATATACGATGTACCTACTACAGCTTGCTTGTTCAGTGCAACTTATGTTTATAGAAGCTGAAATTGCAACCTGTTGGAAACTTGTCAGCTGCATTTTCCTGGCGTAGGTACTTATATTTTATAACATGGCTTCATTTGGCTTGCTCCCAATGAAGTACAAAGTCAAATTTACATTAATTAGTTATACCAGTTTGCATGGGTCCACCTACCACCAGACTACTAATTCGAAATTCTAAATAAACATAATATATTCCTTCTTACAAATCATCATCATCAGCCTATTATTGTTCCCACTGCTGGGGCACAGGCCTCCCCTATGGATGGAATAGGGAGATTGGGCCATGACCCACCACGCGGGCCCAGTGCGAATTGGTGGGTGCTAACGACTGCAGATGTACCCGGGACCAACAGCTTAACGTGCCTTCCGAAGCACGGAGGAGCTCGAGATACAAGATTTTTGGTCACCCATCCAATGACCGACCATTGCGAAAGTTGGTTAACTTCAACGATCGCAGCCGAATGTGCTAGTCACCTGCAACATCGAGCTCCTCAATCCTATTGTAACCTACTAATATCATACTGTAAACGTGAAAATTTGAAAATTGGCAAGCTAAATTGGCTTGACGGATTTGGATGAAATTAAACACGCGGGTAGTATATTATCAAAATACTCTTTATTTCTTTAAAATAAAAGGTTCCTATGAGATTCTCAAAAATAAACTACTTTACTGGTGTACGGGGAATACGCTGATTGTTTTTTTTGTCAACTTTATCTTCATTATGTTTTCCTTGTGAATTTTACCAAATCATGTAATCCTTGGGGACGAAGCGCTAGCTAGCAAAGTCTAATTTAACATCAAATGTACCAATTATCGCAGCGTTTTCGAATTCACAGTATTAAATATTATAGATTTTGTAGTTATGAGGTTTAGAATGACCGTACCTGCCACTGCCAAAGTATCGACGCTATACACACATTCGAATACCATATACAAATTACCCCCCGAAATAACTTATACCAAGAATCTTCTCTTGAAACCAGGCAACGGGAAAATATTCCAAGCACCCTAATTTCGGTACCCATTCATTGTAATCATATTACCATCCATCCGTTACATGTACGTATGAACATATGGAAAAATACACTAAACCTTCTTTCAATGAAACATTATGTAACCCTAACGTTCAATAAAGTTTAAAGGATGAGGGCATAATCTCTGAATGGGAGTAGGACCGGAGGGGCAGGGAGCGGGTGCGACCTTGAATCCTGGGGTGGCAATCGATGGCCTACACGAGTCGGGATACACCCCCACTACGCGCCAGGAACGCAATGGGAAACTGAGAACGGGAAAAATATTATGCTTTTATAGGAAAAAAAAATAGTGTGCACGGACCACACATCTGAAGTGATGCTCGTGAGGTTCGTAGCGTTTCAGCCTTCACCGAGTTACTCTCCAATTTTCATGCTCGTCGGGAAGAGCTGCGCACACATCTCACACACACGCATATAATATATATAGTCTACACACATCGACTACCTAGACAAGCCCTGAAAGAAATCGTGGGTATATTCACGGGTCACGGCTACTTCAACAAACACCTTTATAATATAGGTATTTCTGACAGCCCTCTGTGCAGAGCCTGCTTGGAGGAGGAGGAGACGAGCGCCCATGTTCTGCTGGAGTGCAGAGGCGTTGCAAGACAAAGGACTTCTCTAATAGGAAGCCCGCGGACACAAGTATAAGCCTGCAGCAACATTCGGAGACTGCTGAGCTTTTTGGAGGAGCTGGGATGGCAGGACTGATGCCAATCCCCACGCAAAATAGGCACTGGGTGTCGAGTTGCGGAAACAGCCCGCCGTTCTACTAAGATTAAGACTAGTCTACACACATATACATATACTAGCTGACCCAGCGAACTTCGTACCGCCATAAAAATAGGGGCAGGAGGTAGAAGAGAAAACTTAGGGTTGTATGTATTTTTTAATACCACATTATAAAAAATAAATATTGTCCAAAATAAATTTTAGAGGGGTGTAACGGAGTGTTCTATCAATTTCCTGGGATAACATTCCTCCTAACCCATATGAGAACAGTACGTTACAGGTGGACAACCATTATCACTTAAAAAATCGGTCAGGCCGTTTCGGAGAAGTATGGTAACTAACATTGTGACATAATTGCAGCCATTTCTGGAATGAGATTATTTTAGTAACATAAAAAAATAAAAGCATATTATATATTTTTTAAGCATGTAACTGCTTTATGTTTAAATCTAAGGAAAATATTACTAGAAAAAGTTCCACGCGGACCAGGCAGCACACAGGACTCGAACCCACACCCTTCGCTATCCGGGTGAATGCCTTTACTAATTATGCTACCGCGGCCCTGATGACCGTGTCCAATTGTTTCTAACCTTCCTTAAGCTGCAAGGCAGAAATGGCGCTGCCTAAATTTTTTCTAGTACTATTTTCTTTAGAGTCTAGTAGTTAAATAGATAAATAATTTGAGAAAATTGTTATTAGTCGTTTGTATGTTTCTTTCATCTGTTGCCCGTTTATGTTTCTCCATTATACCGTTGAATTGAAACGCCATGTCACTTGGCAATTACTGGGGAACAGATCATTTGCCATTAATTGTTCTTGCCATCAATGGGTACCTTTGCCGGCTCTCCCTTCCCGCAGCCATTAGACAGATGTATTGTGTTTTCGTTTTCTCATTAGCTTTATGTAACCTACCCGACATTTCTGCCAACATAAACGAAACCACTGGGATGTGAAAACAGAATCAAATAAAAATAAAAAATAAACATCAAATTACGCATTACGTGAGGAGCTCGATGGCGCAACTGGTTAGCGCGTTCGGCTGCGATCGTTGACGTTAAGCAACTTTCGCAGTGGTCGGTCATTGGATGGGTGACCAAAAATTTACTATCTCGAGCTCCTCTGTGCTTCGGAAGGCACGTTAAGCCGTTGGTCCCGGTTGCATCTGCAGTCGTTAGCACTCACCAATCCGCACTGGGCCCGCGTGGTGGGTCATGGCCCAGTCTCCCTATTCCATCCATAGGGAAGGCCTGTGCCCCAGCAGTGGGGACATTAATAGGCTGATGATGATGATGATGATTACGTATTGTTTTAAAGTTTTCATGGTCACTAGCATTACAATAATTTATGTTATTTAAGGGACTGTTACCATGTGCCTTGTTTTAAGAAAGTCTCCGATATTTAGGCGCTGTTGCAAGTGCCATGGTCACGGAATATAGGGGTGAAATAAGATATTAAAATACCTACACCGTAAATGCGTTCATGTAGGAAAGATTTCTTAAATCAGGGGGCCAATCGCCTAACGAAAATGCTTTGGGAAACGCTAACGCTTACGATTTTATATTGTTATTTCTAGCCGCCTGAGGTTTTCGAATACCTCACGCTCATTTTTTTTAATATTGTTATTACCAATGCAAAAGAAAAAGAAAGAGCGCGAGGCATTTGAATACCTCAGGCGGCTAGAAATAACAAAATAAAATCGTAAGCGTTAGCGTTTTCCATAGCATTTCCGTTAGGCGATTGGCCCCCAGGAAGGAATGGGGAAAATGGGCTGTGACCCACCGCATCCTCCTTTGGTCCATTTCCCCGAACGTTTTTCGTAGAAATTTAAGGAAGAATATTTTTTATTCAAGTTGCCCAACTATTTTTGCATTTCAATTACTGGTTAAATGATTTCTACTTTGTAAATCGGAAAATAAATCTAAATTATATAACTACGAACATGGATTTATTATTTTCTTAACTGGTTAATAAATAAGCTTTGTTTTTTTTTCATTTATTCTTAACCAATTAAGAGAATAGAAAAAAATATTCTTATTTCATGACCAGTTGCTAAAAAGAAAAGAAAATTTCTTTTTTCGTAAATAGTTAAGAAAAACTGTAAAGAAATTTGACCAGACGCAGGCTTATTCAATGAGGTGGATGGGGCGTGAATAATTGCAGATGTAATCTGGACCAACAGCGCCCTTATAGAATTTGACTTTTATAGTAACTGTAATAGCCTAGACAGTATAAATAAGTTTAAATTTTGAATTTTGAACTGCTTTCTGAAGCAGTTCAAGACACATTTTTGGTCACCCATCCTAATATACGTTACAATGCAGATGTTGCTTAACTTCCACTATCGAATACCGAACGCATTTACCAATGCTTCTAGCTTCCAGATCGATCGGTATTTTCACGATATTTATTTTGTACTAGCTGACCTGGCGAACTTCGCACCGCTTACAATAATTTGGAAGAAATTAAAGCTATCCGTTCGACAGCAAAACAGCTTTTAACGTAGTTAGCAATTGTTTGGAGGAATCTTCTGTAGTTCAGCGATTTGATTCTCATATTTACTGCCAGCAGATAATTTATTACATGGCGCTAAAAATTGATAAATACAGGCATGCCCTTATTTCATTGGCAGTAGTCGATCTTGGAATAACTGACACTGTTTGGCGGAAAAATCTTTAGAATAGAAAATTATTTCAAACATAATACAAATTTTCTAAAAATATGGCTACTGCTACTAATACCCAAATGTCGGATTTCACGTGAACAGTGGCCAAATTAAATGATAGTAAAAATGTCTTCAGAGTTCTACCGATTTCATCTTAGAATAATAAGCCTTATTTCATTGCATCTTGCTCATATCCATAATGACGCAGACTACCACTGTGCATGCATTGGTGGAAAAATGGTCAATCGACCACCATTAGCTGCATCTCCTTCGGGGTTTTTGCATCAAATAATTACGAGTATACTCTTCCAACGCAGTTTGGCTTAAATCAACCGAATAAAAAATAAGGTGTTCCGTTTCGATTTTGACGCAAGCGACGAAACAAAATATACAGTCGCACACAAAACCTCCTCCTTTTTTGAAGTCGGTTAAAAATCAAAATGGAAGTTATAGGCGTTTTGACGAATTATTATCAAACTATAATTATTCGTAGTAATTTATTAAAATAATACTGGAAAAAATTCCACACGGACCAGACAGCAGACGGGATTCGAACCCGCACCCTTCGCTATCCGGGCGAATGCACTGACCATAATGCTACCTTACTTAATAATAAATATTAATTATTAATAATTCACCTGAAGTAGACAGCAAAAAATTGTATGTTAGAAGGAAAATTCACGTCCGTATTCTCCGAGGGAGTGGACGGAGCCGTGTGATCACTACTAAAAATCTTCGAATGTTACTTTAAGATTGGTTTCCAAGTCTTTGCCCAGTATTTTTCAAACATAGTCAATCCCTTAGTCGACCCATATGACTTACTGGGAAATAAAGAGTAGAGTTTTTTTAAAAAACCAAAATCAAATGCTGTTATAAGATGTTTGTCACGTAAAAATTAAAACTATGATATTGATACTTATCATATTTCTCCTGTCGTCTTGCCAAACATAAGCATAATTTCAAATTTGTGTATGCTATTGTCCTGCATTTTTTGTTAAATTTATAGTACATCACTGATTTGGTGTGAATGCCAATAAATAAACACAGTTTACTCATATATGTCGTGACGTGAGTTGTCAATTGCGGAAGATAGCGGAATTAGAAACTTTATTTTAAAAATATTTCTTACATTAATTTTTTCCAGTGTCTTTTTGGGAATTTTCTTATAAACAAACCTTGTCCTGACAATAATGAACGCAATAAAAAAGAATTATCCAATTTGGTTAAGTTGTTCGGAAGTGAAGCGCATGCATACTTTACGAGGATTTTTATTAATATAGGTGTCGAGTAATCAAACAGCAGATAAAGGGACTCTGAGAATGAAGCTATTTTACCTATTCGTTCAGAAAATAGGCCGCAAAATAGGTTGAAAGTTTATAGGGAAACCAATTATTTTATGTCGATATGTAGACGTCGTGAGCACCCACGAATTCTTAATTTAATTCTTACAAGATTATTAACGTGTTAAGGTGTAAGGGGTTCTAAATACACCTGCAAGAACCCAAGCCAACCTCACCTTCACGTGGTGCACCCTGTTGACCAACAGACGAGGCTCTGGCAAACCGACCGATGGCGGTATAACCATCCAATGACGCAGGGGAGGAAAATGTCACTGGTGACGGGCAGCAGCGTCATCAGTAAATAAACCTACGCTCTGCGATCGCCAACCCGCCTGCCCAGCGTGGCGATTATGGGCAAAACCTTCATGCACAAGAAACTCAAGCCACGGCCCCCAGTTCCCGGCAGCCCCGCTATTCCTGGTCACGGTGGCGACCACGGTAACGGTGGGGCAGGGGGTGCCAAGAATCTCCGGGCTACGGGAGGCCACCACAAAAGACTGACCCTGGCGACGTACAACGGACGCACGCTACGGCTTGACTCGCATCTGGCGCAACTCGAGGTGGAACTTGGAAAGATTAGGTGGCACATTTTAGGGTTAAGTGAAGTCCGAAGAGAGGGGGAGGACACCATAACCCTCGAATCGGGCCACCTAATGTACTTCCGCGGGGGAGACCAACAGTCCCAAGGTGGCGTTGGGTTTTTGGTAAATAAGTCCCTTGCCGATAACGTTGTGGAAATGTCCAGCGTGTCGAACAGGGTAGTGTACCTTATTATAAAGCTCACCGAGAGGTATAGCCTCAAGGTGGTGCAAGTGTACGCACCGACCTCGACACACTCGGACGACGAAGTGGAGGATATGTTCGATGATATATCGAGGGCCCTCCACTCCACTACTAAGACCCACTACAACGTTGTTATGGGGGACTTCAACGCTAAAGTGGGAGTACAGAATTGCAGCGAATCGGTAGTAGGATCCCATGGATTTGGAAGCAGAAATCATAGGGGGCAAATGCTCGTCAACTTCCTCGAACAGCAGGGGCTCTTCTTGATGAACTCTTTTTTCAAGAAACAGCCCCAAAGGAAGTGGACATAGCAGAGCCCCGACACTATGACTAAAAATGAGATCGATTTCATCATGACGGACAAGAGGTACATATTCAGAGACGTCTCCGTGATCAACAGGTTCAATACCGGTAGTGATCACCGACTCGTCCGGGGCTCTCTGAATATCAACTTTAAGGCCGAGCGCGTCCGTTTAATGAAATCCAGGCTCCAACCTACTTTGCTCCAATCTATAACAGGATCTGAAACGTTCCAGTCAAATCTGGAGAACCGATTTGCTGCCGTGGAAACCACATCAGACGTAAACCAAAACCTCGAAAATGTGGTTCGAATTCTCAGGGAAGAGGGTACGAAACTATGTGCAACGCAGCGTAAGGGCAGGAAGTCAAAGCTTTCGAAAGAGACTTTAGGGCTAGTGAAGGAACGACGTGAAAACCCACCCGTCACTTCGTCGGCAAAGCGGACTCTAAACCAAGAGATCAGTAAGCACGTACGACACGACCTCCGATGCTCCAATACTCTCTCGATCGAGAGAGCGATCGAGCAGAATCGAGGGTCCAAAGTGTTCGTACAATCTCTTGGAAGAAGCCATCTGACGAAGTTGACCACAGCAAGTGGAGAAGTTGTTGCTTCAAAGCCGGCAGTCCTTTCGGAAGTGGAAGACTTCTACAGCCAGTTATACGCATCACATGCATCTCGACCTGATCCCGGAAATGAGGATTCTAGAGCCACATTAACACGCCACTTCACCGAAGACCTGCCAGAAGTCAGTATTGGCGAAATCGAGATTGCTCTTGGACAGCTTAAAAATGGAAAAGCCCCTGGAGAGGATGGTGTTACAACAGAACTCTTGAAGGCTGGAGGTAAACCCGTACTGAGGGAGCTCCAAAAGCTTTTTAACACTGTCCTGTTCGAAGGGAGAACTCCTGAGGCGTGGAGTAGGAGTGTGGTCGTCTTGTTCTTTAAAAAGGGGGACAAGACCCTACTTAAGAACTATCGACCCATATCCCTTCTAAGCCACGTCTATAAGCTGTTCTCAAGAGTGATCGCGAACCGTCTTGCGCGAAGATTTGATGACTTCTAACCACCGGAACAGGCTGGGTTTCGGAGCGGATACGGCACCATAGACCACATCCACACAGTGCGGCAGATTATACAGAAGACTGAGGAGTACAATCAGCCCCTGTGCCTAGCATTTGTGGACTATGAGAAGGCCTTTGACTCGATAGTCGACTGGCGATACATCCAAGTGATAAGATGTCTCTACGAAGCCGCCACCATGTCTGTCCAAGTACAGAATCAGCAAACAAGTCCCATACCGTTGCATCGTGGAGTGAGACAAGGGGACGTTATTTCCCCGAAATTGTTCACTAATGCAATGGAGGATATGTTCAAGACGCTGAACTGGAAACGACATGGCATCAACATAAATGGCGAACGCATCTCTCACTTGCGATTTGCAGACGACATCGTCATCATGGCAGAAACCCTGCAGGACCTACAACAGATGCTGAATGACCTGGCTGACTCTTCTATACGCATCGGCCTACGGATGAACTTGGATAAAACCAAGGTCATGTTCAATGAACACGTTCTACCGGAACCGATTGCAATACACGGTGCCGTTCTCGAAGTTGTTCAAAAATATGTATACCTCGGGCAGACATTGCAGTTAGGTAGAAACAACTTTGAGGACGAGGTGAATAGAAGATTTCAGCTAGGTTGGGCAGCGTTTGGGAAGCTACGTCAAGTCCTGACGTCGTCGATCCCACAGTGCCTAAAGACGAAAGTCTTCAATCAGTGCGTCCTACCTGTGATGACATACGGAGCCGAGACGTGGACACTGACGGCACGGCTGATCCACAGGTTCAAAGTCGCTCAACGCGCTATGGAAAGGGCTATGCTCGGCGTTTCTCTGAAAGATCGCATCAGAAATGAGGTAATCCGACAGAGAACCAGAGTTATCGACATAGCCCACCGGATTAGCAAGTTGAAGTGGCAGTGGGCTGGCCATATTTGCCGAAGAACCGATAACCGTTGGGGTAGACGAGTTCTGGAGTGGAGACCGCGTCTAGGCAAACGTAGTGTAGGACGTCCTCAGGCACGATGGAGTGACGATTTGCGCAAGGTGGCTGGCAGGAGCTGGATGCGAGTAGCCCAAGATTGATCTGAGTGGCGTGCATTTGGAGAGGCCTATGTCCAGCAGTGGACTATGATAGGCTGTTGATGATGATGATGATGATGAAGATTATTAACATAAATTTTAATTCTTACAAGATTATAAACATAACGAAATTATTGATAGAACCGTAATACACAAAACATTGAGTACCTTACTCGACGTGAATAGGCAGGTAGGTATTACCTAAGGGTACAGGGTAAACGTACCTGCATACTCGTAACAAATATCCCAAAGGCTGCGATATTTTGAAACTGAAATGTTATAAACCGTTTAAAGGGACTCGTTAGGTGTCTGCACGGACCTTATATTATAAATTGGATTGTCACCGTGTGGGCGGATGTATTAGGCTGGCAAACCACCTTAATAATTAATAATTCGTTTTGTTTTTGTTTCAAGAAAAACACGGCATTAACTCTGAACATTTGGATGATTCAAAACAACTCTCTAATAAGTCATTTTAAGTATATTTTCGTTTTGTTACGTACTCTTCCCTTTTTATTTCAAATACTTTTAGTATTCTTTAGTAGTCTCAGCAGTTTCATTAAAGCTTTGTTTCAAATATTTTTATTTTGTATAGGTTCAGATTGCATAATTGAGTAACTTTTTTGGAAAGAGATATATATGCCATGACACTGAAACTTTTTCTTTATTACATGCAGCATACTGCTTTTTATGTAAAACCAAAGACAAAGGAAACTTTTACTAGAAAAAAAACGACAGGTTGCACTCCGGGAGTGCCCGCAGAAGTGAAAACTTGAATATTAACGTTGTGCATTTTTGATATTTTGGAATGGTTAGAGATTAATTTTGCACGAATTGCTTTAATTATCAGTATAAAAGTACTTTCAGTTATGTGGTAGAAAACAATATTTATTTATTGCGCTATAGTACACAAACACGACAATTTATATTGTATTAAAAAGGTTATCACTCACAAAAATCAACACACATGAATCACATTTAAGCGCACCTAGCGACATCTATTATATAAAAATGCGTTTTCTTCGCAATTAAACTGCCACCTGGACGTCCTAGATAGAGATTTGTTATTATAATACGATAAAATATTACTATGTTTCGTTCAATACATTGATAGTCAACAACCTTTCCAATTTTATTATTTTCGCCTTCCGAATTTTCGATCAGGCCACGTGTCCTGACGCGAGTTTAACATTTTTTACCCATACAAAAAAAGTGTACAACGCCGCTTAAGAAGTTTTGACTTCAAAAATCCACTCGGCCCTGGTTTCAGGCGGAAGTTGAACACGCACATTTCGCAATCTGAGCAGACGCACTAAAAAATATTTTCTTTGGATTTGAATAGGAAAGATTTAGGTACCTATAGTATGATAATTATCCTGTTTGGTCAACAAAGTTCCTGTGTTCGGAAAAGCATCATATTTTTGCTCCAGAGTTATGAATAAATAATTTTAAATGCTTATTTTTATCTAAAGTAGGTAGGTATTTAAATTATATTCTTCCTCATTTGAATAGGCCTTGCGCATAATCTTAATGGAAATGAGTTATTTAAGAAATAAGAATTCCTAACTTTATTCCTAATTTATTGTTAAGACAAAACAAGGGATATTTTTGGAGCACAAATTGGAACTCATATTTCTACGTAACAAAGGCGCTAAAAATTCAAATCCAAAATATATCAAATAAAGGCTAAATTACATCTGAAAGAAAATAAAGATTCTTCATAGTTCTACAGAAGTATTGCAGCTTTAAAAAATAAGTCATAAGTAATAGTAAAATCGTGTCTCAATAGTGGTTCAGTGATATCAATTTTTGATGCATTTGTTACTAAGCCATATAATAAAAATGCACTTAGATAAAAATACCTAATGTGTAAGCAGATGTATTTTTAATTTTGAATTTAAGTAAGAATAACTGTATCAAAAATCAAACCAATGAAACGCCATTGATATACGATTAATACTTTAACGCAGCAGAATCAACACCCAGGTTCGCGAGAAGTCCTCATCTTTAGTTCCCTCTGCCAATCGGTTATTATGTAAATAATCTGTTAAATAGTAAAAAAATTGTTGTTGCAACACTCGAAGTTGGAGAAGTTTGATAGATTGCTATAACTTGATCTATCTCTGACTGTACAGCAAAGGCCAAAGCTGTCACAGAAAAGAAGGAAGGTTACAAAGGAACCCGGAAAAAACAACATCCAACCAGATGTTTCCTCCGGGCATTAGATAGGTACTTTGCCGCGAGGAAAACGATAATCCCACATTATCATTCGGCGAGTGCCGCACGTTTCTTTTATTAACTCTCTTTTAGGTATAACATGTAGTATATATATACATTTATATCCAGCAATAGTCTCTTTGATGCCCTATCTTATCGTAATGTATACATAGAATGAGGAGCTCGATGGCGCAGGAGGCTAGCGCGTTCGGCTGCTATCGTTGAAGATAAGCAACTTTCGCAATGGTCGGTCATTGGATGGGTGACCAAACATTTTCTATCTCGAGTTCCTCCGTGCTTCGGAAGGCACGTTAAGCCGTTGGTCCCGGTTGCACCTGCATTCGTTAGCACCCGCCAATCGGCACTGGGCCCGCGTGGTGGGTCATGGCCCAATCTCCCCATTCCATCCATATGGAAGGCTTGTGCCCCAGCAGTGGGGACATTAATAGGCTGATGATGATACATAGAAACAGTTGGCCAATTATAGGTATTCACGTGTAGAAACAAATTACTATTACATATATACTTAACAGTGTGAACAATTATACATTTTGAAGTTAGGAATGCAAACACATTTACTCCGCCCGTTTAAAGAAATCTTCACACATTAAACGCCTCTAGTGTGAAATATATCCAATTTTTTTTATATTATATAAACAATAGAGACTGTATCTTGCTTGAAGTTTGAGGAGACCAGGACACTGATCGGAGTGTAGTGTTTAGCAGACTATGTCGGGATATTAAATTTAAGAGTTTAAAGTTTATGTACGAGAAGTCCAGGAGAATCTATTTTGTTAAGAGATAATTTTGAGTAACTAAACTATATCTGATATTTCACGACGCTTCAATAGGGGAAGAAGGTGAAATTGTGAGCATAGGTGTAAGTTGTTGTCTTAATCATAACAATATGCTAGTAAGACTTTTACATATTGTACGAAGTACTTACTGAGCTTACATCTATCAAGACGAAATTTACTATTTCCCAAAGTGAATTAATTATTTAACAAAATATTTACTTATTAACTATGTTAAGGACTTTAGGCCGTCGTTTAAATTCGTTTCTTCTTTTCAATACCTAAAGAATTTTTCGTTGTTCAATTTTCCTTTTATCTTCATGAGCAGATTCAAAAGGAGCCTTTACTTAATTTAAGGATGTAAGACCAGCTCTTAATCTCGGTAAGAATATAGGGGTCCCCCTGCCGTTTAAAATACAATACTCTTGTGCCTGCACCGATCACTAAACACGCACTTTGAAGCCCGAGGTCCCCAGAATGCATGGTGAGAGTCAGGATGTGGTCGTGGCACCCTGTAAGACTGGCCACGCACTATTCTAACAAAAGAGAGAGGGCGCTACGCGCAACATAAACAGTTAGCTCCGTACTATTTATACATTTAAAATTATTCTTCTCTGAATATTAAATAAAGTTTAAGTGCAAATTAAATGTAAGCCAGTAATAAGCCTATACAAGTGTTTTTAGTGATTCTGTGAGCTTTAAGTGCCTACAATAACAATTATAATTTTCTTAGTGCAGCACAAAATACCGTCAAGTGAAGCAAAAAAAATAAAAATTCATGATCTTTATTTTCGTGCACATAAAAACAAATCTGTGTGTATAAAACAAATTTTGCTTGGAAATTAAAATAAAAATATCACTAAAAATTTCAACTTTTGACGACTTCTAAGAAACTTAATTACACCGAACGCCATCTAGTGGTGAATTGCAGTACCAAGTAACAACAACAAGCTTTGATGTCAAAACTTATCATTGCTTTTCTACTCAAGTGAATTAAACTTTGGATTGAGCTTTGCTGTCGATGTTAGATGTCATTTTGCTTTGGGAAATAAAATAATTAGAAACGAAATAGTATATTATAACTAAAAGAAAATATGAATACGAGAATGTCTCCAACATGCGCGGGATGCAACAAAAAAATACCTAAAAGAGAATTTCTTACTTGTTCATACTGCCAAAAAAATTATGACCTTGAATGCGCCAATGTGTCTAGCCAGCGCTTCTACAATACAATGACACTGGAACACAAGCAGAGGTGGAAGTGCCAGGCTTGTTATTGTAAGATGCCGAAAATTGGTAACGAAAATACACCAGTAAGATCTAAAGATTGTAACAATATAGTTGAGGAACAATGTAAATCACCTGAAGTTAACAATATAACCGTCAGAAAATGTTCGGTTGTTCAAAGAAATGACAGTTTATGCAGTGTGAACTCCGAAAATACAACGTTCCTGGGTGACGACACTGTTAATAATATGAGAATTACTAATAGCCCTGAACTAACGCTGCAAAGTGTAAGCGAAGTTATTTCTCAAAAACTCGCAGAAAATAATATAAATGTTATATCGCAGTTACGAAATATTATTCAGGAAGAAGTAAAGCAAGCAATTGAACTGTTAAAAAAAGAATCGAAACAACAAATTAATAATTTAAGCGAACAAAATAGGAACCGAATCTTAGAAATACAAGAAATCAATACTAAAATAGATAATCTGCAAAAAGAAAACTGTTTGTTAAAAAAACAATTGGAAGAATTGGGAACTAAGACTATTTTATGTAAAGAAAATAAGTATCCTGAAAATGATTCTAAAAAAATAGTACTTTACGGATTAGCTGAATATTATATGGAACCTGAAAACTACTTATTGGACCGGATACACGGATTATTTTGGGACCTGATGGGCGTGGATCTGACTGGATATATTGAAGATATATCCAGAATAGGTCGTTACAATAAAAATGGTAACCGGCCTCTAGTAATAGAATTTATAAGTAGAAGAATAGTAAAACAAATAATTGAAAATAGTTACTCTTTGAAACGAAGTGGGCTGTCGGTATCAGAATTTCTAGATAAAACTACCCTATTAAGAAGGAAGGCTATGCGGGAGGAAATGTTCTTGGCTCGTCAGAGAGGGTTACATGCTGTACTACGCAACAACCAACTATATGTAGATGGGAAAATATTTAATTTTAACCAAAATCCTAACGCAGAGACTCTTATCAACACATCTATGAATAAGGAAAATCAAGGAAAATTAACTGAGTCAACCCCGAATCCCCGTAAAAGCTTTGATAATAATTATTCCTTTCGAAAACAAAGATTTAATTAGAATACTTTACCAAAACATGCAGAGTATATACAATAAACAAGATATATTAGAAGCTTTTCTAGATAGTAATCCTGAATATAATATCCTTTGTTTATCAGAGACATGGTTGACAGTTGAAAAGCTCAAATTGCTCTCTTTCACCGAATATATGATTGCATCGTCATTTTGTAGCAAAAAACACACAGGAGGTGGCCTCTGCATATTGCTACAAAATCATTTAAAGTATAAGGAGATAATAGATATTAAGAACATGTCGATTGAATACGTGTTAGAAGTAACAGCGGTTGAGCTTTGTAAAGAAAATACTTTGATTGTGTTATTGTATTGGAATGGAAGAGAGGAGAGTATTTTTTATGTACAGTTAAAACTTATTTTGAATTTTATTAATAATAAATTTACTAAATATAAAATTATTTTGGGTGGAGATTTTAATATAAATGTACTACAAAAGAACAAAAAAACATCAGATTTTCTTGATTTAATGTTAGAGTATAAATTAATCCAGCATATAAACAAACCTACTCGCAAAAACTCATGTTTAGACCATATTTTTACTAACTTTAATAATGAATATTTGTATACGGGTGTTGAGGAGCATGGTTTTTCAGATCATGCAGGAACAACCATCCATATAAAAAGACAAACACAAATAAAGCAAACCGAATGGATTTTAGAAAAACGGTTTTTCAAAAAAAAAGAAATAATGGATTTTAAATCCCAGCTTCAATCATTGAGCGCGAATGAAATAATAAATCCTAACAAAAACATTAATGAAAACTACAATATATTTCATGATATTTTAATGAAAATATTAGATAAATGCATACCTAAACGTAAAATTAAATTAAAATCAAATCTAAAAAAATATTGGTTAACTGTAGGATTAAAAAAATCATGTAAAAATAAAAGGTTGCTAAAAATAATTTCTTCAAAATCTAACAATCCCATCTTACAGAATCATTACAGGCAATATGAAAAAATATTAAAAAAAATAATAATATATTCAAAAAGAATGCATTATAAAAATAGAATAAACAGCTCCAATAATAAAGTAAAGACTATGTGGCACATTATTAACGAGAGAACAAATAAAATAAATAGAAAATCGAAATGTAATATAAAATTAAATATAAATAAAGTAATACAATCAGACCCTAAACTAGTTGCAAATTCATTTAATGATTTTTTTGTCTCCATCGGGCAGCCCAACTCACAGCATCAGGGCTGCGATACTGGAGGTGCCGGACCAGCTAACTGCGCGCGCGGCCGCCCTGTAGTCCACCCCACAGAAAACTCAATGTATCTTAGCCCGGTCGACTGCAGCGAGGTCAAAAGAATCATAAAAAACCTAAAAAATAAAAAAAGTTATGGAGTGGATGAGTTACCACCTAGTTTATTTAGAGAGTGCGCCGAAGAATTGGCTCTGCCATTTAGTTTGTTAATAAACCAGTTATTCAGTGAGGGCGTTTTTCCCGATTTACTGAAAAATACTTTGGTAAAACCTATTCACAAGAAAAATGAGATAACTAATCCAAGTAATTATAGACCTATTTCAATTTTACCTACAGCATCAAAAATTTTTGAGAAAGCAATGAGTGATAGAGTTATGAATTTTTTTGAAAAATACAAAATATTCGATGATTCACAAAATGGTTTTCGGAAAAATCGTTCCACAATTTTAGCCGTGTATAAATACATACAAGAAGTTGTTACATTGTTAAACAATAAACAATACGGTGTAGGTATACTGTTAGATATGACTAAAGCATATGACAGAGTACAGCACAATATCTTGCTAAATAAATTGTATGGCATGGGCATTCGTGGATCTGCGCACAAATGGTTTGCATCATACTTAAAAGATAGGCGCCAATATGTAGAAATTGAGTACTTTGATGATAGTGGAAACATCACACGCGTACGCTCCGATTGTAAAATTGTAAACGCATCTATACCTCAAGGAAGCGTGGTTGGATGTCTTCTGTTTTTGGCTTGCATAAACGACCTTCCAAAGATTATGGAGGAGCCCTGCATTCTGTTCGCAGACGATATCTCCTTACTTACCTCATGCCACAACAATAACAATAATGATGTTAACAAAAATTTGAATTGCTTACTTAACAAAACTTTAGACTGGTTAAATGATCACAATTTAAAAGTAAATTTTACAAAAACCAAAATAATTACTTTCCATCCACACCAGAAAACTCAATTAAATTTAAATTTTATCTACAACGGTATAAGATTGGATTGTGTGGAAGAGTTCACATTGTTGGGTATAGTGATAGATAGGCACCTCAACTGGAAAGCTCACGTACAAAAAACAAAATCTAAACTGTCTAGCTTTGCTTATGCGCTACGCGAGGTAAAAAGGCGACTGATAGAGAAACAGCTATAGTTACATACTACGCTTACGCCCATGCTTGGCTGTGTTACGGGGTGGTGTTGTGGGGTAACAGTACGGACGCACATTTGCTGCTTACCATGCAAAAGAAGTTAATCCGTATCATAGCCAACATCGAGCAGACGGAGAGCTGTAGACCATTCTTTCAAGAGTACCAGATACTTCCACTACCGTGTTTGTATATTTTGGAAGTGTGCAAGTTTGTGCGCAAACATAGCGAATTCTACACTAGACGACAAGACATTCCATCTAGATACACATCTCGATACAACAATAAATTAATATTGCCTAATTCTAGGCTAAAACTATCATCATCAAGCACATTTAATTCATCAATTAAAATTTATAACAAATTGCCCAATACAATAATGAATGAAAATAATTACTTGACATTTAAAAATAAATTAAAGGAATTTCTAATTAACAAATGTTATTATAATGTAAATGAATATTTTAATGATAAGATCAGTAATTATTAATGTACATGTACAAATAATTTATTTAATTATTTATTATATTTAATTTTGTGACATTATTAATATTATTATTTATAATTAAATCAGATCCAATCCAATTATAACAATCAAAAATAAACAAATGAAACAATCTCTAACATCCAATTTAAATTTTACTATTAGTGTTGTTCTTCTGAGAAGCGTATCCTCTCTTCTAATAACCAATTGCGTGCCCGACGGGGTCCATAATGCTCATATTTATATAAGTACCTACCACCCACTGTACACATTATGCTTGCAATAAATGATTTGAGTTTGAGTTTGAGTTTGAAAAAAAATTGTTGATAATGTTACTAAAAATCATGAAATAAATAAGTATTTTTTAGCTATTGTCACTTGACCCAAATCGTCTAGGATTGGTGGAGCCCGAAATGACGTCACCTGCTTGTAAGCATGCTGACAAAATGAGATAACTTTGTACTGTTTGACGTTTAAAGGAGAGCCGTGTGACATCACCTGCTCGTAAGATGCATATTTGCTAGCGAATGGTTTATGCGTATTTTTGAAAAAAATAATTATTTTCAGTTTTTTTGTTATATGCAATAGAATTATAAATATCCACTTTTCAAATAGCTTATTGTATTACGTCCACAGCGGCAGCCAACTTCTTACTTATAAATATAACGAACTTAAAATAACCTTACCTGTATTCACAAAACCGGTCAGCATTATCTTCCATCTTACACCTGCAGCACCAATGAGGTCCTTCCGGCCCGTCCGAACACAACCGTACAGACCCGAGCCGTGATGTAGTGTTCAGTAACTTCCAAAAAAACGTGTGTTTTGTGTTTGTCACTGTAGGAACTGGTACACTATTTGCTATCCATACTTCTTTAATGCCTACACGACCTTCTTAAACTGAAATTTAATGGAAAACCACAAAGCTATTTTAATGATATCCCAATGAATGTATTGATATCCCAATGAAACTATTGATATCCCAATGAAACAATTATTCTAGTTTTTTTTTAATCTGAGGTCCTTCGTTTATAATACATTTATCTGTGTCATGTAAATGTTTTAATTATATATACATTAATTTGGTAAAAGCAATTGATTTTCCTAAAGTATTCAAGGATATATATTACTCAAAAGCAATGTCCACCTAACCAAATGTAAGAAGCGTTAGATCAAGCTCAATTTTTCATGGATAGTGAATGACTTTATTTTAATGTTTTCCATGGCCAAGTAGATCCATCTTTACAATTATCTATAAAGTAGATTTTACGTTGTAAATGTGTTTGAAAAACCGTGATGCTATATGGCATGAGGTGTGCGATTCCAAGCGTAATTGATTTTCACATAATTACGTAAATGCTTTGCTTCTTTAATTAGGTCATATTCATTATTCCTTCATTAATAATAATATTGACATAAAATAATACCTTAAGAATACCTTCATTAATAATAATATTGACATAAAATAATACTTTAAGAATACCTGCGCGTTATTAGTTGCTTTTAAAAGTTTATAGTTGATGATAAATAATCTGGTGATGTTTGTCAAAACACAATTTGTTATACTTGTCGTTAACATTTTCATAATAGGTATTATTACAGGTAAGCTGTATTATTAGGTACCTACCTACTTATTAATTATAAAAAAAATACGTTCAGTTGAACTTACAGTGACAATAGAAATAACATAAAATTTAGAGCGACAAAGAAAAAAAAAAGATCTCATTTCCTTATACTCGAGAAAAGAAGACTTCGAAGAAAAACCCTTATTCGGTTTTTGAAACGGTTCGTTAGGCCCACTCGTAAGTTGACGACTTAGTATTCCATCCCCGTGGGACTTACGACGTCATGTGGAACTTCCATAGTGCTCGAGAAACATACCAACCGAGCGAATAAGTGGATAAGTTAGTTGTGACGGCACGATTGTCAGCTCGATGAGCCGTTGGATAGCATTCCTATGGCTTATTGCAGCGCTGAGAACATTCTCTTCATTTTGTTTTCTGCTTCATTGTACAGTCATGCATTATTAGCCTGTAGTATATGCACTTTGACATTCAACATAATGTGCTTGAAACTAAAGAAATATATTCCAATGTAACCACAGTTTGGCAAATAAATGATATTATTATTAGTTTCTTAGTGACTAGCGGCAGTTCGCAACTTCAGCGTTATCTTTGAATCCCTCAAAAACCTAACACTGTTCCAGGCTTAGATTAAAACAAAAAGGGTAGATGCGGTACGCTCATACTTGCATCAATCAAAAACTGATCCCACGGCAGCGCGAACGGGACGGAGAGATTCGCGTCACTGCATTAACGACCCGAACGAAACAGCACGTTAAGTTTCAACGGCAGCGCGAACGAGACGGCGAGATCCGCGTCACTGCACTACCGACCAATCACGCGACCAGTACTCGACGTCACTACCGAATAAGATTTAAAACAAATAGCAATTTGTATGAAAAAAATATTTTATAGTACTTACGAATGAAAAGTATTGCCGTGGATTTTATTTTTAGTTCTTGAGGAATTTGAGCACTTTTTAAAAACACACTTAGGCATTGTTTTATCATATAAACAAAAAATATTAGCAATATTTCTTTTTGGCGTTCACATGTACGTCGTTTGCATGTCAAGTTGTGACTAAAGCGATTAGGGTCGTGGACCACAATTCATGCGGATCACTTTTGTGAGGCTAGTGCCGTATCTAGTAGTCCCTTTTTGTTTTAATCTAAGGTTCCAGGATTAAAAGTATCCTTTGTCTTAGTCCAGATCATGAAGTATATGCGTACCAAATTTTATTCAAATCCATTCAATACTTTTAACCTGATTACCAAACTTTTACGGTTATAATATAATACTAGCGGCCCGCCCTTGCTTCGCTTCGGTGTAGAGCTGAAGTGTAGACTACAGTTTTTGTTCTCAGGCTTGTATTATACACAATGACATTCATCTATGATTCTTCTTATACCTGCATGAAAAGTCTCAGCCCGATCGGTTTAAAATTGACAAAGTTTCATACAAACTTTCATTCCCTATTTTATCCCCTTGGGGGTAGAATTGATCAAAATCCTTTCTTAGCCGATGCCTACGTCATAACATCTGCATGCCAAATTTCAGCCCGATCCGTCCAGTGGTTTGGTCTGTGCGTTTTTTAGATCACTATGTCAGTCACCTTTGAGTTTTATATATATAGATTGAATACTTAACTTTTTTGCACATATTAAGTGTTAAGAGAAATGTTTTATTCGATACAGACGTTCTCGACTAATTCCTCCTTGATTTTATCACTTAAGAATTGATTGTCATACATAAAATATAATTTTACTTATTCAATGCTACTATGTCTTCTTTCTTCTTCTTTTTTCGATTATTATTATTATTCTACTAGCTTTTGCCCGCGACATCGTCCGCGTTTTCGTCATTTTTCGTAAAAAAGTAGCATATGTCCTTCCTCAGGGTTCCGTGGTTTTGATGTGACAGACAGATTAACTTTCGTATTTTGGTAGGGAAATATATTAAGTCAATCCACAATACTGTTAAAAATACCGCAATAAGGAACCGCAGAATATTATTATTATCACTGTGCCCCGAGCCCGAGTAACTCCTTGTATGGTATTATGTTAATGTATTGGTAATATTGTTTAGATCGCTTTCACATGAGGCTTAAGTACATATAGAATGAAAATATATCTATCAATTCGACATTACATTATTATTTTTGCATCAATTTGACATACATTTTAAATTGTAAATCAAACAATGATTATTAATGGCACTTTTTTGTATTGATTATTCATTGATTATTAATTATATTGTGCTTTTCTGAATTGAATGTTGTGTGTGCTTGTAAAGGCTTGGATATATGTCTGAGAATAAGTATTATTTTAATTTTTAATGTTTTTATATGATTCGCTGTAAGTAAACCTTTTTAATAAATAAATAAATAAATAAAAATAAAAAAATACTTCAGCGCAAAGCTTCCGGGTAAACTACGTTGAAAGCTTGACCGGTCCGGCACGTGAACATAAAAATTTCTAGGACTGCTAACCCGGGAAAGAGCGACATAACTGGCCATGTGAAAAACAACTGACACCGAGATCTACTCCAGCAACACGAAAAGTCTGCCCTTGAGCCTTATTTATTGTCATTGCATAACACACTGATACTGGGAATTGCGTTCTTTTAAATTGGAATGGAAGATTATTTGGTATTATGGGAATTCTGGGAATAAAGATGGTTTCTCCTGCACCGCAACCTGTTAAAATTTGAGCCCCGATTACATTTTGTTGCAACTGGGTTACTTTTAAGCCGAGTTCCATTGCAAATTTGTGGTGGTCTTAAATTTCGGAGCAGAATAATCGGAATGCCAATTTTTAAACAAATTTCATGAGAAGGAAGTCCGGACATATTTTAAAGAATTTAAAAATTCTATCGGGTAATTAGTGGCTTCTTGTTCATCGGCCATTCTATTTATTGAACTATAAACTTTGCTTTCCCCCTGGATATTCGACAGTATTTTATTATAAATCTCAGATGCCTGGTCATTGCGAGGAGTTAAAATGGACCTTTCGCATAGCCAAGAATTGTCCTTATTTAATATATTTGTTACGTCACCGTAAACTGACGATATAAGATGTTATTGGGATTGCACTATACAACAAAACTCATGCGTCAGAATAAATTTTCCTTGGTGTAGCAGTGGATAGTTATCTTTAGGTATTTTCTTTAATAATATATCAGAAAATTCACGATCATCCGGGTTATCTACAGTTCTCACTCGCATGTTTATAGTCAAATGCACCGATTGTATATCACGCCACAAATAAGAGCTTTTCAGGCAAGCCCTAACCTCATCAGCTCGGGTTCCCCGTGGTATTACCGGTAAGGTTTGTCGAAAATCACCACAAAATAAAACTGTGATACCGCCCATTGGTCGATCATTTTGTCTTATATCCCTTAAAGTTCTGTCTACCGCTTCTACTCCTTTTCGATGGGCCATCGTACATTCATCCCATATGATTAAATTATACTTTGAACGAATATTTAAACACTACCAAAACAACTAATACGTGGTCCTAACTTTAGCTACCTTACACTTAAAATCTAAGTGACTATTTAAACTAAAATATTCTTATAGAATTATAACCAGAAATATATACAACTCACAACAAAAAAGAAATGAAAATAAAGCTGAAACGCCTGTGCAATACTATCTACCTATACCTACTTCACTTAAAAATAAATACTTATAACTACTTTAATTAATAAAAGTACCTACGCTTAATAATTTTTAATTTGAACGAATATTTAAACACTACCAAAACAACTAATACCTATTTTACAAAATAACAACAAAAGAAATTCAAATAAACTATTTAAAGACTAAAAGTCGCGCTGAAAAGCACGGTTTCTCAATATTTCTCAATTATTGTCTGTCAATAAGGTCGAACTCTCTGAACGCATCAACAGCCAAATATTGAAGCTCGCTCGCTGTCTTTTTTTAATTTTTTTTTCTTCCCAAGCGGGGGAGCACGTGAGAAATCCTCATGGATACCCTACAGCCGGCTGCAAGGTTATGTCAGACTCGTACTGACTAAAAAACACCCGTAGGGGCTGCCTCTGGCCGGGAAGGCCTCTAAGGCTTCATCGGAAGCGATCGTCCCCCAGGGGGGGGGGGGGGGGAGCGACGCAGAAAACCGATTTAGACAGCTCGCTCTCGGACCTCCCGCCTTTTGATACCCTACCGCCGCCGCGACCCGTGTCGAGCGCGGCAACCGTTACACAAAAATAAACCTTATAGCATGATTCAGTACTCACGTGCGACGGCGCAAACAAATAAACTATTTAAAGACTAAAAGTCGCGCTGATAAGCACGGTTTCTCAATATTTCTCAATTATTGTCTGTCAATAAGGTCGAACGCTCTGAACGCATCAACAGCCAAATATTGAAGCTCGCTCGCTCTCTTTTTTTATTTTTTTTGTTTCCTCCCAGGCGGGGGAGCACGTGAGAAATCCTCATGGATACCCTACAGCCGGCTGCAAGGTTATGTCAGACTCGTACTGACTAAAAAACACCCGTAGGGGCTGCCTCTGGCCGGGAAGGCCTCTAAGGCTTCATCGGAAGCGATCGTCCCCCAGGGGGGGGAGCGACGCAGAAAACAGATTTAGACAGCTCGCTCTCGGACCTCCCTCCCGCCTTTTGATACCCTACCGCCGCCGCGACCCGTGTCGAGCGCGGCAACCGTTACACAAAAATAATCCTTATAGCACGTATTCACGTGCGACGGCGCGATGGCTTATTTTTTTCATGTATAAGTTTGGTGTTTCTATACCGATTTCTATGTTTTGTTTTTATTGAATAGGTAATAATATTAACTTTTTTAAATTAGGGATGAGTCAGAGTATTATAAACGTAAGAGTAAACAAATATGATCAGAATGCTCCGAACTGCTAAGCTATCGGCAGTTACACGTGTTATTGTGAGTCAACCATAAAAGATAGACATATGCTGTTGCGAGATATTTTTTAGACAATTTTATGTAGGTTATTTCCGTCATACATGATTTCTATGTAACTTTAATCATTAAGGCTGCACACGAGACGGAAGCTTAAAAAATGGAGTAACTTCTCCCGTTTTCCCAACATTTCCCTTCACTACTCTGCTCCTATTGATTGTAGCGTAATGAAAAGTATACTATAACCTGCTCAGGAGTATGAAGAATAATTGTACCAAGTTTCGTTAAAATCCGTCGAGTAGTTTTTGTTTCTATAAGGAACATACCCACAGACAGACAGACAGACAGACAAAAAATTTACTGATTGCATTTTTGGCATCAGTATCGATCACTAATCACCCCCTGATAGTTATTTTAAAAATATATTTCATGTACAGAATTGACATCTCTACAGATTTATTATAAGTATAGATTACTGGGATTGTTAATATGTGGTGCCATAGCATTAAAGGTATTTAAGGGTAAGGTAATATTGATATATGTAACATAATATATTCGGACCGCTTGTAGCTACCGAACAAATGTGATGGATCGTTTTGAACTACCCGATCGATTTTGTAAATGACCTTCTTTGACATTTCTCCAAACAAAACCATTAGTGGACAAGTGGAAAATTAAAGGTCACATGAGAACATTTCGTTATGGAATGGATAAACTTTAAAACTGAGGGATTTACTTGGAATAAAGTTGGCCATGTATCTATTGGTTAATTAAAGCAAGACAAAGGTTATTTTTTCTTAATATATACAATAAATAACTGTTCAGAAGAGATAAGAAAAATAAAAAACAGACTGCCGTTACAAAATTAAACTAAAAATTATATATAAAATTATGTTTTTTACGTTTCAGTTGTTACTCGTCAAAGCAATAAGAGTTATTTTTATACCAAAAATAATGAGATATATAACTAAGAAGAAAGACGAAACTTTTTTTCGCTGAAATTTGATGAATGAGCAATGGAAAAGTTGCGAAAACCTTTATCATAATAAATTTTGCGTCTCGGAACGAAATATGCCCGGTCGAACAGAGATGAGGAAAAAAATATTGATTAAAAAAATATATGTATTTCACTTTAGGAAAGTCCTCTATATTGCTATCAAATTAAAAATCAACCGAAAAATACGTTTTACGGATGATTTTTTTCTTTTTTTTTTTGTAAACGATGGGAAATAATTACCCCATCCCAATGAAGTTGCGAGTATAAATAATACAGCAGCAGTGTGCCATTCCATCCATCCTCACCTTGCCGGCATGGACCCTATCCCCTACCCCATGGAGCCCTAGAACCTTTTTTTTTTTTTTTTTTTTGTTGACGATGGAAAATGCATTTACGCACCGTACCGCGCGCTGGCTGGGCGCGCGGCGTGTGTGGGACTCCCCGGCGCGGAACAACGCCGGTCCTACCCACTAAAAACCACCGGTACCCTCCTACGCCCATATGGGGGCGTCTCAGGATCAGCGCACCTTAGTGTGCGCCACTTCACTGGGATGCCCCCGGCCATGGAGCCCTAGAACCTAACTCACCATCAGAAACACAACAAGGTGGAGATTGCTTCCCCAGACGGGTGCTCCAATCCAACCTGAATTTCCACTCTGCTTTATCTCTCTTGAATACGCAAAGTATGTAAGTTTAGGAATATCTCAAACATTCTGCGTTACTACAAAACGATACAGCTTGGGTTTTAATAAGCCTAGACGCTTTACTATTTCGTTTTTTTGTTAAATATGCAACAATTCGGACGTACAGATGTCTAAAGTATGCCCTCAGTGGTGATAAAACAGGCAAATATGCCGGCAGCGGCGGCGGACGGCCGGGCAGACCGGTCGATACGGCCGGAGAGCCATAATACATATGAATGTAGGTATAGCTCTAATGCCATAATAGATGAATGTCCCATGACCCAATCTATCTATCTTCTATCTATATATATAAAACTCAAAGGTAACTGACTGACTGACATGACTGATCTATCAACGCACAGCCCAAACCACTGGACGGATCGGGCTGAAATTTGGCATGCAGGTAGATGTTATATCCTTGGCATCCGCTAAGAAAGGATTTTGATCAATTCTACCCCCAAGGGGATAAAATAGGGAATGAAAGTTTGTATGAAACTTTGTCAATTTGAAACCGATCGGGCTGAGACTTTGCATGCAGGTATAAGAAGAATCATAGATGAATGTCATTGTGTATAATACAAGCCTGAGAACAAAAACTGTAGTCTACACTTCAGCTCTACACCGAAGCGGGGAGAGGGCGGGCCGCTAGTCTCCCTATAAAAATCATAATCAAACTAAGTACGCTCCGTCGATCAATAAAAAGTTCTTGTAAATTGCTTAGATTAAATCAAAATAGAAATATTACTACCGAATAATCGATTCTTTCATATCAATAAATATACGATAGTCGATTTACTAGAGACAAACATCAAACTGATACTATCAATTTACCAAATTGCTGTCTCCATTAGTAAGTAAATGAGATCTGAATTACCTACTTTAGTAAACCTGCTAGTCTAATAACTGAAAAGAAAATAATTTATTATCATATATATTCAACTATGGAAACAGCTAAGTTCATTGCGTATAAGTAGCTTTCGATGTGAAAACAAATATCTAATTCTAATTATTAAAAAAACCAAGAGATACACTGAGCTTTGCGACTGTTCTCCTCAAATTAACAACCTGCTAATGTGGAGGCATTACAGAACAAAGTAATGAAAAGTAGAATTAACTATTTAATTACTAATTTTTGGTGACAACATCACCAATTTCCTTCCGTGAAGAAAATAAAATAAAGGATGGTTGAATTTTTCTGCTACCTGTACCCTCAGCACGAACCAATAACGAATTCGTAACGTTTGCGAGACCAAAATGGTGGTAACGAAATGTAAAAATCAGTACACATTTGACATTGACGTTTCCGACCCGCAAACTGTTCGAATTCGATATTGGTATATCTTTTTTCATATCGACTCCACTCACATAATTTAAGACAGAATTGGGTAATTTGTAGCGCCTTCTTTTTGTTGTTGTGAAATAAATGAGATGAAAATGAAATTCTTTTTGTTGTTGAATATTTTCTCAAAAGACTTTATATCGTAGTAAAAGTACTACGTTCGCTTACAATGTGCTACGAGCTACGGCTGCTACGTGCTACGACAGTGTACATGACATACGTTTCTATGCAATTTTCTTTTTTTGGATTGCTTCTGCTATGAAAGGCAAGAAGCTCTGTGTTATAGGATAAAAGAAAGCTTGAAATAGTTTACAAATGACGAATCCAGCTCTTATTGTAAGTATTAAAAAAGCTCTTATTGTAAACTCCAGAGAACTGTAAAGTTTGTTATCTTATATGTCGCGCCCAACGATATTAAATACCCTAGATACACCACGTGCGCTCAAAATGTGTCCCTATCAAGAAGTGCTTGAACACGACTCAAGCACTTCTTGGTTCACAGTCACACGCAGACCGTTGAAAAGTCAACTTGCCGCTGAGCTCCGTGAAGAAATGCGAAACGAATACTTATAGTATGTAAAATGTCGTTTTTTCGACAGATATCTCATCAATGTTTGTTAATTTAACGCATTTGAAGCAAATTTTGTTTTAGTACTTGCTATAAACTGGTTTAATAGAAAATATTTGTGATATTCAAATGCATGGTCGGTAATATAGCCGTCTCTTTGCCTCGCGTTCCATACCTGCTGTATTGCTAACAGCGCATTCAGAATTGAGCGTAGAGTCAAAGAAATAAGGTCTATATTTTTCCGCATATAGCAATAAGTCGTAAAATTTTACGAGCTTACAGCTCGGACTGTCGTAACTATTTGACGCATGCGCTTTGATTAAGACCGTATAGAGTGTGCAATAAAGGTGATTTTCAATGTTTAAATATTGACTTATATTGTTTAGACTATGTGATTATCTTACGAAGGTTCGTGGATCGTCCCATGTACTTTTTGGACAGGTTTCGGGCATGATTTTGTTCGTGTTGGTGTATCTAGGGTATTCAATATCGTTGGTCGCGCCAAATAACGTAACCCACACAGTAACGAGATGGTGATCAGTGGTTGTGAGTTTAGCAAATAAATTTAATATATTGTCAAATAAACTAACTACACGTTGCGATTAAGTATTTGTCAAACATCACAAAAAGGCATCCTTTCCAACTGACTGTCCAATGTTCATATCGAAGCCATGATTTACGACCTTTTCTTATTGATTGCATTTTACCGATATGAATCTGTAGGCAGTTTCATGTTCTACACGACTCCAAGTAATGTTAACTAAATAACTGGCGAGAACATTATACAGCTACAATAATTACGTTTAAACAATATTTTCAACAGAAATGCTTATTTCAAAGTAAAATGTAATACACGAGTCGGTACCCACAAATTATTCCACTGAACAATTTGTATCTCCTTTCTCTTCAACCTGTCGACCTCTTCAAAAAACAATTTGCACGGGATAATTTACGACCCAAATCCTTCTGCCTATTTCTCATGGCGTTGAGAAAGAATTGGATGAAAGGATTTCCAAAATATCTATTACCGAACCTTTCTAAATCCGGGTCCATTCAAGTAATACTTGACTAATATATAAAATTCTCGTGTCACAGTGTGCGTAATTGAACTACTCCGAAACGGCTTGACGGATTTTCGTGATATTTTATATGCATATGCAGTATGTCTGGGAATCGGACAACATCTACTTTTCATCCTCCTAAATGTCCACTTATTTTATTTTATTTGCTGGTCCACCCTTATTTTTTTTGTCATTTTTTCAATATTTTTTTTATGGTACATCATAGAAAAATACATACAACCCTAAATTTTCACCCTTCTACCACCAACCCCTATTTTTTATGGTGGTCCACCCTTATTATTTTTTTGACATTTTTTTATATATTGTTTTTCATGGTACATCATAGAAAAATACATACAACCCTAAATTTTCACCCTTCTACCACCAACCTCTATTTTTTTATGGCGGTACAAAGTTCGCTGGGACAGTTAGTATTGATATGGTTATCATTATTTGGCCGACTAAATCACGAAATACGTATACATATATTCTATATCCATATATATGTATACGAAATCCGTATACATATACCGTATATGTATCACATATATCCCATTCCTTCTATGATCGCATAGCAGCTGTACCCTTAGCATGAACCAATATCGAATTCGTAACGTTTGCGAGTACGAAATCTCATTATCATCAAATGTCTACTGATTTTTATTTCTCTTTATGTCCGTTATGGCGCTGCTATTCAAGTTTCCATACAAAATTTGACAATGACATTTTGGACTTGCAAAGTATTCGAATTCGATATTGGTTCGTGCTAGGGATACTGTACTTTCGGGTAATAATAATCTACTTAAGTAGGTTGACAAAAGTACCGTCGAACGATGAATATAAGATATGAAGAGGTAAAAATCTGTTGACAGCAGTCAATGCGATTGACTGGCTGTGGCCGACCAATCAATATTATACCTAAGAAAGTCAAATGGTATGGAGGTAGAGTCGACAATGCGTTTCACTGGGTGTGACCAATCGACATTGAGATGCAATGTGCTGTGTTAGAAATAAAACAGCAACACAAACAGCACAGCAGGTGAATACTGTTTGTTTATTCATTATATTCCTAGTTACGAGAGTTGACTTAATTGAGTAAAGCACAGCACAGCGCAGCATAGGTCAGTATGGGTAGTCACCCAAAAAATATAATTTAAATTTAATTTAAATCAGAATAATTTGTATCATATTTTCTTAAATTGACAGCGACAAATTTTATGTTGTTTTAGGTACTTGTTATGAGTAAAGTTAATGAAATCATGAGTTATGTAAAGTTTGCTTAATAAATAAGATTAGGAAGGAAAAACAGGCTTAGTCTATGAGAATAACAGACGATACTAATTAACGTTAAATCATCTTGCCTCCGTTGGTATTTAATGAAAGTGCTAAACAAAAGGCTACATGGGAGGGTTGGGCGCACATTATGTCGAGTTGAGCGCTCTTTAGCACACTCGACCGTGACCGAGCCCAGTTAATTGCGACACAGAGATGTATAGCTCGTTGAAACTTTAGACGCAATATTCTGTAACATAGCACAACGTTGATCTCGACGGCGCGTAGCAGTGTTACTACTCGTATTTATAAAACAACCTAGCTATACTTAACTTTTGTTAATTAATAATATTAATGTGATGGAAGTTGACATCAACACATGTTTTCAATTTTTGATGACATCTTTCAATTGACGACACTGTATGAAACAAAACAGGGAGAAAAAAATAGCCCTTGCTGAGTTTCTTGCCGGATCTTCTCAGTACAAGGTCTCCGCCGTAGATTTACGAACCGATGGCGTAGCGTTTGACTTTCACAAGAGCTTGTAACAGCCTAGACTAAATAAATGAGGTTGAGTTGAGTTTGAAAACCTCTAAAACAGTTAATTAAATTTATTTTATTTATTTATTTATTTATAAATTTCCTATACACAGATATAAACAGACAGTGATTACAAAATATAATACTAACACAAGGCACAGCTTATTTCAATCTGAAATTTCTTTTAGCGGGTCCGTAGTAGGAAAGCACATTGAAAAGGCAGCCATTGTGTACACCTAAATATGATATTAACCATAAATGAAGGGGAAATAAGCGAAGAGAGATTTTAAGTGGAATTTCATCAAATAAATTGTCGGGTTCAGTGTGTAGTAAAGTTTCTTAATATTTGTTATTTTAATATTGTTTATTAAAGTATGCATTTTAAATATGCCGCAACGTTGTAGTCGAGGATGATCGCTTAGTTAGTGAATAGAGCAGCGCTGCAATACATACCTATAGGAACTATGCAAACTCGTTTGGAAAGCTGGTAGCAACTTAGCTGGTAACAGCGAACTACTTTATCAAGTCCGAAAGCTTTTGAATCGTTAATACGAGATTGACTTGCGAGATTTATATCTAAATTTGTAGTCTGTTTTTCAATAACGATCTCGATGTGAAGAAGGATGTACCTACTATGCAAATTCGTTTGGTAATCTGGTAGCAACTTGGCTGGTAACAGCGAACGACTTTATCAAGTCCGAAAGCTTTTGAATCGTCAATAGGATATTGAGTTACGAGATTAATATCGAAATTTGTAGTTCATTGTTTGTCAATAACGATCTCGCTGTGAAGAAGGATGTATTTACTATGTAGATTCGTTTGGAATTCTGGCAGCAACTTGGCTGGTAACAGCGAACGACTTTGTCAAGTCCAAAGCTTTTGAATCGTCAAAGGATATTGAGTTAGATTAATATCGGAATTTGTAGTTTATTGTTTGTCAATAACGATCTCGCTGTTAAAAAGGATGAAAGTTAATTAAAAACTGCGATTACTAATATCAGTTTAAAGACCGATATCGAGAGTATAGAGTATTATAATAGTTTTTTTTAACATAGGTAAATTACAAGAAAACTATAAGAAGTTTATAGTATGCCTGGTTTTGGTTTCTACGAACGGAATTCCTTCCATGCCAATTGAACTCGCACTTGACCGGTTATTGGAAACAAGGACCAATAAACAAAGACGTAGTCTAAGTGTATAATAATTATGACAAAATTACAAAGGATAGAAAATCAGCAATCTTATAAATTGAGTATGTAACCAGAAAGTTATGAAGTCTAAAAGACGCGTCTCCGTAAAATTGTTTGTTCGCAACAAACCTTTGGGGACGCCTCAATTTATTCCTATTTGTCCCTTGTGTGCTATCAAATAACTTAAGTTCGACGAAGTTATTCATCCTTGGAAATGAGGAGGGGGTGTTCAAATCGCTTTACCACTCAACTAATGACGTTAACACATATTTTTGAACTATTAATCTAGTATGCGGGACATCAAAACAGAACAGTTAGTCAAACAATATGTAGCTACCGAAACCACAAACAAAGTTATTCATGGTTTGGCCTCTAACTCACTCACGAATACCTATTGAAATACAACTCAAGTTGCAGACATTTCCTATAGAAGCCTCAATCAAGATTCGCATACTTTTTAGGTAGGTTCCCTCAATACCCAAAATTTAGTCTCACCCGTCGGTTTTAAACGTAACTAGAGCAGTACCCCTAGCATGAACCAATATCGAATTCGAATAGTTTGCAAACCGAAATGTCAATGTCAAATTTTGTATAGAAACTTGAACAGCAGCACCACAAAGTACGTAACGAGAACTAAAAATCAGTACACATTTGACAATGACATTTGGGACTCGCAAACGTTACGAATTCGATATTGGTTTGTGCTAGGGGTACAGTTTCTTGAAATAACAAAACACTTTTTTCGAAAATTATTTTTTGATTTAGAATAAGGTTTTTTTTAATGTAATAAGGGTGGAAAAGCATACCTCTATCCCCATCTCCTGACTGTTATGAGTCAGCGCTTGTGATATGTCTACTATTGTTTGCGCATTGCCGTACCCTGACCCCATCCACTATCCTCTGAACCTATGAAAACCTTAGTCACACACAGAAATACAACACTACCAAAATATTCCGTTATTTCACTGCAGTCTTTGCGGTGTTATGTAGTTCCGCTACAATGTTCGCGGAACTCATAGTTCGGGCGGAACGCGAACATGATCACAGAAATAGTTCCGAAAGAAACGAAGACAGCTTGGGAAATGTGTGAACTACCTCATTCCCGGAACTACATAGTTCCGCGGACATGTAAACGGAACGTAAAAATGTTAACGGAATCCAATAGAGGACATGATTTGCGCTTGTCTACATGACATGTCATAGTCGTTGTGGGTACCTAACTACCTACACAATATTATAAAAGTAAAGCTAGGGATGTACATTTAATCATCGCTTATTATACAGAGTTGACAAGATTAATGATCATAATAACGAAACAGCAGACAATGACAAACGAGTTGGTCTGACATACGGCGGATTATGTTACAAATCCATACAGGAGAACTCAAAACTTCTCACGTGTAAGTAAACTTATCTGTGGGTTGGACAGTTATAATAACTTATACCTTTTTTTCTTTGAAAAAGGTGTTAAAAATATATTATGACCCGCCTGACCCGAAAGTACCCACACTTGGAATTGCAAGTTTTTTTTCTTTTCTTTTATTGACGAGCTCCTTGGCCAAGTGGTGTGTACGCCGGGTTTCATGGTGTCGCCGACTCGAGAGGTCCCGGGTTCGAATCCTGATGGGGGCAGATTTTTGTGTGATGAACATGAGCATTTGTACTCCAGTCATGGATGTTTAATATGTATTTCAATAATAAATATACTTATATATGTACAGTTAATGTATTCTATCCGCTACCCTAGCATCCCATAACACAAAACTTATAGTGCTTACTTTGGGGCTAGGCTAATTGGTGTGTGTTGGAAATATTTATTTATTATTTAATTTTAGATAGGTCCGACAAATGACTCCACCCCACCTGATGTTAAGTGACGGTGAAATCCGGACCGAAGATAGCTGATACAGCAATTCTACCTACCACACCAGCACAAAGCAAAGGATCCCAGGTTGTAAGAGGGAGGGCACACGTGAGCGGGCAGAGCATTCCATTTACGGATAGTGCGACAAAGAAATGAGTCACCAAATTTCTTTGTACGCGTTGGATTTGTGGCCACAGTTACCCGTACTGGTACAGCAATACCGGTGGAAGCCTAGAGTACCCGGCGAAAGAAACACTGCACCTTTACAAACTAGTAAGCATCACTCTCATAGCCGTAAGTACCTACATATAAATATTTGGCATTGATTTGTTTTGGTTTGTTTGTAAAAATAAAACGGTATGGCTTTTCAAATCCTCCCGCGCCGTTACTATTAGTTCAGATTCCTGACAACAATTAGAACTGGGTTCTGGGTTTTGTTGATGCCAAATTCCACTTACACGTAGACCAAATTTGCCATAAGTAGCCAGGAGTATGAAAATGCGAATATTATATTATGTGCCTTAAAACGGGGTTTGCATTTAAATGCTGTGACATCCACTCAGGGCTGTCTTTAATCTATTGGAGGCCCTGGGCATATTAGGATAATGAGGCCCCTATGACTTTGATGTGTAGCAAGTCATACTGATAAGTGTACTACTGATGATTTTTCTTTAAATGTGTTTGTGCATAGTATACCATAATATGTATATTTAAATATATCTAAGCATGCCGAAGTCGGAAAGCCCAATTTTTGGGCGAGAGTAGAATAGCTTCGCTTATGTAAAAGTAAGCTAGTAATTTGTAATGTTGGTATTGTGGTCAGTAATTTAGGTTTGATTTCATCGAATTATATAAGTTTTTTGGTAATAAATATTGGTTATCGTTTGGTGATCTGACAGGAACTAGGGACTTTGTATTTGATCTGTGGGAGGCCCCTATCGCGGGGCCCTGGGCACTTGCCCAAAATGCCCATTGGGAAAGAGGGGTCTGCATCCAGTAAGGTTAGTGTTATAGTTGCATTGTATGAATGCAGTACCGTAACATATACTAAAATTAATTGCTTCACACGCCCGACATGCTGCTGACACGTATGTTCTACTAGCTGTGCCCCGCGGTGTTACCCGCGGTTTATAAGCTTATTTTCCTGCAGTAAAACGTAACCTATGTGTTAATCTAGGGTGTCAGCTAATTCCATACCAAATTTTATTAAAATCGCTCCAGCCGTATAGACGTGAAGAAGTAACAAACATACACACTCACACACACAAACTTTCGCCATAATAATATGAGTATGATAGTGGTGTCGATTCTGCCGTAATTCTCTAAACTTAAAACTAAATTTAACATCAGTCTCTCCTTTTTATTCTGTATAGAGAATGAAAAGGATGCACTGTTGTCAAAGGAGATTGGGCATCTTAGTATGGAGCTTGGGGACGAACTAAAGATTTTTGTACATCATTCAAATAAGCTTAAAATATTGCTTATATTTAATACTTTTAGGATTTTTTTATTTCTTCAAAATCCGTACTCTCAGAGCAAAGTTATTGGACTTTAAAGAAATATATCTACATAACCTCTTTTTACGATCCCCGCTACTATGCAACTACTCTAATCTTAATATTACCTACATACATACACATAATCATGCTCATAATCCTAAAAGGGGTTGAGCTGTGCAATACAACTCGAAAATACAAAAATCAAAAACAATATTAGCATCAATTTACACGGCAATGGCGAGAAATCGACTCACTGACAGATCCGAGTTCTGTCTGACAGTGATCACAGTGACACTGACAGACACTGTTCACATTGACAACACAACGGTGATTTTGCCAAAACGTGTTGCTGGAACCCCGAGTAGGTATACATTATTTTATTTAAGGATTTTTTGTTTTAATCGTCTTTTGTAAATAAATCATAGTCACACGAATAATATGTTCTATTAATCTTTGTATAATAATATGTATTTTCGTATCTTGGACTAGTTCTTACAATGTTAATAACATTAATAGGTTAACATTGGAAACCTAAGTTAGCGTTTCTGAACGCGGGATCCGGATATCGCTTGGGATGGCGAAAAGACGACCGACGTCCCGTATAGCAACCGGCCACCAAGCACCGGGCGGGCTTATCACATAGGAAATCATTCTACATTTTAAAAATATCGCATATTTTTCTGAGTACGAAAATTGCTGAAATTTCGTATTCAGTCATCAATAATTAGATAATGATTTTTGGCAGTATTTTCATTAGTGTACAATTGAGAGAGAAAAGTCCCTAAAATGCCCAATCTCCTTTAAGTTTAGCTTTAGAGAATCATGCTAGAATCGACATCATTGTGATTTTAATATTAACGTAGTTCTAAGGACTTACTAACACGATGCCGTACAATAAACATTTCTGTCATTGTCACCCACGACCGAGGGAATCATGCCGTCTGATCTACCATAGCACCAGGTTACTCAAGACATCCAAATATATCACATGGCGACCCTACAACACCTACGATATTACAGTATGTAATTTATTATAATGTAAGTAGGTTCTAGGGTTCCGTTTTTGCCATTTGGCTACGGATTATAGATTCGTCATGTACGTCCGTCTGTCCGTCCGTATGTTACAGCCACTTTTTTCCGAAACTATAAAAACTACACTGTTGAAACTTGATAAGTAGATGTATTCTGTGAACCGCATTAAGATTTTCACACAAAAATAGAAAAAAACAAGAAATTTTGGGGGTCCTTATAAGTTTATATCTAAGTAAGAAAAATCAACTTACATGAATCACATTTAAGCGCACCTAGCGACATCTATTGTAAAAAAGTGCATTTTCTTCGCAATAAAGCTGCCACCTGGACGTCCTAATTAGATACTTATTAATACGATAAAATAAAATATAACTATGTTTCGTCCAATATATTGAAAGTGCCTTTCCAATTTTATTGTTTTCGTCTTACGAATTTTCGATCAGGCCACGTGTCCTGACGCGAGTTTAACCTTTTTTACCCATTACAAAAAAAGTGTACAACGCCGCTAAAGAAGTTTTCACTTCAAAAATACACTATTATTAAAACATCGATCTAAGTTACAACGAACTACAAGAACTTTTATATTATGTTACTTGCTGCTACGGAACCTTCATGGGCGAGTCCGACTCGCACTTGGCCGCTTTTTTATGTGAAAAATCGATGAATTCTACGAATATCTTCTTGCTTACCGAAGATTTTCCGGGGTGATATTGCGGGTGAATATCATTGTCCCAATAACAAAGCCCGCTGAATCCGGTTACTTTGTGAGATTTATAGATAGGTGTATAAAACCTCCTTTGGATCTGTGGTTAAGCCCCTATTTTATTCTTCAAACTTACGAAGTACAATGACAGCGAATAGAATACAAATGGAGCATATTCTATTATTGTTAACCCACGCATAGTATATTTACAATAAGTTTTTATTTATGTGCCCATAAGTTTTCTAATTTCGCGCAATTGCTGTTTCTAATCAAAGAAGCTCTAAAGGATGATTTATATTACATCGTGCGGGTTATGAGCAGAAACGTGTTGTATAAAGCGGCTGACGGATAGCGCGCTCTAGGGTCCCCACGACAACGGCTAACTAGAGCCGAGGTCTCTAGTTGAGCCGACGACGCCCTCTAGTTAAGCCGACCCCTCAGGTTCGAGTGGTCTAAAGGCTCCAGACGGAAAGGGAACTCCCCCGTGGGGAGATGCCATCCGCCTGGAATAACTCTAGGGGCACTCGCCAATTCTCGGCTTGAGGTCCCCTTAGGATCTCGCTGTCCCCAAACCCGGTGACGCTGTAAAGGTCATCTGCGATCAACATATACACAATAAATAAGCGTTCCAGGGTACATACGTGTAGGTAGTCGGTTACACATATTCTGGAACGCCATGTTAGTACTTGTAGCTACATGTACTAACTACGAGTAGTTATGAGTATGAACATTAGAGGTGGCGTTAATGGTTGAAAAAAGCTTATTAGTTAATAGTTGAATAAAAATAGCAGATAATTTTAATGGTTGAAAATATCAGTTTTAATATTTTTATTAAAATTATCTGAATGTTTTTCACAAGTTCATTTTGTCAATATTTTTGTTAGTTCGGTCTGTGATTGAAATTATGCATTACGATAAATTTATCAGTCAGCTATATTTATCTTTAGGAATGAATATTACTGCCGCGTTAAATTCATCATGAATTAAATGAATATTTTTATTCGATACCAGCGGCCGCCCGCGACTTCGCACGCGTGCAGTTAGTTATTTGCACATACTTTTAGGCGTCGATGTCGAGGCGAGTCTGCGGCTGCCCGCGCCGCGTACACAAAGCACACGACGGGCAGAGGCAGTCAGTTCAGGACGTTCGTTCTAGTGAATAGTCCATCACTAAAGCGCGCGGCGCGGACTGAGCTGACCGCCCCGCGCCGCCGTCTGCGTTACTGCATATAAACTGGGTTGTATGATCCACAGTGGGCAGCCGCGGACATGCCGCGCCGCCACTGCCCGCCGGGCACCTGCGGCGCGTTTTTTTTTGCCCTCTGTGTGCGTTTGTAGTATAGGATTCACTTTGTGCTATTATTCGCGTCGAAATTGACCGGCCCGCCCCGCCCCGTCGTCTGCAAAGCGCCTTAGACCCCTGTTCACTGCGCGTTCCCCGTAGGTGATAGCGTGATAATATGTAGCCTTTATGTTGACCCGACTTCTTAATAATATTCGTGCCATTGAAGTAAATCCATACAGTACTTTTTGAGTTTATCCCGGACATACATACAGACAAACAGACAAAAATTCTAAAAACTGTATTTTTGGTTTCGGTATCGATTGTAGATCACACCGCAAGTATTCTTTTAAAAAAATATTCAATGTACAGTTTTGACTTTCCTACCATTTTATTATATGTATAGATGGTTAGAAATATTTATAGAATATATGTGTTATTTCTCTCTTTTTATAAGTTTAATTTAACGGTTGATAAATAAATATATTCAATAACACTAATGGACATGACTTTCTAAGGCAAGCGTAACATAACCGACTTCTCATACCCCGGAATGCGCTATCCGTTCGTCGGTTCAGTTCATATGACATGTAAACATGACAAAATACAAAAGAAGTGTAGTGTTAGTTAATTGCATTTCTTCAAGTAAGTACCTGCCATCATATAGCACTATGAAAAGGAGGTGCGGGCACGATACGAAAGATCCGGCACGGTCTAATATGAATCACCTTTAAATCGATAATTTAAATGCTTGCGCGTTCACGGCAAAAACATCGCCATTCCTACCACTTCCCTCTCTTCAGGTCACAACACTGGCGCTACAGAGCAACATTACCATGCTCGGTATGGAAGTTCGCTCAGACTTGAATCCAGGACTACCTACATCGAAACCGTGATCAAAACAGCTTCACACAAACTCGGAGTCCTGAACAAAGTGCGGCGTTTTTTCACGCCCGATCAACTGTGCTTGTTGTACAAAACGCAAGTGCGGTCCTGCGTGGAATATTACTCGCAGCTCTGGGATGGCTCCGCTAAGTACTTACTCGATGCTTTGGATAGGCGCGCGATCCGCATCATAGGCGATGAGGAGGTGACTAAACACCTTGAGCCTCTTCAATTACGCCGTGACGTGGCGTCACTAAGCGCGTTCTATCGTCTGTACCACGGGGAGTGTTCTGAGGAGTTATTCTCTCTTATTCCACCTTCCCCTTTCCTTCAGAGGATCACGCGCGCTGGCCTACGTTGTCACCGTCTAACTGTGGCCACAATTCTAACGCGTACAAAGAAATTTGGTGACTCATTTCTTTGTGGCAAATGGAATGCTCTGCCCGCTTACATGTTCCCTCCCTCTTACAACCTGGGATCCTTTAAAAGAGAAGAGTAGTAGAGAAATTAAAGTAACACTAATTAAATTATTTTTATGCATTTAACTGCTACATAATTACATCTAAAAAAAATACTAGAATGATATCCTTACAGCCTAAGAAATACTAGAGACAGTTCGACACGGCTGCGGTAGTATAATGGTCAGTTCATTTTCCAGGATAGCGAAGGGTGCGGTACCCCTAGCACGAACCATTATCGAATTCGAATAGTTTGGAAACCGAAATGTCAATGTCAATTTTTTTATGGAAACTTGAACAGCAGCGGCACAAAGTACGTAACGAGAACTTAAAATCAGTACACATTTGACAATGACATTTCGGGCTCGCAAACGATACGAATTCTTGGGTACTGGTTCGAGTCCCGTCTGCTGCCTGGTCCGCGTGCAATTTTTTCTAGTAAAATTTTCTTCAGATTTAAATAGAGTTAAATTGGCGACTGCTTTTGCTGCAATTATACAGACACAGGTTTAATTAATCTCAAAAGCTATCTTAAGGCTTTAGTTAAGTCATTTACCAATGTATAGTCAATTCTTAAAAGACATTGGACTTGTGTTTAATATCTCCTATTGAAGGTTAGGTATGAGGTGAATATCAAAGTTTAGGCACGATGAACTTAGTGACTGCAGTAGCGACCTTTCTCGAAGCGCGATCGCTTTAGAATTTCCATTATAAGGTATACTGTACCCTTAGCACGAACCAATATCCAATTCGTAAACTATATATAAATTATTCTAATTAGGGGACGGTACCCCTAGCACGAACCAATATCGAATTCGTATCGTTTGCGAGTACGAAATGTCATTGTCAAATGTGTACTGATTTTTAGATCTCGTAACGTACTTTGTGGCGCTGCTGTTCAAGTTTCCATACAGACAATGACATTTCGGACTCGCAAGCTATTCGAATTCGATAATGGTTTGTGAAAATGGGTACTGTTTCAAAGTTCATGGTCACTAAACATTATACTTAGTTATTGACCATGTACCACCTTCATGCTTCTTGCAATATAAAGTTTTTCTCATGGCATTCAGGTTGTAATAAGTAAATTAGAGACATAACTTTAAACCTAACTATAGAGTAGAAACACAAAATAGAAAAGCATCCAGAAGGAATATTGATTTTGACATATCTTGTGTCGCTAGTCGCAAATAAATTCTGCTCGAAAATGCATGAGAATGCCTGCATTCAAAACGTCAATGTTCAAGTGGCAGAATTGACTGATTCTGAGCAGACTTTTTTTTACCTGAGCTATCGGTTACGGTCTTTGTGGTAGGTAGGATCATCATCGACGATAAAACGTATACATGGAGCAATCAAACCTCCCTCCCACACTTCGTGGAAAGTGCTCATACGCTATGCATAATTTATAAACCATTGAAAAAATTTCAATTGAGTTTAATACTACCCTACTATTAGGTACAAGTGCACTCGCGCAGTTAATGAAAACCCGGTAATTACAGCCAAGGCCCGTTAGTGGGTACAAATTGACATAGATTGAATCTTTATTTACGCAATAAAGATTCAATTTATAATTTTTATTATTTTTAAAGCATGTAACTGCTTGATGTTTAAATCTAAAGAAAATATAACTAGAAAAAATTCCACGCGGACCAGGCAGCAGACGGGACTCGAACGGGATTCAATTTATGTCAATTTGTACCCAGTAACTTATTAAAATAGTCTGTCGTAATGCAAGCTGACTAAAATATTGAGCTGAGGTCGACCGTACCTAGTTAAGTATTCTACTGAACTCAAATCAAAGTCACCGTGACTCGCTTTCAATTTTAATACGAATGACCGTCGAACGACCGAATATTACTGCATCAGTAAGGGCCACTTGACCGAAGGTCTTAAACATAGATTAATAATCTATACTTTGATATGAAATTTAAATCATTTGATGTTCAAACATCATTGTATCTTCATCTGAGATCTTCATTGACTTTAAACAGTTGACAAAGATAGAATTGTTTTTAACTGATTCAGCGAATATTAGCGCAATTAGCCCTTAATGTTTGAGACCGCCATAAAGATAGTAAAGCAGTCGGACATATCAATTTATGAACGTCAGTTTACGTTGAAATGTAGGCAACGAATATGTTTTGTACTTATGTAGGTTATCACAAAAAAATTCAATGTGCTGAGTCATACTACCTAAACAAAAGCAAGGTGTCAGAGATTTAACAGCGTTTCAGTATTCGTAAAATTGCTTCAAATTCTTAATTACGTCGTTACGTAAATAAATCAATTAACTAACGTTAAGTAATAGGTTATTAATCCTATTTGTCTACCTCAGATTTTGATGTTTTAGAACGTAATATTCACAACGTAAAAGAAGAGACGTAAGAACATAAGTTTATACCTACGGTAACAAATAAACTGATTTAATCGAAACACTAGATTTATTGCACCAAGCAAAGCATTTATGTAAATACTTAGTAAGATAGGTACAAAACTTTAGAATAACCCGGAAATTTCGTTTGTTTAAATCTAAGGTGTAGTATGTATTTGTTAGTAATGTTATTCAAATTATGTAAAACGATTTCCGATTCATGCAGCGCAACGTATGCGGTGATGTAGCGACATGCAACTGAAAACGCATACGAACCAGACCTGTCTGATCGTGATTGAATCTCCTCGAATACATTGATCGGTTGATTTGACCATCGCAAGTGTCTGTGTAAGCTTATGTAATATCCGGTCCACTCACGATTGTATCGGGCTCTGTGTCATGTGTGGGCGATAGCACGTTTAACGCCGTGCGACGGAAACGTATGCACGCGGCGAACACTGGGGCGCAACTGGCGAGCGGCTGAGACAGGGCGACGCGACGCTTCGTATTCCCACTCCCCACCTCTCTACCAATCGCGCCGCCGCAAAAAGGTTAGTTGGCGCCCAACGTGGAGCCAATCGCTGTTATGGCAATGTTTGTGGATTAGATCAATTAAGAACTTGATTAAACCAAAACTCCAAGGCAAATTAGTTTGCGCGACACGATAAACAATCCGAGAACCGAGCTAGATTTTTGAATAATTATTGTAAAGTAGGTTCTAAACGAAATAACCTATGATGTAATAAATATATTAAATACATACTTGTAACATGCCTGATTTATCAAAACTATAATTACATATAATATTCAATATTATATAGTACAGTGACATTCAAAATAAAAAAGGTTCAAACACGTAATGCGCAGCCGATAAAGAAAAAATATCACACCTACACTGTCAGGAACGAATCCGTTAAGTTTCTGTAACCTTAAGACATTTCTGACAACAATTATGTGCGAGATTCCATTTTCCCCATACATACTTAAATACTTTATTTCAACGCCTCCCTTTTATTTTCGTGGCAAATTATATCTTCTTCTTCTTCAACTTTAAACTCCGTATCACAGGTAGAAACTCTGAAACTCTGCTAGTAGTTTCACTAGTAGGCAGATGTGGTGCAACAGTATTTGTTAATGTTGCGTACCCAAAGGATAAAAACGGAACCCTATTACTAAGACTCCACTATCCGTCTGTCTGTCGCCCGGTGAAGTCCCTCAACGGGGATCTCGCAGTTCCGCATTTAACAGCGTAGAGGGTATTCGCAGGGTTTTTAGCGGATAGTATGCCGCAAGCGGACTTCGCGGACTGCTTAACGGATTTTCCGTTGCGCAACCGTGAGACTTGCGAGAGGTTAGGTGTAAGGTCCGTTCGTTGGTAATCAAAATCATTTATTCAGTTTAGGCTGTTACAAGCACTCATGAATGTCTAGAAGCTACGCCATCGGTTCGCAAATCTACGGCGGGAGACCTTGTACTGAGAAGAACCGGCAAGAAACTCAGCAAGGGCTGTTTTTTTCTCCTTGTTTTATTATTTATGGTGTGCCCCTTAAGGGCGCCAACGTCTGTAAATAGAGGTTAATCATGCGTAATAAAAAACGGGGCTAAATCCCATGAACCATGATAGCTAGACAGTTGAAAATGATCGTTACTACTTGACCAGACCGCATAACAGATAAATAATGAACAGTGGATAAATGTTTCACTTTACCCATATCAATGTAACTTAACGTAAACGTAATGTAAATTGCACTACCTCTTCCTCTCTTTCACTCTGGCTATATGTCTGATCCCTTGGTCTTTCAATCTTCACGACTCTAGAACAGCCTCTCTGACTCCGTTAGGTCACAAAATGGGTACATTTTTAAGAAGACAGTTCATGAACTTCTCGTAGTAAGCCAAGATCGTTAATCTTAACTCGCAAATTTTCTTCGCAGGCTCATCGTCAATAATTTAACTATGTTAAAATAATTGTGTTGTTTAAATTATAAATATTATTATATTTAAATGTATTCTTTGCATGTATGTTTAGGTATTTTAAATAAATATCTATGAATTTACTTTTATTGGTGTATGTTTATAGTAAATCACTTCTTTTTTATTATAGCCGCATTGTTTGAGGTTGACTGGCACAGAATACTTTTAGCTTTAAGTCCGCCTTTTGTCATTTTTTGTAATTTTGGCAATAAAGTTTAAATAAATAAATGTAGCGAAACGGCCAAGCCACATATTTTGACTAAGGTGTAGTTTGTGAAGTAAGGCCTTGTAGTTAGAAGCTTTGCTCTAAATGAGATCAGCCTTTTTGACAGTGCGAGTTATATGGTCTCGTTTTGGCAACATTTTACATGAAAATGTTTTTGGTGGCCTCTTATTAATAATAAATAAGCATGCATGTTTACCTAAGGGTAAACAGAATAAGTTCCTTTCGCATTTGTGATTATACACATTTAAAGTGTTTAAGGATCAAGTGAATAATGGTTATTTACGCAATTGTTGTAAGGAAATGAGGGGTATTAAAACACGAATGAGTTGTAGCAGTATCACATAAGTGTTTTAATATGTACCTAATTATAACAGTTGCATACAAGACAATATCTACACCCATGCCATGATATGAATTCTCTGTAAAAGATTGGGGGGATTTGGGGCGTTCTTAGAACTTAAAATGAATGAAAAGTTTCGGCGCTGTGGAAGTGAAGGGCGCGTGAATGACAATTTTCTTTTTTTTTAATTAATAATATCACGCATTTAGCAGTAAAAATTGAATGTCTGATGAGCAAGTCCTTAGCACGGAAGGGATTTAAAAAGCGAAAGACAGTGATTATGAAATTTATTGAAAAATCCATTACAACACCCAACAGTATTATAATACGTATTGTTTTTTTTTAATTTTGACATTGGATATTTTAATGTTGGCAATAAGTTGTTTCAGAATCTTTACTAGAGGGTTTAAATCATCTACCCTCAGTAGATAAAATAATTATATTTACTTGATCGAATTTTAAATTAATTAAATTGATCTTTACCAAAACGAGTCCCTCAGATTTGTTGTTTATGTTGTAAAAGGGTAAATAGCAGGTTTTAGAAATAGTGCAAAATTAACCCAAGTTTACTAACGGCGGCTTCAATTACATACTTACCTACTAAGGTACGTTCATTGCGCGTGTCTAGGTAGGGATCAAGTATGATCCCTCGCTAGACACTTAATGTATTTATTAGTGGTGTATTTAAACTTCAATGAAACTGATAGTGCTGTATCATCCAAACCACTTGACTCATAGTTTAAGTACGCACACGTGGATCGGCAACACTTCAAATAACCATAAAGCTTCAAGTTTTCACAATGAAAAGGGATGATGACGGACAAAATTTAAAGAAATTTCTATTTAGTCCGCTAGAAAAAAAAATTACAAAGATCAAGCACGGCAGTCTGGGAGAAAATTTGTACCAAGGCGTGACGTCATGTGAAATTTCGAATCAATATGATCTCAGTAATGTTCTGGTTATGCGAATAAACAAAAACTACGCGTCCAAATACTTTTTGATTATCTATCGGATAGACGAAGTAAAAAAGTTAGTCATCATCTGTTATCAATCTTATCTGACGCATCAGAAAGCTCAAAATCAATTGGACTAATTTTACTGCTTTCGATAACTCAACCTTCTGCTGACTGCACGATTGTAGAACAAGCACCTAAAACAGGTTGTTAAGGCGATATCTAAGGGATTCGTATTACGTACGTGAATCCCGTCTAATCCTAAGCCGATACATAAGTCGTCACATGATAGCATACGTCACGAAAACCCAAGTGATTAAATAATGTTTGTTGCCTTTGCAAGTAACCTGATAGTCTATGTATTGATAGCTATCCATTGGTGAATCATCGAGTGGATGGGTGGGGTTTTCTAGATTCTGTTAATCTCAGATTAATGTCACATCAGATGAAACTATTTAATGCAGTTCTTGCTAAACATAACATTAAATCAAAAAAAATAAAAATAAAATGGGAAATTAAAATTAAACCTTATCCTTCTAAAAACGTTCCAAACACAGAAACAATGTCAGTAGTAAAATTGAGCTAGAGAAAAAAAAACAACCAAATAATATAAAAATATATAATGCATAATAATATAACATTTTAATGCACATTCAACGACACTTATGTCAATTTTCACTTAAAAACAATTCTATTAATTTAAAATCACAATAAGTTTCTTCACACTCAAAGTCAGGTACATGTTTTCATTCTTACATTTCACTCTGTTAAGTATATATGATTAATTAGATAACAAAATACTTCATTTATTAAAATTATATAATATGTTTGTACGAGATAATTTAACCTAAACAATTTAAATGCAATTATAGAATGCTCCCACTAAGAATGTGTACTTTGATTTTTCAAATCTGCTAATATTTTAAAATGTAAAAATAATATTTCAAATTTTCAGTATCACAAGTCATTGCATCAAAGATAGCTCCATTAAAAAACTTACATCATAAGAAAATATAATTGTAATACAAATTGACTCAAAAACCATATAATACTAATAAGTAGTATTAAGCCGCAATTACATTTGATTGTTAGTCCGTATTTGGTGCACGAAATTCGAGTAATGTCACTCGAATTCGGGCACCAGAAGCAATGAGGGTTTTCTGAAATGACGGGCACTGGTGGCAGTACTGAGACGAAAGGTCTACTCATCCGTCAAATCGCATATGTTCTCATAGTCTATGGATCTGGTCTATGGAGTTCGCGCCAAAAACTTCATACAAAAGACCTCACGTCACAGTGGCGCCAACTGGCGAGGTAAATTTTCACAAACACCCTCATATTTACACTGAACACGGGCTGAAAGACGGTGTCGAGTAAACAAAAGGAAATGTACCCGAATACGGGCGTACTCGACTCCGTTCATTTACACATATATTGGTTTACCCGAATTCCATTGGCACTCGTATTAGGGCTAATGACCAAATGTAAACGCACCATTACTACAAAATACCTAGCTTAAATAATAGCAAATAATAATATATGGCATTTAACTGTTGCTCAAGGTAAAGTTTTAATTGATAAAAAAATGGAAATTAATGTACTGATATCGAAACATAAAATATATTCCTATTGATAAATATGATCATAAAGTTAATTCAATCGTTTATTTAAAATCTATTGTGCATCTTTGTGCTTATGTGAATTATTTAGTTCACTCTTAAATGTGCTTGACTATTATACTGACCCCTAAGACTTTATAGAGACCACTGAGAACTGAAACAAAAATAATTATGAAAATGAATGAACATAACAAATTGGGGAAATAATACCGGGTAATTTGATGACAAATTAATTTTGGAAAAATAATGATGGGCAGTTGGTTGATTACATGCGAGAGAATAAAATGATTCCTTGCAGTTGCCGAAATCTAATCGCATAGTCGGCATTGCCCGCGACCATAAAATAAAAATTCAAGTTAAAAAAAATAGTTTTAAATTTTTCAGGTCCTGCTTAAAATAAATTCGATATTAATTTGTTTCTAAATACCTATGAATATATGGCGGGTGTGAAAACCTCATGGATACCCTACAGCCGCATCATCGCCTGAGAAGGGGTTTAGCGTGATTCAGAAGCCTTTGCCGTTGGTACGTGCGGTAACGTTGTGGAGCTAATTATATTTTATTGTGATTTGCAAATAGTTTAATTTTTTAAGATTTTGTTGCAATGCAAGATTATACGCTTTAGTAACTTCATTTATGTCACTATTAATGTTTTCTTCTAAGGAATTTTCTTTAACCAAAGTTGAATGAATGTTACTCTTAAACTAACAAATCTATCTTAAACGTTATAGTTTGCCCAAAAGTTCATGAAAAGCACTACTATTATCATGAATTTTTCCAGGTTTTTCAAGACAATAGTTAAGCTTTTAGAGGGTCCGAGGACGCCTTCTCGAACAAAAATTAGCACTTTATAGTTCAATATTTCGCAAACAGATCCTTAATCAAAAACTAGTCTTAGGAACCCCTAAGTAATTCAACGATCCACAAAATAACCTTAGTTTTAGGAGACCTAAAATCCCTACAATTCCGCAAAATGAAACCAAGATTTTCAAACCCTCTAGAGCGAATCCTATCAATATGAATATCATATAATTAAAAAACAAGCATGAATTGTTAGTTTTAATTGATTTGTTATGTGCAGATTATAATCGACATGTGTTGCCAAATAGTCGTCGACTACAAACGATGCCGAATAGTCGCTTTTTCCGACTAGTCGGTCCATTTCTAGTTAGTGTATTTACCTCGGCTTGGTTCACTTACGATAGGGCCGCGCGTTCCTGTACACGTACCCGCCTTGTGTTGTGAGATGGGGATTCCCCGGGAACTAGCCGGGCTCAAAGCCGTATGAAGAGACTGCTTACTTTGGGGCTAGGCTAAGGCACCATTCATTTATTACGTAAGACTATTTTCGCTAGTTTTTGACCCCGTATCTTACTATAATAAGAAAAAAAAACAACGGGCTGCAGTCCGGGAGTGCCGGCAGAAGTGAAAACTTGAATATTAACGTTGTGCATTTTTAATAATTTGGAATGGTTAGGGAATAATTTTGCACGAATTGCTTTAATTATCAGTATAAAAGTACGATCATGTACGTGGTAGAATACAATATTTATTTATTGCGCTATCGTACACAAACATGACAATTTATATTACATCAAAAAAGTCTAGCGCACTTAGCGACATCTATCAAAAGAAATCAACTTACATGAATCACATTTAAGCGCACCTAGCGACATCTATTGTAAAAAAATGCATTTTCTTCGCAATAAAGCTGCCACGTGGACGTCCTAGATAAGAGACTAAAGAAGTTTTCACTTCAAAAAGAATAGGCCGACCCCCCCCCCCCTTCTGTTTAATAATTATTACGTAAGAATGTAAAGAAAAAATTAATACACGTTTGGGTTGTTTAAGTTTATTTTTCAAAGAAACATTTTTGATTTCAAAAGGCGCTGTTCCGTTACCATGGAGATGGAAATCGTTTACTTATACGCATCAGAGCGAACCTTGGCACACGCACGATTGTCCGCGTTTCTTGTAAGAAAAAATAAGACATGGTCAAACCTCCCCCCCCCCCACGCCCCTCTCCCCTAAATCGTCTTACGTAATAAATGAATAGTTGAGGAGCTGGCGAACAAAACTGTATAATTATATAAAATTAAATTTTAAAGGAACAGTAAAAATCTGAATGACATGCCTACAGTGAGCTTTTGGCGTGTTTTAATTTTTAATTTAGTAATTTTAACACTATTTTAGTCGGTTTGATTGACATGAGTTGGAATTCAAATTCTGCTGGCCCAAAATCTCCGGGCTGTTAAAAAAAGTAGTATATGGTCAAAACCATAGGCGTTATTATACCGTTATGTTCGCCAGATCCTCAGTTGTGAGTGTGGGAAATATTTATTTATTCATATTGAAAGGACATGGTAAAGTTCTGTATGAGCGACTGCCCTGGCAATGTATAAATACTGTACTTAGTAATATTTAATGGTAAATGGCTGAATATTTATAATTTTTATGAAAAAAGGCTCAGGAACTTTTGATAAAGTCACAATCTTGAAAATTATGAGAACTCCTACTATGTCATTACCTTAATACAGTTGATAAAAGATGTTGCCAATTATTTACAGAGTCATCAATTTCGCATTTTCTTAGAATCTTTCTTCCCATTTCTCTGATTAACTCTTCACATAGTTTTTTATAGCAAAAATAAATACAAATAATTATCGTCGGCCTGACAGAAAATCTGTCAAGTTTTATTTTGTCCATTTGCAAAAATTAAAGGATTAATTATCATACAGCCTTGTCTCAAGCCTGATCAGAACAATAAAATATGTTATTTTATGCTTTCAGTGATTTGTTATAATAAAAATTAGGGCCAAATAATATGTCATAGTTTAGAGGAGTTTAGAAATAATATTGTTTATTTCGATATAGTTACACAAATATTTCTTGTGTACATTTATCGTTCATTTATTTTGTAAAACGGAACATTTTGCTTTTTAAACAGACATGAAGTCAATTTTTATACTTTTAAATATTAGATTATTTCACAAAAGTTATACGAGAATAATAAACATGTAATAATTAATAAAAAATTGGGTTAGTGCGAAATATTTATACACGTTAAGGGCAGTTTCTTAGCCATGTCCTTTAGTTAAGATTATTTACCTCGGCTTGATACACTTGCGGTAGGGCCGCGCGTTCCTGTACACGTGCCCGCCTTGTGAGACGAGGGTTCCCCGGGAACTGGCCGGGCTCAGAGCCGTGTGAAGCGACTGCGGCGACCCCGAAGACCCCGATAGGCATCTGTCCTCATTCGTGGGCGTTACATCACCTGTATTCATACGGTCTTATTAGGCCGTATACAGAAAGAAAGCTGGAAGTCCTTACTGGTAACAGTTACATAGACGACCTGCCTGGCCGAGTGGTTTGTACGCCGGGTTTCATGGTGTTGCCGACTCGAGAGGTCCCGGATTCAAATCCCGGTGGAGGCAGATGTTTGTGTGATGAATAAGAGCATTTGTACTCCAGTCATGGATGTTTAATATGTATTTCTATAAAAATATACTTATATGTGTACAGTATATGTATCCCATAACACAAGCCTGATAGTGCTTACTTTGGGGCTAGGCTAATTGATGTGAGTGTTGTAAATATTTATTTATTGTTATTTATTATAAAGGAAGCCGATTGAAGCGTTGTTGACCATAAATTTCAAAGGGCGGTGCCAGCGCTGACCAGCCCGTCAGTCGTTAGCCCGATTGTCAGAATTTGTCGGCGATGTTCGGTGCTTATCGGCGCTGGTCCATAGAAATGCAATAAATTTTTAAAAAAAAGCTCATTACAATACTGTATCGTAAAAAGTCATTTTAATCATTATAGTACATTTTTATTTTTCATAATTATCTTTTAGGCCATGATATTAGGCTGCACGTGAAAAGAGAGGCGCACGCACTCGTATTTTAAACTAAATTTTCCGCGCTTCCCATAAAATTTCCTGCCGATCGTGTTTTGTTTTTGGGATTTCAGAAAATATGAGTGTTTTTGTGTGCACGGAGAACACATCTGAAGTGAAACTTCTTTCCTTAAATATCCTAACATTTGGCGGTGCATAAAGCATAGGGGAATGGAGCAGCACACATCACTCATGTATATATATGGTCGTGTGTGGCGCTTGTGACGCTCGTAGCGTTTCAGACTTCGCCGAGTTACCCTCTAACTTTGATGTACGTCGGAAAGAACTCCGCACTTATTCCACCTCCCACACACACACACAGGCTATATATATATATATATATAGTCATTTGACGCTCGTGACGCATTTCCGTTTCATCTTTTCCATAGGATTTTTCCATTTACACCCCGTTCGAAAAGAAGTTTCACTTCACAAAATTTATAGAAGGCAGTAATAAGCAATCCAGTACAAGTTATTACTCAAAGGAAGCTATCAATTCTTATTACAACTACAAATTTAAATATTGTTTTTTTTTACATGATTGTCTTTTTTTTGTGTCACTAAACAGGCCCTGCCAGAATAACAGCGCTGGTGCGACATAATGACGCATCAGCTAATGCTGAGGCAGGGTCCTGGTTAGCCCTGAGATTTTGAATTTGTATCTATAAATCTGTAAATGAGGGTTAATAAAATATATTACATTCTATTCTATTTATAAGAAATATAAGTATAGTATTTGACCGGTAAGACTGCCGACGGGCGTGTGCCTCGTGAGATCAACGCTGCTGCCCCACGGGCTGAGCGCGCCCAAAGGACTGGACAGGCCCGCCGTCACCAGCGTGTCGTCTTCGTCCTCGGAGCCTACGGCAATATTACCAAAGTCACCATCACCATCACTTCTGAATATTATTGAGGTTCTTCTGTCCAGGACCCGATCTAGAAATTTTGCCGCCCTTTTGTGACGTATATCTGGGCAAATGCTCGGCTTGTTGTATATATGGCAAAAAGTCACTATAAAAAACATAATTAAAATAATTTTAACGTGCGAAAGCAATAAAGCGCCGTTGTTTAGATTTACTTTGTAATTAATGATAGAAAGAGACAAGAAATTTTAAATAACGCCCGTAGTGGTTCAAAATATGTATGTCTCCAAATAGGGAATATGCATGTTATTCAAATAAGGCTGTTTTGTTTCTCATAGTTTACTATATTATACATCTTTGTAGTCTATAACGTGGTTCGTGACTGTTCTTATTTCCGAATCTGGGATTTGGGATTGCGATCCACACAGGGGAAACCCTGTGTGGATCGCAATCCCAAATCCCAGATGGATAATCTAATCGAAGCAGTTTAATACAAAATGTATGGTAAGCTGATTTAAGCGTTACGATGCGACCCGCCTAGTGGAACGTAAACTTTGTTGCTATGGACTATGACGTCACATGTGTTCCAAAATAGCGAGTGTTTAAAATGCCCATGCAAGGTGGCTGCGTTTAACATTTTTTAGACATATAACACCTTCTACACTCAGCGTCAAAAAATCGCACCTCCGCGAAAATAACTTCGAAGCGTAATTAACCCTTAAATACGGTAGTGTGATGTCGCTCGGTAACACTAGGTTTTAGGTTAGTTTAAAGAACCTTTTTTGTATTTTTTTGTGTAATTAATCTGATTTTAATTAAGGATTTTTATTGTTTATTAAAATTTATTGTTTTTTGCACTGTTCCAATAAAAATAAAAATTAATTGAATTGTTTATTTAATGGGCTTTCAAATGACACCAATATTGGTGGGGGTAAATGCGTGTGTTAAGGGTTATAATAACGCTTGAAAGTTATTTTCGCAGAGGTGCAATTTTTTTGACGTTTAATATTTTTAACTCTATTATGGGGATGTAAAATACTAAATAAAACTATAAAAAACATCATGCATTATTCCCTATTCAAACAACTACTAGATTTAGATAAGTATTTTTTTTAATATTCATTCCTAAACAAGGTACCTAATGCAAACTGAGAAAATCAAAAACCTCTAGATTAACTTATGAAACAGGCTTAAGTTAACTGTTCAAAATTTATTCACTAAACTTACCGTCAAATACATCAAAGAAGTTTTCTTTAGAGTCATTCTGCGACGTTGTTGATTTTTTCTTTCTTTTGCTCTGAAATGTGCAACCAATTACAAAATCCGTATCTCACCATTTTAAACTACTTAATATTAAGAAAATAATCTGATGTCTTAATCTAATAATTTCATCATTGTTTCAGGCTGACTACAACATATTCGACATCTCTAATTAGCAAACTATAGTCATTACGTGTTAAGAATAAAAATATTATTGCCATTCCGGCACTTACTTGGCTATTCGTATTTGCTATTTGTAAACAACACAACGGTCTCTCCCTAACAAGCTTTATAAGGAATGCAAGGGAGACACTGTTGTCAAGTTTATAAAAACAAGCATGAATAGCAAAGTGAAGTGCATAACAGTATCGAAATGTTTTTTATCGAAGTAAGGTTTCTCAAATTTTATTTCAAAATAAGATTGTTCGATTTAATTTAAAGTTACCTTTGTGAGTTCTTCGGCGACAGACATCTCGAGTTCGTGATGTGTTCGAGCAAGAGCCGCTAACGCCTCTTCGAGAACTCGATTCCTTTCGATCTATATGGACAAAATTTATATTTAATACAATTTAATACAACATTGAATACAGGACCTTTGATTTACATACACGCCTAGATAGCGATCCAAATAAACCACTAATCTAATGACTCTAATGTCTGATTGTTTGAAAACAGTTAATATGTGCGTGTGTAGCGACAAGATTTTTTTTATTATTGTGGGTAAACAAACAATGATACAATCTTGCTACATTATAAACTATTACTACCAGTGTACTAATTGCAGGGAATCCTTCATTTTGTCGCAATTCCTTTCAACGATTTGCATTACCCATAAAACGAATCGCAGATTTTTTTTCAATATTAAAAAACCCTAGAATTAGGTTACATCGCATTTCGTTCCCTCGAATATTTATTAACTACAAACACAGTTCATCGTTATTTCTTTTCATGTTTTATCCGAATGTTCATCATGTTCATCGGCCGGCGAATCGCCAGAAAATCATTTTTTTTAAAAGAGACCTTTTCTACAAATAAAATCTAGTAATATATTATATTGGGCCCTGGAAGTACAGTTTAACCGCCAGCACGAGTATAATTATTAAGCTGTAGTAGGTAGGTAAAAAAATATAGAACTGACCGCAACACAATTTATCGTCAACAGGCGAATGCATCATTCGATGAAACGTTACTGCGATAAAAATTGTTACGTGAAAAAGTATTATGAATTTCGATTCATAATTATGTTTTAATGAATAGTTTTATCGATAACTTAATACTTTTGTTAAACACAAAAATTTATTAATCACCAGTACTATTAATAACTAAAATAATTTCGATACTCATAATCGATTAAACAATGTTCTAGCAAAAAATCGATTATAGCTTTAAATAGAACGAGTTATGTGATAGGGTGTCACTATTTTTACTTCGAATGATCTGTCAAAAAGATAATAATAGAATGGACAGACTATAATTTACTTCTTAGCCTATTATACATAAATATAATATTTAATACAATTTCCGATTTATTTATTTAAGGGTCTCTAGTACTTTTTTCTTTAAACGTAGTAACAGGGATCGCAAAAATATCAATTCCATTAAATTTGTCGTTGTAAGTATGGGCAAGCCGATACAAGGGGAAGTTGAAGCAAGCTTATGTACCATATGTAGTAGATATTTTTTGGGTTAATACGGTATCCAGGCGTGTGTATTCTTTCTTGCAATCCTTTTTGTTTTTATATGTCAATTCAATTCAATTCAATATATTTATTGATGTCGACCTTCCATTGTGAACATTATATGTTCCGTACACTCACCTCTCGTTGTAAGCGTGCGTTGTCATGATCTCTCGCTTGTGCCACCAATGCGGCACAATGCTTCAACGCGGACAACGCCTCCCCTCCCGTGCCGCACGCGTGTTGGAACCTCTATATTGATAAAAGATCAGGGTCAAAGACCTCTCATTATAACTTTCTTTTATGTTTAAAGGTGTTTGAGGAGCTCGATGGCGCAAGCGGTTAGCGCGTTCGGCTGCGATCGTTGAAGTTAAGCAACTTTCGCAGTGGTCGGTCATTGGATGGGTGGCCAAAAATTTCCTCCCTGCTTCGGAAGGCACGTTAAGCCGTTGGTCCCGGCTGCATCTGCAGTCGTTAGCACCCACCAATCCGCACTGGGCCCGCGTGGTGGGTCATGGCCCAATCGCCCAATTCCATCCATAGGAAAGGCCTGTGCCCCAGCAGTGGGGACATTAACAGGCTAATGATGATGAATGATGATGTTTAAAGGGTGGCAAACAAGCGTATGGCCCTCCAGACAGTCAGCGGCCACCATAGCCTATAGACGCTTGCGATACCAAAAATATCACGAGAGTGGGAGAGAGAGATAGGGCATGATAGATTCTGGGTAAGTAAATTGTGCCACAAGTACGGCACAATGTTTCAACGCGGACAACGTCCCCCCACGACAAACGGCTAACTAGAGCCGAGGTCAGAGACGCCCTCTAGTTGAGCCGACCCCCTCAGGTTCGACTGGTCTGGAGGCTCCAGACGGAGAGGAGACTCCCCCCGTGGGGAGACGCCATCCAACTGGAATACCTCCAGAGGCCAATTCTCGGCTTGAGGTCCCCTTAGGATCTCGCCGTCCCCAAACCCCGGTGATGCTGTAAAGGTCATCTGCGACCAACAGCATACACACTCAAAAAAAAAATGGGTGCGTGTACTTATGTAGGCGCGTGAGAAGTTATCCTTCTTTGGCATCGTTTAAAATTAGTTTTTAATTGCATGCAAATAATTAATTACAATAAATTAATAAAAAGTCTGGAAAAGGACACAGTCAATAAAGTTCAGTTTTAATTTGAAAAAATAAATAAATAATCAAAATATTCAATTAAAATCGCTACTGAATATAATTTATTAGAACATATGTGATTTGCACTTGTATGAAACTCAAACACGAATTCCGAATATACAAACTAGAAACATGTGGATAAATATTATAAATATGAATACCTATAACTGTTACTTTATTACAAAAAATAAAGATGTGGTTTTTGGTTCTACTACACCAATGGTCAAGAGATGGCGCTGTAGTCTCCTGAATCGCGCTTTGGTTTCGTTGTTCCAGATTAATAAATACTTTTGATACCTATTATAAATATGAATACCTATAACTGTTACTTTATTACAAAAAATAAAGATGTGGTTTTTGGTTCTACTACACCAATGGTCAAGAGATGGCGCTGTAGTCTCCTGAATCGCGCTTTAGTTCCGTTGTTCCAGATTAATAAATACTTTTGATAGGCCTTCACAATGCAGTCGTTAGCACCCACTAAATAGAGATTCTATTTCAATTTTGTTGGTAGATTTTCTTAATGTGCGGTAAACACGAAAGTAACGCATGAAGTTGGTCGCTAAAGCGACATCTTAAAATTTCACTCTCATCATTTTTTCATAACGCGCCTAAAGAAGTATAACTTCAAAAAAAAACGGACAACGCCTCCCCTCCCGTGCCACACGCGTGTTGGAACCTTTATAAAGACCAACAATATTAAATACCCTAGATACACCAACACGAACAAATTCGTGGCCGAAACCTGTCCAAAAGGCAGAAACAAATAACATTGAACGATCCACGGAACTCCTTAAGATGATCGCGTAGTCAGAAACAATATAAGGCATTATTTAAACATTGAAAGTCACCTTTAATGCACACTGTAAAAGGTCTTAACTAAAATGCATGCGTCAAAGAGACACGACAGTTCAAAATGCAAGCTAGTAAAATTTTACTATTTATTGCTATATGCGGAAGAATATAGACCTTATTTCTTTGTCCGTATGCACAATTCTGAATATGCTGTTAGCAAAATAGCACTTACGGATCGCGAGGAAAAGAGACGGCAATATTACCAAGCATACATTTGAATATCACAATTTTTTTCGTGTTGATTGCCACGATTTTATTAGTGTTGTTGTATCTAGGGTATTTAATACCGTTGCAGTAGACAGCTACTGCATCTGTATACTCGCCTTCGGAAGTCAATCTAGCCATCGTTATAACAAATGAAACAATAAAATAAGAGAATAATTCACCCGGCACAAACAGCAATAACAGTAAATCATATGATGCGGTCACACAATGCAAGTAGCCGTACTACAGTAACTTGACTAGGCCAACTTGCACTGTGTTACCAAGCCTTAAAACTCAAAATCCTATAACAAAAGGTAATATAATCCTAATTTGTTTAAAACATACCATATAAGCGGAGTGGTGCAGCGAGTTGCCTACGTTGACGCTCTTGTCTAACGCAGCGAGTATGGCAGAACATTCCCGCAGCTGAGTCTCAAGCAACGCGAGACTGTTGGTTGCCGCAGTTAGTGCGTCTTGCATTGAGCCTAGATAAAAGAGGTGTTTATAATTACATGTTAATCTGATTCTTAGCAAGAGGGATATTATATAGACGGTGTGGCGGCTAAATCTACATGCCCCACATATAATCAACGTGGAGGAAATAATCACTCGCTACCTCAAGAGATGGCGCTTCCTGCGATGTGATCACAATAGAATGGAAGCCTACATCGCGCAAGTGAAAATCGGAGGCTAACACTCCATATATACGAAGCCCGACCAACATCAGTCGGGCCGCGGCCCCCGAGCTACCATCACCCAGCTCGGAGGAAGATCCTTCCACAACGGTATCATAGTAGCGAGATGCTCGATGGCGCAATTAGTTAGCGCTTCGGGTCGGCTGCGATCGCTGAGGTTAAGCAACTTTCGCAGTGGTTGGTCATTAGATGGGTGACCAAAAAATTACTATTTTGAGCACTTCCGTGCTGCGGAAGGCATGTTATGCAGTTAGTCCTGGCTGCATCTGCAGTCTTAGCAACCACCAATCCGCATTGGGCCCGCGTGGTGGGTCATGGCCCAATCTCCCTTTTCCTTTCATAGGGAAGGCCTGTGCCCCAGCAGTGAGGACATTAATAAGCTGATAATGATGATGATCATATAGACGATTTTACATTTCCGTACCCTACCAAGGGTGGTAACGTTACACTATTATTACCAAGCTTCCGCTCTCCGTCTGTCTGTCAACGGATTCTTACTTATGAACAGTAATAGTTTGACATTTTCTTTCGATGCATTCATGATTCAATATTTAAAGAAAACTATGGCTGCATGGATGTTCGTTCAACTTTATATTTAACTTTCCTAGTAGACGAGAAAATAAAATTAAAAAAATGCTATATTGCATTTTTATTTTTCTGAATTATATTTTCCATTGGGGATGTTGATGATACGATATGACAGATGCAAAAAACACAATAATATTTCGATGATAGTTGTAAAATATTTAGATATTTATAAGTACTCACAATAGGTTTTTTTATTAGACGCGCTAAGAGCTAAAACGACCATTATGTTGCTTTTTAACAACTTGATTTCGTATAGTATAGAAAAATAAATACAAATAATTTGTTATCGTCGGCCTGACAGGACAGCTGTGAAGTTTTATTTGTCCATTAGCAAAAATTAAAGGATTAATTATCATACAGCCTTATCTCAAGCCTGAACAGAATAATAAAATCTATTATTTTAGGCCTTCAGTGATTTGTTAATATAAAAATTAGGGCTAAATATGTCATAGTTTGAGGGAGTTTAGAAATAATATTGTTTGTTTCGATATACTTACACAAATATTTTTTGTGTACGTTTATTATTCATTTATTTTTTAAAACGGAACATTTTGCTTTTGAAGCAGACATGAAGTCAATTTTTATACTTTTAAATATTTGATTATTTCACAAAAGTTGTATGATATGAGAAAAAAATATTGTAAAGTTACGGGCTAGCGCGAAATATTTATACACGTTAAGGGCAGTTTCTTAGCCATGTCCTTTAAACCATAAATTCTATGCGATCCCTTGAAGCGTGAAAAAATTTCGAAGTTTAACGTAAAAAAGAGATACGATCCGTTTATATTGCGAACCTTCAAATGAGTACGGAACCCTCGGTTAGTACGACTCAGATTACAACACAAGTGGAGTTTAAATCTTCGTTTCAGACAAAAACACAAGGGATTGACCTAAGGGTTTGCTCTCGTTCTGTGGCCTCTCTTGCCGAGTCTGGGGTCGTGGCCAGAGCACGCTATGTTCTCGTTGACTGCCGTGATCTAAGACTGCAAGGTCAAAGACAGCTATATTAAAGTACGATGGCACTCACCTAACGGTTTGCACTCGTCCTCCAGATCCTCTGTGGCCTCTCTTGCCGAGTCTGGGGTCGCGCCCGCCCACAAGTAGTGGCCAGAGTACGCGATGTGCTCGTTGAACGCCGTGATCCAAGACTGCAAGTTTGTTTACTTTTAACTATAATCAGGGCCAGATTTGGGGATGCGGAGGCCCCTATCGCAGTCGTATTTAGCACTACGATCACAACAATATAAAAATTAATCAATTACGAGGACCGAGCAACAATGAGATTTCATACAATATTTCTGTGCATTGTTATGGTTCTAAGCAAAAACTACATCCTTTCTGATCGGTTTATAGTATGATTAATGATAATATTACTGCGTGGTTTCAAGAAAAAGCTTATTTATGACTTCATAAAATTAGTTCCGATGTCGGCCACGCGCCGCAAGATCTTAGTGGCGCTAGATGGGCGCGTTACCTGCCTGCAGTCGGGCAGGTCAACGTCTGTCACAAATATTTTATATTAAATAGGTTTATAGTAAGTACTAAAACAAAATTAGCTTCAAAGGCGTTAAATTAACAAACATTGATTAAATACCTGACGAAAAATCGACATTTTAAATACTATAAATATTTATTTCGCATTTGTTCACGGAGCTCAGCTACATATTGACTTTTCAACGGCCCGCGAGAGACTGCGAACCAAGAAGTGCTCGAGTCGTGTTCAAGCACTTCTTGATAGGGACACATTTTGAGCGCACGTGGTGTATCTAGGGTATTTAATATCGTTGGCGTTACCTGTCCGCAAGCGGGCAGGCGAACATGTGTGTGTGTGTCTGTGTGTGCGTGTGTGTGTCTCTGTGTCTGTGTGTGTCTCTGTATCTGTGTGTGCGTGTGTGTCTATGTGCCTGTGTGTGCATGTGTGTGTCTCTGTGACTGTGTGTGCATGTGTGTCTCTGTGTCTGCGTGTGCTTTTGAGTGTTTCTGTGTCTGTGCCTGCGTGTGTGTGTCTCTGTGTCTGTGTGGTGCGTGTGTGTGTCTCTGTGTCTGTGTGTGCATGTTTGTGTCTCTGTGCCTGCGTATGTGTGTGCGTGTGTGTGTCTCTGTGCCTGTGTGTGCGTGTGTGTCTCAGTGCCTGTGTGTGTGTCTCTGTGTCTGTGTGTGCGTATGTGTGTCTGCGTACCTATGTGTGCGTCTGTGTGTCTCTGTGTCTGTGTGTGTGACTGTCTGTTTGTATGCGGGCGCGTTACCTGCCTGCAGGCGGGCAGGTCGGGCGCGCGCGCACACAGGCGGTGCGCGTCGCCGTCGCTGAGCCGCAGCAGCAGCAGCGCGGGCTCCGCGCCGGGCGCGCTCACCGCCGCACCATCCAGGTAGTGCCGGCTGCGGCACCGACCACCGCGCGCCGCCTCCGCCCGCGAACCGTAGTATAGAAGCACGCCGCGTTGCAGCACCGCCTGTTATATAACTTTAGATAGCTGCAAAGTTCTTTAGAATAACGACATTGAAGGGACCATATAACTTCGGACGTTGTATCCGATAGTTGTTATAGGCAATATTCACAAGTAGTCATATTATTTTGACTAGGGATGTAACGGAACTTCGCCTCCGCTTCCGTTACTGCGGAAGTTCCGCATGTAATCGTACCTTCGCTTCCGCCTCCGCATCCGTACAATTTTTGCGGAGTTGTAACGGAGGTTTATTTACGTAATCATAAAGCAATAACGCGCGAGCGACGTTTGACGCTGACTGCCGTCCACCCGCGTTTTTCGCGCGAAATGGTCAAGATTCAACAAGTGCGCGGCAGGAACACGGTTGGGGTGGGGGCGGGCGTTTGTCATTTGTCAAATGATACACGACAGGAATCAACCTGTCGAATTGTTTGTACGAGTTGGACGTTACGAAGTTTTACCGATGTAAAATACCTAATTCTAATTGAATCGCGACTGTTTTAAGTGATTTAGTGCAAAATAATTATTCTGCTTAATTAAGTTACATGATGAAGCCGAAAACAAGTGAGATTTGGCAGTTTTTTTGTAGAAATAGATAATAATTTTGCGAAATGTAAAACCTGTGGGAAAAATTATTCAAGGAAAGGTCGGACGACATCACTTAGAGGGCATTTGATGTCTATGCATGAAGAAAAATACGAAGAACTGTGTGGAGCAGAAAAAGAACAGGAGAAATCAAAACAGTCTACCTCCGTTATACCATTACAACAAGCAAAAAGGCAGCTGTCCTTAGAAGAATTCAAAAAAAAATCTGGGATACATCACATCCCAACCCAACACATTACCTCTCCTTAATTTTGATTACTAGAAGGTAATGTTTGTTTATATGTTTACTTAAATGTACGTATTTGAAATAAATACTTTGTACTTCTAATAGTTTTGATGAACCATAAATTACTATTCTTTCTAAATCCACTTTCACCTCCGTCTCCGCCTCCGTTAACCTCCGCATCCGCGGAAGTGAAACTCATCACCTCCGCATCGGCCTCCGTATTGGGGCACGTACCCAAATATGAATGTTTAATGTTTCGGGAATGCAACTGTTCAGACGAAGGTATGTAAAAAATGTAGACCGTTCGTATTGAATATGTTTATTGCACTAAAATAATAATATTTCTAAATATTGAGGCGCGCTACGCAGTTGCGCACGGTCATCAAAATAATTAGGTTAAATATAAAATACGTAATGTACTGCTCGTACATGCTCCCGACTTAACAAAAAAGGAAAAAATGCATTAAAAAATGTATATAAAGGTAAAAATGTAAATGTAAAAGCAATAGCTATAAATAAAGTTCAAAAAAGCATTTTTTCTTCTTAAATCTAAGTTTATATAGGAGACGTCGCCTTGTCTTGCATCTTCTTCATAAAGATAACAACTGGTTCCGATTCCGATGCAGTGTTGACATCCTGCCGCTTGACGTTTGTTCGTGGTAAGGATATCGACCGGCGGAGAGTCTGCTGTCGTCGAGGGGCTGGCTCTGGTTCCGCTTGTGAATCCGTGTTTTCTACGACGACCACACGTTGTTGCTGACGTCTTCTGAATCTTCGTACGCTCCAAATACATAGAAGAATCCCAATAATAAGGATGATAATACCGTATGTGGCATAATGTTGGGTGTCGTGGCTACCAATTTGGCTGGTTACAGAATTTTGTACATCCTTAACGGCGTCGATCTTCCTTTTTAACGCACTCAACGATTCCTCGTGGTTTTCAGGGAAAAATGTTTCGTTGAACTCGGTTATCATTTGATTAACCTCAGATTCTTCCGGTATATCCATTAGTTGTTCTCCATTTCTCTTCATTTCACTTTTAAAATTGTTTTGCGAATGAATGATTACGTTGTTTCCTTTCAAAACACAACCTTGTGACAACGTTATGACGCCCGTGTGACGTAATGTCTGTGTCGTTGTCCCATCTGGGCAAAATATGCGTGCGCTGCATTCTTTGCAACAGGAGTAGAGCCAGGCGCCCCGGCCATGTAACTGGATCCACTCGTGCCGACACTCTGTTATCGCTATACGGCAATTTGATATTGCTCTATTATTTATTATTTGAGCTTCACAAATTGACGCCGCCTTTATATCGTAGATAGGCAGGTTTAATGAGCAAATTAATTGTTTCTCATTTAAATGTACACATGACCGCATATCATCAGAGTTTAATGTTATTAATAAATCCTTTCTTATGTTGACTGCCATGTACTCTGAAGTTGGGATGATAGACTTCATTGTGTTACCATTTATTTTATGTATAGGTATAATCCGATTCAATTCGTACAATTCATTGGATATAATCGGCAGTTTCACTTCTATTATAAGGAATTTGTCCGTAACTCTGACGTTTACTTGTGATATTTTGTACATGTTTCGAATACAGTCATGTGTGTTTAAACATGGTAAGGATAAGTCGCGTGGCAGGTGCCCCGATATGATATTAAGTTGATCCTGGAACTCTCCCGGGGTTAAAAGATGAGTGTCCACTCGACCATTTCTCACTTCTGTCACCAAGTTCAGTAATTGTTGTTGTACTCTGTATATATTCGAAATAATAACATTTATAGCCAGCGACGTAGCGGTGATGTATGAAAAGTGATTCTGATCTTTCGTTATCTGATTTTCTCTCTCTTTAAGGTGTTCATTGATGATATGTAGCTGCTTGTTCATAACTTCTTCATTTCTCTTCAGCAGATTGTATTCTCCTTCTATAATGGATGTGTGTTCTTTGTACAAGCTCAGGAGGTGATTTTCATTATTTTGAATGTATTTGATGTCCTTTCTGTATTTGTCAGCAAAACGTTCGTCAAGTACACCAAATAAAGAGTTTGCAACATAACCAACTCCGTCAATGAGTCCTCTCTTCACACGTCTTCCATGTTCAGATCGGAGAATGTCATTAAAATGTTTCAGCTCCTTGATTTCATGTTCAAACTGTGCTGCTATGGTGCAAAATGCTGTGTGTCCTTGACATAGCTGGTTTAGGTGATTTATATACTTTTCAATACTGCTTAGTATAAGCCAATATGTTGTCATATTGTAGTATATAACTAGGTTCCAGTGATCTTGTGCAACCTGCATGTCTGATATTTTATCAAAATAAATCAGTTTGGCAGGGTTAAGTGTAGTTATGTTGGTCAATTGTTGTGCAGATGGCGATATACACGCTAGCAGTAGCCACATAAGTGTCAGAAATAAACTGTTCTTTGTAGCAGTTCTTAGTCGCTTCGATTTTACTGGAGTCGAAGTCGAAGTAGGAGTTACGTCAGCTGCTTGTTTGTTGGCATTATTATCAGGCTCTAGTAGTAAGCGTGATAACTTTGTGACGGGCCGCTTTGTTGTTGAGCCATTTTTTGTCTTCAACGACACAACTCGTACGCAGCCATCTGTACCTGCATGCGTTTCTATCACTCGAGCCAACGGCCATCTAGCAGGTGGAATTTGATCTTCTCTAATCAGTACCACGTCACCGATTTCCAGGTTTTTTGTAGGGTTGCACCATTTGTTACGTGTTTGTAATGTGGTTAGGTATTCATTTGACCAAGTTTTCCAGAAGTCCTTGAACATTTTGTCTGTAAGTTGCCATCGAGTATGAATGTTGCTTGGATGTAGGTCCGCTGATATAGGTGGGCCAAGAATGGGACCACCAACCAAAAAGTGTCCTGGAGTCAGACAATCCAGGTCATCTATGTCATCTGTCACAGCGATCAAAGGTCTTGAATTGAGGCAGGCTTCAATCTGAGCTAACAATGTTATAAATTCTTCAAACGTCAGCTTTTGTTCGCCGAGAACCCTTCGCAAATGGTGCTTCATACTTTTCACAGCAGATTCCCATAGCCCGCCAGCCGACGGCCACGCTGGAGCATTGAAATGCCATTGGATTCCAAGGTTTGTTGCTGATTCGATGAGATCTATGTTAATGTAATACTGTAAGGCTTCTTTGTATTCACGCTTCAGTATCTTGGCTGCTCCCACGAAGTTGGTTCCGTTGTCGCTATACATATGCTTGGGGGATCCTCTTCGAGCACATAGTCGCTTCAAGGCCGCCAGGAATGATGTGGTTGTCATGTCAGAAACTAATTCCAAATGAACTGCTTTTGTAGCTAAGCAGACGAAAATAGCTATGTAGCCCTTTGTAGTTTTAATTCCACGGCCCTTATTTGCCTTCACTTCCACTTGTCCTGTGAAATCAACACCAGTGTGAGTAAAGGGTCGTGAAGGTGTCACTCGTGGTTTAGGTAATTCCGCCATAAGCTGGTTATTTGTGGTAGCTTTGAAGCGACGACAACGGGTACACTTCAAAATGTGCTCTTTGACTGTTCTTATACCTCGCAGTATCCAATAGTGATTTCGTAAATATGTTAGGTATTGTTAGTCTCATACCGCCGTGCAAAGTAATCTTGTGTGCTTCGTCAATCAGTAAGCTTGTAAGTCTGCTTTTGTTTGGTAAAACCATTGGGTGCTTTTTTGATTCAGCCAATTCAGATTGTTGAAGCCCACTCGAATAATACCATGTGAGTCTAAATATGGGTATAAGTTCAGAAGTCTGCTCGATGAACTTATCTTTGCGCTTCTTCCCAATTGCTCCACTTCGTTAGAAAAATGTTTGTTTTGCTCATGTTTTATCAATAAGCGTCGAGCATTGTTTAATTCATGTAATTGTAAGTATGTCGTAAGCCGTTCATTGTTATTACGTCGAGCTCTATTAATGAAACGTGATATCCACGCTAGTACGCGTATGACTCGTCCCATAGAGCTATGTGCGTTTAGAAGTGTATCGATCAATGAAGTTTCTGTCTGAATCACATATATTTGTTTACGTTTTGATTCTTCGGTTGGGGTGTCATAAGTTTGTAACTGGGAGATCGGTATCTGTTCTTTCAGCCACGCAGGTCCTTCCCACCACAAAATATGTGACTTCAACTGAGATGGTAATAGACCCCTGGATGCACAGACAGTCAGCTGCGTTGTCATCAGATCGAACATGTCTCCAACAGGAAGGTGGCATAACTTCAATAATCTTGGTGACCCTGTTTGCCACAAATGTTTTCCATCTTGTGACTTCTCCATGTAACCAACCGAGAACTACAGTTGAATCCGTCCAACCGTATATTTGTACTGTCTGCGATCTTAATGACTCTATGACAATTTTCATAAGTCGTGATAAGAGCCATGCACCGCAAAGTTCAAGGCGTGGTAAAGTAATAGTTTTCTTCAATGGCGCAAGTTTTGTTTTCCCAGCTAGTAGTCTAATATTTACGTTGCCTTGGTTGTCCTTAGTTTTGCAGTAGATGACGCATGCGTAACCCTTTTCGGATGCGTCGCAGAAGCCATGGATTTCTATCAAGTTTTGTGTATTTCCGATCCAGCGCGGTATTGTTATGTCATTTATAATGTTGATATCGTTTCTAAATGACCGCCATTGTTCTTGTATTTGTTTTGGTAATACGTCATCCCAGCTGATTTCAAGCGCCAATACTTGTTGAAATATGAGCTTTCCTTTCATTGTGATAGGTGATAGCCAGCCTAGTGGGTCATATAGCTTTGACAAATCGGATAGTAACGACCTTTTGGTTATGACGTCATCTTCGCTTGTAGCAGAAATGTTTTTTGTTTGTAATGCAAAATTATCCGTGTGTGGGTTCCAAGTTATTCCAAGCGTTTTGTTACTTTGTGCACACTTGAAATCTAACATATTTTGACTTATGAGATCTTGTGATAAATTTTGTAACAGTCTGTCGTCATTACTGGCCCACTTTCTGAGAATGAAACCAGCACCTTGTAACATGTTGATAAGCTGTTTTTGCGCTTCAAGTGCTCGATCCAGCTGATTATGGCCATCCAATAAATCGTCGACGTATAGTTGTTGATCTAAAATCTCTGCAGCCAGTGGGTATTTATCACCATCATCTGTTATGAGCTGTTTGATCGTCCGCATCGCTAGGTAGGGTGCTGCCTTTGTGCCGTAGGTAACTGTACACAGCTGATATTCTTGTATAGGTTGGTTGATGTCGTCACGCCATACAATTTTTTGAAGGTTTTGATCTTCTTCTTGAATACGAACTTGTCGGTAAAACTTTTCGATATCAGCAGTGTAGACATATTGAAAGCTTCTCCATCGTATAATCATGCTTAGTAGGTCTTGTTGTAGGTTGGGTCCGCTTAACATAAGCTCGTTAAGGCTGTAACCTGACTTTGTCTTTTGAGATCCATTGAAGACGGCTCGTAATTTTGTTGTTGTTGAGTCGGGTTTGATGACACCATGATGTGGTAAGAAATAGCTAGTTAGGCATGGTTTGTTGCATTTCTTCATATGGTTTAGCTGTATGTACTCTTGAATGAACCCTTTGTAAGCGTCGCATAACGTTTTGTCCTTTTCTAAGCGTTTTTCAAGCTGCCGAAACTGTGCCAGTGCTGGTGGTTTTGAAGTGCCCAAAAGAGACTCGAAATCCGGTTTCATGGGAATTTTCACTTCATATCGACCATCTGGACCCCTTCTTGTTGTGTTTTTGTATAGATTTTCACAGTATTCTTCTTCAGAGGTTAGCGTGTGCTGGATGTCATTTATTTCTTCGCCTTCCCAGAATTGAGAAATCTCATCTACATTGTTCAACACGGAGTGGCAGCGGAATGTTTTCACATTGCCAAGAAGCACCCACCCTAACTTAGTTTGCTGGGCTATTGGAGCTATACTGTTGGGGCTGCGTAGTATGCCATCCATAACTATCTCTGTGTATATACCAGCATCTAAAAGTATATCTACTGGTCTCGATATATTGTAGCCAGGGTCCGCTAAATGTATATTTTGTAAGTGCGGCCAGTCTTGTTTATCAAATGTGTAATTAGGTAAATTATTTAACATCTTTGTCATTACCTTAGCTTCCGCTATAAATTTGTAGTCACTATACAAAGATTGGCATACTAATTGTATAGTGCCTTTGCATTTGTTTGAAGAAATTCCAATGCCTGATATTGTAGCATCTTGTTTGCGTCTTCGTAGGCCAAGACGTTGAGCAGCAGACTCTGTGATCAGGTTGACTTGTGATCCTTGATCAAGGAGACATCTTAGCTGAATGTAGCTTCCATCCGCTGCCTTGACCTTAAGCTCAATTGTAGCCAAAAGTATTTCGTCAAAGTTTCCCGATACATGACTTGCTGTAGGTTGCGAAATAGTTGATGCGGACTTTGACTGTTGGTTTGCAGTTTGTTGAGTTGCAAATAACTCGTGTAATGTCGTATGGTGTGACTTGTTACACAATTTGCATGTTTTGGTCGAATTACATTTCTGTGTATTGTGACAATAGAGGCAGTTTTTGCATATATTATGTTGGTTCAATGACCGAACTTTGTCGTCCGGTGTCAACTTCTGATATTCAGGGCAGTAAATCAAGATGTGATTTGATTTACATAAAGGACATGTTCTTGATGTACCTTTGAATGTATGATATGTTCTTAAGGACTTGTTATTATTGTTGTAGTTGTAGGGTTTTGCTTGTTTTGTTATTTCTTTGTTATTTCCAGATTCTTGTTTTGTTGTGTTTGATCTATTTTTCCTATTGACTGGTTCCAAGGCAGTGAACTTGCTCTCCAGGAAAGTTATCAGTTCATCAAAGGAAGGCAGTTGGCGTGGATCCTTCCTCGACTCCATATAAGATCCATAAGTATCGGGATCCATTTTCTCAGTGAGGATATGCACCAGGATTGGATCCCATGTAGTTGTGTCTACGCCCAGATTGTGGATAGCGTAAATCGTTTCCAAGCTTGTATCATGTAAACGTTTCAACTCATATGACGTCACCTTCATTATGGGTGGTTGTCCCATAAAAACTTGGATTTGTTTTGTGAATAAAAGTTGTAGATTGTTATAACGATGTGTCAGGAGCTCCCAGCAAGTATCGTAGTTGTCAGCTGATATATTAAGATGCTGTACCAGACGCTCCGCTTCTCCTCGTAGCTTTCCCTTTAAATGTTGCATTTTCTGGACTTTACTCAGCATGTTGTTGTTGTGTATAGCTTGAGAATACAAGTCCATAAATGTGGGCCACTGCGTATAGTTTCCAGAAAATGTCGGAATCTCAATAGCAGGAGTAGCTTGACTTTGGCTTGTTGTAGAATTTAATTTCCGATTTAATTCTCGCTTACTTCTTTCGTACATCTCTTCGTATTTTGTGAAATCTTGTTCGTAGTTTAAATCAGAACCGATCAACAAATTATCGATTTGCCAATGTACCTGATCAATCACGTTCCAACGCGACTGCAAGGCTTGTAGTTTGTCCAGTATTTCCCACTTTTCAGAAATATTCTCCATGTCCAAATTACGTATGACTCTCAAAAATGCACGAAAATTGGTTTGCTGTTGTTGAATTAATTCGTCACTTCTTGAAAATCCACCCTTCTCTTCTTTTTTCGCTGGAGTCGTGTCTGCAGAATACGGAGTAATGTTACGTAATAAAGTACGTATCTTCTCATACAAGTTGTTTATCAACGTGTGTGCATCGGAAGTAAAATAATCTGCTGTTTTATCTACAGATTTCAGGAGCTTGACGTGATTTTCTTCAAATTCTTCAATATAAGATGAAATAAGTTCCGTTCGTGTTTGTATGTAATCCGCCGTTTTACGAGACGCAGAATCCTTTTTTATGTTGGTTTCCATCTTGCGCAAACACTCCGCGATTAGTTCTTGACGATGTAAAAGAGACGCGAGGGCACTGGACTCCATAGTGCTGTAGTTGTAGGTAATATAATGTTATAAAAATAAAGATGTAAAAAACTCGACAGTAAGACTGTATTTATATGTAGGATGTGGTTCTGTGCGATTGCTTACGTACTCCACGATATGTGCGCCTCCTCAATCTACCTGGTGAGACCCGCTTGTGGGAGGCCAGATGACCGGTTCGCTACCGTAGAAGATTTCAGATAATCACACACTTCACTGTAGTCGAAGGACCAATATTGGGGCTCGTACCCAAATATGAATGTTTAATGTTTCGGGAATGCAACTGTTCAGACGAAGGTATGTAAAAAATGTAGACCGTTCGTATTGAATATGTTTATTGCACTAAAATAATAATATTTCTAAATATTGAGGCGCGCTACGCAGTTGCGCACGGTCATCAAAATAATTAGGTTAAATATAAAATACGTAATGTACTGCTCGTACACTCCGCCTCCGCTAAGAAGGCCTCCGTTACAACCCTAATTTTGACGACCTCCGTGGCCGAGTGGTTTGTACACCGGGTTTCATGGTGTCACCGACTCGAGAAGTCCCGGGTTCGAATCCCGGTGGGGGCAAATGTTTGTGTGAGGAATAAGAGTATTTGTATTCCAGTCATGGATGTAAAATATTTATTTCTATAATAATATACTAATATATGTACAGTATATGTATTCTATCCGTTACCCTAGCATCCCATAACACAAGCCTTGCAGTGCTTACTTTGGGGCTAGGCTAATTGGTGTGAGTGTTTCAAATATTTATATTTATTGTCATTTGTATGTGTGTAGTATGGTTGTAGATAATTAATATAAGCTTGTTTTCAAATAAAATATAGAAAAATAAGTAATAAGTTTACTATGAAAATATTGAAGCACCTACAGTATATTTTGTTTTGCTAGAACAAGTAAAACGGTTGGTCGTTATAGCCAATGAATATCGATATGAACTCAATATTCATTGGCTTAAAGTCGTTTTAATCGGTATTTCGCTATATCCGGTGTTGTTATAAGCGGTTTGTTTACTTAAGGGTTTATATAGGTTTTCGGTCGGACCCTTGCCAATTGGTCGTAATAACCGACACATCGTAATAAACGATATCGTTATATTCGGTTTTGACTGTATATAGGGTGAAATTGAATGTTTTAATGAAACTTCGTGAGATTGTTGGGTTACATGTATAGAGTATGCCTGATTTTTTTCGGAATTTTTGAAGTATATTTTTTTCATGTATTTATTTATAATTTGCGTATTTTTATGTCCTTTCCTCCTTATGAGTAGTTATTCATTTTAAACAAACAAACTTACATATCCAGTGAAAAATAACTAATAAATAAGCACTTCTAAAAAATGGAAAAACATTAAAATTACACCGCGGGTCAACGACCGACCGCGCCCGCCAGCCGTTGAGTGAGTAGGTACCTTTACACAGAGTTCAGCTGACTCCTTTGATTCCACACAATACAATAAAGTCGTCTTATGCCTTTATTGAAATAATAAGCACAAATGTCATCTTCTCTTATGCAGAGAAAAACTTTAAAAGTTAATAATAATTTTGTCACGATTAGAAATAGGAAAATGTTAAACAAAAAGAAATACTTATTGCAGTTCAATACTTGGGTCAGAATAAAATTTATAACCAGGTATTCAAAAGTACTTACGAGACCGATGAACCTATTCATTTTTTTCACTTTAACATCCCGTATACACTTTGTAAACACAATCAATCACCAAACCTATTTTCGTAAAGCCTTGTGGCTCTGCTGAGTATTCCGTGACACTACAATAACAACACACCATATCCAACTTCTTATATTGAGGCCACAGAACAAGAACTAATCAAGGCATTATTTGCAAATCTTCTCTTGTCACAAATTTAAGAGATACGCACGCGCGGTTGATAAACTTGACACTGCGCTCGCTCACTGCGCTTTGCAGGTATTCAACGCATAGGTAGGTATTCAACCGATTCAACGGGCGGGAGCGGTCATTGCTCCCGGCCGCTCGTCTTCTGTTTTTACGTTTTTTTTAGTAGTGCTTATTAGTTGTTTTTTACTTACTCTGTATGCCTGTTTAAAAAGAATAATTATTTAGTACCCAAAAGGAGGAAAGGACTTAAAATATAACAAAAAAAAGGAATTTTATTTTAAATCATTTTTAAAAAATCCGAAAAAATTCAGAGATACTCTATATATGTAACCCAACAATCCCACAAAGTTTCATTAAAACATTCAATTTCACCCTGTATTTATTGCAGCCGAACGTCAATACAGAGAAAAATGTTAGTAGGTGATTCTTTGCTTGACTGTTTCAAATGCGCGCTCTTAACGTACTCGTGTAATTAATATATAATATCAATAAAATTAACTATTATGCCGCGCGACCTAAAGTAGGTCGCCATGTCAGTTTACTGCTCAAACATACAGGAGTTGATGGGCAGTAGACAACGACATTATGCTGTAACGCCTTTTTCTACTGCTAAAAATATTTTTGCTGGAGTGTTTAATGAGGGTTTTCTGGTATGACGGGTACCAGGTTGCAGCATTGAGGTGAAAGTTCTATATATCCGTCAAAACGCATATGTCTTTATAGTCTATGAATCAATTTAAATGCTCGTTCCATTAAAACTTTGCATCCAACATCTCGACATTTTCATTCCCAAGACGTTTAATTTGGCAGTTATTCATGGAAAAAAAATAAAGTAAAAAAATAACAAACATACAAGCCGTCTACCTGGGTGAGTATATTAAGGAATCATTCGAATAAAATCGATATCGCCCAACGTATGTGATCTGCGTGTACGCACCGCACTAGCGATGCGCTCTTATCTTCACTACAGTTGTGGATTGCGGTGGTTGTTGTCTTACGAACTTTCGTCTATTTAATATGTAATTAGAAAAGCTATAATTTTGTGAATTTTTACGTGTGCGATCTCCTGTGAAATACGTAGACAAAAATACTGTAATCCGTGTTTTTTAGTATGTGTTTTTGGAACTGAGGGATATGCGTCCGAGAGAATAAGATAAGGCGGCCAATAAATTCCTTATTTTCTGTCTGTGTGATTGTTCTTTTACACGTTTTGAGAATTCTTTTCATTTCTAACCCCTAATGTATACGGATATAGCCTGTCTCGTTACACCCTCACAAGAGCAACATTTTTATACTAAGATTTGATCCTTGCAACCGCTGCACGGAGCGGACGCTCAGCATTTGGCTCATCACGTTATCTGTACCCAGATCGATATATAGCTCACCCAGACAGGCCTCTAGCCGAGGAACTTAGAGCGCTTCAGCAGCGGCTCGTCGAATCTTGCGGCAGTGCGCTGCAACCGCTGCACGGTGCGGACGCTCAGCACTTCGCGCATCTCGTTATCTTTCGCCAGATCGATATATAACTCACCCAGACAGGCCTCCAGCCGAGGAACCTGGAGCGCTTCAGCAACGGCCCTTCGAACCTTGCGGCAGTGCGCTTCAACCGCTGCACGGGGCGGACGCTCAGCACATCGCGCATCTCGTTATATTTACCCAGATCGATATATAACTCACCCAGACAGGCCTCCAGCCGAGGAACCTGGAGCGCTTCAGCAGCGGCCCCTCGAACCTTGCGGCGGTGCGCTGCAACCGCTGCACGGGGCGGACGCTCAGCACTTCGCGCATCTCGTTATCTTTCGCCAGATCGATGGCTAGTTGGCCTGCATTTAGGAAGAAAATTCTAACATAGCCCAAAGTAAAATTTGATTGACCCAGGGATTAAAATGCTATTATGGTGCCTTGGGATTACAACGCTAAAGTGGATATTCATCATTCTGTTATTACACATACATCATTGAGTATTTCATTAAAAACAACTAAATCAGAAAATTCGATTTTCAAGTTACCGCTAAAACGTTGCTTTGGACATTATGGAGTGTCACTGATGTGTGACTTCACCGACTATCATTTTAAACGTCAAACGATACTATGTAGTCACTTTGACCGGAAGTTTGCAAGCGTGTGACGTCTTTTTAGTCCACGCCAATACCATGCGTTTTCAGTCAAGTGATCATGGAACAAAAACATCTTTTTTATTTAATGATTTCAAAAAATATATATTAATTATTTGTTTCCTCTGAATAGTAAAATCGCTGCTACTTTTCATTCTGTCAAATAAACATTAATAACAAACTGAGTAGCTGCCTCAACATCCTTAGTGGTAACAAGTTTAATATTCATGGCCCACTTTTTGGTAATAGTTCAATGTAGACTATTTGTTCTCACCACTGTTGTTCCGTAGCGTTGTGTCGACCCCATTCTGTAGTAACAGGATGGCGAGTCGCGCGTGTCCCCTGTATGCGGCGCAGTGCAAGCATGTGTTGCCTTGTGCGTCTACACAGTTTATGTTTGGTGGATTCGAGCTGCTGAGCTAAAAAATACATCTTATATTAAGATCCTATTATCTTTATAGTATATCATATCTGTATATTATAAAGTTGGAAATAGCTTTGCATTAACAATACACTGATAATATTAAGACATTTTTTTTAACTGAGGATATTATGTATACAAACAATACTCTTTATTTGTATTGTTTATAGTATATGAGCTTTCTTTTTCTATCAATATTGTTATTGATTATTGTAGATTTAGTTTTCTGAACTCTCATGACATGAAACAATGAATGTCTTGACTTGAAAACAGTGGACATGCATTGGTACACGTAAAATGCAGTATCTTTAGTTTTATACGAGAGGCAGGAAGGTATACAAAACAAAGGCAAAGATAAATACACACCAACTCCTGTATGTCATCTACTCGACCCTCTTTAGCTGCTGTAAGTAGTTTTCTTTCTCTCTCAAGACGTTCTGCTCTTTGAGCAGCTTCAATCATACGCTGAACATCTTGGGTCTTACACACATCGCAAGCGGTGCGGCCCTCTCCATTCATAATATTCACATCTGCTTTATGTTGAAGTAACAGGATCACTAAATTCTACCAAATAAACACACAATATAATAAAATTTTATATGATATTTTAATAAAATCTAATTTACAAGTGACATTTAATCAAAAAGCAAAGCAAAGAAATAACTACTAGAGTTCTAAAAATAAAGGATGTGTAACATTTGAAACCTCACCGTATATTAGAAAAAAAAAAAAAACCTACAAAAGGAATAAGCCATAAGAACATTATGTTCTAAAGTCAAATTTAATAGCGTGCGCTTTCGCAACTTCCTGTTACACACTTCCATCCCATTTCCCAAAAAAAAAACTCCCACAAATTGCAAGAAAGTGAGAGGAAAGATATTACACAACAAAAAATCAAAAAATTGCTAGAATTATGCTACCATGGCCCTGATAGACGGATCAAATTTCAGCGCCATCTCCTCTAAGATTTAAAAATCTAGCAGTTAAATGCTTAAAAATAAAAATATTGCTTTCATATTTCTTATTTTAAAATATATTGAGTACATTTTTTTTTCTTTATTTACCAAATTTCTAAAAGAAGCAAAAGATTCATTAATTAAAAGTAATTACCTCATTTCCAATAAATGAAGCCTTGTGCAGGGCTGTATCACCCGTGTCATTGACCTCGTCTACATCTGCTCCTGCCTCCAACAATACTTTAACAACATCAATGTGGCCGAAATAGGTAGCCAAATGCAAAGGTGTCCATCCTAAATTACTCTTGGTTTTACCTGAAACAAACAAAATGATTTAATACAATATGTTAGCTTATGGTCTAATTTTTATAAAGTTCTACAAAAAATTACTTATACCCACTCAGCCCAAGTACATCTATTATGTCACTTGGACGAAACAATAATTTTTAGGGTGCGGTACCCAAAGGGTAAAAACGGAACCCATTTACTAAGACTGCTGTCTGTCACAAGGCTGTATCTCATTAAACGTGATAGCTTAACAGTTAAAAAATTTCACAGCTGATTTATTTCTGTTTCTGCTATAACTACAAATACTAAAAATATAATAAAATTAATATTTAAGGGGGACACCCATACAAAAAACATGTAGCTACTTAAGATGTTCACAAAATACTTAAATATTCACTTTACAAAATAAATAATGAAATTAAAATAAAATAAATATTTAAGGAGGCTCCCATACATAGATTTGATTTTCTGTCGTTTTTGATACGGAACCCTTCATGAGTGAGGTGATTCGCACTTGACCGGTTTTTAGTTTGTATGAGTATTATTTAGTTTTATAAACTAAATAATGTACTGGTACCACGGGTTTGGTATAAATCGGGTGTTACTTAGTCCATAAGCCAATAATAATTCAACAGCAGTGATAGTAAATACAATACAAACTTTACAAATCTTGTAGTCATAAATTCTTACTCTCATTATTATTAAACACAATATTTTTTTATATTTAAAACATTCTCAAGCTAATTTATAATAACTCCGAGAAATAATATTTAACTTCGACTTTACTATACCTTTGCAATTGATATCCAATGTTATTTTATCACCCGCTTTCGCCTCTAAAAGAGCCTTTACAACCGATAGCTCTCCATGTCTAGCCGAATATAACAAAGACTCTTCAGCTTCCAGACCCGGCATATCATTAATCTCTTTTGTTGACGACATAATTCAATTTTACCAATGGGAGCAAGAGACTGGAGACAGTACTCAGAAACAACACCACAGAAAATCACTCCCTGACCCAGATATCTAGTAACACTGTCATGTTGGATTAAAAGACACTCCAGTGAAGTGGAAAATATTATCAACAGAATCGTTTGCTCCTAATTTTTGAATTAACAAGCAAAACAATACTTAAAATGCTGCTGCGCTATTTGTGCTGCATTGACTTTTGGTAATTTGGTATTTTTGGATGGAGTTAAGTAAGGATGTACGTGCTACGCCGTATCGTACGATGAAAATAGTAGACGTCATAATATGTATGTAATGCGCGTGATATTATATTTATGATATCACGCGAAGTTGTTGTCATATCACACATAACCCGACAGAATCAAACATAGTCCCATCACTATAATACATCACGCAGTACACTGAATGAAACAAATAACGATCTTATTCCTTTACTCAAGGGTCTTTTTGAAATGAAACTTCTTTAGGCACGCTTGACTTGGGGGTAGGGTTGCCAGGCCATAAAATGCAAAGGCCGGACTGCGCACTATATAAGACCTGACATTTTGCCCTAAAAGCCGGACACATTTATTATATCAGACAGCGGGTAGTCACGCTCACGTCCGCCCATCGTCGTACGAATCGCCACTCTGACAAAAAGTCTGACAAAAGCCGGACAGGCCAAACACGTACATATTTGGCCGGACGCGACAGCTAAAAGCCAAACATGTCCGGCTAAAGCCGGACACTTGGCAAGCCTACTTGGGGGGTCAACTGGTGAATGAGTGACGTACGTTATGTGCGCACACATAGGTAAACAATGAACAATTCCCGTCACAAAATACATGAATCTAGTGCTTGGTGGGTGATAACGGACCCAGTGCGGATTGGTGGTTGATAACGGACCCAGCACGGATTGGAGGGTGATAACGGACGCAGTGCGAATTGGTGGGTAATAACGGACCTAGCGCGGATGGGTGGGTGATAATGGACCCATTGCGGATTGGTGGGTGATAACGGACCCAGCGCAGATTGGTTGGTGACAATAGACCCAGTGCAGATTTGTGGGTGATAACGGATCCAGCGCGGATTGGTGGATGATAACGGATCCAGTGCGGATTGTTTTGTGATAACGGACCCAGCGTGGATTGGTGGGTGATAAAGGACCCAGTGCGGATGGGTGGGTGATAATAGACCCATTGCGGATTAGTGGGTGATAACGGACCCAGCGCAGATTGGTTGGTGACAATGAACCCAGTGCAGATTGGTGGGTGATAACAGACCCAGTGCGGATTGGTTGGTGATAACGGACCCAGCTCGGATTGGTGGGTGATAACGGACCTAGTGCGGATTGGTAGGTGATAACGGACCCGGCGCGATAGATGGCGTTAGAGACTAGTACGAAAGTTCCCCATATAAAAAAATATTCTGTGATCACCGCCCAACTAAAGTACCTAAGAATTTATATCGCTATCAAAAAAAAATAGGTGAAAAGCCCATGCCCTTAATTAGCGCTATAAAATTTTAGCAAGAACTGCAAGAGCTGCAACCAAACAGAATGCAAAAAAAGAATTAAATAAATAGGTATATCATCTGCTTTCTAAGCCTATAAAACTTTATATTGATATCGACTCATTATTATCGATATATTCTTAACACACATCCCTATTCAGTTGACTTGACATGTCTATGGACTTGACGTTTAATTTTGTCATTTTTTTTTGTTGAAGTTCTCCCATTTTAGGGAAGGCAAAGAAAACAATGCCCATACAGCCTGGTCTTTAATTAAATTAATCTTCTTTTTGTTTTTACATTAAAATGTCGGTGTGACGCATTCTAATGTTTCTTGGAGTGTTTGGCACGAAATGTATCGAGTTGGTTTTTTCGATAAGCTTCTGTGAGGTAGTCAACACTACAATAAAATTCTCACGTCCTCTTCACCGGAATAGAATATATGCTATTCCGGTGAAGAGGACGTGAGAATTTTATTGTAGTGTGATTAATGATAGTGGTTAATGATTCCACTAATTCTTCAGTTACGCAGACAGTTGTTACACAAAACCACACCAATTTTATTTCACAATATCCACTATGAACGAATTTAAGAATAATTAAAATAAGACGCCAACCGCACTCGATGAAATCCCGCCAAAAACCTTAATTTTGTCATTTTACACCGTAGACATAGCTTATTAGCTTCCACAGACAAAGGCTGACGAAGAGCTAGTTCCATATTTATGGTTTGAGTGCAGCTGTAATACTTGCACTTTACATGGTAAATCATTTTAACTTTTATTTTGACAGCAGATTGTCCTTATCACATTTTATAGGGAGTGAAAAGGAGAGACTGTTAAGTTTATAAATAGCAAAACGAATAGCCATGTCAAGCGACGGCATAAAAAACATAATAAGGGACTTTTTTGGCGGGATTTCATCGAGTGCGGTTGGCGTCTTATTTTAATTATTCTTAAATTCGTTCATAGTGGATATTGTGAAATAAAATTGGTGTGGTTTTGTGTAACAACTGTCTGCGTAACTGAAGAATTAGCGGAATCATTAAAATATAGGCTATTCCGGTCAAGTGGACGTGAGAATTTTATTGTAGTGTTGACTACCTCACAGAAGCTTATCGAAAAAGCCAACTCGATACATTTCGTACCAAACACTCCAAGAAACATTAGAATGCGTCACACCGACATTCTAATGTAAAAATAAAAAGATAAATTTAATTAAAGACTAGGCTGTATGGGCATTGTTCCCTTTGCCTTCCCTAAAACGGGAGAACTTCAACAAAAAAAAAACATAATAAGTGTGTGTATAGTAGTCTGCACAGCATCCACAAAATAAAAATCTCAATGAGAATCAGTGTTGCCAACTCTAAGTATTTTTACGTAGATCTACGTATTTTAGGCCTTTTCTGCAAACCTACTAACTTCAGTCCCAGAATCTACGTATTTTCTTGAATTTTTTCAAATTTGTAAAATAACTTAATTCACTAGAATATTTTCCGTTACTTTACTTAAAAACTATACAAATGTTTATTTCTTATAAAGATGTATCTAAACACTCTTGTATCTTGTAGAAAAGGTTCCCGTTATTGGTTTTGTTGACTAAATTAATGCTGGACGCAGGATTTGTGAAAGCAGAAACGACAGAACTCTTTAACTTAGTAGGTATTTTCATAACCTTAAAAATTGTATTTTTAAACTTTTACTACTATCTATGAGTACCTACTCACATCCAATTGATCTTTGCAAAAAGAAAAGACTTCCAGTCGATAAAGTTACAGGATTTAGCAAATTTTAAGCATATGTTCATGTGTAAGTATGTTTTTTCTCTTGGCAATTTAAACCACAACTTTTCCAGAGTCTTTTACCAAGTGTATCATGATAACTACTATATTTTTCATGTGATCTATTAGAAATCATGGTTTTATAATATTAACTTAGCTATTTATTTCCTACGTGCTCGCGAGTTTTGTTTACAAATGTTTTGACGTCATAGAATAGATAAGTCTGTAGACTAAAGAGCGTTTTTGTATGTCTTCTAGGTAAAAAAAAAATTTTTTCGTTCTGATAGAACAATTATTAAGAATTTAAAACATAATTCCAAAAAGTGTCAATTAGCCCATTTAACAACAGTTTATCCTTGTCCTTGTGTATAGAGAATCTATACAGAATGAAAAGGAGAGACTGATGTTAAATTAAGTTTTAAATTTAGATAACCATCCAGAATCGGCACCCACCAGTGTCTGTGTCTGATGGTAAATGTTTACCACAGCATGGTAAATGCTTCCAATGCAGCGACTTCTCCAAGAACTCTTTGTTGTATCTTCCGTTCTTAAACAAATTTTATAACAAAATACTCGTTTTATTCGGTTTCAAATAACTTCTTCATTTCACTCAGAAAAAGTACGTAGATCTACTTACTTTTCATATGCAAAATTTACCAATTCTACGTAATTTTCTCATCGGGCCTACGTCTTTTTCAAAATCCGAGTTGGCAACACTGATGAGAATCTTATGCTAACAGAAACAAAGGCTAAAATCGATTGTAGAAATTTGATTTTGACAGTTGTGCTGTATAGATAACTTTTTCTGTTTGTTTCGTTTGGATCTAAAGTAAAATCAAGTCGTTAAAAAAAATATATAATGACTGAAGAGTTACAGAAGTACTGTAGAATATGCTTAGATCTTGAGACAGATCATGTTTCTATTATTGGGGACCCTACTATTCATCTTCACTTAAAATCATGTCTCGCAGTAACGATATCTCCGGGTGATAATCTTCCTAAAAGCATTTGCGCTTCATGCGTCTCACAATTGGCTCAATTCTACAATTTCCAACTCAATGCACGTTGCTCTCAAGATTGGTTGGAGTCATCCATAGAAGAAAAGTCTAAAAAGTGCTTGGAAACCAAAACACCAATCCAACCCCTACCAGACTCCGAATATAACTCGGATTCTTTATTAGAATTTTTGAATAACACTGCAAATATTGAAGAATATTTAAATAATTTAGGTAAGGAAGACATTCCTTCTATTGTAAATTTATTAGATAGAAATGAAAAATGCATATCATTCCATGCCAAAGACACCAAAGTTCCATCACCCAAGAAAAAAAGTAATTTTGTTAAACAAAGTAAAAACTGTGATATTAAAATGGAAATAGATGTTTTAGATTCTGATATTGAAATAGTTCAGGAGCTGCTGATAAAAGAAACTGAACCGAAAGAAAAGAATGCTCATGAAGATGATTCCTCATGTTTTGCGTGCGGTGCAATTTTTAACGATATTCACAAACTCACCCAGCACATGAGTGTATGTGATGCAGCATTACGTACTTGTGTTCATTGTAAAATGTTGTTTGATTCCAAAATTAAAATGCAGCAACATTTATTGACTCATAACTTACTATCTTGTAAATGTGGTAAGCAGTTCCAGAGTAAGGAGAAGTTAATACAGCACCACAAAACTTGCCTTGTGGATTATGGAGCAGTAATGGGTTGCTTGTATCGTTGTAAAGAATGTGGGTTGACTTTCAAGGAAAGATTTCAGCTGTATAAACATGCGAGGAGACATGTACACAAATCTGAGGAGAAAATTTGTGACATTTGTGGACACAGTTTCATTGGAAATGTTGCATTAACTAAACATAAATTAGAGGAACATGAAAAGTCTGAAAATCTTATGTATAGGTAAGTTCAGAGTCCAATTTTTCAATTGCTTCTAATAAAAATGTAAGATTTTTTTATTAGGTATTTTTAATTGTAAGTGGCTTTTGTATTATATTTTCACAGATGTAAAGTATGCAGCATCACCTCCTCTAATCGTAAGGAAATGTATCTTCATGTGAAAAGCCATACTTTCAAACAAGAGAGCAGTTTCCATCTCTGTGAGTCATGTGGTTGTAATTTTTCTACACATTCCTCTTTGCTACGCCACTTGACAAAACATGAGAAAATGAAAAACCTACAATGTAATGTGTGTTCAAAATATTTTACTAATGACATTTTATTGAAGGAGCACAAATCACAGCACAGTAAAATCATTATTTGTGAACGATGTGGCCAGACAGTCAATGGGTCCAAGATAGACCTGCATTGTTGCAAATAAAAAAAAATATCAAACGAATAAATCAGTTGCCACAAGCATTAATTTTATTTACAACTAGCTGATCAGGCGAATGTTATATCACTATATTATTTTGTAACACATTTTTCTTAATTATAATTTATACAAACCTTATTCTGGCAATAACAAACACAGAAAGAAACAATTTTCCTATTTGATACAGTTTTTTGAAATGTACAGTTCTAATAGTAATAATGTTCTTTCGGTGTGTACGGATTAGAGGCAGCCTCAAGGTGAGCAGCTCCACCATGCACGGCACAGCATTTTCTAAGAGTAAGAGGAAATATATTCAGGACTCCGCTCACCTTGTTGTATAAAACAGAAGATAGAAGCAGAAGTGGCGTCTAGCTACACTTAATCTTACACTGCCTGTCTTACACAAAATGTAAGGTCTACGTTTACATAACGAAATACGGTCATCATATGGCATCTGCGAGTGTTTATGTAGTATTACATTAATTAAATAAATCTGCCTAACTGACAAAACATTAAAAAGTGCATAGAGCTCAGATGTTGGAAAGGTAATTGGTTTGAAATTAATGATTTTAATAACAGCCCTTTGAGCCCTTTCCAGACGTCAGAGGTGAGTTTTCCCTGAACAACCGCAGACAACAATGCAATATGATATAAGCATAATAAGTAGTCATGAGAGCTTCCAAATCTACGACATTTCTAAGATTTTTAAATATGAACATTAACTTCCTGACTCTAGCTACTGTAGTGTTAATATGTTCCTTCCAAGACAAAACAGCATCAACCCAAACACCAAGGTATTTAATGTGAGGAGTATGCTGGATTTGCAAACAGTCACAGTAGTAATTGATGACCACGAATGGTAAAAGAAGAAGATGGAAGAGAGTCTGAATGTGCTGCAAATGTAATGAATTTATGGATAACCATTTCATTACTTCCTGTAGTGCAAATTCAGTGTTTGAAGAAAGTTCACTCCAGGTACTTCCATGGATTATCATAGCAGTATCATCCGCATATACAGTGATTTTGCAGTTTGGAAGAATCAATTTAGGTCATTGATGTAGATAATAAAAAGGGTAGGACCTAGGACACTCCCCTGCGGAACACCGTAACTGATATGTTCATCCTGACTTGTAGAATTGTGTATCATATCACACCGTGAACGCTTACCAAGATAACTTTTAAAAATATCCAACGCAACACGCTGAACACCGATCCTCGAATTTTTTTCAATCAGAATAGGGACAAAGGCTTTAGAAAGATTCAGGAACAAGCCAATCGTCTTGAGTTTTGATTCAAGATTCCTAACTAGTGATTCGCTAAGTTGTAAAACTGCATTTTCGGTTGATTTATTTTTCTTAAAACCAAACTGATTGAAGAGTCTTTTCTTTAAAATCTTTTCCAGGATCTTAGACAATAACGTTAAAACCGAGAGAGGCCTATAGTTTGTGACACTGCCCTTGTCCCCACTCTTGTGAATTGGGTATACAAGGGATTTTTTGAAAGCTGTTGGAAAAATACCTTACATATACCATATATATACATGCTCAAGAACAGGAACCAGTGAAGTTTTGGCTGTTTTAATTATAGTAGTTGGAATCCCATCCCATTCAGTTGCAGAAGTAATTTTTAAATCATTAATAATGCTTTCAATTTCTTTACCATTTGTAATAAAAAGGAACATTGAATTTATTGGAGAACAATTTTCTGAAATTACAGTATTTTGTGGTACAGAAATACTGAGAGCCAAATCTTTGCCAACATTGGCAAAGTAATGATTTACTGCATTTACTGCATAATTTGGGTCATTTGAAAGCGAAAGAAGTTGATCAGCATTGTAATTTTTAAATCATTAATAATGCTTTCAATTTCTTTACCATTTGTAATAAAAAGGAACATTGAATTTATTGGAGAACAATTTTCTGAAATTACAGTATTTTGTGGTACAGAAATACTGAAAGCCAAATCCTTGCCAACAGTGGCAAAGTAATGATTTACTGCATAATTTGGGTCATTTGAAAGCGAAAGAAATTGATCAGCATTGTGCGATTGATTAATGTTGCCTATCTTTTTTATAAGAGCCCAGGTTGCTTTTAGATTATTTTTTGTCTTAGCAAATTCAGCTTGTTCATATACTCTATTTACTCTTTTTGTTAAATCATTTAAGAAGTTTTATATCTTAAATAGGAAATCTTTACAATCACGTTATCAGGATCTTTTTTTGTTTTATGAGATAGTTTATCACGGTTTCTCAAGCATCCTAACAAACCTGGTGTGTGTGATCCAAGGCTTAATTATTGTTTTTACTTGAAGTCGACACTATATTTGTATATCTAGTTACAATGGATGAAAATATGGACAAGTTTATTAGTAGCCTGATCTGCGTCATGGCGGCAAGAGAAATTAGGTGAAAAATCGACGTGTTGTAACTCCTGGGTACATGCGTCTGTAATGATATGCTTGCGAGAGCGCTCAGGGTTTGTTGAACTCAGTTTTAGGCCACAGCAAAGTATTACGGGTGCGTGATCGGTACCAAGTAATAAATGAGTCCAAAACAAATGTAATAGCGCTAGATTTGGTCCTGAGTATAAACATGATCAAGACAGTTACTACCTCCTGTAAGAAAATCATGAGCTGGCAGCAAACCATGAGATGCAGTAATATTCAAATATAAGTCTGAATGGGGATCTGTGTTGACTGGAGTAATATTGATATTAAAATTACTAATACTTTTTAAGGTGGCGTTCAGCGAATTCATGAAACCAATCAGTATTTATATACGATGGTGAGCGATATAGAGCGATTATTGCTAATTTATCCGTAAATTTTAAAGAGTTTGCACCACTAAAGCAAGGTACCTCAAAAGAGAACGGAAGGTTTTCTCTGACGTATGCTCCTATATACTCCTTCGTTTTGGTTACCATATGAAGTCATACACGAGTTAAAGCCGGAGAGACTCGGCAAAGATGGATATACGCTTAACCAACATTCGGACAAGACTATTACATCGACTGAAATAGATATACGCTGTAATTATTTATTAACATTATTAATTTATTAATAATATTACCTATAGTGTTAATAAATTAGAGAAATTTCTGTCTATACTCCTAATATTAACCTGAAGAATTTTTACACAACAGTTATAGAATACATGTATCAAACATGTATTTGTTCAATGTCATTTATAATTTTTACAGTCAAATGCCTGATGGCTTACGTCGCGCCAGCCTCGCGTGAAGGACGCCTTGAGCTGATACGCGCTTGAGGCAATAGTACCTCGTGTCCGTCAGGATGGCAGGTCACTTATTTTATTAAGAATTGGAATCGCTTGTACAGTGGCCAAGAATTGTTACCCATTTGCTTAAATTTTCTTCCTTTCATGAGAGGTTTGCTTTCTCAATATTTAAAGAATAATCTAAACAATAACAGTAACCTGCGGTTCTGACATGAGGATGGCTGGTCACACACCCGTAGAATACCAATTCTTACCTAACCTTACCAAGTGCAATTACAATATTTTTTATATGGCAAAAATTATTTCCCATTTGCTTCCTTAAAACCCTATAAACCTTTATTATGTAGCAGTACAGGAAATTAGGCACTTAGTTTAATTTTGGATTGGTAAAAATCCTTTTTTTCATGAATTTTGTGTAAAACCTTTAGTCGAATTCCAAAAAAAGTATTTTTAGGACGGCTGCATACGTATATAAGATTTTTTCAGTTCAAAACTTGTTTGTGTTTAATTTGCAACTAATCGTCGGCATATTTGGAATACTAATGGATCGAATAAAAGAAAATACATTTTATTAATATGCATTTATTAAATACTTAAAGTTTTACAAACAAATGTAAACTATTCTCAATTCTCACTTCTCTATATTAGTAAAAAAATTCGACACCATTTATTATATATGAATTTTGTAATTAGAAGCCTGATATTCATTTTTTCATTTGTAATATCACCAATTATGATAAAATACTGGGTTAATTTTAAAATACCGGTACCCTCGCAGTACTAGATACACGAAAACATTTGTTCTACGAGTTTTGAAAATTCGTTACATTTTATTTTCATAAAATAAATAAATATTGAGTTAATTTACCGCCCGAATGTTATTTATTAACTCTACAAACCAATACAGACACGTGGAATTTGTTTAATGTAGTTAGTAAATAATGATGTGATTGTGGATTCAGTGTACCAAGTGCATACAAGCTACGTGAGCAATTAAAGTATCTGGTAAAGAAATACAATATTAATATTAATAATTGGAAGCGCGCGAGCGATGCCCTTTTGGTTGTGAAGGAAGCATATACGTATAAATGTCACGACAGCTTATTTTTTTTATTGATCGATTACCTACGTAGTATGTTAAACTCATAGAACAAATGGTGTTATGTAGGTATGATGTTAGCAATCTGGTTTGCTAACATCATACCTACATAACACCATATTATATATTAATCTGCGAGGTTTTTGGTATATTAAAATTAACCCTGTATAATAAAAATACTCCTATAAATTAATATTAATCATATTAAGAGATCACCCTAACGTTAAATTAATCAAATAAGAAGCAGCGATATTAAATCTCAAAAGATTTTCACGGAGCTTTGCGGCAACTTGACTTCTCAACGGTCCGCGCGTGACTGTGGTTCCCCAAACCCGGTGACGCTGTAAAGTCATCTGCGACCAACAGCATACACACTCAAAAAAAAAGCATGACTGTGAACCAAGAAGTGCTTGAGTGGTGTTCAAGCACTTCTTCATAGGGACACATATTGAGCGCACGTGGTGTATCTAAGGTATTGATTATCGTTGATAAGAACACATCTTCAGCACCAGTTTCGCTTCAGGTAACCACCAGTTTTATCCTTAGCAAAAATAAAACCAACCTCTGTGGCCGAAATTGAAGAAGTCGTAGAAAATAATCCATATGCGGTACGGCATAAGGTTGTTGATTGCAATCAGCATTTTCATGAAGGACGGTATGCTAATGTTCTTGTGATTCTTGCGGACGCCTGTGAAAGATAATCGGTATTAAGTTCTTTAATTTAGAACAGCTTGATTCGATTCTACATTTGACTCTACCTTAAAAGCAGGTACTTTTATTTATTCAGTCCTGCTCCTGTGCTGCATGTATGGAAAATCCAGAATTAGCAGAAGGTATATACCTTTTTTACGTTACAAAACATATTCGTAAATACGTGTGCGTATACAGAGCAGCACCCCTAGTACGTACCATTATCGAATTCGAATAGTTTGCAAACCGAAATGTCAATGTCAAATTTTGTACGGAAACTTGAACAGCAGCGGCACAAAGTACCTACGTAGCGAGAACTAAAAGTCAGTACACATTTGACAATGACATTTCGGAATCGCAAACGATACGTATTCGATATTGGTTCGTGCTAAGGGTACTGTGATCCTAAAGTAAGCTTAAGTTGTAACGAATTGAAACTCAGAAGAAGAAACACCGCCAAGTTTGAGGAGTACTCTGCACATGAAGGGATCGATGGCGCAAGTGGTTAGCGCGTTCGGCTGCGATTGTTGAAGTTGAGCAACTTTTGCAGTGGTCGGTCATTGGATGGGTGACAGGGTGTGGGATATATTTTGGTATGACAAATACCAAAATATATCCCACACCCTGACCTAACCCCCTACTCCTTGGAATACCCCTATTATTGTCAAACACAATACGGCTGTAACGTTGACCAAGACCTAGAGATTTAATCAACTGGAAAACGTATGTGGAGATACCTTCGATTATAATTCTGGCCGCTTCCTTTGCTGTGATTTCGGAGTACCAGGCAGTGAACCGATGGCTAGGAGGGGGGTACAGGCCGGTGGATACCGTAGCCAGGTAGACAGATGTGGTGTGGATGTTCTTGGTCCACGTGTCCAGCCTGAGCTCCTCGGTTATTGAGTCCATCAAACCTGAGGACAAATATGGATTATTATTATTTTAAAGATTTGAAATTGGGAATCTTTTGTCTCTTATCGAAGATTCCAGCAGATAGAATTCAAACACAAAAGCGAGCAGTTGATAATACGGATTTCCTGTAATTCGCTGCATTTTTGAAATAAAATAAATCAATAATAAGACGTGGTTATTATTCAAAATTGAACAACGCTGCGCTCCCAGGCCTATCCCTTCACGATAGAGTACCACAGTACGGATAATTTATACCAATTTACTACTTTTATCCTACTACTATTATAAGTTTCATCACCATCCTACCAGCTTGTTAATGTTCCCACTGCTGGGGTATAGACATTCCCTATCGATGGAATGGGAAGAATGGGCTAAGATCTACCAAGCGGGCCCAGTGCGGATTGGTTGGTGTTCATGACCGCAGATGTAGACAGGACTAAAGGCTTAATATGCCTTCCGAAGCACAGAGAAGCTCGAGATAATAAAATTTTGGTCAACCATCCGATCCAATAACCATCCATTGCGAAAGTTGCTTAATTGCACGATCGCAGACCTAATGCGCTAACCGTTCATTAATTGAGGAATTCGATAGAACAGATCTATCGAATTCCTCAATTAATGAACTGCCTATCCAAATTATTACATATAACTTACCTTTTAAACCAAATTTTGCAGCACAATAAGGAATCATCTCAGGACAGGGCATGAGTCCTGCACTAGAGTTGATGGCAATGATGTGTCCCTGGCGCCTTTCTATCATACTCGGCAGGAATGCTTGAATTAACTGTTAAAAAAAGGGTAAATTAAGGGATTACGTATCACATAATCATCATCAGACTATTAATGTCCCCACGTCCCACTGCTGACGCACAGGTCCTCTATGGATGGAATAGGGAGATAGGGCCATGAACCACCACGCGGGACCATTGTGGATTAGTGGTTGCTACCGATTGCAGATGCAGCCAGGACCAAAGGCTTTTCGTACCTTCCCAAGAACGGAGGAGCTTGATATAGTAAATTGTTGGTCACCCATCCAATGACCGACCACTGCGAATGTTGCTTTCTTCAACAATCGCAGCCGAATGTGCTAACCACTTGCGCTATCGAGCTCCTCGTAACCAGCAGTAGGTAATCATATAAATACTAGTTATTTATAAATATAAGTTTCATGCTGAGTCATAAGGAGTGCCAGCCGACTCGTCTCTCGTGAGGGACAGCTGATGAGCTTCGTGACTCCAGCCACACCCGGGAGAATGGAGGGATTGTTTATGGAATCATGACCTTTCACAAAAATAGTTTTAGAGCTTTTTTATTTTCTAGTTATTTTGATAAATGTGTAGTGTGACTTGTCATCGTTAAAATTCCACAAGTACGAAGTCTGTTAGTAGGTATACTTTTTAAATGGCCATACGCGAAGGATGCTGCGTACAGCCGAAATGATGTCAGGTTAAACTGTCCAACAACAGCTGTCAGTATGCGTGTCTGGGTGTCTCGGGTTACTGGGAATTTCAGTAAGTAATTAAGGACGTGCCTACCCAGAAATGCGCTAGCAAGTTGACTTCGATGATCCTGGCGATGGCGTCAGGCCGCAAGTGGTTGAAAGGGGCGCAGGTTAATGCGCCCGCGTTGCTGATTACCATCGACACGTCGGTCAGCTGTCTACGCATGCGCGCCGCTAGCGATGCCACCTGCTCCCGCGCAGTTATGTCCACCGTGTAGCCAAAGCACTGGAAAAAGTGAAAATGAAACAAAAAGAAAAGGACTGCTTGTGAAATAGGCAGAGTCAGACCCGTCTTTCCCAGTGGGCACTTTGGGCAAGTGCCCAGGGCACCGCGATCGATAGGAGGCCCCCTCAGATCAAATACAAAGTCCCTAGTTCCTGTTAAATCACCAAACAGAAGTTATAGGGGCCCCATTATCCTAATATGCCCAGGGCCTCCAATAGGTCAAAGACGGCACTGGGCAGAGTGCTCTACAACATACTCGTAGGTGTAAGGGGTGGTACTAGACGGGTAATATAAATGAAATACATTTGACTTTAAATGAATAATAATATAATTAACAGGAGGTAAACTATTTAAGAAAGTTTAATATTAGGTATATTTTGGATTGTTATTGTTTCAAAAAAAAAAGTGAAAGTATCTTACTGTGTGTGCGCGCGCGTGTGTATGTAAGTTATGTGTGTCTGTGTGTATGTGCATATGTGTTTTTGTTTTTAATTTTTTTGTTGAACTAGATAGGTTTTTATACATATAAAAGATTATAACGAGAGCTGCTGCCGACAAACTGTTTGGCAGATGTATACATAGTGTTTACATGTGTAATATTGTGGAAATTAAATTTAAAAAAAACAGAATATACCTATAACACAACACAATCACAACAAGTAGAACTATAATAAATATAATAATAAACAAAAATGACAGTTGAAATGTGGCAGTTGGCAGTTGACCAGTTTCTGTCGCCAACGGATAGTTTGTGCGGCGAAGACATTTACGAGCAATCAACTCTTATTGCTGCTCCTAGACCGCTATACCATACTCGATTCATCATCATCAGCTTATTTATGACCCCACTGCTTATTCACTATGTATGGATAGAGCAAAAAATAGGGTGGTAACGATTGCAGATGCAACCCTGACCAACGGTTAACAATGAACAGTGCCTTCCGAAGCACGGAGGACCTGGAGATTTCAAATTTTTGGTCACCCATCCGTTGACAGGTATTGCGACAGTTGCTTAACTTCCACGGTCGAAGCCCGACCTGACTCACTGTGACAAACCTTCTACCTTCCTCAATGTAAACATTCTGCACGGCATCCTGTTAGGATACCAATGGTTTCGGATTTCCCCTTTGCTCATCGAGAATTAAAAAATAATGAGGAGCTCGATGGCGCAAGTGTTAAGCGCGTTCGGCTACGATCGTTACAGATATGTAAGCAACTTTCGCAGTGGTCGTTTATTGGATGGGTGACCAAAATTTTACTAACTCGAGCTTCTTCGTGCTTTGGAAGGTACTTTTAACCGTGGTGGACCATGTCCAAATCTCCCTATTCCATCCATGGGGAAGGCCTGTGCCCCAGCAGTGGCGACATTATTAGGCTGATAAATTTAAAATAGCTCAATCTAACAAAAGAGGTGGGTAGTTACATCACCGTCCTTGCTCCGTATCTCGTCGATGACGGAGTTGTTGCGCCGCGCGTCGCTGTCCCAGCAAATGACGGTGGCGCCCAGCTCTGCGAACTGCAGCGCCAGCTCCCGACCCAAACCATTGCCGGCACCCGTGATCTGATTAAAAAAAATGTGTGGTTTTATGAAACGACTATGCAAGTGAAATTTTTAAAATCAATGATAAAAAAGTTATAAACAATAATAAATAATCAATATTTCTAACACTGACACCAATTAGCCTAGCCCCAAAGTAAGCACTATAAGGCTTGTGTTATGAGGTACTAGGGTAACGGATAGAATGTATATTCTGTACATATATAAGTAAATGCTCGTATTCATCACACAAACATCTGCCCCCAACGGGATTCGAACCCGGGACCTCTCGAGTACCGCCGGTGGAAACCCGGCGTACACGCCGGGTTTCATGGTGTCACCGACTCGAGACCACTCGGCCACGGAGGTCGTCAAATTATTCCTTGGCTGTGATTCGAACCCGGGTCGAACACGTTTCCGGCGAGTTTTTTTCCACCATTAAACCACCGATGGTTGTATAAGTTCTGATTTTTATAACAATTAAAAAATGAGACATGTTAAAGCTGAAAGAAAAAAATATGTGTGATGATAAAAATCGAAATGGTATTGTGAATATGCGACATTACACGCCGCAAAATATTACTATACGGATATAATCTTATATATAAAATTCTCGTGTCACAATGTTAGTTACCATACTCCTCCGAACCGATTTTTATGAAATTTTATATGCATATTTCGTGGGTCTGAGAATCGGCTACTATCTATTTTTCATATGAATGAGTGATAATGGTTGTCCACCTGTAACGTAGTGTTCTGAAACTTACAATGCGCCTTCGCGCCAAAATTCAAACTATTGGGTATTGTAACGTAGTGTTCTCATATGGGTTAGGGGGAATGTTATCCCAGGAAATTGATAGAACTCTACGTTACACACCCCTAAAAATTTTTTTTGGAGAAAATTTATTTTTTTATAATATGGTATTAAAAAATACATACAACCCTAAATTTTCTCTTCTACCACCTGCCTTTATTTTTACCGCGGTAAGAATTTTGCTGGGTCAGCTAGTATATATATAAGACCTTACTCGTCTTGACAAGAGATGGCAGTACTAGCGGAGTAATAATGTTCTCCTTAAGAAAATTTTACTAGAACAAATCCCAAGGCGACTTGGAAAGGCAGCAGACGGGACTCGAACCCACACCCTTCGCTATCCGTGGCATGCACTGACTATTATGGGCCCTGGTGGCCGCGTCGAAAAATTCTCTAGCATTTGTTAGTCTTAATTTTTTCTAGTAAAATTTTCATGAGATTAAAACATCTCAGCAGTTAAATGTTTAAGAAATAAGTGTTCTTCTTTTATAGTGTCTATTCAACACTGAAGATTGGCCGTCAATTCAGAGAATGATTATAATGGCTATACGAAATTAAAGAATGGTATTAATGGTAGCTTTCCAATTACAGCATTATAGCGCATTATGCGGCATAATGCTTAACGTTGAGTGTTTCAACTACAGCAACGTTTCGCACAATCGAGCACTCTCAAAAGTAATGCTTTCGTTTGATGCGTGCAATCTTACCAACTCTGAGACAGAAAATTAACAAGTGTTTTTCTTTAAGTTGGCATTGATCGAAATGTTTTATTATATGTTATCGTTAGTAATATTTTTTACTGTTGAAAAATTATTAAAACTTTCGTTTCATTATAGTTTTTTTTAAATAATCAAAGTTCATTCAAACTGTGTTAAAAAATTAAATATAAATATGGATGAAGGTACAAACATTGACTTTTTTTTTCAACACTGAACTTAGCGCACTCTGCTGGTGCATTTGAAAACTAATTCACGTTCCAATTAAGCATCAGCATAATTCCGCATTGTGCGCCACTGAGCCGCTGTAATTGGAAAACCACCAATATACCTATGGAATGCCTTGATCGCGCTAACGAAAATCTTGGAAAGACGCGCTAAGACCTTTTTACCCGGCTGCGCAATGCAAGAGCGCGAAGCGCGACGCGCAGACAGGGTTATGTGTTTAACAGTCTATATATGTATGTTTGTTCCTTTGTGGCACACTAGAGACAAAACGCCTGGACCGATTTTGATGATTCATACATCAATCGATTCGTCTCAATCATGGGAGTGCTACTAAAGATATGATAGTAATCAAAATTCAATATGGGCAAAATTAGGCGCCATATTGTGACGAGGTAAAAAAAATAAGTTGACAAAATATGTCAAGTGCGGTATCACTGTCTAGATAATCAAAAATCATATTTAGGTTCCTAACACCATTTTTCATTTTATATGATTGTTTAGGATCTACAACGCTTTAAAGTTGTATATGAACCACTTACGCTCTTAATTTCAATCTTACGTTTGTATGGATCATTGTTACTCTTTCACCTAAAAAATACTGAATGGATTTTAATGAAACTTAACAGTAATATAGCTTATATATGATAATTACATATATATAATAATTTATGTAGTTATTGAGTGAATTGGCCAATATGTGTCACATAAGACGGAAAAAAATCTCCCATCTGCGAGCCATTTTGGTCTGCACTGCAAAAACAATAAAAGTTACATGAATGTAATGTAGAGTGAAAATGTATCTCTTAAATAGTTCTAAAAAAAAAGTCCGTGACACCATGTATTTATTTTTAATGTGTAAGTCATTACCGCTAAAATAATGAATCCAAACTAAAATATTATTTGATATCTATTTCCAAAATGCACATTTTGTATTAACAAATCATTTTTTATCAAAACAAATACTTTTATCGCTTTTGATGTTTAAAGACGATAAACTTTGCTTTTTACACTACGTAATTTCGACAAATATTTAAAAAGTCACAACGATGACAAAGTGATAGCGCGGTGTACTATGTAAAAGAAAAAAAAATTGGGTATTCGCAGTATCTGATCCTATACGAAGTACTAACAAAAAACTGTGATATAGTTCCTTCTTATTAAATGATGAAAAATATATTATCATAATAGGTATTTATGATTATCTAATTTTAATGAAAAACTCTGAATTTTACTGTTTTTCATTTTTTTAACGATATTACTTAATGTTACAAAAAAGGTTTACTTAATATAATGACAAATAACCCATTTTTCGCTAGTAAGTACATACTTATTGGAATACCTGTATTTATTAATCAGCTCGCGATAATATTGGTTTTGTAATAATTCTGCAAAATATCACAATGGTAAATCACCCCTTTTATCACCCTACGCCTATAAGTATTGCGATGTTGTAGCTAAGAACCAAGTTCCCATCTACTTCTATATGGGAATTCATTATATTCGATTTAGCTATTAGGGCACGGAAGCGGAACAAACAAACTCACTTTCGCATCTATAATATTATATTATACTTACTAGTAATCCACCCGGGCATTGTACGGGCGAAATTTATTTATCGGGATAAAATATAGCCTATGTCAATCGGACAAAATGTATTTAAATAAAGAAAAATGTTATAATAAATAATGTAGCTACCTTATGATGAATTAATATTTGAAACCGGTTCAGTAGTTTGACAGATTATTTGTTACAACATACAAATCTTGCCTCTTTATAATATTAGTATAGATAGTTAGGATAAGATAAGTATTTAATTGATGAAAAAGATTTAAAAATAAAGTAAGTAATAGGTTTATTTGATTATATTTGTAAAAGTTACTTAGCATTTGTGCTTAACAGTGAAACGTTATTCGGTCACTGCCGGATTTAGGGGAGGGCAACCGGGGCGAAAGCCCCGAGGCCTCCACAAACGGGGGCCCCCACAATAGACTTGAAAAAAAAATCTTTCAAATTCCAACTAGTAAACACTAGTAAACATCTTTTCCTTTGATATTTTTTTTTGCTCTTTTACCTTTACCTACAGCCTACAGTACTTTGTACATCTAACATACATGATTATTTGATTATATTAATCTTAAATAACAGAAATCATTGATCTATATTTGTTCACTCCAATCAGGCAATCAGTGAAATATCAAAATCTCAAATGGCCCTGATAAGCACTTCCAATTCACTACCCATCTTGAGGGAGTACCCCAATCGCTTAATGGCTGAGTGGGGTGGTACTTGCCCGCAGGGTCGAATTTAAGGCAGGGCAGGTGGGGCTGTGGCCCAGGGGCCTCCACAACAGCTTAAGAAATAACAACATTTCGATGGGTTAACAAGAATACAAATCCTAAGTGGCCCGGGGCCACCACAATCCTAAATCCGGCCCTGTATTCGGTATTTTTATAACAAAAAAAAATTGGAAAATAATTGCCATGATTGCACTACTGGGAGTACTCTTCATTCGAGCTTTACACTACCAATAAAAAAGGGTCGAACACAAAGTCTTTGACCTGTTAAATGGGAACGCTTTAAAAGAAAACTACAAAGAGAACTATAAATTGATAATAAATAAGATTGCTATGGTGCTCTACCTAACGTTATGAAAATTTTATTATGCGCCTTTAGTTTAATCAAATATTATAAACTTTGCTTTGGTGATTGCATAATTATTTAATTTAGTGATCTAAGGCAGTTGCCACCATTGTCCAAAACAACAGACGGGAATTACTGCTTTCTTCAACCTGCGACATAAACGTCATTGATTGGTATTGTATATAGGATGATTAAAAACATTTGAAGTTAACTTCTGGCATCTACATATTGGGTTTCTTTGAATTATGTAGGTATATCAAATTATGAGACTAGGGACTGACACTGAATTTGTGTATATCACAATCTTAGACGTCCAGCATTGTCATGACAATGCAGCCACTGCCAATTTTAAATAGTCAACGAATAAAAGTAAATGAATTTTATATTTACTGCTAAACTATTAAAAAAAACTTAAACAAAAGATGCCTTTTTGAATAAATTTACATACATTAGAGATATTTATGTACCGACTTGATTTAACTTCACACATTTTTGCGAAAATTGAGGCCCATCTGTAGCCTTGACCCCGCTGGTAAAGTCTTTATATGTCTTAATAAATCAATCTTTTAAACCGACGCAAGGTACTTAATAATTCCCGCGATATTAATTCCCTTACTGAAGTAACAAGACTACGGTATATACCGTCTTAAAATACTAACTAACTAAAAAGTGTGAAATAAAAAAGGTAAATTTAAAAAATCAAAAAACCCGACTGCTTAATTATACTTCACATAAAAATTGAAAAGAAAAAAACAGGTCCAGTAGTCTATAATTCTGTTAATAAGGAACAAAGATACTTTAACAGTCGGGACCCACTGTTGAAAAATATTATGTATTCTTGAATATCTAATGGGTCCCGACTGTTAAAGAAGCTTTGTTCCTTATTAACAGAATTATAGACTACTGGACTTGTTTTTTTCTTTTCAATTTTTATGTGAAGTATAATTAAGCAGTCGGGTTTTTTGATTTTTTAAATTTTTTTCTTTTGTATCCTGTGTATGTTTTAAGATCACCCAGCCCCGAAGATCTTCCTCTAAGTCCTTCCTATACCTATAGTATCATCATCCTCAGTCGATAGACGTCTACTGCTGGATATTCTGAACCATTGGATGTGGAAAACGCGTGTGCGTTTTCCACATCCAATGGTTGATATAATAATGATAGACCTTCTCTAGAGAAGGTCTATGTCCAGCAGTGAACGAAATGGTAGGGTCAGGGTTCCAATGAATGAAGCCTTAAGGAACTTCAGGATGGCTGGGTCATGTAAATGCTACTCTTATATTAAAAATATATTCAAGTTTAATATTGCATAGGCAATATGCCATTAAAGGAGACATAATTTATTTAAATATTTCTATTATTTAAATAGAGATTTTAATGCAAACTGACCCAAAACCACTTCTTACTCCGTGATCATGGCGCTTGCAACAGTGCCGAAATATCGGAAACTCGCTAAAACAAGGTACATGGTAACAATCCCGTAAATAACTTATATTACTATAATAGGTAATCTTAGTGATTATGAAAGTTTCAAACAATATATTGTTAACCGATTACGGGCCGGATACGTCAATTATTAATAAAATTTCTTACTCCCGTTAATATATGTTTTGCATTGCATATAAATTTAGCTGGAAATCACAACTTTCTAATTATTTATTCACTCACTTTATTTTTAATAAATAATATAATTTTGAATTTAAACGTAAATGGGAAACTTTATCCCTATAGCATTATTTGTTCCTATAATTGGGTAGGCTTCCACCCAATTTGATGTTTGGTGGTGGTACGCCCCAGACACGAAGACAAGCTGTTGCAGCAGTTTTACTTGCCACACCAGCCGTCCACAATTTGTCAATCTGCAAAAATACCTCTTTTGAAATTCCTCGATTTGTAGGAACGTCAGGGGGTTAAGAATTTCAACTGCAAATAGTGAAATGAGACACTAAATTTCGTTTTGAACACCAGTTTAAGATGATTGTGTATGAATAAACGTAGCGTCTTGTTTAAAATCCGTGTTTTAGTGAAGCTATTTCCATATTTCGATCTATTCCTTTGGAATTTTTCAAAAATTTTATCTTTCTTTCATCTTGATTCTAAAATATTTCCTCTGTATCATAAACTTCGTCCTGAGGCATTAAGTTGGGTTCTTAAGCTAAGCTTTAGTAAAGTCCACTTGTATTTTTCTTCGTCTAAAATTAGTTTCATTGATCACGCATTTCTAGTTATCATGGTATTTTATTATTACACCTGTTGTTTAATGATTATTAGATTGTGGAAGGTCTGATTATTTTTGTAACTAATACTATTCTACTATATTCCAAATAACAAGTAAGTGAAACTGGAAATATTACTAAGATCCATGTTTTGGGCTTAGAAAAATGGTAGTTTGAATACTGTTCCAAAGATAGATTATCATTAATAAACCTCCCTACACAACATTAATATTCGTTAAGGTATAATAACTCATATGCATTTGTGTTGTTGACGCCTCTTTGCTGCGATAAAGCTTTTCCAAAAATAGCAGATTTTCACTTAAAATTAACATTTTATTTACCAACACTGTTTCTCCATGAAGGCTTTTCATAGCTGGAGGAATTAACACTTTGAATATGGCCATAACACAAGTGGAACACAATTTCACTATCAAAACCACGGTGTCCACAGTCCACAATGGAACAGTAGTCAGCCCTCCACTGCCCCACCATGGCAGAATCCAAACCTCTTGTATCGCCCTAAACTTCCTTGCGGCACTGCCTACTGATCTCACAAATATATTTCTCCTACTCATATTAAAAGTAAAGTAAATCTTACAAAATCTCTACGAAAGCCACATTAAATCTGACATTTGATTAACATTTGGCAATGTTAACATTACATTAATGAGACTTGTTTAAAATTCGAATTCAAATATCAGATTGAAAGAAAAAGAAAGGATATGGAGCCATTGCGACATAATATTGCGCGATTTTTTCGCAGCACCAGTGAGGAAAAATGCCCAATAATAATTTATAGTTATTAATATATATTTGAAAGGCATGTTATAAATTTTCGCGGTTTGGTTTAAGCTTTGTAAAAAAACTAATATTTACCAAGAAGGTTTGGAATTCAAATATATCGCAGCTTTAAACTGTCAAATGCCGGTTTGTCAATTTAACATACGTGAATGTGACAAACAAGTAATCTACAAGTAGAAAATAAATAATCAATTCCGAAGAAAATAAGTCAGCACCATGGCTAAACCTCTACAAAAGGAGAGAGAAAACCGCTCGGCGGAGAAAAAAGATTTATCGTTTCATCCGTATACAATAACACCTGAGAGCGCTCATACTTCCATACTACTTTTGGAGTCCAAAGAACCCGAAATACTTTGCCAGGTGCACAAACCACACTTGATTTCTGGATATTTCAATCAAGCGTTAGGAAACATATGGAATAAATGGATCTACGGGATAAAACTGATTACCTTCATTTTAAAATAATGATAGCTAATTCATGGGAAACCGAATAAGATTAAAATATTTTTGCAGACATTGCGAGCAATCACGAAATTCTCTGCTCAGGACATGTTCAATCGAAATGTGTTATTTGAACTGAATGCTATTAACTATATCCTACCACACGTGGAACACCCAGAGATGAACATTAGAAGATTTGCTTTAAAGGCATTGGCACAGCTCTGCCAACTTCCTAAGGGTCCTGAGCAGGTACTGGCTAATTCGCAGAACTTGAGGAAAATATCGCAGATGTTGGTCAAGGTATTCTGTTTGTAGTCTACTCTAATTATATATTTGTTTAAATATATTAAGTTTTCACGCACACCACTTATCAAATGAAACACGCTTAAACGAGTTCAAAATGCGTATTTCTATTACTGTTTTGATATTTCGCATCCTTTTCAGGCTGCGCCATCATAATTATCATTATTTTTATACCTATACTTTTGACGAGCTACCTTCCAAAGACTTTTATTAAAACTAAATTTAAGTCTTTTTTTAATTTTGTGTTTATTTATTTGATCCCAACTACCGTATACTACCGGCAATTCCAAATTTGGGAGACCTTTCTGAGAAGAACTGGCGAAACAAATTCAGAGGGGCTTTTTGCCTCCTGCTTATGTTTAATTATGAAAACAAAAACTAACTAGAACTATAGCATCTGTTGGTCTTGTAGTGTGTGTTCGGGGTTGAGAATTTATCTCTTGAATAATGGGTTCCCAAGCTGGTGGTATATACACCAACCTCATATCTATCAAAATTTGGATGTTATCTCGATAGCCTCGCGTATGTCACGTGAGGCTCGCGTGTCATCCTAGGAATGAATCGTTGTTCACTTGCAAGTATCTGTAGTTAATCAAATCTAATGTAATAGTTTGGTCTTCCTAATTCATATTCACATACTGCAGACTTGGTTTTCACGCCTATGTTTGAAATCTGCAATATTTTTTGTTACCCAAGTCTTACTACACAGTTGCATTCAGTTTATTGGAACAAGCAACTTGAAAGGGTATATTGCACTTGAAAGCCTGAAAGGTTGTAGAAAGTGGTTGATCTTCTTTGGCGCCTTGAGAATCCTCCCAGTCCTCACTGTAACTCCCTTCATGTAAAGATTGAAGTGATTGTGATGGCGACGTGGTACTTTCAGTTTATTAACCTTCAGTACTCGTTGACATGCTGAAGCTTAGCTGCCAGATAATGTTTGTCACAGACGCCCTGTGCTCTCTGAAACAAAGAGTTTCCTACGGCAGTTAATTGTTTCGGGTGATGATGTGAGTCACCACTGAGATACCTATCAGAATGTGTTACTTTACGATGCACAGTATGGCTTAAACTTTGATTCCTGAAAGATAAAATATCAAGAAAAGCTAGTTTACTATCTGCCTTTAACTCCATAGTAAATAGGATGTTGGTGTGTATGGAGTTGAGATAATTTAAAAAGGCAGAACCTGATCTATTGGAAGGATTGTGAAAGTATCATCTACGTACCGCTTGCTTAGCCTGGCTGTGACAGGTGCCACACTAAGGCCCTTATTCAGTGACGTCTCTGTCCTCCTGGAAGCCCTAGGCATATTGCGATAATGGGGCTCCCGTTTGTTGATCTAACAGGAACAAGGGACTTTGTATAAGATCTGAAGTGGGCCCCAATCGATCGCGAGGCCCTGGGCACTTGCCCAAAGTGCCCACTGGGAAAGAGGGGTCTGACCGTATTATAGAAAGATTCTCAGTGATTGATCTAGTCTTGAGCATAGTTAGAAAGGGATGTCGCTATATATAGCACATAGCGACATCCCTTTCTTACTGTACTCGAGTAAAAATCAACACTTACTTGTCATTCTGTAATACGGGCCTAGAGTTAATATGTAGCTTTATCGAGAGTTTTTTTTAAAGAGAGAGCTAATTTAAAGGCCAGCCAGCTATACTAACAGGTGTTCTATGTTCTTTTTAGATGGAAGACGTATTTGTTCTAGAATTTGCGTCTTTGGTTTTAGCAGAACTGACTAGGGAGCCCTTGGGATGTGAACAATTGGTTTCTGCCAACATACTGAGCAGTCTTTTTTCAAGAATGAAAAATAGTTTAGATCCAGATGTGCAGAAAAACTGTTTGCAGGTATTCAAAATATATATTGTTATACAATACAACATGTTTGCATTTTGAAACAATAAGTTAATGTCATTGTCAACATTTTATTTCTAGACTTTAAGCAATCTATTGGATGACCCAATATGTGCATCAGAGGTGACGAAAAACCAACAATTTAGCTGGCCATCTCTTCTAGCTCTGATGCAGAGCAAGTACCTGGCCATCCAACATGCTGCCTTGAGAACTGTAGATCAGTTGATTTGCAGATATAAGGATCAAGTGGTGCAGAGAACATTTAGAGCTTCCACTGGTGTGTTGGATCTTTGCGACATCTTAGAGGTAAATGTTTTTGACCAATGTTATTACTAAGTGTTTCTGCTTATATAATTTTTCGTTATTTTTTAATCTCTGTTTATTCATCATCATCATCATCAGCCTATTAATGTCCCCAATGCTGGGGCACAGGCATTCCCTATGGATGGAATAGGGAGATTGGGCCATGACCCACCACGCGGGCCCAGTGCGGATTGGTGGGTGCTAACGACGGCAGATGCAGCCGGGACCAACGGCTTAACGTGCCTTCCGAAGCACGGAGCAGCTCAAGATAGTAATTTTTGGTCACCCATCCAATGACCGGCCACTGCGAAAGTTGCTTAAGTTCAACGATCGCGGCCGAACGCGCTCACCACTTGCGCCATCGAGCTCCTCCTCTGTTTATTACTTAGCAGAAATCTCTGTCAGCGTTACTTTCATTGTTAATGCGAGCCATTTTTTAGTTCGTATAATGGTGGGTTTCGATTTGACTAATGATTCAGTAATGCTGCGATTACACTTGGTCGCTAGCCCGAATACGCGTGCCAATGGAATTCGGGTAAACGATTTTGTAAATGAACGAAGTCGAGTACGCACGTATTGGGCTGGTTTTCGTTTTGTTTACCCAATCACCGTCATCCAGCCCGTATTCCAGTGTAAATATTGCTTCGGGTACCCGAATTCGAGTAATGTCTTTCCGAATCCGAATATAGGTTAACGACCTAATGTAATTGAGCCATAGCAATTCACTGTAGGTACGTTGTAATAAAATCTTTATACCTAGTCATATGAGTTCCGCGACGTACATACGCTAGTCCTCGGTGTGTTACGCAACTACGTCGAGACGGAGGACAACGCTTACCACCTGTACCAATCGGGATGCATCCTGCGTCTGCTGGCCTATCTGGAGATGGCGCTGCCCGCCATGAAGCCGCACTGCCTCGCTGTACTCACTAAAATGTCATTCACCGCCAACGGTCGAGATGTAAGTAAAAACAAAGGCTGTACATTATTTTATTTTACAACATTCGTCAGTAATCTTTTCTCAGGTTTCATGAAAGGAGATCCGAATGTTAGCCACAATTTAGTGCCATAATTACTCAAATCATATATTTTCTACTCAGTCAGTGTCAGCGTTGCCAGATTTTTTTGCCAAGTCGGGATTTAGGAACTTTTTGAATAAAAAAAGCGGGATTCTTTCGTCGAAAGCGGGACATAGTTAAAAACACGTATATAATCATAAGTTATTGAATATATATCTTCATTACGCGCCGGGCAGGCGGCAAGCGGGGGGGGGGGGGGGGGACTATTCGGTAAAATTCTCGCGCGCGGATCCGATGCCACACTTGTCTGTGCCACCCGCCCGTGCTTTCTCAGTACACTGCACGCACGGTCGAGTTATTCCCGAAAAGCGGGATTGAGCCTGTCCCGCGCGGGACATTAAATTTTAGATGTAAAAATCGGGGACGTCCCGCCAAAATGTGGACGTCTGGCAACGCTGGCCAGTACCCACATAATAAAAATTAGGGATTATAGGTAGTACGATGCTTATAAAAAAGTAGGAAACTTAATTATTGATTCTTAAATTTTGAATAAATGATCGATACCTCTAATGCGTTTGCGGGTTTTTTACTCAGGCTTTGTACCAGACAGGCACGGATTTGGTGTTCTGCCATCAGCTTTTGAGCTCAAACGTGGAGCTACTTGCAGACGCAGCCATGGGTGTGGCCAACATGACTAAACTGCTGCCATCTGCCGTCCGAATGTCTGATACCAATATCATCGAAGCTTTATGTGGTAATTAAAAATACGCTTTTAGTTTATTTGATGTTTAGTATAAAGTAGGAATGTAGATACAGATAACGCGGCTAAGTGATAAAATCAACTTTCTAGATATGGTCAAAAAACGGCTCGTACACTTTAAATTATTGCTATTTTGTAACCATTCATCAAATGACTTTTTAGACTCAAACTATAAAAGATACGAACACTCCTTAAAGACAGATCGATAGAGAATTAAAATTGTATAAGATGCAATTTAAGACTGAAAAATCAACCACGTGTCAGATAGCCGCACTTTAGTTTGAGGACGGCAGAGCTGATGTTAAGTGTAGGTGGTGTGCAGTCGCGAAGACAGATGATGCGGCAGAAAGTGTGCCGCTTCAGCCATCCTCTCCTAGCCTGTCTGCACCCAATCCCTTACTCACCAGCAGAAACAAAACTATAGTGTTATTTTACTGTGTGGAGGTTGTTTCACCAGACGGATGCTCAAATTCGAGTGGAAAATCCGCTATTCGCTATCTCTCCTGAATTACAGTCTGTTTCCGTCTCGCGACGATGGATTCGTTGTGTTAAAAAGGTATTCAAACTAACGATATGAAATATTGTTGATTCCAACTAACTACTTCCATCGGCTTCGTAAAGCAAAAAATTTGGAATTGGGTCTTTCTCGTTTATATTAATCCTATGATATATCATAGTTTTTTTTAGTAAATTCGCCTTAGCTATTAGGCACGAGTTTACTTTGTAATTTAAAAAGAAACTAATTTTCTTGCTCTTCATTACAAAAAAACAATCATTCCTATACCAGAAATCTTGGAACAAGTGGAAAAGTTGGTCGAAGATTTCTTCTCGCCGCCGACGCATTATTATAACCAATACATTAAGTCTAAGCACCTGGTACCATAGAATTGGCTTCATCGTTTGAATGATATGCCAGTTATCCTGGGCGACGACGCTGCTGTGTGGTTCTACATCAGGATGAATTCATTGCGGGCGTTAGCGGAGTTGTGCCGCATCATACCTAAAGCGGCATTTAGCCTCGTCGAGCCCAAGACTTTCGCCGCACTCCGAGCTATCAACAAGAAATGTGAGTGCTCCCTTATTACATACCTGTCCCTGTAGCATGAGTACCACAATTCACATTATATCACGTTTTTTATCGTGCCTAACTGTCAAATTCCATAGTAATTTGACATTTGAGCGACAATTGCTAGAAGGGCTGGACAAATCAGCAGGTGTTATCTTTATTCGTTCATTTATAAATTTAAAAACTCCTTACTTGTTGCTAGCTAGCTATTATTAAAGTTTTAATAATTTATACGGGCCGCTAGTAATTCATATTAAAAATAAATGATCATCAAAAAATAGTAGGTAATTGATCCTCAAAAAAATACAATTGTTAACCTAACCTTTAGGCACGGCAATATTTACTAGTTATTTTCATTGCACTCATACAATATGGGTATCAAATGAAAGGACTAATGAAAGGAGATAACGAATGCGAGTTAAGCTCCGTTGCTCTATTAAATTTGTATAAAGTAAAAATAAAAATTAAATGCTCTAAGAAGTATAAAATAAACTTTTGAGTTTTACTATCAACTTATAACGTCAAAATAAAATATTTACAATCGCAAAACTAGAAGGAAACTCAATTATGTAGATGAAATTAAAATACTGTAGGCGGGCAGCCCTACCGCGTGGATATGCCCCGCTCGGCCGTAGGCAGTTATTTCAAGGACAGGGCCGAGTCACAATACTGTATAGATAATATTACCGTGCTTTAGGTTACCAATTGTATTTTTAGGTGATCGTTTATTATATTTTTGACGGTCATTTAATTATCCCCCATTAAGAATTGAAATGAAAGAAGGAAATTGGAAAATATGGTACAATGTTAGAGGATGTTGCAGATAAGGACACGCCTATAGAAGCACAACGTTTAGCAGTACAATGTTACATCAATCTGCAAAACTATCACGTTAGCACCAAAGCGATGCTAAACTCGGAGTTCATGCAAGAACTATTGAATATCCTTCAGGTAAAAACAAGTATGATTAAACAAGCTAGGCAGTTAGAATTAAGAGGAGTTGTTCGCTCATCATACACTCACTCTAGGGTATGCAGAACCGGGTGCGGTTTTTTTATTTTCAACTAGCGGCCGCCCGCGACTTCGTACGCGTGGAGTTAGTTATTTTTTATTTATATTCTAAAAGTGCTTACAGATGTAATTCGACTTGATGTTCTTGAAATCTCATAGATTTATTTATATCCAAAAAGTGCTTACACATGTAATTGTGGCGCTGCTTTAAAATTGTCTATTATGTTTATCGGCCTAAGTTACTTATAGTGTGAAGCTAGCTTGTAGCATGGTTAACATAATAACAACATTCAAATATACGTTGTTAGATTACACGTTGTTACAGAATGAGTTAAAGAAATAAAGGTTCACTGTTCGTTCCCCGTAGGCGATAGCGTGATAATATGTAGCCTTTAAGTTGACCCGACTTCTTAATAATATTCGTGCCAAATTTGAAGTAAATCCATGCAGTACTTTTTGAGTGTATCCCGGACATACATATAGACAAACAGACAAAAATTCTTAAAACTATATTTTTGGCTTCGGTATCGATTGTAGATCACACCCCAAGTATTCTTTGAAAAAAATATTCAATGTACAGTTTTGACTTTCCTACCATTTTATTATATGTATAGATTCCCGATACCGGGTTTGGCAAAACTATTACGCTAGCACCAAAGCATCGGAGTTCATGCAAGAACTGCTGAATATCCTTCAAGTAAAAACTAATATGATTCAGTAGCAATTACAATCTATTTATTGAAAACTGTGGTTCGCTCATCGTACATTTACACGTAAATCGTCATCAAGGATACCTATTGGAATTGCGGTTTGTGATTTGAGAAAGCTCAATTTGTATATCTAATTCTAAAATTCTTGCCATCAGTTCGGTTCCTAAAAACTGTTACAATCGATGTCATATGTTAAAGAAAACTTGACAGCAAAGCCGACAAGGAATTATTTCAGGCTTTTCAGACCTGTCTAATCAATTAGTATTGTAATATAAATGAAATGGATGCCAATTAAATAGGATTAAAACTCGATAACCTTATAATCCTTGACAGCGAATCGACATTACCCTGAAGATTATGGTGTGCACGGTCATAAGTGGCCTAATGGCTGAGGATATGGCAAAAGAGTTGTTCACTTCGCGTAGAGGAGAGGAGGTGCGCTTACATTCTTATTAGTTATAGGTTCTTCGCAATAGCCTATTTTACAGTATGAAAAATAAAGTATCTATCTAAGTAATTGTTGGCATCCCTCTGTATTTAATATTTATTTAAGCAGCGATATTACTATTCTGAAAGAAATAACTTTTTAGAAAAATAAATATGTGAAATGCCTTTTTTTGTTCTTTGGTCACGTGACCGACACTGCCTGCGATTGGCGAAGACTAAAATGACGTCACACGCTAGTAAACTTCCGGTCAAAGTGAATGTGTATTGTTTTACGTTTTAATGACAGTCGTGTAACGTCACAGACTAGTGAGACGCCATTTTATTCAGAGAAATGTTTTCGCGGCAATTTATTGATGATATTGGTTGAATTAGTTCTTTTACTGAACTACGACAACATATTAATGAATATCCATTTTTTATGGTTTCCATAAACATAAGTAAGTAAATAACGTTCGTTTTTTTAAACTTGTCAAATACCCTATTTATTTAGTTAGAGATTAAGGTAAAGTAGATGATTGAGAGATGTGGTGGTAAAGAATATCATAAAAAAAACATTCTTATATCATTGGGCTCTCGGTTGGCATGGACGAAAGCAGATTTCACAGAAGTCGTCCACAGATAACTTTTAACAATAACATTGCCAATCTTAGAGTCTAAGTCATGGAGGTTAGAGCGAAGGAGAACGATCGCTACGTGCTAAAGTCCCTGAAAATTTGTAGAATTTATAGTTCATTTTTCAGCCACCAGCCGCGTTGCCGAAGTTAGTTGAATTATGTACAAATTTCAAATTACTAGTGGCGTCACTAAGCGCGGTCTATCGTCTGTACCACGGCGAGTGTTCTGAGGAGTTATTCTCTCTTATTCCACCTTCCCCTTTCCTTCAGAGGACCACGCGCGCTGGCTTACGTTGCCACCGTGTAACTGTGGCTACAATTCCAATGCGTACAAAGAAATTTGGTGACTCATTTCTTTGTCTTACTATCCGTAAATGGAATACTCTGCCCGCTCACGTGTTCCCTCCCTCTTACAACCTGAGATCCTTTAAAAGAGGCGTGAAGAAGCAACATGCAGGCCGGCAGGGTGAGGATGGCTGCTGTATCAGCTATCTTCGCGTCTAGACTTCACCTTCACTTAACATCAGGTGGGGTGGAGTCATCAGCCCGCTTTTTTAAGACAACTTAGCTTGTCCATATTTCTGGGACACTATTTTCTACAGCGATCGTTCTCCTTTTCTCTAACCTCCTTGGTCTAAGTTGGCAAAACAGTTTCGTCACACGTACCAAGATACGCAATAGGGGTGATGACGGGGTAAAATAAACGAAATTCTATTTAGTGCGTTAGTTACATTATCAAAAAATAATGAACACAATATTTTTCTTATTTCATTTCAGTCATTCAATAATTATAATGAAAAATCGTGTCAAAGCATGAGAGTTCGTCACGTCACTTCTAAGTACAAATTGTACCAAGAGTCACGTCTTGGTCATGTGAAATTTCTAAAAGGATATATCTTTGTTATGTTTTGATTATGTGAATAAAGAAAAAATATACGTCAAATACTTTTTGATTACCTACTTAATAGACAAACAAAAAACAGTTGGTCATCATCCCTATTGATCAATCGCTTATTGTGATTAGCGTTGCCAGGCGTCCGGATAAAGCCGGACATAGTTAGGCTTTCCTGTCCGGCCAAAATAAACGGCGTCCGGCTTGTCCGGTTTTTGTAAGGCTTTTTACGTTTCGCCAACGAGCGAGCGCCGAGAGTAGCCGAGCACAAGAGTGTTGACAATCGATCACTTTTACTTTAAATTTTTTGTCGTACTTAATATTACTGAGCCACACAATCCTTAATAATGTAGGGTGTCCGGCTTTTTTACCCAAATGTCCGGCCAAACTGGCTAATCTGTCCGGCTATTAGGTTTGGCGGCCTGGCAACCCTAATTGTGATGAACATTGAAGAAGAGAAACGGTGTATGTAACAGTGCCGTAACAAGCAAACAAGTTAAGATTCATTTTATAGATCTGCTACTGCGTATCCTCTGATAAATCGAAAATCAAGGCCATGTCTCACATCATTACCATCCTATTAATGTCCTCACTTTTATATTCTCTGGATGGAATAGGGAGATTGGGCCGTCTTCCACCATATGGGCGCAGTGCGGATTGGTGGGTGCTAACCACTGCAGATGCAGCCTGGACCAACGGCTTAACGTATCTTTTTCGAAGCACGGAGGAACTCGAGATAGTTAATTTTTGGTCACCCATCCAATTGACCGACCATTGCGAAAGTTGTTTAACTTGCACGATCGCAGGCCCAAAGGTTTAAGGTTTATGAAACTTATTAAGTAATTTAAAGAAAATTTAAATACAATGCGAAGAGATGGCGCTGTCTTGCAGCTTAAGAAATGCTAGAGAAAATTCTACAATGACAATTAGGGCCGTGGTAGCATAATGGTCAGTGCATCCGCCCAGATACCGAAATAGCGGAGGGTGCGGTTTCGAGTCCCATCTACTGCCTGGTCCGCGTGGAATTTTTTCTAGATTTGAAAGCGCATCTCGCACTTACATGCTTAAAAAATGAAAATATAACTTATTAGTTTGTCAACAAAGGTGGTGGCGACCAATTTACGCATTGAACACGTCGGTTTACGCACGGCCCTGTGCACTTTGATCGCATGCAGCGTCACCGATGAAGGAGCTGATGTTTACTTGGAGTTGGGCACCATACATTAGTGAGTGGTGAATGAGTTTTTTACACTGATTCTTTCAGAAGTTAGACGCAACGAATTAGAAACAATATGGAATACGAATTGCGCTAAAAGTGGTTCCAACTGCGTTAACATGCCGTTTAGGGTATTGGTTGGGATTTCCGTTTAACATTATCTTACTCAATGAATAGATTGCCGAATTCATTTGCTTATATTTGATGAGTTTGCAACTATGTTTTGATATAGAGTAATGCTTCTGTTGCCGAAACTGGCAGTTTTATACCATTTATTTTTAATGTTTTTGGATATTTTTTTGACTTTTATTGTCACTTACAATTGTATACGTAATTAAACGTCAATTAAGAGAAAACCGCGTTTTTAATAGTTTTCCTCATAGCTTCAATATAATTTCTAATTCGTTGGTTACACGCGTAATTTCGTGAAAAAAAAATGCTTAAAGCATTTTCTTTGCATCATCGTTGGGCATAATTTTACGTCTACAGATGATATTACTAATACAACTTAGAGAGAATTAGCCAAGTTGGATGTGCCATTGTCAAGTGAAGCTCGATCATACAACAATTTAAAAAAAATATAAAAGGACGAACCTGACAAATTTTGCCCTGATCGACGAAAATATAAAATAAATCAAAGGATTATTTGCTATAATCTTAGAGCATATACACTCTTTATATCTATCTATCTATATATGCTCTAAGGCTATAATAGGTCACTTTCTAACCTGACTGCAGCTCGTCTAATAATTTTGAATTACAACTCGAACGCATACCTACATAACAATTTCAATTCAAATTTCAAAGTCGGTCGGAAGAAAGTAGGGGTTAATTTTACACACGAACGCAAACAATTAAAGTATATAAAATTAGAGAAGATGAAGCGATTGTTAGTTAAATGTAAAAAAAGGATGGTGGTATCATTGGTGACAAGATTGAAAAATTATAGCATAGTTAAGAGATGGCGAATCTTTACGTATGAACCTCAGATTACATACTGAGGTATCAACGTGCTACTTTTCTATGAAATGTTCAATGATGAATTGTGATTGATGGGAACATGATAATCCATGCTTCCATTCTAATACTTATTATAAATGCAAAAGTGTGTCTGTCTATAATCTGTATAAGCTGAACGGATTAAGATAATATTTGGTTTATAGATACTTGAGTCCCGGGGAAGTACTTAACCAAGACACAAGTACTTAACAAAGACACTTTTTGTCGTAGAAATAATCCTTTAAGGGGGTAAAAAGGGCAGATGTTACGTAGTGCTTCATGTATTTTGTGATCAGTTATCTGCCCTTATTGTGTCGCGGCCATTCAGGGCACGCGTGCCATTGGTTCGCCATCCCTGAACTCACTTAAGCGGTTTACCTTAAAGCCTTCAAGGTAAACCGCTTAAGTGAGTTCTCGTCTGCGGGGTAAAGGGTGATTGGGAGGGGGAGAACGGGGACTGTGACAGGTGCGGGCGGCGGGCCGAGACAAGAATGTGCCTGCCGCCTTCTCGTTCTTGTCCTCTCCCACGACGTTTACCCCGCAGGCGAGGACTCAATTAAGTGATCTGCCCATCATCATCATCAGCCTATTTATGTCCCCACTGCTGGGGCACAGGACTTCCCTATGGATGGAATAGGGAGATTGGGACAAGACCCACCTCGTGGGCCTAGTGCGGATTGGCGGATGCTAACGACTGCAGATGCAGCCGGGATTAGGGGCTTAAAGTGCCTTCCGAAGCACGGAGAACCTCGAGAGAGAAGATGTTTCGTCACCCATCCAATGACTCACAACTGCGAAAGTTGCATAACTTCAACGATCGCAACCGAACGCGCTAACCACCTGCGCCATCGATCTCCAGGTCTAAGACGTTTCCATTTCACAGCATGGTAGGCAATAGAATGGCGAGATACGTTGTCGGAGCTTGGGAGCCCGCACTGGAGGCCATTTTCAACCATCATCCGTCAGCTAAGCTCGCGTACACGGGGCGATTGGATATCAATGACTTTACAAAGGTAATAAATAATAATAATAATAATTTACTTCTGCGCAATAACGGCCAGCGCTAGAGTTTCGTGCCGCGACTTATACGTGTAGGGATGGGGCTCGAAATTATATGCAAGTTCACGCTTGGAAATTCTTTTTTAAACACACAATACTACAATATACACAGTTATCGACATAGCCCACCGGATTAGCAAGTTGAAGTGGCAGTGGGCTGGCCAAATTTGCCGAAGAACCGATAACCGTTGGGGTAGACGAGTTCTGGAGTGGAGACCGCGTCTAGGCAAACGTAGTGTAGGACGTCCTCAGGCACGAATGCACGATGGAGTGACGATTTGCGCAAGGTGGCTGGCAGGAGCTGGATGCGAGTAGCCCAAGATCGATCTCAGTGGCGTGCATTTGGAGAGGCCTATGTCCAGCAGTGGACTAAGATAGGCTGTTGATGATGATACTACACTCACTGTACATTATACAAGTTTTTAAACAACTGCACATGAATAATTTACTCGCACTTTGATTAAGAATATTATAAAGTAGCTCACCCGGAAGATGTTGTCTTGCCAGATAAAAATATCTTAAAGCCTGATTGCAGCACCACGTTTCGGGTAGTGCTAGTGCCATCAATTTTAATTTTTTGCGCAACTTCTATAATTACTTTTTCCGTAAGAAACTCTAGAAAGTTTTAGATATCTTTAAATTGAGGGGAATCGGTAAAGTCTACCTCAAGTTGTGGCTTTACCAAGGGAAATAGGTAATCATTATCTATGCACACACAATAGCTTCAGTTGAAGAGAAAAAGAAGACTTTAAGGCCCGTATTATAGAAAGATTCTTAGTAATGAATCTAGTATTGAGCATAGATAGAAAGGGATGTCGCTATATATAGCACATAGCGACATCCCTTTCTAACTGTACTCAAGTAAAGATCAACGCTTTGTTGTCATTCTGTAATACGGGCCTTAGTCCCGTGTTTAATTAAAACATTTTCATAGGAAGGTTTCTACGTTCAAAAGCGGCTAGGCAGTACGTTTCCCACACTCCGAGCAGCGATGGAACAGAAGCCGCCATACAAGGACCCTGTGTATGTGTGTATGTTCTACCAGCCGCCTTTCGATCGTGCCTCTAGCATGGACATAAGGGCACCGCGTAAGTTGCTTTTATTATTACATTCATTCCTACATTTTACACTATTCCTGCACGAACAAAGACTCATTTCTTTGTTGTACTATTCGTAAGTGGAATTCTTTACCCGCGCAAGTGATCCCTCCTTCCTATAATCTGGGGTCCTTTCAGAGAGGCGTGAAGTAGCATTTTTGCAGGCCGGCAAGGTGAGGATGATTATAACTGCTGTACCAGCTATCTTCGCGTTTGGACTTTATTACCACTTAATATCAGGTGGGGTTAGGGTTATTATTTAAAAATTTGAAAAGTCCTGACAAAAATCTGGACATTTCGATAAAAGTCTGGACATTTTAGTCCCTAAATGCAAACATCACCCACTCAGTTACAGTGATATTATACGCGCGGTAGCAGACGCTCGCATCGCGAGGGGGGTCTCGTTGTTGAATTTTAAAGATAATTTATATTTTGTTTTAAATTAATGAGAACTTAATAAAGATTATTTGAATTATTTGATATAACATAATAATTATAATGAAATAATAATAGTTTTACTCATATTCCATCTAATTAAAAAAAACGGACAAATTAAAAAGCCGGGCAAAGTCCGGACAATAGACAAAAAGTCCGGATATGTCCGGACAAATCCGGACGGATGGTAACCCTAGGTGGGGTAGAGTCATTTGCCTACCTCTATATAAAAAAAATATTTGATGATAAATTGACGGTAATTATTAAAGAGAGGTAGAGCATAGAGGATTTTTCCGGAAGTAACCTCCACCTTACAGAAGATCACAGTAAAATAAGACTATATTCTTAAGTAAAATAAGATGTTGCGTTTCTGCCGGTGAGTTAGGTTCCAGGGCTTCACCAGCAGTAGGCAGTAGGCCTAGGGTAGACAACGGTCTTGTCTACCCTAGCGAGTGATAGCTTTGGCATCGCAAGCGACTAAAGGCTATGGTGGCCGCTTACCATTGAGCGGGCCTAAATCTCCAAGATCTCATTTACCAATACTCAAATTCATCATAATTCCTAGTACCTTAGAATTCGCTGCTTTTCTACCAGAGATGGATAAAAAATGGAATATGAGGAATAAATCCACCAATTGGATACCTGAGTAGAGCGAAGCAAGAGTTTAAGATATCAGGTATATGAGTAGGTATACCTAAATATAATAGATCTATTCTCCGTGCACCCCTGGTGAATTCGCAGCATTAGGGCCTCCGGCTGCCTTAAGCGGGAGCACGCACCGGACGTCATGCTGTTTCATGTAATTTCATAGAACAGCGGTGCGTAAGGCAGGTCTCCCGTCACGCGGGGTTACCGGCGACAAACACTGGATTGGCTATCTTCCGTGTTCTTGTCTACGACACCTTTTAGCTAGGTATAGATCCTGTCCTTAGATTAAAACTAAAAGGGAAGACAGTACGCTCATACTAGCATAAAAAAAATGTGATCCGACTCAACTACACATAAGCAACTCTCACAAACGCAGTATGTAAACATTCAATCGAGCGAGTGAGAAAGAAGTACGCTTCAACGCAGTGCGAGCGAAACGGCGAGTCCGCTTCCGAGTCCGTACGGCTGAGTAGTGTTGTTGTCCTTTTCACGATAACAAAATGGCGATTACGTGAATAACATTCACGACAAACCGTGATTTTTCAGATAAAAATGTTTTTACAGTCTTACGAATGAAAAGTCTTGCAGAGGCATTTGTTATTTGATTTTGAACTAGTATTTGTGTTCTTTATAAAAGCATCGAAGGCATTGTTTTATCTTTATAACACAGAATATACGCAATATTGTTATATTGAGTGCACATGCAGCGTGCATGACCACAGCACGCACCACAATTTAAGCGGATCACTTTAGAGCCGCGAGTGCCGTATCTTCCCTTATTGTTTTAATCTAAGGTACTGTCACGTAAAAAGGCCGCTGAGTGATAGTGAAGAGGATGTGTTTGCGCATTATTGCAGTCGCGGCTAAAAGAATTAAGTTTTGGTATAAGTGTCAGGTACACTTATTGTAGAGTAACAATAGGTTTTTGTATGTTAAAGTGAAGAATTAATCACGATAGTCGATAAATCGCGCAGTGCGCAGGTATTAATCCAGCGGCCATATAACGTCACCTATACCTAGTATTATCAATTAAAATAATCCATTATCGACTGCTCAACCGTGCGTGCGAAATTATACTGGCGGCGCCAAGAGGCGGGAGTTCGTTGCGAGTTCTGCGACTGGTTGAATTTGTATGTGATGATGGAGCACGGAGCGGTTCTCTGCGACGGACGTGCGCTCCGTGCTCCCGCTTAACGCAGCGCAGGCTCTAAGGCAGTGGAGGCTCTTAAAATGTTCTTTCCCATAAGCAGTGTGCGTGGAATTTCTAGTTTCTGATCAGATCAGCAATCGGAGTCCAAGTTGGAGATGAGCTCATCTGCTCGCCTGAGGGCGCTGCCTTTGCCAGACGACCACAACCTACGGTCCTATCTCACGAGACTCAAGATATGGTTCGGTGACCCGTTAGTTTTTCAATTTATATATGTACTTATTTGTTTATAAAACGCATCAAATTTTGTTCCTCAGCACTAGGGTTTTATTTCTAGTGGGAGTCACTCACCCCCTTATTAGTCTTAGTTAGTAGTTTGTCTTTGTTCATCGAATAACAAATGGCATTTGGGCGATAAACAAAACACGGCGTAACTAGTCTAAAACTTCTTCCATGTTAATTAATGAATGTTGAAAAAATGATTTTTATTTGTATCTTTATGTACCAATTTGTTTTGTAACTTTCGTCCTTGCTTTTCAGTGCGAAATCTCTTCATTACATGGAGATAGAAGATGCACATTACGAAGTAAGGTAAGTCATTATAGTTCCCTTCATCCATATAAAATAATTTGAAAGATACAGTTGCATAGCATGATTGTTATTGAGGTGGTACTTACATCATAGGTAGATTAAATAAAGAAAATAATAATTGCAAAGGTCTAGTGTTTTCCCCTATACCTACTTATTCCGTGGTGATTTTTGTCATGGTTGTTGTTCATATCAATAACGATAGATCTCTTAAGAAAATTTTTCTGGAAAAGTCCCGTCTGCTGCCTGGTCCGCGTGGAATTCTTTTCTTGTAAAATTTTCTTTAGATATAAACATCTAACAGTCCAATGCTTAAAAAATAAATATTACAACGGCAGAACCGTCTGTTTCACTTCAAGCATATTAGCATACATCATTAAGACGACCTCCGTGGCCGAGTGGTTTGTACGCCGGGTTTCATGGTGTCGCCGACTCGAGAGGTCCCGGGTTCAAATCCCGGTGGGGGCAGATGTTTGTGTGATGAATACGAGCATTTGTACTCTAGTCATGGATGTTTAATATGTATTTTCTATATAAATATACTTACATATGTACAGTATATGTATTCTATCCGTTACCCTAGTATCCCATAACACAAGCCTACAGAGCTTACTTTGGGGCTAGGCTAATTGGTGTGAGTGTTGGAAATATTAATTTATATTTATTTGGTTTTCTCCGTCCGTCTGTTTTATAATTTTACTGTGTGGTTTTTATTTAAATACCTTCATCGAGTCGCTGAAATTAAAGTTCATAGCAGGAGATAACCTTGCGCCAAGACATCACTTCTAGACAAAACAAATGGACTGTGCAAAATAGTTGCACATATACACTCACTTCCAATATGAATATGGTTTATCATTTTAAACCCTATACTTGGGTACCTGATCATCCGAATCTCACTTCAATGAAACTTGTAGGAAGGTCAAAAGGGAAGATCTTCCTTCGAGCTGGGTGATGGGAGTTCGGGGGCCGCGGCCCGACTGCTTTTTTTTTGAGTGTGTATGCTGTTGGTCGCAGATGATCTTTACAGCATCACCGGGTTTGGGAACGGCGAGATCCTAAGGGGACCTCAAGCCGAGAATTTGCGAGTGCCTCTAGAGGTATTCCAGGCGGATGGCGTCTCCCCACGGGGGGAGTCTCCTCTCCGTCAGGAGCCTCTAGACCACTCGATCCTGAGGGGGTCGGCTCAACTAGAGGGCGTCTCTGAGACTCGGACCTCGGCTCTAGTTATTCGTATGTAGACCGGGTCTTCGCACTCTTATCCTACGGGTGCGGTGTCTGCCTAATGCCAAGCTAGTGTGCACGTTTGCTAGTTGTGTAGTTGGTGTTTGTGGCTTGTGTGGGAGGGATCGGTCGATGCCCGACTGATATTGGTAGGGCATTGTATATATTGAGTGTTAGTCTCCGATTTTACTTGCGCGATGTAGGTTTCCTTACTATTGTGATCGCAGCGCAGGTAGCGTCATCTCTTGAGGAAGCGAGTGATTATCGCCGCCACACTTTTGGGACTTGATTTTTGCCTCTGATAAATAATATCAACCCTTAGTACTGCAAGTGTCCATGGGTGGCAGTGACCACTGACCATCAGCTCGTTTTTCTGAAAAAAAGGTTTTTGCGCAGTTCGCCCTTCTAGGTTCTACGACAGCTAACCTTCCATGTTATCCTACATTCTATTTAGGAATATGTTCACACAGATACAGGAAGAAGTGTGACTTAGTGTCCTCGTCTCTGACGCAGAGAGCCTCCATTATCAGCAGTTTTTGAAACACTACTAAACTTTAACTTTTTCTACAGTTTCTTCATTTACTTTTATTTTTGTTCGAAACCATTTGGCTGAGCGCTGCCGTCGGGCAGTAGGTACTGGCTGGCAGGGTCGCCGTCGCTATGTACTATGGGGTGAGGTCATTAAGGACTACGTTAATGAAAAACGACTGTGGTCTTATGGGTAAAGAAAATATTTATTGACAAGCGCCAAGGTTTATAGGTATATTGAGTAGTGTGCGTGTTGCATACTAGACACACAGTACACAATTAACCATGTTTTCCTACAATCTATTTAAATAAATATTTTTAACACTCATTTAGGTATTGTTCATATAGATACAGGGAGAAGTGTGACGAAGTATCCTCGTCTTTGAAGCAAAGGGCCTCCTTACTGGCGGAGTTCGTGGCCGAGCAGATGTGCGGCCTGACGCAGGAGAGAGATTGCTCAGTATTCAGTGTGGACTTACACTTGGCTGATCTGATTGTGAGTGTGCGGAGTTATAAGCTAAACACATTGTAAGTAAATGTAAAGAAAATATAACTAGAAAAATTCCACGCGGACTGGGCAGCAGATTTGAATTTTTTCTAGTAATATTTTGTTTTAGATTTAAACATCGAGCAGTTACATGCTTAAAAAATAAAAATTATAACATTAATAGTAGGTACCTACTAAAAAACCTTCTTTCAATCATAACAAACACTGTTTAAATTGATCACTGTACAAGAACACGGAAACCTTGGTATGCGGGTATAACGCACTATTAGCCGGGTTTTCTTGAATACTAATTATTTAGATACTTTTGCAGTTATTCTAGAAAAAAGTAAATTGCCTCCCGATTGTCCTTCTAATTAGGCGTGATTATCCATTATTAAGGTAGATAGTCGATAGACAGTACTGTACCCCTAGCACGAACCAATATCAAATTTTATTTCATTTCATTTATTCAAAATACATTACACCATTATAACAGGTATATACCTAATTCAATAGTGTAGTTGTCCTGTCAAACTAACAATAAATTCTTATAAAATTACATTAATTATTAACAATATTATTTCAATGCTGTAAACTATATAAAAATGTCAATAAAAATAAATAAAAATAGTTTGCGAGTCCGAAATGTCATTGTCAAATTTTGTATGGAAACTTGAACAGCAACGCCACAATGGACGTAACGAGAATTAAAAATCAATAAATATTTGACAATGACATTTAGCACTCGCAAACTATTCGAATTCGATACTGGTTTGTGCTAGGGGTAGGTACTGATGGCCAAGGGCGGATCCAGCTTTGGCGCCAGGGTGGGGTCATATAGCCAGCTTTGGCGCCAGGGGGGGTCATATAGTCGTGGTATATTAAATATTGAAAGTACTTAAATAAAATCCCCCTGGGTTTGGTCCATCTGTACCCTGCCCCCCATCATGGGGGGTCATGACCCCCCCCCTGGATCCGCCCTTGCTGATGGCACACCTAGGTAATTCTATAATACCATGATCAGAGCGAACTATCGTCTCCCGCGGTGGGTATCGGTTGGGTCCGGTGCGGGGGCTCGTTGGAGCGCAGTGTGCTGTACAAGGTGCTCAGCGACCGGCTGGGACTGCCCTGCTCGCTGCACCGCGCCGGCAGCCGCGCCTGGTGCGAAGTCGCCGTGCCGGAGTTACGGCCGGTGAGCAGTGTTACCAACCCTTACCAAACTTTTGCCCTAAATCTTTTTCAAATTCCCTAAATATACATTTTTTAAATACCTACTTATTACCCAAATACTTTCGTTGCTCATTAATTAAAACTTTACATATTTAGTTACAGTAAATTATTTTATTGAATAAATACAGTTTCCGAAAGCACAATCAAACGAAAATGAGCTGACAGGCTGTTAAATATTATTTACCTGTTTTTGTAACTTTAGTCCATACAGCCTTAGGAAACAACCCGCCACACAGTCAGATCAGTCGTTTCATATCGTGGTGCGTTCCATTCTACGCACAAAACTGAAAGAAAACACATGCTTTGTTTTTTAATTGCAAGTTTTGATAAAAGCCCTTAAAAGAACCCCCAAAAAATTCCAGCCCCTAAAAAAAGACCGTTTTAACACTTCTAGCCCCTAAATCTGGGGGCAAAACCCCTAAGTTGGTAACCGTGCCGGTGAGATGCTTTATCTTTTCCTCTCCTCTTCTTTCGCCTCTCACTATTATTGAACCGTCCTCTCCTCTCCCTGTCTTTCCCACCCATTCGACCTCTCTGGCTGCATCTCGACGCGGCCTCGGATTCTGATGGGGCTACTCTACCAACTATCGAATCCTCTACATCGCAATTACGTTATATTCATCAACTTAAAATGTAATGAATAAATAAGTGTTTAAAATAAAGGATTACAGGTCAGAAAGAAAAATAATGGTCTAAGATCCGGACCTACAACGACCTTCACCGAGCTGATAATATATTGTAACATATTTTATCATGAATTAAGTATGTAAGAAAATATTGGGTCGTCTATTATTTACCTGGGTGAACTCTGGGTTGTCAGGTATAAAAAGCTAATTACGTTACCCAACAGATGCCAATCCTATTCGTTTTATACTTTTAAGTCAGGACACTATTTTCTTATTATCTTGATGTTGCAACACATAATTAAAATATTTATTTAAAAATTTATTAAAAATAGTCTGTCCAGGAATTTTTAGGCAACTCATTTTGAATATAGTTTCTGATATATTAAATGTATAATAAAATATGTTTCATTCTATTATCAGTACCCTTAGCACGAACCAATATCGAATTCGAATCGTTTGCGAGTCCGATATGTCATTGTCAAATGTGTACCGATTTTTAGTTCTTGTTACGTAGTTTGTAGCGCTGGTGTTCAAGTTTCATTGACATACATTTAGCACTCGCAATCAATTCGAATTCGATAATGGTTCGTGCTAGGGGTACAGCTTGGTTCAGGTCGATGTAGGTTCGGATCTTCTACTATAAAGGGAGGACAGAAACGGGTGCCCTTCTTTTTCTTCTATACAATAGGCGTTGCCGCGACTCGACGTTTATATGGCGCCTGTTTTGCGTGTGATGGGTGTGCAACAAATCTCCGGCAGCCCAGCTCCGTCCAGAAACGCCCCCGGGGCCTTCACATTGCAATTGCCTCTTTTTAAGTTTCCCGGTTAGCAGAGGTATTTCGCCAGGTGCCCTAAGCGTTTTCGCGGCCATTCGGAGACGGGGTGCCGCGACCACACCCGCCCTCTCGGCACGCACTAGGGGGACCGCGGGCCTCATAGTGCGTGTCGGGTGACGGTGCAGGAGTATTGTCTCGTTTTTAGTGGTCCTGTTCACTTTAGCGAATTCCAGGGTTGGCTGGTTGAAGGATGCGTAAGGACATTTCCCAGACATAAAAAAGATGCCCCAAGCGTTTGGTCTTTATGATGCTCTCTAGTGGTGGTATTCCATAAATAAAGATGCCATGATCTGAGCGAATTTTGTTTATCGGTGGGCATTACTTAAGTCCGGTGCGGGGGGTCATTGGAACGCAGCGTGCTGTACTGCTGGGGCTTCCGTGCTCCCTGCACCGCGCCTATCAGACAGTTTCATCATCATCTCCAGCCTATTAATGTCCCTTCTGCGAGGGCACAGGCCTTTCCTATGGATGAAATAGGGAGATGGGCAATGACCTACCACGCGGGCCCAGTGCGGTTTGTTGGGTGTTAACGACTGCAGATGCTGCCGGAACTAACGGCTTAATGTGCCTTCCGAAGCACGGAGGAGTTCGACATAGTAATTTTTTGGTTATCCATCCAATGGCCGACCGGCCGATCGCAGCCGAACGCCTTAACCACTTGCGCCATCGAGCTCCTCCCGATACACACTTTACCTTAACTTAATTAGATTACGATCAAGTTGCGTCAGGCCTATTTTATAACTACACGAGCCAGTGCCCTGCACATGCTCGTGGCCCGCTCAATTATGGCGAGGCGAAGTTGCCGGGGAGTTTAGTGGAGTATTCCCGGCTATCTATTACACACACACCCCCGCTCACTAGCCCAGTGGGCGGGGACGGTGCTTAAACGCATTATACTCGTTAAAAAAGGCCTATTTTTTAAAATACCAGACTTGAGTGAGGCGTTTATATTATACTGTTGTGGCTTCTCGTTCTATTTTTACTGATATCAACATTAAGCTTCGTATGACGTCAAGAGGCATCTTTTAGTTAAAATTCAACTCAATACTGCAATGGGTTCATTATTATCTTATCCATACATTTATGAATAGGGATGATGACAGGAATTAAATGCTTAAATATAAAAAATAAGAAAGAAAGTATGTTTTCTTTTGTCAATCAACTAAAAAAATTACAAAGAAAAAGGTCATCGAAGTTTAAGTAGTGAGAGTAGTGGCTCTTGACGTCTCTTCTAAGTAAAAATTGTTCCAAGACATGACGTCATATGACATTTCAAACCAGTACTGTATAATCTCTATAATAGATTATATGAATAAAGAAACAATACGTTTCCAATATTTTTAAATAATCTATCTGATAGACGAAGAAAAAATAATGTCATTTTCCCTATTGAATAAGAAAGTAATAATTAAATGGTGATTGACAGGGTGAAGAGTTAGCCCACGAGGAGAAGTACCCAGCGGGTCTCCTCCGCGCCAACTACGTGGTCGACCTGATGGTGAACCCTGGAGCGTTGTACGTGAAGAACAGTTACGAAGCTTCACGCGTCTGCGGACCGGCCTGTCAGCCACCCTACACTGCTAGGGAACTGCCGGAAGTTTGCCGTTGCAAGTAGCATGACTCATTCTGATTGGCTATTAAAATTGTTTAGAGAAACTCGTGTTTTCTTATCATATTTTTATTATAATTATTTATAAATCTAAAGAAAAATCACTTGATGGTTAAATCTGGAGCGTTGTACGTGAAGCAAAGTTACGAAGCTTCACGCGTCTGCGGACCGGCCTGTCAGCCACTATACACTGCTAGGGAACTGCCGGAAGTTTGCCGCTGCGAGTAGCATGACTCATTTTGATTGGCTAATAAAATTGTTTAGAGAAACTCGGGTTTTCTGAACATATTTTTATTTTAATTATTTATAAATCTAAAGAAAATTTACTTATGGTGAAACCTGGAGCATTGTACGTGAAAGTCAGTTGCGAAGCTTCACGCGTCTGCGCACCGGCCTGTCAGCTTCCCTACACTGCTAGGGAACTGCCGGAAGTTGGCCGTTGCGAGTAGCATGACTCATTCTGATTGGCTAATAAAACTGCTTAGAGAAACTCGTGTTTTCTTATCATATTTATATTATAAGCATTGAATTGCTTAATTTTTGCATCTAAAGAGAATAGGGATGATGACTAATTTTTTTGAAGTTATACTTCTTTAGGAGCGTTATGAAAAAATTATGAGAGTGAAATTTTAAGATGCGCGCGCATCACTGTAACACAAAATTTTAACAGCATGAAGTTGGTCGCTTTAGCGTAACTTCATGCGTTACTTTTGTGTTTACCGCACATTAAGAAAATCTACCAACAAAATAGAAATAGAATCTCTATTTAGTGGGTGCTAACGACTGCATTGTGAAGGCCTATCAAAAGTATTTATTAATCTGGAACAACGGAACCAAAGCGCGATTCAGGAGACTACAGCGCCATCTCTTGACCGTTGGTGTAGTAGAACCAAAAACCACATCTTTATTTTTTGTAATAAAGTAACAGTTATAGGTATTCATATTTATAATATTTATCCACATGTTTCTAGTTTGTATATTCGGAATACGTGTTTGAGTTTCATACAAGTGCAAACCACATATGTTCTAATAAATTATATTCAGTAGCGATTTTAATTGAATATTTTGATTATTTATTTATTTTTTCAAATTAAAACTGAACTTTATTGACTGTGTCCCTTTCCATACTTTTTATTAATTTATTGTAATTAATTATTTGCATGCAATTAAAAACTAATTTTAAACGATGCCAAAGAAGGATAACTTCTCACGCGCCTACATAAGTACACGCACCCATTTTTTTCTTCGTTTATCAGGTAGATTATCAAAAAGTATTGGACACGTATTTTTTCTTTTTTCACATAATATAAACATTGCAGAGATATATTGATTTGAAAATTAGCATGACGTCACGTTTGAGTACACTTATGAGTGAAAATTCACTCACAAGTGAGCCCCTACTCCCAAACTTTGACACGCTATAACTTTGTATTTTTTGGTTGATTGCCCAAAGAAAAAATACGTGTCCATTATTTATTGATCATCTAACTGACGGACTAAATAGAATTTCGTTTACTGTACCCCGTCATCATTCACGCATGGTGAGCGTTGTACGTGAAGATTAGTTACGAAGCTTCACGTACAGCCGCCAGTGCAACCGCCTGTCAGCCGCCGTTCACCGCTAGGGAACTGCCGGTAGTTTGCCGCTGCGAGTAGCAGGCTCATTCTGTACCCTTATTACGAGTTAGAGCTCACGAAAACTATCATAGTTTTCGTATTTGTAAATTATGTTTCTATGTTCATTTTGGTGAAAAGTAACAAAATATATTCAAAATTTAAGAAGACGCAAATGATTTAATGATATAATTTAAACACTGTTTATTTGTATTGAAACGAAAACAATAAAATTAGTACCCTTAGTACGAGTGCGAGCTCACGAAAACTATCATAGTTTTCGTAATTGTAAAACTCGTACTAAGGGTACTGATTAGCTAATAAAATTATTTAGAGAAACTCGGGTTTTCTTATATTTTTATTTTAAGCATTAAATTGCTTTATTTATAAATCTAAAGAAAATTCACTTGATGGTAAAACCTGGAGCTTTGTACGTAAAGAACAGTAACCAAGCTTCACGCGTCTGCGGACCGGTGTGTCAACCACCCTACACTTCTAGGGAACTGCCGGAAGCGGACGGGACCTGGTCCGCGTGGATTTTTTTCTAGTAAACTTTTCTTTAGATTTAAACATCTAGCAGTTAAATGCTTAAAAAATAAATAAAATCATAACTGCCGGAAGTTTGCCGCTACGAGTAGCATGACTCATTCTGATTGGCTAATAAAATTGTTTAGAGAAACTCGTGTTTTTTACACGTTTGCATGTGTGTGTAAAATATACTTAACTTAGGTCAAATGTAAATATAAACACAGGAAGAAGATCAAAATAAAAACATTGTCGAATTCAAATTGTCTTTTAATATAAGGCAGTTTTCGTTACATTCTCTTCACAACACTGTAAAATAAATACTTTTGTTTACTAACTTAAGAAAAAACTTAAACTTAGACACTTTTTAAGACACACGATTGCACAGTGATGGACGGACAAACGATCACAAACATTTATCATACTTAATTTATACATTGACTTAAAACTAGATAGTATGAAAATTCAGTACTACATCTATACTTATAGTCTGTTTTTTAATCTCAAGATCATCAAAATTACACATGCGTATGTCAAGTTTGCAAATAATGATACCAGCTTTTATTATGTAGTGTTGTACCGCGATACCGGTTTTTTAAGTTGTTTTTTTTATTAGTTTGATGGTTATTTTTTATAATATTGTTCCCAAAATTTAAAAATTATAGTATAAATTAATTTTCCCATCAGAATTTGTTGTTCATATTAAAATGAATATTAATATCTACTTAGATTATGTGTACCTTTAAGGTAACGCAAAAATTAAATCTACTTATATTTAACAAAGACTGTAAAACGGTAATATGTAAATAGGTAATAGTCTCAATTTAATAAACACTATCTACAATTAATTTTAGATTAAGTAGGTATTTAGTACGGGTAATTCGATTTTTATAAGAATTCATAAGAAAAAGATTTACATAAGTAATTTTTAATATAAAAGAAAAAAACAATATATTTTTAAAAGAATATTAAATCCATCTAGTAGCTACACTTATTAAAATAAGTTACTATATTTTTATTATATTGACAATAAAAAAAAAAAACTTTTGTGATTATTTTAATTCACAACTTTTGTATTTGAATTTATTGTACCAAACTCTTAAAGAATATCAGGGTAGCTCAGGAATAGGTCACAATACTAAGAATGTCAAAACTAAGTTACCAAACATAGAGAAAATGCTTCTTCAAATATTTTATAATTACGTACCTACTATACTACCTATAAATAATAAAAAATGTCACGGTCGAGAATCTACCTATATTTTCTAACGGCTTGCGCAGACGAGGCACTTTTCTTCGCGTCGCGGACTCAACGCACACGATGTGCAATCATCTGTCGCCCGAACATTTAGAAAAACCCTCGCTATGTAATCAAATATTTTCAGATGACGTTGTGTTATCATAAACAAGAAGTTTAAGAAGACGTTATAAAAGAGAATACTGGGTTAATTGTTTAAAATCGAATCCCAATGCAGACTAGATTTAGCTGTGTGCGTTACTGGGCTTCGTTACAAGAGTTCTATACTTTATCGGGGGCTCCCGTGTACTTTTGTCCTGTAAGCCCCAGTAGCATGAGCAGTACAATTTACATTATATCACGTATTTTATCGCGTCTAACTGTCAACCTTCATAGCAATTTGACAATGGAGCGTGATAAAAACGCATTATATATCATATCGCGGTGCTTATAAATTGCAGGTAACTTTAAGTGCTTGTAAATTCGTTACGTTAACGATTTCGAAGATCGCGACGGTAGCGAGGACGAACGTCAAAAGTGCAGCTTGTCTACGCATTTGTATGGGATTAAGCGTTCAAACAATTTATTATTTTAACGTTTCGTTGCGAATTGTAACTTTCGATGACGATGACGATTGACCACGTGATTTAGCGCGGATTATGTCAGTTTCATACATTTTATTAATTTCGAACTTCGTTATCGTTTTTAAATTGTTACTTTGTCTAAGCCCCCTGGTCTCTTGGCGTCTATTTTATTGGACAAACAAGTCCGCGGAATATTGTCCCTCGTCTGTGCAGGCTATAAACGTATAACTACTTTTATAATCTCATAGTTAGAGGGAGATTTAAATATGAAAACATATTTAAGTTCAATTGATGTACTAAAATATAAAATTATTGCTTAGTGAGAGATATTTTAATGTCCTTGTTGTCTTCTCTATGTTCTTAGATTTTGATTTGATTGAATTCATGCCTTAATGGCTGAAATAAATGCTATTAATTTAAAATTGCTTTAAACCTTAGAAGTAATAGAGGGGAATTGAACCTTAAAATTAAGAGCGTAATGTACTAAATCGAAGCTGAATTTTATAGTTTTATATCTAATTTTAAGCATGTTTTAAATACTAAAGCAATAATCAGTCTGGTTATTAAGAAACTGGTAATGGCAGCATTTGCATTGTACCATTAATATTTAAAAAATATTGTAATACTACGTACATCCCAATTAATTTAGCCTACCCGGCGTTATGAAATATTTCCAGCGTTTATAATAAGAGCAGGATTAAACAAATGAATATACTGGGAATATATTCAATTTCATATTTAAACGCATTTAAAAAAATCTTTGTTTTTACCCAACTAATGTTGGATATTCTCCTAATTACAAAAATGGACACTTTATTCAGTCAACAGTTAATACACGGCACTATAATATACCTAATTACTCAGTAGAAATCTTAATAATACTTGGAATTTTATAGTCAGGGCCGGATTTAGAGGTGTGGGGCCTAGCCCCCCTAGCATGAGTAACGCGATATGATATAATTAACGTGTTATTATCACGTTCAATTGTCAAATTACTATGGAGTTTGACAGTAAAATGAGATAAAAAACGTGATAAAATGAAAATTGTGGTGCTCATGCTACGGGGACACGAAGGAATTACCTACGATTTGCACAAGGTTTGGTGACCCGTCAAATTGTCGAAATTTGTTTTTTATTTCTATTGTGGGGGGTAAATTTAATCAGTAAAATTTCAAGTAATTATTTAAAAGCTTTGTTATATGCAATATGGAATATTGCAAAGTTCCAAATCACTAATTCACTAATACTTTTCATTTGGAACTGGAACATCGAGATCATTAAAATTTATACATTGTTGGTCGTGTTTAGCGTAGCCAGGAGTCCGGATAAAGCCGTACATAGTTAGGCAAATCCGGCCAAAATAAACGGTGTCTGGCTTGCTCAGCATTTTATATTTCGCAAACGAGCGCGCCGAGCGCAAGCAAAGACTTTTTATCGCTTTTACATTTTTTTTGTCGTACCTAATATTACTAAGCCACAAAATCCTTATTTTACCCAAATTTCCGGCCAAACTGGCTGGTCTATCCGGCTATTAGGTTTAGCGATCTGGCAACCCTAGTTGTGTTAAGCAAAAAATATATCGAGTTTAGTCCTTGACTGCTTGTTATTGTAAACAATCTCTCTAAACAGTGGTACTTCGGCAATCTATACAGCGATGTGTATGTAGAATGACAGAATTTTCCAAGCACGCAGTTGTTTTCTCGTTTGATTTTTTAATACTATTTTAATCCAGTCAAATTACGGAAAAAAAGGGCTAAAAAAACATGAGCGAGCACAGTTTGGGGATTTTGAGGATCGATAGGGGGGTGCATCCTGAGCTTAAGTTCCAATTTGAGGGGCTGTACTCAGGTCAGCTCAAGGTCATTTCGATGCAAACGCGTTTAATTCGATATCTCGAGAAATATCAGTGTTAGCCAAAAAATTATAGAGACCTTTTTTCTTTTAAATGAAATTTATTAACTTTTTTATTTAAAACTTTTTTTTGTAACATCAATATTTTTTAAGTTATTACTCCCGCAAGGCAAAAATTTCATTTTTTTCCCTATTTTTCGTCGTTTTCTCCCCAAACATTCAATTTTATTGAATTTTACCGATCATCAACGTGTATATCTTTTAATTATGCACAATTTTGTTCTTAAACTTTTTTCTGTAACTTCAATACCTTCGGAGTTATTCGACCTCGGGTGCTTAATTTTCCGAATTTTATAACCTATTTTTTGTATCAATAAATGTGTGAAACAGTTTTAATTGTTAATTTACTTGTTACCCAAACAAACCCATAAATTTACCCAAATTAAATACCCAATTTTTAAATAGTTTAATCGATTTACCCTTTTATATTGCGACAGTGGCGTGGATTTCGCTCGGTAAAATAATATATAACTCCGAAGGTATTGAAGTTACAGAAAAAATGTTTAAGAACAAAATTGTGCATAATTAAAAGATATACACGTTGATGATCGGTAAAATTCAATAAAATTGAATGTTTGGGGAGAAAACGACGAAAAATAGGGAAAAAAATGAAATTTTTGCCTTGCGGGAGTAATAACTTAAAAAATATTGATGTTACAAAAAAAAGTTAATAAATTTCATTTAGAAGAAAAAAGGTCTCTATAATTTTTTGGCTAACACTGATATTTCTCGAGATATCGAATTAAACGCGTTTGCATCGAAATGACCTTGAGCTGACCTCAGTACAGCCCCTCAAATTGGAACTTAAGCTCAGGATGCACCCCCCTAACGATCCTCAAAATCCCTAAACTGTGTTCGCTCATGTTTATTTGATTCCGTAATTTGACTGGACTATTTCGACTGCTACGAAAGAGCGGAACACATGCAAGTAATTTAAACACTTATCACATCACACAGTAGTCTGCGGTACTCCACGCACTATCTGCGTCCGAGACCTGGTTCTTGGTAAAGGTTCGGGAGCGCGGGATACTGCGCCTTCTTTGAGAGATAGCGCTGAGCCTGTGGACGCTTGGGAAGACGGCCGCGATTGCAGCGTTTGGGGTTGACTCGTCTGTAAGATTAAAAGCGCGTCACCATTCTGCATAAATGGTAGGAAGAAGTGGGTATTATGGGGAGCAAAGAAAGATGGCAATGGGAGAGAAGCAGACGGTAGGACTAGGAGGTTACAGCTGCGATTGCAGCGTTTGAAGTTATTAATAGCGCGCCACATTTTGCATAAATGGTAGGAAGAAGAGGGTATTATGGGGACCAAGGAAAGAAGGAAATGGAAGAGAAGCAGACGGCAGGACTAGGAGGTTACAGCTGCGATTGCAGCGTTTGAGGTTATTAATAGCGCATCACATTTTGCATAAATAGTAGGAAGAAGTGGGTATTATGGGGACCAAGGAAAGAAGGAAATGGGAGAGAAGCGGACGGAAGGACTAGCGGGTTACAGCTGCGATTGCAGCGTTTGAAGTTAACTCGTCTGTAATATAAATAGCACATCACGTTTTGTGTAAATGGTAGGGAGAAGTAGTTGTAATGGGGACCAAAGAAAGAAAGAAATGGATGGAGAAGAGGGTTACAGCCGCGATTGCAGCGTTTGGGTTGAGTCGCTTGTAAGGTTAATAGCGCGTCACGTTTTGTACAAACGATCCCTACCGTTACCTTCCCCTGGTCCTTATAGAACCCAATCCTCCTTATGATAAGGTGTTATGAAGACCAGTGGAAGATGGAATTGGATGACAAGTAGACGGAAGAAACGGAGTTGAGAGAGGAGACGGAGAGGAAAGTGTTACGGAGAAGTGCACGGAGGAAGAAAAGGGGATGGAGGAATCGAGGGAGGCAATGGAAATTGGAGACAAAAGGAATTAGATAAGGGAATAGTGTAAGTGCTTAAAGGTACAATCCCGAGAGGGGCGGCAGACTGCAACCGCAGGCGACACTGCGGTTAGCGACAGCGGTCGACCACGGTGTCGCCATACTAAAGTAACTATACTTTTCCAAGTACGGCGAGATGCCGCGACTGCATTATGCATGGAACAATGCCTAATTCACTCGAGTCTGTGCTGTGTTCGCTACGTGCTGCTGCCGCGTTCGGAATCAATTTCATAGAAAATTATAGAAACAAGTGATTCGCTGCAGTTTGCGGCCTGCAGCCCATCTCGGAATGGCACCTTTACATAGGCAGACTGTATTGAGTGAACCTACAGTTTTTTTTAATAGGGTATTTGACAAGTTTTAGAAAACGATCTCACGTTATTGACTAATGTTTATGGAGTCCATAAAATATATAATATATTCATCATTCTGTTGTGTATTTCAGTAAAAATAACCAAATCAAAAACTCCATTTTCAAATTGCAGCGGAAACGTTTCTCTGGACAATAAGGCGTCCTACTAGTGTGTGACGTCACACGACTGTTATTAAAACGTCAAACGATACAATGTAATGTCACTTTAACCGGAAGTTTACTTGCGTGTGACGTCATTTTAGGCTCCGCCAATCCCAAGCGTTTTGGATCACGTGACAATAGATAAGAAAACTATTATCTTTTTCGTGGGTTTTTTTTGTAAAAATAGTAAAAACCTCTGTCAATATTCATTCTTAACACAGATGCTGACATTTGGCACTTTATTTTTAATACTGTTGTCAAGTACCCTATTTTGTGTTGTCCTTACTATAGTCAATCAATACTCACGGTCCGCGTTAGAGTCTGCGGCGTGTGCGGTCGTTTGACGGGCACGTCCCTGTATTCGTAGATGTTGTCGCGCGACCGTGTCGCATTGTCGATTCCGTCCTCCGGCACCATGAAGATGTCCCCGCTGTAGTACCGGTCCGTTTCACTGCACCACAACCATAGTGATTATGGATAAATAACCGGTTAAAGCAAAGATCTCGGCCGAGTGGTTTGTACGCGGGGTTTCATGGTGTCGCCGACTCGAGAGGTCCCGGGGACGAATCCCGGTGGGGGCAGATGTTTGTGTTATGAGTACGAGCATTTGTACTCCAGTCATGTTTAATATGTATTTCTATATAAATATACTTATATAGGTCGATGACGTCCTCAGGCACCATGAAGATGTCCCCGCTGTAGTACCGGTCTGTTTCACTGCACCACAACCATAGTGATTATGGATAAACAACCGGTTAAAGCGATGATCTCCGTAGCCGAGTGGTTTGTACGCGGGGTTTCATGGTGTCGCCGACTCGAGAGGTCCCGGGTTCGAATCCCGGTGGGGGCAGATGTTTGTGTGATGAATACGAGCATGTGTACTCCAGTCATGGATGTTTTATATGTTTTTCTATATGAATATACTTATATAAGTACAGTATATGTATTCTATCCGTTACCCTTGTATCCTATAACACAAACCTTAAAGTGCTTACTTTGGGGCTAGGCTAATTGGTGTGAGAAAAAAAAAGCTTGATGGCGTAAGTGGTTAGCGCATTCGGCTGCGATCGTTGAAGTTAAGCAGCTTTCGCAGTGGTCGGTCATTGGATGGGTGACCAAAAAAATTTTATTGTCTCAAGCTCCTCCTTGCTTCGGAAGGCACGTTCGGCAGTCATGAGTACCCACCAATCCGCAGTGGGCTCATGTGGTAGGTCAAAGCCCAATCTTCCTATTCCCTCCGTAGGGAAGACTTGTGCCCCAGCATAATAGAACTGTGTGTTCGTGCACGTGGAAGTCAGAGAAGTGTTATTAATGCAAATTATACAACGACTATCATAAGACAATTTCAACAATCGTTGCCAATCTTTTTGGCTTCTTTTCATTTATAAAGTTCACTAAGTACTAGAAACTATTTTTTTTATCCTTTATTTACACAATAAATCGATTGCAAAAAAATAGTAAAGGAGCTTGATGACTTAGGGGTATGCGATCGTAGAAGTTAAGCAACTATGGTTGTTCATCGGATGGGTGACCAACATGTCCGGTCACAGGATGAGTGATGAAAAACTTACTATCCTCTCTCCGTGTATCGGTAGGATTACGAGTTAGACGTTAAGCTGTTAGTCACATCAGCAGTTTATTGCATCCACTAATTCGCATTAAGCCCGCATGGTGGGCGATGGGCATTCACCCTATATGGATGGGCCGTAGGGAAAAAATGTGCCCCAGAGGTGTGGACATTATACGCTGTTGATGACAATAACATAAAAATTACAGAAAGCCAATAAAAATTGCATAATAAGCAAAGCTTGCACGACAATATTAATATAATTAGTGACGCCCCGCATCGCTTTAATGTAAGTCTTTGTTCTCAGGCATGCAATAAATATAAAAACCTACTTTGAAATATCACCTAACTAAAAAACCAGTATGCGTGAGAATCCTTTCAAATATAATAAATAAATAAATAATAAAAAAACACCAATGAAGAACTTTTTTTTTTATGGCGAGGTAGGCAAATGACTCTACCTGACCGGATGTTAAGTGGTGATAAAGTCCAAACGCGAAGTTAGCTGGTATAGCGGCCTGCAAAAATGCTACTTCACGCCTCTCTTATAGGACCCCAGATTATAGGAAGGAGGGAACACGTGCGCGGGTAAAGAATTCCACTTACGAATAGTACGACAAAGAAATGAGTCACCAAATTTCTTTGTTCGTGTAGGAATAGTGGCCACAGTAAGTCTAAAAACTGGTTCCTAAGCGTCAAACCCCGTTAACATAGCAAGAATATGCCGTGGATTGTTGAACGGAACGTCAAACCTGAACTGATTTGGGTGTATTCTGCAAATGGGTTAGCAGCACTGGTTACAATCAACGTCATCTGACGTTGACAGATGTCAAACAAATGTCACTGAGTATAAAAACGAGTGAAACGTCAGATTTGTGATCTAGACCTCAAGCTGTTGTAAGCTCGTGTTCAAATCCTTTACAGACTTCATCACGTTTCGTTTTAATCCGTTTTCATCTGAGCAATCATAGCTTATTTTGAGCTGATCATCTGTTCGACTATCTTTATTAAACCTAGACAGTGCAAACGGAGTATTATTTACAGGAATTGTAATGAACGACGATTGAATAAAATAAAGTCACTTTCTGTGTCTATATATCCGCAAATTCCTCTGAAACCATGCAACATGCTTTGATATGATTTTCACCACAAATAGATAATTTTTTACGAAAAGTTTAAGCGGGCGGTTAAATATAAAGCAAATCACAAGAAGCATCTAACAAGCCAAATTTATGTTAATATTGTTAATGTCACCTACACAGCCGGTACCATTTTCCATTTGGGTGGCGCAGCCCTGTCGAAGAATGATGAGTTTAATAAAAAGCTTTGTTTCACGTTAGTGATAGGGTAAGTATTATTATAAAGGTATAGTTTTATATTATATACATATTATATTGTTATAAAGGCGAGTACAAAATATTTCATATAATATATAGTATGAAGGCGAAGAAAGAGACAAACGTATATGAGAAAGCAAGAAGGAACTATCGTTAAAATTATTTCATCTTAAAACAAAAAAAAATATGATAACGGGATCATTGACGCATAAAAATGAGTAGACTCCCAATTGTCTGACGAAAGCGCAGCAAAAAACTTCCTAGCGTAGTCAGCGTTGTGTATACATTATACATATAACATTAACACATTTGTTTAAATAAACACATTATGTCGTGGCCATAAGGTTCAATGTCAATTAATTATAACCTTTATTTGTCACTATAATCACAATGTTCACAATGTAGGTAAATATTAATGGCTACATAAAAACAATGAAATAAAAACATTTTATTTTACAAAAGAAAAAAACAAATATTGTTCAGACTATGGTGGGTTGACACCTGAACTGGGATGGATCCTGTGTCTCAGGAAATAAACCGACTCCAAAACGTTAATTTGACTTTATATAAATAAAGAATATGCATTATTTCTTACTTTTCAGTGGTTTTGTACCATGAAGTCGGTTTTTATTTTTTAAAAAAGTTCTTAACACGAACACTTTGACCAGACACGACTGTTTGAAAACTACGCACAATAGATGCATGTGCGTAATTTTCCTTCCGACACTTTTGAGCGCGCTTGTAAGTCTCCTTGTTTTTATACGCCAACGGCCGTGTCGTTAAATGTCACCCTGGGGGTAAAGTGTCACACTTCAAGGCAAATCCTTCTTCTTTTTAATATTAAGTCCACTTACAGCTATTTCGCTAAATCTAGAATGAACTAAACCTAGATTTATCCCATACAAGAATTGACATTCATGTTTTGACAATTTGTTTGGGCTAAATCAAGTTCTAGTTAAATCGAGATTAAGCATTTTTTTCTGCAGTGGGCCTTAGTGCTATATCTCGATTTAACTAGAACTTACTGGGTATGGGTTAAATCTAAGCTTTGTTCAATCGGGATTTAACGATATTGCTGCAAGTGCTATATCTTGATTTAACTAGAAGTTATCCATATATGGGTTAAATCTAGGCTTTGTTCAATCGGGATTTAGCGATATTGCTGCAAGTGCTATATCTCGATTTAACTAGAAGTTACCCATGTATGGGTTAAATCTAGGCTTTGTTCAATCGGGATTTAGCGATATTCCTGCAAGTGGGCCCTAATATAGAATTTTAGACGTGAGTACATACCGTTTGGCATTCCGCCACAGCATACAGCACACCACGAGAAGTACAATGAGCACCAGGCATGCGCTGGACACCGACCAGAAGGCAATTTGTAGAGGTTGCTTCGGCTCCCACCAATACTAAGAGCAACAGACGACATAGTTACAAAGGCAAGGTCAAAACTTGTATATTTAACCCCTGGTCTGTGCGCCACTCAATTGTATTTTTCACGGCCGGAAGAAAAATCCTCCTATTATTTGAGTTCTACTGTACATCCAGGCTTTATGTCTTAAAAAAAATCAATCCTGAATATTTTCTCTAGTAACTTATCTTTATATTAAATGTGTAAATTAAAAACCATTACTAAATATGATAAAACGCAAAATATGAAAATAATTTTCTTACTTGTGGCAGAAATCATCCACTTACACAAACGAGGGGTTAAATCCAAGGCGTAATAACTGTTTCGATCGTCTAAATTATTTTTTTTTTCCCACCAACCCATTCAGGACATTTTTAACTAAATAAAAACACCACAACGATAAACGCAATATTGGTGTCGATTCTGGCATGATTCCCTTAACCTAAAATTAAATTTGACAACAGTGTATCCTTGTCTTTTTCTATACAGAATGAAAAGGAGAGACTGATCTAAAATTTAGTTTTAAGTTAAGAGAATCGTGTCAAAATCGACAATATTGTAACAAAACATATTATTTTTTTGTTAGTGTTGGTTCTCTATAAAATGACAGTCTTGAAGACGCCTACTTTGACGACTTATTCAGCATTCCTTTCTTTGTGTATTTTTTTTTTGTTTTTTTTTTTCATCTGAAGACTAGCCAAGTCGGACTTTAGTTTTCAATGGATTATCCTCAGTTATAAGAAGAAAATATATTTTATAGCACTGACCATTGAACTTGGCACCCATTTAGATCTCACTTCTTTTGTCGTTGATATCACCACGGAGACATATATCATAATATTGAACTTGGCTTTCTTTTCACATTAATTTTTTGATGGGATTGTACTTAGGAGCTCGATGGTGCAAGTGGTTAGCGCGTTCGGCTGCGATCGTTGGAGTTAAGCAACCTTCGCAGTGGTCGGTCATTGGATGGGTGACCAAAAATTTACTATCTCGAACTCCTCCTGCGGTTGCATTTGCAGTCGTTACCAATCCGCACTGAGTCGGCGTGGTCGGTCTAGGCCCAAACTCCTTATTCCATCCATAGGGAAGGCCTGTGCCCCTGCAGTGGGGACATTAATAGGCTGATGATGATGATGATGTACTTACCTCAGTGATGGGAGGGTATGTGGGCACAAGTCTTCCTATAACCGTTGGTAAATACATGGTCCAGAAGGCGAGTTCCGTTTGTCTGTAATTGAGCTGTATACTGGAGTTGAAGGTGGTGTTCAGATTCAGGTATCGCAGCTGGCCCGCTTTTGCTTCTTCGAAATGAATTCCCAGAATACGCGAACGAGTCGGATTTCTGCCGTAAAAGTGGATATTGTTAACTTATATGTTAAGACCAGGGACATATGAAATACTCTCACAAAGACTCTCTGGAAAGAGACAAAAATAAATAATACATAAACTACGGACATCGGTTCTTTTCACATATAAATAAATAAATAATAAATATTTCCTACACTCACACTAATTTGCCTAAACCCAAAGAAAGCACTGTAGGCTTGTGGTATAGGATGCTAGGGTAATGGATAGAATACATATACTGATACATACACTGATATATTTATATAGAAATACATATTAAACATCCATGACTGGAGTACAAATGCTCGTATTTATCACACAAACATCTACCCCCACCGGGGTTCGAACCCGGGACCTCTCGAGTAGGCAACACCTTGAAACCTGGCGTACAAACCACTCGGCCACGGAAGTCGTCAAAATAGTGTATATCCAAGTGTGACAGAGAGAAACAGATATGGAGGCCCATAATAAGTTCAAGATCACAGGAGAAATGAGTGGATCAGAGAAAGGACATGGGTGGAAGAGATTGAGAGACGTAATGGAGATGGACAGGACACATTGCTCAGATGAACCACGATCGCTGGGCTAGAAAGACCCTTTTTTTGTCTTGGAAATGCCTTACGCATACTTCAACCACCGGGGGAGCGAGAAGAAGGTATGTGGGACTCCTCCCTGCTTATTACAGCCAGCCCTTGGGTGGGCCGGGTGAAATGAGTAGGGCCCTACCTAACGCCATGAACAGGGCCACTAAAAACCAGACAATACTCCTGCACCAGTCACCCGGCGTTCATTCTGAAGACCGCAGTCCCCCCAATGCACGCCGGAAGTGCGGGTGTGGTCACGGCAACCGTTGCCGAATGTCCGCGCAAGGGCCAGAAAGACCCTAGAGTGGGGACCCCGCAATGACATCCGCGGGTATTCGCGTTCTATTAGGACACCTAGTTCGCGATCACGCGATGGTCGTATCGTTTAAACGCGCGATGATCGCGTCATCGCGCTGTATTAGGACAATGCCTGATAACCCTAACCTCCTTCTGTGCTACCATCACATTGATTTTAGCCTTCGAAACATGTAAAACTTAAACAATTGCTCTCTGTTTGGATAATTGTTGGATAGTTAATCACATTCTAAACTAGCTGTGCCTCGCTGTGTTACCCGCGGTTTATTAGGGATATTTTCCCGCAGTAAAACGTAGCCTATGTGTTAATCCAGGGTGTCAGCTAACTCCATACCAAATTTTATTAAAATCGCTCTAGCCGTTTAGACGTGAAGAAGTAACATACATGCACACTCACAAACTTTCCCCTTTATAATATAAGTGTGATTACAAACATACAAATTCCACAAGCTAAATTCATACTCACCCGAATCTAGCGAAGTCGGAATACGCCTTCATAAAGAAATGGCTCATATTGCGGTCGTTGGGGGTCCACATTTGCCTGTCAATCCTCTGTTTCAACGGGAAGAACTCCTGGTCCATAAACGGAGCACCAGTGAGAAATATCCTCTCCGCATCGTGCGGGTACAATCGCCACTCAGTCCAATTGTATGCTTCTACGGTTGTATTCAATACGTACATATAAACTGGTACGTTCTGTTCTAGTAATAGCTTTACCATTTTGTCCGTAGGCGCTCGGTAAAGAAAATCGGATAGCAGCTGGAATTAAATTACGGGTTTAAAGACAGCAACACGTAGTACGAAGTAGTACATACAGTAAGTCATTTTTTTACCAAGATTGTGAATCTTATATTAAGAAAGATAAAGCTTAAAAGCGAGATAAGAAAAGTTTAAGTGTCAAGAGTGCAACAAGGCTATTATTGAATAAGTATTTTATTTGGTTTGCTTGTAAGTAAGTTTACTTTCTTCTTTAGTATTTTATTTAGTGGATAATTAAATTATTTTCGTAATCATTGATTTCTTAACTAGAAAACGGAATGTCAATCTTAAAATAATACAATTTCAATAATATTCATTTATTGTCTTGGGGTTATTTTACAGAAAAAGTGTTACTAAGGGAGGCTAGCTTAGATTAAAACAAAAAAAAGGAAGATACGACCCTCGCGACTCGAAAGTGATCCGCTTTAATTGTGGTGCATGACCACAATTCGCTTTAGTCACAAGCGGACATTCAAACACGCTGCATGTGCACTGAGTACAACAATATTGCGTATATTCCGTGTTATAAAGATAAAACAATGCCTTCGATGCTTTTATAAATAACACAACTAGTTCAAAATCAAATAACAAATGCTACAGCAAGACTTTTCATTCGTAAAACTATAAAAACATTTTTTTCTCAAAAATCGCCTTTTTACCAAGAAAAGGACAACAACACAGGTCATGACGCGGACTCGCGCCGTTTTGCTAGCGCTGCGTTAAAGCATACAGCTCTGTCTCGCTCGCTCGATTGAATGTTTATTTACAGAAGTGTGCGTGTGTGAGAGTTGCTTATTAGTAAAGTCGGATTGTATTTTATTTGATGCTAGTATGAGCGTACCGTATCTTCCTTTTTTGTTTTAATCTAAGGAGGGTAGTGAAACATTCCTTTTAAATTCGGAACCATTTTAGCAATATAATTATGGTGACTCACATGAATGTATTGGTCCCTTATGGCGCTCACGTTGTGCGGGTCTGGGTGATAAGTGTACATGTATCGTACGGCTTCGTATACGCCTCGTGGATTTAACGTATAATTGTATCGGAGGACCAACTCTGCCACTTTCTGGTTGAACCAATCCTCGTTGATTTCGTATCGGGGAGCGAGCGTATCGTTGTTATCTGACCAATAAAACGAAATATTTATTTACACTTTATTGCACAAATGAGTGTACAAGTGGCGGATTTAATGCCATTAGGCATTCTCTACCAGTCAACCGAAGAATTAAAGCAAAGATCTTAAAAAGGTAGTGTTAAAAGAATCCATCAAAATTATTTATTATAATTATAGTATATCTATAGAAACAAGATAGTATATAGTACAAGATATGAATTTGCTACAAATTGATAAATTTCCAGAATGGACTGTGAAATGTTTAACAAGTGCTCTAACTAGAGATCGGATAATCGAATGCATATTTACCTAAAGTTGAAATGTTGGCTATTATGGACCTTTATATCGAAAAAAACCCACAATTCCGGGAAATAAAAATTGAAGTGTATACTTCGTGAGATCTAATAAACCCAGATTGACACAAATACAGTTAGGGCAACTTTGTGTATAACAAAAATATTGTGTAAGATGTCCTTAATGAATAAACCTATTTATATTCATTTATATGTTGTTACACACACTCGACTGGGAAACCAAACTTTAAGTAAATATATATCCGATTAGTTGAGCGATCCCGGAGTCCTGGCATTTTATTTTGAATAAAAATATCCGAAGAAGCCACTTCCATAATATGTAAGCCATAAAATAACTTTAGGTAAATATGCATTAGATTATCCGATTTCTAGCTATAACTCTCAAGGTCATTTGGGGACATTTGTCAATTTTGGGTATCTAATTTACCCAAAATTGATTAATTTGTAAATTTAAGGAAAATATATCTAGAAAAATTCTATTGGAAAGGATCCTGTCCTGTAAAATTTGTTTAGTTTTGAGTAACTGGATCTTTGGCTGTTTGTACTGTAGAACTGTTATTTTAACAGTCATTTTAATTGTTATCATGTATGCAATAATATTGAATACAAGCACTAAATATATTTAGTCCCATCTTGCAAAATACTGAGACCTATTTTTTTACACTGTTTGATGCACTAACGATATTAGCATTCAAGCAACTTTTGCAAGGACTGGACATAAGATGGGTAACCAAAATTAATCATCGTGCTATTCGTGCTTCGGAAGGAACGTTAAGCTGTTGGTCCCGGCTACATCTGCAGTCTTTGGCAACCAACAATTTGCACTAGGCTCGTGGTGGATCTTGGCACAATCTCCCTATTTCTATCATAAGGGAAGGGATGAACTCTTACAGTGGATACATTAAAAGATCGCTGTGGATTGTCTCAAAATCTAATACATTCTGTAGTAGGCCACGGTTCCTCAAGTTGTCCGTATCTCAACAAATGCTTAATTAGAGTTTATGAATGATTCCGAACACAACTAGCATTTTCTCATTGCTGGGCGTTCTAGGGCATTCAATGTATGGGGAACGAGCAATGTCCTTTAATTTGAATTATCGGCCAATCTGTCAGTAATACCGGGTTCACACGACACGATTTTAGTTGATCAACTGTTACATCGCAAGCGATTTGAACTGTCTGAACTATTGAACAAACTTTCAATCAAATTGAAGCAAATTAATTGAAGAAAAGTAACTTGACAATAAAAATAATCGATTTAAATCGCTTCGTGTGAACCTGGTAGTGACATTAGTGTAAGCGATTAGAAGTGAATAATATGTCAGTCTTTGATGATAGAAACTTGGTTGGCTTTTGCTGACTTTGGAACCAACAAATAGCTTTGTAAGGATCTTACGAAATTGCTAGCTGTTTATGATACTTAAAATAACACAGAAAATTAAAGGAGGTTATGATGACTTTAGTTTTTATTGTGGCCAGACAATTTGCTGACCAAAATAGAATCAGAATAATGCTTTTTGTGTTGTTTTAAACAGCTTTACATTAGTTACATTTTATTGTGGATCAGTACTGCCTTTACATGCCACATTCTCGCAACCAATACTCATTTTTTACACGACAATTTTAAATAAAAAAACTTCACATCTTTATGGTGATATTACACTTGGTTTTTAGCCCGAATACGAGTGCCAATGGAATTTGGGTATCGGTAAGTGTAAATAAACGGAGTCGAGTACGCCCGTAATAAGGTAGTTTTTGTTTTGGTTAACCGACACCGTATTCCAGTGTAAATATTGCTTCGGTTGCCCGAATTTCAGAAATGGCTTTCGTGCACCCGAAAACGAGCTAACGACCAAATGTACTGAGGGCTACCGTTTTTTGTTTTACCAGATGGCGCCACTGTTGAGTGAGGTTCTGAAGAGTAGCTTTTAAAGTTTGCTAATACACAAGTGAAAGCAAAGTTAACATTTTAATCATATTTAATACAAAAGGGCTGTATCCTAAACATAATCGATCATGCCACAGTATTGCGCAATTCCGTTTTGTTCGGAATTAAAGAAGGATATAATATTTTTTTCTTACCTCCGCTTTCAAACCATTGGCATTCATTGAAACGTAACTCATATTTGCTTTACTTCATCTGGGTTATTAACAAATATTGACAATATTATTTTAATTAGAAATAAACCCGCGTAGACAACCTACAAGCATTTGACATTTCGGCGACTTCATGCTACACAAGCGCCTCTAGCGGCGGATTCATACGTGATTGATCCATAGAGCTATAAGAATAGAGTAGGGCAGATAAAGACTCTACTACAAGTGGAAGTGTCCCTCTAATAGAAAGAGAAAGAAGATGAGAGACCGCTAGCTTTCTCTCTCTAATCGCGCATAGGCATTGGCAACCGTAAGCATCTTACTATTTCGATGCGATGCTTGGACCAACTATTATTGGACAGACGACTGCGCATGCGTCACAAGAGAGAGAGAGAGAAAGAGAGAGAGAGAGAGAGATAGCTAGCGGTCTCTCATTTTCTTTCTCTTTCTATTAGACGGGCACTTTTAGCTACGTTTCCCCCATTCTATTCTTCTATCTCTATGGATTGCCCTCATTGAGCCATTACTCACAGATATAGTATGCCGCTTCTTGTGTCGTCACTCCCGTCATATACCGCAGCGATGGATTGAACTGCCTCCTCTTTATAAGCTCTTCAGGCATTACGTCTAGGAAGTGCCAGTCTCTTTCGCGCCAACCTTCATACCACTGGTCGCCGGGGAACGTGAAGTTGTTCTCGAGTACCGGACCGAACGGGATCAGACCGACTTGCGGCTAAAACAATGATAACAATACAATCCCTAACGACTGTAATCAGAAATGTGAAATCAATTAAATAAATAAATATTTCCAACACTCACACCAATAAGCCTAGCCCCAAAGTAAGCACTGTAAGGCATGCGTTATGGGATACCAGGGTAACGGATAGAATACATATACTGTACATATATAAATACTAGCTGACCCAGCGAACTTCGTACCGCCATAAAAAAAATTAATTAAAAAAACATTGTCCAGCGGACAAAATTGTGAATCTAAACCATTCTCAGATCCCCTTGAACACACACAAAAAATTTCATCAAAATCGGTCCAGTCGTTTAAGAGAAGTTCAGTGACATACACACTCACAGAAGAATTATATATATAAAGATATTTATATAAAATACATATTAAACACCCATGACTGGAGTACAAACGCTCATTTATCACAAAAACAACTACCCCCACCGGGATTTGAGTAGGCAACACCTTGAAACCCGGCGTACAAATCACACGGCCACGGAGGTCGTCAAAAAACTGTATATCCATGTGTGACAGAGAGAAACAGATAGGTAAGCCCATAATAAGTTCAAGTTAGCTGAGTAAAACTGATGGCAGATTACAGGAGGAATGAGTGGATTAGAGAAAGGACGAAGGATTGAAGAAGAAGGGGTCAGCGACGTGGTGGAAGAAAGTGAGAGATGAATGGAGAGAGACAGGACACATTGCACGGATGAACCACGATCGCTGGGGTAGAAAGACCCTAGATTGGAGAACCCGTAATGACACCCGCGGCGGAGGACCACATAAGAGATGGTCAAATGATATCCGGCAACAGGCTGGAATTAACTGGATGCGAGTGGCCGGGGACAGAAGAAGAGGCCTATGTTCGATGACGAACCCAAAGGCTGGCATATATTGATAGACCTGTTTTACTTCACAGTCGGTTAGGGAAGAACGCACCTGAACCTTATATAACTTACGAAAAGTGACTTTGTTGACAGCGTATTATGGGAAACGGCGCCGACATTACGATATGGATTGATCTTTTGGAGAAATTCTACTGACGCAACCACTGCATTCAGGGTGCAAAAGAGATGCATCAGAGCTATGTTTAATCTACCACCTAAAGAATCATGTGCACCGTTTTTTTATTGGTTAAAAATATTGACTCTGCCGTGCCTTTACATTTTTGAATGCGCTGTCTTTGTAAAAAGTAATATTAAAATATTTTAGGCCAGAACTCGTGAACGTCATATTGGAAAACTTTGTGTAGTCCCCTGTAATACGGTACTATTTAGGAAAAGTGTGTTTTGCAATGCTCCTTATATTTATAGTAAATTAATTGAAAGTCTGCGTGAAATTATCGTAACCAATATATTTAAAAACAAATTACAATATTTTTTAATAGAAAAATTTTACTATACGGCCCGTGAATTTTTGGAAGACAAAAGTTTTTAGACTAAGTATAGAAAATGACATGCATGAAATAATTCCAATCTTATATTTATCGCTTATTGACATTTTGAATAAACTATGTTGAATTTATTAATATGACATTGAAATGATTAATGTTTTATAGAAATATTAGCTGACCCAGCGAACTTCGTACAGCCCTAAAAAATTGGGGTTGTCCAGCGGACAAAATTGTGAATCTAAACCATTCTCAGATCCCCTTGAACACACACAAAAAATTTCATCAAAATCGGTCCAGTCGTTTAAGAGAAGTTCAGTGACATACACACTCACAGAAGAATTATATATATAAAGATTGCATGCCGATAAGGCAGAATATGGCTGTACTGTACTAAAATTGTATCTGTGTAACAACTTGGTAACCTGTATTCGCAATAAAGATGATTTGATTTAATTTGATTTGAACCCGACGTACAAACCACTCGGCCACGGAGGTCGTCAAACAATATAACAAGGAAAGGTGGTTAATTACCGATACTTGCGCGTTGCCCAGGTCGTATATACTGCGGCTCTGGCGCAGACAGTTGACCAGCTTCCACGAGGAGTCAGTGGGGCAGCCCAGGTGGCGGCCCAGCAGGATCGTAGTGTTCTGGACGCGGAATTTATCTTCTATCATCGCCCAATCGGCGAGTGCCGAGCCGCTCTGAAACAAACGCAAAATTATATATTTATTTATTGACGTTTCGCATATTTTCAGGCTGCGTCGTCAGAACTAGATTTAATTTACTATCTCTATTTTTTTTCGACGTTTCCACGTAACGACGTCGTCATCGCGAAACGGTGCCGGTAACGTTGCAAATTTATGACCAGGTTTGCACGTAATATCAACGCACCGCAATGTGGACAGTGAACGTAAGACCCCCACGACAACGGCTAAGTAGAGCCGAGGTCCGAGTCTCAAAGACACCCTCTAGTTGAGCCGACCGAGTCAGGTTCGAGTGGTCTAGAGGCACCAGACAGAGAGGAGACTCCCCCCTGGGGAGATGACATCCAACTGGAATACCTCTAGAGCCCTGCCTTTAGGATCTCGCTGTCCCCAAACCCGGTGAAGGTAAACCCGCTGTAAAGGTCATCTGTCACCACAGCATCATCTTCACCAGCCTATTAATGTCCCCACTGCTGGGGCACAGGCCTTCTTTATGGATGGAATAAAGAGATTGGGCTATGACCCACCACGCTGGCCCAGTGCGGATTGGTATGTGCTAACGACTTCAGAGACAGCCGGGACCAACGGCTTAAGAGCCCTTTTACAAAATTGCGCCGCTGCCGTACTGATCGGCGCGTAGGTAGATTTGTACTAGTATATATTGCATTTTACGGGTGATGTTTCGAGTCTTATAAAATATTCATTAATGAACTAATTATAAAAATTTATACATATTTCAGTAATTTAAAGACTGTAAATAAGTTTTATGAAAGTTTTTGATAGTATCCTTTTTTCCCTAAACTAGCTGCGGTAGAACGATCAGTACAAAAAAAGGAAAATAGTATTCGAAAATATTCTAAATTAACTTATCGGAAACAGTCAAAATCTTTTCTAAGGGGGTAAACGAGGCGCTCAAAAATAACGATTTTTTGCAAAAAATGTTAAAGGCCTCTTAACGTTCCTTCCGAAGCACGGAGGAGTTCGAGATAGTAAATTTTTGGTCACTTATTCAAAGTTGCTTAACTTCAACGATCGCAGCCGAACGCGCTAACCACTTGCGCCATCATGGCGAGCAGTCCCGCCGAGGCTGCGCCGGTGATAGGGCCGAACAACGTATTCATTACTAGGCTAATGACAATGATGAGGTTTGAAGAACTCACTTGCGCGATGCCTTTAGTGACAATGTCCCTAAGGCAAGCAGCCCGGCCGAAGCTGCGCTGGCGCCGGTGTCGAAAAAAGTGATCATTAATAAAATAGGCCGACAATGACGAAGTTTAAAGAACTCACTTGGGCGATGACCTTAGTGACGATGTCTCTAGTAGGCGGGGCTAAGGCGAGCAGTCCCGCCGAAGCTGCGCCGGCGCCGGGACCGAACAACGTGATCGAGTGGCGGTCGCCGTTGAACGCATCGATGTTTTCATGGACCCAACGAACTGCCATCACTTGATCTAGAATGCCGTAGTTGCCGGGGGAGTTCTCGTCGCCGGTGGAGAGAAAACCTGTTGAATTTGATAAAAAAATATATAATAATAGTTCACCGAAGGGAGATAGTGCCCAATTACCAACGAGGGAGTCTATGTCGCCTTAACACACCCGAGTTGGCAACGAAGGTGTAGTTTGAATTTTATTAATTTACCCGAGTTAGGAATAGCTCTTTTTTGGGGGATAATTAGCGCTTTATACTATGGGTAGATACCATGAAATAGAAGACCATTTAAAAACTAAGATTAAAGCTCTACGAGCGTTTTTACATTTAAAAACATGTTTAGAAACAGCATATCATGTATCATTTTCCAAATAAAATGATACTTTATTCAAAATGACTGATTGTAAGTTCTTTTGAATCGTCCAATATGTTTTCCTTCTACCCATTAAGAACATCTTTTAGCTGATGACAAGAATAGGCGCAAGAGATTGTAGGAATGCCAAAGGGCAAGATCTTCCTCCGAGCTGGGTGATGGTAGCTCGGGGGCCGCGGCCCAACTGATGTTGGTCGGGCATCGTATATATGGAGTGTTTGGCTCCGAATTTCTCTTGCGCGATGTAGGCTTCCATACGTTGTGAACGCAGCGCCGGTAGCGTCATCTCTTAGGGAGGCGAGTGACTATTTCCTCTATGTTCATTATATGTGGGGCATGTAGATGTCGCCGCCACAAGATCATCAGTATTTAACAGAAATTGCAACATTTACATAAAATCATGTCGCTAGGTCGCTTCCAATATATTCTACTACTAATTATACCAACGTCCACTCACATTTTGATAGCTGTGTCATACAGTATAAATATTTGGGTATTGGACTTTTGTAAATAATAGATAGTGTAGAACCTTACCTAGCGCCCCCAAGCGGTAGTTGAAGGAGACAACCACCACGTCGTAGAACCCCGCCAGAATATGTGCCGGGAACAGATTGGACGCGCCCGACGAGAACTGACCCCCGTGAATGTACACCATTACGGCGTACTTCTGCGCTGTCGACCCCGCCTCCGTCTAAAAAGAAGGCCAAGAGGATTGTTTTCTTTCTTTTTATATATTTTTTTATAGCTAGGCAGGCAAATGACCAGGCAGCAGACGGGGCTGGGCTGGTTCGCGTGGTTTTTTTTCTAGTAAATTATCATTAGATTTAAACATTTAGCAGTAAAATGCTTAAAAATAAAAATATTTCTTTCAATTCATTAATTGCTTTAATGTAAACAGCTACTGCGTTGATGTTCTTAATTGTTAGGAATAAGGTTTGTAATGTATGATCGAAGATTATTGGAAAATCATAAAAACTTCTAATTTCCTTCATAAGTAAAATGCAAATAGCACACGTGCGGAGTCGAGGCGAGTGGCTAATGAGAACACACAAAAGCCCGAGACCTTCAAAATACCTTTCATTCACACACATATAACATTATATTGAGCAGAATATAGAACATCTGATAATTACAACTGCTGCATAACAAAACGCGTGGTTGCTTGCGTAACTTTCCGCATCAGCGCAACAATTACCTCTGGGGATTTATAATTATAATATAATGGGACTGTGAAATTTTTACACTAGAGAATATTTAAATAATGGTAACAATAGTCTATTACATAAGCATAATAATATTTTTATATTCATACAATTCTATAAAGAAAATGGGCGCTCATACTAAAGGCACCTTACCATCGTACAGGGTTAACATATTTTGAAAAAAGACGATCGTTAAGGCCGATGAAATGAGATGCTATATCGTCTATCTATACTTATAATAAATTTGTAGAGAGGTCAATTCTGTACATGAAATATATTTTCAAAATAACTATCAGGGGGTGCTTAGTGATCGATACTGATGCCAAAAATGCAATCAGTAAAATTTTTGTATGTCTGTCTGTCTGTCTGTGTGTATGTTCCTTATAGAAACAAAAACTACTAGACGGATTTTAACGAAACTTGGTACAATTATTCTTCATACTCCTGGGCAGGTTATAGTATACTTTTCATCACGCTACAATCAATAGGAGCGGAGTAGTGAAGGGAAATGTTGGGAAAACGGGAGAAGTTACTCCATTTTTTAAGCTTCCGTCGCGTGTGCAGCCTTAATGATTAAAGTTACATAGAAATCGTGTATGACAGAAATATTCTACATAAAATTTTCTAAAAAATATCCCGCAACAGCATATGTCTATCTTTTATGGTTGACTCACAATAACACGTGTAACTCCTGATAGCTTAGCAGTTCGGAGCATTCTGATTATATTTGTTTACTCTTCCGTTTATAATACTCTCACTCATCCCAAATTTAAAAAAGTTAACATTATTACCTATCCAATAAAAAGAGAATCATAGAAATCGGTATAGAAACACAAACTTATACATGAAATAAGCCATCGCGCCGTCGCACGTGAATACTGAATCATGCTATAAGGATTATTTTTGTGTAACGGTTGCCGCGCTCGACACGGGTCGCGGCGGCGGCGGTAGGGTATAAAAAGGCGGGAGGTCCGAAAGCGAGCTTCCCCGCCCCCCCGATCCTGAGAGACTTTCAGTCGCTCTGTCTTAAACCGATACGGATGCACATCAGAGTGCATCCGTCCTCTAAGCGCACTATGCAGTAGTATTTACTGAGGCAGCGCTGCATCATCCCCTTCTCAGGGGTTGATCGCATCAGATGAAGCCTGTATGGCCCTTAGGCCATAGGCATCCCCCACGGGTGTGTTTTAGTCAGTAAGAGACTGATATAACCCTAGAGCCGGCTGAAGGGTATCCATAAGGATTTCACACCCGCTCGCCCGCCTGGGAGGAAACAAAAAAAAAAGAAAGCGAGCTTCATTCAATATTTGGCTGTTGATGCGTTCAGAGCGTTCGACCTTATTGACAGACAATAATTGATATTAAGAAACCGTGCTTATCTTAGAATAAAAACCAAACATTTGTAAACAAAATTAGCAAATAAATCATGTAAAACGTGTAGAAAATGAGTACTGGAAAACGGAAATATGAGAATTTTAGATTGATTATAAATACAGGTAATAAAAATGACCGTTTTTATCTATCTTTATATATATAATTCTTCTGTGAGTGTGTATGTCACTGAACTTCTCTTAAACGACTGGACCGATTTTGATGAAATTTTTTGTGTGTGTTCAAGGGGATCTGAGAATGGTTTAGATTCACAATTTTGTCCGCTGGACAACCCCTATTTTTTAGGGGCGGTACGAAGTTCGCTGGGTCAGCTAGTATATGTATATAAAAGTCAAAGGTGACTGACTGACATAGTGATCTATCAACGCACAGCCCAAACCACTGGACGGATCGGACTGAAATTAAGCATGCAGGTAGATGTTATGACGTAGGCATCCGCTAAGAAAGGATTTTGATCAATTCTACCCCCAAGGGGATAAAATAGGGAATGAAAGTTTGTATGAAACTTTGTCAATTTTAAACCGATCGGGCTGAGACTGCATGCAGATATAAGAATAATCATAGATGAATGTCATTGTGTATAATACAAGCCTGAGAACAAAAACTGTAGTCTACACTTCAGCTCTACACCGAAGCGAAGCGAGGGCGGACCGCTGGTTTTTGAATAAATCCGAAAAATCTTCATGTCATTTAATTTTAAAGAGATCTATAAAATCAAGCACATTTAAAGCAATAAACTATTATCGATTTATTTGTTAGCTATTATATTCAGGCTACTTATAAATTCGGCCTATTATCTAATTGACCCAAAGCATAAAAAAGTACCGTGTCAATGCGGTGAAGTACAATAAAATGGAGTCATCTGTTAATTGCAATTAAGCAACATCATCTGAGGACGCACCGGCCGCCGCGCTCGCGAATAACCGTGTTACGTCACCCAATCATCCGTACAATGAATCGTTAATCGGCACCGAAACGAGTTTAATTGCTGCAATTTGTCACTGGTGCATGCATTCGTACAATTTCCTAGCACTAGCACTGCCCATATGGTTGCGAGCGAATGTGAACTTTAAACTGTTCAGCGCAGAGTTCCTTTTTGTATTCGAAAAGACTTAAACGAGAGTAGACCTATAGATAGATATTCACCAAAACTGTATTTCTATAGACACCAAAAAGTGAGATTGCCGATTTTCACGTAATAAATGTTGTTCAGTTAGTTTTATGAGTATTTTGGGAGTAAAGTACCTAATAAAAAAAACATTTACATTATACTTGAGATTTTATTTTATCACAGAATAGTAAATATTGTTCATCAACAATCATGAAGTTCATTATGACTTCCAAGTAATTAAATGAAAGTGTTAACGAAAAACACATATTAAAATTGTCTAGGCATTAAAACAATATGTATACAACGCACACACGTATTGACGCCGCGGCGCGCCGCACCGTATACTTCGGTTAATGTCCCAGGAATAACAAATTCTTCTAATGTCATTATTTTTTACAAAAATATAAAACAGATTGGGGAATTATTATACCAATACCATACCAAAGAAGTGTGGGATTTTAATATAATTAAAGTTTACAGGGATTCAGAAAGCTATTTCTTTTTTATTTGCATTAGAAATACGCATGTAATGTATAGAATAAACATTCAAATTACAAAATCATATTATGAAGAAGACCCTTTGATATAAGAATTAAAAAGATCGAAAAAGCTCCCGTTTACTCGTAGCAGGAATCGAATCCAACACAACATTATGGATTTTAAAGGTTTGGTTTATGGCCACTGGCCCAATGCCGCTAATCTTTGACCAAAATAAGTCAATACGTAATAAAATGGCGTAAAAGCGACGTCTATTTAACGTGAGTATTGTATAATTATTCAGTTATAGATTATTCGGTTCGTGGTTACGACTAATTTAGCGCTAATTAGAGGAGGCCAGAGGTAGCTTTAGCGTTGTATTTTGACTTCAATTGAATACAATTTGAATAACATTAAATAGTTCATAGGTAAATATAAAATCGGAACTTCCCACTCCATGTATTTAATGTTTGTTTTTTTTTTATTTACTTTTGAGATGGATAACTTTTATATTATCATGATTTGACATTTTTGCATTTTCAGGAAGTCACGCTTCAAGACTTTACTACTAAACAACACTGAAAAAATAGAGACAGGTGTTAAAGGAGATTGCTCAGCTTCCATACATGTTTGGCCTAAAGACCAATAATCATGAATGAAAAATTGTTTCCTAGATTCGAAATTATATATAAATTACTGTAGAAACGAATATTATTGACGGACACCCCTGAGAACTTCTATAAACCATATACACTGAACATATTAAAATAATAAAAAACAAATAAGTTATGTAGTAAACTAGGTAAATCAAGCCAAGTACCGAAATTATGGATTAGATTCAGGTATTTATGGCATGTACATTAACAGATAGTTGCCTGTTTTTAAAGTTAATGCATAAGAGTTACTTTTATAATCAGGTGTCATTTCCGGTTATAATAAAGTACTCTGTGACAGAAACTGTGTGATGATTGTGAATGAGCCACAGATTAGAGAGAATTTTTAAACTCTCGTTAACCAAAGAAAGCTAAGAGATTTAGGTTCTATAGCCATATATTCAGAAGCTTCATTATTTTTGTAATGTTTTTAAGATAACCATATTTTAGATTTTTAGTGCATCACACCTTATAATTTTATTAATTTATAGTCAGGGAATGTAGGCCCATAGATAGATAGATACCTTAAAGTCTAACATATATACAGATTATAATGTGTTTATGGAGGTGTTTGGCGAAATATGTATGGCAATAGACTTTATGATGTCGCCTACCATCTATAATAATTGTCTGAGCACATTTGCATCTAGTGAAAATGATAATACAGTTGTGGATATTAATACCACAGTGTAATAAAAAAAATGATTTATTTTATCGATTTTTACGAAATAGATTTGTTTTTATGTTATATAAACAACTTCGATCAGTCTTTGGCTGAATGTTACTACACCCATAGCCATTAAAAATGATTCGTATGTTTTCCAAACCGGTAAAATTAAAAGTCCTTTTTAAAGTAAATATATTATACAAAGGTGTCCTTTGAAATCTAATGACTGTAAATTAAATTATAAATTACGCCAAGAATTATCGTGTATGTCAATATTTTTTGTGCATTTAGGCCAATTTGAGCAATCTCCTTTAGTTTTAAGTTTCGAGAATCATGTTAACTTTAGTTTTAAGTTTAGAGAATCATGTTAAATGTAGTTTTAAGTTTAGATGATCATGCCAGAATCCACATCACGCTCATTACTTGACCAAAACTTTGGTTGCGTTATTGCTCTCGGTTGTGAGCGCTTATTGGTTCAATTGTTTGATGTCGCGTCGTTTGATTGGCTACTGTCTATTAGGTAGAAGTGTAGTGGGGGCGAACCGGCGGCATCGGTTCCTGTACTAACTGTCTATGATCACCTTTCTTACCTCTTTCTATGTTCTGTAAATGTCTCATTTAAAACTCACATTGGGCGAGAATATGTTCAAATACAAGCAGTCTTCGTCCATGTCCCTTATGCCCTTAGTGTCCCCCGTCATGCTCGCCGGTTGGGGACACGCGGGCCCCCAGTCGACCGCCTGTATTAGCTGCCAACCGGGATGTTGTCGCGGCGGCTGCAAAATATTACTATACATTAAACGTGTCAAATACGACTGTGAAACTTATTTGTAGGAGATAAAAATGAAATTTGAATTCATACTATTATTATAAATGCGAAAGTGTGTCTGTTTGTCTGTTACCTCTTCACACTTTCACTGCTGAACTGATTTGAATGAAATTTGATATAGAGATAGTTGTGGACGTAGGATAGGTTTCATCCCAGAAAAGGGGTGGATGTTTTTATGGGAAACCAATTAAACCAGGTCATGGGCACCCACTAGTAGGACATAATTTTGAATTACTTGTTAGTTTGTTTCTTGTCTTAATGAAGCTGCCATACTCTAAAACATAATAATAAAAATATCTTTGACTGTAAAATGTCTTATTATGTATTAATACTATGAGATATATGGATATCAACATCATATTATGATAAGTCCCAATTTCAAATAAACAATATTGAAACAGTGTATTTACAAACAAATAATGTTAGGTTAGTAGAAATGTTATAAGAAATGGTTGTACTTGTGTAATTTTACTGAAAATAATCTTATTTCGGGAATTGGTTATAATAATTACGATAAAACTTTGCGTATAATAATTACAAAACATGAATGTGATTTATAAATTTTACTGTTCATATAGACAGACAGTAATTATAAAGTAGCAAGTTATCAATACTCTGTATTGAATAATGACTTAGTTATGTATAAACATACCTTAAATCTGCCTTCTAAAACAGGCGGTCGAGCATATGGAATGCCTAAGAACACAGAAACTTCTCCTTGAATTCTTTCCACAGGTGTCAACCAGGGTCTGTACCCAGAATTAGGATCTGGGTTATCATATAAATAAACCTTAAAAAAAAACAAACTGTACATAACTGTACTATAAAATCTCCTAAAATTAACACAAAATATTTTGAAGTGAACTTGACATTGATTCTTTTTAAAGCATGTTATAAATAAATACATGATCAACCAATTTTATTCTGGGTCTAATATAAGATTATTTTAAATTGTCCACTATAATTATCTTAGAAAATTCTATGTTAGCATATGTTTCCTTTTTTCATACCTTTTTAACTTTATTAAAGTGTATTTCAAAAATATATTATAATTTCTCTTAGGAAAAATTAATTTTGTTAATGCCAATAACTCTTGGTTCAAGTGTAAACACTGTGCATAAAAAAAACAGGAATTATGAAACTTGCACTTAAAGCATAAAAATATAATTTGAACTTTAGCAAACTTCTTTTACCTTAAACCCTTGCACCTGACCATAATTGGTAGTGACAAAGATATCTCTTTTTAGTTGTCTGGAGTCTCTTCGTTCCCTTCCTTGTAAGTCTTCACGCCATCCTCCGAGAACACCCGGGAATAATGCATCAGGATTATTTGGGTCTCTATTCTAATGGGACAAAAGCATACTAAATAAATTTATTATATTTTGTGGATTTTTAAGAATTTAGCTAGTAGATTTAATTTTACTAGAAAATATTCCTCACAGTTCTCATGAGTCACAAACATGTATCCTGTCTAATGCCTGGAGGCATAGGTTTTATAGGTTAACTCCATTAGAATTAGACTAGTTTTATCACCAAATTATAGGTAAAATCTTCTAGATATATCAAAACTTAAAAGTTAATATAATAATGCAACTTTTGTTGTTTGTTAGACAGATTATAGTATTATTTAATATTTTTCATTGATATTTATACTGCAGTAGATGTATGAATAAATTAGATAACTTACTGGAGTGTATTTGTATTGATCATCCAAAGGGTTGGGGTTCAGTGGATTGTATGGCAGGGGATTGTATGGAAAACCTCCAGGCTGATTTATATTCGGATTAAAGGGGTTGAATCGAGTGGGGTTTGTTCCGTATCTCCTGTTATTGTACACATACGTTCTGTAGTCTGTATCACCGGGATTTGGCCTTTCTGTAGCTCGCGAGGGATCGTAATTTTGGTTGTATTCGCCATACTTTCCGTTGTACAAGTCTTTGTTAGATTGACACTGCACTTTAGCACATAGGAAAACGGAGGAGATGACGATGATACAGTCTTTAAACATTTTTCACATGTCAGTAGACGTTACGCTCCGGATACACAAACTTTTCTCGCGTGAGTGAATCACTTAAAAAACAACCATCCTTTTGTTTATAGTTTCATGAACTTAACACTTTTATGAATTAGAACTCGTCTGAAAGCTGCTTCTAAGTTACCTAAACAATATAAAGCGGTCTAATTCTTATTTTTAAAGTAATTCAGCACTTCTTATGTGATTCCAATGAGTCACATACAGGTACTAACGGAGCACTGTACCTTGTATGTTTATCATAAAATCCCTAGTTTTTATCTAGTACAATGTCGCGATACGTTTAGGCCTTATCATTATAATTCATCGTATTATTATCAGTTTTACACACAATGTGTGGCAACGCCCTGAAGAATTAACAGTTTTGTTGTTTATCATTGGCGAAGTGAAGTGAGGTGCGCATCGGCATCTCTCTTACATGTCAACGTCACAGTGACAGTGACAAATTAGTTTTTAAAGTTTAAGGCAATGGAGCTATGATTGTTAAAGCCATAATTTTTAAAGTTTTAAATTTCTGACTAGGTATATTAAGGGTGTGTTATGGTTCTAATATTTTTTTAATAACTTTTTTCTTTCTTGATGATAACGCCGTGTTAATGGGAAAAAACAAGTAAATGCCCAAATTACAGAAAAGAGATATTTCATTACAAAGATTTGGCAATGACTTGTGAAAAAAACTATAAGTAGGTATATGAATTATAAAATATTGTTCTGACAATATTTATCTTTTTAGTTCAGTAATTGTTGCATTCCTAAAGTCTTTAATAATGCAATAAAATAATTCATTTTGAGTAAAACCCCCATTAAGTAGTTTTTCTCTATATAAAACTAAAATGAAAATTAAAACTCCAGGAAAGTATTGACTATTTTTTATGTTGACCCATTATATTGGGCTGAGTTACAACTTTAGGAGCCTGCGCTGGGTTATTCGGGAGCACGGAGCGGATGTCTGCTTCGCGTATTTGTTTCACATCACTTCACAGAGCAGCGCTGCGTAAGGTGGATTACCCGTCGCAGCGCTTCTATACGAAATGACATAAAACTGCAAAGTGTGGTATCACCGTGAGATGTGAGGTTGCCAAAATTGGAAATTTCCAGGTCAAATAGAAAGGCAATAGAGGAAGCCTCCCAAATTCAGGCATAAGTGCCTTAAATCTTCTAACATCCAAAATGTAGAAAGAGTCCGCTGACCGTTGGGGACAAACGCGGGCGTCCATGGCGGCGACCGTGGGAGACCAGTGATTCTCCGGCCTCTTACCGCCCAATAGTTCAGTTAGACGAAACTGGCATCATTCATAGCTGAACACATTTTTCGACATATGGACGCGGAGAAGCCAGGGCTGTCGGGGCATCAATCAATATAGTATACGGAAGGAATGCTCCACCGTGGACTTGATGATGGCGCTTCGTGAAATGATACACACGACATTGAATCGAGGAGAAAGAGTAATTGCAGTATCGTTAGATATTGCAAATGCCTTTAATTATCTTTCCTAAAGTTTTTTAAACCAAGTCATTGCGCCATCACAACCTGCCATTATATTTGAAAAGTTCATAGAGCACTATCTCGAAGATTGGGAAGTGCTCTACATAAAGAAGTATGCGATATTGCACAGGGGTTCTTGGACCTTTTCTGTGAAATATGGGATACGATTGGGTTGTCCGTGGGTTTAGCAAGCTGAAACGTACGACTCTTACGCAGATGATACGTTGATCACTGCTAGAGGGAGCGAATATAGAGAGGCAAAGAGAAGAATCACGGTCGGATTCTCATTGGTGGTGGGGAGGATTAGGTTGCTGGGTCTGAATGTTCAAAATGGAAGCGACTATCATTAATGGTCAGGGTAGTAAAGCTATAAGTAAGAGAGAGAGAGAGAGAGAACGATTTACAGTCTACGTATTTTGAACGTGAATTGGTCAGATAAACTAGTGAAAACGACACTAGGTAATAGGGTCAGTTCGCCTGTTCGCGTCCATCGCCCAATTCGCGTCCATTTTACGGATCTCCCTTAAAAAATTCTCAATAATAAGTAAACCAACACACCAATCAAACGAAAAGTAATTACCGCTAATACCTTAATATATAAGAGGCACGAACACATGGTCAAAAGGTAGGTGCGCCAAACAATGCCGTTTAAAAAAAATAATTAGTCTCGGTTATTCATCAAGGAAGTGCGTACACGCGGGATGTTTAGATAAAAAATAGTGTGCAGCGGCGCAATGGATGGTAAGATTTTTATTTTTTTATGTTAATTTTAGGATACATAGCTGTTTCTAGACTTTTATAGTGAAGAAAGGAATGATATTAATTATAAATTTTCTTATGTTTTTTATATTTAATAAATAAAATAAGGTGGACGCGAATTACTACATCGAAATTACAAAACTTCCAATTTGCGTCCGCAATGGACGCAAACTAAACCTACAGGGAATAATAATAAACCAAATTGCGTCCACTATTTTCATTAAATACAATTAATCAATTATAATTTAAAATATAGGTGTTGATTATTATTATAATACATTTTTATTAATACTACGTGTTTTTAATGCTATTTTTAAATGAAATCAGTAATTTCAATCAATCAATCAAATACTTTATTTGTTTCATTCTTATTTTTTTCTATTTGAGATGAGTTCTTCGGAGACAAGAAAGTAGAAGGAAAAGAGAATATACACAGACGACGATTTAAAGAAAGCGTTAAATGAAATTCGAGAAAAGAATAAATCGGTAAGACACATAGACATTTTGTACAAAATCAGTGGGCGCAGACCAAATGAAGTAAAGAAACCGGGAATATCTGAAATGTCTAACAAAGCACGAAAAGATAATCAAAGAACTCTAGCAACCATATCTACTGCTGCATGGAGTAAGTATTAAGAAGATAAAGAGCATATCAAGAACGAAAAGCAGGAAGCAATACGAAAAGAAAGTTAGAACGAATAGAGAAACAAGAACAGAGTTTAAAACACTCTCAAACGGTTCGTAAAACTGCTCCAAAACGAAAGAAGAAGGTGCATGCTCTTCAAGAAGTCACACAGGAAATGGTAAATCAGAAATTTAAGAAAGATTTTTTTCTGAATGTGACCATATACTTATTTCAGACGTAAAAGACGACGATGAGAAAAACATACCTTGTGATTTTAGGGTAAAATTAACAAAACTGATTACTGTTTATTCTTAATGATGCAATCATTATTTACCTACTACTTATATAATTTTAAATTCAATCAATATTGAGAAGAATATTTTTTATTTTTTTAAAGTGATAATAACTTTAATGATAATAATGTTGGTTTTAATATTTATATTCTAAAATAAAGAAATTGTTAAAATAGGTACAATCTTTCTATACAAATTCTTAAAAATATCACCACTATATTTCTTTTCTAAGGTGGTGGACGCTAAATGGTCCACGGGTGGACGCAATTTGGATTTTGTGGACGCGAAGTGGGTAAAACGCCTTATTCCGAAGTTTATCTATTTAAATAAAAACAATAGATGTTTCGAACAAAACTGAAAGTTAATCTTAAAATAGACTATATAATGAACACATTACACAATTTTTTCATAGAAATTAGTGCTGGGATATTTTTATTATCGCCGTCAAACTTTTCAACTGCACTAAATGGACGCGAACAGGCGAACTGTACCTACTTACTTATTGTTATTCTATGAATTCGACGAACTCCTTGGCCGAGTGGTTTGTACGCCGGGTTTCATGGTGTCGCCGACCCGAGAGGTCCCGGGTTCGAATCCCGGTGGGGGCAGATGTTTGTGTGATGACTGATAGCATTTGTACTCCAGTCATGGATGTTTAATATGTATTTCTATACAAATATACATATGCAATATATGTATTCTATCCGTTACCCTAGTATCCCTTATCACAAGCCTAACAGTGCTTACTTTGGGGCTGGGCTAATTGGTGTGTGTTGAAAAAAATAATAATTTAGCGAATATCCTAATTATTGTCAGGTAAAAATTACTGTATTAGTTATGGTTCAGCCTGACTTTATTCAATATTTAATCCTGAGTTCTTCTGCTTCTGAAATTTTCACCCATGTAAGAAGTAATTAAGTCCTGAGTGAATACTAAAGAAATGATCACTGTGAAAAATTATTATGTAAGCATATTATACGTTTTACTTAAATATATAAAATAAAAAAATTAAAGAATTTTGTTTTTCAATCTCAATTTTTATAAAAATCCTTATTCGTTACTTCCCTTCACTATATTTTTTTTACCTACGCATATTACAACTACAATAAGTGTTACCAATACATAGATCTCAGTTTTTAGAGTTAATTCTAAATTTTGTTTTACTACATAAGAATAGAATATAACAAATGTACAAATAGAGTTTTACTGCATAAAGAACATCCAAAAAACATAGATACCGATGAGAGGGTATGCATATATACTTTGTAACGCAGTTGGTTTCTTAATAAATAAATTAAAAAAAACTACGAGGTCCGGGCAGCACTCGGAACAGCACCCTCCGCTAACCGGGCGGATGCACTAGGTACCAATCATACTATCGCGAACTTAATGGTCGTTTATTTTTCTTAAATACCCTGTATTTATTTTTAACTAGCTGTGCTACTAACTAGCTATATTTTCCCGTAGTAAAACGCCCTATGTGTTAATCCAGGGTGTCAGCTAACTCCATACAAAATTTGATTAAAATCGCTCCAGTCGTTTAAACGTGAAGAATACACACTCACAAATTTTCGCCTTTATAATATTAGTGTGATTATAACTAAATATATGTAATATCAAATAAAATTATATAACAAGAAAAAATCGTACCATCGTACATTATCTTTTTAAATTTCGTAGATACTCATTGCTTGATGTGAATAACTAAAAAATATTAAAGATGTGATCTGTTTAGAATTAAGTACTTTAGGCTTCAGCTAGGAAAAAAACCTCAACTTATGAGTTGTGGTATGTTAGGTGATGGCGGCAGGTTATAATAAATTTAATATAAAGACGTAGATAGTTTGGTGTCCGTTTATTGAAGAAGGCTTAATGGTACACAACATACTTATTTATAATATTGGTGCACTACGTAGTTACACACACACACACTAACATAAAATATAACACAATATTATTACAAAACATCAGCATTTCACGTGGCCTACTTTCGTGTCATTCAATATTGCGTTGTATTATAAATACATATTTATTAAATTATTTTCATACTATCACAGAGTACCAAAATTATTATTTTACTTAAAAGAACTAAAACTCAATTAAATAATTTTAAAATTTCGAAAGTATAAAGTCAAATGATGGATGAAATAATTTTTGACTTATTTTCGCCGATCTTTCAGGATTTTCCCGCTCAATTAGCCTAAGTGCATGTTGACTTCCCGCCGAAGTTGGGTCGGCCGCCATTAGTTTCAAAAGCAGGAACGACCCGCGCCGCGGTTCACGCTGTTCAATCTCTTTAATTACTCCCTGGTGATTCAGATTATGGATAGCTCTACGTTTGGTCAAATGCTCTTATAATTTAAGATTTTATAGCCACTCTTGGGAATTACGCTAACCACGGCGACATGATACCATGCGACCGACGCGACGTCTAGGATCGTAAACCTCTAAGAACCTAAATTAATTAGCATAAAGTTCCTGTCGTGTAGCCCTCCTGTTACTAAGTCGGGTAATAATAATATGTAAATCAACAGTGCAATGTCCACTTTTGGAGACAATTACGTGATTTAATACAAGTCTTAGAGAAACCTAATGTTTCAAGTAATTTACGAACATAGGTATTAGTTATTATTAACATAGGTAACTGCAAGCGCTTTCAGCTACGGCCCCGTTGTTTCGCACATAGTTAAATTTAGTGAATATCACACCTTATATATAGTACCTACCTAGAATGGGTAAAAGTTTTGCATCATCCCCTTCTCAGGGGTTGATGTCTGACGAAGCCATAGGCATCCCCCCCACCGGTGTGTTTCAGTCAGTAAGAGTCTGACATAAACCTACCCAGAGGAGCTCGATGGTGCAAGTGGTTAGCGCGTTCGGCTGCGGTCGTTGAAGTTAAGCAACTTTCGCAGTGGTCGGTCATTGGATGGGTGACCGAAAATTTACTATCTCGAGCTCCTCCGTGCTTCAGAAGGCATGTTAAGCCGTTGGTACCGGCTACATCTGCAGTCGTTAGCACCCACCAATCCGCACTGGGCCCGCGTGGTGGGTCATCGCCCAATCTCCCTATTCCATACATAGGGAAGGTCGGTGCCCCAGCTGTGGGGATATTAATAGGCTGATGATGATGATGATGATGATAAACCTACAGCCGGCTGTAGGGTTATGGTATATACAAGAGGATTTCACACCCGCTACTCCGCCTGGGAGGAAACAAAAAAAAAACGAGCGAGCCTTACAGTAGTCGCGTATGATGTGTAACAGTTGAAACCTCACCTTATAATAGTAAAAAAGAAATAAAACCTACTACAAAAGGATTAAGCCATTTGAACATTATGTTTTAAAATCAAATCAAATAGCGCGCGCTTTAGCGACTTGCTGTTACACACTTCCGTCCAATTTCACGAAATTACTCCCACAAATTGCAGGAAAGCGAGAGGAAGGATGTTACACATCGAAAAAGTGTAAAAGTTTGACAAAATAGTGGTTATTTAAACAGATATTTTAACTATGTATCCAACTATATATCACACAACAGGCCATTCTTTAGGTGCATAAATTAAAAATAATTACTTACAATTGGACTTAGAGACGTTAATAAAATTTTATGCTGATGTAAAGTGACCTGTTGTACTTACAATGCTATTGCTATCGCAAAGAACGATACAGCACTGATATTAATTACGTTTAAAATAAAAATTGACGTTTATATTCATAAACATGTAAGGTCGAATCATGGCGTATAATGACGACTTAGTAGATCATAGAAAGCTAATAATTCATTAACCTTAAAATTAAAAAAAAATATCAACGATAGCCTATTCATGTCCCCACTGCTGGGGCACAGACCTACCCTATGGATGGAATAGGGAGATTGGGCCATGATCTGCCATCGGGCCCAGTGCGGATTGGTGGGTGCTAACGACTGCCATAAGAATTCATAAATGAACATAATTATTGTAGATGTTTCATACATATATATTAACACCACATTTTAGCCCAACTTCATATCTTTAGATGCGGCAAATATTTATGTACCTAGTAATATGAATATAATATTTATCTATGTACCTACAATTTTGCAATATCGATTTCATACTTCTCTGTGCTACATTATAAAAGAAGAATAATGTTAGATAATGTTACGATGAGAACAGGCTGAAAGGCTCCCGTGTCGTGATATTTTCCATTTTCTCTAATGAGTTTTCTACCATTCATTTTCTAAAAGTGACTGTTTATGTCTTGCTATTTTTTATATAATTTTAGAATAACACTTCCTCTAAATTTTACCAACAATTTCACAACAATTTTCCCAACACTTTCTTTTTAAACTTTGCTTAATTTAGTTACAAATCTATAATGCTAGCTCATTTGACTTGACTTCGTAACGATTATTCTTTCTCCCGTTGGACCGTAACGGTGCGCATTGTAAAAATTAAGCTATTCTTTTTCCTTGCAGGGTCTGCGCAATGTTGTTTAATTTGAAATAATAATTTTTAAACTAATTATTCTGGGCCAAGTTGGGCGCAGTTTAGGGGAAAGGGTTGCCATGGTATGAAAAACAGGTCAGTAATATAAAATTATAGTACTTTTTCTATTATCATTAAGATGGGGGATAAGAAAGTATTATACCTAAAGAAAATATAACTAGAAAAAAGTTGCAAGGCAGCGCCATTTCTTCGTTTTGTAGGCAACCCACAATCAGGTCAGTGCATTCGCCATGATTGCGAAGGGTGCGGGTTGGAGTCCCGTCTGCTGCCTGGCCCGCGTGGATTTTTTTCTCGTTATATTTTCTTTAGATTTAAACATCAAGCAGTCATAATGCATAAAAATTATACAATAAAAGTAGTTTATGCGACTGTCATATAAAAAGGGGAAACACGGGTCTGTATTATAGGTTGGCTCGAGTGTTTTAATACCTAAATTATATGCAGTTGCATACACTACTTTATCTTCACTCATTGAAATTAAACAAAGTGGGTATATTTACTTTGTCAACTTTGGTGGCAAAAAGGTATTTTGCAAATTTTTTTTTCTGAAATCCTGAAAACAAAACACGATCGGTAGAAAATTCTATGAGAAGCGCGGGAAATTAAGTTTTTAACTGCGTATGCGTGCGCATCTTTTTCTACATTCAGCCTAATATCATGGCCTAATAGCTTAAATGAAAAACAAAAGTGTACTGTAATGATTAAAAAGTTATTTTACGATACAACTAGCAGTACTGTAATGAGTTTTATTTTTAATTTCATGTAGGTATATGCGTTTATAAAGTACGTCTTTATAAAACCATCTTTAATTTCGTAATTCAAATATTTCGACATGGGTGGAGATAAACTTTTTTATATAAACCCATGCTTTAAAACCGCTATTATAGATTGAAACAGTTAACTTATTGCCAACATTTAAACATCAAATGTCATCGTTAAAAGAAAACCAATATAACACCCGTTTCTGTGTTAAGATGGTTTTCTTTTAATAAATTTCATAATAACACTCCTTTGATTCTCAAATCCTCTCCGCGCCAAGGGCTTGTTCATTAGACAGCCACAATTGTCACTGCTGGATGCATAGTATCATGAATTTCTAAAAAAATACAATGTCATTCACGTGCTCTTCACAACCACAGCGCCGAAACTTATCATGAATTTTAAGTTCTTAGAACGCCTCCTGGTTTCAGAATCTTTTAAAGAGGATTCATATCATGGCTGCAGATAAAGTCTTGTCTATAAATGTTATAATTAGGTATTAGAACACTCATGTGATACTATAATCACCAATTATAATAAAATGATAAATCCACATTCGTGTTTTAATAACCCCTCATTATACAATAGTTGCATAAATTAATATTTTTACTTTGCATTAGCATTATATAATTAAAAATTTTTCTTTATATCTTAAAGAATCCGATTTTTTGTTATACGAGTTGCCACGGCAACTCTACAGAGAGCAATGGGCCTTCCATATCTCTTATCTATTAGACAAGTCCGTCCGTCCGTCCGTCCATGGTGCTGTTTCAGCGGCCAAACCGTAAGAGATAGTTAAAGAGAATGTTTAAGTTATAAGTTAAGAATAGTCTGATAAGACTACAAACCGGATTTGAGTAACTACGTTACTCACTTCCGGTTTTCGAGAAATAACGTGATTTCTATTCCAAACGAAACCACACAAAATCTCCGAAGTTCTCAATTAATTAAATACATTTTTTTTTTGGTGAACATTTGGTTCACTGGTTTGCTAGTACGACTATAATATTACAGATTATATTATTATATTACATATTATTATTATAATATTAACAGATATAGGATGAAAATATGGATTTATTTATAAGCTGTGTGTACGGGGAGTCCATATAGCAAATAAATGCGCAAGTGTCTCATAACTCCTTCACAATAAATTAATGGCGACGATCATTTAATAAAATGCCTTCTCAGGACAGATGCGACTTGCGACATGCGACTGAGGCAATCACAACAAGTTTTTTTCTTATAGATAGGTCCGACAAATGACTCCACCCTACCTGATGTTTAGTGAAGGTGAAGTCCAGACGCGAAGATAGCTGATACAGCAGCAGGTAGAACTGCCACACCAGCCATCCTCACCCTGTCAGCCTGCATGTTGCTTCTTCATGCCTCTTTTAAAGGATCCCAGGTTGTAAGAGGGTGGGAAGACGTGAGCGGGCAGAGCATTCCATTTACGGATAGTACAACAAAGATATGAGTCACTAAATTTCTTTGTACGCGTTGGAATTGTAGCCACAGTTAGACGATGACATAAGTTCTTCCCAGGCAAGAGTAAAGTTGCTTAGTGATCATAAACATTTGCTTTAACAGCCAGCTTTAGAAACTGCAGCAGCCAGAATTCACCTCAGAGAATATCATTATTTAATCATGCGCAGGAAAGAAGTCAATTTTGGAATCGCTATATAATGGTATGTAATATGTAATCCATGACGGCATGATACATCGGTTCTTTTATATAGATTAAAGTGCTCGGAGAAACATCTGTCAAGATCAAATAAACAGAACAAAATCAAGATAAACAGGATGGCATTGGAATATAAATATAATGTAGATATCCTTTGTTTATATCTAAATAAAATATTACCAGAAAATTGCGGAAGATGCTGGTCGAATTTAAAATATTAGCAGGTCTAGCAGCCGCTCGCGCAACTTCGTCCGCGTTATCTTTCGTTTTTTCTTGAATCCCTCAGGAACTTTACATTGTTTCGGGATAAAAGGTATCCATATGTCTAAATCCAGGTAATAATAGTTATTTATTATACAAGAGTGGAAAGTTCCTTTTTAACCGCGTGCTCGATTTGGATGACCGAGCAAGCGAAGGATTCTAAAGTTGAATCACGAGCGCAGCGAGTGATTCTAAATTAGAATCCTGAGCGTCAGCGAGGGAAACAAACGAGCACAAGGTGAAAAATCTTTCCACTCGAGTGCAATACGTAACTTTTCATCCCACCTCAGCGAGGAAATGACAAAATGAAAAAGAAAACAATTTATAATGACAAAATATTTAAGCAATAAAACGTGAAAAACTAGAATGGCGCGAAGCACGCAAATAAAACAAAGAAACCAAGAAGGTTCCAAATTTAAATTTTTTCACAATTTAAAAAGTTCTAATCATAAATTTGGCACCATAGAGGTTACATTAAATAGGTTTAATGACGTTTTGAATTTACAATTATATTGAGTACTCATTATATGTGATGTTCTAAATTCAAATCTACTTTGCCGCTCAAGCGAATAAAATAGAATTTTCCAGCCAGATTTCGAAGCGCAAAATTACACTTTCCGAGGTGGTGGGATGAAAATTATATTTATGCCAAATTTCACCAAATACGTTCAGCCGTTTTTGCTTGCTTGAATAGTAAACATACACAGTTTCACATTTATAATCGTCATAATTTTCATCATCAGCCATTAATGTCCCCACTGCTGGGGCACATGCCTTCCTTATGGATGGGATAAGGAGATTGGGCTATGACCCACCACGCGGGCCCAGTGCGCATTTATGCAGCCGCTACCAACGGCGTAACGTGCCTTCCGAAATACGAAGTAGCTCGAGATAGTAAATTTTTGGTCACCCATCCAATGACCGGCCACTGCGAAAGTTGCTTAACCTAAAAGGTCGCAGCCGATCTGCTCACATTTATATCTGCTTCACATTTATAATATTACTAGGATTTTTAATACTCATATGCACAAAAGTGACTTCTTATCCATAAACTTGCACCTAACTTTAATGATAATAATAAGGTACTTATAGCTTTATTCATTACTTTATCCATAAAAAAAGGTTAATTATTTTTATGCATTCCAGTAACAGGCCTAAAACACGACTAAGGAAGTAGGACTTAAAACCTCAATGTTGCGTCATTTTAAATTGTTGTCATCCATGTATCGTCCCATATTCGTCCTCCTTACAAAGACGAACGGATGGGATGATATCAAGTGTAGATACGATACGCGCAAAAGCTGTATTTAACAAGCGAGTCGGTTGGCTCGGCAAATGTTTGTTTGTGTTCGAAAGCACCACCGTCCATTGTCATTGATCCCAGCTGCACCTTATAGGGTGACTAGATTTCATTGGCAAAATATTCAGACACGGTCTATAAATAAAAGAGGTAACGCATTATGGGTTTTCCGCTAGAATAGCGCTCCTTTATGAAGGGTACCTCAATCTAAAGAACACAGCATTTAACAAACATTTACTAACCATACATGCAGTGCCGTCTTTGACCTATTGGGGGCCCTGGGCATATTAGGATAATGGGGCCCCTATGGTCCCCGTTTGGTGATTTAACAGGAACCAGGGACTTTGTATTTGATCTTAAGGGGGCCCCTATCGATCGCGGGGCCCTGGGCAATTGCCCAAAGTGCCCACTGGGGAAGAGGGGGACAGATAGCTCTCTGTGCAGAGAATGCCTGGTAGCAGATGGAACGGCAGCTCATGTAATCCTGGAATGCACGAGTGTGGCAGATCAACGGGCGTTCATCCTCGGGGCACCGAGGACGCTTCTGGAACCCTGTGCGAGTCCTAGAAGGCTACTGCACTGGACTCTGGAAGGAGCTGGGCTGGCTGAGCTACCTGGTCTCTCAACTCTGCACTCACAATGGACCAAAGCGAGGGTTTTACGTGCGGAAACGGGAGCCCACCACAAGTAACAAGTAAATCAAAATATAGGTTAGTAACGAATGGCTTCCGCTGCCCCTCGCAGTCTGTCGCCCTGGGCCATAGCCCCTTTTGACCCTACGGTAAATATGCCTCTAGTTCCATGGGATAGGTGTTTGGGTTTAATCGACAGCTACGCTGACATGAGCCGTAACCGCATCCGTGTTGCACTATGGTTCAGGTAAAGGTGGGGATGGCTGGTGCGGCACATTTTTCGATTGCACACTTCCGTAGCTTAAAGTATTATCATAGCATGAAGTGGGGTAATATGGTCGCTCCTCTCATAAAATTAAAATAACTATATGTATTCATTTACTTCTTCTTCCAGTGCCTCTTCAATCCTGAAGGTTGGCCGCTAGCTTCCTGTATGGCTTTATGTATTTCTATCAGCAGCCATCCGGAACAGCTGTTCGACGGAGGCAATACCGGTCCACTCCCGGATATTCCGGAGCCATGACTTCTTTCTTCGCCCAGCACGTCTCTTTCCGTCCACTTTGCCCATCATTATTTACAAGTTTGTAAAATATCAAAGGTGCGATACTACTGCCAAAACTTATTTCTCTGTTCTGTCTTTCACTCCAAGACACTGAACAAATAGTGTTTTATTAGAGAAATTCAAGAAATTCTGTCTTTACCAATAATTGTAAGAGATAATACAGCATAATCTAGAACAGGGTTCAAAACTATTATTATTTAACAAAACTATATTTATTGAGACTTTTTTGAGTTACATAACTAATACAATTTTAATATTTGCTTTTTCGTATTATTCAATACATTTTTTTACCACCAGTCTGTTCAACGCCTCTGCCACTAAGAATACTTCCGAAGTAGCTATGTCCGGCGCTAAAGGATTTTATTATCTGCACTAATAAGTATCACCAATGATATTACATGTACACTTAATACACTTATACAATTGAACTTCATAGTACTTAGATGGGAAATATTTATAACTAGAGGTCGTCCGCGACTTCGTCTGCGTCAGCTTAGTTTCTTGAAAATCCCTCTGGAACCTAACATTTTTCGGGATAATAGTAGCCTATGTGTTATTCTAGGGTGTCAGCTAACTCCATACCAAATTTTATTAAAATCGCTCCAGCCGTTTAGACGTGAAGAAGTAACAAAGATACACACTCACATACTCACAAACTTTCGCCTTTATAATAATAGTGTAATATTATATTTTTATTCACTGAATTTACTGGGTACATATTCACAGATAGGTAGGTACAACATATTAAACGAATACAGCCCCGAAAATTGCGATTTTTCTGTCCGTATTCGAACCAGAATGTATGCAGCACCGATATAGCCGCAACCTACACTGCAATTCAAAGATGAATGTATAATGAGCCCGCATGATCCGAACGACGAGAGCTGATACGATAGTCGTCCCGTCGTTGTTTGCTAGATGGTGATGGTACCGGCCAGAGACACACCTGTCCATTGAAATCCGTACGTCAAGTTTGAATGACTTCTGGTAAAGCTGACGTATTTGCCGTCCGAAGCAGCTATTTCATGAAACATGGCTTGTCCTTTGGCTTGCCTATTATTTTTAGAACTGCATCTACTACTGTACATATTGGTTGTTTTAGTCTTTTGTTAGGTAATATCCTTTTCTCGATCGTTGGCGCAAGTGGTTAGTGCGTTCGGCTGAGATTGTTGAAGTTAAGCAACTTTCGCAGTGGTCAGTCATTGGATGGGTGCACAAAAATGTACAATCTCGAGCTTCTCCGTGCTTCTTCTGCAGTCAATAGAACCCTCGCAATGTTTAATTACCCACAAAACCAACAAATTTCTAAGTGCCTATGAAATTACAGCATTTTTGATAGAAATATTGAGTTGAAAGTCGATTATGAATATCAATTATTGTAATAAGTTCAGCATAATAATTCGTTCATTGTTTAGGCCTTTATCTCATTTGGTTGAGTAAGTGAATGTATTAACGGGGAAAAAGCGAGTTTTTCCCTTGGACGGCTGCAGGAGAATAGGCGTAAAATTGCATATTTATTCTCACAAGCCCGCTATAAAAGAGTTCGCGCCAACGCCAACTCCTCGTATAGGTATATACTTACCGACGAACGAATTTTCAGGTACACCCATGTGTTAGGAAGTTTTACAAGGGAATGAAAAAGACGATCTGTACAATACAATACAAAAACTCTTTATTAAACACCACGAAAAACATTGAACATTCTGCACAAAAACATTTAGTACAGGTGATGCAATAGGCGGCCTTATCGCTTAAAGCGATCTCTTCCAGGCAACCTTTTGTACCTGTACCCTTAGCACGAACCAAGATCGAATTCGTAAAATTTGCAATCTAACGAATACGATAATGGTTCATAATCTAGCACGAACCATTATCGAATTCAATGTCAAACTTGAACAGCAGCGCCACAAAGTACGTAACGTGAACTAAAAATCAGTACACATTTAACAATGACATTTCGGCCTCGCAAACGTTACGAATTCGATATGTGCTAAGCAGGGGCGTCTTTCCTATAGGAGCGCTGGGTGCGGCCACAATCGGGCGCCGGGCCCTAGAGGGCGCCAGCCTGGCAATCTACATGTGAATGAATATTATAGAATATTTTTTGTAGCAGTCTATACAATGAAAAATTTAATTTGTCACAATTTTTGAAAAAGGCGGCGCATTGTTGCCTTTCGCACCGGGGGCTTTTCGTACTGATTGCATTATTATTAATAGTTATGGCTAATTCACAATTTTTGAAAAAGGCGGCGCTTTGTTGCCTTTCGCACCGGGGGCTTTTCGTACTGATTGCATTATTATTAATAGTTATGGCTAATTGCTGTAGGTATAAGAGAAATAAGCAACAAGCTCCTATATTTTTTTTTGGAATGAAACTTCTTTTTGTACGGAGTGTTTATGGAAAAATCCTATGGAAAAGATGAAAAGGAAATTCGTCACGAGCGTCACACGACTATATATGTATATATGTGTGTGTGTGTGGGAGGGAAGCGTGCGCAGCCCTTCCCGACGAGCATGAAAGTTGCAGGGTAACTTGGCGAAGGCCGAAACGCTACGAGCGTCACACGAGGCAATATAGGGGTAACTCGGCGAAGGCTGAAACGCTACGAGTGTCACACGAGGCAATATAGGGGTAACTCGGCGAAGGCTGAAACACTACGAGCGTCACACGAGGCAATATAGGGGTAACTCGGCGAAGGCTGAACCGCTACGAGCGTCACACGTGGCAATATAGGGGTAACTCGGCGAAGGCTGAAACGCTACGAGCGTCACACGAGGCAATATAGGGGTAACTCGGCGAAGGCTGAAACGCTACGTGCGTCACACGAGGCAATATAGGGCTAACTCGGCGAAGGCTGAAACGCTACGAGCGTCACACGAGGCAATATAGGGGTAACTCGGCGAAGGCTGAAACGCTACGTGCGTCACACGAGGCAATATAGGGCTAACTCGGCGAAGGCTGAAACGCTACGAGCGTCACACGAGGCAATATAGATATTTAAGGTATATATAGATATATATGAGCGATGCTTGCGCTGCTCCATTTCCTTATGCACCGTCTAAGGTTATTTAAGAAAAGAAGTTTTACTTCTGGTCCGTGCATACTAATTTATTTCTATCATTTAGAGAACTAAATGTATCTAAATCCCTCTTCTTCTTATTTGAATCTTTCAGAACTCTACAAGAAATGTCCAAGTCTGAAATAAGCAATGAACTATAAGTGTACATAATTTATGGCTATTTATTATTGAATTATGTATACAGTATTCTAGGTGTATTTAGATGGCTTACAAACTTAGAGAGAGTTTGGTATTAGAAACTAGATGGCTGAGGTTTTGGCACTTAGAAACTAGATGGCGATGTCGATGAATATATTATGTATATAATATAGAAAAAAATAGATTTTTAGAGTACTTTTTATTGGCTTCTGAGCAGTAAACATCTCAGATAATATAAACACTGTCTTTCATTTGGGAACGTATTTAAGAATTACTTATTTGGTGTTGCTTATTAACACGCTAAAATTAATGTCAGCGTTCTAAGGTCGTAGGTAGTCGTCCTTCATTTCAAAGGCATATTCGGAAGTCACATAACCTCACGTCATTTCAGCTTAAATGATCCTGAACTAATTTAATTATATTTCTCATCTGTCATTGGATATATTCAAATTAATAAATTCTCATCGAGATGACAGATATTACACATTTTGAACTACATCCGACAGTCTTGTTGCTAATCGGAGTATACGTTAAAGGGTTGTTTATCATCAGCAATCCCACAGCGAACGGAAATGTGAAGGGCATGCGTGCAGCCTCCGAGTAATCAGTCAAGTTTATCTTGTCAAGTGTTAAGCCTACGCGACATTGTGGCAATGCGATATGAAACGATTTAAATAAGCAACATGATGGAATGACGAATTCACTCACAACTCAATATATAAACCGTGATATAACCACGCCTTCCATTAAGGATTAATGTGATTTTAGAATTTCTCAGCCGGATCTCTGTCAATCCCAGGGCCTTGGACTCTTGCTCAGAATGCTTAGTGGAAAAGAGGAAAGTTAAAACAGCTCAGATATAGCTCATTTTCCATGCACTACATTAAAGGAGTACCTCTCTGAGGAAGAGTCTGAAAAGTTCTGATTTTCAGAAGACAGCAACAAGGATCACAATTTTTTATTATTCTGTTGCTACGTGGGTAATCTTGCTTAAGTCTCAACTCCCTATGGAGTGGAGCTAGGAGTCTGGTCAGCAAGGGTACTGCGGTAAATAAATAAATACCACTGCTGTATCTACTATCTTTGTAACATGACTCCAACCATAAAAATTAACAAAGGAAGTAAATTTTAACCAACTGCTTTTGTAATGGAATGGCAGTGATGATAATCGTAATGAAAGTTTCCCCTTTTTATACTTTGGGGAAAATGCGTGACGCATATTCCAACGCCTGACGAGCGGCGAGGTTATGTAGGACTGTCTCCGAGGATACATTTAACGGAACTTTGTTTTTCCTTCGTTCGAGGCATACCCTCGGCTAGAAGTGGTACCGGAGCTAGAAACCGTTTCTGAGACACTGGGCCACCCACCGTAGGAAGGACCTTCTGGTCCTCCTCTCTCTGGAGGGAGAAGCTTAGGTGCGCTTGATTCCCTCCAAACACGTGGGGCCGTGCAATGTGCTTTGGTTGTCAATCATCCGTAGAGGACCAGGTTCGCCGGATATAGATATACTCTGACCTTCCACCGATTAAAAGATTCACTAAACACATCTTATTGGCATCTGGTTGTACCATTGGAAGAAAAAGTTCCATCTACTGCGCTAAAGCAAAGAAGAATCAAAACAACTTCAGGGTAAACACGAAAGCTTTATTTTATATTACTCAGACACATTATAAAAAGTTTTTTTTTCAGCTATAAACTCGGTAAATGATAGGCAACTGTTTGGAACGTAACATTATACGAACGAGTCTCGACTGGAACGCCTCTCAACAGGAGGGTCGTTGGAGCTAAGCATAGGGGTTGTAAGTTTAGAGGGCTCTCGGCTAATCTGTCAAGTTACAGCCGATGGGCTCGGGTGAGACATCGTGTCATAAACTTGTTTGGAAATTTGGGCGCTCACAACTCTCTGCTAAGTATGCAAGAAGTTGTTGTTCGGGAGCGATTTAATAATGGCGAATGTATTTAGTAAACTTCGACTGACTTTTCGTAAATATTTCCAGTGCCTCATATTATAATATAACGACATTCAAACAGTCTACAAAAGATATAACTAGGAGCTTTGTAATCATCGGAACTTTCTACAGACTTTTCTTCTGCTTTCTTCTTTCCTCGCCTTTTCCTTATACAGCAATGCCGTTGGCAATAATCAGCATGCAAAAACTGACATTAATCCTCAAACTATCATCATTATAACTCCTTTGATTTACTTACTATAACATATATGATCTAAATCAGTAGACTTTATTTAGTATCTACACAAATTTCTGCTGTTTTTTTTTGATAATATAATAAAAGTAAGAATGTGTGAAGGTCGAGAAAGAAATTGGAATGTTTAGTGAGGTGGGTCAGCCTTGGGAATGCTACTGTAGCTATGCCTGTTGTTGCAAAAACCATGGTAACAATAACTGTATTATTTTACAAGTCATTAAAATTCTAAGCAATAGGGCTCCGTATGTATACCCGCTGACATTTATAATAGTAAAGTAACCCTTTGAAGGATTACAGCGGTCTCTCAGAGAGTAAGCGATTTAACTAAGTTATGCCATCCTTGTCGTACCTACGCTAACTTAGGCCCGTGGCTAAGCTGAGGTTTTATGCTGACCTCCTGTGAATTATCCAGCGGATTTATTTTAAAGTAGCAAACTTTAATTGTTCGAAATAGTGCTGTATCGCTTAGCCATTCAGATGTGAAGAAGTAACAAATATACACACTCACAAACTTTCGTCTTCATAACATAAGTGTGAAAATGACTAGTTACATCAATTTAAAAGCAGTAAGTTTATCTTCCGCTAGCTTAGGATCATCGACAATCCCAATCGAGCGAGTCTTTCTATAGAATCGGAGGAATCCAACTAGTATTTGGGAGCTCCAGCGCAGAGATGTGAACATGTGTGAACATTATAAAGTAGAAGCCTTTGCTTAGATGTGAAGTACTGCTTGGGCCGATTCAGAACTCCAAGCTTTTTAGAGGCCAGTTTGGCATTTCCCCACTCAATGGTTTCTATAGTGGACGTCACACGCGATATCAGCACCTAGTATCCTAGCGCTATTGGAATAACAGCAGCAGGACTACTTGCAATTGTGTTGTGATACCACCTGGTTAGTTTCCACTGTGCGCATGGTATAAAACCCGAGAAGTGCTCCTCGAGCGCGTTTCGGGGTCAGCTAGCGTACAAACATAGCTCAAGTGGGAGTGCCTCAACAGATTCAGTGTAGGGGAGGCATCCGTTGAACCGATACCGGGAGGACTGCATGGACCCGTTGGCCAGGAAGACCAATGGAAACGGCTGTCCCGCTGGCCGCCAGTTAGCAGGGCTCCTGTCCGGTTGGTAGGCGCAGCTCCTCTTCAGGAAATGGACTCGGAAACCCAAACTTTCATAATTTGCCCGGTTCTGTCGCCACCACGTCCATTCGTTTCATGTCCATTTTTTTCCTCCGTCATGACAGTCCCGGTAACATCCCAGTCTCAGTAACATTCGTCATGCTCGTGAACGGGCGCTGTCAGGGGAGTTGAGTCTGCTCTTTGCTGCATTGGGGACTATTAATTAGAATATTTAACTTTAATCGCATATTATTTTGAACAAAGTTTGGATGTACAGCGGTACACACCCTTACGCCTTCCATGTTTGAAGGTAAGTTCTGTAATAAACAACTCTCACTCCACTCTAACCTCAACGCTGTCCACCATTATCTCCAGATAACACGGCCCGCATTGTTGTTTTGACGTAGTCACAAATCTTTCCGCTCGCTGACACAGGCTACCTAAGTTGTCCCGGCTACGTGCTTGAAGAGTCCTTTAAAGCGAAAATATGTTCGGGCGGATGTTTGTAGTCGCCAACTCCGCTGCCTGAAAGATCCCTCCTTCCAAGAGTCCCCTTGTTAGAATCTACGTATACCTCAACACATTCCACACTGGCGAAGTTGGCCAACTCGACTTTATGAACATCTTAGTTGGGCAGCAGATGACCCGCAAGAGCAAGGTCACCATAGTTTGTGGTTAGGTTCCTCCAAAACTGACCATGCAGGGATCTATGCTTAGGCATTCGCTCTCACGCATAACTTGAAGCAGTTGGTTGATCAGCCCATACAAATATTCCAAGTTCACAGAGTTGTAGTTAGAGGACCAGTAGGCTCGTCGGATTACTGCTTGAAATCTTCCAAAGCACCACAGGCCATGCCACGCGTTCAGCGACGGTTAACTTTACGTCCATCCCTTTAAACCAGCAGTGCTGCCTCAGTACTGACTTATAATCCAGTGCTGTTGACATTACGGAGGAGATTGTGATGGGTATACTAAATTCCACATTCTGATCTCATCAGTGAGGGCATACACACAATCGGGCCGGCATAGTCGCTTCGGCAGTATTTGTCGAACAACAAAGCCATAATAATATAAAACATTCTCCTACACATAATCGATTTTACCACCCGGCTGTGCCGATTAATGCGCGCCCGCTTATGTGTCTACCAACCCATACCACTACCACTTAGATTTAAGATCCCAGGGTCGACTCACTAAAAGTAGCCTAAAATATTGCTTTCAAGTCCTGTAAGAAGGCTTACATTAAAGCGAATGCCCAGATCTGACTAACTGTTAACGTTATTGGCATTTGGCGAAGGCTGTGCAAAACAACTCCTGCCAGCCCTCATTGCCATTTGCGAGATATTAAGCTCCAATTTTAGGCAATTCCTATAGTAGTACTTATCGAGATGGTCTTTGATGTAATTAATTATAAAAACCAGTTGTAATTTTTTATCTCATAATTTTTGATTTAAACACGACATTTAATAATTATACTTTGATTCGTAATTGAAGTATTTTCTGTGCTGTAGCAACTGAGGTTACTATTGCTGCCTAGGTGTAAGGAGTTTAACTATAAATTTTTGATATTACAATTGAGATAAACTTGATATGGTTCCGATTGAAGTGATTTTGTTTTTAAGCATTTTAAAATGATATCCAATGAATGTCATTAATCCTTACATCGTTTTAATTTTACCATCCTTTCTTAACTTCTTCCAGTAAAGTTAATGAAGTGTACCTGGTAACATGGATTTATTGCATTGATGTCTAAATTGGCACAAATAAATAATTGTAATATACGTAATTTTGTGTCAAAGGATTACTTAGTTTGATGCGGCCTTTATATTTATCTGCTTCATATACAGCATAATTTACGTAACAGAAAAAAGTGCTGTTGCTGCAACTCATACAAACTAACTTCTAGAAAGTTTTTTTATTTGACTTGATAAACAATCAAAAAATACAATTTAGTTCTAAAAATCACATCTTTGGGTGTAATTCAGCCTAAGAGATATTTTTTTTTCTAAATTCTCAATTTTTTTTGGTTCTGTTGAACATTTTGCATTTTGTAGGTTACAGCAGGAGTGCTTTTTGAACGATATATGAACGTACAGACCGTTGACAACGTGGCAAAAGACTTCGTTTTTAAATGTTTTATAAAGTAGCATAATAAGAATGATAAAGCAAGTCTCCGACCATCCCTTAGAGCAGCATTATTCTAATCTTATTTTACCACTTTGTATTACGATCATCTTAAAACATGCTTATTGTAATCGTTGGAAGTTTTGTGGCGTCATTGCTAAATCATTCACTCTTTTAGTCACTTTCTTTAAGTTTTTTCTTTATATTTTAAATCATAGCAATATTTATTCAAAATTCAGACCTTATCAACAAGCATCCGTGTTTCAGTGGTACAAAACTGGTGGTACAAATCCCAGCCGAGCAAACACTTTTGATGAATTTAAAAATCTAATCTAATCTTAATTTTTTTTGAAACATGAAGCAACAAGCTCCGAGTATAAATCAGACACAATGGGTTTCATTTCACAATAAAATAAAATAGATCAATCACAAAAAAATACAGCAAAGATGACAGCAAACAATAATAATTTTAATAGAAAAATTGAGAAGAAACTTGTAAAACCCGAGTAAAACCTTAAATCACACTAATTTAAAGGCGAAAGCTTGTGAGTGTGTAAGTTTGTTACTTCTTCAGGTGTAAACGGCTGGAGCGATTTTAATAAAATTTGGTATGGAGTTAGCTGGCATTCTGGATTAACACATAAACTACCTAAAAATATGTCAAATACTACAAAAGAGTCGTGTGCGTATCGGGACGCACGACAGAAGTGATAAAATAAAAAAAATATTATAAAATATCCTTTTTTGCGCACAGGAGATTGGTAGGTGAAAAGGGGAAATGATAGGTGAAAAGAGATTCGAGGGTAAAAAGGGGATTGGAGGATGAAAAGGGATTCGAAGGGTGAAAACGGGACACTCCTCTGGTACCTGGGTGGACTGTGGCGTCTATCTCCTTCGTGGCGAAGGGAAGCCAGACAGACTGGCACCGTAACGCGTTACGCAACGAAGCGGTTTACCCTCCCATAAGACAACAATTATGGTTCCATTCATCAATAATAATCGAAAGGCACTTGCGGTGTTATTGCTTACACAAAATTGTACACTTACCATTACAACGAGAATCTCAAGAATTTCTCGGTCATTATTAGAAAGCGACATTTCTAACAAAAGGACTGGCCATTCCTGTAATGCAATTGCAATAGCATCGACTAGCTCACCAGGTATTTCAACGTTTCGGTATTCAACCCGAGTTATTCGCCGCAGTCGTGCTAGGAATGCGGTCTGTTGGTACTAACTACTCGTAATATACTCTACTTTCTAAGAAGAACTACTAATTGTTTACTTATAATACCAATTTCTTTCAAAGAACTTACAACTCTGAAAAAATAACGACGGGTTGCACTCCGGGAGTGCCGCCAGAAGTGAAAACTTGAATATTGACGTTGTGCATTTTTGATATTTTGGAATGGTTAGGGAATAATGTTGCACGAATTGCTTTAATCATCAGTATAAAAGTACTATCATGTATGTGGTAGAATACAATATTTATTTATTGCGCTATCGTACACAAACATGACAATTTATATTACATTAAAAAAGTTTATCTCTCAGAAAAATCAACTTACACGAATCACGTTTAAGCACACTTAGCGACATCTATTGTAAAAAAATGCATTTTCTTCGCAATAAAGTTGCCACGTGGACGACCTAGATAGAGACTTATTATTATAATACGATAAAATAAAATATTACTATGTTTCGTCCAATATCTTGAAAGTCAACAACCTTTCCAATTTTATTGTGTGTCATGATGCGATCAGCCCACGTGTTTAACCTGACGCAAGTTTAACATTTTTTACCCATACAGAAAAAGTGTACAATGCCGCGAAAGAAGCTTTGAGTTAGTTTTGGAAGGTTTTTGCTCGACCAAGTAGCAATTTTTTATATATTATAATATCTACTTTTTTGCTCGTTTTTGCTGTTTTCTTTCAATGTTATTAATCGCTTCGAATGTGATACATTTTATGTAATATGTTTAGTTATACAAAAAAAACTACATGTTTCTTATCGGGCTCTATGTAATGAACTTACAGTCATGAATGTTAGCGGTGTACCACTGAAGCAAGACTAATGCAAATTGTTTATTTCTTTTTATTGTTGCTTTTTATTGTGTACCCTTTGCGCATGAACCATGTGAACCAATATCGAATTCGAATAGTTTGCGAGTGCGAAATGTCATTGGCAAATATGCACAGATTCTAGTTCTCGGTACGTCCGTTATGGCGCTGCTGTTCAAGTTTCCGTACAAAATTTGACAATGACATTTCGGACTCGCAAACTATTCGAATAAGATAATTGTTCGTGCTAGGGGTACTGATTCAATTAAATTCAATTAAGGGGTAAATAACCATAAATAAATTTAAAGATAGTATAAAAAAGCACTTATTAAAAATGCTTATTACAAAGTGTCTGGTTCTATTACAGACAAAAATGCTTGGAGTGTTCCAATCCAACAGGTTTTCTATAACAACATAATGATTTGTAAATGTTGTCACATTAGACTTTTAATGTTAAGGAGTTTTCTTCGCTCATTTTCCACATACGAGTGGTAGGGAAAAAAAATAGGACGATTCAATAGTTGTACTATACATCCAATTTGAATAAAGATATATTGATTTCTGATTTCTGAATTGATGTCACTCTTTTATTTATTGGATGACTCATGGATTTGACTCTTTTATTACGTGCATTGTTAAATCATAGATGTGGCAATACATAAAATATAGTGTACTTATACTTGTCAGTGTTACCCCGATCAGCATCACGAATGTAGCGGATGTAACTCGGCAGTCGCAGAGAACACTAGCCGGACGGAATAATTCAAGCTTCAGATGCATAATCCATTGCCGCAGCATCCTCCCCAGACTTCGGATCTGTCGTGGGATCGGCTCATTTATCATTTATAACACGTATTCTTTGATATTCTGGGGACCCCTATGTCGGAACTAGTAATACAATAAATATTCTTATCTACCCTTACTCACGGAGAAGCTGGAATAGGTTTAAGTTTGGAGGACAGAGAATAGTGATTTAGTAACAGATTTGTTTGTTTTCTAATATCAAAACAATAGGTAAGGCATTAGTAATAGTTTTCTATATATTGTCACGCACAATCTGGAAACAAATTTATTTACTCAGATCGTCTCGCGGTCTACTTAAGTACGACGACCGAGTGTTGCAGTCCACTCAAATATGAGCCTTAGCAGTGCGGTGTAAGGCTAACACCGGCTAACTTCTTTTTCAACTCATGATAGCTAGCTGCGCATAGTGTACACGTAGGTACAAGGAAATTCTCAATTGAACTGGATTTATCTGGAATGCGCCGATTGGCGTATATAAAAGCGTACGACGACCGAGTGTTGCAGTCCACTCAAATATGAGCCTTAGCAGTGCAGCGTAAGGCTAACACCTGCTAACTTCTTTTTAAACTCAAGCTAGCTACCTGCGCATAGTGTACTCGTAGGTAGGAAATTCTCAATTGAACTGGATTTATCTGGAATGCGCCGATTGGCGTATATAAAAGCTCTTCTCCACACAGTGAACAGTTTACTTTCAAGGCGATAACAGTCGAGTTGAAACAGCAATTTCGGAACGATTATAAAGGCGATTAAAGTGCAAGTGTTATATATGAACTTGTTTAGTGTACAGTGAGTGTAGTATTGTATGTTTACCATATAACTGTGTGCTGAATAAAGAAATGTCAATCGTAAAATGGCATTATGATTTAGAAACACACCCGGCACGTAACAATATGTACTATACTGACGCTGATGTTAAGCTTTTTTACAGAAGTACTAGATTGTGTAATAATGGGTAATTTGAGTGATACATACTTCGTCTTGGTGGGGCGTGATTACCATTTAAGATGAACGCAATTGTGTTCGGTATTTTTTTTCCTCCCTTTCATCTTCCTCTTATTATAATCATATCCTTTCACAAGTTTCCGCGGCGAATTAAAGTTTTTCTTCTGTCAAGAAAGTCCTCCTGAATTATTGTTGGGCGGAATACCAAGTATCTCCGAAGTGTTCCTCGGGGAATCATAATATTCTTCCTAAGGTGATTTGCACGCTGCAGGTAATATTACTGTTTTACATGGCGTATTTCTTTTTCTAACTTTTGAAAGTTGTCCTTTTTTGCCTTATTCTTATTTTATTTCAAAAACAGATACTTAATATTGTTGTTTTTTTTTGAAATTAGTTTAGTTTCATTATTTATTATTATCTATTTACTTTTTTTGTAACGTTTCCTAAGCACCTATATAAATCCATAGATCAAAGAATCACTTACTGCTAATGTTATAGTCTAAGAGCTACTGAACCATATGCCTAACCAGTTTCCCACAAATCTACATTGAAAAAAAAAATGATATCTGTTTATAAAGAAAATACCTTTCCGGCAGGCATCTCGCGGTTGCGTCATCATCCCTTAAAATTTTGAAAATGCAAAAAAAACTTTTTTAGCCTGCTGCCAGAATTTTAATATGTCGTAAATTACATAATGACTAAACGTAAAATTCATTTGCCGATATATATTAGACGATAGCAAAGGTGTCATCGAGATAGTAATTCATAACCTGCTCGCACAAGGCCAATTGGAACCATAAATTGTTTTAAAAAAATATGTAGACGGCTAGAACATTCTTTTGTTTGTAGACATCTGCCAGAATAGTATACAGGGCGTCCCTCGGTTATGCTCCACGGAGGGAAAATATTTCAAATATTAAAGATATGATATTTTACTGCAAGAGGAAATTACTTTATTTTTAGTAATAAGTAGAACAGCCCAATCAATCACAGATTTTTTTAAAGTCACCTACCTCAACCGGAAATCAATCTCGTGCAATATGATAAAAAAAAAAACACTGCCAGAACGGTACTTTCTTTATTAACAGATAACAGATAAAAAAACATCATTTGAAAAAATTCTAGATTTGTGGGGAACTGGTTAGTCAGATGGTACAGTAGCTCTCCTACTATTAGGACCTTCAGAGTTTTGCCAACACTAAGAAGGTAGGTAACGTGCCCGTATTTCCTATCTAATCAACTAAATGACATGGTAGAAGAAGACAATGGTTATGTACAGAGAAGCTGACTATTTTCACCAAGATCATCGTATTTATTTACAAGTACAGCCTGTCCTAATGGTATCGCTTAAATATGTATTTGGTTGACTGAGGCCCGTATTGTAGAAAGATTCTCAGTGATTGATCTAGTCTTGAGCATAGTTGGAAAGGGATGTCGCTATATATAGGACATAGCGATATCCTTTATTAATTGTACTCAAGTAAAGATCAACACTTAGTTGTCATTCTGTAATACGGGCCTAAATCTTTTGGAATCAAAATTGTTTTAAAACCAATTGTTGGGTAGGGGGCAAAATCCACAATCCAATAGAGGAGTGGGCTAAATAAAACTGACTCGCTGTGGAAAAAGGTTGAAGTGTCGAATAATTGAGGCGGATGCCGTCGGCAGTTGTTGCAGCTCCATTAGCGATTCAGAGCACGGCTATAGTGACAGCACCACTGGAAGTGTTCCTGACGATTTTCATTTAACCTTGTCATTAGCGGACTGTGAGCATTCACCTCGAATCGTGGTAAGTTGATTGAAATTTTCACCTTCAGTTTTTCTATTGCCACTGTAATGTCAAAAATCCAAATCAGGTTAAGAGAGATAGGGCATAACGAAGAACCACCACCGAATGGGGAAGTAACCACCAAATATCAAAAAAATGTAGTAAAATATCAAAGAAATTCCTCACCAGGGGATCCCGCGGCTCCGCATCAAGCAGTGTTGAAGGTATTCGCAGGACTTTTTTAGTGGATATTATGCAGTAAAGCGCTCGTGAGAGGTGCGGGGGTCCTTGGTGGGCAGCCACTGGGGGGTCCGTAGACTTGCGGGAGTCAGGTGTGAGGTCCGTTCGGCGGTGTGCCTCTTAAAAGCGCCGTCGTCAGTAAAAAAAAGGGCTCCAAGTGCTAGGGGATAGGGTCAGGGTAGACAACGCGGCGAGTGATATTTTTGGTATCGCAAGCGTTTATAGGCTATGGTGGCCGCTTACCAACAAGTCGGCCTGGCTTACCATCCTTTTAACATAAAATAACAAAATATACATAGATTTTGGATCGTTTGATTTTTGAAGTAAAACTTCTTTACGCACGCTTGACTTGGCGAGTAATCTGGCGAACGCGTTAAGAATATAGCCGGAGAGCTGACAGCCATTTTTGAGTACATCCTTGAGGCACATTGAAAATATTATTGTTGATTAGTTGCGAATGTGTGGATGATGAAATGGCCGACCTGGCTGGGAGGTTGCGGGGCGTTAATGAGCTATGAATTTTTTAATTCGCAATTTTTCTCATGCAGAAAATGTTCTTGAGGCACTTTGAATCTTACAGCATTTTAAAGTCTGATGTTTAATTAAACGATATATCATAATGCCAGGCGATTTAGTTGGGATTTAAATGGTGACAGGCGATTTAAAGTTATATTTTTTTTTGCGCAAAAAATGTACTTGAGGCAAGCTGGGATTTATACACAATAATTGTTGTGTTGATAAGATGCCATATATCAAATGACAGGCCGTTCTGGCGGTTATTTAATCTTGCCAGGTGATATCATTTTATTATTATTATTTAATTTTATTGAATTTTTGATATACTTTTTATGTAATTTTTTTTATTCATCGATATCTGATGGAATCTCCTCGTCGCTTGTGAACTCGTCCATAGAGTTGAGTTCTATGAACTCTTCTTCATTGTCTGAAAATAAATAAAAAAATTTAACAAATGTGAAATACAATCAATAGTGCGAGTATTTAACAAATTATTATTACATACCTGTAACATCAGAGTGTTCAAATGTCCCAGGATCAATAGCATCGATAACTAATTGCGGCATGCAATCCCCATCAAACCAATAAAAATCCAATTTATCCTCCTTCAGCTGCCATCCATGTTCAGTGGGTTCTAGGTTACTTGGAAAACGTAAATGTGCATTTCTCCAGATACTTGTAACATATTGAGCTCTTAAAAACTGTTGGTGCAACTCTGCTTTACATGGTGGTAACGTAGACGGATCATAGTTTTTGACAGTTTTTTTGAAAGGCTCTTCCGTGCTCTTAGCTTTAAATGTCTTGCAAAATTTTTCAAACCGTGCTATGTTTATATCTGCGATATTATTGACACCGTACATTTCACACACGAACTTCTCAAGCATGTTAAAAACCTCATTGCGTAAATCTGTCGTATGCGCACATCCTAGATCAATAAACGCTTTTTGATACAGTTTATTTTTCATTAATAGTTGGAAAGGCCTCCGCAAACTATGATCCGTCTACGTTACCACCATGTAAAGCAGAGTTGCACCAACAGCTTTTAAGAGCTCAATATGTTACAAGTATCTGGAGAAATGCACATTTACGTTTTCCAAGTAACCTAGAACCCACTGAACATGGATGGCAGCTGAAGGAGGATAAATTGGATTTTTATTGGTTTGATGGGGATTGCATGCCGCAATTAGTTATCGATGCAATTGATCCTGGGACATTTGAACACTCTGATGAAAATGCTACAGGTATGTAATAATAATTTGTTAAATACTCGCACTATTGATTGTATTTCACATTTGTTAATTTTTTTTATTTATTTTCAGACAATGAAGAAGAGTTCATAGAACTCAACTCTATGGACAAGTTCACAAGCGACGAGGAGATTCCATCATATATCGATGAATAAAAAAAATTACATAAAAAGTATATCAAAAATTCAATAAAATTAAATAATAATAATAAAATGATATCACCTGGCAAGATTAAATAACCGCCAGAACGGCCTGTCATTTGATATATGGCATCTTATCAACACAACAATTATTGTGTATAAATCCCAGCTTGCCTCAAGTACATTTTTTGCGCAAAAAAAATATAACTTTAAATCGCCTGTCACCATTTAAATCCCAACTAAATCGCCTGGCATTATGATATATCGTTTAATTAAACATCAGACTTTAAAATGCTGTAAGATTCAAAGTGCCTCAAGAACATTTTCTGCATGAGAAAAATTGCGAATTAAAAAAATCATAGCTCATTAACGCCACGCAACCTCCCAGCCAGGTCGGCCATTTCATCATCCACACATTCGCAACTAATCAACAAGAATATTTTCAATGTGCCTCAAGGATGTACTCAAAAATGGCTGTCAGCTCTTGGGGTAATAGTGTGATCGGGCGAGGCAAACGGGAGTTGAGTGGGGATATAAGCAAGAGAAAGCAGTCACTTTCTCTTATAGCTAGTAAATGAAATATGTACATGTATATATTGTACTCACATACATATATATATATAGAGTCGTGTAAGCACACTCGTTTTTGTTTTTGGTGTGCATGTCTGACTCGCGGTTACCTGCTTTTCTTTTCGAAAGGGCAAAATTTTAGGCACTATTGGAAGGTCAAGGAACATGTAATCGTTTTTAGGTTCTTTTTCCTTTCCAGTGCCTTTATTTCTTCGAAGCATCCGGCGGCCGTCCGCATCAATTAACCCACCGATGGCTCGATAAGGTAACTAAATTATCGTCGACGTGGGCCTAACACGCATCGCAAAAGCTTCAGTTCAATGGGCATCCTTTTAGCCAAAACAACGGAGAAATTAACGAATTCCTTCAAAAATTTTCTAGTTTCAAGGTTCTTACTTTGGTATTTTAAAATTGGACTATTCAATATGAAATTATACATGTTTTAAATTCGTTCACTAATATTGTGCCTTAAACGAATGTATATTGTATTTTTTTTTACTTTTTATAAAAAGTAAGACAATTTTTCGGTAGTTTTATAATATTTATCATTCAATTTTAAGACATGTCAATCTTAGTAACTTGTATTTACTAGTACACTGTTGGGAAAGGGTTTATTGTTTAGTTACGACTCATGTTAATTTCGTTTGCTGGCTTAGAAGATCTTGAAAACCTATGAGAATATTCCAAGTAGGTAAATTAAATTCAAAATGTGCATGAAAATTTTGTACTGTTCAAAAATGTATCATTCTTTCAATTTGAATAAAATAGATTTTTATTTTATTTGTTATTGACATAAATAGGTATCAAGTAGGTACCTAGAATTCGTTGTACCTACGGTAAGTAAAAGGAAATACGTATGAAAATAACACATCTAGGCATGATGACTCTAATGACTACATCACGTCAGGCGGCATGTGTACAGTATACATTGCCATATATCTGCCGATAGCTTGATAAGATAACCGAATTTACATCGACATGGACCCGTCGCGGCTGTCAACACTCACTACGAACAAGCGCGAAATATTGCCTGTTTCATTTCATTCGGTCCAACATTTTAGATTAAACTATTGACCAAAATCCAGGGCCGTAGCTATGGCGAGGGGGGGGGAGGGTTATGTTGCTTATGCTTATACTAAATACCATTGGCCCACCTCTTAAAATGGGGCCTACCTGTTATAACCGCTGCCATACCAAGTAATAAGCAAAAAAAAAATGTAGTTAAAAATAACGTCATTTTGTTGTAATACTGGCTAGCGATGATCTATTCATAGGTTTAATCTAAATTCTTTTGTCTGTCACTTTGATATTATCACTTACTGTTTACCTTAGTTACCTAATATATCTCTTTATAATACTTATAAGTTTTTCTATATTGCATTTTTTTTTATTAAATATTATTGGTATTATGAAAAAGGGACTTCAGGACTTTTAGAAGCTCTTAGAATTAGTTGTGGTATGCGATTATTTGGGTATTAAAAACTTAAAAAATCAAAAAACCCGACTGCTTAATTATACTTCAAATAAAAACTGAAAAGAAAAAAACAAGTCCAGTAGTCTATAATTCTGTTAATAAGGAACAAACCTACTTTAACAGTCGGGACCCATTAGATATTCAAGAATACATAATATTTTTCAACAGTGGGTCCCGACTGTTAAAGTAGCTTTGTTCCTTATTAACAGAATGATAGACTACTGGACTTGTTTTTTTCTTTTCAGTTTTTATTTGAAGTATAATTAAGCAGTCGGGTTTTTTGATTTTTTAAATTTACCTTTTTTATTTCACACTTTTCAGTTAGTTAGTATTTTAAGACGGTATATACCGTAGTCTTGTTACTTCAGTAAGGGAATTAATATCGCGGTAATTATTAAGTACCTGGCGTCGGTCTAAAAGATTGATTTATTAAGACATATAAAGACTTTACCAGCGGGGTCAAGGCTACAGATGGGCCTCAATTTTCGCAAAAATGTGTGAAGTTAAATCAAGTCGTTACATAAATATCTCTTATGTATGTAAATTTTATAGTAAACTAGCACTTACTCAAAAAGTCATCTTTTGTTTATGTTTTTTTTAATTGTTTAGCAGTAAATATAAAATTCATTTACTTTTATTCGTCGACTATTTAAAATTGGCAGTGGCTGCATTGTCATGTCAATGCCGGACGTCTAAGATTGTGATATACACAAATTCAGTGTCAGTCCCTAGTCTCATAATTTGATAAACCTACATAATTCACAGAAACCCAATATGTAGATGCCAGAAGTTAACTTCAAATGTTTTTAATCACCCTATATACAATACCAATCAATGACGTGTCGCAGGTTGAAGAAAGAAGTAATTCCCGTCTGTTGTTTTGGACAATGGTGGCAACTGCCTTAGATCACTAAATTAAATAATTATGCAATCACCAAAGCAAAGTTTATAATATTTGATTAAACTAAAGGCGCATAATAAAATTTTCATAACGTTAGGTAGAGCACCATAGCAATCTCATTTATTATCAATTTATAGTTCTCTTTGTAGTTTTCTTTTAAAGCGTTCACTTTTAACAGGTCAAAGACTTTGTGTTCGCCCCTTTTTTATTGGTAGTGTAAAGCTCGAATGAAAAGTACTCCCAGTAGTGCAATCATGGCAAATATTTACAATTTTTTTTTGTTTAAAAAAATACCGAATAACGTATCACTGTTAAGCACAAATGCTAAGTAACTTTTACAAATATAATCAAATAAACCTATTACTTACTTTATTTTTAAATCCGTTTCATCAATTAAATACTTATCTTACCCTAACTATCTATACTAATATTATAAAAAGGCAAGATTTGTATGTTTGTAACAAATGATCTGTCAAACTACTGAACCCGTTTCAAATATTAATTCATCATAAGGTAGCTACGTTATTTATTATAACATTTTTCTTTATTTAAATACATTTTGTCCGAGTGACATAGGCTATATTTTATCCCGATAAATAAATTTCGCCCGTACAATGCCCGGGTGGATCACTAGTAAGTATAATATAATATTATAGATGCGAAAGTGAGTTTGTTTGTTGCGCTTCCGTGCCTTAATAGCTAAATCGAATATAATAAATTCCCATATAGAAGTAGATGGGAACTTTGTTCTTAGCTACAACATCGCAATACTTATAGGCGTAGGGTGGTGAAAGGGGTGATTTACCTATAAAAATCTACATTATTTACTTTGAATTTTGCAGAATTATTACAAAACCAATATTATCGCGAGCTGATTAATAAATACAGGGATTACAATAACTATGTACTTACTGCGAAAAATGGGTTATTTGTCATTATATTAAGTAAACCTTTTTTGTAACATTAAGTAATATCGTTAAAAAAAATGAAAAACAGGAAAATTCTGAGTTTTTTATTAAAATTCAATAATCATAAATACCTATTATGATAATATATTTTTCATCATTTAATAAGAAGGAACTGTATCACAGTTTTATTGTTAGTACTTCGTATAGGATCAGATACTGCGAATAGCCCATTTTTTTTATTTTTTTTACTTAGTACACTTTGTCATCGTTGTAACTTTTTAAATATTTGTCGAAATGACATAGTGTAAAAAGCAAAGTTTATCGTCTTTAAATATCAAAAGCGATAAAAGTATTTGTTTTGATAAAAAATGATTTGTTAATACAAAATGTGCATTTTGGAAATAGATATCAAATAATATTTTAGTTTTGATTCACTATTTTAGCGGTAATGACTTACACATTAAAAATAGATATATGGTGTCACGGACTTTTTTTAGAACTATTTAAGAGATACATTTTTACTCTACATTACATTCATGTAACTTTTATTGTTTTTGCAGTGCAGGCCAAAATGGCTCGCAGATGGGAGATTTTTTTCCGTCTTATGTGACACTTATTGTTAAATATTGGCCAATTCACTCAATAACTACATAAATTATTATATATATGTAATTATCATATATGAGCTATATTACTGTTAAGTTTCACTAAAATCCATTCAGTATTTTTTAGGTGAAAGAGTAACAAAGATCTAAACGTAAGATTGAAATTAAAAGCGTAAGTGGTTAATATACAACTTTAAAGCGTTGTAGATCCTAAACAATCATATAAAATGAAAAATGGTGTTAGAAACCTAAACATGATTTTCGATTATCTAGGCAGTGATACCCCACTCGACATATTTTGTCAACTTATTTTATTTACTTCGTCACAATATGGCGCCTAATTTTGCCCATATTGAATTTTGATTACTATCATATCTTTAGTAGCACTCCCATGATTGAGACGAATCGATTGATGTATGAATCATCAAAATCGGTCCAGGCGTTTGGTCTCTAGTGTGCCACAAAGGAACAAACATACATATATAGACTGTTAAACACATAACCCTGTCTGCGCGTCGCGCTTCGCGCTCTTGCATTGCGCAGCCGGGTAAAAAGGAATGGCAGAGCCGAAACGACTGTTGAAGCAACCAATAATATTTAGATTTGGTCTGATTTGGTTGTCGAAAGTTCTTGGTAACTTTAACGAAAGTGAGATTGCATATAACGGAACCGAGGTGCAGATGCTGTGACACATCTTTTAGTAAATGCATTGAATAATATTTTATATCATACTTAAGTAAAGGAGATTGTTCAAATTGGCCTAAATGCACAAAAAATATTGACATACACGGTAATTCTTGGCGTAATTTATAATTTAATTTACAGTCATTAGATTTCAACGGACACCTTTGTATAATCTATTAACTTTAAAAAGTACTTTTAATTTTACTGGTTTGGAAAACATACGAATCATTTTTAATGGCTATGGGTGTAGTAACATTCAGCCAAAGACTGATCGAAGTTGTTTATATAACATAAAAACAAATCTATTTTGTAAAGATCGATAAAATAAATCATTTTTTTTTATTACACTGTGGTATTAATATCCACAACTATATTATCATTTTCACTAGATATAAATGTGCTCAGACAATTATTATAGATGGTAGGCGACATTATAAAGGCTATTGCCATGCATTTTTCGCCAAACACCTCCATAAACACATTATAATCTGTATATATGTTAGACTTTAAGGTATCTATCTATGGGCCTACGTTCCCTGAAATTAATAAATAAATAAAATTATAAGGTGTAATACACTAAAAATCTAAAATATGGTTATCTTAAAAACACAACAAAAATAATGAAGCTACTGAATATATCCTAAATCTCTTAGCTTTCTTTGGTTAACAAGAGTTTAAAATTTTTATTATTTTTAAAGCATGTAACTGCTTGATGTTTAAATCTAAAGAAAATATAACTAGAAAAAATTCCACGCGGACCAGGCAGCAGACGGGACTCGAACCCGCACCCTTCGCAATCCGGGCGAATGCACTGACCAATTATGCTACCGCGGCCCTCACGGACCGCGTCGAAATTCCTTCTAGCTATTCTTAAGCTGCAAGGCAGCGCCATCTCTTCGCATTATAGGTAAACCCACAATGTCAAATGAATACTTTTACAAGTATTAAACATTTGAAAGAAGAAATAGCAATTATAGTTATAATTTTTATTATTTTTAAAGCATGTAACTGCTTGATGTTTAAATCTAAAGAAAATATAACTAGAAAAAATTCCACGCGGACCAGGCAGCAGACGGGACTCGAACCCGCACCCTTCGCAATCCGGGCGAATGCACTGACCAATTATGCTACCGCGGCCCTCACGGACCGCGTCGAAATTCCTTCTAGCTATTCTTAAGCTGCAAGGCAGCGCCATCTCTTCGCATTATAGGTAAACCCACAATGTCAAATGAATACTTTTACAAGTATTAAACATTTGAAAGAAGAAATAGCAATTATAGTTATAATTTTTATTATTTTTAAAGCATGTAACTGCTTGATGTTTAAATCTAAAGAAAATATAACTAGAAAAAATTCCACGCGGACCAGGCAGCAGACGGGACTCGAACCCGCACCCTTCGCAATCCGGGCGAATGCACTGACCAATTATGCTACCGCGGCCCTCACGGACCGCGTCGAAATTCCTTCTAGCTATTCTTAAGCTGCAAGGCAGCGCCATCTCTTCGCATTATAGGTAAACCCACAATGTCAAATGAATACTTTTACAAGTATTAAACATTTGAAAGAAGAAATAGCAATTATAGTTATAATTTTTATTATTTTTAAAGCATGTAACTGCTTGATGTTTAAATCTAAAGAAAATATAACTAGAAAAAATTCCACGCGGACCAGGCAGCAGACGGGACTCGAACCCGCACCCTTCGCAATCCGGGCGAATGCACTGACCAATTATGCTACCGCGGCCCTCACGGACCGCGTCGAAATTCCTTCTAGCTATTCTTAAGCTGCAAGGCAGCGCCATCTCTTCGCATTATAGGAATTTTTTCTAGTTATATTTTCTTTAGATTTAAACATCAAGCAGTTACATGCTTTAAAAATAATAAAAATTATAACTATAATTGCTATTTCTTCTTTCAAATGTTTAATACTTGTAAAAGTATTCATTTGACATTGTGGGTTTACCTATAATGCGAAGAGATGGCGCTGCCTTGCAGCTTAAGAATAGCTAGAAGGAATTTCGACGCGGTCCGTGAGGGCCGCGGTAGCATAATTGGTCAGTGCATTCGCCCGGATTGCGAAGGGTGCGGGTTCGAGTCCCGTCTGCTGCCTGGTCCGCGTGGATTTTTTTCTAGTTATATTTTCTTTAGATTTAAACATCAAGCAGTTACATGCTTTAAAAATAATAAAAATTATAACTATAATTGCTATTTCTTCTTTCAAAAGTTTAATACTTGTAAAAGTATTCATTTGACATTGTGGGTTTACCTATAATGCGAAGAGATGGCGCTGCCTTGCAGCTTAAGAATAGCTAGAAGGAATTTCGACGCGGTCCGTGAGGGCCGCGGTAGCATAATTGGTCAGTGCATTCGCCCGGATTGCGAAGGGTGCGGGTTCGAGTCCCGTCTGCTGCCTGGTCCGCGTGGAATTTTTTCTAGTTATATTTTCTTTAGATTTAAACATCAAGCAGTTACATGCTTTAAAAATAATAAAAATTATAACTATAATTGCTATTTCTTCTTTCAAATGTTTAATACTTGTAAAAGTATTCATTTGACATTGTGGGTTTACCTATAATGCGAAGAGATGGCGCTGCCTTGCAGCTTAAGAATAGCTAGAAGGAATTTCGACGCGGTCCGTGAGGGCCGCGGTAGCATAATTGGTTAGTGCATTCGCCCGGATTGCGAAGGGTGCGGGTTCGAGTCCCGTCTGCTGCCTGGTCCGCGTGGAATTTTTTCTAGTTATATTTTCTTTAGATTTAAACATCAAGCAGTTACATGCTTTAAAAATAATAAAAATTATAACTATAATTGCTATTTCTTCTTTCAAATGTTTAATACTTGTAAAAGTATTCATTTGACATTGTGGGTTTACCTATAATGCGAAGAGATGGCGCTGCCTTGCAGCTTAAGAATAGCTAGAAGGAATTTCGACGCGGTCCGTGAGGGCCGCGGTAGCATAATTGGTCAGTGCATTCGCCCGGATTGCGAAGGGTGCGGGTTCGAGTCCCGTCTGCTGCCTGGTCCGCGTGGAATTTTTTCTAGTTATATTTTCTTAAGAGTTTAAAAATTCTGTAATCTGTGGCTCATTCACAATCATCACACAGTTTCTGTCACAGAGTACCTTATTTTAACCGGAAATGACACCTGATTTTAAAAGTTACTCTTATGCATTAACTTTAAAAATAGGCAACTATCTGTTAATCTACATGCTCTATATACCTGAATCTAATACATAATTTCTGTACTTGGCTTGATTTCCCTAGTTTAATTTATAACTTATTTGTTTTTTATTATTTTAATATGTTCAGTGTATATGGTTTATAGAAGTTCTCAGGGGTGTCCGTCAATAATATTCGTTTCTACAGTAATTTATATATAATTTCGAATCTAGGAAACAAATTTTCATGATTATTGGTCTTAAGGCCAAACATGTATGGAAGCTGAGCAATCTCCTTTGTAATGTTTCCCAAACTGTCCACAGCAATGCAATAATTTTCCTAAAAACATCAGAAACTTTAAATATTCAATTTATTATGCAAACTTTCGACTTACAAAACGGAAACCGTTGCCAAAAGCATTTTAAAGTTCGCTGTCTAGTTCTAGCGATAATACCGCGGTAAGTGTTTAAGAAGGCTTATTTATAGCCCCATTTAACCTGGTAAGGTAGTTCGGGAGATTTATTTCTCTAGATAAGTCGGCACAGCGTCGGGACACAAAGGGGTATGTTCGAGACCGGTTGAGTTCCGATGTCAGCTTGTGTGTTGTATTTTAGTTGCGATAATTCTTTTATCAGAACACGTTACGTACACAGAGCTAGCTAGAATAAAAACTTACGGACAGAGCGAATGGAACAGATTTCTAAGAAGCAGTTCCCTTAGCACGAGTCAATATCGAATTCGAATAGTTGAATTATCAATCTCGATACGCGCCAATGTCAAGAAGTTTAGTATGGAAATTAGAACATATCGCCACAGCGGACATAACGAGAATTAAAAATCTAATTCAACCATGGGAATTCGATATTGGTTTGTGCTTAGGCTAAGAATTCTCCAAAAGGTTCTTGGTTCATTTGTGGGTCAAGGTATATGTTACTATAATAAAATACCAAAATAAATAATTGATTTACCTTTTAGTAAGTTTAAAGTGTATATAAAAACATGTCTCCTTAAAAAAGGTTACTATACTGTTAAAGATTTCATGAATGATAAGGCACCTTGGGCTTAATATTACTATATATAGACTAAGTTGTATTACTTTGCTAATTTGGTTGAAAATTGTTTAATCGTCACTTCTTAATTTAAAAATAGTACCTAGCTATACTTAACTTTTATTAATTAATAATATTAATGTGATGAAAGTTGACATCAACACATGTCTTCAATTTTTGATGCCATCTTTCAATTGACGACTTTGTATGAAACAAAACAGGGAGAAAAAAATAGCCCTTGCTGAGTTTCTTGCCGGTTCTTCTTAGTACAAGGTCTCCCGCCGTAGACTTACGAACCGATGGCGTAGCGTTTGACTTTCACAAGAGCTTGTAACAGCCTAGACTGAATAAATGAGTTTGAGTTTGATTGCCAGCTGGCCGGGAAATCCAGGATTGTCCCTAAATTTTGCGTCTTGTCTCGTGTGTAGTAATTAGACCTAATTGTCCCGGATTCCGATAATGTGCTAGTTTCGAAACTAAATAAACTAATAACGAATGACACTGCTGGCCTGCTTGATGTCATTTAGATTCAGATTACCCCCCAGAGTTAAATCTAGTGTGTGATGGGGGTTTGATTTGATGCTTTATTTGGGGTGGGGGGGGGGGGGGGGCAACTCAATAGTTTCTTAGAATTCTTCGAGTAGTTAGTAAGATTCTTTGAGGATAGTTGGTGTGGTAGTTTTTAACAGCTGTAGAGTAGAGTCATTTGCCTACCTTGCTATAAAAAAAAGATGAAAAAGTAATTCAAATAAGTAATTTATAGTTCATCAGTTTGTAATATAGATCGACTTCCATAAATTTAACCAATCAGATTCCGTAATTTAACACAAATGAAAACGGTGTATAAAAATTGCTTAATCGACGATTCGGCACTTATTTATAAACCTATTTTCACAGCTGTACAGAGTTCGGATCCAAATGGAATACAAACAGGCCGTTCGTTATATCTATAAACTGGCGATTAATTGATTTGCTGACAGAAATTCTGCGGCACAAAATTTATCAGTCCGCTCTTTTGGGTCCAGTTGGTAACACTGGGGATGAGTTAAATACAAGTTATAATTAACGATTTCCTTAGTAACATTCTATTGTTATGTTAAATCCATAGTTTCGTTTTGCTGTTTGAATATCTTAATATATATTATAATGAATTATGGGATTTTGAGATTTTGCTTCCCTACTTGTTCTTAATTAAAATGAAAAAGTTAGAATTAACTCATAAAAAATTTAACTGACAGTTACCTTAATATTGGTGTTTGAGTGCTATGGTTATAGTACTATCTATAAATACCAAAAGTCTTTCACAAAACGTTTTTTTTTATTCTAAGTACTATTTCCTTATTAAACACAAATATCTCTTAACTAGGTAAACTGTTTGAAGGAATCAAATGTTCTATCTATTTTTGAAGTGATAACTTCTTTAGCGGCGTTGTATACTTTTTTTTGTATGGGTAAAAAATGTTAAACTCGCGTCACGTTAAACACGTGGGCTGATCGCATCAATGACACATAATAAAATTGGAAAGGTTGGTGATTTTCAATATATTGGACGAAACATAGTAATATTTTATTTTATCGTATTATAATAATGTCTCTATCTAGGACGTCCACGTGGCAGCTTTTTTGCGAAGAAAATGCATTTTCTTTACAATAGATGTCGCTAGGTGCGCTTAAATGTGATTCATGTAAGTTTATTTCTTTGAAATAGATGTCGCTAAGTGCACTTAAACGTGATTCATTTAAGTTGATTTTTCTGAGAGATAAACTTTTTTAATGTAATATAATTTGTCATGTTTGTGTACGATAGCTCAATAAATGAATATTGTATTCTACCACATACATGAAAGTACTTTTATACTGATAATTAAAGCAATTCGTGCAACATTATTCCCTAACCATTCCAAAATATCAAAAATGCACAACGTCAATATTCAAGTTTTCACTTCTGGCGGCACTCCCGGAGTGCAACCCGTCGTTTTTTTTATTGACATAGGGGGCTTGAATCAGATTTCGTTGCACTAAACTCCATTTATAATGGTATGAAATGATATGATTTGAAATGGGTTAAATGTGCTTTTTCATTAGGATAACAATATTTGAGACTGGAATGAAAATTGTCGAGCCATGAATTTATAAAATGTTGCTCCATAATATTATCACTTTCGTGCTGAGAAAAATGGAACAGTGTAGGGTTACCAACTGTTCTTTAAAAATGTATATATATATATATATAAACGATAGCAAAATCATTCTTCGATTTTCATGTTCAGTCAAATATTTTAATTCTTCATCTATACATATAATAAAATGGTAGGAAAGTCAAAACTGTACATTGAATATTTTTTTACAAGAATACTTGGGGTGTGATCTACAATCGATACTGAAGCCAAAAATATAGTTTTAGAAATTTTGTCTGTTTGTCTGTACGTATGTCCGGGATAAACTCAAAAATTACTGCATAGATTTACTTCAAACTTCGCACGAATATTACTAAGAAATCGGGTCAACATATAGGTTATATATTATCACGCTATCACCTACGGGGAACGAGCAGTGAACCAAAAAGTATGTGCAAATAACTAACTTCACGCGTACGAAGTCGCGGGGGGCTGCTAGTATTTTTATAAGGTGAAAAATGCTGGGAAAATAACTTCATTAAAAAAATATTACAGTTCTCTCAGTCACACTGTAATCGCAACGATATTATCACATTTGGCATTCATAAAGGTTTGTTTGTCTGGAATTCACTGAGTTTCTTGCCGGTTCCTCTCAGTACAAAGTCTTCCGCCGTATATTTGCGAACCGATGGCGTTTCGACATTCACAAGTGCTTGTAACAGCCTAGACTGAATAAACGATATTGAATTTGAATTTAAAGATGTTGTCGGAAACAGTAGTGATTTATTGTCATCCTATCCAGTCTACTAGCCAGTCTACTTATCATAACATGAACTTCACACAATCATATGTAGAATAGCTTTTGTTATCAACACAAGTTAGAAAATAAGCTTAAACTAGGCGTCCAATACACGAGTCCTGCATAAAAATACATCGAGTACAACGTAATAAAATAACATTACCCGAACCTTCCTAAACGATTATTTCGTGTAATAACGAGGTATTATACGAAATAATCCACTCAACAGTCCATGGCTAATAGAGCTGCCGGTCGCAGAAAGACCTCAACAGTCCGTGGCAGCTCTAGTAGCCAATATCAAATTTCCGCGCCGCTCGCTGTTTTGTTTTTAATTTACACCTAAAAAGACTTTTGCCTTGCTCATGGATGCTCTATTTGGACAGATTATTTAATCTGTGACCTCCTAGTAGTGAGAGACCGGCTTAATCTGATTCTGCAAAAAATTAAAAAAACATTACACTTTCGTCTTTTATCCGTGGCGTTTAGCCGGAATTTATGTGAAATATTGGAGTTTTTAACCTTAATTTGGCGAACGAACACAAACCGCAGCAGCGAGAGCGCAGTACACAAATAAAACTGCTAAATCTCCGCCGATTCTAGCGAACCACGAGAAATTGCTGGCCAGTAAAAAAGTTCAACGTGGAACCCCTGAGTCGGGCGTCAAGTTGATACTTGACCGACCCACGGCAGGTAATAAATGTTCGCTCCGTCCCACTGTTTGGAAGCCATCAGTTTTTATTTGGTTAAGCCTAAAAGCTGGAGCACGAATTGGCCTAACGTTCCACCGATTTGTTTTTGGGCGCGTGTTGTATCAGTCGCTGATTTGTTTTCTCACAGTCTAGTTGCGGAAGTGATTTGATGTGTGACACCATGATTTTGACCGTATCGTTGTATTTAACAATACTGCCGTTCTGCCATATAAATCTCAGGTACTCCAAGTGTCGCCGCACACGGGCCACCGACCACAACTACAAAACGCCGCCACCGGCATATTTCTTGTAGTTTTCATACATTTTATATGGAACGCCACACACGGTACGCCGGTGGCCGCCATACAAATCGTCGTTGTTCGCTTCTTGAGGCCCGCACCGGCCATTTAATGCGCCGATACAAAACGCCGCCGCACGTCACTCGCGCGATTTCCCACCCTTCTCTCCCTTACCTTAGTCGGCCGCTGTTGCGCGCTTCAGCCACTTTAGTAGCCGCTTCTAGCTTCTCGTGGCGGCGTTCGTGGCTGTGGCGTGTGGTCCGTGTGCGGTGATACTAACAGAAACCAACATTAGATTTATTTAAGAGGAGTAGGGCATAGCTGATTTCTCGCTCGAATTGGAGTGCCCGTCTGCGGGGAGCAATGAATAAGGTGGAGACCTTACGAAAGACCACAGTAAAATACTACCATTTGGTGGTGCTGTGTTTCTGTCGGTGAGATAAGGTTCCAGGGATCCGCGGGGTAGGAGATTGGGTCAGGGTAGGCAAGGGCGTAAGTGATATTTTTGAAGTTATACTTCTTTAGCCGCGTTATGAAAAAATTATGAGAGTGAAATTTTAAGATGCACGCGCATCACTGTAACACAAAAGTAACATAATGAAGTTAGCCGCGGGCGCGTTATGAAAAAATCATGTGAGTGAAATTTCGAGATGCGCGCGCATCACTGTAACACAATAGTAACACCATGAAGTTGGCCGCGGGCGCGTTATGAATGTTAGTGTCTAATAATGACATTATTAGATATCTGTTCGAAAGGTACTTTGAACGATCCACGGAGCTCCATAAGATGATCGCGTTGTCAAAAACAATGTTGGCACGCTCGTCGCCTCTGATCACTGTTTTCATATTTATAATATTTATCCACATGTTTCTAGTTTCTATATAGACACAACGTGTTTTAGTTACTTACAAGTGCTAATTACATATGGACTAATAACTTAAATTCAGTAGTGATTTTAATTGAATATTTTGAATATTTATTTAATTTTTCAAATTAAAACTGAACTTAATTGACTGTGTTAACTATCCTTTTCCAGTCCTTTTATTATTTTATTGTAATTATTAATTATTTGCATCCAATTAAAAAATATTTTTAATGATGCTAAAGAAGTATAACTTCTCACGCGTGTACATAAGTTACACGCATCCATTTTTTGTATTTGCGTCTGTATGCCATGGCGGCCGCTTACCATCTGGCGAATCCTAAGCGTGTTTGCCACTGTTTTGAGATATAAAAAATACCAGCATTTCTGCTTCATTTTTCTTTCAATAATACTCAATAAAAACTTATTTAACTTTCCTAATGTTCATCTGCATATATTATAAAATGTTCAACCAATACCAAACAAAACTAAAAAAGTACGTGCATTATAATACTTGATTGTCTATACAAACTTGAAAAAAAAAACTATTAATCACACAAAAATCATGTCTGCTCATATATTGCATGTTGTGGTCGCCTTAAATAGAATTTACACTGGTTCTTGTTTTGTGAAATTGTGTTTGATGTTAATTATTCTTTGTATCATTCACTGGTAATCTATACTTATAATAAATCTGTAGAGAGGTCAATTCTGTACATGAAATATATTTTCAAAATAACTATCAGGGGGTGAGTAGTGATCGATACTGATGCCAAAAATGCAATCAGTAAAATTTTTGTCTGTCTGTCTGTCTGTGTGTATGTTCCTTATAGAAACAAAAACTACTCGACGGATTTTAACGGAACTTGGTACAATTATTCTTCATACTCCTGGGCAGGTTATAGTATACTTTTCATCACGCTACAATCAATAGCAGCAGAGTAGTGAAGGGAAATGTTGGGAAAACGGGAGAAGTTACTCCATTTTTTAAGCTTCCGTCGCGTGTGCAGCTTTAATGGTTAAAGTTACATAGAAATCATGTATGACGGAAATATTCTACATAAAATTGTCTAAAAAATATCTCTCAACAGCATATGTCTATCTTTTATGGTTGACTCACAATAACACGTGTAATTATATAAATAAAGTCATTGTTTATAGCACAAGCCTGAGAACAAAAACTATAGTTTACACTACAGGTCTACACCGAAGCGAAGCGAGGGCGGGCCACTAGTCCTTAATAAATAAACAATTATAATATATGTTATAATATATAATATTCGGAATTAAGGAGGAAGTTATTATAAAATCTGTAACAACAACGTGAATTAGACATCAAGGTATCATGGCCTATGTCAAATCTATCTAAGATTTGACATAGGCCATGTCTAACATCATAGGACAGATCACTATCCACTTTGATCCGACCGCAAATCCTTTACTGACCCTCTTTAAGGTTACGTAAGCTGAAGGTGGTTAATTTGGCAAATTGGCATAATACGTAGGTAATGATTTTTATCTGTATAAAATATATTATGTTTAAATCTTGTAAAAGTATAAAAAAAACCTTTTTTAAGAAACTAGAAACCGAAAAATAAGAGATATATTAAACTTCTGTGATTCGCCCTTCAAGAATCTTGTTTCACTTGTAGTAGCACGCATTCTGTGCTGCTATAATTGCTATTTCTTCTTTAAAATGTTTATTACATGTAGAAGTATTCATTTGACATTGTGGGTTACCTACAATGCGAAAATTCGACACGGCCTTCAGGGCTGCGGTAGCATAATGGTCACTGCATTCATCCGGATAGCGAAGAGAGCGGATTCGAGTCCCGTCCGCTGGCTGGTCCGGCTGAAATTAATTCTACTAAAATTTTCTTTCGATTAAAAAAAAAGAGTCATCAGAATCGATCCTCGCATTTTGGAGATATGCGCGAACAACAATAAAAATACATATATACTGACGTATTGAGAACCTCCTCCTTTTTGAAGTTGGTTAATTATTCATATTATTTTTGAATAAATATTAAACTTACTACCGTACTCAGTTACATCAAATCAATGTATTGCTTATTTAAGTCACATGTAGCCTCATTATATTGTTATGCCAAAAAAAGTGATAACATCAACTTTAGTCATGGCAAAAACAGTAATAAAATACGGTAAATAATAAAATCCCAACGTTTACAATAAAAACCAATACCATTAACTAAAAAAACAGAAAAAAAAACTAAAACAAAGTTCTGGCCGAGCAATATTTCACTCCGCGGTCGCATTTCCTCGCAGGATTCCCAGCAAATCGTTCGAAATACACCAACTTCACAATCCTTAACAAAGGTGGATCTTAACTGATGACCTTAAAACCAGCTATTTTTCGACTATTAACCCTATAACTCAATATCAGTGCGTGGCTCGGGCGGGCTTAGTTCACTCCATCTATCTCGATTATTACAGGCCTCCGTAAGCCTCAGGCTACTTTATGAGCCTCAAAAGCAATGAATTTCACGCCTCCCGCTTCTGTAATGTTGAATAAGCTGAGTAGAAATATTGAGTATCGAATTATGGAGGGAAAATGGAACAAATTAGTGGTCAAGAGTAAGATTTATGCGGATGGGTACACCCACGCATGGGAAAACCTTAGCACGTATATTGAATATACTGGCAACGTTTATTTCATGAGAATAGGGTTTTAACATGTGGAGTGGCAAAGGGAGAGTGTACGTTGACAGTGATTGACCACTGAGGAAGGGTTGAGAATGGTAAGATAATATGAGGAAATTCTTCATTGAAAATTGACTCCAGAAATGCTTATGAAGTATTAAAACTTTACTTCAGTAATTATCAGCGTTTTTTATGTGGATGATTTGTTGTACGGTAAACAACACAAATAGGTAGGTACTGCAAATTAAAAGAATACAACCGGAAACTTAAAATAATTATGTTAACTTAAAAATATTGTAATGGGTTAGCGAACAACCGCGACCATACGGTGCGCATTCAATCTCACCAAGAAATAACCCAACTCCACTTTCCTTTAATGAACAAAATAAAAACGTCATCCAGTAGACGTTATGAATTCATAAAACAGTTCGTGGAGCTATTTCATTTGCCGGAGCGGCTTATTTTCTTTAGGGTTGAATTATACGGCCGTAATTCATACACTTCAGCGACCGCTTGTGTATAATTACGCAGTACCGGGTCTGTGCCGAAGTGAAACCTCTTAATCTGTTTTTGCGTAAAGTCACGTGTCAAACTTATTTTTTTTATTTTTTATGATCGTAGCAATGTTTTACTTGATTTTCATTTTTGTTTCTTATTGACAACAACATTACAATGCTTTCACTTGTACCTAAGAAGTAAAGTTAATGACAAATCTGGAAGAATGAATTTGATATATATTTTTTGGTATTGTGGATTACAAAAGAAACTTGATTCCATGACATTTTTGATTAGTACCTATAATATATGCATTATAAAGATTTTTTAGTTTCTATAATAAAAGCTCTGGTTAGTTAATAAATAAACAATTGTTGCGTGTTGTCTGTTTTATAGGACGGTAGGTATTTAGTTGGTAATCATTCTGTGAAAATATTCTGTATTTTTTTTAATTTTTGTGTGGTGTTTTTCTAACTTAACGTCCAGGGGCGTAATACAGCCCCGTATGCCATTACTTATTTAGCTCACAATTTCACATTTGTCAAAACTTGAGACGTGTTTATGTAAACAGGTACGGCTCGCTCCTTGCATGCGTTCACGTCCCCAGGGAACCGGCTGAATGAATGGCTTTCAGGAACAGGAAGTTTCTATTTGACGCCTCAGTTGTTGCCGTTTATATTATAATAATCGTTTAGGTTTTTCGACATCTTCTAAGTTAAAAGCGCCCATATAGTCACAATTTTTGTGTTTTACATTTTTCTATATTTATGTAAAATTACAATACCTATGGGTGTTTCAATATGCAAAATTTACGATATTTATGATTATAGACTAAAATCGAATGTAAATGAATATCTTGTTTTATTGATTTATCATCATCATCATCAGCCTATTTATGTCCCCACTGCTGGGGCACAGGCCTTCCCTATGGATGGAATAGGGAGATTGACCCAGTGCGGATTGGTGGGTGCTAACGACTGCAGATGCAGCCAGGACCAACGGCTTAACGTGCCTTCCGAAGCACGGAGGAGCTCGAGATAGTAAATTTTTGGTCACCCATCCAATGACCATTGCGAAAGTTGCTTAACTTTAACGACCGCAGCCGAACGCGCTAACCACTTGCGCCATCGAGCTCCTCTATTGATTAATTAAGATAAAAAAAGCTTTGTCGAACACAGTTTAAATATATTGTTTTTAATTTTGTCTAGATGTTCCGATTAATGTAATGAATGTGTACTTGATTTGGTAAATGAGAAAATATTTTAAAATTTCTCACTTTTACCGGTTATTGTTTTTATTCACTAGCTATAACTACTGTCTTTGATAATATAAGTGTTGAAGCAAACCTCTTTTTGAAAGTATTTTCCGCCCGGAATATTGTCTGAAAACTGTACCCCTAGCACGAACCATTATCGAATTCGAATAGTTTGCAAACCGAAATGTCATTGTCGAATTTTGTATGGAAATTCGAACAACAGCGCCACAACGGACGTAACGAGAACTAAAAATCAGTGCACATTTGACAATGACATTTCGGACTCGCAAACGATACGAATTCGATATTGGACGGCATGATTTTTTTTCTACTAAACCAAAATTAACTTAATATTATCCTTAATTGAAGTGTAAAATTACGCCGCAGCATTTTCTTAAATTTATTTATAGAAGTACTAACAAGTTCACAATGATATTTGCTTATACATATAATCTAAAGAGTTATTGGTTATAGTAAATCCAATATTGATGGTTTCATTTTCATTTCACAATTTTTTGTCAATACAGTGACAACAATACAACAATAAAAAACAAGACAAAATACAAAAAAAAAAAACAATATTCATAGATTACTAATATTAGCATTGTTCTAAGTAATGATAAGGGGAGACAGTTCTCTTAGCACGAACCGATATCGAATTCGAATAGTTTGCGAGTGCGAAATGTTATTGTCATATATGTGTACTGATTTTTAGTTCTCTTTACGTCCGTCGTGGCACTGCTGTTCAAGTTTTCATACAAAATTTATGAAAGTTGTAGACCCGCCTAAAATTAATGAGCTCGACGCCGTTCCGTGTAAGGTTGATATAAACATATGTTAGCGGAAATTAAAAGCACAGGATTATTAATTTATTTTATTCTTCATGCACAAATGTATAATGGTGGACTTAATGCCGTATGTTTTCTGTACCCAGTGCCGTCTTTGACCAATTGGAGGCCCTGGGCATATTAGGATAATAATATAATTTAATATAATAATATAATTTTATTACTCTGCACAACTTACATAATATGGGACGCTATATAAGGTGGAAATAATCTTACATAAGATGTGAGAGTCTGGTGCCAGAAATAGGTATGGCAATACCTGTGTTACAAGTCACCATAATGGGGCCCCCATGACTTCCGTTTGGTGATTTAACAGGAACTACGGACTTTGTATTTGATCTGAGTGGGCCCCCTATCGATCGCGGGGCCCTGGGCACTTGCCCAAAGTGCCCACTGAGAAAGACGGGTCTGTCTGTACCAGTCAACCATAGGATGTCGTGGCGATTATTGATGGTAGGGTGCACATCACAAAGGGTTTTTCAATATTAATTAGTTTCGGTGTCTCCGAAAACCAATAGGTTAGGTTAGGTCAGATATTTTGACTGTGCTTATTAGATAAGCGAGCGAAGGGAGCCGAGCCTCAACTTGCAAGTAAATAACGTTGGCAAATGATTGGCATTTTCATTACAGTCAACACGTAGACATTGAGCATATCTTATTTTTTGACATTTATCCATAAGACTTTACCAGAAGTAATGTGTTTTAATTAATAAACAGTTAAAGTGGTTAGACGATTATTTTTACCTTGGTAAATAATATTAGAAATTTTGGCGAATCCAGGAAATTATCAACTATTAACATACAAAATATAAACATAAAGTTTAATAATAATCATCATCATCATCAGCCTATTAATGTCCCCACTGCTGGGGCACAGGCCTTCCCTATGTATGGAATAGGGAGATTGGACCATGACCCACCACGCGGGCCCAGTGTGGATCGGCGGGTGCTAATGACTGCAGATGCAGCCGGGACCAACGGCTCAACGTACCTTTCGAAGCACGGAGGAACTCGAGATAATAAATTTTTGGTCACCCATCCAATGACCGATCACTGCGAAAGTTGCTTAACTTCAATGATCGCAGCCGAACGCGCTAACCACTTGCGCCATCGAGCTCCTCGAGAGTTTAATAATAAGATACAGATAATAAGTTTAACTCAGTTAAAACTTTTGTAAGACTTAAAGTAACTGATTAGGAAAAGTTTGAAATAAAAAAAGTTCTGTTTGTTCCAAGTCCCAATCATATATTTTCCCAACCCGGCAGTCACATACTTCAAAATAAGATCTCCAAAGAGAAATCACGAGGAAGTTCGCGCCGACCACGCCGCGGTGAGACGTGATTACCCGAGGTGTTCCATTTCCCAGGGGGTAGCGGCGAGTGGCGGCGGCGAGCGGCTTGGTCATAACGCCTCCCTCTTGTTAAGCCGAGCATGAACGCAGAGAAAGCTCGACCTGGGGGCCATTCGCCTAACGGAAATGCTTTGGAAAGCGCTAATGCTTTCGAGTTTATTTTGTTATTTCTGACTGCCGAAGGTTTTCAAATACCTCACGCTCATTTTTTTACTATTGCAAAAGAAAAAATTAGAGCGCGAGGCATTTGAAAACCTCAGGCGGCTAGAAATAACAAAATAAAATCGTAAGCGTTAGCGTTTACCAAAGCATTTCCGTTAGGCGAATGGCCTCCTGGTATTTGGACATGCTGCTAATAAGACAATCTTACCCAAATCTCACAAATAAATTTTATATATAAAGACAATAATTGAGCTTTCTGTAATGATTTAGTTTATTGCGTAGGTAATTTTTATTCTTGAACATATGACTGTGTAGTAACTTTGAAGTATTTTATTGGAAACATGTAGAAATCCAAAGAAAAGTTTACTAGAAAAAAATCGACGCGGACCAGGCAGCGGACGGGACTCGAACCCGCATCGTTCGCAATCCGGGCGAATGCACTGACCATTATTTGCGATTTTTTTCTAGTAAACTTTTCTTTGGATTTAAACATCTAGCAGTTGAATGCTTAAAAAATAAATAAAATCATAAACATGTAGTAAATTCACACATATCTTTTTAAAATAAGCACACAAGCAAGTTTTTGTTATAAATGCATATTTAGTGAAAGCTAAAGTATTGCGGAAAGAGAATGGGATTTAGATTGGAGGGCGCTGTAGTGCTTTTCTACCGTATTTGTAAGGTTTTATCCCTTTGAGACATGATTAAATACAAAAAACCGCAAGAAATCACAACAACAAACAAATTTGTATTATATATTATTGGGTTTGATTGCCAAATAAAAATCTTACTGTTAGTTCCGTTTTTCGCCATGCCCATTCTCTTTCCGCACAGACTCTACCATGATACCATGATTTTTGATTGCAGAACTCTCTTGTATCCGGGACATTCATTCATGGCAGAATTTAATTTCATTTATTTATTAGGTGTTTGAATCTATTTTTTCACTGATGAACTCTATATCTGGAACTCTTTTCATTTAATGTCTTCTCCAATTCGTTATATTTTAAAATATCATGTTTTATTTTGATAACGAACACACTTAACCGCAGCAGGATTCGAATTTACAACTTCCAGTACCATATTCGGAATCTGCACCGTACAGTGCTCATAAAAGACGAAATTCACAGGCGAATTTTGCTCAGAACAAAATTTAATATTCTTACCATTCGTGAATTCTGCATCTTCGAAAGATAGAGATTTGAATCTGTGTTGAAGCCATCCCCGATTTCATGAGCTGCTACTTGTTTCGGCTGATTGAAAATCAATATAATTATATTCCATGGCACAATGTTGACGAGCGAGCGAACTGCATACCTACCCTAATTTTGGAATTCCAAACTTTGCCATGTTGTTAAGGCGACGTAACTAGTAGAAACATTAATTTCCTTTCGCTTTTTAAGTATCCAATCACTTTACATATTCAAATTATAAATGATTTCTAATGTATTATTGATAAATACAATAAAGAAATGACCTAGTTTGTTTTTATTAATCTCCTTTTATGTAGCTTATTTCAAGAGATTCAGAGAACCATATTGACATTTGACGGGAATATATTTATCTGCCTTAAGTGTCTTGAAGAAGCAATAAATAATAATTAAATATTTCCCACACTAACATCAATTAGCCTAGCTCCAAAGTAAGCACTGTAAGGCTTGTGTTATGATGAAATGCTAGAGGAAAGAATAGAATATACTCATACATATTTATAAATATATAAGTATATTTTATCTAGAAATAAGGAAAAAAGCAAGTTTTTGTTGTACAAATGCTCGTAATTATCATTTCCCCCCACCGGTGGGGAATCCCGGGATTCGAACCCTCTGGGTAGACGAAGCCATGAAACCCGGCGTATGTACCACTCGGCCACGGCAGTCGTCAGCAATAAATGAATTATTTTCTATGCATCTGAGACCTGACCGTGTAAAATATTGTATTTATGATATGGGTAAAGTAACAAAACATGAATCATGAGATTTAGCGTTGCCTTTATGTGGTAAGGCATCCTCGGACTGTAAATATTCGTTTAAGTATTAGGTACTGTTACTGGTTCTATTCATATGAAATATTTGTTTGGAAGGATGTAGGTTACTTACTTAATACCGTCAAACCTTCATTAATATGTTGACTTCGCAAACAGTCACTAAGAGGCCGGGGGTTGGCGGTGTTTTCATAATCACAATAATTAAAGACAATAAAAAAAAATCCAACACATCCATTGGAGCTGCAAATTTGAAAGCTGTAGTGCATTGCAATTTCTATTTTGAATTTCGACGACTAAGAGAAGGCGAAGTCGGGGGTGGAGCACTAGATGTGTTCTCATACTGTCCGTCCATTCCATAAAGTCCATTTTTATGATAATACTATAGAGATCGTAAAAGCACATAGTTGCTGCGCCAAAAATCACTGAGATTACATTGTCTTTAAGTAGCATTTCCTTGGTTCAGTGTAACTGCATCATTTTATTTTTGTGGTACTTGAATTATTTAGTTAAATAAAACTACTTCAAGATTTTTAAGACTTTCTGGTGACTGTTTATTATTATGCTATTAAAGTAGTCCATATTTTGTAGCTATATATTTATGCATATCTACGAAAACAAAAGTACATACAGTAGCAGCGGGGCATCGATGAAATTTGTTGCAAAAACGGGTAAAAATATTCAATTTCTGAGATTCCATTGCGTGCGCTGGGTAAATTAACGCGGGTGAAACCGCAAGGGATCTCTAGCTCTAACTATAATGTTTAGACCTATAGTATCGCGGATTGTTTAATAGATATTGTTGTCCTCTATAAAACTTTAGTGTATCACTTTGCTCTATTGTCAATGAATTCTGCAGCGTACGCGATATAAGGTTCTTTTTTGGTATTTTTACACACGTTGGGTTACATTGTCGAAGTTTTCATACGGAAACCTATTTTTTTTTTGAAAATACACTATAGCCTATGTTCGACACGGATAATGTAGGATTATAAATGAGAAATATTTTTTCGAATCGGTCCCGTAGTTTTGGAGTTTTGGAGCCTAGAATCAAATCTTTCCTCTTTATAATATAAGTATACCTAGTCAGGTCATAAATTCTGTCACATGTTTAATATAAAATAATTGAAACAAGTTTATTCATTATGTAACCATTTATATACCAAAATGAACTTTACAAAACATAGATTCTTATAACAATATAGTTTATTCAAAAAGACCTCCGTGATTTTGAATACAGGCCTTCAATCTGCGCGGTCAGTCATCTATCGCAGCACGAACGAGGTCTATGTCAATATCGGCGGCTGCCTTAATCAAGGATGTCTTGAGTGACTCCAAATTGGGATGAGGCTTTGAGCACGCCTTTTCCTCCAAGTGTTGCCATATCTTGTTATCTACCGGACTCAAATCTGGACTGGAGGAGGGCCAGTCTTCGTGCCGGATGAAGTCGATTTCACGCGCCGTCAGCCAGTCTTGTGTGCTCTTCGCTCTATGAGAATCCGAATCTTGTTGGAATACCCAGTGCCTGTTATTGCACATGGTATGACAAACACGTTCCACAAGGTTCGTCAGGACTGTATTTTGATACACAACTGCATTCGTTTTTACACCTTTCTCACAAAAATGTACCTCTGTTAAGCCCCAATAAGAAACTCCCAACCATACTTTGAGCGAGAATGGAAAATGACCTCGTTGGACACGCGGAATACGGTTGCTCGCTTCTTCACTACTGTGTGCGTACACCTTATCATTTTGTTTGTTGTAGCTCTCTTCTACGGTAAAAATTTTTTCACCCGAAAAAAGAATTTTCGATATTTTTTTCCCGCGTACCGCTTCAACAAAGCGCGGCATCTCTTCAGTCTCAGGTTCATTAGACGAGCATTCCAACGACGTCAAACGTCCTGTTTTTCTTCGATATTCCCGAAGCCCTAAGTCTTCATTTAACACCCTTTTCACCGTGGTTCTGATGGGGTTAACCCATCTTGAATTCGCGCCTTCACAGCTTTTATCACTGCTGGAGTCCTAACAGACCGAGGGCGACCACTTCTTGACCTGACATCTACATTAGCGTCTTCATTGTATCGTTTATGGTACGATAAACGAATCTTTTAGTTATATTAAAATTTTTCAGTATGTCAAAAATTTGAATTAGCGTGTAACCGCAACGATGCAACGCAATAACTGCAACACGGTCTTCTTTAAGCGTTCACTCCATATTTAAAAATGAGTAAAATTCTAAAAAGTATATATTTTTATTTTTATGAACAATTCGAAATTCGAATTCAATAAACTTTTTGTGGCCAGCATTCTAACAGAAAAGTTTTTACTGTGTGACAATACTTATGACCTGACTGTGTATATTATATCGAATTGATTTCGAGTTTGAGACGCAGTTTGACTTTGATTTAGGTATTTTAGTTCAGATAGATTGATATTAATTCTTCTAATTTTGGATATAGAAAGAAAAACTCCTGCTCAAATATATTGTGATAACTACGGAACCTTACACTGCGCGCGGCACGACACGCACTTGGCTGGTTTTTTATTATCATTTTCGATTAAGATAAGATACATGGCTTTGGTAGTTCATTTAGGTTAGTTCCAGGCAAATTCCCGTTTTATGAAAGATTTTAATTTGGTTATTTCTGGAAGCCTAAGAGATTTCATATTATTTAATTTAGTTCTTGATTTGAATACATTTTTATAGACGATAAGTGTCAATAACAAACGTCCAACATTTTAAATAATGTATAGATACTAAAAGATGATATATATACATATATTACGACGCTACCTATATCAATTATGGAGTCGATGTACATAATGAATCCCCAAAATAAAAATAAAACACAGAAATAATCTGTTATGAATCTAGCTGAACGCCTGCGTACGCGTTCGTATTCACAATACTTAAATTTCTACATGAAATACCTATATCACTCAACTCGCTCAACACAGTTTAAATTTATGTTACTTAAAAGCCAATATTATGTTACATTTTACATTCAGCGAACACTTCTATTCACACCAATAAAGTCAAGGCAAATTAAGGAAAAAAAATGTTTGCAAAAAATATACCTAGTCGCATACGTTTTACCACTGGCACACAAAAATATAATGCTGATTCGTTATGAAGTTATGAATAATACGGATATTTTGATAAAAATACAAAGAAAGATTATCGACGCATTTTTTTATTTAAGCTCGTAATAAATCAATAGGATATTGGTTTCTTTTTATCTGTCTCAGTTAATTCCAAGATAGGTAACAGGGATCGCTTGTAATCATCGAATTTATATTAAAAACTAGCGGCCCGCCCTCGCTTCGCTTCGGTGTAGAGCTGAAGTGTAGACTACAGTTTTTGTTCTCAGGCTTGTATTATACACAATGACATTCATCTATGATTCTTCTTATACCTGCATGCAAAGTCTCAGCCCGATCGGTTTAAAATTGACAAAGTTTCATACAAACTTTCATTCCCTATTTTATCCCCTTGGGGGTAGAATTGATCAAAATATTTTTTTAGCGGATGCCTACGTCATAACATCTACCTGCATGCCAAATTTCAGCCCGATCCGTCCAGTGGTTTGGGCTGTGCGTTGATAGATCACTATGTCAGTCAGTCACCTTTGAGTTTTATATGTATAAATTACACAGGTATTCTTTTAGATTATAGATAGGCCTGGAACTATAGGACGAGGATTCGAAGAATCTTTATCAGCAGGAACGTTAGTTTATTGATAACAATGCTACTAATGTATTTTAATAATGAAAACAGGTTTCCTCTAATATTATCTATCATAAGTATGGATTTAAAGATCATAAATGATTAAAATGACTTTGTTGATAATGATAACGAAAAAGTATATATGGATGATTTAAAGTAAAATCGTAATAGTTTCAGATCGAAGAAACATAAAAAGGTATGTTTTAAGTCCTTTATTGGAGACTCAATAGTTTTAACGATAGGAGTCATGTAATTTCTAAGAACAGTTTTTAGACTTAAAGTTTAGATTCAGTAATGATTAGTATTTAAAGTGATTAACAAATATATTAATAAGTATCTACCTATCTTGTTCAACAAGATAGTGTATTTCATTATCATCATTATTTGCTTTTATTACCTTAAATTCCATAATATAATATTCACCAACTGTTTATTTTGATTTTTCACTTAATTTATATTCCACTAACTTATTTCAAACCATGATCTATTATAACAAACGGTTCCTTTTCAGATAATATGAAATTCCTTCTGTTGACTGCTGCCCTAGTGGCCGTTGCTGCTGCGGCCCCCAATCGGATGTTCGACCCCACTCAGGTCCCTAACCCTGGAAATCCCATAATTCCGAACCCTATCGCCATCCAACCTATTCCCGGAAGCCCCATAATTCCTGACCCTATCGCCATCCTACCTGTTCCCGGAAGTCCTGTTATTCCTGACCCCATCGCCATCCAACCTATTCCCGGAAGCCCCATTATTCCTGACCCTATCGCCATCCAACCTATTCCCGGAAGCCCCATAATTCCTGACCCCATCGCCATCCAACCCATTCCAGAAACTCCCATCGTTCCTAGCCCTATCATCATCCACCCTATTCCCGGAAGCCCCATAATTCCTGACCCCATCGCCATCCAACCCATTCCAGAAACCCCCATCGTTCCTAGCCCCGTCGTCATTCAGCCCGTTCCCGAAAATCCTGCGCCTGTCAATCCTCCTTCATCTTCCGCCCTAGTTCAGATTATCCTAAACATCCAGAAGTAAATTGAAACAATCATCGAAGATCTAATGCCCAAATATCATTATAGTCACACAACAAATTATATTTTTGAAATCAAATGAATAACCATCCATTGCTGTTAGAAGAGGATGAAGTTTTGGAATTAAATGATAATGAAGGACTGAAATATTCCTGTTTTAATGGTCATATTTGTTTTGTCGTTAATAAGTGCTGTGATTAATTTATACTTTAAACGACAAAATTTGCTGATGAAGATAAAATGCTGACTGTTGAAACAGTTTTTTATTTGTGGTAACGAACTTTTCCCATTCATTTTTTAGCCTACTTTAGTGAGAGTGCAAAAGTAAAACATCCCTTATTTTACCAACTTGAATCCTCTTGAGGATTTCTGGCAACTTTACATATCGCAACAAGAAAACACTACTTTATATATTATCTAATTAGTTGTAATAGACGTCCGAATATTTAAAACAATTATTTTTTTTTTTATTTATTTAATCTTTATTGCCTTATATGCAAATGGCGGACTTAATGCCATATGGCCCATTCCCTACCAGGCAACCGGAAAGAACGTGCAGAGCGAATATAAAGGCAAAGAATAAAAAAAAGAGAGTTAACATCAAACAATAATTAACATCAACTTAACGAGAACGAAGATTTAATTGATGAGAAGATATCAGGAACTGAAAACGAGATTTTAGATATCCAGGTGCACGTGGATCATAAAGAAAATAATAGAATTTTATTCAGGAAAGGGAGAGAAAGGAAAACATAAATATAAATCACTTAACTGTGCTGAGCAGATAGTAAAATTCATCAACTTATACGAGTGATTTTAGAATCTATTACCACTATAGTGTTTGAGTAAAGGCTTATTTAGGCCTAACTAAAAGCAGATGTGTCGTCTTAAAAGTGTGCTTATGGTTTTATTTTATTAGGTTTATGTTTAGTCTAATCTATATTATCTATCCTATGCCTCCCCAACTCTAATGGTCTATAAAATTTCTAATAGAAAAAGACAGTGTATTAACGTACTCAATAAACAGTGTATATAATTAGGTACAATCTTCTTCGAGTTCGAGTCTTGTCTTGTCTCTCAGTCTTCAAACTTGCTTGTGTACCTTCTGTGAGACTGCGAGCAAAGTTGACGAACTTTCTTGATTTGCCGCCTGTACCGTCTTTGGGGCGGATATTACAGACACATGGTACAGGAAAACAAGATGTCTTTAACATGTAATCCTATGTCTTTTGTGTAGTCCCTAGGTACTTAGTTAAGCATAGTGAGCGCGTTGTAAAGTCATGTTGCTTTCGTTTTTTTCTGAAAATAATTTGAAATAGAAATATTATCTTTAATTGCATAGAAATATTATCTTGATCGCAGTGACATACAGTTAGCGTTCTGGCTTCTAAACTTAAAGGTGAACTTTGAGTATTTCAGGAAAGTGAAGCCAATTCCGGGAATATATTAACTTCTTGGGGAGGAAATCGATATCGAATCGTTAGCCGAGAAGCTGTTTTAAAATGCCTTAGATAAATTTGTTGCCTCCCGTCCAGCAGACTTTTTCAAAAAGGGCATCAATAAGCTACCACTACGTTGACGAAAATGCAGTGATTGGATGGGTAAATACTGTGATTAAATTAAAATTAAAAATATAGAAAAAAGGGCAGTAACTTATTTCATGAAAAACGTCAATTTATAGGTAAATCCTTGTTATGTTGGAAATTTACAGGCGATATTATCAAAGATTCTACTGGGAATATTCCCTTATATTTCCAAAGAGCAAATGAATGTTCTTCTCGAACTTTACTCCAGGATGGAATATTTTGGTGCTCTTTATACATATTAGCAAAAGCATTAGTCACACTTAATCATCATCATCATCAGCCTATTAATGTCCCCACTGTTGGGGTACAGGCCTTCCCTATGGATGTAAAAGGAAGATTGGGCCATGACCCACCACGCGGGCCCAGTGCGGACTGGTGGGTACTAACGACTGCAGATGCAGCCGAGAGCAACGGCTTAACGTGCCTTCCAAAGCACGGAGGAGCTCGAGATAGTAAATTTTTGGTCACCCATCCAATGACTGACCACTGCGAAAGTTGCTGAACTTCAACGATCGCAGCCGAACGCGCTAACCACTCGCGCCATCGAGCTCCTCATCACAGTTAGTAAGGTAAAAGAAGGCAAAACACAAAACCGGGATGACATACCAATATTACGTACTGTGCCACACAATTTTAGGTAACAATTAAAAAAAGAGGTTAAAGATATATTGTTCTTTAGAGCTCGAGAACTACACGTAGCTGAGAAACAGACGTTACTTACTCATAACTTTATCCAATGGTGTCAAGCTATCTTATTATGCGGGTTACAGTGGTAATAAATAACGCACGCCTCACACCGCGGGGCCCTTATAAATTACTGTATCGGGTAATTGACATTAAGCTCTTATGAGCTTCTCCTAAGCCTCTTACATATACAATGCTGCTATAATGTAATAGTATTGTTTATAAATACATATTGTATGTAGTGTGAAGGTCTAGTTTGCTAGGGCTCTGTTTGTTAAGGGGGCTTAGTCGTTGTCATACTTAAAAAAATGTATTGTGAATGCTTTGGAATTGAAATTGCAATTTTTTTTAAGTGAAATTTCTCAAGGCTCACTTGACTTGAGGGTAAGCTAGCGAATGCTTTATATTATGCGTTACGAATAGTGTCATCGGTGGCTCATCGGTAAACAATGAATAATACCCGTCACAAAATACATAAATCTAGTGCTAACTTACATTTTTACTTGATGTTAACTATTGAAATAGGTTTTTTTTAATAATTACACGCCGTAATTTATCAACAATCAATAAAAATTTAGTATTCTACTCCATTGAAACATACGGTGGATGTTTATTTTTTTCTATCAACAAATCTTCAGGTAATGAAAAAAACCAGGGAGCGGCGCGGAAATTAGCAATTGGAAAATTAGACTTTTTTTATTTAACAATGAAAACATAAAATAAATTTAAATATTTGTAGAAAATTAATATATGTATATGTACATACATGTACATATACATAAATTATTTGGTCATAAGCACACTCGCTTTTTATTTTTTTATTGTACACACACATATAAACATATATTTAAACATACAGATGGAGCTAAAGAAGTTTCACTTCAGTGGGGTGGTCATAAGCACACTCGCTTTTTATTTTTTTAGATTTCCGTGCCCATAGGGAACCCAACAGAACTAAAGAAAGGGAATAAGAATCTCTACCTTCCAGAGGACAACCCTTTGTTACTGTACCAGTTTAATAGCTCACTTTAAACTTCAAAAATCGCAGCTATTTTAAAACTACGTGCATTACCGCAAGCTTATTATTTCCATTAATAATCCTACAGCTAATTTAATCGATTTATATTTTTTAATTTTGGAGTTTGCATTATTTTTTAAAGCAATAGAAAGAAGACCACTGTCTACACCTCTTGAGGAGAGAAAGATTCGTGCCGCTTTAGAATTTCTCGAAACATAGAACAAAATATGTATACGATTAAAATTAAATTAATAAATACACATAGTACAATGTCACTCTAGCATCAGTGAAAATATAAATTAGAAATAAGCACAAAAGCAATCAAGTACCGCCCGAGGGTACAGCTATTAAATATTTGTCTTTGTTTATGCTGGGCCGAGGCATATATCGTTCGTTTTATTGTTTAGAAAACACACCGCACAGAGGTGATGATTAAACACAGGCTCGGCCGAAGCTGTTCCATACTTAAATGATCCTATGGCATTAGCGCTAGCGGTTTTGGTTTTGCTTCTATCTAAATTTGTGTTTTCCTCCTCTATTTATATTTATACTAGTAAACCAGTGAACCAAATGTTCACCAAAACCTAAAAAAAAAAAAAATGTATTTAATTAATTGAGAACTTCGGAGATTTTGTGTGGTTTCGTTTGAAATTCGTGATTTCTCGAAAACCGGAAGTGCTACGTTACTCAAATCCGGTTTGTAGTCTTATCAGACTATTCTTAACTTATAACTTAAACATTCTCTTTATCTATCTCTTACGGTTTGGCCGCTGAAACAGCACCACAGACAGACGGACGGACGGACGGACGGACTTGTATAATAGATAAGAGATGCGGTAGAAGAAGTAGCGAGAGGTATACGAGCAAAATCTCTCTATTACACTCTAAAAACCTTGGCCTTGCGATAACTGCAGTAAGTTCAATTTTGGAACGAATAACTAAGGATGCACTAACAGGCTACTGTCAAATTTGGTTAGGAAGAGGGGGCAACGAACATGTTGAGTAGTGAGAGTGAGCGTTGATGCGCTTCTCAAAAGGGGCCTCCTTAAACCTACATCTGGATCGCAAGTTCCGGGAGCTGCTCAGAGTTTCTCTCTGTCTCATACGATGGACTCGGCACCTTCACGGTGAATCTCTCATGGATTGTTAAGAGGTTTGTCTCTCTCGCTTTATATCGTAGAGAAACGTGTTTTTTTTTATGTTATAGGGGGCATACGAGCAGACGGCTCACCTGATGGTAAGTGATCACCGTCACCCATGGACACTTGCAGCACCAGGAGTATCACAAATGCGATGCCGGCCTTTAAGGAAGGAGTACGCTCTTTTTTTGAAGGTTTGTGGATCGTATTCGTGGGCGACAATATATTCCACAGTTTTGTCGTACGTGGTAAAACGTGTTTCTCTACATGATCAAATTAGGAATGAGCAAATCCGTACAAGAACTAGAATAACCAACATAGCTCAATGGATCGCAAAGCTGAAGTGGCAATAGGATAGTTCGGCGAACCGATGGATGTTAAGGTCACAAGGTGCTTTAATGGCGACCTCGCACCGGGAAGCGCATTGCCGGTAGACCCCTCACCAGGTAGACTGACGACATCAAGCGAGTTGGGGGGACCCATTGGATGCGGGAAGCGCAGGACTGCTGTGTATAGAAGTACCTCGAGGAGGCCTATGTCCAGCAGTAGCCAGCCATCGGCTAATGATGATAATTACTACTAGAGTCTGTGCGGAAAGAGAATAGGCATGGCGAAAAACGGAACTAACATTAAGATTTTTATTTGGCAATCAAAACCAGCAATCTGTAAAACGTCAAAGTTTTGTACGATTGATACCAATTTGTATGTTGTCGTGATTTCTTGCGGTTTTTTGTATTTAATCATGTCTAAAAGGGGTAAAACCTTACAAATACGGTAGAAAAACACTACAGCGCCCTCCAATCTAAATCCCATTCTCTTTCTATCGAAGTTATTTAAAAAAAAAACTTATGTTCTGCTTGTGGGATTTGAATTACTATGAGCAGTGGTCTTAAAATATTGCCGCTCTACATTGCATATAGGTAGGTACTTAGCACGTTCCAAAACTATAAAAATATAGTAAGTACGATATATTTTTAGATTATCAAAAAGTATTGAACATGTAGTTTTTTCTTTTTCCACATAGGTACCTAATCAAAAAATTACTGAGATATATTGATTGTAAAATGTCGCATGGTGTCATGTCTTGGCACAATTTTCACTTACAAGTGACGTCACTAGCCCCCCTAGCGCCATAAGGCGCGTCAAAGTAAGGGACTTTGACGCACCTTATGTTTGTCCTTTTCACAAAACAAAAAAAAAATGACCATAATTATTAAATAATCTAATGACGCGCCACTGTGCGGTAAGGTCTTTTGTATGAAGTTTTTGGCGCGAACTAATCGAACGAGAATTTAAATTGATTCATAGACTATGACAACATATTCGATTTGACGGATGAGTAGATATTCGCCTCAGTGCTGCCACCTGGCGCTCGTCATTTCAGAAAACCCTCATTATATAGACCCTTGCTTGCACCGAGGGTTCTGATTCATCCGATTCCGTCGGCCTTGGCACGTCTTAGAGTACCCCGAGTACGACGAAATCACGCGCGCCAACACACCTCCGACTCCTACCACACAGGAGACAACTCCCCCGGCGGGGCTATGCCATCCGCATGGAATACCTCTAGAAGCACTCGCCATTTCTCGGCTTGAGGTCCCTTTAGGATCTCGCGGTCCCCAAACCCGGTGACGCTGTAAAGGTCATCTGCAACAAACAGCATACACACTAAAAAAAGAGGATTCAAAGCAAACCTTTATCCTCACAATTATATAAAATGACTTGGAAGTTGATATGAAATTAGCGTCGGTTGCGCTTTCAATTCAGACCATACTCTACGTACAGTGGCTCCATATGAGCCCAGTTTTAATCGCAGCGAATAATGAGTGGTGTGCAGATATGGCTGTGGTCTTGAGAATACCAGCATGGATACGTAGTACAAAATTAGAAAATGTACCTCAACTGAGTTTCTAGTGCATAACCAAAGCAAATAATGCTTAAAAGCACTTTCATTTAAAAAATAACTGAATATTAATATGCAATGTGCAAACCAGCTGTTAACTGTTCAACAAAAATAATAATACTGAACAGAAAGAAAAAGTCAGAATTCAGAGTTTTTTTTATGTTAAAAGGGATGGAGGGGGGGAGGGATTTTTTGTATGGTGGCCATACAAGAAATAGCCCTTTTTTATAACGCAGGCAACACCTCTTTTTACAGACGACGGCGCCTTTAAGAGGCATACTGCCGAACGGACCTCACACCTTGCTCCCGCAAGCCTCGAGAGCCCCCGCAATGGCTGCCCACTGAGGACCCCGTAACTCTTACGGCCGTTTTACGGCATAATATCCGCTAAAAAACCCTGCGAATACCCTCTAAGCTGCTAAGTGCGAAACCACGGGATCTCCGTTCAGGGATTCTGCCGCGTATCTTCGTGGAACTTTAGGGGAGACCTAGGAAAGTTGTGACAGAGGAGAGTTGTGATACAATCGATTAATTCCAACCTATAATAATTAGCGTGATGGCAAAAACGCTCCTTTGTAGCTCTTTAGATACGTGTTATTTCACCCAGAACCCGACGACGGCGCACCAGAAGTGGTTGCGTAATTATGACGTCTACAAGACACGCTAAAATTAAAATTTTCTTCAAATTTTTCATTGAATTGTAAATGTGTATCATCCCACATGTGGGCTGTTGTGTTATATTTTATCAAGTTGTATGGTTATTTAAGTTCCAAAACGTAGCAATATTCTCTTGTCTTTTCATCTTATTTAGAAAATATGAATTATTATTCGGACAAAGTCGTGATTTTGAGCACCTATGACAGTTGTGACAGGCTTTCACAATTCTCCTAAATGCACAAAAACTAATAGAGAGTGGGTGCAATGCCTAGAATGCAAAGGCTGGTCACACGTAGATTGTACTGGAGGCGAGATGCAAAACGTTTCTCATAATTGCCTATCAGCTTTCATCAGATTATTGACTGAATATAATCTTAAAGATCTCAAAGCCATGCCATAATTACTTAAAAGTTATAAGTACTTTTTATGGCAATGTTATAGGTATTTGATATGGCAAAAGATGGTTACACTACATATGGCAAGAACAGAATGAAATAATTCATTATTTTTAATATTTGTTAATGATTTTTAACACTTAAATAGGCTAAATTTAAAGCTGTCACAACTTACCGTGGTACCTGTCACAACTTTCCTCAGCGATAGGAGAGTTGTGACAAAGGGAGTAGTTTTAATTTTTGATGATTTTCTCAAAACTTCGTAATTTTACTTTAATTAATTTTGATTACTGGTTTGAAAATGGAAGGAATGGCGCTATATTTATTCACCTAAGCCATATCTTTAAATTGTCTCATGAGCGAGATATTTCCCTAAAATTAAAAATTGTCACAACTCTCCCAGGTCTCCCCTACTCACCAACAGAAACATATCACCATCAAAAGGTAAGTATTTTTTCTGTGTTCTTCTGTAATGCTAGCCATACACACTACGAGAAATCGTTACGATCAGACTGTACAGTTCGAACGGAACAGTTTATCGGACGTGGCATACGTATAGAAAACTGTGCAGTTTTATAACATACACGCTACGATTTATCGGTACCGTTCGGACGGTACAGTCTAATCGTAACGATTTCTCGTAGTGTGTATGGCCGGTATAAAGTGAAGGATAGTTTTGCTGACGGGCGCACCAATTCGAGGGGAAAATTCTCCATGCCCTACCTCTCTTCAACCTGATTCCTGAGCCGAGTTAATTTTTAACTCGTCCCAAGATTAACTCGTCCCATGTATATTATGATTTGAACAAGCCATTCATTTTCACTTCACGTTCACTTCATTAAATATTGCTGCTAATAATGGAATTTAGTAGTTCAATCATCTGTTCCATAATTGCTCCTCTTAATTCGCTTTGCTTGCTAGAAGCTTGTCATGACTAATTTTCTGCCAGTCGGATTCGGTGACGTGATGGACAAGCGAACAAGCGGGCTAAATCGAGCGTACAAAGGATAATAAAGCGTTATTATTCAGCAGTTCTCCAGTAGCCATCAACAGTATCTCAATTGATACAGTCAACACATGTATTGGCAGGCTGACAAGTTGGACGGATTACCGTTTAATCTGTTCAATTGTACCGAATATTGGATAGATGTGTGCAGACAGTCCGGTGGTATTATTTACGCAACTTTCAGATATGAAACGGAGCAATTCATCACGGAAACAGATCGGTTATAACAGGTTTTGTAATACGCGTTTAAAGCTATCAGCAAACGCTTTCGGGTATCCGATGTATCGACACAAGCTTGAGAAAACTTTAAAATTATCTGTTTATCGTAGGCACGTTCAGCCGAACCTACAATGCGAAGAGATGGCGCTGCCTTGCAGCTTAAGGCTAGGAAAATTTCGACGCGGCAAATAGGACCGTGGTAGCATAATGGTCAGTGCATTCGCCCGGTCCGCGTGGATTTTTTTCTAGTAAACTTTTCTTTATATTTAAACATCTAGCAGTTAAATGCTTAAAAAATAAATAAAATCATAATTATCTGTTTATATTTGAAACCAGATAAATATCGCAAAGCTAAGTATCGCTAAATAATGGCGATTAACAACGAAACTAATTAAGTTTGATGAAATTCAGAAATCTAATGGTGTTATAATTTTAATTTTTAAGCATGTGCTTGTTGGTCTAATGGTGTTTACAAGTTAAATGATCTTGATAAATGAAAATCATAATGTATTTAGTTATCAGTTAAACATATTATTTTTCTGCTTTAAGTTTGGAAATTAACTACTTTTTAAAAGTACTTGGACGAATTGCCGTCATATCTATTGAATGAAACATCTCGTTGTATGATTTTACCAAACTGCGAATGGGGGATCGTTTACCTGCGTTAGTTCGATATCGAGATGTTGCAAACAACCGAGAAGGCGTGCGAGTATGGGTTCGGTGGGTACTTTATAATACAATTTATTAACTAAGGTTCATCATCATCATCATCATCAGCCTATTAATGTCCCCACTGCTGGGGCACAGACCTTCCCTATGCATCGAATAGGGAGATTGAGAAATGACCCACCACGCGGGCCCAGTGTGGATTGGCGGGTGCTAACGACTGCAGACGTGCCTTCCGAATCACGGGGGAACTCGAGATAGAATATTTTTGGTCACCCATCCTATGACCGACCACTGCGAAAGTTGCTTAACTTCAACGATCGCAGCCGAACGCCCTAATCAGCCGCGCCATCGAGATCCTCATATTATTTTTACTGACCGTACCTACATATTTGTTTATATTTATTAAGACTCGATAGTTATATAACATACACCTAGTGGGATAGATTCCAACATTAATCACGTCTGTAAATGCGGTATGCAAAGATTTTTGGTCACCCATCCAATGACCGACCACTGCGAAAGTTGCTTAACTTCAACGATCGCAGCCGAACGCCGTAACCACCCGCGCCATCGAGCTCCTCATATTTTTTTTACTTACCGTACACATTATATTTATTAAGACTCGATAGTTATATAACAGACACTTAGTGTGATAGATACCAACAATAATCACGTCGGTACATGCGGTACGCAAAGATTTTTGGTCACCCATCCAATGACCGACCACTGCGAAAGTTGCTTAACTACAACGATCGCAGCCGAACGCTCAAACCACCCGCGCCATCGAGCTCCTCATATTATTATTACTTACCGTTATATTAGTTGTTATTTATTAAGACTCCATGGTTATATAACGGACACCTAGTGGGATAGATTCCAGCACTAATCACGTCTGTACATGCGGTATGCAAAGATTTTTGGTCACCCATCCAATGACCGACCACTGCGAAAGTTGCTTAACTTTGACGAACGACGCCGAACGCGCTAACTACCTGCACCATCGAGTTCTCATATTATTATTACTTATCGTAATATTAGTTTTTATTTATTAAGACTCGATAGTTATATAACAGACATCTAGTGGGATAGATTCCAGCATTAATCACGTCTGTACATGTGGTATGCAAAGATTTTTGGTCACCGATCCATTGACCAACCACTGCGAAAGTTGCTTAACTTTGACGAACGACGCCGAACGCGCTAACTACCTGCACCATCGAGTTCTCATATTATTATTACTTATCGTAATATTAGTTTTTATTTATTAAGACTCCATGGTTATATAACGGACACCTAGTGGGATAGATTCCAGCACTAATCACGTCTGTACATGCGGTATGCAAAGATTTTTGGTCACCCATCCAATGACCGACCACTGTGAAAGTTGCTTAACTTTGACGAACGACGCCGAACGCGCTAACTACCTGCACCATCGAGTTCTCATATTATTATTACTTATCGTAATATTAGTTTTTATTTATTAAGACTCGATAGTTATATAACGGACACCTAGTGGGATAGATTCCAGCACTAATCACGTCTGTACATGCGGTACGCAAAGATTTTTGGTCACCCATTCAATGACCGACCACTGCGAAACTTTGACGAACGACGCCGAACGCGCTAACTACCTGCACCATCGAGTTCTCATATTATTATTTCTTATCGTAATATTAGTTTTTATTTATTAAGACTCCATAGTTATATAACAGACATCTAGTGGGATAGATTCCAACGTTAATCACGTCGGTACATGCGGTATGCAGGGTGTCCTATGTACCGGCATACTTAGGGTGATTGTAGGGTTGTCGATGTATAACGAATTTGTTTTATTATCGTTTTTTCTAAGTAATTTATTTTTAGATGCCGAATTTGTGCTAAAATGTTGAACTAAATATTGAATAATTGTACATATATTGAAAATTGTCAACAAAATAGGAAAATAGTTTTGTATCGCATTCTAACAAACATCAACGACTCAAATAAATGAAAACAAACACTTTAGTGCAATTCTTTGAAATATTGAAAAAAAATAAAGTAGGTTCAATGCAAGAAGTTCTACTAGCTTAAACTTGTTATTTTTTCTTTAATTTAAAAAATAATAATTTGCAACTTTGTATGGAACGTGGATGTTGTGTACCTACTATTATTTGTAATATGTGTAATGATGGATTGAAGTGTTGTTGCTCCAACTGCATATTTTACATGTAAATGGAATACGACAGAGAATAAAGTGCAAATCTCTTATCTATTAGACAAGTCCGTCCGTCCGTCCGTCCGTCTGTGGTGCTGTTTCAGCGGCCAAACCGTAAGAGATAGATAAAGAGAATGTTTAAGTTATAAGTTAAGAATAGTCTGATAAGACTACAAACCGGATTTGAGTAACGAAGCACTTCCGGTTTTCGAGAATCACGAATTTCAAACGAAACCACACAAAATCTCCAAAGTTCTCAATTAATTAAATACTTTTTTTTTAAGTCAGGTTTTGGTGAACATTTGGTTCACTGGTTTGCTAGTACATATGCATGTATTCAATTAACCCTGTGACATGTCCAGTTTGTATATTGATTGGTAACCCTAAGGCATTACGTGGTGTCCCACAAATGTACGTCGCGGGAATGTCACGTGACCTACGACATGAGGCGGTCATCCAGGAATGCAGTTACGTGCGCTCCGCACGTAAATGGAATAGTTTATAGTACTTAAGTTAAACTTAATATGGTTGACGAAGAAATGTTACATTAATTCTCTTTTCGCTACAGATAAGTTCTAACTGCACTGCTGGTTACGTATACAAATGCACAATATTACCTAACAAAAATATTTTTATTCAATTTGAAAGTATAAAACAACTTATTTGATTAGTACTTCCAACAATAGTATTATTGTATTTTACACACAGTGGTTTTCAGGTATTTCCGCGGCTGTATATGTTTGTTGTATGAAACGACAAAAAGCCCTCTTCTTAGTCTGGCCTGCGTAGACAAAGAACTTTTACTCATGTAGGACAAAACACCCTTAAACGTGAAAAAACTGTCCGCAGAGAACTTATTGCCGTGCCAACTCAACGCACACGGTGTGCTAACATTTGAAGCACTTATTCTGAGATAACGCTGTGTTGAAAATAACATGAAGTTTATAAAACGGAGAAGACGTTTTGAAAGAGAATACTAGGTCCATTCGTTTAATTTGCAACAAGTACTAAAGTTCGCCTAGTCGCATTCGATGGAGTGCTTCAGCGACAGTTAAATAGTTATGTAAAACTAGATGATGCACAATTTGGTTTCAGGTCTAAATTATCCAATGACAGTGAAATCCTGGCGCTGAAGCACACTGTAGGCTATTATACGGAGAGAAATACTCTTAAATAAAACTAGTTTTTACGGGTTAATGCACGAAACTTTATTTATTTATTGACGTTTCGCAGCCTTTTCAGGTCTGCATCGTCAGAATAATGATTTTATTTAAAATTGTCGAGCTACCTTCGAAAGAATTATATTGTGCGTTCGGTTATTTCATTGAAAGATTTTTAAAATTTTTATTGTCTATGTATGAATTTATTATTTAATTTACTTAATATAATAAAGTATTTTATTTAAAATTCTTGTTTGTAATTTTGAGTTTATTTATTTGACCCTAACTACCGTAAACTACCACCGGTTCCAAAATTGGGAGACCTTCCTGAGAAGAACCGGCGAAACAAACTCAAGAGAGGCTTTCTATCTCCTTCTTATGTTAAATTATGCAAACAAAAAGAACTAATAGTATCTGATGGTCTTGCAGTGTGTGCTCGGGGTTGGGATTTTATCTCCTGTATAATAGGTTCCCAAGCTGGTGGTATATACCAACCATCTTCCCTATTATATATATACCACCAGCTTGGGAACCTATTATACAGGAGATAAAATCCCAACCCCGAGCACACACTGCAAGACCATCAGATACTATTAGTTCTTTTTGTTTGCATAATTTAACATAAGAAGGAGATAGAAAGCCTCTCTTGAGTTTGTTTCGCCGGTTCTTCTCAGGAAGGTCTCCCAATTTAGGTTTACGGTAGTTAGGGTCAAATAAATAAACTCAAAATTACAAACAAGAATTTTAAATAAAATACTTTATTAAGTAAATTAAATAATAAATTCATACATAGACAATAAAAATTTTAAAAATCTTCCAATGAAATAACCGAACGCACAATATAATTCTTTCGAAGGTAGCTCGACAATTTTAAATAAAATCATTATTCTGACGATGCAGACCTGAAAAGGCTGCGAAACGTCAATAAATAAATAAAGTTTCCTGCATTAACCCGTAAAAACTAGTTTTATTTAATGAGTGATGTGCGTGAAAACCTAAGAAACAAATAGAAATACTCTTGTTTACGCTGCTTTTCTTGACATTTGACCTTGGACATTTGACCTCGTAAGATATGATGTCATGTGGATAAAATTGCGAGAAACGGGTTTACCTGTTGCTTATATTAACGTGTTTAATTATTGGTATGGTCATCAGACCAATCAAGTGAAATGGTCAAATGTCCTTTCGGATGAGTACAGGTTAGGTTGCGGGGTGAGGTAGGGGGGTTAACCTCACCCACATTATTCAATCTGTATATGAATGAGCTGATTATTGGGCTCAGAAGCACTCATGTCGGCTGCTCTATTGACGGAATCTGTGTTAATAGTATCAGTTACGCGGACGATATGGTTCTTCTGAGCCCATCTATCAGCGCCCTTAGAAGACTCTTATCTCTTATGAGGCTTACATTATGACTCATGGTCTTAAATATAACGTGGCTAAAAGTGAGCTCCTTATATTTGGCGTAGGTTCGAAAAAACCGGCCGTTGTTCCCCCTGTGACACTGGGTGGTGTGGCACTCAAACGTGTCACAGAGTTTAAGTACCTCGGACATGTGGTCACTGAGGACTTGAAAGAATATTGAGAGAGTACGGAGAGCATTGGCAGTCCTCTGCAACATGCTGGCTCGCAGGTTCGCTCGCTGTTCTACAGATGTTAAAATTACCTTGTTCAAGGGCTACTGCCAGTCTTTGTACACGTGCGCCCTGTGGGTTAGATATACGCGGCGAACATACAACGCTATCCGTGTACAATATAATAATGGATTGAGGATGTTGTTGGGGCTCCTACGCTACTGCAGTGCATCGGGTTGTCCGCAGATGCCCACTTAGACGACTTCCCTTGAGTGATGCGCAAGAGAATTGCATCGTTGATGCACAGGGTTCGTGGGAGCGGCAACAGTATTCTTGATGTTATCGGGAAAAAACCGGAGTGTGCCATTCTGAAGCACTGGGTACATATACACGTCCATGTAACCGGTGCCTCCACAGGGTATTTAAATGAAATAACTTTATGTTCTAAAATGTCCTAACATAGTTTTTAAGGTTTGATTGTTTCTAACATTTCTATGGATCTAGATCTGAAATAAAACATTATTTTTATTATTAATAATTTATTATTTTATACCACAGTTCTCTACAAACACAAATGATCTAGGTACGATGTTGCCTCAGCGTTAAATAGACTGCCGCATGTCGCAAGTGCCGCAAGATGTTTTTATTTGTAGCATGCCACCCATGCCACAATATGTAGCATGCGACACTGTCGCATGCTGTAGTCTCAGCGTAATTAAGCCTTTATAATCCCTCGTGTGCGATGCTCGATGCAGTTGTAATCGATCTATTTTGGCAGGCAAAAAAGTCCGCTGACAAAAGTCCGTCGTCTGCGCATGCCATTATAGTGATGGCCAAATACGAAAATTTTTTGCCCGTGGCCTGATAAGCACTTTTCCTGTTTTTTATAATATTCTTCCTTGCCATTGAACAATCCAGTGAACAACATACCTATTAAAGACTCATTATGGTGTGATACAATTAAATTTCTTAACAACCAATATACAACAACTATAAGATCATATAAGGGCTGTGTAAAATATAAAACAGATTGTATGCGCAATCGAAATTTCAATCTTCTCTACCTGCAAATATATTTTTCATCGTTTCGAATACAGGCGCTATGTAAATTCAGTTGTTAGAAGCACTTTGGAATTGAATTTTGAAATGGGAATCGAATGGCAATCCTCATTCGGCGGAGGGCATTTAATACAGCCGGCCTGGTGAAGTTTTCTGCGCTTATATCGGTATCTAACACTCAACATATGAAAACGGATTTAAACTAATATCTAACATGGTTTTAAGACGTAGCTTATTTTTTTTTTGAAACTAGATTTTAGCACGTTTGCTCCACGATCCTGGAAGATAAGTAACTTACCTCATTGGTTGATTATACAAAGGATAATCGAAAAATAAAGTAGGCACCGGTTATATTTTATATGAACATTCCGAGCGCTTTCACTATTCTGACAAAAAAAAATAATTGTTTATTTTACAAAAATCATGAAATAGAAAAGTAATTTTTGATCTATTGTCACGTAACCGAAAACACCTAGGATTGGCAGAGCCTAAAATGACGTCGCCTGCTTGTAAACGTGCTGTCGAAGTGGCATAACTTTGTACTGTTTGACGTTTTAATGAGATCCGTGTGACGTCACTTGCCTGTAAGACGCCATATTTGATAAAGAAACCTTTCCGCGGTATATTTGACAACATAATTTTTATTTTGGTTTTTACTGATATAGGCAACAGAATTATAAATATCTAATTTTTATGGAGTCACCATACACTCAATAAATAATAGTATGGGAGCACAAGCGGGGATTTTTGGATTTACTCAAGCGCGGCAGAATAACATAAGACGGCAACCTTAAACCTTGCGAAGTACTCCCACCATACCTGAGCTTTTTATGTAGAGCCAAACGTTTCGTGAATTCTCCAGTAGCTCCTATTCAAAAGACTGACGATTTGTACTCAATCAAAAGACATGGCCGTTTATTGATTTTTTGCTGCCCTAGACTTTCGGTCCTACATAGAGAGCTCATGTATGGAGGGAGTACTACCAAAGAATAGACAAAACAGAAGGTAATCTACATACAATGCGCTCAAACAACGCACACAGATCTCATCATCTCATCAGATGAGGAACTCGATGGGGCAGGTGGTCAGCGTGTTCGGCTGCGATCGTTGGAGTTAAGCAACTTTTACAGTGGTCGGTCATTGGATGGGTGACCAAAAATCTTTTATCTCGAGTTCTTCCGTGCTTTGGAAGGCACGTTAAGCCCGGCTGCATTTGCAGTCGTTAGCACCAGCCAATCCGCACTGCTCTTGCGTAGTGGGTCATGGCCGAATCTCCCTATTGCATCCATAGGGAAGGCCTGTGCCCCAGCAGCAGCAGCAGCATAGACACCGCTCATGGACACGATATCTCGAAATCGCGTGAAGTAGGCGCGATCAATTAACTTACTATTGGCTATATACCAATATAGTCTTGAAAAGATGATGTATACCAAAAAAATTTTCAGCAATGTTTTACCTGATTGTTACAGCTGTTAATAAAATATTTGTTAATGTTCGAGTACTGTATTTACTTAAATAAAATTGAGCCACTTGATTAATAGCCTAACCTAGCCTTATGAGTTGACGTAATGAGCCGAAGATCTAATCAAACTGATAGAGTTCAACAATGATAGACATCACATCATTTAATCACAATTACTTAAAAATTTACATTATAAGAAATGTCATGAAGCAAACACTCAAGTTTCGTCATTATCAGTCTGTCCGCTTACTCAAAAAGTATTTAAGTTGTATAAGTTTTGACAAAAACATGTTTATAATATCCAAAATCACTCGGAACAGGAAATTTAAAATTGATGTAGACAAAATTATAGCCTACTTTTACATAATATTCCAAGTAGTTTTTGCTTTAAATCTTGGTTATTTCTCAAACTTTTCACGAAGATCTGCGTTAATATCGAAATTTTTTTCATTGATACATTTGATGTGTGTTATTTTAATTTATTTTTCTAGTGCTAGTCCTTTGTGGTGGATAGTCAACATAATACTTACAAGTATCAACATCATCATTCTTGCATTACTCAGTGACCGCTACAATTTTTGTAAAATGCATAATGATTTCAATAAAATCGATTCGATATTAAGAAAAAGTACAGCACAGTGTAAACTTAAATTTATTATTGTTGTGCTTCTTACATTTTCTATAAGAATTACAATGTATATTATACTGTGTGTTAAAAACTACAAATACATTTGTAAAAGTTTACAAGCCTCGGGATTGTGGATTTTCCTTTTTTGTGATATGTCAATGGTAGTTTATTGTTTTATATTTTATTTTGCATACATCCGATTGAAACTGTTAAATGATAGTGTCACAAACTGTACTCTCGATATATCTATTTGCATTACTATATACAAGAACATTGCTGAGATCGTCGACAATATCAAGGCAATTTATGATTACATGGTCAGTGTTACCTCTTAAATTACTGAGTTTGTATGACAAACAAATGTTGATTGTTTTTATGTTATAAGGGTAGTAAACAAGCCTATGGCAGGCCCGGCAGTAAGCAGCCACCGTAGCCTAAAGGCGCTTTTTGACGAGACGATTTATAATCGGCTCTAGGGACGTTTTAAACCGTGTCCACGTCATATCATCAGTTCAGTATGGGACACGATGGAGGTTTGTTAACGACATCGGCGCTAGCCTGGGTAGAAAACCCTAAGGGCGGTTTTGACCACCAGTTTTCCGCCGGGTCTGTGCATGGTTTCTACCCGGGCTGGTGCTGGCTCTCTCAAACAGTCTCTTTCGTCGGTATCGTCAACAAACCACCATAGTCTCCATATCCTTTTTGAGCCTGGGGGTCGTAACACAGGTTTTGTAACCTAGTACAATCTCCAGCTCTCTCAAAGAACTGCATTCTTTTTACTGTTATTGTAATTCAAGACCTTTTCCTTACTTATAATGTTACTTTGTGTGAGAAATAAATAAATCATTCATTCATTCATTCGTAGTGTCCCGTACTTAACAGACGGCTTGACGTAGACACTTTTACATGAATTTCTTTTCAGTTTCTGATAACCTTAATGGTAAAAGTACCAGAATTGCTGTGGTTGACTAATTTGCGATTGCTGGACATAGAAACTTTTAAAGCAGAGGTAACATATTTTTATAACTCTTTATATATTTTATGATATTTTTCATAGACCTGCCTCGTTGAAGAAAAATATTTTTTCCTATTAAATTTGATCCTATTAAAATGTATGTCAGGTCAAGTTAACTATATCTTGTTGTTTCAGTATTACCGATGGCTAGTGAAATTGTTGTACAGCTATTTAAATTTTATTTTATTGTGTTTGCCCTCAATCTCCGGTGGTTTCCTAGCATCACTAACTCAAAAGCTGAAATTAAATTTGCATGAATGGTTGTTGATAGAAAGAGGTAATTTGGTATTCTTTATAATCAGACTTGGTAATCAGATTTAGTTTTCTTTCTTTCGTAAAATATCCTCATGGAATCCCAGGAGGATACCTAAAAATATCCTCATGGAATCCCAAGAGGATATTATTTTATTTGATCTCACGTTACTGAGAATCATAAATAAATAAATGTTTTAGCACTCACACCAATAAGTACTTATAGTCCCAAAGTAATCACTTGTCACAAAGCATTGTGTTAGGGGATACTGGGGTAACAAATATAAATATACATAATAATGACACATAGGTAGACATATTTTGTAGAAATTAGTACAGACACAAATGCTCGTATTCATCATAATATAATTGCTTCTTCGCGATAGAAAACCCAGATCCTCTGAGTAGGCAACACATTAGATAATCGATGTAGACATCACTCTACAATGGAGGTCGTCCTCTAATTCTCAATATTGATCAATGATTTGTCTGGAGAAGTGTTGAGTATGTGTTTATGGCTTTAGGGTTATTTGTTTTTTTAAGCTTGCTTGGTATCTTTACTTTTTCTGTCATTATTAATATTAGATATGCTAGGTATCTTTATTTTACGAGTAAATATATTGTTTTAAACATTCGTGGTCACTAACATTATAGTAATATAATTATTATCTTTATGTTATTAATGATCATTATCATTAATAACGTAAAGTAAATAATAGCAATAAAGTAATAACATAAAGTAAGATATTTCGGCACCGTTGCAAGCGCCATGATCACGGAGTAAATAAATAAATAAATATTTCCGACACTCACACCAATTAGCCTAGCCCCAAAGTAAGCACTATAAAGCTTGTGTTATGGGATGCTAGGGTAACGGATAGAATACATATACTGTACATCTATACTTAAAATAAATCTGTAGAGATGTCAATTCTGTACATGAAATATATTTTTAAAATAACTATCAGGGGGTGATTAGTGATTGATACTGATGCCAAAAATGCAATCAGTAAAATTTTTGTCTGTCTGTCTGTCTGTCTGTCTGTGTGTATGTTCCTTATAGAAACAAAAACTACTCAACGGATTTTAACGAAACTTGGTACAATTATTCTTCATACTCCTGGGCAGGTTATAGTATACTTTTCATCACGCTACAATCAATAGCAGCAGAGTAGTGAAGGGAAATGTTGGGAAAACGGGAGAAGTTACTCCATTTTTTAAGCTTCCGTCGCGGGTGCAGCCTTAATAGTTAAAGTTATATAGAAATCATGTATGACGGAAATATTCTACATAAAATTGTCTAAAAAATATCTCGCAACAGCATATGTCTATCTTTTATGGTTGACTCACAATAACACGTGTAACTATATAAATAAAGTAATTCTTTATAGCACAAGCCTGAGAACAAAAACTATAGTTTACACTACAGCTCTACACCGAAGCGGAGCGAGGGCGGGCCACTAGTATATAGGTATATTTATATAAATACATATTAAACATCCATGACTGGAGTACAAATGTTCGTATTCATCACACAAACATCTGCCCCCACCGGGATTCGAACCCGGGACCTCTCGAGTCGGCGACAGCCATGAAACCCGGCGTACAAACCACTCGGCCACGGAGGTCGTCAAAAGTAACTGAATAGTAACAAATTACTCCGTGGTCATGGCGCTTGCAACAGTGCCGAAATAACAGAAACTCGCTAAAAACAAGGTACATGGTAACAATCCCGTAAATAACTTATAATATTATCTTTACTTTATGTTATTAATGATCATTACCTTAATATTAATTTTCAGTTAGGTTAGGTTAGGTTAGGCGTGGCGAGTGTTCTGACGAGTTATTTTCGCTTATCCCTCCATCACCTTTTCTTCAGAGAACCACGCGTGCTGGCCTACTTTGCCACCGACTTACTGTGGTCAATATTCATACACAAACAAAGAAATTTGGTGGCTAATTAATATTAATTTTCAGTTAGGTTAACCTCTATTTATAGTATATGCTATATGGTAACGCCAAAACATATTCTAATCTCTTAATACACTAACTATAAACAAATATCTAATTATCTAGTCTCTATCTAATTACATAATTACTATATATAAGTAAAATATAAATACTAGAACAATAAAACTAAAACTAAAAACATAAAATTAATAACTAAAATATACTATTAAAAGGAGTCCCTTTAGGCAAGGATCCGAAGATACTGGCAGCGTTACCTCTTTGAATGGCTAGACTAATTCTTTGTCCGAGGTAGCTGCCAGCTCTTCGGTCTCCTGTGACGTCGACTAACCTTTTTGCTATTTCCTTAAATAGCCTTAAAGCGCTAGGACCTCACGGACCAAGGGTCTCGACACCGAATGGGACAAAATCATATTCGGAGCCTAGACCCCTGTATTTGCTTGCTTTTGATTTTTCAGCCGCTCCACAATTATTCTAATAATTAATTATTCACCTCTATTTATTAAGTATTTTTGTTCGTTTATTTTATAGGTAGTAAGTATGAAGAGAGTTTAAAGCAGTTCGAAGAGTATGTATCGAAGCGCCCCTTAAAGCTACATGTATTTGGAGTGGTGCCATTGGACTGGTCGCTGCCGGTCATACTACTCAACTTTATTGTCACATACCAGATCACTATTGTTCAGTTCATGCATTTGTTTTAAAAATACTAACTTTAGTTGCATATCGTTTTAATTTAATTAATGTGTTGTTAAGAAAAAATCTAAACGTAGAATAGACAGGGGCGTATATTAAGATTATATATTAGAATTAGTAAATCAAATTATTAGTCAATAACGAAAGTATTTATATGGTTTCTACCACCCCTCGCAGCGAGACGTTGGTATATTAAATTAATAATTATAAATATAAATAAATATTTCCAACACTCACACCAATTAGCCTAGCCCCAAAGTAAGCCCTGTAAGGCTTGTGTTATGGGATACTAGGGTAACGGATAGAATACATATACTGTACAGTATATAAGTATATTTATATAGAAATACATATTAAACATCCATGACTGGAGTATAAATGATCGTATTCATCACACAAACATCTGCCCCCAACGGGATTCGAACCCGGGACCTCTCGAGTCGGCGAAACCATGAAACTCGGCCACAGAGGTCGTATTTTATTAATTCAGGTGAATATAATTGGCAATTACATACTTATAAAAGCTTTAGCAGTTAAGTTTTTGTCTTACATTAAGACAAATTTAAGCCACTTGATAAATGACCAAACAACTAACGTTTCTATTTTATCATAATGGTCTGACACTGAATTAAACTAATGGTATTTAGGAACAGTTTATCGTAGTATTTTAATCACAATTGCTTTAACTAACACTGGCTATTTATATCTCAGTCGTCACGATCATGCTGTTCGTTCAATCAAACAATGTAAGATCTTCATCCATACTATTAATTTCAATAAAATAGTTACTTCTTACATCTTTGTGCAGTAATTTATTGCTATTATATATTATACAAGCATCTTTTATCATAACTTTACCATGGCGAGTGTTCTGAGGAGTTATTCTCCCTTCAGAGAACCACGCGCGCTGGCCTACGTTGCCACTGACTTACTGTGGTCACTATTCATACACGAACAAAGAAATTTGGTGACTCATTTCTTTGTCGTACTATTTGTTAGCGGAATTCTTTGCCCGCGCACGTGTTCCCTCCTTACTACAATCTGGGATCCTTTAAGAGAGGCATGAAGAAGCATTTTTGCTGGCCGGCAAGGTGAGGATGAGGATGGTTAGTGTAGCAGTTTATAACTGCTGTACCAGCTATCTTCGCGATTGGTCTTTATCATCACTTAAAATCAAGTGGGGTAGAGTTATTTGCCTACCTGGCTATATATATAAAAAAATATATTTACAATGTCTAAAAAAATTCGCTTCAAGAAATTCAAAACGTCTCTAAATAAAGCTATAGCGTCCTTGTATATAGTGTTCCAAGTCTTGTTCGCTTAAAATCTCGGTTACTTCTCTAAATCTTCAGGAAAATCTCCATTATTAACAAAATCTCTTTCATTAATACAAGTGTTATGTATGGTTAAACATTTAAATTATTAATAAGTTAATTTCAGTTATTTTGCCATGACAATCGGTATGGTCAAGACCACATCGATTGGATTATACTGGATGGATGCCCATGTGCGGTGGTCCTAAGATTTACATTACGAACTTCTTGAATATATTCGTCCGTAGATTCACAATTTGTCAAATTTGATAAATTTTGACAGACGACTAAGATGTATTTTTCCTCCATTATGTCCTATTTAAGTTTCAATCCACCACTACTTCAAATAAACATCTGTTGACGAGTATTGATAAAGATATTCATTTATCACTACATAGTATAGAGCAAAGTCGCTTCCCGCTGTCTGCCCCTATGTCCCTATGTATGCTTAGATCTTTAAAATTAAGCAACGGATTTTGATGCGGTTTTTCAATAGATAGAGTGTTCAAGAGGAAAGTTTATATGTATAATACATTAAATATAGTAAAGAAACACTGATAATTTTAGAGGTTTTTAATGTAAGGTCGTAAATAAATACATTTTTTTGCGCTTACATTGCAAACGCTAAACCCTTCGAGATAGATCAAAATAATGAGTTACAGTATTGTACACCTTAAAAAGGTCCACAAAACGTCCGCGATGGTATATGTCTATCTCTTAGGGATAACCCACAATAACTATTTTTTATCCTATACGTTTTACGAGAAATAACAGATTATTTACGAAGCGATTTTCAGCAGTATAACATTTATCCTTATCCAATTAAGTACCTTAAATACATTGTGCATTTAATATAGACCAATTTGGCCCTTTAACGCATGTAATTTAAATGAATATTTTCGAAGATATTATAGATTTAAAATGCAGGGACATAGCGGTTCCGACGCTACCGGGCGGCTTGGCGGCGCGTGCCTATTGTAATTAGAAGAATGTTATTGTGTATAATACAAGCCTGAGAACATAAACTATAGTTTACACTGAAGCACGGTAATATTATCTATACAGTATTGTGACTCCGCCCTGTCCTTGAAAATAAATGCCTACACCGAACGCTGTGTTGGCACGCGGTAGGGCCGCCAGCCTACAGTATTTTATGTAGTTTTGTTTTTAACGCGAGTGTAGGTAGATTACTCGTTTGTCTCTTTTTTCATCCTAACCACTTATTTATATATTATTCCAGATATTTTGCCCCATGGAAAAACCGAAATACCTAAATATTAGAAACAAATAACGTACTAGTAGATAGATATATAAAAAATATTCTATAAAAGTAAGACACCTTTCCAATATTTCAGGTAATTTAAAAAATGATATCTCTGGGTGTGTTATTGAAGAGTTCAAGCAACCAAAAACAGCAATTGTGCTGTTGTACGATATTGATCGTCGTTTGTTCTTTTCCATACTAAATTATGTAGGTATCTACTTAATTAAATCAAATATTTACAATACAAAACGCATGTTTAAGCACGGCTAACTGCATAAAAAACAATTCAGACCGTTCGGTCGTCGTTGCGGCGCGGCGGCGCATTCGCGACTGGGTGCACGCCGAGAGCACATCGAACTCGAGTGGCGTAGGTATGACTCGCTTTCCGACCGTTTGTATGAAGATAGAATACTGTATGATATTATTACCGTGACTGAAGCGAAGCGAGTGCGGGCGACTAGTTAATTAATAATATGTACTCGTCAACATTAATTTTGAGAGAGGTAAGGCTTAGTTGATTTTCCTTTCAAAATGGAGCGCCCGTCTGGGGAACTAATTTCCACCTTACATAAATCAACGGTAAAATAACCCTTCTATTTACCCAGTGTTGAGTTTCTGTCAGTGAGTAAGCTTCCAGGGCTCCCCGGGGTAGGGGATTGGGTCAGGGTAGGCAAGGGGGCGCGAGTGACTTTTGTGTCGCAAGCGTCTATAACTCTATAGCTTGAACCATAGATGAATGATTGGTCCCGAGTGAAGCGAGACCAATCATTAATCTATGGCTTGAACATTATTATAGTAGGGGAGCCCAAGCAGGGATTTTTGGATGTACTCGAGCGCGGCAGAATAACATATGGGGAGCAACCTTGCACGTAGTTAAGTACTCCTACTATACCTGAGCCACCTATGTAGGGCCTAACGTCTAGGGCAGCAAAAACAAAATTTCAAAAAACGGCCATGAGTTTTGGTCGGGTCCAAATCGTCAGTCTTTTGAACAGGAGCTACTGAAGGGCTCACGTAACATCCCTTCTCAATGTCTGACGCGCTCGGTTATTTTTTCCTATATTCTACCCCTTCGTACGGCCACCCCCATATCATGCAAACCGCGGCAGATCAATATTTTTTCCGTTCCCAGAAACGTTACATGAACCCTTTAGTAACTTATATTCAAAAGACTGACGATTTGGGCGCGACCAAAAGTCATGACCGTTCGTTGAAATTATGTTTTTGCTGCCCTAGACGTTCGGCCCTACATAGAGGGCTCAGGTATAGTGGGAGTACTTAACTAGGTGCAAGATTGCTCCCCATGTGTTATTCTGCTGCGCTCGAGTAAATCCAAAAATCTCCGCTTGGGCTCCCCTACTATTAAGCATTTCATCAATCCCTCATTAGGTTCAGTTTGAAGGGTGAATGTTAAAGTAATTAAAGATATAAGTGAGCTTAACATCTTTGTTCGATCAGGAAATTGTAACGGTGACACAAGCAAGATTTACCCTAAATCACATCCGGTCCCAATAAATGCTATCCCCAGTAAGAAATAGGCTTATCGTAGCTTAGTTGCTAAGCAACCGGAATTCTTTTATTCCAAAGGGATGGAAAATGAGATAGCGGCTGCTAAATGACCACTATTGAATTAAGAAGATTCCAATTCTCCTAGAATTGTACCGAAGTGATTTTAGTTCATTCAAATTAAATGAAACACATCTGAATGGAATACTTCTTTGATATAAAATTGTATATAATCTTGCAATAAAACTCATTGTACAGAATACAAAGACCTGTCTGATAATAGTCGGCAGATTGCTCAGCGGTACGCGATATTGATTTGCCTGCACGTTACTGAAGCAATTAGCAAAATGGATTGTTTAAAATTCAATCTTTTCTGTTGTTCTTGCATACACTTAATTATTTTGTACCTTGATGGACTGCACAAAAACTTTATGATTAACTATGCATATAATCATGCTTTAATATTAAGAATAAATAAGTGCTCATAAAAATGCAATTATTAATTGTGTTTAGGTAGTACATTGAGGAGCTCGATGACGCAGGTGGTTAGCGCGGTCGGCTGCGCTCGTTGAAGTTAAGCAACTTTCGCAGTAGTCGGTCATTGGATGGGTGACCAAAAAAAATCTTCTATCTCAAGTTCTTCCGAGCTTCGGAAGGCATGTTAAGCCGTTGGTCCCGGCTGCATCTGCATTCGCTAGCACCCGTCAATCCGCGCTGGGCCCGGTGGTGGGTCATGGTCCAATTTCCTTATTCCATCCATGGGGAAGGGTCCCACTGCTGGGGACAACCAGCAATGGGGACATTAATAGGCTGATGATGAGGTAGTATATAGTTTTATCTTAAAGCAGTAATTAATCACATTGATTTAACAAATTACATTAATTAGGGTCAAATAAATAAACTCAAAATTACAAAAAAGAATTTTAAATAAAATACTTTGTTAACTAAATTAAATAATAAATTCATACATAGACAATAAAACTTAAAAAATCGAACAATGAAATAACCGAACGCTCAATAAAAGTCTTTCGAAGGTAGCTCGACAAAATTAAATAAAAATTTGATTCCGACGATGTAGCATGTAAAGGCAACGAAACGTCAATAAATAAATAAAGTTTCGTGCATTAACCCGTAAAAAACTAGTTTTATTTAATGAGTGATGTGCGTGAAAACCTGAGAAACAAATATATGAAAATACTATTGATTATATAATATCTCTCGATATTTCGATTATGGAACCGTCTTTTGAATCTTAATCGAACAATATTTTAAACACAAACTGTTTTTCTCGTTCCAAAGAGTTCCACTAATGAAAAGAGAATCGTTTTCAGTACCAATATGAAAACAAAAAAGAAATGCGAGCATAATCATCTTTCTTTCACCCTGAAAAGCCTTAAGTTACAATTAAGAAGCATTAGGGCTGGTTTCGCTTGAGAGGCGGCTGTGCTAATGAAGGTTGTTTTTCCTTAAGTAAAATCGGTGCGGCTTAGGAAGGAAGGCTCCAGGAATACATACAAACTTGATATAGACATTTTAGGTTTTAAGGTGTGACAATGAGGCTTCATGCTCAAAGAACAGCAGTGCTATTTTGTAAGAACAAGCTCATTTATCGCAGCGGGATTTGCATTCTCAAAATTAAGTTGAAATTTGTGATCTAAGTTTAAATCACAACGCGCATCTAGGGGTGAAAAGTGAGTTTAATTCTTCTTACAAAATTAAATAGCACTGCAGAGTATTTTAAGACAGTAATGACATTGCATAATCGGAACATCCGTTCGTGGAAGTAAGATATATACGTATTCTGCTAGGATAAAGTAATTATCGTGTGGCAACGACATTTCAATGTTTAGATTTTTAATACAATTAAGCCGCAGTCTTCGCATTCGAAATACATATTAAACATCCATGACTGGAGTACAAATGCTCGGATTCGAACCCGAGACCTCTCGAGTCGGCGACACCATGAAACCCGGCGTACAAACCACTCGGCCATGGAGGTCGTAGAAACTCTAGAGCTAAAGTATCCGACATCGGTCTAAGGATTGCTCAAATGAAGTGGCAGTGGCTGGGTTACATAGCGAACCAATGGCTGTCCGAGCGAAAAGGTTCTCGAGTGGCGATCATGCAGTGGACGACGCTCAGACAGTCAGTCAATGAGGGCTACCGTTTTCTGTCTCACCAGATGGCGCCACTGTTGAGTGAGGTCCAGAATTGAAACTTTTAAAGTTTATTAATACGCACGTGAAATCAAAGTTATTCAGTATTTTAATACAAAAGAACCGTATCCGAAACATAATCGGCCATGCCACAGTGATGCGCAGTTCCGTTTTGTTCGGAAAAAAGGAGTACATACTATTTTTTCTTAGCTCCGCTTTTAAATAGCTGACATTCGTTGCCACGTAACTCATATTTGCCATAATTATGATGAGTTATTATCAAATATTCACAACATTATTTTAATTAGAAATAAACCTGCGTAGTCAACCAACAAGCAATAACATTTGACAGTTCGGAGACCTCACGCTACACTAGCGCCTCTAGCGGCGGATTCATTAGCGATAGCCCTCATCAAGTTTACCCAAAGATCTCCACGTTGATCGGTCCTGAGCGAGTAACTTTCCGTTACCTTTAACAGATCATCGCTCCATTGAGTCAGTGGCTAAAGTTCCCAAATAGTAAAGTTTTCTTTAGATTTTTTTAGTAGCATAAAGTTTAAATCTAAAGAAAAGTTTACTAGAAAAAAATCCACGCGTACCAGGCAGCAGCCGGGACTCGAACTCGCACCCTTCGCTATCCGGGCGAATGCACTGACCATTATGCTACCGCGGCCCTGACGGCCGCGTCAAAATTTCTCTAGCCTTAGGCTGCAAGGCAGCGCCATCTCTTCGCATTGTAGGTAACCCACAATGTTAAATGAATACCTTTACAGGTATTAAACATTTGAAAGAAGAAATAGCAATTGTGGGATAGCGAAGGGCGCGGGTTCGAGTCCCGTCTGCTGCCTGGTCCGCGTGGATCTTTTCTAGTAAACTTTTCTTTAGATTTAAACATCTAGCAGTTAAATGCTTAAAAAAGACATAAAGTTATCAGGAGGAGGATCTCGACGGCGCCGGTGGTTAGCGCGTTTGGTTTGCGATTGTGGATGTTAAGCAACTTTCGAAATGGCCGGTAATTGAATGGGTGAACAAGTCTCATTACCTGTCTCGAGCTACTCCGTGCTCTGTGCCGGCTGCATCTGCAATCGTTAACATCCACTAATCCGCACTGGACCTGCGTGGTGGGTCATGGCCCAGTGTCCCTGTTCCATCCATAGAGAAGGCCTGAGTCCCAACAACGGGGACATTAATATTATATATATATATTTTTTCAACAAATTTCAAACGATGTATGGAATCTGAGTAATAACTTCTTATTATACAAAAAACATTCACGTACTCAAATTACTCGCGAACTTGATAATAAATAAATTAGCCACACTGAAAACATAACGATAAATTGCATTAATGTCGTGGAACTCTCGGTTGGAACGAAATTAAAAATATTTTCAACACAGTTGCTCGTAAATGGACTCTTATTACACAATTTTTAGTTTCATAATTCAGCATATTCCCATACTTGCTTTGCTTGCTGTTAAAATATTACCGTGTCAAATATTTGGTAAATTTGCTGCTGTGTGATTAATTTCTATCTCAAATTTCAAAAATCTCTACCTCAAAAAGTGATGATGAGCAAAATATTAATTCAACACCGCCGGAAATACTTATCCGAAACGCGTGTGGTGACCTGTTGCCGCCTAAATCCAGAGAAAAATACCTGGTGACTTACTAAACTTCCAATCAGTGAAAAAACAGCAAAAAAGGACTAGTCATATTCGGAGTACGTATTTTGAGCCCATTTCAATAAACTGGAAAATAAATACAAGCCCAGCTCGCTATGTTGTATATACTCCATGTTCAAAATCACAGTAAAAATCATAGTAACTTGACGGCATTTCTGAAAAGACGTTCTCACGGATATAATAGTCGGAAGTCAAAATGTTGGCACCAGCAGATTTTCAAAAGTTTTTTATAGAAGCTCCGGATAGTCAGTACTTTGCAACAAAGAACGAAGGTCAGTTGAACTTTATAAAAGTTACTAACAATACAAGTTTGCCTTTGCCTCGCAATTGTGTTGCGTCGTCGTATGCAACTCATTGATCATTACAAAGTCAGCTTTCAAGCTCGCGCTTACAATAATGCCTCGTGTGTAGTGACCAACTTAGCACACTTGTATCATTATGTACTACATTAATATACCACCTACTAATCCGCACTGGGTCCGCGTGACGAGTCACTGCCCAATCTCCCTATTCTATAAAATAAAAGTATTCTACACATCAATCCGTACTGGAGCCGCGTGGTGGGTCATGGCTTGATACCACGATTGTGCAAACTATTAAACAAAAATTTAAACTAAGTCCACAGCCAGGTAGGCATATGACTCTACCCCACCTGATGTTAAGTGGTGATAAAGTCCAAATGCGATATTAGCTAGTGCAGCAGTTATAAACTGCCACACCAACCATTCTTACCTTGCCTGCCTGCAAAAATGCTCCTTCATGCCCCTCTTAAAGGACCCCAGATTGTAGGAAGGACGAAACACGGGCGGGCACAGAATTCCACTTACAAATAGTACGACAAAGAAATGTGTTACCAAATTTCTTTGTACGTGTAGGAATAGTGGCCACAGTAAGTCGGTGACAACGTAGGCCAGTGCGCGAAGTCCTCTGAAGAAAAGGTGATGGAGGGATAAGGGAGAATAACTCCTCAGAATACTCGCCGTGGTATAGTCGGTTAAATGCGCTTACCTGGACTGCTTCTTAGTTAACTGCTTCGCTAGGTTGTGACGGTTTTTTTTGCCAATTTTTCACCTAGCCCCATCCGCTATACCCTCCGAGAAGGAACTTCTTTCCAACTTTACTTGATATTACAGAGTATCTTTGCTTGTCTACACATTGGAGAGTAACCTCGTTAGACTACTCAATTAACATGGCTCTTAACGTGAATCTCAAACAAGGGGCTCATTATCTACAATTGTATTAATTCTGCTCGTTAGTTTATCGAATCGTATGAAATGAGCAGCGACTGATACGTCAAAGATTTAAATCAGCAGATAGGCTAGAGGCAGAAATTCAAAGTGCTCATTATAAAGGTACCTAAAAATAAGTCCATAACCTATATTTATATATTTTTTTTAACTTAACGTCATCGTTCACACGAACAGAAAGAATGTCACTTGCCTAAATCTTCTGGTCACGATATCCATATTATATAAGAAGCGCCGACCCATGACCTTCATAAGGGTATAACGAGATTATATTTTTGAAACCCTGGCATCGTTATCACTTCATGTAAGTTTTATTTTGTTATTTTTTTGGAACTGGCTATTTATCGTGTCTTGCCATCTAGCCCTACCTAGAACGGCCATTCAGTAACTCAACCCCAAGGCAAGCATAGCTTCGCTACTTCATATTTCGTCTAGACAGATAGCTCTCAATACATTTTTTATTATTTTAAAAGGGTTGCTATAGCAAAAATATCACTCGCACCGTTACCTACCCTGACCCAATTCCCTACCCCATCGAGCCCAGACGGATTCTAAAAATCGAAATCTATCTACAATTAATTATTTCATGGATGGGTTTGCAATGATTAAAGGGTGAACTGAGTGTCGGTCGGTCGCTTCGAGACAGTCAAATTCTAAACGTCATTAAGAAAAAAAAATATAATTATTTTTCATAGATAGGTCCGACAAATGATTGATGTTAAGTGAAGGTGAAGTCCAGACGCGAAGATAGCTGATACAGCAGTTCTACCTGCCACACCAGCCATCCTCACCCTGCCGGCATGCATGTTGCTTCTTCACGCCTCTTTTAAAGGATCCCAGGTTGTAAGAGGGAGGGAACACGTGAGCGGGCAGAGCATTCCATTTACGGATAGTACGACAAAGAAATGAGTCACCAAATTTCATTGTACGCGTTGGAATTGTAGCAGCAGTTAGACGGTGACAACGTAAGCCAGCGCGCGTGCTCCTCTGAAGGAAAGGGGAAGGTGGAATAAGAGAGAATAACTCCTCAGAACACTCGCCATGGTACAGACGATAGTGACGCCACGTAAGTAAAATAAATAGGTAATATAATAATATTAATAATAATAATAATAATAATAAATATATCTTTATTCAAATAAGGTCATACATTGCATAATAATACTAATAACAATATAAAATACAAAATAATAGATGCCTGAACTAGGTTACAGTTAAAATTGTACCTGTATTTCAGGCTTTTATGATCTAAATAATACATTGAATGATTAATAAATTAACAAATTAATTAAAACAGAACTTAAAGTAATCATTATATAAATGTTGGTAAATGTAAATAATGGAGTTACGTTCATTTATTTACAAATAAGAAGTAATTCTTCGGTCTGCTCGTATGTCAGGCTGTGCAAATAATTAAATATTACAGTTCTACAGTTAAAATAGTTTAATGTGTAAATACCTAATACTCTATTTAACTTATTATATAAGAAAGGACTTAGGAAAGTAGAAAATCTATGTGAAAAGATGTATTTTGAATCATGTGTAGAGATGCAGACTATATCTTTCCGTCTTTTGTTAGTGATATCAGAGCAAAAAGGTGAAATGGTGTGTTGTTTTAATATGGTGTGCATAATGAAAAGCTGGCGAACAGTTAACACATTACAGTATTTGTAAAGTTGATACGTAGGATATAAGAAGGGAAGTGAATTGGCTACTTTTAAAATGGCTCTCTGAGCTCGCTCGAGAGGGATTAAAATAGTTTTGAGAGCTCCACCCCATGAAGTTATACAATATTGAATTACTGATTGGCATAAGGCCTGATATACCTGTTTAATTAGTTTTGGACCGGCAATGGTACGTAATTTTTTAAAAATATACATTAATTTACGGATCCTGACTACTAGATTTGCAATATGCTGTCTAAAAGATAATGTGTCGTTAATTAAGATACCAAGATATTTTATATGGGGTGTGTTCTGTATTAAAGGGCAATCGCATTTATTGACTGAAGGATATTGGCATTGGTGTGCGTATAAGTTAGGATTTGTAAACCCATGACAAGGCTGGCGCATAGAAAAGTGAATATAATTGGTTTTGTCAGTATTCAGTGTTAGTAAATTGCAGCGAAGCCAGTTATTTACACCATTAAGACCAAGTTGAGCTACCTTATATAATTCTGACCTACTATTGGCGCTAAAAATCAAGGCCGTATCATCGGCGTAAGATATAATTTTACCACATTTTAAATTAAGGTTACATAAATCATTGATGTAAACGAGAAAAAGGGTAGGGCCGATTATACTTCCCTGGGGAATACCATAGCAGGTCATTTTCTGGTAATCACTTTTAATATTTCCTATTTTAACGCATTGAGATCGATTGTCTAAATAATCTGCAAATAGTTTTAACTGCGTTCCTCTAATACCCAATGCTTCCAACTTTTTTAGAAGCTTCGGAATTGAAACGGTATCGAACGCTTTTGCTAAATCAAGAAAAACAGCTAGAGTATGCTTTCCTTTGCCTAGTTCCTGAGTAATATAGTTAGTCAGGTTATGCACCGCATCTGCTGTTGACAACTTTGCCCGAAAACCAAATTGCGTAGGTGACAAATAGTTATTTTTTTCCAGGTAGTCAATAAGCCTTTTGTTAATATTTTTTTCTAATAGTTTTGATAAGGATGGAAGCACTGATATTGGTCTATAGTTATTTACTTGATCTTTACATCCAGATTTATAGACAGGAGTAACTACTGCTTTTTTTAAACATTGTGGAAAAATACCCTGCGAGAGGCAGATTTGAAAAATGCGTGTTAACGGTGGTATTATAATATGCTTAAAAGTTTTGAGGATTTTATTGCTAATGTTAATATTTTTACATGAAAAAGAAAATACATATCAATTCAATAAACAATAATTTTTATTTTATAATGAGTGTTATGAATTCACACATACAGACACGTGTGCAATCTGTGAAAAGAAAATAGTGCCTAAAGAAGTTTTCAATTCAAATATTTTGTAGTGGATGAAACATATGATTGGTTTGACAATACAGCCTTAAGGCATGGTAGCTCACAGCGTTTGGCTATAATATTTTCCGCTTTCCGCAGTAAAAGGTGAATGAGCGGAAATATAATAAAATAGCTAGGTGGAACAGAATTTAACAGTTTTTGCGTCCCACTAAGAAAGTTCCGCTCAGCTAACCCTTTTTAGTTGAAGTACTTATATTATCTTCATGGTTGCTTGTTAAACGGTACGTCCATAATGAGTCATTAATGGTTCGCCTTGCTCGTAATGAAAAGCGGGCATAATGGAAAATATAAAAAACCGGACAAGTGTGTCGTGCCACGCACAGTATAGGGTTCCGTAGTTGCCTGTCGTTACAAGGAGTCTTTATTTTCTATATCGGAATTAGAAAAACAATTAATATCAATCTATGTATCTTAACTAAAATACCAAAATCAAAGTTGAACTAAGTCTCAAACTCAAAATCAATTCAATATTATTTTTTCAAAATACGAATGATAATAGGAAAATGTTTTTTTTTTGTTTGTGGGGGAGCGCGTGTAAAATCCTCATGGATATTCTACAGCCGGCTGTAAGGTTATGTCAGACTCTTACTGACTAAAAGCTTTATCTGAAGCGGTCGTCCCCTGAGAAGAGGATGATGCGGTATAACCGCCGATCTGTTCAAATACTAAATACTTATTACTTTTTATAAAAACGTAACGCCAGCGCGACTCAGAAGCTGCTGCCGTTGATACTCGCGGTAGCGTTGTGAAACTAATGATATTTTATTGTGGTTTTTAAATAGTTTTTTTTTAGATTTTATTTATCATTGCAAGGTTTAACGCTACAATAACTTCATTAATGTCACTATTAATGTATTTTTCTAAGAAATTTTCAATAGGTAAAAAAAAACTAACTAAAATTTGACGATTATTACTCTTAAACTTACAAATCTATCTGAACTGTATTTTCCTTAAAAGTTTATAAAAAAGCATTATTATTATAAATTTTTCTATGTTTACAAGCCAATAGTTTAGCTTTTTGATGGGGGAGGGAGGTGGACGCCCTACTCGAACAAAAATGAGCACTTTAAAGTTCAATATTTCGCAAACGGATCCCAAAATTATTCAAAATTTTATCCTACCATTTTGTCGGCGTGATTGATATACATATTTCAACAAAACTACAGCTCTCTAGTACTAACAGTCTCCAAGCAACACCGGAGACGGACAAACAAACGGATATGGCGAAACTATAAGGGTTCCTTGTCAGCATTACGGAATCCTAAAAAGTAATTAATATAACTAGAAAAAATTCCACGCGGACCAGGCAGCAGACGGGACTCGAACCCGCACCCTTCCTTCGCAATCCGGGCGAATGCACTGACCAATTATGCTACCGCGGCCCTCACGGACCGCGTCGAAATTCTTCTAGCCATTCTTAAGCTGCAAGGCAGCGCCATCTCTTCGCATTATAGGTAACCCACAATGTCAAATGAATATTTTTACAAGTATTAAACATTTGAAAGAAGAAATAGCAATTATAGTTATAAATTTTATTATTTTTAAAGCATGTAACTGCTTGATGTTTAAATCTAAAGAAAATATAACTAGAAAAAATTCCACGCGGACCAGGCAGCAGTGTTATATTGTGGGTTACCTATAATGCGAAGAGATGGCGCTGCCTTGCAGCTTAAGAATGGCTAGAAGAATTTCGACGCGGTCCGTGAGGGCCGCGGTAGCATAATTGGTCAGTGCATTCGCCCGGATTGCGAAGGGTGCGGCTTCGAGTCCCGTCTGCTGCCTGGTCCGCGTGGAATTTTTTCTAGTTATATTTTCTTTAGATTTAAACATCAAGCAGTTACATGCTTTAAAAATAATAAAATTTATAAGTAATTAATAGCTCAAAATAACGCTACGCTTTTTTAATGTCTAAATAGCCTTTAACTAAGGTTTTGAGTGTGTGTTGTACATTCAATCTTACTTCCTTTTATCTACGATCGTAGTTTACAACTAAAGTAACGAACTAGGAAACACGAACCGATTCAAAATAATAGTAAGCACAGTAGATGTGAACTTTTCTTTGTCTGAGGAATCCTATTATCTTGTCACCTCGTTCGTCCATGGAAAAGTCGAGGAGAAATTCTAGAAAACGTCTCTGGATAGTAAGGGGGCGTCCATAAATTACGTGAGGTGTTTTTTGGATTTTGTGTCCGTCCCTCCCCCCCTGGTGAGATGTCGTGCGATTTTATTCAACCCCATCCCCCATCCTCCAATCTCACGTGAGATTTTCCAAAATGTGGGTTTCTTTCGTAAACGCGTTGGATTCTTATTGTAAAAAGAAAAAAAAAATTGCTTCGCGCTTTTATTTACGACTAGTTAATAATAATCAAATTTGCTGAAAGTTATAATTATAAGTGTAATAAAAAATTAACAATAGAATGAATACTTAATCGTAACTACTGTGAAAAAAAATTGCGTGATATTTGCCGAGACCCCCCCTCTCTCCAACGTAAGATTAGATGAGATTTGACTCGACCCCCTCCTCCCCTTAAACATCTTACGTAATTTATGGACGCCCCCTAAACCACTAGAAGAAACTAAACGTTATTGTGAAAGTGTTTAGCTTGATTTAAATGTAATTTTCCCATTAGAATTATAGCTATTTCAAAATTTGTAAGTTTCATCATCATCATCATCTGGCTATTAATGTCCCCACTGCTGAGGCACAGGCCTTCCCTATGGATGGAATAGGGAGATTGGGCCGTGACCCACCACGCGGGCCCATTGCGGATTGGTGAGTGCTAACGACTGCAGATGCAGCCAGGACCAATGGCTTAACGTGCCTTCCGAAGTACAGAGGAGCTCGAGATAGCAAATTAATTGGTCACCCATCGAATGACCGACCACTGCGAAAGTTGCTTAATTTCAACGATCGCAGCCGAACGCGCTAACCACTTGCGCCATCGAGCTCCTCAAGTTTAGTTTAATTAAATTGTAAGTTTAGATTAAAATTATTTTTCTCTGTTGTAAGGGTGGAAAACAAGCATATTGACTCGCCTGATGGTAAGCGGTCACCAAAGCCTATCTCTTATCTATTAGACAAGTCCGTCTGTCTGTGGTGCTGTTTCAGCGGCCAAACCGTAAGAGATAGATAAAGAGAATATTTAAGTTATAAGTTAAGAATAGTCTGATAAGACTACAAACCGGATTTGAGTAACGTAGCAGTTCCGGTTTTCGAGAAATCAGGTTTTGGTGAACATTTGGTTCACTGGTTTGCTAGTAGGATTATAATACCAAAAATATCACCGTTGCTTAATACGGGAAGTATATATACGTGGAGTCCTGGAATCTTACTCTCCGATAGAAATACAATCACTATGGTCTTCTTGTAAGGTGGAGCTCCTTTCCCAGGGCACTCCAATTGGAACGGAAAACCCGCTATGCCCTTACTCTTTGATTTAAAGGGAAAGTGGCAAGCGGTCGTTATTCCACAAGATGGAGTGACCAAATGAAAGACTTGACCTCGTCCACATTTTACACGGAGGATAAGATACTAAGATACGCGCTGGACAGAAACCAGTGGAACAAGTAAGCTTAGCACGAACCAATCATCATTATCATCATCATCATCATCATCAGCCTATTAATGTCCCCACTGCAGGGGCACAGGCCTTCCCTATGGATGGAATAGGGAGATTGGGCAATGACCCACCACGCGGGCGGTGGATTGGTGGGTGCTAACGACTGCAGATGCAGCCGAGACCAACGGCTTAACGTGCCTTCCGAAGCACGGAGGAGCTCGAGATAGCAAATTAATTGGTCACCCATCCAATGACCGACCACTGCGAAAGCTCACATGCTAAGGGTGCAGTACCCCTAGCACGAACCAATATCGAATTAGTATCGTTTGCTAGTTCGAAAATAAATGTCATTGTCAAATGTGTACTGATTTTTAGTTCTCGTTGCTTACTTTGTGCCGCTGCTGTTCAAGGTTCCATACAAAATTTGACATTGACATTTCGGTTTGCAAACTATTCGAATTCGATGATGGTTTGTGCTAGGGGTACAGATCTTCTGCACCAGATGTAATTCTAGCGCTGCCCACTCACTTTTATTTTTAAAGGAAATAAAATAACAATAATAATACGATAATAAATAAATATTTCCAACACTCACACCAATTAGCCTAGCCCCAAAGTAAGCACTGTAAGGCTTGTGTTATGGGATACTAGGGTAACGGATAGAATACATATACTGTACATATATAATTATATTTATATAGAAATACATATTAAACATCCATGACTGGAGTACAAATGCTCGTATTCATCACACAAACATCTGCCCCCACCGGGATTTGAACCCGGGACCTCTCGAGTCGGCGACACCATGAAACCCGGCGTACAAACCACTCGGCCACGGAGGTCGTCAAAAGATGTCGTAGTGGCTGATTAGATTAACCGATATTTAGCGCTCGTTCCTTATTTAAGGAATTATCAAAGAGACTCACCAAGACAACCGTGACTGGTGATCAAAAGGCTGGCAGCTATCCTGGTCAACGGATCAGCCTTGACATTCAACGTGGTAATGCTGCCAGCCTATTCGGCGCTGGGGTGACTTACTTTTCATTCTGAAAATTAGATATTATTTAGAAGGTAATTTGGGTTAAAATTTTATATATGAGATAGTTTTTAAGTTGTTGTTTTTTGTATTTTTATATATTGTAATTCTGTAAATAATTTAATAACAATAACCTTTAAGCTAACATTTTCAAAAATATTTTTAAAGTACCTACAGGTTAGTTGATTTAGGATTAATATTGAAGTTACTGTTTACACTTATCAATTAATCAAAATCTCCCAGCGTGGCGCACGTCTCAATATGAAAATCAGTGGCCCGAGAATATAATATTGAGCTTATTTGACGACATAGTGGCACGCTAGCAAAATAATTACTTATACGTCGGTTGATGTGGGTTGTAAGCCAAAGTTGTACCCCTCTACTGATTACTTACGCAAAATTGTGGGCGCAGCGGGTGCGTTCTTTGTGTAACTTATTTCGATAATATACCTACAAAAGTCCTGGGTGTCGATCTGCTGCGTTAAAATCGTATCTCAATAGTTGTTCAGTTGAATCGAATTTTGACAATGCTTGTAACTAAAACATATAACAGAAAAAACGAGCGAGCCTCACAGTAGTCACGTATGATGTTTACACATTTGAAATCTCACCTTATATTAGTAAAAAAAGAAATAAAACCTACTACAAAAGGAATAAGTCATTTGAACATTATGTTCTAAAATCAAATAAAATAGCGCGCGCTTTCGCGACTTCCTGTACACTTCCGTCCCATTTCACGAAATCACACCCACAAATTGCAGGAAAGCGAGAGTAAAGATGTTTACACATCAAAAATGCATATAGATCACAATAACAAATGACGTAATTTTGTGTTTGAGCAACAATACCTAATTGTATTAAATATCAGAACTACTAAAACGCCATTGATACACGATTATTACTATAACGTAGCAGAATCGAAACCCTAAACTGTATGTCTAGTACGGGTTTTAATTTAAGAACAATGATATTTTTCTTGAACTGGAACAAACTATATCAACGGTAGTACTAGTTCTTTTTTTTTTCAGGAAATGTCTAAACGATATCGTCCATTGTGTAACTTGATAGCACGAACTCACGAACTTCTCGGTGCATATTTTCATCCCTCTTGCAAGCATATTAAAAAAAGAGACAGAATGAAATGAATAAAGTCATTTAAAAGAGTTTTTTTAATGCTTAGCGTAACTTTGTCATGATCATGGGAGGTGTATACAGGGTAAACGAAATTATATACAGTCCGTCAGTTAGGTTATCAACAAATTAAGGACAAAACAAAATATTATTTTTTTCTTAAGTAAATCAACCAAAAAATGAGAAAGATAAAGCATGCAATAGTTTAGGAGGGCTCGTGACGTCACTCCTAAGTGAAAATTTTACAAAGACGTGACGTCACGCGAGATCTCAAATCAATATATCTCTGTAATAAACAAAACTAGTTTTAACAGGTTAATGCACGAACTTTATTAATTTATTGACGTTTCGCAGCTTTTTCAGGTCTGCATCGTCAGAATAAAGATTTTATATTTACTTTGTCGAGCTACCTTCGAAAGACTTTTATTGAGAGTTCGGATATTTCATTGGAATATTTTTAAAACTTGGTTGTCTATGTATGAATTTATTAGTTAATTTAGTTAATAAAGTACTTTATATAAAATTCTTTTTTGTAATTTTGAGTTTATTTGTTTGGTTAGGGTCAAACAAATAAATTCAAACCTCAATACCATAAATTACCACTGGTTCCAAAATTGGGAACCAGGAGACCTTTCTGAGAAGAACCGGCGAAATAAATTCAGAGAGGCTTTCTATCTCCTTCTTTTGTTAAATTATGCAAACTAAAAGAACTAATAGTATCTGTTGGTCTTGCAGTGTGTGCTCGGGGTTGGGATTTTATCTCTTGTATAATAGGTTCCCAAGCTGGTGGTACACACCAACCATCAGTGTATAAATAAAGTTCGTGCATTAACCCGTTAAAACTAGTTTTATTTAATGAGTGTAGTGCGTGAAAACCTAAGAAACAAATATCTCTGTAACATTTAGATTAAATGAAAAACAAAAAAACGTGTTCAATTCTTTTATTAATCAACCTGATAGACCGAGTATTCAATATCCATAGTCAAGAATGGTTGAGAAGGGAAGCGCCCGCGCCCGTTGTTAGAATAACTTGACAGTAAAGAGTACCTATTTGGGAAATTTATCCGGTCTAGATTAATGGGTCCCGGCTGTTAAACACGCTATGTTGCACATAAGATTTTTGCTATTTGTTTTGTGTGCAATACTTTTGATAATCTACCTGATAGACAAAGTATTATTAGTCATCATAAACAATACACACGCTCAATGTAGTTGCCGAGTCTATCGATTTGTTCACCTGTTAGATTAGCGAGTTTACGAAAGTAACTTTAAAAGTATTGTGGTTTAAATAAAATTATTGACTTTTTAGTGAAATACATTTTTATTTATTTTGAGAAATCTATTCTGAAGTTTAGATTTTATTAACAAATTTTATTGACAATATTTGTAATCGACTTGGTAATGCATCCTAAATTGAAGTTATTTTTATAGATTTTTAATTGACATTTGCTTACATTGACATTGTTTTTTCTTTTATTAATTTTTATTGACATATTAATTGTCATTTTTATATAGTTTACAATATTGAAATAATATTGTTAATAATTAAATTAATGTAATTTTATAAGAATTTATTGTTAGTTTGAAAGGACGACTACACTATTGAATTAGGTATATACCTGTTATAATGGTGTAATGTATTTTGAATAAATAAATAAATAAAATAAATCATCCATAATCAAGAATGGTGTCTAGAAGGGAAGCCTCACCACCCGTTGTTAGAGTAGCTTGAGGGTAAAGAGTACCTATTTGAGAAATTTATCCGGTCTAGATTAATGGGTCCCGATTGTTAAAAGACGCATTGTTGCACTTAACATTTTTGCTATTTGTTTTATGTGTGTGCCATTCATGAAAATATTCAATGGTGTAGTTATTCAATATTACTTAACAGAATTTCAAACTTCTGGATTTGATGTTAAAAGGTTGGCAAACAAGCGTATAGCCCGCCTGATGGTAAGCGGCCATCATACCCTTTAGACGCTTGCGATACCTTGTACTTGTTTTTTTCTATTCTTTATTTTTTAGGTATTTTAGGTAGGTACCCTTAGGATTTTTAAAAACTTTTATATAACATGCAATAGGGTATTTGACAGTATTAAAAATAAAGTGCCAATTGTTAGCATCTGTGTTTAGATGGAATATTGGCAGGGTTTTTAACTATTGTTACAAAAAAATATTCATAATTTTACTAAAAAACCTCGAAAAAGATAATAGTTAACTTATCTATTGTCACGTGACCCAAACCGCTAGGGATTGGCGGAGCCTAAAATGACGTCACACGCAAGTAAACTTCCGGTTAAACTGACATTACATTGTATCGTTTGACGTTTTAATAACAGTCGTGTGACGTCACACACTAGTAAGATGCCATATTGTCCAGAGAAACGTTTTCGCGGTAACTTGAAAATGGAGTTATTGATTTGGTTATTTTTACTGAAATAACAGAATGATGAATATCGACTTTTTACGGACTCCATAAACATTAGTCAATAACGTGAGATCGTTGCCTAAAACTTGTCAAATACCCTATTCATGATACCAAAAGCGTATATTTATTAGCACACAATTTGGAGTTCATGTTAAGTTTGCAGTTCTACAAAAAATGTAGAACTTTCTTGCAAAACAATTATTGATATAATTTCTTATTGCAATTAAGATTTGTTAACAGTGTTTCTTTTTTGAAAGGACAAATAAATAAATAAGAATTAGCGTGAAATCCAGTTTTTTGGAGTGAAACTTCTTCACGGATGCTTGAGTTAAGGAATAAGCTGGCGAACGCGTTACGAAAAATGTGATCGGGTGAGGCGAACGGGAGTTGAGTGGGGGATATAAGCGAGAGAAAGCAGTGCACGCGCACATTTTCTTTCCCCCTTTCTCTTATAGCTAGTAAATGAAATATGTATATGTACACATGGAACTAAAGGAGTTTAACTTCAGTCGTGTGGTCATAATCACCTTTTTTTTTCTTCCTTTTTTTTATAGTTTACTCGAAGCAACGATATAGCGGTAGAGTTAGAGACCTTGCTCGAAGGATGTCGATCAGTTGCTAAGATAAACAGCTGAACATTCTGCGATCCGGGCGGGAGGTTTACACAAACTTGCCGCCATAGAAAATATTGGTTTTGGATCCGTATTGGTCCCGTTGCGAACGTTTAGAGATTTAATGAAGATTTCTAGAAAGTTTATTTTTCCTTTAGGGAACTACGAATTTTGTTTTTGTCTTTTTATAGAAAATACGGAAACGTTTTGGATTTGGAGTAGATATATAGATATATATTTGGTTTGTTTAACGTTACGGTTGTGTCTAGTACTAACAACTTACATATTTATATTAAGGAAAGTTTTAATAGAGAAAAAATCCACTCGGACCAGGCATAATTAGTCAGTGCATTCGCCCGGATAGTGAAGGGTGCGGGTTCGAGTCCCGTCTGCTGCCTGATCCGCGTAGATTTTTGAAGTTATACTTCTTTAGCCGCGTTATGAAAAAATTATGAGAGTGAAATTTTAAGATGCGCGCGCATCACTGTAACACAAAAGTAACATAACGAAGTTAGCCGCGGGCGCGTTATGAAAAAATGACGGGAGTGAAATTTTAAGATGCTCGCGCAACACTATGAAGTCGGCCGGTAAACCGCACATTACTCATAAGTCTCGAAAAAAAGCTTCCAACAAAATAGTAATAGGATCTCTTAGTCGCACATGTTGGGACGCTCGTCGCCTCTGATCACTGTTTTCATATTTATAATATTTATCCACATGTTTCTAGTTTATATATTCTTAACACGTGTTATAATGTTATAGAAATGCGAAATTTATATGTGCTAATAAATTTTATTCAGTAGTGATTTAAATTAAATATTATGATTATTTATTAAATTTTTCAAATTAAAACTGAACTTTATTGACTGCGTTGACTATCCTTTTCCAATCCTTTTATTATCTTATTGTAATTAATTATCTGCATGCAATTAAAAACTATTTTTTAATAATTCCAAAAAGAAGTATAACTTCTCACGCGCGTACTTAAGTACACGCACCCATATTTTTTTTTTCTATTAAAACTTTTCTTTAGATATTATAAACATCTAGCAGTTAAATGTTTAAAAATAAAAACGTAACTAACATATTTTTGAGCTATTTGTGTACCAAGAAGATAATCATTACGGAATCCTTGTATTTTCTCTACATTTTGCTATACATGTAGGTTTCTACATATATATCTCAGCCTCAGGTAGATATATGAAATAAGCCAAAATGTATAAGGCATTGGCAAACACAAAAAATGCTAGTTTTACGTAGTTACTCATTAGCTGATAACTGATAGCAAAACCATTTGCATTTCTTTACTTAAATTATGAGCTCAGATGTATTAAACAACTTTCTATTTTAAAATTTACTCTACAGATGATATATAATGTTTAAAACATGGGTAGGGGATAAGTTCAGGTTAGGCAACGTACGAATGATAGTCTCGTATCAAAATCAAAAATCATTTATGCAGTCTAGGCTGTTGTTACAAGCACTTGTGAAGGTCAAGAAGGTACTCCATCGGTTCGCAAAACTACGACGGGAGACTTTGTACTGAGAAGAAACGCCAAGAAACTCAGCAAGGGCTGTTTTTTTCTCCCTGTATACAGAGTCGTCAGGTTGAAAATGACTTCAGATATACTTCTGAAGTCACCTTCCATTACATATTTTATCGCAAGCGTCTACGAAAGCAGCTGCCTCTCCTCCAGCTCCTCTGTTCTGGAGTGGGTCATATTATTTTTGATTGACATACTTTTTACATAGAAAAAAAAGGCTTAAACAGAAATATGTTATTTTGAAAGGTGTGTAACGTACCAATTATACCTAAAACTTTCTCACTACAGCGTTTGGTCTCTCTGGTACCTTATATTAAGAGGCTACCAAATGTTTTAGGCTCATTTTTTAAAATGCTTTCAGAGTTTGAGAGCCACAAATCATAATTTGTATTACAGTTTAGTGTGTTGCTGTTACCTTTTGTAGGATTAAAAGGGTCGCGAATTAAGCCCTTCCATCGGTTTATGCTTTGAACGATTATTTTCTTATTTACATATCACGATACGATTTCTACGGTTACAAGCGATACGACACATGTCTTAACATTACTATAAGTATAAGTCATATTATGTAAATATATGTATTTTAAGCTAGTGCTAATGTTACGACGGAACGAGGGATAAAAATGAAAATTATTAATCATCATCATCAACAGTCTATTAATGTCCCTACTGATGGGGCACACAAATTCTCTATGGATGTAATCGGGAGATTGGGCCATGCCATGATACAGCACGCAGACTCAGTGCGTATTGCTGGGTGCTAACAATTGCAGTTGTAGCCGAGACCTACGGCTTAACGTGCCTTCCAGAGCACGGAGAAGCTCGAGATAGTAAATTTGTGATCACCCATTCAATGAACGACCACTGCGAAAGTTACTTAACTTCAACGATCGCAGCCGAACGCGCTAACTATTTACGCCATCGAGATCATTTACATTCGCCATATTTTTCATTGGTCGGCCTTTTTTTTTATTACGCAGGTAAAAAATCTTTTTACAGACGACGGCGCCTTTAAGAGGCACACCGCCGAACGGACCTCACACCTGGCTCCCGCAAGTCTTACGGGCCCCCCAGTGGCTTCCCACCGACGACCCCGCAACTCTTACGGGCGCTTTACGGTATAATATCCGCTAAAAAAGTCCTGCGAATACCTTCAATACTGCTTAGTGCGGAGCCGCAGGGTCCCCGTTAAGGATTCTACCACGGCTCCGCCCCCAGCAGCTTCCCGGCCTCGCCGGGGCTCCACGGCTGGGGTCTCCCGCGGTATTACGGGGACCCCGCAGACGTGCGCAGGTAGGCCCGCGCGTGGGGGCTGAGTACGCGGCCTAGTGCCCACCGTACCGCCCCCCATCCGCTGCGGAAAGCTAAGGCCCTCCGCCACCCTACCCTTGCAGACAGTACCACATGAGGAAGGCTGCCGTTCCTGGGAGGGAGGACCGGGAGGGGAAGCGTAGTTCTTCCCGTCCCTCTCCCCCCTCCCGGTCGCCCACGTCTCTCCGCATCGTCTCCTGGGAGAAGACGGGGGAAGCGCGGGAGACACCATCCGTTCATTGTACGGCCTAGACCTAAAAAAATGTCCGGAAAGAATGATAAGGTTGCTTGATTATTGTAAATACGGAATGTTTAATGTACTCAATCGCACATAATAGTTTTTAAAACCTATGAATGGATAAGTCAATAGTTTTATTAGTTGTTACTATTTGAACGAGATACCTATTAATTGGGGTTTTCTAGCTATTTCTTTAGGTCTAAAGTTAGCTCAAGGGTGTTTTAACTAATACATTTTTTCGACAAGTAGGTAATAAATAAAAAAATGTATAAGATTGAAAATTAACCATGTGAAAATTACAATGACTTTATAATTATTGCACAAAATCAAATTTTAAACTTTATTAATCTGCGCAATAAATTCCCATTGCGCTCATTTTAATCGTATTGTGTAAACAAATAATACCTCTCATTTCAACGGGGCGTACGATACATATTCTGCATATTTATGTTCAGTCAAAATTTCGGAAAGCTGCGTGTGAATTTATATTGAACATTTAATTTCGATTAAATAAACTTTACGGCTTCACCCGTTTGTATTAACGTTCGTATTAATAAACTTTTGGTTGGAGAATGTTTTTTTTTGTTCTGGCTGTATGCCATGACAAAATGAGCAGTAGTAATAAATTTTGCGCAACGCGCCTATGGGCGGGAGGGTTTAATTTCAAGAATAGATGTTTTCGCACTTTGCCGTCAAATATAAGAATTATGGTTTTAGACATTTTGTAAAAACAGCTATATGGATATCTGTTACTAACCTTGTAAGTGGTAATCTTGATACAGTTTTAAGGTACTAGTTTAATTTTAGGTTGTTGTTTTCCTAAATACTTAAAGAAAAATATAATAAAGGCCCACCTGTTGGTAATTGGCCTCCGGTTCTATAGACGCTTGCGGTACAAATAGGGGATGAATTCGTGATAGGCACTTGTGCGCTAAGGTGAAATTAGACAGTTCATCAAAAGTGATAAACGCATCACTTTTGATGAAAGCTAATATTCTATTCCTTGTGGAATTCCCGCGTGAACAACATAACAATATGTGTCGAGTTATTTAATTAAAGAATTAACACCAACACAGTAAAAAGGATGAACTGTGTGTGTGAAAAAGTCTTTTCGCATTATAGTATGTATGAACTTGTAAAAAAATCTCATTGCTCTACCATTTGCATCTGGTTGGTTTTGGTATCATTAAAAAGTTTTAATTGTAAAGAAGATAATTCCAAATTCAAATTTATTTGTTTTTCTTACTGTCAAGATGAGTGTATCTAATTAAAATTAGTTGCGTAAATTGTTATTTGGTCTAATGCCAAATTTTTATTTATGGATTGATTAAAAATACTCCACGCTAAATCGGGAGCAAAAAACACCTAGGTTTGTCATACTCAAATTATCTAAAGGCAGTTTTGGTATAAAGGTAAAAATCTTTGATTTCAACCTATATTGGACAATAAGTTCTGTTAAAATGTGAGAAATACCACGTAGTAGTGCATAGCAAAATAAAACTTAATTAACAATTTGATTTTAATCTCTTATGGATTACTTTAATGCCATTGGCTATAAGGCTATGCCATTCTCATGGCTTTTTATTAATCGACCTTTTTGTGTATTAGTTGAAAAGTGCCGACTTTAGTTTCCGTTAGAAATTTTGTTTGATAATCGATCGTTTGAAATTATCGCTTTTTATTTTGAATTTCAAAAACATCCATCGGAATTCCAATCGGGTTATATGAATTATAAATACTTCAAAAATTTCGATTCAAAATAAGCAATAATTCTTAAAACAGTCTCGTATTTTTTCTTTAAAACTCAACGTCTGAAACAAATATTAAAAGATTCACCGCGCTGCCTGCCGCTTATTGCATCTATTTATCTGGCTTGTGCCACCGGCCACCGCAAATTATTATGTTAATTTGGTACTTTAGAGAAACGCTTGCTACCATAATAAATACGGCTTGCTAACATGGTATTAGCTCTGCATAGAAGCCGTTGGCTGTATATTGCAATAGTTATAATACTCGGCGAATTTCCTAAGAGCGATAAAAAGTTAATGGGCTCGCAGCATGACTTGCGAATTTCTAATGCGAAATAAATGACGGTTGTTCGCTCCTGAACAATTCTAATGCAGGTGTAATCAACCTATTTTTAGCGTTCCGTACATAAAGGGAAAATTCCGTTGTTCGTCCGTCTGTGAGCAAGTTGTTTTTCATGAGCCGTAACACGTAGATAGTTGAATGACAAAATAAAAAAAGATACCTACAAGATACAATCCATACATTAGACCTTGTAAAGGCGATTTGTTGAGTCGGCAGTTTTTGCAAATGGCTATATTGAAATAGTTATTACCAAAGACCAAATAATTTATTGCATTCATATAGTTACAGAGATGGTTAAATACATGTTATAAAGTACGTTACATGAACCCTGTCAGGGTATCGCATTCAATTCAATATCTTAATCCTAGATGAATATAGGTGTAACCTATTTTTATGACGAGTGTTTAGATTATGTGTCTTACTTAGTTTAAAATGTATTTTTAATTTTGAACACAGAATTAGATATATCATATAATATAATATATAATAATAATATTTATTTGTTCTCTTCTCACACACTGAAATTTACAAAAAAATATAGGTAATTTATACAAAACAATCGGTTAAGCATCAGCCATCATTAAATATTTCAAAAGCTTCATATTTTGAAGTGTGAGAAGCTGGTGCCTGAAGTAGGCATTAAAGGCCTGTAGTCGCCAGGCTCCCACCCCACAGAAATTATCGTACATTGACATATATTATAACATAACTTATAAATATTACCGATATTATTATTCTACTTTTTCTTTATTGATTTAGTGATAATTTAGATACTGCTATTTGTCTATTAAACCTAGATTTTCATACATTATTGTTGAGTTATAAAAGAGGGACTCCGTGCTGTCATAGTTCATGGCACTCAACCATTCGTGCACCTTTACTTTGCATTCGTATGTATTATATGTGCATATTTGTAGTCTTCTATCTATGCTGTTAAACAAAAAGCCACCCAAAAAACAAGAATACCTTTTCGTAAAAGCTTTTCTAACTGGATAAGTCGGAAAAATACTCCTGCTCCTTCGTCTATCACCAACGATAATACTACCTGCCTCATATGCAATTGCAGAGTGTTGTTTTAGCACAGTCTCCAAAATAAAAAGTTAGCGAACTGTTAAGACTTGCCAGTGGCGATAAAGAAGCTCGGTGGATATCTAAAGGGGAAGAATCCACATACTTTTAAAATGGCCCTTTGCGCAACCTCTACTTGCTTTAGGGTACCCTTTGCAACTCCTCCCCAAGAAGTGTTGCAATACGTGAGTAGGCTTCTTGCAAGTGCAAGTCGTATATATATATATAGAAGGTAACGTTAAGACTTCATATTTTATAAAATATGGTTTACAGCTCTTTGTTTTTATGATATTGACGACTTCCGTGGCCGAGTGGTTTATATGCCGAGTTTCATGGTGTCGCCGACTCGAGAGGTTTGAATCCCGGGGGGGGGGGGGGGGCAGATGTTTGTATGATGAATACGAGCATTTGTACTCCAGTCATGGATGTTTAATATGTATTTCTATATAAATATACTTATATATGTACAGTATATGTATTCTCTCCGTTACCCTAGCATCCCATAACACAAGCCTTACAGTGCTTACTTTGGGGCTAGGCTAATTGGTGTGAGTGTTGGAAATATTTATTTATTTATTATTATTTATTATATTAGTGCGTTAAGTTGGTTATTACAAACTCGTGACTATGGTAAGCCTTCGACTTCGTCTCGGGCTTATCATAGTCTAGCACGAGTTTGTAAATACCAATCCGCACGAATGTCACACAACATATTTGCGAGAAAACAGTATACATAACTATAATTTTTATTCTTTTAAATCATGTAACTGCTTGATGTTTAAATCTAAAGAAAATATAAATAGAAAAAATTGCACGCGGACCAGGCAGCAGACGGGACTCGAACCTTCACCCTTCGCAATCCGGGCGAATGCACTGACCAATTATGCTACCGCGGCCCTCACGGACCGCGTCGAAATTCCTCTAGCCATTCTTAAGCTTATTATACTTATTGTGGGTTACTTATAATGTGAAGAGATGGCGCTGCCTTGCAGCTTAAGAATGGCTAGAGGAATTTCGACGCAGTCCCTGAGGGCCGCGATAACATAATTGGACAGTGCATTCGCCCGGATTGCAAAGGGTGCAGGTTCGCGTCCCGTCTGCTGCCTGGTCCGCGCGGATTTTTTTTCTAGTTATTTTTTTTTTTTTTTTTTTTTTTTTAATTTATTAAGGTAAACAAACAATGACACAATACATTTTAAATACTGTACATAATACATTATATGCATAATTGTGACACCAGCAACGTTTACCGCAAATTACAAAAAGAAATTGTAAACTAAAAATGGACCGACAAATATGTGAGAGATGCGATGTTAAGCTTGTAGCAGTTCAAGCAAAGCTTTTCCGTATGTATATTTGTTTTCTGTTGCCGTATCCAAAGAATTAAATAAATTATTATACGTATTAGTCATACGATGGAACGGTGATCTTTTTCCAGCATTGGTTCGACAACGGGCAATAGCAAACAATTTACAGGTATTACGACAGTGAGTTCTGGTGGGTACCTTATATCTTAATCTATTCGTTAACGTAATACTATCGTAACGGTTGTGACATATGTCATACAATATTGTTGATTCTAAAAATGTACGCCTATTTTTCAAACTCATACATTTATACTTACATAGGAGCTGCTCGTAAGACAATCTATTACGGTAACACTTGTAATTCATACAGCGCAAAAACTTCCTCTGTACTGCTTCTAAAGCATCTATGTATTTATTATAAAAAGGGTTCCAGATAGGCACAGCATATTCGAGTTGAGAGCGGATTAAAGACTTATATAAGTAAAGGTATGTGGAGTGGCGAGTAAAGTTAGTGCTAGATCGCATTACAAATCCATACATTCTGAAGGCCTTATTTATGATTTTATCAACGTGCTCGTCGAGGTGTAGTTGACTGTCCAGAGTAACGCCTAGGTCTTTTATAGATTGAACATGTTCCAATTGCACTCCAGATAACTTGTAACTAAACCTACTTTTGTTTTTTTTCTTTGTAAAAGTAATAGATTTACACTTATTCAAGCTAAGGAAAATATTGTTCTTAGTACAGTACTCAGAGAAACGATCAAGATCCTCCTGTATTTTGAGGTGGTCATCGATTTGTTCAATGGTATGATAAATCTTTAAATCATCTGCGTAAAGAAGAAAATCACAGAATTTGAAACAACTACCAATATCGTTTATGAACATTATAAACAGAAGAGGACCCAAAATCGACCCTTGCGGTACTCCAGATGTAATTGGAATTAGGTCAGACTCAAAACCACTCAACACTACTTTCTGAGTACGATTTGTTATGTAGGATTTAAACCAGCGCCATAAGTCACCACGTATTCCATTAAAAGCCAACTTTTCCAAAAGTATCTTGTGATCGACCCTATCAAAAGCTTTTCGGATATCAGTGTAAACACTATCTACCTGCTTATTATCATCTAAACTGTCAAATAAATATGATACATATTGCAAAAGATTTGTTACTGTAGATCGTTTTTTAACAAAGCCGTGTTGATTATCTATTATATTATTATGCAAAGAGGGATAAATGGCATTATGGACTAACCTCTCAAAAATTTTTGCTATCACTGGGAGTATAGATATAGGACGGTAACATTCAACATCAGACTTATCACCACCCTTAAAAACAGGAATGATACGAGCAGTTTTAAATATCAGAGGTACGACACCATCCTTTAGGCTCTTATTAAAAAGTAACATTAATGGCCTATGTACAGTAGAGGCAGTCAATTTAAGGAAAACTGGTGGTATATTGTCAACTCCTGGTCCTTTTGTCGTATTTAATTCTTTCAATACTTTACTAACAGTATCTTCCGAGAATTGCAGGGTACTCAATATAAGATCAGATTTATGGTTGCACTCAGGGATATTATCAATATCAAAGTTATCTGGTACATTGGAAGCATCAAATACCGACTTAAAAAAGGTGGAGAAAAGACGGCATATCTCCTTTGGCTCGTTAGCGGTAACGCCGCTGTATGATACAATTGTGGGAACCTCTGACTTTCCTTTATTATTGTTAAGAAATATCCAAAAATATTTTGTGTTTTTACTGATACTATCCTCAACTAATGTTAAATACTCCTTATAGCACTTCTGAGATGCATGTTTAAAGCGTTTTCTGAATAAGGAAAATTTTTCGTAATCTGAGATGTTTCCATATTTTTTCCATTTTAACCAGTAGTTTTTTTTATTTTTGTATATATGTATCAATGCTCGAGTGAACCATCGTGGATATTGTGATGATTTAACAATTCTAGTAGGTATGTGTTTTCTGATAAGTGCATATATATGATCGTAAAATATAGAAGTCGCTGTCTCAACTGTTTTGTTAAGGAATAGTCTCTCCCAGTCTATATCGGAGATATCCTTATTTATTAATTTATAGTCTCCTTTGTCATATTGAAATTGCGTCCTAGGCAAAGCTTTGATACACGAAAAATTGTACTTTGTGGGAAAAAGTATATAAAATGGTGGGTGATGTTTATCAGCAGGCACTAGAGCTATTGGAGTTTCATCAAAATGTGTGCCCGAAATATTTGAAATAATTAAATCTAGTATTCTGTTATTAGCATTTTTACATTTATTCAATTGAAATGAGTTTAAAATCGACATAAAATTTATCAAAGCTTTTTCAGATTGCGTATACCTACTTTGAATAACAGGTAATAAGTGATCGTCACGTTCCTGCCATTCCAAATTCGGCAGATTATAATCTGCCGCTATAATATAATTGCTGGCTTTCGTAAACTGTATTACATAGGTTAAATAATCAAAATGTAAGTTATAATAGCTTGGGTTCGTGTTGGGAGGGATATAAGCAGCACTGATCATCCAATAGCAGTCACAAGACTTCAATTCAAGTAGAACATGATCAATAAGTGGTGAGCCAAAGGCGGGTGCACCGACAGGCGGCGTCAGCAGTGTTACGCCGAGCTCGCGCCGCACCGCCACTAACACACCGCCGCCGTCACGCCGCCCACTCGTTATACGATCCCTATCGCTCCTAAATACCTCATAACGCTCATCCACCAGTTGATTATTATGTATTTCTTCATGCAACCACGTTTCCGTCAAAATAATTATGTCGTAATTATGTGCCAAAATATTCATATATATTGTATGCAATTTAGTACGCAATCCACGACAATTCTGGTAATACATTGACAACCTATCCATAATTAAGGATAAAAGATAAAACAGTAATAAAAAAATATATTAACCTATATTGGATATATGTGTGCCCATGTGGAATTGTACCAAAATAATGTAGTAAAATAATGATAAGAAAAATAATTAAACGAAATAAAGGTTTTGCGCTGTCATTTGTAACTTTAAAACTTAAAAGTGTTGTTAATAATATATTTATGATTATTAAATAATATATTTTATTGTATAATATATGAGTATATTTCCCAACAGAATACCACAAAAATAACGATTTTATACATAAAGTTATAATTGCTGACAGTACATTACACAAGCGCATAATGTAATAGTCCGTGTGGTATATATAGGTTAGAATAAATATACACAAGACTGTTCTAATGCAGAATAATAATAGTATTGGTGTATATTGCCTACGTATTACACATCCATTACATGTTGTATAAATATAACAGCTCCATATGATTTTAATAATTCTAAAACGGTAAGATACACAATATAGTATGAAATAAAACGGTATTAGGATATAGATTTCATTGATATATTTATTAAATTGATGGTACTTAGTACATTTAATTGTTAATAAGTTAAGAGCGCAGAAGATACATAAAATATTCGCTTGTTTTTTACACAAGTACACCCCGTTGTTAGTCACAATACCTTCACAATAAGAACCACACAAAATATAGACGTATGAATTATATATAATATAATAATGTTTTCCAGCAACTTCATGGCTCACAACAACAACCCATATAAGATAAATGTTACTCATTATTGGCAAAGAGATAGATACAGATTTATTAAAGTATTCACAAAAAATTGATCGTTTATTAAAGTTTTTTAATTTTTTAAATGTCTTGTGCCAAGTAGAAAATAATAATTTACTATAGAGCTCATACAAAACATAAACTTTGCACAAGTTATTATGATTTTTAATCGAGTAAATATTATAAAAAGGTATACCACACCCAATACAAAAAATACACATCCTTAGTATTAAAAATGAAATATAGAAATTATGCATAACATAGAAGTCTCCAGGAACATATATTTTACTTAATTTTAGAAATGTCCTGCATCGAGCGAATTGCAAAAATTGGTGAAGTGTCAGATTTGCGCAATAAGATGACGCCGTGTTTGACCCACACGTACTTGTAATCATGTTTCTTTGCAACTTCACGGGATTGACGAAATAAAATTTTGTTACTTAACGTTAAGTGTTCATTTACGTAAACAATTGTTTCGGGTCCGCTGATAGACAACTTAGTGGTATTCATTCCTTTAGCTAAACGGCAGGCTGAGATAATATTGTCACGTAGTATTGTTGATGTCAATTTAACTATTATATTTTTTGGACGTGTCGTTTGTGGATCGGCGTGGGGTACCCGATGAATAGCCAGAATATCTGTTGAACAAATTGGTTGCTTGATAACATTTCCAAGATTTTGCATCATACTGACTAAATTTTCCCCACGGCGCTCTGGGAGGTTACATATTTCTAAATTATTTTGCCTAGCCTGCTGTTCCATTAAGGATATCTTGTTTTCTAATGTCTTTATTTGATCCACAAATTCACTTGTATCAATAATACTCGTTTCCATTTCCTTCAATCGGTTATCGAAAGAATCTTGCCTATCAGAGGAGAATTCTTGCGATTTCTCAATCTCAGTTAAGCGCGTATCTACCTTCTCCAAACATTTATTAATTTTAATGTTGTCGGATGTGAGTTTCTTAATATTTTCGTTCAACTCTGCCAGCGATGTTGTTATTTTGGACAATTCGTTAGTGATAGCAACAGTAACCGCAGCCGACACGCTATTTGTTATGGAGTCCGTAAATTTCTTGTCCCAGGCTAAGAGTTGCAGGTTGAACTTTTCATTAAATTGTTTAAGATCTTCCATAGTACACGTATCTCCATGGTCCGGCTGCTTACGTTTTCGGGTATTGATATTGCCTTCATTAGTAACAGATACCGGTATATTTGTATCTGATGAACATTTATTTGGCGGAGTATGTTGCAATGCCATTATTATGACGTAGGTACTCTCGAGCTGCACCAATGCAGGGGAAAGTCAAGAGTGCGAAGGATAAGAAAAATATGTTTTGTCCTTCAATTGGAGGAGGTGAAGCGCGTATTCCCCTCTGTGACAGCCGCGTGATGCGATGCCAGAAAAGGACACAAGTAGCAATTTCACTGGTGCCCCTTTTCACTCATATATTCGGCAACACAAACAATAATACACCAATTAGTATCACACAAAAAGATGAGATTGCAATGACACTATTATTCTGCGAAAAATAAATGCACAAGCGCGACCACTCTCAACAACAGATCGGACCGAACTTTTTGAAATATAATTGTTATATTTTCTTTAGTATTCATAATTTAAGAAAATGACGTGCATTCATCTTTCTTTTTTTTTTTAGTATTTTAGTGAGATAAAGGTTAGATTAAAAAGACTTCCAAGGAGGTTAGATAAAATTAACCATGTAGGTAAAAAATTTACCGCACGCTCCTTTGTATGGCCCGTAATTTTGAACTTTCGAACAATGTATACAACCTCCGTAAACGCATTTTGAAAATGTTATTAACTTTGTACGGCGATATAGAACCCTTGGTGTGCAAGTCCGATTAGCAGTTTGATGGGGTTTACATAGTTACTAACAGCCCAGTGGACTGAAAAGTCCCGTGGAGATTTAGAAATGTTCTTAAGGCGAAAATCTTTAATAAAAATATTATTCTAAATAAGGTTATTAATACGTTCACCAGTGAAAGAAACATTTTGAAATAAGAGTAATTCGAAATCTTCTTTTTTAGATGTTCAATTTTCTTTTTGCATTGCGAGCTTATTATATCTCGCGTACGCCAAACCGTTTTCAACCTTGAACAAATGAACATTAATGAGGTTTTAAGATACCGTTGGGTGAGTGGGGGATTTACCAAAATTTAAATGTATGCGAATGTGCCGAACGTGAAACTCAGTTTCTGGATATTATTCGACGCAGCTGTTTTGTTCGCAGGACGGTTACAATTAGGGTTGACACCTTTTTTTTGTCCAAATAAAGTACATTGGATAATAAAGGTAGAAAAGAAAGTACATCGCGTCAAAAATAAAGTACTTTTTATTCCACTTTAACAGTAAGCTTAAAAATATAATTTACGTTGCTTCGAGCAACTTTTCATAAATAATTTGTGGCTACTAAAAATCTGTAGTTCTTTTCCGCAATGGAAAAGGTCATGGTATAAAGCCATACAGCCACGAAAAAGTTGCAGGAATGAACATAACATATTTTACACATACTGTCAGCACGTTTTACGCATTTTTTTTCCTATCAACCTCTTTTTGTATATTTTACGTGTAATCCGCGAGTAATCCAACCACATTGAAAAAAGCATTTCGCGTACTTTATTGTTAGCATAAAGTATAGAGTACAATTACCCGAAATAGCGTACAATACTTTATAATAAAGTACGGGTGCCAACCCTAGTTACAATCGAGAGGAATTCAGAAATGTTATCTGAAACTATTATATCACTGGTTCTCATACCAGTCATTGTTATATTGCTGAACTTAAACCTTTTGTTTTCGTTTATCTTCTAAATGATAAGTTGGCGGATTCGTATGATTTAAAAATCCACAAAGCTATTTTTTCTCCTTTCGCAGAATCTTTCGATTTCAATCTTTTCCTTGCTATATTCAACAGTTCTAAATCAGCCTTATGTCGAAAGTTTATCACTGTTATTGTAGGCAATTTCGTGATGCATACAAGCTTCATCCAATTTATTGACCTCGATCACCTCTTAGTAGCTATTTTTGTAACCGAGTACCAGGGGGCTAATCGCCTAACCGGATTGCTTTGAAATCGCTATAGCTTACGATTTCATTTTGTTATTTCTAGCCACCTGAAATCGTAACCGATAGCGTTTTCCAAAGCAAGCCCATTAGGCGAATGGCCCCCAGGTCCGCAAAAATTATAGCCTGGCACATAAGCGTCAAAAAGTAAATTATTTATCAGGTTGTTCATAACGCCACTGCCTTCCTTCATTGATTTATATTAAATGGCTCATAAAATAGGGATGATGACTATTTTTTTTTTCAAAAGGTAGATTATCAAAAAGTGTTTTTTCTTTATTCACATAATATAAACATTGCAGAGATATATTGATTTGAAAAGTCGCATAACGTCACGTTTTGGTATAATTTTCACTTAAAAGTGACGTCACGAGCCCCTACTCCCAAACTTTGACGCGCTATATATAACTTTGTCATTTTTTGGTTGATTGCCCAAAGAAAAAATACATGTCCATTAAATTTTTCATGATTATTGGTCTTTAGGCCTAACATGTATGGATCTCCTTTGTTAAAACATATGAAAATTATTATAAACATGTGGTTCCATTCCGTACATTACACATGCCATCATTACACGCCATTATACGTGAGATTTAATTTAAAGAACACAAAATCAACTAAAATCAGGTGCGATTTCATCATCCAGGTGTCTTGAGGATGTTAAATAAATGAAATAAAATAAAACATTTGAATTCTGGTCATTCATCCAGGTAATATAATGTTTTGTACCGAATATAAATGGATAGATATACAAAAATGTGGCTCACCAGGTGATTACAGTGGGGTATATTTTTATCTCTTAAACGCCTAGCAATGCATCACAATCCTAAAACAAACTTTCCAAAGAATTACGAAATTAAATAATTAACAAAATTTCTACTAAGGACATTATGCTCAAACGACAATTTGCTTCTGAGATTAATATTTCAGTGAAATGACAAGATCTGTTCTGGCGAGTGAATTAAATTTCCGTAGAGATATAAAACTTTTCCCATGTAAAAATGGAATTCATAATAAGGGCCCCCGTTTTTTGCTCTTGGCTTCATACTTAAACAGGGCTTTCATCTCAGCAGGAACTTTATCTTACAACCAGTAGAAACGAAAAACAGGTCGAGCTCGGGTCGACCCGAGAAGTTTTACCATCATATATGTTTTATTTAATTATAAAAAATATATCCTACCTAAAACCAACAATGTATATGGTTCGAGAATACTGAAATAAGTTATTTCTAAATGAAATGCCCCCCAGTATTCAAGAATTGTATGTGAAAGATACTCGTAATTGTAAACATAAACTTAAGAAATATTTGTTAGAGCGAATCGCTGTAGATAGATAAATCCATGTTAAAGGGTTTTTAGATACAGCCATTTTATATTAAAATGTAATGATTTGATTGAACAAATAAATAAATAAAATTATAATATTTACTATTGAGATTGAGGTCTATATTAATTAAGATCTCTCTCTCCTTTGTTAATTATCAATTAATGTTTTTGGTATTATTACATAGTATTGTGGAATATTTATGACATATAATTTGAAGCATTTATAATGCATTTTTATTAGACTTGCCACGAATAGTATATTCGGCAGTATACCGAATATTCGGCGAGGCCCCTGACCGAATAGCCGAATATAAGCAAAAGTATTCGGCTGGATTTTAGCGCCAAAAACTTGTACATACGTGATTGTTTCGCGCTCCTTTGTTTGCAGTGCAATTCAGTCACATGCAGTTTCAACAGAAATGGACTTTTTCTTAAATATTTGTTATATAACCCGTATACATGGTGACAGCAACGAAATGAATTTCCGTGTTTGATTAAGAATGCAGCAAAATATTTGTTGGCGCCAGGAAGTAGTGTTTATTCAGAGCGCCTTTTCTCTGAAGCTGGGATGGTCTACGAGAAAAAAAGAAGTAAACTACTTCCTAAAAATCCAGAAAAGTTTGTCTTTCTGCACCTTCCTTCCTTCCACCTTCCCCTTCTAAATTTCGATTATGAAAATAATTCAAATGCATAAAAAAATTCTTAACTTGTTTAATACAGAAAATGATTAAATTATGTACCTGTTTTATGTACCAATGACTACTTAATAAACGATTATAAAAGAAATGAGAACCTTACCCTTTTAAATTTTCATTACCACAATAATTCAAATACATAGAATCCTCCATTTTTCCAATTCAGAAGATGATAATGTACCTGTGTTATGTACCAATGACTACTTAAATGATTATATATATCAGAAATGAAAATATGAATATATACGTAATCAATCGATTTTAATTTTACCAATTATTTCTCTGTGACTAAATATATTATTTAAGTATTCGGTATTCGGCCGAATATAATAAAAGCAGCCGAATAGGCCGAATACCAAATAGTAACCTTCAATCCCCCCCCCCCCCTACCCCCCGGCTTAAGGGCTACGGGCGGGGACTTTTGATATGTTTACCTCCTAACTAGTCCTAACAAAGTTACGAAGTCAAAAATTGTGTTCTCAGCATTTCCCTCTATACCTTTTCGTTGCCTGGACTAACAGTTTAATCTCAGCTATTTGCTTCCATAGGGTGCGCTTCTCTAAATTTCCAGGCAGCAAATGTCCGCACACCGTGTGTGTTGTTAACTCAAGTTTTCGACGGATATTTTTCACGGTTCAGAGATTTTTGTCTTCCGCTGACAAAAGTCCTTCGTCTGCGCTGGCCATTATAGGGGATCCAGGTGTAACAAGCGGCGAGGGGGGAGAGGGACGGGAAGAACCATGCTTCCCCTCCCGTTCCCCCCTCCCTGGAACGGCGGTCTCCCCTTGTAGTTCTGTCCTACAAGGGGGGCGGCGGAGGGCTGCTTGGTCGGGTACGCTCAATAAGCCCTTCGCAACGGACGGGGGCCGGTACGGTGGGCTAGGCCGCGTACCCAGCCCCCACGCGCGGGCCTGCGCACGTCTGCGGGGTACCCGCAATACCTCGGGAGACCCCTGCCGTGAAGTCGCGGCGAGGCCGGGAAGCTGCTGGGTGTGGAGTCGTGGTAGAATCCCTAACGGGGACCCGCGGCTTCGCATTAAGCAGTGTAGAAGGTATTCGCAGGACTTTTTTAGTAGATATTATGCTGTAAAGCGCCCGTAAGAGTTGCAGGGTCCTCGGTGGTCAGCCACTGGGGAGTCCGTAAGACTTGCGGGAGCCAGGTGTGAGGTCTGTTCGGCGGTGTGCCTCTTAAAGGCGCCGTCATCTGTAAAAAGATTATTTACCTACGTAATAAAAAAAAAGTAACAAGCGGCGACTCATAACTGGATCCCGCAGTTACGCCTGGAAGGTGAGGGGTAGATCGAGGAGTTGGTTTACTTGGTAGGTACGGGAACTGGTCGGCTAGCTAGCCGCTCGGACTGCGGTTCGTGAGACTAGTCAAGTGACGCTGTGAATGGAGAAGCCCAGGATCGGCTGAAGCGGGTGCGAACCGGGCTGCCGGTTGGAGGTGGGATGGTTTGACGTATGCCACGTGGGTGAGTGCACGTCAAAGTATACCCGCACCGACTAGCGGCCCTCGGGCTGCTCTCCGCTTGCCGAATGCACCACGCAATTACCTGCGTCGCTAGGGTTTGTTGACAGCAAACCAACGCGGTGTTGGTCATTGTCGTGGATGTAACGCATTTTTTCTCCCCGTCATAGAAAAAAAGACCATAATATGGGAGCCCAGCCTGCGCAGTTAGTGGAACCCCACGCGCATCTACATTCCATTTGTTGAGGCTTATTGCGCCTCAAATTGCGCCAACTTTACAGCCCTTATATTTGAATCACACCAGATACCTATTTCGTTTCAATATTACCAGTTTTTTGAAGAAGTGAATCTATCGGGTCCGACATACAACTCGAGTATTCAAATAGGATACGGTATCCATCCATATCCTTTTGCTCTTAAAAAAATAATATTCGAAATATCTTTTTGTTTCAACCCGAATATATTATTATGGGAATTTCAAATATATTATTGAAAGGGTGATATTTTAATATTGGTTCGATTCATCAATTTTTTTTATAGATAGGTCCGACAAATGACTCCACCCCACCTGATGTTAAGTGAAGGTGAAGTCCAGACGCGAAGATAGCTGATACAGCAGTTCTACCTGCCACACCAACCATCCTCACCCAGGCGGCCTGTCAGGGCCTCGGTAGCATAATGGTCAGTGCATTCGCCCGGATAGCGAAGGGCGCGGGTTCGAGTCCCGTCGGCATGGTATTTTTTCTAGTAAAATTTTCTTTAGATGCAAACTAATTGTCAGACATGACCTTAATGGCAGGTAAGTGTGCTATCTCTTTTTGCTGATTTATGCTGTCTGCTGGAAAGACCGTCTGAACTCAATCAGGTGGTCAAACCAGTAGGGGATGCCCTACTCCGTGGAGCCCTGAAACATTACAAAGAAACAGAAACACATTAGTAGTGGTATTTCACTGTAGTCTTCTGTGAGGTCCACTGGTAAATACCCCTTACATAATAACAGCGGATCTTATGTCGCTCTCCTTAGAAGGTTACTTAACAAAATAGATAGCACAGAAAGTAATCTCATGTATGTACTGCACTTTTCATACCTACGGATCGGTCGCGCTTGTATTGACAACTTTAACTTGTACCCAAAAAATATCGTGCTTGTGACACTCGTTACTCGTATCGTATCTAGTTGTTGTATTTTTGTTGAGAATGGAACTGTGAGAATGGAAATAAAAACCAATAATAACTTAAGTATTTTAATGTTATTTTTTATATTAGGTAAATATAAAAATAACTTTAAAATATATAAAAATATCAAGCAGTTACATGCTTTAAAAATAATAAAAAAAAAAAAAATATAACTTTAAAATACTTTAGTTAACGTTGAATTCAAACAACCATCCAGTGAACAGTTTTAATATCTCTTTTTTTTGTTGCTCCATTTTTACACTAAAAAGTTCACAGACGCGTGTCTCGAACAAATGGAACTGGCGCTCGCACTGGGTGCAGATTCTGCTACTCTAACGTTAAAATCGTGTCTCAATAGTGTAGTGTATAATAAGTGTATTTAGCAAGCGCGTGAGTCGCGACGGCAATAATAATTGTATATATTAAATATTTTTTTTACCACGTACGACAAAACTGTGGAATTTATTGTCGCCAGCAGTGTTTCCGGACCGATACGACCCAAAACCTTCAAAAAAAGAGCGTACTCCTTCCTTAAAGGCCGGCATCGCATTTGTGATCCAACGCACAAGTGTCCATGGGCGACGAAAAAAAATTAAGACAGAATAGTAGATATGTAATCTAAAAGGAATAAATAAAAAGTTTTATTAGTTTAATAAATGTTTCAATCAACGGCTCCTACGACAACCGTGGATGGCGACCCTGCCAGGATATCCGTGGTTCAATGGTATCGATGTTTGACACAGTTCGTGTTACTAAAACATAAAAGAAATGCATATAGATAAAAATAACAAATGAGTAAGCAGATGTATTTGTAGTATTGGTAATAGTAACTGTGTGAAGAATCAAAACTACTGAAATGCCATTGATACGTGATTGTTACTATGACGTAGCAGGTCGATTCTGCTGGCCCCAAGCAGACCGAGATATCGTGTCCGTGAGCGGTTTCTTTGTGTGATTTTGCTCGAGCGCACTTTGTATGTATGTAGATTACCTTCTGTACTATCTATTTTGTGGTTACTTCCCCAAGTGGGCGTTCCAATTCGACAGCGAAAGCCCTTATGCCCTTTATCTCTTAAAATAAGGAAAACTGGTCTTCCCCGCATCAATAAATTAAGGTTGAAATTTTTATCTGTCAACGTTTTCAGTGTGTGTGTGTGTGCGTGTGTCATTAATAAAGTAATCAAATAAAGCACCGTTTGTATGTGTGTCAGGGCGTCTCGCCTTTATAAAGTGTCTTCAATTCGTCTTCATTAAGACCCTCCCAAGGATACACTTAGACGGTTGGAACAAGGAAACCACAGAAAATTTGGAAAAATGAAGTTTCGTAAGTCAGAAAGTAAATTAAATTATCATGCAGCAAGCGTTTAACTGTGCAAAGAGTATGTTTGAGTTTGACATTTATATTTTTCAAGCATTTAACTGATACATGTAATTTTTTACATGAATAAAATCCGCTAGCTTTCCAGGCGGAAGCTGAAGATGTGGGGTCGAATTCCTTCTGAAACCTGTAGACCTGTTCGCTAACTGCTTTTGATAGATGGAAGTGATAATCACCGAGCTATTTTCTTTTGACAGATGGAAGCGATAATTACAGCTATTTAGTGATCCACAACTGCTTTATTATAACGCCTGTTCTGAAAAGTGTAGATGGGTATTTTCTCTTTAGTTATACACTGTAAATGTCAAAAAAGTAAGCGAATCGGCTGCCTGGACCTATTGGATTCTTTTATAATAAAATTTTGTTATAAGTCGTTGCATGAAACTCTAGCACTGACCGTTATTGCGCAGAAGTTAACAATAAGATGTCTTAGGGGAAAACGAGGTGCGCGGGTGGGCGTGCGTTGTGCTGATTGGCTCTCCAGTCGTACCCACGCGCAGCTATCCCCTCCGCGTTTTGTTCAGCGACCTGTAACAATTATATATCATAACCGGTAAAGAAAAGAAGGAACTGCCATAGCAATTTACAAAAACGAGTACTTATTCGTATTGTATTGAAACCGACTCTTCGTGTTTAGAGTTTTTCCACAGATTAAGCTTGTTTTTACACGACTGCCTAAAAAAAGAGTGTAAGGTATTCAAGGTCCATGTATGTTTGTATGTACAATTCTTTATTCCACTATAACTTCTAAACGCCTGCACCGACTTAAATGTGTGTGGTAAAGTTAGAATCATTTCACCATCCCGGGTAATATGGGATACCTAAACTGTTTAAATTGAAATAACAGCAATTTTAAAATGTCAATTATTTATGTCAGTAAAAAAAAACTAATTATTACAATAAGTAACATCTGAAAGGTCTTAATATTTGTATTATCAAATATATACAAATATAGTAGCATTATTCTTTTTTAATGGCAGTCTTGTTTTTTTATTTTTTTTTAACGATTATTAAGAAGTCTATTTGAATCTAGAGAAAATTCTTCTAGAAAAAATTCCACACGGTACAGGCAACAGACGGGAACACGCACCCTCCGCTATCTGGGCTGATTTACTGACTAATTATGCAACCGCAACCTTATAGCCTTATCGAATTTCTTCTAGTATTTCTTAGGCTGTAAGGAAGCGCAATCTCTGCGCATTGAAGGTAACCCACAATATCCAACGAAAATTTACCTTTACAAGTAATAAACACTGGAAAGAAGAAAAAGCAATTATATCTAGTTTTTTATAATATTTTATTTTTTACCATCTAGGCAGTTAAAACAACTTTCGCAGTGGTCGGTCATTGGATGGGTGACCAAAAATTTTCTATCTCGAGCTCCTCCGTGCTTCGGAAGGCACGTTAAGCCGTTGGTCCCGGCTGCATCTGCAGCTAACACCCACCAATCCGCACTGGGCCCGCGTGGTGGGTCATGGCCCAATCTCCCTATTCCATTCATAGGGAAGGCCTGTGCCCCAGCAGTGGGGACTTTAATAGGCTGATGATGATGCAGTTAAATGCTTCAAATATTATAAAAAAGTTGTGCTGTTAGCTAATGTTAGATAATTAATGCAATAATTTATTGAATTTCTCTAAGCGCAGACAGAAGAAGTGATGATCCTCGAACACGCATCGTATGCAACAAAAGTTTCACTGGATTTTAGTGCATATACCTAGTATTCGCGAAGTTTCATTTCAAGCGGAGGCAATAACAGAAGTTGCCCGCTCGGATTAGATGAAATATTTCATAACCACCTGCGTCACTGTACAGATGAATGCAGTAGGGCAACTTGACCTGATCTCTGGTTATATTATAAAATTGTACGTAAAAGAATTTAAAGGATTAATGTTGGAATGGGAAATCAGTTATTTTGGGCAAAGACAAACTAACACGACGAAGTCGCGGTCAACTGGTATGGATTGTATTTCTTTATATTTATTTAAGATTACCTGTTTTTTCAAATTATTTGAAGTCGGTGCATTTTTTTTTTTATGTTATAGGGGGCATACGAGCAGACGGCTCACCTGATGGTAAGTGATCACCGTCGCCCATGGACACTTGCAACACCAGGAGTATCACAAATGCGATGCCGGCCTTTAAGGAAGGAGTACGCTCTTTTTTTGAAGGTTCTTGGGTCGTATTGGTCCGGAAACACTGCTGGCGACAACATATTCCACAGTTTTGTCGTACGTGGTAAAAAATTTCGACAAAAACGCACGGTTGTGGATAGCCACGCATCAAGATGATGGGGATGAATTTTTTGTCGCGATGTACGATGGCGAAATGCAGCAGCTGGAATTAATCCGAACAATTCCTCAGAACACTCCCCGTGATAAATGCGATAGAAGATGCAGAGCGAAGCTATATCCCTACGCAAAGCCAAAGGATCAAGCTGATCGGAAAGGTCCTGGTCGTCGACGATTCGAGCCGCTCGGCGCTGGATGCGATCCAAAGGGAGAAGCTGGTACTGGGGTGCCCCCGCCCAAAGATGAGAGCAGTACTCCATGTGAGGCCGAACCTGTGCCTTATAAAGCGTAGCATATAAAAGTATGTTCTATATTGTTACAGTGTATTTGTAATTATTGAGTGGAGGGAACTTGGCGTCGTCACCTTCTCAGTGGTCGATCGCATGATGATGCCTTGAAGGTCTTCCCAGGCCAGAGGCAGCCTTTACGTAGTGTGTTTTACTCAATAAGAGCTTAACATAACCTTGCAGCTGTAAGTGTCGCCGCACACGGGCCACACGCCACAGCCACAAACGCCGCCACGAGAAGCTAGAAGCGGCTACTAAAGTGGCTGAAGCGCGCGACAGCGGCCGACTAAGGTAAGGGAGAGAGGGGTATGGAATCGCGCGAGTGACGTGTGGCGGCGTTTTGTATCGGCGCATTAAGTAGCCGGTGCGGGCACAAGAAGCGAGCAACGACGATTTGTAGCGTGTGGCGGCCACCGGCGTACCGTGTGTGTCGAGTCCATATAAAATGTATGAAAACTACAAGAAATATGCCGGTAGCGGCGTTTTTTGGTTGTGGTCGGTGGCCCATGTGCGCGATGGATACCTATCCATAAAGATTTCGCACCCGCTCCCCCATGTATGAGAGGTAACGAAATAAAAAAGTGGGTGAGGTGTCATAAAAAATGCTTAAAAGTTGCTACACTGTTCAACGATTAATTATGAGAGTTCTCTGGTTCTGTATTGCTTTTCTCAGCTTCTCTACCTCGTTCGCTCGAGACACGTACATCTGTTCAGAGTTTCAAAGAAATTGCAGCTGCGAACGAGCGGGCTATAAACTTTTAAACGTTACGCAGAGTTGTCGACTTAATTTTATGGAACCACTTATATATAGCGACTAGGTGCGGTCTATGAAATTTTAATTGAGATCTTTTACTACTAAATATACGGTAAAGTCTGTTAACTTTATATAAATCTATTAAATTTTTATAAATTCTGTCAATTATAAAAAATGATAGACGAAAGTGATATACCAACATTATGTCGAATGCAACTCAACTTCGTTTGCGTGGACTTCAGAAATCTGTTCCTGAGCAACTTTTGATTGGGATGAAATGTTGCCAAATTTTATTCAGAAACGTTGAGCTGTTTTTGCGTGACTGAACAACAAAGTAAGATAGTTAAAATTAAAGTCATGTCTCCTATCGCGTATATAATATTTATTGTAGAAACTTACTTCTGTGATATATTATATAAATCCCCGAAAACTTTCATCAATTATATTACGAGTATTCGAGAGGAGTTCGATGGCGCAGGTAGTTAGCGCGTTCGGCTGCGATCGTTGAATTAAAGTAACTTTCGCAGTGGTCGTTCATTGGATGGGTGTCCAAAAATCTTCTATCTCGACTTCCACCGTGCTTCAGAATGCACGTTAAGCCGTTGGTGCAGGCTGCATCTGCAGTCGTTAGCACTCGCCAAAACAGGGCCCGCGTGGTGGTTCATGACCCGATCTCCTTATTCCATCCATAAGGAAGGCTTGTGCCCCAGCAGTGACATTAATAGGCTGATGATGAATAATATTATTTAGCACCAAACTTAGGTGTACGTACTAGAATACTTACTATAAACCTAAAAACAGATAATTGATAACTTATCCATTCAGTACCTTCAACATTACTAGACGCACACACACGACACTTGTACCAACTTCAACCTAAACGGCTACAGATAAAAATCTCTAGTAGTTTACATGAAAGGTTAACCTTACCTTTTATCAGCCGCCCAATAACAGAACAGTGTTATTACAAGCAACAATAGCAGGAGGTTAGGGTCACGTACGACCCTTGTCATTTTGATCGCGGCTCGTTCTGACCACCTGGGATTTGTATGGCCCGCAGTCAGGTAAAGGCCCTCAACCTCGGACATAGTTCGAATGAAATAACGCAAGTGTACTCGTATTTACTATGCGTGCCAAAGTCATGCCAAAAGGGAGGGCAAAGCTCTTTCTTTAACGGTATTTCATGTTTTTGTCGTGACCGTTAACGGACGTCAATTGATGGTATTGATTTTTTGGACGTTTCGACCATACGAAAACGATAAAATTGAAACAAGTGGCCAGGGCACATGCTTTTCCACCACTTTAATTCATATTCAATATCTTTTAGTCAGTCTAGGCTGTTAAAAGCACTTGTGAATGTCGAAAAGCTACGCCATCAGTTCGCAAATCTACTGCGGGAGACCTTGTACTGGAAAGCACCTGCAAGAAAGCAAGGGCTGGTGTTTTCGCCCTGTATTAATAAGGAGTCGTCAAATTGAAAAAAATACTTCAATTTGACATTATTTATGAAGTCACCCTCCATTACAAAAATAAATAATATAAAGCTTTTTTTTTCGTCGTGGGTAGTCGAGAGATAAAGTCATCTGTTTTTGAGCTCTTGAATTTTTATTTATTTAATTTTTATTAATTAGTTTCTATCTATAATTTAATGGATTAAGTACCTGCGGAGCTTCTACACAGCTGCTGTTATATTATATTTAACTGTTTTTCCACTGCTACACTTTTTATTTTATTCACACCACTGCACTATGGACCAGAATCTTGCTGAGAACATGAAAAGCTTAGAGAAACTGTTCGAGTCACGTTTACACCAGTACGAAATAAAACTACAAAAAGCTACCACAGGATCTGCCACTGCGAGCCCCGATCTCAATGTGTTGGCAGGTGAGTTCTCGGACTTTAAAGCTTTCATATGGCAGGCTCTAAAATCTATTAAGTCGCAACTAGATCTACTTTGCATAAACCAAGATAGGCATGAAATGGCAATGAGACGAAATGTTCTCCTCATTCATGGTTTGCCAGAGAGTGACAAGGATGATTTAGCCGAGGTTGCCTGAGATCACTAAGGATAGGTTGCGTGTTTGCCATAGACTTGGCTCCCTGGGCAGCAAAATTCGTCCTCTTCTTGTCCGATTCAGGGACTATGAGGACCGACGCCTGATCTGGGAGAATAAGACTGCACTCAAAGGTTCTGGAGTCACTATTTCCGAATTTTTAACTAGGCTCCGACACACTTTATTTGTTTCTGCAAGAAAACATTTCGGCATAAAGAACTGCTGGTCTGCCGATGGCAGGATTATTGTGAGCCTTCCAGATAAGAGCCGAAGGAAAATTGAGACAGAGGCTGAGTTGCGAGCCGTCATAACCCTGTATCCGTCAGCTGCGGGTGCTGCAGCCGACTCATCAGTTCCGGCGGATTTATCTTCTGGTGAAGGACAGGCGTCGCCAAGGGTGGCTGACGCCGGTGCAGTTTCGCGGGTTGCAAGGAAGACGAGACGTCGCTGGTGAACGCATTTTATTTTGTGTAGTGCATAAAATCGGCATTTCATTCAACGCACCGTTAGCTGTTGTATCACACCAGATACTTTATAAACTGGTCATGGAGGTATGTTTATTATATGGCACTTTTCAGTAATTGACTCTGTTAGATTTATTTATCACTTTACCTACTTTCACTTAGCAATTAAGGAGGTGAGGCATTTTGTTTTTTCATTGCCATACCTTCAATGTACTTGTTTTTCTCTCTGTTGACATTAGCTTTCAACTGTCAGTGTATGTCTTTTCTAAGACTGCGTTCCGAACCTACGCTCCAGATGCAACAAATGTCAAATGTAACAAGATTTATATATTAATGTTAAAATTGTAACGTCAGGGTAAAAATCTCCTCTTTGTGCGTGGGTTTGGAACGCGGCCCAGTCAGTGGCGTTCCGTTCCATGCATAGTGTTCAATTGACTATACAAATTCTCAAGTATTCAGCCAGTGATTTATAATTATCATTATTTCTGGTGTGGTACAATTGCATAATATGTGCTTATATATGTTTAATTCCCTCTCAATTCTTTTGTTGGTGTTTATTGTTTTAATAATTAATGTATTTTTTGTTTTACAGTCAGCATGTATGTTAGGCTCCGCTGTAGTGTACGGTATATTTCTATTGGTTTATTATTTATTCTTTATTTTTAATTATTATTTATTTAGTTATATATTTATAAATTGCATTTATATATATAAGTATGTTAGAGGATTTTGACAACAGTTTTTTTTTTCTTGTTCCTCCACATCGTCTAGTTATATTAGTGCTGACAACGGTTCTACTATGACTCTGTCCGATAAATTGTCTTCCATTCTTTCTAAACAACGCAATGCCTTCAATGTTGCTCATGTCAATGTGCAAAGCATTCCTGCGCATCATTCAGAACTTCTGGCGTCTATTAACAGCTCGACAGTCGATGCTTTTCTTGTAACCGAATCCTTCCTTAAACCTTCTCTTCCTTCATCTCAGTTCGCACTTCCAGGATTTAACCTTATTCGCAATGACAGGACCGGCAAGGGTGGTGGTGGAGTAGCAATCTACCTTCGCACCGACATTCCGTTCCGTGTTATTAGCACTTCTCCATCTGCTTATAGTGCGGCAGCTGAGCATTTGTTTTTAGAAGTATCTATTCGCCAAACAAAATTACTTCTCGGTGTCTTCTACTCTCCTAATCTATATATCGACTACTTTGATACTTTTGATAAACTGCTTGATGCTTATAGACCAACTTACCAGCACATCATAATCATGGGTGACTTCAACACATGCCTTCTGAAATCCAATGTACGTTCCTCTAAACTTCAATCTATTATTTCTTCTTACAATTTACATGTTCTTCCTACATCTTCCACTCACCATTTTCCTAACTGTGTGCCCACACATCTTGACCTAATGATAATTTCTTCTCCAGAGAAAGTGGTAACTCACGGGCAAATGACTGCAAATTTTTCCTATCACGATCTCGTCTTCCTTTCATATAAACTTAAACCACCCAAACGTAAACTCCAATATATAATGCGGCGAAACTACAAAGGTATTAATTTGAATCATTTGCGACGTGATGCTGAAAATGTGGATTGGTCTTTAGTGTTCCAGGCTCCCTCCATTGATGAAAAGGTCAGTAAATTTAATTCACTGCTACTTGGCTTATATGACCTGCACGCACCTTTAAAATTAATTAAAATTAGACATAAACCTGCTCCTTGGATCAACGAAGAAATCAAGGGACTTATGACACTGAGGGATAAAGCGAAACGGAGAGTTAAAAACCGCCCCTCTGATGACAACCTGGTTCGCTATAAGGCCCTACGCAATCGCTGCAGTCGTATGTGTAGAGATGCTAAGAGACGGTATTTTCATGATTCTCTTAGTAACCGCAATATAGCAGATACCTGGCGTTTCCTTCGATCAGTCGGTGTGGGCAAGCCTTGTTCCTCTGTCCCAACTGGCACTGACATAAATGCTCTGAACAGACATTTTTCTCTCCCTCCAGCCAGTATTGCTAACAGCGACAAGGATATTGCTCTTAAGAACTATCAGAACTTGCTAGACCCAACTGCCCTCTATTTGACTTTTCGATGGTTTCTGAAACTGACGTCAAGAATTCTATTCTGACCATATCTTCCGAGTCCACTGGCGACGACAATTTGAGCTCGAGAATGTTTATTCCTATTCTTTCTACTCTTCTCCCTGTCCTAGCCCACATCTTTAACTACTCCTTGTCATTCAAATGTTTTCCCAAAATTTGGAAAAAGGCACACATTATTCCTTTACCTAAAATTTCTAACCCTACATTACCTTGCCACTTTCGTCCCATTTCCATCTTACCTTTTCTTTCCAAAGTTCTCGAGCACATTGTCCACAAACAAGTTTCTCAATTTCTTCTTTCCAACAGTCTCCTGAATCGTTATCAGTCCGGATTTCGGCCAGGACACAGTACGACCACTGCCTTAGTGAATGTCACCGATGATATTCGCTGGGCAATGGATAACAAGGCACTTACTGTCCTAGTATAGTTAGACTTTAGCAATGCATTCAGTTCCGTAAATTTTGACATTCTCCTTGCTATTCTTCATTCTTTAAATGTCTCTTCTTCTGCTCTTTCTTGATTTGATTCCTATCTTCGGGGTCGCTCGCAGTGTGTTCGTCTCGATGACACAACCTCTGATGGGTGTGAACTCAGTGTGGGTGTACCTCAGGGAGGCGTTCTCTCGCCACTCCTATTCTCCATTTTTATCAACTCAGTTATAAGGGTTATCTCCTCCAAGGTCCATCTCTACGCAGATGACTTGCAGCTTTATCGCTATTTCAATATTGACGAATCGGACTCCGCAATAGCAGCCATTAATGAGGACCTTAACCGTATCAGTACTTGGGCAAAATTTTATGGTCTCTCTGTTAATCCCTGTAAATCACAGGCGATCATCATAGGGAGTAGGTATATGTCTAATTATATCCGTTCCTTTCATTTGCCACCCGTTTCTATATGTGGAATCAATATTCCTTACAGCGAAACGGTGAAAAATCTCGGAGTGATAATTGATTCCAATCTCTCATGGACAGCCCACGTCGCTGATGTAAGTCGCAAAATGTATTTTTCACTTCACACCTTAAAGTGTTTACAAAATTTTCTTCCTCTACAATCTAAAATTGCCCTTGCCCAATCTCTTATTCTACCCCTTCTCGACTATGCCGATGCTTGCTATTTAGACGCTACGGAGATTTTGCTTAACAAACTTGAGCGCCTGCAGAATCTTGCCATCCGATTCATCTTTGGTCTTCGTAAGTACGATCACGTCTCCAACTTTCGAAAGGAGAACACTCAAGTGGCTTCCCATACGTCTGCGCAGGAATGTCAGAATCCTTTGTCTCCTTTTCAACATCCTTTACAATCCTTTATATCCTTCCTATCTTCGAGAGCGGTTCTCTTTCACCCACTCGCTTGATGTTCCTTGCCGGTCCCACCTAAAATCCCTTCTCAAATGTCCTACTCACAAAACTGACTTTGCATCCTACTCTTTTACAGTACATGCCATCCGCTTATGGAACTCGTTGCCAGCAGAAATCAGAGACGCCCAGACCATTTCTACCTTTAAAAAACGATTGAAGGAACACTACCTTTCTACTTGAAAATCTAAAACTTTATTGCTTCTCCTAGTTTGCTTTTATTTATTTTATATTAATATTTATCAATTTATTAGTTAATATTTATTATTTATATATGTATTGTATGTTATTCTATGTATTGCATATGTATTATGTTATATTTATTCAGGAGCACACACTGACTGCCTTTTTCTATGTTCTTTCCTTTCGCGGGCCTGCTGGAAGAAATTTCATTATGAAATAAGCAGTGCCCTTGTACATGTCTCTTGTTACTCTTTTATGTAATATTTAATTGTGTGTGTACAAAATAAATAAATAAATAAAATGAATAAATAAATAAAAATTATGACAACTTAAATATTTTTTATATAATACTGATATAACACATAGTTTAAGAATACCGTGTCTTACAGTTTAGACATAAAAGAAAATGTACGATTATAGTAAAATACTACGATAAAATTAATGAGGACCTCGATGGCGCAAGTGGTTAGCGCGTTCGGCTGAGATCGTTGAATTTAAGCAACTTTCGCAGTGGTCGGTCATTGGATGGGTGACCAAAAATCTTCTATCTCGAGTTCCACCGTGCTTCGGAAGTCGTTACGCCGTTGGTCCCGGCTGCATCTGCAGTCGTTAGCACCCGCCACTCCGCATTGGACCCGCGTGGTGGGTCATGACCCTATCTCCCTATTCCATCCATAGGGAAGGCCTGTGCCCCAGCAGTGCTAATGATGATGATGACTACGATAAACAGTATTCAATGTATCAAGAACAGACTCATCTTCACTGGCAGCACCCGTTCACGAGGGTGACGCATGAAGCAGCCGTCGCTTTACTGAACAATTTTTAGGGAACGTAACGACCCGCCTCACACGACACCGACGAAGAGATGTTTCATAAGTAATTTGTTCTTAAATCAGTATTTAAAAAATTACATGCCTCGGTTTTCATTGTAATTTGAAGCTCATGCGTCGTCTAATTAGAGCTAGGTCTGTGCTCTCAACTATGCGGCATTTGTTTACAGTCGATCTGCAATTTTTGATGTTACGTGCAGGGATGGGAGCCCAAACTTTTGGGTCAAAGTTAATTTTCACGTCGGCACACTATAGAAAGTTATGAGGTGCCCACTCGATGACGTGGGTAGTTTGAAGTTGCGCTGTATCAACACGGAATTTGTTTATTACTATGTCCAACCTCTTTTTTCAAGTCTTTACGTTATTGTTTGCTTTAATTTTATTTTTGGAACTGTTTTATAATGCTTTTTGATTGAGGAGCTCGATGGCGCAGGTGGTTAGCGCGTTCTGCTGCGATCGTTGAACTTCAGCAAGTTTCGCAGTGGTCGGTCATTGGATGGGTGATCAAAAATCTTCTATCTCGAGTTCCACCGTGCTTTGGAAGTCATTACGCCGTTGGTCCCGGCTGCATCTGCAGTCGTTAGCATCCGCCAATCCGCACTGGGCCCGCGTGGTGGGTTATGGCCCAATTTCCCTATTCCATCCATAGGGAAGGCCTGTGCCCCAGCAATGGGGACATTAATGGGCTGATGATGATGATGTAATTTTTTTTAATTCCTAATTACAGACAGCTGCATTCAAGAGTTTATCTACACTATTCGACACCCATGATATGAATCCTCTTCAAAAGATTGTAAAACCATACATTCTAAGGACTTAAAAAAAAAAGAAAAAAAAACATGAAAAATTTCGGCGCTGTGGTAGCACATGATATTAACTGTACATTTCTTTATGGCTCATTTATACTTGGTCGTTAGCCCGTATTAGGGTGCACAAAACGTTACTCGAATTCGGGCACCCGAAGCAATATTTACACTGGAAGACGGTGTCGGGTAAAAAAACTACCCGAATGGGGGCGTACTCGACTCCGTTCATTTACTCTTAGTCGTTTACCCGAATTCCATTAGCAATCGTATTCGGGCTAACGACCAAGTATAATTGAGCCATTACTCATGTGGTGTTAGTGAAATGCGAGTGAATGAGAATGTTTTTTTTTAATTCATAATACCACGTATTAGCTGTGAATATATTGGCTGTCGGGAGTAAACTATATGAGTGGAAGGGATCGAAAAGCGAAGAAATGTTAATAAGAAATTTAGTACAACATAATGTTGTCCTCTTTTGGCTGATATTATAGTAATCAGGATAATGGATGTTTAACGTAAGTAATTAGGTAACTGTTTCAGAATATATAGAGATTTTAAAGCATGGCCGTAGCTAAAATAGATTTACAATGTCGTGGCTATGAAAGTCCCCAAGGTATGAAATGGCCCTTTTACAATTTGTAAGAATAGAAGTAAGTGGGTACCTAATTAAGTATCATTGGTCATTATTATTTGAATATTAAGCAACGACTTATCATTTTTTGCTTTACTGAAGATATATACTTTCAGCGAGGAATCTACTTAAAACCAGAAACAAAACTTTATGACGTTAAACGTCATTATTCGAAATAACATCAACGTCACATGAATGAAAAAGCAATTAAATAATATATACTCACTTATGCACAATAAGCTTTATGGGGAGAAAAGAAAAAATGACATAATAAAAAGAAGAAAATTAGCATTGTAAATAATGAACGAAGCCAAAATAAACACTTGATAAACGTTAAACTTTAATCGTTTAACAAACTTAAGGAGATGATTTATGCGGGCGAAATGGAAAAACAGATTTCCACGGAAGACTTTACACGGACAAATCGCACATTTAGAATTGAAGTAACTTGGATAAAAAAAAAGCAAAATGACTTTTAAACGTGAAACGACATAAAAACATGTATTCTTTCAGTTTATGAATAATAAGGGCAGGTTCTTTTAGGCCAGAAAAAGACAAACGTACTATTTCCGTCTCTTTTAAATGACACGCATACCGCGCCTCCCTCAGTATTGAAGTACCCCATTCAGTGTTGCGTGGACATTTATTTAATTTTCCTTTAATTTAGAAAAACATTAATTATTAAACTAGTATATTACAAAGTTGGTCATCTATCAAAAATATAATATTAGAAATGAATCGCCTCTATATTAAATAGTTACGTTTTTGTTTTATGATGTTATGTAAAAAATGGGCACAAAGTGAAATAAGCTAATTATAATTAACTGTTTTCGGAAAATAAGTGACACATTTTTTTTATGAATAATTAACAAAGGTTCTAATTAGGTAAAAAGACTGGTAAAGTATACATTCATGAAAACAATTCCTATCCTAACCTTAACAATAAAAAATATGATAATAAACGTATAACTTATAGCATTATAATAGAAAAAAATTACTAACTCTTCAATCACATTTTAGCGTGTACCAAAAAACAATAATTTTGGATTAGGTCACTTCAATTTTAAAGGTGCGATATTTCTAGTCCAATTGGAAAAATAATAATGTAGGTAGATTCTTAATTCAAATGGAGAAGTTATGAACTAAATGAAATGTTAAGGGGAGGTCAAATGGCGAGATTACAATACATGTTTGACATTATAATGTTTCATTAATGAAATTTTGGAATGAGAATACATTTCATGAAACATCAAATGAACCTACTATTAAATGTCATATTTGACAGCTTTGAATGAGAACGCATAAAATGTTCACAGATGTACAGTCATCATTGTTGAAATTAAAGAATTCATAGATGTAATATTATAAGATGTTAAGTCCTATTTATGATACAATTATGTTAAATATACATAACTTCAGAATACCATCGTATTCACAAATGACTTCACATTGTTTTCGTTTCATTTTGTAAACATTTATCCTGCCATTGTAACGCAAATCGGTGCTGTAAGTTTAAACAAAAAAAGAATATTAAATCTGCTATCCACTCTTACGAAATCACAGCTAGAGGGAATTATGTATCAAAAAACATACGTATCTAACTACGTAAAATTGGGAAACATACTTTTTTTAACATAGCCAGGTCAGCAAATGACTCTACCTCACCTGATTTTAAGTGCTGATAAAGTCCAAACGCGAAGATAGCTGGTGGAGCAGTTATAAACTGCCACACCAACCATCTTTACCTTGCTGGCCTGCAAAAAATGCTTCTTCACGCCTCTCTTAAAGGACCCTAGATTGTAGGAAGGAGGGAACACGTGCGCGGGTATAGAATTGCGAATAATACGACAAAGAAATGAGTCACCAAATATCTTTGTTCGTGTAGGAGTACCACAGTAAGTCGGTGGCAATGTAGACTTATCTATATGTAGATAATTTCTATTATCTTTCACCTTACTCATAATAATCATAATCAAAATTATTTATTCAGTTTAGGCTGTTACAAGCACATATGAATGTCTAGAAGCTACGCCATCGGTTCGTAAATCTACGGCGGGAGACCTTGTACTGAGAAGAACCGGCAAGAAACACAGCAAGGGCGATTTTTTTCTCCCTGTTTCATCATTTACAGAGTCGTCAAGTTGAAAAATGACTTCAGAGATGATTCATGACTCATTTGAAGTCATCAGGATTTGTTCCAAAGGGCATCACAGGTGGCGACAGTTTTGGCTTCTGTTTGAGTTCTATCTAGTTCACAAGCTTGTAATATACCTGAAATGGCATTAAATTGCCGCTCTAGAGTTGGCGAACGAAACTCTTGTAATTAATGTTGCATTTAAGCCGTGTACACAATTTCGCAGGGCATATAATCCGATCTGCACTAACCGGAATCCCGAACGCTCGCGGTGAATTTGCACGTCGTAAACCCACACCGTCGCTAATTGAGCTGTTCTTTATTAGATGTCGCAATAGAAGGAAGTGTTAATCTCAGCTTTTGTAACTTTAACAAACTATGTAAAGATCATTTTAAACTAGATTCGACGAGTCCAGTCTGCGGTCGTGGAAGTGAAGCTACTTTGGCAATGGCTACAGTTTGGCTACAGTCTAGGCAATTTGTAGCAATTATTGATTTTTAACATGAATATTGGGAGCGATTTCAATATTCTAACATAAAAAAATAGTTGATAATATTCATAAAAATCATCAAATAGGAAAGTATTATTTAATCTATTGTCACGTGACAGAAAACGCCAAGGTTTGTCGGAGCCAAAAATGACGTCACCTGCTTGTAAACATACTATCGAAGTGACATTACTTTGTATTGTTTCATTTTTCGTTGAGAGTCGTGTGACGTCACCTGCCTCTAAGACGCCATATTTGCTAGAGAAACTATGAAACGGCATATTTGAAAACAGAAAATTTATTTTCGTTATACGTAACAGTTTATGGAGTCATCATCATCAGCCTATTAATGTCCCCACTGCTGGGGCACAGGCCTTCCCTATGGATGGAATAGGGAGTTTGGGCCATGACCCACCACGCGGGCCCAGTTCGGATTGGTGAGTGCTAACGACTGCAGATGCAGCCGGGACCAACGGCTTATAGTGCCTTCCGAAGCACGGAGGAGCTCGAGATAGTAAATTTTTGGTCACCCATCCAATGACCGACCATTGCGAATGTTGCTTTACTTCAACGATCGCAGCCGGACGCGCTAACCACTTGCGCCATCGAGCTCCTCAATGGAATCATTATACACTAATAAATAACTTATGAACGTTTTTAAAAACTTGTCAAATAGCCTTTTGATCCTACCAATTTGTGCTTAGCCCTTGTGGTGGATTTTCCCCAGAAAGGCATGAAAACATATTATAATCAAAATTTCAAATTCATTTCCGTGTAAGAAAGTGTACATGTTTAAGATGTAACTTCCAAATTTACGGAGACTCAAAAACGGATAATAAGAATATTATTATTACACTAGCGGTCGCCCACGACTTCGCCTGCGTTATCTTTAGTTTTTCCGATTCCCACAGGAACCTGTATTTTTTCCGGAATAACAAGTATCTTGTCTATGTCATCCAAAATCATATACCAAATATCATCCAAACCCTTTAGGTAGTTTTTCGTGATTGAGTATCAAACATACAAACTTTCACATTTATGATATTAGTGGGATACCTACAATGTTGATAAGAGAGTGTTATTTTAAGAGTGTGGTTTAATATTTCCTGAAAATCAGTAATAATCCGCAACATTCCTTCTATTCTCTTTCTCTGAAACGAACTTATGATAACGAAGTTCAAACGAAATTTAATTTCGTCAATTTAAGGTTATACACAGTCAGGTCATAAGTATTATCACATAGTAAAAACTTTTCTTTTAGAATGCTGGCCACAAAAAAGTTTATTGAATTCGAATTTCGAATTGTTCACGAAAATGAAAATGTATACTTTTTAGAGTTTTACTCATTTTTAACACGTTCACTGCGTTGTGTGGTCATATTGGCTCATTGCTAACTTTCATTCCGTGCGCACCGCAAAATAGCGTTTACTCCCCTGGTGCGGAAAGCATAACTTTGTGTGTTGCTATCGTAGGAAAGAAATACATATACCGTTGTTATTGTCACTTGAACGTGAACAGCTCAGCATTTTTTAAAACTCGTGAACCAATTTGACCTCACCCGCACTTAAAGGAAAATATTTAAATCTGGTGCGGTGTGTGGTCAATATGACCAAGCGCTCCCCGCACCCCACACCCGTACTAGATGATGCGCGGGCGCCATTTTGTGACGTTAGTGATGTGGAAAGTTGTATGGGAACTAATATTTGGCACCGCTATGGTGAACGCTTGGATAATTTTTAACATGGGAAAAGAAAACGGCATGCCAAAGAAGGAATTTACTGAAGTCATTATAGAAAGTTTTACAGGAAAACCGATCTCTGCTGGTAAGTTTTTGTTCTGCTACATTTACGCAACTCATTTTTCCCATTCAAACATTGCATTAATCCTGAATTGTTTCAACTGAAACATCATCGCTGCGATGATGTTTATTATGACTGTGGTTGATAAGTTTTGAAACAAAGTTAAAATTGATCGTTTTCTTCGCAATCTGAAAGGTTATAATGATCTTTTCACTATTTTCTATGTCTCTATAAAACAAACAATTACAAACGACATGAAGACACTCCATATGAATAAGAAAAAGAATGATTTTTAACATTCAAAAACAATAACATTAATACAACAACAACATTATCATTCATTTAATGATTTTAATTTTTTTTTTATTTGACGGAGGCATATATCCCTAAATACCTACAACTGCAAAAGAGGTACTACTCTACACAATCTTCAAAAAACTACTCTGAGGAATTACACTTGACAATCTTCAAACTTTTCCCATCTAATTCTACCATATATATGTGTTGTTTCCAGGTACTAGACATTTGAAATGCTGATTCAAGAAACTTTCAATAATTACTACATACTTTCGTTGTGTTGTTACACGAAATAAATTACTTTATTTTATATCTGAAAAAACATAATTATTTTCATTTTAATACAACCTACAATAATCAAGAGTTTTATTTGCATTAAACATTTTCACACATTCTACAAATACATTCGGTATGTAAATAGAAAGTGATTAAGTTTATATTAAATATTATGTTCACATCTCAGTACGTAGAATATATATAAAAAAAATATATAACAGAGCAAATTTCCATCTGAAAAATATTCTCTATTATTCAAATTAAGGAATTTTTCACTGTTATTGTTAGATAACACTCTCAATAGTAACAGATGTTTCCCATCACTAGTTTATTATTATATTCAGTGCGTTGTGTGGTCAAAATGAATTCATAAATTGTTTCTCTTCTGTAGAACAGACGCAAAGAGCGAACTAAACACGCAGCTAGATATATATTGTTTATATATTGGTCTTTGGCCTGCATATAAAAATATTTTAAAATAACTATAGAGGTACTGAATTAACCCATATTAAAACAGAAACGATAGAGGGTTAATTAGACCACACGACGCCCTGCAGGAAAGTCTTCTATGTGCCAAGATGACATCTTGACGCACCAGCTGAAAGTACACTGAAAAATGTTACGCAGCGAACGTGTATATGGAGTGGACGCTTAAAGAAGACCGTGTTGCAGTTATTGCGTTGCATCGTTGCGGTTACGCGCCAATTCAAATTTTTGACATACTGAAAAATTTAAATATAACCAAAAGATTCGTTTATCGTACCATCAAACGATACAATGAAGACTCTAGTGCCCCCGATATTGACATGGACCTCGTTCGTGCTGCGATAGACGACTGGCCGCGCAGATTGAAGGCCTGTATTCAAAATCACGGAGATCATTTTGAATAAACTTTGTTGTCATAAGAATCTATGTTTTGTTAAGTTCATTTCGGTATATAAATGGTTACATAATGAATAAACTTGTTTCAATTATTTTATATTAAACATGTGACAGAATTTATGACCTGACTAAGTACTTAATTTCAACGACAAACTATCAAATTGAAGCTTTCTTTGAGGAGGATTATAAAATCTACACCTCAATCTATAATCCGACAATGCATATTATTAAAATTAAAAACGAACCAGAAACATAGTAAGAAAATTGCAATGTTTCGATCGAAATTTCGTTATGCGTTGACTAATTCAACGAAGTAGGGAGGCCTAGTTTTAACATTGACGGGACAGTACAATTATGAAAAATAATTTTTGTGCATAAACATAGCAATTTTATTAAGAAATAATATATTCATCAATCAAACACGAGAGAAAAAAACTATAATAGCTTCCAACTTTTAGATTACAAAAAACATAAAACTCATTTTTAGGGAAATGTCTAGCTTCTGATAATAAGTTACCACACAGTATTGTTAATCTACCTCTTCATAAACTAAAAACTCATGAGAAAAAAACTCTGATAAACAAAGGATATTATCGAGTCCCAGATTACTTAGATGATCGAAGTATCTGGAAATAAAGAACACTTCGCTCATTAAAGTAAGACAGTCTTCTCATCAAATTCACAAGTAACTATGTAACTCATAACTAATTAATGTTTTTAATTAATTGTATTGGTAGCGACATGATTTTATGTAAACGTTTCTACTTCTGTTAATGCTGATAAGTTTCTTGCGCCCATTCTTCTTATCAGCTAAAAGATGTCCTGAATGGGTGGTAGGGAAAAATATTGGTCGATTCAAAACAGATTTCCATAAATATAATCTTTTTTCTTCATCCCGTCTGCTGCCTGGTCCGTGTGGAATTTTTGAACTAAAACTTCTTTAGCGGCGTTGTACACTTTTTTTGTATGGGTAAAAAATATTAAACTCGCGTCAGGTTAAACACGTGGGCTGATCGTATCATGACACACAATAAAATTGGAAAGGTTATTGACTTTCAATATATTGGACGAATAAGTCTCTATCTAGGACGTCCACGTGACAGCTTTATTGCGAAGAAAATGCTCTTTTTTACAATAGATGTCGCTAGGTGCGCTTAACTGTGATTCATGCAAGTTGATTTCTTTACAATAGATGTCGTTAAGTACGCTTAAACGTGATTCATGTAAGATGATTTTCTGAGAGATATACATTTTTAGTGTAATATAAATTGTCATGTTTGTGTACGATAGCGCAATAAATAAATATTGTATTCTACCACATACATGATAGTACTTTTATACTGATAATTAGAGCAATTCGTGCAAAATTATTCCCTAACCATTCCAAAATATCAAAAATGCACAACTTTAATATTCAAGTTTTCGCTTCTGCCGGCACTCCCGGAGTGCGACCTGTCGTTTTTTTTCTAGTTATATTTTCTTAAGATTTAAACATCGAGCAGTTACAAAAAATAAAAATTATAAGCTTTCCATAAGTCAATTTGAATAAATTATAAATTCACTAGCAAACCAGTGAACCAAATGTTCACAAAAAAAAATGTATTTAATTAATTGAGAACTTCGGAGATTTTGTGTGGTTTCGTTTGAAATAGAAATCACGTGATTTCTCCAAAACCGGAAGTGCTACGTTACTCAAATCCGGTTTGTAGTCTTATCAGACTATTCTTAACTTATAACTTAAACATTCTCTTTATCTATCTCTTACGGTTTGGCCGCTGAAACAGCACCACGGACGGACGAACTTGTCTATTAGATAAGAGATTCATACATTTTAATAAACGTTACGTTGAAGCCTAATTGTGTAGGCTATACATAAAGGCTGGTGTAATATATAAAAGGAGCTGTGCAGATGAATCCTATGCAATTTGCCGAGGCGGCACTTAAGCCGCCGCCGGCACACCTCTTCGCGTTACGTATCGTCCGTCGGAGACTAATCCTAGCTGGGCTTAATCGAGATCCAATCGACTGCACTCGATTAGTGCAGCGAAGATATTGGTTTTGTTTTAAGATATTCTCTGATAGATCGTGTTGCTCATCTATAGGTACCTACTAATATTATAAATATATGAGGAGCTCGATGGCGCAGGTGGCTAGCGCGTTCGGCTGCGATCGTTGAAGTTAAGCAACTTTCGCAGTGGTCGGTCATTGGATGGGTGACCAAAAATTTACTATCTCGAGCTCCTCCGTGCTTCGAAAGGCACGTTAAGCCGTTGGTCCCGGCTGCATTTGCAGTCGTTAGCACCCACCAATCCGCACTGGGCCCGCGTGGTGGGTCATGGCCCAATCTCCCTATTCCATCCATAGGGAAGGCCTGTGCCCCAGCAGTGGGGACATTAATAGGTTGAATATTATAAATGCGAAAGTGTGTCTTTCTGTTGCCTGTTCACTCTTAAACTTCTTGATTTTTCTAACCGATTTTGATTAAAAATGGTATAGATATAGTTTAAGTCTCGGGCAAGGATATATTCACAGAGGTTTTTTCCCAGAAATCATTCTTTGAGAGGGTGAAAACGGGGAGGAGTTTTGTATTAGAAATCAATGTTTCCACGCAGAGTAAATCGCGGAATCCACTAGTTGTTAAATAAAATAAAAATATTTTATTTCATGTTAAGTTTATAAATACCAGTTCAGAAGTCCGTTTATCTGTGAACAAAAAAAAACCAGCTATATCGTTATAGGGTCAATACACGTTTTAATTTAGAAACGTTAAATTAACTTTATGCTTCATTCATTCTATTTTTATCACATAAAAGTGACAGCATTAACTTTAGTCAAACTTAAAAGTTAATTGAATTTGGTTTTTATTCGTCTAACCCTGAGTCAGAAGATAGTTAAAAAGATGGAATGATAGTTCGAAAAAAGGAAAATGATATAACAGAAAAGAGTTAAATACTCAGTATTAAAACAATTATTTTTGTTGACCTCCGTGGTCGAGTGGTTTGTACGCCGGGTATGATGGTGTAGCCGACTCTAGAGGTCCCGGGTTGGAATCCCTGTGGGGGCAGATGTTTGTGTGGTGAATACGAGCATTTGTACTCCAGTCATGGATGTTAAATATGTATTTCTATATAAATATAATTAAATATGTACAGTATATATTCTATCCGTTGCCCTAGTATCCCATAACACAAGCTTTACAGTGCTTACTTTGGGGCTAGGCTAATTGGTGTGAGTGTTGGAAATATTTATTTATTGTTATTTCAAATTAAAAAAAAACAAATAACCATCTACTTTGAAAATCTCATCTTTAGGATTAGGATTCTTCATAAAGTTTGTGCAGGAGTAATATGAGGCTTCGCATTACCATAAATAGTAAAAATCTTCCTTCTATTACTTTCTTGGAAGAGAACGAAACTAAAATGTAGGTACAATAGAGACGAAACCAGGAGAATTTCTCGAGAGTAAAGCCAAATAAACTCTAACACAATTCAGTGAAACAGCTAATATAAATACCAAGTAGGTAGTTTATATAAAGAACACCAAAAAGGAAAATAAAAAATTTCTGTATTGTATGCGCTGTTCAAGGTACGGATGAAAAGTTGTAAACTCCTGAAGCGCTAGAAAAAGAATAGATACATCATACAATGTTATTATTTATCTTTAATTTATTAATATAAAGTATAATAAAAAAATAATCTTAGATAATACGAGAATAACGGAGACTAATAAAGTTACGTTCCAAAATAACACTATTATTTAAACAATAAACGTGTTCCCTCCTTCCTACAATCTGGGGTCCTTTAAGAGAGGCGTGAAGAAGCATTTTTGTAGGTTGGCAGGTGAGGATGGTTGGTGAAGCAGTTTATAACTGTTGTACCAGCTTTATTCATGTTAGTTCTCTATCACCACTTACCACCAGGTGGGGTAGAAACATTTGCCTACCTCGCTATAAAAAAAAAAAAAAAAAAACAAAAAATGTATTACAATAGTATTTTATTAATAGATACCTATTCCATTAACCCTATAAAGTATAACGTATCATATTTCTACTTTCATAATTATTACCATCACAAGAATCGCTCCTTTTCAAATATGGAATCACAGTTTTTTTCAAATCTATGTTGACAGAATCCTATTTTGTACGTCTTTATATTTCCCCATTTCACCGCTCTGCAAGGAACGTTCAGAAACTTTGCGTAGATATATTCGATATTTAAATTTGATCTAAGATAGAACCGGTGCGGCGAATGGAGCGTGCATTTTTCGCTCGACAAATTTTGGGGAAACGGAACGTTTTTCCTCCTAGCAATCTGAGTTTCGGTGTTGACATGATATCCAAACAAACTGTAAGTGTATTTTAATGTGTTTTGAAATGTTTAAATGATCTGATTGTGATTACGTATAGGGTTCTATTTCTATTGCCCCATAATAAAAAAAACTTAAATTTAAATAAAATGGCGGAACCATTGAGTGCAAGACATATTTGCAGTTCACCAGGCTTTGAGTTTCTTTTTCGCTTTGAATAGTAAGTATACAGATAATATAATGTTGTTCCCTTATCAAAAATATAAAAACGACAAGCAGTGTTGCACATATATTACAATAAACAAATAAATAATAAATAAATAAATATTTCCAACACTCACACCAATTAGCCTAGCCCCAAAGTAAGCACTGTAAGGCTTGTGTTATGGGATGCTAGGGTAACGGATAGAATACATATACTGTACATATATAACTATATTTATATAGAAATACATATTAAACATCCATGACTGGAGTACAAATGCTCGTATTCATCACACAAATATCTGCCCCCACCGAGATTCAACCCGGGACCTCTCGAGTCGCTGACACCATGAAACCCGGCGTACACACTACTTGGCCACGGAGGTCGTCGAACATCATCAACCAAATATACCCAGTTCAGTACCCACAAAATTCATAGACAACTTAACAATATGTTATGCTCACATAAATTTCTATGCAACTGATCAAACAATACACGAAGTAACATATTGTGTGGACCCGTTGTATCGTATTGTGTTTCCCAGTGTTACCAGCTAAGGAGTTTTCCCTCCAAATTTCAGGGAAAAATAAGTGAGGCGAGGTTTATTTAGAGGGATAAATTGTCAGGTGCTATTCTTAAGAATTTTAGTCCTTTTCCTTTTACCTTTAATATATTACCAAGATATTATATTTTGCGAAACAAAAATTTCTTACTCTACCTGGTTTAACCCCATTAACGGACCGCTTTTTTGTTAGGTATTACTGAAACTAATTAAGTGTGTTTAAGAGGCTTTGCTGCCTTAAGTGGGAGCACGGAGCGGACGTCCGTTGCGGAAATCCACTCCGTCGTGGACAAATTAAACCAGACGGATTCAAGTACGGACTACCACCATCCGGCAGTACAATTTCGATCGTGAGGTAAGCAGTCAATAAAGGATTTTTTTTTTGTTGATAATACTACCTTGTCAAAAGACGATGCAAAGAAGAGCACAGAAGAAAGCCAATAGAGTGTGCCCGTGGACTGGTCACACAGCGCTGCTCTATAAAATGACAAGTAAAGGGTTTTTACTGAAATTAGCGGTAATTTTTTGGGCATTGGTATCACTCGTGTTTCCTATTAAAAGGCTCATTTCCAACACGGCAATACACGTCACGACACGATGCCCGTGGGAAATCAACGACGGTTCGATACATAATAGCTAATCTAACTACAACCCTTTTCAAAGCTTGCAACCGTCTTTGTTTCTTATAGAATCGTGCGCACTGTTCGTACCATAGCAATACATTTTTAAAAGTAAAAATGCGTTTTTAATATATATCCATAGAGTTTGCATGGAAGTAAAAATTAATCGTCGGCGCGATACTGTGGTTGTTTTCCAATTACAGAGCATAATGCGACTCAGTGGCGCACAATGCCGAATTATGCTGATGCATAATTGGAACGTGAATTAGTTTTCAAATGCACCAGCAGAGTGCGCTAAGTTCAGTGTTGAAAAAAAAGTCAATGTTTGTACCTTCATCCATACTTATATTTATTTTTTTAACAGTTTGAATTAACTTTCATTATTTAAAAAAAACTATTTAATGAAACGAAAGCTTTAATAATTTTTCAACAATAAATAATATTACTTACGAATGCTGTAATCGGAATACTACCTTTGACTAAATGTGAAATATTAAAAAACATAATGTTGAAATACAAAAACTATATAGAAACCGGTCAAGTGCGTGTCGTGCCACGTGCAGTATAGGGTTCCGTAGTTGCCTGTAGTTACCTCAATTTATTTGAGCAGGAGTCTTAATTTTCCGTATCGTGAATAAGAAAAAAAGCAATTAATATCAGTTTATGTATCTCAACTAAAATACCTAAATCACAGTCAAACTGCGACACAAACTCAAAATCAATTCGATATCATTATTTTTTTAAATACGAATGATATTTTTTTGTTTCCTCCCAGGCGGGGGAGTGGGTGTAAAATCCTACAGCCGGCTGCAAGGTTATGTCAGACTCTTACTGACTAAAAGCTTTAACTGAAGCGATCGTCCCCTGAGAAGGGGATGAAGCAGTATATCCGCCGTTTTTTTTGATTCCTCCTAGGCGGGGGAGCGGGTGTGAAATCCTCATGGATACCATACAGCCAGGTTATGTCAGACTCTTACTGACTAAAACACACCAGTAGTCCATGCTTATGGCCTGAAGGGCCTTACAAGCTTCATCTGAAGCGATTATCCCCCGAAAGGGGGATAATGCAGTATATCCGCCGATTTTTTCAAGTGCTTAAATACTTTTTATTAAAAAGTAACGTTTGCGCGACTCAGAAGGCGTAGCTGTTAGTACTCGCCGTAGCATTGTGGAACTAATGATATTTTATTGTGGTTTATAAATAGATTTTTATTTATTTTGTTGTTATGCAAGGTTTTATGCTACAATAACTTCATCCATGTCACAATTAATGTTTTCTTCTAAGGAATTTTCAATGGGTAAGAAATATTATTTAACTACTGTTGAACGACTATTACTCTTAAACTAACAAATTTATCTTAACCGTCATAGTTTCCCCTTTTCATGAAAAGCATTATTATCATACATTTTTTCAGGTTTTTCAGGCCAGTAGTTTAGCTTTAAAAGGGTTGGGATCGTCGCCCTACTCGAACTGAAATTAGCATTAAAGTTCCCTAAACCAAAAAATAGTCTTAGAAACACTTAAGTAATTTTAAATGATCTATTCAACGATATCCTACCGATGGGGTAGTTGATTAAAAAAACATCCCCAGGTTACATGTACGGGAGCTACCCTAAAAAAATATCTTTCAAAATTTTATTCTATCATTAGCGGCGTGATCGATATACATATCTCTACAAAATTACAGCTCTTTAGTGCTAATAATCTCTAAGCAAAACCAGGGCCGTCCCTGGTTGAACGGAAACAGACGGAAATGACGAAACTATAAGGGTTCCTTGTTAGGACTACGGAACCCTAAAAAGAATAACAAAATAATGTTGGAGGTTTGGAAGCGCACAGTAACTTTATATTCTGCAGTATCTGACGCTCTCATCAATGATCGCCTAATTACGGTGCATATTTTTAGCTCACTCATCAAATTTTGTATGTATTTGCCTAATTAATGAGGTCGCCACTTAAGAGTCACTCTCACAACCGTCGCCATAGAGGTTTCTTATCAAACATTTATAAATATCACTCACATAGCGACATTGCGATGACGCTATATTTAACATTGGTTTGGTTCAAAAAAATAAATAATTATTTCATATCTTTCAGGTTTCCCTGCGTAGCTTAGCCAACTAGGTTTTTGAAATGCGCCCGTATGATTCAAGTTTCATAATATTAACTCCTGTAGGCCGGATTTGACAATGGGCCAAGCCGGGCGTTCCCTGTGGAAATTACGGGCCCAATAAATAGCTGATCCAGCTTTACCAACATACCTTTAGGAAGCTACGCGGCTTCGTTCGGCAAGTATACTGCATTTATTATGTTTGTGGTGATATGCCTTGATACCTTGACTCGAAGTAGTCTTTTATTACTGATGTCTGATGCCATCTCGTGATTAGAATTAAACGAGATTTTTTTAATATTTAAATGTCATTAAGTAGACATTAAACGAGAATTTTTAATATATAAATGTCATTAAGTAGACAACACTAAAATCATTTGATGGCGTACAATTTTTCAAGAATTAATTGCACATAAGTAAAGAAACGATAATTGGTAACGAATTAAAAAAAAGGAGGTTTATTTATTTATTCTTTATTACCATAAACAGTAAATGGCGGACTTAATGCCATAGGCATTCTCTACCAGTCAACCAGTACGGGTGTATGAGACGGATGTTTTGGCGATAGAGTGCGAGCTACTAAAGATAGGGAAAAAGAAATATTATCCTACAGAACTATACTATACTATAAACAATAAATATATATTATATATAAATAAAATATCCCTATATATATATCTTTATATATATAATTCTTCTGTGAGTGTGTATGTCACTGAACTTCTCTTAAACGACTGGACCGATTTTGATGAAATTTTTTGTGTGTGTTCAAGGGGATCTGAGAATGGTTTAGATTCACAATTTTGTCCGCTGGACAACCCCTATTTTTTTAGGGCGGTACGAAGTTCGCTGGGTCAGCTAGTATATATATATATATATATATATATATATATATATATATATAAATTATATCATCATCATTATCATCAGCCTATTAATATCCCCACTGTTGGGGCACAGGCCTTCCCTATGGATGGAATAGGGAGATTGGGCCATGACCCACCACGCGGGCCCAGTGCGGATTGGTGGGTGCTAACGACTGTAGATGCAGCTGGGACCAACGGCTTAACGTGCCTTCCGAAGCACGGAGGAGCTCGCGATGGTAAATTTTTTTTTGGTCACCCATCCAATGACCGACCACTGCGAAAGTTGCTTAACTTCAACGATCGCAGCCGAACGCGCTAACCACTTGCGCCATCGAGCTATAATTATATACATACACTTAATAAGTTAGAAATAACTATATAAGATGGTATAGATGACTGCAGCCTAGAGAAATATTAGGCGGTCCGATAGTGTGCATGCACTAGTTTTTTGAACTTCAACTTACTACGAGCACTCATATTCAATGGCAAAGCATTCCAAAGACGTATAGCTGTAATGGTGAAAGATTTGGTTCTCAATTTGTAGACTATATTTTCCGTGTACCTTTTTAAATCGAAATGAAACTTTGCACCTTTGCAGACAGAGGGACGTGCAAGAAAGTTCAATATTAAAGAAAGACACTAACTGACATGCCTTTTGCAATAACTGTCTAAAATATATTTTTTAATTAAGTGTTTCAAATTCATTAGGTTGCTACGGGGCGGGAACGTTTTTACGCAGGCTTTGTATTTATTTGAGTTGACTGTTTGAATATTCAATTACGGACAGTTGAGCCGGACGACGGCGGCCGCTGGCGGCTGGCTGTCCGTCTGAATGTTGACTTTAATGAGAATCTTGTTGCAGACAAATTAGCTGGACCCGTCTCGAGTTCTTTTGCAATGAGAACTGGCTCCTGAATTCCTGCTGAGTATATTGCTTTTTTAAATTATTCAGTCAGTACTACATTTTCAGTCAAAATAACGAAAAGAGTTTTACTATGGGGATAATTTATTAAACGAGGTAACATCATTTCACGAAATGGCACGATGTTCATAGAGCATCAAAGAATAGACAAAAATAAAAAAATAAGCATTTTAATGTGTCCTGTGAAAGCCGTCAGCTGTAGCGACAGTTAAGATAACCTGCTATTTTCCACTGAGACCGATTGTAGACAATTGTAGCTGTGATAGAGCTACATACCTTTCAAAGGGAAAATTACTAAAGTATTCCTTGTACGTGAATTTATGTTACTTTAATTATGAATATACTAGCAAACCAGTGAACCAAATGTTCACCAAAACCTGATTTAAAAAAAAATGTATTTAATTAATTGAGAACTTCGGAGATTTTGTGTGGTTTCGTTTGAAATTCGTGATTTCTCGAAAACCGGAAGTGCTACGTTACTCAAATCTGGTTTGTAGTCTTATCAGACTATTCTTAACTTATAACTTAAATATTCTCTTTATCTATCTCTTACGGTTTGGCCGCTGAAACAGCACCACAGACGGACGGACGGACGGACTTGTCTAATAGATAAGAGATGGTAATGTACAATTGATGGTATTTGTTAAAGATTTCCATTGAGATTCTCATTTATCATCATATTTTACTTTTTTATAATAATCGTTCCTCCTAATTATCTTTAAACATTATTAATGATAATTGCTACTTATCTGGAAGCATTTTTGAAGTGCAAACTTCTTTAATATCGTTGTGACTTGAGATTCGATGAAACGGAAGTTGAATATTTGATAAAAGATAGGTATCCGTAATTTTATCAGTTGCTATAAGAGACAGATGGCCGAACTCAATCGGTGGTTCGAAACCTTAGTTTGGATATTAATTTGAATTATTTTATTTTTATTATACTAAATTAAGCTATTATTTATTGTTATAATTTTTATTATTTTTAAAGCATGTAACTGCTTGATATTTAAATCTAAAGAAAATATAACTAGAAAAATTCCACGCGGACCAGGCAGCAGACGGGACTCGAACCCGTACCCTTCGCAATCCGGGCGAATGCACTGACCAATTATGCTACCGCGGCCCTCACGGACCGCGTCGAAATTCTTTCTAGCTATTCTTAAGCTGCAAGGCAGCGCCATCTCTTCGCATTATAGGTAAACCCACAATGTCAAATGAATACTTTTACAAGTATTAAACATTTGAAAGAAGAAATAGCAATTATAGTTATAATTTTTATTATTTTTAAAGCATGTAACTGCTTGATATTTAAATCTAAAGAAAATATAACTAGAAAAAATTCCACGCGGACCAGGCAGCAGACGGGACTTTTTTCTAGTTATATTTTCTTTAGATTTAAATATCAAGCAGTTACATGCTTTAAAAATAATAAAAATTATAACTATAATTGCTATTTCTTCTTTCAAATGTTTAATACTTGTAAAAGTATTCATTTGACATTGTGGGTTTACCTATAATGCGAAGAGATGGCGCTGCCTTGCAGCTTAAGAATAGCTAGAAAGAATTTCGACGCGGTCCGTGAGGGCCGCGGTAGCATAATTGGTCAGTGCATTCGCCCGGATTGCGAAGGGTGCGGGTTCGAGTCCCGTCTGCTGCCTGGTCCGCGTGGAATTTTTTCTAGTTATATTTTCTTTAGATCTATTATTTATTTTTGGAAACAATTTAAGTACAGTATATTTAATTTTTCCCAGAATTTTACAATACTATATATTTGGTAGGTGCCTAACCTGTTTATTAATACGGCTCTGGTTTTTATCACAATCGTAACCATTCAAATGTTTGCAGTTTTTAACAGTATTTTTTAATTAACGAAATATTTCGAAAAACCCTAAGATAAAAAAATAACAAAAGATATAAAAGAAAAACTGGAAATAAATAAAGTCGCGGGCGTCGTGGAATTCCAATCTTCACCCCGATTGCAAACTGTTGTGTGTCTTTTATAATACAAAAAATAAAACTTTACATATGGCTTGATTTTTAATAGTTAATCCTAAAATGTGCCATCTAGTTTTAGTATGCACTATTATCTGTCGTACGTTTATATGAATTCTCGATAGAAAACTGGGGTGTGTCTTTTATAAACCAGTAAAAAAAAAAACAATTTAAATTACGGCGTGATTGTTCAACAGTATTTGTTGTTAGTAAATTAGGTTTGCACCTAAAATAAAACTATTTTTTAAATTTTACTGAGCATGTTAGAGCCATCTATTGTATATTGGTAAGCACTTAATTTACTGTGTGTGTTTATTTCTACTAGATGGCGCTAACATACACAAAAATAAAAAAAATGGCTTAGCAGAAAAACCTGAATAATTAAGTATTTAATGCTTGGTGGGTACTTTCTGAAGTAGTTGATTTTTACACGGCTCTGGTTTTTAATCAACTCTTACCTTCACATATTTTGTTACGGTAATTTTTAGTTAGTAAATATTTCGAAAAAAAACCTAACCATAAGAAAAATCCCATACAACAAACGTGATTTTTTTTCCGTTTTGTGCTCTATATAACAAGTAGACGCTTGAAATATTCACAGACTATTTAGTTGTATATTGTCTTTAAAAATAAATAATGAAATAAAAATTAAAATAAATATTTAAGGATTTATCCCATACAACAGACATGATTTTATGCCGTTTTTATCTCGATATTATAATATAGTGTCTAATGTTGTTTATGTAACAGTACGGAATCCTTTGTGCGCGAGTCCCACTCGCATATGACCGGTTTGTTTTAACAATCGATACCTTCCTAATTTTTTAGTGAATAAATAATCGAAAATAAAATAAAACCTAAGATAAAGAAAAAGAATAGGTAGGTACTTAACACAAGAAATAAAAAAAAAATTGGTAATATATAGATCCGCCAGATTGGTTGGTAAAATTCTATATAAATATGAAGAGGGAAAGCCAGAGCTCAAGCACTAACTTTGACAGCTCCGTAATCGTATCGCATCGTCAAAGTTTCTATGAAAACTAATCAGCACCCCTACCGGACGTAAGAACAAACTAGCTCCTACCGTTCAAAATTTGACGATGACGATACTATTACGGATCTGTCAAAGCTCGTAATTGGGACTTTGATGCAATCAATCAATCAATCAAAATCATTTATTCAGTTTAGGCTGTTACAAGCACTCATGAATGTCTAGACGCTACGCCATTGGTTCGTAAATCTACGGCGGGAGACCTTGTACTGAGAAGAACCGGCAAGAAACTCAGCAAGGGCTGTTTTTTTCTCCCTGTTTTATTATTTACAGAGTCGTCAAATTGAAAAATGACTTCAGAGATGCTTCATGAAGTCACTTTTCATTTCATAATTATTAAATATACATTAATTGTTTACCTGCATTTTGATTGCCGTGTCATACTGTACAAATACAAATAGTGTTATTTATATTAAGTGTGACTAAACATTAACTTCAATATTAAGGAAGTTAGGGCAGACTCATCTCCGCTGGCAGCACCCGTTCACGAGCATGACGCATGAACCAGCCATCGCTTCTCTCAACTATATTTTAGGGTACGTAACGCCTAAGGAGCCTAAGTTATTGGACGTAGAGTTGAATTTTAACTCTGGTGTTGTATTTAAAACGTACCTGTAGAGTGATTTTGTGAAATAAAACCTCACTTCCGATTTTGCTAGCTGCCATTTTAGACATTAGTTTGATATGCATTACGCCATTACACGGCAAAATAACGCTTTATTTATAGAAACAGCCAGTATTAGATATTTGACATTTGTCAGAAAACCGAATGAAAGAGATCGTAAGTGAGATTGCATCTTAGAGAATACTTATGCCTAGCACGAACCATTATCGAATTCGAATAGTTTGCAAACCGATATGTCGATGTCACATTTTGTATGGAAACTTGAACAGCAGCGCCACAAAGTACGTAACGGGAACTAAAAATCAGTACACATTTGACAATGACATTTTGGACTCGCAAACAATACGAATTCGATATTCGGGTACGGATCTGTCAAAGTTCGTAATTGGGACTCTAATTGACTGCCTTATCAGCGCCCAGCCTAAGTCATTGGACGTAGAGAGTTGAATTTTAACTCAGGTGTTGTTTTTAAGACATACCTGTAGAGCGATTTTGTAAAATAAAATCTTACTTCCGATTTCGGTAGCTGCCATTTTAGACATTGGTATGATATGCATTACGTACATTACATAATGTCGCTATATTTGTAGAAACAGCCAGTATTAGATAAATAAATAAATATATCCAACACTCACACCAATTAGCCTAGCCCCAAAGTAAGCACTGTAAGGCTTGTGTAATGGGATACTAGGGTAACGGATAGAATACATATACTGTACATATATAAGTATATTTCTATAGAAATACATATTAAACATCCTGGAGTACAAATGCTCGTATTCATCACACAAACATCTGCCCCTACCGGGATTCGAACTCGAGTCGGCGATACCATGAAACCCGGCGTACAAACTACTCGGCCAAGGCGGTCTTAAAATTAAAGATATTTGACATTTGTCAGTAATCCGAATTAATGAGATCGTAAGTGATATTGCATCTTACAGAATACTTTTGCTGGTCATGAAGGACTTTTACGTGTTCGTATTTTTGTAGGTTTTACTTCCATCGCAAGTGAACAGAAATATCCGTTTCTTTGTCTAACCGAACAATGTATACCTACAATTAATACAAAATATTGTGTTGAAGAAAACAACCTGTATGACAAAAAAAGTGAGAAATCATTAATATGCCAAAAGAACATCGTTAAGAAAAGGTGTTAGAGAGGAGAGTTGTGGGAAGTAACCTTCATGCAAGTTATGTAGATGTGACTTTCACATAAACGTTATTTATTTTTACATTGAGTCCTCTTTCAATTGTCTTTCCATCAAAGCCGCATCGTTAACAATCAATTTCTAAAATCGTTTCTAAACATATTCATTTACTTTGCCGTTTCCTAAATGATCTTTGTCCACGTATTTCATTTAGGGTTCGAAAAGGTTTAGAGTTGGGGATACCAGCTAGCTTCTGACATCACGTACGCGAGTGGAGTCTCTGTAAATAAAATGTCCGTTTCTACGTTCGCGAATAAGGGTTGATGTGAATGTAGGAAGTTTTTTATTGTGTTAATGAAACGTTCGCCTCAGCTTAATGGTTGGCAGGAAATGTGTCTCCTTTTCAGGGTGCTGTATTTAAAGCGGTGTGACAACGGAGCCTTATTATCAAGCTTGGACTTATAGTCCGTCTGTCTATCTGTCTTACAGTGAGCTACAACCTTAGATTAAAACAGAAAGAGAAGATACGGTACGCTCATACTAGCTTCAAATAAAATAAATATGACTCAACTACCTACATAAGCAACTCTCACACCAGGCGCGGTCCGAAGCGGGGGGTCACAGGGGACATGACCCCCCCCCCCCCCCCAAATCTAAGGTCATTCTTGACATTTGGTACAAAGTAACGTCTTATAGTACAGATAAAGAAAAAATTGCGAAAACCATGAATTTTTAGTTACATCATATAATAAAAAATATTTTTGAAAATTCAGGTGTGTACGGAACCCTCGGTGTGCGAATTCGACTCGCTCTTGGCCGGTTTTTTTTATTAGTGTAATGAGTGACCCCCTCCAAAATTTCAGGCTGCGAGCGCGCCTGTCTCACACACGCACACTTCTGTATATAACTTTCAATCGAGCGAGCAAGACAGAACTCTACCCTTACAACGAACTAAAATCGAATTCGTAACGTTTGCGAGTCCGAAATGTCATTGTCAAATGTGTACTGATGTTGAGTTCCCGTTACGTCCAAAGTGGCGCTCCTGTTCAAGTTTCCATACAAAATTTGACATTGACATTTCGGTTTGCAAACTATTTGAATTCGATAATGGTTCGTGCTAGGGATACTGTACGCTTCAACGCAGAGCGAGCGAAACGGCGAATCAGCTTGCGCGTGCGAACGGCTGAGCTGTATTGTTGTCCTTTTCTTAATAAAGAAATGGCGATTACGTTATTAACATTCACGACAAACCGTGATTTTAGAGAAAAAAATGATTTTACAGTTTTACGAATGAGAAGTGTTGCCCAGGCATTTGTTATTTGATTTTGAACTATTTGTGTCTTTTATAAAAGCATTGAAGGCATTGTTTTTTCTTTATAACACAGAATATACGCAACATTGTTATATTGAGTGAACATGCAGCGTGTTTGATTGTCCAATTGTGACTACAGCGAATTGTGATCGTGCACCACAATTTATGCGGATCACTTTTGAGCCGCGAGTGTCGTATCTTCCCTTTCTGTTTTAATCTAATGCTATCCCATCGTTATATGGGATATGAGATATATCATAAACCGTAAGTGCTTTATGACACTAGGGAATTGCGAACGTATTCTAGGCGGAGCGGGTACGCAGTGAAGATATTGCGGACGCGCAGTGTCATCGCGTACATGCAAGGTTTCCGTTACCTGTACGCGGCGTACAACATATTCAGTAACATAATGGATTCCGAGGAGGAAACACTGCTGTTAGCTTTTAAACTTCGAAGACGCAAGAAAATTCATTCAAAATTCAATCTCCTTCTGCATACTCCCGTTCATTCTTCTGGCTTCGTCTCCTACTCTTTCACTGTCACGGCGGTAGAACACTGGAATGACTTGCCACCCAATATACGTAAAGCTCCTAACAAACTTGCATTTAGGGGATAGGTTCGTGAGCACTATCTCAATTGCGTTAAAAAGCGTTCATATATTTGTATATATGTATATATATATATATATATATATATATATATATATATATATATATAAATATATCCGCCATATTAGTTTTTTTCTCACGCTCTTACTGGTCGACCGGTAGAGAATGCCTTATAGCATTATGTCCGCCATTTGCTGTGTTAATTAGCAACAAAGTTTTAATTAATAAATAAAATTACAAGAATAAATCGGCGAATTTGGGAGGATTCGTTATTAAAACAATCAAATGAAAGGGGCGACTACGATGTACTGTATTGCAAAAGAATCCAAAACAATTTTGTTCCTACCAATAATTAGCATGACCTTCATTTTATGAGTTGTTGCACTTGATTCAAACGGATATAACATATAAAGATATTCACTTAAGACTGTCACCTGAAGAAAGGATTGAAAGGCTTGCGTATGGGACATACACACAAGATAACACAAGACACAGTCATAATGGCGTGCACGCACGGTGCTATTCGCGGCGAAAACGTTGCGTTCTTCTTCTTCTTCCGGCAAGGTAAGGTTGGCTCATAAACAAGAATATACCATGCGACACTCTTTTGACAAGACACATAAATACTTTAGCTTTCAACACCATGAGTCATTATTATGGTGACATGCAATAAATATATACTACATACACAACTATGTAACTTCAGAAACGCAAATACATTTGTAATACGAATAACCCGGAAAGTTCTTTTTAACCGACTTCAAAAAAGAGAAGGTTTTCAATTCGTCAGTATTTTTTTCTATATTGTTGTTTGTGTATATCTCGGAGATGCATATTAAGGTTATTATTTTAAACAAAAATTGGTTTATTACAGCCACGCTATGAATTCGATATCAATATTCATTTTGTACTTTTAAATAGAATACGTAAAGAATAACGAAAAAAGTTGTATCACATCATTATACTCACCAATTTAGATTATATTGATATTTAAAATTCCGAACGACGAGCCAATCAAGACGCCTAAGTATTCGTTGTTCGAGTTAAGTAAGTGATTGCCCCTAAGTAAGGCACGGGTTCCACTCGGCCTTCTTCCAAGCTACGTGTGCCGAAGGTACCCTCCGAAGAGGCGCTAATGTTCGCAAGAGCCGATAACTTCGGCTAACTTTATTTACCTACGAAACTACTTTATTAAGTTAGGCTCAATGTTCACATATTTGCAGTGCTGTGAGTAGGTCAAAAGACAAAAAAAAATAGAAAAGGAAAACAGACACGAACATTGACATGAAAATAAATAACCTATATAATAATAATAATAATAATAATTTAATTTATTGGCCAAAATACAGTTCACAAGTTGATACATATTAAGTAAGTACATGTATTCTACCTGCAGGCAGGTGTGCAAATATTGCAGTCAGTTATTTTTTTTCATCTGTCATATATTCCTTAATACTATAATAACATTTTTTTTGTAACCATTTTGTCAACTTACTTCTAAACAGTGTCCCAGTTTCTAATTTTATATTGTCAGGTAATTTATTATATATACATATTAACATGTTATAAGCATTAACTTTATAAATATATGCGTGGCAAGGAGGCTGATATAATAAGTATCTATATTGACATCTCGTGTGTCTATTGCTCATTTCTACGCGCTTCTCGAAATACTTGCTGTGATCCCTGACAAATAAACATGCTTCCTTTATGTACATGCAGGGCAATGGAAGTATTTCAAATTTTTTAAATAAGGGTTTGCAGCTTTCGAGAAACCAAGCACCATCTAACATTCTAATGCATTTTTTTTGCATCCTAAAAACCCTATCGATATCTACTGAGTTACCCCATAAGAGCAGTCCATAACTTAAGGCGGATGAAACATATCCGTGGTAAGCCATTTGCGCAGCCTCTGTCGATACTGTTTGTCTCAACCTTTTTAAGGCAAAAACGATTTTTTCTATTTTCGAACAGACAGAATCGATATGACATTTCCAGTTTAAATTCTTATCAACAATTGTACCAAGAAATTTAAAAGATTCAGCTCTTTCAATAAGAACCTTATTATGACATGGTTTAACAGACAGAGGTTTACTTTGGTAAGAATGAAATTGCATGATCTTAGTTTTTTCCATGTTAATATTAAGTCGGTTTGCGACTAGCCAGGTATTAGCCTCAGACAATGCTTTATTAATTTGAGTCTCAGCTATCTCTTTATTGTCACATTTTACAGCTAAAGTGATATCGTCAGCAAAAAGTACGCAGTCATTGCTTATCATTTTAGGAAAATCGTTAATAAATAATATAAAAAATGATGGACCAATAATGCTGCCCTGCGGCACACCCCTTTCATTTAACAATATTTCCGATCTGAAATTCTTCTTATAAATTTTGTTATTTGATTCCTTAACGACTTTCTGTATTTCAGTGCATTGTATTCTGCCCTTTAAATAACTATGAATCCAGTCATATGCTTTACCTCTAATGCCATATAATTCAATCTTTTTTAGTAGTATTGAGTGGTCAACAAAATCGAATGCTCGGGACATGTCAAGAAATACTGTCATTACTGGTATATTACGATTTAGATTTTCAGTAATACACTTAATTAATTTAAAACCGGCAAGTGTAATTGATCTCCCTTTACGCAACCCACATTGCTCCTCTGTTAAAATATCATGCTTATCCAAAAAATTATTCATTCTACAAAGAAAGGCTTTTTCAAATATTTTTGAGATAATAGGTATTTTAGTTATAGATCTGTAGTTATTAAGATCGGACTTGTCACCTTTTTTAAAAATAGGTCGAATTACGGACAGCTTTAGTTCGTCAGGAAAAATTCCATCAACAAAACTCAGGTTTATAATATGTGACAGGGGCAAAGAAATATATTTCGCACATGCTTTTATGACCTTCGTATGAATGTCATCGTAGCCAGTCGCATTACTGTTGTTTAGGTTCATAATAATTCTATAGATTTCCTTTTCATTGGTTGGATTAAGGTAAATAGTATATGGATTACTTGAAAATTTATTAAAAATTTAAATTAATGTCATACGTATTAGATGTCCGAATGTTCGTAGTATTAATAAAATTATTATTACATAAATTGGAAATGTCAGTGGGGTCAGTATATGTCTTATTATTGAAATTTAATTTATCTATGTCATCTTGATATGATTTAGGCATCTGATTCGCCGATATAATGTTCCAAGTAGCTTTACATTTATTTTTATTACGTAAAATATACCTATAATTTGTCAATTTGTGTGCTTTATTAATACATATTTTAAAACATTTATTATACCTGTAATATATATCCTTATTTTCTTTTTTATTAATGCTAGTAGTTTTATATTTTTGGTAAAAATTACGTTTAGTTTTACTTGATTTTTTCAACCCTTTAGTTAGCCATTTTGTTTTAAGCGGTGGATTATTCACTTTAACTCTTATTATTGGGAAACATAAATCATAGAGCAACCGAAATAATTCATAGAAAATATTAAATGCTTCTCTTACATCGTTTGAATCGAAAACTTCTATGAACGATAAAGCCGCTATGTGTTTGCAAAACTTAATTATATTTTCTTGACTATAGTCTCTCTTATGTTCAAACCAAGTTGAAAAAGACTTTTTCGACACAGATATATTAGTTCTTATTTTTATAATTTGTGCGGTCTCGTGATCCGAAAGTCCTAAATAAAGCAATTCTGATACGGACTGGTCTATATTACTGGCAATTTGATCGATGCAAGCATTTAATCTAGTCGGTAACTTAATATGAGATTTCAAATTATAAGATTCTAATAAACTGAAAAGTTCTTTTATATGCGGCGTTTGTTTCAAAGTGTCTAAATTCCAATCCCCGCAAATTATTATTTTTTTCCTTTTATATTTCTCTGTAAGGAAAAAAAGTAATTTGTCAAGTTTGTGTAGAAAAATACCTATACTGCTTTTACTTTGCTCTGGTATCCTATATATACATATTACAATAATATTATATGCGCATAATTCAACTCCACAGCATTCAAAATATAATACAGTTGTTATATCAGAAGGAATGGATAAAGGTTTCGTTTCTAATTCGTTTTTTAACAAAATACACGTGCCTCCTCTACGTGCATCCCGACAGAATGCGGAGCCTAGCTTGTAATTATTTAGTTTAACAATACTTTCACTGCCTCGCTTTAGAAAGGTTTCGCTAAAACACAGAATATCCACCTCCTTGCCATTGTCAAACAGGTCACATAAGGTTAATTCTAACAAGTCTATTTTACTATATAATCCAGCTATGTTTTGGTGCATCAAAGTCAAATTTTTGTGCTTAGGATTCTTTAATAAGTCAAATTCCATGTTGTTAATATTAATATCGAAATAAATTAATGTTATTATTATCAAATGATTTTGTCAATTTATAATTAAATACATTTTTTAAATAATCCTGTTCATACTTTAAAAAATCAATTTCTATATTTATTTTGTAAGTAATTAAATTTAATTGTGTCATTCTTTTATAATTTATTTTAAGGTTTTCTACATCAACAAAATTACAATTTGAATAATTTGTAGAAAGGGACTTAAGGTCTGAATTTAATATTTTTACATCCAATAACTCATTAAAGGGTATACTTAGCAATAATATTTTTTTTACAATGCTGAAAATAACACAATGTATTGCAGATATTAGAATACAATATGTGCGGATTTTTATCATAACTGCCAGCTGATACAATTAATATATCTTCGCTACACATTGACTTTGCTAGGGTATCCAAATTATTTAATATACAGATAGAAGGTGCATGAGGTTTAATAGTTCCAGAGATTTTGTATGTGTCGTTTATCTTCCCAGATCTTGAATTACTTAAGTACTTACTTACTTTATTTTTAAAAGAAGGCAGATATACCTGCCGCGTTTTCTTTTCTACCCTCATTTTGTCGGCCTGCAAGATATTTCTCTGTCCCTATTTGATTTTCGGAAGTCAGGTCATGTTTATGCCCAAGATCTGTCCAAAGCATAAATTCGTTGTATTAGCATTCAAAAATATATTTGCGCTACTGCGACATAATCTTACCTTTAACACTGGTCATAAGATAAAAATTACTCGAAGAAGTTGAAGAATATTTTTGTAGGTCGCTAATTTCAGGCAGGCTGGACTTAACCAGTGTTTTTAAATATACTGTCAATGCTTTCGTTCCGATAACAAAGGGTTCGATTAAAGAAAGGACTAAGTGATTTTTTTCTAGTAAAATATTATTTATTTATTTGATCACCAATATAATAACCACTGACACAACACTTTAGCAGGTTATGATAAGATACTTAAGCTTAATGTTATTACAATTATAGGTGAAGACCACATGCGTTATGGAATAGAAGCAACATATGCTGGTAAACTGTCATTGAAAAAGCCTCTAAAAGCTATCTAAGATTTATAAAAAATACATATAATCAACAATGTCCCGGTCAAAATCAATGCATTATAAGAAGAGTTTTAATCGAATAAAGTCAACTTATATATGTAATAAAAAAAATGAATCGTAATTAATTAGTCACAATAAATTACAGATAAAATTATTTTATAGAATTTTTTTTTTCTTCTGGATATATAAAAGGCAAGCGTTACTGACTGGTCTAACAACGTACAGTTCAACCCACCGAACGGATTGCGCTGAAATTTAGCACACATATAGCTGTTATAATGTAGTTATGCGTTAAGAAAGAATTTTCCAAAACTCATCCCCTACTACTATATACAGGGCGTCCCACGGGTTTGTCACACGGAGGGAAAGTATATTAAATATTGAAGATAGGATATTTTACTGACAGAAGACATCATTTTATTTTTAATAATAAGTAGAACAGCATTCACAGTTTTTAAACAATTGCCTGCCACAACCGGGAATCAAACTCGTGAAATGCGAAACAAAAAAACGCATGTATTTTATGATAACCGTCGAAAGGTAATCATGAGGATTATTTTTTCCTAAATAACATAGCATTTTAAATGAAAGGAAGATCATGAAATTAAAATTTATTCAGGAAAACGTCAGGTGGGGTAGAGTCATTTGCCTAACTGTCTATATATAAAAAAATAGTTTTACATATTTTCGTTAGTTAATAAATATAATGTACCTGTACAACAATTACGGTTCAAGCTACGAGCAAAGATTTCTGGAAATTACTACTTGGTTTTACAAAGAGTTATAAATAAATATGAACATTGATATTCAGCCTGAAGCGTCACACTTTTGTTATGCACAGTATACAACATCTGTTGCTCGCCACAGATTCTAAATTTTAATAAATTCTGTTGTACACAGCAGCTGCTATGCCATTATTGCGCTGCTGAAGCTGTTTATTTTTTAAATTATTTCTATATAATGGCAATTTAACGCTCCGTTTGTCTAATGACTAGTATGGTCACTTTAGACACTTCCACCGTCAAACTCTAAAACTCTGATTCATATTTTAAATTATGTTTGCCTGAAGATATTGTTGCCGTCCTTTTTCATTGATTTTTATAGTTTTTTTGGAGTGTTTTTAAAGTATTGACATATTTATGGTGCTCCTTTCAAAAGTTGTTATTGTATTTTTATCGTTGTCTTTGTGTCTGTCATCTACTTTTAATATTATTTTGATAATTACTTTAAAATAGTGTAAATAAACCCATTGCGTCCGAAATCCTATGACGGACGCAATGGGTCCTTCATTGTCCACCCCACTAGCTCTCCGTTTCAGGCATGATACTCAGTTTAAAAATGGGAAAAAATATATATCTACCACTATTACGGTGCACATGGCAACACTGGTACGTCCAGTCGTACAGATTAAAGGGGCCATTCACGTTGAAACGCTCGCACTGATCGTCGATCGAACCACGGTTCATTAAGTATTTCAACGAACCAAAAACATGATCGTGGTCGTTCAGGCCTTTTTATGATCAAGCCATTCACAATCGAACTTGTTGCATACGACCGAAGTCCGTGCGACGGTTTGCGCGAGCGTGTATGACAAACGTCAACGGTGATGAACTCAACATTTTAACTTAATTTGAGGCGTATCCCATTTTATATTAGTTTGTGTTAAATAATTTGAAATAAACTGTTAAATTAATTAACTTTTCTTTCATTTATAATCCTATGTTATTTAGCAAAAAGTAATCCTTATGATTAACCCTTGCGATGGTTATCATAAAATATGTTGTGTTTATTTTTTCGAAATTTCACGAGTTTGATTCCCAGTTGCAGCAGGCGATTTTAAAAAAAAACTGTGAATGCAGTTCTAGTTATTATTAAAAATAAAATGACGTCTTCTTTTAGTAAAATATCCTATCTTCAATATTTAATAGACTTTCCCTCCGTGTGAGGTAGCCGTGGGACGCCCTGTATAATATGTATATTTTTTTAATTATAAGTATAAAACTGATTATGTTTCGGTCATATTAATATTATTACAATTATATTATATACATACTTTATAGTGATGTGGATTTTTTACTGTTTTGTTTTTATAAATTTTATAAAATACGAGGGCTTATTCCTTGCATTAATTTGAAAAATATCGTCTCTATGATATTAAGGGAGTTTAAGATATTATTTGACAATTTACAGTTCATTGTGACGGCACATAATTACTAGACCTGGTAAAAGTTTCCTCTGGTTGCGACGTAAATCTTCTGAAATATAAATCATCACTAGAAGCTAACAAAATTTTAAATTACTCCTAAGATAAAGTAGAGAAATATTAGAAAAGTAGTCAGTAATTAAGTCAGTTATTATAGAAGACTTAAGTGCACACTATAATTTCTAGGAAAGAGTATTGCCTCTATGTTCAGTAATAGCTGAACAACCTCCGCTCAATCGTTATGTACAGTCATAAGCCGATATTAGACCATGATAGGTGTGTTCCCGACAACCACATAATGTTTGCTCTAAAATAAATAAATCAGTCTTTCTATTTGTACTTTCTATTTGAAAAGCAGTTTTATTATCGATCATATACCTTTTTAATTTAGACGCTAAGTAAAATTATATAAATAACCTAGGTGCAACTATTGGTATAAAAATATTTTAAAACAAGTTATTGAATTAAGATTCACTTCCAATGTAACGTATCAATAAAAGTTAAAATGGACACTCTGATTGAAACCAAATTTTATTTTTCCCAGTCATGTTTTAATATTATTTTTTAGCAAATAAGTATAATGGCTTTCTACAGTTTATATGTGCTAGTTATATGAGAAAAAAACTCAAAGAAGGAAGGGTATTATTTAGCTGTGGTCTTTTGTCACTTAAAAGTTGACGACCTCCGTGATCGAGTGGTTTGTACGCCGAGTTTCAAGGTGGCGCCAACTCAAAAGGTCCCGGGTTCGAATGCCGGTGCGGCAGATGTTTGTGTGATGAATACGAGCATTTGTACTCCAGTCATACATGTTTACTATGTATTTCTGTTAACTGATAATTCTCTATACTTAATTCCATATTTGACAATAGCTTTTCTTTTCATTCGGTATAGAGTATGACAAGAATACATTCCTGTCAAATCCAAATTCAGGGTTTAGAGAATCATGTCAGAATTGGGCCTAATGTCCTACCTTTTTTATTTTATCATTTATTAGTTGATTACAATTTAAAAAATTTTTGAAACTGAGAAATACAAATAACTAAACAATGTTTCTTTTACGACCTCCGTAGTCGAGTGGTTTGTACGCCGAGTTTCAAGGTGGCGCTAACTCAAAAGGTCACCCGGGTTCGAATTCCGGTGCGGCAGATGTTTGTGTGATGAATACGAGCATTTGTACTCGTGTCATACATGTTTACTATGTATTTCTATATAAATATACGATTATTATATATGATTTCTATCCGTTTCTCTAGTATCACATAACACAAGCCTACAGTGCTTACTTTAGGCTAGGCTAATTGGTGTGACTGTTGAATATATATCATCATCAGCCTATTAATGTCCCCGCTGCTGGGGCACAGGCCTTCCCTATGGATGGAATAGGGAGATTGGGCCATGACCCAATACGCGGGCCCAGTGCGGATTAGTGGGTGCTAACCTCTGCAGATGCAGCCGGGACCAACGGCTTAACGTGCCTTCCGAAGCACGGAGGAGCTCGATATAGTAAATTTTTGGTCACCCATCCAATGACCGACCACTGCAAAAGTTGCTTAACTTCAACGACGGCAGCCGAACGCGCTAACCACTTGCGCCATCGAGCTCCTCATATATATCTATATATGTATATATCTATATACATTTAAAAAAAAATTACTCCACGAGAGAAATGAAGATCAATAGGGAACACACCGAACATCGCAATGCATTAGGTGTCTCCGTAAATTTGCTATCAGCGAGGAATCGCAATGAGTTCTCCCCATTCGTTACTTTGTAAAACTTTGGACTTCGTAATCCCTATAATAACCTTTCTAGATACTTAGTTGTGGTAAACAAAATGTTATTTTGCAATTTATTTCATAAAATATGTTCAACTAGCTTTTACCCGCGACATCGTCCGCGTAGACTTAGTGATTCAGGTAGCAAAAATTTTACCAAACCTGCTTTTTCATCAATCTGCTTGCTACTTGAAAACTATACAGTTAATGGTTGAATATTTGAAAACATAAATAACGTGTCAAATTCGGGGTGATATTAAATTAAAAAAACGTGACATTTCCTGCGGTATACAATGAGTGCAATTCAAGACCCAGTTCTATTGTAAAAATATACATAAATCCTGCCGTGGCTCAGATCGATTTCAAGACGGATCAGAGAAACTTACAAAGTATTACGAATTTATTTGATTCTTAGGTTTTCACGCATTATGAAAATATGAAAATATTATGAAAGTATTATAAAAGTATTATGAAATTATTATGAAATGAAATGAATGAATGAAAGGGTGCATTTCGAAAAATCCTTTCTTCGTGCACCCCCAGACGTCTTAAGGAACCTACGTGCCAAATTTGGAGTCTCTAGACTTAGCGGTTTGGGCTATGCGTTGATACATCAGTCAGTCAGTCAGTTTCTCCTTTTATATATTTAGATTAAAAGGCAATGCAATTAATTAATTTAAACTTAGTTGCACAAAAAAAAAACTTTGCAATTAATGGAAATATGACAGTGCTACGACGTAGCATTTATGCTACGTAAGCTTGCTACGGCTTAGTTGTAGCGCTCAATACGCACAGTATTATAACTTGTGCTGCTCTTTTAGAACTGTAGTACATAAATTTTTTATTTTATTACTTAAGGAAAGTGGCAAAATAATTTTTCCTATATGACGTAGCGCCCTGGTAATGGCTGTAGATATTGCAAATTTTAAATAATTTCCTGAAACATTGTACATAACCCATAGTGTATGAGACCTACGCCTTCTTGATCGTGTATATTTATCACACTAATATTATAAAGGCGAAAGTTTGTGAGTATGTGAGTGTGTATGTTTGTTACTTCTTCACGTCTAAACGGCTAGAGCGATTTTAATAAAATTTGGTATGGAGTTAGCTGACACCCTAGATTAACACATAGGCTACTTTTATCCCAAAAAAAATGTTAGGTTCCCGAGGGATTTTCAAGAAACTAAGTTAACGCAGACGAAGTCGCGGGCGACCTCTAGTATTAGAATAAACCGCTATCATTATGTCCACATGTGGCTCAGTATTTCCGGACTTTGTTTTCGAGAAGGACATGTTTTTTTTTTAAATTGTATAAATAGATATTTACCAACACTCACACCAATTAGCCTAGCCCTAAAGTAAGCACTGTTCGGCTTGTGTCATGGGATATTATGGTAACGGATAGAATACATATACTGTACACATATAAGTATATTTATATAGAAATAAATATTTACCATCCATGACTGGAGTACATATGCTCGTATTCATCATACAAACATCTACCCCCACGAGGATTCGAACACGGGACCTGTCGAATCGGCGATACCATGAAACCAATCGGCCATGGAGGACATGAAAATTGTAAGTAACATGTTATGTAAGTAGAATATTAAGATCTTCGACAGTCGCATGGTAACATAATCATCATCATCATCAGCCTATTAATGTCCCTACTGCTGGGGCACAGGCCTTCCCTATGGATGGAATAGGGAGATTGGGCCATGATCCACCACGCGGGCCCAGTGCGGATTGGCGGGTGCTAACGACTGTAGATGCAGCCGGGACCAACGGCTTAACGTGCCTTCCGAAGCACGGAGAAGCTCGAGATAGTAAATTTTTGGTCACCCATCCAATGACCGACCACTGCGAAAGTTGCTTAACTTCAACGATCGCAGCCGAACGCGCTAACCACTTGCGCCATCGAGCTCCTGGTAACATAAACTGCCAGTAAATGTTTGCCCCTTTATGAATTTGAGGCGAGGGAGATTTCGCCTATATAACTGCCCAATTTTTCTATATACTATGAAAATAATGAACGTCGAACGTTTCGTAGAAGATCAAAATTACTTAATAATACATAGTAGGTACTGAACGTAGGGGTTTTTCAAGGGAGCGTCGCAGAGATTCTCGGAATGACAACAATGAGCGAAAATATTTTTTACAACCATTCAAGAGAGGCAGTAGGAGCAAATAGTCCACAGGCAACAGCTTTTCGCGAAATTACAACTTCTCGAAACTAGTTTAGCTGCAAGAAAGTACTTCGTTCGCGATCCTTATCTCTTTGGCATACAGCCAGAATGCCAATGCAGATTATTTTGTCTTATGCTTTATTTTTCATAAAAGTAAAATGGCTGAAAGGCGAGCAAACAAACAGCAAAAGAGAGCTACTTAAGTGCCTCAAATAGAGACATTTAACATCAAACAAAAGCAACAGAAACATTAATCTTGGCGGTAATAAATCTCAAGGGAGCATGTCCACAGTAAAGCGGAGTCACGCCGAACATAACAGGATGTGTGGCGAAGTCTTGCTAGTTGCAGAGTTTTAAAATTTCGATTCATAGTCGGCGATTTAAAATAAAATTCTGTTTTGCCGCAAACTTGCCAGTTGGTGAATATGCGCTCACGAAACGACTTGTGCTTGAAGTTTTATATTTATGTTGAAAGGCGTTTAAGTTTTTTATTTAAGTAAATCCCGAATTTATATAGATTCTTTGCTTATTTATTTATTTACTAGCGGCCCGCCCTCGCTTCGCTTCGGTGTAGAGCTGAAGTATAGACTACAGTTTTTGTTCTCAGGCTTGTATTATACACAATGATATTCATCTATGATTCTTCTTATACCCGAATGCAAAGTCTCAGCCCGATCAGTTTAAAATTGACAAAGTTTCATACAATTTTTCATTACCTATTTTATCCCCTTGAGGGTAGAATTGATCAAAATCCTTTCTTAGCGGATGCCTACGTCATAACATCTACCTGCATGCCAAATTTCAGCCCGATCCGTCCAGTGGTTTGGGCTGTGCGTTGATAGATCACTATGTCAGTCAGTCACCTTTGAGTTTTATATATATAGATTTATGGACCATCAACACAGCTGTATAAATACAAACAAACTTACGCATATGCTTGTATTAGGATATAATATAACTGTAATTAAAGATGGCCTCATCATGAGCTAAACAGTAAACAGTTTTATTTTTTACATTTTCTACATACGAAATTTACTACACAACACAAATATTTGCCCAGTCACAGAATAACCACAACAGTCTATCATGCTCTATAATTATTTTAAAGGGGATAACCCTGCTAAATATGGTCGTAAGTTCAGAAAACCACTTATGTACCAGACCCATTATTGGCAAACTAATTTTATTAACAATAATATTAAACAGTTAAGTATCTACTTTCTCAGTATTCTAAATATTTTATTTAGAATAATGAAAAAGTAGTGTAGTGTGTGTTTACTGAGACAGAGAGAAAGAGAAATGAGAGCTTCCTCACATGAAAAAACAGTACTTTTATCTTCTTACGAGAGCTATAAGCGTAGGCCTTGTATTCATCTATATATATAAAACTCAAGGGTGACTGAGGCATCGGCTAAGAAAGGATTTTGATCAATTCTATCCCCAAGGGGATAAAATAGGGACTGAAAATTTGTATGAAACTTTGTCAATTTTAAACCGATCGGGCTGAGACTTTGCATGCAGGTATAAAAAGAATCATAGATGAATGTCATTGTGTATAATACAAGCCTGAGAACAAAAACTGTAGTCTACACTTCAGCTCTACACCGAAGCGAAGCGAGGGCGGGCCGCTAGTCAACCTATAAATGTTATTAAAAAGTTTTTAGCCTTTGTTGTAACAAAAAAGGAAATAAAAAAACGCAATCAAAAAGTTTGGAGCGCAGTCGCGGTTTTTTATGTGTGACAGTTGGGCGGGTTCCTCGGCTGTCCAGCGAGTGATTCATTCTTCATTATTTCCCTGCCGCTACTTAAACGCTCCATGTCAAAAATAATGATTTACTACCAGTTTTCTTGGAAGCAGAGCTCGCTGAACTTATATGCTTTCTGAGCAGTAATTAACTACAATACGAAATGGATAGATATTATTCCGACAATACTATTAACGACCTCCGTGGCCGAGTGATTTGTACGCCGGTGTTACATGGTGTCGCCGACTCGAGAGGTCCCGACCATCGGCTTCGAATCCTGGTGGGGGCAGATGTTTGTGTGATGAATACGAGCATTTGTACTCCAGTCATGGATGCTTGATATGTACTTCTATATAAATATACTTTATTAATTATTCACAACAAAAACAATAAACTTACGAAGTAACAAATAAAATTTTAACCTAAGTAAAGATAATAATTACCTATAAAATTGTAATGTACAGTATATGTATTCTATCCGTTACTCTAGCATCCCATAACTCAAGCCTTACAGTGCTTACTTTGGGGCTAGACGAATTTGTGTGAGTGTTGGAAATATTTATTGGACATAGGTCTCCCATGTCCAGCAGTGGACGAACATGGGATGATGATGATGATAATACATGTATATAATATTTTTTAAACAATGTCTTAATTTTTTTCACACACATACAATGTATAAAACATGTAGTATACAATACTTGCATCAAACTTGTTGGATACTCAAAATATGTGAAATACATAATGAATTATACTTGTAAAGATACTCGTTGTCGATGCAGTGCAAACGAAAGCATGTAACTACAAGTAACAAGAAATCAACAAGTTTAGTTTCAAACTAGTATATGACTTGTTAAAAAAAATAAGTTTCGATGGTATAGATGCATTCAGACGAATTCGATTCAGACGATGCATCCTGTAAAGAATGCAAAATTGATTGATTCGGGTCCTAATCACTGGATTGAGCTCCATAATCCACAAATTATCTCGACAGAACGCCACTACATATCAAGATTGGTCAGGGAAGCGATTGAAATAACCAAACACAAGAATTTCAATCGTGAGGATGTGTTTAAATTGTCTAGTGTGTGGAATCCAGTGGTTCGTATGTGTAAAAACCGCAAAAATCAAAAAAGTGTCGTTACGCGATCTGATGCGAGTGAATAGTGAGAATGTGACCAGTGATAGGGGTATCGAACGCAGTAAAAGACGACGTCAGAGGGTAGACCGATATGTCTGCCAATAACATCTACCCGCAATTACTTCAGTTACTCCGTGATCATGGCGCTTGCAACAGTGCCGAAATATCGGAGACTCATAAAAAACAAGGTACATGGTAACAATCCCGTTAATATCTATAATGCGAAACGTCATTAAATAAATAAATCAGTGCATCTATAGCGTTGAAACTTGTTTTATTTAATGAGTGGTGTGCGTGAAAACCTAAGAAATTAATATAGGACTTGTTTTTTGGTGGAAACGAGGGGAAACATTATCTTGTAGCGATCACTCCCTTAATTTTGTCGTAATCATAGAATAAGTATGCTTATTATTTCATAAAGAGTTTTTGCCAAGATGACTGTACAGAGCTGCACACAGAGTAATTAAAAATAACTGGCTATGGTAAGTAGGAGATACCACGCTCCGCAGTCCACAAAGCCCCTAGTAGAGGTGTGTCGGTATTTGGCAATAGCTCAAAGGAGTCGGCTTACTATAAAATATGAATAATGCATGATATTGTCTCGAAGCCTTCACTGCACAGAAATATAGTTGCAGGTTGCTAACATCTCGCCTACAATAGTTTATTGCATTTCATTTTCCGTTGATAAGGTTATTATCTGATAGGAAAAGACATCATTAATAGCTATTTGTATTCTATTTGTTTCATTTATGTCCTATCACGACAAATTAAAATAAATTGTAGTGCGTGGAACGAAACACGCCACCGTGCATGGCACCTTTACTAACTTTACGTCTTTGCCGCGACATGTATGACTCGCGAAAAGCCAGTCGACACGATGCTGTTACTGAGTTAAACACGGCCGGTTTCTTTCCACATAATTTTCGTATAAACCATTGTTATTTTATAGATTTCGAGTCAATGTGTGTTATATATTGCCTTTGTTGTGTTCTCGGTTATAAATTATACGATCTAACGAGTCAATCGGTCAATTTTATTCATTCGAGAGCCTACAAATGTTTTATACGGATATTTATTAACCTAACTGACTATTGCCTATTTAATTAGTGCGATCTATTGTAAAAAACAGATTATCGAGAAAATCTAATTATCGAGACCCACGTACGAGAGGTTTCTCTCTTTGCAGTCAAGAGCAAAATCAAATGAATACTCAAAGAGCGCCGTCGAACGAGCTTTGTTATGTCTGAGTCTCATTTATCTAAAGTCCTTACGACCGGAAGTTTAGCGGCTGCAAAAAGCTTACCTGGTGAAAAATTTAACTTCGAAGTCAAACATAGTTTAGACAGAGACAAAAGATTGCACAGTCTCACTAATAAAATGAGGAATCCTATCGATGAAAAATACGAGTGAATTGCGTACTGCACGTAACTTTGTAATCTTTATAATAGTTCCTTTAATAGTGCTGGGTTCGAAGACTAATATAGCTTTATTTGATAGTGTCAAACAAGTTGACATACCTCTAGCAGCAATCGCATTTAAACCGAAAACATAATTTCTAGGCTGAATTTTCTTATTTCCGTAATGAAAGCATCCTTTTTAAGAGGTGTGAAGAACAATATTTTGGGTGTCTGATGCAACATGTACTCTCCTGCATCAGCTCTCAGAAGAAGAAGGAATTGTTAAGGGCCTCTTATTTGTAAAATAATTCGCGTATTCTAGAATTTTACCTACTTAAATCCCTATAGTAAATATGAAGAACCAAAACACGGCGTCGGCGACGGGGCGTAGCATCCTCGATGAAAAATTAACAAAATACAATTGTGCGGGCCCCGCCGAGGCATAACACCATTCACGAGATGTGTCTACGCCACTTATAGAATAAAATACAAAAATAATAATAAGGAAAGTGAAACTGCTTCATAGCAATATTAATTATAATTAAATACTAAGTAGTGGAATTATAGTTATTGCGCGATGGTATGATTCCGTCCCTCTTCCTCACATCACTACTGTTACCTGATTGGTGAATATGCAAGCGGAAGGCAGTGACGTTCCGAGATGATTTTATATGTGAAGTTCGCCAGTGTTTCATTGATGGCAGTCGCATTAACACTCCTTATGTGAACTGGCCGAAATTATGAAATGAATACTTTTAAATAAAGTGATAAGTGCAGTGTTCATTAGCAAGATACATTACGGATCTAGAACGAACTAAAGTGTTCAGTGCCGGCACGTGATAAACAAAAATAATCAAGAAAAAGGCCAAATAAAGTAGGGTTGCCCTTCCACGTCCAAAGTCCACAAATATTTTCACTCTCCTAACAGGACCTCCGAACCAGCGCTATCAAGATAATAAATAAAACCATGAAATAAAAATGAAGTTATTCAACATTTGAACCTAAGCCTCAAAAAACGATTAATTTAATACGAAAAAGTTAGATGGCCAAGCCGACTGGCCTATTAAACTTTTCTACCCGATGGAATAAGGAATAATGAACTCGACTCATTCAAAAGTAAGAAGGAAGGAAACCGATGAAATAATTTACCTTTCGGATCATTCAACGTAATGAGCGGCCGACGAGACAACTTTTCACATTAAAAGTGGAATCGGCTAATTTATTTTTTTACAAATCTAATAATCAATGCTTTATAAAATATAGTGGCCTGTCCTCGCTTTGCTTCGGTGTAGAGCTGTAGAGTGTAGACTATAGATTTGTTCAAAGGCTTGTATTATACACAATGACCTTCTTCCTAATAATTAAAAACCTTCCATTCCAAGTAAAAAAAAATGTTGCGTAGTTTAGGACCCGTTGTACCGAATGCAACATTGCTCTGCTGTTCCGATTTGAAAAATCGCAGGGGACCTCTAGTTGTAACATAACTCTAATAGTTAGACATATAGAATGGAATATATTTTATTAGCCCTCTTAATACAGATATTACACATTTACAGATACAAATCCAAAAAACACAGGGCTAACCAGGACTCTGCCTCAGCATTAGCTGATGCGACATGGTGTCGCACCAGCGCTGTTATTCAGGCAGAGCCTGTTTAGTGACACAAAAAAGACATGTTAATTATTTTTATTTTTTTTATTACTTGAAAGGATGTATGGACTTAGCATCCTTTGCCTTCAAGTAACAAAAAAATGAAAACAAATAGAAGTCAATCAAAACAGCAAAAAACTTTATACGTAACAGCAAGCAAAGCAATGCAAAAATAAAACGAAGCAATTATTTAATTTTAGCCTAAAAATTCATTTACATTAAAAATTTACATGATTGATAACGCAACCGCCACCCAAAAATAGCAGTTACTCATAATAGCAATAAGCATAAGATACTGTTCTTCAGAAAACAGGACATACTAGTGACAAAACGTATAAGGCCAAATCATGTAACGGACAAATTGCATCAATGCTGTGAATCAGCACCTCTCCGCTTTTTATTCAGCAAAAGAAATCAAGGTAGGTATTACTTACAAAGTTACGCTATAATTGATTTTTTCTTTAATAGTTGCTTTTTGAGATGTTTTCTAAAAGTGTTGATATGTTTTAGATCGCGCACTGGAGGAAGGAGAACGTTCCAACACTGTGAAGCTGCAAACCTAAAGGATCCGCGGAATGCAGCAGTACGCTGCTTTGGTGTCACGAAAACGTACGAGCATGATCTGTTGGGATACCTGTTAACATCTCTAGCCCAAATCAATTTATTGTATAGGTATTTAAGGCATTGAGGAGCTCGATGGCGCAGGTGGCTAGCGCGTTCGGCTGCGATCGTTGAAGTTAAGCAACTTTCGCAGTGGTCGGTCATTGGATGGGTGACCAAAAATTTACTATCTCGAGCTCCTCCGTGCTTCGGAAGGCACGTTAAGCCGTTGGTCCCGGCTGCATTTGCAGTCGTTAGCACCCACCAATCCGCACTGGGCCCGCGTGGTGGGTCATGGCCCAATCTCCCTATTCCATCCATAGGGAAGGCCTGTGCCCCAGCAGTGGGGACATGATGATGATGATTTAAGGCATTTGGTTTTGATAATTCCAAAGAGTAACACTGAAAGGTGAAGTTTCCTACGTGCTTCCATTTTAAGAATATTAGAATTTATCAGGACAGGAGTCACATGGTGGGACATGAAAATAAAATTTTGCACAAGCATTCTGTACCCGCTGTATAAGTTTTGAAGTCTTAGATATTAAACAGGGGCCATAAACAGCCTAGACAAAACCAATGTGTCACATAATCTGACTCGCAACTTTTCACACAGGTAAGGCCTAATTTTATATAACAATTTGAGTCTATAAAAACAAGATCTAACACACTTTGCTATATGGCTCTCAAAACTTAGGTGGCAATCGAGAGTGAGTCCCAAACTCTTGGCTTCATGAATCTGTTGTAAAGGTTCTCCATTTAGTGTGATATTTAACTGTAAGTTATCAAGCTTTTTAATTTTATTTTTGGAACCTATCAACATGTATTTTGTCTTTTTTGGGTTAAGAACAAGACAGTTTAACCTACACCAAGTACTTATCTCTGCCAAGTCGTCATTTATTTTAGACACAGCACTAGCCCATTCGTGATGTGGGAAAGACAGATATAGCTGTATATCATCAGCATAAAGATGGTATTTGCAGTGTTTGATATTTTTCGCTGTATCTGCACTAAATAGTATGTAAAGGGTAGGACCAAGGATAGATCCCTGCGGAACTCCTCGCTGGGCTGGAAGGAGAGCAGACCGTATCCTAACTGCACTGGGGCTAAGAAGTTCCACGAACTGTTGCCTGTCTGACAAATAACTGTTAAACCAGCGAACGGTATTAGAATTAGCACCATAATACGACAGCTTGGACAGAAGAAGTGAAGCATTTAATGTTTCGAAAGCACGAGAGAAGTCCAACAAAACCAAAATGCTAACATTACCCTGATCTTTAGCGGTCGGAAGATCATCAACAACATCCATCAGTACAGTTGCCGTGCTATGTCCCTTACGGAATCCAGACTGTGAAACTGGGAGAATATTGTTGTCCTCAAGGTATTTTGTGAACTCACAAAACATATGGTATCGCGGACTTTATGTAGATATTAGTATTCTCTATAAAACTTTAGTACATGACTTTGCTCTATTGTCAATGACCTCCGCAGCGTACGCGATATAAGGCCATTTTTAGTTATTTTTTTACACAAGTTGGGTTACATTAACGAAGTTTTCATACGGAACCCTAACTTTTTTGAAAATACACTATAGCCTTTATTAATCAGTGATACTGTAGCATTCAAATGGTAAAAGATTTTTAAAATGCGTCCAGTACTTTTCGAGTCAGTTCGTTAGAAACATACTTACATACAAACCTTTCCTCTTTATAATATTAGTATAGATTATAAACGCGTGATTGTTCAACTCTGAAATTTGTTGAATAACATTTGAGTCTTGTGACAAATCGATAAATATCAAATTCCATTTATCGAATTCTAAGCGTGCTCATCGCTTCGCATACGCCACGCCCACGTTCGAGAAATTTGTGGTTGACTTACCGCCTAATGCCGGCTCTACACGTCTAACTTGGTGGCAAATGGATATGGCCATTTCCTATGGTTAGTATAGTTTGCTAAGAGCTCCCGGAGTTACACGTGCGCACTTGATTAATATTTTATATTCACGCATTGTAGTATATGGGATATGCTGAGAATATATAAATCGCAGGAGCTGTTAGCGTCTAGATATCCAATTTAATAAATTTGTCAGCATATTGGCTTGAACATACGCAGATTGTTGAGGAACTCGATGGCGCAGGTGGTTAGCGCGTTCGGCTGCGATCGTTGTAGTTAAGCAGCTTTCGCAGTGGTCGGTCATTGGATGGGTGAGCAAACATTTCTATCTCGAGTTCCTCCGCGCTTCGGAAGACACGTTAAGCCGTTGGTCCCGGTTGCATCTGTAGTCGTTAGCACCCACCAATCCGCACTGGGCCCGCGTGGTGGGTCATGGCCCAATCTCCCTATTCCATCCATCCAGGCAAGGCCTGTGCCACATTAAGAGGCTGATGATGATGATGAAGCAAATTGTAGATGAAATCTTCCAACGCGTGGATGCCAACACAAACTCTTGGCTAATATCCTTGCCATTATTGCCTATGTGTGGTCTGCGCGCGACATCTAAGGTTCAAGCGCGAATTTAGACTGTTCTATAATCGTATCGTCAAAGTTTCTATGAAAACTAAGCAACGCCTCTATCGGTTATAACAACAAACTGGCTAATACCGTACAAAATTTGAAGATGTCGATACGATTACGGAGCTGTTAAAGTGCGTGCTAGGGCCTCTGAATATGCTCTAACTCTGTATATTAATTACATTGTCAGGCCTTAGCCCGAATATCAATGTTGATCAATTTTCATATTGACTTTTCAACCAGAGTACTCCGGCCGGGATTGAAGCATTGGTTTTAGAGCTCCATCTCCGACGAGGAATCTTCCTTCACATTTACTGCTCTAAACATAAGTTTCTTCGGTGTTCTGTAAGGAGGAGGTTACCTCTCCACACTTATAGTGCTCCAATCAGAGTAGGAAATTCACTGTACACTTTAAGTGGGCATGTCTTATTTATTAAGCTATTGCATAGATTTTATCGCAGGCTTTGTGCGCGGCGACCGAATCAAGAAATTCCGTAACGAAAATAACTTGACAACAGTGCATATGAACACCAGTTTCACCTTTCCATTATCGATCAAAACGGCGCAGTGTGTTAAATTTTTGCCACGGGACCAACGTTCGATGCATCAACGCGGTCGTCGGTTCAAATCCCGCACTCGTATTTTTTTTTATATATTAGTTTTAGACCCCAGCACCTGTTCTTATTTTTATTTGTCTCCCTTTTATTTAGACTTTATAATTATAATTAAAATTTTTGGACTAAAGATGGTAAACTATGTAGCTTGTGGAAGTTTTTTGGTGCCGGGCAATGCTGTTGTTTGCTGTGCTTGCTCAATTAAATATCATAAGGCTTGCCTAGCCATCTATTAATATCAAAGAAAAAAATACTGCATAAATAAAATAAATAAATTTTTATAATTGTAGTTGTAAGTAGTAAAGTTTCAGATGCTAGTTTACAGAGCAAATCCAACACACCAACAAATCAATGCAATTCAATACAAAAACATTCATAATATAGAAACTGGTCATAAGTAGAATTACAATTAAAAAGTCAAAATTAAAATAAGCATACATCAAAGTCAACGAAGTTACAGATTCAAAAATGTCAATAAGATACAATTGAAAATGTGAAACTAATAATAAGTTTAAATTAAAATAAACTAGAAAACGCATAACACCGTTCAAAACCATTATTGTGAATGTCAAATGTAATTAGATTGAAAGAACATTATTATTTAAGAATTACAGATTAAAACCCAGAATCTAAAATCTGGCGAGTGACAGCTTAAATGATTCAATTTATGATTTCATAAAAATAAATATGCTTATCCGATATTCTGCAACAGGATGTTATAATATATTATATAGCCTTACTAAGTACATTTCACACTGATTAACAGTTTCTGTTCAAGGACCACGCCACCGTAGCTTTAATTAAATTTTTATTAAATTTGTATCGTCATCGAAGTAGGAAACGAATGCTGCACAAGAATTTCCATGAGATGATGGATTATGGCACTTGGTATAAGTATTAAAGTTGTACGCTGACGCAGCCACTTAATTACTTATCATCGTCATCATCTCAGCCGTAGGACCCACTGCTGAGAACAGACCTCTCCAAGGGTCTCCACACCGGACGGTCCTGCATCGCTCGCATCCATCGGCTTCCCGCGACCTTCACCAGATCGTCGGTCTATCTGGTGGTGAGCCTGCTTAGGGTCGTCCGATGCGTGGTCACCATTCGAGAACCTTTCCGCCCCAACGGATATCAATTCTCCTCGCTACATATCCTTTGAGCAGCTAAGCAATCCTTTCAGCAATATCGGTTAAATTCACAGAACACAGGAAGAGGTTACAAGGGTGATCATATACCGTTTGTACGGGAACCGGCCCCACTACACTTCCACCTAGTAGATAATAGCCAATCAATCGACGCGACATCATAGAATTGAACCAATCAGGGCTCACATCCGAGAGCAACGGCGCAATCGGAACCAAGTTTTGGTCAAATTATGAGCATTTACTTACACATAACTGAGGCGCGCCTGCCCAGCCCACAAGGCCCTTTTAACCTCTTTCAGTGTTATGTGATTAAATAAGTGAATCAATAGTATGTAATTAAAGCAAAGAGTTGTAGTCTCAACAATAAATAGTTATGTCCGAAGACTTATTGCACTACAAGAAACCTGTGCTATTAGTAACCCGTACGCGGTGTAGGCGACCGTTCGTCTTGTTGTATTTGCATACTATTAATTATGGGCTCTTCTCCTCTACGCCTTGAGTCACGTTCATAATTGCCTATTTGTTGGCAAAACAACCTTTTAACGAAACATTGTACACTCAGTACCTAAGATAAAACTTTCGTTCAATATTCATAAAACCACTTTAGGAAAGTAACGAAAACTTAGGATCACTTGCATCAAAGTTCTTAAATCTCATTTATTTTTAAGCCTCATTCTATCTTAATTTGACTTTAAACAATTAACAACAATGGATTGGTATGCGTCAAGCAGGAGTACAAAGAAATTTTAATAAAGAATTCTAGTGCAAATGGCCCTTATAGAAACAATGGCTAATTTTGACCTTTTAACCAAAAACTATATTTGAGAAAGTATCTCCAAATATCATGCTTTATACAGAATGTAAAGGAGATACTGTTGTCAAATTTAGTTATCCAACTAGTTACAATAGAATCAGACCTCATGTTTCTGTGAAGTATCTTGTGTAGTTAATCAGGAATTTCATAGTGAACCCCGCTCGAACTGGTGCGTCCGTCTGGGGCAGTAAGTTCCACCATATAGAAAACTAAAGTTAACAATAACACTACCTTTCCTGGATGTGGTGTTTTTCTGTTGGTGAAAAAAGTCTCTGTGTAAGGATAGGTTTCAAGTCGGACAGAGGAATATGTCCCTTATACTCAAAGGCATCTTCATAGGGGAACAATCACGCAGCGAGTATGTTGCCAGTATTATAGTAATATAAGTTAATTACGGGATTGTTACCATGTACCTTGTTTTTAGTAAGTTTCCATATTTCGGCACTAATAACAAGCTAAAAACAAGGTACATGGTAACAATCCCGTAAATAACTTACATTACTTTAACTAGTGGCCCGCCCTCGCTTCGCTATTTTATGTTCATAACTTGACCAAAACTGTATCTATTATCTATGAAGTGGACTGTAGTGCGGCGAGCCGGTGACATCGGTTTCCGTACTAACTGTTTATGATTACCCTTCTAACCTCTTTCTGTGTTCTGTGTTCGGTTCTCAGAGTTGGTGTCCGGTGACCAGTGTAGTCCCTATAACACTACCCCCCCTAGCATGAGTACTGCGTTATGATATATAGCTAGTTTTTATTACACTCAACTGTCAAAATGCTATGGAGTTTGACAGTTAAACGCGATAAGAAACGTGATATAATGTAAATAGTGGTGTCACAAAACGCTGTCCACCATGATTGTGACGTCAACAAGTTAGTAAATGTGTTAGTAAACAACTAAACGTCATTGTCGTGTTACTGGAGTGTCTTTCGTCGGATTAAAATATATCTAAAAAAAACTTACATCTTTTAGAAAAAAATCCGTTTATTGGTTTTGTTGACTAAATTTATGCTGGACGCCGGATTTGTAAAAGCAGAAACGACAAAACTCTTTGACTTAGTAGGTACATTCCTAACCTTAAAAAATATATTTTTAAACTTTAAATATTATTCAATGAGCACTCACATTAAAGTGATATTTGCTAAAAAAAATTACTTTCAGACGGTAAAATTACAGGATTTAGCAAGTTTTAAAAATGACTGTGTATAATTTAATTTAATATATATTCCATTTAACTTAGTGTTTTAATGCATTTTTGTTTTAATTTTTAGTATAGTTTAAGTTTCTTGAATGGTTATTTATGATATTGGTGTGGTGAGTTGGTTGTTACAGGCGAATAGACGAATGTAAGAATTATATTAAATATCCTTTAGTTATAATGCCAGTGTAATACTTTATATATATATATATATGTATTTCCGTTTTTTTTATTCGTGTTGAGTTTGCCAGTAATTGTTTTTGCACTATGCTGAAAATTGTTACATATAAGTGTGATTATGTAAGTTAAGGTGTAAAAATGTTGGCAGACCTTTAATAAATAAATGTGTATTTCTCTAGACAATTTAAACCACAACTTTTCTGGAGTCTAACGATGTGTTTCTACATTCTCGTATAATACAATCATGATAATTATTATATTTATCATGAAATCTATTAGAAATCATGGTTTTATAATTTAAATTTAGATTCAGGTTATTTCCTACGTGCTTCCGAATGTTTGTTTACGATTCTGTTGACGTCATAGCATAGTTAATCTATAGACTAAAATTGCCGACAGCGTTTTTGTATGTCCATGAAAAATCTATTTTAAATTTTAAGTTTTGTAGCTTTCTAGGTAAAAAAAATACAATACATTTTTTTCGGTCTAATATAACAATTATTAACCATATTTTGAAACATATTTCCAAAAAGTGTCAAGTAGCCTATTATTCTTTATCAAAGACTAGCTTGGTTGCGATGATAAAAAAAGTTGTCCCGGTTGTACATAGTTTGTTTATTTACTTCGAGCTTTTTGATTAAAACTTTTATGCAACACATCCGGGAATTCAGAAATTTATATTATGGACGTAAGCCATTACGGTATCAGGTGTTGCAGAGATGCACCGTAATGACGTCATCAACCCTAATGGACCTTGCAATATGCTTAATGTTCCGTTTCACACAGACAAGTAAAAAACTTAGTTTATTTTTGAAGTTATACTTCTTTAGGCGCGTTATGAAAAAATGATGAGAGTGAAATTTTAAGATGCGCGCGCATCACTGTAACACAAAATTTTGAAGTCGCTAAAGCGACCAACTTCATGCGTTACTTTTGTGTTTACCGCACATTAAGAAAATCTACCAACAAAATAGAAATAGAATCTCTATTTAGTGGGTGCTAACGACTGCATTGTGAAGGCCTATCAAAAGTATTTATTAATCTGGAACACCGGAACCAAAGCGCGATTCAGGAGACTACAGCGCCATCTCTTGACCATTGGTGTAGTAGAACCAAAAACCACATCTTTATTCTTTCTTATAAAGTAACAGTTATAGGTATTCATATTTATAATATCAAAAGTATTTATTAATCTGGAACAACGGAACCAAAGCGCGATTCAGGAGACTACAGCGCCATCTCTTGACCATTGGTGTAGTAGAACCAAAAACCACATCTTTATTTTTTGTAATAAAGTAACAGTTATAGGTACCTATTCATATTTATAATATTTATCCACATGTTTCTAGTTTGTATATTCGGAATACGTGTTTGAGTTTCATACAAGTGCAAATCACATATGTTCTAATAAATTATATTCAGTAGCGATTTTAATTGAATATTTTGATTATTTATTTATTTACTCAAATTAAAACTGAACTTTATTGACTGTGTCCTTTTCCAGATTTTTTATTAATTTATTGTAATTAATTATTTGCATGCAATTAAAAACTAATTTTAAACGATGCCAAAGAAGGATAACTTCTCGCGCGCCTACATAAGTACACGCACCCATTTTTAGTTATTTATTACACTGTCACTTTCTGTATAATGTCCTACTTTTACAATCATTCAATTTATTGACGTTGAAAGTGTAAACATTATTTATTTTGATTTGGGTAAATAAATTTCGCTCTATATGTAAACCATACGCATACAAAACGAGTGATCTGTAAAGGGCTTATAATTGTGTGTTTCAAGGCTGAATTTTAAATTTTAAACTGCTGTTATGCAAAGGAATGAAATTAGAGGAAGTCGTTAATTATAAGTAATTTATTTAAAACACAAAATCAGCCTATCGTTGTTTTCTTGCAGTTGATGAAAATATCACTCCTTCCGGCATAGACACTAACCATATAACTACAGACTATGTTTATTTTCATTATTAACAATCACACGTTTTTGAACAAACTCACTGTCTGTCGCTTGCGAACGAGCCCGAAGCGTTAAAATTCTAAAAGAATTCCAGTTCCAATTATACGTACATTATTTCAGAAAATTTAAAATACCTTCTCAAATAAAATCAGTACCTACCTATTGGCGCCCAAATCGACGTTTAAATCACGCGGGCTATTCGAATAATCGTAGTGCATTTTAAGCGCAATTAAAGTCCTGTTTCTGAGCAGTATTAATATATTGTAACTTGTTGCTGGCTGGAATAGTGCCAGCGCCCGGGATATATTCCCTGCGGTGGAGGTTTCACCATCCGAGATAGGCTGCAGACCTCTTTAGTGCTAAGTTTTGGGACGCCTCACGAATAATAATGAAAACTCATTTGGAATTCTCCGAAGATTTTGTTTGATAAGTTAATTTTTTGTGGCGAAACTTTTTGGAATACTTATAGCGATGAAACCCTTAGGCATTCTTTGGCAATCCCCTTGAAAATTAGAATCTTTCCGATTTATTAGGCTGCTGCGTCGCAGGGTATAAGAGATAGGGTTTTATAGGGCTAATTCATTGTGGTAAGTAGTAGGAGAAAATATTTTACGACTTACGTAGTAGGAGAAAATATTTTAATCATGAATTTTGAAGATGTGGCACAGATCAAAAAGTTGATGAATCCTACATAACCTTTTGATTCCTGGAATCAATTTACAACAGGGATGATGACTAACTTTTTTCTTCGTTTATCAGGTAGATTATCAAAAAGTATTGGACACGTATTTTTTCTTTTTTCACATAATATAAACATTGCAGACATATATTGATTTGAAAAGTCGCATGACGTCACGTTATGGTACACTTTTAAGTGAAAATTCACTAAAATGTGACGTCACGAGCCCCTACTCCCAAACTTTGACGCGCTTTGTCTTTTTTTGGTTGATTGCCCAAAGAAAAAATACGTGTCCATTATTTTTTGATCATCTAACTGACGGACTAAATAGAATTTCGTTTAGTGTACCCCGTCATCACCGATAGTGGTTTTTAGTAAAATATTTTTATCGTAAAGTCGGTCGGGAAGGCTATACTATCAAAACACTCTTTATTCCAATACTGCAGAGCAGCGAGTGTAAAAAAAATCATTTTTAGTTGTTATTTTACCAATGGGGAAAAATGGCTGTGCGAGCAGAATATACGAGGATGCAATATAAAATTCGGAAAGATAAATAAATAATAAATATCTCCAACACTCACACCAATTAGCCTAGCCCCAAAGTAAGCACTATAAGGCTTGTGTTATGGGATACTAGGGTAACGGATAGAATACATATACTTTACTTATATAAGTATATTTATATAGAAATACATATTAAAACATCCACAAATGACTGGAGTACAAATCCTCGTGTTCATCACACAAACATCTGCTCCCACCGGGATTCGAACCCGGGACCTCTCGAGTCGGCGACGCCATGAAACCCGGCGTACAAACCGCTCGGCCACGGAGGTCGTCGAATCGAATCGAAAGAGCACATCTATATCTAAAATTCACAATTTTTTAAACTTTCCAGGTAAAACTACCAAACGACCAGGCTATTACTTACTAGTCTTTATACCAAGCTGAGTTCAACTTTGAAATGCACGCTGATTCAAAAGTTAAAGTAAGGGATATCGAACATACGTGTTAAGTCCTACTTTATTCCATTCTTTCCTTACTCAATATCAAGGAAATAATGGCTGTCTACTGCTGCTTGCTGCGAAACTCTGCATTTTACAATCTTTTCCCCATTACAAAGTTCGCGCACGCTGCCAGCTCTCAAGTGCCTTACAACTGTTCAACTGTTCAAATGTAGACTCCAAGTTGGGAACTAGTTTTGACCTCAAGAGCGCTTCAACTGTGCGGAATGCTCACTACCTTTAACACTAAATCTTATGTTGTTATCAGGCATGGAAGGTACTTAACGTGGAGAGTGAGGCAGAAAACTTATCCCTATTACAACGTTTTCCAATTTCTAACAAAAATTAAGGTGTTCCAACGGGACAAAGTTTTTGTGATAAAATTTAAAACTGATTGAAATCATTTAAATACACTTTACCTTTAAATAAATTTTTTTTATATAATAAAATTTAAATTTAATAACTTAATATAAATAAAACTAGTTTTTACGGGTTAATGCACGAAACTTTATTTATTTATTGACGTTTCGCAGCCTTTTCAGGTCTGTGACGAACAACACCTGGCAGCTGAACTTCAGCATGTCGAGCAAGTACTGAAGGATAATAACCTGAATGTACCACGTCGCCGTCACAGTCGCGCCAAATCTAGCACAGTCGACCGACAACCTGCTATACTACCTTACATGAAAGGAGTCACTGACAAGATTGGGAGGATTCTGAAGCGTGCTTCAATCAATACATACTTCAAGCCGCCTAAGAAGATCAACCAGTTTCTACGACCGGTCAAGTGCAATATACCCTTTCAAGTTGCTGGTGTCTACAAACTTGAATGCGACTGTGGGCTCTCCTACATCGGGCAAACAAAGAGGAGTATAGGGACTCGGGTAAAAGAACATATCGCAGATATGAAACATAGGCGCGAAAATAAATCTGCAGTGTGTGAACATGCATTAGGGGGACCAAACCACTACATTAGATTTGATAGACCACAGATCCTTGCAGCTGAGCGGCGGTTCGTTCCTCGAATGATGCGCGAGGCTATTGAGATTAAAAAATATCCAAATTTCAATAGGGAAGATGGTTGGTATATACCAACAGCTTGGGAACCTATTATACAGGAGATAAAATCCCAACCCCGAGCACACACTGCAAGACCATCAGATACTATTAGTTCTTTTTGTTTGCATAATTTAACATAAGAAGGAGATAGAAAGCCTCTCTTGAGTTTGTTTCGCCGGTTCTTCTCAGGAAGGTCTCCCAATTTTGGAACCGGTGGTAGTTTACGGTAGTTAGGGTCAAATAAATAAACTCAAAATTACAAACAAGAATTTTAAATAAAATACTTTATTAAGTAAATTAAATAATAAATTCATACATAGACAATAAAATTTTAAAAATCTTCCAATGAAATAACCGAACGCACAATATAATTCTTTCGAAGGTAGCTCGACAATTTTAAATAAAATCATTATTCTGACGATGCAGACCTGAAAAGGCTGCGAAACGTCAATAAATAAATAAAGTTTCGTGCATTAACCCGTAAAAACTAGTTTTATTTAATGAGTGATGTGCGTGAAAACCTAAGAAACAAATAACTTAATATAAAATAAAACTTAAAGAAACAGAATATTAAACATATTCATAACAATCACAAGGGACCAAATGTATTAATGATAAAATCATAAATAATGCTATATCATTGAACAATTAAGGCGTCGTGTGACGTCTGTCATCTAGATTGGACTTCTATTTTAAATCCTGAGCTCACTGACGTGTTGCAGCCCCTAAGCTTGCGCAGAGAAGTGATGTCAGAGGAATTATTCAATCTGATGCCAGAGGCCAAGTTCCTTCGCCGCACCACACGCCGCAGAGAGAAGTTTCATTGCCACCATCTGGATGCGTGGCATCCTAAAACTATTCCTCACCTCTTTTTCTTGCTTACCAGCAAGATCTGGAAGAAAACCTCAGCAGTTTTCTCTCTTAGCTATGATATGACTGTCTTTAAGGGGCGGATAAGCCTTTTTGTTCAGAGCCGGTCACGCATGAGTGGTGTGGAGTCTCTTATTAAATCACGTCTTATTATTAACACTTTATTCTTGCACTGCGCTTGTACATCCCGAGCTAGTTACAACTTGTCGACTCTTGAAGGTCGGTAACATGACTGACCGCCACCCCACGACAACAACTGTATTTATAAGCGACAAAGTGGGGTGTATCGTACACCACTGTAATCAAATAAGCTCCCGTTCTCTGTATGACTATAAAATCAGTTGCAATACTAATATTGTTTATGATTAATTCATTATCATCATCATCAGCCTATTAATGTCCCCACTGCTGGGGCACAGGCCTTCCCTATGGATGAATTAGGGAGATTGTGCCATACCCACCACGCGGCCCCATTGCGTGTTGGTGGGTGCTAACGACTGCAGATGCAGCCGGGACCAACGGCTTAACGTGCCTTCCGAAGCACGGAGGAGCTCGAGACAGTAAATTTTTGGTCACCCATCCAATGACCGCCCACTGCGAAGTTGCTCAATTTGCTCAATTTCAACGACCGCAGCCGAACGCACTAACTACTGGCGCCATTGAGCTCCTATGATTAATTGTACAATATATATCTATATCCTACAAGTGGTACACTTGGTGCTGCAAGTGTCCATGGGTGGCAGTAACCACTTACCATCAGGTCGACTGCCAGCTCCTTTGCCTGTATAAACATTAAAAAAGAAAGAGTCCTTTCGCGCCTTGAAAATTTCTGTCTATCTCACCGGTGGTAGAGCTTAGCTCCTGTGTCCTCCATCTTTGCTGGCTGATTCTATTTATTTTATTCTACTCTTGTTATATTTACAGCAATCTTACATCGCACAATTATGTAGTTTATTATATTTTAATTATCTAGTATTTGCCCGGAAGCGTAAGGAACATTTCTTAATTCATAGAACCGAACCGCTAATATAATTTATATGCCGTCCACGTTATAACACAATAACCTCGTAATTTTGCCTTTGTTACAAGTTCTGCCTCCTGGGATCTAAAAGGTAAAACAGGATGGTCCCATCTCGTCGGATAGGCTAATCATTATAATTAATGTTTCAGTAATTTACTGAAATTACTGTTAAAGTATAAATAATTTCTAGTGATTTGCATTTCAAATTATCACTTACATTATGATCATTCTTTACAAAATAGAACAAATCTTTATGTCTAGGTTTTCATCTACTTACTGGTTCGGACTTCATCGTGCGAATATTTACCATTTTGAGGTAACTTGATATCTTAATTTCTTTGTTGCACTATCCGTAAATAGAATGCTCTGCTCGCTCACGTTTTCCCTCCTTCTTACAACCTGGGATCCTTTAAAAGAGGCTTGAAGAAGCAACATGCAGGCCGGTAGGGTGAGGATGGCTGGTGTGGCAGGTAGAACTACTGTATCAGCTATCTTCACGTCTGGACTTCACCTTCACTTAACATCAGGTGGGGTGAAGTCATTTGTCGGGACCTATTTATAAAAAAAAAATCTTGCATACAGTATGTCTACAATCAACGAATTGGAAATCAAAAAGTGAAAAGATAAATTCAATATCGAACAATTTGGGAGAAAAGCTTTCTATTGAAAATTATTAAACCACCTGGCACGCTCGATAGATCTTCTTTATGATTCTGCACAAAGCATAGACCTGTGATAACGCTATCAGCTAAACTAAAAAGTAATTAGATTTTTGGCAATATTTAGGAACCTACCCTGCCGTCGTCCACTTAACATCGTATACATGTTTTTTTTATACAAGGTGCAACAAATTATCTCACCCTACCTAAAGTTAAGTATAAATGGAGTCCAGTGGTGAAGACAGATGAATCTGCAGAATGTCTGCTGCTACAGTCATCCTTACTAAACCGGCCTGAACTAGGCTTGTGTAGTTCGCGAACGAACTAGGTCAAAAGAGCGCTCCCACAGATGAACTACGCGAACTAGTTATCATTCCCCGTTCCATAGTTCATTAGTTCGTGACCGAATGAGCGAGTGGCGTTAACCGAACGTATGTCATTACGAATGGCCGCTCGCTCACTGCACATGCGCGTCTCGTTTAGTTCTTTGGCCTGTCAGTCAGTGGAATCATTGAGTGGCAACACGAATGAAAGAAAAGTTTGCCGTAGGTGAGGGCTATATGTAGGCAGAGGCTGTAATTATCAAACCGCACGTATGTCATACGACGTTTTATAACACATTTGCGAGGAAATAATGTAATATAAATGTTGATAATTATTTCTAAAAAAATAAATTTGAAAACTGATCATTTTTGTTTTCTTTTTTGTGTCATGTGTATTAGGGTGGTCCTTATTTTGGGTAAGTCGGAATTTCAAACCTCTCACCCCTTGCATATCTCCCATTTGCCAAAAAAAAAATGTGTGCAAAGTTTAAGCCCAATCGGACAACGTTTACCCGTGGCCCAAGAGGGTCAAAGTTCAATATTCGTGCCAATATGTAAAAACTAATTTTTGGGCTCGTTTTCGTGTAGAGCTGCGACAAAAAATTGCAATGCGCTATAATCCACAGCGTTTCTAACTACATTAATAAATAATGGATGTATAGACGCTGAGTTCAACCAAAAACTAAATTTTTTTTGAAGTTATACTTCTTTAGGCGCGTTATAAAAAAATTATGAGAGTGAAATTTTAAGATGCGCGCGCATCTGTAACACAAAAAATTAACACCATGAAGTTGATCGAGTCTGCCACGAGTTTCCTTTGTATTTATATTCAATTATTTTCATTTAATTAATTATCTACGTCAATGCGACTAGAATCGAACAGCGACAGAATGTATAACAGAATACATGATTTATATCTAAAACAGAATAATAATTTCATATTCAAAAACACGATTGTTAACCATCAATTTTATTTATCATCCTTTTTATTTCTGCGCACCTGAAATGCTAACATTACATCGCGAAATTTCTGAGGATCCGTTTCGTATACGCTTTTCGTTTCTTATCGATATCACAGTCGCAAGTGTTCACGAGTTTCGTTCAGAAATATTAATGAAACAAAATCAAAGGCGATAATGAAACCAAAAAACCATTTTGGTGGTTTTTACCAATGGTTTTTACCATTTGGCTACAATATTAAACTTTGACCCTCTTGGGCCACGGGTAAACGTTGTCCGATTGGGCTTAAACTTTGCACACATTTTTTTTTTGGCAAATGGGAGATATGCAAGGGGTGAGAGGTTTGAAATTCCGACTTACCCAAAATAAGGACCACCCTAATGTGTATAGTATGTAACAGAATATGTATAAGTTACCAACAATTACTTATACTTATATATTCGAAAAATGCGAAAATTATAGAAAGGTATTTTGCTGTTCTAAGAGTACAGAATATGTAGCTTATACTACAGCATTCCGTAATGTTATCACATGCAGCCAGAGCTGTATCAAAACGAGCGAACGATCCTTTCACTGACTCGAGCTGGGAGCTGAGGAACTAGAAGAGCGAACTAGTTCGTTTAGGGGCGGCGAACTAAACTGAGCGATCTTTGTTGCGAACTACTATGCCCAAGACTAGCCTGAACCCTACTCACCAACAGAAATACAATACCACCAAAAGGTAGTCAATATTTTACTGAAGTCTTCTGTGAGTGAACAAAACCCAATAGAGATTAATGATCACTAATTATAACTGCAACACAATCGGACCAGAAACGATCATTAATCTACAAAGGTGCATTTCGTTCACAATACAAAATTATGACAAAAGCCATTGGCAACAATGCCAATAGTGAAGCTAAACGAAACGGCGAACAAAGGGGTCCTAATTAATATTTCGTCGGCGTTCTTGGACGTTTAATTATCAAAGACTTGAACTGTACAGCCCAAGAATACCTCAGGTTCAACTTTAACACATTGTACGTAAAATTTTAAATCGATTAGAGCAAAACTGAAAATATTAGATTTTTTGAATAAGTCAAAAAAGATATCCTCTAAAACGATATGACCGTCCTGTCTGATAAGAGAGGTAGGGCATAGCAGCTTTTCCGCTCGAATTGGAGCGCTCTCCTGAGGAACTCCTTATTACACCTTACAGAAGATCACACTAAAATAACAGCACCTTTTGATCTAGTTGTATTTCTGTCGGTGAATTAAGTTCCAGGGCTTCACATACACGTCACTGGTATGGGATTGAGTCAAGGTAGGCAACGGTGCGAGTGATATTTTAATCGCAAGCGTCTAGGCTACGCTTGCTTACCATCAGGCGGGCCATAAGCTTGTTTGGCATCCTTTTAAAAAAAAGCAATAAGTGTAGTTGGAGACAGCTACTTTTGCAGACGCTGCGGATGATTTTTGGAAGAGTGAAAACTTCTTCGTGCAGGGAATTCCATTTTCAAAATTTTTAATAGAGAAATGACTGACCAAATAGTTCGTATGCTTTTTGGTATACTACGAATATTGGTCACAGTTGGCCAATGATACCGAGAGCCAGCATTATTTTTCTTTTTTTAAATATGCCTGACAGATGACTCCACCTCACCTTATGTTAAGTGACGGTAGAGTATAGCAGTAAAGCAGCAGTTGACTTTATGGCGGGATAGGAAAGCGTCATTTAGCAGTTTTGTTTTTCTTGTTAAAATTGTGTTTTGGTGGATTTTAGTGTCTAATAATGGTGGATTATTAACCACTAAGAGTTCGGGAACATGCACAAGTGTTGGCAAGTGAAACAAAATAGCGGGGAGGTTCCAGTAAATCCCCACATATTTACTGAAACATAGGGAAAGGGGGATTGACTTGACTGCCACTTACTTTGACTTGATTTATTACTTTGACCACGAATGCTATAGAATTTGTAAACATTTTAACACTTGACATTGGCTAAATGCACAAGCCGTGCGAAGCCATTTAGGAAAAAAAGTAGTTTGTCGCCAGCAGTTCCCGTGACACACATGTTTATCGTTTTCCCTATTAACAATTGTTTGTCTTATCTATTAATACTACACTACACTTAATTAATTCCTAAACCTTACATTTATTCTGAATAAAAAGTATCCTCTGTCTCAATCCATTTGATTAACTATATATGCTTGCCAAATCTAATAAAAATCCATTCTTATACTACTTTCAATAGCGCAATTATCGTCATCATTAAATCTTAAACCCCGCAATTGGGCACATTGATTGATTTAATTGTTGTCTGAAAACAATAGGGTTGGATTGCTAGTCCATCTGTACGATAATATCCTATTAACCACTCGACCCATTATATCAGTATAATGTTCTGATATGTATATTGTACATATCCCTATTAATAACCTTTAATAATAACCATTATTTCTTACCATAATCACAATGTTCACAATGTTGGTATTAATGGCTACATAAAAACAATGATACAAAAACATGCTTTTTTTTTACCAAATATAAAAGGTACGTATTGATCAGATTATGGTAGGTTGACACCTGAACTAGGATGAATCCTGTGTCTCAGGTAATCAACCCTCCACCCTATTCATAAAGTTGTGTACCATTTAGTAAACAATTTATTAATCCAGATGTTGTAACTGTTCTTAAGTTATTAATTCAATGGAAAAGCCAAAGGAGTTTGTTATGTGTGTTTGTGTGTGTGTGTGTGTATGTGTATGCGTGTGTGTGTGTGTTATCTTATTATTTTGAATATAGGTTCTGTATTTTTATAATCTAGGGTTTTTAAATATAGGAACTGTAGAGCTAGTAAACTGTCTCTTTTCCTATTATTTCAAAACAGCTGTTTCATTATGTGTCCAACAAGTGATTGATTGATTTAAACTTTTACAGTTACTAAGAATTTGATAATTATGGAGGAATCGCTACCACGGGCCTCTTGGTTTTTGCGAGTTCCCTCGTTACTCAGGGTAGCACTTCCGTGATGTATCAAATGAAATCAAACCTATTATCAGAATTAATGTTATATATATATATATATATATATTTGAGATGCAACGGATATCCGGTTGCTATCCGGTATCCGGCCTATCCGGCCATTATTTTACTAACCGGCTGAATACCGAGTTGTTGCTCACTATCCGGCCGGATACCGAATAGTGATTCTGTTTGGTATTTAACATTTGAAAAATGGTCAGTATACAAGAAAACAACAACAAATTATCAATATTCGTTTATTAGTATTTCGTTAATTATTACCTTTAACGTATAATTTAAACTTATTAAAAAGCCACATTTAAATTAGTTAAAAAATCCTATGATCAGCATTAGTATCTATTCAACCAATCGTAGCGTATCATATTTTTATTCTTAATCAAATAAAATAAGTGTTACCAAATAAATAAAAAGAGAGTATAATATTCATAATTAACTAACGGCAAGTTCTGCTTCCGCCGCACGAAGTTGAAGATGGACCACCGTAAATTTCGGATAATTTGTCGGAATGCTTGCTTTGCAAATGGTTTTTCATAGATAAAGTCCCTGCCTTCTTCCCTTCGCCACCACGAGATAATTGTAATTTGCAAATTAAACACACTACGTACTTTGCATCGTCTTTTTCTATTTGAAAGATAGTTCCACAACGGCGATCATTTATTTGCCATTATATTAGACAAATAAAATAAACAAAGAATGAAGTACGAGTTCACAATTACGTATACACAAGTATACACATTAAACATAAAAAAAACTTATCTTTTCAGCAAAATAGGCGGTTTTGTACACTGACCTAATAAAACTCGTTTCTTGCCTAGAAAACGACTCGCGCGAACCTTCAATACGTAACAGGTTGAAACCTGCACGACTCCCCCGCCGCCAAACTAAAATGTAGGTATCGTTTGGCCGAATATCCGGTATCCGGTATCCGGCCAAACACCTATCCGTTGCATCTCTAATGTATATATGTCATAAGATCAAGTTACAGCGGTTAACTCAGAAGCGACAGCCTGCGCCTATGAAACTTTCGACATAGTTGCAAAGTTGCAATCACGCCACAGCAGCCGCGATGCAAACTCGAGCGAATTTTATTTCACAGCTCTAAAATTAAAAAGTTCCATTTTTGAAATCCCGTTCGTTCTCCTTTTTGGTGAATAAATTTATCCGCGCTAATAGACTTGACTTCGTTCATTCGTTTAGAATGTTTGTAGTTGGGATTCTTTGTAAAAACTCCACCTAGTAGTAAGAATAGTTTATGAGTATTAAGAAAACAAGTAGGCGTTTGTGTAGACTTAAACTAACTATTTATTACCCAAATAAACTTATAAAAAAATCCTAAAATAGAAAAATGGTTTTACGAAATATTTCTATCCAAAGGTGTGTTCTAAAAGAATTTTGAATAGATAAGGGTTTTTATAGATTTACAATATCTCGAAGCGAGGAAGGGGTCCTTGCTCCGAAACTTTTCATAGGTAAAGTCGTAAAAGAGCTGTTTTACTTGGGTTTTATGGTGTCTGCCGAAGTAAGAAGTAAGCTTCGTCGGGCTGCAAATGACGGCTAAATCAATGGATGGAATAGATTTTTTCATCCCACCACCTCGGAAAGTGTAATTTTGCGCTTCGAAATCTGGCTGGAAAATTCTATTTTATTCGCTTGAGCGGCAAAGTAGATTTGAATTTAGAACATCACATATAATGAGTACTCAATATAATTGTAAATTCAAAACGTCATTAAACCTATTTAATGTAACCTCTATGGTGCCAAATTTATGATTAGAACTTTTTAAATTGTGAAAAAATTTAAATTTGGAACCTTCTTGGTTTCTTTGTTTTATTTGCGTGCTTCGCGCCATTCTAGTTTTTCACGTTTTATTGCTTAAATATTTTGTCATTATAAATTGTTTTCTTTTTCATTTTGTCATTTCCTCGCTGAGGTGGGATGAAAAGTTACGTATTGCACTCGAGTGGAAAGATTTTTCACCTTGTGCTCGTTTGTTTCCCTCGCTGACGCTCAGGATTCTAATTTAGAATCACTCGCTGCGCTCGTGATTCAACTTTAGAATCCTTCGCTTGCTCGGTCATCCAAATCGAGCACGCGGTTAAAAAGGAACTTTCCACTCTTGTATAATAAATAACTATTCTGAGCATATTATTTCTTCGTTTCAATATTATTTTAAGCATGAATCTACAAGTCTTATTTAATTAAAGTATAATAGACATAGAGGTTAGCGCATACGCCCGGACAGAGAAAAATATGTAACTAATATTGAAATCTAAAGATTCTTGAAGTAAAAACTTCTTTAGCGGCGTTGTACACTTTTTTTGCATGGGTAAAAAATGTTAAACTAGCATCAGGTCACACATAGGCTGATCGCATCATTACACACAGTAAAATTGGAAAGGTTGTTGACTTTTAATATATTGGATGAAATATAGTAATATTTTATTTTATCGTATTATAATAATAAGTTTCTATGCCACCATCAGGTGGGCCATATGTCTGTATGCCACCCTTTTATAAATAAAAAGATAATAATAGATATTTCAATTTAAAGCGAAGATTTACGCAACTTTATATTAATAATATAATTAATTGATAATTATAATATTTTCTATAATTGATAATATTTCCAACACTCACTCCAATTAACCTAGCCCCAAAGTAAGCACTGTAGGCTTGTGTTATGGGATACTAGGGTAACGGATAGAATACATATACTGATACATATTACATATATAAGTAATTCATATATAGTATGTAGTATAATGCTCTGCCCGCTCACGTGTTCCCTCCCTCTTACAACCTGGGCTCCTTTAAAAGAGAAGAGAAGAAGCAACATGCAGGCCGGCAGAGTGAGGTGGCTGGTGTGACAGGTAGGACTGCTGTATCAGCTATCTTCGCGTCTGGACTTCACCTTCACTTAACATCAGGTGGGGTGGAGCCATTTGTCGGACCTAACTATAAAAAAAAAGTATATTTATGTAGAAATACAGATTAAACATCCATGACTGGAGTACAAATGCTCGTTTCATCACACAAACATCTGCTCCCACCCGGATTCGAACTCGGGACCTCTAGAGTAGTCATCACCTTCAAAACCCGGCGTATATACCACTCGGCCACGGCGGTCGTCGTCGTCTCTTTATAGTTATTCATTACTCGATGGTGTGTTAATAACGTAAAACTCATATGAAAATTTTTCACATAAAACGAAACAAACTTTCATCCGCTGAAAACATTACATCTTCTTAATGTATCGACTTTAAGACTTGGCGTTTCTCAGAAAGTTGTATAGCAACAATGATTGATCGTCTCGATATGAATAATGTAAAGTGTACAATGAAGTAAGTAATGTAGAATGAAGTAACTTTAGCCTCGTGTTTACTCGGAATGCTGGTCTGATAATAAATTACTCCCATGGAAGATAATAATGTCGTACTTCGATATTCGCAAAATTGTTATGGAAGTAAATTACAAAGTAAATACGCCCATTCACTGGTTACGTGTTCACGTCCAAGCTGCTAGTTCAATTTTTCAAGTGCTAATAGAGAAATACTTATTTTTAAAGAAGACTAGCAAACCCGGCGAACTCCGTTTCGCCACCAGATTTTATGTAACATTTCGTTTGGTGATTAAAAGAAGATTTTTTTTTAATTTTTCCTGAATTTTCTTTGCTATAAACCTCACGGAGCCCGAGACCTTTCCAACGAATGCAAACCCGTGGAAATCGGTTCGTGCGTTCTGGAGCTATAGCGTCAGGAAGGAAAACCCGACTTATTTTTATATAGTAGATAAGTTAACATTATTTTGTTACTAAACCGCCTCAGCTCAAATAGGTATACGATGAACATAAAACCTACCCTTTTCAAATAAAAACATCATATATTTTTTTTAATCTCTAAAAAAATTATTGTAAAAACAATATTAGGTTTCTTAGTAGTTGATTTTTGTTAAGTCCATTTTTTAAATCTAACACAGGCAAAGCTGAATTCGGAAATCGGACACATTTAAAAAGAAGTTTTAGTCAATTTCCTTCCTTCCAATATTTAATAAGGTACTTTAAATAAAATCTCTTGCAGAACTAACTACCCGCACCCCTCGCTTTTCGGGCGAATGCACTCACCATTATGCTATCGCGGCCCTGATGGCCGTATTGAATTCGTTCTAGCCTTTCTCAAGCTGCAAGGCAGCGCCATCTCTTCGCATTGTAGATAAATACAATTTTGAAATGAATACCTTTACAAGTATTAAACATTTGAAAGAAGAAATAGCAATTATAGTAATAATTTTTATTTTTTAAGCATGTAACTGCTCGCTGTTTAAATCTAAAGAAAATATTACTAGGAAGAATTCGACACGGCCATCAGGGCCACGATAGGATAATGGTCAGTGCATTTACCCGGATAGCAAAGAATGCGGGTTCGAGTCCCGTCTGCTGTCTGGTCCGCGTGGAATTTTTTCTGGTAATAATTTATTGAGATTTGAACATCGAGCAGTTACATGCTTAAAAAATAAAAATTGTAACTGTAAAACTAACTACCCAACAACGTCAAATTCCTATGCCGACACATTAATTACCCTTGAAGCGTGATCGTACAACCTATATGGGAGTAATACTTCAAGCCGTCCTACTACGTCATCGCGGCACTATTCTCCGACAACTATCAATCAAGCACACATTTAATATCGGGACGTGATTGGCACGCGCGGGCCAGCAACGGGCCAGTCATGCTCGTTGGCAGAAGGTGACGAGGCTATTGCTGGTCCAGCTATTCATAAAGGCTTACTACGCTGCCCGTATAAGTTTGTGCCTTGATCCGTTTTGTGTATTAGCATGTCAAACGCGAAATTCAAGTAGGTACATACTGGGAAAGGTTAAATAACTTTGTATTATATGACGGCGAATCCATAAGGTTGCGATCACCAGATACACCATTCTCTTCGTTCATTTTGTTGGGACACGAAATAACACCACAGACAGCTAATCAATATCTTCTTTAATGATTTAATAACTTTACTAATCACAAATATTCGCAGATTGATTGGATGGGAACGGATGTCTTTCGTGAGAACACTCTAGCTTGCACGCGCTAACCAAACTGACTAATCGACGTACCCCCGCCCCGACGTAACAATGACATTGACGTATTGTGTGTTTGACAACTGACAGGCTGAATGCTGTCACGAGCGACATCTAACTATCAGTGTAGATAACGTCTTGTGTGGGTTACGCGTTGCGACATATAGATAATACGGGATTGTTACCGAGTACCTTGTTTTTTATGAGTCCCCGATATTTCGGCACTGTTGCAAGCGCTATGATCACGGAGTAACTGAAGTAATTGCGGGTAGACGTTATTGGCAGACATATCGGTCTACCCTCTGACGTCGTCTTTTACTGCGTTCGATACCCCTACCACCGGTCACATTCTCACTATTCACTCGCATTTGTTCCCGGCACACAATTTCAATAACTTGTTGTAAACTAACTTTGGAGTAAATAATGTTCAGATGCTTCTTGCGTCTGTCTTTATTTGCACTAACCCCTTGATTGCGACAATTTAGGAGGGGTATGGCATAGCGGATTTTCCGCCCGTCTGGGGAAGTAATCTCTACCTTACAGAAGGTCACTGTGAAATGACAGTACCTTTTTTTTTACATTAAATGGTGTTACGCTTGACGGCCACGCGACTGATGAAGAGCGACGTAGCATCCTAAGGTGGGACGCGTTTGCCTAGAAGAAACCGATTCACTTGCGACTTGAAGAGCCCCAGATTATAGGTGACTGGAAACAGAGATTCCGGCAAAGAGTTCCACAAGCTAGCTGTTCTGACGATATAGGTGGAAGCAAACCGTTAACTACGAGTTTGCGGGACCTCTACGGTATATCTGTGGCGTTTTACCTTTTGGTGGTGTTGTGTTTCTGCGGAGAGTAAGGTTTTAGAGCTCCACAGAGTAGGGGATTGGGTCAGGTAGGCTACGGCGCATGCCCCTGCGACGGTGGGGTGTCCTACGGAACGCGGATGCCCAATGCACGGAGATGAGCCCGCGTAGACTACTGTGCGAGTAGGCCTACGCGAGCCAGCGCCCTGCGCATGCTCGTGGCCCGCTCAATAGGGGTGATGACGGGGTACATTAAACGAAAGTATATTTAGTCCGTCAGTTAGATGATCAAAAAATAATGGACACGTATTTTTTCTTTGGGCAATCAACCAAAAAATGACAAAGTTATAGCGCGTCAAAGTTTGGGAGTAGGGGCTCGTGACGTCACTTTTGAGTGAATTTTCACTTATAAGTGTACTCAAACGTGACGTCATGCGACTTTTCAAATCAATATATCTCTGCAATGTTTATATTATGTGAAAAAAGAAAAAATACGTGTCTTTTTGATTTTTGTCTTTTTGATAATATACCTGATAAACGAAGAAAAAAAAATTTGTCATCATCCCTATTATGGCAAGGCGAAGTTCCCGAGGAGTTGTGTGGTATGGGCGGGGACGGTGCGTAAACGCATTCTCCCCATTAGAAAAAAAGGTTGGCTACGGCGCGAGTGTTTTTTTTTAATGGTAAGTCTATAGGCTATAGCGGCCGCTAACCATCATGCGGTCTAAACGCTTGTTTGACACCTTTTTAAAATAAAATAACAACAATGGAATCTGTTTATAATGACATCGGAGGGAATTAACTATTTTTATTATAAGGTGTCTGATTATATTACAGACAAAAATGCTTGGGTTTAAACTATTTCAATCATTCCAACAGGTTTTCTATATTAAATATATCATAATTGTATTGACGTTGTAACAACATAATGATTTGTAAATGTTGTTACATTAGAGTTTTTTCGCTCGTTTTTCTCCGCAGATAAAAAATATGTCCATCACGAGTGGTGGGGAAAAAAAAAATTGTTGAATCAAAGAGTTGTGCTAAACATCCAATTTGAATAAAGATATATTGATTTCTGATTTAACATAGACGTCATAATAAGCGGATGCCATACAAAGCATTTTGTGAAAAAAAGGTAACTATGTACTTACATATATTCAATTAAAATAATAATTGCACGTAATAAGTACATACGATACATGTTATGTATGTACTATATTTTTAATTTTTTTAATGTAACTAATCTGTAATTTTCGTGTTCTTTTTTCATTTTATTGTAAGAACAGTCTCTATTGTTGGCGGCGGTGTTGAGATAACATTTTTTTCACAGGATATCACAAAAAACAATGCTTGACCTTCAAGTGTAATTAGATAGAGACTTATTTGTATAGACTCTTTTAGTTAATTAGATAATATTTAAATATATAATACAATGTTAAGTGTCAATTATTCACTGAGATTCAAAAGAAGTACCGAACGGGGACTTTTTGGCGGGATCGGGAAGCGGCACTTTAGCAGTTTTGTTTTTCTTGTTAAAAATTGTGTTTTGGCGGATGTTAGTGTCTAATAATGGTAGTTTATTAACCACTAAGTGTTCGGGAACATGTACAAGTGATGGCAAGTGAAACAAAATAGCGGAAAGTGTCTTTCGACGTTCCCTCAAGAAGTCCACGGGGAGGTTCCAGTAAATCCCCACACTTTTACAGAAACATAGAGAAAGGGGCATTGACTTGACTGCCACTTCAATTTGATTTAATACTTTGAACACGAGTGCTATAGTATTTGTAAACATTTTAACACTTGACATTGGCTAAATGCCCAAACCGTGCGATGCCATTAAGAAAAAAAAAACAGTAACGAACGTCGTCAGGAATAAACGAACATTACCGAAGGTGTAAAGAATTATGTCGATCATTATAACTTGACATAATTTATTAAAAATGGGTCATAATAAACAACACTGTAAGGGAAGTCATTATATACGACTTTTATTATAAATAATTTTATATGAAAGCCAAACTCGGTAGTGTAATTACGTCATTATAATCGGTTGGTCAATATAGGCGGAGTCCTAATAAACGGTTTCTACTGTATTCTTTTATGCAAGTTTTTGAAGTGAAAACTTCTTTAGCGGCGTTGTACACTTTTTTTGTATGGGTAAAAATGTTAAACTCGCGTCAGGTTAAACTGATCGCATCATGACACATAAATAAAATTGGAAAGGTTAATGACTTTCAATATATTGTACGAAACATAGTAATACTTTATTTTACCGTATTATAATAATAAGTCTCTATTTAGGACGTCCACGTGGCAGCTTTATTGCGAAGAAAATGCATTTTTTTACAATAGATGTCGCTAGGTGCGCTTAAACGTGATTCATGTAAGTTGATTTTTTTATTCCAAAATATAAAAAATGCACAACGTTAATATTCAAGTTTTCACTTCTGCCGGCAGTCCCGGAGTGCAACCTATCGTTTTTTTTAAGGAAACTTTATATGTTGTATAATAAAATCCCATGAACGAATACTAAAGTCTACATTGGCGCCAAGGGGCAAGGACGGGTCACTAGTTTACGATGATTGTTGACCTTATGACGTCATTAATATCAATTTTCATTAACCACTGAAGATTGACAGGACACCCACTGTTTAACTAACAAATAGGCAATTACTAGCTTCACCGAAGCCTACGATGCTATTGTTTCACCATTAAAATGCAAATACAACAATTAAGCGTCTCATTTCAAGACAGGCTTCCTTTACCTTATTTATTATTTTCTGTGCCTTGTAGTTACAGAGGCTTTTGTACCAAAGAATTATTCACTTTTAAAATTACTATTCTAGGATACAACTTAATGTAGAGCCTGTGCGGAAAGGGAATAGGCGTGGCGAAAAACGGAACTAACATTAAGATTTTTATTTGGCAATCAAACTCAGCAATCCGTAAAACGTCAAAGTTTTATATTGATACGGATTTGTTTGTTGTGGTGATTTCTTGCGGCTTTTTGTATTTAATCATGTCTAAAAGGGGTAAAACCTTACAAATACGGTAGAAAAGCACTACAGCGCCCTCTAATCTAAATCCCATTCTCTTTCCGCACAGACCCTAGTAGCATTTTGCAATGAAAAATCTAATCTGCTACAACTGACAGAAACTTTGTTTCTTCCCGTGGTTCGTGACATCGCAACCTCTAGAAATCTTATACCCTGGCCCTCAAAGCTAAGTATCAGAAGGATTTTTTTCTAAACTATAACCTCCTTATTAATAAATGATGAATAAGCTTAGACAGCTTAGCTTTAGCTTGGCTTGTGCCCCAGTAGTGGGCAAGGGCGGATCCAGAGGGGGGGTCATGGGGGTCATGACCCCCCCTGGGCTGGGTCCATCTGTACCCACTTCGCAATCTGTACTTCAAATTCTGTATCCACTGTGACTTGACCAGACTATATGACCCCCTCTGGCGCCAAAGCTGGATCCGCCCTTGGTAGTGGGGACATTAATAGGCTGATGATGATGAAGTGTTGACAAGTATTTTGTTTCTGTCACTCAAATTCTGTTTGTCATTCAATGAATAGAGACAAAATATGGAGTAAATAATCCCAGCTTATTCTTCGTTTATTAATAAAGGGGTAGAAGTCACAGATTTCTAATAAAAACATTTTGTAACAAATGTAATCAGCTTTCTTTGAAACTGTAGTTCAAACTAAAACTCTTTTTTGTGTTCTTTTTATTTCCAAAGTATAGTACTTTTTATTTTTTAAGCATGTTGATGTATAAATCTAAAGAAAATATAACTAGAAAAAATTCCACGCGGACCAGGCAGCAGATGGGAATCGAACCCACCCTTCGCTATCTGGGCGAATGCACTGACCAATTATGCTACCGCGGCCTTGATGGCCGAGTCGAAATTCCTCTAGCCATTCTCAAGCTTCAAGGCAGCGCCATCTCTTGTATCGCATTGTAGGTAGCCCACTACAGCTTGTGTACTTAAATAGTTATTGCCTTTTTTAAAAGTGTGATACTAAGTTTTGCAGGTCAGTGTATTTATACTTGCGGGCGCCCGCGACTCCTACCGCGTTAACTTCTTTTGTTGAAAATTCCTTAGGAACCTAACATATTTCCGGAATAAAGAGTATCCTTTGTCTCAAGCCAGGCAATAAACAACATGTGTGCTTATTTCATCTAAAACCCGTTCAGCCGTTTTTGCGTGATTGAGTAACAAACATGCAAACATACAAACTTTCACATTTATAATATTAATGGGCAGGTCCAAGGTGGGGCTTGCCGGCAAAATTTTGGGGCGGTAAAATTGACTTACGGCCAGCCGTAAAGTACGTCTTTAAAGGGCGGCAAAAATCTTTGCCTGGAGCGGCAACATTTCTAGATCTGGCCGTGTTAGTAGGAAGTAGGATACTGCTGGAGCGCAGGACAATAGAAGGGTACGCTTCTTGCTACAGTCTTTTTTAAAAGGAAGGTAGTTTCTCAAACAAGGGGCCATCAACAAAAGCGAAAAAGAAAATAAAAAAGAATGAAGCTCGAGGAAAGGGTTCCATATCACGTTTCCTGTTAAACGAAGCCAATACTTAAGCAGTTAGTGTCACACTAGCACACGGGCCACACGCCACAAAGTGGCTGAAGCGCGCGACAGCGACAGACTAAGGTAAGGGAGAGAGGGGTGGGGAATCGCGCGAGTGACGTGTGGCGGCGTTTTGTATCGGCGCATTAAGTGTCGCCGCACACGGCCACACGCTACAGCCACAAACGCCGCTACGAGAAGCTAAAAGCGGCTACTAAAGTGGCTGAAGCGTGCGACAGCGGCCGACTAAGGCAAGGAAGAGAGGGGTGGGGAATCGCGCGAATGACGTGTGGCGGCGTTTTGTATCGGCGCATTAAGTGGCCGGTGCGGGCCACAAGAAGCGAGCAACGACGATTTGTAGCGTGTGGCGGCCACCGGCGTACCGTGTGTGGCGAGTCCATATAAATTGTATGAAAACTACAAGAAATCGGTGGCGGCGTTTTGTGATTGTCGTCGGTGGCCCGTGTGCGGCGACACTAAGACTTATGAATTTCTTTTTGCCTTTCCATTACTTTATTTTTTTTAAGCATTTAACTGCTAGATGTTTAAATCTAAAGAAATTTTAGGGCGCGGTAGCATAATGGTCCGTGCATCTGTCAAGATAGCGCAGGGTGCGGGTTGAGTCCCGTCAGCTGCTTAGTACGCGTGGAATTTTTTCTAGTAAAAATGTTTCATTACTTTTTTGGCAACGAATAGTTTGTTTTGAGTGTACATTCAACTATGTGGTATGTATTATTAAATCATAAGGCTTTAAAATGTGCTAATCAAAACATTGACTTTGATATTCATATTGTAATGATAGAAAAAGTTTTATTTTATTTTTGAAAATGGCACTAAAACACCATTGTAATTTTTCGAAGATATCGTTTTTGTCACTCGAAACGATCTAAGGATATTAATTATTTTTTAAACTTTTAAATAAATCTGCATCACGTCATGGTAGAATAAAAAATGAAAAAAAAACGAACATACAAACACGCATACCTGAACTCGTTACAATCCTTTTTGGCATTCAAGTAAAAAGACTGTGGCAGATTTCCAGTCAGTCACCAATGGTACCAACTTATTAAGAATTTTGACGTTAGTTATAACCATCTGTCTGCGCTCTTACAATGTATACCAACCGTTAGGAGATGAAATGGATGGATCTAAGTGCAGGTAATATTTTAATATCGCACAGCACCTGTCGTTTTAATAAATGCTCCACAAAGTCGCAATATCGCTTTTGAAGGTACGCCCGGTTTAATATCGGCCAAGGATTACGTGTTATTCTAGTATACACAGTTTAAAGTATGTACTAGATACTCTCTGGTGTCTAGTTGTAGTATCTACTTTAAAATGTTTATACTTTCATTCATACTAATAGTGGTTTCATACCTCTCTTGGTATGGCAACTATTTCAAATTTGTTTAATTAAGTCGGTTTCTTGTAATTGAGACCAATATGCATTCACTTACATAATTCCATTTCTTCTATAGATGTTGGCCAAGCGAAGGCCAATAACAACGTATAGATAGCATATTTATCTTGCCTTGTCATCGCTTGGTATCCCTTGCCTAATTTCCTGAGTAAGGGGAGTCGCCAACGTGCCATTATCTAACATTTGCCTCAAGTCGTCCATAATTGGCCACCAGCATTGGTCTTCTTCAAACTTGTCCAAGGTCTAAATGGCAGGTCTTGCCTTGTATCAGTTTGGCTACGCTCGAATTGGGTTAAGCTCGGCCAACATGTATTGGCAGCTTAACACATCAACCTATGATGACATCCACCAGAAATATCCATAGTTTTTATTTATTAAAAAGGTGTACTCCTTAGAGTCGTAATAAATTATTTTGATTTTTAAGCATATAACTGCTTGATGTTTCAATCTAAAGAAATTTTTGGGATGGGATTTTTTTGGGTTGGATATGCGTGTGCGCTCTTCCCGACAAGCATGAAAGTTGGAGGGTAACTCAGCAAAGGCTGAAACGCTACGAGCGCCACACGCGACAATGAAAAAAACAATTGAAAAACAATTAAGAGAGGTGCGTGCACTGCTCCATTTCCCTATGTCTTATGCACCGCCTAATGTTGGGTTATTTAAGAAAAAAAAGTCCGTGCACACTGTTTTTTTTAGCAAAGATAACTCTGCAATCGTGGTATGATTGTGCGTGATCAAAATGATATCACGTAGGGTGTCTCCAAGCTCTAAAAGCATCATTTCAAGTGAAAATGTGGCTTTATGTTTATAAAATAAACCTATACTCAGACGTGCGTGGCATTCCACGCGAATGAAGTCGTTGGCACAGTAACTTATGTACTTTACTAAACATCTATCAATTTGAAAACCGCAATAACTCACGCCGACGACGTGGCAAAGACAATGTAGAAAGGGAACTTTTCTATAGTCATTCCTCGCCGGTGTGCTTTCTGCGGTTAAAACTTTGCCTCTATTGAATGTTCATTTCTTTATCTCTACGCATATTTCTACTCTAAGATAAAAATTATTAGCTTACATATATGTATGATTAAACAAGCTGTGCCTACAAAACAAGGATATTTTCCGTCAATAAATAAATAAAGTTTCGTGCATTAACCCGTAAAAACTAGTTTTATTTAATGAGTGATGTGCGTGAAAATCTAAGAAACAAATAGGATATTTTTCCGCGGTAAAACGTAGCCTATGTTAAAACAGGCTGTCAGCTAACTCCATACCAAATTTTATTAAAATCGCTCCAGTCGTTTAGACGTGAAGAAGTAACCAACATACACACTCACAAACTTTCGCCTTTATAATATTAGTGTGATTGTATATTCAATGTAGTACATAAATTGATTGAGCGGAAACCAAATTAACTTCCTTGTTTATTACTATCTGTAGCGTTCTTAACTTGATGTTAAGTGACTTACATTATATAGATAGATAACATTTTATTGTGCACACCACATTAAATATTACACACTAGGACAAAACTTAAAATAGTGAATAACTGGCGGTCTTATCGCTATATAGCAATTTCTGCCAGACAACCATAGGATGGAGAGATGAAATTTAATAAAAGAGGGGGTGTGCTCATACAACAAATAAAAATAATTACCATAAAAGATTCACGATAAAACATACTCATAAATATCTACCATGCAAGTATACAAATATTAAATGAATGAGTAGAGAGACATACACATACATACATACATACAGTTGGAACAACACAAACGACTACTGTGAAAGGAAAAAATCTTTTATCTGCTCCTTAAATAATATCTGGGTACGTCTGATGTTAACGGGGAAACAGTTCCAGAGGCGCACGGCTTGAACACAAAAAGAATATTTATAAACCCACAGGAAGAAATTATATAGTTGAAATGCTACATAAAAAAATATCGGTCATAGATTTAATTTAAGACTAACACAATGGAATGATATTGGTGTGGTTTAGTGTAAAAGTGGAGCAAGTAAAACTTTTCATATCAATACTAGAAACAGTCCTTTCTCGACTGGGAATCGAACCAGGGCTGCCCACGTAGCTTGTTAGGTATGAAGTTTTATGAAAATGAAATATATTTGTTCCTTAAGTTTTCACGTACACCACTCATTAAATAAAACAAGTTTACGCTAGTTAGGGTCAAATAAATAAACTCAAAAATAAAGTACTTAAACTTAATAAACTGTCAAAAAGGCTCACTGATGTGACTGGTGATCAAGGCTGGCAGCTATATTGGTCAACGGATCAGCCTTGCCATCCAACGTAGCAATGCTGCCAGCCTTTTGGGCACCATTCGTGACGGCGGCGCTACGGATGACATATTTTTTATTTTGTAAATTTCTATATTATTTAAGTAGTTAAGAAGGTAAGGTAATTTGGATTGTAAATTATTGTCATCAAGTACTTTTTAGGTTCTGTTATTCAAATATATCTATTGATTTAATAAAATAAAAAACATAAAGTACTTTATAAGTTAAATGAGCTAATAAAATCATACATAGATAATATATTATTTACATAATCTTTCAATGAAGTATTTATGTATTTTGACAACCTCCGTGGCCGAGTGGTTTGTACGCCGGGTTTCATGGTGTCGCCGACACGAGAGGTCCCGGGTTCGAATCCCGGTGGGGGCAGATGTTTGTGTGATGAATACAAGCATTTGTACTCCAGTCATGGATGTTTAATATGTTTTTCTATATAAATATACTAATACATGTACAGTATATGTATTCTATGCGTTATCCTAGTATCCCATACACAAGCTTTATTATTAGCCTAATTTGGTGCTTATTTTGGGGCTAGGCTAATTTGGGTGAGTGTTGGAAATATTTATTATTATGATTATTTATTTATAGGTATACGAACGCTCAATAAAAGTCTTTCGAAAGTAAATTATAAAAAAAAAACGACGGGTTGCACTCTGGGAGTGCCGGCAGAAGTGAAAACTTGAATATTAACGTTGTGCATTTTTGATATTTTGGAACGGTTAGGGAATAATTTTGCACGAATTGCTTTAATTATCAGTATAAAAGTATTATCATGTATGTGGTACAATACAAAATTTATTTATTGCGCTATCGTATACAGACATGACAATTTATATTACATTGAAAAAGATTATATCTCAGAAAAATCAATCACATTTAAGCGCACCTAGCGACACCTATTGTAAAAAAATGGATTTTCTTCGCAATAAAGCTGCGACGTGGACGTCCTAGATAGAGACTTATTATTAAAATACAGTGAAATAATGTTACTATGTTTCGTCCAATATATTAAAAGTCAACAACCTTTCCAATTTTATTGTGTGTCATGATGCAATCAGCCCACGTGTTTAACTTGACGCGAGTTTAACATTTTTTACCCATACAATAAAATGTGTACAACGTCGCTAAAGAAGTTTTCACTTCAAAAATCATAATTCTGACGACGCAGCCTGATAACGATGTAGAACGTCAAGAAACAAACAAATTAAAGCATTTAACTCGTTGAAGCCCTCCCTTTAACCATAGGGTATTTGACAGTATTAAAAATAAAGTGCCAATTGTAAGCATCTGTATTTAGAATGAATATTGGCAGGAGTTTTTACTATTTTTACAGAAAAAATATTCATAATTTTACTAAAAACCCACGATAAATATAATAGTTTTCTTGTCTATTGTCACGTGACCCAAAACGCTTTGGATTGGTGGAGCCTAAAATGACGTCACACGCAAGTAAACTTCCTGTTACAGTGACATTTGATTGTATGGTTTGACGTTTTAATGACAGTCGTGTGACGTCACACACCAGTGAGCCGCCATATTGCCCAGAGATACGTTTTCCGCGGCAACTTGAAAAAGAGTTTTTGAATTAGTTTTTTTACCGAATTACATAATATAATGATGAATATCCACTTTTTATGGACTCTATAAACATTAGTGAATAACATGAGATCGTTTTTTAAAACTTGTCAAATACCCTATTACAACAGATGTGACGCGACATGCTAAGAAAGAAAAAAAGACATGCATGATCGCAAATATTTTTCAATCATAAAAATATTTAAATTATGAAAATCTAAACCGAGAAATTTAAATGGAAGGCAACTGGCAAACATTCGTGTTTGCTGTATTCATTACGTCACGGTGGATTTTTTAACAACATACGAATAAATAAACCGACGGACATCAATTTGTTCGGTCAAATAATTCGGGAATCGGTTCAACAAACAATTCATTAAACTCGCCCGATGAGGTCAGGTTGGAGGATACGAATCGACATTGGTACCGCCTCTATTACGTAGCAATATGAGCTATACTCGTAGTATGAGAATCACGACATTGAAAACACAACTGTATCAACATGCTTGAGTTGCTTTTGGAGTACGTTTTATAATTTTTATTTAAATAGCTACATACAAGTTTATTTACAATAGGGTATTCGACAGTATTAATAAAATTAAGGTACAAAAACCTTTTTAAAAACAAGCTTTTATTCAAATGCGCTAAAAAGAAAAAAAGAAAATTTAGTTAAAGTTTGTTTCTAAATAGATTTTCAAATTTTAGAAGTCCGCCATATTGGATTGAGAGTGACGTCACATTTTTTTCGAGTTACTCTCAGCAAGCCCTTTAATTTGATACCCATATTGTAGGAATGCATTAAAAATGATTGGTCCGCCATTTTGGGTATGCCGCCATATTGGATTTAGAATGACGTCACACTGTTAAGCATGCATTGTCATCCGAACTGAACGAGCATACCAAATTTCAGCTTAATCGGTTGAGGGCAAGTGCTTTAAAATTGAGTTGTAAGATTTGACCGTAACAAACATACATAGCAAGTTAAATAAAAGCTTGTAAAAATAAAGTGCCAATTGTTAGCATCTGTGTTTAGAATGAATATTGGCAGGGGTTTTGACTATTTTACAAAAAAAATATTCATAATTTTACTAAAAACCCACGAAAAAGATAATAGTTTTCTTATCTATTGTCACGGGACCCAAAACGCTTGGGATTGGCCGAGCCTAAAATGACGTCACACGCAAGTAAACTTCCGGTTAAAGTGATATTACATTGAATCGTTTGACGTTTTAATAACAGTCGTGTGACGTCACACACTAGTAAGACGCCATATTGTCCAGAGAAACGTTTTCGCGGCAAATTGAAAATGGAGTTTTTGATTTGGTTATTTTTACTGAAATACACAACAGAATAATGAATATCCACTTTTTACGGACTCCATAAACATTAGTCAATAACGTGAGATCGTTTTCTAAAACTTGTCAAATACCCTATTGTTTTTATGTTAAAAGGATTGGGAACAAGCATATTATGCCGCCAGATTATAAGCGGCCACCATAAGCTATAGACGCTTACGTTACAAAAAATATCACTGCCGTTGCCTACTCTAACCCAATCCCCTACCCTGTGTATCGAAGCAATATTCTCACACGAATAAATCTCCTTTATTAATCAGCTGTTTCATTCAAACGTTTATCCTCAAGCAAATGTATTCTATGGTTGCTTTCCAATTACAGAGCATAATGCGACTCAGTGCCGCACAATGCTGAATTATGCTGATGCTTAATTGGAACGCGAATTCGTTTTCAAATGCACCAGCAGAGTGCGCTAAGTTCAGTGTTGAAAAAAAAAGTCAATGTTTGTACCTTCATCCATACTTATATTTATTTTTTAACAGTTTGAATGAACTTTGATTATTTAAAAAAAACAATTTAATGAAACGAAAGCTTTAATAATTTTTCAACAATAAATAATATTACTAACGATAACATATAAATAAAACATTTCGATCAATGCCAACTTAAAGAAAAAACTTGTTAATTTTCTGTCTCTAAGTTGGTACAATTGCACGCATCACACGAAAGCATCACTTTTGAGAGTGCTCAATTGTGCGAAGCGTTGCTGTAGTTGGAACACTCAACGTTAAGCATTATGCGCTATAATGCTGTAATTGGAAAGCAACCTATAATACAAATACCAGTCTAGTAGTTTATCATCTGAACTCCATTAGCATCTCGCTTAGGCTGGATCAGGAGATTCACGATTTCATTTCCTATTAAAAAATCCTTGCCGCTAATAGTACAGTCATTTGGTAGTTTTACCTAGAAAGTTTTCCGGGAGTTTTGAAAATTGGTAAATTTATAGATTTTGAGATGCTCTTTCCGAATTTCGACTTTGCCACTTCGAATTTTTGCCGCTCGCGCCGCCATATTGGAATAATGACCCAAACCCCAAACGTTTTATTCCAATGGGCAGAAATCTACTAAACAGACTTGAAAAAAAAATGCAATTTGCTAAGGGGACTTTATGATTATTTATGTGTCAATAAACAACACACTGGGTTTTAAGTTTGTGTTATTTAAATCTTTCAAAATTTTCGTACACTTCAACTATTGTGACAGTCAAAACAATATATTTTCTATATAAGTAAAAAAATTGCAAAGTAAAATTAGTGGCTCGCCTGGTAGTAAGCGATCGGAAAAATGTAAAGATAAAGTTATTTACAAAATAGTCGTTTTATTTTTAATAATTCGTCTTGGGTTTACCATGGTCACATTTGCGAGAAATCAGTACCCTCAGCACGAACCAATATTGAATTCCAATATTCAAATGTGTGCTGATTTTTCGTTCTCGTTACATCCGTTATGGCGCTGCTGTTCAAGTTTCCATACAAAATTTGACACTGACACTTCGCACTTGCAAACTATTCGATTTCGATATTGGTTCGTGCTAGGGGAACGATACCTTAATCTAATTAATGTAATGAAGCAAAATTTTCTAATAAGAAAATCGAGCGCATTTCCAATTCGCACCAAGAGCGACTTCTAAAAATGAGAAAAACATCTTTCGTCTCTTTTTCTTTTTATAGTTAAACAAAAGTATATATTAAAACTTCCAAGGAACTTTGATCGAAATAAAAAAAAACCGTATAGGATACACACGGTGCTCCGCCACGTACGATAAAATACTTTACCGCACGCTCCGTTGTATGGCCCGTAATTTTGAACTTTCGAAGGATTACACAACCTCCGTAAGTGCATTTTTTTAGCAAATGTGTTGCAAAATTACTTTTTATTCATTATTATACTCTTTTATTTTTTAATTTATTAAATAACCATGTCATAGGCTATGCTATTAGGCTAATGGTAAAAAAGAAGCGCACGCATTCGTAGTCTGAACTTAATTTCCTGCGCTTCCCAAACAATTTTCTGCCAATTGACTTTTGTTTTCAAGATTTCAGAAAAGTTATGCAAAATACTTCTTTGTTACCTAGTTACTTTGTTTATTTTAAGTAATTGTTTCTAGAGTAGTGACTGTGTATGTAACTATTTTCTGCCAATTGACTTTTGTTTTCAAGATTTCAGAAAAGTTTTGCAAAATACTTCTTTGTTACCTAGCTACTATGTTTAATTTCAGTAATTGTTTCTATGAGTGAAGATACAGTAGTGTATGCAACTAATATAATTTAGGTATTAGAACACTCGAGTCAAACTACTGTTATATTCGGCTTCGTCTCTTGCGATAAACAGACTATCGTGTTTTAATTAATTTATTTATTTATTCAAGTTAAACATGCAGGCTTACAGAATAATCCAAAACGCCGGCAAGTCATACATAATAAATATTAACAATCATAGAAGGTATTCATTAAATTCAATAAAAATAAGAAGAAGAGATAATCAAATAATAATAACAACAACAACAACAAAAAACAGTAATGTCAAATAGTACTTAATAGAAACAAAGTCAAATCACCCATTGTAAAAGTATTATTAATTAATGTTATAATAAAATAATTAATTATGTCAAATCAATAAAACAATTACTAATGTCATATCTAATGTGAAGTAAGAACAGATAATGTCAAATATACTAATTTAATAAATAATGTCATGCCATTTTAGTTATAAATAAATGAATTGTCAAATTCAGAAATAATCAATGAGCTATTTTCTCTAGAAACTCAAGTGCAGCCGCCACTAGCTTTGTCAAAATTTAATACCTTTTCTTATATGATAATCGCATAACCCCACTGTTTTTCTCTCTGATCACTTTATTATTTGTGACGTCGAACTAATAGAAAATATGAGGGAGAATTGTCCTCTATGCTCGGCTGCATTCATTCGCGTCACGTCGCCGCGACCGCGGTGCCTCTGACGGCTCCAATGAAGCCAACTCGACCCCCTTAATGGCTCCACGACGTGAATAACAACTTCTGAATCAAAAGCAAGGGTTGAATATTAAATAAAAAACTCATAACTTTGTTTAGAGTTACGGAGTGTGTTTTAAAACAATTTGCCAATGTCCTGTCTGCGTTGACGCTACGGTCGCTACGTAACCAGTAACTTTATGGAAGGGTTGTGAGGGTAAAAACCTTTAAACTTTATTAATTGAACGGATATGAATTTAAATGAATGAATAAAGTTGGTGAGTCAGTCACGGGATTGATTGTAGCCAAAATCAATGCTATATGTGTCTGACGACCTGCGTGGCCGAGTGGTTTATACGTCGGGTTTCAAGGTGTTGCCTATTCAAGAGGTTCCCGGGTTCGAATCCCGGTGGGGGCTGATGTTAGTGTGATGAATTGGACCATTTGTACTCCAGTCATGAATGTTTAAGTAATATGTATTTCTATATAAATATACTTATATATGTATCAGTATATGTATTCTATCCGTTACCCTAGTATCCCATATCATAAGCCTACAGTGCTTACTTTGAGGCTAGTCTAATTAGTGTGAGTGTCCATCTGTACGATAATATCCTATTAACCACTCGACCCATTATATCAGTGTAGTGTTCTGATATGTATATTATACATAGGAACTCTGCAGCTGGTAAACTGACTTTTTGCCTATTATTTCAAAACAGCAGTTTCATTATGTGTCCAACAAGTGATTGATTGATTTAAACTTTCGCAGTAACTAAGAATTTTATAATTATAGAGGAATTGCTTTTTGGGAGTCCCCTCATGACGGTAGCAATTCCGTTATATCAAATGAAATCAAACCTATTATCAGAATTAATGTTATATATATATATATATTTGAGATGCAACGGATATCCGGTTGCTATCCGGTATCCGGCCTATCCGGCCATTATTTTACTAACCGGCTGAATACCGAATTGTTGCTCACTATCCGGCCGGATACCGAATAGTGATTCTGTTTGGTATTTAACATTTGAAAATGGTTAGTATACAAGAAAACAACAACAAATTATCAATATTCGTTTATTAGTATTTCGTTAATTATTACCTTTAACGTATAATTTAAACTTATTAAAAAGCCACATTTGAATTAGTTAAGAAATCCTATGATCAGCATTAGTATCTATTCAACCAATCGTAGCGTATCATATTTTAATTCTTAATCAAATAAAATAAGTGTTACCAAATAAATAAAAAGAGAGTATAATATTCATAATTAACTAACGGCAAGTTCTGCTTCCGCCGCACGAAGTTGAAGATGGGCCACCGTAAATTTCGGATAATTTGTCGGAATGCTTGCTTTGCAAAGGTTTTTCATAGATAAAGTCCCTGCCTTCTTTCCTTCGCCACCACGAGATAATTGTAATTTGCAAATTAAACACACTACGTACTTTGCATCGTCTTTTTCTATTTGAAAGATAGTTCCACAACGGCGATCATTTATTTGCCATTATATTAGAAAAATAAAATAAACAAAGAATGAAGTACGAGTTCACAATTACGTATACACAAGTATACACATTAAACTTAAAAAAAAACTTATCTTTTCAGCAAAATAGGCGGTTTTGTACACTGACCTAATAAAACTCGTTTCTTGCCTAGAAAACGAATCGCGCGAACCTTCAATACGTAACAGGTTGAAACCTGCACGACGCCCCCGCCGCCAAACTAAAATGTAGGTATCGTTTGGCCGAATATCCGGTATCCGGTATCCGGCCAAACACCTATCCGTTGCATCTCTAATGTATATATGTCATAAGATCAAGTTACAGCGGTTAACTCAGAAGCGACACCCTGCGCCTATGAAACTTTCGACATAGTTGCAAAGTTGCAATCACGCCACAGCAGCCGCGATGCAAACTCGAGGGAATTTTATTTCACAGCTCTAAAATTAAAAAGTTGAAAAGTTCCATTTTTGAAATCCCGTTCGTTCTCCTTTTTGGTGAATAAATTTATCCGCGCAAATAGACTTGACTTCGTTCATTCGTTTAGAATGTTTGTAGTTGGGATTCTTTGTAAAAACTCCACCTCGTAGTAAGAATAGTTTATGAGTATTAAGAAAACAAGTAGGCGTTTTTTGTGTAGATCTAAACTAACTATTTATTACCCAAATAAACTTATAAAAAAATCCTAAAATATAAAAATGGTTTTACGAAATATTTCTATCCAAAGGTGTGTTCTAAAAGAATTTTGAATAGATAAGGGTTTTTATAGATTTACAATATCTCGAAGCGAGGAAGGGGTCCTTGCTCCGAAACTTTTCATAGGTAAAGTCGTAAAAGAGCTGTTTTACTTGGGTTTTATGGTGTCTGCCGAAGTAAGAAGTAAGCTTCGTCGGGCTGCAAATGACGGCTAAATCAATGGATGGAATAGATTTTTCTGAGCATATTATTTTTTCGTTTCAATATTATTTTAAGCATGAATCTACAAGTCTTATTTAATTAAAGTATAATAGACATAGAGGTTAGCGCATACGCCCGGACCGAGAAAAATATGTAACTAATATTGAAATCTAAAGATTCTTGAAGTAAAAACTTCTTTAGCGGCGTTGTACACTTTTTTTGTATGGGTAAAAAATGTTAAACTAGCGTCAGGTCACACATAGGCTGATCGCATCATTACACACAGTAAAATTGGAAAGGTTGTTGACTTTTAATATATTGGATGAAATATAGTAATATTTTATTTTATCGTATTATAATAATAAGCTTCTATGCCACCATCAGGTGGGCCATGTCTGTATGCCACCCTTTTAATATAAAAAGATAATAATAGATATTTCAATTTAAAGCGAAGATTTACGCAACTCTATATTAATAATATAATTAATTAATAATTATAATATTTTCTATAATTAATAATATTTCCAACACACTCCAATTAACCTAGCCCCAAAGTAAGCACTGTACGCTTGTGATATGGGATACTAGGGTAACAGATAGAATACATATACTGATACATATTACATATATAAGTAATTCATATCTTTATATATATAATTCTTCTGTGAGTGTGTATGTCACTGAACTTCTCTTAAACGACTGGATCGATTTTGATGAAATTTTTTGTGTGTGTTCAAGGGGATCTGAGAATGGTTTAGATTTACAATTTTGTCCGCTGGACAACCCCTATTTTTTTAGGGCGGTACGAAGTTCGCTGGGTCAGCTAGTATAGTATATAGTATAATGCTCTGCCCCTCCTCTTACAACCTGGAGCTCTATTTTTGAATCATTCGTCTTGCGTCGAACGCTCGATTTCTACTAAATTTCATTGGACATAATTAATTCCGTATTTTTGAATTGCTCGAGTGCAACGAATGGGTGAGACCACTCGCTGCATGGCGAATGGTGGAGGCGAATGATACAATAATTGTCAAATTTTTTGTGCTATTAGACGACGATAATCTAATATTGTCATGCTTTATATGAAATGACAACGACAACTTTTTCTGCGTGAAATGAGTAAAATTTCATATTTCGTATTAAACAGGTAACACCGGTGACGAATGATTCAAAAATACGGAAAATCAGTATTATGCGACCTGAAAGTCAAAGGTGACTTATGTCGCATTCGACGATACTATGTCAGACGAGTGATTCAAAGATAGAGCTCCTGGGCTCCTTTAAAAGAGACGCGAAGAAGCAACATGCAGGCCGGCAGAGTGAGGTGGCTGGTGTGACAGGTAGGACTGCTGTATCAGCTATCTTCGCGTCTGGACTTCACCTTCACTTAACATCAAGTGGGGTGGAGCCATTTGTCGGACCTAACTATATAAAAAAAAGTATATTTATGTAGAAATACAGATTAAACATCCATGACTGGAGTACAAATGCTCGTTTCATCACACAAACATCTGCTCCCACCCGGATTCGAACTCGGGACCTCTAGAGTAGTCATCACCTTCAAAACCCGGCGTATATACCACTCGGCCACGGCGGTCGTCGTCGTCTCTTTATAGTTATTCATTACTCGATGGTGTGTTAATAACGTAAAACTCATATGAAAATTTTTCACATAAAACGAAACAAACTTTCATCCGCTGAAAACATTACATCTTCTTAATGTATCGACTTTAAGACTTGGCGTTTCTCAGAAAGTTGTATAGCAACAATGATTGATCGTCTCGATATGAATAATGTAAAGTGTACAATGAAGTAAGTAATGTAGAATGAAGTAACTTTAGCCTCGTGTTTACTCGGAATGCTGGTCTGATAATAAATTACTCCCATGGAAGATAATAATGTCGTACTTCGATATTCGCAAAATTGTTGTGGAAGTAAATTATAAAGTAAATACGCCCATTCACTGGTTACGTGTTCACGTCCAAGCTGCTAGTTCAATTTTTCAAGTGCTAATAGAGAAATACTTATTTTTAAAGAAGACTAGCAAACCCGGCGAACTCCGTTTCGCCACCAGATTTTATGTAACATTTCGTTTGGTGATTAAAAGAAGTTTTTTTTTTAATTTTTCCTGAATTTTCTTTGCTATAAACCTCACGGAGCCCGAGACCTTTCCAACGAATGCAAACCCGTGGAAATCGGTTCGTGCGTTCTGGAGCTATAGCGTCAGGAAGGAAAACCCGACTTATTTTTATATAGTAGATAAGTTAACATTATTTTGTTACTAAACCGCCTCAGCTCAAATAGGTATACGATGAACATAAAACCTACCCTTTTCAAATAAAAACATCATATATTTTTTTTAATCTCTAAAAAAATTATTGTAAAAACAATATTAGGTTTCTTAGTAGTTGATTTTTGTTAAGTCCATTTTTTAAATCTAACACAGGCAAAGCTGAATTCGGAAATCGGACACATTTAAAAAGAAGTTTTAGTCAATTTCCTTCCTTCCAATATTTAATAAGGTACTTTAAATAAAATCTCTTGCAGAACTAACTACCCGCACCCCTCGCTTTTCGGGCGAATGCACTCACCATTATGCTATCGCGGCCCTGATGGCCGTATTGAATTCGTTCTAGCCTTTCTCAAGCTGCAAGGCAGCGCCATCTCTTCGCATTGTAGATAAATACAATTTTGAAATGAATACCTTTACAAGTATTAAACATTTGAAAGAAGAAATAGCAATTATAGTAATAATTTTTATTTTTTAAGCATGTAACTGCTCGCTGTTTAAATCTAAAGAAAATATTACTAGAAAGAATTCGACACGGCCATCAGGGCCACGATAGGATAATGGTCAGTGCATTTACCCGGATAGCAAAGAATGCGGGTTCGAGTCCCGTCTGCTGTCTGGTCCGCGTGGAATTTTTTCTGGTAATAATTTATTGAGATTTGAACATCGAGCAGTTACATGCTTAAAAAATAAAAATTGTAACTGTAAAACTAACTACCCAACAACGTCAAATTCCTATGCCGACACATTAATTACCCTTGAAGCGTGATCGTACAACCTATATGGGAGTAATACTTCAAGCCATCCTACTACGTCATCGCGGCACTATTCTCCGACAACTATCAATCAAGCACACATTTAATATCGGGACGTGATTGGCACGCGCGGGCCAGCAACGGGCCAGTCATGCTCGTTGGCAGAAGGTGACGAGGCTATTGCTGGTCCAGCTATTCATAAAGGCTTACTACGCTGCCCGTATAAGTTTGTGCCTTGATCCGTTTTGTGTATTAGCATGTCAAACGCGAAATTCAAGTAGGTACATACTGGGAAAGGTTAAATAACTTTGTATTATATGACGGCGAATCCATAAGGTTGCGATCACCAGATACACCATTCTCTTCGTTCATTTTGTTGGGACACGAAATAACACCACAGACAGCTAATCAATATCTTCTTTAATGATTTAATAACTTTACTAATCACAAATATTCGCAGATTGATTGGATGGGAACGGATGTCTTTCGTGAGAACACTCTAGCTTGCACGCGCTAACCAAACTGACTAATCGACGTACCCCCGCCCTGACGTAACAATGACATTGACGTATTGTGTGTTTGACAACTGACAGGCTGAATGTTCTCACGAGCGACATTGACATTGACGTTTCGGGAGTTTCACAAGTGACAGGCTGAATGCTGTCACGAGCGACATCTAACTATCAGTGTAGTTAACGTCTTGTTGTGGGTTACGCGTTGCGACATATAGATATTAACGGGATTGTTACGAAGTACCTTGTTTTTTATGAGTCTCCGATATTTCGGCACTGTTGCAAGCGCTATGATCACGGAGTAACTGAAGTAATTGCGGGTAGACGTTATTGGCAAACATATCGGTCTACCCTCTGACGTCGTCTTTTACTGCGTTCGATACCCCTACCACCGGTCACATTCTCACTATTCACTCGCATTTGTTCCCGGCACACAATTTCAATAACTTGTTGTAAACTAACTTTGGAGTTAATACTGTGCAGACGCTTCTTGCGTCTGTCTTTATTTGCACTAACCCCTTTATTGCGACAATTTAGGAGGGGTATGGCATAGCGGATTTTCCGCCCGTATGGGGAAGTAACGTCCTCTACCTTACAAAAGATCACTGTGAAATGACAGTAGCTTTTGGTTGTGTTGTATTTCTGACAAAGAGTAAGGTTTCAGGGCTCTAGGGATTAGGGGATTGAGTCAGGTAGGCTACAGCGCATGCCCCTGCGACGGTGGAGTGTCCGTCGGAACCCGGATGCCCCATGCATGGAGATGTGCCCGCGTAGACTACTGTGCGAGTAGGCCTACGCGAGCCAGCGCCCTGCGCATGCTCGTGGCCCGCTCAATAGGGGTGATGACGGGGTACATTAAACGAAAGTATATTTAGTCCGTCAGTTAGATGATCAAAAAATAATGGACACGTATTTTTTCTTTGGGCAATCAACCAAAAAATGACAAAGTTATAGCGCGTCAAAGTTTGGGAGTAGGGGATCGTGACGTCACTTTTGAGTGAATTTTCACTTATAAGTGTACTGAAACGTGACGTCATGCGACTTTTCAAATCAATATATCTCTGCAATGTTTATATTATGTGAAAAAAGAAAAAAATACGTGTCCTATACTTTTTGATAATCTACCTGATAAACGAAGAAAAAAAAAATTTGTCATCATCCCTATTATGGGAAGGCGAAGTTCCCGAGGAGTTGTGTGGTGTGGGCGAAGACGGTGCGTAAACGCATTCTCCCCATTAGAAAAAAAAGTTGGCTACGATGCGAGTGTTTTTTTTTATAGCAAGTCTATAGGCTATAGTGGCCGCTAACCATCATGCGGTCTAAACGCTTGTTTGACACCTTTTTACCCGGCTGCGCAATGCAAGAGCGCGAAGCGCGACGCGCAGACAGGGTTATGTGTTTAACAGTCTATATATGTATGTTTGTTCCTTTGTGGCACACTAGAGACCAAACGCCTGGACCGATTTTGATGATTCATACATCAATCGATTCGTCTCAATCATGGGAGTGCTACTAAAGATATGATAGTAATCAAAATTCAATATGAGGACAATTAGGCGCCATATTGTGACGAAGTAAAAAAATAAAGTTGATAAAATATGTCGAGTGGGGTATCACTGTCTAGATAATTGAAAATCATGTTTAGGTTTCTAAAGCCATTTTTCATTTTATATGATTGTTTAGGATCTACAACGCTTTAAAGTTGAATATTAACCACTTGCTCTTTTAATTTCAATCTTACGTTTGTATGGATCTTTGTTACTCTTTCACCTAAAAAATATTGAATGGATTTTAATGAAACTTGACAGTAATATAGCTCATATATGATAATAACATATATATAATAATTTATGTAGTTATTGAGTGAATTGGCCAAAATATAACAATAAGTGTTACATAAGACGGAAAAAATCTCCCATCTGCGAGCCATTTTGGCCTGCACTGCAAAAACAATAAAAGTTACATGAATGTAATGTAGAGTGAAAATGTATCTCTTAAATAGTTCTACAAAAAAGTCCATGACACCATATATCTATTCTTAATGTGTAAGCCATTACCGCTAAAATAGTGAATCAAAACTAAAATATTATTTGATATCTATTTCCAAAATGCACATTTTGTATTAACAAATTATTTTTTTATCAAAATAAATACTTTATCGCTTTTAATATTTAAAAACGATAAACTTTGCCTTTTACACTATGTCATTTCAACAAATATTTAAAAAGTTACAACGATGACAAAGTGATAGCGCGGTGTACTATGCAAGATTAGACTGCGGGAATACTAAGAGAAAAAAAAGGTGTTTTTGAACGTAGATAAAACCTAGGCGAAGAAGAAAAAAATGGGCTATTCGCAGTATCTGATCCTATACGAAGTACTTGCAATATAACTGTGACACAGTTCCTTTTTATTAAAAAAATAAATTATCATCATAGGTATTTTTATTGAATTTTAATGAAAAACTCAGAATTATACTGTTTTTTGTAACGATATAAATAATAAATAATTCTAACACACACCAATTAGCCCAGCCCCAAAGTAAGCACTGTAAGGATTGTGTTATGGGATACTAGGGTAACGGATAGAATATATATACTGTACATATATATATAGAAATACATATTAAACATCCATAACTGGAGTACAAATGCTCGTATTCATCACACAAACATCTGCCCCCACCGGGATTCGAACCCGGGACCTCTCGAGTCGGCGACACCATGAAACCCGGCGTACAAACCACTCGGCCACGGAGGACCTCGATATTACTTAATGTTACAAAGAAGGTTTACTTAATATAATGACAAATAATCCATTTTTGGCTAGTAGGTACATACTTATTGGAATCCCTGTATTTATTAATCAACTCGCGATAATATTGGTTTTAATATTGGGTTTAATTATAAACTATAATTCTGCAAAATTCAAAGTAAATAATATAGATTTTTATAGGTAAATCACCCCTTTTATCACCTATTAGTATTGCGATGTTGTAGCCAAGAACTAAGTTCCCATCTACTTTTATAGGGGAATTCATTATAATCGATTTAGCTATTAGGGCACGGAAGCGCAACAAACAAACTCACTTTTGCATCTATAATATTATATTATACTTACTAATGATCCACCCCGGCATTGTACAATATATAAATACAGCCTATGTCACTCGGACAAAATGTATTTAAATAAAGAAAAATATAATATTAAATAATGTAACCTTATGATGAATTAATATTTGAAACCGGTTCAGTAGTTTGACAGATTATTTGTTACAAACATACAAATCGTGCCTCTTTATAATATTGGTATAGATAGTTAGGATAATAGTATTTTATTAATGAAAACGATTTAAAAATAAAGTAAGTAATAGGTTTATTTGATTATATATAATTAAGTTATGGTACTATAGGTCTAGTCATACATTATTTAATTTAAGCAAATATTACTGTTAGAGACCGTTTGTTACCTAAATCAATAAAATAAAATAAAAAATATTTGTAAAAGTTACTTAGCGTTTGTGTTTAACAGTGATACGTTATTCGGTGTTTTTTTATACAAAAAAATATTTGGAAAATAATTGCCAAGACTGTACTATTTGCAATAGGTACCTACTAGGCTGGTAGCAGCACGCTTGATAGGTGGAAGTACTCTTCATTCGAGCTTTACACTACCAATAAAAAAGGGTCGATCACAAAGTCTTTGAACTGTTATATGTGAACGCTTTAAAAGAAAACTATAAATTGATAATAAATGAGATTGCTATGGTGCTCTACCTAACGTTATGAACATTTTATTATGCGCCTTTACTTTAATCAAATATTATAAACTTTGCTTTGGTGATTGCATAATTATTTAATTTAGCAATCTAAGGCAGTTGCCACGATTGTTCATCCAACACAAGAGACGAGAATTACTGCTTTCTTTAACCTGCGACATAAACGTCATTGTGGGTATTGTATATAGGATGATTAACAAAATTTGAAGTTAACTTCTGGCATCTACATATTGGGTTTCTGTGAATTATGTAGGTATATCAAATTATGAGACTAGGATATGACACTGCATTTGTGTATATCACAATCTTAGAACCGGACGTGGACATGTCAATGCAGCCACTGCCAATTTTAAATAGTCGACGGATGAAATGAATTTTATATTTACTTCTAAACGAACATAAACAAAACATGACTGTTTGAATAAGTGCTAGTTTTCTTTAAAATTTACATACATTAAATATTCACTCGTATGTAACGACTTGATTTAACTTCACACATTTTTGAAAAAAGGGGGGAAAAAGGCCCATCTGTAGCCTTGACCCCGCTGGTAAAGTCTCTATATGTCTTAATAAATCAATCTTTTAGGTTACTTAATAATTCCCGCGATATTAATTCTCTTACTGAAGTAACAAGACTACGGTATATACCGTCTTAAGATACTAACTAGGTAACTAAAAAGTGTGAAATAAAAAAGGTAAATTAAAAAAATCAAAAAACCCGACTGCTTAAATATACTTCAAATAAAAACTGAAAAGAAAAAAACAAGTCCAGTAGTCTATAATTCTGTTATAAGGAATAAAGCTACTTTAACAGTCGGGACCCATTATTGAAAAATATTATGTATTCTTGAATATCTAATGGGTCCCGACTGTTAAAGTAGCTTTGTTCCTTATAACAGAATTATAGACTACTGGACTTGTTTTTTTCTTTTCAGTTTTTATTTGAAGTATATTTAAGCAGTCGGGTTTTTTGATTTTTTTAATTTACCTTTTTTTAAAATAAAATAACAACAATGGAATCTGTTTATAATGACATCGGAGGGAATTAACTATTTTTATTATAAGGTGCCTGATTATATTACAGACAAAAATGCTTGGGTTTGAACTATTCCAATCATTCCAACAGGTTTTCTATATTAAATATATCATAATTGTATTGACGTTGTAACAACATAATGATTTGTAAATGTTGTTACATTAGAGTTTTTTCGCTCGTTTTTCTCCGCAGATAAAAAAAATGTTCATAACGAGTGGTGGGGAAAAAAAAATTGTTGAATCAAAGAGTTGTGCTAAACATCCAATTTGAATAAAGATATATTGATTTCTGATTTAACATAGACGTCATAATAAGCGGATGCCATACAAAGCATTTTGTGAAAAAAAGGTAACTATGTACTTACATATATTCAATTAAAATAATAATTGCACGTAATAAGTACATACGATACATGTATGTATGTACTATATTTTTAATTTTTTTAATGTAACTAATCTGTAATTTTCGTGTTTTTTTTTTCATTTTATTGTAAGAACAGTCTCTATTGTTGGCGGCGGTGTTGAGATAACATTTTTTTCACAGGATATCACAAAAAACAATGCTTGACCTTCAAGTGTAATTAGATAGAGACTTATTTGTATAGATTCTTTTAGTTAATTAGATAATATTTAAATATATACTACAATGTTAAGTGTCAATTGGACGTAGTTACGCGAAAACGTTCCAACCCACAAGTCACTCGAAAATGAGTTACCATAACCAGGGTACTATTTTTGACATATTACATCATGTGCACACAAAGATGCTAGTATTTTTAGGTTAGTTTCATCAATAAAGTTTAACCCAAATGTTCCAACCCACCATTATGCCAAGGACGTGTACTCAAAATAAAGTAAAAACATTACATGCATACTGAAACATATTGTTAAAAACTCTTAATAGAATAACATATCGTTATAATGTTCCACTTGTCTTGGAACATTATACTAAATTCATAAAACGCACATTTAATGGTTTCTTAAATGATCCATGTGGGTTGGAACGTTTTTGCAAAATCTTTATACATTTTTTATTTCTGCAAAAATGTTCCATGTAATTTGAAACCTTTTAGATTAATCCATACTGTTTTTTTAAGCTGCGAACACTGTTCTAAATAAATTGAAACCTTTTATTATAATATATTATTTTCTAATTTTTTGCTATAAACAATCCACATATACTTGATCCATTTTTGCTATTAAGTATGTTCTAGAGAAAAAGATATTTTTTACCAAAATAAATAACTATGGTATATTTGGACGTAGTAACGAGAAAATGATCCAACCCACAGCAACCCCAATTTGAGATAAACGCAATTTACACACTTTTCCCCTGTAATTATTTCAGGCAAATACTATTGGTTTAACTATGGAATGCCAAACTGATTATTGAATGATATGCATATTTTTTGTAAATACATAATACAAGGGGCATATAAATAGGTAAAACGAGTTTGAAATGTTTTTGCTAAATTAATTTTGTATGAACCTTGTTAAATAGCAATTATGCATAAACTTTCCAAAACGAATTTAAGTGTATTATTTTATAAAAATAAACCAAAAAGAAATATGTAAAATAATAAATAACAATGAGGAACATACAAAAACAACAAAAAAAATATTTGAAAATGTATTACAAAAAAATAGAACGTGATCTTTTGAGTTTAGAACCTATGCCAAAAATTTGCTGATATGGTTCCAAAAGTTATCAAAAACTTATATTATAAACATTCAATTTTCATCATCGTATTCTATGATCTCGAAGTCCGGAACTCCACCAAACCCATCAACATCATCAGTGCTTCTTCAGAACTTTGAAGCGTTCTATAAAATTGAAGGCAATCCTCGGGTATGTAGTGGTACATGGATTGTAAGTCCACTAATTTCGCTGGAGCAATCGGTTTGTCGTTAGGCCACAATAAGCAAAAATCAGATTCTTTTATGTATTGCAGTTCTCGTTTTATTCTTTTATCAATTTTCAACTCATTGAAATCGTCTTCCATCGTAGACCGCATAAAAATAGAAAAAATCATATCTTTATCCAACTTAATTTCTTTTGTATGTAGCCAACTAACTTTAGATGAGTCTGTAAACTTCTTCCTATTGATAATCTTCTTTTCCAGTTTAGTTGTACTATAAAATCAGTCTTTGTCATTTTGTAAACTTGAAGAGGTTTAACTTTTTTACTTAGTTCTACAATAGTGGTATCCATAGTGCATCTAATGATACTGGGCATTGTTATGTATTGGTAGAAGGAGAGGTAGGAAGAGGTGCACAGGAAGTGGATTGCCTTCTGTTCTGAAGAAGCACTGATGATGTTGATGGGTTTGGTGGAGTTCCGGACTTCGAGATCATAGAATACGATGATGAAAATTGAATGTTTATAATATAAGTTTTTGATAACTTTTGGAACCATATCAGCAAATTGGCATAGGTTCAAAGCTCAAAAGATCACGTTCTATTTTTTTTGTAATACATTTTCAAATTTTTGTTGTTTTTGTATGTTCCTCATTGTTATTCATTATTTTACATATTTATTTTAGATATATTTATAAAATAATACACTTGAATTCGTTCTGGAACGTTTATGCATAATTGCTATTTAACAAGGTTCATACAAAATTAAATTTAGCGAAAACGTTTCAAACTCGTTTTACCTATTTATATGCCCCTTGTATTATGTATTTACAAAAAATATGCATATCATTCAATAACCAATTTGGCATTCCACAGTAACACCAATAGTATTTGCCTGAAATAATTACAGGGAAAAAGTGTACCGCTAAAACACAAAATTGCGTTTATCTCAAAATGGGGTCGCTGTGGGTTGGAACGTTTTCGCGTAACTACGTCCAATTATTCACTGAGATTCAAAAGAAGTACCGAACGGGGACTTTTTGGCGGGATCGGGAAGCGGCACTTTAGCAGTTTTGTTTTTCTTGTTAAAAATTGTGTTTTGGCGGATGTTAGTGTCTAATAATGGTAGTTTATTAACCACTAAGTGTTCGGGAACATGTACAAGTGATGGCAAGTGAAACAAAATAGCGGAAAGTGTCTTTCGACGTTCCCTCAAGAAGTCCACGGGGAGGTTCCAGTAAATCCCCACACTTTTACTGAAACATAGAGAAAGGGGCATTGACTTGACTGCCAGTTCAATTTGATTTAATACTTTGAACACGAGTGCTATAGTATTTGTAAACATTTTAACACTTGACATTGGCTAAATGCCCAAACCGTGCGATGCCATTAAGAAAAAAAAAACAGTACCGAACGTCGTCAGGAATTACCGAAGGTGTAAAGAATTATGTCGGTCATTATAACTTGACATAATTTATTAAAAATGGGTCATAATAAACAACACTGTAAGGGAAGTCATTATATACGACTTTTATTACAAATAATTTTATATGAAAGCCAAACTCGGTAGTGTAATTACGTCATTATAATCGGTTGGTCAATATAGGCGGAGTCCTAATAAACGGTTTCTACTGTATTCTTTTATGCAAGTTTTTGAAGTGAAAACTTCTTTAGCGGCGTTGTACACTTTTTTTGTATGGGTAAAAATGTTAAACTCGCGTCAGGTTAAACTGATCGCATCATGACACATAAATAAAATTGGAAAGGATAATGACTTTCAATATATTGTACGAAACATAGTAATACTTTATTTTACCGTATTATAATAATAAGTCTCTATTTAGGACGTCCACGTGGCAGCTTTATTGCGAAGAAAATGCATTTTTTTACAATAGATGTCGCTAGGTGCGCTTAAACGTGATTCATGTAAGTTGATTTTTTTATTCCAAAATATAAAAAATGCACAACGTTAATATTCAAGTTTTCACTTCTGCCGGCAGTCCCGGAGTGCAACCTATCGTTTTTTTTAAGGAAACTTTATATGTTGTATAATAAAATCCCATGAACGAATACTAAAGTCTACATTGGCGCCAAGGGGCAAGGACGGGTCACTAGTTTACGATGATTGTTGACCTTATAACGTCATTAATATCAATTTTCATTAACCACTGAAGATTGACAGGACACCCACTGTTTAACTAACAAATAGGCAATTACTAGCTTCACCGAAGCCTACGATGCTATTGTTTCACCATTAAAATGCAAATACAACAATTAAGCGTCTCATTTCAAGACAGGCTTCCTTTACCTTATTTATTATTTTCTGTGCCTTGTAGTTACAGAGGCTTTTGTACCAAAGAATTATTCACTTTTAAAATTACTATTCTAGGATACAACTTAATGTAGAGCCTGTGCGGAAAGGGAATAGGCGTGGCGAAAAACGGAACTAACATTAAGATTTTTATTTGGCAATCAAACTCAGCAATCCGTAAAACGTCAAAGTTTTATATTGATACGGATTTGTTTGTTGTGGTGATTTCTTGCGGCTTTTTGTATTTAATCATGTCTAAAAGGGGTAAAACCTTACAAATACGGTAGAAAAGCACTACAGCGCCCTCTAATCTAAATCCCATTATCTTTCCGCACAGACCCTAGTAGCATTTTGCAATGAAAAATCTAATCTGCTACAACTGACAGAAACTTTGTTTCTTCCCGTGGTTCGTGACATCGCAACCTCTAGAAATCTTATACCCTGGCCCTCAAAGCTAAGTATCAGAAGGATTTTTTCTAAACTATAACCTCCTTATTAATAAATGATGAATAAGCTTAGACAGCTTAGCTTTAGCTTGGCTTGTGCCCCAGTAGTGGGCAAGGGCGGATCCAGAGGGGGGGTCATGGGGGTCATGACCCCCCCTGGGCTGGGTCCATCTGTACCCACTTCGCAATCTGTACTTCAAATTCTGTATCCACTGTGACTTGACCAGACTATATGACCCCCTCTGGCGCCAAAGCTGGATCCGCCCTTGGTAGTGGGGACATTAATAGGCTGATGATGATGAAGTGTTGACAAGTATTTTGTTTCTGTCACTCAAATTCTCTTTGTCATTCAATGAATAGAGACAAAATATGGAGTAAATAATCCCAGCTTATTCTTCGTTTATTAATAAAGGGGTAGAAGTCACAGATTTCTAATAAAAACATTTTGTAGCAAATGTAATCAGCTTTCTTTGAAACTGTAGTTCAAACTAAAACTCTTTTTTGTGTTCTTTTTATTTCCAAAGTATAGTACTTTTTATTTTTTAAGCATGTTGATGTATAAATATAAAGAAAATATAACTAGAAAAAATTCCACGCGGACCAGGCAGCAGATGGGAATCGAACCCTGCACCCTTCGCTATCTGGGCGAATGCACTGACCAATTATGCTACCGCGGCCTTGATGGCCGCGTCGAAATTCCTCTAGCCATTCTTAAGCTTCAAGGCAGCGCCATCTCTTGTATCGCATTGTAGGTAGCCCACTACAGCTTGTGTACTTAAATAGTTATTGCCTTTTTAAAAGTGTGATACTAAGTTTTGCAGGTCAGTGTATTTATACTTGCGGGCGCCCGCGACTCCTACCGCGTTAACTTCTTTTGTTGAAAATTCCTTAGGAACCTAACATATTTCCGGAATAAAGAGTATCCTTTGTCTCAAGCCAGGCAATAAACAACATGTGTGCTTATTTCATCTAAAACCCGTTCAGCCGTTTTTTGCGTGATTGAGTAACAAACATGCAAACATACAAACTTTCACATTTATAATATTAATGGGCAGGTCCCGATCCAAGGTGGGGCTTGCCGGCAAAATTTTGGGGCGGTAAAATTGACTTACGGCCAGCCGTAAAGTACGTCTTTAAAGGGCGGCAAAAATCTTTGCCTGGAGCGGCAACATTTCTAGATCTGGCCGTGTTAGTAGGAAGTAGGATACTGCTGGAGCGCAGGACAATAGAAGGGTACGCTTCTTGCTTCAGTCTTTTTTAAAAGGAAGGTAGTTTCTCAAACAAGGGGCCATCAACAAAAGCGAAAAAGAAAATAAAAAAGAATGAAGCTCGAGGAAAGGGTTCCATATCACGTTTCCTGTTAAACGAAGCCAATACTTAAGCAGTTAGTGTCACACTAGCACACGGGCCACACGCCACAAAGTGGCTGAAGCGCGCGACAGCGACAGACTAAGGTAAGGGAGAGAGGGGTGGGGAATCGCGCGAGTGACGTGTGGCGGCGTTTTGTATCGGCGCATTAAGTGTCGCCGCACACGGCCACACGCTACAGCCACAAACGCCGCTACGAGAAGCTAAAAGCGGCTACTAAAGTGGCTGAAGCGTGCGACAGCGGCCGACTAAGGCAAGGAAGAGAGGGGTGGGGAATCGCGCGAATGACGTGTGGCGGCGTTTTGTATCGGCGCATTAAGTGGCCGGTGCGGGCCACAAGAAGCGAGCAACGACGATTTGTAGCGTGTGGCGGCCACCGGCGTACCGTGTGTGGCGAGTCCATATAAATTGTATGAAAACTACAAGAAATCGGTGGCGGCGTTTTGTGATTGTCGTCGGTGGCCCGTGTGCGGCGACACTAAGACTTATGAATTTCTTTTTGCCTTTCCATTACTTTATTTTTTTTAAGCATTTAACTGCTAGATGTTTAAATCTAAAGAAATTTTAGGGCGCGGTAGCATAATGGTCCGTCCGTGCATCTGTCAAGATAGCGCAGGGTGCGGGTTGAGTCCCGTCAGCTGCTTGGTACGCGTGGAATTTTTTCTAGTAAAAATGTTTCATTACTTTTTTGGCAACGAATAGTTTGTTTTGAGTGTACATTCAACTATGTGGTATGTATTATTAAATCATAAGGCTTTAAAATGTGCTAATCAAAACATTGACTTTGATATTCATATTGTAATGATAGAAAAAGTTTTATTTTATTTTTGAAAATGGCACTAAAACACCATTGTAATTTTTCGAAGATATCGTTTTTGTCACTCGAAACGATCTAAGGATATTAATTATTTTTTAAACTTTTAAATAAATCTGCATCACGTCATGGTAGAATAAAAAATGAAAAAAAACGAACATACAAACACGCATACCTGAACTCATTACAATCCTTTTTGGCATTCAAGTAAAAAGACTGTGGCAGATTTCCAGTCAGTCACCAATGGTACCAACTTATTAAGAATTTTGACGTTAGTTATAACCATCTGTCTGCGCTCTTACAATGTATACCAACCGTTAGGAGATGAAATGGATGGATCTAAGTGCAGGTAATATTTTAATATCGCACAGCACCTGTCGTTTTAATAAATGCTCCACAAAGTCGCAATATCGCTTTTGAAGGTACGCCCGGTTTAATATCGGCCAAGGATTACGTGTTATTCTAGTATACACAGTTTAAAGTATGTACTAGATACTCTCTGGTGTCTAGTTGTAGTATCTACTTTAAAATGTTTATACTTTCATTCATACTAATAGTGGTGTCATACCTCTCTTGGTATGGCAACTATTTCAAATTTGTTTCATTAAGTCGGTTTCTTGTAATTGAGACCAATATGCATTCACTTACATAATTCCATTTCTTCTATAGATGTTGGCCAAGCGAAGGCCAATAACAACGTATAGATAGCATATTTATCTTGCCTTGTCATCGCTTGGTATCCCTTGCCTAATTTCCTGAGTAAGGGGAGTCGCCAACGTGCCATTATCTAACATTTGCCTCAAGTCGTCCATAATAATTGATAGCGCACCAAAGTATGGGCAGCTCATCTATATTGGCCACCAGCATTGGTCTTCTTCAAACTTGTCAAAGGTCTAAATGGTAACTCTTGCCAGTTTGGCTACGCTCATATTGGGTTAAGCTCGGTCAACATGTATTGGCAGCTTAACACATCAACCTATGATGATATCCACCAGGAATGTCCATAGTTTTTTTTAAAGTTTGTACTCGTTAGAGTCGTAATAAATTATTTTGATTTTTAAGCATATAACTGCTTGATGTTTCAATCTAAAGAAATTTTTGGGATGGGATTTTTTTGGGTTGGATATGCGTGTGCGCTCTTCCCGACAAGCATGAAAGTTGGAGGGTAACTCAGCAAAGGCTGAAACGCTACGAGCGCCACACGCGACAATGAAAAAAACAATTGAAAAACAATTAAGAGAGGTGCGTGCACTGCTCCATTTCCCTATGTCTTATGCACCGCCTAATGTTGGGTTATTTAAGAAAAAAAAGTCCGTGCACACTGTTTTTTTTAGCAAAGATAACTCTGCAATCGTGGTATGATTGTGCGTGATCAAAATGATATCACGTAGGGTGTCTTCAAGCTCTAAAAGCATCATTTCAAGTGAAAATGTGGCTTTATGTTTATAAAATAAACCTATACTCAGACGTGCGTGGCATTCCACGCGAATGAAGTCGTTGGCACAATAACTTATGTACTTTACTAAACATCTATCAATTTGAAAACCTCAATAACTCACGCCCAAGACGCGGCAAAGACAATGTAGAAAGGGAACTTTTCTATAATCGTTTCTCGCCGGTGTGCTTTCTGCGGTTAAAACTTTGCCTCTATTCAATGTTCATTTCTTTATCTCTATGCATATTTCTACTCTAAGATAAAACTATTAGGTTATAACCTTACATATATGTATGATTAAACAAGCTGTGCCTACAAAACAAGGATATTTTCCCGCAGTAAAACGTAGCCTATGTTAAAACAGGCTGTCAGCTAACTCCATACCAAATTTTATTAAATCGCTCCATTCGTTTAGACGTGAAGAAGTAACCAACATACACACTCACAAACTTTCGCCTTTATAATATTAGTGTGATTGTATATTCAATGTAGTACATAAATTGATTGAGCGGAAACCAAATTAACTTCCTTGTTTATTACTATCTGTAGCGTTCTTAACTTGATGTTAAGTGACTTACATTATATAGATAGATAACATTTTATTGTGCACACCACATTAAATATTACACACTAGGACAAAACTTAAAATAGTGAATAACTGGCGGTCTTATCGCTATATAGCAATTTCTGCCAGACAACCATAGGATGGAGAGATGAAATTTAATAAAAGAGGGGGTGTGCTCATACAACAAATAAAAATAATTACCATAAAAGATTCACGATAAAACATACTCATAAATATCTACCATGCAAGTATACAAATATTAAATGAATGAGTAGAGAGACATACACATACATACATACATACAGTTGGAACAACACAAACGACTACTGTGAAAGGAAAAAATCTTTTATCTGCTCCTTAAATAATATCTGGGTACGTCTGATGTTAACGGGGAAACAGTTCCAGAGGCGCACGGCTTGAACACAAAAAGAATATTTATAAACCCACAGGAAGAAATTATATAGTTGAAATGCTACATAAAAAAATATCGGTCATAGATTTAATTTAAGACTAACACAATGGAATGATATTGGTGTGGTTTAGTGTAAAAGTGGAGCAAGTAAAACTTTTCATATCAATACTAGAAACAGTCCTTTCTCGACTGGGAATCGAACCAGGGCTGCCCACGTAGCTTGTTAGGTATGAAGTTTTATGAAAATGAAATATATTTGTTCCTTAAGTTTTCACGTACACCACTCATTAAATAAAACAAGTTTACGCTAGTTAGGGTCAAATAAATAAACTCAAAAATAAAGTACTTAAACTTAATAAACTGTCAAAAAGGCTCACTGATGTGACTGGTGATCAAGGCTGGCAGCTATATTGGTCAACGGATCAGCCTTGCCATCCAACGTAGCAATGCTGCCAGCCTTTTGGGCACCATTCGTGACGGCGGCGCTACGGATGACATATTTTTTATTTTGTAAATTTCTATATTATTTAAGTAGTTAAGAAGGTAAGGTAATTTGGATTGTAAATTATTGTCATCAAGTACTTTTTAGGTTCTGTTATTCAAATATATCTATTGATTTAATAAAATAAAAAACATAAAGTACTTTATAAGTTAAATGAGCTAATAAAATCATACATAGATAATATATTATTTACATAATCTTTCAATGAAGTATTTATGTATTTTGACAACCTCCGTGGCCGAGTGGTTTGTACGCCGGGTTTCATGGTGTCGCCGACACGAGAGGTCCCGGGTTCGAATCCCGGTGGGGGCAGATGTTTGTGTGATGAATACAAGCATTTGTACTCCAGTCATGGATGTTTAATATGTTTTTCTATATAAATATACTAATACATGTACAGTATATGTATTCTATGCGTTATCCTAGTATCCCATACACAAGCTTTATTATTAGCCTAATTTGGTGCTTATTTTGGGGCTAGGCTAATTTGGGTGAGTGTTGGAAATATTTATTATTATGATTATTTATTTATAGGTATACGAACGCTCAATAAAAGTCTTTCGAAAGTAAATTATAAAAAAAAAACGACGGGTTGCACTCTGGGAGTGCCGGCAGAAGTGAAAACTTGAATATTAACGTTGTGCATTTTTGATATTTTGGAACGGTTAGGGAATAATTTTGCACGAATTGCTTTAATTATCAGTATAAAAGTATTATCATGTATGTGGTACAATACAAAATTTATTTATTGCGCTATCGTATACAGACATGACAATTTATATTACATTGAAAAAGATTATATCTCAGAAAAATCAATCACATTTAAGCGCACCTAGCGACACCTATTGTAAAAAAATGGATTTTCTTCGCAATAAAGCTGCGACGTGGACGTCCTAGATAGAGACTTATTATTAAAATACAGTGAAATAATGTTACTATGTTTCGTCCAATATATTAAAAGTCAACAACCTTTCCAATTTTATTGTGTGTCATGATGCAATCAGCCCACGTGTTTAACTTGACGCGAGTTTAACATTTTTTACCCATACAATAAAATGTGTACAACGTCGCTAAAGAAGTTTTCACTTCAAAAATCATAATTCTGACGACGCAGCCTGATAACGATGTAGAACGTCAAGAAACAAACAAATTAAAGCATTTAACTCGTTGAAGCCCTCCCTTTAACCATAGGGTATTTGACAGTATTAAAAATAAAGTGCCAATTGTAAGCATCTGTATTTAGAATGAATATTGGCAGGAGTTTTTACTATTTTTACAGAAAAAATATTCATAATTTTACTAAAAACCCACGATAAATATAATAGTTTTCTTGTCTATTGTCACGTGACCCAAAACGCTTTGGATTGGTGGAGCCTAAAATGACGTCACACGCAAGTAAACTTCCTGTTACAGTGACATTTGATTGTATGGTTTGACGTTTTAATGACAGTCGTGTGACGTCACACACCAGTGAGCCGCCATATTGCCCAGAGATACGTTTTCCGCGGCAACTTGAAAAAGAGTTTTTGAATTAGTTTTTTTACCGAATTACATAATATAATGATGAATATCCACTTTTTATGGACTCTATAAACATTAGTGAATAACATGAGATCGTTTTTTAAAACTTGTCAAATACCCTATTACAACAGATGTGACGCGACATGCTAAGAAAGAAAAAAAGACATGCATGATCGCAAATATTTTTCAATCATAAAAATATTTAAATTATGAAAATCTAAACCGAGAAATTTAAATGGAAGGCAACTGGCAAACATTCGTGTTTGCTGTATTCATTACGTCACGGTGGATTTTTTAACAACATACGAATAAATAAACCGACGGACATCAATTTGTTCGGTCAAATAATTCGGGAATCGGTTCAACAAACAATTCATTAAACTCGCCCGATGAGGTCAGGTTGGAGGATACGAATCGACATTGGTACCGCCTCTATTACGTAGCAATATGAGCTATACTCGTAGTATGAGAATCACGACATTGAAAACACAACTGTATCAACATGCTTGAGTTGCTTTTGGAGTACGTTTTATAATTTTTATTTAAATAGCTACATACAAGTTTATTTACAATAGGGTATTCGACAGTATTAATAAAATTAAGGTACAAAAACCTTTTTAAAACAAGCTTTTATTCAAATGCGCTAAAAAGAAAAAAAGAAAATTTAGTTAAAGTTTGTTTCTAAATAGATTTTCAAATTTTAGAAGTCCGCCATATTGGATTGAGAGTGACGTCACATTTTTTTCGAGTTACTCTCAGCAAGCCCTTTAATTTGATACCCATATTGTAGGAATGCATTAAAAATGATTGGTCCGCCATTTTGGGTATGCCGCCATATTGGATTTAGAATGACGTCACACTGTTAAGCATGCATTGTCATCCGAACTGAACGAGCATACCAAATTTCAGCTTAATCGGTTGAGGGCAAGTGCTTTAAAATTGAGTTGTAAGATTTGACCGTAACAAACATACATAGCAAGTTAAATAAAAGCTTGTAAAAATAAAGTGCCAATTGTTAGCATCTGTGTTTAGAATGAATATTGGCAGGGGTTTTGACTATTTTACAAAAAAAATATTCATAATTTTACTAAAAACCCACGAAAAAGATAATAGTTTTCTTATCTATTGTCACGGGACCCAAAACGCTTGGGATTGGCCGAGCCTAAAATGACGTCACACGCAAGTAAACTTCCGGTTAAAGTGATATTACATTGAATCGTTTGACGTTTTAATAACAGTCGTGTGACGTCACACACTAGTAAGACGCCATATTGTCCAGAGAAACGTTTTCGCGGCAAATTGAAAATGGAGTTTTTGATTTGGTTATTTTTACTGAAATACACAACAGAATAATGAATATCCACTTTTTACGGACTCCATAAACATTAGTCAATAACGTGAGATCGTTTTCTAAAACTTGTCAAATACCCTATTGTTTTTATGTTAAAAGGATTGGGAACAAGCATATTATGCCGCCAGATTATAAGCGGCCACCATAAGCTATAGACGCTTACGTTACAAAAAATATCACTGCCGTTGCCTACTCTAACCCAATCCCCTACCCTGTGTATCGAAGCAATATTCTCACACGAATAAATCTCCTTTATTAATCAGCTGTTTCATTCAAACGTTTATCCTCAAGCAAATGTATTCTATGGTTGCTTTCCAATTACAGAGCATAATGCGACTCAGTGCCGCACAATGCTGAATTATGCTGATGCTTAATTGGAACGCGAATTCGTTTTCAAATGCACCAGCAGAGTGCGCTAAGTTCAGTGTTGAAAAAAAAAGTCAATGTTTGTACCTTCATCCATACTTATATTTATTTTTTAACAGTTTGAATGAACTTTGATTATTTAAAAAAAACAATTTAATGAAACGAAAGCTTTAATAATTTTTCAACAATAAATAATATTACTAACGATAACATATAAATAAAACATTTCGATCAATGCCAACTTAAAGAAAAAACTTGTTAATTTTCTGTCTCTAAGTTGGTACAATTGCACGCATCACACGAAAGCATCACTTTTGAGAGTGCTCAATTGTGCGAAGCGTTGCTGTAGTTGGAACACTCAACGTTAAGCATTATGCGCTATAATGCTGTAATTGGAAAGCAACCTATAATACAAATACCAGTCTAGTAGTTTATCATCTGAACTCCATTAGCATCTCGCTTAGGCTGGATCAGGAGATTCACGATTTCATTTCCTATTAAAAAATCCTTGCCGCTAATAGTACAGTCATTTGGTAGTTTTACCTAGAAAGTTTTCCGGGAGTTTTGAAAATTGGTAAATTTATAGATTTTGAGATGCTCTTTCCGAATTTCGACTTTGCCACTTCGAATTTTTGCCGCTCGCGCCGCCATATTGGAATAATGACCCAAACCCCAAACGTTTTATTCCAATGGGCAGAAATCTACTAAACAGACTTGAAAAAAAAATGCAATTTGCTAAGGGGACTTTATGATTATTTATGTGTCAATAAACAACACACTGGGTTTTAAGTTTGTGTTATTTAAATCTTTCAAAATTTTCGTACACTTCAACTATTGTGACAGTCAAAACAATATATTTTCTATATAAGTAAAAAAATTGCAAAGTAAAATTAGTGGCTCGCCTGGTAGTAAGCGATCGGAAAAATGTAAAGATAAAGTTATTTACAAAATAGTCGTTTTATTTTTAATAATTCGTCTTGGGTTTACCATGGTCACATTTGCGAGAAATCAGTACCCTCAGCACGAACCAATATTGAATTCCAATATTCAAATGTGTGCTGATTTTTCGTTCTCGTTACATCCGTTATGGCGCTGCTGTTCAAGTTTCCATACAAAATTTGACACTGACACTTCGCACTTGCAAACTATTCGATTTCGATATTGGTTCGTGCTAGGGGAACGATACCTTAATCTAATTAATGTAATGAAGCAAAATTTTCTAATAAGAAAATCGAGCGCATTTCCAATTCGCACCAAGAGCGACTTCTAAAAATGAGAAAAACATCTTTCGTCTCTTTTTCTTTTTATAGTTAAACAAAAGTATATATTAAAACTTCCAAGGAACTTTGATCGAAATAAAAAAAAACCGTATAGGATACACACGGTGCTCCGCCACGTACGATAAAATACTTTACCGCACGCTCCGTTGTATGGCCCGTAATTTTGAACTTTCGAAGGATTACACAACCTCCGTAAGTGCATTTTTTTAGCAAATGTGTTGCAAAATTACTTTTTATTCATTATTATACTCTTTTATTTTTTAATTTATTAAATAACCATGTCATAGGCTATGCTATTAGGCTAATGGTAAAAAAGAAGCGCACGCATTCGTAGTCTGAACTTAATTTCCTGCGCTTCCCAAACAATTTTCTGCCAATTGACTTTTGTTTTCAAGATTTCAGAAAAGTTATGCAAAATACTTCTTTGTTACCTAGTTACTTTGTTTATTTTAAGTAATTGTTTCTAGAGTAGTGACTGTGTATGTAACTATTTTCTGCCAATTGACTTTTGTTTTCAAGATTTCAGAAAAGTTTTGCAAAATACTTCTTTGTTACCTAGCTACTATGTTTAATTTCAGTAATTGTTTCTATGAGTGAAGATACAGTAGTGTATGCAACTAATATAATTTAGGTATTAGAACACTCGAGTCAAACTACTGTTATATTCGGCTTCGTCTCTTGCGATAAACAGACTATCGTGTTTTAATTAATTTATTTATTTATTCAAGTTAAACATGCAGGCTTACAGAATAATCCAAAACGCCGGCAAGTCATACATAATAAATATTAACAATCATAGAAGGTATTCATTAAATTCAATAAAAATAAGAAGAAGAGATAATCAAATAATAATAACAACAACAACAACAAAAAACAGTAATGTCAAATAGTACTTAATAGAAACAAAGTCAAATCACCCATTGTAAAAGTATTATTAATTAATGTTATAATAAAATAATTAATTATGTCAAATCAATAAAACAATTACTAATGTCATATCTAATGTGAAGTAAGAACAGATAATGTCAAATATACTAATTTAATAAATAATGTCATGCCATTTTAGTTATAAATAAATGAATTGTCAAATTCAGAAATAATCAATGAGCTATTTTCTCTAGAAACTCAAGTGCAGCCGCCACTAGCTTTGTCAAAATTTAATACCTTTTCTTATATGATAATCGCATAACCCCACTGTTTTTCTCTCTGATCACTTTATTATTTGTGACGTCGAACTAATAGAAAATATGAGGGAGAATTGTCCTCTATGCTCGGCTGCATTCATTCGCGTCACGTCGCCGCGACCGCGGTGCCTCTGACGGCTCCAATGAAGCCAACTCGACCCCCTTAATGGCTCCACGACGTGAATAACAACTTCTGAATCAAAAGCAAGGGTTGAATATTAAATAAAAAACTCATAACTTTGTTTAGAGTTACGGAGTGTGTTTTAAAACAATTTGCCAATGTCCTGTCTGCGTTGACGCTACGGTCGCTACGTAACCAGTAACTTTATGGAAGGGTTGTGAGGGTAAAAACCTTTAAACTTTATTAATTGAACGGATATGAATTTAAATGAATGAATAAAGTTGGTGAGTCAGTCACGGGATTGATTGTAGCCAAAATCAATGCTATATGTGTCTGACGACCTGCGTGGCCGAGTGGTTTATACGTCGGGTTTCAAGGTGTTGCCTATTCAAGAGGTTCCCGGGTTCGAATCCCGGTGGGGGCTGATGTTAGTGTGATGAATTGGACCATTTGTACTCCAGTCATGAATGTTTAAGTAATATGTATTTCTATATAAATATACTTATATATGTATCAGTATATGTATTCTATCCGTTACCCTAGTATCCCATATCATAAGCCTACAGTGCTTACTTTGAGGCTAGTCTAATTAGTGTGAGTGTCCATCTGTACGATAATATCCTATTAACCACTCGACCCATTATATCAGTGTAGTGTTCTGATATGTATATTATACATAGGAACTCTGCAGCTGGTAAACTGACTTTTTGCCTATTATTTCAAAACAGCAGTTTCATTATGTGTCCAACAAGTGATTGATTGATTTAAACTTTCGCAGTAACTAAGAATTTTATAATTATAGAGGAATTGCTTTTTGGGAGTCCCCTCATGACGGTAGCAATTCCGTTATATCAAATGAAATCAAACCTATTATCAGAATTAATGTTATATATATATATATATTTGAGATGCAACGGATATCCGGTTGCTATCCGGTATCCGGCCTATCCGGCCATTATTTTACTAACCGGCTGAATACCGAATTGTTGCTCACTATCCGGCCGGATACCGAATAGTGATTCTGTTTGGTATTTAACATTTGAAAATGGTTAGTATACAAGAAAACAACAACAAATTATCAATATTCGTTTATTAGTATTTCGTTAATTATTACCTTTAACGTATAATTTAAACTTATTAAAAAGCCACATTTGAATTAGTTAAGAAATCCTATGATCAGCATTAGTATCTATTCAACCAATCGTAGCGTATCATATTTTAATTCTTAATCAAATAAAATAAGTGTTACCAAATAAATAAAAAGAGAGTATAATATTCATAATTAACTAACGGCAAGTTCTGCTTCCGCCGCACGAAGTTGAAGATGGGCCACCGTAAATTTCGGATAATTTGTCGGAATGCTTGCTTTGCAAAGGTTTTTCATAGATAAAGTCCCTGCCTTCTTTCCTTCGCCACCACGAGATAATTGTAATTTGCAAATTAAACACACTACGTACTTTGCATCGTCTTTTTCTATTTGAAAGATAGTTCCACAACGGCGATCATTTATTTGCCATTATATTAGAAAAATAAAATAAACAAAGAATGAAGTACGAGTTCACAATTACGTATACACAAGTATACACATTAAACTTAAAAAAAAACTTATCTTTTCAGCAAAATAGGCGGTTTTGTACACTGACCTAATAAAACTCGTTTCTTGCCTAGAAAACGAATCGCGCGAACCTTCAATACGTAACAGGTTGAAACCTGCACGACGCCCCCGCCGCCAAACTAAAATGTAGGTATCGTTTGGCCGAATATCCGGTATCCGGTATCCGGCCAAACACCTATCCGTTGCATCTCTAATGTATATATGTCATAAGATCAAGTTACAGCGGTTAACTCAGAAGCGACACCCTGCGCCTATGAAACTTTCGACATAGTTGCAAAGTTGCAATCACGCCACAGCAGCCGCGATGCAAACTCGAGGGAATTTTATTTCACAGCTCTAAAATTAAAAAGTTGAAAAGTTCCATTTTTGAAATCCCGTTCGTTCTCCTTTTTGGTGAATAAATTTATCCGCGCAAATAGACTTGACTTCGTTCATTCGTTTAGAATGTTTGTAGTTGGGATTCTTTGTAAAAACTCCACCTCGTAGTAAGAATAGTTTATGAGTATTAAGAAAACAAGTAGGCGTTTTTTGTGTAGATCTAAACTAACTATTTATTACCCAAATAAACTTATAAAAAAATCCTAAAATATAAAAATGGTTTTACGAAATATTTCTATCCAAAGGTGTGTTCTAAAAGAATTTTGAATAGATAAGGGTTTTTATAGATTTACAATATCTCGAAGCGAGGAAGGGGTCCTTGCTCCGAAACTTTTCATAGGTAAAGTCGTAAAAGAGCTGTTTTACTTGGGTTTTATGGTGTCTGCCGAAGTAAGAAGTAAGCTTCGTCGGGCTGCAAATGACGGCTAAATCAATGGATGGAATAGATTTTTCTGAGCATATTATTTTTTCGTTTCAATATTATTTTAAGCATGAATCTACAAGTCTTATTTAATTAAAGTATAATAGACATAGAGGTTAGCGCATACGCCCGGACCGAGAAAAATATGTAACTAATATTGAAATCTAAAGATTCTTGAAGTAAAAACTTCTTTAGCGGCGTTGTACACTTTTTTTGTATGGGTAAAAAATGTTAAACTAGCGTCAGGTCACACATAGGCTGATCGCATCATTACACACAGTAAAATTGGAAAGGTTGTTGACTTTTAATATATTGGATGAAATATAGTAATATTTTATTTTATCGTATTATAATAATAAGCTTCTATGCCACCATCAGGTGGGCCATGTCTGTATGCCACCCTTTTAATATAAAAAGATAATAATAGATATTTCAATTTAAAGCGAAGATTTACGCAACTCTATATTAATAATATAATTAATTAATAATTATAATATTTTCTATAATTAATAATATTTCCAACACACTCCAATTAACCTAGCCCCAAAGTAAGCACTGTACGCTTGTGATATGGGATACTAGGGTAACAGATAGAATACATATACTGATACATATTACATATATAAGTAATTCATATCTTTATATATATAATTCTTCTGTGAGTGTGTATGTCACTGAACTTCTCTTAAACGACTGGATCGATTTTGATGAAATTTTTTGTGTGTGTTCAAGGGGATCTGAGAATGGTTTAGATTTACAATTTTGTCCGCTGGACAACCCCTATTTTTTTAGGGCGGTACGAAGTTCGCTGGGTCAGCTAGTATAGTATATAGTATAATGCTCTGCCCCTCCTCTTACAACCTGGAGCTCTATTTTTGAATCATTCGTCTTGCGTCGAACGCTCGATTTCTACTAAATTTCATTGGACATAATTAATTCCGTATTTTTGAATTGCTCGAGTGCAACGAATGGGTGAGACCACTCGCTGCATGGCGAATGGTGGAGGCGAATGATACAATAATTGTCAAATTTTTTGTGCTATTAGACGACGATAATCTAATATTGTCATGCTTTATATGAAATGACAACGACAACTTTTTCTGCGTGAAATGAGTAAAATTTCATATTTCGTATTAAACAGGTAACACCGGTGACGAATGATTCAAAAATACGGAAAATCAGTATTATGCGACCTGAAAGTCAAAGGTGACTTATGTCGCATTCGACGATACTATGTCAGACGAGTGATTCAAAGATAGAGCTCCTGGGCTCCTTTAAAAGAGACGCGAAGAAGCAACATGCAGGCCGGCAGAGTGAGGTGGCTGGTGTGACAGGTAGGACTGCTGTATCAGCTATCTTCGCGTCTGGACTTCACCTTCACTTAACATCAAGTGGGGTGGAGCCATTTGTCGGACCTAACTATATAAAAAAAAGTATATTTATGTAGAAATACAGATTAAACATCCATGACTGGAGTACAAATGCTCGTTTCATCACACAAACATCTGCTCCCACCCGGATTCGAACTCGGGACCTCTAGAGTAGTCATCACCTTCAAAACCCGGCGTATATACCACTCGGCCACGGCGGTCGTCGTCGTCTCTTTATAGTTATTCATTACTCGATGGTGTGTTAATAACGTAAAACTCATATGAAAATTTTTCACATAAAACGAAACAAACTTTCATCCGCTGAAAACATTACATCTTCTTAATGTATCGACTTTAAGACTTGGCGTTTCTCAGAAAGTTGTATAGCAACAATGATTGATCGTCTCGATATGAATAATGTAAAGTGTACAATGAAGTAAGTAATGTAGAATGAAGTAACTTTAGCCTCGTGTTTACTCGGAATGCTGGTCTGATAATAAATTACTCCCATGGAAGATAATAATGTCGTACTTCGATATTCGCAAAATTGTTGTGGAAGTAAATTATAAAGTAAATACGCCCATTCACTGGTTACGTGTTCACGTCCAAGCTGCTAGTTCAATTTTTCAAGTGCTAATAGAGAAATACTTATTTTTAAAGAAGACTAGCAAACCCGGCGAACTCCGTTTCGCCACCAGATTTTATGTAACATTTCGTTTGGTGATTAAAAGAAGTTTTTTTTTTAATTTTTCCTGAATTTTCTTTGCTATAAACCTCACGGAGCCCGAGACCTTTCCAACGAATGCAAACCCGTGGAAATCGGTTCGTGCGTTCTGGAGCTATAGCGTCAGGAAGGAAAACCCGACTTATTTTTATATAGTAGATAAGTTAACATTATTTTGTTACTAAACCGCCTCAGCTCAAATAGGTATACGATGAACATAAAACCTACCCTTTTCAAATAAAAACATCATATATTTTTTTTAATCTCTAAAAAAATTATTGTAAAAACAATATTAGGTTTCTTAGTAGTTGATTTTTGTTAAGTCCATTTTTTAAATCTAACACAGGCAAAGCTGAATTCGGAAATCGGACACATTTAAAAAGAAGTTTTAGTCAATTTCCTTCCTTCCAATATTTAATAAGGTACTTTAAATAAAATCTCTTGCAGAACTAACTACCCGCACCCCTCGCTTTTCGGGCGAATGCACTCACCATTATGCTATCGCGGCCCTGATGGCCGTATTGAATTCGTTCTAGCCTTTCTCAAGCTGCAAGGCAGCGCCATCTCTTCGCATTGTAGATAAATACAATTTTGAAATGAATACCTTTACAAGTATTAAACATTTGAAAGAAGAAATAGCAATTATAGTAATAATTTTTATTTTTTAAGCATGTAACTGCTCGCTGTTTAAATCTAAAGAAAATATTACTAGAAAGAATTCGACACGGCCATCAGGGCCACGATAGGATAATGGTCAGTGCATTTACCCGGATAGCAAAGAATGCGGGTTCGAGTCCCGTCTGCTGTCTGGTCCGCGTGGAATTTTTTCTGGTAATAATTTATTGAGATTTGAACATCGAGCAGTTACATGCTTAAAAAATAAAAATTGTAACTGTAAAACTAACTACCCAACAACGTCAAATTCCTATGCCGACACATTAATTACCCTTGAAGCGTGATCGTACAACCTATATGGGAGTAATACTTCAAGCCATCCTACTACGTCATCGCGGCACTATTCTCCGACAACTATCAATCAAGCACACATTTAATATCGGGACGTGATTGGCACGCGCGGGCCAGCAACGGGCCAGTCATGCTCGTTGGCAGAAGGTGACGAGGCTATTGCTGGTCCAGCTATTCATAAAGGCTTACTACGCTGCCCGTATAAGTTTGTGCCTTGATCCGTTTTGTGTATTAGCATGTCAAACGCGAAATTCAAGTAGGTACATACTGGGAAAGGTTAAATAACTTTGTATTATATGACGGCGAATCCATAAGGTTGCGATCACCAGATACACCATTCTCTTCGTTCATTTTGTTGGGACACGAAATAACACCACAGACAGCTAATCAATATCTTCTTTAATGATTTAATAACTTTACTAATCACAAATATTCGCAGATTGATTGGATGGGAACGGATGTCTTTCGTGAGAACACTCTAGCTTGCACGCGCTAACCAAACTGACTAATCGACGTACCCCCGCCCTGACGTAACAATGACATTGACGTATTGTGTGTTTGACAACTGACAGGCTGAATGTTCTCACGAGCGACATTGACATTGACGTTTCGGGAGTTTCACAAGTGACAGGCTGAATGCTGTCACGAGCGACATCTAACTATCAGTGTAGTTAACGTCTTGTTGTGGGTTACGCGTTGCGACATATAGATATTAACGGGATTGTTACGAAGTACCTTGTTTTTTATGAGTCTCCGATATTTCGGCACTGTTGCAAGCGCTATGATCACGGAGTAACTGAAGTAATTGCGGGTAGACGTTATTGGCAAACATATCGGTCTACCCTCTGACGTCGTCTTTTACTGCGTTCGATACCCCTACCACCGGTCACATTCTCACTATTCACTCGCATTTGTTCCCGGCACACAATTTCAATAACTTGTTGTAAACTAACTTTGGAGTTAATACTGTGCAGACGCTTCTTGCGTCTGTCTTTATTTGCACTAACCCCTTTATTGCGACAATTTAGGAGGGGTATGGCATAGCGGATTTTCCGCCCGTATGGGGAAGTAACGTCCTCTACCTTACAAAAGATCACTGTGAAATGACAGTAGCTTTTGGTTGTGTTGTATTTCTGACAAAGAGTAAGGTTTCAGGGCTCTAGGGATTAGGGGATTGAGTCAGGTAGGCTACAGCGCATGCCCCTGCGACGGTGGAGTGTCCGTCGGAACCCGGATGCCCCATGCATGGAGATGTGCCCGCGTAGACTACTGTGCGAGTAGGCCTACGCGAGCCAGCGCCCTGCGCATGCTCGTGGCCCGCTCAATAGGGGTGATGACGGGGTACATTAAACGAAAGTATATTTAGTCCGTCAGTTAGATGATCAAAAAATAATGGACACGTATTTTTTCTTTGGGCAATCAACCAAAAAATGACAAAGTTATAGCGCGTCAAAGTTTGGGAGTAGGGGATCGTGACGTCACTTTTGAGTGAATTTTCACTTATAAGTGTACTGAAACGTGACGTCATGCGACTTTTCAAATCAATATATCTCTGCAATGTTTATATTATGTGAAAAAAGAAAAAAATACGTGTCCTATACTTTTTGATAATCTACCTGATAAACGAAGAAAAAAAAAATTTGTCATCATCCCTATTATGGGAAGGCGAAGTTCCCGAGGAGTTGTGTGGTGTGGGCGAAGACGGTGCGTAAACGCATTCTCCCCATTAGAAAAAAAAGTTGGCTACGATGCGAGTGTTTTTTTTTATAGCAAGTCTATAGGCTATAGTGGCCGCTAACCATCATGCGGTCTAAACGCTTGTTTGACACCTTTTTACCCGGCTGCGCAATGCAAGAGCGCGAAGCGCGACGCGCAGACAGGGTTATGTGTTTAACAGTCTATATATGTATGTTTGTTCCTTTGTGGCACACTAGAGACCAAACGCCTGGACCGATTTTGATGATTCATACATCAATCGATTCGTCTCAATCATGGGAGTGCTACTAAAGATATGATAGTAATCAAAATTCAATATGAGGACAATTAGGCGCCATATTGTGACGAAGTAAAAAAATAAAGTTGATAAAATATGTCGAGTGGGGTATCACTGTCTAGATAATTGAAAATCATGTTTAGGTTTCTAAAGCCATTTTTCATTTTATATGATTGTTTAGGATCTACAACGCTTTAAAGTTGAATATTAACCACTTGCTCTTTTAATTTCAATCTTACGTTTGTATGGATCTTTGTTACTCTTTCACCTAAAAAATATTGAATGGATTTTAATGAAACTTGACAGTAATATAGCTCATATATGATAATAACATATATATAATAATTTATGTAGTTATTGAGTGAATTGGCCAAAATATAACAATAAGTGTTACATAAGACGGAAAAAATCTCCCATCTGCGAGCCATTTTGGCCTGCACTGCAAAAACAATAAAAGTTACATGAATGTAATGTAGAGTGAAAATGTATCTCTTAAATAGTTCTACAAAAAAGTCCATGACACCATATATCTATTCTTAATGTGTAAGCCATTACCGCTAAAATAGTGAATCAAAACTAAAATATTATTTGATATCTATTTCCAAAATGCACATTTTGTATTAACAAATTATTTTTTTATCAAAATAAATACTTTATCGCTTTTAATATTTAAAAACGATAAACTTTGCCTTTTACACTATGTCATTTCAACAAATATTTAAAAAGTTACAACGATGACAAAGTGATAGCGCGGTGTACTATGCAAGATTAGACTGCGGGAATACTAAGAGAAAAAAAAGGTGTTTTTGAACGTAGATAAAACCTAGGCGAAGAAGAAAAAAATGGGCTATTCGCAGTATCTGATCCTATACGAAGTACTTGCAATATAACTGTGACACAGTTCCTTTTTATTAAAAAAATAAATTATCATCATAGGTATTTTTATTGAATTTTAATGAAAAACTCAGAATTATACTGTTTTTTGTAACGATATAAATAATAAATAATTCTAACACACACCAATTAGCCCAGCCCCAAAGTAAGCACTGTAAGGATTGTGTTATGGGATACTAGGGTAACGGATAGAATATATATACTGTACATATATATATAGAAATACATATTAAACATCCATAACTGGAGTACAAATGCTCGTATTCATCACACAAACATCTGCCCCCACCGGGATTCGAACCCGGGACCTCTCGAGTCGGCGACACCATGAAACCCGGCGTACAAACCACTCGGCCACGGAGGACCTCGATATTACTTAATGTTACAAAGAAGGTTTACTTAATATAATGACAAATAATCCATTTTTGGCTAGTAGGTACATACTTATTGGAATCCCTGTATTTATTAATCAACTCGCGATAATATTGGTTTTAATATTGGGTTTAATTATAAACTATAATTCTGCAAAATTCAAAGTAAATAATATAGATTTTTATAGGTAAATCACCCCTTTTATCACCTATTAGTATTGCGATGTTGTAGCCAAGAACTAAGTTCCCATCTACTTTTATAGGGGAATTCATTATAATCGATTTAGCTATTAGGGCACGGAAGCGCAACAAACAAACTCACTTTTGCATCTATAATATTATATTATACTTACTAATGATCCACCCCGGCATTGTACAATATATAAATACAGCCTATGTCACTCGGACAAAATGTATTTAAATAAAGAAAAATATAATATTAAATAATGTAACCTTATGATGAATTAATATTTGAAACCGGTTCAGTAGTTTGACAGATTATTTGTTACAAACATACAAATCGTGCCTCTTTATAATATTGGTATAGATAGTTAGGATAATAGTATTTTATTAATGAAAACGATTTAAAAATAAAGTAAGTAATAGGTTTATTTGATTATATATAATTAAGTTATGGTACTATAGGTCTAGTCATACATTATTTAATTTAAGCAAATATTACTGTTAGAGACCGTTTGTTACCTAAATCAATAAAATAAAATAAAAAATATTTGTAAAAGTTACTTAGCGTTTGTGTTTAACAGTGATACGTTATTCGGTGTTTTTTTATACAAAAAAATATTTGGAAAATAATTGCCAAGACTGTACTATTTGCAATAGGTACCTACTAGGCTGGTAGCAGCACGCTTGATAGGTGGAAGTACTCTTCATTCGAGCTTTACACTACCAATAAAAAAGGGTCGATCACAAAGTCTTTGAACTGTTATATGTGAACGCTTTAAAAGAAAACTATAAATTGATAATAAATGAGATTGCTATGGTGCTCTACCTAACGTTATGAACATTTTATTATGCGCCTTTACTTTAATCAAATATTATAAACTTTGCTTTGGTGATTGCATAATTATTTAATTTAGCAATCTAAGGCAGTTGCCACGATTGTTCATCCAACACAAGAGACGAGAATTACTGCTTTCTTTAACCTGCGACATAAACGTCATTGTGGGTATTGTATATAGGATGATTAACAAAATTTGAAGTTAACTTCTGGCATCTACATATTGGGTTTCTGTGAATTATGTAGGTATATCAAATTATGAGACTAGGATATGACACTGCATTTGTGTATATCACAATCTTAGAACCGGACGTGGACATGTCAATGCAGCCACTGCCAATTTTAAATAGTCGACGGATGAAATGAATTTTATATTTACTTCTAAACGAACATAAACAAAACATGACTGTTTGAATAAGTGCTAGTTTTCTTTAAAATTTACATACATTAAATATTCACTCGTATGTAACGACTTGATTTAACTTCACACATTTTTGAAAAAAGGGGGGAAAAAGGCCCATCTGTAGCCTTGACCCCGCTGGTAAAGTCTCTATATGTCTTAATAAATCAATCTTTTAGGTTACTTAATAATTCCCGCGATATTAATTCTCTTACTGAAGTAACAAGACTACGGTATATACCGTCTTAAGATACTAACTAGGTAACTAAAAAGTGTGAAATAAAAAAGGTAAATTAAAAAAATCAAAAAACCCGACTGCTTAAATATACTTCAAATAAAAACTGAAAAGAAAAAAACAAGTCCAGTAGTCTATAATTCTGTTATAAGGAATAAAGCTACTTTAACAGTCGGGACCCATTATTGAAAAATATTATGTATTCTTGAATATCTAATGGGTCCCGACTGTTAAAGTAGCTTTGTTCCTTATAACAGAATTATAGACTACTGGACTTGTTTTTTTCTTTTCAGTTTTTATTTGAAGTATATTTAAGCAGTCGGGTTTTTTGATTTTTTTAATTTACCTTTTTTTAAAATAAAATAACAACAATGGAATCTGTTTATAATGACATCGGAGGGAATTAACTATTTTTATTATAAGGTGCCTGATTATATTACAGACAAAAATGCTTGGGTTTGAACTATTCCAATCATTCCAACAGGTTTTCTATATTAAATATATCATAATTGTATTGACGTTGTAACAACATAATGATTTGTAAATGTTGTTACATTAGAGTTTTTTCGCTCGTTTTTCTCCGCAGATAAAAAAAATGTTCATAACGAGTGGTGGGGAAAAAAAAATTGTTGAATCAAAGAGTTGTGCTAAACATCCAATTTGAATAAAGATATATTGATTTCTGATTTAACATAGACGTCATAATAAGCGGATGCCATACAAAGCATTTTGTGAAAAAAAGGTAACTATGTACTTACATATATTCAATTAAAATAATAATTGCACGTAATAAGTACATACGATACATGTATGTATGTACTATATTTTTAATTTTTTTAATGTAACTAATCTGTAATTTTCGTGTTTTTTTTTTCATTTTATTGTAAGAACAGTCTCTATTGTTGGCGGCGGTGTTGAGATAACATTTTTTTCACAGGATATCACAAAAAACAATGCTTGACCTTCAAGTGTAATTAGATAGAGACTTATTTGTATAGATTCTTTTAGTTAATTAGATAATATTTAAATATATACTACAATGTTAAGTGTCAATTATTCACTGAGATTCAAAAGAAGTACCGAACGGGGACTTTTTGGCGGGATCGGGAAGCGGCACTTTAGCAGTTTTGTTTTTCTTGTTAAAAATTGTGTTTTGGCGGATGTTAGTGTCTAATAATGGTAGTTTATTAACCACTAAGTGTTCGGGAACATGTACAAGTGATGGCAAGTGAAACAAAATAGCGGAAAGTGTCTTTCGACGTTCCCTCAAGAAGTCCACGGGGAGGTTCCAGTAAATCCCCACACTTTTACTGAAACATAGAGAAAGGGGCATTGACTTGACTGCCAGTTCAATTTGATTTAATACTTTGAACACGAGTGCTATAGTATTTGTAAACATTTTAACACTTGACATTGGCTAAATGCCCAAACCGTGCGATGCCATTAAGAAAAAAAAAACAGTACCGAACGTCGTCAGGAATTACCGAAGGTGTAAAGAATTATGTCGGTCATTATAACTTGACATAATTTATTAAAAATGGGTCATAATAAACAACACTGTAAGGGAAGTCATTATATACGACTTTTATTACAAATAATTTTATATGAAAGCCAAACTCGGTAGTGTAATTACGTCATTATAATCGGTTGGTCAATATAGGCGGAGTCCTAATAAACGGTTTCTACTGTATTCTTTTATGCAAGTTTTTGAAGTGAAAACTTCTTTAGCGGCGTTGTACACTTTTTTTGTATGGGTAAAAATGTTAAACTCGCGTCAGGTTAAACTGATCGCATCATGACACATAAATAAAATTGGAAAGGATAATGACTTTCAATATATTGTACGAAACATAGTAATACTTTATTTTACCGTATTATAATAATAAGTCTCTATTTAGGACGTCCACGTGGCAGCTTTATTGCGAAGAAAATGCATTTTTTTACAATAGATGTCGCTAGGTGCGCTTAAACGTGATTCATGTAAGTTGATTTTTTTATTCCAAAATATAAAAAATGCACAACGTTAATATTCAAGTTTTCACTTCTGCCGGCAGTCCCGGAGTGCAACCTATCGTTTTTTTTAAGGAAACTTTATATGTTGTATAATAAAATCCCATGAACGAATACTAAAGTCTACATTGGCGCCAAGGGGCAAGGACGGGTCACTAGTTTACGATGATTGTTGACCTTATAACGTCATTAATATCAATTTTCATTAACCACTGAAGATTGACAGGACACCCACTGTTTAACTAACAAATAGGCAATTACTAGCTTCACCGAAGCCTACGATGCTATTGTTTCACCATTAAAATGCAAATACAACAATTAAGCGTCTCATTTCAAGACAGGCTTCCTTTACCTTATTTATTATTTTCTGTGCCTTGTAGTTACAGAGGCTTTTGTACCAAAGAATTATTCACTTTTAAAATTACTATTCTAGGATACAACTTAATGTAGAGCCTGTGCGGAAAGGGAATAGGCGTGGCGAAAAACGGAACTAACATTAAGATTTTTATTTGGCAATCAAACTCAGCAATCCGTAAAACGTCAAAGTTTTATATTGATACGGATTTGTTTGTTGTGGTGATTTCTTGCGGCTTTTTGTATTTAATCATGTCTAAAAGGGGTAAAACCTTACAAATACGGTAGAAAAGCACTACAGCGCCCTCTAATCTAAATCCCATTATCTTTCCGCACAGACCCTAGTAGCATTTTGCAATGAAAAATCTAATCTGCTACAACTGACAGAAACTTTGTTTCTTCCCGTGGTTCGTGACATCGCAACCTCTAGAAATCTTATACCCTGGCCCTCAAAGCTAAGTATCAGAAGGATTTTTTTCTAAACTATAACCTCCTTATTAATAAATGATGAATAAGCTTAGACAGCTTAGCTTTAGCTTGGCTTGTGCCCCAGTAGTGGGCAAGGGCGGATCCAGAGGGGGGGTCATGGGGGTCATGACCCCCCCTGGGCTGGGTCCATCTGTACCCACTTCGCAATCTGTACTTCAAATTCTGTATCCACTGTGACTTGACCAGACTATATGACCCCCTCTGGCGCCAAAGCTGGATCCGCCCTTGGTAGTGGGGACATTAATAGGCTGATGATGATGAAGTGTTGACAAGTATTTTGTTTCTGTCACTCAAATTCTCTTTGTCATTCAATGAATAGAGACAAAATATGGAGTAAATAATCCCAGCTTATTCTTCGTTTATTAATAAAGGGGTAGAAGTCACAGATTTCTAATAAAAACATTTTGTAGCAAATGTAATCAGCTTTCTTTGAAACTGTAGTTCAAACTAAAACTCTTTTTTGTGTTCTTTTTATTTCCAAAGTATAGTACTTTTTATTTTTTAAGCATGTTGATGTATAAATATAAAGAAAATATAACTAGAAAAAATTCCACGCGGACCAGGCAGCAGATGGGAATCGAACCCTGCACCCTTCGCTATCTGGGCGAATGCACTGACCAATTATGCTACCGCGGCCTTGATGGCCGCGTCGAAATTCCTCTAGCCATTCTTAAGCTTCAAGGCAGCGCCATCTCTTGTATCGCATTGTAGGTAGCCCACTACAGCTTGTGTACTTAAATAGTTATTGCCTTTTTTAAAAGTGTGATACTAAGTTTTGCAGGTCAGTGTATTTATACTTGCGGGCGCCCGCGACTCCTACCGCGTTAACTTCTTTTGTTGAAAATTCCTTAGGAACCTAACATATTTCCGGAATAAAGAGTATCCTTTGTCTCAAGCCAGGCAATAAACAACATGTGTGCTTATTTCATCTAAAACCCGTTCAGCCGTTTTTGCGTGATTGAGTAACAAACATGCAAACATACAAACTTTCACATTTATAATATTAATGGGCAGGTCCCGATCCAAGGTGGGGCTTGCCGGCAAAATTTTGGGGCGGTAAAATTGACTTACGGCCAGCCGTAAAGTACGTCTTTAAAGGGCGGCAAAAATCTTTGCCTGGAGCGGCAACATTTCTAGATCTGGCCGTGTTAGTAGGAAGTAGGATACTGCTGGAGCGCAGGACAATAGAAGGGTACGCTTCTTGCTTCAGTCTTTTTTAAAAGGAAGGTAGTTTCTCAAACAAGGGGCCATCAACAAAAGCGAAAAAGAAAATAAAAAAGAATGAAGCTCGAGGAAAGGGTTCCATATCACGTTTCCTGTTAAACGAAGCCAATACTTAAGCAGTTAGTGTCACACTAGCACACGGGCCACACGCCACAAAGTGGCTGAAGCGCGCGACAGCGACAGACTAAGGTAAGGGAGAGAGGGGTGGGGAATCGCGCGAGTGACGTGTGGCGGCGTTTTGTATCGGCGCATTAAGTGTCGCCGCACACGGCCACACGCTACAGCCACAAACGCCGCTACGAGAAGCTAAAAGCGGCTACTAAAGTGGCTGAAGCGTGCGACAGCGGCCGACTAAGGCAAGGAAGAGAGGGGTGGGGAATCGCGCGAATGACGTGTGGCGGCGTTTTGTATCGGCGCATTAAGTGGCCGGTGCGGGCCACAAGAAGCGAGCAACGACGATTTGTAGCGTGTGGCGGCCACCGGCGTACCGTGTGTGGCGAGTCCATATAAATTGTATGAAAACTACAAGAAATCGGTGGCGGCGTTTTGTGATTGTCGTCGGTGGCCCGTGTGCGGCGACACTAAGACTTATGAATTTCTTTTTGCCTTTCCATTACTTTATTTTTTTTAAGCATTTAACTGCTAGATGTTTAAATCTAAAGAAATTTTAGGGCGCGGTAGCATAATGGTCCGTCCGTGCATCTGTCAAGATAGCGCAGGGTGCGGGTTGAGTCCCGTCAGCTGCTTGGTACGCGTGGAATTTTTTCTAGTAAAAATGTTTCATTACTTTTTTGGCAACGAATAGTTTGTTTTGAGTGTACATTCAACTATGTGGTATGTATTATTAAATCATAAGGCTTTAAAATGTGCTAATCAAAACATTGACTTTGATATTCATATTGTAATGATAGAAAAAGTTTTATTTTATTTTTGAAAATGGCACTAAAACACCATTGTAATTTTTCGAAGATATCGTTTTTGTCACTCGAAACGATCTAAGGATATTAATTATTTTTTAAACTTTTAAATAAATCTGCATCACGTCATGGTAGAATAAAAAATGAAAAAAAACGAACATACAAACACGCATACCTGAACTCATTACAATCCTTTTTGGCATTCAAGTAAAAAGACTGTGGCAGATTTCCAGTCAGTCACCAATGGTACCAACTTATTAAGAATTTTGACGTTAGTTATAACCATCTGTCTGCGCTCTTACAATGTATACCAACCGTTAGGAGATGAAATGGATGGATCTAAGTGCAGGTAATATTTTAATATCGCACAGCACCTGTCGTTTTAATAAATGCTCCACAAAGTCGCAATATCGCTTTTGAAGGTACGCCCGGTTTAATATCGGCCAAGGATTACGTGTTATTCTAGTATACACAGTTTAAAGTATGTACTAGATACTCTCTGGTGTCTAGTTGTAGTATCTACTTTAAAATGTTTATACTTTCATTCATACTAATAGTGGTGTCATACCTCTCTTGGTATGGCAACTATTTCAAATTTGTTTCATTAAGTCGGTTTCTTGTAATTGAGACCAATATGCATTCACTTACATAATTCCATTTCTTCTATAGATGTTGGCCAAGCGAAGGCCAATAACAACGTATAGATAGCATATTTATCTTGCCTTGTCATCGCTTGGTATCCCTTGCCTAATTTCCTGAGTAAGGGGAGTCGCCAACGTGCCATTATCTAACATTTGCCTCAAGTCGTCCATAATAATTGATAGCGCACCAAAGTATGGGCAGCTCATCTATATTGGCCACCAGCATTGGTCTTCTTCAAACTTGTCAAAGGTCTAAATGGTAACTCTTGCCAGTTTGGCTACGCTCATATTGGGTTAAGCTCGGTCAACATGTATTGGCAGCTTAACACATCAACCTATGATGATATCCACCAGGAATGTCCATAGTTTTTTTTAAAGTTTGTACTCGTTAGAGTCGTAATAAATTATTTTGATTTTTAAGCATATAACTGCTTGATGTTTCAATCTAAAGAAATTTTTGGGATGGGATTTTTTTGGGTTGGATATGCGTGTGCGCTCTTCCCGACAAGCATGAAAGTTGGAGGGTAACTCAGCAAAGGCTGAAACGCTACGAGCGCCACACGCGACAATGAAAAAAACAATTGAAAAACAATTAAGAGAGGTGCGTGCACTGCTCCATTTCCCTATGTCTTATGCACCGCCTAATGTTGGGTTATTTAAGAAAAAAAAGTCCGTGCACACTGTTTTTTTTAGCAAAGATAACTCTGCAATCGTGGTATGATTGTGCGTGATCAAAATGATATCACGTAGGGTGTCTTCAAGCTCTAAAAGCATCATTTCAAGTGAAAATGTGGCTTTATGTTTATAAAATAAACCTATACTCAGACGTGCGTGGCATTCCACGCGAATGAAGTCGTTGGCACAATAACTTATGTACTTTACTAAACATCTATCAATTTGAAAACCTCAATAACTCACGCCCAAGACGCGGCAAAGACAATGTAGAAAGGGAACTTTTCTATAATCGTTTCTCGCCGGTGTGCTTTCTGCGGTTAAAACTTTGCCTCTATTCAATGTTCATTTCTTTATCTCTATGCATATTTCTACTCTAAGATAAAACTATTAGGTTATAACCTTACATATATGTATGATTAAACAAGCTGTGCCTACAAAACAAGGATATTTTCCCGCAGTAAAACGTAGCCTATGTTAAAACAGGCTGTCAGCTAACTCCATACCAAATTTTATTAAAATCGCTCCATTCGTTTAGACGTGAAGAAGTAACCAACATACACACTCACAAACTTTCGCCTTTATAATATTAGTGTGATTGTATATTCAATGTAGTACATAAATTGATTGAGCGGAAACCAAATTAACTTCCTTGTTTATTACTATCTGTAGCGTTCTTAACTTGATGTTAAGTGACTTACATTATATAGATAGATAACATTTTATTGTGCACACCACATTAAATATTACACACTGGGACAAAACTTAAAATAGTGAATAACTGGCGGTCTTATAACCATAAGATGGAGAGATGAAATTTAATAAAAGAGGGGATGTGCTCATACAACAAATAAAAATAATTACCATAAAAGATTCACGATAAAACATACTCATAAATATCTACCATGCAAGTATACAAATATTAAATGAATGAGTAGAGAGACATACACATACATACATACATACAGTTGGAACAACACAAACAACTACTGTGAAAGGAAAAAATCTTTTATCTGCTCCTTAAATAATATCTGGGTACGTCTGATGTTAACGGGGAGACAGTTCCAGAGGCGCACAGCTTGAACACAAAATTTAAAAAATCAAAAAACCCGACTGCTTAATTATACTTCAAATAAAAACTGAAAAGAAAAAAACAAGCCCAGTAGTCTATAATTCTGTTAATAAGGAACAAAGCTACTTTAACAGTCGGGACCCATTAGATATTCAAGATTACATAATATTTTTAAACAGTGGGTCCCGACTGTTAAAGTAGCTTTGTTCCTTATTAACAGAATTATAGACTACTGGACTTGTTTTTTTCTTTTCAGTTTTTATTTGAAGTATAATTAAGCAGTCGGGTTTTTTGATTTTTTAAATTTACCTTTTTTATTTCACACTTTTTAGTTAGTTAGTATTTTAAGACGGTATATACCGTAGTCTTGTTACTTCAGTAAGGGAATTAAAATTGCGGGAATTATTAAGTACCTTGCGTCGGTCTAAAAGATTGATTTATTAAGACATATAAAGATATCGCAAAAATGTGTGAAGTTAAATCAAGTCGTTACATAAATATCTCTGATGTATGTAAATTTTATAGTAAACTAGCACTTACTCAAAAAGTCATCTGTTTATGTTTTTTTAATAGTTTAGCAGTAAATATAAAATTCATTTACTTTTATTCGTCGACTATTTAAAATTGGCAGTGGCTGCATTGTCATGTCAATGCCGGACGTCTATGATTGTGATATACACAAATTCAGTGTCAGTCCCTAGTCTCATAATTTGATATACTTACAATTCACAGAAACCTAATATGTAGATGCCATAAGTTAACTTCAAATGTTTTTAATCAGCCTATATACAATGCCAATCAATGACGTTTATGTCGCAGGTTGAAGAAAGCAGTAATTCCCGTCTGTTGTTTTTGACAATGGTGGCAACTGCCTTAGATCACTAAATTAAATAATTATGCAATCACCAAAGCAAAGTTTATAATATTTGATTAAACTAAAGGCGCATAATAAAATTTTCATAACGTTAGGTAGAGCACCATAGCAATCTCATTTATTATCAATTTATAGTTCTCTTTGTAGTTTTCTTTTAAAGCGTTCACATTAAACAGGTCAAAGACTTTGTGTTCGACCCTTTTTTATTGGTAGTGTAAAGCTCGAATGAAGAGTACTCCCAGTAGTGCAATCATGGCAATTATTATCCAAATTTTTTTTTGTTTAAAAAAATACCGAATAACGTATCACTGTTAAGCATAAATGCTAAGTAACTTTTACAAATATAATCAAATAAACCTATTACTTACTTTATTTTTAAATCTTTTTCATCAATTAAATACTTATCTTATCCTAACTGTCTATGCTAATATTATAAAGAGGCAAGATTTGTATGTTTGTAACAAATAATCTTTCAAACTACTGAACCGGTTTCAAATATTAATTCATCATAAGGTAGCTACATTATTTAATATAACGTTTTTCTTTATTTAAATACATTTTGTCCGAGTGACATAGGCTATGTTTTATCACGATAAATAAATTTCGCCCGTACAATGCCCGGGTGGATCACTAGTAAGTATAATATTATAGATGCGAAAGTGAGTTTGTTTGTTGCGCTTCCGTGCCCTAATAGCTAAATCGAATATAATGAATTCCCATATAGAAGTAGATGGGAACTTGGTTCTTAGCTACAACATCGCAATACTTGGCGTAGGGTGATGAAAGGGGTGATATACCTATAAAAATCTACATTATTTACTTTGAATTTTGCAGAATTATCACAAAACCAATATATCGCGAGCTGATTAATAAATACAGGGATTGCAATAAGTATGTACTCACTAGCGAAAAATGGGTTATTTGTCATTATATTAAGTAAACCTTTTTTGTAACATTAAGTAATATCGTTAAAAAAATGAAAAACAGTAAAATTCTGCGTTTTTCATTAAAATTCAATAAAATACCTATTATGATAATATATTTTTCATCATTTAATAAGAAGGAACTGTATCACACTTTTATTGTTAGTACTTCGTATAGGATCAGATACTGCGAATACCCCTTTTTTTTCTCTTACATAGTACACCGCGCTATCACTTTGTCATCGTTATAACTTTTTAAATATTTGTCGAAATGACATAGTGTAAAAAACAAAGTTTATCGCCTTTAAATATCAAAAGCGTTAAAAGTATTTGTGATAAAAAATGATTTGTTAATCAAAATGTGCATTTTGGAAATAGAAATCAAATAATGTTTTAGTTTTGATTCACTATTTTAGCGGTAATGACTCACACATTAATAAAAATAGATATATGGTGTCACAGACTTTTTTTTAGAATTATTTATGAGATACATTTTCACTCTACATTACATTCATGTAACTTTTATTGTTTTTGCAGTGTAGGCCAAAATGGCTCGCAGATGGGAGATTTTTTTCCGTCTTATGTGACACTTATTGTTATATATTGACCAATTCACTCAATAACTACATAAATTATTATATATTTGTAATTATCATATATGAGCTATATTACTGTTAAGTTGCATTAAAATCCATTCAGTATTTTTTGGGTGAAAGAGTAACAAAGATCCATATAAACGTTAGATTGAAATTAAAAGCGTAAGTGGTTAATATACAACTTTAAAGCGTTGTAGATTCTAAACAATCACATAAAATAAAAAATGGCGTTAGGAACCTAAATATGATTTTTGATTATCTAGACAGTGATACCCCACTCGACATATTTTGTCAACTTATTTTTTTTATTTCGTCACAATATGGCGCCTAATTTTGCCCATATTGAATTTTGATTACTATCATATCTTTAGTAGCACTCCCATGATTGAGACGAATCGATTGATGTATGAATCATCAAAATCGGTCCAGGCGTTTGGTCTCTAGTGTGCCACAAAGGAACAAACATACATATATAGACTGTTAAACACATAACCCTGTCTGCGCGTCGCGCTTCGCGCTCTTGCATTGCGCAGCCGGGTAAAAAAGAATATTTATAAACCCACAGGAAGAAATTATATAGTTGAAATGCTACATAAAAAAATATCGGCCATAGAATTAATTTAAGACAAACACAATGGAACGAAATTGGTGTGGTTTAGTATAACAGTGGAGCAAGTAAAACTTTTTATATCCATACTAGAAAAAAATCTCTAGAATCGAACCCGGGCTGCCCACGTAGCTTGTTAGGTCTGAAGTTTTAATAAAAAATAACGATATTTATTACTTATGTTTTCCGATTATGGCCGAGTGGTTTGTACAAAAGAAATCAACTTACATGAATCACGTTTAAGCGAACCTAGCGACATCTATTGTAAAAAAATGCATTTTCTTCGCAATAAAGCTGCCACGTGGACGTCCTGAGATACAGACTTATTATTATAATACGGTAAAATAAAATATTAATATATTTCGTCCAATATATTGAAAGTCAACAACCTTTCCAATTTTATTGTGTGTCATGATGCGATCAGCCCACGTGTTTAACCTGACGCGAGTTTAACAGATTTTACCCATACAATAAAATGTGTACAACGTCGCTAAAGAAGTTTTCACTTCAAAAATCATAATTCTGACGACGCAGCCTGATAACGATGTGGAACGTCAAGAAACAAACAAATTAACGCATTTAACTCGTTGAAGCCCACCCTTTAACCATAGGGTATTTGACAGTATTAAAAATAAAGTGCCAATTGTAAGCATCTGTATTTAGAATGAATATTGGCAGGAGTTTTTACTATTTTTACAGAAAAAATATTCATAATTTTACTAAAAACCCACGATAAATATAATAGTTTTCTTGTCTATTGTCACGTGAACCAAAACGCTTTGGATTAGTGGAGCCTAAAATGACGTCACACGCAAGTAAACTTCCGGTTACAGTGACATTTGATTGTATGGTTTGACGTTTTAATGACAGTCGTGTGACGTCACACACCAGTGAGCCGCCATATTGCCAAGGGATACGTTTTTTTACCGAATTACACAATATAATGATGAATATCCACTTTTTATGGACTCTATAAACATTAGTGAATAACATGAGATCGTTTTTTAAAACTTGTCAAATACCTTATTACAGATGTGACGCGACATGCTAAGAAAGAAAGACATGCATGATCGCAAATATTTTTCAATCATAAAAATATTTAAATTATGAAAATCTAAACCGAGAAATTTAAATGGAAGGCAACTGGCAAACATTCGTGTTTGCTGTATTCATTACGTTACGGTGGATTTTTTAACAACATACGAATAAATAAACCGACGGACATCAATTTGTTCGGTCAAATAATTCGGGAATCGGTTCAGCAAACAATTCATTAAACTCGCCCGATGAGGTCAGGTTGGAGGATACGAATCGACATTGGTACCGCCTCTATTACGAGCTACACTCGTAGTATGAGAATCACGACATTGAAAACACAACTGTATCAACATGCTTGAGTTGCTTTGGAATACGTTTTATATTTTTTATTTAAATAGCTATACAAGCTTATATACAATAGGGTATTTGACAGTATTAAAAATAAAGTGCCAATTGTTAGCATCTGCGTTTAGAATGAATATTGGCAGGGGTTCTGATTATTTTTACAGAAAAATATATTCATAATTTTACTAAAACCCATGAAAAAGATAATAGTTTTCTTATCTAGTCACGGGACCCAAAACGCTTGGGATTGACCGAGCCTAAAATGACGTCACACGCAAGTAAACTTCCGGTTAAAGTGATATTACATTGTATCGTTTGACTTTTTAATAACAGTCGTGTGACGTCACACACTAGTAAGACGCCATATTGTCCAGAGAAACGTTTTCGCGGCAAATTGAAAATGGAGTTTTTGATTTGGTTATTTTTACTGAAATACACAACAGAATGATGAATATCCACCTTTTACGGACTCCATAAACATTAGTCAATAACGTGAGATCGTTTTCTAAAACTTGTCAAATACCCTATTGTTTTTATGTTAAAAGGATTGGAAACAAGCATAATATGCCGCCAGATTATAAGCGGCCACCATAAGCTATACACGCTTACGTTACAAAAAATATCACTGCCGTTGCCTACTCTAACCCAATCCCCTACCCTGTGTATCGAAGCAATATTCTCACACGAATAAATCTCCTTTTCATCCCACCACCTCGGAAAGTGTAATTTTGCGCTTCGAAATCTGGCTGGAAAATTCTATTTTATTCGCTTGAGCGGCAAAGTAGATTTGAATTTAGAACATCACATATAATGAGTACTCAATATAATTGTAAATTCAAAACGTCATTAAACCTATTTAATGTAACCTCTATGGTGCCAAATTTATGATTAGAACTTTTTAAATTGTGAAAAAATTTAAATTTGGAACCTTCTTGGTTTCTTTGTTTTATTTGCGTGCTTCGCGCCATTCTAGTTTTTCACGTTTTATTGCTTAAATATTTTGTCATTATAAATTGTTTTCTTTTTCATTTTGTCATTTCCTCGCTGAGGTGGGATGAAAAGTTACGTATTGCACTCGAGTGGAAAGATTTTTCACCTTGTGCTCGTTTGTTTCCCTCGCTGACGCTCAGGATTCTAATTTAGAATCACTCGCTGCGCTCGTGATTCAACTTTAGAATCCTTCGCTTGCTCGGTCATCCAAATCGAGCACGCGGTTAAAAAGGAACTTTCCACTCTTGTATAATAAATAACTATTATTAATCAGCTGTTTCATTCAAACGTTTATCCTCAAACAAATGTATTCTATGGTTGCTTTCCAATTACAGAGCATAATGCGACTCAGTGCCGCACAATGCTGAATTATGCTGATGCTTAATTGGAACGCGAATTCGTTTTCAAATGCACCAGCAGAGTGCGCTAAGTTCAGTGTTGAAAAAAAAAGTCAATGTTTGTACCTTCATCCATACTTATATTTATTTTTTAACAGTTTGAATGAACTTTGATTATTTAAAAAAAACAATTTAATGAAACGAAAGCTTTAATAATTTTTCAACAATAAATAATATTACTAACGATAACATATAAATAAAACATTTCGATCAATGCCAACTTAAAGAAAAAACTTGTTAATTTTCTGTCTCTAAGATGGTACAATTGCACGCATCACACGAAAGCATCACTTTTGAGAGTGCTCAATTGTGCGAAGCGTTGCTGTAGTTGGAACACTCAACGTTAAGCATTATGCGCTATAATGCTGTAATTGGAAAGCAACCTATAATACAAATACCAGTCTAGTAGTTTATCATCTGAACTCCATTAGCATCTCGCTTAGGCTGGATCAGGAGATTCACGATTTCATTTCCTATTAAAAAATCCTTGCCGCTAATAGTACAGTCATTTGGTAGTTTTACCTAGAAAGTTTTCCGGGAGTTTTGAAAATTGGTAAATTTATAGATTTTGAGATGCTCTTTCCGAATTTCGACTTTGCCACTTCGTATTTTTGCCGCTCGCGCCGCCATATTGGAATAATGACCCAAACCCCAAACGTTTTATTCCAATGGGCAGAAATCTACTAAACAGACTTGAAAAAAAAAATGCAATTTGCTAAGGGGACTTTATGATTATTTATGTGTCAATAAACAACACACTGGGTTTTAAGTTTGTGTTATTTAAATCTTTCAAAATTTTCGTACACTTCAACTATTGTGACAGTCAAAACAATATATTTTCTATATAAGTAAAAAAATTGCAAAGTAAAATTAGTGGCTCGCCTGGTAGTAAGCGATCGGAAAAATGTAAAGATAAAGTTATTTACAAAATAGTCGTTTTATTTTTAATAATTCGTCTTGGGTTTACCATGGTCACATTTGCGAGAAAACAGTACCCTCAGCACGAACCAATATTGAATTCCAATATTCAAATGTGTGCTGATTTTTCGTTCTCGTTACATCCGTTATGGCGCTGCTGTTCAAGTTTCCATACAAAATTTGACACTGACACTTCGCACTTGCAAACTATTCGATTTCGATATTGGTTCGTGCTAGGGGAACGATACCTTAATCTAATTAATGTAATGAAGCAAAATTTTCTAATAAGAAAATCGAGCGCATTTCCAATTCGCACCAAGAGCGACTTCTAAAAATGAGAAAAACATCTTTCGTCTCTTTTTCTTTTTATAGTTAAACAAAAGTATATATTAAAACTTCCAAGGAACTTTGATCGAAATAAAAAAAAACCGTATAGGATACACACGGTGCTCCGCCACGTACGATAAAATACTTTACCGCACGCTCCGTTGTATGGCCCGTAATTTTGAACTTTCGAAGGATTACACAACCTCCGTAAGTGCATTTTTTTAGCAAATGTGTTGCAAAATTACTTTTTATTCATTATTATACTCTTTTATTTTTTAATTTATTAAATAACCATGTCATAGGCTATGCTATTAGGCTAATGGTAAAAAAGAAGCGCACGCATTCGTAGTCTGAACTTAATTTCCTGCGCTTCCCAAACAATTTTCTGCCAATTGACTTTTGTTTTCAAGATTTCAGAAAAGTTATGCAAAATACTTCTTTGTTACCTAGTTACTTTGTTTATTTTAAGTAATTGTTTCTAGAGTAGTGACTGTGTATGTAACTATTTTCTGCCAATTGACTTTTGTTTTCAAGATTTCAGAAAAGTTTTGCAAAATACTTCTTTGTTACCTAGCTACTATGTTTAATTTCAGTAATTGTTTCTATGAGTGAAGATACAGTAGTGTATGCAACTAATATAATTTAGGTATTAGAACACTCGAGTCAAACTACTGTTATATTCGGCTTCGTCTCTTGCGATAAACAGACTATCGTGTTTTAATTAATTAATTTATTTATTCAAGTTAAACATGCAGGCTTACAGAATAATCCAAAACGCCGGCAAGTCATACATAATAAATATTAACAATCATAGAAGGTATTCATTAAATTCAATAAAAATAAGAAGAAGAGATAATCAAATAATAATAACAACAACAACAACAAAAAACAGTAATGTCAAATAGTACTTAATAGAAACAAAGTCAAATCACCCATTGTAAAAGTATTATTAATTAATGTTATAATAAAATAATTAATTATGTCAGATCAATAAAACAATTACTAATGTCATATCTAATGTGAAGTAATCAATGAGCTATTTTCTCTAGAAACTCAAGTGCAGCCGCCACTAGCTTTGTCAAAATTTAATACCTTTTCTTATATGATAATCGCATAACCCCACTGTTTTTCTCTCTGATCACTTTATTATTTGTGACGTCGAACTAATAGAAAATATGAGGGAGAATTGTCCTCTATGCTCGGCTGCATTCATTCGCGTCACGTCGCCGCGACCGCGGTGCCTCTGACGGCTCCAATGAAGCCAACTCGACCCCCTTAATGGCTCCACGACGTGAATAACAACTTCTGAATCAAAAGCAAGGGTTGAATATTAAATAAAAAACTCATAACTTTGTTTAGAGTTACGGAGTGTGTTTTAAAACAATTTGCCAATGTCCTGTCTGCGTTGACGCTACGGTCGCTACGTAACCAGTAACTTTATGGAAGGGTTGTGAGGGTAAAAACCTTTAAACTTTATTAATTGAACGGATATGAATTTAAATGAATGAATAAAGTTGGTGAGTCAGTCACGGGATTGATTGTAGCCAAAATCAATGCTATATGTGTCTGACGACCTGCGTGGCCGAGTGGTTTATACGTCGGGTTTCAAGGTGTTGCCTATTCAAGAGGTTCCCGGGTTCGAATCCCGGTGGGGGCTGATGTTAGTGTGATGAATTGGACCATTTGTACTCCAGTCATGAATGTTTAAGTAATATGTATTTCTATATAAATATACTTATATATGTATCAGTATATGTATTCTATCCGTTACCCTAGTATCCCATATCATAAGCCTACAGTGCTTACTTTGAGGCTAGTCTAATTAGTGTGAGTGTTGGAAATATTTATTTATTATATGTATAGTCACATTGTGATGTTGTATTTATTCTGTACCTTATTTCAGACAACTTATTTTGACGACTTTATAAATAATGAAACAAATAAAGTGATTTAATAAAACATTATATTATTTTCATTATAATATAGACACGGTTTCATAACCCATTCATAAATATTTCTATGAGTTCAATCCTTTAACATTAAGGTTGACGTCATAATTATAAAAGCGATACGCAAGATAAAACAGGATGATATAGAAATCTATAGTCGCAAACGTTCGTCCGACATCTCAAAGAAACAGATAATCTAGTTAAGAGATGTTGTTTTTCCCTAAGGGAAAGGAAAGGGGAAGCTTTAAAAAGCAAATCTTATTTCAAAAACAGGTAACCAATATCGAGTCCCTAATAATTAAGAGGCAGACAAGATTGGACTAAGAAAAATAGGGATCTTAATAAAGCGGTAAGAATAAAACGAACGCTGAGTCGTTGATGAATCTTCTTTGTAATTATTAAATTTTGAGAAACAGACGCCTTTATGCTCTTCGGTTTTATACTTTAGCCACTCGTAAAACATGGACATGTGTATTAAACATCCTTATTAATGTTTGAGACCAGGTTCTATAACTGCATACTAATTAGTATATATAATATAACTAGTGGCCCGCCCTCGGTTCGCTTCGGTGTAGAGCTGAAGTGTAGACTATAGTTTTTGTTCTCTCTCTATTCATTTAAATTACATGTTTTAAAGGGCCAAATTGTATTAAATACACAATGTATTTAAGGTACTTAATTGGTTAAGAATAAATAAGCTATTATTTCTCGTAAAAAGTATAGAATAAAAAATGGTTATAGTGGGTTATCCCTAAGAGATATACGTATACCATCGCATACTTTTTTGTAGACCTTTTTCAGGTATAATACTGTAGTACATTATTTTGATCTATCTTGTAGGGTTCAGCCAGCGTTTGCAATGTAAGCGCAAAAATGTGTTTATTTACGACCTTACATTAAAAACCTCAATGTTTCTCTACTATATTATGCATGTATTATGCATATAAACCTTCCTCTTGAATCCGCGTCAAAATCCGTTGCATAGTTTTAAAGATCTAAGCATACATAGGGACATAGGGACAGACAGCGGGAAGCGACTTTGCTTTATACTATGTAGTGATATTGCAATATATATTGCATAATATTTAATTGAACAGAAATGTCTTGATCATTGGTATCGAAATCATGTTAATTATTTAAATAATACGTTTTTTCAAACAGTTGTGTTTAAATATGTATCGAGTAAAAAAAATCGCTACTTTTTAAAATTACTTGACTTACCTATTAGTATGGGAGCCCAAGCAGGTATTTTGGGATTTAATCGAGCGCGGCAAAATGGCATAAGGGCCCCCTTACTTAGTCGATTTTGCAAGATTATCATCATCATCAGCCCACAACAATTAATGTCCCAACTGCTGGGGCACAAGATTTCCCTATAGATGGAATAGGGAAATTGAGCCATGCCCACCACGCGGGTCTAGTGCGGATTGGCGGGTGCTAACGACTGCAGATGCAGCCCGGACCAACGGCTTAACGTGCCTTCCGAAGCACGGAGGAACTCGAGATAGAAGATTTTTGGTCACCCATCCAATGACCGATCACTGCGAAAGTTGCTTAACTTCAACGATCGTAGCCGAACGCGCTAACCACTTGCGCCATCGAGCTCCTCAAATTGCAAAATTATACCATACGCTAAGCTAAGCAGCAGGTTTGCGCCAGTTAAGCAGTATGGCTATATAATTTCTCCAGCTGACAGTGAAGCTTAATATTGCTCAATTTCCACGAGATTCACAATCTATTGAGTAATTTTAATCTTTAATTTAGTATTTTTGAAAGTATTTAACAAAGCGCATTACTTTTAATTAAAAAAATAATTGAGTACCTCTTCAAAAAAGACTTCAAAGGTTACACGTGACTTCATTCGGCGATCGTAAGGAGCCCGAATCTAATAAGGATGGCTGCCCTTTGATCCCCACCCAAATACGGATGAATTTTCATAATTTTTCATTTGAAAACTTGATCTCTACAATAACGTGAAAACGTCCGAAAGACATTGTAATGGTGGCCCGTTGACAGATGTTCTTAGATTTCTTTCACTTTTGATAAAATATTTTCTTTTGTCATTTTGAAAGATTTTCAGTTCAGTCGTCGCAATATCTCTTTATTACGAACGATTTCCGTGTTCCCAGTTATTTTCACTAAAATGGGTAATATTTTTTTTCTCAAAAAGTCTCCTGTAGGTATTTGACAATGAATTTCTTAATTAAAAATATCTTGGATATATCACTTTTGTAACATACATTATTTGGTACCATATATGGGAGTATCTTTCAAATTATTGAATTTAGGGCCTGTTTATTAAAATATAGTACTTTAAGTCGTTCGTAGTAATTGTACCATTAAGGGTTTTTTACGAAAAGTCATAAACATTAATTTTAAAAAAACATACATCGTATTAGACAAATATGGCTTATATATCGGCTTATATGGTTCTAAATGGGTAATGCCAGCTTTCCTTTAAAGATTTGCACCTATCTTCCAATCATCCTGTAAAAAGTGGTCGCCTATTGGTCGAAATTCCACTAGAGTCTGTGCGGAAAGAGAATGGGCGTGGCGAAAAACAGAACTAACATTAAGATTTTTATTTGGCAATCAAAACCAACAATCTGTAAAACGTCAAAGTTTTGTATTGATACGGATTTGTTTTTTGTTGTGATTTCTTGCGGTTTTTTGTATTTAATCATGTCTAAAAGGGGTAAAACCTTACAAATACGGTAGAAAAGCACTACAGCGCCTTCCAATCTAAATCCCATTCTCTTTTCGCACAGACTCTACCTACGTTTTTTATCGTGCACTACCCGTATTCAGATACGGAAACGGATACAAAAAGTGTTTAACGAGCATAAAACAATGCAAAATTGCTACGAATCGTTGCGTGTGTCCGGAATAACGGTAATAACGGTAGGATCGTCACGACCAATAGGTCTGCTCGACCATTAATATTGCCGCAAGCCGCCCTAAACGGCATGGAGGTCCATTTGTAAGTTTTATTGCGAATGCCCCGGCTCTTCTTGCTATAATTATAGTGACTTAGTTATTATAACATGGAATTTATTCAGATATCAGAAATCAAATTTTTAGCTGCGGAGAAAAACGAGTAAAAAAACTCCACAATATTAATGTATAATGTAACAACATTTACATATCAGTACTGACTTGACAATGACATTTCGGACTCGCAAACGTTACGAATTCGAAATTGGTTCTTGCTAAGGGTACTGTTGACTGAACTGAGGTCCAAGCAAGAATTTTGACACCTCTGTAATCGTATCGCATCGCCAAACTTTCGGCGAAAACCAAGCAGCGAACCTACCAGACGCAATAACATACTGGCCCCTTCCATACAAAATTTTATGACAAAATGATTACAGAGCTGCCAAAATTCAAGGCAACAAGGGAATCTAAAGTTATTTCCTAGAGCATTATTTAGTAAAACACTTAAAAACGGGTATAAAACACTTCGTAACAAAGAATATCAGACCAGCAATACTTTCGGTCAGTTAAGACATGAAGCATTATAAGAAAAGATGGTTTTATACTCTCGGAAATATCTATCGGCCCACCTGGCATTTTAAGCTTTCACATTTAAGGTCTTGACGGTCTCTAGTTAAATGTTTTTACACAGATTTGAAGCTGATTTATTAACCATCTTTTTCGACCACCACCTAAATTAATTATATTTTTTCTACAGACCGTTGAAATTTATAACACTGTGTGGGTCGATAGATATATCTGGAAGTGTATTCCACATGTTTGTTGCTGACCAAACTCAACCGTCCATAAGACTAACAAAATCGCTTTCACTGAAGGAACACATTACTACATACTTACTGATATTCGAGGAAACGCTGCTACTAAGCAACTTTACCAGGATGTTCGCCAGTTAACAGTTTGGAATGGCATTCTGCGACTAGAGAGATAGACTTGGGGAATTTGCCAACAGTCGGCGAACAAGGATTGAAATGCTATCCGTTACAACCGAGGTAGGCAACCAACCGATTCAAAACGTTCACGGATTCACCAGGACGACAATTCGTAATTTATTAGATGAAACGTTTGGACATTGACAAACTAATTCCCTCTCCTAAGATGTCCGAGTTACCTGTCTCGGAAGATTCACGGCCTATCCTATGGATGCTCAACCTGCTACAGCAGTAATTGGATCTCCTTTGCTTAATTTAGACTGCTTTGTTTAAAAGTATTTAAATTAATACTTGAGCAGGGGAATCCTAGTGTAAGCTTGGTTCTAAAGGAGTTTAGAATTTCTTAGGAATTTTGTTACTAAAACGCAAAATAAAAAGGAAATAATTCTGTAAAAACGCTAATAAATCACGTTCCGTCTATGGCTAATTATTTCCATATTTTTTTATTTTATTTAGTTTATTATTTGATATTTTAGTGCCGATAGAGTACACTTTCTGTCAAAATGTTAACTGACCTATTTATTTATATATATTTTTTTAACACTCATACCAATTAGCCTAGCCCCAAAGTAAGCACTGTAAGGCTTGTGTTATGGGATATTAGATATATGCGACACATTGAAACCCGCTGTAACTCGGCCACGGAAGTCATCAAGTTTCTACTGACTACTGATTGGCCCGCCCTCGCTTCGCTTCGGTCTGTCTCTATCTAACTGATAGTGAAAATGTTGTTGCGTTGTTTAAAACCCATTGTACCGAATGTACCATTGCCCTGTTGTAAAAAACCATGCCTTTAATATTAAACGTATATAGTAACGAAGTATTTTGTACACATCAGTCTTGATTATAACTTTTGAATGGTATGGAACTTAGGAATGTAATACTGTATAACTCAAAATGTAATTTACAGTTACTGATATAGCCTCAAATACAGCGTAATTTATTTGGATAAGGATTGCAGGTACGAATGATGTGGCCTAGTTTGTACCGCGGCGTTAGAATATTGCATATTTTAACTTGAAAAGTAGTTATTGTGACATAACAGCTGTAAAAGTTAGACATATGGTATCCAGATTTTTTTTTGTAGATATTGATGTCCGTCACTCCGCTCTATTGTCAATTATTTCCGCAGCGTATGCGTCAAAAGTTTTATTTTTTGGTATTTTACACGTTGGGTTACAATATCGAAGTTTTCATACGGAATCCTAACTCTTAGTGTCGTCGCACACGAGCCACCGACCACAACTACATAACGCCGCCACCGGCATATTTCTTGTAGTTTTCATACATTTTATATAGACTCGCCACACACAGTACGCCGGTGGCCGCCACACGCTACAAATCGTCGTTGCTCGCTTCTTGTGGACCGCACCGGCCACTTAATGCGCCGATAAAAAACGCCGCCAACGCGATTCTCCACCCCTCTCTCCCTTGCCTTAGTCGGCCGCTGTCGCTCGCTTAAGCCACTTTAGTAGCCGCTTCTCGTGAATATGTTCCTAGAAGCTTCTCGTGGCGTGTGGCCCGTGTGCGGCGACACATATGTCATTTTTATATAACCTATATTATAAATTTGAAAGAATTTCTCAAATCGGTCCTATAGCAGTCAGTTCACAGACAAAGGCACAGCGTAAGCGTTTTCATGCGTTTTCGTTATCAGCTTTTGGGTCATTAGAACTTCTCGTACAGAAGTCTATAAAAATCGCATTACTGTTGAAATGTATATTAGTGGAATGGATGGTCGTTATCTTAATGTGTTGAATCGAGGACTTGATAGCAGGACTTTTTTTTCAACAAACTAGGTATTAAAGAATTTTTATTTGCTTGACTGGGTAAAAGATGTGGAGATGGGAGTGAAAGAAAATAATGGTGCCTTTTCTGGCGTGATTCTCTAAACTTAAAACTAAATTTAACATCAGTCTATCCTTTTCGTTCTGTATAGAGAATGACATGGATATGCTGCTGTAAAATTTAAGTTTAGGTTTAGAGAATTATGCTAGAATCGACACCATTATATATCTACAATTTGTCATATTATTACGATGCCGCGTAAACCTTTTGTTTGTTTAAAAAACCCATAGTTAGTTTTTCAAGAATTTATAGTATATTGTGTATAAATTGATAAATTTTCTTGCTTTTTCTCTCACCATCTTTCAATATGTCTTAGGATGAATCTATTCATCGCATTTTTCAGTGGAAAGACTTTAGCTGAATAGATTGAGTACACTCAACTACAAAAATTGTTACCCTCAAAAAAGTATTAGTTGCAGAAAAAAAATGTCCCAAATGTAGAGAGACCATGAAGCCGGATTGTAATGTTTATCCATAGATAAATGATTAGTTTATCTACGTAGTCTCCTAGTTTTTAGTAATTCTTTACTAAGCGATTTTTCATGAACGAAAAAAATAAAGAAAAAACGAGCGAGCCTTACAGTAGTCGTGTATGATGTGTTACATTTGAAATCTCACCTTATATTAGTAAAAAAAAGAAATAAAACCTACTACAAAAGGAATAAGCCGTTTGAATATTATGTTCTAAAATCAATTGAAATAGCGTGCGCTTTCTCGAATTCCTATTACACACTTCCGTCCCATTTCACGAAATCACTTCCACAAATTGCAGGAAAGCGAGAGGAAAGATTTTATACATAAAAAAAATCTGGTTTTAAGTTTTTAGACATTGAGTGGTTTTAAGCTTTTTTGATGTTAAAATTTCTATCTAAATAGAAATAAATTATTAGGAGAATATTTTACAAAGAAATACATATAAGAATTCGATCCCAGGACCTCACGAGTAGGCGATATCTTGAACCATAACTATCTTAGACTTAATAAATCTAGAAGTTAAATGATTGAAATAAAAAAAAATCTAATAAATTACACATCATTAAACTAGAATTTTATTTATAGAAATTAAATTTAGACATAAATATTGAATTAATTAACTTATTAATAATATTTATGCATGCTTTTGTTAAAGCGTTTAGAAATACAAGAAAATATTAAAGGATTGTCTGTCCCTTGTACCATAAATAAGTATTAAAAGGATTATAAGATTTTTGCTATACATTTTAATAGGGGAAACTATGAAAGCATGTCTCCACTCCGATCTATCCTGAAAAGCAGCTACAGTGATATTTCTCCAAAACAAACACTCAAAACTGTGAAGTGTATATTTTTGTGGATAAATATTTACTTTTTAATTCAGTTATTCAGGATTATCTAGATGAAATTAGTTATCTGTAATTGCTTTGACTTGTTTTTTTATTCTCTCTTTTTTTAATTGGGCTTAGTATAACTATTTTTTAACATTTGGCTCATGTTTTCATTAGATAGTAAATGCTGTAAGTCTGCCTTTAATTTTGATCCATATAAAATAAACATACCGCTTATGCAAACTACTGTAATGTACGAGGGGAGGTCATTAAGTTCGCGGAATGGAGGAGTTGGTGGGGCTAGGTTTACTCGTCCAGGTAGGCACTAGTAGTTCATTAACTTTTGAGTTATCGACCTGCAAAAACTGAATCGGGTAGAAGACATCCAGTATGGAGAAAAATGGGTGCGTGTACTTATGTAGGCGCGTGAGAAGTTATCCTTCTTTTTCATCGTTTAAAATTAGTTTTTAATTGCATGCAAATAATTAATTACAATAAATTAATAAAGAGTCTGGAAAAGGACACAGTCAATAAAGTTCAGTTTTAATTTGAAAAAATAAATAAATAATCAAAATATTCAATTAAAATCGCTACTGAATATAATTTATTAGAAAATATGTGATTTGCACTTGTATGAAACTCAAACACGTATTCCGAATATACAAACTAGAAACATGTGGATAAATATTATAAATAGGAATACCTTAAACTGTTACTTTATTACAAAAAATAAAGATGTGGTTTTTGGTTCTACTACACCAATGGTCAAGAGATGGCGCTGTAGTCTCCTGAATCGCGCTTTGGTTCCGTTGTTCCAGATTAATAAATACTTTTGATAGGCCTTCACAAGCAGTCGTTAGCACCCACAAAATAGAGATTCTATTTCTATTTTGTTGGTAGATTTTCTTAATGTGCGGTAAACACAAAAGTAACAGCATGAAGTTGGTCGCTAAAGCGACCAACTTCATGCTGTTAATTTTTTGTGTTACAGTGATGCGCGCGCATCTTAAAATTTCACTCTCATCATTTTTTCATAACGCGCCTAAAGAAGTATAACTTCAAAAACCAAGCAAGGATATCCAAAAATTTGACGACGATGAAGAAGTGTCGAAGAAGTCCGAAATTTCGGCCTATTTTGGCACCAAAGACAGATAATTTTTTTTTCTGTGGTATAAATAAGTTATTTGAGAGATCTGAAAAATATATAAGGTTTAAGGGAGAATATATTGAAAGGGAAAAATAGTTTTGTGTTTAATTTCAACCTCCTTCCCTCTTATTCCGCGAACTTTTTTTACCTCCCCTCGTAGTACCTATATGTATTAGCCTAAATAATTAAAGAAAATAAAAGAGGAAAATAAACTTCATTCCAAAACCTTGGCGTTGAGCGTACTCGATTTTAGAGATACTGAACCAATGCACTCAGCCTGATTGAAGAATTTTTATCTCCAAATGCAGTTTAGAATACATTTTAGGAACAGATCGATGCTACAACGAATTTCTATATAGAAACAGAAATGATATGCGCAAATTGAAATGCATAACGAGGACACTGAACCCATTTTTTCATGATATTAGAGTTTTTAAAAAACCGTAAACGTTATTATCTATACATGCGGTAGCGTGTCAAGCCAAGTTCACGCTAACCAACAGAACTGACGAGCATGGTGTAATATTACACTAACCATTTGGCGCTACTTTTAACCCCCTCGTAACTCAAAAACTATTTTATATAAATATGTTAAAGGACAATGGGCAAAACGCACCCAGCTCCGCCAACAATGTAATTAGTATGAATCGATAGATCTATGAAAAACTAGCCTTTTTTATTATGGCACCAAAAAAAAAAAACCTGGGGGTCAAAAGATATACACCTGGGTATGTTCTATATTAGGGGTTAAGGTTTACGCACATAGTCCTTATAGCCGACCTTTGTGTGTAAGTCATGGGGACCGGTTACACACGGGCATATTTAAATAGCTCCTTATAGAGAAGCTCGATGGCGCAGGTGGTTAGCGCGTTCGGTTGCGATCGTTGAAGTTCAGCAACTTCCGCAGCGGTCGGTCATTGGATGGGTGACCAAAAACATCTATCTCGAGTTCCTCTGTGCTTCGGAAGGCACGTTAAGCCGTTGGTCCCGGCTGCATCTGCAGTCGTTAGCACCCGCCAATCCGCACTGGGCCCGCGTGGTGGGTCATGGCCCAATCTCCCTATTTCATCCATAGGGAAGGCCTGTGCCCCAGCAGTGGGGACATTAATAGGCTGATGATGATGATATTTAAATAGCTAAAGAAATTCATTCAATATCAATAGTACTCGTTTTATAATATTAGCAATAATAAGTGAGTGAATCATATCTTACTGTACAACCAGATACAAAATACTAAACAACAAAGCCTACCGACTATCCCGCTTGCTTGCTGCTTGCACTTACTGAGACTCCTCAAAACGTCTAACAGGGTATGGGGGTTGAAGGATGTGATATTGCAGTTGCCGTTGCAACTAGTCTACTCGTATGCAGTCCTATGTTTTACATTTTGTGCGCTCCCTGTTATTTCATTGATATTTAACTAACACGCTTTAGAAATAGGAACACGATTATCATCGCGTACGTCATTATAATCGTACGAGCTAATAAAAAATCTATGGATCAATTTAAATGCTCGTACTCAGCACACAAACATCTGCCCCCACCAGGATTCGAACCCGGGACCTCTCGAGCCAGTGACACCATGAAACCCGGCGTACAAACCACTCGACTCGGATATATTAATTGACGACCTCCGTGGTCGTCAATTAATATATCCGTTCTATATACTCGTCCTTGTATCTTTAAATATTATGTTCGTTATAGTTACTTTTACCTATGGAATTGTACCTATTTAACTTAAAATAACTAAAGACTCCCGGGATGGAATTTGATGCGCTTTGGCACAAATGATCATGACTATGATACCTTTCAAACAAATGTAGTTTAAGCCGTGGCGGACGTGGATGCAGTGTCCATGCAATTTTGTCCATTGTCCTTTGCCTCATATATTGAGACTTGCGTAATTTGAAGTAAAACCCTTGCCAAAACCGATATTTTTTATTTTGAGCATAACAAATAAATTGCAATTTTTAGACCATTTTTGTTACGGTGTCTATCTCAAAATCGAAACTGTGAAGAACTTAGATATAATAATGATGTCCCATATGCTGTATTTAAACAACAAATGCTGAAAAAGCAATTCATAATGTACTTTATAAGTTATGATCATAACAAACAAATTATTTTATCTTAATAGAGCGAGGCGAGACCCGCATTTGGCCAGTTTTTGGTCATAGGTTACTCCAAAAGCTTATATATATATACTGTGCTATAACGGGCGAGGCTTCCACAATTGCAGATTGAACGAGCCATGCACTTGCGATGTCGAGATCACACGCACACCTACACACGCACGCACGCACGCACGAACGCACGCACGCACGCACGCATGAACGCACGCACGCACGCACGCAAGCACGCACACACGCACGCACACACACATATATAATTTACCTTGATTTACCACTATACGTTTGAATACAGTTCCTACCTCTTATTTAAGTTACCTAGGCGAAATTCTAATGGTGATCACTCACCGTCCTGCCGCTTGACGAAGTGGTCTGTTATTCACGTCATTGTCGTTTCACTTTACGATCTTTTTAGACAGAACTAAAAACCAGTGCTTTGCTCTCAGAGCAAAGGTATCGCTGGGTTTTTGCCTTTTTCTGTCATTGAGGTACACAGTTACTTATTTAGTAATTAATTCTTCTAATCGTTTACTTGAATTTGTGTGCTGCACATAGATAGATAAATCATATATTCCCATCAGGGAATTTATCTATCTATCTATCTTATGATAGTTTTTACTTTTTACTGGCCATAAACATATTTCATTGCGGTGTAGTACAAAAACTGTTCCAGCACCTCGCGAAGTCTTTCTTTATATTGAGATATTTTTCAAATTTTTAACATCCGATCCCTACAAAAATTAAAAAGAACTGACGGTATGGCAGTATCCGCCGCACTAACGTTCAATCGGCTTGACGGCATGTCATTCGGCAGATGGAAAATCGATCCTTCCGTCAAGTGGCATGTCCTTCCAAAATGTCTCCTCAAATACGTTCAATTTAGCTTAATCAAGCCACTTGATCTAGCGGCATGAAGGTGAGTGCTCACCATTATGTTGCATACCATACTTCATGAGTTATCTCATTGATGGTTGCTATTTTGTTATAAGATATGTATTTACCGCTCAAGATGTAGGTAACTAGTATTAACCTGTAGACTATTTAAATAAGGGAAAGAAAAGAAAATAAAAATGTTTATTACCATTTTTTTTAATAACGTTTTCATTATAGATATAGATTAAATTATTCACACGAGATTGTATTGATAACAAGTCGGAAGGCGCCGGTATCTGCAATACAGTTTTTTAAACTAGTGCAGATATCAACGCTACAACCTTATACCTATTGTTAATATTACAACACTGCTAATGTGTAAACTAAATGTATAACAATTTAAAAGAAATAAACGTTTATTATTATTTATTATTATTATCTCATATTGAAGTAATTTTTCAATTTGACGACTCTGTATATAACACAGGGAGAAAAAACAGCCCTTGCTGAGTTTCTTGCCGGTTCTTCTCAGTACAAGGTCTCCCGCCGTAGATTTGCGAACCGATGACGTAGCTTTTCGACATTCACAAGTGCTTGTAACAGCCTAGACTGAATAAAGGATATTGATTTTTTTTAATACAGCCACAGAGTAAGAACAGGATTAAGGATATTGCAGTGCCCACATTATAACAACGCCCCCACAATCCCTCTGCTCCAAGAGTGTTAAGTTCCAGTCTATGTACATACAGAGGTAACAGGTGGCACAGTATGCAGACAAATATCTCGTTTCGAATGAGTCTGCTGCAAAAACAACGAGCCAAGAAAATATAGAGACCACATTAAAGTTTCAAATATTTCCTTTCGTATAATATTTGTCTAAATTGCTTTACTAAAATTACTAAGTATACTAGATACAATATAGTCATATCAAATAAGCTCCATTTTCAAATACAGATTTCACAGGGACTCAACCAAAAAGGCATCTTAAGCGGGAAAGCGTATTATGCGGGATTGTGTGATAGGTAAATTTCGAATGTAGGTATTGAGGTATTTTATTAATACCTAAAGACTAAAAACATAACGAAAATGTATATGATCCTTTTATATAAATGTCTTGAAACGGTACCAAAATATATTTCAGTTGTGCCTCGTTGAATAAAAATTATACGAAATTTAAACAGCTTTTTCAATTATTTATGTTAAGTTCAATTTAAAGAAAATATTTCTAGAAAAAAAAAACCCACGTGGACTAGGTAGCAGACGGGATTCGAACCCGCACTCTTCCCTATGCGAGCAAATGCACTGACCATTATGCTACCGCGGCCCTGATGGCCGTGTCGAATTCTTTCTAGCTTTTCTTAAGCTGCAAGGCAGCGCCATCTTTTCGCAATGTAGATAACCCACAATTTTGGAAGCAAGCTTTGGAATTATTTAAGTTGAGTTCAATTTGTCTTTTTTTTACTAAGCTTTTAATTTTAAATGTTTTTCTGTTTAGCATGGCAGATAAATATTATCTTCTTAACGTATTTTTGTGTGAGTACCTTAGTCAGTAATTACTAACCATAGCGTTACATATAATTAATTACTGATGCAATCAACCAATGATAACATAAATTTAATTAGTGAAATTGAATCGTATTGACATCAATCACAATACCGTTCATTTACTCTATTACGTTGCGTTCAATAATATTACCCAGGATTTTTTCCTTGCCCAAAATCTATGTACTACTAGCAGCCGCCCGCGACTTCGTACGCGTGGAGTTAGTTAGAAATAAAGGTTCACTGCTCGTTCTCCGTAGGTGATAGCGTGATAATATGTAACCTATATGTTGACCCGAATTCTTAATAATATTCGTGCCAAATTTTAAGTAAATCCATGCAGCACTTTTTGAGTTTATCCTGGACATACATACAGACAAAAATTCTAAAAACTATATTTTTGGCTTCGGTATCGATTGTAGATCACACCCCAAGTATTCTTTTAAATATAAAAAAATATTCAATGTACAGTTTTGACTTTCCTACCATTTTGGTACGTACTTGGCGGATGGAGGCAAGGCAAAAAAAAGGGTAAGACTTTTCTATCACAACTGTCCAATTGTTTCTTAGAAAAAGAACTTCGTTCGAACCACGTTTGCTTCTATAGTTTTAATACGAATATTTTTGCAAATATAGCAAAAATCTTTTACATTCATTAAATTAAAGGATGCTAATTAAATGTATATGAAAAAAAAAAACAAATCCCAACAGAAAGGTAATTTCACAGATTTTAAGGAATCAATATCGCATAGGAGGCATCATCGTAATTGAAGGCTTACTAAAAGTAATTACAATTTAATTAGGCAGGTTTTTACTAACATTGTTCGGCGAACTGATGGACGTTGGGGTCCCAAGGTGCTGCAATGGCGACCTCGCACCGGGAAGCGCAGTGTCAGTAGACCCCTCACCAGCTGGACTGACGACATCAAGCGAGTCAGGGAGACCCACTGGATTATCGTGGGAGAGCCACGCAGTAGCTTAGGCTAGGACTGGAGGAATACCACGACCTCACAGAATACCGGCGTGAAGCAGTACTTTGTACTCTGTTTCGCCGAGTGAGTGAGGCTACCGGAGCCCCCCCCCCCCCCCCGTTTCCTCATGATGGCGCAGTTAAATAGGATAATACCCCAGGGGGGTACCAGCTGTTTTCACGTTGGAGAATCCCCCTTTGGACGTCCATGCCCAGAACTGTCTCCTTCTGGACGTGGACGTCGAGGCTGCCCTTCGTATTCTGGGGAGGGCGAAACCGCGCTCATCATTGAAACTGCTCGAGGCCAGAGCAAGCGTCATACGTCACCCCCTGCCATGTTTAACGTGGATTTCTGCAATATCCGGGGCTTACACTCCAACCATAATGCTGTTCACTACCACCTTCAGACAGTGCAGCCGGCCTTGCTTTTTTTGACTGAGACGCAGATATCCTCTCCAGCCGACACCTCCTACCTCCAGTACCCTGGGTATACTTTGGAACATTCCTTTGTACCACGGGCTGGGGTATGGTGTACGTTAGAAAGGGTATCAGTTTCCGTCGCCTCAGCAACTTTGAAGGTAGGGACCTCTCCATCTTATGGTTGCGTGTAGATGTCGATGACCATCCCCGCGTCTACGCCTACCTCTACAGGTCCCATAGCGGAAATGCCGAAACTGACCGACTCTTTGATCACGTCCAGGTGGCTACAGATTCCGTGCTTCAGCAGATCCCATCATCTGAAATTGTGATCCTTGGCGATTTCAATGCCCACCACTCCGAATGGCTTGGATCGCCCACTACCGATCATGCAAGCAGATCTGCTCATGACTTCGCCTTGGCCTATGGTCTGACACAACTGGTCACCTCGCCTACGCGAATCCCAGATGTCGAAGACCATACACCTTCACTGTTGGACCTTCTGCTGACTTCACATCCGGATAATTACAAAGTGTCCATAGATGCCCCTCTTGGCTCCTCGGACCATTGTCTAATCCGGAGTATGGTACCACTCACTTACTCACCGCGGCCGCAATTTGCTGGCTGTCTTCGTGTGTGGCACTATAAGTCAGCAGACTGGGATGGGATGCGCACTTTCTTTTCATCCTACCCTTGGGGCCAGGTTTGCTTCTCGCAGAATGATCCCAACGTCGCTGCCGATTCTGTCGCCGATGTTGTCCTTCAGGGTATGGAACTTTTTGTTCCTTCCTCTGTGGTTCCCATTGGTGGCAAATCCCAGCCTTGGTTTGGTCACTACTGTAAACTGGCATCTCGCCAAAAACAGATGTGTTATCAGGCCTGGGCAAACGCAGCGGCGGTCGGGGATAACAACACTAGCGATCTAAAAAGAAGTATAACGTGGCCTCCAGGTCCTGCAAAAGAGTAATTGCCAGAGCGAAGTCAGAGCACATTAGCAGCATTGGCGAGAGATTAATAAAACTTCCTTCTGGAACACGCGCGTTTTGGTCTCTTGCCAAGGCTGTTGAAGGAAATTTTTGTAAGCCATCCCTTCCACCCCTGCACAATGGTGACGAATCGATGGCCCATACTGCAAAAGAGAAAGCGGATCTTTTATGCTCACTCTTTGCGTCTAACTCGACTTTAAATGACAGGGGATACATACCGCCGACCATCCCGCGGTGTGAGAGTTCTATGCCGGAGATCCGGTTCACACAAAGCTTAGTGCGTAAAGCACTCTTTTCCCTTGTCATCCACAAGTCGAGCGGGCCTGATGGAATCTCACCAATTGTGCTGAGGGGTGTGCTCCTGAGTTGGCTCCGGTACTAACGCGTCTTTTCCGGATCTCCCACTCTTTAGGTGTCGTTCCGAACTCATGGAAGACAGCTTTAGTGCACCCGATTCCTAAAAAAGGCGACCGCTCACTCCCTACTAATTATAGGCCTATAGCCATCACCTCCTTGTTCTCCAAGATAATGGAGTCTATTATAAATTGCCAGCTCCTGCGGTACCTAGAGGACCACCAGCTGATCAGTGACCACCAGTACGGTTTCCGTCAGAGTCGCTCGGCTGGTGATCTACTAGTATACCTGACTCATCGTTGGGCAAAGGCGATCGAGACCAAGGGCGAAGTATTGGCGGTCGGTCTGGATATCGCGAAGGCCTTCGATCGGGTTTGGCACAAAGCGCTTCTTTCGAAGCTTCCTTCTTATAGGCTTCCTGAAAAGCTGTGCGGTTGCTCGGACTCCAAATCCGTAAACGCTGGTGTTCCACAAGGCTGTGTGCTATCGCCTACGCTGTTTCTTCTTCATATCAATGATATGCTTCAAATTGATGGCATTCATTGTTATGCAGACGACAGCACGGGTGATGCCCTATATACCGGCCGCGCCAACATTTTACGGGAAAACGTCATCGAGTCGAAACTTTGTTAAACCGAGTAACGAATTGGGGCCGACTTAATCTAGTCCAATTTAACCCTACGAAGACACAAGTATGCGCGTTCACCGCAAAAAAAATACCATTTGTGGTATCTCCTCTTTTTGAGAACACTCCTCTAACTGCCTCAGCTAGTATTAGAATTCTTGGCGTTGACATATCGAGCGACGTCCAGTTTCGGGATCATTTAGAGGGCAAGGCCAAATTGGCCTCTAAGAAGCTTGGAGTGCTCAATATCTCGAGAATGTACTTCACACCGGCCCACTGACTGCAGCTTTATAAGGCACAGGTTCGGCCTCACATGGAGTACTGCTCTCATCTTTGGGCGGGGGCACCCCAGTACCAGCTTCTCCCTTTGGATCGCATCCAGCGCCGAGCGGCTCGAATAGTCGACGACCAGGACCTTTCCGATCAGCTGGATCCTTTGGCTTTGCGTAGGGATGTAGCTTCGCTCTGCATCTTCTATCGCATTTATCACGGGGAGTGTTCTGAGGAGTTGTTCAGATTAATTCCAGCTGCTGCATTTCGCCATCGTACATCGCGACAAAAATTTCATCCCCATCATCTTGATGCGTGGCTATCCACAACCGTGCGTTTTTGTCGAAATTTTTTACCACGTACGACAAAACTGTGGAATATGTTGTCGCCAGCAGTGTTTCCGGACCGATACGACCCAAAAACCTTCAAAAAAAGAAAGTACTCCTTCCTTAAAGGCCGGCATCGCATTTGTGATACTCCTGGTGTTGCAAGTGTCCATGGGCGACGGTGATCACTTACCATCAGGTGAGCCGTCTGCTCGTATGCCCCCTATAACATAAAAAAAATGCAGAAAGACCAGTATCGGTGTGTTTGGTAATCGCTCGAGGAGGCTTATGTCCAGCAGTGGACGTCCATCGGCGGATTGTGATAATAATGATACCTAGTTTCCTATAGGTAACAGCTAAATATTTCTTACAATAGGGGTGATGACGGGGTACAGTAAATGAAATTCTATTTAGTCCGTCAGTTAGATGATCAAAAAATAATGGACACTTATTTTTTCTTTGGGTAATCAACCAAAAAATGACAAAGTTATAACGCGTCAAAGTTTGGGAGTAGGGGCTCGTGACGTCACTTTTGAGTGAAAATTGTACTTGTTTAATTGTAAAACGTGACGTCATGCGAATTTTCAAATCAATATATCTCTGCCTAGTTTATATTATGTGAAAAAAGAATAAATACGTGTCCAATACTTTTTGATAATCTACCTGACAAACGAAGAAAAAAAAATAGTCATCATCCCTAATGCGATGCGAAGCCATTAAAAAAACAAAACCATAAATGCCGTCAACCATTATTTTTTAATAATAATTCTGTAATTGGTGCCTAAGTAAATAATCATTATAATTCGCGAGGGGCGTGGCTTGATCGGTAGCGGGTGCAGAGCGCGAGGGAGGCAGGTTTTATATTATGTTACTTGCTGCTACGGAACCCTTTGTGGGCAAGTCCAACTCGCACGTGGCCCCTTTTTTTGTACTCTTGACTTCTATAAATAAAGTTGTTTTGCTTGTATGTCAAGTATGCGTTTTGCCTCCTCCACGCACCGAAAAAACATTCGTCTCCGCGCTAAGACAAATGGTGGAAGTTTTCCGTTGTATGTAACGAGTATTTGTCAGAGCTGTCGCCGCTTAATCTTTGCGCAACTAGCTGCGGCTTTACTAAATGCTAAAACTGTTGGATTTTTGGTCCAAAGGAATTATTGTAAGTGGTCCTTTCTTATTTATGGAACAACTTCCATTAACTGCTATAAATTTGTGTTTTTGCCGAGGAAATAATATACATACCAGTAAGACTTTACTCTCTTTCTCCGAAACGAAATTTCGGAAACGAACGAATTTAAAAAAAAATGTCATTGACTCTACTCTATTTTATTTTCGAACAGGCACATTAACTGCGGAACCATAAACAGTTTTCGTGAACTTTTTATCTCTACTTTTAAGATAAGGTTTTTTTACCTGGAAACAATATAGGTAGTTTACGGCAAATTTTTGATGACGTTAAAAGAACCTTCTTTAACAGTGTTAGCCGACTAATTTGTAGAGTTGAATCTACTGTATGTCAACCTAAATTTGTCGTTTAATACTTTGAAGTGTCGGAATTACAATAAATAATAAAAAAATGTTTATTTGTTAATTTTACATGCTAAAAATGTTTCTCCAGCTAAGCAGCCTTTATTAAAAATACTCTTGGAAGCATTTTAGGCTTAATTAAACAAAATAAAATCAAAATCTTAAAACGAAAATGAAAAGGTAACACTTTTTATTTCGTCAATTTGAGGTTAAAATTTTGAACAATTATCTGTCAAATGCAACTTTTCCTTCGAAAGTTTTGTGAATTTGATTAGGCTTGGAGAATTTGATTGTCAAACTATTTCGGACGAACGAATTTTCGAAATGAAAAGGAAACAGATTAAGGATCGTGCGAAATTTCAATCGAAATTTCGTTTTTCGTTGAAATAGTGTAAGCCTCCAGAACACAGAACTAGATAAATCAATTTGGAATAAAAAAAATATGCCAAAAGGGAAACCAGAGCTCTTTATTTATTGCCATTTTATTTCTTTGCGTCGCCGCATAGGTACAATATTACTGTTATGAAAGATGACTAATACCCATCAAATAACAAATTACAAGAAGCACTATGTTCATGCATTGCGATCATTTAGACAATCATCAACTTATAATAGCCCTTATTCATAAGAGTATCCTTGATCTGAGATTTTAATTTGGTAAGTGGAAGCTCAATTAGACCTTGGGCAAACTTTATTAAACAATGGAATACTACAACCTCTTGATTTTTGGAGTCTGAAACATGGAACGGCAAATTTGACTATGCGACCAATATCATTAGTATATGTATTCTTTGCGTTACTCTAGTATCCCCTAACAACAAGCCTACAGTGCTTACTTTGGGGCTAGGCTCATTGGTGTGAGTGTTGGGAATATTTATTTATTTATTTATTGGTTATGCAAGCAAGCAAATCCTTTCGATTCATACCCTGTTATAGAATCGTTTCCTTGAAGTTATATATTACCCGAGCTGATTTATGAGTAGACTTATGGAGCTTTGTTCGCATTCGATTGGGACGCAACAATTAGATTAATGGTTGTTACAGCTAAATCCACTTATTGTGTTCGGAACGCGTCCTCCGCATCCCTCTTTATTACTTACTTGGCGGGAAGTTCCATTGATGAAACCGCCCAAGAAAACAGAGTAATCTCCAAATCAAAAAAAGTTTGAAACAAAAAGACTTGGTCCTCCAAATGTAATTTCACTTCGTTTTTATGTTTTAGAGATGGAAGTTTGTGATTTTGATGAGAAATTTAGGATACTTACTTTAATTTTCACAATAAAATGAAAAATCCGGCAATAACAAAACCATGGCGAAAAACATAGCATACGCTAGATGCTAACTTTACTGCGCAAAAATAAATTTCAATTACAACATAGAACACAGAAAGAGTTTAGAAGGGTTATCATGTATACCGTTTGTAAGGGGACCTATGTCGCCATTTCGACCCCACTACACTTTCACCCAATAAATAATAGCGAATCAAACGACGCGACATGAAACAATCGAATCAGCAGCGCTCACACCCGAGAGCAACGACGCAATCAGAACCAATTTTTGATCAATATACCTAGTCAGGTCATAAATTCTGTCACTTGTTTAATATAAAATAATTGAAACAAGTTTATTCATTATGTGACCATTTATATACCAAAATGAACTTAACAAAACATAGATTCTTATGACGATAAAGTTTATTCAAAATGACCTCCGTGATTTTGAATACAAGCCTTCAATCTGCGCGGTCAGTCGTCTATCGCAGCACGAACGAGGTCCATGTCAATATCGGCGGCTACGTTAATCAAGGATGTCTTGAGTGACACCAAATTGGGATGAGGCTTTGAGCACGCCTTTTCCTCCAAGTGTTGCCATATTTTGTTATCTAACGGACTCAAATCTAGACTGGAGGAGGGCCAGTCTTCGTGCCGGATGAAGTCGATTTCACGCGCCGCCAGCCAGTCTTGTGTGCTCTTCGCTCTATGAGCTGGCGCCGAATCTTGTTGGAATACCCAGTGCCTGTCATTGAACATGGTATGTGAAACTGGTTCCACAAGGTTCGTCAGGACTGTATTTTGATACACAACTGCATTCGTTTTTACATCTTTCTCACAAAAATGTACCTCTGTTAAGCCAAGTAACTCCCAACCATACCATGAGCGAGGATGGAAAATGACCTCGTTGGACACGCGGAATACGGCTGCTCACTTTTTAACTACTGTGTGCATACACCTTATCATTTTGTTTGTTGTAACTCTCTTCTACTTCCCGATATTTTTTTCCCGCGTACCGCTTCAATAAAGCGCGGCATATCTTTAGTCTCAGGTCCATTAGACGAGCATTCAAACGATGTTCTGTTTATCTTCGATATGCCCGAAGCCCTAAGTCTTCATTTAACACCCTTTTCGCCGTTGTTCTGCTTAACCCCATCTGAAGGACCAACAGTTTCTGCTTACGTTTGGGATTTCTTTGAATTCGCGCCTTCACAGCTTTAATCACAGCTGGAGTCCCAACAGACCGAGGGCGACCACTTCTTGACCTGTCATCAGCACTAGAGTCTTCATTGTGTCGTTTGATGGTACGATAAAAGAATCTTTTGGTTATATTCACTATATTCAAATTTTTCAGTATGTCAAAAATCCGTTCCCATACATAATGTACTCAAAACAGATTTCGCAATAACGCATCCGTATTATCGACCTATAATAACGCCCCTATGGGCGAGAGGACTAAAAAGATTTCTTTTATAATAAAATTAGAAAAGAAATTGTACATAAATAAAAAAGATTACTTACCTGAAAAAAATATCATTAGCTCACACCGGTGTCACGACTGGCAATTTTAGCAGCAGCATTAGATAAAAAGAAATGACAAATTCCACAATAAAAAAGTCATTTAATGGCGAACAAAAGTCATCTTAACGGAAAATAAAGCATGTTCCTCGTTTGGTGATTTAAACAAGAATCCCAGTAATTCTTGTTTAAATCACGCTAACGCGCTTGCCGTCAGTTATAGGGCTGTCACACATATTTCAATGACTGACTAACATACTGTGTGTGACGTAGCTTTGGGAGGCTTTGGTACAAAAAGGCGCTAATAACTTCCAACTCGAGTCTCTGCAATTACGCCGCGATGTGGCGTCATTAAGCGCATTCTACCGACTATACTATAGCGAGTGTTCTGCGGAGTTGTTCTCCCTTATCCCTCCATCACCTTTTCTTCAGAGGACCACGCGCGCTGGCCTACGTTGCTCCCGACTTACTGAGGCCACTATTTCTGCACGACTTTGTTCGTGTTACCCCAAGATCGACAACCGCTCCCGATTGCGTGCCTTGAAGCGTGCTGTTAAGGCGCGCATGAAGGAAATGCGGGAGTCTAAGTGGGATGAACTACTTGAAAAATCTCGCCATCACACCAAGCTTATTGGAAGCTGGCGAGATCCTTCAAGTCAGCGGTTGAATTCTCTATGCCTCCCCTCACAAAACCTGACCGATCGATCGCGTTTAACTACGACGAAAACGTCGAATGCCTGGCTGACAACCTGGAGGCGCAGTGCTCACCTAGCACTCAATTTGAATAAAGATATATTGATTAGGGCAGACCGCACCCGTAGAATAAGAGTGCGAAGACCCGGTCTATACATGACACGCTATACCAGGTACAGGTACGTACCTGAGCGTTTTTCCACATCCCACAGGACAACGGCTAACTAGAGCCAAGGTCCGAGTCTCAGAGACGCCCTCTAGTTGAACTGATCCCCTCCGGTTTGAGTGGTCTAGAGGCTCCGGACGGAGAGGAAACTCCCCCCGCGGGGAGATACCATCCGCCTGGAAGACCTCTAAAGGTACTCGCCAATTCTCGGCTCGAGGTCTCCACAGACTCAAAAAAAAAATGGTAACTCATTTCCTTGTCGTACTATTCGTTAGTGGAATTCTTTGCCCGTGCACGTGCCCCTTCTTGCTACAATCTGGGGTCCTATAAGAGAGGCATGAAAAGCATTTTTGCAGGCCGGCAAGGTGAGGATGGTTGGTGTGGCAGTTTATAACTGCTGTACCAGCTATCTTCGCGTTTCACCACTACTTAACATCAGGTGGGGTAGAGTCATTTGCCTACCTGGCTATATATATACATATATATAAAACTTTGAATTTGGTAGGCTCCTTCAGCTGCACATTATGTGTTCTGAAGAACACTACAATAAGCACGATTGAAATCGTGCATTTTTTTTCATCGGTAAAGAGGATATTTCTGAGCTTTACACCTATATATCGCGACAGAATGCGAACACTCTCTTTGATTGTAAAGATTGATTTAGGACATGTCCTGTATATCGACGATAAACGCCGAGATTCAGGTCTTGTTTTATCCTAGCGGGAATCTTCATTTCTCGCGATAATTCCTAATGGGGTTTCGATGAATTCTGGCGTGAACAGCATTAACAGCCTTTGTAGTTTTATACAGAACGCGGCCGTCCCGATCTTTTCTGCTCTTCGACAGACGAAGTGTTGTTGTATCTGTTGATAGTACGATATTAGAACATACGGTTGATACCAAGCTTTTGAAGTGTGTGGAATATGACAGACGGCTGCACTTTCTGCAAGGCTATCACTGCAATCCTATTTTCTTTAACACCCATTTCCATATTGTAATTTGATAATGAACCTGAAAAAATATATATGAAATAGCGCACAATCAAAAGAAATTTTAATCAAAAAAATAATATATGTATTCCAAATTCAAAATAATTAAAAAGTTGAAAAAAGAAAAGTTTTTATGTAACAGTATTTATGGCCAATCCAGTTATACACATTTAAATTGAAAGCTGAGCTAGCAGCCTCCACGGCTCAAATTACTTACGAGTTTTTCAAAAGAAACCCCTGTTATATCTTTTTAAAAGGTGAGCAGCCCTCTGCGTAGTGATTTTAATGGCAATTGCCAGCGCGGTGCACGAACAGTAAAAACGTCCTCACTCATAATTTAGTGGGCCTATTTTTATGCGCACCACGTTATTGCTGCCCTGGAGGCATCTTAACGCTGTTGAATGCCAGTATTTAATAAAAAAAAATAGTATGAGGAGCCGGCGAACAAAACGGTACGAGTATAATAACAGAATTAGTCACAATACGCTTTTGTTACAATCCAGCGGTTTTTGCCCCATTTGAATTGGAATCTCAAGTTATTTTCAATCAATACCGCCTTTAACAGTGTTAAAATTACTAAATTAATAAAATGATAACCACAACTAAAGCTCCCTGTTGGTATAAATAAATAAATAAATATTTCCAACACTCACACTAATTAGCCTAGCCCAAAGTAAGCACTGTAAGGCTTGTGTTATGGGATACTAGGGTAACGTATAGAATACATATACTGTACATATTTAAGTATATTTTTTATAGATATACATATTAAACATCCATGACTGGAGTACAAAGGCTCGTATTCATCACACAAACATCTGCCCCCACCGGGATTTGAACCCGGGACCTCTCGAGTCGGCGACACCATGAAACCCGGCGTACAAACCACTCGACCACGGAGGTCGTCAATATAACTGGATCTCGAATTTCACTCATTGTATTGCGCAGTAAATGTCCCGCTTTTTAAATTTAAAATTACTTCGAATGTGACAAGTTATTTATGTTTTCAAATACACACATCAAAAGTGTCTAGGGATCAACATATATTTTTGCAATAACTTTTCTCCTGATTGATATTAATTAAAATTTTCTTTAAGGATTCATCAAATAAAGTGTTTTCGATTGTCACAGTAACGATAAACCATGTCACCTTTGCATTAATAAAGAAATTTGCCATTTTCCTAATAAAGGGATTTTTGACATTTGAACCACTAACACAAAAGTTCGAAAAAAAGACTGAAATAACAGTTTTCTCTAAAATTTTATTGGGTAACTTAAACAATTAATAATCCGTATTTCTACCGCGAACACTAACAACACAAGAACATCGGTTTGGCATACTCAAAATGAGTTCATCCAAATCACGCTGTGGAATGGCCGCCCATGTTCGTTGCAACAACAAAAAAAGGTCTTCTTGCGACTGGATACCCTCCATATTCGGCAGAGCTCTTCTCTGTAGCATATCCCATGCATGCTCAATCGGGTTCAAGTCTGGCGACTGAGCAGGCCAGGGCAGGACATTGATGTTAGCTGCGGCGAGAGTCTGTCTTACAACTCTTGCGGTGTGCGGTCGTGCATTATCATGCATTAACTGAAATAAGGGACCGATTTGCACTTGTAGAGGAACGATGACGTCTGATACAATCGTCTCAGCATAAATTTGAGCGTTGAGGTTGCCTCTGATCCAAATCAACTCAGTTCTTCAGCCGATCCAAACACCCGCCCATACCATGATGGTTCCACCACTATAAGGATGGACTTCCTGGCAGGATTTTAATCGCTGTTGGCGTCCAGGGGTTCTCCAGTGTCGTATACGTCTTGTATCCGGTCTCATACCAAAACGAGACTCATCAGAAAAGCACACGAAACGCCATTGTTCTTCTGCCCAATTTCTGTGTTCAAGAGCCCATTGATATCGAATCCTACGATTGTGCATTGCTATAGGTGGTACCCGTAGCGGTCTTCGGGAATGAAGGTTCACTTCATGCAAGCGGTTTCTGACTGTTTGGTCGCTAATTAAGTTCCCTGAAGAGTGATGAAGCCTCACGGCTAACATCATGGCGGTTATTGTTGGAGCTCTTCGAGTTAAGATTTGAATGTATCGGTCTTGTCTCCGTGTGGTGCAGCGATACCGTCCTCCATGGCGCTCAGCCACGGTACCAGTGCTTCGGTATCGTGTTCAAAGTCGACTGATAACACTCTGACTTGTATTCAGAGCTAAAGCCACAGTACGTTGCCGGGAACCAGCTTCTATCATTCCCACGGCTCTGAGCATTTCTTCCCTGCTTAAATGACGTCGCCGCTCCATAATAACGTTGGTTTTAATCAGTAGTAGGGAAACAGTAGCACTAATAATGTCTTCAATGCGTTGTATGTTTTTATAGGGAAAATATTGACAGCTGATTTTCATCTTTTACTCGAATTTGATTCACAGTTCCTGATTCAAATTATGAAATGCACCAAAAAGGATCCATATAAATTTATAAAATCATAAATTTATTACAAAGCCACATCTCAATCTCAAGAAATCCGCATAAAAATGCTTGATCCCTAGACACTTTTGATGTGTGTATAAAACAACTAACTTCATATCTTGTTAATATTAAGCAGATTGATGACAAAGCAGGTTTGATAAAAATTTGCTACCTTAATCATTAAGTCCACGCGAACGAAGTAGCGGGCAAAAGCTAGTGTATTATAAAATGAAATTTAGGTAAAATTTAGATTTGGAACTAAATAGGTATAACGTTTTTTTATTTGATACTTGATGTTGTTCCCTGCACAAGAAAAACATCAATTATCAAAAACATGCTTTAGTAAAGTTATCAATTGTAATATTATCTATGGTATGTCATTCGGTTTTTTAATGCGCCTGTAAAATTTTAATTAATGTTTATGAATTACTAGCTGTGCCCCGCGGTGGTACCCGCGGTTTATTAGGGATATTATCCCGCAGTAAAACGTAGCCTATGTGTTAATCTAGGGTGTCAACTCCATACCAAATTTTATTAAAATCGCTCCAGCCGTTTAGACGTGAAGAAGTAACAAACATACACACTCACAAACTTTCGCCTTTATAATATTAGTGTGATAACGTTTTCTTCGCCAGCTCCTCGTATCAGTACCCGTACCCGTAGCACGAACCAATATCGAATTCGTAACGTTTGCGAGTCCGAAATGTCATTGTCAAATGTGTACTGATTTTTAGTTCTCGTTACGTACTTTGTGGCGCTGCTGTTCAAGTTTCCATACAAAATTTTACATTGACATTTCGCACTCGCAAACTATTCGAATTCGATATTGATTCGTGCTAAGGGTACAGAAAGTATATAGCAGCATGTCGTATATTCGACGAAATCAAATAAATTACTTGTAATTATCTACCGAACGTTCCTCAGTAGATATAAAAAGACGATACAATTATATCCCTATACATACCATTAATCAGGATGGAAAAAAGGATCCAGTCATGATCCCCGGGCCGCTCGTCCCTCCGCGGCTAATTAAGCTGATGGAATGACAGAAACAAAACACGCGCGTAAATCACGTGACGAAATGACGTGGCGGAATGACGTGGTTGGCGCAACAAGTGTCAGGAGTGGAGGTTGTGGTTTTGAACGTGACATCATTATGATGTAAGTTTTTCTTTAAAAGCTGGTATTCATTATTTAAATGCTTGGGTCGGAAAGATTAGAAAGTGTTTTGTTCTACCGAAGTTTAATGTTTCAGTTTTCATAGTTTGACGGTTAATATAAATAATTATCATTATTATTAATTTGTGGATGAAGAAAAACTTTTCTACTGCTTTTTAAGTAAATTTTGTACACGGAGCATTATGATATTTTTGCAACATTAAATTTTATATGGATAAAATAATCGAGAGTAAGCTTACATGTTTGTAATAAAATAATCTTTACATAAACACACACACACGCTCACACACACCCACGCACATACACACACATACACACTCACACACATATACACACTCATACACACACATACACACTACACACGTGAAATAACATGAAAGTTTGAAACAATTTATAATGTACTCAAATTCTTGAAAACATAGAAATTACTGTAATCTATGTTTAAAAAAATACTCTGTTTCAATAAAGTTAACATAGAGTTATTAAGTTTAGATAAGTATTACCTACAATATAATTTTTAATTCGAGATCAATTTTCAATGTGCGCGAAGCAATCGGAATAATTCAGGAAACATGTGAGGTTACAATACACCTTAACTTGCAATTCGATCGAAAGCAAATTCTCCTAAATACGAATCGGAACTAACACAGTACTGGGTAGTTCTATTTAACAGAGATTGCGGTAACAAAAGACATAATTTTTAAAAAGCTCTCCATTCTCACCGTGCGCCCGGCACACGGATTCAATTGGCCAGATCGAAAACGGCTTCCCTCACGACCAGTAGCTGTGCGACCCACTTCGATAAAGCCTTTCCAATTGAACAAAATGTCTGCCAGGAGGAACTGTGTTGGGTCCAAGGTTATTTACACTTTGCTTCAACCTATTACTTACTAAACCCATCTGGTTTAATTCTTTCACTTTTATTTATACTATGAATTGGATATTGGAAATTAAACTTGCTATGAAAAAAAACCGGCCAAGTGCGAGTCGGACTCGCACACCGAGGTTTCCGTACAAACATGTAGGTTAATTTAATATTTTTATTATATGATGTAACTAAAAATTTACGGTATTTGCAATATTTTTTTTCCTTTATCTGTACTATTCAAATTCAAATTGTTTATTACAGACAACAAAATGGTCCATCAAATCGTTAGTAACAATATTTAACTGAAATGCTATGTTAGTATATATACATAGCTGAAGCGCTACAAAAAGGCGGAAGCCGCAACAGGGCCCTGAACGCATTATTATATTGGATGCTACTATAACGGAATATAACTTCACGGGATGTACCCTGTATATTTTGATTCCCGTGCGAGTTTCGAAAATTTGCGGATATTTGCGGCATAAATGGCTGTATCTTTTGATTGCTTTGGCTTAGAAGTTTGATTTTTTCACAGCTCCAAGAAACAGTAGACCTGAGTATTAGATATGAATTTCAGTTTGATACCTACACGCGTTCCTGAGAAAAACGGTCTTGACAGACGGAAGGACGGACGGACGGAGAACAAAGTGATCCCATAAGGGTTTCCGTTTTTTCCTTTTGAGGTACGGAACCCTAAAAATATTTTTTATTCAAATTACAAGTTTAAAGAACTCTTGTGAAAAGTCCAACATTTTGTTCCTGTCATTGGTCCAGGTATTCTTTTATCTAAGAAGAATTGGCAAAAGAAATCCATAATATTGAAGAATAGTAACAACACTTAGGCCCGTAGTATAGAAAAGCCGCGTATCCACTAGAGGCAGCCTCGCGTCGAGCGGCCTCGACTTGAAGCAAATAGCCTCAGTTTGAGGCTGCTCGCTCTGAGGCAACGGCTACGGATCAGCTCGAGGCGTGTCGCCTCAGCTTGATCCGCCGGCGGCGCACTGCGCAGTTAAAAGTCAAAACGCGATGGCACCAGACGCGCGTCGAGTAGCTGCTGCTTTAATAGCAATAACCATTATTAAGAAAAAGAGGATGTAACAAAAAGCTAAACAAAAGCACGGTAATAATATCATACAGTATTCTATCTTCATACAAACGGTCGGAAAGCGAGTCATACCTACGCCACTCGAGTTCGATGTGATCTCGGCGGGCACCCAGTCGCGAATGCGCCGCCGCACCGCGACGACGACCGAACGGTCTGAATTTTTTTTTATGCAGTTAACCGTGCTTAAACTTGGTTTTGTATTGTAAATATTTGATTAATTAAGTAGATACCTACATAATTTAGTATGGAAAAGAACAAACGACGATCAATATCGTACAAAAGAACAATTGCTGTTTTTGGTTGCTTGAACTCTTCAATAACACACCCAGAGATATCATTTTTTAAATTACCTGAAATATTGGAAAGGTGTCTTACCTTTATAGAATATTTTTTATATACCTATCTACTAGTACGTAATTTGTTTCTAATATTTAGGTTTTTCCATCGGGCAAAATATCTGGAATAATATATAAATAAGTGGTTAGGATGAAAAAAAGAGACAAACGAGTAATCTACCTACACTCGCGTTTAAAACAAAACTAAATAAAATACTGTAGGCGGGCGGCCCTACCGCATGCTAGCGCAGCGCTCGGTCGTAGGCATTTATTTTCAAGGACAGGGCGGAGTCACAATACTGTATAGATAATATTACCGTGACAAAAGAGAGAGACCGCGTCTCATTCTCCATTGCGATGCAGGCGACGGGCGCGACCGTCTCCATTAAACATACGGCTCGGACTAAGGCGTAGTGTTGAGTAGGACTTACAAGAGGCGGTACATTTGTCCCGGACATGACGTCAAAATGTAAGAGCGGCTCAAAATTTTAAAATGTACTACTTCACATTAAATGTCAAGTTACTCACTCAATCTTCGTAAGTCTGACTGAGAGAGAGCGAGGCATAACATTTCTTTTACGTGTATAGCGCTGTCCTGCATGCTGGATCCAGCAAGATTGATAGTGCGTAGAGGAGGTGCTACTCGTGTACACAAACGTAATGTCGAGCTTCTGTACGCCTCAATGTCATATTTGTACTCGTCACTTCAAATGTATTGCCGAGCTTCAGTTCGCCTCGCCTCATTTGAAGTGGGACAGTGTACTGGCTCAGTACAAAAAAGAGGCTACTCTTACAAACTCTTTTTCAAGTCGTGTCCTACCCAACACTACTAAGGCGCCTTTGAGCACGGCACGGAAACCGACAAAATATGGCTCGGCTCGCGGCGACGAATTTGCTTCGCGTCACGGCGTGCCTCAGGTTGAGGCAGCGTCTCCACTTGCGCAGCCTCGGGGTGAGGCAGCCGCTCGACACGAGGCTGCCTCTAGTGGATACGCGACTAAAGATTCTCAGTGATTGATCTAGTCTTGAGCATAGTTAGAAAGGGATGTCGCTATATATAGCACATCGCGATATCCCTTTCTAACTGCACTCAAGTAAAGATCAACACTTAGTTGTCATTCTGTAATACGGGCCTTAAACTCACTTATAAAACCCTATGTTAACACACGTTAGTAGGAAGGGGGTGTCCTAAAAAGAAAACCAAATCAATTTGTTGTGATAAAATTAATAGAATCAAGGACATCTGCAGATATTGTTAACCGGAACAATATATATTTTACATATTTAAGTACTTCGTTCAAACTTAATACAATTTACTTTTTAAGTTTGTGTTTTGAAGATATTTACAATTGTAGTAAAATCTTGTAAATTTCAAATTATAAATTGATTAGAGTTTCGGTTATACAATTAGCAGGCTATTTCCACAGTCATGCAGAAAGTTTTATTGGATTGTTAAATCGAAATTGAAAATCTTTCCTCAAATATGTATGACGATTGAAAATCGCGTCTGTGATACATTCTTTATGAAGTCGTGTAGACCTTCAATTATTTCATAGCATCAGATACGTATTATAATCACCCCTTGCAACAACAGTACGAGTAGGCATTTGCTGGCTGGCTGTCGTCGACACCCAGAATAATTCATAAAAACGATTTCATATTTTATTCCGGTTCAATGAACCAGTTGCCGGAGTTATTTGAAACTGCCAAGCAATTGTGAATTATGAATTGTGAAATTACTTGTTTTTCATACAATTGGCTGATATCCAAAGGAGGCCTTTCAGAAACACATTTTGTGACAAAAGGCACAATTGCTTTGTCATGGCTTTAAAAATTATTACCATTTGTCTGTTTCGATTTATTTTAATGAATATGCGATTATTTGTTGGTATATTTTGATTCTAAGGCACTAGCTGGTATTATAATTATTTAAAGCAACCATACATAAACTTTAAAAAAGCGATATTTATTTTATACCATGAGCTTATTTTAAAACACCTTCATAAATCAAGATAAACAATAATGTACTATCCTGTAAATTTCACTCTTTGATAAATGTAATTAATGTCCAAACCGGAAATTCATCAAAATGTATTATTGATTAAAGCGTAAAATCGAAAAGAACAAACAAATACTTTGCTGTTTTTAATTTCATATCAAATAATATTACGCTTCTATAGAACTTTGAACCAAATTAACACAGAAAATCACTAACAGCCTTGCTCAAAGAAGCCAATTTGATGTTTTAGTAAGTAAGATGCTTTTTATTCCATTAATTTGTTTACTCTTTATTGTCATTTTACAAGAAATGGCGGACTAAATGCCACAGGGCAATCTAAGAGGCTAAGCAGAGACATTATTCGGCAAAGTAAATAAAAGCAAAAGGTGAAAGAAAAAATAAATAATTGATAAAACTACATGATACTTAATATAATAATTATAATATATAACATCTATAAATATACCTATATAACTACATATATATACATACATATTTATATATACGATAAATACCTAAATATATACAATAATAAATACCACTATACTTACTTAAGAATACTATAATAAAACAAAATACTATTACAAATAATATTGTATAATCTGTCGACTACAATTATATTTGTAGACTTTATTGCCCCCCCCCCCCCCTCCCACCCACTCAAATAATATTCCTTGGTACTATAAGTAAGTTTGGTTTTATGAGTTTTGTATTAGCAAAGAAAACATCAGCTGATCATATGAATGACGGCATACAGGAAAAAAATAATAAAATATTCCGGCACTGATAGGCAAAAACCAGGAGACTTGCCCAGGTGGGAGATTTAAAACGTCTTTCAAAATTGCATTGAAAATTAGCGCAAACATGACGTCAATTTGTTCACTGGTCACGTGCGATACTGTTTTGTTGTGATTGGAGTACGAATTGAGATTCAATGCAAAGCAGCGTGAACTTTCAATTTATTTACACCAAAAACCAAACTCCGCACAACACAATCCAAACGAAGTTTCAGATGAAACATTCGAATTCAAATTTTAATGTCTCCATACAACGTCTGCCGAAGTTTCACAAATACGATTGTATTACACGTACGCATCTCTAAAGCTGTCACCGGTTAGGACGTGTTTTTATTGGCGCTAGCGGTGGGTCGTTCTCAAATTTTCTGACGACGAAACGCAACCGTTTTCTCTTAAACGAAAACTAGTCCTCGAAACGGTTCTCGTTCGCAACTGGTTTTGGTTGCGGCTGGGTGACGCAACGAAACGAAACGCGACGCGACGGTCATCATCATCATCAGCCTATTAATGTCCCCACTGCTGGGGCACATGCCTTCCCTATGGATGGAATAGGGAGATTGGGCCATCGAATGTAACGCAACGAAACTGAACTAAATGAAATCTTGTTCACGTTCGTTTCGTTGCTGCGAACGAGACGACGAAACATCGAAATAAATGTAGTGTTATACGATAATCGACTTTAAATGTTCAATAATAAAGATTATATTATTGTAAAATCAAAGCTTAATTATCATAGAACGAAACGGCCTCATATCATTGCGTTCTATTGTAGACTGTATTTACTACATCATAAAGTACATATTGGCGTGCAGACAATCCGAGGACTAGATGTTCGACGAAGACTGTTTTGATCCGAAACGTAAAACGGTTCTATCATCGCGGAAAACAAAACGGTCCTTGAAACCGGTTCGTCTTTAGAACGCTCACACCTAATTGGCGCTAACCGGTGGTGCGACGGCTGTGTTAGGATTCCGTACCCTGAGGTCACCGTGGAACTGTGAGCTTATGCTTTCCGTCCGTCCGTTCGTCCGTCAGCAGACTCTATAACATGCACCATTAATTATAAACACTTAAGTGTGTTTGAGTGAGTGCAACACTTTGAGTGTTGTTCTGTTATTGATTGTAATAAAAAAACAAATGTAAATGTGTCACTTTAACGAATATTTTTATTAAGGCCTTCAAGTGTGTGGTGCGGCAGTAAGTGACGCGGCAGAATAAATCCCTAACTTGTGAGTATGAAGAAACAGAGATACAGGTGTCGTAAAACAGACGGCGTTGGCGTTTCTTTTTATCAGACGCCAAGACACACTTAAGAAGTCACACTTCAAAATATGTACACACATTCTTCACGCCATATACCTCTTAAAGGGTTGACAGAGCATCTTAGGTATAAATGAGGTAAAATTATTAAATAATTATTACATTTATTTTACCTTACTACTTCTTGGCGGGCGCCGATTGTAGTTATATTTGAGGCTCCATTGTGAACGTCACCTTACTGTATCCCGGCGCGATAACCGACGACGGTTCAATTGGATTATACAAAGACCAAACCCTTGTTTTGGATTCAGAGGCATTGTGCTTTGGCTAACAGTTTTAGCTCCCCGGGTAGGAACACCAGGCTTATTCTATAGAATACTTTGGTTCATTGAAGATTTGATTTCATAGAAGCGTTCATATGAAATAGAAAACTATTAGGGAATGGAATGGCCTCGGATTGCTTCAATACACATACACAACACAATATTATCTACAAATCAACTTTGGTACAAATTCATCCGATTTGGCTTCAAAATTCAATAAACCCTAAGTGTCGCCGCAAACGGGCCACACGCCACAGCCACAAACGCCACCACGAGAAGCTAGAAGCGGCTACTAAAGTGGCTGAAGCGCGCGACAGCGGCCGATTAAGGTAAGCGAGAGAGGGGTGGGGAATCGCGCGAGTGACGTGTGGCGGCGTTTTGTATCAGCGCATTAAGTGGCCGGTGCGGGCCACTAGAAGCGAGCAACGACGATTTGTGGCGTGTGGCGGCCACCGGCGTACCGTGTGTGGCGAGTCCATATAAAATGTATGAAAACTACAAGAAATATGCCGGTGGCGGCGTTTTGTGGTTGTGGTCGGTGGCCCGTGTGCGGCTACACTAAGAAACCGTAAAAAGCCAATACATATATTCAATAATAGAATGACTAGGAATCGTTCTAAACTGATATTTACTAATAAGTTTTGGCCGAAATAAACACGGATTACCGCGTTGACTTTACAATTTTTAAATTCCTACAAAACCTTAAAAGGGCAATCAAAATAAAAAAAAAAAACAAGCCCGACAGCTATTATCCTACCAGTAGTTATATTTAATATTACTTTTATTTCTAACCAAAAAGAACACCCAAACAAACAAAATTTTAATTGGGCGAAAACGTAGTTTCAGAGCGTCTTCTGTCAAGTTGACAACAGAATCGACAAGCCAGAGCAGATCAACCCTGTGCTCATGAGCAAATTTCTTAGAGTGTTATTTATTATAAAATAATTTAACTCTCACTCCAATTAGCCTACCCCCAAAGGGAGTACTGTAGGCGTGTGTTATGGGATACTAGGGTAACGGATAGAATACATATATAAGACCATTTATATAGAAGTACATATTAAATATCCATGACTGGAGTACTAATGCTTGTATTTATTACACAAACATCTGCCGGGATTCGAAGCCGGGACCTCTCGAGTAGGGGAGGTCTTGAAACCTGGCGTTCATAATACTCGGCGGCAGAGGTCTTAAAAAAAAATCTTTATTGTATAACACCACAAAGGAAATAACAGTAAGATTACACTGACAGAGAGACATTACATAATGGGCGGCCTTATTGCTTAATAGCAATCTCTTCCAGGCAACCCATAATAAAAACCACATAAAATAATGTTAAAAGGATTGCAAAAAAGCGTATAGCCCGCCTCATGATAAGAAGTTACCATAGAATATAGACGCTTGCGATACCAAAAACACTCGCACCGTTGCCTACCCTCACTCAATCCCCTAACCCGTGGAGCCCTGGGGGCCAATCGCCTAACTGGATTGCTTTGGAAAACGCTATCGCTTACGATTTCATTTTGTTATTTCTAACCGCCGAAATACCTCACGCTCATTTTCTTTAACATTGTTATTACCAATGCAAAAGAAAAAAAAAGAGCGCGAGGCATTTGAAAACCTCAGGGAGCTAGAAATAACAAAATGAAATCGTAAGCGATAGCGTTTTCCAAAGCAATCCAGTTAGGCGATTGGCCCCCTGGAACCTAACTCACCGACAGAAACACGACACCACCAAAAATTTGTGTTATTTTACTCTGAGGAGGAGGAGGAAGGAGGAGGTTACTTCCCCAGACGCTCCAATTCGAGCGAATAAAACGCTATACCCTTAGATTAAAACAAAAAGGGAAGATACGGTACGTTCATATGAGCATCAAATAAAATATGATCCGACTCAACTACACAAGCAACTCACACACACGTCTGTATAAAAACATTCAATCGAGCGAGCGAGACAAAACTGTACGCTCCAACACAGCGCGAGCGAAACAGCGAGTCCGCTTCCGAGTCTGATAACGTTGTCCTTATCTTGATAACAAAACGTCTGTATATAAACATTCAATCGAGCGAGCGAAACAAAACTGTACACTTGAACACAGCGCGAGCGAAACAGCGAGTCCGCTTCCGAGTCTGTACGGCTGAGCCATAATGTTGTCCTTTTCTTGATAACAAAATGGTGATTAAGTACAAACCGTAATTTTTGAGAAAAAAAATATTTTTATAGAATAGAATAAAAAAATTTACGAATGAAAAGTGTTGCTGAGGCATTTGTTATTTGATTTTGAACTATTTGTGTTCTTTATAAAAGCATCGAAGGCATCGTTTTATCTTTATAACACAGAATATACACTATTGTTATATTGAGTGCACATGCAGCGTGTTTGAATGTTCAATTGTGACTAAAGCGAATTATGGTCATGCACCACAATTTGAGCCGATCACTTTTGAGCTGCGAGTGCCGTATCTTCCTTTTTTGTTTTAATCTAAGGCTATACCCTACCTCTCTTAAAGAGTGTTCTATTTTGCTGCGCCATAACGTAATGAGCAAGTCCAACACTAAATTCGAATTGCTGAGTCGAAGAAAGGAATTCTGCTGAGTTCCTTGATTTTGTGAGTCGTCGCAAGGAAATTTGCCGAGTTTACATATCTGGCGTGAGCTAGCCACTGGCTTATTGCCGGCTTATTTAAAGTGTCAGTTATAGAATGGCACGACTTGTGTGATGTTGATTGTCCTTATGTAGGAGTCGAACACATACCACCTTCAGTTATCCCTTTAATAATACAGTGTTACCTAATGAAAGACTCTCTTGTGTAACTGAACCTATCTATTATTCATATAAGTTTTGTGTGTTTTGGAAATAGTTTGTGATTATATTAGAGGAATATCTTGGATTGTTCTTTATACTTAGATAACTATTGCCCGTAACTTTAGCTTGGTAGTTCCAGGTGAAGGTATGGGAAACATCCCGTACAAAGTAATTACTACAATTCTTTGAAGAAGTCTGTTTTGAAATATTTAAAAGAAGCTCAGAGGTTTATATTGCATTAATTTATAAAAGGATAACAACAAATTATTATATGTGAAATTATAGATTTTAAATTCTTGATTTCATTAAAATTTGTCTTAATGGCATTTATAGAAGCTAAAGAATTCCTTTAATAATATTTTGACATTGTCCTTTGTACTTTTGACCATAAGCCTTAAAGATTTTATTTACTCAAATGTTTTCGTCCCCGTAATTTTATCTCAGACTACGCCTGAAGAATACCATGGACGAGTTAATACCTGCAAGCCTTTCAAGGGCGTAATAAAGTGTACTTTTATAACAACCCCCCACTGCGACTCGACACAACACAACACAAGCGCGATGAGTAATTACAAATTTTACAGTCCTTGAGCTCGGTTGTACTGTCTTTTTTACGAGAAATTTGTAGTGGGGGAGGGGGGGGGGCAATGTTCTAGGCCACCCCTTGAATAGGGTGACGGGATGAAAGGATTGACTAATTACTCCGGTGAATGGGATCAAATTTGTTTTCCCTTCAGTAATTAGTCTATGTTGAAAGCGTCCGTTCACTTTTATTTTGTCGTTTGACGCTTGAACTGTTAAAATAATCCGGTCTTCTGATGGAAATCGTTATCTATTTTGCTGCCATCAATATTCGGTTACCACAGGCTTAAGTTTTAACAGTTTAATAGACAACATATCAAATGGAGACATTTCGGCGTCTCTGATATTCTGATGTTTTGATCAGAAAATAAATTTATGAGTGAAGATTTTTTATTGAAAATAAATGTTTTTATTAGTATTTGTTTATAAAATATAAGTTACAAAAACACTTAATACGAACAGTCAAGCTACCATTAAAAAGTTTGAAATAACAAATATTCTTGTTAGCACCACGAAATGCATTTTTACAAGATTTTTATTAAATTGCAAAGTTTGTATGTATAAGTAAGTTATATAAAAAGAAAGGGTTTGAAGAACAGGAAACTAACTATTTTTTGTAATAAAACCTTTTTTTAAATATTTGTATAATTGTGGATGCATGTTTGTATGTGACCTAGTAATAGTGCATGATTATTCATAACTACTCCGGCGGTAATGCAGAGATGAGCGGAATAGAAGAGCTAGATTCTGATTAATGTTTTTTCTCACAGTCTTAATAAATAATTATTATTAAAAATCGGTGGTTTTTTTCTCAATCTTAAGTAAATAAATGTTATTAAAAAAATCTGATACTTTTTCTCACTTAAATTTAGTAAATAAGTTTTATTAAATAAAAACTTTTTTTGTCCACTCTACCTATTTGGTTTGAATTGACAGCTATGACATCACAATATGGCGCCCAGTCGGTCCTATTCTTAGTTGAATCGCATTATACAAACCGCCATCTTTAGATTCCTAAGAATCAATTTCGACATTCTCTCCATTACTCTCCATCACAGCAAACATTTATTATTCCTGAGTAGTAAAATGTTATTCCAAGTTATCTACCTGAGCTGAGTCCGACAGAAATAAAGGTGATGGTGCGACTGCAGCGTACTGCTAAGAGGATTATGCAAAGAGCACCAAAGAACATAAATCTGGAACTACAGACAGAAGGTACTCGAGTATATTTATTTTAGCTTTTTTAGTTGCAATAGTACTTACTCATACGTATCTCCGCTGTCAGTGATAAATAAATATGTTGTCTAGTACTTATTATTACTACTTATTCCGCTTTTTTATTTAAGACTATTGTAATATTGAATATCGTTTGTACAGTATCCCTAGTACAAACCATTATTGAGTTCGAATTGTTTGCGAGTGCGAAATGTCTTTGGTATTGAAACTTGAACAGCAGCGCCACAAAGTACGTAACGAGGAATAAAATCAGTACACATTTGACAATGACATTTCGGACTCGCAAACGCTACGAATTCGATATTGGTTCCAGCTAAGGGTGCTGTATATGTAGAGATAATATTTTTGAAGTGAAAACTTCTTTAGCGGCGTTGTACAATTTTTTTGTAATGTGTAAAAAATGTTAAACCCGCGTCAGGACACGTGGCGTAAGACGAAAACCATAAAATTGGAAAGGTTGTTGACTTTGAATATATTGGACGAAACATAGTAATATTTTATTTTATCGTATTATAATAAATAAGTCTCGTCCAGGTAGCAGCTTTTTTACGAAAAAATACATTTTTTACAATAGATGTCGCTAGGTGCGCTTAAATGTGATTCATGTAAGTTGATTTTTCTGAGAGATAAACTTTTTAATGTAATATAAATTGTCATGTTTGTGTACGATAGCGCAATAAATAAGTATTGTATTCTACCACATAAATGATAGTACTTTTATACTGATAATTAAAGCAAAGTATCAAAAATGCACAACGTTAATATTCAAGTTTTCACTTCTGCCGGCACTCCCGGAGTGCAACCCGTCGTTTTTTTGTGTTTCGCTTAAAAGAAGTCATGGTGAAATGAGTCTTATGAACATTCTTTAAACACTCGCCCGCAAAAATAAAGGGTCACCTTGAAAACAGCAATATGATTATAATAATAAGTCGTTATTTTGTATCATACAGTACCTGGTTTAAATTTTCTTTTAAATGCTTTTTAATTTAAAGAGCTAGCTTATTTAGTTTCAAAGTTATTTGGAGATAACTAAAATATACATGAAAGTATAATTAACTGAAACGTGAGGTAGTAAACCCAATATTACAGTCAATTTTATTGTAGTTATCGCACTAATCCCAAACTGGCAAAAACCCTACTAACAATTTTCGTTCGAATTTAAACTTACACATTTTACCTCATAATAATATTTGTGTAGATTAGTAACATGGAAAGTTCACTCGTTCGAGAAATATGAAATGGAAAAGAATTCACTATTTCTTTCTGTCACTTGAAGCACAACGTTATTACAACAAGCCGCATCTAAAACGCGTAAAACAATTTCATGGCCGACACACAGTCACGATGGACGCCATTTCCCGCAGTTTTGGCACTGCAATTTCTATTCATGAGTTTCGCTGACGTGCATAGTGAGACCAACTTGAATTACGTACTACTACTACAAAACAAATGCGTACAGAAGTCAGTCACATCGCGGGTCTCATCTCAACACAACTTTACAGGACTCCTAAGAAAAAATGGAATAGTGAAATAAAAACACACACATTTTGGCTCATACGCCCCTGTTGTTTTCATACCTCCGCTCGGTGGTCGCGCTAGGATTGTCAACTTTGGCTTATGCACAAAAAACTATGGTGGTAGTGGCACTCGTATCTAGTTGTTTGATTTATTGTTAAGAATGAAGCAGGAAGAATGGAAATATAAACCAATAATAAGTAAATAGTACTCAATTTTAATTTTATTATAAAATTAAAAAAAGGCAATTCACAATTTGATATTGAGTATAATAATTAATAAGCCGTTATAATAATTTTGTTCTTTTGCTCGAGCGCACTTTGCAAGTGTGTAGATTGACTTCTGTACCCTGTTCTCTGTCAGAAAGGTGGCGCAGTAGTAATACTGTGCCACCTTTCTGACTAGGAACAACGTCTAAAGGAGTTAATGTCATAGAAACAAAGCATATTTTCGTCCGTTATACACAGATAAATATATATTTTTTATTCGTTTTGTCATGAAGTGACTTGGTCGTGTTTACGTATTAAATATAAAATTCATTTCAACATGACTCCGTTATTCAAGTGAGCGCTAAGCGAACGTAATATGGACAAGTTATATTGCCCGAGCAAGCGCGGTAGTTTAGAAACTCATGTTCAAACTAACAACTCAGTTTGAGTCAAAGGACTGGCAATACGCAAGACAGTGGGTTTAATTAAGAGATATGTGTGTCTTGGTGATATTACGAAATCTAATTCATTCATTTGGAATTTCTGTCGAGTGAATGGTTCTCGATTCGGGAATTCAACGTGATAAGTAATTATCTTTCTTATATAATGGTGTCGATTCTGGCATGATTTTCTTAGCCTTAATTTAAATTTGACAACAGTGTATCCTTGTCATTTTCTATACGGAATGAAAAGGAGAGACTGATGTTAAATATACTTTTAAGTTAAGAGAATCATGCCTGAATTGACACCAATAAATAAATATTTTCAACACTCACACCAATTAGCCTAGCCCCAAAGTAAGCACTATAAGACTTGTGTTATGGGATACTAGGGTAACGGATATATACATATAATATCATATATATTATATCAATATGTCTGATATCATATTTGTAAATTGGATAATAATTATTATAACTTACGAAGAGCGTATTATTTTCTCTTAATCAGCCTAGATACTGAAAATACTTATATCGTGTATCTGAATTATAGCCTGGGTATTACATACTTAATTAGGTATATAGGTATGTTATAATTTTATTTATTTTTTAAGCATTTAACTGCTAGATGTTTAAATCTAAAGAAAAGTTTACTAGAAAAAAATCCACGCGGACCAGGCAGCGGACGGGACTCGAACCCGCATCCTTCGCTATCCGGGAAAATGCACTGACCATTATGCTACCACGGCCCTATTAGCCGCGTCGAAATTTTCCTAGCCGCTGCAAGGCAGCGCCATCTCTTCGCATTGTAGGTAACCCACAATGTCAAATAAATACTTTTTCAAGTATTAAACATTTGAAAGAAGAAATAGCAATTATAGTTATGATTTTATTTATTTTTTAAGCATTTAACTGCTAGATGTTTAAATCTAAAGAAAAGTTTACTAGAAAAATATCCACGCGGACCAGGCAGCGGACGGGACTCGAACCCGCATCCTTCGCTATCCGGGCGAATTTACTGACCATTATGCTACCACGGCCCTATTAGCCGCGTCGAAATTTTCCTAGCCGCTGCAAGGCAGCGCCATCTCTTCGCATTGTAGGTAACCCACAATGTCAAATGAATATTTTTTCAAGTATTAAACATTTGAAAGAAGAAATAGCAATTATAGTTATGATTTTATTTATTTTTTAAGCATTTAACTGCTAGATGTTTAAATCTAAAGAAAAGTTTACTAGAAAAAAATCCACGCGGACCAGGCAGCGGACGGGACTCGAACCCGCATCCTTCGCTATCCGGGCGAATGCACTGACCATTATGCTACCACGGTCCTATTAGCCGCGTCGAAATTTTCCTAGCCGCTGCAAGGCAGCGCCATCTCTTCGCATTGTAGGTAACCCACAATGTCAAATGAATACTTTTTCAAGTATTAAACATTTGAAAGAAGAAATAGCAATTATAGTTATGATTTTATTTATTTTTTAAGCATTTAACTGCTAGATGTTTAAATCTAAAGAAAAGTTAGCCGTGGTAGCATAATGGTCAGTGCATTCACCCGGATAGCGAAGGATGCGGGTTCGAGTCCCGTCCGCTGCCTGGTCCGCGTGGATTTTTTTCTAGTAAACTTTTCTTTAGATATATAGGTATGTGTTAACATAATGTGTTGTAATTGTATAGTTGTTTGATTAAGCAATTTCGCTGGAGATCAATCTATTATATTTGCTTGCAGAGAATTTTACACACATAAAGCTTGAATATACGCTAGCCATTAGCCTAAAAGAGCACCAGTGCTTAATTTCCCTTTTATAGTAAATTTGAAATTTCGATATCCTTATATACTAATATATACGTGAATGTTTGAATGGTTTTCCTCAAAAGCGCCTAAATGGATTTGAAAGAAATTTGATAGACATATAGTTAATTACCTGGATTAAGACAAAGTTTACTTTCAATCCCGAAAAAAATGAAGGTTCTTGAGAGATTCAGAAAAAAATAAAGTGAAAAAGTAAGAAAGAAATATAATAACTTCAAATTATGCAAAGTTTTAATCGGGTAGATATCTATTAAAATATTCGTTTTTAAATTTTAATAATGCACATGTCCTTAAATTTATTAGGTCAGTGAAGACAATTCAGGACGTTTCTTTGATCTTACAAAACTGTTCAAGTGGAATTTTGTAAGAATGAATAATATTTTGTAAATAAATGAATTAAGTAAAAATAAATAAAATTTTAAATATTTACAACACACACCGGTTAGCCTAGCCCCAAAGTAAGCACTGCAGGCTTGTGTTTTAGAATACTAGGGTAACGGATAGAATACATATACACTACATGAAAATTTAGGCATTTATTTATTAATATTTTATTATGTAGTATGGGTGGAAGAACGTTAAGCCATTTCACCATTCATTCAATAATTTCGGTGTTATAACATGACAGATTGTATTAATTTAAAGGGTAGATCCATACGGCCAGGTAATTGGTTTCATGAGGTTTCCGTGATGCGTCAAAAATTGGATCACATTCCAATTAAAACGATATTCGCGGAGAGCTGCATGTATTGTACGTAGTTTTGTTAATACTTCAACTGACCGAATCAAATTTCAATTATACATTATAGCGAGTAATTTATTCTATTGAATAATATTAAGAGTTGGTTCAATTCCTTACTGGGACATATATCTTTGGGTGTAGTGCTATTGATTACCTTACAGAATGAGATCAAAACGAACGAAAAAAAGCTTCACGCAAACTCGGAGTCCTGAACAAGGTGCGGCGTTTTTTCACGCCCGATCAACTGTGCTTGTTGTACAAAACGCAAGTGCGGTCCTGCGTGGAATATTGCTCGCACCTCTCAGATGGCTCCGCTAAGTACTTACTCGATGCCCTGGATAGGTTGCAGCGGCGCGCTGCCCGCATCATTGGCGATGAAGAGGTAACTAAGAAACTCGAGTCTCTACAATTACGCCGTGATGTGGCATCATTAAGCGCATTCTATTGACCGCGGCGAGTGTTCTGAGGAGCTATTCTCGCTTATCCCTCCATCACCTTTTCTTCAGAGGACCACGCGCGCTGGCCTACGTTGTCACCTACTTAGTGTGGCTCTACTATTGCTACACGAACAAAGAAATTTGGTGACTCATTTCTTCGTCGTACTATTCGTAAGTAGAATTCTTTACCCGCGCACGTGTTCGCTCCCTCATATAATCTGGGGTCCTTTAAGAGAGGCGTGAAGAAACATTTTTGCAGGCCGGCAAGGTGAGGATGGTTGGTGTAGCAGTTTATATTTGCTGTTCCAGAAATCTTCGCGTTTGGACTTTATCACCGCTTAACATCAGGTGGGGCAGTCATTTGCCTACCTCGCTATATAAAAAAAAAGTTAAAGATACAACCCACAAATGGAAGAGCCAAGGGTGTAAGTGGTTAGCTCGTTCAGCTGCGCTCGTTGAAGTTAAGCAACTTTCTCAGTGGTCAGTCATTGGATGGGTGATCAAACATTTACTATCTTGAGTTCGTCTGTACTTTGACTGGCACGTTATCCGTTGGTCCCGGTTGCATCTGCAGTCATTAGCATTTTCTTAAGATTTAAACATCCAGCAGTTGCATGCTTAAAAAACCGGACAAGTGCGAGTCGGATTCGCGCACCGAAAGTTCCGTACAAACTCAATTTAATAACTCTACGCGTCCATGAGAAAAGAGGTAGTAACTTTTTTTTTTTTAATATTTTTAGTTACATGATGTAACTAAAAATATTTAAAAAAAAAAAATTTACGGTTTTCGTAATTTTTCCTTTATCTATACTATAAGATAAGACGTTACTTAGTACCAAAGGAAATTGGTCAAATTGGCCTAAATGCAAATAAAATATTGACATATACAGTAATTCTTGGCGTAATTTATACTTTATTTTACAGTCATTAGATTTTAACGGCCACCTTTAAATAATATATTAATTTTAAAAAAGGACTTCTATTTTTACCGGTTTGGAAAACATACGAATCATTTTTATTGGCTATGGGTGTAGTAACATTCACAAAGACTGATCGAGGTTGTTTATATAACATCAAAACAAATCTATTTTGTAAAGATTGATAAAATATTTTTTTTTATTACACGGGTGGTATTAATATCCACAACTTTATTATCATTTTTACTACATGCAAATGTGCTAAGTCAATTAATATAGACGGTAGGCGACATCATAAAGTCTATTGCCGTACATTTTTTGCCAAACACCTAAATAAACACATTATAAGGTGTGATACACTAAAAATCTAAAATATGGTAATAATAAAAACATAACAAAAATAATGAAGCTGCTGAAGATATGGCTGTATAACCTACAGCTCTTAGCTTTCTTTGATTAACGAGAGTTTAAAAATTCTCTCTAATCTGTGGCTCATTCACAATCATCACACAGTTTCTGTTCGTGTTTTTAAAAACATGCACATATCTGTTATTTTACATGCTCTATATACCTGAATCTAATACATAATATCGGTACTTGGCTTGATTGCCCTATTTTCCTATATAAGTTTTTTTTTTTTATTATTCTAATACCTATGTGCCTATTTGCAAACATAACCTCAAAATCATTCAGTGTATATGGTTTATAGAAGTTCTCAGGAGTGGCCGTCGATAATATTCGTTTCTACGGTAATTTACATATAATTTCGAATGTAGGAAACAATTTTTCATGGTTATTGGTTTTTAGGTCAAACATGTATGGAAGCTGAGCAATCTCCTTTCAAGATTCTAAGTTCACGGGAAAGTACCCTGTAGATTTTGATACCCGTGCGAGTTTCGAAAATTTGCGGCATAAACGGCTGTATCTTTTGATTGCTTTGGCTTAGAAGTTTGATTTTTTCACAGCTCCAAGGGACAGTAGACATAAGTATTAGATATGAATTTCAGTTTGATACCTCCACGCGTTCCTAGGAAAAACGGTCTTGACAGATTAACAGACGGACGGTCGGACGGACAACAAAGTGATCCTATAAGGGTTCCGTTTTTTCCTTTTGAGGTACGGAACCCTAAAAATGAAAATATAAATATTTTTTCTAATAATTTAATCTTTAATATTTTTTTCGGAAACTAACTAGCAGGAATCTAATACAATCCAGCAATTGAATATATTTATTTTATAAAAGTAATAACACAAGCAACTTACCATGGTCTTGATTTCCATAAAGAAATTAAACTCAAACTCAAACTCATTTATTCAGTCTAGGCTGTTACAAGCTCTTGTGAAAGTCAAACGCTACGCCATCGGTTCGTAAATCTACGGCGGGAGACCTTGTACTGAGAATAACCGGCAAGAAACTCAGCAAGGGCTATTTTTATCTCCCAGTTTTGTTTCAAACAGTGTCGTCAATTGAAAGATGACATCAAAAATTGAAAACATGTGTTGATGTCAACTTCCATCACATTAATTAACAAAAGTTAAGTATAGCTAGGTACTACTTTTCAATTTAGAAGTGGCGATTAAACAACTTTAAACCAAATTAGCAAAGTAAAACGACTTAGTCTATTATATTAATCCCAAGATGACTTATCATTTATGAAATTTTTAACATTATAGTAACCTTTCTTAAGGAAACTTTTATACATACTTTGAAATTATTAAAAGGTAAATTAATTATTTCTTTTGGTATTTTATTAAAGTAACATATACCTTGACCTACAAATGAACCAAGAACCTTTTGGAGTTTTAACGGTGGCAATTTGAGTTTATCTTTATTTCTGGTATTGAAATTATGTACATCATCGCGCAACGTATATAAATTTATGTTCTGACACACAAACAATATACAATAGGCTAGTTTACTCATGTCGAATGGTATTAAATAAATGATTATTTCTTAAAGTATTTAGTCTAAGGAACCTTAATATATCGATTTCACTTCATAAAAGCAGAAGATTGCTGTAGAAATTTAATTTTAAAAAATATTTTTAAGTCTATATTTTTTAAACACTAAAAACGCTGTTCGCCACATCCGCCATGATTTTGACATCTCTTGTGGTAAACAACTAAATGTCATTCGCGTGTTACTGTAGGTGGATTCTTTCGTCTCCCGTGGCAGTGTCTGGTTCTGCTATCGGGCGCGTCCTCCCGGGTGGCGGATGGGAGGTACCGGCTTTGGCCGGCGTGGACCATAACCAGACAGGCATCGGCAGGTCCCACTTCTTCTTGTCAAGAAGAGGGTAACCTGCCACGCCAAACTCGTAACCTCGCACATGGTGCGGGGCCGAGGGCCGCCATCTCTCTCGGGGGGTGGGGGCTGCGAGGAAGAAAACCTCTTTAAAAAATCACCCGAGGGGGACTTGGCTGGCGTCCCAGGAATTACCTGGGTAGCGGTAGTCAAGTCTGGTGTCCCGATCGGCGTCCCGGAAGTATTCTGGGTAGCGACGATGCAGGACGTAAGGAGTTGGAGGCACAGTTAGTGCTTTTGTCGTGGCGTCTCCACGCTTTTTGGTCGGGGACCCTCCTTGGGGACCCAAGCTTTGGCTGGGGGGTTGGCGGCAGTATGTCGCGGCGCGGTGGATCTGTCCAGTGGCAGTAGATGCAGCTGGCGGTTGGGTCTAGCCGATTTAGTCGGTGTTGGGCCACCATCGGGCAACCTATTCCCTAGGTTGAGTGTTGTGGTCATGTTTCACAGCTTGTCTAGGGAGTAGGGACCTTGCCTTTATTGGCTGGGTCAAGAGGAGAAAACCTCATTAAAAAACCTGAATGGTCCGGCGGTGTAGGCACTCCGTGCCGCCGGACGCCTCTGTGGAGGAGGTCGGCCCAGAAGGTCGGCCAGCTCACGGCCCCTGGTTCACGCCGGGGGGCAGTCGCGCCCATGGGGTTTTCCCGACCCCCATGGTGTAAATAGGGTTACCCGGGTACATGGTCCCTGCCCGGGTGGACCATTTCACCTAATACTCGTGGGAATAACATGGAATCCACTAATAAAAACAAAAATCTAGGAGTTGAGAAGAGGGAGTGCAGAGTGCTGCTGCAAGACATCGCAGTTAGCAAAAAGTCCTCCATTTGTGCCGATACGGACGTAGGAGGTGCTGTGGGTATAACCCCGGAGATAGCTATGGGTAGTAGCTCAGCGCATGTGAGGGAAGAAGATGGGAACCAACCTACTCGCGAGAGAAGGAGAAGTAGAGGGAAAGGTGTCTATGATGATCTGCTGCTCCGTAATGCATCTTTGGCCACGCGGTCGAGGTCGCGGTCAAGGAGTAGTTCAAGAGCTAGTGCTGCAGGGAGAAACAAATACGTGTCACCTGTCAAAACAAGAGGGGACAAGGCAGTGTGGGTTGATACACCACGAAGCTCACCACGATGTGCTCGGAAACCATTGCGTTTGGATGAGAGAAGAGATATGACTGAAATTTCAGACTCCTCCTCGCGTGAGGATATGAGCACTTGCTCCGAGGGGATTTCGTCAGTTCTCTCCATCCCGGGTGTTTCACTGCCCACAACTACGCGGGGACGGAAAAGGGTGCGGTCGCAATGCTCCAGCTCAGGGAGCTCTACCAAAACGCAGACATCACTTAAGAGCAGAGGAAAGCCGCCTACCACAGGCGAGTACATTAATCGTGTAAAGGGACAACATGAGCTTAATCAAGCTCTGCGTGAGGAACTCCAACTCTCACTTGACTGCGAGACTGCCGAAATGGTAAAGAGGACATACGAGGCTCGGGCGAAATACGAGGCTAACCGTTCCTGCGGAGCGACCGGTGAATCCGCTATTAGTAGAGACTCGGTATTTGATATTGAGGAGGCGGTTGAGGCTGAGTGCGCCCTTATTACTAGGATCGCGAAAAAATCCTCTAACCTAAAGGGTACATATATCAAGGCTCTAAAATCCGCGGCATCTTCGATCCACGAGAAAGTCTCTGAGCTTGCCAAGACTTCTATCACTGAGGAGACTTGCAAGCTCAGAGAGGAAAATGTTCGGCTTCAGACGCAGATTGACGCAATGCGCAGAGAAGTGGAAGAGCTTAGGGCTGAGCTCCGCACTGCAACGCGACGTTCCATTGTGTCACCGGAGATACATAACATGGATGCGGATCGGGATGTGCCTGGGACGGAGGCTTCCACCATCAATCTGTCCTCACCTCCGTCCAAGAAGAAAAAGTCCGTCGCTCCCATGCCTCCTGCCGTAGACGCTCTTCGAAGTAGCGATGAGGAATTACTAAGAAAGATCATGGTGAGCGTCGGCACGATGATGGACGCGAAGCTGGAGGGCATTAAAAGAAGGCTCCCACCAGAGGAACGTCTCCGTCCCCCGCTAGCTTCGGACAAGGCGGCTAGTGGAGTTTCTAGACCGAATACTGCTGCGCCAGTTTCTTCTAGCGGAGTTGCGGTCGCCCCTCTTCCAATGAGGGAAAAAACTAGGAGAGCAAAAAAATCAAAATCCAGAGGGACGGAGGAACTGACTTCCTCAATTCCTAAACCAGGTGGGTCCGTGGATCCACCAGTTACACAGAAGGATGACCAGGACTGGACGTTGGTCGTGAATAGAAAAAAGGAGAGCGCAAAGAGACGCAATGAACATGGCGCCGGGGTCGAACAACAGCCCACCCAGGCATCCTCTGACAAGAATAAAAGAAAAAAAAAGAAGAAGAAGTCATCATCAGCTAAGAAGGATAGTCCAACACTTCCCAAACCTCCAAGATCTCTGGCCGTGTTGATATCCGTCCGACCAGATGCGGAAAATAAGCCCTCTTTCGCTGAGGTTATTGGCCGAGTGAAATCGCAGTGCAGGCTTAGCGATTTGGGAATAGAGAGTGGGGCCAAATTCCGAAACACCATATCCGGTGGTCGGCTCATGGAACTTCCCAACGCCGTCGGGGATGAAAAAGTAGATCGGTTGGTCCAAAAGCTGCGCGAGCTACTGCCGGAGGATATCAGGGTTGTCCGGCCGGTAAAGACGGCCGATGTACTCATATCGTGTCTTGATGACTCGGTCACTCATGATGAAGTAAAAGACGCAATCGTCAAAAAATGCGGATGTCCCCCGGACAATATCAAAGTTGGGCAGATTCGAATAGGATGGTCAGGCACGGGATCCATCTGGGCCCAATGCCCAGTCACAGAAGTGAAGACCCTGACCTCAGGCCGTCTCTTGGTTGGGTGGTGCTCGGCCAAAGTGACTCTACTGCAGAAGAGGCCCCTCAAATGTTTCAGGTGTCTGGAACTGGGTCACTCCAGGATTCAATGCACGGCATCTACAGACCGCAGTGGGCTTTGTTACCGCTGCGGTTTGACCGGACATCTTGCGGCGACTTGCTCAGCCAAGCCGCATTGCGTGGTGTGCGCTGGCGCCGATAAGCCAGCGGACCACGTAATGGGAGGCAATAAATGCCACCCCCCCCGCCCTACAAGAAGGACTGCAGCCTCACAATCAAGAGCTGCAACCGAGGAAGAGCAGGTTCGCCTGACAGGGGAAATGCAGACAGATAACAATGCTTAGTCGATCCTACAGTTTCCTTCAGGCGAACCTCAACCATTGTGCTGCAGCCCAAGATCTGTTTATGCAGCACATGGCGGAGCGGGAGGTGAATGTAGGTGTCATTGCCGAGCCATACTTAGTGCCTCCATTGCCTCACTGGGCTACGGATCTGGACCAGACTGTGGGAATAGTTGGTTCCACATCTACAATTGGGTCTTCTCTCCGTTTCCTCGAAAGAGGACATGGATACGTTGTGGCTAGATGGGGGGAATTATGTGTTGTAGGAGTGTACTTTTCCCCTAACCGCCGCTTCGCAGAATTTGAGGTTTTCATTGACGAGCTAGGGTCTGTAATCCAACGGCACTCCGCTCTGCCTTTACTGGCCCTTGGAGACCTCAATGCTAAATCGAAGATGTGGGGATCACCTCTCACTGACCAACGAGGTAGTCTTGTAGAGGAATGGGCGGTGATATGCGGGATGTCTTTGCTAAACCGTGGGACTGCATCGACATGCGTTCGGCCGCAGGGCGAGTCCATCATCGACGTGTCCTTCGCTTCGCCGTCTATCGAGTCGCTCGTATCTGACTGGCGGGTATTGGAGGAGGTTGAATCGCTCTCTGACCACCTATATATTGGGTTTAGCATTCGCGTTTCAACTTGCACATCCGCCCGACCCCATCCGCGAGAAACCGCGTCCTGCTTTCCGCGCTGGGCTGTGTCCCGGTTAGACAAGACGATGGTGAAGGAGGCGGCCCTTATACAGGCGTGGTTCGGGGATTCCATGCCCAGTCAGGGTATTGAGGAAGAGGCAGAATGGCTACGCAACGCCCTCACCCGGATTTGTGATGCCGCCATGCCCCGCGTTAAGCGTTTACCCCCCAAAAAGTACATGCATTGGTGGTCGGGTGAGCTCTCAGATTTGCGGAGTAAATGTGTGCATGCCAAACGCCTACATGCCCGTTATCGACGCAGACGCACCCGGAACGCAGAAGAGGAAAGCCATCTTCTTGAGTCCTACAAGACCGCAAAAAGGGCCCTGCAGATGGCTATAAAAACTGCTAAGACTAAGGCATGGCAGGAACTGCTTGAGGGGATAAACCGGGACCCGTGGGGGAAACCTTACCGGATGGTCCGGAACAAGCTCCGGACCATGACCACTCCCTTGACGGAGCCTCTGCAGCCGGATTTTTTGAACAGGGTGTTAACATCCCTGTTCCCTACAAGGCAAGAGGGCTTCGCTCCTCCAGAGATGTCTGTACAACCATTGGCTGTTTCGCAGTCGTCAGCTCCCACTGTCACGGATGCCGAGTTTAACTATTCGGTGGCTCGGATGAAGAGTAAGAGGACTGCGCCGGGCCCAGATGGAGTCCCTGGACAGGTCCTAGGGATTGCTCTACTCTCTCTTGAGGACCGGTTAAGGAAACTAATGAATAACTGCCTAACTTACGGCAGGTTCCCTCGCGAGTGGAAGAATGGACGTCTCGTCCTATTGCGTAAGGAAGGCAGACCGGATGATTCTCCGTCGGGATACCGACCCATCGTGGTGCTGAATGAAGCGGCGAAGATCTTCGAGCGGGTCATTGCCACCCGTTTGAATCAGCACCTTGATACAACTGGACCACCCCTGGCGGAGAATCAGTTTGGCTTCCGCGAAGGTCGTTCGACCTTGGACGCGATCCTCAAAGTAAAGGAGAAGTCTGAAAGAGTTGTTGGCCAGGGCGGTGTTGTTATAGCAGTATCACTAGATATTGCTAACGCCTTTAACTCGCTTCCTGTGGAATGCGTCCTTGAGGCACTAATTTACCACCAAGTGCCTCAGTATATCCGTCTACTCATTGCGGACTACTTCAGGGAGCGAGTTGTGGTGTTTATGGACAGCAGAGGACGCATGGTGAAAAAAGAGGTCGTACGCGGGGTTCCCCAGGGATCGGTTCTTGGTCCACTCCTGTGGAACCTCGGGTATAATTACGTGCTTAGAGGAAGTCTTCTCCGCGGGCTGAACGTGGTTTGTTATGCAGATGATACTCTCGTTATGGCCCGCGGGAAAGCATATAGGGAAGCCGCGCTACTGGCCACAGTCGGGGTTGGACAGGTAGTTTCCAGGATTAAAGAATTGGGGCTTAATGTGGCACTAGAGAAGACGGAGGCCATAGTGTTTCATGGCCCCCGAAAAAAGCCGCCACCACAATCTTATTTGATGATAAATGGGGTGCGGATTGATATATCCCCCCATATGAAATATTTGGGATTGGTGCTAGATGGGCAATGGAAATTCAGGGAACATTTTATCCGCTTGTGTCCGAAACTGATCTCCACTGCGATGGCACTTGGTCGCCTGCTCCCAAATGTGGGTGGACCTAATTCGGTGTGCCGCCGATTGTTTGCAGGGGTGGTGGCATCCATGGGTCTTTATGGTGCCCCGGTGTGGATAGACGCCCTAGACGCCAGAAATGCTGCCGTGCTTAGACGTGCTCAGCGCATAGTCGCAGTCAGGGCCATCCGGGGCTACCGTACCATTGCAGGTGAAACTGCATGTGCGCTGGCTGCCATCCCTCCTTGGGAGCTCGACGCGCAAATTTTGACGGCGGTATACCGCAAAAGGACGGAGGTCCGCCTGCGTGGGGACAGGCCTACCATCGAGGAGGTTGAGAGGTGGCGTGAGGACGCCAGGAATGAATTTCTGGATGCATATTGGGCGCGAAGGCTAGAGATTTCTGTCTCCGGCCGCCGCACAAACGAGGCGATTGCCCCTGTTCTCAAACAGTGGGCTACTCGAGGATTTGGGTCCCTCTCCTTCCACCTCGTGCAAATTCTAACCGGTCATGGCTGCTTCGGCCGATACCTGTATCGAGTTGCTGGAAGAGAGGAAGAGCCCAAATGCCACGAATGTGACGCTAGCGAAGACACTGCGCAACACACGCTGGAACAGTGCTCTGCATGGGACGAACAGCGTGGTGCCCTTATCAGAGAGGTCGGGAATGATTTGTCCCTTCCCAGTGTCGTTCGGGCTATGGTCTCGAGGCGAAGGGCCTGGAATGCCGTTGCCCACTTTAGCGCGACGGTCATGGCGGCAAAGGAGGCCAATGAGAGAGAGAGGGAGGCTGACCCTCTCGCACCTGCGAGGAGGCGTCGGAGGACTGGGCGGCGACGCAGAACATTCGCGCAAGCGTCGACCTAGCGGGGGTCTGCGGGCTATTGGTTGGGCGCCAGTGACCCGCGTTGTACAGGCCCCCGTATGACGGTGGGGTGTCCGTCGGAACGCGGATGCCCCATGCCTCCGGCACGGAGATGAGCCCGTGCAGACTTCTGTGCGGGCACCACCGAGCAGGCCTACGCGAGCCAGCGCCCTGCGCATGCTCGTGGCCCGCTCAATTGTGGCGAGGCGAAGTTCCCGGGGAGTTTAGTGGAGTATTCCCGGCTATCTCTTTAGCCGGGTGAGTCCCACACACCCCCGCTCACTAGCCCAGTGGGCGGGGACGGTGCTTAAAGGCATTCTCCCCGTTAAAAAAAAAAAAAAAAAAAAAAAAAAAAAAAAAAAAAAAAAAAAAAAGGTGGATTCTTTCGTCTGACTAAATTTATCTTAAAACACTTTTAACTTTAGGAAAGAAAAAAACAGTAAACTTAGTTTTTTTTTTCCAAACCAAATTATGGATGCCGGCTTTGTGAAAGCAGAAAGCACAAATCTGCCAATAATTGACGCATTGATGGTTGGTGAATTTGTTGCACTAAGCCCCGATTTCTGCTCTGCGGAGCAGAGAAACGACAAGGCAGCTATGTAAGTACAGTGCATTTCGTATTACAATGTAGTAATAAACATAAAACTGATACAACATATGATTAAGTGTAATAAAGTTGCGTAGGTTAATTTCTTTCGGCACTTTAATCCACAACTTTCCTGGAGTCTTCAAGGATGTGTTTTTATATTCTCGTACAATACAGTAATGATAATTACTTTATTTTTCGTGGTATTTATTAGAAATCATGTTTTTTTTTTATTATAAACTCAGTTAAAAGTAATTTTCTACGTCTTTACGAGTTATTGTTTACCATAGTTCACGTCATAGCATAGATAATCTATAGACTAAAATGGCCGACAGCGTTTTTGTATGTCCATGAAAAGTCTATTTTAAAATTAAAGATTTGTAGCTTTCTAGGTTTAAAAAAATTACAATACATTTTTTTTCGGTCTAATAGAACATTTATTAACCATTTAAAACCTTTTTCCAAAAAGGGTCAACTAGCCTATTGTATTGCAGGCAACAGGCAACAGTCATTATACCTATTTCTTAAAATTTATCCCTTAGAGAAGTTCGAGATCCCAAGCGATATATAGCTCTTATAGCGCGTTTTTGTAGAATAAAAACTGTTTCAATGTCAGCGGCCGTGCCCCACAATAGAATGCCATTCGACATAATGCTGTGGAAATAGCTGAAGTATATTGTCCTAGCAGTGTCGACGTCTGTAAGCCGTCTTATTTTATAGATTGCATAAGCAGTGGAACTAAGTTTACCGGCTAGTGTTGTAATGTGAGGGTTCCATTGAAGTTTGTGGTCTAGTGTTACGCCTAAGAAAACGGTTGTATCGACTAAAATTAGTTTTTCATCATTTAGTAGTGAATTCATTGTATTGGCAAGATTATCAAGTAGGGAATGTGGCAAGTATTTTGGGTGGGATTACCCTTGGTCGGGGTAAAATTAAATTCCTATCCGCCCTATGTTTTCGTTAAACTATTTGAAGAATTTTGACAAGCTTAGATATTTGTTTAGATATTACTATCGACAATCATTTGGTACCATTTCATTGGTTAAAAAATAAAAAGATTTGTTGTTATATATACACATATTTTATTTTTTAAACATTTAACTGCTAGATTTATAAATCTAAAGATAATTTTACTAGAAAAAATTGTGGGTTACCTACAATGCGAAATGATTGCGCTGCCTTGCAGCCTAAGGCTAGAGAAAATTGGATACGGCCAACAGGGCCGTGGTAGCATAATGGTCAATGCATTCGCCCGGATAGCGAAGGGTGCGAGTTTGAGTTCCGTCTGCTGCCTGGACCGGGGAGAATTTTTTGTAGTAAAAAAAAACCTTTAGATATAAACTTTGTTGTTAATTTAAAATCACTGGAATCTAAATCTATATAGATAAAACTCAAAGGTGACTGACTGACATAGTGATCTATCAACGCACAGCCCAAACCACTGGACGGATCAGGCTGAAATTTGGCATGCAGGTAGATGTTATGACGTAGGCATCCACTAAGAAAGGATTTTGATCAATTCTACTCCGAAGCGAAGCGAGGGCGGACCACTAGTAAAAAATATAGAGACTGGCGTCTGCTAACGCCCGCGCACATCATTGTAAATGTAAGAAAAGTAGGGCATAGTCGATTTTCCTGTTGAATTTGTGCATTCTCCTAGAGAGATAAACTACAACTTACAGAAGATCGTAACCTTTAAAAAATATCACAAATATTTGCTTTACAAAACACTAATTAACTTGTATCTACCGCGATTTTTTCCGCCAAACTTTGTGAAGGAAAAAGAAACGAACAAATTAAAAGTTTTCAAACACTCTTCTTTAATAACTCATTGTTACGCACCACAGAGTTGTAATTATTATGAATAAAAAAAAACTTTTTAAGAGTTTCGTACACGACGAAACCCTTTCACTAAACATTCTTTGTTTCGCTGATTGTTCGTCAGTCCGGTCGTACGTCTGCGGATCTGTGTAGATAGCTAAAAGGTTTTTTTTTTTTTCGGTAATAGGTAAGCGCTTGACCATAATTCACCTGATGGAAAGCAATATTATGGTCTACGATGGAGCGCGCTTACCTAATAAAAAACCGGTTCACTCTTGCTTTGAAGACCGCTAGATTGTAGTGCTCGGGGAACAAGGGCTCAGGCAAGGAATTCCACAGTTTGGCAGAAATGTTCACATAATGTGTATTTCTATTGCCGCTGTAATAAGTACAGTAGACCGGCAATATCGTAATCATCATATTGTACGTTCGTTGTCATTTAAAACATATTATCCCCGTCGATTTTTCTGTTTCTTAGGGCCTTTTCTGTATTAAAGACTTCAAAAGAAACTCAATATTTTCGCTCTTGATAGATATCATTGTAAACTCTCAGTAACATCCTTCTTGCAAAAAATTAACTATGATGATACCGAAAAACTACTACTCCCAATCAGATAGTTATATCTCAATCCTGTTAACAACAAACTTATTAAGTAATACATAAATTATTCGGAGCGTTTCTGGAGGTTTGTAAATGTCTGGGTAGAAAACACAATATTACACACACTATAAAATATCCTACGATCGTTTGTAAGTTCTATTTTATCACTTCATCAAGTAAATACACCTGTCTGAAATCTGATTTTGAAGTTGTAAAGTAACAGTCTGCGGGCAAGTGCATATAAATTAATGTATGATGGTATGTGACTTAGGTTTAAATCGTATTTTTGCGTAGTGTTCTTTTCTAGTAGTGGTTTTGAAAATCCATTATACTAACTGTGACAACGCATAACTCTTTGCTTCTTCCATAAAAATGTGCATTGTAATTAACTTAATATAAATTTGTCTTGGCTCTAGTCCCGATCATTGTCAATGAAGTCATTATTTGGATATATGTGGTATATTATATATTCTCCTACAGGTATTTTTATATGTAGAAACTTACTTTGATAGGATAAAACGGTTACCTTACGAAGAGGAGGGTACTGGTGCACTGAGATACAAGCTTTCGCTTAGTTCATGATAAATAAACTTTAATGATTTGTAATTTGTTCGGATTACAAGGTACTCTTATTCCAAAAAATCCGGACTTTAGAGGGCGGTCGTACAGTACTCTATAATCCGACAAATTAAATGATCCGACATTGACCTGCAAAACGTTTGCCGGATTACCGCGGGCCTACTGTACTTGTAATAAAAATAAAATTAAGTACATACTGTTTAAATTTACAAAAAATGGGTGCGTGTTCTTATGTAGGCGCGTGAGAAGTTATCCTTCTTTGGCATCGTTTAAAATTAGTTTTTAATTGCATGCAAATAATTAATTACAATAAATTAATAAAAAGTCTGGAAAAGGACACAGTCAATAAAGTTCAGTTTTAATTTGAAAAAATAAATAAATAATCAAAATATTCAATTAAAATCGCTACTGAATATAATTTATTAGAACATAATAATATGTGATTTGCACTTGTATGAAACTCAAACACGTATTCCGAATATACAAACTAGAAACATGTGGATAAATATTATAAATATGAATACCTATAACTGTTACTTTATTACAAAAAATAAAGATGTGGTTTTTGGTTCTACTACACCAATGGTCAAGAGATGGCGCTGTAGTCTCCTGAATCGCGCTTTGGTTCCGTTGTTCCAGATTAATAAATACTTTTGATAGGCCTTCACAATGCAGTCGTTAGCACCCACAAAATAGAGATTCTATTTCTATTTTGTTGGTAGATTTTCTTGATGTGCGGTAAACACAAAAGTAACAGCATGAAGTTGGTCGCTTTAGCGACCAACTTCATGCTGTTAATTTTTTGTGTTACAGTGATGCGCGCGCATCTTAAAATTTCACTCTCATCATTTTTTCATAACGCGCCTAAAGAAGTATAACTTCAAAAATCTATATTCTTTCGCTTGTATGTATTTGTTTAACAATTTTTGTATTTCGTCGTCTAAGGTCGCGCTTACTTTTGACACGAATTTATATTATACAGGTCGCGGCACGTAACGCTACCGCTGAACAAAACGCGGAGGGGATAGCTGCTCTTGGGTACGACTGGAGAGCCAATCGGCGCAACGCACACCCACCCGCGCACCTCGTTTCCCCCCAAGTCATCTTAATTTTTACTTCTGTGCAATAACGGTCAGCGCTAGATTTTCGTACCGCGACTTATACGTAAACGTATGATCGTGGTCTTACGAATACAGTGCGCATACTGAATATGTTTTTCTCTGTCAAATAGATATATTCCAAGAGCTGGTACCAATTTTTCGGTAGGTATTTGAGGTAAGCCGAAAACTTGTCCTATACCTCTCCTACCACGCGCCAATAAGTCAGACGATTAAGTTGGGGTTTTAATATTTCCAGATACGTACAAAAATATTTTGAAAAAAAATATAAAAAATGTATTTGATGCAATACATTTTTTATATTTTTTTGACAGGGTATTACCTATTTATAATTAAAATATAAGATTCTCAAAAAGGCAGATCATTTTGGTGGGGCTTTCTACTTGCCAGGTGATCTAATAAATTATGTATAGGTGCGAATGCGTAGCGCTATAAACAAGCTGTAGAATGAGAGAGAGCGTTTATCGGCAGCTGTCTGCGTTTTTACTTGCTGCGTTGCTATTGGCTCAGGCGAGGTCACGTGACTACAATAACCAATGAGGTTTTCAGTCGGAATTTCGGAGTCGTTATTCTCAGTCGTATAATTCTAATATTGGTGATACACGTTTTATAAGTTCAATAATTTTAAAATGTCTGGTGAAAAATTAGTTTGTGTCATTTGTAAAGCTCTAATGAAGGAGCATCCACGAGAGATGAATAACAATTTGTTTCTGGCGTGGAATGAATAAAGCTTTACCCTTAGTACGAGTTTTACAATTACGAAAACTATGATGGTTTTCGTGAGCTTGCACTCATTGATTTTATTGTTTCTGTTTTAATAGAAATGAACAGTGTTTAAATTCTATCATTAAATCATTTACGTCTTCTTAAATTTTAAGTATATTTGGTTACTTTTCACCAAAATGGACATAGAAACATAATTTACAATTACGAAAACTATGATAGTTTTCGTGAGCGCAAACTCGTACTAAGGGTACTTATATGATTAATAGTGGTTTGATTCCAAATCAAAAGGTGTCCCTGGGACGTTTAATAGTTTTCGGGAAACAGGAATACGTAACTGAAAATATTGATTATATTTTACCTAATCGCTTGTAATTTAACTAACAATTTAATTGAATACATATTTATCCTACCAACATGATAAGTGAGAAAGTTAGGTTGTTTGTTTCTCAATCTCGAAAAATCTTTGCCCACGCTCCCACGCACGAGTTCCTCCTTCCTTCAATCTGGGGTCGTCCTTTAAGAGGCGTAAAGAAGCATTTTGCAGGCCGGATAGTTAGTGTGGCAGTTTATAACTACCGTACCAGCTACCTTCGCATTTGGACTCTATCACCACATAACATCAGGTAGGGTAGAGTTATTTGCATACCTGTCTATAAAAAAACAGGTGAAAGGAGATCCAGGAAATATAATTTAATCTGGATTGAGGATGGGATACTATTTGTTCCGAAAAAATAGGGTGCTGTGGGATTCTCTTAAAACTACCGCGGTCAGAATCACGGGCGCCAAAGAGTAATTTCAAGAAATGTTAATTCAGCTTGCATGTGTAGTTGTTAGCACCGGTCAATACGCACTGCGTCCCCTGCGGTGTTGCTACCGGGTGGCTCTAATGAGCTTTGACCTAATTATTCACTCTATCAGGATGCTATTTCTTTTGCGTTTTGTGGAAATTTAGATTCGAGGAGTTGAGCTGGTTAAAAATTAACAACTAAAAACTTATAAGGTTTTTTTTCTTCAGTACTTGAAGATTTTGAAACCGCTGACGTTATCGAACGTTAACTATATTAAATTTATTTGTTTCTTAGGTTTTCACGCACATCATCACACAGACATGGAGGCGCTGCGTCAAGACATTTCATCAGTGTTAAGACGGAGCAAGCCACCGAAATCAAACCTTCCTCGTGATGAATACCTTGCACTTAAGAACTTGCGAACTAAGCCAGAACTTACTATCCTTCGTGCAGATAAAGGAAACGCCACGGTAGTAATGGATACGTCAGATTACAACGACAAAATATTACAACTTCTATCGGATGAGAACACATATAAACTTGTGAAGAGTGATCCGACCGCCAAGATTCTCAAAAAGACAAGTGAACTCATCAAATCACTTTCCGAAACGTTGGATCTTGACATCAACTACCTAATTCCTGCATGTCCCAAGCCACCAAAACTGTATGGGTTACCGAAAATACACAAACCGAATGCTCCGCTACGTCCAATTGTAAGCCAGATTGATTCACCAACATACCGTTTGGCTAAACACGTAGCAAAGTTACTTTCACCACTGAGAGGTAACACAACAGCCTTTGTGAAAGATTCATACCAATTTGTCAATGAGATTAGAGATCAACGTCTCATGGACAATGAAATCATGGTCAGTTTTGATGTTCAGTCCTTATTTACATGCCTACCAGTACAGGATTGCATTGAAATCACTAAGAAGAAGCTACTTGAAAATAATATGCCTATAGAATATGCAGTATTACTGGAGCATTGCCTTACTTCTGGCTACCTGTTATGGGGGGATGACTTCTATGTACAAATGGAGGGTGTTGCAATGGGTTCCCCTGTCTCAGCTGTTGTCGCCGATATTTTCATGGAAGACTTCGAGAAGAGGGCTCTCGGCGCAGCACCTGTCACACCCAGGCTATATAAGCGGTACGTAGATGATACTTTCACAATCCTCCCAACAGATCAAATTTCTGCCTTTTTAAATCACCTTAACTCTATACACCCCAACATCCTATTCACTATGGAGTTAGAGGCAGATAGTAAACTAGCTTTTCTAGATATTTTATTAATCAGGAATCCTGACCAAAGTTTAAGCCATACTGTGTATCGTAAAGTGACTCATACTGATAGGTACCTCAATGGTGACTCACACCATCACCCGAAACAATTAACTGCCGTAGGAAACTCTTTGTTTCAGAGAGCACGGGGTGTCTGTGACGAACAACACCTGGCAGCTGAACTTCAGCATGTCGAGCAAGTACTGAAGGATAATAACCTGAATGTACCACGTCGCCGTCACAGTCGCGCCAAACCTAGCACAGTCGACCGACAACCTGCTATACTACCTTACATGAAAGGAGTCACTGACAAGATTGGGAGGATTCTGAAGCGTGCTTCAATCAATACATACTTCAAGCCGCCTAAGAAGATCAACCAGTTTCTACGACCGGTCAAGTGCAATATACCCTTTCAAGTTGCTGGTGTCTACAAACTTGAATGCGACTGTGGGCTCTCCTACATCGGGCAAACAAAGAGGAGTATAGGGACTCGGGTAAAAGAACATATCGCAGATATGAAACATAGGCGCGAAAATAAATCTGCAGTGTGTGAACATGCATTAGGGGGACCAAACCACTACATTAGATTTGATAGACCACAGATCCTTGCAGCTGAGCGGCGGTTCGTTCCTCGAATGATGCGCGAGGCTATTGAGATTAAAAAATATCCAAATTTCAATAGGGAAGATGGTTGGTATATACCACCAGCTTGGGAACCTATTATACAGGAGATAAAATCCCAACCCCGAGCACACACTGCAAGACCATCAGATACTATTAGTTCTTTTTGTTTGCATAATTTAACATAAGAAGGAGATAGAAAGCCTCTCTTGAGTTTGTTTCGCCGGTTCTTCTCAGGAAGGTCTCCCAATTTTGGAACCGGTGGTAGTTTACGGTAGTTAGGGTCAAATAAATAAACTCAAAATTACAAACAAGAATTTTAAATAAAATACTTTATTAAGTAAATTAAATAATAAATTCATACATAGACAATAAAATTTTAAAAATCTTCCAATGAAATAACCGAACGCACAATATAATTCTTTCGAAGGTAGCTCGACAATTTTAAATAAAATCATTATTCTGACGATGCAGACCTGAAAAGGCTGCGAAACGTCAATAAATAAATAAAGTTTCGTGCATTAACCCGTAAAAACTAGTTTTATTTATATTAAATTTATTAATTTGTTTACAAAACATTTTGCGTTATAAATTTAGGTAAGTGTTGTTTTAGTAATTAATATAACTGCAAACTAACATGGTGATAAAAACTAAATTTTATTTATTACCTAGCTTGATTTTATTGCCAGTTGGTAATTCATAAAAAAGTTTTAAGGGACTAGCCCTTTAGTTTGCCACATCATAGACTCTCAACTAGAGCTCCGAAACTCATTTGAATACCTTTGAGGTTTTCCAGATCATTTCTATTCATGAAGGAGATAAGGGTTGTTCAATCACAGAAACATTTTAATTAACCAGAAACAAGTCGAGTCAAGATGTTAAGCGACTGGTGACACAATTTGAGCGTCACACGTTTATTTATATCGTAGATTCTATAGATGATTTAAACGATATTGCGTGTATACAGCTACATACATTTTGGCAAGATTATGAAAAAAATGGAGTTACATAACTTTACCACAGAACCACCATAGAGACGGCAAAACGCCACAGATATACCGTAGAGGTCCCGCAAACTCGTACTAAACGGTTTGCTTCCACCTACATCGTCAGAACAGATAGGTTGTGGAACTCATTGCCGGAATCTCTGTTTCCATTCACCTATAATCTGGGGCTCTTCAAGTCACGATGAATCGGTTTTTTCTAGGCAAGCGCGTCCCACCTTAGGCTGCTACGTCGCTCTTCATCAGTCGCGTGGCCGTCAAGCGTAAGCCTATTTACTGTACAAAATATAAGAAAACTACGCATTGAAAAAGAAAAATTTACTCGTGCCAGTAGCTTCATAATGTGAGAACAACGATAAATATGGCTGTGTGAGATACAAATACTATCAAATTTAATTATGAATATGATTAAACTTTGACCCTGTTGTTTGATACATAGTCAAATGTAATCATTTATCAAAATTTTACACATTTTACTATTTAATTGACGAGACGTTGACTTGTAGTCACATTTAACTCGTACATAATGTATATAGAGTCTGCGGAAAGAGAATGGGCGTAGCGAAAAACGGAACTAACATTAAGATTATTATTTGGCAATCAAACCCATGAGGAGCTCGATGGCGCAGGTGGTTAGCGCGTTCGGCTGCGATCATTGTAAAGCAACTTTCGCAGTGGTCGGTCATTGGATGGGTGACCAAAAATTTCTATCTCGAGTTCCTCCGTGCTTCGGAAGGTACGTTAAGCCGTTGGTCCCGGTTGCATCTGCAGTCGTTAGCACCCGCCAATCCGCACTGGGCCCGCGCCGCGTGGTGGGTCTTGGCCCAATCTCCCTATTCCATCCATAGGGAAGGCCTGTGCCCCAGCAGTGGGGACATGAAGAGGCTGTTGATGATGATGATGATGATGATGAATGGGATAAATGAAAAAAAAATCTTTTTATTGCCTTAGTATACTTAGTTGCAAGCATACCTGTAAATAAAATAACAAATGTAGGTAAATACTTCATAAACATCAATTTCAGGATTTAATATAATTTTGTCGATTATTATACCGTTGTTTTACTATAAATTGAAGCAGTTTGAAATTTGACTTAACTTAGAATCTTAAACAGAACGCACATGTAGGTATGTAAACAACAGTGAGTATACAATTTCCGAAGACAAGCAGGTACGCAGGAAGTGATAGGAAGGTGGGTGTCGTAATCGGAGTGATCTCGAGCAGGGATGGACAGCTTCATTCAACTGTATCTAGGCCGCAAAGTGTAAGTGACAGGGGGACCCGCTATCAGCGTTTCTTCGTAAAATTTAGATATTTAATGCGAAGAATTCGGGCTTTAGTTAAAAGTCGTTGTATTTTTTTAGTTTTCAACGGCTTTTTTTCCTATAGCGTCACATTTTATAAATTTAATAAGTAGCCGTGTTACATTCCTATTGATATCCTTGACTTGCCTCCTCATAAATTTAAAATACACATTAAGAATTGTTTACTTAAGAAAGGATATTATACTGTCAATCAATATTTGAATGATAAAACGGCCTGGTTGTAATTTTACCTGTAGATAATTTTTCAAAAGTTATATTAAAACTAAGGCTCCCAGCCTTAGAAAGAGTTTTGAAGAGAACCTTGCACTTACTCCCTTTCATATACTTGTTCATTTTATTTTGAAAATTGTTTCTTGCTATTTTGGGACTTATCTTTGCACTTATTGTTAGTAAATTCATTGATTGTTACATATTTGACATTATGTGATGGAAGTTGACCTCAACACATGTTTGCAAGTTTGATGTCAACTTTCAATTGGACGACACTGTATGAAATAAAATGCCGGTTCTTCTCAGTACAAGGTCTCCCGCCGTAGTTTTGCGAACCGATGGCGTAGCTTTTCGACATTCACAAGTGCTTGTAACAGCCTAGACTGAATAAACGATATTGATTTTTTTTTTGACATTTTTATGCATATGACGTATTTGTGTATGAAGATAAACTGGAGCTTAGGATTAGCAATTTACTGTCAGGAAAATGAAACTTAATAAATACGGAGATCAAAATTTAAGTATATTGAAAAAATATTTTTTATATCACATTACATAATAATATATTACGTTTTTCTTTAAATGACGATTGAAAGGTCGATAACCTTATAAGTGTTATCTTTTCGGTGTCACTATTTAGGGGAGATAAGTATCAGAAAAAATCTCTGGATACAATTTTCTTAAATTAGTGAAAACCTTATCTTCAATCGCTGAAATTTAGTAAAGCATTATGCTTTCTCAGTATGATCTTCAGTCAGCTATTCTATCACAACCTGATACGCGCAATCGTTAAATTCTCACTGTCAATTCAAGGCCGTGCCATCGACCGGGTACCCCAACGGTTGCCAAGGCAACGCTTCCCAAAAGCCTCGCGGCTCATCAAAAGCTGTCAACGAAGCTCAACGCGTATAGTTCGCCGATTCGAATCTGGGAATAACAAAGAAACCCTCTAAATAATTAAGTTGTTTACCACGTTTCATACGGTACGGTACGGTTTCATAGGTAATTAGTTACCTACCTTTCCATCATTATTAAATTTCTTTGAACAAAAATGTATTTAAGACTGGCTGATATTTTATTATTATCTATAATAATAAATTCCTCCGCTAAAGTACAGTTCATAAGTTGATTTTATAGAAGTACATATCGCACGTCACAAACAAAATGGTATTTGTTATCTTCAATAACAGTGTTTTGAGATATCGCGTTTTGAAGTTATAAAAAATTATAGAAGCGGAACTACTTGTTCACATGTTTAAAATGATACCTTCATTTAAATGTACATTATCCTTTTTTGCGTTGAGAAAGTTTAGTTAGTGTATCAATAGTAGTTTTTATTTTAAAAGTACTTTTATGTGACTGGGTAAAGAGAATACCCTATAAGCAGTTCAAATGGCTCATGTTAAAATGAAAACTAGTATCATTTTAAAATAATTTCACTGGAAATAACATATTAAATAAAATTGGACAGGCCAGAGGGTCTTATATAAAACTTCAAACTTGTATTAATCCGAACGGGCAATAGGGTGTTAACTTAACGTAATACTGTTTATAATACTCACAATCATAAATTTTGCCTAGAAATTGACGATATGTGTTGCTATAATTCAAAAACAATTTCAAATTAAAATACAATTATCTTACCAGTTTATAGAGAAAAAAATGTAATTTTCTAAACGCAAATAAAAAAATAAATGGTTTTGCCGACTTAATACCCTATTGTGTGTGTCGTGCGATAGTATTCTATCTACCTGCAAGCAGGAGTACAAATATTGTAGTCAGCTATTTTGTGATCTGTCATAATATTTCTCAATACTATGATAACATTTTGTTTAGTTTAATTATGTTAGAAATAATGATACTTGAGTATGGAGCTTAGAAAATTCAGAAAATACAACTTTCATTGGGTACAACGGTAGACGAGATCAATTTATCGTGTTTAGAGTGAGGCATACTGAATGTGTCTTGATCTGGCCATTTACAAAAAAATAATGAAAAGACAATCATGGGATTCGAAAATGGAACTCATATAGACAAAAATACTTTTTAATTTACAGCTCTCTGCATTCGTGGTATGGAGAATTTAGAGCCGACATGCACGAACATCTCAAAACAGTCGGAATGACCTGCTTCAAGCTGCTACTGTATATTGAGCTACAGTCTTTTATGTACATACTAGTGGCCCACCCTCGCTTCGCTTCGGTGTAGAGCTGTAGTTTAGACTATAGTTTTTATTCTCAGGCTTCTATTAAACACAATGACTTTCTTTAAATACCTAATTACTATAGGCACACGCCGCCGCCGGCCCCCCGGCGAGTACCGCCCGAACCGGTATGTTCCTGCACTTTAAATCTGTAATATCTTCGAAAATATTCATTTGAATTACATGCTGTAAAGGGCCATATTGATCTATATTACATGCACAATGTATTTAATGTACTTAATTGGATAAGGATTAATGCTGTATTGCTTAAAATCGCTTTTTTGTAAATAAGTCATTAGTTTCTCGTAATAAGTAATTAAAAAATGGTTATTGTGGGTTATCCCTAAGAGATAGGCATACACCATCGCGGACTTTTTTGTAGACCTTTTTGAGGTGTGGGTGTACAATACTGTAGTACATTAATTTGATCTATCTCGTAGGGTTCAGCCAGCGTTTGCAATGTAAGCGCAAAAAAATGTGTTTATTTACGACCTTACATTAAAAACCTCTAAAATTATCAGTGATTCTCTACTATATTATGCATGTATTATACATATGAACCTTCCTCTTGAATCACTCTTTCTATTAAATGAAACCGCATCAAAATCCGTTGCGTACTTTTAAAGATCTAAGCATACTTAGGGACATAGGGATATAGCGACATAGGGACAGACAGCGGGAAGCGACTTTGCTTTATACTATGTAGTAATATACAAGGACCGACCGAGCAGTTGCGTCAACTGCTCGGGTGGTTTACAGCTCGGTGAAATGGCAGCTTCAAGGTGTTGACACTGACTGCTCGAGCAGTCTGTGTATAAAACTAGTTTTTCACGGGTTAATGCACGAAACTCTATTTATTTATTTAGCTGCGAAACGTCAATAAATAAATAAAGTTTCGTGCATTAACCTGAAAAACTAGTTTTATTTAATGAGTGATGTGCGTGAAAACCTAAGAAACAGTCTGTGTATGTTGATCAAGGCGATTTCAAAAAAGAATTTAATTGTTTTTGTTGGAAGAGTGCTGCTACTCCATAGTCCCACAAATGTGTAAGCAATATGACGCTCCAAATCCTGTCTGTGTTTGCCCACCATTTTGTTTTCCACGGACGCATTTATTTTTTTATTTTCCTGCCGATTTTCCTCTTATTATTTGAGTTCTACTGTACATCCAGGCTTCGTTTATGTCTTAAATCAATCCTGAATAGTTTTTCTACTAACTTATCTATATATTAGATGTGTAAATTAAGAACCATTACTAAATATATGATAACAAACAAAATATGAAAATAATTTTCTCAACTCGTTTCAGAAATCTGCCATCTCCACAGTTTTCATGTACTTATATAGCAAAACTTGCAAAAAGCAGTTTTTTGACGTTGGCAGAAATCTACCATTTTAACAGAACAGGCAATAAATGATTTTATGAAGGAATCATTGTAGCTATCTTAAAGAACTTACATTTTGTAATTTGATCTTAAAATTAAGTGAATTTTTGAGTGACTTCATTACGAAATTTTGTATTGTTTTTTATTTAACATTAATTTATTTATCCCTAATTACAATTATTCTGACATTTTTGTTTTTGACATTTTAGTTATAAGAAATAGTTGTACCTCCGACACAATTGTTATTGTTATGGAATGAATAAATGATCTGACTAACTACTCGAGCAGTCCATTTATGGCCGCTATTAGACGTGGGCGGGGTTATATCCATGACGGAGAAAGTGAGATCAGCCGGCGAATTCGGTTCATGAACAGCTACACCGTACGACAACTTATTGAAACTGACAAAAATTGCTTGTCAGCAAATCCGAGCTTTGTTAGGTATTGGAATGAGCCAAGAGAATAACATCTTACATCTGAAGGTCTGAAGACTAGAAACGACAGCGTTTCCACTGTACCGTTAAATGATAAAAATTTTAAACGGAGGACAGTCATTGGTTGTCTGTAGTATCAGGTAATGCAACTAAGGGTGTACTGCTTTGAATCCGAAAGAAATAGTCTGTCAGCATAGTGGGCCTTTCCTTTTGAAGATTCACCGACGAAAGTTAAGAGAAGTCGAAACATTGGTGCTTCTACTTAAAATGGTTGCTTCTTTTTTATCAAATCAGGACTTTACAAGCAAGTATCATTTGAATATCAAAGAAAATTGCACTGCAGATTGGTATATCAACATTAGCTTGCCTAGAGTCATAGAAAAGGTTTTCCAATAGCGGCCTTGAACACCAAATTAACGCATCTTCATATCCGCTAAGGTAAAGGAATCTTATTTGAAGGCTTCAAATGATAACGCATCCGCATTACAGGCATCCGAACCTTAGTGTTACAAGTTTTACGAGCTATGAATCGGCAGTGAATGTGATCCATGAAACTAATGAAGAGGTCCCGTAGGAAGACTGGGCCGCCTGCTTTGTACAACTGTGGAGAAAAACTGGTGAAAACATTTTGTATGTTAAAAGGGTGGCAAAGAAACATATAGTCCACCTTATCTTAAGCAGCCACCATTGCCTGTAGACGCTTGCAATATAAAAACTGTCACTCACGCCGTTACCTACCCAATTCCCTGGAGAACATAATCTCAAGTATCAACATTTTCAAATTATAATAACACTAGTGGCCCACCCTCGCTTTGCTTCAGTGTAAAGCTGTAGTTTTTGTTCAAAGGCTTGTATTATATACAATGACTTTCTTCATAGTAAATAAACCTTCCATTCCAAGTAAAAAAAATCGTTGCGTAGTTTAGGACCCGTTGTACCGAATGCAAAATTGTTCCGCTGTTCCGATTTGAAAAAATCATTTTGTATTGGACAGTGCATTTATCGAGGAAGCCTTTAGGCTATATATTACCATGCTACGACCAGTAGCAGCGGAACATCAATGAAAAACGGGTAAAAATATTCCGTTCCGAGATTCCGTTGCTTGCGCTGGGTAAACGGTTAAAGTTATCAATCACAGTCACAAAAATCAAGTGTGACGGAATTCTTCCCCTTAAAAAGTTCTGTAAAAAAATCCACGACAGCTTATGTACATATTTTAAGTTTGACTCACTATAATTCTTCTTCTCGAATTCGAATCCCGGTGGGGGCAGATGTTTGTGTGATGAATACGAGCATTTCTACTTCAGTCATGGATGTTTCATATGTATTTCTAAATAAAAATATACTTATATATGTACAGTATATGTATTGTATCCGTTACCCTAGTATCCCATAACACAAGCCTTACAGTGCTTACTTTGGGGCTAGGCTAATTGGTGTGAGTGTTGGAAATATTTATTTTATTTATTTATTTATTCTTCAAATTAACGCGGGTGAAACCGCAGGGGACCTCTCGTTGTGACATAACTGTAATAGTTAGACATATGGTATCGGGGACTTTTTTGTAGATATTAGTTACGTCTATAAAACTTTAGTACATCACTTTTCTCTATTATCAATGACTTCCGCAGCGTATGCAATATAAGGCTATTTTGTTGTATATTTTACACACGTTGGGTTACATTATCGAAGTTTTCATACGATACCCTTTTTTTTTTTTTTAATACGCAGGTAAAAAATCTATTTACAGACGACGGCGCCTTTAAGAGGCACACCGCCGAACGGACCTCACACCTGGCTCCCGCAAGTCTTACGAACCCCCAGTGGCTGCCCACCGAAGACCCCGCAACTCTTACGGGCGCTTTACGGTATAATATCCGCTAAAAAGTCCTGCGAATACCCTCTAAGTTGCTTAGCGCGAAGCCGCGGGATCACCGTTTAGGGATTCTCCGCGTCTCCGCACCTAGCAGCCTCACGGCCAAGCCGGGGCTCCACGGCAGGGGTCTCCCGGGGTATCGCGGGGACCCCACAGACGTGCGCGGGTAGGCCCGCGCGCGGGGGCTGAGTACGCGGCCTAGTGCCCACCGTACCGCCCCCCTTCATACTTTTCTGAAAATACATTATAGCCTATATTAATCAGTGATAATGTAACATTCAAATAGCGAAAGAATTTTAAAATCGGTCCAGTACTTTTTGAGCTTATTCGTTACAAACATACTTACATACAAACTTTTCCTCTTTCTAATATTAGTAGAGATTCACTATTTTTTTTTTAATTTATTAAAATTTTCACAAATACTACGTACAAAACTTATTGCTATTCTGCCAAACTGTGCAATAGTTTGTTGGCAGTAGCTCTCGTGGTCGTTGCATAATTTAGTTTTGTACTTATCTCACTATATTTATAAATAGGTACTTTAATATGAAACGGAAAATATTTAAATGATCCCAAAAAAAACAATAAATGTTCACCCAAAAAACACAGTTCATAACCTAAAAGTTAGGCTAACATTAGCAATGTTAGCAACCATAAACCACTGAGGATCGACCTCTGTATTTAGTTGTTTGTTATTGATTTTATATCTGACATTACTATTATAGGTAAAGCTAATATTTTAAAAATAAATTAAAATTTATCGCAGGGCGACTTTTGCATATTATTAGGGATTTCATAAATAAAAAAAAAGTTAACCCAGCTTTTATGGATTCTAGTAATTAATAGGGCTAATTTAAATTGATTGCTAGCATTAAGAGTGTGTTAATGCATGTAAGTCAATGAGGGTATTTAGGAAAATTTACGTCTCCACTTGGCGCCATTGTGCAACAAGGTCCTTTGTATGAAGTTGTTAGTGCTAATTAACCAAACGAGCATTGAAATTGATCCATAGACTATGACGACATGTGATTTGATGGATGAGTAGACCTTTCGTCTCAGTGCTGCCAACCTGTATTCCAGAGAACCACCATTGCATGCTTCTTTACGCTTCGGTGGTTGCCTACAAGGAGACGGGTCATATTATGAGTGTTTGATTTACCATCCTTTTCATGTACAGAAGTAGTGTTCAAATTCAATATTGGACTAACCACTGGCAAATCCCGTGGTAAGGGTACTCTTTGTAGACTCAGATCTAACAAGGTCGTATAGTCCGTCGACCGCAGTCGGAGCTGTGCTCCCGTCGGTTGCCATGGCAACGGTGCCCGCGGCGCATCCTCCCATTGTCACTGTTTGTTTTCTTTTGTCCTTTGAGATGAGTACCGCCCGCTTTATGGTCTTGGATAAACTTATAATACTCACGGGTGTCAAATGACTGTTGTTGATCCTTTTGTACTACTGTTTTGGAAAATCTCATTTTCGTATTGAAGAACGGAAAACTGCTCTTGCTTGTTAAGTTAAATGTACTTCCAAGTACCACTGCTTACTTTTCCCACAGATATCCAAGTTTTAGTAAAAAATAGTGTTGCGCAGAAAGTGGGTTCTACCGAATGTCGAAATCGGCCGAATGTTCAGTTTAAATATTACGTGCTAAAGCAGAAGTTGGGAAAAAATTCGGTTCGGGCAATATTTCGCGCGCTTTTGCTCAATGAACAACATTTTTTTTAAATAATGAAAACTTAGGTTTTGTTACATAAATAAAAAACTTAGTATATTAACAAAGGAGAACGAAAATAATGCTACTTTGCGAATAGATAATATTACAATTGATAACTTTACTAAAGCATGTTTTTGATAATTGATGTTTTTCTTGTGCAGGGAACAACATCAAGTATCAAGTAAAAAAATGTTATACCTATTTAGTTCCAAATCTAAATCTGATCTAAATTTCATTTTATAATACACTAGCTCTTGCCCGCTACTTCGTTCGCGTGGACTTAATGATTAAGGTAGAAAAATTTTATCAAACCTGCTTTGTCATCAATCTGCTTAATATTAAAAAGATATGAAGTTAGTTGTTTAGTAATTGAAAACATAAAGAACGTGTCACATTCGGGGTAATTTTAAATTTAATAAGCGGGACATTTACTGCGCAATACAATGAGTGAAATGCGAGATCCAGTTATATTGACGACCTCTGTGGCCGAGTGGTTTGTACGCCGGGTTTCATGGTGTCGCCGACTCGAGAGGTCCCGGGTTCGAATCCCGGTGGGGGCAGATGTTTGTGTGATGAATACGAGCATTTGTACTCCAGTCATGGACGTTTAATATGTATTTCTATATAAATATACTTATATATGTACAGTATATGTATTCTATCCGTTACCCTAGCATCCCATAACACAAGCCCTACAGTGCTTACTTTGGGACTAAGCTACTTAGTGAGTGTAGGAAATATTTACTTATTTATTGTAAAAATATACATATATCTTGACGTGGTTCATATCGGTTTCAGAGCAGAACAGACAAGCAAACAGACAAACTTAGGACACCCGTTTCATCCCTTTTTGGGTGAATTTTGAAAAATTCTTTCTTAGCATTCCTAGACCTCATAAGGAACTTACATTTCAAATTAATCCAAGTGCGCGTTAAGATTTATTCTTATAAAACTTCGACACCCTTTTTAGAGGGTAGTTTAGGCAAACCAAAAATGGCAAACTTTTGTATGTATTTAGAGAAGTATTCGTACCAAGTTTTTATTCTGTTAACTCAAAGAATAAGATTTTTCATACAAACTTTCACCCCCCTTTTTACCCTATTATGGGTAGATTTTTGAAAAACCCCGATACACGTTATTCTTTATTTCTGGTCTTCAGTAAAAATACCAAATTCCGAGTTAACCGAAATGCGTATTATTTTCATCCATATAAATACTTCGACACTCTCAATCTCCTTGAGGGGGTAGTTTAGGAACACTAAAAATGTCAATCTTTAAGTTTTTTTACTTAAGTATTTATGCCAAGTTTCAAGTCTCTTCTCAAGGAATAAGATTTTTCATACAAATTTTCATCCCCTCGAGGATGAATATTGAAAAATCCTTACTTAGTGCGCCCCAGACTTCATAAAGAACCTACGTGCTAAATTTGGAGTCTCTAGACTTACCGCTTTGGGCTGTGCGTTGATATGTCAGTCAGTCAGTTTCTTCTTTTATAAATTTAGATTTTATTTCACTTTGAAAATAGAAATTATTTAATAAATTATTTTAGGGTACCAAATTCCGGCCGACGTGTGGCTAGATCTAACCGAAATTCGGCCTATGACAGTCCTTAAAGCTGCCGAACTTCGGCAATAGCGAATGTGAAACGAATTTCGGTACATCTCTAGTAAAAAAGCGTTCTTTGTTCGTCTCGAAATACTTACAACGTAAAATGGAAACTTTCACTTTACGACTGAACTAAGAGTGACAACTGTTATAGTATTTGAGAGTTCACGCTGGCGGCATCGAACCCCTAATGACGTTTAGTCGAGCGAGACTCCAGACAGGATCAACAAAATGCAATCAAGCAGAAAGCAATAATTATACTCTCTCCCTTAAATTAAATTTGTTTCTTTTTACTATATACTGATTCGATCAGTTCGTAAATGTATGGTCTAGAGTACTAGCAGATGTTTTCAATACAAGACTAGCTTAATATTTTTTTCCATTACTTTCTTGTGTGTGTCATTTAAAAGCTACATTAATCCAATAAAAGTATGAACATATTGTCAACATGTTGTTAAAGTGCGTTTCATCAAATAGTTCCTATGCCGCATGTTGGCACACTCTCTGTCAACAGTGTCATCACGTTAAGACATCTCTCCTGGTTAACTTGTTAACCAATCAAATTGCTTTGTTAAATTGTTAACCAACATGGCGGCATATGAACTATTTGATGAAACGCACTATACAATTCAAAATCTTCTGTTTATGTTTTTATTCAAACACCGGTTGACCTGCCAGATAAAAAGAAGGGTGTAAAAAGGTTGATTAAATATGATACAGAAACAGTACAGAGCAGAGCAGTTAAATAGGTAAACCAAAAGTCGCTCAATTAAAAATTAAAAATCAATTAAGGATGAAAAAATTAAAATGTGTAAGGTACAATTTGCTTGGTGTTAAATTAAATGATAAATTCATTTAGATAAAAAAGACCAAAACCAGTAACGCCTAGAATAAGAGATACTGTGTTTTGTGTTAGTTTTCAGTCCGGTACTAATCAGAAAGAACAAGGATTTGTTCCATACTAGCTCAAAAATTGATATATATTGTATTCTTTTTAACGCTAAAACGTTTTAAATGAGATATGTAAAAAAAAAATACTAAAAAAACAGGGAATAAATTACGCTTTTATTGATGTATAACACTTTATTTTACTACGTTAAAATATGCTAAAGACAGGCAAAAACACATTTCTTCTCGTCTTGTAAAATATTTCCAAATGTGTTTTGGTTTTGAGCAGCCGACTGCAGCCCAGGAAGTAATTTATGAAAGGGCTAAAATTTGACCTAGTTTGTTTACAATATAATAGGTCATAATATAGATAAAATTGGAAATATACATAGTTTAAATTTAGAAATCACTTTTCTCATTGTAAATGTAATAGAAACTCTTTCGATTTCTTGACATAATAAAAAGTTGGTAAACTAGAAGAGAAATTCTTAGTCCATGGGCAAAAGTCCAAATAATTTAATATAAAAAATATGTCATAGGAAGGCGGCAAAATCGGTCTAGTCAGTATGATTGTTGAGGAAATAACAAGTTTGTTTCCAGGATACGTACATTTAAGCAAAAATCAACCATATTTTTTTAAATGGTTGTAACAAAATAACTTTATAGGTTTAATAAATAAATGGGTCTAGAATCAAATTGGCTGATTTTAGATCACTGCATCGGCAGTAAAAGAAGTATTGATGGACGACGTGTAAATCGTAACTCCATCAATAATAATAATAAATACTTTATTTATTTCTTCACATAAGTAGAAAAAAGAAACATTTACAATAAAGGGCTTAATTACAATATTTCATTACTTAATGTGAAGACTGGTGCTTGCAATAGGATAAACCTGTTCTACAAGACACCAGGCCTCCACTCCCAAAACTACATGAACAGAGCAAGCCATTTATGTGATTAATGTATTTATTTAATATGAGAAGTGCTAAAGAAACAACTTAAAACACTTGTGTGTGTGTGTGTGTGTGTGTGTGTGTGTGTGAGTGCGTGCGTGCGTGCGTGCGTGCGTGCGTGCGTGTGTGTGTGTGTGTGTGTGTGTGTGTGATTATGACTTTGCACTTTTCTTGATCTATTCCAATCTCCTGAACTTGAATTAATTTCATCATCGTCATTAACTTAGAGGCATCATAAGGATATTTAAACCTATTTCATTTAAATCCAATAAATAATTACAGACCTGTTGCTTTATCTGTCTGCTTGTATACTGCCTTAGATTAAGTTTAGCATGTAACACGTTGTAGACTGAAGGTGCCACAAAGTCATATTATGATCTTTCGATTTATCTCGAAGAAGTTTGTCAAAATAATACTTACATTTTAAAGCATGTTTGAGAAAGTTGTATTATGGCCGCGGTAGCATAATGATCAGTGCATCTGCCCGGATATCGGAGGGTGCAGATTCGAGTCCGGTCTGCTGCCAAGTCGCGCATGGATTTTTTTCTAATATTTATTTGGATTTGGACATACTAAAGGTGGATTTTTTTCCCATGGACTAAGGATTTTCCTAGTAATTTAACAACGCTTTTTTTACAAATTCAAGTAATCAGTCTTCATCAATCAATGAAGGGGGTCAGAAATCAGTTGGTTCAATCGTAATATTTGTAGCTTTGGCGTTCGGGCATCATTTGGTTCAAAATATAACAATACTTAGTTAATATTTTGAAATACTTACATAAAATATAACAGATTCCTCTAAACATGCTATGTTTCAAGTTTCGAGAGGAACCTTTCAAACAAAATAAACGTGTTCACGTCTAAATATCAAAACTTATCTAATAACGAGGCAAACGCGTTCGGAATGTTCAGTCGGGTGCTTCAATGAGCCCCCGATCGGCACTTTTACGGCTATCACATCGAGAAATGTGAATTTAAGTGCCATACGGGAAATAAATACGTCCGTATAACACTCTTGAAACGTACACACACACAGTAAATTAGCACCGAATGTTTTTGCGAGGTGTTCAAAATCGTTCGCGTTTAATTTTCGTTTTTTTTTTTGTTGTTGTTGTAGAGTTCTCTACCAGAAAAATATCAGAATTGCCTCTCTTCCAAAAAAAAGAGTCTTAAATATAAAAAAAAAAGTTCATTTGTGAAAAATCGAAATCTCATAACCTTTTGAAAGTTTTACAAAACATTGTATTTATACATACATTCATAGAAGGTTTGCTAATGAGGCGTTGCCTAATTTATATCACGCATATTTTTTTTTTAATTTAGTATACGTTGTCTCGTCTTTCTTCCTTACCACACCTTCTACACATGCGCGGCTTAAGCGTTGCAGACATATTCATTCACTTTTAAAAGGTCTCTCAATAAATTTATATTAGAAAAATCATTCAACAAATAATAGTTTAAATTTATTAATAAAAAATTCTTCCTCTACTTGAATTTGAACCCGGGCCACCCGCGTAGCTGGTGGACATTCTACCACTGAACCATCGATTCTTCTAAAATTTTTAATGTCAATCAAAAATGTAATGCGACATACTAAAGGTGAACGAAAATTTTGAAGCGATATAATAAAAAATATCATAAAAAATATTTAAAATAGAACATTGAAAAAAAAAAATATGTATTGTTTCTCTTTTATTAATTAAACTTTATGTAACATTCATGCATAATAAAACCAACAAGACGAGCATTATCTTACACGTCCGGGAGGCAGCTAGGCCTAACATGACAACCTTCTTAATTTAGGCTTTTAATTCGGGATGTCAAGAGAAATTTATGTACAGCCAAGTTAAGTATTCTTTAGGAGGCTGCCAAAATGGCGCTCAATCTTTGTACCGGTTTCTATAAATAGAATTTATTCTTGCATTCTTAATAGTCAATACATTAATCGTTTTAAGTCAAAATATCCTATGGAAGAAGTACTGAAGGAGTCTTAAGTGATAAAAATAATGATTGTTCATAAATTTCATGTTCTTAGGTTGCTCTATTTTCATCGTCATGTATGGTTGCAAAACGTGGACCCTGAAAGAAGACACTACAAGACGCCTACAGGCATTCGAGATGTGGTACTACCGTCGCATGTTACGCATTACTTGGACGCAGAGGGTCAGGAACGAAACCTTGCTTTAGCGCGTTCATATGTCCCGGAAAATGTTACCTTCTATCAAAAAGCGCAAGGTAGAATATCTTGGCCACGTGCTCAGGAACGATAGATACATGCTGCTGCAGTTGATAATGATGGGCAAAGTGGACGGAAAGAGACGTGCTGGGCGAAGAAAGAAGTCATGGCTCCGGAATATCCGGGAGTGGACCAGTATTGCCTCCGTCAAACAGTTGTTCCGGCAGGCTGCTGATAGAAATACATACAGGAAGCTAACGGCCAACCTTCAGGATTGAAGAGGCACTGGAAGAAGAAGAAGGTTGCTATTATACATAAATTATACCAAAAAGCTTTTTGAAGTTCGCGTGACCACAGTTAGTTGGTGACAACGTAGACCAGCGCGCGTTGTCATCTGAAGGAAAGGGGAAGATGGAATAAGGGAGAATAACTCCTCAGAACACTCGCCGTGGTAGACGTTAGAATTGAAGAGGCTCGTGGCGTTAAGTCACGTCCTCATTGCCTATGATGCGGATCGCGCGCCGCTGTAACCTATCGAAAGCATCGAGCAAGTACTTATCGGAACCATCCCAGAGGTGCGAGCAATATCCCACGCAAGGCCGCACCGGCGTCTTGTAAAACACAGTTACTCGGGCGTGAAAAAACACCGCACCTTGTTAAAGACTCCGAGTTTACATGCGGTCGTTTTTAGCACGCTTTCGATGTAATTCTTTGGATTTAAGTCACACCGAATTTCCGTACCAGGCATAGTGATACTGCTCTCTAGCTCCAGTGTTCTACCCTTAACAGAAGGAAATGAAAGGAATGGCGACGTTTTTGCCGTGAAAGCGCAGACCTGGGTTTTCTTAGATTGCTAATTGCTAAGCTTGGTTGAGTTCATTGGAACTCAACCAAGCTCTTGGTACCCCATTCGGAAATGTGGTCCAAAACCTGTTTGAGTTCAATGACAAGATTCTCCCGTTTGTCCTTGGTTTCCGCCTGTCCAGCCGCTTCTTGTCCAAGATAGCCCGCATGCACTGTACTATTGTCTACATAACAATGAATATTCCCAAGAGGAATTAAGTCATTGATATGCAGCAAAAAGAGAGTAGGGGATAGGACGGAACCCTGAGGAACGCCGGCATTCACTGACATGAACCGCAAACTACTACCATCCGTAAGGACACGAATTCCACGTTCATGCAGAAAGGCTAAATGCTACCCAGGAACAGAACTAGGACGGTAGATCGTATGCCGGAAGCTGCGAGAATAGGCTTTTTTGCCAGACCTTGTCTAATGCCTTGGGAACTATTTTTAGGAACGTGTACATAGATCTGGCCCAAAATGAAACATCTCCTTCAATGTATAGTATTTATTCGCGGGCATGTACTAATGATTGACTTTTATGATCTTTCGTGAAAAACAACATAATGATGATATAAGTCTCATGAAAACCGTTTAGTACATTTTGGGATCATCGCAAACATACAGACAAAGTAACAGAACCTTGGACTTTGTTTTAATATAATATGCAGTATTAATGATATCGTGACATTCAAGCTACTAATAAGTATACAACTCCACCATATAATATCGTAAAATCCTAGCAGTTTTTTTTCCAAGCCTATCTCCGTAATAGGCGCAAGTTTACAAAGTGTCAAGTTAATAGAATCATCAAGTGTCCCCGCACACAACAGTAACACAGCTGTTTATTAGTTCTCGAGGCGGCATAACATGTTGCCCGAGCGCCATTTTAACGGCTCAGCTACACAGCCGTTAAAGACCATGTCTACGTGATTTATGGACTCGGGACAAGTCGGTGTTACGCTCGCTGTATCTTGAAGACTGCGTATTAGGAGAGTGTAGATGTAACTTGGCTTATATCATGTTGGAAGACTAATTTCCAAAAGGTCTTGAACTTCAGATTGGATATAATGAATTTTGGGCCGGGTCTGCTTGGTACTGTAACGCCCATTGCGTTACGGCCTCCTTGCTTATGTAATGCCTACGGCTGACAGTTATATTAAAAAGTAAATATCATTATTTTGAAGATTTGAATATGGGAATCCTTTGTGTGACGAGAACAGTTTCGAGTGAATAGTGAGAATGTGAAAAGTTGTACGGGTATCGAACGCAATAAAAGACTTCGTCGGAAGGTAGACCGATATGTCTGCCAATAACAGCCTACCCGCAATTACTTCAGTTACTCCGTGGTCATGGCGCTTGCAACAATGCCGAAATATCGGAAACTCGCTAAAATCAAGGTACATGGTAACAATCTCGTAAATAACTTATATTACTATAATGTTAGTAACCATGAACGTTTAAATCAATATATGGGAATCTTTTGTCTCATATCAAAGATTCCAGAAGATACAATTCAGGTATAAAAACGAGTAGTTGATAGAATGTGTTTCATGTAATTCTCTCCCAGTTTAAAATAAAATAAACAATAATAATTCTAGGTTATTATTCAGAACTGAACAACGCTACGCTCCCAGGCCTATCCCTTCAGGATAGAGTCCCACAGTACGGTGTTGGGTATAAAAGTATGGAATTTATAAAATTTGCAAACAGATCAACAATAAATTAATAAATAAATAAAATAAAACAACATAATGTGTAAATCTAAAGAAAATATAACTAGAAAAAATTCCACGTGGACCAGGCAGCAGACCGGATTGCAAAGGGTGCGGGTTCGAGTCCCGTCTGTTGCCTGGTCCGCGTGGAATTTTTTTCTAGTTATATTTTCTTTAGATTTAAACATCAAGCAGTTACATGCTTTAAAAATAATAAAAATTATAACTATAATTGCTATTTCTTCTTTCAAATGTTTAATACTTGTAAAAGTAATCATTTGACATTGTGAGTTACCAATAATGCGAAGAGATGGCGCTGCCTTGCAGCTTAAGAATGGCTAGAAGAATTTGGACGCGGTCCGTGAGGGCCGCGTCGTAGCATAATTGGTCAGTACATTCGCCCGGATTGCAAAGGGTGCGGGTTCGAGTCCCGTCTGCTGCCTGGTCCGCGTGGAATTTTTTCTAGTTATATTTTCTTTAGATTTAAACATCAAGCAGTTACATGGTTTAAAAATTATAACATAATGTGTATCAATAGCCAAATAACAGCTGCATTATCATTTTCTGAGAATGATTTTAATGTAAAAAAAAGTATTAGATTACACAGTCCAGGCAACAGACAAGATTCTTACCAAGGTGCTGTTAGGCCGCTACCAGGGCAAATAATTTTCTAGTAAAATTTTCTTCCTATTTTATAACTTTAGCAGTAGAATGCTGAAAAAATAGTTGTCTAATTTGTTAAAAAGTTTATATTTACAAAACAGTTATCCAAACTTGATCAATGTCAATCTGGATGTGAAAGAATAATGTCGGTTTTGCTAGCTGCTGACTTTACAAAGCAAAATGTGTAATGTTTATAAAGATAAATCAAAGGACTGCTGCGAGTGGCTGTTAGCTTGTCTTTTTTTTTCCAACAAGAACAAATATCTATTTAATGCCACATACGGAATCGTTCGAGTGTAGGTGTATTTTTTTAAAGTTAATAATTTCTTTAATGAAGTTGCTCTTTTTGTTTTGTACTGGTTATGTAACCTTATCAAAATACTGTGAATCAATTTATTTTATTTTTATAAAAAATACAAAATCGCACAGAATGGTCCTTCGAACCGGATTGCCATTCAGCATCAGCCTATTAATGTCCTCACTGCTGGAGCAAAGGACTTCTCTTTGGGTGGAATGGGGAGATTAGGCGATGACCCTCCACGCGGGCCCAGTGCATATTGGTAGGTGTTAATGACTACAGATGCACCCTGTACATTTTTGGTCACCCATTCAATTATCGACCACTGCAAAAGTTGCTTAACTTCAACGATCGCAGCCGAAAGCGCTAACCACTCGCACCATCGAGCTCACTCACGTCTCAATTTCTTGATTAGCATTTAAATAAACTCGAAGAATGTCTTACAGAATGGTCCTTCGAGCCGGATCCCCATAATATTAAGCTGTAACTTTAAGATTAATGGTATTTCTCCATTAATGCTGTATATTTGATGGCAAAGCTATCCTGCAGGATATACGGTGTAGAGTAATAACAGCAACAATAGGGATGATGACGGGGTACAGTAAACGAAATTCTATTTAGTCCGTCAGTTAGATGATCAAAAAATAATGGACACCTATTTTTTCTATGGGCAATCAACCAAAAAATGAGAAAGTGATAGCGCGTTAAAGTTTGGGAGTAGGGGCTCGTGACGTCACTTTTTAGTGAATTTTCACTTAAAAGTGTACCAAAAAAAATACGTGTCCAATACTTTTTGATAATCTACCTGATAAACGAAGAAAAAAAAATAGTCATCATCCCTATTGCCACTCAGGCACAATGCTGAGCTAATAATTGTGGTGGATCAGAAAATAACGTCCCTAAAGGATAATACTGCAGCACTCAATGACCGCAATAAAGGATCCTTTTACTTTTTAGTAGTAGGTACTACACGCTCGATTATGTTGCGTATCGTCTGCTCTCAACGTCACAAGAATCTCGACACACAGGCGTCTCTCCCATTGTTAACAGAAATGATAGGGAAAGGGTGATATTTATACCACTATATGTCAGTTTCTAAGTGCTAGCAAAAGCATGGATTCACTCCACAGACATAGATAGTATAGATAACGCAAGTTCATCAAATTGTATGAAAACCATGCGTGCCACATTTTTAGTACCTACTGTGACGTCACAAGAGCATTTTAGTGATGGGAATTCTTCGTCCGCGCGTAACGATTCAAAGGCGTCAGCCGCGGCGAGTTGTGCGCCAGTACGCCGCTAGTCCTTGAAGTGAGAAGTCGCGCGCGCGCATCCCGTCTGCTTGACTGTTATTGCTTTAATTCACCGCTTTTCAAATGAGTTTTTGTTCATAGATACGTAAAAAATTGATTGTAATACTTATTAGGCTTTTGAGCAGAAACCATTAAAAAATAAGAAATGTGGCGTGACCTAATGTAGGTATTTTGCAGTTTTGTTATAGTATGTGTAAAAATGCCGAATTTTATATATCGATTATTTAATCGATTATAATTCGAGTTCAAAGACAGAGGAATAATAAAACTAAAGTTACTTGATTTTTTACTGTAATCATAATATGATTTTTATTTGCCTGTCGTGTTGTGTCGTGACACGTCAGAGAAGTATCGGCTTCAAACATTTAGTACGGTTAGAATTATATTTGTCTGTCGCGATCTGTCGACATAATGCAACACACAAATATAATTCTAACCGTACTAAATGTATGAAACCGATACCTTTCTGACACGTCACGACACAACACGACAGACAAATATAAATTCAAAATATAAATATTGAAATGTCTTCTAAAGCTATGCAATTTCCATCATTATTAGTTTTCAGCTGATCATGGCACAATAGTTTTTTGTAAAAGGATTTAAACTGTCGGGATGTGGGGTTATTATTGCATCCTCCGTGTGCCCGTACATTGCAGAAGAATAGTTCAAGATGATCTTGACTAAAGCGGTACATTGTCAAGAATTTAATTTTTTCTTCTTCTATTAAGTGATGAACCAGTTCTTTTGTGCTTGCTATACAAACTAATAAGCCAATGAATCCAGTTTTCCTTCCACTTTTGATCAATGACTGTCCTTCGGAAGTTTTTAGTCCTTTAATATAGTTTTCAGTATCATTAAAAATAGATTAGATTAGTAAAATGCCGTATGATAAGATACTATGAAAGTAACTAAAATATACAGTCCTGGCAGTAGCTATATCAGTAAGTTGTCTTATCTTTTTTATAGCTTAAGCTGCTGAACTAAGTTTACCAGCCAAAAGCGTAATGTGATGGCTCCATTGCAGTTTTGAGTCTACCGTTATACCCAAGAATGTAGTCGAGTCTGAATTTGAATTTTTTGAATTTTGAAATTTCTTTATTTGTATAATAAAAACATAATGTATACACAGTTACATTATAACATGATAGTAATCGATATTAATAGACTATGCAAGGCGCCTTTTTATATCATTCAAACATCGAAAATACACTGTGAAAATCATACATAAATTTACTAATTTAATAGGGAACATCTGTGTACATTATTATTTCACTTTGCGGCGCGAAATAAATACAATATTATGCAAAATAATGTTACATAACAACAATAATAGCAGAGTGTCAATGAGGGTATTTATATTTCCCTCTAATAAACTTGAAAGTAGAACTAACAAGCCATTGCTGCAGCTATGAATACAAACGGAACAAACTCAAGATACCCACGATAGGATTGAAGCTACCGTCGAATAGTCAGTACGGTAGGGTAATTACGTTATTCGAAGTACTTAGTTGAGGAAATAGTGATGAGGCAAACGATATCGAGAATAAGTTTTAGCATAATGCAAAGTGCACAATCGCGATTTACCAATGTTTGAAATTAACTTCTTTATATGATTTGGGTTATTATAAATATAGAACTTTTTTGATGCTTTTAGAATATAACTTTTAATTTGAGGGAAACCAATGTTTTCGTGAAGTTTGGTTAAGTTTGTACGAAAACTGGTATTATAAGCAATTTTAATTGCTTTGTTTTGAATTACTTGGAGCTTCAAATAGTTTGCATTACAGGTACTTGACCAGACAGGGGCAGCATAAGTGATACAGGGTCGGACTAATGTGGAGTATATGCGTAGTTTAGTATCGGGGCTAAGATTTGATTTCCTATTTAGGATGGGGCTTAGTGCGTTCATAGCCCTTATACCTTTAATATGTAACTGAGATATATTTTTTGTCCAGTTAAGTTTATAATCGAGCACAGTACCGAGGTAACGTACAGACCTGCTCCAGGGAATAATATGGCCATCAGACTTAAGACTTTTCGTAGGAAGTGAACGTTTCCTAGAAAACATTATAGCCTCGGTTTTGTTAGAACCAGTTCTTTTGTGCTTGCTATACAAACTAATAAGCCAATGAATCCAGTTTTCCTTCCACTTTTGATCAATGACTGTCCTTCGGAAGTTTTTAGGCCTTTAATATAGTTTTCAGTATCATTAAAAATAGATTAGATTAGTAAAATGCCGTATGATAAGATACTATGAAAGTAACTAAAATATACAGTCCTGGCAGTATCTATATCAGTAAGTTGTCTTATCTTTTTTATAGCTTAAGCTGCTGAACTAAGTTTACCAGCCAAAAGCGTAATGTGATGGCGCCATTGCAGTTTTGAGTCTACCGTTATACCCAAGAATGTAGTCGAGTCTACTAAATCTAATTTGTCATTATTTAATTTAATTTCAATATGCTCAACTTTTACATTAGGTAAGGAAAATTGAATACACTTGGTTTTATTAGCATTTAGCTTTAGATTATTGACATTAAACCATTGCAGAACTTGCGAGAGAGCGTTATTCACATCGTCATAGTTGTTTTTGCGCCTGTCAACGTTAAATAATAAAGATGTGTCATCAGCAAATAGTACAATCTCACACAAGTTTTCCACAAAAAACGGCAAATCATTTACATATACTAGAAACAGGAAGGGACCTAAAATTGAACCCTGGGGAACGCCCATTTCCACATGAGATCCAGATGATCTAACACCATTTACCTCTACAGTTTGTAGAGATAAATGGTGTTAGATCCTCTTCGATCTGCCCATCAGGGCTTGTTTTTAAATTTTTTATTTGTCTAAAATAAAGTTCCTTAGTTGTAACATTTATAACTTTTAAAGATTCAGCTTGCTCCTCAGTGATGAGGGCAGAGATTTAAAAAAGAAATTTTTAAACATTCTATTATTGTCTCCAGAATAATATTTTTTTTATGTTTACGACGATTCTGCTCTTGTAACCTTTTTATTTTTAACTTTTGATTTTTGATTATTTTATTTAATTTTGTCTTCTTTGGTGAATTTAGTAACGAAGGTACGAATTGGTTGATTTATTTCCTGTAAATGGAAAGGAATAAAAAATTATAATAATACCGTATACTATATATACATTGCATGTGTATTGTATATTATGGGCCCGGCTCGTCCACTAACCTCTTCACTACTTGTGGTCTTCACTATCTGAATTGTCGGATACGCTTTTTCGAACAAGCGTCGTTTTTTCGTTGAAACATAGTCGTCCTCTTTAAAATGCATGGAACAAATCGTACTGTGTTTTGTAGGGAACCAGTCTTTATTGCCTGTTGCGTCAATCCATTTTTCTTTAGTATTAGAATCACGTGGAAATCTTAAATAAATAACTTAAATAAATTCTTCTGTCTCCAAAATCGACTACACGTATGAATCGATTGAATCGAATATACGATTATGCAAGTACAACACTATTTGTAAAATTCGACAGAGGAATGAGAATAGTGGATGGACCACGAATTCATCGCGGTTGCGATTGTTTCGTTTGTATTGTTTTCATTGCGCATTAACTTAACAACTCCAATTATACTAGCAAAGACAGACCGGCAATGGATAACGATATTGGATCCGTAACGAAGATATGTTTGGACGTAGTAGGATTCACTAAAAATAATAAAACATCGGGTTTAATTAAATTACAGCTCTAATAAATAACACAACTACTTACCGATGATACGAAACGTCTCCTCTCACTCTGCAAACTACTTTCGACGTATTTTTACAATTAACAACGGCGCAATTAGGCATTTTGATATTTTCAAAGACTACTTTCCGCTAACGCAGTCCAAAGCGCACTGAGCTCTGACCGGGCCGTATTTGAGCATTGCTCAAATTGTCGGCACGCATTGGCGACGGCATGCGTCATCTATACTATCTATGTCTGTGATTCACTCAGTGACAGAAGTACAGAGTAAGCCGACCAAGTGCAAGTATGGTAAACTAAGACAAAAAAACGAGTGTTATGACCACACGACTGAAGTGAAACTTCTTTAGCTCCAACTGCATGTATATATATGTATATATGCGTGTATAATATATACAATACATGTATGTACATATATATATATTTCATTTACTAGCTATAAGAGAAAGAGGACCTCGATGGCGCCAGTGGTTAGCGCGTTCGGCTGCGGTCATTGAAGTTGAGCAACGTTCGCAGTGGTCGGTCATTGGATGGGTGACCAAAAATTTACAATCTCGAGCTCCTCCGTGCTTCGGAAGGTAGGTTAAGCCGTTGGTCCCGGCTGCATCTGTAGTCGTTAGCACCCACCAACCCGCACTGGGCCGGCGTGGTGGGTCATGGCCCAATTTCCCTAATCTATCCATAGGGAAGGCCTGTGCCCCAGCAGTGGGGACATTAATAGGCTGATGATGACGAAGAGAAAGAGAAAAAGAAAAAATGCGCGCACACTGATTTCTCTTGCTTATAGCCCCGAACACACTTTTCGTAACGCGTAACGCATTCGCCAGCTTACCCCTCAAGTCAAGCGTGCGTAAAGAAGTTTCACTTCAGGAAATCGTTTCTTACACAGACAGTTTCCCTCTCTAATTCTCAATTTTATTTTACTATTCCTTGCTCAAATCGGGTAACTTAATAGAACTACACAATCTGTTACCTGCAACGATTCCTGAGACAGTTCATCCCTGTGACAGATGGACTCCGACGGACGCTTGGTAATATTTTATTTTTCCTCAATATGGTAGTGTTACGCCCGTAGCGTTACGGCCTCCTTGTTTGTGTAAACTCTTTTCTATGTAATTAAAACAGCAAGCATTATGCAGTTATATTAAAAAGTAAACGTCAATATTTTAAAGATTTGAATATGAGAATCTTTTGTCTCATATAGAACATTCCCAGCTGCCTTCTGGACTTGGGATTCTTTGTTTGGTTTCTCAAAGGTATAATAAATATTTTTTGTGTATTACGTTTAATATACTATTGCACCTTACTAATAATTTTGTCAATGCAGTGTGCAGTGCAATTAAAGCACTTCTTAGATTACATGTAATTTTTTTCTCTCTGACAATGTATTTTTCTAATTTGGAGTAGGTATTAAATTTTCCATTAAGATATGCAATACGCGTTTGGTTTATGTATGATAGTCTGGGTCTATTCGTAGTTGCCTTTTACGGGCACCAGTCTCCCACATAATAGGTTTATGTATTTATATTGATTAAGCTAGTTACCTATTGTACTGTTACGCCTTTTGTGAGGAGAAAATAAATGGTACATTATTGTTTTTATAATTCCAGCAAATAGAATTCAGGCTCAGAAAAGAGCGGCTGATAGTAAATGATTGCACAGTCTTATCCGTCAAGAGATGATGCCCAGGTGCTTTCGGGCATCCCCCTGACCACCAGGAGGAGGAGGAACCTCTATTGAGGGTAATGTGGATGTGAGTCTCCGGATCCCACGCAGCTTCTGCAGCAGGGGCGGAACATGCGTCACGCATTTTCCCAACATAAAAAAGGTATATACAGCATATTATATGGAACCTAGATATATTTGAATATAACATGCACGATTATGTATGGACAGAATTAAAAGGCAGATGACGATAATGAGGTTGCCTTGCTCCAGTGACTAAGAAATGGGGCAGGGCGAGCAATCAGAGAGTAATACTTCGATATCGCAAGAGTTATTGGCTGCGGTTGTAATAATTGCTACGTTCTACTAGCTACGTTCCCCACGGCTATCCCTTCAGGAACAGTATTACAGTAGGTACAATATTATAAAATATGATATTTTCTATGTTTGTTACTCAGCCATAAAAGGCTGGACGGATTTGGATAAGATTTAGCATGTATATAGTCATATTTTTTTTATTATTATTTTAAAGCATGTAACTGCTTGATGTTTAAATCTAAAGAAAATATAACTAGAAAAAAATCCACGCGGACCAGGCAGCAGACGGGACTCGAACCCTCACCCTTCGCAATCCGGGCGAATGCACTGACCAATGCTACCACGGCCCTCATGGACCGCGTCGAAATTCTTCTAGCCATTCTTAAGCTGCAAGGCAGCGCCATCTCTTCGCATTCTTTTCATTTCATTTCATTTCTCATTCTTTAATTCAAATGTTTAATACTTGTAAAAGTATTCATTTGACATTGTGGGTTACCTATAATGCGAAGAAATGCGCTGCCTTGCAGCTTAAGAATGGCTAGAAGAATTTCGACGCGGTCCATGAGGGCCGCGGTAGCATAGTTGGTCAGTGCATTCGCCCGGATTGCGAAGGGTGCGGTCCCGTCTGCTGCCTGGTCCGCGTTTTTTTCTAGTTATATTTTCTTTAGATGTATATAGTCTTTACCTCGAATAAGACATAGGATACTTTTAGTCTCGAAAAAATAATCGGTTCCTATGGAATTCTCTAAAAAATTAAATACAACCTGGCTAATTTACACTATAAATCAACATCTGCTTGTAACGGTGTTTTATAGTCGGAACCGACCTCTTTGTTTATTTTCTCCATATTCGCCACCTTCTTGGCCACCACGGGTGCACGAGGAACGGGTGCTGCCAGTGGAGATGAGTCTGCCCTAACTACTTTGATATTTAAGATCTAAATGTCTGGTTACACCTAATATAAATAACACTATTTGTATTTATACTGTTCGGTACAGCAATCAAAATGCAGGTGAACAATTAATGTATATTGAATATAATTATGTAATGAAAGGTGACTTCATGAATCATCTCTGAAGTAATTTTTCAACTTGACAACTCTGTAAATAATAAAACAGGGGGAGAAAAAAACAGCCCTTGCTGAGTTTCTTGCTGGTTCTTCTCAGTGCAAGGTCTCCCGCCGTAAATTTACGAACCGATGATGGCGTAGCTTCTAGACATTCATGAGAGCTTGTAACAGCCTAATCTGAATAAATGATTTTGATTATGATTACCACAAATTTTAAACGATTCCTTTATCGTTTTTATTTAGTTTGAATTCAATTCCGTCAATGCTGCCAAAAATATTTTATTGCCAGTCTATCAGAAATCTCGTAAGATAATTTTTCAGTTTCAACAGTTCAACAGTTTTCTAGTTATTATTTAAAAATAATGTAACTTTTACATTTACTGAGCCGCCTACAGTTTTTTAAGTTTATACAGTTTTATATAATATCTATGTATATATATATATAAACTCAAAGGTGACTGACTGACATAGTGATCTATTTATTATGAAATTTGGCATGCAGGTAGATGTTATGACGTAGGCATCCGCTAAGAAAGGATTTTGATCAATTCTACCCCCAAGGGGATAAAATAGGGAATGAAAGTTTGTATGAAACTTTGTCAATTTTAAACCGACCGGGCTGAGACTTTGCATGCAGGTATAAGAAGAGTCATAAATGAATGTCATTGTGTATAATACAAGCCTGAGAACAAAAACTGTAGTCTACACTTCGGCTCTACACCGAAGCGAAGCGAGGGCGGGCCGCTATTATATGTACCATAAATTAACAATATCAAGCTTATTGTTGACGAGTACTTATTCGAAGTTTCTCTATAGACTCGCATCGCATGCTAAACTCAAATCTTGTTCGAAAACAGTGACTGACCGTAGGCTGTGACAAATTGAAAAATTTTGACCTGCACAATTGCTTTTATTAAAAATTTCATCAATGATATCACCAAGGCCTATTAATAGAAGATACCTATGATAAGAAACGTCAATATGCCATAATGGACATGTGTTTCCATTACTCCAGTCTCCACATCCATTTGACATCCCATTTCCTTTTTCGGGGAACCTCATGAATGAAAATAACACGATGTTCACTTTATAGACAGAATGATGTATTCATTAAATTCAATGTGTCCGAAAACAAATCGTTTCAGAGACTATCAGAGACAAGGCAATTTATTGAAGGGTTGGCAACTCGACAATGTCACTTTTGGTTACCGAAAATTGGTAATCAGTTGGTTCCAACAAACACATTATAATTGAGATTAAGGCGCAGCGCACACAGAGAGGCCCGCGAAGAAACTACGCGCGGCGACTTCAAGCGCGGCCATGAGCCACGGAGCGGCTCGCTAGAGCCACGGTGAGAAGTAGTCGCGCGCGTGCCGGCTTGCGTGTTCGCCGCTTGTGATATATACCATGTTTGACATGAAGTTTTTAAACTTATGATATAGGAAGTAGGCCTTAACTTGCTGAGTCATGAGTCGAATTGGACTACGAGCATTTGTACTACAGTCATGGATGTGTAATATGTATTTCTATATAAATATACTTATATACATATGTCTCAGTATATGTAGTCTATCCGTTACCCTAGTATCCCATGACACAAGCCTACAGTGAACATTTTGGGGCTACGCTAATTGGTGTGTGTTGGTTTTTTTTTTATTCGTTGGTAGCTTGTACCGGACACTCGACACAAAAGTGTCCACGTCTGCCCGGCGCCTAATAGTGTCACGAGCGAGTACTGGCGACGTCCTGTCTGTTGCATAAAAAGCAAATAAAAACAAAATATGAAAAAGGGACGGTGACCAAAAAGATGGAGCAGTATTCATCGATGATCCTAAAATGCGTGCGATTAAACACGAAACTGCTTCCAAGCTGTTAAACTTTATAGTCGTCGACCTCTTTAATGGCATTTCGAGTCATAATTTCGTTTCACTGCCGATGATTGAAAGCAGTTCATACTTATTTCAGTATATCAGAAAATACAATAAAGGTTATTGCAAACCTTTAGAACTGTCTCAGCCGTCTGACTAGTCATGAAAGATGTTAATCGCACCAGCTGCTTTCTGACTGAATCCAAAGAATATTTAACAACTGTTAACAGTTCCATTTTCAAAGATATGCAAAAGATTAGAGGGCTATCAAATGTGGATTTATAGGGATACTAGAAACCATACCGCTTTGAAAGAACAATCGATTGGAACTGATAATATCATCAAATTAAGAAACTGTTATACTTTGGATACATAATACGTATGTTAAGTACAGCCAACTAACAGCTTCTCATTTTATGATAATACAAGGTATTACTATAATGTATACTGGATGCGAGTAGCCCAAGATCGATCTCAGTAGCGTGCAGTGGACTAAGGCTAATAGGCTGTTGATGATGATGATGACAAGGTATTACCATAAGCTCCATGAAATTCTGAACTAAGCAATGCTCGTGTTATGATCGGAGGTGGATGCTTATCTAAACAAACATGACTAGGTAATAAAAATATTTGGGCTTACATCACATCATATATCAAAACGCTACATGACGAACTAGAGCAGTAGGCTACCAATGCATTAAAACGTTGGTCGAAACAACTTAAGTGAAATCGGATCAATCTACAGACACTCTCGAATGTGGAATGTGCAGAGCCGTAAAGCCAATATCCATAATATGAATCGGGGTAAATGTATTTCACGTTCTGGCGTAAGTTGGTACGTAAACAAGATACATTATGAGCACGGATCGAATATTGAAAAGTGTCGGCCGATCCAAGGCGGGAAAGTTGTAATGGGCGCGATATGGGACGCCACCGCGTCGCACGCCCGCTTGCGATACGCAGTTACAGTATTATACGGCCCAACTTTCTATTGTTTTGGCTTTCGAGAGCTGATTGCATACAAACTTGCCGTGGTTTGGACTGTTCCGTAAATCTGTCCGGTTGTTAGAACTCAACTTGTTTGTAGCTCTTAAAAGAATAGCGTTGACTTTATATGGTTGAGTGTACTGTTTAAACTTAAATGTTTATGTAGTGAGTTGTACCAGCAATATAAAAAACTTAAAATTCATCAGCAGCTAATACCTGTCTCTGTCCTATATCAATCTGTTCTGTTCTTGTCTGTTGATCATAAAATATCAATAAACATATTAACTTAAAAAGCTATAATTGTAAGTGGCGAACTATCAAAGGCTAGGGCTTAGACTAAATCCAAGTCAAGTAAGGCGTCACCTAGCCGCTAGAGATTTACTCGTATTATTTAGGCATACAAATTTGGACAAGGCTTAGGCAAGAATTCAGTTTTATTTATATTACTGTGTTGCTCGTTATTATAGTATTGTTATACCAACAACTTGTATCTATATTTACCAAATCTGTATTTTTTAAGGTTTTGCGGACCCTGCAAAGAAATGTTGGAGTAGGCATAGTGGTACTGATTATTGCACGACAGACCCGCTGGTAGCGCAGTTTGTTTGTGTGATAAGCATAAGCTTTCGATTTCGAATGATGGTTATTAACATACACAAACAAACATTTCCTGCCTTTCTCTTCAAGGCACAACACTGGAGCTAGAGAGCAGTACCACCATGCTCGCTATGGAAATTCTCCGCTATGACTTAAATCAAAAGAATTACATCAAAAGCGTGGTAAAAACGGCCTCACGCAAACTCGGAGTCCTGAACAAGGTCCAACGTTTTTTCACGCCCGAGCTACTGTGCTTGTTTTATAAGACGCTGGTACGGCCTTGCGTGGAATATTGCTCGCACCTCTAGTATAGCTCCGCTAACGACTTGCTCGATGCTTTGGATAGGTTACAGCGGCACGAGATCCGCATTTTAGGCGATGAAGAGGTGACTAAACACCTTGATCGTCTTCAATTACGCCGTGACGTGGCGTCACTAAGCGCGTTCTATCGTCTGTACCATGACGAGTGTCCTGAGGAATGTGAAACAAAAAAAACATGTATTTTGACCAGTGAAAGGGTAAATCATGAGGAGCATTTTTTTCTAAATTACATGCATTTTAAATGAAAGAAAAATCACGAAATTTGATTTTTTTTAATACACACATCAAAAGTGTCTAGGGATCAAGCATTTTTATGCGGATTTCTTGAGATTGAGATGTGGCTTTGTAATAAATTTATGATTTTATAAATTTATATGGATCCTTTTTGGTGCATTTCATAATTTGAATCAGGAACTGTGAATCAAATTCGAGTAAAAGATGAAAATCAGCTGTCAATATTTTCCCTATAAAAACATACAACGCATTGAAGACATTATTAGTGCTACTGTTTCCCTACTACTGATTAAAACCAACGTTATTATGGAGCGGCGACGTCATTTAAGCAGGGAAGAAATGCTCAGAGCCGTGGGAATGATAGAAGCTGGTTCCCGGCAACGTACTGTGGCTTTAGCTCTGAATACAAGTCAGAGTGTTATCAGTCGACTTTGGACACGATATCGAAGCACTGGTACCGTGGCTGAGCGCCATGAAGGACGGTATCGCTGCACCACACGGAGACAAGACCGATACATTCAAATCTTAACTCGAAGAGCTCCAACAATAACCGCCATGATGTTAGCCGTGAGGCTTCATCACTCTTCAGGGAACTTAATTAGCGACCAAACAGTCAGAAACCGCTTGCATGAAGTGAACCTTCATTCCCGAAGACCGCTACGGGTACCACCTATAACAATGCACAATCGTAGGATTCGATATCAATGGGCTCTTGAACACAGAAATTGGGCAGAAGAACAATGGCGTTTCGTGTGCTTTTCTGATGAGTCTCGTTTTGGTATGAGACCGGATACAAGACGTATACGACACTGGAGAACCCCTGGACGCCAACAGCGATTAAAATCCTGCCAGGAAGTCCATCCTTATAGTGGTGGAACCATCATGGTATGGGCGGGTATTTGGATCGGCGGAAGAACTGAGTTGATTTGGATCAGAGGCAACCTCAACGCTCAAATTTATGCTGAGACGATTGTATCAGACGTCATCGTTCCTCTACAAGTGCAAATCGGTCCCTTATTTCAGTTAATGCATGATAATGCACGACCGCACACCGCAAGAGTTGTAAGACAGACTCTCGCCGCAGCTAACATCAATGTCCTGCCCTGGCCTGCTCAGTCGCCAGACTTGAACCCGATTGAGCATGCATGGGATATGCTACAGAGAAGAGCTCTGCCGAATATGGAGGGTATCCAGTCGCAAGAAGACCTTTTTTTGTTGTTGCAACGAACATGGGCGGCCATTCCACACCGTGATTTGGATGAACTCATTTTGAGTATGCCAAACCGATGTTCTTGTGTTGTTAGTGTTCGCGGTAGAAATACGGATTATTAATTGTTTAAGTTACCCAATAAAATTTTAGAGAAAACTGTTATTTCAGTCTTTTTTTCGAACTTTTGTGTTAGTGGTTCAAATGTCAAAAATCCCTTTATTAGGAAAATGGCAAATTTCTTTATTAATGCAAAGGTGACTTGGTTTATCGTTACTGTGACAAACGAAAACACTTTATTTGATGAATCCTTAAAGAAAATTTTAATTAATATCAATCAGGAGAAAAGTTATTGCAAAAATATATGTTGATCCCTAGACACTTTTGATGTGTGTAGTTGAACACAAACTGCAATTTGTATTTATTTATTGGTTTGTATAGTATCGCTTCATAATTTTTTTCACGTACGTACTTAAGAAAATCTTGTACTATTAAGTGAGCAGGCACTAGTCAGCAAATATTGTGAAATGATAACATTATCTGCTGGAAGCACGGAAAAGAGGGAATTTTCCTGAACAAAATTTTAATTTCATAATCTTCCTTTCATTAGCTGTTGGAAGCACGGAAATGTAAGAGGAAATTTTCCTGAACAAAATTTTAATTTCATGATGTTCCTTTCATTTAATATGCTATGTTATCTAGGAAAAAATAAGCTTTATGAATAACCCTTTCGATGGTTACCATAAAATACGTCATGTGATTTTTTTTTTCAAATTTCACGTGTTTAATTCCTAGTTTCTACATTTTTAAAAAATCTGTGAATGTAGTTCTAGTAATTATTAAAAATAAAATGATGTTTTCTTTTATGAAAATATCCTATCTTCAATATTTAATATACTTTCCCTCCGTATGATATAACAATGGGACGCCCTGTATACTTCCAATTCGACCCCCAAATAATAGTTGTACTACATAATCGTTGATACTTAATTGTTCTGCGTAATCGTTGAGAATCTTGGACAAATGGTTTAGTAAATTAAGTCCAATTTCGAGAACACCACCGAATTCAACTCGGCTGGGCAGCGTTCGGGAGACTTTACAAAGACTTCACATCAAAGGTCTCGATAGAGAGAAGTGAATCTGCAAACTAAGGCCTTCTATAAGCATATATTGCTATACAAATCAAAGATATTATCTTCCAGCGAACGATGAAAGCCATGCTTGGGGCACATGGGCGTGTAGAAATGCATTATCCGTAGACCACCACCAGGTGTACTGTTAATATAATTTGATCAAAGAGTATCATAAATTCCAAGTCCATCGTATGATGATGATAATGACGACCTCCGTAGCTGAGTGATTTGTACGCCGAGTTTCAAGCTGTTGCCAACTCGACAAATGTTTGTGTGATGAATACGAGCACTTGTACTCTAGTCATGGATGCTTAAGCATATTTCTTAAGTATATTTATATATAAATACATATAAACGGATAGAATACATATACTGATAAATGTATCAGTATATGTATTGTATCCGTTACCCTTTTTTTATTTGTGTCTGGAAAATACATGGTGTAACCGTTACGCACCGGAAACTTGCACGCACAGGCCAAGTGGGCTCCTCCCTGTCATTTCATCCAGCCCCAATAGCTCAAAAAAATAGCAGGGACCCGGTGGTTGAAGGGTGCCTAAAGCATTTGCCAGACACTAAAAAAATTGTGTGTGTCAGCTCCGACGCACGAATGGAGTTTACTCCTTATGATACTGTATGAAAGGGTAAATTAACAAATTAATGAAAACTAGCAAACCAGTGAACCAAATGTTCACCAAAAAAAAATGTATTTAATTAATTGAGAACTTCGGAGATTTTGTGTGGTTTTGTTTGAAATAGAAATCACGTGATTTCTCGAAAACCGGAAGTGCTACGTTACTCACATCCGGTTTGTAGTCTTATCAGACTATTCTTAACTTATAACTTAAACATTCTCTATATCTATCTCTTACGGTTTGGCCGCTGAAACAGCACCACGGACGGACGGACGGACTTGTCTAATAGATAAGAGATAATATACATACATAAATACATATTTATTCATTTCATATACATTTATTAAAACTAATCGACGAAATATTTTACATTAAACTTTTTACAATAGTCAATTTCAGATGTGCATAAATATATCATTAGGAATGTTGATAAATTATGTAATTATTATTATCAGACTATTATCATTTTTTTAAATATTAATTAAATCAACATTGTCTGCATTATTAATTACAGTGACAAGTGGTTTATGGTAACTAAAATAAGACATATGGACGTTCGTAGATACGTGGTTCACGAATCTTGAAAATACCGCATCAATGGTTGTACCATACCTCGTTGTCCCCATTGCTCTATCAGAAACAATATCTAAATTCAGTTCAGATTTAAAAAAAATATTAATGTCAATCCGTCATCTTTGTTTGTCAAAGTTGCGCGACATAGGATGCGCACCAAAAACGTAACGAGGTCATTCATCGATAGATTTTGCTCCTCACATTTTTCTCATACCGGGCCCCTTATATATGCAAATCGATTCTTAAGGAGTAAACTCCAAAAAAAGGATAATCCCGGTAAAAACCAGACAATACTCCAGCACCGACTCGAGATGTACGACGAGGACCGAGGTCCACTCAGTGCATGCCGAGAATGCGGGAGTTGTGCGGGATCGTGCGTTAGCATTTCGCTGCAGCCCCCGCTTGTGTAGTATCCCATAACACGTTTACAGTGCTTACTTTGGGGCTATGCAAATTGGTGTGTATAAAAAAAATGTATTCGTCATTAGCATTCATGCCGTTATCAAAAGCGATCACATTGGGAATAAAAGCTAAACGACAGTCAAATTGATATTCAAAAAAAATGTCTATAAAATACCAACTCAAAGGCAAACAATACTTAGATATTTTGAAAGCTGTGAGACCCAAGAAGAGAATCAGAGAAGTGAGGGTTGGTTTATATGTTGTAATATTCACTTGATACAGAAAAAACACTTCGAATAATCATCAAATCATCTTCGAAGTGGAGATGGTAACGCGGCGATATTTATCTTTGGCCCGCACACAAAGGAGTCGTACATTATTTTTGATAACATATTACGATGCATATATCTTGTCAAGAGTTTTATCTGCTCAAGACGCTGGGGAACGATTTTTCCGAGATACCTAGACAACAGCTCAAAGTGATACATATCCTCTTAACGTAAATAGTAGAAGTAATGTTTATTGTAATGTACTTCATTACGAAGGATATTATAGGTACTGCTATCTAACTTTCAAGGACGTCCCGTTTCTCTGAAATCAGATTGCTGAACAATTGGAGCGGATAAATTAAATTGATTAACCATCATACAAACTTTAATCCCGTCTACTATTTTACACCACAAGTTTAATGATTTATCTTTACATATTTTTGGGAAAATTGAGGTCCATCTGTAGCCTTGACCCTGGTGGTACGCTCTCTATATGTCTGAATTAGCAGCCCGCCCTCGCTTCGCTTCGGTGTAGAGCTGAAGTGTAGACTACAGTTTTTGTTCTCAGGCTTGTATTATACATAATGACATTCATCTTTGATTCTTCTTATACCTGCATGCATGATAAATCAATCGTTCATACCATTGCAAGGTACTTAGTAATCCCAGCGATGTTAATCCCCTTACTGAAGTGCCAACACTGCGGTATATACCGTCTAATTATTGAAAAGAAATATATCCTCATGGATATAATTTTTTTCATAACATACTTTAAAAGATACTTTAACAGTTGGGACCCATTAGATATATGAATATCTAATGGGTCCCAACTGTTAAAGTATCTTTGATCCTTACTTAACAGAATTATAGAACTACTGGATTACAGACGACTTTTTTATTTGAAGTAATATTTAAGCAGTCGGGTTTTTGTTTTTTAAAATTTACCTTTTTTGATTTCATATTCGCGTCGCAGTTCTCGCACCAGTCGAGTCTATCGCAATTTTAGGACTAATTGTGCCCTATTAAGCTGTTAAGAGGATAGACATAAAACAGATGGCCGTGGCCCATGCTATTCTACTACCTACTTAATTTGTTCTCGTGTTATCAAAATATGATACGCTCGGTTTTCATACAATTTGAAGGACATGGCGTTGTGTACTAATCTACTTAGACTTAAAGCTAGGTTCGGGTCGGACTGAGCTTGTGTTTGGCAAATAGCGCGAATCGGATGATGATACCACACACGAGTAAAGAAGGCGCAGAAGGCAAAGCTTCAGAACAGCGGCTTAACACTGGCGGCCTGTCACTACCAATAAATTGAAAGTAAATTCTACTCGGTCCAAGAATTCTTGAATTATGATAGCTAATATATAAATAATATTAATTTTGGTGGATGAGATTTTTAGTGACATATACTGATTTAATTATATTTTTGACAAGTGGCCCGCCCTCGCTTCGCTTTGGGGTAGAATTGATCAAAATCCTTTCTTAGCGGATGCCTACGTCATAACATCCACCTGCATGCCTTTCAGCCCGATCCGTCTAGTGGTTTGGGCTGTGTGTTGATAGATCACTATGTCAGTCAGTCGCCTTTGAGTTTTATATATATAGATTCATATTTTGAATATGACCTGATTTTAATCAAATTTTTTTGACTACTTAGTATATGACTTGTTAAATAATTTTTATTCAGTTATGACATAGTATTAATTAATTAATTTGATAAAAAATGTATGTAAATTTGCATGCTACGGTCTATAGCTGAATAGGTGAAACCTACAGTATGGTTATGTGTAACTATTTGTGACCTTGATTACCCTGTTTAAACGTTTCTCTACATACGCTACGAGCGCTAGTTTTCACTCACACATGCCCAATTATATGAAGCTTCGTCTTTGTGCCTGTGGGGAAAAATCCCTATGTGATGCTACGCCGCTGCCGACAGCCGTGCCCCGTCGCGCTAGATCTCATCAAACCCCGAGGAAAAATAACGAACTACCCCCTGTCCAGTTGACGTTTTACTGGCGCGTGCAACACAGTTTTCAATCTTTTATTTCTCTCTATTTTGAAACTGAATGAGATTATTCGACCTGACACAGTTTGTTCGACTTTAAAAGGGCTTGTTGTCTACATTTGAGATTTTTCCCATATATGGGAAAAAAAATATTTATTAAACATTTATATATATTTAATATATATTGTTATATTCATTTTTATATCCCTTGTTTTTTTATAACACCACCGACTCCAGTTTCTTTCAATCCTCTCCATCCTAAGGTTGTGTGGAAGAAATCGCTTTTAGCGATAAGACCGCCCATTGAATCACTATGTTTAAACAATGTTTTTACCGCATTTATATACTCTGTACTGTGGTGTTTTCAATAATGAATTGTGTATTGTATTGTATTAAGCTGGTTAAACAGTACTCTTTTGACACTTTCACACATCTTTCATATATTAGAGCTAATTTCAAGATGACTAAAAATTAACTAGATTTCAGTAAGCAATTAATCATGGTGCCTGCATAATAGGTTATGCTTTTGTTTAGATGCAAGTAATCATTTATGTCTAACAAGTGTAAATTCCCTTCTAAAATGCTTATCAGGGTTATGATGTCATCATCAACGAACGCCAATTGAAAATTTGCTTAGGCACCATGGTTACTGAAATCTCGTTAATTTTTAGTCATCTTGAAATTATCTCATATATATGAAAGATGTGTGGAAGTGTCAAAAGAGTACTGTTTAACCAGCTTAATATCAGGAAAAAATCTCAAATTCATATGTACTATCGCGGAATATGTACCCATAATTATTTATTTTTCACCTTTAATTGCATTTTGTGCAGAAACATACGCGAAAATATGTTGATACCTTTTTTGTAGAAAATTAAATTTTCTACAACTTTGTACTAGGAACTTTTTCTATATTCCCAGCCAGTCGCGAGATATTGACGAAAAACTCGTTTTTGCACCATTTCGCATTTTTTTTTGCACCCTTTTGTTGCAGGTGGTCAACTCAAAATGACAAAGTTAAGCTTTCATTGACTGGACTACTACTGCATTTTTATATAGAATTTTTGTGTGTCAATTAAAAGTATTTCACACTTATTCCTCTTTAACAGCAATTAATTATTCGAACTAGTTTTCGCAAATGCGGTACAGCGTTAGATCTATATTCAGTAAGCAAAGGAGGTGTGCAAATACAGTCTTGTCTCAACCCATCCCTCTGGGAAACGGGTATGACTCCATCTATGTATTCATTACGAGCTACTATCTCAAATTTATGCCATAATAAATGACTGAGATGATGGCATTCAATAAATAATGAGATGGACGACCCTAATCCCAGTTTTAAGACCGCGGACTATGAATATCCATTCAAACATCACAAAGCATGCCAAATTATAATGACCTTATGTCATATATATATCTATGTATGAAAAAAACTTTTTTTCCAGTAAAACTTTTCGTTAGATTTAAACAACTAGCAGTTAAATGCTTAAAAAAAATAAAAACATAGCTATAATTGCTATTTCTTCTTTCAAATGTTTAATGCTTGAAAAGGTATTCATTTGACATTGCGGGCTACCTACAATGCGAATAGATGGCGCTGCCTTGCAGCTAAAGACTAGGAAAATTTCAACGCGGCCATCAGGGCCGTGGCATAATTGGTCAGTGCATTCGCCCGGATTGCGAAGGGTGCGGGTTCGAGTCCCGTTCGCTGCCTGGTCCGCGTGGATTTTTTTTTCTAGTAAAACTTTTCTTTATAATGACCTTGTTATACTAATAGAATAGACTGTAAATAATTCTGTGCAAAAAAATATTTTGTTACAAATGTTAGGCTAGTTATTTTCTTTTAGTACTACTGGATCAAGAAACGCGTTATTTCTGCAATACAATTCTAATAGCGCGGTAAGATATATAACATTTTTTTTTTGTAATTTTTGTGTTATACTCTTTATTGCACGCAAAAATTGTAAGATACAAAACACAAATATGTGTATAAAGATTATTTATACTTATCTCTAAGAGAGATCTCTTCCAGCCAACCAAGGTTTAGTGAGAGACAGAAGTAAGCGGGTGTAGAGATGTGCACTAAGTACTTACTTGCAGATTATATACCTATCTAAGACTACATACATAAATATATATTCATATGTATATACACAAATACTTACAATATATTTTGCACTTTTTTTAAACTTTGTGGTATTTGGCTTTTTGGTTTTGGCCTTCTGCACGATTTCAAATTTTGAAATAAAGTTTATTTTAACATTTTTCATTTACAAAGACGCCTAAGCGCAAGTTTTCCCTCGCTATAATAATTGTATTGCAGAAAAAATAAAATTTTTCGATCCACCTTAATGTTTACAATATAGAATACAATATTCAGTTTCACCTAGTGCTCTGAAAGTTAATCATAACAATATTTTTATCATGGTGTTCTATAAGCAGTTAATAACAATATTTTTATCATTGTGTTCTAAAAGCAGTTAGTAGAATATAAATCGAATTCTTAAAAAAATGAAATCACTTTAAAAATAATTTACATACAAATCTTCATCCCAAAATATATTTCCTCAAATCTACATCTAGTAGTCTAAGATCCGGCTGCAGAATCAGTGTACCCATCGAGTGTTTGCTGAAAACCAAATTTTTACACATATTTATGATTAGGAGAATTTATATCCACCAGGTTGCCTATCAAAATGTGGCCGCTAGTATTTTTAATTAAATTATTAATAATTCATAATCCGTAAGAAATTTCACTGACATGTTTTTTCAATGAAATGTCGTCTATTTTACGGTAACATCTATGAAGACTCTGAAAAATCATGGTTGCCGTTGCGCACCTGGCCGCACCTCTTCGCAGCCAGGTGTACACAGGTATGATTTTGTTACATTTATACACCCACAACGTACATTCATATTTTATAAATCAAATTAAAGCTAATTTTTTTCTGTTCATTATTATATACGGTTGCCTAATTAAATCTGGCCGCAAATAAGGGTTGCTGGCTGTTAAATAAAGAAAATATTAAAAGAAGAGTGAAAGAGAGCTAGCGCGTTACACTACTATTCAGACGAGGATAGCAATTGCCAGCTGTCGGACAGTTTAAAGCCATTGCGCATGCGTCAGATGCTAGTGTTCTCAACGGATCAGTTGCGACTTTTATTCTAAGTTAAAAACCACGCTATTTTGGAGTACGTAATACACAACATAATATATTGCTGTTGATAGATGAATTTTTAAAACCAACATGGTTCCTGGGAGACTCAACTCCAGCGCAAGTTGAGAGTGTGCTGTGTGATTCCACGAACAAGCCTTCCGATAATAACGACGATACCGACATTTGCGATGAAAGTGATAGCTGCGATGATAGTATGACTGAGAGCTCCGATGATTCAGATTTTTAAAAAAGAGTCACGGAAATATAAAATACATTTTAAAAATTTATAATTTACTTAAATTTATGAATATGTAAAATAAATCTAATACTTAAATAAAATCAAATCTTTTTCATACAGTACTTGCACAACACAATTTTTTTTACATAAATAACCTTGGTTTTATTCATCAACAATATCTATTTACGGATATTGTTGATGAATTAAATTACATTTTACGGTACGCCTCAAAATAATAAATACTCCAAGACGTTTCTTTTGGAGTATTTATTATTTTGAGGCGTACCTACTATTGTTTGAATCGGAGGTTGAGAACACTAGCATCTGACGCATGCGCAATGGCTTTAAACTGTCCGACAGCTGGCAATCGCTATCCTCGCCTGAATAGTGGTGTAACGCGCTAGCTCTCTTTCACTCTACTTTTAATGTTTACTTTATTTAACAGCCAGCAACCCTTATTTGCGGCCAGATTTAATTAGGCAACCGTATATAATAATGAACAGAAAAAAATTAGCTTTAATTTGATTTATAAAATATGAATGTACGTTGTGGGTGTATAAATGTAACAAAATCATACCTGTGTACACCTGGCTGCGAAGAGGTGCGGCCAGGTGCGCAACGGCAACCATGATTTTTCAGAGTCTTCATAGATGTTACCGTAAAATAGACGACATTTCATTGAAAAAACATGTCAGTGAAATTTCTTACGGATTATGAATTATTAATAATTTAATTAAAAATACTAGCGGCCACATTTTGATAGGCAACCTGGTAGATATAAATTCTCCTAATCATAAATATGTGAAAAAATTTGGTTTTCAGCAAACACTCGATGGGTACACTGATTCTGCAGCCGGATCTCGTACTATAGGCTTTGTTTTCCCCAAAAGATGTGGGTAGTCAACAGCAATTTATATGCCATAAATTTCAATATGAAATTGTTAATGGAAATTGGAAAGATCCATTCACTTAACTCGTTGTGTACCCCCGGACAGACAAATTGAGGGTTGATTTATGTGAACCCATAGTTAGACCTTTGGAAACATAGTAACGTCTCACTTGAGCCATTAAATTCTGAAGTTGCCTCTACAAATTAAACTTGATTTATTTTTACCAGCGAACTTCCTACCACCATAAAAATAGGGTTTGATGGTAGAAGGGTGCAAATTTAGGGTGGACCTATGTATTTTTAAATGCCAAACAATAAAAAAAAGTCCCAAAAAATAAAAAAATAATGTTTGGGGTGGATAACCCTTAACTCTTAGGGGTATTAAAAATAGATAGTAGCCGAGTCTCAGACCTACTGAATATGCATATAAAATTTTATAAAAATCGGTCACGCCGTTTCGGAGGAGTATGGTAACTAACATTGTGACACGAGAATTTTATATATAAGATATTGTATTCGCATAGGAAAAGATTAGTTAGAAATAGACGACAAAATATCCGTTTATCGAATTAAGAAACATATTTTTTTTATAAATTAAGTAGTTACTAAGGTAAGTAGAATAGGTTTCCCGCTTGAATTGGAGCGGCTGTCCTACTCCAAAGTTACCTCCTACTAACAAAATACTACAGTGAAATAACACAACTTTTTGATGGTGTAGTGTTTTTAAAGCTCCACGGAGTAGCAGTACCCCAAGCACGAACCAGTATCGAATTCGTATCGTTTGCGAGTCCGAAATGTCATTGTCAAATGTGTACTGATATTTAGTTCTCGTTACGTACTTTGTGCCGCTGCTGTTCAAGTTTCGATATAAAATTTGACATTGAAATTTCGGTTTGCAAACTATTCGAATTCGATAATGGTTCGTGCTAGGGGTACAGTAGTAGTAGGCACGCACGAGTAATACGAGTACTGTGGTATCGCAAACGTTTATAAGCTATGGTGACTGCTTACTGTCAGGCTAGTTATATTCTTCATCATCAGCCTATTAATATCCCCACTGCTGGGGCACAGGCGTTCCCCTATGGATGGAATAGGGAGATTGAGCCATGACCCACCACGCGGGCCCGTGCGGATTGGTGGGTGCTAACGACTGCAGATGCAACCAGGACCAACGGCTTAACGTGCCTTCCGAAGCACGGAGGAACTCGAGATAGAAGATTTTTGGTCACCCATCCAATTACCGACCTCTTCGAAAGTCGCTTACCTTCAACGATCGCAGCCGAACGCGCTAACCACCCGCGCCATCGAGAACGATTAGCCAACTTTTTTCTACTGCAAAAATTTAAAATGTTTTAGTACCAAAATATAAAAGTTTCATATTCAACCACAGAGTATTTGATGTGGTCATGTGTATGTCACAATGATAATATTTACAAAGTTGAATTTAAAGAGGGATTACACGTCATGTCTAATCAATACGGTCAGAAACGAAAAAACAATATCATCTAATATCTAATTAGCTACCCGGCTTCGAACCGCTTATTCGAATATTTTTACTGTTTAATTTCTTTAAAATTTTCTTATATGCAAATCTTGTCCTGACAGAAACGAACACAAAAAAAATGGGTGCGTGTACTTATGTAGGCGCGTGAGAAGTTATCCTTCTTTGGCATCGTTTAAAATTAGTTTTTAATTGCATGCAAATAATTAATTACAATAAATTAATAAAAAGTCTGGAAAAGGACACAGTCAATAAAGTTCAGTTTTAATTTGAAAAAATAAATAAATAACCAAAATATTCAATTAAAATCGCTACTGAATATAATTTATTAGAACATATGTGATTTGCACTTGTATGAAACTCAAACACGTATTCCGAATATACAAACTAGATACATGTGGATAAATATTATAAATATGAATACCTATAACTGTTACTTTATTACAAAAAATAAAGATGTGGTTTTTGGTTCTACTACACCAATGGTCAAGAGATGGCGCTGTAGTCTCCTGAATCGCGCTTTGGTTCCGTTGTTTCAGATTAATAAATACTTTTGATAGGCCTTCACAATGCAGTCGTTAGCACCCACTAAATAGAGATTCTATTTCTATTTTGTTGGTAGATTTTCTTTATGTGCGGTAAACACAAAAGTAAAATTTTGTGTTACAGTGATGCGCGCGCATCTTAAAATTTCACTCTCATCATTTTTTCATAACGCGCCTAAAGAAGTATAACTTCAAAAAATATTAATAAAGTCATTCGGAATTTATGCGCGTAAGTACATACATTTAAGCGGTTCATTTTTAAAATTTTAAAGATTGAAGAACCTTTATTGTTTCTGATTTTGCAACAACTGTTGTGTTATTTGTTATAAATTCTACTTTAAATTAAAAATATTTTGAAATACATATATGCTCTACTTATTCTGGAAGGGTGTTTAGCTAATAAAAGACGATCAAGTGAAGACACCCTTGATATAATATAACTATAATATTTTCTACGAACACTAAAAATAATATTTTACTAACACGATTTGTTTCTACTTTCAGTAACTGATGATAATGAATATTAATGAATTGAATATGAAACTAATTTAACAAGGATTCGTATTAAAATTAACGTGAGTAACGGGAGTACACAGATACCCTGAAGCCTGGTTGGTGAATTCAGAACATGTTTTAACGTTATTTTAAGAAGGGTTGGACTCGGGATGTTAATTAATTTCAATATTAAATTCTGGTTTGAACGCACCGAGATCCCTTTAAATGAATTTGTTGTGGAGGAGTTTTTGTTTTAGCTGGCGGTGCTTGTAACGATAATATTGAAAATTATATTAAGATATTTCGTGCTACTCTTACGCATTTACCTACTTGTATTTTTATAATGCTAATTTCAAAGTCAATTTTTTTTAGATGAGGGATCTAAGCGAATATCTTCTTTAATAGGGTATTTAACAAGTTTTAGAGAACAATCTCACGTTATTGACTGCTTATGGAGTCCGTAAAAGTAGATATTCATCATTCTGTTGTGTATTTTAGTAAAAATAACCAAATCAAAAACTCCATTTTCAAGTTGCCGCGGAAACGTTTCTCTGGACAATATGGCGTCTTACTAGTGTGTGACGTCACACGACTGTTATTAAAACGTCTAACGATACAATGTAATGTCACTTTAACCGGAAGTTTACTTGCGTGTGATGTCATTTTAGGCTGCGCCAATCCCAAGCGTTTTGGGTCACGTGACAATACATAAGAAAACTATTATCTTTTGCGTGGGTTTTTACTAAAATTGTATTTTTTTTTGTAAAAATAGTAAATACCCCTGCCATTATTCATTCTAAACACAGATGCTAACAATTGGCACTTTATTTTTAATACTGTCAAATACCTTAATAACGGATCCCTATAGTTCAACAAAAAAGAGTTTAAAGAAAATTTAACTAAAAAAAACTTTAGATTTAAACATCTAGCAAATACAAGAAGAGCTTGTTTAGTCATTGATGATTAAATTTTCTCCATTTAGCAGTGTGAGTGAATTATAAATCTCATGTTTTATACCAGTATATTTACTGTAGCTCGCAGTAAACTAAATAAACAAGTTAATTTAGTTTCAAGGAGGTCAAAATCAGTGCGGAACAGGTGGCGCTGCAATAGCACTTACGTAGTTCAGGGTTGTCAAAAATAGAAAACCATAGAGCAGCCAGTGCATTCTGCACGAACAAACTCAATTTACCCCTCGGAAAACGCAGTGGGATTTGAAATTTGTATTCAAAGGACATGGTAAAATTTTGTATGAGTGACTGCCCTAGCAATGTATGAATATTGTTCTTAGTAATATACATATAATGCATAATGCCTGAATATTTATAATTTCTATGAAATAAGCCTCAGGAACTTTTGATAAAGTCACAATCTTGATAATTATGAGATCTCCTACGACGTCATTACCTTGCTACATTTGATAAAAGATGTTGCACTTTATTCACAGAGCCTTCAATTTCGCGTTTTCTTAGAAAATTTCCTCCCATATATCTGATTAACACTTCACAAAAAGTATTTTTAAAAGTAAAAATAAATACAAATAATTTGTTGTCGTCGGCCTGACGTGAAATCTGTGAAGTTTTATTTTCTTCATTTGCAAAAATCAAAGCATTTATTTATCATACAGCCTTCCCCCAAGCCTGATCAGAAAAATAAAATATATTATTTTATGGCTTCAGTGATTTGTTATAATAAAAATAAGTGCCAAATATGTCATAGTTCTTGGGAGTTTTGAATTAATATTGTTTATTTCGATATACTGACAGAAATATTTTTTAGTACACATAATTGTTCATTTATTTTTTTAAAACGGAACATTTTCCTTTTGAAACATGAAGCCTTTTTTTACGAAACTTGTATGAGAATTATAAAGACGTAATAATAAATAAAAAAATATAGTATATAAGTTGCGGCCTAGTGCAAAATAATTATACACGTTAAGGGCAGTTTCTCAGCCATGTCCTTTGTATTCTAATTTCAAAACACACGCGGATTCAGCAGTGAACAGAGAGATTGTTCTTACAGTACCCTTAGCACGAACCGCTGTCGAATCCGAATAGTTTGCGAGTCCGAAATGTCAATGTCATACTTTGAATGAAAACTTGTTCAGCAGCGCCACAACGGACGTAACGAGAACTAAAAATCAGTACACATTTGACAATGCCATTTCGGACTCGCAAACGATACGAATTCGATATTGGTTCGTGCTAAGGGACAGAACAGCACAGAAAAAACCTTTTTGACGGGGTGTAAATGGTAGAAACGTATGGAAATTATGAAACGGAAACACGACTATATATATATATATATATCTATATATATATACTAGCGGACCCGACAGACGTTGTCCTATCTACACGTCTTTGTGAATTAAACCATTCTCAGATCCCCTTGAACACACACAAAAAAATTCATCAAAATCGGTCCAGTCGTTTAAGAGAAGTTCACTGACATACACACTCACAGAAGAATTATATATATAAAGATATATATATATGTACATATACACATATATATATATATAATATATATATGTGTGTGTGTGTGTGTGTGTGTGTGTGTGTGTGTGTGTGGGATGCGTGCGCTGCTCCATTCCCCTATGCCTTATACACCGTTAACCTAACGTTAGCTTATTTAAGAAAAAAAGTTTCACTTCAGATGTGAAGTTCGTGCAACCTAATTTGTTTGTCCTAAATATCATCAACATACATATGGAAGAAGTTACTGCAAATTGCAATAATTAGCTACATTAGTACGAGCAGCTCGATGGCGCGGGTGGTAAGCGCGATTGGCTGCGATCGTTGAAGTTAAGCAACTTTCGCACTGGTCGGTCATTGGATGGGTGACCAAAAATACTCTATCTCGAGCTTCTCCGTGCTTCGGAAGGCACGTTAAGCCGTTGGTCCCGGCTGCATCTGCAGTCGTTAGCCTCCGCCAATCCGCACTGGGCCCGCGTGGTGGGTCATGGCTCAATCTCCCTACTCCATCCATAAGGAAGGCCTGTGCCCCAGCAGTGGGGACATTAATAAGCTGATGATGATGATGATGAAATTGAGGATTTCTTCAACAGAGTCAGATATGGAAAACGTATTCTTTAAAACAATAATAATTATGATTTATGCAAGTATTACATCGATACATTATATTCTGATTCACATGACACAACTCGCTATGAAGCTCAAACATCAATCAAAAAGTTTGCCAATAACGGAAGTAAAACATACACTTGAGATGTTTGGGCGAAAAGTAGACTACCAACAAGTCACATAAATATGGATTAAGTTAATTGCTTATGCAATTTTTTCTTGTAAGAAGAAAGTTTTAGGCCCGAATTAAAGAATGACAACTAAGTGTTGATCTTTACTTGAGTACAGTTAGAAAGGGATGTCGCTATGTGCTATATATAGCGACATCCCTTTCTAACTATGCTCAAGACTAGATCAGTCACTGAGAATATTTCTATAATACGGGCCTTAGACTTCCATTTACCATCTGAAATTAAGTTTTTGAGAAACTGTTTGTCACTGCTGCTGTCGATATCATCATTATGAGACAGATAATCATTCCATCTTATTTGGTACTATTCAAATCTAATATACTCATACATATGCATCGTTAAATAAAAAACTGTTCCAAAGGGTATAAAGATACGTTTTGCATACTGCTATCCATTTCTCGGATCCTTTAAGGCTCCGTTCTCAAGAGTATGAATTTTAATTAATTTTGAAGAGCTGCCTTCGAAAAACTTTGATTGAACCTGAACATTCGGATACCTACTTAATTGAAAGATTATTAAAAATATTTTTGATAGTCTATGTAAGAATTTAATTTTATAACAAATTCATTAAATAACATTGTTTATTTTTATTTAATTTTGTGTTTTATTTATTTGAACCTTACTACCATAAGTTACAGCCAAATTAGGAAAGCTTTTTGAGCAGAACTGTCGAAACAAACTCAGGGAGGCTTTTGTGTCTCCTTCTTATGTTATGGCTTTTCGTCTCCTGTGTGTTTTCTCCTGGACTTCGTCTCGGGCTTACCATAGTCACGATTTTGTAATACTTATGCGCACGAATGTCATATAATGTTTTTTAATACATTTACGAGAGAACGTAATACACAATTTAAGTAATGAAGCATTTTTTTTCTGTTAAGAAAATGGCGCCCATTTCCAAACATTTCCGCTCCACGTGTTAATTAGAACTACATCTTTCGTCTCTTTTTCTTTTAAGTATTAAAGTGAGACATAGGTATAGACAAAAAGCATTTCCGAGGAGGTTCGATCGAAACTAAAAAAAAACGGTAAAGAATACTTACGATGCCATGTATGGGATCGTGCGTAATGAATTTTACCGCACCTTCCGTATTTGTATACAGAACGTGCGGTGCCTTCGTAAATGCATTTTTGAGCAAAAGTATTGAAAATAATTTATTCACTGTATTAGCTTCACTTGCACAGAGATAAGATTTTAACTCGATTCGCCTGATAAAATACAGAAAATTCGTTATACTTAAAAATAGATCAAATTGGTTTCCGGAGCGCTCGGTGATGGACGATTTACGAAACGTATAACTGTTTCATTCATATAAACAAATCAGCATGATGGCTATTGATAGATCCCAGTGAATTAATTGGAAACGGCCTATTAGCCAATATTTGGTAATCGCTAATTACAGAGCTAGAACATGAACTATATTGGAAATTACTGTATGCCTTAGTTGGTCGTCAGTCTGTTATATGTTCCAATATAACTTTCATAGGTAGTTCTATTCTAACGATTCGTAACAATTTATTTTATAACTTTTTTTTTACAAACGTAGTGAAAAAAGATATGATGCGCTAAGGCAAAGTTCTTTGCGACAGCTATTTAAATTAAAAATATGTAAATCTTTTGCAGGTGCTGGTATCAAAACTCCCATAAACAGAAGCAATTATGTAGATTATTCTAAGGTCGTCATTAATACTGACAAGCCATACGGCTCAATAAGGATTTATGGGTCCCTCTTTTATCCTTAATTGGCTTAAATTTTAACGATATCAGAAATTCACTTACTGAAAAAACCACCTTTCAAAAATTAAGTAGTTATATTTTCTTTAGATCTAAACATCAAGCAGTTACATGCTTTAAAAAATCACAAGCAACACCCTACTTTTATGCTTCCATGTCCCTGGCCTGGGTTCGATTTCTGGTAAGTTATTATGGTGATGAGCACAAATATATGTCCCAAAGTCATGAATTCGTTTTCTATTTTTCATAGTACATGCTCTGTTTAGTATCATCACATGCAACATAGACATTCTTACATAAACACAGCTCAAGTTTACTATATTTTAATTTGAGCATTTAACTGCTATTTTTCTATATTTATAATTAATAACTATAATTACGTCACAACAATATCAAACTAAAAACTTATCATTAAAAAATAACCTTATAATATTAATATACATATTCACAAGAAGAATATGTCATCCAAAATACCATATCTATATATATAAAACTCAAAGGTGACTGACTGACATAGTGATCTATCAACGCACAGCCCAAACCACTAGACGGATCGGGCTGAAATTTGGCATGCAGGTAGATGTTATGACGTAGGCATCCGCTAAGAAAGGATTTTGATCAATTCTACCCCCAAGGGGATAAAATAGGGAATGAAAGTTTGTATGAAACTATGTCAATTTTAAACCGATCGGGCTGAGACTTTGCATGCAGGTATAAGAAGAATCATAGATGAATGTCACTGTGTATAATACAAGCCTGAGAACAAAAACTGTAGTCTACACTTCAGCTCTACACCGAAGCGAAGCGAGGGCGGGCCGCTAGTCCTTCATAAACCGCTTCATGTCAACCGACCACGATCCTAACGTCATTTAACTGCTTGATTTTTAAATCTAAAGATTTTTTTAAACATTACTTAAGTTCTCAAGTGCTTGAGTGACATAAAGAACAGGTCCCATATCCGGCGCATGCTTTTAAAATTCACGGGTCAAAACAGGAGGCGGTGTAACTTTGATAAATTCGACCTCGGGTAGGCCCCACTTACAAGGTTTAATAAACTATTTCAAGCGTAGTGCTGAGTAGCAGCCCTGTAAGTAGCAGGATCATGTTACACGCGCTGTTACACGTTAAAATGTATATTTTATAGTCGCGCTCCGGAGCTGGTGTTTAATGGGGATTCCCCGATGTCGAAGGAATCTCTGTGTTATATGAGGCGGCAATAAAAGGATCCTGTGTTTTGAAACTAAGATCGAATAACATACTATGTTGAACTGGAAAAAGAAGAAGAAATACATGCTCAGAGAAATAAAGTAGATTTAAGGCGGAGAGAGAGAGTTCTGAACGGTGCAGTCATATTCTAATATTTCTTAAAAATATAAATGCCAAAATTAATTTATAGTCTTAAGTGTTAAGTTCATTAGAATATGAAGCGCAAACATAATTACGACACATAAAGGGGTCCTACTAATAAAATAAAACAAGCATACCTAATCAACATCATCATCATCAGCCCTAATGTCCTATTAATGTCCTTACTGCAGGCGCACAAGCCTTTTCTATGGATGGAATAGGGAGACTGGGCCATGACCCACCACGCGAGCGCAATGTGGAATAGTGGTCGCTTACAAATGCAGATACAGCCAGCACCAACGGTCGAACGCGCCTCTCGAAGCACGAAGGAGCTCAAGATGATAATAAGTTTTTGGTCACCCATCCAATGACCGACCATTGCGAAAGTTGCTTAACTTTCACGATCGGAGGCCGAATGCGCTAACCACCTGCGCCATTCAGCTCCGCATACCTAATACAAACCTTTACTATTGTCTATTACACAACTATATGATAAACCTCATGAGCGATCATGCTTACAACAAATGCTTACCAAGATCTCTTGAGTAGAAGGGAGGATGGCTACCATAGAATGGACTGGTTGTGGAATAAAAATGACCAATCACTACATAGTATAAAGCAAAGTCGCTTCCCGCTGTCTGTTCCTATGTCCCTATGTATGCTTAGATCTTTAAAACTACGCAACGGATTTTGATGCGGTTTTTAATAGATACAGTGATTCAAGACGAAGGTTTATAATGTATAATACATGCATAATATAGTAGAGAAACACCGATAATTTTAGAGGTTTTTAATGTATGGTCGTAAATAAACACATTTTTTGCGCTTACATTGCAAACGCTGGCTGAACCTTACGAGATAGATCAAAATAATGTACTACAGTATTGTACACCTTAAAAGATCTACAAAAAGTCCACGATGGTATATGTCTATCTCTTAGAGATAAGCCACAATAACCATTTTTATCCTATAATTTTTACGAGAAATAATAGATTATTTACGAAACGATTTTCAGCAATATACCTTAAATACATTGTGCATTTAATATAGACCAATTTGGCCCTTTAACGCATGTAATTTAAATGAATATTTTCGAAGATATCACAGATTTACAATGCAGGGACATAGCGGTTTCGACGCTACCGGGCGGGGGGCTTGGCGGCGCGTGGCCATTGTAAGTAGGTATTAGAACAATGTCATTGTGTATAATAAAAGCCTGAGAACAATAACTATAGTCTACACTGCAGCTCTACACCGAAGCGAAGCGAGGGCAGGCCACTATAAAACTTATAATTAACGTAAAATGACAATTCGGGTGGCAAATACGGAACGTGTGTCCACCGGACAATACGCAGTCATCGTAGCCCAAGACGGACGTTCCTAAGCCTGCTGGAAAAATTACTCATCCACAAAAGAACAGTACCATGTTTTCGAAGTAAAACTTCTTTTGGGACGGGGTGTACATGCAAAAATCCTATGGAAAAGATGATACGGAAATGCGTCATGAGCCTATGCGTTATGCATCGCCTAATGTTAGGTTATTTAAGAAAAGAAGTTTCACTTCAGATGTGTGGTCCGTGCACACTATTTTTTTTCTATGTAAGGTAGGTAAACTAGCTTATGGGTCGCCTGATGGTAAGCGGCCATCATAGCCTTTTCTTTTTATACGCAGGCAAAAAATACTATTTACAGACGACGGCGCCTTTAAGAGGCACACCGCCGAATGGACCCCACACCTGGCCCCCGCAAGCCTTACGAGCCCCAGCAGTGGCTGCCCACTGAGGACCCCGTAACCCTTACGGGCGCTTTACGGCAAAATATCCGCTAAAAACCCTGCGAATACCCTCTAAACTGCTTAGCGCGAAGCCGCGGGATCCCCGTTTAGGGATTCTTCCGTGTCTACCTAGCAGCCTCCCGGCCTTGCCGGGGCTTCTCGGTAGGGGTCTCCCGGGGTATCGCGGGGACCCCGCAGACGCATGCAGGACGAAAGGTAGTGTTATTTTACTGTGAACACTGTAAGGTGCAAGTTACTTCCTCAGATGAGATTTCATGTGTTTCTCTTCAAAAATGGAAAGGAAAATTCCCTCTCGTGTTTTATACTCGGATTCAGATTCAATGTTTTATACACCCAGAAACGATTTAAAAAAAGCGCTTATGTTTATTATTACAAGATTTTGGCGATTTGCTAGTTACAGACAAAACTATAGGGATATAAATCTTACTTGTAATAGTGAGAAATCAGTACAAGCATTAGGTTGAAACTGCTGACAATAAGTTGAACGATTTGAATCCCTTCAAAGATAATGCAAAATTGACGTAGATAACTATAAAAACGGAAAGTGGAACATCGGCATTCCAGTGGGACGACCGCTATAAGAGAGAAATCGCAAGCTTTCTAAAATTGAAAATGGTAACACAGATTTTCACGAAAAAAAGACGAGATTTAATTTGCGTCTTTTTCGTCGGAAATGTTTGAGGTAGTATTTTCTTCTGCAATCGGTTTAACGTTACAATATTTTCTCGGTTCGTTTTTGCAGTTTTTCTGTTTGAAGCCTAAAGGCAGGTTTACATTGATACACATAGAGCATGGATCTAGTTTTAAGCGTCAGTAACTTTATTTGACTTTACCTGTTAAAAGAACCACACTTTACGTACTGCAAGTATTTTTTTTGCATTTTTAACGGAGGTCTGCGGCAGTGTGGCTGGCATGAAATGAAAAGTGTTTATACGGAACTAACACTGATATGCCAACAAATTGGCGTCAGCTACTGTATCAGTGTAAATATCAATTAATTGAATGGGTTTAGGTACTGTATTGTTTTAAACATTAAACTGCGATCCATTTTAATATACCTCTGTCGCGATCCTTCCATTTGATTCTGAAACCGTTCACCAACAGTCACTTGCTCATCATATTTATCATCTTTTGTCATAAATTTCAGCGTACAATCATTACTGATTCATAATTTTTATTATTCATTCCTTGAAATGCACTAAATCAACGATAAAACTATTTATCGTTTTGTAAAAATTAGGGATCAGAATCTCAAATACTAAAATTGCTATTCCGAAGTATTGCAGATTTGCTTGCGTGCGTTAATATTATTCGAACTCAGATTTTTTTCTAGTCTTTTCATGTATTTTAATTCATATTTTTTGTCTTTACATATAATATTTATGCTGTTATTTATTTTCCTTTTAAAATATACTTCGGAGTAGCAATTTTTGTATATGAGATTCTTATACGTATTTACAAAAAAAATAGTATGTGATATCGTTGGATTGGTGAGTTTCTAGAAATAAATAATAAAGATTATGTATAACTTATGACTGTACGCTGAAACTGATGACTATATGAATGACAAAAGATGACAAATATGATGAGCAATCGACTGTTGATGAACGATTTTAGAAACAAATCGCGACAGAGGTACATTGCACCATACTAATATTATCAATGCAAAAGTGTGTCTGTTGCCTCTTCACGCTTAAACTGCTGAAGATTAGATTTAAATTAAATTTGGTAAAGATGTATATGTAATCCCGGGAAAGGACATAATGTACTTTTTATCATATAAACCACCCTATGAAATAACAAAAAGAGGGATGGAAGTTTGTATTGGAAACCAATATTTCCACACGTAAAACCAAAACCTCTATTTTAGGTATACATAAAAAAAGTTTTACTAAATAAAAATATTCTGCTTAACAATAGCATAACAGATCTTTCACCTACCATGTTGCATGTTAATAACTAATATTATAGCAACAATCTTATTAAATGACTCCATGCTATATCTATTACGCTCTTGATCAAACAAGGGAACTATCCCTCGATATACAATATCAACGGCTCATGTGACCCTAACCCTTTCACATTAGAGGTCTTGTTACCTTTATCACTACTTAATTACAACCCTTATGAAGTTTTGTCATCAACCACAGACAAAAGATTCCGATAGATGCCGCATAGGAGGATTCTGTTCTTATTATCAGAGTCTGTTTTTATACTGGATATCTATATATCTGTTGTACCTCTGAAATATAATATATTGTACTTTACTTTTTACTAATAAGCGCAATTTTTACTATCTCTTTAAAAGCTATTTAATATGGAAGGTGATAACATTAATAATAAGCGCATCATATCTCTATTTTGATTTATGTTGTGTACGTGTCACCATTTTTATCAATCACAGCAAGCTCCATTTTGAATTATTTCAAAGAATAAAACGTCCAGGGCCGCGCCCGCCGGCCAACAACTAAGAAAAATAAATCTGTAATCCAAACACTGGCTGGAGTTGCGTAAAACAATTCCACCTGATTTACGTGTTTTTTTCCGGATGAGGGAACGGTTTAAAAATTAAAAAAAGGTCCACCCCGCCGCGCTTCGTTCTCAGACCAGTGGATTTATCACTTAATTTATACAATGTCTCTAGAACGCCGCGTCGTTACGATCGATTTTATTTGCAACCTCTTTGTGAATTGTTATTCTCGACTCAAATAACGGTCTTTCTAGTTATCTTCTTTATATTGTCAATAGGATTTGCGACGATTTTATTCATTCTATTCCTCCTCCTTGATTAGTGGATAACCAAAACATCTCATTACAATTTTTTGCATCATGCCAAGAAAATATTGTAAAGATGTGGCAGAATTAAGAAGGTTGCCCGTTTATGGACTCGATCTTGAACAACTATTTTATCAACAACTATAATCTATATATTTATATATATATATACATGACTCCATCTCAAAGGTGATTGACTGACATAGTGGTCTATCAACGCACAGCCCAAACCACTGGACGAATCGGGCTGAAATTTGGCATGCAGGTAGATGTTATGACGTAGGCATCCAAGGATTTTGATGAACTGTACCCCCAAGGGGATAAAATAGGGAATGAAAGTTTGTATGAAACTTTGTCTATTTAAAACCGATCGGGCTGAGACTTTGCATGCAGGTATAAGAAGAATCATAGATGAATGTCATTGTGTATAATACAAGTCTGAGAACAAAAACTGTAGTCTACACTTCAGCTCTACATCGAAGCGAAGCGAGGGCGGGCCGCTAGTATAACTATAAAATCTCAAATGGCAGGATCAGGTTGGTAGAGTCTGTCAAAAGGCAACTGGTACATTGCGTGCTCTCTACCGCTTGAAAATTTTTTGCCGATCAACATCAAGACAATGCTTGTGCAAACTTTGATTTTTTCCCATAATCGACTATGGTGATGTGTGCTACCTCGATCTGAACGCAGATCTACTCAATAAACTTGATCGACTTCAGAATAACTGCATTCGATTTGTTTTCAATCTTAGAAAATATTACCATGTGTCCGCATACCGATCTCTTCTAAAATTGATGCCTATTAGGCAGCGCAGAAGTATGCGGGCTCTAACCACTCTGTTCTCCTTGCTGAAATCTCCAAATGCCCCTTTCTATCCCACTTCCCAATTTTAGTACTTATGTACCTGTCATAATAAAAAATCTTCGATCTTCTTCTAATCGCCTACTTATTGTTCCATCTCATCGCGCTGATATGATTCACTTGTATTTCTTCGTCAAAACTATACTTCTGTGGAACGAACTCCCCTTACTTATTAGAATGTGCACCAACAAAATTAGCTTCAAAACCAAGCTACAAAGCTTTTTACAGGAACAAGCTGTCTAGCTTAAACGTTAGTCGTCATTATTATGTATTAGTATGTATATTTATATATGTATGTATGTATATGTATAGTTATTTATATGTAAGTATTTATTTATGTATGTGTGATTATTTATATGACTGCTTCATATTTATATATTTTCGTCTTTCTGTAATTTCCATGTAAGTTGTGCACCCTACCACTATTTATCCACAACACCCTATGGTTGACTGGTAGAGAATGCCTATGGCATTAAGTCCGCCTTTGTACACTTGTGCTTAATGCACAAGTGTACAAAGGCGGGCTTACGACGTATAAATAAATAAATAAATATTGTTGTTACCTAAAAAAACTTTGGTAAGGGAACTTCGGAAAGTTCCCTTACCTAAGAGTAATAACCTTACTACATACGAGTATATTATGTACACACAGGCTTGTGTGTGCTCTGTATCTAATGAAAGGAAGACAATTTTCCCTAAAATAATTTCTATTGCCGTTATAACAAAAACCATGAAACCAGATATTAAAAAAAAATCCTCTCAGTCCAGGTTTCAGATGGGATTCGAACCTGCATCTTCCGCTGTTCGGGCGAACGCATTAACCAAGCTTTTTCAAACTATCTTCTTCTTTTGTAGTTGTACTTTATGTAAGTACAACTACAATATACTTTATAAAGTGTAAGAATAATATCTAGATATTGATATATTGACTCTAGAGTCATAAAGTCTTCAGTCCAGTGGTTCACAGTAGAAAGCCAGAGGGTACTCACTTATGATAACTCCACAGTGACATATATATACAAACAAACAAACAAACAATAACAAAATAGTTGAGTATGGAATAATAAAATCACCAGAACACGCGTCTTGTCTCGTAATTCACGAAACTTATGAAAGGGGAATGGTTTTATTGGATTGCGAACGAGGTAAACAGAAACTTACATCAAATATATTTTTGGTACAGGATAGGTACCTACAATCATGTCACGATGTCACATCGTGTCGTTGTAATGTGGCCATGAGAGTGATGTGATGAATATAGATAAAATTAATACGGTGTGACCGTATAAAAACCGATTTGGCCTGACCACGAAGGGTTCCATAATATTTTAAAAGATTTAACACGTGGAATAGAGCTGTTTATTCACAGAAACAAGTTAGTACCTAAAATAGTGACGACCTCCGTGGCAGAGTGATTTATGCCGTCATTGAAAACTTAGACATTGAGTGTGTTATTATGTCAGTTGATGTTAATGCTCATCCTGGAACTCTCTTTGGAAATGAACTGGTAGATTATTGTACGGAGCAGTTGAGCATATGAATAGACATGGAAATCAAATAGCCAGCGGAGATGAGTCTGTTCTTGTTTCATTGGGTACTATTAATCATTGTACTAAACTTTAATTTTTTTGCCTAAACAGTAGGACACGGCATTCCTAAACTTTGCTAAATAAGTTTTTTATATAGTCATAATTTTTATATTATTTGCTTTTATAATGGAAAGTGACTTTATGAGTTACCTCATATTGAAGTCATTTTTCAATTTGACGACTCTGTATATAATACAGGGAGAAAAAAACAGTCCTTGCTGAGTTTCTTACCGGTTTTTCTCAGTACAAGGTCTCCCGCCGTAGATTTGCGAACCGATGGCGTAGCTTTTCGACATTCACAAGTGCTTGTAACAGCCTAGACTGAATAAACGATATTGAAAAAAGAAATCAAATGTGAAAATTACCCTGTTTCGCTCTCTGTCAGGCTTTCTATACGTGTCAACTTTGGACAAACTACCTATACGAGGAAATCTTGATGGCATAAGGGTCACTTACAATAACATCTATAGACAACTAAAGGGCTTAAGACGCTATTGTAGTACCTCAGAAATATTGGCAGAAGCGCGTGTCAACTCATTTAATGCTATACAGAGAAAGAGAGTTGAGGCGTCTAGAAATGTAATTATTAATAATCTGGTGGACAGACTCTTGGGAACTTCCACCTACCAATGTTGGCTACGACTGACAAACTAATGTTTGTAAACTGCTTTTTTGTGCGACTGTGTATGTGTGTGTATATTATGTGCATGTGTGCTTGTCTGAAAAAGGCTGATACATTTTTGTGTTAAGTTTAATCTAAGTTGATAATTGTAAATCCGATTTGTTTCTATTCATAATTTTATTATTTATTTATTTTTACATTTTTAGTGACTGCTTAATTTGATTTAAGTCTGTTTTTTTTATATTTTTTATAATATGTATTAAATTAATGTAATGTAATTGAATATGAAATTATTATTAGTATTACGCCGGGTTTCAGTATGTCGCCTACTCGAGAGGTCCTGGGTTCGATTCTGGGTTGCAGATGTATGTGTGTTGAATACCAGCATTTGTACTCCAGTTATGGATGTTTAATATCTATTTCTATATAAATAATAAATAAATATTTCCAACACTCACACCAATTAGCCTAGCCTTAAAGTAAGCACTTAAGGCTTGTGTTATGGGACTCTAGGGTAACGGATAGAATACATATACTGATAGGTATATAAGTATATTCATACGTATAAATATTATATATAAATTATATATAGCGAATGTGTCATAAAGAAAGTCCTTCACTAACTCTACCCGTGAATGAAGTTAAGTACCTATTTCTAGAAAAATATACTTATCGTGTTGGTTATATCATTATAGTGTTTACTTTAGGTCTAGGCCAATTGGTGTGTGTGTGTAAGAAATACATTTCCAGACACATCTATCGGCCCACTTAGCGTTGCAAGTTTCAACAGTATGTAGCAAAAATATAATTAAGGTAAGGGTGTCAATAATCCTATATATTAAAAAAATAGATTTCGTGCTCTACACGAATTTTTTTTTTCATCATCATCATCATCAGCCTATTAATGTCCCCACTGCTGGGGCACAGGCCTTCCCTATGGATAGAATAGGGAGATTGGGCCATGACCCACCACGCGGGCCCAATGCGGATTGGTGAGTGTTAACAACTGCATATGCAGCCGGGACCAACGGCTTAACGTGCCTTCCGAAGCACGTAGAAGCTCGAGATAGTAAATTTTTGGTCACCCATCCAATGACCGACCACTGCGAAAGTTGCTTAACTTGAACGTTTGCAGCCGAACGCACTAACCACCTGCGCCATCGAACTCCTCCATTTTTTTTACTTCATCTTAAAGCCCTCCGAATTCCGCGTCTTTTGAGCTCTCACACGTCCTCGTGGCCGCACGCGAGCCACCCGCCGCGTGATATCTGACCTCGCGCCGCGAAAAAGTCGCGGCTAAGGGCACCTCTACCGTCACCAATATCGAAAAAGTGTCATGACCTAAATTGTTACTTGGTTCAATACCGAGGTGCATTTTTTCATACTTTTGAAATTCGGCCCCGTTCTCAAGATATCGGAAACTTTCTGTGAAAACACGATTTTTCGGTCGAAGAGTCGTTTTTTCTTGATTTCCAAAAAAAGTCTTTTAATTTTCCAAAATATTTTTTACATCTTCTTAAAGTCTTTTGAGCCCTCACACGTCCTCGTTGCTCTAAACATCGGGATATCACGGGCATGTCGCACTTTCAGCGAAAATGGTGGCCTATTGGAGCGAACGAAAAAGCATTTTCAATGTTAAAACACGCGAAAATAATGGTTACTAAATCAACTTCAAAACTGCGTAAAAACTTTCTGCTCAACGTAACATTTATTTTTAGTTAGGGACCGGCAAAACCATATAGGTCAAAACTTAAAATACTAGGTGAGCTGATAGATGTGTCCGGGAGTAGGTATATTTTTTTAGGGTTCCGTTCCTCAAAGGGGAAAAAACGGAACACTGTGTTGTCCGTCCGTCTGTCGAGACCGTTTTTCTCAGGAATCAAATCACATCTAATACTCATTTCTACTGTCTCTTGGAGCTGTGAAAAATTCAAACTTCTAAGCCAAAGCAATCAAAGATACAGCCGTTTTTGCCGCAAATTTTACTCACACGGATATCAAAACCTACAGGGTACTTCCCGTGAACTTAGAATCTTGAAATTTATTACGAAGTAACGTCTTATAGTACAGATAAAGGAAAAATTGCGAAAACCATAAATTTTTAGTAACATCATATTATAAAGAAAATATTTTGAAAATTTTAAAGATACTACCTCTTTTCTCATGAACGCGTAGAGGTATTAAATTGTTTGTTTTTGTACGGAACCCTCGGTGCGCGAGTCCAACTCGCATTTGACTGGTTTTTTATTATTATATATGCTAAGTTAGTCATATCGCCTCGCCGGTTTACTTTGGGTTTAGTCACCTAGTAGCCAGTCTCGATTACTGTGTAAATGTGCCATTATTATCACAATTCAACTACAGTCGCGTTGTTTTATATATATTTAAATTGATCTTTTGTTAAAATACTAGAGGAGAAATAACTATTTCCCAAAATGTGCCACATCTTTATATATATAATTCTTCTGTGAGTGTGTATGTCACTGAACTTCTCTTAAACGACTGGACCGATTTTGATGAAATTTTTTGTGTGTGTTCAAGGGGATCTGAGAATGGTTTAGATTCACAATTTTGTCCGCTGGACGATCCCTATTTTTTTAGGGCGGTACGAAGTTCGCTGGGTCAGCTAGTTTACTATATATTTGGACGGACATTAACTACGATCACATTTAACTATGTATCAAACAATGCGGCCTAAGGCCCGTATTACAGAATGACAACCAAGTGTTGATCTTTACTAGAGTACAGTTAGATATGGATGTCGCTATGTGCTATATATAGCGACATCCCTTTCTAACTATGCTCAAGACTAGATCAATCACTGAAACTCTTTCTATAATACGGGCTTAAGAGTGTTACAGTCACATTTCTTTTTGTCATCGTTAAATAGTCGTTGACATCCCAAAGAAAAAGGAGGCACAATTTTATCGTCAACCAACAATACGACAATAGATCACGTGGACATTCCATTCAATAACCATTCGATGGATTCTTTAGGGAATTATTTTTCTATAAGGAAAAACTCTTCTTTTTGTAACATACGAGACAATGACATATGCTTCTCTATATAGGTATATCGCTTTTTTTTTAAACATATGTATACCTGCACATCTTCACGCTATACAGGGCGTCCCACGGCTACCTCACACGGAGAGAAAGTATATTAAATATTGAAGATAGGATATTTTACATCATTTTATTTTTAGTAATAAGGAATAGGAAGGAATGTCTTATTACGTGATATTATTTTTATCACGTAATAAGACATTCCTTTCATTTAAAATGCTATGTTATTCAGCAAAAAATAATTCTTATGATTAACCCTTTCGATGGTTATCATAAAATATGTTGATTTTTTTTTCGAAATTGCATGAGTTTGTTTCCCAGTTGTAGCAGCCGATTTTAAAAAAATCTGTGAATGCAGTTCTAGTTTTTATTAAAAATAAAATAAAAAAATCTTTCAGTAAAATATCCTATTTTCAATATTTAATATACTTTCCCTCCGTGTGAGGTAGCCGTGGGACGCCCTGTATTTACATTGTGACACGGTATTGTGGTACGGTATTGGCACGGCGTTGAATGAACATCTCGAGAGTAAAACACGTATACTTAAACAGTTTTCGCACATCACATTTGATCACGGTAAACAAAAGGAATGGCTGTTCTCTAAACTCACCGTAATCTACTTTAAATGCACTGTTTGTAGCGGTCAGCGTTGACAAAGTTTGTAAGCACTACAAGCGAGTGCATACAAATTTTATTTATTTAATCGTTTGCTAGTTAACAGCTTATGCTACAGCGGACAGGAATAAACTTGCACAAGTGTTAAGTAGTTAGTGAAAATAGAATTTCACTTTAGTTGTAATAAAAAATAATTTTTATTACAACTAAAGTGTTTTAAGTACAATATTTTACTTCCTCTTTCTTCTTCCTAATTTTAAGTACAATATTTTACTTCCTCGTTACGTAGCTGTCATATAACTGTTCTCTCCAGCTCGACCTTCTGCTACTAAAATCGAAATTTCAACAGAACCTCGACAAAAAATACCTTTAATATATAGTACCAAAGAAAAATTCAAAATGGCTCTTAAGATCTGACAACCATCTGATAACTACTCAAATATAACAACACTTCTTAGTGCTACAGATAGGTAATAACTTATAGTGCTCTATAGGTAGGGGGGGGGGGGGGAGGCCTATTAAATGTTACATCTTATTGTTAAATAAGTAGTCCTACACGAACATCTCATATATCTCTCATAGACAGGACACCGAGTTCCATTAATGGCAGTTAGCAAGTTTCGCTGATACGTGTCACGTGATGTGCGGCCAAAGAGCCCATTATACTCACAACGGAGGATGTTCTGCGCTATTGTAGTTTAGTGTGGCCATAACGTACCGCTGCAGATGGTCTGTCGCTTTTTCCGGTAATCCTTTGGACGCATAATTTAACCCGCTCTTTCCATTAAGGAGGATAATCCTATACAGCCAATTTTAGCGCTTAGCCAAAATCGATCACTTCCTCATTACCATTCTGTTTTTGTTTTTAAATTATTTTCAGCAAATAATGACTTATGTACAATCACAATACTTGGAATGAAGTTTCCTTTTCGGACTGTTTTGTTGATGGGGGCTCGGTGAAAAAAATGAAAAATATTCCATCACAACCTAACGAGGCAACTAACTAGGCAGCTGAGTGGATAGCTGGATGCGCAGCTAGGTGGGTGACCACTGATGACGACGACTATGGACTTGGTTTTAAAGTTTTATTTAATAGTTTGACGAAAACATCAAATTATTATAAAAAAAATAACATTGTTATTCTCTTAATCTAAGCCGCAGAAAACTGTAATCACAATTTTATTCTTAAGAAATTTCTCTTTGTTAGAACAGACAGCAATAATCAGTAATAAACCCAAAAAAATAATCTTCCGGTAACTAGGTTTATTGTGAAATACGCAAGTCCTTTCAAGTCAACAAAATTATGATAATCTACCCGAGAATTGCCCGGAAATGAAATCTTATAATTCCCGATTCCCGTGAACTGTAAAAGGCCGGGGTGCTATAACATTTCTAATATAGTCTCTGAGAATATTAAAACCAAAGAAATATTTTTCCTCTTCTTCAGGGGATAAGTATGCAGATTACCGAAAATAATTCAAAACATACCATGGAATCAATTATCCCAAACTCTAATAGCATTAAGGAGTTTTTGCAAAATCATGGACATAATTATGTTAAGTGTCAAAATCAGTTAGAGCAATGACTGATTTTGAGCTATATGTAGTTAAAGCTAGCTAATATGAGTATACACGTTCAGCAGTCTACCAGATATCTATTTTTTTTCTCAATCGATTCTAGTAAGCATAAGGTTACAAATCCATAAAGGAAAACATTAAATTCACAATAGTCCGGTGTGGTGTTGCCTGCCTATTACACATAATGTTGCCATTATAATCAAGTTTGGCGCAGTTTTATGAAATAATGTTAGCCACGGATAACTGTCGTTTAGCGTAAGTGGAAAGCTTATGGCAGCGGGCCATAAACGCAAGTATGACATCACTTTTATAGTTCTCCGACACTTCGGAATTGCATCGCAAATTGAAGTTCCATAAATGTGCCTGAATTTTATACAATATCTTGAATATTGCTTTTCCACCATAGCGGTCAGGCAAATGGAGTCCTCTCATGCTTCATAAAAGACAGACTTTTAACTTTCAATGTTGTACGAGTATTAAACGAAAAATAAGTAACAAATCATCAAAGTTGTTTACATTAAAGTCGGAGGAGTAAGCGGATGTACAGATAACTGAGAAAGGCTACTTTATTAAAGGTGTATTGACTATTGATACTACTGTCCCAGGTCTGATGTTTTATGCCATAAACAAATGTCCGAGCGGGAGTTTAATAGACCTCGTTTATCCGCACTCAGTTAAGAACGAAGGTTAATAAGCTACTATGAAGCTTAACAACTGCCACTCGTGATGATGTATGTAGGCCTTAGCCAGTGTTACTTGTGACGACACCTTATTCATGCAAAGTAGTAGGTGTTTACGAGTTACAGTTTAGTGTCTACATGAACCTTGGAATCATTATGCTACTCGTACGTTTCCACTTAAGCTCAGAACAGTTCTGAACGAGCAAACCTTTGCTCACTTTGTGAATGGAATGGAAACATCAGGGTGAACGAACGAGTTCTTACAGCGATGATTGACTGGACACAGGGAACGAATGCTCATTCATTAATGGAAACAACGCAATATTGTATTGAGTATTTCAATTACCGAACCCACAAATATTTGCTCGCTCAGAACTGTTCTGAGCACTGGGTGGAAACGCAGCATTACTTACATTGCTTTTTAGTTCCTTTTATATTAAGGCAGTCGTGATTAAATACAAATTTGTTATGTAGATGAAGATAACACTAACCAAAGTAACTCTATGTGGGCACAAGTCCGATAGATATATCTTGGGAATATTCACTGCTATGCAGACGACTGTATCGTACAGTGCACTCGGGTTATTTCAGATGTGCAATGGCCGAACGGTGAGATATCAAAGAGACTTGCCACTGAATTCAATCGAGTTTTGAGGCATTCTGAAGCACTCTGACACTTGACGCACTGATTTAATAACGTTAACATATCTGGAATATATTGTTCGCTAAATCGCCGCTGGGAACTCAAGGATTTCAACCCTTTATTGGATATAAAGCACTTTTTATCCCGAAAAAACGGGCTCCAAATTTCAACCTGTTATGTATGACATTCATTTTAAATAATTTTACTTAAAAAAGAATTGCACGTGGATAATTTTCTATTTGTACCTTTTTGCACCTGGAATATAATTCAGGTGCCGATGTATACACATATTTATGCAGTAGAATAATTTTGTAGGTTTCACTCTATCTAGCAGAATCTTGTTGCTCCGAAATTCTGTAAAGCGCACGCGTACTGTGAGCCGATGATGTCAGAGGGGTGCTGGACAGGAATTACTCGTTAATTAAGAACACACTTTATTATAATATATAACAACCACTTATGACGATGGTTATTGAAGAACTGCAGAAAAACTGACTGTCTCAAGGGTAGAGGGGTTTTTATATTGAGATATTTATCACTAATCAGTGAATGCTCACCACGACCCTTGTACAGTGTACATGATCTTATTTATTACTAAGAGTCAAACATTACCCGGTACGTATAATAGTACAAATAGGATATACATCATTATGATACTATCTTTTGTCTTAATGAACGTTAATGAGCCTGAGAATTTAACGTTCATAAGACTGGTAAACAAATCTAGTAAGTATGGGAGTATCAAACAAAGAAATAATACAGTTGGATGATAAAATATTTTATACTTTCTAAATTCTTAACTTCAGTTTGTAATACAATATTAGCGGTATATAATTTACAGTTATCTGAGATTGATATTATACCAGTGTTATACAAATCGATATCCAATGGTTCTCGATTTTTACAATTCATTGTAGCAACTATTTTCTTGGGAGTGACAAACATCCAATTATTTACATGATAAAGTTTATACCATTGCTCATTATTTATCAAACTTATTTTGGTATCACATTCCGTAGGAAGTTTTACCTTATTAATAAACATTAGGTCGATTTCACATAGCTTGTTACCGTGTACAGAAAATAAAGGTGTTTCTAACTTACATATAAATCTTACAATATCTGACATTTGTTTACACTTTGATACATTTTCAATAATAGCATAATGTAACTTATTACTAGAAATCATAAAGTATTTTGAACTTGGAAGTATAAAAATAAAAGTATTGTCATTGTTCTTAATTGGAACTGGTACTACATTATATAAATCATAGTCTGTTTGAGTAATTAAAGGGATTTTTATTACAAATACAAGTGGACATACCTCAACTAAATTCTGTCCTTTTGAATTAGTCTTCGGCATGAAACCATCATTACCTAGTTCAATTACGAAAGAACTAGAATTCAAATATACATATGAAAATTAAATTGATAATTTAGTTTTAAAGTTACAAAAATCACATAAGTTAGCAAGAGATCATTTGATTAGATCTAAAGAAATAAATAAACAATATTATGATAAGAAATGTAAAAAGGTAGAATTGAATGTAGGAGATTTTGTATATATAAGTAATGAACAATCAAAGTGTGGTAAATCAAGGAAATTATCATCTTATTGGTTAGGAGACCATATAAAGTAGTACAGATAAATTCTTCAGTTAACGTTACGATACAAATTAGGAATAAAAAGGTAAAAATCCATACTAATCGACTGAAACACGCGATTGTTTCAGAATAAATCACCATGTGGATCGCATTGGTACTTTTATTAACACCTGGACTTTACGCAAGTTTATACAACATAACTAGTACAGGCAGGCAGGCATATACTTCGAACACGTGGGAAAGGTAAATCATTTCGATAGTGAGTGGGATTTAATTACGCACTTAAATATCTCTGATATTCACAGGAAAATAAATTTAATTGATACTACCTTTGAAATAACGAAAAACATTTGTAACCATGACAAGTTTAGTAAATTATCAATGTGTCAAACTGTATTAGTAATTTTGGAACAAATCATACCGCAGTTACACAATCAAGGTTATGTACTGACTGAATTGACAGGGCAAAAGAAGCGAGTTAAACGCTCATACATTGATGGTGTAGGTAATATATTTAAATTATTGTTCAGAACATTAGACTCTGAAGATGCTAAGAAATACGATGAGGAAATTGAAAAGTTAAGTAAAAATGAACATGACGTATTAGCTTTGTTAAAAACTCAATCTAATATTGTAAAAACTACCATAGCTAACTTTAATAACAGTATTACTGATTTTACGTCTAATGAAAAGATATTCAATAGGAATTTAGAAAATGTTGAAATTAAATTATTTGATATATCTTTAAAACAAGACTTGGATGAACATCATCATCATCAGCCTATTAATGTCCCCACTGCTGGGGCACAGGCCTTCCCTATAGATGGAATAGGGAGATTGGGCCATGACCCACCACGCGGGCCCAGTGCGGATTGGTGGGTGCTAACGACTGCAGATGCAGCCGGGACCAACAGCTTAACGTGCCTTCCGAAGCACGGAGGAGCTTTTTCGGTCACCAATCCAATGACCGACCACTGCGAAAGTTGCTTAACTTCAACGATCGCAGCCGAACGCGCTAACCACTTGCGCCATCGAGCTCCTCAACACACAAACATTTTATAATAACAGTTTTAATTCGATTGGAAAATTATGTAACGGAAATATTACTAAATGCGCAAAATCAAAAATGATCATTTAAATAAGATAGAAAAGGATAGTATTATTCAATTATGTAAGGAATAGAACCATACATTTCATTTAGAAGGAGATTCGTTGACGACAACTGAAACTATTAAACATGAAATACCAACGACATCACAGAAACCTGTAAACACAAAATCTTATAGGTATCCTGAAGCACTAAAAGAAGACGTAAATGAACAAATAAATAAACTTTAAAAAGATGGAATCATAGAACCATCAAATAGTCCATGGAATTTGCCAGTCTGGATAGTTCCTAAAAAGACTGATGCATCGGGAAAAAAGAAATGGAGGTTAGTTATCGATTATAGAAAGTTAAATGACATAAGTATTGGTGATGTGTATCCATTACCACAGATTAATGATATTTTAGATCAGTTAGGACATAGTAAATATTTTACAACACTAGATTTAACATCTGGGTTTCACCAAATTACAATGAATCCAGAAGATCAAATAAAAACAGCTTTCAGTGTTCCCTAAGGACACTATGAATTCACAAGAATGCCTTTCAGACTGAAAAACACTCCGTCTACATTCCAACGGTTAATGAATAATGTATTAACAGGGTTACAGGGCATTAAATGCTTTGTTTATTTAGATGATAATTCCGTAAATTACTATGTCATCATAGTAATTTACCGAAGTTCATTAGAAGGTCATAATTTGAAACTAAAGAATGTATTTAATAGACTATCAGAGCACAATTTAAAACAACAGGCTGATAAATGTGAATTTTTAAAAACTGAAGTAATGTATTTAGGTCATCTCATTACTCAAAATGGTGTTAAGCCTGATCCTAAAAAGATTGAAGCTGTAAAAAATTTTCCCATATCCCAAAATCTCAAAGAAATAAATAGTAATAATAAAAAGTTTTCTCGGATTAGCAGGATATTACCGAAGATTTATAGAAAATTTCAGTCAACTTACTCAACCTTTAACTAAGCTTTTAAAGAAAGATCAACAATTTGATTGGACTAGTCTGCAACAAAATTCATTTGAAGTCTTAAAGGAAAAATTATGTGAAGAACCAATATTAAAATATCCAAATTTTTCTGAACATTTTAATTTAACTACAGACGCAAGTAACTTCGCTATTGGAAGTGTGTTATCACAAGGACTTCCTTCAGAAGATCTTCCTATAGCTTACGCTAGTCGAATATTAAATAAAACCGAAATAAATTATTCCACTACAGAAAAGGAACTTTTAGCGATTGGGTGGTCTGTAAAACATTTTCGACCATATTTATATGGCAGAAAATTCCGTATCTTTACCGACCATAAACCACTAGTCTGGTTATTCAACGTAAAAGATCCGGGTTCACGTTTAGTTAGATGGAGATTACTTCTTGAGGAATATGATTATGAAATAATATACAAACAAGGTAAACTTAATCATAACGCAGACGCTTTAAGTAGAATAAAATTAAAAAATGATAACGAAGAAACATTATTAGAAAAGAAACATATTAATATAACCACGAAAAGTAGTGATACGTATTCATTTTTCCTGGAAGAAATACAAAGGAAACCAATTTTATTTAATAATCTGGAAGAACACAATGGCAAGATATCTAGCAATGCTAATGAAGTTATAATTACTTCGTGTGATTTAGATAGTCTTAATGACAAGAGTTTATCACGACATGAACAACTCGTAGAAAAACTTCGTTTAAAAACACCTAAACTGTATGATACTTCGTTGATACAAGAAAATGGAAGAATACTGTTGTTTTCTTTTGTAAAATTAAATAAAAAAAAAAAAGTTAAATTTTTGTAAATAATTGGAATAAGGTGTCATATGAGGATATTTTTGAGTGTCTGAAAATTTTAAAATATCAAATTTTTGAGAATAAGTTTTAGTGAATTTGCGCACTTAGCTTTAAAATGGCATAAGGTAAGAACAAAATTTAAGTTAAATTTTAGAATTATCCGATACATATTCAGCGATACAAACATAAGCATAAATGTGTATCATATCAACTCCCAAAAAGGAAGAGATACTCGCCATTCTTGAAGAACACCATGCAAATCCTATTTCAAGACACATAGGATTCCATAAAACTTATAAGAAAATTAAGTCATTATATAGATGGGATACTATGAAGAAGGATATTAAAGAATATATTCGCAAATGTAAATCATGTCAGGAGAATAAAGTAAATAGAAAAAAGAACAAAATGCCGATAGAAATTACTTCGACTTCTACTGAAGCCTTTGAAAAAATTGCTTTAGATATCGTAGGGCCATTGCCTATGACAGAAAATGGCAATAAATATGTATTGACACTACAAAATCATCACATCACAAAATACTCTCAAGCTTATGCACTACCCCAAAATGATGCTGAAACTATAGCTGATTGTTTACTTGTAAGTAAACTTGTAAACTTTATTTGTAAATTTGGTAGTCTAAAAATTCTTTTAACGGACCAAGGTGCAGATATTATGTCGAATTTGCTAAAAGATGTTGCAAAAATATTTAAAATAAAAAGAAATAATACTACTGCTTATCACCCTCAGTCTAATGGAGCTCTAGAAAGGAGTCATAGTACATTAGCTGATTATCTTAAACATTATGTAAATAACGAACAAAGTAATTGGGATAAATGGTTAGATTTTGCTGTTTTCCTATAATAAAGTGTGTTCGTAAATAACGAGTAATTCCTCTCCAGCACCCCTCTGACATCATCGGCTCACAGTACGCGCGCGCTTTACCTATACAAGTTTTTCATTCAAATAATATGATATTAAACTACAAATAGACAATAACTCAGATGCATTTCCTTATTTTACATTGATATTTTGTTTTACATTTACACATCTAACTAAAATCTCAAAAACCAAGCAGTTTTGAGGAAGCCCTCAAAACTGCTTGATTTTTAAGATTTTAGTAAGATGTGTAATTGTGGGTTGAGACCACTTATAAAAATAATCAGAGCTTGATTTTTTAACAGATTTATGTTTGCTTCGCGAGCTTCCTTGCTTAATTTAGGGTCTAAAGATTTAATTAATTTAATGTAACAATTTTCTATTCTATTCAAATAATTTAAAACAGGTTCGTTATGATTTTGCCTGCATGAATTTAATTCTAGTTGCCATTGAGCAAAAGTACGCTTTTCTGAATAGTTCTCTAACAGATGATTTTTTAAGTCTTCCGATGAATTAAATGTTCTATTTAAGAGAGTTGCTCTTAAATTACCATCTATCTTTGACAGAGCTATCGAAACGAATGCCATTTTGTATATTGGGAGTATTAATGCATAAGCATTGTTACAATTATCAATAAAAACGTGTAAATTAGATTTATCTCCATTATAACGCGTAATCATTCTTCTGCTAAACCAATATCTATAAATCCACCTTGAGTGTCGCTTGATGATGAATCTGAGACCGACATTTTAATTATTTCAATCAAAACAATATATCTATTAATTCCTTCTAAAATAAATGTATCGCTAAAAATAATATCTTAATCTAATTCTTAATTTCACGAATGAAATTTTGATACACAGTAGCACTCACGTGGGTTTTTTTTAAACACTTTCACCCAAATGGAACTCATGTGGTGATTTACTGCGGAGTCTTCTGGTCTTTGTGTGCTCGTTTTCTAAGGTGTCTGTTGCGCTGCCGTAGCTCAGCCCTCAGGATCGATGAACTCTTATTACCAGCGCCTTCAAAATCACAGCCGACGAATGCGGTACGTAGTCAATCAGAGACAGTACTACGCCTTTATACCGATTCTTGAATCACGTCGTTAGTACTTGCGTCTTGACATGTGCGAGTAGTAGCTGAACGTTGAACAGGAACGACAGTTTTCACTACCAAACATTTTGCTTCACTTTATGAATGTTCCGTTTTAACCGAACGCATCCCACTTCTGACACCAAAAATATGTAAAGCGCGCTCGTACTGTGAGGCGATGATGTCAGAGGGGTGCTGGAGAGGAATTACTCGTTATTTACGAACACACTTTATTATAATATTTAACAACCACTTATGACGATGGTTATTGAAGAACTGCAGAAGAACTGACTGTCTCAAGGGTAGAGGCGTTTTTATATTGAGATATTTATCACTAATGAATGAGTGAATGCTCACCACGACCCTTGTACAGCGTACATAATCTTATCTATTACTAAGAGTCAAACATTACTCGGTACGTATAATAGTACAAATAGGATAAACATCATTATGACTATCTTTCTTCATACTATCTTTAGTCTTAATGAACGTTAATGAGCCTGAGAATTTAACGTTCATAAGACTGGTAAACAAATCTAGTAAGTATGGGAGTATCAAACAAAGAAATAATACAGTTGGATGATAAAATATAGGGACTTAGGTCCATAGGTCTATTACAATTCATTTTACATAACACACTTGGCATAATCTTCTTTAAACGAATATTTGTAAGGCATATTTTTTATTAAGTACAATTATTAATTGGCTGAATGTTTGTATGTCCGAATGCGCAATAGCATATTTTTAAGGTGGCAGAATTTTACAAAGTATTATCTTTATTACCTTAATAATTTATATTATATTTATTTGTTTAACTTGTTTCAGTTTGTCTTTCTGTTTGTTTTTTAGTTTAAATCCTGTCCGTGCGTACTGTCTCATAAACAGGATGTGGCTACCTTTGGTAAAAATTTTCTGCATAATTTCTCTAAGCATAATCAGTATTTATGATCCGTAGGTTAGATTAGGTTAATGTTGTGACCTTGTCTTAGCGCGGGCCATAGCCAGACAAAGCGCCAGTCACCATAGATAACATACAAAAAAAAACAAGGAAAAGTTAGTTTTTGTTTGCCAAAACACGATTTTTAATGTGGACTTTCTGCGGTATGATGGTTCTGCTGTTTAATTATTGTGAATATTCGATTTAGTCCTAAAGATCTTTCTGGCTTACAAAATTATGCGTTTGAATGTCTGCTAAATAAGTGAACGCCAAATAATTTTCTGCAAAATGAAGTTTATGTCATCCACTAATATGCACGCATAATAATATTATGACAATATACAAGGTAGACCTAATTTTGTAAGATGTTCAAAACATTGCCAACATTTTTATAGTACCAATAAATTACTATTTTTATTTATGAAGCGTACTCTTACATTGGGACCCTTGTTATTGCCCTTATACTGTAAACTCGGATTATATCGGTAAATACAATTACTTTATATTTTATTGGGACTTTATACTATGGGCCTCATCTTACAGAGGACCACAAAAACAAAAACATGTAATTATAACAAAATAGGGCTCTCAATTTTTTGAGTTTATTATTTTAAGAATAAAAACGTATGATAAAAAATCTAGTTATATTTTCTTTAGATTTAAACATCAAGCAGTTACATGCTTTAAAAAAAATAAGAATAATAATTATTATTTTGAGTTCCGTTCCGTCTCGTCCTGACTTGTTAGGATTCCGTTAGAACCAATTCCGTCCCTTTACATTCCGTTCTGATTTTTATATAAGTTGTTTAGTTGGTTCGAAATCATAGGTTTTTTTTAAATAGTTTGTCTAAAGCTGAACATTCAGTCGATACGATAGATAGTACAAAGCCAACGCACTGTTATTCAAATGAGGGTAAACATTGTGACACAATTAGGGCGCAAATGAGTCGCTTGCTCGGTTGTTGATCAAGTCGAACTTATCGGCGCGGTGGCTGTCGGCGTGTTGAAATTTATGCGATTGGAGTGTATGCGCCGAATTATTGATTACTAAGGTACGATTGTATGTTGCGTTTTTTGAAATCTTAAAAGAGAATTCTTGAAATAGGTAAGGTTTGGTACGGCAAATGTTCGCAAAAGACATTTCAACTTGGAAAGCCATTGTCACCGTATCAACTCGAGCTTCATAGCTATTATGTAAGATGCAATCTTACTTACGATCTCATTTAATAAAATACTGGCTTCTTCTACAGACATAGCCACATTTTGTCTTGTAATGTCGTAATGCATATATCAAACTAATGTCTAAAATGGCAGTTACCGAAATCAGAAATGCGATTTCATTTTAAAAAAGCGCCCTATTCTTTGTATGAAACTCCCTAATGCAACGCACACACAGGGTGAAGTGCCAATATAAGAAACACATTGTAGCAATTCCTGGTTAACGCTAAAAAGTAACTTTTTTCATTGGTCCATCGCCTTTTAAAGTATTTGATAAAAGAAGTTCTTGGTATGTAGTTACTAAATACTTCCTTGATATCGGAATCCGATTCACTATCGGAGGCACTTTCACTCGAAAGATATTAGAAACAGATAAAACTTTCTATCAGGTTGGAAAGTTGGGCAGAAAAGTTCGTGGAACGGTAGTCTAATTGATTTTTATTGTGAACCCAATGGGAACGCTGTTTCATTGGAATGTCTTTATTCCAAAAATTGCTCTGGATACTTGTTGTCTCTCACTTTTACAGTTTGAATTTGATATTTATTTGACGTTTTGAATATCATCCAAAGACTCAAAATTTTAATTCTTTATAAAATATTGTATGGAAACCTTTTTCATACTCAAACGGTTCTCCTAGGGTGAATAAAGAATTCGGTTATGAGCACAGCGCCTACAATGCAAGATGCTACTGCTGCAAATACCTAACACATCAATACAATACAAAAACTCTTTATTAAACACCACGAAAAATATTGAACATTAAGCACAAAAATATTTAGTACAAGTGATGCAATAGGCGGCCTTATCGCTTAAAGCGATCTCTTCCAGGCAACCTTTGGATGGAGAGGATTAGAAGGAAGTGGGAGAGACGGCAGTGTAAATCGATAGTATAACATAATCGATCAATATCCTAAGAAGCAGATTGCCTACTCATAAATGCCTAGACATTCTGATTGCCTTAATGTTATTTCATCTACAAATCGAAATGTCTACTCGTAAAATGCACTATGTCTCTTTAATGCCTAATAAGCGAGTTTGTTTAGAAACTCTTGCTGTAAATCGATAGCACTTGAAAATTATAAATTAGTCTATTTTGTTGTCATGCTCAGGTTTCAGTTTAAAAAAAACATTTGCATTTTTGGGAATGTTTAAGGGTATTTTTTTATTTTTGAAGTGAAAACTTCTTTAGCAGCGTTGTACACTTTTTTGTATGGGTAAAAAATGTTAAACCCGCGTCAGGTTAAACACGTGTTGACTTTCAATATATTGGACGAAACAGAGTAATATTCTATTTTACCGTATTATAATAATAAGTCTCTATCTAGGACGTCCACGTAGCAGCTTTATTGCGAAGAAAATGCATTTTTTTTACAATAAAATGTGATTCATGCAAGTTGATTTTTTTACAATAGAAGTGCGCTTAAACGTGATTCATGTAAGTTGATTTTTCTTAGAGATAAACTTTTTTAATGTAATACAAATCAAAAATGCACAATGTTAATATTCAAGGTTTCACTTCTGCACTCCCGGAGTGCAACCCGTCGTTTTTTTTTTTAATTCATATTTAAAGATTTAAATTGGCGGTTGACAGCAAACATTATGGTCACGATACAATGTAGGCAATCTGCTTCATAGTCAATTAGCGTTTTAGGTATTATTGGGGCAATGGCATCTTTCATTCTAGTCAAAATGACGTGTTAGACATTATTGCAGCAGTGGCATCTTGCATTTCAGGCACTGTGCTCATAACCGAATGAATCTGGTATCAAATTTAATTCTTTGCTTGTTCGAATAGTAAGTTCCCCTTTATTCAGTGAACGAATGAACTCAAAGGAGTAATTTGTCACAACTTTGGTAGTATTTTTGTACAGCATCAACCAAAATGCGTTGTTACTCGGTCTTTAGTTAAAAATGCCATAAATGCATTAATTCGATAGGTGTTTATGAATATAGTTATAGAAACACTCCACTCATCCTATATTTAAAACTGCATACTAAATGTATTCGAAACCAAATATTTCAAAGGTACATAACATAAATATTTTTACGGTTAGCAAAATTTTATGGTGTAGATCGGCAGCTTTTAACAAAAACGTAAAATATATAATAATATGAGTAATATTTGTAGACGTTTATCATGTATGTCGTATTTCCCTTTTATTTTTTTTGATCTAAGCTATAGTAATAGTTTCTTACTTCATTATGTTTTTATTTTAAGATAAAATCTTAATTTTTATTTTTTTAAGCATGTAACTGCTCGATGTTTAAAGCTATAGAAAATATTACCAGATAAAAATCCACGTGGACCAGGCAGCAGACGAGACTCGAACCAGCACCCTTCGCTATCCGGGCGAATGCACTGACCATTATGCTACCGCGGCCCTGATGGCCGTGTCGAATTTTTTCTAGCCTTTCTTAAGCTTCAAGGCAGCGTCATCGAGGAAGGGTTCTAGTCCCGTCTGCTGCCTTATCCGCGTGCTTTTTTTTACAAAAAGGAAAAAATCTTAAGAATTCTTTACATGAAATCTTAAAAAAAAAAATCAAGTAATTTCGACATTTAAGTATAGTTTCTAGCTTCATTCTTAGTAAGGCTTAGCCTTAATAACTCAGCCGGGCATGCAATCCAGATTCATCAAAGAAACAGCGCCGTAAATTGCCAATCATGCCACAAAACGGGGATCCGATGATCCAAACAACAATATACCTAGTATCTACGTACATATATGGAAACATCAAATTTATTGTTACCCCCATTTTTAGCCAATAACCGTTTTAGTGGATTTATAAACGATTAAATGGGACCCCTCAATGATCCCGTCCGATTTATGGCATTTAAAGGATATTCCATTCTATAAGATCTTATCTGAACGACTCCAATTTTAATCTCCCACTGTGAACAGTTCAAGCGAAAGAAAGTCTTAATACTGGATTGCTATACGATCGTTTTTGGAATATCTGACAGACATTAACAGAAAAGTTTCCAGCAGTTGAATATTTTTAACGATGCGTGCAGTTGCTTGTTTTTGTTGCTTCAAATAAAAAAGTTAGAAAATAATGTTTTAAAGTTACGGAGTACCTATTGGGAAAAAAATACAGTGGTTTTAGTTTTTAATTTTTTGTTCAGTGATAGGTAGTAATATAGTCTGAACATAACGTTTAGTAAATTTTATTTATTTAAATACTTTTCAACTAATCTCAAAACAGCATGAAAAAGCACAGAATGACCCACCTACTAATTGCACGCAGCTAGTATATAATGCAAATAAATTAAGTATTGACTTAAGTACATCTTATAAAAGAACATAATATTGTATAAAACATAGGTATAAACTGATGTTTTTTACTTTCTATTGAAAAAGATTCTAGGGTGACATGTTTGAGTTGAATTTCGAAAATATTTAAAAAAAATATGATTTTCATTTATCTTAACCGTCTGTATAATAAAAAATTAAAATAATTAAAAACTTTATCCGATGCATCTGAATATTTTTAGTTACAATTTGATGTTTTTAACCTCAGGCTAAAGTCATTATAAGGGTGATGTGACTAAAGTATTAAAATCACTTAAAAATGAAATTAAAACAAGTTGTAAATAGTAATAGTACGCACATAATACCAACTTAGAATATAATTATAATAAACAAGACCAAGGAACAGCTAATTAATAATTCTCAAAGAAATAGGAGCATAAATGGAAGAAAAAATCAATTTTAAGTTTATATCGGATTTTAGAATACAAATGTCACCCAAACTCTTCGTAGACATTAATTTGCTTTGGCAAAAGCGTTTACAAACAATTAAGTTTAAACTCGAGACGGTATGACATTTTCACTCCTTTGTGTTGTCGCATCGTAATCCAGAAGATCGGGTTTCGACAATGGGAGTTTTCCTTTCAAATTACAGATAAAATTACCAGTTTTCAATAGGACTTAAACCCCAACTCGTGACGCACAAAAGCAACAACAGTCGAGATAGAAAAGTTTAGCCCGAAATCTGATTAGCTTGGCCTGTGTCGGTGAAGTTTTGGATTGCTGGCCTATTTGTGTCTCGATTTCAATATCCCAGTACATATCAGATGCAAGCAACTTATACGGTTTGTTTTGTTGTCAGGGAAACCAGTTTTATTAGCAAACCTTTTAAATGTGTTTGAACGCTTCTTTGTATCCTTAATTCTAAAAGATGCAAATCGTAAGTGAGACGCAAATTTATGCGCCGTCTTATTACGACCCTGATGACATAAAATCCTGAAAAGATACGGAACCTCAAGAATTATTTAAGATCTCTATTTAACTTGCGTTAAACTTGCTTCAAAGGCTGGTTTTATAGTTATGTCATGCCGGCAACAGGCAACTACTAACCCTATACATCTCCGAGCGAGCGCGCTCGCGATAAATCCAGCCAAAGTGTTTTGTTCATTGATGGGTGTGCGTAAAAAAATTGTAGTGATACTTTGATTGCTAGGAAATCTTGGAAGTAGATGAACCCATTTATTCAAATGTTTTATTTGCTTGCAGAAAGTAAATCACTATTTGTAACAAAAAGCTACTCAAAATTTAGGGGGACATTACAAAACAATATTCTTCTGGGCAACAGCCAAACCTCGAGGAAGTTGCACAAGTATATATTATAACTTTTCTCCAGCAGAACGACAAAACACTACAACAAACAAAACACGATCTACACACCGCTCTACCGCATTGTGCGAAACGAGGCGTCTACGTGACCCTATTTCAAATGTAGTTTCAGAATTACGTAGACTTTATTACTCACCAATAAGGTTCACACCGCGACAGACACCGACATAAACGCGTCGAAAATTGAATATGACATGTGCCATGATACCTGTCTGCCTTCACGTTGGCCATTTTCCTTGCTCTGACAGGCAAGATCAGTAGTAAATTCCTATTTTTGTGTGCCGATCAATGGTGGTACCCACATTAGGGTATTGTGAAGACGGTATCGAATTGTTCGATGTGGAAATAAATGGGATTTGTAGATGCAAAGGAACTTGGCCAATAAAATATTTTATTTAGATTGGTTACAATTTTGAACTATTATTTTTGAAGTAAAAACTTCTTTAGCGGCGTTGTCCACTTTTTTTTGTATGGGTAAAAAATGTTAAACTCACGTCAGGTTAAACACGTGGGCTGATCGCATTATAACACACAATAACATTGGAAAGGTTGTTGACTTTCAATATATTGGACGAAACATAGTAATATTTTATTTTATCGTATTATAATAATAAGTTTCTATCTAGGACGTGGCAGCTATATTGCGAAGAAAATGCATTTTTTTATAATTTCATGTCAAATATAAATAGATGTCGCTAGGTGCGCTTAAATGTGATTCATGTAAGTTGATTTTTTCTGAGAGATAAACTTTTTAATGTAATATAAATTGTCATGTTTGTGTACGATAGCGCAATAAATAAATATTGTATTCTACCACATACATGATAGAACTTTTATACTGATAATTAAAGCAATTCGTGCAAAATTATTCCCTAACCATTCCAAAATATCAAAAATGCACAACATTAATATTCAAGTTTTCACTTCTGCCGGCAAACCCGGAGTGCAACCCGTCGTTTTTTTTTACCTTTAAGGGATCTGCTAAAAAATATTATTTTATAAAACTGTTACATGCTTTGATGATATAATAATATCAAGCACTACAAAGGAAATTTCCTTGTTTATCGATTTTGAAACTTTTGCATGAAAGACGTTGTCATAAGCACTGCACTAAACGAATTAGCTCAGAACTACAGGTGCGACATGAGTTTAATTAACAAGCACCAAACAAAACAATCTAATAAGCAAAGTTGAGTGGAAAGTCGTACGCGGCGTATTGTCGTCGCATAACATAAGATTATGCGAGTTATAGATAACATTTGTCACAACAACTTTCTTCTAAAACCGTCAAAAACGCCTTTAGCATACTAGGGTGGCGAAACACGGTAGCAAAGATTTTTTTTTTATTATTAATCCCCGTTTTGTTACAGGTCTTTATATTGTGTTTTGTTTTCCATTCTTTTGTTTTCTTTTTTGTGCTTCTCTTTTTTTGGTTTTTGAAGTTATACTTCTTTAGGCGCGTGATGAAAAAATTATGAGAGTGAAATTTTAAGATGCGCGCGCATCACTGTAACACAAAATTTTAACAGCATGAAGTTGGTCGCTTTCACTAAGAAAATCTACCAACAAAATAGAAATAGAATCTCTATTTTGTGGGTGCTAACGACTGCATTGTGAAGGCCTATCAAAAATATTTATTAATCTGGAACAACGGAACCAAAGCGCGATTCAGGAGACCAAAAACCACATCTTTATTTTTTGTAATAAAGTAACAGTTATAGGTATTCATATTTATAATATTTATCCACATGTATCTAGTTTGTATATTCGGAATACGTGTTTGAGTTTCATACAAGTGCAAATCACATATGTTCTAATAAATTATATTCAGTAGCGATTTTAATTGAATATTTTGATTATTTATTTATTTTTTCAAATTAAAACTGAACTTTATTGACTGTGTCCTTTTCCAGACTTTTTATTAATTTATTGTAATTAATTATTTGCATGCAATTAAAAACTAATTTTAAACGATGCCAAAGAAGGATAACTTCTCACGCGCCTACATAAGTACACGCACCCATTTTTTTTAAATTTTTTTTTACGGTAGCAAAGTTGCGGTAACCTATCTTAAACTATAAATTTGTATCGTGTTTGCTGCATCTCGCTCTATCTGTCTGTGAATTCCTATAATTGTATCTCTATCTGTATAGTATTTCTGTTTCTCGCGAACCTCGTTTCACAGGGTCATGACGCCGCGGTGCTGCCATTGCAATTTCGCTGCTGGGACAAAAGCAAACAAAGGAAATCACAAACAGATAGAGTGAGTTGCAACATCTTCGTTTCACCACGTCGTCGGTGTAAAAGCAGGGTAAAAGGCTTAAAAAAAAGTACCTACAATTTTTGTATTATTCCAGGTGACCTATTGAAACAATCTCAGAAATTAATAACCAAAAAGCGATCGCTTCATAACGATAGATACCATAACATTACGATACGAGTTTTATAATGCTATTTAATATTATTCTATCTGTAAGATTATAAAACTGAGTGCTGAAAAAGATAATAAATACATTATCAATGCATTCGCCTGGATAGCGAAGGATGCGAGTTCGAGTCCCGTCTGCTGCCTAGCCCGCGTGGATTTGTTTCTAGTAAAAATTTCTTTATATTTAAACATATAGCAGTTACATGTTTAACATATATATTGTATATATATGTATTCATATTTTAAAGAGAAATATTTCCCGCTTCTAACTTATCGCTTGCACCACACTTAAACTTATTTCTGTCGCCCGGGACTGCGGTTTAAACTTAGTTAACGTGTCGTTGAGCCACATAACGTCCTCAGTCGTAATTGCCGGAATAATTATATACACTTACTATAGACACTGCTCATTTGTAAGATTATTTGTATTACTTCTCTTACAATTTTATCTTAATCCAATCATATTCACATAAGATATATAAGAACTAATATAGTTTCTCAGAAAAGAAATAACGCCCACTAACTGAATCTTGTTTATTGGGTATGCATTAATATTGACATCTAATATCATTAGATATCTTTGTAATATGTTTTTGAACTGTAAACTTCTTTAGGGGCGTTGTACACTTTTTTTTGTATGGGTAAAAGATGTTAATCCCGCGTCAGGTTAAACACGTGGGCTGATCGCATAATGACACACAATAAAGTTGGAAAGGTATTGACTTTCAATATATTGGACGAAACAGTAATATTTTATTTTATCGTATTATAATAATAAGTCACGTCCACGTGGCAGCTTTATTGCGAAGAAAATGCATTTTTTACAACAGATGTCGCTAGGTGCGCTTAAATAGTGATTCATGTATGTTGATTTTTCTGAGAGATAAACTTATTTAATGTAATATAAATTGACATGTTTGTGTAGGACAGCGCAATTAATAAATATTGTATTCTACCACATACATGATAGTACTTTTATACTGATAACTAAAGCAATTCGTGCAAAATTATTCCCTAACCATTCCAAAATATCAAAAATGCACAACGTTAATATTCAAGTGTTTTTGTTTTTTTTTATGTTGCATTTGTTTATTTTGTTAAATATTTATAGGCACATCATAATATAATTGGTATTGTGGTAATTTACGAATATAAGCAACTTCTAATAAGAGTAAAATTCCATTCACTTTAAAGTAAACGAAATATTAATTCAGAATACGTCGTCGGGCTTAATTTTAATAACAGCCACTGAGGGATAAACCACAAAAGCGGCGTACGCAAGGAGTTCAGAACTTTAAGAAATTAAATTATAAATGAAGTGGGAATCGCGAAGTTATCCCTTTTCGGATTACAATCGCATTTCAACAGGGAGGTATGAGAACATTTCATATTTCGGTTGCGGGCACTCTCATAAGACTCCACGTGCAGAAACCCGATGGCGTAGTAATTAAATCGTTTTGTGGAACTTTGGCAACTTTGGCAATAGCCGTTTTCTTTATTAACGCTATAAGAATTTCGAAGGTACATCAGTCACATCTTTTATTTAAACTTCCAAAATCTTTGTCGCAAACTCTGCAGCTAAGCTACGACTATACGAAACCATGTACCGGTGGTCGCTATCCGGCACATGTGGTTCTACTTTTATTAAAAATAAAATGATGTCTTATTTCAGTAAAATATCCTATCTTCAATATTTAATATACTCGTACTTACACGTCACGTTGTTTGTCCGGGATGGACTCGGAAACTACTTAACAGATTTTAATCTTTGCACATCGTGTGCAGTTTGATCCAACTTGAAAGATAGGATAGCTTACATGTCTATTTATAGTCGCAATATTATTTTATTCCAAACTAGCGGCTCGTTCTCGCTTCGCTTCGGTGTAGAGCTGAAGTGTTGATTACAGTTTTTGTTCTCAGGCTTGTATTATACACAATGACATTCATCTATGATTCTTCTTATACCTGCATGCAAAGTCTCAGCCCGATCGGTTTAAAATTGACAAAGTTTCATACAAACTTTCATTCATTATTTTATCCCCTTGGGGGTAGAATTGACCAAAATCCTTTCTTAGCGGATGCCTACGTCATAACATCTACCTGCATGCCAAATTTCAGACAAATCCGTCCAGTGGTTTGGGCTGTGCGTTGATAGATCACTATGTCAGTCAGTCACCTTTGAGTTTTTATATATATAGATATTAATGTAAAAATATATATATGTATGTATAAACATGCATGACTTAGGTACAAATGCTCGTATTCATCATACTAACATTTGCTCCAGCGGGATTCGAACGGGAACTCTGATTAGGCAGTCTTCAGAATGTGTGTACCCGACTTGCCCCACTTCAGCACTCGGGACTCAATTCTAGGTTTGTCTTGATAATTTATTTGTTCTTGAAGTATCTCAGGCAAGTGATTTTGAACTGCTTGTACTAAGTAGATGTATCTTTATACCTGACTAGCGGCCCGCCCTCGCTTCGTTTCGGTGTAGAGCTGAAGTGTAGACTACAGTTTTTGTTCTCAGGCTTGTATTATACACAATGACATTCATCTATGATTCTTCTTATACCTGCATGCAAAGTCTAAGCCGATCGGGCTTAAAATTGACAAAGTTTCATACAAACTTTCATTCCCTATTTTTCCCTTCGGGGGGTAGAATTGAGAAAAATGCTTTCTTAGCGGATGCGTCATGACATCTACCTGCATGCCAAATTTCAGCCCGATCCGTCCAGTGGTTTAGACTGCGCGTTGATAGAGCACTATGTCAGTTAGTCACCTTGAGTTTTATTTATATAGATATCCTGAAAACCTCGCCTACAGTTTTACAGTACAGATTCTTTTCTAATTAATTATTTTACATTGTAACTGATATCAACGCCACAATTTCAACGATGCGGCCGAATACGGCCTAAAACAGCGCTGCCCTCGCCATTTTTTTTATTAGTAAATTCAACAGCTTTTTTAGTAATCACATGAGTAAACATATTTAAAAACCAAGTCAGTTAGTTCCAGCGTTCCACGACATTGAAGAATTATCTCTGAAGCAAATTGAAAATTGTCTTCTAGAAAATACAAAATTACAAAAATTTGAGTAAGTACTTATTATGATGACACAAAGTTGGTTGTCTATGGTAATGAATAAAAAATCACACGTTTTAAATCGGTTATATATTAACAAAGACATTGATAATATATTGCATATATTGACAGTTTCTTAAGTTTATAATATAAATAAATAACAGAAACAAAATAAAAAAACAAGTTAGTTTCGTTTAAAACACAATCAATAGGTATATAATAAAAAATAAATTTAATATAGTTTGATAGGGGAAATAAATAAAGATAAGGTTAAATAATAATTAAGTAACATTGTTCTTTAGACTCGACTTCAAAAGTTCATATATATTGAAAATATCAAATCATTCTTGAATCCGAAGTCAGGATGTTATCTTAGATGCTGAAAACGAAAGAAAAATATGCAGCTAAAACTTAAAGTAAGCTATCTTGGAAAACTAAGCCCCAAGAGCACTGATTACTTGATACTTACTTCTTAACCAAGAGCTCCTATTTTAACCTTCACTAAATTCTTTGTTTCGTTTATTTGATCAGCGGTCAGTTCTCGCTCGCTATTTTCGGAAAGAAATATATACAGCCACCATCAGTTCCATCGGTATAGATGCGCTGAATTTATTTATTAACAGGCTGCGTCATCAGAATTATAAATTCTGCAAAATTATGAAACGTCATTAATAAATAAATCAGTGCATCTATATCGTTGGAACTTGTTGAAGTGAAAACTTCTTTAGCGGCGTTGTACACTTTTTTTGTATAGGTAATAAATGTTAAACTCGCGTCAGGTTAAACACGTGGGCTGATCGCATCATGACACACAATAAAATTGGAAAGGTGGTTGACTTTCAATATATTGGACGAAACATAGTAATATTTTATTTTATCGTATTATAATTATAAGTCTCTATCTAGGACGTCCACGTGGCAGCTTTATTGCGAAGAAAATGCATTTTTTTACATTAGATGTGTTAAACGTGATTCATGTAAGTTGTTTTTTCTGTGCTTTTTTAATGTAATATAAATTGTCATGTTTGTGTAAGATAGCGCAATAAATAAATATTTGTATTCTACCACATACATGATAGTACTTTTATACTGATAATTAAAGCAATTCGTGCAAAATTATTCCCTAACCATTCCAAAATATCAAAAATGCACAACGTTGACATTCAAGTTTTCACTTCTGCCGGAACTCCCGGAGTTTTTTTTTATTTAATGAGTGGTATGCGTGAAAACCTAAGAAGCTATTATACAGCTACTGGTAAAAGTAACATCACATGTGTAGATACGGCACTTTTATATGTCAAAAGGGTGGGAAACAGGCGTATGGCCCACCTGATGGCATTTTTTTTGAGTGTGTATGTTGTTGGTTGCATATGACCTTTACAGCGTCACCGGGTTTGGGGACGGCGAGATCCAAAGGGAATCTCAAGCCGAGAATCGGAGTGCCTCTAGAGGTATTCCAGGCGGATGGCATCTCCCCACGGCGGGAGGCTCCTCTCCGTCTGGAGCCGCTAGACCACTCGAATCTGAGGGGATCGGCTCAACTAGATGGCGTCTCTGAAACTCGGACCTCGGTTCTAGTTAGCCGTTGTCGTGGTGATGACAAGCGGCCGCCATAACTTATAGATAACCACTTTTGCTATAGAGCTATTACTTTGGAGGCTAGTAATTGGTTCTAAGCTTGGCCCTATAAAAACTTAGCCATATGTCATGCCTACTACACGAAGTCTCCCACAAAGATAATCCTCCAAAGACCCGTGGTCTCACTGGTTTTTACTAATCTGTGCTACACGAGGTGGGGCATAGCGGATTAGCCGCTCGAATTGGAGCGCCCGCCTGGGGTAGTAATCTCCACCCCAGAAGATCACAGTAAAATGACATTATCTTTTGGTGGAGTTGTGTTCCTGTCGGTAAGTAAGGCTCGAGGGCTCCACGAGGTAGGGAATTGGGTCAGGGTAGGCAACAGTGCGAGTGATATTATTTGTATCGCAAAGATAAAATTATTTAATGAATTAAATTATAACCGAAAGAGGCTTTTTATCTCCTTCTTATGTTAAATCATGCTTTCTTCATAACATAAGAAGTGAAATGAAATGAAATGAAATGAAATGAAATGAAATGAAATGAAATGAAATGAAATGAAATGAAATGAAATGAAATGAAATGAAATGAAATGAAATGAAATGAAATGAAATGAAATGAAATGAAATGAAATGAAATGAAATGAAATGAAATGAAATGAAATGAAATGAAATGAAATGAAATGAAATGAAATGAAATGAAATGAAATGAAATGAAATGAAATGAAATGAAATGAAATGAAATGAAATGAAATGAAATGAAATGAAATGAAATGAAATGAAATGAAATGAAATGAAATGAAATGAAATGAAATGAAATGAAATGAAATGAAATGAAATGAAATGAAATGAAATGAAATGAAATGAAATGAAATGAAATGAAATGAAATGAAATGAAATGAAATGAAATGAAATGAAATGAAATGAAATGAAATGAAATGAAATGAAATGAAATGAAATGAAATGAAATGAAATGAAATGAAATGAAATGAAATGAAATGAAATGAAATGAAATGAAATGAAATGAAATGAAATGAAATGAAATGAAATGAAATGAAATGAAATGAAATGAAATGAAATGAAATGAAATGAAATGAAATGAAATGAAATGAAATGAAATGAAATGAAATGAAATGAAATGAAATGAAATGAAATGAAATGAAATGAAATGAAATGAAATGAAATGAAATGAAATGAAATGAAATGAAATGAAATGAAATGAAATGAAATGAAATGAAATGAAATGAAATGAAATGAAATGAAATGAAATGAAATGAAATGAAATGAAATGAAATGAAATGAAATGAAATGAAATGAAATGAAATGAAATGAAATGAAATGAAATGAAATGAAATGAAATGAAATGAAATGAAATGAAATGAAATGAAATGAAATGAAATGAAATGAAATGAAATGAAATGAAATGAAATGAAATGAAATGAAATGAAATGAAATGAAATGAAATGAAATGAAATGAAATGAAATGAAATGAAATGAAATGAAATGAAATGAAATGAAATGAAATGAAATGAAATGAAATGAAATGAAATGAAATGAAATGAAATGAAATGAAATGAAATGAAATGAAATGAAATGAAATGAAATGAAATGAAATGAAATGAAATGAAATGAAATGAAATGAAATGAAATGAAATGAAATGAAATGAAATGAAATGAAATGAAATGAAATGAAATGAAATGAAATGAAATGAAATGAAATGAAATGAAATGAAATGAAATGAAATGAAATGAAATGAAATGAAATGAAATGAAATGAAATGAAATGAAATGAAATGAAATGAAATGAAATGAAATGAAATGAAATGAAATGAAATGAAATGAAATGAAATGAAATGAAATGAAATGAAATGAAATGAAATGAAATGAAATGAAATGAAATGAAATGAAATGAAATGAAATGAAATGAAATGAAATGAAATGAAATGAAATGAAATGAAATGAAATGAAATGAAATGAAATGAAATGAAATGAAATGAAATGAAATGAAATGAAATGAAATGAAATGAAATGAAATGAAATGAAATGAAATGAAATGAAATGAAATGAAATGAAATGAAATGAAATGAAATGAAATGAAATGAAATGAAATGAAATGAAATGAAATGAAATGAAATGAAATGAAATGAAATGAAATGAAATGAAATGAAATGAAATGAAATGAAATGAAATGAAATGAAATGAAATGAAATGAAATGAAATGAAATGAAATGAAATGAAATGAAATGAAATGAAATGAAATGAAATGAAATGAAATGAAATGAAATGAAATGAAATGAAATGAAATGAAATGAAATGAAATGAAATGAAATGAAATGAAATGAAATGAAATGAAATGAAATGAAATGAAATGAAATGAAATGAAATGAAATGAAATGAAATGAAATGAAATGAAATGAAATGAAATGAAATGAAATGAAATGAAATGAAATGAAATGAAATGAAATGAAATGAAATGAAATGAAATGAAATGAAATGAAATGAAATGAAATGAAATGAAATGAAATGAAATGAAATGAAATGAAATGAAATGAAATGAAATGAAATGAAATGAAATGAAATGAAATGAAATGAAATGAAATGAAATGAAATGAAATGAAATGAAATGAAATGAAATGAAATGAAATGAAATGAAATGAAATGAAATGAAATGAAATGAAATGAAATGAAATGAAATGAAATGAAATGAAATGAAATGAAATGAAATGAAATGAAATGAAATGAAATGAAATGAAATGAAATGAAATGAAATGAAATGAAATGAAATGAAATGAAATGAAATGAAATGAAATGAAATGAAATGAAATGAAATGAAATGAAATGAAATGAAATGAAATGAAATGAAATGAAATGAAATGAAATGAAATGAAATGAAATGAAATGAAATGAAATGAAATGAAATGAAATGAAATGAAATGAAATGAAATGAAATGAAATGAAATGAAATGAAATGAAATGAAATGAAATGAAATGAAATGAAATGAAATGAAATGAAATGAAATGAAATGAAATGAAATGAAATGAAATGAAATGAAATGAAATGAAATGAAATGAAATGAAATGAAATGAAATGAAATGAAATGAAATGAAATGAAATGAAATGAAATGAAATGAAATGAAATGAAATGAAATGAAATGAAATGAAATGAAATGAAATGAAATGAAATGAAATGAAATGAAATGAAATGAAATGAAATGAAATGAAATGAAATGAAATGAAATGAAATGAAATGAAATGAAATGAAATGAAATGAAATGAAATGAAATGAAATGAAATGAAATGAAATGAAATGTCATTTATTCAGTCTAGGCTGTTACAAGCACTTGTGAAGGTCAAGAAGCTACGCCATCGGTTCGCAAAACTACGGCGGGAGACCTTGTACTGAGAAGAACTGGCAAGAAACTCAGCAAGGGCTGTTTTTTTCTCCCTGTATTGTTATATACAATGTCGTCAATTTGAAAAATTACTTCAGAAATACGTCTGAAGTCACTTTCCATTACATCATCTAGAATTTAAATAGTTACAATTAATTTTATAGTTAACATTTTAAGTAGTATATAGGAAGCGGCATTAGATAGGTACAATATTACTGTTATGAAAAATGAGTAATAGCCATTTAATATCAAATTATAAGAAACACTATGTCCATGCATTACGATCATTTAGATAATCATCAACTTTATAATAGCCCTTATTCATAACAGTATTTTTGATCTGAGATTTAAATTTAGTCAGTGGAAGCTCAATCAGATCTTGGGGAACTTTGTTAAACAATGCAATACTACAACCCAGAAATGAACCTCTTGATTTTTGGAGTCTGAAACATGGAACGGCAAGCTTGTTCTTAAATCTCGTGTTAAAGTTATGGGTTTGACTTTTTTTTGCAAATTCATCATAGTTTTTTCTTACATATATTAAATTTTCATAAATGTATTGCGACGCCAGTGTTAAAATATTAATTTCTTTAAATTTTTCTCTAAGGGATTCTCTTGCCTTTAAATTGTATATGGCGCGAACAGCTCTCTTTTGCAGTATGAAAATACTTTCGATATTAGCGGCTGAGCCCCACAACAAAAGGCCATATGACATAACACTGTGAAAGTAACCAAAGTAAACTAATCTTGCCGTTTCCACATCAGTTAAGAGTCTCATCTTTTTAACAGCGAAAGCTGCAGAGCTCAATCTACTTGACAAGGCATCAATATGAGGATCCCATTGCAGACGAGAGTCTAAAGTAATACCCAGAAACTTTGTAAAATCCACTAACTCTACAGGCTGGTCATTTATTTTTATACTAGTATTAACCTTCCTCACATTAGGTAGAGTAAACTTAACGCATTTTGTTTTACTGGAGTTAAGTTTTAAATTATTTACCGTAAACCAGTGAAGGACTTCAGAGAGAGCACAATTTACTTCGTCATAACAATCATTTCCTCTTCTAGCTTTAAACAATAAAGAGGTGTCATCAGCAAATAGTACTGTCTCACACAAATCTCTTGTAAAGTGAGGAAGGTCATTGATATAAATAAGGAAAAGCAATGGGCCCATTATTTAACCCTGGGGCACGCCCATAGAAATGGGTGCTCCTGTAAACTCAGCTTCATTTATACCTACTTTCTGAATCCTAGCAGAAAGATAAGACTGTATCAGACTTAGTGAAATATTTGATACACCATAATGCTTCATTTTATTTAACAATGTTTCATGGCTAACGCAGTCAAACGCCTTTGATAAGTCGCAAAAAATGCCAATAGTATCGTGCTTACTCTCCCATATATCAAAGATGTGTTTGAGAAGTGCAGTTCCAGCATCAGTAGTACTTTTGCCTCTAGTGAAACCAAACTGTTTTAAATGAAATAGCTTATTTATAGAAAAGTGTGCTAGTAATTGGTTATAAATTATTTTCTCAAATACTTTACATAACGCTGGTAATACAGATATAGGCCTAAAATTGCTGGGATCTGATTTGTCACCAGCCTTAAAGAGAGGGATAACTTTAGCACATTTCATTAGATCTGGAAACACTCCCTCATCAATACATTTGTTAAATATAATGGCCAGTTGTGGCGCAATAACAGTGATAATCGGTTTTATTATATATGTTGATATTCCCCAATAATCCTCTGTCTTTTTAATTTTAATTGAGTTAAAAGTTTTTATAATACAGTCACTACTGATATGTCTAAAATGAAAATCATTACTGCACTTATCAACACTTGACTCAAGGAGGGTCATTGCTAACCTAGAACAAGAATTAAGATTTCTAGTTGTTTCAAATGGTGCACTAGAAAAGAAATTTTCAAAAGTGTTTGCAACGGCATCATCTGTCCTAATAATCTTATTGTCTATTTTTAAAGAATATGTGTGTTCATTAAATTTATTTCTTCCAGTTTCATTATTAATTATATTCCAAGTTGTCTTTATTTTATTATCGGGAAGACTATTTTTTTTTTGATAAAAACTTAGCTTTTGCTATGGCACACACCTTTTTAAAAGTTTTTGAATAGTTTTTGACATATTCTATAAACTTGGGATCAGATGAGGTTGCCTTGAGAGCATATAAATGATACAACTTATTTCTACTTTTGTAAATACCCGGTGTGGCCCAATCACTAAATTTCTTTTTAAAGCTATGGCATTTAATAACTTTGCGTTTGAATATTATATTAAATTCGAAGGAGAGAGAAGGAGATAGAAAGCCTCTCTGAGTTTGTTTCGCCGGTTCTTCTCAGAAAGGTCTCCCAATTTTGGAACCGGTGGTAGTTTACGGTAGTTAGGGTCAAATAAATAAACTCAAAATTACAAAAAAAGTATTTAAATAAAGTACTTTATTAACTAAATTAACTAATAAATTCATAAATAGACAATAAAATTTAAAAAATCTTCCAATGAAATAACCGAACGCTCAATAAAAGTCTTTCGAAGGTAGCTCGACAAACTTAAATAAAAAATCATTATTCTGACGATGCAGACCTGAAAAGGTTGTGAAACGTCAATAAATAAATAAAGTTTCGTGCATTAACCCGTTAAAAGTTTTATTTAATGAGTGATGTGCGTGAAAACCTAAGAAACAAAAATATTATAACTGAACTAAGACAATCGACATAATACAAACATTTATCGATACTATATCAATCACCATAGTCCAGTGGGACCACGTTGGACGTTGGTATACCATGGTCGTACTAGTAGGATGAACCGGTGGGACCACGGGCTTGAACACTTGGGATAAAAAAAATATCACTCGCACTGTTGCCTACTCAGACACAATTACCGACAGAAACACAACTCCACCAAAATCAAGTGTTATTTTACAGTGATCTTCTGGGCCGGAGGTTATTTCCCCAAACGCGCTCCAATCCGAGCGGAAAGTCTGTTAAACCTTAAAACTTCATCTCTCTTAAAACTTGCACCGCACTTAATAATATAATGATGTCACAAAGGATAAAAGGAGACTCCTTTGTGCCAAGCTTATCCAGCAATACTGCAAACTGATATTGATACACTTTTAAAAGCAATGTAGCGTCACACGAAAGATACAACGTAAAGCTGTGTACAGCACGTATTGGCAGATACTCACGTATTGCACGCACGGCTAATAAAATACATGTGTTGGGTTGTCCCAAAAGGATACTACGGTTTTTTTATGACGTGCATTAAGGAATCTTTTGACCAATTTAGTTGATACGCCTGATTACATTGTTTAAAGTTTGTTTCTTTATTTAAAATATATTTTCTAAAATTTTACTAAAATAACGAGTATTTCTCTAAGTTCCCTAAGCACAAACCAATATCTAATTCGAATAGTCGTCGAGTCCGAAATGTCATTGTCAAATGTGTACTGAATTATATTTCTCGTTACTTTGTCGCGCTGCTGTTCAAGTTTCCATACAAAATAAGACAATGACATTTCTTACTCGCACACGATACGAATTCGATATTGGTTCGTGCTAAGGGTTGAAAGATTGACCGTAAATTATAATATACGATTTAAATTTTATGGGATGTTAGTCTCGATTTCTATAATCCTTTTATTAAATGGATACATGTCTCAAAATTGAACGGCTTAATTCAATACACTTTTTACTATATTATTTAACATGTGTAAGGGGGGGGGGGGGATGATCTCGCTTTATATTTTATAGCAATGGCTTACAGAGAAGTCATTGCTTTATAGTCGTTTTATGGGCAAATGAGAATCATGTCGAATGAGATTTGTAGCCGAGCCATTGATGCATGTTCCACTCAAACGTGCCCAGTGCCCGGCCGTTCAAGGGTCGGAAGTCCTATTAGAACATCGGGATGTGGATCCAAGCGGCTATTTTATGACTCCTCGACCGTATAAACGTGATTCTCGGATTTATTTTGAATGTCGCCTATGTCACCATTTATGCATACTTAGCAACTGGTCGTGTTATCCAAAGCTCTCTTTGGACAACTGCTTTTGAGCTTTATTTCGTTAGTTATGAGATTTAAAATCGATTGAAATTGGACACATTATGTTGAGTTATTGTGTTCTTAAACAGCTCAGTAATCTGCTGCCCTCAAGCTAAGAAGCGGCTAAATATGACAAAGCGGCACGTAAACTTTAAATTATTGCTATTTTGAAACCTTTCATCACATGACGGATTTTTAGACTTAAACTATAAAAAATACGATATCTTGCTAAAGACAGATCGATAGAGAGTTAAAAACTGTATAAGATGCAATTTAAGACTGAAAAATCGACCACATGTCACTTAGCCGCGGTTTAGTTTAAGGACGACAGAAAATGTTGGAAATATCTGTTGTTGAGACTTATATTTGATTCCCGACATGGTCAATGTAAAAATACTATATAAGTTTAATGTCGGACTAGTTTCTTAAATTTCAAGGTATCTACATCTATATATAAAACTTAAAGGTGACTGACTGACTGACATAGTGATCTATCAACGCACAGCCCAAACCACTGGACGGATCGGGCTGAAATTTGGCATGCAGGTAGAGGTTATGACGTAGGCATCCGCTAAGAAAGGATTTTGATCAATTCTACCCCGAAGCGAAGCGAGGGCGGGCCACTAATCACACTAATATTATAAAGGCGAAAGTTTGTGAGTGTGTGAGTGTGTATGTTTGTTACTTCTTCACGTCTAAACGGCTGGAGCGATTTTAATAAAATTTGGTATGGAGTTAGCTGGCATCCTGGATTAACACATAGTCTACTTTTTACTGCGGGAAAATATCTCTAAAAACCGCGGGTAACACCGCCGGACACAGCTAGTCTTCTATAAAACAAACGGATGAACAACGAGATTATACGGAACATTAAGCAAAGATATTAAAATTTTTATGTGCGCAAAAAAATAGACCTAATGAGAAGAAGGAGGTAACGCAGATATTAGCACGCACAGTCTTAGGAGGGCACAACAGATTTCCGCTTACATGCGATATACAAATTCAAAATTCAAATTCAATATCGTTTATTTAGTCTAGGCTGTTACAAGCACATATGAATGTCGAAAAGCTACGCCATCGGTTCGCAAATCTACAGCGGGAGTACTTGTACTGAGAAGAACCGTCATGAAACTCAGAAAGGGCTGTTTTTTCTCCCTGTATTATATACAGAGTCGTCAAATTAAAAAAATGACTTCAATATTCGATAACTCATGAAGACACTTTCCATTACAAATGTAAATGCGATTGTGAACGGTAAGAACTTGGCTGATCCTAGAATGGGAACAAGTGAAGTTGAACCGTTGATATGGGATACTTTACGAATTTTACATTACGAATCCTCTTCAGGTTTCATGGTACGTGTTGTTAAAAATATACCTAACCTCATAAATATGTACGAGCAACTTATTTAATTACCTTGGGATCGGTGCAGTATATCTGTTGCTGTCCAATATATTTTAAATCAAGTAATAGTTTTCATATTTTTTTAAAATATAATTTATTTTTAAAATCAGTATTAAGATGCGGCTTAGTAGTATTTTAAAGTCCCCATCAGCCGTCAGCGTGGCTCGCCGATATTCTTTCGATCTATGAAGACCGTAATACGAAACAGCAAAAGTTTTTCCATTAAAAACTACCCAACAACATCTTCGGTTTGCACAAGGGGTAGGTACTTAAAGTTTCTATATGGCCAGCTGCTTCGATTATATAATATTTTCAAAGGCAATGAGTCGTCTCAAAACGAGTCTCGCTATTTGATTAGAATGTACAATGTAAGATTAGAAGTACTGATGTGATGAAGCCTAAGAAAGTAACCTAAGTACTTACGTAAAGTCGCCTACTCAGAGGGGGCATATGTTTGTAGATATCAATATGAGCATTTTATCTAAGTCATGGATGCTATATGTATTTCAAGAAAAATATACTTATATACGTATTTTATCTATGACACTAGTATTCCATAACACATGCGCAAACAAGCATAACATAACACTTTTTTCAAGCGTTGAAAAAAGAATCTGAAATATATAATATATTCCATGGAGGAAATGCTGATGAGATAGATTATTGTACACGCTTGAACAGAAACCAGGCCGATGTATAATTAAATTATCAATAGGAGTACTTGCATAATACAAGCCCGAAGAAATAGGGTACAACCGACGGACAGACAACACAGGTTTAGTATCCGGTTCTATTAACAATTGGGTAAGAAACTTTAATAAAGGTGAAAGAAGCTGTCGTCACTAATAGAAATAACAACAACAGCAAAGACCGACCCATAACATACTCAAGTATATAATCTTAGCTACAGTATTACCTTCGTTTGATCTTCAAAGAAGTATGCATTGCCATTTTTACAGTCAAGTACACTTTACAATGAAAATATTTTAGAAATCAAATGTAAAGCACCTTTGAACGGCTACGGGTGTTCTTTACAAAACCGTCGCTTAAAGGTATTATAAATGTTTTTTTTTTGCTTTTCCTCCTAATGTATTTATCGCGTGACCTCGAGTTCTCAATCTCGACAAGACCAGGTGCTTGCGATTCTTTTTACGAGTGCTTAAAAGAACCTGAATGAAATCACAGTGAATGGATTCAAACAAAAATTTTGCTCGCATCTTTGCGATATATTGGAAAAAAAACATTTCGAAAATATTTTTTTTAGTTTTATCAAATTCGAATGAGCGGTGGAATTAGAGAAATATTTTATAGTTTTAAAAGCTTTTATTCATATTATTGTTTCTACCTCTGAATTTATGCTTTCAAAACTAATACTGGGTTTTTTCTATTTCTAATTTCCTTGATCCTCTTTCAAAGTTTGCCGATGATCTTTAGGTTAACTTTCTTCTAATATGGAACTGAAAGTACATATCTATTTATCATTATTCTACTTCGTGATAATGTATTTTTACTTAAAGAAAAATCAATTGAAATTATCGTCACACCAATCCAAAATATATGTAACATTTAAATGTAGGAATATCATATAAATAAGTCCATTAAACTAAAAAATTATGAATTGAATATTTGTCTTTTGTTGATAAATAAATAAAGGTTTAGAAACTTATTACTGGAATATGTTGTTTCATTGTTGGAATTTATGTACAATGCTGAAACCATTTGATTTACCGTACTCGAATAAAAAAAACTAAATTTAGAGCAAAAATTTCACTGTAACAATGTCACTATCATGTCCACAGTTCCGCTTACAAAATGACACAGTATATAGGAACCTTCCTTGGAAAATAAAGAAACCGCAGCGATATCAGTTCTTGCGGCTGTCTGTCAGTGCGGGTCCAATTAGGAGAAATATTGCGGTCCCAGTAATCTGGGACCTCGCGCGATCCGGATTGATTCACTGCGGTGTGTTGTGTTAATATTTCAGTCTGCGGCCGGATCGACATCGCTGTCGGGGCACGCGCCGACCGCGAACTTGCTGAATAAGGAATGAATGTAGTGCTCTCTGCCCCCGTATTTAAGAGATACGTTAAAGTTGCATTTTTCAAAATAAATATTTTGCAGACATACATTATTCACAAGGATTAATTTTATCTCTACAATTACGCCGTGATGTGGCATCATGTAGCGCATTCTACCGACTTTACCACGGTGAGTGTTCTGAGGAGCTATTCTCGATTATCCCTCCATCACCTTTTCTTCAGAGGACCACGCGCGCTGGCCTACGTTGCCACCGACTTACTGTGGCCACTTTTCCTACACGAACAAAGAAATTTGGTGACTCATTTCTTTGTCGTACTATTCGAAAGTGGAATTCTTTACCCGCGCACGTGTTCCCTCCTTCCTATAATCTGGGGACCTTTAAGAGAAGCGTGAATAAGCTTTTTTCAGGCCGTCAAGATGAGGATGGTTGGTATAGCAGAAAAAAAATAAGGAATAATTAAGTCAATATATTTGGAACACTTTAGTTTTAGTTATCGCCCGATACAAGATTTTATATAAACGCTTGTATAATTAAACATAGGTACAACGAATATATAAGTTGCTACGTATAACGACTAGCTCATTCTTAAGTCGTTCGCTCACACGTGCAGAAAGTGCTTAGTTGACAATATTATGTCCCTACAATTAAAATGATGTCTTATTTAATAATAAAGATAAAATTTATGTTTTTATTTTTTTAAGCATTTAACTACTAGATGTTCAAATCTAAAGAAATGTTTTACTAAAAAAAACCACGCGGACCAGGCAGCGGACGGAACTCGAACCCGCACCCTTCGCAATCCGGGCAAATGCACTGACCAATTATGCTACCACGGCCCTGATGGCCGCGTCGAAATTTTCCTAGCCTTAAGCTGCAAGGCAGCGCCATCTCTTCGCATTGTAGGTAACCCACAATGTCAAATCTTTGTAGGTAACCTTTTTAGCATAATTTCAAAACGAGACAAAACAAGACAAAACCCTGACATGAAGAATTTTAATCCACGCAAGCGAAGCAGACAGAACTTAGAAATAATAACTTTTAAGACGGTACAAAATTCACGACAATAAAAAATCATAAATCCTTTCCTATTTATTTATCCAATAAAAATATACAACCGTGACATTTTATGTCGATCGGGTGACACAAAAAGGTATAACCCTAAAAATTGGCAAAAAACGCAGCATAGCCCGCCATCAAAAGTAATGAGGGTTTTTAATTTTGGGTTATCGCGTTACATGGTTCACTACTCATAAGACATTTATTTTATATAAAGAACCAGCAGAAATGTTGCCATCACAAGCACAAAATTAAAATAGCAAGATTTTTTTTTTGATACAAATACTATTGATTTTTGTATTTTACATAGTGTTATGTGTTTTAAATGAAGAAGTTTCATCATCATCAGCCTACTAATGACCCCAATGCTGGGGCACAGGCCTTCCCTATGGATGGAATAGGGAGATTGGGCCATGACCCACCACGCGGGCCCAGTGCGGTTTGGTGGGTGCTAACGACTGTAGATGCAGCCGGGACCAACGGCTTAACGTGCCTTCCGAAGCACGGAGGAGCTCGAGATAGTAATTTTTGGTCACCCATCCAATGACCGACCACTGCGAAAGTTGCTCAAGTTCAACGATCGCAGCCGAACGCGCTAACCACTTGCGCCATCGAGCTCCTCGAAGAAGAAATAATAAGAAATGAAGAAGTAATTTATCTTAAAACTATTTCTGATAACTTGTAACAAAGATAGAAAAAGATCGAAAGTAGCCGTATGTTTCAGGTTTTCAAATTAAAGTATTTTACACTCTCCTATATTTGCTGTTATGAAAACCATTCGGTTTTATATTTATAAAACTCTGTGCATTATCCTATATTGACAAGACTACAATTATCTAACGTGTTATGTTGTGACGCATCAGAAAGCTATCTGTTTTATACATTTAGTATGGTTAGAGTGATAAAAAGTAACTTTGTCTGTCCGTCTTTCTGTCTGTTAAGCTTTCACAACTGGAGAAACAGTGGATTTTAAACAAGAACAGGCTGCTTTTGAATCGAAAATATAACAAAAATAAGGTGATTTTAGTACTGATCTTGTACAAACATGATTTTTTGATATTATGTTAAGCATTAAAAAGTAAGTAGTACAACATAAAAAGTATTTTTTCAGCTAGTGGTAAAACGCGAAAAATAGTACAATAAAGTAAAAACAATTCACACATTTAGGAAACATCTCAAAACATATTTATTACATATGCAAAGCTTGTCATAGAATCTACGACTCACTTTACGGTTTTACGGTTTAAGATCTTTATTCTCATAAAAAAATACAAAATTCACTTACCATGAGAACATAAAATATTTTAAATAACAATTCGGTTTAATACGGAGATACATTGAAGTCGGGGGTAGAACTAAAAACAGTGTCATTGCTCATTGATTACGTTCAGGCATAGATGGCTCGGTTAAAAATTAAAAAAAAAACCTTTAGTCACAGTTATTCGCTTCACGTAAACAGGCTGGCGGAGGTCGATTCTGGTTTGTTGGCTAACACCTGTTTTTTCCACATCTTCGGGGAACACGCTATCCACTCTGTTGTCACCACACATGTTCAGATAATCTTTATATATATAATTCTTCTGTGAGTGTGTATGTCACTGAACTTCTCTTAAACGACTGGACCGATTTTGATGAATTTTTTTGTGTGTGTTCAAGGGGATCTGAGAATGGTTTAGATTCACAATTTTGTCCGCTGGACAACCCCATTTTTTTATTAGGGCGGTACGAAGTTCCCTGGTTCAGCTAGTCTAATATATAAAATTCTCGTGTCGCGGTGTTTGTGGTTAAACTCCTCCGAAACGGCTCGACCAATTTTCGTGAAATTTTATATGCATATTCAGTAGGTCTGAGAATCGGATGTAATCTATTTTTCATCCCTCTAAATGTTTAAGGTAATCCACCCCTAATTTTTTTTTCAATTTTAGATAATTTTTTTTTATTTTTTTTATGATATATCATACAAAAATACATACATCCCTAAATTTCCAACTTTCTACCACCAACCCCTATTTTTTATGGCGGTACGAAGTTCACTGGGTCAGCTAGTTTTTTTATAATATGCTATCGTATTCTTGCCGCAAGTTGTATGTTAATATGATATGATTTCAATTATATACTGTAATTTTAGATACCACCCTTTTATATGAAAGTTTTTATTGTAAGTGATTGTTTAATATATTTTGTTGTATGTGTTTTACCGATGCTTTCTTTGATTTTGTGATTTATGCTATTTTTCTACAATTTCGATATAGACGACTAGAGTTACATAAAGACTACACTGATTTCTGCTTGTTGAATGAACTCTGTTACTAACAATAGCGTGACTAGCTACGTTCATCTTAATTGATTAATGGTAAATATCACCATACCATAAAGTGACTGTATTCTAAATTAATAATTAAAAAACATTAAAACAGTGAAGGTGGGTTTTGTTAATGAATATCTCTTTATCTTGCAGATATTGTGAGAGGCAAGAGTGTCGTATTTCGTGTGTATGGGTTGTCATCAGTTCATTACACAGAGAACGTTGTTATATGCTTACCAAATGCTAACAAAATAGGGTATTTGACAAGTTTTAGAAAACGATCTCACGTTATTGAATAATGTTTATTGAGTTTGTAAAAAGTGGATATTCATCATTCTGTTGTGTATTTCAGTTAAAATAACCAGTACAAAAACTCTATTTTCAAGTTGCAGCGAAAACGTTTCTCTGGACAATACGGCGTCTTACTAGTGTGTGACGTCACACGACTGTTATTAAAACGTCAAACGATACAATGTAATGTAACTTTAACCGGAAGTTTACTTGCGTGTGACGTCATTTTAAGCTCCGCCTATCCCAAGCGCTTTGGGTCACGTGACAATTGATAAAAAAGCTATTATCTTTTCCGTTAGTTTTTAGTAAAATTATGAATATTTCTTTTGTAAAAATAGTAAAAACCCGTGCCAATATTCATTCTAAACACAGATGCTAACAATTGGCACTTTATTTTTAACACTGTGAAATACCCTATTCGGATGACCGTAAAATTATTTTTGTGATGGGCGCGGCCCCAAAATGTAATTGTATCAGCCACATTTTTAAACGATATTCTTGTGAGAGAAAACGTAAAAAGGGAAGAAATTAATGAATGAAGGAATTAATTATGTTTCTTTTATTGACCCGCAGCATATTTTATAATAATTTCTGATGAATAAAATACAAACAGCTCACTACATCTGGTCAACCATTGTTATGTTGATTGTAGGTATATGTGTCAACAAAGTAGCAAGATTGCTATTATTATTGAATATTTTGACTGATTTGTCTTTGTAAACATTTAGTTGTTCCAAATTAGTTACAAAATTATGTTTATTAGGTTTATAGATTACACAATTTTCATACTTATTTATTTTTATTTTTAATTATTTCATATCTCATTAAGTCAACTAGCTATCGAATTCAATTAAAGGCTGGCAGTATACATTAACAATAAGCTTCACAATGTTATATATTTTGCTGCTGTACAAAGAACTTGGTATCTGTACCAACCCCCCATACAATGTGGTTGTTCTCCTTTGTATAGGAACTATACAGGCGAAGTCCTAGTATCAAATAGTGCGTAATATTTATATCTTTGGCTTTACTCACAAATAAAAACGAGTGTATAAATAAGCAATAGAATTCGTATCATATTTTATGACTATGATTGTCAAGAAACAATGTTATTTCTTATTCTCCAATCATACTCCTATAAATTCTATAACTTTTCTCGTCTTATCTGTTTTATTATAGCCCTCTAGGACTTGGTTCGTGATATCTATGCAAATGTTAATATTAGATTGGTTTGTACATTGTTCTGCTACAGATTTGATATCTAATAAATATTGACAACTTTCACTACAATGGACACGTCATGCTCGTGAACGGGTGAAATATTATACTCGTTGAAATTCATTGCCTGCTCTGTTTATTTATATTTAAGTGCGCAACTGTTACTTCTGTGCAATTCCTACTGTGTTACTCTTACAATAAGGGTTGGTATAGCTTGAATCCGGACGCGCTTCAATCAACAGTCTTTATATTCAAACTAGCGAGATATAAGACAATTAAATTCACGCGTTACTTATCAAAGCCATCAAGTATTTCGCCAAGTGAAATGGAACGCTGATCGAAGCGACAGAGCGTGCGTTACAGAATTGATAGCGGAATTGTTTACACGAATTGAAATGTTACAAGCGATAACATTTAATAGATTGTTTTGTTTTTTGTTTGGTTTTTATTATTCTGAACAGTGAAAACAAAACAAAGAAAATGTCTGCCTCTCTCGCCTCGCCAGCCTTGTTGGTCTACAGTTTTAATTTGAAAGTTATTTTAATTTGACTTTTGTGAGTTTGATAAGCCAACATATTAATATAGCTAGCAGCTTTCCTGATCGAAATTGAGATGTAATGATTAATGGTTTCCTTAGAAGTGTCGATTCACTCTAATCTTGAAGAAAGTTATCGCAGTTCCAGGAAATTGTCGGCAGCCTTTAGATTCCCGATTTCATATCGCAGAATTGGTACCTCAAAATCAATCAATCCATACGTAAAATATCATGCGATCTAGTTAAGTCTGACAATGATAAAATATGGCATATTGAAATGGATTAATTTTGATGTTACAAGCTGCTTTTCAAATTTCGAAGCTAATTGTTTATTGACTATATTAGTACTGCAATCTAGTTTAAGATCCGAACCTACATCGACCTTCACCGAGCTGATAATAGCAGCAAGCATTTATTATCTATTATATAAAATTCTCGTGTCACGGTGTGCGTAATTGAACTACTCCGAAACGACTTGACCGATTTTCGTGAAATTTTATATGCATATTGAGTAGCTCCGAGAATCGGACAACATCTATTTTGATCGTCCTAAATGTTAAGGGTGGTCAATTATTTTTTTTGTTTTTTTTTATTATACATTATACAGAAATACTAATACAACCCTAAATTTTCACCCTTCTACCACCAACTCCTATTTTTTATGGCGGTACGAAGTTCGCTGGGACAGCTAGATATTATTATAATGAAATATATTTTATCATGAATTTAGTATAGTACAAAATATATTAAAACTAGGTTGCCTAAAAAAATCTTGGACATACTATTTTCACTTATTAATTAGAAAAAAATATTTTTAATTAAATGTTGCAACATTAAGTAAGAACACATCAAAATAATATCCAAAACCACTGAAGCAATTACATCGGTGACTGGCAGCCAACTGCCGTTGGGAACATTGCCTTTATATCGATATGTAATCGCTGTTCATTCATAATCGAATAAATGTTCGATTCGTAATTATAGTTTAGTTACCGCTGAATGGGGATGATTATTATCAGAGTTGCGGTAAATAATTTGACGAAATCATTTCGAAACAGAAATAACCATCGAAACTTCATTAGTTTTCAAATGTAAATTGTTACTAAAGGTATTTTAATTGGATGTGATAAAAAACGTAAATTATATATTAAAAATCGAACTGATCATAATACTTACAATAAACTGTATAAAAAATATTCCTATATATTAAAACAATGTATTAAGACTTCACGAAAAATTCATAATTTAAAACATATTAATAATTCTGATAACAAGTGTAAAGCTGTATGGAATATTATTAATAGATTCACTAAAAATTGTAACCGACATTCAGTACAAAAGTTATGTACCCCTAATAATGTCTTGACTGACCCACAAACAATTTCAGAAACTTTGAATGAATATTTTATAAATAGTGTTTCGGATAACTGTCCCAAAGTCACAGATACTAAAACGAATAATATAAATATAGAAGCTGTAGAACCTACAATATTTTTAAGTAGAGTTACTGAATCTGATGTAATAAAAACTATTAAATCTTTGAATAATTCTAAAGCAGTGGGTTATGATGAAATTCGTACAGATATTGTGAAATTAAGCACTTCTGCCATCATCAGACCACTTACATTCGTTATCAATAAGCTTCTAGAAGAAGGTACTTTTCCAACAATATTAAAGAAATCGATTGTAAAGCCACTATATAAAAAGGGGGACAAAACATTGGTACAAAACTACAGGCCAGTTACTCTCATACCAATATTTTCAAAATTATTAGAAAAAATTATGTTTAATAAGATAGAGAGCTTTTTAAACAATAATAATGTAATTAAAGAGGAACAAAATGGTTTTCGAAAGAATAAAAACACGTCTTTAGCTACCTTTAAATTAATCAGGACTATAACAAATTGTATAAACGATAATATTCCAGTAACTGTTCTATTCTTAGACATGACGAAAGCTTTTGATTTCGTATGTCATAAGCGACTATTATTAAAGCTTTATAAGTATGGTATCCGCGGGCCATGCTATAACTGGTTAAAAAGTTACCTATCAGATAGGGAACAGTGTGTAGTAACAGAGAGATACTGTTCAGAAAAGAAATGTCTGCATAAATATGAATCCTCATATATAATAAATAAATTTGGTGTACCACAGGGAAGCATTTTGGGCCCCTTATTATTTTTGTTATATATTAACGATTTGCCTGCTGTTGTGCCCCATGAATGTATTTTGTTTGCAGACGATACTGCAATTATATTTAAGGGTAATAAAGGAGAAGATTACAAAACATATGAAAATAATATTAACTCGGTATTGTTTAAAATAATTGAATGGCTTAATTTTAACAATTTGAAACCAAACATAGAAAAAACAAAATACATACAGTTCGGAACTTATAAAAGTAAACATCCTAAACTTAATATTGGCTTAAATGGTAAAATCATTGAAAATGTTTCACAAACCAAGTTTTTGGGTATAATTCTAGACAGATTCTGTGACTGGAAGCAACATATACATGAAATGTGCTCAAAACTTAATAAATTTGTATTTGCACTTGCAAGAATTAGTCAAATTGTATCACAAAATGCTGCTATTACAGCTTACAATGGCTATATAAATTCTACCTTACGCTATGGAGTTTTAATTTGGGGTAATTCTGTTCATAGAGATAAAGCATTTTTAATACAAAAAAATGTATTCGTGCTATATTTGGTTTGAAGCAAATTGATTCCTGTCGACCTTACTTTAGAAACTATAAGCTGTTGACTTTGCCTTGCCTGTATATTCTTGACATATGTACATTTGTACACCAACATAAATATCTATTTAAAGAGAATCATCAAATAACTAATCGAAATTTACGCTCAGTTTATAAAAATAAGCTCCATAGGCCTGCTACAAAATTGTCTTTAGCAGCTAAAAACACTTTTATTATGTGCATTAAAATTTACAATAAATTACCAGACAAGTTCAAAGAACTAAAACTTTTTAAATTAAAAAAAATACTTAAGGATTGGCTTCGCCAAAAATGTTTTTATAGTATCCAAGAGTATTTAGAATATAAGTAGAAATATTCAAATGGTTCTTATACGTACAAAATGTGTATACACCTGAAAAGGTAGGATCAAATGGCACTGTACATTAGCATTAAGACCTGTATTTTCATGTTACCTTGTTCCATACACAATAAAGATTTATTATTATTATTACTTTCTTTCACTGTAAGATGAACTGCAAAATCATTTAGATACAGTGAAATGGAAAATGGTCAGTTTCGATATTTTAAAGATATCGTTCCTATTCATACGAACAACACTGAAAATTCATTAAATCGTGTTCTAATTAAAACGCAAGAAGTTTGCAAACGTTTTTGCAGAAACTATGCTCGCTCAACTTTCTACCGGCGACCTCAGAGGTAGGCCAATTTGAATCAATGGAATGCGATCCAGGATTTTCTGGACGTATTCAATGGAATACTTGTAAGTCAGTAAAAGAAGAAAAGGGAACTGAGAGATTAATTAAAACTTCTGACGGATTATTATTTTATCTATATCAGATGGTTCATATCATTTCGTTGCATAAAAGCTTCGTCGAAGCAATTTGTCTTGCTCTATACTAAGGCCGCTGTTTCATTCATGATTAAATTTGAATATAGATAAAATTCTAGAGAAAATAAACCATTTTTTGTTAAAATTTGTACACATTTACTAGGTATGTATTTAACGTGGAATTAACTATAGTCTTTTTTAATTATCGACTAAACGACGTGGTCTTAGATATTTGATTACTAAACACATTCCATAATATATTGGATTGAATCCATTATTCAATCTCTTCAACGCTTTTTAGAAGGTTTAAACGAATCAAAATCAAAAATCATTCATTCTGTCTAAGCTCTTACAAGCACTTCTGAATGTCAAGAAGCTACGCCATCGGTTCGCAAAACTACGGCGGGAGACCTTGTACTGAGAAGAACCGGCAAAAAACTCAGCAACTGCTGTTTTTTTCTCCCTGTATTGTTATATACAGAGTCGTCAAGTTGAAAAATGACTTTAGAGATATTTCTCAAGTCACCGTCGGATTTCTTTTCGATACATTTTTCTTTGATGCACGTTACTGAATTTAAGCATAATATTATCTTTGTCATCATCAAATTAAATCAAATGAAGATAGATATATCTTATACTAATACAGAAAAATGAGAAACTGGTGATAATTCTATTTGTTCATAAACTCCTTTAAAATTTATCTTTATCACAAAGAATATAGCTTTCATTTTAACAATCACGTAACATCGATTTCAATGAGATCAGATCGAGTCGACACCGAAGTCCATCTAGAACAAAGTCAAAACTCTAAGTTCTCTGTAGAAGAGTCAATTAGACTTTTAAAAGGCAAGATACCCTGCCAAGTTTACTTCCAAGTGTTACAACTTTGATCACAGCCCAGTAACAAACTGTGAACATTCACCATTCCTTTTGTGTAGTTAACATTAACTGAATAGAGGTAGGTCATATCGGGTTTTCAAATGTAACAGAATACAAATTGCCTTATGTTTCTGATGGCGAGTAAGGTTCCCGTGCTCCTCATAAGGCGCCTCATAAGGGTATTGGGTTAAGACCGACATCGACAAGGTGGAAATTGGGACGATGACTAACTTTTTTTTCTTCGTCTATCAGGCAGATAATCGAAACGTATAGGACATGTATTATTCCTTTTTCATAATCGAAACATTATAGAGATATAGTGATTTGTAATGACGCATGACGTCATGCTACAATTTTTGCTTAGAAGTGACGTCACGAGCGCCCACTTCCAAACTGTGACGCGCTTTATCTCTGCTATTTTTTGGTTGATTAAAAAAAGAAAAAAGGATTCCATTATTTTTTGACAATGTAACTGACGGACTGAATAGAATTTCGTTTACTTCTGCCCCGTCAACATCTCTACCCCACCTCATGTTAAGTGCTGATAAAGGCGCGAAGATAGCTGATACAGAAGTTATAAACTGCCACACCAACCATCCTCAAATTGCCGGCCTGAACAACTACCTCTTCACGCCCCTGTTAGAGGACCCCAGATTGTAGGAAGGGCTACAAGAGCAAAGAATTCCACTTGCGAATAGTACGAAAAAGATACGAGTCACCTTTTTTGCTCGTGCAGGAATATTGGCCACACATGTCGCTGACAACGAACGCCAGCACGCGTGGTCCTCCGTCTGGAGCCTCTAGACCACTCGAACCTGAGGGGGTCGGCTCAACTAGAAGGCGTCTCTGAGACTCGGACCTCGGCTCTAGTTAAAACGCCCAGGTACGTACTTGTACCTGGTATAGCGTATCGTGTAGACCGGGTCTTCGCACTCTTATCCTACGGGGGCGGTGTCTGCCTAATACTAAGCTAGTATGCAAGAATGCTAGCTGTGTAGTGTTGGTGTTTATGGCCTGTGTGGGAGGAGTCGGAGATGAAAAAAATTGTTACTATTCAATCTTTTATATAATACGCTGCCCCATGGGTATTACAAAGTCTCTAGTCCCGTCTCTCTATATGTATGTTACTGATAATAACAGAAACTACAGAACAGACTTTAATATGCCTGTTAAAACTATATTCTACCTAAATTAAATCAAATTCTTACGAATCTGTAAAATTATGGAACTATCTATTTCAAATCAAGCTATATTTTACCAAATCAAAATACCTATACAAAAGTAACAGACAGAACACTAACTAGTAAACAAAAGCATATAAATCAAGGAAAACAATAAACGTGGGCCGGTATCGCACGTCATCAATATTCCCCATCTTTCGGTACATTACCTCGATGGCACATAACTGGGCGCGTCCGTACCTCCGATATTGCGGTGATGCCTCGGATGCGAAATAAGAATTATGTTAATAAACAGCTGCGCGAATATAAGTAGACTGATGTATGCGATATTCAGTAATTTGATGGGACATTTTTTAAGTTAAATGAGTAGCAAAGAAGCATATGACCCGCTGATAATAAGCGGCCACATTGGCCTATAGACGCTTTTTTTTGTGACGCAGGCAAAAACTCTGTTTACAGACGACGTCGCCTTTAAGAGGCACACCGCCGAACGGACCTCACACCTGGCTCCCGCAAACCTTACGAGCCCCAGCAGTGGCTGCCCACTGAGGACTCCGTAACTCTTAAGGGCGCTTTACGGTATAGTATCCGCTAAAAACCCTGCGAATACCCTCTAAGCTGCTTAGTGCGAAACCACGGGATCCCCGTTTAGGGATTCTTCCGCGTCTCCGCACCCAGCAGCCTCCCGGCCTAGCCGGGGCTCCACAGCAGGGGTCTCCCGAGGTATTACGGGGACCTCGCAGACGTGCGCAGGATGGCCCGCGCGTGGGGGCTGAATACGCGGCCTATAGACAGACGCCTACGATACAAAAAATATCACTCGTGCTATGCCTACCCTGACCTAAGTTCCCCTACCCCTGGACCTTACTCGTCGACGGAACACAACACCATCAAAAGGTTATTTTACTCAGGGGTTCTGTAAGGAGGAGGTTACTACTCCAGACGGGCGCTCCAATTCGAGCGGAAATCCGCTATGTTCTACCTCCCTTAAAACTTGTACAATAATGAATAAGAAGTTATAAATACATGGCTAGCTTGCTAAAACCTTACTGCAAATATAAAAACAAATACATTAAAGTAATTGCTGTCGGAAAACAATGGTAATGAATACCAAACTTCGCCACCATGATTTATAAAAAAATCATAGCCTGTGTCACTCGTCCTGATCCTCCATCCAACGATAACCCAAATCTATTCAGCTATAAGATATGGAAAAAAAGAAGAACAGAAAACCTCCCATACAGACGTAGATGAGCTTTGAAATCATTACACTTTTTTGGGCAACCGTATAATAAACCGACTAGTTTTAAAACAAGTCATTCCAATACTTCGTAGATATTATTTCTCGGTTTCTAAATTAACTGTCCTCTAAAAAGGATTTCACTCGTAAATGTACCGTAGATTCCATAATTGTCAAATACAAGATTTATATTTTTTATGATTTATTGATTAATACATAAAAATAAACTATATAAACATTAAACTGGAAGCATTGGCAGTCGGGTCAAAAAACATTTTTTCATATACAGTAAGATAAATTCTAAAAATTCGAAGAACCCTCGCAACTCGGTTACAATCCAGTTCTGACTCCTAGTTCACTGGACTTAATTTGTTGCTTATTAGGTCGAGTTTTCCTGTCACCTGTATACAAGTATCAGCAAATTAACCTATGTAATTAATTAATATTACCTAAACGTAATAGTAATTGTAAGGGGAGAAGAAGGAATATAACGAATATAGCTTACATGAAACACAGATGTGTCACTCCGTCCATTGTCACTTTTTTATCCCATTCCTCATGGTAACCTGAAAACCTTGCTAACCGACATAAGCACAAAACCACTAGAAGACAGTATTATTTCATTGTGGTCTTTTGCAAGGTCTTCCCTATGATGATGAATCTCGCTACCTCTCCTTCTGTAGGCCGGTCCTTACATAAATGCTGACACGTTCAATCCTTTGTCACGTGAAGGTAATGTCAATTTAAAAATAGAAAAATTACATAAAGCTGTACTTTTCCTTTCAGTAAAATGTAGCTGACCTTAATTGAGCCTTGAACTTTCTCTGTCAAGTATTTTGTTGACAATAGAAAGAACCAACATTGAGAAAGTTTTACACTTTAAAAGGGGAATTCGCATTCCACGTAAAAGCCGAGCCAGACCTAGTTTTGAGAACGGTTTTATGTGCATACAAAATATGGAAGAAAAATCTGCACGTTTTTATCTATCCGCAGCGAATTCAGCTCCGATTTCAGCTTATTAAGAAGATACCTATATTTTAGAAAAGTGAACTTTCAGCGAAAGAAAAATATAGAATTTATAAGCTGATTTTTCCATGCAGATAGTACCTATAATCCTATCTAAGAACCGAGAAGATACGAAACCGGTCACGGAAACGTGTAGGCTAGTGACTTGGAATATATAGATTCCTAATGACATCTTAGTTTATCCGCCTTGCAGGGTGAACCGTTAAAGGTATACGAATTTTTAGCTGTAATTTATGCAGCTATCACAAATGATGATACGATAAATACAGTCCTTTTCCTCTTTGAGCTGACCCCAATTTGTTTGCGACCATATTTAGGTGCTATTGCTCTGGCAGTCTATCAAAACCTCATCAACTTTCCTTCGCAGCTCTGGCAAGACAAAAACTTGCAGCCGTGGAATTTGAAATGGACCAGTGTCTGGAAGTAAATTAAACATTGTTTTTTTTAGTATAAGAGTGAACTTAAATTCCTGTGGAGTTGTTTTTTATGGTGCAGGCTTAATATGCCTACACAGTAAAATCGCAACGATCCTTAATATTGTTGTGAAATTTTACTAACAATACTGATACGAATTAGCTCTTAAAAGCATATTTTAAGGGTCGAGTGGGCATAATGTAACAAATGAATGTCTCTGTATTATACCCGGCAATACTGACATCCGATGACTGTAACTTAAGATGGGGGCATATTTAACTAATAAAATACGCCAAGACAGACCATAGCCAAATAAGAAAAGGGCAGATATCGACCGGTCTGTGTAAATGGCAGATTTCTGCCACGAGTTGAGAAATTTATCTTAATTATTCATATTTTGCGTTTTATCGTAAAATTATGGAGTAATGGTTTTTAATTTACAAATCTAATTTATAGATAAATTTGTAGAGAAACTATTCAAGATTTTAAAGACATAAATTAAGCGTAGCTGGATGTACAGTAGAACTCGAAAAATAAGGGGAAAATCGGCCGGAATTGCTTACACATTTGAGGGGGTATTATACTCGGCAATATTGACATCTGATGACAGCTACTTAATAGGGGGGCATATGAAACTAATAAAAACGCCAAGACAGACCGTAGAAAAGGGCAGATATATTTCTTATTACATTTGTAATTAAAAGTGACTTCATGAGTTATCTTATATTGAAGTCATTTTCCAAATTGAGGACTCTGTATATAATACGGGGAAAAAAACACAGCTATTGAGTTTCTTGCCGGTTCTTCGCAGTACAAGGTCTAACGCCGTAGATTTGTGAATGTCGAATGCCGATGTCGTAGCTGTTTCGACATTCATCAGTGCTTGTAACGGCCTAGACTTAATAAACCATATCGAATTTATGTTACGCTGTACCCCTTTGTTAAACTGCCCCCCCATGACCCTACTCATTGTTATGAAAAAAAAACTGCATTGAGTCACTGTTATTGTTACGATTCGATGCGATTCCTTTTCACAGATTTTTTTCTATTGTAGTTTCGATCTACCCATTCCTGAATTCAGTTCACTTACACAATTTATCGTTACTGTCAGCTTTATTTGGTCCTTTATTTGATCACTCTTTTCCCCTATTTCCTTCCCTATTCATACATACTTGACGAACTCATTTATTATACTCATTACCTCACCATGGGTATGTATTTAATTAGCACAGTCATCTATTATCATGATACATAGTATATATAATATGTAAATATTGAATCTAATTCTAGTTTTGACGTCCTTGACGATCTCTTACGGGCCAGTACAGATTTATATTACCCAATATTGATTCGAGCGGACAAAAATGGAAGAAATACATTGCTTATCTGAATACTAAGTGGGCGGGTCACATCAAAAGGTTCGAATAACTTTACTGTAAGGGTTTCATATATTGGCATCTCAATTCTGTTAAGCGAACCTACTCGTAAATAAATGATCCTTAAATAACAATACATACTTGATTATTTCAATTGATGATACACTGAAAAACTTTATAGCTTATTATCATTAAAGAACATCGGAAAAATGAAAAGAATCCTTTCTCTCAAAAATTTTGGATAAAATTCATATCAATAATAATTAAATTAATTATACTTCAAATAAAATCTGAAAAGAAAAAAACAAGTCCAGTAGTCTATAATTCTGTTAATAAGGAACAAAGTTACTTTAACAGTCGGGACCCATTAGATATTCAAGAATACATAATATTTTTTCAATAATGGGTCCCGACTGTTAAAGTACCTTTGTTCCTTATTAACAGAATTATAGACTACTGGACTTGTTTTTTTCTTTTCAGTTTTTATTTGAAGTATAATTAAGCAGTCGGGTTTCTTGACTTTTTAAATTTACCTTTTTTATTTCACACTTTTTAATTAGTTAGTATTTTAAGACGGTATATACCATAGTCTTGTTACTTCAGTAAGGGAATTAATAGCGCGAGAATTATTAAGTGCATTGCGGTGGTCTAAACGATTGATTAATTAAGACATATAGAGACTTTACCAGCGGGGTCAAAGCTACAGATGGGCCTCAATATTCGCAAAAATGTGTGAAGTTAAATCAAGTCGTTACCTATTTAACTAATGTATGTAAATTTTATAGTAAACTAGCACTTATTCAATAAGTCATCTTTTGTTTATGTTCTTTTTAGTAGTTTAGCAGTAAATAAAAAATTCATTTACTTTTAATCGTCGACTATTAAAATTGGCAGTGGCTGCATTTTCATGTCAACGTCCGGCTTTAAGATTGTGATATACACAAATGCAGTGTCATATCCTAGTCTCATAATTTGATATACCTACATAATTCACAAACCCCAATAAGTAGATGCCAGAAATTAACTTCAAATGTTCTTAATCACCCTATATACAATACCAATCAATGACGTTTATGTCGCAGGTTGAAGAAAGCAGTAATTCCCTTCTGTTCTTTTGGACAATGCTGGCAACTGCCTTAGATCGCTAAATTAAATAATTATGCAATCACCAAAGCAAAGTTTATAATATTTGATTAAACTAAAGGTGCATAATAAATTTTTCATAACGTTAGGTAGAGCACCATAGCAATCTCATTTATTATCAATTTATAGTTCTCTTTGTAGTTTTCTTTTAAAGCGTTCACCAATAACAGGTCAAAGATCGACCCTTTTTTATTGGTAGTGTAAAGCTCGAATGAAGAGTACTTCCACCTATCCAGCGTGCTGCTACCAGCCTGGTAGGTATTGCAAATAGTGCAATCATGGCAATTATTTTCCAAATATTTATTTTGTATAAAAAACTACCGAATAACGTATCACTGTTAAGCACAAATGCTTAGTAACCTTTACAAATATAATCAAATAAACCTATTGCTTCTAAAGAAAATATAACTAGAAAAAAATCCACGCGGACCAGGCAGCAGACGGGACTTGAACCCGCACCCTGCGCAATCCGGGCGAATGCACTGACCAATTATGCTACCGCGGCCCTCACGGCAAATTTCTCTAGCTATTCTTAAGCTGCAAGGCAGTGCCATCTCTGTATTATAGGTAACCCACAATGCATAAAGTAAATTTAAATTTTGTTTCGCTATCCGGGAGAATGCACGGGCCAATAATGCTACCGCGGCCCTGATGGTCCCGTCGCAATTCTTCTAGCAATTCTTAAGCTGCAAGGCAGCGCCATCTCTTCGCATTGTAGGTAACCCACAATGTCAAATGAATACTTTTACAAGTATTAAACATTTGAAAGGAGAAATAGCAATTATAGTTTTTTTTAAGCATGTAACTGCTTGATGTGGACCGCGGTAGCATAATTGGTCAGTGCATTCGCCCGGATAACGAAGGGTACGGATTCGAGTTACGTCTGCTGCCTGGTCCGCGTGGATTTTTTTCTAGTTATATTTTCTTTAGATTTAAACATCAAGCAGTTACATGCTTAAAAAAATAAAAAATATAATTGACTGAATTTTATGGATATACTAAGCTGTGGCTATGGCTGTGCGGTATGTTTAGCTCTAAGCTACTTTTTCTTTGTTCGCGTTGATTCCTATGTAAAATGTTGGTATATTAACATACTGTTTCCTACGCCTATAACAGCTTGCGTGCTGGAACTCGTTAAGGCTGATCCTTTCAAACACTTCCATTGTCCATTAACAGTCACGTAAGATACTTTTACCAATCGAACGTTTGTAGAGTACTTACAAACGAGTATAGGCCTTACGGTCTAGAGCTGACCAACTGATATTGCTTCAAGAGCTATTTTGAAAATCCTGACAGGCCACGCGAGCACTGAGATATCGCGTAAAAAACTAGTGAAAAGATATAAAGGAAACTATATTATTTAATTTGAGCCTTACGTTAGGGAGAGCATAAGCGTAAATTCATTTATAGAATTTTCTTAAAAGCGCATAGGAACCAGTCGTGTAATTTCATCATCAGCCTATTAATGTCCCCACTGCTAGGGCACAGGCCTTCCCTATGGATGGAATAGGGAGATATGGCCATGACCCACCACGCGGGCCCAGTGCGGGTTGGTGGGTGCTAACGACTGCAGATGCAGCCGGGACCAATGGCTTAACGTGCCTTCCGAAGCACGGAGGAGCTCGAGATAGTAATTTTCGGTCACCCATCCAATGACCGACCACTGCGAAAGTTGCATAAATTCAACGATCGCAGCGGAACGCGCTAACCACTTGCGCCATCGAGCTCCTCGTGTAATAAATAACACTTAAATTCCTCACACTGTGATAAGACGGGGTGAGCGGATATGCAGTGACTTATAAAAAGGCGGTTATATAATTATTATGTTACGCGAGTTTCTGTGCACCTACTGATGTAATTACTTACTGATGAACAAGGTTTATTACAACTGAAATATTTATTTATTTATATCACATTGCTCATGTACATTATTTATTATAAGGTCTTACATACTTAATAGTGAGTGGTACGTGACCCCGTTGGGATGTTGCAAAACTTGAGCTTAACATTAAATACATTAATTTCACTTAATTGTTGTTCATATTAAATCACATCAGGTCCAACCAAATTTAAACAAAATCAATCCATTTTAAAAATTAATCAAGTCAAATTATATCATATCATGCCATCATAATCATATCATATCATCATAGTCAAATCAAAATCATATCTTATCAAGTTAAATCGAATCAAATCAAATTAATAGGTCAAACATAATTAAGTTAAACTAAATCAAATCAAATAAACAGGTCAAGCATAATTAAGTTAAATAAAATTAAATTAAATGAAGTTAAATACTAAGTTTATTTATTATTATCAAATTTATTTTTCATTCATAAATTCATCAACTGAATAATGCGCTTTATTTATAAGATGCTGTTTCAATTTATTCTTAAATATGTTTATATTACATTCTGTTTTAATAATAACGGGAATTTTATTATATATCAATATGTCACGTTTTTGTCGTAATCAAGTACATCACTTCAGTCATCATACGGACCATCCTAAGGGAAAACGTTGAACGTTCAAACCGTTACTACGTGGCATCCTAGAACCTTTGTCTTCAACTGAACAAAGAGTTGTATTTTAACTGTAGTGTTCTGTAAGGTAGAGGTGTAGGTAGATTCCCAAACTGGCGCTAAATATGAAGCGGACCGCTCTTAAAATTTACTCTTGCGGTATGCTATGTATGTTAGGTTCCTAAACGAATCTCCAAATTTGTTAAATTAAAAGTTCATTTAAAGTTTAAAGAAAAGTCCAAAGTTTTTGACGTATCTTATAGACCGTAATGGCTTGACTTTCTATCACGGTAATTGTAAGTTCCACTTTCGATATCAATATACTGTAAATTAAAAATTCAGGACAATGGGTTAGGTACAACCTCGTCTTAAACATAAAATAACGTAACCAATATTTTTATTTCCTTCCCAGAAAACAAATTCTACTGTTTAAAAAAAACCCGGTATCCTTACAAATAGGTGAGAGAGCTACTTGGGAATTCAGTGGTCGATAATGGTTGATGTGGAAAGACTGATAATATTAGCTTAGGTCGCGATGCCCTCCCGCTACCAGCCATTACTCGCGCTGTCACCGCCACAATATAGACAAGCGTTTTTCCTACCTATCATTATTCTTGCGTCATCACTTTTTGCACATTTTGTCTTTGGTGACTGGTTTAATTTGTCCATCAGCGAGCGATTCGCAGCGATTGCTACACAACGTCGAAGTAAATCGACTGGAAAATTATTATGATATTACCCGTGGGTACTATAAGCTTTATAACTCAATATTTATGCCTTATACAGACATACAATTATTTTAAAGAGGCAAAGTTTGTTGTTGTTTCAAGTAACCTCTATAATTAGATTTCACTACTTAACCGATTCTGGTTATTCTTTTACCAGAGAAAGCTACATTTTTGCAGTGACATGTTTTAGGTAATGAAGTTAATAAAAGTAAGTTTAAATCCAATCGCTTAGCCAATACCTCAACGACGCTACCGACACATTTGACCTTCATTGGGCTAGTAAGAGAGTGACATAAAAGCATTATTACAGAAGAGAAAACAGAGATACTTATATATTATTCAATCAAAACGAAGGGGCTGAACTGATTTGGAGGAAAACCTTTACCACCACTTAAGATGGGATTGTTACCCCGCATTTATAAAAGATTTCCGGACTCTGAATAAGTCATCGCGGACGATCGTGACGAGACTGTCGTGCCGATCCCAATATACGTACTCAGTAATATAATTTACCGTTCCGATAGTTAAACTGACCGTACTGAAGTTCGTGTCATTGGGATTGACAAAATAGTTAAAAAAAATGGATAAAAAGTAAAAACCGGTTACATATGTCTCCGTATTATTAACGAAACATTTTATGACATATGCCGTGTGACGATACAAACCGACCGACCGTGGCGACCGTGTCGCCCTGAACAAACACTGACAGACAGCCGTACAGTTGTGGAATGTAACTTTTTTTCGGTGAATAGTTTCACGCCTGGTCCAGCTCTATTATTTACTCGCCGTTATAACAAGCTCGGGCTCATGCCCTCAAATTTATTTTACACACAATTTTGACGGATACTTCGGCTGTGCTGTTTTTGGTATTGTAATTTGTGAAGAACTTTTTACTTAACTTTTTAACCACAGTTTAAAGAGATAAAAAAACTGATTTTACGCTAAAAGCATTCCTAGCCAGTTGGATATAAGGAAGAAGCCAGAAGCTTTTAGAAGATGCCTGGTGCGATATAATCGCTGCTACTTATTCGGCATATTCTTAACATCGGTGAGTTGGAATAATCTAGACCTTCTAATGTAGAAGACAACATGGATTTTGAGTCCACGAAAGACCCACAGAATCCAAGAAGCATAATAATAACGAATCGATTTAGACTATTCTTTGCAAATTCTTTGACATAAAACAGCATTGGAGAATAGCTTAAATTCAACGAAATAACTTTCGTTTGTACTCTTGTTGCATAAATAGAATCGAGACCCTTGGTCCACTTATACTGTACCTTCCCTTTTAATTCCTTTAAGTCTCTTTATGCTTTCACTCGTATACAATATGATTAATTTGCAAAAATCACGCAAAAAGGTTTTTGCGTAAACAAAAGACCGCATAAATTCCCCCGTTGTCTCATAGCCGAATCCCGAAGACCCGATGAATAATTAAGGGGGTTGGCAAAAAAAAATCCGGCGCACAACCAAACTTCTAAGCCAGGCCACTTCAAACTTGCGGGAATTCCGAATCTGCAAATAAGTTGACTAAGACCTTAGTTACGAATTCACCGAGAGGCCGTGACTCTCGACGCGGCACTGCGGTGTATTTTAAAGATTCTTTTATCGCAAGATATGTTTGGAGAAAATGGTCGTATGAAAACAAGGTAAGAACAGCGGTTTTACGGTTTTGTCTGTGAACATACGAGTATTTCGCTTCGCTATTTTGCACGCTTCTCAGACATTCCGCATTTGGACTGCCAGCTAGATCAATAGTAGTTTTCTCTCATCGTTTTTTTCTTTCGTTGATTTTGTATGGTAGACTGTTCCTTTCCTAGTAGTTTTGGTTGGTAGTTTGCTATTGTAGTTTCCCCCTTCCATGGTAATTTTTATGTGGTAATCCCATGACACTCAGGTTTTTTCTATATGTTTAGCATTTGCAATGATATAAGTATTTTAAAATTAACCATTGCCTTATTTTACGGCAGTTAATATTTGGGGTGTTTATTGTATGTAGGTCAGCCTTACGGTCACGTAGTCTGTAAAGAATCTGTGTCAACAAGAATTTTAAATGAATTAATCGAACTTTATACCCATTCAAATAGTATTTTATTTAACGACCGGTTTGCGTGAAAATAAAATAAATAAATATTGATAAAACATTATAATATTAGGAATTGAAACAAAAAATAATGATGCAAATAATGTTTAGGAAAATTTTGTATTGCCTGCAAAAAGTTCTGAAACAAGTTGCGCTGTAGTACTCGAATTCCGCTATCTCCACGAAGGCACTAAAGTCATTAAAATCCTGAATGGAGTCTGGGATTCAGTTTAGGGGCAAACGGTTAAAACCTCAAAGGAGCGATCCTTTTCATTTTCGCAGCACCTGTTGCCGTAGACCTAAACTCTTTCAACATGTTCACTAAAAAGAAAATTGTCTTTGACATTTCAAACTTTCTGTTTGCTTTGCTATCAGATGTCAGGATGACGATCAAAATTTTTGGTGCTCTCGAAAAATTTTACGCAGAATGGTAAGTTGTAAGCTAATAGGTTAATATAAGTTATATCTTGCTTGTTTGAAGGATATCTTTTCTGAAGTATTTAACTGTGAGCTTGTAAATATTTTCTTCTATAAATAATATTACCTTTTTGACTTTAATACAGATAAAACTTTTCCCTTCAGTCTTAAACAATAATAATAATGCCCGTGAATAATGCATACTAGAATGTAGGTATCTGAATTTAAATTAATTATTAACACACAATAATGGCCAATAACATTAGTAATACGATTTTAGTTACCCATATTTTAAAAGTTAACATTGAATTTTTATATACTCACTAAGATTATAGATAACTAATATATAAAATGAGATTTTTCCAAATATAAATTATTTAAAGTTTTTGAGTAAAGCATTTTTTTTTCAGTGCCAAGTGCAAGTTCAAGGTGGGTCCTCTAAGCCGCAAAAGGCAGTGCCAGAGTGAAGTACCGGAGAACCCGTACCACCAGAACATCATCAAACTAGCCATAGTCCGTATTACGCCTAAACTTAAACTGCTTTCGTTCAGAGTATCGAAAAATTATCTTTACTTAAGTTTTGCCAAACCCACAACGGACCTGTTAGAATTTGACGAACTTTTTCAAAATGAAACCGTCTGATAACAAACAGTAGGTATCCAAAAAAAATATAATAGACGATTTTAAAATTGTTTTAAATTCAAATTCGATATAAGAGCAGGAGGCAAGCATTTTGCCATAAATTTCTGAAATTTGTCTCGTAATAAGTCCACTTAATAGAATGCTAGGCCTCCCAGCGGACCCTTATGCAAATTTGGCTCAGGTATCCATGTTGACGCTCAATTAAATGTAAATTTATCTGAAGTCTGTGTCCTAAAAGTTATCCCAACATTTTGCATCAACGCGATATTATTCCATCTACTTGCTGTTATAATTTTTTTTTTCAATTATACCTGTTCTGAGAACAGCCTTTTTCTCTTTGTATGCAGAAATTGCTCAATCATCAATAATAACGTCTTACCTACTAACTTAATAACTTTTAAAGTAGTACCTCACGAGTTTCGTGCATCTATATATAAAAGGTAGCTTTGTTACTTTATTATGATGAATTTTGCAAACAAACAATTTCTATTAGAAATCTAAAATCTTTATCCCGTTTCAAGCTAAGCAAAATAGACGTCCAATAGCTATATTGAGCTATCAAATTCACAAAGCGTTTAACGCGGTAACTAACCAATCCTGCCAACTCGATTTGCTATTTCACTAAGTCATTCAACAGTACAATGGAACCTTTCCCATTTACTTCTGTTCCCGCAAAAACAAATTGTTTATTTGTTTTTGTGTAGATATTTTGAATGTATTTGTAGTGTTTTATGGATTTGTTTCAATTTGTTGTAATTATCCTTCGTAAGTGTATTGTGATGTTTGTCGATTAAATTAATACCACTATAAGGTCAATTTTATTTCTAAAGTTTAAATAAGCGTAGCAATTAATCCAGGACCTTACCAAAATTATCACAAAAGCAAACTGAATTTTGAAACGCACTAAAGTTTTTATCAATACACTTAACATCGTTGCACAAAGAGCTGTATTTATTTGTTCGCACAGACGAAGTGAGTAACAGGAGAGAATCTTCAGAAAGTTGGAGAACAAAACACCTCCGCAGTCAGCGGAGGATGAAGCGAAGTTTTGATTACGGGCCTCAATCCGAAAGACAAACTTGTACATTAGCAGATACGCCGTTTTACCTGTTATGCTAATGTTTGGAATAAAAACTGTCTCAAAGCGTTTGCTTTAGGTTTGAACGCCTGGTTTAGTACTCTTTGGCTTAGGTAAGATATCTGCGTAGGGTAACATTTACAGAACTTTTAGACCTGATAAGTAAAAATATGCGAAAGCCGCTTATGAGTTATGATGGGTCAAGTAATAGAGATTAGTGAAATAACTCTAATTTTCTATGTACCCTTTGCTGTTCCCTTGAGGGTATAGTGAATGATATATTTTAACCGCAGTACCCTTGATTTAACCTCCTGTCTCATATATCCTTACTATCTCCGCTAATAGGAATACTTGGAGTTTTTTTCCATTTATCACTACTAATTGGGATGTATGGAACTTTCTATTCCACATATCCCTACTCAGCCGCACTGTTAGGGATAGTTGGATATTTTTTTCTATTTGTCGCAGTAAGGATAAGTTTTAAGGGTTCTAGATTAACTAGGTTTCCTGAATAATTTGTAAAAGTAAAAAAACAAAATCACGATAACGATTTTAATATAAACAAACCCATACTTAAATACCCATAGTTAAAACAAAATTTATAAGAATCAAGATTTAAAATTATACTTCCATACCTTTAACACCATTTTTTTTTTGTTGACGGTGGAAAATCCATTTACGGACCATACCGCGCGCTGGATAGACGCGCGACGTGTGTGGGATTCCCCGGCGCGGACAGAGGATTGCGCTAGGGTAATAGACAATCCCCAGACGGGGTGGCCTATGCCGAATGGCACCTAGGGCACGCGGCGGCCAAGCCGCGCCCAGACCACCACAGGACCGACGAAGACCGGCAGTCACGGCTGCCTGCCTTCTTCGGCCCACCCGTCTACGTCGGAGGGGAGCAGCTAGAGCGTCCTTCTGCGTCATCACCGATTCGCAGAAGGAGGCGGCAGCCTTCCAGGCCCTCTCATTGCCAAGCATGGCTTGAACCATACTTGACAATGAGAGGGCTCCACCGCCGAGCGCCGCCACTAAAGTGCGGCGCTATACCGTTTATACCCTAACCTACCTTAACATGTTCACCTGGGTTGACTCCGGTGACTTTCCCTGACCCTTGGTTCACCTGGTTGAACAACGGATATATTATCATTGAGGAATAATACGGTTATGGTTTGTGCTAACTAACCTATTTCAGTCTCCCATATAAATACTATCATTATTCCGAAAAAGTACCAGGATATCATACATGGCTAAGAGGTTCTGATTATTAAAATGTCTTTGAGTCGGTAGTCATTTGGGACCGGGACCACTGGTCCTGATGGGGACATGGAATTAATAAATTATTTTGAGGCGGCATTCGGGACCGAAGCTAGTGGTCCCGACTGACACCTATGTTTAATGATTATTTTAAGTGGTAAGTTGGGACCATAAATATGATCTAAGTTCCAATCTTAATTTTTTATGACGAGGAAGTACAGTCAAATAAAAATTGCTTTTATAATATAAAATATTTCTTTTATTTGAAAACATTTTAACCTTTAATTGAAAGTAAACCTAACTAGCTAAATATTTGTGTTTATTACTCCTAAACCTACATGATTGCATTCAAAATCATAATATGCTAATAAAAAATTGTACTTATACATTTTACATGAAGATTAACAACATTTAAATAAAAAAGTAGCTGTCATTCCAACAAATTAAAACAATGTCACCCTATTACGTTTTAGTTACAAATAAAAATTACTTACAAACTTTTCAATTAAAACATCAGTGTTACTCGATGGTATTTTTTAAATCAATATCACAACCGTTTTTTTACTATTATTAAGTCTTTTATTTCACATAAAAATCAACTAAAATAATAATCAACATAATATTCAACCCCCACCTTTAATTATTTTGTTAAAGTATTCATATCATTCAGAATCATTATATAATTAAAAAAAATACAAGATTTATATTGATACTAATATTTTTTATAAATATTGTTGCTAATAATAAGTAATTATTCAGTATCAGTCTCATGAGGAATTGATGGACATTACTGTATTTAAAATCTTAACTTCTCTAAACAATGACCGACACTTATTTGGCCATTTATTAATTCCTGCAATGTTAGGTTGATCTTTTCTTTGGTTGCTACACTCTCTGCAGATTTTCTGGAAATATTATTCGTCTTTTTGAGTTTATTGCAGTAAAGCTACTGTCCTTCCTAATGCCCTCCAAAAATTTAACTATAGTAAGTTTTGATTTCATATATCTTTTAACGTGGTTGTGCCATACTACAATATTGTTTGTTTTATGGTCTTCATTATAGATGCACCATATTGGAAAATAAATGTCATTTTCTAACCAGGTGCTGACAAAATAATCATCAAAAGCTGCCTTTGCCCTTCGGACATTCTTCCATTTTGTAAAACCACTCTTCACTGAACAAATGTAACGGGAGGTGAAACAGTACTGAACATAACTTTACGTGTGTTTTGCCCAACTGTTTTGCTTTTCTCCATAAACATCTACTAAAATGGAAAAAACATCCATGAATCTCCGCATCCGGCAAAATGCTCCGGATTGCCCATATAGCAGGCACTTCAAAATCCATCTTTAGTTTTAAAGGGTTACACTGAGGTATACGACTTCTTATTATAGAAAAAAGAATGGCGTATGTTTCACGGGTTTTATCAGAAAAGGAAACATACAATATCTGCTCAGATGTGTTTCTTGGAGGGTGACAGGAATTGGTTGAATTAACAATTGTTCCATGCATTATTTTAATTGTAGCATTGCAGAAAACCTTCTTTCGGCACCTCCATAAATTTGATCCATTTTTATTAGTCCTCTTGAGTATGTATTCATAGTTTGACCCACTTGACATTACCATTGCCATAACATTGATGACATTGATGAGAAGTCATAATCATCACTTAACCAATCTGGATTGATTTGCTAAATAGTAACTGGGCCCTTTTTTGATTAAAATATATGTAAAAGGCTAAGCTACTTTATATAAAAAGGTATGGTTTTTACAGTTTCACAATTTAATAGAATTATTTATTTTAATATACTTTTGAATAAAAACAATAGGGATGCGTAAGAGAGATAGCACTACGCATGTGCACAACATTTTAGTGTGTGAATTTCCTACCGATAACATAAACACCATGTTATTTTTATTTTGTTTTAAATTAAACTACCTACTTTGAATAAGTTTATTTAAATAAAGAACTTAGTTCGGTTAGTTATACATTTATTACTCTAGAGTGGCTGGATTGATTATCATGATGTTTGATTTACATCCCGAATACTAATATATTAACGAGCTTTTGTTGTTAACTGTACTTTTTAATCAAACACTTCTTTCTTTATTTTTGGCCCGAACTTACCACTCTAAATAACCATTAAACATAGGTGTCATTCGGGACCACTAGCTTCGGTCCCGAATGCCGCCTCAAAATAATTTATTAATTCCATGTCCCCATCAGGACCAGTGGTCCCGGTCCCAAATGACTACCAACTCCTTTTTTTATTTAATAACTGGTTCTGAATAAGATTTTTTTTCACTGTTTCATAATCAGAGCCTCTTAGCCTTGTATTGTTGTCTACTTCAATAAAATATCAAAAATACTTCATATTTATAAAAAATATTCACTTTTACAACTAATTCAGGAACAACTAGTTAATCATTATAATAAAAATCTTGAAAACTTATTCTTACTGGTAGCGATAATTGAAAAAGTAAATCCAATTATGCCTACCAGGGCGGCTCAGTAGGGATATATGGAATAGAAAGTTCCATACATCCCAACTGGTAGCGATAAATGGAAAGAAAACTAAGTATTCCTACTAGTAGAGATATGTCAGTAGGAATATATGAAAGAGGGATTTAACTTGCCAAATGAAAATATCAGTTACTAGCAAACCAGTGAACCAAATGTTCACCAAAACTTGATTTAAAAAAAATGTATTTAATTAATTGAGAACTTCGGAGATTTTGTGTGGTTTCGTTTGAAATTCGTGATTTCTCGAAAACCGGAAGTGCTACGTTACTCAAATCCGGTTTGTAGTCTTATCAGACTATTCTTAACTTATAACTTAAATATTCTCTTTATCTATCTCTTACGGTTTGACCGCTGAAACAGCACCACAGACGGACGGACTTGTCTAATAGATAAGAGATATTCAGTAATTTTTCATGTAAATTTTAGGCCGTTAAGCGGGGATGACGCAGAAGGAGGCAGCGGAGAGGGAGCGGGAGGAGGACGGTCTAGCCGCCCCTCTCCGGCGTAGACGGGTGGGCCGAAGAAGGCAGGCAGCGGTGACTGCCGGTCTTCGACGGCCCTAAGGTGGTCTGGGCGCGGCCTGACCAGCCGCGCGTCCTAGGTGCCGCTCCGGCATAGGCCACCACGTCTGGGGACTGCCTAGTACCCTAGCGCAGTCCCCCTGAGGCGCGTCGCCCGGTCCACTCGTTGGGCCGGGCCTGCCCGGGGGCGTGCTCGGAGATGTGGCGCACGCAGGTGCGTCGGCCCCGAGACGCCCCCATATGGGCGTAGGAGGGTACCGGGGGGTTTTAGTGGAGTAGGATCAGTGTGGCCTTCCGCACTGGTCCTGCTTGAGTAGGGTCGGCACTGTTTCCCGTGCCGGCGAGTCCCACACACGCCGTGCGCCTAGTCAGCGTCACGGTATGGTGCGTAACTGCATTTCCCCTCGTCACAAAAAAAAAAAAAAAAACGCGGGAGCACGGAGCGGACGTCCTCCGTGCACCCGCTAAACGCAGCGCAGGTCTAAGTGTGTAGGATAACGGATTATATTTAATGCTGAAATGGTGGCCAAGTATTGTTTCTCATTTGCTTCCGTTCTTGAGACATTATTTTACCATCACGATATTTCTGCCTCATTTCGGACCTGTGGCCATATTCCTCTGATGGTATAATGGGTCTATTTTTTTAACTAAAACTCTAATCCTGAGAAAATAAGATTGTGGTAAAGTAGTTATTCCGTTTATCTAAATGATCAACAGCCCATGGTCTCACTGGTTTATGCCACCGGTTGAGATGAGGAAAAGGCGCCTGTGTTAACTGTATAGTAAAATTTCGGTCATCCATCCAATGACTATTTTTTTCTTCGTTTATCAGGTACATTATCAAAAAGTATTGGACACGTTTTTTTTCTTTTTTCACATAATATAAACATTACAGAGATATATTGATTTGAAAAGTCGTAAGCCCGTAAGTAAAAAAAAATCACTTAAAAGTGACGTCACGAGCCCCTATTTCCAAACTTTGACGCGCTTTATCTTTGTAATTTTTTGGTTGATTGCCCAAAGAAAAAATACGTGTCCATTATTTTTTGATCATCTAACCGTCACACCGTCCTTCATCATGCCTATTACCGGACGGTACAAAGTTACTTAACATCCTACGCAGAAAAACGTTTCTATTGGCCGGTTCACATTATTCCACTAGCATTTCAGTCCAGCACTTGAATCCAGCGCTGGAATACTACTGGAATAATGTGATCTAGTCCAATGACTGGATTGACGGTCTACTTTTCATTCCAGCTGCCATTGGAATAGTGAATTTATTGTAGGCTACGCACAAGCACGGATTACATTAGCACTATCATCATCAGCCTATTAATGTCCCCACTGCTGGGGCACGGGCCTTCCCTATGGATGGAATAGGGAGATTGGGCCATGACCCACCATGAGGGCCCAGTGCGGATTGGTGGGTGCTAACGACTGCAGATGCAGCCGGGACCAACGGCTTACGTGCCTTCCGAAGCACGGAGGAGCTCGAGATAGTAATTTTTGGTCACCCATCCAATGACCGACCACTGCGAAAGTTGCTTAAGTTCAACGATCGCAGCCGAACGCGCTTACCACTTGCGCCATCGAGCTCCAATAATTAGCGCTTTACATCTTACATACTTGCTGCCATATTGTATACAAGGATCCCCTTAAAAGTACCTACGTACAGGAATATTTGCACACGCCTCTACTCCGTAAGCTCACATCCTCATAAACTTCCAAGTTACATATCGATTAAGCTGGAAGTTTCCAGTGCTCCAGATTGTACGAAAATGGTTTCCTCTCACAATTATTATCGTGCAAATATTCAAAGTGCCTATGCGAGACTTCGCGACTTTGTTTACGCACCTACTCCCAAGTTAACATTGAAATAAAGGGGAAAACAAAATTAAACTTTCTTTTAGGATTCCTTGTATATAAAGTGTATGGCATTAAGTGCGCCTTTCTACATTTGTACATTAAAAATTAAATCTATAATATAAAAATGAATCGCTGAATGTGTTCCTAAGCGCAAATCTCGAGAACAGCTAAACCTATGTTGATAATTCTTTTTTTAGAATATTCCTTGAGGTAGGAGGACGGTTCTTACGCAGGGAAAAATTAAAAAAAATGCCTGAAAACGTCCAAAAAAAACACTTTTCTATACTCCCATACAGATGATTTGTAATAATACTTAAAAGTCAATTTGAAATTTAATACCATACCATAAATTTCAAATGTTAGTGGAGAGTTTCCGGGAAGGCAAAACAATTGAATGACGTGATGTCAATAGACGTTTGGAAAAGGCAAATATACCATTTTCAGTTTTTTTTTTATTGAAGAAATTTCAATTATATGAAGAGTCATTTTAGTCTACACTACAGCTTTACACCGAAGCGAAGCGAGGGCGGGCCACTAGTAAATAAATAAATGTAACACTACTATAACTTAGCCTCTGCTGTATTTACATCCGTCTTATCATCTTATAAACAGTAACAGACAATAAGGATTTAATAATAATTTTACTTTATTATTATCATGTACAATTGTCACGGATCTTGCCTGTAAAAGCCTAAAAGCCTTCGAACTTGGCATTTATTTTTTCATATCAATAGACTTTATGCACATCTAATGTACTCAGTTTTGCTGACACTAGTAAAATTCAAACTTGAATAAAAATGAAAACCGGACAAGTGCGAGTCAGGCTCGCGCACCGAATAAAAGAGGACGAGCGTTTTTGCCTAGGAACCAATAACCACATGCGACATAAAATTCAAACTTGAATAAAAATGAAAACCCGACAAGTGCGAGTCAGACTCGCGCACCGAATAAAAGAGGACGATCGTTTTTGCCTAGGAACCAATAACCACATGCGACATAAAATTCAAACTTGAATAAAAATGAAAACCGGACAAGTGCGAGTCAGACTCGCGCACCGAACAAAAGAGGACGAGCGTTTTTGCCTAGGAACCAATAACAACATGCGACATAAAATTCAAACTTGAATGAAAATGAAAACCGGACAAGTGCGAGTCAGACTTGCGCACCGAATAAAAGAGGACGAGCGTTTTTGCCTAGGAACCAATAACCACATGCGTTATAAAATTCAAACTTAAATAAAAATGAAAACCGGACAAGTGCGAGTCAGACTCGCGCACCGAACAAAAGAGAACGAGCGTTTTTGCCTAGGAACCAATAACAGCATGCGATATATCTGACTCCCAACATGAAACTTTCGCTAGGCGTTTGGTAAATAATACACCAGAAAAGAAAGTCATTAATTATGTGAGTAATGATTGGGAGAACGCTATCTAAAATATTGAAGACCATGTGCCTGTTCACACCATCGCATCCAACTGCCCTAGATTTGAGGGATATAATAGTTTTGTGAAGCTCAGACTCGGTCACTTGAGAACGTTGAAAGATATTTGAAGGTTGATTGCATAGATAAGGGATATCTGGGTTTTACAAATAAAATAAAATTAATTGATGCTTAAAATAAAAATAAACACATATTTTGCGAATGAAGTCTGGCTTTAATTCGCCATAACTTTTTTCACACAGCACCTTGGGACTTCCCGCCATAACAATAGTTAAAGTATATAAAAAAATCTTTCCAATGATATATCGCACGTGGTTATTGGTTTCTAGGCAGGCTTCCATACATTTTTGCTCATCTCTTTTTTACGTTTTGTTAGAAGTTTGGTTTTTTCACAGCTTCAAGGGACCGTAGACCTGTGTATATAATTTAAATTTCAACTTGATACCTCCACGCATTTCTGAGATAAAGGTTCTTGGTAAACAGAGAGATAAACGGCCGTATCTTTTTTAATGATAGCTTAGATAATTGGTCAGTGCATTCGCTCGGAAAGCGAAGGGTGCGGGTTCAAGTCCCGTCTGCTGATCTGCCTGGTCCGCGTGGAATTTTTTCTAGTTATATTTTCTTTAGATTTAAACATTAAGCACTTACATGCTTATAAAATAAAAATTATAGCGATAGCTTAGAAGTTTGACGACCTCCGTGGCCGAGTGGTTTGTACGCCGGGTTCCATGGTGTCGCTGACTAGAGAGGTCCTGGGTTCAAATCCCGGTGGGGGCAGATGTTGGTGTGATGAATACGAGCAATTGTACTCCAGTCATGGATGTTTAATATCTATTCCTATATAAATATACTTATATATGTACAGTAAATGTATTCTATCCGTTACCCTAGTATCCCATAACACAAGCCTTATAGTGCTTACTTTGGGGCTAGGCTAATTGGTGAGAGTGTTGGAAATTATTATTATTTATTTTTCCTATAAGGGTTCTGTTTTTTTCTTTTGAGATACGGAAGCCTAAACAGTATCAGTTATTAATCATGATTCTGTTACTACTGTCAGCAAAGATTCCGGTGCGAAGATAGACGATGTTGTGCCAAACAAAGAATCTGCCGTATCGAAAATCTGCCCAAACCAGAATCTATCCTAAACTGGTTAATTGGTGATTTCAGAGCTTCAGACCGTATTATGCAGAGGATCGCTCGAGTGATATTCTACGTTACAGCAGCATCGTAAAGATATGTCGGATATACAGGATGGTCCAACTAGTGACGTAACAATTTTTTTTAGATTCCTAGCACCTGGGGTATCCGAAAATACCCCATGCATGTTCCGCGATTTTTCTTAGTTTTCGAGTTATATTTTTTTTGTGTATTTTTATGATTTCTGCCAGCGAGGTTTTAAAAATTCTTATCCTTTTTCGTAGTAGGTATTTTGCAGTCTTTTTTCTCAAGTCAACTTCCTGCAATTACTTAAAGTTACTCAAAAAAGGCTTAAAAGTTGATCTTTAGTTTTTAGTAGGATTTACTCAAACGTTCAACTTCAAAACAAAAATACAAAAATGAGTTTCCATAGCTACTTTCTAAAATTAAAAACTCCGCATACTTCTAAACTACCAAAAATCATAAAAAAAAAGTACTTAATGAGCCTATTTTTGTTGTGATTGGCTTTTGAAGGCGGATAGGCTAAAAATCATTGAACATACTAGGGGTATTTTCGGATACCCCCAGGTGCGAGGAATCTAAAAAAATTGTTGACGTCACTAGTTGGACCATCCTGTATAGAATAGCGTATGTTGGCTATCCGCTTATCATCAGGTGGGCCATCGCTTCCAACGTTGTTACCACTATTTCTTATAGGTACATATAAAAAATAGCCCTACTACAGGTAAAGTTAACTGAACTTTTGCAGTGAACTTAATAACTGTTTAACATTATTTTATCGCTTCCTTTTATTTCTCTAAACGGAGAGAGTTGTAAGTGTTACTGAATTTTCCCTGCCCGCCAGAGGCTTTTCATCTTTACGATTACGATCTTACTCTGGAGAATAGAAAACAATTATGTCAGTCACTAGAAAAGTTACAACGGTGTACCATAATTCCGGCGACGCGACGTACCCCCCCCCCCCCCCCCCCCGACTGGAGACCCCCGACTTTGAAATATCAAGCGGAGCTTTCTGTCCACAGATTGCGAAGTTTATAATACATTTCGCTCGTAAAAAATAAGCAAATGAGGCCATCGACTGGAAAGGTTGAGAACCCCTGAAGGTTGTTCGGACGTGCCAAATCAATCTTTCGGACTTACAGCGCAGGGTAGAAGATAGATTGAATAAATTTATTTGCATTACGGTTTAGGGTGTGGGTAATCAAATATATTGTGAAATTCAATGAAACGGGGAGAATGAGTTTCATCTCACCACGCGGGTATAGTAATGAATGCTGAAGACAACAAGTTTACCTATCTGCATCTCTGTACCCTTAGTACGAGTTTTACAATTACGAAAACTGATAGTTTTTCGTGAGCTCGCACTCGTACTAAGGGTACTGATTTTATTGTTTTCGTTTCAATACAAATAAACAGTGTTTAAATTCTATCATTAAATCATTTACGTCTTCTTAAATTTTAAGTATATTGGTTACTTTTCACCAAAATGGACATTGAAACATAATTTACAATTACGAAAACTATGATAGTTTTCGTGAGCTCAAACTCGTACTAAGGGCTTACTAAGGGTACTGAACACTGCACTCACTTTCCATCATTTTTCCTTAAAACGTCTATAATAAATATGGAAGTCGCGTTTCGACTAACATGCTTCATAAAGCAACCGATATATCCAAGACAACTTGTTTTTATTTCATTTACATAAATGCTAACAACTTTTATATAAATAAATTACTTGTGGAAAGATTGTAATTACTTAAGTGTTTTCTTGACTATTTGGTAGAATGCCAAACAAAAACTCTCATTGTGATTCTGATTCGACTCTAAAATTAAGCTTTTAAACCTACTAATTCTAATTAATATATATAAATCTGAAAATTAAAACCATGTTTCATTTTTTGACAGATGATCACGTAAAAGAGAACTGAACGAATTTGGAGTAAACCTAAAATAATATAATTAACCTTTGAAATACTCCATTCATCGGTGCACAATAATTAATCGAAATAGCAATTACTTGGAAGTAAAATCTAAGATAATATGGCTTTTGAAAGCAAATTCTCAATGTTCAAAAGTTATTTCTGGGAATCCGTATACGTATTGTTGTAAATTGTATAAGATCGAAATACTGACGTTTGGAAATAAATCACTTCACAATATTTAGTAATTACAATCTTTAATACCTATAAACGTTTGTTATTTAAACATCAACGGTTTTGGTAACTTTTTTCAATTTTTTTAAGTACTTACTTTATGTATTTGATATTCTAATGTAGGATAGGTAAAAGAAAGTTTATTGAAGTTAAAACTTCTTTAGGCGCGTTAAACATTTTAAGATGGGGAAACATCATTGAACTCTCGCTACTATTACTTAAAAGTATGTATATATATATATATTATAACTTAATCAATTTTTGCCTAACGTTTAAGAGTGTGGCTTGGTCTAATGCAACAAACGCTCCTTCGAGTGTAAAAGGTCTTGAGTTCCAACCCGACATCTATATCTATATAGAAAACTCAAAGGTGCCTGACTGACATAGTGATCTATCAACGCACAGCCCAAACCACTGGACGGATCGGGCTGAAATTTGGCATGCAGGTAGATGTTGTGACGTAGGCATCCGCTAAGAAAGGATTTTGATCAATTCTACCCCCAAGGGGATAAAATAGGGAATGCAAGTTTGTATGAAACTTTGTCAATTTTAAAACGATCGGGCTGAGACTTTGCATGCAGGTGGAACACCGTGCGAAGAGACTCATAGGCAATGACGCTCTCGTTGAGGCTAATCTTCAGAGCCTTGACCACCGAAGACGTGTAGCTTGCCTTTCGGTGTTTTATCGGTTACATTTCGGAGAGTGTGCGGAGGTATTAATTTGATCCCCCCTTCCCCTTTCCACCACCGGACGACCAGGCGCGGCGAGGGCTTCCACCCTTATGTTGTCGAAGTTCCTCCCATTCGCACGAAGCGATTTGCTTCGGCCTTCATTATACGAACGGCTAGGGAGTGGAACTCCTTGCCGAGTTCTGTTTTCCTGGACCAATATAACCTGGACATCTTCAAGGCCAGAGTGAACAGGCATCTTCTAGGCGTGTACCATCCTAGGCCTCATCATCGCTTTCCATCAGGTGAGATTGTGGTCAAACGCATTGCCTATCTAGCATAAAAAAAAAAAAAGGTATAAGAAGAAGCATAGATGAGTGTCATTGTGTATAATACAAGCCTGAGAACAAAGACTGTAGTCTACACTACAACTCTACACCGAAGCGAAGCGAGGGCGGGCCGCTAGTAAGTATATAATTTTAAAATAAAGTATTGTAATGATAAATGATGCAAGTCAATGGCCAAATATACCCTTTTGGATATTTCCTATATGTTCTATTACTTGAACAGCGTGTCATATTAGAACAAGTAGAAAAATTTGCAGTGCTCCACGGGGTAAATTTTTGATGAAGTAAGAACGAAAAGTTTAAAGAAGAAGAGGCTCCAATTTCGGCAGCATATACCAAATTGATTGACGATGTTGCTGAATACATTTTGATTATTCTTTTTGTTAGAATTTAGAAAATAGAACTTTGGAGACATAAATTATCTATTGTGATCACAAAACATTATTTGCAGAATATCTAGAAATATAAGCCTCCTAAAACGCAAAATGACTAAACGTAAACAGTAAAATGCCTAATTAAAACGGTTACAAACCTAGTTTGCAGAAATTAATCTCTATGAATACAAGCCATCTGAAACGTAAAATTACTCAAAGCAGTACCCTTAGCACAAATCAATATCGACTTCGAATAGTATGCTAGTGCGAAATGTCATCGTCAAGTACTGAATTTTAGTTCTCGTTACGTCCGTTATGGCGCTGCTGTTCAAGTTGCCATACAAAATTTAAAGGGTACAGTACCCTTAGCACGAACCATTATCGAATTCGAATAGTTTGCGAGTGCGAAATGTCATTGTCAAATGTGTACTGAATTTTAGTTCTTTTCCATACAAAATTTGACAATGACATTTTCGGACTCGCAAACTATTGGAATTCGATATTGGTTCGTGCTAGGGGTACGTAAGTCTGTCGTAATAAGTTTTCGCAAAAATTGAAACCAAACTTTTCAATAAAAATTTCAACTACAATGCTTTATTGAAAAACAATGCTCAATGACCTCAACCGAGCCTCTCAACAGGTGGGCCTTAAAATAAACATGACTAAGACTAAGATCATGTCGAACGCTCATGTCTCCCTCCACCCCGTAATAAAATAAATAAAAAATATATATGTCTAGGACAATTAGTCCACTTGGGTAAGCACTTATTGTTAGTAAATTCGCTGATTGTCTATTGTTACATATTTGACATTATGTGATGGAAGTTGACCTCAACACATGTTTGCAAGTTTGATGTCAACTTTCAATTGGACGACACTGTATGAAATAAAACAGGGAGAAAAAAGCAGCCCTTGCTGAGTTCCTTGTCGGTTCTTCTCTGTACAAGGTCTCCCGCCGTAGATTTGCGAACCGATGGCGTAGCTTTTCGACATTCATAAGTGCTTGTAACAGCCTAGACTGAATAAACGATATTGAATTTTGAATTTTAATATATTGTTTTAAACTTTCATGGTCACTAACATTATAGTAATACTAGCAAACCAGTGAACCAAATGTTCACCATAAAAAAAATGTATTTAATTAATTGAGAACTTCGGAGATTTTGTGTGGTTTCGTTTGAAATAGAAATCACGTGATTTCTCGAAAACCGGAAGTGCTACGTTACTCAAATCCGGTTTGTAGTCTTATCAGACTATTCTTAACTTATAACTTAAACATTCTCTTTATCTATCTCTTACGGTTTGGCCGCTGAAACAGCACCACGGACGGACGGACTTGTCTATTAGATAAGAGACTAGCAAACCAGTGAACCAAATGATCACCAAAAAAAAAATATATTTAATTAATTGAGAACTTCGGAGATTTTGTGTGGTTTCGTTTGAAATAGAAATCACGTGATTACTATTTCAAACGAAACTTATAACTTAAACATTCTCTTTATCTATCTCTTACGGGTTGGCCGCTGAAACAGCACCACGGACGGACGGACGGACGGACTTGTCTAATAGATAAGAGATAAGTTATTTACTTTTATTAAGTTGATCATGGCGCTTGCAACAGTGCCGAAATATCGGAAACTCGCTAAAAACAAGGTACATGGTAACAATCCCTTTGAATTTTAAGTCCAAGAAAGAGGTAAACCACCGATTCGACATTGGGGTCCTAAGGTGCTTCAATGATGACCTCGGACCTCACGCAGTGTCCGTAGATTCCTTACCAGGTAGACTAGCGACATCAACACTGAATGCGAAAAGCTCAGGATCGTTGTATCCCTAGAGTAGCCCTTTGTGCAGCAGTGGACATCATGAGAAGCTCGATGGCGCAAGTGGTTAGCGCGTTCGGCTGTGATCGTTGAAGTTAAGCAACTTTCGCAGTGGTCGGTCTTTGGATGGGTGACCAGAAATTTAGTTTTTCCAGCTCCTCAGTGCTTCGGAAGGCACGTTAAGCCGTTGGTCCCGGCTGCATCTGCAGTTTTCAGCACCAACCAAATCGTACTGGGCCCGCGTGGTGGGTCATGGCCCATTCTCCCTATTCCATCCATAGGGGAGGCCTGTGCCCCGGCCGTGGGGACAATAATCGGCTGATGATGGACATCCTTCGGCTGATTATAATGATAATGATGTCTTTTGTCCTTAGGAAATTATTTATTATTATTATTTTATATTTTTTAGTGATCGATTTTCTTTTAAAGAGAGTCAGCACACGGCGGATTTTCCTCCCAAATTGGGGAGCCCGTCTGGGGAAAATAATCCACACCTTACAGCTGACTACATTAAATATCACTACCACGTTGGTTTTTATTTCTGCTTGTGGGTAGGGTTGCAAGGCTCTGCGGGACAGGCGATTGGGTTCAGTTCGGCAAGGTGAGAATGGCTGGGTTATTTTTTGCGCCGGGAGGCCTACTCTATTTCAACGAAAAAAAAATTCTGTGTTTCTATTTCATTTCGAAAATTCGTTCGTCCGAAAATAGTTTGACATATAAATTCTCTAAGCCTACTCTAATTCACAAAACTTTTGAACTAAAAGTTTTCACAGACAATTGTTCGAAATTTTAACCTCAAATTGGTGAAACGAAACTGAGTTACCATTTCATTTTCGTTTTGGGATTTTTGTTTAAATTAAACCTAAAATTACTACTAGAGCATTTTCAAATTAAGGCTGCTTAGCTTGAGGAAAATTTTTAGTATGAAAAATTTGCATAAAAATCTAATTTTTGTTTATTATTGTATTGCCAATACTTCAAAGTGTTACACGACAAATTTAGGTTGACATACATTCGATTGCATCAACTCTACAAATTAGTCGGCTAACACTGTCAAAAGAGGAAGTTTTAATGTAATCAAAAATGTTCTCATAAAGTAATATTGTTTTGAAGTAAAAAACGTTATCTAAAAAGTATAGACAAAAAGATCTCACAAACATAACTCATTCCATTCGTTCACGATAATTGTCTGTGATTCCGAACTTGAAATAGAGGAGAGTCACTGGCGAAATTTCGTTTAAAATTCGTTAGTTGCCCAATTTTCGTTCCGGAGAAAGAGAGTAGAGCTCCCGGTATAAAAAAATCCTTTCTTGTGAATTGTTTACGTCAGTCCGTATTTCTGTTGAGCAAGCCGCAGTGCGAAGTGCACCGTTAGCATTTGATCGATAGGCCACGGGCTTCGTAGGCCACCATTCGTAGGCTAGCGTGCCGCCCGCCTCGCTCACATCGCCGATAACGCTGGCAACTCGCTTCACAACCGACTGTCTGTTGCGATTACGTTGAATTAATGTTGTTAGAGTACCTATTCCACATCGCCCTAACGTCGACCGAAATTTTAAAGTTAAATTAAGTTTGTTTTTACTACCTGAAGTTCGATAAAATAATTTTAAACGAATTATAACGTGCACATCACAATCCCAATACATATAGCTGTTTTTTAATAAACAAGGAATAACTTTTCTAAGACTGCTGGGCGCAGAGATTTGTAATAGGGGATTTGACAGTATTAAAAATAAAGTGCCAATTGTTAGCATCTGTGTTTAGAATGAATATTGGCAGGGGTTTTTACTATTTTTACAAAAAAAAATATTCGTAATTTTACTAAAAACCCACGAAAAAGATAATAGTTTTCGTATCTATTGTCACGTGTCCCAAAACGCTTGGGATTGGCGGAGCCTAAAATGACGTCAGACGCAAGTAAACTTCCGGTTAAAGTGGCATTACATTGTATCGTTTGACGTTTTAATAACAGTAAGTAAGACGCCATATTGTCCAGAAAAACGTTTTCGCGGCAACTTGAAAATGGAGTTTTTGATTTGGTCATTTTTGATGAAATACACAACAGAATGATGAATATCCACTTTTTAAGGACTCCATAAACATTAGTCAATAATGTGAGATCGTTTTCTAAAACTTGTCAAATACCCTATTTGGATTGCAATATCGGGATGCGTAGACAAGTGACTTGACTCCATTTACAACTAACATTAAAGGGAGAGGCGTAATTTTCCGTGCCTTGTTTAGATTTACAACACTTTAACAGATCTTCCAGATAACAATTACAGTCGAATTGAACTAGGCATATACTTTAAAATTTCAGAAATTTAGAACGTTTCTAGAAATAGGCCCATTTCAATGATCGCATGTGCAAAGGCATTACAAGGTAAGCGATGAGCGCACGCGAGCTTAAGTTTAAGTAAGTACGATTTAGGCTTCACGATTAATCGCTCTTTACAAGTCATGTTAGAAAATTTAAAGCAGGTAAAACTCTAATGAAACTGACGATTTAAAAATTATTCTACTAATATTATAAATGTGAAAGTTTGTTTGTTTGTCATGTTTCTAACTCAATCACGCAAAAACAAGATTCAGATGAAATTAGATAAGCATATAGGTTATGACTAAGATACGAAATGGATTTTTTTCTGGGATAAAAGTATCATATAGTAAATGAAATTTAGGGTTCTTGTGGGATTCTCAAAAAATTAAGTAAAAGCGGACGAAGTCCCGGGCGATCACTATATATGAGCTGCAAATAAACTATTCGCGCCATGACAATTATATTCTACTATGCACAGAAATGTTATGCCTTACTAAATGTACTTTTTGTTTCTATGAACTTTTACATACAAATATAAAAAATAGCCTGTAACAGCAGCACTGGTTAAAGTAATTTAAGATTAATTTAATAAAATTTCTAGCTTTTTACGCAATTTCCTTATATTTTGCGTAAAAACCTTGTACAAAGTATTATATAACTTAAAAAAAGAGAGACGATATCTGTAAAGTAATTTTCATGTTATGGCGTGACCAAGGGATTATTATGTGTACACCGAGAATTTTGATTTACTTGAGAAAACTGACTTGCAAATTCAGACAAATATTTGCTTGTTTATTTAAATTTATTTTTTCGAAAAATGTCTCCATGTTAACTCAATAATTGTGTAATTATGAAACCTTAACAATTTAACATGTCATCGATTGATTCAAATAAGACTACTTTTAGGATCTACATATACTTTAATGTTATTTACAAAGCGCCCTTTATAGGATACTAGCGGCCCGCCCTCGCCTCGCTTCGTTGTAGAGCTGAAATGTAGACTTCAGTTTTTGTTCTCAGGCTTGTATTATACACAATGATATTCACATATGATTCTTCTTATACCTGCATGCAAAGTCACAGCCCGATCGGTTTAAAATTGATAAAGTTTCATACAAACTTTCATTCCCTATTTTATCCTCTTGGGAGTAGAATTGATCAAAATCCTTTCTTAGCGGATGCCTACGTCATAACATCTACCTGCATGCTAAATTTCAGTCCGATCCGTCCAGTGGTTTGCGCTGTGCGTTGATAGATCACTATGTCAGTCAGTCAGTCACCTTTGAGTTTTATATATATATAGATTTTGTAAACGATATTAATCAATATTTTTGTATGGGTTTGTAAGAAGTTTACTGCTTGTAACTGATCGCACTATTTTTATTAACACAATTTTTAAGTAACTCAGGTAACTCAAAATTCATGTATATGTTTAGTATGATTTCTTTTGGAAAACTTATAGACCAGTACATTTAAATTTCATTAGTTTATTGCACAACTGAAAATCCGGCCATGTCTGTGTTTCATCAGTGATTCGATATTAAATTGGCTATTGGTAAATTATTGAAGTTATAAAACCAGCATTCAGTACTGCGACATTGCATTATTTTCGGTAATAATGTGTTAAAGTCTGACCGAGACTTATCGATACGAATTATGTGCCCTTGTAAGGCTATTTTATTACAGACGTCTTAAAATTTCATTTGTTCCTCCGGAGACTTACATTGTGTTAAGTTTTCCACAAGTTTACAAAGTTATGGGTATTTACAAAGCGCCGTTTTTTGGATATTTTGTAAACGATATAAATGAATAATTTTGTATGCGGTGTTAGTGCGTTTACGGTTTATAACAACTATTTTTACTATATTTATTTCTATGAATTTTAAATTTCTAAGGTAACTCAATATTCACGGTGTATAGATAAGTTGTAAAACTGTATACGTTAGACATCTAATAATCCGAGTGAAGTAGTAACGGAACACATGCCTCTGAAGGCTCTAACGGGCCGCGGACTGAAACAAATTGCCGTGCGCACCGCTGGAGGAATTTTTCATAGAAATGGCCGCGATTCATAAGGTTTCTGCGGAGAGCTTGTATTTTTCAACGGTGCTGCGGTGTTCCTTTTAATTCTTTAAACGTTTCCGCTTCGAGTGTATATTGGTTCTATTTCGATTAACTTTTTGAAAGCGAACAGCACAGCAATACCATAGACATATCTCAACTATGGTTTATAATGAAGCGTTCATATATATCATAAATATCCCATACACTTTAACTAGGTTGTGAAATTCTTATTCCCTTTATTTATTTCTTTTTTTCTTTTTAATGAAATTCGTACCTTTTTGTTTTTTTTTATAGTTAAGTCCGACAAATGACTCCACCCCAAAGCTGATACAGCAGTTCTACCTGCCACACCAGCCATCCTCACCAGGCCGGCAGGGCCAGCATGTTGCTTCTTCACGCCTCTTTTAAAGGATCCTAGGTTGTAAGAGGGAGGGAACACGTGAGCGGGTAGAGCATTCCATTTACGGATAGTACGACAAAGAAATGAGTCACCAAATTTCTTCGAACACGTAGGAATATAAGGTAATATTGAATTTCCGTTTCACTCTTATCTGCAAAACAACGCAGCATTTGTTCTGAAGCAGACTATTCCACAACTAGGGTATAATTATGTACTTAAATAAAAAACTTTTTTCCACGGTAAAATCACGGTTCGTCGACTTCAATGCAGTACAATTGCAAGCAATCGAGTGTTCCAAACGGCGATCCTGTCCGGCTGCGATGGAGTTCAGTGCATAATATAATACAATGCTCCGGTGGCAGAAGTTATGTGAATACACCAGCTCCTGTCCGTAATTTCAAGAACATTAACTTTAGAATTGTATCTAGAATGAAATGAGACAATTTAAGCCGACCTCAAAAGACCTGTTAGTTTCCGCGCTTCTTAACTTTAAATAGAATCCGATCGGGACATTAATTTTGTGTGATGAGCAGACATTTTTTTCCCGAGTTATTATTGTTAAGATAGCTAGTTATTTGTGTATAATATACTATACGGTAAGTATTTAGTTGCTATAATAAAACCTCTGCTTAGTTTGGGGAATAATCTGTATTACAAGATAATACTTACCGACTGCCTGATCTATCAACGCACAGCTCAAAAGACTGAATGGATTGCGCTGTTTGGCATACATATAGCTTTTATGATGTAGGCGTGCGCTGAGGAAATATTTTCCAAAACTCACCCCCTAAAGGCATTTCAAAGTTTAAATGTGAACTAATATTTCCACGCAGACAAAGTCGCGGGCACGTAAAGTAATTATCATATATTTTGTTTAATAATTCCACAGAAACTTAACATTGGTCTGGTAAAAAAGAGACTTTTGTGTTAGTCCAGGTAATGAATTTAGTGGATTTGGGTAACAAACATTCAAAACTTTTCATTTAAAATATTTGTGGGAAAAGGTGGAAAAGTCGTTTCTAATTTTAATTATTTTTTAAATCATGTAACTGCTTGATGTTTAAATCTAAAGAAAATATAACTAGAAAAAATTCCACGCGGACCAGGCAGCAGAAGGGACTCACGGACCCTCACGGACCGCGGTAGCATAATTGGTCAGTGCATTCGCCAGGATTGCGAAGGTTGCGGGTTCGAGTCCCGTCTGCTGCCTGGTCCGCGTGGAATTTTTTCTAGTTATATTTCTTTAGATTAAAACGCGTTTCTATTGGACTGACAGCGAATTATTTCTTAGCTTAGAAAAAGAAAATATTGATCCACTTGCAACGAATTTGCTAGATCTCAATTCAAATAGAAAATAGCTTTAACCCATGGAATAATGTCAAAACGTCAATGTCAATTTGATATCATTGTATGGGCTGAATCTAGTTTTAGTTAATAGAGATTTAGCAAAATTGCTGCAAGCAGCTGCAAATGGTCCATAAGAACAAAAGAATATTCCTAGTGCAAGGTACGATGGTAAATGTGACAGTATCCAGATCGGCAATTCGCAAACATTTGTGCCAGCGGCTGGTTTATTTATTACAGCTGTCTTGAGCCTCGCCGCTGTTTTTACGTAATACATTCCATGTGTAGATAACGCTTGAGTTATACTTTCACTGTTTCCCGTTGTAATTAATAAGCAAAGATTAATATTATATGCATTGATATACTACCAGTCTGTAATCAACTATCGTCATGCGTTCCTATATGTTTCGATATTTTTTATAGTTACAATATGTACACATTGTTTCCATAATATTTTATTAGAGCTTATATTTAGTATTGGAATTCTTGGCGTTGACATATCGAGCGACGTCCAGTTTCGGAATCATTTAGGCCTCTAAGAAGCTTGGTGTGCTCAATAGATCGAGAATGTACTTCACACCGGCCCACCGACTGCAGCTTTATAAGGCACAGGTTAGGCCTCACATGGAGTACTGCTCTCATCTTTGGGCGGGGGCACCCCAGTACCAGCTTCTCCCTTTCGACGACCAGGACCTTTCCGATCAGCTTGATCCTTTGGCTTTGCGTAGGGATGTAGCTTCGCTCTGCATCTTCTATCGCATTTATCACGGGGAGTGTTCTGAGGAATTGTTCGGATTAATTCCAGCTGCTGCATTTCGCCATCGCACATCGCGACAAAAATTTCATCCCCATCCCTCATCTTGATGCGTGGCTATCCACAACCGTGCGTTTTTGTCGAAATTTTTTACCACGTACGACAAAACTGTGGAATATGTTGTCGCCAGCAGTGTTTACATACCAATACGACCCAAAAACCTTCAAAAAAAGAGCGTACTCCTTCCTTAAAGGCCGGCATCGCATTTGTGATACTCCTGGTGTTGCAAGTGTCCATGGGCGACGGTGATCACTTACCATCAGGTGAGCCGTCTGCTCGTATGCCCCCAATAACATAAAAAAAATCAACCGCGATATAAACGTTATGTTAAGACATGGTGTGATGATAATTGTGTCTGATATCGGATCAAAACCCACACTCGCCATATTGAAAAGAATCTATCTTTAATGTGTTGATGTATCTTTTTAGTGGGTATCAGTTTATTTGACTAATAAGCTTTAAGTCGTGTATCAAAGCATATACCTATACAGGGTGTTATAAAAATACAAATAAAGCTTGAAGGGCGTTGAAGTACATCATATAAGGAGTCTTCTCTAATTTTAACCACTCGACCACAGAGACGACCTCTGTGGTCGAGTGGTTTGTATGCCGGGTTGCATGGTGTCGCCGACTCGAGAGGTCCTGGGTTCGAATCCCGGTGGGGGCAGATGTTTGTGTGATGAATACGAGCATTTGTACTCCAGTCCAAGTCAAATCCACCACCTTTTTCTCATATCACATACAAAATTCAGATCTGGGATCCCAAAACGACTAAGAACAAAGACAACATATTTGCTACATGCATTTTTGGAGACTTTCGTTGTTATCTTGTACTGTTTTTATACTCATTCTTTGTTAAAGCTATGACGCTGGTAATTCTCAATACATTTAAGCACTTGGCTTAGCACATCGGAGATATTCAAATTTTCAACCTCGTTGCCGAGTGCACGTAAATTATTCTGAATGTAAAACGGAATAAATAAGCCGATCCCGGCCGACTTAGTGCATACAACTTTTTATGGTTCCATGAATACTTGAGGAAAACAATTGTACTATTTCTTAAAACGTAAATACTAAAAACATCGTTTAATAAAAACTTAATATAAATACAACTGCCAACAATCCAAAAAATACAATTGCCAACAATCAAAAAAACACAACTGCCAACATTTCAAAAAATACAAATGCCAAACTAACCTATCCTTTAAGTATGCAATTGTATCTTTTTGATAAACATTTACTAAGAGGTTTACTAGAAAAAAACATTTACTAAAGAAAAGTTTACTAGAAAAAAAAAGTCCCGTCTGCTGCCTGGTCCGCGTGGACTTTTTCCTAGTAAACTTTTCTTTAAATTTAAACATTTAGCAATTAAATGCTTAAAAATAAAATAAAAACATAAACATTTACTATATTTTCAGGATCATTTAAACATGAGCTATAATAATTCATTAAGTTGCTATAGAGCATTTATTTTCATCTTGAACTTTAGAATTGAGACTCAATTAATAAAACGTATATATGACGTACAATTTGTCTAAGGCGTAGCTTTTCGACTTTCTTGTGTACCCCGAACATCGTTAACTGAATAAACTACTAACATTTACTTATTTTAAGAAGTTTGTAAGTAGTGATCCGCATAAGTTGTGTGGTTGGTTATATCCTACATTTCCTATATAATTTTATACACCAGTGAGGACATTTACATGCTGTCGATGTCAGTACAGTTTAACGATTTGCAAACTATTAAAGGTATATAAATAATAAAGGTCTCTAGCATGGCTATAAACTGTAGAAAATTATTTCCTCTTAACGTAAGTGGTATTGCAGACACGAGGACAAAAAACGTTCGTTCCGAGTGCGCGCGAAATAAGGAGTGTGGCCGAGCAATCAACTACGATACCCGACCAAAATTAGTGAATCAATTTTAACTTACCCTCTTAATAATAAAACTAGTTTTTACGGGTTAATGCACGAAAACTTTATTTATTTATTGACGTTTCGTAGTCTTTACAGGCTACGTCGTCAGACATCTGACGACGTAACCTGTAAAGAAGCCCTTTCGTGCATTAACCCGTAAAAACTAGTTTTATTTAATGAGTGATGTGCGTGAAAACCTAAGAAACAATTACCCTCTTAATATTAAGCAAGAACTGTACCCCTAGCACGAACCAAAATTGCAAATACAGACTGTAGAAAACATGAAATTCTACATATATCAATGATAAATAGATTTATGAAGGTACACTCTACCCCCCTCATAAATAAACAAGGAATAAGCTTAGACTAGTTACGCCGTGTTGTATTCATGTCATTCAAATGCCAATTGACGAAGTCCGTGGCCGAGTGGTTTGTACGCCGGGTTTCATAGTGTCGCCACCTCGAGAGGTCCCGGGTTCGAATCCCGGTGGGGGCAGATGTTTGTGTGATGAACACCAGCATTTGTACTCCAGTATGGATGTTTAATATGTATTTCTTTATAAATATACATTATATATGTACAGTATATGTATTCTACCCGTTACCCTAGTATCCCATAGCACAAGCCTTAGAGTGCTTACTTTGGGGCTGGGCTAATTGGTGTGAGTGTTAAAACAAAAAAAAATGCCATATGTTATTCAACGAACAGAGACAAAACATGGATTTACTAATCCAAACTTATTCTGCGTTTATTAATAAGGGGGTATAATGATAAGAGGATATTAAAAAGCCTTGGCCAACGAAGAGCTTCCACAGAGTAACGGTCCTATTTTACGAGACTTTTAGCTTTAGGTAACCAAGTTTTAAACTCCTATTAAAATTCACATTTTGTTTAATAAATAAAGTACCCAATTCCGACTACACTGTGCCTGAAATATGAGGCTTAGTTGATGAATAGTTTAACCACTGTTAACCGCATTTTTGAAGAAGTAATATCAAAGTAAATTAACACTAGCTTTTGGTGGTGTTGTGTTTCTGTTGGTGTGTAGGATTCCAGGGCTCCATAGGGTAGAGGGTTTTTTTTTTGGTTACGTTCTCCCTTTTCAGGGAAGGCAAGGGGAACAATGCCCATGCAGCCTAGTCTTAAGTTAAATTATTCTGTTTTTCTTTTTACATTAGAATGTCGGTGTGACGCATTCTAATGTTTGGCACGAAATGTATCGAGCTGGCTTTTTCGATAAGCTTCTGTGAGGTAGTCAATACTACAATAAAATTCTCACGTCCACTTGACCGGAATACCGTATATTTTGACGATTCTACTAATTCTTCAGTTACGCAGACAGTTGTAACACAAAATCACACCAATTTTATTTCACAATATCCACTATGAACGAATTTAAGAATAATTAAAATAAGACGCCAACCACACTCGATGAAATCCCGCCAAAAACTCTCCCATAGGGTAGAGGGTTATGAACAGTGTTTCCATAATGAGAGGAAATTCCCATTTTAAGGGGAAATTAGGGTCCAGAGGAGAAGAAAAGGGGGAAAGACATGAAAAGGGGAAATCAAGGGAAATTATAGGTAAAGCCTAGCCTACATTTTTTTATGGACTATACCTTGAACTAGAGTGTTGCCGTATAAAAGAAACTGTGGCAACACGTGCAGATTTTATATATTTTATTTATCTGTTATAGAATAAGATACATTAAGACATTTTTTTTCTTTAGTTTTACTACGCTAGTGCCTAATCTAAAAACTACAGCAGGATAATTTTTGACGGGAAAAATGTCCTAAGAAGGGGAAATCTGAATTGAGGTGTGGGGAAAGGAAATCATTAAAGTGGAAACACTGGTTATGAAGCGGTGAAGTCCTTCAACGGGGATCTCGCGGTTCCGCACTTAACAGCGCGGACTGCTTAACGGCTTTTCCGTTTCGCACCCGTGAGACTTGCGAGAGGCTAGGTGCGAGGTCCGTTCGTTGTAGTGTTGCCGATAGTCGACTATCGATGATTAATTGATAGTCTATCGATAGCCAACCAATCGTATGACAATCGATCGGCTTATCGATAGTATCAATACTAACAATAGTATCGATACCATCGATAGCACAGAAAAAGCCAATACTATCGGATGAGATAAATATTATCGATACTATCGATAGTATTGTAGTTCGTTAATAACAAACTATCGATATTATCGATACTGTCGATTTTATTTGCAACCATACTATCGATAGTTTAACAATTTGCAATAGTATTGTTTACAATTTTCAGGTATTATAGTCAATCACAAACTTTAGTCTAGAACAATCGCTAGTGTCGATACTATCGATAGTATTGTTGCAGATAAAATCAACACTATCGATAGGGTACATGATTTTCGATGTAAACTGTCGATAGTTTTAATATCGATAGTTCGGCAACACTAGTTCGTTGGCGTGCCCCTTAAGGGTGCCAACGTCTGTAAACAGAGTTTTTGCCTGCGTAATAAAAAAAAGGGTGGTGGGTTATAGTTGCCGTTCACCATCAGTCGGGCCATACGCTTGTTTTCCATCCTTTTAACATCATCATCATCATCATCATCATCACCAGCCTATTAATGTCCCCACTGCTGGAGCACAGGCCTTCCCTATGGATGAATTAGGGAGATTGGGCCATGACCCACCACGCAGGCCCAGTGCGGGTTGGTGGGTGCTAACGACTACAACGGTTTAACGTGCCTTCCCAAGCACGGAGGAGCTCGAGATAGTAAATTTTTGGTCACCCATCCAATGACCGACCACTGGGAAAGTTGCTCACCTTCAACGACCGCAGCCGAATGCGCTAACCACTGGCACCATCGAGCTCCTCTTAACATAAAAAAGGTAAGTAATCGTTTTAAGAGAGGTATTCCACAGCCGATTTTTCTCTCGAATTGGAGCAGAAACGCGAATAAGAACAGATGTAACCTCCAAATAAGAACACTTAAAAATTGAAATATTTAGCCACCGTGAGAAAGAAAGATTCCAGGGCTCTACAAGTAGGGGTCACGGTAGGCAACAGCACAAAGAAAAAGTACTCTGGTGTCGCAAGCGTCAGTCAGGATATGGTAGCTGCATACCATCTCATTTGCCTAATTTTTATAAAATATAATAATAATAATAAATATTTCCAACACCCACACCAATTAGCCTAGCCCCAAAGTAAGCACTAGGCTTGTGTTATGAGTACTAGGGTAACGGAAAAAGTACATATACTGTACATATATAAGTATATTTACATAGAAATACATATTAAACATCCATGACTAGGGTACAAATGCTCGTGTTCATCACACAAACATCTGACCCTACCATCTCTCGAGTCGGCGACACCATGAAACCCGGCGTACAAACCACTCAGCTACGGAGGTCATCATCATCATCATCATCAGCCTATTAATGTCCCCACTGCTGGGGCACAGGCCTTCCCTATGGATGGAATAGGGAGATTGGGCCATGACCCACCACGCGGGCCCAGTGCGGATTGGTGGGTGCTAACGACTGCAAATGCAGCCGGGACCAACGGCTTAACGTGCCTTCCGAAGCACGGAGAAGCTCGAGATAGTAAATTTTTGGTCACCCATCCAATGACCGACCACTGCGAAAGTTGCTTAACTTTAACGATCGCAGCCGAACGCGCTAGCCACCTGCGCCATCGAGCTACAGAGGTCGTCAATATATATTTATAAAACTTTTGTTATTTGCTTTATAGCTCAGTAAAACCGAACATTGAAAAAAATTGTCCAAACAAATAATGATTTAAGGGGGGACCACCCTTAATATTTAAGGCGATAAAAAATAGATGTTGTCCGATTCTCAGACCAACTGTAATTTTCGTGAAATATTTAATATGCATATATAATATGCATATATTAATATGCATATTAAATTACACGAAAATCGGTTGAGCCGTTTCGGAGTAGTTCAATTACGCACACCGTGGCTCGAGAATTTATATATTAGAGATTAAAATATTTGTTTCTTAAGTTTTCAAGTGTTTTAGCACACCACTCATTAAATGAAACACGCTTAAACGGGTTCAAATAAATGCGTCTTTTGAAGTCAATGGAAAAATCCTATTGGAAAGATGAAACGGAAATGCGTCAAATGTGTGTGTGCGTGCGTGCGTGCGTGCGTGCGTGCGTGCTTGTGTGTATGTTCACCGCCTCATGTTAGGTTATTTAAGAACAGAAGTTTCACTTCAGATGTGTGCTCCGTGCACACTATTTTTTTAATACTTTTCGACGTTTCGCATCCTTTTCAGGCTGCGTCATCGGAATTATCATTTTCATTTGCTTTTGTCGAGTTATCTTCAAAAGACTTAATGAGCGTTCGAAAACTTCACTGAAAGATTATTGAAATGTTATTGTTTATGGTATGAATTTATTAGCTAATTTAATTAATAAACTACTTATTTAATTCTTTTTTTTTTAATATTTGTGTTTATTTGTTTGACCCTAACTATCGTAAACTTCCACCAGTTCCAAATTGGGAGACCTTTCTGAGAAAAACTGGCGAAAAAGTAATAAAATTTGAGCGCTTTTCATTTAATGATATAAAAAGTTTCACTTGCATCATTGTTTTCACCACACCATTGTTTTTGTAATGTTGCAGGTCTAGGTGTTTATGATACTACGTTTGATATCCAGGTTATTACTAATTCCTATAACTCCAACTAGGTACCTACTTCTTTTAAGAACAAACCAATTTATGGTATGGTGATGTTTCCTAATAATCTTATTTAAATGTAAGCGCTCAAACTCGATTAGAAAATCTGCTGTGCCCCACCGCCTTTAGCAAATTGAGTTTTCTCAGTAACATAATTTGTGATTCTGATGAAATAATAAATATTGTTAAGCCTTCACTGATTTTACCAAAGGTATTATGGTAACGATATAAATTTCTGGAAGCAAAAACTGATCATAAGCATTGCCCTTATTGGCCAATTTGTTCAGAAACTTCAGGTTCAATAATAAATATTGAATAATATTACTGGCTGTATAGAATGTCAGGTATGTTTTTTCATCGTTTACCCCATCGTGTGGGGTATTTTAGAATTGAGACTTTAAAACTACTAAAGGCGTTTCTAAGACTATATTTCGATTTAGGGATCTGTTTGCGAAATAATTCACTTTAAAGTGCCATTTTTTGTTCGAGTAGGACGTAATCTGAAAGCTAAACTATTTGATAGAAAAACCTGCAAAATTTAAGATAATAGTGCTTTTCATGAACTTTTAAGGTTATAACGGTTAAGATAGATTTTTAGTTTAAGAGTAATAGTCGTTCAACATCGGTTAAAAAAAATCTTACCTATAAAAAAATCCTTAGAAGAAAACATTTTGACGACCTCCGTGGCCGAGTGGTTTGTACGCCGGGTTTCATGGTGTCGCCGACTCGAGAGATCCCGGGTTCGAATCACGCTGGGGGCAGTTGTTTGTGGGATGAATACGAGCATTTATACTCCAGTCATTGATGTTTAATATGTATTTCTATATAAATATACTTATATATGTACAGTGTATGTATTCTATCCGTTACCCTACCATCCCATAACACAAGCCTTACAGTGCTTACTTTGGGGCTAGGCTAATTGGTGTGGGTGTTGAAAATATTTATTTATTTATTTTATTTATATAGATAACGTTATTGTAGCGTAAAACCTTACATTGAAAAACATTTTTTTTTTTAATTTCTTAAACAGAAAACAAAGACTCCCGCTCAAATATATTGTGGTACCGACAGGCAACTACGGAACCCAACACTGCGCGTGGCACAAAACGCACTTGGCCGTTTGTTTTAGACTTAATTGCCATTAATTCTTAACATTTCATAGCTGTGTCGCAGCATAACTTCGCCTTATTAGAAGCTATTTGCATCATTACCATCACATTTAGTATAACGTTTTTTCATCAGCAATGTAATCCAGGCGTAAACCCTTATCATAATTTAAGTAGTCTCATGTAAGCAATTGTACTATAAAAAGGAATGTGGGCTATGAAAACATGACCCCTCGTTTCATTTGAAGAAAACCAGAGCGCTTATTTCAACACGCGTAAGACGCACATTGCCGTAGCGAAATTTTGCTCTGTGATATTAACCAAATTCAGTAGCTCGGTATGCCTAATATAAAAATATTCCTTTGTCTACGCCTCAGCACTCTGTATTTCATTATGTATTCACAGAATAAATGTAAATGTTGGTAGCGGACCACTTGTAGATGTGTGATCTTGTAAATTGAAATGCAACTTTTCCTGCATACTTAGAGTGCAAATTTGTTTGGCACGCTTGAGAATCGTCAGTAGTTGGGTTTTCATACTTTCCTTTTCCATTTTTGAAGCATTTTAAGTCGCCGAAAATTAAAATTTCATCAACGCTTTTCGCTAGGATTAAAAGACCACTTTATAGGTTAACCGAAACTCAAATTGAGCAATTTCTAGGTTCAGAAGTCTTTAAGCTGCCTTTAACCACGAAATAGTAACAGTATGTACAGTTTATATAAATTCCAAATAAAGTTAATTTTATAAAACACTTCCTGCCCCTAGCAAGAGCAATATGAACTATAACTTGTTATTATCTTAGTTTTAGAAAACGATCTCACGTTATTGACTAATGTTTATGGAGTCCGTTAACAGTGGATATTCATCATTCTGTTGTGTATTTCAGTAAAAATAACTAAATCAAAACTCCATTTTCAAGTTGCCGCGAAAACGTTTTTCTCGACATATGGCGTCTTCAATTCAATTCAATTAATTGCACTCATGTGGTTACATGGATTTTTACAAGTTACAAAATGCATAAAGTACCTAACATGAACCCTGTCAGGGTATCGCAATATAGATAAAAATTACAAAAGAGAATTTAACAAATAAACAATTATCTATATGAAGAACCTAATTTTAATTAAACAACTTTTCTCAAAGCATGCATAAATGTCATCTGATTTCATTAATTTTATAACTTACTCAATTGATCTTATTTACAGTACTAGTTTAATTTAGTAATTATTATTATGGAAATTCGTTTATAAAATTAAATTTGTCAATAATTAAAATTAATAAATATGTCAATAAAAATAATATAATATGTCAATAAACATGATTATAATAATCTAGGTTTTTTATTTTAAACAGTCTTACTAGTGTGTGACGGCACACGACTGTTATTAAAACGTCAAACGATACAATGTACTGTCACTTTAACTGAAAGTTTACTTGCGTGTGACGTCCTTTTAAGCTCCGCCAATCCCAAGCGTTTTGGGTCACATGACAATAGATAAGAAAACTATTATCTATTTCGTGGGCTTTTAGTAAAATTATGAATATTTTTTTTTTTTGTAAAAATAGTAAAAACCCCTGCCAATATTCATTCTAAACACAGATGCTACGATTGGCACTTTATTTTCAATACATGTCAAATACCCTATTGCCAATTACTATGGAGTTTAACAGTTAGACGCGATAAAAACGTGATATAACGTAAATTGAGGTGATCATGCTACAGGGACATTCCCTAGACAAATAATTTTGTTTGGTAGATAAATTTAATCCGATCTTCTTTTTCTTCATTGAATAGCTTAACTACTAACATTGATTTTTATTATTTTTAAAGCATGTAACTGCTTGATGTTTAAATCTAAAGAAAATATACCTATAATACGAAGAGATGGCGCTGCATTGCAGCTTAAGAATAGCTAGAAGAATTTCGACGCTGTCCGTGAGAGCCGCGGTAGCATAATTGGTCATGCTACATGCAGTGCATTCGCCCGGATTGCGAAGGGTACGGGTTCGAGTCCCGTCTGCTGCCTGGTCCGTGTGGATTTTTTTCTAGTTATATTTTCTTTATATTAATATTGATATATAAACATCATCATAAAAAAAACCACAGGCGAATGAAAACGTAAGAAGAAGAATTTTCTATGAAGCAACATATATTCGAAATTGAATAGATGCGCAACATTAATCCACAATCTTAAAACAGCGATTGGGATCTAAAGTACCTTTGCGTTGTTCATAAATTACTCATGAAAATTTTCCCCATAATCTTGTGTTAGTCTTTCATTTCCAGAAGGAATATGTAGGCATAGGAAACGATAAAGATAAATACATTACACAGATACAAAGTAAACCATATAACGATATTACAGGTACACCCTTGTATAACGAAATTGTGTTTAAAGATCATCAGAGTACAATTAATACGTATTTAATAAAACTATGTTTATACATTATATACATTGAGGCTTATGGGAAAAGTAGCTACATTTCCCATAAGCCTCAATTAAAAAAAAACAGATCTCGTACTCTTCATGACTTGAAAAGGCGTTCAAAATTAATATGTATATTATAGATTATTTAAAAAAACTTTTTTTTATAGGTATAATTTATATTTTTTTTTTTTAAGACCAACTTTTCCAAAATATTTATACATCATCTTAAAGCCCTTCGAATGCCGCGTCTTTTGAGCTCTCATACGTCATCGTGGCAGCACGCGAGCCACCTGCCGCGTGATATCGCATTTCGCGCCGCGCAAAACTCGCGGCTAAGGGCACCTCTACAGTCACCAATATCGAACAAAAGTGTAATGACCTAAAATGTTCCTGAGTACAATTTCGAGGTCGAGGTATATTTTTTTTCATATTTTTGAAATTCGGGCCGTTCTCGAGATATCGAAAATTTTCTGTGAAAACACACGATTTTTCGGTAGAAAAAAGTCGTTTTTTTTTTCGATTTGCAAAAAAGTTTTCGACTTTTCCAAAATATTTTTTTAAATTTTCTTATAGCCGTTCAAATTTCGTCTTTTAAGCCCTCATACGTCCTCGTGGCCCTAAATCTCGGGGTATCATGGGCGAGTCGCACTTTCAGAAAATGGGGGCCTGCTGAAGCGAAAGAAAAAACATTAAAATTATAACAACACTGGACAATTTTCAAATCTCTTAATTTCAGTAAAAACTGTTTATACTCATGTCAAATAAGTGCACTTTTACCCAGCAACGCAGCCACGGCGCAGCGATCTAAATATTTTCGAGTATAAATTTAATTCACAATGCCTCTTGCGGCCTAAAAGATTATCATCTTAAGTCCCCTACGAGTCTCGAGATGCAAAAACTCACTGGCCGATTAATATGAGTCCCTCGGGACCGCGTTTATCAACCGGCCGTGAAAACGTCATGTTTCACCTGAAAGGATCATCTGCGCCAAGGGACGGTCGGGAACTGGGTACCTTTAGAAATTCTTCACAATGCGTGCTTATTATGGAGGTACGATGAGCCGATGTGATCTTTTATTTATTTTTTAGTATTTCCATCTCTGCATAAAATTGGTAGCTAGGTACTACTCACCATAAAAGAAATGCATTTAAAAATCAATCTTAATAAAAATTATGAAATAATAGTACTTCGTTCTTAAAGACAAAATCACTTTATTTCAACTTTGCGATGTCTTTTCTCTATTTACTTGGAATTATGCGTTATATTTCTATACAAGTTGCAATAACTTGTTAAAACGAATTTGTCAAAATACATTTTTTTCCTTAATTTAAAGCATCCTTAGTATCATTAAATAAAAAGTCCGTTGTGTCAAAAAAACGGAATAAGGACGAGCACACGCCTGAACCGAGAGCAAATATGAGAAGTATTTTCTAGTGCAAATACAGATGTCTTATTCAGATGTCTTTTTTTATTGCATTCATATTTTAGCTTTCACACATTTAATTTTATTTGTGCATGTACTCTCATAATACAATTATAACTTTACTATAAATTAACTGCGATACCGAAGAATTAATAGATACTCTAGTCTATGTGCTTTATTTTATCAACAACCCTTATTAATTGTGATAGAGAAATATCATTACTAAAATAAGTCAGTTTCATTTGAAAAGGAATTATTTTATTTTTTATAAAATTACTACTGTATTCAATTACAGACCAGACACTCAACTATGTTGATAATAAAGTCGGTAACAGATATTGACACAATGTATATTGAAGTAGGTATGAAGAAAATGCATGCAAAAGTCTTGTTTTCACAGAAAGGAGATTGCTCAAATTGGCCCAAATGCACATTAAATATTGACATATACGGTAACTTTAAAAACAGGCAACTATCTGTTAATCTACATGCTCTATATACCTGAATCTTATACATAATTTCGGTACTTGGCTTGATTTCCCTAGTTTACTGTATAACTTATTTGTTTTTTATTATTTTAATACCTATGTATCTATATGCAAACGTAACCTCAAAATCGTTCAGTGTATATGGTTTATAGAAGTTTTCAGGGGTGTCCGTCAATAAGGGGTGTCCGTCAAAAATTAGAGACCTAGGAATAATAATGGATAATAAATTGACCTTTAGAAATCACTTTGACCATATAATTCAGAAATCATATAAACAACTTGGCTTTTTATTACGGGTCTGTAAACCATTTAAGAAAAAACTAACCTATAAAACACTTTATTTTAATTTTGGCTCTGTTATTTGGAACCCTAATTATGAATGTCATAGTAAACGGATAGAAAAGATTCAAAAATATTTTGTAAAAACGCTTGCATACCGAACTGGATCAAACCATACCTCATATGAGGACTGCATTAAAAAATATAGCATTCTCCCGCTTAGGTATCGTCGACAGCAGTTCGACCAAGTGTTTTTGTATAAATTATTAAATAACTTTATTGATTCCCCTAACTTGCTTCAAAAAATTAAATTTCAAATTCCCACACAAAGTGTTCGTCGTAACAAAAATTATACAGCAAACGCATATTTACAACGAAGTTTGACCGCATATAATAATACATCATTTGCAAATATTGACCATTTCTCAAATAGTGTAAACCAATTTAAGCAAAAGATATTTAATTATGATTTTATTAATTTTTTAAGCATTTAACTGCTAGATGTTTAAATCTTAAGAAAAGTTTACTAGAAAAAAATCCACGCAGAACAGGCAGCGGCGAACAGGTAGCATAATGGTCAGTGCATTCGCCCGGATAGCGAAGGATGCGGGTTCGAGTCCCGTCCGCTGCCTGGTCCGCGTGGATTTTTTTCTAGTAAACTTTTCTTTAAAAGGTATTTAATTGTTTGTTCTCTATAATTTAGGTATATTTTACTTACTGCGAACTATAGCAATTGTGAATATCAAAAGCAATGTCAATTTAGAATTTTGTTTTGTTTTTCATAACATTATATAATCTTAGCGTTCCGGGTTGTGTTATATTGAAGAACCAACTGTCTATTAATTAGCACTTAAATCCTTAAGTTTTTTTTGTTCCTCTTAAGTAAATATATTTAGACTTATGTGTTGGCACTCAAGGTCTATAACTTTAGCTACAGTAAAGAAAAATTGTATCGACGTACATGACTGTGTATTGTCCAGAATAAAATAAAATAAAAAGTAAAATAATAAAAATAATATTCATTTCTACAGTAATTTATATATAATTTCGAATCTAGGAAACGATTTTTCATGATTATTGGTCTTTAGGCCAAACATGTATGGAAGCTGAGCAATCTCCTTTGCAAAAGATGTTGTGGCGCATTGATACATTAATGCTCGACGGTGGCCTATTGGGAGCGTTCGTGAACATGCTAATACTGATGTACCTGAGAGCATCACGGGCGTATATCAGAAACGTACTCTAAAATATTGGGCATTAAGCTAATTGGTTCCATAGGCTTTATACACGGCAGTTTTTGAGTTAAGTGAATTTTCCCGATGTAGCGTCAGCACACTTCACTCCAGTTTATTTTGGCACACCTGCCCTGGAGATGTGTTTGAACCGCCGTTGTAGGAAATTGAGCAGAAGCCTTCTCAAATCAAGGAAACATACACTCAAGGGCAAAGACAACGGCTCTCTCTAGTACTTTGGAACGTTTAAAACTTACAACTATCTAAATTATACTTACACAAAGTGTGTTGAATGATGATTAAAATGGGTAAAAAGTTATTCTTAAGTATTGTCTTGATTGAGATTGAGGAGCTCGATGGCGCAAGTGGTTAGCGCGTTCGGCTGCGATCTTTGAAGTTAAGCAACTTTCGCAGTGGTCGGTCATTGGATGGGTGACCAAAAATTTACTATCTTGAGTTCCTCCGTGCTTCAGAAGGCACGTTAAGCCGTTGGTCGCGGCTACATCTGCAGTCATTAGCGCCCGCACATCAGCACTGGGCCCGCGTGGTGGGTCATGGCCCAATCTCCCTATTCCATCCATAGGGAAGGCCTGTGGCCCAGCAGTGCGGACATTAATAGGCTGCTGATGATGATGTTGATGATGAAGTATTGTCAACTTACTGTGTAAGTTAATTGATAATTAGGGTAGATTATGTTCCTATCACGTACATAAATGTACTTACGTACTGTTAGGTACTTAGGTGATATATCAAAAATTCGTGTAATTTATTTAAAACATACAATTTAACTACTAGACGCGTATTTACGTTTAATTCCAAATGAATGTTGGTATATGAACATGAAATGGCTTAAATACGAGAATCCTCTGGGAAATAGAATATGTCCCCCATTTGAAACTTCATTATGGCAAATGAGAGAGACGTAACGACGCACCCGGTGTGGGTCAATGTCGAATAGCATTAAAGTATTAAATTAATTCTTGCTCAAGAGTCGTGGGATAGTTTTAAACTCTTGGTTAGACATTTGTGTAGAAAATGGCGATATCTCGAGCGAGTTAATGAGACCGCTCAATGCAGTATTGACACATGCATGCATAACTATTAAATTCGATACCTAATATTTCACAATTCTACCAATATTAAAAATGTGTATGTTTGTTAATCAATCACGCAAAAATGGCTGAAATGATTTGGATGAAATTATTATACACACAGGCAGCTTTATAATCTGCAAAAAGTACTAAAAGAACTACCGTTTCCTGTAGGATTCTGAAAAAACAAAGTCGCGGTAGGCCGCGTGTAATAAGAAATAAGAGTACTTCATACAATAAGAAAATTAGAGAGGAATAAAGTCACTACTCATTAGAGTCAACCGATAATTCTTTCACCTATACAAGAAGCGTCTATATTTACCCTCGAAAAAGAATAAGAAGACCTCATTGAAATTGTGTCTTAAACGTCTTACGTTTCAAAGTCAAAGAATACAAAGGCCGCACGTTTCCAAGAAAATCATATCAGGAAAAGCCAAGGACTGTCTGTCGTACAAACTGTTACCTCGACCATAACTTTGTAAACTTGTGGAAAACTTAACACAATGTAAGTCTAGGAACAAATGAAATTTTAAGACGACTGTAATAAAATATCCTTACAAGGGCACGTAATTCGTATCGATTGGTCTCGGTCAGACTTTTACAGATAGATTATTACCGAAAATAATGCAAAGTCGCAGAGCTAAATTCTGGTTTTAGAACTTAAATAATTTACCGATAGCCTATTAAAAATCGAATCACTGATGAAACACAGACATGTCCGGATTTTCTAATGAAGTTTAAATGAGCCGGTCTATTAATTTTCTAAAAGAAATCATACACACACCGTGAATTTTGAGTTCCCGGAGTAAAATTTGTGTATACAAAAATAATGCGAACAGTTATAAGCAGGAAACTTCCTACACCCCATACAAAAATGTTGATTTATATCGTTTATATAAAACATCCTAAAACGGCGTAAATTCGGAAATAACATACCTATTATGGAATATTGTCCGTCTTAAGTATTTAGATTTATTTTATTATTTTTTGTTATTATATTTTATTTATTTGAATCAATTAATGACATTTAAAGTTTTAGAGTTTCATAATTGCATAATTAGATAGTTAGCCTGGAGGCATTTTTTGAAAAAAACAATTATTGTAAAAAAATATTGCGGATCCAAATCGTTGTCTGAAGTAACTAATAAAGTTTGTCAAGTAACCCAAAATTCACTTTGTATTGACAATAACGTCCGTGTTTTATTACCAACAAATATCTGCGGATTTTTTCACGCGTGATGTTGTTGAGATAAGTGCTTATAAGCAATCCAGATTATAAGTTTTCTCGAGATCTTATTGTTTAACATGTATTACCTCTTTCCAAGACAAGACACTCATTACATGTTCCAATGAAATATATAATAACAATATACGACGCTGCCGTGAGTTGAACTTTCTTTTTTTTCTTTGTTTTTTCCGCTAATTCTGTCTACGTGAAGTAAAACTGTTCTAACCCGATGATGTGAAGTAACTTTCAACTGCAAACAGGAATTATAAGAAATATTATATTTAAATTTCTTTAACAGACCTTCAGGGACACCATTAATTTGGGAAAGAGACTCAATTGTTTTTGTCACCTTAATAATCTAAACATTTTCACAATATCTGTGTAACAACGAGCGCAAATAAACGTTTTATTGAGCTCATTAGGCAAGCAACAAGGAAATCGCATTTGGAGGAGGCAGGGGGGGCGACAATTACCGAGCGCACCGTTTAGGTGCCCTGCTGATAGCTTGCTAGATCAAAAATTCATTCCCTGACAATGGGTAAAATGTTGGTGCTGAACTGCGAATTTATACTATGTTTGTACTCTTGCAAAATTTAGAAGAATACATTCGGATTGCATAACCAACTTTGAACAATTAAAAGCAAATAACTTTAAACTAAATTAGTTAATTCATTGTACTACCCACTACCAGTACTAAATAATACCAAGCATTTATTACATTAAAAAAAACCGGGTTCCGTACATAGATTGACATTAATATTAGACACTTAATTACCATGTCGGGCAAAAACGGCAAAAAGTTACGTCTGTTGTATTGAAGTCCCCCTTTAATTGACATTTTAATTTAATTGTTTATTTTCAAAGTAAAATTATACAACTAAATATTACTCTATGAATATTTCGAGCGTGTATACGCTGTTGCTGTTATATGAAATAAAATGAGTGTAGTCATATGGGAGCCCCACTTAAATGCTTATTTTATTATGTTCACGTAGTGTGTAGTATTTGTTGTTAAAGCGGCAACAGAAATACATAATCTGTGAAAATTTCTAAAATAAAGCTTTCACATAACATTTCGATCACATTTTAATATTTGAAAACGTTAAAACTGAATACCCCAGCAAGCTAACGGCGGTGAGTTCTTCTTGGATGAAATATACTTTATCGATACCAGGAAATTCAAGATTCGCATCTAGCAACTCTGCCTGCTGATATAACGCACACTTCTCGCCGTCGTCGTTACAATGAGTAGGTACTGCCACGTTAACTTACATAAGTTTCTGCCTCTCATATTCAACGCATACGTAAAATAACATGCTTGCATGTTCCAATGGACTATTTGAATTTAGTAATTTTGCATTTCTGAAACTGTAACAATAGAGGGTTGCTGAATTTGAAAACATGGTGCTGCAACTTCTCTAAGCGACTTCCTAGAGAGATTGACTTCATATAGAAAGGAAGTTAATACCACAATTACAAGTAGAAGTGTAATTTTAGATACCTTAGTTTTTTATACAAGCCTATGGCACGCCTGATGGTCAACGGACACCATAGCCTATAGACGCTTGGGATTCCAAAAATATCAATCGCGCCCTTGCGCCGTTGCCTACCCTGACCCAATCCCCTATATCGTGGAGCCCTTTTTTTATAACGCAAGTAAAAAAGGAGGAGCTCGATGGCGCAAATGGTTAGCGCGTTCGGCTGCGATCGTTGAAGTGAAGCAACTTTCGCAGTGGTCGGTCACTGGATGGGTGACCAAAAATTAACTATCTTGAGCTCCTCCGTGCTTCAGAAGGCACGTTAAGCCGTTGGCCCCGGCTGCATCTGCAGTCGTTAGAACCCACCAATCTGCACTGGGCCCGCGTGGTGGGTCATGGCCCAATCTCCCTAATCCATCCATAGGGAAGGCCTGTGCCCCAGCAGTGGGAACATTAATAGGCTGATGATGGTGATGATGAGGTAGAAAATGCTGCTTACAGACGACGGCGCCTTTAAGAGGCACACCGCCGAACGGACCTCACACCTGGCTCCCGCAAGTCTTACAAACCCCCCCCCCCCCCCAGTGGCTGCCCACCGAGGATCCCGCAACTCTTACGGGCGCTTTACGGCATAATATCTGCTAAAAAAGTCCTGCAAATACCTTCTAAACTGCTTAATGCAAACCGCGTGGTCCCTGTTAGGGATTCTTCCGCGACTCCGCACCCAGCAGCTTCCCGGCCTAGCCGGGGCTCCACGGCAGGGGTCTCCCGAGGTACGCGGCCTAGTGCCCACATCGTGGGCCCCTGGAATCTTACTCACCGATAAAAAAACAATACCACCAAAGAAAGTGTTAATTTACTGTCATCTTCTGTAAGGTAGAGGTAACTTCCCCTGACGGGCGCTCCAACTCGAGCAGAAAATCCGCTATACACTATCTCTCTTAACCTCTCTTACGTTTTTAATATCCTTTATTACAATTTTAAAAAATTTGATATAATAATCTTCATATATGATTCATTATATTTACGTCAAATTATATAATAATATAGCGTCTACCTTCGTAAAAATGAACAAACGGGGTAAAGCAGAATAGAGTCTGCAAAGTCGAGACGCTTAAAGTCAACCATCTCATTATGCTTTCAAATTAGATACGTACATAGATTAGGGCAACCCTATATGTATGCATTACCACAAAACGTAATACCCTAATGGATCCCTTGGACCCGTGGCCCCTATTTACCTTTCAGGCCGGTTCCAACAACGCTGCTATTCAATAATGGGCAGGATTTCATGAAATCTCACTTTGAATAATGCAGAGAATCATGAAGGCAGATTTCTGTGTGTTTTTTAAATATTTAGGACGATTTTTATCTTTTTGGTTCTTAGTTATACAGAAATGTGTTTTTTTTATATTCCCGTGCTAGGAGTACAGTTTTAGACAGGAATATTTTGTAGAGTGATTTGAAATTCAAAATATCACGATTTTAAACTCGCTATGAAATTATATTACTACCAGACTTACGTTGCTTCACTCATAGGTTACTACCAGCTACTACTTATTGTTTTTCAAACAGGAATTTTAATAACTACAATTTAAAAGTTACACATATCTGGAATGAGATGAAGCAATATTTTTCAAACCTATTTACTACATAATACCTGAGAGAAACACTAATTTGGCATTAAGCAACCTAATCTCTGTTACTTGTATTGAATAGTTTTATTTTGAATTTATTCTGGAATCTAACCTGCCAAATATTATGTATACGTTATGAAATTATCATCCTGCAATATTTCTAAAGGTTGTATAAAGCATTCCGCAGTGCAACTGCAAAGGTAATCTACTATGCACGGTTATGTTTGACTTAAAGCCGAGCTTAATTTAAACCGGATTTGTGCGCGAAAAATTACGACTAAGCTACTGACAAACTAAAGAATTTTATAACTCGGTACGTAAATTGAAATGAGCGTTTTATTGATGTCATACTTTTCATGAACCAGTCATCAGTTTATCATTGCGCCTTGTGCCGGGGCGCAGGTATACTATAACCGAAGTATTAAGAAGAACATCGAGGGCTCAGTTTTTTTTTTTTATAGATTGTACCGACAAAGGACTCCACCCCACCTGATGTTAAGTGGAGGTGAAGTCCAGACGCGAAGATAGCTGATACAGCAGTTCTACCTGCCACACCAGCCGTCCTCACCCTGCCGGCCTGCATGTTGCTTCTTCACGCCACTTTTAAAGGATCCCAGGTTTTAAGAGGGAGGGAACACGTGAGCGGGTAGAGCATTCCATTTACGGATAGTACGACAAAGAAATGAGTCACCAATTTTTTTTGTACGCGTTGGAATTGTAGCCACAGTTAGACGGTGACAACGTAAGCCAGCGCGCGTGGTCCTCCGAAGGAAAGGGGAAGGTGGAATAAGAGAGAATAACTCCTCAGAACACTCGTAGTGGTACAGACGATAGAGTATGAAATAATGGATGCTAATGATAGCAAAATGCAGCTGGAACCTATATCGAGACGTGCCTTTTAAAGCAAGAAATTGCTCGTCTCTTTATGTGAAGTGACGTCACTCAAAGGATTGCTTAGTGTGAGTTGCATCACAGAGCCAGTTAAAGTTAAATTTTACTAATTGGCGTCGCTTGGACTGTTTTTATAGCTAAGTAGGCATATGACTCTACCCCACCTGATATTAAGTGGTGGTAAAGTCCAGAAACGAAGATAGCTGGTGCCGAAGGTATTAATGGTCACACCAACCACCCTGACCTTACTGGTCTGCAGAAATGCTTCTTCACGTCTCTTATAAAGGAGCCCAGATTGTATAGGAAGTAGGGAACACATACGCGGGCAAAGTATTCCACTTGCGAATAGTACGGCAAATAATGAAGTCAACTTATTGTCATTATCACATTATGATCTCATTATGACTATCGTCAAATAGTGCAACCATAGATATATAACTACGTGGGTGCAACTCATTTTTACCTACAGGTACTTTAACTAAACAGTTATAGTTTAAGTAAGTTTGTGCAACCTACGCTTAAGCTATTATACTGCTTAGCTTAAGTGGCAGAGGACTCGACATATTGCGATGAACATTGGAGTGAAGGTTTTCAAATAACGATCACGCATCGGATGACGCTCTTTGCGTGGGCTTCCCACCAAGTGGACCCAAAGGTCGCGAGAAGCCGCTGGTAGAAGATCTTTGTGGGAGACCTATGTGCAGTAGCAGGCGTGTCGTATGGCTTAGTGACAATTGGACCACGCTAACGGCCAATTACTAGCATCCATATTAATAGCTCGACAGCACAAGTGGTTAGCGCATTCGGTCCACAATCGTGGAAGTTAAAAAACTTTCACCAGATCATGGAGTAGATGACCAAAAATGTATTATCTCATGTTCTTTCATGCTTTCAAAGGTATGTTAAACTAAGGTTCCTGGCTGCATCTGCAGCTGTTAGCACCCGCCAATGCACTTTGACCCTCGTATTAGGTCATAGTCCAATCTCCCTATTATATTAGTGTTGAAAGCCTGATGTGCTCCAGCAGTTGTTGATTATGAAAGATGAACATAAAGAAAATTTAGAATAGTAGAATTTTCTTTCAATTCAGTCACCATCGAGCAAATAAATGGTTAAAACATAAAAATATAAAGATAAACATATCAGTACTAGATATTACCACTTTTCGTGAACCGCGCCATAGCTTCCCGGTAACCGGGTCGAGTGTGGCAACTAGCAGGCGGCCCGTAAAATATTAACCGTAATGACCCGCCTTTGTCACACCACCTAGTGGGCGGATTTCACTCTTTTAAATTATTAAAAGGTAAAATTTTCGAAACATGAAGAAAGTTGATTTGATGGCTGAAGTGGTGGGCCGGTGTAATTATGACGAAGTCCTTTAAGAAGACCCATTCTGGGGAAAACTTAGACATATTATAAGGAATACTGAATGATATTAGATTGAAGATATTATTTCGCAAAGTACTTGAATAAAATCCCATTAGACAGCAAAATAATATTTATGTATGCATAAGGGGTATTAAAACACGAATGTGGGTAGTATCACATGAGTGTTTCAATGCCTAATTATAATCAGTTGCATACAAGACTTGGGACAAGAAAACCATGGGGCTTCTAAGAACTTGAAATCAGCGCTGTGGTAGTGAAACGTGCGTTCTTTATTTTTAATTTATAATAACATGCATAGACTAGTGAAAATTGTGGCTGCCTGATGAGTAAGCCCTTAGCGCGCAAGGGATTTAAAAAGAAGAGGAGTGTTATTATGAAAAGTACAACATTATACACACAACACACAAACGGGTGTTATAATGTTTTTTTTTATTGTGACATTGGCAACTCGAGAGGTCCCGGTTTCGAATCTCGGTGGGGGCAGATGTTTGTCTGATGAATACGAGCTATATAAAAAAAATGATGTGGTGTCGTGGGACACCAGGTAGGAACGAAGTTCCTTCGGCTAATGTAGAATCGACACAAATTGCAAACTCGCTTGTGTATGCGACTGTCGCGCCTGCGTATATCTCATTTAACGGTTTTATTCCACGCACTTTTTTCCACGGATTTTTTCTTACGGTTTTACTATCACATTTTTTTCAGTTCGGTCAGCTAGTGTTCGTAAAGATTGCTAGGCAGGACTGGTCCACAGTTTATAATAAACTACAATGTCACAATAATCCAGTAATGCAGCCCCGTCGCTCTGCCACCCCCCTGGACTTAACCACAGTTTAGTATAATATACGACAATAATCCAGTGTTGGTATAATGCCACAATAATTTGGGGTTACACCCCCGTCGCTCTGTCACCCCCTGTTAAGTACTGACCTTGTTATCATGTCTAGCTTAAGTTTACAGCAGATGACAGGCGTTCCTGGTCCACAGCTTGGTATAACGTCACAAATATCCAGATTTCGTGTAATGTCACAATATTCCAGTGATGCAACTCCGTCGCTCTGCCACCTCCTGATAAGTACTCACCTTGTAATCATAATCATGTCTCACAGACGTTACTGGTCCACAGCTTGATATAACTTCACAAATATCCAGTGTTGGTGTAATATGACAATATTTCAGTGATGCACCCTCGTCGCTCTACCACCCCCTATAACTTCACACATATTCAGTGTTGGTGTAGTATCACAATATTTCAGTGATGCACCCTCGTCGCTCTACCACCCCCTAAAATTTCACACATATTCAGTGTTGGTGTAATATCACAATATTTCAGTGATGCACCCTTGTCGCTCTACCACCCCCTATAACTTCACACATATTCAGTGTTGGTGTAATATCACAATATTTCAGTGATGCACCCTTGTCGCTCTACCACCCCCTATAACTACACACATATTCACTGTTGGTGTAGTATCACAATAATTCAGTGATGCACCCTCGTCGCTCTACCACCCCCTATAACTTCACACATATTCAGTGTTGGTGTAATATAAAACAATATTTCAGTGATGCACCCTCGTCGCTCTACCACCCCCTATAACTTCACACATATTCAGTGTTGGTGTAATATCATAATATTTCAGTGATGCACCCTTGTCGCTCTACCACCCCCTATAACTTCACACATATTCACTGTTGGTGTAGTATCACAATATTTCAGTGATGCACCCTCGTCGCTCTACCACCCCCTATAACTTCACACATATTCAGTGTTGGTGTAATATAAAACAATATTTCAGTGATGCACCCTCGTCGCTCTACCACCCCCTATAACTTCACACATATTCAGTGTTGGTGTAATATCACAATATTTCAGTGATGCACCCTTGTCGCTCTACCACCCCCTATAACTTCACACATATTCACTGTTGGTGTAGTATCACAATATTTCAGTGATGCACCCTCGTCGCTCTACCACTCCCTGTAACTTCACACATATTCAGTGTTGGTGTAATATCACAATATTTCAGTGATGCACCCTCGTCGCTATCTCTCCTGCCGTAAGGAACTTCGTCGCGCCTGCGCACGTCTCATTTAACGGTTTTATTCCACGCATTTTTTCTTACGGTTTTACTATCACATTTTTTTCAGTTCGGTCGCGCAGCAAAATCCCTATCCCCTCCTAGCCTGCCGTAAGGAACTTTCGTTCCAATATACTTATATATGTACAGTATATGTATTGTATCCGTTACCCTAGCATCCCATAACACATGCCTTACTGTGCTTACTTTGGGGCTAGGCTAATTGTTGTGAGTGTTAGAAATATTTATTATTTAGTATTATTTACTTGTAGTAAGGACAACATAGTGGACGACAATTTTGTATATGCATGCATTTCCTCAACACGAGAACTTTGCACCGTTTCACAATGGCGAAGTGTCCAAGCCCTTAGTCGAATGCAATTATGGCATCTATGCAAGTGCGAGCACGACGGATTAATTAAATTCTATATCCCACGGTGCCGCTGCTTATTGAATACTCAAACGTTAGGTAAGCTCAACCTAGATTAGGTTCAGTTTAGTCTAGTAGAGGAGTCGCCTAGTACTTAAATGAAACTCAGTTTCATAATAAACAATTTCATACACTGTTTATTATTATTTTGAGTTACAATAAAACATGCAGTGAAATTTCAATTGACTGAGTTCAAAAAGGAGCAGCTTTTGCAACTCAGTCAATTACATTATCTTCTTTCCTTTTCGTCATCTGCATAAACTTTTAAAGGTGGTAATATTCCATTTCCAGCTTTCAACTCGTAAACTCGCAAAGGCGCCATTTGTACGGACGATAAAACGCGCGATGTTTTCAACGTGCGACCCGATGACCTCACGTAATGCCGTGAAATGCAACGGATCCGTGAGAATAAACACGTGCAGTGCATCACTTACTAATCGTACTGCTGCGTGAGGGGGCCCCTCCCCCTGAGGAGAAGGAACCCCTCGACCTCACCTCACGCACACCCCGGAACGTTGAACTTACGTGACATGCGTCACATAACGTGACTCGTGATATGACGTCACATAGTGTGACTGACGTCACACTTTTGCGTGCGTGCAGCCGGAGTTCATTGATTCTTAAGACTTTATCACATCAAATAATCAAAGGTTCTCTTTTTCCCATATAAGAAACATGATTTACAACCTTTTTGCTCGATCTCAACAATTGTTGCACTTCAAATGTTATATTTTGTACTAACTACGTATTTACAAAACCCTTTGTGCGAATGTCCGATTTACACTTGTTAATGTAACTGAACCCATGGAAACGTTTCAGCTTCATTGATAATTAAACAGTCTATTCTCGATGTGTCTGCAATTCCACATTTTAGAATTTGTATTATTATTCGTGTGAATACTACGGAGGTATGTTTGTATTGCCAGGTTCAACTTTGTAACACGACCGAAGTTTCGTGGGCTGCTACGCGTGGTTTGAGGAATGTAAGGAATTTGGTTTACTGATATTGCGAGTGGGCGAAAATCGGTAATGTACTATACATTCAGAGTCATTCATGCGCCATCCTTGCGGGATTGCAACGATTCGATACAGAAATTATTTAAACAAATAAGTACCTAAACAGTACTCGCTAAAAAGTCCTTTGATGCAAAAAGATAAAGTATAAACATATTATTGGCATTATTTAATAAGTGTCTAATTCTACATATCCGCCAAATGGTTGGAACCTTTGAGTAAGAAATTATTCAGCAGCAACATTGAATAATTTCCTTAACTAGAGGTAGGGGAAAAAATATGGACGAATAAAAAGAGTTGTATTTTGCATTCAATATCAATAAAGATATTTTGACTTTAGAGACAAGACTCTCGCCTACGTGAACAAAGGCGCAGCAACACAAACAGCTTACCATGATTTTTTTTTAAAGGCTTACCAGCATATGTAACACTTAAGCAATTACAATTATAGACACGGAGACACTTATATCAATGTTACAATTAATTATAGGCAAAACACCACATTTACCATATCTATATCAAACAGTATGTGTTTAAATCATACCTAATATACATTAACTTATATGTTATTTTGTCCAAAAAAAGGGTCATTACAAAAATAAAGGATCTAAAATAAAATAAAAAACATCTCGGGCACTCAGCGTATCAAGTTCCTACTAATGGCTGAAGTTGAAGACTATCAAAGTGTAAATCAATTTTATCACTAAAGCCGTTCAAAATTTTGTAGAATCTCGCATAAGGAGAGTTAATGCCTAATACAGATTTTTTTAAAGTAATATTATATAGATTAGGGTTTAAATTAAATCGTTAAGTTCTCAGCATCTTCGCCGCGCCTCTCCTGGTGTGTGTTGCACCTTAGGCGGAATAGGATTTTGCTACCATGGTTGGTTTTTTTATTTAATTACGCCATGTGCTACGAATTTTGCGCTATATTTAATGTAGTGACAATTTTATTTAAATCGTTTTTAACCATACTCTACCTGTGTATGGTTAAAAACGATTTAGTAGATATAGGTACTAATTAGCTATAGTTCTTAACACCATATCAGATAATATTATCCATAGCGCTATTTCTCTTCTATCTCTACACAAGGATGAAGTTTTAATCGAGTGATTCTACGTATCCGCCTGTCAATTTAACAGTTCAAACTTACCATAGGGGTAAAATAACTAACTTGTTATATTCCGACCGCTAGAGAATGCATAACTGACGGTTGCAGGCAAGCCACCACCGTCCGGTGATCGCGCACAACCAACGTACAGGATAGAAAATAACCGCGGATATACTTTACGTACGAACATCGCTCTTATCACTACGTAATAAAGGTGCTTTCAAATCCAAATTTAGTCTGCCAATAAATCCTTCATTGTTCCTATCCTCACATACCGATAGTCTTTTGTTTCGTGCTTAGAAAAAAGTTTGAATCATTTCGATCCGGCACGCTTTTTTCGGCGTACGTCAGTTTTTCATTCTTTTGTTTCGTGATTCGAGAATGTTCGAATAATATCGATTTTCAATGGTTTTCTACGAAATCGAGGTTTCAAAATGCCACACGTCCACAACTTTCGTGCGAAGCGCATTCAATGACAGCCGAAAACTATTCCATTGAAAATCTGGTTTGGTAAAAATTTTCTTGTAATGCTTGAACATGGAAAATGGAGATATCTTTTTATATAAAACTCAAAGGTGACTGACTGACATGGTGATCTATCAACGCACAGCCCAAACCACTAGACGGATCGGGCTGAAATTTGGCATGCAGGTAGATATTATAACGTAAGCATCCGCTAAGAAAGGATTTTGATCAATTCGATCGAGACTTTGCGTGCAGGTATAAGAAGAATCATAGATGAATGTCATTGTGTATAATACAAGCCTGAGAACAAAAACTGTAATTTACACTTCAGCTCTACACCGAAGCGAAGCGAGGGCGGGCCACTAGTCGTAATATATTAGAGCAGTCTGATTAGTTTCTAATATTGTTGATTTATTCGATTAGGCGAAACAGATGTTTTATGAATGAATGAAATGAGGAATTTTAAAAACTAAGCAATAAATGAAATTAGGAGCAAACTTCTCCAAATAAAAGGTGCGGTCAAAAGTCAAAGTTGCTATATCTCAATCTCATCAGACATAGGAACAAATTAGCTTTTTCCATTGAAAATTTGCCGATGACATACGTTACGGAGCTGTCAAAATTCGTCCTTGGGCCTCAGATGAGATAGAAAAAATACCGTTTTTGAAATATGTTTTAATATTTGTTTACGATTGAAAAAGCAATCAAGTAATATTAATACGGATAATCAAATCACAGAAAAGAAACTATAATTTGAAAACAAGTCCCTAACTACTTATACATAACTATAGAAATTTATGTTATTTACGGGATTAATACCATGTACCTTAGTTCATGTGTTTTTGCGCTTGCAACAGTGCTGAAATATCGGAAACTCTTTAAATCCAAGGTACCATGATTGCTCAGCTTCCATACATGTTTGGCCTAAAGACCAATAATCATGAAAAATTGTTTTCTAGATTCGAAATTATATATAAATTACTGTAGAAACGAATATTATTGACGGACATCCCTGAGAACTTCTTTAAACCATATACACTGAACATATTAAAATAATAAAAAAACAAATAAGTTATATAGTAAACTAGGGAAATCAAGCCAAGTACCAAAATTATGGATTAGATTCAGATATATAGAGCATGTAGATTAACAGATAGTTGCCTGTTTTTAAAGTTAATGCGTAAGAGTAACTTTTAAAATCAGGTGTCATCTATGCATTTCCGGTTATAATAAGATACTCTGTGGCAGAAACTGTGTGATGGATTGTGAATGAGCCACAGATTAGAGTGAATTTTTAAACTCTGGTTAACCAACGAAAGCTAAGAGATTGAGGTTATATAGCCATATATTCAGTAGCTTCAATATTTTTGTTATGTTTTTAATAAAACCATATTTTAGATTTTTATTGTATCACACCTTATAATTTTATTTATTTATTAATGTGTAGTCAGGCAACGTAGGCCCATAGATAGATACCTTAAAGTCTAACATATATACAGATTATAATGTGTTTATGGAGGTGTTTGGCGAAAAATGTATGGCAATAGACTTTATGATGTCGCCTACCATCTATAATAATTGTCTGAGCACATTTGGATGTAGTGAAAATGATAATATAGTTGTGGATATTAATACCACAGAGTAATAAAAAAAATGGGTGCGTGTACTTATGTAGGCGCGTGAGAAGTTATCCTTCTTTGGCATCGCTTAAAATTAGTTTTTAATTGCATGCAAATAATTAATTACAATAAATTAATAAAAAGTCTGGAAAAGGACACAGTCAATAAAGTTCAGTTTTAATTTGAAAAAATAAATAAATAATCAAAATATTCAATTAAAATCGCTACTGAATATATTTATTAGAACATATGTGATTTGCACTTGTATGAAACTCAAACACGTATTCCGAATAAACAAACTAGAAACATGTGGATAAATATTATAAATATGACTGTTACTTTATTACAAAAAATAAAGATGTGGTTTTTGGTTCTACTACACCAATGGTCAAGAGATGGCGCTGTAGTCCTCTGAATCGCGCTTTGGTTCCGTTGTTCCAGATTAATAAATACTTTTGATATTATAAATATGAATACCTATAACTGTTACTTTATTACAAAAAATAAAGATGTGGTTTTTGGTTCTACTACACCAATGGTCAAGAGATGGCGCTGTAGTCTCCTGAATCGCGCTTTGGTTCCGTTGTTCCAGATTAATAAATACTTTTGATAGGCCTTCACAATGCAGTCGTTAGCACCCACTAAATAGAGATTCTATTTCTATTTTGTTGGTAGATTTTCTTAATGTGCGGTCAACACAAAAGTAACGCATGAAGTTGGTCGCTAAAGCGACCAACTTCATGCTGTTAAAATTTTGTGTTACAGTGATGCGCGCGCATCTTAAAATTTCACTCTCATCATTTTTTCATAACGCGCCTAAAGAAGTATAACTTCAAAAAAAGATTTATTTTATCGATCTTTACAAAATAGATCAGTCTTTGGCTGAATGTTACTACACCCATAGCCATTAAAAATGATTCGTATGTTTTCCAAACCGGTAAAATTAAAAGTCCTTTTTAAAGTAAATATATTATACAAAGGTGTCCGTTAAAATCTAATTACTGTAAATTAAATTATAAATTACGCCAAGAATTACCGTGTATGTCAATATTTTTTGTAGACCTTTTGTCACCCTGATTTGTGACTGTTTTTCCTAATTTTGTATTTTCTGTTAGTTTGTATATTGTTTTTAGTTATAAATAGCCTTGTTACTTACTGTCGTACTACTTCCATCTTCACTAAAATTGTTTACCACTTTGTTGCAAACACTCACTCATTTGCCTCTTTCACATTATTATGCTACTCACCCCTTACAAAACATTTAAACTTAACGGACTTAATAATCAAACTCATCTTACACTTACAAAATAATTACTCAGTCTTGCCAAGCACACTGCTTGCACTCATACATATGTCATGCTTCAATCATTTTTACCAGTCACACTGCATACAAATGGATAGAAATCTTCCCTTACACTTTATTTGTTTTTACTTTCTAAATCACTTAAAGATGTGCCTAAATAGTTTTTCAAATTCAAAATGCTGAGCTTAGACGATGTTTCCAATGAAATTGATTCTTTCTGAAAATCTTGTTAATCATATAAACCAAGATAGAGTATCCTTGTCAATTTTTCATACAAACATCCGTAGTATTTCACACAATTATGATTCTTTACTAGTACTACTGGAAAGAATATGTGTTCATTGCGACATTCTTATTCTAACTGAATGCTAGCTGAGTAAGGTTACTGCTCTTCTTCTTCTTATAATGGTTATATTTCTTACTTTTCTGATTACCGTAACCAGAATGAGGGTGTGGTCATGTACGTGAAATCAGATATAAAACATAATATTGTCATACCAGTACATTTTGATGCAAACTGTCTTATTCTGAACCATGACAATGACTATGCTATTTTAGCCATCTACCGTTCGCCATCATATTGTAATTTAACAAACTTCTGTGATAATCTTGACCACTATTTGTCATCCTTGAATATGGTTAAATCGGTAGTTTTAATCGGTGATATAAATATTAATATCTCCACGAATAATTCAGAAGCCAACAAAAGCCAATATCTAGATTTGATGGCACACCATGGACTACTTCCAGGCCACACTTTCCCAACTCGCAATGAAAACTGTATAGACCATGTTATGGTGAGATCAGATAAAAGTTCCACCACTATTGTACTAGACTCCCTTATAACTGACTACTCTCCTTTACTATTCTGCCTTGACTTGAAGGTCCGAAGAAACAATTGTAAGAAAACGTACCTAAAAATTGATTATGCCTCAGTTGTCAAAGACCTTTGTAACGCAGATTTCCATGACGTATATAATACTGTTGACGCTGATTTGGCGGCGGTCGCGCTGACAAATACTATTGCTGAAGTTATTCAGGTCCACTCTTGTGAAATTATCATGCCACATCGTATGCGTCCTATCAAGCCATGGCTAACATCTGGACTTTTGCGCTGTATCAGAACTCGTGATAAACTTCACAAAACATATAAAAAAGATAAAGGCAATGCTATACTTTCAATTACATACACGAGATATCGTAACTACTGCAACAATCTATTAAAAAAAATTAAAGTAGAATATGAAAAGGCTGAATTAAATAAAAACAAGAAAAACCCAAAAGGAATGAGGCAAGTCATTAACAATATCACAAATTTTAAACAAACTACTCAGCGCTGCAATGACCTACTTAACTTAGACTCTGACCCATGCAAATCCGTACAGGTAGTTAATGAATATTTCGCAGGAGTTGGCGCAAGACTGGCTAAGGATATTCAAAAAAAACAAAAAACTAGGAAAATACCAAATGCAAATTGTCATACAAATTCAAACAGAGTCTCGCTAGTATTGCTTGAAACTGACTTTAAAGAATTAAATAACATTATTATCAAACTTAAAAATTGTGCTTCCAGAGGTGCTGATAATATTTCAACAAAGATTATTAAAGAAGCGAGAGTTAGCCTGATTCCCCCACTGACACATCTTTATAATCTATGTTTGGCTGCGGGTACTTTTCCTCATTGATGAAGCAGGCTTTAGTTCACCCTATTTACAAACGTGGCGATGGAGACCGTGTCGATAACTATAGACCGATATCGGTGCTAACGGTTCTTTCAAAAATAATTGAAAAGGTCCTAAATAGTAGATTAATGAGCTTTCTTTTTCATAATAAAATAATTTCAGATAATCAATTCGGGTTTGTAAGGGGAAAATCTACAGAAGATGCAACTTTACTTTTAACGGAGACAATTGTAAGGCATCTTGATGATGGGAAAAAGGTATTGGGTGTCTTTTTGGATCTTTCCAAGGCTTTTGATACGGTCTCTATCCCTCTCTTACTACACAAGTTGGAAGTGATTGGTATTCGAGGCATAGCCTTAAACATGTTTCGCAGCTATCTATCAAATCGCACACAGAGTGTAAAGATTGGTGACTATATTAGCACTCCCACAACCATCTCTTTTGGAGTACCTCAAGGCAGCGTCTTGGGTCCGACTCTCTTCCTGGTGTATATAAATGGTTTATGTTCAAAAACATTGCAAAATTGCCAAGTCATCACTTATGCTGATGATACAGCTCTGATCATTCACGGGAAAGACTGGGAGGATGCAAGACGATTAGCGGAACATACTCTAAGAGATGTAATACAATGGCTTGATGATAATCTACTCACCTTGAACTTGAGCAAAACTAGCTACATTACTTTCGCTCATCGTGTGTCTAATGTTCCGGGTCCTGATTTTCCTCTTGTGCCTCATACTTGTGATAGTGATATTTCATGCGAATGTATTCCTCTGATACGCCTCACAAATTTGAAATATCTAGGTCTTACCATTGACACGACTTTAAGTTGGTCAACTCACGTAAATAACCTAACAGGTCGACTTAGAAAACTAATCGCTATTTTTAGAAAGCTAAGGGCTTCAGCGGACTCCCAAACCTTAATGAGTGTATACTACGCTCTCATCCAAAGTACACTACAATATTGTATTGTGGTGTGGGGTGGTATTGGAAAGGGTATCTTACTCCCGCTTGAGCGTGCACAGAGGGCTATACTGAAAATCATATATAGTAAACCTCGAAAATACAGCACCTCTCTTCTTTATAGGGAAAGTTCTGTACTTACAGTTAGGCAATTATATATACAATTGTCGGTACTTCGAAGACATAAATACCTTAAATACAAACCCATCACAAAGCGTGTAGGAAGAAATGTCTGTATGATTGAGCCACATAGATCTACCCTTGCTCGTCGACAGTTCTACATCAGTGCATCTCAGCTTTATAACTTGGCAAACAAAAATAATAATGTTTATCCACTAACATATATTAAGTGTAAAGAAAAACTCAGGGACTGGCTTCAAAACCTGAACTATATGGAGACAGAAAATCTTCTATCTGTTGTTAAATAAATCACCCATATGCTACACACACACACACACGCACACACACACACACACGCACACACACACACACACGCACACACACACACACACACACACGCAAAAGCACAGTCGGTATAAAACAAAACAAAATTTAAATGTTTTCTTATTTTTGGTTAGTTAGGTACTTTAGATGGTTTAAATAAGGTTAATTTTTGTGCATCCCCATGACAAAATATCATGGAAGGAGTCGCTGACGGTTGTGACACAGTTAATACTAGTACAGCCGTCAACGAACCTCTTATATGTAAAAAATATTTAAGATTTAATTCCTCTAATTAGTATATAAGAGCAATTGTAACTTTTAAGATAAATAAACCATTATTATTATTATTATTTTGTTCATTTGGGCCAATTTGAGCAATCTCCTTTCTATAATGTTAGTGACCATGAAAGCTTAAAACAACTACTTTCGTTGTGCTAAAGCGAGTAGCAGCCGGAAATTAGTTTTACTCGTATATTTTATATATACAAATACACACCCTAAGTGGAGCCGGAAGCCACACGACGCGGCGGTTGCACATGCAGCCCTCAGGTCATCCAACCAGATTCTATAGAGCAAAACGTGTTCAGAACCCGTATGTTATTAATAACATGTCCCTTCTTGAAAATACGACGTACCTAGCGTTGGAGACATGAAGTCTATATTGATAAGCTCGCATTTTCGTTCACTCCATTAGAGAATCGTATCTAAAAATTTTAAACCATCGTATTTGAAAATTATTCGATAAATAAATAGATCGATTGAAGCAAAACCCTATGTATGAAAAATTACAGTTTAAATTAAATATCATCTGTGGCAGTACAGGCGTGATATCTGTTTTGGTTGGTAAAGCCATGTGTTGTGTAATGAGCATTGACATCATGGTCGCAATCCAGCTAATAACAATATTTAAACAGCTAAAATGCAATTCCATGGGTAATTTTATTGTCGCCGCACACGGGCCACCGACCACAACCACAAAACTCCGCCCTCGGCATATTTCTTGCAGTTTTCATACATTTTATATGGACTCGCCAACACGGTACGCCGGTGGCCGCCACACGCTACAAATCGTCGTTGCTCACTTCTTGTGGCCCGCACCGGCCACTTAATGCGCCGATACAAAACGCCGCCACACGTCACTCGCGCGATTCCCCACCCCTCTCTCCCTTACCTTAGTCGGCCGCTGTCGCGCGCTTCAGCCACTTTAGTAGCCGCTTCTAGCTTCTCGTGGCGGCGTTTGTGGCTGTGGCGTGTGGCCCGTATGCGGCGACACTTTGGAATGCGAAATAATCTACCGATGGAGAAGACTTTTTGGGAGAAATTGGATAGTAACTTCTGACTGCAACTTCCTCTACATTGGTTTCAAAACTGTGAGGACCTTTCAGTATCCCAAAGTTTTAGCTAATTAAGATAACTAGGTACCTATGATCTGCATTAGCTGTTTCAGCATTATAGAAATACAAACATCCAAAAATGTCAACTTTCACAGGTAACAGTAGTAAAATAAAAACAATTGCTTAAAAATAAAAGAGAGGCCGGACATAGCGGATTTCTCGCTGGAATTGGGACGCCTATCTGGGGAAGTTACCTCCACCTTTAAGAAGACCACAGTAAAACAACCCTACCTTTTGGTGGTTTAGTGTTTCTGTCGGTGAGTAAAGCCCCATGGCTCCACTGGGTAGAGTATTGGATAAGGAGTAAGTGTCGCCACACACGGGCCACCGACCACAACCACAAAACGCCGCCACCGGCATATTGCTTTTGTTTTCATACATTTTATATGGACTCGCCACACACGGTACGCTGATGGCCGCCACATGCTACAAATCGTCGTTGCTCGCTTCTTGTGGTCCGCACCGGCCACTCAATGCGCCGATACAAAACGCCGCCACACGTCACTCGCGCGATTCCCCACCCCTCTCTCCCTTACCTTAATCGGCCGCTGTCGCGTGCTTCAGCCACTTTAGTAACCGCTTCTAGCTTCTCGTGACGGCGGCGTTTGTGGCTGTAGCGTGTGGCCCGTATGCAGCTACACTAATAGGCAACGCCTCGAGTAATATTTTTTGTTATCGCAAGCGTCTATAGGCTTTAGTGGCCGCTTACCATTGGCGGGCCATATGCTTGCTTGCCACATTTGTAACATAAAAGAAAACTAAGTCATGATAAGCCTATTGGTATGGTATTAACTTATCATGGACATGATATTCGGTACGACCGGCGCGATGGTAACATAAGTCCATCACACTAAAACTTTGTATACAATCATCTCTTCTTTAGTTATAAGCAGTGTCAAGTCTAAGCAGGTTGTTGCATTAAACAATATCATATTTTGTGGAAGGATCTTCGCAACCAAGTGGTAATGTACGTTTGCAAATCCAACTTGATCACACCGCTCACGTAGGGCCTGTAACGTAGCTAGATTCAATAACAACGTTCCATAAGCCTGTTAAAAGGACACCATTTCATTTATTTACTCTGAACTGGGTCATCAAAGTGTATTTCGGCATTTTATTACGGTCACTGTTTTTGCGTTTTGTTTTTAATCAAGGATTTATAAAAGAATGATTTTGCTCTCGCTTTAAATATTAGAAGTAGAGGTAATAAATATGTTTACATTACGGAGTTATTTCATTTTCTAATCGGATTATTTTTACTATTACATTTACAACAAAAATATATTCAAATACCAATGGAATCACTTAACTGAGAAAATAGGCTAACTGTAATGGAAACCTATTGTAATATATTCAAAACTTTACACGCCCTTCACATGACCTAGTTGTTGATTTTCTGATATGAATGCTTAATGAAATAATTGTCTTTCTGTCTCAAAACTCGCGTCTAGCACTGAAATATTAGATCAAAATCATCGTCTGACATACGAGTAGATGTATAGTCAACAATACACCAGTTTTTATACAACTAAGGCAAACAAGCATACAGTACCCTTAGCACAAACTAATATATAATTCGTATCGTTTGCGAGTACAAAATTCCATTGTCAAATGTGTACTAATTTTCAGTTCTCGTTACGTACGTTATAGCGCTGCTGTTAAAGTTTCCATACAAAATTTGACAATGACATTTCGCACTCGCAAACTATTCGAACTCGATATTTGTTCGTGCTAAGGGTACAGCTCGCATGAGGGTAAGCTGTTACTGCAAAAACGAAAACACTTTACAAACCTTGTCAAAATCTTTTCATTCCCATACTGTAGTCCTTAGGGAAAACCGTGGCAGGAAGTACATTCCACAACGCTATCGTATGAGGAAGGATAAGGATGTGTCTTTTAAACCGCACTTGAACAACTCGTTACGAAATAGTAGGGAAGTGTAGTATCAACTAACTTCATGACTGGATTCCACTTACACTTAAAATCATGTGGGGAGCGGGTTAGTACCTCGCAGGACTTTTATAAAAAATATACATGAAGTTGTGTAGCAAATTATTGGCATCCACTATCGACACTGGCTATGGGTGTCCGGTTGCTAAAACAAAACAAACCGTTCTCCCTATATGTGACTCAGCAAAGCGAAAATATAAAAAAATGGTAAACATCCTTTTTGAGAAGCGGTTGTGCCTTCTGCTCCATGTCTTCTGTTCTGCTTTTTTGAAGTCAGGCATTTAAATCTCGGCAGCGACCATTATTTCTGTGAAGAGCATAATATAAATATTGATTTTCTTCTCATTCATGTTGTTTTCTAATTTTTTCACATTTTTAAAAAAAAGTATATTATTATATGCGTTTTTAACAGTTGCTCTAGTTCAAACTCTGTTTATGACTATTATTTCGCAACTAGCTAGGCACCCTCGTCTTTTTGACAATTTCGTCTGACTTTCATCCCCCCTTCCACCCTCTTAAAGGATGATTTTTGGGATAAAAACTTTGCTATATCGTTCCCCGGGACTCAAATTATCGATATACAAATTTCATCATAATCGATTCATCGGTTAAAGCGTAAAGAATATAACAAATAGACAGACACATCTTTGCATTTAATATGTTTGTAGGTATGGATGTACTATCGAACTGCTCGCAATTGACCCTATAATTTTGAAAATTGAATATCCAATGATCCGAATTGTAGGTTTAAAAGTATTCTCTAGAACCTACAATTCGTATTTACCTTAACGAAATCCGTCGTTTTCTGATTTCGCCAAATCGTTTTGCTCCAAATCAACCCGGTGTTAACGGCTCCCTACATAGTTTGGATCGGATCCAAAAGATATTGTTCAGTTTTGTGACAACGTAGAACATGACTTGAATATATAGGAAATAAATGTATACTTCGGTCGCCATAAATATGTCTACGATTTTATGAGCTTAGTATTATCCTTTTTATTTTGTTAATTGTGATAGTTTTAACCACACAAAAGCGGATGAATAGATATATATAAAATTTATAGTAAATCCTGGATACTTCTTATTTCGGTAGAAGGTTCCCTATGGACAAAAATGTTTCATTTGTCCACGTTTTTTATTTTAGCAATCATCATCATCATCAGATTATTAATGTCCCCACTGCTGGGGCACAGGCCTTCCCTATGGATGGAATAGGGAGATAGAGCCATGACCCACCACGCTGGCCCAGTGCGGATTGGTGGGTGCTAACGACTGCAGACGCAGCCGGGACCAACGGCTTAACGTGCCTTCCGAAGCACGGAGGAACTCGAGATAGTAAATTTTTGGTCACCCATCCAATGACCGACCACTGCGAAAGTTGCTTAACTTCAACGATCGCAGCTGATCGCGCTAACCACTTGCGCCATCGAGCTCCTCATTTTAGCAATAATGTGTGTTTATCAAAATAATAAATAAATGGCGAAAACCTTAGTTACTACGTTAAAAGGGTGTCAGAAAAGCAAATGGCCCGCCTGATGGTAAGCGGCCAGCATAGCCTATAGACGCTTGCGACCCTGACCCAATCCCTTACCCCGTGGAACCCGGAACCTTACTCACCTGTGATCTCAGTAAGGTGGAGATTACTTCCCCAGACGGGCGCTCCAATTCGAGAAAAAACTCCGCTATGCCCTACCGCTCTTAAGGAATCTTTAAGAATCATTTGCTCTGGCCAGTGTTGCCAGGTCCGATTTTTAAAAATCGGGAGGCGTTATAGAAAAAAACCGGCCAAGTGCGAGTCGGACTCGCGCACCGAGGGTTCCGTACAAACCTGCAAGGTTTACAAAGTTCGTTCATTACGACAATCGAGTCATAACTATGGTATTTTTATTGCAAAATGAAATTCATAACATTACAATGGGGAAAGATGGAGGAGCATAAATTTAAGACAAAGATCTCTTTATCGTTTAAGTAATCCTTTATTTTATATTAACACATATCATTTATCTATAATATAACTGAAACACTTATACTAGCCTTGCAGCAGACTTGCGAAAGTTCTTTTATTAAAGTTATTTATTTACTAAGTTTTTTAGTCACTATTTAGAAATCTGGTTCAAAAATATTAATTAAGTATTAAATTTGAACCAGACCTGTAAATGGTGACTGAAAAAGTTATGAATAGTACCACATTGAACATTGAAGTTCGAAAAAACGTTATCAATAGTTGTACAACTTCGTGTAGTGCTACTGTTTATTAACGGAAACATGTTTATGGATGAAAAATATGTGGAAATTCCATTTTGGGGATTCATTCTAAAATCTATATTGAAGTCTCCCACAACAATCAGACGAGAAGATGAAGTGTACATATTGAGGTTGCTGCCGAATATTGTTGTATTTATACATTCTATTGCAACATTAACACTTTAAGCAGTTAGGACGCATTTAGATTATACAGCTACATTCACCAAAACATCGGGATTGAATGACGATGAGTGAGGTCGTCTTTGCCGTTTGAAAAATGTTGCCCTCCCCATACATAGTATAATAACTCGCGGTCATTGCTGTAACTACAATTATGTTTACAATCACAATTTTTTTGGTGGTATAACTACTTAAAATTTTAAGCTTTTCGGAATTTTTCTGTTACCTGTGCTGTAAGCTATTGCTTCTTACCAAATTTCGAGATTCTATGTCAACGGGAAGTGGTCTTTAGGTTTTAATTCCTTTGCGTGTAGTTGCGAGTTTCAAAATATGCGGTATCAATGGTTGTACTTTTGCGTTTTGCGTTTTTGCGTTGACTTAGAATTTTTTTTTTTCACGGGTTAAAGGCAATTAGATCTAAGTATTTGATATGAATTTCAACTTGATAGCTCTACGCGTTCATGAGGAAAAAAGTAATAAGTTTATATTTATTAAAAAATATATATTTTGTAATGTTACTAAAAATTTAAGGTTTTCGGAATTTTTCCTTTATGTGTGCTATAAAACGTTGCTTCATGCCAAATTTCAAGATTCTAGGTCGACTGGAAGTACCCTTTAGGTTTTGATTCCCTTGCGAGTACTTGCGAGTTTCAAAATATGCAGCTTAAATTGCTGTTTCTTTTGATTGCGTTGACATAGAAGTTTGATTTTGTTACAGCTTAAAGGTATTATAGACCTGAGTATTTGGTATGAATTTCAATTTAATACCTCTACGCGTTTATGAGGAAATGGGTAGTAAGGTTAAAATTATTAAAAAAAAAAATATTATGTGATGTAACTAAAAATTTATAGTTTTCGTAATTTTTCCTTTATCTATGCTATAAGACGTTGCTTGGTACCAAATTTCAAGATTCTGAGTTTACGGGAAGCACCCTGTAGGTTTTGATTCCCTTGCAAGTGTCGAAAATTTGCGGCATAAACGGCTGTATCTTTTGATTGCGTTGGCTTAGAAGTTTGATTTTTTCACAGCTTCAAGGGACAGTAGACCTGAGTAATTGATATAAATTTCAGCTTCATACCTCCACGCGCTCCTGAGAAAAAGGGTCTTGACAGACGGACGGACGGACAGACGGACAACAAAGTGATCCTATAAGGGTTCCGTTTTTCCTTTTGAGGTACGGAACCCTAAAAACAGTAAATGTATGGAAAGAGCTACAAGAAAAACAGTAGATGCAGAGGCGTACTTCTTCCGATTTTCACCCCCCCGCCCCCAGTAACGACTGTGTTTCTGTGGCTTCTGCCGCCCCATAAAGCTAGTGTTTTTTTAGACAATAGCATTTATTTTAAAATTAATAAGGTTACCTACATTATTAATGGCCGAAAATGCAACTCAACATGCAATTTAAAAAAGAAAATCGTATTTTAAGAAAAACAGGAGATTCATGTACAAAAGCAGTAGTCATCATCATCATCATCAGCCTATTAATGTCCCCACTGCTGGGGCACAGGCCTTCCCTATGGATGGAATAGGGAGATTGGGCCATGACCCACCACGCGGGCCCAGTGCGGATTGGTGGGTGTTAACGACTGCAAATGCAGCCGGGACCAACGGCTTAACGTGCCTTCCGAAGCACGGAGGAGCTCGAGATAGTAAATTTTTGGTCACCCATCCAATGACCGACCACTGCGAAAGTTGCTTAACTTCAACGATCGCAGCCGAACGCGCTAGCCACCTGCGCCATCGAGCTCCTACAAAAACAGTAGAACAGGAGAAAATTCAGAAAAACAGGAGATCTCCTGTAAAATCTGGAAACCTGGCAACACTGGCTCTGGCTACCAATGAAAAATAGAATGGCTTGAACGATTTTTTTCAAAGTTGAATTCATCGAAAAGCTCATTTGCAAACATCTGTAACACAGAAGGAAACAACCTGATCCTGAACTCCCGCACAATGGACCGGGAGCATTCAGACGGCAAATGCCCGTCCCATTTCATAACAATACGAATGTTTGCGGCTGCTGCTAAACTTATTCACTTTGTGAGTGTAACGGCTAACAAAAATGATCATTGTAATGTTCCGTCCTCAACTTTCGTATGTCTTCTAATCTGTATTCTTTTAATTTTCATTTTCATTTTGATTTGAGCCATCTTAATTTTGATTTTACTTTTTAAATTTTGATTTTAATAATAAATTTGTTTTTTTTACTATGATTGTGATTGTTGACGATGATTAGGACAATTATAAATGTTGTACATGCCTTTAATGAGTATGCACATCAGGTACTATTTTTGTGAATTTTATATTTGTTTTTTGTATGTGTATGCTGTTGGCGTGGCTATTAAATAAATAAATAAACTTGGCGATCGAATCACAAATCTGACAAAGATAAAATAGCAATTTATCATTTCACATACTAGTAAATATACATATTTAAGTTTTAATAATAAAACATTTATCAAACTTGATATATAAAAGCAATATTTGTGCTAAACATAATATGCACTTTTATTTTAAAATATATAGTGAACATGTTGGACAAATACTTACAGTTTTGAAAGAAATCGAAAACTATCTACTCTAATAATCTTTCTGTCTGTGATGTTTTCAATTGCTGGAGATCGATTACCCACTTCAGCTCACAGCGGATGCAATAAAATGTATTTTGAGGGCTAAAACTTTTTCAAGTGGCTTTAACATCTATTTTTTGTTCAGTTTAATAATGTAGTTCTACGGTAATACGTATAAAAGAGTGAAATACATAATATATTTTTTCATATTTACACCCCTAATGACCTACTAAACATCACAAAATGATGATATTCTATTAGTATTTTGCAATGATAGAAATGTATTAACTACCAAACCAATTCCTTTCGTACTTGTTTCACACTTCACTAATATGATACAGTATTGATATTTACTCACATTTTTCTCTAAAACACTTAAGAAACACAAATCAAAATATAATTGTTGCAATGACGCCGGACTGAATTTCTCGAACTTAAAACTCTCGTACAAAGTTAAGTTCGTATGAACAGTCGTGGGCGGCAGGAATATGTGACATTTGTCACATAAAGTAAAAGAGACAACCATAATTTTGGTGGATCTACTGTCTTGGACACTACAGTGTCCACGACCAAAATCACATTATAATCTAAGGAGCAAAATGGATTTTTGGCCTCGGACACAACAGTGTCCAGAAATCAAGTAAGCGGATAATAAACTTTCTTCACAAAATAAAACATGAAGGAGGATAAATAGATAATGAAATTTTGTATTGGAAATCAAATTCAAATTCAATATCGTTTATTCAGTCTAGGCTGTTACAAGCACTTGTGAATGTCGAAAAGCTACGCCATCGGTTCGCAAATCTACGGCGGGGGACCATGTACTGAGAAGAACCGGCAAGAAACTCAGCAAGGGCTGTTTTTTTCTCCCTATATTATATACAGAGTCGTCAAATTGAAAAATGACTTCAATATGAAGTAACTCATAAAGTCACTTTCCAATACAAATGCAAATAATATAAAAATTATGACTATGAATCATTATGATCATTTGTATATATACAGACGAGGGCATCAACTAGTTATTAACTATGCAAAGAAATACCTATTGCTTTTTATACACATAAGAAGAATCTATTGGGTAAAAGGAAGGTTGTTGAGAATTCTATTTGTTAGCCGACCGACCTCACTGCACTACTTGAATCAACAGCTTGGGAACGTTTTGTTAGGAAGGGAAGGATTATAGAAGCGAATGGAAAACTGAGATTTGATTCGTGTAGTGCTTTTTTTGGTACAAACTCAGTACATTTACTGAAGTAGCTACTCATAGTTCAGGTTATAAAGGTTGGAATAATATATTATGGGAATAAATAAATTAATACAAAAAAAATATTGTGCACTGACCATACATCAGAAGTGAAACGTCTTTTCTTAATTACCCTAACATTAGGTAGTGCATAAGGCATAGGGGATTAGAGCAGCGCACGTCGAGTTAGGCTGCAGATAGACGACGCGAAATAAAATCTTGCGGCCGCCGCGTGGTCGCCGCACGATCGCTGCGCAGTTAGTTACTCACAAAGAATTTCAAAATTCTAGTTAGTCTATATATATAAAACTCAAAGGTGACTGACTGACATAGTGATCTATCAACGCACAGCCCAAACCACTAGACGGATCGGGCTGAAATTTGACATGCAGGTAGATGTTATGACGTAGGCATCCGCTAAGAAAGGATTTTGATCAATTCTACCCCCAAGGGGATAAAATACCGAAGCGAAGCGCCCTCGCTTCGCTTCGGGCCACTAGTCTATATATATAAAACTCAAAGGTGACTGACTGACATAGTGATCTATCAACGCACAACCCAAACCACTGGATGGATCGGGCTGAAATTTGGCATGCTGTTATGTTGTGACCGTAGGCATCCGCTAAGAAAGGATTTTGATCAATTCTACCCAGAAGCGATGGGAGAGCGGGCCTCTAGTAAAACTTAAATCTGCTATGACTGAACAGTCATCACGCGGCCACAGCGCGGTGACCGCGTGGCTGCCACGCTGTGACATTCTGTGTCATATAAACGCGCCCTTATTCTCCAACTTTCATGCTCGTCGGGAACTCCTGCGCACGCATCCCACACACATATACACATGTGTGACGCTCGTGATGCATTTCCGTTTCTTCATCAATAACAATATTGATATATAAGACTTAACGTTAGAACAAACGTTATTATCTTACTCAATGCTCTAAGCACATACCGATATGGAACAATTCCGAATAAACCTTTCATGTCAAGTCATTTTATAAACAGCAGTACCAAGTTTATGTCAACCGTAGTCCATTACGAACTCACGAAACTGTTACGGAAACTCGTGATTTTAAGTCTTCTCTTACATCTTAGCACAAACCAATTTCGTTTTAGGACCTTTTACAGTACTTAATTGTTATCGCTTAATTCAATTGAAAAACTATTGTGGGACACCTAAGAATATGTTTTTTTTTCACAAGCAAATGAAACAAAATTACAATGTCATAATAATTATTACTAAGTATCACGCCTATGTGTAAAAGTGTCTATTATAATTTAAAATAACTCTTTTTAAATTTTAAGTTTCTTTTCAAATTGTGTGATTACGTAATTCACAGTTTGCAATTACTCGGTCGTAGTAATTTCAAACTGATATAAATAAACACCGTGAATTTTGAATTCTCTGAGAATCTTAAAAATAGTGGAATCAAAAAGTAGTAGGAACAGCAAAAGTACTACACCCCCATACATAAAAAAACGAATGTGCTTATGACCACACGACTGAAGTGAAACTTCTATAGCTCCATCTGTATGTATATATATATATATATGTACAATATACACATGTATGTACATATACATATTTCATTTGCTAGCTATAAGAAAAAGTGAGAAAGAAAATAGGCGCGCACACTGCTTTCTCTTCCTTATATCCCCCACTCAACTCCCGTTCGCCTCGCCCGAACAGACTTTCGTAACGCGTAACGCATTCGCCAGCTTACCCCCCAAGTCAAGGGTGCGTAAAGAAATTTCACTTCAAAATGTTGGTTTTAATCGTTTTCAAAATATTCTAAAACGGCACAAATATGTAACTTACATACCTATTATGGAATTATTATCCGTTTAAAGTATTAAACATAGTTTAGTTTGAAGCAATTTATGACAAATAAAATTGTTAAGGTTTTATAATTGCACAATTAGTGAGTTAACGTGTAGCTATTATTCGAAAAAATACAATAAAACAAAAAAACCTCTTTTGCGGAAATATAACCTAAATCGTTGTCTGAATTACCTAATTAGATTTCTTAGGGAACTCAAAGTTCATGGTGTAGAACTTGACCAAGAAGCCTACAACTTGGTTGGAATACAAACCGCGGCGGCACCTTTGATGTGCACAAGCCCTCGCGACCCTCGTGATGTATCGACAGCGGTTAGTTATTGCAGAATGCGTCGATGGGAACGCTCGGAATAAAACATTACACCTCCTTGATAGTTCACCGCGTTCAATTTTCATCGCTCATAAGATGTCAGACAAATGTGTTCCTTTCTCACCACGAATGATATCCAATTCCAAATCATATATGAATTTTGCTCCAAACGATTTATCAAATCGCTTCAGCCTCATTGATAACATTTTACAATCATCATCATCATCAGCCTATTAATGTCCCCACTGCTTGGGCACAGGCCTTCCCTATGGATGGAATAGGGAAATTGGGCCATGACCCACCACGCGGGCCCAGTGCGGATTGGCGGGTGCTAACGACTGCATATTGAGCCGGGACCAACGGCTAAACGTGCCTTCCGAAGCACGGAGGAACTCGATATAATAAATTTTTGGTCACCCATCCAATGACTGATCACTGCGAAAGTTGCTTAACTTCAACGATCGCAGCCGAACGCGCTATCCACTTGCGCCATCGAGCTCCTCAACACACAAACATTTTATAATAACAGTTTTAATTCGATTGGAAAATTATGTAACGCAAATAAAACTAAATGCGCAAAATCAAACAGATCCGAGCGCATTTCCATTACTAATGAACAGAATTATTGATATCTCTGACAGTATCAACCAGTTGACACTATTTGGGTGTAAGTAATGACACGAACGCTGTATAAACTGAATACAAAACGCGGTCGATCCCTGTCCGCGAGTAATTACTCTTTGGTTAACCCGATGGAATTAATTGGAGTCAATGGAGACCTCTGATAGTGTTCGCTGTGTTACCAAATACAATTTATAAGAAAACCCGTCTTCTTTCTGGTACACCACTCACATGGATTAGTTAGACGGTGCGGCTCTAATGTGGGAGCTGTAGGTTTTCATCGTCTACAAGCAATTTCTAAACTAAAATGTCCTCTGATTAACTTTCTTCCTGCTTTGGGAAACACATAACTAAGTACTTCTTTATTTTTTTGCAATCAGTCAAATTGTTTAATGTTTAAAACAAGATGAAGAATAAAATATTCCTAATAATGTTTGGTCGCCCGCCGTATCAGGGAATGCAGTTTCCATAAAGTAAACTTTGTATAAAAATTTAACAAGTTCTTACACTCTTTTTCTAGAAATCATATAATGTATTACTGAATTCACTGTCTCTAACTTTTCATACTCATGGTTGTCTGGAAGAAACCGCTCTTAGCGATAAGATCACTAGTTGTGAAGCTTCTGTTGAATTTTATGTTTACTTAATACTGCTAAGTATATGATGAGGAGCTCGATGGCGCAGGTGGCTAGCGCGTTCGGCTGCGATCGTTGAAGTTAAGCAACTTTCGCAGTGGTCGGTCATTGGATGGGTGACCAAAAATTTACTATCTCGAGCTCCTCCGTGCTTCGGAAGGCACGTTAAGCCGTTGGTCCCGGCTGCATTTGCAGTCGTTAGCACCCACCAATCCGCACTGGGCCCGCGTGGTGGCTCATGGCCCAATCTCCCTATTCCATCCATAGGGAAGGCCTGTGCCCCAGCAGTAGGGACATTAATAGGCTGATGATAATGATGATGATATGATGTTAAAATAAAATGTTATCTCTCTATCCTTTGTCAGCGAATACTTATATTCCAGGGTAAACTTTAACCAAAATAAGAACCATAAAAAAGGGAAACTTGTTGTTGTCTTTCCTTGTTTAGTAGAAGGGTCAGATTAATTCTTAACTATTGCTATTTATGTTTTTGATCAATCACAATTTTTGGCGACAAAGTACGTAAGAGTTTTCATTTACTTTCTTAAAAGACGAACCTAGACACGAACACCAACCATTTATCAACAAATTTCAAACGATAAATCACACTCATTCATATTGCACTAAAACAAATCCTTTATCTGAAAAAATATGAAGCGACCATTCACTCTGTAAGCAGTCTGATCAAACAATTTTGAAGTTGGGCATTCCGTTCCGGCTCGGGCTACAACTTTTTCCATTTTCCACCCGTTTGAATGCTATTCGGAGCTTCTGTAATCTTCGTTTAAATGTACCCTGTTCATAGTTTGAGATGCAAAGAGGCACTAGCGATCTTTTATTGGGTATTATTAGGTAAGCAACATTAGTATGTTTTGTGTGTCCACGTACTATAGAACTAAGAGTATCAGGGGATTTTAATGAGTTTAAAGAAATTTGTTTCTTAGGTCCTCAGTATTCTGACGATGCAGACCTGAAAAGGCTGCGAAACGTCAATAAATAAATAAAATTTCGTGCATTAACCCGTTAAACTAGTTTTATTTAATGGGTTTAAAGAAAGTTTTAGTAAAAGTAAAATAACTGGACCAGTCTCGAGACAAAATCGAGCTAACATCCTCCGCTACCCGGATGAAAGAGCACTACGAGGTACCGACAATTTAACGACGTGAATTTTACTAATTCCTTCTATGATATTCCATAGAAAGAATTATACACGTCTAAATAATATCATTTAATAATAGAAAATCTTTAGATTTTTGAAGTAGCTGAAACAAACTAATAATTCTTAAGTAAAACCAATCTGTTAATAATATATCTTTATATATATAATTCTTCTGTGAGTGTGTATGTCACTGAACTTCTCTTAAACGACTGGACCGATTTTGATGAAATTTTTTGTGTGTGTTCAAGGGGATCTGAGAATGGTTTAGATTCACAATTTTGTCCGCTGGACAACCCCTATTTTTTTAGGGCGGTACGAAGTTCGCTGGGTCAGCTAGTAATAATATAATAATAACTTTATTTTCTCTCCACAATCTTATACATGCTTCATGAGTAACAGATTATAAAAATTAGGAATAAGATTGTGAGAGACTGGTTACCAAACTAAGCTGACGTCTGTGTGTCAGTGCACCAGCATCTCCCCGCTTAAGAAAGTGTTACATAAGCAAAAAAAAGGAGAACAACGATAAAATCTATTTTCACATTTATATGATTTTGCATGATAGGGTATATTTTGGAGAAATGGTCCAAGAAAACTATCGAAACGATTAGAGAAGAAGGTTAAATTAAAAATGACTGGATAGTTTTATTAGTCTTCAATAGCTACTCCACCAAAGCACAAAATTATTAGAAGCACAAATTATTAAAAACACGAGCAATACATTTACTACTATTTTCTCTTGTGATTATTCAAAATTCCCGTACGTGTGTGTTTCTTGTTTGCATGGTCACAATTTTTTACATACATACAACATTACACATACATTTGGTTACGGAACTGCTACTGTGTATATATTTACTTTGTGATCATTGATACTGTTGCCGACCTCTTTTATAAATTTAGTTTTTATGGTTTTTCAAAGTATTTTTAAAGTATTGTCATTTTTATTATTTTTGCTATCAAAATTGTTATTGTGTGTCATAGTCTTTGCCTGTGCATCAGATATAATATTATTTTGTGTTTTACTATAAAATCCTGTTAATAAACCCACTGCGTTTAAATCCTAGCCTTCATATTCCATCCCACTAGCTCTCCGCTTCAGATACAATAATCTCGACACATTTTCCATGAAAAATCAACGATTCATTCTACAGCAAACAACGGCTAGACTCCAAACATTAGCACTCGAATGAAAAATACAAACCAGTCGGGCCGGAACGCAGACCCAGTGCGGATTAATTAATGACTGTCAGACGAAGACAGAAACCGAGACCAACTGATTAAGTAGGTTCCCTCGCGAGTGGTCTGATAATTCGTCACACATTTAATCTTTGCGTTTGCCTCGCTATCAATCTTCTTTGTAGTAACTTTTTTTTATAGTTGTCCTGATGAATTACTCCAACTTCACTCTACCTGAGCAGTAACAACTGCCCAAATGAGAAGATATATCAGATGTAATGTTTGCCCACCAACTACGTACGCCTACCTTTCTAGCTGCATACTTTTGTCAAGTTAAGCTCTGGTAATATTTATCAAAACACTGGTATCGATTCTGGCATGATTCTCTAAAGCTAAACTTAAATTTGACAACAGTGGATTCTTGTCATTCTCTATATAGAATAAAAAGGACAGACTGATATTAAATTTAGTTTTAAGTTTAGAGAATGCTGCCAGAATCGACACCATTGTTGAAGAAATTGTATTTATGTTTTTATTTATTTTTAAGCATTTAACTGCTAGATGTTTAAATCTAAAGAATGATAATATAAAGGAAAATTTCGACGTGGCGAATAAGGCCGTGGTAGCATAAAGGTCAGTGCATTCGCCCGGATTGCGAAGGGTGCGGGTTCGAGTCCCGTCCGCTGCCTGGTCCGTGTGGATTTTTTTCTAATAAACTTTTCTTTAGAAATTGTATTTTTTCGCTAAGCTCGATGGCGCAGTGGCTATCGCGTTCGAGCCGTTCGCAATGTCCGACTTTAAGATGGGTGAACGAAAATATACTTATCTCAAGCTGTCCGTGTTGGTCCCGGCTGCACAAGTACGCACTGAGCCCGCGTAGTGTGTCATGTATACATTCTCTCTATTCAATCCAAGTTATGCCCCAGTTAATAGGCTAATAATCAGAGTAAAACGGTTGTATTCGTTGGTCTGCAACCTGCTACATATAGTTGTAAGTTATATTATTAACCCGACCATAATCAGATTTAGTATCGTCGTTCAGGTATGACGGCAGCGCACCGTTGTCCGATCCTACGCTCTCTATCAACCTCGTACGGGATATACGGCATGAATTTATTGTGTGTAAAAATATATCTATTTAGCCGGAATTGAATTGATCTCTGTGACCAAGTGGTTTGTACGCCGGGTTTCGTTGTGTCGCCGACTCGAGATGTCCCGAGTTCGAAACCCGGTGGGGGCAGATGTTTGTGTGATGAATGCGAGCATTTGTTCTCTAGTCATGAATGCGTTATATGTATTTCTATATAAATATAGTTATATATATGTATTCTATCCGTTACCCTAGTATCCCATAACACAAGCCTTACAGTGCTCACTTTGGAGCTAGGCTAATTGGTGTGTGTTGAAAAAAAATATTGATTCCATTCCTCTTAATCTTCGAAGGATAAAGTTAAAATTTGTAAGCCCTTAAATACATTATCTTCACAGTTATAACTATTACGCTAAATAATACTAATACCCCGTACTGAATAGCGAAATACCGTTCATAAAACTCAAACCGGCAGATAAATAAATAAAATAGATCGGTTGCCTAACACGTGTCGTGGCAGTTTTGTTTATTTCCTGCCAACACATCGACATGGTAACTCCGATCAAAACAGAATGTGGGGGGTGGCGCCGCGTTGACGGCTCCCTTACAGAGAGACAACAAAACATATAGTATTCGTGACATAGGTGGAAATATCACGGAAATAGTTTCTACCTATCGATAAAACGTACACACCGGAGATACGAACTTTTGCCCGCTTACAGTGGTTTTTATTGCTCACAGTTGTTATGACTGTACTTGATACTGAGAAGACAAAAGAGGTAAGCAGGGCAAAGCAAATAGATATCATAGTTGAATTGGAGCTCTTGTCTGGGACTAGTAACCTTCATATATTGTTTTAAACTTTCATGGTCACTAACATTATAGTAATTTAAGTTATTTACGGTTACCATGTACCTTTTCGAGAACAGTTTCGCGTGAATAGTGTGAATGTGAACAGTGGTACGGGTATCGAATGCAATAAAAGACTTCGTCGGAGGGTAGACCGATATGTCTGCCAATAACAGCCTACCCGCAATTACTTCAGTTACTCCGTGATCATGGCGCTTGCAACAGTGCCGAAATATCGGAAACTCGCTAAAAACAAGGTACATGGTAACAATCCCGTAAATAACTTATATTACTATAGTAACCTTCATGTTACACAAAGCCATTGGAACATAACACAAGCTCGTAATGATGCTGTGCTATCGGTGAGTATGGATCCACAGGGTAGGGAAATGGGTTTATGCCGACAACTTTTTGTGCTGCTCCAACGATCCTCATCTGATTACTCTTATTACCTCGCTTCGCTTCGGTGTAGAGCTGAAGTGTAGACAACAGTTTTTGTTCTCAGGCTTGTATTATACACAATGACATTCATCTATGATTCTTCTTATACCTGCATGCAAAGTCTCAGCCCGATCGGTTTAAAATTGTCAAAGTTTCATACAAACTTTCATTCCCTATTTTATCCCCTTGGGGGTAGAATTGATCAAAATCCTTTCTTAGCGGATGCCTACGTCATAACATCTACCTGCATGCCAAATTTCAGCCCGAACCGTCCAGTGGTTTGGGCTGTGCGTTGATAGATCACTATGTCAGTCAGTTAGTCACCTTTGAGTTTTATATATATAGATAATCATAAGTTAGTGTTCACTCATTCTCACACATAATGCTCGCACACACAAATATACACATACTCATACTAAATATTGATTAATATTGTGTAGTTTGTGTAATATATGTGCTTTCATATATGTAGGCATATATATAAATTAAATATTTAATATGTAAATATACTCTGCATCAGTTACCTAAATTTAGCATAAAGTTTTTAAAATTATACCTAATATCACCTAAGCCTCAAGTCACGTTATACCCTGTTTTTATGATGTATGTAGTCAGCGGGAGGGTCCTGGTGACCTGTGTCACAGGTTTCACTGAAACCTAATTCAGGCACCAGTCTCTCACAATCTATAACATATTGTGTTGTATTGCTAATCTGTAATCTAGTATTATTAGTTTGTCTATGGTTGTAACTCTATGATTAATAAAAAAGATGTCGGCTAATAAATAAGGGGGAAAGAAAATCATTAGGCATATTTTGTTATTATTAATAAAAACTGCAGAAAGTTAATTTTATTAGAAAGAGGAAGATGTTGTATTGTAATCTAGTATTATTTGATTGTCTATGGTCATCATAGTGTAACTCTATGATCAATAAAAAAGATGTCGGCTAAATAAATAAGAAGTGTGGTTTCAATTAAACTCTAAGATAAAATTATATTCAAGACTAAAACATATTGTAAACCACAAGTGGTATACGACACTGAACTTTTTTCATGTAAGAGAAAAATAAATAAATGATTGATTGATTGATGATTGAATTATGATTGATTGATGATTGATTGATGATTGAATGATGATAGATAGATTATTAACTGGTGATTGATTGATGATTGATTGATAGGTCAGACGAGTAAAGAAATATAAATCTAACATTTTTGAGTGTCCGACTGCAATACTCGGAAACGTCAATAAACTAAGTTTGATTAAATCTAATTCTAATACAAACCGTAATTTAGCAACATGTTATTTTGACAATCATTATCATATCACTTTGATTAAAACACCATCCTCAGAGAGTTTGCAGATAAAATTTTGGAATCAACTAAATGTCAATATGGGGTCGCCGTTGATTAAGGTGAGACTCCGGGTGAGGTGAGAGATGTAAATTCATATTTGTCCAGGTGGGTATCGGATCCTTGATGATCTGCTAACGTATTGAGGGGTTAACGTGAGGGAAATATTGCTAAATAAATTTGATTTGACATGGCTTTCAGTATTTTCATTATAATGATATTCATAATATTCATGTTTGTTTTTGATACTTTTTGTAATAATTTAGTGTCATTAAATATGTCATAAATGTTTCATCATTTATTGACGTTTCGCATCCTTTCCAGGAATATTCCGACAACGCATTCCTCCAAAGGATGTGAACCTCAATAAATAAATAAAATCAGTGCACCTAACTTGTTTAAAATTCTTTCATTTAATGAGTAATGTGCGTGAAACCCTAAGAAAGAAATAGTTTAGTATCATATTAATTTATTCGTGTTGACGCTCTTTTTGATTGCATGTCGTCAAATGCCGTCCCTGGCAATAACGACGAATGTCCTTAGTGCTCACAACCCCGGTTTTTAAAGGTAACCGGCGCTTGAATATACACATTGGCAGGTTTCATAAATCTTCTGCCTCTATGCCAGTAGTTTCTCCATCTCTAAATTCTTAATTGCCGGAATTTAGAGATGGAGAAACTACTGGCATTTACAACCACTTTGGCACACTATTGAAAATCTCAAAAATACACTTCCTGTTTTAAAAAGAAGCCCTCGTTCTGCACAGCCCGCAGTCGCTGTTTCTTTATCACAATGTATCGAACATGTGCTTAGAGTAAACACACCTGAGAGTTGGGTAGAACTCCTAACATTTTCCTACATTTCCCTTTTTTACATATTAATCAAAATAGTACTTGTTCTTCACTTACACAAAAAAGGAGATCTGTAGCCTAAATCCTTCTGTTCATTCTTAAGTCGTGCCTCCCTCGCGCCCTTAATTTCTAATAATTGCATAAAATTAATTGAGTCATAAATTAGAGATGGCGATATAATCTGAGGGCCGCTAACCTAATATTCAGTCAGGATGTTGTCGCCATTAACTGCCAGGAGTCCTTAGTGCGCTTGAAGATAAGCATCCTGATACAACACATGCTTATCTAATCAGCAAAGATTGACATCTCAGCCGCGATATTCTTCTTCAATAGTGGCTCTGCCAGTGGTCTAGATGGTCACAACAACATTTAAAAGACCGCTTTTCCGTTTCAGTCGGTGACACTGGCAAAGTGTTATTACATATCATCATCATCATCATCATCAGCCTATTAATGTCCCCACTGCTGGGGCACAGGCCTTCCCTATGGATGGAATAGGGAGATTGGGCCATGACCCACCACGCGGGCCCAGTGCGGATTGGTGGGTGCTAACGACTGCAGTTGCAGCCGGGACCAACGGCTTAACGTGCCTTCCGAAGCACGGAGGAGCTCGAGATAATAAATTTTTGGTCACCCATCCAATGACCGACCACTGCGAAAGTTGCTTAACTTCAACGACCGCAGCCGAACGCGCTAGCCACTTGCGCCATCGAGCTCCTCAATTATTACATATATAACACTCTTTTGTTAAACTTATTGCTATCCGGCGAAGTCCCTGAAGATATTGTCGAGATCCTTTACGGAGCCTACTTAATTATTCTAAACAAAACGACGGTGGTATTCGCCCTATAGCTGTTGGCTCGACCTTTCGCCGTATAGCATCCAAAAGCTGTCACCATATTTTACCAACAGTTTCAGCTGTTTTCCAGTCGGTTCAGTTTGGTTTTGGCGTCAAGGGTGGTTGTGAAGCAGCTGTTCCCTTCGCCCTTCTATCACTTGATGCTGCGGAGGTGGCGGTGAAGGTGGACTGCGCTGAAGGTGGATGTCAAGAACGCCTTCAACTCCGTAGATAGAGATGATTTTTTATTTTCATTAATTAAAGAAAAAACTCCTACTATTTATAATTATCTTTGGCAAAGCTGCAGCAAACCTACTAAACATATTTTTAAAAACAACCTGTTGCATGCATCTGTTGGCTGTCAGCAAGGCGATCCTCTCAAGCCCGCTATCTTTAGTTTAGCAATACAATCCATTATTGATTCGCTCAATTCAAATTTTAATGTGTTCATTCAGGTTTTAACATTATTTTAGATAAATTAAAAATATTGGCCTTAATCTGAGTTATTCAAAATGCGAGCTATTCATTTCAGAATCAAAATTTTCACCGGCTCAGTTAAAACTCTTCTTGAAGGAATTAAATAAGAGACTCACCGAGGTGACTGGTGATCAAAAGGCTGGCAGCTGTCTTGGTCAACGGATTAGCCTTGCTATTCAAGGTGGAAATGCTGCCAGCCTATTGGGCACCATTCCTGACAGCGGCGCTGGAGGTGATTTTTCATTTTGTAAATTATATATTATTTAAGTAATTAATTTTTATTTTTTTAGACATTAAAAATTTAATCTTCTTAATTTTTACGACGAATTTAAGAATTGATTACTTATAAATAATGACCAATTATTATATTAACGGCTAAACAATAATAAATTCCAAAATACATAAATGAATTTCTGATTGCCAGAGCTTAATGATCTTCGATATCTTCTGTGAGGAGATACGAAACGAAACGCACAATCGGAGCATAATGTTTATTGGCTTTAATCAGATCCTTTTGTTGGGTGAATTTCGGAAATACCGCCTTTCATTCGGGGCTTAATCGACGGGGCATACCCTCCCGCGTGGAGAACAGGCGCGCAATATATCCGCACCTGCCTCCTGTCACATCAAAAGTTCATCGCGGCCGATAAAATCTTGGAGTTATGTGACGGTACCTACATTTTCCTCAAGATACGGGGTCTTTATATATGTGCGAGTGTACACGCGCTTTTCAGTAGAAATGTAGGTTTATTTGAGGCTACATTCGCTGGTTTTTATTTTCTTTGTGCCATAGGTTTATTGTATCCACTGCATTAAATTATCTACATATGATGATGGTGTACTAAAAACTAAACAATTTTAAATTCTGGAAACCACAGATTCTAAAATAAACATTTTGTCTGTTTATTTTAGAGTTTAATGTAACTTTAACTATGTATGATATAACCCGCCCGATAAACCCGGACCTCATGAAGTTAAGTTAAATATAATATTAAACATTAACAATAGATGTGTGTGTGATAATGACACAGAAATACATAAGTGTATATAATATAAGTGAATGTAATTGTCATAATTTCAGCAATTATCATAATTTTGAAATTACGCAAAATAATATGAAATGGGGATTATTTACACGAGTTTTCACACACGTAACAGCCTAATTTAGAGCCAACAGAAACGGTAGAAAACTTCAAACATAATCATTGCGCGAACAAACATAAAAATCCCAGTGCGTAGCAATAACAATAACGATGAGAAAATAATATGGTGCAATTTCTGAGCATATTCCAATTACCTCCAGTAATTTAGCGAGAGAGCCTCACGCAGGTGCGGCTGCCGTGATTTAAGGGACTTATATTAATAACGCCTTCGCAACGGCAATATCGAAACATTTTCATACACATGCATTTATACATGTGCATGGAACCGTGGAGGAAGTGCGTGCGTTATGTGTTTTTTTAATTATTATTAGGAAACTTAAATGTACAATTCGCATCCTTGCGTACAATAACAAAGCAACACTCTACCTATGTAGGTAGAGTGTTGCTTTATTATTATACGCTAGGATCACTAGATTCCTAGAACGGCATTCAGTATCATTCCGATGTCAGCGGCCGAGTCCGACGTATCCGACACAACCGCCAATGTTACCGTAACTTAAAGAAAAAATATTCGCAAGGAAGAAATAAGTTATACAGCAGTTTATACATCACTACATAGTATAAAGCAAAGTCACGTCCCGCTGTCTGTCCCTATGTCCCTATGTATGCTTATATCTTTAAAACTACGTAACGGATTTTGATGCGGGTTGTTTTAATAGATAATATAGTAGAGAAATACTGATAATTTTAGAGGTTTTTAATGTAAAGTCTTAAATAAACTCATTTTTTTGCGCTTACATTGCAAACGCTGACTACGAGATAGATCAAAATAATGTATGTACACCTTAAAAAGGTCTACAAAAAATACCGCGATGGGATATGTCTATCTCTTAGGGATAACCCACAGTAACCAATTTTTTATTCTATACATTTTACAAGAAATAATAGCTTATTTACGAAGCGATTTTCAGTAATATAACATTCATCCTTAACCAATTAAGTACCTTAAATACATTGTGTATTTAATACAGATCAATTTGGCCCTTTAAAGCATGTAATTTAAATGAATATTTTCGAAGATATTGCAAATTTTAAAATGCATGAACATAGCGGTTCCGACGCTACCGGGCGGGGGGCCTGGCGGCGCGTGCCTATTGTACTTAGGTATAAGAAGAATTGCATTGTGTTTAATACAAGCCTGAGAACATAAACTATTGTCTACACTTCAGCTCTACACCGAAGCGAAGCGAGGGCGGGTCACTAGTTACATATATAAGATGATGATGACATGTCTGATGTCGACTAGGCCTAGTTGAATTTATTGCAGCATTTTTTTAGATTAATAACGACTAGTGCTTAAAATTAAAAGTCCCTGTGGTAAAAGTGGTGGTAAGAGATCCCACGATTGCATTGACTTTCTTGTTTTTGTTTTTAACTTTAGTCTGTTTTATCGCAATATAATATATGTTTTTATAGGATGTGGTTTTCATTTTATGTTTTTTTCATCTCAAACTAAAGTTTTTGCAGTAAAAGATGGAATTTTTGTTTGCGTGTACATAAATTTTACAGTTTCGGAAATGTGCTAATCAAATAGGTACTTCAACTTTATATCCTATTTGTATGAAATAAGAAGAAAATATAAATTATATTTTACATATTTTTTTATTATTAATATATTTTTGACGTGACAACGTCTTAAATTAGGTTGCGGCTGGGAGTCACTTATGAAAAAGTGTAACGCTCGGTAACGTTACGATGAGTTTAAGTTTACATGTACAATGTTTTAGTAAACAAAATATATTTCTATAGTTAAAATTTGTGCAATTCTTATTTTCATTCAATTCCTTGTTCCTATTGTGCAATTTAATTATATTCATATCAATAAATATTCTACCGAGAAAAAGACGTTGTCACGTAAAATCTTCGCCCGTAAAACCGACTTTACAGGCAACCATTTTTTTATTCTAGTAAACTTTTATTTAGATTTAAACATCTAGCAGTTAAAAATTAAAAACATAACTATAATTGCTATTTCTTCTTTCAAATGTTTAATACTTGTAAAGGTATTCATTTGACATTGTGGGTTACCTACAATGCGAAGAGATGGCGCTGCCTTGCAGCCTAAGGCTAGAGAAAAATTCGACACGGCCGTCAGGGCCGCGGTAGCATAATGGTCAGTGCATTCGCCCGGATAGCGAAGGGTGTCGGTTCGAGTCCCGTCTGCTGCCTGGTCCTCGTGGATTTTTTTTTCTAGTAAATTTTTCTTTGGATTCAAACATCTAGCAATTAAATGCTTAAAAATTAAAAACAAACATTACCCTAAATTTAACAAACAGTGCTATCTTGTAATTTTTTAAAAACTTGACGAGTCGAAGTCGAGTACGAAGCCGCCACCATGTCTGTCCAAGTACAGAATCAGCAAACAAGTCCCATACCGTTGCATCGTGGAGTGAGACAAGGGGACGTTATTTCCCCGAAATTGTTCACTAATGCAATGGAGGATATGTTCAAGACGCTGATCCGGAAAGGACGCATCTCTCACTTGCGATTTGCAGACGACATCGTCATCATGGCAGAAACCCTGCAGGACCTACAAAAAATGTTGAATGACCTGGCTGACTCTTCTATACGCATCGGCCTACGGATGAACTTGGATAAATCCAAGGTCATGTTCAATGAACATGTTCTACCGGAACCGATTGCAATATACGGTGCCGCTCTCGAAGTTGTTCAAAAATATGTATACCTCGAGCAGACATTGCAGTTGGGTAGAAACAACTTTGAGGACGAGGTGAATAGAAGAATTCAGCTGGGTTGGGCAGCGTTTGAGAAGCTACGTCTATTGTATGCTATGAGGACCGCGGTCCCCCTAGTGCATGCCGAGAGGGCGGGTGTGGTCGCGGCTCCCGTTTCCGAATGGCCGCGCACCCGCCAGGTTACTCTAGCCACCTTAGTATTGTGGTTCTACATCTTGACGACTTTAAGGAACGTAGATTGCAAACTGCTGTGCTGTTCTGTAAGAAGAAACTCACTTTTGACCGCGGAATCCACAATTGTTTTGTAATTCGAATACGAATTTTTAAATGATTTGAAATTCGTATTCAAATATCAAACCACACTGCAAAGTCCGCGGTGAAATTCAGTTTGTTCTTATAGAATAGCACTGCAGGATTTAATACTCCTAGCACGAACTTTTATCGAATTCGAAAAGTTTGGGAGTCCAAAATGTCATTGTCAAAGGACATTGTTCAGCGTCCATACATAGTTAGCCTAAGAACCAACAATCATGAAATATTATTTTCTAGGTTCAAAATCGTAAGTAAATGACTGTAAAAACAAAGGTTATTGACGGACACTTCTGAGAACTTAAATTATCAGGAAAACTATTTTTTTTTGAGGTTATGTTTAATATTCAATGAAACATAGGTCAACCTATGAATTTAGTATAAACTCAGTATGAAGTGAATTAATATTAAAACTAATTCATTTTATTCGGTGCGATTTTAAAGCATAACTATTAGGAAAAACTTGGTTAAGTAGGAATCATGAATAAAATAAAAACTGTAGTTTTGCTCCATAATTATTGACTATTTTTCACATAATTGTATCATATTGTTTATTGTATTTATTTGTATATCACATGTAGGTTTATTGTGTAAATATGCAGCGTGAATGTGTATCAGGTGTTCTTGATAATTTGGCAGTATGATCCTCTCAGGATGTTATAGCACAGGTTCACTAGCACTTGGTAATAAGGGCTCTGCTCTTTGGTAACATCGATGGCATATTAGATAGCCGAAATAGTTAAATTAAAGGAAAAACAATCGCAAATAAACACACACAACAGGTAATCCGAAACGAGAATGCACTTTGCGGTATAATATACTTCTCTTTGGAATGCACGAATGCCACAGATTACTACGAATGCAAGCTGCTTGCACCACAACCACAGAGTAACGAGTTTTATGCCGGTCCTTCACTTGACAACAGTTTGTCCTTATCATGCTTAATAAGGAATTAAAAGGACAGACTGATGTCATGTTTTCAAATAGCAAATACGAATAGCCAAGTGAAGTCCCGGCATTAGGAAGAAAGAGTGTTTTGTTTGCAGCGCTGCCATAGATTATACACATAAAATGGTATTTATTGTCTCAGATTATTTCTTAACTTTTCAATTTAGCTTTCTTAACTGGAAGTGTCCGTCACACTCTAAATACTGATAATTAAAGCAAAAAATATACTAAGAATTATCATAAATGCCAAATTGGTGTTGGTTCTTAGGCCAATTTTAACATTGTCCTTTTGTATGGAAACTTGAACAGCAGCGCCACAAAGTACGTCATGAGAACTAAAAATCAATACACATTTGACAATGACTTTGACTTTTGAATGATGAATTTGACGACCTCCGTGGCCGAGTGGTTTGTACGCCGGGTTTCATGGTGTCGCCGACTCGAGAGGTCCCGGGTTCGAATCCCGGTGGGGGCAGATGTTGTGTGATGAACACGAGCATTTTTATTCCAGTCATGGATGTTTAAATACTTATTTCTATATAAATATACTTATATATATAAAGTATATGTATTCTATCCGTTACCCTGGCATCCCATAACACAAGCCTTACAGTACTTACTTTGGGCCTAGGCTAATTGGTGTGAGTGTTGAAAATATTTATTATTATCATAATGACATTTCGTACTCGCAAACGATACGAATTCCATATTGGTTCGTGCTAAGGGTACAGTACCCTTAGCGAATTCGATATTGGTTCGTGCTAAGTACCCTTAGCGAATTCGATAATGGTTCGTACTAAGTGCACAGTACCCTTAGCGAATTCGATAATGGTTCGTGCTAAGTGTGCAGTACCCTTAGCGAATTCGATAATGGTTCGTGCTAAGTGTGCAGTACCCTTAGCGAATTCGATAATGGTTCGTGCTAAGTGTGCAGTACCCTTAGCGAATTCGATAATGGTTTGTGCTAAGTGCACAGTACACTTAGCGAATTCGATAATGGTTCATGCTAAGTGTACAGTACCCTTAGCGAATTCGATAATGGTTCGTGCTAAGTGTACAGTACCCTTAGCGCATTCGATAATGGTTCGTGCTAGGGGTACAGATTATAAGATTCCCCTGTTTGCTAAAACCCAAGTAGCACTTAAGAAGAAAGGTCATAAATAAAACAGCACATTAGTATAAATCAGATTGCTTTAATTTATTTTAGTTTTATACAAATCGAATACTACTTACGATAGTCAATTTTAACGAATAATCATTTTACCCGTCGATTTTATTATTTTACAAATTTACCTTTGTATTTTTAGTTTGTCATGTATTACAAAAACCTCCATAGGGGCTTCACCTTATAAACTTACATTACACACGGTTGTATTAATCAACTTACTGCAGTCGTATAATTTATTAATTTTAATTATATATCTCGACTATGGTTAAGCCACGAGAACACAATGTGGAGTTATGATCACAAAGAAAAGTATTCGAGTGTGAAGTGAAGCTACGATTACTTTGGTCTTAAGTACGAGCATGATTCTCAGGTTCGCTATTTTCAAAACCATAAGGTTATAAACACAATGATGTGGCGGTTACGACTTTCTGTTGTGGAAAAAAACAGAGCTTAAATTAAATCTCTTTTAACAAAAACTTGCATATCCAAAACGACTAAAATTGTGTTTTCTAATACGAAGCAATATAGTTAGTCGGTCATATTGAATTTGCCAAAACTTATGCTGTCCTTTTTTTACTTATAAATATATTCCATTGATGATAACGAACCTTTTCTAGCGATAAGAATATCTATGATAACTACGTGTGTTTCAAGTGAAGCGACAAGTAAGCGAGCAACAACGGGTGTAATGTGTTAGTTCAAACTACTCTACTTAGTGAAGTTAAGTTATGATGTCGATCTTAATATTAAGTGGCTTGCAGTCATCAACAATAAAATAAAAATGTATAATCAAAATACTTTTTCTTTTTCGAGTGCCTATGTTATTCATATTAACATAAATGAAAGCTGCTACTACTCAGAACTAATAATATTATGTATAAAATAGTTCACCCGGGAGAAAACCTCGGAGACACTTCATAGTTGTGAACTTATTTTTAACGATAAGTACTCCTATCATAAAAACAACGTGTCGCAAGTGTCAGTAGTAGAGAAGATGTAGTTATTACTCAATGAAAATGACGATGACCATCGTACAATTTCGTATAGTTAATATTGACCCCAGAAGAACAAAAGAGCTTCTAGTTGACATGATATAGAGAGACATTATTTCAACATTGTTATTTAGTAAGTATTTCAATCACTTTCTAAAAAACTTTGTTTCCACTAGTTACCAACCTATGATTTGCAGGGTACAGACAATATTTCCTCATAACTTCTGACCTAGTGAACATGAACATGATATATTGTTGTATGAGTAATACGGGGAGCCGCTACAAAGCTGCGTGGGCGATACGCTTTGATCCAGGGCAGCAATTTGGGGAATGGCGATAAGGCAGGAGCATGCTCCGTGTTTGATGTCGAGCTAAGCCTCACCGTGAAATGATTAGGTGGAATAATATTGGGGATCACGGACCGTGAAACTGATCTCTAATGGAAAGGGGATAAGAAACTTTATGCAAGTTTTTCAATAATCAAGTTATGAGATTTTTGGTACTGCATTATCATAATGATGTTTCTTTTGTAGTTTATTATAGGTACTTTACGAATATATTATTATTTATATTATGATAGTACAGAGTAATCCAACTGCTTGTTACTTCGTTTTTGTGTCGCGTTCCATTCAATATGGAACCTTACTAAGTGGACATAGTGTTTAATAAGATCAGTTAAAATTCCGAATGTTTTAACTAATTAGGTAACTGTTAAAAATACAACAAATAATTAAAAGAGTGAGATGCCACTAGGCTGTGACGATTTTTGACTTAAGGTCAACGCACCGAATTTTGTATTGTGGCCAATAATAACCTCCCATCCATCATCCTGTGACATCATTGCCATATTGAGAACTATTTGCTATATATTGAACTATGCGGGAACCATATTCTCGTTGCTTGATGCAAACAATCAAACACTTGACAAACACCGATACCACAATCACCCAACATAAACGCACATCCCCAGGTTTGGTGACCATCCTAGTATAGGTATTACGGATAGACAAAAATATTCTATGATCTGTGCAAAAAACCGACACCGATGCCGATCACTGACGAACATTGACATGCAAACAGTCATCTACACGTTTGTATATGTTGTTTGTGTCCTTGTGCACCTTTAAACATATTCTAATTTAAAAAAGAGAAAGTATATGTATCTATTTCGCTTATCCAATAAAAATGAAACAAAAATATCCTTGATGATCGCAAGCCAACGTTGAATTTCAAAAATTGAATAATGTAAGGTACGATGCCGTGTTTAAATAGCTTATACAAGTACATTGTAAAATTATACAAGAGTAAGTGTCGAAATCGATTTAAAATGGTAATAGTAAACTACAGAGTTCAGATTAAAGTAAGATAGATGTACATGAGCCTCCAAAATACCTGTTTCAAGATTAAAGCATTATGTTACTGTTGTGCAGTATGCGAAGTGTACAGATTTGTGCGGCGCATTTGCGAAAAAAACTGGAATTACTGGACATTATGATTAATTACTTAGTACTCTACTGGTATAACTGCAAACGAATATGATTTTTGCATATTACTGACTGAATATTGAATATTGGTTTAATGACAGCAAACGTATATGAATTTTGCATATTACTGACTGAATATTGAATATTGGTTTAATGACAGCCAACGAATATGAATTTTACATATTACTGACTGAATATTAAATATTGGTTTAATGACAGCAAACGTATATGATTTTTGCATATTACTGACTGAATATTGAATATTGGTTTAATGACAGCAAACGAATATGAATTTTGCATATTACTGACTGAATTTTGAATATTAGTTTAATGACAGCAAACGAATATGAATTTTGCATATTACTGACTGAATATTGAATATTGGTTTAATGACAGCCAACGAATATGAATTTTACATATTACTGACTGAATATTAAATATTGGTTTAATGACAGCAAACGTATATGAATTTTGCATATTACTGACTGAATATTGAATATTGGTTTAATGACAGCAAACGAATATGAATTTTGCATATTACTGACTGAATATTGAATATTGGTTTAATGACAGCAAACGAATATGAATTTTGCATATTACTGACTGAATATTGAATATTGGTTTAATGACAGCAAAAGAATATTAATTTTGCATTCAATAACTGCAGAGACTTTATAAAAAAATAAGTTGATACGTTAGTTAACGTTATTACTGTAATTATGAAATTGAATATCTCTATCTATGAATGTATACCACACGAACTGCACTCAACCTGATCTTCCAGTCAGTTTTTTTAATAATTTGGGTTGATAACTTATCAAAAATGTCACAGAAATCAAAAGTGTAGTACTTTATCTGTAATATCTGCATATTTAAGATAAAATATATTTAGAGATATTTTAATTCGACACATAGAAGAAACAAAGCAAGGAGATAATGTTAAATGGCAATAAGATACATCATGTTTTCCACTTCCCTGAATCACAAATGAGTATAAGTAAATCTTGCGCCGCACAAACACATGCAAGTACATTAATATAGAAATATTGACAGTGTGTATAAATGGTTCCTCGGTGTAAATGTGAAACTCGAAGAGTCGTGTGTGCTATGAAATATATTAAAGCAAACACATGGAATTCACACTATGATCATTCATGAGAAAAACTGCAAAATCAGAGTTGGTCCCCCGATTTTCCTGTTTTTCTGAATGTCTCCTGTTCTCCTGTTTCTCTACATGAATCTACTGTTGTAGTTGTAGTTGTAGTAGGAGTTGCGTTTTCCGCCATTATGAATGTAGGTAACCTCAAATATAATTCAATAAATATGTTATTGTAACAAAAAAAGAGCTTTTAAAGGGCGACAAAAACCATAGAAACACATTCGTTACCGGTCTATGTTTTAATTTGATTTACCAATTCTAGGTGGGGAGAGACGCAAATCGGAAAAAATACCACCCCTGCATCTACTACTTTTTCTTGAAAGAAAACATCATCAGTATTCGGAATTCATAAATACTTTAAGAGTTATTTAAAAATAGAGTGCGAAATACTTAAAAAGAAAATGGCCGCGGAGTGTTTTAAATATACACATCAGACTAGTTTGTTTACGGAATAAGGTAACGGAGGGATGAGATCGCATTAATTAAGATGCTAGTAATAATGATGGAACTTCCATGTGTTTGCCAGTACGTACTCAAGTCTCGAGTGCCGTTAAAATGTTTATCAAAATAAAAATTTCCATTCATAATAATGAAGAGAAAGACTTAGACTTGGCGTGATTTAATATCTGGAGCTGATATAAAAAGTGTATTTTTTATAAAATCGTAAACTCGAATTCTGTCGTTATTATTATTTACACAAAAAATAAAAAATAAATTGCACATAAAAAATTATTACGCTCCATAGGATACTTTACAGGTCTGCAATTTGATTTTATATTCGATCTGAAGTATATATTTGTTATATAAAAAAAATACACCTTTTACCACCTGCATTATATGCGATTGTAATCCGCTTTGCAAACGATTGTTTTTTTATTATTATTCTTGGGGCGTACTCTTTAAATAAACACTCGATGTATCGTGAACTTAGTCGTTTCGTGTCCTATAATGCAGCATTAATAACTATGGTAATTAGAGTAGGATGGACGACAACGACTATCACGTTATATTGAAAGTCAACTTTAAGAGAACATGCGTTTGATAAAAACATCAATGAATCAAATCTAAAGAAAACATTTCAAGAAAAAATTCTACGCGGACCAGGCAGCAGATGGGACTCGAACCTACAATGCGAAGAGGTGACGCTGCCTTGTCTAAGAAATACTAGAAAGATTCGACACGGCCATTAGGGCCGCGGTAGCATAATGGTCAGTGCATCCGCACGGATAGCGGAAGGTGCGGGTTCGAGTCCCGTCTGCTGCCTGATCCGCGAAAATGCTAGAAAAATTAAAAATATAACATGAATGAATTATTTCTTGATAGATAATGGTATTTTATTAATAAAAATGATAACAGTCGATTAAAACGTATGCCAATAACGCACACATAAATGTACAGTGAGCATACAGATTATAAATTATTTTAAAAAAGCTGATGTTAGCTTGTGTTCTTCTTTCCAAAAAGTGTTACAAAAACTTATCAACATTAAAAAAAATAAAAAAACACTAACTTCGTTTGCCTCAATAAATGGTAACAATGTTGCGCCGAATATGAAAAGGTGTAAATGCATTATTTTGTACGTTTAGATTTGACCCGGTCCCAAGCAGGCGTTTTGTTATTCCACTCCGTTTTAAAATATTGTTATACTATATATTTAAAATGAACGCTGGGCTGTCACTGCGTGCATTACAAATCTTTTCACAACCTGTCATTATTTTTTTTAAACAAAATAAGCTTTTTAATATTGGCTGGTAAGCTCGCATTCACAGCCCAGCAACTCGAGGTTAACATTAAATAATACGTTAACAAACATCCTAGTTCGTTTTTAATTTTTACAATAGATTCTTCAACTTTATCCTTTATTTATACCCCTATAATCCAACTTAATCTCAATATTTATAAACCCTATTTTTGGCACTAACAAATCTAATTAAATATATCAATTAATTTTACAATTTCAATTTTGCATATCGTTTCCAATGTACATGAAATATAATATTTTAATTTAAACTTTGATATAATATTATAATATTAAACAAGGTCAGATGAGTAGTAATTTACAACATAACATAACATACAGTGATTAATACGCAAATAAGCAACACTATTGTGTAATAAAGAACCAAATGGAATGTTTAAAAAACATGATATATTTTCGAGCACCATACGTACGGAATTAATTAATAACAATTATATTGAACAAATTCCCCTGGAACGCTTAAACTTATTAATTTAACAGATACATACTATATTTTATTTTACTATTTTGACATGAGAAAATCTTCGAAATATACTATACAAATTCTCTAACCGTTCTCTTATCGAAATGTTTGTTTGTTACTTTATTATCTATGTAATTCCCTTAAGAGAATGTTCAGAACATTTAAGAACCTCACACACGTCACGCCACATTCGATAAACAAAAAAAAACATACGTACTTTTTATTAAAAAATTGATTAAAGAGAACACACCGAGACTTTTAATGTTAATTATTTTAATTATCATATTATTCTTAGTGAGCTTTCTTAGTATAATTCCTTTATAACTGTAGCCTAGGGGGCACAACATTTATTAGCCTATCACGACAACTACAAGAGTGAAATCGAGGAACGGACATAGTTAAGATGAAGTATAATTGCTATCTTAAATAATATGACTATGAATATATTACAGTAGATGCTAGTATGTAGAACTACGGAAACTAGTTGTGACGTCACCGTATCACGGGATTATTGCAAGTTAATAAAATTTTTTGGAGAGCAAAATGTGGACAAGGAATTTGCAAAAGAAGTATTATGCACTTTAATTTAGAATTTAAAAAGCCAAATTATTAAACCTTTTTTTTAAATAAATAATTGGAAAGTACGCTTTTGTCAATGACTTTCATTTCTGTACAGTCTGAAAGTAAAATTAGAGTTCACACTAAATTCCAGCAGTATAGAGCCAGTTTTGTTATTTGAGTTAAGCGAAAGCTTGCTCCTTTTTGATGAACTGTAGTCAACATGCCTATTGAGGTGGATGAAAAAGCATCACACAACAAATATATCTATCTGCACACAAAAGATATTATGTTAATTATAAGAAATAGGTTTTGATCGTTTAATTTGTTAAATCAACTTTTTAATAGAAGTACAAGAAAAACTCACCAAGGTTCATCCAGCTAGTCAGAAGGAGCTTAGGAACATACACTCGGACAGAAGAAATATATAACACTTCAATAAAATTTATCGCAAATCTCACAATAACTCCATAATGCAATGACACTAACATTCAGTAAGCGCCTTTTTGAGCTACACGTCAATCACCCATACAAAAACCGAGGAATAGAGAAAAACAATATAAGTTCACTATCACATTCATTCGCTGATTTATTATTAAACACAATAGAAACATCCCAATAGACTTAAGTAAAAAGGTTTCTGTGCCGGATAATAATAATTTATAAACCGAGGAACTCATAAATCCTTAAACACTCATCGGCATTCAGGCTTTTACGGTAACGAGCTCAAAAAGTACAGCCTCGTGAAATTACGATAATTATACGAGAGTAAGTTTAGTCTTTTTTCCGCTTTTTCTAAGTTTATATACAAATACATGATCGCTTTTAATTTTGTATATACAACTATTCATCAATTATGCTAAGTAAATGAGTATTGATATCTTCTCGAATTGCAATGAAAACTTGAATTTGTCAACAAAATATACCAAACTTAAAATGCACTATGAGTCTTTCTAGTAAAATGTTGTTACTGTATAAATGCAACTTGCAACACTAAATTAATGTTCGGCAGCGATGATGGCGCAAAATTTAATTCATACGAACGTAAAATGTTATCTAATCCTATCGGAGACGGTATATTTTACATTTATAATTTAATTTATAATTCGTTTTAATTCTTCACTTCTTATTATTTTTCTTTATTTCCCTTTACGTCTGTCGCTAGTCGCTACGCAATCTTATTCTATCGTTACCTTGGTTCTTTAATTGTTGATTTTATCAATTCCACGACTGTCAGCAATTCCTTATCGACATGGGTTTCAATTCAAGTCGCTTTTCTTTTATCTTCAAACTTTACAATGTGTTCAAAACAAACTAGAGGATCCGCTAGTGTTCTTACATCATAATCTAAGTTTAGCTATTTCGACTCGACTCTACCGTTATTGATCCTTTATAAATGTTTATGTACACGTTACTTAATACCCTAAGGTAATGTCATCGTCTGTGATCCCTCATTTTCTTCTATAAAGGATACTATTACAACTCGAATTATTCTATCTTACGAGATGTACACGCGTCCCGCTGGCGTTTCGTTAAATTTACTATAGTGCACTAGTGAAAAAGTTCTCGTGGTTTTCGGATCAAATGCGAGTGATATAAAGTTCTCTCCGTTGTGCTGCCAGTTACGAAACAAATCCCAAGTATGTCCGTCATCTATGTCATTCCTGATATCCCTTTAACAGAAAGCTTTAATAATTATTATCTTTAACCGTATCAATTAGAAATATAATTATATTTTTAACAAATTATACTCATCAACATTTATCTGTATAACATCCTAGTCAACATCACAATCTTTTTTTTATAATATGTTGGACTTAACTACGCTATTTAACGTATCGAGTTATTTATATTTACCGTCTTTCGACTTAGTTAATGGAGACGTGTGCGTTTCAACCACGTATTTAGAGATAATATTATACATTAATTATAATTACATCGTTCCGCGAAGTCTAAGATTAGTTCTCTCGTAGTGACGGGTCGGGGTGGGACCCCGGGACCGCGGTGCTTACTGCACGATGATATGCGGCGCCGACAGGAGCACGGCCACCGTGGCGATGATTGTGAAAAGGGTGAACACGAAGAGACAAAACCTGAGGAGAAATAACATGAACAGATTCCTGATGTCGATACAGAATTGTTGGTGATCAATCACCTTATCGGTCACTCATAAATTGTACGTAGGTTGGGCCCTCAATGATTGATTGCTCTCTGTGAACACGGTTTGATTGTAACTCTTTATGGTAACTTTTCAATGCCTTTTACATTCGTGTTCCGAAAACAAGCAAAATCACCTCTAAAATTAATAAATCAAATTAAGCTAAAAAGTTTGCCTGAATTCTCTCTGAATGAACTAATCGATTCGATTTCGTTAAAGAAATGGAATGCGAGGGCTTTTGAAAGAAAATATTTTTAGATAATAAGAAAAAAAATGTTTATGTGATGTGATACATAATTATTTAAATTAATTCCAATTTAATCACATAAATATTTTTAAAGTTGCTTAACGCACACAACATATCGTTGTTAGATAGAAGGTTTTTTTAAGGGTACAGCCTTATCGGGTGGCGGAAAAGTGTAAACCTTCGTTCGGATAGCGCGTTCCAAGGCACGCATATCCAACTACGCGTACCCTAGAATGTGCTATCCGTATGCAGCTTTAGATTTTTCCGTCACCACCGTCAGTTGTTTCGTAGCATTAGTTGTGTACTTGAACTTGTTTATTTTTAACTTCGTTCTAGCAAAGTGTTCCAAGACACTCTCGCTTGTTTTTTAATATTTATCTTCATATACATGTATCTTAATATTTAAAGAGCTCAATAGTGGATTTGATCAACAATTGTAGAAGTTAAGCAACTTTCTCTATCAACATCAATAATTTATAAGACTTCTTCAAAGAAGGTTGTTTCAGCGAATAATGTTTTAATTAATAATTCGTAGTGTGGGTCATCACACGAAGTCGTTGGTGCAGGATGCTGTCGGTTCAGCTACACCCCGTATATCATAGTTCATTTTAGCTGAGTAACTTTGTCCACGCGAATTACAAGCGGTTCCCCTCGTTTTCATTCCCCCTGAACTTTTTTCTTTGACTACTACCTCGATTTCGTCTGTTAACATTAAATATCCTGGTGCGATGATAATTATCAGGGGGAAACGAAAACGGGGCCCGCTCGTAAACCGTCCACCCATGGACTTTAATATAGTGACGCCATAAATATCTAACCTGTCAACAACCATCGCAGCAAACTTCCAGTCGCTGATCAGCTCTGCTTCCTCGTCAGCCTTCTTCATGCGGGCGGTGATGAACTGCAACTCGCGCAATATGAGGTGCAGCTCGCGGTGGTGGCTGCCCAGCCCGCCGCCGACGTCTTCCATCGTGGACGGCCGCACGAACGACCTCCGGAAATCCGTACGGAATATTGAACACCTGTGTTCATGCCTAAATTCAGTCAAGGGGTCTTGTAAACTCTCATTCTTGTGTTTAATTAGAAAATAGTTTAATGTCAGTTCCTTATTTTTGAATAGCTAGTTAGTTCCTTTCTTGAGAATTATTTTAAGAATTTCATAGAATCCTAAAATTCATTCACATGAAAGAAACTAGTTAGTTTCTTTCATCTTTTCTCTTTCAGTAAGAGTTATAATAAGTGTAGATGTTTACTACTTAGATTTGAACAAAATTTAGAAACACGGGAATAATATACTGTTTGTATGAACTATGTTATTTGTACCCTGTAATAACAGTGAACACATAGACAAGCACAGGACGTTTAACGATCTAGGCAAAAAAGGGATGTTTAATAAGTACCTAGTACACTCGATTTTATTTGAAAAACTTTACCTTACCTTAAAAATCTGGGAAATTCATAATATCTAAGTTCAAGATCTTAATCGCCTGTTTTAAGAAAGTTTTATTAATTTGACTATTAGAAAATATTTTTTCTAATAGTCGAATTCATTTACATTAAAACCATTGTTAGAAACTTACCCTGGTCCTAAGTTCCCTGTAGAGGCAGTGCTGTTAGGAGGTGGCGGCGCGTGTCTGAAATCGTCGTCGATGTCCAGAACATTCGCCAACAACGACTTAGAGGATCTCTCCTTCAACTCCAACTCCCTCATCCTGGTGTTCATCAGTATCGTCTTTCTCGTTATCTTCTTCCCTGGCCTTGACATCCTCAAAATCCAAGGCAGCCATTGCAAGAACACAGACTTTATCTAGTATAGGAAAGTCATAATATTTACGTCATCAATATAAGTAACTTTTAACATAAATAAAAAATACATAGCAATCTTAGCAGTTTTCTAATTTTTCTCCTAATACTTTTTTGAAATTTTTTACATATTAATAATCAAAAGAATAATGCAAAAAAATGTCTTACAGAGTTTAAGTTTCCCAACATTGGCAAATCTCTTATCTATTAGACAAGTCCGTCCGTCCGTCCGTCCGTGGTGCTGTTTCAACGGCTAAACCGTAAGAGATAGATAAAGAGAATGTTTAAGTTATAAGTTAAGAATAGTCTGATAAGACTACAAACCGGATTTGCGTAACGTAGCACTTCCGGTTTTCGAAAAATCACGTGATTTCTATTTCAAACGAAACCACACAAAATCTCCGAAGTTCTCAATTAATTAAATACATTTTTTTTTTTTTGGTGAACATTTGGTTCACTGGTTTGCTAGTATAATTGTAATTGCATATATTATATTTCTAAAAACAGCTCGAAATTTTTGACTTCACTACAGCTGATAAGCAGTTGTTTCCATCTACAATAAGCTGGAGTATTACCAAAAATAAAAATGATTAGCAAGATCTATTCTGCTAAGATATGGAAGGAGTAATTGACTTTATATACAAGAGCGGTTCGCAGCCGATGACATTACAACTGCAGTCGTCGGCTGTGAGCTGCTCGTTTATATGAAGCCTTAGACGTACCCATTGTGGCATCTCATGTATGTCGGCTGTCCGATGATGGTAATTTAATACCACAACCGTCAGTACCACCGAAGAAGCAACCATGAACATGATGCAGTTGAAGTAAGTTCCTGCCATATAAACAACACGGATTAATACGAGATGACTCGTCTTCAATGTAAAGGTTTCTGAATTTAGATGTTACTTTTATTCAAATGAATATTATTAATGCATGCTCAACTTTAAATTATTTATTTAAATTTCACATTAGGATTTACCATGAAAATAATGCTAGGATAAAATAAAATATATTTTTATTTATATTAATTTTACATTAGGGTTAATCATGAAAATAATGCAAGGATAAAATTAAATATACTAAGAAGAAACTAAAATATTTTTTATGGTGACATATTTTTCTTTATAGTATAAATCATTTCATTGTTTTGGTATTGTAAGCAAAAGATCATGCAGTGTTAAGCAATCATGCATTTAGTTTGCAATTCAGAGATATTTAATTTTGCCATATTTTCATAGTGTACGATTTACTTCCTCAATAAAATTATGCTAATTTTTAAATTCATAACCTACAATTTATAAGTTAACAATATCTATGTCAAACATAAATATCGCTGAATGCCCTTTTATCACATCTACGGTTATTTCAATGATTTATCTAATAGCTTTAAGATTAGCGTATCAATGAATGTTATTTATTGCGTTTTTTTGGTTGTGATAAAATAACACAGTAAGTAATATGACAAAGAAAGGAAAATCAAAAAACGCAATAAGCAAATGTATGCAGAAACGGAATTGATGTCTTACAAAAGAATCTTTTCCATCAGAAAAATATAATAGGAAAAGTTTCCTTCAGTATTTACCTTCTTATTATTTAGATACCGATTTGAGAGATTGCAAGACCTTCACTGCGAAACTGATAAAGGTCTTTTACAGTTTCCGCTATCGAGTAATCCTTTGTCAATGTCGCAGCAAGTTGATTTAATAAGTCAATTACAATGACAGAAACTATCCACAAAGTTGAATGGAACGATGTTCGGCAGATACTTGGAGGGTGGCCCCTCGACGCCCGCATCCACTTTGTTGCTTTAAACCACCGTTTAACTTTATATCCTGCTTTTAAACTACAAGCAAACCATAACCTACAATTTATAAGCTCATTTACATCCATTTTAATTAGGAGAGTTGTGCGTTGGATTGATTTTTAGCGTAAACAACATGCCATATAATCTGATCTGAAATTGGCAATCATGGCAATCGATCTACTTTGAAATCAGGCTAATCAAAAAAATTAAAAACAGAAAAAAAAGATTTTTGAATAGTCAAAACAATCGAAAGATGGACAGACGATGGAGAGGTATCAAGTTATTTTAATACATTACAAGAAGATAAAACTGTAATGGTAACGCACATGTATCTGCAAAGAGATTTTTACGTTTGAGTACATCTACTTATCGGTCTAGCGCGAACCGAAAGTGCAATAACTCTATTCAAAGTGCCGAGAGAGCTGGCAAGAACGCTGTAAAAGCATAGACTAGTCTCCAGAGACTGCGAGACTCTAATATGCGAGTTGAGAACAGGACAGAGAAAGGATGCTATGTTCTCCTTTAGTTTAATTTCATTCAAGCAAAAAAATCTGCAATCTATTTAGATCTTTGTTAAAATGGTGTTCCAAGAATGAGCAGAGGAATATTTTGTCTTCTGGCATCAGTATATGAAAATTAAATCAGGAATCGAAAATATTCCTCACAACACATTCTTTGGTCTCATTATATATTTTTTGTTTAGAAAATATTCCATTCACATGATCAAATTTCATCTTTAAATTTTATTTATTTTTTATTTTAGCCAAAAGTTTCGTGTCAAACGCGTGGCATTTTCTCACCTATCAGGGGGATCGCCTCTGAGGTTTTTGTGATTACGTGCCCCACCAATAGAGAAAAAACAGTTTGCGACAGAAGAATTGTAACACCTGCAAAGATCAATATAATATTCTATAAAAACAAAACGTTCTATTTACAAGTTAATGACTAGAACCTAAAGTTATAATAAGTGTTCCATCCAGTTCGGCACTTATCGGGTCAAGTACATGGTCTCATTTCCTGTGTGCTGAGTCGGTACCAGGAGCTCAAGTGAAATCATAAACAAAACAAAATAATCATGCAAATTCTATTTAGAGAGGGATTTACTAGTTATTTATTATTGTTTTTTTATTTAAAATATTGTTTAGTCTGTTGGTTCAGAAGGGTATTTTTATTTATATTTTATTATGTCTCACCAGAGTCACCACCCTCCAAGTATCAAATCCACAGTAGGTACGTGGCACATAAATCGATTGGTGATATTGACAACATCCATACAATACATCCAAATTTAACACAACATGGAATCGATTGCGTGAATACAACTCACACAAATTTGTAGAATAGAAAAATGTGTATCACGGAAATTCAATTAAGTAACATTGAGAAATTAAACACTCAACTTACCTTGCGGATCCAAATTAGCTAAATCATCTTTTGTATACAGTGAGATAATTGTAAATCACATGCCATGCTACTGATTTTGTAATATAAGATGTGTTACTCAAACAAAGAAAACAATAATTAATCGATAAAGCCTAAAAGCAATCACAAAGAGAATCACGAAATCGATTCCAGGATACCATGTAAATGTGAAATAATATAAAATTAAAATAATTCGCGATAGTAAATTCTTGTATCGAGCTGCCAATAAATTAATTTTCGTTTCGAAAATAACGAAAATGCATGAGTACTTCCAAAAAGCAAAGCATGATTTAAATGTAATAATAAAATACAAATATTTTATATCATATTTTCACAAGTCATTCACATATACAATGAAATGAAAACTGAATTACTTTACTAACGTTACAATTTGTACCTGACTATTTAAAATACTTAGATCACTTCTTGTAATGATTTAAAATAACGCTTTAATCATTTTTTTATGAAATAAAAAGTACCATAACTAGAGCAGAACACAAAAAGAGAGAATAAAAAAACAAAATAAATACATGAAATTCGTAGTAATGAAGAATAAAGTAAAATGGGAGAAGAGGAGGGAAAAATTACGGAAAGGCTTGGGTAGTGTACCTAACAGGGGGATTGCGTCGGAGACCTGCGGCAGAGTCTCGGCTACCAGGTTGAGGAATACCGTCAGCGAGAGAAGAATAGTGACTCCTGTAATCAAACACAATGTTAACACCCCCACAGATGCCTCTACGCACCCTGACCAAGATACGCTAGAACACAACTCTCCAATTCCACAATCGCATCAAACTTTATTATATAAAATCTGTAAACCCCCTAACACGATGAATGTGAAATTATGATTGCTGAATGATATCTACACCGAATATACTTACCAGAAGTAGCAACGTGGTACTCAGGGTAGGCTAACACAAATACAAACAGCCATACCACATTCTAAAGATGATCTAATATTAATGCGAAGCGCACGGTGCTTCCGACCTCCTTTAAAAGTTTTATAGTCCCGCCGGCTCAGTCAATGAGCGAGGTCTTATAGGAATCCTATAGGACCGAGCCTATTGATTACTGCATTAATTTATATAAAATATGTTTTATAATCTAAGTAAAATATTACTAAAAAATAAACCACTCAGTCCAGGTTTCAGGCGAGATTTGAACCTGCATCTTCCTCTATCCAGGCGGAGAAGAATTAAACTTATAGCACTTAAATTCTTAAAAAATAAAGGATATAAATAATCTATATTTTATAAATTAATGCAGTGCATTATATTCATTGTAAACTTGTGCTTCAATTGTTTTGATTCCACTTTAATTTAGCTTCAGGGGTGACGACGATGTAAAGTAAACGAAATTCTATTTAGTCCGTCAGTTAGATGATCAAAAAATAATGGACACGTATATACTTTGGTCAATCAACCAAAAAATGACAAAGATAAAGCGCGTCAAAGTTTGGGAGTGGGGCATCGTGACGTCACTTTTAAATAAAAATTGTACCAAAACGTGACGTCATGCGACTTTTCCAATCAATATATCTATGTAATGTTTTGATTATTTGAAAAAAGAAAAAATGCGTGTCTAATACTTTTTGATAATCTACCTGATACACGGAGATAAAAAAGTTAATCGTCATCCCTAACTTTTCAACAATGTTTTAACATGTTTAGTTGAAATATAAGAGATCATTGAGGGACGCTTACATTGGGAGCATCGTGCGCTATTTGCATTTAGTGTCACCTACAGTGCGATACCTATGAGAGGCACGGCATCCGATGTAGAAGGCATCTTTTCAGCCACCAGGTTCAGAAATACGGTCAAGGACAATAATATTGTCACACCTGTAGACACCAGCATCTACTTCAGATCTTAAGCTATAGGTTGTATCTTATACTGATAAGGAATCGAGTTTGGTTCGCTAGAGTATTGGTATTAGGCAGCGTATTATATTTTTAAATCCAGTAACGTGAATGAATGAAATTATAGCCTAGCAGTTAAATTGAATATTTGGGTCAGCTTGCATAATCAAAATGGCAGTGGACTATCGTGAAATCTCATAAAGTATCGATACAAAACGGCGCTGACTGCATGTCGCGTATATCATAATTTTAAAAGCACACTAGAGATAAATAACAGATATTAGGATTTAGATCAGCGTCATAAAATTAGCACCACAAAACAGGTTCATGTTGTCATTTTGTGCAAACCTATAAAGTCACAGAAAATACAATACTATCGAGCGCACCACATTAAGTGAAGAATTGTTTTCTCAAAGCACGTTTTGTCAAAATATCTGATAATCCAAATTGTTTATAATCATCTTCTAACCTTATCAAAACCTGTAAATGTGTAATTACTTTAATTTCATGTAAACTTTCCTAGCTTTACAATTTTGAAAAATAGAAGCAACATCGATTCGCCTAAACGTGCTTTAAAAACAATGCTTCGATAAAATCAAGGCGCACCATAGAATAGATTTAAATCCGATTGACATTATTCACAAAACTGGGAGATTTTAGTTAAGATAAACAATGCGGCGTCCCCGTTAGCACTATAACTAGTGAAACTTATATTAAAAAAATCAAACCCAACTGACCGAGCGTTAGCTTCTCGCCGGAGTCTGGAGGGAGAGTGAACCCTAACAGGGCCATGGAGGAGATGAGGACACAGGGCACGATGAGATTGAAGAAGTAGTAGAGCGTCCTTCGTCTGATCATGATCGTAAACGTCACGTCAACATAAGGCTCGGGGCAACACGCGTACGTTATCGTGTTTTTCTTGCCCGGCATTCCTGTTGAATAAAATGGTTCAAAGCTGTTCAATTTCTCTGAAGTCTGGATACAAAAATCTTTGCTTCAAAATAGTTTCTATAAAATCATTATAATTACTTAAATTGTTGATACACGATATAAATAATCTTAAAATGTAGTTTTTAGAATCTGAAAGTTTATGCCAAAGGTCTACATTCAAAAAGATACTTGATAAGATAATAATATTCCTTACCTATTAAATACCACTCTCCATTCGTGATGAAGTCTGACAAATCCCCTCCTGCCTCATCCTTAAGCACCAGATCCAACTGTCAGGGCATAACAGTATGAAATCTCGAACAAATTTAACAAGAATAATTATTCTAGATACGGGCCATGCCTGGATTTTAACAGTTACTCTGCTTGAAGAATATAAAAAAATCCCCCTTTTAAATAAATAAATTATGATACTTATTTTTCTTCAAAAAGAGTTTCTGTTTATATCACATGCTGTCATTGTAGGAATACTTTTGTATTGTTGAAGTATTCGAACCCAAATTTATAGTAACAGAAAAGGGAAATGTGAGAACCTGAAAAAGTGCAAGACAAAGGGATGATTCCTTAACTAAAAGGATGCATAGCATGCTGAAGAAGATAATGAAAAAGGCACCACCATACGGAATACACTCTCAAAGTTAGCTAGATTAATTTTATGCGTGAGATTTTCAGTATTTTTTTGTATTTCAATGCGATAAAATAAAATTACTGAAATCCACACATAAATCTTAAGGTTCATAATAAAATGGCAATAAAAATAACCTAATTCTTAAGACTACGATCTAGATGCTTATATTTAATTATATAGTTCCTGGAAACTTAAAAGCTGTTAGCTTAATAAAAGACAGTATGTGAAATATTAAATTAAAAGCCTGTACGAGCTAGATTTAACGTTGAGTAGCAGCAGGAAAGAACAAACTAGACATGACGGGCTTCCTAGGGAACAATCACGGGAGACTGGGGAAATTACGAGACGCAACATGGTAAGCCACAGTGACGCGCTCTCGGACCACACCGCTAACGGCTTTTAATTTTAAAATGGCACGTGCACGCCGATAATATAAAGCTAAACTTATACATAGTAACTTCTCTATTAGAAACTAAGCGTTCATTTAAACCTCATTCCAGAACATGCAAGCTAAATTTGTTGGAAACTGGTTTTAGAACACAAAAGCGTTTAGATTCTTAATGATATTTTTTGTATTTACGGCTAGAATATAATGTCCATTTTTAATGCAAGCTTTTTGCCTTTTATAGTTAATTATAGATTGGTATCTAAAAAGTGTGTCCGTATGGCAGTGGAAATTGTGTACCCTTATAAATATCTCAAAGTGCTGCACGTGAAGAAAACATTTGTTTGCTCCATGCAAAATAGTACATACAAAACGTATAGGATATTTGATATCCTTTTGGTTTCTCACATGGTTCCCTTACATTTTCCTATCAAAAAATTTCATAGTGTTTCTAACGTTATCCACCTAACATTTTGTAATATCAACTGCTATTACATGTATACCCTTTCCTTTTGATACGAAGCCAACTTGCTGTTTAAAGGCATGCTAGCTAGTTGGTAATGACATGTCGTTACTAGCAGGAAGGATACCAGCAGTATTTTGCTAGCGTGCATCAGATTTTGCAAGTTGGCAACAGTCCAGAAACAAAAGCGAAACGCGATTAATACCCGTTACATTAGAAATTAGGCAAAGGATACTGAAATACATGTATATAGCAGACCGTCAATTCTCGTGTGTTTGTCTTAACGTTTCAGGGACACCGATTTTCTATTAAAAAGGTTAATAAACGAGAGATGAATTTTAATCTAACATTATCACGTTTCATAAGAAGAATTTTTGAAATACAAATAGAAGAGCTTATTATCCCTAATTACCAAAATCACATAAAATTCCGGTAATTAGTTATACATTGGTCAAGCAAGCTCTCCTATTTGATTCAGCGTCCTTGGGACGTTTTTATAATTAACGGAACGAGAACTGACATTATAGCTAAGCGATTCTATTCGGCATACGATGTACCTGGTTGCCATCGTAGGTCCAGCTACCGAACTTCATGTCACAGTGTTGGTCGTCGAAGGGGAACCACGTGATGTCTATCTTGCATGTGCTCTTGAAAATGCCCGGAGGCACGTACAAGCAACTGCCGTTGTTTCTGACCACCACGTTGGTCTGGTACGTCCCGTCAAAACCCTCGTCAGCACTACCGATAAAAAGTTCATCATTCGCTTACCCATCTCGTCTAACTAACTCGTAACCTTCAAAATTTAAAACCTCGTTCAAGTTTATGTTTTTTGAATCATCAAAATTTTGAAACAAATCGAATAACCAAGATATTTCAAGTGTTAAAACCGCTGCTGACCCTTATCAAGTGCCCGGTAATCTCAAACAAATGGTATTCGAAAGTATCTTAAAGAATAATAATAGGCTTTTAAAATTTCATTAAAAAGTTTATATCGGAGTTAGAAGCGATCGGCTGGCGTTTAATCAGAAAAGTAATTCCAAATTGTGCGAAGAAGATTTGACATTTTTATTGATAAAATTATTTCAATTATAAAGAAGTTTATTAGATTTTTTATATGTACTTATATAGTGAGTGTGCAGTTTTGAGAAAGCCACTTATTTATTAAAACTATTTTTATTTAAGCTGATTTGAAAGCGTTAAGAGAAGTACGATGCTCTAAATATTTAGACTTGATTAATTTGATTTATAGTGCCTCGGATTTATCTGGGACTATTTTATACTGTAATGTCAACGATAAAATTTACAGAGGAAAATATTTTAGTTAATTTTACTATCAACATTACAGAACTTCATCCTCTCGCTTCGCCGAACCAAAGAATAAATAAATTGTTCTTTCTCTTTTTTATTATGTGAAAGGACAGAATTTATTTATTTCTCATGAGTTTGATTTTGTGCGAATTTATTGACAAAGCTTTTGGATAATCTTTTATGATTTATAAGTCAAGACCAATTCAATTTATTAACTTGCTTGATACAATAACATAACTCGGGTTAATAAAGTATCAATACATGTTTCAGCAACATTAAAAAAATAATCAGTTTTATCTGAAAACAATAAAACTTAATAATTAACATATTTTTTTTCTATTCTATGTTTCTGCTGCCCATGCTGGCATGTGTAAATATTTATGCAAGTATATCGTGTGAGAGGTAAACTAAAGTCCCCCTATTTTCAATACTATTTTAATTGACCGAGTTATACATTACTTTATGGGCACTTCATATTTTTCTGTTATAATAGTTTACCCATTCTTATTTCGCACAATAGCTTCAAACTTCAAGAGATTATTATACAAATATAATGGCCTGACAAGCGGGAGAATGATCGTGGTGTCTCAAATCAGCGACTAGCGTGCCATGTACGTTTATATTCATTTTTATCTGTGGCAGCACCGAGTAGGAGGAACATAAGGACCACGCGAACGATTGTTACTTACAAAAAAGGGAAAATAAAAATAAAAACAGAACAATAAAGTACCAATCGTCACAATCGGGATTCACCTCCTACTGTGCTGTCACTGTTCTGAAATTGTTTTATGTAAAGAAATAAATATTTATTTTAAAAGTATCCAAACGAAACAATAGGACGTACAGGTTTAGCTGGCATTTACATTAGAGCGTTAAATAATGGAAAATAAAATATAGAAGCATAATCTTTGCCTTATTTACGCTCACTGTTAATGTTAGATAAATACATATAGATAAGAAAGATTTCTTAAAAATAATCAGTTACTTATAAGTTACCAAATAATGACAAGGAAAACAGTTCTATGTTGTTAATATTAAACAAATTGCCGGTTGCTCCACTATACAACAACTATGACTGTTTCCTTTGTCATTTCTTTGCCAACTCGAAGAAGAATTAAATATGAGGTCACATTCATAATGCATACATTACCCAAAATAGTATTACAATGGTTTACATTTTAGCGAAAATGTTATATACTGTTATTTAAAACATTTCCCAGGTGAAAACTCTGAAACTGTTCAGAGAAAACCATTATTAAAATCATATTTATTCACAAAAATCAAACCAAAAGCACTTTGTATTAATTTGACGTTAATTAATAAATAAACAATCAACATTAATCAAATCAAAGAAGGTTAAATAATTAACTTATAATTTAATAAATAATAATTAATTAATAATAATAATTAATAATAATTTTACTTTTAATTTAATCTTCTTTTAGCATATGGACTTTATATTTAGCCCAAAATAAAATGATAATTTACTCGGGTCGGTTGTCTTTATATTTATTAATATAAAGTCAATTTCTACTTTTATCAAATAAAAAGAAAAAAGTTTTATTATGAGGTTCGAATAGCTACTGAAAGTATATTTATCAATATATCTATACAAATATAATGGATAATTCTTCATATATATCGGAATATATGATATTCGAATAGAACAGAAATCGTGTAGTTCCATGTAGACGAAGCTAATCAGAAACCATTTAACTGACTTGAATAAAAAAGGATGTAATTTATTATATTCGTCGTGCATGTATTCATTATGTGAGTGATATTTTCGGAAATTATGAACCACTTTTCAAAATTCTTTTTACTACAAATGTTCGCTTTGCAAGTAAAAGTCAGTAAATATGTTCAGCATTTAAATTATTCAAACATAAACAAATTGAGAAAAGTGGAAATTTAATAATAATACGCCTCTCCAGATGCACGCCACTCAGATCGATCTTGGGCTACTCGCATCCAGCTCCTGCCAGCCACCTTGCGCAATTCGTCACTCCATCGTGCCTAAGGACGTCCTACACTACGTTTGCCTAGACGCGGTCTCCACTCCAGAACTCTTCTACCCCAGCGGTTATCCGTTCTTCAGCAAACATGGCCAATCCACTGCCACTTCAGCTTGCATATCCGGTGGGCTATGTCGATAGCTCTGGTTCTCTGTCGGATTACCTCATTTCTAATGCGATCCTTCAGAGAAACACCGAGCATAGCCCTTTCCATAGCGCGCTGAGCGACATTGAACTTGTGGACCAGCCGTACCGTCAGTGTCCACGTCTCGGCCCCGTGACGAAAGGTCTTTAGGCACTGTGGGATAGACAATGTCAGGTCTTGATGTAGCTTCCCAAATGCTGCCCAACCTAGCTGAATTCTTCTATTCACGTCGTCCTCAAAGTTGTTTCTACCTAACTGCAATGTCGGCCCGAGGTACACATATTTTTAAACAACTTCGAGAACGCCACCGTGTATTGCAATCGGTTCCGGTAGAACATGTTCATTGAATATGACCATGGATAAAACCATCAAAGTTCATCCGTAGCGTGCGTATAGAAGAGTCAGCCAGGTCACTCAGCATTTTTGTAGGTCCTGCTGTCTTGCTAAATTTCGTAACTGAAACTGATAAAATTGAATGAAAGTAGATTCCCCTTAATAATTTTGTGATAGAAAGCTTTTGTTGCATCCTTGCAAGGATACGAGGCGTCCCTCAGCTTTGCCTCATGAATATGTTTTGTTTAAAAAACTTAGTTTTAAACTCGTTTAGGGATCAACTACGGAGTTATTTCTTATACCAACAATGAAAAATTTTTATTTCACCCTTTCTCTTTCCTTCTCTAGATATATATGTTTCCTTGTCATTGCTAATTATTATTATTTACTGTTACACCCCTCCTTGACTTCTTTATATTTATTTATCTTCTATTATGGGTTGCATGGAAAATCTTGCTGCCTAGCAATAAGGTCGCCTATATTGTGTCTTGTCTTGTGTAGCAATAAAAAATATTATTATTAATCTCCCGTCGACACGACACAACACAAATGTCGCCACTAGTGTCGACTGCGTCCATACGGTAAACATATGTTTGCGATATCTAGTGTCCCGGTTCAAGTGTATTGGCTGTCTGTCACACGTGCTGTTTCCACGGCTGCGACACCGACACTGATCAACCACGCCGCTACATCTGCAACTAAATGTCGCGGCAGTGGATACAAAGAGACAGTCGATGTACACACTAAGTGTCTAGTATCTGGTGTCATCGTGTTTTTTTACCATTAGACACCAGAGAGTATTCTACAAAAGAAATTAAAATTTCGGAACAATTAAAAGATAAACGGTTTGCTCTTATGGCCAGTCGTAAAATTAAAACAAGACCCTTGGTTTAACTGCAATTTGTCTGCGACGCCGGAGCGCGAGCAGGCGGCTACAATATTAAATCTTCACAAAGTAATATCAGGGAGGGACGAGAATGGATTCTCTTGCTCGCTCGCCACTATTTAAATGATCGCAAGTTTATTGACGGCTTTAATGAGAATCATTTATTCACGTCTCACGTTTCAACTGTACCCGTATAATAATAACCCTTTGTTATGAACAGGTATAAAACAATTCGAGTAAAATAAAGTAGGACTTAAAGGATAATATAATACTTATTGTAGGCGAACTGCCGCTGTTTCCACAACATGAAAAAACCATTAAGTCGAAGCCTATTTTTGGACACATGAGTGAATTTGTGATTTTATTATACAAAAGTCGAATAAGAAATACTAGAAAATAAATATTATGTTAACTTAATGAATAATGTTAGTGGAGTTCTGTTGCTTGATCGCTGATGCGAAAGACCAATGTGGCGCGCCACCCATCGTTATAGGGGTTTAAGCACTGAACCACTCGCTGACCGAAACACAATACCACTTAAATGTATTATTATTATTAAGAGGAATATTGATACTATTAATTCCAATTCATTCTACTGATTTCTTTTCCTATTCCTTCTCTGTCAGTTCGTCTATGGAAATCATTGCCAGAAACAATTCGAAAGGCTCGCACTCTGAACTCTTTTAGGGATCAAGTTCGGAGTTATTTCCTATCCCAACAATTATGTTAAATTTTTACTTCATCCTCTCTTTCCTTCCTTAGATATACCTGTTTTTCCTGCCATTGATATCAGTTATGTTTTTCTATAATAACCCTACTTAACTCCATCATATTTATTTATCTTTCTATTATGGTTTGCCTGGAAGAGATTGATGCCTAGCAATAAGGTCGCCTATATTGTGTACGTTCTATTTATCATGTTTTAATTTTCTAGTGTGTTTTTCTATGGTGTATAACAATAAAGAATATTATTATTATTATCATTTTAATTTATTATGGCAAGACTATTGTCAGTATCCACTATCTCTCTTGACTGAGCAGAGGGTATGAATCCAACCCGGTGACTGTTTTGTTTCTAGTATAAATTTTCATTCATATGTAAAATAACAGTTAAATGCATGCTTAACGTAATATAAAACGAAGAAATGCTTATATATAAATTCACATAACTACTGTCAGAAATATGACCTACATATTCCGAGTATTTTGTTATTGGAAAACCTTTTCCTCAAAATGATATATTATCTGGTTAAAATAAAGCTACAGCTTTCCTTTTTTCAAGTATGGGTTGCTGCAATACATATAGTAATATAAAACATTCAGCAAAGTCAACTGTCAACGCCGCAGTTACACCGTATCGTAACAGCTATTCGGCGCGGCAGGCTGCACAAGTGTGCTGTTTTCCCGCGTGTAGTATTCATGAAATAAATACGTGCTGTAACCACCCCGTAAGCTGGCGTTGTTGGCGGCCCGCCAGCAAATCTGGATTACAGAAGAGGATCACTCACACAGAGGCGTAACAAAACAAGCTTCCGATCAATTCCTTCAAATGCATAGAATTGTTAATTTATCTTTCACAAACGAAACAGTGTTTAAAAATGTTTGCATTTCTTGACTAACTGATTAAAGCTTACAAAAAAATGCTTCATTCAGTTTATATACAGGTTTATATTTGTAAATATTTATTTATATTTTGTAAATATATATTCATATGACATTGTGGGTTACCTATAATGCGAAGAGATGGCGCTGCCTTGCAGCTTAAGAATGGCTAGAGGAAATTCGACGCGGTCCGTGAGGGCCGGAGTAGCATAATTGGTCAGTGCATTCGCCCGGATTGCGAAGGGTGCGGGTTCGAGTCCCGTCTGCTGCCTGGTCCGCGTGGAATTTTTCTAGTTATGTTTTCTTTAGATTTAAACATCAAGCAGTTACAGGCTTTAAAAAAAATAAGGAGAAAATTTAGCCTGGTAGCAAAATTATTATCTACATATTTAAAGAATGTAAAAAGAAACATGTGTTTAATGTTAATATTATATTAAAAAAACGTAAATTATAAATGTGAGAACATCATAATTTATGCACTAACAACCGTCCTGGTATTCGGTATCCAATAAATACGTGACGGTGTAACGGTCAGTCTACTCAAACCCGCCGACGTTTAACCGGCTCGGAGACAGTAAACAACGCACTATTATACAGCCAACGTAAGTGATTTAAAAGCTTTCATAATCGAATGCTGTTCAGATACCTCTTGGCGCTGCGCCAACGTTCGCTGGAGAATGGCCAGCGGTTGGGGCAAACGTTTGTCGATTTCCTAATTGGATGTAAACATTCGGGCATGGTTGCACGAACATAGGGGATTGATTGTCCAAAGTTTGTGGCTGTTTTATGTGGAATTATTGTGTTGCAATTAACGAGTTACATTGCCACTTTAGATCTACTTACAAAGCGTGTTTGATTAGATAATGGATAAGAACGATAAGGAAGTTTGGTTTTTACTTTAATTTTAAGCAATCTCGTAGAAAGAGGCTTTGAAGGAATATATGTTGTTCCTTGTTTCATTCAAATCGCTGCAAGTTATAAGACTTCGATGATGTAGATAGTACGGTCAAATTACGAAGACAGCTGATGTTGATGAAGGAACTAACTTTGTTATCCTCATCTTGCCATCTTTCCTTTTCCTGAATACCTTAGCTACTGACAGAAACACGTCACAATAAAGGATTTCACTGTTGCCATCTGTACTACCTTTCTTTCGTAACCACCACGTAGTTTTTTCTGAATAACCCTTAAATATAACTATAAGACAAGAATAATATATACAAAAGGTTTGATGTGTATTTATTACTTAAACTGAAAATTTAAACAATCACGCAAAAGTTTGATGGCAATTACAATAAAAAAGCTCAATTTCGAAATAGATCTATATAAATTCGAATTAAAAAATAAAGTAACTTCTATTAACCATTTTTTTTTCGTAAAAGCGTAACAAATGAATTACGAAACGACAAAATAGATACACGCATCACTTTCTGAAAGCGAATATAATAAATAACACGGAACCTGATATCCTCCAACGAAAACAGACGGAAACGTTTTTCGCGCGCTACACAATATTTGCACTGCATTTCGTTTTCCTGGTAGCTGAATCATTGCGTTGTTCTTCCCATGTAACCGGGATATAATTACTGAAACAATACACTATTTTCGCTCCTCTTTTTTAATCGGTTATAAGTTTGTAAGTAACTAACAAAACTATCATCAATGTTGGAAAACATTAAAAATTCATGCGCTTTTTAAATCGTTTACTTTAGACAAATACTAAGAAAGGAGTTACTAAGTGTCTTAAATATTGAAAAAGGCGACTACTGTTGCGTATTAGTTTACGACTATTTTTATTTTAATAAGCAAACTAAACATTAAACGCATTCTCACTGGTTACAATACATAAACACGCTCTATTTTCCCGAAATCACATAATAGTGATTTATTAAATGATATTTATATCATTGTCATTTCTGTTATTTGTCCAAAGCTTTCTGTTATTTTTAAGCAGAAATAAATAAAGGTAGACGCTTAAACTGTCGAAACCGCGTTTTTGTTTTCTTACAATTTAATTATACTTGCCTTGAGTCGGGATGTCAAGTCGGTCGAAGTAAGTTTAAGCTGGCCTTATGCCAGTTAGCGCTTTAAATGTACCATAAACCGCCACTTTCTGATTTGTAGCCGGCGATAAATTACAAGAACGACTTTAAAACTTCCAATGTAAAATTTTCTTAATGGATTCATTTATTCTAGAAATTGTTTAACGTGCCTTAAAGATTAAGCTTATATTTGTTACTGATGGGGTGCAATTTTTTTTATTTGTAAGAAACTAATTTAGTTAATAAATACCTATTTCAGAGCTTTGTAATTGAATACCTCCTGTACAAAAGGTGAACTATGTACAGATCTGATTAACAGAATATGTAATAAATCGTAATTGAATTGTTTATTTCAAAAACCACTTAAACGACAAAAAAATCAAAAATGTTGTTTGTTGGTACTGTTCACTTCGGAGGTGAATACATCGTTTAACGCAGAAATAACCGAATAAAAACTAGTTTTTCACGGGTTAATGCACGAAACTTTATTTATTTATTGACGTTTCGTGCCTTAACAGGCTACGTCGTCGGTACGTCAATAAATAAATAAAGTTTCGTGCATTAACCCGTGAAAAACTAGTTTTCATTTACTGAGTGATGTGCGTGAAATCCTAAGAAATAACCGAATGTTAAAAAAAGCGCACTTAGGTGGTTTCTGAAATAAACGGTACAATTCACCTCACATTTTTATCCTATCTATACAGTTAAATTACCTTTCTCTCAATAAATAAAACAGCACACAAGCCATAACTACTTTGTTTCTCGCTGACACGATGCTTGTCGCGAATACTAGTAAATACAAAAATGATACCAATCCGTCGAATAAGCACGCGTGAAATCTAGCCTGTTTGTTACATTCTAGATGAATCAGAGAATAACGGTGTACACGCGGATTGATGACTCGACATTTGGCCTCAAGCCAGCGGTGCCACCTCCTCGATTGTTCAGCCAGGGAATGTGTTTAGGGAAGATTGGTGTTTAACAGCTCGGCGGGTAAATGCAACGCGTCAGAGCCAAACATGGTACAAAATGCGAAAATAATATGTCTTTATTAATAATTAATTCATAAAATAATGTAGCTTTGGTACCTATTGTATGTATGTCTTTATAAACTTAACATTTTGAATCTTCTACTAATAGAGAAAAAGAAAAGTAGACATTGTTATAAAATAAAAATCAAAAACTTTGAACTTTTGGTAATTTGAAAGAACATATATTTAAAACCACACTTAGGCGTTGATGAACTTTAAGTTTTTTAAGTTGATTTTAGGACTTAAATTGATAAAACAATGACATAAAACAACACTAACACAAAGTTGGGAATATAATTTTAATGAAAGAAATATGTTAAATATGATTTTTAGAACAAAATTAACTACATTCATTTCGATATGTACATATTACCCGATTTAATTGTAAATCTTAATACATTGATTTAGTGTAACATTTTTACATGCTCATAAAATATTCCTTAATATAACCACTGTACGTGATAAAAATAGAAACAATCTCTTTTAAGAAAATACGCTAAGTAAAAATGCTTTCATGGCACTAATTCAGAACATCAATTTAAAAGCCATCCTAAGCAAACTGTTCATCCATCAAATCCGGGATATCCTCTGCGGCTCTGAGGTTCCACGCACTAGGGTCAACTGTGTTTACGTTCAAAAAAGAGCACAACATTTTCTTGGATCCCACATTCAGAGAATTTTTAAATAAGGAAAAGTTTTACTAGAAAAAATTTTAGATTTAAACATCTAGCAGTTAAATTCTTAAAAAAAACATAATTTTCAACTACTTTATTTTTTTGTTAATCTGTAAACGATCTATGTTTTGTCATTTTTGACTCGACTAACTTCTATATTTTTGCATGTTGAGATAAATATTTCTTATTCAGTTCACGTCTTTTATATTTGATGTTTCACGTTATCGTTACCGTTACAATAAAATTTGTTTAAAGTGACATATTACATATATTATAATCTCTGAATTAAGATTATGACCATGGACTTTTGATATCGCTGATCACATTATGATGTTAGCTTTAAAGAATATACACGCAGTTTTGATGCGTGACAATATTAGAATGCATAAGTATGCAAGGACAGCGTCACCCAATTCATGATGCTACGCCAAATATTATAAAAGCATTCAAAACCGTTGTGTTTTAGATAAAAATTCTTTTGTTCAACTTTCAATTATGTTTTTTGGGACAAACTTTTTCATACAAAACCTGTCCTCCCACTGGTTCCGTTAACGGATAACTCAAAATTTTTGACACTGCAAGATTGATGGCCCTACGTCTGTTGTGTAAACATGAAAAGTGATCTATTATGCGGGAGAAAAACATGAAAGCCCACAAATACATGAATAAAGATTGCAAATTAACGTGACTCTCGAATAAAACTCAATTTTAAAAGTCCTGCTATTAGGCTTCTTCACGCTTCAATGAATATTGCGTGGCATAGCTTTTTTTATGATATCATTGTATGTTATCATTTTATATGAAAGAATAACTTTGCATCCCTTCTTTTCCACGGAAGAGTGCATTTTTTGCATAATCAATTTATTTTCGTTTAATTGTTCATATGGTAAAGGAATGCCTGGAAAAGATTCATCTGACAAAATGACTTCTTCTGTATACTTTTGACAGAAAAACTTCAGTAACTGAATTTTGGCCAATTGGTAAGCGTAGATTTTGAATATCGATAGATCATTAGTAAATGCGAACGGTCTGCTATTATAATTAATCCACTTTATCAAACACAAGATCGGAAAGATGTATATTCAGATGTCCGTTCTTTACAAGGCATCTCATTATTCGTTACAAGCTACAACAGGAAAATTATGAGGCATAACTTTGGTACAACAATACCTCCAAGCTAGATTGACTAACGAAGTATTCTAATATAACCTTCTAAAAGTTCCGCTATGATGCTTTTTATTAGCCTCAAAATAAAATACTGCTTTTAATTTAAATAATGTCCTTTTTATATAAAAGGGAGAGGTTACCTATGCTTTATCATTCTAGAAACTAGACTATTTTTTGCTTTAATACTATACTAGAAAGTTACCTGCTCAATTAACAATTTAATATGCAGTTAAGTACAGCTTCGTGCAAGATTTCTAGCGCATTCGTAATAAGTCCCAAATACGTTAATTAAGAACTTCATATGGGACCTGCTTTCATTAAGATAGCGATGGCACAAGGGAAACATGATTCTCTGCTTTTAATTTAAATAAATTGCTGAATACATAATATAGTATTCAAAGAAAGTCAGAATTCAAATTTCAAAGTTGAAGTCAAAATATTTTTACCATTTTCTTTCCCTGCTATAGTATTTTTTTAGCTGCGGCAAAAAATGGAGATAAAAATATTCCACAAATGGAACAATATACTGTTACAATATTTTCCGAATATTTTTTTGAGTTTTCATACTGAATTCAAAAATGTATAACTCATAATTCGAATATTGTTTAATACATACAGTAAAGTTTCAATATAGTTTTCCGCTCAAATTCAGTCGATGAGTTGACTGAGACAAGACTGTCAACATCGCAAATGGACTTATTAAACCTAACATTAGTTTTGTGATTTCTTGCACGAACCACTTGCGAAAAAATATTCATATCGACACGTGTAAGTGTATATGGAAACTACTACCCCTACCGGACATAAGAACAAACTGGCTCTTTCCAATTCTAGCTCTAGTTCTGTCCAAAGCAGCAAAGTGAGGGTGGCTGATGAAGCGTTATATTGCTCCTCAGAATCAGCTATCAATTCACTCATACTTACAGCAACTTGTTTTTTGAAGTGAAAACTTCTTTAGCGGCGTTGTACACTTTTTTTTGTATGGGTAAAAAATGTTAAACTCGCGTCAGGTTAACACGTGGGCTGATCGCATCATGACACACAATAAAATTGGTAAGGTTGTTGACTTTCAATATATTGGACGAAACATAGTAATATTTTATTTTATCGTATTATAATAATAAGTCTCTATCTAGGACGTCCACGTGACAGCTTTATTGAGAAGGAAATGCATTTTTTTTTTATAAAGATGTCGCTAGGTCCCTTAAATGTGATTCATGTAACTTGATTTTTCTGAAAGATAATCTTTTTTAATGTAATATAAATTGTCATGTTTGTGTACGATAGCGCAATAAATAAATATTGTATTCTACCACATACATGATAGTATTTTTATACTGATAATTAAAGCAATTCAATCAATTCAAGTACAAGCTTATTTCCGAACCATTCCAAAATATCAAAAATGCACAACGTTAATATTCAAGTTTTCACTTCAGCCGGCACTCCCGGAGTGCAACCCGTTGTTTTTTTTATTGTTTAATGTGTTTTTTTTTCTTTCTTATTCTTCACCGAACACGAATACTTATTGATGCAAGTTATTTATTGAGAATAACCTGCACATTAAATATCAGCATATTGAAATTTAATGCAGCGTAGTTGCAAATACTTGGTCTGAAGAATACTATACTTGACGACTCTGTAAATGATAAAACAGGGAGAAAAAAAACAGCCCTTGCTGAGTTTCTTGCCGGTTCTTCTCAGTACAAGGTGTCCCGCCGTAGATTTACGAACCGATGGCGTAGCTTCTAGACATTCATGTGTGCTTGTAACAGCCTAAACTGAATAAATGATTTTGATTATTGATTATTATTGATTACTGTTTTGTATTTTATTTCTTACATTGATTCATAATAACATTAAATATTTTATAAGGTTGTCAGTTTAAGAATTGAAATTTAAATAACCAAATTAAAATTACCTCATTTTTCAATACGATTTTCAAAGTAACACTAAGTGTTTACAAATTAAATCTTTATTGCCACAAATCAGCTACAGGAGGACTGCCATAAACGTAAAGGCTCACTACCAGTAAAGGCATGGCTTTGAAGATGAATGGTCCATTAAACAATTGGTTTTCTGACTTTTTCCCTCATATATATGGGGCTTTAGACAGAGCTGCTGTCTTCTAAAATTTTAGCGTATTCTTCATATAGCAAATACTACAGTAAGATATATTTTAACAATTCATATATAAACAACAAACTGTAGTTGCTTAATATTTTTATCGGTTTCCCGTACATATTATGTGAATATGATAATAATTAATAAATTACCGATACTATAGGTAATTTATTAATATATTTACTTAATTACTGAGAAGGTCAGCCACAACAGTTCGTACGACATTAGACGTAATTGGCAACCCTAGTCCCGGGGGCATAATTTATTTGCCTTCTAATTTCCTTCTAACAATCTGTGACCGGTTTAATAATAAATTTATTAAAGGATCCTTTATGAAATAACAGAGAGGCACTTTTCCAAGAGCCTCAATTCTGCGGCGGCACAGCATTTGTCAATAAGTTTTGGTAACGGCGTGCTCGGGTTGCGAATTAGGAGATTAACCGCACTAAAGATCAATATAGTAAGTTAAACCGGAATTAATATATAACCGCTCATCGATTATTCATCCTGTGAACTCCAGCGACACACCTATATCACTTAAATATATATTCAAAATCTGTATTGTATAGCATTAAAATAAATTATGTACGTTCGAACCAATCGATTCCTGACCCATTCTTCTCAACAGACAACTTTTACTTTGTAGAGAATACGTAATTGCTCTTAGGACCATTTAACAAAGAAACTGTGTTAATATGGAATGAAATCTGATCTTTATTTTCAATGCAATAGATTATGTTATTGATGAAATTGGAATAGTAGTTTGTACTTCGAAATCATTTTTTAAATTGTTAATGTAAGTGAAACTCTTTAGATTTACTGACAATTTAAAAAAACATTGGTAGAGTCTGTGCGGATAGAGAATGGGATTTAGATTGGAGGACGCTGTAGTGTTTTTCTACCGTATTTGTAAGGTTTTACCTCTTTTAGACATGATTAAATACAAAAAACTGCAAGGAATCACAACAACAAACAAATCCGTATCAATACAAAACTTTGACGTTTTACAGATTGCTGGGTTTGATTGCCAAATAAAAATCTTAATGTTAGTTCCGTTTTTCGCCACGCCCATTCTCTTTCCGCATAGACTCTAAATTTATAGGGAAATCCAGTCCATGTGCAAAACTCCAAATAATTTAATGCCAAAATTATGTCACACGAAAGCGGCAAAATCTATTGCATCAAATATGATTGTTCAAACAACAACAAGTTTGTTTCCAGGGATATTTACATTTTAAAATGGTTGTAACGAATAAAAGCTTATTTCGCTAGCGGTTAGCGTTGGTCAGCAATCAAATTGGTTTATTATACTCACAATCATTTTATTATATTTTTCTGCAATTGACCGCTCGATTTTTATGGGTAAAGAGAATTTCCTTAACACATATTATATCTTCCTTTTACAATCCCCATCCTAATTCCATAATAAAAAATATATATTACGCTACGCTCAATTACCTATGAACGATCATAAAAAGTGCGCGCTCACAAAATGTAAGGCAAAATAACCAAAAGCTTACAAACAGGTCGCCTGAGGCGGAAGAAGTATCCGGCGAAAGGTTTTCGTAATTTTTTTGTTAATGTATCTTTTTATCACTTTTTATAGGGTACTAACCTACGGAGATTTTATATTAATAAGAGGAAAATCTTAAAAGTTCTCGTTTTCAGATACTTAGAGCGTATTAACAATGTAAAACCTAGCCCGATGTAGTGCTATTTTAATCATAAGCTAAAAACGAAGTTTAAAATTTTTATTAAACAAAGACAAACATTTTATATATCAGCTTTGTTAAAAGTTAAAGTTCTATAATAATACGACTGATATTTTAACTAAATGGGCAACCTTTTTTGTTGAGCAAACCTGCGAACCTCATTTGAGGTCGTATACATCTCAATTAACAACAAGACGAAGAAAAAATATAACGATCGTCTTTGGTTGAGCTTTTTCAACGACCGACGCACAAGTTTTATTTCGTTATTCTCAACAGCAAGATTCTCGTATTTTCCCCCGAAAGTATCTCAGACCACTTCGAATTTCTTTGATATTCAGTGTGAGTGAATTCGAGTTCGCGTATTGGTGGTGCAAATATTCCGGTAAGTGCTTGATTTTTCCCCACATTCTCTAATCCGTAGTTGTTTGTTTCATTTTATGGTGTTAAATAAACATAGATTTGGAATACACAACATCGGAAGAAAGTATTATTTGACTGCAATTTGATATCTTCTCCAGGCAGATATTATTTCTAACGTTTCAAACTTTATAATAACACTAGTTTTTCTGTTTAACGAAGGTAAGTTGTCTCATACCTCAGTCCTTTAAAAACGGAAAGGCCCTTAAAAATTACATTACCTAATACAAAGTCAGATTACAATCTAACACAAAGCATTTTAAAAATGTAAAAAGGGACAACCTTTTTGAACTTAATTTTTTTTAATCTCGGGACCATAATTTATGGGGATGTATAAAAATAAATCATGTCACCAACTCCCCTTTGTGCTTTTAGATGGCGTTTTTTATAGTTATTAGAACGCGCTGCGTTTTAATGGAAACGTTATGAAGTGGACAAATTATTACACAAGCTTTTATATAAGGGAATCAGCATACAGTACGATAATGATTATATCATCAGTTTTATATGTCTTCATAAATATAGCTAAGCAAAAAAATGCTTAAATTTTTTAGTCAAATACTGTCTTAATACGCCTTCGAAAAAAAATCATAATCAAAACATACAAATCAAATCTATCTATCTTAATGACAGTTCTGTGTTTTCAAATGTTAACTAAGTCACTTGTCCGGAAAACCATAGATTGAAAATGATTGAGTCCAAAATTTACTGAATACACAGCAGCTTCGTAAGAAGACCGTGGTCAATCAGATCTGGTAGAATTCTGATTCAGCTAGTCTTACTAATAATGGAGTGAATATGCACTCTGTAAGTACTTATGCATGTCTAAGTCCGAAAAGGTATTGTTTACTTTCAAACTGATAACTGAATTACTATTCTCCCAATACAATGATATATTAAAAACATTCTTTCTTTAGACTTTGACTTTTTCAATAATGGAGTGAATAAGCACTTCTTAAGTAGGTAAGCTTGCTGCTCGTCTTAGAACTAGTTGTAACTGTTAACTTCCAAACTGGTAGCTAAATTGGGTACTATTGTCCCAATAAAATAATATATTAAAACCATTCTTTGTTTCTTTAGCCTTTGACTTTCTTAATAGCTGAATAAGCATTGTATTATGCTTATTCAGTCCCCACTTGAAATATATAAATATGTACTGTATGTATGTAATGTATATGTGTATGTATGAGTCTATTTATGTGTATGTGTTGTGATTGGGTACTGAATGTACACATATATATTCCCCTGCGAACAGGTATTTTTGTTTTTTCTGGTATTGTTTTACTATGTCAGTAATCGTCAGCATCTCATATTTTCTTTTGTAATCTCGTCTGTTCGTTTTTAAACCTTATTGTAATATGTGGATAGTCGCAATTGGCTTTTAAATTAAACATCATTGATTGTAATTCGAATATATAGATAGGCTGTGTACTTTCCGGTAAATAAATAAATAAATAAATGGAGTGAATAACCACTTCTTAAGTAGGTACGCAAGCTCGTCATAGAACGAGTAGGTATTGTTTACTTCTAAACTGGTAACTGAATTGCTATTCTCCCAATACAATAATATATTAAAAACATTCTTTCTTTAGACTTTGATTTTCCCAATAATGGAATGAATAAGCACTTCCTTAGTAGGTACGCAAGCTCGTCATAGAACGAGTAGGTATTGTTTACTTCTAAACTGGTAACTGAATTGCTATTCTCCCAATACAATAATATATTAAAAACATTCTTTCTTTAGACTTTGATTTTCCCAATAATGGAATGAATAAGCACTTCCTTAGTAGGTACGCAAGCTCGTCATAGAACGAGTAGGTATTGTTTACTTCTAAACTGGTAACTGAATTGCTATTCTCCCAATACAATAATATATTAAAAACATTCTTTCTTTAGACTTTGACTTTCCCAATAATGGAATGAATAAACACTTCCTTAGGGGGTATGCAAGCTCGTCATAGAACTAGTAGGTATTGTTTACTACCAAACTGGTAGCTGAATTGCTATTCTCCCAATACAATAATATATTAAAAACATTCTTTCTTTAGACTTTGATTTTCCCAATAATGGAATGAATAAGCACTTCCTTAGTAGGTACGCAAGCTCGTCATAGAACGAGTAGGTATTGTTTACTTCTAAACTGGTAACTGAATTGCTATTCTCCCAATACAATAATATATTAAAAACATTCTTTCTTTAGACTTTGACTTTCCCAATAATGGAATGAATAAACACTTCCTTAGTAGGTACGCAAGCTCGTCATAGAACGAGTAGGTATTGTTTACTTCTAAACTGGTAACTGAATTGCTATTCTCCCAATACAATAATATATTAAAAACATTCTTTCTTTAGACTTTGACTTTCCCAATAATGGAATGAATAAACACTTCCTTAGTAGGTACGCAAGCTCGTCATAGAACGAATATGTATTGTTTACTTCCAAACTGGTAGCTGAATTGCTAATATCCCAATACAATATTAAAAACGTTCTATCTTTAGACTTTGACTTTCCCAATAATGGAATGAATAAGCACTTCCTTAGTAGGTACGCAAGCTCGTCATAGAACGAGTAGGTATTATTTACTTCCAAACTGGTAGCTGAATTCCTACTCTCCCAATATAAAAATACATCAAAACCATTCTTTCATAAAGCTTATCAAGCTTCTTATCAAGATTCTGCTCAGTTATTTTTTTTTTCATTTCAGCCCCAATCAGCATTCCTACCTGGTTACCTTTTTAATCCGTTCACATCTCACCTATTGTACATGAGCACGTCTGGTTTCCAAAGCTTGTTCGGTGTTATCCTGAGGTCCTTCACTCCACCATACTCGCTATCGTTCCATCTGAGGTTGTAGTCGTTCCATTCCTGTCACACACAAGTGATTAGTCAAGGAGGGAAAATTTGTCATATTTAACAAATGCTAAGCTACGCATTAAGGTCGTTCTCAACAGTAATAAAATGACATTCTATACTTGCATTGTGCTACAGATCTGTACCCCTAGCACGAACCAATATCAAATTCGAATAGTTTGCGAATGCGAAATGTCTATGCCAAATTTTGTATGGAAATTTGAACAGCAACACCACAAAGTACGTAACGAGAACTAAAACTCAGTACGCATGTGACAATGACATTTCGGACTCGCAAACTATTCGAATTCGATATTGGTTCGTGCTAGGGGTTCGTACTGCTATGTGAGGGACAAACTCATAGTCTTTACAGAATAAACGAATTGAAAGTGTGTTGTTATGATTGCATCTTGTGTAAGTATATTGTCATACGTGCCTTTCAAAAATGACATTAAATAACTTTTTTTAAATGCATACCTAACAGTTTTGCTTAAAATAAAGTTACGTTGTTAACGTATGCCAGTAAAAGTATGTTATGTAGATTTTCTATTTTCCGTTAAATGTTTCACAATATAAATGTAACAGTTTCATTTGTCGCTGTCGCATCTACTTTATGGTAATACGGTACTAAATGTAATATCCTTTGTCATAATTCCATGTGGCCCTAATAACACTTTAGGGTTAATGAGACTCGTGAATTAAGTAAAGATGGGACGAGGGAGACACCCGTTCCAACGTTATACGATATATCACCATGAAATGATAATGTAATTTAAACACTTTGAGATAGTAAAAAAAGATATCTCGGTTAAAGTATTCAACGTGTCAAATAAATCAGTGAGTTTTTTGTGAAATCAAATTCTCCTTAATTTTTAACAATTTTTCATGTTGAGAACGACCTTTAACATTTTGAATAGAGAAGAGAAGATTATACAAGTTAATGAATGAAAGCATCTTGTAAAATCGACAACTCTGTTGACAATGCAATTATACATTCGCACATTTACAAAGATATTCTGAACCTTAATCGTGTAATGATAAAGTTCACAATACCACTGAATCCCACACTGGCTATGTGTGTAAAGTAAATAGGGTTTAGATAACAGAAACAAAGACAAGTTTCCAAGTTTGGACCCTCCCCTTATATTAGAGAAGTTGTGAAACTAAAGACTAATATCTCGTGTTTGTGAACATGTAAGACTTTGAACATACTGTATTGTTAAGGAAAAACCGTGCAAAAAAGTTAAGATTAAACATTAGCTGTGCGTGCTAATTAGTAATTTACTACGTGTGACATTGTCGACACTGTGCAAATTGTCGACCTCCGTGGCCGAGTGGTTTGTACGCCGGGTTTCATGGTGTCGCCGACTCGAGATGCAGATGTTTGTGTGATGAATAAGAGCATTTGTACTCCAGTCATGGATGTTTAATATGTATTTCTATATAAATATACTTATATATGTATTATATTCGTTACCCTAGCATCCCATAACACAAGCCTTACAGTGCTTACTTTGGGGCTAGGCTAATTGGTGTGAGTGTCGGAAATATTTATATTTATTTCTTTATTTAATTAATTGTATAATTTGATACAATCTAATCTGAATTTCAGTTTCATGTAAAATTCAGCTTTCCATATTAGGTAAGTAAGTTGTTTGTTTCTTAGGTTTTCACGCACACCACCCATTAAATGAAATAAATTTCAACGGTATAGACTCACTGATTTTGTATATTCATTGACGTTTCGCATTCTTTAGCGCCGCTGCACAGGGGCCATACGCCACAGCCACAAACGCCGCCATGAAAAGCTAGAAGCTGCTACTAAAGTGGCTGAAGCGGACGACAGAGGCCGACTAAGGCAAGGGGTGGGGAATCGCGCGAGTGACGTGTGGCAGCGTTTTGTATCGGCGCATTAAGTGGCCGGTGCGGGCCACAAGAAGAGAGCAACGACGATTTGTAGCGTGTGGCGGCGTACCGTGTGTGGTGAGTCCATATAAAATGTATAAAAAGTACAAGAAATATGCCGGTGGCGGCGTTTTGTGGTTGTGGTCGGTGGCCCGTGTGCGGCGACACTTACAGGCTGCGTCGTCTGAATAATTTTATTTACTTTGTCGAAAATCATTATTCTGACGATGCAGCCTGGAAGTGATGCAAAACGTCATAAATAAATAAATCAGTGCATTCATACCGTTAAAACTTGTTTTATGTAAGTAGTTTTTAATATTACTGAAAAATTTCGAAAAAATCCTCAGTTGAAACCGAGTAGGTAAGCCATAAATAGAAAATTGAGTTATTTTTTCCACAATTAACAATAAAGTACCGTCTCATAATGGATCCATTATTTATCCGTGAACAGATTTATCTTTTCATACAACGTAGAATGTTCAATCAGTATGCACCAAGCCTTACAATGTAAATGTGAGCCAGTGTGACATGTAGAGCGAGAGAAACAGTTATATAATTTAGTAGTCCATCACTTTCCTTCCTGAAGGATTGTTTGTCAAATGTCGTACTTGAGGAACAAAAGCCTGAAACACGCAAGCACAATGTGAACGAGAATCTACAAATGTGTGCTAACGAGAGGATTGTTGAATGGCACGAGATGCCGGCCGACTGTTATTTATTCAACAGAGTAAAGATATAGGGATAAGAATGGCATATGGAACGTAGGGATCGGGGTATTATTGGCAATAACCCCTTTTTTACAAGATACGAAAACAATTTATAAGGTAATATTTTATTAAAATATTCCAGGGTCTTCTTTTACTAGTCTTATTTTAAATGTAACACATCCATTAATCGTATGGACACTTATAAGTTTACATTTTAGAAAATTTGTTAAGAATGTTAACTAATTATATTTTATCATCAGTGGAATTAATGAAAATACCAAATGATTGATTAATGAAGTGAAAGACTTTGGTTGATCATTCGTCGGTATTTCAAACCTTTAGCTTTTGATTAGCAACAGGTAATTATAGGTTAACTATACCACAACCATAGTTTCTTAGTAAGGGTAAATAAAAAGAAGATCTTCGGTCCATAACATTCTTTATCAAAGTTGTAGCACACACCACAGAAGAATCCTTCAGAAAAGAATAGATTAAAACCTGAAAACTTGTTCTCCAGAAAAGTTTCAGTAAGTATTAATTATGACAAAAAACATTCCATCAAAAACAAACTGGGACTCGAACCCAAATTTCTTTAGCAGTTTTTGATTGTAAAATTTTGATATTTCAAATAAACATGAAGGCTTTATAGAAGCTGTATTATAAATTCATTTTTTATAAACCCCTTATAGTTTCGTCATGGCCGTCTGCCCGTCCCCAGTTATTAAAATTCACGGATAGGTCTTTAGCTAGCAAAATAAAAAAAAGTTTATGTGAAAAATACTAAAGTATTAATCATACTTATTTGGTATTCACATATTCAGAAAGAGGATGAAAGGCATATTAACATTTAAAGTAGATTTCTTTCTTATACATTAAAAACGACATATTAAGACTAATGTGTTAATGTTATTATACTATCTCATAATTGCTATCGTAATTTAATTATCCAGTTTTTTTCTAAGTTAACTGCGCCTTGACTTTTTATCATTTTATACATTATAAAACCTTCATATTTATGGGTAAAAACAATTCAGTAATGACATATCAAAGTTATGTAAGTAAGAATTGTATTCTATCACAAGACAACAATAGAAAAGTATACGACTATTTTGTGACAGTCAAAAAACTATAACACAAACACAACAAAAAGGTATACGTACGTCAAACAGTCACAGAGTACATAGCTAGGACAGATAAAATAGACAAAGTGAAGCATATGAAAATAGTAGGAATGATAAATAAACTAGATTATTATTAAGCAAATATAAATGAACATGCAATGGAGACGATTTCAGGTTTTTCGCTTAATCTTCGAAATGGAATTTCACTGAATAGCTTGTAGCAGTCATTCAGAAAAAACTTGATGCAGAAATATTTTTAACTTAGATTGCCCTGAAAAGGTCCTTTAGACAGACATGCACAACATATATCACAGTAATGAACAATTAATATTATAAATAAACATGTATCGAATAATTTACAAATGTTTTAAAGATGGATGATATCTCAGCAGAAGCTTTTTCATCACTGGCAGGGGGGAGGGGGGGATTCATAAATAATATCAGTCCTTTGCAAAATGGCATTCTTTTTTTTTTCAATAACAAGACCAGGAAATCTCGGGGTACTACCATTTCCGTAACTAAGCTGCCGTATTGGTAAATGCTAAAATAATTATTATTTTAATTTGCTTAACAAACATACCTTTAGTGCTGGAAACAAAATCTTTTTGTTAATTCATTCGACCATTCAGGGGATTTCAAATCAAGACAAAACATACCTAATTTATTTATAGCCATCAAGAAAAGTATGTGCATTAAGCCTATTTTGGTTTAATTCTCCATTTAATAAAAACAAAACGAAAACAAAATAAAATCTACAATGAATACTTTGAAACATAAAATCAAATTAATCATTAATTTTTTTATGATGATTTTTACTACATGGATGGATGAAATAAAACCCTTTGCAAGATCTGCTAACATCAGAATAAATGTTTTGTTATATTTCATAACCTACGGTTCACCACAAAAGAAAATTTTCTCAAACAATGGGGTAAAATAATGTAAAAAAGAACACTTTTTTTACAATTCCTTTTTTTTAATGGAGATTTCGTCTCAATGTGGTTTCAATTCCGCAGGCAAACTAAGCATAACATGGCGGCCGGGCCCACCCTACAACCTTCCCAGAAGTAATTTCACATTCCGTGGCCATGCAGAGTCAAAAAATTCTACATTCCTTTCGTAGCCAAACAAAACAAAATGTACAGCGGATTCCCAGAATGTGCATAATCAATGTACAGTGTACATAAACACTTTCGAGCAACGTCAGTGCATACAGTTCACATACAGTCTCCTTCCAATATGGTACTTTCAATTGACCATACTCGTAATATAGGTACTTCATAATAAAACCCTGGTAATAACTTTAAAACAAAAAGAGCCAACGGCTCGAATAATTGTATTATCGTGTTTAAATGTGTTAGTTTATAGTATTTTGCGTCGATTAACGTCAACCATTAGTACATATTGTTAAAGGCATTGCGGCGTACACGGCAGTTGTAACTCCCATCAGTATTTACACAAGGCGTGTTTGTAAACTCATATTACTGTATTGATGTGGTAATACTCACCTGTAGTTTGTGTATTTTGGGATAAAGCGATATCTGTATCATTTAACTACAGTTGAATCAACTGAAGGTGATAAGAACTAAGCTAACGGATGACAGATCGTGATGGGATGCATGACAGGGTCTATCACTAGCTACAATACCAGCCGAGAGGCAGCGCAACGGCATGTCAGAAAGATCAACATAACATGGCATAGAGATCAAAAACTGCCGCATACTCCACAACGCTATGCAATTTTCAAAAATAACAGTCAGAGTAGAAAGAAACACAACCTGATAGACAAAGAAAAAAGATGGAAGGTCACAACCGAAAATAGAAAGTAAAACGAAGTAGAAAAATCAAACAAAACATTAGAATAATTTTTATTATTTTTAAAGCATGTAACTGCTTGATGTTTAAATCTAAAGAAAATATAACTAGAAAAAATTCCACGCCATTCCAATTTGTGGGTTTACCTATAATGCGAAGAGATGGCGCTGCCTTGCAGCTTAAGAATAGCTAGAAAGAATTTCGACGCGGTCCGTGAGGGCCGCGGTAGCATAATTGGTCAGTGCATTCGCCCGGATTGCGAAGGGTGCGGGTTCGAGTCCCGTCTGCTGCCTGGTCCGCGTGGAATTTTTTCTAGTTATATTTTCTTTAGATTAAAACATTAGAAGTTTTATTAAGTATTAGTTTATGTTCGCCATTTTAATCACACTTACCAATGACAGCCATATATTGGTTATAAGTAGCTGATTCTTCTCGTCCTATTGGGTTAGACGATGTCAACAAAAACAGAAAGAAAGGGCGCAGTCAGTATTTGTCTAACACGTGATGGATAGCTGGACACACATGACGGGGCGGAGCGGCGCGGCGCTGCATGCGCGGAGCGGCGCGCCGCCCTCACTATGTATGCGATGTACGACAAGTTAACACCGACTCTCCATGCGACAGATCTGCCGCGGCGGCATGACGCGCACGACACACCGCGCCCGCCTCCGTGCCAGTGCCATTACCGACACGCCGCGCACGCAGCGAAACACCTTGCACTTCCCGAACGAAAACAAGCGCGCTATTACGTTACCAGCGAATACAACATATGAACCGGGAACTGCAAGCCGTTCGCTGAATGCCCGACGCGTGGAAGTGCATCAACTGTGCTCGGTGTTGCATTTAGGGTCTCGGCCGTGCCAGCCGAGGCCCGAGCGCGGGGGCGGGGCGGCGAAGGCGCCATGCCCGGCTCCTACCACTTACCAAATTGAGCCAGACGTTTGTGGTCAGGATTTGATTTTTCTCATCCTTATTTCGATAAATGAACGCGCGGCAACGCAAGAAAGGAACGAAAAAACATAATGAACATCAGATCGTGAAGTGACACTCGAGCTTCATCCAAACACTCTGAGCCCGCGAAAGCCTTTCTACTGCCAGACAGATTTAGCTCTTTGGCTTTGCGGGGATCGAACCCGATTTGATTAAATCTTAAAAGTTTTGTAGACCTTAAGAAAATCGCTAGAAAGGTTGTTAACATTTTAATTTTGTTATTGTGTGCAGTGTAGCCCATGAAGCCACAAAATGATTTTAATCGCTTGCCTGGATAATTTCACTGGCGAAGTAATAATCCGTTTAATAGCGAAATGTCGTTAAGGGAAAGCAATTAAACAGATATTTGAGCGAACAGCAGAGCTTTTGCGATGACTAATGTATTTTATGATTGTTGGGAAGTTGTTCCATTCTGTAATTTATGCATGGCAAAACAATTCCGATGTCATTGTTCAGGCATGCGGCGATGGCGAATAATTTTGACATTTACGTATCTTCAAATTTTAGTATATGAAATGGCTATATCTAAACTAACAAGATTTTATTTTAATACCATTCTTCAAATTATAAACTTTTGGTTTTATTTTTTCACTGCCTGAATTTATTTATTTGTTTCATTTATATGAAGATGTATTTGTAATCACTTTTATATCGCCGCTAGTCGTCTTTAGGACGAAATGACTAAAAATAAAGAAAGTTAATTTAGATAATCAGAGTGAACACCGCTTCACTTTCAGCCATAATTGCCTAATAGAAATTACATTAAAAAAATTAAGCTGCAAAATCATTATCAATAACTGCAATTTCAGCAAATCTTCACATTGTCCGATCGTTTGAATTTAGCAGTCGGACCAAATGTTCTCAGCGGATATTTTTAGTCTTCTTATAGAATACAACTAACTAACAACAAAAGATGATTATACTTACTCTGGAACTATAGCAATGTGATTGAAATTTTAGGAATACTTGTACAGAAAATTGCATCCCGTATTAACCAATTATAATTGTAGCTCGAAATAACAAAGCTTTATTAACACAGTTATTCCACGACTGTGTATTAATGACGAGCGACGTTGCGTATTCGTATCAAATAAATGGCTTGTATTCGTAAAGTTTATTAAGAACAAATGGTTCACAGCAGGACCGGAAATAATTTAAATTTTAATGTGTGGCATACCGCCAATGTGTATTAAGTAAGAAAGTATATTTATTTGTAAAACATGAGTAAAATACAGATCTTAATATAACATAATGGCACATCATGTTCTGCCTTAATAGGCGTACAAGTTATTTCAAAATTATTTTGAAGTCAAAACTTAAGCAATTAAACATCAGTTATTCTGTACTATGCTTGTATCAATCTCATAAACGCTCCTTTACAACCATTTCATATAATTTCAGAAATTTATTATAAACTAGTGGCCCGCCCTCGCTTCGCTTCGGTGTAGAGCTGTAGTGTAAACTATAGTTTTTATTCTCAGGCTTCTGCTATAAACAATGACTTTATTTATATAATTACACGTGTTATTGTGAGTCAACCATAAAAGATAGACATATGCTGTTGCGGGATATTTTTTAGACAATTTTATGTAGAATAAGATAAGATAAGATAATAATACTTTATTGCACAACAGTAACATAAATAACATGAAAAATACAAATACAAGGCAAAACAATTACAGTTGCACAAAGGGCGGTCTTATCGCTAATCAGCGATTTCTTCCAGACAACCCAATGAGCTGGAAAAAGTAGAAAGCACGATAATAATAATGAGGGAGGTTGTGCGGAAAACAAGACAAAAGTTTTGTAAGTAGTCAATTGAAAATAATCAAAATAAACGCAAACTAAACATATAGGCATACACAGACATTCACACATATCGCAATATAATGCAACAGCACTACTACCGTAGCAATATTTTAATGAAAATTATGCTCATCTGACAAGAAATGCTCCTTAACTAGGGATTTGAAGCAGGGTAGAGTTTGGGCACGCCTAATCTTTTCCGGCAGAGAATTCCATAGTTGGATAGCACGTATGGTAAAGGAGTGGCTATACGCCTTGGAAAAGTTAGGAGGTGTGAAAAGCAGGAGATTGTCAGATGAGCGAAGCGGAAGATTATGAGAAGAAGAAAGAAACTGAAAACGTTCTTTGAGATAGACAGGAGCTTTTGGATTGAACAGTATTGAGAAGAGTAGGGATAATATATGCAGATCACGGCGACGACGAATGGGAAGCCATTTCAATTTCTGCCTGTAATAAGAAACATGGTCGTACTTACGTAGACCGTAAATGAATCTGATGGAAAAATTTTGCAGACGTTCAAGTTTACTTAGAAGATCATAGGTAAGATAGGGATAACAAACATCTGCATAATCGAGAATAGGTAGAAGAAGAGAAGTTGCAAGAGAAATTTTGGTGGCAGTGGGCAAGAAATTGCGTAAACGTCGTAAAGATCCAGCCGCAGCAAAAGTTCGCCTACTGACCTCAGCAACCTGAGGACACCAAGATAGAGTGTTATCAAATATGACCCCCAAATTCCGAACTGTTTCAGAAAATGGGATAACAGTTCCATTTAAAGTAACTGATGGGAGCTGCTTAAAGTCAATCCGAGATATAAAGTAAGGGCTACCAATAGTTATGCACTGCGTTTTTGTTGGATTGATTTTGAGCCCAAATGCATTGCTCCATTCCGTTAAAAGTGCTAAGTCTGCATTTAGGTTATTAATTGCATTATTTAAGTTTTCCAGTCGATCCTGTGTGTAAATCTGAAGATCGTCTGCATACAGATGGCAGGTAGAAGTTAACTTGAGGGTAATTGAGTTAATAAAAATAGCGAAAAGCAAAGGAGATAGCACGCCACCTTGAGGAACACCGGCCGTTAGAGTACACCATTGAGAGAAGGATTCACCCACAATTACACGCTGCCGGCGTCCATGTAGATAACTACGAAACCAGTCAATGACCGTAGGAGATATGTTAAGAGAACGCAGAATATTTCCGTCGTACATGATTTCTATGTAACTTTAACCATTAAAGCTGCACACGCGACGGAAGCTTAAAAATGGAGTAACTTCTCCCGTTTTTCCAATATTTCCCTTCACTACTCTGCTCCTATTGATTGTAGCGTGATGAAAAGTATACTATAACCTGCCCAGGAGTATGAAGAATAATTGTACCAAGTTTCGTTAAAATCCGTCGAGTAGTTTTTGTTTCTATAAGGAACATACACACAGACAGACAGAAAGACAAAAATTTTACTGATTGCATTTTTGGCATCAGTATCGATCATTAATCACCCCCTGATAGTTATTTTGAAAATATATTTCATGTAAAGAATTGACCTCTCTACAGATTTATTATAAGTATAGATGATTTAATTTGTAATAAATATGACAGTTAGCACTGCATAATATAAAAGTTAACAAATGAAACAAAATACGTACAGGTTACAGTGTTTTCTAAATTCAGTATATACTTTATTCATTTTGTGTTTTGGTTGTTTATTGCAAAATAATGTATTAAAAATAATTTGTACACGACAGAACTTGCGGAAATGAAATTGATGTAAATGACTTTTATAATAATCTATGAATTTACAATAATAATAATACAACAATTAATATTCCTTATGAGGTCCGTAGATAAAACTAAAATAAAACAAAAATCTTTGGTATTCGGTGTAGATATAATCTATAGTATTGCTACCTTTTCTAATCAGTTATTAATATAGGTATATTAACTACTTAGGTAAGTAGTTTATATTATCTATTTGTATTTATTTTCACCTACATAGCGAACGAGCTTGCGCATTTTAGTCATCCCCTCACTCCAAGAAGTATCTTGCCTTTCTTTCAACAAATATTATTTTTCTTGTTCAACAAACGTTGAATGTATGATTACCTATACACATATAACACAAACTCTTTTATAATTTTATACGTTTAGATGATATGCGAGATGGCGCTGCCTTGCAGCTTAAGAATGGCTAGAAGAATTTCGACGCGGTCCGTGAGGGCCGCGGTAGCATAATTGGTCAGTGCATTCGCCCGGATTGCGAAGGGTGCGGGTTCGAGTTCCGTCTGCTTCCTGGTCCTCGTGGATTTTTTTCTAGTTATATTTTCTTTAAAGATAGATTTGTTGAAAGGAAGACAATTCTTTCAAAAAATCTCTCTTTTCTTGTTTAACAAACGTTAAATGAATGACGATTATATAAAACTCAACTCTATTATAAATTAATCCTTTTGCAAGAAGCTCCCGTGCAAACACCGTCACGACTGCACCACGCGCTCCATTTGTACCTGTCTGTGCAGCTGACATTCGCAATCTAAATGGCATGTTTTCTTTCTACACCTGCCTAGATGTTTATAACTCAGGTTTTTACCTGTGTCAATGTTGCAGATGAAAAATAAGTTGATGCTATTTGATATTCTGTGACATTTTCTGAATCATATTAGAACTTTTGGGGCGAGAGATGACAATCTCTATCTAAAAATTTATATCTCGTTAGACCAATAGTTTTATTGTAAAACTGTACCAATATATTAAAAACTGAGGAATTTTGTATGTTTCACCTCATTACTTTCATTTTTGCTTTGAATAATATGAACCGTAATTTATTTTTTAGTTATAGATACACACGTTTTTATTTTGACAATACGAAAATCAGGTATTTACCCGACTTGCACTCAGTCGGGCACGCTCTTTCTCCGCGACCACACTTCGAAACAACGTGTGAATATTTTACGTTTTTCCAGACATAAAGCCCTATGTGTGTTTTAGGTAGTACACAAATTACACTGAACTATTAGAAACAAGAAATACATGTCATTTCTTTCGTAAGTATAGTTTTACAGAAATTAATGTAAAAATATTAAGTTATTACTTATTTTGACAGTTGCTGACACGTGGACGCTAAACAGCGAGATGTAATCTGCTTTATGCATGAGAATGAAAGAGCCTAGTCCGCTATATTGGCGGCTGTTGTCAAGGGTAGTTAGGCCGGGAACTACTTTAAAATGCAGTAATGTTGTCGTTTAACCTATCTATATATTATACGTCGTTTGTCAAAATATTATTATGTAAATACGACGTAAGGTTTATTTTCTTCATTAACTTCTGCCTAAGACTAAGTCTAGTCTCCATTCCTACATTAGACATAATTACTAATCATACACTATTCTGAATAAAAAAGAAAGTGAATAACGAATAAAGTACCTACTCATACCTGGTCATATTTGAGTATCTTAAAATTTTATCGAATGCTATATAATGTTTTTTATAAGAAAACTTGCTCTAAGTTATTTAGACGTGACAGTAATCGGGAGAATTCGATAAAAACACATAGCGTAACCGCTTACGTGCACCGTAAAGAGTGATGAAGAGCCCAATATTTCAGAGGGACATGCCATTGAGTTTTACGGGACCGAACACGTAGACAGATTTACGGATCTCACAAGATAGCGTGCTCCTGCATTCATTGATTTAGGAATAAATTTGTTTTGGCTGTGCACCTAAGAAATGTTTGAGATACGTGGAAATTCCTATTTTCTAGGGTATCTCGAAACGTTTGCATTTAAACGTTTCATTCTCAATTTTCCTTCAATAAACACTTTGAACACTTACTTGTTTGATTAGTTTTAACACAAAACAATCAAAACATTGTTTCAACCGAAAAAATCTTCTATCGAATCATTCTGTAGTTTAGATTTTTTTCAAAACTAGTCACTCAATCTTTGGCTACGAATATTGAAAAGATTAAGTTGTATATTTCTTCGAGACCGGTCAATTTAGGCATTCCAAGGTAAATTAATTCACATCAAGCTGAAAGTAAGTACAGTAAAATTGTTCATGTACTAGATCGATGGGGAATTTTGATATGTTATTATTAATTGTGTTTTGAACAAGTACTCAGCTTGATGTGAATTTTTCACTCTTATTTTTCTGTTTAATTTGTCTATTTACCAATTTTTTTTTATTCAGTAATCGTATTTTTCTTTCACTTTTTCTTAATGCAAACGCATGGCAAACAGCACCGTCTTAAGAATTACTTATAAATTTATAACTTAATAAAATCGTAAGCTATATATGATTAAAGGTAATAATTATATTCAATGTACAGTCACAACAATGTTGACGAAACAAGGCGTGGAGCTATAAACCTGCTTGCTGGCCGAGGTCCAAACACAACACATTAATTCTGAAAGTTGTATCCGAATAAACCGGCTATTGTCACCGGCAGTTAGTCCCGTTCACAAATAGTTAAAATACTGCATATTGTTAGTTAGCTGAATAATAGTGAGCGCACTAAACAAAGAGCTGGTAAGACTACTCTTAATTTTTACAGCGCTTTCTCCACCATGTCGGTGTGGGCTCGTTTCGATTTTGTTTCTTTACCAAATCTGTTTTACATGAGAATGAGATTTTTACATGAAATGAGAAATGAGAGCTTCCTCTTTGAGTAGCTGAGGTGCATATTCTTAACTGAGTGGATACTCTTTAGTTCTCTGTACCGTGTCCTACCGAGGGCTGTCGAACCTTGACCCGTTACACTCCCGCAAGCAAAATCTTAGCAAACGAAACGATACCGCATTGAAACGGAACCGGTCAAGAACTGATTATCCGTAAAGAAATAATAACGGAACGAGCCCACACCGGTGACAAGGGCGCCTTAGTGCCATTTTGTTTCCTTTAACATTTTGAGCATCATCGAAGAAACTATTGTAAAAACTATTATTGTTTTCTTTTCATAACTAACATAGTTTTAATGAAATCTTTACATAATCTCATTACATTATTATTACAAATCTTAAGTGTCACTAAAGCAGGGATGGGCAGACTATGGCATAATATGACGGGCCTTCTCCGGCCCTCGAAAGGTTGAAATCAGACCCGCGACGATCAAACTACAAAAGTACATTTTTTCACTTGTCCCGACAAGGACCACCCCGCTGCCGAACCTGGAGGCCTACTCTATTTCGACGAAAAACTAAATTTTGATCGAAATTTCGCACATTTCCTACTCTGTTTCCTTTTCATTTCTAAAATTCGTTCGTCCGAAAATAGTTTGACAATTAAATTCTCCAAGCCTACTCTAATTCACAAAACTTTCAAACGAAAAGTTGAATTTGACATATAATTGTTCGAAATTTTAACCTCAAATTGACGAAATGAAAAGTGTTACCTTTTCATTTTCGGTTTGGGACTTTTGTTAAAATTAAGCCTAAAATGACTGATAGAGTATTTTTAATCAAAGCTGCTTAGCGTGAGGAACATTTATTAGCATGTCAAATTAACAAATACACCAAATTTTAATTAATTATTATATTTCCAATACTTCAAAGTATTAAACGACAAATTTAGGTTGACATACAATGAAGTGCATCAACTCTACAAATTAGTCGGCTAACACTGTCAAAGAAGAACCTTCTTTTAATGTCATCAAAAATTTTGTAGTAAAGTAATATTGTTTCCAAGTAAAACAGGTAATCTAAAAAGTGAAGATAAAAGTACTCACAAACATGACTCATTGCATTCGTTCACGAAAATTGTTTGTGATTCCGAACTTTATTTGCGTGTTCGAAAATGAAATAGAGTAGAGTCATTGGCGAAATTTCCTTTCGGAGAAAGAGAGTAACAGGTTTTACCCTGCTGCTGAGCTGCAGGGTGGCGGGCATTCGTTATTGAGCTATATTTAGTTTTGATATAATTAACAAACCCCGGATGGTAATCGTAAGTGGTCTAAACAATTGGGCCCGCCACAGATTCTGTTAGTGAAAATTGGCACGATTGGGAAAAAGTTTGCCCATCCTTGTTCTAAAGAATGAATTGTGTTTTTGAGGTGAAACTTCTTTACGCACGCTTTACTTGGGGAGTAAGCTGGCGAACGCGTTACGAAAATTGTGAACGGGCGAGGCGAACGGGAGTTGAGTGGGGGATATAAGCAAGAGAAAGCAGTGAGCGCGTACATTTTCTTTCTCTCTCTTCCTTATAGCTAGTAAATGAAATATGTATATGTACATACATGTATATATTGTACACACACAAATATATATATCGATGCAGATAGAGCTAAAGAAGTTTGACTTCAGTCGTGAGGTCATAAACATACTCGTTTTTATTTTTAATGCTGATAAACAAGTCTGTCAGTCAGTTCTGTCTGCTTGTAAGATGATGCTTATGGATATACTCCATCGCCAAATCTGAGTGTATTTCCTCACCCGTGCTATTTCAGCAAACTACGTAGCAACCGAGCAACTGGAAATACGAAAATAAAGGGAAAAGTTTTTTGGCTGCAGCATTATTTACTGTCATCATCAGCCTATTAATGTCCCCACTGCTGGGGCACAGGCTTCCCTATGGATGGAATAGGGAGATTGGGCCATGACCGACGCGGGCCCAGTGCGGGTTGGTGGGTGCTAACGACTGCAGATGCAGCCGGGACCAACGGCTTAACGTGCCTTCCGAAGCTTCCGAGCTCGAGATAGTAAATTATGGTCACCCATCCAATGACCGACCACTGCGAAAGTTGCTTAAATTCAACGATCGCTGCGGAACGCGCTAACCACTTGCGCCATCGAGCTCCTCAATCCTTATTTACTGTACGCGACAGATTCTCCACAAAAACTGCTAACTGGGAGTTTTTAACTTGTCTCACATTTCATGTCTGCTTAACTGCATCTAATGAGCGTAGGTGCCGTCTGGTATTAGGTGCAATTACATTATTAAACATTTAAATAGCTTGTGATGTGATGAATTATTTTTGAATAACTGAACTGGAGGTTGAAAGCACAGTTGCATATCCGGTCTGTTAGTTGCAGAGGTTATTAATCTGTCTCAAAGGTCCTTTGTGCTTCGGAAGATGTGTATGTTTGCTACATTGGAGACATTTTCACCCACCTATTCGGTCCGTTCTCCGTATATAAGCCTGCCAGTAGGATGATGATTTCTGTGCCCCAGCTATAGGACCTAAAAGATTGTATAAACAGGAGGAAATTCAATTTAGAAAAATTAAAAAGAGCTTTAGAAATTTCAGTAGAAAATGAGCCTTTTAAAAATTTCGTAGCAATCACGTAAATTGTAATGTTTCACGTTATAGAAACGCGAGAATATTGTTGAAAGGGCGAGTTAGCTCGACGAGGCGGCCGCATTCGTCAAAGCCAGTTGTAGAATTATCCATTTCAGTAATTGGAGCTCGCTCGTGACGGCAGCACCGACGCTGGATCTATGAATTTATTAAAATGGAGCAATTGAGGGCCAGAGATTGTTATATCAGCGCACTTTTCGTTGAAAGCGGTAGTTAGACTGTGGAGATGCATTACACTCTCTTTTTAATTTTTCCAGTCTGCCTCTTATTTGAGTGTTCGAGGATTGTTACGCTTAAGTACAAATCGTGCCGCGATAATGGATCAGTTTGTTATGTGAATCAGTAAGTGACTTTGAACTATATACAATAGGGGTGATGACGGGGTACAGTAAACGAAATTCTATTTAGTCCGTCAGTAAGATGATCAAAAAATAATGGACACGTATTTTTTCTTTGGGCAATCAACCAAAACATGACAAAATTATAGCGCGTCAAAATTTGGGAGTAGGGGTTCGTGACGTCACTTTTGAGTGAATTTTCACTTATAAGTGTACTCAAACGTGACGTCATGCGACTTTTCAAATCAATATATCTCTGCAATGTTTATATTATGAGAAAAAAGAAAAAATACGTGTCCAATACTTTTTTAAACCTGATAAACGAAGAAAAAAAAAATAGTCATCATCCCTATTGTACACTTAAATGACGGATGTGGCTTTTAATGTAGTAAAAGTGGCAAATAAACTTAATGCTCGCTCGACTGATCGTAAATTTTTTACGAGTCTTTACCACTTGCGATTTCATAATTATTATTACTCGCACAATGTCTGTACCTTAACCTCATTCTCTACACGGAAAAGCTTTATAAACCTTACTTTTTTTAAAGGAATGGCAAACAAGCTTATCGGCCGCCTGATGATAAGCGGTCACCATAGCTATAGATGCTCCCTTTACTAAAAATATCACTCGCGCCGTTGCCTACCCTGACCCAATCCTCTTAGGACCCAATGCCCGTAGGACCCAATCCCCTTAGGACCCAATCCCCGTAGGACCCAATCCCCTTAGGACCCAATCCCCTTAAAACAGGTACCGTCAGAAACACAACACCACCAAAACGTAGTGTTATTTTACTGTGGTCTTCTGTAAGGTGGAGGTTACTACCCCAGACGGACGATACAATCCGAGCGGTGAATTCGCTATGCCTTCTCTTTACTTAAGAGCTCTTTTACAAAATTGCGCCGCTGCCGTACTGATCGTCGCGTAGGTAGATTTGCACATTTGATTTGTTAGCACATAATATTCTTCGAATAATTAACTTAAAATATTTTGTATTTTATTTTCAAAAACAGCTGCTAAAGTTTTTACGACACCCCCGCAAAAAAAATCTTCGAAATTATATCTTATTCGCACTATTTTTATTATAAGGATTTTAAGTTTCGCTTTCAATGGCGCGCGTGTTTAGCGCGTTCGGCTGAGATTGTTGAAGTTAAGCAACTTTCACAGTGGTCGGTCATTGGATGGGTGACGAAAAATCTTCTATCTCGTGTTCCTCCGTGCTTCGGAAGGGACGTTAAGCCGTTGGTCCCAGTTGCATCTGCAGTCGTTAGCACCCACCAATCAGCACTGGGCCCGCGTGATGGATCATGACCCTATCTCCCTATTCCATCCATAGGGAAGGCTTGTGCCTCAGCAGTGGGAACATTAATAGGCTGATGATGATCATAAAGTTTCGCTGGTAACTCAAAACTCACGGTGTATATTAACAAAAATGCTATTTGATTTTAAAATTTTGATTCAGACTCGAAAGTTTTCAACCAAAAGAGAAATGTAGGGTAACCATTTTCGTAGCTTATAATTGGATCAATCTCTGTTGTCTCTGAGCTAATAATTTGACATTAGAGCAAACGTTGGGTCCCACCGATTTCGTGTCCCCTGCGTTTCCGTTCGACATATCGTCAAACCCCCCAAATGGTAAATATCAAATAAATGTACTGTAATGTAATCTTAACATAGACCTTCTTTTATCACTTCAATATAATTCCCTAATTTTTATATTTTCACACGTCATCAGACTTTACATAAACTACTACTAGCTACAATTAGTTAAAACTAATCTATGTTCGAAATATTTAGTATTATATAAAGTAATAATTTCGTATGTGTCTTGCATTCATGTAGAGTCTGTGCGGAAAGAGAATGGGATTTAGATTGGAGGGCGCTGTAGTCCTTTTCTACCGTATTTGTTAGGTTTTACCCCTTTTAGACATGATTGTATACAAAAAAACCGCAAGAAATCACAACAACAAAAAAAAACCGTAACAATACAAAACTTTGACGTTTTACAGATTGCTGGGTTTGATTGCCAAATAAAAATCTTAATGTTAGTTCCGTTTTTCGCCACGCCCATTCTCTTTCCGCGCAGACTCTATTCATGATATTTGATTACTAATCTATAATAAGCAGATAAATAAATGTATTATTAAAAGATGTGTTTTATTCACATCGCTTAATATCTATAATAATAAATGTTATATTAAAGCATAATAAATAACACACTGAAATATAAATAAATACCCTTATGCTTCACGGTAGGAAACCGTACATAGTTTGTCCTGTTTGTTTGTTCCGACTATGCTCGACATGGGACCGATGTGGTTTCACGAAAAGAACGCGTTCGTTATTGTTATAGGAAAAAGTAGTAAAGACGTAGGTATTACATAAAATTTCCTTCGAGAAATCCCGCGAGAACACGGGATGCACTCGCGCCTCGGGCCGTTCCTTACGCCGCTCTTCGCGTCCCATTTCGTTCCATTTTCGAAACTTTTGTTCCACGCCCCGTTCTCCCACTTATGTTCCAGTAACTGAATTCAGCGATACAAACCTCCTTTTCAGTAAAAAAAAATAACTTGTCTGATATCAAGATTTTGTTTTTATATTTCTCAGCTGGTTTTGAGTAAAAACTTACTGTGCATTATGATAAATACAATATAGAAAACTACAAAACTATTGGCTGATAGGTCGGAATTCAGTTCTCACAGTGGACAACAAACTGCTTATATACAATTCTCTCTTAAAACCTGTATGGACCTACGTCATTAAATTATAGGGAGTGGCCAGTAACAGCAACATAATGTGCCTTCAAAGAGCTCAAAACGAAATTCTTTGAAATATTGCAAAGGCACCATGATTCACACGAAACAGCGAAATTCATGAGTACCTAAAAATTCCTACTATAGTAGAAGAAATACAAGGCTGCAAGGAAATATACTTCCAAGGGCTAACCTTGCACCCAAACCCACTAATCAACGAGTTGCTGGATACGTCGAATACAACTAACAAAATCTTAAGACGTAATGTTGTTTAGCTGGGAAGCTGAGGCACTGGCCTCTGCTCTCTTAAAGTCATTCCGCATACAACAAAATTGATAAAAGTCCTTAAGGGCCTTTTCACATATTTTGCAAAAAATCATATTTTTGAGCGCCTCGTTTACCCCCTTAGAAAAGATTTTGACTATTTCCAATAGAAATTAACAGTAGATTTATTCTTCCTATTGTAAGTTAATGTAGAATATTTGCAAATACTATTTCCCTTTTTTGTACTGATCGTTCTACCGCAGCTAGTTTACGGAAAAAACGATAATATGCACAACTTCAAACGCCTGAATCTCTAAATAATGTTCAATAAATTAGATCAAATTAATTACTACGACATTAAAATATGTTTTTGTTGTAACATAATGTATTAGAATTTTGATTTTCCATCTCATTAATTATCAAAAAAACATCTAACCTCCGTGAGTTTTCCCAAAAACAATGCAGGTTTACCCGTATTTTGATATTGAATTAAATAGAATTACTATCAAAAACTGTCATAAAACCAATCTACCATTATTGAACTACTAAAATATTTATATATTTTTATAATTATTTCATTAATCATTATTTTATAAGACTCGAAACATCACCCGTAAAATGCAATATTACTACCTACCTAAGCGCCGATCAGTAAGGAAGCGGCGCAATTTTGTAAAAGGGCTCTTAAGGACTAGTAGCAATTAAGATAAAAAAATCTCAGCTAAATAGACGCATTAAATATTCCATTTTGTATGTATTTATTCGCTATCTGATATCCGATAACACTTTTTACGAATGTACGTGAGCTTTGCAAACGTATTACGTTGGCGCGTGACGTGGTTTAAGTTGCAATAACGTTCACCGTGATAGCTCTATTGGGATGAACGTTCACAGCAAAACACACCCCTTCCTGTTACGCGTTTAATGAAAAATTGGATACTGCAATTCAAATAAGCGTTACGTCGTTTCATAGTAATCTATATCTTTTTTAGGTTAGTTTAGGTTCAATACCTCAAAAGGAAAAACCGAAACTCCTATGGGATCACTTTGTTATCTGTCTGTCAAACCCCTTTATCTCGGGAACTCGTGTAGGTATCTATCTATATAGGCGAAATTTACATCATACACCTGAGTGTAATGTGTTTTTTCAACACACTACACAATCTAATTTCTAAGTTAGCGCAAAAAGAAGATACGGCCTTTTATGTTTGTACGTACAAAGTACGGAATTGTCGGCGGGCGGATCCGACTCAAACTTGTCCGGTTTTTCTTTTAAAAGTAGTAGGTATTATCTTAATAAAAAAAACTGTCCCGATTTAGAATTCTAGCAAAAAACATGTTTTTAGTATGTTAAGCAACTTTCTATTGATGAAAAATGAAAATGCATTTAAAATTAATAATCGATGTGATAGAAGCATTCTAGAAATATTAAGTTAATGGAACTACCACCTTCTACGTCATCATCATAATCGTCAGCCTATTAATGTCCCCACTGGGGTACAGACTTTCCCTATGGATGGAATAGAGAGATTGTGCCATGACCCACTATGCGCCCCAGTGTGAACAACAGCTAAACGTTAAACCTTCCGAAGCACGGAGGAGCTCGAGATAGTAAAATTTGGTCACCTATCCAATGACCGACGACTGCGAAAGTTGCTTAACTTCAACGATCGCAACCAAACGTGCGCCATAGAGCTCCTCCTACGTACCCCGTAATAAAAACCCTTATTTAAATAAATTTTGATAGCAGTGTGAATTAGTAAACGCTAACAAATGCATAAGTAGGCAGGAATAATGGAATCACTTGCTTAGAGATAGTCAATTTGAAATAACCGTCCAAACCCAAAATTATAAAAAAAAAAACAATTTCCATAATACGAATAAGCTAACTATTGCGTAATCAAAGTTCTCAAGCATCATTACGAAGCTTTGCGCAAGCACTTAAACGTAAAAACTGTAGAAAGATATTATAGATAAAACGAAAAATAAAATCCTAATGTTCTCCCCGCATTTCAATATTAGAATTCAGATAGAAGTCTAACGCTTTCGGAACATGTCAACGCGTTGGGCGTGCGTGCGGAACGCGTTCTGGCGTGATACCGGCTTAATTCCCCATCCCGTTTGCTGATTGCAGCGCGCGGGCGAACGGGCCGCGGCAACGGCGGCAATTTTTACCAATCGGATCGGAGCGTGTCTCCATTTACCGGCATATCCGGCGACCATATCAACTCAATTCAAAACTTTGATTGGATGCTGTCGGTGCACTAAAAAATACGATACTTGTGATTTCAATAAATATAGCGATAGCATTGCAAAAATAACTAGTTAATGAACTACGCATTCTGTACGTCTATTAAACTCATTGCCAGAAACTATTCGAAAAGCTCGCACTCTGAACTCGTTTAGGATTCAAGTTCGGAGTTATTTCCTATCCCAACAATAATGTTAAATTATTTTCTTCATTCCCTCTCTTTCCTTCCTTAGATATACCTGTTTTCCTTCCTTTGATATTATTATTATTGTCTATTACACCCCTCCTTTTCTCTTTCATAATAATTTATCTTTCTTTTATGGGTTGCCTGGAAGAGATTGCTGCCTAGCAATAAGGCCGCCTATATTGTGTACGTTCTGTTTTTCATGTTTTTAATATACTGTATGCCTTGTATGGTGTACAATAAAGAATATTATTATTTCCTTTATTTCATTAAAAATACATACAAAATTATATTTCTAAATAGGTATTAAATTTTTACAATGTATAACATTAAAAAAATAACATTTAAAAATAAAAAATGTAGTTCCCCATCGGCAGCAAGATCAGGGTCCCTGCTACCGGTGGTTAAGGATCCATAGACAGGAACCTCCTCACTATATGGGCTGTGTCCAGAAGTACTGCCTCCTGCATCTGACTCTTATTATTATTATTATATTATTATTATTACGCAGTTTGAGCTGCAGGATTGCACTGCGGTTACAGCTAGCATCGCAAACGCGATTTTCTTTTCTATTTCGATACTGAATACCCTTTAGTAAAAGAGGAAGATAACATCGGCCATCGTCTTATGTTAAAATGCCACGCCAAAATCAGACCCATTATCTATTTTCTTTGACGGTCTGCTCGTCTTTATTCAGAGAGAATGAAGGCAAAATAAGATTATTGATTCAATCTTTCAAACTCCGTTTGACGTTTAGAGTAGGTTTTGTGTCAAAACCGATGTCGTTCGTTCGAGCGACTCGCTTTCCCAAAATGAAAAGTGCGACCAGATAAAGTTTTCGGCAACAGTAAATAAAACATCTTTTATAAAAGAACCTGTATTCATAACAGGGTTTTAAACACACATTTAAAAGTCTTAGAAAACCGCTGTTCGCTCACGTATCAACAAATCTTACGTCTATTTTAACACCTGTTATTAACCTTTAAAATATATATATATATATATTAGTAGCATTTCCCTTGACCACATTCTGAATTTATGTACACACTGATATTAATAAAAAAAAATCCGTTGTATATGGATCCATTATCTAACAAGGGTAAAAAACACCAGTAAACAAAATGTTGAACTGATAAAAATATTTTGGTCTAAACTTTACGCGCGCCGCGATTACGCTTCCCAACGACAACATTCCGAGTTTATTGCAACTTTCAACTGAATTAAGCGTAGGTACGGTTTATATGCAATCAAGTTAGGCGTTGGCAACGACTTTGCGTACCGAATAAAAGCAACACCCCCGTGCCAATAACTTTACGGGTACTCTGAAGCGAGCTCCAATCAATTTTCCCGAGCATGTTTTCGCACTGTTCAATATTCAGTCTATCAGAGTGATAGAACTGATTTTACATTTTCCGTTGTTCATGTACCTATTAAACTTGAACACTGGTCCAAAACAGCAGTAGAATATTTTATTAAAAGTTATTCCGTCGTTTAAATATTATTTTATTCAAGCTAATTCAGACGTTTTTTTTTAAATAACTATAACCGTTCTTATATCCAATTTACAAAATTAACTGTTCACACTTATACATACATAGGTATTTGTGAGTCAAACGTAACACAGCCCGCCATTTCAACATTTCGCAACTGGTGTCAAAAAAATCTTTTTTTCACGAAATACATACTATATAATAGTATTATAAGTAAAAGACACTGTTGCTATATTATTTCTATAAATTTACCAAATATTTTTCTGGTAATTCAAGTCAACATGTATGTAAATATATAACAAATAATATGAAGGTGTTGTTATGATGTCTTTTACTCACATACTATAATTGTATGACTTTTTTGTATATAATTAACAGCGAGCCAGCGTTTGTGTAGGTATTTATCTATATCATTAATTTTGATCACAGCAATCATGATTAACAAAACAATATCGATTCACATTTTTCACACTTAAATGATTGCAATTGAGACATAACTTTATTTATTGCAATATTACTTTTCATAATTTACTATACCATATAAGTGTGCATTGTGCATAATTATAAGATAAGATATAGAAATGAAAATTAAAAGCACATATTAGTTATTATATTAAATAGAATGCAAAACGAATGATAGATAACAATAAATTCGTTATGGAGTCTGAAAAACTGAACTCCAGATCGTCCAGTATTATGTAAATTATTAAAAATACGCGCCTTTAAACCAGTTCAAAAGTGCTTTCTTATTAAAATCACGGCATATACCTATACGAATCAGTAAAAAAGCTCCAGCAATACGTAACAAAACATACGCAAACGCTGGCAGCCAGCTCACTACTACTGTCTAGATAACACGCTGTTCTGTCAACTCACCACGTCAATGATCTGCTGCAACGTCAAGCCAAACTTGACCTCGAGCGGCTCGCTCTCGTTCGCCACCGGCCGCTCCAGCGTGTTGTAGGACGCGAGCAGGGCGTTCAGCAGCCGCTTCTCGTGGGGACCTTGCTCCGACACTAACACAGAAATACCAATAATTAGCGAGGCTAAAACTAACAACATGTTTATCTTTTCCACTTTTCGAAAATGGAAGGTTCAGGGCTCCACGGTTTGGGATTGGGTCAAGCGTCTATAAGCTATGGTGGCCACTTACCATCAGGCGGACCATATGTTTGTTGAAAAAATGGAATTATAAATAGTATTTCTCTGGCTCACACCAAATAGCCTTAGCGTAGCTCCAAAATATAATAACGGATATAAATACATATAATGATAGATAAGTATAATTTTGCAGAAATATCTATAAGCAGCCCTGACTCGGGTACAACTGGCCGTATTCATAAAACAAACATATGCCTCTAATTTTTTTTAAATCCAGGATCTCAAAGTAGGCGATGCCTTAAACAACGATGTACATACCAGTCCACTACGGAGATCGTCATTATGTGACTCTTTTACTAAAACCTTATTGTCTAATAATTTACAACACTTTTCGTTGTTTCCTAATTTCATAAAAGAGCAAACAAAAACATACAAAGACTCTTGCAACAATACAATAAGTTCCATGAAATAAAACAGTTACCAATTGGCGCTTTATTTTATCCTTTCACTCTTAGTCTAGCATATAATCATCGACTACTACCAAAACTTGAATACTAAGCATAGTTCTTTCAATGTTTGAACGTCTTAATATTAATCCTAAAATCGAGGTGAGAGCTGAAGTGCCGCATCTTCATTCAACTATACTTAACAAGAAATATATCACCATAATTCCACGAGACAAATTTATCTGTGCAAGTCACAATAAACCATCCAGCCCAAATACACTAAAACATTAAATCTTATTTATGCGAGGGCGTTAAACTATGGCGACCTAGAGTCACCTCGAGTAACAATCGCCTCGACACCCACAGTACCTACCTGTACATTTCACTGCGATTCGGCAACTATATTAATTACGGTAGACTCCACTAAGAATTGCTTGAATCCACATAGTTCACCGCCTAGCGAACAACACATCTGCCACAAGAGAAACGACTGGATAACCCCGACGCCGTTATCCGAGCACCTGAACCACTAGACATTTGTAAGTTCTTCAAACAATGCAGTAAAGTTCATATTGGCACATATATTCACAAAATCACCAAGTCCGGCTCGAAGGACCAAGCAATAAACACCCATTTTAGAGGCTTACCCAGCTCTTATGAACCTGATATATGGAGGTTAAAATGTGACGGATATAATGTTCGTAGTCACTGGATTAGAATGCCCGAATGAGAAATGTACTGAGCGGCTCTGGGAATATGTCACCGAACTGAGAATATCAGCCGTACCGTGAGGGCGATAAGGTCTCCGAGTTTATACCTGATCGCGGCGGCTCACCCTCAATAACAAAGATGCATCATTTATCTCGCGAAATACTTCGGGTCAGTTTCGTTTGAAATAGATTTCCTCACGGAGAATAAATTTTGAAAAAGTGCGATCTCACAAGAGTATTCCTTTACGTACAGCGTCCATAGAAACTTTGTGTTGAGTTAAAATTGAAGTTTTGTTTGTTTCTTTTGAAAAAATACATAAGGAAAGTTCAGCTTGTTGTGAATATGAATTTTTGATTCTTAATAAATATAATACCGAAGATCGTAGCAAAAATTCGTTCAATCATCGAAAGTGATAGTTTTTGACTCTTTGTGATCATCTATTAAATTTTCAAGTGTTTATTTCATCTATATGGGCCAGCACTGAAAATCAGCGATTTACTCTCGGAGTTAATGTTACGCTGCGTTTTCGCCCATTCGCATCGCTGCTGCACACGAGAATATGAGTATAGTTGTATAAATATAATTTGTTGCATGTTTTAAAGGATTTATATAATTGTAAAATTTGTCTTCAATTTGGTATGTGTGTGCATGTTGGTGTGAATAAAGTTTTATCTATCTATCTATCTAAAAAAAATGGTGGAAACTTAATTGCATTATTGAAGTGAAACTTCTTTATCGGCGTTGGAAAAAAAATTACCGTCACATTTTTCGGTTACGCGTCACATTTTTCCGTTACGCGCCATCTTTTTTTATATTAATAGTTGATAGCTGAATGATCACACTGTCGCCGGCGAGAACTCTCTCTACTCGTTTGTAGCTGAGTGACAATAGTTATTAAAGATAAGACTCGCTCAGCCAAACTCGCATAGCGATACTCGCTCAGCGATACTCGCTCAGCGGTACTCGCTCAGCGATACTCGCTCAGCGATACTCGCTCAGCGATACTCGCCCAGCGATACTCGCTCAGCGATACTCGCTCAGCTATACTCGCTCGGTTAAGCTGGCTTGGCTGTCAAAAGCCGTGCGCGTGCATTTTAACTCAGGACTGCCAATTCGTTTCTAGTTTCTACTCGCTTATCGTTCATCGTCGGAGGTGGAACATGTGCCTTAGATTACTGAGCCGTGTAATCATAACAGTTTCATAGGCAGTAATTTGTATTCATGTCTATGATAATAAAATCCTTTTGTTTAAACTTTATCTAATTTAACTTTATTTAACCAATTTCTGGAAAGTTGCATGTAGATCATTTTTCGAAAAATAAGGCCATAAAGAAGTTTCACTTCTTACGTGTGTACACTAGTACACGCACACATTTATTTTTTATTTTTTATTTCTTGGATAGTCATTTCTCATCCTACTCAGATCAGTAGCCTGATCTTTACTGCCTTATAGGTAATAAAAGGAAACTTGATTTTAAATTTAAAAATAGGCCTTTAATGCCAAACTTATCAATATCAGTTTCTGATATAGTTAACAAGTAATGATCGACCGTAAGTAACGAACAATCGCTTCAAGTATAAACGGCATTTTAAAAGCAATCGATGGTCAAGATTTTATTCAGATTGATCCAAGAGACGAAGCGTACCGGTAATGGGACTCTTACAATTCACACGAATTTTTAATCGATTTGATAAAAACAAAGCCTCCTCCATTTTGAAGTCGGTTAAAAAACAACCCATCACACAGCCGATCACGTCTATCAAATTAGTGAGACGGAAAACGTAGTAATAAATACTGTCATTTTTATAACAACTACTTTAATGAACCATGCTCTGTACCAATTAAAATAAACTGACGTCATTATAAGTCTTATTCGGGGAAGATTAGGATACCTCACGCAGGACAAATTATGCAAAGGGCGTCTCTAATTCAAGAATCCAGTTTGGGGGAAGGCAGTATTTCAGTTAATAAAGATTTATGAATGCAGCAATGCTTACCTACCTCACCTGTTGGTTTTACGAGCCACAAAAAAGCTGTAACCCTGAATACCTATTTAGAATCAGTTACAGTACATACTCGGCTTTCTGTATTTGCTTTTACTGCGTGGTTTTCGATAAATCGTAAATACACGTACCCAAATCACTGACTTCGTTGAACTTATTAATGTATTATTGTTCGTTTTATGATCATATTACAATGCAGGAAACTTCAATAAATCGATTGATAAAATTTGCATTGTTATTTGATTTTCGTGTAAATATATGCTGCAGTATCCAAGTTATGAGATGGCCAAGAACAACATGATGGAAACAATTTCAACTTCCCAACGTCGGTCGTTCCGTTATCACTTTTTTGTACGGAATCTTTAAAAACCTTCATACTGTACCCCTAGCACGAAGCATTATTGAATTCGAATAATTTGCGAGTGCGAAATGTCAATGTCACATTTTGTATGAAAACTTGAACAGCAGCGCGACAAAGTACGTAACGAGAATTAAAAATCAGTACACATTTGACAATGACATTTCGGACTCGCAAACGTTACGAATTCGATATTGGTTCGTGCTAAGGGTACGGATCTTTTTGGGGCTTTTTACGTATAAACTTATAATGATCATAAACGAGATGAAGCTTAGTGTCGCCGCACACGGGCCACCGACCACAACCACAAAACGCCGCCACCGGCATATTTCTTGTAGTTTTCATACATTTTATATGGACTCGCCACACACGGTACGCCCGTGGCCGCCACACGCTACAAATTGTCGTTGCTCGCTTCTTGTGGCCCGCACCGGCCACTTAATACACCGATACAAAACGCCGCCACACGTCACTCGCGCGATTCCCCACCCCTCCCTCCCTTACCTTAGTCGGCCGTTGTCGCGCGCTTCAGCCACTTTAGTAGTCGCTTCTAGCTTCTCGTGGCGCATTTGTGGCTGTGGCGTGTGGCCCGTGTGCGGCAACACTTAGAAATGTGATTGGAGCTACGTTGAGATCGCATATTCTGTTTCTCTTCTGGGCTTTAATTAACACAGTCCAACTTTTCTTTGCAGCGACAACTTTACTGTTTGCCGACCGCATAAAAGGCCTTGAATTCCTGGCAACACGACGTCAGTAAATTTGTGCTAGCCCTTTGGGGCCTTGTATGCGGTTAGGGTTAGGCAGCGACTAATCCAGATGGAAATTAACGCTACCCTAAGTTCGCCTATAATGTTGGGTAAGTTTAGTGCGGTTGATCCACCTTAGTGATTCGGTGTGGCGTTCCCTTCGTTTAAGAATAGAATTTACGACGGCAATCGATTCTGTAACGCCAATTTCCGGTCGGTAAAGTGCGGCTGACTTCTCTTTTAACAAATAATAGTAAAATACTAAAATTTATTTATATTTAAAAGTATCGTATATATAAGAAAATATTAGATGAATAAACGGAACAGAAAAAAGTATTCATTATACCTTATTAGTCTTACATACTTAGTATTATTATGTATATGTGTAAATATTACATTTTATTTAAGAGATTTATACCAATTACATACGGATGGATTGTTTGATGATCGCTTGTTAGGGATAGAAGTACCAATAATAAGTCACCTATTGTTTATTTAGTTAAGAAAAACCTGTCATTGGCCATACTTTTAGAAATGTATCTACTGTAAATTTTGTATCGGATAAACGCTGTTGGTTTTCTTAGAAGATAAATAAATAAATAAATACACTCTCCCTGCTATTTGAAATAGCACCTTTTAACTATATTTTTGTATTCTGTTAAATTATTTCCGAGTTCCTCCGTCTGTCTTTCTGTCCTTTTATTTCATTAAAAGCTATTGAGGTAAAAAGGGACCTCGAGAAGATAATTTTGTGTTTCAAATATGTATATAAGATGAATGGGAGATAAAAGTTTGGGTACAAAATCAATCCAGGTAAGCAGTTACATTATTTAATCATTCTTAAGGAACTTCGCTGCACTTCGCTTCTGAGTTTCATCCGCTATATTAACATCATATTCTCCTTAAGTATGAGGAGACGGGATTTAAAATCAAAGGTATATTCCAAGGAAAAAAGTGAGTTTTTTCTTACTGTACAGCACTGTCAGTACTTTTCGTAAGTGAAATTCTTTGTGAACGTCACATCCATTTCATAAATAAAAGATTGAACACACACCGAGATTTTTATCGTCAAAAAACTTTATGGATGTTTTCCCGCTGTGAACGTTAATAACTTTTTCCAAGTGACACGGCCAATATAAGAATTTTTTTGGAACTCCATTACTGAGCGATCGTTTCGTTAAGTGATTTTAAAGTTATTTTTAACGTAACTTTGAAGGTTTATTTTTTCATATTATAATACCTATAACACATGTATGAAAATATAAATAAAATGTGTATCTGAATGGTTTCCAAGATAACAAGTTCATATTTGAAATTTTGTTTTGTAAATGCTCACTTTCTTCTCACTCCAATAATTCAAAGTAATAACGGCTGCTAATATATCCAAATGAAAATTATCTCTTATCTATTAGACAAGTCCGTACGTCCGTCCGTGGTGCTGTTTCAGCGGCCAAACTGTAAGAGATAGATATAGAGAATGTTTAAGTTATAAGTTAAGAATAGTCTGATAAGACTACAAACCGGATGTGAGTAACGTAGCACTTCCGGTTTTCGAGAAATCACGTGATTTCTATTTCAAACGAAACCACACAAAATCTTCGAAGTTCTCAATTAACTAAATACTTTTTTTTTTGGTGAACATTTGGTTCACTGGTTTGCTAGTTATAATTAATGGCACATCGCAATGTCAATAGGTTTGTAAATGGTGAGTGTGTAATTTTTTTTGTATAGAAATGAAAATTACGTCTTTGTTTACACTTATTAATGAAAACTTTCGTAATTGATGCAATCTACTTCGGACTTCATAATCATTTTGATGTTGCTTACTTTGAAGGACAGAGCGGAGTTTTGAACGACAGATAAACAATAAAGCTAACGTTAATCCCCGCTGTTCCCGCACTAATATCGCCCTGCCGGTAGATTAGCCGCCATCATGGAACTTTATTGCGCGCGCCAATAGTTCTCTGTAAACGCTGTGTAACGTTTTATTGTTCTTTTTTCGAAATTCGAATCCACGAATGCTAGTTACGATTAAGCATTTTGTATCTGTCTTTTCTATTATTATGCAATTTGTATATTTCTAATATATCTACTAGCTATCGCAGCATGCATGCAAAACATGCAAATATTTTCTTAGAACATTAAATCTTAGTTGTGTATTCTGTAAGAACAAACTCACTTTTCACCACGGTATCCTCGGTGTGATTTAATATTAGAACACGAATTTTAAATAAATTTCAGATTGCCGTATTCTGCGGTGAAAAGTGATTTTGTTCTCACAGCATAGCACGGCAGATTATAAAACTTACATAGCACTCTTGAAGAAACATTTTTGATGTGTAACATAGTTCCTCTCGCTTTCCTGCAATTTGTGGGAGTGATTTCGTGAAATGGGACGGAAGTGTGTAACAGGAAGTTGCGAAAGCGCGCGCTATTTGAATTGATTTTAGAACATAATGTTCAAATGGCTTATTCCTTTTGTAGTAGGTTTTATTTCTTTTAGGTTACTAATATAAGGTGAAATTTCAAATGTTACATATCATACGCGACTACTGTAAGGCTCGCTCGTTTTTTCTGAAGTGAAACTTCTTTACGCACGCTTGACTTGGGGGGTAAGCTGGCGAATCCGTTACGCGTTACGAAAAGTGTTTTCAGGCGAGGCGAACGGGAGTTGAGTGGGGGATATAAGTAAGAGAAAGCAGTGCGCGCGCACATTTTCTTTCTCTCTTTCTCTTATAGTTAGTAAATGGAATATATATATATGTACATAAATATGGAGCTAAAACAGTTTCACTTCAGTCGTGTGGTTTTTGTTTTTTCCCAATAGAATTTTTAAATAGTTTTTTATTCAAATAGTTTGTAGTTTAATAACTAATTCCGTATAAGTAAACAAAACTGCTTCCGTCGAAAGTTTATTTTGGACTGCCGGCCGTCTCGAACTAAGATCTTCTATGCCTGGAGTAGATTTAATGATTTTTATAATGAAGATTCTGAAAAAAATCGCGTTACTGTTTTCGGATAAAATTAAATTAGTTGAACTTGTTTCTATTCGATAAGGCTTTCACGCTCACGTTGCAGTTAGAAAGGTAAATGAGATAATATTTCATCTGCGACCCCGTCGGTGCTCATTTCATTCTGCATTTTATCACAAAATTTATAGATTAAATTATTCATTGTCATCTACAAATTGTCAGTATTCTGCTGCTTCCTCAGTTATGTATGTATAACAACTCGTCCTGAACGAATGAGCGAATGATTTATCAAAATTTATCATTAAAATCTGCAATATTGTTAAGTAAAAATATTTTTTAAATGGTAACATATATAATTATCATTAGTTTACTACTGAGTTACGGACATCCTCTGTGGATAAAATCATGCATAGGGACTATGAGGCAATATCGTTTAGGGAATACTTACATCTTTAGATTTATTTTATTTATTTATTTATTTTCATTTGGGAAACATACAGTTTTACACAATTCAATTAAATAACACTTATTACTTTTTCATAGACCAGTTAAGTTTCCACAGACTAAAACATACACTTAACATAATTTACTTAAGATTACGTACAATATTTAGAGTTATGTGAATAAAAAAAAATTACTAAGTGTTAGGGTAAAACGACCTTATAGCATTCATTTCTAAATTGATTGTAAGAAAGGCAAAATGTATCCAATCCCCTGAAGTATTTATTATAGCTGTGACATGCTCTAGAAATGAAACTATTTGCAGCAGACTTGGTCCTGCTGAATTGTATTGCAAATGTGTTGTCAGACCTAGTTCTATTTGGACAACGGAAACCAATCCTCTGCAAAAGGAACGCCGAAACTACAAGGTCATTAATAAGTTTGTAAAGAAATAATTGATCTCTAACAGTTCTGCGATGTTGCAAGGATGTAACCTGTAACTTTGCTTCACAATCATTAATAATCAAGTTAACATTAATTCTGTTTTCTAAGTATTTACAAAGTGCTGAATTCTTTCAGTAGCATCAGTGTATGTATTATACTGTGGATTCCATACACAAGAGGCATATTCAAGGTGTGGTCTCACAAATGCATTATACAGTATTATCAAAGGAGATGAAAATAAAGCCTGTTTTAGATCTCACAATTTTCAGCGGCGATATCGAGACATGAGTAAGATTGAGTCTAACTAGACAGCGCACTACATAAGCCGCACTCTTATAAAGCATGATTCACGCTACACCGTGTCGCGACCGGGCACAGTCAAACATTTTGTATGAAGTAATTCACACGGTGCACGGCCGAGTCACGGTCATGAAATACTTCATATAAAAAGTATACCATAGTGTTTGGCCGTGCCCCGGACGGGGCCCGGCTGGGGTATGGCCCGGTCGCGACACGGTGTAGCGTAAATCATGCTTAACGCTACGCTGACACTGATTATCGCGTCCGATATTCAGCGTAATCCAATGTGAATGGCCAAAGAACGAATGAACTGGAGATAATAAATTCATCAGTCACCCACCCCAGTATTGGCCCTTGTTACTTAACAACCAAAAGAGGTTATATTTTAACTTAAGTTTAAAAGTTGAGTGTGCCTTCCAAGTTTTCCTGTTCGTTAATGGGTCTGCATATACCATTTGTCTCTAACTCTCGTTCAGGTTGACTGGTAGAGAATGCCTATGGCATTAAGATCGCCGTTTGCATATGTATGGCAATAAAGTTTAAATAAATAAAATGCATTGCTTGTGTATAGATGAGGTTCCTTTGTATTTTCTTATTAATTGCCCCCTGTTCTTTTTATTACATTAATGGTATTGAATAATTGTATTTTAATCTTATCAGCTTCTGCTACTACATCTAAATACGTTTCGAGGTTTTTGCATGATTCAGTAACAAACATAATGTCGATGAGTAAGGTTTCAGTCCCCCACCCCCCTTCAAAAGGTTATAAATTAATTCAAAAATATGTGTTAACGCGAATCTACAATCGGTCCATCATCGTCGTCCGTTCATACATTCATTCTATACCCATTCGTTACTACATTCACTCATTAGTTTTATATAGATTCACTTTTTTACTTGCGATTCGAATTCAAAAGACAACGTACGCACATTATTTCATAAAATCTGTATTCTACTTTGAATAATATTCTACAATCTGAATATATGATATATAATAATCTGATATCATATATAAAGAAGATACTAAGCTATCGAACAATATGAATATGAAATAAACCTATTTGTAGTACTTTTTGTCTTAACACAACGCTCCTATCACCAACAAATACACTTTAAAAATAACTCCAAAAATAATTAATTGGATTTTTTTGCTGCGTTGAAATGATATCTAGTTTTGAATTTCCATTCTCTACCTGGGGCAGCGACAAAGCACTCGTCAACTTGAAATCTAAAAATAGTTTCGTGCAGCGGAAAATGGCGGGCAAAACAAACTAACTGGCTGGGTCGCACCGCATTCGATTAAAGAGCTTCAACCAACACAACTAAAAGGTTAATTAAAACGTCCGTTGGCCCAGCAAACTGTATGAAGCCGCGTTAGATCTACAAGCCACATTTGAGGTTACCTTCTTTTGAACGTTATCGGATAACTAGCCTTGCAAAAGTGTTCAAATACTTATTTAAATTCAATATTCTTGAGTGAAATCCATTTATCAAAGAAAATTTTAATAACTATTGCGTTTGAATAATAAATTGTTCTATCTGCGGATTCAATGTACCCTACATAGTACAGATTGTGTTCACTGGTAAATTAGCTGTAACTGCATTTTGCGGTTATTTTCGGTCCGAAGCCAACATAATAACGAAAGTGTTCGTAATAGTACATTATGATATAAGTGCGGTAAGTTGAGAATTACAGCTGAGGCGATATTGTTAGCCCGAGCCGTAGGTAAGGGCTATAAGAAGGCAAAGGCTGTAATTATCAAACCGCACGTATGTCATACGACGTTTTATAACACATTTGCGAGGAAATAATACTACCTACGTATGTGCTTTATGAAAATGAATTTGCACCTTTGTTTGTTTTCCATAAGATAAAATTTTGATACGCTTCACTGTAAGTATCTATCCGTGGATTTTTCGGGCAAGAGGCTTAACGTAGCCTTTTTCAACTTCTGGCTGTGACAAATTATTTTTTTAGGCAAAGGAACAAAAAACAGCAAGTGTTACTAATAAGTAAATTAATATTTTTATGAATTTGTTATCCATACATGGTAGTAATTTATTGTCAAATGTATCAAATTAATGAATTAAATGTTTATATGTTATATTTTATCTCCCAAAGTTAATTTCATCAATAAAATGTTGGTTATCTTTCTGACATAAAACTCTTTGCTAAGGTTTAAAAAAAGTCTCGTTCGTTTTAGACGGAACATAATAAGCCGTGCGTTTTACTTTACATTACTTTACCGCACGCGTATGTAATGTGATAGATAATGATATTGAAATTGGTTCAATAAGAGACGCTTTACGAGCATAAAATATTAAACACCTTTCACGTTTTAATTACGAACACATAATCTATAATATTAAACTTTACTTTAACTTTTTTACTAATGATAAAATTTTAAACTGCTCTCGAGATACTTTAAAATATTATTTTGGTCAACATCATTAGTGACTTATGTATTTCTCTAGACAAAGTCTAAAAATTCAATATTTTTAGTTACAAATTAACTTGGAAAAGTAATTGGTATGACTTTTTACCAACACATACTTACCTCCAATTGCATTAGGGTTTAGGTATTTTCTGTTACATGTGTATTACCACCTTTAGTACCATGATAGTGTGTCCTGTGCTTTACTCTATAACTGGGAAATATTATATTCTTAATCAGTACTAAGAGAAAAACGTAAAAATGTAATTGTGCTGATTGTGCTCTGAATAATAAAAATGTGATTAAACATTTAATACGAATTTTACTGTGAAAGATCTCAACATTTTCGATGTCTGTTTTTAAACTTAATCTTCATTTCAAGTTTATAAGAATTTCGTACAAAATTTTATGAATACAAATATGTTCTTTAATTTATAATTTCTAGTTTAATCATTAAAAGAATAATACTTTTGTATTTTGAATTCTTTCTATAACCATCACTTTCAAGTGTTTAAGAGTTTTGAAAAGCAAAATTTATTATACCTCATAATCTAGCCATTAAACTCGGATCACTGACTCAGTATCGATATTTCAAATCGTTTACCAACTTCAATAGCTCACTAAACAGCAGCCATGAATTGTAAATCGATTCCAAAGGGTCATTAAAACTTACAAAGACGCGAATTTATTTTCAGCTTTATGCAATCAGTTCGTATTATGACAACATACAATTTATCAAACAAAATCTCTTTAATAACGGTTTTCATAATGTTCAGGACTTTGAATATTGGTGGAGCCATCTAGCGACGAGAAGCGAGGAGGTGAACGTTAATTCTACACTCACTCCGTTCAATCATCAGTCTCCATTCAAGATTCAATCAACATTAAATTAATTCGCTTTCCAACTATTTTTACGTAAACAAATTTATAACACATTTGCTCGTAAAGCGTCTCTTATTGCACCAATTTCAATATCATAATCTTTCACATTACACACGCGTGCGGTAACGTAAAGTAAAACGCACGGCTTATTATGTTCCGTCTAAAAACGAACGATACTTTTTTAAATCTTAGCAAAGAGGTTTTATGTCAGAAAGGTAGTCAATATTTTCTTATTAAAATTAACTTTGGGAGATAAAATATAATATATAAACATATTTTTCTAAATGGCTTCGCACGGCTTGTGCATTTAGTCAATGTCAAGTGTTAAAATGTTTACAAACACATAGCACTCGTGGTCAAAGTAATAAATTAATTCAAAGTAAGTGGCAGTCAAGTCAATCCCCCTTTTGCTATGTTTTAGTAAAAGTGTGGGGATTTACTGGAACCTCCCCGTGGACTTCTTGAGGGAGCGTCGAAAGACTCCGCTATTTTGTTTCACTTGCCAACACTTGTGCATGTTTCCGATCACTTAGTGGTTAATAATCCACCATTATTAGACACTAACATCCGCCATAACACAATTTTTAACAAGAAAAACAAAAATGCTAAAGTGACGCTCTCCGATCCCGCCAAAAAGTCATATAAACATTTGATTCTTTCATTTGATTCATTTTGACAATAAATTACAACAATGTATCGGTAACAAATTCACAAAAATATTAATTTACTCTATTAGTAACACTGGCTGTTTTTTGTTCCTTTGCCTAAAAAAGCGTTGATGCGCGCGCATCGTTAACCTGTGAAAAAGTTATTTCTTTTTCTTTTCGCTGTATTGTTTTTATTTGAAAATATTGTCAAGTATTAACGAATTTATTAATTTGACACCGCAGAAAGATGTCGAAAAAGGCTACGCTAAGCCTCTTGCCCGAAAAATCCACGGATAAATATTTACAGTCAAGCGTATCAAGATTTCATCTTATGGAAAACAAGCAAAGGTGGAAATTCATTTTCAGAAATTACGTACGTAGGTAGTATTATTTCCTCGCAAATGTGTTATAAAACGTCGTATGACATACGTGCGGTTTGATAATTACAGTCTCTGCCTTCTTATAGCCGAAGCCGTAGGTGAGGGCTATAAGAAGGCAGAGGCTGTAATTCTCAACTTACCGCACTTATATCATAATGTACTATTATTGTATAAAATAAATCCAAACAAACAATCCATCAACTCGGCAAAAAATGTAAATTTATAAACAACATTTATCGTATGCGCTTACTGTTTCCCATCACAACAACTGGCAGGTGTCTCTCGCTCCGTAATTTCCTAAATCCCGAAACCCGCGGAACAAGAGTCAAAGGGCAGGATTGTTTACAAAACAGAGGAGAAAATCATATTCATTTTTAGACATTTTAACGTCCCTTTGTGGATACCGTTACCGAGTTAAGAAGTGGTTTGGAAAAAGATTATGAAATTGACAGACATTTTCATATTTAAATTTTATTTATCTGGAAACATTAGGTTCCAGTGGGATTCACAAAATACTAACTAGAACGCGAACGAAGTCGCTAGTGATAATGACTACTGCTTTTAATCTATACTAATATTACAAAGAGAATATTAGAAAGATTTGATTGTTTATTTGTTTGTTTGTATTGAATAGGCTCCGAAACTACTGGACCGATTTGATAAATTCTTTCACATTTAGAACTTACATTATCCCTGATGAACATAGGCTATAGAGTGTTTTCAAAAAAGTTAGGGTTCTGTATAGAAACTACGATAATGTAACCCGATGAGTGAAAAAAATACCAAAAAATAACCTTATATCGCGTACGCTATGGAAGTCAATGACAATGAAGAAAAGTGATATGCTAAAGTTTCATAGAGGATATCAATATCAACACTCTTATGTCACAACTAGAGATCTCGTGTGGTTTCACTCCATTTTAATTTTAGGAAAAAGGTTATAGGCGAGTTAAACTTAAAAGATAGACACATGCTGTCGCGAACTTTTTCATAGAACTTTTAAATGGGAACAATTCTGTCATACATGATTTTTGTGTAACTTAAACCGTTTACCCCGCGCACGCAACGAAAGCTCACAAATGGAATATTTTTACCCATTATTGCAACATTTTTCATTGATGCTCTGCTCCTCCTGGTCCAAAAAATATGTTTATGTTTTGGCACGGGGACAGGAGGAACATGATAAGTATCGATATCATAGGTTTTATTTCAACATGACATAAATCTTAATAAGGTAATTAATGCATTTGGTTTTGATTGCCAAAAAATAAAACTATTCTTAATTTCCCAGTAAGTGGTAAGGGTCGACTAAGGGATACTACATTTGAAGAATATTGGGCAAAGACCTGGAAACCAATCTTAACTCCGTTTAAATATCCTAAGGTTTACGACGATTTAGTGATCACACAGCTCCGTCCACTCCCTCGGGGATAACGGACGTGAATTTTCCTTCTAACATACAAATTTTGACTGCCTTTATTTCAGGTGATAATACTACTAAGAAGGTCTGCTCGATAAATTACCACGCATAATTATTGTATCATAATTCGTCAAAACGCCAATCACTACCTATTTGATTTCGTTACGTCGTTTACGTCAAAATCTAAACGGTACACCTAACTTTCATTCGGTTGATCCAAGTCAAACTGCGTTGGAAGAGTTTAATTGCATGATGCAATTAACACCGAAGGAGATGCAGCTGATGGTGGTCTATTGACCATTCTCCCACCGACGCATGCGCTGTGGTGTGCACGCGTCATTATGAACATGAGCTGGGTGCAATGACATAAATGTTCGTCGTTACGGTTATTATTCTAAGATGAAATCGGTAGAACTCTGAAGATATTTTGATTATCATTGAATATGGCCAACATTGCGGTAGCAGTTACTTCTGGAATAACGGCCATATTGTTAGTAAGGTGTCTCGGAGCTGGAATGATTTTCCTGTCTAAAGATTTCGACCAAACAATTCGCCGTTACGGTAAGTGTGCCAGATCTATTAATTGCTTCTCGGTACTTAACTGAGCCATCCCAGAGGTACAAGCAATATTCCACACAAAACCTCACTTGCGTTTTGTACAACAAGCATAAAGCGTGAAAAAAGATTAAGTTGTTTTGAAGAATGATTTTGCTGTCAAAGGATTTCCGCCAAACAGTGACAATTATTCCAACATTGACTACTGCCAATGCAATAAGGGGTTGCCTCTATTAATCAATTTGTAACTCCATGTAATGAATTTTCAGCTGGGAGTAAATATGAGAGTTACATGCTGAACGATCAATCTACTGAAGATTCCTCCAAAAATTGTTAACTATGGTAAAACCTGTGTTCCCGTGGAACGGATAGCTTTCATGTCTTCCAAATTATTGTATATAAGCGGTACGAAGTACGCCGCCTCAGCTAGTATGTTATAAGAACTAATAAAATTAAATTCAACTCCTATTAAAGTTTTTGGAATTCGGTTAAAAATAATGCATTGATCCAATTTAAAATCAGAGTACCAATTTTCATTCAATTATATTCGCACTCCCGTCACCCTCTTCAGCGTAATAGCACAAAAATCTTCAGAAAATTTGCGCTTCAAATCCACCATCCCTTTTGGTAATCGAAACCTATATCACCTACTAAACGAGCGGACACCTTAGAAGGATTATTAAAAGGTCCCCAGTCAACGTTTCTCACAAATCATTCGCATACGAATTGCACTTTTTTAACATTGCCTCCGTCGCACGGGTCTTTACGTGAATTGGAACGAAGCGTAGGACCGTTGGTGATAACACATCAGTAAAGAAAAGGCAGTGGCAAAGCTTCAGGCAGGGCTCATATGTGAGTAAGCACTGGTGGCCTGTCGCCGCTAAAAGGAACGATTCTCTACGAACGTGACAGGCCGCCAGTGCTCGACACACACGCGCAATTGTATGAAGCTTATAGCCTATGTGCCTTCTTTACTCGTGTAAGGGTAATAGGGTGAGGATGGGGGGTGGTACAGGGGGGTAGAGCTGGGCCAGTGGGGGCATGAATGGCCGGCCTGCCACGTGCGCATGCCTTTCATGTCGAGACGCACCGGTGCCCGTTCGCCCTGTTTTTATTTTTAATAAGCGTGTTTAAATGATCCACTGACCAATGTGCATGAATTAGGGATCACACGTGACGAGCGACGTGTTTTGATACGCCCTTAACTTATTCATTTTTGATCGTAATTTAAGGTCAATGTGTTTCGACAGTTCACGAATTGGTATAATAACGCGTGCATGCATATCGTGTATGATTTTGTTTTCAAGCGGTCACATAATGATATGAATTTTATGCGGTTCATAAATGTTAATTAACAATTTTCCAGTCAGTACTTCTATTTCGTGATATTTTATCATTGAACATTTTACCTTACTGATTTGTTTTTATCTAAAAAATCCTTGTTCTTAGAAGTTACTAAACAGTTAACCGTGTTTAAAACGATACGAATTCAAACTAGCATTGCCTTATCTTTGGCCATGGGAGGTTCATGGGATTTGCGATTGCCACTGCCTTTAACGTATTCTGACAGCGGTCTGAGCCCCATTTCAACAATTCCCTATACAATTCGAAAAAAGGCGGCTTGTTGCCGACATTTTCTGTCCATGACGTTGAAAGTGCTTTATAAAAAGACTGCTTTTGTTTTTCATTATGGTTATTCATTAACAGAACATATTTCACTAGATAAATACAAATGCAAAATTCGCTAAAATCGATGTATATGCAATTAAAATAATGGAAAGTTAGAAAGAGCTTCGATTCCCATTCAACTGGAATATAAATACATATAATCCTTGTATTTTAATTTAATGAAACTCAGAATATCAGCAGTTCAATATAACTCAGACAATAAATATTAAAGCGATAGCAAAATGGATAAACAGATTGATACACATATTGAGGTGAGTCATTAGCGTGTTCGTACTCCGAGTGAGGAAGTTATACAACTTTGCAATGACTGGTCATAGGTCGACCATAAAGCTAGTAAGTATCTCAAGCTGAGGTACTATCAGCCAATTTGATTCCTGACCCACCATAATAAGCCTATTTTCTTTCAACTATTGCAAAACAATAAGGTAAACTTCGTTTATATATGCGTATAAGTTTTCCAGCCGATTCTCTAGCCAAGTTCTACTGTACACTCAGGCTTTATTTATGTCATAAATCAATACTGAATAGTTTCTCTACAAACTTATCTATATTTTAGATGTATAAATAAAAAACCATTACTAAATATGATAAAATTAAAATATGAAAATAATTTTCTCAACTCGTGGAAGAAATCATCAACTTACCTTACACACATGAAAGGATAATAATTGACGTAACAGATTTTGCCGCCACCAGTGACTTATTGTTGACGTTATATTATTTGGAGTTTGGATTAAATATGTATATGTATATGTCCATAGACTAAGGATTTTCTTATTAATTTATCAAAGTTTTTCTTAATGTTGAGAAATATTTGAGGCATGTTTCCTTGTTATTAGAAGGCCCTAAGTACAAAAACGCATTCTCTCCAAAAGAAAAACTCTCTGTTTTGACAATTTAATCGAATTATGGAGCAAATGCACCAAAAATCAATTCGTTGGACAGTACATCTGGTATAATGTTATCATAAAAACCTGCTTTTGCTTTACCAGGAAGATCATTGGAGTATGATCACTAAATGAAATTCAAATTAGAGACGATGTTTGATTCTGAAAACATATTACATTTACCGCCTTTACCCTATCTATCTATCTACATCATATCTATCTATCTACATCATATCTATCTATCTATCTATCTCCATCAATAAAAACAAACAGAGAGCTTTATGAAATAAAAATATTGGCATTCAAAAGAGTTTTTATATGCGCTCGTATTGCTGAATTACGCAATTTCAACGAGAACCGAAATTATAACAGATAAATTACATGATCCCCCAGCTAGGGCGAAAGAGAATTTACAAGTACCCGCTAAACAGGTACTGCAAAATTACACAAAATTAATTTAATCGTTGTAAAACGTAGTGGTTTATGTTTTGTTAGTTGTAAATGTGTGCATTCGCGACATCAGAATCTTCCTCTTAATCTTTTTAATTAACGAATTGTTTTGTCTGTCTTAATCAAATGACAAATAGCATTTGACTGATGTAAACAAAACAATGCGTAAGTGACGAAAATAAATAGTTCTAATTAATGTGTAACCGAACACTTGTTTATTTTCTCAAATCGGTTCACGTTCAGTAAATTTTAGCTTGATAATCGCCTTTATTATTATTAAACATTTATGATTAATAATTCATCCATAATCTCTGAAACAAAATAACTAAATGTGTAAATATGAATTCACGGACGCAGAATGAGCTAAGTACCTGCGCCACCCTTAGATTAAAACAAAAAGGGTAGATACGGTACGCTCATACTTGCATCAAACAAAAACTGATCCCACGGCAGCGCGAACGGGACGGCGAGATCCGCGTCACTGCATTACCGACCGAGCGAAACAGCACGTTAAGTTTCAACGGCAGCGCGAACGAGACGGCGAGATCCGCGTCACTGCACTACCGACCAATGACGCGACCAGTACTCGACGTCACTACCAAATAAGATTCAAAACAAACACCAATTTTTATGAAAAAATATATTTTATAGTACTTACGAATGAAAAGTGATGCCGTGGGTTTTATTTTTAGTTTTTGAGCGATTTGAGCACTTTTTAAAAACACATTAAGGCATTGTTTTATCATATAAACACAAAATATTAGCAATATTTCTCTTTGGCGTTCACATGTACGTCGTTTGCATGTCGAGTTGTGACTAAAGCGATTAGGGCCGCGATGCGGCACATTTATCCACCGATTGGACTCACACACACTTTTAGAATAATTGATAAGCTCAAGAAAAAAAGCTAAAAGTTCGTACGAGTATATCTACTAGTAGTTCTACAAAGTTCTGTAATTTTCAAAATTTTACATTTTTATAGGCGCTTTGAAGATGATTTTTGTCATAACTACATTAATTACTAGATTAAGTGTGATATATTATTCCTTTTTTAAACAAAAAAAAGGACCTTCAAGAACTCGATGATTTAACATACAAGAAAATTCCTGGCATTATTAACCTAAGTTTGGATTTAATAGCATTTATGACTTCAAAGAACTCTATGAGCGAGTTGTCTTAATATAAAATAATTCTTATTTATAAATACGTGAAGGAAGAACTTTCATATTCCTTTGAAGCTTATTTTGCTCCTGGATGACTTTGATATTTTTGCATATTTAAAGTTTAAATGGAGAAGGAATGCAGAAAGCTTATATTAAAATATTTTATTTAACTTGCAATGTATGTTGGTCTAGACGAATAAACTAACGTCTGCGTTCAATTAACATTTAAATAGAAGCTTGCTCTTAATAAGATTTCGAAATATGAACGTATTTTTTTTATGTAAATACCACAAACTTCCATGCGTTAAAGACCTATACAATGATTTTTAACAAGAACTTTACTCACAATAATATAGAAGTAACCTCTTTGAAATATGAACTAAAAAGATCAAGTTTTCGGCCACTTGTCATAAAAATTAAAAAAATTATAAAGTACTGTGAATATATATTTATCAAATAATAATGATAATAGTTAATGTTCTGTCCTAATCTCATGATATGATTGCAGAAAACACAAGAGTAGTTACCTAATGCGTACTCCATTCATTAGTAGAACGCCTTTCAGAAGAATATTAAATCAGGCATTCAATTAATGGGTGCTACCTATTTGAGAGTGAAATCTGTCGGGCAAAGCAACAGCCTCCGAGGGGGCGTTACTATGGCAACGGACCACCTCGATTTTTGCCCTAGTTAGACCCCTGGGCGGTCCGCAGTGGTGCCAAGTACATCTAACACGCAACGATTTACGTAAAAGGTTCAATTACAAAACGTAACTTTTCGTGATTGTATTGGAGTTTTGATTGGTGAACAAGCCAACACGAAGTGAGTTTAGGTATCAGAATTGGGCATACTTAGCACAGCCAACAGCGATACTCACTATTCATTACCTACCCACTATATTAAATGTTACTATTAAATAAAATATTAGGAATTCCGAATATTGCGCCGATGGAGTTTCAATAATTAGTTACCAAAAGAACCGATGGCATTATGCGTGATTTTATTTCTATTATTATTTTGTAGTTTACTAACATCCCCTATAAAGTATAAAATTGCCACCTTGCATGAGCATTTTAAACGTTCGCTATTTTGGAACACTTGTGACGTCATAGTTTATAACAACCAAAAAAACACGTCGACAGTTACTAGGTGACACTAGAGGGTACACGCGCACTAGGAACTCGCACCAGGTCTCGTTGAATTTAACATATCCGTAAATATGGCGTTTGATCGTTGATTTGTTGTTATGGACTTCTACAACACAACCGCTGTGTCGCGTTTCAGCTATATTTGTATTCCCCACAGGATTAGCACTTACCAATAATAAAAAAAAAAAGAAACTGTTCCATAGGTCAGCCACCCGCCACGAAGGGCATAACTAAATTGACCCTTTAACATCTAGCAATTAGGGTTCACAGATCCTTGCGGCTGAGTCGCGATTCGTTCCTAGAATGATGCGCGAGGCTATTGAGATTAAAAAATATCCTAATTTCAATAGGGTGGTTGGTGTGTACCACTGGCTTGGGAACCCAGCATACAAAAGATAAAACCCCAACCCCGAGCACACACTGCAAGACCAACAGATACTTTTAGTTCTTTTTGTTTGCATAATTTAACTGAAGGAGATAGAAAGCCTCCCTGAATTTGTTTCGCCAGTTCTTCTCAGAAAGGTCTCCCAATTTTAGAACCGGTGGTAGTTTACGGTAGTTAGGGTCAAATAAATAAACTCAAAAATACAAAAAAGAATTTTAAATAAAGTACTTTATTAACTAAATTAACTAATAAATTCATACATAGACAATAAAGTTTTAAAAATCTTCCAATGAAATATCCGAACGCTCAATAAAAATCTTTCGAAGGTAGCTCGACACGATAAATAAAAAAAAATCATTATTCTGACGATGCAGACCTAAAAAGGCTGCGAAACATCAATAAATAAATAAAGTTCGTGCATTAACCAGTTAAAACTAATTTTATTTAATAAGGGTTACCATCCCTTTGGTCTTAAATCTTTTGTTCGATTTTTTCCGGCTTTTTGCGCTTAGTGTGATGATTGTGCAAACCACATAATAAATATCAAATCGGTTTTTGATTTGACGTTATTTTAAACATAGATGAACTTTACTAATTTCGTAAGTGATTTCTCCTACTTTGTATAGTTATAAAGTAAATTTTACTAGAAAAAAATCTATTCGGTCCAGGCATCAGCCAAGATCAGGATATATTTAATCAATGTTTTGAAAAGAGTACTTCTGTACTTAATTTTATATTATTAGAGCAGAGAACTGTACCCCTAGCACGAACCAATATCGAAATTATATCGTTTGCGAGTCTGGAGTGTCATTGTCTTGTCAATTGTGTGCTGATTTTAGTTCTCGTTACGCACATTGTGCCACTGCTGTACAAGTTTCCATACAAAATTTTACATTGACATTTCGGTTTTCAAACTATTCGAATTCGATAATGGTTCGTGCTAGGGGTACAGATGATGGAGACACATTTTCAATAAAACGCACATTTTTAGTGTTCCCTTTCCAAAGGCTGACAAATGGAAAGACAAAGTTAATTAGTACATTAGTACAGAATAAAAAAAAAACTATAAATTTATTTCTTAGGTTTTCACGCACATCACTCAGAAAATAAAACATGAAAATACTATAGTCGTCATTCCAATGAATCAATGGTGTCGATTCTGGTTTCGATTACGACGACGAAGACGATTCTTATGAAACTAGAAAACTAACTTTATTATCAGTATGTCCTTTTCATCTGTATAGAGAATGACAAGGATACACTGTTTTTTAATAAAAATATCGTTTTGCTAAGTACGCTATTAATATTTTTCATTAAGGCTTCAAACTAAGTAAATAGCTTTTGTAACAAGCGCTCATAATACAACGGCGGTATACAAACTTAATCCATCCGGCTCTAAATTAATGAAGTATCCGCCTTAGTTTTCAGAGACCAATCTCAAAACATTATTATGCACATTTAAGTTTTTGCCTATAGATGCATAAATTTAATGTGAAATAAATGTAGTCCACATTGCTCTGCACACAAAGCTACATATAAGTTTTAATTAATAAAAAAAAACTTATTTATTTACCATATATTTATAGGTAGTTCGGTTAGACTGCTAAACTTGAAGAAAATTTAATTGACGAGATATTTATCTCTTATGGAATTCCTCAGGGTAGTGTCTTGAGGCCGACTCTGTTTCTGACATATCTTATTCTTGCTATGGGCGTTTCCTCAACTCGGCGTCCATAATTATAGCGCCTGTTTTGCGTGAAGAAGTTTTCAGATATATAATAAAGGCACAATAATTTAAAAAAAAATCCTCAACAAAATACAATTCGTCACCTTATCTAACCTTTAAGTTACTAATTGTATTTTAAGTGATCATTTATTATTTTTAGGGTTCCGTACCTCAAAAGATAAAACGGAACTCTTATAGGATCACTCTGTTGGCCGTCCGCCCGTCTGTCCGTCTGTCAAGACCGTTTTTCTCAGGAACGCATGGAGATATCAAACTGTAATTCATATTTAATAATCATATCTACTGTCCCTTGGAGCTGTGAAAAAATCAAACTTCTAAGCCAAAGCAATCAAAAGATATAGCCGTTTATACCGCAATTTTTCGAAACTCGCACGGGTATCAAAACCTACAGGGTACTTCCCGTGAACTTAGAATCTTGAAATTTGGTACGAAGTAACGTCTTATAGTACAGATAAAGGAAAACTTGCGAAAACCGTAAATTTTAAGTTACATCAAATAATAAAAAAATATTTTTGAAAATTTTAAAGTTACTACCTCTTTTCTCATGAACGTGTAGAGGTATTAAATTGAGTTTGTACAGAAACATCGGTGCACGAATCCGACTCGCGCTTGGCCGGTTCTTTTAGGATCATTAAAATCCAATAAAATAAAACATCTATATATATAAAAAAGGGTGAAAACACTAAAACATTCTAGTATGCCAATGATATGGCATTAGCATTTTCTGATGAAATTTGGAAGAAAGTTAAAATTAAAACAGTATTAGGTCTTTGGAAAGTTGCTAGATGGCTGAGAGAAAGTTTTCTTTTTTCATTTGCGTTAACGATATACGAATATTATTATATTTCCTATTTGCTCCCTTTCGCGGCAAACAATTAGCTCATCTGCATTTGTACATAGCCAATTCATATAATACGAATGCTGAAAATCAAGACCTGCCTAAAACATAATTTCTTCCTTGATTATAAGAGAGATAAAAATCAGGATGCATTTCATCATCATCATCATCAACCTATTAATGTCCCCACTGCTGAGGCACAGGCCTTCCCTATGGATGGAATAGGGAGATTGGGCCATGACCCACCACGCGGGCCCAGTGCGGATTGGTGGGTGCTAACGACTGCAGATGCAACCGGGACCAACGGCTTAACGTGCCTTCCGAAGCACGGAGGTGCTCGAGATAGTAAATTTTGGTCACCCAACCAATGACCGACCACTGCGAAAGTTGCTTAACTTCAAAGATCGCAGCCGAACGCGCTAACCAGTTGCGCCATCGAGCTCCTATACGATCTAATGAAATGAAAAGGAACCAAAAGAACGAAACGGCATTAAATGAATTTTGTAGGTTAAAATGAAATAAATCATTTATTTGCTTCAAAATGTAAAATGCATAAAAGAGTATAAGTTTTATCGCCATATTTTTCCGAAAGCATAAGTAATTTACGTACAAGAGTTAATTGAAAGACATTAATAAAATGGGAATACATTTAAAGCCAACAAAATTGAGTTCATAAATGTTGTTCTCGCTCACAAACAACTCTACAATTTCCCGAAGGGGCGATTGGGAACGCATTACCTCACAACAATTGATGAGAGTACTTCACGGTCTCAGGGCAGACAAATATTTTATGCATTATAATATCCCTGTGTAGCTACTACTTGTGTCAGGACTTAATACAAGGTGTAAGTATAATGCCCTCATTCATTTTATAGCAGATTATTATATTTATAATTTTAATTTTTTAAGCATGTAACTGCTTGATGTTTAAATCTAAACAAAATATAACCAGAAAAAAATCCACGTGGACCAGGCAGCAGACGGGACGCGAACCCGCACCCTTCGCAATCCGGGCGAATGCACTGACCAATTATGCTACCACGGCCCTGATGGCCGCGCCGAAATTCTTCTAGCCATTCTTAAGCTGCAAGGCAGCGCCATCTCTTCGCTTTAGAGATAAACCACAATGTCAAATGAATACTTTTACAAGTATTAAACATTTGAAAGAAGAGATAGCAATTATAGTTTTACTTTTAATTTTTTAAGCATGTAACTGCTTGATGTATAAATCTAAAGAAAATATAACTAGAAAAAAATGTAGTTTACCTATAATGCGAAGAGATGGCACTGCCTTGCAGCTTAAGAATGGCTAGAAGAATTTCGACGCTGCCATCAGGGCCGTGGTAGCATAATTGGTCAGTGCATTCGCCCGGATTGCGAAGGGTGCGGATTCGAGTCCCGTCTGCTGCCTGGTACGGGTGGATTTTTTTCTGGTTATATTTTTTTCAGATTATTATATTTTACTAAAGTATTATTCTACTTAATATTTACATGTAAAAATGAATGATTGTCAATTATTTACTTCATAAATGCGTAATTGAGTATTCTCAATATGTAAAAGGGTCATATAAGTTCAGTTTCCGATAGCCGACCTGTTGCACTAGCAATGTACACAGCTACTTTGGATTGCGGAAGAAGCCAAAGATCTGTGTCAATACACAATATTTTAACTTTGAAAGCGATCTTCACCTTTATTCCTAAGTAAATTTCTTAGTAAAAGGCGTAAACCCAGTTACGTTTCTGTATTTCAATATTGTGGTCACGTTTTGACGATTCGTGATTTCATTCAATTAATCTTTTCACCGACATCGGGTCTTCCTCGTCTTAGAAATAAAGAAACAATATAGATCATTCTCGCATTAAATTCGCTTTATTTAATATTGTTCGTGAAATTTCATTCAACGGCGCGGCGTTACAGCCAAATCATTTTTCATGACTTTTAATAACGTTCAATATAATGGAAGAATATCAATCTTGACCACGCGACTTAGATTAAAACAAAAAGGGAAGATACGGCACTCGCGGCTCAAAAGTGATCCGCTTAAATTATGGTGCATGACCACAACTCGCTTTAGTAACAATCGGACATTCAAACACGCTGCATGTGTACTCAATATAACAATATTTCGTATACAGTGAGTTTTATAAAGCAATGGCTTCGATGCTTTAATAAAGAATACTAATAGTTTAAAATCAAATAACAAATGCCTCGGCAACACTTTTCATTCGTAAAACTGTAAAATACATGTTTTGTCTCAAAAATCACTGTTTCTCGTGAATGCTTTTTCGAATTTACTTAATCGCCATTTTGTTATCAAGAAAAGGACAACAGTAGAGCTCAGCCGTACGGACTCGGAAGCGGACTCGCCGTTTCGCTCGCGCTGCGTTGAAGCGTACAGTTTTGTCTCGCTCGCTCGATTGAATGTTTATATAGAGACGTGTGCGTGTATGAGAGTTGCTTATGTAGTTGCGTCGGATCATATTTTATTTTATGCTAGTATGAGAGTACCGTATCTTCCCTTTTTGTTTTAATGTAAGCCACACGAGAAACAATAATCACTGCTGCAGGCTCAGTACGAATTAGACGATTTTGACTTTGCTTTAAATTTTTTAGCGTTAAATTTTATTAGAATTTGTTCCTCGGAAATCTCGTTTGGACAAAACTACATCATTCATTGAAGGAAACGTAAGAGGTAATCGACTTATATAGGTACGTACCTTGTACTTGTACGTTGAAATTTTCACCGAGTTTGTATCTACGTAATTATTTATACTTGACTCATTAAAATGCCTTTTTGAAGTGTATTAAAAGATTTAAGTAGTAATAATACCATGGAAAATTTTATCCATATCCCTAAAACAGACGGATATCTGTTAACAAGTTGCTTATGTAAAATCAACCGATATCTACAGGTTTATCGTATTAAACTGTAGTGACACACCCTCGATTGGTTTCGAAGTGGACTATAATTTTCGTTTTTTGACTTACATCATACTTATGCATTCCGTATGAAACTACCTCTTTAGGGTTCCATACCTCAAAAGGAAAAAAACGGAACCCATATAGGATAACTTTGTTGTCCGTCCGTCCGTCCGTCCGTCTATCAAGACCGTTTTTCTCAGGAACGCGTGAAGGTATCAAACTAAAATTCATATCTAATACTCATGTCTACTGTCCCTTGAAGCTGTGAAAAAATCAAACTTCCAAGCCAAAACAATCAAAAGATACAGCCATTTATGCCGCAAATTTTCTAAACTCGCACGGCAATCAAAATCTAGAGGGTAATGCCGGTCCCTTGGTAAATCCCGTGAACTTAGAATCTTGAAATTTGGTACGAAGTAACGTCTTATAGTACAGATAAAGAAAGAACTGCGAAAACCGTAAATTTTAGTTACATCATTTAATAAAAAAATGAATGCGTGTAACTTATGTACGCGCGTGAGAAGTTATACTTCTTTAGCATCATTAAAAATATTTTTTAATTGCATGCAAATAATTAATAATTACAATAAAATAATAAAAGGACTGGAAATGGATAGTTAACACAGTCAATTAAGTTCAGTTTTAATTTGAAAAATTAAATAAATATTCAATTAAAATCACTACTGAATTTAAGTTATTAGTCCATATGTAATTAGCACTTGTAAGTAACTAAAACACGTTGTGTCTATATAGAAACTAGAAACATGTGGATAAATATTATAAATATGAAAACAGTGATCAGAGGCGACGAGCGTGCCAACATTGTTTTTGACAACGCGATCATCTTATGGAGCTCCGTGGATCGTTCAAAGTACCTTTCGAACAGATGTCTAATAGTGGTGGATTATTAACACTAAGTGGTTAATAATCCACCATTATTAGACACTAACATTCATAACGCGCCCGCGGCCAACTTCATGGTGTTACTATTGTGTTACAGTGATGCGCGCGCATCTCGAAATTTCACTCACATGATTTTTTCATAACGCGCCCGCGGCCAACTTCATGCTGTTACTTTTGGGTTAAATTAAAATTAACCCAAAAGTTAAATAAAATTTCACTCTCATCATTTTTTCATAACGCGCCTAAAGAAGTATAACTTCAAAATTTTTTTTTTATAATTATTATAACATACCTACAGGTTTGTACGGCACCCTCGGTGTTTTTTTTAAATACCCTGCACTGATTGAACACGATTACGGATCCCGGATTGGTAGTCACCGCGCGTCAAGTCCAATTGTCTCACTCCCCGTCGCATTGATGCTTTGGTGCATCCCCTCCCGGGCAATCACAAAAGGCCCACTGGGGGGTTAAGGGCGGACTCGATCTCGCCACCTCCTAGCTCCCTCTCTCCTTTGGCTTTGGCGTGGGCTTGTTCCTCGCGTACCCTTTCCGCGCCCCTTTCTGCGAGATAACGTCCTCACAGAAATAGGCCTCCGTTTTCCAGGACCTGTCGCTGCCCAGCATGGCACAAACCACGCTGGACAGGGAGAGATCCTGTTCCACAGCCGCTACCAAAGCGCGGCGCCGCTGCGACCATGCCAGATACTCCTCAAGGGTGTGCTCTGCGTAAGAAACTACCTTACTAATGATAGTGAAAACCGCATCAAAATCCGATGCTCAGCTTGGCCACAGTACGTGGATATACAGACAGACATTTAAAGCGATTTAATATTATGTACCAGTAAAGATTATTTTGGCCTGAAGTATGTATAGAGTTATATCAAATCAAAAGAATCTAAACAGAGTATAAAATAAATTTACAGTAATAATCTATATATATAAAACTCAAAGGTGACTAACTGACAGACATAGTGATCTATCAATTTGGCATACAGGTAGATGTTATGACGTAGGCATCCGCTTAGAAAGGATTTTGATCAATTCTACCCCCAAGGGGATAAAATAGGGAATGAAAGTTTGTATGAAACTTTGTCAATTTTAAACCGATCGGGTTGAGACTTTGCATGCAGGTATAAGAAGAATCATAGATGAATGTCATTGTGTATAATACAAGTCTGAGTACAAAAACTGTAGTCTACACTTCAGCTCTACACCGAAGCGAAGCGAGGGCGGGCCGCTAGTGTAATATACATTCGATTTCACGAGATATTGGATAAAATTTTATACTGAGAGAGACTATACGAGCTATATATTCAGTGAACCAAGAAAGGTAGGGCATAGCGGATCCTCCACTTAAGAAACTTTCTCAAAGCGCCGTGTCTAGGGAAATAATCTCAATCTGTACAGTAAATAGTATCAAAGCGTTGTAAGCTATAATATGAAGAAATGGTGCTGTTTTCCAGCCTAAGATATATTAGAAGAAAATTGATAGGTACGTTAAGGTCACAGTAGCATATGGGTCAACCTGGATAGGCGCTCGTTCAGGTCATACCTCAGGCTTGTTGAATTTTTTCAATCGACCGTAAATAACCAAATATACTGACCGACACCTGTCAGGCTGGCACTGGGAGAACCTTTGCGAGACGTACTTTTTTTTGTTTCATCAAGTAATGAAACAATGAGGTTATATATCTATGAGACTGAAGTTATACTTCGCAAAGATTAATGATTAACATCTGTCAAATTTAATTTCATTACTGTTTTTTACTCATCTGGCAAAGGGGTCAGGCATGAAGCTACGCATCTGTATAAAAAAATCAAATGTGAGTCTCGTGGAACTTCGATTTGAACCATAGAGGTATAAGAATAGAGTAGGGGAGATATAGACTCTACTGCAAGTGGAAGCGGTCTCTCATCTTCTTTCTCTTTCTACTAAACGGACACTTTTAGAGCCGCCTTCCCCACTCTGAAATGAAATGTCATTTATTCAGTCTAGGCTGTTACAAGCACTTGTGAAGGTCAAGAAGCTACGCCATCGTTTCGCAAAACTACAGCGGGAGACCTTGTACTGAGAAGAATCGGCAAGAAACTCAGCAAGGGCTGTCTTTTTCTCCCTGTATTGTTATATACAGAGTCGTCAAGTTGGAAAATGACTTCAGAGATACGTCTGAAGTCACCTTCCATTACATCATTTAGAATATAAATTTTATAGTTAACATTATATTTGGTATATAGGAAGCGGTATTAGATAGGTACAATATTACTGTTATGAAAAATGACTAATACATAACAAATTATAAGAAACACTATGTCCATGCATTACGATCATTTAGATAATCATCAACTTTATAATAGCCCTTATTCATAAGAGTATTTTGATCTGAGATTTAAATTTAGTCAGTGGAAGCTCAATCAGATCTAGGGGAAACAATGCAATACTACAACCCAGATATGAATCTTTTGATTTTTGGAGTCTCTATTCTTATACATCTATGATTGGAACTTAGTTAAAATAAACAAAATTTTAAATACAATACTACTTACACACAATACGGCACGAAACAACTGGCAGTTGTGACGGAAAAAACCACACCTTTTTTTTCTAGAAGGAACTTCATTCCAAAATTCATCACATAATACGTAATGAGTTTTTATTACCAGTATAAGATACTGCTCTTGTCTTGAAATTCTTCTTAATAACAACATCAGATATTTTGCATTATGCGAATCACGGATATTGAGCACGCCAGCACTTAGCCAATGAGATCATTAAATAAAATCAATGATATTAAAACAAAATGTCTCCACCACGGCTTTCCGTTCCATAAAGCTGAAAATGGTTTTACATTAAACCGAAGCTTGCACCCGCTGCGGCGCTGAACTCACTGAGCAGCTGTCATTAAGTTTGATAGTAAGGACGTGACTATCGGCTTCTTAGGCGCGTATAATATCCCGCACAATTCGTGCAAGCTTGTCTGAGGAAGGTTTCTGCGCCTTATAGAACACGACAGCGAAATATTAATAATAAGCGTTTATTTGTCCCTAAAAATACATATATAAATACAGAAAACTTAAACATCTAACATTCTAACTTTTTTGGAAATAAAAAGGGAATGAGATTCAACCTAAGACCACCGCCGTATGACCAGAAGTCGCTGATGTTTTGCCACAACTTCATTTAACTAATATATGCTCAAAGTAAAATAAATACATCCATTACTAAAAATCTAAAAGTAATATCTAACAGTAGGATAGTCGATAGTCAGTGTTTTCAGCAGTCAGTGCGTCAGTCGAGCTTGCAAGTGCCAGTGTGCTGCAGGATGCCACAGTCTGCGGTGAGTCGAGACGGGTGGGGTGAAGGCGCGTCGCCAGTGCTGCAGAGTTGCTCCAGTCTACGGTGAGTCGAGACAGGTGGAGTGTGACGGTGCGTCCGAGCTGCTGGTGTGCAGGGCTGCCACGCCGGTGTACTTGCGGACGACAAGTGAGGTACCGGTCGTGGGCTGCGGAAACCAGGTCGGGATGATGCCGTCGAGTGCTGCCGAAGGTCCAGGAAGCGTCGTTGAGAGCTGCGATGGAACCTTGAGGCTGATGATGCTGGCTTGCTGTGTGGCTGCTGATGTTGCTTGACCTGATGAGGAAGGGGTATGAGGTTTGATGGCTGCGCTGCGATGGTTGAAGGTTGCTTCTTGCTGCTGCTGTGCTCAGTCGGGGTCACCTGTGTAGGAAGGCCAAAGGGGAAGATCTTCCTCCGAGCTGGGTGATGTTAGCTCGGGCGCCGCGGCCCGACTGATTTTGGTCGGGCATCGTATATATGAAGAGTTAGCTTCCGAATTTCATTTGCGCGATGTAGGCTTCCATACTATTATTGATCGCAGTGCAGGTAACGCCATCTCTTGAGGATGGTGAGTAATGATTTCCTCCATCTGTTGTCTATATGTGGGGCATATAGATGTCGCCGCCACAATATCATCATCAGTTTGATCGTGTATCGTTTTGATTTCAACCGTGAAAACTTGTTCAACAGTTGGACACAAAGTTGTATGTATTAGTGTTAACGTATTAAATGTGATGTCAATTTCTAAAATCGCCTAACGTAGTTCAAGCTCTCCTTACTTTAGTATCAGTTAATCCGCGCAAAGAATCCGCCATTGACTATTATTTGAGTGTAAAAGTGAACAGAGCCACTATTACTGTACGCCGGCGACCTGTTGAGCAAAACCCTGTTTTTATTACACCCGATACCAATACTAACTCGCTCGCATTAAATATTCATGTGCCGGTTTTAATATTTCACCATGATTGGCTAATCTCATGCGCATTTCAATGGGCCCCTGTTACCTCTTCTCCTTTGAAAGCAAAATTTATGTTCTAAGAATGACAATCAATGAATGTATTTCTTGTGGATTACTAATTTAGAGTAGCTCGATGGCGCAAGTGGTTAGCGCGTTCGGCTGCGATCATTGAACTTAAGCAACTTTCGCAGTGGTCGGACATTGGATGGGTGACCAAAAATTACTCGAGCTCCTCCGTGCTTCAGAAGGCACGTTAAGCCGTTGGTCCCGGTTGCATCTGCAGTCGTTAGCACCCACCTATCCGCACCAATGGCCCAATCTCCCTATTCCATCCATAGGGAAGGCCTGTGCCCAGCAGTGGGGACATTAATAGGCTGATGATTATGATGATGACTAATTTGACAGGGATTTTATGTGAAAGGCGGAGAAGACAAAATTAAATCAGTAGTTACTATACGTAAAAAAACATATTTTGAAGTGAAAACTTCTTTAGTGTCATTGTGACTTCAGATTCGATGAAACGGAAGTAGAGTATTTGACACAAGGTAGGTATCTGTAATTTTGTAACACGCTGCAAGAGACGCATAGCTGAACGAAATCGACCTTGGGGTCGATAACGAAAGATAGTTAATTGGATTCTGATCTCGGCCAGGGTTATTTTACCAGCGCTAATATTAATTTTTGGGACATTATTTATGAATATTTAAGTTTGCCCGGCATCATTATTACAATACCTGAATAGTTCAGTATCAAACATAAAGTAAGTAGGTATTTTAATAGTACAGCTCTGGTTTTTTTATTTTTGTAATGAAATGAGGACTTTTTTATCATCGTTTTGACAAACTTCTAAATTTATATAAGTGATAGAAAGTACTTAAAAATGGCAAGGAATTTGGTGTGTACTGACTTTTATTTGAAATAAGCAACAATGTGACAATCGAAAAAGAAATAAGTGATGTGTGCTTGTGAATAAATTAATATATCGATAAAAATAAATCAAACCTAAGAAAAACCTGTTTTGATTGACATACATTTCTTGACCTAACCCTAAATGTGTTTTATAATTGATTAAAGTATTATATGAATTAATTGTAAAATTATATTTTTTAATAATTAATTTAATTTTTCTAATAAAATCATCTTAAATTTTTATCCTATTGTAATTTTATCAAATTTTAAGTAAATAATTGTATACTTTTATTATAAAGAAAATATAACTAGAAAAAATTCCACGCGGACCAGGCAGCAGACGGGACTCGAACCCGCACCCTTCGCAATCCGGGCGAATGCACTGACCAATTATGCTACCGCGGCCCTCACGGACCGCGTCGAAATTCCTTCTAGCTATTCTTAAGCTGCAAGGCAGCGCCATCTCTTCGCATTATAGGTAAACCCACAATGTCAAATGAATACTTTTACAAGTATTAAACATTTGAAAGAAGAAATAGCAATTATTATTTTATTTTCTTTTTATATTACTATTACAATTATTATTACAATTTTTTTTTTTTTTCTTTTTTAATTATTTTCTTTAGATTTAAACATCAAGCAGTTACATGCTTTAAAAATAATAAAAATTATAACTATAATTGCTATTTCTTCTTTCAAATGTTTAATACTTGTAAAAGTATTCATTTGACATTGTGGGTTTACCTATAATGCGAAGAGATGGCGCTGCCTTGCAGCTTAAGAATAGCTAGAAGGAATTTCGACGCGGTCCGTGAGGGCCGCGGTAGCATAATTGGTCAGTGCATTCGCCCGGATTGCGAAGGGTGCGGGTTCGAGTCCCGTCTGCTGCCTGGTCCGCGTGGAATTTTTTCTAGTTATATTTTCTTTAGATTTAAACATCAAGCAGTTACATGCTTTAAAAATAATAAAAATTATACTTTTATTATAATTTGAATTGCCCTTGCAGGGCTCATGTTTGCGAACTGTTAGATTTAAGAACTAAATGTAACCAACATGAAGCAATAAATATTATGACAATGACTATGAAAAAAATTACAAATGAAATAAATTTAAAAAATTGTTTGTGCAATCTAATATGGTGAAATCGATATATCACAGTCTTCTGACTTTATTCAATCAACCACTTTTCGTATAAAGTAGATATGAAGTACATTTATGAGTTCATATTTTTCTAGGTTCCACTTCTATCGCATGTAAACAGCATATTCCCATTTTTTTACTTTTAGGACTTAACTTTGTCGAAATAATAGTCTTTTAAATTTAATTACCTTATTTCAACAGTATTTTAATTAGAATATTTATATTTGTGTTGTTAATCGACGTTCTTTACTATATTCGCTGACTGAAAACAGAACGCTATTAACGAATCATTAAAATTTATTTAACCGAAAGCCTTTTATGGTATTAAATCGCGTCAACTTGTCAACCACACAAAGCATCGCAAGTGGAAGCAATAAAGTTACGATTGGAAAAGCAATCAACCGTTTTAATGTTAGCTTTTGAAAGATCACGACTGCAATTGAAAAGCGAATCAAAAGAAACAACAGTTATAACGTGGGAAAAAAGGCCGTAGATTCCATCCAGCTAACACAAAGGCCAACTAACACAGACGCTCGTAGTTCGTAGACAGCCACCAACGTAGCGGTAAAACCAGAAATAATATCAGCTCCGCACCAGACGCCGGAATGAAATCTAATGCTGGAGAAAGAGAGAGAGTGTAATCTGGCGGTAGTTAGAGAAGGACAAAAATTCATAACACTGTTACAATGACACTCGACGTAGCGCGCCCGTAGCATATGCCCTGTTTTATCGTAGCAAGTGCTACGAGAATACTAATGGAGCTCCGACTAAAATGCGCGGGTCCTGCTATCTTAAAAGAAGAGTGATATATGTATTTAGGGAAATATGTTGTAAATCTCTACGTTGCATTAGCAGGTTTTTGGGGTTCCGTTAATATTAGAAAACATTAGGGACCATTACAAATAGAATTACTAAACTATGATTCATGAGATGCTTACAGCCTGACATCTGTACGTCCGTTTATATACCGGAGGGCTGTCATAATCTCATGAATCATAATAAGAAGACAAATGAAATCTTCGCAGTGTGTGTAGAATTATGATATTGCTATAGCAACATATAATACAAATAAGAAAAAGTTAAAAAATTTTAGTAAAGGGTCTTACGATACGGCCTCAATATACGTTTCAACGTATTTGAAATGTGCGCTTTAATGTTTTTTTGATGCATTACGTAGTCCTTCTCCACATATTCTATTTACACTCTTCCGTGTTCTATATGTCCTTATAAATCGAATTCGCGTATTGACAAAGAATACTTAATTTTATTTTATTTTTTAAAGCATTTAACTGCTAGATGTTTAAATCTAAAAAAATGGTCAGTGCATTCGCCCGGATTGCGAAGGGTGCTGGTTTGAGTCGCGTCTGCTGCCTGGTCCGCGTGGATTTTATTTCTATTAAAACTTTTCTTTAAAGAATACTTAATAGGGATGATGACTAATTTTTTTTTCTTCGTTTATCAGGTATTTTTTCGTTTTTCACATAATATAAACATTGCAGAGATATACTGTTTTGAAAACTTCTCAAATAGCCTATTTAGTTTGAGCTAATTAATTTGAAATTAATTTCATTAATTTATTTCATTGTTGTTGTTCAATTATTGACAATTTTTAATTTTATTTTCATTGAAATTTGCTTTGTATTAAAATCAATGTTAGTATCAAAATGTCATAAGATTTAATTGCTAGTTAAGTGTATATTGCATGTCGTAGTCTCCTATAACTAAAGTTCCACTAATAAAGTGCCTAACTGTAAATGTGTAAGTAAGAACTATCTAAGTGCAACTTTGTTGGAGATCAAATAAATAAATTGAACTATTTTTCAAAAAGGCTGTGCATGCAAGCATACTTTATAAACTTCATCATCATCATCAGCCTATTAATGTCCCCACTGCTGGGGCACAGGCCTTCCCTATGGATGGAGTAGGGAGATTGGGCCATGACCCACCACGCGGGCCCAGTGCGGATTGGGGGGTGCTAACGACTGCAGATGCAGCCGGGACCAACGGCTTAACGTGCCTTCCGAAGCACGAAGGAGCTCGAGATAGTACATTTTTGGTCACCCATCCAATGACCGACCACTGTGAAAGTTGCTTAACTTCAACGATCGCAGCCGAACGCGCTAACCACTTGCGCCATCAAGCTCCTCTTCTGTGCAATAACTTCATATCACATTTACATAAAATCATGTAAACAAAAAACGATGTAAATTAGTCTTTGTAGATTCTCAGTCACAAATTATAACTGTATTATGGCCCCTTTGAACCATTATAATAAATGAGTACTGCGCTCGGAAGTACAAGAAACAATCACGATCACAAAATGAGGATGTTCGCGAGAAAATCTGGAGCAAATAAGCGATGTCGAGTAATCGCGCGCACACCAACAACTATGGGCTGAATGCAAGCGCCTTTATACGAGTCTGTTCCGTACACTAACGAAGATTAATGCTCACTAATCCGTCTCGCGGATAACAATCTGCGTTTATGATGGCCCATTATACATCCAATCGTCTGTCGCATTCTTCATAAATAATACCTACTAGATGCTTACATTGAATAAAACTAGTTTTTACGGGTTAATGCACGAAACTTTATTTATTTATTGACCAACAGATACTATTACTTCTTTTTGTTTGCATAATTTAACATAAGAAGGAGATAGAAAGCCTCTCTTGAGTTTGTTTCGCCGGTTCTTCTCAGGAAGGTCTCCCAATTTTGGAACCGGTGGTAGTTTACGGTAGTTAGGGTCAAATAAATAAACTCAAAATTACAAACAAGAATTTTAAATAAAATACTTTATTAAGTAAATTAAATAATAAATTCATACATAGAAAATAAAATTTTAAAAATCTTCCAATGAAATAACCGAACGCTCAATATAAGTCTTTCGAAGGTAGCTCGACAATATTAAATAAAAAAATCATTATTCTGACGATGCAGACCTGAAAAGGCTGCGAAACGTCAATAAATAAATAAAGTTTCGTGCATTAACCCGTAAAAACTAGTTTTATTTAATGAGTGATGTGCGTGAAACCCTACGAAACAAAAATGCTTACATTGAAATAGAATGTGGGAAAGTGAGTTTTTTCTTACAGAATTGCAGGGCAGTTTGAATGACTTGATAATAATAATTAATGACATGCTAATGTCATTTTCATCGCAATAGAATACTTCACTATATCCAGATTTTTTTTAATCCTCTGTCAATAATCCTATCTGGAAAAGGTCTCCATTAATATAATAATATTCTTTTAGACGACAAAATAATTGTTAGCGCTAGACATACTGATATCAGGTTTTCCCAATATGTTCCGAATAATACAAATGCAATTAGAAAATAGTATCTGATTAAGTAGTTTAAACATGTAAACTAAAAGTGTGTTGATTTTAATAGCTTGTAGACACAGTCTTGTTACTTAAACATAAAATAACAAACATATATAGAAAACAATAACACATGAATTGTGGCTTTGTGTTTTAGATAACAATAATCGTGTAACAAAACTATTGTAACACCATTTATATACGATGCCCCGCAGTGTTACCCGCGGTTTATTAGGCATATTTTCCCGCAGTCGAACGTAGCCTATGTGTTAATCCAGGGTGTCAGTTAACTCCATACCAAATTTTGTTAAAATCGCTCCAGCCGTTTAGACGTGAAGAAGTAACAAACATACACACTCACAAACTTTCGCCTTTATAATATTAGTGTGATTATTACTTTAACTTTGCAGAATCGAACCTCTGGTTATATTTAACACTTTGACGCTAATTGATTAATTAATCACAGTCATAGAAAAACATATTGATTTTCGGAAAGTAAAATATCTTAATGCAACATACATAACTGTTGTTTATCCGCATTTATTTTTTAGAATAACATATGTAACTGTTTCCTCAAAGAAACCAAACCGTTAACATCTAACATTTAGTTTTTATTTTTTAAATGCCCAGAAAACACCCCACATTCTAAGTAAAGTTAAAAAGCGCAGATACCTGGTGTGACATAGATGTGTAGTGCACTAGCGGCCCTAACTCGCCTGACACGAACAATACACCTATTATAAATAACTCTGTTTGTATTTATACTGTGTGACACAGCAATCGAAATTCAGGTGAATAATTTTATTAATGTATAATTTCACATTATGTAATGAAAGATGACTTCATGGATCATCTCTGAAGTCATTTTTCAACTTGACGACTCTGTAAATGATAAAACAGGGAGAAAAAAACAGCCCTTGCTGAGTTTCTTGCCGGTTCTTCTCAGTACAAGGTCTCCCGCCGTAGATTTTCGAACCGATGGCGTAGCTTCTAGACATTCATATGTGCTTGTGACAGCCTAAACTGAATAAATGATTTTGATTATTGATTATTATTGATTGATATTTTCTCTAACTCGTCTGAATAATCTGACTGCATGCACGAACGCACTTAAGAATAAACTCGCACTCACCAAACAACATCTCCAGCACAAAACAAACGGGAAGTTCTGTGATATCACCACTTGACGCAAAAGTAATTACATTCGTAAATCATCCAAGCTCCAAACGCAAAAAAGAAACAATATTTTATCGTCACAAAACGGAAAATGGCGGACCCACTCGCACCGATCGGATGCGGATAAGCAAAGCGTAAAACTGAGAATGAGAACTGATAAGATTAAAAAATTGCTGCCAACACAAATGCGGCGTTGATTGATGGAGTGCAGTCGCTGAGAAAGCCTATGATGTTACATGAACTTTTAAAATACCATTTTTATTTCACGGTGTATTGTTACGCGTTATAATGGTGCCAGCGGTGTGCTTGCGATGCAAAGCGCAAGCGCAGGGCACGTCAATAGGGATGATGACAATTTTTTTTTCTTCGTTTATCAGGTAGATTATCAAAAAGTATTGGACACGTGTTTTTTCTTTTTTCACATAATATAAACAATGCAGAGATATATTGATTTGAAAAGTCGCATGACGTCACGTTTGAGTACACTTTAAAGTGAAAATTCACTAAAAAGTGACGTCACGAGCCCCTCCTCCCAAACTTTGACGCGCTCTAACTTTGTCATTTTTTGGTTGATTGCCCAAAGAAAAAATACGTGTCCATTATTTTCTGATCATCTAACTGACGTACTAAATAGAATTTCGTTTACTGTACCCCGTTATCACCCCTATTTCAATTAAATAATCCTCCTTGTATAACTTTGTCCTAAATAGCAGGATAACTGCTAGTTCCTTCGACGCTATCCCTCTGTCACACCATCTTTATCATTTCTTATTGGTATGTTCATTAAATTGTGTAGTTTTTTCTTAAATCGTTTATAATAATAGCTACACTAAAAATTCTTGCACAGATAAATATATTTTGTGCTGGATAATCTTAATGAAAGAAACAGATATTTTTTTTCTAGTAAAACTTTTCTTTAGATTTGAACATCTAGCAGTTAAATGCTTCAAAAATAAATAAAAAACTATAATTGCTATTTCTTCTTTCAAATGTTTAATACTTGAGAAAGTATTCATTTGACATTATGGGTTACCTACAAGCGAAGAGATGGCGCTGCCTTGCAGATTAAGGCTAGAAAAATTTGGACGCGGCCATCAGGGCTGTGGTAGCATAATTGGTGAGTGCATTCGCCCGGATTGCGAAGGGTGTGGGTTCGAGTCCCGTCCGCTGCCTGGTTGATGAGATTTTTTCTAGTAAAACTTTTCAACAGATAAATTTGTTTAAGTATAGCTAAAAACAATATGGTAGTAGTTTAGGTGCATTAATTGTGTAATGCGGAGTCGTCCGCCCTTTACTGCACACTGCATATTACGTTCAGTTGATTTTTATCGCATAGAACAAGGAATACTTTTTATCCCGGAAAAGTGTTAGTATCTGGGGATTATCAAAAATCTAAATTTAACCCGGACCAAGTCGCGGGTTGTCGCTAGTACAATAATAAATAACGAACGTTTTTTTTTAAAACTTGTCAAATAGCCTTATGCTTTCCAAGTCTAGCCAGTCTAGTAAAGGAGACAAATATTATAAAGCGAATGGTCGAATCAGCGATGCTGCCGAGGTCACGTGGTACAGTGGTCGTGATCATATAATCGCGGCACCACTCAGATGCAACCCCATGAAATATTCATATGCTTGCAGTCACGCCGCCGCCGCCGCCGTCGCCGAATGGACGGTGAATTTATTTAGAGGGTCATTGCCAACGCGAGCTTGTTAACTCACATTGAGAAAACACACGGCGTTTTCACAGTTGGAACAAGATAAACATTTGGGGCAACAGACTGTCTGACCTAAATGCCTGGCTTACTTTTGAATATTTTACTAAGTCCTTACAGGAGCATAATAAAAAAGTTCTTTTGTATATTCTTTGCTATGTATTTAAATCTATATATGCCAAACTTTACAGCTGTTGAGATTTTTTCATCATGAATATTATCATATATTTTTTGTCCTTCAAACTGAGCAGATTACTTATTATCAATCTTTCTTAGCCATCACAATTACCGAAGATGTAAAATAAGCTTTTCAATAAAAAAGTACTTATAAAACCTCAAAAAGAGATAAACAACTCGTGTCTAATTAAATTTAAATCCGAATTCGTTATTAATTTGTGCAATATTAGTGGAATTCAAATTTTGCGGAGCTTTTCCATAAAGTAAGTTAAAGGACAAAGCATTTTTTTTATGCACGGCAATGATGAAGATCATGTCTGCCTCGTTCATTTGAATAACACTGAAAATGAAGATATGAAAATATATTTATTGGAATTAATTAAAGTTACATGTATAATTTTGTTCGTTAATAGCTATTTATATTACAATCCTTATCTTACCACTACAACCAACTACATCTAAGAATCTCAATAAAACATGATACCGACGCGCTAAGCACAAAAAGTTCAAAATACGATGAGAATTTTTCTTCGTGGAATACGCAACAATAAAGCCAATGTTGCATCTCAGAGAAAACCTCAACCTATGTTAGTTTACAATTGTTACACGTTGCAATAACGAAAGTTCAAGGAGAACATTCTGCTTGTTCAACAAAAAGGCCGTGGAGTGCAAACGGACTGAGACGTGGGTGCCCGATGAAACATGTAGCAGCTCCCGCCGCGCAAGGTCTGTTAACAATTCCATTGCAATTGGGTCTTGCTTGCCACCGCGCCAATACCTAATTCAACATCCATTGAAAGCGGTACAGGGGCAGGATATATACAGGGAACATTCGTACGTAAATAATTTCTAGTTTCTGTTCGTGCAATTCTACTGGCATTCGATATTGACACAAATATCGTGTGTGAAACTGTTTATTGACCGATAATGGAAACAGCAGTGCTATTTATTCTGTAAAATTTTCACGCGCGGATTTATTTCGGAATACTCGCTTGATCAAATTTTGACTTTCTGTTTAAAGAGTATTTCAACTATGTCATTATCTCAAGAAGAAGCCTTGAGATAGTGACATAGCTGAAATAGCTAATTAAAAGAGTTTGTTTTCAAAATACAACGCGGCGGAGTACAGATAGTGCAATCCACGAAGATGCGGCCCACCAATTTTTGGTTGAAGGATAATGAGTGACAAAAAGATAATAAGGGTGATGACGGGGTACAGTAAACGAAGTTCTCTTTAGTCCGTCAGTAAGATGATCAAAAGATAATGAACACGTATTTTTCCTTTGGGCAAACAACCAAAAAATGACAAAGTTATAGCGCGTCAAAGTTTGGGAGTAGGGGCTCGTGACGTTACTGTTAAGTGAAAATTGTACCAAAACGTGACCTCATGTGACTTTTCAAATCAATATATCTCTGCAATGTTTATATTACGTAAAAAAAAGAAAAAATACCTGTCCAATACTTTTTGATAAACTACCTGATAAACGAAGAAAAAAAAATAGTCATCATCCCTATTATCATATTATTATTTATAATTATCATAGATAATTAGTGTGTACCAATAACACTCAAATATTGGCGGAAGCTGGCACACATTTACAATAAACGGTTAGGAGGAATAGGCGCGTCTTTGTGGATTACAATATCTGTATGCTTCAAACATTTTCTTTGGGTGGAAAAAAGGTACTTCAAATATGCCAAAGACTGCGGCCAACGTTGTGCATGCGTCGGTAGCCATAAAGTTCGCGTGAATGAATGATAACGATATTTTTTCTCGGTCCTATCGATATGAACATCTTTACACTCCAATATTTTATATTAAATGGAAAAAGTATGGTAATTTGTTGGATTATGAGAAATTTTCCATTAATCGGAAACATTTCCAATCAGTTTCTGAAAAGTGTTTCCGAAAGTATATCGATTCTGTAGAAACAACTATTCCCTTGAATACGAAGCACTTTTGGCACTATATCTCAGGTCGTAGGGGTAATGCTGGTCTACCTTCTACTATGCACCACAATAATGTGTCTTCCAGTGATCCAACCGAGATTTGCAACCTTTTCTCGGATTTTTTTGCTTCGGTTTATGAGCCTTCCTCTCTTGATCCATGTCATTGGCAGCCATTGAGCACACAGAGTGAAGTTTCAAATTGTGTATGTGACATCTATCTGACCACCAGTTCCATTCAGAACGCACTTAAAAAACTCGATGTTAACAAGGGGGCGGGACCAGATGGCATACCATTACATATTTTATATAATAAATGCTTGAGTGAGGGCTGTTTCCCAGACATCTGGAAGCATGCTTTTATCACACCGGTGTATAAAGGTGGGGATAAAAATGACATCGGAAATTATCGTCCTATTTCCAAGTTATCGGCGTTGTCTAAACTATTTGAGGGTCTGGTACATGAAAATCTGTACACGCAAATTCAAAACATTATTATACCGGAGCAGCATGGATTTGTCAAACGTCGCTCTACTTCGACTAATCTGATGATATATACAAACTTTTTGTTTGAAAATATGGATAATCGGGTTCAGGTAGATGCTGTTTACACAGACTTTCGGAAATGTTTTGATAAGGTTGATCATAAATTGCTTTTGGATAAAATTGCGTTCAATGGTATACGTGGTAATTTATTGCGGTGGTTTTCATCATATATTTATAACAGAACTCATAGGGTGGTGGTTAACGGCTTTGAGTCTGAAATTGTGTGTGCAACCTCTGGAGTTCCGCAGGGATCGATCTTGGGACCTCTTTTGTTTATCCTATTTATTAATGACATAAAAAGCTGTTTTACGAACTCCAAGTTCCTCATGTACGCAGATGATATGAAAATTTACAAACCCTGTAGGACCGTAGACGATTGTCATATGCTACAAGAAGACTTAGACAGACTTTCTTATTATTGTAGAAAAAATAAACTACATTTAAATTTGGATAAGTGCAATTCTATAATCTTCACCAAAAAGAAAAAAAACATTTTGAACTATACATATAATATTAACGGTGTTAACATAAATAAAGTAACTAATATTCGCGATCTAGGGGTGGTGATTGACAGTAAACTGCATTTTGACGAACATATCAACAATATCATAAACAAAGCCTATCGTATGTATGGTTTTGTCATGAGGTCATCCACGGATTTTAGGCGTTCTTCTACTTTTCTTACTCTTTACATGACCTTGGTTCGCTCTCAGCTTGAATTCGCAGTTCCAATTTGGTGTCCGCTTTACGATACATATGTGGACAGACTTGAAAAGGTTCAAAAGAAGTTTTTACGTAGGATACATTACAAGTTACATCATTGTAGAATTTCTTATGCGGAATTGTTGACTCATTACGGACTTTTGAGCTTGGAGTCCAGACGTTACCTACTCATGGCCATGATGTTGCATGGCATTTGTAATAACGGGTTCGATTGTAATAACCTCACAAATTATTTGTGTTATGTTGTACCTAGATCGGTATTCCGCGGAGGGGTGCGCGCGCCTCGGCTGTTTTATACTGGGACCTGTAGAACGAATGCAGGAGTGCGTGCGCCCCTTCGGCGACTACTGGATAATTATAACACAAACTTTGCAGAATTAGACATATTTGGGTTCTCAAAATTAAAGTTTAAAAAAATGGCAATAGAAACATTATCAAATAGAACGGGTTGATGGAATTGGATATCATACTTGTATCTGTACCGGTTCATCGCGGTTTTTTAGTTTATTATTCCGTAGTGAGAAGATAATAAACTTCTCCTTTCATCATTAATTTGTGGACATTGGTGTGGGTTGTACACTTACCTAATTGATATCTACATTATAATTTTATGTAATATTTAGTGTATAACTGTTCTATGTTCCTAAAATAAAATAAAATAAAATAAAATAAAATCTAAAAACTGTTTTTACCTTTTTTTTTTTTATTCGGTAATAGGTATGCGCTTGACCATAATTCGCCTGATGGAAAGCAATATTAAGGTCTACGATGCGGCACGCTTACCTAATAAAAACCGGTTCACTCTTGCTTTGAAGACCGCTAGATTGTAGTGCTCGGGGAACAAGGGCTCAGGCAAGGAATTCCACAGTTTGGCAGTCCGCACGATGAAGCTAGACGCGAATCTCTTAGTGCGGGTCTTTGGAACTGCCACCGTGAATCGATGTCGCCTTGCCGTTTCCCTGCTCGTCCGGTAGTAGAAAGGGGCGGGAGGAATTAGCTCATGTAATTCCTCTGCGCACTCACCGAAATGCAACCGATAGAACACCGAAAGACTGGCAACTTTGCGTCGATGTTCCAGGCTTTGTAACTTTGCCCGGCAAAGCGCGTCATTTCCAATGAGCTTTATCGCTCGTTTCTCAATTGCCTTACCTACTTCAAACCCCAGCTTTCAAAGTTATGCGTAATAATGTTCATGGTCAGTATATAAATTTTCACATTATCAAGGATGGTTGGTTACTTATCTTACCAGCAAAATATGAATACAGTGTCAATACCTCTATATGAAATGTATTCTATTTCTTTAATAAATAACATTGAATTATAGTATTTCACCTTCATAAACTGCCACTAAACTTCAAATCAATAGACAATAATGAAGCGACTAAAATTATGTTTGTTATAACCTTCTCTATGTCAAATATTTAGCTTATATTTCAATTAACATAAGAAGGAGATAGAAAGCCTCTCTTGAGTTTGTCTCGCCGGTTCTTCTCAGAAAGGTCTCCCAATTTTGGAACCGGTGGTAGTTTACGGTAGTTAGGGCCAAATAAATAAACTCAAAATTACAAAAAATAATTTTAAATAAAATACTTTATTAAGTAAATTAAATAATAAATTCATACATAGACAATAAAACTTAAAAATCGAACAATGAAATAACCAAACGCTCAATAAAAGTCTTTCGAAGGTAGCTCGACAAATTAAATAAAAGTTTTATTCTGACGACGAAGCCTGTAAAGGCTACGAGACGTCAATAAATAAATAAAGTTTCATGCATTAACCCGTAAAAACTAGTTTTATGTAATATTTCAAATTACTCTCACGAAAACCACAAAGGAAAAATCAAGCGATTTTATTCCAACATTTAATTGCCATTGCTCCGTGATATTTTTGGGCAAAACTTCAGGGCGGGTGTTGATTCTGTCGCTCTTCTCGCCGTACGAACGAATGAAGGGAGCCTTATCTTTGGTTAGGAACGCATTTCACATACGGCCACGGCTCGCTGCCTCCGAATAATTTATTCGTTCCGTCGGGAACTGGAGCTGGGTTTGTGTGACGCGCCCACCCGCCCCTGTGGTGCGCCGCCCTGGCAGTACGCAGTAAATTATTTCCAATTTGAAAATTTAAATCTCAAGAACACGGTTTTAGCAAAACCGAAAACAGTGCAATCGATAAAGGGGAAACAGGTATTTCAATGTGTTTGAAGTTATACTTACTTCTTTAGCCGCGTTATGAAAAAATTATGAGAGTGAAATTTTAAGATGCGCGCGCATCACTGTAACACAAAAGTAACATAATGAAGTTAGCCGCGGGCACGTTATGAAAAAATCATGTGAGTGAAATTTCGAGATGCGCGCGCATCACTGTAACACAATAGTAACACCATGAAGTTGGCCGCGGGCGCGTTATGAATGTTAGTGTCTAATAATGGTGGATTATTAACCACTTAGTGGTTAATAATCCACCATTATTAGACATCTGTTCGAAAGGTACTTTGAACGATCCACGGAGCTCCATAAGATGATCGCGTTGTCAAAAACAATGTTGGCACGCTCGTCGCCTCTGATCACTGTTTTCATATTTATAATATTTATCCACGATATAGTACTACTTTCTATATAGACACAACGTGTTTTAGTTACTTACAAGTGCTAATTACATATGGACTAATAACTTAAATTCAGTAGTGATTTTAATTGAATATTTTGAATATTTATTTAATTTTTCAAATTAAAACTGAACTTAATTGACTGTGTTGACTATCCTTTTCCAGTCCTTTTATTATTTTATTGTAATTATTAATTATTTGCATGCAATTAAAAAATATTTTAATGATGCTAAAGAAGTATAACTTCTCACGCGCGTACATAAGTTAGATTAAATTCAATGATTTCTCCGTAATCTGTTTTTGTGTATAAAAACTCAGCCGAATGCGAGCCGAGCCGCATGCGATGGGTTTCCTACAATAAGCAAAAACGCTAAATAAATCATGTTTTTGTTTCTATTGGCCCTTCAACCCCTTAGGTTTTCACGCACATCACTCATTAAATAAAACTAGTTTTATATAATTTATCTAGTTTTTTTCTTTACTCTATTCATTAAGTATACTTTTTTTTGTATGTTGTTTTGTTATTTAATGTCGTCAATAAATTTTCTCTCTCTCTCTCTCTCTCTCTCTCTCTCTCTCTCTCTCTCTCTCTTGTAAGCAGGAGTTAGTTATTTAGTTATTAGTTTACCTTAAGTATTGCCAAATACCAATGCAAAAAATTGCGGAATAACTTCACTTTGCCGGCCCTAGCCTAATTCCCTTACCCCTACTACCTATAGTAGCAACAACAACAATTAAGGTATATAACACCATACTATAAAATATTATTATGTTTTTTTAGTGTGTATGCTGTTGGTCGCAGATGACCTTTACAGCGTCACTGGGTTTGGGGCGGCGAGATCCTACGGGGATCTCAAGCCGAAAATTGGCGAGTGCCTCTAGAGATATTCCAGGCGGATGGCATCTCTCCACTGTGAGAGTTTCCTCTCCGTCTGGAAGTTCTAGACCATTCGAACCTGAGGAGATTATTATGTGGGACACAGTTATTGTAAGTAACATAGCCAGGAGCTCCAACTTCAGCTTCAAACCCGCAATGCTTTCCTATTGGTATAAGACATCCATACGTAAGAACTTTAAGTAGGTAGTACACTTGTCAATATTGATTAATTACATTTAAGCTTGTAAAACAATAAATAGGGCTATAAATGTTACCCACGTGGGCTTTATTAATTTGTCGACGTGATAAAGTTCTGAAGGCTCAGTCTGGAGCACCCGCTAGGCCGCAAGTCACGGTTACTCCGGCCAACTAATTCATTAGCGCAGTCCCGCGCCCCATCCGCCCGTTTTTGTTCAAATTTCGGCCAACTTATCATGAAGTTGATGCTCCTAGAGAAGGCCGTATTGTGATGCTTTTAGATGCTTAATTACGTGTAATTATGATCTTTTTTCGGTCCCTTTTTTGTGTTATTGTTGAGGGTATGTAAATTGTTTCGTTTTTGCGAAGGTTCTCCGTTAATAGCATTTTTTTCTACTACTAAGGTAGTGGCACCGTTGATCGACGGAAGCCAACATTGTAATTTTTCTATGTTCTTTGAAAAGAGAAGGTAGCCGATCACTGGGATGGTATTCATCATCATCAATGTCCTCACTGCTGGGGCACAGGCCTTCCCTATGGATGGAATAGAGAAATTGGGCCATAACCCACCACGCGGGCCTAGTATGGATTGGTGGGTGCCAACGACTGCAGATACAGGGGACCAATGGCTTAACGTGCCTTCCGAAGCACGGAGGAGCTCGAGATAGTAAATTTTTGGTCACCCATCCAATGACCGACTATTGCGAAAGTTGCTTTGCGAACTCCTCGACATATTTTGTGATCGGTTATTATTTTCATGCTGCTCTTATTTTCATTGATCATGGAAAGGAATGTCGATCATTGGTTCTTGTCGGTCAACGGTGACACTACTTCCTCCTCCTTGTGTCGTGCTCCTCATTGCTGAGGGTCGTGACCTCCACGAATTATTTTGTGGACGATCACTTTCCGCTTGTTTCGGTCTTCGGCAGTGTGTAATGCATCGTGGACTCCAGTTTTGGTGTTGTCGCGGATGTGGTCTTTCCAGCGCATGGGACTTCTTCCTTTTGGTCGCCTTCCCTGTACATTTCCTTATTTTTTGTTTTACATTATTGAATTGCGCGTAGGTTTGGTAGCTCCCGCACTTACTCGTAACTATCACCGGGCAGGCTTCATGTTTCACATCGTTGTGAATTGCTGTGGCGGTGACGGTAGTGGTGATGGATTCTTTGGTAGCGCTGTCGTCAATTGTGGTGGCTCGCTTCTCTCCGCTCTTGCCGTGAAGTAAGCAATGGTGCGGTCTTCGGCAGCCTTCAGCAGCAGTTTCGGCGATGGCAGCTGGTTATATATTTAAAGCACACCACCGCCTTCTTCACGGTTTTTCATCGCATAGCATGTAGAGATGGGCGTTTTTAGATATTTTTGAAATCGATGCGCATCGGTATCAGATAAATCGCATCGGATGCCTGCATTGATGCCGGCATCGCATCGATGTCAACTGTCGAATCTTGTATCACAGGATACGATGCAATATGAATTTCTACAGATGCGTGTTTTGTGTGGGTGTCTCTGCGATTCCTTGAATCAAAACTTGAAGATGTAATCGAAAACCATTTATTTACTTTTCGGTATGTTATCTGAAAAGATTGAATGCTGGTAAAATTATTACACAATAAATTTCACTCAGAGCGTAGGTTTTGAACGCAGGCAGGATGCCAGGTTTGGATGCGCGCATCCGATACGACTGGATGCCGTTAATGGACGCCGATGCCATCTAGTTTTTGTCATCGTCACTATAGCAACAGTGCCACAAACTTTTCAAAAAATTGTCAAAAAAGTGGCAAAAAATTATCATAGCATTTTGACATTTTTATGACATATTTGTTCACCGCCAACGACATCTCCACCGGCACAGATAAATTTGTGGCACTGTTGTTATGGTAACGTTGCCAAAAATTAGATGGCATCGGCATCCAATAACGGCATCCAGTCGCATCGGATGCGAACCGTCCGATTCGAACCTGGTATCGTTATCGCGCATCGTTATTCTAAAAACGCTCATCCCTAATAGCATGTCACCAGGAGCACTTCCAGGCTATCGACAGTTTTTCTTCCTGGCTGTGTTACCGAAGAACTCGAGGATCCTACGTAAACATACTGTCGATAGCCTAACGGTCACTCTCACTTCTTGACGTATTGACACGTTTGTGCAGTGGGCTGTCCACAGAACTCGTTACATTCTCCTCCAGCACCACATTTCAAACGTGACACTACTTTGTGGCCTTCTAAAATGAATTTAAACGTTGGTAAATGTGAGAAAACTACTACTCGTTGGTAAAGAGGAGCTCGATGGCGCAGGTGGCTAGCGCGTTCGGCTGCCATCGTTGAAGTTAAGCAACTTTCGCAGTGGTCGGTCATTAGATGGGTGACCAAAAATTTACTATCTCGAGCTCCTTCGTCCTTTGGAAGGTACGTTAAGCCCTTGGTCCCGGCTGCATTTGCAGTCGTTAGCACCCACCAATCCGTACTGAACCCGCGTGATGGGTCATGGCCCAATCTCCCTATTCCATCCATAGAGAAGGCCTGTGCCCCAGCAGTGGGGACATTAATAGGCTGATGATGATGAAATATGAGAATGGGACGTTTGTCTTCAATTTGCCTTTATTTATTAAATTTTAAACAGGTAACTATGTTTGCTGTTACTATTCACCACGAACACAAAATAAAGCGAATCAAAATAACATGAAATACCACTATTTCATGAAATGGTTCTTGAGGTGATAAAATTTGTTTTCAAATTCCACATAAATAAATGTTTTATAGAGGTTATAATTTTAACTTAATGTATGCTAGGTATTTTATAGACTTTAAGTGTAGCTACGGCCATTAACTGTGACTTTAGCTGTAATATAAAAAGCTCTCAGGAATTGTAGTCACGAACGCGAAACATAAGCATGTGCAAAGTGATTCTGACTAAGACTCGTACATTTTACGTAATAAATTATATTATGTATCTAAAATAAGTATATAGGTATTATAATGACTTGTATTTTTGTTTGTTTGTATCGAACAACTGCACAAACTACTGGACCGAATTCAAACACTCTCTCACTAATCCAAAATTTTTCCAGAAAGGCTATATTTTTGCGTTAAAATAAAGATCACTCGTGCAAGACCGGGCGTGTCGCTAGTAATTAATATAATAATAATAATAATTCATTTATTGTGGAGCATAGGTACAATAATGGGGTGTTACATCAGTGGATACAGTTCAGCTATGTCCTGCCATAAGGCGTACAATTACATAATAAAATTAGATGTCACAGTTTTAAATTAATGTTATCTACACATATACTCGTAATAAAATGGTAGGAAAGTCAAAACTGTACATTGATATTTTTTTTTTAAATAATACTTGGGGTCTGTCCCTCTAGCATGACCACCGAAACGGGATATGATAAAGCGATATATCGACATTAACTGTCAGACTACTGTCAAACTCCATAGTAGTCTGACAGTTAATGCCGATATATCGCTTTATCATATCCCGTTTCGGCGGTCATGCTAGAGGGGCTGATCTACAACCGATAACGAAGCCAATAATATAGATTTTGGAATTATTGTCTGTTTGTCTGTATGTATGTCCGGGATAAACTCAAAAAGTACTAGATGGGTTTAGTTCAAATTTGGCACGAATATTATTAAGAAGTCGGGTCAACATATAGGCTACATATTATCACGCTATCACCTACGGGGAACGAGCAGTGAACCTTTATTTATTCAACGCATTCTGTAACAACGTGTAATATAACAACGCATATTTGAATGTTGTTATTATGTTAACCATGCTATAAGCTAGCTTCACACTATAAGTAACTTAGGCCGATCCTGGAGGGGATATAGATATCCGCTAAGAACGAATTTCACGAAACTCCACCCCTAAGGCGGCAATACGGGGGTTGGAAGTTTGTATAAAAGTCCTATGTTTTTGAAGTAAGAGACTTGAAATTTCACATGTATTCTCTATAGATGGTGTAGGGGTGTACTAATACATTATTAGTACACCCCTACACCATCTTTAGAAATAAACCCCCTTTTGGGGTCAAAAAGTATGTGCAAATAATTAACTCTACGCGTACAAAGTCGCGGGCGGCACCTAGTCTAAATACAACTATGGCTATGGCCCCTGAGACACATCGCACAACGGGGCCTTAATGTACAATTCCAACTCGCACTTGGCAAGTTTTACCTAATAAAGAACTCCACACGGACAAAGTCGCGGGCGGCCGCTAGTTATAAATATAAACATTTTCGCAATTCAACGGACTCTCGTCGTAAATCTCGCGAATTCTTTAATTTCAATAACATATAGCGACAATGCGAGTCATAAAGAGCTCGACACAAAGAGCTTGTATCATTGTAGCGTCGACAAAAGACTGACGAGGGATAAGAGCGCGATTTTTTCGAGCAACGCTATCGCAGCCTTTTGAACCGGGCTCCGTATCTACCCGGATCTGGGAGCAGGTGAGTCAGGGGCGGTTCCTACGCACTTTCGAGGGTACCTCCGTCGGATAATATTGAATGTTTATCACGCCGAGATTATTTATGTGATAGGTAGCAGCTCCGCTCTGTGCAGATCGTGTTTGGTAAGCTTTAATATTCTTTTTTTTTGTTAGGTCATATTAATAGATATTTAACTTCAAAAATAATGTTATCTAAATAAAACTAGTTTTAACGGGTTAATGCACGAAATTTTATTTATTTATTGACGGTTCGCAGCCTTTTCAGGTCTGCATCGTTCGTTATTCTGACGATGCAGACCCGAAAAGGCTGCGAAACGTCAATAAATAAATAAAGTTTCGTGCATTAACCCGTTAAAACTAGTTTTATTTTATGAGTGATGTGCGTGGAAACCTAAGAAACAAATATTAATGTTATCTGTTATGAAGTATTATGCACCTGTCATGGTCCTCACATTATAGCTATTAACGGGATTGTTACCAAGTACCTTGGTTTTTTACGAGTCTCCGATATTTCTTATTTCATTTTTTGGCCACTGTTGCAAGCGCCATAATCACGGAGTAACTCAGTGATCATGGCGCTTGCAACGGTGCTGAAATATCAGTATCAGTAAACAATATACAATTGCTAGTATAATAAGGCTAAATATATATTAATGGTTATAGGTATAATATTATTCACCTGTTTTATTTTATGTACAATTATCAAGAAAATAATTATAATTAATATGGTTTGAAATAATACTGAAATTACAAATTTTGATATGAAAACTAGGCTATTTACAGTCGGGTCCTAATTTTTTTTTTTATTTAATAGTGTCCACTTATTCCAATAGTATTAGTGTGCATAAAGTCTATTTGCACAAATAGCTGATGCAGCAAAAAAATGAGCTGCTACATCCATTCTCACCTTGCTGACTAGAACTTTTTTCTTACAGAAATAACACTAACAAAAGTTATTCTACTACAAGTTGGAGATTCAGAGGTTCCTCAACTGTGCAGTTCAGAAAATTCCTTATACTTTATCTCTCTTAAAATTGTTTTCATGGACAGAAAAGCAACAAACTTCAGACATCATGAATTTATTAAATTATGTTCCAGTACATTACAACTAGATTCCGTCTGAATTTATGGCATTTCTCGGAAACAATGTGATATTCCCTTTAAATGGTCGAATTTATTGCAGACGAAACGTTCTTTATTATTTCTATTCCACTTGAATTCATGGTGAAATAAAATACATGGCGTAACAATTTGACTACTTTAGGGCACGATCACACGGTGCGTTGTGGCATGCTAAGTAACAAAAAGTGGTCTGAAACCGTAATAAGTAAAAATATTCAATAGAAATTACTTGGCATGATAATTTCACCGCCTGTCGAAGTTTCACCGCAAATTTTCTGACAATTAACATGACAAATGGCCTGCCGGGGTGGTACTTCCAATTGCAGTAAAGCGCTACCACCACTACCGTACGTAAGATGTGAGAGAGATGGAGGGAAGGATGTCCTTAATGGAGTCCAGACATTCAAGCTCAATCATTCTGCTGCTACAAAATCTGAAAAACTCGAAGGAGGATAGTAAGCTGGCAAAAGGTCTTGTGGAGATCTATAAATATGGCAGCAAACTAAAGGGAAAGGTAGAAGCTACCCTGACCAGTTGGAAGGGGCAGCTAGAAGTCCTTTCCCGAAACTTTGAGCTGTAATCATACTCTACGATCTTCCAAGCTGAGCTGTATGCTTTCCTCCAAGCCACAGAATGCGTGTTAGGGAAAGGATGGAAGGAGGCCGTCGTGCTAATCGACTCGAGGTCCTCTCTCCAGTCGCTAAGGGATCCAGACTCCTCGCATCCGATCACCAAGGCAATTCAGGGTAACTTGGCCCAACTTAGGGACAACGGTCAAACTATGTAACAATTTTGGATCAGGGTCCACGTCGGGGTGATCGGAAACTAGAAAGCAGATCAGTTGGTGAAGGAAGCGGCCCTCAAGCGACATTCACGCGCGGTGACGAAAGCGAAATAGGACAGCATGTATAATAGCGGGGACCCGGCGGCCACAGCGAAGGCATTTTTCCCATGCGGGGAAAGTGCCTTCGGTGTCATGAGGAAGATAGATTGACAGGATGGCTGCACAAATCTTTATCGGTCATGGGGGTTTCCCCGCCTACCTCGCCTATAGGTTCAAGAAGAAGGACAGACCAAGATGTGCATGTGACCTAAATGCCGAAGAGAAAATTGTTCATGTGCTGCTAGAATGAAAGAGACTCTACCAAATAGCGATGGACATACAACTAAGTAAGGACAACCTGAGGGCGATAATGACAGACGGAAAAGATATTGCGGTTTATATAAAATATAGGAGGAAAAATATAAAATATAGAACCATACACATAAACCTTAACAGGTTTGAAATATGTATGTGCATAATTGTATTTGTATAATAAAATAAATAATTAAATAGAATTGTAGAAAAAGTCATCGAAAGAAACAAAGATCCTTAAAAGTATAGAATAAATGAAAATTTAATTATAAATAAGATGACGAACCCTACGGGGAAATGTGAACAAAGGAAAAGGTAAATTGAAAATAGTATATAAGTGGACAAATTATGTAATATTGAAAACAGGAAAAAGTGTGTCATTATATTAATAAATTCTTAAAATATGAAAAAGATATGTATTATATATAATTATACAAAAATAAAGAAGGACACATGCTTGAAAGCAAGCCCGTAAGTATGCAAAAGAGAATGTATAAGATCAAAAAAGGAACGAAGGAACAGAAATCACACACAGGACAGGTCTAAAACAACACAATAGATCAAAAAAATACCTGTAACAAAACTACAGGTATAGCCGGTTTTAAAAAATAGTCCCTTACATAATATATTCAAAACTGGGACAATTATCCAACTTTTCATTAACAGGCAAACGCATGCTTATAAAATCTGATAGGTATATTATTATTCTGGATAGTAAAATCGCCAAATATCACAAACTGGGATACTATTGCAGTATCTTAAGCATTTTTTTACAAGAATAATTGAAATCTCCCACTAATCGCTTAAATAGAAATATATAAATAGTGTATTTTAAATAAAGTAATCGTCTTTCGAGAGACGAACAATTTTGTTATTCAGAAACGTTCCATAACTTTAAGGAAAATCGGATTGTTTTCCAAATATTGTTGTATTTTTTGCATCCTATTTCTCTCCCTTGATAACAATACACTTAAAAAAGATATTGTTTAAAAGGGATCCTTTTTACAAGAGCGGGACGGGGCGGAACGAAGATTGTACCAAGAACGACGCAATCACCATTAAACGGACTCAAATCAGACTCGAGCCATCGGAACCGTAACGAAAATATAGAAAAACATAGAGGAGAAATTTCTGATACGTAATTGAGGCGGTAGGAAGATGGCGCGCCCGGAGAGCTTGCGCCTAAATTGTTAACAAAGAAAAGGGGTTTGTATGAAGAACATTTTACATGGACCATTTCCCTCAAGGGTTAATGAGATCGAAGCAACTCGAGGATTCTGTTTTAGTCTTTGATATTTGGAAAATTCACACTGTTCCACTGTGTTATGTGTTCTTCACTCGCCGGGTCGTGTTGGGAACGAAAAGGAAATAGTGAGCGCCAATTGCCCGTTTTATTTCGCAAATGCTGATCCCTACTAAGTTCATCGGAATAGTGACAGTTAATCAAATTAGAGCTATCTTACGTTTCATCAAACAAAGAGCGTAAGTATTAAATAAACAAATCTTCTAATCATCTTTGAATTACAACCTAGTCATTACCCTAAATAAGCCAGGTGCTACCTTGCACATACAATAAACTATCAAGAAAAAATAAGTTTTTTTTAGGCTGACTGGTTAATAACTTTTAAGGTTCCGTCAACAAGTAACCCTAATCCAACAGAGAATAAGAGTTTTAGAACATTATAATTTTACATGGGTACATATAGACATAGATAGATAGTCGCCACCGCTAACAGAGGAAGTTGACCTGACGACCTGAACCTGATGCAGACCCACCTTAACACACTCACACCAGTGTGGGGAAATTTCTTCCCCGACCTCCACTCAATTTCATAATACAGTGTCAAAAGTTCGATAGTTTTTTTTATCTATATATTATATTTATAAATCTAAATGTTTGAAATTTACTTTGCCGAATGAAAAACATGCTGAAATGGGGGATATAATTCTAAATGGTGAAAAACTAATTTTAGTCGATACAACCGTTTTCTTAGGCGTAACACTAGACCGCAAACTGCAGTGGAACCCTCATATTACAGCACTAGCCGGTAAACTTAGTTCTGCAATTTATAAAATAAGACGGCTTACAGACGTCGACACTAATAGGACAATATACTTCAGCTACTTTCACAGCATTATGTCGTATGACATTCTATTGTGGGGCACGGCCGCTGACATTGAAACAGATTTTATTCTTCAAAAACGAGCTATAAGAGCTATTTATCGCTTGGAATCTCGAATTTCTCTTAGAGATAAATTTAAAGAAATAGGTATAATGACTGTTGCTTCTCATTACATTTACAATTGTATATTGTTTGTGCATCAGAACATAAATTTATATACGAGGCGCGATGGTGTACATAATTTCAATACCAGAAATAAAGATAAACTCAAATTGCTACCGTTGAGACTCCAAAAGGTTCTTGGTTCATTTGTGGGTCAAGGTATATTTTACTATAATAAAATACCAAAAGAAATAATTAATTTACCTTTTAATAATTTCAAAGTATGTATAAAAGTTTCCTTGTAACAGCCTACACTGGATAAATGAGTTTGAGTATCTTCTTTTTTTTACTCAAATACCCCCACTATTTTATAGTTCAATTAGTTTTTTCAATTTATAGTTGGGCTATTTGAGTAAAAAAACTCCTAAGAAATAACTTAACAAACTTTCCGTACTCGAAACAAAACTGTCTTCGTTGAAACGAAACAGTTTACGCGCGAAATATTTAGCGTAAACAAAAGAATGACGGGTATGTTTGCATAGACGTAGATATTTATAGTGAAGAAAAAGCTCTTGTTAGTGGGGATTCCAAAAATCCATAATTAGTCGGAACTTTGTCGAGTGACTCGGAACGATATAATGCTAAACCGGCTGAAAAAAGGTGAACTACCTATGTGCATTGTCAACATCACATCGTTCATCACGGAATTAACTATTTAACCAGTACATTTTGAACCTTACAACGTTTCAATAAAATTCAAAACCTTGTAACGCTACGTTGGAAGAGTCCTTTTATAGCAGACTATCAATTACTAGTTGCCTGCGAGTTCGTATGTATAAATAAAGGTTTTTAAAACCAAATTCCCATCCCGTACTACTATTAAATTTCATTTTGGATAAATGTACTGCCTGACTTTTGAAAGAAATGAAATGTAGGGCATTTCATTTATTTAAAAAGTCTGGAATGGAGCAATATACATTGTCAAGTTATAAAAACCTTGTTTTTCTTTTCACAGAATTTTACTTTCTTCGATATATATACAGTGGTGGTCACATAATTAAAGACACTCCCTAATTGACCACAAAAAACTTACTTATGGTACTAAAATTAGCTAAAATTGGTATTTAAAAATTATTATTAAACTATACACGACGTTGTATTCTTACAATGTGGGACAAAAAATAGTTGTCTTCGTTAGTAGTTTAGACACTGCTCACTATGGGACCATAACACAAACTTTTTTAACATATTTGTAGCTGGCCAGCTAATTAAAGACAGTAAAAGCTGTGTTCTGAATTTTAAAAAATAAAGAAAAAACTGCATTCTGTTTTTCTTTCTTTTGCCGCGTATTTTCATGTAACGTCGATATTACTTAAAAAACCTAATATTAAAATTAATACGTTTTAAACCCAGCAATAATGAGAAAAAAACAACAGTTGCTATTCGTCCACTAGGAAGATTATTTTCAACTTTCATAATAAAGATTGGTCATACAGAAAAATAGCAAAACACTAATAATACGTTAAAAAAGTTTGTGTTACGTTCCCATAGTGAGCAGTGTAAACTACTAACGAACACAAATATTTTTTGTCCCACATTATAAGAATACAACATCGTGTATACTTTAGTAACAGTTAAACTGGATCAACTACCAATTTTAGCTAATGTTAGTACCATAAATAAGTTTTTTGTGGTTAATTAGGGAGTGTCTTTAATTATGTTACTAGTGGTGGTCACAGAGGTGGTGGTATATTTGTATCTTTTATTGTGTGGCTGTTTCCCGCACGACCCGAACTCTATCCAAACAACAATTTATCGCTGCACGCGCACTGCGTTCACCACTTACAGACAACTGTGGGCGAATATTTCTGGGAAGACAACGTCCAATAAATCGCGACCAGCGTGAGCGGTGGAGCCCGCAAATTTCACCGGGACAACTTTCCCGCCTTCCATGGCCGCCATATTGGTTAGTTATTGCCCATAAACTGTCCGCTCGGATCTCTCCACGTGAATCGGTTGCAAATGTAACCAACACCACCCAGAGGAACATATTATTTATGTTAGCGTAAATATTGTGAGGTAAAATTTATTGCAGAAAGAAAGAATAGAAAAAAAAATGCAAACTTGTAGATTTGCATTTTTGAAGTGAAAACTTCTTTAGTGGCGTTGTACACTTTTTGTATGGGTAAAAAATGTTAAACTCACGTGGCCTGATCGCGTCCGGACACGTGACCTAATCGAAAATTCGTAAGACGAAAATAATAAATTTTGAAAGGTTGTTGACTTTCAAAATATTGAACGAAACATAATAATATTTTATCGTATTTTAATAATAAGTCTCTATCTAGGACGTCCAGGTGACAGCTTTATTGCGAAAAAAATGCATTTGATTTACAATAGATGTCGGTAGGTGCGCTTAATGTGATTCATGTAAGTTGATTTTTCTGAGAGATAAACTTTTTAATGTTATATAAATTGTCATGTTTGTGTATGATAGCGCAATAAATAAATATTGTATTCTACCACATAAATGATAGTACTTTTATACTGATAATTTTTAATTATCTGAAAAATTATTCCGTAACCATTCTAAAATATCAAATATGCACAACGTTAATATTCAAGTTTTCACTTCTGCCGGCACTCCCGGAGTGCAACCCGTCGTTTTTTTTTAAGAAAACTTACTTCAGTGCTGGTGAGGGTGTCGTTTATGAAGGAGACCTATGTCCAGCAGTGGACTGATGCGGGCTCATGATGATGAGTGTCGTTTACTTTGTGCCCTGCTCATCGAGCCTTTGGGACTGTTGAAATGAGCAGAGAGGAGTCTTTAGATACCCTGTTCGTTCTTCTCCCACTGGTTCAGTGAGGTGTAACGCCTTATCATATAAAAAAAAAATGGGTGCGTGTACTTATGTAGGCGCGTGAGAAGTTATCCTTCTTTGGCATCATTTAAAATTAGTTTTTAATTGCATGCAAATAATTAATTACAATAAATTAATAAAAAGTCTGGAAAAGGACACAGTCAATAAAGTTCAGTTTTAATTTGAAAAAATAAATAAATAATCAAAATATTCAATTAAAATCGCTACTGAATATAATTTATTAGAACATATGTGATTTGCACTTGTATGAAACTCAAACACGTATTCCGAATATACAAACTAGAAACATGTGGATAAATATTATAAATATGAATACCTATAAATGTTACTTTATTACAAAAAATAAAGATGTGGTTTTTGGTTCTACTACACCAATGGTCAAGAGATGGCGCTGTAGTCTCCTGAATCGCGCTTTGGTTCCGTTGTTCCAGATTAATAAATACTTTTTGTTACTTTATTACAAAAAATAAAGATGTGGGTTTTGGTTCTACTACACCAATGGTCAAGAGATGGCGCTGTAGTCTCCTGAATCGCGCTTTGGTTCCGTTGTTCCAGATTCATAAATACATTTGATAGGCCTTCACAATGCAGTCGTTAGCACCCGCAAAATAGAGAATCTATTTCTATTTTGTTGGTAGATTTTCTTAATGTGCGGTAAACACAAAAGTAACAGCTAGACATGGGCGTTTTTGGTTTTGAACGCAAACGGATATTTATCGGATTTCAGATTTTAAAATCCGTTTTTAGATATCCGATTTCAGATGTGCCGAACTTAGCCAATTCACTAGTTTGTGTTATGATTTGGTTTTATTAGCTAACGACAATCACAAACAATTAATTGTACGAAGCAAGGATACTCGTAGATTTGCGCGATTTTCCTTTATGCTTTAAATCTAGGCTTAGGCAAGAGTATATATTCTGTGGCTTAGGACTAGCAGAAAAGTTATCTTTACGGTTAAAAGTAAAACTTTTGCGGCGCATTTAAAAATCGGCTTATGTACAATGATTTCTTTTTACATATTTTTTTAGTATTATTTTTTTTTGTTTTTATTATTTTTCAAACCATTTACAAAATCAAACCTAATTACTTCAGGTTAGCATTCAAAAAATGTCAGTTGCTCGACTTTTGATGTTTTTAGACGACATCTTTTTCAGTAATAAATAATCCCGCCTTAGAGAAGAACAATAGATTTCCGTAAACAGCAAACCGAAATCGGACTTCCGAAAACGAAAGCACGAATTTCGAATCCGATTTACATTTGGATACTTGTGGTGGTATTAGATCGCTAGCGTTTTGGTTCGGTTAGATTTCTGAAATCGGATTTTCTTGTTGAGAAATCGTTCGGTATCGATTTGTGTTTGAAATCGGATTTTGGATTCGTTTTGATATATCGGACACATGCCTAGTAACAGCATGAAGTTGGTCGCTTTAGTGTTACTGTTAATTTTTAGTGTTACAGTGATGCGCGCGCATCTTAAAATTTCACTCTCATCATTTTTTCATAACGCGCCTAAAGAAGTATAACTTCAAAACGGGTGAGTGTCGTGTCCTTACGCAAGGAGTCGATCGGCGTCAACTAGTCGCTCAGTCTAAAAAACAAAACTTACTAAGATTGATAATAATTATCTTATTTATAAAATTCTCGTGACACAATGTTAGTTACCATACTCCTCCGAAACGACTTGACCGATTTTTATGAAATTTTATATGCATATTCACTAGGTCTGAGAATCGACTACTATCTATTTATCTCTATCTATCTATCATACCCCTAAGTGATAAGGGTTGTTCCACGCCTAACTTTTTTTATATATATAATGTGGCATTAAATAATACATACAGCCCTAAATTTTCATCTTTCTACCACCCATATTTTTATGGCGGTACGACGTTCGCTGGGCCAGCTAGTAATCGATAAAAAGAAACAGATTCAATACCTGTGTTTTTGATTTTTTTATTATTCTTTCTGATTTCATAAATGATTCGTTCAGCTTAGAAAACAAACGAGGTTAAGCTGTACCTTCGTCCAGTTCAGTCGTATAGTTTAGTTGTACACACAATATCCATGTAATTGACTCGTTCATTGTTTCGGCGGCAATAATACATAGGTGATTAACGTGTGCAATTGACGTTAAACAGCGTATGGGTCGTGTTAACTCTATCGAGTTGAAGGATCGGCAGGGGCTACAGTTGGCGAAGTCGGTTCATTAGGTGCGAGTGTGACCTTCATCATTAATCATGCGCCGGTAATTGCCGCCTTCGAGGGGACGCGGATGTCTGAGGCGGTCCACATTTTTGTATGGAAACGTAAATGATGTGACAGGATCGGTCTCTTATAGGTACGTTTGTTTGATAACAAAGGGTGAATGATAAATCTTTATGGTTGTTATTTAATCTATATTTATATACTTATAATAAATCTGTAGAGAGGTCAATTCTGTACATGAAATATATTTTCAAAATAACTATCAGGGGGTGATTAGTGATCGATACTGATGCCAAAAACGCAATCTGTAAAATTTTGTCTGTCTGTCTGTGTGTATGTTCCTTATAGAAACAAAAACTAATCGACGGATTTTAACGAAACTTGGTACAATTATTCTTCATACTCCTGGGCAGGTTATAGTATACTTTTCATCACGCTATAATCAATAGCAGCAGAGTAGTGAAGGGAAATGTTGGGAAAACGGGAGAAGTTACTCCATTTTTTAAGCTTCCGTTGCGTGTGCAGCCTTAATGGTTAAAGTTACATAGAAATCATGTATGACGGAAATATTTTACATAAAATTGTCTAAAAAATATTCCACAATAGCATATGTCTATCTTTTATGGTTGACTCACAATAACACGTGTAATTATATAAATAAAGTCATTGTTTATAGCACAAGCCTGAGAACAAAAACTATAGTTTACACTACAGCTCTGCACCGAAGCGAAGCGAGGGCGGGCCACTAGTTTAATCATAAATTATTAAATCCCATCACACTCTTTATAAAACTCAGACCCCGCCTCGTCTGGCTGGCTGTATGTTAGCGATGGGATTATCGCATCGCTAACATACATACAGCCAGACGAACAGAAGAAATACTAAGTAGATTTTCATGTGGTTTTTCTTATCAGTTCGGCGCATAATTTTTCAGAGAAGTTTTTTTTTCATAATACAAAGCCGGAAACAAAAACTATAGACTACACTGAATCGAAATATTAAAACCTGAAAAATGAAGGCATTGTCTAACTACCACGGAACCTGTAAAGTATTCCTTTCTTAAGTTCGTCAACAATAATGAAAAAGTACAATAAATTGTGCTTAATACCCAATTAATAAATGTTATATTAATTGAAGGTAGGTTTTTAAAAATAAAATATTATAAATTGAAAATGACCTGCTCTCATTTTATATGGGACAATCGATTTTAAAATGTGGGCCTTATTTTTCACAACGTTGAACCTCTAAATATAGCTCATTGCTCATTCGACTAACACGTTTTCTTCGATTCTTTATACACTCAGTGGTCTGGATATAAGTATAGTGCTATCGCATATATTTTGAGATATAGTCATACGATCTAGTCTCAGAATTGTAAAAATATATATATATTAGGTAAAATTCTAAAGAAAATTTCACAAGAAAAAAAAACACTCGGTCGAGGCATCAGACAGGGTTTGAACCTGCACCGTCCGCTATCTGGGTAGATATCACGGAACACAGAAAGTTTATATGACTGATATCACCGGCTCGCCCCCACTACTTTTCCACCTTATAGATAGATAATAGCCAATCTAACGCCGCAACACCAAACGATCGAACCAATAAGCGCTCATACCCGAGAGTCAAGTTATGAGCATTTGCTCACACATAACTACGGCGCGACTGCCCCGACCACAAGGCCCTTCTAACCTCTTTCGTTGTTTAATGTATGAGTAGACATATTTATACTAAGATCAGTAAGTGCATTACAATCGTAAACCTCAACAAATATGAAGTTAAAAAAAGAAGATCACTAAGTTTTTACTTTCACTAGATTACGAATAAACTTTAGGAATTGGTTGCCACGGCCCTATAAATATAAATGCTTATAATTATACTAGCTGACCCAGCGAACTTCGTACCGCCCTAAAAAAATAGGGGTTGTCCAGCGGACAAAATTGTGAATCTAAACCATTCTCAGATCGCCTTGAACACACACAAAAAATTTCATCAAAATCGGTCCAGTCGTTTAAGAGAAGTTCAGTGACATACACACTCACAGAAGAATTATATATATAAAGATATACACATACGCGCCACACACACGTATACACACACACACACACACACACACACACACATACACACCCACACACATACTCACTCACTTATCATATTAATGTACATTGATTAAAGTAAGAAAATATGGTACTCATGTTATTTGTATGGCTACATTGCAAATTAAATTGGGGAAGGCGCTGAAGCCAAAATACAAGATGAACTTACTAGTTCGGCTGAGGATGTCCATATGTACTTTGTGTGAAACAATGGCCTTAGTTTTAACATATTTATAAGATTACTAGCTGACCCAGCGAACTTCGTACCGCCCTAAAAAAATAGGGGTTGTCCAGCGGACAAAATTGTGAATCTAAACCATTCTCAGATCCCCTTGAACACACACAAAAAAATTCATCAAAATCGGTCCAGTTGTTTAAGAGAAATTCAGTGACATACACACTCACAGAAGAATTATATATATAAAGACTACCATGTACAATTTTTTACAAATAAATATTATTATTATTATCTTATCTCATTTATTTAATTTAACAGTTAGGTTTTTTATAAAATAGATATGAAAGTAAAATACAAAAACGTAAATCCAAAATAAATAAAGTAAAAAAACCTAACCTAGCGGCCACCAGCACTGAGACTAGGTCCAAGCTTCCGGTGGTTAGGGCCGCAGAGAAAGAAACCGCCTGAAGATACGCGCCGTGTCCAGGAGTACTGCCTACTACTATAATATAATATAATAATATTTCCAACACTCACACCAATTAGCCTAGCCCCAAAGTAAGCACTATAAGGCTTGTGTTTTGAGATACTAGGATAACGGATAGAGTACATAAAATAAACTGTACATATATAAGTATATTTATATAGAATTGCATATTAAACATCCATGACTGGAGACTGGAGTACAAATGCTCGTATTCATCACACAAACATCTGCCCCCACCGGGATTCCAAGCCGAGACCTCTCGAGTCGGCGACACCATGAAACCCGGCGTACAAACCATTCGGCCACGGAGGTCGTCAATCTGCCCCTTGACCCAACCAACTAACGAGAGGCTCCTTAGATGTTACTCGAGACTCTTCGCTATGAGACCGTTCACGCCAACGACTATAGGGTCAATGATCGTCGAATTATTATTAATGCTTAAAAGGACCATACCTATAATAAAACAATAGGTCACATTTATTTGACAAATCTCCCGTCTGCACTAAGATCAGTAGCAAATACATGTGCAGAAGGGTTATGGCCTAAGTTTAAGATTGTGTTACTTTAACTGCTTCAATCCAGGTCATGAAAGTGATTATATGTATAATGCCTGGGTTTCATTTCTGTTAGGGTTCCCGATAGAAAATAGAATAAGTAATGTTGTCTAAATGAGACCTTCGATTTCTGTCCAATTTCGTACCTTGGTACAAATGATCTTAAAAAAACGGCTAAAATTATACATAAATAGACTCTATCAAAATCGAATACATTATCGAAATCTCAATAAATACAATAGGAACTCGATCGAGGAGCTCGATGGCGCCAGTGGTTAGCGCGTTCGGCTGCGATCGTTGAAATTGAGCAACTTTCCCAATGGTATATCATTGGATGGGTGACCAAAAATTTACTATCTCGAGCTCCTCCGTACTTTGGAAGGCACGTTAAGCCGTTGGTCCCGGCTGCATCTGCAGTCGTTAGCACCCACCAACCCGCACTAGGCCAGCGTGGTGGGTCATGGCCCAATCTCCCTAATCCATCCATAGGGAAGACCTGTGCCCCAGCAGTGGGGTCATTAATAGGCTGATGATGATGATGATGACAATAGAAACTGGTGAAAATTTTAATTACAATATTTTGAAAACGGAAATCTGAAAGAAACGTTATGACCTAGACGCAATTTGTCATTGACTTTAGACAACCCTTTCAGTTATTTTGTACTAGCTGTGCCCCGCGGTGTTATTCGCGGTTTATTAGGGATACTTTCCCGCAGTAAAACTTAGCGTGTTAATCCAGGTTGTCAGCTAACTCCATACCAAATTTTATTAAAATCGCTCCAGCCGTTTAGACGTGAAGAAGTAACAAACATACACACTCACAAACTTTCGCCTTTATAATATTAGTGTGATGTATTTTGATGGACTTGCAATATAATATTTTGTTATATTCAATCTTTTGCCGATCAGGTTTATTTTTGATGGTTTCTGTGGCGCATTTTTATTAATTTGAACATGACTTTTAGAGTCTGTTCGGAAAGAGAATGGGCGTGGCGAACAACGAAAGGTTTTTTGTATATAATCATGTCTAAAAGGGGTAAACCTTACAAATACGGTAGAAAATCACTACAGCGCCCTCCAATCTAAATCCCATTCTCTTTCCGCGCAGACTCTACTATTATATATGACCTGTGTTGCCATAATTTTAATGTTAAAACGACGTTGTCATGTAGCACAAATGGAAAATAAATTCCATTTACATTTTTAATGTATTAAGCGTATTATTCTACACATTAATGCACAATTGACTTATGGAGAAAATCATTATATAACAGGCGGGCAATGTTTTTTCCATACAAACGTTCTCTACTGATTCCTCCTTAATTATTATCACTTAAGAATTGATTTTCATACATCTTCTATATATATAAAACTCAAAGGTGACTGACTGACTGACAGAGTGATCTATCAACGCACAGCCCAAACCACTGGACGGATCGGGCTGAAATTTGGTATGCAGGTAGATGTTATGACGTAGGCATCCACTAAGAAAGGATTTTGATCAATTCTACCCCCAAGGGGATAAAATAGGGAATGAAAGTTTGTATGAAACTTTGTCAATTTTAAACCGATCGGGCTGAGACTTTGCATGCAGGTATAAGAAGAATCATAGATGAATGTCATTGCGTATAATACAAGCCTGAGAGCAAAAACTGTAGTCTACACTTCAGCTCTACACCGAAGCGAAGCGAGGGCGGGCCCGCTAGTAATATATAATATTACTCATTCTGTGCTCCTATGTCTTCCTTTTTCGATAACTTGTATTTCAAAGAATAAAGAAGCCCTCGATAATGCCAATAATAACCAAATTTTCATCACCAAACGTCTAGTGTGGAGATTTTATAAGCATTTACAAGAAGCAAAACAAAGAAAGCATAGTATAACCAAGTGGTTAATAATAAGTATTATTATTGACTAGTGGCCCGCCCTCGCTTCGCTTCGGTGTAGAGCTGTAGTGTAAACTATAGTTTTTGTTCTCAGGCTTGTGCTATAAAGAATGACTTTATTTATATAATTACACGTGTTATTGTGAGTCAACCATAAAAGATAGACATATGCTGTTGCGTGATATTTTTTAGACAATTTTATGTAGAATATTTCCGTCATACATGATTTCTATGTAACTTTAACCATTAAGGCTGCACCCGCGACGGAAGCTTAAAAAATGGAGTAACTTCTCCCGTTTTCCCAACATTTCCCTTCACTACTCTGCTGCTATTGATTGTAGCGTGATGAAAAGTACTATAACCTGCCCAGGAGTATGAAGAATAATTGTACCAAGTTTCGTTAAAATCTGTTGAGTAGTTTTTGTTTCTATAAGGAACATACACACAGACAGACAGACAGACAGACAGATAAAAATTTTACTGATTGCATTTTTGGCATCAGTATCGATCACTAATCACCCCCTGATAGTTATTTTAAAAATATATTTCATGTACAGAATTGACATCTCTACAGATTTATTATAAGTAAGTATAGATAAAAAAATCTTTAACATATACAGGGTGTAAAAAAACCTTTAACGAAGTCAAAGGCCACGTATTTTCCACATCATGACGATCATTTGTTTCTTCTGGACCATACCTAGGAAATTTATGGTTATGGAGATATTGAAGGTCAAAGTCATTTTTTTTCTAGATTTATACATTAATATTTTCAAAAAGTTTTTTAGAAACTTTTTATGGACGCATTTACACACACGCACACACATACACACAGGCACATTCTTTGCGTAGCGCTACAGTAGCGCGCCGCGCTATACATTGCGTACCTACTGGAAAAAAAATAACTTATTTTTTTTTTCTCACGTATAATATTTTGTAATATTACTTATTTGGGTGCACAGAATGCGTAGTTTTAATCTTTGTCATAGGTTTTTTACATGAGATACAGGCATCTAATTTTCGAGGAGGTAATCGTCGAGAGCCAAACTTCGACTTTTGTAATTTTCATTCGCAATATTCAACGTTATCTGCTGTCCCTTTGTCACGGTATTTGCCAATGCGTGGCAGCAGTAGTTATTTCAAATGCCTATTTCTAAAATGTTTATCAGCTCACGTCCGCACTTAATGTGGCGCAGACTACCAACCCAAGTTTTCAATTAACCTGAAATCAGCTTCATTTGTCCCCTCAACTCCGAAGGGCCTCTTACAGTCGTTAGCGATATCCTGATCGGCCAAATTAAAACGACAGCCGCCCGGTATTCTAAAATTTGCATATCGTCCAACAGCCAAACAAGACACTAACCAGATTATTGAAAATTTGGACGGAATCCCGCAGAAGATCGGCTATCATCAATTAAGGGACCCCTCGAGTGCCCTCCTGGTTGTATTTAAATAATATGCGGGAGACCAGTTTGGGATTATTACAGAAATGATTGAAGCATGCATAAAAAGACTTATTTATTAATTTATGTTATTTGAGGCAGTTAGGGTGGCGTCAACTTCCATTAAAAGATATATTTATTAACTAGTAGCCGCCCGCGACTTCGCCCGCGTCAACTTCAGTTTTGTCAACCCACAGGAACTTAACATTTTGCCGGGATACAAAGTACCATTTATCTCAATCCAAGTCATAAACTATATGAGTACCCAATTTCATACTAATACGTTCAGTACTTTTGCGTATGTATTGTATGAAATTCAAAATTCAATTCAAAATCGTTTATTCAGTCCAGGCTGTTACAAGCACTTGACGTGAATGACGAAAAGCTACGCCATCAGTTCGCAAATCTACGGCGGGAGACCTTGTACTGAGAAGAACCGGCAAGAAACTCAGCAAGAGCTGTTTTTTTCTCCCTGTATTATATACAGAGTCGTCAAATTGAAAAATGACTTCAATATGAGATAAGTCATGAAGCCACTTTCCATTACAAATGTAAATGATATAACAATTATGACTATAAAATAAAAAATATAAAAAAAAAACAAATTTAAAAAAAAGTTTAGGAATGCCGTGTCCTACTGTTTAGGCACAAAAACAAATGTACGATTAAAGTATGTATTTTGTTGTGTTTATGTATTTTGTTGTATGTAATTTGAGATTTCATCATCATCAGTTTATTTATATACCCATTTTACAGTATCGTGTACACTCCTTCACTACTAATGTAACAGAGAGAACAGTCCATAATAGGTGCTAACGACAGCAGATGAGACCAAGACCAACGACTTAATGTACCTTCCGAAGCACGGAGAATCTAGAGATGGTCCCCAGTCAACGTTTCTCACAAATCATTCGCATACGAATTGCACTTTTACCATTGCCTCCGTCGCACGGGTCTTTACGTGAAATGGAACGTAGGCGTAGGGCCGTTAGTACATATGAGTCAAGAAGGAACGTTTTTCACTGAGTTAGTTTAATTTTATTTTTTAAGCATGCTACTGGTAGTATGTTTAAATCTAAAGAAATCTAAAGACAGGCAGCAGACGGGGCTTAGTTTAATTTCCTATATTCTTATTTTAAACATTGTAAAAAATCTACTTGGTCCAGGCATCAGACAAGATTCCATCGTATACCTTGCGCTATCTTGCAGGACGCATTAAGCAAATGCTGCCTGACAGGTAGAACTACTAGAAGAAATTCGTCACGGTCGATAGTATAAAATTGGTTTTACAACTGCCCGCTCGAATAGGGGAAGGTGCGCATGGATCGACTGGAATTATTTCTATTAAAATTTAATTTCGATTTTCATTACTTTCTTATACTGAATGGTACGTGCATAATGTTCGATGATACGCCATAAGTCAATATTATAAAATTTATTGATACTTATTCAACTCTTTTGAATCGTTCAGTGCTTATAAATGAAACTGTCAGCGCAAAAGTAGCCCAACCCTCAATTATTCATATTCTGATTCATCTTCTACAATTACATAAAAATAAGTAAAAAAATTATTCTAAATCTTTATTTAATTCAGGCATCAATAGATGGCGCTGCAAAAGATATTTTTGCATTGTTTATTTTTCTCTCAACGTAAACTTCATAAGTGGCCTAAGCCGCTTAATCAGAATATGTATAATTGAGGGTTGGGCCACTTTTGCGTTGACCGCCTCAAATACATTAGTTTAAAATGCGGCAGATAAAACAAATTGCAAGAAAACTTCGCTCCGTAGAATAAATCTGCGATCGATGACACACACTCCACTTCTTTGCAAAACAGAATAGTTGTGGATACATTTGCATCCGTTTTGATCTCACATTCTTATTTTTTTTTATAGATAAGTCCGACAAATGACTCCACCCCACCTGATGTTAAGTGAAGGTGAAGTCCAGACGCGAAGATAGCTGATACAGCAGTTCTACCTGCCACACCAGCCATCCTCACCCTGCCGGCCTGCATGTTGCTTCTTCACGCCTCTTTTAAAGGATCCCAGGTTGTAAGAGGGAGAGAACACGTGATGTATGTAAGTATCTTATGTAGTCATATCAATGCATTCAGGGTTGGAATCGACGAATACGTAATAGAGAGTGCAACGGTGGAGTAAGGGTCGCTCCTTGTTATAATTTGAAAATTTACTATTTTACGCGGACTAGGTAGCAAACGGGACTCGAACCCGCACCCTTCGCTATCCGGGCGAATGCACTGACCATTATGCTACCGCAGCCCTGATGGCCGTGTCGAATTCTTTCTAGCCTTTCTTCAGCTGGTCTGAATGGATTTTTATCTAGTAATATTTTCTTTAGATTTAAACATCGAGCAGATGCATGCTTAAAAAAAATATTTACTATATTTGTTCATTGATTTTCTCCGGCGTTTATATTAGATACGCATTCAGCAGTACCTTTCTGTAAAAAAAAACATTGCTGATTGTATTTAAATTTATATGCATTGATTTATTAATGTAAACTTGCATGAGTGCTGAGTAAAATTTAAAATAGAAACCTATTTATATCTAGCAGTTAAATGCTTAAAAAAAATAAAAAAAAACATAAACCTATTTATAATTCTATATATTCCACTTTTTCACTGGCACGTTCTGTAAAATACGGGAGGGATATTTTCGTTCCAGGAGACAAATTTTAATATTATCGTTATTTGAAAAATAATTATTTATAGGTGTTAAAAGCAAAAATATTCACCAAAGTTGGTTTATCGTCTTTATTTAAAGCGGCCGCGTTAATTTTAGTTTTTTTGAAAATCCCAAAAGAACCTTTACTTTTTTCGGAACAAAAAGCATCCTATGCCTCAATCTTGGTAATAAACTGTATGTGTGCCAAAATTCATCCAAATCCGTTCTGCCGTTTTGCGTGATTGAGTTACAAACATACAAGCACAGAAATTTAGAAACTTTCACTTTTATAATGTATATACGTACGTACCTATTATTAGAATTTCTTCATAGCCTTATTTTTATAGGGATTAAAGATTTTTTCCATAAACAAAAATCAATGTCTATGGTATCTAGTAGGTAGATAGGTATTAACCTACTTTGCGATTCTGCCGACCCCGCCAATGCAACTTCTTTTTGAACAAGAAGAGCAGCTTTCCAGAAATTGAAATGTAACTCTTAATAATAATAAAGTATATCCTTCTTGCCTTATTCCATCAGCACGGGTCTGTCCTGGAACGCCATAAATGTCACAGCGTTTAATAAGACTTTTTTGCTGTCACACAAACTTAGGCCACTTTGAGCCTTATTAGGTAGACCGTAAGGCTTATTATCGCTCCTGAGATCCACGACTGTCGAGTCACGATCCAGCCTCCCCCGCCAACTTATACAAAGTTCTTGTTAAAGTTCGCAACTACATCGCGCAAGCGAATATGATTTATATTAAAATAAAAAGTCTATATTAACGTTTCCAAAGTTGTTCTTGACAACTGCTGAGTAAATAGAGAGCAATCACACTAATATTATAAAGGCGAAAATTTGTGAGTGTGTGTGTGTGTGTGTATGTTTGTTACTTCTTCACGTCTAGACGGCTGGAGCGATCATCAAATTTGGTATGGAGTTAGCTGACACCCTGGATTAATACATAGGCTACATTTTGCTGCTGGAAAATATCCCTAATAAATCGCGGGTAACACCGCGGGGCATAGCTAGTGTTAAAATAATAATTTTATTGCAAATAGTTTGTATTACCTACTCTACAATTTCTCATGAGGATCTCGATGGCGCAAGTGGTTAACGCGTTCGGCTGCGATCTTTGAATTTAAGCAACTTTCGCAGTGGTCGGTCATTGGATGGGTGACCAAAAATATTCTATCTCGAGTTCCTCCGTGCTTCGGAAGGCACGTTAAGCCGTTGGTTCCGGCTGCATCTGCAGTCGTTACCACCCGCCAATCCGCATTGGGCCCGCGTGGTGGGTCATGGCCCAATCTCCCTATTCCATCCATAGGGAAGGCCTGTGCCCCAACAGTGGGGACATTAATGGACTGATGATGATGATGATGACTCTACAATTTTACTAACATTTGAAACATTGGTTAAAACCAACGTATAGGATTACATTAATTTATCTTTACAGCTTTTTTTCAATGTTAATTGCTCTATAATTTTTAATGTTACTAGCTACCTGCCCAGGGCTCTACACCCGTGTACTGCAGCTTTCCTTTTTTAATTTCTTTCTCTATTTATTTATGTTAAAACATGGATTACAAGCTTGACGACCTTATTGATGACCTCCGTGGCCGAGTGGCTTGTACGCTGGGTTTCAAGGTGTCGCCGACTCGAGAGGTCCCGGGTTCGAATCCCGGTGGGGGCAGATTAAATATGTATTTGATGTTAAATATGTATTTCTATATAAATAATACTTATATATGTACAGTATATGTATTCTATCCGTTACCCTAGTATCACATAACACAAACTTTAGAGTGCTTACTTTGGGGCTAGGCTAATTGGTGTGAATGTTGAAAATATTTATTTATTTATTGATTTAAGCTTACGCCCAATGATAAGCGGCAACTATAGTCTATAGACGCTTGCGATTACAAAAATATCACTTGCACTTTAACTTCCCCTAACCCATCGCCTACCCCGTGCAGGCCTGACTTACTCACATAATCCGCCAAAAAAATACATTTTGCTAATACGTAAAAGTAACTAAGACTTTACAAGAGACGTTGGCGGAATCAGCCAAAAAAACCCGTTCCACAAGACACTTCAAGTTGATTCTCGGCAAATTATTATCCACTTAAACCAGACAAGAGGAAAGTAAGTAGAACTCCGTAGAACACAGTAGAAAGTCTACTAACCAGAATGAGTTAGTTAAGTTATAACTTAATAAGCTAACACGATTTGCTGGCTCTCACAGGAAAACTCACCGCAACAATCTTCATTATACCTACCTACTTTGCTATGTCAGTGTGAATTCATAAACATATTTTTGATTAGCATAATGCACTAATAAAAACATAATCATTTTGATCAAGAACAAAGCTTTAAAAAAAATACTGTTAAAATTACTTCATGTTTCGTTCGAATCTGTACACGATCACAATTAATTCAATAATATTTAAAATGGTAATTACGTTCTCAAAACATTTACATAAAGGGCGCACACAAAATGGACCTTTATGTTAATGTTTGGAAGTTAGGCGGGTGTACCCGGGTATTTCAGTTTCTCTCAGGGCTGCTATGGGAAGGTACTATTCTCCATTATAACTCGACGATAAAAGTGCTTAGATCGACAATGCTCTAATAATACGCTTTTTGACTATTCAACGGTCTTTCAGATTTTTATTAATACACTAGCTGACCCAGCGAACTTCGTACCGCCCTAAAAAAATAGGGGTTGTCCAGCGGACAAAATTGTGAATCTAAACCATTCTCAGATCCCCTTGGACACACACAAAAAATTTCATCAAAATCGGTCCAGTCGTTTAAGAGAAGTTCAGTGACATACACACTCATAGAAGAATTATATATATATAAAGATAAGCTTTTAATCACCATATTTTTGTCGGATACAACTTTTAAAGAAGTTTCTATTAAAATTTTCTTTCATTTATGTTCTAAAAACAAAATAAATTATTGTCGTCGTTGCGTTTATAAAAAAACAAACTGCTGAAAGTGAAGTTAGTGTTTCGAACCTGTCGCAGCATTGGAAAGAAGGATGTTTTTGTTCGCTCAGAGAATAGCAGTCCTGTATCGTCAAAACGCCGAGCATGCTAAAGTTCCAGGGTTACCTCTGACACAAAGACATCGTCGGCGGCGGCTATTAAGCCGACGGCCATTGTTTCTATTCTAAATTCGCCTACTTCATTATTCTTAGTAAATATTCGAGTAACTTACAAAATTACGACCCACATTTATGTTGAAATTTCTTTTATTAAATTTGACAATGAGGCCCTTCTTTATTAATAAATATTGTGTTTAAACATAAACGAGGACGTGCTCTGATATAATTATAATTGCTTTTAAATTTTCTCGAAGACGTACACGACGAGCTCTCGCTCACCAATTAAAAGACCATTCAGCTAAGTTAAGCTGAGCTTTCAGTTTGATTCCGGTAAGAACAATGTACAAATTTTATCATATTAACTACAGTATGCCATCTTCGCACACCAGCCTGTACTCAACCCCTAAGACTCCCAGTGGAGAGCTCAAAAAGTCCTGGGGCTCACCAACAGACACACAATACCACCGAAGGCTAGTAATTTTACTGTGTCATCTGTTATAATAATAATAATAATTTCTTTATTTCAGGCAAAAGACCCATATGACAAAATTGATAATAAAAAATAAAAATAAAACTGTATATATTATAATAACGTTAATACATACTAAAATTACCTAAAAAATAACATAGGACTTGCTGAATGTTTATTTCAGACTGTCATTTCCAAAACGATGTAATTTATTCCAATGTAAACTAGAGGAGGTTACTTCACTAGACGGGTGCTCCAACAAAAGGAGAAAATCTTACCTCTCTTCTCTTATACTACAGTAATGATCACAAATCACGTTTAAAACAAACTGTATTAGTCCTCAACTTAGAACAACTTCATAAACCCGACAATATACAAATTTTATCATACTAACTACAGTATGCCATCTTGCACACCAGTAGCGGTGGGTCGTTCTCAAAATTTCTGACGACGAAACGCAACCGTTTTCTCTTAAACGAAAACTAGTCCTCAAAACGGTTCCCGTTCGCAACTGGTTTTGGTTGCGGCTGGGTGACGCAACGAAACGACACGCGACGGTCGAACGAATGTAACGCAACGAAACTGAACTAAATGAAATCTTATTAACGTTCGTTTCGTTGCTGCGAACGAGACGACGAAACATCGAAATAAATGTAGTATTATACGATAATCGACTTTAAATGTTCAATAATAAAGATTATGTTATTGTAAAATCAAAGCTTAATTATCATAGAACGAAACGGTCTTATATCATTGCGTTCTATTATAGACTGTATTTACTTCATCATAAAGTACATATTGGTGTGCAGACAATCCGAGGACCTGTTGTTCGACGAAGACTGTTTTGATCCGTAACGTAAAACGGTTCTATCGTCGCGGAACACAAAACGGTCCTTGAAACCGGTTCGTCATTAGAACGCTCACACCTACACACCAGCCTGCACTCAACCCCTAAGACTCTCAGTGGGAAGCTCAAAAAGTCCTGGGGCTCACCAACAGACACACAATACCACCGAAGGCTAGTAATTTTACTGTGCCATCTGTAAACTAGAGGAGGTTACATCAGCAGACGGGTGCTCCAACAAAAAGAAAAAATCTTACCTCTCTTCTCTTATACTACAGTAATGATCACAAATCACGTTTAAAACAAACTGTACTAGTCCTCAACTTAGAACAACTTCATAAAGCCGACAATATACAAATTTTATCATACTAACTACAGTATGCCATCTTGCACACCAGTAGCGGTGGGTCGTTCTCAAAATTTCTGACGACGAAACGCAACCGTTTTCTCTTAAACGAAAACTAGTCCTCAAAACGGTTCCCGTTCGCAACTGGTTTTGGTTGCGGCTGGGTGACGCAACGAAACGACACGCGACGGTCGAACGAATGTAACGCAACGAAACTGAACTAAATGAAATCTTACTAACGTTCGTTTCGTTGCTGCGAACGAGACGACGAAACATCGAAATAAATGTAGTATTATACGATAATCGACTTTAAATGTTCAATAATAAAGATTATGTTATTGTAAAATCAAAGCTTAATTATCATAGAACGAAACGGTCTTATATCATTGCGTTCTATTATAGACTGTATTTACTTCATCATAAAGTACATATTGGTGTGCAGACAATCCGAGGACCTGTTGTTCGACGAAGACTGTTTTGATCCGTAACGTAAAACGGTTCTATCGTCGCGGAACACAAAACGGTCCTTGAAACCGGTTCGTCATTAGAACGCTCACACCTACACACCAGCTTGCACTCAACCCCTAAGACTCTCAGTGGGAAGCTCAAAAAGTCCTGGGGCTCACCAACAGACACACAATACCACCGAAGGCTAGTAATTTTACTGTGCCATCTGTAAACTAGAGGAGGTTACATCAGCAGACGGGTGCTCCAACAAAAAGAAAAAATCTTACCTCTCTTCTCTTATACTACAGTAATGATCACAAATCACGTTTAAAACAAACTGTACTAGTCCTCAACTTAGAACAACTTCATAAAGCCGACAATATACAAATTTTATCATACTAACTACAGTATGCCATCTTGCACACCAGTAGCGGTGGGTCGTTCTCAAAATTTCTGACGACGAAACGCAACCGTTTTCTCTTAAACGAAAACTAGTCCTCAAAACGGTTCCCGTTCGCAACTGGTTTTGGTTGCGGCTGGGTGACGCAACGAAACGACACGCGACGGTCGAACGAATGTAACGCAACGAAACTGAACTAAATGAAATCTTATTAACGTTCGTTTCGTTGCTGCGAACGAGACGACGAAACATCGAAATAAATGTAGTATTATACGATAATCGACTTTAAACGTTCAATAATAAAGATTATGTTATTGTAAAATCAAAGCTTAATTATCATAGAACGAAACGGCCTTATATCATTGCGTTCTATTATAGACTGTATTTACTTCATCATAAAGTACATATTGGTGTGCAGACAATCCGAGGACCTGTTGTTCGACGAAGACAGGTTTGATCCGAAACGTAAAACGGTTCTATCGTCGCGGAACACAAAACGGTCCTTGAAACCGGTTCGTCATTAGAACGCTCACACCTACACACCAGCCTGCACTCAACCCCTAAGACTCTCAGTGGGAAGCTCAAAAAGTCCTGGGGCTCACCAACAGACACACAATACCACCGAAGGCTAGTAATTTTACTGTGCCATCTGTAAACTAGAGGAGGTTACATCAGCAGACGGGTGCTCAAACAAAAAGAAAAAATCTTACCTCTCTTCTCTTATACTACAGTAATGATCACAAATCACGTTTAAAACAAACTGTATTAGTGCTCAACTTACAACAACTTCATAAAGCCGACAATCAACATAATTAGAGACAAAACACGACAATCCTCTTCAAGTGTCTCTAAATCACTCTATAATTTGATCCCATCCATTCCGTACATGGTATCAGGGGATTTCATCAAAGCTGGGATTTTGCAGAGGAGAAAAAAAACAACTTTTGCTAGAATCCTGTGAGCAAATTGACTCATTACAGTTTATGTTGGGAACAAAGGCACGGAACATCGAGCCAGAGACATGATGCTGTAAAACGCACATGTTGTTGTTGTAAAACGGTGTCTAATGGTGCCAGCCGCGTTTGTTTACGCGTGCGTATCATCGTAATAAGCTATTAAATTTTATTCTCGGTATGAATAAACCCGATTGTCTCGGAAATAGGTACTTCCCTTTGTTGTAGAAGATTTTTTTTCTGCTATTAGCTTTATTACATTTTATGTATTTATAATAATTTCATTTGATTTTTATGAATATGTAAATAAAGTACGTGATTTTTAAAGAAAATACTTAATTTACAATTTCTCTGCAATACAATTATTATATTGTTTTATGAATCTATCATTTTAAAACACGAAAAGCTACCGTCGTACCTAGATTACTAAGAGAAAATTACGCATATGCCCCAATGGTGGTCCTTTGAACTCTTTATAGCGATTTTTATAGCTTTTATATACAAGGAATATTATAATCAACTTCTCTCGCAAATCTTACTGGCTACTTAAAAATAATAAAATGGCTAATATCTTTTCTATAGATATAGTAGATCTGCGTTGTGTTGTTTTATATCAATATCGTCATATCAGCAGTATGTCGCCCACTACTGTGCATAGGCCTCCCACAAAAAGAAGTTATAATAGTAAATTGAAAAAAGTTACAAAAGGCACAGAGCAGTTTTGAGTTTACGCATTTGTTTCTGTATAAAATGTTCTCTTAATATTTTTTTTGCACGAAGAAAGAAGCTTTTTAAAACTTCCTTTTCATATCAGGTTGGCAAATGATATAAAAGATGTACAGATCTTATTCTCCTTTGATTGCTTCCTAATTGTAAATACACGCCGGACCCATTTGTATTCTGATTTCATTTAGAATTTCCATAGAATTGAACATAAAAAGAAAGCGACACCCACACCATTTTTCTTGTATTAAAAAATACTCTCCACATATTCAGCTTCTCACAGGAAATAATTCAATATTATGAAGCGTGTGTTTGACTTTTCAAGTTAAAGCCCCAATTAAAAGAACGGCGGCACAGTCCCTTTACAATTCTGTGAAGTGTTTCACGAAGATCACACAGATTGATGTCAATATTTTACGACATGAAAAGTAATGTCATTGAATTGGTTGTTACTAAGCATATAATTTGAAAGTTCTGTTTTTTACTATTTTGGAATGAATGTGCATTTTAGTCAAAGGAAAATTTAAAAAAATCTTGAAAATGACGAAAAATTATTAAAAAAGGGTTATTACTGATTTTGGCTGTTCGTGTGTTCGTACGACTATGTTGCAGTTAAACTACCTACTGAACTAATTATATCAAATCAATGGTTAATAATTATGGTTCGGATAACTCATGCTATGTTTTGGGAACAATTTTAAAAGGGCGGTAACCTTTTAAAAATGGGAGTTTTCTAATTTATTTTCAATCTTATCGAGTAGGATGTCAAATGAAAGAGAAGAAAATTCCGAGATAATTTATAAATAAAATAAATAAGTATCCCATTATATTACTAAACTATTTAAATATATATGAATACGCACCAATTTCGTTCATTTTCTGTTTCAAGAAATCAGTTCGGAGTTGCACTCCGTACTGATTTCTATGCACGCACGGCTATGCAATAACGTACAAAACGTCGCAACGATCCCAAACGACCAATTACTGAATTCGAACACCAACGAAATCGACGCGCTTCAAGGCATGCATCCACTAACGATACGACACAGTGTTGCCAGGTCTCCAGATTTTACAGGAGATCTCCTGTTTTTCTGAAATTTCTCCTGTTTTACTGTTTTTCTACATGAATCTCCTGTTTTTCTTAGCATACGATTTTCTTTTTTAAATTGCATGTTGAGTTGCATTGCCATTAACAGTGTAGGTAACCTTATTAATTTTAAAATTATTGTTATTGTATAAAAAAAACTCGGTCGGTACAAGCCACAGAAACACATTCGTTACTGGTCTTTATCTTGATTTGATTTACCAATTCTAGGGTTGGGAGAGGGGTGCAAATCGAAAAAAGTACGCCTCTGCATCTACTGTTTTTTCTTGTAGCTCTTTCCATACATCTACTGTTTTTTTCTTTAACGCCTCCCGATTTTTTGACATCGGACCTAGCAACACTGAACCACATCTGAATTCTGTTTGTCGTAGTATAAAAATGACAATATCACTGGCTTAAAAATAATACCGCAGCTATGTTACTTAAACTATAACATTGGTGAGTCGTATAATAGTAATATAATAAGCTTATATATGTAATATGCAAATATGCTTAGTTTTTAGTTGTTATACTGGGAGAGGGTTTAATATTATCTCACGAATTGGTAAATGAGTACAATAAAAAGAAACATAAACAACATCTATCATCATCGTCAACAGCCTATCTTAATCTACTGTTGGACATAGGCCTCTCCAATTGCACGCCACTGAGATCGATCTTGGGCTACTCAACATCAATAACAACAACATCTGTAAGACAAGTGAAATAATGCGCAGTGACTCCCGTAGTAGCCTTTAAACGGGAGCGCAACTAGCACCACTGAGGTATTGCGTGGGATAAAAAAAATTGTCCTTTAGTCTAGGATGCTTCTTTTTTTCGGAAATGTTTAAATTCTCAGTTCTTTTAGATCCGTAACATACGTTGCTAAAGGCCATGTAAAAAAATATAATAGGGATGATGACTAATTTTTTTTTCTTCGTTTATCAGGTAGATTATCAAAAAGTATTGGACACGTATTTATTCTTTTTTCACATAATATAAATGCAGAGATATATTGATTTGAAAAGTCGCATGACGTCACGTTTGAGTACACTTATAAGGGAAAATTCACTCAAAAGTGACGTCACGAGCCCCTACTCCCAAACTTTGACGCGCTATAACTTTGTCATTTTTTGGTTGATTGCTCAAAGAAAAAATACGTGTCCATTATTTTTTGATCATCTAACTGACGGACTAAATAGAATTTCGTTTAATGTACCCCGTCATCACCCCTATTGTTCCTCATAAAAATACGATTTGTAAACTAACCTAACATTTGGGTTATCAATCGTATTTTTGGGTGATCATTAAATTTGTTATTCCTTTGAGGATCATTTAAATATTTCCCCCTGGAACACATTGCTACCAGTATACGCAAGGCTTTATTTATATTCTGCCCAATTGTTTCACTGACGGCGACACTCGCGTTGTGGCACAAACTTTAATAATTTTCTCTGTGTAGGATTTTTTCACTCGCGAAGTTGTTATGATGCGGCAAAATGGCGGATATGGTTTTGCTGCCAGTTGCAATTCCTAAGTTGTAATCTTTACTGCGTCTATTCTTTCAGACATTGTCTTGAACGATACTGTTATAGAGTTTTAAAAATCTGCAATTGTGTACTGGAACTAGGAACGGATGAAAATATACCTTTGGGTAACAATAAAATGAATTGTATTCATAAATCCTCTAATGTACCAAATACATATGTATATTGATTCAGTCACTAAATAAGCACTAAACTTCCGTATTTCCATATCAAGACAGGTAGTACCGGCATAGCGGATTACCCCCTCGAATTGGAACATCCATCTATTGACTATGGTGGCAATCAGGCGAGCCATATTTTTACTTTCCATCCTTTCCATATTAAAGAATCCAAAATTCCTAAATGTTAATATAACAAAAATCTTGTCTTCGAGAAGGAGACGTTGAACGTTATCGCGCCCCATAAATTATTACTAACACCTTCCGAAAAATGCCAACCTCCATCCCTTACTTATCGTAACAAAATTGTAAGTGAAACACGTGCGAAATTTATTACAAAGTTTCGCGATTAATTTCCCGTACTGGACTGGGGGCAGAAGGAAAACATAGAAAGAACTTAACTTTTCCTTGTAAATTGTAAAATGCTAATGGACAGGGTAACTTCATAAGATAAACAGGCTGGCAACCTGCCTATTAGTGTTAGGTTCATACGATTTTATTGGTTTTGATAGCATGAACGTGTAATTACAAATGTGTCCCAAGCCCTAGTTTTGAAGAGTGCAGGGTAAAGTGAAAGTGAAATGTCGTGAAAAACTTTAGAAAAATAAAATGTCGTGAAAATAAAAAGTTACATTCAATGACGCTATAACGGATAAACGAATTTTGAGGAATTTGCCATAGATTATTAGGTGCCTGTCCCAAGCCCTAGTTTTCGAAGACTGCAGGGTAAAGTAAAAGTGAAATGTCGTGAAATACTTTAGGAAAGTAAAATGTCGTGAAAGTAAAAAGTTACATTCAATGACGCTAAAACGGATAAACGAATTTTGGGAAATTTCCCATAGATTATTAAGTGCCTAGATTAAGACGCAGGGTTATTTTTCATTTCATTGTGCAACTCTACGTTATTTAAATTAATGTGTATTTTAAGCTTGCTTACACATTGAGTAGGACAGTTAACAGAACATCAAGAATATAGCAAATTACAATAATTTTTCTATTGATTTCGAGCTTAAGTAAGTACGTACATTAAAAATTGTAGTGATTTTACACAATGCTACATGATAAAACAACTCATTTTCAACACGAACGAATTTGAATTTGCACTTGCGCGCCTATAAAGTCTTGCGTCTAATCAAACATTTACGTCAATAAAACAACAACGTCACACTAAAGCACAAGAAATTAACAGATCCCACTCCCAATGCTTGACAAGGTCATATATTCTGTAGGCGGTATTTAGTAGGGTCCAACAGAACTAAACCACTTCTCCCGGGCTGAACACTCATACTAATTTACGGGATAAACATTACACTCAGCCGTAGATAACCGGCTACGGCGTACCGTTACACTCGCTACGGCGTGGATGAGCGTCTACGAGATTTATGCACGGTGCTCGCTGGAGGCCCAGCGTTGTGGAGTATCACATCACTAATGAAAACCGGACAACTATATACAGTTAGCATTCACGTTGAATACTTAGACGATGTATCATTTTATTCGCCGGTAATGGTCTTTGGTCTATCTATATAAATAAAAATGAATCCCTGTTTCTCTTGGACACGCTTTAAATTAAGTTAAAATATATTGATCACATTTTTTAAAGATTTCTTATTATTTGTTACTGCACTAAGCCTTAGTTTGCATACAGCCATAACCTACGCATAAAAGAGACTAAGTATTTTAACGAAATCCAACGTCTTTTTAAAATACGTAGATAGAAGTTGTTTAGAAACTCAAAGTAATTTTATTTAAATGAATTTATGGCAGTTAAATGTTGGTAAGGTTCATAATTGTTCAAGTATTGAGTTAACATGGAGCCACTTATTGAAAAAAAAACTTTTTTTATTTAAGTAATATAGCCTACGTTATTCGAATTGGATTGTACTTTTTTCAGGTAATTCACGGTGATTTTTTTTTTTAGCGGTTATCCCCAATTTGTATCAGGTCTTTTTCTTTCTTTTGTTTTTTTGTTTGTTACTATTATATTGTTTTTAATCATGCCTGCTCTTTTGCTTGTTTTGTTGCGCTTTTTCTTTTGCACATCTTTCTTTTTCTTTCATCTTTTACAATTATCTTGATTCCTATTACATTTCTTATAATTTCTATTTTCTCTATTTACATTTTACATTTCCTTATATTTACACACACTTGTTTCCTTACTATCTATATTTCTTATTTACTACCATTTCTCTATTGTACACATTTCTTAATCCGATTTTACATTATCTGCCCATATGGCTCCTTGCCTAAATCTAAAATTTACAATTGTATAATACATAGGTTAATACCTATACTAATCATCCTTATTTCTTTCTATGACTTTTGTTACTATGCCTTTGCTATATTTAAGAAAGATCTCTCTATCTCTTTTGTTTCACGGTGATTAAGAACACATAAAATTAAGAAAATTCAATAATAATCAATGTTTTAATCTAAGGAAATCTTTACTAGAAAAAAAGCCACGCGGACTAGACAGCAGGCGGGACTTGAACCCGCACCCTTCGCTGTCCGGGCGAATGCACTGACCATTATGCTACCATGGCCCTGATCATTTCACTTATATTTACATCCTATTAGTTGATAACATAGTGTTTACATACACCCTTAAGTCTGGATGAAGTGTTCCTTAAAGTATTTTTCTACACAAAAACGTATTTACATTAAATAAAAAAACTAGGTCGTAACGAACAAATTAGGCAAGATTAGGGAATTAGGCAACATCTCAATTATAGCATTCGATAGAGAATTTAAAGCTGAGAGAACTAAGGTAAGAAACTGATTTTCACATTTTTCTCCCTTACGCCAATTGATATTACGGTCGATGATTTACTAAAACCAGATATTGCAATAACACATTCGACATTATCAACCGACAATAACGCGCCTTGGGCGGCATGAGTCCTTAGTCGAGTGACGCAACTCAATATTTGAAAAATCCAAAAAAATCTTATTTAATTCCATTATATTTTTTTTTAATGAAACAATTATGAATTCCCTGCCAAATAGTACACAAAATCGTAATTTTATTGATTCTTAACAAACATTTACCACCCGTGTGTGGGTTTCTTTATATCGCCATCGTCACAACATTAACTAGCGTCGACATCATCTCTTCGGGAGCTAAAAAACTCACGTCAACCTTATACCACCGCAACAAAACACATTTTTCAGAAAAAAAAAAGTAAAATTCAGAATATCTTTTGCTATAAAAATAACGCATCCGTAACGGAGTTTAATTTAGTTAGTTTAGTTTAGAGTTTAACAGACGAAAAGCACCCAAAGGACGTACGTACGCGGTGCCTGGTTATTTTAATGCTAGCTTAAAATTAAAATTAGTGGAAAAAACTAACATGAAAAAAAATATGGCATTTTCAATTAGGCAAAAGGCTTTCGAATGGTTGAAATCCGCCCCGCGACCATCATACAAAAGCTCGTAAGAAATAATGTACGTACGTGGCCATCTGAACATAGCCTAAAACGTCAATGGACAAGAAATCTGCAAAATTTGGCCACAGCTATTGTCAATACATTTTTAAATACTAACCCGTACTAGAACTATCGCCCAGGTAATCAGAATCTTTATTAAAATGTTTGTGACATAACCTCGATTTGTCATGAGCCTTGAAATTTTTCCTTTTTATTGAAAGTTCCCACAATATTTTTACTTGTACCTTCCGTTCTCACAACAACCAGGAACTGCACAACGCGGCATTTGTAATTTGTTTAATAAATAAAGTCTTACATTAAAACAAAAACGGTAGGTACTTGATAGAAGTTTTGGGTCAAGCGATTACAGCGCCATCTATGTTGACTTTGCGTAAACTTCCCCATTAGACGGTAAGTTGCTGTCAGTTTACTGGCAGTTATGTCGGATAGATAATTTTCGTATAATGGGGTGACTGTTGTCTTTTCAGCAACTATCAGTTTTTTATCAGTCATGACTGACGGAATCGACTGACCACTCTGCATGATGGTCTAATGAACGCCAAACCGTTGAAAACACATTGTGTTTCTTACACTTAAGTGCACTTTGTGTTTGTGTCCCCTAAAAGGTAGAGGTTAATTTCCCGGACATATGTTACCTTGTCAATCTTTCTCCCGTGAAAGTTGTGTTATAATGAGTTGTACACAATTCCATGAACCAGCTAATTGATCCCTCCCCGGAGAGGTAACTTCGCATTTTAGCACCGCATTCAATACACATGCCTAACTTAATAGCTTTAGTCTTGCTTAATAGCTTTCATATTAACATTAATGACTATCGTTTAATGAACCAAACTGCCACCAATAGCCAAATTGTATCGAAATTTGCCGCTGGTCACTTTTCAGTATTCTAGTTTCAGTTTTCAGTCCAATATTAAATCCAGTCTTGTTAATGAACATTAAACTTATTTACAATTACTATTATGAAAAGGAAGTTTTACTGTTGAAGGGGAGAGTTGCCAACCCTACTATATAATATAGTATAATACTATATTGGGGATCAAATACTATATTTCTAAAAAAATATAGTAGGTGAAACTACTATATTTTGCTTAAAGCAAACTTTTGCCAGTAAAAGCTTTCTTAAAGTAAAAAAACTAAATTATTAAGGTATAGAGCAGCAAAAATATACGCATTTCAAAAATAAAGTAAATATTTAACCACATACTTACTATATTTTTTCCGTTTTTTGTCATTACTATATTTTTAGAGGTAGCAGCTTCAAAAATACTATTTTTGATAGAAAAAAATTGGTTACCCTAGATGGGGAGTTACTTACTCTCATATTTAAGCACTTTTATATAATAATTAAGTATCATTGACTTTAAATACCTACGTATCATTAATTTACAATGTACGATGTTTAACAAAACAAACCGACTATTGTTTTTTTAAATTATTGTATAAATAAAGAGGAGTTTAAAATATAGTGGTCTGGAGAAACTGTAAATTATGTTAACTAACATCGGAACTTTAAATTCAATAAAAAGTGAAAAGGAACCTAATGTTACCAGACCAAACAACGTTTAAAACGGTTTTATTATTACTATCTGTAATTCTGTATAACAATATTTAACCACAAACACACGAGGGGTGCCCGAATCGCAATATAAATGAAATCGCTTACTTTGGAAAGTTGTATGAAATAATAGCAATTATAGAAAAACAGCAAACTACAACGCTACAATATATTATAAACCCGAATATTTGAAATTTTTGTTTATAAGTGGATAGAAGGTATTGTCACAAACGCTCTCGAAACGTAACCGCGAAAGTGCTAGAGATCGAATTTGCCAGATCACCGCGGGTCCCGATAGAGGTCGAGTAATGCGGCTCATTCTAAAATGAGCCTTATACAGTGCGCCGTAAGGGAGAAAGTGCAACGACTATTGCACTTGTTTACAAGTTATGCGCGTTACCTGCGTAGGTATAAGTAGGTACTTTAACAGGTACTTTCTAGAATGCGTCGATCGGCGTATATAAGCGCGATTGGCGCCGCGCAGAGACAGTTGAGTTTCAACAACGATTTCGGAGCGAATCCAATTGCGATCAAAGTACAACAAAAGTGTTCAAGTGAGATTGTTAAGAGACTTGTATAGTGAAATACAGTGTTTAGTGAGTGTTTTGTAATTAACATTGTGTGTGAACTGTGTGATGAATAAAGAACTGTTAAGCGTGAACTGGCATATAATTTCGAACCCCATCCCGACACGAAACAGTATTTTTATATTAATGGCAGACTAAAGATATAATACTCACTATAGACTCAATAGCATATGAGCCTAGATCTGCTACAGATAGGGTAATAGTTAAAACTAGGCCTCGGATTTTATGCATTTGCATATTGGAGTAATTTCGGCGTTAATGCATAATTTTAGTGTTTTTGCCCCAATCGTGCATACTTCGGTTAGTAGCGGAAGGTACGTGTAGGAAGTAAGGTGACGATGAGATGATATCCAGCAACAGGTATCTCCAGTAATGGCACCAAATTTTGAATTTTGTATATTAATGTCAGTTGACGTAGAGAGGTTTTCGGTGTACAAGTTAATACTTGGTGATTAACGTCACAAATTTGCACCCGAAAATTTGGAAAAATACTGATTTGGATATTGTCACAAACTATACATAATTTTAAGAATATTTATCTGCTGTTGGTCCGTTGTCAGGTTTCCGTAGTTCTGACAAGGGACCCTTATAGTGTCGTCGTGTCCGTTTGTCTGTCCGTCCCCGGTTTGTTTGGAGACTGTTAGCACTAGAGAGCTGTAATCTTTTTTTTCGATTTAGGGATCCGTTAGCGAAATGTTTAACTTTAAAGTGCAAATTTTTGTTCGCGTGTTTTAATAAATACATATATATAAAAATAAGAAGCGTTTTTTGATTTCGTATTGTGAATATATTGCCCATAAAGAGGTTTTTAGTGCATATTTCGGCATTTTGACACAAGAAAACAAAATTTTGCTTTAACTTCGTAGAACGTCATAAGTTAAGGCTACATGTATAATATTTATAGCCAGGAATAGACCCTAGTTTAATTTTACAGAACGTGGTCACATGACAATCAATAACATAAATGTCAGTCAACCCGGAAACGGGTTGAATATTATATTAAAGTATACGTGACTTGAATCTGTTTTGAGTAACTTTTAAATAAGTATGGAGAGACAAAGCATAACCAACAAAAAAACATGAGCATTTTTTAATTTGATTAGTACAACAAGTACACTAGTACAAGTATTTTATTAGTACAATACAAATGTCATTTCAGCAGTGCTAATCTGTAAAATTAACTGAAAAATCTGTATGGGAAACGCACGGATCCCCATCGGATCCGCGCGTGGAAATTTTACAAAATAGCACTGTAGACCTCATTTGCATAGACCTTAGCAATGTGTTTAGAATAATGCCGTTATTTATGTTGTTTTGGTTCAGGCCAAGTTTTTTTATTCTTATATGTGTTATTTGCCACAATTATGTTACAAATGCTAGTCAATCTAATAAAGTAAAGACACGAAATAACTCGATATTAAAGTTTATTTGTTGTTTTTTTCTGTTGAGAGGTAGTGCAAAGTGTACCTAGTAATAAATATCTACTTAGAGAATGCATTTTAAATGGTGCACATCAACTAGCTCGTTAAAAAGTTTATTTCATGTGTTAGCATTTACAAAAGCACTCGACACTATTGTTAATTGTATTTCTGTGTTTAACTGCAATTTAATTATATTTGTTGAATATCCTTGTATTGTTCTATGTGGGCAAAACGTACACTGTCAAAGGGGAACATAATTTCTTGTCGTCATAATGTCAATTAGCGGGATCCAAGCCAAATTCGCTTAAGAAAACTTGGAAGTGTTATGCCAAATAAGCGAGTCGGATCACGAATTCAACCACTTACATTAACAGAATGAGAAATGAGGTCTTCATCACTGACTAAATTAAATCTTCACGGTGCGCTTAAAATGTATGTTGATGTAAGCGGTACTACGAGTACGCGCTCATTCTGACATTTGTTGAACTATCGAATTAATTACAACATATTACTTGGCGCCTTGATAATTAATGTTTATACTCAGTAGGTATCCTAAATGATATAAGCCGTTTTGTATGCGTACTGTATTTGACAAAGGAATGAGTTTTACTTATTTATCGTTCGCTAAGGAGAGGAGATTGTTTGAAGTTGTAGATGATTTATCACGGCCTAGCTAGAGTGTAATTTGAACGTTATTAATAGTTCACTGTGTGATCAATATTTTCATACGGGGAGTCGGATGTAAGTTATCCTTACGATACCCGAAACCGCTGGTACTAATCTGCTATTTTGTGATGATGATAGTAGACAAGTACATTGATGTGATTAGTATATTTTAGAAACCTGTATTCTTATATTAAGAAGTTATGAAAAATAAATTAACTTGGTGTATCGATATCTGAAATGAAATGAAAAAATGAAATGAAAAGTCATTTATTCAGTCTAGGCTGTTACAAGCACTTGTGAAGATCAAGAAGCTACGCCATCGGTTCGCAAAACTACGGCGGGAGACCTTGTACTCAGAAGAACCGGCAAGAAACTCAGCAAGGGCTGTTTTTTCTCCCTGTATTGTTATATACAGAGTCGTCAAGTTGAAAAATGACTTCAGAGATACGTCTGAAGTCACCTTCCATTACATCATTCAGAATATAAATATATAGTTACAATAAATTTTATAGTATAAATTTTATAATATTATATTTAGTATATAGAAAGCGGCATTAGATAGGTACAATATGTGTATTACTGTTATGAAAAATTACTAATACACCATTAAATAACAAATTATAAGAAACACTATGTCCGTGCATTACGATCATTTAGATAATCATCAACTCTATAATAGCCCTTATTCATAAGACTATTCTTCATCTGAGATTTAAATTTAGTCAGTGGAAGCTCAATCAGATCTAGGGGAACTTTATTAAACAATGCAATACTACAACCCAGAAATTAACCTCTTGATTTTTGGAGTCTGAAACATGGAATGGCAAGCTTATTCTTAAATCTCGTGTTAAAGTTATGGGTTTGACTTTTTTTGCAAATGCATCATAGTTTTTTCTTACATATATTAAACTTTCATAAATTTATTGCGACGCCAGTGTTAAAATATTAATTTCATTAAAATTTTCTCTAAGGGATTCTCTTGCCTTTAAATTGTATATGGCGCGAACAGCTCTCTTTTGCAGTATGAAAATACTTTCATTACTTTCAAAATGAAACTGCATTCATATGAAAAAAAAAATAGTCAACACAAATCCAGCAAATAAAGCAATATTGGGATGGATATCAGACTCAAAGAAGTTAAAAAACACTTACAAAGAAAAACTTCGGCGTCACAAAGTGATATGATCGATTTTTAACACAAGCAGGATTTATCGAGATTACATCTGTAATATTTTACCTTACAGATATATTATAACAGTGTGACCTACAAGTAAACAATATTTACATTGTAATAACGCGAACAACAGGCTCACAAAGAGCAGGCATCACATAACGGGCGTCTGTAGTTCTGAGACATATTAATTAAGAACGCGACCGTCAGACGGCTGGGCGGAGCTGCGCTGTCTGTGTATAACGATATTCAGTACATCTGTACTGTTTAATAAAGTACTATTTAATGGCTTTTGTTTTCGAACCCAAAACAGATCCGAAAAGACGTGACTTATATTATATGTAATGGTGTATTTGAGTATCAAATTAATAGTGAGTGCAGTATACGTGAAATATTATGTTTTTTAACAATATATAAAAGGCAAATGGCAAGCACACGGTCGTCCGATGCGGTTTGGATCCCTTTCAAAATAAGTTGTTTATGCCTCTTTTGAGGAAAAACGTGCTGTGTTCCTTTGAAAAAAAATTTTCCTTTTGGGGTTTTTTTTTACATTAGTATGCATCCATCCAGCGAATATAATATTGTGAATCGAGCACAGCAAAGCGGCAGAGCAGTCTATCTCGTGTAAATACACAAACCATTCAAAATTGCAGTAAGAAATTTCTATATTACCGCACCAAGAGCCCTCGAGCCGCAGACTTTAATAACCGACGCGAAGCATGAAAAAAATCAGCCAGTGCACAAATCGTCGGCGAAACTTTGACGAAACAAAACGGAGAGGCCGCCGCGGCTGTATATTTAAACCACGCTTAGCCATTCATTCATTCATTCGGTCACACGGGACCGCTCATTCGTTCTTAACTCTTCGACTTTGTGAATGCCTAATTTCAATTTGGCGAATGAATGAGATTAACTGTCCTTGGCTTTGTGCTCGGTTTCTTAGGTGACCCGGTATAATTTCAGGCGCTCATAATTAACTCGCCGAGACAAACGGAGAAGGAAAAACCTAATCAAAAAGTTATAGCCTTGTGCAAGATCTTCGTGGCGTAGTTAATCTCATTGTGTTATATGTGGGCTGAAGTCTAACAACTCGAATGGCTTATAATAAATTATAAACGTCAGCATATTTTTTTTTGATAAGGAAATAAGTGTGTTAGTAAATTAGTACTGTAATAAGTTTTATAAACTTATTTCTAACGTAATTTTGTGCTATTGACTAATACGAAATAGACAAAGTGTTCCAATTATATCCTGTTTCAATAAATACCTTCAAAACCACCTAAAAACCCACAGTTGAAAATAAGTTCTAAAAAAACCTCCATCGAACTTCCTAAAAATATAATTCATCATTCTTCTCTCTCCTCATGGGACAAAGTAATGTCAAATTAAAGAGATGCCCAGAATATCATTGCAAAGAGAAACGATTACAAGAAAACCCCAAATCAATGTCCCAAGTTCTTTCGTATCTATAATTGATACAATGAGGGCTATCGCGTATGATCCGCCGCTATAGACGCTTGTGTAGCGTAAGGTATCCGAAATGTCAAATATTATTAAAAAAAAATATTAAATTTAACTCAAATTTATTTATGGCCAATATGAGTTACGGGTAAATCAATGTCAGTGGTTTTAAAGCGGAGCTAAGAAAAAGAGGTACATAATTGAGCGGTCTGAAGGAACAGCTAATTCAGAGGTTGGTTGGTTTGCTATTCAGGTAAAAACATTTTTTGGTAAAAGTATGTTTGCGTTTACAGTTGTTTTTCAGCCATCCTTCAGGATCTCACTCGACAGTGGCGCCATCTTGTGAACCATAAAACGATAGCCCTCATTGGATTGACAGAATAATCTGGCAAAGGAACATTCATACGGACTGTTAAAACAATAACGTATTTTATTCGCAGTCTGTGGAATACTATTGTTGAAGAATACAAATTGTGGGTTTTCCTACCGGTACCTCTGGTGTTGTGTTCTGACGGTAATGACCAGGGAATATTCAAAAATAATTTATTCAGTCTAGGCTGTAACAAGATGGTGTGAAAGTCAAACGCTATGCCATCAGTTTTTCGTAATAGCTAACTTGAAGCAGTATACCTTCATCATGCCATATATAGGGAATGAAAAAGAGAGTCAATTAAGTGAACAACTAGGTACTAAATACAAATCGCCATTTGAAGTGCCGGTATTAAAGAGAAAAAGATATAATGAAATGTTATAATGTAATAGCATTTGTTCTAAATCTATTCCAGTCTATCGATTTGTTCACCTGTTCAATTGGCGAGTTTACGAAAGTAACTTTTAAAGTGTTGTGCTTTAAATAAAATTCTTGACATTTTACTGGAAAGTATTTTTATTTTAATTCTGAATTTTGGATTTTATTGACAATAAATTATATTTTAAGTTTTTTTATTGTATTTCAATATTTGTAATCGGAATAATAATGCATCTTAAATAAAAGTTATTTTTATAGTTTACAGTATTGAAATCATAATGTTTTTTATTTAAATAATGTTATAAGTATTTATTGTTTATTTTGTTTGGTAGGAAGATTGTACTATTGAATTATGTAGGTAATACCTGTTATACTGTATATACCTGTAGTAATAGTGTAATGTGTTGTAAATAAATAAAACCAAATTGGGCTGAAGACGCTAGCAAATTTAGGTCCTAGTTCGTTTGTCCTAACAGAATTGAATAAATAATATTGGTATACCTACACATCTAATTCCCCATGGGACGTGGTAGTAGTATCAAGCATATAGACAGTTTACTAAGTAGCAACAATCATTCTGTTTGCTGCTGAAACTGAAGATTTATCGTGGACATGTTAGTCTATTTACCTAAGTAAACATCGGTCAGGGCCATCACGCGCACAACCTAATCCCCAAAGCATTAAGGCTCAAAATGTAAATGTGACCTGTAACCGCAATCAATAAAAGCAAACAGTAAATAATGGTGTGGACAGCAAAACAAATATTTCAAGGCGTTACCACAATAAATACCCTCAATATAAACAGACTTCGGTAAGAGGGTTTTTCACTTTATATCAACAGGACATTTCAAGGTACATTAAGTTATATCTGGATGATAAATAGGTGGTCCGAAACCAAAGCAATCAGTATAATGTTATTGGCTAGACAAAATGTTTTTTTTGGATGTGTATGTTGTTTGACGCACAGCACCTTTACAGTGTCACCGAGCTTGGGGAACAGCGGCATCTTAAAGAAACCTCAGGTCGAGAATTCCTCGGGGGGAATCAACTCTCCGTCTGTAGCCTCTAGACCACTGGAACCTGGTAGTTGTAGTTCTTGTATATGGTCAATAAATACAAAATGGATGACCCCCTTAATAAAACAATTAAAACTTAGTTTTGACATTGAGAACTACATATTTGTGCCATCTGGTGTTAAGGCTATGGCCATAGGCCCCCGAGGAATTCTAGACTTGAGGTTACTTTAAGATGCCGCTGTTCCCCATGCTCGGTGACACTGTAAAGGTGTTGCGCTACAAAAAGCATACACACACAAAAAAAAAACATTTTGTCTAGCCAATAACATTGTACTGATTGCTTTGGTTTCGGACCACCTATTTATCATAGCCAATGGGGTCCACGCGCTCGTTCCTTCTTTAAGGTATTGTCTAAGAGACTCAACGAGATGATTGGTGATTAAAAGGCTGGCAGCTACCTTAGTCGGATTTGCCTTGCTATTCAACGTCGAAATGCTGTCAGCCTATAGGGCACCATTCCTGGCGGCGGTGCTGTTGCAATATTTTTTATCTTGTAAATTGTTTATTATTTAAGTGGTTAATTTTGTGTTGACATAATACTTGGCATGGGCACAAAGCTCTTCGCGGAACATTTTTTATAAAATGATATCAAAACTGGATATAAATAGAGATTGATTTTGATTTTGTGTCCCAAATACGATCAAAATCGATTTAGAAATGTTTATATCGATTAAAAAAACGTAGTTGCTTTAATAGCAACTGTAGATGTTACTATGTTTTTTATGATAATTTTAAATAAATTAATTAAAATAAATATTTCCAACAGTCACACCAATTAGCCTAGCCCCAAAGTAAGCACTATAAGGCTTGTGTTATGGGATGCTAGGTTAACGGATAGAATACATATATTGTACATATATAAGTATATTTATATAGAAATAGATATTAAACATCCATGACTGGAGTACAAATGCTTGTATTCATCACACAAACATCTGCCCCCACCGGGATTCGAACCCAGGATCTCTCGAGTCGGCGACACCATGGAACCCGGCGTACAAACCACTCGGTCACGGAGGTTGTCAATTGATACGAATGAAAGTTTTTACAGATTAATGAGACTACTGTACGCACTTGCTCCTACAAGAACTATCGATATGATGATAGAGCTGTTAGAACATTCCAAAATTGTAATTGTGTAAAACCATGTTTTCGTATTAACGTTGCCAGAGACAACAAAAATTAACACTTCACTTCAGATACAATTTCATTAGGTTTTGTAAAGAAATATTTCAGAAATAGTTTTCTAAATCCAACAATCTATGGCGAAATTTCAGTCAGCAATTCACATTGTCATCTAGAGAATCTCATTTCATAATTGGCATACATTCCGTGTGACATTACGGCTGCAACGAAACCTTTTTGGCGCGGGTCTCATTCGAAAGTGAATCCTAATTGGAATTCTCTGTGGTCGCCGCTGGCAATTGGCACTGGCACTGGCAAGGGCGATGCCAAACAACGGAGAGCTCTCGATATCGGGTAAGCGACTGACGAGTGCGAACTTTGCCAAACAATTAATTGGCCGTTAGGGCGATATGCTTTTGTTTTTCGACGATGCCGGTAGTTTGTTGCAGGAAAATATATTATTAAGAGGATTTTTGCTATTTCTTGTGTTGTTATTTTACAGTGTATTTTTGAAGAGAAACTTCTTTTCGGACGGCGTGTAAATGGCAAAAATCCAATGGAAAAGATGAAACGGAAATGCGTCACGAGCGTCACACGATTATTTATATATGTGTGTGTGTGTGTGTGTGTGTGTGTGGGAGAAGCAAGCGGGGTTAATTCCGACGAGCATGAAAGTTTGAGGGTAACTCGACGTAGGCTGAAACGCTACGAGCGTCACGAGTGTCACACGTGCCAATATATGTGTATATACACATATACATGAGCGATGCGTGCGCTGCTCCATTCCCCTATGCCTTATGCACCGCCTAATGTTAGGTTATTTAAGAAAAGAAGTTTCACTTCAGTTGTGTGGTCCATGCACACAATTTTTTTTTTTGCTTGTACCACAGGTTAACGATCACTTGCACTCACTTGATAATACAAATGAAGGCTTAATCCCGTTAAACTTATCATTCCATCTTCGTCATTTGTTTTAAGTCAAAAACAAAAGAAATGAGGCATACCTAAATGAGCTTTGTTATTTTTACTCAACTTTTTTACAAACATAGCTCTGTATATGAATTCATTGTAACTCTAAGAAGGAAAATACGCTGTCACAGATAAATGAAAACGATAAATTTAATTTTTCTCATCACTTCGGGCAAGAAGCCCTTTGAGTGGCAAGTTTAACTCACGTGCCTGACCGTTACCAAGTACCAACCATACGTGAAGAGTCACTCACTGAGTTTACTCAGCAAAGAGAACCAATTCAATTAAACTGTTACGAAAAACTCCTTTGTGGTAAAAGAAAAAAAAAACTTTACTCGCGTCACGTCATAAAGTTTGCCATCGCTTTCGTGAAATTGTTTGTTCTACGAAAAAAAGTTTAAGGTAGCTATTATGTCTTGACATTCGCCGGTACATTTTAGGTTACGCATTTTTTGTCTCCGTCATCGAAAAGAATGTTTTCCTGCTGAAAACTGACAACAGTACCCTTAGCACGAACCAATATCGAATTTGTAACGTTTGCAAGTCCGAAGTGTCATTATCAAATGTATACTGATTTTTAGTTCTCGTTACATACCGAGTACGTAACTAAAAATCATTACACATTTGACAATGATATTCTTGACTCGCTAACTATTCGAATTCGATATTGGTTCGTGCTAAAGGTACAGAACCCAAACCTCCTCGATCCATTTATCTGTGCATCCATCTGTCATTGAGATTTAATTTACTAATAGGTTGATAGTTTTATTTATACATAGTTTAATTACAAAATATACTTAAAAATGCAAGAAACGCGATTACATTAACATTACTTTATGTACGATGTTATGGAACCCTTCATATATTAGTCTGACTTGTACTTTTTTTATAATTTATTCATGACCATGGATACAAGTCCTTCAGTCATATACATAAATACAAATCTTAATCTTCTTTTTTTGCATTAGAATGTCGGTGTGACGCATTCTATTGTTTCTTGGAGTGTTTGGCACGAAATGTATCGAGTTGGTTTTTTCGATAAGCTTCTGTGAGATAGTCAACACTACAATAAAGTTCTCACGTCCATTTGACCGGAATAGCGTATGTTTTAAAGATTCCACTAATTCTTCAGTTGCGCAGATGGTTGTAACACAAAATTACACCAATTTTATTTCACAATATCCACTATGAACGAATTTAAGAATAATTAAAATAAGACGCCAACCGCACTTGATGAAATCCCGCCAAAAACTCTCTGACTTGTACTTGGCCAGCAGTGTTGCCAGGTCCGATTTTTAAAAATCGGGAGTCGTAAAAAAAGCAGTAGATGCATGGAAAGAGCTACAAGAAAAAACATTCAATGCAAAGGCTTCCTTTTTCCGATTTGCACCCCCACTGAATTTGAATTGGTAAATCAAATCAAGATATAGGCCACGAATGTGTTTCTGTGGCTACTACGGCTAGAAAAATCAGCTTTGAGGGCAAAGCTGATTTTTCTAGACAAAAACGTTATAATTGACATTTTATTATAATTAAGGTTACCTACATTATTAAAGGCGGAAACGCAACTCAACATGCAATTTAAAAAAGAAAATCGTATTCTAAGAAAAACAGTAGATTCTTGTAGAAAAACGGAAGAAGAGAAGAAATTTCAGAAAAACGGGAGATCTCCTGTAAAATCATTCCAGGCCAGTCATTTAATATATCCACTTCTCACCGATATTTAGCAGCGTCAAAGATTTTGAATAAACAAGTTGCTATTACCAATTTCATCACAGTTTATGAATAAATCCTCTATCTAAAATCAAAACAGTTAGGTGCTTCGGCGAGAATGTAACAGAATCGAAATTAAAGTGACTCAGTCAACAGTGAAACGGAGTGTGTTCACGTAGGTGGCCGCCGCCGGGTCCCCGTCGATATTGGAAGAGACTCGATCCAATTTTAGCTCAACGACACTAAACTTGCACACTGCTTCATCAAGATAGCGCAGATACCAATATTGTGCTGTGCACACCCTACAGAGTTCAAAAGGATTAATTAACTTTTCTGTTGCAGATAGGTAGAACGCATTTCACTAGGAATTTCAAAAATACCTAATACTGCAGCGAACATAGATTAATGATAACACCCGGACACCTTTTTGCTGTCGGGAGACTACTACATCTAATATTAAAAAACAGATTGTAGTAAATATTCCGATTGCTTAAAAATGACGCGTTTCTTGCGTAACGATAACGATGAATTGAGACTGAAGATAACTTTCTTAAATTACGTAGAGCAAATCAGTCAGGCCTGAATTCCCCAGTGAAGCGCTAGAGTACCCTACATCTACCATATTAATAATAAGTAATCAATGGGCCTAATGGTACTGGCATCATTCTTTAAACCTAAACTACAGTAGTTGAACCCTATCATGTTCTTTAGAGAATGAAAAGGAGAGACTGGTTTCAAGTTAAGTTTTAAATTAAGCAAATCATGAAATAATGAATCCCAAATATATCTTTGTAGTAGCAATACAAAATTAATTACAATTATTAGCGCGGCTTATACTTTGGTACCGATTTTTAAAGATGTGACAACATGGCATGACCATGACTCAAGAGTGATTGAAGGCAATAATCTGACAAAATCTTAGGTACAAACAATGCCTATTAAGTGTTGGGAACATCATTGAACGCAAAGAAAGTGGCAGATCAACTTTAGCCAAACTCAAGAGTTGATAAACTTCGCTGAGTGCGACCGTAGAAGTTGCTTCCCAGCAACAAACTCAGCATGTGAATGGAAACGTATTAGAAAGGACATTCCTATACAACAATGACACTAGATTGTTAGAAGCCAATACCATTTTTGATGAACATTTTAACTCGGGGAAGATTTAGACTATTATATATACTAGACATTAGAAAAAGGAGACAAAAGAAATAATTAAAAGATAATTTGGAGAATCGACTATATATCAGATGAAGTCAGGGGCAAAAACAAATAAATAATAAGACAGCTTTACAAACAACCCAAATCAAGGTTGTTCTAGAAACTCAATATACGCTCACATTATGACTGGCCATTGAAAATTGTCTCTTAATATCGCTCTCGCAAATGGGCTCCTTACAACACCACAAAGCAGCTCTAATTAGCCTTAAAGGAAATATCACAAAAAAGATCTGAATAAAGGACCAAATAACCTAAAGAAATCATTCACGTATTTACACAAGAGATTCCATTAAAATGTCATCTTACCCGCAGATGTCCCGGCCGACTCAATGAAGAGCTCACAGAATTGAAAACATAAATCCGAGTCCATACCAATTAACTTTTGACCGAACCCACCCCACTGGCAGCCGCAAAATAAATTACCCACATTACTGGGCCATTTTCAACATCCACGTATTCACACACGGTTGTACATAAAAATCCGATAGCAATCAACATAATATTAGGTATCTATATGAAAAAAAAATCGGAGTTGCGCTGTTTGAAGTCGGTTACGACTACTGACACGTTATCGTCAATATGGGTTTTGAGTTCGCAAAATCGCAAATTGTATTGTACCTTCGACAATCTAAGAAATTATAATAAATAAATATTTTCAACACTCAATTAGCCTAGCCCAAACTAAGCGCTGAAAGTCTTGGATTACAGGATACTAGGGTGACGGATGGAATACATATTATTATACTGATACATATACCTATAAGTATATAAAATAATAGAATTTGAATAAAAAAAACATAATCTATACATACATATATAAAACTCAAAGGTGACTGACATAGTGATCTATCAACGCACAGCCCAAACCACTGGACGGATCGGGCTGATATTTGGCATGCAGGTAGATGTTATGACGTACGCATCCGCTAAGAAAGGATTTTGATCAATTCTACCCCCAAGGGGATAAAATAGGGAATGAAAGTTTGTATGAAACTTTATCAATTTTAAACTTTTTTTTAAGCTGAGACTTTGCATGCAAGTATAAGAAGAATCATAGATGAATGTCATTGTGTATAATACGAGCCTGAGAACAAAAACTGTAGTCTACACTTCAGCTCTACACCGAAGCGAAGCGAGGGCGGGCCGCTAGTTTAACATATTTAGGAAATTTTGATAAATGCAATGTAACTTTCTCAAAGTAATAAAGAAGTAACAAAGTCCATATTAACCACAGGCTGCCTCGTAATGCCCATAATTTCCAACCAACATCCTTTTATAGACCACTTTTATTAAGCAGATTTAACACATCATTGAAACGCGTTATATATTAAAATCGTTTCCTACTTTGAAGAGCCTTCAGAACTAGACATGAAAGGAAATGAAAAGAGTCGTTAAAACTCCGATACATACAAGAGTGACGTGGTCCACGGGAGAGACGTAATGGTACGAAAATGATAAATGCGCCAGACAGGGCGGCTATAAATCTCTCCAAAAAGATTACTCGGTACGTTATGCCGATGAAAACAATTTGTATCCTTTTGTTTCTTGACAAGTAGAATTCAGCATTTTAGATTGTAAGCACACAGGGCCCGCGGCAACCGCCTTTGCTTTGGTTGCATTAAGTACTTGAATCAATAAAATCGTAGCTACACCAGGCGAAGATTTATTGCTATATTGCCTACTATTTGATGACATCTTCTCGGTGATGCGTCAATCTTTTCAATTTAAATGTCAAGTGCTTAAAATAAGTTGTTGATAAATATTAAAACACTTCTGATGGGTATGAAGCGCGATTTTTAAAATAGTTCCGTGATGTAGTGTTATAACACGCAAATAAGGCAAATGTTCCATTAAAACAATGTAGTGATTGATAATAAAAAATATTACAAAAGGTTGAAATATTATTTCAACGGGATGTAGCTTAATGAGCGATTGTTGTTTAGAACTATGTACACAAAAAAGGTTTGATTAGTACATTCAGATCTCATGGAGCCGTGTGTTCATTGATTGCAATTTTCTTACCTATATACCTACTATTCATGAAATCGCTTTTACATTAGACGTTTACTCACGTACTTAGTTGTTGCTTAATATTTGTAATCTATGTTATGTCATTTTACCTATTTACTTAAGTTTTATGTAGCATATCGATAGAAAATATACAATATTATTTTCTGAATTAAAGAACTAACCCATAATTACTTGAAGATCCCAATAGAATTTATACCGCATAAATTGCTTCACACGGGCCCTGTTTATTAATGAGAATGAGCAGTTTTGAAATTTCTATAGGTATGTATATACAACATGCCTAATTTCGAATTTCAGATGTTTTTTGTGAATTTCCCAAAACAATACTGTCATACAAACCTTCCCCCCAAAACTTAGACTCAGTAATAATCAGACATATAGGCCAAATCAATTCAAGTGATGCTCTGTCATACATTTTAATCAAACAAATATAACTAAATGCTTGACACAGCATTCTAAATTCAGCTACCTACCCCTAACACGCTTGGTTGCTTTCCAGAGAAGGGCTTGACAAGTCTCCCTACTTGATTGAATAATAGATTGGAAATATATTTTCTTTGTGAAACGAAATCATTGTTATATTATGAAGATATTGATTCTTGAAAAATATTTCGTTTTTATGTATTTTATTCAGTTTCTAGCATTCAATGCTAAAGGATTCCAAATTGAGTATTGGTTATATTTAATAAGACATGGAGATGAGCTATTTTTTTTATAGGGGGGCTACCGCTGATAGAGCATTCATTAATCATCAATAATCCTGAATATGAATAAAGGCTGTTGTTCTTAGTAAACTACAGTTTGTAGTTTTAACTGTATGTCAATTTCGTCTAAAAAATAGCTTTATTATCTTAAAAAATAGCTTTATTGTCATGTCTAAATAATTGTATTAGTCTAGATAAACTAAGCCTGTAGATTTGAATATAAATGGACAAAGAATAATTAATAATGCGTGTTCATGAGTTGTCTAACAGATAACGCCATTGGACAAATTGTTAGACCGTAATTTACCTAACAGTTTATGTGAAGTGGCATGCGATTTTGAAAATTTTCAGATAATTATTAGTAGGTAATAGAAATCATCTTGTGTTTAAAAGAATATACGAATTTGATAGCGACCTTTTATCTGTAGCCAGTACAGATTTACTCATAAAACTAGCGAGCTTCTCTTTTATTGCGTCGTATACCTCAAAGACGTGAAAATGGGGGCTCTTGCGTCTCACAATACACGTGCCTCAGTCATTACAAAGTGTGAACGACATCCTAGATTAGGGACCCTTGGGAAATCTTCATATTACTCGTTCCCGGGTGTGCGATTATATACTGTTTACGTCCCTAAAGTTTTATCCGATCTCTCCGACCGTTCCTTTTACCTGACCGATTCGGAACCGAATTATGTGCTCGGACCGAGGCGTCCTTCATACCGCGTTACCTCTGCTCCTTCGCGCTTCGCCTACCGTAGCATCCAGCGGCTTCGAGCCGTGCGACCATTCACTCACAACACCTCAGCTCTCACCATCACGCCAATCGATTCTAGACAGGGTAAACAAACGCGGCGGCGCGGCGGACGCCTGTTGCGTTGGGCACGAGGCCGGTCACTCACCGGGTAGCAAAGCCAGCAGCGCCAAGGCCGCCAGCATGGGGGCCATGGCGGCGACGCGCGGGCATACCACACCCGCGCACGCTGCGCTAGCACGCCGGCGCGCTCATGCGGCCTAAGACACTCGTGCGGCCGGCCCGAGCGGCGCTCGGCGCGGGACTGGGCGCGCCACCCGCCCGCACCCCGCACCACCCCGCCCGCGCCCGCGCCCCGTCCCTCCCTGCACCCCCCGCCCGCCGCCCGCCTGCGCAGCCTCCAGGTGCGCGCGGCGCCGACCTGAGCCCTGCCCCTTGAAAAATCCCGTGGAATCTCTTTATGTTTGGAAGGTGATTATTCATTGAACGGCTACTTTTCAACTATGTGTACTGCCCGGGATTAGTTGACAAACAGTCGCAGCCCTACTTGACCTTTGCGAAGGATAGGGATCAGAGCTAGATGGATGTAGTCGCGGCCCTATAGGCCCCGGGACAAAGTAGGGCATCGGGCTCAAGGTCGCTGCAGCCCTCGGCAGCCGGCCGGGATGCGGTGTCGCTCGCCGCTGACTTGTAATCTTTATGCGCCCTTGACAGTCGCGGCCCTCACGAAACTTACACTGTGGCTCTACTGAAATATTAATTGAAAACCATCCTTTTTTTATCTACATGTAAGACTTGGAAAATATTCATTAATATTTACCGTAGACTGCGTAATTCTGTACCGGTACTTAGGTACATGAAAATGGCAATCTTTTTTAATACTCCAATTCTCTAAAAGGCATTTATTCGTATTTTATGAAGAATAAAGTCCAGTTTTAGGCTCAGTTTCTACTTTTTAAAATTCTGCTCGTGAACTATATATATTTTCTAGACAGAATCAGAATGATTGATGACTTTTTAACATTTAAGAAAAACAAACACGCTTTATTAAAATATTGTCATAAACGCTCTCGAAACAAAACCGCGAAAATACTAGAGACAGATTTTATCAGAACACTGCGGGTCGCTCATTCTAATATGAGCTTTATGCAGTGTGGCGTAAGGAAGAAAGTGCAACGACATCTTCCTTACTTATAAGTTGGTACCTACTACGCACTTGCGGATGCTAGTTAACTCTCAATTTAACGGGATTTTTCTAGAATGCGTCGATTGGCGTATATAAGCGCGATCGCCGCGCAGCAGACAGTATAGTTTAAAAGCGCTAACAGTTGAGTTTCAACAGCGATTTCGGGACGAATAGAAAGGCGATCAAAGTGCAAGTAAAGTGTTCAAGTGCAATTTTTTTAAGACTTGTATAGTAAAGTATTTAGTGAGTGTATTGTGATTAACATTGTGTGTTAACTGCCGTTTGAACCGTGTGGTGAATAGTACTGTCAAGCGTGATCGGCATATAATTTCGAACCCCATCCCGACACGTAACAATATTATCATTTTTTTTTATATAATAACATAGAGATCTCTGCTCAGATTTCTATAAAAAAAAAAAATGATGTGGTGTCGTGGGACACCAGGTAGGAACGAAGTTCCTTCGGCTAATGTAGAATCGACACAAATTGCAAACTCGCTTGTATATGCGACTGTCGCGCCTGCGCACGTCTCATTTAACGGTTTTATTCCACGCACTTTTTTCCACGGATTTTTTCTTACGGTTTTACTATCACATTTTTTTCAGGTCGGTCGCGCAGCAAAATCCCTATCCCAAGCCTACCGTAAGGAACTTCGTCGCGCCTGCGCACGTCTCATTTAACGGTTTTATTCCACGCACTTTTTTCCACAGATTTTTTCTTACGGTTTTACTATCACATTTTTTTCAGTTCGGTCAGCTAGTGTTCGTAAAGATTGCTAGGCAGGACTGACCCACAGTTTATAATAAACTACAATGTCACAATAATCCAGTAATGCAGCCCCGTCGCTCTGCCACCCCCCTGGACTTAACCACAGTTTAGTATAATATACGACAATAATCCAGTGTTGGTATAATGCCACAATAATTTGGGGTTGCACCCCCGTCGCTCTGTCACCCGCCGTTAAGTACTGACCTTGTTATCATGTCTAGCTTAAGTTTACAGCAGATGACAGGCGTTCCTTGTCCACAGCTCGGTATAACGTCACAAATATCCAGATTTCGTGTAATGTCACAATATTCCAGTGCTGCACCCTCGTAGCTGTGCCACCCCCTACATACGCACCTTATTATCATGTCCCGCTAGCGTTCGTGAAGGATGCTAGGCAGGACTGGCCCACAGTTTAGAATAAACTACAATGTCACAATAATCCAGTGATGCACCCCCGTCGCTCTGCCGCCTCCTGATAAGTACTCACCTTGTAATCATAATCATGTCTCACAGGCGTTACTGGTCCACAACTTGATATAACTTCACAAATATCCAGTGTTGGGGTAATATCACAATATTTCAGTGATGCACCCTCGTCGCTCTACCACCCCCTATAACTTCACACATATTCAGTGTTGGTGTAATATCACAATATTTCAGTGATGCACCCTCGTCGCTCTACCACCACAACTTAACATCACACATATTCAGTGTTGGTGTAATATAACAATATTTCAGTGATGCACCCTCGTCGCTCTACCACCCCCTATAACTTCACACATAGTCAGTGTTGGTGTAATATCACATATTTCAGTGATGCACCCTCGTCGCTCTACCACCCCCTATAACTTCACACATATTCACTGTTGGTGTAGTATCACAATATTTCAGTGATGCACCCTTGTCGCTCTACCACCCCCTATAACTTCACACATATTCACTGTTGGTGTAGTATCACAATATTTCAGTGATGCACCCTTGTCGCTCTACCACCCCCTATAACTTCACACATATTCACTGTTGGTGTAGTATCACAATATTTCAGTGATGCACCCTCGTCGCTCTACCACTCCCTATAACTTCACACATATTCAGTGTTGGTGTAATATCACAATATTTCAGTGATGCACCCTTGTCGCTCTACCACCCCCTATAACTTCACACATATTCAGTGTTGGTGTAATATAAAACAATATTTCAGTGATGCACCCTCGTCGCTCTACCACCCCCTATAACTTCACACATATTATTCAGTGTTGGTGTAATATCACAATATTTCAGTGATGCACCCTTGTCGCTCTACCACACCCTATAACTTTATTAGTTTATTAATTAGTCTTATTTAACGGTTTTATTCCACGCATTTTTTCTTACGGTTTTACTATCACATTTTTTTCAGTCCGGTCGCGCAGCAAAATCCCTATCCCTCCAAGCCTGCCGTAAGGAACTTTCGTTCCAATATTTTGTTAATTGGTAGACTTCAATAAACAAAAATAACTTTTATTTATCTTATTTCTCTAGAAGTTTTGCTAGAGTTTGTTACTATAACAACCCCGTAGACATAATATGGATCAGTCTGGGAGGTAGGAGGGCCTGGCAACATCTAGAAAATAGAATTCTTTGAAAACAAATTACGACTTCGTAGAAAATAGTCTTGTAAGAAATGTCTTAATTCATTTCCATATCAAAAGTGTGACAACAAAAGCCTTTAACTAGGCCTCCGTTTTCCGTCTCAAATTAACCGGAACCATTATTAACTGTATAGAAATTGCGACTACATTAATTCTTTCGTAGTTAAAATTTTCATAAAATATTTACAAAAATAAAACTAGTTTTAACGGGTTATAATGCACATCACTGTGTGTGAAAACCTGAGAAACAAATATATTTACAAAAAAATGTATTATCGCTGAAGCAACAAATAATAAAATATATAGAAATCAAAAAAGACTTTTTTGTGAAATGGCTATATTGCAAATATTTCCAACCTTGTTAAAGGTACGAAACCCTTCATAAGATGCGTGTTCGACACCTTAGCCGGTTTTTGCTCATGTTTTCCTAAAACTGGGACAATATTAGTAAAATATTGTAAATATTTCTTTACATTTACAATATTAGTAAAATAGAAATATATAAGCTCAAAAATATTTTCAACACATTTGTTTAAAAAAAACATTTACGGATGCTGTATCAATTGTTCGAAAGTTCAAAATTCCGGACAATTCGACGGAGCGTGCGGTAAAACATTTTGGAAATACGCGCCATTAAGTTATTAGAAAAAAATTTGCTTCAATATGTATTTAATTTAGGAACACTTACTGTTTTCTCGCAAATGTGTTAAAAAACATTGTGTGGAATTAAATAAATAAATATTTCCAACACTCACATCAATGAGCCTAGCCCCAAAGTAAGCACTGTAGGCTTGTGTTATGGGATACTAGGGTAACGGATAGAATACATATACTGTACATATATAAGTATATTTATAAAGAAATACATATTAAACATCCATGACTGAAGTACAAATGCTCGTATTCATCACACAAAAATCTGCCCCCACCGGGATTCGAACCCGGGACCTCTCAAGTCGGCGACACTAAGAAACCCGGCGTACAAACCACTCGAATTGGTATTTACGAACCCGCTACTATGGTAAGTTTTCGACTTCGTCTCGGGCTTACTTTCATGTACTCGTTTGTAATAACCAACGTACCGCACTAATAGCATAAATAACTATTACCTGCACGCAAAAACAATCTAAATTCAACAAAGGATTCTAATAAAATTGACACAGTTAATCACCAGAATTTGGACATAAGATACGTCTTTTTGACGACCTTCGTGGCCGAGTGGTTTGTACGCCGGGTTTCATGGTGTCGCCGACTCGAGAGGTCCCGGGTTCAAATCCCGGTGGGGGCAGAGATGCTTGTGTGATGAATACGAGCATTTGTACTCCAGTCATGGATGTTTAATATGGATTTCTATATAAATATACTTATATATGTACTGTATATGTATTCTATCCGTTACCCTAGCATCCCATTACACAAGCCTTACAGTGCTTACTTTGGGGCTAGGCTAATTGGTGTGAGTGTTGGAAATATTTATTTATTTATTATTATTTATTTTTATCCCGGGAAAAATATTTGGTAACTGTTGAATTCTCATAAAACAAACTACAAAACGTAATGGTTTCTTTAGTGTCGCCGCACACGGGCCTTCTCGTGGCGGCGTTTGTGGCTGTGGCGTGTGGCCCTTGTGCGGCGACACTTAATTCTACGCGGACGAGATCGCAGGCAAAGTCTTGTTTAATAAAGTGAAAATTTCAACGATTTGATGTTGTGATGTGAAAACTACAAGTAATAGAAAGAGATAAGTTTTTTTTTTTGCTGAAGTCCATACGGCTATTTTCTTTTTCTCCTAGTCCGACATGATGAATAGATTTTTATATCATTTATGAAATTCTTAACCATAATTTTTATTTTTTAAGCATGTATCTACTCGATGTTCAAATCTAAAGAAAATATTACTAGAAAAAATTCCACGCAGACCAGGCAGCGGACGGGACTCGAACCCGTACCCTTCGCTATCCGGGCGAATGGTACGGGTTCGAGTCCCGTCTGCGACCTGGTCACGTGGAATTTTTATATTAAAATTTTATTTTAATTCTGAACTTTTTTATTATTATTAATTACTTAGTTTCGCACCTACAAAGATGTAATTTACATTTAACCCCGTTAATACAATGTTTGCTAACAGGTTCATTCATTGCCGATGTTTAAGTGTAAACAGCACCTCAAACCTCGTGAACCTAATCAAAACTACATCGATAAAACCAATTCTGTGCGAATACGAACTTTCCTAATTTCGCGTATGGTGAAGTCGTAAATGAGTGAGCGAGTGGATATTTCAACCGTTTCAACCATTTCAATCGGACTGGACAATGGCGAGTGCGATGATATGGCGCGTGAGAGCCAACACAATAGGGGCAAGGGACGGTAAACGCTTAAAGGGTTAGCTTTGTACTGGACACAGAGTAATATACTACCAGATATATCTATCCGCCAACTTTTGTGTTATAAGTTTCAACAATCTGTAGCAAAAAAAAAACGAGTGTGCTTATGACTACACGACTGAATTGAAACTTCTTTAACTCCATCTGTATGTATATATATGTGTGTGTGAAATGTATGTATACATGTATGTGCATATACATATTTCATTTACTAGCTATAAGAGAAAGAGGGAGAGAAAATGTGCTCGCGCACTGCTTTCTCTTCCCCCACTCAACTCTCGTTCGCCTCGCCTGAACACACTTTTCGTAACGCGTAACACATTCGCCAGCTTACCACCCAAGTCAAGCGTGCCTAAAGAAGTTTCACTTCAATATATGTTTATGGTTGAGCAATAATTTGAAAACACACACGAAAAGATGGTTAATAAATCAGCTTCGAAACTGCGGAGGTAAAAACTTTTTCTCAGCGTAACATTTGTTTTTAACGAGGGACGGTCAAAACTGAAAATGCAATGGTAGTTTTCCAATTACAGAGCATAATGCGGCTCAGTGGCGCACAATGCCGAATTATGCTGATGCTTAATTGGAACGTGAATTAGTTTTCAAATGAACCAGCAGAGTGCGCTAAGTAAATGTTTGTACCTTCATCCATACTTATATTTATTTTTTTAACACAGTTTGAATTAACTTTGATTATTTTAAAAAAAAACTACAATGAAACAAAAACTTTAAAAAAAATCAATAAAACTGAAAGAAAAAACACTTGTTAATTTTCTGTCACTGAGTTGGTAGATTGCACGCATCACACGAAAACATTACTTTTGAGAGTGCTCGATTGTGCGAAGCGTTGCTGTAGTTGAAACATTCAACGATAAGCATTATGCCGCATAATGCGCTCTAGTGCTGTAATTGGAAAACTACCTATGTGTGCCGATAGATGTGGCCGGAAGTGTATTTTTTTACTCCTCACATCCTTTTTTGTTGTGCGTAAAATCGTTTCTTAGCTCTCAGTAAAAAAAATACCATTCTGTTCTTTCTGATGTTATTTATAAATGATATCATATGCTTAAAACTTATTATACTAGAGTTTATTGTAAAAGAAACCTAAATCTTAGCTTCCGTTTTTCTAAATGTGAGCTCTAACCTAAATTTGTAGTCAAATTGCAATGTTAACGTACACTACTATTTGGCGCGCTAATTTCTAAAGATGGCGGCGGCAACACGAACCCACGCACATTTGCATACAAACGCCACGTTAAGGCGGCCTATAGCCGATCGTGATGGCGGGAGCGATCGCTACTCAGGGAGAATTTGTCCGAAACCGTTTTGGGAAAACAATATACATAGAAAAGTAGATCTTTACTCGTTTCAATAAATTAATTTGTGGTGGATAATAAAGTGCTCTTTGCATTTAATTAAAATTGTAAAATGTGAACTTGTACCGTACATAGGAATAAGTATAGACAGCCACATGGAAAAAATAACCACTTACTGGGAAAGTTGTTTCACATTTAAATAAATCAAATTTATAAACAAAGCCCAGCTCAGGCTTTTGACAGTTTTTTTGAATTTAATTTAATAGGCAATTTAATAAGGCATTTAATATAATTCCATATATATATTAAACACGTCTTAACACGTCTTAGTTTAAAACTAAAATAATGTAAGCGCTACAATACAAAATAATTTACAACAGTCGCCACTTGTTCCGTAGCTAGTCATACTACGGTCCTGTGGCCGTAGCTACGACGAGTTGCTACGAATTTTACTACGGATAGTGCTACGAGCGAGCACGGAGTCTATCTTTAGCTAAATCATAATTTATACTTTGTATAGACTTAGTTTGAGTCCCGGGAGAGAATATAGAATAGTTTTTGAAGTGAAACTTCTTTCCGGACGGGGTGTAAATGGAAAAGTCCTATGGAAAAGTTGAAACGGAAATTCGTCACAAGGGTAACACTCATGAATATATATATATATATATATATTACGCGTCACATTGTTTGTCCTGGATGGACTCCTAAATTACTTAACCGATTTTAATCAAAAAGAACATGGTAAAGTTTTGTGTGAGCGACTGCCCTGGCAATGTATAAATACTGTACTTAGTAATATTTAATGGTAAATGGCTGAATATTTATAATTTCTATAAAAAAAGGCTCAGGAACTTTTGATAAAGTCACAATCTTGAAAATTATAAGAACTCCTATTATATCATTACCTTACTACAGTTGATAAAATATGTTGCCAATTATTTACAGAATCATCAATTTCGATTTTCTTAGAATCTTTCTTCCCATTTCTCTGATTAACTCTTCACAAAAAGTTTTTTAAAGCAAAAATAAACACAAATAATTTGTTATCGTCGGCTCGACAGGAAAACTGTGAAGTTTTATTTTGTCCATTTTAAAAAATTAAAGGTTTAATTATCATACAGCCTTATCTCAAGCCTGATCAGAATAATAAATGCTATTATTTAAGCACTTCAGTGACTTGTTATAAAAAAAATTAGGGCCAACTGTTTAAAGGAGTTTAGAAATAATATTGTTTATTTCGATATACTTACACAAATATTTTTGTGTACATTTAATGTTCATTTATTTCCTAAAACGGAACATTTTGCTTTTGAAACAGACATGAAGTCAATTTTTATACTTTTTAATATTTGATTATTTCACGAAAGTTCTATTTGAATAATAAACACGAAGTAATTAATAAAAAATATTGTAAAGTTACGGGCTCGTGCTAAATATTTATACACGTTAAGGGCAGTTTCTTAGCCATGCCGTTTGCACACCGTGTGCAGCTTGATTCAACTTGAAAGATAGGATAGCTTACATCTCAATTTATAGTCGTAATATTATTTTATTGCTAATTATTACCTTTGGGCGGTACGTATATTTTTATACCATCAGAAAGTAGAGATTTCAACAAACAAAATACACACCAATTTTTTTAAAAAGTAGATATTTTGACGTGAGAATTTTCGATTGAAAATTAGGGTGCTTTTTCGATATTAAGTCAAAAAAGGCGAAAAAATAAATATTTTAAATCAAAAAAATTACTGTATGTTTGGGATATACAAAGGTAAGTTTTCACTAAATTTCGTGAAAAAATACTTTTTATTGCAAAAAATAAAAACAAAAAACCAAAAACTCAGTTATTTGAATTTTTCACATAAATTTTGAGGTTATGTGAAAAAAGTATCGAAACAAAAGTTGAAGATCTTTTTATTACCTACAACTTTGCCATTTAACTTTTTTTCATAGGACTTGCAGTTTTACCGGAAATCGAGATTAAGCGTTTTTTACCCTTAAAAACTCACCCCCTCCACCTTCCCGCCCTCAGATCGCCCGTAATTTATTTTTCCTTTCATTTTTGTTATATTCTCTACCTTTTCCACTGGGTATCATTCTACTATAACTTTTTTCAGAAAAGAGAGAAAATTCTATGTATAAAATATATAACGTATATATGCGACTGTCGTTTAAGAAGGGTAATGAAAACATGATTCTGTTTAAAAATTAAACAAAGTCGCAAGATAAAGAAGAAGTATTTAACAAAACTAATAACGATTAAAAAGTTAATTTACGATACAAAACCTACTATTGAAGACCAGTTATTGGGAGGGGGGGGGGGGGGGGGGTATGATTGGATGAATGATTTTAATTTATATAATAAAAGTAAATATAATCTATTTTTATGTATGTCATATCAGGATCTGAAGTAATTAAAATATATTTAAAAATGAAGCTTGTATTTGTCTTTCTAATCTTGAAAAAAGTACCAGGACACAATACATGACTAAGAGGTTCCGGTATTGAAAATGAAAAAAATATGTTCTTTTATTATTTTTTTATAAATATAGAAATAAATAAATTGTCGGTTTGTGTGGTCAAGGGTTAAGCGTTTAATTTTCCACCATACATAACAGCTATGGCTAAACAAGAAAATAAGCGATAAATAGGTACTTATTTAAATCTAACGAAAATTTTAATAGAAAATATTCCACGCGGACAAGGATGCACACGGGACTGCAACCCGCACCCGCTGCTATCCGGGCGAATACTTTGAGCATAATGCTACCGCAGCCCTGATGGCCGTGTCGAATTTTCTCTAGTATTTCTTAGGCTGCAAGGTAGTGTCACCTCTGCGCATTGTAGGTAACACACAATGTCAAATAAATACCTTTACAAGTATTAAACATTTGAAAGAAGAAAGAGCAATTAAAGACATATTTTTATTTTTTTAAGCAGTTAACTGCTAGATGTTTAAATCTAAAGAAAATATTACTGGAAAAAGATCCACGCGGACCAGGCAGCAGACGGGACTCAAACTCGCACCTTCCGCTATCCGGGTGGACGCACTGACCATTATGCTACTGCGGCCTTGATGGCCGTGTCGAATTTTCTCTAGTATTTCAGACTTCAAGGCAGCGCCTTCGCATTGTGGGTAACCCACAAGTTCATAAATTTTCTTTAGATTTAAATATCTTGCAGTTTAATGCTTAAAAAATTAAAATATTACCTATAATTGCTATTAAATTTTGTTGCGTAGTGCGTTAGACCCGTCGTATCCAATGCACCATTGCTCTGCTGGTATTGCACTAATGATGACTGTATGAAACTTGGGAATGTTCTAATCCAAAAAGTAATTTCAAAATTTTAATTTATCCCTCTATCAGGTACCTGTCTGCTATAGACTTGAATAAGAATTAATACCCGGACACGAATGATGTGGCCTAGTGTGTACAGGCGTTATTACTACTTATAACACGAACGTATCAAGTAGTTATTATATATAGGTAGGAGTTTGTTTGTTTTATTTTTGGTTAAACGTTAAATTTTGGGAACTACTAGTTCGATTTGAAATAGAATTTTTGTGCTGGATAGTGCCTTTACTGTGAAAGACCCGTAGGAGCGTAGCATTGATGAAAAATGTTGCAAAAACGGGTAGATATTTCATTTATGATCTGCCGTTGCGTGCGCTGCATAAACGGTAAAAGTTACACAAAAATCGTGTAAGACGGAATTGTTGTCCTAAGCGCATGCGCTGTGTTAAGGTGCTTTCCGACGATCTGTGTTGTCGCGGGCTAGGCCGCGCCGCGCGGGGTTTCCAAATGTATAAGAACGTTCGAGATTTAGCAGTATCTATACATGATACGAGGTGATGATACGATGATATAAATAAGGATGCATTTAGTGATGGCATAATAAATCTGTATTTACTGAGACGATCCTTTGTTGACTGGACATTTTTTTACTTTGTGATAATATTTTTGGTTTTTGTACATGACACAAACAGTCAACATTGTTAAAATCTCATATCAAAGTTTATGAGATTTCTATTAACCTCGTATCCTACAAAGATACTGCTTAAACTCGAACGCTAGACTTTTCATACGTTTGGAAACCCTGCGCGGCGCGGCCTCGCCCGCGACAACACAGATCGTCGGACAGCACCTTTAAGCGGGGCACGGAGTGGGCGTCCTCTCGGTGTGTTTGTTTCGTGTTATTTCATACAGTAAGGCTACGTGAGGCGGGTCTCCCGCGCCGCGCAGTGGGTCTTTATGAAATGACAAAAGGGTCTGCGCACCGGTAAGCGGGGCACGGAGCGGGCGTCCGTCGAGGAGAGCAGCTCGGTGCTCCGTCACGGGACCCGTTCAACTCGTCACGAGACACGGAAGGCCGATGCCTCTCACAGCGCCGCGTGGGTGAACATTCAATAATGGATTATTTAGTTGATAATCTCCGCAAAGGACGTCTGCTCAGCATATTATGTTCATCCTTTAAGTTTGACTCACTTTAACTTTTTCCTCAAATTAACGCGGGTGAAACCGCAAGGAACCTCTAGTTTTGACATAACTGTTTGTTTTAAGGCGAGATCAGCCAGTTTTTATATTTATGTATTTTCTTGTAAAAAAAATGTGGTGACTTGTAAATTTTATTACTTTCATTTAAAGAGTTTTTAATTGTCTATTAAACACAATTTATTTTATTAAGCTAGCATTCTTAGTTTGCAAGATTTTTAGGATTCTTTAAGTGACCTGGATTCATTGCTCTCAAGTGTAGTTAGACATATGGTATCGTGGACTTTTTTGTAGATATTGCTGTCCTCTATAAAACTTTGGTCCATTACTTTGAAAATATATACAGAAATGTGGACTTTTCATGTAGTAAATAAAGTTTTATTTTGAGTCGAGCTAATAAAAGGTGTGCGCAGCGTCGCATTGCGTTTTGGTGTGAACGTGAGCGGACGCTAAGTCAATAGTGACATAGACGAATAGCGAATTTCAAATAAAGTTTTGTCATAACGTGAATAAGACTACGTTTTAGGCACATCCGGAGGGCATATTTCAGGTTAGTTCGTGTGTTTAATTGGTGAAAAAAAAAGGATAAAATGAAAAATACTTAAAACTGTATGGATTTAATATGCTTTGTCTTGCCATAAAGACATTACTAAAAAACAATAAGTTTGACATTGACATTCTTGATTTTGCTTGCTTGCCTTGCCATTATCAATTTGTTTTGCAAGCATCGGACGAAACAGTGTTATTTTTAGATTAAATTTCAATGAATACATTTTGAACATGAATCAAACAATAAATGTTGAACAGTTAAATTCTGCTCTAACATCATTGAGAACGTTGCGTCTAAGCGTGAGCCATGTCTTTGATACGCTTTCAAACGGTTTACGGGCTGACCACGGCGAAGAAGGCAAAGATAAGTTTCTTCTCGAACTCCAAGAGCTGCTTAACAATGTGAATACCAACCTCCGAGATCTAGAACAAACCGTTAGCGGATTACCAATACCAACAGCACCATTTAATCTCGGTAACACAACTTTCTTAAGTCAAGAAACTACTCAAGACCGACAAGCGTTGTATACACAATTAGTGAATAGTTACAAATGGACAGATAAAATACACGAATACAGTTCCTTCGCGCATACTTTACTGAGTCAAAACTCATTGAAACGGTCATACATAAACTCTGGCAGCACAAAACGCAGAGGAAAATTACAGAGTAACCACAACGTCGCGCCTTTACAAGTCGACAATGTCATAAACAATATAGATAGATCCTACAATGATATGAAGATAACGATATCACGACCATTCGCAAGTAATGCAGTAGTTCAAATAAATTTGAGCCATGTCCTTAAAGCTGTTGTTGCTTTCAAAGGTCTTCTTATGGAGTGGGTGATGGTGAAAGGATATGGTGAAACTTTAGATTTATGGACTGAATCTCGTCACCATGTATTCAGAAAAGTTACTGAGAATGCCCATGCAGCAATGTTACATTTTTATTCACCTACATTACCAGAATTAGCAGTGCGATCATTCATGACCTGGTTGCACAGCTATGTAAACTTGTTTAGCGAGCCATGCAAACGATGTGGATGCCACCTTCATCATGTCTCCCTCTTACCACCTGCCTGGAGGGACTTCCGCACATTGGAGCCATTTCATGATGAATGCAAGCAATAGTTAATGTGGTATTGAAAGAGAGAGCATACTAATACATTCAGAGGTTGGTAGCTTTCTCCTTCAATAGAAAATGTGTGAGGAACAATGTTCAAATCAAACCAAGTGACGATACTAGAATGATTTATTGTGCATTAAAACTCTTACTATAATATTTTGTAATATAGTCAGTATGAGAAGGTATTTAGTTACTAAAGTAATAAATTGTATTAAATAACCTTTAAATGAAAACTTATTTTAATAAATCACAGATACAATGAAATATTTCAGTAGCTACTTATAAATATGGTTTACTCAAAACAATTGTATGATCTACACCGCATACAACTTTTAAAACAAGAGCACCTACAGAGACTCTCAAAGGAAAATATTGATCTTTACTGTGACCCAAACCAAGGCAGCCATATCGGTTTCGGCCCCACATGTAAAGATCTCCATTATTTGTAATGGCAGCTAGGTGACCAATTCCACATGCCACTTTCTCCACTGCACTCTCTGGGTTAAATTCATTGCGGCCAAAAAGAGGTGCAGGTATCACTTTTGGTTTAGTTGAATGCTGCACGTTAGGACCAAGGCCAAGTAAACCATAACCCCATACAAATACATCACCTTGTTCTGTAAAACATTGGAAATAAATGAAAAAGCAAACACAAAATAATTAACATCTTTATATATATAATTCTTCTGTGAGTGTGTATGTCACTGAACTTCTCTTAAACGACTGGACCGATTTTGATGAAATTTTTTGTGTGTGTTCAAGGGGATCTGAGAATGGTTTAGATTCACAATTTTGTCCGCTGGACAACCCCTATTTTTTTAGGGCGGTACGAAGTTCGCTGGGTCAGCTAGTATTTTATAAAAACTTAAGTTAAACTAACCATTGACTATCAAACAGAAAGAACCGCCGGCAGCAATATCTTTTATTTTTCCAATACCTTTTGTAAAATTCACAAGAGCATAGGACATGTTAACCTGTTGCTGCTTAACACTCATTGGTACTTGACCATATTCTGAATTCCCCCAACCAAAAAGTTCACCTTTATCTAAAATAGTAAAAATTATTCAGGATAAAATGTTTGGATTATGGTGAAAATCTGTTTATCAATAATTTAGTTAAAATACTGAATTACCATTTAAGGCCAGTACACAATCAACTGTGGAGGCAACCTTTACAATTTTCTCACTAGTAATATCACCCTTTACAGGTGCTGGAACTCCTTGATTCTCATAATTTCCAAGACCTGTTTGTCCATCAGCTCCCCAACCACTTGCATAAACTCTACCTGATTCTGTTATAAACAACCTAAAATTATTGGAATCAAAATTAATTTATATTACACAAAGTTATAGGATATAAGGGACATCGGCCAAATCATATTTGGATCAAAGTTGAACATCTAGTATAGACATTTTTATAATGTTATTAATTAAATATAAATGCTTTAACAAGTTGTAATTAATACAAATAAAAGCCGATTAAAACAAAAATAATAATAAAACACTGCATTGACATTCATCCTAACTGGTCCTATTTGGTAAACAATGTTGGCACTCCTTTTTATTGAAAATACAGCATTAAAAATCAATTTATAACGAGATTCAAGTTCCTCCAAGAGAGTCCTTTAGTAAGTAAATTTTGTATCAAAACAGTTTTTTCACCATTAATACTTACGTATGATCCTGTCCACAACAAACATTAGTTATGACTTCTTTACCTAATCTACTAATATTATGGGTCACCATACTGCCTTTATACTCTTCATTCTTGTTAATTTTCCGGCCACATTGCCCATAAGCATTATTACCTAATGTATACACACCCTCATTATCTGTTAATATAGCTGTATGTGCTCTTCCTGCTGAAACACCTATTATCTAAAATTTAATAATATTCAAATCAATACAAAATAATTATGAAATCAGAATTCGAAAGATTAAACACAATTGTAAAATTCCTTAAATAAAGGATTGAAAAAGAGAACTTGATACTAAGTGATTGATGACAAAGCAGCATTTGATTTTGTCACTCTAATAATGAAAAAAAAACAATATTTAATGTTTCATTTTGTTTTGAATAGGGAATTGAGTCATTCTTACTTTACTCTCCAAAGATTTATAAGGTATGTACATAGGAGCAGGGCTCAAAAGAAGTTCTAGAGGGTGGCCAATCCGTGGTGCATGATATCCAATCTGTGAGTCTGTATTGATGCCTGTGCCAAATACCTTGTGGTGCTCATTAGTTTTAATTGATGCCACTGTGAAACCATAGCCACAAGCTATATCAGTAACCTGTAAAGTAAGCAACTGACAAGCTACACAAACTAAACATTTCCTCTATAGAAAGTTGTGCGAGTTATCTCAGTATGTAAGACAGAGCAATAATTGCATTTGTTATTAATATTTATTTTGTTTATATAAATTACATGAATTTTCAATAATGAAGATTCATTAATCAAAAGTATAAATGTAAGAAACTTTTAACTTACATCAAATCGCTCTCCAAAAGTAGATCTCATGGGATGCCATGCAAGTGTAAAATTATTCTTATAGCCTTTCTTGGCTCGTTTGCCTCTGGGTAAATGTATTCCTAGTGCACCAGTTTCAGCAAAGCCCCAAACATAAACTCGTCTATCGGAGGATTTGCTCAAGGGATACTGAAATACTAAACAATTAGATGACAATAATGAAAGTAAGTGTTTAATAAATTGAAGCCACATATTAAACTAAATATCTTACTGGGTAAATTCTCTTCTGAACCATCGGGTATTTTCTTTTTTGTGGTTGCGTAACCATGACGGACTATTAACCCAGGATATTTACGATGTACTAATATCTTTTTTAGTACATTCATCATAAAAACACAGATAAATCATACATAAACCAACAAATTTTACAAAATTTAAGTTTTATTGAGGTTATTTTTAGACGTTTTATTTGTTATGACAATTCACTTTTTTTAACGTTCTCTTTTTAAGGAAGGCAAAGGAAACAATGCCCATATAGCCTAGTATTACATTTATTTCCAACAAATCCGTATTTTTTGAGAAAAATATGTTTTTATAGTTTTACTAATGAAGTGTTGCCATGGCATTTGTTATTTGATCTTGAACAATTTTTTTTTTGTGGCTGTGGCCATTCCGCGGTGGTATAAATCAAGTATGGCTATGGTGACTGCTTACTGATGTTAAGCTGGCATTCCTTTATGCCGCAATTACACTTTGGTCCGTATTACAGAATGACAACTAAGTGATAATCTTTACTTGAGTAAGTACAGTTATAAATGGATGTCGATACTTACTTTACTCTTTGGGATGTCGCAATGTGCTATATATAGCGACATCCCTTTCTAACTATGCTCAAGACTAGATCAATCACTGAGAATCTTTTTATAATAAACCCGAATACGAGTGCTAAATAGAATTCGGGTGAACGGAGTCGGATGTGTACTCGACTCCGTTCATTTAGACGTATTCGGGTTTCCTTCCCGTCCCGACACCGTCTTCCAGCCAGTATTTCAGTGTAAATACTGCTTCTAGTCTCCGAATTGGTGTAATGTCTTTCATGCATCATAAAGTTATTTTTTACATAATAAAATAAAACTCCAATAACACCGGACATGAATAATTATAATAGTGACTGTGACAATTATTTAATAGGTATATTGTTACTTTATTTTAGCTAATAAATTAGCGCGGAACTGAGTATTTTGAAATAATGCTTTGATGAGACTCCTTAGCTCTTCTATATTGAAGTGTATGGCGAGAGGACCGGTGCCGTCACTCCAGTGGTTCTCAATATCTTTCAAAGACCCTCCCAGGACGAAGATCAACTCTTGAAGCTTTACCCATGATTTCACATACAGCTCCACATCCGAATGATTCTGTAAAATAAATAAATAAGAGTTCTTTATGTTCCGAAAGTACTGAGTTTATTTTTATTGTGATGTGTGTCATCATCATCAACAGTGGTGATGCCACCAGTCTATTAATATCCCCACTGCTGAGGCGCAACCCTTCCTTATAGATGGAATGGGGGTTGATGAGTGCTAACGATTACAGATGCAGTCGGAACCAATAGCTTAAGCCTTCCGAAGCACGGACAAGCTCGAGATAAGAAGTTTTTGGTCATCCATCCAATGACCGACCGTTGCGGAAGTTACTTCAACGATCGCAGGTCGAACGGGATATCCACCTACGGCTCCTCAATCCTTAGTGTTGTGAGTATTTTATAGAAACTGTAGTACAGCTGCACCCACAGACATCATTTTTTTTGTGTTGATGCTATCACTTTCTTTGCTATAATAATAGGTAAGATAACATATCACTGTTGACGACCTCCGTGGCCGAGTGGTTTGTACGCCGGGTTTCATGGTGTCGCCGACTCGAGAGGTCCCGGGTTCGAATCCCGGTGGGGGCAGATGTTTGTGTGGTGAATACGAGCATTTGTACTCCGTCATGGATGTTTAATATGTATTTCTATATAAATATACTTATATATGTATTCTATCCGTTACCCTAGCATCCCATAACACAAGCTTTACAGTGCTTACTTTGGGGCTAGACTAATTGGTGTGAGTGTTGGAAATATTTATTTATTATTATTATTATTACTGTGCCAAGCATTAAATTTCCAAAGTAATGAGCTATCTTATCTATTGCTGGAAGCATAGCAATTAAAGACTACTTAAGTTTATAAAAACTCGTTTTTTACCTGGAACAAAAGGGGTGCTTTTTGTACAACCAGAGTGTACATATCCGTGAGCTGGGTAGCCATTTCCATAGAGATATCCTCAACTGTGCAAACTCTGTGAATCAACTCATCTACAAACATATTCACAAGTGTTGCCATCAACCTGAAAATTTTTTTGGTGTTTTCATCATTAAAGCTTTAAAACTTATGAGTACATAGCCATCTTCACGTCATTATTGTAATTTGTGTATGAATTATAATTTTACCTTGTAAAGACGTTGATAGGAAAGACACCAATCCAGACGTTTTTCAGTAGATGCAACTGTCTCAGACACTGTCTGACTGCAGCTTCAGCATTGTCACTGAGCACATCTTTCACGACGATACAGTTCAAGTCTGTTGGTATTTAATAAATAAAGGCATAATTAGGTACAATTCAAGAAATAAATTTTAAACTGCAAACACACTATTGAAAATTATTTGACGACCAACATAGCGCGAGTGCTATGCACCCAGGGGTTCAAGGTGTCTCCTACTGAGAGGTCTTGGGTTCGGATCCTAGTGGGGCAAATGTTTGCATGATGATTAAGAAAATTTGTACCCAAGTCATGAATATATGTATACTACCCATTACCCTAGTATACCACAGTACAAGCCTTACACAGCTTACTTTGGAGCTAGGTTAAATTGGAGTGACAAATATTTATTTATTAGTAAGAACTATTCTACACGGATGTAATCCACGCGCCAACACACAATCGCGAGCCGTCTTCAGGGGGCCATTCGCCTAAAGGAAATGCTTTGGAAAACGCTAACGCTTTCGATTTTATTTTGTTATTTCTGACCGCCGAAGGTTTTCATATACCTCACGCTCATTTTTTTTAACATTGTTATTACCAAAGCAAAAGAAAAAAAAGAGCGCGAAGCATTTGTAAACCTCAGGCAGCTAGATATAACAAAATGAAATCGTAAGCGTTAGCGTTTTCCAAAGTATTTCCGTTAGGCGAATGGCCCCTGGCGTGAAAACACGTATGCTCTTGTATCATGCGCGGACTGTATTAGTAACCGTGTTGTAGAAATGGCTCCAAATTTGTCTAAATTTTAAAATGTGGGTTTTGCCTTTAACAACTTTTGTGTGCAATAGACGACGAAAAACAACAAATAAGAGAATGTGGAAGCACAATAGCGAATGATTCTTAGCCATTCTAATTTATTCAAACTTATTGGACTTTAATGATATTCATAACTTCGTAAGAATACGTGCGCATCCACCAACTGCCACAGCGCAACTGTGTTTGGTTGGATGTAATCCGCCAGCCAAAGGTTGTAATCCACGCGCTCCAACCGCGGATGTAAACACACGCACGTAATCCAAGGACGTTGAAGGTCAATTCAAAATTTGGATTACATCCTTCGTCTAGATGGATGGCAACGGGCAAGGTCACCTTGGTTGGTATGCTGGATTACATGCGTCTAGAACAGGCTTAAACCCTAATGTCTAAACATGTATCACCAAAAATGCTAAGAGAAAAACCATTATCATATTTATGCTTTTAATTTTATTCTAAATTTGCAGTTTGTAATAGATATAAAAAATCTACTCAGAATGAGAGATTTTATTTATACCTGAGGATCGTATGTTGTCCAAGATCTGCTTACGCTGTTGTTGCATATGCACAGCAAGATGGCGGTAGCCAAGATCCCGTATTTTCTGCACCAGGTCCACGAAACTGATAGGGTAATCTAATTCTCGGCCTTCCATTAATATCAGCCATTTGTCACCAAATGTCTGAAGGTTGTGTGCTAAATACATGCAATTATTGTGGAATAGGGCTGAAAATAAATAATAACTTTTATGTAGCATATTTTCATCATCCTTTGCCACTGCAAGTGACCAGTACTAAGAACATGAGTACTTCAATATGATATAGTCTCTCTCTATAGGATTTTACTAATGTTAGGTTTACTGATGTGACTTACCAACATACTGGGGTATAGTTTGTAAATAATTTTCATGATGATATGGTACAACAGCATCATACAGCTCAAAAACAAGGCGTGTGGTGTTGTAAAGCTTCTTACAAACAACATCTGAACACTGGACTGCCTGCTCCATCATCACATACACAAGATCTAACAATTCCTGAGCAGTTTTTGATATCATACATCTTGGGAAATAAAACAAACTCTTGGGGATTGTCTTATCAAGTATCTTTAAGGCTTCTTCTTCAGTTTCACCCACGCTGCTTGAACTGGTCCCTGGATTCACTTCTGGTATATTTTCCACCCCAATAGACATGGTCACACTCAAATCTTTGAGCATTATAGAACGAGCTGTCTCTAAAAAATACTGGCTGGACTTACTAGCAAAAAGTATATCTATATTGTTAACATATTTTAATATTGAAATCTTATCATCAGGAAAGAACTTAACTATGGCTAAGAAATGTTGGAAATCTTCTATTTCTGAAGTGATTTTCCCATAACTTTGAAGTTCATTTATATTATTTGGTATAGTGTCAAGAAGACAATCTTTCACTAATATATCACTGAACTCCACACATATTTGTTTCCCTATCATCTTCATTATTGAGTTTTCTTTGTTATATTCTATGTTTAACTTATTACTTAGGTAATGGAATAGCAACCTCAGATTAGAAATGACGGCAATATATGATGGCTTGTTTTCTGACTTATTATTCACTGTAATTGTCATTAGCTCATCAGTCTCAGCAAAAACCACTGAATCATTATTTATTATGGGTACGAGAACATCCTTTAATAAAAATTGTGAAAAGTCTTTTACTTTTTCAGTAAGTTTCTTACTTTTCTCGAGCGCATTCAAAACATCAATGACAATTAATGAATCTTCTATGTTTAGAGTTATTGTGATAATTGTTTTTTTAGGGCCAGGCTTGACAGAAGTAGAAATCAATCTGTCCCATTCTGTATATAAATCAGAGAGTAAACTGTCTAATATTAATTGAGCAGTGTGTCTAGTGTTATTGTACATGTCCAACTGTTTAAATCCTTCAGCTGGCATTTCTATGTACTGGAGTAAATCATAAACTGCTTCTACTGCCCTGGTGAAACTTTGAGCTTCCCGGCCGTCATCAAATTCTTTAACATATTTACCACACTGTACTACATCATAAACAATATTCAAAGCAAAGTTTACCGACTCAAGTTCCTTGGATAATGTATCATGACTTTCTATAGACTTTAATATTTCTGCCATTGTCTCTTGCTCTATTTCCTGCTTACATGTTTCCATGCCATCTATTAAACCATTAGTCTCCTTGCAGAGCTCCCCACATTCCTCTAATATTGATTCTGTGTCATAGTCACTATTCTTCAAAAATGTTCTCAAATCATTTTTTAACATTTCTACTTCTTTAGTTAAAAGAGGAATTTTGTCTGATGGCTTCCATAAATTTGGATCTTTACTATCAAATATATTTTTTATAACAATATCCACATCGTATTCTTCCATTTCAATGTTTTCTTTTCGACTTTTCTTTTTTGATAGTGGTTTTCGGGGGATAGTCCCGCTTCGGAGATCTGCTATGTCTGCTACTATGTCTTGTTTGGTGATACTTGTTCGAACTCACAGCATTCCGCAATGTGTTGACAAGAAAACGTTTATTCGTCTTCTGTTGCGGGGCTTTAATCCAGCCGGAGGGGCCAACTATTTCGGCTCTGGCGGCTCCTTGTACAGCTTCCCGCATTAGCTCTTCTACGGCTAATCTGAAAATATTACGACTTATGTAGTTGTATGTGCAACTGACATTTATCACAATTATTTATGAATTAACATAAACTCAAGGAATATAAAAGTACTTCTCTAACGCTTCGTCATCTAATGGCTCATTTTCAGATTGTTTGGTAGCATCTTCTTTCTCTGTCATAGTTTTTTTAATGCTCCTATTCAGTAAGACTAATTTATTTCAGATTATGAAATGAACTGCAATTGTTTAATCAATTCCCATCGAATCCCATTTTCCAATATATTCCTTCAGAACCATCCTTCAAACACGATAACAAACACACAGATATCATAAATCTGTCGACCGGAGGTAAAGCAAAGTATACTAAGTCTGTTTATTTTAATTTTCAATTTTAAGAAAAAAGGTACAGCCGGACATGCTCATTACTAGCACAGAAATATGCTTTTATTGAGCAAGTGCTCATTAGTGGCACGTCTGTAACAACATTGCTAGTAATGAGCATGCTTAATAAAAGCGTGCCTAAAAAGCAACAGACGTTTGATTTTAGAGTATGCTACCTGAGGCGCGGGTAGGAGGCGGCGGCGTGCTCCGAGTGCGTGTAAACAGGTTTGCTTAAGAGCATGCTATTCTCTCTCAATTTTAGAAAGAAGCTCAGTAAATTTCGGCGGCCTTACTCCCATAAATGATTTTTATAACTGACGAGATCTTCGCTTCGCATTTCTGCTAACAATTGATTACTTGATCCCAGTGATTCTCTTCTGCTTATCCAATTACGAACCCAAATCGCCTTTTTTATTTTTCACCAAAATGTTTTACTCAATTCCGTTGCAACCAATATGATTATTTTATGGAGTTATGTACGGATAGCACTGTCACTATAGCTTTATACATCCATTTTGGCTGAAAGCCTGGTGCCAAATAGAATGTCTGACTGTACGTTTGCTTTGAGCATGCTTATTATTATTATTCTTTCATAGCCAGGTAGGCAAATGACTCTACCCCGCCTGATGTTAAGTAGTGATAAATGAATATGCTTAAGACAAGTACTTGCTGGCAAATGTGAAAAGTTGCAGAGCATACTAATTTTAAGCAAGCTTATGAGAATGCTATTTTTTGAGCACGTCTGTCCGTACCTTTATACAGCTTTTTATTTATTATTTCCATTATTCACACCAATTAGCCTAGTTCCCAAAGTAAGCACTCTAAGCTTGTGTTTTGGGATACTAGGGTAACGGATAGACTACATATACTGATAGTTAAATAAGTATATTTATAAAGAAATACATAATATACATCCATGACTGGAGTACAAATGCTCGTATTAATCACACAAACATCTGCCCCACCCCACCTGATCTTATCCCAGAGTCCGATAAGAAAATAATTAAAACGAGCGTACTGTGTGGTACAAAGGCAACACAATTGCCAATTTCTTTCTTTTCACTTACATGCTTAATATGTCTATCATTTTTTATTATTTTCTTAGCAAAGCGGAGAGTACCGAGATGTATCTTAACTCTAATTCTATAAGAATTACAGTAAAAATTACAAGTAAAATCACTATCAAGAAATTTTAATTTTTACCCGACTGCGTTAATTATTTTGTTTAATCCCACAGTCCAGTTACATTCAAATGTACAATAAACATCTTACTTTAAATTTGAGAAAATGCGACTTATGATGTTTTACTTCCGCTAGGCAGGACAATGACACGAATTCTATTTTTTTCATCTTTCTATCTTTAACAAAGGCAATTAGGTTCATACAGCCTGAATTACAGCTGCTTCATTCTATCAAGAATTGCTAAAACTAAATTCATCAATAGTAAATCCCTCTATAAACATTGTTTGTTATCAAAATCAAAACTGTTTTTTAATTCATGGTCATTGTCTTCTCCCTAAAATATGTTGCTCGCGCTGTCAAATGTAAAATGAAACGTAGTTGTACGCGTGGAGTGAAACGTCAGCCACGTCCAAGTAGCTGTCACTTTTACAATCTCGAATCGGCTACGAGGTCTACTTCTACTTTAATTTTATTTAAGCTTCAATAAGGTAACTAAAACTTTCGTTTCATATTATTCATTGTAATCAAATATTAAATGGCCATGTTTCCCATTCGGGGTAATACAGTAGTTCATTCAATATCTATGTGTACCACGTATAGATACAATACATGTAGAAATTTTCGTGTTTAGTTAATTATAATTTCTTCATCTATTTCAGGCAGAATGGCTGCAAAATTGTTGTCTCTTATCTTAATTGTGGCCGCAATTGCCTTCGCCGAAGATGAGCCGACGGTTGCGAAACTACTTGTTTCGAAACAAGTGTTGAACAAATACTTAGTAGAGAACATGGACATCTTAGTGAAATACACGCTGTATAATGTAGGAACCGCACCTGCTGTAGATGTGAAGCTAGTGGACAACGGGTTCCATCCAGATGTCTTCACTGTTGTCGGCGGTCAGCTTACGGCAGAGATTGACAGGATACCACCACAAACTAACGTTTCTCACGTCGTGACTGTACGATCCAACAGATACGGTTACTTTAACTTCACTGCTGCAGAAATCAGCTACAGGCCCAGTGAAGATGCCACAGAGGTTAGTGTTCAAAGAAACAATAATTATTTCATACATTGAATTGCACTTAAAATACAACTTGCTCAGTATATTTTCAGTAACAAGTCATCTTATTGATACAAATTTTAAATGTATAATGATTTTCTGTACTGTATATAATATAAATAAAAATGTTGATTTTTGAAGTTATAGTATATTTGTTAATTATATTGAATTGTATCTACATACATAGATTTCTTTTGACAATGTAGATTGCGTAAGCAAAGTTGTTTCTTCACAAGTGAAGTTGTATCAATTTTTTATTCCTAGTGAGTGTCAGGGAAATTTGTGTTTGTTTTGTTTGTTTTTATTAACCTTTTAAATCTCTTTCCTCACTGGGATGATAGCTAAAATACGCAACAAACACCATCAATGATTTTTCTGTGCTGAAAAAGATTCTGTTTACTTCCAGGTCCAATACGCCATTAGCAGCTCACCAGGAGAAGGAGCAATAGTTGCTTTCAAAGACTATGACAGGAAATTCTCATCCCATATTTTGGACTGGGCTGCCTTTGCAGTTATGACACTGCCTTCTCTTGCTATTCCTTTTGGTCTCTGGTTTTCATCTAAGAGCAAATATGAAAAACTTGCTAAACATAAGAAAACTCACTAGTTAGTACTTAGTTAGTAAACTAAGCCACTGTTAATGTAATTTGTGACTTTTACTGTGCAGATTATGTAAATAAGGAAAGTATCTTTTCAGACCAGTCTTGTGTTAAAGAAAAAGTCCATAGAAATCCCATACTTTTAATAATAATATAGTTCATAGTTGTTACATTAAATTTATTTATTTTTAGTATTTTCTAAAATTAATGAATCCAAATTACATTAACAGTGGAATTTTTATGTCTTCATTAGTTATTATAATAATTTATATGAACAATAAAAAGACACTTTTTAAATGTTTGTTTTATTGCTATGCTATAGTTAGTTGAAATGTCCAAGATATTTCTTATGAATGAATTCCTACAAATTAACTGTACCTATACTCTGAACAGAAGACTGAAGTGGCCCAACGTACGAAGCATATAGAACACTTTAAGTCCGGTCAAACTAGACATTCAAATTTACATCAAGCTGAAAGTGAGTAAAATTGTTCAAAACATCATTAAAAATAACATAAGCAGTTAAATGTATAAAAAATAACAATTCAATTCCAACCCTTGCTAATATCTATTATTAGTTTCCAATTAAACAAAATCACAGCAGACCTATGAAATAGGCCTATTGGGGAAACCACGTTGAAAAGAAGGCGCTAAGTACACCTCAGAGGTGGCTGAAAACCTGCATGTTATGACGCTTACACAAACATTTGAATCGTTTTATCTCGGGAACCTTTGAGTTTAATAGATACTCAAAGTCAGGAATGGTGGCTCTTAAGAAAAAAAAAAAATGATCTACTTTTTTATAGATAATTTTTTATGATCTACAATTTTTGTTTGAGGTAATTTTACGGTAAAAGTTTCCGTTTTGATGAAAATCGCGAAGAATCCACTTTTTTTACCTTTGACTTTATAGCTAGTTTATTTTTTTTCCCAAGTAACGGAACGATGGGGATTAATGAAATGTTTGTTTTAATTACGTTCTTAACAATTTTACTCATTTCCAACTTAATGTTAATTTACAGTACTGTTAATCAACTCATATCAAAATATGTGCCCATGTCTAAGCCGCATTCGAACAATTACCCTGCTTGGTTGAATAAAGACCTCATCCGTTTATTGCGTGAAAAAAACAAATACCGTAAGCGTTATATTCAGTTCAAAAACCCATTAGATGATATTTCCTTTCACATTCTCAAAACTAAATGTAACAAACTTGCACTAGTAGCTATAACTCTTACATAGAATCAATCGAAACCTCCTTAACCTCTTATCCCAAACTGTTTTGGTCTTTTTTAAAGCAGAAGCGTAAGGGTTGCAGTTCATATCCATCTGCTATGACTTATAAAGATAAAATTGCACATACGGGGCCCCGAGATCTGTAATGCCTTCGCCTCATGTTTCTCATCTGTTTATGACTGCGATTTTAATAGTGCGAATATGAACGCTACATGCTCACTTGTTTATGACGCCTCTGGATCTCAGACCTTACACGACGTCACCATAACCACAGGCATGGTCGAAAAAGCACTGAAGGCACTTGACCCACGTAAGGGTGCAGGTCCTGATGGACTCCCGTCTTCTTTTGTTGCCTCTTGCCATGAAGTCCTTGCCGAACCTCTTTCCCTGATTTATAACAAATCGCTTAGAACAGGTATCTTTCCCTCCATATGGAAAGAAGCCTTAATTGTACCTGTATATAAATCTAGAGACAAGACTTCAGTATATAACTACCGTCCTATCTCATTGTTATCAATTTTCGGAAAGGGCTTTGAGGTGCTGGTACACCCGTTCTTGGCCTGGCATTTTAAGAATATTTTACTACCACAACAGCATGGCTTTATAAGGTCGCGTTCTACAGTAACAAATCTGGCGGGTTTCGTGTCTGATTTGGTGGCAACTGTTGGACCATGGTACGCCTGTTGCGTCATCTACACGGATTTCAGCCGAGCGTTCGACAAGGTTGAACACAAAACTCTCGTCTCTAAGTTATTCCGCTACGGTATCTTCGGTAACCTTCTCAACTGGTGTGAATCATACCTGACTGAACGATCCTCTAGAGTAGTATTGAATGGTTTCATATCTTCGTCATTTTTGATAGCCTCTGGAGTCCCACAAGGATCACGCTTGGGACCTTTATTCTTTAACGCGTTCATTAATGACGTCGCTTCCTGCTTTCTGAATTCTAAAATACACTTATATGCAGATGACCTAAAAATCGTCAAGTTAATTAATAATGTTAATGATCCTATACTCCTTCAGGAAGATCTCAACCGTTTCTCTTCCTGGTGCAAAGTAAATTCCATGAAACTCAACGTTTCAAAATGTAGCTTTATACACTTCTCTCGGAGAAAATCTCCTTACTTTAATACCTATAAAATAAATAATGATATTATCGGAGAAGTGGACGTTATTCGTGATTTGGGTGTATTCATGGATCAAAAACTTCGTTTTCATATACATATAGACAAAATTACTAAAAAGAGCTTTAAGCTTTTAGGATTTGTATTACGAAATTGCAAGGAATTTAGACAAGCCTCAAGCAAAATAGCAGTTTTCAACACCTTGGTTAGATCTGGCTTAGAATACTGCAGTGTGATTTGGATACCGTATTACGAGGTTCATAAACAACGTATTGAATCCGTATTAAAAAGGTTCTTGGGGCACTTAACTTATAAACACGACTTGTCCAAACAACTACTCACATACAGATCGCGTTTGATTCACTTTAAGACCGTTAAGGTCTCGAAAATCGACGTAAAATGCATGATCACATTTTCTTTTTCAAATTACTAAACGGTCACTTAGATTGCTCACACTTGTTAGCGCAGATTAACTTTAATATCCCATATAAATCTGCTCGACCTTCACGTTAGTCACCTTTCCGAGCAGGGGCTTCCAGAACTAACCTTGGTCATTTTTGTACCATTAATAGACTTCAGTCACAATATAACACACTATCACGTACGCTGGCCGCTTCATCCAAACACAGTGATATAGACATGTCTTCTTCTCTTCGCAAATTTAAGTCTGCTCTTTTAGACTCCTTTGTACCCACATAGATCAAATCATATTATTGGTAAGCATACCGCCACAACGGCGTCGATTTTGGCAGAGTTCTCTAGGCCTAGACTTGGATTAGGCGGCAGTGTATCCTTGTCATTCTCAATACAGAGTGCAAGTGAGGGACTGGTGTTGGATCTGTTTTTGGGTCTGGAGAATGATGTCAGTATGGATATGGATATGTACCTAATATTTAGTTTTATAGTTTTTGAAGTGTTTGTACTAGATTCTCTTATTTTTGTTTATCGTAAGTCTACTTCGTAAGTAAATTTTTTACGCATGCAGTGGCAGCCTTTAAGTAAGGCAGCACTAAGAATTGTTTTCTTTATTGCTTTCTCAGTTTGTATTTTTATTTGGTGTTTGTTTTGTTGGCTTTCCTTAATAAATAAATAAATAAAAATTATGTACCTTCACCTTTTGACATTCACTCTCATTAACACGCTTTTATTTAGTTTCACCTGTATGTTTGTATGTAACCAACTCCTTTGGGCTCGATTTTGCCCAACTTTAAGCGATCAGATTTACTTTAAACTTGGCAAATATATGTAGATTAGATGACAATAAGTACAATATTATGGTACCACCAAGCTGATCTGATGATGGAACAGGACTAGTAAACATATCGAGTTTGGGCTCATTAGATTCGTCTTAGCTCATTCTGTTCATTTCTCCTGATGTCGAGGACCTGATGATGGGCTGTAAGGTAGCTGATGGACCAGGGACTGCCTACTAGTAAAAGAATCGAGTTTGGGCTCATGAGATTCATCTTAACATAATAAAACTTGTAATACTAGCTGACCCAGCGAACTTCGTATCGCCATAAAAATATGGGTGGTAGAGGGGTGAAAATTAAGGGTTGTTTGTGTTTTTAATATTACGATACATATTTAACGTAGTTTTTTTTTTCTTCAGACGATTCAATAATTATTTTGAACACAAAATCGGTTATTGTGATTAAACCATGATAGCTAGATATATGTTCTCGCGGACTTTTTTGTAGGTCTTAATGAGATCTACAAACCCGTAGTACATCATTTTGTTCTATTGTCAATAGTTTTTACAGCGCACGCAAAAATAGGTTTTTGATTTTACACCTTGTGTTACAAAATAGCAATTTTATTACGGATCCCTAATTTTGAAAACAAAATAGCCTATAGCCTTCCTCGATAAATGGACTACCCAACACTGAAATAGGCTTGTTGAAAATATATCGATATTTTTTGCCGATATATTTTGATTCGATATATCGATACATCGATACAAAATAACCAATATCGAAATTCGTATCAAAAACGATATTTTTTTAATTATTAACGGCATATCACGATCTAACTAAATTCGTATCTGGATCTCAGATTAATGATATTCAACATATCTATGATCTGTGCTATATTTAGTATTGTCTATTATTTGTAAATCTGTTTCGCTGGTGAATTGGTTGCACTGAATTCCATTATATTCTGTGGAAGTGTGTGACTGTCTAGTCTTGTTTACGAAAGATGACACCTGAGAGGCCCTGCATTAATTTAATCATTCGAAAATCGGGTTTACTTTTAGGGAGATAATTTTCGTTTCATTATTATTTCATGCCATATTTCGTGAGATACTGTACTGTTATTTAGTGTATCGGCAATTTGGTACTTTGATAATTCTTTCTTTAATTATAATGTGTATTGTTATTATTACTGTGCTAGGCTGACCTAAATATATTTTTGGGAAAATTGGTCCGATATATCGATAAATCGATGTTTTTTTCGCGATATATCGAAGCCGATATTGATATTTTTTTAAATATCGATGTATCGATATATCGATATTTTTTTCAACTTTCGACATCCCTTCACTGAAAGAATCATTCAAATCGGACCAGTAGTTCCAGAGATTAGCGCGTTCAAACAAACAAACTCTGCAGCTTTATAGTACCTATAGTATAGATGTAGATTAGATGACAATACAATATAATTATTGTACCAGCGAGCTGATTTCATGATGGGACTGGAAGGTCGCTGATGGACCTTGGACTGCCTACTAGTAAACATATAGAGTTTGGGCTCATTAGATTTGTCTTAACCCATTCTTTTCATTTCTCCTGATGACGAGGACCTGATGATGAACTGGAAGGTGGTTGATGAACCTGGGACTGCCTACTAGTAAACAAATTGAGTTTGGGCTTATTACATTCGTCTTAATATATTCTGTTTATTTTACGTTAAAGGGAGGTAATAAAAAAAGACTTGCAATAGTGAAGCCTTATCGGAAATGGAGAGGTTACGTCTTCAGTCGCAATAAACTCGTTCTATGTTTTGTAATAATCTTTGATGACCTCCGTGGCCGAGTGATTTGTACGCCGGGTTTCATGGTGTCGCCGACTCGAGAGGTCCCGGGTTCGAATCCCGGTGGGGGCAAATGTTTGTGTGATGATTACGAGCATTTGTACTCCAGTCATGGATGTAAAATATTTATTTCTATATAAAAAATATGTACAGTATATGTATTCTATCCGTTACCCTAGCATCCCATAACACAAGCCTTACAGTGCTTACTTTGGGGATAGGCTAATTGGTGTGTGTAAAAAAAACTAAAAAGAGAAAATTAAATTAATATTTTTTAAAACTAATAAATAATCAAAAAATCCGACTGCTTATATTACTTCAAAAAAAAACAAGTCCAGTAGTCTATAATTCTGTTAAGTAAGAAACAAAGGTAAAGAAATTAAAAAAAAATAAGGAACGAAGCTAGTTCAACAGTCAGGACATATTATTGAAAAAAATTGATCCATCCTAGAATATTTAATGGGTCCCGACTGTTAAAGTAGCTTTGTTCCTTACTTTTTTTTAATTTATTTACCTTTGTTCCTTACTTAACAGAATTAAAGACTTTATTTTCAGTTTTTATTTGAAGTAATATTTAAGCAGTCGGGTTTTTTGATTTTTTAAGCTAATTTATTTTACACTTTTTAGTTAGGATTAAAAGACGGTATATACTGCGGTATATTTTTTAATAAAATTAAAACCGACTTAAAAACATGAAAAAATAAGATTTACCACCATACTTGAAGTCGATACCAAGGTATGTATTTAGCAGAGAGATCATGATAATAATAACGATCGACTTCAAATATATCAGTCGGTAAATCTAAATTTTTCATTTTCAGTTTTTTTGAAATACGTTCTATTTTTTTTATTATAAGTTAATTAGCATTTATTAATAATATTTGCGCAATTACTTAATTCAACCCCACCGGAAATACATAACGAGGCACGAAACGCGAGTGATAGACTGTTGCCGCCAGTTGATTCATAAACCTGGAGCTTAGATGCATATGGGCGGATGTGCAGGTCGGGCAAAATTTTTTTTATTGAATAACAAAGAAAAGCGCTTCTTTCTCATTCCATAGCACTAAGAGCTGTATTTCTATCTCTTTTCTGGGCTAAGATAATTCCGTGCATAATGTCGGTTCTTACAGATTTTCTAAAATCATTAGAACCTTAAGGTTTCATTTTCACTTCCTTCCCTCTGCGTCTACATTGCTGTATTTTTCTTTTGGTGGATTGAAAAGGCCCTTATGCTTAAAAAAAATATTCGCACCAAGGCTACGTAAAAGGTGTCACGCCTTTATGGTTCAAACAGTGATTTAAAATATTCATCGTAACTAAAACTACGATATTATGCATCTAAGATTCCTTTAATAACTTTAAAACGGTTGTAGATATACGACTTTATGCCTTTTGTTTTAGAAACTTTGTAAATGCATTGGTGGGCCAATGTGAAAATAAATCGTTATGGATGTGAACTATTCAAAATATGGCGCCAAAAAATTAGCGACATTGGGCATTATCAGCCACGGCATGTCCAATGACTAACACTGAATTAGTTTAAGTGTAATGAGATACGTTGTGATTTTCGTTGCGCGATCGTATGTCTGGCTCAGACCAAATAAAAAGTATAGACGGAGTCTGCCGAACCAAAAAGTGAAGCCGATAAAACTACGCCTCGCCGTGTACATACACAGTTACACGCACACACATGCAACGAAACTACGCCTTGGCTTCTCAGTCGAGCTATCCCGACGCGCGGAGTGTGACGTAATAATAAATAACAATATTTATTAGAGAAAATGCCAAATTGTGTAGTGAAAACGTGTAAAAACCAATCTTCCAAGAATAAAAAACAGGATGGAATCACATTTCATACGTAAGTAAAGTTATAAACTGCTATTTTCAATTAATCAAAATCAAATTTGAGGTTGTCCCTTTGTAAACAAAACCTGAACGAAATGTTGCCATGATTATTCGTTACAGTTTTACCCTTTTGTTGGGTAGCGTGAAATATAACGTAACGTTATTTTATTATATACATTGTGTGGCATAGTTTTATATTATTCGAATATTGTAATGCATGGATAAACAATTACACGAAACATCTTTTTTCTTTATGTATTCGTATAAATTTTTTGGGATGTAATACACATTATTTAATATACGTTCTTTTTAAGATTTCCTAATTGAGATCAAGATCTAAAAGAGAAGTGGATTGCAGTCATTCGTAAGAGTAGAAATGCACCATTGTGGCAACCAGCTTCCCGCAGCGTGGTTTGTTCGCCTCATTTTCAGCGCGACGATTTGTAAAATAATAATATATTTGTAATTTTATTTGTATTGTACTATTTAATGGCCTTTTTGACCCAAAATTCGCGATGTTTGTGGATTTATTTTATTATGTTCTTGTATAGGAACTAGTGATTATATTTTGTGTATTCATAGAAATTTCATGTACATTTTAATAAAAGAAACTGTTTATCAACATTTGTATATGCTTTTCGTTTTATCGACATAAAGTTGAGATGACTGATTTGTAAGCGATTTCAAGTGCCTTGTTGCGAGTGCTTGAAACTATAAAATGAACAAACCTATTCCATCCGAGACTTGTAACTAAAGTAAAATAAACAATCCAACATAATTAAACGTCAACACATAAATCAAGGCACTTGGATCTCGCATTTGTTTTTATCAACACTTGCAACACGACCCTTTTTTTCTGTTGCGTGTTATATTTTATAATTGTATTTGGTAAGTTATTATATACATTCATTCATATATAGTACATTCTATATGTACAAAAACCTGGATTTATAATTTACAAATTTTGAAAATACACCTCATTTTACCTATTTAAACGACTTTTTTTATCTTTCCTGAGTTTACCATAATGTAATTAAAATAAATTATAGACATGACGCATTGTGTACACACTGTTTTATTGAAAATTTTATGGAGAATCCAAATATACGTTTGTGAAGGGTATTTTTACAAAATAACAGAGAAATCGGCAGAACAATGCAATCGTTCCCACCCAGCGGGCGGGTGGTCCATAAAGAAGTCCGGCTCTTGTGAAAACGGCGCATGACCTTTGGCTCACGAGAGGTTTAGAGAATAAGCTTACGATATTTTTTTCTGTTATTTTATAACGTTACTAGCTGACCCAGCGAACTTCGTACCGCCCTAAAAAAATAGGGGTTGTCCAGCGGACAAAATTGTGAATCTAAACCATTCTCAGATCCCCTTGAACACACACAAAAAATTTCATCAAAATCGGTCCAGTCGTTTAAGAGAAGTTCAGTGACATACACACTCACAGAAGAATTATATATATAAAGATTAATAACGTTATTAAAAATGTAATAACGTTATGAAATAACGTTATTACATTCTCTTCACAGACGAGACGCGAGTGTGTCTTTTCTGCAACGATCGACGGAGAAGAGTATACCGGAGGCAGGGTGAACGTTTTGCGGAAGCCTGCATCCAGGAGACGGTGGAATATGGGGGCGGGTCCTGCATCATCTGGGGCGGTATGTCGGCTGCCGGCAAAATCGGCCTTGTCTGCGTCTCTCGGACTAGAAGTACTCGCGGACAAGGGTCGCTGACTGCTCGCCGCTATGTCACAGAGATCCTAGAAGTGCATGTGGTCCCCTTTGCTGAATCTTTTGGCGAGGGGTTCACATTAATGCACGACAACGCCCGCGCCCACACTGCAGCTATCGTGAGTGACTTCTTACAGAGGTCCCAAATCTCTGTGATGCAGTGGCCAGCGAGAAGTCCGGACCTGAATCCGATAGAGCTTCTTAGGTCATCTTAAACGCAAGGTTCGATCTCGGGATCCAGCTCCTTCGACTCTACAGGAGCTCTAAGTCGCGGTGATTGAAGAATCCCCCCCTAGCCCATTCTTACACTAGATCGGGGGTAGAGGGATAGGGGGGTAACACTAGATCTTAAGTTAATTTTAAGATACTTTTTGTACATTTTTCTTTGTAAATTATCTGTTGTTAATAAGGACTTAATTAAGGATTTTTATTTATTTTTTTCATTATAATTTTTATTATTTTTAAAGCATGTAACTGCTTGATGTTTAAATCTAAAGAAAATATAACTAGAAAAAATTCCACGCGGACCAGGCAGCAGACGGGACTCGAACCCGCACCCTTCGCAATCCGGGCGAATGCACTGACCAATTATGCTACCGCGGCCCTCACGGACCGCGTCGAAATTCCTTCTAGCTATTCTTAAGCTGCAAGGCAGCGCCATCTCTTCGCATTATAGGTAAACCCACAATGTCAAATGAATACTTTTACAAGTATTAAACATTTGAAAGAAGAAATAGCAATTATAGTTATAATTTTTATTATTTTTAAAGCATGTAACTGCTTGATGTTTAAATCTAAAGAAAATATAACTAGAAAAAATTCCACGCGGACCAGGCAGCAGACGGGACTCGAACCCGCACCCTTCGCAATCCGGGCGAATGCACTGACCAATTATGCTACCGCGGCCCTCACGGACCGCGTCGAAATTCCTTCTAGCTATTCTTAAGCTGCAAGGCAGCGCCATCTCTTCGCATTATAGGTAAACCCACAATGTCAAATGAATACTTTTACAAGTATTAAACATTTGAAAGAAGAAATAGCAATTATAGTTATAATTTTTATTATTTTTAAAGCATGTAACTGCTTGATGTTTAAATCTAAAGAAAATATAACTAGAAAAAATTCCACGCGGACCAGGCAGCAGACGGGACTCGAACCCGCACCCTTCGCAATCCGGGCGAATGCACTGACCAATTATGCTACCGCGGCCCTCACGGACCGCGTCGAAATTCCTTCTAGCTATTCTTAAGCTGCAAGGCAGCGCCATCTCTTCGCATTATAGGTAAACCCACAATGTCAAATGAATACTTTTACAAGTATTAAACATTTGAAAGAAGAAATAGCAATTATAGTTATAATTTTTATTATTTTTAAAGCATGTAACTGCTTGATGTTTAAATCTAAAGAAAATATAACTAGAAAAAAAATTCCACGCGGACCAGGCAGCAGACGGGACTCGAACCCGCACCCTTCGCAATCCGGGCGAATGCACTGACCAATTATGCTACCGCGGCCCTCACGGACCGCGTCGAAATTCCTTCTAGCTATTCTTAAGCTGCAAGGCAGCGCCATCTCTTCGCATTATAGGTAAACCCACAATGTCAAATGAATACTTTTACAAGTATTAAACATTTGAAAGAAGAAATAGCAATTATAGTTATAATTTTTATTATTTTTAAAGCATGTAACTGCTTGATGTTTAAATCTAAAGAAAATATAACTAGAAAAAATTCCACGCGGACCAGGCAGCAGACGGGACTCGAACCCGCACCCTTCGCAATCCGGGCGAATGCACTGACCAATTATGCTACCGCGGCCCTCACGGACCGCGTCGAAATTCCTTCTAGCTATTCTTAAGCTGCAAGGCAGCGCCATCTCTTCGCATTATAGGTAAACCCACAATGTCAAATGAATACTTTTACAAGTATTAAACATTTGAAAGAAGAAATAGCAATTATAGTTATAATTTTTATTATTTTTAAAGCAGTTACATGCTTTAAAAATAATAAAAATTATAACTATAATTGCTATTTCTTCTTTCAAATGTTTAATACTTGTAAAAGTATTCATTTGACATTGTGGGTTTACCTATAATGCGAAGAGATGGCGCTGCCTTGCAGCTTAAGAATAGCTAGAAGGAATTTCGACGCGGTCCGTGAGGGCCGCGGTAGCATAATTGGTCAGTGCATTCGCCCGGATTGCGAAGGGTGCGGGTTCGAGTCCCGTCTGCTGCCTGGTCCGCGTGGAATTTTTTCTAGTTATATTTTCTTTAGATTTAAACATCAAGCAGTTACATGCTTTAAAAATAATAAAAATTATAACTATAATTGCTATTTCTTCTTTCAAATGTTTAATACTTGTAAAAGTATTCATTTGACATTGTGGGTTTACCTATAATGCGAAGAGATGGCGCTGCCTTGCAGCTTAAGAATAGCTAGAAGGAATTTCGACGCGGTCCGTGAGGGCCGCGGTAGCATAATTGGTCAGTGCATTCGCCCGGATTGCGAAGGGTGCGGGTTCGAGTCCCGTCTGCTGCCTGGTCCGCGTGGAAAATTTTCTAGTTATATTTTCTTTAGATTTAAACATCAAGCAGTTACATGCTTTAAAAATAATAAAAATTATAACTATAATTGCTATTTCTTCTTTCAAATGTTTAATACTTGTAAAAGTATTCATTTGACATTGTGGATTTACCTATAATGCGAAGAGATGGCGCTGCCTTGCAGCTTAAGAATAGCTAGAAGGAATTTCGACGCGGTCCGTGAGGGCCGCGGTAGCATAATTGGTCAGTGCATTCGCCCGGATTGCGAAGGGTGCGGGTTCGAGTCCCGTCTGCTGCCTGGTCCGCGTGGAATTTTTTCTAGTTATATTTTCTTTAGATTTAAACATCAAGCAGTTACATGCTTTAAAAATAATAAAAATTATAACTATAATTGCTATTTCTTCTTTCAAATGTTTAATACTTGTAAAAGTATTCATTTGACATTGTGGGTTTACCTATAATGCGAAGAGATGGCGCTGCCTTGCAGCTTAAGAATAGCTAGAAGGAATTTCGACGCGGTCCGTGAGGGCCGCGGTAGCATAATTGGTCAGTGCATTCGCCCGGATTGCGAAGGGTGCGGGTTCGAGTCCCGTCTGCTGCCTGGTCCGCGTGGAATTTTTTCTAGTTATATTTTCTTTAGATTTAAACATCAAGCAGTTACATGCTTTAAAAATAATAAAAATTATAACTATAATTGCTATTTCTTCTTTCAAATGTTTAATACTTGTAAAAGTATTCATTTGACATTGTGGGTTTACCTATAATGCGAAGAGATGGCGCTGCCTTGCAGCTTAAGAATAGCTAGAAGGAATTTCGACGCGGTCCGTGAGGGCCGCGGTAGCATAATTGGTCAGTGCATTCGCCCGGATTGCGAAGGGTGCGGGTTCGAGTCCCGTCTGCTGCCTGGTCCGCGTGGAATTTATTTTTTTCATTTTAATGTTGTTTGTATACTTTTAATTAAATAAAAAGTTAAATTTAATGATTTTTGGATACTCCTTTTTGTTACCTTTCTAATAATACACAACACTATTCTCTAAATAATATTTAAGAATTTTTAAAGGTGCATTTTTTTTTGACGCCGTGTGTTATGTATACGCCAGTAAATAGATGAATAATTAAATATTTTAATTTTCTCTCATTTTCTTATTATTATTATTATTAAATTAATAAGTATCGTTTATTTATGGAATAGCTTTTTTTGTTAAGAGATGTCCGACTTTTTGCCTAAAGAACAACAGTTAATAAATGAACATAAAAAAGTCGCATTTGGACAAACACCTCACATTAAATTACAAAAATTGGAGGCATAAAGCCGTATGGGCACATACTAATCAGTTGAACAAATATATTGAATAATTTTAGTGGCATAAAGGCGGACGTCATCATTTTTTTAATAAAAGTTAATTTTTCACTGTTTGGAAACATTGTTTTTAAATTTTAATTATAAAGCTAGTTAAGCTCCTTATTTAGCTAAGTAAATGCAAAGACAACATTTACTTAATGTTTGTACTTATTGAAATATTTGCCGATAAAATTGAATTTTTATTTTATTCTGTCCTGTAAAGTTGGCAAAATCAGCATCCGCCCTAATGCTTCTAAGCTCTAGAAACATATAGTAACCTGACGACATTTCTAAAGAGACGTTCTTATGGATATATTGGCTGAAAGTCAAAAATATTGTCACTAACCGATTTTGAAAAGCTTTTGAAGGTAGCTCCGGAATGTCAGAATACTTGTAGTACAGTCAATCTGTAGGTTGAGGGTTGAAAAAAAAACCTAAAGGGTAAGTCTTGTTTTTTCTGTTGCCAAATGACGTCAGTAAGCCACCTTGGCGATGGGCATGTTCAACTCGTAGGCGTTTTTTTAAAAACTCGAAAAAACCGTCAAAATTTTTTTAAAACGCATTTTTCTTATTTTGTATGCATTTTAGAAACTTTTTTTTTACCATAATTGTAGAGGGCGTTGAGTACTATAATTTATGTCAATGTTGCAATCTCGCACAACTAAAAATGCGCATTGTAGGTGGCGCCGAAGTCTCAAAAAAGTGTTTTTTTCACTTTTTCACCCTGAAAATATCATTTTAATGGAAAACTTTAAATAGCAAAGTTGTTTCGTACATAATTACCAACAACTTTTGTATAAACAATTTTTTTGTATTACTTACCGTTTTCAAGTTATAAATTGCGCAGGTATGAAAAATCCAATAGAGCGGTTTTGGGCAGTTCAAGTACACATTTGCAGTGCACATTTCAATGTACGTTTTTACTATTTTTTTTTCAATCATGAAAAAAAATAAAAATAAAACTATTTCTTTTCATTTTTTTTTGTTTTTCAATCATGAAAAAAAATAAAAAATAGTAAAACGTCCATTGAAATGTGCACTGCAAATGTGTACGTGAACTGCCCAAAACCGCTCTATTGGATTTTTCATACCTGCGCAATTTATAACTTGAAAACGGTAAGTAATACAAAAAAATTGTTTATACAAAAGTTGTTGGTAATTATGTACGAAACAACTTTGCCATTTAAAGTTTTCCATTAAAATGATATTTTCAGGGTGAAAAAGTGAAAAAACACTTTTTTGAGACTTTAGCGCCACCTACAATGCGCATTTTTTGTTGTACGAGATTGCAACATTGACATAAATTGTAGCACTCAACACCCTCTACAATTATGGTCGAAAAAAAAGTTTCTAAAATGCATACAAAACAAGAAAAATGCGTTTCAAACAATTTTTGACGGTTTTTTTGAGTTTTTCAAAAAACGCCTACGAGTTGAACATGCCCATCGCCAAGGTGGCTTACTGACGTCATTTGGCAACAGAAAAAACAAGACTTACCCTTTAGGTTTTTTTTTCACTGAAACGATATTTTTTTCGATAGATTGACTGTACTATTGGCAACAAAGGTCAGTTGGACTTTATAACATTAACAATACAAGTATGTTTTTTCCTCGCAATTGTGTTGAAAACGTCATAATATTCATCTCGTGTGCATTCATCATTACACACTCAGCTTCCTTACTGAGTTACAATAATGTCTCGTATGTGGTGACCAACTTATCACACTTGAATCACTGCAATAATGTACAAGTAAATATTACATGTAAATAAAAAAAATTGAGGCCTAATCATTTTTCTGAAGAAGAAACCTACGCCTAATCGTATAAGTATACATAAATATTGATATATTCGCATTTAGTTAAGTGCATCTTCTTTAAGTATTTTATGAGTTATATTTATAACCTGGTACATATTAATTACAACCTACAATATTTTCCCTATTACTCGGGTACCAGTTGAGCAGCTGGCTACATAATTTATGACATTCGATAGCATCCTTGCAAATTGACTGACATACACACACTACAATAATGTTGCCGCATTTACGGAGCTGTTGTTTTTTGACAGCGCGGTATCTAGTCGAGTGAAGCGAGACAAATCATTCATCTATGATGAAGGGTATCAAACAAAAATGTAAAAAAATATCGACCCATTTAGATCATTCTACTGTAGCTCAAAAACAACTACAAAAAATCCAGGACAGGCTCGATTACTGTTACGCGATGGAATAGTACGTTTTATATATGTTTGAGCGTTTTTTGAAAGTAAAAGATGCCTTATGCCTTTACATAAATGACAGCGAGATTGACCCTATTTTACCAGAAGAATGGAAAATCATAGAATGTTATGTTGAGCTGTTGAAACCTTTTGAAGAAGCCACATGTGAACTAAGCAGCTCTCGGACTCTCATTTCATCTGTGATTCCAATAATTCGAATGCTGACGCAAAGAGTTACTTACTATTTGACAAGTTCACCGGAATCTTCAATTCACCATGCAGCCACAACTTTAAAAGCTAAATTTTCCACTTTGTTGGAAGAGGATAACTTATATGTCATAGCCACTTACCTAGATCCTTGCTATAAACACAAAATTTTCACATCAGTAACTGAGGAAAAGGTTAGAGATGATATACTGAAGATTAACAGAAGAAGCACCGAAGATATCTTGGATTCTAACAATATCTCCAAGTACCGAAACAGCGAAGAGAATAAAAATGACCGATTCCATGGAAACAGATAAGGAACGGCCAGTGATCTCAGGTACAGGACGTCAATCCTGTTTAAAAAGTAATCTTGTCATGATGCTCGATTCATCAAGTGAAGATGAGAGTCAAGAAACACCAGAAATTGTCAGCCCTGAAGCAAATCTCAAGAATGGTTACTTACTTTTCGCAATAAGAAGCGAATAGGCTAGTTTACTCATGTCGAATTGTATTAAATAAATGTTTATTTCTTAAAGTGTTTAGTCTAAGGAACCTTAATATATCGATTTCACTTCATAAAAGCAGAAGATTGCTGTAGAAATTTAATTTTAAAAAATATTTTTTAGTCCATATTTTTTAAACACTAAAAACGCTGTTCGCCACATTCGCCATGATTTTGACGTCTCTTGTGGTAAACAACTAAATGTCATTCGCGTGTTACTGTAGGTGGATTCTTTCGTCTGACTAAATTTATCTTAAAACACTTTTAACTTTAGGAAAGAAAAAAACAGTAAACTTAGTTTTTTTTGACTTTATGGATGCCGGCTTTGTGAAAGCAGAAATCACAAATCTGCCAATAATTGACGCATTGATGGTTGGTGAATTTGTTGCACTAAACCCCGATTTCTGCTCTGCGGAGCAGAGAAACGACAAGGCATCTATGTAAGTACAGTGCATTTAGTATTACAATGTAGTAATAAACATAAAACTGATACAACATATGAATAAGTGTAATAAAGTTGCGTAGGTTAATTTCTTTCGGCACTTTAATCCACAACTTTCCTGGAGTCTTCAAGGATGTGTTTTTATATTCTCGTACAATACAGTAATGATAATTACTTTATTTTTCGTGGTATTTATTAGAAATCATGTTTTTTTTTTTATTATAAACTCAGTTAAAAGTAATTTTCTACGTGTTTACGAGTTTTTGTTTACCACAGTTTAAGTCATAGCATAGACAATCTATAGACTAAAATGGCCGACAGCGTTTTTGTGTGTCCATGAAAAGTCTATTTTAAAATTAAAGATTTGTAGCTTTCTAGGTTTAAAAAAAATACAATACATTTTTTTTCGGTCTAATAGAACATTTATTAACCATTTAAAACCTTTTTCCAAAAAGGGTCAACTAGCCTATTAATTAAAATGAGAGTCCTCTTAAATGGTGGAGCCTTAATCAAAGCGAGTTCAAACTGCTATCTAAAATAACACGCAAATTCTTATTTGCTCCACCAGCCACTGTTCCAAGTGAAAAGTTATTTAGTTGCGCAGAATTAATATTCGAACCTTTGCAAAACAGACAGGACTCCGAAAAGGCGGCCATTCTACTTTTCATTAAATAAAATGATCCAATATTCAAATTTAATTACTAAAATAATGAATGAGTAATAGAAATTCACGCACTTTTTTTAGTTATTAAATAAAGAAAGGGTAAATATTCTTTTTTTTTACCCAAATCATACGTTTTTTAAGTTTTTTGTACGGATCCGCATTCGCACCCGCATCCGCGGATGTGATAATATCTGCATCCGCAACATCCGTGATAGAGTCTGTGCGGAAAGAGAATGGGATTTAGATTGGAGGGTGCTGTAGTGCTTTTCTACCGTATTTGTAAGGTTTTACTCCTTTTAGACATTATTAAATACAAAAAACCGCAAGAAATCACAACAACAAACAAATCCGTATCAATGCAAAACTTTGACGTTTTACAGACTGGAGTTTGATTGCCAAATAAAAATCTTAATGTTAGTTCCGTTTTTCGCCACGCCCATTCTCTTTCCGCACAGACTCTAGGGACGGGTTTCAGAAAACGATATCACAAGTGGATATCCGTCATTCAACTGTCATTAAAACGTCAAACGATACAATGTAATGTCACTTTAAAAGGAAGTTTACTAGCGTGTGACGTCATTTGAGACTCCGCCAATCCCAGGCGTTATCGGTCACTTGACAATAGATAAGAAAACTATTATCCGTTTGGTAGGGAATTTTGAAAATCGCCACAACGGACGTAACGGGTATTAAATAACGTTTTGGAATTTGACGCGTATCGAGATCGAATTCAACTATTGGAAGCTTAGAGCAAGATACGAAGTCGCTATTGGTTCGTTCTAAGGGTAGGTATTGTTTCATTACTCAACTTTTTGAAGTTATACTTCTTTAGGCGCGTTGTGAAAAAATGATGAGAGTGAAATTTTAAGATGCGCGCGCATCACTGTAACACAAAATTTTAACTTTTGTGTTTACCGCACATTAAGAAAATCTACCAACAAAATAGAAATAGAATCTCTATTTAGTGGGTGCTAACGACTGCATTGTGAAGGCCTATCAAAAGTATTTATTAATCTGGAACAACGGAACCAAAGCGCGATTCAGGAGACTACAGCGCCATCTCTTGACCATTGGTGTAGTAGAACCAAAAACCACATCTTTATTTTTTGTAATAAAGTAACAGTTATAGGTATTCATATTTATAATATTTATCCACATGTTTCTAGTTTGTATATTCGGAATACGTGTTTGAGTTTCGTACAAATGCAAATCACATTATGTTCTAATAAATTATATTCAGTAGCAATTTTAATAGAATATTTTGATTATTTATTTATTTTTTCAAATTAAAACTGAACTTTATTGACTGTGTCCTTTTCCAGACTTTTTATTAATTTATTGTAATTAATTATTTGCATGCAATTAAAAAATTATTTTAAACGATGCCAAAGAAGGATAACTTCTCACGCGCCTACATAAGTACACGCACCCATTTTTTTAATCAGCTATCTCCACATATTTATCAACGTGTCAGAAATAAAAACAAAAAGTTACAAACAATGTAAGTATTTATTTTATTTAAACATGAAAATAAAAGCTTATTTACATATAATTCTAATACACAAAGTAAAACAATGGTTACAAGCGAATAATACGGAATATTTTAGTTTTCGGTGATAATTCACTAATCAAACGTAAATAGACAATCTAATAAATAAATGTTATTAAAGCTCTAAACAAAAAATATATCATTTCATCCAACTCGATAGTATAATACCAAAAGTAAATAATTACAAAAATTGTTATTATCCTTTAATTAAGTAACTAATTTTGATGCCTATTAGACTAACAATAGGTGCTCCTTTAGGTACTTAATTGTTAAAAAATTTCTGCAAATAGTTTCAATAGATTAAATAATGGATGTATGTATTAAAGATTACAATATTCATCACGCGACAATCAGACTGAGCGTATTTTCACATAATATATATACATATTATTAAACATTACGTTAATCTGATTATTACATAACTGCTGTACAAAACAATGATAAGCCGGTGAAATGGCGCCAAAAAGGTCACTTCAATTAAAATCAACAAACATTAACTACTTATGTATTGTAAATACAACGGATTCATATATCTTCATAATTTAAGAATCCGTTGTATTTACAATACACAATAAACCTTTTTTTTAGCTGTCCCATTGTTATGTACAAAGAGTCTAACTCTTTTCAACATCGCACGCTGAATTTTGTGTGCTCTGACGGGCTTTGATGAGCACTCGGCAGACGCAGTAACATTATACTCTATTCAACTTCGTCTGCGACAAAAAGTAAACACTAAACAAATAAACCAATGTTTCTAAAACTTTTGTATCGAGAGTAAAGAATGTTTCTAAAACTTTTGTATCGAGAGTAAAGATGGCCGGTGTAACCAGACTTATAACATCACATTTCAACATAAATTATTTACTTTATCACTACCCTTCAGTTAATTTATATTATAATGCGTTCGAATTTTGGGAATATCTACAGTTTTAGGTCTTTTTAGTATATTTTTTTTGAATTATGATTTTATATGCGTATAGTATTTGATCTATTGAAAAACCTTTTGTCTCAGAGGAAGTTGAATCAACTTACATTTTTTTTAAGAATCTTGAAGTTTTTTATTGTAGTTATGCTATTAACAGCAGCCAAAACGGTAACAACGGCAATTAATTACATAACACTTCATGGTCTCTCGAAGATCGTCTAATTTACAATGCAACCGCTCATGAAAATTTACGAAGTCATTTTTAAGACGCATCAAGTTTGGTGTAATAATTCTGCCATGGTCGGAATCGGGATGGAGCTATTCTAATTGTGATATGATACTGAGTACTAATTTTGACGTTTTCTATAAAATTCATGTTGAAACCATCTCCGTCACCGCATGCGCCACTTGAGACAACTAAGTACGTCTTTAACACCATGACCCATCCTTTTGGAGACCATCAGAAAACTTTTATTTTAATTTTATATGATGCAAAAAGAAGCAACCAATTGAAATTGTTTTCGGTCGTCGCTGAATCGAGAAGCGGCAACTTGTCGTGTATCTGAAAACCGTCAATCTCCACTAGGTTTACTAGCGGGTTGACAAAAATATAGATCAAAATTGTTGCCTGCGTAGTGCCATAGAAATCTACCTAATATCACTTAAGTTTGGATTCAAGTGATACGTTGTCGTAGTTACGTACTTTTAAAGCATAAAACAAACTGTTCAATTCATACGCATTTATAACGGAATTATTGATATGTAACATCTTTCCTCTCGCTTTCCTGCAATTTGTGGGAGTGATTTCGTGAAACGGGACGGAAGTGTATAACAGGAAGTCGCGAAAGCGCGCGATATTTGATTTAATTTTAGAACATAATATTCAAATGGCTTATTCCTTTTGTAGTAGATTTTATTTCTTTTTCTACTAATATAAGGTGAGGTTTCAAATGTTTACACATCATACGCGACTACGGTGAGGCTCGCTCGTTTTTATTTAACAAAAATAAATGATACGGCTATAATGACGTAAGTCAAATAACTAGTAGATTGTTACAGATGTTCGTTAATTATGAAACTAGAAAGTAGACTGTTCGCTTCAAAGCACAAAATACAATGGTACCTAATCATAATAGGTGCGGCAGGAAAATATTTAAAGATTTTTCGCTTGGTGGCAATTAGAAAAACATTTTTTTTCTCAATATCTTATGTTCAAAACCTACTAATTTTGTAGCCAGGTAAAACGTTATATATCATGTCACATAGGTATATTATGCAATTTTCGTTGCAGGTATCATCCACCTGGTAGTTACTATAAGTACTAATATTAATGTCGTTATGTCGTGATATCACATTTTCACACTAAGCGCTTGTTAAAGCCTGTGTTGTCGGCCACAATACACAACCAACAATAAAAAATATATACCTACCTATACTTACTAAAGTCATGCTAAACGTGAATAATACATTGATAACGCGATGTTTTAATGCAACTAATTCAAACATTCAAAGTATGTATTACATTATACTTGTTGTATGATAATAATAAACTTAACTTAGTGGCTAACTTTGGATCTCGTAATAACTGGGGCAAGTACTAGTGAAAAAATTGTTACGTTACTACGTGGCAATCACAATGAAGAAGTGCATAATACTTAAAATACAAGGAATGCTTCCAAAAATGAAATCTACAATATTATTACAATACATAATTAAGGGCACTTTCAAATCGCTGTTTTTAGAGTTTTACAGCCACACTCAGAAGTCAATTAACTTTTAAGTTTAATTTAAGTTAGTGCTGGCTACCATAATTTCTTTCTTTACAATAACAATACAGTAAAATACGAAACTTTAAACGACATTAAATTTATTTTACGTGTCTGAGTGCAGCCGTTAGTATTATACATTCAAAATTAAATTAAATTTATTGTGTACAGTTAATTCAGAATTTTGTCTCATTATTATACAAAGAAAGCCAAACTTTCATCTATATAAATATAGTATAAAACTGTTTGAACAAATGGTATGGAATAGATAGTCGGATTTCAGAAAAAATTATCGATATGCCTTGAATAGTGATATCATCAAGACAAATACGTAAACCTGTTGCATATGAGTGCGTTTACATCTTCTCGGTTCACAGCATCAGCAGCAGAGGACTTTATTACAAAACAATATAAAGCTGATTTTAACAGGGCAAACGAGATGCAAATTCATAATTACGTTGTTCTTGGAACGCATATAAGGCATTCTCGCGACTTTGTAATCATGGCAAGAATTAATGAGCCAATCTGGAAATGGATGTATGAACCTGTATGTATAAGGTACTACTAATTATTCAAAGTTAGATATGTAATTCATCGCAACACAAAAATCCATGAATCGGAAACAGTTATTAATACTTTTATTGTAGATATATATTGCCGCTATAACGATAGATAATGAAAAATAATTAGGTAAGTATGTATGGTCCCCCGGGGCAATTGTAGCCAAGGGCAAATGTAGCTGTTTCAAATAACTCGTTACAGTTTCGTTTCACATGTCAGAGCTAATAGACCGCAGTCAAAAATATTTCTAAATATATTTTTTTTCGCAATATTGGCAGGTGTTTTATAATGTGTCGTAAAATTATTAACGGATAGTAATTTTTCATTAATTTGTTTTATCCTACGCCTGTGTAAAGTCAAGTTTTTTGAGACGGCTACGTTTGCCCCTTTCAAACCTGTGAGTGGGGTTCATGTAGCTGTTTTGTTATATGGTAATCAAAACACAAGTGTTAAAGTGTAGAATCAAATGTTGTTAAAGTCCGTTATACGACGAATTACAAATTACTAAAAAAGGACTGGAAGTTGCAACGTCTTTTTATAACAAAAATATGCTATTAAAAGCGGAAGAACATAGTGGAAGGACTTTCCAGGAGTGAAATCACTTTCATTTTTCTCGTTTGTCCTTAGTATTCCTAGTTATATTTAAAGGCAAGAGGCAATAAAATGGACTGATTGATGTATGCAACAAATGCACTCCGGATTTGATAGAAAACTACATTATTAATTCCCGTTTTCAATTATAGCTGCATTGAATTTGGAGAAATATGTAAATCTAACATAGGTATGCTAAAACTTACACGTTCGTCTTTAAAATATAACTATTAACTAGGAATAAAAAGAAGTACCTACCTACATTTTTTCATTTGTCCCGAGGAAAAATTGAAAATCCGGTTTTTTTGCCAAAATGAGCATTTGTAATGAGTATGAGCAATAAAAAAAAATCCCACCCTAGTGAGCGGGTATATAGGTAATTGCAGACGATGAAAGAATCTCATTCTTATAGGATTTAATTTTATTTAGAAAACAATTCCACCAGTGAAGGACCCTTTTGGGCAAGCAACTAGCAAAAAGTTATGTAAGTGTTAGAAGATATAGCTGGTATTGTCTATCTTCAGAAAAAGAAAAGGTATATAGCATAGCGGTTATTCCACTCGATTTAGATCCCCGATCTGAAAAGTAACCTTCACTCCACCTTACAGAGGACCAAAATAGAATAACGCTATTTTAAGGCGGTGTTTTGATTTTGATGGTAAGATGTACGGCTGCAGGTGGTATTTTAATTCACGCCAGAGGATGTATAGGGCCCTTTTGGATGAATAGGGTGGCAATCTTTTCTACCCTACCCTCTCTTCGCGGTTGGACTCCACTCTCCCTTAACATTGCATCAAGCGAGGTGTATTTGCCGAGTTGATCTTGAGCCTTTTAAAAAAACAAATAAGACAGCATTGTCTTAATTAAATTATTCTGGGTTAAATTCTGGTATGTCAAACTTGCTATTCCTTGATATCAAAAGGTGCATCCAGATCCAGATTATATAACAATGTTAAATAAATAAATATTTTCATTTTTAAGCATTTAACTGCTAGATATTTTAACGCCAGTGTTGCCAACTCTACGTCTTTTTACGTAGATCTACGTATTTTAGGCCTTTTCTGCAAACCTACTAACTTTAGTCCCAGAATCTACGTATTTTCTTTAATTTTTTCAAATTTGTAAAATAACTTAATTCACTAGAATAAAGAAGAATATTTTCCGTTTTAAAAGTTTTAAAACAAAAATTAAAGTTAATTAAAAACTATAAAAATGTTTATTTCTTATAAAGATGTATCTAAAAACTCTTGTAACTTGTAGAAAAGGTTCCCGTCATTGGTTTTGTTGGCTAAATTAATGCTGGACGCAGGATTTGTGAAAGGAGAAACGACAAAACTCTTTCGACTTAGTAGGTACATTCGTAACCTTAAAAATTGATTTTTTAAACTTTAAATATTATTCAATGAGTACTTACGTCGAATTGATGTTTGCAAAAAGAAATGACTTTCAGTCGATAAAGTTACAGGAATTAGTAAGTTTTTAACATGTGTTCATGTATTAGTGTATTGTATTATTTCCCTTGGCAATTTTAACCACAACTTTCTAGAGTCTTTTACCAAGTGTATTATGATAACTAACTCTATTTTTATAATACCACATGGTCATTGTCTACCACAGCATGGTAAATGCTTCCAATGCAGCGATTTCTCCAAGAACTCTTTGTTCTATCTCCCGTTTTTAAAGAAATTGTATAACAAAATACTCGTTTCATTCGGTTTCACCTGACTTCTTCATTTCACGCAGAAAAAAGTACGTAGATCTACGTACTTTTCATATGCAAAAAATACTAAATCTACGTAATTTTCTCATCGGGCCTACGCCTTTTTCAAAATCCGAGTTGGCAACACTGTTTAACGCTGCCAGACAGCAATTCTTAAACTTTTTCGTTTTTTAGCCTGGGCACACCGAAACAGGAAATAAAATAATGTTTGGATGTGTCAAAAATTCATTTGTAAGACTTCAATGTCAGGACGATTAACATGTACCCACGTGAAAAATGGTAACATGAGCTGCAGCTAATGATACTCGGATAGAAAGGGTTTCTTGTACCTATCGATTTTTTTAATTACTGGTAACTTCACAAAAACCTACCAAGTGAGAAGTCGGACTCGCGCACCGTTCCGTACAAACCTGTAGGTATATAATAATTATAAAAAAAGTGATGTAACTAAAAATAACGGTTTTCGCAATTTTTCCTTCATCTGTGCTATAAGACGTTGCTTGGGACCAAATTTCAAGATTCTGTGTTCACGGGAAGTGCCCTGTAGGTTTTGATTTCCTTGCGAGTTTCGAAAATTTGCGGCATAAACGGCTGTATCTTTTGATTGCATTGGCTTAGAAGTTTGATTTTCTCACAGCTCCAAGGGACAAATTTCAGCTTGATACCTCCACGCGTTCCTGAGAAAAAGGACAGACGGACGGACGGACGGACAACAAAGTGATCCTATAAGGGTTCCGTTTCTGTGTATTTTGTGTACGACCGCCACGTGAGCAGTAGACGGCGTGTGTAGAGAAACATGTTTCAGAAAAAAGTTTTGTGTACTTATGTTTTTTTTAATGTGTTCAAAAAACTTTTGCTGGAGACCCAGCTTTATAAAAGAGTTAAGGCTTATCGTACATTACAAATGTCTGTTACTTAGAATTCTTAGAAATGACGAGGCTATGTAGATACGTTAATCGAGGTACCTTCTTATGTCAATAAATTAATTGAACATGGACATACCTTTAAATAGATATGAACATGTTAATAAACTTTATATTGAAACTGATTTCATTATAAATTCATAAATTACTAGAACACAACAAGACAGCATAAATTTGCTTAGCTGGAGCCGATTTTGTTTTCCTTTACCATAGAAATCCCTGGAATACTTGCAGCGGAAGGTGAGATCAGACTAGGTACTTGACACTGCCATACCACTGAAGACATTATTATTTGGATTTAGTTCAAATACCCTGCTTACTTGTAATCCATTTTTCTATATAGTGATGGTTATTTATATTGATAAAGCATGATGCATTATCATTTAAATTTAATACATTGATCAATAAACAAATTAGGTATATGAAAACCCAAACAGTTTATCAGTGGATTTATTTATCTAAAGACACACCAAAGATATTTATTATCAGAAATTAGCTAGTGTCTTAATAATGTACTGTATGAGATATTAGCTAGTTTAAATATTGATTGGATCGGGGCTATAAGACTGATTAGTAGTGGGTGATGACGCACCATAATCAGGTGTTGAAGCTGCCGAGTTTGGGGGGGACTCAATTGGTTTATTGAAAACAGGTGCAACATATTCTGGGAACCTTATACTCGACTCCTCCTGCAAAGGCGCAGGAGGAGTGCAGCTCGGGAATGGACTGAGTAGTAGAAATGTACCAAAGGCTACAATAGATGCCATTATAAGTATTATGGTTCGAGCTTCGAATCCTGACCGAAGTCCGGCCCATGCCGCCATATTGATCAATAGTAGCAAGACAGACACACGAATAAGGCTAACAGCTGTGGAATGTATTCTACCTCCGCCAACTCCACTCATGTCACTAGGGCCATAGGCGAAATACAGATTATGTTTATCACCAACATGTTTAAGCATCAGATATACCAATCCAAATGGAGCAATTAGTGGACATGCTAGACTGTACACCATAGTTATGGAGAATATAGCCAAACTCCATGCATAATGGACACCAAAAGGAAATTCATACAAAATAGCCTTCTTCACATAACTCTTCTCTGCCTTTGATTTAGACTGCAATAAGTACCAAACATACAAAAATAATTCTGGAAAACGTATTAATTCCAAAGCTGTACCAATGAAACCAGAAGTTATGACATAGTTCACAAAGAATGCACCTTTGTCAGGTAGAAAAACACAATCCCATCTCATAGTATCATTCTCATGGTGTAAAGTCCACATTACAAATGCTTCTGCACTAGCAAGTCCTAAAGAAGGCAGTATCAAAGTCATCAGTAGCAAGAATGAAACAGTTTTTGTCATGATGGAATAGTTTTGCTGAGATTTCGTCCAATGTGAAAGAAACTTATCAGAGAATGCTACAATAGCTGGCATTACAGCTGCCATAGTCCAAAGAAGCAATGTAGGCAAAAATTCAAAAATTACAGTGCTTACTTTATTCATCGAATCGGGCTTCACAACTAAAGTATTAAAAAGGTTTACTACAAAAGCTGGTGTTGTAAGGAAAAACAATACAATAAATAGAAAGAAGTTAATAATAATAGCTTTCACATACCATACTCCTGGTTGTACATTTAAATTTTCCCAAATAATGTCTGATGGATTGGTTGCATGTTGCAAAACCCAACCACGATGTAAACTAAAATGACTTATGACATGTTCTGTTAATTGATATGATGGTAAGGTTAAGAAAGCAATACCAAGAGGATCGTTGAGCACCATTGCACGACATCGTTTGGCTTCATCTTTTAGTTTCTTCTCTTCATTTCCATAATATTCTATGGCATCCACTTCAGGTCCACAGATGCTTGTTTTCACAGTGATACGTTTCCCTGTCTTTCTGTAATATGTTTCACTATACACAAGAGCCTGAGTCACCATTTCTTTTTGTTCTTGAACCTCATTTAATTTGTTGATGTTGTAGGCTAAGCGTAGATCAATTATTTGAATATGTGGGAAATTATGTGAAAAAAATGCTCTTATTGTAGACTCATTTCTGTCTGCCTTTGATATGTTTGTTATCATAATAGTTCCGGTCAAAGAAGTAGGCATTGGTTTACGCCCAGTGCATCTTCTCATGATCAAAACTGAAACAGGCAGGAAGGCAATGCTGATCAAAGTATGCACCCACAGCCAAGATGATCGTCCAGCAACATTAGTAAGTGTAGTTTTACTAAATGCTCCAGCATCCACTTGTAATCCTGAGCCATTAAAATTTATTGGCAAAATTATGCCAATAGATGTCAGAGTAATGATGAACATGAGTGTTATAGCATGCCTCTGGAAGGATAAGTAATGTACAGCATCCGGCCCACATTTTGCCAAAACTTGTTCACGGCTGATTTTAAAAACAGCTGGTAACCATGCCATGAAACCTTCGTCAATGTTCAAGGGCTCAGTGTTGCTATTACGTCTGTCGACAAGAGCGTCGCCGTCTCCTCCGCGATAAAATAAATTGGTCCAACGACTCTTTGTTCGTTGTACGAGAGCCATTCGTCCATAATTCCACGCAGTTCGCCGTAAAACAGAAAACAATAATATCAGGCATGACCATGATATCAAATTCAGGATAAGGGTTTGCGGAATACCATTGTAAGCTGCAGTTATAATTACATTTTGAGTCGTATTCAACAGCATGCAACCTTCATCATCAGTGTTGTTAGAACTGTTTGCTGATAAAAATAAGATTTCACTTCCAAAATTTTTCATTGTTGATGTCGCAATAGTCACTTATTCACAAGAGAAAGTATTCTCATAATTGGATCGTATGTATTCCACTTTTTGTAAGGTACTCAAAAATAGCAAGTAATATCTATTAATAATAGAAAAAAAAATATATCGATGATAACTTTTATCCTTTGAATTGAAAGCTTTTATCACAATATGTTTACGAAGGTAGACTTGATAGGTAGGAACAAAGAGTAACATAAGGTAGGAATTTTTATTGTGTCGGATACAAATGTGTCATGCTCTGCATTTTTTTTTATTTAAGATTCTCCCTTTTTCAGGGAAGGCAAAGGAAACAATGCCTATACAGCCAAGTCCTAAGTTATTTTAATTTTCTTTTTTACATTAGAATATTGGTGTGACTCATTCTAATATTACTTGGAGTGTTTGACACGAAATGTATCGAGTTGGCTGTTCCGATATGCTTCTGTGAGGTAGTCAACACTACAATAAAGTTCTCACGTCCACTTGACCGGAATAGCTTATATTTTAAAGATTCCACTAATTCTTCAGTTGCGCGGACGATTGTAACACAAAATCACACTAAATTTATTTCACAATATCCACTATGAACGAATTTAAGAATAATTAAAGTAAGACGCCAACCGTACTCGATGAAATTCCGCCAAAAACTCCATAGAGTACATTATATACTAGTAATAGAGATATCAGTTAACCTGAGCATACAGCGCCATCTAGCGATTCATGACATAATCACAAGTCATGTACTACTGAACCGGTACCGGCAGCTTTAGATGCGATTATTAATATAAAAAAAGGAAAAAAACATACTGTGTTAAAGCTACATTATTAGATAATTTACCTACTATTCGTTTACACAGTTTTTTTTTGATAATTGTCTAAAAATGTAGCTTTAACACAGTCTGTTAGAATAAATAAAGAACTTTTATAAATCAATTATTTTTATTATTAAATATTTACATGACATTCTTTTAATATCATCTTTAAAATTTGTACAATTACGCAGCTTTATGGTGCCGTTTAATAATTTATTTACCTCACCACACCAGTTATATATAAAAAATCTACAAGTCGGATCTATCATAAAAGTTTCATTGCTTTCTTTAGCCCTGTTGTGTATTTGAGATTCTTTTCAGTTAGCTTCTTCACCACTTTTTTTAAGTTAGTTACACTTTGATCTATTGCAGATGCTGAAAAAAAGCATTTCAATAAAATTAGTTTCACTGTGAGGTGAAAACTCTTATTTTTTTTTAACTAATTATTATTAGTATAAGAAAACTAAGTGGAAGGTTCATTTCATTATGTAATGTCTACTTATTAACTAAAACATGACTAAAGCCCATAGAGGTAAGTTTAAGAAAAAAGCTAACAAAAGAATAAAGATGATTAGGATAGGTGCTCTCTAAAATATAGATAACATATTTCTGATATTTTTTTTAAAGTTAAGTTAATAAAGTTATCAAATAATTATAATAGACAAAAATACTTATATAAAAATAAAAATTACCGGTAAGCTTATTTTGCTTAGTATCTTCGATTTCTTTACAGTATTTTGTTGTAATTCTAACTTTTCAGTCAAAACACCACCTGGAAAAAAAAATTATATTAAAACAAAAGAGAATAAGGATTCCGTTATTTATTTATTTTCAGATATACAAATCAGTAAAACCATTCGGTTTTAGCCACAGAAGCTCGTTTTTTTACCCAATAACATATTTATTTTATTATAATTAAAGTTATTCAAATTTTTAATAACTAAAAACACAACTCAACATGCAATTTAAAAAAGATAGTCGTATTCTAAGAGAAACAGTAGATTCATGTAAAAGAACAGGAGAAATTTCCGAAAAAACAGAAGATCTCCTGTAAAATCAAGAGACCTGGCAACAGTGACCACAGAGTACGTACATTGCAGAAACTAGATTTTCTTCTTGTATTATCGGATGACGGCTAATGTTGCCATTTGCCCATGCTTTAAGCATTTGCCAAATGCAAGCTTGATGTAATTGGGTAACAAATAAACGACTAAAGGAGCGGAATATGTATAGTTGATATTTGGATATGTGGTGGTTGCAGATGGTAAAAAGTAGGAAACGATATGAACAATAAAAATAAAGGAAGATTTGCGAAGAACAAGGAACAACAGGTGAGTAGATAGGGGAATATAGGTAGATAAAGGTCACTAAAGTTAAAATATGAGTATGAAATAAACAAAATTTTAATATAATTTTTTCTTTAATTAACACTGGTCTTCCTACCCGTCTAACTAGCCCCACAGATTGTATTAGAGGTGGGTTACACGATCAGTTTGGCATCAGTTCAGTCCATCAGTTTGGTAAGACTGACCCCAGACTGATCGTGTAATGCGTTGACTGATGGACTGATAGGTCGGACTGACAGAGTTTTAAATATTTTCATATTTTACATCAGTCCGGAATGGACGATGGTAAACTGATCGTGGGACACGTTGCCGTCAGTCTCACATCAGTCACCGCTCGGACAGCGATGGATGAACACAGCGGAAATGCGTACGCGCCGCCTGCGCCTTTGGTCTTCCCGCACCGAAGTCCCGGGAAGTCCCGTAATCAAAATCAAAATAATTCCGGTTTAAATTCTCAATTATCTATGCAAAAGCTAAAATGGATCCTTGCTATTCTAAAAGGCTCTTGTCCTGGTAAAGACAATATTCCGTATTCTTTTATTATTTTACAAATTATAGATTCTGTCATGATGTCAGGTAATATTCCCCAACTTACTGCAACTGCGGCAGCTGCTCTACCATGTACAATCTACAGGTTAGACAAAGATGCATAGAAAACAGTTCCATCTGTCATTCAGGCTGTCAAACTTCTGACTATGACTATGGTGTGAACTATCTACCAGTATTGCCATATATACGGATTTGTCCATATCCGTAGCATATTTTGTGATTTGTATTTTTTCAGCGCAGTTTACTTTAGATCAGGCAAAAACACTGCTAAAGTTGACATATGACTCCAGGGAGCCCCATGGAGCCTAATATACTTTTAAAAAAAAATGGTTGCCTGTAAAGTCGGTTTTACGGGCGAAGATTTTACGTGACAACGTCTTTTTCTCGGTAGAATATTTATTGATATGAATATAATTAAATTGCACAATAGGAACAAGGAATTGAATGAAAATAAGAATTGCACAAATTTTAACTATAGAAATATATTTTGTTTACTAAAACATTGTACATGTAAACTTAAACTTAACACGAGAGACTCATCGTAACGTTACCGAGCGTTACACTTTTTCATAAGTGACTCCCAGCCGCAACCTAATTTAAGACGTTGTCACGTCAAAAAATCGTTGGTCGTGACAACGAAAGAAAGAAAAAGTTTAAAATATCTAAAGTGATATTTACTATTTTGTTTATCATTGCCTCAATTTTGTATATATACTATGGCAATATTTATTATCATAAACGAAAGCGTTATTAGTAGACAAGCTATGTTACAGCTTAAGAATTTATTCAAAATGACTCAATATTTATATACAAATAAATTGGTTGAAAATCGTTTTCATATATAAATAAAAAAAAAATGATTTTTTAACCATAAACTTTATTTTTTTTGACAATAGTGTATCTATGTATGTCCTTGTCATTCTTTATACAGAATGAAAAGGAGAGTCTGAAGTTAAATTTAGTTTAAGTTTAGAGAATCATGCCAGAATCGATATCATTGACTTTCTAAAGATAGAATACTTAGCAAGGTTTTTTAAAGATTTTTCTTCTTTTCATATTTCTGCCAAAAATTGTTCTTGATGTGCTCTTAACCTACCTTTGATTGATATCTAAATTGATATCAATCAAAGGTAGGTTCAAATTTTTATACGGATTGCTTTGATTTGATAAAAAAAATCCATACGGATTTCATACGGAATTTGGCATTGAAATTACGGAAACACCGGCTTAAAAATCTGTGGCAACACTGCTATCTACTCATATAAAAAATTAAAAGTACGTACTCTGTTAAGTACCTACGTAACTGTAGAAAATTCGGAGTTTCTCAGTAAGTTCAAAATGCTTAGTTTATTGTAATAAAATAAACAATTAAACTGTTGCTTAATTTTTAAACATGGACTTCGATTGGACGAATTATTTAGAAGCAAATAAAACCACGGCTGTGCCCGAAGAATTATTTTCGCATGTAAGTACACCAGGATTTTAATTTTTTCTTCGATTTTTTTCAACGATTGCAAGATTCTATTGATTTATTTAAGTAATATATTTTTGGTATTATTACTTATTCTTTTAGAATCGCTGAAACATAGTTTGTTTTTAAACTGTTCTATTTATAGCGCAACTTCTCAATTTCATTAGTTGCGAAAAATCCTTAAATATTGAGGGACTGAAATTTCTTTAAATCCACTTTAAATGTAATGTTAATGTAAAAATACCATTACCATTTTGATTTTTATATTTATAACAACTAAATTTAAATGGTGCTGATGTGATAGATAAAAGATCTCCAAATATTTTCCATAAACTTAAACAAACATATGTTTGTGAATATTTTAAAAGCAAAATATTTCTTTTGCTACCTATATCTTAGTAATTATCTGTGAAACCAACTCACTTTTTATGCTGTGAAGATTGATGATTAATTATGATTTTAATAAATTAAATGATTGAATATTTTGCAAGAAAGAAAGGCCAGCTTGATACCAGGGTTGAAAAAAAAAGTAAAGAATATATAAACTAAAAAAACTAAACATAAAGTGATAGCTACTAGACAAGTTGATTGAAAATTAAAGGAGTACTATAGTCTCCAATGAATTTATACCTTATTACTTGAAAAAAGTTAGAAATGTGTTAAATATGAGTAATAAAAAATAATTTACAACTGTTTTAGTTATAATTCAATTCATTAATTTATTTACATCACAAATTAATACATTTAATAATAAGCAGCCATAAATGATTATAAGTTTAACAGTTCTTTAAATAACTAATCTGAACTACAATCATTAGTGAGTGACAGTGATGCAAATAGGCAAAAGCTCAGCAGTGTTTTTGCCTTATTAGACAAAATGCTGATTTTCAGCAACTGCCTGCAACTTATACTATGTTGGTCCCTTTCTTTCTGCTCGCAGCTTGGCCTAAGAGACTATTAGTAATAAAAACTATAGTATTATTTACATAGTCATATTAGTTGTGCAGATAAAGTGATAAAATAAAATCTTGGAAAAAAATGTCTGATCTACCTACCTCCCTAACATGTAAAGTTGGGAAGTTATTTGTTGAGCAGGTCTGATAAAAAAAAATATAGATTTTCAGATCAGTTTTGAACTATTGTGAAGATCTAAGCTTGAATGTGCATATTTTTGGAGAGGGCTTAGAGGGCTTTCTGCTCGATTTGGAGCGCCTGTTGGGGCAAGAACCGCAACCTTACAGGTCACAGTAAAATAACAATGCCTTTTGGTGGTGTTGTATTTCTGGTGGTGAGTAAGGTTCCACGGTGTAGGGGATTGGGTCAGGGTAAGCAGCAGATATTTTTTGTATTGTAGATGTCTACAGACGCTTAACATCAGGTGGGTCATAGCGGGTCCTATCCTTTATTTGCCACCCTTATTGTATGAAAAAAAAATCAATTGTAAAAAAATCTGTACTTTTTACATTAATTCATGTTAAATACCAGGATTTAATCTTCCTTCAATATTTATGAACTTTACTATTATTTTATTAGCACTTGTGAAATATGGGTACTGAATTTTATAGATTATGGTTGAGTAAAGGAATGGCTTTCTTTGATTACAATGAAATTAACATATAAATTATATTTACTCCAGAAAATTACTGTTATTTTCCTCCTCCATATGTTTATAAATCTAATCTGTTCTTAGTTGTTTTATCCACCTAGTGAATGCATATCCAGATAAACCATAATTTGAATACAAGCTTGTTTTTATCAGACTTCCAAATTGCAACTGAAATCTATATTTTTATATACTAAATAAAATGTTATATTGGACCATGCAATAGCCCTTTGTCATTACAATAAAAGCGAAGCTTCTACCTTTACATACATTCAACTCATGACAAAATTTATTATAGCAAGGAATTTATCCAGTAAGAGAAAATTATTCCATTATGTAATATTCAGGTAAAGATTACAAATATAAGATCAGTCACGTATAAGAGCATAGATTTTGTCTTGAACAACAAGCTCTTTGTGTACCTTCTTAGCGACCGTCAATATAAATTTCACTAGGGTCCTCTAGTGTATGCTACACGTCTGTAGTGAAAAGGCTAAGAAATCACGGAGCGGTTTTTGCCCGCGGTTGCTGCGGCTGCGGGACAGCAACTCGCGTACAAGTAAAATTGTAGGTAAAACACAATTGCAAATTTCATGACGCGATTTCAGGGCGCGCACGGGTATGCGATCACCTGCAGATGCGGCTGCGGGACCGCAGAAAACTGCGGTCTCGTAAGTTTTTAAATAAAACACCGGAAACGCGGGAAAAAACCGCTCCGTGAATTGCGTAGATACGGAGAAGTTTGCCGTTTCCCACGATATTTCGAAAGCAGGTCAGGTCTGGCATGATTACTTTTCGAATAAGTTTTACTTTTTAGCTTACGGTTTTCCTGTATAGCTGATTTCCTATGAGGGGTTGATCTTTACGAGTGGCGGCTGCTCGTCAGGTTAATAATGGCAATAAATGCCGCTGTTCCTTAGGGGTGGATACTTTCAGCCAGCGATACTTTTTTTTTACTGTTCATCGACGATTAACTTAAACTGGGTACCTTTGGGAATGCACAGTTGTAGAAAGCTACATATCTATTTTAAAATCAACTAGCAAATGTGACCGAAATCCAGACAATCCGTTAGAGCATAGTCGAGCTCTTTAACTCGTCCCTTTAGGCAGTCTCCGGTCGGCGTGATGCCAATCTGGTCAAATTCAACATTGCCAAGCCCCAGGCGTGTCTATTCACCGCGAAGAGGAGAGAGGCCACAAAGAAAATCCTACGAACTTTCCAAAATTAACCGGTGGCGGTGCCCGTAGCAGGCCGTTTTGAGTTACGTTCATTTCAACACTCAACTTTGGCTCGTACATGGAGTCAAAAGATCAATTAGGACCCCCCTTCGGCACCCCCTCAAACTAAATGTCCTTTCAAAAGGCGGCGAAATTTCACATTGGAACAGCTGCGGTTACTTTATCAAGCACAAGTTCGGTCACCGGTGCACGGATTGCTGATCGCACTTTTGGGACGGATTAGCTAAGCCCGCGATATTACATGCGATTTTGGAGTCCGTTGAAAAGCTTGCCTTGAAGCTCATCAATAACGACCCCCTGACTAAAATCGAGCTTCAAAGCCTTTTTTTTCTGAGAGAGTTGTTTTGAATCACATAATTTAGTTAATCGTACATCGGCTCAGCCATAGAAAATCAAGCACCTTATTCAATAAAAAATATGATTTTATTGATACAGACTGATACAGACAGAGATGACATAAGAAAACAAATATGTTTTTTCAATAAATTCTCATACAAATAATTTCATATAAAACCCATAAATGTATATTGCGGCCACGAAGCCTGTAAAGGATAATTCGGATAATCCAGATTTTACTCAAAAATGTTTTTAAAGTGAAACTTTAGGCACGCTTGACTTGTAAACTGGCGAATGTGTGACGATTTTTGCGTTACGCGCGTAACGCGTAACCGGTGACTCATCGGTAAACAATGAACAATACCCGTCACAAAATACATGAATAGTTCATGAATCAAAATACTAGTGCTTGGTGAGTGATAACGGACCCAGTGCGGATTGGTGGGTGATAATGGACCCAGTGTGGATTGGTGCGTGATAATAGACCCAGTGCGGATAAGAGGGTGATAACCGACCCAGCGCGGATTGGTGGGTGACAATAGACCTAGTGCGGATATGTGGGTGATAACGGACCCAGCGCAGATTGGTGGGTGATTACGGACCCAGTGCGGATTGGTGGGTGATAACGGACCCAGCGCAGATTGGTGGGTGATAATCGACCCAGTGCGGATTGAAGGTTGACAATGGACCCAGTGCGGATTGGTGGGTGATAATGGACCCAGTGTCGATTGGAGGGTGATCACGGACCCGGCGCGGATTGGTTTTTGACAATGGACCCAGTACGGACTGGTGGGTAATAACAGATCCAGTGCGGATGGGTGGATGATAATGGACCCAGCGCGGACTGGTAGGTGAAAACGGACCTAGTGCAGATTGGTGGGTGATAACGGACCCAGTGCGGATTGGTGGATGATAACGGGCCCAGCGCGGATTGGTGAGTGATAACGTACCCAGCGCGGCTTAGTGGGTGATAATGGACCCAGTGCGGATTGGAGGGTGATAACGGACCCAGCGCGGTTTGGTAGTTTTTTCCTATCAATAAATCTTCAGGTTAAGTTTATGACTTTCAAGATCATTGGAGTTAAAGAAGTTTCACTTCAGTCGTGTGGTCATAAGCACACTCGTTTTTTTTTTAATCGTGATTTGCACTCCCTAAGTCTCCATAGTTACCGGTACTAAATTCGATAGAACTATGTGGAATATAATTTCCATTTAAATAGTTGGTTTTTAAAATGAGTTGTATTACTAAACAGAATATATAATATAATTAACAGTAAAACGCAATGATTCTTTACTATATATATCTCAAAGTGGACTTAATAACCAAATTAAACTTTTAGGAAATATAAAACTTCGGTCTATTTCGGTTTGTCAACTTGTTTTGTAGTTCGGCAGGCTATTTACGTAATTCGCTACTCCTATTTTGTGGCATCAGTCCTGCCACTCCGCTTCTTCAGGAAGCCCAGTGCTCCACATTGCTGCAGTAGTGTCTGTGGACTCTGCAGATGAGAAGTGCTTAGACTGCCTGTCCACTGGAGCGGAACGAGGTTACAAAGCGGGGAAACGGAGAAATTTTCACCAATATAATTGCACAAAATCTGATCACTAAAGAGGAAAGAAGATTTTGTGAAATCCTATTGGTTAATATTTCCTCTTTTTTTCGCTTCGCAGCCTCGCTCCGCTCCGGTGGACAGTGAGCCTAGTCTTAAAATACCTCCTGCATTCCAGTACTACCTGGGCGCTCGTCTCTTTCTCCTACAATATCTCTTACCATCACATACAGTACACTTGTACTTATAAATAAATAAATATTTCCACAACACTCACACCAATTAGCCTAGCCCCAGTAAGCACTGTAAGGCTTGTGTTATGGGTAGGGATGCAAAGTCTTTTGAAATATCGATTTTTATATCGATATTTATATCGAAGTCAGGAAAATATCGATATCCGATATATCGACCATTTTAACTCGATATTAACTCTATATCGATATTTTTTTCTTTTTTTTTTGCTTTGTATTTAGTTTGCAAAGCAAAAACCTATAATAGAGGAAGCAAAAGTTTCCGAAATATCGATATTTATAATGTGGGCAGGTAAATATCGATATCCAATCTGATGTATCAGCCATTCCAACATTTCTATATTTTTATAACGCTGTAAGAAGTATCAAATCAAAAGCTATTTCGAATCAAAGATATTTATTTTGTTTAAAATGTTTGCACGCAGCCAAAATCAGAATAGATAATCATATGAAAAACAATTGTTATGTATTAGTAAAACCCACACATCAGGGGCGTGCCCATGGCTTCAGAATAGGGTAAGCCCAAAGCTTCCAAAATTACTATACCTATCTTACTTTCTTGACTTGGCGAGCTTAAAAAAATTACGATTTGTATAAGATTCTTAATTTTATTTTGTGTTATATTTCAATGATATTAAATTTCCATTAATCAGTAGTTGACAATTATCTAGAAAGAGAGGTAAGGATTTTATTTAAGTGCATGAGTTACCATTAGGTATACGATTATACCTATATACGTTGGTGTCGATTCTGGCTATTTATCTAAACTTAAAACTAAATTTAACATCAGTCTCTCCTTTTCATTCTGTATAGAGAATGACCAGGATACACTGTTGTCAAATTTAATTTTAGGTTTAGAGAATCATGCCAGAATCCACACCAGTTTAGTATATTTCTTGGGGTTCAAGATTTTTTTAATACGTCTATAAGCTCTTGCAATTTCAAAGCAATAGTTATTTCGATATTATTCAATGTAGATAGTCATAGCAGGTAAATTAATTGATATTATTGTGATCAAATTTAGTCTACGAAATATCGATATTTTGGAATTTCCGATATCGATATTATCGATATCAGTGAATTTTAAATATCGATATAAATATCGATATTTTGGTCTCGATATTATCGATATTCCGATATATCGTTGCAACCCTAGTTATGGGATACTAGGGTAATGGATAGAATACAGATACAGTACATTATATAAGTATATTTATATAGAAATACATATTAAACATCCATGACTGGAGTACAAATGCTCATATTCATCACACAAACATCTGCCAGGATTCGAACCCAGGACCTCTCGAGTCGGCGACACCATGAAACCCGGCGTACAAACCACTCGACCACGGAGGTCGTCAGATATAGGTATTTTAAAATTTACTCCAGTCATTTAAACCTGGTTTAATACCACTACCACTGCACAGGGTGCTCTGACCTCCCGCCACGTAACCGGAGCACGCAACGGTAAAAATGCCCACCCTGTGGCTTGTTCGCGCTGATCTGGAGCGTAAATAACTGGATTTTGCATTCTGATCACCAAAAAGGCCGGTTCGGACTCTCTGAATTGAGTTGAGCTGGATGATTTATTTGTCGCGTCAATCGATATTTTTAATAAAGGCTATCTTTGGCTGTACTTGAAAAAAAAAGCGTTAGGTTCTCTCGTTAAAACAATTTGATTGCTTCCTTTTACTTTTAAATTAATGAGAAAAACCAAAACAGTTGCCAGAAATATGTTTTGGGACAGTACCGATGCTGGGTATCTCTGCTAGTTTCAGCTTCATGTTTGATACATGACAGATTAATATTTACTATATCATTTGGTATATCAATGAAACAACAAACAATGTATTTTTAGATCTAAAGAAAAGTTTACTAGAAAAAAATCCACGCGGATCAGGCAGCGGACGGGACTCGAACCCGCACCCTTCGCAATCCGGGCGAATGCACTGACCATTATGCTACCACGGCCCTATTAGCCGCACGCAGTGGGTAACCCACAATGCGAAGAGATGGCGCTGCCTTGCAGCTTAACGCTAGGAAAATTTCGACGCGGCTAATAGGGCCGTGGTAGCATAATGGTCAGTGCATTCGCCCGGATTGCGAAGGGTGCGGGTTCGAGTCCCGTCCGCTGCCTGATCCGCGTGGATTTTTTTTCTAGTAAACTTTTCTTAAGATTTAAACATCTAGCAGTTAAATGCTTAAAAATAAATAAAAACATAATGTATTTTTAGGTTGAATCCAGCCTTAACAATGGAATCAAGCAGGGTATGCTTCTTGAAGTGTGTCATAAAAATAATCCAGATATCTATTGGATTGCTGAGATTACAATGGTTTGCGGTCATCTCTTGAGAATAAAGTTTTTGGGTGCAGAGGAAGATTTCTGGTGCGACATTTCGAACACCAAAGTACATCCATTAGGCTGGTGTGGAAAATATGATGAGCTCATTGAACCTCCTGATGAGATTAATGCTCGTTATGGAGATACTATAATAGATATAATGAAGAAAGCCCTTTTGGATGGCCAGTCAGTATCTGTTGAAGCTTTGAACAATAAGGGTCTGTCTCCAATAGATAGGATCAAAACAGAAATGAAGGTGGAGGTGCAAAATGTTTTAGATCCTTATAAATACTGGATTGCTACTGTAAGATATATTATTTGTTTATTATATTCTTTATGTTTTAGTTTATTTTGTGCTGATTTTAAAGATATCCAATTACTCTTTAGGTTAAGGAAAATGTTGGTGGCAGACTGATGCTACATTATGATGGTTCTGATGAAGATTTACCACAATTCTGGATATTCTTCTCTAATCCTCGGTTGTGTAGTTTTGGATATGTCACAAACAAGGTAAAATCATTTTTATGAAATGTGTTTATTCTGTAAACTAACATATACGTTATAATTATCCTTAATATTTTCCTTTTGTAGGGTTCCCCTTGGCAGTTCAAATATCCAAGCAAAATCAACAAGTTTTCATGTAAAAATAAGCTTAGCACTCAACTGCGACAATGTGCTGAAGAGTCCATCAAAGAACCGACACCCCCAGATTTATTCCAGGTAAAACCCACAATCAAGGGAAGAGATGGCGCTGCCTTGCAGCTTAGGAAAGGCTAGAGAAAATTCGACACGGCCGCGGTTGCATAATGGTCAGTGCACTCGCCCGGCTAGCGAAGGGTACGGTCGAGTCCCGTCTGCTGCCTGGTCTGGGTGGAATTTTTCCTAGTAAAATTTTCTTTAGATTTAAACATCTAGTTTAATGCTTAAAAAATAAAAAAATATAACAATCAAGTTGTTATTAGAGAGGGTGCTGTTTTCTGGTCTTACAATTAAACTTTTCCTTTATTTTCCCAGCCTATGCCGAGTTTGGAAGTGCACAATTTTGTAACTGGCATGAAGGTGGAAGCATTGGATCCACAAGACATGAAAACTATCCGACCAGCAACTGTCACTAAAGTTTTCAACAACTTTCACTTTTTAGTTGTTTTAGATGACCACCTAGAAGATTACGAGGATACCAAAATGGCGAGGCTCTGTGATTCCATGCATCCATATATTTTTCCGATTGGGTGGGCAGAAAAGAATTCCATTACTTTCAAAGCACCCAAGATATGGAAAGAAGAATCTTTCGATTGGGACGAATACCTTTCTATGACTTCGTCAGTTCCAGCACCTGAATATTGTTTTGGCACGAAGGAGCCTTTAAAAGGGTTTGAGGTTAATATGAAACTGGAAGCTGTGAATCCACAGAATCATGAGGAAATACATGTTGCTTCTGTACATTCTGTTGTAGAGCATATGGTGTGTGTGGAACTTATGCCTATAGGCGAAAAATTTTGGTATGCACAAAACAGCGACCTACTATTCCCAGTCGGCTGGTGTGATAGTAACAATTATGCATTGCATATTCCAGACATGTCGACTGTGAACAAAGAACCACTGAAACCTGTCGAAGAAAATAGGAACATAAACGAGGACATTAAGTCACAAGATGAGTGGTGTGACAGGATATTTTTCAATTACAAATGCTACTCTGGTCCTTCGATCAGCAGAAATAAACTATCACAGCTTCCAAAGCATGTTGGTCCTGGACCACTATCTTTAGTTTTGAAGGAAGTGCTTAATAAAATAATATCTGCATCATATAAACCAGCAAAGTTACTAAAGGACTGGGAGACTGAAGGACCGCCTGAGGAGGGGATGAGGCTGGAAATGTTACGAGCAAAGTGTGTATAATTTTTTTCTTATATAACTATTGTATTTATTTGTCTTTTTATATTTACTTTATTTTATGAAATAATCTAGTAAAAATATATAAAAAAGACTTAATTTGTCTCGATATCAACAAACTAGCACACATTTATTTTATTTACATATTTACATCAACTGTGCTTTTGCTGTATATATTTTATGTAATAAAATATATCCAAATTATTATGGACTAGCTGTGCCCCGCGGGTTATGAGGGGTTATTTTTCCGCAGTAAAACGTAGTCCATGTGTTAATCCAGGGTGTCAGCAAACTCCATACCAAATTTTATTAAAATCGCTCCAGCCATTTAGACGTGAAGAAGTAACAAACACACACTTACAAACTTTCGCCTTTATAATATTAGTGTGATTCCTGATTATTTTTAAATGTTACAATGTGTATTTAGTAAATTTTATTTTAAACACGCACAGTGCACATGAATACGTGCTTTAACATTTGCTTCCCGTGTAGGCGTGGCGTTCACTAGGCCCTCGATATTATTTTAAGTTGATTTAACTTTTGCGACAACTACGTATTGATAAAGATGGCGTATCAGTTAGACGAACATGCATCACGCGATGCAGCAAAACGTGACTTATTAAACTTTTGATAGTTTTCCATTATTAAAGTGTTATTACTCAATTCAATATTTAACAAATAACAATAGGTTATTATTATATATATATATAGGTTATTAACAAATAACAATATTTAAAATTAAACTAGCGAGAAAACAAACATAAGTAGTTCCATCATTTTCCAATTATTCTGTTGAAACTTGTGTTTGCGTATTATTAATGACCATTTTTTTAAAGCCGATTGTAAAACAACCGAAGTTCTTATAGTCTGACTCATTAAACTTGCTTCCCTGACCAAACATTTCTGCTTCCTCCACGTTGACACTCTAAAGAATTCACTAGGTGATTCATTCCCAAACGAGTTTTTGGCAGAGTTCCTGAGATAGGCGCCATCAACTAAACTCTTCAGCTTTATAATATTATCTATACTAATATTATAAAGATTAAAGATTTGATTGTTTGTATTGAATAGGCTCCGAAACTACTGGACGAATATTTATCCCTGATAAACAAGTTATAATACAAGTCTGACAACAATACCTATAGTCTACACCGAAGCGAAGCTAGGGCGGGCCATTAGTATTATACAGAATGGTCCAATTAGTGACGTCAACAATTTTTTTTAGATTCCTCGCACCTGGGGGTATCCGAAAATACCCCCTGTATGTTCCGCGATTTTTCTTAGTTTTCGAGTTCTATTTTTTTTGTGTATTTTTAATGATTTCTGCCAGCGAGGTTTCAAAAATTCAAATCTTTTTTCGTAGTAGGTATTTTGCAGTCTTTTTTTTTGTGACATAATTGTCTTGAATGTTGTTTTAATAAAAACAAATAACTCAGCTTCCTGAAATTACTTAAAGTTACTCAAAAGGGGCTTGAAAGTTGGAACTTTAGTTTTTAGTAGGATTTACTCAAACATTCAACTTCAATTTAATAATAAAAAGGAGTTTCCATAGTTTCTGGCTAAAATTAAAAACTCCACATGCTCCTAAACTACCAAAAAAGATGAAAAAAAATGTACTTAAGCAGCCTATTTTTGTTGTAATTGGCCTTCAAAGGCGGATAGGCTATAAATCATTGAAACACGATTAAAGCATTAAAAATTATTTTATCTACTTTTTATCATTGTTATGGTAAATTTAACTTAAAGAAGTAATTTCAAATTAAATTTAATTGAAATTCCTGTTAAATAACTTTAGCATCTATCGCTGGCAGAAATTATTATAAATACACAAAAAAAAATATAACTCGAAAACTAAGAAAAATCGCGCGAGGAATCTAAAAAAAAATGTTGTCACTAATTGGACCACCCTGTATATAATAGCGTTACTGTTCGTTGAATCGAAGGCTGGCCGCTTGTCTGAAAGCCACCAGTGTAAGGGAACGCTCAGTCCGTTTTCTATGTCTAAGATTCACAACGTTCGTCCATACAGATTGAAGACGAGCACGTATCACGCGTACGTGCCGGTAGCGACGAGCGCATCGCAGGTGGCGCTTTTCTGTCGAAGCGTGTGCGGCCAACTGCAGGCGTGCCCCAGTCTGTTCGGGCCCGCGGAGATCTCCGACCGCTGCCCAAATAACTGCCAGCACGTCGACAAGTCCACCTTCCGTGAGTATCACTCGCTCCGACTGACAGACTGACACAGTGATAGCGGCCAGCTGCAGGCGTGCCCCAGTCTGTTCGGGCCCGCGGAGATCTCCGACCGCTGCCCAAACAATTGCCAGCACGTCGACAAGTCCACCTTCCGTGAGTATCACTCGCTCCGACTGACAGACTGACACAGTGATAGCGGTCAGCTGCAGGCGTGCCCCAGTCTGTTCGGGCCCGCGGAGATCTCCGACCGCTGCCCAAACAATTGCCAGCACGTCGACAAGTCCACCTTCCGTGAGTATCACTCGCTCCGACTGACAGACTGACACAGTGATAGCGGCCAGCTGCAGGCGTGCCCCAGTCTGTTCGGGCCCGCGGAGATCTCCGACCGCTGCCCAAACAATTGCCAGCACGTCGACAAGTCCACCTTCCGTGAGTATCACTCGCTCCGACTGACAGACTGACACAGTGATAGCGGCCAGCTGCAGGCGTGCCCCAGTCTGTTCGGGCCCGCGGAGATCTCCGACCGCTGCCCAAATAACTGCCAGCACGTCGATAAATCTACCTACCGTGAGTATCACTCGCTCCGACTGACAGACTGACACAGTGATAGCGGCCAGCTGTAGGCGTGCCCTAGCCTGTTCGGGCCCGCGGAGATCTCCGACCGCTGCCCAAACAACTGCCAGCACGTCGACAAGTCCACATTCCGTGAGTATCACTCGCTCCGACTGACAGACTGACACAGTGATAGCGGCCAGCTGCAGGCGTGCCCCAGCCTGTTCGGGCCCGCGGAGATCTCCGACCGCTGCCCAAACAACTGCCAGCATGTCGACAAGTCCACCTTCCGTGAGTATCACTCGCTCCGACTGACAGACTGACACAGTGATAGCGGCCAGCTGTAGGTGTGCCCCAGCCTGTTTGGACCCGCGGAGATCTCCGACCGCTGCCCAAACAACTGCCAGCACGTCAACAAGTCCACCTTCCGTGAGTATCACTCGCTCCGACTGACAGAAGACTCACACAGTGATTGCGGCCAGCTGCAGGCGTGCCCCAGCCTGTTCGGGCCCGCGGAGATCTCGACCGCTGTACAAACAACTGCCAGCACGTCGACAAGTCCACCTTCTGTGAGTATCAGCAACATAGGCATATTGGCATTAGTGTAGCTAGGGATATATTACAAGGGGGAAGTAGCCACCCAGTCGAACCAAATTTCATTCCAAAATTGATTTATAAACTGTAAGACATTTTTTTTTACTCTCCAATTAAATTTCGAGAAGTTGACAGAGAAGTTTCTAGACCTTGCTTCTGCCTAACTACGCCCTTGTCCAGGAGTATCACTTGCAACTTAAGCATTGCGGGCATAACCGCATATCTAATAGAAGATGAGGAGACCACAGTTTATAAAACACTACCTTTTGCTGATTTTGTGTTTCTGTCCAAGTCCACCTACCATGAATATCACTTGCAACTTGAGAATTGTAAAGTGCTTCCCACGCCCCATTACAAACGCGTTCCGTTACAAAGTGAATCGCCATACAATTAGAGCTGACTCAGCACATTTGCACTCGGTCATATAACGGTCAAGGAGGGAGTCAGGGCAGGAAAAACGCGAGTGCTATCTACTCTCGTATTGCAAACGTCTGTAGGCTATGGTACCTGCTTTTCATCAGGCGGGCCATATTGTTTAACACCCATTTCACATAAAAAAAAACTTATGTCACCACTGTTGATATCTCTAGCTAAAGCATGCCAAACCTCCTCTCCCTTATATCTTTTATAGAATTTATGCTTGTTTACAGACAATTTAACAGAACGTCGAGGGAGGCCGAAAGGTGCAAATGGAAAGAGAAAGAAGAAAAAGACTACTCAAGAAAAACGTGAAAAGGAACCCCAACCTTCGCAGGAAACTGAGAGTAATAAAGATGAATCTGCCAGTGAACATAGTGTTGGCTCAACACCACCCTCGGAGTCGGGCACTAGACCGAACTCACCGGATGACAGTGCCGCAGAATATAAAAGAAGCCAACGGAGAAAAAGAGAACCGAAAAATGTCTATCCAAAGATGGAGATGAAGACTAGAGGAGCGAAATTACCAAACTTTGCACTCCAAATGAAGGAAGCTCATTGGGATAAAAAAGACGTACAAACGATTTATAGCAATAGCTGTGCTGCTAGGAAACGAGTTTCACCTGAAATCGACTCGGAAAATGAAACAAACGAAAGTAGCTCTAATTCTAGAGATGCTAAGAATATATCAGATGTGTCAGATTCTGAGGAGCCCGAGTTGAAGAAACTCAAATTCACACAAAACGATCCTTTACCATCAGATAATAAAAAGTTTGAAAAAGATACTGCCATGACATGGACAAAGGGCAAGCTCAAACTGTCTCCGAATCCCTTGGAATGGTCTGTAGATGATGTTTACACTTACTTAAAGAGCACAGATGATTGTAGTCTCGTAGCAGAGAAGATGAAACAAGAAGAAATAGATGGCGAGGCTTTTATCATGCTTGATTTACAGACATTAAAAGACTTTCTGCATATGAAAAATGAATTTGCTGTTCAACTTTGCAAGCACGTAACTAGAATCAAATGGTATTATATAATTAATTTTGAAGATAATGTTCTAACGTGATAATTTGTTCCTGTATTTATATAAATTCGTCTAGTCCATAATAAAACAACAAATTACATAAATGAATTTCATTTTAAAAATCATTCTGAGAATACTTTCATGTTCTGCGAAGTTTCTTGCAAATATAATTGCAAATTTTAGATATAAACGACTTATTTTCATCTTTCTCTCGAACATGTGTAAAATCTTCGTCAAGACAAATATTTTTCTTAGCAAATGATGCTTTGACAGGTATCTCTCGATCAATGGACAAAGACTCAACCTGATTATATTCATATTCAATTTGTTGTTTCTTTGCTGCAAGCATTTTTAGATTATCTGCTGATGCGATAGGACGATGCTCCTTCTCATTGTTAGAGTATTTGTTTGTCTCTGATAATAAATTACGATCATTCATTGTAATATGTAAATATGGCGCCCCACCTTGCACATAGATGTTTAATATTTCTTCTTTCTTGGTGCTAGTATTTAATAAAGCATCCTCTGATGGACAATCGTATTGATAATTATCTCTTTTGTAAGCTTCCACGACTGAATGCAAGCTTTCCAAAAGATTCAAAGTCTGTCTATTCGTGGTACTGCTTGTCGTCGAATGCATGCCAGTAACATCTTTGTCTTTGATTTCCGTTGTAAGATTTTCCACACTGTTCCGGTTCTCTTGTCTTATATTGGAATCTGAAGACATAATGTGATTAAAAACGTCCTCTATAAATGACTCCATTTCATTTACGGCGTCTACTTTATTTTTTGATAAAATTTCTTCTAATCTACTTTTGTAAGTTTCGATATCTCTCATACTAGTGTAGAAGTTATCAAAAATCTTCAGAAATGTCGCCTTGAAACATTTTAATTGTATATTAGACTGTAAGCTGCTAATTGATGAATCGTCTGTTTGGAGTTCTTTGGACATAGTGTTATAGATTTTCTTCTCTAACTTTTCTAATTCAGAATTAGTTAAGATCTTACTACTGTCCCCGGCTTCGATCTCGTGAAACTCAGGGTTAACTAATTTGGAATTTTCTTTAATTGGGACAACATCATGTTCATATTTTTTATAATAGCTATCGACGGGGCGACAGTTCCTATAGCTTGAGCAACATTTAGAATCATCATACTGGCCACGTTTACCGGACTTTATGCCTATGTTGGCAGATATATTAACATCAGATTTCCAAATCGCTTCCGACTGTAGAGAATCCTTAAGTGAATCCTTGCCGTAAAAACTATGGCACTGCTCCAAATTACCTAAATTAAAATAGATCATGAGGCAAAGAGCAAGCAAATAAAATATATCTCAATTTTATTAAATAACTATCTATTAAACTTACTCATGATAACAGAAAAGCGAAAGCAATCTGCAACAAAAAGTAATTACATATAGCATACAGACCATCAAGTACTGATAAAATCAGTGGCGTAACTATAGGGTGGCAAGTCGACAAAATGCCACGGGCCCCCAGCCCGAAGGGGCCCCCGGTCAGAGGAAATCTCAATTCCCAACATTTATTATTACACATACACATTACTTAAGTAAAAAAAAAGTTTTGTCTTTAATTTATTTGTTACCTTCTTAGTTGCATACACAAGTAAAAAAAATATACCTAGGTATTAAACTTTCAATGCATTAGTAAAAAAAAAATTTAACCCAGTTTTAGAAAGAATGGTCAAAATCCAATTACTCGTAATAATTTCGGAAACATGTGTGTACAAACATACCTCAAAAATGTGTATATTGGTTTACATTTATATTCACTGGGCATGTCTCAGGGTGTCTCGCTGAGACTAGGTATACTGCCGGCATTAAAATCAGTGTTGCCGTTTTAGCGCATTTCGCGCTAGATAGTGCAATTCTAAACTCTTCAGCGCTTTTTTTCTCAATACAATGCGCTAAAAAATATTTTTCGGAATCTAGTAGAAAATTGTAAAAATTATTGACGATCGTAAATTTAAGCCAATAACTTAATTGCCAGAGTCGTAAAACGTTAGGAAAATAACGAGCTGGGAATTCCCCAAAGGATTTAGTATTCCCCGACCACAATGTTATTGATGCGTTTATTATTTTGTCTCTTTTTTACATTAAAGTGTTATGTTATGACTGTCTCTGATTTTACTAACAGAGTTCAATTATAATGATACGTCATCAGTTGAAAGTTCTTAAGAAAAATTGCCACACTTTTATGTTGCCTGAACACGGTTTGAAGAAAATGACTAAACCATTATTAATAATGGTTAAATAAATTCACATAAAAACAAAAACACAAAATTTAGCGCAATTTTGAAATGAGTTTGGTGTATTTTTTTCTTTCTCAAAAGGCAACACTGCTTAAAATTTATGTTGGTAATACTTGTTGATGCTTGGGGAATCCCCGATTCGAGTTTGTATATATGAAAAACTCCACTATTGTATTACGCAAGAACTCACCAAGCAATTAGCAGTTTATTGTTGTAAGAATTGGTTGTTTGTTGCAAGTGAGGATATATTTAATTAGTTTATTGTGAAAATAGGTTGACAATGTCTACTTGGTAAGAATTTTATTCTAATATTTAAAATAATTTATACTATTACAATTATTTTAATTTTTAATCTACCCATAAAATTAATCATTAACATCGTCGGTAGGTATCGGTAGTAAAGTTTGAAATCACAAGTTACGAAATTATTATTTAAAATAATAATTCTCATCGCGCATTTCAAAATCAATTCACTATTTTGACATTCGTAACCACCAAAACTATTTCGGTACCTATGTTCATCGTTTTTTCAAAACTTACAAAATTTGACACTTGAATTGAACTTTGAACAATCGGTGGACTTTCGTTATAAACATTTTTACGGTCGCTTTTTTGGCATTTGTTAGCAATTAAGTAAATTTTTCAATAAATAAAAACTATAGTATTATTACAAACTTTTTGCGGTTTTGTTCTAGAAAGTATCAGAGTGGAAGCGAAAAACGAAAGCGAAAGAAGGAGTCTGAAGAACAAAATAAAAAATTACCTAAAATAAGTCAGTACTTTAATAATCAAGATAGTATACAAGAAGAATCAAATGAACAGCGCGACGGAAAGGCAGAAAATGATGACATAAGTGGCAATATCGCAGGGCCCGATAACAGTGAATATTTAGATTCAGAGCAACCACAACCAGGTACGAGCAAATCTTTAAATCAATCATGTTTGGACATAGAAAAATTGAAATCTTTACCGCATGTTACTGATAAAGGTAACTTTAAAGAACTCAATGATCAAGTAAAACGGTTTGTGATCGAAAACGGACACTGTAAACCAAAAGGCCCCTTTTTAAGGGATAGTAACAATAGATCTTTCTTAGATAAATATTATTACACTGTTTCTAAATCTGGCGTAAAGTTAGAACGTACATGGCTGTCCTATTCTCTATTGCTTCAAAAAGCATATTGTGAACCATGTTGGTTATTCGCAAATAGGGCATCTAAAAATATACAAAATATTTGGATGGAAGGCTATGATGATTGGAAACATATTGTGGAAGCCATAGAAAGACATGAGACATCGAAAGAACATTTGCATTCATGTTTTGTACATCGACAGTGGCAGTTACATGGAACACTAGATGAAGAGCAAGAGTCCATTATCAAGAGAGAAAATTTTTTTTGGCGCCAGGTACTCACTAGACTCCTTGATGTTACTCTGACACTTTCAACCTGTAATTTAGCTTTTCGTGGCCATAAAGAAACGGTATATGGCAACGATTCTGGTCCAAAAGGAAATTTTTTGAGTATTGTTGAGTTATAAGCCAAATACGATCCTATTTTACAAGAGTTGCTAAGCAAACCTAAGGGCCAGATTAAATACTTAAGTCCAAAAATACAAAATGAGCTCATTGCTGTTCTGGTTCAAAAAGTGGAAAATGCTCTGGTAAATGAAATAGTCACCGCACCGTTTTATTCCATTTTGTTTGATACTACTCAAGATATTTCCAAAACAGATCAATTGTGTGAACTTTACCGTTACTGTGTAATCGAGAAAGATGAAAATGGAACTCTAAAGGCGCTCGTAATTAAAGAGTCATTTTTAGGATTTCATAAGGTTAAGGATCAAACTGCCTTAGCAATGTCCAAGCAGATAATAAAATCCATAAATGACAAAAGTATTTCTCTGAATAAGTGCCGTGGACAAGGGTACGATGGAGCTAATACCATGAAAGGTACTTATGGCGGAGTTCAAAAACTCATAAGAGATATAGAGCCAAATGCAGTGTATATCCATTGTGCTGCTCATAATTTAAACTTGGTAGTAAATGATGCAGTAAAAGAGGTCATAGAAATACAAACATTATTCGAAACTGTGCAACAAATTTATAATTTTTTTGGCCATAGTATTAGACGATGGAATATATTATCTAGTTTTATATCTGACAACAAAAAAGGAGAAACCGTTGTATCATCAAATTCAGTAACATTAAAAACAATGAATCCAACTAGATGGGCAGGACGCTTTGATGCCATGTTTGCTTTAAAAGTTCGATTTGTTGATGTTCAAAAAGCGCTAACAAAAACCATTTTATCAAATTCCAAATCAGATGAGAGAAATGAAGCTATCTTGCTAAAGAAGAAGGTAGAGAACTACAATTTTATTATGTTGCTGGTTTTCCATTGCAAAGTCTTACAAACCATAGACGCGGCTTCTAAAGCACTTCAATCTAAAGCCATCGATCTTTCAAATGCTTCAAAGCGTTTGCAAGTCTGTCTAGAAGAACTTGAAAAGTATCGACATGAATTTGAAGATTTAAAAACGGAAGCAAATAGTATTGCAGTTAAATGGTCTATAAACCCTGAATTTCCTAAAACTCGTCAGAGAAAAGTGAAACGTCATTTTGATGAAATTTGTGAGGATGAACGTCTCCAAGATCCTGAAAGCTTGTTTAAAGTGAACGTATTCTATCGTGTATTAGACATCATCATTAATCAACTTAGATCGCGTTTCCTTGGAATGAATGAAATTGTTTTCAATTTTAGTGTCTTGCAGCCTGCCACTTTGCAAAACTTAAATGATACTGATTTATTGGAAAAGGCTTTAGCATTTGTCCATTTATATAAAAAAGATATATCTACGTCGTTTTCCAAAGAAATTTTCAGTTTTCGATCCTCTTTTAAACACGAAATAGAAAGGTCATCTTCTTTAAGAGAACTTGCTGACTTATTAATAATAAAGAATCATTTTATATCTTCAAGCTTTCCTGAAGTGTGCACTGCATTTCTGTTATTTCTCACCATTCCTGTAACTACGGCTAGTGCCGAGCGATCATTTTCAAAACTGAAATTGATAAAAACTTATTTAAGAAATTCTATGGGACAAGAAAGGTTAAGCAATTTGGCTATTCTATCCATCGAAAATTCTATGGCCCGAAATTTGAACTTTGATGATGTCATTAACACTTTTGCTGAACAGAAAATCCGAAGAAAGGAATTTTAATCATTACAATTGTGTACTTAAAATAAAATTGTGATTTCAGTTCAATATGTACTTTAAATTAGGTACCTTTAATTAAAAGTGAATAATTAGAAAATCAAGAAATTATAATTATAAAGTTTGTATGTACCTACTTCACGTAGTGATTTATTAGTTGACTCTTACAAATAAAAGTGTATAAATAAATATTATAAAATAAAAAATACTATTGTTGTTGGTTCACCTTCTTTATATATTGGGGAAGTGGGAGGGCCCATTCGATGAATTTGCCACGGGCCTCGAACGGTATAGTTACGCCACTGGATAAAATAATAATGTTTAATGATATGCAAGTTAGATTATTAGCGGGTTCTGTCCACAATAGTGGAAGTATTGGTCGGAAATAGGATTGCTGGCAATAATTTTACTACCTCGAACTGCTCCGTGCTTCGGAAGCACGATGAACTGTTTGTCTTGGCTGTATCTGCAGTCGTTAGCATTCGGGGATCCGCTATGGCGCTAATTATGGCCACGAAGGACTGTACTGTACCTGTGCCCAAATAGGGGGTATAAATGTCAATTAAAATATTTTTATGAGGGGTAAGCAGGATAGCTGATTTACCTACAAACTGCAAAAATATTTATTAAGTATGTGTTTGAACCGTAACGTATTTAGACGCCATGCTTATTTTATAATCTTCACAGCAGTACTAACCTTCAAAAGGATAAGTTTTCTAAATGCTGTGGTTGTGAATGTAAGAAAATGAGAAGACTAAAAAAATGATTTTTTCTGTGATTGCTCCCGGTATAAAATTAAATATTTTGATCCAATGAATTTTGGTAAATTGTTATGAACACTAATGGCTTGCGAACTCTGAATAAGGAATCATATAATCAGAGCTTGCGAACGAAAGAAAGAGATCAACTGCCACTCATCTGTCACCAAAATGTAAAAACATGGACGAAGGATTTCGCAATATGTGAAACCCCCAATATTTAATTAGGGAAATACATGGAAAATGTTGTCTTTTGAAACAAAACCTCGAAAATACTGGACACAGATTTTACCAGAACACCGCGGATCGCGACGTGAATGTTCGCAATAAAGGTTGAGTGGTGCGGCTCATTCTTATATGAGCCTTATGCAATGCGGCGTAAGGAAGAAAGTGCAACGACATCTGTACTTGTTTACAACTTATGCACGTTACCTATGTACCCGTTACGCACAAGCGATTATTGGTCGCGTATGCGGGTCGTTTGAGCGGTTCAATCGCTTAGCGGTTAGCCGCGAAGGAACCACTTTATGGGGGTTGGACCGCTCGAAGGCGCGTTTTTTGTTTTTAATCCCGAAAACTATGAATGAAGAAAAAAAGATACTGGATTCATCTTTTACTAGAAACACGCAATGAATACAGGCCAGTTCGCAAGTTGTTTTTAAGAGCTGAAGAAGTACCAAGATACATTTTTCGCCTATTTCGAATTTTCGTTATTTGAAGAATTACTAACAGTTTTATATGACACCATCAAAGGATAAGATACTAAATTTCGTCACGGTAATATTGGTGTCGATTCTAGCATGATTCTCTAATCCTAAACTTAAATTTGACAGCAGTATATCCTTGTCATTCTCTATACAGAATGAAAAGGAGAGACTGATGTTAAATTTAGTTTTAAGTTTAGAGAATCACGTCAGAATTGGCACCATTATCTATCTATATTATATTGTGACTCGGCCCTGTCCTTGAAATAACTGCCTACGGCCGAGCGGGGCGTAAACACGCGGTAGGGCTGCCCGCCTACAGTATTTCAAATTCATCTACATAATTAAGTTTCTTTCTAGTTTTGTGATTGTAAATATTTTATTTTATATGTAAAAAAAATGTTGTGAATAAATTAGGAAGTATTCAATAAAATACATGTTATTTTTATTTAATATAAAATTATTAAGGATTTGAGAAAGAAAAATATTTACGTCTCGACTGACATATACGAAAAGCTTTATTATTAAATTTAATAGTATAATAAATACGTATTCGTATAAAAAGTTTAATTAAAAATACTTTAGGAAAACATTGGCAAGGAGCAGAAAAGGGAATATCTTTAACTTGGTTATACAGGATGGTCCAATTAGTGACTTCAACATTTTTTTAGATTCCTCGCACCTGGCGGTATTCGAAAATACCCCATGTATGTTCCGCGAATTTTCTTAGTTTTCGAGTTCTATTTTTTTTTTTGTATTTTTAATGCTTTCTGCCAGCGAGGTTTCAAAAATTCAAATCTTTTTTCGTAGTAGGTATTTTGCAGTCTTTATTTTTGTGACATAATTGTCTTGAATGTTGTTTTAATAAGAAAAAAAAAGCTCAGCTACCTGAAATTACTTAAAGTTACTCAATAAAGGCTTGAAAATTGGAATTTTAGTTTTTAGTAGGATTTACTCAAACATTCAACTTCAATTTAATAATAAAAAGGAGTTTCCATAGATGCTGACTAAAATTAAAAACTCGGCATGCTTCTACCACTGCTTCTTCTATCGTACCAAAAAAAAAGTACTTAATTAAGTCTATTTTTGTCGTATTTGACCTTCGAAGGCGGATAGGCTAAAAATCATTGAAACATGATTAAAGCATTAAAAATTATTTTATCTACTTTTTATCATTGGTATGATAAATTAAACTTAAAAATGTAATTTACAATTAAATTTAATTGAAATTCCTGTGAAATAACTTTAGCATGTGTAATTTTACAATAATTTCGGGTTCACCACTAAGATTTAAAATGCGTACAAGAATTGAGACAAAAACTTACAGAAGCGGAAAGAAAAATAAAGCAAGAATATTCAAGTAGCTTCAGACAGTTAAACATAACTTTTTAAGACGTTGTTTGTGTTTGACAATTGTGTATTCAGGTTGGAAGAAGGAGTTTTGAAAATTTACTCTAATAAATAGTCATTTTTCAGTAATTTGTGCTTTTTATTTTTATCAAAAAACAGATAATTTCCCAACGAGCTATTCTGATCTTTATTCTTGCTCACATTTTAAATCTTAGTGGTGAAACCGACGAAATTATTATAAAATTTCAAATGCTAAAGTTATTTTACAGGAATTTCAATTAAATTTAATTTGATTTTCCATTTTAAAGTTTAATTTACCATACAATGATAAAAAGTAGATAAAATCTTTTTTAATGCTTTAATCGTGTTTCAATGATTTTTAGTCTATCTGCCTTCGAAGGGCAATTACAACAAAAATAAACTGATTAAGTACATTTTTTTATGGTTTTCGGTAGTTTATAAGCATGCCGAGTTTTTAATTTTAGCCAGAAGCTATGGAAACTCCTCTTTTTATTATTTTCTGTATTTTTATATTGAAGTTTAATGTTTGAGTAAATCCTAATAAAAACTGAAGTTCCAAGCCTTTTTCGAGTAACTTTAAGTAATTTCAGGAGGCAGAGTTATTTTTTTTACTAAACCAACATTCAAGACAATTATGTCACAAAAAGAAGATTGCAAAATACCTACTACGAAAAAATTTATGAATTTTTGAAACCTCGCTGGCAGAAATCATTAAAAATACACAAATAAAATTATAACTCGAAAACTAAGAAAAATCGCGGAACATACATGGGGTATTTTCGGATAACCCCGTGCGAGGAATCAAAAAAAAATTTTTGGCGCCACTAATTTGACCTTACAAATAGAAATTACCTTTATCTTCATAACAAATAAAAAGCACAATTTACTGAAAAATTACTATTTATTACATAAAACATAACTTTTTAAGACATAGTCAATTGTGTGTTTAGGTTGGAGGAAGATTTTAAAATTTACTGTAATAAATAGTGATTTTTCAGTAATTTGTGCTTTTTATTTGTTATGAAAATACAGGTAATTTCCCAACTAGCCAACTATTTTATTCTTGAACCACCATGAGGCCAGGCGAAAATTCGTTTAGTAATTTGGTCATAACTCCGTCAATATTTGTCGTACATCAAAAATATTACCACAGTATTTTATGGAATATTTAGCTCTGTAAATCTGCATTCTCAACTAAAAATGTTACGGATCCTCATTTGGATGCTTTGATCCCTGATAAGAAACTTTAATGGTACTCTTAGGTAAACAGAACTCTTAAGTATCAATTGCTAAATTAACAATAATTAACAGATATTTAAAACCTCTTTAAATGAAAGATAGAAGAATCCTTAAATAATTTATTTTATAAACAATCAATATTGATATTTATGCTCTATAAGCCACACAATCATTTTATTTATCTGGGATGGAGTCTAACCCCTGAAACAAAATATCACAGTTAATTTTTTTATAGTTATAATAAATTACCATTTAAAAGCATTTGTTAAACTGCTTCTTAGTCAATACTTACATTGACATCGTAGGCGTCACCAGTTACCCTTATATCACGTTGGTATAGACTGCGATCCCACCTATCAATGAGGGAGCGCCGATAATGCTGGAATAACAAAAAGAAAAAGTTAATAAAAACAGTCTCAATGTTTTTATTCTATAAATTATAAAAAGTAAGAATGTTTTTATTAAGAAAAATGAAATGGCCCCAGTTGGAATGTGTAATATACTTGTTGGTTTTGTATCACTTTCAACCTTTAAAGCTAGTCAATTAAAACAATTTGCAGAACCAAATCGAATTTGGCCTATAAGGCTGTTTAGCAAACACTGTACGAACCCAACCAGACAGAGCAACAGCATGCTAGTGTCTCATGTAGACATAACTCATTTGTTCAATCTTTAGGATCTAAATCTAGACTAAACTGTTGAGTAATCGACTCTGGTCGTCTGACCTGTGCACTCAATTGGTTTTCTCATGAAACCATCCAATCGCGAGTGAATAGATATTAGGTAAGATATCTATAAGCAAAAGATACTTTGCAATTGAAATAGACTAATCAAATGATTATTTTGTTTCTAAAGGACACAGTAACAAATAATTAGTGTAAAGTGTATAAGTAAGCAAAAATGGACTAACTTTAAAACATTTAGGTAGAAACATTTATATTATATGACGTTCTGAGAGAGATACTTGCATTGCATAATCTCTTGTTCATTTTATTAAGTTGTTATGGTAAAATTTAGTGCATTTAGTATTATAAAATTCAAAATAGACAATTTTGAAATTGGCAGATGGCTTAATTTGTCTTCTCTTTAATTATAAATATTTAGTTTTGATGAATAACAACTTTTGTTTGAAGAAGTTTTAATATAAAAAAAACCAAGCAGACGGGACTCGAACCCGCACCCTTCGCAATCCGGGCGAATGCACTGACCAATTATGCTACTGCGGCCCTGATGGCCGCGTCGAAATTTTCCTATCCTTAAGCTGCAAGGCACCAAAACTAAAAACATAACTTTTGTTTGTTTATTACTTTAAATTTATAAAAAAAAATAACTTTCTAGATGTCATTCGTTCATTCCTTGTTATCCCATTCGCGGCAGACCTTGATACTGTTACCTATATTATTTAGAGTACAATAAAAGGAAAGAGAATTTCTTACTTTGTTTAGTGAAGTTTTAGAGTATTTTCACGGTGTTTAAAAGTGTTATAGCTGTTACGGATTCTATAGTTATTTATTATTATGTATTGTGGTGTATTCTTTTATTGTTACCTAATACTTAGATAAGGTTATAATAATGTACTCACATTTCCTAAAGTAAGATTGTGTATGTGGTAAAGACCCCATCCCGGTAAACCTAAACCTGCCGTTATAATGAAGAAACTTGGAAGAATTTCGTACCACATACTTTTTAAAAATGGAACAAAGTATGGACAAAATACCAAAACAGTAATTCAGAGAATGACAGCAAATTCTGTGTTGCCAACAGATAATATAAATTCGGTACAGCGATGTTACCAGCCCAATAATGGTGAGTTATCGAGTGGAATGAACGATAGGCTTAGGATAGAAACAGCTCTAATGCGGAAAAAATATTTATTTGTGCATTTTATATAATACAAATTATTGTAAGAAGTGATATGGTAACTTTCAAATGTAAGATTTAGCTTCAGAACTAATAGAGGGGGGGGGGGGATGCAAATCAAAATAGTAGACACTTCGTTGTATTTTTCTCGCGCGTCGCCGCGCGGCGTCTTCAGCGCGGTCAAGCCCACTATGTGAGACCCATTAGGGAGTTGTTGTTGCTCTGCTATATGGAGAAGCTGTTTCATGGCGTCTCGCAAGGCCTGTATCGGGGCATGGTGTTGGGTGGCGGCTGCGATGGGTGGTTGGGCGGCGGTGGTCGTGTCTGTCGGCGCTTTGCTGCGCGTTCGGCGACCTTTTCTATTGAAGCGACGTTAAGATGGGCCAGTTTGTTCGCGCCATAGTTGATGCCTTCCTGTTTCGTGCCTCACGATGGATTACAGGGCACGAATTGTGGTTGGCGGGGTGCGGGCCTTTACAGTTTGCGCAGGTTGCAAATTGCGCAAGCGGGCGAGGGCAGTCGGTGGCGGCGTTGAGTCCGCAGCGCACAGGCTAGCGGTGACAGCCCTTGCTGGAGGGGCGGAAACCCTGGCAGCGGTGGCACTGCGCAGGGGTCTTCTTCCCTCTCCACGCCTCAATGGTGATCCCGGTCATACTCAGGAGATAAGATGGCCGGGATGGTGTCTGGGGTCCTTTTCAGTGAAGCGTATTAGATGCATCCGGGGTGGCCTGCTCGCCTCGCCTCTTCGTGTGCTCCACTGCAAAGCCCTTTGTAGTAAGGGCCTCTGCAATTTCGTGCGGCTGGGTGTTGATGGGTAGCCCTCTTATGGCTACCTTGAGGCTGCGGTCGGAGAGGGCGTACGAGTACCAGCTCAGCCCGCTCTCCCCGTCCAACTTGGAAGTGTTAGGCTGAAAGAGGCGATACTCGTCGCGGTCACGGTCACGCGTCACGGTCTTGCGGTAAGAAACGCACGCCTGTGCTCAAACGGGTGCACGTTGGGTGGTCGGCCAAATTGGTCGTGCAGGGGCGCATATGTATCGGCCAGTCCGGGAGGTGCTCGCCTCAAACTCCAACAAACAAACGTAGAAGCACAGTCAGCGGTTTAAATAGTCCGACAGCATGCCAGCATAAACCATTTATACTTTGTATATTTGCAATAATTGACACTGTCACGGCGCCTGGCCTAATTTTAGTCATTAGTCGTGGTGCACAGCGAATTATGTACATAAAGCTGTGTAGATTTCGACGCCTATACGATGCATCCGTATACTCATTCACATAGTAAAATGTTAGTAGTATATTTAAGAATATTTGCGAACAATTAATAAACAAATTCAATTTTCGGTAACATTTTTTTTAAAGTTCAACATCCATTAAGCTCAAGCACTAACAAATGTGTGTATATATATTAGTTATAACCGTCGGTATCTAGTAGATCGCTAGCGAAACCAATCATTTATCTAAGACTGTATACTAAGATAAGGTTATTGCATATCTAAAAAAATATTAGGGAAGTATCTTACATTGCCTAAAACGAAGTAATGCGCCCACCATAAACCGTATCCAGGTATTGCAACACCCGCTGTAATGATTAATAACGGTGGAATTATTTCGAACCACATGATGACAAAATATTTGATTGTATTTTAATGTACAGAAACTTCAGATCATAATAAAAACAATATTAACCGGTTGTCAGATAGGTCGTTTACTCGTTTACAATGATTCTTAACAAAGAGTATCTCTTAAACCTATGGTATAATCAATGACCGCAAACCAGTCACAGTCACTGTATGGGATCGGATTTGGGGCTACTACTACCTCCCCTCCCTTTCTCCGCAATCCCCGCGCGAATGTTCTTAAACTGCATTTACACTACTCAATTTTAAGGGACCAATCGAAAGGTTGGTTGTGGCTTCTACCTGGGGTAAGCAATTATTACACCGCACACCGCACCGATCGTCCTAGATCGGGTCTCTAGCTCCCTAACTCACATTAAACCACCGTTAGTCAGGGTAAGGGTAAAATTGGGTAGTGTAAATCGCGCATTATAGACGTCTTCGTTGGCCGATTGTATGAAATAAATAGACTTTGGTAGACTAAGGGCCTTATACGTGGCAATATTCTGTTGACTCATATTTTCTTTCTAGTAACATTCAATATCGAATCATCATCAAAAATGGCAGACGTCCCGAATGACTGTGATTTTCCTATTTGGGGATTATTACCGAAAAAAGAGACTGGAGTTGTTTCATTTATAAACAAGAATCCAAACTATGATGGAAGGGATACCGTTATTGCCATTTTCGACTCTGGAGTGGACCCTGCAGCGACAGGTTTGCAGGTAAAAAAATGACTTGTCACCGCCACAAATTCATATAAACTAGTAATTTTTTTGTTTTTTGATAATTTTATTTAAATTTTTAGGTGACTCCCAACGGAGATAGAAAGGTCATAGAGAGATTTGACTGCAGCGGTTGTGGGGATGTTGATACTAGCACGATTATAAAAGAAGTTGCAGACGGTTGTATCACCGGCCTTACCGGTCGGAAGTTGAAGGTAACAATTTTATTTTATTTTGGAAAGGTTATTGAGCCCCATTCTTTTCTAAAGTACAAGAAAATTACTGCATTTCTGTAGTAAGTAAATATATAAAACACTATTTTGAGAAATTACATTGTTTTTTTGTTATTCTCTTTTTTTTTAGATAACTCAAAATAAACAAAGTACATACAGCTCTATTTTTGATTTTATGTTTTTTATGTCAAGATTACCATACAGCCATCGAGAATTTCTTTGGCGGCCAACAATTTTTAGTTATTGGAAAGTAGAGAGAAAGGAGGAATATAATAATAATAAAGCCTTTTATTTGATCCATATAGGTTATTTACATTTGAAAAAAGTTGTTAGTTTGTTCGTTGCAATTCTTGATTGTTAATTTAGTAGTATTAGTTTTTATTCAGGTGCATGGATCCCTCTTTGGGTGAAGGCCTCCTCCCGTTTTTCCTATTCTTTCCTAGCTTGAGCTGATTTTGTCCAGTTAATGTTTGCTGTTTGTATAATATCATCACTTCAACGTTTATATGGTCTTTCAATTTTCCTTTTTCCGTATAGTCCTCTCCATTCTGCCAGCCCATTTCCACTTCAGTTTGAGTGCATAGGTTAGAGTGTCAACAGCATTAGTTTTATTCCCCCTTCTCTTCCCGTGGGTGTCGTAAGAGGCGACTAAGGGATATCGGAGCTTCCATCCGCTCTGCTGGTGGTAGGGTGCCTAACACCCGCCTGGTTTGTTACCACCGTGCGCATGGTGAAAAACCCGTGAAGTGCTTCTCGCGCGTTTCGGGGTCAGCCAGCGTACAACCAGGGCTCGAGTGGAGGTTGTCGCGACGGATTCGGTCCAGGGCTAGGCATCCGTGGAACCGATGCCGGGAGGACTGCATCGACCCGCCGGCCAGGGAGACCCGTAGAAACGGCTGTCCCGCTGGCCGCCCGTGGCACAGTACAGGGGCCCGAGCGTTCCTAACCAGTTCGCGAGGCTGCCCCATCATGTCACGCATAATCTCGGGGTGGACCGTCGTGCCGGTTGGTGACCGGGGCGTGGGGTCCCGGCGGCCACTTCCGGGGGGGTGCGGGGGCCCTTCCGTCCGGCGGGTCGGCGTATATCCTCTGCAGGCAATCATTCGGGGAAACATGCCTCCCTAATTTTCCCGGTCTTGTCGCGACAACGTCCACTCGTTTCACGTCTCTTTTTCACTTCCATAATGGCAGCTCCTAAAACAAAGTTTGGACGTTCAGCGGTGCACACCCCCACGCCTTCAACGCTGTTTGAGGTCGAGTTCTGCAACATACGCGGACTCCACTCTAACCTCAACGCTGTCCACCACCATCTTGAGACAGCACGGCCAGCATTGTTGTTCCTGACGGAGACACAAATACTTCCGCCTGCTGACACAGGCTACCTTAATTATCCCGGCTACGTGCTTGAAGAGTCCTTCAAAGCGAAAGCCGGTGTATGCCTGTATGTTCGGGCGGATGTTTGTTGTCGCCGTCTCCGCTGCTTGGAAGATCCCTCCTTCTCCATGCTGGGGGTACACGTCGACTCTGGCCCCCTGGCCAGAGTTTACGTGTGTCTCTACAGATCCCACACCGGCGATGTTGAGACAACTCGACTTTTTGAACACCTTAGTCGGGCAGCAGATGACGCGCAGGAACAATTTCCCAATGCAGAATTGGTGTTTTTGGGGGACTTTAATGCTCACCACAATTTGTGGTTAAGTTCCTCCAAAACTGACCATGCAGGGATCTCCGCTCACGCATTCGCTCTCACGCATGACTTGAAGCAACTGGTTGATCAGCCCACCAGGATCCCAGATATTCCAAGTCAAGCGCCTTCTTTACTGGACCTTCTGCTCACGACCCATCCACAGGGCTATCAGGTTGTGGTAAGAGCCCCCCTGGGCTCGTCAGACCACTGCCTGATATCTGCCAAAGCACCACAGGCCAAGCCTCCGCGTCCAGCAGTGGTCAAGCGCCGTATCTGGCATTATGGGTCGGCAGATTGGGACGGTATGCGTGACTATTTTGCGTCCGTCCCCTGGAAGCAGCGCTGCTTCAGTGACAGGGACCTATCGGCCAGTGCCGTTGCCATTACTGAGGAGATTATAATGGGTATGGAATACTATATTCCTCATTCTGATCTCATCAGTAAGGGCACGCGTAACCTCTGGTTCAATCACGACTGTGCTGAAGCTGCTTCGCGTAAGCAAGCGGCATATCGTGCTTGGATCAGAGGGCGCGCTCTCAAGGATCCCGAGGTCGATTTACTCAAAGCAGCCTACAATTTTGCTTCCAAGGCCTGTAAGAAGGCTTACATTAGAGCGGATGCCCAGCGCGTTGCACGTGTTGGCCAGGAACTTATGACGCATCCTACGGGCTCCCGTAGCTACTGGCGTCTGGCCAAGGCCGTGCAAAAAAACTTCTGCGAGCCCTCGCTGCCACCTCTGAGATGCCCAGACGGAACACTAGCCCATAAGCCGCAGGAGAAAGCCGATTTACTGGCAAAACTCTTTGCGGCTAACTCCCGAATCGATGATTGCAATGCACTGCCACCATCATTACCTCACTGTGGCACAACGATGCCTGATATTAAAATCAGGCAGCGCGAGGTTCGTGCCGAATTGCAATCACTCGACGTCCGGAAAGCTAGTGGACCTGATGGCATCCCAGCAGTAGTACTCAAAAAATGTGCAGCGGAGTTGTCTCCCGTGCTCACGCGCTTGTACCAATGCTCGTATTCTTTGGGGCGTGTGCCGGAGACTTGGAGAGATGCCAATGTGCAACCGGTGCCCAAAAAAGGGGATCGCTCAGACCCGGCAAACTACCGGCCAATAGCAGTCACCTCAGTTTTATGTAAAGTTTTAGAAAAGGTCCTTAATAACCATCTGACCCGCTACCTAGAGGATCACTCCTTGATTAATGATCGTCAATATGGTTTTAGACCGAAACGATCGACGGGTGATCTTCTAGCGTACTTAACTCATATCTGGGGTGAGGCTATCGACAAGCGTGGCGAGTCGTTGGCTATCAGCCTTGACATTGCCAAGGCGTTTGACAGGGTCTGGCACAAAAGCCTTCTCTCCAAGCTTCCGGCATACGGTCTGCCAGCCCAGTTCTGTTCTTGGGTAGCTGACTTCCTGCATGAGCGTAGAATTCGTGTCCTTACGGATGGTAGCAGTTCGCGGTTCATGTCAGTGAATGCCGGCGTTCCCCAGGGCTCCGTCCTATCCCCCACTCTCTTTCTGCTGCATATCAATGACTTAATTCCTCTTGGGAATATTCATTGCTATGCAGACGATAGTACAGTGCATGCGGGGTATCTCGGACAAGCAGCGGCTGGGCTGGCGGTAACCAAGGAGAAACGCGAGAATCTTGTCATTGAACTCAATCAGGCTTTGGACCACATTTCCGAATGGGGTACCAGGAACTTGGTTGAGTTCAATGCCAAAAAAACTCAGGCTTGCGCTTTCACGGCAAAAACATCGTCATTCCTTCCCCTTCCATCTCTTCAGGGCACAACACTACCGCTGCAGAGCAACATTTCCATGCTCGGTATGGAAGTTCGCTCAGACCTGAATCCAAAGAACTACATCGAAACCGTGATCAAAACAGCTTCACGCAAACTCGGAGTCCTGAACAAGGTGCGGCGTTTTTTCACGCCCGATCAACTGTGCCTGTTGTACAAAACGCAAGTGCGGTCCTGCGTGGAATATTGCTCGCACCTCTGGGATGGCTCCGCCAAGTACTTGCTCGATGCTTTGGATAGGTTACAGCGACGAGCGATCCGCATCATAGGCGATGAGGAGGTGACTAAACACCTTGAGCCTCTTCAATTACGCCGTGACGTGGCGTCACTAAGCGCGTTCTATCGTCTGTACCACGGCGAGTGTTCTGAGGAGTTATTCTCTCTTATCCCACCTTCTCCTTTCCTTCAGAGGACCACGCGCGCTGGCCTACGTTGTCATCGTCTAACTGTGGCCACAATTCCAACGCGTACAAAGAAATTTGGTGACTCATTTCTTTGTCGCACTATCCGTAAATGGAATGCTCTGCCCGCTCACGTGTTCCCTCCCTCTTACAACCTGGGATCCTTTAAAAGAGGCGTGAAGAAGCAACATGCAGGCCGGCAGGGTGAGGATGGCTGGTGTGGCAGGTAAAACTGCTGTATCAGCTATCGTCACGTCTGGACTTCACCTTCACTTAACATCAGGTGGGGTGGACTCATTTGTCGGACCTATCTATAAAAAAAAAAAAAAAAAAAAAAAAATCTCTAATTTTAGTGTGCTTGAATCTTATCTAATTTTCTCTTTTTTAGCATGAGTCGTTCCATTGCACTTTGTGTGGATTGTGGATCTGATTTTGTCTTTCGTTTTTTTTTGTGTAAGTCCAAGTTTGTGAGCCATATGTCAGGCATAGTAGAAGGCAAGTATCATGAAGGAGGAATGTATGGGTCTTTAAAGTTTTCTACCAAAATATTTTTATCATACACTTCACTTCTGTAACAGCTCTGGTGCTGCAGGCTCTGGGAATCACTAGGGGTAGGATGGACCAAGACCACAGTGTAGAAAAACCTATTAAAAAGAAAGAAAGTAGGTGAATGAAAAGAATATTACTATTTATTTACTATTATTACACAATTAAAAGCTTTTAATAGATTTTCTAAGGGATTTTGGTGCTTAATTTTTATTCAATGGCTGTATAAAAAAATTCGGCTTTTACCTCATAGACTACTGAAAAACTGTAAAAAAAAATGTTAATTTTCAAAATGGTGTTACTTACTAAGAAAAGTAAATTTTTACAATATCTAATATATAACATTCTCGTGTCACGGTGTGCATAATTGTACTACTCTGAAACAGCTTGACTGATTTTTGTGAAATTTTATATGCATATTGAGTAGGCCTGACAACACCTATTTTTCATCCCCCTAAATGTTAAGGGTGGTCCTTAAATTTGTTTTTTATTGTTTTATTTTTTTTTTTGGTTGGACAAAATTTATTGTTTTTATTTTTTTATGATATATCATACAAAAATACATACAACCCTAAATTTTCACCCTTCTATCAACATCCCCTTTTTTATGGTGGTACGAAGTTTGCTGGGACAGGTTGTTTTTTTCTAAAAAAACTACTAGTGCATAAGTTGAGATAATTTGTTTAATAATGTGGTTAACGGAAATCTTTTCATTAACAAAAGTACAAGTTACATCCATCAAAACTGCAGTTTTTACTTTTAGGGCCAGGAAGTAGAGTTTATCCAGTATTTATAGAGAATCCAAATCAAAAGTTTTTTTTATAGAGTGGATCTAATTTTATTGCTATAAGGGAAGAGTGCTGTTTATTTAAGAACTTGCTATGTATGTCTAATGTACAAATATTTTTATAAAATTGTATGATTAGTTATAACTAACTTTTTTATGAGTTGTCTTTGTCTGTCAACATTCATTGTCATATACACATCACACATTATTATAATTTGCTTATGTACATGTAGGGCCTTAGCCCCCTTTTTAATAAACAAAGAATAAGTTTGGATTAGTTTCTCCATGTTTTGTCGCTGTTTATTGAATGAGAATTGGTATTTCAGTAATGTGAACAAAACACGGCGTAACTAGTCTAAAGCCGCGTATCCACTAGAGGCAGCCTCGCGTCGAGCGGCCTCGTCTTGAAGCAAATAGCCTCGGTTTGAGGCTGCTCGCTCTGAGGCAATGGCTACGGATCAGCTCGAGGCGTGTCGCCTCAGCTTGATCCGCTGGCAGCGCACTGCGCAGTTAAAAGCCAAAACGCGTTGGCACCAGACGCGCGTCGAGGAGCTGCTGCTTTAATAGCAAGAACCATTATTAACAAAAAGAGGAGGCAACAAAAAGCTATACAAAAGAGGAAGCATCGCTGGTGGATAAAAGAATTATACCGCAATAGATCTATAGATGGATGGTGCTATTGGACATGACGTTGGAAGGTGGCGATAGTTTTCGAAATTTTAGCTACCGTCTCCATTAAACACACGGCTCGGACTGAGGCGCCTTTGAGCACGGCACAGAAACCGACAAAATATGCCTCGGCTCGCGGCGACGAATTTGCCTCGCGTCGCGGCGTGCCTCAGGTTGAGGCAGCGTCTCCACTTGCGCAGCCTCGGAGTGAGGAAGCCGCTCGACCCGAGGCTGCCTCTAGTGGATACGCGGCTTTAGCTTATTCCTTGTTTATTAATATGTGTGTATGAGTTTTAATATATTTTTTTAATTAATTTAAGTGTGTAATGAAAAAAGCTTTGTTATACAGATTCCTGAGTCATGGAGTAATCCATCAGGTGCTTGGCGTATTGGAATCCTTTATCCATTTAGTTTATACCCAACAAAGCTCAAGGAGCGCATCCAGGAACATCGCAAAGAACACATTTGGGATGTTGGACATAAGACAGCATTTGCTGAAGCCAACAAATGCTTACAGGACTATGAAAATGACGGCTGTGAGTTTTGTTTATTTTAATTCAATAATGGATTGCCAAGGAAGAATGTTAAATCTACACTAACATTATAAAGCTGAAGTTTGTTTGTTTGTTTGGTTGGTTGATTACCTTAAATCTCAGGAACTACTGAATCAAATAGAAAAAATTTTTTTGTGATAGATAGCCTATTCGAGGATGGTTATAGGCTATATAACATCATGATAAGACTAGAAGGAGCGGAGCATCAATGAAAAATGTTGCGAAAATCGAAAAAAAAATCCTTTAAGAGCTTTTGTTGCATGCTTTGCATAAACTGTTAAAGTTACACAAAAATCGTGCAGGAGGACTTTGTTCTCCTTTAATAGTTCTTTAAAAAACTCCACAATAGCATATGCCTATCTTTTAAGATTGATTCACTATAACTTTTTTTGGTAAATAAAGTTGTTCTTAAATAATGCATTATTTGCAAATGTGTTTTTGTCAACATAATAATTATATCTTATCAAAATTAACACATAACATAAGTAATTTTGATCAAAATTTATCTTGTCTTCAGTTGATTTCAATAAATATATTAAGAGATATCATAGTTTTAAAATAACTCCACACCAAAATAATCACCATGCACACATTTATGTTGTCCAATTTCTATGTTTGTGACTCAATCACACAAAAACTACTGAACGGATTTATATGAAATTTTGTGCACATATAGTTTATGACCTGGTTTGAGACAGGACTATTTTTATCCCGGAAAAGTTAGGTTGCAAGGGATTTTCAAAAAACTAAAGTTGTGGCTGGCCGTTACATGCAATAAGAATGTAAGCCTCGGGTGCCTGTACATGAAATAGATTTGCAATTAAACCACTTTTTCCTTTCGCTAGCCAGCCTTGTCCAAGTTTTCCCCGCTAACTGAACTATGTCGTCCTCCCCATTTAGTTTTTCGTTAAAATCGGTGAACTCTATCAATTACAATTTAAAACCACACAGAAGAACAGTTATATAATTTCATACATAATTTTACTATCAGTGCTTATAATAGATGTTGCTGAAATTATCTACATTGTAGCAATGTTTTCTATTGTTTTATGTAGCTTCAACATAGGTGTGTAATGTATGTTTTTGTGTGTGTGTGTGTTTGTATGCGTGTATCTGTGTGTGTATATATGTGTGCGTGTACTTACGAAATAAAATAATGTCAGTCAGTAGATATATCTAGTTAGTTATAAAAATATTTTCAAGTTGTAATTTTATAATCTGAAAAGGTACTTAATTTGTATTGCAGCATCAAAGAGCTCCAATCTTAGCCTCATGGAAAAGTTTCAAAAAGAAGAATTGGAAGCTAGAGTTGAATTTCTTCAGAATGCAGAAAAAAAATATAGTGATATTGGCCCTGCATATGATTGTGTTCTCTTTCATGATGGAAAAGTCTGGCGGTAAGGTTAAGTTTAAGTAACAAATGCAATAACAACTTTGAAGTTTTGAGATCTAGCTACTTTATCCTGTGAAGAGTAATTATAACTATGTTTTCATTTCTAATTGAAATTGAAGAAAGTTCTTAAATATATTTTATTATTTCTATTACCAGTGCATGCATTGATACATCAGAGTCTGGAGATTTGGCATCTGGCCCATTTCTTGGAGAGTACAGCATTACTCAGGAACACACTCAATTAACTCCACTTGACGAGATGACTATCAGCATTAATGTCCATGATGAGGGACAAACTCTTGAAGTTGTTGGAATGTGTTGTAAGTTATATTTTCCTTTTTAATTTGATTGCATGAAATTCACGTCTTGATCTTTAAAGTTTTATGCATGATTCTTTTTTAAAGTTGAAAATTTAAATATCTATTTTGTTTCTAAAATGAAGTTTTGGAAATACATAAATACCTGCTTTCAGGCTGTCACCTACAATTGTTTTTGTGTATAGGGCATATTATATCTCCTACCTTGCTTTTACTATTTTCATTTACAAGTCAGCAGCTGGTGCATTTTATGTTTTTCTTTCACTGCCAGTCCTCAATTGGAGACTGTAATACAATTTTACTTGAATGTTTCTAAGATCTGGAATACTTCTACCTTAATTATTTTGTTGACCATCTCCCAGGTGAAAAATTTAGCTCAGTTTAGAATTTTTACATTGTACTTAATTTTGTTGCGGTTTAGCACATGTAGATGGTTTTATGTGTAGTGAATTAACTTTTTTTTTGTTATTTTTGAATGTTATCCATACAGTTTTTCATTTTCCTAACCTTGAGATTAGATCAAAAATTTCCATCTTGTAGTTAATAGAATAAGATAATATTATGAAAGTTTTTTTATTGTTTATTTAATTATTTGCACATGTACAGTATAGGATCTTAAACAATTATTTTAGAATGGTACATGACCCTGTCAGGGTGTTGCAAGTACAATATCTACATATATAGACAACTATTAAACAGTTTCAGTTTTAAACAAGTTAGTGAGCCTTCTGTGACAGTTTCACTTATCGTTCATAAATTCATTTACCGAATAGTATGCTTTTTTAATAAGATGTTGTTTGAATTTCATTTGTATTTATGTTGCTTTCTCTTTTAATTTCCATCGGAATTTTATAGTTGTTTAATTTTATTGTCATCTACAATTTTTTCATTAGCAACCCACGGTACACACGTTGCGGCAATTGCTGCTGGTTACTTTCCGGACAATCCTGAGTTGAACGGCGTAGCTCCTGGTGCTAAGATTGTCTCCTTGACTATTGGAGACAGTCGACTGGGGTCCATGGAGACGGGCACTGCTTTGGTCCGAGCATGTATTAAAGTCATGGAACTTTCAAAAAAGATGAAAATTGATGTTATCAACATGAGTTATGGAGAACATGCACACTGGTCAAACGCTGGGTAAGAAAATTTAATTTGCAGTAATTAAAAATGTAATTTGAGCAACAAGTAAAAATTCATTGAGAAAAACCCTTTTGAGCTTGAGCAGTGTGACCTTTTTAGTTGTCTTTAAAATGTGTACTTAAAAATATGATTGCACTGCCAAAACAGGAATTAAAAGATTTTTATAGTAGTCGTGTCTTTTTTTTTCAAATACTTAGTAATATACAAATGAGAACTTGTAATTTCTATAAATTGAAAGTTGCTATTGATAGATATTTGGAACTAAATTTAAAATATTATTATGAAGTCACTTTGGTACCTATTGTGTAGCCACATCACTTTTCGGGTGCTAGGCACAATGAATATCCTAAAAGTTGCTCAAGGGTGATATTGGAGTCGATTCTGGCGTGATTCTCTAAACTTAAAGCTAAATTTAATATCAGTCTCTCCTTTTCATACTGTATAGAGAATGACAAGGATACACTGTTGTCAAATTTAAGTTTAGGTTTAGAAAATCATGCCAGAATCGACACCATTGTTGTTGTTGAGACGCGTGAGTGACGTGATATGCTCGTATCGACATCAGTTTCTGGGTGCTAAGCACTTATTATTAGGAGAATGTTTTGGCGAGATCCTATGCTCAGTAGTGTAAAAAATAACAAAGATAAAGGGAGTCAAAGTTTGGGTCGTCACTTCTAAGTAAAAATTGTACCAAGCTGTGACGTCATGGGACATTTCAATAAAAAAATTACGTGTCCTGTGTACTAATTAATAATCTACCTGATAGACAAAGGAAAAGTTAGCTGTCATCCCTATCATCTAAAAGGTGGTCAAGGGTGATATTGATATGTTGACGTGATGGGTTGACACTTACAATTCACTGATCAAGTGCAAGATGCTGCACAATACATCCTATTAACATGTTATTACTTGTGAGTGTTGACTCGCTGTGTGCCTGACAGCCTGACACACTGGTTGTATTTGTAGTTTATAGGATGTAATTAAAAAATGGCATTTATTATAAAATTTATTTATTTTTGTTGGTGAACCATAATAAAAAAAAAATGTTGTTTAGGCGCGTGGGCGACGTCATATGCTCGGTGGTGAACCGGTACGGGTGCGCGTGGGTGGTGTCGGCCGGCAACCACGGGCCTGCGCTGTGCACAGTAGGCGCGCCTCCGGACATCGCGCAGCCCATACTTATTGGTGAGATATTTCTTTTTTTTTGAGACACGCAGTTTTCGCTTTTTCAATGGCGCTCCGCACCTTTCAGTCGTAGCGTTATATTGTATAGCCTATAGCCTTCCTCAATGCATGCACTATCTAAGATAAATTAAAATGTTGATATCAGTAGAATATTGACGTCATATAGTTATATTACGTGGAGATCGTTAATATTAAAACGTGCTTAGGTGTCGGTGCGTATGTGTCGCCGGAGATGATGTCGGCTGCGTACTCGATGCGCGCGCGGCTCGGCGGTGGCGCTTTCAGCTGGAGTTCGCGCGGACCCGCGGCCGACGGCGCGCGCGGTGTCAGCGTGTGCGCGCCCGGCGGCGCCGTCACCTCCGTCGCCAGGTACTAGCCAGCTGCAGCTCGCGCGGGCCCGCGGCCGACGGCGCGCGCGGTGTCAGCGTGTGCGCGCCCGGCGGCGCCGTCACCTCCGTCGCCAGGTACTAGCCAGCTGCAGCTCGCGCGGGCCCGCGGCCGACGGCGCGCGCGGTGTCAGCGTGTGCGCGCCCGGCGGCGCCGTCACCTCCGTCGCCAGGTACTAGCCAGCTGCAGCTCGCGCGGGCCCGCGGCCGACGGCGCGCGCGGTGTCAGCGTGTGCGCGCCCGGCGGCGCCGTCACCTCCGTCGCCAGGTACTAGCCAGCTGCAGCTCGCGCGGGCCCGCGGCCGACGGCGCGCGCGGTGTCAGCGTGTGCGCGCCCGGCGGCGCCGTCACCTCCGTCGCCAGGTACTAGCCAGCTGCAGCTCGCGCGGGCCCGCGGCCGACGGCGCGCGCGGTGTCAGCGTGTGCGCGCCCGGCGGCGCCGTCACCTCCGTCGCCAGGTACTAGCCAGCTGCAGCTCGCGCGGGCCCGCGGCCGACGGCGCGCGCGGTGTCAGCGTGTGCGCGCCCGGCGGCGCCGTCACCTCCGTCGCCAGGTACTAGCCAGCTGCAGCTCGCGCGGGCCCGCGGCCGACGGCGCGCGCGGTGTCAGCGTGTGCGCGCCCGGCGGCGCCGTCACCTCCGTCGCCAGGTACTAGCCAGCTGCAAATCGCGCGGGCCCGCGGCCGACGGCGCGCGCGGTGTCAGCGTGTGCGCGCCCGGCGGCGCCGTCACCTCCGTCGCCAGGTACTAGCCAGCTGCAGCTCGCGCGGGCCCGCGGCCGACGGCGCGCGCGGTGTCAGCGTGTGCGCGCCCGGCGGCGCCGTCACCTCCGTCGCCAGGTACTAGCCAGCTGCAGCTCGCGCGGGCCCGCGGCCGACGGCGCGCGCGGTGTCAGCGTGTGCGCGCCCGGCGGCGCCGTCACCTCCGTCGCCAGGTACTAGCCAGCTGCAGCTCGCGCGGGCCCGCGGCCGACGGCGCGCGCGGTGTCAGCGTGTGCGCGCCCGGCGGCGCCGTCACCTCCGTCGCCAGGTACTAGCCAGCTGCAGATCGCGCGGGCCCGCGGCCGACGGCGCGCGCGGTGTCAGCGTGTGCGCGCCCGGCGGCGCCGTCACCTCCGTCGCCAGGTACTAGCCAGCTGCAGCTCGCGCGGGCCCGCGGCCGACGGCGCGCGCGGTGTCAGCGTGTGCGCGCCCGGCGGCGCCGTCACCTCCGTCGCCAGGTACTAGCCAGCTGCAGCTCGCGCGGGCCCGCGGCCGACGGCGCGCGCGGTGTCAGCGTGTGCGCGCCCGGCGGCGCCGTCACCTCCGTCGCCAGGTACTAGCCAGCTGCAGCTCGCGCGGGCCCGCGGCCGACGGCGCGCGCGGTGTCAGCGTGTGCGCGCCCGGCGGCGCCGTCACCTCCGTCGCCAGGTACTAGCCAGCTGCAGCTCGCGCGGGCCCGCGGCCGACGGCGCGCGCGGTGTCAGCGTGTGCGCGCCCGGCGGCGCCGTCACCTCCGTCGCCAGGTACTAGCCAGCTGCAGCTCGCGCGGGCCCGCGGCCGACGGCGCGCGCGGTGTCAGCGTGTGCGCGCCCGGCGGCGCCGTCACCTCCGTCGCCAGGTACTAGCCAGCTGCAGCTCGCGCGGGCCCGCGGCCGACGGCGCGCGCGGTGTCAGCGTGTGCGCGCCCGGCGGCGCCGTCACCTCCGTCGCCAGGTACTAGCCAGCTGCAGATCGCGCGGGCCCGCGGCCGACGGCGCGCGCGGTGTCAGCGTGTGCGCGCCCGGCGGCGCCGTCACCTCCGTCGCCAGGTACTAGCCAGCTGCAGCTCGCGCGGGCCCGCGGCCGACGGCGCGCGCGGTGTCAGCGTGTGCGCGCCCGGCGGCGCCGTCACCTCCGTCGCCAGGTACTAGCCAGCTGCAGCTCGCGCGGGCCCGCGGCCGACGGCGCGCGCGGTGTCAGCGTGTGCGCGCCCGGCGGCGCCGTCACCTCCGTCGCCAGGTACTAGCCAGCTGCAGCTCGCGCGGGCCCGCGGCCGACGGCGCGCGCGGTGTCAGCGTGTGCGCGCCCGGCGGCGCCGTCACCTCCGTCGCCAGGTACTAGCCAGCTGCAGATCGCGCGGGCCCGCGGCCGACGGCGCGCGCGGTGTCAGCGTGTGCGCGCCCGGCGGCGCCGTCACCTCCGTCGCCAGGTACTAGCCAGCTGCGTTGGTGGCGTACGGGGAAAATACGCCGCGTTTTGATTGGGTACGTAAGCGTGACATCACGTTCGGATGACAAACTTGGTGAAACAATGTATCCCTGTTGGTCAAAATCTGGAGACGTGTCACACGCATATGCTGTAATACTACTTACTTACCAAGGCTTACAAGTGCATTTGTATGCAATCTCTAAGAGGGGTTCTCTTCGGATGAGGCTAAGAACTCACTGAGCGCGTTCCACCCGCATAACCCGCACAAGTCCAAAACTCGCATAGAATGAAATTGTAAGTAATGCACAATAGCAAATTTCATAGCCGTGATTTCCATCGGTGGCACGCGTTGAAGATTCGGCGGGCATTGCCCGATCTTTTCTTGTTCAGATTACGAACTTCTGGAACCGCTCAAAACTGTGATCTTGTGAAATTTGACATAAAACAACTTTGCGCTGCCGTGGCAAGTGCGGCTAACAACCGCTCAGTTTTGCTTACTTATTTAATAGCTTATCCCGTGACGACGATAATAGTAATTTGGATCCTAAATATGTACACATTTAGAAGCACTGGAATGCACAGAAGTTACTGTAAAGCCGTAAGTTGTAATATGTACGCAGGTTATCGTAATATAATTCTCAAACACTTGTTTTGTTTCAGGTTTACATTAAGAAATTCACAGCTAATGAACGGCACTTCTATGGCAGCGCCTCACGTCGCCGGCGTAGTTGGTGAGTAAAATAGCGTGGGCAATTTGTGCTGAATTAATGATGACATGAATATGTATGAGTATATGAATAGTCGTCAGGGAAAGTCAGTGAAATCGAGGGGCTACCTGGAATGTTAGGAAAAAAATTTCAATTTACATAGAAAATTGTCCTAGTGAGTGTAAAATGAGAGATATAATTTAATTTTAATCACATAGCAATCAAAAGTTGCAGGTGTAGGTTAAATCCTTTATTTCAAAGTTCAATCTCATAAATTTAACTTACCAACAAGATTTAGTAACATAGCAAGCTTAAAGTCGGGTCACCAGAAAAAGTTTTTTGAAAATATTCAACAAATATACATACACTTAACTTTGTTTCTGAAACATTTAACTGCTAGATGTTTAAATCTAAAGAAAAGTTTACTAGAAAAAATCCACGCGGACCAGGCAGCGGACGGGACTCGAACCTCTTGCAGCAGCTCGCCTTGCAGCTTAAGGCTAGGAAAATTTCGAAGCGGCGAATAGGGCCGTGGTAGCATAATGGTCAGTGCATTCGCCCGGATTGCGAAGGGTGCGGGTTCGAGTCCCGTCCGCTGCCTGGTCCGCGTGGATTTTTTTCTAGTAAACTTTTCTTTAGATCTGAAACATGTTTCTCTACACACGACGTCTACCACTCACGTGGCTGTCGTACACAGAATACCCCATGTTCCATCCCATGTTCAAACACTACGATAAATGTGAAAATTGACAAAAGTTATTACATTTTATGTCAAAATTTAAACGTCAAAGTGAAAATTTGCATTTGTAGCTTAGTTTAGGAACGGAGCCACCGCTAACGAGTTGTCAAAAATGGCCGATAAAACAATACCCTACCTCTCGACCGCGCGAGGAGATTTGTGTACGTGTTTACCATCAGGGTAGGAAATTAAAAACGTTGTAGATGGAAACAAAAATGTGTAGTGAGGTATGAGGAGTTGAAGAGCTCGATGGCGCAGGTCGTTGAAGTTAAGCAGCTTTCGCAGTGGTCGGTCATTGGATGGGTGACCAAAAATGTTCTATCTCGAGTTCCTCCGTGCTTCGGAAGACACGTTAAGCCGTTGGTCCCGGCTGCATCTGTAGTCGTTAGCACCCGCCAATCCGCACTGGGCCCGCGTGGTGGGTTATTGCCCAATCTCCCTATTCCATCCATAGCGAAGGCCTGTACCCTAGCAGTGATAAGAAGAATCATAGATGAATGTCATAGTGTATAATAGAAGCCTGAGAACAAAAACTGTAGTCTACACTTCAGCTCTACACCGAAGCGAAGCGAGGGCGGGCAGCTAGTCTATGTAATTAGGCAGGCATAGGTCATTTATGTAACCAACAAATATTTTTCTTAATTCGCAGCGGCATTGGTGTCTGGTTTAAAGGCGAAGAATTTACCTTACTCACCTTACTCTATAAAGCGGGCGTTGGAGAATTCTGCCACGTATTTGAGTCATGTGGAGCCTTGGGCGCAGGGAAGCGGTCTTGTTAACATCGAAAAGGTGATTATCTTTATTTTATTTCTTATTTATTATTAGGAAGACCAAGTGGTAATGTAAAAACAAGATATAATTTTAGTAATAACAAATAGCCAAGTATAGGTCCTCCCAGATAACATCAGATTAATGTTTTTTGAGCATGTAACTTCTCGATGTTTAAATCTAAAGAAAATTTTACTAGAAAAAATCTGTTGTCTGTAAAGTGGTTTTCTGACGAAAGTTAAACGTGACGTTTTTTTAGAATGTACATAGTTTTTACAAGTATGAATGTGCTTTAAGCAATTGTTTTACAACTTTTAAACATGTGTGATATCATTATCGTTGCTATAAACAAATGACACCACATTCACTTTTCACTGCACTTCATACTTGACGAAAACATGTAAATCTATTATTGTATAGCAGCTGTCCACGCGGACGCTTCGCTCACTCAAGTAGGAGAGAGACAGATGTCGAACGCTGCGGCCGATTGTGCCTCTTTGTCGCTCGTTGCGCGCTCTCGCTTGCACTTCAAGCCTTAAATGGAACGCCTCAGAGCGAGGTAATGCCGCATGAGTCATGTTTTTGCGTGCAGCCGGCTCCATCAAATTATATGACGTTGTCACGTCAAAAAGTCCACGCGGAACAGGCAGTAGACGGGACTCGAACCCGTGCCTGCTTTGGCCGACGCGTTGTGGATGAGTGTACCACTTGGCCCTGCTGCCGCTGGCCCTGTGAGTGAGACTGCGACCTTGTGTGCGCTCATTGCCACCCTTTTTACACTGTTCAGTGCCACCGCCACAGCGCACTTCCGCGGTTATGCCAAACTCTCTGATTATAATTTGTACCTATATTCCACACAATCCGGACCACCTCAATCAATTGACGGACTTCTTCAATCGGGTTCAAAATTACATAGATAATCATAATAATGACACATTCTTAATTTTAGGAGATTTTAACGTTACTAAGGCTATGTGTCAGTTTGACCCAGACTTAAACAGTATGTCCCTTTTTAGTAACGAAAGTGAATTAGCGTTTTTGGTAGCGGACATTCTAAATATGTCGAATTTAAAGCAATACAACTCTATTCCTAATGCCAATTACAAATTTTTCGAATTTATTTTTAGTAATACTTACTGTAATATTAAGCTTAATTTGAACCCATTAATCAAAGAAGATGCTCATCACCCCACCATTGATATAAATCTGTCAGTGAAAGATGTAACCTTTACGTTGTAATCCAACTTTTCGTAAACCTTTATTTTACTCAGCTGATTATGACAGTATTAAACATGAACTTACAGACATAAGTTCGCTTGATGAATATAAAAATTAAGTAATTTCGAAAGTTTAATTAGTTATTTTGGATGATTTATTTTTGATTATTATACTTTCTCTCTGCTGAGATCGAGAGCACACAAAATAGAAAAAGAATGTATTTCTGTTTATATAAGAGTTACAGACGACATTATAAGGAGGAATCCGAAATTCTTTTGGACCTATGTAAACTGCAAAAAAGTAAAGTCTGGTTTACCTGATACTTTGACATACAAAGATATAACTACCCGACACGTTAAAGAAATTTGTAATTTATTTAATGATTATTTTAACTCTGTTTTTATTCAACATGAATTCATTCCCTCCGGTTTGATGAAATGAAAAAGAGTGCCGGCAATGATGGGATCCACCCATTGTTCCTTTCCAGATGCTCAAAAGAATTAGCTACCCCAATTAACTGCATATGTAATAAATCAATTGAAACAGAAACATTCCCTGATATATGGAAGAGAACTTTAATTACTCCAATACCTAAAAATGATAGGGTTGATGATATTACTCAGTATAGACCTATTGCTAAACTTTGTATACTTGGTAAACTATTAGAAAAAATTGTCACGGATCAATTATCTATCGCCGCTCGTAATTTTATAACACCATATCAACATGTTTTTTTCCGAGGAAGATCTGTTGCCTATGCCACAGCAGTGGGGACATTAATAGGCTGATGATGATGATGATGGAAATTAAAAAACATTAATAAATTACAAGTCTTTTATAAAAAACGTTTTTTCTTCAGGCTTTCGAACATCTAACAACTTATTCCGCGGAATCCGAACGCGATGTCACGTTCAACATTCAGTGTGGCACCGGCAACGCTAAGGGGATCCTATTGAGACCTAAATTGAACGATGTGCCCAAGGACATAGGGATCACGGTCGAGCCCCAGTTCCTACAGAACCACCAAGACGAGGAGAGTGAGTGTTTTTTCATTTTGAAATGTTATATTTTATATATTTATATTTGTATTATTATTCCTTTTCCACCATAGGTTGCCTGGAAGAGATTGCTGGTTAGCAATAAGGCCGCCTATTGTGTTCGTTAAAATTCTGGGAAAAGCTATAGTTTTAAGTCTTAAGAGCCTGCGCTGCGTTAAGCGGGAGCACGGAGCGGGCGTCTGCTCCGCGTGTTTGTTTCATGTTATTGCAGCAGCGCTGCGTGGCGGGTTTCTATGAAATGACAGAAAAAATTCAAGCGGAACGGACGCTCGCTCCGTGATCGCTTAACGCAGCGCAGGCTCATAATGTCACTTTTTTTAATTATGATTTTTTAATGCGTATGACGTTCAACCTATTGAACAAGCTTTTTTAGGGTTTGTTTACCTTTTGGCTCAAAGAAAGTAGAAGAGTATAGATAATATGATAAATTATTTGTTTTGTAGAGCATTTCTATCTAGGCTTCTTTTAGGAATCAAGGAGATCTTTTTATATGACACGACATATACAAAATTTATTAATGTTCAATTAGATTTCACAAGACTCGTTGATATTATTTATAATTCTAGGTTCGAAAAGTAAATCAAGTGGATTTAATAAGATTGTGCTTAAAAAGCAGTTCTCGTTGCGTGGTATGTTTTTCAGTGCCCTGTTTTCTTCACTATCCAACGATATTAAATACCTAGATGCACCACGGGCGCTCAAAATGTGTCCCAATAAAGAAGTGCTTGAGCACCACTCAAGCACTTCTTGGCTCGCAGTCACGCGTGGACCGTTGAAAAATCAATATGCCGCAGAGTTTCGTGAAAAAATGCAAAAAAAAAATCTAATCATTAATTTAATTTAACACTTTTAAAGCAAATTAATTATTTTATTAGTTCTAATACTTACTATAATAATGATTTAATATAAAATATTTTTAATATTCAAATGCATGGTCGGTTATATAGCCGTCTCTTTTCCTCGCGGTCCGTACCTGCTATATTGCTAACAGCGCATTTAGAATTGCGCGTAGGGTCAAAGAAATAAGGTCTATATTTTTATGGTTTTTGACTACGCGATCATCTTACGCAGCTCCGTGGATCGTTCAGTATACCTTTTGGACATGTTTCGCCCACGATTTTGTTCGTGTTGTTGTATCTAAGGTATTTAATATCGTTGTCACTATCATAATAGATTAGATGAGATCTAGTAACTTGGACAAGTAGTTTCAGGTATTCCAATATAGGAGTATTATTTTCTCTCTTTCTTTCTTGTAATTTTTACCTATTGGTTCTATTGCAATACATCTAAATAGTGTTTATCACAAGTACTTTATTTAAGTAAATTAAATTTTATACAGGAATAAAGTAATCTATTAATTTTTCTAAAATAAGACGTGCCTCTTTCCATATCTACGTAAAATGCTTTATAATTTTGTTGTTTATTTTAACGCATTGGGAAAGGTTGCAAATTAAATTCGTTTCATTTTTTTGTCTTGCAGCCATAATAGCCCTTTTTTCATATTTTCCATTCGAGCTGTTGATAGTTTAATATTATTGATTTTCTTTCAATTGATCCAGAAAGATCTTAAACAATTATTGTCTGAAAGTATCGAATGACACTTCAACGTCTTATTTTTTTACATTATGTTCGATGTTTATAACTTTTTTCAGGTTGTGTTTTGTGACTGTGAAACTATAGGTTTATTAACATCAAATATGAATGAAATAAAAAAAAAATTGTTTTATTTATTAGCAGTTTAAACATGTTTATAATAAAGTTAGTAAATGTAGGAAATAAAAATTAATTAATATGGCAATTTGTAGACAGAGAGGGGTTATTATAACTAACTAAAACTTGACAATATTTTGACTCAAAATTTACCGATCACCTTCCTCTGTAGTTCTCCTTTTTCTTTCACTACAGGACATTGGCTAAATTTCTGTGGAAAACGGAATGAGCCACAGACAAAAGAAAAAAAATACTTGACTTAACGCACACAACATCTGAGTGGGCGTATCCAACATCGCTAACATATTTTATTAGCTATGTTTTCACGCACACCAATAACACATTTTCGAACAGGGGTAAAGATAGTATAGATATCTAACATGTCGTGTATGCCGAACAGATACAACAAAACCTATGTAGCGTGTGGTGTGTTGCAGACAAGTCGATAATTCCGAAGCAGATCTCGTTCGGTATCAGGCTGGTTCTGTCGTGCGACGCGGCGTGGATATCGCTGCCCTCTTACTTGGACATGAGCAACGCTTCCAGGCCTATAGCAGTTAGAATAGACACTACTGCTTTACCGCCGGGACCGCATTACGCGAGGTTAGTACAAAACATACTGGTGTACAGACAGACAAGTTGATAATTCCGAAGCAGATCTCGTTCGGTATCAGGCTGGTTCTGTCGTGTGACGCGGCGTGGATATCGCTGCCCTCTTACTTGGACATGAGCAACGCTTCCAGGCCTATAGCAGTTAGAATAGACACTACTGCTTTACCGCCGGGACCGCATTACGCGAGGTTAGTACAAAACATACTACTATACAGACAGACAAGTCGATAATTCCTAAGCAGATCTCGTTTGGCATCATGCTGGTTCTATCGTGCGAAGCGGCGTGGATATCGCTGCCTACTTTAATATGAGCATCGCTTCCAGGCCTATAGCAGTTAGAATAGACACTGCCGCTTTACCGCCGGGGCCGCATTACGCGAGGTTAGTACGTATACTAACCTACCTGCCTACTATACCTGTTTTACAAATCTTGCAATGTGTTAACAGTTCGCCAGCTTTTCATTATGTATACCATATTAGAATTATATTTGTGTGTCGTGATCTGTAGCGACGTGTCGACACCGTACTCACTCTTAACTGTACAAAATGTGTGAAAACGATAGCTTTCTGACGCGTCACGACACAAAACGATAGTTCAGCCCCTCTAGCATGACCACCGAAACGGGATATGAAAAAGCGATATATAGGCATTAACTGTCAGACTCCTGTCAATCTCCACTGTAGTTTGACAGTTAATACCGATATATCGCTTTATCATATCCCGTTTCGGTGGTCATGCTAGAGGGGCTGGTTATAATATTGTTTGTTGGTTGTTATTTTTTTTTTTATTTATAAACGTACATTAAACAGCCAAAGGCTAGCAAAAATGTGCACAGCTGAATAACATATAAGTAAACCTTAGTTACCAAAAAAGGAAACATAAAATAAAGAAAAAAAAACATTGATGAAATAGTCTTCAATCCTAAGTGATAAAACAAAGCGGGCGAAAGGAATGAAAATTTGTTATTACCAGAGAAAAGTCACTAATTGGGTACGAGTCTAATAAACATTCATGTATCTGCAATCAACCAAAATGAAATAAAAACATGCATAAAATAAACAATAAATATGTATATGTATAAAATTAATATATACAGGAACAATGAACCTTAAACTAAAAACCTTAAAAAATATAATATAATAACTAAAATATATTACTAAAAGGAGTCCCTTTAGGCAAGGTTCCGAAGATACTGGCAGCGTTCCCCCTTTGAATAGCTAGGCTAATTCGTTGTCCGAGGTAGTTGCCAGCTCTTCGGTCTCCGATGACGTCGACTAACCTTTTTGATGTTTCCTTAAAAAACCTCATAGCGCTAGGACCCCACGGACCAAGGGTCTCGACACCGAATGGGACAAATAAAATATAAATAAATATGTATAAATATTTAAAAATTACAAGGGGAGATAAAGTGTCAACCTCAAATCATTTTAAAATTTCTGTTTTGATCCAAAAAATATATCTATGTCTCTAAATTTTGAATTGTATTGCGCAGTATCAACGCTTACGACGTGCGGTGCATAGAGAAGGGCCCCGTGTTCTATGTGCCGGTGACGGTACTGCAGCCGGGGGCGTTGCAGCTGCAGCCTGCACTGCAATGCACCCGCGAGCTGTTCCGCCCCGCAGACATTCAGCGCCGACTGCTCATTGGTCAGTGCCAAGCAAACAATCACTACATCATCATCATCATCAGCCTATTAATGTCCCCACTGCTGGGGCCTTCCCTATGGATGGAATAGCGAGATTGGGCCATGACCATTATGCTACCGCGGCCTTGACGACCGTGTCGAATTTTATCTAGCCTTTATTAAGCTGCAAATCTCTTCGCATTGTAGGTAACCCATAATGTCTAATGAATACCTTATGAGCTGTTCCGCCCCGCAGACATTCAGCGTCGACTGCTCATCGGTCAGTGCCAAGCAAACAATCACTACATCATCATCATCATCAGCCTATTAATGTCCCCACTGCTGGGGCCTTCCCTATGGATGGAATAGGGAGATTGGGCCATGACCATTATGCTACCGCGGCCTTGACGACCGTGTCGAATTTTATCTAGCCTTTATTAAGCTGCAAATCTCTTCGCATTGTAGGTAACCCATAATGTCTAATGAATACCTTATGAGCTGTTCCGCCCCGCAGACATTCAGCGTCGACTGCTCATCGGTCAGTGCCAAGCAAACAATCACTACATCATCATCATCATCAGCCTATTAATGTCCCCACTGCTGGGGCCTTCCCTATGGATGGAATAGGGAGATTGGGCCATGACCATTATGCTACCGTGGCCTTGACGACCGTGTCGAATTTTATCTAGCCTTTATTAAGCTGCAAGGCAGCGCCATCTCTTCGCATTGCAGGTAACCCATAATGTCTAATGAATACCTTTTGAGCTGTTCCGCCCCGCAGTCATCCAGCGCCGACTGCTCATCGGTCAGTGCCAAGTAACCAATCATTACATCATCATCATCACCAGCCTATTAATGTCCCCACTGCTGGGGCCTTCCCTATGGATGGAATAGGGAGATTGGGCCATGACCATTATGCTACCGCGGCCTTGACGACCGTGTCGAATTTTATCTAGCCTTTATTAAGCTGCAAGGCAGCGCCATCTCTTCGCATTGTAGGTAACCCATAATGTCTAATGAATACCTTTTGAGCTGTTCCGCCCCGCAGACATCCAGCGCCGTCTGCTCATCGGTCAGTGTCAAGCAACCAATCACTACATCATCATCATCAGTCTTAATGTCCCCACTGTTGGGGCACAGGCCTTCCCTATGGATGGAATAGGGAGATTGGGCCATGACTCACCACGCGGGCCCAGTGCGGATTGGCGGGTGCTAACGACTGCAGATGCAGCCGGGACCAACGGCTTATCGTGCCTTCCGAAGCACGGAGGAGCTCGAGATAGTAATTTTTGGTCACCCATCCAATGACCGACCACTGTGTAAGTTGCTAAGTTCAACGATCGCAGCCGAACGCGCTAACCACTTGCGCCATCGAGCTCCTTAATCACTACATAGTATAAAGCAAAGTCGCTTCCCGCTGTCTGTCCATATGTATGCTTAGATCTTTAAAACTACGCAACGGATTTATGCGGTTTTTTTTAATAGATAGAGTAATTCAAGAGGAAGGTTTATATATGTATAATATATGCATAATATAGTAGAGAAACACTGATAATACAAGCCTGAGAAAATAAAACTAGTATACATTACAGCTCTACACCGAAGCGAAGCGAGGGCGGGCCACTAGTTAGGAATAATAAGAGGCCCTGTCAAACAAAACGATATAATTACGTATCTAATTTGAATCTCAACTCATTTTCAATCAAAACCGCCTTAATAGACGACCTCCGTGGCCGAGTGCTTTGTTTGCAGGGTTTCATGGTGTCCCCCACTCGAGAGGTCCCGGGTTCGAATCTCGGTGGGGGCAGACGTTTATGTGACGAATACGAGCATTTTACTCCAGTCATGGATGATAAATATATAATTCTATATAAATATACTTATACATGTACAGTATATGTATTCTATCCGTTAACCTAGCATCCCATTACACAAGACTTATAGTGCTTACTTTGGGGCTAGGGTAATTGGTGTGAGTGTTGGAAATATTTATTTATTATTATTTATTTTAAAGTAACTAAATTTATAAATTAAAAACCACGCCAAAAGCTCACTGTATGTATGTCATTCAGTCAAATCTGTGAAATGCTTTTGTAAAATTTAATTTTAGGTGATTATACCGTTTTGTTTGCCAGCTCCTGATATCCGATCCTCAGTTGCAAACTCATATAGCTGAAGTTCGATACTAACGCGAGACGCACTACTGACTTTAGGGCGCCGTCTGCTCATCAGTCAGTGTCAGATAAGGCATGCAAAAACCGGCCGATTTTGAAAAAACCGGTTTATCTAGTTCTTAAAAAAAAAGGTTACCAGTTTAGCCGTGTTTTCGGTTTTTTCGGGTTTGTGTCAATAAAAGCCTTTTAAAGCAGTAAAAAATGCGCTTTAACTGGAACAATTGCTTAAAGCACTTACCATGAAACAGCCTGTAGCCAATACGCATAGACAACTGCATTGGCAATAGAATGTTCCGCTAGCTTGACATCATCGACTATCCAAATCGCGCGTCTTTGTCGCGCGCATCTTAAGACATAGACATAGATATCGACCGATTTTTTGTCATTAGATCTACAAATATATTCAGAAATTATTATTTTAACACATTATATCTTCGAGTCTCAAGTAGTGAGTTGCTGATTTTCGGTCAAGTCATACTAAGAAATCACTTTAGGTACCATATTTCTATAAATAACATTGCCATAAGAAAATGCTATTAATGTTTTTTATCAAAATTCGTCACATGATTTTTTATGTACCCTATGTCCCAAACGATGGGACATAGGGTACATCGATCCACTGTGTGCCGTTTTTTTTTCGCGAATACTAAAAACGCGAATACAGGAAGCCTGAATAAGGAGCTTTTACTGTAGCGAGTAGAGAAACTAAAGCAAGTTGATTATTGCTACAATTACATATTTTGATCGTTATCCCGCACGAAAGACAATACTCGAATTCGAGCACCCGAAGTAATGTTTATTTTAAGTTTCACACAGACAGACGTAAGACAATCAAAAGCTCTCAGAGACAGACGTGAGATTCAAAGGGTCTCAGACAGGCGGCCTGTGGCCAGCCCTTATTGATCGATCGCGTTTGAACACTCCCTTATCATCAGAAGAATTTCGACGCAGCCGACAGGGCCGCGGTAGCATAATTGGTCAGTGCATTCGCCCGGATAGTGAAGGGTTCGAGTTCGCGTCCCGTCTGCTGCCTGGTCCGCGTGGATTTTTTTTATCTAGTTATATTTTCTTTAGATTTAAACATCAAGCATGCTTAAAAAATTAAAAAAAATATAACTATAATTGCTATTTCTTCTTTCAAAATGTTTAATACTTGTAAAAGTATTCATTTGACATTGTGGGCTACCTACAATGCGAAGAGATGGCGCTGCCTTGCAGCTTAAGAACAGCTAGAAGAAGTTCGCCGCGGCGAACTGGGCTGCGGTAGCATAATTGGTCAGTGCATTCGCCCGGATAGCGAAGGGATAGTGGGTTCTAGTCCCGTCTGCTGCCTGGTCCGCGTAATTTTTTTTCGATATAATATTTACATTATATAATATTTTCAGTGCCCCCGGAAGCCACGTGGGGTGTGTTAAAGATATCGACCGAAGAGAAGGAGAAAACGGGCCGCTTTCTAGTCCACACGATGCAGATATTACCGCGCAAGTCGTGCCGCTGCCACGAGACACAGAAGATGATCAACGTCACTTCGGAAGCACCAACCTTGCTGCCCTTCCAGGTTATGGTGAGTGAAAGAGTTTATTCCCATGCAAAGGACCAACAAATTAGATATAACATGGAACACAAACTGCCCTACAAACTGATTCTACGCTTTTAGCGTAAATCTAAATTTTAAACATTTAATTTCTAGATGTCTAAATCAAAAGAAAATTTTACTAGAAAAAAAACCACGCAGACCAGGTAGCAGACGGGACTGGAACCCGCACTCTTCGCTATCCGGGCGAATGCTCTGACCATTATGCTACCGCGGCCTTGACGACCGTGTCGAATTTTATCTAGCCTTTATTAAGCTGCAAGGCATCGCCATCTCTTCGCATTATAGGTAACCCATAATGTCTAATGAATACCTTTACAAGTATTAAACATTTGAAAGAAGAAATAGCAATTATATGTGTTATATTTTTTTAAGCATTTATATATATTATTAACTAGAGGTAGCCCGCGACTTCGTCTGCGTTAACTTAGTTTCTTGAAAATCCCTCTGGAAACTAACATTTTTTCGGGATAAAAGTAGCCTATGTGTTAATCTAGGGTGTCAGCTAACTCCATACCAAATTTTATTAAAATCGCTCCAGCCGTTTAGACGTGAAGAAGTAACAAACATACACACTCACATACTCACAAACTTTCGCCTTTATAATATTAGTGTGATATATATTTTTAGATAAATATACTTATATTATAGATTAGTATGTGATCTATCCGTTACCCTAATATTGCATAACACAGTGCCATCTTGGAGCTAGGCTAATTGGTGTTTGTAAAAAAACGTGCGGGTTGCGGTCATCCGCAGGCTCGGCAGACTTCGAACGCGCGCTTGACTAAACAATCAGTCTTATCAGCAAGCAAGTATATTTAGCGGAGTTAACAATCTCGCTTTGCTATCTTCTCCTGTTTAGTTTACGGGCTTTCTCACAACCGCTGCGGCTGCGAGATCACGCAACACTTTGTGGTTTTGAAATGAAACAGTACTCCCGCTGCCTCGGTGGGTGCGGATAAAAACAGCTTCATCAAAGTCTAGGCTCGTATTACAGAATGACAACCAAGTGCTCATCTCCAATTGAGCACTGTTAGAAAGGGATGTCGCTATGTGCTATATATAGTGACATCCCATTCTAACTATGCTCAAGACTAGATCAATCACTGAGAATCTTTCTATAATACGGGCCTAAGTCTTAATCCCCTTCATTTCACACCTTGGAGATATTAGGTTTATTTGTCACATGTTATAGCTATGGATACATGCTATAGCTCAGTTAGGAATTTAACCTCTTTTATTGTATTTTTCTTTTCTATTGTCACTAGGGCGGAGTGACGTTAGAAGTGGCCATAGCCAAGTACTGGGCGAACATAGGCGACCTGACCGTCGACTACAGCGTGGAGTTCCACGGGCTCAAACCGGACTGTGGTTCTCGACTAACTATGGCCGCAGTGGACGGCGTGCGGGGCGTAACCCTGTGCGCCCTCCGTCTGCAAGACGTCGCCCCGCACGCCGTGCTCAAGTATGCCGAGCCCGTCTGTAGGTGAGTGCGAGCGAGACAGGCGCGCGGTAGAGGGAGAGCGGCGAGCTGACGTCACCACTGACGCTGGTGCGGTGTGTGACTCTGTGCCCTCCGCCTGCAAGACGTCGCCCCGCACGCCGTGCTCAAGTATGCCGAGCCCGTCTGTAGGTGAGTGCGAGCGAGACAGGCGCGCGGCAGAGGGAGAGCGGCGAGCTGACGTCACCACTGACGCTGGTGCGGTGTGTGACTCTGCGCCCTCCGTCTGCAAGACATCGCCCCGCATTCCGTGCTCAAGTATGCCGAGCCCGTCTGTAGGTGAGTGCGAGCGAGACAGGCGCGCGGCAGAGGGAGAGCGGCGAGCTGACGTCACCACTGACGCTGGTGCGGTGTGTGACTCTGCGCCCTCCGTCTGCAAGACGTCGCCCCGCACGCCGTGCTCAAGTATGCCGAGCCCGTCTGTAGGTGAGTGCGAGCGAGACAGGCGCGCGGCAGAGGGAGAGCGGCGAGCTGACGTCACCACTGTCGATGGTGCGGTGTGTGACCCTATGCCCTCCGTCTGCAAGACGTCGTCCCGCACGCCGTGCTCAAGTATGCCGAGCCCGTCTGTAGGTGAGTGCGAGCGAGACAGGCGCGCGGCAGAGGGAGAGCGGCGAGCTGACGTCACCACTGTCGATGGTGCGGTGTGTGACCCTGTGCCCTCCGTCTGCAAGACGTCGTCCCGCACGCCGTGTTCAAGTATGCCGAGCCCGTCTGTAGGTGAGTGCGAGCGGGACAGGCGCGCGGCAGAGGGAGAGCGGCGAGCTGACGTCACCACTGTCGCTGGTGCGGTGTGTGACTCTGTGCCCTCCGTCTGCAAGACGTCGCCCCGCACGCCGTGCTCAAGTATGCCGAGCCCGTCTGTAGGTGAGTGCGAGCGAGACAGGCGCGCGGCAGAGGGAGAGCGGCGAGCTGACGTCACCACTGACGCTGGTGCGGTGTGTGACTCTGTGCCCTCCGTCTGCAAGACGTCGCCCCGCACGCCGTGCTCAAGTATGCCGAGCCCGTCTGTAGGTGAGTGCGAGCGAGACAGGCGCGCGGCAGAGGGAGAGCGAGCTGACGTCACCACTGACGATTGTGCGGGCCTTAAAAAAATTGTATACCTTCAATGAAAAAGATAAAACATAGCTATGCTTCTATAATTTAATATTTCAAATTAGTTTAATACCGGCACTTCACTATTACACACTATTTCCTATTTGTAAATTTGACACACAAACACAACAGTCTGTCCTTATCTTGCTTCATAAGGAATGAAAAGGACAAGAGTTATGACAAGTTTACAAATAGCAAACACCAATAGCTAAGTAAAATGCCGCCGTAAGATATCAATCGATTTAAATTACAGAGTCACTCGTCAAATATACTTTAGGACTATTTTGCAGTATCTCCATTAAATTGCATTTCTAACGGAGTTTCATTGATTTATTATTAGGCCAACGGAGTCGAAATTGGCACCACTGACGGCCCGGGATGTGATCCCTCCGAGCCGGCAGATCTACCAGCTGATCAATATCTATAACTTCCATATAGCGAAAGCCACAGAGGTACGTTTGTATATATAATAAGAAATTTAGCAGTAAATATAACATTGAATGATTTATTCGAGGAGTAGAAAACAGCATATTACAGTTAATAATATAATCGAGGAGCTCGATGGCGGAAGTGATTTGCATGTTTGGCATGCGATCGTGAAAGTTAAGCAACTTTCGCAATGGTCGGTCGTTGGATGGGTGAATATCTCGAGCTCCTCCGTGCTTCGGAACGTACGCTAACTGTTGGTCGCGACTGCATGTATCATCTAGCACCCACCAATCCGCACTGGACTCGTGAGGTGGGTCACGGCCCAATCTCCCTACTCCATTCATAGTGAAGACCTGTGCCCCAGCACTGCGGACATTAAAAGGCTGATGCTGATGATGGATATAATGGGGATGTTCTGACAACAGTCTCTTATTTTCATTCTGTATAACATACATATAATAAGGATACACTGTTGTCAAAATTAATTAGGTTTACAGTGCGACCAAGGCAAGAATGCGATCTGACAGCACGTGTCAGTTTCTCATGGTTAGGTAAACAATGGTGTAGATTCTGACATGATTCTTTAAATCAAACTTAAATTTGGACAACAGAGTATCCTTGTCATTCCCTGAATGAAAAAGGAGAGAATGATATTAAATTTAGTTTTAAGTTGAGAGAATCGTGCCAGTATTGACACCAATGTCTGTATAGCATCTCAATTAACGTTTTTATTTCTTATTAGGTATCACCAATAGTGTCTTTACTATGCGACATGCTCTACGAATCTGAGTTTGAATCGCAAATGTGGATGTTGTACAACAGTTGCAAACAACTCATGGCTGTGGGCGACGCGTATCCTTCTAAGGTGAGCCTGAATTATAGACATTTATTAGAAAGTTACTGTTGGATTTATACTTTTTAATGCCTAAATTAAGGCTAATTCGTTATAATAGGGTATCTGACAAATTTTTGAAAACGAACTTACGTTATTTATAATTGTTTGAAGTCCATAAACGTATATCACACTGTTGTGCATTTCATAAAAAGAACGAAATCAATAATACTGCTTTCAGATATGCCACTGAAACGTTACCTGGGTGTTTACTTTTGTGTGATGTCACACGACTGGCATTGAAACGTCAAACGGTGCAACTAATGTCACATTAACAGGAAGTTTACATGACATGTGACAATGGATAAAAAAACTATTTTTTGTTTCGCGGTTTTATTAAATCATTAAAAACTGCAACTAATATTCATTCTAAATACAGATGCTAACCATTGGCACTTTCTTAGAATACTATCAAATACCCTATTGGCTATGTCAAGAAGTTTCAAATTTGTATGGAGGGTGGTAGTCGGTCTCTGGCAGACTCAATTTTTTTATTTTTCAGATGTAGTACACTTAATTGTAAATTGTTTACCAAAAAACTTGAATTTATTTAATCCCCCTTTTTTTAAAAATATTTATTATACTATCAAATTATATAATTATTGATTGCCAAATGGCAACTTTCTTTATTTATGTTTTGTCCCAAAGCATCTATATTCCATTCAAATAGTAACTTAGCAGTGATAATCTTGTTTGTCTTTCATTACATTATAAGTTATTTTGTAGGTATTTATTTCAATAAGAATGAACCATTAATTGGTAAAATAAGTTTACCACGATTTTACGAATATCAAGCATGACTGAACTGATTGACATTTGCCATAGTGATTAAGCTGATGTTATAAGCTGCGACACACTAAAAATATGACGTTACTTATTCCAAGGTGGCTAGCATCTTTTCAAACACGATTTATAATTAATAGGAGATAAATATTGTTGCACTAGTTTCAATTGATTATGTACTAAATTAAAGTTATCTGTGGTGTACAATAAAGTGTATATTAAGTATTAAGTGTTATAGTATTGTATTGTATATAAAAAATTAAAAGTATCTGCTCATGTTATAATGTAAAACAAGCTTTTAAATGATATACGTTTCGTCACTGCTGGAAACCGACTACCACTTTTGAACCATCTCCGTTGTATTTACCAGCTTGTTAGTTTAGCCAATAGAAAAGTTATTTTAATTTTATTTGTCCCTCGAATCAGATTTGCTTTAAAAACTTGTGAACAACCAACCAAAAAAAGTATCAAAATAAATACTTTTCGAGGATAAGTTTTTGGAAGTAGATTTTAGTGTTTCAACAGTTATTTCCCCTTTGCACATATTATACCTACTTAACAGGATGTGCGAGAGGGGCAGAAGATGTCTTTTATCGTTATTTTTGGTTTATTGCTCTACTAGCTGTGCCCCGCGGTGCGGTTCCATTATATTTTCCCGCAGTAAAACATAGCCTATGTGTTAATCCTGGGTGTCAGCTAATTCCATACCAAATTTTATTAAAATCGCTCCAGTCGTTTAGACGTGAAGGAGTAACAAACATACGCACTCACAAACTTTCGCCTTTATAATATTAGTGTGATTGTTGCGATTGTAGGAATTGACGCCTAGTTTGATACATTTTATTTCACAGTATTCTGTAAAATTGGAAAAAGGCGAGTATGTTTTGAGGCTAAACATTCGACACGAGAGCCGCGCTTTACTGGAGAAATTGCAAGAGTTACCCGTTCTAATACAGCAACGGTTACCGCAACCACTTACCCTCGACGTGTACTGTTCTCAACACCAGGTAATTACTCCTTCTTTCTATGCAATAGGGTTCAAATTTATAATAATAATAATAATTTTATTTACAATAAGTTGTTCCATCATGAACACATTAATTAATAAAATTCTACAAATTTTCTAACAATCCTAGATACACAACAGACTTAATAAAAGATGTTTTTTTTTAATTTTGACTAAACGTAACATTACTGTAGCATTGATTGTGGGTCCCAGACTAGGAGAAACCTGTATCGTGGGCACCTTAATATAATAAATAGGATGGCGTCACATTAATAATTTATATGTAATTATTATTTGTTGTAACAATTTTTGTTACCACCGGCTATTTCAGGGCTTACATGAGACTCGAAACTTATTTAATTTATAATCAGGGCGCCGTACTACTGTGATTTGAGGGAGATAAATGAAAATGTCTAAAACCGTTATGAACAAGATATTATATTGTAAAAAAAATTCAGATCTTATTTCATCATGGTTAAAACTTAATACTAGTCACATTCAAGTTAATAAATACATAGTTATATTTCCTCAAAGATTTTTCTTTTGATTTAAAGATATTCATACATTCAAGATCATGTGCTAATACAGTAATACTCAATTTAAGTTTCTTATATAAACAAATTATTAAACAAGTTATAAAATATTAAGTTTTGAAAATTTGACAATAAAAATTTGTTATGTTCTTATAATGGCTTTACAGTTTACCAATAGAAAATCCTTTATCACGTTAAACAGAAATGGTTCTCCGGAGTATGCACTGGTTAAATATCAAGAAGTTATAAGTTTTACTTAGCTTGGCAAGATCATGGGAGCATCAGGATGACTCAAGTGTCCTCTGGGATGAAGCAGGACTTGCTGTCATCACGTGAACCCGTCACTTTTTGCTCAAGAAAGCTTCACAGGCTCATATATATATATATTTCCAAGGAGATTCCAATCAGGATCAAGTAATTGTGATTATTACTGTTATTAATTAGCTAAATTAATGGACCTAGAACCAATTACACATATTTCTATAATTCAATAAAAAAACTAACTGGACCTACAGCCTAACGAATCAAATGTATTGAACTTACCCGTTAATCCGGGGAGAAATATCAAGTATATAGTGCACGGACTACCACTGCTAGTCTTAATGCTATTTTCTAAGTATGGTCTTCAAGGTTCTATCAGCCAAAAGAGAGCGAATTTGGTTGTGCACTGCTATTTATAGGCTACTACAACACGTGACAGCGTCATTGCAAATTTCTCTCATATCACCATATTTGGTGTGAGGAATCAAACGGACCGGTTTTGCTGACTCCGCCTCTCAATGTTTCCAGAACATTAATGTGACGTCACATCCAATTTTGCATCTCATTAAAAAAATTTACACACTAGCTCCCTCTAACTTACATTCCAAATGCAACTACTAGGTTCACACATATATTGTATTTGTCCGTTGCTTTTCAAAGTGGACTTCGATATTGAATAATTTATATGCATGATGATAGATGGCGCTGAATAAATAATAATATTTCTACGACTTAATATTTAAGAATTATATTGCTAAGTTTTTAGCGTTATTAAATTTAATTGCTACACAACATCCCCCTTATCTCAAAAAAATTTTTCCCAAAAAATTTTTTTTTTTTTTATTAATTAACCTGCAACTGACTTACAGACAAATCAACAATACTAAGTATTAGCCAAGATAAAAAAAATTTAAACTTATATACGTGAGTATCCATTTATTTACTCCACGTAATGTTCTAAACTCTAAGTCAATAGCAACAATTAAATATTTGCTGTTTAATGATTTTTCTTTTAGTTTCATGTAAATACCTTTCTTGGATCTAATATCCAGTGGTATAACATGACTTTTCTGTTCATCTTATGAACTTAAGGTAGTTAAGAAAACAACTCAAGATTAAAGAAGTTTGTATGTTTTCAAACTCAAAAGATTAAGATTATTTTCCAACAATCTTCCTATCTTTAATTATCAAGTCTAAAGTATATGTCCACTTCCTTATGCTTATGCCTTTCTTACATCAAGACCTATTTTTCTATTAAGTATTAAAATAAATTGCACGTGCTTATTTTGGAAAAAAAAAACTTTTCATACATCCCGCATTTCATACTACTCTCATACTCATATGCATATCAGTAAACACAACTTGACGAAAATAATTTTATCAAAAAATTTTTTTTTGTGTTAAAATATTAAAATTCCTCGAAATTTCATTTAAGCATTTTTTTAAAAGTGACCATATAGGTTAAAAAAGGTTGTAAATAAATATTTATTTATTTAAAAGAGAAAAACAATTTAATTTTCAGGCAGGTTTCGAACCGTAGCCCACAGATTTCCATATGCACTCTTCCTATACCATAACTCTTCTTAACCAATCGTTTAATACTGAAAGTGACTAAAATAAGCATCCTATGTGGAATTCAAAGATTTGTTAGTTCTGTTGTTCAGAATATTTTAGTATATCTTTAATATGATAATTACCTAAACATTTACCATTTAAATCGGTTAAAGTATAAACTAAAGGTGATAATTTAGCCGTCACTACACATTTAATAAATTTTGGTGCTAATTTGGAAGAAAAATTCTTTGCCTTATTGGATAAATAATGAGTACGTTTATACACTATTTGGCCAACTCTTAATTCAATGTGTCTTTTTCTGAGGTTATATTGTTTTTCGTTCCGTTGGTGGGCAACAATCAAATATTTCCTCACCTTTTGGAAGATATTATTAAGTTCAAGCAACTTTTTCCCATACTCCAATGTACTGTCTGAGGTAATTTGATCTAACGGACATGGAGGGAAGGAATTTAAATATAAATTACCATCTATTATATACTCTCTACCATGGACTAGGAAATAGGGTGAAAATTTAGTTGCTTCATTCACAGCCGTGTTTAAAGCACATTGCAATTCTATTAAGTGTTCATCCCACCTTCTATGCTCGGATTTTACATAACAGGCTATCGCATGAACTATGTTTCTATTTGCCCGCTCAGCTTGGTTCGTTTGGGGATGATACTTAGGATTGTAATATATGTTTGGTACATTATATTTAGTTAACAGCTGTCTAAAATGGGAGCTAACATATTGTGGACCGTTATCTATAAAGATGGTTTTACAAACGCCATGGACTAAAAATACATATTTTTCTATAAAGTTTGCTACAGCCATGCCTGTTGCTGACCGTATAGGGTGCAACATGACATATTTACTAAAGTAATCTGAAACAACTATTAAATAAGTATTTCTATTCCTTGAGTTTGGAAAGGGTCCCAATAGATCACAACTAATGGCTTCGAATGGCTTGGTCACTTTCTTAGGACTTCCCATGAGACCGGGACGTGCCGTGTTCACAGGTTTGTATTGCTTACACGTCTCACATTCACTCACATACTTTTTCACACATTCGTATAGGTGGGGCCAGTAATAATGTAAGGCGATCCTCCTATGTGTCTTCATGACACCTAAATGTGCACTAGTAGGGTCATCGTGATATTTCCTAAGAATTGCCGATCTATTTTCTTCAGGAACTACCAGTTTCCAATCAAATTCGCTAGTAAGATCATATTTATTTTTCGAATATCTATATAAGTTTCCATCTTTTTCCATGAAATTAGGAAATTTACGTGGGTTATTCTTTACTGCGTTTAACATATAAGAGTACCAACTATCTTTTGATAAATCTATTTCTATTGAATCTAATTTAATACGTGACAAAGTATCCGGGAGGATATGATCCCGACCCTTCCGGTGTTCTATTTTAAAGTTAAATTGACTAAGACGCATGCTCCATCGTGCTAAACGACCTGTGGGGTTTTTTAATTTATAAAACCACAACAGTGAAGCATGGTCTGTGACTATGGTACATTCCTGACCTTCAACATATTGTCTAAATTGTTCTAATGCATAAATAACAGCTAATAATTCTCTTTCTGTTGTACTATAATTAACTTCATTTTTATTAAGTGAGCGGCTACAGTAGGCAATAGGGTGTTCCACTCCGTCATAAGACTGGGTGAGAACGGCCGCCGCTGAGTATGCAGATGCGTCAGTCAAAATACGGAAAGGGCGCGAATAATCTGGCATTTTTAAAATAGGGGCAGAAACAAGGGCAGTTTTAAGCAAATTAAAGGATTTCTGTGCCTCAGAGTTCCATTCAAAATCCACATTCTTACGGGTGAGTTTACATAACGGTTTGCTGATTTCAGAGAAATTATTCACAAATCTTCTGTACCAACCTGCCATTCCAAGGAATCTTTTTACCTCCTTGGGGTTCGAGGGTGTAGGATAGTTAAGGATTATATCTACTTTACCAGGGTCCGTTCTTAAACCATGTTTATCAATGTAATACCCTAAATATTTGAGCTCTTTGCGACAAAACTGTGATTTTTTTTTATTTATTGTCAGGCCTGCTTCTTTCAGGCGCTGATATATTTTCTCAAGGAGCTCAATATGTTCTGAGAAAGTGTTACTAATGCAAATTATATCATCTTGAAAAGCAAATACCTTATTATCGAATTCTGGGCCAAATAATTTATCCATTAAGCGTTGCATGGTTGCTGACGCCCCTACTAACCCAAAACACATCACATTAAATTGAAATAAGCCTCTACGAGGAACTGTGAAAGCTGTCTTTTCAGCAGATGCTGCAGAGTCATAAGGAATCTGCCAATATGCGGCACTAAGGTCAATTGAGGTTAAATATTTAGCGTTGTTAAGATGATCTAATATTTGGTTAATATAAGGCAAGGGATAAGCGTCTGGTTTTGTGACGTAATTAAGTTTTCGAGAGTCTAGGCATAATCTAGTTTCACCATTGGGTTTTTCTACCATTACTACTGGAGAATTCCAAGCCGATTGGGAAGGAGAAACTACCCCTAGGGCTAACATTTTATCTAATTCCTTCTCGAGTGCTAGTTGCTTGATAGGTGATAAGGGATAATAACGCTGTTTAATCGGACTATGGTTACCAGTATCTATTTTATGGTGTTCCAATGAAGTTCTACCAAGACCAACCTTTTCTGTGTTAATTAAGTCAAATTTATCAATTATTTTATTAATTATTCGCTTTTGCGCCGTCGTTAAGTTATTGTAATCTTCTAACCCGTTTTTTAATGATATTGAGTTAATAGGATTTTCTGAGTTTAAAGTGATATTACTAAAGTTGGATGACATCAAGTTTTTTGTCAAACCAAAATGGTGCCAAAAATCAATACCTAATATGATTGGTGTAGTAATTTCCGGAACAACATAAAATGTAATTACCTTAAGTATTGAGTTATATTCAATGGGCAGAGACATGTACCCTACGCAATGCAATTCAGTGCTATTAGCGGTTTTTACAATACGCTCTTTATCTAAAGTGTTAAGTTTAAAGCCTAAATTCAGAAAGATGAGGTGCGAGTTTTTGCCGAGTATCGAGCATGACGCACCAGAGTCAGCAAGTCCTAACGCATCTACATTTAATATTTTAAATTGCAAATAAGGTCTATTGTCAAACTTTTTCTTATGGAAGAGAACTTCACGGTTATTTAAGTTAATGTGTGACCTTTTTTTACCGTAATTATATGTGAAGTTCCCACTTTTTAGTTTTTTGAATTATTACTTGGATTACATTGTGGGCACTCAGGTCGTCTTACGCCCTTTTTACCACACTTAAAACAAAGAATTTCTCTCGAATTTACACACTCTCTAGTGAAATGCTCTCGACTCTGACATCTCATACACCTCCTATCATTTGAGACATTTTGAGGTAAAGTTACGGTTGAGATCTGACGGGTTGGTTTGAAATTATTTTTTATTCTTCGTGACTGAAGGTCATTTGAAATAAATAATTTATTCAAATTGGGTTCCGTAAATTTCTCTGCACGGACTTGAGCCAATTCCAAGCGCTTTCCTAATTGTTTTAACGTAAGAATAGAATCAACGTTATGAAGAGCCAACTCTTTCATATATTCCGGACGAATATTATGCATTAAAATTTCTAGCTGTTCTTCTAATGACATGGGAATAGACAATCTCGCAAACATTCCTTGCATCGTGGAGATATAGCTCACAATTGACTCTTGTCTAGCTTGTGTGCGTTGTCTAATTTCGTTTTTAAGTCGATAATCTAAATCCGGAATATCAAAATCCTCTCTTAAGTGTAACAATAGATCAGAATATGAGTTAAAGTTCGCTTTGTTACTTCTAAACCACGCCAATGCAGAATCTTCTAAGAGATCGGAAAATGCTGTCAGCATACGAGATTGCGGAATCTCGCGGGCCTGTCTAAGTTCCTCTAACCTCTCAATAAAACTTCTAACGCAACCTGAACCATTATATTTTAAATTAAGTGAATTTAAGTTAATTGGTTTTTCTTTAATGACGATTAATTCCTCACTTCCATTCTTTTCATTCATCCTTGTTTTCGAGATAGGCAACACATATTCATCCGTCTCTTGTTCCCTCACATCCTTCATGCCGGTTTTACTACACTTGGGAGTACCTTCCTTATCACTTAATTCGTCTGAACTACTTTCATCTTCCTGTTCTACTTGAGCTAAGATACGTATGAGCCTGTGGCGCAAATCCACCAGAGAAGCATTGTCAACCTCCAATCGAGCAAGTCTATCGATTAGATAATTAGCCCTAACTGACACACGTAAGTGAAGGTTACTGTCCTTTCCGAGGTCACCTGATGACAGCAGATCCTCGAGCTCAGCAATTTTCGGCGTACATGCCTTGAGCTCGCTTGCCGGGAGTGGTGTGATCACTGGAGCACACTTGATGCTGCCACGTCTCTTCAGCTTAAAAATTTGGCGAAGCTGCTTTCTCAGTGCATCCACCGATGTGTCAGGAGCTGTGGAAATGCCAAGAATATCCAATTCATATATGATTTCATCCTTTCTTAAGTAGTTTACATATTTTTGTAAAGAGAGCATTTTCTCAGATTTTTTTTTTTAAGTTAAAGTCAGTTATTTCTGTTACTAAGTTAATTATTAAGTTAATTATTAAATTACGTTTAATCAAGTTTTTAAATCAAGCTACTTATTCAAGTTATTTAATCTAAGAAAGTTAAATACAAAGGAAATTTATAAAATTTTTTTTTTTTTGAAGGAGGGTACTTTTATTATTACAAGTTTCAATTCTTAAAGACTATCTTGTTCACTGTTCAAGGTCAATTTTTTACGCATCCAATCAATACGAAAGTGTTATTGTAGTATAAGTTGATTAATTCTAATGTGCTAAGTTAATTAATGCTAGTGTGTTTTTCAGACTGGTTGGGGATTTAAGCATCTATGTTTCCACCAACCTTTTTTATCATCATTTAGACACACTAGTATTCCAAAAGTATTGTTTATTAAAGTTTTTTAAGTTATTAAGTAATTTACTTCTAATGTGCTATTCAGACTGATTGGGGATTTTAAGCATTAAATTTTTCCACCAATCTTTTTATCATCATATTAACACATTAGTACAAATTCTGAATATTAAAGATTTTTAAGTTAATTTTTTTTTTTTTTTTGATTAGATGTTAAATTCTAGTGTGCCGTTCAGACTGATTGGGGATTTAAGCATTTATTTTTTTCCGCCAACCTTTTTATCATCATATCAGCACACCAGTATTTCCCTCAAATACAGTATTTTATTGCTCGGCCCTAAAGTTGGTCGCCATTTTGTAACAATTTTTGTTACCACCGGCTATTTCAGGGCTTACATGAGACTCGAAACTTATTTAATTTATAATCAGGGCGCCGTACTACTGTGATTTGAGGGAGATAAATGAAAATGTCTAAAACCGTTATGAACAAGATATTATATTGTAAAAAAAATTCAGATCTTATTTCATCATGGTTAAAACTTAATACTAGTCACATTCAAGTTAATAAATACATAGTTATATTTCCTCAAAGATTTTTCTTTTGATTTAAAGATATTCATACATTCAAGATCATGTGCTAATACAGTAATACTCAATTTAAGTTTCTTATATAAACAAATTATTAAACAAGTTATAAAATATTAAGTTTTGAAAATTTGACAATAAAAATTTGTTATGTTCTTATAATGGCTTTACAGTTTACCAATAGAAAATCCTTTATCACGTTAAACAGAAATGGTTCTCCGGAGTATGCACTGGTTAAATATCAAGAAGTTATAAGTTTTACTTAGCTTGGCAAGATCATGGGAGCATCAGGATGACTCAAGTGTCCTCTGGGATGAAGCAGGACTTGCTGTCATCACGTGAACCCGTCACTTTTTGCTCAAGAAAGCTTCACAGGCTCATACATATATATATTTCCAAGGAGATTCCAATCAGGATCAAGTAATTGTGATTATTACTGTTATTAATTAGCTAAATTAATGGACCTAGAACCAATTACACATATTTCTATAATTCAATAAAAAAACTAACTGGACCTACAGCCTAACGAATCAAATGTATTGAACTTACCCGTTAATCCGGGGAGAAATATCAAGTATATAGTGCACGGACTACCACTGCTAGTCTTAATGCTATTTTCTAAGTATGGTCTTCAAGGTTCTATCAGCCAAAAGAGAGCGAATTTGGTTGTGCACTGCTATTTATAGGCTACTACAACACGTGACAGCGTCATTGCAAATTTCTCTCATATCACCATATTTGGTGTGAGGAATCAAACGGACCGGTTTTGCTGACTCCGCCTCTCAATGTTTCCAGAACATTAATGTGACGTCACATCCAATTTTGCATCTCATTAAAAAAATTTACACACTAGCTCCCTCTAACTTACATTCCAAATGCAACTACTAGGTTCACACATATATTGTATTTGTCCGTTGCTTTTCAAAGTGGACTTCGATATTGAATAATTTATATGCATGATGATAGATGGCGCTGAATAAATAATAATATTTCTACGACTTAATATTTAAGAATTATATTGCTAAGTTTTTAGCGTTATTAAATTTAATTGCTACATTGTAACAAAACAAACGCAATGATAACTGAGGAGCTCGATGGCGCAAGTGGTTAGCGCGTTCGGCTGCGATCGTTGAACTTAAGCAACTTTCGCAGTGCTCGGTCATTGGATGGGTGACCAAAAATTACTATCTCGAGCTCCTCCGTGCTTCGGAAGGCACGTTAAGCCGTTGGTCCCAGCTGCATCTGCAGTCGTTAGCACCCACCAATCCGCACTGGGCCGCGTGGTGGGTCATGGCCCAATCTCCCTATTCCATCCATAGGGAAGGCCTGTGGGGACATTAATAGGCTGATGATGAAACGCAATGAAATCAATTATAAATAACTAAATTAAAACCAATTTTGTATGTCTGTTTATGTGTGTGTGTTATTGTGTGCGTACGTGCGTGTGTGTTAGAGTGTGTCTGTATGTGGAGAAGAATAGATATAGTATGGAAATTTGCACGTAATATTTACTTTATAGCTTAAAATAAATCAGTACTTAGCAAGAAATATAAGGGAGTCGGTAGTAATCGCACTGAGGGCTAGCAAAGCTAGGGAAGGAGGAAAATTAAGAATCAGGAAAATGCCTAAATAGCGAAATATATTCAACCTACCGAAACCGTCTAATGAGTAAACTGGCGAATTAGCGAAATTGACGAGTTCGGAAACTGACCAGTGGTACGCTTAATCGATAATCTAAACCTAAAATGAGATATATGACATTATATCCTTTGTCGTATCTATACTTTACAGAATGAAGATGAGAGATTGTTGTCAAATTTAGATTTAACTCCAGAGAACAGTATATTATATAAACGTTACATAACAACAGGCCTAATTCTGAAATTAGGCCTGTTGTTATGTAACTTTTATATAATGAAACAAATGCAAATCAATAATCGCTAATTAGAATAAATGAAAGTTTATTGGTTTAATTATGAATCTTTCTCCATCTAGGCTTTGATCGGCGGCAAGAAATTCAGCTCCGCCTCACTGTCTAGTGGGAACGTTATGCCGCTTTACTTCACAGCCGTGCCTTCCGATAAGTGAGTATTAAATTATTTTATTCATATATTGTAGTACTAGCGGCCCGCCCTCGCTTCGCTTCGGTATAGAGCAGTAGTGTTGACTACAGTTCTCAGGCTTGTATTATACACAATGATATTCATCTATGATTCTTCTTATACCTGCATGCGAAGTTTCATACAAACTTTCATTCCCTATTTTATCCCCTTGGGGGTAGAATTCAAATTCAAAAAATCAAAATCCTTTCTTAGCGGATGATTACGTCATAACGTCCAGGGGTTTGAGCTGTGCGTTGATAGATCACTATGTCAGTCAGTCACCTTTGAGTTTTACATATATAGATAGATTAACAGTAATTCTTTAAAATGTTGATTCGTAAACATTACTTCCGTTATAATATGAGCTGTAATTAAAAAAGGTTAAAGTATTCCTCTGATGGGAAAATCACAATATATACATGTATGTACATTTAACTAAAGAACAAATAGGAAGATATTTATAGTTAAAAACCTTATAGAAACTGAAATACATTATTAAATTATTAGATTATTATTTGTCATATTTATATTTAAGCTTACGCTTTATACAATAAATATGACAAAAAATATATTAACAAAAAAAAATTGTCCTTTATTCGTACACATATTACCAGATAGTATTTATTATTTATTTAATTGTTTCAGAATCAGTCGATCAAACCTAACAGTAGGGCACACTTTAACGGGCACGGTGACGTTTGCTAAAGACGAACTAGGGCGTAAAGTGGACTCTTATAGCCTTCAGTACATAGTGTGTGAACCGCCCAAAAGGCCCAACAATACTAAGGACAAGGAGAAGACCAAACCCAGCGACGATTACATGGACGCTTATAAAGAGTTCTCCACCAATTGGCTGGGAAAACTGGGTGAGTGAAAAGTTGGTTGTTTTTACACGATTGCCCGACAAAGAGAGTGTAATGTTTTTATGTAATTGTTAGCCAGGAGAGGCAAAAAAAACAATGTGTGATTATGGAAATGTAGGTACAGCTTTTTATAATTAATTTCCTCCGGAGGAGGATTATATATTACCGATGTTTTTTTGCATAAATTTAGAACTCGCGTTAGCAATACTTATGAGCAAAGATAAGAGATAATATTAAGTCCAAGATTATTAGAAAGCAAAATCGATCACAGTGTCTGGGAATGGAAATGGAAAAATAAAATATATATGTATATATATACATAGGCTAAACACTCGCCAAAATTTACACTTTATCTTTAAGTACGGTAGGTTTTTGAAAGATGCGAATACACTGATTGGTGTTTCGATAGAATAATGCCAACTAATTGAGGCACGACTGACTCATTGACTATTATTAATAACAATAATTATTTTTCCTTATCTTAGATGGCGAGAAATTAGAGCAAGTTTACGAAGAAATCTTAGAAAAATTCCCTGGGTACTTGGGGGCGCATATCGCATACATGCATGCCTTAGACCCACCCACAGATGCTAAGAAGTAAGTTGTTTCAGTATACCAAAGATATTAAATACCCTAGATAGAGCGCTCAAAATGTCTCCCAATCAAGAAGTGCTTCTACTCCACTCAAGCACTTATTTGTTCACAGTCACGCGCGGACCGTTGAAAAGGTCTATGTTCTTCCGCATATAGCAATAATTGACGCAAGCTTTTTAATTAAGACCTTATACAGCATGCGTTAAAGGTGACTTCCAATTTTTAAATAATGTCTTATATAGTAGTTGACTACGCGATCATCTTACGCAGCTCCGTGGATCGTACAATGTACCTTTTGGACAGGTTTCGGCCACGATTTTGTTCGTGTCGTTGTATCTACAGTTTTTAATATTGTTGCAGTGTACATATAAGTTCCATCACATTCTTAATAGATTTTTAACCAACATAGCAAAGAAAATCTAGTTTTATAAAATTAACACCATAGGTACTTTGTCTTTTATGTAATATTTTACCCCCTTATAATAATAAACAAGGATTACGCTTAGACTAGTTACGCCGTGATGTGGTCATATCACTCAAATGCCATTGTCATTCAATGAACAGAGTTTATTAATCAGGGGGTTACAGTATAACAGCCTTCTTAAGGAGACAACTTTTGATATAAATTTTGAATTTATTATATTCTTCTGGTATTTTATAGTAATATATAGCTTGACCCGCAAATGAACCAAAAACCTTTTGGAGTCTAAATAGTCATTTTAAGTTTTTTTTTCTAGTATTGAAATGATCTACGTCATCGCGCCTCGCATATAAGTTAATGTTCTGACGTGCATACACTATACAATTGTAAATGTATTTTGAGACAATAGTTATTATAAAATTGTATACATAAGAGAAGTTTGTGATCTCAAGCGATAAATAGGACTTATAGCTCGTTTTTAAAGAATTAAAATTTTACTCCAATGTGTGCCGTTCCTCACAATAGAATGCCACACGACATGATGCTATGGAAGTAGGTAATCTATACTGCCTTATCCTAGCAGGTTCAACATCTGTAACCTGTCTTATTATTACTCCGTGTAAGCTAAGAATTTCTGTCTTTTGCTGTATTGTACTCTTGTCATTACTCCAGCCAATGACAGCCCTCTTTCCCGTGTGACGTAGCTCTTCATCTTTGTCTTTTGTAAGCGGTTATATGATAAAGAAAGCACTCCACTGACCCGTTTTCGTGAACACAGTATATAGCGAGTGCTTTAAAGTATACATTTAATCACAGGTTACCTCACGCCACTGAAGCTCCCGACGTGACGACAGCGTGGTGCGAAAAAATTATCGCCATTGCTGACAAGGTAATAATAGATATCCTTACTTTTACTTACTATTGTTACGTGTCGGGATGGGGTTCGAAAATATATGGCAGTTCATGCTTAACAGTACTTTATTCACCACATAGCTAACACACAATGTTAACTCAGTTTATACTCACTAAACACTGTACTTCACTATACAAGTCTTTAAACAATCGCATTTAAACACTTGCATTTTGTTCGCCTTTGTATTAGTTCCGAAATCGCTGTTGAAACTCAAATAGTCTGCTTCGCGACGCCAATCGCGATTATATACGCAAACCAATGCATTCTAAAAAAGCTGTAAAATTGAGAGTTAACTGGCACCCGCGAGTGCGTAGTACCTTCTTATTATACGCAGGTAACGCTCATAAGTTGTAAACAAGTGCAGATATCATTTCACTTTCTCCCTTACCCCGAACTACATAAGGCTCATATTAGAATGAGCCGCACTACTCGACCCTTACCGAACATTCACGTCGCGACCCGCGGTGTTCTGTATTTTCGCGTTTTTGATATTATTATCAAGTCAAAGGTTTCACTGTCCATCTTTCTGTTACGATTTCACTCTAACTGATGAACCGTCATAAATAAACTTTAGCATAGATATATCTTGGACAAGTTTGTGACAAAGATATAACTTGTTAGCTAAAAATTTTGAGGGCAAGTTTATTTCATCCCCATCCACTAGACTTATATAATTCTGTATATGTTATAAATAATATGTCTACTATTAGATATATAATATATGTATATATTATTTATTAAAGGGACAATTTATAGGCTTTTGAAAAATAATCTGCTAAAAATGTAAATAAAAATAAATTGGCTACCATATACTAGGTGCTGATGAAAATTTTTAATTATTAATAATATCATGTTTTTTTTATTCAGGTTCTGAAAGCGATAGATCAAGAAAAGCTATTAGCGTATCTAGGTATGAAAAACGACAGTAGAGGCGATGCCAACAAAATTAAACAGTGAGTACTTTCATTTTCTTTGATTCAATGCTAGAATTTTTTATTTTTTTGAAATAACTTCTTATTATCGCCCCCTTTCGCTTATTAATAAACGAAGTGTTTTGGCCCCATCACTCAAATGATATTTTCTATCCAGATAAACCATGCGAATAAAACTTGTCATGTTTCGCGCAATGTGTGGTGCGTTAGTTTACCAAAAAATAATGGACACTTATTTTTTCTTTTGTCAATCAACCAAAAAATAACAAAGATAAAGCTCGTCAAAGTTTTTTGAATGTAGAATTCGTGACGTCATGCGACATTTCAAATCAATATATCTTAGTACTTTTTTCATTGTGCGAATAAAGAAAAAAAATACTTCTCCAATATTTTTTGATAATCTACTTGATGGCTGAAAAGAAAATTAGTCTTGATCCCTATTTCGGGCGAGATCTTAAGGGGATCTCAAGCCGAGAATTGGCGAGTGCATCTAGAGGTAATCCAGGCGGATGGCGTCTCCCCACAGGGGGAATCTCCGTCTGCCTCTAGACCACTCGAACCTGAGGGGGTCGGCTCAACTAGAGGACGTCTTTGAGACTCGGACCTCGGCTCTAGTTAGCCGTTGTCGTGGGGGGCGCGGGAAAACGCCCAGGTACATAACTGTACCTGGTATAGCGTGTCGTGTGTAGACCGGGTCTTCGCACTCTTGACCTACGGGTGCGGTGTTCTTATTCGTTACTGAACAATTATTTATTACTACGGAAAGGTGTTTGTGTTGCTCCAGACGGAGAAGAGGGTCCCTTCTTCTCTCCGTCTGGAGCCACTAGACCACTCGAACCTGAGGGGTTCTTATTTGTTGCTGAACAATTATTTATTACTACGGAAAGGTGTTTGTGTTGCTCCAGACGGAGAAGAGAGTCCCTTCTTCTCTCCGTCTGGAGCCACTAGACCACTCGAACCTGAGGGGGTTTTAATTCGTTGCTGTACAATTATTTATTTATACAGAGAACAAGAGAAGCAGCGCGGCTACGTGATAGAAGCGTTGTGTCGCAAAGGCACTGCTATATGCCGTCTCTGTGCTTTAGCGGGCGGCGTCCACGGATCGCTGGCTGATTCCCTAACTTCCACCACTGCTGATTTGCTCAAGTTCACCGACCTTACTGACGGGAAGGTAAGTTCTAAAACTTTACATACATCACACATCACCAGCCTATCAATGTCCTCACTGCTGGGGCACAGGCCTTCCTTATGGATGCAATATGGCTATGACCCACCACGCGCGCCCAGTGTGGATTGGTGGGTGCTAACGACTGCATTTTCACCCGGGACCAACGGCTTAACGTGCCTTTCGAAGCAAAGAGGAGCTCGAGATAGTAAATTTTTGGTCACCCATCCAATGACTGACCACTGCGAAATTTGCTTAAATTCAACGATCGCAGCCGAGCGCTTGTGCTATTGAGCTCCTCAAACTTAAATTAATTAATTTAGGTATTCTAGTTAATAAGCTACGACGTCAGATCGCAAGTGTACATTGGGAGATTGCACCGAAAAGAACTGGCCAAGAAACTCGGAGAAACAACATGTTGCGTTCCATACCTACAATCCAAGTGTAATTAATGTCCAATGTTGACGATATTCTATGTCAATATTTTAACATCAGAGTAAAAAAAAATGCAAAAACATGGTTACATCAAATTTGTAAATGCTAATATTACAAAAAAGAAATATGCGTATTAAGTAAATTAAGCAATTATATTTATCACTTGACGTTATTCTGAATATTTATTTACCCAGGTGATCCACTTCGGAATATGGCACTGCTTCACTCTAAAACATTGGGGGCGGGCTATCAAACTCCTACAGAAGCTCCAAGAAGAACGACCATCAAAGGAAGCGGAGGAACGCCTAGTAGAAGCTTATACGCAACTACAGTGGCGCCATCTAGCCCGTCTTACTACCGCTGCCATACCTTCAAAGTATCCACAATCTTACCGTCCTTTCTGAGATACCATTTAATACAGGCGTACGCGCAAAACAACATTCTATTTAATATACAGGCAATCCTCATACTTACGGCATGTTAAGTTCTCGAAATACGCGTCGTAAATCGAAACGACGTAAGTCGAGACATCCCCACGGACGCCGGCCCCACGAACATTGACCTCGCGACAAGTGAATTCTCCTATGCCGGAAATCGAAACAATTGACGTAGGCTTGAGGAATAGTGTCAAAACATTGTTCGACGTAACTTGAAACGACGTAAATCGAAACGACGTAAGACGAGGACTGTCTGTATAAATATCTAATAAAATGCTTTTAAAACTTTTTTACCAAGATACCTTTCGAGGTTTCCTTGTCACAAGTTAAATGTACCAGCTTTATTAATCTTTTAAAAGAACTTTTTTATTAAAATGAGTAGCGTGCGCTATATAATAGAAAAAACAGTTATGTATTCATTAATTTTATCAGCCGATAACTCTAAAAAGGAATAATAAATGGCTCTGTAAATCGATGTAAGTAATATTGAATATTAAAATCTGCATAATAATGTAATTCAAAGATTATTTATTTACATAGCAATAGACAAAAAGCTTAACTAATTGACAATAAAGTTACCACTATTGATACAAACTTATGATGAGGTACAGTCGAAAACCGGTCAAGTGCCCATAATAGATTTTTTTTTTCAACTGACTTTAAACTTTATTCTGTTTCATATAAGATTCGTAATCAATAATAGAGAACATTTTGGGAATTGTGGTAGCCTGATGTGTTGTTGACTGTACATCCCATAGTTGATTTGAGTCACAAAGAGATATGGTGCGATATTGCTTTTTTATATACCTGGTTAATGTTAAGATCTAGAGTTTATCAAACAAATACTGCTCATATGTAATCGTCTGTTGCTTTGTGAAGTTATATCATAAAGTTATTATAAAACTCATTTTTCTCAGTAAGATATCTTCTATCACTGCCATTTTACAGCGTATCTCGTGTGTGTGTAAATAACAGCCTAACTGTTGTTAAATTCCGCTTAAATGAAGACTTGTGGGTTGACCATGTTTTTTGAGCAAATATTTTAAAGTACAGTTTTGTTTAGGAATGGCTCAAAATGGCTCAGTTATAAAGTGCTCAAAAGTTATTATATACAAAGTTTCGAGCATGTTTTTATAACAACAACCGAACGATGCCTACGTCTATGCTATTTTCACTGTCCTCTCGTTCTCATATACCAATCATAGGAGATACTAATAATATAGTGAAAATAAGCATACCATTCAATTAACAAATTATTGGATATATAATTGTTACGCCATACATTTTGACACTGACATAACTATTCAAAACTGATACTTTAGACCAAAGCGTGACTCTCTGTACATGGAGTAACATTTGCGGTAATATAGTCTTTCAATCACAGCTCATAATTATGACGTCGTGATTGGTCGAGTTATTGGGTGTATTCCGAAATATACATCAGTATACTGGCCAGTGATAATGACGTCACGAATCCGACGCCATATTGTACTGGTATGCTACCATATTTTTCACCGGGAAAACGAATATGACGTATGACTGAGAGTGCGTGAGATGCATTCAATTTTTTTTCTTTTTTATTTAAAGAACAATAATGGCGTCCGAACAAAAAGAATTTCTTTTAATTGATGAGGTGAATAAAAAATCTTCTTTATTCGCACTATCTTTAATTTTCTTCGATTTATGACGTCAGTGCACTGGCCACTATATTTCGATACAATTGACCAGTATAGTGTCGATTCATGGCGTCATTGGCACTGGCCAGTATACTGGTATATATTACGGAATACACCCATAATCGTAGTCTCGTCGCCGTTCAACGTTGGGTTGTCATAGCTAAAAGTATTGTGCTTTTGTGTATACAATGGTTACAATATTTCTTCGGGAGGTTCTACAGTCTTAGCGATTTTTATCTTGTTGAAAGTATGAGCAGGTACCGTGAGTTAGTCCAGAGAACTTTCGATAACTGAATTACTGCCAAAATTATATCATGCTGATTCGATTTGAAAGAAAAAAAAAACGCTTGTTTATGACAAGCGTTATGGACTTTGCTCTCAGTAAGAGCTAAGCTAAAAATATTTGACTCTGGTGAGACCCATAGAGGTATCGCAAAAAATCAAACATAAAATGAGAATTTCTAATACTTCTGTACGCTGGTTTAAACTATACTATGCTTGCGTTAATGCCTATATTTTACTAACAAATGGTTAACCATAATGCCATAGTGCTTAAGGTGATGTTTTTTTTTATATATTGTATATTTTTTATCCTTCGTCACTACGAAGTGAGCTTCGTCTCGTGACAATTATCTAGTAAAAGAATTCGATATGAACTTCTATGCAGTCATTGCATTTTTACCAAGTCTGACAATGTACGATTGAGATTTTTGTTTTTTAACCAATCAATGTTTGATATTGAGATAATGAAATTGCTCTCGAAGATAAGGTTCATAACAATAGTTTCGTAATGAACTCTAGTTTGCTTAAGTTTTATGGAATACATTTAGTACGTCATGTTTCATTTTACAACAGGGTGCTCTTTACTGCTGTGTTCTAGTATGTTTTAGTAAGACATATCGAGATGGTGTTATCTTTGTAATCCTATAACTGTGTATTAGGTCGTGTGTTTCTATCTAGCAGGGTCACTCGAGCTAGACTTAAAATAGGAGTGGTATTGCTTTGCATGCTCAATGTACCTCATGTATTTATTAACAAGATTAAATTTACCTCAACAATTTTATAACGGGTAATTACGATAAATCACCTCATTCATCCAGCAATTTTTAAGTACTCCGAGCGTAATAAAGCCGATTTATCGTAATTTCTATCTAAACGATTGAGGTAAATTGAACCTTGTTAATAAATCCATGAGGTACATTGAACAAGCAAAGTAATACAACTACTTTTTTAAGTCTAGCTCGAGTGGTCCCGCTAGATAGAAACACATGACTAGATCGAGGAGGTGTTAATAAAATAACTATTCTGCTAGTGTCACAGATAAAGTCGTTATGAAACACCCAATTTGTATATATCGCAAATCAATGCATCTTACAGTTCGGATGAACAAAGTGATTCGACAAACACCTTCATACAATTCATGATTAATCTCAATGGATTTCATTGTGGTTTAGTTTCTGAAACGAAGGTGACCTCAGTAGTGTAATTTAACGTATGAACAACAGAACAGAAGCATAGCAATAATATTGTAATAGATATTTTATTGTATAACTAATACATTTTTAATATGTATATATTTTAGCAAATACCTAAAACATTAGTTGCTTATCCTAAAAACATAAGCTTGATATTGAAATAATGAAATTGTCGAAACAGAAATGAAATTTTAAATACAGTCTTTGTTTTAGGATATACAACTGATGGTTTTATGCCATATGTATATAATACAATATAGGAATATCTGTAAACAATAACATATTAATCTTAACTGCGGATTATAATAATATGAATTTAATCAAATATTTTACTTGTTCTGTTTTCGTATATATGCGGATATTTTTTACTTATAATTATATTTTCGACGCGATAATTGAAAAAATTCAAATATTTGAGTGATTGATATTGTTTTCCAATTCGCATAAGGATGTTTTTAAACTGAATAGGCTTCAAGTTATATTATGAATATTTTTATGTGAATTTGTTTGCGAATGTAGAAAGTAACCCCCCAGGGTCTGTAGACTGCAGTTGATTAAAACATTATAATTCAGCACAAACAGAGTATTTATGTACTGGAAAGAATTCAAGTTAGTGCTTCTTGATACTGAATTCATAGATATTTTGTTAAGAGAATTGTTCGTAAGGATGGACGGCGAAATAAATATTATTTGATGCATACATGTATTTCATTTCAATGTACCTTAGTAGTAGTTCTCAAAAGTGGAAATAACCCCATCACAGTAGGATTAAAAATTTGAAAACCAATTTTTCAGGGTTAATTGCCCATGCGCCGAACGAATTCGCGTAGGTAATTAACCTTTTCTGAAATGCTCCCTGAATAATGAAGCACTCCCGAAATGAACCGAGTGCCAATTATTTTGTTAAATTGCTCGTTACAACAACACAGAGCTGATTTGTAGATTTAGGCGCTTTGCAGACGACGGGGCGGGGCGGGCTTTTTGTCCGCGAAGCAATAAAAACCGCGTCTGCCTGTCGATGTCTGCGGCTGCCCTCGCCACATACACAAAGCACACGACGGGCAGAGGCGGTCAGTTCAGGACGTTCGTTCTAGTGAATAGTCCCATCACTAAAAAGCGCGTAGCGCGGAGAGAGCTAGCCGCCCCGCGCCGCCGTCTGCGTTACTGCATATAAACTGGTATGTGTGATCCACGGCGGGCAGTCGCGGACATGCCGTGCCGCCAGTGCCCGCCGGCCGGCGAAATTGACCGGCCCGCTCCGCCCCGCCGTCTGCAATGCGCCTTAGAAGAAATGGATGTTAGCGTTGTAGATGTGAGCTAATTGCTTGAGGATTCTAATTATGTGGACGCCTGATTTGGCGACCAATGGGCCGTCTGTTCACAAATTGCAGGGTTCTTCGATTGAAGTCTTTCTCTAAACGTTTGCTTTTTAAAATCCTAGGCGCATCATAAATTGTTCAGTACAGTAATTAAACCGTTCATTTAAATGATATTTCAAGTTTTGGATGGTGTTTCTTTGGTGGATAGCAGTTTGTATCTTGGTGGGCGTTGTACATTCATAGTTCTATCTAATAATAATAATATAGCCTCTTTATTCCCATAATGAACGACCTCCGTGGTCGAGTGGTTTGTACGCCGGGTTTCAAAGTGTCCGCCTACTCGAGAGGTCCCAGGTTCGAATCCCGGTGGAGGAAGATGTTTGTGTGATGAATACGAGTAAAAATGCTCCAGTCATGGATGTTTAATATGTATTTCTATATAAATATACTTATATATGTATCAGTATATGTATTCTATCCGTTACCCTAGTATACCACAAGTCTATAGTGCTTATTTATAGTCCAGTCAATGAAGGCCTATATCAGCTACAACCTCCGCTTTCGTTGAACCTCCATCGATTTTCATGAAAATTGGTGAGTTGGTGGGGGATACCATAAGAAACAAAAGTGACATAGTGCCAACTTGCGCTTTTGCCCTGGGGGTAAATGCCACCCCTTCTCGGGGGTGAAAATTATTTTAATAAAAATAATACATATTTCTAACACATCGCACCAATTAGCCTAGCCCCAAAGTAAGCACTGTAAGACTTGTATTATGGGATGCTAGGGTAACGGATAGGATACAACATATACTGTACATATATAAGTATATTTTTATAGAAATACATATTAAACGTCATGGATATGACTGGAGTACAAATGGTCGTATTCATCACACAGACATCTGCCCACCGGTATTCGAACCCGGGACCTCTCGTATCGGCGACACCATGAAACCCGGCGTACAAACTACTCGGCTACGGAGGTCGTCGAGAAAATAACACCAGGAATCGATAGAGAGATAAATTCTAAGCAAAATTTGTTATATAAAGTTTTTGGAATAAATCAATACTTTCTGAGTTAATACAGATTGTGATTTTTTGTGATAGAAATACATATTTAAAGCGTTTTTTCATAAATAACACACAAACTATGAGCTATTAAAAAAAAAATATCACAAAAATTTAACCTAATCAAAAAAAACAAACCCCTGCTTTGAAAAACCTTCTAATATTAATTCAAAGTGAGCTTATAGGTAATTGTATGTATATATTTTTTCGAAATTTATTTTCAAAAGAAAATGAAATTTACTAAATTATGAAAATTTTTGATTTTATTAAATTATACTTTTTTAAAAAAAAAGCATTCTAAACCGGGCAAAATTTTAGAGGTCTTCACTTATGCTAATAAAAAGAAAGTCCTTTAGGGATAACCATAAATTCGATTTTTTGTGGAAATGGTGAAAGTTTTATTTTTTAGTTTTTTCCAAATAAATTCGAAAGTATCGTCTTATTTTTATCATAACTTGCTCAATTTTGATGCTATTAACTTTTTACAGTCCTCATTACAAATATCTCTGAGGACTCTAAAACGTGTTCAGGAAGTATGTCATAAAATGCATCGGTTTCCCGATATTTATGTTTGAATACTTAGATTTAAGTATTCGCAAGAAAAAATATACATACAATTACCTATACGCTCACTTTGAATTAATATTAGGTTTTTCAAAGTAGGGGTTTGTTTTTTTATTATTTCAATTTTGTATTTTTTTTGTGAATGCTCATAGTTTTTGTGTTATTTATGAAAAAACGCTTTAAATATGTATTTTTATCACGAAAAATCACAATCTTTGGAATAAATCAATACTTTCTTTGTCTATAAGAAAGTATTGATTTATTCCAAAAACTATATATAAAAAAAATTGCTAAGAATTTGTCTCTCTATCGATTCCCGCAGTTAATTTTATTAAAATAAGTTTCTCCCCGAGAAGGGCTGGCATCTACCCCCAGGACAAAGGCGCAAGTTGGCACTATGTCACTTTTGTTTCTTAAGATATCCCCCACCTACTCACCAATTTTTATGAAAATCGATGAAGATTCAACGAAATCGGAGGTGAAAACCTTCATTGACTGGACTATTTGGAGCTAGGCTAATTGGTATGAGTGCTGGAAATATTTATTTACTATAATGTACAAGTAATAATAAGTACCTATCATTGAATTATACATACAATAATGAAACAATAAAATATTACAACAATTAATATTATAAATTGGGAGTTCTATCTGTGTATTATATATTTAGATTTTGAATTTATTTTGATCTACACGATTTTTGGTGGTAGTAAATATTGGTTTTATAAGGTCTTTAGTTTGTACATACTTTTAGTTTACTTCCAATTCAGTTTTCAAGGTGGTACAGGCTGTTGTTTTTTAATGACTTCGAAGAACCTTCAAGATAAGGTATCGTCCTGAATAAACAGGAAATTTAAATTATTAGTTTTAGGCGTCTACAACAAGGTCATACATGCTCTAAGGTTTTAGGGCTCTAAAGGGTCACACGCGAGGCTTTGTTGACAGAGACAAGACGGAAACCGTCCACACTCGCAAGAGAAAAGGGAATTTGGCCGTCCCTCGTGCGTGCGGTTGACAAATTGGTTTTCCTCTCTTCGATAAACTGAAAATAGCTATGTCGGAAATCATAATCAGGAACCCTGCAATCATTCTTAACATAATGAAACGAATGACCTTACCATAATGTAACTCATGCTATGGATGAGTGGTTTCTTTTTGGTACAGGTGTCTTTACACTTAAAAAAAGAGGCTACCTTTATCTATGTAACCAGATATTGTATGGTAAAGAAATAAAACAATGTTATTTTTATTTTTTTTATTTATTCATTCCTAACGGGGTCTTTTCGTTCTATAAGTACATAATACTTAAGAATTCGAAATGTTCCTCCTAAAGCAACCTCCTAAAAACTTTAAATTTATGTACATAGTTACTTTACGAAATCAACATAAGATAATTACCTACAGAGCCCAACAACCAACACAGTTTTGTTGACGTAAATAGTATCTAATTAATAATAAACACTGGGTGTGAGCTTTATTTACAGTTTAATTACACGACTCGTTGCTTTGCTTTGCCTAGGTAAGATCTACTTTGGGAGGACTTCCGTTATTTACGCTATGTTACGATACCGTTTTATCTTGATTGGCGACTTACTCTCCTGTACCCTAATGTCTACATTGTTGCAAAACGGGCAGTTAGCTGAACAACCGAAACTAGGGTAAACTTAGCAGGTATTTGCCGATATAAGCACAGGTTTACGACGTAATCCAGCTGTACATATAGTTTCCGTGACTTATTCTTTGGTTTAGTAGTTTTCAGTTCATTTTGGAAATAGGTTCTGTTCGCTGTTGGTATTTCCTGTTCCTGACGTAAAATCAGGAGTAAGAAACAAAATCTGACTGGTTAAAAATTGCTTTAAGTGAAAACTGAAAAGAAAAAACAAGTCCAGTAGTCTTTAATTATGTTAAGTAAGGAACAAAGATACTTTAAGAGCCCTTTTACAATATGGCGCCGCTGCCGTACTGATCGGCGCGTAGGAAGATGTGCAGTAGTATATATTGCATTTTACGGGTGATGTTTCGAGTCTTATAAAATAATCATTAATGAACTTATTATAATTTCTGTAGTGATTTCAGTAGTTCAATGAAGGTAGATTAGTTTTATGGAAGTTTTTGATAGTAATTCTATTAAATTCAATATCAAAATACGAGGTAAACCTGCATTATTTTTGGGGAAAACTCACGGAGGTTAGATGTTTTTTTGATAATTAATGAGACGAAAAATCAAAATTCTAATACATTATGTTGGAACAAAAACATACTTCTGATGTCGTAGTAATTAATTTGATCTAATTTATTGAATATTATTGAGAGATTAAAGCGTTTGAAGTTGAGCATATTATCGTTTTTTCTATAAATTAGCTGCAGTAGAACGATCAGTACAAAAAAAGGGAAATAGTATTTGCAAATATTCTACTTCAACTTACAATAGGAAGAATAAATCTACTGTTTACTTCTATTGAAAATTGAGATTGAGGCGCTCAAACATTACGATTTTTTGCAAAAAAAATGTGATAGGGCTCTTAACAGTCGGGAAAATTTTGATCCATTTCTAAAATATCTCATGGGTCTACTGACTGCTAGCTTCATAAATATAAAATCAACTGTTTTTATGGTTCCGTAGCCAAATGGCACAAAAAGGTTATAGATTCGTCATGTCTGTCTGTCTGTCTGTCCGTATGTCACAGCCACTTTTTTCCGTAACTATAAGAACTATACTATTGAAACTTGGTAAGTAGATGTATTCTGTGAACCGCATTAAGATTTTCACACAATAATAGAAAAAAAACCAATAAATTTTCGGGATTCCCCATATTTGGAACTTAGAACTGAAACTCAAAAAAAAAATTATGTATGGGTGGTTATCTATGGATAGGTCTTCAAAGCTGATATTAAGTTTTTCAAAATCATTTTTTACTAAACTGAATAGTTTGCGCGAGAGACTTCCAAAGTGGTAGAATATGCCCCTCCCCCCCCCCCCCCCCCCCCCTGTAACTTCTAAAATAAGAGAATGAAAAACTAAAAAAATATTTATTATGTACATTACCATGCAAACTTCCACCGAAAATCGGTTTGAACGAGATCTAGTAAGTAATAATTTTTAATACGTCATAAATCGTCTTCGACGTGATATGCATATCCTATCATTCTTGTTTAAAATCCTCAAAGATCCTAGTTCTCCTCATTACCTTGTTTCCCGTTTCAAAACGCTTCCTCCTCCTACTCGTCCTAAAAGGTCTTGCAACACGAAGACACTTGAACTACCAAAAAGTAATACCAACTTCTTTTTCCATTCCTTTTCTGTTCGTGCTGCTTTACTCTGGAACAGACTTCCCTCTAATATTCAAGACTGTCCTTCTATTGTCTCTTTTAAAGCAAAGGTCAAAGAGCACTTTCTGGAAATAAATTCCCACTCTTAGTTGTCTATTTATTCCACTCTTTGTTTTATCTTAACATAATTTTATGTAATGTGTATTTATTATTTTATAGTGTATGTATGTATATGTATATATATGTATGTATGTGTGTATGTATGTATTTATTGTAAGTATTTGTGTATATACATATGAATATATATTTATGTATGTAGTCTTAGATAGGTATATAATCTGCAAGTAAGTACTTAGTGCACATCTCTACACCCGCTTACTTCTGTCTCTCACTAAACCTTGGTTGGCTGGAAGAGATCTCTCTTAGAGATAAGCCCTCCTTTGCTCACATATTTATATTTTGTATCTTACAATTTTTTGTGTGCAATAAAGAGTATATATCGTAAACCACAATTTACCTTTGATTCAATCAACTCAAATATAAAGATAAAAAAATACACTATTTTTAAAACATCGATCAAAGTTACAACGAATTCTTAAACGAAAAAGTTCTTGTTAACTTTTATATTATTGCTACGGAACCCTTCATGGGTGACCCCGACTCGCTTGGCCGCTTTTTCATTATTACTTATTTATTTGTTTATAATGAGGCAACGGAGGCCCATAGATAAATACCTTATAGTCTAACATAAATACAGATATATGTAATACATTAAATGTTAGTAAATAAAAAATAGACTTATGTCACATAGGGTCGCACAAAACTACATACCTACTAAGTTCCACAGAGTGAAAATTACTTAAAGAAGCTCCACTATTCGCCACTTAGCTTTATTCAACTGTTACAACAACCGCGGAACAACTTCTGAAAGGCTTGACTCAGAACCCTTACTAAGTTTTACTTACACTGGTAATAAAGCAGAAACCGTAAAGTAACTTTTTAAGTAAACGCAACTACAAATCTGTGTACCTGAACGCAATGAAGGAAGACTTTTAAGTAAAATGAAATACAAAATCTTTTGAAGCCCAGGCTACTCAGAACAATAAATTTTAATGAATTACATTTAATCTTCAACAGTAATTTAATATCAATGGTTCACTATAATTAACGTTATATATAAGTTATGTACTTTCCATTTTGGGTTGGCATAGCATCTGAATTTCGACATGAAAGTAAAAAGTCGCAGTCGTTCGGCTAGTGATCTTCTTGTTTATCCCACTCTCCGCTGGGATGAAGACTTTAAGAGCAAGGGTGAAGTCCTTGCAGTGATTATAGTGATATAAGTTATATACAGGATTGTTACCATGTACCTTGTTTTTAGCGAGTTTCCGATATTTCGGCACTGTTGCAAGCGCCATGATCACGGAGTAACTGAAGTAATTGCGGGTAGGCTGTTATTGGCTTACAAATCAAATCGGTTTGTGACATATCGGTCCGTGATTATGGCGCTTGCAACAGTGCCGAAATATCGGAAACTTGCTAAAAACAAGGTACATGGTAACAATCCCATAAATAACTTATATTACTATAATGTTAGTGACCATGAAAGTTTAAAACAATATCCTTGCAGTGAGCCTGGATATCGCTTAGATGTTTGACAGGGTCTGGAATAAAGCACTTTGATCTATGTTCTCATCATACGGACTACATAAGGTGCTACGCAAGTGGATATTGCGTAGCACCTTACGTTAGCGTTTTCACCTACTGTAGCATTAAAGTCGTTATCGATGGCTGCTGCTCTGAACTTTAGGGGCTCAGAGCAGCACTCTAAACGTTGGAGTTCCACAAAGTTCGGTTTTCCTCTCGATGCAGCACAGGCATTCTGTACCCCTAGCACGAACCATTATCGAATTCGAATAGTTTGCAAACCAAAATGTCATTGTCAAATTTTGTATGGAAACTTGGACAGCAGCGACACAAAGTACGTAACGAGAACTAAAAATCAGTACACATTTGACAATGACATTTCGGACTCGCAAACGATACGAATTCGATATTGGTTCGTGGGGTACTGTAAGATACAATCTCACTTACGATTTCATTTATTCGGATTTTTGCAGACAAATGTCCATCTCTAATACTGTCTGCTTTTATAGACTGTAAATACTTTTTTAGTTTATATCAAACAAAATAAAATAAAACCGAATGTCGATTTTCAAGGGTTAAATGTCGATTCACTGAATGAGGGCTACCGTTTTCTGCCTCACCAGATGGCGCCACTGTTGAGTGAGCTCCTAAATTGTAACTTTTAAAGTTTATTAATACGCACATGAAATCAAAGGTTACATTTAGATCGTATTTTAACACAAAAGAACCATATCCTAAACATAATAGGCCATGCCACAGTGACGCGCAGTTCCGTTTTATTCGGAAAAAATGGGAACATAATCATTTTTCTAAGCTCAAATTTTTAATAACTGACATTCATTGCCACATAACTCATATTTGCCATAATTAAGCCGAATTGTTACCAATTATTCACAACATTATTTTAATTAGAAGTAAACCCGCGTAGTCAACCAACAAGCAATAACATTTGACATTTCGGAGACCTCACGCTACACTAGCGCCTCTAGCGGCGGATTCATACGCCATATCCCTCATTGATTCAGTAATACATATCGATATATAAATTCGGTCTTTTTGTCTCCAAAAATCGATGCTTCGATTAATCGATCTCGGATCGCCATCCCTATACACTGCTTCCTTTTGCTTTTAACGGATCGGTTTTCTGCAGACAAATGTCACATCTCTAATACTGGCTGCTTTTATAGACATAGCGTTATTTTGCCGTGTAATGGCGTAATACATATCACACTAATGTCTAGAATGGCAGCTACCGAAATTGAAAATGACATTTTATTTTACAGAATCGCTCTACTGTTTATCCTGCATATCAATAACCTGCTATCGGATTCTTCTATGAATCGGATGAATACCAAAAAAATTTTTTTTGATATTTTTTAACGCAACAACGATATTTTGGAAGCTCGTGTGCTTTTTACAAACAGGCTGATTTTTAACTTTACCCACGGGATATCCTAAGTAGCTTTCACCAACTGGGAGGGTCCCGAAATCTTTACATTTTAAGCAGTGCCCACGTGAATTATTAATGGGATCGGTTACAGGGTTTCGGCTTCGGGTACCTATGTAATTGACTTTGAGCCTCTCGTCCGCTGTTCCGATACCAAAAATAGTCGTCGCCTAACATTTGTTTTCTGGGACCTCGGACAAATGGTGTGTAGTTAAGAGGGATTCGGCCGAACCTGTAAATATTTCAGTAAGGTAGGACCAGCCACAAATACACTTCCATTTCTAAATAAAAATGTTCTTGATATCGATTCTGGATTTATTTGAATTGTTAACATTTATATATTTAAAGGTATACGGAGAAATCTGAAAAGTTTTACTGAAATATTCAACGGATGATATAAATCAGTCGCCCGGCGCTTGCGCTGACGTCCGGTCGTGTGTGCGTGAGTCGTTGCTATAAACAATGGCTTCTAATGTCGTGAAATGTACAAGTTGCAATTTGGTGATAAATGAAGTTTTAGCTTTCATTTGTAATAAAATAGATGTGATGGACGAACCGGGTATCACCCAAATATGTGTTAGTGCTTTTTCGGAGAGTGAAATATTGGATGCCAAAAACTTGCTATTTGAATCCATAACGACCTCGAAGCGCAAAAAGATAAGAAAACGTCTTGGAAAAACGCAGCGAGATATTGATGACATTGTCTGCTTATTGAAGGAGACGGACCCTGAAGAAATTCCGGTGTTTGTGGCGCGAGATCTGTAGAAGTTACCTCCCGTGCTATTTGACCACGTCGATGTAACCCGAATTTTGAAAGATATTGTTAGAATGAGGAGTGATCTGGACCGTTTTTCTAAAGAGTGTGCAACATTGGATCAGTTAAAAGAACTTCGGTCTGACATCGAATCGCTTAAGACCGCATCGATTGTGAACAATTTTTCAAGAAATGTAAATATGACGAGAGGTGCTACATGTTTGCCTAGTTTTGAGTGTGAAAGCGGGCCGATGGGCTTGTCACCACTTTGTACTGAAAACAAAATAATCAATAAACATTCCACTGCGAGCCCTATAAAATCTCGTATCACTTTTTCTGAGGAGGGTAAAACGAAAATACCAACAGCCGTGCATTTTGTGTCTAACGGGTCACCGGCTGTGACTGCGAGCGAATCGACGATAGCCGACCGCTTGTCAGCTGACGGCCGAGCTATGCCGAGTGAGCTGGGTCACGTCGCGGTCGCCGCCGCCGCACTCCCGACGACGTGCGCCGCCGACATGACTAATATTACTGAGGATGCGGGAACTATTGTAATTCGGGCGCATGAAAACAAACAGAATAGCGATGAGAGTGTGAAGAAATTATTTTCGAATGTAGTTACGGGGGGTCAGTTTAAGACGCAAGTTCCAAACGAAGATTGGATTCTTGTGCAAAGACGGAGACTACGAAATCGTTTTGTAGGAAAGTCTGGAAAAGCTATTGTTGATAATAATTTTAATTTCAAAGCAGCCGAGAATAATATACCCATTTATTTGTATAATGTATCAAAAAGTCAAGTCAGCTGTTGACACTAGTGCTGGAGTGCTACGGGGGAGGCCTTACGGAGGCGTTGCCTTGCTATGGAGATCTGCGAAGTTCTCGGCGGTGACGGTGATACCTTGTCGTAGTGATCGTCTCGTCGCGGTCAAAATAGTGCTCAGCGATCGGTCCTTCATTGTGGCGTCAGTGTACATGCCTACTGATAAAAACGAAAACCTAACGGAATTCACCGAGTGTCTGAGTGAGTTGAATGCTATTATCGAAAGTGCTAGTGTTGAATCTGTAGTAATCCTTGGAGATTTCAACGCACATCCAGGTGAGCTGTTTTGTAATGAACTATGTGCATTTTGTGCCGATCAATTGTGGTCTTGTGTGGACTTGGAACTATTACCTTTAACTACTTATACATTTGTGAGTGGGGCACACGGGTGTCGTCGCTGGCTTGATCATTGTGTAGTGACGAGTGCCGCACGTCCCTTAATATTAAATGTGTCAGTATTATACGATACCTACTGGTCTGACCACTATCCGCTATTAGTTGAATGTAATTTAAATATTATCCTACCCAAGATTGTAAAATCTAATTCTAACAATTCTTCTCAAAGTGGGGGACATGGGGGATAAGGGACTCGAATCAGGTATCGAATTATCATAGTTTGTGTAATTCTGATCTCAAAAATATTGACTTTCCTATAGAACTTAGTAGTTGTGCTGACAAAATATGTAAAAACAAAGATCATACTATATTGTTAAATAATTTGTATAATGACATTGTAAATATATTATCTAAAGCAGCGAAAAATAGCTGCCAGTCACGTAGAAAGAAAAAACATAAATATGTCACTGGGTGGAATAAACATGTTAAGGCCGCTCACAGGCGGGCTCGACTTTGTTTTCAAAAGTGGGTAGCTTGCGGTAGGCCTATTTCTGGTAATATATTTCAAAATATGACTGATTCTAGAAAAATGTTTAAAAATAAGTTAAAATATTGTCAAAATAATGCTACACAAATTAAAATGGATATAATTGCGGAAAATCACGCTAATAAAGATTTCACCAGTTTTTGGAAAAACACAAATAAGTTAAACCCGAGGTCGAGTCTCCCTGTGAATGTGGGTGGTTCATGTGAGCCCCGCCATATTGCTTGCGTTTTCCAACAGTCCTTTAGGGTGGTCTCACCGCTCGGGGGCGTGTCTCGGATGCTCGACGACGAGGTTTTTTCAGGGGATTTAACGGTTAGATTCTCAAGTAAAGATGTTGTTAATGTCATTGCAAAAATGGAGAGAGGTAAATCGCCTGGATACGATGGCCTGAGTATTGAGCACTTGAGACATGCAGGTGTACACTTACCAAGAGTACTTTCTATGCTTTTTAATTTGTGTATAAGTCATAGCTACTTACCTGAAAATTTAATGCGCACAGTGGTTGTGCCTATTGTGAAAAATAAGTCCGGTGATCACGCGAATGTTTCCAATTACAGGCCTATCTCGTTGGCAACAATAGTGGCTAAGGTACTGGACAGTCTGCTTGATCAACAACTAGCAAAGCACGTTAACTTGCATGATGCTCAGTTTGGCTTTAGGCCCGGCCTGTCTACAGAGAGTGCTATTTTCTGTCTTAAGCAGACTGTTCAGTATTACACTGCTCGTAAAACACCTGTGTATGCCTGTTACCTGGATTTATCAAAAGCTTTCGATCTTGTAAATTATGACAAATTATGGCAGAAGCTCCGAAATGAAACAAGCGTGCCACATGAGGTAACTTCACTGTTTAAGTATTGGTACAGTAATCAGCAGAATACTGTAAGGTGGGGAAGCGCAATGTCGGATGTGTATGGGTTGGAGTGCGGTGTGCGGCAGGGAGGGCTGAGCTCGCCCCGCCTTTTCAACCTTTATATAAACCGGCTGATCGGTGAGCTCAGTGGTACCAATGTTGGTTGTTCGGTAGACGGGATTAGTATTAACAATGTAAGTTATGCCGATGACACGGTGCTACTGTCTCCATCGATTGCGGCCCTAAGAAAACTCCTGCGTATCTGTGAGGAATATGCAGATACCCATGGGCTCAGATACAATGTTAATAAGAGCGAACTGATGATTTTCAAGGCTGGTGCCAAAACCTACTCATCTGTACCTCAAGTGACGCTCTATGGTTCACCACTGAACTTGGTGAAGCAGTTTAAGTATCTGGGCCACTGGGTGACTGATGACCTATGCGATGAATGTTGATGTTGAGAGGGAGCGCAGGGCGCTGTCAGTTCGGTGTAACATGTTGGCCCGCAGGTTTGCACGCTGTACTGTACCAGTGAAGGTGACACTGTTTAAAGCTTACTGTCAATCATTTTACACGTGCAGCCTGTGGTTGAACTTCACGCAGCGGGCGTGCGGCGCACTGCGCGTCCAATACAATAATGCATTCAGGATTCTGTTAGGTTTGCCCCGATTTTGTAGTGCATCTACCATGTTCGCTGAGGCGCATGCAGACGATTTCTATGCCATTGTCCGAAAAAGAAGTGCATCCTTATTAAGCCGTCTGAAAGGGTGTGGTAACGGCATCCTGAATGTGTTGGTCGAGCGGTGGGATTCCCCTTTATTGAGGAGGTGGATGCATTTGCACGTCAGTGCATCCCCTCTTTCTTTTATATAGTGTGACATTTTATAATTTTTATTTTTTAATTTTTATTTTTAATTTTAATTTTTATTTATTATTATTATTGTTGTTTTTATTTATTATTATTTATTTTTGTTCTAATTTAATTTAATTTAATTTTAATATGACATGTAAAATATGGATGTAAAATGGTCCGAAATAAATAAATAAAAAAAAAAAAAATAAAATAAAAAAAAATCAAGATGACATCATCTAGGGGAGGTTGACAAATTAAAAAAAAAGTACAATATGAGAATTTTATTTATACAGCATTTATTAACCCACTCATCTTTTTTACAATAAAAATTTAACAAACCATCTGTACAAAACATGAAAACTCAACTTTTTGTTGCAATATTAAAAAAGGAGTTACGGAAAGTGAAAAGAAAATATCAGTAAATAAATGATTCATTCCCCTTGAACTGAGCTATTGTGGAGGAAAATTAAGCGGGCGTAGATAAAATATTGCAAAAAGAATAACTAAAGCCGCTTCAATTTTGCTCACGTTCAAACTGCTGAAAGAAAATTCCGAGAACGAGAAAAAACAAACTTTACCAATGACTTTGTGAAACTTGCTCCCTTTCAGAGATAAAACATCGAATTTATTGATATTAGTTATCTTAACTTGCGATACATGTCTCCATGTTGTAGGGGCAGAAAAGTTTGTAGATAAGCTGTTTTACGAAAGTTAGTGTTTGCGTGAATCTTAAAAAATGGTCATAAAATTAAGGTAGGTAGCGACTCGTCGTGAATTTTCTTTATGATTTATGTGTCCAGTTGATAACAGAGCACAGAATAGAGTGTATACAAATACAATTGCACCACGGACGGACACCACAATTGTAACTACCAACTTAGTTTCAACGAAGTATACTTTGGAGACATGATGTTATTTGAACGCAAAATATTCACAAACAGATAAAATTATTGAAGTGAAAACTTCTTTAGCGGCTTTGTACACTTTTTTTTGTATGGGTAAAAAATGTTAAACTCGCGTCAGGTTAAACACGTGGGCTGATCGCATCATGACACACAATAAAATTGGAAAGGTTGTTGACTTTCAATATATTGGACGAAACATATTATAATAATAAGTCTCTGTCTAGGACGTCCACGTGGCAGCTTTATTGCGAAGAAAATGCATTTTTTTTACAATAGATGTCGCTAGGTTCGCTTAAATGTGATTCATGTAAGTTGATTTCCTTACAATTGATGTCGCTTAGTGCGGTTAAACGAGATTCATGTAAGTTGATTTTTCTGAGAGATAAACTTTTTTAATGTAATAGGTATAAATTGTCATGTTTGTGTATGATAGCGCAATCAATGAATATTGTATTCTACCACATACATGATAGTACTTTTATACTGATAGTTAAAGCAATTCGTGCCAAAATTATTCCCTAACTAATTAACCATTCCAAAATATAAAAAATGCACAACGTTAATATTCAAGTTTTCACTTCCGCCGGCACTCCCGGAGTGCAACCCGTCGTTTTTTTTTTATTTGTTCGTTTCCTTATTGATCACAAACCATTTTATTAAAACTTACCACCGGAAGAAAGTCTTTTATTGAAAATTTATCAGTTCAACCGAAAAACGTTCTGATTCAAAATTCTAAAAATAGCTCCTAGCTAACATAAAATTAATGAGAATTCCGTCGAATAGGTAGGTAGGGATCATGGTTACGTGGCGATAACCCGAGCCTACTGGTCGTCGACGGTGAAATTAAAATCCAAGGGGCCCAGCCAATGGTCCGGAAAGATGTGGTTCAGATCATCTATTTTCGGGATCAGTGGGCGCGGCGGAACGGCCGGCGGTCGCCTTTATCCATGAATAACTGATCGAGTAAACACAATAGCATTTGCGACATGTCGAAAATTGTGTAATAATATGCATAGTTTACCTAACATGTCCCTTGCGAGGTTGGCACTGTTTGCAGACAAAGATATATCTATAGGTCGACCGCTTAACTGAGTCCTCGCCTGCGGGGAAAGGGTGTGGGGGAGGATGAGAACGGGGACCGTGTGAGGTGTTTACCCTTTCGCAATATTTATATAATTATATTTTTTATTTTTTATGTAGCCATGCATGACTTTACAGAACCACTGTGTGGATGACACCTTGCTTAAAAACTCGTGCCGTGTACATTTAATAATAATAAATGTTTATAAAAGGCATAAAAATCCCAATAAAATGTCTATTGAAATTGCAAAACAAAAAAAGTGTAAACAGAGTAATAATAAATAAAAATAAATTAAATCATAAAAGAAAAGAAAAAACAAGTGTGCTTATGACCCACGACTGAAGTGAAACTTCTTTGGCTCCATCTGTATGTATATATATTTATATACATATTTAAATTAAATCTAAAGAAAATATAACTAGAAAAAATTCCACGCGGACCAGGCAGCAGACGGGATATTTAATTTACAAAATAAGATACATATTATAATTTAACGATCTCTTATTAGTAAAATCAGGTAATTCTATGATAAAAAATATTTTTATTAAAAAGCGTATAGTTCTGTTTTGCTCGCTCGATTGAATGTTTATATACAGACGTTTGCGTGTGTGAGAGTTGCTTTATGTAGATGAGTCGGATCATATTTTATTTTGATGCTAGTATGAGGGTACCGTATCTACCATTTTTGTTTTAATTTAAGTGTATAGGAAATCAAAATTCTATGCAGAAGTTTTTTATGTAATAAAGAGGACAAACTGCTTGTGCCCAGCCTGATGGTAAGCGATTGCCTTGGCCTATAAATGCGCTGTCGCTTACCTTGTCCTTATCTCCTACCCCGTAGAGCCTAGAAATCATTGACTCAGGTACATACAAAGCTTAGCATAAAGATTTTTGTTGAAATGACGTAGATCTGGCGGCTCTAAACTTTTACTTTAACATTAAAGTGTAGAAATCCGTCGTAAAATAGCAGCAACATTTTGCCAGTTTAGCTGTGAAAGCGACATGCAAATGTGGGTAATTCGACAATGATCCCAGAATGAAGGCGACGCAATGCGCAGTATCTGTGGTGTAGATGCAGACGCCAATTTCTTGAATTAATTCATGACACATAGAGTTGGGATGATATTTAAAGCAATCCATCGATATAACTTAAAATGCCACACTTTCGCTTGACCGGCGCCTTACGCCAACAAGGAAACGTTTGATTTTTGTATGAGACTTGGGCAGAATATACACATGAAGGAAAACAAGAACATAGTAGACTAACTTCGATAATTAAAATTAGCATATTTAGCTTTATATTGCGGTAAAGAGAATTTTAGTATTAATTAAGAGATTTCAAAATCCGCGATGGCGAACATAATCGGGATTTTTACAATTAATTTATGCCATTTTATAGAAAATCGTACATAACCCACAATGAAACTTAAATACACCAACAGACAGGGAAGCTTTAGGCGATTCTGGAAATTGATTTGTTGAAAAACTGTCAATGTTTCCGATTAGCAATTCAATATTTACTGACGGGCGTTATTGACCTGAAATGTTAAATTGTGTTCGCCAGATCGGTCTATAACTTAGAAATTACTTTGATTCACACTTAGGCTAATGGATACGACGGCGTAATATTATTCTTATAGCTATGTCATGTAGATATACTAATCTCTACAAACTAGAATACCAAATTTAGAATAAAGACTATTCATATTTAATTCTCTATCTTACGCGCATTGGGGTGAGAGTATGGATTATGTCTGCGTGGAGAGCTCAACTTAACCAATAGCAAATGATATTATTTACCAATGGCGCTACTAATGTGGATGCTCCCGTGTTAAAAAAAAATTCGGAATGCTTGTAGGCAGATCCCGGAATCGTGTGATTTTTTTAAACCGGAAAACACTTGACAATATCACAAGGGCCACAGGGCTGGCTGAAATGAACAGGGAGGAGTCCCACATACCTTCTTCTCGCTCCCCCAGTGGTTGAAGGATGCGTAAGACATTTTCCAGACACAAAAAATAAAGAAAAAGGTTATGTGTTATTTAAAATATGTTACATTGTGTCACATGAACACACTGATCATTTGAATAAAAAAAAATATTATAATGTCGATATCGATAAATTAATGCAACGCACATCGCTATAGATAATTGCAGTAACTAACTAAGGCTTCGAGGCAGGGGACCGGGTGTCCTGGTGTAAGTTGGTTATCCTTTGTCACAAGTACCATCTGCTGCCACTTAATGTTCTCTGCATCCGTTTATACTGCTCAGATAAGTTTAACAGCGCTTAAACCAGTTTTTGTTGACCGAAACTCTATGATGAGATTGTGTTTTTTCGTCTCCTTTCTCGTTCCTTTTTCATCAGTTTAATTTTACAATCCATTTTCAAATATCTTGCTATGTTGAGAATAACTTTAAAAGCCAGGCATAGGATAGAAAAATTTATACCATAGGGACCTGATATAGAATTTATCATCATCATCAGCCTATTAATGTCCCCACTGCTGGGGCACAGGCCTTTCCTATGGATGGAATAGGGAGATTGGGCCATGACCCACCACGCGGGCCCAGTGCGGATTGGTGGGTGCTAACGACTGCAGATGCAGCCGGGACCAAAGGCTTAACGTGCCTTTCGAAGCACGGAGGAGCTCGAGATAGTAATTTTTGGTCACCCATCTAATGGCCGACCACTGCGAAAGTTGCTTAAGTTCAACTACCGCAGCTGAACGCGCTAACCACTTGCGCCATCGAGCTCCTCGATATAAAATTACGCAATGACAAATGACCAAAAATCATGTTACGGCTGGTTACGGCTTAATCTCTCTATTTTATCCATAGGGAAGGTTGCCCCAGCAGGGGGGACATTATTGGCTGTGGTGAATGAACTAAATAGGTAGGTATATATTAAATAATAATAGTTTATTTATTTACCTGAACATGATTGTAATTTCAATTTTATGTGGTAACTATGTGGTCCTTAAAGCGTTCGTAAATATTTCACTTAATATACTGCACTTGGCCTGTAATGAGAAATTTGACTGAAGTCTGAAACAGCTAAATCTGGACCGACCTCCCCACACCGGACTTGACATAATATAAAATAGTGATTAGGAAATGTAAATAGAAATACACACGGACATTACCCTAGATATAAGTAGCATTAAAGTAAATCTTTGTAAGCAAGAAAGAAAAGCTTTGAGGAAGTTTATGTATCGTATTTTTACCATAAGGAAATAACAAAAACATGTACTAACATAGATTAAGGAAACAAGTAGACTTAAGTAAAACTGTACCTACATGTTATTTAGCAAAACATAGCAGTAAATGTTGTACCATATAAACAAATAAATTTAAATAATTACCAAAAAGATAGCGAAACTCGGGCCCTTGCGTGCGATGAGTAGGAGAGGGAACTCACGCAGGAGCCCGAGACCGCAAAAACATAACACAAGGTACACAAATAGAATAAACTGAAAATCCTTTTGTTCCACAAAGCATGTACAATAGATAATAAGTGAAAAAAAAAGAAAAAAAAGCGTGTACATATAATAGAATATTCATTAAAAAGGGGATGGACAATATGTCCAAATTTATATTAGTTAAGTAGAAATAGGTGAGCAAGCCGCATGTTTGCATGATTAAATATAAAAGGCCGCACTGAGTGCACAAACAAATGTATAACAAAACTTAAAAAAAAAGTCAAACTAAATAATGGCATGGGCATACGCCTATGGAGTAATTGTATTCATTTATAAAAAAAAAAACTTGGCCTGTTAGTTTTGCAGGCCAGTGTATGTTAGCGAATGTTTAAAATATAACATTACCCCAGATATTTTTACCAAACTTTGTCTGAATTTAAAAGAGAATTGCAAAATATTCTTAAGTAGTAAGTAATATTGATAAAGTACTTTAGTATTTATAATAAGACAGATTTTGCTAGTGGGTGGTAGTTGGCCAGACTTCGAATCTTATAAACAGATAAGCATAGACAAGTCGAATAAATAAAAATATGGGTGCGTGTACTTATGTAGGCGCGTGAGAAGTTATCCTTCTTTGGCATCTTTAAAATTAGTTTTTAATTGCATGCAAATAATTAATTACAATAAATTAATAAAAAGTCTGGAAAAGGACACAGTCAATAAAGTTCAGTTTTAATTTGAAAAAATAAATAAATAATCAAAATATTCAATTAAAATCGCTACTGAATATAATTTATTAGAACATATATGATTTGCACTTGTATGAAACTCAAACACGTATTCTGAATATACAAACTAGAAACATGTGGATAAATATTATAAATATGAATACCCTATAACTGTTACTTTATTACAAAAAATAAAGATGTGGTTTTTGGTTCTACTACACCAATGGTCAAGAGATGGCGCTGTAGTCTCCTGAATCACGCTTTGGTTCCGTTGTTCCAGATTAATAATTACTTTTGATATTATAAATATGAATACCTATAACTGTTACTTTATTACAAAAAATAAAGATGTGCTTTTGGTTCTACTACACCAATGGTCAAGAGATGGCGCTGTAGTCTCCTGAATCGCGCTTTGGTTCCGTTGTTCCAGATTAATAAATACTTTTGATAGGCCTTCACAATGCAGTCGTTAGCACCCACTAAATAGAGATTCTATTTCTATTTTGTTGGTAGATTTTTTTATCTGCCTGCCTGTGATACGGAGTTGCACCCATTTATTTATAATAGGTGAATCATATTTTGTACCTATGGTCTTCATATTAAAGTTAGTACTAACCCGCACTCTAAGTAGAATTGAGACTGCTCTTTTTCTTAAAATGGCGTAAAAATTATCGGTATGTGTCTGAGCGAACATATCCGAAGCAATAAAATAACGAGCCAGCCCGAACAATCTCTGAAACCATTTTTATACTGGACCCGTAGATCTCTGATTCGCCCGCTGCGAATAGTTGGCCCATAAGCTGCACGCGTAGAAAATTTTACAATAAGATTTACTCTAAATTAAAGCCATGGGTATTGATAAATAAAAATATGCTGTTCAGCACGGCGTAACATCACCTGACGAGATGTGAGAGGTAAATAGGTTTATTATTTGCATGATAGAGTTCATTGGGGTAATGTATGACTTTTATTAAAGATCACTAAGGCATGTCAAGTTTCAGGCTGAATACTGGAATACTTCATAATTTAAATCTTAGTCAGAGGGCTCTTGCTCGTGGAAGCTGAAGCAGTGAAGTGGCAAGGGCAATGAAGTTGAGAATATAAAGCATTACTGAGATACAACATTTTATAAGGTATCCTCTCTTACAACGTGAAGCTGAAAGAAGAAAAATTTACTTCCGATGTAATGATAAATATAGTTACTCACTTAATTAATTGTTGTATTAAATCATGCACATATCCGGACTTATTAAAAATAGGAGTAATTAGGCCAATTTTTAAAAAAGGTACTAATTTAGATTATAGTAATTATCGTCCAATAACTATACTCTCATGTCACGATAAAATTATAGAGCGTTTCCTAAGTGAGCAAGTGAACGAATATTTGTCCAAAAGCAACATAATTAACGCAAATCAATATGGCTTTCAGAAGCAGAAAAGCACTACGCAGCTGGATTAAGCAGCATTTAAATAATAAATTACACATTTTAGTGATTTTTATTGATTTTGGTCGGGCATTTGACATGTTACAATATAGTACTCTTTACCATAAGCTAACTCAATGCGGTATACAGGGTCCATTTCTGCAGCTTATCAAAAGCTACCACACGAATCGCCACTCTGTAGTTAAAATATGTGATCAGTACAGTAACATGACTCTAACAAAGAGAGGCACGGCTCAAGGCTCCATCTTTGGCCCAATGAATATCTACTTTATGTCAATGATATGTATTCACTTATTAAAGAGGGATCGGTGTACCAATTCGCAGACGATACCTGCTTGGTAGTAGCCGCCAAAAGTGTAAGTAAAGCTGAACAAATAATGCAAAATAATTTTGATATCGTATGTAATTGGGCCCATGACGTTGGTTTGGTGGTGAACGCTCAAAAGACTAAGTTATTGCATATTCACACCTCTCACAATAAAGCTGACATCACACCCACCGTGGTGGGTCACAATCATAATTGTATTCATAACCCGACATATAATTGCACGTGTCAGCCAATTGATAATGTAAAACAACATTTGTATGTGGGAATTTTGATTGACGAGAGATTTTGCTGAGGACCTCACAAAGATTACGTATGCGCCAAGTTAAGATCAATCGCGAGTAGACTATCTATATTAAAAAATAAACTACCATACAGAACCCTTAGACTCATATATTTGTCCCTAGCTGAATCTGTTGTAAGTTATGGCCTAAGTAGTTATGGAAGAACTTATAAGACATACAAAGAGGATATTTGTAAAATTCAGTATAAAATGCTAAAGATAATTGTACCCAAATATATAAAAGTTAAATATAAAGGTAACGCACAAGAATTATTTCGATATTGTAATGTGATGAATGTTTATGACAAGGTAAAATACGTAATTCTAACCGAATGTAACGAGACTAAGTACTTGAATATTAATAAGAGACCGGATAATCTGAGAAATGTGTTGGATCGTAGAAAGTTTTTGTTGCCGAAATGTCCACGGAAATAGAAAGCTTTGTTATTTAATACCTTCCTATCTCAATGAATTGCCTAGTAATCTACAGGAAATGTATTCGAACATTGTAATCAATAAATATAAATTTAAAAGCTATTACTTACAAAACAGTCAACTTGAAAGTGTATAAAGTGGTAAATGTGTGGCTTCCATACACATATAAACCTTATCAGGTTTTCGTGTATGATTTTTTTGAATGAATGAATCCTAATACGATTTAAATAAATCATAAAAACTTGCATCACTTAAAAGGAGGTTGAATTTAGCAAAAGATTTCATGTATCTTGTTTTTTCCTCACACGTTACGATGAAGCTTAGTTTTTTAACGCGTGATAAACCGCTGAATCCGTTTGGAAACTGTTCTTTTTATTTTTGCTACACAGCGTCTCGGTCTGTGCCACCGAGGGAGGGAATATTCAATGTGCACAAACGCAGCCTTTTCATCTTTATTTCCGCTAATGTGAGATAAAGTCATAAAGTTTATCACTCAGTTACCGGCGCACAAAGGGAGCCATAACTCCCTTCTTTGTGAGCATATCTCGGCAGGTCCACAATGCCCCATCGGAGGAAAGTTCCCTGATAAGAATCATACTAATAAGTACTGCTTCTTGAACTCCCTTATTGACTTTTGTTAGCTTTATTATGTCTCGGTGTTAAATCGACGTAAAGTCAACGTCGACGTGGGCTTTTTTCCCATAGCTATACAAATACAATACAAATATATTTATTAAAATTTACATCATACAGTCAGCTTATAACCATGGGTCCCACACTAGGAGGTCCTGTATCGTGGGCACCCAATGAATGTAAAAAAAAATATTGCAACAGATGAAAAGTAAAATTACAGAATACAGGAACTAACTTTTTAACTACGTTATAAAGTAATAAAGTGTGTGTATGTGTGTGTGTGTGTGTGCTTGTCTCGCGGACGCCACGCGGACGTGAACAAAAAAAGATTCAACATTAATAATTATAAACCTTAAAAAATAGAGATAGACATAGTATAAGTGGCGTCGTTAATAAGCTTAAGCATTTAACTCTTCATTTATTTATTGGTATCATGACTCAAAACAAAGGAACCTAGACAAAAAGTTGGACTAGAGGCAAACGATTCAATATTATGTTAATTATTCAATATATATGCTAAAAGGGAGAGCTCATTTTTGTAAGTATGTAAATGCTTAGTATTATATCTCTTGCAGGCGTTTCATATTCATGCATAAAAAATATTAAAAACCTTATATAAATGAAAACAGATATCTTTTTTTAAGTTCTTCATCATTCATCATCATGAGCCTATTAATTTCACCACTGCTGGGGCACAGGCCTTCATCCTAAGAAGACCTAAAGTCATCCAGAAAAGCTGGAAGCTAAGGAAGTTTGAAAATGCAAATGGCTGTAGTATGGTTACTATATTATATTTTCATTAAAATATTATTATCAATACATAACTTTTCGAAAAGTAAGTTCCCCACTTTTTGACTTGCACGCACATTCACTCACACACACACACATACATATATAAACACACACACAGTTCACTCTCGCACGCACTTATTTATTCTGATTGAATTCTGATTGTTTTAATTATTTCAATAATGTATGTCTTATTGTAAAACTGTTTTGTTACATAAATAGTTATGATCTATGTATTCGGAAGTAGGCTCTGACCCCTGTCACATAGGCCTTAATCCTATTATAGGGGTCAGGGACTACACTATATTCAAGTACCTATGTAAACAATTTATGTGACAATAAATAAATAAAATTTTGTTTTTCGCAATCCGGGCAAATGCCTAATGGTCAGTGCATTTGCCCGATTGCGAAGGGTGCGGTTTCGAGTCCCGTCCGCAGCCTGATCCTGGTGGATTTTTTTCTAGTAAACTTTTCTTTAGATTTAAACATCTAGCAGTTAAATGCTTAAAAATAAATAAAAACATAACTATAATTGCTATTTCTTCTTTCAAATGTTTAATACTTGAAAAAGTATTCATTTGACATTGTGGGTTACCTACAATGCGAAGAGATGGTGCTGCCTTGCAGCTTAAGGCTAGGAAAAAATAAATTTTTATTATTGATATTACTTCTATTTAAGAGGTTGTTTCGAGCCCAGCACCTTACCCTTTATTTTATTCTAGTATTGTCATGAAACTGCCTAGTCTACGTAGTAAACGTAAGCAGCACAGAGAAACACTACCTCCTCGGGCAATAACCTAGAAACAACTGAAAAGTGTGGGTGTGGACGACCAAGTTTCAGAAACAGTGTTTACGGTAAACTTGTTTATAAACAAGGTGTTAACTTCATAAACAGTTTATCAACAAATGCCTAATGGATACGTGGCTTTATAGTGGCTGTATACACATGACCTTGATCGGTATTGGTAGAACTATCGATAAAGAATTATAGACAATAGTAAATATTTATTAGTAATTTCTTTTTCTTTCCTTTCGTTGGAAATTTGTTCGTCTATTGGAGGCGAATAAAAAGAAAAGTTATTAATTCGCCTTCAATATAATTCTTGTTTTTTTGTAAAACGTCTCTTGAGCAAATTTATATGCCCATTATGAAAAAAAGTTTCTTCTTAAGAGACTTTAACTTTCATTATATAGGTAGAATTGAATACTTTTTATTTGTATTAAATAGGGTTGACAAAAGGTGTTCGCATATAAATCATTATGTAAAGTTAAGGAACTTAAACCTAATTAGCTATATTAATAGCATGCAAAAAATCTGACATATTAAAACATAACAGTCATATTGCAGTATTCTTATTTCACCTATCTTTCATCAAGTAACAATTATTTTATCATTATTAGGTACGTTTATGCTTAAAAAGACGACGCAAGGGGGACCACACAACATCTTTCGGGTCCCAAGCCAACCTCCCCTGCAAGCGATGCGTTCTGCTGCTGCCCTCAGTTCTTGGCAGCCCTGCTATTCCAGGCCAAGGCGGCGGTCTCGGTTACGGCAGGGCAGGGGGTGCTAAGAATCTCCGGGCTACGGTAGGCCGCTAAAAACACTAAACTTGGGGCCACATAACGGTCGCTCGCTACGGCTCGACTCTCATCTAGCTCAACTGGAGGAGGAGCTAAGGCACATAAGGTGGCACGTGCTCGGGCTGAGAACCGCATCAGAAATGATGTAATCCGACAGAGAACCAAAGTCACCGAAATAGCCCACCGAATTAGCAAACTGAAGTGGCAGTGGGCTGGTCACATTAGCCGCACAACTGATGGCCGTTGGAGCCGGAAAGTTCATGAGAGGAGACCCTGACTCGGTAAACGTAGTGTAGGACGCCCTGAGATAAGATGGGATGATGATATTCGTAGGCTGGCTGGAGTGGGCTGGATGAGATTAGCACAAAATTGGGAGCAATGGCGTGAATTAGGGGAGACCTAAGCACTGGATGAACATGGGTTGATGATGATTATGATGATGTTTGTAAATAATCAACTCTTTTCAATCTTTGATACTTTTAATGTTAAAACGAAGAAAGTTAATGCGTAAGACCTTTCAAATACTTTTTGCTATAACAAAATGTTAGGTAATTTTTTTTAGGCTTCGCAATATAATTGATTGAGTAACAAAAAGTAATTAATTATTTATAGATTAAGTAGGTATTTACTAACAAAGCATTAAAGTAAATTAAATGTTGAGTTATATTAATAGGAATTTTCAAGATTTTATCAATATAGTTAAACCCACAACCCTAGATTAATCTATTTTTCTAAAAGATCACGAGATGAGATGGCATAATAAATAATAAAAAAGTACAACTACCTAAACTACACCATAAAGAGGGCGACTTAGCCACGAAGTCATCTTGTCTCAGCAGAAGAATAAGAAACTCTGAACTTTAATTAAACTATTTAATTAAAACCATACGCCTCCGGAGAGGCTCTTGTTTTTATCGTTTTATGCACTTATGCGTTTATGACGTGGAAATAAAAGGCTTGGAAAGCTGCCTTTTAATTGAACGGTTGATCGTATTTTAGTTGAATCTACTGAATCCCCCAGGGAAGCATTGTAAGTCACGTTCAATTTACCACATATTAAAATGCGGTCTGTGGAACGAATAGGATGTTTTAGAGTTCTTAAATGTGACATTTATTGTAGGTAAGTTGTGCCTTAATGGAAGTTAAATATAATAATAAAATTTAACACACTTATTGTGTTCGTGTATTTAAAGTGCACGTGCCTCCCATATGTGTATTTCTTCTACCTTTCATACGCAAGGAGTAGGGAAAATGGACCATGATTTACCTCATAGGCCCAGTATGGTTTTAGTGATGGGTGTAGCTGGGACCTGGGAGATATTTTATATCGTTGCCTTCCCTAACCCAAACCTCTAGCCCGTGGAGCCCTGGAACATGTCTCACTGACAGAAACACAACACCATCAAAAGTAGTGTTACCAAAATGCAAGAATAAGATGAGACTTGACCAGTCTTGGTCTTGCGTCTTGCGCTAAAACACCTGGTCTTGGTCTTAATCTTGGTATTGCGCTACCAGTCTGGGTCTTGCCCTTGCGACAAGAGTCTCGCAAGTCTCACAATAGGGTATTTGACAGTATTAAAAATAAACTGCCAATTATTAGCATCTGTATTAAGAATGAATATTTGCAGGAGTTTTTACTATTTTTACAAAAAAAATATTCATAATTTTACTAAAAACCCACGATAAAGATAATATTTTTCTTGTCTAATGTCACGTGACCCAAAACGCTTGGGATTGGTGGAGCCTAAAATGACGTCACACGCAAGTAAACTTCCGGTTAAAGTGACATTAGATTGTATGGTTTGACGTTTTAATAACAGTCGTGTGACGTCACACACCAATGAGACGCCATTATTGTCCAGAGATACGTTTTCGCGGCAACTTGAAAAAAGAGTTTCTGATTTAGTTTTTTCTACCAAAATACACAATATAATGATGAATATCCACTTTTTATGGACTCTATAAACATAAGGAAATACCATGAGATCGTTTTCTAAATCTTGTCAAATACCCTATTTACTATTAGCCTTTTGCTTCTTTTTAAACGTTATTTAGATCTAAGAACAACGTAACAGAGTAGGTACACTTTGAGCTTTAATTAACATAGCCATAGTAAAGACCAACCAAATTAATAAATGTCTAAACATTTAATGAGGAATTCGTAAAATCAACTGACACCGGGTGCGGTTTAAAGCCACGACCTAAGCGATCCGTGCCAATGCTCTAACCAACTACTACCGTGTCCCACGGATGTCAGTACGATTCTTAATAAGCTTTTAAGTATAATAAGCTTATGTGTGTTAAGACTTGGTTAAAACAAATGAATGACATTAAGTGTCGCCGCACACGGGCCACCGAACACAACCACAAAACGCCGCCACCGGCATATTTCTTATAGATTTCATTTTATATGGAATCGCCACACACGGTACGCCGGTGGCCGCCACACGCTACAAATCGTAGTTGCTCGTTTCTTGTTAGTGTCGCCGCACACGGGCCACACGCCACAGCCTCAAACGCCGCCACGAGAAGTTAGAAGCGGCTACTAAAGTGGCTGAAGCGCGCTACAGCGGCCGACTAAGGGAGAGGGGTGGGGAATTGCGCGAGTGACGAGTGACTTCGTTTTGTATCGGCGCATTAAGTGGCCGGTGCGGGCCACAAGAAGCGAGCAACGACGATTTGTAGCGTGTGGCGGCCACCGGCGTATCGTATGTGGCGAGTCCATATAAAATGTATGAAAACTACAAGAAATATGTCGGTGGCGGCGTTTTGTGGTTGTGGTCGGTGGCCCGTGTGCGGCGACGTGAGGGAGAGATCCCTTACCTTAGTCGGCCGCTGTACGCGCTTCAACCACTTTAGTAGCCGCTTCTAGCTTCTCGTGGCGGCGTTTGTGGCTGTGACGTGAGGCTCGTGTGCGGCGACACTAAGGTGGTCCGACGCGCTTAGTGGCGTCACCAGTGGAAATAAATTAATTGCGTTTTAAACAGGACATCAGTAACAAAAGTGGCCACATTTAGCATTACCTATAGACATTGATAAGATATAGCTTACATTGGAGGCCATGAGAGAAAAGGAGATTGCTCAAATTGGCCTAAATGCACAAAAAATATTGACATGCATGGTAATTCTTGGCGTAATTTATAATTTAATTTACAGTCATTAGATTTTAACGGACACTTTTGTATAATATATTTACTTTAAAAAAGACTTTTAATTTTACCGGTTTGGAAAACATACGAATCATTTTTAAGGGCTATGGGTGTAGTGTCATTCAGCCAAAGACTGATCGAAGTTGTTTATATAACATAAAAACAAATCTATTTTGTAAAGATCGAAAAAATAAATCATTTTTTTTATAACACTGTGGTATTAATATCCACAACTATATTATCATTTTCACTAGATGCAAATGTGCTCAGACAATTATTATAGATGGTAGGCGACATCATAAAGTCTATTGCCATACATTTTTCGCCTAACACCTCCATAAACACATTATAATCTGTATATATGTTAGACTTTAAGGTATCTATCTATGGGCCTACGTTCCCTGACTATAAATAAATAAAATTATAAGGTTTGATACACTAAAAATCTAAAATATGGTTATCTTAAAAACATAACAAAAATAATGAAGCTACTGAATATATGGCTATAGAACCTAAATCTCGTAGCTTTCTTTGGTTAACGAGAGTTTAAAAATTCTCTCTAATCTATGGCTCATTCACAATCATCACACAGTTTCTGTCACAGAGTACCTTATTATAACTGGAAATGACACCTGATTTTAAAAGTTACTCTTATGCATTAACTTTAAAAACAGGCAACTATCTATTAATCTACATGCTCTATATACCTGAATCTAATCCATAATTTCGGTACTTGGCTTGAATTCCCTAGTTTACTATATAACTTATTTGTTTTCTATTATTTTAATATGTTCAGTGTACATGGTTTATAGAAGTTCTCAGGGGTGTCCGTCTTTAATATTCGTTTCTACAGTAATTTATATATAATTTCGAATCTAGGAAACAATTTTTCATGATTATTGGTCTTTAGGCCAAACATGTATGGAAGCTGAGCAATCTCCCTTGAATAATCCTTTATTAGTCTGGTATTTGCGCGATTAATTTAAATTTTCATTTAGAGTTCTTTATAAAACGTAATTGATTTAATTCCAGTTAAACTACTAAGCACGTCGAACCACCTTAACTGTATCTTATGCTCGATTTACACTTCGTTAAGTACAGTGGCGAGTTGTAATTACATTGCGGGCGGTGCATTGGACGTCGTCTCTCGATCCAAACCGCTGTTCGCAATGAAATTCCAACTTTTCGTTAATGATATTTCAAAATTCCGAGACCGCTACAAACTTTTAGACTAAATGAAGAGATAATATTAAATGTTTTCACTTCATTTGTTTAGAAGAGTGCTCAATCAATGAGCTCAAAAATCCTTCGCGTATTTTATAAATTTATCGATCTTTGCAATTTTGAGTTTAATAAAAAGCTAAGCAAAATTTAAAAGCAAGGCCGCTACGAAATATTCCAACCGTCGTCATCTGCATAATGTATTTTGGTTTTTGTGATCAGGAACGCCAAAAATTGCCATTTTACGAAAAAATCACAGTCAAGATGTGACACTAAAACCAATGTTCTACATTTTTTTTTAAATATTTTTTGCGTCTCATAGAGGATCTCCTATAGATCTCCTAACCGGATTGCTATGGAAAACGCTATCGCTTACGATTTCATTTTGTTATTTCTAGCCACCTGAGGTTTTCAAATGCCTCACGCTCTTTTTTTCTTTCGAAATATCCAATCTTCACAAAGAATAAGTCTATGTTAGCAACCCCGTTAATAGTTCAGAAGTGACTATGAAAAATTAAAATAAAAAAGAATTGTCAATGAAGTTATAATACGCTTTATTTATAAGATCATTTTTAATACTAGCTTTAAATTTATTGGTGCTCAATTTTTGGGTATTGCTAGGGATTTTATTGTAGAAGCGTACACAAAAACCTTTGAATGAATAGAGCTATTTTATTTTTATGTATACTATTAAGCCAGTGTTTATCACTATTTATAAGTAATTAATTAATATTTTTTCGAACATACATTAAATTTCCATAAATATACTGAGACGCAACTGTCATTGTATCGATTTCTATAAATTTTTCTCTTACTTGTCTTTAGATTGTAAATTGATCGAACAGCCCACTTCTGCTACAAAAAAATGGTTTGAATGTCGGCAGCATTTCCCCACAGCAAAATACCGTACGACATCACACTGTGGAAATAACTAAAATATACTAATCGAGTGGTATCTACGTCCCTGATGGCCGTGTCGATTTTTCTCTAGTATTTAGGCTGTAAGGCGGCGTCATCTCTTCGCATTGTAGGTAACCCACCCACAGTGTCAAATTAACACCTTTATAAGAATTAAACATTTGAACGAAGAAAATAGCAATTATAGTTTTTTTTGTTTTTTAAGCATTATTTAACATAAAGGGTTGTAGGGGGTAGGTCCGCGTGCCCTATATGTAATCACTGGACAACTGTACTAATAGAATTTAATAAAATGCAATAACCTATTCATGTAATTATTTTTAATTTGTAATTTTATTAATTAATTTTGTAATTTTTTGTTGACATTTGTAATTTTGTATTTATTTTGTGTTTTAATTTTGAATTTGTATGCTGCTATTGTTATTATTATTTTGTTTTTATGTAATTTATATGGCTAAATGGCTGAAATAAATGAATTTAATTGAAAATCACAGCATTTGTCCCGTCTGCTGCATGGTCCGCGTGAAATTTTTTGTAGTAAAATTTTCTTTAGCTGAAACAAATTATTCTGATGTTGGTTGGAACTCCGATACCAGGTACTAAAGCCTGTATTATAGTAAGATTCTCAGTGATTGATCTAGTCTTGAGCATAGTTAGAAAGGGATGTCGCTATATATAGCACATAGCGATATCCCTTTCTAACTAGACTCAAGTAAAGATCGACACTTAGTTGTCATTCTGTAATACGGACCTAAGACTTTAATAATAACCGACCACTACGCTTGTTTCAATCTTAAACAATTAGTATTCAATAAGTTGAATTCGAATGGACTTGAAACAAACCCAGAAAGCGGCGATAAAAAACTAGAGTAGAGACGCGCTGAGAGAATTCCGTGGAAAATTGTATCTTTCATTTGGAGGACACTAAATAATAGATAGTCGGCTCTTGCCTCTTGTTACTTGGAATTCTGTTAAGGGACGTGCATCGGTTGCAGAATGCTTCAAGGATTTTTAAGAAATTGTAGTTTCAAACGCTATTACTTACATCGCTAAGGTTTTTGAAATAAGTATGAGAGATTTTTGCTTTATAATTATAGGTAATATTAGTGTTTCATCCACATATTTCGTTACTTTGTTTGTTGTAATTCCTGTTATGGGAACTGAATCATTTTGCTGAGTTTTATTCCGATATTTATATCAATAGTTATTCTGTTATTCGGGGCGGCGACTTGTCCAAAAAATCAGAGCTCTTTAAAATAGGCCCAGCCGTTCTTGATTTATTAAGTGTTCCAACCAACAGGACTTAGTCTTAGTCTTAGTAGTACGGCGGGCTGTTTCCGCAACTCGACACCCAGTGCCTATTTTGCGTGGGGATTGCATCAGTCCTGCCATCTCAGCTCCTTCAGAAATCTCAGCAGTCCCCGGATGTTGCTGCAGGCTTCTACTAGTGTCCGCGGACTTCCCATTAGAGAAGTCCTTTGTCTTGCAACGCCTCTGCACTCCAGCAGAACATGGGCGCTCGTCGCCTCCTCCTCCAGGCAGGCTCTGCACAGAGGGCTGTCAGAAATACCTATATTATAAAGGTGTTTGTTGAAGTAGCCGTGACCCGTGAGTATACCCAAGATTTATTTCAGGGCTTGTGACAAGCCCTGAACCAACACGACTTTGTAATACAGATGTCTTCATAACTGACTGCTCTATCAGTTTTATGATAGCATACCTAATGTCTTTGTCGTTTCGCTGGAATTACAAATGAGGAAGCACAAAGGAAGGACTGTGTCGACTTTATTCGTCTGAAAATAAAGGTATCTAACAAACGAAATAAAGTCGCTTTGTTTCTCTTAAAACTCCGCGCTATGCACCTAATATCATTTGAGAGTACTTAACAGAGAAAGACTCTCTGAATTTGTTTCGCCGGTTCTTCCCAGAAAGGTCTCCCAATTTGAGTTACATGAAAGTAGGCAGATGTATGACCGGGATACAAAGAAATTACTATTAGAAATTCAAAACTTACATGATTCGTTAGATTCAATGAAACATAAATATGCTAGTGCACAAAGTCAAATAACTGAGCACATAAAATCTGCAACAGAATTAGTTGAACTGTGCAATTTCAACGCAGAACGTTATGACTCCTTGATTAAAAGTCAATTGATTGGTTCTTCAAATCAATCATCATTGACATTATCATTAGAAGGAAATGTAAATACAGATAATAATCAAGTTTCCCAAATTTCTGGTCATTCATCGGTCTATATACAAACAATTGGTACAACATATAATAACTCTCCTTTCAAGCCAGCGCTTTCTGAAAACTTGAATAAAAATAAAACAATGATATTCTCAGACAAGTTAGGTCAGGGGCTAGGACCATTAATTAAAAATTCCAGTGATGAAAACATTATAAATATATGTACTCCTGGAAAATCATTTCATGAAATTGTAAATAACTTGACCCACCATAATGTGGATAGTTATACTAACTTACTGTTTTTGTGTGGTGACAGTTCCAGATTATCAATACGGGACATTACAAAAAGTGTTGAGCACTTATTGAAAATTCAATCTGAATCTAATTGTAAAATAATAATTAGCGCTTTCCCATATGCACATAACTTATCTAGGGAACAGAATAAGCGCATCTTTAATTTAAATTTAAGTCTTTATAATTTAATTAATAGTCATAGTGACGTATTTTTATATTTCGATATAAATAAATATATTAGATATTTTAAGTTGACTACAGATACTATGTATCTCGCAAAGAAATATAGGACCCAGATAGCTAATTTGTTAGCTTTTAATATACAAAATACGGTTATACATGGTATAACTAACTGTATTCGACAAAATAGTGTTAGTATTTCTAGTAAAAGAAATATTAATTCTATTAATAACTTAACCAGCCCAGTTTTAAACTGAGCTTAAAGACAAAAGCCAAACCTAATAAAAGAGTTATTAATATTATTCATCAAAATATACAAGGTTTGGCTGGCAAAGACCTAGAATTAGAATTGTATTCAAAAAGTGAGGACATACACATTATATGTTTAACAGAACACTGGCTCAAGCTTTGTGAAATGTCGTATCACATAAACAACTTTCAATTGTTGAGTGCTTATGTTCGTAGGACAGCCATACATGGCGGCTCATTGATTTTTGTTAACAAAAATATTAAATGTAAGGATAGAAAGGATATAGCTGGCCTTTCAATTGAACGTAGCATTGAGCTGTCTTGTGTGGAATTAAATGAGATGATAATAGTATGCGTATACAGACCCCCTCTAGGTAACTTCAACATTTTTGAATCTGTGATGGAGGATGTACTGAAAAAGTTAAAGTCGAAAAATAAGTTTTTGGTTGTTTGCGGTGACTTTAATATTAATATTCTTGAACAAAATTCAATGTCAGTACGTATAATATCATTATTTAAATGTTTTAATTTGACCCATCAATTTTTTGAGCCTACTAGGGTGACATTCAGCAACTTGTTTGGATAACGTATTTACAGATAGTACTCCTGATAATAAATCCATTTTTAATAGTATTACATCTGACCATTATGGCTTAAAAATACAATATAAAATAGATGTAACAAATGAATCTAAAGTGATTGAATTGAGACCAGTAACAGAAAACCGGTTAGAAATTTTTCAAAAAAACATTGACTATAGTATTTCTCATATCCCATGGACACATGATGATCCTGATATTCTTTTTGGGGATCTTTTTAATCTAATAAGAAATGAATTTGATAAGGCTTTTCCCTTAAAAACTTCGAAACTTACTCCAAAGTTACAGTTCTGTGACTGGGCTACGACTGGTATCTATAAAAGTAGAAACAAACTTTATGAATTGTATCATCTAAGAAAATATAATCATTCACAAGGTTTTATTGATTACGTTAAATGTTATTCTAAAACCTTTAAAAAGGTATGTGCAACAGCCAAATCTAATTTTATTAAAAATAAAATATGTATATCGAATAATAAAATCAAAACAACGTGGAATGTTATAAATCGTGAAACAGGCAAAGAAAGGTCACGTGACGATATTGTTGAACTTAAGTCGAATAACATGTTAATAAAATCTAAACAACATATCGCTAATATTTTTGATGAATATTTCGTTAATATTCCTTTGGTGGCTACATCTAATTTGAGTTCTTCATCGGTGGCTGCCAAGACTTTGCTCGAGAAATATGTACCTAGGTGTGATAACGTGTTTCAGTTCAGACATATTAATTTTATTGATGTTATTAAGTGTTTTAAATCTCTTAAACAAAAAAATACAAGTGATTTATTAGTATTAGGGGTATTTCTACTAAAGTTATTAAAAGTATAATACCCGTTATTGCTCCTTATCTAGTTGATATATTTAATAACTGTATTGATCAAGGAGTATTTCCGGATTTAATGAAATACAGTAAAGTTATACCTCTTTTTAAATCAGGAAATAGAAATGACCCTGGAAACTATAGGCCTATATCAATATTACCGGTTCTTAGTAAAATATTTGAAAGAATTATTCTGGAACAATTGATGCCTCATTTCAACCTTAATAAACTTTTGCATAGGAAACAATTTGGTTTTACTAGAGGTAGATCTACTACTGATGCGGGTGTTGCACTTGTAAGGAGTATATTGGAGGCTTGGGAGAGGTCGCAGAATGTCCTTGGAGTGTTCTGCGACTTATCCAAAGCTTTTGATTGCGTTGATCATCACACGCTGTTATTGAAATTGAGTCATTATGGAGTCAAAGGTACTGCATATAAATTGATACAGTCGTACCTCAGTTCCAGAATACAAACTGTAGAGGTAAATGGTGTTAGATCATCTGGATCTCATGTGGAAATGGGCGTTCCCCAGGGTTCAATTTTAGGTCCCTTCCTGTTTCTAATATATGTAAATGATTTGCCATTTTTTGTGGAAAATTTGTGTGAGATTGTATTATTTGCTGATGACACATCTTTATTATTTAACGTTGACAGGCGCAAAAACAACTATGACGATGTAAATAATGCTCTCTCTCAAGTTCTGCAATGGTTTAATGTCAATAATCTAAAGCTAAATGCTAATAAAACCAAGTGTATTCAATTTTCCTTACCTAATGTAAAAGTTGAGCATATTGGAATTAAATTAAATAATGAAAAATTAGATTTAGTAGACTCGACTACATTCTTGGGTATAACGATAGACTCAAAACTGCAATGGAGTCATCACATTACGCTTTTGGCTGGTAAACTTAGTTCAGCAGCTTATGCCGTAAGAAAGATAAGACAACTTACTGATATAGATACTGCCAGGACTGTATATTTTAGTTACTTTCATAGTATCTTATCATACGGCATTTTACTCTGGGGAACAGCAGCTGATATTGAAAGTATTTTCATTTTACAAAAAAGAGCTGTGAGATCTATTTATCAATTGAGTAGCCGAACATCTCTTAGAGAAAAATTTAAAGAAATTGGCATTTTGACTGTTGCTTCTCAATTCATTTACAATTGCATACTCCTCGTTAAAAATAATATCAATTTGTATACCAAACACAGTAACGTACACAATTTTAATACTAGGAATAGAAACAAGCTTGCATTGCCAGCCTACAGGTTACAGAAGCTTTACCGATCTTTTATGGGTCAAGGTATACATTTTTACAATAAAATTCCTGATGCTGTTCTTGAGTTACCCATAAATGAGTTCAAATGTCACATTAAAAGTTGTTTAGTTAAGAAAGGCTATTATACTATTAAAGAATACTTGAATGACAAAACTGCATGGCTGTAACTGCAAAATTGTTTTGTATTTGTTTGCAGTGTCGTACAGATAAATTACCTTAACTCTAAGTAACCATTTTGCAGATTGGTTTTAGTGGTTATGGGTAGTCATGCTCTCTTAAAAATCTCTTCGGCGGTGTCGTGTGAGGCGGGTCGTTGCGTTCCCTAAAATATGGTTGAGCGAAGCGATGGCTGGTTCATGCGTCATACTCGTGAACGGGTGCTGCCAGCGGAGATGAGTCTGCTCTATACTACTTTATTATTGTAATGATAATTATTATTAATTTTTGATTGTATTTTACATTACACAACTTGTATTTATACTGTGTGACACAGCAATCAAAATGTAAGTGAACATATATTATTTCTCTGATAAAGATTTAATGGCGGTGTGGATTCTGGTATGTTTTTCTAGACCTGAACTTGGTTTTGCAGTGGTGTATTCTTGTCATTCTCTATACAGACTGAAAGGGGGGGACTGATGTTTGATTGGTTTTGGGTTGGAAGAGTATTGCCAGGGTCGACAACAGTGTTTAGGTAATCACATGCATGTGTCCTGCCGTTGTGTTTATAGTTTGTTATAATAATGTACACTGGTACCTTTATGTATTTTTTTTTCTATTTTAGTAACATAGTATCCATGTGTGGTTATGAGTAGTCATGCTCTCTTAAAAATCTCTTCGGTGGTGTCGTGTGAGGCGGGTCGCTGCGTTCCCTAAAAAATGGTTGAGCGAAGCGATGGCTGGTTCATGCGTCATGCTCGTGAACGGGTGCTGCCAGCGGAGATGAGTCTGCTCTTAATTCACTGGGTACTACTATTAATCGTTGTTCTAAACTTTAATCGTTCATTATTATTATTTTCTTTTTGCCTAAGCGGTAGGACACGTCATTCCTAAACTTTGTTAAACCATTTTTTTTACATATTTTAATTTTTTATTTTATAGTCATAATTTTTATATTATTTGCATTTTTTTTTTGTTTGTAATGAAAAGTGACTTTATGAGTTACCTCATATTGAAGTCATTTTTCAATTTGACGACTCTGTATATAATACAGGGAGAAAAAAACAGCCCTTGCTGAGTTTCTTGCCGGTTCTTCTCAGTACAAGGTCTCCCGCCGTAGATTTGCGAACCGATGGCGTAGCTTTTCGACATTCACAAGTGCTTGTAACAGCCTAGACTGAATAAACGATATTGAATTTTGAATTGAATTTTTGAGAACCGGTGGTAGTTTACTGCAGTTAGGGTCAAATAAATAAACTCAAAATTACAGGAAAGAATTTCAGGAAAGTACTTTATTAACTAAATTAACTAATAAATTAATACACAGACAATAAATAGAGTTTTAAAAATCTTCCAATAAAATATCCGAACGTTCAATAAAAGTTTTTCGAAGGTAGCTCGACAAAATAAATAAAAAATCATTATTCTGACGATGCAGAAGGCTGAGAAACGTCAATAAATAAATAAAGTTCGTGCATTAACCCATTAAAACTAGTTTTATTTAATGAGTGATGTGCGTGAAAACCTAAGATACAAGTACTTAACTGTACAAAACTTTTAAGAGAGTGAGCATAAAATAAAAAAATAAATTGTGCAGTAAAGTAATTGTTGAAATGATTTCTGTCTATGTTCGAGTCGACATGGTTGACATTAAAAAGTCTACAACAACTTTAAAAAATCAATATCAAAAAACTCCTGCCATTTTTCTACATTTTCCAGTTATAGTTGTACCTACCAGAATAGATCACAAACAATCGTTCGAACATGGATTGAATGCATTTACGGATGCTTCCTGAGTTCAGATTAATCGCACGGAGAACCAATTGAATTCAGTCACGTACGAGTACGTTACATCGAGCCCGGGCCGCAACAAGTCGCGTCGACTCGTGCCTCGAGTCGTTCCCGGGCTCAGCTACGCTTGAAATTAGTGCAATTTTTCTACAGAGGGAATATTACTCGTGTCGTGTGCGGTATTAGTTCTGTGTTCGACATTCCGAGAGCTTTGATCTGTTGTTTTATGAGTTTGCGATGTAGTATCTCTTGTGAATGCGCGCTTGTAAAATTCCAAATAGAATTTCTGGAAAATCCTCATCGATATTCGTATTACGTGTTTATGAAGATTTTCTTTTTCATTATGGAATTAGTGAAAAAATCCGAACGACTTTTTTATCACGAAAGCTTCTATTTTCAACTGTACTTTGAGGATTTAATAAATACAACTGTCGATAATTCATTTAAAGGTCTTTGTGTTCGCTTATACAATAAAGTCCTAAGCAACATCTAAGAGTTAATCATAAATTCAATCTCTAAGCAATCACTTATTAAAAAAGCTTGTTACAAATTTTCTGATTATATTACAGACAAAATGCTTAGGTTTGAACTGTTCCATCAATCATTCCAACAGGTTTTCTAATTATGAAGTAAATAATGATTGAAATTTTTGGACGATTCAAAAGAGTTGTACTATACATCCAATTTGAATAAAGAAATATTGATTTTGATTTTTTTGTTTTGAATCGGCACACACGCATTTGGAAATTTATTTCAAGCCACGTTTTGTGATGATGAAAATGTGATAAAGATGATACTCTTTTTAATCCAAAGAAACTGATATCGATAAATGAATGACAAACACAAGTCCTGTGTTTGTCACTCATTATTTTATCATTTCGTTATTAGTCCAGCAACAGCTCTGGTATAGAGGGAGTTGTGTTCTTGGAAATAGTTGAGTGTGTGTATTTTAAATTTTCTCCGCTCACAGCTCCGACATATTGGCTAGAGAGCGATCCGCTGTAGGACATTTTAGTCACGTTTGTCTCTCGTGGCCTTTTAAGTCTTCGGACTTGATCGCGTATAAGCAATTCATGGAATCTTTTCAATTGTCGTAAAATGAGTTCTGCACAATAGGTTATACTACCACAAAATTGTTTTTGTTTTTCGAAAAAATTCTCGACGTTAACTCACTGATTGTGCAATTATGAAACCTGAATTAAACTATTAATTTGTTCTAAATTGATTCAAATAAATCAACTTCTCGGGTCTACGTACTTTCATCTATACTAATATTATAAAGAGGAAAGGTTTGTATGTAACTATGTTTGTAACGAATTGGTTCAAAAAGTATTGGACCGATTTTGAAAACTCTTTTACCATTTGAATGCTACATTATCACTGATTAATAAAGGCTATAGTGTATTTTCAAAAAAGTTAGGGTTCTGTATGAAAACTTCGATAATGTAACCCAACGTGTGTAAAAATACCAAAAAATAGACTTATATCGCGTACGCTGCAGAAGTCATTGATAATAGAGTAAAGTGATGTACTAAAGTTTTATAGAAGATACCAATATCTACAAAAAAGTCCGCGATACCATATGTCTTACTACTACAGTTATGTCACAAGTAGAGGTCCCTTGCAGTTTCACCCGCGTTAATTTGAAGAAAAAGGTTTATAGTGAGTCAAACTTAAAATATAGACATAGGCTGTCGTGAGCTTTTTTCAAAACTTTTAAAGGGAAAGAATTCCGTCATACATGATTTTTGTGTAACTTTAACCGTTTACCCAGCGCACGCAACGGAATGTCACAAATGGAATATTTTACCCGTTTTTGTATCATTTTTCATCGATGCTTTGCTGCTACTGGTCAATAGCCTGGTAATATATAGCCTATAGCCTTCCTCGATAAATGCACTGTCCAATACAAAAAGAATTTTTCAATTTGGAACAACAAAGCAATGTTGCATTCGGTACAACGGGTCCTAAACTACGCAACGATTTTTTTACTTGGAATGGAAGGTTTATAATTATTATGAAGAAAGTCATTGTGTATAATACAAGCCTTTGAACAAAAACTATAGTCTACACTACAGCTCTACACCGAAGCAAAGCGAGGGCGGGCCACTAGTCCGATAATAATTTCCTAAAAGTTTAGTATGTAATTAAAAATTTTCGCCGCTGTAGGATATTTTGTAAACAATATAAATCAATATCTATGTATGTTTATAACTATTCGCAGTATTTTTATTTACACGACTTTTAAGTTTCTCTGGTGACTCAAAATTCACGGTGTATAGAAGACGTGTGATAAACGACTAACATATCCAAAATTTTGTTGAAGACCGAATTACATTTTTGGTCACCCATCCTCTGAGCAACCATTTCCAAAAGTAGCTTAGGATCTGGTAGCCACTAGGCTATCGAGCTACGCGAAGACAAGGGACATAATGCTATATATCCGATTGAGATGAAACAAAAAGTATTTTACTTCTACATAAATATTCTTGATAACATAATGCTTAATTTCGATAAAGATTAATATTACGATACATATTTAACGTAGTTGTTTTTTCTTCAGACGATTTAATAATTATTTTGAACACAAAATCGGTTATTGTGATTAAACCATGATAGCTAGATATATGTTCTCGCGGACTTTTTTGTAGGTCTTAATGGGATCTATTATTCTATCATATTAGATCTATCATTTTGTTCTATTGTCAATAGTTTTGCAGCGTACGCAAAAATAGGTTTTCGATTTTACACCTTGTGTTACAAAATAGCAATTTTATTACGGATCCCTAATTTTGAAAAAAAATAGCCTATAGCCTTCCTCGATAAATGGACTACCCAACACTGAAAGAATCATTCAAATCGGACCAGTAGTTCCAGAGATTAGCGCGTTCAAACAAACAAACAAACTCTGCAGCTTTGTAATATTATTAGTATTAGTATATACTAACAAACCAGTGAACGAAATGTTCACAAAAACCTGATTTAAAAAAAAAATGTATTTAATTAATTGAGAACTTCGGAGATTTTGTGTGGTTTCGTTTGAAATTCGTGATTTCTCGAAAACCGGAAGTGCTACGTTACTCAAATCCGGTTTGTAGTCTTATCAGACTATTCTTAACTTATAACTTAAACATTCTCTTTATCTATCTCTTACGGTTTGGCCGCTGAAACAGCACCACAGACAGACGGACGGACGGACGGACGGACGGACGGACGGACTTGTCTAATAGATAAGAGATGAATGAATGCGTTTGAAGTGTTTTCTGAAAAGTACGAGTGTAGTAGTCGTATACGGAGAGGTATTACACTGATATGGTACCGCACGTGCCTCGAATCGGAACGGAATACTGAACATGTAGTCCAGTCAACAAGTTCAAAAACGTGAAAAATAGAGATAAAGCTCCTAAAAATATGAGCAATAGCTCATTGGATTCGTAACGACCTCTAGAAAAATGAGTTTTGAGGATTTTACTGCACGTAAAAAATTGCAATTGTTATTAACAAAATAAGATGAAAAAAAAGAGGTATTTACGTTTTTGTTAATAATTCATAAACTATTAATATTTACGATATTTGGAAAAAAGGTCCTTAAAGAGGAGGAAATTTACGAAATAAAAGTCCCAGCTTCCGGAACTCTACCTCTATTATTTATAATTTTAATTTAACGCTGAAAATAGGGCTCCGCGCAGCCATTACGGCATGGGCGCACTGCCGTTAAAGACAGTTTCTTACATAAAATTATTTTTTTATAGTAACAAATATGAATTTAAAAATTTAAATAAATTATGGTGTCATCCAGATACTTGAAAGAATATATTCCCGTTGGAAAAATTTTTTTAAATTAATTTTTCAAAAAGTTATGCAATTGTTAATTAACGAATTTTTTTCCTATCTCCGTTTTCATAAATGACGACATAAAAATTTAAATAATAAACCTATAAATTTTTGGCTCTGTGGAGCTCTTCTTATATATATACTTAACAAGATCCCGCGATAAAAGTTTATTAAAGTTAATTATTTTGTTTATAACAATTTTTTAAAGTTAACAAAAAATGAAAAGTCTAAGAAATGTTATTAAAAAAATTTTTTTAAACAAATGTTATATTATTGCTGCTTTCTTATCCAACAATGGCATTAGGTAACATCGGAAAAAAAATTTTTACATCATTTGTTAAGAAATTGTTTATAAACAAATAGACAAGTTTAATATTTAAAGAAATTGTTTTTTTACCATTATGTTGTCTTGGCAAAATAAGGATTTTTTAAAAAAAAAATTTCCTTAAATAATTTTTTTTATTGTTTATAATCGTTTTTTTTATATTTCGATTGTTTAAATAATTAGTTAAGGAATGATTTTCTCTTTAAAAATCATAATTGGCATTTCTTCATAGGTAAATAGAAAAAAAAAAATTATCAATAATTTCATTGTTTGTTAACTTAACAATTTGTTATAAACAAATTCTAACTACCGTTATATTTTTTTTCTAGAGCTAAAAAAATAGCAAAAACAGTCATATATATCAAAATACTAAAAAAAAAATTTTTCTATTTTTTATAACGCTTTTAAATATTACACGATACCAAAGTTGCACCGGACACTTGATTTGTCAAGTAAAAAATTAATATAACTTATAAACTATTCGAGATACGATAGTGGACATTCAGGTCGTTTTCATAAAGCATTAATTAATCTTCAAAATAAGCTAAAAACCAAGTTTGTAACTATTGTTTATCAGCTAATACATGCATTTGTTTATAAAAAATTGAGATTTCTTTAACTTTTTCGTATCTCTTATGACTTACAACTTAATAAATAATTAAAATACAGCTATAAACCTTAAAACAATTTTGTTTAGCGATACATTATCTCCCAAATTATCAATTAATCGTACCTCCATCTCTAATTGTTTAAACAATATACGTGACTTAATTAATATTTATTTAACTCGTGTTCAATTTAACATCGAGGTAATAATTTGGGAGATAATGTATCGCTAAACAAAATTGTTTTAAGGTTTATAGCTGTATTTTAATTATTTATTAAGTTGTAAGTCATAAGAGATACGAAAAAGTTAAAGAATTCTCAAAATGTTATAAACAAATGCATGTATTAGCTGATAAACAATAGTTACAAACTTGGTTTTTAGCTTATTTTGAAGATTAATTAATGCTTTATAAAAACGACCTGAATGTCCATTGTCGTATCTCGAATAGTTTATAAGTTATATTAATTTTTTACTTGACAAATCAAGTGTCCGGTGCAACTTTGGTATCGTGTAATATTTAAAAGCGTTATAAAAAATAGAAAAATTTTTTTTTTTAGTATTTTGATATATATGGCTGTTTTTGCTATTTTTTTTAGCTCTAGAAAAAAAATATAACGGTAGTTAGAATTTGTTTATAACAAATTGTTAAGTTAACAAACAATGAAATTATTGATATTTTTTTTTTTTCTATTTATCTATGAAGAAATGCCAATTATGATTTTTAAAGAGAAAATCATTCCTTAACTAATTATTTAAACAATCGAAATATAAAAAAAACGATTATAAACAATAAAAAAAATTATTTAAGAAAAAATTTTTTTTTAAAAATCCTTATTTTGCCAAGACAACATAATGGTAAAAAAACAATTTCTTTAAATATTAAACTTGTCTATTTGTTTATAAACAATTTCTTAACAAATGATGTAAAAATTTTTTTTCCGATGTTACCTAATGCCATTGTTGGATAAGAAAGCAGCAATAATATAACATTTGTTTAAAAAAATTTTTTTAATAACATTTCTTAGACTTTTCATTTTTTGTTAACTTTAAAAAACTGTTATAAACAAAATAATTAACTTTAATAAACTTTTATCGCGGGATCTTGTTAAGTTTATATATAAGAAGAGCTCCACAGAGCCAAAAATTTATAGGTTTATTATTTAAATTTTTATGTCGTCATTTATGAAAACGGAGATAGGAAAAAAATTCGTTAATTAACAATTGCATAACTTTTTGAAAAATTAATTTAAAAAAAATTTTCCAACGGGAATATATTCTTTCAAGTATCTGGATGACACCATAATTTATTTAAATTTTTAAATTCATATTTGTTACTATAAAAAAATAATTTTATGTAAGAAACTGTCTTTAACGGCAGTGCGCCCATGCCGTAATGGCTGCGCGGAGCCCTATTTTCAGCGTTAAATTAAAATTATAAATAATAGAGGTAGAGTTCCGGAAGCTGGGACTTTTATTTCGTAAATTTCCTCCTCTTTAAGGACCTTTTTTCCAAATATCGTAAATATTAATAGTTTATGAATTATTAACAAAAACGTAAATACCTCTTTTTTTTCATCTTATTTTGTTAATAACAATTGCAATTTTTTACGTGCAGTAAAATCCTCAAAACTCATTTTTCTAGAGGTCGTTACGAATCCAATGAGCTATTGCTCATATTTTTAGGAGCTTTATCTCTATTTTTCACGTTTTTGAACTTGTTGACTGGACTAATGTTGGGATATTGCAGAGTGCATGTTTAAATCAACGTTGTAAAATCAGTGAGGTTTATTTTAAAATTTTCATATTGAGAGTTATGGAGGAACTCAAAGGCGCAATGTATATGTATATTGGGGGAGTGATTTCACTATTCTGGCAAAAAGTAGTTGTTAATATCATAAAAATCATGAAATATAAAAGTATTTTTTGATCTATTTTCACGTTAACAAAAAGCCTTAAATGACCTGCTTGTAAAGCTTTGTAAATATGCCATCGAAGTGACATTATTTTATACTGTTTTAGACGTTTTAATGAGTGCCGCGAGCTGCTGTTTCCGGGGCATATTTGTTTTTGAAGTGAAAACTTCTTTAGCGGCGTTGTACACTTTTTTTTGTATGGGTAAAAATGTTAAACTCGCGTCAGGTTAAACACGTGGGCTGATCGCATCATGACACATAATAAAATTGGAAATGTTGTTGACTTTCAATATATTGGACGAAACATAGTAATATTTTACTTTATCGTATTATAAATCGAAAATTGGTAAGACGAAAACAATAAAATTGGGAAGGTTGTTGACTTTCAATATATTGGACGTATGATAGTAATATTTTATTTTATCGTATTATAATAATAAGTCTGTATCTAGGACGTCCACGTGGCAGCTTTATTGCGAAGAAAATGCATTTTTTATACAATAGATGTCGCTAGGTGCGCTTGAATGAGTAATTCTGAGAAATAAACTTTTTAATGTAATATAAATTGTCATGTTTGTGTACGATAGCGCATTAAATAAATATTGTATTCTACCACATAAATGATCATACTTTTATACTGATAATTAAAGAAATTCGTGCAAAATTATTCCCTAACCATTCCAAAATATCAAAAATGCACAACGTTAATATTCAAGTTTTCACTTCTGCCGGCACTGCCGGAGTGCAACCCGTCGTTTTTTTTAAGTGAGAGTAATAATCTAAGATTATTTCAAGCTCCTGAAATAATCAGTAAGCACTTGAATGCATGCATCGGAACTTCAGCAGTGCGGTCATTAATAAGCTGCTGTTGATGATATGAGGAGCTCGAAGGTGCGCGGTGGTTAGCGCGTTCGGCTGATATTCTATCTCTCGTGCCTTCGTGCTTCGGAAGGCATGTTAAGCCGTTGTTCCCGGCTGCATCTGCAGTCCTTAGCACCCATCACTCCACACTGGCCCCGCGTAATGTGTCATGGCCCAATCTCCCTATTCCATCCATAGGGAAGGCCTGTGCCCCAGCTGTGGGGACATTAATAGGCTGCTGATGATGAAATGATGGATGGGGTTACTAAGTGGCATTTTTGAAATTCTGTTCCCATTACATTATATTACAGCTCTAAGAGAAACGAGAAATTGTATACCAGCATCTTGTTACTATAATAAATCAGTGTTCGTTACGTGTATCGTTAGTTTTCATTTGTTGATGTCAGTCGGAATAATATTTATCCGTTACACAGTAATGAATATACATGGTTTGTTACAACAGGGATGATGACTATTTTTTTTCTTCGTTTATCAGGTAGATTATCAAAAAGTATTGGACACGTATTTTTTCTTTTTTCACATAATATAAACATTGCAGAGATATATTGATTTGAAAAGTCGCATGACGTCACGTTTGAGTACACTTATTATAAGTGAAAATTCACTCAAAAGTGACGTCACGAGCCCCTACACCCAAACTTTGACGCGCTATAACTTTGTCATTTTTTGGTTGATTGCCCTAAGAAAAAATACGTGTCTATTATTTTTTGATCATCTAACTGACGGACTAAATAGAATTTCGTTTACTGTACCCCGTCATCACCCCTAGTTCTTATTTACTTTAATAGGTATCTAATAGAAAAACAGTGTAGTCTGTAATTAGGTTTAGAGAATACACTATTTTTACAACGGTTGCCGCCTTTTTTTTCGTCCAAATAAAGTACATTGGATATTAAAAGTAGAAAAAAGTACATTTGTGTCCTAAATAAAGTACTTCTTTGTTTCTTAAGTTTTCACGTACACCACTCTTTAAATAAAACTAGTTCTAACGGGTTAATGTACGAAACTTTATTTATTGACCTTTTCAGGTCTGCATCGGCAGATTACTGAAACCTGAAGACCTGAAAAGGCTGCGAAACGTCAATAAATAAATATAGTTTCGTGCATTAACCCGTTATAACTAGTTTTATTTAAAGTACTTGTTATTCCACTTTATTAGTAAGCTTAAATATACAGGGCGTCCCACGGCTACCTCACACGGAGGGGAAGTATATTAAATATTGAATATAGGATATTTTACTGAAAGAAGACATCATTTTATTTTTAATAATAACTAGAACTGCATTCACAGATTTTTTAAAATCGCCTGCTACAACTGGGAATCAAACTCGTGAAATTGATCGAAAAAAAAACACGACATATTTTATGGTAACCATCGAAAGGGTTAATCATAAGGATTTCTTTTTACTAAATAACAAAGCATTTTAAATGAAAGAAAAGTAATTAAATTTAACATTTTATTTAAAATTATTTAAGACAAACTAATATAAAAACGGATACTCCTCAAAGTAAGTTAAAATGTTGAGTTCAGCATCGTTGACGTTTATCATCCGCTGCTGTGGTTTATGCAAGCGCATATCAAAACGTCCTAAAGGACAATGTTAAAATTGGCCTAAGAACCAACACCAATTTGGCATTTATTATAATTCTTAGTATATTTTTTGTGATAATTATCAGTATTTAGATTGTGACGGACACTCCCAGTTAAGTAAGCTAAATTAAAAAGTTAAAAAATAATCTGAGACAATAAATACCATTTTATGTGTATAATCTATGACAGCGCTGCAAACAAAACACTATTTCTTCCTAATGCCGGCACTTCACTTGGCTGATGCTTAATTGGAACGTGAATTAGTTTTCAAATGCACCAGCAGAGTGCGCTAAGTCAATGTTTGTACCTTCATCCATACTTATATTTATTTTTTTAACACAGTTTGAATTAACTTCCTTTATTTTAAAAGAACTACAATGAAACGAAAGCTTTAAAAAAATTTTCAACAAAACTTAAAGAAAAAACACTTGTTAATTTTCAGTCACTGAGTTGGTAGATTGCACGCATCACACGAAAACATTAGGTACTTTTGAGAGTGCTCGATTGTGCGAAGCGTTGCTGTAGTTGAGATATTCAACGATAAGCATTATGTGGTTGTGGTGCAGGCAATTTGCATTCGTAGTAATCTGTGGCATTCGTGCATTCCAAAGAGTAGTTTAATATACCGGAAAGTGCATTCTCGTTTCGGATTACCTGTTGTGTGTGTTTATTTGCGATTGTTTTTCCTTTAATTTAACTATTTTGGCTATCTAATATGCCATCAATGTTACCAAAGAGAAGAGCCCTTATTACCAAGTGCTAGTGAACCTGTGCCACAACATCCTGAGAGGATCATAGTACTTAATTATTCAAGAACACAACACCCAATACACATTCATGCTGCATATTTACACAATATACATGTGATATACAAATAAATACAATATACAATATTATACAACTACGTGAAAAATAGTCAATGAGAAGCAAAACTACAGTTTTTATTTTATTCATGATTCCTACCTAACCAAGTTTTTCCTGATAGATATTCTTTAAAATCGCACCGAATAAAATGAATTTGTTGTAATATTACTTTACTTCATACTGAGTATATACTAAGTTCATAGGTTGACCTATGTTTCATTGAATATTAAACATAACCTCTAAAACATTTTAGTTTTCCTAATAATTTAAGTTCTCAGAAGTGTCCGTCAATAATCTTTGTTTTTACAGTCATTTACTTACGATTTCGAACCTAGAAAATAATATTTCATGATTGTTGGTTCTTAGGCTAACTATGTATGGACGCTGAACAATGTCCTTTCTTAAAGTATCCACTAACTGTTTAAACACATATCGAGAAGGTACGTCTTTATCGCGCTAATCACCTGCGCCATTGAGCTTCTCAAATGAAACTCACAAGAAACAAATGAACAGACGCTTGAAAATTGATATATTTCATTTTTTGATTTACTATTTTTATAAATTTCAGCCTATGGCATTGTAAGCGTGAGTTCAAAAAGAAATGCATACGTACTACAGTTTGTATATGACTTTATTATTTTCATCACGTAAGAAGACATTCCTTTCATTTAAATTGCTATGTTATTGAACAAAAAATAATCCTAATGATGGCTATCATAAAATATGTTGTTTTTTTTGAGATCTCACGAGTTTGATTCCCAGATGTAGACGGGCGATTTAAAAAAAAAATTTTGAATGCAGTTCTAATTATTATTAAACATAAAATGATGTCTTCTTTCACTAAAACATCCTATCAATATTTAATATACTTTCCTTGCGTGTGTGTTCATATCTTCAATATTTAATATACTTTCCTTGCGTGTGAGGTTGCCGTGGGACGCCCTGTATATTGTACATTGCTTAGCACCTTATTTTCATTTTTTATTTACATTAGAATGTCGGTGTGATGCATTCTAATGTTTCTTGGAGTGTTTGGCACGAAATGTACTTAGTTGGTTTTTCCGATAAGCTTTTGTGAGGTAGTCAACACTACAATAAAGTTCTCACGTCCACTTGACCGGAATAGCGTATATTTTAAAGATTCGACTAATTCTTCATTTGCGCAGATGTTGGAACACAAAATTTATTTCACAATATCCACTATGAACGAATTTATACATAAATAAATAAAGACGTCAACCACACTCGATGAAAACCCGCCAAAAACTCATAGAGAAAATGCAAAAACTCCGCATGGTACAAAGCCACGACATTGTTGCTAGAATGAGCTAAGAGCGACATATTATTTGTACACTAGCAAACCAGTGAACCAAATGTTCACCAAAAAAAAATGTATTTAATTAATTGAGAACTTCGGAGATTTTGTGTGGTTTCGTTTGAAATAGAAATCACGTGATTTCTCGAAAACTGGAAGTGCTAAGTTACTCACATCCGGTTTGTAGTCTTATCAGACTATTCTTAACTTATAACTTAAACATTCTCTATATCTATCTCTTACGGTTTGGCCGCTGAAACAGCGCCACGGACGGACGGACGGACTTGTCTAATAGATAAGAGATACTGTCTGTCCGTTTTGCGTGTCAAAAATGTTTCCTATCAATCTTTATTTTTGTGCCGTGTAGTGCCGGCGTGCCGTGTAGTGCCGGCCTAGAATAGAATAGCACTACCCCCTCTCATCCCGTGGGTGTCGTAAGAGGCGACTAAGGGAAACTTCACTTCACCTAAGGAGATGGGCAGCAGCATCTCCTTATGCGAACCGGTATACTGCGATCGCCAACCCGCTTGCCAAGCGTGGCGATTATGGCAAAACCCCCCCCATATGCGAAACAATACGAAACGGCCCCTAGTCCCCGGCGGCCCCGCTATTCCTGGCTACGGTAGCGGCCACGGTAACGGCGGGGCAGGGGGTGCGAAGAATCCCCGGGTAGGACACGGCTACCACAACAACCGAATACTGGCCCTGGCAACCTACAACACGCGCACATTGAGGACCGATGCCAAGATGACAGAGCTGGAAGAAGCTATCAGCAAGTTACACTGGGACGTCATCGGGTTATCTGGTATGACTCCGGTAACTTGCTGTACTTCCGGGAGGGCGACCAACAGTCCGTAGGTGGTGTCGGGTTTATCGCCCACAAGTCCCTCGTCAACAACGTGCTGACCATCGGTAGTGTTTCGAGTAGAGTAGCGTACTTGGTACTCAGAATATCATCACGATATTCGATGACTGTCATCCAAGTCTACGCTCCAACCTCGAAACACGCCGATGACGAAGTGGAGGCAATGTATGAGGAGATCTCTCGGGCCATGCATAGCCACAAAACCCACTACACGATTGTGATGGGGGATTTCAATGCAAAGTTGGGGAAACGTTGCGGTGATGAGCTGAGAGTGGGGCAATTTGGAGTTGGGGAACGGAACGACAGGGGCCGAATGCTGGCGGACTTTATGGAGAGGGAGAACCTCTATATGATGAACTCCTTCTTCAGAAAGCCCGTCACCCGCAGATGGACCTGGATAAGTCCCGACGGCAAGGTCAAAAATGAGATTGATTTTATCATGTCGACGAAGAAGCAAATATTCAATGATGTCTCAGTGATCAACGCTGTTAAGACAGGAAGCGATCACCGCTTGGTAAGAGGCACATTGAATATCAACGTTAAGCTTGAAAGATCGCGACTGATAAAATCAACGCTCCGACCGGTGCCAGCCCAAATTCAAAACCCCGAGCGCTTTCAGCTCGAGCTCCAGAACCGCTTCGAGTACCTTGAGAACAGCATAGACGTGGACGATCTGAACGACCTGGTGGTGGATACTGTCCGTACGGTAGGGTCTAAACACTTTAAAACCCGCCGTACCAAGTTAAAGAAACTCTCCGCATACACACTCGAACTCATGGATAGGAGACATGAAATGAGGCTACAGGACTCAGCGGATGCATTTCGTTATAGACAGCTTAATAGACAGATCTCGAAGTCGTTGACGAGCGACCTTCGCCACTTTAATACCGAGCGTATTAAAGAGGCCATAGAGCGGAACAAAGGCTCCAAAGTGTTCGCTAAAGATCTGTCTATTGGGCAAAGTCAACTGACGAGGCTGAAAACTGAGGACGGTAGTATCATTTCATCGACTCCTGAAATCCTGAGGGAGATTGAGAGTTTCTATAGGCCGTTATATTCCAGCAGAACAGCAGGTGAAAGCAGAGCTCGAGATCCTAGAGCCAAGCTTACCCGACATTATACCGAGGATATCCCGGACGTCAGCCTGTACGAGATTAGAATTGCCCTCAAACAGCTTAAAAACAACAAGGCGGCGGGAGATGACGGAATCACAACAGAGCTTCTGAGAGCGGGCGGTACGCCGGTACTTAAAGTCCTCCAGAAGCTCTTCAACTCCGTCATCCACCAGGGCAAAACGCTGAAGGCATGGAGCAGAAGCGAGGTGATTTTGTTCTTCAAAAAGGGTGATAAGACCCTACTGAAGAACTACAGACCCATCTCGCTTCTGAGCCATATCTACAAGCTGTTTTCGAGGGTCATTACGAATCGTCTCGCTCGCAGGCTCGACCACTTCCAGCCTCCCGAACAAGCCGGTTTCCGAAAAGGCTTTAGTACCATAGACCACATCCATACGCTGCGGCAGATTATACAGAAGACCGAAGAGTATAATCGGCCACTTTGCTTAGCGTTTGTGGACTATGAGAAGGCCTTCGATTCGATCGAGACCTGGGCGGTGCTGCAGTCTCTCCAGAGGTGCCAAGTGGACTACAGGTATATCGAAGTGTTAAAGTACCTATACCAAAACGCCACTATGTCGGTCCGAGTACAGAATCAGAGCTCTAATCCTATCCAACTACAGCGAGGGGTGAGACAGGGAGACGTTATATCTCCGAAACTGTTCACTGCTGCGATGGAGGATATTTTTAAGCTTCTGGACTGGAAAGGACTCGGCATTAACATCAACGGCGAGTACCTGACACATCTTCGATTTGCCGATGACGTAGTCCTAATGGCGAAGACCTTGGAAGACCTGAACACCATGCTCGAGCATCTCAGTGACGCATCCCAGCGAGTGGGTCTTAAGATGAACATGGACAAGACTAAAATCATGTCCAACGCCCATGTTGCACCCGCTCCAGTTAATGTTGGAAACGTTACACTTGAAGTTGTTGACCACTACGTTTACCTAGGACACACAATCCAGTTAGGTAAGTCCAACTTCGAGAAAGAGATCTCTCGTCGAATCCAACTCGGATGGGCAGCGTTCGGGAAGCTGCGGAACATCTTCGCGTCCAAAATACCTCAATGCCTTAAGACGAAAGTCTTTAACCAGTGTGTGTTGCCAGTGATGACCTATGGCAGTGAGGCGTGGTCGTTTACTATGGGTCTCATAGGACGGCTCAAGGTCGCCCAGCGGGCAATGGAGAGAGCTATGCTTGGTGTTTCCCTGCGTGATCGAGTCAGAAATGACGAGATCCGTAGGAGAACTAAAGTCACCGACATAGCTCGAAGAATAGCCCAGCTGAAGTGGCAGTGGGCGGGACACATAGCGAGGAGAACCGATGGCCGTTGGGGCGGAAAGGTTCTCGAATGGCGACCGCGTGCCGGACGACGCTCAGTGGGATGACCCGCTACAAGGTGGACCGACGATCTGGTGAAGGTCGCGGGAAAACGCTGGATGCGGGCAGCGCAGGACCGATCGTTGTGGAGATCCTTGGGGGAGGCCTATGTCCAGTAGTGGGCGTCATACGGCTGATATGATGAATCTTTTTTTGTATATTTTATTCAAAATTAATCCCCGTGTAATCAGACCACATTAAATAAAGTATTTTCTCGTACTTTATTGTTGGCATAAAGTATAGAGTACAATTATTCGAAATAACGTACAATACTTTATAATAAAGTACGGATGGCCACCCTATCTGTAATAGACATCCACAGTAATCTTTACTTATTTGAATTTTAGAATTTTGAACACTTTTGACATGGTATAAGTAGAGGTATATACTTAATACAATCCAGAATATCGTGCACAATGATATAGTATACATATATTATATTTATAATAATGGCTGATGAGACACATGAAAACGAGACGTTATTATAGAAAATATCTCACTTAAAATAATATATTTTGGCGCGACAACGCAGAGGAAAGAAAAGCTTAAGTGTAAAGATAGACGTTACATATTGGGATGGCGCCGCGGTGAAATTAGCATATTATTCTGAGAAAACATTACTTTTCACGGCTCAATCAAAGGCAGATTGTAGGAGAATTTTACTCTAAGTACCTACCTATCAAGCTGAAATACGAGACATTTATCAAAAAGAAATAATTGAAGAGAATAAGTGGAAAATTAGTTGGCATAATAGATTTATTATAGTTTTTCCAATTTTCTGTTATGTACTTTTTTATTGATCAAGAATTTTCGCTCGCTTAATGGAAAGAAATATTGGAATAAAAGTTGGTTCGTCTATTGTTTTCTATCCTATCTTTTTTAATATTAATAGTAAGTGGAAACTTCGAATAAAATGACTCATAAATACTTCATCGATAGATAGATGAGTTATTAAGTGTTAATCTGTATTTTTTTTTTAAATGTAGGGAGACTCAGACTAAATAAATCGATTACCTTATTTTTGCTTATTGAATTGTATTGCGCTTGAAGCCTGTTTATAGGAGAGTAAAGACCTAAATTAGTCTTGCAATATTTTGGTGTAAACAAGGAGTATCTTGACAGACGTGGTAGTTTGCGAGTGATCGAGAAGTTAAGTTTATGTATCAGTTGGGGGCAATTTATGTTACCATTTGCAACCCTATGGAGAAAAGATAAGCTTATCATATTGCGCCGATTTTTCAGCGATGAAAATTTAAAATGCCTTAAACGTTCGTTATATCCGTGCAGCTTTTTTGCGGGGTAAATTTATAGGACAAATGATACAAGAACCTTTTTTGCACACGTTCTATTTTATTGGAGTGTACATCATAATAAGGGTTCCAAGCTGCACTGCAATATTCGAGAGTAGATCTAACCAGACTTTCATACAATCTTATAATGGTTGATTGGTTTTTAAAGTTTTTAGTATTTCTTATTACGAATCCCAGACATTTAAGTGATCTAGAAACTATATAATCGTAATGTTCTCTTAAGCTCATTTTTTTATCTAGGATTATACCAAGATCACGAACAGTCTCGACTTCACGGATAGGTTGGTTAGATATTGTGTAAGATCCAGGCACATCGGAGTGGTTACGAGTAAAGCGGATATAATAACATTTTTCTACGTTCAAAACCATTTTATTTTCCATACACCAAGAGTTCAATTTATTTAGATCATCTTGCATCAAGCAAACATCTTGTATATTCTTGATTGGTCTCATTAATTTAAGATCATCTGCGTAAAGATATACTTTGCAATTTTTGAAGCATTCCGTCACGTCGTTCACAAATATATTAAAGAATGTTGGCCCCAAATGGGAGCCTTGAGGAACTCCAGTAAGATTTGGAAAAGGATCAGATTCGTATCCACTCATTACGACCTTTGATGTACGTTTACTTAAGTAAGAAGCGCACCATTTGAGAAAACTACCAGCAAAACCGTATTGGGATAATTTCCGAAGTAAAATATAGTGAGGAACCCTATCGAACGCTTTCGAAAGATCAGTGTAGATCACATCTACAGATACTCGGTTGTCCATAGAAAGAGATACCTCATCAACAAAGTCAACAAGGTTGGTGTTGGTTGAACGAGCACCAACGAAACCATGCTGAAAATCCGATAACATACTCTGAAAGTGCCATGATATAATTGGACATAACAACGATTCGAGGATTTTAGCAAACACAGACAATATAGTAATGGGTCTGTAGTTTTTAACACTACTGAAATCCCCTGTTTTATGGATCGGTACAATTAAACCCGTTTTCCAAAGAGAGGGAAATACACCCGTATCCAGTGAGGCATTGAAGATAAGTGTAAGGGGAAGTGATAACTGTTCAGCACAGTTTACAGCAAAAACCGAAGGTATTCCATCCACTCCAGCCCCTTTGCATCGGTCAAGTGATTTTAGATACTGTAAAACTTCCCTCTCAGTAAAAGAAATAGAACACAGCGAGTAGGATATTTCACCATAATTGTTCGAACATGTGTTGTTTAATGGATTTATGTGTTCTGTACCATATGTAGATGAAAAAAAAGCAGCCAGCAAGTTGCAAATTTCTGGACCAGTTGAGGCTGTCGCGTTGTCAAATTTCATTGAAGAAGGAAATGCTACACTGTTTGTACTTTTTTGTTTAATGTACGTCCAAAAAAACTTAGGGTCAGATACAATAGACTTTTCAATAGTTTCTACATTATTATTATAGCATTTAATAGTTAAAGTGTGGCATCTTTTTTTCAAGGTTTTGAAAGAAAGATTGTCCAAAGGGTTTTTATATTTATTATATCGAATTCTAATTTTATTTTTTTCCTTCAGTAATTGCTTTAGTTCCTTGGAATACCAAACTGGAATTTTATTGGGGGCAACTGGGGACACCGGTACAAATCTCTTAATAACTTGATTTAAAATACAATAAAACCTATCAACCATAGCATCCACTGAAGTAAATGCACTGAATTCCTGACTCCAATTTATACTGTTAAGATAATTAGAAATTTTTACGTAATTTGCTTTATGAAAGTTTTTTTTAACAGAGTTTTTGTTTGTTTCTAATTTGTGTTCATCAAACTCCGTACAGAATTCTAAAGGTGGGTGATGAAAGTCTATTTTTGTTATGGGTACAGATGGAGAATTAAGGTTACATATAGATATATTAGAAAGGATTAAATCTAAAATACGGTTATTTATATTGGTAATAAAGTTGAGCTGATTTAAGTCGTTAAAAGATAAAAATTCTAATAGATTCTGTGAGGTAACGCAATCAGAGGTTAAATTAGGTGTAAGTGGGCATCCCGGTGTGCCGTACCAGTTTATATTGCTTTGATTAAAGTCACCGCAAATTAAAATTCGATTGTAGTTGCTCAATATTAAGTTTGCGTTGTTGCAAAAATGTTCGAGGTGCTGTGTAGAAACAGGCGGTGAAAAATAAGTGGTGCATATCAACAATTTCTCGATCTTTTTACCCACTATCACTTCTATATCAATCCATAAATCCTCGCAATCGCTTTCATAATTTTTTAAAAGTCGTGATTTAAGTTTTTTTGATACAGCCACCAATACACCTCCGCCACCCTTTTTTCTTTTTAATGTACTACTTTCGCGGTCTCTCCTATAAACATTATAATGACACGAAAATATTTCTGAGTCTTTAATACTACTATCAAGCCACGTTTCGTTTAAAATAATGACGTCATAATCACAACTTACAGTGTTAAGGAATAACTCATTCGTCTTTGTTCGCAAACCTCTTACATTCTGGAAGTAAAAACTTAATTTTGAAGAAAATTTTGATAAAAAAATATTTATGACACATTTTTGATACAGAAAAAAAAACTAATAAAATAATTTATTTTAAGTTATTAAGTGAATCACTATTGCACACAAAAATGGATTCCGAATCATCAGTTTTCCGTAAATAAACTCTGCCACCACGAACCCAAACATACTTATAACCATTTTCCTTAGCATATTTTCGTGTTGCAGCATGAAGGTATTTGTTTTCCGGTGACAGATTCTCGGTTACGTAGAGCGGATTACCCTTTGTGGATGTAAATCCTAAATGAGCCGTATTAAGTTTGTTTTCTGGATTTTTTTTATTATAATCAATAGCAGCAGCAAGAAAACAATCTCTGTTACGAGGCGTGTTAAACTTCAATAAGATCGAGCGAGGCCTAGGGCTGTCAGGTTGTAACTTTGCAGTGCGCGAGCAGTAGTAAATATCTTTTTCATCCACCTTAAAGTTAATAGATTTACCCAGTTCCTGCACGATATTGATTAAATTTTCGGCCTTACGCTCAGGTACACATTGTAACTCAATATTAGTTGAGCGGGAAAGTTGATCAAAAGTATTGAAGCGCAGTTTTAATGAATATAAATCGGATTTCAAGGTTTCATTTTCCCTTTTTAGTGAAGTTATTTCTGTAGTTGCGGCTGCCAATTCAGTTTTAAAGTTGTCGAAACTATTGCTTATGAAATCCAATGAGTTTTTAAATTCGTTCAACTCATCTAACACCTCAGAGAACTGCACTTTTAAATTTTTTTTAAGCTCGAGCATACATTCAGCCATAAGTTCCTTCATTACTCCTCGTAACTCTTCGCGTATTATCCCTCTTATACCTTCCTTGCTCGTATCCAAGGTAGACGAAAGATGTAAGTTCGGGTCACTATCTGTCCTACACTGCAGTTTACGGCGCGTGTTTGGAAAAGTCATATCTGCCAACCCTGTAGGAGTTGACGGCCGCACTGGTTTACCTGAATTATCGCTTTTAGGTTGTTTTGTAAGACATATAGGACACAGCCAATTCTTCCTAAAATCACGTGAGGCATTATCTAAGACTTCTTTCTGGATATTGACGCAAAGTAGGTGAAATTTGTTAGCACAACGCTTGCATTCCATAAAACAATCATCGTCGATCGTATTGGGACAGGCCGAGCAGCAACTCATTATGTTTACAGCTGTTTGTTATCCCCACGCGTATCCAATGCAATTGCAAAGAAAGAGAAGGCAATTATTAGTTGCAGTTCCTTGTCACCGGTGAGGTATGAGGTCCCCGCGCCAGCATCTATCGTCCGTGACCTTGAGTACAATTTCTTCGAGTGTTATTATATTAAGATCACAGCTGCACGCAAGAATCACTGATTTTTGATAATAACGAATTTATATAAGAACCACTTTCGTTTGCAACTTAATAGATTTTTATTAGTAATTTACAAGCTGACGTGGTACACGTCCGCTCCTAACTAGATACGTACGACGATCCGATGAAATATTGTAATTAAGCACTTTATCGTAAATGTTTATTTTTTCTACTTATGTGAAGAAATAAATAAAGAACTTATTATTATTATTATCAACAGAAATACAACACCGCCAAAAGGTAATATTATTTTACTGTCGTCTTTTGTGAGGGTACTTCCCCAGACCTCCAATTCGACCGGCAAATCCGCTATGTCCTATTTCCCCTATACAGATATTGTGTTTGTTAGAAAGTATGTAGTCCAAGGCTACACTAAGTTTGCTGGAGAGGCACCATTTCTTTTCCGACTCGGCTGCACTTAACATCAGGTGGCTGTGGGTCGATCTAGTGTTCCTTATCCAAAGTAAAAACCGGCCAAGTACGAGTCGGACTCGCGCACCGAGGGTTCCGTACAAACCTGTAGATATAAATAAATAATAATCACTGTAAGGCTTGTGTTATGGGATACTAGGGTAACGGATAGAATACATATACTGTACATATATAAGTATATTTTTATTTAGAAATACATATGAAACATCCATGACTGGAGTACAAATGCTCGTATTCATCACACAAACATCTGCCCCCACCGGGATTCGAACCCGGGACCTCTCGAGTCGGCGCATCATGAAACCCAGCGTACAAACCACTCGACCAAGGAGGTCGTCAAAAATATATATATATGTATCTTTGAAATTTTCAAAAATATTTTTTATTATATGATTTAACTAAAAATTTTATGGTTTTCGCAATTTTTCCTTTATCTGTATTATAAGACGTTACTACGTACCAAATTTCAAGATTCTATGTTCACGGGAAGTAAGTAGGTTTTGATTCCCGTGCGAGTTTCGAAAATTTGCGGCATAGACGGCTGTATCTTTTGATTGCTTTGGCTTAGAAGTTTGATTTTTGCACAGCTCCAAGGGACAGTAGACCTGAGTATAAGATATGAGTTTCAGTTTGATACCTCTACGCGTTCCTAGAAAAACGGTCTTGACAGACCGACGGACGGACAACTAAGTGATCCTATAAGGGTTCCATTTTTCCTTTTGAGGTACGAACGGAAGTAATAAAAAACATGCATAATATCTACGACGCGACGCAATATTGAGGGATGCGAAATACTGAGTTGAGACGGGTTTAAATTTAAGTCTAATGGAGTCTATGTGCTGGTGGGAAAGAATCACAAATATCAACGCGGTGCTCGCTCGATCGGCAACGTTCGCGGATTTGTTTATCCCTCTCGCGAGCAAATATTGACGCGACGTGAGTTTCGTGGCGAAAAATAACTCAATTTGCGAATAAGACGATGCTTGAAACGGGCCACATATACATGCTTTGATAGGACGTGAGAAATGAAATAGATACATAAATATGTTATAGAACGCGTTTTTCTAATTTTGAAGTTAGGAGCACTACCGTTGGCATGAACCATTATCGAATTCAAATAAATAAATAAATAAATGATAAATATTTTCAACACTCACACCAATTAGCCTAGCCCCAAAGTAAGCACTGTAAGGCTTGTGTTATGGGATACTAGGGTAATGGATAGAATACATAATACTGTACTTAAATAAGTATATTTATATAGAAATACATATTAAACATCCATGACTGGAGTACAAATGTTCGTATTCATCACACAAACATCTGCCCCCACCGGGATTCGAAACCGGGACCTATCGAGTCGGCGACACCATGAAACCCGGCGTACAAACCACTCGGCCACAGAAGTCGTCATTAAATAATTTGCGAGTGCGAAATGTCATTATCAAATGTGTACTGATTATTTGGGTTCCGTAGTCCTGACAAGGAAACCTTATAGTATCGTCATGTCCGTCTGTCCGTCCCCTGTTTTGGAGACTATTAGGCTAGGCTACTATTACGGCTAGAGAGATGTAATTTTGTGAAGATATGTATATAGATATACATACATATCCCACGCCGACAAAATGGTAGAATAAAATTTAGAAAAGTATTTTTTTAGGGTAGCTCCCTTACATGTGAACTGGGGATGACCGTTTTTCATCATCTACTGCATCGTGTGGGATATCGTTGAAGAGGTCCTTTAAAATTTCTTTGGAATTTTAAAGACTATTTTTCAATTTAGTGATCCGTTTGCGAAATATTGAATTTTAAAGTGCAAATTTTTGTTCGAGTAGGGCGTCCCCGTCTAAAAGCTAAACTATTAGTTTGAAAACCCTGGAAAAAATCATGATAATAGTGCTTTTAATGAACTTTTGTGATAAGATAGATTTGTTACTTTAAGAATAACATAACAATATAATAGTAACAGTCGTTCAACTTTGGTCAAAAGAAGAAAATATTATTAGTGACATAGATAAAGTATTGTAGCGTAAGCGTTTTTTTTTAGATTAGATTAGATTTTGTTGCAATGCACCTTGCATTGCAACAAAATCTAAAATAAAACGCTGAAATGAAATGAATTGAGGTTTCAACGATACCGCGAGTACCAACGGCAACGGCTTCTGAGTCGCGCCAACGTTGCGTTTTTATAAAAAAAGTATATAAATACTTCAAAAGATCGGTGGTTATACTGCATCATCCCCTTCTCAGGGGATGATCTCTTCAAATGAAGCTTGTAAGGCCCTTCTGGCCATAAGGATGAACTACGGGTGTGTTTTAGTCAGTAAGTCAAAGTAAGTGACAGTCAAGTCAATCCCCCTTTCCCTATGTTTCAGTAAATGTGTGGGGATTTACTGGAACCTCCCCGTGGACTTCTTGAGGGAACTTCGAAAGACACTTTCCGCTATTTTGTTTCACTTGCCAGCACTTGTGCACGTTCCCGAACACTTAGTGGTTAATAATCCACCATTATTAGGCACTAACATCCGCCACAACACAATTTTTAACAAGAAAACAAAACTGATAAAGTGACGCTTCCCGATCCCGCCAAAAAGTCCTGAGCCGTTGTTTTGCCGTGATAATTTGTTAGTCGGCAACTCGACCATCGTGGTTAGCCATGATTAAAGAAAAGCATTTTTTTATGTTAAAAGGTTGGCAAACACACTTGCGATACCAAAAATATCGCGCCATTGCCAACCCTGACATAATTCCCCACCCCGTGGAGCTCTTAGTTTCCCGTACAACTTTTTATACCCTATAGGGAAGCATATGACCGTCTCCAGGGTCTCATATTAGGGTATCTGACAGTATTAAAAATAAAGTGCCAATTGTTAGCATCTGTGTTCAGAATGAATATGAGCAGGGGTTTTTACTATTTTTACAAAAAAGAATATTCATAATTTTACTAAAAATCCACGAAAAAGATAATAGTTTTCTTATCTATTGTCACGTGAACTAAAACGCTAGGGATTGGCGGAGCCTAAAATGACGTCACACGTAAGTAAACTTCCGGTTAAAGTGACAGTACATTGTATCGTTTGACGTTTTTATAACAGTCGTGTGACGTCACACACCAGTAAGACGCCATATTGTCTTGAGAAACGTTTTTGCGGCAACTTGAAAATGGAGTTTATGATTTGATATTGGTTATTTTTACTGAAATACACAACATAATGATGAATATCCACTTTTTATGGACTCCATAAATATTAGTCAATAAAATGAGATCGTTTTCTAAAACTTGTCATATATTCTATTATTCAAAATCAATTCAGCGGTTTACGAGTGAAAGCGTAACAAACCAATTCACTTTAGAATTTAAAATATTTGTTATATAGGAGAAAAATTACGTATTAATATAAGTACCAAAACGTCTATGATCCTTTTCTGCAAACTCTTATTCCTTGGCTTTAAAAAACATAAAAAAATTATCAAGAAAGAAAAGATTGACCCACTAAAAGACACTATAAAGGTAAAAATAAGTTAATTAGAAGTCATTGTATTCTTTGGACTTTTAGATTTAAAAGTGTTGCGCAGAACGGTCCGCTGTTGCAATAGGGTTTTGATAAGTTTTAGTAAACGATCTCACGTTATTGACGAATGTTATTGGAGTCCGTAAAAAGTGGATATTTATCATTCTGTTGTGTATTTCAGTAAAAATAACCAAATCAAAAACTCCATTTTCAGGTTGCCGCGAAAACGTTTTTCTGGACAATATGGCGTTTTACTAGTGTGTGACGTCCCACGACTGTTATTAAAACGTCAAATGATACAAATGTAATGTCACTTTAACCGGAAGATTATTTGCGTGTGACGTCATTTTGGGCTCCGCCAATCCCAAGCGTTTTGGGTCACGTGACAATAGATAAGAAAACTATTATCTTTTACGTGGGTTTTTAGTAAAATTATAAATATTTGTTTTATAAAAATAGTGAAAACCCCTGCCAATATTCATTCTAAACACAGATGCTGAAAATTGGTACTTTATTTTTAATACTGTCAAATACCCTATTACTTTTTGAACTAGATTTTTTACCTTCAATTAAGTTTTATGGCAGAATTTCCTTCTTTAAGTTTCACACTCTTCAACATACATAACAACTCACAACTAAAAACTAAGTCCATTTCACTAAGGCAATTCGAACAGTACCTCGCTTAAGTCTTTTTGCCAACTACAAATTTCGGCTAACTACCGATAAATCACGCATATTCCAGAGGGGCTGAATCCAGTCCGTTTTGGGGTCCTCTGGGATAATCGTAAAGCCCCTAAAAATGAACGATTACGGGCTTCCACCTTACAAAGATATAGTAGGTATAAGACGGCCAGTCAGCGCTGATCCTCTGAAACTGGCTTAGCTGCATAAATAATGTTTATTGCGGCTGGTTTCATGGCTCTATCAAGCTGGCTACCCAGATTTCTTGCGATTGGAACGAAGGAGGCTCGTGCGGGGGATTAGCAAAATCGCCGCTGAAGTTATCGCCCCGATGAAATGTTTTATTCGAAGGCTTCCCCCGCAGAGCAAATTGAAAATGACGACTTGTTATTCTCCCAATGCGGGTAGTGGTTTCGATTGGATCCGATTGCGTTTCATTCGATGTGACGTCTTGTTTTGTCAGTGTTTGGGAAGTTAGGAGTGTAACAAAATGAATAGAGACTGTACTATGAAATTGTGTTTTATTTTGTGTTTTTGCACATAATAAAGCTAAAATTTCTCAATAATTTTATTGTATTGTTTTATAGTTAATACTACACTAGCGACCACCCGTCTCTTCGTTCACGTTAGCTTTAGTTTTTTTAAGAATCCCACAGAATCTTATCTGTTTGGATTTTTTTCCAATTCAAGGTTCCGCTCAGCCACCAATCCGTATGGGGTTATATGACGCGACACTCAAAGTCGACGCTGCCATTGGTCGCTAAATATTGTCCCCAACCCCTCTTCCTCGAATTTTGTAACTGCTTTTTTATGGATGCAAAATTAGAATTTCAAAGGTATCACATCTTTATTACACTACCAAAATCTTAGTCTAAAAAACTATCTATACGAAACCAAGAACCGGTTGTGAGTGGTCTATATCCGGCACACTATCATTTTGCCGGGTTAATATCCTCTATATCTTTACTATATTTTTGTTTGTTTGTATTGAATAGGCTCCGAAACTACTGGACCGATTCAAAAAAATCTTACACGTTTAGAATCCTACATTATCCTTGATAAACATAGGCTAGAGAGTATTTTCAAAAAAACTTAGGGTTCTCTATGAAAACTGTTTATAGCGGCCGGCCGCGACTTTGCCTGCGTTAACTGTCGTTTTTTTAAGGAACCTGATATTTTCCGGGATAAAACGTAACTTATGTCTGTCTTTTGACCTAGAAAGCTACAAAACTTTAATTTTAAAATAGATTTTTGCATGGATACACAAAAACGCTGTCGGCCATTTTAGTCGAGTTTCTACAATTACGCCGTGATGTGGCATCATTAAGCGCATTCTACCGACTATACCACGGCGAGTGTTCTGAGGAGCTATTCTCACTTATCCCTTCGTCACCTTTTCTTCAGAGGACCACGCGCGCTGGCCTACGTTGCCACCGACTTATCGTGACCACCATTCCTACACGAACAAAGAAATTTGGTGACTCATTTCTTTGCCGTACTATTCGTAAGTGGAATAATTTAACCGCGCACGTGTTCCCTCCTTCCTATAATCTAGGGTCCTTTAAGAGAGGCGTGAAGAAGAATTGTTGCAGCCCGGCAAGGTGAGGATGGTCGGTGTAGTAGTTTATAACTGCTGTAACAGCTATCTTCGCGTTTGGACTTTATCACCACTTAACATCAGGTGGGACAGAGTCATTCGCCTACCTCGCTTTAAAAAATAAAAAAGTCTATAGATAAATCTATGCTATGACGTCAAAAAAATTTGTAAGCAAACATTCGCAAGCAAGTAGGAAATAACCTATCTGTATTTAAATTATAAAACCATGATTTCTAATAGATTTTATGTTAAATATAGTAATTACCATGATTGTATTTATTATACGAGAATGTAGAAACACATAGTTGAAGACTCCAGAAACGTTGTGGCTTAAATTGCCTAGAGTAATACACATACACACGAACACACGTTTAAAACATGCTAAATCCTCTAACTTTATCGACTGAAAGTCATTTCTTTTAGCAAAGATCACTTCGATGTAAGTTCTCATTGAATAATATTTAAAGTTTATAAATACAAATTTTAAGGTTATGAATGTACTACTAAGTCAAAGAGTTTTGTTTGAAAGTCGTTTCTGTTCACAAATCATCATTTATTTTTTTAATCATTAATTTAGTCAGCAAAACCAATAAACCGAAAGTTTTCTACAAGTTAAAAGAGTTTTTAGATATAATTTAGTCCGACGAAAGAAACTCCATTTTTTTTCCTTTAGTTCTATTCTTCTCTATTGAGAGAGGCAAAGGCAAAGCTATGCAGCCATCGTCTTATTTTTGTATTAATCTTCCTTTTCTTTTACATAAGAATGTGGGTGTGAGGCATTCTAATGTTTCTTGGAGTGTTTGGCGCGAAATATATCGAGTTGGCTTTTTCGATAAGCTTCTGTGAGGTAGCCAATACTACAATGAAGTTCTCACGTCCACTTGCCCGGAATAGCGTATATTTTTAAGATTCCACTTATTCTTGAGTTGCGCATACGGTTGTAACACAAAATCACACCAATTGTATTTCACAATATCCACTATGAACAAGTTTAAGAATAATTAAAATAAGACGCCAACTGCACTCGATGAAATCCCGCCAAAAACCTCCGAAAGAAACTACAGTAACATGACAATGACATTTAGTTTTTTTTTAAGATTCGCTGTATTCAGGGAAGGCAAAGGGAACAATGCCCATACAGCCTAGTCTTAAGTATTAATAATCTTCTTTTATTTGTACATTAGAATGTCGGTGTGACGCATTGTAATGGTTCTTGGAGTGTTTGGCACGAAATGTATCGAGTTGGCTTTTTCGATAAGCTTCTGAAAGGTAGTCAAAAGTAGAATAAAGTTCTCACGACCACTTGACCAGAATAGCGTTTATTTAAAATATTCCACTAATTCTTCAGTTGCGCAGACGATTGTAATACAAAATCACACCAATTTTATGTCACAATATCCACTATGAACGACTTTAAGAATTCAAATAAGACGCCAACCGCACTCGATGAAATCCCGCCGAAAACTCCTTTTTTTTATATATAAGTTTTACGGCCGTGAATTTCTCCATTTCAGCCATTTCAGTTTGTATTCGCACTATGTAGTGCACTATGCACACTGCAGTTCCACTTGTTATAAATTAAAAAAAAAAAGTTATATTAAAAAATAATACCTTAGGATTGGCTCAGCCAAAAATGTTTTTATAGCATCCAAAAGTACTTAGAATATAGTTAGGAATATAACTTGTAAATAAATCAAACAGTTTCTATACTATACTATAAATGTGTATACACCTGAAAAGGTAGGATTAAGTGGTACTGTACATTAGCATGAAGACCTGTATTTTCATGTTACCTTGTTCCATTCACTATAAAGATTTATTATTATTATACCCCTCGTGCTTAGAACATTATACCGCGGAGTTAACATTACATGATTTGTTGTATAAAGTAGTTACAACAATAACACGGATTTCAAAATCAAGTATGTATAATAATATGTAGTATGTGTACGTATACCTTAAATTCAAAGTTAAGCACCATAATACATAATAATTATAAAGAGAAATAAATTTCTATTTTTTTTTCACATTCAGATAAAGATATTTATGTATAATGTTTTCATGAATATTGCTTAATATTAATAGTTTAACAGAATAATAAAACAATCAACATTTGACTTTACTAAAAATTGGCATGTGATTAATTCATCTATTATTATAAATACACCTATGGCGGATTATCAATTATTGTAACCAAGCCATTTTACTGCTTAAAAGGATATACCATACTCATACATTGTAGTAGGCTGTTACTGAAATAAACTAATTTTGTATTTGTATTTATTAAAAATCAGTAAAACTAGAAATCAGGTAATCATTAATAATGATTTTTTCAGATTTTAGACCCCCCCCCCCCCTACAATCACCCTATCGTCATTTCTTAATGACCCCCCCCCCCCCCTTTTCCCAAAATTGACGTCATTACCAGTTTGACAAAATTAAAACATTGCAGATTTGAGAAAAGCTAGTATTATATGTACTATTATTGTTAGAGTATTTTATCTGTAGTTATTACTGTATCTGCGTACATCTATGTTGCATTATGTATGTTTATTATGAGTTATTTTAATATTGTACGCGCCTTAGCCGCCTCTCACATTTGCAGTCTCACTTACTAGGTGTGCTGGAAGAAATTTCTTTTTAGAAATAATCTTTTTGTACGTGAACAATAAACTATAAATAAATAAATAAGAATGACGTCAATATCGAAACACCCCCCCCCCTATCTACCATTTACCGTCATCCGCAGACCAACCCCCCCCCCCTAATTTAGAATGACGTAATATATGGACGGCCCCTATGTTTAAATCTAAAGAAAATATTACTAGGAAAAAATCCACACGGACCAGGCAGCAGACGGGACTCTAATCCGCACCCTTCGTTATCCGGGTGGATGCACTTGTAACACTTTTTTGGCTCTTAGCTAATTGATGTGTAACATCTTTCCTCTCGCTTTCCTGCAATTTGTGGGAGTGATTTCGTGAAATGGGACGGAAGTGTGTAACAGGAAGTCGCGAAAGCGCGTGCTTTTTGATTTGATTTTAGAACAATGTTCAAATGGGTTATTCGTTTTGTAGTAGGTTTTATTTCTTTTTTTACTAATATAAGGTGAGTTTTCAAATGTTACACATCACACGCGACTACTGAAAGGCTCGCCCGTTTTTTTAGATTAAAATCAAAACATTAGTAAACAAAAATAACAAATAAGAAGGGTTGATTTGGGGTTGATAACCTCAAACGTCAACCCGTAACGTAAATGTCACTTAAAGTTAAACTAATAATCCGAATTAAATATTAAATAAGAGATAAATTAATATGGCCAACAAAGTATTTTACATAAATTAATAAAGTTTTTTTTTTGTTTTAGTATTCAACAATAGGGTATTTGACAGTATTAAAAATAAAGTGCCAATTCTTAGCATCTGTGTTTAAAATGAATATTGGCAGGGGTTTTTACTATTTCTATAAAAAAATATTCATAATTTAACTAAAAAACCACGAAGAAGATAATAGTTTTCTTATCTATTGTCACGTGACCCAAAACGTTTGGGATTGGCGGAGCCTAAAGTGACACGCGCACGTGTTCGAGTCCCGTCTGCTGCCTATTCCGCGTGGAATTTTTTCTAGTTATAATTTTCTTTAGATTTATGCATCTAGCAGTTAAATGCTTATAAACTAAACTATATAGCTTTAATATTTAAGTAACAAAAAGCAGTTTTTTTATATTTAAAAAGATAGATAGGTCATGTTTATATCATAATAGTAACAATTATAAATTCTTAACGAAAAACGTAAATTTATCGTCTCAAGTGGTTAAAATCAAAGAATTTAAACAGGAAAAGAAAATTGTTTCTACTATATTTTCCCTTTATCAGTCAATAGACTGGGTTTATTTATAAATATCTTTTGGCGCTTGGCGGGAAGTGGCTAGATATAATTATAGCGCAGGACAGATCGGCGTGGATATCTATGGGGAAGACCTACCCACAGCGGTGCTGCATATTGTGAATGCGTATTTCAGGCAAAAATTGTTTCAGTTTACGTCCTTTTTCGTGGTTTTCTATAATTCAAGTATTTGATACCTCCAATATGAGTTTATTTGCCAGCTACCATCCCCAACTTTGTTTGCTTCGACTTTATAAAAGTCGTTCCTGGGGAAGTTTACATCGATCTATAAATGTGGTGTAGTTAAATAAAGCTTTGCTCTTAATTCGTGTTAAAATTTGTTCTATTTGTTGATCTGCTATATCTGTATATCCGCCTCAGCTTAATGGAATAACAAAAAAATTCAAACCATTATTAGCAATTTAATCTTAAATGCAATTTTTCCAGTTGGTCGTCCGTTTAATTTAATACTTATATCTATAATAACATCTTTATTAAATAAAACTAGTTTTTACGGGTTAATGCACGAAACTTTATTTATTTATTGACGTTTCGCAGCCTTTTCAGGTCTGCATCGTCAGAATAATGATTTTTCATTATTATTCTGACATCTGAAAAATCATTATTCTGACGATGCAGACCTGAAAAGGCTGCGAAACGTCAATAAATAAATAAAGTTTCGTGCATTAACCCGTAAAAACTAGTTTTATTTAATGAGTGATGTGCGTGAAAACCTAAGAAACAAATAACATCTTTATTTTTAGACGTTTTATCTCAACTACTTGCACTTATGTAAGTGTACACTTACACAAGTATAACATTAAATTTCTACTTACAATTAACACTAGTCTTATCAAACACATACATGGACATTTCAATATAAATCGCAGTTCATTCTTGGCTTAATCATTTCACTACATATCGCGTGTCCGCGAGACGCGCATATCGAAATGTATCAAAGTTCACGTCGTGGCATATTATTATTATTCTTATTTCTGACGTTAGTGATTTCCCATCATCATGGCCATCATGGATCGCATCATCGCTTCCCTAATCATCATCCGCCGGAATTTCCTACTCACCCGTGCATGAACAGACCTCCTCATCACCATCCTTTTCCGATGTCGCCTGACTTTATTCACCATGATTGCCATGGACCACATGACCGATGCAATGGTCCACCACCAGAATTTCCGCATCCATTTCCTTTTCCAAACCCACCACAACAACCTCCCCCACGATGTCCTGGTCCACTATGTCATCATCCACTGCCTCCTCCTCCACCACCACCACCATTTCTACCACTTCCGCCACCTTTAACACCTCCCCCACGATGTCCTGGTCCACTATGTCATCATCCACTGCCTCCTCCTCCACCACCACCACCATTTCTTCCACTTCCGCCACCTTTAACACCTCCCCCACGATGTCCTGGTCCACTATGTCATCATCCACTGCCTCCTCCTCCACCACCACCACCATTTCTACCACTTCCGCCACCTTTAACACCTCCGCCACCACCTCCACCTCCGCCACCACCTCCACCTCCGCCAACACCTCCGCCACCACCCCCACCACCCCCTTCACTTCCCCCACCCCTTCCACCACCATCTCCTCCACCTCCAACCCCACTATCAATTCCACCACCAGCTCCTCTACCTCAACCTCTTGTGTCCCCACCACCTCCACCAACTTCTCCGCCTCCAACTCTAGCACCTCCAACACCACCATCAATTCCACCACCAGCTCCAACACCTCCACCTCTTGTACCCCCACCACATTCACCAACTCCACCAACTTCTCCGCCTCCAACTCTAGCACCTCCAACACCACCATCAATTCCACCACCAGCTCCAACACCTCCACCTCTTGTACCCCCACCACATTCACCAACTCCACCAACTTCTCCGCCTCCAACTCTAGCACCTCCAACACCACCATCAATTCCAACACCACCATCAGTTCCACCACCAGCTCCAACACCTCCACCTCTTGTACCCCCACCACCTTCACCAACTCCACCAACTCCACCATCACCATCGATTCCACCACCAGCTCCTCCACCTCTTCCTCTTGTGCCCCCACCACCTTAACCAACTCCACCACCACCTCCTCCACCACCACCACCACCACCTACACCACCACCCCCACCACCAACTCCTCCACTTCAGACTTCACCACTGACTTCTCCACCTCCAACTCCTCCACCCCCGCCTCCTCCAACAACTCCCTCTCAACAACCACAAACCCCACTCTCCCAACTCCCTCCTTGTTCATCACCTCCAGATTCAACAATCCCAACAACCAGTAAAGTGCCGGAGACAACAGCTATAACTACAACCGATGTTCCGGAGTCTACAGTTGCAACAACCACCAAGGCGACAATTTCAACGACAGAAATTCCCGTCATAACTTCAACTGAATCTCCGGTGACTATATTCGAAGAGTTGTACTGCGACTTTCAAACCATCGAAAATGATTTGAATTATTTCTGCAACAACAGCACGCTGGAGGTGCTCCGTGAGGACTTTTACGTTTTATACGTGCCTTTAAAAGGTTACACTGAAGAAAATTTCGAGATAAAAACAAAACATCGTGTGCTCTCAATTTACGCCGAAAATATCATTCCGCCGAAGGTTCATATGGAACTCAAATTGCTTCCTACTTTTGTGGACACAAAGAAAGCACTTTGGCTGTACGAGAATGATCTCCTAGAGATCCAATTTCCAATTAGAAAATCGGAAAACATGTGTAGTGTTAACTTAGATGAGTCTGTGAATATAGTGTCTGAATTCGGAGAGGCTTATACACTTTCAATTCAAGAACGTTCAAGTTTTATATAACACTCTTACATATTCTTTCACATTTAAAAAAAAATACTAAGTGTTTTCTTTATCGCATGTGTTAAAAAAAGTACATTCAAAAGCAATTTTCAATGACTACAGCAGAAAATATGCTAGTGTAAAATATTCTATTGATATAATTGTTTTAAACTTCCATGGTCTCAAACTGATGTATATTTTTACTACCATGTACCTTGTTTTGGTGAGTCTCCGATATTTCGGCATATTGAAAGCGCCCCAGTCACGGAGTAGTAACTAATGTTTTAATGTTACTCCGTGATAATGAAAACGAGGCATTTGGTAGCAATCCCGTAAATAAAATCAAGTGCTATAATCTTCAATCAATTATAAGTATTTTTTTCTTTAGATATATACATCTAGCAGATAAATTCTTAAAAAATAAAGATATTCATTTGTTATAACATTATCGGGCTAGTTACACCCTCATGGTTCTTTATTATGTAAAGCTATTCAGCATCTCTAGATATAAAACAATATTTTAACTTCTTTTATGTATACCGTTTATATAAACTTCTGAAATTGTAATACTTTTAAATTAAAATATGTAAGTAAGAAATATTTGCATGACTTCGAATTATTTCAAAAATCCCCAGTGAAATTTAAAGGCGTGATAGGAATGAAAGACATACTGTACCTAATAAGCTACACACTTTTTTCAGTACTGAACTTTTTAAATAAAAACAGTAGTGAAGGCGAAAGTATGTTAACTTTCTTATAATCCAAGTTCATGGTTTTCTTCTACAAAATAAGTTTTCAAATCTACCAAGTATATTTACAACTAGCGGTCCGCCCTCGCTTCGCTTCGGTGTAGAGCTGAAGTATAGACTACAGTTTTTGTTGTCAGGCTTGTATTATACACAATGACATTCATCTATGATTCTTCTTATACCTGCATGCAAAGTCTCAGCCCGATCGGTTTAAAATTGACAAGGTTTCATACAAACTTTCATTCCCTATTTTATCCCCTTGGGGGTAGAATTGATCAAAATCCTTTCTTAGCGGATGCCTACGTCATAACATCTACCTGCATGCCAAATTTCAGCCCGATCCGTCCAGTAGTTTGGGCTGTGTGTTGATAAATCACTATGTCAGTCAGTCACCTTTGACTTTTATATACATATATAAGATAATAACGGTCATTTTTAGTACCTGTATTTATAACCAAACTAAAATTCTCATATTTCCGTTTTCCAGTACTCATTTTCTACACGTTTTACATGATTTATTTGCTAATTTTGTTTACAATTGTTTGGTTTTTATTCTAAGATAAGCACGGTTTCTCAATATCAATTGTTGTCTGTCAATAAGGTCGAACGCTCTGAACGCATCAACAGCCAAATATTGAATGAAGCTCGCTTTCTTTTTTTTTGTTTCCTCCCAGGCGGGGGAGCGGGTGTGAAATCCTCATGGATACCCTACAGCCGGCTGTAGAGTTATGTCAGACTCTTACTGACTAAAACACACCCGTGGGGGGTGCCTATGGCCTTAGGGGCCTTACAGGCTTCATCTGATGCGATCAACCCCTGAGAAGGGGATGATACAGCGCTGCCTTAGTAAATACTACTGCATAGTGCGCTTAGAGGACGGATGCACCCTGATGTGCATCCGTATCGGTTTGGGACTGAGCGACTGAAGGTCTCTCAGGATGGGGGGAGCGGGGAAGCTCGCTTTCGGACCTCCCGCCTTTTTATACCCTACCGCGCCGCCACGACCCGTGTCGAGCGCGGCAGCCGTTACACAAAAATAATCCTTAAAGCATGATTCAGTATTCACGTGCGACGGCGCGATGGCTTATTTCATGTATAAGTTTGGTGTTTCTATACCGATTTCTATGATTCTTTTTTTATTGAATAGGTAATAATGTTAACTTTTTTAAATTAGGGATGAGTGAGAGTATTATAAACGTAAGAGTAAACAAATATAATCAGAATGCTCCGAACTGCAAAGCTATCAGGAGTTACACGTGTTATTGTGAGTCAACCATAAAAGATAGACATATGCTGTTGCGGGATATTTTTTAGACAATTTTATGTAAAATATTTCCGTCATACATGATTTCTATGTAACTTTAACCACTAAGGCTCCACACGCGACGGAAGCTTAAAAAATGGAGTAACTTCTCCCGTTTTCCCAACATTTCCCTTCACTACTCTGCTCCTATTGATTGAAGCGTGATGAAAAGTATACTATAACCTGCCCAGGAGTATGAAGAATAATTGTACCAAGTTTTGTTAAAATCCGTCGAGTAGTTTTTGTTTCTATAAGGAATAGGTTTAGGTTTTTTACACTATATTTATTTTTGTATTTACGTTTTTGTATTTTACTTTTATATCTATTTTATAAAAAACCTAACTTGTGAAATGAAATAAATGAGAGTATAATAATAATAATTTATTGGAACCTCTTTACGTTTTCGTACATGATAATGTGAATCCTGCCCTCTGGAAAAGGTTACCCTGAGGACCAGAAGACAGTGCTATCCCCACTATTGTTACTTTAGAGCTACAATAATTTTAAACTACTAAATAAAAATTATATAAAAATAATGTTAAAAAAGTATCTAGGTATAGCATTAACCGATGTGTGTGTGTTTGTGTGTGCGTGTGTGTGTATGTGTGTGTGTGTATTAGTGTATATTTATATGTACCTGCGTGCGTGTTGTGTAGTGTATGTGCGCGTATACAATAGTTTTTATAATTAAAACTGACGTTGACTATACCAGCCATGTATAATATGGAAAAGAATTATAGTTTGCTATTTTACACGACAACCAAAACATATGTGCAATATTTAATTTAAAGGATTCATGTATGTTTGTATGTGCTGTTCTTTATTCCATCAAAATGGAATTTTATCGGCTGATTAAATATATAGGGAAGAATCCTTACATCGGGACGGATTATTTTTTAATTTTATTTAATTATGGTACACCAACAAAATACATACATTACACAATTTAAACATCCTTATTGTATGATTTTAATAAAAGATTTACACAGTAATTCCAATTAACTTGTCATCATCAGCCTATTAATATCTCCACTGCTGGGGCACAGGCCTTCCCTATGGATGGAATAGGGAGATTGGGCCATGACCCACCACGCGGGCTCAGTGCGGATTGGTGGGTGCTAACGACTGCAGATGCAGCCGGGATCAACGGCTTAACGTGCCTTCCGAAGCATGGAGGAGCTCGAGATAGTAATTTTTGGTCACCCATCCAATGACCGACCACTGCGAAAGTTGCTTTAGTTCAACGATCGCGGCCGAATACGCTAACCACTTGCGCCATCGAGCTCCGAGCCAATTAACTTACAACAAATGCCATCTCCTGAATTACATCCTATAAACTACAAACACAATCAGTGTGTCAGGCTGTCAGGCACGCAGCGAGTCAACACTTTATATTGGCTATTAAACTGGCTGTTAATAAAAAAATGGCCAAGAGATAGTCGTGCCTTGCTCAGTGTAGGGTTCCGTGGTTGCCTGTCGTAACCACAATATATTTTAGTAGAAGTCTATGGCCCGTATTAAAGAAAAAATCTCAGTAATTAATCTAGTCTTGAGCATAGATAGAAAGGGATGTCGCTATATATAGCACATAGCGACATCCCTTTCTAATTGTACTCAAGTAAAGATCAACACTTAGTTGTCATTCTGTAATACAAGCCTGAATTTTCTATACCGGAAATTAAAAAAAAAACAATTGTTCAAACTACGTATCTGAACTAAAATACCTAAATCAAAGTCAAACTGATGATGAATGATATTATTGTTTCTAAACGTAACGATAGCGCGATTCTGAAGCCGTTGCCGTTGGTACTCACGGTAGCCTTCTGTAACTAATCATATTTAAGTGTGGTTTTAAAAAAGGTTTTTTTAGATTAAGTTTTTCAACGTAAGCTTTTACGATACAATAACTTCATCTATGTCGTTATTAATGTTTTCTTCAAAGAAATTTTCAATGGGTAAGAAATTTTCTTTAACCAAAGTTGAACGACTATTTTTCAACTAATAAATCTGTCTTAACCGTTATAGTATTCCAAAGCTCATGAAAAGGACTATTGAATTAATTTAAAATTTATATTAATTTTTCCAGGTTTTCAAGCCAATAGTTTTTTTAAAAGCTTTTAGAGTTCAATAACTTAAACTCCACTTTCAGAAGCTAGCTAGTGTCATGTCGTTATTATTGTCAGAACATTTAAGCCTTACAAATGCATTATATATTATATAAGTATTTAACTATGCATATGTGAGGAGCGTATTAGAATACGCGAGTCAAAAGGTCACCATGCAAGGGCGGATCCAGCTTTGGCGCCAGGGGGGGGGGTCATTAGTCGTGGTCAAGACACAAGGTACAGATTTTGAAGTAAAGATGGACCCGGCCCAGGGGGGGGGGGTCGTGACCCCCATGACCCCCCTTCTGGATCCGCCCTTGTCTCCATGTTACGCTATTCATATAAAACGTATTGAAAGTCTTTAAAAAAATATATATAAAGGTTTTGGACTATCAGGATCACTCAGTCTCTGTAAATGTAAAGAAGGATGGTGTGTTCGACAGCTACGAAAGTAACTGTCTTCGATTTTCTTTCGACTGATTCGATGAGCGTCGTGCTGTACTGTACCCTTAGTACGAGTTTGAGCTCACGAAAACTATCATAGTTTTCGTAATTGTAAATTATGTTTCTATGTCCATTTTGGTGAAAAGTAACCAAATATGCTCAAAATTTAAGAAGACGCAAATGATTAAATGATAGAATTCAAACACTGTTTATTTGTATTGATACGAATACAATAAAATCAGTACCCTTAGTACGAGCGCGAGCTCACGAAAACTATCATAGTTTTCGTAATTGTAAAACTCGTACTAAGGGTACTGGATGCCGGATTTCTGTATGGTATACTGAACGGGCGACTTGACTGTCCTGATTTGTTAGCTCGTGTCATTTTTAATGATCCTACTCGCAGAACTAGACACACTCCTTTGTTTAGTGTAGCATCCTATTCTACCAATTACGGACAGAATAGTGTTTTTACTAGAATTCTGAACACTTATAATAATAATAAATATTCTTTATTGCACACAACAAAGGACACAAGACAAAAACAAATAAAACAGTAGAAAGAGTACAATAGGCGGCCTTATTTCTAAACAGCAATCTCTTTCAGGCAACCTATGGTAGAAAAGGAATAATAATAGAGAGATATAGAAGGGTGCAAAAGTAGATACAGGAGTTATACTTACATATATATATATATATATATATATATATATATATATATATATAAGAGAAGCAAAGAAATAGGATATTAAATGAATTTAAGATAAAGAAAGGAAATAGCTTTTAACTTGATCGCTAAAGGAATTAAGCGAACGAGCTGATACTCTCAGGAAGTGAATTCGAAAGTCGAGCAGCGTGCACAGAAAAGAAGTAAGAATAGAAGTCAGAAGAGTGACAGGGAATCTCAAGAAGTAGGTTAGAAGAGGATCATAATAGAAAGTTGACCCATTCATAAACTCAAAAAATACACGCAAATCAAATATTATTAGCACATTATTAAATTCATCAACATAGATTCGTAAAATAACTGTTATCACAGTGATAGGATTGTGGTATAACAACCTTTAGCAAATTGTGTACTCAAACTATAAACATGATTTAATTATTGTAACAATAATCAGTATGTATACAAATGGTATATAACCAATACCTATTTAATTCTCATTTCTTCAATTTTCATTTCATCATTCAATTATATTGAACTGACTCGCTCTCTGGGTATTTTCTTAATATTAGTTAGTTACTTTTATTTTAATTACATCCTTAAGAATTCCAAAATGAACATATAACATACGAGACTGTTTCTTTATAACTATATAAATAATTAATAGTGGGTGACTGTTAATGGCCTTACATGTAACTGTAAACCAAAAATGTTAAACTTAATTGATGGCTGTTGTTATCCCAAATAAATAAATAAATACATAAAGCATCATCACCGATCTGTAATATCCCCGCTGTTGGGACACAGGCTTTCTCTATAAATAGAATAGGGAGTTTGGGCCGTGACCCACCACACGGGCCTAGTGTGCATTGGACTGCAGATGCAGCCAGGACCATAGGCTTAACGTGCCTTCTGAAGCACGGAGGGCCTCGAAATAATATGTTTTTGGTCACCCATCTAATGACTGACCATTGCGAAAGTCGCTTACCTTACGCGATCGCAAGTGGAATGCTAACCATCTGTACTTGATGGTGCTCCTCTAAACTAAAATCTCATTAATAAAAATCTATTATATCGTGAAAAAATAAAGATGTCTATCTCCTGGAATTGTTGAAGTCTTCTTGGTCTTTCTTCTGGACATAGCAATTTATTCCTACTTATAACGTAGCCCAAGGTGTGAAAAACATACCAAAAAATAACTTTATATACTCGCATCCAGCTCCTACTTTAAATGATCCTCAGCATGCCAAGGAGGATCTCCGCATGTGTTCTAGCCAGAGGAGGAATTATTTTGTAGTAGATAAACAACAATTTATTAATAAAAGTTGTTTTTTTCAAATCAGACCATTAGGATAAAAAATCAGGATGATTTTTGCGCGTTCAACCAAAAAATGGTGCATTCGGAACAACGAGTCCTAAACTACGCAACAAAATTATCATTATCATCAGCCTTTTAAAGTCCCCACTGCTGAGGCACAGGCCTTACCTATGAATGAAATAAGGAGATCGGGCCATGACGCACCACGCGGGCCAAGTGCGGATTGGTGGGTGCTAACGACTGCAAATGCAGCCGGGACCCTTGGTTTAACGTGCCTTCTGAAACACGGAGCTCGAGATAGTAAATTTTTGGTCACGCATCCAATGACCGACCACTGCGAAAGTTGCTTAACTTCAACGATCGCAGCGACGCTCTAACCACTTGCGCCATCGAGCTACTCTACAAAATTTTCACTATTAGTTAAATAAATTTTCATGGATGGTTTATAATTATTTAAAGAAATTCGTTGTGTTTAATACAAATCTGTGAACAAAAACTATAGTCTACACTACAGCTCTACACCGAAGCGAAGCGAGGGCGGGCCACTAGTAAACTTTAATTCGACAATGAGCAACAAACATACAAACTTTCAAATTTATAATATTATTAAGATTAGGGAAAAATATGTTATGCTTGTAATAAAAAGTTATTTATATCAAAATATGCTTATTGGTTTTTCCCAATACCTACTTTGAGACTAACTTTACTTCACTGTCTGCATGGAAATTTAATAATCGAATTATGATAAAAATTTCCTGGAATATGTTATCTCAATACACTTTCATACGCGCAATACTTTCCCTATTATTGTGCATGTCGTAACAACATAGTCATGCGATAATTTGGACATATTATTGTCCTATAATTAGCATATGTAGTGAAATAGATCGTGTAAATATTGGAAAGTTCGCAATTCCTTTCTTTCTATTAACACTTACATGTCAATATCTCCTCTTATGGAGCAACTATGTATGCTGTCTTCATATTATATCCGTTCACTCTGAGATGAAAACACAGAAGTTATAGCACGGAAGGTGAAGCGATTTTTATTAAGTTTTAAATTTATAGGTTGTAGTAAATTATTATTGATTTATCTAATTATGTGTTTTAAAATGCGGTTGAAGTCATTGATGGCAATTATATTAATAATGTCATACTTGTTTACGTGTTGTGAGTGTTCGGAGCAGAGTATTGTAGAAACGAGAGGGAAGAAAAAGAAGAAAACAATAGCTACATTTGGTAAGTGGTTTTGTTTTGTTAATTAACTTCCGCTGAGTTTCGCAAAGCGCGTGTATTTTAATGTTTAAAGTTGGGTTAACACGAGATGGAAAAACTTTCTTACACCTTTTAGGCAAGTAGGGCAATTACTTGACTTTCATATTGCCAAATCAAAGCGTGTATGACGTATCGATAACTATAAAAACATCTTAGGCTATAGAAATAAAATATATATATATATATCTCGTCGCCGTAGAGCGAAAAGTTACCAAGTCGACATTTGACCAAAATATTTTTCATAATAAAATTTTAAATATGAAATAAATAAATACATATTTCCAACACTCACACTAATTAGCCTAGCTCCAAAGTAAGCACTGTAAGGCTTGTGTTATGGGATGCTAGGGTAACGGATAGAAGACACATAGACATGTACTGTACATTACACTGCGTTACACGATTTTGGTACCCTCTTAACTGTTAGCTGGAATGAATAGGTAATAAGTCATAGATTAAATGTTCCAAACATATGTGGTATCCATCACGTCTAGTTTTCGAGGTACATGTCAATTATTATTTTCTAGAACCCTCACTTTATCTCAAAGTTATTTTGCTCAAATTACAGGGCGGATTTACTAAATACTGTTGTTTTCTTTGTATGTGGGACAGCAGAGCCACAGAAAAACACTACATTACAAAAGTATGGCCAGAATGGTCAGAGTTTGTATGCGGAAAATCTAATGTGAAACATGTACCATTGATAGATCCTAAAAATGTTATTTTACCACCACTCCACATAAAACTTGGTTTGAAGAAAAATTTTGTGAAGGCTATGAATAAAGAGGGAGATGGATTTTTATATTTCAAGACAGTATTTTCAAAGTTAAGTGACGCCAAACTCAAAGAAGGAATATTTGTGGGACCACAAATACGTACTTTGATAAACGACCCAAATTTTGACAAAAAGCTTACTAATACGGAACTTGATGCCTGGTTGTCACTGAAAGCAGTTATAAAAGGGAACCACAGAGCCGAAAATGCGGAACAGCTAGTGAACGACAAGATAAAAGCATACGAAAAGTTGGGTTGCAGAATGTCATTAAAAATTCACTTTCTTCATTTTCATTTTTCTTTTTTTCCATCTAATCTTGGTGTGGTTAGTGATGAGCAGGGTGAGCGGTTTCACCAGGATGTAAAGAAGCTTGAAGAACGATTTCAAGGCCGTTGGGACACAACTATGTTAGGTGATTACTGTTGGCGTTTAAAACGAGAAGATCATTCGAAACACAAAAGAAAACGTTGAAGTTTCACGATATTTTTTATAAAAATTTCATAGATAATATTTTTGTTGACTTTTTTTACTTAAATGATAAAATTAGGCTTAATTAAAGTAAAAAAAATTGGTTGATTTTATAAGATTTCTTTAAAATATGTTTTGACGTTTTAATTTCTAATATAAAATGGCACTCTCTTGCGGAAAAAAAATGAGACGTGATGGAAAGAAAATTTGTATGTATGTTTATTAAACGATACGTATAAATAAAAAATCAGGACATTTCAAGGCGGGTACTCAATTTTATTGAAAATTTGTAATGCAGTGTTATTTATATGTATAGATATACATATTAAACATCCATAACTGGAGTACAAATGCTCGTAAATGCTCGAATCCCGGGAGGGGCAGATGTTTGTGTGATACAAACATCTGCCCCTACCGGGATTCGAACCCGGGACCTCTCGAGTTGGCGACACCATGAAACCCGGCGTACAAATCACTCGACCACGGAGGTCGTCAATGAAGAAAGAGTGCAGGAAGCTACTGGAAATTTTCATAGAAAACTAGCAAACCCCGCGAACTCCGTTTCGCCACCAGATGGCTTCGTTTTATGTAACATTTCGTTTGGTGATTAAAAAAGATTTTTTTTTTTAATTTTTCCTGAATTTTCTTTGCTATAAACCTCACGGAGCCCGAGACCTTTCCAACGAATGCAAAACCGTGGAAATCGGTTCGTGCGTTCTGGAGTTATAGCGTCAGGAAGGAAAACCCGACTTTTTTATATAGTAGATAAACCATGCCGTCCAGGCAGCAGATGGGATCGAATTTGTACCTTCCACTATCTGGGTGGACGCATTAACCAATTATGCAATCGCGACCTTAGTAGTAGTAAGAGAAATTACTTACTATCCTATGGGGAGAGTAAGTACAATAAATCATAACTAGGAATATAATTAATCCATGACAAAATCAACTTAAATGACTTGATTAGTTTTAGAATGAGTGGTTATGTGTTTTTAAAATGACAAAAACGCAGATTAAAAGTCACTAACTCTTTATACAAGTCGATAACAAAAGAGGTCGGAACTGGATTTGAGGGTGAAAAATAACTGAGTTTCTTTTAGTTATAATTTTTATTATTTTTTTAAAGCCTGTAAACGCTTGATGTTTAAATCTAAAGAAAATATAACTAGAAAAAAATCCACGCGGACCAGGCAGCAGACGGGACTCGAACCCGCACCCTTCGCAATCCGGGCGAATGCACTGACCAATTATGCTACCGCGGCCCTCACGGACCGCGTCGAAATTCTTCTAGCCATTCTTAAGCTACAAGGCAGCGCCATCTCTGGTCTGGCTGGTCCGCGTCGAATTTTTTCTAGTTATATTTTCTTGAGTTTCTTTTTTTTTGGTTTTTCAGTAATTATCTCTAATTTATTAAACGTAATAATGTTAAGCGAGGCACCTATCACAGCAATAATGCACACACTAAACTACTTTCGTTTAGTTGGAAAAATGGATAGAAATTGAAAAAAAAAAACGAAAAAAATATTCACTTTTATCATTCTAAAGAAAAGGATATGACCAATGGTTTTTAATATTTGTTGTAATCGCCAAAAGAAATGCACATTCACTTTAAATCTCTTAAATCTGTCTATGATGTTTCATGAATGAATGAATATTCTTTACTGCACTAAGAAACACTTTTTCAGAAATACAAAAACACGGAAAGCTTAACACAAATGGCGGCCTTATCTCTAGGGTAGCAATCTCTGCCAGGCAACCTTTGGCTAAACGAAACTATACTAAAGAGGGGGAAAAATAGCGGGTTAGTGCATTCTATTATTAATTAGTTGATATAAGAGCACAGTTAAATAAAGTAAATATAAGTTAAATAAAAAAAATACAAAACAATATACAGAGAGAGAGAGCAGACAGAGTCCAGCTTGAGGAAATGGTCCTTAAGAGCCCTTTCACATTTTTTACAAAAAAAATGTAATTTTTGAGCGCCTCGTTTACCCCCTTCGAAAAGATTTTGACTATTTCCAATAGCAGAAAACAGTAGATTTATTCTTCCTATTGGTAGTTAATGTAAATTATTTACAAATACTATTTTACTTTTTTTGGACTGGTCGTTCTACCGCAGCTACTTTACGGAAAAAACGATAATATGCACAACTTTAAAGGCCTCAATCTCTCAATAATGTTCAATAAATTAGATCAAATTAATTACTACGATATCAGAAATATATTTTTTTGTAAAATTATGTATTAGAATCTTGATTTTCCATCTCATTAATTATTAAAAAAAACATCTAACCCCCGTGAGTTTTCCCAAAAAATAATGCAGGTTTACCTCGTATTTTGATATTGAATTAAATAGACTTTCTATCAAAAACTTTCATAAAACTAATTTACAATCATTGAACTACTGAAACATGTATATATTTTTATAATAAGTTCAATATTTATTATTTTATAAGACTCGAAACATCACCATCAAACGTGCAAATCAATTTTGTTCAGATCAGCTTTCAAATCAGCAATTTTGTAAAAGGGCTCTTAATAATAATAACAGCGGAGTTCTTAGACTGTGCACGCTTTATATCTACAGACGCACGGACAATCTATAATTAGCCTATAGATTATTATTATTGATAGGCTTATTATTGCGAATAACAAATTTAACATACCAACAATACAAGAAAGCCGCCACGGTGGGGTGATATACACTGGTGGACACCGGTTTTTTGAGTCTAAGGTCCTGGGGTTCGAATCTCAGTGGAGCAAATGTTTGCATGATCAATAAGTTACATTCGCGTCTAAGGCCGCATTGTTTCATGTAAAGTATATTTGACTATAGTTAAATCGTATCGAAAAAAATAACAAAATAACAACGCGGCCTGTCATGGCTGTTCTATAATGTATTTCTTAAAAAAATAATACTTATCTATGTATTATACATATTTCTGCCATAACACAAACCTTAGGGCGCTTGTTATAGAAACGATTTTTACTCGTCTACTTTCGGCCGTCAGTTAGGTTTTTTTTATAGCCAGGTATGCAAATGATTCTACTCCACCTACTGTTAAGTGGTGATGAAGTCCAAACGCGAAGATAGCTGGTACAGCAATTATGAACTGCCACACCAACCATCCTCACCTTCTAGGATAATATGAAGGTTTGCTAGCGACACCGGCGCTACCGACGGTTTGGGAACGTACAACCGTGTTCGCAAACATGCTTACACCGGCCCGGGTAAAAATTTGGTAAAAATTGTCCCTTTAACAAGCGCCCTTACAGTGCTTACTTTGGTAAAGGCTGACTGATGTTACGTTCTTATTAGTGATTATTATAACGAATGCCATTTTTTGAACATTCGCGAATGCGAATGCGGATGCGAATATCTGGTACCGACATTCGCGAATGCGAATATTCAGTTTTTGTTGAAGATTACCGCCAATTGTTTATGGCATGGTAGCAGTCTCGTTCGAATTGCCGAGTTGATATGAACTCATCCAACTGAAGTTTCATTTCGCTGTCGCCGGTCTTTTCTTAAACAAAACAAGTGAATTTTGCTGTTAGTTTGAATAGTGATTTAGTAACCTGAGTAAATCAAATTCCAGTAAAATATGGACACAATGAATATTCAAGGAAAGGAAGAACTACAACTTCTTCAAATTGTTTTTCTCTAATATTCATATTCGCAAAACATTCACAGAGATTTTGCAAATGCGAATGTGAATGCGAATATGCAAAAATATGCGAATATTCGCGAATGCATTGCTTTTGCGAATATTCGTTACATCACTAGTTCTTATGTGTTCACAGAAATTAAAGACAATACCTTTATTCCCCTTTCAGTTTTCCTCGCCGATTTGGTACTGAAGAAGTTCTTCTTCCTCAAGCTGGCGTACGCGTTCGTGTTTTGGATAATTCTACACAAGGCTGGCTACTTCCTCGCCTGGTTCGCTTCCTACCTGAAAGAGCAGAAACATCAGCACCACTATGCTGATCATCATGACCATCCACACCATGATTACCAACCGTCGTACAGCCACGGACCGTATAGAAGGAAAAACTATGGAAAACTCTAGATCTATGAAATATATTTTGGGATATCACTTATGGATTCATTGTAGGACATAAACACAAAGGCCTTTCTTGCCTTCTAGTGGAATTATTAACCAAGCGCCTTCTTAATTTAGTGGCGACGAGTACCGCTGCCATCTCTTACAATCAGTAAAATGGAGTTACCCGCCGAACAAGCCAACCGGACTTTTGGGTCCCTCGAACGAACGGATGCCGAAAAAAAGTATTTATTGACCAAAAGTTCAGAAAAGACACATGTATTTTATATGAGAATTTTGAGTGTTATTATCATTTTCATTTGCATATTTTTCATTACTCGTCTCATGAACGGCTTGCAAACTCGAGTAGAGTGAAGTGTGCGACTTGCTTTCGTCAAATTGGCCTGGACAAGAGATCGATAACCTTACACTGTCCGGTTTTACCCGAACAGATGGCAACGCTAGTGGCGTGTGACGTTTGGCGCCCCATAGATAATCTACTCAATACAGGAAAAAAATTGTTTGTACGGACCAGTTATCTGAAGTGAAACTTCTTTTCTTATATAATCTAACATTAGGAGGTGCATAAGGCATAGGGGAATGGAGCAAAGATCTTTGCTTCTTACACACCTGCGTATATCAACACAATCTTCGAACGCGATAAATGTAAGTGTGGTGAGTCAGTCAGAGTACCACTCATGCGTTGCCTGTGTACCTGACCCCATACTCTAATCCGTGGAGTCCTGGAAACCTTGGGAACATTGTGTGCGCGCGCGTACAATATTTATTGATGGGAAATATATGAAAAGCATGAAATGAGAGAATGCATTGGAGTGTGCTTGGTTTAAAAAACCAATAACAGTATGCTTGATTTATGAGTTGTTTTAATATTTAGGATATTTTTTAATCATTACAGGAATGTACTGTTTTTTTTATTTTACCAGTATTAGCATTATGAATTAAATAACTTAACACTTTTGTACTGTGAATTTATTTCAAATAATAAAATTAATGACAAGTTTATTTAATAATTTATTGTTTTGAGATTATTATTACTACAAAAAATACTTCCAAAAAATAAATCCACTGTAATAATAAAATAATATTACAGTGGATTTATTGTTTGTTTAATGTTCTACCGTTGTCAACTAAAAATATATGCTCTGGTAGGTAGGTATAGGTTTTCTTCTTCTTTATGTATATCGTGTAAAAACTGTAAATCTAGCCGAACCTTAAGCTGCGTATACGCTAGACGAGCCGAGCGCGAGCGGAGCGCAAGCCGAGCCGCTCGCTCGCAGTGTCAAGTGTGGACGTGCAACGAGATCAACAACCACTCTCCTCGAGCGCACTGCGAGTGCTTCTCAAATCCCTTTGCGTTCGTCAAAAAACCGACAACGGGCCGAGCACGAGCCGAACGCTCGAAGCGCGCTCGATCGAGGCTTGTAAGCTGGGGGCCAAACGCCTAACGGAAATGCTTTGGAAAACGCTAACGCTTACGATTTTATTTTGTTATTTCTAGCCGCCTGAGGTATTCAAATGCCTCGCGCTCTTTCTTTTTATTCTGCATTGGTAATAACAATATTAAAAAAAAATAGCGTAAGGTATTCGAAAACCTCAGGCGGCTAGAAATAACAATATAAAATCGTAAGCGTTAGCGTTTCCCAAAGCATTTCTGTTAGGCGATTGGCCCCCTGGTCCACACTACACGAATTTCGACTCCGGCTCGTGCTCGGCTCGTCTAGCGTATACGCAGCTTTACGATATGTATTATGTACCTACTATAATTGTAATTTGATTTCTGACCCACTAAAAGGTTATTTTCCTGCAACCACTGCAAAACAATAAATATGTATCCATGGAAACAAACTTGTTATTTTCTGATATTTGACGTGACTGCTGTCTCCTTGTGACATAATGTTGACGTTACATTATTTGGAGTTTTACCCATAGATTAAGGATACCCCTTTTAGTTTACCAACGTTTTTCTTAGTATGGTTTGACAACCCGTCTGCGCATTGCACGGACCCGCTTGTCTGGGGGATCGACTAGTTGCACCTAGTCCTCCCCTTCCCGAGAGGTGGGGCCTTACCAGCCCCCCACAAATGGGGGTGGCGGCCTGGAGAACTGGCTCGTTCCGTCCCCAGGCCTCGTCCTCCCCCAGAGGATGCACGCAGTGGTTTTAGCGGGTAGTCTCTGTTGGGGACCCTCTGCGGTATTTGCCGGGAGAGGTCCCTGACGGGGGAGTCTCGCATATCCTCGTCGGTCGTCAGCCGGCGGGTTGAACGCGTAAATGCGTTTCCACTGCGACAAAAAAAAAAGGTTAGGTATTAGGTAATGCAGTAATAGTTATGTGAAGTTGTTAAATATGGAATTATTCAATTTGTTCTATAGTGTATTTCAAATAAGAGTATTTTTTATAATGAGTTTCCTGTCACAATCTGATAATTGCACTTTGGGAAAGTTACATATTTTTATTCTATTAATTAAGCCATCATCCAATAAATATTGTGTTCAATAAAAAAATATATCATATTGCTCCATAGGAGTATTTATTAGATTCCACTCAACCCGGGGGCTTATTAGTGTTCCCGGCGTTTTAAATTAATGACGCTAGTTCAGTGCCTTCACTTAATTAACACACATGTATCTATTGACTTATTAATGAACATTGCGAGTAGAAAAGGCTTTTGTTTTGAAAAATTGCAATACATAGATGCTTTATCATCATCATTATCAGTCCATCAACTTCCCCACTGCTGGGGCCTCATTATGTTTAAATCTAAAGAAATTTTTATAAGAAAAAACTCCACGCGGATCATACGACGGGACTCGAACCCACACCCTCCGCTATCCTGACGAATGCACTGACCATTATGCTACCACGGCCCTAATGGCTGCGTCGAAATTTTCCTAGCCTTAAGCTGAAAGGCAGCGCCATCTCTTCGCATTGTAGGTAACCCACAATGTCAAATGTATACTTTTACAAGTATTAAAATTTTGAGAGAAGAAATAGCAAGTGTAGTTCTAAAGAAAATATAACTAGAAAAAAACAGCAGACGGGACTCGAACCCATTCCCTTCGCTATCCGCATCGCAGCTGAAGAATGGCTAGAAGAATTTCGAAGCGGCCATCAGGGCCGCGGTAGCATAATTGGTCAGTGCATTCGCCCGGATAGCTAAGGGTGCGGGTTCGAGACCCGTCTGCTGCCTGGTCCACGTAATTTTTTTTTATTATTCTAGCATTTCAATGCTTAATAAATAAAATATATTATCTTCGTTCATGAGGAGTTCGATAACGCAAGCGGTTAACGCGCTAAGTCAGCGATCGAGGAAGTTAAGCAACTTTCGAAATGCCGGGTTATTGGATGGATGTCCAAATATTTCTATCTCGAGTTCCTCCGTGCTTCGGAAGTCACGTTAAGTCGTTAGTCCCGGCTGCATCTGCCATTATTAGCACCCACTAATCCACAATGGGCCCGCGTGGTGGGTAATGGCCCAATCTCCCAATTCACTCCATAGGGAAGGCCTGGGCCCCAGTAGTGGCGACATTAATATGCTGATGATGATGAAGTATTTGTAGCACCGAATAAAAAAAAATAGGTAGATCACCCTTATGATCCCGGCTACATCTGCAGTAAGTAAGTAGTTAGCACCCATGAATACGTTGATAATTAATTTGAGATTTTAAAAAAAAAGTAGGTTTAAGCACTTCTGATAACCCCAAAGTTAAGTTACACTTTTGACATTTTTATCTGGGAAATTCCAAATCGCATAACTCGTTAAGATAAAGTGTACCTAACCTTTGAAACAGGGAAAGAGTTATATAATTTTTTTTGTATAAAATTTGTGATGTCGGCAGCGATAATAGAATTGGTTGCAGGAAGGCCGGGACCGGAGGTCGATAGTCTGTGATTTCAGCAGTCAGTGCGTCAGAGCTTGTAAGTGCCAGTGCGCTGCAGGATGCCCCCAGTCTGCGGTGAGTCGAGACGGATGGGGTGAAGGCACATCGTCAGAACAGCAGAGTTGCTCCTGTCTACGGTGAGACGAGACAGGTGTAGTGTGACGGTGGGTCCGAGCTGCCGGTGTGCTTGCGGCCGATAAGTGAGGTACCAGTCGTGGGCTGCAAAGACCAGGTCGGGATGATGCCGTCGAGTGCTTTCGAAGGTCCAGGAAGCGTCCTTGAGGCTGATGCTGGCTTTGCTGTGTGACTACTGATGTTGCTTGACCTGATGAGGAATGGATATGAGGAATGATGGTTGACGCTGCGATGGTTAAAAGTTGCTTCTTGCTGCTGCTGTGCTCAGACCCTCGTCTCACCAGTGTAGGAAGGTCAAAGGGGAAGAGCTTCCTCCGAGCTGGATGATGGGAGCTGTGAACGCAGCGCCGGTAGCGCCATCTCTTGAGGAGGCGAGTGACTATTTCCTTCATGTTGATTATATGTGGGGCATGTAGATGTCGCCGCCACATTGGTAAAGTTAATAGGGCACAGTTACGCATGGAGGGTGAGGGGTAGATCGGGGAGTTGGTGAACCTGGTAGGTACGGGAGAAGGTCGGCAGGCTAGCCGCTCAGACTGCGGGACCGTGGGACTCTTTAGGTGACGCTATGCACGGTGAAGCCCAGGATCAGCTGAAGAGGCTGCGGACCGGATCGGACGCGGGGTAGTTTGATGTCTGCCACTTTTACGTGAGCGTCCTCTAGTTGTCACACGTCGGCCCTCCCATCCTTCCGATTCCGTCGGCCTAGTAACGCTGCAAAATCGGGTGTTGCGCGGTGGCACGGGTTGCCCATGGTACGTGCGCAACATCGATTTGCATCGCGATCTCAAATAAGACTCCATCGCTAAGCATATGAAGGACGCCTCGAGACGTTATATCGATAAAGCCGCGCATCATCCGAACCCCTTAGTAGTCAAAGCCTCCAGCTATCACACGACCGCCCTCCCGTTATCCAACCGTAGGTTCCTCCGATTCCGTCGGCCTAGGCACGTCTTAGAGTGCCCCGACGACGGAATTACCCGCGCCAACGCGCCTCCGACTCCTCCCACACAGGCCACAAACACCAGCACTACACAGCTAGCATACTTGCACACTAGCTTAGCATTAGGCAGACACCGCTCACGTAGGATAATAGTGCGAAAACCCGGTCTACGCACGACACGCTATACCAGCTACAGGTATGTACCTGGGCGTTTTTCCTTGCCCCCCACGACAACGGCTAACTAGACGGTCCGAGTCTCAGAGACGCCCTCTAGTTGAGCCGACCCCCTCGGGTTCGAGTGGTCTAGAGGCTCCAGACGGAGAGAAGACTCCCCCAGTGGGGAGATGCCACTCCCCGGGAATACCTTTCTAGAGGTACTCGCCAATTCTCGGCTTGAGGTCTCCTTAGGACCACGCCGTCCCCAAAACGGTGACGCTGTAAAGGTCATCTGCGACTAATAACAAAAATTGCGTGAGCGCACGTCAAAGCATACCTCGAGCTGCTCGGCGCTGGCCGAATGACAAAGCAATTACCTGCGCCGCGAGGGTTTGTTCACAGCATTGCCAATTTGGCGTTGGTCTTAATCGTGGATATAATGCATTTTTTCTCCCCGTCATCGAAAAAAAAGGTAGAGTTTATAGGAAATATGAATGTAATTCAACAGTAAGGTTCAAACTATTTGTATACTAGCGGCCACCAGCGACTTTGTCCGCGTTAACTATAGTTTGATGAGAATCCGTTGGGAACCCTAAATTTTTTCGAGATAAAAAAGTATTCAAGTTTTTGCGTGATTGAGTAACGAACATAGAAACTTTCAAATTTATAATATTGGTAGGATAAACTATCTTAATTTTGAAATGTCCGTCCTTCAATATTCTTTTCTAAAATATTTCTCATAAAATTTCACTTTGTGCGAGAAATTAATTATTGTAAAAGTGCGAAAAACTTGAGGCAAAATGTAAATATATGGAACGCGACATAGTAATTGTGACGTAGTAACACTCAACAACAAATACACAAACAAGCGCCATGTTCACAGGATATGTCAAAGCCAACGAGACCTAGTGCGAGTGAGTAGTGCGCGCGGACCTAACCGCTGAACACAGAGAGGTTAGAAGGGTGATCAGAGACCGTTTGTACGGGAACCGATGTCGCTGGGCGCGGCCCCACTACTCTTCCGCCTAAACTCAAACTCAAACTCATTTATTCAGTCTAGGCTGTTACAAGCTCTTGTGAAAGTCAAACGCTACGCCATCGGTTCGTAAATCTACGGCAGGAGACCTTGTACTGAGAACAACCGGCAAGAAACTCAGCAAGGGCTATTTTTTTATCCCTGTTTTGTTTCATACAGTGTCGTCAATTGAAAGATGACATCAAAAATTGAAAACATATTATTAATTAACAAAAGTTAAGTATAGCTAGGTACTATTTTTAAATTTAGAAATTTAGTTAGAAATAAACAACTTTTTAGCCTAGTAGATAATAGCCAATCAAACGACACGACATCAAACAATTGCACCAATTAGCGGTCACAGCCGAGTTTCTGTATTCTGTCGGCCTTACCTCCTAGGTTGCTGGAGAGTAACCTTATAACAAAACAAACAAGGATAGATCTAAAGAAAAGTTTACTAGAAAAAAAAAACTTTCAAATGTTTAATACTTGAAAAAGTATTCATTTGACATTGTGGGTTATCTACAATGCGAAGAGATGGCGCTGCCTTGCAGCTTAAGGCTAGGAAAATTTCAACGCGGCCAATAGGGCCGTGGTAGCATAATGGTCAGTGCATTCGCCAGGATTGCGAAGGGTGCGGGTTCGAGTCCCGTCCGCTGCCTGGTCCGCGTGGATTTTTTTTCTAGTAAACTTTTCTTTAGATTTAAACATCTAGCAGTTAAATGCTTAAAAATAAATAAAAACATAAACAAGGATAGATTGTGACGTCACACCAAGAGTTCCAAAATGGCGAGCGTTTAAAATGCCTGTGGAAAGTGACTATTTTGAACCATTTTTTAACACACTATTTATTCGAAGCTGAAAATTTTTATACTATATTATGGAAATATAAACTATGAAATAAAAATATGGAAAATAAACATGCATTTGGGTATTGTTACGAAGACCAATTAAAAACGCCAGTCGCAACGCCAATCAATATCGATATGGCCCAGATATAAATAATTAGCTACGTAATTATGTTTATTACTACAAAGTAAATTGATAATATGGCAGCTACAAATAAGCTATCTCTAAATGTCAACAAATAAAGAATACAAACTAAATGATACTACTTAATGGGAACTATAAATGATTCATTTGAGGAAACGGTATCATAGTTTAGGCGACAAAGCAATTGAGCCTTTGTTGTCTTTGGACGAAGATGAAAATTTGTCCAACTGGTCAATGTCTCATTGTGTTGGCTGAGTGTGAACACAGCAGATGTTCAGTGGTAAACCGCAACTTGAACAAAATTATCTTAATGGGGATGACGACTTGGACTTCGATTATGAAGTAGTATTGGATTTAAAGAAAATTTTACTAGAAAAAAAACCACGCGGAACAGGCAGAGCCGGACCGTGAGTTACGGGGGCCCTGGGCTAATACTATTTAGGGGTCCACCTCAAAGTATAGAAAAAATAGAGACAGTAAAAAAAAATATTATATTATATTATGCCTTAGTATTATACTACTGTTAATAAATTGATAAATTACAAAGCAACCTTTCTGCAAAGTGCAGACATAGCAAATTCTTTAATTTGCTCCTCACATTCTAGGGGTAATATAAATGGGGTTACATTCAACAATGTATTTTTTCTAGATTGAATGTACTTCTAATCATTGAATCTACTGCTTTAAAGAAAATAATATTAATTTTCTTTCTTTAGTGAATCACTAGTTCAGCTAGACATCTATTTTGAAAATATTATATCAGCTATGGAAATTCAGCGATGTTTGCCTGTTTGAATTTCCGATCTGTTTACTTTAATAAAATTATGGATTCTTTCGCATTATCGTCTATTTTTGGCTTTGACTTGACTAAGCTGGGGGCCCCTAGAATCCACGGGGCCCTGGGCTGAAGCCCAAAAAGCCATATGGTAGATCCGCCTCTGGGAACAGGCAGCAGATAGGACTCGAACCAGCACTCTTCGCTATCCAGGCGAATGAAAGAATGGCTAGAGAAAAATCGACACGGCCACCAGGGCCGCGTTAGCATAATGGTCAGCCCCCACCCAAACTTTGACGCGCTCTATCATTGTAATTTTTTGAATGATTGACAAAAGAAAGACATAAATGTTTGCATTATTTTTGATAATTTTACTTGCGAACAAAATAAAAATTAGTTTACTCTAACCCTGTCATCATCCATATTGTTATAGAGTCATGTTTTTTAGAAAAACAACATCGTACCTAAGACACAAAAAAAAACAACATACTTAAATTTATGTGTGAAAGTTTATATGTTTGTATTTATAGGTTTGTTTATTCAATCACGCAAAACCGACTGAACGGATTTGGATAAAAGCCGGAAATGCTTTGGAAAACGCTAACACTTTCGATTTTATTTTGTTATTTCTGACCGAAGAAGGTTTTTAAATACCTCACGCTCATTTTCTTTCATATTGTTATTACCAATGCAAAAGAAAAAAAAAGAGCGCGAGGCATTTGAAAACCTCAGGCGGCTAGAAATAACAAAATGAAATAGTAAGCGTTAGCGTTTTCCAAAGCATTTCCGTTAGGCGAATGGCCCCCTGTCTGTGACCGCGAATGCAGCCAGGCCGCGACCAGCCATTCTCAGTGTCATAGGGACAGTTAATGAGTGTCATGTTTCGTGTCGTTACGGAACTCAAAACGACGTTTTTTCCTGACAGCGGAGGGTAATGTTTTTCGAACGTGTGCATGCCCATTTCTTTGGCACGCCCTACAGCCTGAACAGCTTGACGGATTTTGATACGCGAAGTGTTATTTGATTAGTCTTCATTGTGTTAGTGAAACTCGGTATATTAAAATTTCAATAATAATTATAAGAGCGGAACAACAATGAAAAATGTTGCGAAATCGGGGGAAAATATTCTGTTTCAGAGCTTCCGTTACGCGTAAACGGTTAAAGTTACGTAAAAATCAAGTATGATGGGATTGACCCTTTTTAAAATTTCAAAAAAGTCTAAGGCAGCATATATTTACCTTTTTAAGGTTGCCCCTTAAAAGCTTTTTTTATGATGGCTGGCTAGCCGAATTTATTCTAAACCATTGCATTATTTGCGAAGATGTTTTTATAAACATGAACACGAGTATATAAAAAAAAACTATAGTATTTTTTAACACAATTGCTCTGGAAATAATTTGATTTCAATAAGTATCTTAGAAGATATCATACTTTTTTTTAACAAAATAATGATCAAGTACAATGCGCGCACTAATGAACATGAGGGGACCCTACAGAAATAGGATCAGACTTGTGCTGTGCATTCCAGTGCCCAAAAGGATTTTACGCCTAATATCGTTTACAAACAGTACAGTCTAAGGAAAACAGTCTTCATGTCAAAATCTTTTCTTCTTTTTTTTCTTAGTGCGAATGCTGTTGCTCGTAGATGACCTTTACAGAGTCACCAAGTTTGGTGACGGCGAGATCCTAAGGGGACATGAATTGGCGAGTGCCTCTAGAGGTATTCCAGGCGGATGGTATGTCTCCTCTCCGTCTGGAGCCTCTAGACCACTCGGACCTGAGGGGGACGGCTCAAATAGACGGCGTCTCTGAGACTCGGACCTCGGTCATAGTTAGCCGTTGTCGTGGGGTCTTTTGAAAATCATAATGAAAACGAAATTACTGGACAATACTTATGCTTGTTAGACAACAACGGTAGGATAAGAAGGCGCTGACGTTCAGATATAGGTACTTCGTATTTTACATTATCTTTTTTTTTTTTAAAGATAGGTCCGACAAATGACTCCACCCCACCTGATGTTAAGTGAAGGTGAAGTCCAGACGCGAAGATAGCTGATACAGCAGTTCTACCTGCTACACCAGCCATCCTCACCCTGCCGGCCTGCATGTTGCTTCTTCACGCCTCTTTTAAAGGATCTTCAGATCCAGAAGCATACTATTATTCGTTGATAGTAACTCACGGAACATTCCGGTCTGAAGAAGAACTGTAAGATGGATATCACTCCGCCAAAGAAGCTTTCTGGGCAAAAAGGGATCGACCGATATACAAATAGTGGGTAGCCGTCTCGTGACTGAAAACTTAGCAAAAGGAGTTCCAGAGAGACCAAATGAAGAAGAAAATTCTCTTCACTAGCCTATCATTGTCATCTAGGGGATGTCGGTCAAGTTTTAATTGAATAATTAGAAGAGAATTAAGTTGGAATACCAGATATTATTGTCCATTCGACACAGCTTTTGTATCGCTAAATTTGAACCAGCTTCAGTAGTTTCAAATAATATTTCAAAAATATTAAATTCGACGAACTGAGATCCGTTATTAATTTTTGTTAGTGGTGGAGTTGGCAATTGGACACATTACAATAGTTGGCAGCTATTTTGTAAAACAACCACTCGCTTGAGATAGCTTGTTACCGCCTGAAATACTTTTAAAGGGGAAAAGGGGGTGCCTACTTACGAAGAGCTAAAAAAAGTAAAACAGTATGAAAGCTAAAAAAAGTAGTTATAATTTTTATTATTTAAATCTAAAGAAAATATAAGTAGAAAAAATTCCACGCGGACCAGGCAGCAGACGGGACTCGAACCCGCACCCTTCGCAATCCGGGCGAATGCACTGACCAATTGAAATTGGGCGAATGAACTGAAAAAAAGTAATAAAAGAAAAGCGGAGCTTGTTTTTTTTACTTTTCCGTTATATTTTTAGTTTGCAGTAATATTTTTGTAGTCGGGTTTTTTGTATTTTTTTTAATAATTAAGTTTTTTCTACAACGAGATAAGAAACAGGGTTATTTATTTATTAAATATGGAAACTACCAACACTGTGACCTCTTTACGGCTCGTCGTGATGTTGGCCGCAGCCCACATATATATCTTCTGCGGCCACGGGCAATCGTCTAGTGCGCGAGGTGCCTAAGAAGAAGATGGGAAAATCACAAAGGGTATTATTAAAGTCTAATAGGTATATAGCCCTGAGACAAGATGGGATGATGATATTCGTAGGCTGGCTGGAGTGGGCTGGATGAGAGTAGCACAAAATCGGGAGCAGTGGCGTGCATTAGGGGAGACCTATGTCCAGCAGTGGACGAACATGGGTTGATGATGATAATGATGATGATGATGAATATGTATAGAAACTACAATGAATTTCTGGTGTTTTGTGTGTCATCAAAATCAGATGTGTCACAGCTGATATAACAATTTGTATAAATTAAAATTTTATATTCACTCTCAATCAAACAACGCGATATCATTGTGGTGACACCATATTTACACACATCATAATATTGCGGAATTGCGTTTGAATAATTAAAACACTAAGGCCTGTATTACAGAATAACAACTAAGTGTTGATCTTTACTTGAGTACAGTTAGAAAGGTATGCTGCTATGTGCTATATATAGCGACATCCCTTTCTAACTATGCTCAAGACTAGATCAATCACCGAGAATCTTTCTATAATAATTGCCTTGGTCGTATTTAAATCATGGTTGTAAATAATTTTTCTTTGTAATGTTGCAGAAACTATGTCAAAATATAAAATATTTTACTCTCTTGGACATACTCTTACATATATAAGTTGTTGTTGTTGTGTTTTTAGATAAGAAAGCAAAACAGTAAATCAACCGTACATCAATTTATCGCAATTTACATTAATATTTATTTAAATTATTGTTTATGTTAACATCAGACGGGACTGTCCACATTATTAATAGGTACCTAAAATCAATTGCAACCGTATTCAAGCAAAATTGAAACCTGCGTCGTAAATAAAACGACCACAAAGAAACATATTCTCAGTTGCTAGTGGGAGCATTCTTAGAAATGACAGAAACGCCAAACACTTATGACTGCGGTACGAGTATACTCTAGAATTTACCGATAAGAACGATACCCTTGTAACCCTGGCTGTCTATATATAAGTTGTTTCTCCCAGACTCTCGCGCCAGTAAGGAATAAACTATTCGCGGAACATGATCAAGCTACTAGTACTCAGTTTCTTGGCTGCGGCCAGCGCGGCACCTCAGTTCAACCATCACAGGCATTCCCCATTCTCTCAAGATTTCCACAATGATTTCGACGTCAACCCCTACTTCGGCGAGGAAATGTTCGACACGCACCGCTTCTGGCTCGACTTGGAGTTGCAACTCCGGCAAATGGACTCGATGTTACAAGATTTCCATCGTCATTTCCCGAAATCCACCTCCTCGGCAGGTGTGGTAGGCCACGAGTACAAAGTCGTAATAGCTCTACCAGGTTTCGAAGAAAAGGACGTTATAGTGAAAGCTCGTGAGGGTGTACTTATGGTTCAAGCAGTCCACAAAAGTGATGAGGGGTCGCATAACAACTATATCGACATACGCACTCTACCAGCTAATGTGGATGTGTCTGGAGTTTGGACGTTTGAAGATGGAGTTGTCACTATTGTTTTCCCTATTAAGGGTGTTAGCACAACAACCGAAGCTCCTTCAACCACTCCCGAGATGATGGAAGCAGTTACGAGAGGGCTCGGAGATCGCGAAGAAATGGGTAATGGGAACTCGTATGAAAATGACAACCAGGATGCGGATGTTGGAGTTAGCCACAACGTCGAAAAAGATCATGCGATTAGGACGAATGAGATACAAAGAGGCATCGAGGCGACTACATATGCTATCGATTTGAAGGATGAAGTTGAGTTTGTGCCTGTACACTATAAGTAGGTAATGACTAGTTCGTAATGTATTTTTCGTAATTATTGTATAATAAAAAAATATTTATTAAAACTAATTACTCGTTTTATTAATATTTAACGTTTTGAATATTGCAAAGAAGCTAGTAACATTTCGGTAATATTTTGTAAATTAGGTAGTCAGTCATGTCAATCATGTCAATGAACAAAGTTAGTTTAATGAAATATGTATATGAAATTTTGTGTCACAGTGTTTGTAACAAAACTCATTCGAAACGGCTTGAATGAATATTTTTTATGAAATTTTGTGAGTATATTAGTAGGTCTGATAAAATAGGACGTAAACTATTTTTCATACTCCCAAGTGATTAGGGCGATCTACCTATTTGTATTAATTTTTTTTAACAACCGCTTTTGTTTATTTCTGTGTTACAAATACATCATCATCATCAGCCGATTAATGTCGCCACTACTGGGGCACAGGCCTTCCCTATGGATGGAATAGGGATATTGAACCATTAACCACCACGCGGTTCATAGTGACAATAGCCCCAGTGGTCTGCGGATTGGTGGGTGCTAACAATGGCAGAATGGTCACCCATCCAATGAGCCACCATTGCGAAAGTAGCTTTACTTACTTAAAATATATGTTTCTTAGTAAATATGAATAACTAAATTCGTATTTAAAAAATCATAAAGTAAAATAATAAAGTATTTCCTTCTATATCATCCATCTCCATATTATAACTTTTCATATTATGAACTTAATGATTGTTTAAACATGGATAGGTTGCTTGTCTGTGAAGTTGATAAGCGAGCCGTAATACATATATTTGTGCTTGTTTGCGTTTATGCTGGACAGATAACCGTGTTGGTCCAGCTGCTACCAGAGAATTTCGATTGTTTACTAGCCCCTACCTTTTGCTCACAAGTCGAAGTAGGAATCCGATCATTACGGCGGCGCGTGATTGGAAAGCAATGAATCAAAACAGAAGGAGATGCTTTAATAATTCTATTATAATAATTCATTAATTTATTTTATTCTACACTAGCGGCCCGCCCTCGCTTCGCTTCTGTGTAGAGCTGAAGTGTAGACTACAGTTTTTGTTTTCAGGCTTGTATTATTATACACAATGACATCATCTATGATTCTTCTTATACCTGCATGCAAAGTCTCAGCCTGATCGGTTTAAAATTGACAAAGTTTCATTCAAAGTTTCATTTCCTATTTTATCCCCTTGGGGGTAGAATTGATCAAAATCCTTTCTTAGCGGATGCCTACGTCATAACTTCTACCTGCATGCCAAATTTCAGCCCGATCCGTCCAGTGGTTTGGGCTGTGCGTTGATAGATCACTATGTCAGCCTCTGAGTTTTATATATATTACCCCCAAGGGGATAATATTTTATTCCCTATTGGGAATGATAGTTTGTATGAAACTTTGTCAATTTTAAACCGATTAGGCTGAAACTTTGCATGCAGGTATAAGAAGAATCATATATGAATGTTATTGTGTATAATACAAGCCTGAGAACAAAAACTGTAGTCTACACTTCAGCTCTACACCGAAGCGAAGCGAGGGCGGGCCGCTAGGAATTTCATATAACAACTTATCTCATAAAGAAAATAATACAAGAAAAAAAATCCGCGCGGACCAGGCATTAGACAGGAATCGAACCCGCACCCTTCGCTATCCGGGCGAATGCCCTGACCATTATGCTACTGCGGCCCTGATGGCCGTGTCGGAATTCTTTCTAGCCTTTCTTAAGCTACAAGACCCTTCACATTGTAGGTAACCCACAATGTCAAATACCTTTACAAGTATTAAACATTTGAAAGAAGAAATAGCAATTATAGTTAAAATTTTAATTTTTTAAGCATGTTTAAATCTAAAGAAAATAATACTAGAAAAAAATAGCAGAAGACGGGACCCAAACCCGCACCCTTCGCTAATCGGGGCGAATGCACTGACCATTATGCTACAGCGGTTCCGATTGAAACATCGAACAGTTATATGCTTAGAAATTATGACTTATCTCATATTTGAGAATCTTTTTCAAATAACTAGGTTTATGTAATTTGATATATTTTCCAAGGTAGGGCCAATGTTATGCCCGTAGTTACTGTATGATGTGGCTGCGACACAATAGACATCTCACATCATCTCGCTTTCGCGGAGTTGCAATAGTTGTGTTTGACTATGCAACCGTATTATTTTGTATAATTTAAGGCTCACATATATGCTGACGATATATCTCTTTAAACAAATATGAGACGAACATCAAAAGATAAAGGGGATGTATTTAAAGTTTATTATATTTATTTAAATTTCAAAACTTAGCCTTTTGTCGGTAACCGGATGAGCTATAAGTTTATTGCGCTTGAATTCTGTTTTCTGATTCGAATGAATATATATGCGAGCATTTGTTTGTGTTAAAGTTTTTAATAAAACATATTACATTTCTATTCATGTACTTCTTCTGACATTAAAATATTATAAATATAAAGTGCCAGTGCTTATACAAAATTTATTTTACCAAATTATAAACTTATTAAAAATCAATCAATAAAAATCGTGTATTCATGTTACGTGTTCACCAAAAGAAATTTGATTACAAAATCTTGAAAATATCTCTCCTTTCCTTTAATGAAACTAAAGAAATAAAGTAAAAAGACTTTTCTTTTAACATATTTTTAATTCTGTATGTACAAGTATACAAACTCGAAGTAGACACGTAATGCAAACGTTTTATCATTTAACTTGTCGGTTGCTATTAATTGTACTTGGTAGATATCACAGTTTTAACGGTAATAACAAGATGAACAAAGATTCAGTCTGTTTCTCATCCCATTACAGTTGACTATTGATTAATTATTCACACAATGTTTTTAAAAAGCAACCTCTGTGACCGCGCCAAATCTCATATCAATTTCCTGTTTATTCATAGTGATGATGGATTCGTCAATGTTAGTTTCACATTTCTGTGTAATCTCAGCGCCAATATTTACGGTATAAGGTATGTTCACTTCTAGGTGACCATCAACAAAGTTCCAAATACCTTCCTTCATTTTTAAAAAATCCGGTAGAACTTTCAATAGCGACGTAACTTTTTCGGTACTGTTCTCCTTATAAGCTTGAATGAAGAGCACGCGGTGCTTCGCTTTCACAGTAATATCTTCCGAGCTGAAGTTAGGTAAAGAAGCAGACAGCAGATAGTAATCCATTCCGTAAACTTCGGTAATGGTGACTTCTTTATCGCACATCCTCTGCGCTTTCCTGGACAAGTTGACGAGGTCCCAGGATAGTTCGTGGAAATTGCCATCTTTATCATGAACTTTATGGTAATCGTGATGTTTGTGGGAGCAGACGTTGGGATGGCGTTCGCACCATTTCCCACCCGCCACAGTTTGTAGAATAACCAAAGAGATGAGTAAACGGTACATGTCTACTGTGTGTCGCGTCTTGCGTTATACTGAGTCGAGTAAGACGAAATTGTAAATTCCGATAAAGTGGTTGTTTGTCTGTGATATTTGTTTCGTAATTAGGGTTCAAGTGTAATTGATGGTTCCTGGAATTGTGATCACATATACAGGGTTACAGGGAAAGTCGTACTGAATATTGAAGGACGTTATTATTCAGGTCATTTCTGATAGATTTGATCCTATAATATGGTGTCCGAAACATAACCGTTATAGAGATATTGGATATGTAAGATTTTTTAAAAAAATCCTATATTTTCTGGGTTTTTGTCGATTTTTTTGAAATTAGAGCTCCAAAGATCCGTTTTTTAATGTATCTAGTTAGAAGACATGTCAAGCAATAAAAATAATGAATAAAAACTGAACCTACTTCTAACGGCTTAAAAAAACTGCTCGACAACGGTTATAACTAAAGAATTTTCACCAAGTGTTCTTAACTTTGAAGCGCTATTCTAAAAAAAAAATGTATGGAACTTATTCTGCAAATAATTTTAAAAACTTCTACGTCTCTTTAGCTATTCAAAAAGGTATAACACTTGCTATTAAATTGGCAAAACATTGACCAAATAACAGTTATGGTAGCAGAGGGTACATTTTTAGTTTGAGGTAAAAATAGCAAAAATACGTAAATAAAACCAAAAAAGCTTAGTAAATATTTTTAAAATTCATGTTCAACATGGCCGCCGCTATTTCTAACACATATTCTCATTCTTTTTCTTAAATTAAATTATTATGTGTGGGGTCATATGAAAAGCCTTGTATACGACCAGATGATGCCGATCGCAAATATCGATATTTTGCGACAAAGGATTATTGATTCGGCTGAGGATATGAGGCGGAACTTAAAAACTTCTGTAGTAAAAAGTAATTTAAGAAAAAGATTGAGAATATATTGTACTAGAAATAGCGGCGGCCATGTTGAACATGAATTATAAAAATATTTACTATGCTTTTCTGGTTTTATTTACGTATTTTTGCTATTGTTACCTCAAACTAAAAATGTACCCTCTGCTACCATAACTGTTATTTGGTCAATGTTTTGCCAATTTAATAGCAAGTGTTATACCTTTTTGAATAGCTAAAGAGACGTAGAAGTTTTTAAAATTATTTGCAGAATAAGTTCCATACATTTTTTTTAGAAAAGCGCTTCAAAGTTAAGAACACATGGTGAAAATTCTTTAGTTATAACCGTTGTCGAGCAGTTTTTTTAAGCCGTTAGAAGTAGGTTCAGTTTTTATTCATTATTTTTATTGCCTGACATGTTTTCTAACTAGATACATTAAAAAATCGGACCTTTGGAGCTCTAATTTCAAAAAATCGACAAATACCCAAAAAATATAGGATTTTTTAAAGAAATCTTTAATATCCAATATCTCCATAACGGTTAAGTTTCGGACACCATATTATAGGACCAAATCCATCAGAAATGACCTGAATAATAACGTTCTTCAATATTCAGTACGACTTTCCCTGTAACCCTGTATATTACTATTATTACTCGTCATACAATATATAATATTACTAAAATTATTCGAGTTGAGATACTTAACTAAATTAGGTACTCACTCAATAAATATCTTGAGGAGAGCATATAGGGCAGTGTTTCCTAACCTTTCAATACCGCTACCCCTGTAACCTATTAGGGAAACAGATTTACCCCGACTTTAAAATGTTATCATCAGTCCAAGAAATTCCAATTTGGCCGCTACATCTTCGTCCCTACTAATGTCATTATCAGGAGAGAATCTCGCCCCGCTTCCCACACTCAGCACCCCGCGGGCTCACTAGCAAGAAGGAGCGCATGCTATATTTAGTAGTATTATTTAGATTTGACCAAATAATTAGGTACTTTGTTACCCCCCCAGTATGGCTGATTTACCCCCGGAACTGATTTTATTTATGATTGGCTTGAGTTTATCTAGATTTTATTGGAACGAAGTACCTTTTCGGGCAGTACGGACTCTTCGGTCACAAGTGGTGACCGTGGCCGTTAAAGTCCGGATGTACCTCACAACCGTCATTTATTTCATGGCGTACCACTGAATAATCACGAGACTTACGTTTGCTTTTTTATTAAAGTGAAACTTTAATTACATCGCCTCAATTTTTGAAGCGAAACTTCTTTTTGAAAGAAAGAAAGAAAAACATTTATTAACGACGTCATTAAATTACAATAAATACACATAAAACATAAAACTTAAAACAAAGGTCCGTCGTCAACTAGGCCCCACCTCAGCATAATGTTGCAACGGCAAAAATGGATTGCCGCTGCAACGCTGATATTCTGGAGGAACCTAATGTGGACATCAACTGACGGAGACACAAGACAATCATTGAATACACAAATAATAGAAGTTATTATTATAATAATATTAATACTTTACAAAAACAAAAAGCAAAAACAATCATTCCAAGAATGTAAAGTCCACAACAAAAACAAAAAAAAAACTTTGAGGCAGTGTGGGCTTAGCTCTTTGCCTTCGGATACGCAGAAAGAAGAGGAGAAAAAAACATTACTTGTGATACTTGTTTTTCGACGTGGTGTAAATGGAAAAATCCTATGGAAAAGATGAAACGGAAATGCTTCACGAGCATGAAACGGAAATGCGTCCTTAGCCTCACACGACTATATACATGTGTGTGTATGTGTGTGTGTGGGATGCGTGCGCGGCTCTTCCCGACGAACATACAAGTTGAAGGGTAACTCGGCGAAAACTGAAACGCTACTAGCATCACGAATGTAACATGCGACAATATATATATATATATATATATATATGTGTACATATGTATGAGTGATGCGTACGCTGCTCCATTCCCTTCAAAAAAAATTCAAAATTCAATATCGTTTATTCAGTCTAGGCTGTTTCAAGCACTTGTGAATGTCGAAAAGCTACGCCATCGGTTCGCAAATCTACGGCGGAAGACCTTGCACTGAGAAGAACCGGCAAGAAACTCAGCAAGGACTGTTTTTTTCTCCCTGTATTATATACAGAGTCGTCAAATTGAAAAATGACTTCAATATGAGGTAACTCATAAAGTCAATTTCCATTACAATGCAAATAAATATATATAAATTATGACTATATAAAAAACTGGTTTAACAAAGTTAAGGAATGCGGTGTCCTACTGTTTAGGCAAAAAAAAATAGCGATTATAAGTTTAGTACAACGATTAATAGTATCCAATGAAGCAAGAGCAGACTCATCTCTGCTGGCAGCACCCGTTCACGAGCATGACGCATGAACCAGCCATCGCTTCGCTCAACCATTTTTTAGGGAACGCAACGACCCGCCTCGCAGTAGTGCCAGCACTACTCTCCCAACCCAAAACCAAATCCAACATCAGTCCCCCCTTTCAGTCTGTATTAAGAATGAGAAGGATGCACCGCTGCAAAACCAAGTGCAGGTCTAGAAAACCATAACAGACTCCACACCGCCATTAAATCTTTATCAGAGAAAAAATAATAATAACAATAAGGTAGTATAGAGCAGACTCATCTCCGCTGGCAGCACCCGTTCACGAGCATGACGCATGAACCAGCCATCGCTTCGCTCAACCATATTTTCGGGAACTCAACGACCCGCCTCACACGACCTTATGCCTTATGCCTAATCTTAAGTTATTTAAGAAAAGAAGTTTCACTTCAGATGTGTTCTCCGTGCACACTATTTTTTTTCGGTCATCTTTAGCATGTCGCTTTACATTTTTAATTAATGTTATTAAAAAATATTTAATTTTATATTGATGTCGATTCGTATCTTTGTCATTCTCTATACAGAATGAAAAGGACAGACTGATGTTAAATTTAGTTTTAAGTTTAGAGAATCCTGCCAGAATCGACACCATTGGTTAACTTTTCCAATTTTGTCAATTTTCTTGGTTAAAACCTGTTATATAAGTGAAATTTACAAGATAATTATTTTGCACAATTGTTTGTCTCGTATACCTACCCACACATAAAATAATTTTCTATGAGTATTAAGTAAGCAGCTTTTCTTTTAATTATTTACTGTTAATATTGAGCATAATCACGATAAGTGCTTTATTCCATACAGTTAACATTTTACAACGTGAGTGTGTGTGTGCGTGGAATTACATAATATGTAAGGGGTAGCTCAATATTGTAACTATTACTGATTATCAATTGGGCATTTAACCGCTGTATGTTTTAAGTCTGGAGAAACACGGAAAAAACCATTTTTTATTTTGTTTTCTTTAGATTTAAACTTATGCTTTCTTAGAAAACTAGTACTAGTTAAAAATAGCTTAAGAAGGTATGTTTTATTTATTTATTTATTTAAGGACAACCAACAAGAATATCCACACATAGTATAGTATAACAATAGTGTATAAGTGACAATTCTTGTGGTATCTTAATTATAGGCTGCCACGGCATGCATTTGTGACAATAATGACATGAGTGTGCATTCTTAACAAAATTATAAAAGTATAAAAAGAAATAATTATGCATAATATTCACTAACATGTTGTTGTTACATTGAACATATCCAATACGACAGAACAATTGTGCAGCAAGAAATCTGGAGATACTACAAAATTAATAATACTAATATGTTTATTGCCAACCAAGGTATACTGTAACACATGTTTATGAATAAAATTCTATTCTATTCTATAAAGCTGTTCGGTATTTGTATCTTTGAAGAGTGACCTTTTTTATTAAACGTACCTATAAAAAACTACTTCCATTGAATTTTTATTTTAAGGTGACTTGACTACAGAACCCAGTACCGATTATTTAAAACTTATAACTTACAGATACTTATAAAGCAAAAACAAAAACTTGACCTAAACGATTGTTTATCAGGACGATGCCATGAAAAAAATACGACACATCAATCTAATAGATGTTTTGCTCATAAAATAATAACAAATACACGTGATGATGAAATGAATAAACATTAAAAATTTCCACGGATAACTAATATAAAAGATAATTGTGAAAAATCACGATCCAACTGAAGCTATTAAGTATTTTACATCGCCTCAAACATTTTCTGGCTTATAAAAAGAGGAAAATAAAAATAATTACCTTCCTTTACTGGGAATAGAACCCGGGCTGCCCACTTAGCAGGTGAACTATCCAGCACCACCAATGCTCGTAAATAAATACTGTTTTTTTTAATAACATTAATTAAAAATGTAAAGCGACATCCTAAAGATGACCGAAAAAAAATAGTGTGCACGGAGAACACATCTGAAGTGAAACTTGTTTTCTTAAATAACTTAAGATTAGGCATAAGGCATAAGGTCGTGTGAGGCGGGTCGTTGCGTTCCCTAAAATATGGTTGAGCGAAGCGATGGCTGGTTCATGCGTCATGCTCGTGAACGGGTGCTGCCAGCGGAGATGAGTCTGTTCTATACTACCTTATTGTTATTATTATTTTTTCTCTGATAAAGATTTAATGGCGGTGTGGAGTCTGTTATGGTTTTCTAGACCTGCACTTGGTTTTGCAGCGGTGTATCCTTGTCATTCTTTATACAGACTGAAAGGGGGGACTGATGTTGGATTTGGTTTTGGGTTGGGAGAGTAGTGCTGGCACTACTGCGAGGCGGGTCGTTGCGTTCCCTAAAAATTGGTTGAGCGAAGCGATGGCTGGTTCATGCGTCATGCTCGTGAACGGGTGCTGCCAGCAGAGATGAGTCTGCTCTTGCTTCATTGGATACTATTAATCGTTGTACTAAACTTATAATCGCTATTTTTTTTTTGCCTAAACAGTAGGACACCGCATTCCTTAACTTTGTTAAACCAGTTTTTTATATAGTCATAATTTATATATATTTGCATTGTAATGGAAAGTGACTTTATGAGTTACCTCATATTGAATTCATTTTTCAATTTGACGACTCTGTATATAATACAGGGAGAAAAAAACAATCCTTGCTGAGTTTCTTTCCGGTTCTTCTCAGTACAAGGTCTTCCGCCGTAGATTTGCGAACCGATGGTGTAGCTTTTCGACATTCACAAGTGCTTGAAACAGCCTAGACTGAATAAACGATATTGAATTTTGAATTTTTTTTGAAGGGAATGGAGCAGCGTACGCATCACTCATACATATGTACACATATATATATATTGTCGCATGTTACATTCGTGATGCTAGTAGCGTTTCAGTCTTCGCCGAGTTACCCTTCAACTTGTATGCTCGTCGGGAAGACCCGCGCACGCATCCCACACACACACATACACACACATGTATATAGTCGTGTGAGGACGCATTTCCGTTTCATGCTCGTGAATCATTTCCGTTTCATCTTTTCCATAGGATTTTTCCATTTACACCACGTCGAAAAACAAGTATCACAAGTAATGTTTTTTTCTCCTCTTCTTACTGCGTATCGGAAGGCAAAGAGCTAAGCCCACACAGCCTCAAAGTTTTTTTTTGTTTTTGTTGTGGACTTTACATTCTTGGGATGATTGTTTTTGCTTTTTGTTTTTGTAAAGTATTAATATTATTATAATAATAACTTCTATTATTTGTGTATTAAGTGATTGTCTTGTGTCTCCGTTAGTTGATGTCCACATTAGGTTCCTCCAGAATATCAGCGTTGCAGCGGCAATCCATTTTTACCGTTGCAACATTATGCTGAGGTGGGGCCTAGTTGACGACGGACCTTTGTTTTAAGTTTTATGTTTTATGTGTATTTATTATAATTTAATGACGTCGTTAATAAATGTTTTTTCTTTCTTTCTTTCAAAAAGAAGTTTCGCTTCAAAAATTGAGGCGATGTAATTAAAGTTTCACTTTAATAAAATAGCAAACGTAAGTCTCGTGATTATTCAGTGGTACGCCATGAAATAAATGACGGTTGTGAGCTACATCCGGACTTTAATGGCCACGGTCACCACATGTGACCGAAGAGTTCGTACTGCCCGAAAAGGTACTTCGTTCCAATAAAATCTAGATAAACTCAAGCCAATCATAAATAAAGAATAACTAAAGAAAAGTGTTTACTAGAAAAAAAATCCATGCGGACCAGGCAGCGGACGGGACTCGAACCCGCACCCTTCGCAATCCGGGCGAATGCACTGACCAATTATGCTACCACGGCCCCGTGTAATTGGTCAATGCTTAAAAAATCAAAACATAAAAGAATAACTATTTAATCTCTTCATACAATACATTTTATTTATATTTATTTATATACATTCGCGTTTGGACTGTATCACCTCTTAACATCAGGTGGGGTAGAGTGAGTGATAAAAAAATAAATAAAAATTCATTTCTTCTAACCATGTTTATGTTATTGAACTCTGGATGGACCGATTTCGATGTAATTTTATGAGAGCACCGCGACTTATTGATCTCCCATACAAAACTTTGAACCTTTCCGTGGTTTGAGCATGACGTTGGTAGATCAGACAGCCAACTATGGTTGCCTATTATATTATACAGTACCCTTAGCCCGAATCAATATCGAATTAGAATAGTTAGCGAGTGCGAAATGTGTTTGTCAAATTATGTATAGAAACTTGCACAGCAGCGCTACAATCAACGTAATGAAAACTAAAAATCGAATTCGAATTCGACATTAGTTAGTGCTAAGGGTACAGATTAACGCATTTATCCCGCATGACGGCAAGCGGCTGCCACACCTCCTACCACGTGGGGCCCTTTTTTTTATAACGCAGCTGCGCAGGTAAAATATCTTTTTACAGACGACGGCGCCTTTAAGAGGCACACCGCCGAACTGACCTCACACCTGGATCCCGCAAACCTTACGAACCCCCACAGTGGCTGCCCACTGAGAACTCCGTAACTCTTACGGGCGCTTTACGGCATAATATCCGCTAAAAAACCCTGCGAATACCCTCTAAGCTGCTTAGTGCTAAACCGCGGGATCCCCGTTTAGGGATTCTTCCGCGTTACCACGTGGGTCCCTGGAACCTTATTACCAGCTAACATAAAAATAGCAGAAAGCCATTTATAGGTCCTCACCAATAACAATGTAAAAAGTAAGTTTACAAAAACAAGGTAAGTTTTTTTAAAGAGCAAAGAAAACCTTAAAGGTAAACTGAGGAGCTGGCGAACAAAACGTTATAATAACATCAATTTAAATTTTACAGCCGCAGTAAAAAACTGAATGGCATACTACAGTGAGCTTTGGGTGTGGTTTTTAATTAATTAATTTTGTAATTTATTTATTTACTAGTGGCCCGCCTTCGCTTCGCTTCGGTGTAGAGCTGAAGTGTAGACTACAGTTTTTGTTCTCAGGCTTGTATTATACACAATGAAATTCATCTATGATTCTTCTTATAACTGCATGCAAAGTCTCGGCCCGATCGGTTTAAAATTGACAAAAGTTTCATACAAACTTTCATTCAACTTTCATTATCCACTTGGGGGTAGAATTGATCAAAATCCTTTCTTAGCGGATGCCTACGTCATAACATCTACCTGCATGCCAGCCCGATCCGTCCAGTGGTTTGGGCTGTGCGTTGATAGATCACTATGTCAGTCAGTCACATTTGAGTTTTATATATATAGACGTTTTATTTGACACACCAATAACAATAACAAAATTATTACGTAAAAAGAAAAACAAATGGGTATTACAAGTCTATGTGAATTATTTTTTAAGGTATAGCATACAGCATAAGGTAAGGCATACAGCAATTTCCATACATTTTTTGGCACAATATTAGTCTCTAAAGTTATTCTTCAAATATCTATATGAGGTAAGTTAACTCTTGTTACTAAAATATTTTCGATATAGTAACAAACACCTCTACTATTTGTTACTCAATCGAAAATATTTTCTTTTTCAATGCTGAGAAAGATAGGTGACAGATATCAATGTCATCGGATTTATCGTTACACGTCTCCATCAATCGACTTAGGGGTGTTACTATCTTGGTTCGGAAAAACCGGTTATGTAAATGCCAAGATTGGATAACGTGGAATTCTTCTTGGAACTGTGAAATTAATTTCAGCAAGCATATCAGGTACATTGATATTTCCATTAACCAACTTATGAAGCAACAAGATGTCGGCACATTTTCTTCGTTTCTCCAGGGTGTCAATTTTTAAATGTTTCAGGCGATTTTCATAATTTTCGCGATGGGCACGGTTACGACTTTTGAATGCCAAAAATTTTGTGAACTGGCGCTGGATTCGTTCTATTCTTTCTTTATGAATTTTGTACTGTGGACAGTGTTGCCAACTCGGATTTTGAAAAAGGCGTAGGCCCGATGAGAAAATTACGTAGATTTAGTATTTTTTGCATATGAAAAGTACGTAGATCTACGTAATTTTTTCTGAGTGAAATGAAGAAGTCAGGTGAAACCGAATGAAACGAGTATTTTGTTATACAATTTCTTTAAAAACGGGAGATAGAACAAAGAGTTCTTGGAGAAATCGCTGCATTGAAAGCATTTACCATGCTGACCATGACCATGTGGTATTAAAAAACCATGATTTCTAATAGATCACATGAAAAATAGAGTTAGTTATCGTAATACACTTGGTAAAAGACTCTAGAAAGTTGTGGTTAAAATTGCCAAGGGAAATAATACATACACTTATACATGAACACATGTTAAAAACTTACTAATTCCTGTAACTTTATCGACTGAAAGTCATTTCTTTTTGCAAACATCAATTCGATGTAAGTACTCATTGAATAATATTTAAAGTTTAAAAAATCATTTTTTAAGATTACGAATGTACCTACTAAGTCAAAGAGTTTTGTCGTTTCTCCTTTCACAAATCCTGCGTCCAGCATTAATTTAGTCAACAAAACCAATGACGGGAACCTTTTCTACAAGTTACAAGAGTTTTTAGATACATCTTTATAAGAAATTTTTTTTTTTATAGTTTTTAATTACAGTAACGGAAAATATTCTTCTTTATTCTAGTGAATTATGTTATTTTACAAAATTGAAAAAATTAAAGAAAATACGTAGATTCTGGGACTAAAGTTAGTAGGTTTGCAGAAAAGGCCTAAAATACGTAGATCTACGTAAAAAGACGTAGAGTTGGCAACGCTGACTGTGGATTTCATACGCAAGAGGCACTGTTTTAGGCGGTATTGATTGCAAATGAGTCAAGATTCCAATTCAAAGAGCCTAAAACCGCCGTATTGTAAAAAAAGCGTATTGTGACTAATTCTGTAATTACACGTATACTGTTTCGTTTGCCAGCTTCTCAATTATCATACTACATACAGTAAAACCCGTATAAGACGATTTCACAGGGACTCAACCAAAAACGCGTCTTAAGCGGGAAAGCGTATTATGCGGGATAGGGGGAAAAACGTACGAAAGATATTGATATTTATTATATTCTATTATTATGTCGAATGTAAGTATTGAGGTATTAAATGTACAATATTTAAGAATTATGTACGTTTTATAAAATGTAGTGTATTACTATTACGTTATTTAAAATAATTACTAATTTAGTTTTACAAAAAGTTTTGAGGCACTACCAATACATAGCGTCTTAAATCATTAACTGCTGATAATGCTCCAGGTATTATCAGCTCTTTCAATCAGAAGTAAGTACAAATAAACTTTACTTTTTAAATTTTTATTTCGTCTTAAATTTATATTATACAACCAGCAAACTACCTAGCAGCGAAAGTGATGCTTGGAAAAAGATGAAACTGAAATGAATCTGTACTGAAATCTGTACTGAAATGAAGGTAAGTATATACTTATATATATATATTTATTTTCAATTATATTGTTAACACAATTATACTACTACTATAAAGGCTACTAATTTAAGCACGTATTAAAGAGTTGTCGGCAATTTAGCATTAGATCAAGAATTTTGAGAGTAATTTGCAAATCCAATAGGTTATTCCATTCATATACCAGAAGTTTCACGAAGTTTGACACAGAACTCTTATGGGTTGATTGAAGAAAAAACAAATAACGCTTTCTTAACTCTATTGTCAAAAACAAAAAAGAGAGAGATATATTAGATTACATCAATAAAAGCATTCATAAAATACACTTAAAGCAGGTCAACGCAAAGAATTCTTCTTGGGAATTTACCGTTTAGCGTCACTGCGACCGATTCTCTCGTCAAATATGAACGGTTGGAACCTGGGAACTGTTATTACGTTACTGTCAACGTCGGTAGTGCATTCGTTAGTCGCAGCAGTTTTGATGTTGAAGCTGACGATTAGTTTGCCTTCTTCCAATTGGTAACTGGCTTGTTTTGTGTCCACGAAGGATGGCAACACTCGAATCTCGTTGTAGCTCTTCAGCGGTGGCTTATTTGCACTAATGTAAAGAATTCTATTCCTGATTTTCACTTCTATTTCAGTTTCATCGAAGCCATCGAGAGGAGTCGAGAGTTTGAACGTCTCTGATTCTATGATCTCCTTGGTGGCTCCATTCGTGTTTCGAGTGCAGAGGTTCTGTACTTTTTTATCAAGAGCTATGACGTCATTGCTGATCTCCTCGAAAAGTCTGTTGTGGTAATCTCTCGTGTGTCCGGAATTGGTATGACGATGTTTATGATACGGGCAATGTGCTGAGGCGATGGAAAGCACAGCGAGGAGACACAAAAGTCGATTCATCATTCTGTTTTACCGGTACGAGGTCTACTGGCGGACTGATAGCTCGTCATGTTTATTATATACTTAGTTAACGAGAGGTCACAACAGATAACCTAATGCTGTCTGATTCTGCTAGTGGGCTGTGTGTTTTTAATAAAGTCAAAGTAAACATACAAGAAGTAACGTTTGCTGTCCTGTTAATAAATAAGATAAATATCGATGCTAAAGGTTTTCAAAATGGATTGATAGAATTATTAGTTATATGGAGCAGAATTTGGCATTTGAGAGAATAAGGAATGATAATTTAATTAATTTATTCAAGTTAAACATGCAGGCTTACAGAATAACCCAAAACGCCGGCAAGTCATACATAAAAAATATTAACAATCATAGAAGGTATTCATTAAATTCAATAAAATTAAGAAAATAAGATAATCTAATAATAATAATTATAACAACAACAAAAAAAAACCGGTAATGCCAAATAGATAGGTAATGTCAAATAGTACTTAATAGAAACAAAGTCAAATCACCCATTGTAAAAGTTAATTAAATTTATAATAAAATAGTTAATTATGTCAAATCAATAAAACAATTAATAATGTCATATCTAATGTCAACTAAGAACATATAATGTCAAATATACTAATTTAATAAATAATGTCATACCGTTCGAATTATAAATAAATGAATTGTCAAATTCAGAAATAATCAATAAGCTATTTTCTCAAGAAACTCAAGTGCATCCGCCACTAGCTTTGTCAATATACTTTATACGTGATTAAAAATAAGTATTAAAACTGGCTAGGAAGGAAGGAATTAAGTTAACAGAAATAATTAAGTCTCATTAAATCAATGTCTCAATGATCTTCGTAAAATCATTTCTAAACTTCTGCACTCGAAAATATTAATTTTGATACCAGATGTCTGTTTTCCATTGCCTTAAAAATATTTCTATGAATTAACTTTAGAGGTTTAAAGAATCACGCCTGCATGAAGCCTGATCTACAACAAATATTTAAATTTTCTTGTCAGTGATGTATAACAAGGACCTAACTTTATACTGTGCTCCTGTCTGGTAGCGTAGTGCTCCTACAAACAAGGTCGACACCCAGTTTAATGAAAGCATGCGAATCATCACTGGACTCATCAAGTCTACCCCTCTACCATGACTCCCTGCGTTGGCCTTGGCAGATATACCACTACCGGATCTGCGCAGATATAATGCGGCGGCATCTGAATGGGAGAAATGCACAGTGCTGGCCATGCCGATCCATGAGACACGGACTAGCTCCCGTAACGGTAAGCCCTGCGCTTACCGTCTAGATTCCTATCTGGTCTGACGCACACCATAAAAGTATAATAATAATCTTTTATTCTATCTTAAGTGTGCAATATTTCAACTTACTTTGACGACCTCCGTGGCCGAGTGGTTTGTACGCCGGGTTTCATGGTGTCGCCGACTCGAGAGGTCCCGGGCTCGAATCCCGGTGGGGGCAGATGTTTGTGTGATGAATGCGAGCATTTGTACTCCAGTCATGGATGTTTAATATGTTTTTTCTATATAAATATACTTATATGTGTACAATATATGTATTCTATCCGTTACCCTAGTATCCCATAACACAAGCCTTATAGTGCTTACTTTGGGGCTAGGCTAATTGGTGTGAGTGTTGTAAATATTTATTTATTTACTAATTACATAGTTTTTAACTTATAAAGTAGATAATAGTACAAAAAAAATCTTAGGCATAAGAGTTTTCTGACATAGTCAGACTGAGCCCAAGCTAGACTATAAAATAATCTGTGTTAAAGACAACAGTCCCGTTCCCTCGTCGTATCCTATAAAAAGTTAATTACAAAGGCTCAAACATGCTATATTACACACACACACATACTTTAAGACCAAATAATATTAGCCGCATTTATAAATGCGTATTTTTTACCGTATTAAAAGTTGTGGTTTTTCTTTTATATACAAGGTGTAAAAAAACATATGACAAAGACTAAAACTACGCATTCTGTACACCCAAACAAGTCATATTTTAAAATATTATAGGTGGGAAAATTTTCTATTTTTAAGTTAATAAATACATTTTTTTCCTGTACGCAATGTATAGCGCGGCGCGCTAGTGTGGCGCTACGTAAATAATGTGCCTGTGTGTATGTGTGTAAGTGCGTCAGTAAAAAAGTTTCTAAATAACGTTTTGAGAAAGAAAGAAAGTTTTAACTTTGATCTTCAATATCTCCATAAATATAAATTTCCCAGGTATGGTCCAGAAGAAAAAAATGATCCTCGTGATGTGGAAAATACGTGGCCTTCGACTTCGTTATAGGTTTTTTACACCCTGTAGGTAAGTACTTTAATTAGATTTTTAGGATGTGGCAGTTAGTAAGGTTTCAGTTTCGTCATAAGACTTTGTTCTGTGACCGAGAAAGAAAAGAAAGTGTTCCGTAAATTGAAGTTCTTTAAAAATGAGGGAGGCATGGTGTGCTTCTTGGAACAGCTTTTACCACCGACAAATATCAGTTACCGGTCCCGACATTGTGGGTCAAACTGAACAGGACACGGGCGATCAAATCACCACTTGCCCAGCTGGGGATTTAAATACACACCAGCCTGTGAGTATTATTATTACACCAGTATATTCGCCTAACGGAAATGCTTTGGAAAACGTTAAAGCTTACGATTTCATTTTGTTTTTTCTAGCTGCCTGAGGTTTTCAAATGCCTCGCGCTCTTCTTGTTTCTTTTGCATTGGTAATAACAATATTAAAGAAAATCAGCGTGAGGTATTTGAAAACCTCCGGCGGTCAGAAATAACAAAATGAAATCGAAATCGCTAGCGTTTTCCAAAGCATTTCCGTTAGGCGAATGGCCCCCTGGTCTAGACCTTACTTCACGTTATCGAAGACTACCCGCTGTACCGTTTTCCGGGTTTCCTGGTACACGGTTTAAAAGAGCTCAACAAGTTGACCCTGCGGCCGTAGAAGGGCTGAAAATCTTGAAATTTGAGGTTTAGCCTGACTCAGTTCCATTGGCCATACGCTATGATGATAACCTAACTTCAAACATTCTTTTGTAATAAGGATCCAATTTTTCCCCATTTGTTCGTTACTAAGTTATGTTTATAATAAATGTAGGTACTCTGTTTTCTACTTCATATTATGAATGTGAAAGTTTGTATGTACGAGTATGTTACTCAATCACGCAAATACTACAAAAAGGATTTGGATAAAATTTGGTGCGCATATTGTTTATATCACCCATCCCTCAATGTCTCAAGTCGAAAGTCTTCGTCCTCCCAGTTATGACATATGGCGCCGACACGTGGACACTCACGGCTGGACTGGTCCACCAGTTCAAAGTCGTTCAGAGAGCTATGGAAAGGGCTATGCTCGGAGTATCCCTGAAGGACCGCATCAGAAATGATTCGACAGAGAACCAGAGTCACCGACATAGCCCACTGTTGTGGCTGGTCACTGGTACAGTGGGCTGGTCACATTAGCCGCAGAACTGACGGCCGATGGAGCCGTAAAGTTTTTGAGTGGAGTTCGCGACTCGGTAAACGTAGTGTGGGATGCCCTGAGACAAGATGGGATGATGACATTCGTAGGCTGGCTGGAGTGAGCTGGATGAGAGTGGCAGAAAATCGGGAGCAGCGGCGTGCGTTAGGGGAGACCTATGTCCAGCAGTGGACGAACATGGGTCGATGATGATGATGATTGTTTATGTCCTGGATAGAGACATAGGATACTTTTTATCTCGGAAAAATATTAGGTTGCACAATGTACGGGCGGCCGCTTGTATAAAATATTAAAATATTTATATACTGGTACAGTTACGTCAACACAGAAAACCTAACGTTACCTTCTTGATAAACAATTCATGATCACTGATCACATTATTTTAGACACGGTCGTTAATATTTATATACCTCGTCTTTATTCTCCAACTTTAGAACAATATATTTCATTTCGTGTAACAATAAAGAATCTAAGAAAGCAGCGGAAATATATATCGGTGTTTCTTGTATAAGTAGGAATAAATTGCTATGTCACGAAGAAAGACCAAGAAGCCTACATTTTTAATACAACAATTCCAGGAGATAGACATCTTTACTTTTTCACAAAATAATAGATATTTATTAATTATATTTTATTTTAGAGGAGCACCATCAAGTGCAGGTGGTTAGCGCATTCGACCTGCGATCGCGAAAGTTAAGAAACTTTCGCAATGGTCAGTCATTAGATGGGTGACCAAAAACATATTATTTCGAGCCCCCCCGTGCTTCAGCAGGTACGTTAAGCCTTTGGTCCCGGCTGCATCAGCAGTCCAATGCACACTGGGCCCGTGTGGTGGGTCCCGGCCCAAACTCCTTATTCCATTTATAGGGAAAGCCTGTGTCCCAACAGTGGGTACATTACAGGTCGGTGATGATGATGACACTAACACCTTCTGAAAGTGGAGTTTAAGTTATTGAACTTTAAAGCGCTAATTTTTGTTCGAGTAGGGCGTTTCCCCTCTAAAAGCTAAACTATTGGCTTGAAAACCTGGAAAAAATAATGATAATTGTGCTTTTCATGAGCTTTTAAAGAAAACTATAACGGTAAAGACAAATTTATTAGTTTAAGAGTAATAGTCGTTCAACTTTGGTTAAAGAAAATTTCTTACCCATTGAAAATTTCTTGGAAGAAAACATTAATAGCGACAAAGATGAAGTTATTTTAGCGTAAAACCTTGCGTTGCAAAACAAAATCCAAAAAAAAGCTTTTTCAAAGCCACATTAATATATGATTAGTTACAGAAAGCTACCGCGAGTACCAACTACAACGGCTTCAGAATCGCGCTATCGTTACGTTTAGAAACAATAATATAATTTATCATCAGTTTGACTTTGATTTAGGTATTTTAGTTGAGATACGTAGTTTGGTATTAATTGATTTTTTAATTTCCAATACAGAAAATATGGACTCGTTCTAAAACATATTGTGGTAATAACAGGCAACTACGGAACCTTACACTGCGCGTGGCACGACACGCACTTGGCCGGTTTTATATTAATAGCCAGTTTAATCAGTGCCGATATAAGGATTCCCTTATCTATATATATAAAACTCAATGGTGACTGACTGACATAGTGATCTATCAACGCTCAGCCCAAACCACTGGACGGATCGGGCTGAAATTTGGCATGCAGGTAGATGTTATGACGTAGGCATCCGCTAAGAAAGGATTTTGATCAATTCTACCCCCAAGGGGATAAAATAAGGAATGAAAGTTTGTATGAAACTTTGTCAATTTTAAACCGATCGGGCTGAGACTTTGCATGCAGGTATAAGAAGATTCATAGATGAATTTCATTGTGTATAATACAAGCCTGAGAACAAAAACTGTAGTCTACACTTCAGCTCTACACCGAAGCGAAGTGAGGGCGAGCCGCTAGTATTCTATATATTTAATTAGCCCATGCAATTACATTTTCATGAAATAAAGAAGAACACATACAAACGTACATGAATCCTTTAAATTAAATATTGCACATATTTTTTGGGTGTCGAGTAAAATAGCAAACTGTAATACATTTACATATTTTACATGGCTGGTATTTTCAACGCCAGTTTTAATTGTATAAACTATTGTTACTGTAATTAAATAATTTTACCATCATGAAAGTGTACGCTGTCTCCTGCCCATGAGGCTGAGTAATAATCTTCTTCAGAGAGTCCAAACTGTCTTGCATTGTTGTTGAACACAATGGGGCGTAGCCTTGCTTGCAGTTGGCTTTGCAAGTTTTACTTTTTGCTTTGAAAATTTAATCCATTTGATTATAGTGAACTAGTGGCCCGCCCTCGCTTCGCTTCGGGGTAGAATTGATCAAAATCCTTTCTTAGCGGATGGCTACGTCATAACATCTACCTGCATGCCAAATTTCAGCCCGATCCGTCCAGTGTGCAGTGGTTTGGGCTGTGCGTTGATAGATCACTATGTCAGTCAGTCACCTTTGAGTTTTATATATATAGATAGTGATTTCGTGAGTTGACAGTCATTCAACAGTAGTCGATTTCTTTATGCAACATTTCCACATTTCCACCAATCTATATAGGTATCAAATTTAGGAAAATATACTACCCAGCATTTATTGTAAATATACTTGGTAGATTTAAAAACTTATTTTGTAGAAGAAAACCATGAATTTAGATTATAAACAAGTTAACAAAGTTTCGCCTTCACTATTGTTTTTATTTAAAAGTAAAGTACTGAAAAAAGTGTGTAGCTACTTAGGTATGTAATTTAGGTCGATATTTTTTGTTATTTAAAAAGAGGAACCCAAAATCTGTCTCACAAACATTCCAAAAAGTTGCAGAATTCTGCTGTGTGAGCAGCATGTTAGGGCTATGCTCGGAGTATCCCTGAAGGACCGCATCAAAAATGATGTAATCCGACAGACAACCAGAGTCACCGACATAGCCCACCAAATTAGCAAACTGAAGTGGCAGTGGACTGGTCACATTAGCCGCATAACTGACGGCCGATGGAGCCGTAAAGTTCTTGAGTGGAGACCGCGACTCGGTAAACGTAGTGTGGCACGCCCTGAGACAAGATGGGATGATGACATTCGTAGGCTGGCGTGAGCTGGATGAGAGCGGCAGAAAATCGGGAGCAGTGGCGTGCATTAGGGGAGATGTCCAGCAGTGGACGAGCATGGATCGATGATGATGATGATGATGATGAGCAGCATGTGACTAGTGTTTACGTGTTAATATGTTTAGCAGTTCTTTGTCACGTGTAAATTATGATTCCATTTCATTGCTATTTATTAACACCTGTAAATATCACTGGGTATTTTTGAAATAATTCGAATTCATGAAAATATTTCTTAGCTATATATTTTTATTCAAAAGTATTACAATATCAGAAGTGTATATAAACGGTATACATAAAAGAATTTAAAATATCGTTTTATATCTAGAGATGCTGAATAGCTTTACATAATTAAGAACTAAGGGTTTAATATTTTTATTTTTTAAGAATTTAACTGCTAGATGTATAAATCTAAAGAAAAAAATACTTTTAATTGAATATTATAGTACTTTATTTTATTTACGGGATTGCTACCAAATGCCTCGCTTTCATTATCACGGAGTAACATTAAAACATTAGTTACTACTCCGTGACTGGGGCGCTTTCAACATGCCGAAATATCGGAGACTCACCAAAACAAGGTACATGGTAGTAAAAATATACATCATAAAATATATAGACCATGGAAGTTTAAAATAATTATATCAATAGAATATTTTACACTTGCACATTTTCTGCTTTAGTCATTGAAAATTGCTTTTGAATGTACTTTTTTTTAACACATGCAATAAAGAAAACACGTATATTTTTTTAGAAAATGTAAAAGACTACTCTTACATAAAACTTGTACGTTCTTGAATTGAAAGTGTATAAGCTTCTCCGAATTCAGACACTATATTCACAGACTCATCTAAGTTAACACTACACATGTTTTCCCATTTTCTAATTGGAAATTGGATCTCTAGGAGATCATTCTCGTACAGCCAAAGTGCTTTCTTTGTGTCCACAAAAGAAGGAAGCAATTTGAGTTCCATATGAACCTTCGGCGGAATGATATTTTCGGCGTAAATTGAGAGCACACGATGTTTTGTTTTTATCTCGAAATTTTCTTCAGTGTAACCTTTTAAAGGCACGTATAAAACGTAAAAGTCCTCACGGATCATCTCCAGCGTGCTGTTGTTGCAGAAATAATTCAGATTATATTCGATGGTTTGAAAATCGCAGTACAAGTCTTCGAATTTGGTCTCCGGAGATTCAGTTGAAGTTATGACGGGAATTTCTGTCGTTGAAATTGTCGCCTTGGTGGTTGTTGCAACTGTTGACTCCGGAACATCGGTTGCAGTTATAGCTGTTGTCTCCGGCACTTTACTGGTTGTTGGGATTGTTGAATCTGGAGGTGATGAAGAAGGAGGGAATTGGGAGAGTGGGGTTTGTGGTTGTTGTGAGGAAGTTGTTGGAGGAGGCGGGGGTGGAGGAGTTGGAGGTGGAGAAGTCAGTGGTGAAGTCTGAAGTGGAGGAGTTGGTGGTGGAGGTGGTGGAGGTGGTGGAGGCGGTGAGGGCACAAGAAGTTGAGGTGGAGGAGCTGGTGGTGGAATTGATGGAGGTGGTGAGGGCACAAGAGGTTGAGATGGAGGAGCTGGTGGTGGAATCGATGGTGGTGTTGGAGGTGGGGAAGTTGGTGGAAGTGGTGGGGGTACAAGAGGTTGAGGTGGAGGAGCTGGTGGTGGAATTGATGATGGTGTTGAAGGTGGAAGAGTTGGAGGCGGAGGAGTTGGTGGAGGTGGAGGGGGCACAAGAGGTTGAGGTACAGGAGCTGGTGGTGGAATTGATGGTGGTGTTGGAGGTGGAGGAGTTGGTGGTGGAAGGGGTGGGGGAAGTGAAGGGGGTGGTGGAGGTGGTGGCGGAGGTGGTGGCGGAGGTGGTGGCGGAGGTGATGGCGGAGGTGGTGGCGGAGGTGGTGGCGGAGGTGGTGGCGGAGGTGGTGGCGGAGGTGGTGGCGGAGGTGGTGGCGGAGGTGGTGGCGGAGGTGGTGGCGGAGGTGGTGGCGGAGGTGGTGGCGGAGGTGGTGGCGGAGGTGGAGGTGGTGGCGGAGGAGTTAAAGGTGGCGGAAGAGGTAGAAATGGTGGTGGTGGTGGTGGGCGTGGATGAGGAGGTGGTGGATGAGGAAGTATTGGAGAAAATGGCGGTGGGGGTGGAGGAGGCAGCGAATGACAGAGTGGACCATGACATCGTGGGGGAGGTCGTCGCGGTGGGTTTGGAAAAGGAAATGGATGCGGAAATTGTGGTGGTGGACCATTGAATCGGCCATGTGGTCCATGGCAACCGTGAATAAAGTCAGGCCGCATTGGAAAGGGATGCCGACGAGGAGGTCTGCTCATGTGCGGGTGAGTAGGAAATTTTGGCGGATGATGATTAGGGAAGCGGTGTGTGTGGTTGAAGAAAAATCCATGATGGCCGTGATGATGGCCATGATGATGGGAAAGCACTAACGTCGGAAATAAGATTAATAATAATATGCCACGACGTGAACTTTGATACATTTCGATATGCGCGTCTCGCGGACACGCGATATGTAGTGAAATGATTAAGCCAAGAATGAACTGCGATTTATATTGAAATGTCCATGTATGTGTTTGATAAAACTAGTGTTAATTGTAAGTAAGAATTTAATGTTATACTTGTGTAAGTGTACACTTACATAAGTGCAAGTAGTTGAGATAAATTGTCTAAAAATAAAGATGTTATTATAAATATAAGTAATAAATGAAACGGACGAGCAACTGGAAAAGTTTCTATTAAGATTGAATTGCTAATAATGTTTTGATTTTTTTTGTTATTCCATTAAGCTGAGGCGGATATATATACTCGTATACAGATATAGCGGATCAACAGATAGAACAAAATTTAACACGAATTAAGAGCAAAGCTTTATTTAACTACGGCAGATTGATTAAGCTTCCCAAGGACGATTTTTATAAAGTTGAGGTAAACAAAGTTAGGGATGGAAGCTAGCAAATAAATTCATATTGGAGGTATCAAATACTTGTATTACAGAAAACCACGAAAAAGGACGTAAACTGAATTATTTTTAGCCTGAAAAACGCATTGACAATATGCAGCACCGCTGTGGATAGGTCTTCCCCATGGATATCCACGCCGATCGGTCCTGCGCTATAATTGCATCTAGCCACTTTCCGCCAAGCGTCAAAAGATATTTATAAATAAACCCGGTCTATTGATTGATAAAGAGAAAATATAGTCGAAACAATTTTCTTTTCCTGTTTTATATTCTTTGATTTTAATCACTTGAGACGATAAATTTTTTGTTAAGAATTCATAATTGTTGCTAATATGATATAAACAATTTTTAAATATAAATAAACTGATTTTTGTTACTTAAAAATTACAGTTATATTTTTATTTTTTACGCATTTAACTGCTAGATAGAAATATAAAGAATTTTTTTACTAGAAAAATTCCATGCGGATCAGGCAGCAGACGGGACTCGAACCCGCACCTTTCGATATCCGGGCGGATGCACTATATTGAAATGTCTATGTATGTATTTGGAACACTTTTTTTTGGCTCTGAGCTAATTTTAGATTAAGATCAAAACATTAGTAAACAATAACGAATAAGAAGGGTTGATAATCTCAAATTTCAACTCAATGTCACTTTAAGTTGCGTTCAAAAACTTTTTAATTTTTAAACTTTCGTAAAAACTATCGTATCGTTAAACTTATCCGTAGTCGTAAGTTACTGCGTTCATGATTATTCATTTATTAATAAATTTAACTTTTTTAAACTAATAACCCAAACGTAGAACAGTTATATGCTTATAAAATAAAAATTGTAACAGATAAGGATAGCTATGCTAATAATTATCAATTGTTACCTGATTTCTAATTTTATTGATTTTTAATTAATCTCGTACCAATTTTTTATAGTCATATTTTTTTTTATAATATAATATGTTATGAATATTTTTATCTGAATGTGTGGTACCCATAGAAAAATTAAGAAATTTATTTCTCTTTATAATAGGTATATTATGGCTTTACTTTGAATTTCTTCACATAAAAATGTTATATGAACAATATCTCAAAACCTGTTCGTATTTTTTAAATCATCTTTTAATACAGTCAAGAATAGTACACGATAAATTCATAAACAAAATTTTATAAAGATACCTAAATAAATGACAATTATAGCAAAATTTGAATCTTTAAAACGCGCTCCTGTATAATTGCAGTTTTAGGGATACAACAACTTACGTATTGTATTATTGTGGTATTGCGATATTCTCCCCTTAAAAATGTTCCAACGGATGCCGTCTTGCGAACTCGCGGTACCTTTTCATATTCTAAAGTGCTTGTAATAAGCTTCGTTTGTGTTTCTTACATTCGTGTAATCCGCCTGTAACATCTTTGAGAATAATTGCGCATACGATCCGGAAGTAAAAGAATATTTTCCGTATTTTTCACATGATTTATTTAATGGTATGCATGTCATAGTTGTGATTATGTAAACATTAATTTAATCATTATTTAACATTAGAAATATTTATAATAATAATTTTTAAGCATGTAACTGCTCGATGTTTAAATCTAAAGAAAAAAATCCACGCGGACCAGGCAGCAGATCGGACTCAAACCCACACCCTTCGCTATCCGGGCGAATGCACTGACCATTATGCTATCGCGGCCCTGATGGCCATGTCGAATTCGTTCTAACCTTTCTTATTAGAAATGTTGCTCATTAACTAATATAAATTAGATTTTAGGTTACTTGTTGACTATGGGTAAACTATCTAGCGACACAGCTTATGCAAGCACTCCACATGGCCATTCATAAATTCAGCAGTCTCTTGTTCTCATTCCATATAGAGCATAATAAGGATACACAGCTCTCAAATTACAAATGTCTACTGAATAGTGTAAAGAAGATACACAAAGAATTCAACTTATCATAGGGAGTATGAGTTATATGTTAATTTACTTATAAACATATACATAAAGGAGATTGCTCAAATTGGCCTAAATGCACAAAAAATATTGTCATACACGGTAATTCTTGGCTTAATTTATAATTTAATTTACAGTCATTAGATTTCAACGGACACCTTTGTATAATATATTTACTTTAAAAAGGACTTTTAATTTTACCAGTTTGGAAAATATACGAATCATTTTTAATGGCTATGGGTGTAGTAACATTCAGCCAAAGACTGATCGAAGTTGTTTATATAACATAAAAACAAATCTATTATGTAAAGATCGATAAAATAAATCATTTTTTTATTACACTGTATCAATATCCACAACTATATTATCATTTTCACTAGATGCAAATGTGCTTAGATAATTATTATAGATGGTAGGCGACATCATAAAGTCTATTGCCATACATTTTTCGCCAAACACCTTCATAAACACATTATAATCTGTATATATGTTAGACTTTAAGGTATCTATCAATGGGCCTACGTTCCCTGACTATAAATTAATAAATAAATGAAATTATAAGGTGTGATACACTAAAAATCTAAAATATGGTTATCTTAAAAACATAACAAAAATAATGAAGCTAATGAATATATGGCTATAGAACCTAAATCTCTTAGCTTTATTTGGTTAACGAGAGTTTAAAAATTCTCTCTAATCTGTGGCTCATTCACAATCATCACACAGTTTCTGTCACAGAGTACCTACCTTAATATAACCGGAAATGACACCTAATTTTAAAAGTTACTCTTATGCATTAAATTAAAAACAGGCAACTATCTGTTAATCTACATGCTCTATATACCTGAATCTAATCCATAATTTCGGTACTTGGCTTGATTTCCCTAGGTTACTATATAAATTATTTGTTTTTTATTATTTTAATATGTTCAGTGTATATGGTTTATAGAAGTTCTCAGGGGTGCCCGTCAATAATATTCGTTTCTACAGTAATTTATATATAATTTCGAATCTAGGAAACAATTTTTCATGATTATTGGTCTTTAGGCCAAACATGTATGGAAGCTGAGCAATCTCCTTTTCAAATTTCAATTCAGCGTGCTATGGCTCTCCATTCTCTCTCACTATGCTCGCTGTTTCCCTACGTGATAAGATCCGAAATACGGAGATCCGTAGAAGGACCGGTGTTTACGACATAGCCCGAAGAGTTAGCACGCTGAAGTGGCAATTGGCAGGCCACATCGCTCGAGGATCTGACAACCGTTGGGTAAGAAAGGTCCTCGAGTGGCGACCACGTACCGGACGACGCAGCGTGGGGCGGCCCCCAACAAGGTGGACTGACGACATCGTCAAATGTGCTGGGAGCCGCTGGATGCGGATAGCGCAGGACCGCGCATTGTGGCGTTCTATGGGGGAGGCCTATGTCCAGCAGTGGACGGAGAAAGGCTGATGGATGGATGGATGGATGATATAATTCATACTCCGTTGTATTACGAGATAATAGCCCAGACCTTAGCGATTCGCTCGAAAAAACACAAATAACATATGGAAAAACTGTACGAGTTTTTTGGAGTACTTAATTCAATACTACGTCCTATTGCAGCCCCTTGGTTATAATGTGCCATTCTTATAATCAATTGGCGTGTAGTCCCAAAGACAACGATATATTATTAAATGACTTGTGCCCGCTCTCGCTTCGCTTCGCTGTAGAGCTGTAGACTATGGATTTTGTTCACAGGCTTGTATTATAGACAATGATCTTCTTCTTTTTTTTTAATATTTCCAACACTTACACCAATTAGCCTAGCCCCAAAGTAAGCACTGTAAGGCTTGTGTTATGGGATGCTAGGGTAACAGATAGAATACATATACAGTACATTTATACGTATATTTATATAGAAATACATATGAAACATCCATGACTGGAGTACAGATGCTCGTATTCATCACACAAACATCTGCCCCCACCGGGACTCGAACCCGGGACCTCTCGAGTCGGCGACACCATGAAACCCGGTGTACAAACCACTCGACCACGGAGGTCGTCATGTTGATGATCTTCTTTATGTCATTATTGTTTTTTTTGGTTGAACACGCTTGTCTCACGAACAACTAACTGGTCCATTTTTTTGTGTTGCATAGCACAGTTAACAAGAAAGGCTTTAAGCTATATAACATCACGCTACGATCAGTAGGAATGGAGCATCAATGAAATTTTTTGCAAAAAGGGGGAAAAATATTCCATTTGAGAGCATCCGTTGCGTGTGCTGCATAAATGGTTAAAGTTACAAGAAAATCATGTATGACGGAATTGTTCCTCTTCAAAAGTTCTTAAAAAAAATCTGGGACCACACAATTATTGTGCAGTCCCAGATTTTTTTGTGCTGTCACAATTATTGTGCTGTCCCAGATTTTTTATACAACTTTTGAAGGGGAACAATTCCGCCATACATAGGTACATGATTATTATATCTATCTTTAAGTTTGACTTATTATAACCTTTTTCCTCGAATTTATGCAGGACACCGCAAGGGACCTCTATTTGTGAAATATGTCACATATATAGTGTAATTAGCGTTGCCATCTTTATAAATCAGGATACCGAACTTACCTGCCCAAAAAGTCGGATTTTCAGGCCAGACGGACGGCAAAAAAGTAATTTTGTCCAAATATACATGTGAGTATTTTATAATCAAATTTTTTATTTTTACATAATTTTAATTTGCATATTTTTCTTTTCTGGTCTCCTCTGAACGGCGGTCAAATTAGAGTAGTAATGTGTGTGGCTTGCTTGCGTTAAAAGAAAAAAAGCCGGAAGCAGTCAAATTGGCCCGTACGAGAGATCAAAAAGCCTATCAATGCCCGGCATTATCCAGACGAATGGAAACGGTAACTGTAATAGTTAGACATATGGTATTGCGGCCTTTTTTGTTAATATTGATGTCCTCTACAAAACTTAAGTACATCACTTTGCTCTATTGTCAATATCTTCCGCAGTGAACGCAATATAATATAGGTACTTTTTGGGTACTTTTTTCACACGTTGGGTTACACTATCGAAGATTTCATAAGGGACTCTAACTGTTTTGGAAATATTCTATAGCCTATGTTCATCAGGGATAATTTAGGATTCTAAATGCGAAAGAATTTTTCAAATCGTTTGCTTTATAAATTTCTTGGGCCAGTCTGCAGAAACCATTTCATTTCAGAATGTTATTAAAAATGTACTAACCTGTCCGAATGCCGAATCTTCAATTGTACCGCATACGTAGCATTATTGTTGTGTGTACAACTATTCAGTATGCAACAGTTACAGTGAGATGAGACAGAAGATTGGAGAAATGTGTCCCACTGATCGCATCTGCGAACAGTACGTGCGGCGATGGATGAGCTTGTTCAAACGTTTGTTTATTTATTAGAATATATAATATTTTATATATCATTTTTATTTTCATATCGCAAAAAACGGGATCACTTTGTCAAGACCAGGATGGTCGTCTTGTATGGGACGCTTGCTCCGTGTTAGTACCTTCCTTGCTGCGGGCGTGGCGGCGGCCTCTGCTGAGTGCTCCAAGCAGCGCAAATATTGAGCTCTCAATAAAAAACTACATATTTGTGCCGTTTGGTGTTGAAACTATGGGACCATGGGGTCCAAGTGCTCGTTCTTTCTTTAAGGAATTGTCTAAGAGACTCACCAAGGCGACTGTTGGGGGTCATATATTTTTTATTTTTTAAATGTTATTTTTAACTATTTAGCAATTAATTTATATAACCTTAATAGAATTTTGAAAAGATATTTAATAAATATTTTGTAAATTGTATATTATATAAGTAGTTAAATCTGATTTTATGTTTTTAGACATTAAGTAGTTTTAAGATTTTGTAATTTAAACATTTCTATGTAAATATATAAATAGAAATTAACTATTTCAGTTATATTAATGAGACTACGTACATAAATTTTTGGTTTACCGCATTTCATACATTTATTTTTTATTTTATTTATACTAACGTAAACATATTTATATTTAATGTTATTAATAGTTATATCACAAATAGCGAAATTTTAATTTCATGAATTCACATTCATTTTAATCAAAAGGTTTTCCAATATATCTATGTCTGCTATTATCTTTAATTCGCTCGGAGGCGACAACTCTATTAAAATAAATATTCCTGGTTTTCTAAAGTTCTTTGAGGATGCTGGTTTAGTATCGTTGATCGCGTTACTATTGGAAACTTTACAGTTGAATGCCTAAGAATCGGTGTCGGTGGAATATTTTTAACTAAATTATTTTCAGTCTAGCCCCAAAGTGTCGTCTCTTGGTTGTTACTCGGTCTGGCACCTACGATAAGAGTTTTCCCGATCATCGACCTTAAAATTACCCTGTTAAGGTTTCAATTTACTGCTCCTAAACCCGTGCTTAAGTGAAACTTGGTTTAATCCTGAGTTGTGGTATATCAGTAGGTACGACTTAAAATTTTGCTAAGGAATTTTGTATTTTATTGCAATACAGAGACTTTAGGAGACTGGAGAATGTATTTAGGTTTAACATGTTATTTAGCTGAAGGCTTTGTCTCTTTGTCTCGTATTTCATGTTGATGTGATGATGAGAAAGGATTTATCCTGACTAAGGGCTATTTTACTCCCTGTAATATTAATATTACTGGGAGTTAATATAGTGCGTCAATTGGGAAGATTACTGAATTCAATATTTAATTTAGTTCATTAGCATACTGGGTTAGCGTATAAACAAATTGCTAGCGTACTGGATTAGCGTATACACATATTGCTAGCGTACTGGGTTAGCGTATACACATAATTCTAGCGTACTGGGTTAACGTATACACATATTGCTAGTGTACTGGACTAGCGTATACAAAAATTGCCAGCGTACTGGGTTAGTGTATACACATATTGCTAACTAACTGGGTTAATGTATACACATATTGCTAGCGTACTGGGTTGGGTATACACATATTGCTAGAGTATTGGGTTAGCGTATACACATATTTCTAGCGTACTGGGTTAGCGTATATACACATTGCTAGCGTACTAGATTAGCGTATATGCGTATTGCTAGCGTACTGGGGTAGCGTATACACATATTGCTGACGTACTGGGCTAGCGTATACACATATTGCTAGCGTACTGGGTTAGTGTATACACATATTTCTACCTAACTAGGCTAGCATATACACATATTGCTAGCATACTGGGTTAGTGTATACACATATTGCTAGCGTACTGGGATAGCGTATACACATACTGCTAGCGTACTAGGATAACATATACACATATTGCTAGCATACTGGGTTAGTGTAGACATATATTGCTAGCGTACTGGGCTAGCGTATAAAAAAAATTCTAGCCATCTGGGTTAGCGTATACGCAAATGGCATCAATATTTTTAACGGAAACGTAAAAGTAAAAAAATAAGCAACAAACTATAAAATTACAAATCACAAAGACTTTAAGCTAATAAAATTTTACTGTTTATCTTTTTTTAAACTACTTTTAAAAACGATGACAGATTAAAAATTCGACCATGTAATGCACTTTAATAATATTTTTAGAATTGCACCACTTTTAAGTTACCTGTTAATTTAAATACAACAAAAATTCAAAGGGGAATTAGTTTTTTTTTATTAATACCTAAACAGGGAGAAGTAAAAATTTTATGTGAAAAAGAAACTATAATAAAGTACAAATGAAATCATATATCGATATAAAACAAAGTGACAAACATCGTTACATTCGACAGCTTCGCACTTTGCTTCTAACTTAGCTCAATTAAATTGTTCTGTTGACAACTACTTTATATAGATTCACAATATATTTTTCTATTTTTCAAGTTTGGCTTGAAGGAACAAATCCGTTTTAGCGAAAATACATTCTATAACAATGAGTTCTCATAATATACTCACCAAAAAAGTCTTAGCAACCTGTACGGCTTTTAAAACTAATTTTTACAATAGGGATCATGACAAATTTTTTTTTCTTCCTTTATCAGGTAAATTATCAAAAAGTATTGGACACGTATTTTTTCTTTTTTCACATAATATAAACATCGCTGAGACATATTGATTTGAAAAGTCGCATGACGTCACGTTTGACTACACTTATAAGGGAAAATTCATTCAAAAGTGACGTCACGAGCCCCTACTCCCAAACTTTGACGCGCTATAACTTTGTCATTTTTTGGTTGATTGCCCAAAGAAAAAATACGTGTCCATTATTTTTTGATCATCTAACTGACGGACTAAATGGAATTTCGTTTACTGTACCCCGTCATCACCCCTATTATAAAACCAATCAAATAATTTATATATTGAAAAGAAATAGAGAAAGTAGCAATATCTACTTTTCTAAGAAAAAAAATCATCATCAATTAAAAAAACTCCGGGTTTCTGTAAATGATACGTGTTACTTAGACTTTTACGTAAGTAGTTATATTAATCGCACCTTCGCTCGGTAGGTACACGACTTAACCCTCTCCATTATCAAAACGCGACACACACACAGTCCAAGGCTATTAGTCTTGAAGACCGCAAACAGACAATTTAATCGAGTTCCAAGTGCGGCATTATCTATGCGCGGTCCACACCGCTCCAACTCGCTGACACGTCATTATATCGCCCTTAACGAACCGCCGGTTAAGTAAGGACCAATTCACATGCGTAGCCGGTTGGAAAACGGGTGCCACGACCACGCCCGCACTCCCGACACGCATTGAAAGGACCGCGGTCCTCAAAACGCGTATCGGGTGAACGGTGCAGAAGCACTGGTCCTGTTTAGGGCATAAGGTAGGGCCTTGCTCATTTAATCGAGCCCCAGGCCTATAAGAAGTAAGCAGGGAGGAGTCCCAGATACCTTCATCTTGCTCCCCCGGTGGTTGAAGGATGCTTATGGACTTTTCCGGACATCAAGAAAAGAGCCATTTCACATCGTAATGGCAGCGGTAGGCAAGATGGCGGCGACGCGACGCAGCGTGCGCGTTTACACTGAAATCAGTGGGAAATAATTTTACACTTTATCTACTTACTTAAGTACTGTATAACTTTCTGGGTTGTTAAATTGATGTTGAGAAAGAAAGTTACTTTAATTTTATTTTATACTTCGAAGACTAAGATCGCTTGTAAACATCGAAGAAGTCACGTGCAGAAGAAGCTATGCGCGTTGTACGGCTCGTGACACCGCGGTTTGATACTGGTTGTAACTACATTTAAGTGATGTACGATTGAATTAACCGATTCCTGACCAATTTGCTCGATTATTCGCTAAAAATTGACAAACTAGCCAAGTTTTCATTTGTAGAGAATGCGTAATTGCACTTAGGACCTTCTAATAATAATGTGGATCAAAGATATTTAAAAGTTGACGTTTATTTTCAATGCAATATCATGTTATAGATAAGATTTGAAAAGTGGTTTGAATTTCATTCGTTTTGTTTGAAATCACTTTAAAAATGGTAAATGTAAAAGTGTTTAAAAATCGTTAACAGCAATATACACACGTTTTCTAATAAAAAAAATGTAATTTCACTTATCAATTGCTTTTAATTTGGACTGTAAATAAAAGTAGTTACACCGTCAAACTGGTATTTTAAGTATGTAGATAAAGTATAAAATTATTTTTCACTGTTTTCAGTACGAAAGTGGCCGCCGCGTCGCTGCATGCCGCTGCTGTACCGGTGTGAATCAGTCCTTTAGGGTTAGTCTATCAGCGCTGGCGGTAAACAGAATTCTGACGGTCTGGTTAATAGTTAAGACAATGTGTCCTTAAGCGTGTAAACCCTACAAGATAAAGACTAACAGAGGAACAGGTCTCGTCTACGGAGTTGTCAACTTAAAGACTTGCTTTTTACTTAGGGCGAAAATAAGTTGGGTTGGGTGTAGAGATTGCAATCTGGCGTCATTTTCAGTCCGGTCGGATCCGGCCGGATTGATCAAATCAGGATGATTTTCGCTTTTTCGTACAAAATAAGTAAGTTAACTGTACCTATATGTAAGTAGTTTATAAAAAATCACAAATAAATAGAATCGACTTTATTTCCTAACCAATGTTAAGACAATAGACTTACTAGTAATAATTTACAGCGTTATGAAAAGCTCAGTCTTTCTAGATTTCACTTTCTCAGATAAATCAATTTATTAATCGACTTCAAAAAAGGAGGGGGTTCTGTGTTCGACTGTATATTTTTTATGAGTATGTTCACCAAATACTCCGTCAATTGTGGACCGATATCCAGAATTCTTTTTTTATTCGAAAGTTGCACTTCCGGGATGGTCCCATTGGAAGCAAGTCAGGATCTGATGGTAGAATCCGGGGAAATCGAGGGAAACCTTCAAATTTCAAAGGCACGCACGATGGCTTTTTATGCATGTTCACCGAATTCTCCGTCAATTGCGTTATTGTTTACTTGGACGATGTAATTTTTACTAAAATGAATGAAATAAAAAGTTTTTAAACAAAAATAAAACCGACTTCTAAATCGAAAATGGGACTAAAAAGTAAAAAATAATATCTGGTTCATAATTTGGAAGTCGGGCGGGTTAAGATTGAAAGACGTATTATTACCGATCAGAAACGAAAATCTATTTAAGGTTTCAATCTTGACCCCGCCCGACTTTCGAATCATGAACCAGATATTAGTTTTTACTTTATAGTTCCATTTTTGATTTTGAAGTCGGTTTTATTTTTTGTTTCAAGTAACTATAATATCTAATATATACAATTACCCTTACGTAATTAACTGAAATGAGATCTATTAATTATTTTATTATTAAAGTATTTAAGAATGCTAACAAACAAGTCTTATAGGTATTTAAGACAGATACTATCACGATTTGACGAATGTGTCGAACGAATGAATGGAAAAAATTATCACAATTATGAGTAAACTGCTAGTACCAGATCCGGTCTTCGGATCCGGTAACCGTCAAATGATGCCGGATCCGCCGGATTACCGGACCCGTTTTTCCGGATTGCAATCCCTAGTTGGGTGAAACTTTTCGGGGTTTTATTATGGGTATTTTAAGGATATTTTAATGTGTTTTTTGGCCTTTCTGTTAAACATATTAAATTAAAACAAAATATTTGTGAAGTTTATAACACCCATATGATTCCAAAGCATTTTTTTTTCAAATTTAAGATATATTAAATCTCTCATCTAAATAAAATATTTGTAAAATTATTCTATTCCGATATTTTGGGGTATTGGAGAAAATTTATAAAAATATATTAACTTAATATTAACAGAAAAATAAATAAACATCAATATAAATAATCATATATGGAAATAAAATGCTTACAAAATCCAGTCTGATACCTGAACCGAGATGATATTTTCTAGAAAAACAAATCATTTCAGGTTAACTTGAAAGTGTTATAAATATATAAGCAGGTTTCCTTCAGCGTAAACACTATGCGAAGCAGCAAAAGTGGGGATCATATTTTATTAAAATAACCAAACTCAATCTGGCTGATCCGTTAATTATTTACGAAGTTGAAGGTAACAAGGAAGCGGAGTTTGTTTCTTAATATTCTTTTTCTTTTTAAAACCGCTCGCTACTAGTAAAAGTTAGAAGAAAGGTTTTATGTAAATACAGAGAAACCTCTTTTCCTCTCAGGTAATTTGAAGGATTTTTCCATCAACGCAGCCATCAACACGCCGCGCCGTGAATGAATACACGAGACATAGTCGTGTTGGTCACATCAAAGTCGCACATTTTGTAATGTGGTTTTGCTCAAAATCTACATATATTCCTACGTTATTTTTTTCTGGCAGGGATTAATTTTGTGAAGGGATATGTTATTGTTACTAGTGAATTGAAGTGATGTTAAGCTTGGAAATAAAAATATATTTTATTTACAAGAGTCGAATAAAATCCGAAATCCTACATTCTGTTCTGATATAAAAAAAATGTTGATCGTTTCAATAGGGTATTTGACAAGTTTTAGAAAACGATCTCACGTTATTGACTAATGTTTATGGAGTCCGTAGAAAGTGGATATTCATCATTCTGTTGTGTATTTGAGTACAAATAACCAAATCAAAAACTCCATCTTCAAGTTGCCGCGAAAACGTTTCTCTGGACAATATGGCGCCCTGCTAGTGGGTGACGTCACACGACTGTTATTAAAACGTCAATGTAATGTCACTTTAACCGGAAGTTTACTAGCGTGTGACGTCATTTTAGGCTCCGCCAATCCCTAGCGTCACGTGACAATAGATAAGAAAACTAATATTTTTTACGTGGGTTTTTAGTAAAATTATGAATATTCTTTTTGTAAAAAAAGTAAAAACCCCTGCCAATATTCATTTTAAACACAGATGCTAACAATTGGCACTTTATTTTTAATACTGTCAAATACCCTATTCGTAGATTCGTAGTAAAGTTTTAGGCTAAGTAGAATATTTGTATCTGTTTTAAAAAGGTAGTTTAATAAAAAATATTATTTCGCTTCCAAATGCCAACTTACTGGGTTTTACTATATTTCTTATCCTACTAATAACATAAAAGTGAAAGTTTGTGTTTTTTACGCTTAAACGATAGAATTTGGATGAAATTAGGTACGCTTATAGTTTATGACCTGGATTGAGACAAAGGATAACGCAGACGAAGTCTCGGGCGGCCCCTATAAATTGAAAACAAAAGATGATTAAAAAAGAACCAGTAGAATGAAACATCCTCATATATAATATTTCAGTTAGTTTACATTCTAGAGAATCTTATTCTTTTCGGTCAATTACCTTCATATAAAGGTCATTGTTTTCGGTTATCAAAGAGAGAGCTACTTAATAAAGATTTTAATATGGGTTTTTAGCACGTAAAAACCGTAATATTTTATTGTTGGGTTTACATTTGAAGAAAGGTTATCGTTATTAAAAATATCAAAAAGTTAATTACGATTAAAGGGGAATTTTAAATTATTCTTTACATTAAATGCAACGATATTAAGTAGACTAGATACACCGCGTGCGCTCAAAATGTGTCCCAATCAAGAAGTGCTTGAACACCACTCAAGCACTTCATGGTTCAAGTCACGTGCGGACCGTTGAAAAGTCAAGATGCCGAAGAGCTCCGTGAACAATGCGAAAAAATACTTATAGTATATAAAGTGTCGTTTTTTCGACAGATATCTAATCAATGTTTGTTAATTTAACGCATTTGAAGCAAATTTTGTACTAATACTTACTATAAACTGATTTAAAATATAAAATATTTGTCATATTCATATGCATGGTCGGTTATATAGCCATCTCTTTTCGTCGCGGTCTGTGCTATATTGCTAATAGCGCATTCAGAATTTTAGGCGTAGAGTCATAGAAATAAGGTCTATATTCTTCGGCATATAGCAATAAGTCGTAAAATTTTACATTCTTGTATTTCGAACTGTCATAGCTATTTAACGCATGCGTTTTAATTTAGACCTTTTACAGTATGCAAAGTGATTTTCAATATATAAATAATGCCTTATATTGTTTTTGACAACTCGATCATTTTATTCCCTGGAACATTAAAATGTACCTTTTGGACAGGTTTCGGCCACGATTTTTTTCGTGTTGTTGTATCTAGACTATTTAATATCGTTGATTAAATGTCTTTATTTTAATATGTTTGGATTCATTAAACCTTCTAATATGATTTCTTGTATTCAATAAATAAATATTAATAGAAGGTCGTATTAGGTTTTGTTTTTATTTTATTTTTTAAACAGAACAAGCTGACAGTCTACCTGCAGGTAAGCGGCCAGCATTTTTTTCTGTAAAAAGGGAACAAGTTATATATGTAGCTTTGTTAATATGTATATAAATTCGTATTTAGCTTTATACCGCCGTTCGTGTTTTTCATTTTTCCCAAAGGTTGACTGGGAGAGAATGCTTTTAGCATTAAGTCCGCCTTTTGCACCATTGTTATACATTTTGGTCAATAAAGTTTAAAAATAAATAAATAAATAACAAGGATAATATGACCAGCCTGATGGTTAGCGGCTACCCTCCAAAGGCTCCAGACGGCGAGGAGACTGCCCCCGTGGGGAGATGCCATCCGTCTGGAAAACCTCTAGAGGCACTTGCCAATTCTCGGTTTAAGGTTCGCTGTAAAGGTAATCTGCTACCAACAGCCTCGCCTCGCTCGAACACACTTTTAGTAACGCGTAACGCATTGGCCAGCTTACCCCCCAAGTCAAGCGTGCGTAATGAAGTTTCACTTCAAAAATGTGTGCACGGACATCTGAAAAACACACACACACACATGTGAAACTTCTTTTCTTCAATAACCTAACATTAGGCGATGCATAATGCATTGAGGAATGGAGCAGCGCACGCATCACTCATACACACATCAAAAGTGTCTAGGGATCAAGCATTTTTATGCGGATTTCTTGAGATTGAGATGTGGCTTTGTAATAAATTTATGATTTTATAAATTTATATGGATCCTTTTTGGTGCATTTCATAATTTGAATCAGGAACTGTGAATCAAATTCGAGTAAAAGATGAAAATCAGCTGTCAATATTTTCCCTATAAAAACATACAACGCATTGAAGACATTATTAGTGCTACTGTTTCCCTACTACTGATTAAAACCAACGTTATTATGGAGCGGCGACGTCATTTAAGCAGGGAAGAAATGCTCAGAGCCGTGGGAATGATAGAAGCTGGTTCCCGGCAACGTACTGTGGCTTTAGCTCTGAATACAAGTCAGAGTGTTATCAGTAGACTTTGGACACGATACCGAAGCACTGGTACCGTGGCTGAGCGCCATGGAGGACGGTATCGCTGCACCACACGGAGACAAGACCGATACATTCAAATCTTAACTCGAAGAGCTCCAACAATAACCGCCATGATGTTAGCCGTGAGGCTTCATCACTCTTCAGGGAACTTAATTAGCGACCAAACAGTCAGAAACCGCTTGCATGAAGTGAACCTTCATTCCCGAAGACCGCTACGGGTACCACCTATAGCAATGCACAATCGTAGGATTCGATATCAATGGGCTCTTGAACACAGAAATTGGGCAGAAGAACAATGGCGTTTCGTGTGCTTTTCTGATGAGTCTCGTTTTGGTATGAGACCGGATACGAGACGTATACGACACTGGAGAACCCCTGGACGCCAACAGCGATTAAAATCCTGCCAGGAAGTCCATCCTTATAGTGGTGGAACCATCATGGTATGGGCGGGTATTTGGATCGGCGGAAGAACTGAGTTGATTTGGATCAGAGGCAACCTCAACGCTCAAATTTATGCTGAGACGATTGTATCAGACGTCATCGTTCCTCTACAAGTGCAAATCGGTCCCTTATTTCAGTTAATGCATGATAATGCACGACCGCACACCGCAAGAGTTGTAAGACAGACTCTCGCCGCAGCTAACATCAATGTCCTGCCCTGGCCTGCTCAGTCGCCAGACTTGAACCCGATTGAGCATGCATGGGATATGCTACAGAGAAGAGCTCTGCCGAATATGGAGGGTATCCAGTCGCAAGAAGACCTTTTTTTGTTGTTGCAACGAACATGGGCGGCTATTCCACAGCGTGATTTGGATGAACTCATTTTGAGTATGCCAAACCGATGTTCTTGTGTTGTTAGTGTTCGCGGTAGAAAAACGGATTATTAATTGTTTAAGTTACCCAATAAAATTTTAGAGAAAACTGTTATTTCAGTCTTTTTTTCGAACTTTTGTGTTAGTGGTTCAAATGTCAAAAATCCCTTTATTAGGAAAATGGCAAATTTCTTTATTAATGCAAAGGTGACTTGGTTTATCGTTACTGTGACAAACGAAAACACTTTATTTGATGAATCCTTAAAGAAAATTTTAATTAATATCAATCAGGAGAAAAGTTATTGCAAAAATATATGTTGATCCCTAGACACTTTTGATGTGTGTATATATGTATGCTAAGAAAGAAAGGATTTTGATCAATTCTACCCCCAAGGGGATAAAATAGGGAATGAAAGTTTGTATGAAACTTTGTCAATTTTAAACCGATCGGGCTGGGACTTTGCATGCAGGTATAAGAGGAATCATAGATGAATGTCATTGTGTATAATACAAGTCTGAGAACAAAAACTGTAGTCTACACTACAGCTCAACACCGAAGCGAAGCGAGGGCGAGCCATTTGTAAGTATATAAATATCTAGTGACTTAAGGACTTTTTGCTGTATCATGTTTTTACCCGACTGCGCAATGCAAGAGCGCGAAGCGCGACGCGCAGACAGGGTATAGTGTTTAACAGTCTACATACTTCAACAGCCGAGACCCATTAGATATTCAAGAATACATAATATTTTTCAATAATGGGTCCCGACTGTTAAAGTAGCTTTCTTCCATATTAACAGAATTATAGACTACTGGACTTGTTTTTTCTTTTTAGTTTTTATTTGAAGTATAATTAAGCAGTCGGGTTTTTTGATTTTTTTACCATTTTTTTTACTTGAGGATTGTAACGAAACTCGAGATCAGTGTATTCGGATCACGCCCCATCTGGCGATGTTATCGGCGCCAGCTCAGCCTTCCATCGCACTCAGGGCAAATGGAACACGTTTAAGATACGATGTTATAGAAGAAATACCAATCCCATGCACGGCTTTTATAGGCCCGCCAGCAATTTTTCTCCACAGGCAACCTCGAAGGAAGTGCTTACATCTTCCGTGAGTTATACGCAATCCAAATTAGGGGCGTGGTGATTTCTTATTGCTAGACGTTGTTATTCAATTTATAATAGTAGATTAAATACCAAGGGGATAAAGAATTGTATTATGCCACGATTAGCATATTGAATTCTGAGTGAAATGAATTCTGTAGTTAATTTTATTAAGAAGAAGTTCAGTTCGAAAAGTTTGTGAGTGTGTATGTTTATTACTTCTTCACGTCTAAGCGGCTGGAACAAATTTAATACAATTTGATATGGAGTTAGCTGACACCCTGGATTAACACATAGACTACGGTTTACTACGGGAAAATATCCCTTATAAACTGCGGATAACACCGCGGGGCACAGGTAGTCCTGAATAAAGCGAAGTATTTGAGTCTGCCCAAGACTAAGACAAGTTACACACTAATCTTCTATATACCGCAGTGGCGAAGCCTCCTTAGAACACGATTCCTGCCGGCTTACCTTGCTAGATTCTAATATATTCAAGCACAAGCGACCATTGACGTATAAAAACGTTAATGCAAGTGACATAATTACATTGCGCGCTTTGTATAAATATTATTCTATATGCTGGGTACAAAATACGCAGTGTATTTGAAACAGTTTTTTCATGCGACCGAACATGCTTGCTGTACAGTTGTTAGTATTCACTACCTTCCCCATACATGACATCACTGGTATTATATGAACCGTGCATGTCGAGTATGATAAAAGTGGCTTTAAAAAAAATATAAAGTACACATCACATACACGCTGATTATAAATTTGACATTTCGTACTAGCTGGGGGTATTGTCCCCTAGCACGAACCAATATCGAATTCGTATCGTTTGCGAGTCCAAAATGGCATTGTCAAATGTGTACTGATTTTAAGTTCTCGTTACGTACTTTGTGCCGCTACTGTTCAAGTTTCCATACAAAATTTGACATTGACATTTCGGTTTGCAAACTATTCGAATTCGATAATGGTACGTGCTAGGGGTACTGTTCTTGCACGTTTATAATACAATACTGTACGACATTAGAACAAAGGACGGAGTACTTATGGCTCAATTACACTTGCCCGTATTTTGGTGCACGAAAGACATTACATGAATTCGGGCACCCGAAGCAATATTTACACTGGCAAACGGGCTGGCAGACGGTGTGGGGTAACCAAAACGAGAACTAACCTAATACGGGCGTACTCGTTTTCGTTTATTTACACTGATGGCACAATAACACTTGGTCTTGGCCAATTGAACTCGGGTAAACGACTAAGTGTAAATGAACGAAGTCGATTACGTACGGCTAGATTTCCTTTTGTTTACCTGACACCGTCTTCCAGCACGTATTCCAGTGTTTTTTTTTAATACAATTACTCCATAGGCGTATGCCCATGCCATTATTTAGTTTGACTTTTTTTAAGTTTTGTTATATACATTTGTTTGTGCACTCAGTGCGGCCTTTTATATTTAATCATGCAAACATGCGGCATGCTCACTTATGTCTACTTAACTAATATAAATTTGGACATATTGTCCATCCCCTTTTTAATGAATATTCTATTATATGTATACGCTTTTTTTTTTATTTGTTTTTTTTTTCTTTTTTTTTCTTTATTTTTTTTTTTCACTTATTATCTATTGTACATGCTTTGTGGAATAAAAGGATTTTCAGTTTATTCTATTTGTGTACCTTGTGTTATGTTTTTGCGGTCTCGGGCTCCTGCGTGAGTTCCCTCTCCTACTCATCGCACGCAAGGGCCCTAGTTTCGCTATCTTTTTGGTAATTATTTAAATTTATTTGTTTATATGGTATCGTATTCCAGTGTTAATATTGCTTAGGGTGCCCGAATCACCTGAATACGGGCTATCGACCAGATGTAATAGGCTAGTTTACACTTTTTGGAAATATGTTTTAAATGGTTAATAATTGTTCAATTAGACCGAACAAAAATTTATCGTAATTTTTTTTTTACCTAGAAAGCTACAAAACTTTAATTTTAAAATAGATTTTTCATGGACATACAAAAACGCTGTCGGCCATTTTAGTCTATAGATTATCTATGGTATGATGGGAACAATAGTATACAAACAACACTCGCAAGCACTTCGGATATAACCTATCTGAATTTACATTACAAAACCATGATTTCTAATAGATTTTATGATAAATATAGTAATTATCATGATTGTATTATACGAGAATAAAGAAACACATCGTTAAAAACTCCAGAAATGTTGTGGTTTCAATTTTTAAGGTTATGAATGTACCTGCTAAGTCAAAGAGTTTTGTCGTTTCTGCTTTCACAAATCCGGCATTCAGCATTAATTTCAATCCGGCATCAAGAAAACCAATAAACGGATACTTTTCTTCAAGATATAAGAGTTTTTAGATATATTTTAGTCGGACGAAAGAAACCACAGTAACACGACAATGACGTTCAGTTGTTTTGCTATTATGTTGAAGTCACAATCATGGTTGACAGCGTTTTTAGTGTTTAAAAAGCATAGACTAAAAAACTGTTTTTCAAATTAAATTACTACAGCCATCTTCTAATATTATGAAGTGAAATCCAATGTATTTAGGTTCCTCATACCAAAAATTATAAGAAATAAAGATTTGTATAGTGCAATTTGACATGAGTCAACTAGCCTATTGCGGCATTAGTCGTTTACCCGAATTCCATTAGAACTCGTATTCCGGCTAGCGACCCAGTGTAATCGCGCCACTCGAAGTAGCAGATGCTGTTTTAGAAGCTATCTCGATGCAGATATAAAATGGAATGTTCCTATAATCGAACAGATGACTGTGCAAATGGCGTAAATGGGAAAATACAATGTTGCTAGCGAACGGGCTCGTTAGAAAAGTGCGGGATTAAAACTATTTATCCTACGAGGCAAATTGATTTTTATAGTACCGTCTTCAGAAAGCAATGGGTAAGACCAAATAGTGTATTGATAAAACCTTATAAGTAGGTAATAACATGTTACTCTATTTTCGGTAGTAGACGTAGTTCCACTTTTTTGAATCGCGGTAGCGTTTGATTGCAGCAATTTTATATAAGGCTCAATGCATATATTTTGAATTCGAACTTTTGGCAACAGTGTAGTTCATAGTCCTTCGAAGTAAATTGGCTGAGAGTACCGAATAACATTGCTGCAGCTACCGAGATGGTTGCAGTAATTTAGTGTTATATGACAGGTAAGCCTGTTGTAGTTAAATAAGTTGATAAAACTCGACCAACTTTCATCATCATCATAATCAGCCTATTAATGTCCCCACTGCTGGGGCACAGGCCTTCCCTATGAATGGAATAGGGAGATTGGGCCATGACCCACCATGCCGGCCTGCAAAAAATGCATTTTTTTCGCAATAAAGCTGCAATGTGGATGTCCTAGATAGAGACTTATTATAATAAAATATTACTATGTTTCGTCAAATATATTGAAAGTCAACAACCTTTCCAATTTGATTGTGTGTCATGCATGATGCGATCAGCCCACGTGTTTAACCTGACGCGAGTTTAACATTTTTTACCCATACAAAAAAGTGTACAACGCCGCTAAAGAAGTTTTCACTTCAATAATAATAAAGATTTTTGTATTCTGTATGGTATTGTGTGGAGAAGAAATAAAGTGTATATTTTACAATTAATTATGGTCATAACACTCATGGTCACATTACAGTAATTTTCGTTATCCTTGATAACACACGGTAGTAATTCTGTTAATAACAAAAAAAAATAAACGTAACCTAACCTTTAGGTTACCAAATGCATTTTTTAAATATAAAATATATAAATATTTCCAACACACTCACACCAATTAGCCTAGCCCCAAAGAAAGCACTGTAAGGCTTGTGTAATGGGATGCTAGGATAACGGATAGAATACATATATGGGTCAGGCCGTAAATTTTGCCACATTAGTTATAACATAACTCTCCGCCACATTTTAAAAAAAAAGTACGGTAATTACATTTTTTCAATAACAGAATCATATTTCCTCACAAATGGTGAATCGCGATCAATTAAAATATTTAAATATCTTCAAAACCTTAGAAATTTATAAAATATTTTGCTACAAAAAGCGATGAATTTTTCGTAAAATACGCTTATCCGTCCCGGTAGAGGTGCACTTTGAGCATCAGTAAAATCAAAAATAAAAATCATTTTGATAGTCTGTTTGCTTTTACGCTATACAATAATAGTTAGCTAGCCACATTTTAAATATCGTTTCGTATTACCTAAGAAATTTCATAAAATTTCATAAAACAATTTTGCGTTACCATTTTGCGTCACTCTGCGCTATGGACTCGTAGAAATTTTTGCGACACAATTGCGCTATTTGTGGCAAAATCTACGGCCTGACCCATATATAAGTATATTTATATAAAAATATATATGCACTACCATAAATGGAGTACAAACGATCGTATTAATCGCTCAAACATCTGCCCCCACTGGGATTCGAACCCTTCGAGTAGGCGACACCTTGAAACCCGTACATACCACTCGGCCGCGGAGGTCGTCAAAGGTAATATTTATATTTTTTTGAGGATCGTTTAATTATTTCCTTAGTCAAATTTTAAGTCCTCTGACGGATGGACAGGGGTTTCATCATTATCATCATCGACCCATGCTCGTCCACAGCTGGACATAGGTCTCCCCTAATACACACCACTGCTCCCGATTTTCTGCCACTCTCATCCAGCTCACTCCAGCCAGCCTACGAATGTCATCATCCCATCTTGTCTCAGGGCGTCCCACACTACGTTTACCGAGTCGCGGCGGACAGAGGTTTAGTAAATGGTAACAGTGTTCTGTAATTAAATTGTAGTGACATTTTTCTATTAAACTGTCTTCTTTCATTCTTAGAAATGCTAATAAGAGTATTTTTTGTTCAAAGATACTCAACATCCTACTGATATCGCATGTTTTCATAGCACAATAGGCAGACAAAATGGTTTGCCGCCGAACCACTTACGTCTGCGCTTTCCATTCCACTGATACCGTGGAAGTAGCAGTGATGCATCTTGTCGATATTAAAGTATCGATAGTTTATCCACTCAAACTTTTGTCATGTATTGTGTGAACCATGGTAGGTATCATTAATAAATGTATAATGTTGTCTTCAAACGATTTACTTTGCTCTCTTTTCAACTGATCTTCTGCAAGAGTATTTTTGGCCAATATTCCATCAATACTTTTTTAGGTATAATTTATCTGAGCATCAGTCGTAGACACATAATAGGAAGTTGTGCTGAAACGTCAAGTTTATTGAAGTTTATTAATGAAAAACTATTTTTTAATTGGGAATTTCTTACATGTGATGGTTGTTTGCTATTTAAGTTATTTGATAATATTCCTCTTTAACTATAGAAGAGTTATTAAAGTGAGGAGCGCGGAACCGTCATTGTGGTTAAGATGATGGGTGCAGACCGGGCTCTCGTTTTTATCTCTTTACCGGCCTCTTCTCTTCATGAGAAGCATTTACTCGTTTATTTGATTATTACGATTTACGTCCTTTTCGTTTAATTAATTGCAAAGAAGTTAACTGGAGTTATTTTCACGGGAGTTATATTACCGCACACTAGCAAACGTAAATTGTTTCGGTATAGATGTGGTCTTCTTCAATAAAACTCGGTGATTTTATGTATCATTTCCCTTTATGTAATTGATAGAGTGAATTTAACAGAGCAAGATATATTTTTAAAGGTCATTATGGTATTGTTGGTAAAACAGTTGAATGAATAGGTACAAAGGCGACATCTATGGCAAATCCTCAAAGCACGTGGTGGGCTTGAAACCGGCAGTGATTGATGTTTCGTACGGGCTACGTATTCATTCCAATAGACGGCACCACCCGGTGAATAACTTCACTTGTTATTTTTTGCTTTGCTACAATTTTGTACGTTCTTTTGTATATATATATATGGCTTATGCGGGCGCGAACACAAATATTCTTTTATGTCACTAGTTATCAAGCAATAAAATTGTGTTTACTCACCGATACCCAACATTTTATTAGCACAATTATTTCACAAACACCAAATATAAATGATCGATACATGCACATTATGAATGTTACAACCCTAATAGAAATATAAAGCTCCTTATACCACAAATAAAATACACCAAATTCTTCTGAAAAGCTTATTGGGCATGTATAACAAAAGAGTTTTAATACGAGATACCGCGCTGTTATGAAATTTCCCGTCAAAAGAAAAGTCCCAATCCGCCCGGCTGTAGGTAACTTTATGTTCTTTGCCTTGCTACTTTTTACTTCTTTATCGTGTTTAATATTTTTTAATGAACGCTCTTTGCTCTGGACTCAAATCGCTCAACTTTTGCACAGACTATGAGCGGGATTATAAGAGTGTTATGAAATTATTTCTCTCTTGCATGGTTCTGTGTAAGGTATAGGTTACATTGTTCAGGATTTGGCTATTGTTGATATGAACACTTGCTTTATTAAACATACGTACTTTCAATGAAAATACTCCTTACCCCTTATTAATAAACGAAGAATACGAACTTCATGTTTTGTCTCCGTTCATTGAAATACAAATGGCATTTGAATGTTATGAACAAAATACGGCGTAACTAGTCTAATCTTGTTCCTGGTTTATTGAGGTTAGGCCCACTTGCACGTAAATCTTGAGATAGCATAATAACTCCGAGTTTACTAACTCAAAGTAATTTTTTTTTAACTCGAGTTTATCTTGCACGTACAGAAAATAACCTCGGGTTTACTAACCCAACAATTTTATTTTGCATGATGGCAATTATTTCAGTCAAATTCTTACAGCCGGCTAAATACAAAAGAGTGAATAATGAATGACTGTATTGTTCTCTCTTTCACACAATAGTATCTTGCATATGTCTCTTTCGTAATGTCAAAATTGAAAAGACGTGGTGTTTTTGGGCGTTTAAGTTGAATGGCGGCCTGTAATTTGTTTGTCAAATAGGTGTTTGCATACCGATTGCATGGTGTTTTTAAAGTACCTATCTATCTCGTAAGTTTGTATTGGGGAACAACAATTTCGTGTGGTTTTATTTTGTAAAATTAAGAAGAAATCTCGTTTACGTGTTCCGAATTTTACAAGTAGTGTCAGTTTACTTCTATATGATATTTTATACAAGTATAAAAATATTATTAAAATATAAAAAAAACTTACGGCACTACTATTCTTCAAAAACAAAAAGCTTCTATGAAATGATTTGTATCTCTGCAAATTAAAACGGTCAATTCGTTCTGCCACTCTTCGATTTCCTCCTCCTGTACTTATATAGTCGACAATTTCTTCGTCATCATCAGAAAACAAAAAGCCGTCCATCATTCAGAAATAAATAAAATAAAAGGTTATCTCTATAAAAACACACAACACAGCCTATAATTACCTTTAACAATTTTGACGTTTCAAACCTCGAGTTAGCAATTTAATCCTCTAACTTCAGCGGGTTTATTATTTAATTATTTAACCTAAGGTTTAGTGTTAACTCTTGGCAGTGCAAGAAAAAATATTTTTTTAACCTCAGTTTAATAGTTAACTTGAAGGTAAATAAATTAACCCGGAACGTGCAAGTCGGCCTGGTATATCTTCAATGGTGTAACGTAATGTAAAACCAATAGATCATATACACTAGAATTAAAATTTCTTAATCGACCATGGTCTTATCCTCCTTTGTTAAAAAAACGGGTTGACTTTAGTTTTTTAATAACCCCACAGGAACCTAATATTAATTGTAGTTTCATTTAAATCCATCCATTAGTCCATTCATTCATTGGAGTACACAATTGTTACCATCACTGTGACAACGCCGGCATCGATTTTTAAAATGACATGCGCTTTTTAAACAATGTCAGAGAAAATTACAATTAAAGAATATAAATCTCTTACGTGAAGAACGCATTTCTAAAGTGTTTTGCAATAAAGTGAAAAAGCACTTGAAAATAAAAAGGCTTGATAATTCATGTTAGACAAGATCTATTTAAACATGATTGTTACTTAGAAGCACTTCAAGAGAGCTTTTACTTAGACAACGGTGTTTTTCATTTTCTTTCAGCTAACATTATTAAGTGTGAGAACTAATTAATTTTTCATTGCACTTTATTACAAACTGATTAAATAACGGCACTCAGAGTGAATACAATAGAATTTAATCATTGTAAATCACATGGTAAGGTAGTGACAGCAATGACCGGTAAGAATCTTAGATTAAAACAAAAAGGGTAGCTACGGCATTCGCGGCTGAAAAGTGATCTGCTTAAATTGAAATAAAGGTACATGACCATAATTCGCTTTAGTCACAATTGGACATTCAAGCACGCTGCATGTGCTCTCATCAATATAACAATATTGCGTATATTCTGTGTTATGAAGATAAAACAATGCCTTCGATCCTTTTATAAAGAACACGGATGTATTGTTTTAAACTTTCATGGTCACTAACATTATAGTAATATAAGTTATTTACGGGATTGTTACCATGTACCTTGTTTTTAGAGAGTTTCCGATATTTCGGCACTGTTGCAAGCGCTATGATTACGGAGTAACTGAAGTAATAGAAGAAGAAATAATCAAAAAAGTGTCGTGTCGCGATCCGATACTGTAAGTGTTGTGTGTCGAGAATAGTGAGAAGGTGATCAGTGGTACGGGTATCGAACGCAATAAAAGACTTCGTCGGAGGGTAGACCGATATGTCTGCACAGCCTACCCGCAATTACTTTAGTTACTCCGTGATCATGGCGCTTGCAACAGGGCCGAAATATCGGAAACTCGCTAAAAACAAGGTACATGGTAACAATCCCGTAAATAACTTTTATTACTATAAGAACACAGATAGTTCAAAATCAAATAACAAATGCCTCGGCAACACTTTTCCTTCGTAAAACTGTAAAAACATGATATTCTCAAAAATCAAGGTTTGTCGTGAATGTTATTAACGTGATCGCTATTTTGTTATCAAAAAAAAAGGTAAATTTAAAAAATCAAAAAACCCGACTGCTTAATTATTCTTCAAATAAAAACTGAAAAGAAAAAAACAAGTCCAGTAATCTATAATTCTGTTAATAAGGAACAAAGCTACTTTAACAGTCGGGACCCATTAGATATTCAAGAATACATAATATTTTTCCACAGTGGGTCCCGACTGTTAAAGTAGCTTTGTTCCTTATTAACAGAATTATAGACTACTGGACTTGTTTTTTTCTTTTCAGTTTTTATTTGAAGAATAATTAAGCAGTCGGGTTTTTTGATTTTTTAAATTTACCTTTTTTATTTCACACTTTTTAGTTAGTATTTTAAGACGGTATATACCGTAGTCTTGTTACTTCAGTAAGGGAATTAATATCGCGGGAATTATTAAGTACTTTGCGTCGGTCTAAAAGATTGATTTATTAAGACATATAAAGACTTTACCAGCGGGGTCAAGGCTACAGATGGGCCTCAATTTTCGCAAAAATGTGTGAAGTTAAATCAAGTCGTTACATAAATATCTCTAATGTATGTAAATTTTACAGTAAACTAGCACTTACTCAAAAAGTCATCTTTTGTTTATGTTTTTTTTAATAGTTTAGCAGTAAATATAAAATTCATTTACTTTTATTCGTCGACTATTTAAAATTGGCAGTGGCTGCATTGTCATGTCAATGCCGGACGTCTAAGATTGTGATATACACAAATTCAGCGTCAGTCCCTAGTCTCATAATTTGATATACCTACATTCACAGAAACCCAATATGTAGATGCTAGAAGTTAACTTCAAATGTTTTTAATCACCCTATATACAATACCAATCAATGAAATGAAATGAAATGAAATGAAATGAAATGGTCATTTATTCAGTCTAGGCTGTTACAAGCACTTGTGAAGGTCAAGAAGCTACGCCATCGGTTCGCAAAACTACGGCGGGAGACCTTGTACTGAGAAGAACCGGCAAGAAACTCAGCAAGGGCTGTTTTTTTCTCCCTGTATTGTTATATACAGTGTCGTCAATTTGAAAAATTACTTCAGAAATACGTCTGAAGTCACTTTCCATTACATCATCTAGAATATAAATAGTTACAATTAATTTTATAGTTAACATTTTAAGTAGTATATAGGAAGCGGCATTAGATAGGTACAATATTACTGTTATGAAAAATGAGTAATACCCATTTAATATCAAATTATAAGAAACACTATGTCCATGCATTACGATCATTTAGATAATCATCAACTTTATAATAGCCCTTACTCATAAGAGTATTTTTGATCTGAGATTTAAATTTAGTCAGTGGAAGCTCAATCAGATCTTGGGGAACTTTGTTAAACAATGCAATACTACAACCCAGAAATGAACCTCTTGATTTTTGGAGTCTGAAACATGGAACGGCAAGCTTGTTCTTAAATCTCGTGTTAAAGTTATGTGTTTGACTTTTTTTTGCAAATTCATCATAGTTTTTTCTTACATATATTAAATTTTCATAAATGTATTGCGACGCCAGTGTTAAAATATTAATTTCTTTAAATTTTTCTCTAAGGGATTCTCTTGCCTTTAAATTGTATATGGCGCGAACAGCTCTCTTTTGCAGTATGAAAATACTTTCGATATTAGCGGCTGAGCCCCACAACAAAAGGCCATATGACATAACACTGTGAAAGTAACCAAAGTAAACTAATCTTGCCGTTTCCACATCAGTTAAGAGTCATCTTTTTAACAGCGAAAGCTGCAGAGCTCAATCTACTTGACAAGGCATCAATATGAGGGGATCCTCATGCAGACGAGAGTCTAAAGTAATACCCAGAAACTTTGTAAAATCCACTAACTCTACAGGCTGGTCATTTATTTTTATACTAGTATTAACCTGCCTCACATTAGGTAGAATAAACTTAACGCATTTTGTTTTACTGGAGTTAAGTTTTAAATTATTTACCGTAAACCAGTGAAGGACTTCAGAGAGAGCACAATTTACTTCGTCATAACAATCATTTCCTCTTCTAGCTTTAAACAATAAAGAGGTGTCATCAGCAAATAGTACTGTCTCACACAAATCTCTTGTAAAGTGAGGAAGGTCATTGATATAAATAAGGAAAAGCAATGGGCCCAATATTGAACCCTGGGGCACGCCCATAGAAATGGGTGCTCCTGTAGACTCAGCTTCATTTATAACTACTTTCTGAATCCTAGCAGAAAGACGTTTATGTCGCAGGTTGAAGAAAGAAGTAATTCCCGTCTGTTGTTTTGGACAATGGTGGCAACTGCCTTAGATCACTAAATTAAATAATTATGCAATCACCAAAGCAAAGTTTATAATATTTGATTAAACTAAAGGCGCATAATAAAATTTTCATAAAGTTAGGTAGAGCACCATAGCAATCTCATTTATTATCAATTTATAGTTCTCTTTGTAGTATTCTCTAAAAAGCGTTCATATTTAACAGGTCAAAGACTTTGTGTTCGACCCTTTTTTATTGGTAGTGTAAAGCTCGAATGAAGAGTACTCCCAGTAGTGCAATCATGGCAATTATTTTCCAAATTTTTTTTTTGTTATAAAAATACCGAATAACGTGTCACTGTTAAGCACAAATGCTAAGTAACTTTTACAAATATAATCAAATAAACCTATCACTTACTTTATTTTTAAATCTTTTTCATCAATTAAATACTTATCTTATCCTAACTATCTATACTAATATTATAAAGAGGCAAGATTTGTATGTTTGTAACAAATAATCTGTCAAACTACTGATCATAAGGTAGCTACATTATTTATTATAACATTTTTCTTTATTTAAATACATTTTGTCCGAGTGACATAGGCTATATTTTATCCCGATAAATAAATTTCGCCCGTACAATGCCCGGGTGGATCACTAGTAAGTATAATATTATATTATAGATGCGAAAGTGAGTTTGTTTGTTGCGCTTCCGTGCCCTAATAGCTAAATCGAATATAATGAATTCCCATAAAGAAGTAGATGGGAACTTGGTTCTTAGCTACAACATCGCAATACTTATAGGCGTAGGGTGATGAAAGGGGTGATTTACCTATAAAAATCTATTAATTATAATTATTTACTTTGAATTTTACAGAATTATTACAAAACCATCGCGAGCTGATTAATAAATACAGGGATTCCAATAAATATGTACTTACTAGCGAAAAATGGGTTATTTGTCATTATATTAAGTAAACCTTTTTTGTAACCTTATGTAATATCGTTAAAAAAATTAAAAACACTAAAATTCTGAGTTTTTCATTAAAATTCAATAATCATAAATACCTATTATGATAATATATTTTTCATCATTTAATAAGAAGGAACTGTATCACAGTTTTAATGTTAGTACTTCGTATAGGATCAGATACTGCGAATACCCCATTTTTTTTCTTTTTTTACATAGTACACCTCGCTATCACTTTGTCATCGTTGTAACTTTTTAAATATTTGTCGAAATGACATAGTGTAAAAAGCAAAGTTTATCGTCTTTAAATATCAAAAGCGATTAAAGTATTTGTTTTGATAAAAAATGATTTGTTAATACAAAATGTGCATTTTGGAAATAGATATCAAATAATATTTTAGTTTTGATTCACTATTTTAGCGGTAATGACTTATACATTAAAAATAGATATATGGTGTCACGGACTTTTTTTTAGAACTATTTAAGAGATACATTTTCACTCTACATTACATTCATGTAACTTTTATTGTTTTTGCAGTGCAGGCAAAAATGGCTCGCAGATGGGACATTTTTTTCCGTCTTATGTGACACTTATTGCTATATATTGGCCAATTCACTCAATAACTACATAAATTATTATATATATGTAATTATCATATATGAGCTATATTACTGTTAAGTTTCATTAAAATCCATTCAGTATTTTTTAGGTGAAAGAGTAACAAAGATCCATAGAAACGTAAGATTGAAATTAAAAGCGTGTGGTTAATATACAACTTTAAAGCGTTGTAGATCCTAAACAATCATATAAAATGAAAAATGGTGTTAGGAACCTAAATATGATTTTTGATTATCTAGACAGTGATACCCCACTCGACATATTTTGTCAACTTTTTTTCTTTACTTCGTCACAATATGGCGCCTAATTTTGCCCATATTGAATTTTGATTACTATCATATCTTTAGTAGCACTCCCATGATTGAGACAAATCGATTGATGTATGAATCATCAAAATCGGTCCAGGCGTTTGGTCTCTAGTGTGCCACAAAGGAACAAACATACATATATAGACTGTTAAACACATAACCCTGTCTGCGCGTCGCGCTTCGCGCTCTTGCATTGCGCAGCCGGGTAAAAAAAAAGGACAACAATTTACTGCGTTGAAGCGCATAGTTCTGTCTCGCTCGCTCGATTGTATGTTTATATTCAGACGTGTGCGTGTGTGAGAGTTGCTTATGTAGTTGAGTCGGATCATATTTTATTTGATGCTAGTATGAGCGTACCGTATCTTCCCTTTTTGTTTTAATCTAAGGTAAGAACCATTTTTCGCTGTGATAGCCGACCACTAAATATGGTAACACCAAGCGTCAATAGATGGTGTTACATATTTAGTGATCGATTATGGTCGGTCATTGGATGGGTGACCAAAAATTACTATCTAGAGCTCCTTCTTGCTTCGGAAGGCACGTTAAGCCGTTGGTCCCGGCCGCATCTGCATCTTGTATGCCACCCCTATAACATAAGAATTATGACTTTTTAAAATTTTCAGTCTCCATTTAGGAAATTTTCAATTCAACAAAATTCCATATAAACAAACCCAAAATTTTCATATTTCTGATGATAAAAGAAAGAGGTTGGTTAAACCGCTAGCGCTCATGAAGGATCGAGGTCCAACCAGATTTGACTGGATTTGATGCAGCTTTTCCGTATGGCTGTACTTTTTGAAAGTTCGCAAAGTAACCACATTGAAAAATTGTCTTCGCATTGTTGAAAACGTATAATACTATTTGGGGAGGGAAGAATCTTTTCATAGGATTTAGGGGGAAAGGGGATTTTTTTTTTCGATTTACTATTTTGGGTTCCTAGCCCAAAGAATGCCAACGCAAAATATCCAATAATCCGTTGCTGCTGTCCTGTCTGTCCGTTTGTGTATCATGAAAATTAAGAGTGTCACTATTGAAAATTTATGAGTTTGTGTTTCGTCACACTCACGGCTTATAAAATACAAAATAAAGGACATTGGGCAAAAATGTATGGACGCTGCACCCACGTCCGCCACGGCTTAAACTACATTTGTTTGAAAGATAGTATAGTCATGATCATCTGTGCCAAAGCGCATCAAATTCCATCCCAGGGCTCTTTAGTTATTTTGGGTCAAATAGGTACAAGTACTATAACGAACGAACATTAATGAAACAAGGGAATTAATTTTATTACTTAGTTCGACCGTACGTAGAGGGCTCAGGTGTTATGGGAGTACTTCACAAGGTGCAAGGGTGCCCCCTTATGTTATCTGCCACGCTAAAGTAAATCCAAAAATTCCCGCATGGGTTTGGGTTTTTTCAAAGAGTCTGTTCGTTATAGTAAATTGTCTTCTATGTAAAACGGAACGACCCCAAATCACACAAACTTGTCCACGCTTCGGAGAAAACATGATTCCAGTTCATCCATACTAATTGACAGAACCGATAATCGTGTTCCGATGTCCAAAGCGTGTTAGATAAAAATCAATCAAGTAACAGGGAGCGCACAATCACAACGAAGTAAGATGAGTCGACTATTTGCAACTGCAAGTCCTTCAACCCCCGTAAACCGTTTTGTGGTTGCTCAGTAAGTGCAAGCGCAGAATGGTCGGCAGGCTTTGTCGTATGTCTGTTTGTAGAGTACGATATGGCATATTATTATGGTTACTAATAATATAAAATGAAGGTACTATAAAATTAATTTTTTTAGCTACTTAAATATGCCCATGTGTCATATCTTTTGACTACCAGGATATTTTTTAAGGTATCATATCTTTTGACTCCCAGGATATTTTTTACGGTGTCATAATAAAAAAGGCTAGTTTTTCATAAATCTATCGATTTATACTAATTACACTGTTGGCGGAGCTGAGTGTGTTTTGCCCATTGTCCTTTAACACCAGAACCGAGTTTCTTCAGTATTTTTGCTACGCAATAGAACCCTCAGTTTACAACTCCAAGTCACGCTAGATCGATTTTAGGATACTAAGTCTCCACTGTCCGTTTATTTTTCTGTCTCACCAGGCTGTATCTCATGAACCGTGTAGGGTAGACAGTTGAAATTTTTATATATGATGAATTTATGTTGCCACTATAATAAAAAATACTAAAAACAAAACAAAAATATATACATATTTAAGACTCCCGTACAACAAACGTGTTGGTTGACGGTTTTTTGCTCTATATTAATAACGGGCTTATGTGACGCATGAAATATTCACAGATTAAGTAGTTGTATATTCACTTTAAAAATAAATAAAAAAATGAATATTTAAGGGAGTCTCCCTTTAATATCTATTGCAATGTAACATACGTGTTTTTTTGCCTTTTCCTGCATAGTGTCTAATGCTGTATAGATAATGTTACGGAACCCTTCGTGCGTGAATCCGAATAGCACTCGGTAGTTTTTTTTAACGCCGCAGTTTGAAAAGGCCGTTCGTGTTGAGTTTTTGGCGGGATTTCATCGAGTGTGGTTGGCGTCTTATTTTAATTATTCTTAAATTCGTTCATACTGGGTATTGTGAAATAAAATTGGTGTGATTTTGTGTTACAATTGTCTGCGTAACTGAAGAATTAGTAGAATCGTCAAAATATGCGCTATTCCGGTCAAGTGGACGTGAGAATTTCATTGTAGTATTGACTACCTCACAGAAGCTTATCGAAAAAGCCAGCTCGATACATTTCGTGCCAAACACTTCAAGAAACAGTAGAATACGTCACACCGACATTCTAATGTAAAAAGAAAAACAGAATAATTTAACTTATGACTAGGCTGTATGGGCATTGTTCCCCTTGCCTTCCCTGAAAAGGGAGAACTTGGCCCTCTTGATGTTGACACTAACAGCTACGGCATTTTCAATTAGTACCAGGTGGTTCAATAAAGCTGTGCCCGGTTGGTACTCACTACCGACGGTGTTAATTTGCGAGAGTGCCGTTAAATTGAAAGGTTAATTGTTGAACGGAAAACCTTAACAAATATCAAATTGATTATTTCCCATATGAAAGAATTTAATTAAAAGTGATTCGTGCTCGCATTAAAAGGGTTTGTATTACCAATTCATCACACAATATTTAACAATAGGGTATTTGACAAGTTTTAGAAAACGATCTCACTGTTATAGACTAATGTTTATGGAGTCCGTAAAAGAGGATATTCATCATTCTATTGTGTATTTCAGTTAAAATAACCAAATCGAAAACTCCATTTTCAAGTTGCCGCGAAAACGTTTCTCTGGATAATATGGCGTCTTACTAGTGTGTGACATCACACGACTGCTATTAAAATGTCAAACGATACAATATAATGTCACTTTAACCGGAAGTTTACTTGCGTGTGACGTCATTTTAGGCTCCGCCAATCCCAAGCTTTTGCGCCACGTGACAATAGATAAGAAAACTATTATCTTTTTCGTGGGTTTTTAGTAAAATTATGAATATATTTTTTGTAAAAATAGTAAAATCCCCTACCAATATTTATTTTAAACACAGATGCTAACAATTGGCACTTTATTTTTAATACTGTCAAATACCCTATTATAAAGCGGCGCAAATATTCAGCTCTCAATGATAACTACATATTTGTGTCGTTTGGTGTTGAGACTATGGGGCCATGGGGTCCAAGCGCTCGTTCTTTCTTTAAGGAGTTGTCTAAGGCCCGTATTACAGAATGACAACTAAGTGTTGATCTTTACTTGAGAACAGTTAGTAAGGGATATCGTTATGTGCTATAGTATTTAGCGACAGCCCTTTCTAACTATGCTCTAAACTAGATTCATTGAGTGCTCAATGAGTGTTTTATTATATGCTATTAATGTGTATTTATGTTTATTTAATGAGATTTTCTTATTTACACATAATTTTTTATATATACTGAAAGGAATCAAATTAACATCAGCACCAGTATCCAATTTAAAATTACATACTAATGAATTTTCCAGTAATAAATTTTGAGACCAATCAACTTTGTTTACATTACTTACTGTATTAATCACAAATTCCTCATCATCTTCTTCTACAGAATCGATCTCGGTTACATTTTTGACAAATTTGGTACGGCACACCGGAGCAAAATGATTCAGCTTTTTGCACTTCAAGCTCAAGCTTGTCCATTATCGTTCATGTTTCTGGCCACACCATTTACAAATAACAGTTTTTATTTTCGCCTCCACTTTATCTACTGTAATTATATTCTTATTACCATTATGTTGAAGTTCTAAGATCTGTTTTCTGCATAATTCAGCAATCCTTAATTTTTGTATGGCCTCATCCAATTTGAACTCATCTCCACTCTCCATCATTAGTCTCTTTTGTGTCTCGTGGTCGTTACTGCCAAAAATTAACCTGTCTCGAATTGCTTCATTTTCAAACAACCCAAAGTTACGACACTTTGCCAACTTTTTGACATCATTCAAGAAATTTTCAAATGGTTCATTTAATTCTTGTTTTCTACATTGAAATATGTATCGAGAATGTAAATACTGCGTTTTGGTTCACAGTATTTTTGAAATTCATCTAACACTGTTTGAAATGTGGCTTTTACTGACTTGAAATTGTTATAAATTCTTAAGCCTTCCTCTCCAATCACATTAAGAAGTATTGCGAGTTTTCTTTCACTTGCGGCTTCAGATAATCCAGATGCTGATAAAAATATCTCCAGAGCTTGTCGGAATTGCCTCCAATTTTCGGCAAGATTCCCCGTGACTGACAGTTTTTCTGGTAGGTTAAATCCGGCAACTGCCATGACTGCGCCATGTAATGTGTTATAAATAAAATAATAATGTTCTATTACTTTGTTTACTTAAGCACACTTTAGCTTTAAGATTAATTAAGATTACAAAATCAGTCACAAAACACAATTCTTCACAATTCTGTAATGGCGGTGCCATCTTCTTTTTTCTTATTCATCAACCAAGGAAACATGCTCAAACAGCCACTTATAATTAATATCAATTATACTACATGTACCAATAATTAAAACCTCCTTACGCTCATCGTAATTATTTCTTTTTGTTATCCATAACATAATATATTAACGTAATAAAATGCTGTAATAGTGAGTACTGAAAACTTTATTTTTATTAGCGGAAGAACTAGGGTTGGGGTCTCGTTGGGTGGATATAAATGTGAATCGATAATGAATTAGCCATCTTTCGGTCCGGTGAGCGTTTCTTTACAAAAGGGATCATTCTAAAGGCCTCTTTGTAAATAACATACATACGAACATTGAATGGGACCTTTGCCCACAGTTCGTGGAGTTTTACCGACGTGGAATACCATTGCGACCGCATTGAACACTGTACAGCTGTGAAGTGACCCCTAACGGTTTGCAATACAAACTTTTTGAATAATTCTACGTCCATGTGTTAACGTACGGTCTGTTCCTGAAAACATTATCTGAATTTTTTTTATGTACAGAGGAAAGTGCGTTTTTGTTCATTATTTATTATATTATATTAAAAATTAATCGTCCAAAAGTATACTTCCGAACGTCGGAACAAATTGGATAATTAAATAAATAAAATAATAAATAAGTAAATATTTACATATTTCAAGCACTGCAAGGCTTGTGTTGGATACTACTTAGGGTAACGGATAAAATACATATCGCACCTTTATTCCAATACTGTCATTATCATTAAATAAAATTAAAATACAGGATTTGAAGTAATGTGTACATTCATAACGTAGCAAATAGATGACGTTGTAAACTATTTTTTGAAGAATTTTGTTTAATGACAGTATTGGAATAAAGGTGCGATATATTGTACGTATAAAAGTATATTTATATAGATATATATATAAAATATCCATGACTGGAGAACAAATGCTCGTATTCATCACACAAACACCTGCCCCCACCGGGATTCCAACCCTGGACCTCTCGAGTCGGCGACGCCATGAAACCCGGCGTATAAACCACTCGGCCACGGAAGTCGTCATAATATTGAGATGAATGGCTTCTTGTATGAAAAAATGAAACACGTGGGGGGGAAAATACGCGTCAGGGATAGCTGCGACTGGAGAGCCAATCGGCGCAATGTGCGCCCACCCGCGCACCTCGTTTCCCCCCAACACATCGTAATTTTTTCTTCTGCGCAATAAGGGTCAGCGCTAGAGTTTCGTGCCGCGACTTATAACTAAGAGTAATTTTTGGGATAAAGGGAAAAAGCGACTAATTGCAACGAACTCACTCTTTGTCTGTATAATACTCCCAGATAATGAGGTGACAAAGGCTTCCACGTTGTAAGCTTGATGTGAGTTGCGAAGATCCCACGTGGACACGTTCAAGGCGCTTGCAAAGCCGCGCTGCTCCGGATACACAAATATAAGTGCGACTATATTTTTATTTGCCTTGCATCCATCCATCCATCAGCCTTTCTCCGTCCAGTGCTGGACATAGGCTTCCCCCATAGAACGCCCCAATGCGCGGTCCTACGCTATCCGCATCCAGCGTCTCCCAGCACATTTGACGATGTCGTCAGTCCACCTTGTTGGGGGCCGCCCCACGCAGCCTAAGAAATACTAGAGAAAATTAGAAATTCTGATATAATAAATTATTTTCAGGAGAACAATCATATTCTCAAGACAAGATAAGCCAGTCATATTGAAGTGTTTGATAAATGTCTGTTTTACGAAAAAAGGAACTCAAATTCGTTTGGCTTAAAATTAGGACAGGCTTAGATGTTTTCTCTAATCTGCCATCGGTTTGTTTAAGTAAAGACAACTGTGTTGATATATATTTAAGTAACCTCCGCTCATCTACTGGGAGTAGTTGTTTAAACAGCGACTTTGTTCCCGTTCATGCTAACGCTAAATTGAAATTAAAAAAATGAGAAATAAACTAATCTTAATATATATAAATCTCGTGTCACAATGTTTGTCCTCAATGGACTCCTAAACCACTGAAGCGATTATAATAAAATTCGCACACCATGTGCAGTTCGATCCAACTTGAGAGATAGGATAGTTTAAATCTCAAATTATAGTCGCAATTTTAATTTATTGCAAATTATTACTTTTGGGCGGTACGAAGTTTGCCGAGTCAGCTAGTCTAATATAAAACTCAAAGGTGACTGACTGACATAGTGTTCTATCAACGCACAGCCCAAACCACTGGACGGATCGGGCTGAAATTTGGCATGCAGGTAGATGTTATGACGTAGGCATCCGCTAAGGATTTTGATCAATTCTACCCCCAAGGGGATAAAATAGGGAATGAAAGTTTGTATGAAACTTTGTCAATTTTAAACCGATCGGGCCGAGACTTTGCATGCAGGTATAAGAAGAATCATAGATGAATGTCATTGTGTATAATCCAAGTCTGAGAACTAAAACTGTAGTCTACACCGAAGCGAAGCGAGGGCGGGCCGCTAGTTAATTATAAGTATGATGGTAGCTTTTCATTGCCATGCAATAAATCAAATGACTTGAATGAATGTGGTGATTTAGATCGCTTCGTTATCGTACGAATACATGCCTGAATTTATCTTCCTTTCCATGCGTATTTTTAAAACTAAATAAAGAACCAATAACTTAAAAACAACATATCAACAATTTTGAACTAATCAAATATATATTAGACACAAAGCGTACGATTTAAAATTTCATATATTATATTTATTGTTTGGTAGGCCTTACGTTCTAATGGCTAGATAGAATGCCACTTATCTGAAGGCTGTTCTTTGATAAGATTTTGGCATTAATTTAATTTAAATTTAACAGCTTACGCATTTGTCGTCAAATAACGGATCAAAAGCATCTCATAACGGTTCAGTTATGAAGAGGTTGCCTCGTAAAAGAACATCGAGCCATCATTTTCTGAACGAATGGTTTTCAATGCTGCCTGCTCCATAGGATCTAGGTAGATAAGAGAAATACTGTTACCATGATTATACTTAGGTACATAGAATGCTTTCTAGCTCTAGTTGTATGTTATTAAAATTCTCTGTAAAAGAGAAAGTGATACAAATAAATTTTGTCAAAATAAACGAGGTCGTAATGCTTCTGTTAATTTGAGTAGGTACATAAAATAATTTAAGAATCCCCTTTTATTTGTGAGTGATAAGGGTCAATTCACACTGAGACTCGATGATACTGGAAGAGGTCAGTGAATTCGTGCTGCATCGTAAAATCGTTGGCAGCACGACGCCTTGCTGCGCAGCGCAACGTTCGCCGCATCCACCCGCCTTCTTCCTCTTCCTCTTCTGCAAGAAGTTCAATTAAAACAAGATCGTAGTCTATTATTATAATTTTAGGAATAGAAGCAGTAAAATAATAAAATAAAAAAAAGAAACACGACGATATCTACTCAATTTTATCCCTTGTATTACAATTGTAACAATTACACTTATTTAATCACTACGACACTTATTTAATCACTAAGACACTTATTAAATTGTACACTCCACCATAATCACGAATAGAATTTATAGAAATACCGCCTTATCAAAAACCACACAAGTAACCGACAGAGATTCGAGCAGAGGTCCGACCACTTCGCGCGTCAAGAAGTGAAATATCCCATACGCGCGCGCCGCTCGCCTTTTACACTGAATGCTGGTGGTTTGACGGTAGTTTGCTTACAATACAATAAATCAAAATCAAAAGTCATTTATATAGTGTAGGCTGTTACAAGCACTTGTGAATGTCAAGAAGCTACGCCATCGGTTCGCAAAACTACGGCGGGAGACCTTGTACTGAGAAGAACCGACAAGAAACTCAGCAAGGCCTGTTTTTTCTTCTCCCTGTATTGTTATATACAGAGTAGATAAGTTGAAAAATGACTTTAGAGATACTTCTAAAGTTACCTTCCATTACATCATTTTGAATTTAGATATATAGTTACAAAAAAAATATATTAAATTTATATATAAAGGAAGCGACATCAGATAGGTACCATATTACTGTTATGAAAAATGATTAATGCCCATCAAGTAACATGTACGGATTATACACCTTTAGAGAAGAGATTGGTAAATAGAAAGTCACTGGAAACAATTACTGAGAGTTTATTGAGATAATTTACACTACTATAACAAAGTCCATAAACAGGAAAACTAAAGTTAAAGTATGGTGAAAGAATGGTTTACGTATGGTGAAAAGGTAAGAGTGAGTACGCGCGGTTGGTAAGGCTACCGGATAGACACTAATTATAGATCCAATATGTTATTATTGCGAAACAATGAACTTAATAAATTATAAAGTAATAAGTCGCGCAGCGGGTCATATTGCTGACGCGTTAACCTACTTAATATGAGTTTAATGTGCGGCTAAACCCGTACATGCTCCCGGGGGAGAGAAAAATGCAGTGGTATGCAATAGAAATTAAAGGAAAGTTATAGCTATTATTAGTAAAGTGCAAAGTAAATAATAATGTGAAGTGCTTAACAAGATGAAAGAACAATAAGTTGTTAGTACATAATAATAAATTAATTAGATTGTCTAAAATGGGTGCGGAAATTTGGCACTGGTGTAGTATTAAACCGAACTTGGCCCTTTTTTGTATTTTCACTGCCACTGGGCCTTTCGATTTTTGTATCACACGCACTAGGCCCTTCAGATTTTATTTCACTGTAATTGGTTGAATCAGATACGCACTCTTTAACACTAACACACTGCACACCGGCACTAGCACTATATGTAGCGTCTATGTCGCTACGCGTGGAGGAGGCGCGGCGCGCGGCTTGGCGCGCGCGCACCCGGTGGGTCGCCCATGCGAGGCCGACAACGATGGCTGCTCCCAGCAACCCGTAGATGGCGACGTACTGGTGAACGTCGTGGTAAGAAACGACATCTGCTACGCCAGGCTGAGATTTTATTTCTCTAATCTGGTCTCCGAGTTGCTTTAGATCCTTTTGTAAACCACTAGGAGTCATTACCATGGGAGAGTCAGGGATAGTGACATTTATTATATTATTTATAGGCGGTATGTCTGGCGTCAAGATGTCTGGTTTTATGTTTATATTATTGGAGAGTTGCTTATGCGCCATTATGGTGACGGATTCGCCCTTGATGACGCAGCCGTTTCCGAACGTTATCACACCGGCCCCGGTGAGTCGCTCCGCCGATATGAGTTGATCACACATTATTCTTATAGGACATTCATGACAACAGGAGAAAAGGTAAGTATTCGTCCTTTGAAGTTGAGACCATGACTGAGCACACGGAACAATACTTGTTTTGCAGTTGCCGGTGATCGGATCCTTGACACATAAACTTTCATCAGTTTTAAACTGATATAGTGGGGTATGCACTGGGCAGAGTTGAACTTCCACATCATAGAGGGTGCAGCTCTGGAGAACATTGTCCGGCATTGGTAAATATAAATCCTTGCGTAAATTAATAGCAACGTGAGAGGCAACAGGCATTAGGGTGGCCATGGTTTCGTTATTCCCTTTCGGAATTGGTATAATTTTATAAACATCATACAAATCTCTACTTACAAGTGGGATTTTAATCTCAAATAACAAATATTCATTTGTAGTTCTTGCTTTTACTTTCATCAGATGATATATCTTTGGTAATTCATTTTGGATGTTATCGACTGGTAGCGATAAATCCTTGGAAATGTGTCCCGTTATTAAATGAAGTTCTTGAATTAACTGTTCTGGTTTCAACAAGTGTATGTTGAAGTTTCCATAATAGATATTGGTAATGGTGTCTAATAATGTTTCCTGAATATTTCGTAAGTTAGAGAGAATGTTGTTTGCAATTAATGCTGATATGGTAAAGTCATTCATATCGATAGCGTGGTTTATTTCCGTATTTAACTGTTTTGCTGCCTTTTCGAGATTTATCAAGTGTTGATTAAACTTTTTATGTTGCTGTTCCATTGTCGATTCGGTTCTTTTTAGCAAATTATACTCTGCTTCTACTACCGAAGTTTGGTTACGCCACAAATTTTCAAGATGTTTTTCGTTAATTCGTATCAGGTTTATATCTTTGGTATATTGATCGGCAAAACTTTCATCCAGAATTCCAAATAAAGTGTGGGCAACGTTACCGACTCCATTGATAAGTCCGCGGCGGCGCCGGCGAGTTATCGGGCGCGCAGTTTGCTGACCGAGCAATATGCGGTTGTAGTAATTATATTCTTGGTATCCATGACCTAATTGTAATAAGAGTACGTCACATTGTGTCTGTTTAAGTTTGGAACATATGGTTTCAAGGTGAGTGACGTACTTATTTAGCAGAGTGGTACCTTGCCAATAAGGGTTTAAATCGTAATACACGACGAGTTTCCATTCATCTCTAATCAAATACATAGTAGATGTTTTATCGAGAAAGTACATATTGTTATTTTTGTTTAAAGGATATATATTATACGAACAGCTAGCTGGTGTAAATAAACAAGTAAATAACATTAGTAGCAGTGATAAACAAGTAGTAAATGACTTTCTCGGTTGGTTTTTTCTGGTTTTTTGGTGAGTTTGGTTTTCAGGTATTTGAGGAGCTGGTTTTATTTCTTCTTGGTGATTTGATACTGGTAAGATTGATAATTTTGTGGCAGGCCTTTTCATGAATCCATTTTTGGTTTTTATGGTGACGACTCGGACGTAATTATCTTTGCCAGGGTGAAGCTCGACCACTCGTCCCAGCGCCCACTTCCCAGCAGGTAGGTTGGTGTCGTGTATAATGACGACATCGTCGATTTTAATGTTTTCCTTTGGTTGTCGCCATTTAGATCTCGCCGATAATTGTGTAAGATATTCCGCTTGCCATCGCTTCCAAATATCTTGAAAGATTTTTTGCGTCAAATGCCACCTGGTTCTTAAGTCCGTTTCGGTTTCTAAAATGGTAAGAGTGGGTCCACTAGTTAAGAAGTGAGATGGTGTAAGGAAGTTTAAGTCCTCTGGATCTTCTGTTAGGGGACACAACGGCCGTGAGTTGAGGCACGCTTCTATTTGAGTTAAGATCGTGGTAAACTCCTCAAAAGTGAGCCTTTGCTCTCCTACTACTCGCTTGAGGTGATACTTGAGACTTTTGACTGCGGCCTCCCACAGTCCCCCTGCCGTAGGCCACGCTGGTGCATTGAAATGCCAGTGGATACCCATCTCCGAAGCTTCTGACAGAAACTCTTCATTAAAGACATGCTTCAGCTCCTCGAACTCTTTGTTCAGTACCCTGCTTGCACCGACAAAGTTAGTTCCGTTATCGGAATATATATGATGAGGCGTTCCTCTTCGGGCTGCCATTCTACGTAATGCAGCGAGGAATGACGAAGTGCTAAGGTCCGAGACCAACTCCAAGTGCACGGCTTTGGTTGCCATGCACACAAACACTGCCACGTAACCTTTCATGGTTTTCATGCCCCTGCCCTTATTCGCCTTAATAATGATACTACCAGTAAAGTCAACGCCCGTGTGGTAAAATGGACGTGACGGGTTACTTCGAGCTTCTGGAAGGTCTCCCATCAACTGTTGTTGTAAACTTGGTCCGTTTCTTCTACAGTTGACGCATGAGCGGATATATTTTTTGGTGATACGATTTCCGCTGATTATCCAGTAGTTCCTTCTGAGAAATGCCAAGGTAAGTCTTGCACCACCATGGAGTGTTTGTTGGTGAGCATGATCGACTAAAAGTTTGGTTAAAATATGGTTTGGTGGAATAATTATGGGATGCTTCATATTTTCTTCTATGTAAGCATTTTTCAGTCTGCCGCCGACGCGAAGTAAGCCCACTTCATCTAAAAATGGGTTTAAACTATAAATTTTGCTGTGTTTTTCTAGATTGTTATTGGTTTTTAAACTCATAATTTCTTTTGCAAATTCTTGTTGTTGTACTGTTCTTATTATGAATTCTTTAGCTTTATTTAATTCTGTCGTGGTTAAATATGGTAATTTAAATGTATTTCGCATTCGCATTATCCAAGCAAGAATACGGACTGACCTTGATATCGTACTATGTTTTGAAATTAGATCTAGTACAATATTTTCTCTGGGTATATGAGTCACTAAATGAATATTATTTTTATTGCATTTCTTTAATTCACAATCAGTGGTGTATTTTGGTTTTTTATTGTGTAATCTATCTGAATATGAAGATAGCCAGTGAGGTCCTTGCCACCACAACTGATGCTGTTTTAATTGAGAGACATTCAAACCTCGACTTGCACAGTCAGCCGGGTTTTCTTCGGATTTGACGTACTGCCAATTTTCTACTGGTATGATCTCCGTTGTTTGTCTGACACGGTTGGCTACGAACGGTTTCCAACGCGTAGGTTCTCCGTTGAGCCACCCTAGAACGACCATTGAGTCAATCCAACCGTACATTTTGGTTTCATAATTTTCAAAACAAACACGGACCTTCTGCATTAGTTTTGAAAGTAGATGTGCCCCACAAAGTTCTAGTTTCGGCAAGGTAATGGTTTTACTGGCTGGCACTAGTCTGGTTTTTCCTACAACCAACGCAACTGATGCTGCGTCGCCTCTGGTTATTTTGCAGTATATGACGGCGGCAAAAGCTTTGATGGAGGCATCGCAGAAACCGTGTAATTCGATGGTATCTTGATCTTGAATACCCAACCATCTTGGTACTTGCAGCTGGCTAATATTCTGTAGATCTGTTCTTATTTTTATCCATTCGCAGTATATCTCTTCTGGTAATTTTTCATCCCACTCAAGCTGTGTTTTCCAAACATTTTGGAATAATATTTTTAACTTGGTGGTAATTGGTGAAATCCAGCCTAGCGGGTCAAATAACTTAGATATGTCCGATAGAAGGCTCCTTTTGGTGTGGTGAGAATTTCTCAAGTCTATTTTATAATCGAAAATAAATAAATCATTGGTTGGTTGCCAACGGAGACCTAATGTTTTGGTAGATTCCGCTTGTTTGAAGTCAAAGTCGCTTTGGTTGATTTGGTTTTGATCAGACAGTAATTCGTTGGTATTAGACTTCCATTTATGTAAATTGAAGCCTCCAGATCTAAGTAATTTAATTAAATCCGCTTTTAATAAAACGCCATCGGATACTTTATGGCATCCATGTAAGACGTCATCCATGTAGAATGATTCTTCTAGGACCTTGGTAGCATTGGTGATGGTGTACTTAGAACTTTCATCAATAGCAAGTTGTCTTAAAGTCAACATCGCTAAAAAGGGGGCAGATTTGGTTCCGTACGTAACAGTGGTGAGCTGGTACTCTTGGAGTGGTTGGTCTGGTGCGTCCCGCCAAATAATTTTCTGGTATTTTTGATCGCTTTCCTGGACTCTAATTTGGCGGAACATCTTTTCTATATCGGCTGTGAAAGCGTAGCGGTATTGACGCCACTTCAAAATCAAAGATTGTAAGTCTTGTTGTAGATTGGGACCTACCTCCATGACGTCATTCAGACTGCGACCCGTCGATGTTTTAGCCGACGCATTAAAAACGACTCTAAGTTTAGTGGTAGATGACTCAGAACGCATTACGCCATGGTGCGGCAAATAGCAATCGAGTATCTTGTTACCGTTGTCGCGGGCGGCCAGTGTCATATGATCTAATAAGCGATATTCGTTCATAAATATTTTATAATCATTTGCAAATAAGTTATTTTTAGAAAATTTTCTTTCTAGTTGTCGAAATTGAGCAATAGCCATGGGTTTGGATGTTCCTAACTGGTTTTCTTGGTCTGGATTGAAAGGAATTTTCACATGATATCTTCCGTTTTCATCCCTTATGGTTGTAGACTGGTAATACTTAATGCAATGGTCATCGGCTTCAGAAAATGGTGATGTCTGCGATATGTCTTCGATTTCCCAGAATCTTTGTAATGCGTCTGTTTGGTTGAGAACTACATTACAATTGAACGTTTTGTTTTCAACATTACCGCATAGGATCCATCCAAATTGTGTTTCTTGCGCAACAGGGTGGTGTGGTCCTAATTTTATAATACCGCTCATTATAATCGATGAATAAATATCCGCACCCAGTAGAATATCAATTTGCCTACTAACATAAAATTCAGGATCTGCTAAATCAATATTTTCTAAATATTTCCAGGTCGGCCTTTCAAAGGAATGGTTTGGTAATTTATTTATCAAACTGTTCATAATAAACGCATCTGTACTTATGGAAAAGTCATTTAATAATGAATGTATATGTATGCGAATAAGCCCTTTGCAGTTATTTTCTTTTGCGCCAATGCCAAAGATAACTCCCTTATGACGTCTTCTGGATAGTCGTAGCATTTGGGCTGCGTTTTCGGATATTAAAGATGTTTGAGAGCCCTGGTCTATGAGCGCCCGTAGAATAATGTAGCTCCCATCTGCAGCTTGCACCTTGACATTGGCTGTAGCTAAAAGGGTTTCCGCTATGTTCCCGTTGGAAACGTGACATGTTTTCCTGTCACTCATTGGTTTGGTGTTCGCGACTGTTGAACTTTCTATCGATGACGTAAACGAGTCGTGAATCAAGGAATTATGCTTGCCGTTGCAGTGGCGACACGTTTTGTTGGATAAGCATTCTTTGCCGTGGTGATCGAGTAAACAATTTTCGCAAAGACTGAATTTCGCAATTGTTTTTCGCTTTACGTCCGGCCTAGATTCGCGAAAGAGTTTGCACATGTAAATTGCATGTTTTTCGTTGCAATGAGGACATCTTTTAGACTCCACGTGCAAAGTCTTGTATGAAGTAGATGGTTTGGTAAATGGTTTATTTTGTTGGTGACTGGTAGATGATTGATGATATGGTCTCTTGTAACGAAAATCTTCATGTTGTGAATGCTTGGTTGACTCCTGTTTGCGGCGAAAAGCTTCTAAAGACGTAAACTTTGATTCCAAAAACTTCAAAAAATCCTTTAGTGTTGGCAGCTCTCTCGGACTTTCTAAGGAGCCCACATACTCGTTATGTGAGTCGATATCAAGCTTTTGGGCCAATAAATGAACGATGATAGGATCCCACGTTGAGGTATCAACGCCCATTTTTTGAATAGCGTGTAGACATTCATTGGTTGTGTCATGTAACTTTTTTATAAGCACAGCATTTTGGACTTGTAAAACTGGTAAATTCAACAGCGTGTTGAGATGAGAAGTGAATATCAACTTTTTATTATTAAAACGGTGGTTGAGAATGTCCCATGAAATTTGGTAATTTTCAGAGGAAACATTTAAATGCTGTATTAGCTTTTCCGCCTCGCCCTTCAGCTTACTCTTTAAAAATTGGAGTTTCTGTGCGTTGGATAGGGACGGATTATGGTGAATAGATTCTTGAAATAAATCTTTAAATGATGTCCACTGCTGGTAATTACCAGTGAAGAATGGAATTTCCATTTGAGGAGTAGATTTCTCCCTGTGTGAAACGGACCACATCTTGGTATTGATATCCTTTTTAATAGCGAGAAATATATTTTCGTACCTTGAAAACTCTGCCTCGTATGCATCGTAAGTAGAGCTGTCGTCTCTCTGTTCACTATCTATCTCCCAGTGCATTGTATCGATAACTCCCCACCTTGACTGCAAATTTCTGAGGGCATCGTCGAACTCCCACTTATTTTCTAGAGCATCAATGTTTATGATGGCGACTGTACGTGAAAAGGCTTTAAAGTTGCTAGCCTGCTTACGGAACAGCTCATCGAGTTTGGTGTTCTTTTCTTCTGGTTTTCGTGGGTGCGAAGGCGCGTTGAATGGTGTTGCTGGTTTCAAAACTGATGTTGATGGTCTACTGTCTTCCGGCATGTAACTTTGTATGAGTTGCCTAGTTTGTATATAAAAATCGTTGGTTCTTTCATATTCCTTACCTGTAAAATAAGCGTTGTTTTGGTTTTCAAATTCACACAATAAATCGTGGTTGGATTGAAATTCTCTCCAGTAATTTTCCAACATCTCCAGCTTTCTCCTTATATAATCTGGTGTCTTGCGGTCACGGCCGTCCTTCTTGAAGTTTGACAGAAGTTGATCCATACCCGCCATAATTTGGCTTTGCGTTTCCAGTAAAGCCTCCATGGTAATGGTGAGTGGTTAAAAAAAAGGAAAGATCTTACTTGGTTATAGAAGATGTCTCGATAATCTGAACCTTGATCAGATTCAGCAATGGTTGTAATCCTGGTATCCCGGCCTTGGTACGGCCAGAACTTAGCACTGGTATAACTTAGGAACCACTCGTCGAACAATAATTGCAACTCCGTGCAAACTACACTGTGTCTACTCAGATCACAATTAATTATACACTCGCGAAAGGTTCCTTCTACGAATCGAAGGACCATATAGATGTACGGATTATACACCTTTAGAGAAGAGATTGGTAAATAGAAAGTCACTGGAAACAATTACTGAGAGTTTATTGAGATAATTTACACTACTATAACAAAGTCCATAAACAGGAAAACTAAAGTTAAAGTATGGTGAAAGAATGGTTTACGTATGGTGAAAAGGTAAGAGTGAGTACGCGCGGTTGGTAAGGCTACCGGATAGACACTAATTATAGATCCAATATGTTATTATTGCGAAACAATGAACTTAATAAATTATAAAGTAATAAGTCGCGCAGCGGGTCATATTGCTGACGCGTTAACCTACTTAATATGAGTTTAATGTGCGGCTAAACCCGTACATAACAAATTGGAAGAAACACTATGTCCATGCATTACATTAACATTAACTTTATGATAGACCCTTATTCATAAGAGTATCTGTAATGTGAGATTGAAATTTGGTTAGTGGACGGTCAATCAGATCTTGAGGAACTTTATTAAACAATGCAATACTACGATACAGAAATGAACCTCTTGATTTTCGAAGTCTGAAACATGGAACGGCAAGCTTGTTCTTAAATCTCATGTTAAAGTTATGGGTTTGACTTTTTTTTGCAAATACAATATTTCGAACACTAATACTATAGTCTGTCTCCAAAGTAAGCACTGTACTTGTGTTATTGGATACTAGGCTAACGGATAGAAAACATATACTGATACATATTATTAGTATATTTATATAGAAATACATATCATACATACAATACATGGCTGGAGTAGATACAAATGCTGGTATTCATTACACAAACATCTGCCCCCACCGGGATTCGTACCCTCGAGTAGGCGACAGCTTGAAACCCGTACCAGACTTAATAGGGACAAACTCCGCATAATTATAGGAACCCTAACTGGTCATTGTCCCCTAAACAAACACCTATACATAATTGGAAGAACAGTCAGCCCCCTATGCAGAGGATGTATGGAGGCGGAGGAAACGCCACAGCATGTCATTATGGAATGCAGGAGTGTGGCCGACCAACGGGCACGACTTCTCCAGTCGCCAGCATCGCTTCCAGAAGCTTGCAGCAATCTGGCAAGACTGCTTTCCTTCTGGAATAATCTAGGCTGGCTGGAGTAAACGGGAATGTTTCAAGACACGCCCAATGGTCCAATGATTAGGACTAAGTGCGGAAACCGCCCTGAAAACTAAACTAACTAACTACTAACACAGAGGTCATCATTATAGTGCCAGTAGGTCACCAGAGTGCAGTGTGCAAATTCACAATTTGCTATCTGGCCTGGTGTAAGAACATTGGACTCTCGGGGGTCAGGAGTAGGGTTGCCACCTTTTTTATGTCAAAATAAAGTATATTAGATATTAAAGATGGAAAAAAGCACATTGTGTCCAAAATAAAGTACTTTTTATCTCAATTAAAAATATATTTTACGCTACGTTTTTTAATAAGCAACTTTTAATAAATAAAATTTTTGGCTACTAAAATCTGTAGTTCTTACTTGCAATGGCCTTTCCCAATGCGCATACAGCCGCGACAATGTTGCAGGAATGAGCTAAGTTCCAAGTTTACGCAAAACTTCTTCCTATCCTCTTTTTGTATATTTATGTAAAATTAATCCCCAAGTAATCAAATCAAATTAAATAAAGTATTTTCGCGTACTTTATTGCTGGCATAAAGTATAGAGTACAGTTACCCGAAATAACGTACAATACTTTATAATAAAGTACGGGTGGAAACCCTAGTCAGGTGGCAGCGAACATAGCGGCCGAGAATTGAAAACTTTACTAGACTACTACTTTAGCTAGAGTGGTAATGAATTCCTCGAGTGTTAGAATTGATAACTAAGAAGCTGAGTACCAAAAACTCTTTTGAGATGGTACTCGTTGATTTTATTCTGCTTCAAAATATACCGCCAAAGTGAGGAATGAATTTCGATTTGATAATGCGAATAGCTAAGCCCTCAAAAATTTTGGAATTCATTGCCAACCTCCTTTGAACCTTGCGGCAACAAAATTCGTGCCACAGTAAGGAATTGACGTGCCACAGTTAGTAGACAAACTGATCTTAAACGGCTAATAAAGCTTTAGAACTCAATTCTGTCACAGCTTCAAGGTGGACTGCCTTTGGAATAAGACATACAAGCAAGCAGAGATAAACTTTATAAATGTTTGCACCATGACGACGACTTAAAATCGCTAGTGCTCAGCCAACTAGTTTATGCTACGGTAGTTTGGTCACCGCAATATTATACATATACTGACTTGCTTGAATTACTTTAAAGGCGCTTTCTTAGAACGTTGATACTGCGATTTGGCTATAAAAGTAAATTAACAAATTATAATGAAGGTCTTTGCTTCTTTGGATTGAAGACTCTCAAAAGCCGACGCAAGGTTCGGGACTTCACTTGCCTACATAAGATCCTTTACGGCTCTATATCGACAACTCTTTTAAACAATATTTATAAGATGGTTCCAAATAGATCGGTGAGACGAGAATGTCTTTTCTCTATACCCATTTGTAACAATAATGTTTCCTCCCATAGTCCTACTTATAGAATGTGCCGGGAATATAATGATTTTTTGTATGTGTTGGTCGGAATTCCTGACATCAGCGGTCAATCGCTCTTTCTAATTTGGTTAATAAATTTTGTATGTCTTAATCTCATTTAAATTGTTATTAATCAATTTTATGTTAATGTTTCCTGCCATAATTCTACTTATAGAATGTGCCGGGGATATAATGATTTGTTGTATGTGTTGGTCGGAAGTTCCTGACATCTGCGGTCAATCGCTCAACAGTTGGAAAGGCAATGTGAAAAAATATATTTATTAATAGGGGTGATGACGGGGTACAGTAAATGAAATTCTATTTAGTCCGTCAGTTAGATGATCAAAAAATAATGGACACGTATTTTTTCTTTGGGCAATCAACCAAAAAATGACAAAGTTATAGCGCGTCAAAGTTTGGGAGTAGGGGCTCGTGACGTCACTTTTGAGTGAATTTTCACTTATAAGTGTACTCAAACGTGACGTCATGCGACTTTTGAAATCAATATATCTCTGCAATGTTTATATTAGGTGAAAAAAGAAAAAATACGTGTCCAATACTTTTTGATAATCTACCTGATAAACGAAGAAAAAAAAATTAGTCATCATCCCCATTAATACCATTCGCGTCTAGCTTCATCGTGCGGACTGCCAAACTGTGGAATTCCTTGCCTGAGCCCTTGTTCCCCGAGCACTACAATCTAGCGGTCTTCAAAGCAAGAGTGAACCGGTTTTTATTAGGTAAGCGCGCTCCATCGTAGACCATAATATTGCTTTCCATCAGGCGAATTATGGTCAAGCGCTTACCTATTACAGAATAAAAAAAAAAAAAACCATTGATGTAATAATTATTACAATTATTTTATACTTTGCATTAAATTCAAGTATTTTTTTTATTTAATTTAAAAATGCCTTTATTTATAGTTCACTAGCTGTACCCGGCGGTGTTACCCGCGATTTATTAGGGATATTTTCCCACAGTTAAACGTATCCTATGTGTTAATCCAGGGTGTCAGCTAACTTCATACCAAATTTTATTAAAATCGCTCCAGCCGTTTAGGCGTGAAGAAGTAACAAACATACACACTCACAAACTTTCGCCTTTATGATATTAGTGTGATTTAATTTTCTATTTCCAATTTGAATGAATTTGGTTAATAAATTTTGTATGTCTTAATCTTATTTAAATTGTTATTAATTTTTATGTTAATGTAATTATTAAAATTTTGTATTCTTAATATGTGGTTACTGTGTTGTATACTTGTATTAGGCATGTTGTTTGCACTTGCTCGTGGAGTTCAGTATATCTTTATCAATTGTTTTTCTTAGTGTCTTCTACTATTTTGCTTGCTGTAACTCTGTTTTGAGCAATAAATAAATAAATAAAATAACTAACAATGAAAAAAAAAGACGAATAAACAATGTTTTTTGTAATAAATGTTTTTATTTGTTTTATTTTTATTTTCATTTGAAGTTGCATCTTAAATTACGGATTATTCACGTATCAGTGTTGTCTCTGGATTCCACTCTACAACGCATCCCATCACGATTGTCACATCAAAACACGTCTTCCTACTCCAAAATCAAACATAAAATGAACGAATCCCCCAGTTCACAGACGAACGCGGCGGATGTTTTCTACAAACTCCGGCAAACATATTCAAGTGTATTTGCTCTACAAAATATTTAGGTCACACCCCTTATTTATGTTTTCGAACAATGTTCTGTACCCTTAGTACGAGTTTGAGCTCACGAAAACTGTCATAGTTTTCGTAATTGTAAATTATGTTTCTATGTCCATTTTGGTGAAAAGTAATGTATCAAACACATTTATGTTGTAAAACTCGGGTAACAATTACTTAAAATGAATAAAATTGTTGAGCGTAATTTCACTAAAACCGCTAGTCAGTATCGCACTGTCTTGTCTCTCTTTCACGGTCACGTGGTTTACGTGGCCGATTCGTATCAGCCAATCACGAGCGAGAAACGCAAAGGCCGCTCTTTGGTACAAACCACAGATTAGCGCGTTACAGTAACCAGACACACTTATTTATGAAGACGCAAATGATACAATGATAGAATTTAAACACATGTTTATTTGTATTGAAACGAAAACAATAAAATCAGTACCCTTAGTACGAGAATGTATTTAGGCTGTATAGGTAGGGCTGCCATCTCTAAAATGTGGCAACCAGGGTCAGAGGCGTGATAACCCCGGATTTTGGAGCCCAGAACCAGGACAGACCAATAAAAAAACAGTTAAAAATGTCACAAATCAACGTTTTTTTGTTGATGTAGGCAAAAGAGCTAGCGGTCTACCTCATAATAAGTGGCCACTGCTGCCCATGGACACTTGCAGCACCAAGGAAAGCTGATCTTTGTTGGAAGTCTGCATTTATGGTTACAGTGTTAGAATAGATTTATTCATTTTCAAAGACATTTACATTTACGGATTAATTGGCAACCCAAAACAGAAAATTTTTAAACCCGGACGACAAATGAAACCCCGCCCGGACGCTCCCCGGACGCCCCGTAAACTAGGACAAATCCGGGGAAACCCGGACGGATGGCAGCCCTATGTATAGGTATGAATAATCTCCACCATGATGCAAACACTATCATAGTTTTCGTAATTGTAAAACTCGTACTAAGGCTACTGTTCAAAACATCGACGCAGGTCGAGAGGTCAGAGTAGAAGAAGAAAAAGAGGATCACGAATGTTTGCCGGCGTGTGTCAGCCATTGCGAGCGTGGCCTCCTTGCAGCCAAAGAAGAAAAAGAGGATCACGAAGTTTTGCCGTCGTGTGTCAGCCATTGTGAGCGTGGCCTCCTTGCAGCCAAAGAAGAAAAAGAGGATCACGAAGGTGTGCCGTCGTGTGTCAGCCATTGCGAGCGTAGCCTCCTTGCAGCCAAAGAAGAAAAAGAGGATCACGAAGTTTTGCCGTCGTGTGTCAGCTATTGCGAGCGTGGCCTCCTTGCAGCCAAAGAAGAAAAAGAGGATCACGAAGGTGTGCCGTCGTGTGTCAGCAATTGCGAGCGTGGCCTCCTTGCAGCCAAAGAAGAAAAAGAGGATCACGAAGGTGTGCCGTCGTGTGTCAGCCATTGCGAGCGTAGCCTCCTTGCAGCCAAAGAAGAAAAAGAGGATCACGAAGTTTTGCCGTCGTGTGTCAGCAATTGCGAGCGTGGCCTCCTTGCAGCCAAAGAAGAAAAAGAGGATCACGAAGGTTTGCCGTCGTGTGTCAGCCATTGCGAGCGTGGCCTCCTTGCAGCCAAAGAAGAAAAAGAGGATCACGAAGGTTTACCGTCGTGTGTCAGCCATTGCGAGAGTAGCCTCCTTGCAGCCAAAGAAGAAAAAGAGGATCACGAAGGTTTCCCGTCGTGTGTCAGCCATTGCGAGAGTAGCCTCCTTGCAGCCAAAGAAGAAAAAGAGGATCACGAAGGTTTCCCGTCGTGTGTCAGCCATTGCGAGCGTAGCCTCCTTGCAGCCAAAGAAGAAAAAGAGGATCACGAAGTTTTGCTGTCGTGTGTCTTCCATTGCGAGCGTCGCCTCCTTGCAGCCACTCTTACACCCATACCTACAGAAAAAGAAATGAGAAAAATCTCCTTTATAATTTTATCAACATCGCAATATCTATGCCGTTTTGTGTCATTTCCTTATTTTTTCTCACAGGCGTCGAATACAATTAATATTAAATTATACAGCATCCCGAGCCTATACCGTACCACACAGACCACACAATGGTTTTGATATTAGCTCTTAGTACTACTTATTAAAGTTAATAAATATTACTTTATATTACTTGTTCCGGAATAGTACTGCCAAGCGAACCTGTAGCGTCAGCTGGCATCAACTTCAATTAAAACTCACTACCTACCTCTTGGAACATTATTAAAGTTCTACAAGTAATAACGCTTACATTTCTAATTAGATTGTTAGTAGTAGAGACAGTTAATTCTAGCGTGAAACTGCGGTTTCACTTATTACTTAAATTCACGCCTATGCTTCGATCGTTTGCGTGCACCCTCGAGAATAGGGGTGATGACGGGGTACAGTAAACGAAATTCTATTTAGTCCGTTCGTTAGACGATCAAAAAATAATGGACATGTATTTTTTCTTTGGGCAATCAACCAAAAAATTACATAGTTATAGCGCGTCAAAGTTTGGGAGTAGGGGCTCGTGACGTCACTTTTAAGTGAAAATTGTACCACAACGTGATGTCATGCGACTTTTCAAATCTATCTCTGCAATGTTTATATTATGTGAAAAAAGAAGAAATACATGTCCAATACTTTTTGGTAATCTACCTGATAAACGAAGAATAAAAAATTAGTCATCATCCCTATTATATTTACCAGGTAGAGTAGCACACTCTTCAATGTACCAGGCATGTTACACAATTTTAGAATTAAAAATAAAAATATTATTAACATCAACGTTATACGCAGTAGCGCACTCTGCCCCCCACCCTTCTCAGGAGCAACACCATTTTAGCTCGAGCGATGTTCTTTGAATCCCTCGCTGCGTACAGGATTTTACTTTAGAATTCCTCGCTATGAATTAAAGAAAAATTATGTATTCATTACCATGACCATTGTTATTATAATAAATGCTAATGGTAGTAAATAATATATAAATGGCAATAATAATGATAGTAGCAAAAATTAAAACTGCACATGGCAGTACTGATTATAATTAAATTAGTCATCGCTGCTCCTTTTTATTAACCGACTTAAAAAGGACGAGGTCCTTAATTATATATGTTACACTCTATAATATGGATGCCTAGTATCCCATAACACAAGCCTTATAGTGCTTACTTTGGGGCTAGGCTAATTGGTATGTGTGTTGGAAATATTTATTTATATTTCTTAACATATGTAGGTAGGAACAAAATTGTTTCAAATTATTTGATATTTTGCAAAACAGCACATAGAATTGTCGCCCTCTTTTAGTCGATTGGTTTGGTAACGGGTCCTCCCAAATTCGCCGATGTATTTATTCATTGACATTTCTTGCGTCTTCGATGTCAAAGCTAACAGCAGTGTTTCCTTCTTGGAATCCATGATGTTACTGAGTTTATCATACGCCGCGTACAGGTAATGGAAACGTTGAGTGTACGCGACGCCTTCGCTGCGTGTCCGCCACGTCTTTTCTGCGCACCCGCTTCGCTCAAAAAAGCAATGAAATGCATTGTCAACTCTCAGGCTACACGCGGTGCAGTCAGAATCAGCGCATTTTCTCCCAAATGAATCTCTGCCACTCTCGCCGTTTGGAGCTGGGACTTATTATTAGTCGCTGTAAATATCGACTTTAGGGGAAATAGGAGCCTCTGAAATTTCAACAGCGTCTTACTAGGGTTATTTGGGCGAGTAATATGTGCATTGTCGAGCCAACATACGGCAAGCGTGCGAGCAGTGGATGGTCACAGAGTGGTCCACTTGCGAGCGCGGCGATCTGGTCAGGGCACGCAGTTCATGTAGCGAGCATATAACCAAATAAATCCATACAAATTGTATAAATCACACAAGTTGAGGCGGTGCAGGTCGGGTGTATGGTGGTCTAATGCGCTGTGACTCTTATTGACATACATCTTTTTTTAACATTACGATTGATGTCCGGCATCGGGAACGGTGACGCGAAGAAATAAATTACAGTAAGAGGATGACCATTGGTCTCCCTTTTGGCACGTGAAGTATATAAACGTGCGTTATATATTTAGATCTATGCCTGTGCTCCATGTGTACCATGTGTGTACCATGCGAGAGTAGCCATATAGAAGTATAAGGAATACTTATTGACAAAATAACCTAAATGACTTTTAAAATAGGTTAAAAAACATCTATGCTAACATTCGACCACTAGCTATAGTATCTAGCAATGAGTTCTTGGTATTCCATATTTTAAAAAAATACGAAATCTTATTTGAACCAGTGCAGTAGGATAATGATATAGCAGCAGAATTATATAACAAAGTTCCATTAAGCAAGATTTTAGATACATGCCTCAGGCTAGGTTCAGGACAAAGCTTAATTTAAACATAATGTCCCTTGTCCTTACTTTTTAAGTAATGGGTATTTTATGAATTAGTTAACTCTTGTTAACTTGTGCTCGATTACTGGGCAAGAAAGGACCAATCATACTTTTACTAACCATTTATGTATGCTTGCTGCCTTTATAAAATTTAAGATAACCTGAGAGTTAGGTTGTACTTTTGGCGCAGAGCACACCTGGAGAGGTGCGGCGATTATACTACGTGCGGCTACTCCGAGCGCGGGCCAAGAGCAACAGAGCTGCGCGCGGCGACTTTGAACGCAGCGCAAATCCACGGCGCGCGGAGACTTTGAACGCGGCCTAGAGCCACGGAGCGGTGCGCGGAGACTTTGAACGCGGCGTAGAGCCACGAAGCGGCGCGTGGAGACTGATTGCGGACCAGAGCCACGGAGCGGCGCGTGGAGACTGATTGCGGCCTAGAGCCACGGAGCGGAGTATATGTTTGTCATGAAAATTTTAAACTTATGATGTAGGAGATAGGGTTTCACTTAGGGTTAACTTCTCAAATTTTTTGCTGCACCGCTCCTGGTGTGCGCTGCGCCCCTGTGCAAAACAATGTGACACTAGGAATCACTAATTTATAAATAAATGTTGGAAGCTTTTAGGTTTAGTGCAAACGGCAATACATTTAGCATTGATTGTGTCTAGGTTCTCCGGAGGTAGTTACTGAAATAATAGTGACAAGACCGGCATCGTGGCAGGCCTTTCTTTACAGAACAATCCCAAGTACCTATCTTTTTATCTTTAAAATTTTACCTTCTGTCGACATCAAGAGCACAACATTTAATACCTTTATAATTATGTAATTAACGATGTTGCGCTGCCCATTAAGAGGCCTTCGTTATCTGCACGGAAAAGTACGAGAAAAATAAATATACAATTTTCATTGCTGAAGTATCTTCAGTGAATTTGTTGCATAATACTGTTCCTAAAATTAATTAAGAACTAATTTTAATGGATATAAAGTCCACAGAACAGAACTTTACATTTTCCAAAAAGGCATCGTCCAATTTCATATCGAATTGTTCTGAATCAATAAAAGTTGTTTCGTGAAATAGGTTTTGAGCGAAGTTAATAACTCGAAAATTAACCCTTTGCGCTTGTATTTGATAAGGAGGAGAATAATTACTTAAGAATTAATTAAAGATCCTTTGTTTGAACCAAAACACAAATGTCCTGATTTATCACCACTAGCGTTTGCCCGCGACTTCGTTTAAGTTAAGAATTCTATTTAAATCAAATTTATTTCTGATTAAAAATCCCGTAAATATAAAATCGTAGAATCTAATTGTGTCCTTCTGCTTAAGGGTTTAGAGATTTTTCTATCGTTGTGTTATGTACACAAACCAAAAATACTATCAGAAAGTAAATAAATGCCCAGTCCACAAAGGATCGACTCAGTAAGTACATCTTCATTATGCCATCACAAAGTGTACGAGATTTCTATATACCATGTATATAGACTGCTAAATCTCAAACCCTGCGCGGCGTGGCCTCGCCCGCTACAATGCGGGTCGTGGGACAGCGCCTTAACGCATGGTGCCAGAACGGCAAGAGTCCAGATGGTGCGGGTGACCCTCCACTCTGCGGAGTGTGGTGCGGTGAAGCAACTTGGCCGCTGACACCAGATTGAATAATTCTTTAGAAAACTCAAGGCGGTAAACTATAGACGGTACAACACGCACAAAGGCTTACTTCCTTAGATTAAAACAAAAAGGGGAAATACGGTACGCCGCTCATACTAGCATCAAATAAAATATGCTCCGATAAGCAACTCTCATGCACGCACACCTCTGTAAATAAACATTCAATTGAGCGAGCGAGACAGAACTGTACGCTTCAACCTTTGAGTATAAGGCAACGATATTAAATACCCTAGATACACCACGTGCGCTCAAATGTGTCCCTATCAAGAAGTGCTTGAACACGACTCAAGCACTTCTTGGTTCACAGTCACGCGCGGACCGTTGAAAAGTCAACATGCCGCTGAGCTCCGTGTAAAAATGCGAAGTAAATACTTATAGTATGTAAAATGTCGTTTTTTCGACAGGTATGAAATCAATACACATATTTGTAAATATAACGCATTTGAAGCAAATTTTGTTTTAACTAGCAAACCTGTGAACCAAATGTTCACCAAAAAAAAAAGTATTTAATTAATTGAGAACTTCGGAGATTTTGTGTGGTTTCGTTTGAAATAGAAATCACGTGATTTCTCGAAAACCGGAAGTGCTACGTTACTCACATCCGGTTTGTAGTCTTATCAGACTATTCTTAACTTATAACTTAAACATTCTCTATATCTATCTCTTACGGTTTGGCCGCTGAAACAGCACCACGGACGGACGGACGGACGGACGGACGGACTTGTCTAATAGATAAGAGATACTTACTATAAATTGATTTAATAGAAAATATTTGTGTCCTTTCTTCGCGGTCCGTATCTGCTATATTGCTAACAGCGCATTCAGAATTGCGCGTAGAGTCAAAGAAATAAGGTCTATATTCTTTCGCATATAGCAATAAGTCGTAAAATTTTACGACCTTACATATCGGACTGTCATAACTCTTTGACGCATGCGTTTTAAATAAGACCTTATAGTGTGCTTTAATAGTTATTTATTATACAAGAGTGGAAAGTTCCTTTTTAACCGCGTGCTCGATTTGGATGACCGAGCAAGCGAAGGATTCTAAAGTTGAATCACGAGCGCAGCGAGTGATTCTAAATTAGAATCCTGAGCGTCAGCGAGGGAAACAAACGAGCACAAGGTGAAAAATCTTTCCACTCGAGTGCAATACGTAACTTTTCATCCCACCTCAGCGAGGAAATGACAAAATGAAAAAGAAAACAATTTATAATGACAAAATATTTAAGCAATAAAACGTGAAAAACTAGAATGGCGCGAAGCACGCAAATAAAACAAAGAAACCAAGAAGGTTCCAAATTTAAATTTTTTCACAATTTAAAAAGTTCTAATCATGAATTTGGCACCATAGAGGTTACATTAAATAGGTTTAATGACGTTTTGAATTTACAATTATATTGAGTACTCATTATATGTGATGTTCTAAATTCAAATCTACTTTGCCGCTCAAGCGAATAAAATAGAATTTTCCAGCCAGATTTCGAAGCGCAAAATTACACTTTCCGAGGTGGTGGGATGAAAAGGTGATTTTCAATGTTTAAATAATGCCTTTTATTGTTTAGACTGCGCGATCATCTTACGAATCTCCGTGGATCGTCCAATGTACCTTTTGGACAGGTTTTGGGCATGATTTTGTTCGTGTTGAAGTATCTAGGGTATTTAATATCGTTAGTGTAAGGCTTCAACCCGGCGCGAGCGAAACGGCGAGTCCGCGTCGTCGCTTGGCTTGGCGACTGCGTTTTCTTTTCTCTCCCTACAAATAGCTGAGCTGCATTGTTGTCCTTTTCTTGATAACAAATGGCAAAAATGTAAACAACACACAAATCGTGATTTTTTAGAAAAAAATGATTTCATAGTTTTACGAATGAAAAGTGTTGCCGTGAAAGTTATTTTAACTTGAGCTATTTGTTTTCTTCATAAAAGCATCGAAAGTATTGTTTTATCTTAATAACACAGAATATACGCAATATTGTTATATTGAGTGCACATGCAGCGTGTTTGAATGTCCAATTGTGTCTAAAGCGAATTGTGGTTATGCACCACAATTTAAGCGGGTCACTTTTGAGCCGCGAGTGCCTTATCTTTCCTTTTTGCTTTAATCTAAGTCTACTTCGTATTATGACAAATTGTTTCAGACTACGGACAGTCAGACTGTGGACAAGATACTTGTTATAAGTAAAATACATTAATTTACTTGTATACTAAGCAAATAATAGGGTACAAATACTTGGAAAGTCACAATAGATCTATTTCCCAAAGTACTTCGCTGTGGCCTTAACTCTTGAACTAATTTATAAGAGACTACATTAAAATTAAATAACAAGATAATCCCCTTTGTGCCGGATTTGTAATGTCGTAATATTTAACGTTAATTTAATTAAAATTTAGCTATAATGTCAGTTGATAGCAGAAATTGTCGCTCTAATGGGCCCTTGTTTAAAATAATTATCTTGGAGATACGATTAATGTTCAGATAATATTGTTTTTAATTAGAATTTATTGTTTACTCTTTTATTTGTTCCGTACTTAAATTTCGTACGGTCAAATTTCAATGGCTTATTTTGTTTGAGATTTAAGATAGGTAATATTGTCAGTGGTAAAGAACTAAATAAATATTTCCAACACTCACACCAATTAGCCTAGCCCCAAAGTAAGCACTGTAAGGCTTGTGTTATGGGATACTAGGGTAACGGATAGAATACATAAACAGTACATATACCTATGTAAGTATATTTATATAGAAATACATATTGAACATCCATGACTGGAGTACAAATGCTTGTATTCATCACACAAACATTTCTCCCCAGCGGGATTCGAACCCGGGACCTCTCGAGTCGGCGACACCATGAAACCCAGCGTACAAATCACTCGACCACGGAGGTCAAAGGAAATGGTAGCCGAAGAACTATCATCATACAGAGTTAAAGTCCTTAACGTTATGTCTTACCTAAAAGATTCATCGTTATTATATTGACCGAAGATTTGAAAGACGACGTAGACATAGAGCGTGAAAGAAGGGCGAAGGCTAGGGCTGCCATTTCTGAAATGTGGCAACCAGGATAAGATGCGTGATCACCCCGGATTTTGGAGCCCAGAACCCGGACAGACCAATAAAAAAACAGTTAAAAATGTCACAAATCAACTTTTTTATGTTGATCTAGGCAAAAGAGCTAGCGGTCTACCTCATAATAAGTGGTCACTGATGCTCATGGACACTTGCAGCACCAAGGGCCACTCATGCGTTGCCGTAAATTTTTAAACCCGGACTACAAATAAAACCCCGCCCGGACGCTCCCCGGACGCCCCGTAAACTAGGACAAATCCGGGTAAACCCGGACGGATGGCAGCCCTAGCGAAGGCTGTTCGGGGTAATATGGTGGCCCGTAGGTTTAGTCAAATCAAGTCAAACAGTATCGTGCGAACGCTGGGCTTCACCGCTGCTTAGGCACTGCATCCATCTGCATACAGCGGCGGTGACTCCTTAGTCGTTAATCTTATCTATACTTATAATAAATCTGTAGAGATGTCAATTCTGTACATGAAATATATTTTTAAAATAACTATCAGGGGGTGATTAGTGATCGATACTGATGCCAAAAATGCAATCAGTAAAATTTTTGTCTGTCTGTCTGTCTGTGTGTATGTTCCTTATAGAAACAAAAACTACTCAACGGATTTTAACGAAACTTGGTACAATTATTTTTCTTACTCCTGGGCAGGTTATAGTATACTTTTCATCACGCTACAATCAATAGCAGCAGAGTAGTGAAGGGAAATGTTGGGAAAACGGGAGAAGTTACTCCATTTTTAAGCTTCCGTCGCGGGTGCAGCCTTAATGGTTAAAGTTACATAGATATCATGTATAACGGAAATATTCTACATAAAATTGTCTAAAAAATATCCCGCAACAGTATATGTCTATGGTTGACTCACAATAACACCAACTAAATAAATAAAGTCATTCTTTATAGCACAAGCCTGAGAACAAAAACTATAGTTTACACTACCAGCTCTACACCGAAGCGAAGCGAGGGCGGGCCACTAGTTATTAATATGATTCTTTTTGTTTTTCATATAATTTTATTTTATGAATTCAATTTACTAACACTAGATTTGCAAGCATAATTGTTACTAACCATTATGGATGAATAATCTGAAATAAATATTATTATTATTAGTCGGTGTAGCAGGCAGGTAAAATTGACGCTGTTCAATGCCTATTGTGACAGTTTCTACATCAGTCAACTGTGGATAAGGTACAGCAGGAGGTCGTATAGTACCATCAGAGTTCAATATAGTGACATTTTTCGTATTCTGATGGGTCTGCCGAGATTTTGCAGTGCTTCTACAATGTTCGGAGGCTGGGGTAGCGGACTTCTATGCTGTTATTAGGGCGCGCATAGCTTCTTTTTTGGAGGGAATTCGTTGCTCTGGTAACCGCATACTAAATGTTTGTACGCGGATTTTAACAAACCAATTTATGGATATTGGCTATCTGTGCACACTGATGGGAATCGCAAATAGACGATTGACTTTGTATTATGACAATGTAAATGTATTTTTAATTAGTTTTTATATTGTATCATGTTTTAAATATGGGTCTTAGCTACCTGCAATAAATGATTTTATTATTTATCATCATCATCATCATCAGCCTATTAATGTCCCCACGGCTGGAGCACAGGCCTTCCCTATGGATGGAATAGGGAGATTAGGCCATGACCCACCACGCGGGCCCAGTGCGGATCGGCGGGTGCTAACGACTGCAGATGCAGCCAGGGCCAACGGCTTAACGTGCCTTCCGAAGCACGGAGGAACTCGAGATAGAAGATTTTTGCTCACCCATCCAATGACCGACCATTGCTAAAGTTGCTTAACTTCAACGATCGCAGCCGAACGCGCTAGCCACCTGCGCCATCGAGCTCCTCAGGATTTTATTATTATGATTATTATATTTAAGGGAGGTAGGGCATATCAGATTTCCCGCTCGAACTGGGGCGTCCATCTGGGATAATACCCTGCACCTTACAGAAGATCACAATAAAATAAGACTACCTTTGGTGGTGTTATGTTACTGTCAGTGAGTAAGGTTCCAGGGCTCCACGGGGTAGGGGATTAGGTCAGGGTAGGCAACGTAGACGAATGATATTTTGGGTATCGCAAGCGAGTATAGCTTTTTTTGGAAATGCTGGGGAAATGCATGAAATTGCATACCACAAGGTGGTTATGTGGGGCCCTTCTCCCCAGAAGGGGGAGGCCTTTTTTTTTGTGACGAGGGGAAATGCAGTTACGCACCATACCGTGACGCTGACTAGGCGCACGGCGTGTGTGGGACTCGCCGGCACGGGAAACAGTGCCGACCCTACTCAAGCAGGACCAGTGCGGAAGGCCACACTGATCCTACTCCACTAAAACCCCCCGGTACCCTCCTACGCTCATATGGGGGCGTCTCAGGATCGACGCACCTTAGCGTGCGCCACTTCACTGGGAGAAGGGGGAGGCCTACCACTAAAACCCCAGTGATGGCCGCCATCAGGCATTGTACGGGGCCTCAGGATCGAGTATCGCATCTGAGGACCCGCAGGCTTTGCTCCTCTGCTTCGACCAGGGGAGCCCTTCTCGGCGGAGTGTTCGCAAAGCGACTATAGCTGGGGAGGCCGACTTTATTAGACCCAAGACCTACTGTTTCCCCCTTTTGCAAACGCTGTGTGATCTACCAATTACATACTTCTTGAAATCTTAAATGAAACAGCACAGTTCAGTACACAATTATGCAGTATTTTTTAAGAGAGCAAACTCAAAACTGAATTATGAGCCTTATTAACTACTTATTTATATTACTGTGAGCATTGTATTTCAGCATTATCTGCTAGATTAGCAAAATCAAGTTTGTTGTTGGAAATTGCACACCTTAAAAAATACAACGTATGAGCATGTGTCCAGCGAGAACAGTGTTTATTTTTTGTTTGTAAGTAGGAAAATGCTGACTCTCATAAATATTTTGAAACAAAATACGAATGCAGTTGTTTAACACATCTCTTGAATTTTGGATATTTCTTGTTGGGGCCCAATGTCCAGAAATGTAGGCCCGAGGATTATCTTGCTTTTAGAAATATGCCCCAGTGTAGTGTCATTATTACCTGTGGTCCATTTGAAATGTATCTGCAAATTTTGTAGCCATTTCATAGATATCACTATAGAAGAGAGGATAAAGAAGATGCGTGCATCAGTTGGTGATTACGATGCGCAGTTTGTTCTACGTATTTATATTTTTTGCCTGAATTAATAGACGCGATCGACCGGTCGACCCACCCGTGGTCTATAGAATATAGGGTCGATCGGTCGATCGCGATCGGCTGGCCGGCCATCCGTGGTCTATAGAATATAGGGCCTACAGTTCTTTTTTTTAAAAATCTAATTTAGTTAACTCCTAAATGTTTGTTTACATAATACAAGTAGCTTCTCGTGACGTGATTCTGAATCTCAGACTTCGAAGATATGGAACGAAACTCTTCGTAGGATCTTAGTAAAACGTTGCATTGAGTACTATTGCTTTGTTTATATTGAAAAAACTCACTTTTGTTAATTCTCTGAAATGTGTTGCTTCACTGGTGCACTCACCCTACCTGTTCATTTTGTAACCGTAAAAGTCTAAAAGGAACTGATTTTAATGCATACAAAATCCATTGTACCTTATATTTATTTATAGAAGGTTTTCTTAAATCCACTTCATTTAATGTAGCGCAGTAGCCGCAACCCAAAGATTTATAATAATTTATACAATATTAATCGAATTTCTAACTCTTCTAACAAGTTTTCATCTTATATCGTCGAACGCATGAATAACACAATACCTTGTCATGAATTTTATTTTCTTTGTCTAAAGACAAAATGTGAAATACCTACCTATACCCACGTCTCAAAGACATTGTTATTTACTCACACATGAGTCAACATCTGACAAACATTAAGTACCCAGAAACGCTACATAGACGAGGTTTTGACTCACGAATATGAGCAAGAAAATTGTTCTATTAGCTGTTAATGGGTGTAGTAGTAAAAAGTTAATTTTCTTAGTTCCATAAAGATAAAGGTGAGTACCAGTTTCTAAGTACCTATATTTTTTCTTATAAGTAGATATTATCATATTTTCTCTTTGATTTATATGGAAAATAATGAGCGCCATCAATATAACAATTAAATATACTCGTGGCCGACTTTTGGCTGAAATTATCCTAATTTAGTTCCTCGGTCTAAGAGTTAATATTTTAAATTTTCGGGTGTGAGTTTTTGTTATGTTATACAAAGATTATATTACAATACATTAAAATAAAACAAACTTAAAAACTACATAGCTTAACCTACTAACCTACATAAATAAATAATTTACAAAATAAAAAATATATCACCCCCAGCGCCGCCATCAGGAATGGTCCCTATATGCTGCCTAAAGTTTGGGAGTAGGGGCTCGTGACGTCACTTTTGAGTGAATTTTCACTTATAAGTGTACTCAAACGTGACGTCATGCGACTTTTCAAATCAATATATCTCGGCAATGTTTATATTATGTGAAAAAAAATACGTGTCCAATACTTTTTGATTATCTACCAGATAAACGAAGAAAAAAAAATTAGTCATCATCCCTATTGGACTCTTTTTAAAGTCAGAATGAATAGGCTCCTTCTGGATAAGCTTGCTACACCGTAGATCCCATCTCTTCTTTCAGGCTGGATAAAGGGTCAAGAGCTTACTCTCCAATTCGAGGGAGAAATGCGGTAAGCCCTACCTCTCTTGCGTTTAAAATTACATTCAACAGAATAGTGCAATGCATATTGTTTGAAAGAAACACTTCCTGTCATCGTCTCTTATGTCACGTGTTCTGTTTTGAAAAAACATTAGGTCATTGTAGACCGTTTATTGGCTTCTGAGTAGTTCTGAGTAATCAGCAATTATAATTTATTGTTCCAAGATTTCAGAATGACTGTGGACTTGTTTATATGTTTAACTAGTGACCCGTCTTAATATCGAGCAGCTGTAATTGACTAAGCACATTATAAAAAAAAATAGAAAAATACATATCAGTCTTTAGGTAGATGTCATAAAAATAACCTCCATGTATTCCTGAAAAAAGGCCAAAGGGGAAAATCTTTCTCTTAGCTGGATGATGTTAGCTTGGGGGCCACAGGCGACTGATGTTTTTTTGACTGTGTATATGCTGTTGGTCGCAGTTGACCTTTACAGTGTCACTGGGTTTGGGGACGGCGAGATCCTAAGGGGACCTTGAGCCGAGAATTGCCGAGTGCCTCTAGAGGTATTCCACATTCCAGGCGGATGGCATCTCCCCGCGGAGGGAGTCTCCTCTCCGTCTGGACCCTCCAGACCACTCGGACCTGAGGGGGTCGGCTCAACTAGAGGGCGTCTCTGAGACTCGGACCTCGGCTCTAGTTAGCCGTTGTCGCGGGGGCACGCGACTGATGTTGGTCAGGCATTGCATATAAAAACTGTTGGCCGCCGAATTTCACTTGCGAGATGTAGGTTTCGATACTATTTGAGTGCAGCGCCGGTAGCGCCATCTCTTGAAGAGGCGAGTGATTAATTCCTCTATGTTGCTGATATGTAAGGCGCGTTGATGTTGCCGCCACAATAGGATCGTTTTGGAGGGCGTGGAGCTGGTCGCTTGACGGCTACAGGGGTAGGGGTGCTTGTGCTTGCACAAGTGCATACTCTTTTAGCACTGCTTTTCACTAACCGAAATCAGCACATTCGGTCATGTATCTACGGGTGCTTTAAAAAATAGGGCTAGCACTACCTCCAAATAGATGGGGTCGCAGTGGGCAGTCCTAAGACTAATTAAACATTCATTTAATTATTGTGTTCCTAGTGTGCTCATTAGGATAATAACTCCATAATGAACTATTACTTTGGACACGTTCTATGACACAGCCGATTTCGTTATCTCACCGTTCGACGGACGTTTTGACATTTCAGTAGTTGAAGAATCTCATTAACTTACACTATGTAATGTAATACCTGTTCCACTTTATACTTCACCTTGAAGATATAAATATACTTCTTAACATATTCTAATTGAAATGACGTTATTTTTAAGGTTTTAGTTTAGAACTGAGGTGATATAACTACAAAATAAATTTAGACTGTTTTAAACCTTATTTTGCCATAATTGTATGACATTTTTCTTAAACTTGCGTTGAACGCATGTTAGTCTTTTTTGTGTTAATAAGGTTACTTAATGCTAATTTCTTATTTTGATTCAACACGTTTCTCGTTAGCATTGCCTTCCTAACTATACTTACGTTTATAAATTACGTCAATCTGACTGAAGTCTAAACGCCGTTCTCAGTGTTATCCGATAACTTAAAGGTTTGATAAAAGTTGTCACTATCTCTGCAATAATAATTATAATTTTTATTTTGTACATCAGTGATTTTTAGGATTAGTGCACTGCTATTTATATGTAATAAAGATGAGAACCAAACATCCATAGTCTGTGTATATTTCGTCGGATGATTTGATAAATCGAATTTTCGTAAAAATCCTGGGTATTTTCCGAAAACACGGATAATTAGACAGTGGCAATGACATTGCTCAATGTAGCTTCATCGTGCGGACTGCCAAACTGTGGAATTCCTTGCCTGAGCCTTTGTTCCCCGAGCACTACAATCTAGCGGTCTTCAAAGCAAGAGTGAACCGGTTTTTATTAGGTAAGCGCCCTCCGTCGTAGACCATAATATTGCTTTCCATCAGGCTAATTCGGTCAAGCGCTTACCTTAACTTTTTTTCGTATTTTGTAAGGTAAAGATTTCGCCCCTGCTATGTTCTACCAAATTCTAAAATATTGTTCTGAAGGCAATACGATTACAGTCATTACGATAGTATATAAAGAATCCTTCTAAAAGACTAGTGTTTTTTCTTTTACTAATATTATAGTCCATTAGTCGGAAATTAATTACGGAAACCTCGTCTAATCCGAGGAGACGAGGATGTCGAATCATAATTGAGGTCATTCCGTCGCGTCGTAAAACAATGATTATTACTTCCTCTCTGTCTGTGTTTATGATGTCCATAAAGTTTAACTTTGAGCTGATCCGGACTGTGTATAGAAATTGTAATCTTGAACTCATGTTATATATTTTGTTTAACTTCACTACATAGTATAAAACAAAGTCGCTTTCTCTGTCCCTATGTCCCTTTGTATACTTAAATCTTTGAAACTACGCAAGGGATTTTGATGCGGCTTTTTTTAACAAATAGAGTGATTCAAGATGAAGGTTTATATGTATAATGACTGATAATTTTAGAGGTTTTTAATGCAAGGTCGTAAATAAACACTTATTTTGCGCTTACATTGCAAACGCTGGCTGAACCCTACGAGATAGATTAAAATAATGTTCTACAGTATTGTAAACCTTAAAAAGGTCTACAAAAAAGTCAGCGATAGTATATGTCTATCTTTTAGGGATAACCCACAATAATCATTTTTTATCCTATACTTTTTACGAGAAACAATAGATTATTTACGAAGCGATTTTAGCAATATAACATTCATCCTTATCCAATAAAGTACCTTAAATACATTGAGCATTTAATATAGACCAATTTGGCCCTTTAACGCATGTTATTTAAATGTTCGAAGATATTACAAATTTAAAATGCAGGGACATAGCGCAGGGACGCTACCGGGCGCGGGGGCTTGGCGGCGCGTGCCTATCGTTATTAGGTATAAGTAGAATGTTATTGCGTATAATACAAGCCTGAGAACAAAAACTATAGGCTACACTACAGCTCTACACCGAAGCGAAGCGAGGGCGGGTCACTAGTATGTTATATATTGAGGCACACCACTCATAAAAGAAAAGCATTTCAAATTAGTTAAAAAGTAGTTTTATACAAGAAATATATACTTAAAACTGTTTTTTAAGTATATATTTCTTGGATAAATTTTGGTTTAAAAAATTAATATAACCCTAAATTTTCACCCTTCTAACACCAACCCCTATTTTCATGGCGGTATGAAATTTGCTGGGGCAGATAGTATATAATATACCTATACAAAACAGTGTTTTAATTAAATAAACCTGTATTATGTTTGCCAAATTTTATTTGCTTAATACAATTAAGCTAAAACTTCAAAGAGTTAATAACAGAAACATGCAACTCCGTCGCAATTATGAAAGAGTATAAATATGATCTTTACTTACGTTAAAGTAACAGCAATGAAATATAAAAGAGTCGCTCAAAAATTACTGTCACTCCAAAGAAGATTCGCAATAAAGATCATAAGAGGATTCAGAACCTTACCTACACTTTTTGGTGGGATCGGAAAGCGACACTTTAGCAGTATTGTTTTTCTTGTTAAAAATTGTGTTGTGGCGTATGTTAGTGTATAATAATGGTGGATTATTAACCACTAAGTGTTCGGGAACATGCACAAGTGTTGGCAAGTGAAACAAAATAGCGGAAAGTGTCTTTCGACGTTCCCTCAAGAAGACCACGGGGAGGTTCCAGTAAATCCCCACACATTTACCGAAACATAGGGAAAGGGGGATTGACTTGACTGCCACTTACTTTGACTTGATTTATTACTTTGACCACGAGTGCTATAGAATTTGTAAACATTTTAACACTTGACATTAGCTAAATGCACAAGCAGTGCGAAGCCATTTATGAGAAAAAAAAACCTTAAATACAACAACAGCAAATAGCCTTAGCTCAGCTTGCTCCATTAGACCTCAAACTGAAAGAAATAGTAGAAATAGAACTAATCAAAACTAGACAAACAACACAATTTCTACCAGCAGACATTACATACCAAAAACTAACAAGATTGGACACCAGAGGTTCCCAAATATTTTTATCCCGTAGACCACTTTAAAAACTCTGTTTATTTTCTGTAACCACAACCCCGGCCGCGGCTGCGAGCGGCGTCTGTCTGTGAGACACTTAATATTGAATGTATTTCGTCAATGGCTGTATTTCATGCAAGATTGTTAATCCTATTCTCTAACACTCTTACTCCCATCCTTTAAACCTTTTAGTTATTTTCTGTTTCGTTTCGTTTCCTTTCCTCTCCTCTTTCTTTCGCCTCTCACTATTATTAAACCGTCCTCTCCTCTCCCTGTCTTTCCCACCCATTCGACCTCCCTGACTGCATCTCGACGCGACCTCGAATTCTCATGGGCCTACTCTACCAACTATCGAATCCTCTACATCACAATTATGTTATATTCTTCAAAATGTAATAAATAAATAAGTGTTTTAAAAAAAATGGTTATTTCGATAAACCCTTGCTGTAATATCTTTCTTACATATTCTTAAAACTCGTCAAAACTACCATCGTAAAAAAAACGTACGATCAACGCCTACGAACTATGACAGCATTACTTAGCGATAACGTTAGCAAGATTTTATAAAAGGTATTTTTATGGCGTCGGCATTCATTTTACACGTATTTTAATTTACAATACAATACAATACAATACACAATACTTTATTGAAAACACCACAACACAGAACAGAAATGAGGGACAATACAATTGTAAAAAAAAAAAGAGTGCTTCAATGGGCGGTCTTATCGCTAAAAGCGATTTCTTCCAGACAACCTTTGGATGGAGAGGATTGAAAGAAAGCTGGAGTCGGCGGTGTCAGTAAAAGAAACAAGGGATTTAAACGAATTTGTGAATTAAGTATATATACATACATAAATACACATCATAATATATACATATTATATACCTATACATATTACATATATATACATAGACTACACATATATAGGTTTAGTCCAGTCAACAGATTACTTTACATTTACTTTAATGATAAACTCAATACACGCCAATAGAATCTCAATATCGTTTTATATAAAATTTAAATTACTTTGTAAGGATAAGTGAAGATAGAAAAAGAATGAATGGAAAAACCTGTGCTAATATTAAAAGAAAATAAATGTAAAGATTTGATGAATGTTCTGTTTATGTTATCTTTAGTACCTACCAAAGGAGGTTGGTAAGAATTCAGTTTAACTTGCTCTTGTCTGTATTTACGTGCAATGTTTGGTTTTGTGATAATATCATAAGGCAAATATTTTATTGCAACGTTTGATTTCAAAATGACACCTTATTTGATTCACAATCTCTCACGTGTTCCCTCCTTCTTACAACTTGGGATCCTTTACTTTTTGATAACTAAAGAGGCGTGAAGAAGCAACATGCAGGCCGGCAAGATGAGGTAGGCTGGTGTGGTAGGTAGAACTGCTGTACCAGCTATCTTTACGTCTGGACTTCACTTATCATCAGGTGGGGTGGAGTCATTTCTCAGACCTATCTTTAAAATATATTTGGGTTACGTATTCCCGTTACGAGGACTCCAGACGGAGCCAGGGCCAATTTTCTCAGCATAAGCATCTTTTTGACCTAAAGCCATACAAAGTATCATTTGATGCTTTTACGAAGGCTTTTAAGGATCTCAAGGGGGTGCGTAAAATTATAACTAAGACCTCGAGTCGAGAGAGGTGTGTTTGATGTGTCGTTTGAGCTCGTAAGTATCTGGATTTAGTTTCATCATCATCATCACCAACCTGTAAATATCCCTACTAATGGGCACTGGCCTTTCCTATTGATGGAATAGGGAGATTGGGCCATGACCCACTTCGCGGGCCCAGTGCTATTTGGTGGGTGCTATTGCAGATGCAGCCGGGGCTAACAGTTTAACGTGCCTTTTGAGGCACATAGGATCTCGAAATAATAAGTTTTTGGTCACCAATCTAATGACCAACCATTTCGAAAGTTGCATAACTTCCAGGATCTCATGCCGAACGCGCTATCCGACTGCACCATCGAGCTATTCAATTTAGAGTGTAATGCGAAATTATACAGACAGTTTTTATTTTTATATAAAATAATACCCAATGGTCTGTAAATATTCAAGGGCTATTTACAGACCATTTACAGTTTCTAAACTACAGAATTTTTCAATTATTTTTGTGTTGTAACCTAAAACTTAGAAAGGGTCTCATATAACTATCTGACCCGCTACCTAGAAATTACTCTTTGATTCACGATCATCAATATGGATTTACGCCGAATCGATCAACGGGTGGCCTTCTAGCGTACGTGACACACATATGGGGTGAAGTTGTAGACAAGCGGGGAGAGTCTAGCTATCAGCCTTGACATCGCGCAGTCTTTTGACAAAGTCTGGCACAAAAGCCTTCTCTCCATGCTTCCTGCATACGGTCAGCCTGCTCAGTTCTGTGCCTAGGTGGCTGACTTCTTCCATGAGCCTAGAACAGTGAAAGTATTTTTTTGCTATGCTCACAAAAAAAAATCTTTTTGGTGGGGTAAGGTTCAACTCACACAGGCGCAGAGTCGAAGCGTCGTGTCGCGTCATGTTTTTCGCCTTGGGGATACCTTAACAGTGGTAAACAGAGTTGAATTTGCTACAGACCAATAACACGAAACATTGTATTAAAAAGTCGCGCGTCGGCGATTCTTATAAGTGGGAATACTTTAATAGTTGGGGAATAGAGATGATTTGCCACAGGCGAAACGCGTCACGTCGCGTCGCGTCGTTTCGACTCTACGCCAGCGCGAGTTGAGTTTATAAGTACTTTGTTTGGGATTTTTTTCTTATCTATTGTCTATGGGACTTGGAGTGTACGCTCAAACGTCATGGCATTACTCCTATGCTTTAGTTCTTGTTTTGAGAGAAGACCATGATCATTAAAAGCCCCTAATAGTTTCGCCACTTATTATGAGGCACAAGTCAAACAGTTTCGTTCAAAGTGGAACATAATCTAACATTAGCGGACTAAGTAAACGTATTTCCTATGTACGTCAGACAGAAGGCTTATAAATAAGTAGTTTTTTCCCGCCACTTCACTCGCGTTAGATTTTCTTACCCTGGGGTGAGTTTTGGAAATTCCTTTTTAAGCGCACGCACATCGTAATAATGTGTGCTAAATTTCAGCGCAGTTCATTCTGGTTTGAGTAGTAACATCACACATCATCATGTGCCTATTCATGTCCCCACTGCTGAGGCACAGGCCTTCCTTATGGTTGGAATAGGGAGATTGGGCTATGACTTGGGCACAGTGCGGATTGGTAGGTGCTAACGACCGCCCCGGAGGCGTTCTAGTGAAGTGGCGCACACACAGGCGCCGATCCTGAAACGCTCCCACATGGGCGTAGGAGGGTACTGTAACGTCCGTGACGTTGCAGCCTCCTTGTTTAGGTAAACTCTTTGCTTTTGCAATGCCTACGGTTGGCAGTTATATTAAAAAGTTTATGTCATGATTTTAAGATTCAAGAGAAGATCTTCAGGCACCAAGCAAACCTCTCGTAGTTAGATAAAAATAATTAGATTCGCCTGAAATCTAATATAAAATAATAACCATCGTCAAGTTGTTTTAATTAATCGCTACGTCCCCAGGTTCTATCCACTCTGGCTAGAGCTCCTCAGTACCGGTGGGTTTTAGTGGGTAGGACCGGCGTTGTTCCACGCCGGGGAGTCCCACACACGCCGCGCGTACAGCCAGCGCGCGGTACGCTCCATAAATGGATTTCCTATCAACAAAAAAAAGGGTGCTAACGACCGCAGGTGCAACCGGGACCAACGGCTTCAGTACCTTCCGAAGCACAGAGGAGCTCGAGATAGTAAATTTTTGGTCACCCATCCAGTGAACGACCACTGCAAAATTTGTTTAATTTCAATGATCGCAGCCGAATACGCTAACCACTTGCGCCATTGAGCTCCTTTGAGCAGTAACTTTGGCCTTTTATTATACAGAAGAAGAAGCATAATGATTCTCATTTAGTGGGATTTACGTTATTGCAATCGCGTCAAATATCAAAAACGTTGCAAATGCGATACATTACAATTTATTATCAGCAAAAAGGGTAACGTAGATTATAGTACAGTACAGTACAGAAGTTTTAATCAAAAAGCGACCAAGTGCGAGTCGGAAGTTGCATGGCAATGTACATCATATATTTGTATTTGACGAACTCCGTGGCCGAGTGGTTTGTACGCCGGGTTTCATGATGTCGCTGACTCGAGAGGTCCCGGGTTCAAATCCCGGTGGGGGCAGATGTTTGTGTGATGAATACGAGCATTTGTACTCCAGTCATGGATGTTTAATATGTATTTCTATATAAATATACTTATATATGTATTCTATCCGTTACCCTAGAATCCCATAATAAAGCCTTACAGTGCTTACTTTGGGGCTAATTGGTGTGTGTTGGATTTTTTTTTATTTATATTACTATCAAAGACAGGAATATGGACCTTGTGGACACTACAGTATTCTTAGGCATAACACTAGATTCGAAGCTTCAGTGGGGCCCACATATTGAGAAATTGTCGAAAAGACTGAGCTCTGCAGCCTACGCAGTAATGAAGGTAGGTAGCGACCAACTTCATGCGTTACTTTTGTGTTTACCGCACATTAAGAAAATCTACCAACAAAATAGAAATAGAATCTCTATTTAGTGGGTGCTAACGACTGCATTGTGAAGGCCTATCAAAACTATTTATGAATCTGGAACAACGAAACCAAAGCGAGATTCAGGAGACTACAGCGCCATCTCTTGACCATTGGTGTAGTAGAACCAAAAACCACATCTTTATTTTTTGTAATAAAGTAACAGTTATAGGTATTCATATTTATAATATCAAAAGTATTTATTAATCTGGAACAGCGGAACCAAAGCGCGATTCAGGAGACTACAGCGCCATCTCTTGACCATTGGTGTAATAGAACCAAAAACCACATCTTTATTTTTTGTAATAAAGTAACAGTTCATATTTATAATATTTATCCACATGTTTCTAGTTTGTATATTCGGAATACGTGTTTGAGTTTCATACAAGTGCAAATCACATATGTTCTAATAAATTATATTCAGTAGCGAAATTAATTGAATATTTTGATTATTTATTTATTTTTTCAAATTAAAACTGAACTTTATTGACTGTGTCCTTTTCCAGACTTTTTATTAATTTATTGTAATTAATTATATGCATGCAATTAAAAACTAATTTTAAACGATGCCAAAGAAGGATAACTTCTCACGCGCCTACATAAGTACACGCACCCATTTTTTTTTAGTTTTATCATTCTCTTATTTTAGAAATTATAGGGAGGGCGGACACACATTTTACTATTTTGGAAGTATCTCTCGCGCAAACTATTCAGTTTAGAAGAAAATGATATTAAAAACCTCAATATCATTTTTGATGGGTTGGGTGGGCTTAATGAAAAAACATTTTTGAGTTTCAGTTATAAGTATGGGAAACCCCTAAAAATATATTGTTTTTTTTTTTTCTATTTTTCTGTAAAAATCTCAATGCGGTTCACTGAATACATCTACGTACCAAGTTTCAACAGTACAGTTCTTATAGTTTCGGAAAAAGTGGCTGTGACATACGGACGGACAGACAGACAAACCGACATGACGAATCGATAAGGGTTCTATTTTTTGCCAATTGGCTACGGAAACCTAAAACGCATTTTAAACCCGTTGAATTGATGCTTCTATCATAGTCTAATGACACTTCATCATCATCAGCCTATTAATGTCCCCACTGCTGGGGCACAGGCCTTCCCTATGGATGGAATAGGGAGATTGGGCCATGACCTACCACGCGGGCCCAGTGCGGATTGGCGGGTGCTAACGACTGCAGATGCAACCGGGAGCAACGTCTTAACGTGCCTTCCGAAGCACGGTGGAACTCGAGATAGAAGATTTTTGGTCACCCATCCAATGACCGACCACTGGGAAAGTTGCTTAACTTCAACTATCGCAGCCGAACGCGCTAACCACCTGCACCATTGAGCTCCTCCTAATGACACTTGCGATACCAAAATATCAATCGGGCTGTTGCCGACTCTTTTTTTTCTTTTGCATTGGTAATAACAATATCAAAAAAAATGAGCGTGAAGTATTTGAAAACCTTCGACGGTCAGAAATAACAAAATAAAATCGAAAGCGTTAGCGTTTTCCAAAGCATTACCGTTAGGCGAATGGCCCCCAGTAAAGTGTAATTATCACCTCATTGTGGGCATGAATGAAACTAACGGAGTACCAAGTATGCCTGCAGTTAATTTAGGCATTGTATTTGTCTTAAGTCCCTCGGGGTCAAACTTCATAATGGTAATACTGAAATGTTAATCCGAAACTTCTCTGCCAATTTCCAAGTTTGATAAGCAAATATGCATGATTGTCGTCAACCAGTACACGGGAAGCCTACAGAGATATTGTCGGCTCCGTAATATTTATTTGATCAAGCCCTTTCAGGAGAGGTCTATGAAATATAATTAATCCCCTTAGACGGACAAAATCACTTTCTAATGAATAATTAAACGGGAGTAATAAAGTTATAGTACTTACCTACCCATTAGGCTTAACTAATCTTAAAAACTTTTTGCCTTTATAAGGGGTTTCTATCAGAATACAGATTTTTTTGATATCGTTTTTTTTATTGAAAACAATTCCACGATTTTTAAAATATTTTTTTTTTTCAATTCATCGAATTTTTAATCATCGGTGTTTCATATCATCGAAAAACGTTTCTTTAAAAAAAAACTTCGGGAGGAGGAAAAAAAAACAGGTTGCACTCCGGGAGTGCCGGCAGAAGTGAAATCTAGAATATTAACGTTGTGAATTTTTGATATTTTGGAATGGTAAGGGAATAATTTGGCACGAATTGCTTTAATTATCAGCATAAAATTACTATCATGTATGTGTAGAACACAATATTTATTTATTGCGCTATCGTACACAATCATGACAATTTATATTACATTTAAAAAGTTTATTTCTCAGAAAAAAATACGACGAATTAACGACTTTAAGCGCACTTAGCGACATCTATTGTAAAGAAATCAACTTACATGAATCACATTAAAGCACACCCAGCGACATCTATTGTAAAAAAAATGCATTTTCTTCGAAATAAAGTTGCCACGTGGACGTCCTAGATAGAGACTTATTATTATAATACGTTAAAATAAAATATTACTATGTTTCGTCCAATATATTGAAAGTCAACAACCTATCCAATTTTATTGTGTGTCATGATTTGATCAGCCCACGTGTTTAACCTGCGTGAGATTAACATTTTTTATCCATACAAAAAAAAGTGTACAACGCCGCTAAAGAAGTTTTCACTTCAAAAATCTTTTGAAGTTGTTTTAATTACCAGAAAAACGGTATATATCGAACTTACATTTCGTAAAAGTATTAACTTATCGTTAAAACTGACATAGTGATCTATCAACGTACAGCCCAAACCACTGGACGAATCGGGCTGAAATTTGGCATGCAGGTATAAGAAGAATCATAGATGAATGTCATTGTGTATAATACATGCCTGAGAACAAAAACTGTGGTCTACACTTCAGCTCTACACCGAAGCGAAGCGAGGGCAGGCCGCTAGTTACAATATGTATCTAAACCCATAATACTTTTTTACATAACAACTTTTTATCGCAGTAACGTTTCATCGAATGATGTTGACTTTAAATTGTGTTGCGGTAAGTTCTATAATATTTTTTTCCTACCTACTACAGCTTAATAATTATACTGGTAACTAGGTACATACTGCGTGTTGACAATATTAGTTAAAATGTGTGACGAAATATTTTGCTGTCAGTTTTTTAAATCAAAAAAGGTGCTGTAATACTGTATATTAACGGTTGTAAGCATGCAGCATGCAAGGAAGCATGCAGCATGCATGGCTGCTGTCACGGCTCCGGCGCTGCGGGTAGGGTTACCATATCTCAGGGTTTGTCCTGAGATTACAGGATTTTTGGACTCTTCACAGGATTGCTCCTGGATTTTGCAAATCTCTTGAAATCACAGGATTGTTTGAATATTCAATAAAATACAGCTAACGTTTTAAAGATCTGTTTAATAAAAACTTAAACAAACTAAAAATATTCTTCCTTTGATAGCAATTGCACAGTTAAAATCAGTACTTATTTATCCAAGTAGATACTTGTTTTAGCAGTACTTATTTATCCAAGTAGATACTTGTTTATCAGTACTTATTTATCCAAGTAGATCAGTTTTATCATACTTAATATTAAATGATATATTTTTAAGTAAGGTTTTTTCCTTTAATTATGGATTTATAAAATGCCCCACATGTTAAGTTCTTCGAATTATATCGAACGAGCTGTTACCCGCGACTTCGTCCGCGTGGTATAGTATCTTTGGGTAGCATTTTTATTATTTAATAAGAATCATTAGTAGGTATATTTAAAAAAAAAAAAATATTTGTTTACAGTAGGTATAAGGTACCTGTATTATGTATTCCATTGAGTGACAGAAAGTACCTAGGAAAATTTATTGGTCCCTTATGTCCAAGAGACACTTACAGGGGCCAGCGTCACGTTGTGTACAAAAATATTTTAAAATGACCTAGGTAATTTAAAACATTTTTGTACACAATGTTTAACACCCAAAACTTCTAAATATCATGTTCATTTGATTTGTTCAAGATTTTGTATACAAAAAGTTTGGCTTCGTAGTTCCCAATCCCATACAACTTTTCCCCCCCCCCCCCCCCCTTATAACACCTTACAACCCCTTTTTCGCAATAAAAAGTAGCCTATGTCCTTTCTCAGGGTCTAGACCATCTGTATACCAAATTTCATTCAAATCCGTTCAGTAGTTTTGGCTTGAAAGAGTAACAGACAGACAGACAGACAGAGTTACTTTCGCATTTATAATATTAGTCTGGATTAAAAGTATAAGCAGCATGTACATAAAAGATAATATTACGACTTTTCTAAATTGTTAAGTACGTTTGAAAGAAAATTCTCAAACTTTAAAAATCTCAGGATTTTTTAATGGAAATCAAGTCTTTTCTCCGGACTTTTGATTTTTTCATTTGTCCCACGCCACCTTATCGTCGCAGATGGTTTTTGCACTACCCTTACAATATTCTTTTTGTTAGTTTTATTTGCGATTACTTTTTTTACTCTAGGACACTAGGAAATCGTATTCTCGATGTACATTGATTTTAAAAAGTAAAAATTGATGTTTCCATTATTTTGCAAACTGAAAGTTACGATGAACAAAAATATGGATAACAAAACTTCGATGTAACATTATTACCATAAAATGTATAAAACATGAAAAGAAATAACGATGAACTGTGTTTGTAGATAATAAATATTCGAGGAAACGAAAATGCGATGTAACTGGGTTTGTTAAATATTGAGAAAAAAAAGTTCTGCGATTTGTTTTATGGGTAATGAAAATTGTTGAAAGGAAGTGCTATAAAATGATGGATTCCCTTTATAAGACAAACAGGGCTAAAATACAATAAAATGGAGCATATAATTGTACATTTAACGACCTCCTTGGCCGAGTGGTTTGTACGCCGGGTTTCATGTTGTCGCCGACTCGAGAGGTCCCAGTCATGGATGTTTAATATGTATTTCTATATAAATAAACTTTTAAATGTACAGTATATGTACTCTATCCGTTACCCTAGTAACACAAGCCTTATAGTGTTTAGCTTGGGGCTAGGCTAATTGGTGTGAGTGTTGGAAATATTTATTATTTTCTAATTTCTCCGAGAATCGTAGCAATAATCACCGAGTAATTTACATCCAAAGTTTTGCACTGTCACTAAAACTGAAATTGGCCACCAAGGCTTAAACCAAAACCATCAATACCAAATCATCAACAGCCTATCCTAGTCCACTGCTGGACATAGGCCTCTCCAATTGCACGCCACTCAGATCGATTTTGGGCTACTCGCATCCAGCTCCTGCCAGCCACCTTGCGCAAATCGTCACTCCACCGTGCCTGAGGACGTCCTACACTACGTTTGCCTAGACGCGGTCTCCACTCCAGAACTCGTCTACCCCAACGGTTATCGGTTCTTCGGCAAATATGGCCAGCCCACTGCCACTTCAGCTTACTAATCCGGTGGGCTATGTCGATAACTCTGGTTCTCTGTCGGATTACCTCATTTCTGATGCGATCCTTCAGAGAAACGCCGAGCATAGCCCTTTCCATAGCGCGCTGAGCGACTTTGAACCTGTGGACCAGCCGTACCGTCAGTGTCCACGTCTCGGCTCCGTATGTCATCACAGGTAGGACGCACTGATTGAAGACTTTCGTCTTTAGGCACTGTGGGATCGACGATGTCAAGACTTGACGTAGCTTCCCAAACGCTGCCCAACCCAGCCGAATTCTTCTATTCACCTCGTCCTCAAAGTTGTTTCTACCTAACTGCAATGTCTGCCCGAGGTGTACATATTTTTGAACAACTTCGAGAATGGCACCGTGTATTGCAATCGGTTCCGGTAGAACATGTTCATTGAACATGACCTTGGTTTTATCCAAGTTCATCCGTAGGCCGATGCGTATAGAAGAGTCAGCTAGGTCATTCAGCATTTTTTGTAGGTCCTGCAGGGTTTCTGCCATGATGACGCGTTTAAGCTAAATCTGGAATGAACTCCCTCAGTGTTTTTTCCAGTTAGCTATGATACAACGGTCTTTGATAGGCAGGTAAACCTTTTTCTTCAGAGCCGGCAACGCACGAGAGGCCCCACGACAACAGCTAACTAGAGCCGAGGTCCGAGTCTCAGAGACGCCCTCTAGTTGAGCCGACCCCCCTCAGGCTCCCGTAGTCTAGAGGCTCCAGACGGAGAGGAGACTCCCCCAGTTGCGAGATGCCATCCGCCTGGAATACCTCTAGAGGCACTCGCCAATTCTCGGCTTGAGGTCCTCTTAGGATCTCGCCGTCCTCAAACCCGGTGACGCTGTAAAGGTCACCTGCGACCAACAGCATACACACTCAAAAAAAAAAGCATGAGAGGTGTCCTTGGTGCTGCAAGTGTCCATGGGCGGCAGTGACACTTGCCATCAGGTGGACTTCCAGCTCGTTTGTCTGCATAAACATTAATAAAATCATTAATAATCTGATGATGATGAATGCATGTTTGTGTAATTGTTATGTAATATTTTAATCTTGAGGAGCTCGATGGCGCGGGTGGTTAGCGTGTTCGGCTGCGATCGTTGAAGTTAAGCAACTTTCGCAGTGGTCGGTCATTGGATGGGTGACCACAAATCTTCTGTCTCGAGTTCCTTCGTGCGTTCGGAAGGCACGTTAAGCCGTTGGTCCCGGCTGCATCTGCAGTCTTTAGCACCCGCCAATCCGCACTGGGCCCGCGTGGTGGGTCAGGGCCCAATCTCCGTATTCCATCCATAGGGGAGGCCTGTGCCCCAGCAGCGGGGACATTAATAGGCTAATGATGATGAATGATTTTAATCTCTAACTTAAGTGTAGACTACAGTTTTTGTTCTTAGGCTTGTATTATACACAATGACATTCATCTATGATTTTTATTATACCTGCATGCAAAATCTCAGCCCGATCGGTTTAAAATTGACAAAGTTTCGTACAAACTTTCATTCCTTATTTTATCCCCTTGGGGGTAGAATTGATCAAAATTCTGTCTTAGCGGATGCCTATGTCATAACATCTACGTGCATGCCAAATTTCAGCCTGATCCGTCCAGTGGTTTGGGCTGTGCGTTGATAGATCACTATGTCAGTCAGTCAGTCACCTTTGAGTTTTATATACATAGATAGAAGATTGACTGTGTTTATTTTTGATAACGATTACGTAAGTTTGATATTAAATACTAAAAAATAAAGTTTTACAGTACATAGTATGGAGAATTGGTCATTAATATGAAAACATGATAGCGGAGATTGAAACGTGTTTTGTATGTAAATATGGTATATTCCAAGGTCTTTTGTTGCATACAATGCATTTTAAATTCTATATTTTAATATTTATTTGCATTTCAACGCGTTAAGTATTTATAACATGCAAGCAATAAACTTGGAAATTAATTATGGATTGTATCTAGGGTTATTGATTTATAATCATCATGAATGTATGTAATGTAATGAGTGACGGTAAAAAACATTTTTGGTTGTAGTTGATATTTTGAATAATCAAAGTTTATATGGAAAAGAAGTTCAGAGAGCAAAGCTTTTTAAATACTAACCCAATAGAACTATATTAATTAAACATCACACCACAAAGTATGTACTTATGTATGTTCAAACTTAGGTCTAATTTGGGCAAACAGGCGACCACTTGTCTAATAATAATGAATGGAATAGAGATTACTCCCGCAAAAAGTTACGCTATGTAGTTTTTAAGAGAGGCAGGACACCTTAGTTAGTGTGCCTTCCGAAGCACGGAGGAACTCGAGATAGAAGATTTTTGGTCACCCATCCAGTGAACGACCACTGCAAAATTTGTTTAATTTCAATGATCGCAGCCGAATACGCTAACCACTTGCGCCATTGAGCTCCTTTGAGCAGTAACTTTGGCCTTTTATTATACAGAAGAAGAAGCATAATGATTCTCATTTAGTGGGATTTACGTTATTGCAATCGCGTCAAATATCAAAAACGTTGCAAATGCGATACATTACAATTTATTATCAGCAAAAAGGGTAACGTAGATTATAGTATAGTACAGTACAGAAGTTTTAATCAAAAAGCGACCAAGTGCGAGTCGGAAGTTGCATGGCAATGTACATCATATATTTGTATTTGACGAACTCCGTGGCCGAGTGGTTTGTACGCCGGGTTTCATGATGTCGCTGACTCGAGAGGTCCCGGGTTCAAATCCCGGTGGGGGCAGATGTTTGTGTGATGAATACGAGCATTTGTACTCCAGTCATGGATGTTTAATATGTATTTCTATATAAATATACTTATATATGTATTCTATCCGTTACCCTAGAATCCCATAATAAAGCCTTACAGTGCTTACTTTGGGGCTGATTGGTGTGTGTTGGATTTTTTTTTATTTATATTACTATCAAAGACAGGAATATGGACCTTGTGGACACTACAGTATTCTTAGGCATAACACTAGATTCGAAGCTTCAGTGGGGCCCACATATTGAGAAATTGTCGAAAAGACTGAGCTCTGCAGCCTACGCAGTAATGAAGGTAGGTAGCGACCAACTTCATGCGTTACTTTTGTGTTTACCGCACATTAAGAAAATCTACCAACAAAATAGAAATAGAATCTCTATTTAGTGGGTGCTAACGACTGCATTGTGAAGGCCTATCAAAACTATTTATGAATCTGGAACAACGAAACCAAAGCGAGATTCAGGAGACTACAGCGCCATCTCTTGACCATTGGTGTAGTAGAACCAAAAACCACATCTTTATTTTTTGTAATAAAGTAACAGTTATAGGTATTCATATTTATAATATCAAAAGTATTTATTAATCTGGAACAGCGGAACCAAAGCGCGATTCAGGAGACTACAGCGCCATCTCTTGACCATTGGTGTAATAGAACCAAAAACCACATCTTTATTTTTTGTAATAAAGTAACAGTTCATATTTATAATATTTATCCACATGTTTCTAGTTTGTATATTCGGAATACGTGTTTGAGTTTCATACAAGTGCAAATCACATATGTTCTAATAAATTATATTCAGTAGCGATTTTAATTGAATATTTTGATTATTTATTTATTTTTTCAAATTAAAACTGAACTTTATTGACTGTGTCCTTTTCCAGACTTTTTATTAATTTATTGTAATTAATTATATGCATGCAATTAAAAACTAATTTTAAACGATGCCAAAGAAGGATAACTTCTCACGCGCCTACATAAGTACACGCACCCATTTTTTTTTAGTTTTATCATTCTCTTATTTTAGAAATTATAGGGAGGGCGGACACACATTTTACTATTTTGGAAGTATCTCTCGCGCAAACTATTCAGTTTAGAAGAAAATGATATTAAAAACCTCAATATCATTTTTGATGGGTTGGGTGGGCTTAATGAAAAAACATTTTTGAGTTTCAGTTATAAGTATGGGAAACCCCTAAAAATATATTGTTTTTTTTTTTCTATTTTTCTGTAAAAATCTCAATGCGGTTCACTGAATACATCTACGTACCAAGTTTCAACAGTACAGTTCTTATAGTTTCGGAAAAAGTGGCTGTGACATACGGACGGACAGACAGACAAACCGACATGACGAATCGATAAGGGTTCTATTTTTTGCCAATTGGCTACGGAAACCTAAAACGCATTTTAAACCCGTTGAATTGATGCTTCTATCATAGTCTAATGACACTTCATCATCATCAGCCTATTAATGTCCCCACTGCTGGGGCACAGGCCTTCCCTATGGATGGAATAGGGAGATTGGGCCATGACCTACCACGCGGGCCCAGTGCGGATTGGCGGGTGCTAACGACTGCAGATGCAACCGGGAGCAACGTCTTAACGTGCCTTCCGAAGCACGGTGGAACTCGAGATAGAAGATTTTTGGTCACCCATCCAATGACCGACCACTGGGAAAGTTGCTTAACTTCAACTATCGCAGCCGAACGCGCTAACCACCTGCACCATTGAGCTCCTCCTAATGACACTTGCGATACCAAAATATCAATCGGGCTGTTGCCGACTCTTTTTTTTCTTTTGCATTGGTAATAACAATATCAAAAAAAATGAGCGTGAAGTATTTGAAAACCTTCGACGGTCAGAAATAACAAAATAAAATCGAAAGCGTTAGCGTTTTCCAAAGCATTACCGTTAGGCGAATGGCCCCCAGTAAAGTGTAATTATCACCTCATTGTGGGCATGAATGAAACTAACGGAGTACCAAGTATGCCTGCAGTTAATTTAGGCATTGTATTTGTCTTAAGTCCCTCGGGGTCAAACTTCATAATGGTAATACTGAAATGTTAATCCGAAACTTCTCTGCCAATTTCCAAGTTTGATAAGCAAATATGCATGATTGTCGTCAACCAGTACACGGGAAGCCTACAGAGATATTGTCGGCTCCGTAATATTTATTTGATCAAGCCCTTTCAGGAGAGGTCTATGAAATATAATTAATCCCCTTAGACGGACAAAATCACTTTCTAATGAATAATTAAACGGGAGTAATAAAGTTATAGTACTTACCTACCCATTAGGCTTAACTAATCTTAAAAACTTTTTGCCTTTATAAGGGGTTTCTATCAGAATACAGATTTTTTTGATATCGTTTTTTTTATTGAAAACAATTCCACGATTTTTAAAATATTTTTTTTTTTCAATTCATCGAATTTTTAATCATCGGTGTTTCATATCATCGAAAAACGTTTCTTTAAAAAAAAACTTCGGGAGGAGGAAAAAAAAACAGGTTGCACTCCGGGAGTGCCGGCAGAAGTGAAATCTAGAATATTAACGTTGTGAATTTTTGATATTTTGGAATGGTAAGGGAATAATTTGGCACGAATTGCTTTAATTATCAGCATAAAATTACTATCATGTATGTGTAGAACACAATATTTATTTATTGCGCTATCGTACACAATCATGACAATTTATATTACATTTAAAAAGTTTATTTCTCAGAAAAAAATACGACGAATTAACGACTTTAAGCGCACTTAGCGACATCTATTGTAAAGAAATCAACTTACATGAATCACATTAAAGCACACCCAGCGACATCTATTGTAAAAAAAATGCATTTTCTTCGAAATAAAGTTGCCACGTGGACGTCCTAGATAGAGACTTATTATTATAATACGTTAAAATAAAATATTACTATGTTTCGTCCAATATATTGAAAGTCAACAACCTATCCAATTTTATTGTGTGTCATGATTTGATCAGCCCACGTGTTTAACCTGCGTGAGATTAACATTTTTTATCCATACAAAAAAAAGTGTACAACGCCGCTAAAGAAGTTTTCACTTCAAAAATCTTTTGAAGTTGTTTTAATTACCAGAAAAACGGTATATATCGAACTTACATTTCGTAAAAGTATTAACTTATCGTTAAAACTGACATAGTGATCTATCAACGTACAGCCCAAACCACTGGACGAATCGGGCTGAAATTTGGCATGCAGGTATAAGAAGAATCATAGATGAATGTCATTGTGTATAATACATGCCTGAGAACAAAAACTGTGGTCTACACTTCAGCTCTACACCGAAGCGAAGCGAGGGCAGGCCGCTAGTTACAATATGTATCTAAACCCATAATACTTTTTTACATAACAACTTTTTATCGCAGTAACGTTTCATCGAATGATGTTGACTTTAAATTGTGTTGCGGTAAGTTCTATAATATTTTTTTCCTACCTACTACAGCTTAATAATTATACTGGTAACTAGGTACATACTGCGTGTTGACAATATTAGTTAAAATGTGTGACGAAATATTTTGCTGTCAGTTTTTTAAATCAAAAAAGGTGCTGTAATACTGTATATTAACGGTTGTAAGCATGCAGCATGCAAGGAAGCATGCAGCATGCATGGCTGCTGTCACGGCTCCGGCGCTGCGGGTAGGGTTACCATATCTCAGGGTTTGTCCTGAGATTACAGGATTTTTGGACTCTTCACAGGATTGCTCCTGGATTTTGCAAATCTCTTGAAATCACAGGATTGTTTGAATATTCAATAAAATACAGCTAACGTTTTAAAGATCTGTTTAATAAAAACTTAAACAAACTAAAAATATTCTTCCTTTGATAGCAATTGCACAGTTAAAATCAGTACTTATTTATCCAAGTAGATACTTGTTTTAGCAGTACTTATTTATCCAAGTAGATACTTGTTTTAGCAGTACTTATTTATCCAAGTAGATCAGTTTTATCATACTTAATATTAAATGATATATTTTTAAGTAAGGTTTTTTCCTTAATTATGGATTTATAAAATGCCCCACATGTTAAGTTCTTCGAATTATATCGAACGAGCTGTTACCCGCGACTTCGTCCGCGTGGTATAGTATCTTTGGGTAGCATTTTTATTATTTAATAAGAATCATTAGTAGGTATATTTAAAAAAAATAAAAAATATTTGTTTACAGTAGGTATAAGGTACCTGTATTATGTATTCCATTGAGTGACAGAAAGTACCTAGGAAAATTTATTGGTCCCTTATGTCCAAGAGACACTTACAGGGGCCAGCGTCACGTTGTGTACAAAAATATTTTAAAATGACCTAGGTAATTTAAAACATTTTTGTACACAATGTTTAACACCCAAAACTTCTAAATATCATGTTCATTTGATTTGTTCAAGATTTTGTATACAAAAAGTTTGGCTTCGTAGTTCCCAATCCCATACAACTTTTCACCCCCCCCCCCCCCTTATAACACCTTACAACCCCTTTTTCGCAATAAAAAGTAGCCTATGTCCTTTCTCAGGGTCTAGACCATCTGTATACCAAATTTCATTCAAATCCGTTCAGTAGTTTTGGCTTGAAAGAGTAACAGACAGACAGACAGACAGAGTTACTTTCGCATTTATAATATTAGTCTGGATTAAAAGTATAAGCAGCATGTACATAAAAGATAATATTACGACTTTTCTAAATTGTTAAGTACGTTTGAAAGAAAATTCTCAAACTTTAAAAATCTCAGGATTTTTTAATGGAAATCAAGTCTTTTCTCCGGACTTTTGATTTTTTCATTTGTCCCACGCCACCTTATCGTCGCAGATGGTTTTTGCACTACCCTTACAATATTCTTTTTGTTAGTTTTATTTGCGATTACTTTTTTTACTCTAGGACACTAGGAAATCGTATTCTCGATGTACATTGATTTTAAAAAGTAAAAATTGATGTTTCCATTATTTTGCAAACTGAAAGTTACGATGAACAAAAATATGGATAACAAAACTTCGATGTAACATTATTACCATAAAATGTATAAAACATGAAAAGAAATAACGATGAACTGTGTTTGTAGATAATAAATATTCGAGGAAACGAAAATGCGATGTAACTGGGTTTGTTAAATATTGAGAAAAAAAAGTTCTGCGATTTGTTTTATGGGTAATGAAAATTGTTGAAAGGAAGTGCTATAAAATGATGGATTCCCTTTATAAGACAAACAGGGCTAAAATACAATAAAATGGAGCATATAATTGTACATTTAACGACCTCCTTGGCCGAGTGGTTTGTACGCCGGGTTTCATGTTGTCGCCGACTCGAGAGGTCCCAGTCATGGATGTTTAATATGTATTTCTATATAAATAAACTTTTAAATGTACAGTATATGTACTCTATCCGTTACCCTAGTAACACAAGCCTTATAGTGTTTAGCTTGGGGCTAGGCTAATTGGTGTGAGTGTTGGAAATATTTATTATTTTCTAATTTCTCCGAGAATCGTAGCAATAATCACCGAGTAATTTACATCCAAAGTTTTGCACTGTCACTAAAACTGAAATTGGCCACCAAGGCTTAAACCAAAACCATCAATACCAAATCATCAACAGCCTATCCTAGTCCACTGCTGGACATAGGCCTCTCCAATTGCACGCCACTCAGATCGATTTTGGGCTACTCGCATCCAGCTCCTGCCAGCCACCTTGCGCAAATCGTCACTCCACCGTGCCTGAGGACGTCCTACACTACGTTTGCCTAGACGCGGTCTCCACTCCAGAACTCGTCTACCCCAACGGTTATCGGTTCTTCGGCAAATATGGCCAGCCCACTGCCACTTCAGCTTACTAATCCGGTGGGCTATGTCGATAACTCTGGTTCTCTGTCGGATTACCTCATTTCTGATGCGATCCTTCAGAGAAACGCCGAGCATAGCCCTTTCCATAGCGCGCTGAGCGACTTTGAACCTGTGGACCAGCCGTACCGTCAGTGTCCACGTCTCGGCTCCGTATGTCATCACAGGTAGGACGCACTGATTGAAGACTTTCGTCTTTAGGCACTGTGGGATCGACGATGTCAAGACTTGACGTAGCTTCCCAAACGCTGCCCAACCCAGCCGAATTCTTCTATTCACCTCGTCCTCAAAGTTGTTTCTACCTAACTGCAATGTCTGCCCGAGGTGTACATATTTTTGAACAACTTCGAGAATGGCACCGTGTATTGCAATCGGTTCCGGTAGAACATGTTCATTGAACATGACCTTGGTTTTATCCAAGTTCATCCGTAGGCCGATGCGTATAGAAGAGTCAGCTAGGTCATTCAGCATTTTTTGTAGGTCCTGCAGGGTTTCTGCCATGATGACGCGTTTAAGCTAAATCTGGAATGAACTCCCTCAGTGTTTTTTCCAGTTAGCTATGATACAACGGTCTTTGATAGGCAGGTAAACCTTTTTCTTCAGAGCCGGCAACGCACGAGAGGCCCCACGACAACAGCTAACTAGAGCCGAGGTCCGAGTCTCAGAGACGCCCTCTAGTTGAGCCGACCCCCCTCAGGCTCCCGTAGTCTAGAGGCTCCAGACGGAGAGGAGACTCCCCCAGTTGCGAGATGCCATCCGCCTGGAATACCTCTAGAGGCACTCGCCAATTCTCGGCTTGAGGTCCTCTTAGGATCTCGCCGTCCTCAAACCCGGTGACGCTGTAAAGGTCACCTGCGACCAACAGCATACACACTCAAAAAAAAAAGCATGAGAGGTGTCCTTGGTGCTGCAAGTGTCCATGGGCGGCAGTGACACTTGCCATCAGGTGGACTTCCAGCTCGTTTGTCTGCATAAACATTAATAAAATCATTAATAATCTGATGATGATGAATGCATGTTTGTGTAATTGTTATGTAATATTTTAATCTTGAGGAGCTCGATGGCGCGGGTGGTTAGCGTGTTCGGCTGCGATCGTTGAAGTTAAGCAACTTTCGCAGTGGTCGGTCATTGGATGGGTGACCACAAATCTTCTGTCTCGAGTTCCTTCGTGCGTTCGGAAGGCACGTTAAGCCGTTGGTCCCGGCTGCATCTGCAGTCTTTAGCACCCGCCAATCCGCACTGGGCCCGCGTGGTGGGTCAGGGCCCAATCTCCGTATTCCATCCATAGGGGAGGCCTGTGCCCCAGCAGCGGGGACATTAATAGGCTAATGATGATGAATGATTTTAATCTCTAACTTAAGTGTAGACTACAGTTTTTGTTCTTAGGCTTGTATTATACACAATGACATTCATCTATGATTTTTATTATACCTGCATGCAAAATCTCAGCCCGATCGGTTTAAAATTGACAAAGTTTCGTACAAACTTTCATTCCTTATTTTATCCCCTTGGGGGTAGAATTGATCAAAATTCTGTCTTAGCGGATGCCTATGTCATAACATCTACGTGCATGCCAAATTTCAGCCTGATCCGTCCAGTGGTTTGGGCTGTGCGTTGATAGATCACTATGTCAGTCAGTCAGTCACCTTTGAGTTTTATATACATAGATAGAAGATTGACTGTGTTTATTTTTGATAACGATTACGTAAGTTTGATATTAAATACTAAAAAATAAAGTTTTACAGTACATAGTATGGAGAATTGGTCATTAATATGAAAACATGATAGCGGAGATTGAAACGTGTTTTGTATGTAAATATGGTATATTCCAAGGTCTTTTGTTGCATACAATGCATTTTAAATTCTATATTTTAATATTTATTTGCATTTCAACGCGTTAAGTATTTATAACATGCAAGCAATAAACTTGGAAATTAATTATGGATTGTATCTAGGGTTATTGATTTATAATCATCATGAATGTATGTAATGTAATGAGTGACGGTAAAAAACATTTTTGGTTGTAGTTGATATTTTGAATAATCAAAGTTTATATGGAAAAGAAGTTCAGAGAGCAAAGCTTTTTAAATACTAACCCAATAGAACTATATTAATTAAACATCACACCACAAAGTATGTACTTATGTATGTTCAAACTTAGGTCTAATTTGGGCAAACAGGCGACCACTTGTCTAATAATAATGAATGGAATAGAGATTACTCCCGCAAAAAGTTACGCTATGTAGTTTTTAAGAGAGGCAGGACACCTTAGTTAGTGTGCCTTCCGAAGCACGGAGGAACTCGAGATAGAAGATTTTTGGTCACCCATCCAATGACCGACCACTGCGAAACTTGCTTATTTTCAAAGATCGCAGCCGAACGCGCTAACCACTTGCACCATCGAGCTCCTCGCTCAGCTATAAATATAAATAAATAATAAATATTTCCAACACTCACATCAATTAGCCTAGCACCAAAGTAAGCACTGTAGGCTTGTGTTATGGGATGCTAGGATAACGGATAGAATACATATACTGAAACATATATAAGTATATTTATATAGAAATAAATATTAAATATCTGAATGACTGGAGTACAAATGCTCGTGTTCATCACACAGACATCTGCCTCCACCGGGATTCGAACTCGGGACCTCTCGAGTAGGCGCCATCGCCACATTGAAACCCGGCGTACAAACCACTCGGCCACGGAGGTCGTCAAATCATCTATGCTATCTTCATATCAAAATCAAATCACTAACTTTATCCATTCAGCATTGAGCCAGTTAACATTTTACTGACGCTGGTTTTAAACTGTATCCTTAGCACGAACCAATATCGAATTCGTATCGTTTGCGAGTCCGAAATGTCAATGTCATTGTCAAATGTGAATTTAGGTCTCGAACTGACTTTTAGGTCTCGTTACGTACTTTGTGCCGCTGCTGTTCAAGTTTCCATCCAAAATTTGACATTGACATTTCGGTTAGCAAACTATTCGAATTCGTTCGTTCGTTCTAGGGGTACAGGGTGGGATCGGCGCACCTACGTGCGCCACTACACCAGAGCGCCCTCATAAGGGCCGAGGAGGGTACCGGTGGTTTTTAGTGGGTAGGACCGGCGTTGTTCCGCGCCGGGGAGTCCCACACACGCCTGGCAAGCGCGCGGTATCACACTAATATTATAAAGGCGAAAGTTTGTGAGTATGTGAGTGTGTATGTTTATTACTTCTTCACGTCTAAACGGCTGGAGCGATTTTAACAAATTTTGGTATGGAGTTAGCTGACACCCTTGATTAACACATAGGCTACTTTTATCCCGAAAATATGTTAGGTTCCAGAGGGATTTTCAAGAAACTAAGTTAACGCAGACGAAGTCGCGGGCGACCTCTAGTGGTGCATAAATGCATTTTCCACCGTCAACAAAAAAAAAGGGGGTACAGGGTACACAATGGGCTTTTACTGACGTGTGGATTCCAAACACGAACGAGATTAAAAATTAAAAAAATAACCTGAAGACAAAGTTCGTATCCTAGCCTTCTCTATAATAGAATGGGAAATATTTAATGTCGGATAAAGGATAGGAGATGAGATCAAAAGTTCATTAGTGTATTATCCTCTCATTCCTCCTTGCTTAGAAAGGTACGATAAGCCGTTGGTCCCGGCTGCATCTGAAGTCGTTAGCACATACCAAACTGCGCTGTGTGAACGTAGTGAGTCATCCTTCTAATAACTCCATTCTTTGAATTATTTATTTTTAATGTTCGTAATCGATAAGTGTTTAGCGCGTTTGGAAATGATCATTAAAGTTAAGCAACTTTCGCAGTGGTCGGTCATTGGATAGGTAGGTGTATTTTATTGTATAAATAAATAAATATTTGCAACACTCACACCAATTAGCCTAGCCCCAAAGTAAGCACTATAAGGCTTGTGTCATGAGATACTAGGGTAACGGATAGCATACATATACTGTACATATATTTATATAGATATACATATTAAAACATCCATAACTGAAGTACAAATGATTGCGTTCATCACACAAACATCTGCCCCCATCGGGATTCGAACCCGGGACTTCCCGAGTCGGTGACTCCATGAATCCCGGCGTATAAACCACTCGGCCACGGAGGTCGTCGTTTTTTGTATCTCGAGCTCTTCCGTGCTTCAGAAAGCAAGCAAAGCCGTTGGTCCCGGCTGCATCTGCAGTCGTTAGCAACTACCAACCGCCATTGGACTCGTGTGGTGGGTCACGGCCTAATCTCCCTATTCCATCTATAGGGAAGGCCTGTGCCCTAGTAATGGGGACATTAATAGGCTGCTGATGAATTTTCGATATTAGTAAGTAAGTAGGTAAGTATAAGTATAATTTTTATTATTTTAAAGCATGTAACTGCTTCATGTTTAAATCTAAAGAAAATATAACTAGAAAAAATTCCACGCGGACCAGGCAGCAGACGGGACTCGAACCCGCACCCTTCGCAATCCGGGCCAATGCACGATGCAGGCGAGTGCATTCGCCCGGATTGCGAAGGGTGTTGAAGGAATTTTTTCTAGTTATATTTTCTTAAGTATAAGTATTTTCAGTTGTTATAAAATAATTGTATAATCAATCCAGTGAGTTATTTAATAAAAATGTTATTATTACAATTGTTCATTTTCGCTGATCCGTAGGTTTTTACGATAAAGCGTGTTTGTGATTATTTTTCCTATCGGTGGTTCCGTCACGTACCTACTAACATTGTTGTTAAAATTCATTATTTTACGTGATTTTTCGTACCAAGATGTAGTTGCAACAAACGTGATAAAAATGTACGTATACTGGATTAATATGTACATTGCAAACGAATGATTTTCGATAAATAACTTTTGCACTTACCTTCGTTATAAACAAAGTATTTTTCTACACAAAAACATTTACATAAACTATAAAAATTGTGAATAAAAAAAATAAGAAATTTCCTTGCATACATTATTTATTATTATTGCATATTGGTTTTAATGAGTTTGCAATGATATTGTACAACTTTAAAGTATATTTGTTTCTTAGGTTTTCGCGCACATTACACGAGTGTTAACTAAACTTTGAATGAATTAAAAAATGACAAAATTCCATTCCTGTGTCAATTTCAAATTATATAAAATACATTATTATCTCTTATCTATTAGACAAGTCCGTCCGTCTGTCTGTGGTGCTGTTTCAGCGGCCAAACCGTATGAGATTGATAAAGAGAATATTTAAGTTATAAGTTAAGAATAGTCTGTTAAGACTACAAACAGGATGTGAGTAACGTAGCACTTCCGGTTTTCGAGAAATCAGGTTTTGGTGAACATTTGCTTCACTGGTTTGCTAGTTATATTATTAAGTGGTCATAAAGTACAAACGCGAAGGTAGCTGTTACAGCAGTTATAAACTGCCACACCAACCATCCTCACCTTGCTGGCCTGCAAAAATGCTTCCTCACGCCTCTCTTAAAGGACCCCAGATTATAGGAAGGAGGGAACACGTGCGCGCTCAAGAATTTAGATCTGTATCAGCTGTCCAGTTAACTAGATACAAGCATTTGTAGGAAACGAGCAATTTTCTCAATTGCAGATTCCGTTATCTAACTTCTACATCACATATAGCAAGGTATCACACTGTATATCAAATTGCAAAATTATATCAAGTGACTACGTTTTATGACAAACTAACCTAAAAAAAGTAGAACTTCGGTGACTTCGGCCAATGGGCGACCACTTTGATCAGAAAATTCAAAAACCTTAATTTAGTCAGACAACAAGATTTGAAGCTTACATTCCCGTCCATTCTTCTCAGTCCTTCTAACTAAGGGGATATTAAATATGGGGTAAACAACTATTCCTAACTATGGCAGTGTTGAGTGGTTACTTATCCACAACAAAATAATAAAAAAACATAAAACGAATGGTGCCACTGTAAAATGAGTAAAATAATCTATATATATATAAAACTCAAAGGTGACTGACTGACAAAGTGATCTATCAACGCACAGCCCAAACCACTGGACGGATCGGGCTGAAATTTGGCATGGAGGTAGATGTTATGACGAAGGCATCCGCTAAGAAAGGATTTTGATCAATTCTTCCCCCAAGAGGATAAAATAGGGAATGAAAGTTTGTATGAAACTTTGTCAACTTTAAACCGATCGGGCTGAGACTTTGCATGCGGGTATAAGAAGAATCATAGATGAATGCCATTGTGTATAATACAAGCCTGAGAACAAAAACTGTAGTCTACACTTCAGCTCTACACCGAAGCGAAGCGAGGGCGGGCCGCTAGTATAATGATAAAGAAGGAAAAACAAAACAGACTTACCTAAAATTATCAGTAAGGTAATGTCTCTACAATCATGGGGTATTTTCGATTTGAGGAAGTTTTGATTTGAAGAAGGGCAATATTTTTTAATTCTTTACCATTTTTGGTGATGGCTTAAGGTTTTACAAAGACATAATGGGATTTTACTCATGTAAAGGACATGGTAAAATTTAGTATGAGCAACTGCCCTAGCAATGTATATAAACATTGTACTTAGCATATATAATATGTAATATGCAATTAACATATATATCATGCTGAATGGCTGATTATTAACAATTTCTATGAAAAAAGGCTCAGGAACTTTTGATTAAGTTACAATCTTGAAATTTATAAAAAACTAAGTACTACTTTGATACCTTGCTATTTTTGAAAAAAGATATTGTCAATTATTAACAGAGCCAACAATTTCGCATTTTTTTAGAATCTTTCCTCCTATTTCTCTGATTAACACTTAGAAAAAGGTATTTTTAAAGCAAAAATAAAAACGAAAAATAAATGTCGGCGGCCTGACAGCGACGGGCTAGTGCGAAATAATTATACATGCTAAGGACAGTTTCTTAGCCTTGTCCTTTCCATTGACATTTCCAATTACTTATTTAAGTAACATTAAAGAACAAAAAAGGAATTAAAAAATGATTAGCGCGTTCCGCTGCGATCGTTGAATTTAAGCAACTTTCGCAGTGGTCGGTCATTGGATGGGTGACCAAAAATTTACTATCTCAAGCTCCTCCGTGCTTCGGAAGGCACGTAAAGCCGTTGGTCCCGGCTGCATCTGCAGTCGTTAGCACCCACCAATCCGCAATGGGCCCGCGCGGTGGATCATGGCCCTATCTCCCTATTCCATCCATAGGGAAGGCCTGTACCCCAGCAGTGGGGACATTAATAGGCTGACGATGATGATGATGATGATGATGATGAAAACCTCCGGACTGTAAAGAAAAGTAGTCTGACCAGTTGCGTAATTATACCGTTTTGTTAACCAGCTCCTCAATTATACAAGTTGATAATACAAAAGAGTTTGTGCGTATTGAATTTACCGTTCGCCTTTTCTACATTGCAGATAATATTGTCTCATTTTAGCTATAAGATTTCATAGATTTTCTGTATAGACCTCTTTTCCCAAATATTTCATGGTAGAGTCTGCGCGGAAAGAGAATGGGCGTGGCGAAAAACGGAACTAACAAAAAGATTTTTATTTGGCAATCAAACCCAGCAATCTGCGAAACGTCAAAATTTTGTATTGACACGGATTTATTTGTTGTTGTGATTTCTTGCGGTTTTTTGTATTTAATCATGTCTAAAAGGGGTAAAACCTTACAAATACGGTAGGAAAGCACTACAGCGCCCTCCAATCTAAATCCCATTCTCTTTCCGCACAGACTCTAAGAGTAACTAGGTATTATGTTTTAACGATGACCTAGTGGCATCCTGTCACGTTTTTGGGTAATTAACTGATTGAAAATCATAATTCTTTCTTGTCGTGAGCTTTTGCCAATTTGAATCATTTTAGCATAATTATTAATAACCTACCAGCTCATGTTCATTCAAGACAACTGTACCCCTAGCATGAACCATTATCGAATTCGAATAGTTTGCAAATCGAAATGTCAATGGCAAATTTTGTATGGAAACTTGAACAGCAGCGGCACAAAGTACGTAACGAGAACTAAAAATCAGTACACATTTGACAATGACATTTCGGACTCGCAAACGATACGAATTCGATATTGGTTCGTGCTAGGGGTACTGTATGTACCCTTAGCACTACCCAAACGTGTACTGATCCTTAGCTCTCGTTAAAATCAGCACACATCAGTCAATGACATTTCGGACTCGCAAGCTATTCGAATTCGATAATGGTTAGTGCTAATGCTCCTGTACATAGTTTTTTTAAGTAAGTTACAAATTGTAAGTAAAATTCAAATTAACTTACATTTAAATTTTAAATTACACACCGTATAATCTATGTACACGTAAACACAGTCATGTCGAGTTCAAGGAGTCTCTATATCATTGTTCAACAACATATTTAAAAATATTAAACCATTGAATATAAATAAATGTAAAGAATTACGTCCGTTCTCCACACAAGGAGGTGTAGATTAAGAATTATTAAGCAGACGCTCGTGAAAATTTAACATTCAAACACGCAAGATTTTCCTTGTTACGTTTTAGTATTATCGGACAAACGAATGTGTCATACTATTGTATTATCACGAGTCTCGGGGCTGATTCATGCGTCGGGTATCACGCTGAACCACAATAATCGCCGAGCAGAAGAAAAATGAGCTAATTCGATGATTGGAGAGAACTCTAGAAGCCTGCCTCCGAAGGTCGCATGACAATGCGTCAAAGATACGAATGTTTTGATTTAGCTCGCAGATAGGCATTTTCTTTGCGAGAGTATTTAAGTTCTATAATACGATGTTGTAGTCTATTAAATTATCTTTCTCTTACCATAAAATAAAGAATAGATTTTCCCCACCCCCTACGACAACGGCTAACTAGAGCCGAGGTCCGAGTCTCAGAGACGCCGTCTAGTTGAGCCGACCCCCTCAGGGCCGAGTGGTCTAGAAGCTCCAGACGGAGAGGAAACTCCCCCCGTGGCGAGATGCCATCCGCCTGGAATACCTCTAGAGGCACTCACTAATTCTCGGCTTACAGCATACACTCAAAAAAAAAAGAAACAGTCGGGCCGCCGCCTCCGAGCTAACATCACCCAGCTCGGAAGAAGATCCCCTTTGGTCTTCCTACAGTGAACATAATTTTCAAATTAACCTTAGAAGTTATATATCATGTAATTATTGAAGTGTGGTTTTAAAAGGGCAATAATATTTGTATGCTTATATTATTTTTTAACTGCCTTTATGGTTTCTTTTTTCTGAGTTATATGTTTCTTCGTGTTTTATCAAAGAAAAAACGGGTGCAAATGAGAATCAATACTAATATTATAAATGTGAAAGTGTGTCTGTCTGTCTGCAACATATTCACGGTTAAGCCATTGAACTGATTGTAATTGAAATTTGGCACAGAGATAGTTTGAATTCTAGGAAAGGTCTAAGAATAGTTTTTAATCCAAAAATCACCTCTTAATGTCGTGAAAAACGGGTGTAAAAGTTTGTATGGAAAACCATTTTTTCCACTCAACCGATGTTCCGGGCACCCACTAATATAGAAATAAATGGTACAAACTAAAAAGACTCGAAACTTTTTGCATTAAATAAAAATTATCCTCAGTAAATTTCCATACAAGGAGCAAAAAAAACTATGTCGACGCATCCCTGACGCGTCTGCGTTGTTATTCTAGAAACGCGAATGCGCCGAACGATGCGCACACGCACCGCGCCGCCCCCTCCTCTGTATATAGCCTCCAGCGACCGCGACGGCCTCAGTTAATATATCCACACCGTACTGTGCACACGTCTGTCCAATCACAATGTTCTCAGCGCGCGTTCTAACGTTCGCCGTCGTCTTGACAGCGGTAGCCGCGCTACCGGCGTCAGACAAGCCGGCCGTACCCCGCCCAGTCACAACAATCACAGACGCCGACGTCGATGACGCACCGTGGTTCAGTTTCCCATACTTCGGTAACCTGTTCGCCCCGCTGTTCAAACTGTTCCCGACTATAGCAGACATCGGCCCGAGGATCATTGCCGATGACGATAAATTCCAAGTTATAGTTGGCGTGAAGGACTACAAGAAGGAAGACTTGAAGGTGAAGGTCAAGGGAGACTTCATCTTCGTGCAGGGATCGCACGAGGCTAAGCAGGACGATCGTGACATATTCGCGAGCCAGTTCTTCCATACGTATACGCTTCCGGCCAACTCCAGTGCTGCTGCAGTGACCGCGGAGTTAAGCAGTGATGGTTTCCTGATCGTCAGTGCACCGATCGGCGGTGCTGCTGAAAGTACCAGTGAGACTGACAGAGAGGTCCCGATAACGGAAACCGGTGCCCCTTACCTGAAAGAAGAATCGACGACGACCGTTGTACCATTGGAGTCGGAAAGCGACAAAAAGGAATCGACTACACAGTCGGAACGAGAAGAGGTCACCGAAAAGGACAACGTCATACCCCACGGAAACGAGATCCCTGTTTAATGTGATAACCTAGTTCTTATGTATTTAGATAAAAATCAGTATTTTTAATAAATATTTTTCTATTTAAGTTCAGTGTTTCGTTTCGTACGTTCGTTGGCTTGACGTTTCGCTTTACGCTCGGTGCGTATGAATGCAAATATGCTCCAGACGTGGATGTGAGCAACAATACAGGTCGGTCTTTGTCAGAATGTTACGGTTTTAATGCTTTGTGAAAAACATAGGTACAGTAAAGAACGCAATAATTAGATGCTTCATTTAAAAAGTTTCCATAATATTATTAGAAAAATGCATGCATACGAATTGTGTTATATCGAAATAGGAATTTGTGCAATCGCGTTTCAACACAGACGCGATAGTGTTTAACGTTCATATGCCATTTTTATTACGTTATGATGACAGACGGATATTTCGTATACTCATCATAATGAGTATTTAATATTTTTATATATTTTTAAGTACTTGACCTTTGCGAACAGAAATGCTTTTAATAAAAATTAATACAAGACTTTTGAACTTTAATATAAATTGATTTGAAGTTATTTCTAGTAAAACATTTTATTTGGATTTAAACGTAAATTTTGCGGTGGTATTTTTTATCAACTTAGATGTCACAGACATATGAAAATTATTATTTAGAAATGTATTAAGAAAAGGAAGTTACAGCAATAGAATCGCTTTAGATATCACATATTTTCTTGTATTACTATAACGCATAAACATTTCTTTAATCATCAAAATAAATAATGCAATAGCGACCTCGTTTTCATTTAACTGAGTTGAAAACTAAGAAATTCGCTTCTGTATCGTACACTACGCTAATACATGTTCGCTTTATAGAATTAGGTACATACTAGCAAACCAGTGAACCAAATGTTCAACAAAACCTGATTTAAAAAAAAAATGTATTTAATTAATTGAGAACTTCGGAGATTTTGTGTGGTTTCGTTTGAAATTCGTGATTTCTCGAAAACAGGAAGTGCTACGTTACTCAAATCCGGTTTGTAGTCTTATCAGACTATTCTTAACTTATAACTTAAACATTCTCTTTATCTATCTCTTACGGTTTGGCCGCTGAAACAGCACCACAGACAGACAGACGGACGGACTTGTCTAATAGATAAGAGATACCTGCCTTGTATTGGTATTTATTTACGCCTTGCAAATTGATATTCGTAACAAGTGACTGTTTTGATTATAGTCTCGTCAAATAACGAGAAACTAAACTAGGCGGGTAACAACGTTAGATCGAACTGTCGGTGGGTGGTATTTAGGGGGTTTCGGCTTTGTCGATGATAACGAACTTAGGCAGGGGTTAAGGCTTTGACAAATCAAGGGTGGTTGCACGCGCGGTGAAACTGGAATCATCGTTTTCGCGGTTGACGGGTCGCAATTTACGGCTATCACAGCAGAATAATTATTTTAGTTTGTTGTTGTCTACGCTTTGTGCGTCTGCTGTTTCGGATGCGGGTTTTGGATTTGCTAGCGTCTGATGTGACCATGAAATTCGTAGGGATCGGATAGGTATTAAGTTAGTTACCTTTGGTAAATTTTCCTAACCGTTTTTCCTTGCCATGTACGAAAGAAGAATCTTTATTCACTTTTTACTAACTGGTTATGAAAAAAGAATATTTGTTATGTTTTTTATTATTTTAAAGCATGTTACTGCTTGATGTTGAAATCTAAAGAAAATATAACTAGAAAAAATTCCACGCGGACCAGGCAGCAGACGGGACTCGAACCCGCACCCTTCGCAATCCGGGCGAATGCACTGACCAATTATGCTACCGCGGCCTAAGAATTTGTTTTTTTATATTCATAATTGGTTAAGATAAAAACCTAAGAAAATTACAAAAAATTAGTGTTATTATTAACTAGTTAACAAAATGACAATAAAAATTCCATGTCTGCAGTTATATAATTTATTAGTTTTACTTCTAGATTTAAATAAAATAGAACCGATGAAACCAGTTATGAAAATGAAAAAAAATATATTATTTCATAACCAGTAAGGAAAAAGTGAATAAAAATTCTTGTTTCGTAAATGGTTACGAAAAACGGTTAGTAAGAAAATGGACCAAAGGTTTAGTAATATTGTTAAAAAAAATAACGTTTTAAAAAATAGGTAGCTACTGATGCAAATGTGCACATTTAAGGATGCCTAGGATGAATCCCAATTTTTAAGTGTGAAATAAAACAATTGTGTCATCTACTTTATGTAATAATAGGAGAAGACAATATGCTCTATACAAGTATCAATTTAAGTTACATTATAGAATGCGACACTCAAAGTCAATACTGTCGATCAAGTGTCATTTACATCTCGACTAATGCCGTAAATACATTTGGTCGTTAACCCGCATTCGCATGGACGAAAGACATTACTCGAATTCGGGCACCCGAAGCAATATTTACACTGGAATACAGGCTGGAAGAATTCCATTGGCATTTGTATTCGAGCTAACGACCAAGTGTAATGGCGTCATAAAACACAAAAAAAATGTTATTGGTTATTAACTAATAACTAGATGACACCGATTTACTCATTCATATAGTCCACTGACAGGTTGATGTTGGTAGAATTTGTGTTATAATTTGCTGTCTTTATACCTGAGTAAACATGAAACTCGTGAAAGTAATATTTGCATTCTACAAGTGTGGTGGTACCCTCGGTGGACGAACCCGACTCGCATTTATCTGGTTTCTACAGTAGTCTAAATTAATGCTGTGAAGGCTAATAAAATGTTTTTTTTCTTTCTTTCTTTATACAGGGTGTTACAAAAATACAAATAAAGCTTAAAGGGCGTTGAGGTGCATCATAAGGAGTCTTCTCTAATTTTCTTAAAATATTTGTATGAAGTTTAAACTTTTTATAAAAACAGTTATTTTTACTGACTAATCAAAATATCGATCATTTTAAGACACGTCACTAGTTCGAGGATCATTAAAAATAACTGTTTTTATAAAAAGTTATACAAGTTATACAATTGGCACTTTTAAAAAACATCTAAAAAAATATCTCTTAACTACTCAACTCAATAATAATTAACAAGATCAAGTAAACTCACTATCGGAACTTTCACGGCGTGCATGCAAGGCTTGGGAGATGGGTGTCCGGCACGTTGTGGCTTGCTGTTAAGTTTGGTCCGTTTTGTTGGATTCCTTGGGGGTAATGAGATGCTTTTATTGCGCTCCAACGTGGCAATAGGTACGTGGCATCCATCCATTCCATTAGATCGTACAAAGGTACAAAGTACAAAATGCACCACAGATTGGAGGGATGTCATAATGACAGCGTTGTCTGTGAGCGGGGGTGCGTTCGGAACGTTGGAGTGCGTTCGGTTGCTGGGCTGCGTTCTTAGTTTACGTGCCGGTCTTAAAAATCGGCTCCTTCGTCAAAACTAGTTTATATAAGTAAATGTATTTTTATCTATGAATATTATGTTCTTTTTTTTTTTTGTTCTTATTTTATTTTTTATTATTATGTATTCTTGTGTCAAAATATGTGAATCGTTACTATAGCGCCTAATACGTCCTCAAACAGGCCCTGCCAGAATACCAGCGCTGATACAGTGAGAGAATATTTTCTCATTGTATCAGCATAAGCTGAGGCAGGGTCCTGATTGGCCATTTTAAACCTAATGTTTAATTTTTGTTCTTAGGTTAAGTTTCTTTTTTATATTTTTTTTTTCCTCTGTTTCATAAACCATGGCCAATAAAGATTTTTCATTCATTCATTCATTCATATATGATGTACTTCAACTCCCTTCAAGCTTTATTTGTATTTTTGTAACAACCTGTATACTCAATGTAAATTGTGGTCACCATGCCACGGGGACAGGAATAGTTAAACAAGAGTTGAATAGGATGATGTCACATTATACACTTGTAGAATGCAAATATTAACTACACGAGTCACATGTTTACTTAGGTATACAGACAGTAAATTATGACTCAAATTCTATCAACATTAACCTGTTAGTGGATAATATGAATGAGTAAATCGGTGTTACCTAGTTATTAGTTGATAACTATTAACAAATGTTTTTCTTTTTGTCTTATGCCGCGATTACACTTGTTCGTTGTCAAAGCGCCACTTCGAGTCTAGCACCAATCCCAGGTATTTCAAGGTGGACTCTATTGTCACTCTGGCTTCGTCCACCTTGACATAGGCTCCGGCCGGTGGCTTGCCCCTAGCGCTATAAAACATTATGGCCCTTGTTTTTCCTGCAGCCACCTTAATCCCCAACATTTCTATCCTCCTCACGACCAATGAGGCACTTGCTGACCCCAACCGCCGAATGTCCTCGTAAGTCTTGCCCCTAACAGCGATTAACGTGTCGTCCGCATAGCAGATGATCGTCGTTCGGCAAGAGCTTCTCCCGGAGTACCCAGTCATAGGCGAGGTTCCAGAGGAGCGGTCCCAGCACCGGCACGGGCTAGCGACCAAATGTATAAATAAATAAACCAGTTCGTAAATACCGTTGAAACTTGTTTTGTTTAAAGAGTGCGTGAAATCCAAAGAAACAAATAAGTTACGGTCACCCTATTGTCGCGTGATGACCAATCGACGAGACGGACACATTTCTCCTTATTGCATTCCCGGTGTAGTGTGGCGCGCGGAAATATGCCGATGTCGAGTGGTATTCTTAGGATTTTATTGGTATCCGTTGAAGGTCGACAGAAATGTTCTTTCACACAGATCGGAGTTGATTAGTGCCTAACGCCGTAGGTTCTAAACTGTTTATCTAGAATGTGGTTTTTGCTACAAAAACGAGAGTATTCCTTCCTCCTATGGTATAAAAAAGTGATACATTTTTTGTGAAAATAAACTAAAACACATTATTTTGCTCCGATTGGATCACCTGCCCGGAGAAGTCCTATACCAAAGAGTGAGTGAGCTTATTGAATTATCACTGAGAAGTTCGAATTTCATAAACCGATACTGATGTTTATTCCAAACGTTTTAAAGTTTACATTGCATTGGAGAAATTCCACAGTAATATGCTAAACCTACCTAAAATAATTGAAATGTTTTTAGACTTTGCTAATTAATTAATTATTCCGTGATGTTTACTGCTCGCTTGCATTATTGTGTTGTCTGCATATATCTCATTATATCCCCGTAACTTAGGAATTAAGACAGTAGGAATCATTATTAAAAAAAAAGAATAAACAAGTAAAAAGCATTACTTTAGTTAATCGATTATCAATGTTCACGTCTCTTCGTAACGCCCAATCACAGAAGTCATAAAAAAGTAATAAAAACAAAAAAGCTGTTAATTACTGACTAACAGAGATTAGATTTGTTTAGTACAAGTTAAGGCCGCGTTGTTTCATCCATAGTTAAATTTGATAATAGTGAATGTCACGTGAAATACATAGTACAAAATTTTGACAACTGGTAATTTTTGCTTTAACATTTTAACTAAGAAGTCAGAAATCAATATATTTTTATTCAAATTGGATGTACAGTACAACTCTTTTGAATCGTCCAATTTTTATTCCTTACCACTCGTTATTGGACATATTTTCTAGCTGCAGAGAAAAACGAGCGAAAAAACTCCACAACATTAGAAGTATAATGTAGCAACATTCACAAATCATTATGTTGTTACAACGTCAATACAATCATGATTTATTTAATGTAGAAAACCTGTTGGAATGATTGGAACAAGGCAAACCCAAGCATTTCTGTCTATAATATAATCAGACACTTTATGATAAACTTTTTTAATAAGTGCTTTATTATACTATCTTTGAATTTATTCATAGTTAACTCTTGGATATTGCTTGGGACTTTATTGTATAAGCGAACACAGAGACCTTTAAATGAAATATTGGTTTTGTGAAGCCTAGTAGCCGGTAAAGTTAATTTATTTTTGTTTCATGTATTAAGTGTGTGAACATCACAGTTTTTAAGAAACAAATTCATATCTTTTCTTACAAGTAATAAGTTTTCATATATGTATTGTGATGCGACCGTCATTATGCCAAATTCTTTAAACTTATCTCAAGGATTCTTCAACTTTAAGATTATAAATTGATCGAATATATAAGCATAGTAATATTTTAATGTTACAATGCGGCCTAAGCACAAACTTATTCAAAACACGGAATTTTTTGTTTTACAGTTGGGTAGGACACGACTTGAAAAGAGTAGCCTCTTTTTTGTACTGAGCCAGTACAATGTCCCACTTCAAATGAGGCGAGGCATACTGAACCTCGGCAATACATTTGAAGTGACGAGTACAAATATGACATTGAGGCGTACAGAAGCTCGACATTACGTTTGTGTGCACGAGTAGCACCTGGAGCGTAAGTTCTGAACGCAACCCTGGGCTGCGTTCAATACCTACGCTCTGAGTGCAACTTTTACCCTGACGTTTAAATTTTGACAAAATGTATGAAACTAATGTCAACTTAGATATTTGTTGCACCTAGAACGTAGGTTTTGAACGCAACCCAGTGCGAGTGACAAGGATTATTTGGCGTGCGGATGACTTTGACAAGAGGGCGTTGTATTACAAATTAATTATAGAAAACACAGTGAGACAGCATTATTTCCAGTTTGTGTCATGCGATGCTCCACAAGATCCTTGTCGCACTGTAACACAGACTACTAAGATAAGAGAGGGATAGATACTACTACACTGTACCGTAGAGGACTGAAATGAAATGTCATGCCTCGCTCTCTGTTAGACTTACGAAGAGTGAGTGAGTAACGAGACGCGACTATCGGGACATTTAATGTGAAGTAGTACATTTTAAAATTTTGAGCCGCTCTTACATTTTGACGTCATGTCCGGGACAAATGTACCGCCTCTTGTAAGTCCTACTCAACACTATTTTGTTAAGCTCGCGTGATGCCTTCCCTCACCCCACCAACAGAAATAATACCACCAAAGAGGTAGTGAGTGATATTTCTCTTAGATGTTCTGTTAGGTGGAAAATCATTCCAACGGGCGCTCTATTCGTTCGGAAAATCTATACACATGCCTTCTGAATCTGATACAGACATCTGTAATAAATACCACTTAACATATACCATACAACGGTCGAGTCAAATCTCCTCTAATCTTACGTTGGAGAGAGGGGGGGTCTCGGCAAATATCACGCAATTTTTTTTCACAGTAGTATCTATTAAGTATTCTATTGTTAATTTTTTTTACACTTATAAATCTCAGCAATATTGATTACTAGTCTTGACTAGTCGTAAATAAAAGCACGAAGCATTTTTTTTTCTTTTTACAATAACAATCCAACGCGTTTACGAAAGAAACCGACATTTTGAAAAATCTCACGTGAGATTGGGGGATGGGGGAGGGGGGGTTGGGGGTTGAATAAAATCTCACGACATCTCACCAGGGGGGGTGGGAGGGACAGAAAATCCAAAAAAACACCTCACGTAATTTATGGACGCCCCCTTAACATACTTAGTTAATCCAACAAGTTTGATACAAGTATTGTTTACTACATGTTTTATACATGTATATAAGTGTGAACAAAAAATAAGACATTGTATCATCATCAGCCTATTAATGTCCCCACTGCTGGGGTACATGCCTTCCTTATGGATGGAATAGGGAGATTGGGCCATGACGCGGGCCCAGTGTGGATTAGTGGCTGTTAACGACTGCAGATGCAGCCAGTACCAACGCCTCGACGTGATGTTATCCTATGAGTTATATATCAGCTGCTGCATTTCGCCATCGTATATCGCGACAAAAATTTCATCCCCATCATCTTGATGCGCGGCTATCCACAACCGTGCGTTTTTGTAGAAATTTTTACCATGTACGACAAAACTGTGAAATATGCAGAGTTTCCGGACCAATACGACCCAAAAACCTTCAAAAAAAGAGCATACTCCTTCCTTAAAGGCCGGCATCGCATTTGTGATACTCCTGGTGTTGCAAGTGTCCATGGGCGACGGTGATCACTTACCATCAGGTGAGCCGTCTGCTCGTATGCACCCTATAACATAAAAAAAGCTATGGGCCTACGTTGCCTGGTTATAAACATATAAATAGATAAAAACTAAATTAATTAATTAATATTCCTACTGCTGGTGTATAAGCGTTCCCTGTGGAATGAATAGGGTGGGCCCAGTGCGGATTATTGGTTGGTAGGTGACGATTGCTTAAATTCACTATTTCAGACAGATCGCGTGGCCATTATGCTTTGTAGCTCTTCCAACACAGTCACATAGGTAAATCTATACAGCAATTATAGTAGCGATAACAACATTAATTATTGTGTATTTCATACAATACATAATGATGAAAGTAATAAAAGGCGGTTAATTATTTCACTGAGCAAAGGCCACTTCAATCAAGTTCACGCATCAAGGTTCAAGAATAATCAATTTCATAATAGGTACTTATTGCTAATAAGAAAACTTCCTGAGTAAGCAGTACTTAGTTAAACGACATAATTTAAACTCAGATAGTCTCAGTTAGCAAGAATATAAATTTAAATCTTCTATTACTAAAATACCTAAAAAAGTGTACCTTTTTTGAAAATATCTGATTACAATTTACAGAAATGTTTGGGGTTAATATCTTCTACCTTTCCAGTCTAGGGGCACGGTAGTACCCCCGCTAGAACGACAAGATGAGCCAAGAGAAGCGTAAGGGCACTACCTACCTTCATTATTTTTTGAACCCTTATAACTTGAGTTTTGATTATACCAGATAAACAAAATTCTCGGGATAATTTTTCAATAGCGGACTTATTAAACATACAGTTTTAATTGCATAGGTTTTATACTTTAGATTTTATTGATTTCTTAAATACCTTGATTTCGTCGTTAACACACTGTTGATCATCAACAGTCTTAGGATATTTCCTAACGTTCTAGAAAGTTCAAGAAAGAACAACAACAAAAAAATATTAAAACTTGTAACTTTTATTCCCCAATTGTTTAAACTAGCTAGGGGATACAGCTAGATCAAAATAAGGCTTGATCATTTCGTTACATTCACATGGGCGTAACGTGCAAAATTTATCCAATGTTCATTAGATTTCTTTTCGTTCTTGAACTAACGAAACGCCCAAGCCACATATGTTGACTAAGGTGTACAGTTTGTGAAATTAGACTTTGTAAAGTTGGGGCGTGTAGAGTTAAAAGCTTGGCTCTACGTGAGATATGATAACTTTTTGACAGTGCGAGTCATATGGTCGCGTCTTGGCAACATTTTACATAAAATGTGTTTGATGTCGCCTATCTGTGCTTCCGTTTAAGGCAGCGGCGGCAATATAAAGTATCGTGATAGAAGTGAGAAAATATGGGTGCTGATTCAGTTGACGATCGCTGGCCTGCCCACTACAATCTAGCAGATTACCGATGGTGTGGGTTTCCTCACCTAAACCTAAAGATCCAGAGATAATTGTTATTGTTCTAGTAAAAAATATTGAGATATCCATCAGATGATATGCTTAAATAATAGGGATGATGACTATTATTTTTTCTTCGTTTATCAGGTACATTATCAAAAAGTATTGGACACGTATTTTTTTTTCACATAATATAAACATTGCAGGGATATATTGATTTGAAAGTTCGCATGACGTCACGTTTTACAATTAAACAAGTACAATTTTCACTCAAAAGTGACGTCACGAGCCCCTACTCCCAAACTTTGACGCGCTATAACTTTGTCATTTTTTGGTTGATTGCCCAAAGAAAAAATATGTGTCCATGTGACTAAATAGAATTTCGTTTACTATACCCCGTCATCACCCCTATTGAAACATGTTTAATGTCAAATACATTGTTGTAGTATCTGTATGATATAAAGATGCACTGATATAGAGAACAAGCAAATTCCACGTAGTGAGTAAGTTGCAAACATTGCATGCAACAGTAGAATACATCGAGAAATTGAACACCACCGATAATGTGGGCCGGACAGACGAAACGCAACACTTGACACAGTAAACACAACACAAAGAGTAAACTCGAATAGATAACACCTCTACAGTAAGACTTTTGGAATAAACTAAGAATAACAGATAAAGGACAAGTCGGAAAAACAATATTAAAAGAAAAGTTCGTCGTGAAAGCTTAATTCGAGTTTGTTTCTAGGTGCTTTTAATATATAAAATAATAAACGCCATCTATCCTTCGACGAGAGAAGCTGCAATCGGTCCATCATCATCGCCTGTTCATACATTCATCCCTCATTCATTAGTTTTATATACATTCACTCTCCCTTTTGCAATTCGAATTCAAAAAAAGACAACGTACGCACATAATTTCAATAAGATCTGTATTTTACGAGGGGCGGCTGAAAAGTTTTGAGCTTCAGTACCTTTAAACATCACTAATGAGTAGTGCTATACACCACTAATTGAGGGTATTCCAAATAATACAAATACCAAGTTTCATGTCATTAACATCATTACATTTTTGGTAATTGAACCTTAAACATCACCATGTCTGACTCATCAGCGCTTTCTACGAAAAACAAAACGCCGACGGAAATATTTGAAGAGATGTCTGCAGTTTCTGGGGAGTCAGCACCTTCATTTGCCACCGTAAAACGTTGGAGCCGTGAATTCAAACACGGCAGGGAGTCGCTTGAAGATGATCCCAGGTTGGGACGCCCACACACCGCCGTTACCGAAGAAAACATTAAAAAAGTGACAACAGTTGTTCTGGAAGATCGGCGAATCAAGTTGTGGCAGTTAGCTGAAGCAATAGAATGCATTAGCAAAGAACGAATCGGTGACATTTTGCATAATCATTTGCACATGAGAAAGGTGTGTGCGCGGTGGGTGCCGAAAATGCTCACGCCGCTTGACAAGCAGCGTCGCGTCACAACTTCGGAGGAGTTTTCGGACATCTGTGGCGATAAATCCTGACGATGTTTTTTCTCGCCTTGTTACTGTTGATGAAACATGGATTAGAAAATACGATCCGGAGTCAAAACAAGAATCAGTGCAGTGGATAGAAAAGGGAGAAAAGCCGCCACGGAAATTCAAAGTGAAAGATCGGCATCCAAGCTCATGGCCACTGTTTTTTGGGATTGTGAAGGAATTTTGTACATCGACTACCTTCCCAAAAATACTACAATGAACGGCGACTATTATGCCGCATTGTTGACAAAGGTTAGCCAAGTGACTGTCGAGAAAAGGAGAGGCAAACTGGCAAAAGGAGTCCTGTTTTTGCAAGACAATGCACCCGTCCACACTGCTCGAGTTGCAAGGCGTGCCCTCGCCGAAACAGGCTTTGAAGAAGTTAACCACCCACCCTACAGTCCAGACCTGGCCCCCAGCGACTATTTCCTTTTTTCCAATTTGAAAAAGTACCTCCGAGGACGAAGATTTTCAAGTGACGAGGAAATGAAGGCGGCCGTAAATGAACATTTTGTAGGCAACGACGGCGAATATTTTTTTACAGGGTTAAAAGCTCTTTTTAATAAATGTAGGATGTGCATTGAATTAGAGGAAGATTATATTAAAAAATATTTTTTTTATACATTTCTATCAGCATTTTTAATACCTTAGGCTCAAAATATTTCAGCCGCCCCTGGTACTATGAATAATATTCTACAATCTGAATATCCGATTTTTATTGAGAAATCCACATATAGAAGACACTAAGCTATCGAACACTTTTGAATCGGGAATTTCTGTCTGATTATCGTTTTTATTATTTTTATAGGCTCTCCGTCATTGTAATTCGCCAAAATTTCATCTACGCAGAACTGTTTAACTTTTTTGAATAAGTATACTTTACCTTTTCTTAATAGTTTTATTTTTTATTTAAGTTAATTTATTGAATCAAAATAAATGTTAACGATCTTCATTCAGTCTTGCCTATTACACATTTATGATTTGCAAGAATTTGATCTACCGGTGCGTTGTAAATATACTGTGCGACCACCGGAGCTGCCGTCACGCTGGTCGCACTCTCATTGTTAAACCACGATCACTCAAACATGCGTGGGTAATTAAATAAAAGCCGTGCAAAAACCAATTTGCTATCTGTTACTACCGACTATTGTAAGCAAATACTGCATGAACGGTCAATTGAATCTTGTTATGGTAATTATGGATAAAATGTTTGGTATTTGATGAGAAAAATTGGTACCTTATTTAAAATATTTACTGTAAGATCACCACGTCCAGCATTGAATTGATTGATAGCTTACCATAATATATTTATATTATATTATTGATATTTTTTGATAATTAACTACTATTTTTTTTCCAATGCCTATCAAAGGACAAAATGGAAACTGTATTATGGTAGTTTTTCAATATTTTTGGTGAAAAGCGCAGACGCAATAAATCATCTACCTATAAACTGTCGGAGTTGCCCTTGGAGCTCGTTAGCGCAGGTGGTTAGAGTTTGTTCGGCCTGCGATCGTGAAACCAAAGCAATTTTAGTAATGGTCAGTTATTGGATGGGTGACCAAAAATTTTTTATCTCAAACTCCTCCGTTCGTATATGTGCCTTTACCTTAAACCATTGGTCCCAACTGCATTTGCAGTCGTTAGCACCCATCAATCCGTAATGTGCCCGCGTGGTAGGTCACGGCCCAGTCTCTCTATTCCGTCCATAGGGATGGCCTTTGCTCCTGCAGCAAGGACATCAATAGACTAGTGATAATGATGATGATGATGACTGTCTGAGGTAAGACACGAAGATAACTGATGAAAAAAAGTGTGAACAGCCATCCTTACCTAAACGACTTGGACCCTTCCCGTAGCGCTAGAACCAATCTTAACCAAGCCGCGTTAATTAACTATATCTTTCTGTTTTCACCCAACATTTTGTTGAGTATCGTATAAAAAAAAAGTAAATCTTCATTCGTCTCACAATATTGATGATATAGATGACATTGAAAACCAGTTACAAGAAGGAAAATATTGCTTACGTATTCAAAAATAGATGCAAGACATTCAAACTTGCTTTTAAGTTTACATACTATTAGGACTTCCTTTATTACTGTTAATGATAAAGTCACTGACCATGATAAGGTAGCGCGTCAGAGTGATAATGATCACACTAACGAAATGATACTCTTGACTCTGCCTCAAACTTTGAAAGCAATTACAGCCATAGTCAATCACGCTTTAAATGAAGGTACTTAAAAATAAAAAATCATTATTCTGACGATGCAGACCTGAAAAGGCTGCGAAACGTCAATAAATAAATAAAGTTTCGTGCATTAACCCGTAAAAACTAGTTTTATTTAATGAGTGATGTGCGTGAAAACCTAAGAAACAAATATGAAGGTACTTATCCTGACAGCTGGAAGCTTGCTATAGTTAGGCCTCTGCCTAAGAACACTAACCCGACAACTATGCATGACCTAAGTCCAATAAGCCTGCTTCCCTGCATATCCAAGGTGTTAGAGCAAATTGTCTGTGAACAGCTGACCGAATAACGTAAAATTTTGAAATGAAATGGTAAATAAAACCTTTGGTTTAATGTTTGAAAAAATGGTCAAAAAGTCAAGAAAAAATGTTGTACTTGAAAAAAAAGGAAAAATATTGTAGAAACAAGGTGGAGTAAATTAAATTTCCTACGAGTGAGTGCTCTAATTCGAACAGAAAACTTTACTTTTCCGGAGTAATCGATTCAATAATTGCTAAATTTCGTCGTATAAGTGTCTGTGGTAATTTTTGTAAATGTGATGTAGAATGTGTAGAGCTCGATGGCGTGGGTGGTTAGCGCGTTTGGCTGCGTTCGTTGAAGTTATGCAGCTTTCGCAGTGGTCGGTCATTGGATAGGTGACCAAAAATCTTCTATAGCACGTTAAGCCGTTGGTCCCGGCTGCATCTGCATCGTTAGCATCCTCCAATCCGCACTGAGCCTGCGTGGTGGGTCGTGGTCCAATCTCCCTATTCCATCCAGAGGGCAGGCCTGTGCCCCAGCAGTGGGGACATTAATAGGCTGACGATGAATTAATGATCTAGATCAAGTTCAAGCTTATGGTATAAAACTTAAAGCTAACACATTTTCATTATTTAGATATCACATCGAATACTAGCGAATTTAGAGAGTTAGTAATTAAGGAAATTAAACAATGACCTGAAGTTATGCACCTAGCTCATTTACTTGTCGGAACCAGCGATTTGGTATATTGTGCCTGAATACTGGCTGAAAGGCATTGCATCCTAGATAATGTATCAGATAAGATTCTAATTTACGGAGGCTAACATAGGCTTCTGCTGAGGTGACGGGCTATAAATGGGATGGAATTTTCCACAAGCTTTAAAGTCTAAAGTGTATTCAAAACTTACAGAATCTTAACAATAGCGTCAGTTTGATCAACCTCAGATTACGATGGCATTTGATCTAATCTGAAGTTTTTACTGGCTAAGTAAACTTAGGCGAGGCTGTTGTTGTGTCATAAAAATAGTTCAACTTTACGGCCTATATTAAAAAAAACAAGGAATGAGTTTAGACTAGTTAAGTCGAGTTTTGTTCTTATCATTAAAATGTCATTTCTAATTAAATTAATAGAGATAAAACATCGAATGACTAATCCAAGCTTGTCTTCTGTTTATTAATAAGAGGTTAAGTGTTAGATATAAGGAGGAATTCTTATTCTTTGCAATTAGTTCTTCTTTACCGTCGTTCATTTGTTTAATGTATATTATTCTTCTTGATTTGTCTTGCATATTCATATTATTTACAATTACATACTTGGTTATCAAATCAACAACCTTAAGCAATGTTACGTGCAATATTATGATCATCTTTCAACTTAAATCCTTGAAAGATATTTTTATTAATTGGAATCGTGTTACAAAACCGGTGTCGAATGTTTAGTTTGTGCAAAAACTAAAATGAAGAAGGCGAATGCTCTATAAAATATTCTATTCTTTATATAAAATCATAGAGGAAATGTATACAATTAGGTATGTTACAAAATTATTATGAAAAAGCGCCGGAATGACTACAATAATGTAACCAAATTCATTTTAAATTAGAACCACCATTTAAATAAATAAAATAAGAAAAACGACAAACAGGCAAATAATGCAGTTAAACTATAAAAAAAAATAAGAAGCAATGCTTTATATATATAAAAAAAAAACAAATTGGTCTGGAAATAAAGACATCATTTACTGATATAATCAATGCGCCTACCTATATGTATGTGCTTATGCAAATTTGATTTCTGTCCCACTTTAAGCTTCTTTTTTACAACAATTTCATGTGTCATAACGACATAGTTTTATGTGAATGTGAAATGAGATTCTTGCTCCTGTTATTTTTTATCAATTGAAAAAGATATCCTGAATGGGCAGGCAACGATACTAAATATCGTTGGTGACAGGAAAAAGATTTGGACGGTTCAAAAGAACTTTCTTGTAAGTCCATTTTAATAAAGAATATTTTCATTCTTTCAATAAATTCATTAAAAAAATGTTGTCATCCAATACCTAAAGTTTCTTCTAATATAATTAATCATTTCGAATTTCGACAAAGTTACAAGATGAAACTATACTACGATTAAACTTAAAACTGATGTTGATAAATGACCTCGAGCTATTGGCTCAACTGAGATCAAAACAAGATTATCAGTCTCCTCAATTATGTTGTTTAGTGAGTTAGATCAAAGTAGTAAATATCTTTATTAGTGTATGTATACGACACAAACCTTAACGTGTTGCTTATTTATCAGAAACAAAGAGCATAGTATAAATAAATAACGATAATAAATAAATATTTCCAACACAAACCAATTAGCCTAGCCCCAAAGTAAGCACTCTAAGGCTTGTCTTATGGGATACTAGGGTAACGGATAGAATACATATACTGCCCATATATAAGTATATTTATATAGAAATACCTAATAAACATCCATGACTGTAGTACAAATGCTCGTATTCATCACACAAACATCTGCCCCACCGGGATTCGAACCCGGGACCTCTAGAGTCGGCGACACCATGAAACCCGGCGTACAAACCACTCGACCACGGAAGTCGTCAATCATGAATAATAAATGGTATGGTTCATTTATTATACTTAAAATTATATTTTTTCTCAATTCTGAGCGATCGTTTTTTGTCAGATTTCTACCACACAGGTGTCTGAAAAACAATATTTATGGATAACAACAATATTTGCGATGTTGTCTAACCGTTAGACGTGACGTATGTTATTGACTCGCATTCCAACTTACACGACAAGACAACTTGTAAACGGTAACGGCCTAAGTTTTGTTTGGATTCATTCGAATGATGTCAAAGGCCTCACACTCACGAGTCTATTCCGTTGTGTCCGGGATTCACTGTAAGGAGACAATAGAAATAATAGATCAAAGCAGACTGTCGAGCACAATATTATGACGGCCCAATCCACAATTCACCCCGCGGCGTGTTTTGAATACTAACCAACGTAAACGCATCTAGGTCGGAGCCATTCGAAAAACAATGAATAATGAATAATAAACATGACTCAACTCTAGAGAATCGCAGTATGGCAGTACTCATATCACAGCACGTGACCGGTTATGTAAGTTCGATGGATAAGTCGTTTAAGCTTTTTCTAGACTTGCAACGAATAGTATATTCGGCAGTATACCGAATACCGAATATACGGCGAGGCCCCTGACCGAATAGCCGAATATTAGGCAAAAGTATTCGGCTGGATTTTAGCGCCAAAAACATGTACAGACGTGATTGTTTCGCACTCCTTTGTTTTGTTCTAATCTGCCGTCCTGAAGCTAAAATGCGGCTAAATGACAAAACCAACTTTTGAGATATGAACAAAAACAGCGCGTAAATAGGGATGTCGAAAGTTGAAAAAAATATCGATATCGATACATCGATATTTAAAAAAATATCAATATCGGCTTCGATATATCGCGAAAAAAACATCGATATATCGATAAATATATTTAGGTCAGCCTAGCACAGTAATAATAACAATACAAATTATAATTAAAGAAAGAATTATCGAAGTACCGCTAAGTAATTGCTGCTACTACACTACATGACAGTATAGTATCTATATAGTAGATACGCGGAATAATAATGGAACGAAATTTATATCCCTAAAAATAGACCCTATTTTCGAATAATGAAAATGATTGCAGGGCCTCTCAGGTACCATCTTTAGTAAACAACACTAGTCACACACTTCCACAGAATATAATGGAATTCAGCACAACCAATTCACCAGCGAAACAGATTTACAAATCATAGACAATACTAAATGCAGCACAGATCATAAATATGTTGAATATCATTAATCTGAGACCCAGTTACGATTTTCCCAGATACGAATTTAGTTAGATCGTCATATGCCGCTAATCATTAAAAAATATCGTTTTTGATACGAATTTCGATATTGGTTATTTTGTATCGATGTATCGATATATCGAATCAAAATATATCGGCTAAAAATATCGATATATCAAACAAAAAATATCGATATATCGATACATCGATATATTTTCAACAAGCCTACGCGTAAACTTTAAATTATTGCTATTATGTAACTATTCGAATTAATTAAAAACTGTTAACTTGTTTAATACAGAAAGTGATTAAATTATGTAGTACCTGTTTTATGTACCAATGACTACTTAATAAATGATGATAACAGATATATGAGCACCTTACCCTTCTAAATTTGGATTACCACAATAATTCAAATACATAGAATCCTCCATTTTTTCAATTCAGAAGATGATTATGTACCTGTGTTATGTACCAATGACTACTTAAATGATTATATAACAGAAATGAAAATATGAATATATACGTAATCAATCGATTTTAATTTTTCATTTTACCAATTATTTCTCTATGACAAAATGTATTATTTAAGTATTCGGTATTCGGCCGAATAATATGTAGATATTCGGTATTCAACCGAATATAATAAAAGTAGCCGAATAGGCCGAATACCGAATAGTAACCGAATATTCGTTGCAAGTTTAGTTTTTTCTCTGTAAATATTAGCGATTAACTTATAACTTTTTTTTTTTTTTCTCTTTATTGGATCACCAACAGTTACTACATCAATACATCTTATTTAATACAATTTTACATTCAATGATATAATGTGTAACCACTTATAGGCGAACTCAGCATGCATTACATTAAGCTTAAGCAGATATTATTTAATTAATTAAAATTAAGTGTGTATGTGTGTGTGTGTTTCTTTAAATCTGTTTCAAAATATTTTTATATTTTTTCTTTATGAATTTGGAGGAAATATGTGATCATACAATTATACAATTATAACTAGCAAACCAGTGAACCAAATGTTCACCAAAACCTGATTTCTCGAAAACCGGAAGTGCTACGTTACTCAAATCCGGTTTGTAGTCTTATCAGACTATTCTTAACTTATAACTTAAATATTCTCTTTATCTATCTCTTACGGTTTGGCCGCTGAAACAGCACCACAGACAGACGGACGGACTTGTCTAATAGATAAGAGATATGTGTGTTCTAAGAAACCTTTTTGCTATATCGTCTAATCAGACGATCGATCTTCGTGTTATTTATCATGAAGTAATCACACAGTTAACTCTGCATAGTCTACATATTAAATTGCCAAGAGCTTCAAGAACGAAATTCCTATTTTTAATTATTCTTTCTTCTATACTTGATTATTGTTTCAATGAAAATGGTATGCAACCTTACTTCGATGTAATAAAAAAATATAACATTGTCTCTGGTATCTTTCGGTTACTAAAAGCTTACTTAAAGATAGGAAAGTGCGAACTGAAGAAAGAGAAGGCTATTCGCTTGAAGGGATTGCTTTGGTAAACGCTATCGCTTACGATTTAATTTTGTTATTTCTGACCGCCGAAGGTTTTCAAATATCTCACGCTCATTTTCTTTTATATTGTTATTAACAATGCAAAAGAAAACAAAAGAGCGCGAGGTATTTGAAAACCTCAAGCGGCTAGAAATAACAAAATGAAATCGTAAGCGATAGCGTTTTCCAAAGCAATCCCGTTAGGCGAATGGCCCCCAGGCCTTGACCTACCACACAGCTCAGCTCATGCATTCGGGACAAACGGCTTAACATGCCTTTTAAAGCGAAGAAAATAATTTTTTGACCACCCATCCTATGACCGGCCATTGCGAAAGTTGCTTAACTTAAGCGATCCCAGATCGAACGTCCTAATTACTGTTTTACTGGTTCTTCGAAAAATGTGCTGTAGTGGACAGTATTTTTACCCGACTGCGCAATGTAAGAGCGCGAAGCGCGACGCGCAGACTAGGTATAGTTTTTAACAGTCCATATATGTATGTATGTTCTTCTGTGGTACACTAGAGACCAAAGGCGTGGACCGATTTTGATGATTTTTAAATATTTTTGTCATTCAGAAAGGTATAAAAAATATCATACAGACACGTATCATTTCAGGATCAGAAAAATGCAAATTGCTTGTTAAATCTTATTTATAAATTTTTTTTGGAGATTATACCTACAACGATAACATGGATCGTTGTTGTGAATATCAAAGTCCAAAAAGTAAGATTTCTTTAAGGGTAGAAGGAGGAGGGTTAGGGTAAGGGTAGGGAGGGGGAATAGATCTCTCTGAATAATGGCGCTCACCTCTGTAACTTTATCAAAATGGAATGAAGCAACACGTGTTTTTGTCACAGACAGAAGATTAATTAATTTATGATTAAAAATAAATAAAAAATACACAATTTTTTTCCTTTATTGAACGCCCGTCCCTACTATATAGACTTCAGGCATATTCCGGCTATGAGCAATCCTGAGATGCCATTGCTGCAATAATGCCTAACACGTCATTTTGACTAAAAAGCACATGGCCTAGAATGAAAGATGCCACTACCCCAATAATACCTAAAACACTAATTGAGATTGCCTACAATGTATCGTGACTATAATGTTTGCTGTCAACCGTCAATTTAAAATCTTCAAATATTAAATCCTTAATAAAAAAACTGTATTCTTAAAAGTAATCTTCTATTACTTAAAATTAAAAAAATACCCTTAAACACTCCTTAAATTGGTATACAAATATTTTTTTAAACTTACAACTGAGCATAAGGATTAAATAGACTATCTTATAGATTACAAGTACTAGTATCGAATTACAAAAACCCTTTACAACAAGAGTTTCCAAACAAAGTTGCGAATTAGGCATTCAAGAGATAGTGCAGTTTAGGCATTTCGATTTGTAGACGAAATAACATTTACGCAATTACAATGTCTAGGCATTCGTGGGTCATCTGCTTCTTAGTCTATTGACGTGTTAAGCATTTTTTAACAGCAGTAGCATCTTACATTTTAAGCACTGTGCTCATAACGAGCATATTCGTATCGTTAGATAATTCTATTATTTCGGTTGGAAACAGGTATATGTAATTTTCCTGAAGTTGTAACTAAGACGTGTTATTTTAATAGAGCAGCTAAAAAGAAGGAGCGCATGATGCATGTTATTTTCTTCGTTTGAGTTTTAAACTTGTTATTGAATTTTAGTTCGTGTTTCTGTAAAAGCAATCAGATTTATTATATTTACAAAAAGTAAAGGGATCATTAAGAGAACAGTGTAAAAATAGTAAGGAAACAAAAATATATATATATCGCAAATTATAATCTTTATTCCAAAGTGCATATAGTGTCCGTGTTATTTATAAAAAGTATCTAATAATAGACACCACCGTAAACAGGAGCGGGCTTGACAGACGGAAAGCCGTCGCTAATGATACCGATGGCACCGTTGCCGCAGCCGCACGTGGCGACGCCCGATCCGGCAGTCGGCAACGCACCCTCGAAGGACACTGCGCTGAGGAAAGGCAGAGAACCGCTCACCAACAGAGAACCATCAATTATGTTTTCAGAAGCCACTGCGAGTCCACTAGGGCCAATGGGGGAGATTGTGGTGACAACAAGGGGGCCACTGGAGCCGAAATTAAGACCACCCACGTTTAAGGTTACGCCGCTTAATCCAGCTCCCACTGTACCGACAGTAGATCCACCGCCAATCACGCCGACGCCGCCTAGACCTGCACCGATGAGACCGACGTTGCTAAGTCCTGCGTTAGCCAGACCGATGGAGCTGATTCCGGTATTAGCCAGTCCAATAGAGTTGATGCCAGTGTTAGCTAGGCCAATAGAGTTGATTCCAGAGTTAGCCAGGCCTAAAGAGTTGATTCCGGTGTTAGCCACGCCAATGGAGTTTATTCCGGTGTTGGCCAAGTTGATGTTGTTTCGTCCGCTGTTTCCCACTACGAAGTTTTCTACGACTGTATTGCCGGATACGTAGGATTGTCCAAAAACAGCCTGTAAAAACATATTTTTATAGTATTTAGCTAATGAGTGTTTGAGTCCGGGTGGACTGAATGTCAGGCTTGGGAACCCTCCAATATAAAATTATTATACCTTAATATTACCTATTAAAGTAATACAGGCCAAGATATCAAGCATTTAATAAGTACAGAATGGAAGAAATTACGAAGGTTACGGAAATAATATGCGCCTAATAAATTTATCTCAAATTAAAGGGGAAATTTGAAAGACTAAGAGTTCACTGTCTTCCATGATTAGGAAAATTAATTAGAAGCAAGATCATGCATGTCAGAAAGAGAGTGATGTAATAATTTATAGGAATATACAAGGAAAGGAAGACTAAAGGATATGGCAATAGACTTTGTGAAAAATTCTGTATGAAATGAAGTGAAAGAAAAATGATCTTTATTTAAATTGATTTATAAGAAAGCTCTTTCGAATTATTGAATTTTTAAGTTAATGTTAAAATGACTATTTATCGCAAAGAATGAAAAAAAAACATATTTAGCCGGACCAAAATAAAAACGTAAAGTATATATTAGGTATCGCGTCTTCGATTGTTTATTACACAAAATAAATGTGCATTGATATAAACACCATTAGGCGCAAGTTGGACATACATTTTTGAACCACCTGGTAGTTACCCTGCTGTTCTGTGACTGTTCATAAACTCTATATATTTATTTGAGAAAGTTCATCTCCCTTCCGGTACAGAGTCAGTAATGCTTGAGCAAACATTAATTGTACAAGTTTTTCTATTCACCTGGACGAGGAAAGCCGAAGCGACAATGAATACTTTTTGAGCTGCCATTTTAGTTTCCAAAATGATACTATGATAGTTGTGAGGCTTGCAGCAGTTTTTATAACCAAAAAACTATTACAAATTGGCGCGTTATCAGTTGATTATATTCAATGAAAATAACCTTATGACACAGATTCGGACTATTGAAACGTGTCTTGTAAAATTGTACTTATCATTTCAATGTTACGAATTGTGTTTGTACGTATTTCTCTGATAACAGATATTTTTAAACACGTGCATATTTTCATTATTTGACTATGGGTACTAAAATTTTTATAAACTTCGATTTAATAAAGAAATTTCAACACCATAATTGCAGGATATAAAAGTTCTGGTTTGCCTTTCGAGTAATCATTCAAAGGAAGTTATTTGAATAATAAACAAATATGTCTTCTTCAACTTTCTTTTTGATCTGCCTTCAGGCTCTCCTCATACAGGTAAACTTTATGCTTAGTTTTTTTACAAATAAATTAATCGCTCTTAATTAATTTTAACCTTGGGCTTGAATTGGTAAAATATTCTTTACCTTGCAACTTCTTAGTATTTCATACCCAAACGGTGACAAAAGATTTCTATTAACATGTTTCTGCTGTCTGATTTATTTTTGTAATTATGGGAGTCTCCATACCATAAACGTGATATTATTGTATTTTTAAGTATTTCACTGCTAGATCCGTCCGGATCGTGGAAGGTATGGGTTCGAATCCTGTCTGAAACGTGGACCGAGTGGAATTTTACTACTAAATCTAAATACTTTAGAGGATGTGTGTATTTTTTTTACTAATTTTGCTCGATCCCTTTTTAAAATATTGTACCCACTAAGGTACGGACCCTTTCATTTGAGAATAGGAAAGTTACCATTTTATATTATTTCAGCACATATTATAATAATATAAAATGCCAACACGTTTCAACATAAAATAGGTATTTAGATTGATTATTTTACTCTTTTTACAGAATGCTTACAGTCAGTACCTGAACTATGGCAATTTGGGTCTGACTGGTGTCGACTTTGACGTCCAAGCCACCAGCAGCGCAAGAGCTGGCCTCGAAGGATACCTTGGAAACGGTGGTCTTATTAACTACCCTGGTGCTAGCAACCTTGGTTTGAGTGGACTCGGTCTCGCTAATGCTGCCGTGGGTGGTGGTTTGGTCGGTCTCAACGGTCTTGGCGTCAGCAACGTCGGTCTTGGTGTCAGCAACATCGGTCTGAACCAGCTCAGCCTCGGCAACGCCGGTATCACCGCAGCTGGTTTGAGCAACGCTGGCCTAGCGCTCGGCGGTATCGGATACGGCGTCGGCGTACCCAACGTAGCAGCTACATCTGGTATTCCCGTAACTGGCCCGTTCACCGCTACTGGGGAGGCTGAGCTCGTGGTCGGTGGAGACTTCGCCGTTGGCGGTCAGGCCGTGGTCGGTGGACAGCTTCCGGTGCTCGGCGCTGTCAGCTTCTCCGGCGCTATACCCGCCAGCGGTGTCGTGTCCATCGCCGGCAATTGCGGCTGCTCCAGAATACCCCTGTAAATTGTATTCGACTTTTGAAATAAAGTATCACCGAATTTTGCATGAAATATGTTTTTTGACTATTCAGTACCAACTCGCTTTTCCTGTAACTTTCAAGTCCAGTGGAATGGATTTTGACAGTATAAAACAAAGTCGTGTTAATAATAGTTATAACACTTATAACTCGAAAACGGCTGGGACGATGTTAATAACCTCTGATTTTTTGAATCCCTCTGCCCTGAATCGCAAAATAACTATTAAACTTTTATAAGAATCACGGGGGACTAAATCCATAAAATCAATTTATTATTTAGTTTTGGTATTCCGCCATCATCCACAATTGACAGTTCACTTTACGCATGTGCAAAGCTTATGTGTACTGTAAATCAGTAGTCAGTAGCGACATGAGATATTTAATACATAACTTAAAAAAAATATGTGGAAAACTAGAAATCATTCTGATATATTGAGATTCCTAAATAAAATCTTGAAACATTATTGAAATTACCTTAAATAAACAGTTATGATGACCCTGCGGTCGACTAGATACCGCCAACGTGGTTGTTTAATGTGGCAACAAATACGACTCCGAATTAAGCGCATTTTAGCCTACACCAAGCCAGCCATACAGACAGTTGTGTATGAGGTGTATGTACATAATGTTTTACTAAATTTGGTCTTAATCGAAAGTAGAATGCCAATTCAAGTAGTGAAATAATACTACAATAAATAAGGCGAACCCGGGAATCATATACCATCAATAAATATCTGGATGGCGTGGCAGTGCCTCCGCCAAGACGAGCCAAGCAAAGCGCCAGGGTACTACCTACCTTTTCTTGAAGTGTATCATTTTTTTAACCTTATAGGTGGGGTTTGAATTTTTTTTTTTTTTAGACACACCAATTAACCTAGCCCCAAAGTAAGCACTATAAGGCTTGTGTTATGGGATAGAATACATATACTGTACATATATAAGTATATTTATATAAATACATATTAAACATCCATGACTGGAGTACAAATGCTCGTATTCATCACACAAACATCTGCCCCCACCGGGATTCGAACCCGGGACCTCTCGCGTCGGCGACAGCCATGAAACCCGGCGTACAAACCACTCGGCCACGGAGGTCGTCGGATTATACCAGATAAACAAATCTTTCGAATTATTTTGTTGATAGTAGACTTATAAAACACATTAAGTTTTAATTGCATGGCTCTAATATTTAATACTTTACTGATTTCGTCAGTGACTCCCTGATGATCATCTAAATTCTTAGGGCAATCCAAATTACCTAGAAAGCTGAAATTTGGTATTTAAGCTAGTATCAGAAACAAATGATAAAACTTGAAACTTTTATCCCCCAACCCGGAGGTAGATGTTTGTATGAGACTTTCGGATTTTTTACACTACATAGAGGTAAGAAAATTGAGCTAGGGGTCTAAACATGTATAAAGGCGCTTCTTGTTATTATAAAAAATAAAAATAAAAAAAATATGTGATACTTTATATGCAACAAAAATAATTTGTAATTAAAATTGAAACTGACTTCAATATGGAAAATGGATCTAAAAAGTAAAAAATAATATCGGTTTCACACAAAATCGGCTTCAAACTTTTTGGAAGTTGGATGGGGCCGAGATTAAAACACATGGAGTAGATTTTCATTTCTATCGGTATACGTACCGTGCCGTACATAGATACACGTCTGTCAATCCTGACCCGCCCGATTTCCATATCATACTTGAATCCGCCCGATTTCATGTGAACCCGATATAATTTTTAATTTGTAGTACAATTTTCGATTTTAATAATAATAACATTATTTGGAACAAGTGCAATGTACATAAAATTATGAATCGTTAAATCTGCTATAGTTTTACAAAAACTGTGTTGCAGAATTAACGCCCATTCCCGTATAATATGAAATAGTGTTCCTATCAATGTACAAATAAATTAAACAAACTGAATTATTACTAGAGAGGAAAATTAGATTGAGACAAAAATATTCACAATCCATCGAAGGTAATTCCAAAAGAAAAAAGTATTTCCGAGTGCATTTTGCAGTTGGTTTTCATTATTACTTACTTACTTACTGCTGTGGCGCAACGATCCGAAGTGGATCTTGGCCTCCTCACAACCGTACATCAAGATCGGCCTAATCACTGTGTTGTAGATCCGAATCTTGGTCTTTCTTAGTAATTAATAGCTTGGAAACCAAGACCTTGTGAAGAGCAGCTGTGCACCTGAGTGCGCCTTGGATACGGGTGTCGATCTCCTCTACTCTTCTGTTGGTGTCAGTTACCGTATAGCCCAGATATTTAAATTTACTGACGCCCTTATAGGTGGTTCCTTTCACAGTCAGATCCTTCCGTTTCTCTCTCGTGTTTTTGTACCTTCACATGAAAAGGTACAAAGGTACAAAAGGTACAAGGTTTTCATTATTGGTTAGAACTTATTTTCCTCCATTTTTGTGTAAAGCGCCTACTCATACAAACTGAGTAGTCGGTATGATAAAGCGCTGAGAGAAAAAATAGATTATCGAATTAAATAAAAGGCTCATAAAAAGAAAACATCCTTGTCAAAGTAAATTTTTATGGGGCTAAATGGCAAGTATCTCCCATCGGACAAATAAAGAATCACTCAAATCAGTTCAGAATTTTTTACATAATATATCTTATGGTGTACTGATAAACAGAGTATCGTAAAAGTTACAACGTCCAAGTTAACAAAAGTGATCAAAAAAAAACCGCTGGGACAAACTGATTTAATTTTTACGGTACCAAATGGCAATTATCCGCATAGGACAAAACAAATGGGATCAAAAATCTCAGCGCAAAGGGTGTACATTCATAAAAAAACATACCAGTCGAATTGAGAAGCTTGAAGTCGGTTAATAAAAATGTCAACTTACAAAAAGAAATTAAAACCCACCATAAACATTTTCATGTATAAAATATTGCCAAGACGGGACCATATGACTCGCACTGTCAAAATGTTATCAGATCTCATGTGGAACCAAGCTTCTAACTCTAAACGTGCTGAATTCTACAAGGCCTTAAAGGATGATAAATATTTTTCGGTGTTTAAATATCAAAAATTAAGATTCAGTAATCGAATCAAACGTAAGGAAACAGTTATTGACGACGTGAACAGTTGTATCTCTAAGGTAGTCCACTGGTTAAATGTTAATAATTTACTACTAAATGAAGGAAAAACGAAATGTATGAAATTTGTATTACCTAATGTAAAACAGGTAAAAACCAGTGTGATTGTAAAGGATAGGAATATGGGCCTTGTAGACGCCACAGTATTCTTAGGGATTACTTTAGATTCTAAGCTTCAATGGGGCCCACATATTGATAAATTGTCAAATAGACTTAGCTCTGCAGCATATGCCGTAATGAAGATACGCCAGTTAACGGATGTAGATACGGCCAGATTAGTATACTTTAGTTATTTCCATAGTGTAATTTCGTACGGAATTTTATTGTGGGGAAATGCCGCCGTCTTTCAAACTATTTTTGTGCTGCAGAAGAGAGCTATTCGATCAATTTATAATCTTAAAGTTAAGGATTCCTTAAGAGATAGGCTTTGGATTAGAAGTTAGATTTTTTCACAGCTCCAAGGGACAATAGATCTGAGTATTAGATACGAATTCAAGTTTGACACCTCCACGCGTTCCTGAGAAAAACGGTCTTGACAGATGGACGGACGGACTACAAGGTGATCTTATAAGGGTTCCGTTTTTTCTTTTGAGGTACCGAACCCTAAAAAAGTATTATATGTGTCAGCTACAGACTTACAACCTACTTGATTCAGCGGTTAGCAATCATTGCTGTGATTCCAGGGGTTCATGGATTTAAATATTCTTTTTTTTTAAATAATCATTGTTAGAATAATGAAAACAATGTATATAACGTAGATTTTAATCTTTATTCACAAAATCATGTGGTAGTGTAAGTAATGGAAACAATCTAGTAGTAGATTGGACCAGGTTTGACAGACGGGAAGCCCTCGCTGATGATGCCGATGGCACCGTTGCCGCAACCACATGTGGCGACGCCTGATCCGGCAGTTGGCAACGCACCCTCGAAGGACACTGCGCTGAGGAAAGGCAAAGAACCGCTCACCAGCAGAGAACCATCAATAATGTTTTCAGAAGCCACTGCGAGTCCGCTAGGTCCAATGGGGGAGATTGTAGTGACAACAAGGGGCCCACTGGAGCCGAAATTAAGACCTCCCACGTTTAAGGTTACGCCACTCAATCCAGCTCCCACTGTACCGACAGTAGATCCACCGCCAATCACGCCGACGCCGCCTAGACCTGCACCGATCAGACCGACGTTGCTAAGTCCTGCGTTAGCCAGACCGATGGAGCTGATTCCGGTATTAGCCAGTCCAATAGAGTTGATGCCAGTGTTAGCCAGGCCAATAGAGTTGATTCCAGAGTTAGCCAGGCCCAAAGAGTTGATTCCGGTGTTAGCCACGCCAATAGAGTTTATTCCGGTGTTGGCCAAGTTGATGTTGTTTCGTCCGCTGTTTCCGACTACGAAGTTTTCTACGACTGTATTGCCGGATACGTAGGATTGTCCGAAAACAGCCTGTAAAAACATATTATTATAGTACCTAGCTAATGGCTTGTGAACCCTCCAATATAAAATTATTATACTTTAATATTATCTATTAAAGTAATACAGGCCAAAATATCAAGCATTAAATAAGTACAGAATGGAAGAAATGTCGAAATAATATGCGCCTAATAAATTTATCTCAAATTAAAGGGAATTTTTGAAAGATTAAGAGTTCACCGGGCCTCATGATATGGACAATTAATTAAAAGCAAGATTATGCATGTCAGAAAGATAGTGATGAACATAATTGAAAGGAATATACAAGGAAAGAAAGACTAAAGGAAATAAAAAAAGACAGTGAAAAATTCTATATGAAATGAAGTGAAAGAAAAATGATCTTATTCAAATCGACTTAAAAGAATGCTCTTTCGAATCTTTACATTTATGAGTAAATGTTGAAATGACTATTGATCGCAAATAATGGAAGAAAAAACATATTTAGTTGTACCAAAATACAAATTTAAGGTATATATTAGGTATCGCGTCTTTGATTGTTTATTACACAAAATAAATGTGCATTGATATCATCACTATAAGGCACAAGTTGGACCTAAAATTTTGAACCCCGTGGTAGTCACCCTGTTGTCCTGTGACCGTTAATAAACTCTATATATTTATTTGAGAGAGTTCTTCTCTCTCCCGGTACAGAGTAAGTAATGTTTGAGCAAATATTAATTGTACAAGTTTTTCTATTTACCTGGACGAGGAAAGCCGAAGCGACAATGAATACTTTTTGAGCTGCCATTTTAGTTTCCAAAATGATACTATGATAGTTGTGAGGCTTGCAGCAGTTTTTATAACCCAAAAAACTATTACAAATTGGCGCGTTATCAGTTGATAATATTCAATTAAAATAACCTTATGACACAGATTCGGACTTCTGAAACGTGTCTTGTAAAATTGTACTTATCATTTCAATGTTACGAATTGTGTTTGTAGGTATTTCTGTGATAACAGACATATGAAAGTTTTTTTAAACACGTGTATATTTTCATTATTTGGCCTTAGATATATTTTTTTCATACATTGCGATTAAATAAAGAAATTTCAACATCATAATTGCAGGATATAAAAGTTCTGGTTGGCCTTTCGAGTAATCATTCAAAGGAAGTTATTTGAATAATAAACAAATATGTCTTCTTCAACTTTCTTTTTGATCTGCCTTCAGGCTCTGCTCTTACAGGTAAGATTTATGATTTTTTTTACAAATATAAAATTGCGCTTGAACTGGTACAATACTCCTTACCTTATAGTAACTTCTTATTATGCCATACCCAAACGGTGACAAAAGATTTCTATAATATGTGTCTGCTGTTTGATTTATTTTTGAAGGGAGTCTCCATACCATACATGTGCTCTGGCAGCAGTGCTGCCAACCCGAATTTTAGAAAATTAGTAGATTATGTGCTAAATGTTGGTAGAAGTTGGTAGAATGTAAAATGCAAAATTGGTAGATCTACCAGCTCAATTTAGAAGATTTTTTAAGATTAAAAATGCATGCAATGCAATGCAGAGTACACTTAAGACCACACCTACATGATTTGCAATAAAAATATCCTTCATCCTTGGTACTTTCTTGAAGCCAACCTGTAAGTTCCTTGTCTTTTTTCATAGTGCCTTTTTCTAGGTTTTCATGACAGAGTTCCTAACCTAGAACTTTGTGCATTGCTTTCGCTGCTCAGAGGCTCAGCTCAGAATCCATTATATAAATAAATGCATGCAACATAGAACAAACAGCAATCAGAACATATAGTTTTAACAACAAAACAGAAGCAAAGATTCACCATTGATTCCGAACAAACCAACCGGGAATAGGCCACAGAACAGTAAAATAATGTCTATGGGCGTGAAATGGTGCGAACGGCGCGAACAGCGAACTCATGGCGAACTGTTGCTGACGTTTTTTTTGTGGTTTATGGCCTGGACTCTATGTTTGCTTGACGCATCGTCGCATGGTTCAGGCAAAACACATAGTCGCTCGTCGATATAAAAATAATTCAAAGTGGTGATATGTCAAACTCATTAAATAAATAGATAGTTTTTAGGTCTAAGGTGGTATATAGGTACCAAAAAGTTGGTAGATATGACAACACTGTCTGGCAGTGATTTCACTCCGGGTTGCGGAAGGTATGGGTTCGTATCCTGTCTGAAACTTGGACCGAGTGGAGTTTTACTACTAAGTACTTTAGAGGAAATGGGTTTTTTTTTATTATTTTGCTTGATCCTATTTTAAAAACTGTACCCACTATGGTACGGACCCTTTCGTTTAAAAGTAGGAGAGTTACCACTTTATATTATTATAGCACATCTTATAATAACTTAAAAAGCCAACACGTTTCAATATAAAATTAAAATGTAAATAAAATTGAAATATATGTTACTCTTTCTACAGAATGCTTACAGTCAGTACCTGAACTATGGCAATTTGGGCTTGACTGGAGTGGACTTTGACGTCCAAGCCACCAGCAGCGCAAGAGCTGGTCTCGAAGGATATCTTGGAAACGGTGGTCTCATTAATTACCCTGGTGCTGCCAACCTTGGTTTGAGTGGACTCGGCCTCGCTAATACTGCCGTGAGTGGTGGTTTGGTCGGTCTCAACGGTCTTGGCGTCAGCAACGTCGGTCTTGGTGTCAGCAACATCGGTCTGAACCAGCTCAGCCTCGGCAACGCCGGTGTCACAGCAGCTGGTTTGAGCAACGCTGGCCTAGCGCTCGGCGGTATCGGATACGGAGTCGGCGTACCCAACGTAGCAGCTACATCTGGTATCCCCGTGACTGGACCGTTCACCGCTACTGGCGAGGCTGAGCTCGTGGTCGGTGGAGACTTCAGCGTTGCCGGTCAGGCCGCGCTCGGTGGACAGATCCCGGTGCTCGGCGCTGTCGGCTTCTCCGGTGCTATACCCGCCAGCGGTGTCGTTTCCATCGCCGGCAACTGTGGCTGCTCCAGAATACCCCTGTAAATTGTATTCGTGTTTTAAAATAAAAGATCACCGAATTATGCATGTAATATGTTTTTTTTCTATTCAGAAACCCAAATAGAAAAAAATCTTTCCCTGCAGACACCTACTCGCTACTTTCCCTGTAACTACTTTCCTTCAAATGGAATGGATTTGGACAGTAAATCATATAGATAAAACAAAGTCGTATTAGTAACAGTTACATCACTTATAACTCGAAAACGGTTAGTACGATGTTAATGAGCTCTGATTTTTCTGACTCCCCTCTGCCCCGAATGGCTGAATAATTATTAAAATTTTCAATGAATCACAGTGGAAAATATGAATAAAATCAACGTTATTTTTAGTTTTGGTATTCCGCTATCAACCACAATTGACAGCACACATCACGCATGTGCAAAACTAATGTGTACTACAAATCAGTAATTAGTAGTGACATCAGAGACTCTGCGGTCGACTAGATATCGCCAACGTAGTTGTCCCTTAAGACAACAAATATGACTCCGAAGTGGGCGCATCTCGGCCTTCACCAAGCAAGCCATACAGACAGTTGTGTATAAAGTGTACGTACATGTTTTACTAAATTTTGGTCTTAATCGTATGTAAAATGGCAGTATGTAGTGAAATAATACTACAATAAATAAGAAGAACGCCAGGATCACATATTATCAATAAATATCTGGGTGGCATGGACCGTACCTTACCTACCTTTTCTGGAAGCCCTTCTTCGTTTTTTTGAACCCTTATAACTAGGGTTTGGATTATGCCAGACAAACAAAACTCTTGGATTATTTTGTTGATAGTGGATTTATAAAACATATAAAGTTTCAATTACATGGCTCTTATACTTAAGATTTTTTGATACCGTCACTCACAAATTTCCTAGGAAACTGATGTGGTATGTAAAAAGATAATTTGCGTATGTAAAAAGGTAAATGATAAAACTTGAAAATTTTATCTCCTAACCTGGAGGTAGATATTTGTATGAGACTTTCTAAATTTTGACGCTAGAGGTAAATTTTAAAATTAAGCTAAAGGTCTGAAACTTTAAATAGGAACTTCTTGTTATTTTATAGATAACAGTTAAAAAAAAATTGAGACCCTTTATTGCAACAAAAATATAATTTATAACAAAAAATTCAAACTGACTTCAATATCGAAAATGGATCTAAAATGTAAAAAATAATATCGGGTTCACACGAAATCGGGTTTAAACTATTTGTGATTTGGATGGGGCCAAGATTAAAAAACATGGAGTAGATTTTCATTTCCATCGGTATACATGCTGTACATAGGTACGCGTTTCAATTCTGACCCGCCCGAATTCCATATCATACTAGGATCCGCCCGATTTCGTGCGACCGCGATATAATTTTTTACTTTGTAGTACAATTTTCGATTTTGCAGTCGGTTTTCGTATACGTTTAGAACTTTTTCTTCTCCAGTTTTCTGTAAAGCGCCTACATATTACAAAATGAGTAGCCAGTAAGATTAACCGCTGAGCTACGTATCGTAAAAAATTAAATTATCCAAGTAAACAAAACGCTCATTAAATGAAAACTTCTGAGTCAAAGTAATTTTTTATGGGACTAAATGACAAGTTTCTCCAATCTAACAAATTAAGAGTCACTCAAATTAGTTAATTTTTTTTTATATAATATAACTTATGGTTTACTTATAAAAACAAAGTACTGTAAAAGTTACATCGTCCAAGTTAACAAAAATGATCAAAAGAAAGCACTGGGACAAACTGATTTAATTTTTACCGGACCAAATGGTAATTATTCAGCAAAGGACAATACGAAATGACGTAAATCGGATCAGAAATCTTGGCGCATTCGGTGTACCTGTACATTCATAAAAAAACATACCAGTCGAATTGAGAACCTCCTCTTGCTTGAAGATGGTTAGTAAAAATGTCAACTTACAAAAAGAAATTAAATCCCACCATAAACATTTTCATGTATAAAATATTGCCAAGACGGGACCATATGACTCGCACTGTCAAAATGTTATCAGATGTCTTGTAGAGTCAAGCTTCTAACTCTAAACGTGCTAAACTCTACAAGGCCTTAAAGGATGATCAATATAATTCTGTGTTTAAATATCAAAAATTAAGATTCGGTAATCGAATACGATGAATTACACGAATCTCTGTTATCAAGATGGCTTTAAAGGATTTCAGTTATATTTGTAGTTTGTTCATTCAATAATCGTGTCTTGTTAATATTTGCAAAAAGCTATTTAAAATGGTTACCTCATTTATACACCTCCGTGACGACCTCCGTGGTTGAGTGTTTTGTACGCCGGGTTTCATTGTGTCACCGACACGAGAGGCCCCGAGTTCGAATCCCGGTGGCCCTGCCCGTTTGTGTGATGAATACGAGCATTTGTACTCCAGTCATGGATGTTGAATATGTATTTCTATATAAATATACTTATTTATGTATTGGTGTCAATTCTGACACGATTCTCTAAACCTAAACTTAAATTTGACAACAGCGTATCCTTGTCATTGTCTAAGGGAATGAAAAGGAGAGATTGATGTTAAATTTAGTTTTAAGTTTAGAGAATCACGCCAGAATCGACACCATTGTATATGTATTTTATACGTTACTCTAGTATCCCATAACACAAGCCTTACAGTGCTTACTTTGTGGTTAGACTAATTGGGGTGTAAAAAAAAACAATGATTATACTCACGACTCACAGCTAACTTTAATAACACAAAACGCAAATTGGACTCAGAGAAGAAAATGTATTGTATGTGTCAGCTTCGGACAACCTCCTTGGCTCAGCGGTTAGAAATCCTTGCTGTGATTCCAAAGGCCATGGATTTAAATATCCTATTTTAAAAAAATAGGATATAACCATTGTAAAAATAATGAAAACAATGTATGTAACGCAGATTTTAATTTTTATTCATAAAATCATGTGGTATTTTAGTGTAGATTATGAAAACAATCTAGAAGTAGATTGGAGCAGGTTTGACAGACAGAAAGCCCTAGCTGATGATGCCGATGGCACCGTTGCCGCAGCCGCACGTGGCAACGCCTGATCCGGCAGTTGGCAACGCACCCTCGAAGGACACTGCGCTGAGGAAAGGCAGAGAACCGCTCACCAGCAGAGAACCATCAATAATGTTTTCAGAAGCCACTGCGAGTCCGCTAGGGCCAATGGGGGAGATTGTGGTGACAACAAGGGGTCCACTGGAGCCGAAATTAAGACCGCCCACGTTCAAGGTTACGCCACTCAATCCAGCTCCCACTGTACCGACGGTAGAACCTCCGCCAATCACGCCGACTCCGCCTAGACCTGCACCGATCAGACCGTTGCTAAGTCCTGCGTTAGCCAGACCGATGGAACTGATTCCGGTGTTAGCCAGTCCAATAGAGTTGATGCCAGTGTTAGCCAGGCCAATAGAGTTGATTCCAGAGTTAGCCAGTCCCAAAGAGTTGATTCCGGTGTTAGCCACGCCAATGGAGTTTATTCCGGTGTTGGCCAAGTTGATGTTGTTTGCTCCGCTGTTTCCCTGTACTACGACTGTATTGCCGTTTACGTAGGATTGTCCGAAAACAGCCTGTAAAAACATACAATTATAGTAGCTAATGTGTTTATGAGTTCAGGAAGGCTGAATGTCGTGCTTGTGAGCCCTATAATGTTAAATGATTATACATTAACATTACATATTAAGGTGATACAGACAGAGACATCGATGATTAAATTAGTACAGGATGGAGGAAATGTCGAGGTAGGTAACGGGAACAATATGCGCCTACCAAATTTATCTTAAATTAAAAGGAAAATTTATCATGAATTTTATAATTATATTATAATAATAATAATTAACAATTGACATGAAAGACCTGGCTTTCATGCCAATAGTTTAGCGTAAGTCAGAAGTCAGAAGTCGTTATTTGCATTAAATATGGTGTACATAAGATGTTACATTTGTGTAAGGAGGGGGGGGGGGGGGACGCCCTACTCGAACAAAATTTGTGTTAGGAACCCCTAAGTAATTTTTAAGGAACTTTTGAACGATACTTTCAAAATTTTATTCTACCATTTTGTCGACGAGGTTGATATACATATCTCCACAAAATTTCAGATCTCTAGTGCTAACAGTCTCCAAGCAAAACCGGGGACGGAAAGACGGAAATGACGAAACTATAAGGGTTCCTTGTTAGGACTACGGAACTCTAATAAAGAGGAATAGTATATATGTTACGTATCGTGTCTTCAATTGTTAGTAACACAAAATTAATTTTGATTAAAATCTGCACCATTAGATGCAAGTTGGACATAATTTTTTCTGGTTGTTACCCTGTTGTCCTGTTACGGTTCATAAACTCGTGAAAGTTAATAACGGTCCCGGTACAGTTTAATTAATGTTTAAGAAAATATTAACGGTATATGTTTTTCTATTCACCTGGACGAGGAAAGCCGAAGCGACAATGAATAATTTTTGAGCTGCCATTTTGGTTTTCAAAACGATACTATGATAGTTGTGAGGTCTGCAGCAGTTTTTATAACCAAAAACTTTTACAAATTGGCGCGTTCTCAGTTGATAATAGTCAATTATAGTTAGTGAGTTAGTTAATACCTTATGACACAGATTTGTACTACTGAAACGTGTCATGTAAAATTGTAGTTATCATTTCAAAGTTACGAATTGTGTTCGACGGTATTACTGCGATAATATAATTTCACTAATAAAATTATGAAAGTTTATTTAACACGCGTATAATTTCATTATTTGTCTGTAGGCAGTAATTTTTTTATAAACATTGATCAAATACAAATATTTCAACATTATAATTGCAGGATATAAAAGTTCTGCCTTGACTTTCGAGTAATCATTCGAAGGTAGTTATTTGAATAATAATCAATTATGTCTTCTTCAACTTTCTTCTTGATCTGCCTTCAGGCTCTGCTCATACAGGTATGATTTATGAAAATTTCTTTGAGCTTGATCGGTGAAATCTAAAACACTCCTTGACTTTTAATTTGGCTGTTATATAGACTTAAACATATATTCTTAGTGTTCCGTACCCAAATGGTGAGAAAAGATTCTCATCAGTATGTTCTTGCAGTCTAACTTTGTTTTGACATTGAGGGAGTCTCTCTACAGGAAATTAGATGTTTTTTTATACTTTGAAGAATTTAACTGCCAGATCCATCGGCATTACGGAAGGTGCGGGTTCGACTCCTCTCTGAAACATGGACCGAGTGGAATTTTAATAGTAAACACTTTAAAGGGAAATGTATTTTTTTTTACTTATTTTTCACTATCCTGTGTTAAATATTGAGAGTAGGAGAGATTAACCGAGAAGAAAAAATTGTTCTTAATGCATATATTATAAGAAAATAAAATACCTACACGTTTCAATACAAAATTAAGAGGTTACTATTGAATTTCTTTTTTTACAGACTGCTTACAGTCAGTTCCTGAACTATGGCAATTTGGGCTTGACTGGCGTCGACTTTGACGTCCAAGCCACCAGCAGCGCAAGAGCTGGTCTCGAAGGATACCTTGGAAACGGTGGTCTCATTAACTACCCTGGTACTGGCAACCTTGGTTTGAGTGGACTCGGCCTCGCTAATGCTGCCGTGGGTGGTGGTTTGGTCGGTCTCAACGGTCTTGGCGTCAGCAACGTTGGTCTTGGTGTCAGCAACATCGGTCTGAACCAGCTCAGCCTCGGCAACGCCGGTGTCACCGCAGCTGGTTTGAGCAACGCTGGCCTAGCGCTCGGCGGTATCGGATACGGCGTCGGCGTACCCAACGTAGCAGCTACATCTGGTATCCCCGTGACTGGCCCGTTCACCGCTACAGGTGAGGCTGAGCTTGTTGTCGGTGGAGACTTCGCCGTTGGCGGCCAGGCCGTGGTCGGTGGACAGATCCCGGTGCTCGGTGCTGTCGGATTCTCCGGCGCTATACCCGCCAGCGGTGTCGTTTCCATCGCCGGCAACTGCGGCTGCTCCAGAATACCCCTGTAAATGTATTTGAATTCTGAATTAAAAGATCACCGAATTATGTATGAAATATGTTTTGTTAATATTCAGAAACCCAAATAGAAAAAAAACCCTTCCATAATTCCTTAAATCGAAATGGATTTTGATAGTAATCTATATATATAACCGGCCAAGTGCGTGTCGTGCCACACGCAATGTAGGGTTCCGTAGTTGCCTGTCGTTACCACAATATATTTGAGCAGGAGTTTGAGAGGAGTATAATAGATATACCTAAATCACATATTGAAATATATAGAAATTACCTTAAATAAAGGATTATGACGACCCTGCAAACCTGAGTTGACCGACTTGATGCCGCCGACGTAGTTTTTCAATGTGGAAACAAAAACGACGCCGAAGTGGGCGCATCTGAATCTTGACCAAGCCAGTCATACAGACAGTTGTGTACGCACAGAATGTTTTACTAAACGTAAGTAAAATTCCAGTTTGCGTAGTGAAATAATACTACAATAAATAAGAAGAACACCGGGATCACATACCACCAATAAATATCTGGGTTGCGTGGCAGTACCCCTGCCAAGATGAGCCAAGCGAAGCACAAGGGCACTACCTATTTTTACTCGAAGCACTTCATCGTCTTTTTAAACCCTTATAATTTGGGTTTGGATTATACCAGATAAACAAAAGTCTCTGTGGTACACCATATGTAATTGATTCATGTCGACTATTGTAATTGCCAATTGTAACGCATTGAGTACGATACAAGTCACAAAGGTGGCCCTCAAAGATTTTTATCACAATACCCCTTATACCAATACGCTGTAGTTTTCAGAGAAGAATGGAAACATATACAGTGTCAAATACTTTTGTGAGATCAAGGAATATGTACAATGAATTAACTTAAAAAACTGCATCCTCTGTTGATTTCCCAGCCCTAAAACCGAATTGATTAGGAGTAATTAGATTATTTGCGTCTAAATAATCTATTAGTTTAGTATTTAAGAGTTTTGCTAGAATTTTAGACAAAGTAGGTAGGACCGATATTGGTTTGTAATTATTTACACTGCATCTGTCTCCACCCTTATAAATGGGGTAGGCCAAAGCTTTCTTGAATACTGTTGGAAAAGTGCTCGAAGAAAAACATAAATCAAACACATGTTTGAGAACAGGAATCAAGATGTGCCCCGATTCCCTAATTAGGGATATTGGAATACTATCACAGCCAGTTACACAATTCTGTCTAATACCTAAGATGATTTCCTCAATTTCCTTATAGTCAGTGTCCAGCAATACCATGGATACGGAAATATCGGATTCTCTGGAAGGATTGAAAGGTGTCATATTCAAAGAGTCTTGAATTATATTAGTAGGCAAATCCTTGACCACGTTAGAAAAAAGGCATTGACCGATTCAACAGCCGATTGCGGGTCGTTAGATGTAGTCAGAGGGAGAATCTGTTTGGTTAAGATTAGTGACTTTTTTATTAAGATTCCATAATTCCTTTACTTTTTTTTTGTATTTTTGGAATTCCGATCGCTCATATTCTCTTTTAACTTTCTTTAGAGAGAGTAGAGTTTTGCAAAGAAAATAGAGTTTGTAAGTAGTACTTAGGAGTTCACTCTCTGAATATTTCTTAGTTTGTCTATAAAGTTTATTCCTATGGCGGTTGAAATGCACCAAGCCAGGTGTTATCCAGGGCTTGGAGATTATATTCCTATCTGAAAGTTTAATATGTTTAGTATTAGCCCTGATTACGGAAGATAAAATTTCAATCAAGCAGCTTACTGCAATTTGTGAATTAGAATTGTTGAACACTTGGGAGAAATGTTACTTTCAAGTTCTACCACGCAGGCCTGTATATCAACTCGCTTCAATATGCGAGTCCCAATAGACCGAATAACTTTACCATTCAATGCACATGAGAATAATAATGGGAAGTGGTCAGTCAATAAAGAGCCTAAGACTAAGGTGATTGAGCGACTTTCACTTTTAACCATCACATGATCAATACCATTGTTATAGTGAGTCGGTAATAAATGAGCTGGAAGCATGGAATGATATGCCAACAAGTTAAGATATAAATATGAATTTTAATCGATATTTTCTGGTCGTTTATTTATGTTTAAATCATCAATAATTGCAACAGTTTTGAAATATCTTAGCGAAAACAAAAGGTTATCCAGCTTATTAATAAAATTTTCAATATTATTACTCGATGGCGAACAATACATGGCGAGAATAACCACATCATGTGAAAGCTAAATTGCCAAACAGTTTGCATCAGCTACAGCAGGCTCATAATCTTTAGCTTTTATAGCTATTATATTGTCCTTTATATACAGAACCACTGCATCATTTTGATTACAGTATTTGGTTTTATGAATTTGACAGCCATGCAATTTAAGAAGATAAGAACTCTTACTCAACCAACACTCCGATAATATTAAGTCAAAATTAATTATTTCTAATAGTAGAACAAGATTTCTAAAATAAGTTTGTATTGCTGATACTTCATATGGAAACCTTCAGATTATTCAAAGAACTATTTATGTATGTTGAGGCATGTTCGGAAAACAATATCCCCATGCAGTAAAGTTCAGACTACCTTTCAACATCTAGCATATGAAGTAAAGGTTCAGCTAATATGATTAACTCTCAATTTGACAGTATTGCTTTTCTCGTGCTTATTACTCATTGTAAACTCCAACTCAATCGAATATGGATGATCACCTACAAATATCTTTGGAAATGGATAACGTATCTGTCAGTGGGGCATGTAGTCAAATGTGAGAATGTATGTGTGTGTAATGATTCTAAAATTAATATGAACAACATTACAATTAAAAAAATAAAATTATAACAGACAAAATTGGCTACAAAAAATGATCTTAACAGAATGAAAAACCAGAAAGCAAAAACCATTATACAAATAATTAAAAAAAAAAATACAATTTGCTTTCACATTTTTTTTGAGATCCGATTCATCCTTAATCAATTGAAAAGAAGAGTCATCCTTTTCTCGAAGAAAAATTTTGCCATTTGATGTCCAGCAGTACTTATATTCGTTTGCAAAAACGCGCGCAAGATAAAATATTGGCTTCATTTTCGCAGTATAATAATTTAACCCTTTATAAGCATCAATAAGAATTTTTAAACAAAAAAAAAGGACTGCCTTCTTAATCGAAAATGGATCTAAAAGTACAAAAAATATGTATATGTGGTACACATGAAATCGGGTTAAAAAATTTGGGAAGTCCTATGAGGCCGAGATTTAAACATAGAGTAGATTTTCATTTCTATCGGTATAGGTTACGTGTTTCAATCCCGGCCCGCCTGACTTCCATATTTTACTAGGATCCGCCCGATTTCATATGAACCGGATATATTTTTTTACCCCGTGGTCTGCGTAAATGGCAGATTTCTGCCAACGTCAAAAAAACCCTGTCTGTGGGAGTGGCAGATATCTGCAATATTAAAATACAATATTTAGATATAGAATAAGTAAATAGAAATAGATGCACAAAATATTTTAGATTGATTTAAGATATCTATATATATAAAACTCAAAGGTGACTGACTGACTGACATAGTGATCTATCAACGCACAGCCCAAACCACTGGACGGATCGGGCTGAAATTTGGCATGCAGGTAGATGTTATGACGTAGGCATCCGCTAAGAAAGGATTTTGATCAATGAAAATTTGTATGAAACTTTGTCAATTTTAAACCGGTCGGGTATAAGAAGAATCATAGATGAATGTCATTGTGTATAATACAAGCCTGAGAACAAAAACTTCACATTCTACACTTCAGCTCTTCACCGAAGCGAAGCAAGGTCGGGCCGCTAGTAAATGATAATCTTCATTCGTCGTGTTCAGTAGAAATCGAAATATAACAGAGGGTTTTGAGTTTGACGGCGATTTTGCTTACACAGACCACGGGGTAATATGTAGTACAATTTTCATTTTGCAGTCGGTTTTCATTTTTGTTTAAACATTTTTTGTTTCTCCTTTTTAATGTAAAGCGGCTACACATACAAACTGAGTAGTCAGAATGATTAACCGCTGAGAGAAAAAATAGATTATCCAAGTAAATAAAACGCTGATAAAATGAAAACATACTTGTCAAAGTAATTTTTTATGGGGCTAAATGGCAAGTATCTCCCATCGGACAAATAAAGAATCACTCAAATCAGTTCAGAATTTTTTACATAATATAACGTGAAAATTTTATCATCCAAGTAAACAAAAACAAACGCTCATAAAATTAAAACTTCTGAGTAAAAGCAAATCTTTGTGGGACTACATGGCAACTATACCGTATAGGATAAAACAGAATGCCGTTAATAGGATCAGAAATCTCGGCACAATCTGTGTACATAAATACAAAAATATACCGGTTGAATTGAGAATCTCCTCCTTCTTGAAGTCGGTAAAAAATGTCATCTCACACTAAGAAATGAAACCCCACCATAAAAAACTTCATGTAAAAAATCTACCTAAGACGGGACTGTATGACTCGCACTATCAAAAAGTTATCAAATCTCAAGTAGATTCAAGCTTCTAATTCTAAACGCTCTAACTCCATAAGGCCTAAAAAGATAAGTATTTTTCGATGGTTAAATATGAAAATCCAAAAATTTTGATTATTTATCAAATACGATGGCTTATACGAAGCTCAGTTATCAAGATGGTTTTTACAGACAATATTTGCGAAAAGCTATTTAAAATGCTTATCTGATTTATCCAATGATTACTCTAGCTAACTTTAATAACATTAAACGCAAATTGGACTCGGAGAATAAAAAACATTATTTGTACAGCTACTGTAAGTCCGTAGGGACTTACAACTCGCTTGGCTCAGTCACTAGTCTATTTCAATATGATGCCATTGCATAAACGACATCACTTTTTGGATCTGCAGTTTCTGAACAAACTTCTCAGGAATAAAGTAAATTGACTGTTGCCAACTGCTAGGAAAAATAAAATTAAACTTCCCCGTTTCTTAGAACTGTCCTAGGCGTTACTTCCCCAATACCTCGTTTGTGCAAACTCCTCAACAAATATAGTCGGACCTTAGATGTCAATAACGGATCGCTGGCGAAGTTCAAACTAGGATTTCTGGAGGCCTATGAGACATGACATGCATGTAAATGTTAAGCATTATGTGACAGTTGGTAGAAACATAAGACTTAAAACTTGATGTAACAAAAATTCCAAAAAAAAGATCGGTAACTTTACGCATGTCTTTGTTATTAAATAAGTAACCTTTGTATGAATATGTTATTATTATATTTTTTTAATGAACACTTTTACCTAATTTATGTATGTGCATGCAGTGCTGGCCTTTAATTGATTGGCACATTTAGCGTTACATTCAGTAGATAAGTTTTATTGTATGTTTCTATGTACCAGCAGTTGGCTGACCTAAATAATGAAACTGGCTCAGCGGTTAGCGCTCCTTGCTGTGATTCCAGGAAACCTGGTTTTAAATATTCTATTATTTTTAAATAATCATTGTAAAAATAATAAAAACTATGCATTGTGATGTTAAATTCCCCTCTACTGCCCTCTCTTCGCTCACTCAGAGCACCGGGGGAACAATAAAAGAAAACCAAAAAAATTAAGATAATGTTATAAGTATATTTTATCCACTTTAGATACCAAAGCATAGGAATTCAGTAGTTTTAAGTTATTGCTTATATAAATCAACAAGTCTAACTATGTTTATTATTTATATAATAACTATGTTTCACTAATTATAAATATCTAAGCTGAATACAGTAGTTCAAAGTTAATGTGTATATAAACCAACAAGTTGTCAGGAAAGGTTATAATTATAAGGATATCAGACATTCATAACACTTTACCATGTACTTACAATATAATACTTACTAATATTTTTTTTATCCACAAATACCACCTAGACTATACTGAATAAGCTATTTAGTGGATTTCAGAGGTTCTACGGCTCGTTTGATCGATATTGGTGACAAACTTAGTTAATTCTAGTTCTCAGTGAGATAACCAGCTATATAGATATATGTAAATCTATGGAAATGGGTAAGTCGGGGTCCAACCTCGCCTGTTGTTTCCTTTTCACGTTCACCCGGGGTTAGTAGAGAAATACCTTGATTATGATAGGTTAAGCTGTGTATAATCTGTCTGCTGTTCGGCCGGGTTACATAAAACCGGAGAGCGGCTGGCAAATAAACTCCCGCGCCCCTTCTGGTCCGTGCACAGAACAAAAGTCTCCTTGTTAGTCCTCCAGTATTTCTTGAGGGGAACGTACAAGCCTGAAGTTCACATTGAAAAAGAATGATCAGATATGGGGAAAATACATAGATTACCACATCTGTGGTGGATGAGGGAGTGAGGGATATTCACGGTCAATGTTTACACTTTAAAATTTGAATCACTACAGGACTGGGGGCCCGTCCCACCCGGTTTGAAGAAAATCAATTCCACGTTCACTAACTTGACAAGAATGATTAGGTATATTTGATGACAAGAATCACTATATTGTGCATAATGCAGTTCAATTAGCGCTAGGAGAATAAATATGAGATCAGATGATAGCTTACCGTTCGAAATATGAAACTATCCGTAAGTATTTTGTTTCCTATCACAAGTTATCGCCTTATTATTGCAATCGCCTCGCGAAGGTTCGTGTTCGTCCACCTACGATACAGAATATCAACAGAAAGGTTATTTTCACAGCCCAAACTTGCAAATTATGTAGGAAAAAGAGCCACTCCAATATACCTACGAAACTCAGTTCGGTTAGCGACTCCGCGCTTTTTCCGCCAATATCCTTCGGGATATAAACTTTTCGGATCTATCTCACGACTTCGACGACAATAATATGCCGTTTATTATACTTTGGGCAGAAGAAAAGATGAAAAGTTAACTGTACCACAAACAGATTGTGAAATTTTAAAAGTTGTTTTGACAATTGCTCATAGATGATAGACGAATCGTCTACTCCCAAACATGTGTCTATGATTTGTTTCCCACTTCAACTGAAGGCAAAGGCCACAGTCAAACAGACAGCCGCCGCATTCGAGACGAACCGAAGAATAAACTCAAAACTATATACCTACGCTCGCCGTAAGCTGAGGAAAAGGGAATACCTACCCAAATCAGCGAGGAAATTCAATTTCGAGTAAAATTCAAAATCGATTAAAAACAGCACCCGATAAGGAGGACTCAAATCGATCTGGGAAAGACTATTCAAAATTCAACAACTGTCAAACTCCATCCATTCATCCACGCGCCCCCACAGAGATTCCCCGCCTGATCACTTTTTTTTTTTTTTTTTTTTTTTTTTTTTTTATAAGTCTCAAGGCGAATATTTTAGTCGAATAGGAAAATCGACTCTTCCCTCAAGGCTACCAACCCAATCAATGAAGTTTGACAGTTACGCTGACGTAAGCGGTTCGCTATCATAGACAAAACAGCTGTCCTACGTGTGTCAGTGTCACGCTCTGTTTAAAAACAAACACTACAGTATCCCCCCACTCACGGCAGAATTCACGTAGGGAATTCGTCGAACGCCCTCGTTCGTATATCCCCATGTCTTATGTACTTTAGTTAAGATATGATTAAGTTATGTTGTATAAAATAATAGAATATTATAAACCGCTAAGTTAAGAAAAAATAAACATACAGAACGATAAATCATTGATAAATCTCTAAGTTGTAACAAAAATAGATAATAATAAATGACAATAGTAACACAAAGTGTATACCACTCAAGGCCGTACCGCAAGCATCTTTGCTCCGAAAATAGATATAATAAAAAAAAATAATTATAATGTTACCAGTTATACCGAGAAAAACATAATGGTAGAAAATTAACCAAAGAGATGTTATTGGTCAAAGGTGATTTGCTCACAAAATTGCATGTTGTGTGTTCGTCCATCGTGTGTCTCATTTACTGTCTCCCGAGAGAAATAAAAAAAATATCATAAATATTCTATGCTCATCATAGGATATTATGATAAAAGTTGTTGTTAATACGTTTTCATTTGTATTAGCAACTTCAATAAAATGCCTTGGTAGGTAAAAAACTAACAAGCACATTAACAAAATGTTCTCCTGGAAAAGTTAAGAGACAATTAAGTGTTTAAGCATTAATTAGGTGGCAAACAAAGAGATCACACTATCGGGGACGAACACACACATGGGTATCTAAGATGCAGTGTGATACCAAGACCCATTGACGATTTCTACGTCACGCCGGGCAGAAGGCGGAATGGGTATTCGTCGGCCGCCACATCCACGGCGATAAGTCCCTACCTAAATATCTATTCGGGGTCAGCGCTTTTGAAATCCTTTATATGCCATTTGCCTACATACTTCCCGTTTTCGTCTTCGAGCTCGTAAACGAGTGGGGAGAGTTTACGGATTATTTTGCAACGTTCATATTTCGGTGCAAGTTTGACTGAAAAGTATTTATGAGCCGCGCTTTGTTTATACGTCCGTTTCCAAATGTAATCGCCTACGTTAAAGGAAATATCCCTACGACGCCTGTTATAATATTTAACGTTCCTATCGTGGGCTTTTCGCAGTGAGTCCTTGACCTTTTTAAAGATTTCACCTAAATGACCCAGATTAGACGCATGAGTATCCCGGGGTACTATCACTAACTCGTCAAGATCGTTGAAACCGGCATAAATACTACCATCGGTAACAGCCTCCCTACCATGAACTAACATAAACGGAGTATATGACGTGGATTCGTTCACAGAGGTGTTCATAGCGAACTGGATCTTATGAATATTCACGTCCCAAGATCTATGGTCATTTTCAACGAACGAGGCCACCGCAGTGATGACAGTACGGTTATAACGTTCGACGGTGTTAACCTGAGGGCAATACACAGGACCCAAATGGACTTGTGGTATATTATATTTGGCATACAAAGATTGAAGTTCATGGCTTACAAATTGCGATCCGTTATCGGAGATCACGGTTTGAGGTATACCATGAATCAAAAAGACATGATCCTCCAGTCGCTGAGCAATCACCCTACCCGTAGCTCGACGTAAAGGAAATAATAAACAATATTTTGTAAAGCAACACACTACTACCAGCAAATAGTTGTTTTGCTGTCTGGACATCGGCAGTGGGCCAACTAAATCGATGCTGATGCACTGGAATGGCCGACAGCAAACTTTAGGTTCTCCCATGAACCCAGGAGTTGCCAGTGAACTGTGTTTGTATGCGTTGCAAACCGAGCAACTCTTAATAAAATCCACGGTATCCTTATACATACCGGGCCAAAAATATCTTAATTTTAAACGTTTATAAGTTTTTGCCACACCAAGATGAGCCGCGATTGGTTCAGAGTGGTTTTGTTTAATTATAGATTCCCTACTCTCAATCGGGATAACCTGTTTCCACTGGTAATCACCACTGAGCTTATTACTACTTTTTGTGAAACGGTATAACCTACCATCAACTATCTGAAAATTTGGACAAGCTCTAGGTTTGTCCGTACAACGTTTAATTATATTATTATACCACGAGTCGGCTGTGGCGTCAGTGATACCTATAGATGCCACGGGAACAGAGCGGGATAACGCGTCAGGTACCACATTTTGTGAGCCACTGCGATGTTCTATTACAAAATTATAGGGTGATAATCTACAACCCCAACGCGCCAAGCGACCGGTCGGATTTTTAAGCTTCAGAAACCATTTTAGACTAGCATGATCGGTAATAACACGAAATGGCCTACTACCCTCCAGATAGGGACGGAAATGCTCGACTACATGTACCACAGCTAAAGCTTCCCGCTCGGTAGCCGAGTAATTTCGCTCGGCGTGGGTAAGTGAGCGACTACAATACGCGACCGGATGCTCCTGGCCGTCTACGGTTTGGGTGAGGGTACCTCCAATGCCAAAATTGGACGCATCGCAATGAACTGCAAATTCCTTCGTGAAGTCCGGACATGCCAAAACTGGAGCACTTGTAAGAGCCGACTTCAAGTCCAGAAATGCTTGCTCTGCCTCATCCGACCATTTAAAGGGAGGAGCACCCTTACGCGTAGAAGTGAGAGCATTTAATGGCCCGGCCATATGGCTAAAGTTTTTAATAAATCGCCTATAATATGATGCAGTTCCCAGAAAACGTTTCACCTCCTTTCTATTAGCGGGTATGGGAAAATCCACAATAGCTCTTATTTTATCGGGATCGGTATGCAAACCATATTCATCAACCACGTGACCCAAATACTTCAACTGTCTTCTAAAGAATTGACACTTCCCCATATTAATAGTTAAATTAGCCTCCAACAATCTATCTCTGACTTTACGTAGAATATCAAGATGTTCGGACATAGCAGGCGAGGAAGTTAAAATTATTAAATCATCCAAATAAATGAATATTTTATGGTTATCCGGGTTAAAATCTGGTGACCCGGATCCCAACAGCTTATTAAACTCCGGCCCAAACAAACTATCCATCAAGCGCTGCGGAGTGGCAGGCGCTGAGGTCAAACCGAAACACATGACCTTAAATTGAAATAGCCCGCGGGAGGGAATAGTGAATGCGGTCTTTTCCCGGGAATCCGGTGATAATAATACTTGATGGTATGCCGATTTAAGATCGATTGAAGACAGGAATTTCGCGTCACGGAGCTGGTCCAGGATGCTACTGATATACGGCAAAGGATAGGCGTCATGCTTTGAAATCGCGTTGAGTTTCCTACTGTCCAAACAAAAACGATAAGATCCATCCGACTTTTGCGCCAGAGTGACGGGATTGTTCCACGCACTATTGCTCGGCTCCACCACATCATCTTTGAGCATTTGGTCTAGTTGCTTGTTCATTTCGGCCAACTTTTCCGGAGACATGATATAGTAACGCTGCTTGATCGGTGGATGATCGCCCGTGTCTATTTTGTGCGTGACCAAGTGAGTCCTACCTAATCCTCTCTTCTCCGCTGATATATCCTCAAACAATCGTATTACTTCCTGAGCCTGCCTACGCTCGGACTCAGAGAGCGACTCAAAATCTTGTAAAAATCTATCGTTACAAGTGATCGAACCAATATGATTACCCCCCGGCAAATACTCACCACCCTCCAATAAGGATAGAACGTCGGGTGCTATCTTAAATTCTTTCCAGAAATTCATCCCAAAAAGTAGCTCAGTGGCGACCCCAGGTACTAAGTAGAATTTAATAGTGGCGGTTCTTCCTCCGACAGTGACCGGCAAAAATATGTAGCCCGTCACTGGAGACGACGAACCGTTTGCAGTAGTAATGTGTGTTAAGTCCCATGACTTATGTACAGTACCAAGGCCAGAAAAATGTTTTATTGCATTGTTACCTACAATAGATATTTCAGAACCAGAGTCTAGCAAGCCTATATATTTTAATTCATAAATAGTAATTTTTAAAAATGGACGGGCATCCCCTCTTGTGTTGTGAATCGGCGCTGTCAGATGTTGACATTCATTTTGACACTTTTTAATAATGTTTTGTTTATTACTATCGAAAAACCGTCGAATTACTTCCAACCACGAATCCCATTCGTGTTTAGACAAAAATGTATAACAGCGCCGATTCACACCTTCCCGTTTTTTGGAAGAGAAGCATTCTTAGCTTTCCCCTGGGAGCACTCGGGACACGATCTTGCCGTCTCCCCTTTCCGGCCGCAACGATAACAAATCAAAACATGAGCTTCCCGGCATGTTCCCAGCGTATGCCCTTCAACACGGCAACGCACACAGAACTTATCATTTCCCACCAGTTGCACGGCTGAGACCTTAGGCAGTTGTCTATTATTGCTATTCTTATAACTCAGATCTGGAGCTAAGCAAGCCTGGGTTATTTTAGGTGGTTCACTAAAATGTTGGGAACGCTCCTTGGCACCTTCCAGAAGTCTACATTTGCGTTTCAAATCTGTCCAGGACTCTATGGGATTCAAAGCTAATTGGGTAGTGTAAAAAGGTCTAATATTAAAAAGAACAATATTCAATTTCTCTTCCTCTGAGAGCGACTTTGACAACCGAGTAAAATAGTTCTGCATAATGCTAAGATAATTCACTATGCTTTCATCGGAACCCTGAGTGCGAGACCGGATCTCTTGTAATAAACGATGATCATAATCTGATGGTAAATATTCATCAAGAAGCAAGGTTTTCAACCCTAACCAGCTATGTACCTCGGATTGCACCCCACGATACCAACAAAGAGCCTCATCTGTAAACAATTCAGCTGCAGAATTGAACAATTTACCATCTGTTACACCACGAGACAAACATAACTCCTCTAAACGCTGCAAGAATGCCTTTACACAGGTTTTCCCATTAAACCGTATGTTTAGTTTATGTACGGCAGCACCAGAGTCAGGGGAAGCATTCCCAGTGCGTTCAGAAGCAGCATGGACTCTGCTATTCTCTTCCGGAGGCACCTGAGTTAAACTACTCTTAAAATGGTGCATAATGTTATCTAACTTAACCAGAAACTTGTCCAGACGTTCTTGCAGCGCCTCCAATTGAGAGGCGATGCTGTCATCATTATCAGAATCTAAGCGACTAAGTCTATGAAACAAGTGATGTGCTAATGATTGTATTCTGTTCAGTGCTTTAAGGGAACTAGCTCTAGAAGAAGTTTGAGAAGTAAGATCATCTAAACTGTCTAATTTCTCCCTAATAATATCCAACTCTGATTCTATCTCTACTTCACAAGTTAATATTTCATCAGAAGGTAAATCTTTATTTAAAGCACGTACTTGTGCCTTTAAAGCAGGCACCCCGTCCACAGGCTTCGCACCCCTAATTCTGACTTCATATTCCAACTCATCTTTGTGTAACAAGTTAAAAGTGATTGGCCTCTGTTCCATTTTGTAAGTTAAAATTACTCCTAGTGTGGCAAAATAAAGAAATGTTCAATAACAAAGTGTAATTAATATGATAATAAAATCACCTACCTGTTAAGATATATCAGTTAAAATAGTAGTGTTGTAACAAGTGTGGTTTCACACCTGAGGGTTGAAAATTGTTAGGTTCTAAAGGATTAGGTTTCTCAATGTTAGGTTTCTTCTTGTTAGGTTCAAAAAAGTGAGGTTGGTGAACTAACCTACCAAAAATCAGTACACAAGAGGGTTTTTTTTTTTTTTCCCTTTAAATAAGGGTATAAAAAGTAAATATGACTTTTTTGATTGTAAATTTTGAGCCAATATCGATCATCCGATGTTACAAATTATTATGTTTACAACACAGTATAACCAGATAAACAAATCTTTGGATATAAGCCAAATAATTCAGAGAAAAAAAAAAGAAAAATCACCAATATCGATCAACCTTTTTTGAGCAATTAATGACCAAAAAAAAGAGCAAAGTAAATGCTACAAAGCCTTGTTTCCACTTGTTCGGGCGCCACATGTGATGTTAAATTCCCCTCTACTGCCCTCTCTTCGCTCACTCAGAGCACCGGGGGAACAATAAAAGAAAACCAAAAAAATTAAGATAATGTTATAAGTATATTTTATCCACTTTAGATACCAAAGCATAGGAATTCAGTAGTTTTAAGTTATTGCTTATATAAATCAACAAGTCTAACTATGTTTATTATTTATATAATAACTATGTTTCACTAATTATAAATATCTAAGCTGAATACAGTAGTTCAAAGTTAATGTGTATATAAACCAACAAGTTGTCAGGAAAGGTTATAATTATAAGGATATCAGACATTCATAACACTTTACCATGTACTTACAATATAATACTTACTAATATTTTTTTTATCCACAAATACCACCTAGACTATACTGAATAAGCTATTTAGTGGATTTCAGAGGTTCTACGGCTCGTTTGATCGATATTGGTGACAAACTTAGTTAATTCTAGTTCTCAGTGAGATAACCAGCTATATAGATATATGTAAATCTATGGAAATGGGTAAGTCGGGGTCCAACCTCGCCTGTTGTTTCCTTTTCACGTTCACCCGGGGTTAGTAGAGAAATACCTTGATTATGATAGGTTAAGCTGTGTATAATCTGTCTGCTGTTCGGCCGGGTTACATAAAACCGGAGAGCGGCTGGCAAATAAACTCCCGCGCCCCTTCTGGTCCGTGCACAGAACAAAAGTCTCCTTGTTAGTCCTCCAGTATTTCTTGAGGGGAACGTACAAGCCTGAAGTTCACATTGAAAAAGAATGATCAGATATGGGGAAAATACATAGATTACCACATCTGTGGTGGATGAGGGAGTGAGGGATATTCACGGTCAATGTTTACACTTTAAAATTTGAATCACTACAGGACTGGGGGCCCGTCCCACCCGGTTTGAAGAAAATCAATTCCACGTTCACTAACTTGACAAGAATGATTAGGTATATTTGATGACAAGAATCACTATATTGTGCATAATGCAGTTCAATTAGCGCTAGGAGAATAAATATGAGATCAGATGATAGCTTACCGTTCGAAATATGAAACTATCCGTAAGTATTTTGTTTCCTATCACAAGTTATCGCCTTATTATTGCAATCGCCTCGCGAAGGTTCGTGTTCGTCCACCTACGATACAGAATATCAACAGAAAGGTTATTTTCACAGCCCAAACTTGCAAATTATGTAGGAAAAAGAGCCACTCCAATATACCTACGAAACTCAGTTCGGTTAGCGACTCCGCGCTTTTTCCGCCAATATCCTTCGGGATATAAACTTTTCGGATCTATCTCACGACTTCGACGACAATAATATGCCGTTTATTATACTTTGGGCAGAAGAAAAGATGAAAAGTTAACTGTACCACAAACAGATTGTGAAATTTTAAAAGTTGTTTTGACAATTGCTCATAGATGATAGACGAATCGTCTACTCCCAAACATGTGTCTATGATTTGTTTCCCACTTCAACTGAAGGCAAAGGCCACAGTCAAACAGACAGCCGCCGCATTCGAGACGAACCGAAGAATAAACTCAAAACTATATACCTACGCTCGCCGTAAGCTGAGGAAAAGGGAATACCTACCCAAATCAGCGAGGAAATTCAATTTCGAGTAAAATTCAAAATCGATTAAAAACAGCACCCGATAAGGAGGACTCAAATCGATCTGGGAAAGACTATTCAAAATTCAACAACTGTCAAACTCCATCCATTCATCCACGCGCCCCCACAGAGATTCCCCGCCTGATCACTTTTTTTTTTTTTTTTTTTTTTTTTTTTTATAAGTCTCAAGGCGAATATTTTAGTCGAATAGGAAAATCGACTCTTCCCTCAAGGCTACCAACCCAATCAATGAAGTTTGACAGTTACGCTGACGTAAGCGGTTCGCTATCATAGACAAAACAGCTGTCCTACGTGTGTCAGTGTCACGCTCTGTTTAAAAACAAACACTACAGTATCCCCCCACTCACGGCAGAATTCACGTAGGGAATTCGTCGAACGCCCTCGTTCGTATATCCCCATGTCTTATGTACTTTAGTTAAGATATGATTAAGTTATGTTGTATAAAATAATAGAATATTATAAACCGCTAAGTTAAGAAAAAATAAACATACAGAACGATAAATCATTGATAAATCTCTAAGTTGTAACAAAAATAGATAATAATAAATGACAATAGTAACACAAAGTGTATACCACTCAAGGCCGTACCGCAAGCATCTTTGCTCCGAAAATAGATATAATAAAAAAAAATAATTATAATGTTACCAGTTATACCGAGAAAAACATAATGGTAGAAAATTAACCAAAGAGATGTTATTGGTCAAAGGTGATTTGCTCACAAAATTGCATGTTGTGTGTTCGTCCATCGTGTGTCTCATTTACTGTCTCCCGAGAGAAATAAAAAAAATATCATAAATATTCTATGCTCATCATAGGATATTATGATAAAAGTTGTTGTTAATACGTTTTCATTTGTATTAGCAACTTCAATAAAATGCCTTGGTAGGTAAAAAACTAACAAGCACATTAACAAAATGTTCTCCTGGAAAAGTTAAGAGACAATTAAGTGTTTAAGCATTAATTAGGTGGCAAACAAAGAGATCACACTATCGGGGACGAACACACACATGGGTATCTAAGATGCAGTGTGATACCAAGACCCATTGACGATTTCTACGTCACGCCGGGCAGAAGGCGGAATGGGTATTCGTCGGCCGCCACATCCACGGCGATAAGTCCCTACCTAAATATCTATTCGGGGTCAGCGCTTTTGAAATCCTTTATATGCCATTTGCCTACATACTTCCCGTTTTCGTCTTCGAGCTCGTAAACGAGTGGGGAGAGTTTACGGATTATTTTGCAACGTTCATATTTCGGTGCAAGTTTGACTGAAAAGTATTTATGAGCCGCGCTTTGTTTATACGTCCGTTTCCAAATGTAATCGCCTACGTTAAAGGAAATATCCCTACGACGCCTGTTATAATATTTAACGTTCCTATCGTGGGCTTTTCGCAGTGAGTCCTTGACCTTTTTAAAGATTTCACCTAAATGACCCAGATTAGACGCATGAGTATCCCGGGGTACTATCACTAACTCGTCAAGATCGTTGAAACCGGCATAAATACTACCATCGGTAACAGCCTCCCTACCATGAACTAACATAAACGGAGTATATGACGTGGATTCGTTCACAGAGGTGTTCATAGCGAACTGGATCTTATGAATATTCACGTCCCAAGATCTATGGTCATTTTCAACGAACGAGGCCACCGCAGTGATGACAGTACGGTTATAACGTTCGACGGTGTTAACCTGAGGGCAATACACAGGACCCAAATGGACTTGTGGTATATTATATTTGGCATACAAAGATTGAAGTTCATGGCTTACAAATTGCGATCCGTTATCGGAGATCACGGTTTGAGGTATACCATGAATCAAAAAGACATGATCCTCCAGTCGCTGAGCAATCACCCTACCCGTAGCTCGACGTAAAGGAAATAATAAACAATATTTTGTAAAGCAACACACTACTACCAGCAAATAGTTGTTTTGCTGTCTGGACATCGGCAGTGGGCCAACTAAATCGATGCTGATGCACTGGAATGGCCGACAGCAAACTTTAGGTTCTCCCATGAACCCAGGAGTTGCCAGTGAACTGTGTTTGTATGCGTTGCAAACCGAGCAACTCTTAATAAAATCCACGGTATCCTTATACATACCGGGCCAAAAATATCTTAATTTTAAACGTTTATAAGTTTTTGCCACACCAAGATGAGCCGCGATTGGTTCAGAGTGGTTTTGTTTAATTATAGATTCCCTACTCTCAATCGGGATAACCTGTTTCCACTGGTAATCACCACTGAGCTTATTACTACTTTTTGTGAAACGGTATAACCTACCATCAACTATCTGAAAATTTGGACAAGCTCTAGGTTTGTCCGTACAACGTTTAATTATATTATTATACCACGAGTCGGCTGTGGCGTCAGTGATACCTATAGATGCCACGGGAACAGAGCGGGATAACGCGTCAGGTACCACATTTTGTGAGCCACTGCGATGTTCTATTACAAAATTATAGGGTGATAATCTACAACCCCAACGCGCCAAGCGACCGGTCGGATTTTTAAGCTTCAGAAACCATTTTAGACTAGCATGATCGGTAATAACACGAAATGGCCTACTACCCTCCAGATAGGGACGGAAATGCTCGACTACATGTACCACAGCTAAAGCTTCCCGCTCGGTAGCCGAGTAATTTCGCTCGGCGTGGGTAAGTGAGCGACTACAATACGCGACCGGATGCTCCTGGCCGTCTACGGTTTGGGTGAGGGTACCTCCAATGCCAAAATTGGACGCATCGCAATGAACTGCAAATTCCTTCGTGAAGTCCGGACATGCCAAAACTGGAGCACTTGTAAGAGCCGACTTCAAGTCCAGAAATGCTTGCTCTGCCTCATCCGACCATTTAAAGGGAGGAGCACCCTTACGCGTAGAAGTGAGAGCATTTAATGGCCCGGCCATATGGCTAAAGTTTTTAATAAATCGCCTATAATATGATGCAGTTCCCAGAAAACGTTTCACCTCCTTTCTATTAGCGGGTATGGGAAAATCCACAATAGCTCTTATTTTATCGGGATCGGTATGCAAACCATATTCATCAACCACGTGACCCAAATACTTCAACTGTCTTCTAAAGAATTGACACTTCCCCATATTAATAGTTAAATTAGCCTCCAACAATCTATCTCTGACTTTACGTAGAATATCAAGATGTTCGGACATAGCAGGCGAGGAAGTTAAAATTATTAAATCATCCAAATAAATGAATATTTTATGGTTATCCGGGTTAAAATCTGGTGACCCGGATCCCAACAGCTTATTAAACTCCGGCCCAAACAAACTATCCATCAAGCGCTGCGGAGTGGCAGGCGCTGAGGTCAAACCGAAACACATGACCTTAAATTGAAATAGCCCGCGGGAGGGAATAGTGAATGCGGTCTTTTCCCGGGAATCCGGTGATAATAATACTTGATGGTATGCCGATTTAAGATCGATTGAAGACAGGAATTTCGCGTCACGGAGCTGGTCCAGGATGCTACTGATATACGGCAAAGGATAGGCGTCATGCTTTGAAATCGCGTTGAGTTTCCTACTGTCCAAACAAAAACGATAAGATCCATCCGACTTTTGCGCCAGAGTGACGGGATTGTTCCACGCACTATTGCTCGGCTCCACCACATCATCTTTGAGCATTTGGTCTAGTTGCTTGTTCATTTCGGCCAACTTTTCCGGAGACATGATATAGTAACGCTGCTTGATCGGTGGATGATCGCCCGTGTCTATTTTGTGCGTGACCAAGTGAGTCCTACCTAATCCTCTCTTCTCCGCTGATATATCCTCAAACAATCGTATTACTTCCTGAGCCTGCCTACGCTCGGACTCAGAGAGCGACTCAAAATCTTGTAAAAATCTATCGTTACAAGTGATCGAACCAATATGATTACCCCCCGGCAAATACTCACCACCCTCCAATAAGGATAGAACGTCGGGTGCTATCTTAAATTCTTTCCAGAAATTCATCCCAAAAAGTAGCTCAGTGGCGACCCCAGGTACTAAGTAGAATTTAATAGTGGCGGTTCTTCCTCCGACAGTGACCGGCAAAAATATGTAGCCCGTCACTGGAGACGACGAACCGTTTGCAGTAGTAATGTGTGTTAAGTCCCATGACTTATGTACAGTACCAAGGCCAGAAAAATGTTTTATTGCATTGTTACCTACAATAGATATTTCAGAACCAGAGTCTAGCAAGCCTATATATTTTAATTCATAAATAGTAATTTTTAAAAATGGACGGGCATCCCCTCTTGTGTTGTGAATCGGCGCTGTCAGATGTTGACATTCATTTTGACACTTTTTAATAATGTTTTGTTTATTACTATCGAAAAACCGTCGAATTACTTCCAACCACGAATCCCATTCGTGTTTAGACAAAAATGTATAACAGCGCCGATTCACACCTTCCCGTTTTTTGGAAGAGAAGCATTCTTAGCTTTCCCCTGGGAGCACTCGGGACACGATCTTGCCGTCTCCCCTTTCCGGCCGCAACGATAACAAATCAAAACATGAGCTTCCCGGCATGTTCCCAGCGTATGCCCTTCAACACGGCAACGCACACAGAACTTATCATTTCCCACCAGTTGCACGGCTGAGACCTTAGGCAGTTGTCTATTATTGCTATTCTTATAACTCAGATCTGGAGCTAAGCAAGCCTGGGTTATTTTAGGTGGTTCACTAAAATGTTGGGAACGCTCCTTGGCACCTTCCAGAAGTCTACATTTGCGTTTCAAATCTGTCCAGGACTCTATGGGATTCAAAGCTAATTGGGTAGTGTAAAAAGGTCTAATATTAAAAAGAACAATATTCAATTTCTCTTCCTCTGAGAGCGACTTTGACAACCGAGTAAAATAGTTCTGCATAATGCTAAGATAATTCACTATGCTTTCATCGGAACCCTGAGTGCGAGACCGGATCTCTTGTAATAAACGATGATCATAATCTGATGGTAAATATTCATCAAGAAGCAAGGTTTTCAACCCTAACCAGCTATGTACCTCGGATTGCACCCCACGATACCAACAAAGAGCCTCATCTGTAAACAATTCAGCTGCAGAATTGAACAATTTACCATCTGTTACACCACGAGACAAACATAACTCCTCTAAACGCTGCAAGAATGCCTTTACACAGGTTTTCCCATTAAACCGTATGTTTAGTTTATGTACGGCAGCACCAGAGTCAGGGGAAGCATTCCCAGTGCGTTCAGAAGCAGCATGGACTCTGCTATTCTCTTCCGGAGGCACCTGAGTTAAACTACTCTTAAAATGGTGCATAATGTTATCTAACTTAACCAGAAACTTGTCCAGACGTTCTTGCAGCGCCTCCAATTGAGAGGCGATGCTGTCATCATTATCAGAATCTAAGCGACTAAGTCTATGAAACAAGTGATGTGCTAATGATTGTATTCTGTTCAGTGCTTTAAGGGAACTAGCTCTAGAAGAAGTTTGAGAAGTAAGATCATCTAAACTGTCTAATTTCTCCCTAATAATATCCAACTCTGATTCTATCTCTACTTCACAAGTTAATATTTCATCAGAAGGTAAATCTTTATTTAAAGCACGTACTTGTGCCTTTAAAGCAGGCACCCCGTCCACAGGCTTCGCACCCCTAATTCTGACTTCATATTCCAACTCATCTTTGTGTAACAAGTTAAAAGTGATTGGCCTCTGTTCCATTTTGTAAGTTAAAATTACTCCTAGTGTGGCAAAATAAAGAAATGTTCAATAACAAAGTGTAATTAATATGATAATAAAATCACCTACCTGTTAAGATATATCAGTTAAAATAGTAGTGTTGTAACAAGTGTGGTTTCACACCTGAGGGTTGAAAATTGTTAGGTTCTAAAGGATTAGGTTTCTCAATGTTAGGTTTCTTCTTGTTAGGTTCAAAAAAGTGAGGTTGGTGAACTAACCTACCAAAAATCAGTACACAAGAGGGTTTTTTTTTTTTTCCCTTTAAATAAGGGTATAAAAAGTAAATATGACTTTTTTGATTGTAAATTTTGAGCCAATATCGATCATCCGATGTTACAAATTATTATGTTTACAACACAGTATAACCAGATAAACAAATCTTTGGATATAAGCCAAATAATTCAGAGAAAAAAAAAAGAAAAATCACCAATATCGATCAACCTTTTTTGAGCAATTAATGACCAAAAAAAAGAGCAAAGTAAATGCTACAAAGCCTTGTTTCCACTTGTTCGGGCGCCACATGTGATGTTAAATTCCCCTCTACTGCCCTCTCTTCGCTCACTCAGAGCACCGGGGGAACAATAAAAGAAAACCAAAAAAATTAAGATAATGTTATAAGTATATTTTATCCACTTTAGATACCAAAGCATAGGAATTCAGTAGTTTTAAGTTATTGCTTATATAAATCAACAAGTCTAACTATGTTTATTATTTATATAATAACTATGTTTCACTAATTATAAATATCTAAGCTGAATACAGTAGTTCAAAGTTAATGTGTATATAAACCAACAAGTTGTCAGGAAAGGTTATAATTATAAGGATATCAGACATTCATAACACTTTACCATGTACTTACAATATAATACTTACTAATATTTTTTTTATCCACAAATACCACCTAGACTATACTGAATAAGCTATTTAGTGGATTTCAGAGGTTCTACGGCTCGTTTGATCGATATTGGTGACAAACTTAGTTAATTCTAGTTCTCAGTGAGATAACCAGCTATATAGATATATGTAAATCTATGGAAATGGGTAAGTCGGGGTCCAACCTCGCCTGTTGTTTCCTTTTCACGTTCACCCGGGGTTAGTAGAGAAATACCTTGATTATGATAGGTTAAGCTGTGTATAATCTGTCTGCTGTTCGGCCGGGTTACATAAAACCGGAGAGCGGCTGGCAAATAAACTCCCGCGCCCCTTCTGGTCCGTGCACAGAACAAAAGTCTCCTTGTTAGTCCTCCAGTATTTCTTGAGGGGAACGTACAAGCCTGAAGTTCACATTGAAAAAGAATGATCAGATATGGGGAAAATACATAGATTACCACATCTGTGGTGGATGAGGGAGTGAGGGATATTCACGGTCAATGTTTACACTTTAAAATTTGAATCACTACAGACTGGGGGCCCGTCCCACCCGGTTTGAAGAAAATCAATTCCACGTTCACTAACTTGACAAGAATGATTAGGTATATTTGATGACAAGAATCACTATATTGTGCATAATGCAGTTCAATTAGCGCTAGGAGAATAAATATGAGATCAGATGATAGCTTACCGTTCGAAATATGAAACTATCCGTAAGTATTTTGTTTCCTATCACAAGTTATCGCCTTATTATTGCAATCGCCTCGCGAAGGTTCGTGTTCGTCCACCTACGATACAGAATATCAACAGAAAGGTTATTTTCACAGCCCAAACTTGCAAATTATGTAGGAAAAAGAGCCACTCCAATATACCTACGAAACTCAGTTCGGTTAGCGACTCCGCGCTTTTTCCGCCAATATCCTTCGGGATATAAACTTTTCGGATCTATCTCACGACTTCGACGACAATAATATGCCGTTTATTATACTTTGGGCAGAAGAAAAGATGAAAAGTTAACTGTACCACAAACAGATTGTGAAATTTTAAAAGTTGTTTTGACAATTGCTCATAGATGATAGACGAATCGTCTACTCCCAAACATGTGTCTATGATTTGTTTCCCACTTCAACTGAAGGCAAAGGCCACAGTCAAACAGACAGCCGCCGCATTCGAGACGAACCGAAGAATAAACTCAAAACTATATACCTACGCTCGCCGTAAGCTGAGGAAAAGGGAATACCTACCCAAATCAGCGAGGAAATTCAATTTCGAGTAAAATTCAAAATCGATTAAAAACAGCACCCGATAAGGAGGACTCAAATCGATCTGGAAAGACTATTCAAAATTCAACAACTGTCAAACTCCATCCATTCATCCACGCGCCCCCACAGAGATTCCCCGCCTGATCACTTTTTTTTTTTTTTTTTTTTTTTTTTTTTTATAAGTCTCAAGGCGAATATTTTAGTCGAATAGGAAAATCGACTCTTCCCTCAAGGCTACCAACCCAATCAATGAAGTTTGACAGTTACGCTGACGTAAGCGGTTCGCTATCATAGACAAAACAGCTGTCCTACGTGTGTCAGTGTCACGCTCTGTTTAAAAACAAACACTACAGTATCCCCCCACTCACGGCAGAATTCACGTAGGGAATTCGTCGAACGCCCTCGTTCGTATATCCCCATGTCTTATGTACTTTAGTTAAGATATGATTAAGTTATGTTGTATAAAATAATAGAATATTATAAACCGCTAAGTTAAGAAAAAATAAACATACAGAACGATAAATCATTGATAAATCTCTAAGTTGTAACAAAAATAGATAATAATAAATGACAATAGTAACACAAAGTGTATACCACTCAAGGCCGTACCGCAAGCATCTTTGCTCCGAAAATAGATATAATAAAAAAAAATAATTATAATGTTACCAGTTATACCGAGAAAAACATAATGGTAGAAAATTAACCAAAGAGATGTTATTGGTCAAAGGTGATTTGCTCACAAAATTGCATGTTGTGTGTTCGTCCATCGTGTGTCTCATTTACTGTCTCCCGAGAGAAATAAAAAAAATATCATAAATATTCTATGCTCATCATAGGATATTATGATAAAAGTTGTTGTTAATACGTTTTCATTTGTATTAGCAACTTCAATAAAATGCCTTGGTAGGTAAAAAACTAACAAGCACATTAACAAAATGTTCTCCTGGAAAAGTTAAGAGACAATTAAGTGTTTAAGCATTAATTAGGTGGCAAACAAAGAGATCACACTATCGGGGACGAACACACACATGGGTATCTAAGATGCAGTGTGATACCAAGACCCATTGACGATTTCTACGTCACGCCGGGCAGAAGGCGGAATGGGTATTCGTCGGCCGCCACATCCACGGCGATAAGTCCCTACCTAAATATCTATTCGGGGTCAGCGCTTTTGAAATCCTTTATATGCCATTTGCCTACATACTTCCCGTTTTCGTCTTCGAGCTCGTAAACGAGTGGGGAGAGTTTACGGATTATTTTGCAACGTTCATATTTCGGTGCAAGTTTGACTGAAAAGTATTTATGAGCCGCGCTTTGTTTATACGTCCGTTTCCAAATGTAATCGCCTACGTTAAAGGAAATATCCCTACGACGCCTGTTATAATATTTAACGTTCCTATCGTGGGCTTTTCGCAGTGAGTCCTTGACCTTTTTAAAGATTTCACCTAAATGACCCAGATTAGACGCATGAGTATCCCGGGGTACTATCACTAACTCGTCAAGATCGTTGAAACCGGCATAAATACTACCATCGGTAACAGCCTCCCTACCATGAACTAACATAAACGGAGTATATGACGTGGATTCGTTCACAGAGGTGTTCATAGCGAACTGGATCTTATGAATATTCACGTCCCAAGATCTATGGTCATTTTCAACGAACGAGGCCACCGCAGTGATGACAGTACGGTTATAACGTTCGACGGTGTTAACCTGAGGGCAATACACAGGACCCAAATGGACTTGTGGTATATTATATTTGGCATACAAAGATTGAAGTTCATGGCTTACAAATTGCGATCCGTTATCGGAGATCACGGTTTGAGGTATACCATGAATCAAAAAGACATGATCCTCCAGTCGCTGAGCAATCACCCTACCCGTAGCTCGACGTAAAGGAAATAATAAACAATATTTTGTAAAGCAACACACTACTACCAGCAAATAGTTGTTTTGCTGTCTGGACATCGGCAGTGGGCCAACTAAATCGATGCTGATGCACTGGAATGGCCGACAGCAAACTTTAGGTTCTCCCATGAACCCAGGAGTTGCCAGTGAACTGTGTTTGTATGCGTTGCAAACCGAGCAACTCTTAATAAAATCCACGGTATCCTTATACATACCGGGCCAAAAATATCTTAATTTTAAACGTTTATAAGTTTTTGCCACACCAAGATGAGCCGCGATTGGTTCAGAGTGGTTTTGTTTAATTATAGATTCCCTACTCTCAATCGGGATAACCTGTTTCCACTGGTAATCACCACTGAGCTTATTACTACTTTTTGTGAAACGGTATAACCTACCATCAACTATCTGAAAATTTGGACAAGCTCTAGGTTTGTCCGTACAACGTTTAATTATATTATTATACCACGAGTCGGCTGTGGCGTCAGTGATACCTATAGATGCCACGGGAACAGAGCGGGATAACGCGTCAGGTACCACATTTTGTGAGCCACTGCGATGTTCTATTACAAAATTATAGGGTGATAATCTACAACCCCAACGCGCCAAGCGACCGGTCGGATTTTTAAGCTTCAGAAACCATTTTAGACTAGCATGATCGGTAATAACACGAAATGGCCTACTACCCTCCAGATAGGGACGGAAATGCTCGACTACATGTACCACAGCTAAAGCTTCCCGCTCGGTAGCCGAGTAATTTCGCTCGGCGTGGGTAAGTGAGCGACTACAATACGCGACCGGATGCTCCTGGCCGTCTACGGTTTGGGTGAGGGTACCTCCAATGCCAAAATTGGACGCATCGCAATGAACTGCAAATTCCTTCGTGAAGTCCGGACATGCCAAAACTGGAGCACTTGTAAGAGCCGACTTCAAGTCCAGAAATGCTTGCTCTGCCTCATCCGACCATTTAAAGGGAGGAGCACCCTTACGCGTAGAAGTGAGAGCATTTAATGGCCCGGCCATATGGCTAAAGTTTTTAATAAATCGCCTATAATATGATGCAGTTCCCAGAAAACGTTTCACCTCCTTTCTATTAGCGGGTATGGGAAAATCCACAATAGCTCTTATTTTATCGGGATCGGTATGCAAACCATATTCATCAACCACGTGACCCAAATACTTCAACTGTCTTCTAAAGAATTGACACTTCCCCATATTAATAGTTAAATTAGCCTCCAACAATCTATCTCTGACTTTACGTAGAATATCAAGATGTTCGGACATAGCAGGCGAGGAAGTTAAAATTATTAAATCATCCAAATAAATGAATATTTTATGGTTATCCGGGTTAAAATCTGGTGACCCGGATCCCAACAGCTTATTAAACTCCGGCCCAAACAAACTATCCATCAAGCGCTGCGGAGTGGCAGGCGCTGAGGTCAAACCGAAACACATGACCTTAAATTGAAATAGCCCGCGGGAGGGAATAGTGAATGCGGTCTTTTCCCGGGAATCCGGTGATAATAATACTTGATGGTATGCCGATTTAAGATCGATTGAAGACAGGAATTTCGCGTCACGGAGCTGGTCCAGGATGCTACTGATATACGGCAAAGGATAGGCGTCATGCTTTGAAATCGCGTTGAGTTTCCTACTGTCCAAACAAAAACGATAAGATCCATCCGACTTTTGCGCCAGAGTGACGGGATTGTTCCACGCACTATTGCTCGGCTCCACCACATCATCTTTGAGCATTTGGTCTAGTTGCTTGTTCATTTCGGCCAACTTTTCCGGAGACATGATATAGTAACGCTGCTTGATCGGTGGATGATCGCCCGTGTCTATTTTGTGCGTGACCAAGTGAGTCCTACCTAATCCTCTCTTCTCCGCTGATATATCCTCAAACAATCGTATTACTTCCTGAGCCTGCCTACGCTCGGACTCAGAGAGCGACTCAAAATCTTGTAAAAATCTATCGTTACAAGTGATCGAACCAATATGATTACCCCCCGGCAAATACTCACCACCCTCCAATAAGGATAGAACGTCGGGTGCTATCTTAAATTCTTTCCAGAAATTCATCCCAAAAAGTAGCTCAGTGGCGACCCCAGGTACTAAGTAGAATTTAATAGTGGCGGTTCTTCCTCCGACAGTGACCGGCAAAAATATGTAGCCCGTCACTGGAGACGACGAACCGTTTGCAGTAGTAATGTGTGTTAAGTCCCATGACTTATGTACAGTACCAAGGCCAGAAAAATGTTTTATTGCATTGTTACCTACAATAGATATTTCAGAACCAGAGTCTAGCAAGCCTATATATTTTAATTCATAAATAGTAATTTTTAAAAATGGACGGGCATCCCCTCTTGTGTTGTGAATCGGCGCTGTCAGATGTTGACATTCATTTTGACACTTTTTAATAATGTTTTGTTTATTACTATCGAAAAACCGTCGAATTACTTCCAACCACGAATCCCATTCGTGTTTAGACAAAAATGTATAACAGCGCCGATTCACACCTTCCCGTTTTTTGGAAGAGAAGCATTCTTAGCTTTCCCCTGGGAGCACTCGGGACACGATCTTGCCGTCTCCCCTTTCCGGCCGCAACGATAACAAATCAAAACATGAGCTTCCCGGCATGTTCCCAGCGTATGCCCTTCAACACGGCAACGCACACAGAACTTATCATTTCCCACCAGTTGCACGGCTGAGACCTTAGGCAGTTGTCTATTATTGCTATTCTTATAACTCAGATCTGGAGCTAAGCAAGCCTGGGTTATTTTAGGTGGTTCACTAAAATGTTGGGAACGCTCCTTGGCACCTTCCAGAAGTCTACATTTGCGTTTCAAATCTGTCCAGGACTCTATGGGATTCAAAGCTAATTGGGTAGTGTAAAAAGGTCTAATATTAAAAAGAACAATATTCAATTTCTCTTCCTCTGAGAGCGACTTTGACAACCGAGTAAAATAGTTCTGCATAATGCTAAGATAATTCACTATGCTTTCATCGGAACCCTGAGTGCGAGACCGGATCTCTTGTAATAAACGATGATCATAATCTGATGGTAAATATTCATCAAGAAGCAAGGTTTTCAACCCTAACCAGCTATGTACCTCGGATTGCACCCCACGATACCAACAAAGAGCCTCATCTGTAAACAATTCAGCTGCAGAATTGAACAATTTACCATCTGTTACACCACGAGACAAACATAACTCCTAAACGCTGCAAGAATGCCTTTACACAGGTTTTCCCATTAAACCGTATGTTTAGTTTATGTACGGCAGCACCAGAGTCAGGGGAAGCATTCCCAGTGCGTTCAGAAGCAGCATGGACTCTGCTATTCTCTTCCGGAGGCACCTGAGTTAAACTACTCTTAAAATGGTGCATAATGTTATCTAACTTAACCAGAAACTTGTCCAGACGTTCTTGCAGCGCCTCCAATTGAGAGGCGATGCTGTCATCATTATCAGAATCTAAGCGACTAAGTCTATGAAACAAGTGATGTGCTAATGATTGTATTCTTTCAGTGCTTTAAGGGAACTAGCTCTAGAAGAAGTTTGAGAAGTAAGATCATCTAAACTGTCTAATTTCTCCCTAATAATATCCAACTCTGATTCTATCTCTACTTCACAAGTTAATATTTCATCAGAAGGTAAATCTTTATTTAAAGCACGTACTTGTGCCTTTAAAGCAGGCACCCCGTCCACAGGCTTCGCACCCTAATTCTGACTTCATATTCCAACTCATCTTTGTGTAACAAGTTAAAAGTGATTGGCCTCTGTTCCATTTTGTAAGTTAAAATTACTCCTAGTGTGGCAAAATAAAGAAATGTTCAATAACAAAGTGTAATTAATATGATAATAAAATCACCTACCTGTTAAGATATATCAGTTAAAATAGTAGTGTTGTAACAAGTGTGGTTTCACACCTGAGGGTTGAAAATTGTTAGGTTCTAAAGGATTAGGTTTCTCAATGTTAGGTTTCTTCTTGTTAGGTTCAAAAAAGTGAGGTTGGTGAACTAACCTACCAAAAATCAGTACACAAGAGGGTTTTTTTTTTTTTCCCTTTAAATAAGGGTATAAAAAGTAAATATGACTTTTTTGATTGTAAATTTTGAGCCAATATCGATCATCCGATGTTACAAATTATTATGTTTACAACACAGTATAACCAGATAAACAAATCTTTGGATATAAGCCAAATAATTCAGAGAAAAAAAAAAGAAAATCACCAATATCGATCAACCTTTTTTGAGCAATTAATGACCAAAAAAAAGAGCAAAGCAAATGCTACAAAGCCTTGTTTCCACTTGTTCGGGCGCCACATGTGATGTTAAATTCCTCTCTTCGCTCACTCAGAGCACCGGGGGAACAATAAAAGAAAACCAAAAAAAATTAAGATAATGTTATAAGTATATTTTATCCACTTTAGATACCAAAGCATAGGAATTCAGTAGTTTTAAGTTATTGCTTATATAAATCAACAAGTCTAACTATGTTTATTATTTATATAACTATGTTTCACTAATTATAAATATCTAAGCTGAATACAGTAGTTCAAAGTTAATGTGTATATAAACCAACAAGTTGTCAGGAAAGGTTATAATTATAAGGATATCAGACATTCATAACACTTTACCATGTACTTACAATATAATACTTACTAATATTTTTTTTATCCACAAATACCACCTAGACTATACTGAATAAGCTATTTAGTGGATTTCAGAGGTTCTACGGCTCGTTTGATCGATATTGGTGACAAACTTAGTTAATTCTAGTTCTCAGTGAGATAACCAGCTATATAGATATATGTAAATCTATGGAAATGGGTAAGTCGGGGTCCAACCTCGCCTGTTGTTTCCTTTTCACGTTCACCGGGGTTAGTAGAGAAATACCTTGATTATGATAGGTTAAGCTGTGTATAATCTGTCTGCTGTTCGGCCGGGTTACATAAAACCGGAGAGCGGCTGGCAAATAAACTCCCGCGCCCCTTCTGGTCCGTGCACAGAACAAAAGTCTCCTTGTTAGTCCTCCAGTATTTCTTGAGGGGAACGTACAAGCCTGAAGTTCACATTGAAAAAGAATGATCAGATATGGGGAAAATACATAGATTACCACATCTGTGGTGGATGAGGGAGTGAGGGATATTCACGGTCAATGTTTACACTTTAAAATTTGAATCACTACAGGACTGGGGGCCCGTCCCACCGGTTTGAAGAAAATCAATTCCACGTTCACTAACTTGACAAGAATGATTAGGTATATTTGATGACAAGAATCACTATATTGTGCATAATGCAGTTCAATTAGCGCTAGGAGAATAAATATGAGATCAGATGATAGCTTACCGTTCGAAATATGAAACTATCCGTAAGTATTTTGTTTCCTATCACAAGTTATCGCCTTATTATTGCAATCGCCTCGCGAAGGTTCGTGTTCGTCCACCTACGATACAGAATATCAACAGAAAGGTTATTTTCACAGCCCAAACTTGCAAATTATGTAGGAAAAAGAGCCACTCCAATATACCTACGAAACTCAGTTCGGTTAGCGACTCCGCGCTTTTTCCGCCAATATCCTTCGGGATATAAACTTTTCGGATCTATCTCACGACTTCGACGACAATAATATGCCGTTTATTATACTTTGGGCAGAAGAAAAGATGAAAAGTTAACTGTACCACAAACAGATTGTGAAATTTTAAAAGTTGTTTTGACAATTGCTCATAGATGATAGACGAATCGTCTACTCCCAAACATGTGTCTATGATTTGTTTCCCACTTCAACTGAAGGCAAAGGCCACAGTCAAACAGACAGCCGCCGCATTCGAGACGAACCGAAGAATAAACTCAAAACTATATACCTACGCTCGCCGTAAGCTGAGGAAAAGGGAATACCTACCCAAATCAGCGAGGAAATTCAATTTCGAGTAAAATTCAAAATCGATTAAAAACAGCACCCGATAAGGAGGACTCAAATCGATCTGGGAAAGACTATTCAAAATTCAACAACTGTCAAACTCCATCCATTCATCCACGCGCCCCCACAGAGATTCCCCGCCTGATCACTTTTTTTTTTTTTTTTTTTTTTTTTTTATAAGTCTCAAGGCGAATATTTTAGTCGAATAGGAAAATCGACTCTTCCCTCAAGGCTACCAACCCAATCAATGAAGTTTGACAGTTACGCTGACGTAAGCGGTTCGCTATCATAGACAAAACAGCTGTCCTACGTGTGTCAGTGTCACGCTCTGTTTAAAAACAAACACTACAGCATATAACGCAGATTTTAATATTTATTCATAAAATGATGTTGTAAGTTAGTTTTGGTTATGAAAAGAATCTAATAGTAGATTGGACCAGGTTTCACAGACGGGAAGCCCTCACTGATGATGCCGATGGCACCGTTGCCGCAGCCGCACGTGGCGACACCTGACCCAGCTGTCGGCAGCGCACCCTCGAAGGACACCGCGCTCAAGAAAGGCAGAGAACCGCTCACCAGCAGAGAACCGTCGATCACGTTCTCGGAAGCCACTGCGAGTCCGCTAGGGCCAATGGGGGAGATGGTGGTTACAGCAAGGGGACCGCTCGATCCGATATTATGACCACCCACGCTTAAGTTTACACCGTTCAATCCAGCTCCAACTGTTCCGACGGTGGATCCTCCGCCAATCACGCCAACACCTCCTAGACCTGCACCGATCAGACCGACGTTGCTGAGTCCAGCGTTAGCCAGGCCGATGGAACTGATTCCGGTGTTAGCCAGTCCAATAGAGTTGATGCCAGTGTTAGCCAGTCCAATAGAGTTGATTCCAGTGTTAGCCAGGCCGAAAGAGTTGATTCCAGTATTAGCCACGCCAATGGAGTTTATCCCGGTGTTGGCTACGTTGATGTTGTTTGCTCCGCTGTTTCCCACTACGAAGTTTTCTACGACTGTATTGCCGGATACGTAGGATTGTCCGAAAACGGCCTGTAAAAAATATATTAAAGCTAATGAGTTTTTGATTTCGGTTGGATTGAACGTCAGGCCTGAATGTCAGGTCGTCCAACATAAAATTAACGTTAAAGTTCACCAAATCTCATGATATGAAAAATTATTTAAGCATGCGAGGAATGGAAGGACTTTGTGAAAAAATATATGAAATGAAGTGTAAAAATTTTTTTCTAAATAACTTACAAAAAAGCTCTTTCGATTCGATAAAAAAAATCTTTTCTACAACTGTACTGTATGCATATGATTATAATGATGGAAAGTAAAATTTAATTGCACAGAAAGAATGCGCTAATGCCAAATAAAGGGGAATGGGGAATATCCTTTTTTTATATTTTACTAGCTGTCCCAGCGAACTTTGTACCGCCATAAAAAATAGGGGTTGGTGGTAGAAAAGTTAAAATGTAGGGTTGCATGTATTTTTGTATGATGTATCATAAAAAAATAAAAACAAAAAAAAAACGCCCAAAAATAATTAGCGGTGAAATCCCCCTTAACATTTAGGGGGATGAAAAAAGATGTCCTATTCTCAGACCAACTGAATATGAATATAAAATTTTATGTATTAGATTGAGTAGTTTATCCCCTACAGTATATATATCAATGTAGAAAAAAAAACCATTGTAGGTACATTTTCTAAGTATTGTATCTTTTATCGATTGGTACACAAAATAGATATATGCATCGATATAAACACAAGTAGGAGCAAGTTGCATAGAAATATATAAAAACCCTGATGGTAAGACTATTGTTCTGTGACCGTTTATAGTCTTTAAATATTTCATCGAAAAAGTTTATCTCAATCCCGGTACAGTATAATTAATGTTTGAGCAAATATTAATTGTACAAAGTTTTTCTATTCACCTGGACGAGGAAAGCCGAAGCGACAATGAGTACTTTTTGAGCTGCCATTTTGGTTTCTGAAACAATACTATGATAAATGTGAGACTTGTAGCAGTTTTTATAACAAAAAAACTATTACGAATAGGCGCGTTATCAGTTGATAATATTTAAAGAGAATAACCTTATGACACAGATTCGGACTACTGTAACGTGTTTTGTAAAATTGTAGTTATCATTTCAAAATGACGTATTGCCGTGATAATTTACAAAAGTTTCAACACCATATTTGCAGGATATAAAAGTTCTGCCTTGCTTTTCGAGTAATCATTCGAAGGTAATAATTTGAATAGTAAACAAATATGTTTTCTTCAACTTTCTTCTTGTTCTGCCTTCAGGCTTTGCTCATACAGGTAATTATTTTTTACAGATAATTAATCCCTTTTAATTTATTAGTTTTACATTTGCGTTTGATTAGGAAATTCTAAATTACTCCTTGACTTGTAATTTGGCAGTTAGACTAAGATATATCTTCTTAGGGTTCCGTACCCAAATGGTGACATAAGAATCTTATTTGTATGTTTCTGCAGTCTGATTTATTTTTGAAATTAAGGGAACCCCCTACAAGAAATGTAATAAACAGAGAAGATAGCAAATGATTTCTATGCATATATACTTCTGGACACATCTATTGGCCTACTTAGTGTTAGAGTCCGTGCGGAAAGAGAATGGGCGTGGCGAAAAACGGAACTAACAAGATTTTTATTTGGCAATCAAACCCAGCAATCTGTAAACCGTTAAAGTTTTGTATTGATATGGATTTGTTTGTTGTTGTGATTTCTTGCGGTTTTTTGTATTGAATCATGTCTAAAAGGGGTAAAACCTTACAAATACGGTAGAAAAGCAATACAGCGCCCCCCAATCTAAATCACATTCTCTTTCCGCACAGACCATAAGTTTCAACGGTATGTACCAAAAGTATATGTTTATGGTTCGGCAATAATTTTAAAAACACACGAAAAGATGGTGCATCAAAACTGCGTATGAACTTTTTACTCAGTGTAACATTTTTTTAGCCAGGGACCATCAGCACTTAAAATGGTTGGTGGTCCGACAAATGTGTCCGGAAGTATATTATCAGAAAATAAAATACCTACACGTTTAATACAAAATAGGTACTTTGAACTGAACGATCGATTTACTTGTTTTACAGAATGCTTACAGTCAGTACCTGAACTATGGCAATTTGGGCTTGACTGGCGTCGACTTTGACGTCCAAGCCACCAGCAGCGCAAGAGCTGGCCTCGAAGGATACCTTGGAAACGGTGGTCTCATTAATTACCCTGGTGCTGCCAACCTTGGTTTGAGTGGACTCGGCCTCGCTAATACTGCCGTGAGTGGTGGTTTGGTCGGTCTCAACGGTCTTGGCGTCAGCAACGTCGGTCTTGGGGTCAGCAACATCGGCCTGAACCAGCTCAGCTTCGGTAACGCCGGTGTCACTGCAGCTGGTTTGAGCAACGCTGGACTAGCGCTCGGCGGTATCGGATACGGCGCCGGCGTACCCAACGTAGCAGCTACATCTGGTATTCCCGTAACTGGCCCGTTCACCGCTACTGGCGAGGCCGAGCTCGTGGTCGGTGGAGACTTCTCAGTTGGCGGTCAGGCCGTGGTCGGTGGACAGATCCCGGTGCTCGGCGCTGTCAGCTTCTCCGGCGGTATACCCGCCAGCGGTGTCGTTTCCATCGCCGGCAACTGCGGCTGCTCCAGAATACCCCTATAAATGTATACGAGTTCTGAAATAAAATATCACTGAATTATGCATGCAATATGTTTTATTACTTTTCTGAAATTAGAAAAAACCCCTCCCTAAACTAATACCACAAGACACTATTTGGATATGACAGCACTATTTATTTCATGATAATCGTTTTACTAACCTAGATTGTGACATTAATTCTATACTACTGTAGTCAATGTAGTATTTAGTATTAATATAACACTAAATATATCATTGACTATACAAGTAAAATAACTTGTGTAATAATTTAAAAATTAATTGTTTAAAAACCCGATTTGATGATATTTGGGCAAATAATTAAAAAATTTAAATTAGATACTATTAAATTAGATAGTATTCAACATTTTAAAGAAGAAATAGCAATTATATATTCATTTTAATTTATGAAGCATTTGACTGCTAGATGTTTAAATCTAAAAAATATTTTACTTTAAAACTTCCACTCGGACCAGGCAGCACTCGAGCCCGCATCCATTGCTAACCGCGTGAATGAACTGGCCATTATGCTACCGCGTAATACGACCTAGGTATTCATAGATACGCACACGTATGGGTTTGATGTTTTTTTTTGAAGTTTCAGTTCTTGGTATGGGGAACCCCCATTTTTTTTCTATTTTTGTGTGAAAATCTTAATCTTAAATTCCCAAGCTTTAACAGTATAGTGCTTATAGTTACGGAAAAAGTGGCTGTGACATACAGACGGACAGACAGACAGACAGACATGACGAATCCATAAGGGCTCCGTTTTTTGCCATTTGGCTACGAAACCCAAAAAAGGATACTTCGAGACATGCTAATAAAAAAATCTTAAGCCCGTTTTTCACCGCCAAAGAGGAATGAACTAAGGATGTTAGCGGAGCGGTCTTGGTGTACATACCATAGAATTGCTTTTCCAGCGAGAAAGAGTTTCAAAGTGTCGTCAACTCAAGAGGTCCCGGGTTGGAATCCCGGTAGGGGCAGTTGTTGTGTAATGCATACGAGCAGTTATGGATTTTTAATATGTTATATATATTTTTAAGCATTTAACTGCTAGCGGTTTAATATGTGTTTCTATATAAATATAGAAACATATAGGGGTGTAAGGGGTTCTAAATACACCTGCAAGAACCCAAGCCAACCTCACCTTCACGTTGTGCACCCTGTTGACCAACAGACGAGGCTCTAGCAAACCGACTGATGGCGGTATAACCATCCAATGACGTATAGGAAAAATCACTGTTTTTTTAAGTTAAAAAAATACAAAAAGAAATTCCAGTACGCAATTTATAGCGCGGCGCGCTACTGTGGCACACTACGCAAAGAATGTGCCTGTGTGTATGCGTGTGTGTTAGTGCATCGATAAAAAAGTTTCTTAATAAAATTTTGAAAATAAAACAGTTATAAAAATGTGATTTTGGCCATCAATATCTCCGTAACCATAAATTTCCCAGGTATGGCCCAAAAGATAAAAATGATCGTCATGATGTGGAAGATACGTGGCCTTCAACTTCGTTAAAAGATTTTTTACACGCTGTATTTCTTCATACCATCATTTTTTTTAAAAAATTGGAAACATTTTATACTAACTGTAAGTTTAGTATCAAACATTTATCTAATTGATTTCCTAGCATTTAAACCCATCAGAACAATCCTAATCAAAATTTCACTGTTATTGGAGTTTACTCCTTAAGAATCGATTTGCATATATAAGGGGCCCGGTATGAGAAAAATGTGAGGAGTAAAATCTATCGATGAATGACATTAATGACCTCGTTACGTTTTTGTGCGCCACCTCATCTACTCACCTTTCACTTATAGCCATGGCAACGGATAAAAAACATTAAGTTGTCACAAATATCAATAAAATAAATAAACTAAAAATAGATAAAATCGGAGCAAAATTAATGAAAACAAATAAATAACAGAATATAGAGAAATACCGGTAAGTGTCCAGCACTCTGGAATAGTGATTTTCAGTACAGATGGAATTATAATACATATTTACAAAATGATGACTAGTGTGTGATTTTGAAATTGTGTGTTTCCAGAAATACATAATAAAATATATGATGAATATCGCTGATGTTAGATGATAAAATGTGTAACATGGAACCTATGATAGTCGAAACCATGGGACGATTCCTGAGGTATCTCTACTTGTAACCTACTTCTTCGGACTTGATTTTGTTTTGTGTCTGTTCAAAGACAATCGTTTTTAGAGTGTAAACTCCGGTCATGCACACACACATTTTTTTTTAAAAAGAAACGTTGGTTTATCGTTAGATTATTTTCAAATCTCTTTTGATGACCTCCGTGGCCAATTGGTTTGTACGTTGGGTGTCATGGTGTTGCTGACTCGAAAGGTCCCGGGTTTAAATCCCAGTGGGGGCAGATGATTGTATGACGAATAGGAGCATTTGTACTCCTGTCATGGATGTTAATTATTTATTTCTATTTAAATATACTTATATATGTATAGTATATGTATTCTATACGTTACCCAAGCATCCCATAACATAGAGTGCTTACTTTGGGGCTAGGCTAGTGTTGGAAATATTTATATTTTAATTACATTAAAAAAGTCAATACACTTGACAGAAAGCACTGTTGCACTGTTCCAATAAAAATAATCGAATTTATGTTTAAATTGATTTAATGAGCTTTCAAATGACACCAATATTGGTGGGGCTAAATGTGTGTGTTAAGGGTTACAATAACGCTTTAAAGTTATTTTCGCGGAGATGCGATTTTTTTGACGCCGAGTGTAAAAACGCTGATAGATCGTTAGATTACTTTCAAATACACTAGACAGAATACAGCGATATTGGTATCTGCAGGTGTATCTGCTTTACCCAACCATAACTTAGGAAAGTATAAATTATCTAAATTTCTTTTTTTATTTAGGTTTCTGAATGGAAACAATGAATATTTTAATGCGGGAGTTGCTGATCTTTTATTCAAAGCTCGAGAATATTAAATTTACAGTGGTATTCTGGAGCAGCCGCAGTTGCCGGCGATGGAAACGACACCGCTGGCGGGTATAGCACCATTGAAGCTGACAGCGCCGAGCACCGGGATCTGTCCACCGACCACGGCCTGACCGCCAACGGCGAAGTCTCCACCGACCACAAGCTCAGCCTCGCCATTAGCGGTGAACGGTCCAGTCACGGGGATACCAGATGTAGCTGCTACGTTGGGTACGCCGACGCCGTATCCAATACCGCCGAGCGCTAGGCCAGCGTTGCTCAAACCAGCTGCGGTGACACCGGCGTTGCCCAGGCTGAGTTGGTTCAGACCGATGTTGCTGACGCCAAGACCGTTGAGACCGACCAAACCACCACCCACGGCAGCATTAGCGAGGCCGAGTCCACTCAAACCAAGGTTGCCAGTACCAGGGTAGTTAATGAGACCACCGTTTCCAAGGTACCCTTCGAGACCAGCTCTTGCGCTGCTTGTGGCTTGGACGTCAAAGTCGACGCCAGTCAAGCCCAAATTGCCATAGTTCAGGTACTGACTGTAAGCATTCTGTAAAAAAAGTATAAAGATTATTCAAGTTTACTTACCTATTAATTTTGTATTTAAACGAGTAGGTATTTATTTTTTATAATATATGCGTAAACAAACTATCTCTCCTACTCTCAAACGAAAGGTTCCATAGGCACAGTATTTAAAACAGGATCGAGCAAAGTAAGCAATGAAAACATACTTTCTCCAAAGAAAATATTTACTAGAAAAAAATGTAATCGGTACAAGTTTCAGAGAGGATTCGAGAATTCTGAAAATTATAATATCATCACATTTCTTGTACGGGGAATCCTTTTATTTCAAGAATAATGCAGACTGCAGAAATATATTAATAGGAATCTTTTGTCACCATTTGTGTACGGTACGGAACCATAAGAACATATGTCTTAGGTTATAACAACCAAATTACAAGTTAGTACATTACAAGGAGTATTTCAAAATTTCCAGATAAAGCGCAAAGATGAAAATATAATAAAGATTAATTTATTTGACCGAAAAAAAATGTCTTATATCTTACCTGTATGAGCAGAGCCTGAAGGCAGATCAAGAAGAAAGTTGAAGCAGACATATTTGTTTAATATTCAATTAACTACCTTCGAATGATTACTCGAAAGGCAAATCAGAACATATATATCCTGCATTTATGATGTTGAAATTTTTGTATTTAATCGAAGTTTATTAAAATTTTAGTACCCACTGACAGATAATGAAATTGAACACGTGTTTGAATTACTTTCATTATTTTATTATTTATGTTATCACAGTAATACGTACACACACAATTCGTAATTTTAAAATGATAAGTAATTTTTTTACAAGACACGTTTTTGTAGTCCGAATCTGTGTCATAAGGTTATTTTAATTGAATATTATGAACTGATAACGCGTCAATTTGTAATAGTTTTTCGGTTATAAAAACTGCTGCAAGCCTCACAACTATCATAGTATCGTTTTGGAAACCAAAATGGCAGCTCAAAAAGTATTCATTGTCGCTTCGGCTTTCCTCGTCCAGGTAAATAGAAAACTTGTCCATACAATAGTTACTCATATATTCATTTACTCTATACCATGAGCAAGATGCACTTTTTCTATCAAATATTTAAAGTTTATGGACGTTCACAGAACTACAGAGTTAACATCAGGGTATTTAAATATTACGGTCAAAGTTAAGACTTATTGTGTTTATAACAATGTATTTTATTTATTTTGTGTACCAAACGAAGACACAATACTTAGCTAGTGTACAATAGAAACAATACCACGCAATCATCATTGTCTATCCAATTCTTTTTTATTTGGCATCGGCCCAAAATATTTTTTCTTTCCTTGCGATCAGCAGTAATCATAAAGTTTTTGTTATATGTTTGATGAGCTTTCTTATATGTCACTTTGAATAAATTTCTTTTCACTTCATTTCACATATTTTGTCACAGTCTTTCCTTTCCTTGTATACACTGTGTTCATCACACTCTCTTACGCATGCTTACTATTGCTTCTAATTAACTGTCCGTACCATGAGAGAAAGTGTTCTCTAACATTAATTTTATATTAGACGGCTCATTAGTTTGACATTCAGTCCACCTGTACTCCAATAACTCATTAAATACTATCATATTACTTTTACACAGGCCGTTTTTGGACAATCCTACGTATCCGGCAATACAGTCGTAGAAAACTTCGTAGTGGGAAACAGCGGAGCAAACAACATCAACTTGGCCAACACCGGAATTAACTCCATTGGCGTGGCTAACACCGGAATCAACTCTTTGGGCTTGGCCAACACTGGTATCAACTCTATTGGCCTGGCTAACACTGGCATCAACTCTATTGGACTGGCTAACACCGGAATCAGTTCCATCGGTCTGGCTAACGCAGGACTCAGCAACGTCGGTCTGATCGGTGCAGGTCTAGGAGGTGTTGGCGTCATTGGCGGAGGATCTACCGTCGGCACAGTTGGAGCCGGATTGAAAGGTGTAAACTTAAGCGTGGGCGGTCTTAATATCGGATCGAGCGGTCCACTTGCTGTAACCACCATCTCCCCCATTGGCCCTAGCGGACTCGCAGTGGCTTCCGAGAACGTGATCGAGGGTTCTCTGCTGGTGAGCGGTTCTCTGCCTTTCTTGAGCGCCGTATCCTTCGAGGGTGCGCTGCCGACAGCTGGAACAGGTGTCGCCACGTGCGGCTGCGGCAACGGTGCCATCGGCATCATCAGTGAGGGCTTCCCGTCTGTCAAACCCGCTCCAATCTACTACTAGATTCTTTTCATAACCAACACAAACACACCCCATTGATTTTTGAATAAAGAATATAATCTGCGTTATATACATTGTTTTTACTATGCTTAATCTGCTTATAAAAAATTGAGTATTTAAACCCCGGGTAGTTGGAATCGCAGTAGAATCTCTAATTGTTGAGCTAAGCGGGCTGTATGTTCCTAGCTGATGCTTAAAATGTTTTTTTTTCTCTTAGTTCAATTTGCGTTTTATGTTATTCATGTTAGTTGTGAGAGGTGACGTGGAGTACAAGCATTGGACTAATCAGGTAACCATTTTACATAACGTTTCGCAAATATTTACCAGACACAATAATTGAATAAGTAAACGATATGATTATAACTAAAGTTCGTATAAGCCATCTTGATACCTGAGGTCCATATAATCTTAATTTTTGGACTTTGATATCTAATCATCGAATAACATCATGGCCTTGCTCCCTATTAAAAAAAGAAGATTTAATAAATGCTTTGAATTACTCCTGATATTAAGAAATGATAATGAGGAGCTCGATGGCGCGTTAAGGCATTGGTGCTGGTTGCATCTGCAGTACTTAGCATTTACCCCCCGTTGTCAGTAGTCTTACCAGTTGAACCACTGGGAATTTCCTTCCCACTTCAGACTTACGCAGACGTAAGATTTGGCTGATACTATTTTTTAGCCATTAGTTTTACTTAATCGAAATTTTTTAAAACATAAACTTCTTAATTATAAGCCAGTAGCTTTATTAAGTGTTCCATTTGTAAAATCATTATATTGGAAAATTACCAGGAGAGCAAATATACTGGACTCGCGGTGGATCATGACCTAAACTCCGTATTGCTTCCTTAGGGAAGGCCTGTGCCCCATCTGTGGGGACATTAACAGACTGATGTTGATGAATACGCTTTGGACCCGAGTAGTAAGTCGCGATCTGTTCTCCCTCTTAAACCATGAGGAAGCTTTTGATATCTTAAGAAACTGGAGAGCAGATAGTAGAACCTCATTTGAGCGAAAAGAGAATTTTTTGATGTTTTTAACAAAGAACCTGTTAACTATAGTTTCGCTACATTTCGTCCATTTGTACGTTCGCAGCATAGTTAAGAGACCTGCGAAGTAAGGCATTGGTTCTGGTTGCATCTGCAGTAGTTAGCATTTACCCCCTGTTTTCAGTAGTCTTATCAGTTGAACTACTGGGAATTTCCTTCCCAATAGACTTAGTGATAGTAAGATTTCGCTGACTTTATTAAGTTTTCCATTTAAAGAATCATTTTATTGGAAAATTACTTGCGGTCGATCATGACCTAAACTCCTTATAACTTCCACAGGCTAAGCCTGTGCCCCATCTGTGGGGACATTAACAGTCTGATGTTGATGAATGCGTTCTGGACTCGAGTGGTAAGTCGCGTATCTTTTCTCCCTCTTAAACCATGAGGCAGCTTTTGATATCTTAAGAAACCGGAGAGAAGATAGTAGAACCTCATTTGAGCGAATAGATATTTTTTTGATGTTTTTAACAAAGTACCTTTTCACTATAGTTTAGCTACTTTTCGTCCATTTGTACGTCCCCAGCATAGTTTAGAAACTATTAGTACCTCCTGAAAAATTGCAATTTGCCATCTATATCCCACATTTAAAAGCGGTAAAATCCTAGTAAAACCGTCAGATACGGATAGGGTTGGGTAAAAATATTTTCTTATCTATACGAGAGCGTTGCATCCATTTGGAAGAATTAAGTACATGCAAAGTCAAAGTAGCTAGTAATAACTACGTTAGTTACTTTGAATGCGGTCCCAAGAAAATATTTAACTTACTCCTTAGAGCGGTGGCATTTCAAACTTTTTAACCGACGTTGTTTATTAAATACTCCGAGAACTAGTTTGTTGGGAATATAAATTTTCGAAAGGAGAAAAATTGCAGTTATTTTGATGGTAACTTTTTTAATCAAGTCTGTTTACATAATTTGCTGGCCAAGTTATGATATTATGCTTTTAGTTTTGACATTTTGATTTTAGTTTTGATATTATGATACTGGTATTTTTATTTACATTTCCTCATACCAACAAATTAAAAAAAACACTTTATACTAACTGTAAGTTTAGTATCAAAGTTAAACATTTATCTAATTAATATCGTAGCTGTTTTACCCATCATAACTCCTTAATTCACAAATCCTAATCAAAATGTCACTGTTATTTTAATTAGAAACGTTTTAGATACTTTCAAAACTCAATACACTTGACAGATATTGGTATTTGCAGGCCCTGCCCGTGTTTATTTGCATATAAAGATTTAATTTTACCCAACCCTAACTTTTGAAAGTATAAATTATCTAAATTTCTTTTTTTATTTAGGTTTCTGAATGGAAACAATGAATATTTTAATGCGGGAGTTGCTGATCTTTTATTCAAAGCTCGAGAATATTAAATTTACAGTGGTATTCTGGAGCAGCCGCAGTTGCCGGCGATGGAAACGACACCGCTGGCGGGTATAGCACCATTGAAGCTGACAGCGCCGAGCACCGGGATCTGTCCACCGACCACGGCCTGACCGCCAACGGTGAAGTCTCCACCGACCACGAGCTCAGCCTCGCCATTAGCGGTGAACGGTCCAGTCACGGGAATACCAGATGTAGCTGCTACGTTGGGTACGCCGACGCCGTATCCGACACCGCCGAGCGCTAGGCCAGCGTTGCTCAAGCCAGCTGCGGTGACACCGGCGTTGCCCAGGCTGAGCTGGTTCAAACCGATGTTGCTGACCCCAAGACCGACGTTGCTGACGCCAAGTCCGTTGAGACCGACCAAACCACCACCCACGGCAGCATTAGCGAGACCGAGTCCACTCAAACCAAGGTTAGCAGCACCAGGGTAGTTAATGAGACCACCGTTTCCAAGATATCCTTCGAGGCCAGCTATTGCGCTGCTGGTGGCTTGGACGTCAAAGTCGACGCCAGTCAAGCCCAAATTACCATAGTTCAGGTACTGACTGTAAGCATTCTGTAAAAAAAAGAAAAACGAATGTTCATGTTAACTATTAAGTTTGTATTTAAACATGTAGGTATTTTATCTCCTTATAATATATGGGTAAAGAAACTATCTCTCCTACTTTCAAACGAAAGCTTCCGTACCATTGCAGGCACAGTAATTAAAACAGGATCGAGCAAAGTAAACAATAAAAATGTACTTTCTCCTAAGAAAGTATTTACTAGAAAAAAATCTAGTCGGTACAAGTTTCAGAGAGGATTAAAAACGGCGCCTTCTGCAATCCGGACCAATCTAGCAGTTTAATCCTTAAAGTTATAATATCATCACATTTCTTGTACGGGGACTAATTTAATTTCAAGAATAAATCAGACTGCAGAAACATATTAATAGGAATCTTTTGTCACCATTTGGGTACGGAACCCTAATCTATGTAACTGCCAAATTACAAGTTAGTTAGTACATTACAAGGATTATTTTAAAATTTCGAGATCAAGCGCAAAGGTGAAATTTAACAGCGAGTAATTTATTTGAACAAAAAAAATAGTCATAAATCTTACCTGTATGAGCAGAGCCTGAAGGCAGACCAAGAAAAAAGTTGAAGAAGACATATTTGTTTAATATTCAATTAACTATCTTTGAATGATTACTCGAAAGGCAAAGCACAACTTTTATATTCTGAATTTATGATGTTGAAATTATTGTATCAATCAAAGTTTATTAAAATTTTAGTACAGACAGACAGATAAAGAAATTAAACACGTGTTTGAATTACGGTCATAATTTTATTATTTATGTTATCACAGTAATACGTACACACATAATTCTTAGAATGCGCCAATTTGTAATAGTTTTGGGTTATAAAAACTATTACAAGCCTCACAACTATCATAGTATCGTTTTGGAAACCAAAATGGCAGCTCAAAAAGTATTCATTGTCGCTTCGGCTTTCCTCGTCCAGGTAAATAGAAAAACTTGTACATATAGCATTTACTCATTTAATAATTTACTCTGTACCATGAGCAAGATTTACTTTTTCGATTAAATATTTAAAGTTTGTGGACGGTCACAGAACTACAGAGTAAACAGGTCAGGGTATTTAAATATTACGGTTCATCTTACGACTTATTGTATTTATAATAATGTATATTATTTATTTTATGAACCAAACGAAGACACAATATTTAGTTAGTGTAGAATGAGAAAGAGTAACATGTAATCATCATTATATATCGAATTCTCTTTTATTTGGGATCGGCGCAAAACGATTTTGCTTTCTTTGCGATCAATAGTCATACGTAATACTTTTTGTCATATGTTTGAGATGGTAGGCAAGAAATCTTTAAGCGAATAGAAAGAGCTTTCTTATATTTTACTTTGAATAAATTTCTTTTCACTTCATTTCACATATTTTTTTACAGTCTTTCCTTTCTTTGTATACACTTTGTTCATCACCCTCTCTCGCGCATGCTTACTATTTGCTTCTAATTAAGTATCCGTACCATGAGAGAATGTTCTTTAACGTTAATTTTATGTTAGACGGCTCATTAGCTTGACATTCAGTCCACCCGTACTCCAATAACTCATTAACTACTATAATATTTTGTTTTCACAGGCCGTTTTTGGACAATCCTACGTAAACGGCAATACAGTCGTGGAAAACTTCGTAGTGGGAAACAGCGGAGCAAACAACATCAACGTAGCCAACACCGGGATAAACTCCATTGGTTTGGCTAATACTGGAATCAACTCTTTCGGCCTGGCTAACACTGGAATCAACTCTATTGGACTGGCTAACACTGGCATCAACTCTATTGGACTGGCTAACACCGGAATCAGTTCCATCGGTCTGGCTAACGCAGGACTCAGCAACGTCGGTCTGATCGGTGCAGGTCTAGGCGGTGTTGGCGTGATTGGCGGAGGATCTACCGTCGGCACAGTTGGAGCTGGATTGAACGGTGTAAACTTAAGCGTGGGCGGTCTTAATATCGGATCGAGCGGTCCCCTTGCTGTAACCACCATCTCCCCCATTGGCCCTAGCGGACTCGCAGTGGCTTCCGAGAACGTGATCGACGGTTCTCTGCTGGTGAGCGGTTCTCTGCCTTTCTTGAGCGCGGTGTCCTTCGAGGGTGCGCTGCCGACAGCTGGGTCAGGTGTCGCCACGTGCGGCTGCGGCAACGGTGCCATCGGCATCATCAGTGAGGGCTTCCCGTCTGTCAAACCCGCTCCAATCTACTACTAGATTCTTTTCATAACCAATACAAACACACTACATTAATTTTTGAATAAAGAATATAATCTGCGTTATATACATTGTTTTTACTATGTTTAGTCTGCTCATAAAAAAATGAGTATTTAAACCCCGGGTCGTTGGAATCGCAGCTAGAATCTCTAATTGTTGAGCTAAGCGGGCTGTATGTTCCTAGCTGAAGCTTAAGATGATTATTTTTCTCTTAGATCAATTTGCGTTTTGTGTTATTCAAGTTAGTTGTGAGACGTGACGTGGAGTTTAAGCATTGGACTAATCAGGTAACCATTTTACATAATGTTTCGCAAATATTTACCAGACACAATAATTAAATAAGTAAACGATATGAATATAACTAAAGTTCGTATAAGCCATCTTGATACCTGAGGTCCATATAATCTTAATTTTTGGATTTAACAAATGCTTTGAATTACTCCTGATATAAAGAAATGATAATGAGGAGCTCGATTTCGCAAGTGGTTTAAGTCCACGATCGTGGAAGTTAAGCAACTTTCGCAATGACCGGTCATTGGATGGGTGATCAAAAACTCTCAAGCCTCTTCGAACTTCGGAAGTCGCGTTCAGGCATTGGTGCTGGTTGCATCTGCAATACTTAGCATTTACCCCCTGTTTCCAGTAGTTTTACCGAGTAGTCTTACCATTTGAACCACTGGGAATTTCCTTCCCAATAGTCTTACTGATAGTAAGATTTGGCTGATACTATTTTTTAGCCATTAGTTTTACTTTATCGATTTTTTTTAAAACATGGACTTCTTAATTATAAGCCAGTAGCTTTATTAAGTTTTCCATTTATAAAATCATTATATTGGAAAATTACCTGGAGAGCAAATATACTGGACTCGCGGTGGATCATGACCTAAACTCCGTATTGCTTCCTTAGGGAAGGCCTGTGCCCCATCTGTGGGGACATTAACAGACTGATGTTGATGAATACGCTTTGTACCCGAGTAGTAAGTCGCGATCTGTTCTCCCTCTTAAACCATGAGGAAGCTTTTGATATCTTAAGAAACTGGAGAGCAGATAGTAGAACCTCATTTGAGCGAAAAGAGAATTTTTTGATGTTTTTAACAAAGAACCTGTTAACTTTAGTTTCGCTACATTTCGTCCATTTGTACGTTCGCAGCATAGTTAAGAGACCTGCGAAGTAAGGCATTGGTTCTGGTTGCATCTGCAGTAGTTAGCATTTACCCCCTGTTTTCAGTAGTCTTATCAGTTGAACTACTGGGAATTTCCTTCCCAATAGACTTAGTGATAGTAAGATTTCGCTGACTTTATTAAGTTTTCCATTTAAAGAATCATTTTATTGGAAAATTACTTGCGGTGGATCATGACCTAAACTCCTTATAACTTCCACAGGCTAGGCCTGTGCCCCATCTGTGGGGACATTAACAGTCTGATGTTGATGAATGCGTTCTGGACTCGAGTGGTAAGTCGCGATCTGTTCTCTCTCTTAAACCATGAGGAAGCTTTTGATATCTTAAGAAACCGGAGAGAAGATAGTAGAACCTCATTTGAGCGAATAGATATTTTTTTGATGTTTTTAACAAAGTACCCTTTCACTATAGTTTAGCTACTTTTCGTCCATTTGTACGTCCACAGCATAGTTTAGAAACTATTAGTTCCTCCTGAAAAATTGCAATTTGCCAAATATAACCCATATTTAAAAGCGGTAAAATCCTAGTAAAACCGTCAGATATGGATATGGCTAGGTAAAAATATTTTCTTATCTATACGAGAGCGTTGCATCCATTTGGAAGAATTAAGTACAGGCAAAGTCAAAGTAGTTACATACCTTTAAAGATTTACATACCTTGGCAATAGTTGGAGGGTCCTTCTCATAAAAGAATTGGTGAACTTTACGACGTATCGCCGAAAAGTCAAAATCATCAATTTTATCTTTGAATGTCAGTTTAGGTCCAGATTTTTTCCGATTTGATAACTGAACATTCTCCTTTTGTTCTTTCAGTATCCGATATACAGATCTAGTCGAAATTCCCAAAATTTGAGATACCGTCTTCATACACTCATCATTCTTTGGAACATCAAAAGGTTTGGCTGCATTTTGATTCCATACATAATTATATGCATTGAGAACCATTTGTTTCTCACCCACAACAAATGATAGACGCTTTCTTTTTGGAGGGAGACATCCCTCTTTAGAGGTGGACGGTTGGGGATTCATCTCAAACACCAACGTAACAAAAAAAAACTTAACGTTAACAAAAACAACAAACGTAACATAACTCAACAAAAAAATAACAAGTTAACAAGTAAGAAATAAAAAAGAAATTGCAGAGGACACTAAACACTTCTGACACCGTCGGAATTCGGGAGCAGAATGAAAAACAAAATGGCGTCCATAGCGTGACAAGTGATGACCATAGTGCTTCCAATAACCAAAAATTTACCGAATCAACACAATGAGATATTTAACTTAATACAACAGTGTTTTATGTAATATTAAATAAATTACTTACTGTGTACGTGTTCTGTTTAATTACCGTAAATTACATATTTTTATTTATATATTTTATAAATGCAATTTGATATTGAATAAAAAAAATGTAATCTCGACTAACTTTTAATTGTAAAAACTCGATTCTACCCATGACTATTTATTTGGGACAAAAAACCTGCAACATTGGAAATGTCATTTTACTGACTGGAATTAATAATCGTACTTTAACTATAAGTTTGGTATAAAAATTAAACATTTATGTAATTAATATCGTAGCTGTTTTACCCAACATAACTCTTAAATACACAAATCCTAATCAAAATGTCACTGTTATTTGAAATAGAAACGTTTTAGATACTTTCAAAACTCAATACACTTGACAAATTGTTATTTGCAGGCCTTGCCCATGTTTATTTGCATATAAAGATTTAATTTTACCCGACCATAACTTATGGAAGTATAAATTATCTAAATTTCTTTTACTATTTGGGTTTCAAAATAGAAACAAAAAATATTTTAATGCGTAATTTGGTGATCTTTTATTTCAAACTCGAACATATTTACAGGGGTACTCTGGAGCAGCCGCAGTTGCCAGCGATGGAAACGACACCGCTGGCGGGTATAGCGCCGGAGAAGCCGACAGCGCCGAGCACCGGGATCTGTCCACCGAACGCGGCCTGACCGGCAACGGCGAAGTCTCCACCGACCACGAGCTCAGCCTCGCCAGTAGCGGTGAATGGGCCAGTCACGGGGATACCAGATGTAGCTGCTACGTTGGGTACGCCGACGCCGTATCCGACACCGCCGAGCGCTAGGCCAGCGTTGCTCAAGCCAGCTGCGGTGACACCGGCGTTGCCGAGGCTGAGCTGGTTCAGACCGATGTTGCTGACACCAAGACCGACGTTGCTGACGCCAAGACCGTTGAGACCGACCAAACCACCACCCACGGCAGCATTAGCGAGGCCGAGTCCACTCAAACCAAGGTTAGCAGCACCAGGATAGTTAATAAGACCACCGTTTCCAAGATATCCTTCGAGGCCAGCTCTTGCGCTGCTGGCGGCTTGGACGTCAAAGTCGACGCCAGTCAAGCCCAAATTGCCATAGTTCAGGTACTGACTGTAAGCATTCTGTAAGAAAAAGAAAAACGAATGTTCAAGTTAACTATTAATTTTGTTTTTAAACATGTAAGTATTTTATCTTCTTATAATGTATGGGTAAAAAACTATCTCTCCTAAAACGAAAGGTTCCGTAGCATTGTAGGCACAGTATTTAAAACAGGATCGAGCTAAGTTAGCAATAAAAATATACTTCCTTCAAAGCAAGTATTTACTAGAAAAAATCTAGTCGGTACAAGTTTCAGAGAGGATTCAAACCCGCGCTTTCTGCAATCCGGACCAATCCAGTGGTTTCATCCTTAAAATTATAATATCATCAAATTTCTTGTACGGGGAGTAATTTAATTTCAAGAATAAACCAGACTGCAGAAACATATTAATAGGAATCTTTTGTCACCATTTGGGTACGGAACCCTAATCTATGTAACTGCCAAATTACAAGTTAGTTAGTACATTACAAGGATTATTTTAAAATTTCGAGATCAAGCGCAAAGGTGAAATTTAAGAGCGATTCATTTATTTAAACAAAAAAATAATAGACATAAATCTTACCTGGATCAGCAGAGCCTGAAGACAGACCAAAAAGAAAGTTGAAGAAGACATATTTGTTTAATATTCAATTAACTATTTGTGAATGATGACTCGGAAGGCAAAGCAGAACTTTTATATTCTGCATTTATGATGTTGAAATTTTTGTATTCAATCAAAGTTTATTAAAATTTTAGTAGCCACAGACAAATTATGAAATTAAACACGTGTTTGAATTACTTTCATAATTTTATTATTAATGTTATCACAGCAATACGTACACACACCATTCGTAATTTGAAATGATAAGTAAATTTTTTACCAGACACGTTTCAGTAGTTCGAATCTGTGTCATAAGGTTATTTTAATTGACTATTATCAACTGAGAACGCGCCAACTTGTAAAAGTTTTGGGTTATAAAAACTGTTAGAAGCCTCACAACTATCATAGTATCGTTTTGGAAACCAAAATGGCAGCTCAAAAAGTATTCATTGTCGCTTCGGCTTTCCTCGTCCAGGTAAATAGAAAAAACTTATACATATAGTATTTACTCATATACTCTGTACCGTGAGCAAGATTTTCTTTTTCGATTAAATATTTAAAGTTTGTGGACGGTCACAGAACTACAGAGTAAACATCGGGGTGTTTAAATATTACGGTCCAACTTACGACATATTGTGTTTATAACAATGTATAGTATATTATTTATTTTAATAACCAAACGAAGACACAATACTTAGCTAGTGTAGAATGAGAAACAATAACATGTAATCATCATTATATAGCCAATTATTTTTTATTTGGGATCGGCGCAAAACGATTTTGCTTTCTTTGCGATCAGCGGTCATCATCAACTTTTTGTCATATGTTTGAGGTGGTAGACAAGAAATATTTTAACGAATCGAAAGAGCTTTCTTATATGTCACTTTAAATAATTTTCTTTTCACTTCATTTCACATATTGTTTCACAGTTTTTCCTTTACTTGTATACATTGTGTTCATCACCTTCTCTTGTGCATGCTTACTATTGCTTCTAATTAACTATCCGCACCATGAGCGAATGTGTTTTCTAATGTTAATTTTATGTTAGATGGCTCATTAGTTTGACATTCAGCCCACCCGTACTCCAATAACTCAATAACTACTATAATATTTTGTTTTCACAGGCCGTTTTTGGACAATCCTACGTAAACGGCAATACAATCGTGGAAAACTTCGTAGTGGGAAACAGCGGAGCAAACAACATCAACGTAGCCAACACCGGGATAAACTCCATTGGCGTGGCTAATACTGGAATCAACTCTTTCGGCCTGGCTAACACTGGAATCAACTCTATTGGACTGGCTAACACTGGCATCAACTCTATTGGACTGGCTAACACCGGAATCAGTTCCATCGGTCTGGCTAACGCTGGACTCAGCAACGTCGGTCTGATCGGTGCAGGTCTAGGAGGTGTTGGCGTGATTGGCGGAGGATCTACCGTCGGAACAGTTGGAGCTGGATTGAACGGTGTAAACTTAAGCGTGGGCGGTCTTAATATAGGATCGAGCGGTCCCCTTGCTGTAACCACCATCTCCCCTATTGGTCCTAGCGGACTCGCAGTGGCTTCCGAGAACGTGATCGAGGGTTCTCTGCTGGTGAGCGGTTCTCTGCCTTTCTTGAGCGCGGTGTCCTTCGAGGGTGCGCTGCCGACAGCTGGGTCAGGTGTCGCCACATGCGGCTGCGGCAACGGTGCCATCGGCATCATCAGCGAGGGCTTCCCGTCTGTCAAACCCGCTCCAATCTACTACTAGATTCTTTTCATAACCAACACAAACACACCAAATAAATTTTTGAATAAAGGATATTATCTTCTTTATATACATTGTTTTTACTATGTTCAAACTGCTTATTAAAAAAAAAACTAGATAAAGCGAAAAAAGTATTAAACAAACTCATAATCTACACTAAACCCACTTGGGGTGTACATCGCGACAATATTCGAACCATATACCATCAAGTACTACAACCAATTATCTGCTTTGCAGCTAGTATATGGTCTGGCGCTCTTATATATAAACTTGTACAGAAAAGACTTCTATCCTTCCAAAGACTGGTTGCTATCAAGATCGTTCAGGGCTTTCGCACCATCAACACCCCATTTGCCATAACCATAGCACAGATGACACCATTACCTAATAAAATAAAAAATTACACACAGTTCGCAGTTTTTAGCACACAACATTCCTATTGAAACACCTACCCCAATCAGCCAACTCCCTCACCCCTCTAACAGATCCGGTATAGAATTCCACGAAGCAACTAACCAAGAAGATATTAATACAATCACCTCAGAAATTCCATTTCTCATCTTTACCGTCGGCAGCAAACATGACGACAAGGTGGGAGCGGCTTTTGTTGTCAAAACACCCAACGGTACTCACTATACCAAAAAACTCAAACTTTACAGCTACTGCTCAGTCTATCAAGCTGAACAGCTAGCTATTGAACGAGCCTGCCAGTGGATTTTTACTCACAAAATCTCTCAAGCTGCAATTCTATCTGACAGCAAATCGTCTTTGATGGAACTAAAAAATCCCAGCACTACTCAACCACTAGCGGTCTCAACCCATCTTCACCTAAGAAATATCACGAACATGGGCTCAAACGTCACCTTCATATGGGTCAAAGGCCACGCCGGCCTCGCCGGCAATGAAGCTGCTGACCTAGCTGCCAAATCTGCAGCCGATTTGGAAATAACACCCGATTACCTAGCATTTCCCATCTCACACATAAAACTCAGGAACAACTCAATATCGAACGCAGCAGCAGAACAGCTTTACTTAAAAACCACCCACATCAAAAATATACTTCCAACCATACACGACCTTAACAAACTTCTACATATAATTCCACCTAGATTTCCAATTACCCAAATACTCACCAACCACGGCTACCATAAGGAATACCTCTTTAGATTTAAGATTACTACAGACAATCTCTGCCCATGCGATCAAAAATCTGTTCAATCACTTAACCATTTGATTCAACACTGTCCTCGGTACGCCGCCTCACGAAACGACTTTCTCATAGCCATAAACAATTGTCCTGATCCCTACAATCTCCACCTATTACTTCAGAAAAACTCTTATGTTGAAGCATATTTCAAGCACGCTTCTAATATAATACACACACTAAAATAATTTAATAAATAACCGTCTTACATTAAACCTTAACTAAATTAAAACTGTACCTAAAATACGCATAAACAACATTGCTAAAGCATGGTGTACACCAAAAGCTCATTATTAAAAAAAAAAAAAACCCGGGCCAATAGAATCGCAGCGAGAATCGCTAACCGCTGAGCCAAGCGGGGTGATAATTGAAGTCCATATAATCTTATTTTTTAAAATTTGATATATAATTATCGACCAATATTTTGGCCTTACTCCCCTTTTTTAACTAAAAATGCTTTATATTACTCCTTAAATTAAGAAATGATAACGAGGAGCTCGATGGCGCACGTGGTTTTCGCGCTAAGTCTACGATAGTGGAAGTTAAGCAACTTTCGCAATGGCTGGTCATTGGATGGGTGATCAAATACTCTCTAGCCTCTTCGTGCTTCGGAAGTCACGTTAAGGCATTGGTTCTGGTTGCATCTGCATACCCCCTGTTCCGAGCAGTCTTACCGAGTAGTCTTACCAGTCAAACTACTAGGAATTTCCTTACTGATAGTAAGATTTCGCTGATATTATTTTTACTTTACCGATTTTTTTAAAACATGGACCTCGCCATTAACACAGACAGTAGCATTATTGAGTTTTCCATTTATTAATCCATTATATTGAACAAGTACCAGGAGAGCATACATACTGTACCTGTGGTAAATAATGATCTAAACTGCCTATTCCTTCCATTGGGAAGTCCTGTGCCACATCAGTGGGGACATTAATAGATTGATGTTGATGAAGACGCCCTGGACCCGCGAGATGAGGCATTGGTTCTGGTTACATTTGCAGTAGTAAGCATTAACCTCATGTTCCAGTAGTCTTACCAGTTGAACTACTGGGAATTTCCTTCCCAATAGACTTACTGATAGTAGGATTTCGCTGGTATTATTTTTTACCCATTAGTTTTACTTTATTGAAATTTGAAATTTTCGTACTTCGCGAATAATAGACAGTAGTTTTAGTAAGTTTTCCATTTATAAAATCATTTTATTGAAAAAGTACAAGGAGAGCTAACATACTGGACTCGTGGTAGATCATGACCTAAACTTCCTACCAGAAGTTTAAATACGTGTGACCACTCTGCGGTCGCAACAACACTCGAACTGCAGTCTGCGGTCGCTGCACGCCGCAGTCACAGTCTGCGCGCTGCGGTTGCAGCCCGCAATGTCGCCGCGCTCGGAATCAATTTCATAGAGATTCATAGAAACCAGTAGTGTCCCCTGCAGTCTGCAGCTGCAGCCTGCGGTCTGCGGTTCAGTTTGGACTTGTACCTTTACTTTAAATGCGGCTCCAAGAAAATATTTAGCTTAACTCCTAAGAGCGGTGGCATTTCTAACTTTTAAACCGACGTGGTTTATTAAATACTCTGAGAACTAGTTTGCTGGGAATATAAATTTCAAAAGAGGAAACTTGCAGTTATTTTGATGGTTACTTTTTTAATCAAGTCAGTTTATACAATTTGCTGGCCACGTTCTGATATTATGCTATTCGTTTTGACATTTTGATTTTAGTTTTCATAAAATGATACTAGTTTTTTTGTTTCTATTTCCTCATTTCATCAAATTTAAAATTGTATATAAATATTTTATACTAACTCTAAGTTTAGTAGCAAAGTTAAACATTTATATTTTTTGACAACCTTCTTGGCCGTGTGGTTCGTACGCCGGGTTTCATGGTGTCGCCGACTTAAGAGGTCTCGGGTTTGAATCCCGGTGGGGGCAGATGTTTGTGTGATGAATACGAGCATTTGTACTCCAGTCATGGATGTTTAATATGTATTTCTATATAAATATACTTATACATGTACAGTATATGTATTCTATCCGTTACCCTAGTATCCTATAGCACGAGCCTTATAGTGCTTAACTTGGCTTATTGCTGAAATGACTTTCAAGCGTTATTAATCCTTTACACGCGCATGTACATGCATGTACATGGGGGTCCATGCGTGATAAAATGTCAATTTTTAAAATTGACCGCAGAGCATCGGCGAGCCCACTTGTAGTTTGCTTGCGACAACGTCAATTATACCCTTGACCAATAGAGAGCTGTTCTCTTCACAGACGAGACGAGAGTGTGCCTTTTCTGCAACGATGGATGCAGAAGAGTGTACAGAAGACAGGGAGAACGTTTCGCCCAAGCCTGCATCCAGGAAACGACGCAATACGGGGGTAGTTTTTGTATGTTTTGGGGCGGTATGTCGGCAGACGCCAAAACCAGCCTTGTAAGCGTCTCCTAGGCTGGAGGTGCTCGCAGGCAAGGATCGCTGACTGCTCACCAATACATCACAGAGATCCTGGAATAGCATGTTGTCCCCAATGCTGGATTTGTTGGCGAGGAGTTCACATTACTGCACGATAACGATCGCATTTATTAATTGTGCGCGACTACCTTCAAGAGGTTAGGATCTTTGTCATGCAGTGGCCAGCGAGAAGTCCAGATCTAAACCCGATAGAACACCTCTGGGACCATTTCAAATGCAATTTTCGATCTCGTGGTCCCGCTACCACGACTCTCCAGGAACTCGAAGACAAAAAGTCAATTTTTAAAATTGACCGCAGAGCATCGGCGTGCCCACTTGTAGTTTGCTGGCGACCATGTACATTAAACCACTGACCAGTGGAGAGCTGTTCTCTTCACAGACGAGACGAGAGTTTGCCTTTTCTGCAACGATGGATGCAGAAGAGTGTACAGAAGACAGGGAGAACGTTTCGCCCAAGCCTGCATCCAGGAAACAGTGGAATACGGGGGCAGTTTCTGTATGTTTTGGGGCGGTATGTCGGCCGACGCCAAAACCAGCCTTGTAAGCGTCTCCCAGACTGGAGGTGCTCTCAGGCAAGGATCGCTGACTGCTCCCCGGTACATCACAGAGATCCTGGAAGAGCATGTTGTCCCCTATGCCGGTTTTGTTGGCGAGGGGTTCACGGCGGCTACCTTCAAGAGGTTAGGATGCACTGTCATGCAGTGGTCAGCGAGAAGTCCAGACCTGAACCCGATAGAACACCTCTGGGACCATTTCAAATGCAATGTTCGATCTCGTGATCCCGCTACCACGACTCTCCAGGAACTCGAAGAGGCCGTTATTGAGGCATGGGCCAGTATCCCTCAAGAAGAGCTCCTAAAATTGGTAACATCCATGAGGGAGAGTATGGAAGCCTACATCAGGGGAAAAAGGGGGGGAGGTGATTCTAGGTATAAGGTTAGTCTTATGAACCTTTTTGTATTTTTTTTTTGTGTAATTAATCTGTTCTTAATTAAGGTTTAATTAAGGATTTTTATTGTTTTGTAAACTTTATTGTTTTTTGCACTGTTCCAATAAAAAATAATTTAATTGTTTTTTAAGGTAATTTAATGGCTTTTCAAATGACACCAATATTGGTGGAGGTAAATGCGTGAATTAAGATAACGCTTGAAAGTTATTTTCGCGGAGATGCGATTGTTTTCACGCCGAGTGTAGTAACGTTGATTTATCGTTAGATTACTTTCAAAATACACTTGACAGTTTACAGCGATATTAATGTCCGCAGGCGCTGCCAGTGTTTATTTGCATTGTAAGATTTAACTTTAAATCTTACAATGCAAATAAAGTATAAATTATCGACATTTTTTGTCTATTTGGATTTCATAATAGAAACAAAAAATATTTTAATGCGGAATTTGGTGATCTTTTACTTCAAAGCTCGAATATATTTACAGGGGTATTCTGGAGCAGCCGCAGTTGCCGGCAATGGAAACGACACCACTGGCGGGTATACCGCCAGAGAAGCTGACAGCGCCGAGCACCGGGATCTGTCCACCGACTACGGCCTGACCGCCAACGGAGAAGTCTCCACCGACCACGAGCTCAGCCTCGCCATTAGCGGTGAACGGTCCAGTCACGGGGATACCAGATGTAGCTGCTACGTTGGGTACGCCGACGCCATATCCGATACCGCCGAGGGCTAGGCCAGCGTTGTTCAAACCAGCTGCGGTGATACCGGCGTTGCCCAAGCTCAGTTGGTTCAGACCGATGTTGCTGACCCCAAGACCGACGTTGCTGACGCCAAGACCGTTGAGACCGACCAAACCACCACCCACGGCAGCATTAGCGAGGCCGAGTCCACTCAATCCAAGGTTGCCAGTACCAGGGTAGTTAATGAGACCACCGTTTCCAAGGTATCCTTCGAGACCAGCTCTTGCGCTGCTGGTGGCTTGGACGTCAAAGTCGACACCAGTCAAGCCCAAATTGCCATAGTTCAGGTACTGACTGTAAACATTCTGTAAAAAAATTAAAAAGATGATTCAAGTCTCCTTACCTATTAATTTTGTATTTAAACAATTAGGTATTTTATTTTCTTATAAATATGGGTAAAAAAACTATCTCTCCTACTTTCAAACGAAAGGTTTCGTAGCATTGTTGGCACAGTATTTAAAACAGGATCGAGAAAAGTAAGCAATAAAAACATACTTTCGCCAAAGAAAGTATTTACTAGAACAATATCTAGTAGGTACAAGTTTCAGAGAGGATTCAAACCCGCGCCTTCTGCAGTTCGGACCGTTCTAGCAGTCAAATCCTTAAAATTATAATATCATCAAATTTCTTGTACGGGAACTAATTTAATTTCAAGAATAAATCAGACTGCAGAAACATATTAATAGGAATCTGTTGTCACCATTTGGGTACGGAATCCTAATCTATTTAACTGCCAAATTACAAGTTAGTACATTGCAAGGATTAATTTAAAATTTCGAGATCAAGCGCAAATTTGAAATTTAACAGCGATTAATTTATTTCAACAAAAAAAATAGTCATAGATCTTACCTGTATGAGCAGAGCCTGAAGGCAGACCAAAAAGAAAGTTGAAGAAGACATATTTGATTAATATTCAATTAACTACCTTTGAATGATTACTAGAAAGTCAAAGCAGAACTTTTATATTATGTATTTTTGATGTTGAAATTATTGTATTCAATCAAAGTTTATTAAAATTTTAGTACCGACAGACAGATAAAGAAATTAAACACGTGTTTGGATTACTTTCATAATTTTATTATTTATGTTATCACAGTAATACGTACACACACAATTCTTAGAATGCGCCAATTTGTAATAGTTTTGGGTTATAAAAACTGTTACAAGCCTCACAACTATCATAGTATCGTTTTGGAAACCAAAATGGCAGCTCAAAAAGTATTCATTGTCGCTTCGGCTTTCCTCGTCCAGGTAAATAGAAAAACTTGTACATATAATATTTATTAATTTACTATGTACCATGGGCAAAATTTACTTTTTCGTTTAAATATTTAAAGTTTGTGGACGGTCACAGAACTACAGAGTAAACATCGGGGTGTTTAAATATTACGGTCCAACTTACGACATATTGTGTTTACAACATTGTATAGTATATTATTTATTTTAATAATCAAACGAAGACACAATACTTAGCTAGTGTAGAATGAGAAACAATAACATGTAATCATCATTATATAGCCAATTCTCTTTTATTTGGGATCGGCGCAAAACCATTTTGCTTTCTTTGCGATCAGCAGTCATCATCAACTTTTAGTCATATGTATGAGTGAGGTGGTAGGCAAGAAATCTTTAAACGAATCGAAAGAGCTTTCTTATATGTTACTTTGAATAAATTTCTTTTCACTTCATTTCACATTTTTTTTACAGTTTTTCCTTTCTTTGTATACCCTGTGTTAATCACCCCCTCTCGGGCATGCTTACTATTGCTTCTAATCAGCTTTCCGTACCATGAGAGAATGTGTTTTCTAATGTTAGATGGCTCATTAGTTTGATATTCAGCCCACCCGTACTCCAATAACTACTATAATATTTTGTTTTAACAGGCCGTTTTTGGACAATCCTACGTAAATGGCAATACAGTCGTGGAAAACTTCGTAGTGGGAAACAGCGGAGCAAACAACATCAACGTAGCCAACACCGGGATAAACTCCATCGGCGTTGCTAATACTGGAATCAACTCTTTGGGCCTGGCTAACACTGGAATCAACTCTATTGGACTGGCTAACACTGGCATCAACTCTATTGGACTGGCTAACACCGGAATCAGTTCCATCGGCCTGGCTAACGCTGGACTCAGCAACGTCGGTCTGATCGGTGCAGGTCTAGGAGGTGTTGGCGTGATTGGCGGAGGATCTACCGTCGGAACAGTTGGAGCTGGATTGAACGGTGTAAACTTAAGCGTGGGCGGTCTTACTATCGGATCGAGCGGTCCCCTTGCTGTAACCACCATCTCCCCCATTGGCCCTAGCGGACTCGCAGTGGCTTCCGAGAACGTGATCGACGGTTCTCTGCTGGTGAGCGGTTCTCTGCCTTTCTTGAGCGCGGTGTCCTTCGAGGGTGCGCTGCCGACAGCTGGGTCAGGTGTCGCCACGTGCGGCTGCGGCAACGGTGCCATCGGCATCATCAGCGAGGGCTTCCCGTCTGTCAAACCCGCTCCAATCTACTACTAGATTCTTTTCATAACCAACACAAACACACCACATTAATTTTTGAATAAAGAATATAATCTGCGTTATATACATTGTTTTTACTATGTTCACACTGCTTATTACAAAAAAAAAACAAACCCCGGGCCAATAGAATCGCAGCGAGAATCGCTAACCGCTCAGCCAAGCGGGGTGATACTTGAAGTCCATATAATCTTTATTTTTGAAATTTGATAGCTAATCATCGACCAATATTTTGGCCTTACTCCCTTTTTTTTATTGAAATTAAGATTTAAAAAATGCTTTAGATTACTCCTAAAATTAAGAAATGATAATAAGGAGCTCGATGGCTCACGTGGTTTTCGCGTTAAGTCTACGATAGTGGAAGTTAAGCAACTTTCGCAATGGCCGGTCATGGTATCGGTGATCAAATACTCTTTCTTCGTTCGTCGAATTCGTGCTTCGGAAGTCACGTTAAGGCATTGGTTCTGGTTGCATCTGCAGTAGTTAGCATCACCTCCTGTTCCCAGCAGTCTTACCGAGTAGTCTTACCAGTCAAACTACTAGGAATTTCCTTCCCAATAGACTTACTGATAATAAGATTTCGCTGATATTATTTTTACTTATTTTTTTTTAAAACATGGACCTCGCCCTTAACACAGACAGTAGCATTATTGCGTTTACCATTTATTAATTAATTATATTGAACAAGTACCAGAAGAGCATACATACTTTATTCGTGGTGGATAATGATCTAAACTGCCTGTTCCTTTCATTGGGAAGTCCTGTGCCCCATCTGTGGGGACATTAATAGATTGATGTTGATGAAGACGCCCTGGACCCGCGAGGTGAGGCATTGGTTCTGGTTACATCTGCAGTAGTTAGCATTAACCTCATGTTCCAGTAGTCTTACCAGTTTAACTACTGGGAATTTCCTTCCCAATAGACTTACTGATAGTAGGATTTCGCTGGTATTATTTTTTACCCATTAGTTTTACTTTATTGAAATTTGAAATTTTCGTACTTCGCGAATAATAGACAGTAGTTTTAGTAAGGTTTCCATTTATAAAATCATTTTATTGAAAAAGTACAAGGAGAGCGTATGCTCCAGAAACAAAGTTAATCAACTTCTCTGCATCATCATCCGAAAAAGACGTCATTTTTTTAAATACGTGTAAACTCTCTGCGGTCGCGACAACACTCGAACTGCAGTCTACGGTGGCTGCACTTAACTCCTAAGAGTGGTGGCATTTCAAAATTTTTAACCGACGTTGTTTATAAAATACTCCGAGAACTAGTTTGCTGGGAATATAAATTTCAAAAGAGGAAAATTGCAGTTATTTTGATGGTTACTTTTTTAATCAAGTCAGTTTATATAATTTGCTAACCATGTTTTGATATTATGCTTTTAGTTTTAACATTTTGATATTAGTTTTCATAAAATGATACTAGTTTTTTTGTTTCTATTTCCTCATTTCATCAAATTTAAAATTGTATATAAATATTTTATACTAACTCTAAGTTTAATAGCAAAGTTAAACATTTACCTTTTTTGGGTTTCATGTTGTCGCCGACTTAAGAGGTCTCGGGTTCGAATTCCGGTGGGGGCAGATGTTTGTGTGATGAATACGAGCATTGGATGGATGTTTAATATGTATTTCTATATAAATATACTTATATATATACAGTATATATGTATTCTATCCGTTACCCTAGTATCCCATAACACAAGCCTTATAGTGCTTAGCTTGACTAATTGGTGTGAGTGTTGGAAATATTTATATTATATTTATATCTAATTGATGTCCAGCTAGGACAGTTTTAGCTATCATAACTCCTAAATCTATAAATCCTTATCAAAATGTCACTATTATTTTAAATAAATTCGGCGTCAAAAAAATCGCACCTCCGCAAAAATAACTTTCAAGCGTTATTATCCCTTTACACGCGCAAGTACCTCCACCAATATTGGAGAGGGTACATGCGTGACAAATTGTCAATTTTTAAAATTGACCGCAGTGTATCGCCGAGCTCACTTGTAGTTTGCTGGCGACCATGTCAATTATACCACTGACCAGTGGAGAGCTGTTCTCTTCACAGACGAGACGAGAGTGTGCCTTTTCTGCAACGATGGATGCAGAAGAGTGTACAGAAGACAGGGTGAACGTTTCGCCCAAGCCTGCATCCAGGAAACGGTGCAATACGGGGGTAGTTTTTGTATGTTTTGGGGCGGTATGTCGGCAGACGCCAAAACCAGCCTTGTAAGCGTCTCCCAGGCTGGAGGTGCTCGCAGGCAAGGATCGCTGACTGCTCACCGATACATCACAGCGATCCTGGAAGAGCATGTTGTTCCCTATGCCGGATTTGTTGGCGAGGGGTTCACATTACTGCACGATAACGATCGCATTCATTATTTGTCAGCGACTACCTTCAAGAGGTTAGGATCTCTGTCATGCAGTGGTCAGCGAGAAGTCCAGACCTGAACCCGATAGAACACCTCTGGGACCATTTCAAATGCAATGTTCGATCTCGTGATCCCGCTACCACGACTCTCCAGGAACTCGAAGAGGCCGTTTTTGAGGCATGGGCCAGTATCCCGCAAGAAGAGCTCCTAAAATTGGTAAGATCCATGAGGGAGCGTATGGAAGCCTTCATCCGGGAAAAGGGGGGGGGGGGGGGGGGTGACTCTAGGTTTAAGGTTAGTCTTAAGAAACTTTTTGTATTTTTTTTTGTAATTATTAAGGTTTAATTAAGGATTTTTATTGTTTTGTTAACTTTATTGTTGTTTGCACTGTTCCAATAAAAAATAATTTAATTGTTTTTTTAGGTTATTTAATGGGTTTTCAAATGACACCAATATTGGTGGAGGTAAATGCGTGAATTAAGATAACGCTTGAAAGTTATTTTCGCAGAGATGCGATTTTTTGACGCCGAGTGTAGTAACGTTGATTTATCGTTAGATTACTTTCAAAATACACTTGACAGTTTACAGCGATATTGGTATCCGCAGGCGCTGCCAGTGTTAATTTGCATTGTAAGATTTAACTTTACCCAATCATTACTTATGAAAGTATAAATTATCGACATTTATTTTTCTATTTGCATTTCATAATAGAAACAAAAAATATTTTAATGCGGAATTTGGTGATCTTTTATTTCAAAGCTCGAATATATTTACAGGGGTATTCTGGAGCAGCCGCAGTTGCCGGCAATGGAAACGACACCACTGGCGGGTATACCGCCGGAGAAGCTGACAGCGCCGAGCACCGGGATCTGTCCACCGACCACGGCCTGACCGCCAACTGAGAAGTCTCCACCGACCACGAGCTCAGCCTCGCCATTAGCGGTGAACGGTCCAGTCACGGGGATACCAGATGTAGCTGCTACGTTGGGTACGCCGACGCCGTATCCGACACCGCCGAGCGCTAGGCCAGCGTTGCTCAAACCAGCTGCGGTGATACCGGCGTTGCCCAGGCTCAGTTGGTTCAGACCGATGTTGCTGACCCCAAGACCGACGTTGCTGACGCCAAGACCGTTAAGACCGATCAAACTACCACCCACAGCAGCATTAGCGAGACCGAGTCCACTCAAACCAAGGTTGCCAGTACCAGGGTAGTTAATGAGACCACCGTTTCCAAGGTATCCTTCGAGACCAGCTCTTGCGCTGCTGGTGGCTTGGACGTCAAAGTCGACGCCAGTCAAGCCCAAATTGCCATAGTTCAGGAACTGACTGTAAGCATTCTGTAAAAAAATTCAAAACATGATTCAAGTCTCCTTACCTATTAATTTTGTATTTAAACAATTAGGTATTTTATCTTCTTATTATATATGGGTACAAAAACTATCTCTCCTACTTTCAAACGAAAGCTTCCGTACCATTGTAGGCACAGTATTTAAAACAGGATCGAACAAAGTAAGCAATAAAATATACTTTCTTCAAAGAAAGCGTTAACTATAAAGAAATCTAGTCGGTACAAGTTTCAGAGAGGATACAAACCCGCGCCTACTGCAATCCAGACCGATCTAGCAGTTTAATCCTTAAAATTATAATATTATCAAATTTCTTTTACGGCGACTAATTTAATTCCAAGAATAAATCAGACTGCAGAAACATTTTAATAGGAATCTTTCCGTACCCAAATGGTGACTATTTAGGTACGGTACTCTAATCTATGTAACTGCCAAATTACATGTAAGTACATTACAAGGATTATTTTAAAATTTCGCGATCAAGCGCAAAGGTGAAATTTAACAGCGATTAATTTATTTGAACAAAAAAATAGGCATAAATCTTACCTGGATGAGCAGAGCCTGAAGGCAGACCAAAAAGAAAGTTGAAGAAGACATATTTGTTTAATTCAATTAAGTATCTTTGAATGATTACTCGAAAGTCAAAACAGAACTTTTATATTATGTATTTATGATGTTGAAATTATTGTATTCAATCAAAGTTTATTAAAATTTTAGTACCGACAGACAGATAAAGAAATTAAACACGTGTTTGGATTACTTTCATAATTTTATTATTTATGTTATCACAGTAATACGTACACACACAATTCTTAGAATGCGCCAATTTGTAATAGTTTTGGGTTATAAAAACTGTTACAAGCGTCACAACTATCATAGTATCGTTTTGGAAACCAAAATGGCAGCTCAAAAAGTATTCATTGTCGCTTCGGCTTTCCTCGTCCAGGTAAATAGAAAAACTTGTACATGTAATATTTATTAATTTACTATGCACCATTGGCAAAATTTCCTTTTTCGTTTAAATATTTAAAGTTTCTGGACGGTCACAGGACAACAGAGTAATCATCGGGGTATTTAAATATTTCGGTCCAACTTACGACTTATTGTGTTTATAACAATGCATATTGTTTATTTTGTGAACCAAATGAAAACAATACTTAGCTAGTGTAGAATGAGAAAGAGTAACATGTAATCATCATTATATGGCCAATTCTCTTTTATTTGGGATCGGCGCAAAACGATTTTGCTTTTTTTGCGATCAGCGGTCATCATCAACTTTTTGTCATATGTTAGAGGTGGTAGGCAAGAAATCTTTAAACGAATCGAAAGAGATTTCTCATTTATGTCACTTTATATAAATTTCTTTTCACTTCATTTCACATATTTTTTCACAGTCTTTCCTTTCCTTGTATACACTGTGTTCATCACCCCCTCTCACGCTAGCTTACTATTGCTTATATTAACTTTTATGTTAGATGGCTCAATTGTTTGACATTCAGCCCACCCGTTCTCCAATAACTCATTAACTACTATAATATTTTGTTTTAACAGGCCGTTTTTGGACAATCCTACGTAAATGGCAATACAGTCGTGGAAAACTTCGTAGTGGGAAACAGCGGAGCAAACAACATCAACGTAGCCAACACCGGGATAAACTCCATCGGCGTTGCTAATACTGGAATCAACTCTTTGGGCCTGGCTAACACTGGAATCAACTCTATTGGGCTGGCTAACACTGGCATCAACTCTATTGGACTGGCTAACACCGGAATCAGTTCCATCGGCCTGGCTAACGCTGGACTCAGCAACGTCGGTCTGATCGGTGCAGGTCTAGGAGGTGTTGGCGTGATTGGCGGAGGATCTACCGTCGGAACAGTTGGAGCTGGATTGAACGGTGTAAACTTAAGCGTGGGCGGTCTTACTTTCGGCTCGAGCGGTCCCCTTGCTGTAACCACCATCTCCCCCATTGGCCCTAGCGGACTCGCAGTGGCTTCCGAGAACGTGATCGACGGTTCTCTGCTGGTGAGCGGTTCTCTTCCTTTCTTGAGCGCGGTGTCCTTCGAGGGTGCGCTGCCGACAGCTGGGTCAGGTGTCGCCACGTGCGGCTGCGGCAACGGTGCCATCGGCATCATCAGCGAGGGCTTCCCGTCTGTCAAACCCGCTCCAATCTACTACTAGATTCTTTTCATAACCAACACAAACACACCACATTAATTTTTGAATAAAGAATATAATCAGCGTTATATACATTGTTTTTATTATGTACACACTGCTTATTAAAAAAAAACAAACCCCTGGCCAATAGAATCGCAGCGAGTATCGCTAACCGCTCAGCCAAGCGGGGTGATACTTGAAGTCCATATAATCTTTATTTTTGAAATTTGATAGCTAATCATCGCCCTATGTTTGGCCTTAGTCCATTTTTTTATTGAAATTAAGATTTAAAAAAATGCTTTAAATAACTACTCAAATTAAGAAATGATAATAAGGAGCTCGATGGCGCACGTAGTTTTTGCGTTAAATCTACGATAGTGGAAGTTAAGCAACTTTCGCAATGGCCGGTCATTGGATGGATGATCAAATACTCTCTAGCCTCTTCGTGCTTCGGAAGTCACGTTAAGGCATTGGTTCTGGTTGCATCTGCATACCCCCTGTTCCGAGCAGTCTTACCGAGTAGTCTTACCAGTCAAACTACTAGGAATTTCCTTACTGATAGTAAGATTTCGCTGATATTATTTTTACTTTACCGATTTTTTTTAAAACATGGACCTCGCCCTTAACACAGACAGTAGCATTATTGCGTTTTCCATTTATTAATTTATTATATTGAAAAAGTACTAGAAGAGCATACATACTTTATTCGTGGTAGATAATGATTTAAACTGCCTGTTCCTTTCATTGGGAAGTCCTGTGCCCCATCTGTGGGGACATTAATAGATTGATGTTGATGAAGACGCCCTGGACCCGCGAGGTAAGGCATTGGTTCTGGTTACATCTGCAGTAGTTAGCATTAACCTCATGTTCCAGTAGTCTTACCAGTGGAACTACTGGGAATTTCCTTCCCAATAGACTTACTGATAATAGGATTTCGCTGGTATTATTTTTTACCCATTAGTTTTACTTTATTGAAATTTTAAATTTTCGTACTTCGCGAATAATAGACAGAAGTTTTAGTAAGTTTTCCATTTATAAAATCATTTTATTGAAAAAGTACAAGGAGAGCATACATACTGGACTCGTGGTAGATCATGACCTAAACTCCCTACCAGAAGTTTAGCCAGAAACAAAGTTAATTAACTTCTCTGCATCATCATCCGAAAAAGACGTCATTTTTTTAAATACGTGTAACCTCTCTGCGGTCGCTACAACACTCGACCTGCAGTCTGCGGTGGCTGCACGCCGCAGCTGCAGTCTGCGCGCCGCGACTGCAGCCCGCAATGTCGCCGCGCTCGGAATCAATTTCATAGAGATTCATAGAAACCAGTAGTGTCGCCTGCAGTCTGCAGCTGCGGTCTGCGGTTTAGTTTGGACTTGTACCTTTACTTTAAATGCGGTTCCAAGAAAATATTTAGCTTAACTCCTAAGAGCGGTGGCATTTCAAACTTTTTAACCGACGTTGTTTATTAAATACTCCGAGAACTAGTTTGCTGGGAGTATAAATTTCAAAAGAGGAAAAATGCAGTTATTTTGATGGTTACTTTTTTAATCAAGTCAGTTTATATAATTTGCTAACCATGTTTTGATATTATGCTTTTAGTTTTAACATTTTGATATTAGTTTTCATAAAATGATACTAGTTTTTTTGTTTCTATTTCCTCATTTCATCAAATTTAAAATTGTATATCAATATTTTATACTAACTCTAAGTTTAGTAGCAAAGTGAAACATTTATCTTTTTTGACGACCTCCTTGGCCGTGTGGTTTGTACGCCGGGTTTCATGGTGTCGCCGACTTAAGAGGTCTCGGGTTTGAATCCCGGTGGGGGCAGATGTTTGTGTGACGAATACGAGCATTTGTACTCCAATCATGGATGTTTAATATGTATTTCTATATAAATATACTTATATATGTACAGCATATGTATTCTATCCGTTCCCCTAGTATCCCATAATACAAGCCTTATAGTGCTTAGCTTGGCTAATTGGTGTGAGTGTTGGAAATAATTATAATATATTTATATCTAATTGATGGCCTAGCTGTTTTACCTGTCATAACTCCTAAATCGATAAATCCTTATCAAAATATCACTATTATTTTAAATACATTCGGCGTCAAAAACTTTGACTCTAGGTTTTATGTTAGTCTTATGAACCTTTTTGTATTTTTTTGTGTAATTAATCTGTTTTTAATTAAGGTTTAATTAAGAATTTTTATTGTTTTGTAAACTTTATTGTTTTTTGCACTGTTCCAATACAAAATAATTTAATTGTTTTTTAAGGTAATGTAATGGGTTTTCAAATGACACCAATATTAGTGGGGGTAAATGCGTGTGTTTGGTGTGGTTACGATAACGCTTAAAAGTTGTTTTTACGGAGATGCGATTTTTTGACGCCGAGTGTAGTAACGTTGATTTATCGTTAGATTTCTTTCAAAATACACTTGACAGTTGACAGCGATATTGGTATCCGCAGGCGCTGCCTGTGTTTATTTGCATTGTAAGATTTAACTTTACCCAATCATTACTTATGAAAGTATAAATTATCGACATTTATTTTTCTATTTGGATTTCATAATAGAAACAAAAAATATTTTAATGCGGAATTTGGTGATCTTTTATTTCAAAGCTCGAATATATTTACAGGGGTATTCTGGAGCAGCCGCAGTTGCCGGCAATGGAAACGACACCGCTGGCGGGTATACCGCCGGAGAAGCTGACAGCGCCGAGCACCGGGATCTGTCCACCGACCACGGCCTGACCGCCAACTGAGAAGTCTCCACCGACCACGAGCTCAGCCTCGCCATTAGCGGTGAACGGTCCAGTCACGGGGATACCAGATGTAGCTGCTACGTTGGGTACGCCGACGCCGTATCCGACACCGCCGAGCGCTAGGCCAGCGTTGCTCAAACCAGCTGCGGTGACACCGGCGTTGCCGAGGCTGAGCTGGTTCAGACCAATGTTGCTGACACCAAGACCGACGTTGCTGACGCCAAGACCGTTGAGACCGACCAAACCACCACCCACGGCAGCACTAGCGAGACCGAGTCCACTCAAACCAAGGTTGCCAGTACCAGGGTAGTTAATGAGACCACCGTTTCCAAGGTATCCTTCGAGACCAGCTCTTGCGCTGCTGGTGGCTTGGACGTCAAAGTCGACTCCAGTCAAGCCCAAATTGCCATAGTTCAGGTACTGACTGTAAGCATTCTGTAAAAAAAAGAAAAACGAATGTTCAAGTGAACTATTAATTTTGTTTTAAAACATGTAAGTATTTTATCTTCTTATAATATATGGGTAAAAAAACTATCTCTCCTACTTTCAAACGAAAGGCGCAGTATTTAAAACAGGATCGAGCAAAGTAAGCTATTAAAATATACTTTCTTCAAAGAAAGTATTTACTAGAAAAAAATCTAGTCGGTACAAGTTTCAGAGAGGATTCAAACCCGCGCCTTCTGCAATCCGAACCAATCTAGTAGTTTAATCTTTAAAATTATAATATCATTCAATTTCTTGTACAGGGACTAATTTAATTTTAAGAATATAAATCAGACTGCAGAAACATTTTAATAGGAATCTTTAGTCACCATTTGGGTACGGAACCCTAATCTATGTAACTGCCAAATTAAAAGTTCGTACATTACAAGGATTATTTTAAAATTTCGAGATCAAGCGCAAAGGTGAAATTTAACAGCGATTAATTTATTTGAAAAAAAATAGGCATAAATGTTACCTGTATGAGCAGAGCCTGAAGGCAGACCAAAAAGAAAGTTGAAGAAGACATATTTGTTTAATATTCAATTAACTATCTTTGAATGATTACTCGAAAGGCAAAGCAGAACTTTTATATTCTGAATTTATGATGTTGAAATTATTGTATTCAATCAAAGTTTATTAAAAATTTTAGTACAGACAGACAGATGTAGAGATTAAACACGTGTTTGAATTACTTTCATAATTTTATTATTTATGTTATTACAGTAATACGTACACTCACAATTCTTAGAATGCGCCAATTTGTAATAGTTTTGGGTTATAAAAACTGTTACAAGCCTCACAACTATTATAGTATCGTTTTGGAAACCAAAATGGCAGCTCAAAAAGTATTCATTGTCGCTTCGGCTTTCCTCGTCCAGGTAAATAGAAAAACTTGTACATATAATATTTATTAATTTACTATGTACCATGGGCAAAATTTACTTTTTCGTTTAAATATTTAAAGTTTGTGGACGGTCACAGAACAACAGAGTAAACATCGGGGTGTTTAAATATTACGGTCCAACTTACGACAAATTGTGTTTACAACAATGTATAGTATATTATTTATTTTAATAACCAAACGAAGACACAATACTTAGCTAGTGTAGAATGAGAAACAATAACATGTTATCATCATTATATAGCCAATTATTTTTTATTTGGGATAGGCGCAAAACCATTTTGCTTTCTTTGCGATCAGCAGTCATCATCAACTTTTAGTCATATGTATGAGTGAGGTGGTAGGCAAGAAATCTTTAAACGAATCGAAAGAGCTTTCTTATATGTTACTTTGAATAAATTTCTTTTTACTTCATTTCACATTTTTTTTACAGTTTTTCCTTTTTTTGTATACCCTGTGTTAATCACCCCCTCTCGGGCATGCTTACTATTGCTTTTAATCAGCTTTCCGTACCATGAGAGAATGTGTTCTCTAATGTTAGATGGCTCATTAGTTTGATATTCAGCCCACCCGTACTCCAATAACTACTATAATATTTTGTTTTAACAGGCCGTTTTTGGACAATCCTACGTAAACGGCAATACAGTCGTGGAAAACTTCGTAGTGGGAAACAGCGGAGCAAACAACATCAACGTAGCCAACACCGGGATAAACTCCATCGGCGTTGCTAATACTGGAATCAACTCTTTGGGCCTGGCTAACACTGGCATCAAGTCTATTGGACTGGCTAACACTGGCATCAACTCTATTGGACTGGCTAACACCGGAATCAGTTCCATCGGCCTGGCTAACGCTGGACTCAGCAACGTCGGTCTGATCGGTGCAGGTCTAGGAGGTGTTGGCGTGATTGGCGGAGGATCTACCGTCGGAACAGTTGGAGCTGGATTGAACGGTGTAAACTTAAGCGTGGGTGGTCTTACTATCGGCTCGAGCGGTCCCCTTGCTGTAACCACCATCTCCCCCATTGGCCCTAGCGGACTCGCAGTGGCTTCCGAGAACGTGATCGACGGTTCTCTGCTGGTGAGCGGTTCTCTGCCTTTCTTGAGCGCGGTGTCCTTCGAGGGTGCGCTGCCGACAGCTGGGTCAGGTGTCGCCACGTGCGGCTGCGGCAACGGTGCCATCGGCATCATCAGCGAGGGCTTCCCGTCTGTCAAACCCGCTCCAATCTACTACTAGATTCTTTTCATAACCAACACAAACACACCACATTAATTTTTGAATAAAGAATATAATCAGCGTTATATACATTGTTTTTATTATGTACACACTGCTTATTAAAAAAAAACAAACCCCTGGCCAATAGAATCGCAGCGAGTATCGCTAACCGCTCAGCCAAGCGGGGTGATACTTGAAGTCCATATAATCTTTATTTTTGAAATTTGATAGCTAATCATCGCCCTATGTTTAGCCTTACTCCAATTTTTTTATTGAAATTAAGATTTAAAAAAATGCTTTAAATAACTACTAAAATTAAGAAATGATAATAAGGAGCTCGATGGCGCACGTGGTTTTCGCGTTAAGTCTACGATAGTGGAAGTTAAGCAACTTTCGCAATGGCCGGTCATGGGATGTGTGATCAAATACTCTCGATCTTCTTCGTGCTTCGGAAGTCACGTTAAGGCATTGGTTCTGGTTGCATCTGCAGTAGTTAGCATTACCCCCTGTTCCGAGCAGTCTTACCGAGTAGTCTTACCAGTCAAACTACTAGGAATTTCCTTCCCAATAGACTTACTGATAGTAAGATTTCACTGATATTATTTTTACTTTACCGTTTTTTTTTAAAACATGGACCTCGCCCTTAACACAGAGAGTAGCATTATTGCGTTTTCCATTTATTAATTTATTATATTGAAAAAGTACCAGAAAAGCATACATACTTTATTCGTGGTGGATAATGATCTAAACTGCCTGTTCCTTTCATTGGGAAGTCCTGTGCCCCATCAGTGGGGACATTAATAGATTGATGTTGATGAAGACGCCCTGGACCCGCGAGGTGAGGCATTGGTTCTGGTTACATCTGCAGTAGTTAGCATTAACCTCATGTTCCAGTAGTCTTACCAGTTTAACTACTGGGAATTTCCTTCCCAATAGACTTACTGATAGTAGGATTTCGCTGGTATTATTTTTTACCCATTAGTTTTACTTTATTGAAATTTGAAATTTTCGTACTTCGCGAATAATAGACAGTAGTTTTAGTAAGGTTTCCATTTATAAAATCATTTTATTGAAAAAGTACAAGGAGAGCGTATGCTCCAGAAACAAAGTTAATTAACTTCTCTGCATCATCATCCGAAAAAGACGTCATTTTTTTAAATACGTGTAACCTCTCTGCGGTCGCGACAACACTCGAACTGCAGTCTGCGGTGGCTGCACTTAACTCCTAAGAGTAGTGGCATTTCAAACTTTTTAACCGACGTTGTTTATAAAATACTCCGAGAACTAGGTTGCTGGGAATATAAATTTCAAAAGAGAAAAATTGCAGTTATTTTGATGGTTACTTTTTTAATCAAGTCAGTTTATATAATTTGCTAACCATGTTTTGATATTATGCTTTTAGTTTTAACATTTTGATATTAGTTTTCATAAAATGATACTAGTTTTTTTGTTTCTATTTCCTCATTTCATCAAACTTAATATTGTATGTAAATATTTTATACTAACCCGAAGTTTAGTAGCAAAGTGAAACATTTATCTTCTTTGACGACCTCCTTGGCCGTGTGGTTTGTACGCCGGGTTTCATGATGTCGCCGACTTAAAAGGTCTCGGGTTTGAATCCCGGTGGGGAAAGATGTTTGTGTGATGAATACGAGCATTTGTACTCCAGTCATGAATGTTTAATATGTATTTCTATATAAATATACTTATATATGTACAGTATATGTATTCTATCCGATACCCTAGTATCCCATAACACAAGCTTTATAGTGCTTAGCTTGGCTTATTGGTGTGAGTGTTGGAAATATTTATAATATCTTTATGTCTAATTAATGGCCTAGTTGTTTTACCTATCATAACTCCTAATTCTATAAGTCATTATCAATATGTCATTATTATTTTAAATACATTCGGCGTCAAAAAAATCGCACCTCCGCAAAAATAACTTTCAAGCGTTATTAACCCTTTACACGCCCATGTACCTTCACCAATATTGGTGAGGGTACATGCGTGAAAAATTGTCAATTTTTAAAATTGATCGCAGTGCATCGCCAAGCTCACTTGTAGTTTGCTTGCGACCACGTCAATTATACGCTTGACCAATGAAGAGCTGTTCTCTTTACAGCCGAGACGAGGGTGTGCCTTTTCTGCAACGATGGATGCAGGAGAGTGTAGAAGACGGGGAACGTTTCACTCAAGCCTGAATCCAGGAAACAGTGGAATACGGGGGCAGTATCTGTATGTTTTGGGGCGGTATGTCGGCCGATGCTAAAACCAGCCTTGTAAGCGTCTCCCAGACCGGAGGTGCTCGAGGGAAAGGATTGCTGACTGCTCACCGGTACATCACAGAGATCCTGGAAGAGCATGTTGTTCCCGATGCCGGATTTGTTGGCGAGGAGTTCACATTACAGCACGATAACGATCGCATTTATTATTTATGCGCGACTACCTTCAAGAGGTTAGGATCTCTGTTATGCAGTGGCCAGCGAGAAGTCCAGACCTGAACCCGATAGAAGACCTCTGGGACCATTTCAAATGCAATAATCGATTTCGTTATCCCGCTACCACGACTCTCCAGGAACTCGAAGAGGCCGTTATTGAGGCATGGGCCAGTATCCTTCAAGAAGAGCTCCTAAAATTGGAAACATCCATGTGGGAGCGTATGGAAGCCTTCATCCGGGGACGGGGGTGGTGACTCTAGGTTTTAGGTTAGTCTTATAAACCTTTTTGTATTTTTTTTGTGTAAATAATCTGTTTTTAATTAAGATTTAATTAATGGTTTTTATTTATTGTTTTGTAAACTTTATTGTTTTTTGCACTGTTCCAATAAAAAATAATTTAATTGTTTTTTAAGGTAATTTAATCGGTGTTCAAATGACACCAGTATTGGTGGAGGTAAATGCGTGAATTAAGGGTTACGATAACGCTTGAGTATTATAGTATAGTATTTTCGCGGAGATGCGATTTTTTGACGCCGAGTGTAGTAACGTTGATTTATCGTTAGATTACTTTCAAAATACACGTGACAGTTTACAGCGATATTGGTATCCGCAGGCGTTGCCAGTGTTAATTTGCATTGTAAGATTTAACTTTACCCAATCATTAATTATGAAAGTATAAATTATCGACATTTATTTTTCTATTTGCATTTCATAATAGAAACAAAAAATATTTTAATGCGGAATTTGGTGATGTTTTATTTCAAAGCTCGAATATATTTACAGGGGTATTCTGGAGCAGCCGCAGTTGCCGGCAATGGAAACGACACCGCTGGCGGGTATACCGCCGGAGAAGCTGACAGCGCCGAGCACCGGGATCTGTCCACCGACCACGGCCTGACCGCCAACGGCGAAGTCTCCACCGACCACGAGCTCAGCCTCGCCATTAGCGGTGAACGGGCCAGTCACGGGGATACCAGATGTAGCTGCTACGTTGGGTACGCCGACGCCGTATCCAACACCGCCGAGCGCTAGGCCAGCGTTGCTCAAACCAGCTGCGGTGACACCAGCGTTGCCGAGGCTGAGCTGGTTCAGACCGATGTTGCTGACCCCAAGACCGACGTTGCTGACGCCAAGACCGACGTTGCTGACGCCAAGACCGTTGAGACCGACCAAACCACCACCCACGGCAGCATTAGCGAGGCCGAGTCCACTCAATCCAAGGTTGCCAGTACCAGGGTAGTTAATGAGACCACCGTTTCCAAGGTATCCTTCGAGACCAGCTCTTGCGCTGCTGGTGGCTTGGACGTCAAAGTCGACGCCAGTCAAGCCCAAATTGCCATAGTTCAGGTACTGACTGTAAGCATTCTGTAAAAAAAAGAAAAACGAATGTTCAAGTGAACTATTAATTTTGTTTTAAAACATGTAAGTATTTTATCTTCTTATAATATATGGGTAAAATAACTATCTCTCCTACTTTCAAACGAAAGGCACAGTATTTAAAACAGGATCGAGCAAAGTAAGCTATGAAAATATACTTTCTTCAAAGAAAGTATTTACTAGAAAATAATCTAGTCGGTACAAGTTTCAGAGAGGATCCAAACCCGCGCCTTCTGATTCCGGACTAATCTAGTAGTTTAATCTTTAAAATTATAATATCATCAAAGGACAATGGCGAAATATTTGTTGAATTAAATCTTTAGCGTCTATAGATGTCATTATCAGAAATGTTAATAAAATAAGCTCAAAAGATTTATTAAACAATTCAGGAGGGTTGTCTAAGTCTGGAATTAAAAACTTAAAAAAGGGAATCACAATTGACTATTTATTTTTTATTTATATTATGGCTTGGCATCATGGCTTTTGAGCCATTTATTTTAAGTGATTTTAGTGATGAAGTCAACTTTAAATATGTTGTTCGTATGTTTTGCATCGCTTTACGCTTAAACTGTATTTAATTATCTATCAAAAATATCGGGGAACATTATTTTTCAATATTATACTGAAACCATAATAAAAAATCTCCCCAATACAAAAAGGGTATGGCGACAATTCTAACGAAAAAAACTATAACTGTCACTGTCATGCTTGTCATTGAATTGTTGTTGATATTGATAACATTATCGTTGCTTGTGCTTAGGTGCATGCGTATTGCAACGATTTAAATCGGCGCAGTGTTTTTTTTGTGATTTGTGTTTTTATGTGACTTAGACTGCATTTAGACTCTCGAAATCTTCCCTGCGACTGTTGAGTAGGGCTTGCCTAAGACTTCCGAATCTGATATTTCGGACGACTTCTTGCTTTGGATTTTGGACACGATTCCGTCCCATACTGTGGATTTTATTTCTTTTATCTACTATCTACGATATTGTGATCAAAGATGTGGAATAAAAAAAGTGTTTCATATTTAATTAATATCCCATCAGTACACTATTAGAAATCCTTTTTTATACTTTATTATTGCTGTGGTCATTTTCAAATTGTTAAGTACTTCTTACAGCACAGACATTGTTTTCGAACTAAATAACCCAAACCCTGGTCTGTTTAGTATTATTAAGTATTTTGACGCGGTTGGTCAGTAAGTTGGTCATTAAGTATACCTACGCCCACTGATCATACATTATAAAAAACATTTTTTTTCGTCACTAATCTACGGGCACCGTATACTTTTATAGTTCCGTTCACGTATTTTTTATTTTGATGTAAAAATACTCTTGTAAATACTTTAATAATTCGTTTTTGTATTACTTGGTACATAGTAGTACATAACCTCCAAAACTTCAAAGTAGAATATCTTTAAATCCAGATTTCCTATAATAATAGAAATGAGACGAATGAAATCGAGAATCTAAACTGTATAATTTAAGATGCAATTCATTTATAGACACAAAAAAAAATTCAACAAAAATTTGTATGGGAGTTCGCCATTGTCCTTTCTTGTACAGGGACTAATTTAATTTCAAGAATATAAATCAGACTGCAAAAACATTTTAATAGGAATCTTTAGTCACCATTTGGGTACGGAACCCTAATCTATGTAACTGCCAAATTAAAAGTTCGTACATTATAAGGATTATTTTAAAATTTCGAGATCAAGCGCAAAGGTGAAATTTAACAGCGATTAATTTATTTGAACAAAAAAATAGGCATAAATCTTACCTGGATGAGCAGAGCCTGAAGGCAGACCAAGAAGAAAGTTGAAGAAGACATATTTGTTAGTTATTCAATTAACTATCTTTGAATGATTACTCGAAAGGCAAAGCAGAACTTTTATATTCTGAATTTATGATGTTGAAATTATTGTATTCAATCAAAGTTTATTAAAATTTTAGTACAGACAGACAGATAAAGAGATTAAACACGTGTTTGAATTACTTTCATAATTTTATTATTTATGTTATCACAGTAATACGTACACACACAATTCTTTGAATGCGCCAATTTGTAATAGTTTTGGGTTATAAAAACTGTTACAAACCTCACAACTATCATAGTATCGTTTTGGAAACCAAAATGGCAGCTCAAAAAGTATTCATTGTCGCTTCGGCTTTCCTCGTCCAGGTAAATAGAAAAACTTGTACATATAATATTTATTAATTTACTATGTACCATGGGCAAAATTTACTTTTTCGTTTAAATATTTAAAGTTTGTGGACGGTCACAGAACAACAGAGTAAACATCGGGGTGTTTAAATATTACGGTCCAACTTACGACATATTGTGTTTACAACAATGTATTAGTTATTTATTATACAAGAGTGGAAAGTTCCTTTTTAACCGCGTGCTCGATTTGGATGACCGAGCAAGCGAAGGATTCTAAAGTTGAATCACGAGCGCAGCGAGTGATTCTAAATTAGAATCCTGAGCGTCAGCGAGGGAAACAAACGAGCACAAGGTGAAAAATCTTTCCACTCGAGTGCAATACGTAACTTTTCATCCCACCTCAGCGAGGAAATGACAAAATGAAAAAGAAAACAATTTATAATGACAAAATATTTAAGCAATAAAACGTGAAAAACTAGAATGGCGCGAAGCACGCAAATAAAACAAAGAAACCAAGAAGGTTCCAAATTTAAATTTTTTCACAATTTAAAAAGTTCTAATCATAAATTTGGCACCATAGAGGTTACATTAAATAGGTTTAATGACGTTTTGAATTTACAATTATATTGAGTACTCATTATATGTGATGTTCTAAATTCAAATCTACTTTGCCGCTCAAGCGAATAAAATAGAATTTTCCAGCCAGATTTCGAAGCGCAAAATTACACTTTCCGAGGTGGTGGGATGAAAAGTATATTATTTATTTTAATAACCGAACGAAGACACAATACTTAGCTAGTGTAGAATGAGAAACAATAACATGTAATCATCATTATATGGCTAATTATTTTTTATTTGGGATCGGCGCAAAACCATTTTGCTTTCTTTGCAATCAGCAGTCATCATCAACTTTTTGTCATATGTTTGAGGTGGTAGGCAAGAAATCTTTAAACGAATCGAAAGAGCTTTCTTATATGTTACTTTGAATAAATTTCTTTTCACTTCATTTCACATTTTTTTTACAGTTTTTCCTTTCTTTGTATACCCTGTGTTAATCACCCCCTCTCGGGCATGCTTACTATTGTTTCTAATCAACTTTCCGTACCATGAGAGAATGTGTTCTCTAATGTTAGATGGCTCATTAGTTTGACATTCAGCCCACCCGTACTCCAATAACTCATTAACTACTATAATATTTTGTTTTAACAGGCCGTTTTTGGACAATCCTACGTAAACGGCAATACGGTCGTGGAAAACTTCGTAGTGGGAAACAGCGGAGCAAACAACATCAACGTAGCCAACACCGGGATAAACTCCATCGGCGTTGCTAATACTGGAATCAACTCTTTGGGCCTGGCTAACACTGGAATCAACTCTATTGGACTGGCTAACACTGGCATCAACTCTATTGGACTGGCTAACACCGGAATCAGTTCCATCGGCCTGGCTAACGCTGGACTCAGCAACGTCGGTCTGATCGGTGCAGGTCTAGGAGGTGTTGGCGTGATTGGCGGAGGATCTACCGTCGGAACAGTTGGAGCTGGATTGAACGGTGTAAACTTAAGCGTGGGCGGTCTTACTATCGGATCGAGCGGTCCCCTTGCTGTAACCACCATCTCCCCCATTGGCCCTAGCGGACTCGCAGTGGCTTCCGAGAACGTGATCGACGGTTCTCTGCTGGTGAGCGGTTCTCTGCCTTTCTTGAGCGCGGTGTCCTTCGAGGGTGCGCTGCCGACAGCTGGGTCAGGTGTCGCCACGTGCGGCTGCGGCAACGGTGCCATCGGCATCATCAGCGAGGGCTTCCCGTCTGTCAAACCCGCTCCAATCTACTACTAGATTCTTTTCATAACCAACACAAACACACCACATTAATTTTTGAATAAAGAATATAATCTGCGTTATATACATTGTTTTTACTATGTTCACACTGCTTATTACAAAAAAAAAACAAACCCCGGGCCAATAGAATCGCAGCGAGAATCGCTAACCGCTCAGCCAAGCGGGGTGATACTTGAAGTCCATATAATCTTTATTTTTGAAATTTGATAGCTAATCATCGACCAATATTTTGGCCTTACTCCCTTTTTTTTATTGAAATTAAGATTTAAAAAATGCTTTAGATTACTCCTAAAATTAAGAAATGATAATAAGGAGCTCGATGGCTCACGTGGTTTTCGCGTTAAGTCTACGATAGTGGAAGTTAAGCAACTTTCGCAATGGCCGGTCATGGTATCGGTGATCAAATACTCTTTCTTCGTTCGTCGAATTCGTGCTTCGGAAGTCACGTTAAGGCATTGGTTCTGGTTGCATCTGCAGTAGTTAGCATCACCTCCTGTTCCCAGCAGTCTTACCGAGTAGTCTTACCAGTCAAACTACTAGGAATTTCCTTCCCAATAGACTTACTGATAATAAGATTTCGCTGATATTATTTTTACTTATTTTTGTTTAAAACATGGACCTCGCCCTTAACACAGACAGTAGCATTATTGCGTTTTCCATTTATTAATTAATTATATTGAACAAGTACCAGAAGAGCATACATACTTTATTCGTGGTGGATAATGATCTAAACTGCCTGTTCCTTTCATTGGGAAGTCCTGTGCCCCATCTGTGGGGACATTAATAGATTGATGTTGATGAAGACGCCCTGGACCCGCGAGGTGAGGCATTGGTTCTGGTTACATCTGCAGTAGTTAGCATTAACCTCATGTTCCAGTAGTCTTACCAGTTTAACTACTGGGAATTTCCTTCCCAATAGACTTACTGATAGTAGGATTTCGCTGGTATTATTTTTTACCCATTAGTTTTACTTTATTGAAATTTGAAATTTTCGTACTTCGCGAATAATAGACAGTAGTTTTAGTAAGGTTTCCATTTATAAAATCATTTTATTGAAAAAGTACAAGGAGAGCGTATGCTCCAGAAACAAAGTTAATCAACTTCTCTGCATCATCATCCGAAAAAGACGTCATTTTTTTAAATACGTGTAAACTCTCTGCGGTCGCGACAACACTCGAACTGCAGTCTACGGTGGCTGCACTTAACTCCTAAGAGTGGTGGCATTTCAAAATTTTTAACCGACGTTGTTTATAAAATACTCCGAGAACTAGTTTGCTGGGAATATAAATTTCAAAAGAGGAAAATTGCAGTTATTTTGATGGTTACTTTTTTAATCAAGTCAGTTTATATAATTTGCTAACCATGTTTTGATATTATGCTTTTAGTTTTAACATTTTGATATTAGTTTTCATAAAATGATACTAGTTTTTTTGTTTCTATTTCCTCATTTCATCAAATTTAAAATTGTATATAAATATTTTATACTAACTCTAAGTTTAATAGCAAAGTTAAACATTTACCTTTTTTGGGTTTCATGTTGTCGCCGACTTAAGAGGTCTCGGGTTCGAATTCCGGTGGGGGCAGATGTTTGTGTGATGAATACGAGCATTGGATGGATGTTTAATATGTATTTCTATATAAATATACTTATATATATACAGTATATATGTATTCTATCCGTTACCCTAGTATCCCATAACACAAGCCTTATAGTGCTTAGCTTGACTAATTGGTGTGAGTGTTGGAAATATTTATATTATATTTATATCTAATTGATGTCCAGCTAGGACAGTTTTAGCTATCATAACTCCTAAATCTATAAATCCTTATCAAAATGTCACTATTATTTTAAATAAATTCGGCGTCAAAAAAATCGCACCTCCGCAAAAATAACTTTCAAGCGTTATTATCCCTTTACACGCGCAAGTACCTCCACCAATATTGGAGAGGGTACATGCGTGACAAATTGTCAATTTTTAAAATTGACCGCAGTGTATCGCCGAGCTCACTTGTAGTTTGCTGGCGACCATGTCAATTATACCACTGACCAGTGGAGAGCTGTTCTCTTCACAGACGAGACGAGAGTGTGCCTTTTCTGCAACGATGGATGCAGAAGAGTGTACAGAAGACAGGGTGAACGTTTCGCCCAAGCCTGCATCCAGGAAACGGTGCAATACGGGGGTAGTTTTTGTATGTTTTGGGGCGGTATGTCGGCAGACGCCAAAACCAGCCTTGTAAGCGTCTCCCAGGCTGGAGGTGCTCGCAGGCAAGGATCGCTGACTGCTCACCGATACATCACAGCGATCCTGGAAGAGCATGTTGTTCCCTATGCCGGATTTGTTGGCGAGGGGTTCACATTACTGCACGATAACGATCGCATTCATTATTTGTCAGCGACTACCTTCAAGAGGTTAGGATCTCTGTCATGCAGTGGTCAGCGAGAAGTCCAGACCTGAACCCGATAGAACACCTCTGGGACCATTTCAAATGCAATGTTCGATCTCGTGATCCCGCTACCACGACTCTCCAGGAACTCGAAGAGGCCGTTTTTGAGGCATGGGCCAGTATCCCGCAAGAAGAGCTCCTAAAATTGGTAAGATCCATGAGGGAGCGTATGGAAGCCTTCATCCGGGAAAAGGGGGGGGGGGGGGGTGACTCTAGGTTTAAGGTTAGTCTTAAGAAACTTTTTGTATTTTTTTTTGTAATTATTAAGGTTTAATTAAGGATTTTTATTGTTTTGTTAACTTTATTGTTGTTTGCACTGTTCCAATAAAAAATAATTTAATTGTTTTTTTAGGTTATTTAATGGGTTTTCAAATGACACCAATATTGGTGGAGGTAAATGCGTGAATTAAGATAACGCTTGAAAGTTATTTTCGCAGAGATGCGATTTTTTGACGCCGAGTGTAGTAACGTTGATTTATCGTTAGATTACTTTCAAAATACACTTGACAGTTTACAGCGATATTGGTATCCGCAGGCGCTGCCAGTGTTAATTTGCATTGTAAGATTTAACTTTACCCAATCATTACTTATGAAAGTATAAATTATCGACATTTATTTTTCTATTTGCATTTCATAATAGAAACAAAAAATATTTTAATGCGGAATTTGGTGATCTTTTATTTCAAAGCTCGAATATATTTACAGGGGTATTCTGGAGCAGCCGCAGTTGCCGGCAATGGAAACGACACCACTGGCGGGTATACCGCCGGAGAAGCTGACAGCGCCGAGCACCGGGATCTGTCCACCGACCACGGCCTGACCGCCAACTGAAAAGTCTCCACCGACCACGAGCTCAGCCTCGCCATTAGCGGTGAACGGTCCAGTCACGGGGATACCAGATGTAGCTGCTACGTTGGGTACGCCGACGCCGTATCCGACACCGCCGAGCGCTAGGCCAGCGTTGCTCAAACCAGCTGCGGTGATACCGGCGTTGCCCAAGCTCAGTTGGTTCAGACCGATGTTGCTGACCCCAAGACCGACGTTGCTGACGCCAAGACCGTTAAGACCGATCAAACTACCACCCACAGCAGCATTAGCGAGACCGAGTCCACTCAAACCAAGGTTGCCAGTACCAGGGTAGTTAATGAGACCACCGTTTCCAAGGTATCCTTCGAGACCAGCTCTTGCGCTGCTGGTGGCTTGGACGTCAAAGTCGACGCCAGTCAAGCCCAAATTGCCATAGTTCAGGAACTGACTGTAAGCATTCTGTAAAAAAATTCAAAACATGATTCAAGTCTCCTTACCTATTAATTTTGTATTTAAACAATTAGGTATTTTATCTTCTTATTATATATGGGTACAAAAACTATCTCTCCTACTTTCAAACGAAAGCTTCCGTACCATTGTAGGCACAGTATTTAAAACAGGATCGAACAAAGTAAGCAATAAAATATACTTTCTTCAAAGAAAGCGTTAACTATAAAGAAATCTAGTCGGTACAAGTTTCAGAGAGGATACAAACCCGCGCCTACTGCAATCCAGACCGATCTAGCAGTTTAATCCTTAAAATTATAATATTATCAAATTTCTTTTACGGCGACTAATTTAATTCCAAGAATAAATCAGACTGCAGAAACATTTTAATAGGAATCTTTCCGTACCCAAATGGTGACTATTTAGGTACGGTACTCTAATCTATGTAACTGCCAAATTACATGTAAGTACATTACAAGGATTATTTTAAAATTTCGCGATCAAGCGCAAAGGTGAAATTTAACAGCGATTAATTTATTTGAACAAAAAAATAGGCATAAATCTTACCTGGATGAGCAGAGCCTGAAGGCAGACCAAAAAGAAAGTTGAAGAAGACATATTTGTTTAATTCAATTAAGTATCTTTGAATGATTACTCGAAAGTCAAAACAGAACTTTTATATTATGTATTTATGATGTTGAAATTATTGTATTCAATCAAAGTTTATTAAAATTTTAGTACCGACAGACAGATAAAGAAATTAAACACGTGTTTGGATTACTTTCATAATTTTATTATTTATGTTATCACAGTAATACGTACACACACAATTCTTAGAATGCGCCAATTTGTAATAGTTTTGGGTTATAAAAACTGTTACAAGCGTCACAACTATCATAGTATCGTTTTGGAAACCAAAATGGCAGCTCAAAAAGTATTCATTGTCGCTTCGGCTTTCCTCGTCCAGGTAAATAGAAAAACTTGTACATGTAATATTTATTAATTTACTATGCACCATTGGCAAAATTTCCTTTTTCGTTTAAATATTTAAAGTTTCTGGACGGTCACAGGACAACAGAGTAATCATCGGGGTATTTAAATATTTCGGTCCAACTTACGACTTATTGTGTTTATAACAATGCATATTGTTTATTTTGTGAACCAAATGAAAACAATACTTAGCTAGTGTAGAATGAGAAAGAGTAACATGTAATCATCATTATATGGCCAATTCTCTTTTATTTGGGATCGGCGCAAAACGATTTTGCTTTTTTTGCGATCAGCGGTCATCATCAACTTTTTGTCATATGTTAGAGGTGGTAGGCAAGAAATCTTTAAACGAATCGAAAGAGATTTCTCATTTATGTCACTTTATATAAATTTCTTTTCACTTCATTTCACATATTTTTTCACAGTCTTTCCTTTCCTTGTATACACTGTGTTCATCACCCCCTCTCACGCTAGCTTACTATTGCTTATATTAACTTTTATGTTAGATGGCTCAATTGTTTGACATTCAGCCCACCCGTTCTCCAATAACTCATTAACTACTATAATATTTTGTTTTAACAGGCCGTTTTTGGACAATCCTACGTAAATGGCAATACAGTCGTGGAAAACTTCGTAGTGGGAAACAGCGGAGCAAACAACATCAACGTAGCCAACACCGGGATAAACTCCATCGGCGTTGCTAATACTGGAATCAACTCTTTGGGCCTGGCTAACACTGGAATCAACTCTATTGGGCTGGCTAACACTGGCATCAACTCTATTGGACTGGCTAACACCGGAATCAGTTCCATCGGCCTGGCTAACGCTGGACTCAGCAACGTCGGTCTGATCGGTGCAGGTCTAGGAGGTGTTGGCGTGATTGGCGGAGGATCTACCGTCGGAACAGTTGGAGCTGGATTGAACGGTGTAAACTTAAGCGTGGGCGGTCTTACTTTCGGCTCGAGCGGTCCCCTTGCTGTAACCACCATCTCCCCCATTGGCCCTAGCGGACTCGCAGTGGCTTCCGAGAACGTGATCGACGGTTCTCTGCTGGTGAGCGGTTCTCTTCCTTTCTTGAGCGCGGTGTCCTTCGAGGGTGCGCTGCCGACAGCTGGGTCAGGTGTCGCCACGTGCGGCTGCGGCAACGGTGCCATCGGCATCATCAGCGAGGGCTTCCCGTCTGTCAAACCCGCTCCAATCTACTACTAGATTCTTTTCATAACCAACACAAACACACCACATTAATTTTTGAATAAAGAATATAATCAGCGTTATATACATTGTTTTTATTATGTACACACTGCTTATTAAAAAAAAACAAACCCCTGGCCAATAGAATCGCAGCGAGTATCGCTAACCGCTCAGCCAAGCGGGGTGATACTTGAAGTCCATATAATCTTTATTTTTGAAATTTGATAGCTAATCATCGCCCTATGTTTGGCCTTAGTCCATTTTTTTATTGAAATTAAGATTTAAAAAAATGCTTTAAATAACTACTCAAATTAAGAAATGATAATAAGGAGCTCGATGGCGCACGTAGTTTTTGCGTTAAATCTACGATAGTGGAAGTTAAGCAACTTTCGCAATGGCCGGTCATTGGATGGATGATCAAATACTCTCTAGCCTCTTCGTGCTTCGGAAGTCACGTTAAGGCATTGGTTCTGGTTGCATCTGCATACCCCCTGTTCCGAGCAGTCTTACCGAGTAGTCTTACCAGTCAAACTACTAGGAATTTCCTTACTGATAGTAAGATTTCGCTGATATTATTTTTACTTTACCGATTTTTTTTAAAACATGGACCTCGCCCTTAACACAGACAGTAGCATTATTGCGTTTTCCATTTATTAATTTATTATATTGAAAAAGTACTAGAAGAGCATACATACTTTATTCGTGGTAGATAATGATTTAAACTGCCTGTTCCTTTCATTGGGAAGTCCTGTGCCCCATCTGTGGGGACATTAATAGATTGATGTTGATGAAGACGCCCTGGACCCGCGAGGTAAGGCATTGGTTCTGGTTACATCTGCAGTAGTTAGCATTAACCTCATGTTCCAGTAGTCTTACCAGTGGAACTACTGGGAATTTCCTTCCCAATAGACTTACTGATAATAGGATTTCGCTGGTATTATTTTTTACCCATTAGTTTTACTTTATTGAAATTTTAAATTTTCGTACTTCGCGAATAATAGACAGAAGTTTTAGTAAGTTTTCCATTTATAAAATCATTTTATTGAAAAAGTACAAGGAGAGCATACATACTGGACTCGTGGTAGATCATGACCTAAACTCCCTACCAGAAGTTTAGCCAGAAACAAAGTTAATTAACTTCTCTGCATCATCATCCGAAAAAGACGTCATTTTTTTAAATACGTGTAACCTCTCTGCGGTCGCTACAACACTCGACCTGCAGTCTGCGGTGGCTGCACGCCGCAGCTGCAGTCTGCGCGCCGCGACTGCAGCCCGCAATGTCGCCGCGCTCGGAATCAATTTCATAGAGATTCATAGAAACCAGTAGTGTCGCCTGCAGTCTGCAGCTGCGGTCTGCGGTTTAGTTTGGACTTGTACCTTTACTTTAAATGCGGTTCCAAGAAAATATTTAGCTTAACTCCTAAGAGCGGTGGCATTTCAAACTTTTTAACCGACGTTGTTTATTAAATACTCCGAGAACTAGTTTGCTGGGAGTATAAATTTCAAAAGAGGAAAAATGCAGTTATTTTGATGGTTACTTTTTTAATCAAGTCAGTTTATATAATTTGCTAACCATGTTTTGATATTATGCTTTTAGTTTTAACATTTTGATATTAGTTTTCATAAAATGATACTAGTTTTTTTGTTTCTATTTCCTCATTTCATCAAATTTAAAATTGTATATCAATATTTTATACTAACTCTAAGTTTAGTAGCAAAGTGAAACATTTATCTTTTTTGACGACCTCCTTGGCCGTGTGGTTTGTACGCCGGGTTTCATGGTGTCGCCGACTTAAGAGGTCTCGGGTTTGAATCCCGGTGGGGGCAGATGTTTGTGTGACGAATACGAGCATTTGTACTCCAATCATGGATGTTTAATATGTATTTCTATATAAATATACTTATATATGTACAGCATATGTATTCTATCCGTTCCCCTAGTATCCCATAATACAAGCCTTATAGTGCTTAGCTTGGCTAATTGGTGTGAGTGTTGGAAATAATTATAATATATTTATATCTAATTGATGGCCTAGCTGTTTTACCTGTCATAACTCCTAAATCGATAAATCCTTATCAAAATATCACTATTATTTTAAATACATTCGGCGTCAAAAACTTTGACTCTAGGTTTTATGTTAGTCTTATGAACCTTTTTGTATTTTTTTGTGTAATTAATCTGTTTTTAATTAAGGTTTAATTAAGAATTTTTATTGTTTTGTAAACTTTATTGTTTTTTGCACTGTTCCAATACAAAATAATTTAATTGTTTTTTAAGGTAATGTAATGGGTTTTCAAATGACATCAATATTAGTGGGGGTAAATGCGTGTGTTTGGTGTGGTTACGATAACGCTTGAAAGTTGTTTTTACGGAGATGCGATTTTTTGACGCCGAGTGTAGTAACGTTGATTTATCGTTAGATTTCTTTCAAAATACACTTGACAGTTGACAGCGATATTGGTATCCGCAGGCGCTGCCTGTGTTTATTTGCATTGTAAGATTTAACTTTACCCAATCATTACTTATGAAAGTATAAATTATCGACATTTATTTTTCTATTTGGATTTCATAATAGAAACAAAAAATATTTTAATGCGGAATTTGGTGATCTTTTATTTCAAAGCTCGAATATATTTACAGGGGTATTCTGGAGCAGCCGCAGTTGCCGGCAATGGAAACGACACCGCTGGCGGGTATACCGCCGGAGAAGCTGACAGCGCCGAGCACCGGGATCTGTCCACCGACCACGGCCTGACCGCCAACTGAGAAGTCTCCACCGACCACGAGCTCAGCCTCGCCATTAGCGGTGAACGGTCCAGTCACGGAGATACCAGATGTAGCTGCTACGTTGGGTACGCCGACGCCGTATCCGACACCGCCGAGCGCTAGGCCAGCGTTGCTCAAACCAGCTGCGGTGACACCGGCGTTGCCGAGGCTGAGCTGGTTCAGACCAATGTTGCTGACACCAAGACCGACGTTGCTGACGCCAAGACCGTTGAGACCGACCAAACCACCACCCACGGCAGCATTAGCGAGACCGAGTCCACTCAAACCAAGGTTGCCAGTACCAGGGTAGTTAATGAGACCACCGTTTCCAAGGTATCCTTCGAGACCAGCTCTTGCGCTGCTGGTGGCTTGGACGTCAAAGTCGACTCCAGTCAAGCCCAAATTGCCATAGTTCAGGTACTGACTGTAAGCATTCTGTAAAAAAAAGAAAAACGAATGTTCAAGTGAACTATTAATTTTGTTTTAAAACGTGTAAGTATTTTATCTTCTTATAATATATGGGTAAAAAAACTATCTCTCCTACTTTCAAACGAAAGGCGCAGTATTTAAAACAGGATCGAGCAAAGTAAGCTATTAAAATATACTTTCTTCAAAGAAAGTATTTACTAGAAAAAAATCTAGTCGGTACAAGTTTCAGAGAGGATTCAAACCCGCGCCTTCTGCAATCCGGACCAATCTAGTAGTTTAATCTTTAAAATTATAATATCATTCAATTTCTTGTACAGGGACTAATTTAATTTCAAGAATATAAATCAGACTGCAGAAACATTTTAATAGGAATCTTTAGTCACCATTTGGGTACGGAACCCTAATCTATGTAACTGCCAAATTAAAAGTTCGTACATTACAAGGATTATTTTAAAATTTCGAGATCAAGCGCAAAGGTGAAATTTAACAGCGATTAATTTATTTGAAAAAAAATAGGCATAAATGTTACCTGTATGAGCAGAGCCTGAAGGCAGACCAAAAAGAAAGTTGAAGAAGACATATTTGTTACTTATTCAATTAATTATCTTTGAATGATTACTCGAAAGGCAAAGCAGAACTTTTATATTCTGAATTTATGATGTTGAAATTATTGTATTCAATCAAAGTTTATTAAAAATTTTAGTACAGACAGACAGATGTAGAGATTAAACACGTGTTTGAATTACTTTCATAATTTTATTATTTATGTTATCACAGTAATACGTACACTCACAATTCTTAGAATGCGCCAATTTGTAATAGTTTTGGGTTATAAAAACTGTTACAAGCCCCACAACTATCATAGTATCGTTTTGGAAACCAAAATGGCAGCTCAAAAAGTATTCATTGTCGCTTCGGCTTTCCTCGTCCAGGTAAATAGAAAAAAATGTACATATAATATTTATTAATTTACTATGTACCATGGGCAAAATTTACTTTTTCGTTTAAATATTTAAAGTTTGTGGACGGTCACAGAACAACAGAGTAAACATCGGGGAATTTAAATATTACGGTTCAACTTATGACTTATTGTGTTATAACAATGTATATTATTTCTTTTATGAACCAAACGAAGACACAATACTTAGCTAGTGTAGAATGAGAAACAGTAATATATAATCATCATTATAAAGCCAATTCTCTTTTATTTGGGATCGGCGTAAAACGATTTTGCTTTCTTTGCGATCAGCGGTCATCATCAATTTTTGTCATATGTTTGAGGTGGTAGGCAAGAAATCTTTTAACGAACCGAAAGAGCTTACTATTGCTTCTAATCAACTATCCGTTCCATGAGAGAATGTGTTCTCTAATGTTAGATGGCTCATTAGTTTGAGATTCAGCCCACCCGTACTCCAATAACTCATTAACTACTATAATATTTTGTTTTAACAGGCCGTTTTTGGACAATCCTACGTAAACGGCAATACAGTCGTGGAAAACTTCGTAGTGGGAAACAGCGGAGCAAACAACATCAACGTAGCCAACACCGGGATAAACTCCATCGGCGTTGCTAATACTGGAATCAACTCTTTGGGCCTGGCTAACACTGGCATCAACTCTATTGGACTGGCTAACACTGGCATCAACTCTATTGGACTGGCTAACACCGGAATCAGTTCCATCGGCCTGGCTAACGCTGGACTCAGCAACGTCGGTCTGATCGGTGCAGGTCTAGGAGGTGTTGGCGTGATTGGCGGAGGATCTACCGTCGGAACAGTTGGAGCTGGATTGAACGGTGTAAACTTAAGCGTGGGCGGTCTTACTATCGGCTCGAGCGGTCCCCTTGCTGTAACCACCATCTCCCCCATTGGCCCTAGCGGACTCGCAGTGGCTTCCGAGAACGTGATCGACGGTTCTCTGCTGGTGAGCGGTTCTCTGCCTTTCTTGAGCGCGGTGTCCTTCGAGGGTGCGCTGCCGACAGCTGGGTCAGGTGTCGCCACGTGCGGCTGCGGCAACGGTGCCATCGGCATCATCAGCGAGGGCTTCCCGTCTGTCAAACCCGCTCCAATCTACTACTAGATTCTTTTCATAACCAACACAAACACACCACATTAATTTTTGAATAAAGAATATAATCTGCGTTATATACATTGTTTTTACTATGTTCACACTGCTTATTACAAAAAAAAACAAACCCCGGGCCAATAGAATCGCTAACCGCTCAGCCAAGCGGGGTGATACTTGAAGTCCATATAATCTTTATTTTTGAAATTTGATAGCTAATCATCGACCAATATTTTGGCCTTACTCCCTTTTTTTTATTGAAATTAAGATTTAAAAAATGCTTTAGATTACTCCTAAAATTAAGAAATGATAATAAGGAGCTCGATGGCTCACGTGGTTTTCGCGTTAAGTCTACGATAGTGGAAGTTAAGCAACTTTCGCAATGGCCGGTCATGGTATCGGTGATCAAATACTCTTTCTTCGTTCGTCGAATTCGTGCTTCGGAAGTCACGTTAAGGCATTGGTTCTGGTTGCATCTGCAGTAGTTAGCATCACCTCCTGTTCCCAGCAGTCTTACCGAGTAGTCTTACCAGTCAAACTACTAGGAATTTCCTTCCCAATAGACTTACTGATAATAAGATTTCGCTGATATTATTTTTACTTATTTTTTTTTAAAACATGGACCTCGCCATTAACACAGACAGCAGCATTATTGAGTTTTCCATTTATTAATTCATTATATTGAAAAAGTACCAGGGGAGCATACATACTTTACTCGCGGTGGATCATGATCTAAACGCCTATTCCTTCCATTGGGAACTCCTGTGCCCCATCTGTGGGGTCATTAATAGATTGATGGTGATGAAGACGCCTTGCACCCGCGAGGTAAGGCATTGGTTCTGGTTATATCTGCAGTAGTTAGCATTAACCTCATGTTCCAGTAGTCTTACCAGTTTAACTACTGGGAATTTCCTTCCCAATAGACTTACTGATAGTAGGATTTCGCTGGTATTATTTTTTACCCATTAATTTTACTTGATTGAAATTTGAAATTTTCGTACTTCGCGAATAATAGACAGTAGTTTTAGTAAGGTTTCCATTTATAAAATCATTTTATTGAAGAAGTACAAGGAGAGCGTATGCTCCAGAAACAAAGTTAATCAACTTCTCTGCATCATCATCCGAAAAAGACGTCATTTTTTTAAATACGTGTAACCTCTCTGCGGTCGCGACAACACTGCAGTCTGCGGTGGCTGCACTTAACTCCTAAGAGTGGTGGCATTTCAAACTTTTTAACCGACGTTGTTTATAAAATACTCCGAGAACTAGTTTGCTGGGAATATAAATTTCAAACGAGGAAAATTATTTTGATGGTTACTTTTTTAATCAAGTCATTTTATATAATTTGCTAACCATGTTTTGATATTATGCTTTTAGTTTTAACATTTTGATATTAGTTTTCATAAAATGATACTAGTTTTTTGTTTCTATTTCCTCATTTCATCAAACTTAATATTGTATGTAAATATTTTATACTAACCCTAAGTTTAGTAGCAAAGTGAAACATTTATCTTCTTTGACGACCTCCTTGGCCGTGTGGTTTGTACGCCGGGTTTCATGATGTCGCCGACTTAAAAGGTCTCGGGTTCGAATCCCGGTGGGGAAAGATGTTTGTGTGATGAATACGAGCATTTGTACTCCAGTCATGGATGTATAATATGTATTTCTATATAAATATACTTATATATGTACAGTATATGTATTCTATCCGATACCCTAGTATCCCATAACACAAGCCTTATAGTGCTTAGCTTGGCTAATTGGTGTGAGTGTTGAAAATTTTTATATTATATTTATATCTAATTGATGGCCTAGCTGTTTTACCTATCATAACTCCTAAATCGATAAATCCTTATCAAAATGTCACTATTATTTTAAATACACTCGGCGTCAAAAAAATCGCACCTCCGCAAAAACAACTTTCAAGCGTTATTAACCCTTTACACGCGCATGTACCTCCACCAATATTGGTGAGGGTACATGCGTGAAAAATTGACAATTTTTAAAATTGATCGCAGTGCATCGCCGAGCTCACTTGTAGTTTGCTTGCGACCACGTCAATTATACGCTTGACCAATGAAGAGCTGTTCTCTTTACAGCCGAGACGAGGGTGTGCCTTTTCTGCAACGATGGATGCAGGAGAGTGTAGAAGACGGGGAACGTTTCACTCAAGCCTGCATCCAGGAAACAGTGGAATACGGGGGCAGTATCTGTATGTTGACTCTAGGTTTTAGGTTAGTCTTATAAACCTTTTTGTATTTTTTTTGTGTAAATAATCTGTTTTTAATTAAGAATGTTTTTTATTTATTGTTTTGTAAACTTTATTGTTTTTTTGCACTGTTCCAATAAAAAATAATTTAATTGTTTTTTAAGGTAATTTAATCGGTTTTCAAATGACACCAGTATTGGTGGAGGTAAATGCGTGAATTAAGGGTTACGATAACGCTTGAAAGTTATGTTCGCAGAGATGCGATTTTTTTTCGCCGAGTGTAGTAACGTTGATTTATCGTTAGATTACTTTCAAAATACACATGACAGTTTACAGCGATATTGGTATCCGCAGGCGTTGCCAGTGTTAATTTGCATTGTAAGATTTAACTTTACCCAATCATTACTTATGAAAGTATAAATTATCGACATTTATTTTTCTATTTGGATTTCATAATAGAAACAAAAAATATTTTAATGCGGTATTTGGTGATCTTTTATTTCAAAGCTCGAATATATTTACAGGGGTATTCTGGAGCAGCCGCAGTTGCCGGCAATGGAAACGACACCGCTGGCGGGTATACCGCCGGAGAAGCTGACAGCGCCGAGCACCGGGATCTGTCCACCGACCACGGCCTGACCGCCAACTGAGAAGTCTCCACCGACCACGAGCTCAGCCTCGCCATTAGCGGTGAACGGGCCAGTCACGGGGATACCAGATGTAGCTGCTACGTTGGGTACGCCGACGCCGTATCCAACACCGCCGAGCGCTAGGCCAGCGTTGCTCAAACCAGCTGCGGTGACACCAGCGTTGCCGAGGCTGAGCTGGTTCAGACCGATGTTGCTGACACCAAGACCGACGTTGCTGACGCCAAGACCGACGTTGCTGACGCCAAGACCGACGTTGCTGGCGCCAAGACCGTTAAGACCGACCAAACCACCACCCACGGCAGCATTAGCGAGGCCGAGTCCACTCAATCCAAGGTTGCCAGTACCAGGGTAGTTAATGAGACCACCGTTTCCAAGGTATCCTTCGAGGCCAGCTCTTGCGCTGCTGGTGGCTTGGACGTCAAAGTCGACGCCAGTCAAGCCCAAATTGCCATAGTTCAGGAACTGACTGTAAGCATTCTGTAAAAAAAAGAAAAACGAATGTTCAAGTTAACTATTAATTTTGTTTTTAAATATGTAAGTATTTTATCTTCTTATAATGTATGGTTACAAAAACTATCTCTCCTACTTTCAAACGAAAGCTTCCGTACTATTGTAGGCATAGTATTTAAAACAGGATCGAACAAAGTAAGCAATAAAATATACTTTCTTCAAAGAAAGTGTTAACTATAAAAAAATCTAGTCGGTACAAGTTTCAGAGAGGATTCAAACCCGCGCCTACTGCAATCCAGACCGATCTAGCAGTTTAATCCTTAAAATTATAATATTATCAAATTTCTTGTACGGCGACTAATTTAATTTCAAGAATAAATCAGACTGCAGAAACATTTTAATAGGAATCTTTAGTCACCATTTGGGTACGGAACTCTAATCTATGTAACTGCCAAATTACAAGTTAGTACATTACAAGGATTATTTGAAAATTTCGCGATCAAGCGCAAAGGTGAAATTTAACAGCGATTAATTTATTTGAACAAAAAAATAGACATAAATCTTACCTGGATGAGCAGAGCCTGAAGGCAGACCAAAAAGAAAGTTGAAGAAGACATATTTGTTTAATATTCAATTAACTATCTTTGAATGATTACTCGAAAGTCAAAGCAGAACTTTTATATTATGCATTTATGATGTTGAAATTATAGTATTCAATCAAAGTTTATTAAAATTTTTGTACCGACAGACAGATAAAGAAATTAAACACGTGTTTGAATTACTTTCATAATTTTATTATTTATGTTATCACAGTAATACAATAAGTACACACACAATTCTTAGAATGCGCCAATTTGTAATAGTTTTGGGTTATAAAAACTGTTACAAGCCTCACAACTATCATAGTATCGTTTTGGAAACCAAAATGGCAGCTCAAAAAGTATTCATTGTCGCTTCGGCTTTCCTCGTCCAGGTAAATAGAAAAACTTGTACATATAATATTTATTAATTTACTATGTACCATGGGCAAAATTTACTTTTTCGTTTAAATATTTAAAGTTTGTGGACGTTCACAGAACCACAGAGTAAATAAACATCAGGGTCTAAAGAAAATATAACTAGAAAAAATTCCACGCGGACCAGGCAGCAGACGGGACTCGAACCCGCACCCTTCGCAATCCGGGCGAATGCACTGACCAATTATGCTACCGCGGCCCTCACGGACCGCGTCGAAATTCCTTCTAGCTATTCTTAAGCTGCAAGGCAGCGCCATCTCTTCGCGTTATAGGTAAACCCACAATGTCAAATGAATACTTTTACAAGTATTAAACATTTGAAAGAAGAAATAGCAATTATAGTTATAATTTTTATTATTTTAAAGCATGTAACTGCTTGATGTTTAAATCTAAAGAAAATATAACTAGAAAAAATTCCACGCGGACCAGGCAGCAGACGGGACTCGAACCCGCACCCTTCGCAATCCGGGCGAATGCACTGACCAATTATGCTACCGTGGCCCTCACGGACCGCGTCGAAATTCCTTCTAGCTATTCTTAAGCTGCAAGGCAGCGCCATCTCTTCGCATTATAGGTAAACCCACAATGTCAGTTTTCAGTATTTGGTCAGTGCATTCGCCCGGATTGCGAAGGGTGCGGGTTCGAGTCCCGTCTGCTGCCTGGTCCGCGTGGAATTTTTTCTAGTTATATTTTCTTTAGATTTAAACATCAAGCAGTTACATGCTTTAAAAATAATAAAAATTATAACTATAATTGCTATTTCTTCTTTCAAATGTTTAATACTTGTAAAAGTATTCATTTGACATTGTGGGTTTACCTATAATGCGAAGAGATGGCGCTGCCTTGCAGCTTAAGAATAGCTAGAAGGAATTTCGACGCGGTCCGTGAGGGCCGCGGTAGCATAATTGGTCAGTGCATTCGCCCGGATTGCGAAGGGTGCGGGTTCGAGTCCCGTCTGCTGCCTGGTCCGCGTGGAATTTTTTCTAGTTATATTTTCTTTAGATTTAAACATCAAGCAGTTACATGCTTTAAAAATAATAAAAATTATAACTATAATTGCTATTTCTTCTTTCAAATGTTTAATACTTGTAAAAGTATTCATTTGACATTGTGGGTTTACCTATAATGCGAAGAGATGGCGCTGCCTTGCAGCTTAAGAATAGCTAGAAGGAATTTCGACGCGGTCCGTGAGGGCCGCGGTAGCATAATTGGTCAGTGCATTCGCCCGGATTGCGAAGGGTGCGGGTTCGAGTCCCGTCTGCTGCCTGGTCCGCGTGGAATTTTTTTCTAGTTATATTTTCTTTAGATTTAAACATCAAGCAGTTACATGCTTTAAAAATAATAAAAATTATAAACATCAGGGTATTTAAATATTACGGTTCAACTTATGACTTATTGTGTTATAACAATGTATATTATTTCTTTTATGAACCAAACGAAGACACAATACTTAGCTAGTGTAGAATGAGAAACAGTAATATATAATCATCATTATAAAGCCAATTCTCTTTTATTTGGGATCGGCGTAAAACGATTTTGCTTTCTTTGCGATCAGCGGTCATCATCAATTTTTGTCATATGTTTGAGGTGGTAGGCAAGAAATCTTTTAACGAATCGAAAGAGCTTTCTTATATGTCACTTTTAATAAATTTTATTTCAAATTTTTTTTCACAGTCTTTCCTTTCCTTGTATACACTGTGTTCATCACCTTCTCTTGCGCATGCTTACTATTGCTTCTAATTAACTATCCGTACCATGAGCGAATGTGTTCAGAATTTCATGTTAGATGGCTCATTAGCTTGACATTCAGCCCACCCGTACTCCAATAATTCATTAACTACTATAGTATTTTGTTTTAACAGGCCGTTTTTGGACAATCCTACGTAAACGGCAATACAGTCGTGGAAAACTTCGTAGTGGGAAACAGCGGAGCAAACAACATCAACGTAGCCAACACCGGGATAAACTCCATCGGCGTGGCTAATACTGGAATCAACTCTTTCGGCCTGGCTAACACTGGAATCAACTCTATTGGACTGGCTAACACTGGCATCAACTCTATTGGACTGGCTAACACCGGAATCAGTTCCATCGGTCTGGCTAACGCTGGACTCAGCAACGTCGGTCTGATCGGTGCAGGTCTAGGAGGTGTTGGCGTGATTGGCGGAGGATCTACCGTCGGAACAGTTGGAGCTGGATTGAACGGTGTAAACTTAAGCGTGGGCGGTCTTAATATCGGATCGAGCGGTCCCCTTGCTGTAACCACCATCTCCCCCATTGGCCCTAGCGGACTCGCAGTGGCTTCCGAGAACGTGATCGAGGGTTCTCTGCTGGTGAGCGGTTCTCTGCCTTTCTTGAGCGCGGTGTCCTTCGAGGGTGCGCTGCCGACAGCTGGGTCAGGCGTCGCCACGTGCGGCTGCGGCAACGGTGCCATCGGCATCATCAGCGATGGCTTCCCGTCTGTCAAACCCGCTCCAATCTACTACTAGATTCTTTTCATTACCAACCCAAATACACCACATAAATTTTGGAATAAAGAATATAATCTGCGTTACATATTTTGTTTTTTTTTAATATTTAATAGGCAAGGCGTTTGACCACAATCTCGCCTGATGGAAAGCGATGATGAGACCTAGCATGGTACACGCCTGCCTGGAAGATGCCTTTTCACTCTGGCCTTGAAGATTTCAAGATTATATTGGTCCGGGAAAACAGTCCTTGGCAGGGAGTACCACTCCCGTTTGCATGTTTTTACTATGATTAGACAGCTAATTAAAAAAAAAATTAAACCCCAGGCCAATAGAATCGCAGCAAGAATGGGCTGTATGTTCCTAGCTGATGCTTAAAATGATGTTTTTTCTCTTAGTTCAAATTGCGTTTTGTGTTATTCAAGTTAGTTGTGAGACGTGACGTGGAGTATAAGCATGGACATTTGAGGTAACCATTTTACATAACGTTTCGCAAATATTTACCAGACACAATAATTGAATAAGTAAAATAGAACAAACACTAGAAAAAATTGGACACGTCCATCAAGACCGCGGTAGTATAATGGTCAGTACGTTCAGCCGGATAGCGAAGGGTTAATTAGGGCGTAAGGGATAAGGACCAGGGGCCCAATTCTCGCGGCATAGATATTATATCACCTTCGATATATATCGAATGATCTGGCTTTTATCGAAGGAAAACTTTTTTGCCCTATTCTCACCATGTCGCAATAGATATTTATCTACGGATGATCAGTAGACATACATCGACTGGTAAAGAGCCTTCGATATATAAATATCTATGGATCTTGGCATGTCAATCTTGTTATTTCCACTTTTTTTACCTATTATTTATTGTGTTGTCGTGTGTCTTTGCCAATTATTGTTACCTCAAGATGTTGTTAACTGCCTTCATAAATAATTAGTAAATAAAGAAGTAGGTAAACAATGGTGTCGATTCTGGCGTGATTCTCTAAACTTAAAACTAAATTTAACATCAGTCTCTCTTTTTCATTCTGTATAGAGAATGACAAGGAAACACTGTTGTCAAGTTTATGTTTAGATTTAGAGAATCGACACCAGTTTATATTAGCGATGGATGAGTTGATTCATGTTTTCGTCAATGCTTTAATAAATGACGTGATTGCTGCTGCTGTGCTAAGGCGCCGCCGTTGTGAGAGCAAGAGGACCCATTTGAAATGAGGGACGCCGACTTCATAAAAAAATTACGTTTAAACAAAAATTTGGTTAGAAATCTTTAAAGTTATGAATGACATTGGTATCGATTCTGACACGATTCTCTAAACTTAAAACTAAATTTAACATCAGTCTCTCCTTTTCATTCTGTATGGAGAATGACAAGGATACACTGTTGGCAAATTTACGTTTAGGTTTACAGAATCATGCCAGAATCGACACCATTTTCTTTTTGACGATACGGAGTTTTGGCGGGATTTCTGCGAGTGCGGTTGGCATCTTATTTTAATTATTCTAAAATTCGTTCATAGTGGATATTATGAAATAAAATTGGTGTGATTTGGTGTTACAACCGCCTGCGCAACTGAAGAATTAGTGGAATCTTTAAAATATACGCTATTCCGGTCAAGTGGACGCGAGAAGTTTATTGTAGTGTTGACTACCTCACAGAAGCTTAGAGAAAAAGCCAACTCCATAAATTTCGTGCCAAACACTCCAAGAAACATTAGAATACGTCACACCGACATTCGAATGTAAAAAAAAGAAGATTAATATAACTAAAGACTAGGCTTTATGGGAATTGTTCCCTTTGCCTTCCCTGAATAGGGAGAATCTTAAATAATATTGACGTTTCATTATACTTAACGTAGAAATTATATACGCATACAATTTAGGTAAAGTTGAGATTTCTTATACTCAAAAAATGTATACTCATATTTAATATGAATGGAATTCATAAAATATCATTTTGTTGCTTGTAAAATTCTGCTCTAATTTATTATTATTTTATATAGACTATGATGTTAACTTAATCGAGAAAAACGGAACGCATTCGGCAGTGAAAGAATATCTACGATAGATATAATATCATTGGAATATCGAAAATCCACGAGAATAGCATTTTTTACCATCAGTAGATATTTTCAATAGATATCCCTACTTTCGATATTATCTCGAAGACGATATAATATCTACGCCGCGAGAATTGGGCCCCAGGCAGCAAACGGGACTCGAACCATCACCTATCGCTTTCCGGGCGAATGCACTGACCATTATGCTTCCGCGGCCCTGATGGCCGGGTCGAAGTTTCTCTATTATTACTTAGGCTGTAAGGGAGCGCCATCTCTTGTAGTAATAAAACGGCCAAGCTACATATTTTGACTAAGGTGTAGAGTTTGTGAAGTAAGGACTTGTAGAGTTAGGGCGTGAGAAGCCAGTGTTGCCATCAAGTTTGAAAGAGTTGCCGTATTCGATACATCAGATTGCCGTATTTTTAAATAAAAATCATGATTTTGCCGTATTACCTAATTTTATTTATTAAAATTTATAGGTAGTTAGTATTATTATACGGCAATGACAAACATTCCGTATGCCTATACGGCATAATCTGAAATTATGTGCTCAAATTGCCGTATATTACGTAATTGCCGTATCAATGGCAACGCTGTGAGAAGCTTAGCTTAACATGAGATCTGATAAGTTTTTGACAGTGCGAGTTATATGGTTCCGTTTTGGTGATATTTTATTCTGAAAATGTTTTGGGTAGGATTTAGTGTCCCCGCACACGGGCCACACGCCACACGCCACAGCTACAAACGCCGCCACGAGAGCCGAATAAGACAAGGGAGAGAGGGGTGGGGAATCGTGGCCGCCACACGCTACAAATCGTCGTTGCTCGCTTCTTGTGGCCCGCACCGGCCACTTAAAGCGCCGATACAAAACGCTGCCACACGTCACTCGCGCGATTCCCCACCCCTCTCTCCCTTACCTTAGTCGGCCGTTGTCGCGCGCTTCAGCCACTTTAGTAGCCTTAATAGTATCGATACTATGGATAAGCCGATCGATTGTCATACGATTGGTTGGCTATCGATAGACTATCGATTAATCATCGATAGTCGACTATCGATCGACAAGACTATGGCCCGTGTGCGCGTGTAATAAGAGCATATTTGTTAACTTGGACGATGTCATTTTCACGATACTTTGTTTATATGTACACCACTTACGTCAAGACTTCTAAAGCGATTTGAGTGAATCTTATTTTATTCGATGGAAGATACTTGCCAGTTAGTCCTATAAACATATCATTTACTTTGACTCAGTAGTTTTCATTTTATGAGCGTTTTTAATAATAATAATAATAACATTTATTTCAGATTATTCATCCAGAACGGTTAGTAACAATTATGCTTACAAATCTAGTGTTAGTAAATTGAATTCATAAAATAAAATTCAATAAAAAACAAAAAGAAACATATTAATAATAAATAAAAATAAAATTAACGACTAAGGAGTCGCCACAGTCACAGTTTTTATTGAATTGGATAATTTAATTTCACGATACGTAGGTCAGTCGAATGGATGACATAAAAACTATTTTTAAGCAAAATATAAAAAACGATCGAAATTTAAAATAAAAACTAAAAAATAAAAGTACGAAAAAAATTTTTTTTGAAAACAAGCTTTTATTACTTGTTAAAAAAGTTACTAAAAAGTTAAAAATATTTTAAGTCTGTTATGAAATATACCAATATATAGGTACATCATATCCCGTTTTTTAATCTGTCAACATAATGTAACACGCTTATATTTAAAAATATGGGATATAATCTAATATAATATAAAATTCTCGTGTCACGGTGTGCGCAATTGAACTACCTCGAAACGACCGGCTTGACCGATTTTCGTGAAATTTTATATGCATATTCAGTAGGTCTGAGAATCGGACAAGATTTATTTTTCATCCTTGTTCTTGTGCTTGTTATCCACACTTTTAACATCTTATATATAAAATTCTCGTGTAACAATGTTAGTTACCATACTCCTCTGAAACGTCCTGACCGATTTTTATGAAATTTTATATGCTTATTCCGTGGGTCTGCTGCTATCTATTTTTCATACCCCTTAGTGATAAGGGTTGTCCACCCCTAACATTTAATTTTTATTCTTTGGACAAAATTTTTATTTTTTATTTGTTTATAATTTGGTATTAAAAAATACATATAATCCTAAATTATCACCTTTCTACCACCAGTCCCTAATTTATGGCAATACGAAGTTCGCTGGGTCAGCTAGTCTTTTATGTAAAATTCTAGTGTCACAATGTTTGTAACCATACTCCTCAGAAACGGCCTGACCGATTTTTATGAAATTTTATATGCATATTCCGTCGGTCTGAGAATCGGCTTATCTATTTTTCATATCCTTAGGTGATGGTTGTTCACCTGTAACGTAGTGTTCTGAAACCTACAATGCGTCTTCGCGCCAAAATTCAAGCTATTAGGCATTGTTACGTAGCGCAGTGTTCTCATATGGGTTAGGAGTCTTCCAACTGCCCCTATTTTTATGGCGCACAGTGTTTTATGGAACCAAAAAAATTTACATGTTCAGGTTCTTACATAAATAGATTATTTATACCCTAAAAAGGCATGAGTTCAATTTACAGAAGTCTAACTCAAATACTTTTTGAGAAAAAAAATCATGAACTTATCGTGACCTTTGCCTTATGAAATCTAGAATATTTTTTTATAAAGTGAATATTAACAATATATTTTTTTAATAAATATGTGTCAATCGGGCATAATCAGAGGCGTATAAACGCGTTTCTTTAGCTTAAAAAAATGCATTGGTTTGGGAGCAGCATTTTTTTTTTGTATTTCGTATTTATTGTTTTTTCTCCCTAAAAACGAAAAAGTGGAACCTAGAACTTAGATAGAAATAAACCTACGGATGTGGTCTATCATACATAAATAAGCCACGTGTCACTTTTGCGGCGTTTAGAAGATATTAATTTTTAAATTTTTATGCTAGGGTTGACACCAAGTGTTTTATAGAACCAAAAATATTTACACCTTAAGGTTTTTGCATAAATCAATTATTTAAACCCTAATAAAGGCAAGAGTTCAATTCCCAGATCACTATTTTAAGTAAAAAAAAAGATATGAAGTAGCAAAGTTTTTGAAATTTGCGCATGAAAATATTAACAATTTAATTTCCTCAAAAGACGGTTCCATATCTGTCCATGACATATTTGCCACTTGCTAAGGAATTATTGATGGCATAATTTTGTAATTTTATTTTATTTATAAGTGTCCTAGTTTCCAAGAAATATAGTTTTTTTTAATTTCGATTTTTTATTTTTTTCTCCAAAAATCGGCAAAAGTGGAACCTGGATTAAGTACAGAAAGGTTCTATAAGCCAAGTTCTATCACCCATAAAAAATCAAGTTTCACTTTTGCGGTTTTAAGAAGTTATGACAGAATTTAGATAAAGGTCAACTTTCATGATCTATGGTTGAAAAATATGTCCGTTTTTATAGTTGGCACCCGATAATAGTAACAGTTCATAAAATCCTCATGCACGGTGAAGAAATTATTGCGTCCAGTGCACTGCCCATCGGTATGCTATCTGAACAAGCAGCTGAGTCCCGAAATAAATTCTAGCGTTCAGACAGAGAGCATCATTGCCGAAAAATGAACAGGAGAACCACAATGACGGACCTCTTTCACCGTGCCCTAGAATCATCAGACCCGTTTATTTCTATGGCAAATATCAGCCAACGTCGAAAATATTCTAAGCGATTTCCCTTGCCTTCAGCTGTTTGCGAGCTCTTACAACCAATTGATGCAGATCGCTTGCCGTTATTCGAAGCAGAGGAAGATGCTGAAGATGAAGATTTTTCGAACGTCGCAAATGAAAGCAACCTAGAATTATTAAACGAAGATGATTTATTTGTATAAAAGTTAAAGTAGAGGTGTTGCATAAAGAAGGTGCCGGCAGGTGATGACACTATCCTAGATTGATTTTAAATGTGAATGAATTTCTAAATCCAAAATTTCATCACAATCGTTAGATCCGTTTCCGAGAAACCAATTACATACCAATATATTTATATAGGTACATACAATAATTGCTCGTTTATAGTATAGGATGTGTGTTAAATTTTTTCAAACAACTTAGTTTATTTTTTCGTTGCCATTTAGCGTGTAAGGAAAATTTAAAATGTGGTCGTCAAAATTAAAACATAAAGTATTCCTACATTATCACATCTACATTAGGTAGGTAGTATATGTAAGTATATTGTATTCGTCTATAGTACAACACTTATTCAATTATAATATAATTAATTCAATTGATTGACGGTATTAATAACAAAAAAAAATTACATTTTCATTTAACTCACAGTTGACCTTTATCTAAATTCTGTCATAACTTCTTAAAACCGCAAAAGTGAAACTTGATTTTTTTATGGGTGATAGAACTTGGGTTATAGAACCTTTCTGTACTAAATCCAGGTTCCACTTTTGCCGATTTTTGGAGAAAAAAATTAAAAATCGAAATTAAAAAAAAACTATATTTCTTGGAAACTAGGACACTTATAAATAAAATAAAATTACAAAATTATGCCATCAATAATTCCTTAGCAATTGGCAAATATCTCATGGACAGATATGGAACCGTCTTTTGAGGAAATTAAATTGTTAATTTTTTCATGTGCAAATTTCAAAAACTTTGCTACTTCATATCTTTTTTTTTACTTAAAATAGTGATCTGGGAATTGAACTCTTGCCTTTATTAGGGTTTAAATAATTGATTTATGCAAAAACCTTAAGGTGTAAATATTTTTGGTTCTATAAAACACTGTGTGGCGGTACGAAGTTTGCTGGGTCAGCTAGTAATATTATAAAAAAACCTTATGTCGTTACTGATTTGCATTACACACAATCTTTGCATAATAATATGCGTAAAGTTTCTCTAATTGGGTTTCTGAATAGTAACAGACATATTTCATTCAAGATTCGGTGATCATTTATTTCAAAACTTGAATCCCTTTACAGGGGTATTCTGGAGCAGCCGCAGTTGCCGGCGATGGAAACGACACCGCTGGCGGGTATACCGCCGGAGAAGCTGACAGCGCCGAGCACCGGGATCTGTCCACCGACCACGGCCTGACCGCCAACGGCGAAGTCTCCACCGACCACGAGCTCAGCCTCGCCATTAGCGGTGAACGGGCCAGTCACGGGGATACCAGATGTAGCTGCTACGTTGGGTACGCCGACGCCGTATCCGACACCGCCGAGCGCTAGGCCAGCGTTGCTCAAACCAGCTGCGGTGACACCAGCGTTGCCGAGGCTGAGCTGGTTCAGACCGATATTGCTGACACCAAGACCGACGTTGCTGACGCCAAGACCGTTGAGACCGACCAAACCACCACCCACGGCAGCATTAGCGAGGCCGAGTCCACTCAAACCAAGGTTGCCAGTACCAGGGTAGTTAATGAGACCACCGTTTCCAAGGTATCCTTCGAGGCCAGCTCTTGCGCTGCTGGTGGCTTGGACGTCAAAGTCGACGCCAGTCAAGCCCAAATTGCCATAGTTCAGGTACTGACTGTAAGCATTCTGTAAAACAAAGTAAAACGAACATTAAATTCTAATTATCTACAAAAACTGGGAGTGATTCATCAAAAATCGGGGACCCTAGGAGGCAAAGTGATTTTTTATCTAACAGTCTTATGCTTGGAGCTATTAGTTGGAATTCTGAAATGATTGCCTCCCTGTTGTCGAGGCTTTCTGGAACAAAAATCTCGCATTTTGCAAAATTTAGTTCCTAGCCTATTTTGCTAAATAATTAATTATTTACTAATTTTGTATTTATAAATATGGGTTAGGAATTGGGTAAGGAACCCTAAGAACATAATATGTCATAGGCTATAAAACAGCCAAGTATACCAAGTAGTATTTTAAAATTTCGAGATCAAGCGCAAATGTGAAATTTATCATCGATTAATTTATTTGAACAAAAACAATAGTCATAAATCATACCTGTATGAGCAGAGCCTGAAGGCAGACCAAAAAGAAAGTTGAAGAAGACATATTTGTTTATTATTCAAATAACTACCTTTGAATGATTACTCGAAAGGTAAAGCAGAACTTTTATATTCTGCATTTATGATGTTGAAATTTTTGTATTTAATCGAAGTTCATTAAAATTTTTGTATCCACTGACAAATAAAGAAATTGAACACGGGTTTCAATTACTTTATTATAAAAATTACTTAATTTTATTGAAATGTTATGAAATGATAAGTATTTTTATTACAAAGCACGTTTCAGCAGTCCGAATCTGTGTCATAAGGTTATTTTATTTAAATATTATCAACTGATAACGCGCCGATTTGTAATAGTTTTTTGGTTATAAAAACTGTTACAAGCCTCACAACTATCATACTATCGTTTTGGAAACCAAAATGGCAGCTCAAAAAGTATTCATTGTCGCTTCGGCTTTCCTCGTCCAGGTAAATACAAAAACTTGTACAATTAATATTTGCTCAAACATTAATTCAACTTTTACCGGAACAGTTATTAACTTTCCCAAGTTTCTGAACAATCACAGGACAACAGGGTAACTACAAAGGGATCCAAAAATTTAGGTCCAATTTGCGTCTAATGGTGTTGATATTAATGCATATTTATTATATGTAACAATCAATCGAAGACACGATATCTTACATATATACTATTCCATTTTATTTTGGTTAGGCGTAATATGTTTTACTTCCATTCCATGCGATCAAAAGTCATCTCAACACTAACTCAACAACATTAACTCTTTCCTTTGTGATGGTAGGGAAGAAAAATGGAGAAAAATTGGAGAACCTTCTTTGAAGTACATTTGAATAAAATACATTTTTCATTAACTTCATTTCATCAAAATAGTAAATTTTTGCAATCTATTTATATTTTATTTAGTTTTTCTTTCCTTGTATACTCCTCTACATTAAGTTCATCACCCTCCTTTTCACGTGCTTATTATTGCTTCTATTTCATTTTCCGAATCATAGGCCAACATTCAATTTTTAAGATTTCCCCTTTAATTTTAAATAAATTCGGGTGGCGATATTGTTCCCATTACCACGATATTTAATCCTTGATATCTTGACCTTAAAAGGTAATGTTAATGTATAATAATTTTATATTGAAGTGCTCACCAGCCTGACATTCAGTCCACCCGGCCACAATAACTCAATATAATAATATGTTTTACAGGCCGTTTTTGGACAATCCTACGTAAACGGCAATACAGTCGTGGAAAACTTCGTAGTGGGAAACAGCGGAGCAAACAACATCAACGTAGCCAACACCGGAATAAACTCCATTGGTGTGGCTAATACTGGAATCAACTCTTTCGGCCTGGCTAACACTGGCATCAACTCTATTGGCCTGGCTAACACTGGCATCAACTCTATTGGACTGGCCAACACCGGAATCAACTCCATCGGTCTGGCTAACGCAGGACTTAACAACGTCGGTCTGATCGGTGCAGGTCTAGGCGGCGTCGGCGTGATTGGCGGAGCATCTACCGTCGGTACAGTAGGAGCGGGATTGAGCGGCGTAACCTTGAACGTGGGTGGTCTTAATTTAGGCTCCAGTGGGCCCCTTGTAGTTACCACCATCTCCCCCATTGGCCCTAGTGGACTTGCAGTGGCTTCTGAGAACGTGATCGAGGGTTCTCTGCTGGTGAGCGGTTCTCTGCCTTTCCTGAGCGCGGTGTCCTTTGAGGGTGCGTTGCCGACTGCCGGATCAGGCGTGGCCACGTGTGGCTGCGGCAACGGTGCCATCGGCATCATCAGCGAGAGCTTCCCGTCTGTCAAACCTGCTCCAATCTACTACTAGATTCTTTCCATTACCAACCCAAATACACCACATAAATTTTTGAATAAAGAATATAATCTGCGTTACATATATTGTTTTTTTTTAATACTTAATAGGCAAGGCGTTTGACCACAATCTCGCCTGATGGAAAGCGACGATGAGACCTAAGATGGTACGCGACTGCCTAGAAGATGCCTGTTCACTCTGGCCTTGAAGATGTCAAGATTATATTGGTCATCTTGATGATCTTATGGCATCATCAGCGACGGCTTCCCGCCTGTCAAACCCTCTCCAATATACTTCTAGATTATTTTTCTAACCAACACGGACCCACAACATAATTTTTGAATAAAGAATATAATGTGCGTTATATATAGTGGTTCTACTCTTTTTAAAATTCTTATTTAAATAAAATATAAAACATATATGTATTCGGAATATTTATACACGTGGCTGCTGGAATCGCGAATAAGATTGCTAACCGCTGAGCCAAGCGGGCTGTAAGTTCTCTCTCTTGGAATTAAGAGTTTTGTGTTATTCAAGTTAGCCGGTAGACGTGACGTGGAGTATAATCATTGGAGAAATGAAGTCACCATCTTAAATAGCGTTTCGAAAATATTCACAAAACGCTATAACCGAATAAGCTAACGATACGAATATATGATAATTGTGGTCCATAAAGCCATCGCATTTGATTAAATTATCTTAATTTTAATAATAAATCAATATTTTTGCTGTACGTATACCACCTTTTTTTTAAAAAAATAGTTTTAACAAATGTGTTGAATTATACCTGATATTAAGAAATGATAATGAGACGCTCGATAGCGCACGTGGTTAGCGCGTTCAGTCTGCGATCGTGAAAGTTCAGTGAAAATCGTGAAAAAGAAAGAAATAACACGTTCACAAGAATATAAAAAAAATCTGTCGATTTCCTATATATTTTTCAAAGAATAAGTAATTGAACTAGTAACTGAACCAGTAACTGAACCATTAACTGAACCAGTAACTGAACCAGTAACTAAACCAGTATCTGAACCAGTAACTGAACCAGTAGTTGGCACGATGACAAAATGAATCAATAAAAAAATAATTTCTGAGTCGGTGCCATGCTGATAGATCTGAGTTCCCATTTACTACTTGGGTTGGCATGGCACCGACTCCAAATATTATTTTGACTAAAAATGAAAAGGGTTTATTATTTATGTCATAATTTTCCTTGAAAATATATGAAGAGCATGTGATTTGATTTGATCGTGATTTTTTCTCAGATTTTTTAAGTCAATAGTTTAACTTATAGAGGCTCTGGGGTACCTACTCGAACATTTGCACTTTTAGGTTTAATATTTATTATTTTTATAAAATGAACAATATTATTAGCAACCTCGAAGTCAAATTTATACGTCATACGATGGGGTTGACGATGATAAAAAAAATCACCTAGCGACAAGATATAAAAGTTGGTAAGTCCAACTTGACGAGAAGTTGGACTACTCGTACCAACTTTGAGAAAGAGATATTTCGTTGTATCCAGTTCGGATGGGTAAAGTTCGGGAAGCTACGCAATATTTCCATATTACCTCAGTGTCTTGAGACAAAAATCTTTACCAGTGTATGTTGTCAGTGATGAACTACGTGCGTGCATGCTACGGAAGCAAAACTTGGTCGTTTACTATTGTTCTCATAAGAAAGCTCAAGAATGCACAGCTGACAGTGGAGAGAGCAACGCTCGGTATTTCTCTGCGTGATAGAATCAGAAACACGGAAATCCGTGGGAGAACTAAAGTAAAAGACATCGCTTGAAGGATTGCTCAGCTGAAGTGACAGACGGCGGGACACGTAGCGAGGAGAATCGATGGTCGTTGAAGCGGAACGGTACTCGACTGGCGACCACGCACCGGACGACGCAAAGTGGGCAGATCCCAAGGTGGATCGATGACCTAGTGAAGGTCGCGGAAAGCCGATGGATGCGAGTGCCACAGAACCGATCTTAGTCTTACTCTTAGTAGAACGGCAGGCTGTTTCCGCAACTCGACACCCAGTGCCTATTTTGCGTGGGGATTGGCATCAGTCCTGCCATCCCAGCTCCTCCAGAAAGCTCAGCAGTCCCCGAACGTTACTGCAGGCCTCTACTATAGTCTTCGGGCTTCCCATTAGAGAAGTCCTTTGTCTTGCAACGCCTCTGCACTCCAGCAGCACATGGGCGCTCGTCTCCTCGTCCTCCAGGCAGGCTCTGCACAGAGGGCTGTCAGAAATACCTATATTACAAAGGTGTTTGTTGAAATAGCCGTGACCCGTGAGTATGCCCACGATTTGTTTTAGGGCTTGTCTAGGAAGTCTGATTAACTTACGTGTTACCTGCAGGTTTACCTTGGGAACGGCTTCCCTAGCATGCCTGCAGTCCGTGAGTTCTGTCCAGTATTCAAGATTGTTTATTTTATAGGTATTTAATATTTAATCAGAAGATATTTCTTGTATGTAAATTGTCTTTCCGTTCGTCTAGTACTAAAAAAATTATTTTTTTTGTAAATTGTCTAAATAGTAGATTACATTTTTAAAGAAAAAAGAAAAAATAATCAGAAGTACAATAGGTACACAGATTAGTAAGATTGTCTCTGAATGGCAATGTCAGTCGGGGCCGCGTTCGGAACCTGCGCTCCGGGTGCAACCAATTTTGACATGGCGATAGTGGCGCCCCCCTGAACTCACATTGTTGTTGTTTTTGTTTTTATTTTGTTATGTTTATTTTATTACTTATTAATGTTATTGTTTCGTGTCGTCACTAAACCGGTTCCAACGGAAGACCAGCGTTGATGGCAACATCAACACATGCTGAGTTGGGACCGATTTGAGACAAAAAATAAATATGTGCGTTTTGTTCTGTTTGTTGTGTGTGTGTTGTCTCAAATAAATTTATTTTTCTTTCTTTCTTCTTATTCGTTGTGTTGTCGTAGACAGCGCTCCCTTATCCATGTTCGCAGCTGTCGATAGGGTATGGGTACAATAGGTTCCGGACCAATGGCCGTCCTGCTAGAACCTTCCCTGGCTAAGTTACCCCTTGGGCCACTGTGTCCTTTAATCCACTGTAAAGTCAATCTATTGTCGTTAGCAATATTAGTCAACTTACAGTGGCATTCGTAAAAACAGAACCGATCGGTGAGAAGATCCTCGAGCGAAGGGCTTATGCTAAACAGTGAGCGTCGTACGGCTGAGATGATGGTAATAAAATTATGATGATGCATAAAAGATATTGATTTAAATAAATATGGTAAGAAGAGATTGTGAGTTTTATTCTCTGTCTGATTTGGTAAAAGCTTTTTTTTCATTTTGATTTAATTAATAATCTGAATTCAATTCAATTCAATTTATTGCACTCATGTGGTTACATAGGTGGTTACAAAATGCTTATAGTACCTAACATGAACCCTGTCAGGGTATCGCAATATACAGTCTTAAAGATAAAAATTACAAAAGAATTTAATTAATAAACAATTATGTATATGAAGAACCTAATTTGTATTAAACCACTTTATATCTCAAATCATGCATAAATGTCATCTGATTCCATTAGTTTAACAATATAACTTATTCAATTGATCTTATTTACAGTAGAAATATAATAGAAATTGAAATTTATTTATAAAATTAAATTAAATTTGTCATTAATTAAAATTAATAAATATGTCAAAAAAATAAAATAATGTGTCAATTAACATGATTATTATATACTAGGTTTGTTTTTTAAAAATCACCTCATTAATATTATTTTGTTGTAAACTATTCATTTATGTTATATTTTAAAGCATTTATCTAAAAACTATCTTTCCACTATCGACAGTCAAATGACTAATGCGAAATTAATTTACGTGGTTGATGCTCAAGGGGCTGGAAACAATTGTGATTTCCTGTGTGCCTCGTCTGTATGTCCGACCCATATCAATGTTATTGTGAAATTAACAGTGAGTCATTAATTTGTGATAGATAGTGAATATGAATTAGTAATTTTAGAACTTTGTTTTGATTTGATTTTTGAAATAATCGCGGACAAACATACAAAAATACATGGTCAAACTGCGAATATCCTTTTTTTTAAGTCAGTTAAAAACGATCTTTTTCTCTACTTTCTTTCTTGCATTGTTTTATCCTAAGTCCAGCACGGCATAATGTCATCTATACTTATATTATTAAAAGGTTAATTTATAGAAAGTACCGATCTCTGAAACTACTAAACTGATTTTGAAAATTCTTTCGCGACTACTAATATCTTCATGATTCCTGAGTGGAATCGGTTATATTTTTATCGCATCAAAATATTTTTTTTATCCGGGCAACTGGCTAGTTTACCTGCATATTATTTTAGTATATTTTAAATATTTTTTTTATTACTAGGTATATTGTCACAAACGCTCTCGAACTAAAACCGCGAAAATACTGGAGACAGATTTTACTAGAACACCGCGGGTCGTCGGTCACCAAAGGTCGAGTGGTGCGGTTCATTCTAATATGAGCCTTATGCAGTGCGGCGTAAGGGTGAAAGTGCAACGACATCTGCACTTGTTAACAACTCGTGCGCGTTACGCACTCGCGGGTGCTAGGTAATAATAAACGTATTTTATAGAGAATATTGTAAACAATATAAAATTAATACTACCAGACACGTACTGTTTAATATCAGACACTTAAAATGTCGAAAGAAAAATACACAAACATACTTTATAGTCTCAGACATATTGTCTGTCTATGATAATAAGATTGCTATTATTATATTTCGTAAGCTTCCAGATCAATCTTAAAGACCAAAACTACCCTAAGCTTATATAATATGTGTATAGTCTCGATGTGCGAAAGAGAGCGATCATGGTTATTATGTGCCTTTTAAAACAGCTTTATTTCAGTAACTTATAAATAATGTAAAGGAAGCGTTTTACAATAATTAAATGATTTCTTATTATAAAAATCATCGCAAAAAATAAGTAAGGTTGTGTTTTATGCTTTCGAAATTAAAAGTGTCTGGCAAAAAAACTATGCTGACCTAATATGTCTGACACTATTAATTTCAAATTGTTTGCAACATTTTCTACAACATTCATAGAAATCAGTCCTCAAAATTTTTACGTGCCTGTGCCATCTGATACCTGAAAATTGGGCCACAGCACAAGTTAGCAAGTAAGTATAAGGTCATCATTTACACCAATACTACTGATTTTCCATATTTTTTTCATGAATAAATAAGTAAGGTCAGGCGGTCATTGGATCTTGTACATTATAGCGACTCTGCTAAATGGAAGTACATTATCTGATAAATTAACAACATATTCTTCTATAATTCAGAACAGTTATGCTATTTACGCTGCGAGTCTAATGCCTATATAATATACTGGACACTGCCGCACATGGCTGTAACTTCGCTCAGTGTCTGCTCATCATACATCTTCTTTATATATATAAAACTCAAAGGTGACTGACTGACATAGTGATCTATCAACGCATAGCCCAAACCACTGGACGGATCGGGCTGAAATTTGACATGCAGGTAGATGTTATGACGTAGGCATCCGCTAAAAAAGGATTTTGATCAATTCTACCCCCAAGGGGATAAAATATGGAATGAAAGTTTGTATGAAACTTTGTCAATTTTAAACCGATCGGGCGGAGACTTTGCATGCAGGTATAAGAAGAATCATAGATGAATGTCATTGTGTATAATACAAGCCTGAGAACAAAAACTGTAGTCTACACTTCAGCTCTAAACCGAAGCGAAGCGAAGGCGGGCCGTTAGTTAATTATATTATTAATAGGTTAACCCTAGCTCACTAACCTTATTTTCAAGTATCGTTGTAACAAACCTTTCGTCTCTCAAATTACGAAATAGTACATAAATATATTTATCTAAAGTTTTATTTTTTAAATCGAATTGTACAACATGATGGTCCAAGCAGCAGATGGGACTCGAACCACCGCTATCACTCGCTAGGTAGCGGCCAAGTAGCAGCACACTTCTTGAGCATAACGACAGGCAAATAGACTGCTTTAAATTATTACTTTAAGGAGGAGCTCGATGGCGCAAGTGGTTACCGTGTTCGTCTGCGATCGTTGAAGTTAAGCAACTTTCGCAGTGGTCGGTCATTGGATGGGTGACCAAAAATTTACTATCTCGAGTTCCTCCGTGCTTCGGAAGGCACGTTAAGCCGTTGGTCCCGTCTGCATCTGCAGTCGTTAGCACCCGCTAATCCGCACTGGGCCCGCGTGGTGGGTCATGGCCCAATCTCCCTATTCCATCCATAGGGAAGGCCTGTGCCCCAGCAGTGGGGACATTAATAGGCTGATGATGAAGTTATTACTTTAGAGAAAACAGCTATAGCTGAAATTAGTTCAGAAAGTAACGTAAAAATAGGCATTAACGTGGTACATTCTGTATTTTACTACCAATCCAGCAAACAGTGTGCAATAAATATTGCCAATAGCGATAAGGAGAATGTAACTTCTAGCCCCTATGGGATATGCTGATAACGCCCGCACAACATACAGAGCTCTTCAACAGACGCTATCAAACGTTTTCATAAATTAATAAATATTGAGAACTGTTAAATATCATCATTGAAGTGAAACTTTTATTAAATCCCAACATTTTTCCTCGTTTATTATTGATACAGTAAGAACCGCAGTAACCCGATAATCGTTTGCAGGGTGATGTTGGATTATCGAATTTGTTGAATAACAGAGTACTGTCTAAGACCACCCTCTATAGTTTTGACGACCTCCGTGGCCGAGTGGTTTGTACGCCGGGTTTCATGGTGTCGCCGACCCGAGAGGTCCTGGGTTCGAATCCCGGTGGGGGCAGATGTTTTGTGTGATGAATACGAGCATTTGTACTCCAGTCATGGATGTTTAATATGTATATCTATAGAAATATACTTATATATGTACTGTATATGTATTCTATCCGTTACCCTAGTATCCCATAACACAAGCCTTACAGTGTTTACTTTGGGGCTAGGTTAATTGGTGTGAGTGTTGGAAATATTTATCCGACAAATAGGGTATTTGACAGTACTAAAAATAAAATGCCAATTGTTAACATCTGTTTTTAGAATGAATATTGACAGGGGTTTTTACTATTTTTACAAAAAAAATATTCATAATTTTACTAAAAACCCACGAAGAGGATAATAGTTTTCTTATCTATTGCCACATGTCCCAAAACGCTTGGGATTGGCGAAGCCTAAAATGACGTCATACGCAAGTAAACTTCCGGTTAAAGTGACAGTACATTGTATCGTTTGACGTTTTAATAGCAGTCGTGTGACATCACACACTAGTAAGACGCCATATTGTCCAGAGAAACGTTTTCGCGGCAAATTGAAAATGGAGTTTTTGATTTGGTTATTTTTACTGAAATACACAACAGAATGATGAATATCCACTCCGGACGGACTCCATAAACATTAGTCAATAACGTGAAATCGTTTTCTAAAACTTGTCAAATACCTTAAGTATTGCAAATCTATTCAATAGATTTTATGTGCAATACAACAGTAATAAGCGAGTCAGATGACAAGGGGATGCCGGATAAGACGGGGTCCGGATTACCGAAATTATACTGTATTAAAACAAAAATATTATTTATATTAAAAAAAAAAACAGAACTTATCAACAAGCATCTGCTCAGTGGTAGAAAGCACACATGTTACGAGGACGGTCCGGGCTCTATTCCTAGCCAAGGCAGGATCACCTATTTTTATTAATGATATTTATAGTTTCACTTACATCATGGCTTCATAAAACCATTGAAGTTTCGTGCCTCTTTTTAAGCATAGTTTGCTCAACGACTCTGCTTAAGTAAAAGTAGGTACTAGCGGTCTTCAAAGCAAGAGTGAACCGGTTTTTATTAGGTAAGCGCGCTCCATCGTAGACCATAATATTGCTTTCCATCAGGCGAATTATGGTCAAGCGCTTATCTATTACCGAATAAAAAAAAGTAAAAGTATTGCAAGATCAGCGAAAAGTAACGGGTTAGAGTCCCGTCTGCTGCCTGGTCCGCGTGGATTTTTTTCTAGTTATATTTTCTTTAGATTTAAACATCAAGCAGTTACATGCTTTAAAAAAAATAAAAATTATAAATACCTTATTGTTAATAGTAACATTAAATGGATTTATAGCTTGCTCGCACTTCTGCGACATTGTCTGTCGTCTTGCTCGCTAGCCAGCTACATAGGGAATGATGCCGATAGAAATCAACATTGCAAAGTTAAAAATAAATAAAAGTTATAACCTAAGTGTTGTTAATGAACTCGATTAATTTCACGTCAAGTTCCTTTTCAAAGCCACTTTTTGGGTTGTAATTCCCGCAAAATATTTGATAGATAGAACTCGTAACGTAAGACTTTATTTGCATCAACATGCATACATACAAAACTGACGAGACAAATTTTGCAGTTAGATAAACCCTTTAAATGAGGCAACAAATTATATTTACACAACTATACTATGATATTTCCGTTTGCAGCAGCGATGCGAACGGGCGAAAACTCAGCGAAACATTTACTCGGAGAGTGAATCGCTGATTTTCAGTTCTGACGATCACGAATTTAAATTTGTAATTTCAAATACCATTTACACTTCAAAACTAGTTATGAAGCAAGCTTGATCGATGTTTTTATAAAAGCTGTGTGTGTGGGGTCAATATGGAAGAGTCTGTATGTCTGTGAATTAAAGTATTTTTGATGCCGCTATAACAACAAATTTTAAAAACAAAATAAAATACCTATATGTTTAAACTAGCGGCCCGCCCTCGCTTCGGTGTAGAGCTGAAGTGTAGACTACAGTTTTTGTCTCAGGCTTGTATTTTACACAATGACATTCATCTATGATTCTTTTTATACCTGCATGCAGTCTCAGCCCGATCGGTTTAAAATTGACAAAGTTTCATAGAAACTTTCATTCCCTATTTTATCCTCTTGGGGGTAGAATTGATCAAAATCCTTTCTTAGCGGCTGCCTACGTCATAACATCTACCTGCATGCCAAATTTCAGCCCGATCCGTCCAGTGGTTTGGCTGTGCGTTGATAGATCACTATGTCAGTCAGTCACCTTTGTGTTTTATATATATAGATGGGTCTCCAATATAACATACCTGTATTTTTTCCGCGTTTTGTTCTGTAATAACGGCAACAGGTAGATGCTTAAAATATAATTAATATTTAAGGGGGGCTCTTTTTTCGATATTATAATATAATATAGTGTCTAATGTTGTATAGATAATGGTACGGAACCCTATGTGCGCATAAAGTATTTAGAGACTCTAAATAAATAATTAGTGACAGCTGCCACCACATCGAGATCCAGGTCGGTAAGATGGCAATTAACAATTATGTAAACGCCGATCGTGTGGACAGCTGCACAATGAGGGTATCGATCATGGCCAATCTGTGATCACCGATCATAGCCCATCGTGTAGAGAAGGATTTGTTATTTAGGATTTCTTTTTTTTAGTGTGTATGCTGTTGGTCGCAGATGACCTTTACAGCGTCACCGGGTTTGGGGACGGCGAGAACATAAGGGGACCTCCCCACGGGGGGAGACTCCTCTCCGTCTGGAGCCTCTAGACCACTCGAACCTGAGGGGGTCAGCTCAACTGGAGGGCGTCTCTGAGACTCGGACCTCAGCTCTAGTTAGCCGTTGTCATGGGGGGCGGGGAAACACGCCCAGGTACATCTGTACCTGGTGTAGTGTGTCGTGTGTAGACCGGGTCGCACTCTTATCCTACGGGTGCGGTGTCTGCCTAATGCTAAGCTAATGTGCAAGAATGCTAGCTGTGTAGTGTTTGTGGCCTGTGTGGGAGAAGTCGGAGGCGCGTTGGAGCGGGTGAGATATAGGGATTGCGTCTGCCAGAAGGTACGTTAAGCCGGTGGTACCGGCTGTCTCTGCAGTCGTTAGCATTAGCACCCATCAACTCGCACTCTGCGAGAAGCACAAAAAAAGAAAACAAAAGAATGGAAAACAAAACAGAATATAAAGACCTGTAACAAAACGGGGATTCATAATAATAATAAAAAAAAATCCCACTCTGCACGCGTGGCTCATAACCAACCTCCGTATTCCATCCATAGGAAATCCTTGTGCCCCAGCAGTGATGACATTAAAAGGCTGATGATGATTTTTTTTAAACAGTATAATTCTGAGATTTTCCTTAAATTACAATTTTTTTTCCAACACACACCAATTATCCTAGCCCCAAATTAAGCTCTGTAAGGCTTGTGTTAGGGGATACTAGGGTAACGGATAGAATACATATACAGTACATATATAATTATATTTATATAGAAATACATATTAAACATCCATGACTGGAGTACAAATGCTCGTATTCATCACACAAACATCTACCCCCACCGGGATTCGAACCCGGGATTTACATTATTACTAGAGGTCGCCCGCGACTTCGTCTGCGTTGACTTAGTTTCTTGAAAATCCCTATGGAACCTAACATTTTTCGGGATAAAAGTAGCCTATGTGTTAATCTAGGGTGTCAGCTAACTCCATACCAAATTTTATTAAAATCGCTACAGTCGTTTAGACGTGAAGAAGTAACAAACATACACACTGACATACTCACAAACTTTCGCCTTTATAATATTAGTGTGATTTGAACAATATGAGAATTACCGTTACCGTGATCTAGAAGGAAATAGGTAATATGCTAGTGATGTCAATCTCCTCTATACCCCTAGCACGAACCATTATCGAACTCGAATAGTTTGCGAGTGCGAAATGTCAATGTCAAATTATCTATGGAAAATTGAACTGCAGCGCCACAAAGTACGTAAAAATAACTAAAAAAATCAGTAAACATTTGACAATGACATTTCGGACTCGCAAACGTTACGAATACGATATCGGTTCGTGCGAAGGGCATTGTTTGTGAAAGACATCTCATTACGTCATAACTGTTAACTGGTAGTTTCAACGCAACGACCGCGTGGTTCATACCCGGCCATTGTTCAGTTATAAACCTACGGCTTTGTAAACATCGTTGTTTGCACTCTGATGTGTATAGTGCACTGTCTAACTATATATGTGCCGTTCGCAGTGTCCAATTGATATGTTCCACTGACTGGCGTCAAAACAAACATGGCCGACCCACATTTGTGATCGTGGCGTGTTGTTAGTGATGTGTTGCACCGATTCAGTGTATAAAGGCGATGAGGATGACCAACTTTACCATTAAAAATTTGGAAAAATTTTAGCGAAACACTGATAAGCCCTTTTTTTACTCGCAAATGATTTGCGACTAGTTTACTGAAAATAGACGCGTAAATTGTAAAAAAAATATTGAAAATTTAACAAAACGACACTTAAATATACCTAGTTTTTTTGTCCTGAACCACGGTAGGTTTTATATTTTCTTACTGACTGAATCGACTGGAAGACAATGACTTATGGTAAATTGAGTCCACCATTTGCTGTTTTTGCAATAAAGTATAAAGAAATTACTAATTCTTGTGATTCAATGTCGTTTTCATATCTAAATGTATTACTACATATCTTACACAAAGGTCCGAGCAAAATATTCACCCTACCACCGACCGTTCGAAATTAAGTTTAATTTTTAATTCCCCAGAAGAGGACAAAGTATTTAAAGAAATCTTTTATGTAAACTCACGCTATCTAAGAATCTAGACATATTATTAAAAAAAAACTGATGCTCTTTAAATTAAGATTTCTTTTCATGCCTGGAAAATGCGTAACCGCAACCCCCTGCCATCCCGGGAGAAGGGTGAAAGAAAGAATTACGCCAATATAATTTGTTGCTTGATTTAAAGGGTTTATCTAACTGTAATATTTGCCTTGTCAATTTTGTATGTGTGCATGGTGGTGCGAATAAAGTCTTACGAGTATCTATCTATCTATCAAATATTTTGCGGGTTTTTAGAATCAAAAAGTGGCTTTTAAGCGCCTTGCGCCTCGCTGCGATTACGCCTGCACTCTTGACACGCATTCGGGGGAACTCAGTCCTCAGATTGCGAGTCGAGTGACCATTGCAGGAGTATTGTCTGGATTTTACTGGACTGGCCATGGCCACATACCCGCCGGGTCATAAATAAATAGTTCTGGGAGCCTACCCAAGGGCGGATCCAGCTTTGGCGCCAGGGGGAGGTCATATAGCCAGCTTTGGTGCCAGGGGGGGGTCATATAGTCGTGGTATATTAAATATTGAAAGTACTTAAATAAAATCCCCCTGGGTTTGGTACATCCCACCCAGCCCAGGGGGGGGGTCATGACCCCCATGACCCCCCCCCCCCCTGGATCCGCCCTTGAGCCTACCGCCTGTCACGATTGGCATGGCTATAGGTATGCCATAGCTATAGATTATGATTTCATTTTGTTATTTTTGTACACCGAAGGTTTTCAGATGCTTCACACTCTTTTTTATCTTTTGCATTTGTAATTACAATATTAAAGCAAATGAGCGTGAGGCATTTGAAGACCTGCAGCAGTCAGAAATAACAAAATTAAATCTTTAGAGCCCTTTCACATTTTTTGCAAGAAATCGTAATTTTTGCGCGCCTCGTTTACCCCCTTAGAAAAGATTTTAACTATTTCCAATAGAAGCCAACAGTAGATTTATTTTTCGTATTGTAAGTTAATGTAGAATATTTGCATATACTATAGATATTTTCCTTTTTTTGTACTGATCGTTCTACTGCAGCTAGTTTACGGGAAAAAACGATAATATGCACAACTTCAAACGCCTCAATCTCTCAATAATGTTGAATAAATTAGATCAAATTAATTACTGCGACATCATAAATATGTTTTTGTTGTAACATAATGTATTAGAATTTTGATTTTCCATCTCATTAATTATCAAAAAAAACATCTAACCACCGTGTGTTTTCCAAAAAAATAATGCAGGTTTACCTCGTATTTTGATATTGAAATAAATAGAACTACTGTCAAAAACTTTCATAAAACTGATCTACCATCATTGAAGTACTGAAATATGTATATATTTTTATAATTAGCGCATTAATAATTATTTTATAAGACTCGAAACATCACCCGTAAAATGCAATATATACTAGTGCAAATCTACCTACGCGCCGATCAGTATGGCAGCGGCGCAATTTTGTAAAAGGGCTCTTATGCTATAGCCATAGCAATACCGATAGGTGGTAGGCCCCCCTGGAAAGATGGTCACCCTTGATGCGTCGAAATATGAAACGTAACGTTTTTCAACAGTTTTATTTAAAAATTGCCTGGAATTTTCCAGCGGTTGCACAATGGACAGACACGTTTGTATTGTGTATCTTGATAACTATGAGTGGATGGCGTGTATCATATAAATAAAATACCTGCTAATAACACGTAACGAAAACATTCATGAAGTGTGTTCACAAATATAAAATACAATCGGAGACAATAAAAGCAAGTGATTGAGTACGTAACAAAATGTTTTTACCGCAATTTGGCCAAATTGGTTTTAAAGTTAATTCTGATAATACCCTGATATTGGAAATTTAATTTGTAATGAAATTAATTTTATTTATTCACACAAAACAGAGTAGATACATTTTGGTGGTGATTTTCATTTAGTTCGTCCATTTTGCCAACGATAAATGTGAATATCAAACTTAATTTAATTTAATTGCAAAATTTATAGGTAGGTTTATGTCTATATTACAGACAAAAATGCTTGGGTATGAACTGTTCCAACCATTCCAACGGGTATTTCTATATGATATATATTATGAATTATGTGTTGACAATACTATAATTAAATTTGAAAGCTGTATATAAAGTTGATAACTTAAGGAAGAATATCAGACTGTTTAAGAATATTTGTTTCTTAGGTTTTCACGCACATCACACATTAAATAAAACTAGTTTTTACGGGTTAATGCACGAAACTTTATTTATTTAATTTTAAATAAAAAATCATTATTCTGACGATGCAGACCTGAAAAGGCTGCGAAACGTCAATAAATAAATAAAGTTTCGTGCATTAACCCGTAAAAACTAGTTTTATTTAAGAATATTTGATTGACAAAACGGCGTGGTCGTGATTTGTCCATTGCTTTGTTTTTGTAATTGTTTGCGGTGTAATACGAGCATTTGTACTCCAGTCATGAATACTTAATATGTTTTTCTATATTAATATACTTATACCTATGACAAAGACTTAACTACGCATTCAGTACACCCAAACAAGTCTTAATTACAAAATATTATAGGAGGGAAAAATTTGTATTTTTAAGTTAAAAAAATACAATTTTTTTTTCCTGTACGCAATGTATAGCGCGGCGCCTTACTGTGGCGCTACGCAAAGAATGTGCCTGTGTGTATGAGCGTGCGTGTGTGTAAGTGCTTCGATAAAAAAGTTTCTAAATAACGTTTTGAAAATATTAATGTACAGATCTTGAAAAAAATATTTTGGCTTTGACCTTCAATATCTCTATAACCATAAATTTCCCAGGTATGGTTCAGAAGCAAAAATGATCGTCATGATGTGGAAATTACGTGCCCTTCGACTTCGTTATAGGTTTTTTTTACACCCTGTATATGTACAGTATATGTATTCTATCCATTACCCTAGTATCCCATAACACAAGCCTTACAGTGCTTACTTTGGGGCTAGGCTAATAGGGGTGATGACGGGGTACAGTAAACGAAATTCTATTTAGTCCGTCAGTTAGATGATCAAAAAATAATGGACACGTATGTTTTCTTCGGACAATCAACCAAAAAATGACAAAGCTATAGCGCGTCAAAATTTGGGAGTAGGGGCTCGTGACGTTACTTTTGAGTGAATTTTCACATATAAGTGTACTCAAACGTGACGTCATGCGACTTTTCAATGTTTATATTATGTGAAAAAAGAAAAAATACGTGTCCAATACTTTTTGATAATCTACCTGATAAACGAAGAAAAAAAAATTAGTCATCATCCCTATTGCTGTGAGTGTTGGAAATATTTATATATTATTTATGTTTATGGTGACTCATAATGTTATATAACTGCGGCCTCGCCTACAACAAGGTCACACAGCAAGTGCAAGTATATTTTTTGCTACCTGGCACTCTGACGTTGATGACTTCATACAATAATGCGATTATGAAATGCCATCGTTCCTCGATCCATGGAAATGGGAAACGTAAATCAAACTTTAAGTTGTAGCGATAAGATTGTTTTTTAAATACCTGTACTAGGAGCTAGGTTATTGTTAAAGGTAAATATATAAAACCACTACAAAGATAGGTATTACTATAGTATAAATGGGGACTTATGTAAGTGGTATTAAGTCTACTCGTTTGAGTCTCGATTAAATTATGATTGAGTGTGATTGAGGAGCTCGATGGCGCAAGTGGTTAGCGCGTTCGGCAGGGATCGCTGAAGTTAAGCAACCTTCGCAGTGGTCGGTCATTGGATGGGTGACCAATCATTTACTATCTCGAGCCCATCCGTGCTTCGGAAGGCACGTTAAGCCGTTGGTCCCGGCTGCATCTGCAGTCGTTAGCACCCACCAATCCGCACTGAGCCCGCGTGGTGGGTCACGGCCCAATCTCCCTATTCCATCCATAGGGAAGGCCTGTGCCCCAGCAGTGGGATCATTAATAGGCTGATGATGATGATGATTGTGAGCGATAACGCTAACTTTATAGTTTAAATGGGCGTGGTGTCACCATTAATCACCAATAAATTCATTTACAATCGCTTAATAAATAATATTTGTTCCTAAAACAGTAGATCTGTCACCAAAATTTAATCACTAAATAATATTGAAAACATAATAGATTTACTTGGAAATAAAATAAATGACAATGACAGATTTTGACCTACCATATACAGTAATATGTTATATATGTTATATATATATGTTCGTTTGTGATTTGGAAGCACGTTGAGATGCATAAATTGTTATTTATGTGTCGATAGAATACAAAGGCATGTCGTTTATACACTATCAGCTACAATACGGACACTGTTGAATAATTTATAAAAAATCCAATTTTCTGCTCAAATTGCAGCTCGAGAAACGCATGATAATTGTACTTTTTGTAAGTATATTATTCAATGACCACAGCTTCTAGAGAATTTACAACTTTACTATTTTTATTCCTAATATTACAGCTATGAAATATCATTTATCGCATTCGTGTACACCATTTTTATCGGGTGGGTTAAACCTCTATATAACTTCTGGCATTGTCCTTTGCAGATAAATCATCATATGTATAGGGTTACAAAATGAAATTTTGGTACGCATATTGTTCATGCCTGGATTAAGATATAAGATACTTTTTACCCCCTACGGGATTCTCAAAAAAACCAAAGTAGTCGCGGACGAAGTCGCGGGCGGCCACTAGTAACTTTATAAAGGCACGTTGTACTTTGTACAGTAAAAAAAAACAGTAAACAGTCCAATGATGCTTAAGATATAGACAGGTTATACGCCAACATTATTGCATTTTAAAATGGCACAAGTTGTCCCCGCTCCAACTTCCCTTGGCAACAGCCGCCAATAGAGCGCACTAAAGCTATCTCTTTCACTCTCATTCATAAAGGAGATTACATCTTGCTCTTCAGCCTCTATGTGTCAATGGTGTCAGCAACTATCAAAATAAGTAATTACTAAATATTTTTAAATAAATTTCTTTAAAACTGTACTTAAGAATGGAATGACACGTTTTTCTTGTCTGTAATAGTTCCCGTGTATTTTGTGTACTATCTAAAAACACACATAGGGCTTTTTGTCTGGAAAAACCAACGATATTAAATACCCTAGATACACCACGAGAGCTCAAAATGTGTCCCAATCAAGAAGTGCTTGATCTCCACTCAAGCACTTTTTGATTCACAGTCACGCGCGGACCGTTACAAAGTCAAGATGCCACAGAGCTCAGCGAAAAAATGCGAAAATAATACTTAGAGAACGAAAAGTGTCGTTTTTTAAATTTTTGATCTAATACTTACTATAAACTGATCTAATATGAAATATTTGTGATATTCAAACACATGGTCGATTATACGTCGCCATATAGCCGTCTCTTTTCCTCGCGGTCCGTGCCTGCTATATTGCTAATAGCGCGTTCAGAATTGCGCGTAGAGTCAAAGAACTAAGGTCTAAATTGCATGCGTTTTATTGAGAACTTATATAGTATGTATTAAAGGTTACTTTCAATATTTAAATAATACCTTATATTGATTTTGACTACGCGATCATCTTACGGAGCACCGTGGATCGTTCAATGTACCTTTTGGTTTCGGGCACGATTTTGTTCGTGTTGGTGTATCTAGGGTATTTAATATCGTTGGGAAAAACGTTAAATATTTACACGTTGTAGCAAAGTGTAGCCGCAGCGAGAGAGCGTGCCCGACTGAATGGAAGCCAGGCAATTACCTGACTTTCGTATTGCTAAATAAGAAGCGGGTATGACGTATCTATAACTTTAAAACATTACAGAAGCAGTTGCAAAATTACAACACGTAGGTACTTGTATCGTTAATAAGAAGAATTACTTTAGAAAGCTTTATAGGTACTTCATTATTAAAAAACGATAAATGTTAAGGTAAGTTAGACAGTCTTTTGTTTACATCACTTGATTGACATTTGGTATTCGATTAACAGACACGAACTACGAAACCCTGCAGAACTCCAAAGTTCTTGCAAGGTTTCCAAGTCCAAAGTTCGTTTATTATTAAGAGGCTAAAGTTTACACGTTACAAAAGTAATACCTATGTAATCGCTGTATATCCACATACATTATCCCTGATGAACATAGGCTGTAGATTATTTTCAAATAAGTTAGGGTTCCGTATGAAAGCTTCGATAACGTAACCCAGGGTGTGACAAAAAGAACCTTATATCGCTGACGCTGCGGAAGTCATTGGCAGTAGAGCAAAGTGATGTACTAAAGTTTTATAGAGGACATCAATATCTACAAAAAGGCAGCGATACCATATGTCTAACTATATTTCAGTTATGTCATAACTAAAGGTCTTCTGAGTTTCAGTGTCGCCGCACATGGGCCACACGCCACAACCACAAACGCCGCCACGAGAAGCTAGAAGCGGCTACTAAAGTGGCTGAAGCGCGTGACAGCGGCCAACTAAGATAAGGGAGAGAGGGGTGGGAATCGCGCGAGTGACGTGTGTTTTGTATCGGCGCATTAAGTGGCCGGTGCGGGCCACAAGAAGCGAGCAACGTCGTTGCTTGTTTATTTTGTAGCGTGTGGCGGCCACCGGCGTACCGTGTGTGGCGAGTCCATATAAAATGTATGAAAACTACAATAAATGTGCCGGTGGTGGCGTTTTGTGGTTGTGGTCGGTGGCCCGTGTGCGGCGACACTAAGACAAGGGAGAGAGGGGTGGCGAATCGTGCGAGTGACATGTGGCGGCGTTTTGTATCGGCGCATTAAGTGGCCGGTGCGGGCCACAAGAAGCGAGCAACGACGATTTGTAGCGTGTGGCGGCCACCGGCGTACCTTGTGTGGCGAGTCCATATAAAATGTATGAAAACTACAAGAAATATGCCGGTGGCTGCGTTTTGTAGTTGTGGTCGGTGGCCCGTGTGCGGCGACACTTAAAGGGGAGAAATTCCGCCGAACCTTATTTTTGTGTAACTTTAATCATTAATATGCAGCGTACGCAACGGAAGCTCACCAATGGAATATTTTTAACCGTTTTTGCAACATTTAACATCGATGATCCGCTCCTCCGAACTGGTCGCATCGTGATGTTTATAGCCTTGAGCCTTCCTCAATAAATTCACTATCTAACACAAAAAGATTTTTTCTAATCGGACCATTAGTTCCTTAGATTTGTGTATTCTACCAAAAAAATGGTATGTAGGCAACAAAATGTTCACTATCAGTTAAATAAATGTTCATTCAAAACAAGCCTGAGAACAAAAACTAAAGTCTTCCTACACTACAGCTCTACACCGAAGCGAAGCAAGGGTGGGTCACTAGTATGATATAAAATTCAAAATATATGTGTATAATATATATAATTATACTATACTATGACTCTTTACAAAAGTACAACTATTATGAACGATATGTATTATTATGGATGTCGACTATTGTCATTATTATCTCATGCGTATGTAAAATGTTCAGTTACTTTTGTACTTTTTCCTAACTAAACAACGTATTGTTAGTTGGCTGCTTGTTGTGGAATATCATGCGAATGTTAGTTCTAAATATGTACATACATAGCGTATTTAATCTCACGTTATACCAATTGTATTGAATGATTTTTGAATTTTTAATTACAGTTCGAATATAAACAAACTCTTTAGAATTATGCTAGGCAGGATCTGGACAGATAGATCGATTTCACAAAAGACCACGGTTGGCCTGGTGAGAACTCTGGTGTTCTCCATATTCACCTACGGTGCGGAAACATGGACCCTCAAGAAGGCAGACAGATCTCGTATTGACGCATTTGAGATGTGGTGTTGGAGGAGAATGTTACGAGTTCTTCTCACTTAGGGGTCATCCATAAATTACGTCACACGAATTTCATGATTTTTTGCCCCTCCCCCCGTCCTTGTCACAGCTGGTGACATTTGTGAGACACTCTCCTTCCTTAGTGTGACGTCACATATTATGCAAATTTACATTTAGAAATTATTGAATGAAAACAGCGGTTCTGAAATCAGATTTATTTCCATTTAAATTTTTAATAATATTAACATCAAATCAAACAAATAACAAAACAAAAAACGATTAAATAAAACGTTCTCGTTTGGGTTATTAATGTTTTCATAAAGTAATAGTTTCAACACTTAGATTACAATAGATTTTGAAATGTGACGTCACGAAATTTAGGACCCCTCCCCCTTAACGTGTGACGTAATTTATGGATGGCCCCTTATACCTAATTCCATTGGCACACGTATTCGGGCTAATGACCTAGTGCACTCGCGCTTTTTAGCTGGTTGCCCAGAAACCCAATGTCGTCAATTAAATACGAGTACTTTTTTTTAGTTGAAACATTAATTGCTGTAAGAGCGGCTATTGGGTGACTACGTTTAATGGCAAATACATACTTTTAGAAGTGATCATATACATCATATAGCATTCAATTTGTTCAGCAATTGTAAAAGCTCACTGGAGCGAGGAAAGAGGAAAGAGTCGTGGCTGTTATGTAATTATACGCCACTTTAGTAACTTAACAGAAACAAGGACCAAATTTCTTTTTTTTTTAGAAAAAAAAACTTAGCTCGTTGTAAATGAGAAGTAGCGACATAAAAATCAGAAAATATTCATGAAATGATATTTTCTAAATATCCTCCTATTAAAAAGTTACACTGTGCTTTTACTTTACGAATTAGATGTCGCTTAAGCGAAAATCACTCCGCCCGCCATACATTTTTTGTCAAGCAAACACCAAATCATACACCAATTAGTAGGGCGTAAGCGCAATTGGTTCAAAAAACACCAAAATTTACGGCACTTCAGCGTTGTGAACAATAAAAATCCTCAAATTTTCGGGAAATATAAACAGATCGACGCAGAAAAAAAATCTGATTCAAATGATTATACAACTCATTTTCGACCAGAGTGGCGTATAAGCGATTTTGTCTTTCCACTGTCGAATTAAATATTATTTTCGTTACCTTAGTGTCCCTTATCACAAGCCTTGCTTCATAAATTACGTCACACGAATTTCATGCTGATCACATTTGTGAGACTCCCCTTCTCCCTAGTGTGATGTCACATATTTTGCAAATGTACATTTAGAAATTATTGAATGGAAACAGCGATTCCGAAATCAGTTTTAGTTCCATTTAAATTATTATTTAATTAAATTAATTAAAGACATTAACAAACAATAAACGACTGAATACGTTAATTAAAGAAATTAACAAAACAAAAAATATTAATAGCATTAATTTTTAAATTAAAGATACAAACTTAAGAATCTTGAGTCCATGGACATTGAACCCTCTCCTTAAAATTATTTTTAACTGGCATAGCAGCCACTTTGTTCTCGTTTGGGTTGTTAGTGTCGCCGCACACGGGCCACCGACGACAACCACAAAACGCCGCCACCGGCATATTTTTTGTAGTTTTCATACATTTTATATGGACTCACCACACACGGCATGCCGGTGAACGCCACACGCTATAAATCGTCGTTGCTCACTTCTTGTGGCCCGCACCGGCCACTTAATGCGCCGATACAAAACGCCGCCACACGTTACTCGCGCGATTCCCCACCCCTCTCTCCCTTACCTTAGGCCGTATACAGAAAGAAAGCCGAAAGCCGATCGGCGGCGATCAGCGCCGATCGGCGCTTATCGGCGCCTATTGACGCTGATCCTTTTTCTATGGACCGGCGCCGATAAGCGCCGACACTCGCTGGTCCGAATAATAAATAATTTGTATTTGAATTATTATCCTTAGATTAAATCAATCTAAGTTATAATCTTTTTATAAATCTAATAACTTTATCTTTTATTAACTAAGCGCTAAAATTATTTGTTTCGTACTTATCGAATGGTGACAACAAGTCTTTCTTCTGGAAGGATTGGTTGTTTATGCCAATTGCCCCAATTTTTCATCAAACGGTTTTTCACTAAATCCAAAATGTAATAAAATGTTTCTTGAATCATTCTTATATATGTATAAAATCTTTGTTCATCAAATTTAATTTTTTTTACAAATAAATGATGGTATTTTCCGAAACGTTTCCTTTCTCTATTTATAGGATGTATAGCTGTTTTTCGCATTTTTAAATAAACATTTTCTAACAAAACCAAATCATCGTCCGATGAGTCCGACATTTTGCTTGATCTGCTTTAATCGGCTTCCTTTATGTAGGAAGGATCGGCGCCGATAGGCGCCGATAAGCGCCGATCGGCGCCGATCGGCTTTCGGCTTTCTTTCTGTATACGGCCTTAGTCGGCCGCTGTTGCGCGCTTCAGCCACTTTAGTAGCCGCTTCTAGCTTCTCGTGACGGCGTTTGTGGCTGTGGCGTGTGGCCCGTGTGCGGCAACACTTAATGTTTGAAATGTGACGTCACGAAGTTTAGGACCCCTCCCACCCCCTTGTCACACGATGTCACATTTCGTCGACCCGATCCCTCCCCGTACCCCGCAGGCGCGGACTCTCTTAAGCGGATTACCTATACTTTACCCCGTCATCATGCTTATTGATTTGAATGTAAGAAATATTAATATTTATTGAAATTAGCTGCGCAAAGTTCAGTGAAATTGTAATCTGTTTTTGAGGTGTTGATTTATTTAAATATTTATTGGCACTTACCAGCTTTTATCGGTGATTTTGCCTTTCCAAACTTCTTAATCCCGAGGGAAGCTTCAGTGGTATCGAAAGTAAGAAGGTAAATAAAAGGTTTTGTTCTAAACAACTTTGATAGCTTTCACTAAGGGTTTAAATTATTAATAAGTCATCCCACTGAATACGGTGTTGGGTTAGGCCACATAATTGTTTCTTAGGTTTTCACGCACATCACTCATTAAATAAAATAACTTTCAACAGTATAGATGAACTGATTTTATATATTTACTAGCGGCCCACCCTCGCTTCGTTTCGGTGTAGAGCTGAAGTGTAAACTACAGTTTTTGTTCTCAGGCTTGTATTATACACAATGACATTCAACTATGATTCTTCTTATACTTGCATGCAAAGTCTCAGCCCGATCGGTTTAAAATTGATATTTTCATACAAACTTTCATTCCCTATTTTATCCTCTTGGGGGTAGAATTGATCAAAATCCTTTCTTAGCGGATGCCTACGTCATAACATCTACCAGCATGCCAAATTTCAACCCGATCCGTCCAGTGGTTTGGGCTATGCGTTGATAGATCACTATGTCAGTCAGACAGTCACCTTTGAATTTTATATATTACTAGCTGACCCAGCGAACTTCGTACCGCCCTAAAAAAATAGGGGTTGTCCAGCGGACAAAATTGTGAATCTAAACCATTCTCAGATCCCCTTGAACACACACAAAAAATTTCATCAAAATCGGTCCAGTCGTTTAAGAGAAGTTCAGTGACATACACACTCACAGAAGAATTATATATATAAAGATTATATAGATTGACGTTTCGCATTACACAGACGACGCATTCTGCAAAGGATGCGACATATCAATAAATAAATAATATCAGTGCATCTATAGAATCTATACCATTGAAACTTGTTTTATTTAGTCTGAATAATATTTCTATTAATACTGTAGATCAGGTTTCTTTTTTAGGGTTCCGTAGCCCTGACATGGAATCCTAAATTCTTCTAGTTTCGTCATGTCCGTCCGTCCGTCCCACGTCAATATTGAGGGTTACATACAATGCGAAGAGATGGCACTGCCTTGCAGCTTAAGGCTAGGAAAATTTCGACGCGGCCATCAGGGCCGTGGTAGCATAATTGGTCAGTGCATTCGCTCGGATTGCGAAGGGTGCGGGTTCGAGTCCCGTCCGCTGCCTGGTCCGCGTGGTTTTTTTTCTAGTAAAACTTTTCTTTAGGTTTAAAAGAAGGAGTGGTTATTTAAAAAGGATCATGATCTTTTATACATAGTTGAATTTGACTATTAGTCATTGGCATGTCAAATTCATAGTAAAATGTGTTTTTTTTTACAAATGGTTACTTTTCCTAACGTATTTTAACTATAGTCACATTTAACTATATATCAAACAATGGGCCCTAAGCTTGGATTTTATTAAAGAATTTTGGGTTTGGTGTTTGTTTTTCTTATTACTCACCAGTAAAATTATAATGTTCTAGTGGCATTTGAAAACTTGTCTGGCGATTATTCGAACGAGGCTATTTTTGGTTGAACGATTCGTTTAAAATGGAACGTTGATTTGTTTTGATGGCAATTATCGAGTCAAATGACCGCTGAGATGACCAGATGTCCTACCTAGAGGACAATATTATATAACGATAGTTTTAGAATTTCTATTTATAATAGATAATAATTTTACTAAGTTTGATGTTTACCTACGGCAAGGAATTATCCTAGTTTTATTTTTCAATTAAAGCAAACAAGATGAACATAGATTAAATTTGTTTGATAACTGTTTTTGTTTATTGCGGTACCAATTAAAATAACGACCTATCTCGGCTTCGCACGGATGCTATTTACACCCCTCAGGTTCGAGTAGTCTAGAGGCTCCAGATGGAGTGAGACTCCCTCCGCGGGGAGATGCCATCCGCCTAGAATACCTCTAGAGGCACTCGCCAATTCTCGGCTTGAGGATAGGATATTATTCCCCTTAGGATCTCGCTGTCCCCAAACCCGGTGACGCTGTAAAGGACATCTGCGACAAACAGTATACACAATCAAAAAAAAAAACCATAAAAAACGATGTTATTTACTAATGACGTGTAGACATTTTACAAAAAAAAAACCTAAATAGAGGACTTTATCCCAAAAATATCGAATAAATTTTATTTTTTCCAATCTTCGAACATAACTAATGCCAAATTTATAATTTTCTGTCGTGTTGTGTCGAGACGCGTCAGAGCGGTATCGGTTTCGTATATTTAGTACGGTGAGATTTGTAATTGTGTGTCACGATGTGTTGTGATGGCTTGTGATGTGAAGCATCAGAAGAGATTTTGATGCATCAGAGAGGTTGAGGCTTACGGTGGCGAGGAAGCGGCCGTCAGACGACACACCTAGGGTTACCATTAGGAAATTTGAAAATTCCTGTCTGTCTTGAAACATTTTAGATAAAGATTTGGTTTATATTACTTAAAATATAATATATTATTTACAATATAAAAACTAATATCATAAAAGAAATCATTTATAATTTTCAGTTCAACGGGATTTGTTATTTGGTAAATGAATGATATTTACCTTATATTTGAGTCAGGTAACGTAAAAGTAACACCACAGGGCCAACAGTAACGTAAAATATTGCAAAAGTAACTTCCTGGCATTGATCTCCGTCAGAAGGCATCAGTTCCGTGGCATATAGATGTGAACGCTACCCATCACATTAGAGCCCGTTACGACACAACACGTCAGACAAATATAAATTCCGCTTAAAGCAATCAGAAAAATCAATCAAGTTATTCGCAAGGGATGTTCCGTCATACATGGGGATTTTTAAAATAGATAAATATGTTTTTGTCAGTTTTATTATACGGACTAAATTGATAGTTTTTTTTAATAAAAGAAAATTTAACTAGGAAAAAAGTCCTTATAATAAATATATGTTTCTTAAAACCAATTTTCAATGTCATTCGAGTAAGAGTTTAAGGTCAACTGTAACGATGCTGCCGACGAATCTCTGTCGTCGGTAAATCTTATCCAATATTTCCGCTTTTATATCGCATCGCGTACAACTAAGTAAGGTTGCTTCCGATTGCTTTTAGGGATCCGTACTCACATTGCGGAGACGGAAATCTATTAATTAGTGAGCCTCCATTTTCCTCTTTTCGTTCGTTGGTTTGTTACTGTATCTCAAGAAACTTAATGGAGCTAGCATCGCTGAACCAGTATTGCTGAGCGAGTATTATCTTTGATAGCTTTAGTCGATCAACGACAAACTAGTGAAGAGTGATTTCGCCGGTAGCAGTGTGAACAATAAGCGATCAACCATTAATATATGCATCTCTTTTTCTCTTTACACGAAATGTATATCTACGTGGGACACTCAGAAAGTTTTGAGAAACTAAAACTATATAACATACTAGCTGACCCAGCGAACTTCGTACCGCCCTAAAAAAATAGGGGTTGTCCAGCGGACAAAATTGTGAATCTAAACCATTCTCAGATCCCCTTGAACACACACAAAAAATTTCATCAAAATCGGTCCAGTCGTTTAAGAGAAGTTCAGTGACATACACACTCACAGAAGAATTATATATATAAAGATAACTTCTATAAAAAGAAAAAAGTATTTACTCTAAACTTGCACTCTACTAACTTCTCTATTGAATCAACACAAAGTCAAAATTAAAAACCCCATGGGCTACGTTCAAGTAAACAACACGGTATTCAGTGGAAAATCTGGCATTCTCACTACAATGCAACACTTAGCTACCATAAACCATTGCGGTAAAGGTACGTAAAATATAGACAGATTTGAATAGTATCTGCAACTAGGGTATAAATAAAGCTTTAATGCCCAATAACCCCCCAGTAGCTTCTAATCAAAAGACTGGTGATGATTTGGACGTGACGCGAGCAAAAGTCATGGCCCTAAATTTTTTTTGTTGCCCTAGACGTTCGGCCTTCCATAAAGGGTTTTATTTATTTATACTATTCAAATATGGATAAGTACCTATAACGTAAAATATAGCCAGATTTGAATAGTGTCTGTAATTAGGGTATAAATAAAGCTCTGATGCCCAATAACCTTCCAGTTGCTTCTTATACATGATTTGGACGTGACGCGAGCAAAAATCATGGCCCTAATTTTTTTTGTCGCCCTAGACGTTCGGCCCTCCATAAAGGGCTTTATTTATTTATACTATTCAAATATGGATACGTAGCTATCATGTCGTGTGAGGCGGGTCGTTGCGTTCCCTAAAAATGGTTGAGCGAAGCGATGGCTGGTTCATGCGTCATGCTCGTGAACGGGTGCTGCCAGCGGAGATGAGTGTGCTCTTACTTCATTGGATACTATTAATCGTTGTACTAAACTTTAATCGTTAATTTTTTTTGCCTAAACAGCAGGACACGGCATTCCTAAACTTTGTTAAACCAGTTTTTTATATAGTCATAATTTTTATATTATTTGCATTTGTAATGGAAAGTGACTTTATGAGTTACCTCATATTGAAGTTATTTTTCAATTTGACGACTCTGTATATAATACAGGGAGAAAAAAACAGCCCTTGCTGAGTTTCTTGTCGGTTCTTCTCAGTACAAGGTCTCCCGCCGTAGATTTGCGAACCGATGGCGTAGCTTTTCGACATTCACAAGTGCTTGTAACAGCCTAGACTGAATAAAAGATATTGAATTATGAATTTTTAAAAATTTTATAACGTAAAATATAGCCAGATTTGAATAGTGTCTGCAACTAGGGCTATAAATAAAGCTCTGATGCCCAATAACCTTCCAGTCGCTTCTAATGCATGATTTGGACGTGACGCTAGCAAAAGTCGTAGCCCATTGTTAATTTTGTTATGTTTACATTCGGCCCTCAGATAAAGGGCTCAGATATGGTGGGAGCTTCGCAAGGTGCACGTATGCCCCCTTAGGCATTGTCCTAATACAACGCGATAACGCGATCATCGCGCGTTTAAACGATGCGACCATCGCGTGATCGCGAACTGGGTGTCCTAATAGAACGCGAATACGCGATCACGATTGACACACAGTTTGGTCGGGTTAGCCCTGCCCTTCTCCCCGCTTCCTATCGATGCGACGCTATCATCGCGCGAACTTCAGTTAGGACACCTATTCATCATTAATAGGTTTGATTGCGCGTTCGCGCGAACTATGTTCCCGCGAATAGATTTTTAAACATTTTAGTCGCGCGAATGCATCGCTCGATCGCCTATTAGGACACCTATTCTAGATCAATATGTTTGATCGTCGACTCGTACGATGATCGCATCGCTCATTTGCGTTATCGCGTTGTATTAGGACAATGCCTTATGGTATTCCGTCACGCTTGAGTAAATTCTAAAATTCTCGCTAGTCTCTGCTACTATTTTACCTGCAAAACGTAATTTTTGTACTAATATACTAATGGTACTGTACCATTGGCATTCGAGTTCAGCTCGCACTTAATGTTTTTTAATCGATACAATGCCGTGACCGGTCCACGAGCAAAAACCTCCACGGCCGACCGGATATTGTGTCAAATTGAGCGTTCAACTCCACTTTTGTAACAATAATACGTTGAATAGCTTACCATTAAATAACACTATAAAATAATTGTTCTAATTTATGTATGACTAGTGGGTGCCCGTGACTTTGCCTGCGTGGTTCAATTGATTTCCCTTTACAATTCCACATTTCACCTCATAGAAGGATGATTTTTGAAAAAAAAAAATCTATCCTTTGTCCTTCCCGGGATTCAAACTACATTTATACCAAAGTTCATACAAATCGCTTCAGTAGTTTAAGCATTCAAAACTAATGATGATTACTATTATTATCTTAACCCTGTCATCGTTGAAATTGTGTAATCTTTGAAGATTGAGATGTGGTGATGATTTTTTATACTTCTGCGGCAACCAAACCGTTAGCGTTTTCATTTGTTAAATTTCCATTGTTTTAAAATACTTAGGTAGGTATGTGGAGTTGGATATCAAATATATTATACTTCTTCAATCATTAGTTTCGAGTTACCAACCTGAAAAAAGTTAGTTAATTAATAAATAGGGTAAAAGTCATATCATCCACATCCTTAGAGCATATACCACCCACATCGCGATAGGCAGACGTTCACGAGCATGGCGTATTCACTTTCATTATGCAAATTGTGTAATTTATCTATAACATTATATTGTTTTAAACTTTCATGGTCACTAACATTATAGCAATACTAGCAAACCAGTGAACCAAATGTTCACCAAAACCTGATTTAAAAAAAAATGTATTTAATTAATTGAGAACTTCGGAGATTTTGTGTGGTTTCGTTTGAAATTCGTGATTTCTCGAAAACCGGAAGTGCTACGTTACTCAAATCCGGTTTGTAGTCTTATCAGACTATTCTTAACTTATAACTTAAATATTCTCTTTATCTATCTCTTACGGTTTGGCCGCTGAAACAGCACCACAGACAGACGGACTTGTCTAATAGATAAGAGATAAGTTATTTACATAAAAGCAATCAAGAACAACGACACGCAGAAATCAGCCATCGCGGAACATTTGATTGATTCTGGTCCTAACCACTGGATTGAGTTTCATAACCCACAGATTATCTCGACAGAACGCCACTACATACCAAGATTGGTCAGGGAAGCGCTTGAAATAACAAAACAAAAAAAATTTAATCGTGAGGATGGGTTTAAATTGTCGAGTGTCTGGAACCTGTGGTTAGTATGTGTAAAACCGGAAATAATCAAAAAAGTGTCGTGTCGCTATCCGATACTGTAATTGTTGTGTGTCAAGAACAGTTTCGTGTAAATAGTGAGAATTTGAACAGTGGTACGCGATTCGGATGTGAAGTTTAGTTGAAACCGTAGAGCTGACGCGGTTTTATTTGTGTCAACAGTCACGTGGCGGAGGAGTGTTGTAACGCGAGGCGGTGCAAGGCGAGGCGCACCAGAATAGTTGCATATTGTGCAACCGCCCGCGCCGTCCGCGGTATCGAACGCAATAAAAGACTTCGTCGGAGGGTAGACCGATATGTCTGCCAATAACAGCCTACCCGCAATTACTTCAGTTACTCCGTGATCATGGCGCTTGCAACAGTGCCGAAATATCGGAAACTCGCTAAATACAAGGTCATGGTAACAATCTCGTAAATAATTTTATCTATAACATGTTTATGCAATACCTTTAAGGAGATGGTGTGGCATTGGCATATGTTTCAAATGAGAATGTTACACGGTAAGGTCAACAGAGAAATCACTGTAAACATTTTATACCGTTATGGCTATAAATTGCTGTAATTTTCTTTCAGCCGACGGATATAGTGGCATGGGTGCTGTGATAGCGAAATGATTGCAGGTGCGTTAGTGTATTGTATGTTATGAACGCTATTATACTACTAGTTTTTGTTACCGCTGAGGTAAAAAATACAGTCTTATCAATTGTTTAATCATGGTCTGAAAAACTAGGGATTGCTTGGTATTAGTTGCCTTTTTAAGTTTTAAATGAATGTTTTGCTCGATCATTTTCTAATTATTGTTAATTCTTTAGCTTTAGGTCCATTTTTGAATTTTTAAGACTTTACTGTCATAAAATAAATAAATAAATATTTCCAACACTCACACCAATTAGCCTAGCCCCAAAGTAAGCACTGTAAGGCTTGTGTTACGGGATACTAGGATATTGGATAGAATAAATAAAATACACAGTATATATATATATATATATATATATATGTATATATATATATATATATATATATATATATGTATATTTATATAGAAAATACATATTGAACATCCATGAATGGAGTACAAATGCTCGTGTTCACCACACAAACATCTGCCCCCACCGGGATTCGAACCCGGGACCTTTCGAGTCGGCGACACCATAAAACCCGGCGTACAAACCACTCGGCCACAGAGGTAGTCATAGATTCTGAACAAACCATTGTTTTGGAATATTACTTAGCGGTACGTACCACATAGCAAATGCGTGCTAAGGATAGGTATAAGATAAGTTAAAAACTCTTTATTGCACAACACAGTAATAAAACAAGCAGATACAAAACGAGTAGAAAAATACAACATTGCACAAAGGGCGGTCTTGGCGCTAATGAGCGGTTTCTTCCAGACAACCCAATGAGCTGGAAATAAAATAAGGTCAGCGAGTAAGGGAGGTTGTGCGGAACACAAGGCAAAAGTTTTCCTGATAATGGGGGAAAAAATTAAAGAAAAAACAATACAATAACAGAAATTTTAATATATAGGCAGACATAAATACTCAAATACTTCACAACGCTACTGAAACTGGTAAGTTCTAATGCAAGATTTATGACAAATTAAGTTCCTCCGACAAAAAGTGCTCTTTGACTAGAGACTTAAAACAGTCTAAAATTCCATGTCCCCATTAGGACCAGTGGTCCCGGTCCCAAATGACTACCGACTCAAGTCGGAGTCGAGTCTGGGCACGCCTTATCTTTTCGGGCAGGGAATTCCAGAGTTGGATGGGTATATTGCGTAGAGTGTCATATTTTGGTTGGCTCTTGTTTTAGCAAATTAGTCCTAGCCAAACAATTAAAAAACCTAATGGCGACTAATGCTAAATTATAGTTTAGCTAGCAGCCGCCCGCGACTTCGTCCGCGTTAACTTCAGCTTTTTGAGAATCCTAAAGGAACCTCACATTTTTTGGAGATAAAAGGTATCCTGTGTCTCCTTCCAGCTAATTAACTATGTAGGAAGGCCAAAGGGAAGGTCTTGTTATGGTAGCACGGGGCCTCTGCCCAAGTGTTTTTTTTGAGTGTGTATGCTGTTGGTCGCAGATGACCTTTACAGCGTCACTGGGTTTGGGGACGGCGAGATCCTAAGGGGACCTCAAGCCGAGAATTGGCGAGTGCCTCTAGAGGTTTTCCAGGCAGATGGCGTCTCCCCACGGGGGGAGTCTCCTCTCCGTCTGGAGCCTCTAGACCACTCGAACTTGATGGGTTAAAGTCCAAGTGATATTGGTCGGGCATTGTATAAGGAGTGCTAGCCTCCGGATTTCTCTTGCGCGATGTAGGCTTCCATACGTTGTGAGCGCTGCGCCGGTAGCGCCATCTCTTGAGGAGGCGAGTGATTATTTCCTCCATGTTGATTATATGTGGGGCATGTAGATGTCGCCGCCTCTACTATATACGAGTATGTGTCAAATTTAAACCAAATCCCTTCAGCCGTGTTTGCGTGATTGAGTAACAGACATACAAACTTTCACATTGATAATATCCGTATGATTTTCGCATAGGCAGTGTATCGCATTTTTAGCTTCTTTTGATATTTTAATGCAATGCCCACCTACATATTTGAAATATTTTCTAAGTTTCGATTATTATTAAATAATGCTAATGTTTCTAAACTTGTATGTTTCAAATTTGTTTTTTCCACGAGTGACTAAAGTTTTATGTCTTATCGTACTATTGCTACTAATTAAAACTGCCCGTCACAAATCGATTGAAATTAATTTGACATGCTGTAAATCTGACGTTTTTTTTATCTAACTGACTGCGCTTACTTTTATTAGTATGTTAATCATATATGTATAATAATAATAATGTATCTTTATTCAGTATTAATTTTTACATATTAAATGACTTACATCTAAGAAAAAAACACAAAAGGTAAAGAAATATACAAAGCCTGAACTAGGAATTTCCTGTGTTTCAGGCAAAAAGATCTTAACTACTTTGAATAATCAATCGCACAATAAAATAATAACAAAAACAAAAAAATATCAAATCTACGTTAAATTATTCAGTAGGTATGTAATGCAAAATTTCGCGTCATCGCAGAGTTGTAAACTGGATCAATACCGCTTATTTTTTCTTTATGGTTTATTCGCATTTAAGTTTATTTGACATACATATTGGCTTCCGTATTATCTAAGGTTGAATTTACATACTAAAAGAAAATAATAATAATAATACCCTTTATTGTAATATACCATACAAGACACAAGGAAATTAAAAACGCTATAGACAGAACGTACACATTATAGGCGGCCTTATTGCTAGGCAGCAATCTCTTGCAGGCAACCCATAATAGAAAGATAAATAAATATGAAGGAGAAAAGGAGGGGAATTATAGAAAATAATAAAAAAAAAACGACGGGTTGCACTCCGGGAGTGCCGGCAGAAGTGAAAACTTGAATATTAACGTTGTGCATTTTTGATATTTTGGAATGGTTAGGGAATAATTTTGCACGAATTACTTTAATTATCAGTATAAAAGTACTATCATGTATGACGTAGAATACAATATTTATTTATTAGGCTATCGTACACAAACATGACAATTTATATTACATTAAAAAAGTTTATCTCTCAGAAAAATCAACTTACACGAATCACGTTTAAGCGCACCTAGCGACATCTATTGTAAAAACATGCATTTCCTTCGCAATAAAGCTGCAACGTGGACGTCGTAGATAGAGACTTATTAATATAATAATACGATAAAAGAAAATATGTTTCGTCCAACATGTTGAAAGTCAACAACCTTTCCAATTTTATTGTGTGTCATGATGCGATCAGTCCACGTGTTTAACCTGATGCGAGTTTAACATTTTATACCCATACAAAAAAAAGTGTACAACGCAGCTAAAGGAGTTTTCACTTCAAAAACCATGACAGAAAAGTTCTAAAATATAACTAACAGGTGGCACTCTCAGGCGCTTTCATAATCTATGGAGTTAACATAGCTTTTTACGACCATCTTTTTGGCAGGACAGTCAGCATCACCCGTTTTATGATTGCACGGCTTTTAGAAATGCAGACATGTTGCACATTTTGGTGGTTCGGCTTTCTTCGAGCACTCTTTAATGGCGTGATCCAATTCACCACAGTGACCGCAGGTATTGTTCTCTTCTCGACATGTTTTAGCTGCGTGACCATGCTGCTGACACCTGGTTACTAGGGTAAAGTCTCTTACCCTATCGGCGTCCTTTTTTCACACAAATGAGTCAAGTGTCTTTAAGTATATCGGCTACATTTTGATTGTATAAGCACTTGAATACTTCCAGTTTGGGCCTAGGTACTCGTGCTCCAATAAGGACAATACTGGGTTTCCGTTCAAATGTGTCGCCCACAGTGAGGCAAGAGAAATTAAGTTGCGGCGACTTCTTAAGCTTCTCGATGTCATCCTTGGTCTCAGTGCTAATGATAACCACCGTTTATGGTCTTGCGTAGGCCTTTGATGTGCAGTTTCATCTCTTCAGGTTTGATGTTTTTCTGGACATGGGACTTGGTTTCTTCGCGTGCCTTTAACTTATCCGTGGGATAGATAGTAACCAAGGTTATAGTTTTGGGCTGGACTACATTTTTCTCATTCATATCAGCAAAGGAGACAGTTCCTGCTACTGGTCTTGAGAACTCAATACTCTCTTTAGATCCTGGAGTCGTTGAGAGAAATCATGTTTCTCTTTAAGGCCTTGGAGTGTTATATGGGTCTGCATCGTTTTTTGCTTCAGGGATTGATACTGGATAGCCATTTGAGACATCCCATGGGACACTTTATGGCATAAATTATTAATTCTCAACTTCTCGTCCGAATTAAGCTTGCTTTCTGTTGCAATAGTGCATACCTCATTGAGGCATAGCTCAATGGATTTCATCCAGGTTTGAACTTCGGCGGTCGAGATGACTTCTGGAGCAGGGTCGTCCGTCTTGTAGGGCTGGCATACATTTATACATTTTAATAAACAAACTTTAAACTATAGTCTAATTCACTATTTACTGATTGACACAGATAAAAGCGCTGCCGTAACGGCTAGCTAGGTCACGATTATGCGATTGATCATTTTACACAATGATTTTTTAAAATAACACGAAACAATAAACAATCACGTCTGATCACATCAGCGGTCGTATATCCCATGTCGCAAGCTCGATAAAAACAAATGTAATAATTAAAGGAAATACATAGAGCTCTAGAACCCATCTCACTAGCAAAAACACAACACGTGTTATTTTACTGTGGTCGTGAGAAAGTATTTTCTCACTGTGTCAGCATAAGCTTAGGCAGGGTCCTGATTTTCCATTTTAGATTATTACTAGCAAACTAGTGAACCAAATGTTCACCAAAAAAAAAAAATGTATTTAATTAATTGAGAACTTCGGAGATTTTGTGTGTTTTCGTGATTTCTCGAAAACCGGAAGTGCTACGTTACTCAAATCCGGTTTGTAGTCTTATCAGACTATTCTTAACTTATAACTTAAACATTCTCTTTATCTATCTCTTACGGTTTGGCCGCTGAAACAGCACCACAGACAGACGGACGGACGGACTTGTCTAATAGATAAGAGATGTTTTTCTTTTGTTCGATAGGTTAAGTTTTCTTGCGCGGCCATTCGGAGACGGGTTTCGCGACCACACCCGCCCTCTCGGCATGCACTAGGGGGACCGCGGTCCTCATAGTGCGTGTCTGGTGACGGTGCAGGAGTATTGTCTGGTTTTTAGTGGCCCTGTTCAGGGCGTAGGTAGGGCCCTGTTCACATCAGCGAGCTCTAGCGCTGGCTGAAGAGGACAGGGAGGAGTCCCACATACCTTCTTCTCGCTCCCCCAGTGGTTGAAGGATGCGTAAGGCATTTTCCAGACTCAAAAAAAAGGTTTCTTGTATTTTTTTTTATTGTTGTATTTATAAGTTTTTCTTTTGTTAAGTGGCCATCTTAACAATAAAGGTTTCATTTTATTTCAATTCGAGCGACAAATCCGCTGTGCCTACCTCTCTTAAAATAGATGGATATATAGAAGCAAAGTGAATTGATATAAGTAGGAATTAAATATAATGTCCCATAAATGGGTCGAGCTGGGTGAGCTTTAGATAATTGATATTTCTGACCGCTTTCTGGCTCTAACAGTTATAAGAACGAGAGTGCGCGGAAGCATATGAAACAATTGTGCAGGGGAATGATCAAAATTCCAATTAATATAGCGAATTCATTATATTACCAAATAAACCTATGCGATAGACGTATAACCTATAGACGACTGCAGATGCAGGCGGGACCAACGGCTTAACGTACCTTCTGAAGCACGGAGGAGCTCGAGATAGGAAATTTTTGGCCACCCATCCAATGACCGACCACTGCGAAAGTTGCTTAACTTCAACGATCGCAGCCGAACGCGCTAACCACTTGCGCCATCGAGCTCCTCAGCAATCATTCCATCAGAAGTGCGGAGGAAGAGGGGAGTCCGTTTCTACGCGGTTAGTATGACCTTGGGAACAAGTCGTACAAACTATTTGGAATGGATGTGAAGAAGTATTCTAAACTTATTTTTTGAACAACAGATATTGAATACCTCTAAGTCTGAACAAATGAAGCGTTTTGTTAAAACGATGCCATAAGGCGGTCCTATTACCGCTCGAACACAAATTCTTGGAACCAAATTGTTTAAGCTATTTATTGACGTCAATTACTTAACGAGTACTTAGTGAAGCGTTAAATCACCACTGTGTTGACAAGGTGAACGGTCATGTGACGGTCATTCACCTGTCAAGGTTGGTCCTTCCTTTCCAAGTAATTCAGGAATTCTGCCGGAGAAATGTCGAGAACGCCTTTTTTATGTCACGTAAAATGATATACCTACCTAAAATTTGTATCTATTTTATAAACTTATATAATCAAAATCATTTATTCTGTTCAGGCTGTTACAAGCATTGATTAATGTCGAGGTAGCTTTATAGGTATCCATACATATAATAAAATGGTAGGAAAGTCAAAACTGTACATTGAATATTTTTTTGAAAGAATACTTATGGTGTGATCTACAATCGATACCGAAGCCAAAAATATAGTTTTTAGATTTTTGTCTGTTTGTCTGTATGTATGTCCGGGATAAAACGATTCTCAAAACCTGAAGTATACATATAAAATTGTCGTGTCACAATGTTAGTTACCATATTCCTCCGAAACGGGTTGACCGATTTTTATAAAATTTGGTATGCATATTCAGTAGGTATGATAATAGGCTACTATCTATTTTTCATTGTCCTTAGTGATAAATAATATAAGGTTTGTCGACCCTAAAATTAAATTTTAATTTTTTAGACAATTATTTTAAAATGTGGCATTAAAAAATTTATACATACATACAACCCTAAATTTTCACTCTTCTACCGCCAATCCCTACTTTTATGGCGATGGCGGCACGAAGTTCGCTGGGTCAGCCAGTATCAATATATATTTTAAAAGGGTTTCATATTAAATGTTTTTTAACGAGTGTTCTTGGCTATACCTGTAATGTTTTTGTTCTAGGGTTTGTATATAATATATGCATTATCCATTATCCATGCAAATAATTGTAATGTTTTACAAAATAACAAAGAAATCGGCAAAACAATGCAATCGTTTCCACCACGCGGGGGGGGGGCCATAAGGGAGTATGCCACAATTACGTGTGAACGGCGCATGACCTTAGGCGCACGAGAGGTTAAGAAAAACAAAAACTTAATTATTAATCCTTAAATCTAAATAATGGTAAAACCCGCATCAACATTTTTTGCCTGCTTAAGTAGGAGTCAGCGGATATACAGATACTAGCCGTGCCCCGCGGTTTCACCCGCGTTTTTCTCGTTTCCGTGGAAATACCGAGATAAAATATTGCCTATATTATAGCCTCCCTCAATAAATGGACTATTGAATATTTAAACAGTTTTCATATCAGATCAGTATTTCCCGAGATCACCGCGTTCATTACATTAATAGGTACCAACTCTTAACATCTTTTACACGTGATAACTTTTAAAGGAAATATCCGATTGAGATAAAACAAAAAGTATTTTACTTCTACATAAATACTCTTGATAACATAATGCTTAATTTTGATAAAGATTAATATTACGATACATATTTAACGTAGTTTTTTTTCTTCAGACGATTTAATAATTATTTTGAACACAAAATCGGTTATTGTGATTAAACCATGATAGCTAGATATATGTTCTTGCGGACTTTTATGTAGGTCTACAAACCCGTAGTACATCATTTTGTTCTATTGTCAATAGTTTTTGCAGTGCACGCAAAAATAGGTTTTCGATTTTACACCTTGTGTTACAAAATAGCAATTTTAATAAGGATTCCTAATTTTGAAAAAAAAACCTATAGCCTTCCTAGATAAATGGACTATCCACACTGAAAGAATCATTCAAATCGTACCAGTAGTTCCAGAGATTAGCGCGTTCAAACAAACAAACAAACAAACTCTGCAGCTTTATAATATTAGTATAGATTAGGTATCTTTCTGTATCGCTGTCACGTATCAAGTCTGATAAGAGGACCTCTAAATTTTCTCTAAAAATAAAAACTAAAAACACAGTTTCATATTTTATGGTATATTCAAAAGTTGATAGATGATAACATTTCAAAAATTCGAAAAAATAAGGATCGCTTGGGACCACCCAGGTATATAATCTGCGATGGGCGTAAAAATAAAGCTCAGCCCTACAACAGCAGAATAAGTTAGAAATTAACTCCATATTGTAAGGAAAATATTACTAGAAAAAACTACATACTGAGCTTAACGAAACTGTCAATAAGGTCCAACTGGCAGTAGGGTATATCTTGAAGGTCCAATGGGCACCAAAAAAGAGGTATTGGACCTCTTGCACATTGAATATAATTTTTTTAAGAAGGTCCAATGGGCACCAAAAAAGAGGTCAAATGGGCACATTGAATATAAAACTTTTTAAGAAGGTCTAATGGACACCAAAAAAGAGGTCCAATGGGCACTTTTTGCTTTTGGGTCGAATCTTGAGGGTCCAACGGGTACTAGACCACACGGACCAGGCAGCAGACGGGGCCCGAACCCGCACCCTTCGTTATCCGGGCGAATGTACCGACCATTATGCTACCGCGGCCCTGACGGGTGTCCCCAACTCTTTGTAGCCTTTCTTAAGCTGCAAGGCAGCGTCATCTCTTCGCATTGTAGGTAACCCACAATTCATCCATATTTTGTTACTTACTAACACGAAAACTATTCGAAATCTATCGAAATCTCAGTCACAATCCTGTAAACAGTTGGTACTCGTAACTTAAGTCCAAAACTAAAAAAAAGATTATTATTAATCGACGTCATTGGATACCCGCGAGTAGACTTCAAAGCGAACAATTGACAACTTGAGAGATAATAATAAATGATTGAATTGATGTCGACAAACGTGATGATGCCGCGTCACGATTCAACGATTACTGGAAACAATTGAATCGATGTCCACTGCTATTATTTTATGAGGATACTCTGAAGAGATCCTGTTTTTTGCTTCACTCTAGCTCAGTTTACAACAGGAATGTAGATGGAATGTTTCGCTTTGCACAAACCATTCTTCCAACAGGTTTGTATATATATATATATATAAAACTCAAAGGTGACTGACTGACATAGTGATCTATCAACGCACAGCCCAAACCACTGGGCGGATCGGGCTGAAATTTGGCATGCAGGTAGATGTTATGACGCAGGCATCCGCTAAGAAAGGATTTTGATCAATTCTGCCCCCAAGGGGATAAAATAGGGAATGAAAGTTTGTATGAAACTTTGTCAATTTTAAACCGATCGGGCTGCGACTTTGCATGCAGGTATAAGAAGAATCATAGATGAATGTCATTGTGTATAATACAAGCCTGAGAATAAAACTGTTGTCTACACTTCAGCTCTACACCGAAGCGAAGCGAGGGCGGGCCGCCAGTATTATCATAATACTTCATCACGATGGCTCCACGGGATAGGGGATTGGGTCAGGTTAGGCAAGCTGGCGAATGCGTTACGCGTTACGAAAAGTGTTTTCGGGCGAAAGTGTTTTCGAACGGGAGTTGAGTGGGGGATGTAAGCAAGTGAAAGCAGTGACCGCACAGTTTCTTTCTCTCTCTCTTTTATAGCTAGTAAATTTAATATATGTCTGTGTACATTCATGTTTATATTGTACACATATATATATATATATATATATACATACAGTAGGAGCTTATTTTTTGTATCACAAGCGTCTATGGTGGTAGCTTACCAAAAGGCGGGCCATACGCTTGTTTGGCAACCTTATCATCATCATCATCAGCCTATTAATGTCCCCACTGCTGGGGCACAGGCCTTCCCTATGGATGGAATAGGGAGATTGGACCATGACCCACCACGCGGGCCCAGTGCGTATTGGTGGGTGCTAACGACTGCATATGCAGCCGGGACCAACGGCTTAACGTGCCTTGCGAAGCACGGAAGAACTCGAGATAGTAAATTTTTGGTCACCCATCCAATGACCGACCACTGCGAATGTTGCTTAACTTCAACGATCGCAGCGGAAAGCGCTATCCACCTGCGCCATCGAGCTCTTGAAATTGCCAATCTTATAATTAACATAAAAAAACAGTACATAGAATGTGATGGTAATGGATAAGACTTGGATTTAACGTTAGAGAAAATGAGCGTAACTATGATTTGAGTCGGTGAAAATGAGTCACGAAAATGGCTCGTTTTCAAATTTACGCCTCTATCACCGGACTAATTATAGCGACGAATTTCCAGCGATTATTTGAGTTGTTCAAATACGCTCTTGTAGCCTCGCCTCGCCTCGCCCATATTGAAATTTATTCTTCTTCATTATTCTAATAGAAAATTCTAAAACCTTATGAATTTGTTCGAGGCAAAATAATAACAGAATTCTGTTTACAGCGGAATACTGCTTGCTTGCCACTGTGGAATTTTATTACAAAGTTCTCGAGAAACCGCGTAGACGCTGTACGACAGCAAACGGTAGCATCGTGACAATTTACGTCACAGCATAAGCATAACGGTTAAGTGTCGAATCACACAAGGTATTTTGTGCGACGCATCTAATAATTTTTTTTAATAAGAACAAATAATTGCTGAAATGTATGTACGCAGACAGCTATCGAAAGCAACAAATCAGAACATTCTTATTTTGCTATAAGAACAAGGTATAAGTTTAGAAAATAAAATGATAAATAACAGGGATGATCACTAATTTTTTTTCTTCGTTTATCAAGTAGATTATCAAAAAGTATTAGACACGTATTTTTTACACACAGATATATTGATTTAAAAAGTCGCATGACGTCACGGTTGAGTACACTTTTAAGCGAAAATTCACTAAAAAGTGACGTCACGAGCCCCTACTCCCAAACTTTGACGCGCTATAACTTTACCACGACCCACCGGGGCTCAGTGCGGATTGGCGGGTGTTAACGACTGCACATGCTGCCGGGACCAACGGCTTAATGTGCCTTCCGAAGCACGGAGGAACTCGAGATAGAAGATTTTTTGCTCTTGTTGATCGTTGAAGTTGCTTAACTTCAATGACCGCAGCCGAACACGCTGACCACCTGCGCCATCGAGCTTCTCTCTGCCATGCGTGCGTACGAAACTGATACAAGGCAAGTGCAACCGTCTAGACGTTGGGCAAGTTGGCACCAATGCACTTGGCCAATATAGACGAGCTTTGTGGAACTGCCTATACGTTGCGTTGGTAGACTATCAGTTATTATGGATGAAGACGACCTCCGTGGCCGAGTGGTTTGTACGCCTGGTTTCATGGCTATCGCCGACTCCAGAGGTCCCGAGTTCGAATCCCGGTGGGGGCAGATGTTTGTGTGATGAATACGAGCATTTGTACTCCTGTCATGGATGTTTAATATGTATTTATATAAATATACTTATATATGTGCAGTATATGTATTCTTTCCGTTACCCTGGCATCCCATAACACAAGCCTTATAGTGCTTACTTTGGGGCTAGGCTAATTGGTGTGAGTGTTGGAAATATTTATTTATTTACTATTTATTTATAATAAGCCAAATGTTTGTGAGCGACAGCGAGTGCCGACATGCAACGAAAAAATATGGTCTATACACGTTGGTGCTTCCCTTAACTCTGCAAATTAGGCAAGCGACAAGGCAAGACAAACATGCTGCCTCTACGTTGGTATTGGCCTTCGCTTGGCCAACATGTGTAGGCGACTATAGAATTTCTTGCGTGTAACTCGCGTGTGGTGGAAACTTCCAGCAGAAATTCAGTGAAGCACAATGAAAGTGCGAAATACGCTTTGTGTGGTTCAGCACTCTCTGCCAAGGTGCTCCAATAGAAGTCTCAAGTAAAAAGTGCATGCTCTTAGAAGACTTAAGAATACGATGGACTTCTGAATAACAACAGGTAATACTTAAACGGTATTTTTTTTATATTTCATTGTAATTAGGTTTCTGTATTCACCTTGATATTCAATAAGACAGTAGCATAAATTCAAAGTGATTTATTTGTTAGTGCTTAGCATTTCAATTGATGATGTCGTTAGAGTTTTTGATAATGCACATTTTAAAGAAGTAGGTACGATACGAAATTACAATTCGACTAGTTGCAAATTGTTTCGTTTTTAATTATGTATGTATATATAATTTTTAATATTTTTTAAAGCATCTAACGGCTTGATGTTTAAATCTAAAGAAAATATAACTAGAAAAAATTCGACGCGGACCAGGCAGCAGACGGAACTCGAACCCGCACCCTTTCGAATCCGGGCGAATGCACTGACCAATTATGCTACCGCGGCTCTCACGGACCGCGTCGAAATTTTCTAGGCATTCTTAAGCTGCAAGGCAGCGCCATCTCTTCGCATTATTCGTAACCCAAATATTATATATATTTTTAGGTGTAAAATTAGTTGTAGTTACAGAATTTGCTTTGATCTCGCTTTGCTTTAGTTTAGTATTTGTATAACTTTATCTGTAACTAGTGGCCCGCCCTTCGCTTCGCTTCGGTGTAGAGCTGTAGTGTAGACTAAAACGACTCTTCATATAATTATAAAAAAAAACTGAAAATGGTATATTTGCCCTTTCCAAACTTCTATTGACATCACGTCACTCAATTGTTTTGCCTTCCCGGAACCTCTTCACTAACATTTGAAATTTATTGTATGGTATTAAAGTTCAAATTGACTTTTTAGTATTTTTACTCATCGTTTGTATGGGAGTTTATAAAAATGTTGTATTTGGACTTTTTCAGGCAATTTCTTTAATTTTCCTCTGCGTAAGAACCATCCTCGTACTTCAAGGAATATTCTAAAAAAAATATTATCGAAATCGGTTCAGCTGTTCTCGAGATTTGCGCTTAGCAACATATTCAGCGATTCATTTTTATATTATAACTAGCTGACCCGGTGAACTTCGTACCGCCTAATTATTGGAGGCATATTTAGTAAGTCACAAACACACGACACAATACTTTTTTAATTTTATTGAAATTTGTTGCTTTTAGATTTTTAGGAATATTAAAGAATTATAGTATAGGTGCACAGCAAAGAGGCGTTTACATTTCAAGTGACATTTTACCATAGACAATTTTTTTTTGAGTGAATACTGACAAATATTTACACTATAACTATAAATTTTTTGACGGTGGCCATGGTTAGGAAAAGAAGAAGAACTACATCTGTCATCGAGAAAATAAAGAATTCAAACAACTATAATATTTAAATTGTTGATATTTTAAAACTATTTTCCAGAAGTTATAGTGAAGGTATATATCCCTCAACTCCTTAAAATGCATTGTCCCTTTTGTAAAAAGTGGATGGAACGGCAGAACAAATACAATAACTGTCCAGGTTGTATTAAATTATTATTAAGATGCGACGAATGCTACAACATAATCGCTGACACCTTCAGATTTTGTACCAAGTGTGGTAAGAATGTAGAACGAATAATACGCGTGAATAGGGCAAAAGTACAAAAAAATATATTAAAGCAAAAGCTGCTATCTAAACCAAAACACGTTTCTACAATGCCATCTTCATCATCTGAGGAGACATTCTGTGAATTAAATTTATCGGCCGAAGACATACAGGACATTCAAGTTATTGAAGACAGCCAAAAGCCCGACATCAAGAATGTTCTGGTAGATATTGATGTTATTGAAGACAGCCAGCAGCTCAACATTGATAATGTTCTGATCGAATCAGATTTGTCCGAGTCGCCTAGTGCTTCCACCATATCATCATGTCCTGGCGAGCCAAGTGGTTCCCAAGTAGATGGAGCCAAGTTGATGCAAATAAAGAGTTACTAATACACGTTGACGTTTCATTTTCTTGAATGTGCTCGTTTTTGGACTGTGAACATGATAAACAAATCATTGCTTAAATTAAATACAACACAGTTATCATCATCATCATGATATCGGCCAATAAATGTCCACTGCTTACATATATACAGTTAATTAATATAGTGCTTTCTGGTAGACAATATTTTTAGTTTTTTTTTGCGGTGCGTAAATAAATAAGGATGTTGGTTTTCCGACACGCGAACACGCAACGTATAATTGTCCATGTGCGAAACAGGGAATCTCTAAGTTTATTCCGCAAACTTGCAACGATTGGCCTTGCGATTTATTTATGGTCATCGCAAAAGCTAGACGCACCGGAAATTGCAACCTTTTAAAATCAAATGGCAAATCCGTTGGAATCATAGGTATTCGTGGGATTAAGACTTCCTCTCCTTTGTATTTTCCTTTGATTATTTTAGCTTCGATGATGTTATTCATGAGTTTCTTCACAACCAATCTCGTTCCATTGCAAAGTCGAGGTTGATTAATATTACGCAGCATGATGACAACTGACCCTACTTTTAATTTCAAATTATGTGGTGGTAGTCCAGGCAAGTCCAATGAATTTAAAAATTCTGTAGGATAGTTGACTATGTCATCCTGGTTTGTAGCCGTGTCAACTGATTTGTACGTAAACAACTCTCCTGGAAGGAAATTCTGAATGGTAGCATTGAGATCATCGACATCTTTGTTTTTTGCTGCCAATATTGCTCGTTCACTTAGCCAATCGTGGTTATTATATTGTTGTTTAATGTCCGGAAAGACACGCTGAATAAGCTCCTCTTTCGATTCTGTGAAATGACAGAAATCTGTGGGAAAAGTCATTAATCCGGTCGAGCTGTCAACTGCGACCTTACCATTGCCAATATCCAGCAACTGCTTCGAAAACACAGTCGCAGTTTGATCTTGTTGCAAAAACACTCGCATGTTAGTAGTTAATTGTAGTGTCTTTACGTGCCGCCACAAATTTGATGATTTTAGACATGCGTTTATTTCGTCAGCAACAGTTGATCGAGGAATTACTGGAAGAGTCTGACGAAAATCACCTGACAACAGTATCATGGCTCCACCAAAAATGTTTTGGTTATCACGTAAATCTTTTAACGTCCTATCTAGTGCCTCCAGCGACCTCTTGTGGGCCATTGTGCATTCGTCCCAAATTATCAATTTGCATACTTGGAGAGTCTTCGCCATAGCGCTATTTTTGGCGATGTTGCAAACTGGCGTTTCGTTGATATGCATGTTTAATGGTAATTTTAAGGCTGAATGTGTAGTTCGTCCGCCTTCTAATAAAGTTGCTGCTATTCCAGATGAAGCCAACGCTAGGGCTACCTCATTTTGCGATCGGATCTTTGCTAATAGCAATGTAATTAGGAACGTTTTCCCAGTACCCCCAGGAGAATCAAGAAAGTAAATTCCCCCAGACCCACTGTTTACAGCTTGTATCAAACGATCGTACGCAATCCTTTGTTCTTCGTTCAATTGCGGAACAGTTGTGCGAACTGCTTCGGTCATAGCTTGAGTATCGTACTGGAGTTCTCTTTGCAACTCATGGTTTAATGCATCTTGCATAGCACGATTGGGTGCTGTCAGGCCCAAACACGACAATACTTTATTTGCCATCAATAAACACATATCTTCTATTATGATCAATGTGTCATTGTAAATCTCTGCCGTAATTTCCAATGTAGGATTCAAAGTTTCACAACGCACGCGATGCAACACATCCTCAGACATGTCATCCCTATATTTCATCCACAAATCTTTCGGATTTGAGGGGAAACATGTCGATATTATAATCGCAAACAGTGTGCGAATTTGATGCGGTGATGAAGATATCACGGAATCCTTGAGCGTATCATCCCAATGCGAATCGTTTTCAAGCAACCGTAATAATTGACACGCCTCTCGGTAAGTCGCACACAGATGTCCATCAACTGTTCTCAATTGTTGAAAAGATGTCGGACCAGGAACATTCACCAATAACAATCTAAGATAATAACATTCATCGTTATTAGGATGTACTGTATATATACGGCCTATAGCATCTGTGGCAAATACATTTTCATATCCTTCAACTGGTGTTCCTTGCTTACGACGCTGAAAAGACTTTGATGATGCGTTCCATGTGTAGTAGCGCGGCATATCAGCATACAGCAAAGTGCGAGCGAATTGATCAGTTTCACAAATTGAGAAGTAACCTGTCAATGTGGTCACAGGTGGACGTGCCGCTCTATCCACAGCGTTGTTTGGGTTGAAATACACTCGTTGTCCATTTTCCAAATGAACTGCCAAATGGAATACAGTGGGATGTCTTTCATGAATTGCAAACGAAAATATGCGCCAAATAGCCTCATTGCTGCTTACATAGCGACCCATCTGATAGTGAGACACTTCATCATTTGTGTTTGTTACTGCGAAGATGGCCATGTCGCTACCTTTGTTAACATATTTACATATGTACTTTATGGATTTCACAGAGTTACAATATTCCACATTGATGTGAGCTTCAAAAGTTTTGGACAATATGGGCGAGAACGGCACAATCCAACGATTGTCTACATGAAAATCTTGTCCTTTTATCTTGACATCTACAGATCGTCCACCGTCCTCAACTGATCGCCGACGATACAATGGGTAACCATCGATTCCAGAGATGGTTTCAGCAACCAAGTTTCTCGGGTACCGTTTGGAGCACTTGCCGTCGATCATACAGGGTGAGCTGTTGTTGATAACTCCGCAAGGTCCATGTATCATGTGTTTAGTTACTATTATGTGCAATTTTGGGTCAACCGTTTTATCAGGAATTTCGGCTGAAATAATGGAATCAATTTCTTCTGGCCTTATTTTGTCAACCAACCAGATTAATATATGAGCATGTGGCAAACCACGCTTTTGCCACTCAACAGAGTACATCCAACAACGTACTTGGCCATACACACGATGCTTTGTAATGAAATTCATTAAAGATTTTAATTTTTGCTTGTAAACTCTGGCTGTGATGTCATGCCTATCAAGTGGTGTTTGGTTGTGTAGCAGTTCTTTTTTTATTTCAATCCATTGTGGGTTACAGGTGAATGTAATGAATAGGTCTGGACGGCCATACTTTCGAACATAAGACATCGCATCTTGAGCGTACTCGTGCATGTGGCGCGGGCTTCCGATGTAAGTGGCCGGTAAAATTGTCATTCTTCCTACATTATTTACATTGCCGTCAGCATTGATTGCATCGCGAAGATGAATGTAATCTTCAGATCGAAGCTGCTGTTGGTTTAGACGAATGTATGTCAATCGTTCAGTCTCAATTTTGACGTACATGTCCACTGCATACTGATGAAAGAGCCGTTGACACATCAAAATGTGATTTACTTCACCTTCACGGATCATGAGTCTGTATGCATAATAATTCATGGCACTGACTTTTTTCTGTGTATCAGCACCTGGAAGTACAAATGATAAAAAAATACATTTATATATTGAATATATATATAAAATATTTTATTTTGTATAATCTAATTACCTGTTGTTGGATTAACCATTTTGATATTAAAATGGTACCCATCTTCTCCCTGCCAGAAAATTAATGGATATTGTAAAGCATCATAAGCTCTATGCGTTTCATATACACGTTTCAATTCATTGTTCCGGCGATGAAGTACAATATCTCTTGATTGCAAATTCTCTCCAACAACGACAATAGCCACTTCATCTATTGTCGGTGAATTAAACCTCCTTGCATGCTCTCCAGCAGGTGTTTTGTCGGCTCTTATTACAATACTATGGCTGTCTGATGGCATCCGATCCAGTGCCGTTTTGAACACCTTCACTAATTCATTATTCTCGTGAAGAAATGTTTGCAGTTGTTGGACAATGGTTCGCTTGACGGTTGGATTATGACCACAACGTGTATTAACTTCCGCATCTTGATTGCCCATAAAATAAATTTGCAAAAATTTATGATCTGCATCTGGCACTGGCAGCATTGCCCCCAGTAGGTGATGAATTTGTCCTTGTATCTGTAATTGTTTAAGAACTGGTTAAATTAATTATGATACAAATACAAATTAGAATTTCACTAAAACAATTCTGGTATACTACCTTGAAAGTGGGCATGAACCCGTCTTCTACTATATGCGTTGCACCAAACGATGTCATTTGGAAGCAATTATTATATTTTTGGATGTTAGCCAAGAAGTGTTTAGACTCACTTTCCATCCCATTAACTAATGAGTGTAACGGTTCAGGTGGTGGAACCAATTGTGGCAATTGTACTTTGCCACCAGCACAACATAATCCTGCAGGTTCACTACTGTATTTTAGTGCTTTACAATGTTGACAAATGATTGACATTTCTCCAATCGTCACAGATTTGTCGGCACTATAATCAATTTCCGGATCGTAGGAAAATGCTCCTCGTTCGAGGTTTACAGGAGCATTGCGTCTGCGGAATCGATTAAATTCATTATCCCGTGCTCGCTGCTGTTGTGATCGATGTGCACGAACTCGTTCCATTCTCTGCCTATCCACTTCATAGTTATTTACTCTTGAACGTAATTCTCCCATGCTTGTACGACTGTTATCATTATCAGCCTCTCGCTGGTCATTAGTGCGGTTGGAGCGTGAAGTAGCTCGTTGCACATTTACACGACTTCGACGACCTATGTCAGGTCGTTTTCTTTTCCTCGGCATTGTAAGCAGCGAGAAGAAAATCACTTTTAGCAGTATTTCAGTATTTCTCCAATTAAATGTTTATTTTTTTTAACATGACATGACAATTATTTTTAAAGGCTTATAACCTGGTCTATATGGACAAAACAATGGAACGTTCGGATACACGGGTTCTTTTTACATGAGATGACAAAACAATATAATAAAAATATTTTTGAGAGTTAGTAACACTGTAAGGTTGGCACCCATCAAATATGTCAACACATTAATTATTTTTATATTTTGAAATTTAAATACACGATGTTATAAGCAAAGTTGATATTATGTTGTCGATTCAAAAGTCTTGTTTTAATGCGTTCTTCAATTCGAGTGGAACTGAGAGTACAAATACCGTCAAATGTTTGACAGAAAGTAAGTGATCAACTTTTAGATGGGAAAATGAAATTGTCGTCTTACTCTATCTTACTCGCAATTTTTCCTTATTTGCTCACCGTTTAGACCTACCCTGGACTACGACAAACATTTTAAAACCAAAATCAGCTCAATCGGCCCAGCCGTTCTCGAGTTTTAAGCAGACTAACGAACAACAATTCATTTTTATTTATATAGATAATATATAATTTTATTACTCTGCACAACTTACATAATATGGGACGCTATATAAGGTGGAAATAATCTTACATAATAAGATGTGAGAGACTGGTGCCTGAAATAAGTATGGCAATACCTGTGTTACAGGTGTATTATAGATAAGGCCGATATGAATATTCCGAAGTCACTATTTCTGCAGGGGGCCAATCGCCTAACTGGATTGCTTTGGAAAACGCTATCGCTTACGATTTCATTTAGTTATTTCTAACCGCCGAAATACCTCACGCTCATTTTCTTTAACATTGTTATTACCAATGCAAAAGAAAAAAAAAGAGCGCGAGTCATTTGAAAACTACAGGGGGCTAGAAATAACAAAATGAAATCGTAAGCGATAGCGTTTTCCAAAGCAATCCAGTTAGGCGATTGGCCCCCAGGTCTAGTGATTCGGAGTAGTTGATATTATTGGCTATTTCATCATCATCAGCCTATTAATGTCCTCAATGCTGGGGCACAGGCCTTCCCTATGGATGGAATAGGGAGATTGGGCCATGACCCACCACGCGGGCCCAGTGCGGATTGGTGGGTGCTAACGACTGCAGATGCAGCCGAGACCAACAGCTCAACGTGCCTTCCGAAGCACGGAGGAGTTCGAGATAGTAATTTTTGGTCACCCATCCAATGACCGACCATTGCGAAAGTTGCTTAAGTTTAACGATCGCAGCCGAACGCGCTAACCACTTGCGCCATCGAGCTCCTCGATACATTATTGGCTATGATGATACATTATTAGGGTTCTGTAACCAATGGGTGACCGACCATAGTAGCCTATTACCGCCTTCCGTTGTCCGTCCGTCTGCTCATCCGTCAGGGGGTCGTATGTCGTATCCGTAATATTTCTAATTGCGGCTGTCACAGTTGAAGTTGTACCACTGCCGGCGAGGAAATGACTACCTATCGGCTATTTTTTCGTTCAGCCCCTCTAGCATGACCACCGAAACGGGATAGATAAAGCGATATATCGGCATTAACTTGCTAGAGGGGCAGACATAGATATGCATTTTACTGTCAAACTCCACTGTAGTCTGACAGTTAATGCCGATATATCGCTTTATCATATCCCATTTCGGTGGTCATGCTAGAGGGGCAGACATAGATATGCATTTTACTGTCAAACTCCACTGTAGTCTGATAGTTTTTTTTTATAGATAGGTCCGACAAATGACTCCACCCCACCTGATGTTAAGTGAAGGTGAAGTACAGAAATGCCGACATATCGCTTTATCATATCCTATTTCGGTGGTCATACTAGAGGGGCAGGAACATATAAAGGATATACATAACGTGTGAACAAAAAAGATGCATACATTCATAGTTGATCGCTGACTGTTCATACTGCCGGCGAGGACTCGCTCCCCTAGTTTTCCGAGAGCCGCAAGAGCTATTTAAAAAAAATACTCGCTCAGCGTTGCTCGCTTGGCCGACAGACCGCGCGTGCGTGCGTTTTTGCTCAGAACTGTCCCCACGAGCGAGTGGCGCGAGTAATTGCCCATCGTACTCGCTCATACAGTTCAGCGATAAAACTATCGCAACTACACACTGTCTTGCCGCCGATGGTCAACTCGTTAATAGTTTCTAGCTCTAATAGCTTGTCGTTGAACACTTGAACAAGTGCCTTAAAAAGATGTGAAGTAAAAAACTTTCATACGCCATTGCAAGCTCATTTGAATAATGAACGAGTGGCAAATTTTGCATAATAAAATTTTATAATGGAAATAAATGCAGAAAGCTGATCTTTATATAACGAATGAACCCCATGAAGTAATTCTACCTTCTGTTTCTATGGGCGAGAAAGGTTTCCAAGGCCTTCGTGCTAAAATAATTACTGGTACCGTAAGGTTGTGTTTAACTATTAAGTGGGTAACTATAATACATTTGGGAATTAACTTATTTATACAGAAATAAAAAAAACATATACTAGAACAATGAACCTAAAACTAAAAACCTTAAAAAATATAATATAATAACTAAAATATTTTATTAAAAGGAGTCCCTTTAGACAAGGTTCCGAAGATACTGGCAGCGTTCCCCCTTTGAATAGCTAGACTAATTCTTTGTCCGAGGTAGCTGCCAGCTCTTCGGTCTCCTGTGATGTCGACAAACTTAATAACGAAAAAATTATAGGTAACCCACAATGTCAAATGAATACTTTTTTTTAAAGCATGTAACTGCTTGATGTTTATATTTAAAGAAAAAATAACTAGAAAAAAATCCACGCGGATGAGACCATAGGTAACCCCACAATAACAAATAATGTGAAGAGATGGCGCTGCCTTGCAGCTTAAGAATGGCTAGAGGAATTTCGACGCGGTTCGTGAGGGCCGCGGTAGCATAATTGGTCAGTGCATTCGCTCGGTATGCGATGGGTGCGGGTTCTAGTCCCGTCTGCTGTCTGGTCCGCGTGGAAATTTTTCTAGTTATATTTTCTTTATAAAGATTTGTTTATATTATTATACAGCGTGAATTTTGAGTTACCCGAGAAAGTGTACACAACATACAATGTATGCAAAAAAGTGTTCTTTATTTTTTTTAGAAAAATATCTCCACATTAACTCAGTAGTTCGTACAATTGAAGCAATTTCGTCATCGGGGAATCACCGTTTATAAGAGGTGCCTTTTTTTTGATACGCTGGGGAAATACATTAATTTGCATACCACATGGTGGTTAGGTGGGGCTCTCCTCCCCAGAAGGGGGAGGCCTACCCACTAAAACCCCAGCGATGGCCGCCATCAGGCATTGTACGGGGCCTCAGGATCGAGTATCGCATCTGAGGACCCGCAGCCTATGCTCCCCTGCTTCTACCAGAGGACCCCTTCTCGGGGGAGTGTTCACAACGACACCCCCCGGCCATGCGGGGGTGTCGTCCCTCCCAGGTCACTTCCATGAGCACAAGCTCCGTCGTGCTCACCAGCGACCAGCGGCGGCGCATCAGGCCATTGTCTGGCCCGACGGCGCCTCCTTAGAGCTGGATCGGTCATCTCCCGATCCCGCTCGGCTGCCTCCTTCTGGAGCATCATCGCTTCAAAGAAGGAGGTCGCAGCCCTCCAACCTCCCTCATACGCCAGCATTGCCTTCTAAGAGGTGCCTAGGCCGAAGGAGAAGTTGCTCAGCTAACTCAAATTCACGGTGTATATTCTGTAGGTGTCAACGTTTCACTAGCGCGATTCAGATTAAACTTTACGTCATTGACATTCGTCGTAGTCTGTTGCGATATTTACGTGTGTACTTATCGCAGAGAATGCAATTTTGCAGGAATTTGTCGCAGTCGCTTCAATTAATCAAATACAAATATATTTATTAAAATTTACACCATACAGTCAGCTTATAACCATGGGTCCCACACTAGGAGGTCCTGTATCGTGGGCACCCAATGAGTGTAAAAAAAATTGCAACAGAAAAGTAAAATTACAGAATACAGAAACTAACTTTTTGACTACGTTATAAAGTAATAAAGTGTGTGTGTGTTTGTATGTATGTGTGTGTGTGTGTGTATGTGTGTATGTGTGTGTGTGTGCTTGTTTGTATGTATGCATGTCGGACGGTGAGAGCCAAGGACTTCGGGTAATGCTATTCCAGTCGTTTAAGCAGGTTTTCGGATTGCATGTAAGTCATGGACAAATCTATTTCGTACTTGCTTATCAAGAAGTCACCGATATCCTTGATGTTTGATTCATGATAATATCACACTATTTCGCAGTAATTACTATGTAAATATTACCCCTCGGCTCTTGGTAACAACAATTGAGCGCGTGTAGAACGTCTTAGTTCCCAGCAGTTCTCAGGAATCCATCATCTATTATTAGTATTGAATGTTTTAACTCAACGAACGATTATTCAAACATACCGACCTACATGGTAAGTATATTGCAAACATTGGCAATAACCAATAACAAACACCAGTCAGGCTTTATACTTACTGAATATGAATTGAAGTGGTTGCCTCTTATTGACTTAGTTGAGTTATATTTTATCGTTTTAATACAGATTGATTCAGGTAAAAAAATTGAATACCGGTAATGGTTTTTATCGACGATTATATCAACTGCGATCCTTATGGAACCTTTGTTATATAATAAATAAATATTTCCAACACTCACACCAATTAGCTTAGCCGCAAAGTAAGCACTGTAGGCTTGTGTTATGGGATACTAGGGTAACGGATAGAATACATATACTGATACATATATAAGTATTTTAATATAGAATTACATATTAAAAACATCAATGGCTGGAGTACAAATGTTCGTATTCGTCGTCCAATTGATGGAGATAAAAAAAACATTTAATCTACCATTATCGTATATTTTATGTTGTTATACAAGAAGTATAAATACTGTCTGACAATCATGTAACATCACGAGGAGCTTGATAGCGCAGGTGGTTAGCGCGTTCGGCTGCGATTGTTGAAGTTAAGCAACTTTCACAGTGGTCGGTCATTGGATGGGTGACCAAAAATTGCTATCTTGAGCTCCTCCGTGCTTCGGAAGGCACGTTAAGCCGTTGGTTCCGGCTGCATCTGCAGTCGTTAGCACCGGCCAATCCGCATTGGGCCCGCGTGAAGAGTCATGGCCCAATCTCCCTATTCCATCCATAGGGAAGGCCTGTGCCCCAGCAGTGGGGACATTAATAGGCTAATGATGATGATGTAATCATGTGACATAAAGCAACATGGACGTGACATGGCCGTGTCACGTTTGTGTTGCTCTATGCACTAAAATACTTCAAGAACCGTTTTTCACGTTGCTGAACTGATTTTGACGATTTTTTATATACTCTGAGATGAAAATTGTATGGGAAATAGTTAAAGTAATCTGTGATCTGAATAACCAATGAAAGAGAGCAGCGACTTATATTTATTTTATTCTATATATTATATTACTTCAGAGTAATTTATAGTCAGAAGGCTATTTCTTCAAAGAGATATTTATAAGCGCCTTAATATAACTCTTTGCCTAAAAATCACCTCACTCGCGCCTCAAACGCCTCAATAAGTCGCTCTGTCCCATTTAGCATAACCACGACAATTGAAAACATATAGGTATTTGGCAAAAGGCGATAGAATTTGTTCATATTTAGTACGTATAAAGGTTACAATACACATGATCGTCCCGGATTAGCTATCTTAGCATGGATCACTAGCGTTCACTAGCCTATTGTGTCTCGAGGGGACAGCATTAACAGACCCCATACTAGCGTTTTTCAAGCGTCGTGACAACGTTCGCGCAACATCGGCGCGACGTCGACACGATGCCAGCGCAGGGGGCCAATCGTCAAACGAGATTGCTATGGCTATCGCTATCGCTAACGATTTTATTTTGTTATTTCTGACCGCCGAAGATTATCAAATCGTTTTTTTCTTTTGCATTGGCAATAACAATATTAAAAAAAGTATGAGCGTGAGGTATTTGAAAACCTTCGGTGGTCAGAAATAAAAAAAAAAATCGTAAGCGATAGCGATAGTCATTGCAATTTCTTTAGCCAATTGACACCCTGTTCGGCTTGCATTGTTCTTGTTTACAAAAAACGTTGAACTGACGTTGCGCGGACGCTGGCACGACAACGACGCTCGAAAGACGCAGTGGGGGACTTAGAGACTTCTAAGATGATTGATGATTTCTTCTCAAATCTGTGTAATTCCATAAAGATGATAAATTCCAATAAATTCTGGGCAACTCGTACCTACCAAATAATTTTATATTCCTGCCTGAGCACGGCTTATGAATGCTGGAACCACTTTGATTTGGCAAAAATATTAATTTTCCTACAAGGACTTCGGACCAGAAGCCGAGTCGCCTATGAAGATTCGTTTTCGCACTGACATTAATTATTATCATCAGCCTATTGTATCCAATGATTAAAATTAAAAAATAAATCTGTAATAGTATGTGGTGATTTTAATGTCAATCTACTTGAAAATAGCTCTTTGAGTCTTCGGTTAATTACTTTGTTTAAATGTTTTAATTTAAATTTCCAGTTTACTGAACCAACCAGAGTAACATCTCACTCAGCCACTTGTTTAGACAACTTTTTTTCTGAATTGGATGCAATTGAAAAGTCAGTCTTTAGTGATATTACTTCCGATCATCTCGGTTTAAAGACAACATATAGTTTCAATGTCAGTACTGAGCCGAACATAATAGAGTGTAGACCTATAACAAATGAGCGCGTTAATAATTTTAAAAATAACATAAGCGATAAACTTCCTTTAATGCCTTGGACGCATGATGATCCGGATATTTTGTACAAAAATCTTTTTAATTTAATAAATAATGAATTTCAAAATACGTTCAGACTGAAAACCATTAAATGTACACAGAAGTTGCAGTTCTGTGACTGGGCGACAAGTGGTATATATAAGAGTAGAACAAGGCTGTATGAGCTTTATAGAATCAAAGAATATAACCAGGATCCTGAGTTTATTAACTATGTTAGAAAATATTCCAAATTGTTTAAAAGCATTTGTAATACTGCAAAGTCCAATTTTATTAGGGATAAAATTAAAAAATCTAGTAATAAAATAAAGACCACTTGGGATATCATTAAGCGCGAAAGTAGCAAGTGTAAGCCTCGTGAAAATAGCATGGTTCTTAAAATCAATAATAATCTCGTAAAATCGAAACATGAAGTCGCAGATATTTTCGATATTTTTTTTATGAACATACCAGTAGAAACTACTTCCAACTTAGACTCATCGTCAGATACTGCTAAAGCTCTGTTACGAAAATATGTACCACCGTGTGGTTTATTATTCAATTTTAAGCACGTAAGCTCTTTTAAAATAATAAAAGTTTTCCATTCATTGAAAATGAAAAATTCAACTGATTTATGGGGTATATCTGTCAAAGTCATAAAGAATATTATACATTCTATAGCCCCTTACCTTGCTGATATTTTTAATTCATGTATAGATCAAGGAGTATTCCCTGATCTTATGAAATTCAGTAAAATTATACCTTTATTTAAGTCTGGAAATTGTAAAGATCCTAGCAACTATAGGCCAATATCTATATTACCAGCATTAAGTAAAATCTTTGAAAAAATAATGTTAGAACAATTGTTAACTCATTTTAACATTAATAAACTATTACACAGAGCGCAGTACGGTTTCATTAAAAACCGTTTCACAACTGATGCAGGTGCCACTATGCTAAAATATATATTTGATGCTTGGGAAAAGTCGCAGAATACTCTTGGAATATTCTGCGATTTATCTAAAGCTTTTGATTGCGTTAATCATCAAACTTTGTTATGTAAATTAAATCATTACTGCATAAAAGATACCGCACAAAAATTAGTGCAATCATATTTAACAGAAAGGACACAAACAGTTGATATTAACTGTACAAAATCAGCCGGATCTTATGTGAAAATAGGCGTTCCCCAGGGTTCAATTTTAGGTCCATTTCTTTTTTTAATTTACATTAATGATTTACCTTTCTTTGTAGAAAGATTTTGTGACATTGTTTTGTTTGCAGATGACACCTCACTAATTTTTAACATTGACAGGTGTAAAACTAATTATGACGATGTAAACAATGCACTGTCTAAGGTACTCCACTGGTTCTCTAGTAAAAATCTTAAACTTAATGCGAAAAAAACTAAATGTGTGAAATTTACTTTACCGAATATAAAGCATGCTGAAATGGGGGATATAATTCTAAATGGTGAAAAACTAATTTTAACACGTAACACTAGATCACAAACTTCAATGGAACCCTCACATTAAAACAATATCGGGTAAACTTAGTTCTGCTGCTTATGCAATTTATAAAATAAGGCGGCTTACAGATGTCGACACTGCTAGGACAATATACTTTAGCTACTTTCACAGCATCATGTCATATGGCATTCTATTGTGGGGCACGGCCGCTGACATTGAAACAGTTTTTATTCTTCAAAAACGAGCTATAAGAGCTATTTACCGCTTAGGATCTCGAACTTCTCTTAGGGATGTATTTAAAGAAATAGGTATAATGACTGTTGCCTCTCAATACATTTATAATTGTATATTGTTTGTGCGCCAGAACATAAATTTATATACGAGGCGCGATGATGTACATAATTTCAATACCAGAAATAAAGAGAAACTCAAATTGCCACCGTTGAGACTCCAAAAGGTTCTTGGATCATTTGTGGGTCAAGGTGTATGTTAATATAATAAAATACCAAAAGAAATAATAAATTTACCTTTTAATAAGTTTAAAGTGCGTATAAAAACTTGTCTCCTTAAGAAAGGTTACTATACAGTTAAAGATTTTATAAATGATAAGGCACCTTGGGCTTAATATAATAGATTGTCGTTTTACTTTGCTAATTTGGTTGAAAATTGTTAGTTATACTTAACTTATTGTTAATTAATAATATTAATGTGATGAAATATGACATCAACACATGTTTTTAGTTTTTGATGTCATCTTTCAATTGACGACACTGTATGAAACAAAACAGGGAGAAAAAAATAGCCCTTGCTGAGTTTCTTGCCGGTTCTTCTCGGTACAAGGTCTCCCGCCGTAGATTTACGAACCGATGGCGTAGCGTTTGACTTTCACAAGAGCTTGTAACAGCCTAGACTGAATAAATGAGTTTGAGTGAGTGAGTGAGTGATGTCGCACAAGCCTTCCTCAAGGATAGAATCACTTCAGGAAAATGGGTCACTAGTGCCAATAAGTGATTGGGATATGTGTACATCAACCTTTTTATTGCTTTATTATTCGTTGAATAATTAGAGCGCACCTGTGCTTGCGCAACCCTAATACGCTTCTAGAATAATTCTGTTTAACAACTGACGCAATATCGATAAAGAAAAATTGAACAATATTCTTAGAGCGACTTCTCATTGGATTGGTGAACAAAATGGCATCATTAAGCGCATTCTATCGACTATACCACGGCGAGTGTTCTGAGGAGTTATTCTCCCTTATGACTCCATCACCTTTTCTTTAGAGCACGCGTCCACGACCTACATTGTCACCGACTTACTGTGGCCACTATTCCTACCCGAACAAAGAAATTTGGTGAATCTTTTTTTTGTCGTACTATTCGTAAGTGGAATTCTTTGCCCGCGCACGTGTTCCCTCCTTCCTTCTCTTTCCATTTAATCTGGAGTTTTTTAAGAGAGGCGTGAAGAAGCACTTTTGCAGGCTGGCAAGGTGAGGATGGATGGTGTGGCCATTTATAACTGTTGTACCAGCTAGCTTCGCGTTTGGACTTTATTACAGACCACTTAACATCAGGTGGGGTAGAGTCATTTGCTTAGCTGACTATATATATATAAAAAAAAATGATAATACTCACCTCAGTTGACTCGGTTACGGCGGTGACCTCAATGGTTGATTTGGATTCAAGTTGCGGTAACAAATAAATTATTTCATGATGAACGCATAGGTTTTTTTTATTCATTTATTCAATCAAAACATTACATTATAATATACAATGGCTGTATCTTAAAACACTTAAAGACGGGTTTTTATGTCTACAGCGATTCGCTCTAACAAATATTTCTTAAGTGTATGTTTTTTATCTTTTAAATACAATTTTAAATACATTGGTCCCAGCTGCATTTGTAGTCGTTAGCTTCCGCCAATCCGCACTGGGCTCGCGTGGTAGGTCAAGGCCCAATCTCCCTATTCCATCTGTAGGGAAGGCCTGTGCCCCATCAGTGGGGACATTAATAGGCTAATGATGACGATGATGATGAGATAATTCCTGAATACTTGGGGGAATTTCATTTAGAAATTTAGGAAAAACATATTTTAAGATGTTCTTGTAACATACTCGTATACCAGGCTTAGTGGCATGGTATATGTTACAAAGTTTTGCGAAAATAAGTTTTTGTGTATAAGACACTGGCCACTTGTAATTATTTTGAAAACTTCCATTGTTTAAAAGTAAAAATACCACTGTTTGTTTTTCAAATTTCCCTGCGCATTTTTTCGAGAACCAATTAAATTTTTCTTGTCTCATTAAAAAATGGATCTGCATCGAGAACATTTTCGTGCTATTATTATTTACGATTTTAAATGTGGCTTAAAACCTAATGAGTGATTTGATCGATTTTGAACTGCTTTTATAGATGAAGGACCTTCAAAAGCAACCATCTACCGCTTGAGAAGCGAGTTCAAACGCAGTTATCTTACTTAAGGGGATGAACAAAGGAGTGGTCATCCTATGACAGCTGTCACCGAAGAAAGTGAGCTGGCAGTAAAAAAAAATTATTCAAGAAAACAGACGAATTACGTACGAAGACATTCAGCATACTCTGCAGATTGGTTCAGGAAGTGTTCACAAGATTTTGCACGAGCACCTTTGCGTAAGGAGGATAGTTTCCCGCTGAGTGCCGCACAACCTCACCGAAGCTCAGAAGCAGGCCCGTGTGGATTAGTGCAGTGCTATGATACAAAAATTTGATGCAGGCTCGTCACGGCGCGTTTACGATATTGTGACAGATGACAAATCCTGGATTACCAATACGATCCAGAAACAAAGAGTCAGTCGACAGTTTGGCTGTTTCAAAATGAACCAACGCCTACGAAAGTGAAGCGATCGAGGAGCTCAGAAAAAGGGAAATGTTGATCAATAGGATCAACCACGACAACGTGGCCGCGCACTCCGCTATCAAAACGAAGGACTTCCTGGACTCCACACCAGTCAGAGTCGTGGGACACCCTCCTTACAGTCTTGATTTGACTACGTGTGACTTCTTTTTAGTCTCTAAAATAAAAAATCAGCTCAAAGGGATACAGTTTTTATCACCGGAAGAAGCACTAGTAGCGTTTGAGAAGACCGTGGAACAGGTGACTGTTGGGGACTGGAAAAAGTGTTTTGAAAATTGGTTCAGACGTATGAAACTTTGTATAGAAGCTGGTGGAGAGTTCTTTGAAAAGATTTAATATTTTAACAACCATCAAATGTCCAGCTTTTGTAACAGTCGCTGAACCTATACAACTGCAGGCCTACCCCACTAATCATCCAGTGATTGTCGGACGCCTTGATAAGCAAATTACAAATTGTTGAAATTTGAACTAACGACGGATATTGCTATACGCGTTTTACCGAAAAATTTCTCTGATCGGATTACCAAACCTTTTGTATAGGTCGACGACCTCGAAGTTGTCCAGTAAAAAAAATCTGAGTGAGATCCTTCAAGGTTAAGGTCTGTGTACAGAAAGGGTCGAACAGGTTTTGCATCCCACAATGACGTTGTCCGCAAGGTCATTCAACTTGCGTCGAGTCAGCGACTTGTGTCAACTTTGTTACCGGGTCTCCGAAACCTAATACAGCCCGCCAGTATTCAAGATCGGGACACTTAAATATCATTATTGATGTCCTTTTTTTTAACTAAATATTTGAATATTATGGGAAGACTGCACATTCTTACAATAAAAAAATGTATTAAACCTGTCGAGTGCGTTTCGGGACATGTGGCTTGTAGGGTTCCGTAATCGTTTATCACAATAATTTGAACTAAGAATATTATAAAGTGGTGTTATGAAACAACCGATGCAAGTGAAACTTTTAAAGTGTTTTATATTACCTCAAATGTTTATCCGATAGTAGGCATTTAAAAAAATCGGTAAATTTATCGATTTGGCTTATAATAAATTACTAGTACTTCTTGGGCTGGAAATTGCACCCGGGCTACCTTTTTACCACTGTATCACCGCTCAATAAGCTTGCTGATAAAGTCTATATGTATTTTTTTATAATATTCAAAAATGTTCTACGGCATCCTACAGACGAACGAAAAAAAATGTGGAGAGATATTATAAGCTTTACTTTAATAATTGTATATTCTTTATTTCGTTCCATAATATGAACTTTTACGACCGGCGGTACTGACTATGGACTGACTGGATTGGCTTCAACAAAAACGTAGTAAGTTAAGGTTTATCATTTCACAATTTTCCCAATAGTACGTCGTATGATGACAAAAAAGACTGAATTTGAGAAAAAATAGGGAACGCTGGATTTTTGTATGGATCTTCCTTTTTCCTTTTATTGAAAAAATGGTAGTTATCAAACTTGTATCTTGAGAAATTTCCAACAAAAAAAGTTATATTACTTTTTTCCCTAAAACTAACAGTTTTCGAGAAAATTTGATTTCCATAGTTGCGTTGTTTATATTTATGTAGCAGACAAATGGATGGAAGGACAGAACAGACGGATGCATAGACAAATGTGCACTTCTTCTCTCACCACCTTTGAGGTAAAGTGCAAGATGTATTTCTTTAGTCGCGTCCTAGTAAGCATAATCTACGTCTATTGGTGATAAACATTCTTAGTTTATTGACATAAATTATGAAAAATAAAGAAGTAAATGAAGCAAATAAATATGAATAAATTTTAATTAGTTTACTGTGAAATAATATTATCATCATCATCATCATCAGCCTATTAATGTCCCCACTGCTGGGGCACAGGCTTTGCCTATGGATGGGATAGGGAGATTGGGCCATGACTCACCACAAGGGCCCAGTGCGGATTGGTGGGTCCTAACGACTGCAGATGCAGCCGGGACCAACGGCTTAATGTACCTTCCGAAGCACGGAGGAGCTCGAGATAGTAATTTTTGGTCACCCATCCAATGACCGACCACTGCGAAAGTTGCTTAATTTCAACGATCGCAGCCGAACGCGCTAACCACTTGCGCCATCGAGCTCCTCAATTATATACGTAGAGAAGATTATTTTTAAATGAAACACGCTGAGATGGCTTCTATATAAGTTTTTTTATTAGTTTTTTGACATTCACATCCTTTTCAGGCGGCGGCGTACGAATTATGTATTTAATTCACTTTTGAGCTACTTTCGAAAGACTTTTATTGAATTTATCTTCTAATTTATTCAATTAACTACTTTATTGAATTCTTTTTAAATTTTTTGTTAATTTATTTGACCCTAACTGCCATAAACTACCACCAGTTCCAAATTGGAAGACCTGTCTAAAGAGAACTGGCGAAAGAAACTCATGCAAACAAAAATAACAAACAGTATAACAACGGGGTTGGGATTTTATCTGTTGTATAAGGGGTTCCCAAGCTGGTGGTATATACCAATCATTTTCTCTATTTAAATTTGGATGTTTCTTAATCTCAAAAGCCTTCTTAGTAATGAATCATTCATCAATCACATCATCCTATGCGCGAACGAGCACATGTAATACTTACTTTTAACCAGGTAATGGTTTATCATAGCGCCAAATTTTTCATCCCAGTCTGTTTAGCCGTTTAAGCAGTACAGTTTTATTTATTGTATAATGGTGATGGGTATAAATATAGAAAAAGATGTGTAAAGAGCATATTATTCGTCAACAAACTGACTTTTCAGTTTGGCGAAAGAAGTTGCTTTGTATACCTGTATATTTAGTGAAAAAAAAACCCCATGTGTGTTACCCGATGCAGTTCAAAGCGATCCATTCTGGCGGTCAATATCCCCTCATTTGTGCAGGCTATTAGACGATACTATTAGTAAGTAGCTCTCAACCTAAAGTGAGTAGAAACTCTATTGATAAAGCGAATAAAGACATGGAAGAAAACTTCGATATGGCACAAGACAACGCCGAAGTAAAAGAATAGCGGCCAGTGTACTCGTATTAAGCGAGCCTCCTATTGTGTCGTATTGTTTGTATTACAATGCGGGCCAGTTAAAATTCAAATCGCGTTCTTTGTACGTGCCAATTCAGGTGTAGTTGTAGATCCTAAAAAAACCGACCAAATGCGAGTCATACTCACTTACGAAGAATTCCGTTCGCATAATAATGCAGTATTTAGAAGTACGTAATTCGAGCAAAAGAACAGGAGGCCTAGTCTAATTCAAGGAAAAAGTAAATTTTGATCGAAACTTCGCTGTTTCTTACTATGTTGCAATAATGCGAGTGATTATCTCTTATCTATTAGACAAGTCCGTCCGTCCGTCCGTCCGTCCGTCCGTCCGTCCGTCCGTCCGTCCGTCCGTCCGTGGTGCTGTTTCAGCGGCCAAACCGTAAGAGATAGATATAGAGAATGTTTAAGTTATAAGTTAAGAATAGTCTGATAAGACTACAAACCGGATGTGAGTAACGTAGCACTTTCGGTTTTCGAGAAATCACGTGATTTCTATTTCCAAAATCTCCGAAGTTCTCATTTTTTGGTGAACATTTGGTTCACAGGTTTGCTAGTTATTAATATAATTTTTCATTTAGTTTAGTAATTAGTAGTACAATATTATTATTTATCAATTCAATCTATTATTATTCTAAAGAAAATATAACTACAAAAAATTCCACGCGGACCAGGCAGCAGACGGGACTCGAACCCGCACCCTTCGCAATCCGGGCGAATGCACTGACCAATTATAATACCGCGGCCCTCACGGACGGCGTCGAAATTCTTCTAGCCATTCTTAAGCTGCAAGGCAGCGCCATCTCTTCGCATTATAGGTAACCCACAATGTCAAATGAATACTTTTACAATTATTAATTCTAGAAGTAAGAATTTTTTCTAGTTATATTTTCTTTAGATTGAAACATCAAGCAGTTACATGCTTTAAAATAATAAAAATTATAACTATTATTATTCTGGTGATTATTGAAATGATTTGCATTTACTGAATCAATTGTTAATTTCTGGTTTCCTAAACATACACACTTAATATTGCCGCCATGTAAACAATGCGAAAAATGTGATAAGATACCTACCTTCGCAATGTGCACAACCGACTACCCGCACTGGCTCCAGCTCACGCATTTCGCTGTTTTTACCGGCTCGTTTCGATATGGATATTTTTTACGGAAGGCATGCACACACACACACACACACACACACACACACACACACACACACACACACACACACACACACACGCTACAGCAAACACACATGTACACACTCATTTACACAAATTTAGTTATCATGCTCCTTTTATAATTTTGATTTAGGTATATAGGTATATTTATCGCAAAATTAATTTGAATCTTTGTTGGTATTTCTTTTATATTATTGTTAATTTGTAATTTCTACCCTACGTAATCATTTTAATTTTTAAATTGAATACAAAGTGAGTTTCTGTAATTGGCTAAAGTACCGTTTAAAATTTTATATTAGATTATATTGTGTAAAACGCTGTTAAAACTTGTTGATGATAAATAAATAAATAAACGTTTCTTATTCATTTCTAATTATAATAATATTCGTTCGCCCGAAAATAGATTGAGGTATATATCCTCTAAGACTACTCAATGAAAAATTGAATTTGATTGTTTATCGTTCGAACCATGTGTTGACGAAATTTAATTTCGTTTGAACTTCGTTACCGAAAGAAAGAGTTAGTTCATTTCGGAGAATGAGAGTAGACTCCCAGGCTTCAAGTTGCCTCCTCATGGTTTTAATTATTATTTGTTATGAATGCACTGACTTCAGAAAGGCTAGAAAGAATTCGACGACGAGCTTAAGAAAGGCTAGAAAAAACAAAGTTCTTATTTTATTGTTCCGAAAATTTGGCTTGCTTGTAGAAACTAGTTATAGAACATATAATTGATAATAATTCGTATATGAGAACTAGCCAAGTCAGACCTTAGGCTTCAATATCATGGTATACAAAGTTATATTTTTTTATATTGTAATATGGTGAATTTAATTAATTGATTATGACACCTCGAAGAATCACATTATATGGCCATTGCCTACGTTTAATACCAATTTTAACAATTTTAGTAAATATTCTAGATTGACGATCTCCGTGGCCGAGTCCCGGGTTCGAATCGCGGTGGGGGCAGCTGTCTGTGTGATGAATACAAGCATTTGTACTCCAGTCATGGATGTTTTATATGTATTTCTGTATAAATATACTTAATATATACAGTATTATGTGTTGTATCCATTGTATTAGACTAATTGGTGTGAGTGCTGGAAATATTTATTCATTAATTTAAAAAAATAACAAGAAAAAACTCAAAATTATGAGTATTAATAACTGTTTAGAATGCTTCATTTGGTGTGTTGTTCCTTGTACGTACATCCAATATCACATATGCTGTAATTATTATTGAATAATTACTCTTAGTGATAACGTGGAACCATTAATTGCTGTAGCGTTAATTGCGATACGCAACAGATTTCGATGGAGTTTTTAATGTAACTGGCAAAGTGTGGTAATTTGAAACAGATTAACACAAAGCAGAAGGTTCTATATACCTTTGCATTTTTACCTGACTGCCCAAAAAGGGAGGGTAGGAGTGTTATAATTTTTGGGTATTCTCGTGAAGTTCGACTGATTTCCAAAATTTTTTTTTTATTTTTTTTATTGCAATTTACTCACAATGTAGTCAGGTGGTACAAAGATAGCGGTATACCAAGAAAACTCCTTCATCATCGACCATACAACAAATCGTTTATTCGGAATCCAAACTTTGAATGAAGACTTCTCAATCAAAAGTTATCTTTTTTTTTAATGTGACTTTTATTACATTGCAACAATTTTTCGCCTATCTTTAACATTTCGCTGTACATTTTCATTTTTGTGGTTCAGTGGTAGAAAGCTCGCCGTGGCGATCCGGTTTCAATTCCCAGCTGAGGAAGGATTTTAACATTCAAAAAGGTTTTTTCGTTCGGTCCAGTAGGCCCCCATTTTCGCTGAAGGAGCGACTCGCTCGTGATACCCCGAGGTTTAGGGCCACAAGGACGTTTGAGAGCTCAAAAGACGCGAAATTCGAAGGGCTTTAAGGTGATGTAAAGGTATTTGGAAAAATAGTTTTTTTTTAATAATCTATAATAGGTGGATTCGTTATCAATGCCCTTTCAAGTTGTGTAGAGCATAAGTTTTGCCGCACACGGGCCACAGCCACAAACGCCACCACGAAAAGCTAGAAACGGCTACTAAAGTGGCTGACTAAGGTAAGGAAGAGAGGGGTGGAGAATCGCGCGAGTGACGTGTGGCGGCGTTTTGTATCGGAGCATTAAGTGGCCGGTGCGGGCCACAAGAAGCGAGTAACGACTATTTGTAGCGTGTGACGGCCACCGGCGTTCCGTGTGTGGCGAGTTCATATAAAAAGTATGAAAACTACAAGAAATATGCCGGTGGCGGCGTTTTGTGGTTGTGGTGGCCCGTGTGCGGCGGCACTAAGATCTGCGATTTTTCTTGATTTATTAATGATTTTAAAATTTTCACTTGCGTTTGGTTTTTGAAACCTCATAGAAAACATTGGAAAATTTGAAATACCGAATGGTATTTTTGCAACTGAAATCTCAACACTTATTAGTTTACTAGAAAAAAATCCACGCGGTCCCGTCCGCTGCCTGGTCCGCGTGGATTTTTTTCTAGTAAACTTTTCTTTAGATTTAAACATCTAGCAGTTAAATGCTTAAAAAATAAATAAAATCATAACTTATTAGTTTTTCATTAGTTCACAGCTCACATGTCACCACACCAGTCAGCGAATAAAGGACATCCAACATTAATAATTCCATAGTTAGGTCATTGTGCAACATAACGTTGCATATTTTATGTCGCTATTACGAGTGTGTTATTATTTCACTGATGATAGTAATCATTTTATTGTGAAATGTTCATTTTGTATGAAATGCCATCATATTATGAGTTCAAAGGATTTATAATAAAAAATACTTATTATTATTCATAGGAATTTGCAATTTTGCTGGTAACTAATGGATTATTGTGGTTGGAGCTGTTTAACAGAGTTCCGATTAAACGAAAATTGGCAATTTGATATTCGTGCTTATTTTTCAACACCAGCGCTAATTGAGTTTACTTAATTAATATAAAAAAGGATTTTTAAGTTATTATACTTTTTAAGCTATTTTCTGCTAGATTAACGTATTTTTCAGGTAAATTAAACACGTTTCAACGTGTTTCAACTTTTTAAATTATGAAAACGGAGCCTGTAAAGGCATAGTCTTTAAACGCAATTTTAAGCCCGTTGAAAAATGTTTTATTTAATGAACGGTGTGCGTGAAAACGTAAATAAGAAAATATGTATTTTTAAGTTATTGAGCAGCTTGTGGATGTTATTGAGGAACATCTACATGCCTCACATATAATGAACATAGAGGAAATAGTCATTTGCCACCTTAAGAGATGGCGCTACCGGCGCTGCGTTCACAACGTATGGAAGCCTACATCGCGCAAAAGAAATTCGGAGCCAAACAATACATATATACGATGCCCGACGAACACCAGTCGGGCCGCGGCCCCCGAGCTAACATCACTCAGCTAGGAGGAAAATATTCCCCTTTGGCCTTCCCACAACCTCAATAGTGCGAACGCGTTCAGTTTTTTTTAACTAGATAGGTGATTGATCACACATTCAAATCTTTGTATTTTTTAAGTTCCCATTGATACGGATTCGGTTCGGCATTAATAGCGACCTTATTATTTAGTAGCAAGACAGCATAGGAGGATCTCCATGGCGCAGGTAGCTAGCGCGTTCGGCTGCGAGCGTTAAAGTTAAGCAACTTCCGCAATGGTCGGTTATTGGATGGGTGACCAAAAATCTTCTATCTCGAGTTCCTCCGTGCTTCGGAGGGCACGTTAAGCCGTTGGTCCCGGCTGCATCTGCAGTCGTTAGCACCCGCCACTCCGCTCTGGGCACGCGTGGTGGGACACGGCCCAATCTCCCTATTCTATCCATAGGGAAGGCCTGTGCCTCAGCAGTGGGGACATTAATAGGCTGATGATGAACATATATTGGCGGATTAAGGAACATAAGCTGATCCGGCAAACATCGTACCGCCATGTTTCTTTGTTCTTTTCGATAAATTATTTATCATTTTTGATTTTCGATTTTCTAACGTGTGTGCTCTACCCATATTCTTTGTCCAAGGACCAATACGAAAGTTGCTTAACTTCAACGATCGCAACCAAACAACGCTAACCACCTGCGTCACCGAGCTCGTCGATGGCGCAGGTGCAATATAAGTACAGACAAGATAATAGAGGTACGGTAGCATTTAAAAGCCTTTTCATACTGTTATAAAACTTATTTACGTCCAAGCGCTTCTCATACAAAATCGTTCGCCAAATTGCTCATACGTAATTCGGCCAACTTTATTACGTTCATAGGTAGTAAAAGTGGAGTGCACATAAATTACTGGTGTTTACGCCTCGCCCGGGATTTCCATAGATTGTGTATTTGTTTTATGGTGGAAGAAGTGGGGCGATGGGGTTCAGGCGACAGTTTGTCCCAGAGACAGGACGTGACTGGTTATAAGCGGTAGCGGTAGGGCGCTTTTTAACGTGAGGACTTCTACCCAGTACCCCAAGAAGTTACCTAAATTGAATTCGAAAAGTTTGCGATCCGAAATGTCATTGTCAAATTTCGTATGAAAACTTGAACAGTAGCGCTACAAACGACGTAACAGGAATTAAAAATCAGTACATATTTGACAATGACATTTCGGACTCGCAAACTATTCGAATACCATATTGGTTTATGCTAATGGTACAGATCAAGGTACGGTTTTAAGCCGTGTCTTCGCCCGGTCGTCAGTTAGTTATGGGATGCTATGTAGGTTTGTTAACGATACCAGGCGTTGACGACAGTTTGGGGTCGGTAAAAACGTACTCCTCAGGCACGATGGAGTGACTATTTGCGCAAGGTGGCTGGCAGGAGCTGGATGCGAGTAGCCCAAGATCGACCTGAGTGGCGTGCAATTGGAGAGGCCTTTGTCCAGCAGTGGACTAGGATAGGCTGTTGATGATGATGAAAAACGTACAAACCGTGCTTGTGAACAAGCTTAGCCGGAACTGGCCCGGGTAGAAAACCTGCCTAAATCCGTCAGAAAACCAGTCGTTAACAAGCGCTCGTAGCGTTGCTCAAGATGTGTAATCAAAATCAAAATAATTTTTTCAGTTAAGGCTGATACAAGCACTCATAAATGTCTAGACGCTACGCCATCGGTTCCTAAATCTATGGCGGGAGACCTTGTACTGAGAAGAACCGGCAAGAAACTTAGCAAGGGCTGTTTTATTATTTACGGAGTCGTCAAGTTGAAAAATGACTTCAGAGATGATTCATGAAGTCGTCTTTCATTACATAATGATCAAATATACATTAATTGTTTACCTGCATTTTGATTGCTGTGTCATAATACAGAATAAATACAAATAGTGTTATTTATATTAAGTGTAACTAAACAGTGGAGTGGCAGCTAGTAGATAAAGATAATAGTAAGTGTCAGATGACAAAATAAATGCACAGGTATTGTAACCCACATAAGTAAAAACTCAATATTCTCCAATTAATACGACAATCAGGATTACACAACCAATTACATATGTTGCTAAGCACATTCGATCTGATGTTACCCTTAGCTTAAAAGATCTGAAAATATGACTTACGTAGAAAACACAGACAGATAATACATTGTTTTTAACTTTCATAGTCACTAACTAACTACACTAATTATAGTAATATATGTTATTAACGGGATTGTTACCATGTACCTTGAGAATGAGAACAGTGGTACGGGCATCGAACGCAATAAAAGATTTCGTCGGAGGATAGACCGATATGTCTGCCAATAACAGCCTACCCGCAATTACTTCAGTTACTCCGTGATCATGGCGCTTGCAACAGTGCCGAAATATCGGAAACTAACTAAAAAAAGGTACATGGTAACAATCCCGATAATAACATGTATGTATTACAGACAGATAAGCTTCACATTCAAGATGTTTTTCAAAGGGCAGAGTGATTTCGGAAACTCGTCTCAATCTTGAATGTTATTTATGGCGTCAAGGACAGCAGGACAGAGTTGACAGCGATTTATCCATATTTGCCATCATCATCATCTCAGCCGTACGACGCTCACTGCTGAGCATAGGCTTCTCCCAAGGATCTCCACATCGATCGGTCCTGTGCCACGCGCATCCATCGGGTTCCCGCGATCTTCACCAGATCGTTGGCCTTCCCACCGAATGTCGTCCGGTGTGCAGTCGCCATTCGAGAACCTTTCCGCTATTGGTTCTCCCCGCTAAATATTTGCCATAGTATACTATCAAATCTAATCAACCCTGACGCGTTGGGCGATGGTTGATTAGATTAAGACCTGGTAACATTAGCTTTAAACCAAGTCTTATTAATAAACAAAGAATAAGTTTAAATAAAATCAGTTTCACTATGTTATATTTTTTTGTCTCTGTTCATTGAATTACAAATGGCGCTAGAGTGAAATGAACTAAACACGGCGTAACTAGTCTAAGTTTATTCCTCGTTTAATAATAAATGGGTAAGTGTTTACTTAGGTATTCGGGGGGCATAGATATAACATTGCAATACAATTCGCTATATCAATCAATCAGTTATCACTTAATAAGTTTTAATAATAACATTTTCATACGTTAAACTTTAAATATATTTGAACAAATAAGTGAATTTTCTTCTCTCTCTACTGTGGTGTAAAATTAAATATTTAACAGTTTAACAAGTGTATTTCTTCACTCTACGCCCTGACGAAAATTGATACTCCGAACACAACATTTTAACGTTTTTTAATAAGGGACTTGAGTTTATTTTATCAAAGGTTTGCGGGAAAGCTTAATTTTTTCGGTTAAAATGTTGGCGTAAGTTAAAAATACTATAAGAAATGTCTTTTACAAAAACCAGTATTACGTTATGAATTGTGGTTAAACGCTTCCGCTCGTGTGTGGCTATATGCCTTTAAATATTGTCAAATCTTTGGCCTTTTGCAATATGACCGCGGAATTGAAGTCGCGTCTTATTCAGATTCACATATATAGGTACAGATCTATGTGTTTACATAAAAACTTGTCGAATGCCAGCCCATTTTGGTAGTTTTTTGATGATTCATTTCTTTTATCGATATCTGACATGTCTATAGTTAAAGGAGACGGCTCAGAAGTGGTAATCTGTTCCCAGCAGCGACAAAACCTATACGATATCTGAATAAGCATGTAACTGAGCGACGTATAAATTTAAGGAAAATATTACTAGGTAAAAATCGCGTGTGACGGCGTTTTGTATCGGCGCACTAAGTGGCCGATGCGGGCCACAAGTACGAGCAATGACGATTTGTAGCATGTAATGGCCACCGGCGTACCGTGTGTGGCGAGTCCATATAAAATGTATGAGACATGAGTTGAAATTCAAATTTAGCTGACCCAAAACCTCCGGGCTGTAAAAAAAAAACGACGGGTGCACTCCGGGAGTGCCGGAAGAAGTGAAAACTTGAATATTGACGTTGTGCATTTTTGAAATTTTGGAATGGTTAGGGAATAATTTTGCACGAATTGCTATAATTATCAGCATAAAAGTACTATCCTGTATGTGGTAGAATACAATATTTATTTATTGCGCTATCGTACACAAACATGACAATTTATATTACTTTAAAAAAGTTTATCTCTCAGAAAAATCGACTAACATGAATCACATTTAAGCGCACCTAGCGACATCTATTGTAAGAAAAAATGCATTTTCTTCGCAATAAAGTTGCCACGTGGACGTCCTAGATAGAGACTTATTATTATAATGCGGTAAAATAAAATATTACTATGTTTCGTCCAATATATTGAAAGTCAACAAACTTTCCAATATTATTATGTGTCATGATGCGATCAGCCCACGTGTTTAACCTGACGCGAGTTTAAATTTTTTTACCCATACAAAAAAAGTGTACAATGCCGCTAAAGAAGTTTTCACTTAAAAAAAGTATATTACTATATACATATGCGTTATTATACCGTGTTGTTTGCCAGCTTTTCAAATTTTATTCTTTGATGTCCCATGATAAAACGTACGAGTATATAGGCTGTGTTCTCAGTAGCTGATAAATGGACAACATGCCCGGACATAATGCCCTTCTATAATAGTAATTTAATGTGGTACCGTCTCCCTGAGGAGCGATGCCCAACTCTTTTAACGGGGGTATAACGATGTTTATGATACATTTGCGGTGTTACCGGTAAAATATTACCCGTGCCAACCGGCTCTAGCCCTTCGAGGGCTTGTTGTTATTCAAATACTTTGATTTACTTACTTTTAAAAGGGCTCGGAAGGTAAACCGTTGTGCTTACATTATTCAAAGCGAGACGAAGGTACAACATTTGGCGAAAAAAATGCCTAAATAGCGGTATAATTTACTACAATAAAACCTTGGTGTTCTATTTCAGCTTATTTTGGTAACATACAGTGGAAATGCACATCATCATACTTTTAATTTTCCCACTTATGGGGCATAGGCCTTTTATATTGATGGAATATGGAAAGGCAATGTCCCAACCCGCAGACTCAGGCTTAGATTAAAACAAAAAGGGAAGATACGGCATTCGCGGCTCAAAAGTGATCCGCTTAAATTGTGGTCCACGACCATAATTCGCTTTAGTCACAATTTGACATTCAAACACGCTGCATGTACACTAAATATAACAATATTGCGTATATTCTGTGTTATGAACATAAAACAATGCCTTCGATGCTTTTATAAAGAACACAAATAGTTCAAAATCAAATGCCCCGGCAACACTTTTCATTCGTAAAACTGTGAAAACATTTTTTTCTCATAAATCACGGTTTGTCGCGAATATCATTTACGTAATCGCCATTTTGTTAGCAAGAAAAGGACAACTCGTCTCTTCTGTCTCGCTCGCTCGATTGATGTTTATGTACAGACGTGTGCGTGGCGAGAGTTGCTTATGTAGTTAAGTCGGATCATATTTTATTTGATGCTAGTATGAGCGTACCGTATCTACCCTTTTTGTTTTAATCTAAGGACTCATGCCGCTATTACTCATGCCGATGCCGTCATGAAAAATGCAACAGAACAGTTGGTCTATGAGTAACTGAAAATGATTTATTAGTAAATGAAAGTTTGGCTATACATCGGTTAACTCAACTAGTTTTGTAAATTAGTTTTTACAGTGCAATGCTGCAAAACCAACCCAGCTTACAGTATTTCAGTTTACGCGGGAATATCTAATAAACTAATACCGTGTCGGGGTCTATGAAAATAGAACATGATATTTTAGTTAAAGCACTTACGTCATCATCATCATCAGCCTATTAATGTCCCCACAGCTGCGATACAGTGCTTCCCAATGGATGGTATAGGGAGATTGGGTCATGACCCACCACGCGGGCCCAGTGCGGATTGGCGGGTGCTAACGACTGCAGATGCAGCCGGGACCAACGGCTCAACGTGCCTTCCGAAGTACGGAAGAACTCAAGATAGAAGTTTTTTGGTCACCCATCCAATGCCCGACCACTGCGAAAGTTGCTTGACTTAAACGATCGGAGCCGAACGCGCTAAATACCTGCGCCGTCGAGCTCCTCCGCCCTCGAGCTTCTTAATAGTTTCGCCCGTCATATAGTGTTAACTGGCTCATATTATTAGGGCCTGTATTGTAATCGCTCGAGCTTTAGTAGTTCAGTCTCGAAACTTCGAGAACTTTAACTCATAATTGCTGTACAACTCTCTAGTGGTAATTTAGTAGTAGGTAGTTCGATGAATCTGTCTCTGTACTAATGAGTCGTCTATTAAATTTCTAGTTTTATTAGATGACTAGCGGCCCGCTATCGCTTCGCTTCGGTGTAGAGCTGAAGTGTAGACTACAGTTTTTGTTCTCAGGCTTGTATTATACACAATGATCTATGATTCTTCTTATACCTGCATGCAAAGTCTCAGCCCGATCGGTTTAAAATTGACAAAGTTTCACACAAACATTCATTCCCTATTTTATCCCCTTGGGGCCCTTGGGGGTAGAATTGATCAAAATCCTTTCTTAGCGGATGCCTACGTCATAACATTTACCTGCATGCCAAATTTCAGCCCGCTCCATCCAGTGGTTTGGGCTGTGCGTTGATAGATCACTATGTCAGTCAGTCAGTCACTTTTGAGTTTTATATATATAGATGGATGATGCCATGTTTTTTTAATGTTAAAAGGGTGGTAAACAAACTACCTGATGGGACCACCTGACCCAATCCCTTACCTTAAAGAGCACTGTTATTTTACTGCAGTCTACTGTAAGGTGGAGGTTGCTTCTCCAGACAGGTGCTCCGATTCGGGTGGAAAGTCCGCTATGCCCTACCTCTCTTATACTATATAAGATGAATTAAAAGATAGAAATAAGAATACATAGTGTCGCTGCACACGGGCCATTGACCACAACCACAAAACACCGACACCGGCATATTTCTTGTAGTTTTCATACATTTTATATGGACTCGCCACACACGGTACGCCGGTGGCCGCCACTCAATGCGCCGATACAAAACGCCGCCATATGTCATTCGCGCGATTCCCCACCCCTCTCTTCCTTACCTTAGTTGGCCGCTGTCGCGCGCTTCAGCCACTTTAGTAGCCGCTTCTAGCTTCTCGTGGCGGCGTTTGTGGCTGTGGCGTGTGGCCCGTGTGCGGCGACACATACACACGAACGGTATAATTCGCGACACGAAACTCTAGCGCTGACCGTTATTGCGCAGAAGTAAAAATTAAGATGTCTTGAGGGAAAAACAGAGGTACGCGGGCGGGCGTGCGTTGCGCCGATTGGCTCGTTAGTCGTGCTCTCCAGTCGTACCCATGCGCAGTTATCCCCTCCGCTTTTTGTTCAGCGCTAGAGTTACGTGTCGCGACCAACTATATTAATTACCCTAGATACACCACGTGCGCTCAAAATGTGTCCCAATCAAGAAGTGCTTGAACACCACTCAAGCACTTCTTGGTTAATAGTCACGCGCCGACCCTCGAAAAGTCAAGATGCCGCAAATCTTTTTGAAAATATGTAAAAAAAAAACTTATAGTATGTGAAGTGTCGTTTTTTCGACAGTTATCTAATCAATGTTTGTTAGTTTAACGTTTGAATTTAAAATATGAAGCAATTTTTGTTCTAATACTTAATATAAACTGATTTAATAGAAAATATTTGTGATATTCTAAAATCTAATGCATGGTCGGTACTATAGCCGTTTCTTTTCCTCGCGGTCCGTACCTGCTACATTGCTAACAGCGCGTTCAGTTTTGCGCGTAGAGTCAAAGAAATAAAATCTATATTCTTTCGCATACAGCAATAAGTCTTAAAATTTTACGAGCTTGCATTTCGAACTGTCATAACTCTTTTACGCATGCGTTTTAATTAAGACCTTATATAGTATGCATGAAAGGTGACATTCAAAGTTCAAATATTGCTTTATATTATTTTTGACTACGCGATCATCTTACGGAGCTCCGTGAGTCGTCCAATGTACCTTTTGGACAGGTTTCGGGCACGATTTTGTTCGTGTTGGTGTATCTATATTATATGGATATGGGTATTTAATATTTGTTAAGTATATATAGTTATTTCAGTTGGTCGTGACTCCGCGACGACGTACGACGTCGTGTCGTACGACGGGCCACATAGCGATGTAGTATCGTGAATTTTTACGGTGGTCATCGCAGATTTCGACGATGCGACATCGCATCCGTGAAACGACGCCGCGTCGTATCACGACGCGAATCGTATCGTGTTTTGAGTAAGAGCCCTGAGTGCGACCGTGTATTATGTATCAATTAATATGACGATAATGAAGTTAATTAATTAAAAAGGAAATAAGATACCAAATTATTTATTAATAGGGTTAGTTCAAATTATCGATCTTCGTAACATGTTTGCCATAAGTAAATACGTGGTAATACTGGGCATTTTGAATCAGCAATGGACAATAGTTCCATATTCCATGATACAACACCATATGTAAATATCCCACTCTGTAGAACGCTCTTCATACCCAATTAAATAATGATTAGTGTGCGCAGGAGTAAATGTCGCCGCACACGGGCCACACGCCACAGTCACAAACGCCGCCACGAGAAGCTAGAAGCGGCTACTAAAGTGGCCGAAGCGCGCGACAGCAGCCGACTAAGGTAAGGGAGAGAGGGGTGGGGAATAGCGCGAGTGACGTGTGGCGGCGTTTTGTATCGGCGCATTAAGTGGCCGGTGCGGGCCACAAGAAGCGAGCAACGACGATTTGTAGCGTGTGGCGGCCACCGGCGTACCGTGTGTGGCGAGTCCATATAAAATGTATGAAAACTACAAGAAATATGCCGGTGGCGGCGTTTTGTGATTGTGGTCGGTGGCCCGTGTGCGGCGACACTAAGAGACGAATAAATAAAACGGCATTAGAGCGCCGAAATCTCAGCTCAATAAAAATTAAGACACTGTAAATTAAGTGTCAGGGAAACTGCAAGTTGGCATCTTGAATCGCCTAAATAGCTCCTCGTTGTAAGGGGCTACCCAGCATTTGGCAGTTTGCATAGCAATTGTCTGTTTTATGTCCAGCTGCCCTTTAGGGCTAGGCTATATAGAATTTTACTACCACAGGGAATTGATGTAGCGCTAAGATAATAAAATGAATGGCCATTTTAATTACTCTCACGAATTCTTCCCATTTAGGAGGCTAGACTGAACAAACGATTGAAAATTTAATTTTGTTTTCAAGTTGTCTGCTATTTATTTATTTATTGTTTACTAGCTGACCCAGCGAACTTTGTACTGCCATAAAAATAGGGGCAGGTGGTAGAAGAGAAAATTTTGAGTTGTGTTTGTTTTAATAGGGGTGTGTAACGTAGTGTTCTATTAATTTCCTTGGATAACATTCCTCCTTACCCATATGAGAACACTACGTTACAATACCCAATAGTTTGAATCTTGGCACGAAGGCGCATTGTAGGTTTCAGAACATTACGTTACAGGTGGAAAATCATTATCACTTAAGGATATGAAAAATAGATAGTAGCCGATTCTCAGACTCACGGAATATGCATATAAAATTTCATAAAAATCAGCCGTTTCGGAGGAGTATTGCATTTATCATCATACATGGATTTACATATTTTTTGTATTGCCTGTTTACTTGTAAACACAAAAATTATAAGTTCAATACTTCGTCATTCATAATAATGATCTAACAAATATAATTTTAAGGATTTAGTTTTAATTAACTCATAATAGTACATATCAAATGAAATGAAACTAGATTTGCAATTATTACATTTAACCAAACAATGCGAGATTACTAAATTTTTACATTTAAATAATAATAACACTACACAAAAGCAGTCTTTGTCACAGACTACACAACTTCCGCTGAAATGTTGACAAAGTATCACAAAATACATCAATATGCCTAACCTGATATGCTAGCTCTATATTCATGATATATGTACATTTGTACACCAACATAAGTATTTATTTAAAGAGAATCATCAAATAAGTAATCGAAATTTACGCTCAGTTTATAAAAATAAGCTCCATAGGCCTGCTACAAAATTGTCTTTAGCAGCTAAAAACACTTTTATTATGTGCATTTTTACAATAAATTACCAGACAAGTTCAAAGAACTAAAACTTTTTAAATTAAAAAAAATACTTAGCCAAAATGTTTTTATAGTATCCAAGGGTATTTAGAATATAAATAGGAGTATTCAAATGGTTCCTATACGTACAATATAAATGTGTATACACCTGAAAAGGTAGGATCAAATGGCACTGTACATTAGCATTAAGACCTGTATTTTCATGTGACCTTGTTCCATACACAATAAAGATTTATTATTATTATAGCCTAATATGCTATATACCTAATCTATTCACTTACGCCCATAATTTACTCCAATCTTTATACCAAAAGTAATAATCAAAATTTCAGTCTTAGCCGTAAAACATAACAAAGTTACTGACACAGAAATTAGTATAAACATATTCTTATTGCTCAGTATAAGGAAAAATGCAAAAATACTTATTAATAATTTAAAAATATCGTATTCAATCCAAACGCTAACTTTCACTGAAGTTCTTTCTTAAAATTATGGCTTAATCGTGTATAACACATCGTTCCATCTTTGTCAATTGTTTAAAGTTAAATAGAGAAATATAATGAGGCTTAAACATGATTAGCTTAGAAATTTGAATTAAGAACTTAGGACTCTATTAAAAAAAACCAAATTCAATATCGTTTATTCAGTCTAGGCTGTTACAAGCATTTGTGAATGTCGAAAAGCTACGCCATCGGTTCGTAAATCTACAGCGGGAGACCTTGTAGGTACTGAGAAGAACCGGCAAGACTCTTAATGTATGCACTTACCATACAATTTCCAATGAATTTTAAAAGCATCTTAAACACTTCTTACAAGTATACATAATTTGAACTCACTGTAATTAATAGATCCTAATTTGATAATTGCAGCAGCAGCTTGTTACAAAAGCTCACCAACAAGCTAATATAATCCGGAGGCAACATTTGCATATTGAAAAGGGGCGATTCTCCGACTTCACTAATTACCGCATAAAAGGCGATGAGAACGGATATAAAAGTTAAGTGCCTTTCGTTATTGGACCGAGGAATCAAGTGTTGGAGGAATCAAAAGTGCTCTGTGTTATCAAGCGCGTTAGTGGTGTATTTAAGTGTGGTTAGAACAAATTGATCCTTTGGCTTTGCGTAGGGATGTAGCTTCGCTCTGCATTTTCTATCGAATTTATCACGGGGAGTAATCTGAGGAATTGTTCGGATTAATTCCAGCTGCTGCATTTCGCCATCGTACATTGCGACAAAAATTTAATTCCCATCATCTTCATGCGTGGCTATCCCCAACCGAGCGTTATTGTCGAATTTTTTACCGTACGATAAAACTGTGGAATATGTTGTCGCCAGCAGTGTTTCCGGACCAATACGACCCAAAAACCTTCAAAAAAAGAGCGTACTCCTTCCTTAAAGGCCGGCATCGCATTTGTGATACTCCTGGTGTTGCAAGCGACGGTGATCACTTGTGTGACAAAAAAAAGAAATAAGTGCTAGTCAAATTTCCATTTCATTGAATTCATCCGTATTAATTTTAGTTTTTTGTGAATTCCACATTAACCATACATTTTTCCGGGATAAAATTATCCTATATTGTTTTAAACTTTCATAGTCACTAACATTATAGTAATACAAGTTATTTACGGGATTGTTACCATGTACTCCGTTACTCCGTAATCATGGCGCTTGCAACAGTGCCGAAATATCGGAAACTCGCTAAAAACAAGGTACATGGTAACAATCTCGTAAATAACTTATGTTACTATAAAAGTATCCTTTGTCTCAATCCAGGTCATAAACTACATGCGTGCCAGATTTCATTATTTCAGTAGTCTTTACATGATTGAGTAACAAACATACAAACACACAGACATACAAAATTTCACATTTTGATATTGTAGGATAGCAGGAACACAAAAGGATTTTGGAAGGAACTTAGTTATTGAACATTGTACATAGATACTGGAATCGCTTCAATATCCCACGGCGTTTCATTATACCGCTTTGTTTAGCATTCGATCTAGCAATTTGTGGTTGGAACCGATTGATGGAAGCCCCTCGGCCATCTTTATAATGGCACATGGGAACACAGACCGCAATATCGGTCACAATTTGCATCCAAACGGCCCTACTTTGCATTGCGATGCCTTTGCGGCTGCAAAAGTTTTTCAATGTTCCTCAAAAAAACCTGAAGTACAATGACAGGTGGAATGAAAAATGAAGCCAAGGTTTTTCTGAGTTAGGTAAAACTAACTCAAACTAAACTAAAAGATACAAACTAGGTAGGGATATAAATATAAATAAGACAAGTTACTGTGATACATAATGCAATTTTTTTGAGTGTGTATGCTGTTGGTCGCAATCGCAGATGACGGCGAGATCCTAAGGGGACTTCAAGCCGAGAATTGGCGAGTGCCTCTAGAGGTATTCCAGGCGGATGGTCATCTCTCCACTAGGGGGAATTGTAGCGCAGTTCATTCAGTGGTTTGAGCAGTAACGTTGGCCTTTTATTATACAGGAAAAGAAGCATAATGATTCTCATGTAATGGGATTTACGTTATTGCAATCGCGTCAAGTATGAAAAAGGTTGAAAATGCCATACATTACAATTTATTATCAGCAAAAAGGGTATAAAAGAACAAGAGCGGTAGCGTATATTAAACTAATAATAAAATGTAACGTAGATATATGTACAGAAGTATTAAACAAAAAGGGGTTTAAGGTTTTACAGGTATTCCAGGCGGATGGCAACTTCTCACGGGGGCAGCCTCTTGACCGTCTCTGAGACTCGGACCTCGGCTCTAGTTAGCCGTTGTCGTGGGGGGCGAGGAAAAATGCCCAGATAAATACCCGTACCTCGTATAGCGTGTACATTTTGCGATATTACTAGTTACCAATTTTATTATAACATACATTTATCGACGTACCCCTCCATTTTCCCCATTCATGAACATTGAAAAGTGGCTACATATTAAACAAAAATGAACCAGAAAAAGATAAAGATAAAAATCTACCTACTTCTTAATCCAATTTCTAAATATTATTTTTCTTTAACCTTTACCTACACACTGCTGGGTAAAGTTGTCCTCCATGGCCCGCCATTTTTTTTGCAGTAGTGCCATCCGGGTCAAGTTCTTTCCTGCTACCCTGGCGATATCATTGGACCATCTGGCGAGCTGCCTCCCTATGGTAGGGGGAGCCCAAGTGAGGATGTTTGGATTTACTCGAGCGCGGCAGAATAACATAAGGGGGCCAACCTTGCACCTTGTGAAGTACTTAACTCAACCATACCTGACTCCTCTATGTAGGGACGATTGTCTTGGGCGGCAGAAAAAAAATCAACAAATGGCCACGACTTTTGGTCGTGTCCAAGTTTTAACATCCCCTCTTAATGTCAGACGCTCTTTTTTTATATTCTATCCCTTCGTACGGCCAACAACACGATGTAAACCGTCTGATAAATATTTTTATCGTCCTCAAAACCGTTACGTAAACCCTCAAGTAGCTTCTATTCAAAAGACTGACGATTTGTAAACGACCAAAAGTCATGGCCGATTGTTTCTTGTTTTTTTTTGCTGCCCTAGATGTTCGGCTCTACATAGAGGGCTCAGGTATTGTGGGAGTACTTTACGAGGTGCAAGGTTGCCCCCTTACGTTATTCTGCCGCGCTCGAGTAAATCCAAAAATCCCCGTTTGGGCTCTGCTACTACTACGTTCATACGCTCTATTTTCGGACGTCATATAAAGCTGCCGACATATAAAGCTCGACTCCACCTATCGTCTGTGTTGTGAATTGATTTTAACAAATAATAGTTTCTTAATCTGTATTGGGTTTTGACAGCCCTTCCTGTAAAAAAGACAATGTAACCTGCTTCCGGCGAGTGATCTAAGATAAGGAGTTCAATGTCAATGTGTTTCTTAAAAATAAATGTTATCACCAGTCATACTGTGTTATTATTCAAAATAAAACATGGTGACAGCGGTAAAAAGGAAATTTTGTATGTGAGTACTGAAAAGAGGATTGAGTATCGCAAGTTTGAATAGATTAACCTGGATGAAAAATTTGGCGTACCTAGTCATCAAAAATGGACGGAAAATATGCAACCTCATTAGTGCTACTGGATTCAGGTGATATGAACATCAACTGGCTAAAATTTAAAAGGCAGCTGCTAAGTTATTTGGATGCGTATGCCCCCACAAGTGATGACAAGCAAAAGATTGGATTATTGCTTCATCATGGCGGAGAGGTATGCCAAGACATATACGAAAGTTTGGAAGAAAAGGATAAAAAGGAAGATTTATTTGTTTCTTAGGTTTTCACGCACATCACTCATCGAGCTACCTTCGAAAGAATTATATTGTGCGTTCGGTTATTTCATTGGAAGATTTTTAAAATTTTTATTGTCTATGTATGAATTTATTATTTAATTTACTTAATAAAGTATTTTATTTAAAATTCTTGTTTGTAATTTTGAGTTATTTATTTGACCCTAACTACCGTAAACTACCACCGGTTCCAAAATTGGGAGACCTTCCTGAGAAGAACCGGCGAAACAAACTCAAGAGAGGCTTTCTATCTCCTTCTTATGTTAAATTATGCAAACAAAAAGAACTAATAGTATCTGATGGTCTTGCAGTGTGTGCTCGGGGTTGGGATTTTATCTCCTGTATAATAGGTTCCCAAGCTGGTGGTATATACCAACCATCTTCCCTATTGAAATTTGGATATTTTTTAATCTCAATAGCCTCGCGCATCATTCGAGGAACGAACCGCCGCTCAGCTGCAAGGATCTGTGGTCTATCAAATCTAATGTAGTGGTTTGGTCCCCCTAATGCATGTTCACACACTGCAGATTTATTTTCGCGCCTATGTTTCATATCTGCGATATGTTCTTTTACCCGAGTCCCTATACTCCTCTTTGTTTGCCCGATATAGGAGAGCCCACAGTCGCATTCAAGTTTGTAGACACCAGCAACTTGAAAGGGTATATTGCACTTGACCGGTCGTAGAAACTGGTTGATCTTCTTAGGCGGCTTGAAGTATGTATTGATTGAAGCACGCTTCAGAATCCTCCCAATCTTGTCAGTGACTCCTTTCATGTAAGGTAGTATAGCAGGTTGTCGGTCGACTGTGCTAGGTTTGGCGCGACTGTGACGGCTACGTGGTACATTTAGGTTATTATCCTTCAGTACTTGCTCGACATGCTGAAGTTCAGCTGCCAGGTGTTGTTCGTCACAGACACCCCGTGCTCTCTGAAACAAAGAGTTTCCTACGGCAGTTAATTGTTTCGGGTGATGGTGTGAGTGAGATAGGTACCTCAATGGTGACTCACACCATCACCCGAAACAATTAACTGCCGTAGGAAACTCTTTGTTTCAGAGAGCACGGGGTGTCTGTGACGAACAACACCTGGCAGCTGAACTTCAGCATGTCGAGCAAGTACTGAAGGATAATAACCTAAATGTACCACGTAGCCGTCACAGTCGCGCCAAACCTAGCACAGTCGACCGACAACCTGCTATACTACCTTACATGAAAGGAGTCACTGACAAGATTGGGAGGATTCTGAAGCGTGCTTCAATCAATACATACTTCAAGCCGCCTAAGAAGATCAACCAGTTTCTACGACCGGTCAAGTGCAATATACCCTTTCAAGTTGCTGGTGTCTACAAACTTGAATGCGACTGTGGGCTCTCCTATATCGGGCAAACAAAGAGGAGTATAGGGACTCGGGTAAAAGAACATATCGCAGATATGAAACATAGGCGCGAAAATAAATCTGCAGTGTGTGAACATGCATTAGGGGGACCAAACCACTACATTAGATTTGATAGACCACAGATCCTTGCAGCTGAGCGGCGGTTCGTTCCTCGAATGATGCGCGAGGCTATTGAGATTAAAAAATATCCAAATTTCAATAGGGAAGATGGTTGGTATATACCACCAGCTTGGGAACCTATTATACAGGAGATAAAATCCCAACCCCGAGCACACACTGCAAGACCATCAGATACTATTAGTTCTTTTTGTTTGCATAATTTAACATAAGAAGGAGATAGAAAGCCTCTCTTGAGTTTGTTTCGCCGGTTCTTCTCAGGAAGGTCTCCCAATTTTGGAACCGGTGGTAGTTTACGGTAGTTAGGGTCAAATAAATAACTCAAAATTACAAACAAGAATTTTAAATAAAATACTTTATTAAGTAAATTAAATAATAAATTCATACATAGACAATAAAAATTTTAAAAATCTTCCAATGAAATAACCGAACGCACAATATAATTCTTTCGAAGGTAGCTCGACAATTTTAAATAAAATCATTATTCTGACGATGCAGACCTGAAAAGGCTGCGAAACGTCAATAAATAAATAAAGTTTCGTGCATTAACCCGTAAAAACTAGTTTTATTTAAGGAAGATTTTTTAAAAATTTTGAAAATATTTGAAGATCACTTTGTACCAGTAAGAAACATTACATACGAGAGATATGTATTATTTACAAGAAAACAATTGGATAATGAATCATATGAAAATTATTTGACAGCTTTAAGAAATTTAGGAAAAACTTGTGAATTGGGTGAACTACATGATGAGTTGATTAAAGATTTCTTTATATGTGGCATAAAAGATGTGAAATTGAGAAAACAATTATTAAGTTCTACAGGTTTAACTATAACAAAGGCTCTGGAAATATGTAGAACGCATGCTGTGATTGATGCACAAGTGTCAACTATGGAAAAGTACGGTGAACTAATTAAAATAAAAGAAGAACCTCCAGAAATAGACCAACTTACAAAACAAAAAGGATTAAAAAATTATCAGCAAAAAGTTAAATGTCAATATTGTGGTTTCAATCATGTTTATGGTCGTTGTCCTGCCCTTGGTAAGTTATGTCCAATCTGCAAGAAGAGAAATCACTTTGCTAGACAATGTAAATCAAAACAAAATGTAAATGAATTGATTAATGATGAGATTACCAATAGCGATGAGGAATTACAGGTAAAGGGCCTTAATATACATTCATTAGCTAAAACAATATCTAATACCTGGTATACAGCTGTATTGACAATTAATAGACATAAAATAAATTTAAAAGTAGACACTGGTGCTCAATGTAATGTTCTCAGTCTATCTCAAATATTGCAAATAGGCTATAATTTGACAGATATTGAAAAAACTGACATCAAAATCACATCCTTTACTAATCAGATAGTGCCAGTAGTAGGAAAACTAACACTTAATTGTATATTTCTAAATCAATCATATAAATTAGAATTTTATATTGTCAACCAGAATTGTTCAAATATTTTAGGATTATATGCTTCAGAACAATTGGGTCTTATAACCAGGATTGAACAAATTAATGTTATTCCAATAGAATATGAGCACCTATTTGATGGACAAATTGGATGTATACCAGAAAAGGTAAAGTTAGAAATAGATCATAATGTAAAACCTGTTATTTCATCTGCTCGTAGATTACCCTACGCTCTGTTGCCAAAAATTAAATTGGAATTGGACTCCATGGTGAAAAAGGGTATTATTGAACCAGTAACGGAACCAACTGATTGGGTGAGTCAAATGGTTGTTGTTCTTAAAAAAAGATGGTACCTTGAGGATTTGTTTGGATCCCAGGCCGTTAAATAAGGCTTTAAAGCGTGCGCATTATCCTTTCCCTACAGTGGATGAGATATCCGCTAAGTTATATGGTGCAAAGTGGTTTTGTAAACTAGATGCACAATCTGGTTTTTGGAACTTGCCTCTTGATCATGCCAGTTCTAGGTTATGTACTTTTCAAACTGTTTGGGGCCGTTATTGTTTTCTTAGACTACCATTTGGTATAAGTCCAGCAGCTGAGATATTTCATAGGATTATTCATGAAACATTTGCTAAGTTACAAAATGTAGCTACATTTCAAAATGATTTAATTTTATGGGCTAACACTAAGGAAGAGTTACAGTTAATATTAATAAAGGTTCTTGAACAGGCATGTAAAAATAATATTAAGTTTAATCCAAAAAAGTGTTTATTTTTTGTTAACCATGTTACATTTTTAGGGCACAAATTTGGAGAAAACGGGGTTAGTATAGATGATGAAAAAATTAAAACTATTCGAGAATTAAAACAGCCTACTGATAAAAAATCATTGCAAAGATTACTTGGTATGGTAAATTATGTATCTAAATTCATCAAAAATTATTCAGATTTGTGCTGACCCTTGAGAGATTTATTAAAAGATCAAAATGAATTCATTTGGGAAAAACATCATGAAAATTGCTTTAAAAAATTAAAGTTATGTATAATAAATGCACCTGTTTTAGCATTCTATGACCAAAATAAAGAATTAATTCTAAGTGTAGATGCAAGCTCAATAGGCTTGGGAGCAGTTTTAATTCAAAATGGACGTCCAATAGCTTTTGCATCTAGAGCATTAACAGAAGTACAGACAAGATATTCACAAATAGAAAAAGAGCTGTTGGCTATTTGTTTTGGAGTTGAAAAATTCAGACAATACATATTAGGTAGAAATTTAGTAAAAGTTGAGACTGATCACAAGCCAATTTTAGGTTTAATTAATAAACCATTACATAAAATTCCAGTAAGATTGCAAAGAATGATTTTAAAACTGCAACCATATTCACTGAATATTGTACATACACCTGGTAAATACTTATATATTGCGGATACCCTATCAAGAGACTTTTCACTTTTAGGATGTGATACAGAAACAGAGTTTGATGACGATTTAGAGTTGCATGTTTCTATGCTAATAAAAAACTTACCGGTAACTAAAGAAGTTTGGTGTAAAATAAATGAGTGTCTTGATAGTGATCCTATTATGTCCAAGTTAAAACATTTTACTTTAAATGGTTGGCCTAAAAATTATAAAGATATAGATGAAAATTTGAAACCGTACTATGATTATAAAGATGAGATTGTAATTCTAAGAGATTTATTATTTAAAGGTAATAGAATTTTGATACCAAAGTCTTTAAGATCAGAAATGTTAAAAAGTTTACATACAGGACACCCAGGTATATCGAGAACTAATTTTAGAGCGGAGTTAACTATGTTTTGGCCTGGAATTATACAGGATATAAAGAAATATGTAAAGTCTTGTGCGACATGTTTAAAATATCAAAATAACAAGCAAAAACTATGTTTGCAGTACAAGGAAATTACTAAGTTTCCTTGGCAAGAAGTAGGATGTGATATATTTGAATTACATCAGAAATATTATATAGTAGTTGTGGATTCCTTATCTAATTTTATTGAGGTATGTTCACTGAATGATTTACGGAGTGTTACAGTAATACAAAAGTTGAAATCCATATTCTCAAGGCATGGCATTCCTTTGGTGCTCTATTCTGATGGAGCACTCTGCTTTGATTCAGAGTTATTTAAGAATTTTGAAAAAGATTGGTGCTTTGTTCATATTAAATCTAGTCCCCATTACCCCCAATCAAATGGATTAGCAGAAAGTGCAGTAAAAACTGTTAAAAGTATTTTTAAAAAAGCATTAGATTCTGGAGAAGATCCATACCTGGCGTTATTGAATCACAGAACAACTCCAAGGGGTACCATCCACTCACCTGCATCAAACTTGATGAGTCGTCAATTACGAACAAACATACCTTGTTCATTTCGGTCATTGGTTCCTAAAGTAACATATTTCAATGATACAAAGAAGTTAAAGAATATGAAGCTTAAAAGTAAATTTTATTATGATAATAGTGTAAGAAAAATAATTAATTTTAGCCCAGGACAGTTAATAACATTTCAAAAGGGAATTAAAGATGACAAATTCTGGTATCCAGGTAAAATAATTAGAAAGCATGACAATCCTAGATCTTATGTTATTGAGAGTAAGGATGGTAGGAAATATGTCAGAAATGAAATTCATATTAGATTGGCTCAATATGATCCTGATACTGAAATTACTTTAAATAATACACAATCGTTTACACCATTATCTCAATGTGTTAATGATAGAACTAGTACACATATACCTATAAATCAGTCTGATCGAAATGTTACTATGCCTGTTACTCATTCTAATGATGATCCTGATACTGAAATTACTTTAAATAATACAGAATCGTTTACACCAATATCTCAATGTGTTAATGATAGAATTAGTGCATGTATACCTGTAAATCAGTCTGATCAAAATGTTACTATGCCCGTTACTCATTCTAACGAAAATTTGTCTTCTGATATATCTTCTGACAGGAATTATACTAGACCTAAGAGAAATATTAAGCGGCCAAGTCGATTTGATGATTATGTCCTAGAATAAGTTATGCTTATGCATATAATTAGCTGGTGTTATTGCTAATGTTTGTTTAATTTAAAAATATGTAATTTTCTTGTTTTTCTTTGAAGGGTAAGATGTACTGAATTGATTTTAACAAATAATAGTTTCTTAATCTGTATTGGGTTTTGACAGCCTTTCCGGTAAAAAAGACAATGTAACTTGCTTCCGGCGAGTGATCTAAGATAAGGAGTTCAATGTCAATGTGTTTCTTAAAAATAAATGTTATCACCAGTCATACTGTGTTATTATTCAAAATAAAACAGTCTGTTCTGCGAACAGCAAGTCATGTTTTTTGAAGTGAAAACTTCTTTAGCGGCGTTGCACACTTTTTTTTGTAAGGGTAAAAAATGGTCAACTAGTGTCAGGTTAAATACATGGGCTGATCGCATCATGACACACAATAATATTGGAAAGGTTGTTGACTTTCAATATATTGGACGAAACATAGTAATATTTCATTTTACCGTATTATAATAATAAGTCTCTATCTAGGAAGTCCACGTGGCAGCTTTATTGCGAAGAAAATGCATTTTTTTACAATAGATGTCGCTAGGTGCGCTTAAACGTGATTCATGTGAGTTGATTTTTCTAGGAGATAAACTTTTATAATGTAATATAAATTGTCATGTTTGTGTACGATAGCGCAATAAATTAATATTGTATTCTACCACATACATGATAGTGCGACTTTTACACTGATAATTAAAGCAATTCGTGCAATATTATTCCCTAACCATTCCAAAATATCAAACAAAAATGCACAACGTTAATTTCAAGTTTTCACTTCTGCCGGTACTCCCGGAGTGCAACCCGTCGTTTGTTTTTATGTTAAAAATGTGGCAAACAAGCATATTGCCCGTCTGATGGTAGGCGGCCATCATAGCCTATAGATAGACGCTTGCGATACCCCGTGGAGCCCTCGAACCATACTCACCGACAGAAACACAACACCACCAAAACGTAGTTGTCGCGGCGTCCGGCCTCCTTGGAGTGACTGACTAGCCTACATATGACAGACGGACATCATGACAGTATGGACAGGAAAAAAGATGACAATGGACTACGAGACAGGACGGCGGTGACTGCCAAGTTTCGTTCCAGCGACTTCCACGACTATATAAAGACGACGACTCCAACGACCAGACAGTAGTGTTATTTTACTGTGGTTTGCTGTATGATGGAGTTTACTTTCCCAGACGGGCGCTCTAATCGAGCGGGAAACCCGCTACGATGACCTAGATCTCTTCAACCCGCTACGATGCCCTAGATCTCTTAAACCCGCTACGATGCCCTAGATCTCTTAAACCCGCTACGATGCCCTAGATCTTTTAAACCTGGCCACCTCTTCTTCCTCCCTGCAAGTTCGCGAGTAACGCCGAGTAGTTCTAAGAATTATTTAATACCTAGCATAAGTTTAGTACTTAATTTTGTTGTGCAATAATTTGATAATTTAAATTTCCAAGGCCATAACATAACATTTGAGTAAAGAAATGATTGTTGATATGTTTACGATAACATACGTCTATGTTTTTGAATCTTATTTCATCATCATCACCTTATAATGTCCCCACTGCTGGGGCACAGGCCTTCCCTATGGATGGAATAGGGAGATTGGGCCATGACCCACCACGCGGGTTCAGTGCAGATTGGCGGGTGCGAACGACTGCAGATGCAGCCGGGACCAACGGCTTAACGTGCCTTCCACGGAGAAACTCGAGATAGAAGATTTTTGGTCACCCATCCAATGACCGACCATTGCGAAAGTTGCTCAACTTCAACGATCGCAGTCGAGAGCGCTAACCGCCCGTGCCATCGAGTTCCTTAAAAAACACCTAAATTATCTATTATCCATCTTATTTATTAGAGGCTTTTACCTCTAATAAGATTGGATATGCCAGCCCCATCATATCCTACCATTATAAATTACAAAATTAATATAAAATAACGACGATTCATTGCTGCAAATAATATATATAAGGCTTTTGAATACTTCCGACTGCGGATCTGCCAATATTGTTGCGAATATCCCTACACCGAACACGTTTATATTATGTTTTTGCAATAATGACATTGTCTTATTGTTATACTTAGTTAATCTGCATTTAAAAAGATAAATCGAGGCCAAATTAAAACTCGAAAACACTTAATGAAATTCCTATCAGCACACGATACCTTCACCGGCGAACTTTTAATAGGAAAGTTTTTTTTATAAAAAGAACAAAGCCGCAGCATGAAGCTAGTTAGCATTATCGCTCGCTCATTTGCATTCAAACTACTTTGTTTCTCGGAAGCAATATCAGCCGCAGTGCAGTTCCAATATATTTTGACTACCTATATGTCATATTTTTAAGCCTCCCGCTAATGAGCGGGTAATAATGTTACTGGTCGAAAATATCGGATGAGTTATTGCGATATTGAATCTTTTGCAGTTTACTCCTTAAGAATCGATTTGCATATATAAGGGGCCCAGTATGAGAAAAATGTGAGGAGTAAAATCTATCGATGAATGACCTCGTTACGTTTTTGGTGCGCATCCTATGTCGCGCAACTTTGACAAACAAAGATGACGGATTGACATTAATATTTTTTTTTAAATCTGAACTGAATTTAGATGTTGTTTCTGATAGAGTAATGGGGACAACGAGGTATGGTACAACCACTGATGCGGTATTTTCAAGATGCGTGAACCACGTATCTACGAACGTCCATGTGTCTTGTTTTAGTTACCATAAACCACTTGTCACTGTCATTAATAATGCACACAATCTTGATTTAAATAATATTTAAAAAATAATAATAGTCTGATAATAATAATTACATAATTTATCAACATTCCTAATGATATATTTATGCACATCTGAAATTGACTATTGTAAAAAGTTTAATGTAAAATATTTCGTCGATTAGTTATAATAAATGTATATGAAATGAATAAATATATATTTATATATGTATATTATTTTCATTAATTTGTTAATTTACCCTTTCATACAGTATCAATCTTTTTTAAGTTAAATAAACTCTTTTTGCGTCTGGTTAGACTATCGAACTTAAGGAGCAAACTCCAGTCGTGCGTCGGAGCTGACACACACAATTTTTTTTAAAGTGTGTATGCTGCTGGTCCCAGTTGACTTTTCCAGCATCGTTGAAGTTAAGCAACTTTCGCAGTGGTCGGTCATTGAATGGGTGACCAAAAAAAATTACTATCTCGAGCTCCTCTGTGCTTTGGAAAGCACGTAAAGCCGTTGGTGCCGGCTGCATCTGCTGTCGTTAGCAACCACCAATCCGCACTGGGCCCGCATGGTGGGTCATGGCCCAGTTTCCCTATTTCATCCATAGGGAAGGCCTGTCCCCGGCGGTGGGGACATTAATAAGCTGATGATGATGATGTTTTTATCGATAAATAAAGACAAAATTACGGAAGTTAACCAGTATACAAAGTCAAGAAGCCATAGTTCCAATATATTTTGACTACCTATCTCATATTTTTAAGCCTCCCGCTCATTATTACTGGTCGAAAATATCGGATGAGTTATTGCGATATTGAATCTTTTTTTTTTGAGTGTATATGCTGTTGGCGGCAGATGATCTTTACAGCATCACCGGGTTTGGGGAAGATCCTAAGGGGACCTCAAGCCGAGATTTGGCGAAAGTGGCGTATAAGCGATTATGCTTGTCCACTGTGGAATTTTTATTTTTATGCAATTTTCTGCTACGTGTTTAAATATCAAGGTAATATTACTCGACCACTTGGTCCAGGTTTTTGAGTGGAATTATTTTCTTTACATTTAAATATTTTGCAGGTTTTATTTATCTGTACAATGGCGACTTACGAAATGTACGCACGTTTCTTACTCTGCTTCCTTTTCATTTCGAAAATTCGTTCGTCCGAAAATAGTTTGACAAATAAATTCTCCAAGCCTACTCTAATTCACAAAACTTTCAAACTAAAAGTTAATTTTGACATATAATTGTTCGAAATTTTGACCTCAAATTGACGAAATGAAAAGTGTTACGTTTTCATTTTCGTTTGGAACTTTTGTTTAAATTAAGCCTAATATGACTGCTAGAGCATTTTTAATCCAGGCTGCTTAGCATGAGGAACATTTTTAGCATGTCAAATTAACAAGTAAACCAAATTTTAATTAGTTATTGTATTTCCAATATTAAACGACCAATTTAGGTTGACATATAATGAAGTGCATCAACTCTACAAATTAGTCGGCTAACACTGTCAAAGAAGGTTTTTTTAATGTCATCAAAAATTTTGTAGTAAAGTAATATTATTTTCAAGTAAACCAGGTAATCTAAAAAGTGGAGATAAAAGAACCCACAAACATGACTCATTCCATTCGTTCACGAAAATTGTCTGTGATTCCGAACTTTATGTGTGTGTGCGAAAACGAAATAGAGTAGAGTTATTGGCGAAATTTCGTTTAAAATTCGTTCGTTACCGAAATTTCATTTCGCAAAAAGAGAGTAGATCTCCAGGACGTAATATTATGCGGTAATATTAATCAATAGAGATACCTATAATGTCAAATAAGACTAAGAAGCGCACGGCGGGATCGCAACTTGCGTAGAATGTCAAATTAAAGGTAAAACGCAAAAGTTATAAAGGTATAAGTGTGGTATCAAAACTTACGGCGAGATTTGCGCTCGCGGAGCGCGCGAATGTTTGCGGTACCCGCTGCGTGTGCGCGCGGGACACGTTCATCCGTAGACGCGGCGGCCCCGAAACACAATAGTGCCGTGAGTTCTTAAGGCCCCAGTACACAATGGCCCACGCTCGACCACTGCAAGCCATTGCCATTGTGTACACTGGGTAATGGTCTACGATGGCCGATGATGACGGACAATTGACAATCGTGGCGCGAAATCGGGAAGTTGTCGGTTTTTTGGACACACTTAAAGGAATCGTGGTGTAGCATGGCCGGTGGCGTTTACACAGTGGCCCATGGTTCAGTACGTCAGTAATAACTTGAAATACACTAGGTAATAATACAAAATCTACGTACTTTGTCCTGTTACGGTGGATTGTCAGCATTGACCACCGTCTTTTGCGCCATTTTTTTAATAACTTTGTTGCGGTACACACTTCTGTAATATTTGCAAGCAGAATATAAATAAATAGCTGTGGCCGTAATTACTACCACGTCCATCACGAGTGTTTCATTGTATGGCATTTCTAAACTTTGTTAAACCAGTTTTTTATATAGTCATATTTTTTATATTATTTGCATTTGTAATGGGAAGTGACTTTATGAGTTACCTCATATTGAAGTCATTTTTCAATTTGACGACTCTGTATATAATACAGGGAGAAAAAACTCAGCCCTTGCTGAGTTTCTTGCCGGTTCTTCTCTGTACAAGGTCTCCCGCCGTAGATTTGCGAACCGATGGCGTAGATTTTCGACATTCACAAGTGTTTGTAACAGCCTAGACTGAATAAACGATATTGAATTTTGAATTTCACCAGGCAACAGTGAGCCGTGGCTCACTGTGTAAACGCCGTTTCGCGAATCGGCGATGCTGGCCGATCGTGGCGCATGGCCGAGCATGGCCCATTGTGTACTGGAGCCTTTAGCCTAAGAGACAGTATCCAAAACACAGCCAGCTGACATAAAGCTAAATGATGCTTATAAATTTACGCGTGTGTGTGACTTGAATGAATTGAAAATCTGCTTAATCTATTACCGGGGCTCAACCAAGTTTGATGGGCAATTAACAAGAGCTATTGAAGTTATTAAAACTGTCACGCGGATTGTTAATGCCGGCCGTTAAAACTCCACACGCAGCTCACCCGAAGGGCGGCAGTTAGAATAAATCAACATTATATTGTTCAAGATTGATGGCCATATTTTTTGGAGTAATGCTGAGAACAATGGCGCATCAACTTCGTTATTGAAATCTTAAAGGACATTGCTCGTTCCCCATACATTGAATGCCCTATAACGCCCAGCAATGAGAAAATGCTAGTTGTGTTCGGAATCATTCATAAACTCTAATTAAGCATTTGTTGAGATACGGACAACTTGAGGAACCGTGGCCTACTACAGAATGTATTAGATTTTGAGGTTATAATTATTATACTTAATCGTAAGAGATGTACACTTTATATATTCTGAATAGATTTAGTTTTTACCTCTATGTAAGCACTTAAATAATATGCATTAAATGAACATAAAATGCAATTAATAATAAAAATAATAAATGCTTATATTCATATTGATTTATGAGTGTTGTCAGTTGGCACCTATGATACCTATACCTACCTGTAGTAGGTAATAATAGATTTCTTTTCAAATGAAATGTTCAGTCTTTCCATTTACCTGTTTCTATATTTTACTATCGGTAATTAGGTATGTACCTGGTTATCAATGTGATTTTCATAAAAATAAACAGATATTACATGGGATGGGAGTATAAACTATCTTTACATAATTTCAGAAATAATCTTTTTATAAATATAATATAAATACTAGTAATAAGTATTATTGACTAAGGTACCTAGTTCTATTTTTATGGTCGCCTATATTGCATTTAATAAGGTAAACAATCTTGGCACAACTTTTTAACAGAATCACCCGTTTAATAATAAAATATTAACGAAGCCAATAAACTATTAAAATAAATCGTTATTATAGACTGAAACCTATTGAATCTAGTTATCAGTTGATTTTTAATGCTGTATTTTCAATAAAAAGGAGTGCCAAGTTGGATGAACAGACTGTAGTATCTAGTAACAGAACTTTAATTTTTTATTTTCTTAAACAGATTGTCCGTTTACAATGATTAATTGCTAATAAGTTAAAAAAATAATAGAAAAATAATAGTGAAGGACATTCTTTTGGGCATGCTAGGGCCGATTTCGTCGATGTCCTTTTCTTTGCTTGTTTACAAAGTAGGCACAGTCGCGGTACGAAAACATCGGTCAGTTTTCCAATTTGATGCATTTAAAGTATTTCGAGCACATGTTTTTTTTAATGTGCAATAAGACAAACTGTTGTAAAAAATTATACTTAGCTGTTCGATAACAAGTTAGATGAGATTAAGATTTTTGACAATTTGTATTGTGCTATCTATACTAATATTTTAAAGCTGAAGAGTTTGTTTGTTTGATTGTATATGCTAATCTCAGGAACTACTGGTCCAATTTGAAAAAATATTTTTTTGTTGGAAAGAAAAAAATATTCCATTTTAGAGCTTTCGTTGCGTGCGAATTGTATTGGCTCCGTAAACGGTAAAAGTTACATAAAAATCATTTAACGGAATTGTAAGCGTTTAAAATTTCTATAAAAAAAGTTATCGACACTGTATAATTTATTTATGTTTAAAAGGGTGACCCACTATAACCTTCTTCCTCAAATCAATACGAGTGAAACCTCTTGTTACATGAAAAAGTTAATAATTCACTTAAAACTAGGTTTGGTAAACAAATTCCTCCTTAACAGAACCTGTCTTTATTATTAACTAGCGGCCTTCGCTTCGGTGTAGAGCTGAAGCGTAGACTACAGTTTTTGTTCTCAGGCTTGTATTAGACACAATGACATACATCTATGCTTCTTCTTGTACCTGCATGCAAAGTCTCAGCCCGATCGGTTTAAAATGGACAAAGTTTCATACAAACTTTCATTCCCTATTTTATCCCCTTGGGGGTGGAATTGATCAAAATCCTTTCTTAGCGGATGCCTACGTCATAACATCTACCTGCATGCCAAATTTCAGCCCGATCTGTCCAGTGGTTTGGGCTGTGCGTTGAAGGATCACTATATCAGTCAGTCAGTCACCTTTGAGTTTTATATTAGAAGAAGACTAGCAAACCAGTGAACCAAATGTTCACCAAAAAAAAAATCTATTTAATTAATTGAGAACTTCGGAGATTTTGTGTGGTTTCGTTTGAAATAGAAATCACGTGATTTCTCGAAAACCGGAAGTGCTACGTTACTCATTCCGGTTTGTAGTCTTATCAGACTATTCTCAACTTATAACTTAAGCATTCTCTTTATCTATCTCTTACGGTTTGGCCGCTGAAACAGCACCACGGACGGACGGACGGACGGACTTGTCTAATAGATAAGAGATTGGCTTCCACACAGCAGCCGAATGTTTCAAATAATGCATTGCTAACTTCAAGAATGTTAAAAAGCTTAACAGCCATAATCTACGCAGCACAAGTGAACCGAGTCCCGAAAACAGGAAATGGCGGATTACACGGATTGGCTAAATAAAAAAATATTGGCATAATAAACTGTGGCCGAGCCAGTGGAGCCAGTGTACCAGTAAATTAGGCGATGATTTGCAGAATGGTCACTAGTTGAAATGTCAGCGCAAAGATGCCAAGGCTGTCGTTTGCTTTCTCGATCGTAACTAATGAATGTTAGCTCAGATAAGTGAATCAGCGGGTTTGTTATTATTAAACTAATATTAATATTATTACGTGTGTACTAAACTTGATGATTGTGAAAAATAAGAATGGGTTTTTTCTGTATGCATCTGTATGCATACGTTTTTGAAGTGAAAACTTCTTTACCGGCGTTGTACACTTTTCTTTGTATGGGTAAAAAATGTTAAACTCGCGTCAGGTTAAACACGTGGGCTGATCGCATCATGACACACAATAAAATTGGAAAGGTTGTTTGACTTTCAATATATTGGACGAAACATAGTAATGTTTTATTTTATCGTATTATAATAATAAGTTTCTATCTAGGACGTCCACATGGCAGCTTTATTGCGAAGAAAATGCATTATATTACAATAGATGTCGCTAGGTGCGCTTAAATGTGATTCATGTAAGTTGATTTCTTTACAATAGAATAGAATTACAATATATAGAAATAAAATAAGAACAACTTAAAAACTACCTAATGTATAAAATCTAAATACAAATTACCTTAACCTGTTTATAATTAATATCTAATTTACAAAATGAAAAATAAGTTACCCCCAGCGCTGCCGTCAGGAATTTGTATTTTTTTGGTTGATTGACAATAATAGCAAAATATAATGATTTTATATTTGCTTATGCAATTTTACGTTCAATCCCTAATAAACTTGGATGTATAATTTGCTTTTTTATTATTTTTTTAATTTTTTTAAGCCTGTAACTGCTTGAAATTTAAATCTAAAGAAAATACTCACGTCACTACATAGTATAAAACAAAGTCGCTTTCTCTGTCCTTATGTCCCTTTGTATGCTTAAATCTTTGAAACTACGCAACGGATTTTGATGCGGTTTTTTTTAATAGATAGAGTGATTCAAGAGGAAGGTTTATATGTATAATACATGCATAATATAGTAGAGAAACACTGATAATTTTAGAGGTTTTTAATATAAGGTCGTAAATAAACACATTTTTTGCGCTTACATTGCAAACGCTGGCTGAACCCAACGAGATAGATCAAAATAATGTACTACAGTATTGCACACCTTAAAGGTCTACAAAAAATTCCGCGATGGTATATGCCTATCTCTTTGGTATAACCCACAATAACCATTTTTTAATTACTTATTACGAGAAAATAATGGCTTATTTACGAACAAGCGATTTTAAGCAATACAGCATTAATCCTTATCCAATTAAGTACCTTAAATACATTGTGCGTGTAATATAGATCAATATAACCCTCTACAGTATGTAATTTAAATGAATATTTTCGAAGATATTACAGATTTAAAATGCAGGAACATACCGGTTCGGGCAGTACTGGCCGGGGGGCCGGCGGCGGCGCGTGTCTTTAGTAATTAGGTATTTAAAGAAAGTCATTGTGTTTAATACAAACCTGAGAACAAAAATATAATCTAAACTACAGCTCTACACCGAAGCGAAGCGAGGGCGGGCCACTAGTTTTATATATAAGATTGTCGCCGAGAGCGCAAACCGCTGACCGCACGAAATGTACGTTCATTGCATCGTACAAGCGTCTTTGTAATAGATATGTAGTAAGATTTTGTCTTAGATTATACTTCCGAAGTTGCGATGTCGCATCGACTACATGTTCCTAATCCGAGAAACTTAATTCAATTTCGAGCAACGTCGATTCTGCATTCGGTAGCAGTACAAGTAGCAACATTAACCTCATTACTAGCAGGAGCTAGCAAAATATTTTCTGCAGAAAAATCTTCGTTACCTCCATGCGCTGTGTAGCGAATTCTTGAGTTAGTTATCGAACGGCGAACTTATTAAATCTAAACGCGAATCAAACTCATTTCCTCGCAGAAACTGAATACTTAGTGTCGCCGCACACGGGCCACCGACCACAACCACAAAACGCCGCCACCGGCATATTTCTTGTAGTTTTCATACATTTTATATGGACTCGCTGCATACGGTACGCCGGTGGCCACCACACGCTACAAATCGTCGTTGCTCGCTTCTTGTGGCCCGCACCGGCCACTTAATGCGCCGATACAAAACGCCGCCACACGTCACTCACGCGACTCCCCACCCCTCTCTCCCTTACATTTTTTTTTTTTTTAGCGGTTATCCCCAATTTGTATCAGGTCTTTTTCTTTCTTTTGTTTTTTGTTTGTTACTATTATATTGTTTTTATTCATGCCTGCTCTTTTGCTTGCGCTTTTTGTTTTGCACATCTTTCTTCTTCTTTCATCTTTTACAATTATCTTGATTCCTATTACATTTCTTATAATTTCTATTTTCTCTATTTACATTTTACATTTCCTTATATTTGCACACACTTGTTTCCTTACTATCTATATTTCTTATTTACTACCATTTCTCTATTGTACACATTTCTTAATCCGATTTTACATTATCTGCCCATATGGCTCCTTGCCTAAATCTAAAATTTACAATTGTATAATACATAGGTTAATACTACTACTCATCCTTATTTCTTTCTATGACTTTTGTTACTATGCCTTTGCTATATTTAAGAAAGATCTCTCTATCTCTTTTGTTTGTTATAATTTCCTTCAGGTTATCCTTTCTAAGTTGTGTGTCTAGTGCTGTTTGTGCGTCGTGTCTTTCTCTGTTGTAAAGGGGGCATTCTAAGAGGACATGGAAGATGTCCTCTTCGGTGTCGGGATCGCATACGCAACTTGGGGTGTCCTTCTTTTTAAACCTATGGAGGTAGGCGGAGAAACCTCCATGCCCGGTGAAGATCTGTGCAGCTATCCTATCAATTTCTATCTTTCTTACGACACCGAAGGCGCTCTCCCCGCAAGGGAAGAACGCCTTCGTTGTGGCCGCCGTGTCCTCGCTCCTATACCTGCTGTCCCATTTTACTTTCGTCATCGCGCGTACATGTCGCTTGACGAAAGAGATGGGACAGCAGTCATAGTGCGATTTGCACTTCAACCCGAGGGCCGCCCCCTTCGCCAGCTGATCCGCTCTCTCGTTTCCGATCACCCCGACGTGGGCCCTGATTCAAAACAGGGACACGGTTTGTCCGTTGTCCCTGAGTTGGGCCAGGTTGCCCTGAATCGCCTTGGTGATCGGATGCGAGGAGTCTGGATCAGCTAGCGATTGGAGAGAGGACCTCGAGTCGCTGAGCACGGCCGCCTCCTTCCATCCCTTCCCTAGTACACACTCCGTGGCTTGGAGGATAGCATACAGCTCGGCTTGGAAGACTGTACAGTATGGCTCCAGCTTAAACTTTCGGGAAAGGACTTCTGCCTGCCCTTTCCAACAGGTCAGGGCGGCTCCCACCTTTCCCTCCAGTTTGCTGCCATCTGTATAGATCTTCACAAGACCTTCTGCCAGTTTGCTATCCTCCTCCTCGTTTTCCAGACATTCAAAACCTATCATTCTGCTGCTACCGGGGTGGTCCGATTCCATGAAGGACACCCTTTTCTCCACCTTTCTCCCCCTCAATATTGCCTGGGGTTTCCCTCGCTTCGCCTCATAAAGCTGGGATGCTTCATGGACCCTTAGGTCCAGCGGAAGCAGCCCCGACAATATTAAGGCGGAGTTGAGTGACACCGTCCTATAACACTTTGCAATTTTCTGGGCAAACCCCCTTTGCACAACCGAGAATTTCTTTTTGGATTTTATTTTATCAGCCTCCTTCTGCCAGACACTCGCCGCGTATAGGATGACCGGTTCTATTACTGCTGTATATATCGTTCTTATTATTTCCGGTTGGAGACCCCAAGTCGTTTTTGCGGCTCTTTGAATACCTTTGTAGATATTAATTGCTTTGCCGCATATATATTTTATATGTTCATTAAATGTTAATTTGTTATCTATTTTGAGGCCAAGTATTTTTATTTCATTCACTATTTCTATCGTAATCCCCCCCATGGTCAGTACCGGCGCGTCGAATTTAAGCTTTTTGGTAATGATCATGGCTTTGGTTTTGTGTGCCACAAAGTTCAGCTTATTCGACACGCCCCATCTCCTGACCAGGGAGAGCCCTACATTGGCCTTTTCCTCTACCGACTTTGAGTCTCCTCCATCCACTACAAGAATAATATCGTCAGCGAATGCCTGACAGTAGATATTGGCGCCGGTGAGCTCGTTTGGGAGAGGATCCAGCAAGATGTTCCAAAATAAGGGGCCTCCTATGGACCCCTGTACACAACCTTTGTTGGTTTGTTTGCTGAATTCCTCTCCCGCGTATCTCACTGACACCATCCTATCTCGCAGGTAGCTGTCTACCAATTTCCTTAAATTTATTGGGCAATTAAAGTTTTTTAATTGGCAACGGATCCGCGGCCACCACGCGTTGTCGAAGGCCCCCTCTATGTCCAGCGATATCAGGGCCACTATTCTCTTCTCTACCAATTTGTCCCTGATTCGCTGAACCATATCATAGAGGGAGTCCTCTGTACTGCGCTGCGGCACGAATCCGTATTGCCTATGATTTAATTTGGGCAATATATGCCATTTTATACTCTCTCCCTTACATTAGTCGGCCGCTGTCGCGCGCTTGAGCCGCTTCTAGCTTCTCGTGGCGGCGTTTGTGGCTGTGGCGTGTGGCTCGTGTGCGGCGACACTTACTGATTTCCCATTCCAGAGTTTCGCTGAGAACAACAAGATGTAGCGGCAGACAACCGAAGCAATCAGGAAAAGAAGACAACATAATCTCATCTAGCTCCATGCACAACTACTTAATCTAAGCTAATCTTGAACTTCACGAATTCATTAAGGACTAAGCTCTATTCTAATAAAATCATTTGATTTTAGTGGAACTAACTGCCGCATTCACGTGAATTAGCTTTTGAGTTTAATCAAACTTGGTGCTGTAACAATAGAATTTGATAAGAAGTATTAAAATTAATATGGGTTTTGACGGGGTAAAGTAAATGAAATGCTATTTAGTCTGACAGCTATATTTTCAAAACATAATAGACACTTATTACTTTAAAATTAAAGGGAATAATAATTAAAATTAAAATTTATATCTAAAGAAAATCCACGCGGACCAGGCAGGAGACGGGATTCGAACTCGCACCCTTCGCTATCCTGGCGAATGCACTGATCAATTATGCTACCGCGGCCCTGACGGCCGCGTCGAAATTCCTCTTACCATTCTTTAGCTGCAAGGCAGCGCCATCTCTTCGCATTGTAGGTAAACCCACAATGTCTAACGAATTCTTTGCAATTTTACGTTCAATCTCTAATAAACTTGGAAGTGCAATTGCTTTATTAATATATATATATTTTTTGAAGCATGTAACTGCTTGATGTTTAAACGAGTTTCTCATGTTTCGAGTCCCGTCTGCTGCCTGGACCGCGTGCAATTTTTTCTAGTTATATTTACTTTAGATTTAAATTTCAAGCAGTTACATCCTTAAAAATATACATTAATAAAGCATAAGCAAATCGAAAATCATTATATTTTGCTATATTGTCAGTCCACCAAAAAAATACAAATTCCTGACGGCAGCGCTGGGGTAACTATTTTTAATTTTGTAATTATAAACAGGTTAAGGTAGTTACTTACAACCCGGGATCCTTTAAAAGAGGCGTGAAGAAGCAACATGCAGGCCGGCAGGGTGAGGATGGCTGGTGTGGCAGGTAGAACTGCTGTATCAGCTATCTTCGCGTCTGGACTTCACCTCCACTTAACATCAGGTGGGGTGGAGTCATTTGTTGGAACTATCCATAAAAAAAATGTATATAAATTTTATACATTAGGTAGTTTTTAAGTTGTTCTTATTTTATTTCTATTATATTGTAATTCTGTAAATAAATCATATTGTCAAAACTGTTAAGTAAAAATTGTACCAAGACGTGACGCCATGTGCTATTTCAAATCAATATTTGTATATCTGTATTATATTGATTGGGTAAAAAAAATAAATATAAGCGTTCAATACTTTTTGATAACCTGATAGAAGAAGAAAAAGAATTAGTTATCATTCCTATTGATGTCTCTAAGGGTAGCTACTCACATAATCAGTTAATGCCGATTAATCGGCACAGAAGCCAGTATTAAACTTTCATGGTCACTAACATTATTTATAGTCATTTATGTTATTTACAGGACTGTCACCATGTACATACCTATGCAACAGTGCGGAAATATCTGAAACCCGCTATAAACAAGGTACATGGTAATAATACCGTAAAGAACATAAATTACTATGATGTAGATGAATGTTCGGTAATCACAACCCATCCATCCATCCATCCATCAGCCTTTCTCCGTCCACTGCTGGACATAGGCCTCCCCCATAGAACGCCACAATGCGCGGTCCTGCGCTAACCGCATCCAGCGGCTCCCAGCACATTTGACGTTTTGAAGAGTTAGCACGCTGAAGTGGCAATGGGCAGGCCACATCGCTCGAGGATCTGACAACCGTTGGGTAAGAAAGGTCCTCGAGTGGCGACCACGTACCGGACGACGCAGCGTGGGGCGGCCCCCAACAAGGTGGACTGACGATATCGTCAAATGTGCTGGGTAATCACAACCCACTCGGCTTAAATTTGACAAAGAAGATTGAAAACCGAGCGACGACGACCGAATGAAAACTGAACCGCTTGGAGCAGAACGTATGAAATAGTTACTACGGGTCGGCTTTTTCGTTCCACAAGTACTGCAGAATCGAATGATGTGCCAACCCGAATCAAGCCGAGTGCAGTAATCATTTCAGTATCCTTAGTACGAGCTCGCTCGTTTCATAATGGCAAAAACTAAAAGTTATACAGAAGTTGAATTATTTATTTAGTGGGGTTATAGGTATGTAAAATGTAAACTCTCGATACGAAATGTCGTGGGGTATAAAATACAATAGTAACTCGTTAAATCCTCTCTACACACATAGGTACTACGACACACTGTACATGTATACACGCACACTCACAACACACGTTCACAGCCTGTGATATGTATATGCTTGTACCCAAATGAAATTTATAAACTGTTAAATATATTTAAAAAAAAAATATACCCTCAAAAAAAACGGAGTATGTAATCTTTATTGGTTTATGTTATTGTTTTGAAATCCTTTTGAAAAAAATTAAAAATTAAACTATATATTAATGTAATCCATTATTATTATAAATACATATATGGCGGATTATTAATTGGCCTATTGTAACTAAGCTATGGAAGAGCGCTGCATCCTAACACAAGCAATTTTACTGCTTAAAAGGATGTACCATATTCATACATTGTAGTAGGCTAAGTTACTGAAATAAACTAATTTTGTATTTGTTGTATTTTTGTAGTTTTCGTAATTGTAAATTATGTTTCTTTGACCATTTTGGTGAAAAGTAACCAAATATACTGAAAATTTAAGAAGACGCAAATGATTTCATGATAGAATTTAAACACTGTTTATTTGTATTGAAACGAAAACAATAAAACAAATCCCTTAGGAAGAGTGCGAGCTCATGAAAACTATCATAGCTTTCGTAATTGTAAAACTCGTACTAAGGGTACAGGTCCGATTTCTAGCCTGCCCGATTGTGTGGAGCTATCCTTACTCTGGGTGTAAGAAGGTTAACAGCAACGACAGAACGTCTGGAAGAATTCAATTTTGACTGAATACATACGCAGCGAAATGTTGAGGCATGTGCAGCGGTTGTAACACCTGCACGATACGACGCAGATTCTGCATCACCCGCTTTACGAGAAATCACATGAGACATAGACGGAAGCGGTTATGAACTTTCCTATCGTCTTTACGAAAATTGTCTATGGCTACTTATAACTACCAGTGCAAAGAAGCTGGATGGCGCAGGTGGTTAGCGGGTTCAACTTGCGATCGTGGAGGTTAAGCGACTTTCGCAATGGTGGATTATTGGATGGGTGACCAAAAGCTTATTATCTAAGTTAGTTATATCGTTGATCCCAGTTGCATCTGCAGGTTAGCATCTACCAATCCTACTCCATCCATGTGCTTCAACAGTGGGGACATTAATAGGCTGGTGATAATAAGTATTATGAGGAGCAGCTCGATGGCTCGGGTGGTTAGCATGTTCGGCTGCGATCGTTGAAGTGAAGCAACTTTCGCCGTGGTCGGTCATTGGATGGGGGATCAAAAATCTTAGTAGTCTATTTGAACCTTCTTTAGTTTCAATAAGTAGATAATGCAAATTTATATGGTGGTGTAGTGGCGGTTGCTTGTTCTTTGACTCAGCCTGCATGTTGTCGAACTACAGTGTTTCCTTGCTTTCTGTTTTTACAATTTTTTGTAGGTAGACTAAGCACTCATTATGTAAACGCAAACAAACATTAGATTTTTGTTACTTTTTGTATGACATTGACAGCTTCGCTGCAGCGGCACTGGGTTGCGTACCAAGCCACAATTTTACACACTGACGTTACAATTGATATAAATCCTTTGTAAATTTATGAAAGTCATGTCAAAGTTGTCATTTGTTGCACTTGTCGAGTGGTATGGTACGCGACACAGACCATAGATCTGAAACTTTTTTTGTTGTAAATTTTCCTAACACAAAGGCATGAGATGTTGAATTCATACAGCCTTGCCGTATCACTTTTTTTTTAACTTTCACGCAATTCCCAAAAATACTTATTTTTCTTTTTTTAGTCTGTTTGTTTTTTTTTTAATCTAACGCCACACACCTGCTGTAGATTGCTTATTGTTACTTTTATTTTATTAATTGTATTATCTGTTTGTAGTCGCTTGATATTATTAGCTTTTGCTTTTTTGTTCTGCTTAGCTTAAATTGTATTTAACATTGACTGCCTATGGGTAATTGAAATGTATACCAATTGAGTAGTTTTTTTTTTGTGTTGTATTTATCTATGTACTATGAATATTTCAATTAATTCTGATATATTTCATTCTTGCTCCTCGCAATCCAGTCTTGAGGATAGTATTCATAGTGATGACTCTGCGTCCCTTGATGAACTTCTGCAAGATACTTTTGGTGATTTACCCAAAAATTTGAACGTAATCCACATAAACGCTCAAAGTATCCCTGCACATTATGCTGAATTATATACTTATTTAGTCCATAATAATATTCATGCGATTTTAGTATCTGAGACTTGGTTACATCCTTCTATTTCTTCTTCTTCTTACTCGCTTCCGGGTTATCATTTGATCCGTAATGACCGTGGTAGCTCTTCTCATGGAGGGGTAGCAATTTATCTCCGCGCACATCTTTCTTTCACTGTATTAAGTCAATCATCCCAACCTCCTCCGCAGGATTCTGCTGAACATCTCTTCATTGAGGTCAACTTAGTCCACAATAAGGTTCTTAAAGGTGTTTTATACAGCCCATCTTCTAAAATTGATTATTTTCATTCATTCGAGCTTCTCCTTGAAGATTTTTCTCATAATTATACTCATTCAATTATAATGGGCGACTTTAACACCTGTCTGATTAAAAATGATTCCCGATGCAAAGAGTTACGTTCGGTAATTAATTCTTGTAATATGCATATTCTTCCTCTCTCTGCGACGCATAAATTTCCAAACTGCACCCCTTCTCTGCTAGACCTTATAATGGTATCATCTCCCGACCATGTTGTGAAACATGGTCAATTACCTGCCTATCAGTTTTCCTATCACGATTTAATTTATTTATCGTATCGAATCCGTCCCCCTAAACGTAAGGCGTCAATCCAACTATTGCGTAATTTTAGTGCAATGGATATCGATATTCTGCGAGAAGATGCTCGTAAAGTTAATTGGTCGGCAATTGATGATCTCAACAGTATTGATGAACAAATAGAGTTATTTAATTCCTTACTGATACGTTTAATGGATATTCACGCTCCCGTGCGACCTGTACGCGTCAAGCATGTTCCTGCTCCTTGGCTTACGGAGGACATACGCACAATAATAGAAAAAAAGACCCGCGCAAAAACAAAATTCAAAAATAATCCAACAGATGCCAATCGTTCCAGATATAGGGAAATAAGGAATCGCTGCAATACACTGATTAGGAATAAACAAAGACGCCACATTCATACGTCTGTCGAAAATGGTGACTCCGCCAAAGTTTGGCGCTTTCTCAATAAGCTTGATATTGGCAAAGCTAAACGCAACTGTACCTCTCCTTCAAATTGTGATATCAATGCTTTAAATGCTCACTTTTCCTTAACTGCGTCCATGGATGGAATAATCAAAAGTCATACTTTGAATACGCTTTCTTCGTCGCCAAAACCATCTTTTACTCCTTTTATCATAAAGCAATTTACTGAGTGTGACATTGAGAGGAACATCATTGCTGTATCGTCCAATGCCGTGGGTAGCGACTGCATTAGTCGTAATATGATCATTCCTCTTCTAGATATCCTCACTCCTGTAATTACTAAAATAATTAATAAATCCATTTCGTCATCTGTTTATCCTTCAGCATGGAAAGAAGCTAATATTATTCCCATACCTAAGAAATCCAAGCCTGATTCCTTCAATGATTATCGCCCTATTTCAATATTGCCTTTCCTTTCCAAAGTCCTCGAAAAATTAGTCCATCAACAGTTAAGTAGATTCCTTTCCATGAACAATCTTCTAAATCCATTTCAATCTGGTTTCCGTCCCGGTCATAGTACGACTACTGCACTTGTCAAGATCGCAGATGATATACGTGTGGGTATGGAAAATCGGCAGCTCACTGTATTAACGCTGTTAGATTTTAGTAACGCATTTAATATGGTTGATTTTGATATTTTATTGGCAATGTTGGTTTCTCTCAATGTATCTCCACCAGTGATTGATTGGTTTCATAGTTACCTGCATGGGAGACGGCAGCGCATATGTGTGGATGGATATTTTTCATCATGGTGCGACACAACAGCCGGCGTACCGCAGGGTGGCGTTATGTCTCCTCTTCTCTTTTCTATTTTCATAAATTCAATAACTCTTCCTCTCTCTTCTTCCTATCATATGTATGCAGACGATCTCCAAATATATACACAAACTTCTTTAGATGAACTTCCTACAGCCATCGCAGTTACCAACAACGACCTGGAACACATATATGACTGGAGTCGGCGACACGGTCTGTTGGTTAACCCGCGCAAAACTCAGGCTATAATTATTGGAAGCCATTGGTATAATGCTCGAATTAATAAAAGCGCTTTGCCACCGATCCTGTTAAACGGCATCCCTATACCACTTCAGGACACTTTAAAAAATCTTGGCGTGTTGTTCGACAATAACTTGTCTTGGAGCCACCATGTCGGTGAAGTTAGTAGGAGGGTATTTGGCGCGTATGGCTCGCTGAAACGCCTGAAAAACATGTTGCCGACCAAGACTAAAATTTATCTTGCACAGTCCCTTCTTCTTCCGTTGCTTGACTATGCCGATGCGTGTTACTCTGACCTTAGTGTTGTTCTTCTTAATAAACTCGAGCGTCTGCAGATTTTATGCATTCGATTCATTTTCGGTCTACGTAAGTACGACCATATTTCTCATTATCGTTCCCAACTTCAATGGCTACCCATTTCTCGTAGAAGAGACTGTCACATCCTATCACTCCTTTATTCTATCCTCTTTCATCCGCACACTCCTCTCTATCTTAAGGAGCGTTTCGCATTTCACTCTTTTAATCCTGTCCGTGATCTTCGGTCTTCTCATAACTTATCCTTAGTTATCCCACCCCACTCCACTGATTTCGAGGCCAAGTCATTTTATGTAAGAGCTGTTAAACTTTGGAACGCTTTGCCTTTGGATATTAAACGTGCACAGACGAGGGACTCCTTTACTATTAAAATTAAGGAATATTTCCTCAAGCTGGACTCTGCCTGATCTTTTTATCTGTTTATTACTATTTATTGTATTTTATAGCTTCCTTACATACTTACTATATTGTATATTATTATATTTATGTTTATTTATTTATTTTTACAATGCACTAGCCCGCTGATTCCACTATTCTTATGGTATGGTTTCATTTAGCCAAAGGTTGCCTGGTAGAGATTGCTACCTTAGCAATAAGGCCGCCTTTTGTGTTTTTGTTTCTGTGTTTTATGTTCTCTGTATTGTGTGTAATAGTGCAATAAAGAATATATTCATTCATTCATTATCTCGAGTTCCGTCGTGCTTCGGAAGGAACGCTAAGCCGTTGGACCCGGCTGCATCTGCAGTAGTTAGCACCCGCCAATCCGCACTGGGCACGCGTGGCGGTTCATGGCCCATCTCCCTATTTCATCCATATGGAAGACCTGTGCCCCAGTAGTGGGGACATTAATAGGCTGATGATGATGATGAATAAGTGTTAGTGGTTTTCTGTTGTCAAAGAGTCCATGCGTGTGTTGCAAACACGGCGTACTGTGCATTTCAAATGCATTATTTTAAAATCAATTCTTTTTTGCAATCTTGCTCCTTATAAACTTGAAAATTTCTAATATATCATACGCTTCATCGCACACGAAAATTATTCTTAAAAGGATCAATTTAAGTCGGACTCGGACTAAATCTTAATCTCGGAGCTATTCACATCGCTGGAAGTATTAATTTATTTAAACGCCTAAAGCCGAAGGCTCAAGTACATTACACGAACGTGGGAATTATTTTTGGTGTTTTTTTACCCAAAATACGCATATGGAATGCTTTGCCTGCTCACGTGTTCCCTTCCTTCTATTACCTAGGATCCCTTAAAAGAGGCGTGAAGAATCAACATGCAGGCCGGCAAGGTGAGGATGGCTGGTGTGGCAGGTAGAACTGCTGTATATTTTTTTTTTGTAACGCAGGTAAAAAATCTTTTTACAGACGACGGCGCCTTTAAGAGGCACACCGCCGAACCGACCTCACACCTGGCTCCCGCAAGTCTTACGGATCCACCAGTGGCTGCCCACCTGGGACCCCCCAACTCTTACGGGCGCTTTACGACATAATATCTGCTAAAAAAGTCCTGCGAATACCTTCACCACTGCCTGATGCGGAGCCGGAGAAAGGGGAAACGTAGTTCTTCCCGTCCCTCTCCCCTCTCCCGGTCGCCCACGTCTTCTAGCGTTTCCCCTTTTCCTTGGAGAAGAAGGGGAAACGCGGTCGACGCATTCGTGGGGGGTCCGAGCGGCCGAGGCTATTCGGACATCCCCCCCTCTGAGGGTGCTCGTCCGGGCACCGACGACTCAGAGGCCCAGTACTGCTGTACCAGCTATCATTGCGTCTGGACTTCACCGTCACTTAACATCAAGATGAGTGGTGTGTCTGTCAGACATATTTATAAAAAAGGTTTCTTTTCCTAAGATATAGTAAAAGTTCATAGATGTAGCGCATCACAATATATCTTGTCAACTATAAGTAGGGCTGCCATCTCTAAAATGTAGCAACCAGGATAAGACGCGTGATAACCCCGGATTTTGGAGCCCAGAACCCGGACAGACCAATAAAAAAAACAGTTAAAAATGTCACAAATCAACTTTTTTTATGTGTAGGCAAAAGAGCTAGCGATCTACCTCATAATAAGTGGTCACTGCTGCCCATGTAAAAAGTTTCAGTGCTGTCATCCACATAGCAACGAATGCTGTTATTACGTACAGTGTGGGCGACAAAGCTGATCTTTGTTGGAAGTCAGCATTTATAGTTACAATGTTAGAATAGATTTATTTATTTTTAAAGACATTTAAATTGACGGATTAATTGGCGACCCAAAACAGGAAATTTTTAAACCCGGACTACAAATGAAACCCCGCCCGGACGCTCCCCGGACGCCCCGTAAACTAGGACAAATCCGGGGAAACCCGGACGGATGGCAGCCCTAACTATAAGTAACGCTAAAGTTGGCCCTGTTGAGTATCACTATCACGGAATGGTAGTATATAATATGTTTTCCGCTTCCTCTTAATACCCAACTCCATCTTATGAATAAAATTATTTCGTATCGAGAAATCTTTGCTTAGCACTGCGAGTGTTCCTTCAATATTGGCACCTTATTTAAAATGTTTACCTATAAAAGAGAGCTTAGTAGGTACCTATGCGTTTATGTAATGATTATGGAGTGATGATTGGAACATTTGTAAAATAGCTTATTCTTAATAATCGTATAATTTTCTTTACTTTATCTATATTTACCAGGCCACTCAGAAAGTTTTGCGTAAAAGGTTTTTTATGTATAAGACACTGACCACTTGTAGTTATTTTGAAAACTTCGATTATTTATATTTAATAATTTCCCTCTGCATTTTTTCGAGAGCCAATAAAATTTCTCATTTTCGTGCTATGCTTTTTTACGATTTTAAATGTGGCTTAAAACCTGATGAGTCATTTGATCGATTTCGAACTGCTTTTATGTATGAGGGACCTTCAAAAGCAACCATCTACCGCTGGTGTAGCGAATTCAAACGCGGTCGTCTTACTTTGGGGGATGAACAAAGGAGTGGTCGTCCTACGACGGCTGTCACCGAAGAAAGTGGGCTGGCAGTAAAAAAAAAATTCAAGAAAACAGACGAATTACGTACGAAGAGATTCAGCATACTGTTGATTGGTCCAGGAAGTGTTCACAAGATTTTGCGCGAGGCCCTTTGCGTAAGGAGGATAGTTTCCCGCTGGGTGCTGCACAACCTCACCGAAGCTCAGGAGCAGGCCCGTGTGGATAGATGCAGTGATATGATACAGAAAGTTGATGCAGGCTCATCAAGGTGCGTTTATGATATTGTGACAGGTGACGAATCCTGGATTTATCAATACGATGCAGAAACAAAGCGTCAGGCGACAGTTTGGCTGCTTCAAAATGAACCAACGCTTACGAAAGCGAAGCGATCGAGCAGCGTTTGAGAAGGCCGTGGAAGAAGTGTCTGCGGAGAACTGGAAAAACTGTTTTGAAAATTGGTCAAGACGCATGAAACTTTGTATAGAGGCTGGTGGAGAGTGCTTTGAAAAGATTTAATAAAAATATTTTTTTTTTCATGGTAGTTAGTTTTTTAGTTTCTATAAACTTTCTGAGTGTCTCACGTAGACACATATTATTAGTCTATACATATAATGAAATGGTAGGAAAGTCAAAACTGTACATGGAATATTTTTTTTAAAAAATACTTGGGGTGTGATCTACAATCGATACCGAAGAAAACTATAGCTTTTAGAATTTTTGTCTGTTTGTCTGTATGTATGTCCGGGATAAACTCAAAAAGTACTGCATGGATTTACATCAAATTTGGCACGATTATTATTAAGAAGTCGGGTACTACAATATAAATAAATAAATATTTCCACCGCGCACACCAATTAGCCTAGCCCCAAAGTAAGCACTGTAAGGCTGTGTTACGGAATGCTAGGGTAACGGATAGAATACATATACTGTACATATATAAGTATATTTATATAGAAATACATATTAAACATCCATAACTGGAGTACAAATGCTCGTATTTATCACACAAACATCTGCCCCCACCGGGATTCGAACCCAGGATCTTCGAGTCGGTGACATCATGAAAACCGGCGTACAAACCACTCAGATAGGCTACGAGGAACTTTTATTTCTTCGACGCATTCTGTAACAACGTGTAATCTAACAACGCATATTTTAATGTTGTTATTATGTTAACCATGCTATAAGCTAGCTTGACACTATAAGTAAGTTAGGCCGATAAACATAATATAGACAATTTTAAAGTTCACGATCCGGGCGAAATTACCACTATACAAAATAACCATGTCGCTTTGTTCTCTTCAGAGCAAAAACATATTTATGACACCGTTCTTGAAAGCGTTGGGCAAAACCAGGGTAAAATGTTTTTTTTTGGATGCTCCTGATGGAACAGGAAAAGCATTTGTTAACACTGGCATACTTGCAGAGGTCAGGTGGTAAGGCAAAATTGCCGTTGCTGTAGCGTCGTCGAGAATCGCTGCCACACACATTTCTTTCTTTCTTTATATTATATAAAATGTGTAATGACATAATGTTATATGTTCATAGTAAAATTTTTAAAAGAAAATTTTATATGATTCATTTTACCGCATTTGAATAAGAGTTTATTTTAAAAGCTTTTTACTTATTATTAATTTTCGGCCAACTTTAGCGGCCAACTTCATGCGTTACTTTTTATTTACCGCACATTAAGAAAATCTACCAACAAAATAGAAATAGAATCTCTATTTAGTGGGTGCTAACGACTGCATTGTGAAGGCCTATCAAAAGTATTTATTAATCTGGAACAACGGAACCAAAGCGCGAATCAGGAGACTACAGCGCCATCTCTTGACCATTGGTGTAGTAGAACCAAAAACCACATCTTTATTTTTTGTAATAAAGTAACAGTTCTAGGTATTCATATTTATAATATTTATCCACATGTTTCTAGTTTGTATATTCGGAATACGTGTTTGAGTTTCATACAAGTGCAAATCACATATGTTCTAATAAATTATATTCAGTAGCGATTTTAATTGAAAATTTTGATTATTTATTTATTTTATCAAATTAAAACTGAACTTTATTGACTGTGTCCTTTTCCAGACTTTTTATTAATTTATTGTAATTAATTATTTGCATGCAATTAAAAACTAATTTTAAACGATGCCAAAGAAGGATAACTTCTCACGCGCCTACACAAGTACACGCACCCATTTTTATTATATTATAAACTATACGTGTGTACAAAATTTCAGCTCTTTTGAATCAAGACATCTGCTTCAAAATTGTATTGCAAGATTCCACCCTAGCGAAGATAATACATACATTAATTACAATGTAAATAAAAGCTTTTAAAATAATGACCGCCAAGAACAACTCTGGACTGAGCTGAGCTTCTGTCCCAGACGATTCTGGGACAGAAGCTCAGTAACAGTATTTAAAAACCCTGAAAAGACGGAGGTAAACTAAAATATGAATTCTCTCCAAAAATAAACAAACATCCGAGGGTAGTTTGCAAAATACGTAAACAAAATATGAACGTAGGCAAATTCAATTTCCCATATAGGTAGGAGTTTTCTATTGAGAAAAAATATATACAGATATTTATATAAACGCAACAACAAAGTATTGGCGCCGACGGACAAATTGGGCTTACATATTGAATAAGGATAATGAGAATACCGGGACACTTTCCCTAAAACTTTCTGTTGGATATTGGGTAACAAAGTTGCTGCGCGGTAATTGAAAATTTACCAAGAACTTGTGATTTCGCCATTCACAGATCACATTTTCGACCTTACCTGGTATTTTTGTGTAGATTGGCCAAAGATTTTCTGATTGCCATGACGAAGTTGTTTTTCCTTTTATCGAATATGGATGCTATTTCTGGAATACAAAATAATATTTATATAAAAAGCTGATTTTTATAACACCTGGGGGCCATTCGCCTAACTGAAATGCTTTGGAAAACGCTAACGCTTACGATTTCATTTTATTATTTATTTTGCATTGGTAATTACAATATGAGGTATTTGAAAACCTTCGGCTATCAGAAATAACTAAATAAAATCGAAAGCGTTAGCGTTTTCCTTAGCATTTCCGTTAGGCAAATGGGCCCCAAGGGGCCAATCGCCTATCGGAAATGCTTTGGAAAACGCTAACGCTTTCGATTTTATTTTGTTATTTCTAGCCACCTGAGGTATTCAAATGCCTCGCGCTCTTTCTTTTTCTTTTGCATTGGTAATAACAATATTAAAAAAAATGAGCGTGAGGTATTCGAAAACCTCAGGCGGCTAGAAATAACAATATAAAATCGTAAGCGTTAGCGTTTCCCAAAGCATTTCCGTTAGGCGATTGGCCCCCAAGTCATGGTCTGTACGTGAAAATTATCTATAAATTTGAATACTAGCTGTTTCGGCGACTTAGTTTACGTGCATGTCGGAAAATAATCACCCACCACACCCTTATCGCCTAGGGATATAAATGATGATTTGTGTATGTGAGATTTTGATTGTGTACAGGGCTAATAGGACGGTCTATTTCATTGGGTTCCATAATGAATTTATTCTCCTCTCCGTCTGAAGCCTCTAGACCACTCGAATCTGAGGGGTCGGCTCAACTAGAGGGTGTCTCTGAGACTTGGACCTCGGCTCTAGTTAGCTGTGGTCTTGAGGGGCGGGGAAAAACGCCCAGGTACGTACCTGTACCTGGTATAGCATGTCGTGTGTGGACCGGGTCTTCGCACTCTTATCCTACGGGTGCGGTGTCTGCCTAATGCTAAGCTAGTGTGCAAGTATGGTAGCTGTGTAGTGTTGGTGTTTGTGGCCTGTGTGGGAGGAGTCGGAGGCGCGTTTGCGCTGGTGATTTCGTCGTCGGGTCACTCTAAGACCTGCCTAGGCCAACGGAAAGCCTTTCTATTGCGCTCGGTTTGGGAGTCACTCGCCGGTCACTGTTGCTAGGAACGAGGGACGGCCGCTTTTATTTTTGCGTCTTCTGCCGACATGTGTATTTGGTAGATCTGACAATTAGGTCAAAGGCATTGTCAGACCTACCAAATATACATTCATAATATTTATTGTTAGTTTGTTATAATGTAAGGAACTCCAATGTACTCTCAGAGGTGGGCGATAATAGTTGCGACACAGTTTTTATAACTAATGCAATTATTATCGTACACATTTATTGTATTCACTGTTTTTGTTCTAATAAAATATATTTCATTTCATTTCAATATATAAAATTCTCGTGTCGTGGTGTTTGTGGTTAAACTCCTCCGAAACGGCTTTCCCGATTCTCATGAAATTTTGTGTGCATATTGGGTAGGTCTGAGACATCAACTTGGGTAGGACAACATCTATTTTCATCCCTCTAAATGTTAAGGGTAAGCCATCCCTATTTTTTTTTTCATTTTTAGATTTTTTTTTTAATTTTTTTATGATACAGCATTAGTAAATACATATAACCCTAAATTTTCACCCTTCTACCACCAACCCCTATTTTGTTATGGCGGTACGAAGTTCGCTGGGTCAGCTAGTAAAATATAAAAATCATAGCAATCGGTGAAGCCATTTCGGAGAAGTTCGATAACGAACAATGAGATGTAGCTAGCAGACAAACGGACAGGCGGATAAGAAGCAGAAACTTATGCCTACCCGTTGTCAACGTTTGAGCACGGATTTCTTAAAAGATCTCTGACCTTTACAATGATGATATTATAAAGTGATTTCTAAATTTCAGAAAATGGGTGTTTGTGAGGATTTTTTTGGGAGACAACCATTGCAACCGACAGAAAAAAGCTCGCAGCAATAAAATGTCCTCACTGGAATCCGGTAACAGTATGATGTCATCTTCCACAGTGCAGTTACAGTCAGTAAACTACAATAAAGACAAAAATGTTGGTTTTCTAAAAAAAGATGGTATGTTAGTACTGAAGAGGAGTGCAGAAATAAAATATTGCCATAAAATGAGGCATTATAATACCCAACTAAATTAATTAAAAACCTTACACATACTAGCATGCGTTTAAAACTAACACGAAGACATATTCAAATTTAATAACGTTTATTCGATTTAGGCTGTTACAAGCTCGTATGAAACTTATTAGGACGACATCTTTCGCAAATCCACGTTAGCAGACTTTGTACTGAGAAAATCCGGCAAGAAACTCGCAAGGACTGTTTTTTTCTGTATTTATTTTAAACGTCGTCAAGTTGAAAATGTGACTTTTTTGACAGAACAACTAATTAATACTAATTTCGGTCAATAATCGACCATTAATTTCGGGTAAATTACCCTGAAAGCTCTCATTACTTCTTACATTAATAAATAAAACTAGTTTTGCACGAACTTTATTTATTTATTGACGTTTCGCAGCCTTTTCAGGTCTGCATCAATAGAATAATGTGCATTAACCCGTTAGTAACTAGTTTTATTTAATGAGTGATGTGCGTGAATACCTAAGAACCAATTATGAATGTAAGATATTTGTTTCTTAGGTTTTCACGCACATCACTCATTAAATAAAACTAGTTTTAACGGGTTAATGCACGAACTTTATTTATTTATTGACGTTTCGCAGCCTTTTCAGGTCTGCATCGTCAGAATAATGATTTTCTATTTACTTTTATTGAGCTTACATTAATGTTAAATACAATCATGAGAACGGTGACCTAGTACTAGCAAGCCATCTCCCTCGCACTAAGACTTGTGACCGTTTTAGCTTTTACGCCCCCAAGGAGAAATAAATATTTAATGAAGGCGGCATTCAGAATGCCGCCTCCGTTGTTGGCAAGCCTACCTTTGTTCTATAACTAGACAGGTGTCATTATCTAGTTCCAATTTTGTTCACATTGAATAGAAAATGAAAATCTTCCGTTCCACTCAGTATGATTATTAAGTACGAAACTAAGATATTACTAAATTCAATGATCTTTAAAAAATAGGTAAATATGATCATATGAAAATCCTACTGGTCTAAGATCGGAACCTGCATCGAACTTCACGGAGCTGATAATGGGATGGAAAAAATATTCTTATTAAATCTAAAGAAAATATAACTAGAAAAAATTCGACGCGGACCAGGCAGCAGACGGGACTCGAACCCGCACCCTTCGCTATCTGGGCGAACGCACTGACCAATTATGCTACCGCAGCCCTAACGGACCGCGTCGAAATTCTTCTAGCCATTCTTAAGCTGCAAGGCAGCGCCATCTCTTCGCATTCATCATTCATCGCATCAGGTAGATTATCAAAAAGTGTTGGACACGTATTTTTTCTTTTTTCACGAAATAGTAACATTGCAGAGATATATTCATTTGAAAAGTCGCATGACGTCACGTTTGAGTACACTTTTAAGTGAAAATTCACTAAAAAGTGACGTCACGAGCCCCTACTCCCAAAATTTGACGCGCTATAACTTTGTCATTTTTTGGTTGATTGCCCAAAGAAAAAATACGTGTCCATTATTTTTTGATCATGTAACTGACGGACTGAATAGAATTTCGTTTACTGTACCCCGTCATCACCCCTATTGAACGGATTAGTGAAATTTTATGCGCATATAGTTTACGGCTATACGGGATCGAGAGAAAGGATACTTTTTATACCGGGAAAATATCAGGTGCCTTTGGCATTCTCAAAAAACTAAAGTCAACGCGAACGAAGTCGCGGGTTTTCGCTAGTGTATAACTTTTTGTGTTTTCTCTGTAATTTAATAATGCAACGGTAAAAGGATAAGATTTTTTTAAAGGCCATGATTATCTTTGATATAGCAGCCAAAAACGGCCGTTATTCATACATACTTTAGAGTCGACATTGAAATTGTTAATTTTTTTAATGATGTCAATAATATTTTACCTTTTTACTATTTATTTCATGAACTGCGATAGCTATAACATTGAAAAACTTGTTATAATCGTACAATGTCTATTACATTTACACAATAAAATAGTTGGATCTACTTTAAATACAGCTACTGAATTTATTTCTGCCGTATATACAATAAATGTTTGTATTATGTGTGTGTGTGATGTGGTATTTGTTACTATTCCTATTATTTGGTACCATATGAGTGATTGAGGAGCTCGATGGCGCAAGTGGTTAGCGCTTTCGGCTGCGATCGTTCAAATTAAGCAACTTTCGCAGTGGTCGGTCATTGGATGGGTGACCAAAATTTTTTATCTCGAGCTCCGCCGTGGTACGGACGGCACGGTAAGCCATTGATCCCGGCTGCATCTACAGTCGTCAGCACCCACAAATCCGCATTGGGCCCGAATCCCCTCATTCCATCCATAGGGAAGGCCTGGCCCCAGCAGTGGGGGTATTAATAGGCTGATGATGATATGAGTAATTACTTATGTATTAGTACTATTTACAAAAACAATATCACAGGCATTCGATCTCTTTCTACTCGATAAAACACGATATTGAAAAGTGTGTAACCGTATATGGTATTTATTATACTGTATAAAAGTCACAAAGCGAACATGGTGCAGTTAACAACCTCAGCAAAGGTACATATCGTAAATTCACAACGAACGTTGATGCATTCGGTTCAAAAAAAAATATCGCAAGAGTCGTTAGCAGTTTGTTGCGCTCAAACTTTTACGAGGCAGTAAAAATGCACAAGTGCGGTGCGGTACGCGAAAGGCAAAATCGCTTATACTCCACTTTGCTCGAGAATGAGTTATATTTAATAAGTAGCGGCCCGCCCTCGCTTCGCTTCGGTGTAGAGCTGAAGTGTAGACTACAGTTTTTGTTCTCAAGCTTGTATTATACACAATGACATTCATCTACGATTCTTTTTATACCTGCATGCAGTCTCAGCCCGATCGGTTTAAAATTGACAAAGTTTCATGCAAACTTTCATTCCCTTTTTATTCCCTTGGGGGTAGAATTGATCAAAATCCTTTCTAAGCGGATGCCTATGTCATAACATGTACTTGCATGCCAAATTTCAGCCCGATCTGTCCAGTGGCTTGGGCTGTGCGTTGATAGATCACTATGTCAGTCAGTCACCTTTGAGTTTTATACATATATATATATATAGAAGATTTCAATCCGGTTTTTTTTTCTGCTTCGATCTGTCTATGTTTCGTGAAGATTTGGGTACATTTTTAGCGCTTAAGCAACTCATTTTTTTTGGGATTTTTATTGTTTATAACTCGCTTCATACATTTTAGTGTTTCTTGAAACAATGACGCTTACGCCCTAATTACGGAATTGAGCCGTCAGGTAGGGTTTTTAAAAACTAATCTTTAAATTATAACTTTATTTATTTAAATGTTTTACAAAATTACTTATATTAATTGATCCCGATGATCAGGTCTTACAAACTATACGTCAAGATGCTTCCACGATTGAAGCTCAAGCAACTCCCAAACCTGTCCGAAGGTTTTACATGAACTAAATCTGTCTAATAAGCACTTTTCAACACGATTGCTCAATCGAGCCACCTGCACTTGGGAAACACATAATATACGCGTGACGTATGAGTGACGTAGACGAGTCTTGTACTCGTAACACCCTACTATTTGGCGTATGATTTGATATTTGATTGACAAAAGATCCGAGTGATTTTTGCTATTAAGCGAAATATAATTTGTAACTTTTTAAAAGGAGAATATTTGGAAAATATTATTTTATGAATATGTTTTTCTTTTTAAACTTCTCATTAACAATAAGTCATTATTTTTTTGAAGACAAAGAGGAGCTCGATAGCGCGAGTGGTTAGCGAACTCGGCTGCGATTGTTGAAGTTAAGCAATTTTCACAGTGGTCGGTCATTGGATGGGTGACCAAATATCATCTATCTTTTTTTTTTTTTTTTTTTTTTTTTTTTTTTTTTTTTTTTTTTTTTTTTTTTGTGACGAGGGGAAATGCAGTTACGCACCATACCGTGACGCTGACTAGGCGCACGGCGTGTGTGGGACTCGCCGGCACGGGAAACAGTGCCGACCCTACTCAAGCAGGACCAGTGCGGAAGGCCACACTGATCCTACTCCACTAAAACCCCCCGGTACCCTCCTACGCCCATTTGGGGGCGTCTCGGGGCCGACGCACCTGCGTGCGCCACAACTCCGAGCCCGCCCCCGGGCAGGCCCGGCCCAACGAGTGGACCGGGCGACGCGCCTCAGGGGGACTGCGCTAGGGTACTAGGCAGTCCCCAGACGTGGTGGCCTATGCCGGAGCGGCACCTAGGGCGCGCGGCTGGTCAGGCCGCGCCCAGGCCACCTTAGGGCCGTCGAAGACCGGCAGTCACAGCTGCCTGCCTTCTTCGGCCCACCCGTCTACGCCGGAGAGGGGCGGCTAGAGCGTCCTCCTCCCGCTCCCTCTCCGCTGCCTCCTTCTGCGCCATCACAGATTCGCAGAAGGAGGCGGCAGCCCTCCAGGCTCTCTCGCTACCAAGCATGGCTCTTACCATACTTGGCAGCGTGAGGCCTCCTCCGCCGAGCGCCGCGATCAGATCGCGGCGCTCATTTCGCCAGGCCGGGCACACGATCAACGTGTGCTCGGCCGTGTCGTCGGGAGAGGCGCAGTGATGACACCGCGGCGTCTCCTCCCGACGGGCGACTCGGTGCAGGTAGTGACCGAAGCACCCATGTCCGGTCAGTACCTGCACCAGGCGGTAGGTGAGGGTGCCCCGCTGGCGCCCTACCCACTCCTCCAACACCGGACGAATCGCCTCGATCGTCCGGTGGCCAGCGGCTGGGTTGGCGAGTGCCTCCACCCATCGGCGCAGAGCCTCCCCCTGCGCCTCGGTGCGGACCCGTTCTACCTCCTCTAGAACGGGTCGCTCGCCCCGCTCTCTCGCCGCGACCCGGTGTTGATGCACCTGGGACAGTACCAGGGCATCAACCTCCCACGGGAGCGTACCTGCTAGGACGCAGGCAGCCCCGTGGCTGACCGTGCGGTAAGCCCGCACGGCCCGGGTCGCTATGACCCTCTGCGGTCTTCGCAAGAGGGCCCTCGTGCGGGACGAGAGGCACTCAGCCCAGACCGGGGCCCCGTACAGCGCCATCGACTTTATCACGGAGTGATAAAGCCGACGGCACTTCGCCTTCGGCCCCCCCACATTGGGGAGGAGGCGACCGAGTCCGGCTGCGACGCCGCACAGCCGGGGAGCGAGGAGCCTAAAATGCTCCTCCCAGCTCCATCGGGGGTCTAGGGTCAGGCCGAGATACTTAAGGTGCATCTCGACCGGAACCCACACCCCCTCTACCCGGGCACGGAGCCCCGGCGGGGTCCTGCGTCTGGGACCGTGGAAGGCCATGGCCCTCGTCTTTTCGAGGGCCACTTCCAGTCCCAGGAGGCGGATGCGTCGGACGACCATGGAGGTGCCGACCGACGCAAGGCGGACCGCCTCCTCCCACCCTCTCGCTCTCGCCGCTACTAGGGTGTCGTCCGCAAAGCAGACGACATCCATGCGCGGCAAGAGCTCACCCCGCAGGACCCAGTTGTACCCCAGGTTCCATAGGAGGGGACCTAATACGGAACCCTGGGGTACGCCTGCCTTCACTGGCCACGATTGGACGCGGCCCTCCGCATCCTCGTACAGGACTGACCTGTCTCGCAGGTAGTCCCGGACGAGGGTGCGGAGGTAGAGTGGCACTCGATGGAACTCGAGCGCCGCCTCTATGCACTCGTGGGGGATGGTGTTGAATGCGTTCGCGATGTCCAAGGACACCGCGATCACCACCTCCCCCCGAGCTGTGGCCGCCTCAGTCCACCTCTTGAGACGGCCAACCGCGTCTATCGTGGACCGGCCGGATCGGAAGCCGAACTGGCAGTCCGCCAGGTCCGGCCCCTCACCCTCGATGTGCTCGATGATCCGGGAGGCGAGAATCTTCTCAAAAGCCTTCCCGGACTCATCGAGCAACACCACCGGCCGGTAGCCCGCTGGGGAGTCTGCCGGGCGGCCTTCCTTGCGGAGAAGGCAAAGCCACCCCACTCTCCAGCGCCTGGGAAAGCGACCCGTCGCGATGCATGTGTCGAGCACCGCGCGGAATCGCTCTCCCAGGGGGCCCAAGGCAATGGCCATTACCTTGGCCGGGGCCCCGTCCGGCCCCGGAGCTTTATTGCGGCTCCGGAGCCGGTCCCTCACCGTGTCTAGTTCTGCATCAGACACGGGGGGACCAGCTGCCCACGCCCCCGGAGCAGAACCGGGGGGCAGCATCCTGGGGGGTTCGAAGGGCCCGGGGTCTGGAAAAAGTGTCCCCAGCACCCTTCTCACCAGCGCAGGCTCCATCTCAGACGTGGAGGGGGCCGCCGAAGCGAACTTCCCCCTCACCGTCCGGTACGGCCTCCCCCAGGGGTCGCTGTCCAGGGTGGCCAGAAAATCATCCCAGGCAGCGACCTTGGCCCTGCAAATGGCGACACGCAGGGCCGTATGGGCCTCGTTGTACGCCCGGCGGAGGACCTCCTCTTCGCCGGGCGCTCGTCTGGCGCGCCTACGGCATCTTTGGTAGGCGCGCCTGGCCCTCATACTGGCGGTACGCAGGATCGTGAGTTCCTGCGTCCACCAGTATGCCTGCCCCCTTCTCCGTGGGCCAACCCGCGCCCTAGGCATGGCGGCGCTGCAGACGACGTTGATGTCGTCCGCGAAAAGGTCCGCCATGCCGTCGGCATCCCCAGCGACGGCGTCCGGGACCCCTGCCCAGGCCCGCACCGTCGCCGCCTCCTCCGCCACATCCGGCTGGAGGCGTGCGAGCGCCCACCGTTTGAACGGCGAGCCGCCCGCACTGGGGCCCACTGGGGCCCCAGGGGATGCCGTGGAGACCTCGTACCGGACATATCGGTGGTCCGATAGGGTCTCCACATCCGCTTCCACCCGCCAGCCCCGGATACGGGCCGCGAGCGGCGGGGTGGCGAAGGACACGTCAATGAGTGACGTGCCTTGCCACCGGACGCAGGTAGGGGTGGTTCCTCGGTTGAGGATCTGGAGACCCAGGGCAAACACCCAGGCCTCCAGGACCCCACCCCTGACGTCGGTGCGGGGGGACCCCCACGCGGTCGATTTTGCGTTGAGGTCCCCCGCCACCAGCACCTGACGAGGGGCCGCGCGGTGCACGACCCCTTCAACCGCAGCGAGAAACCGTTCGAAATCGGCCCTGCTGCGGTTGGGGGAGAAGTAGGTGGACACCACCACCACCTCTCCCCATCGTGCCGCCACATACCCCTCCCCCCTCTCCACCATCACCGGGGAAGGGCCCGCACTCGCTGCCACGATGGCAGCCAAGCCATCCGCAGCCCTCATCCACTTGTCGGACGGGGGGACACGGTGCGGCTCGGAGACCACCGCAAGGTCGACCCCCCACTCCGCCATCGTCTGGCACAGGAGATCCTGTGCCCTGGCGGAGCGGTTAAGGTTGGCCTGGAGCAATTTCCCCAATGTCCTACTGGGCATCGTTGACGGACATTGGGGTCACTTCTGGGGTCGCCTCTGACGTGGCGCGGGGGGCCGCCCTTGGTGCGGCACCAGGAGCCGCTGCCGGTTTCGGCAGGCGGCCCTTGACGGGAGGGGGCTTGCAACTAGCCCCCGCCATTCGGTGCCCGGCTGGTAGGCCCCTGTCGGCACACACCGCGCAGTGCGGTGGGGCCTTGCAGGCCTTGGCTACGTGCCCCTCTTTGCCGCAGCGATAGCAGAGACCGCTGCGGTCCTTGTTGGAGGGGCACATGGCTCCCGGGTGCCCCAGTGCCAGGCACCTGTGGCACCGCATGGGGCGTGGCTCCATAAGCCGGACCGTCGCCGCGCTCCATCCCACCTCCAGCTTCCCATCCTTCACAAGCCTGCCCACGGCCTCCACTGGGCAGGAGGCGATGGCGGAGCCGATCCCCCTGACGCCGGCGGATATTGCCCCCACCCTGATGGTTTCGGGGGGGCAGCCGGCTTTTTGGGCCAGGGCCGCGCGGACTTCCTCGGGTGTCACTGTGTCATCGAGACCCGACACCCGGATATCCGCCGATTTTGTGGGGCGGGTCACCTTGGCGGCCTCTCCAAGGGCCTCGCCCGCCTTGGCCGCCAATGCATCGGCCTGGGCAGTCGTCGTTCCGGACGGGAGCTCTATAATTCTCGCTCCCGTCAACGTCATCCGGAACTTCGACGGTCCGATGCCCAGCTCCTGCATATTTACGGACGCCTTGACTTTGGCCAAGGCGTCCTTATAGGTGGCTCCGCCAGCCACCGCCTCCGGCTTGAGAGCCACCACCACCGCCAAGGTCTTGGGTGGCTTGGGTATTTTAGGGCCCTTAGGTGTAGGTGGGCCCTTGGTGGCTCCCTTCGTCTTCGGGCCCGCCGTCTTGGGCTCCGATTGGGCCGCAGGCTTGGCCTTTTTTGCCTTCTTAGCCACGGCGACCCAGGCCCCCTCCGCTGGCAGCGCCGTTTCAGGCAGCGGCTGTGGTACTGCCGCCATAGGCTCCTCCCTCCTTGCCGCAGGCGGAGCAGCAGCCGAGGGGCCTCCCTTTGCCTTTGCCGCCTTCTTCGCCGCCTTCGTCGCCTTCGCCCGGGCCTTTTTGGGCATGTTGGCGGCCGGGAGCAGCGTTGTTATTGCTGCTGGCGGTTGCGCTGCCCTCTTGACCCCAGCCGGCTGCACGGCTCCAGGTGACTTGGAGGCCAAAGCCTTGGCGTCGGCTGCCAGTGGCGGCCGGCGTGGCCGCTCTGCCGCAGGCAGCAATCGTCCGTCCACCTCCAGGCCCTCCAACCTGGCCTGGAGCATGTTGGACATTTGCTGGGCGAGGGAGCGCTGCATCTCCTGCATCATGTTTGCAAGCTCTGCCTCGCTCCAGCATCCGCCACCCGTACCCCCTGTAGGGGTGTCCACGACTATCGGCGTCGCCGGTCCTTTGCGGCGCCCCTTGCCTGCCTCAGAGAAATCCCTCCGCAGGGCTGTCAGCTCCTTTAGGACTTTCCCTAGCTCGTCCTGCAGGCGCTTGTTATCAGCCTGCAGGCGACGTATCTCCTCCGCTGCATCCTTAGTAGCCAGTGCGCGAACCACCTTCATGAGGGAACCAGCGCCGTTTCGGATTTTCCGGCTGCAGGTCCCCTTTAGGTTCTTGGCCCTCCTAGCCACCTCGGTCACCTCATTTGCCTTCTTTGAGGCCTCCTCCACTAGGTCCTGTACGGACATCCTCTTTGACACCGCGTCCATCTCGCCCTCGGCGTCAGTAAACGGCTCCGTCAAGGTGTCAGACGAGCCCGAGTCCGAGCCGAGCTCCCTTGCCTCTCTCCTGGCCTGCGACAGGCCGACACTGTGCTTCTTGGCACCTCCGCCTCTTCTGCCCCCTCTCGACCGGGCCACTTTAGGCTCAGGTGCCGTCCCCGAACCCGCATCCTTGCGGAAGCTCGCCGCCACACTTTTCCTCTTGCGGCTTGTCACTGAGCCGGCCAATGATTCAGCCGCCGACTCCGCTCCCGTATCCATGCTGATATCTGCCACAGATCCCCCCACTACCTTTTCGCAAACCAGGATCAGCGACCCATCTTTTTTCGAGGAACCAGCCTGGCTCCTCGTCAGCCTTCCTTCTCCAGGTTCTGGAGGCTCCTGACGCCTCGCGTCCCCGACACTCTTTCCTACTCTCTCCCTTTCCGGCCTCTCCAGGCCTTCTCTCCTCTCCTCACAACTCCCACCTTCCACGTCTTTCAATTTTAAGGTTTTTATCTTGTTCAACTGCATAACTAGTCCCACGAGTATGGGGGAAATAAATGGTCCACCCAGGCAGTGCCCCCTGTACCTAGGTAACCCTAATACTCCCGGGGCGGCGGGTAATGCCCCGGGGTGGGAAGCGCTAGTCGGTGGACTTCCCCAGCCCACCACCATAAGGCGCCTGGTACCACGCTTGCACTTTAATACCAGTTAACGGGTAAACCCGACGCTTTGGGGTTTTTTAACGAGGTATGCTCCTCTCAGGGACGGCCAACAAAGGCAGTCCCCACTGGTCCTGTGTGGTGCCGCTAGACGTGACAACGACACACACACACAGGTCTCCAGCTCGCCCGACGGTAGGCCGAAACCCATCCCCAGTAACCACACTCGTGGCCACGGGGCCGCCGCGCACGCGGACCTTGGAGGTCCGCAAACCACGCCGTCGAAACGGCCGCTGGGCCAGCCAATTAAGGCAAGCCCCGCCAACCGAGCAGTTACGCCCGGGTGTGGCATCGCCACGTGGGACCGGAGTCCCCGCGGAACACTGTCCGCCATCCACCGCCGACAAGTCGGCCACTGATCGGCTGCCGCTACCCGGGATCCCCAGGACGCCAGCCGATCCCCTCAGGGTGATTTTTTATAGAGGTTTTCTTCCTCGCGACCACTGCCCTCCGAAGAGAGTGGCAGCCCTCGGCCCCGCACAAGTGCGGGGTTGCGAGCTCTCCCCCAACTCGGCTGCCGCTACCCGGGATGCCCAGGACGCCCGCCGAGATCCCCAACGGGTAATTTTTTAGAGAGGTTTTCTTCCTCGCGGCCCCCACCCTCCGAAGAGACTAGCGGCCCTCGGCCCCGCACCACGTACGGGGTTACGAGATTGTCGGCTATTAGACACCTCCGTAACAGCACCCTCAGTGGGAGACATTACGCAGGCACCCGGGATGCACCGTCCCGGAACCATTTCCGTTCCCCTATCATAACTGACCAGGGACAGGAAATGGACCGGGCACACGAGGAGGTTTCCGACGTGGCACCCCAAATATCATCTATCTAGAGTTCCTCCGTGCTTCGGAAGGCACGTTGAGCCGTTGGTCCCGGCTGTATCTGCAGTCGTGAGCAAGCCCAATCTTCCTATTTTATCCATAGGGAAGGCCTGTTCCCCAGCAGTGGGGGCATTATTAGTCTGATGATGGTGATGATGCAGAAGATTTTATTTGTAAAAAAAATGGATCCTTGTTTCTGTCAAGTTACTAAAGTCGCATTTAAGCGATTTTGCTTATTTTAAGAGAGGAGGCAGGCAATGTTTTTTCCATACAAACGTTTTCGACTGATTCTGTTTTCCTTTTTTTGATAACTTGTGTTTCAAAGAAACTAGATTCGCTCAAAAAAGCCCAAAAACAAACAAATTTTTGTCACCACTAAAGACGTCTAGTGTTGATATTTAATAAGCATTTACAAAAAAAAACAAACATACCTCTAGAAGCATATTTGTTTCTTAGGTTTTCACGCACATCACTCATTAAATAAAACTAGTTTTAACGGATAAATGCATGAACTTTATTTATATATTGACGTTATAAAAAATCCAAGTAAATAAAAAATCATTATTCTGACGATGCAGACAGGCAGAAAACTAGTTTTATTTAATAGAAGCATACCTCGAATATAACTGCTTATTAGTCTTTGTCTAAAATTTATTTTACTTATATCTAATTTACGAGGAGGAAATCGTCGAGAGCCAAATCTCGAATTTCGCAATTTTTATACGATATTTTCAGCGTTACTTACCGTTGTCCCTATCGCACGGTATTTGCCAATACGTGACAGCAATAGTTTTTACAAATATGTACCTATTTCTCAAGTGTTGTTCAGCTCGCGTCCGATACAAACACTCACATCAATAAGCCTAGACCCAAAGTAAGCACTGTTAGGCTCGTGTTACGAGATACTAGTAACTGATAGAAATACATATAGTTAATTATACACATACAATTACATATATAAGTACATTTTCTAGAAATGTACTCATCAAAAGAGTCTAAGCAACATGAACTTTTATGAGTTTTTGACCGATGGTAATTTTCTTTAATACCTACGTAGATTCTTTTGTTAATAATAACAAATTTTATTTATTACTGAGTAAAGTAAAAAAACGTTTGAATAAATTATACATGTAATAACGATAATAAAAATTTTCAAGTAATGTATACATGTCATAACTATAATATAAAATATTAAGTAATGTATACAAGTCATAACGATAAGATAAAATTTCAAGTCATGTGTATGTATGTATAAATGTATGTATGTCATAACAAGGATATAAAATATCAAGTAATGTATACATGTCATAACGATAATATAAAATATCAAGTAATAAAACTTGCTGTTTGCGTTATGTTGCTTAGACTTTTTTCATGAGTGTATATTATATAAACAGCCATGACTTGGGTACAAATGCTCTTATTCTTCTATCCCACACAGCCACACACACCAACACTACACAGCTAACAAACTTGCACTCTAGCTTAGCATGAGGCAGACACCGAACCCGTAGGATATGAGTGCGAAGACCCGGTCTACACGCGACACGCTATACGCAGGTACGTACCTGGGTGTTCCCCCTCCCCCCAGGACAACGGCTAACAAGAGCCTAGGTCCGAGTCTCAGTGACGGCCTCTAGTTGAGCCGACTCCCATAGGTTCGTGAGGTCTATATGGCTCCAGACGGAGAGGAGGCTCCCCACGCAGAGATGCCATCCGCCTGAAATACCTCTAGAGGCACTCGCCAATTCTCGGCTTGAGGGCCTCTTAGGATCTCGCCGTCCCCAAACCCGGTGACGCTGTAAAGGTTACCTGCGACCAACAGCATACAAACACACACACACAAAAAATCTGCTTTAAATTGCTTTTTCTTAAACGTCATTTTCATTAACACAACGTAATCTGCGAATATTTACTTCCAAAGCGAGCGCTTCTCTAAATTTTGCGGGAAACAAATGTTCGCACAGCTTGTATGTTGAGTCTGTGACAAGTCCTCCGAGGACATTTTTTTCTCATTTCAGGTACTTTTATCCTCCGCAGACTAATGGTCCCTCGTCTACGCAAGCTATTATTGCATTTTTTTTAAAGAACTACATAAATGCATCACGCCGTTATTAAAAGTTCAAAGTACATTATTTTCATTTGGACAAAAATTGCGCAACAAACAAATGGCCCTCGCTTTCATAAGCGAGCGGAGCCACTTGCGAATTCTCAAGCGACGTCATAAAAGTCATATTTACAGTTATTAGATTTCGCCAATGACGGTGAATTTGCCCAACTTCCTCGTTTTCGAGACTTTTCGTTGTTTTCGGAGTCCAAAGCTTGGTACATGTTAAACTTCAAGCCAATCAGAAAATACACATATAAGTGTATGGCTATGTGTATGGCCTGAAGTAAGGATATTTATAAGTCTAAATAAATCACAAAACATTAGATTGGTAGCAATATGAAAATCATTATTTAATTAAGAATAATAATGACAATGTGAAAATAATTATTAAATTTTAATTGAACAGCCGTTGTGGCGGAGAGGTCCTCGTGGTGGCTGCCTACCGGGAGACCCAGCGTTGGTGGGCTGGGTGTGGTGGACAAGGTGGACCGACGACCTGGTGAAGGTCGCGGGAAGCCGCTGGATGAGGGCAGTGCAGGACCGATCGGATAGGAATTCCTTGGGGGAGGCCTATGACCAGCAGTGTGTGTGTCTCGGCTGACATGAGATGTTGCATTTAGTTTCTTCCAAAAATTTAGCTATATAACTAAATTACTTTGAATCAGTAATTTTCAACGAGCCGATTTTCGATTGTGTCCGTATAGTTTGGCCGCATCATATACTACTGGCGCTGGCCTACGTTGCCACCGACTTACTGTGGTCACTATTCCTACACGAACAAAGAAATTTGGTGACTCATTTCTTTGTCGTACTATTCATAAGTGGATTTCTTTACCGGCGCAAGTGTTCCTATAATTTGAGGTCCTTTAAGAGAGGCGTGAAGAAGCATTTTTGCAGCCCGGCAAGGTGAGGATGATTGGTGTAGCAGTTTGTAACTGCTGTACCAGCTATCTTCGCGTTTGAACTTTATTACCACTTAACATCAGGGGGGGTAGAGTCATTTGCCTACCTCTATAAATATATATATATATATATATATATATGAATTAGTAAGACTTCATCGTTATGCTCATTGATTTCAGCAAACACTGACTCTTGATATAATTTGCTACGGGGGCGATATCTAAAAATAATCTTTTGACGATTCGCAAAGGGGTTTGCCATCCAGTGTTTTCACGGTTTTTGATCAAATCGTTTAAGCATTCTTATTTTTAACGCTCTTTAAGCGTATCTCATGAACCATAATTCTTAGCTTTTTTTTTATATTGAAGACTTTTTTCGGTCCCGAATCCTTTTATTACCCTGTATAGTTTGGCTCATTAATCCATTTAGTAGATGTCTAGCGTGGTGTCATTAGAATATAGATTTTTATAGCAGGAGTGTAATTATAGGGCTTAATTTAAATAATCTACTGTAAGAAAAAGTTGGGATGGTTCCGCCAAGTACTTGTTCGATGCTTTGGATAGGTTATAGCGGCGTGCGATCCGCATCATAGGCGATGAGGAGGTGGCTAAACACCTCGAGCCTCTTCAATTACGCCGTGACGTTGCGTCATTAAGCGCGTTCTATCGTCTGTACCACGCGCGAGTGTTCTGAAGAGTTATTCTCTCTTATTCCACCTTCCCCTTTCCTTCAGAGGACCACGTGCGCTGGCTTTCGGTGTCACCGTCTTATTGTGACCACAATTCCAACGCGTACAAAGAAATTTGGTGACTCATTTCTTTGTCACACTATCCGTAAATGGAATGCTCTGCCTGCTCACGTGTTCACTCCCTCTTACAACCTGGGATCCTTCAAAGGAGGCGTGAAGAAGCAACATGCAGGCCGGCAAAGTGAGGATGGCTGATGTGGCAGGTAGAACTGCTTTACCAGCTATCTTCACGTCTGGACTTCACCATCACTTAACATCAGGTGGGGTGGAGTCATTTGTCAGACCTATCTATAAAAAAAAAGTCCTTTTTGTATCAGTCAAGCTTTAAGTACTTTTTGTAAATGTCAGTCTACTAGCAGACATGCGAAATAGCAGGGAATTATAAAATCACATATTAACAAAGTTGATTTTGTTTTTTAAAGTTAACATGATATTAAATAAACAAATATGGAATCTATTTAATAAATCTATTCAATATTAGTACCAATTTTCAGTTAATAGTGTTATAAAGCAATAATTTACGGATAAATTTTACTTAATATAACAGCATTCGATTTAGGAATAGTAATAACTTTCATATTAATAGAAACCATTGATTCTATTAATCTTTGATTAAGGTAAATAATATTTCGTAAATCACATGAACTATTTGGTTTCAATAGAAATTACTTATGTTTGATTATGCTTGCTAACTTTACTTATATCCTTTGTGGGTATGAGATTGTATATTAATTTTAAATGTTAGTATATATTTTTTGGCTCATCTTTCACCGCAGCTAAAAAAGAGGTTTTTTTTTCGAGACGTCACCCGTCAAGTAAAAATCGCCGCGACACTAAAAATTGTATTTCAAAGTATATTGATTGTGACTAGTTAAAAAATCAACATAAATCAAAAGCTTACCTGGTGATTCTCATGGGCTATTGTTTGCAGGAAGCCACTATAACACAAATTGGGTTTAATTAGTGCGCGAAGTTCATTAGTGCTTTAAGCTTAAATTGTCCAGTGCAGCTATACAAACAAACAAACCTCGGACCAAACATCTTAAACATACGAGTATGCGAACAAGTGTGTCAAAACTTTTGCGTCATGGTCGCTACTCACCGCTGAATAGGTTTTTGATAGCTTACAATGGCTTGCACAGAAGCATTGCTCGAAATCATTTTAGTAGAATCAAATGTAGTTTACCACAACATGCTCATGAGCATGATGCATAATTAACTGATGTCGATATTTTCTCTAATTGTCTTAAATATTTCCAAAATAATATAAAAAAAATACTTGATTTGACGTAGGTATTTGCTAGTGACTGTAAATGTTTATTATGTTCAATTTTAATTATTATAACATCAATTTTCATTACTTTACAATATTTTGTGACGTTTAACAGACAATATTTTGTGACGTTTAACCGAATAATGATATAATCTTAATGAAATGTTTTTAATTTTAGTATAATTTTTTTTTTATTACAACAGGAAAAATATGCAAAACCTTTTTTTTGCATTCCTCCATAGTTGTCCAAATCCAATAAAAAGCACCTGTCAAAACGCGAAGTGAAATTTGAGATATGCTGATTACGTCATCTATAAACGAAATGGCGGCTTCAATCAAAATGGCTTCCGCGCGACAAAAAAAAATATATTACGCTGTAGCCAAATCATTAATTATCATTGCGTGAACGAGAATTTACTAATTGATAAATTTTCTTTCAGTCGGGTAAAAAAATTATGGCAATTATCAATACGTTATATTTTTTTGAGATGCCCAAAGTTTACACTACTTTACGCACTTTATGATGTAAAATAAACGAAAAAACGGGCGGATGCCGAAAATCATATATCTAAACTGCCCACTTATGTAAACAAACTAATGAAAGACCCCATTGTTGATAGCAAAAACAGCACTTGAAACCCGAGTCCGACCCGACCCAACGAACAAAAAACAAAGTAGGGATGTATGTTGCCGTGCCTTCACTTTTATAGTTTTATCGATATTTGTTCTGTTATTTATAAATAAAAACACATTTGGTAATGTTTTTAATTGATTTTTATTTACAGTGTAATTATTCCTATTATCAACAAGGATATGGATAAATATAGCTAAAAATAAAACTACCATACACAGTAGAAAAAATTGTCTTCACGTACTTTAGGTTTTTTTTATTGGTAATAAACCCGAAACCGTAGATATCAATAGAAATAATAAAGTTTGTTCTCTCATTCTTGAGTTCTTTTTATTGATACAATACTCAAACGAACTTTGAATATATTGCTAAATTGAAAGTATCTTCTGCTGCATCACTCATTTGCTGCTCCTCACCCTCTTTATCTTTATAGAGCAGGAATAAAAAATCGGCGGTTGGGTCCTGGTCTTAGCGCCACGAAGACATACTATAAAATCCAAAAAAAAAGAAAACCACTATATTTACTTAGCCATTATCACCATATTTACTGCATGAATTTATTTTATTTTGTTATATGTAAAACTACCATTCTAAAACAGTAACAATAAATTAGCTAAACATAAACTCGCCCTACAATGCCACCACCACAATTTTAGTCGATCTATCGACAATTCATTATTTTTATCTCGTGACTATCGATACGTATCTATCAATACGCCTACGAAAAGAGGTTCAAATCGACTGCAATTAGGTTACGCCCGTGACACCGTACATATAAGAGTCAAAATGGCTTGCTAGGAATTGACAGACGATACCCCATTTTTGATCTATAAACACAGAAATTCCCTTATCTTTATGAGGAGTTTCAAACAATAATTTGTTATCAGCGATGTAAAAACTAACTGTAAACGAGTTTCAATTGCTTATTGTAAACACTTATTTATATTACCGAAACTCAATCATCACAAATAACTTTGAAACAACCTAAGAAATTTTGTCAGTATTGAACATGAAAATCATTTTTATTACGAAGTATTTTATACAACCAATTATCTATAAAGGTATATTGTAAGCAGAATAACACACTTTATAACACTTTCCCTATAAAATTAAGCACTTACCATGAAAAAAAAGATAAATTACACACACGTAACCTCAATTCGACCAAAAAAATTCCACTTTTTCAACGACGCGAAAAAAAAAAACTACACAGAGTAGGTGAAAACTTTACGGCTCTAAAGATAGGTCATTTCGCCAAGTTAATCTATGGTAAAACTTCTTCATACAAAATTAAGCTAATTTTAGCATTATAGAACAAATGTGACAAAAAAGAATTCATACAAAGTAGCAATTAAAAAGATTTCCCACAGAAATAAAATGTAATATTGTTACGTGTCGGGATGGGGTTCGAAATTATATGCCAGTTCGCGCTTGACATTTCTTTATTCACCACATAGTTAACGCAGTTAACACACAATTTTAATCACAATACACTCACTAAACTCTGTACTTCGCTTTATAAGTCTAAGTTTCGAAATCGCTGTTGAAACTTAACTGTCTCCGTGGGCCGCCGATCGCGCTTATATACGCCTATCGATGCATTCTATAAAAGGCCCGTTAAATTGAGAGTTAACTAGCACCCGCGATTGCGTAGTACCAACTTATTCCTACGTAGGTAACGCGCATAACTAGTAAACAAGTATAGATATCGTTGCACTTTCTCCCTTACGCCGCACTGCATAAGGCTCATATTTGAATCAGCGACCCTCGCTTTTCTGGTAAAATCTGACTCCAGTATTTTCGCGGTTTTTAAACTTCAGAAGTTCTACTTACAATGATATTTTTATATTATACTAGTGGCCCGCCCTCGCTTCGCTTCGGTGTAGAGCTGTAGTGTAGACTAAAAGCCAAAGGTATATTTGCCAATTCCAAACTTTTATTGACATCACGTCACTCAATTGTTTTGCCTTCCCGGAACCTCTGCACTAACATTTGAAATTTATGGTGTGGTATTAAAGCTCAAAAATGACTTATAAGTATTATTACGAATCGTTTGTATGGGAGAATAGAAAAGTGTTGTTTTTGGACTTTTTAAGGCATTTTAAAAATTTTCTCAGCGTTAAAACCATCCTCGTATTTCAAGGAATATTCTAAAAAAAGAATTATCGAAATCGGTTCAGCTGTTCTCGAGATTTGCGCTTAGCAACACATTCAGCGATTCATTTTTATAATATAGATAAGCGAATCTGGAACACGTTACATAAATAAATTGCAAGACAATGATGTATTGGCTGTTTGAAAAGTTTCGTGGCCCTTCTATGAGCATCCTGGGGGCAATAAATCAACCATACAACAATTCCTCCTACCTTCTTTGAAAGTTTGTATGTTTGTTTCTTAATCTGGCAAAGACTACTGAACATTTATTTACGAAATTTGGTACGCATATAGTTTATGACGAGAGCCGTGCACCGAACCAAAAAAAAACGTGACATGCAATCATAAGACCTACTTCACGGGCGTCAGAGGGGTGGCGGGCATTGTGTGACGAGGGGATAGTCCCGAGATGAACCGCCAATGAAAAGGCGTACTTTTTAAGAGATGTACAAATTGTAATGCAAATTCTGCAACATCCCCCACTCAAGGGATGATCGCTTCAGATGAAGCTTGTAAGACCCTACCGGCCATGAAGTAAGCAACTACGGGTGTGTTTTAGCCTGTAGGAGTCTAACATATCCTTGCAGCCGGCTGTAGGGTATCCATGAGGATTTCACACCCGTTCCCCCACCTGGGAGGAATAAAAAAATATAAAATTAGGCAAATTGTAGTCTGCCAGAAACAGTCATCGTGTGAACAACATAGTAAAAGCTACATAATAAAAATTAATTTGTTAGTACAAAATACTCATTTTGAAAAATATTTTTTTATTTTTATTTGGATACACTATTTTTGCGATAGTGGCTTACACATTAAAGATACTGTTGCGGACTTTTTTCGAGAACTATTTAAGACATACATTCCCATTATACATTATATTCATGTAACTCTTTCGGTTTTTGCAGCGCAGGTCAAAATTTCTCGCAGTAGTATACGGGGACAACATAAGTCCGTCTCCTGTGCAGGCTATATTCATCACAAGTATTTGATTTTGACCAAAAGTGTTCTTGACTGGTAATAACATGCCGCGCGGCGAATATTATAAATGTGAAAGTTAGTAAGTATGTTTGTTACTCAATCACGCAAAAACTACAGAACGGATTTAGATGAAATTTGGTGCACCTATAATTTATGATCTGGATTGAGACAGAGGATACTTTTTATCCCGGAAAAGTGTCAGGTTCTTGAGGGATAACTTTTATTTTTTAGGCATGTAACTGCTTGAAGTTACAGGCTTAAAAAATAAAAATTATAACTATAATTACTATTTCTTCTTTCAAATCTATACTTATAATAAATCTGTAGAGATGTCAATTCTGTACATGAAATATATTTTTAAAATAACTATCAGGGGGTGATTAGTGATCGATACTGATACCAAAAATGCAATCAGTAAAATTTTTGTCTGTCTGTCTGTGTGTTTGTTCCTTATAGAAACAAAAACTACTCAACGGATTTTAACGAAACTTGGTACAATTATTCTTCATACTCCTGGGCAGGTTATAGTATACTTTTCATCACGCTACAATCAATAGGAGCAGAGTAGTGAAGGGAAATGTTGGGAAAACGGGAGAAGTTACTCCATTTTTTAAGCTTCCGTCGCGTGTGCAGCCTTAATGGTTAAAGTTACATAGAAATCATGTATGACGGAAATATTCTACATAAAATTGTCTAAAAAATATCCCGCAACAGCATATGTCTATCTTTTATGGTTGACTCACAATAACACGTGTAACTCCCGATAGCTTAGCAGTTCGGAGCATTCTGATCATATTTGTTTACTCATACGTTTATAATACTCTGACTCATCCCTAATTTAAAAAAGTTAACATTATTACCTATTCAATAAAAAAAACATAGAAATCGGTATAGAAACACCAAACTTATACATGAAATAAGCCATCGCGCCGTCGCACGTGAATACTGAATCATGCTATAAGGATTATTTTTGTGTAACGGTTGCCGCGCTCGACACGGGTCGCGGCGGGGCGGTAGGGTATCAAAAGGCGGGAGGTCCGAGAGAGAGCTGTCTAAATCTGTTTTCTGCGTCGCTCCCCCCCTGGGGACGATCGCTTCCGATGAAGCCTTAGAGGCCTTCCCGGCTAGAGGCAGCCCCTACGGGTGTTTTTAGTCAGTATGAGTCTGACATAACCTTGCAACCGGCTGTAGGGTATCCATGAGGATTTCTCACCTGTTCCCCCGCCTAGGAGGAAATAAAAAAAAAGAGAGCGAGCGAGCTTCAATATTTGGCTGTTGATGCGTTCAGAGCGTTCGACCTTATTGACAGACAATAATTGATATTGAGAAACAATTCTTATCAGCGCGACTTTTAGTCTTTAAATAGTTTATTTGAATTTCTTTTGTTGTTATTTTGTAAAATAGGTATTAATTGTTTTGGTAGTGTTTAAATATTCGTTCAAATTAAAAATTATTAAGCGTAGATACTTTTATTAATTAAAGTAGTTATAAGTATTTATTTTTAAGTGAAGTAGGTATAGGTAGATAGTATTGCACAGGCGTTTCAGCTTTATTTTCATTTCTTTTTTGTTGTGGGTTGTATATATTTCTGGTTATAATTCTATAAGAATATTTTAGTTTAAATAGTCACTTAGATTTTAAGTGTAAGGTAGCTAAAGTTAGGACCACGTATTAGTTGTTTTGGTAGTGTTTAAATATTCGTTCAAAGTGTAATTTAATCATATGGGATGAATGTACGATGGCCCATCGAAAAGGAGTAGAAGTAGAAGCGGTAGACAGAACTTTAAGGGATATAAGACAAAATGATCGACCAATCGGCGGTATCACAGTTTTATTTTGTGGTGATTTCCGACAAACCTTACCGGTAATACCACGGGGAACCCGAGCTGATGAGGTTAAGGCTTGCCTGAAGAGCTCTTATTTGAGGCGTGATATACAATCGGTGCATTTGACTATAAACATGCGAGTGAGAACTGTAGATAACCCGGATGATCGTGAATTTTCTGATATATTATTAAAGAAAATACCTTCACCAAAGATACCTATCCACTGCTACACCAAGGAAAACTTATTCTGACGCCTGAGTTATGTTGTATAGTGCAACCCCAACAACATCTTATTCGTCAGTATACGGTGACGTAACAAATATATTAAATAAGCACAATTCTTGGCTATGCGAAAGGTCCATTTTAACTCCTCGCAATGACCTGGCATCTGAGATTAATAATAAAATACTGTCGAATATCCAGGGGGAAAGCAAAGTTTATAGTTCAATAAATAGAATGGCCAATGAACAAGAAGCCACTAATTACCCGATAGAATTTTTAAATTCTTTAAATATGCCCGGACTTCCTTCTCATGAAATTTGTTTAAAAATTGGCATTCCAATTATTCTGCTCTGAAATTTAAGACCACCACAACTTTGCAATGGAACTCGGCTTAAAGTAACCCAGTTGCAACAAAATGAAATCGAGGCTCAAATTTTAACAGGTTGCGGTGCAGGAGAAACCATCTTTATTCCCAGAATTCCCATAATACCAAATAATTTTCCATTCCAATTTAAAAGAACGCAATTCCCAGTATCGGTGTGTTATGCAATGACAATAAATAAGGCTCAAGGGCAGACTATTGGTGTTGCCGGAGTAGATCTCGGTGTCAGTTGTTTTTCACATGGTCAGTTATGTCGCTCTTTCCCGGGTTAGCAGTCCTAGAAATCTTTATGTTCACGTGCCGGACGGGTCAACTTTCAACGTAGTTTACCCGGAAGCTTTGCGCTGAAGTATTTTCATTCTATATGTACTTAAGCCTCATGTGAAAGTGATCTAAACAATATTACCAATACATTAACATAATAACATACAAGGAGTTACACGCTGATGGTCTCGGGGCACAGTGATAATAATAATATTCTGCGGTTCCTTATTGCGATTTTTTTAACAGTATTGTGGATTGACATATTATATTTCCCTACTAAAATACGAAAGTTAATCTGTCTGTCACATCAAAACCACGGGACCCTGAGGAAGGACATATGCTACTTTTTTACGAAAAACGACGAAAACGCGGACGAAGTCGCGGGCAAAAGCTAGTGTTTAATACTTGTAAAAGTATTCATTTGACATTGTGGGTTACCTATAATGCGAAGAGATGGCGCTGCCTTGCAGCTTAAGAATGGCTAGAAAAATTTTACGGTCGGGCCACGGTAGCATAATTGGTCAGTGCATTCACCCGGATAGCGGTGAGCGTCAGAATAGTCGGTCACTACCTATATTTTACATCGAAATAATTATAGACAGTTGCTACCTAGTTGCTTCTAGTTGCTACTAATCGTTAAATAGTTGCTACCCCCGATAAAAACATAATAAACAACTTTTTAGAGTGACCAGCCATTCTGACGTCAGAATGGCTTACGTTCACCTATCACTTGAGAACAAACTGCGTAACTAAATAGAGATTTTTTTAAAGCAATAGTTGCTACTAGGTTGCTACCTTGATATATATCGTTTAGGACCTCCTAGCTTTTAAGGATAAAGAGTAATAATCAATTGAGCGTTCAGACATTATTAAACCTGTAGAATTATACGAGCAAATTCGAAATCAAGTGCATAATGGGTATTGCATAAGCAGGCGCTGCGTAATAGAATTTATTTTAAAAGTTGTCTACTATACATTATGTTATGTATGTTTTTAGTTGTAATAATATAATGAATAATATTATTTTACCGTGCGAAACAAGACAAAATAATGTTAATTTCTGTATTGAGTTATTTTTGTTTCTTTGTAAAAAATATTTCTGATGAGGGTAGGTAAATTATTACTTTATTATGCAGAACAGTCTACTGTTATTTCTGGTACAATTATCGCATTCAATGTCTGTATTGTTTTATTATAGTAAATTAATACCAATTGTTGAGGAGCTCGATGGCGCTAGCGCATTTGGCAGCGATTGTTGAAGTTAAGCAACATTCGCAATAGTCGATCATTGGATGGGTGACCGAAAATCTTCTATCTCGAGTTCCTCCGTACTTCGAAAGGCACGTTAAGCTATTTGTCCCGGCTGCATCTGCAGTCGCTAGCACCCGCCAATCCGCACTGGGCCCGTGTGGTGGGTCATGGCCCAATCACCCTATGACATCCATAGGGAAGGCCTGTGCCCCAGCAGTGGGGACATTAATAGGCTGATGATGATGAATACCAATTGTGCGGGCTGTCGTAGTAGCGAGAAGTTACCGACCCGCACTTATTAGGTGGAGGGTCGGGAGGTGTCTTGACGATGGAAGTGGACTGTAGCTGGCGAAATAAAACCTCTCAAGATTCGTTGTCGAAGAAAGTCGGTGTGCGCTGGTAATGGATGGCCGGTAAGAAGTCTTCAAGATCCAGAGAGAAACGCTAATTATTCCTTCTTCTTATTGACATAAACAAATCTCAGTACCAAACAAATCGCAAAAGTAAAGTTAGTTTTAAACAATAATCACTATAAATTCATTTCAATTATTGAATTTGTTCCACCTGGATTTGGTGAAATGGACCATTACAAGGCACATTGCAAACGTGGGAATATATGGCAGTGTTACAACGATCTGAATAATAGAATTACAAAAAGTAATAAGAAAGTAATGTGTTATATAATATATTTGAAGAGAAGAAACACAACTTTTTTTTATTAAATTATTATTGTTAGTCAATATTTGTTTTATTTATTGCATTAATCACTTTAAATAAGTTTGGGTATTGCATAAGCAGGAAGTGGCGCCTGTTCAAGCAATACCCATTATGCACTTGATTTCGAATTTGCTCGTATAATTCTACAGGCGTACAGTTTTAAAATAATGTCTGAACGCTCAATTGATTATAACTCTTTATCCTTAAAAGCTGGGAGGTCCAAAACGATATATATAAAGGTAGCAACCTAGTAGCAACTATTGTTTAAAAAAAATCTCCATTTAGTTACGCAGTTTGATTTCACTGGGTAGGTGACCAGCCATTCTGACGTCAGAATGGCTGGTCACCCTAAAAAGTAGTTTATTTTGTTTTAATCGAGGGTAACAACTATTTAACGATTAGTAGCAACTAGAAGCAACTAGGTAGCAACTTTCTATTATTATTTCGATGTAAAATATGGGTAGTGACCGGCCATTCTGACGCTCACGGATAGCGGAGGGTGCGGGTTCGGTCAGCGTGGAATTTTTCTAGTTACCTTTTCTTGAGGGATATTCATAAAACTAAAAAGTAAACGCGGATGAAGTCGCGGGCGACCGCTAGTCTTAAAAATACTCATAAATTTGTGCAAATTTCATCGTAATCCGTTTAGTGGGTTGATAGAACAGTCAGTAATGGTTGCCTTTTACATATACAGATGAATGTATACATTATACATTGCTGTCTCATTCATTTCTTGAGTCTGGTGCTCTTGTAACTGAGGCACAAATTGAAGACCCGTGCCTTTTCTCCGAAGAAGCAAATAGGACCTAACTGGCGACTAGACGAGGGATGGACATTAAGTGATGAAGTGAAAGGTTAAAGAAAATCGGTGATTTTCGCAATTGATGAACGGTATCATGAAAAGAGGGCGAGTTAGTATTTCATATAGACTATACGGGATTCATTTATCCGCCCGGAAAGTGGAAGATACAGATAGATATCTTCATCAAAAACTTATTTTTCAACGTGCAATTTACCGGTGTGATTTGAAATTCGTGCTATAATTTTTTAAATCACACCGCGGTTTTCGATGTGAAAAGTGAATTTGCTCTTGCAGAATAGCACGGCTAATGCCAGGGCGAAGTGTTTTTTTTATAGTAAAATTTTCTTTAGATTATAAGTCTAGCAGTTAAATGCTCAAAAAATATAAAATGCAACTTGTTAATAGACAATCGTAAAAAATTGACTTGATTAATTTTTAAATTGGATTGATTTTGTATAAATTTGGTTGGACCTGATTTGATTTAATATGAACAACAATTAAGCTACAACATTTTTGCGCCGTAAAATTAATGTATATGTTACCGGCCAAACCCGATTTCAGGACAATCTAGTTTTGCCTAGGCTAAACTGGTTCTTCCTATACGCGATAGGATTAACTAGTATAGCCTAGTCCAAACTAATTTATCCTAAGCGCGACAGGATAAACCAGTTTAGCCTAGGCCAAACTAGATGATCCTGATATAAATACGCACACTCTAGGATAAACTAGTACGACCTATTCTAAACCAATTTAGCAAAGCGGAAAGTAATTGAACAGACATGTCAGGACTTGTACAGGGCGCGTCATGTAAAAAGAACGCTGGAAGAAAGTGGAGGGAGTGTTTTTTCTGTAATTGGTTTTTGTTTAACTCTTTTGTTGTTGCCGGGAGTTCGGAAGACAGTAAAGCCGGGTACGCATTAGCGATCTGTTACCGTAACATGCGTGATACAGTACGAAGTTCTAGTGTGTACGCTAGTAGCTCAGTTGTGAACGTCGGCTCGCTTCAAACCGCACGCGTACCGTTCTCGCAGCAGGTTATCGAACCACGTACACACTATGCTTTTTGGTTACAGTGCGTGCAACGGTTATGGTTACAGCTCGCCAATGAGTAACTACCCGGCTTTAGAAATTCCGAATCATTCGAACCTTTTACAATTCATCTCACTGTAAACTCAAAATACTTTAAGAAAAGTTTACTAGAAAAAAAAACCACGCGGACCAGGCAGCGGACCGGACTCGAACCCGCACCCTTCGCAATCCGGGCGAATGCACTGACCATTATGCTACCACGGCCCTATTCGCCGCGTCGAAATTTTCCTAGCCTTAAGCTGCAAGGCAGCGCCATCTCTTCGCATTGTAGGTTGCAACCACGCAACCCACAATGTCAAATGAATACTTTTTCAAGTATTAAACATTTGAAAGAAGAAATAGCAATTATAGTTATTGTTTTTATTTATTTTTAAGCATTTAACTGCTAGGTGTTTAAATCTAAAGAAAAGTTTACTAGAAAAATTAAACTTTTCTTACTTTTCTTTGTATTACTAATTATCCATAACTTGTAACGATGAATCATTATGGTTTTAATAAAAAATATTATTTTTCCAATTACGGATTATTTTATTCAGTTTATCTATTTATTTTGACTTTCTAGATATACTATAATGTTTACACTAGGCCATACTAGTTTATCCTAGAGTATGCGTATTTTTATCAGGATCAACTAGTTTGGCCTAGGCTAAACTGGTTTATCCTATCGGGTTTAGGACAAATTAGTTTGGACTAGGCTATACTAGTTAATCCTATCGCGCATAGGAAGAACCAGTTTAGCCTAGGCAAAACTAGTTTGTCCTGAAATCGGGTTTGGCCGGTAACATATATAATGTTAAGCTCAAGTTTGTTGCAACACCCCAACGGGGTCATGTACCACGCACTATTAACTATGTAAGACCTTATAATAAATAATGTCATGAGCAATGCGAAATAAATAAATTAAGCTTTTACGATTGAAACTAATCTAAATATTTAAAAGAAAATACTGACTGACTGACTTGGTGACTGACTTAACAACGCACAGCCCAAACCGCTAGGTCTCAAATTTGGCATGTATGTTCCTTCTAAGGTCTAGGAAAATCTACTCTAACCTAACCTTCAGAGGGTTAAAAAAGCGATGAAAGTTTGTATGATAAATCTTATCTTTGAGTAAATAGAATTAAAACTTGGTACGAATACTTCTTTTAACAAATAATAAAGATAATAATTTTTGGGTTGCCTAAACTACCCCTAAAGGGGCATATGAATTAATTTTAACGCGCATTCGATTAACTTAAAACTTGATATTTATACTTGTGACCAGAAATAAAGAACATCATGTATCTACATTTTTCAAATTCTACCCCTGGGTTTCTGTTAAATATGGAACAAAGCTAGTTACGGGATTACCAGTAAGGGAGACTGGAAAATTTTGATACATTCTAGAATATCTAATGGGTCCCGACTGCTAAAGTAGCATAGGTCAGCATCACATAACAGAATTATAGACTACTGACTTGTTTGAGGAGCTCGATGGCGCAAGTGGTTAGCGCGTTCGGCTGCGATCGTTGAACTTTAGCAACTTTAGCAGTGGTCGGTCATTGGATGGGTGACCAAAAATTACTATCTAAAGCTCCTCCGTGCTTCGGAAGGCACGTTAAGCCGTTGGACCCGGCTGCATCTGCAGTCGTTAGCATCCACCAATACGCACTGGGCCCGCGTGGTGTGTCATGTCCCAATCTCCCTATTTCATCCATAGGGAAGGCCTGTGCCCCAGCAGTGGGGACATTAATAGGCTGATGATGATGACTTGTTTTTCTCGTTTCAGTTTTTATTTAATGTAATTTTTAAGCTTTGGGCGACGGCCCGTTGGACGTCCCAGATACCGCTGGAGCGACGAGGTGCAGAAGGACTTGCAGTCTTTGGGTGCCGACTGCTGGCGGGACCTAGCCCGGGGTCGCAGAGCATAGCGTCATCTTGTGTCGGAGGCCAATATCCACTTTGGATCGTTGCGCCGCAGCAGGAATTAAGTAAGTAATTTTTAAGCAGACACGTCTTTTGATTATGAAATTTTTGTACTTAACCACTAGGGGTGTTTTTGAACTAAAATTTTATAAGTTCAACAATTTTACGAGATTCTAGTTTTAATAATTACAGTATTAAAACCCTCTTATATTTTTTATCAATTTGTAATCTTCACTAGAGTCTGTGCGGAAAGAGAACGGGCGTGGCGAAAAACGGAACTAACATTAAGATTTTTATTTGACAATCAAACCCAGCCAACTGTAAAACGTCAAAGTTTTGTATTGATACGGATTTGTTTGTTGTTGTGATTTCTTCCGGTTTTTTTGTATTTAATCATCTCTAAAACGGGTAAAACTTTACTAATACGGTAGAAAAGCACTACAGCGCCCTCCAATCTAAATCCCATTCTCTTTCCGCACAGACTTCTATTACATTTTGGAGCAGTAGTGAGAACAACAAAATTTTTTCACGTAAATGTTAAAGCCTACCAAGTTACGGGGCAGCATCATAATAAATCAATTCAACGGAGAGTAAAACGCTTTGAACAGCGTTATTTCGTTTATAAACAAATCTCTCAAAACACATTATGTTTCCATAATGCCGATCATATTTTGTAGAATCGTTCAGTTAAACGAAGCAGAAAATGACAGATGGTTGTACGCACTTGCACGCCTTGTTGATAGAAATGGACCGGAAAAAATACTGAGGATACATCTTCGGACAGAAAATTTAACATTAAACTGTCTATGTATAGATAGAAGAGTACATTTTGTGAAGATAGTGTCATATATATAATATTAATAATAATGATTTCCAACACTCACGCCAATTAGCCTGGCCCGAAAGTAAGCAATGTAAGGCTTGTGTTATGGGATGCTAGGGAACGGATAGAATACATATATAAGTATATTTAAATAAGAAAATACATATTAAACATCCATGACTGAAGTACAAATGTTCGTATTCATCACACAAACATCTGCTCCCACCGTGATTTGAACCCGGGACCTCTCGAGTAGGCGACACCATGAAACCCGGCGTACAACCCACTCGGCCACGGAGGTCGTCATATATATATATTAATATCTATATTATTATTTTAGGAGCTCGATGGCGCGGGTGGTTGGAGCGTTTGGCTGCGATCGTTAAAGTTAAGCAACTTTCGCAGTGGTCGGTCATTGGATGGGTGACCAAAAATCTTCTTTCTCGAGTTCCCCCGTACTTCGGAAGGCACGTTAAGCCGTTGGTCCCGGCTGCATCTGCAGTCGTAAGCACCCGCCAATCCGCACTGGGCCAGCGTGGTGGGTCATGACCCAATCTTCCTATTCCATCGATAGTGAAGGCTTGTGCCCCAGCAGTGGGATTTTAATAGGCTGATAATTTGAGCATCGATATTGGGTGTAAACATAATAAAATTATAAATAAATAAATTAAAATATTAAAAAAAGTTTTAATTATGAAATTGTATTTCGCGATTCGTGTAAATATTTTTGCATTTCGACGACCTCCGGCTCCGTGGCGCGAGTGGTATATACGCCGAGTTTTTAATGTGTCGCCTACTCAGAGGTCCCGGGTTCGAATCCCGGCGGAATTCTTTATTTCCAGTATAGTTTAAGTCGTTTCCAATATAGTTTAGTTTAGGCGAAACATTTTATAAAAAAAAAAACTGAAAAAATTTAGAGAAAGCTTGAAAATGGTATTTTTTACGCACGCGAAAGTTAAACGAACAATGTGCACGACAATGTTTGCTGAAGTTATTTTTTTGGTTAGTTCGTTATCTTCCTGGTATGGACGTAAGTTTGTTCGTCCAAATCTAGTCAGTTTTTATACAAATATTGGACGAATCACATTTTCAATCTCTGTTTGCAAAAATCTAAAAAAAATATGATTATAATTGCTTATTTGTTTCTTAGGTTTCACGCACACCACTCATTAAATAAAACTAGTTTTAACGGGTTAATGCACGAACTTTATTTATTTATTGACGTTTCGCAGCCTTTTCAGGTCTGCATCGTCAGAATGTATTTTTTTTCTTTGTCGAGCTACCTTCCTAAGACTTTTATTGAGCGTTCGGATATTTCGTTTTAAGATTTTTAAAACTTTATTTGCTATGTCTGAATTTATGACTTAATTTAGTTAATAAAGTACTTTATTTAAATTCGTTTTTGTAATTTTGAGTTTATTTATTTGACCTTAACCGTTAACTACCACCGGTTAAAAAATTGGGAGATCTTTCTGAGAAGAACCGGCAAAACAAACTCAGAGAGGCTTTCTATCTCCTTCTTATGTTAAATTCTACAAACAAAAAGAACTTATAATATCTGTTGTTCTTGCAGTGTGTGCTCGGGGTTGGGATTTTATGTTAGTGATAGTTTATCAAATCTTTATTTGATAAACCACAGATCCTTGCTATTACTTCTTTCAAATGTTTAATACTTGTAAAAGTATTCATTTGACATTGTGGGTTACCTACAATGCGAAGAGATGGCCGCTGCCTTGCAGCTTAAGAATGGCTAGAAGAATTTCGACGCAGCCACCAGGGCCGTGGGAACATAATTGGTCAGTGCATTCGCCCGGCTAGTGAAACGTGCGGGTTCGAGTCCCGTCTGCTGCCTGGTCCGCGTGGATTTTTTTCTAGTTATATTTTCTTTAGATTTAAACATCAAGCAGTTACATGCTTAAAAAATAAAAATTATAAATTCTGAATTACTAATTTCACATTTGGAAACGTGTAACATACTTAATTTTTTATATTTTAACCATTTAACTGCCAGTTTGAATCTAAAGAAAAATGTTGGTACTAAAATTTTATTTATAATTCAATATCATCATTGAAATTGAGTACATACAAATTAATACCTCCCACTGAAAAAGAACTTGTATAACTTCAATTTGGATGATTATCATAATAATCTGATTATAAAAATGGTGGAATGAATATTATTTCTTTGAGTTTATATGTATAAAAATATTTACAAGCAATAATGTCACGGGACCTTTAGGAATAACGTGGGTGTCTTATTAATAATAAGATTTTACCTGAGAAGGAAACTCAAGTATGTTTACCTGTTAATATTATGCAATACAAATACTTATTATTTATAGCCAATCTGCTCATTTCATCAAAGATCTTCAGTAATTTATTTCGGAATCGTAGTTGCTTGTATAATTATTTTATACTAGTCGTGCCCCGCGGTGATACCCCTGGTATATTAGGGATATTTCACGCAGTAAAACGAGGTCTATGTGTTCAACCAGGGTGTCAGCTTAGCCATAGCAAATTTTATTAAAATCGCTCCAGCCGTTTAGACGCAAAGAAGTTACAAACATACACACTCACAAACTTTCGTCTTTATAATATTAGTGTGATATGTCTATAAATAAAATTCCTGGAAATTTTGCTTCCAGATGGAACTCTTCAAACGCTGAATGAAATCTATACTAGTTATATTAATGATAATTTCCTAGACCACGTGGAAATAATTAACCCCGTAACATAATTATTCGCATAGTATGTGGATTTAGTGACCCTATAATAACATGGATTACTGAATCCACAATATATAAAAAAAAAATGTTTGGTATCAAGTAATTTTTTTACAAGATTTAATTTATTTTGCATTGTATGTACGATTATGTGTGTGTGTGACACATAAACATAACGTACGATAACAGGACTTTATGGCCTCCCACACAGGCCACAAACACTAACACTACACAGCTAGCATACTTGCACACTAACTTAGCATTAGGCAGATTACCGCACCCGCAACAACCGGATAAGAGTGCGAAGAACCGGTCTACACACGACACTATACCAGGTACAGGTACGAACCTGGGCATTTTTTCCAGCCCCCACGGCAACGGCTAACTAGAGCCGAGGTCCGAGTCTCAGAGACGCCCTCTAGTTGTGCCGACTCCCTCAGGTTCGAGTGGTATAGAGGCTCCAGACGGAGAGGAGACTCCCCTTTGGGGAGATGCCATCCGCCTGGAATACCTCTAGAGGCATTCGCCGATTCTCGGCTTGAGGTCCCTTTAGGATCTTGCCGTCCCCAAACGCAGTGACGCTGTAAAGGTCATCTGCGACCAACAGCACACACACTCAAAAAAAAAAGTACTTTGTGGATGGCAATGTTTAGTAGAAGGTAAGTATTAAAACTCCGCTTACAATAGTACTGTTCATGTGTCATACAGGATGCTGACAGACGGACGGATAGACAGCGAGGGCTTAGAAATAGGGTTACCTTATCACCCATTGACCTTAGACCTGCTAGGTACTCTCAAAGATTTAAGTGTCACTGTTATGTATGTACTTGAGGAAATTGAAAATTTTCTTTAATTTTATTGAAAGCTACGTGTTCTATTACCTGTCACTTGACTTCATTGGAGACTTGTTTGTCTGGCCTACCAAGAAATGGTTAAGGAAAGGACTCACTTGGTTTTCTGCAGCGACGACACCAAACACTATTTTCTTCGCTGACTTGGAAGTTCACTCCACTAGTAACAGTTACTGAAAGTTCCCTCGGTCGTTGTTTTGTTTTTTGACGTCTTTCACTACTCAAATATTGCGCTTACGCAGCGGACTACCGAAAAGTTTTGTTCGACACGCACTAGATGGCGGTATCAGCTTTATCGATCAGGTTTTTAAGATTGGAAAGACTGGGGAAAAGAGGCAAGCCAGAACAGTCACTTTTGATCATAGAAGGCTGGTATTTAATGCTCGTTTCGTTCAACTATACGATCGTTCTTGCTCTAGAATCATAAAGTCGCGTTGGTTTTGTACTCTAAAATACACGGTATTTCAAACACTCCAGTGAGATCAACACACGTTATTTGGTAAACTTAAATTCAGCACTTGTATTTGGCATACATAAAGCAAAGGACAATGGCGAACTCCCATACAAATTATTGTTGAAAAATTTTTTTGCGTCTATAAATGAATTGCATGTTAAATGATACAGTTCAGATTCTAGCTTTGATTCGTCTTATTTCTTTTATAATAGGAAGTCTGGATTTATATATGTATATTTTACTTTGAAGTTTTTGAGGTTATGTCATACCAAGTAATACAAAAACGAATAGTAAAAGTGTATTCAAGAGTATTTATATATCAAAATAAAAAATACGTGGAACGGAACCATAGAAGTATACCGGTCCTGTAGATTAGTAACGAAAAAAATGTTTTTTATAATGCATGATCAGTGGGCGTAGGTACTGACCAACCGCGTCAAAATACTATATACGTTATTGAGTTCGAATACAATGTCTGTGCTGTAAGAAGTTGTATAAGTAATTTAACAATTTGAAAATGCCCACAGCAATAATAATGTATAAAAAAGGATTTCTAATAGTGTACTAATCGGATATTAATTAAATATGTTTTTTTTTATATATTTTTACTGCACATCTTTGAACACAATATCGTAGATAGTAGATACAATGAAATAAAATCCACAGTATGGGACAGAATCGTGTCCAAAATCCACAGCAAGAAGTCGTCCAAAATATCAGATTCGGAAGTCTTAGGCAAGCACTACTCAACAGTCGGAGGGAAAGATTTCGAAAGTCCAAATGCAGTCCAAGTCACTTGTAAAACAAATCTTAGAAAAAACAATACGCCGATTTAAATCTATGCAATACGCATGCACTTATGCATAAGCAACGATAATGATAACAATAACAACAACAATTCGATGACAAGCATGACAGTGACAGTTATAGTTTTTTGCGTTAGAATTGGCGCCTACTCTTTTTGTATTGTAGAGATTATTTATTATGGTTTCAGTATAACATTGAAAAATAATGCTTGCTTTCCAATTACAGAGCATAATGCGACTCAGTGCCGCACAATACCGAATTATACTGATGCTTAATTGGAACGTGAATTAGTTTTCAAATGCACCAGCAGAGTGTGCTAAGTTCAGTGTTGAAAAAAAAAGTCAATGTTTGTACCTTCATCCATACTTATATTTATTTTTTAACAGTTTCAATACACTTTGATTATTTAAAAAAAACTATTTAATGAAACGAAAGCTTTAATAATTTTTCAACAATAAATAATATTACTAACGATAACATATAAATAATACATTTCGATCAATGCCAACTTAAAGAAAAAACACTTGTTAATTTTCTGTCTCTAAGTTGGTACGATTGCACGCATCACACGGAAGCATCACTTTTGAGAGTGCTCAATTGTGCGAAGCGATGCTGTAGTTGGAACACTTGGAACACTCAACGTTAAGCATTATGCCGCATAATGCGCTATAATGCTGTAATTGGAAAGCAACCAATGTTTCCCGATATTTTTGATAGATAATTAAATAAAGTTTAAGCGTAAAGCGATGCAAAACATCCGAACAACATATTAAATGTTGATTTCATTACTAAAATCACTTAAAATAAATGGCTCAAAAGCCATGGTGCCAAGCCCCAATAAAAATAAAAAATACATAGTCAATTGTGTTTCCCTTTTTTAAGTTTTTAATTTCTGACTTAGACAACCCTCCTCAATTATGTAATAAATCTTTTGAGATTCTTTTATTAACATTTCTGATTATGACATCAATAGACGCTAAAGATTTACTTCAACAAATGTTTCGCCATTGTCCTTTACGCTAAATACTGAAAAAGATTGCCATCCGCATGAAAGCCAATAATTTTAGCCAGTTTTTATTTTTAAGTATATTTATGGCTGTTATGGTTTATTCAATAAAAAGCTATTTTCAATGAATTTCCAAGCATGCTATAAAATTTAGATTTCTACCGAACTTTTGAATATATGGTCTAATACAAATAACCCAACCCTAGACAAATCACACAGCCTATGCCATTATGAATTCTGTGCCTATGCGTCAAGCTCATCTATTTGCGCGATGGTGCGCGTGGATGATCACAAGGGGAGCAAGCTTCAGTTCGTTTTTTTAAGTTATTAGAGGACAAAGTAATAGGCCTGTGTGGCCAATGGTAAGCACCAACTGCTCCAAAGGGTAATTTATTTATGATGTTTTGATTTTCATTAATTTTTTTTAAAGTGAAACCTTCTTTAGCGGCGTTCTACACTTTTTTTTTGTATGGGTGAAAAATGTTTAACTCGCGTCAGGTTAAACACGTGGGCTGATCGTATCATAACACACAATAAAATTGGAAAGGTTGTTGACTTTCAATATATTGGACGAATCATAGTAATATTTTATTTTATCTACTATATAAAAATAAGTCGGGTTTTCCTTCCTGACGCTATAACTCCAGAACGCACGAACCGATTTCCACGGTTTTGCATTCGTTGGAAAGGTCTCGGGCTCCGTGAGGTTTATAGCAAAGAAAATTCAGGAAAAATTTAAAAAAAAATCGTTTTCTTTTAATCACAAAACGAAATGTTACATAAAACGAAGCTATCTGGTGGCGAAACGGAGTTCGCTGGGTTTGCTAGTCTACTATATAAAAATAAGTCGGGTTTTCCTTCCTGACGTTATAACTCCAGAACGCACGAACCGATTTCCACGGTTTTGCATTCGTTGGAAAGGTCTCGGGCTCCGTGAGGTTTATAGCAAAGAAAATTCAGGAAAAATTAAAAAAAAAAACTTCTTTTAATCACCAAACGAAATGTTACATAAAACGAAGCCATCTGGTGGCGAAACGGAGTTCGCCGGGTATGCTAGTCGTATTATAAATAGAAAGTTCGTAAGACGAAAATAATAAAATTGGAAAGGTTGTTGACTTTCAATATATTGGACGAATCATAGTAATATTTTATTTTATCGTATTATAATAATAAGTCTGTATCTAGGTCATCCAGGTGGCAGCTTTATTGCGAAGAAAATGCATTTTTTTACAATAGACGTCGCTAGGTGCTCTTAAATGAGTAATTCTGAGAAATACACTTTTTAATCTTATACATAAAATTCTCGTGTCGCGGTGTTTGTGGTTAAACTCCTCCGAAACGGCTTTCCCGATTCTCATGAAATTTTGTGTGCATATTGGGTAAGTCTGAGAATCGTACGAAGTTCGCTGGGACAGCTAGTGTAATATAAATTGTCATGTTTGTGTACTATAGCGCAATAAATAAATATTGTATTCTACCACATAAATGATAGTACTTTTATATTGATAATTAACGAAATTCGTGCAAAATTATTCCCGTACCATTCCAAAGTATCAAAAAATGCACAACGTTAATATCAACGTTTTCACTTCTGCTGGCACTCCCAGAGTGCAATCCGTCGGTCTTTTGTTTTTCTCAAACTTGTATTTGTCACGTATTTGACACAACTACGTATCTCTGATGCCGATGTTGGGTATATTAGATTGTCTATTGACGATATTTTTTTGTCACCTGTTATTAGAAGTTTTGCATTTATCAAGATGAGGCGCTATAGAGACAGTTGAGCAATGCGTTTCAATTCTAAAAGTATTATCAACACGCCAGTTCAATATGTCAAACGTTGCGTGCGTTTCGAGAAACTTATGAACAACATATTTGTCCTAAGGAGCGAAACTCCGAGAAAATCAAATTTGTGGCAGAACGTGTGAGAAGACACTGCCAGCTTGCCAAAAATCAACTGGTTCCTAATATCAGGTTTCGAGGACTAGAAATGGCTTTTCAGATCCTGTGTTTAAACGCCCTTTGATTATTTTTCATAAGGTTCTGTAAAATCACTGGTTAATGCGAAGTTTATAGTACAGTGGTCGGTCATTGGATGGGTGACCATAATTTACTATCTCGAGCTCCTCCGTGCTTCGGAAGGCACGTTAAGCCGTTGGTCCCGGCTGCATCTGCAGTCGTTAGCACCCACCAACCCGCACTGGGCCCGCGTGGTGGGTCATGGCCCAATCTCCCTATTCCATCCATAGGGAAGCCTGTGCCCCAGCAGTGGGGACATTAATAGGCTGATGATGATGATGAAATGCGAAGTTTGGTGACTCATTTCTTTGTTGCTATCCGTAAATGGAATGCTCTGCCCGCTCACGTGTTCCCTCCCTCTTACAACCTGGGATCCTACAATTGAGCCGTGAAGAAGTAACATGCAGGCTGGGAGGGTGAGGTTGGCTGGTGTGGCAGGTAGAACTGCTGGGGGCGGTATGGGGGGCACTAGGCCGCGTACCCGGCCCCTATGCGCGGGCCTACCTGCGCACGTCTGCGGGGTCCCCGCAGTACCTCGGGAGACCCCTGCCGTAGAGCCCCGGCCAGGCCGGGAAGCTGCTAGATGCGGGGATGCGGAGAAATCCCACCAAGGGGATTCCGCGGCTCCGCATCAGGCAGCGGTGAAGGTATTCGCAGGACTTTTTTTGCGGATATTATGGCGTAAAGCGCCCGTAAGGGTTGCGGGGTCCCAGGTGGGCAGCCACTGGCGGGTCCGTAAGACTTGCGGGAGCCAGGTGTGAGGTCCGTTTGGCGGTGTGCCTCTTACAGGCGCCGTCGTCTGGAAAAAGATTTTTTACCTGCGTAATAAAAAAAAAGGTAGAACTGCTGTATCAGCTGTCTTCGCGTCTGGACTTAACCGTCACTTAACGTCAGGTGCGGTGGAGTCATTTGTCGGACCTATCTAAAAAAAATAGAACCATGAGAACTGTCGAAGACCTTAACAGTAACATTAGCGAGTATTTAGCGAGTCTCGGAATTTCGCGGACACGCACAGAGGCTTGAGTCGAGCTCGACTGTTCACTTCTCAGATTAATGAGTGAATCAGTAATCTGAGGTTCACTTAGAGTAGGAATAGTACATTACTGCAGCGGCCAGCAAAAGGGCATTGATGGACGAACGTGTAAATGTGGGTCGAGGCAAAGCCAAGGCACACTTAAGTCCATCAATGCCTATTTGTGGCCAAGGCTTGTATAGTGCTTTTCTCAAATGATGCGCGGAAATTATTAATTTTCAAGACAGTTTTTGATGTCATCTTTCAATTGATGACACTGTTTGAAACAAAACAGGGAGAAAAAAATAGCCCTTGCTGAGTTTCTTGCCGGTTTTTCTCAGTACAAGGTCTCCCGCCGTAGATTTACGAACCGATGGCGTAGCGTTTGACTTTCACAAGAGCTTTTAACAGCCTAGACTGAATAAATGAGTTTGAGTTTAGCCAAAAAAGTACTGCAGTGCTATTCTGTAAGAACAAATTCACATTTCACTTCGGAATAATTAGCGGTGTGATTTAACACGGTTTTATTAGAACACGGCTTTTAAATAAATTTCAATTCACACCGGCGAATTACGCGGTGAAAGGCGAGTTTGTTATTAATGAAAAGCACTCTGATACGCTTACATTCTATGTGTATATACCTATAATGCGATTCAAATAAGAATAGGAAAGCCAATGGCCTCCATCTGTCAGATGTTGCTTGAAAATTACGGTTTGCAAAAAAATCTTGGAACCCTTTTTTAGCACTCGGCTAATTCTAGAATAAAAAGCAAACATTTTTAAACAAACAATAACCAATATTGATAATTAATATTGTTTGATATATTTTTTTTATTTATTGAGATTTGGCTATGACTGGTTGGTAACCTAAATCGTGAACCAAATGTCACTTTAAGTTGCGTTCATAAACTCGATTTAAAACTTTCGTTTACATAAAAGATACATGTTCGTATGTGACCTAGTAATAGTGCATGATTATTGATTACTCCGCGGTAATACAGAGATGGGCGGAATTGAAGAGCTAGATACTGTTTAATGGCTTTTCTCACACAGTCTTAATAAATAAATATTATTAAAAATCTGTTGTTTATTTTCCTCAATATTAGTACCTTAATAAATTTTATTAAAAAATCTGATGTTTTTTCTCACTTAATCTTAGCAAATAAGTTTTATTACGTATTACTTTTTTTGTTCACTCTACTTGTTTGGTTTGAATTGACAGCTATGGCGTCACAATATGGCGCTCAGTCGGTCCCATTCTTAGTTAAATCGCATTATACTCATGTTATTGAGATCGGCTCCGAGTACAAATGATGGTAATATGATAAAACACATCGAAACCTGTCAGGCTATAGAGCGCTCACCTGAATAAAGTAAATGCTGTTTTAAGAAACCTTTTTACAATATTCACGTATTCCGCAGGCTCACAATAATATTGAAATGCGACCCCACAAATAGCGGTAACATTACAATATTTAGCGGGAACGGGCAAGGATAGGTTTCTGCTCATGACATTTTGTAAAATAATATTTTGCGTGTCTAGGCACTTGGAATGGTATACGTAGGCAGTCGACCTAAACTTTGGTGTTCTTTGATGTTAAATTATTAATAGACTAGTTAAGTGACCCGCCCTCGCTTTGCTTCGGTGTAGGTAGAGCTGTAGTGTAGGCTATAGTTTTAGTTCAAAGGATTGTAATATACACAATGACTTTCTTCATAATAAATAAACCTTCCATTCCAAGTAAAAAAATCGTTGCGCAGTTTAAGACCCGTTGTACCGAATGCAACATGCTCTGCTGTTCTGATTTGAAAAATTATTTTTGTATTGGACAGTGCATTTATCCAGGAAGGCTATAGGCTATATATACCAGGTTACGACCAGTAGCAGCGGCGCATCGATGAAAAATGTAGCAAAAACGTGTAAAAATATTCCATTTGTGAGATTCCGTTGCGTACGTCGGGTAAACGGTTAAAGTTATACACAAAACATGTATGACGGAATTCTTTCCCTTTAAAAGTTTTGCAAAAAAATCCACGACAGCCTATGTCCATATTTTAAGTTTGACTCACTATAAACCTTTTTCTTCAAATTAACGCGGGTGAAACCGTAGGGGACCTAAACTTTAGTAGATCACTTTGCTTTATGGTCAATGACTTCCGAAGCGTACGCGATATTAGGCTATTTTTTTGGTATTTTTTATACACGTTGGGTTACATTATAGAAATGTTCATACGGAACCCTAACTTTTTTCAAAAACACTATAGCCTATATTAATCAGTGATAATGTAGCATTCAAATGGTGAAAGAATTTTTAAAATCGGTCTAGTACTTTTTGATCCAATTGGTTACAAACATACTTACATACAAACCTTTCCTCTTTATAAGATTAGTATAGATAGAATAGGTAAATACTTAATAATAATATTTCCAACACTCACATCAATTAGCCTAGCCAATTTTTATGCAATGTTTTTTGACCTATCATGTTTTCTTTTATAATATGCTTTAAAATGTAATGGCAGCGTTGCGTTTTTTGTTAATTAGCTTTGATAGTAAGTTTTTATTTCAATTATATATAACTTCCAAAAATCATGATGATGATGATGATATATAACTTAGTTATATAAAGTTTTCATCTAAAGTTTTTATTAATCCCATTTCATATATAAATGTATAAATGAATACATAAAGGTATTTACCAACAAATACCTATGCAGTGCCGTCCCCGCCGCGTTTGGTGATTTAACTGGAACTACGGACTTTGTATTTGATTTGAGGGGGCCCCCTATCTAGCTCGGGGCCCTGGGCACTTGCCCAAAGTGCCCACTGGGAAAGAGGGGTCTGTACCTATGTCACTATGAATAAACATACTGCCAGGTGGTAAAATTTAATTTTATACAGTGTCTATGAGTACAGAGAATAAATAAGAAAAATATATTTACATAAAGTAAAACGTTCAACTATTAGATTAAGCATTATTTATAAATAATCAAACAATACCCCCTGTTTACAGAGCAAAACTTTGCCCGAAATATTTTATCAGGCGCTATTTACAAATCGTTCAGTTTGCCATCGATAAAATAAATTAAGCTGCAAAATAACTAGCTAATAAACTTGTTGTGTGTATTCAATCTGCGTTCCCCTTACTGTTTGTTTAATCAGTATTCATTTGAGCAGAAAGTAATTCAATTATTTACTTTTGTTTTCGCCTGTACGGCAAAAGTTTGTTCTGCTGACTATGGGGAATCTATATCGTTACAACAAACTCAAAGATCAGTTATTCGAATATGTTTCTCGGAATAGTTTGTGTACCTCTGTTAACGCCATTTATCCTTTGGCGAGAGAAGCTGCAATCGGTCCATCATCATCGTCTATTCATACATTCATCCCTCACTCATTAGTTTTATATACATTCACTCTCCCTCTTGCAATTGGAATTCAAAAAAGACAACGTACGCACATAATTTCAATAAGATCTTTATTTTACTATGAATACTATTTTAAAATCTGAATATCCGATTTTTATTGAGAAATCCACATATAGAAGACTAAGCTATCGAACAACCTCTAATATGCTGAAGCAAAATATTTACATCATCACAATCAAATCCGAGTCCGACAAATGACTCCACCCTACCTGATGTTAAGTGACGGTGAAGTCCAGCCAGCCAGCCAGACCAGCCATAATCACTTTGTCGGCCTGCATGTTGTTTCTTCACACCTCTTCTAAAGGATCCCAGGTTGTATGAGGAAGGAAACACGTGAGCGGACAGAGCATTTCTTTGTACGCGTTGGAATAGTGGTCACAGTTAGACAGTGGGACAACCTAGGCCAGTGCGCGTAGTCCTCTGAAGGAAAGGGGAAGGTGGATTAAGGGAAAATAAGCCCTAAGAACACTCGTCGTGGTATAGACGATAGAATGCGCTTAATGACGCCAAGTAACGGCGTAATTGAAGAAGCTCGAGGTGTTCAGTCACCTCCACATCGCCTATGATGCAGATCGCGCATTGCTGTGACCTATCCAAAGCATCGAGCAAGTACATGGCGGAGCCAACCCAGCGGCGCGAGCAATATTCCACGCAAGACCACACCTGCGTCTTATACAACAAGCACAGTTGCTCGGGTGTGAAAAAACGCCGCACTTTGTTCAGGACTCCGAGTTTGAGTGAGACCGTTTTTACCACGTTTTCGATCTAATTCTTTGGATTTAAGTCACAGCAAATTTCCGTACCGAGCATGGTGATACTGCTCTCTAGCTCCAGTGTTGTGTCCTGAAGAAAAGGACATGCAAGGAATGGCGACGTTTTTACTGTGAAAGCGCAGACCTGGGTTTTCTTAGCATTGAACTCAATCAAATTCCTGATACCCTATTCAGAAATGTGGTCCAAAGCCTCATTGAGTTTAAGGATAAGATTCTTGCGTTTCTCCTTGGTTACCGCCTGTCCAGCCGCTGCTTGTCCCAGATACCCCGCATGTACTTTAGTATCGTCTGCACAGCAATGAATATTCCCAAGAGGAATTAAGTCATTGATAAGCAGAAAGCGAGTAGGGGATAGGACGGAGCCCTGAGGAACGCCGGCATTCACTGACATGAACCACGAGCTACTATCATTCGTGAGGACATAAATTCTACATTTATGCGGGAAGTCAGCTATCCAGGAACAGAACTAGGCTGGCAGACCGTATGCCGGAAGCTTGGAGAGAAGGTTTTTGTGCCTGTAGAACGCCTTGGCAATGTCAAGGCTGATAGCTAACGACTCGCTCCGCTTGTCGATAGCCTCACCCTAGATATGAGTCATGTATGGTAGAAGATCACCCGTCGATCTTTTTGGTCTAAAACAATATTAACGATCATTAATTAGGGAGTGATCCTCCAGGTAGAGGGTCAGATGGTTGTTAAGGACCTTTTCTAGGACTTTACATAATACTGCGGTGACTGCTATTGGGCGGTAGTTGGCCGGGTCTGAGCGATCTCCTTTTTTGGGCACCGGTTGCACGTTGGCATCAATCCAAGTCTCCAATACACGCCCCAAATAATACGAAAGCTGGTACAAGCATGTGAGCACGGGAGACAACTCTGCTGCATATTTTTTGAGTACAACTGCTGGGATGCCATCAGGTCCACTACCTTTCCGGACGTCCAGTGATTGCAATTCGGTGCGAAACTCACACGGCCTAATTTTAATATCAGGCATCGTTGTGCCACAATGAGGTAATGATGGTGGCAGTGCATTGCGATGATTCGGGAGTTAGCCGCAAATAATTATGCCAGTAAATCAGCCTTTTCCTGCAGCTTATGAGCTAGTGTTCCGTCTGGACATCTCAGAGGTGGCAGCGAGAGCTGGCAGAAGTTGTGCTGCACGGCCTTGGCCAATCACCAATAAGTACGGGAGCCCGTAGGATGCGTTATAAGTTCGTGACCAACACGTGCATCGTGCTGGGCATCCGCTCTGATGTAATAAGCCTTCTTACAGGCCTTGGAAGCAAAAGTTATGTGCTTTTTGTGAATCAACCTCGAGATCCTGTAGAGCGCGGCCTTTGATCCAAGCACGATATACCGCTTGCTTACGCTAAACAGCTTTAGCACAGTCGCGATTGAATAAGAAGTTACGTGTGCCCTTACCGATAGAATACTGATTAGAATGTAGAGAATATAGTATTTCAAACTCATTACAATCTCATTAATAATAGCTACATCACTGGCCGATAGATCCCTGTCACTGAAGCAGCGCTGCTTCCAAGGGTCGCAAAGTAATCTCGCATACCGTCTCAATCTGCCAACCCATATTTCCAGATCCGGCGTTTTCCCACCGCTTAGCTTGTCCTGTGGCGGTTTGGCAGATATCAGGTAGTGGAGCTCTTACCACAACCGACGAGCCCAGTGGAGCTCTTACAACCTGTGGGTGGGTCGTGAGCACAAGGTCCAGTTTAGAAGGCGCTTGACTTGGAATATCTGCAATCCTGGTGGGCTGATCAACCAGTTGCTTTATGTGTGAGAGCGAATGCATAAGCAGAGATCCCTGCATGGTCGGTTTTGGAGGAACTTAACCACAAACTGTGGTGATAGCATTAAAGTCCCCCAAAAATACCAATTCTACATTAGTAAACCATACACCAAAATATACAAAACAAGGAGCAGAAAAGTAAATACAGGGATATTTTGTTTTTCTAACAACAACTGAAATATTTCACTTTGAGAGATAAAATTATGGAAGTAATTTGGGAAGTGATTAAGAATCCTAATCTAAATTGTCTTAGATTTATGTTTTTAGGGCAGATATTGGTGGCAGTTACAGATGGCTCGGTTAGGACACTTTTTACATTTATAATACTGATTGGAATCAAAACTTTTTATTTAAAAAAATACTGACGGCAAACTTGCGTCATTAATTTTGTAAAAAAGCGGCTATTACAAAATATAGAAACGCTCCCTAGTATTTTAGCCTCCTTTGCGTATTTATAACATATTATATTTTTCAGAAGTGTTTTTATTCATAAATCTCTTCACTACATTAATTGCTTATCTACACTTATAATAAATCTGTAGAGAGCTCAATTCTGTACATGAAATATATTTTCAAAATAACTATCAGGGGGTGATTAGTGATTGATACTGATGCCAAAAATGCAATCAGTAAATTTTTTGTCTGTCTGTCTGTCTGTCTGTGTGTATGTTCCTTATAGAAACAAAAACTACTCGACGGATTTTAACGAAACTTGGTACAATTATTCTTCATACTCCTGGGCAGGTTATAGTATACTTCTCATCACGCTACAATCAATAGGAGCAGAGTAGTGAAGGGAAATGTTGGGAAAACGGGAGAAGTTACTCCATTTTTTAAGCTTCCGTCGCGTGTGCAGCCTTAATGGTTAAAGTTACATAGAAATCCTGTATTACGGAAATACTTTACATAAATATGTCTAAAAAATATCCCGCAATAGCATATGTCTATCTTTTATGGTTGACTCACAATAACACGTGTAACTCCTAATAGCTTAGCAGTTCCGAGCATTCTGATTATATTTGTTTACTCTTACGTTTATAATACTCTCACTCATCCCTAATTTAAAAAAGGTAACATTATTACCTATTCAATAAAAAAAGAAATAATTTTGACAGCCATTTAGTGATACTTTAAAATAATTCGATTATATTATATTCACACTAAATAAATAAGTGAATACAAATTAGTGAAATGTCAAAAAAAAATATTGCTATATCTAAGATCGGTATTTAATTACCTACATGAGGAAAACAAAAATTCTAAAAACATTATAAGTTAAATAAAACAAGTTTCAACGGGTTAGATGCACTGATTTTATTTATTTATTGACGATATTATAAGCTATCAAAATCAACATCACATTATTCCAATAATGAAAATACGATGAAAATATCTATCTTCGCGTCTGGACTTCACCTTCACTTAACGTCAAGTGGGGTGGAGTCATTTGTCGGACCTATCTATTAAAAAAAAGCAATGGAAGAAAACTAGCACCCCAAAAAATTAAATCTCAATATACACATATATAAATTACGCGTCACGTTGTTTGTCCGGTATAAACTCCTAAGCTATTTAACCGATAACGAACGATTTTAATCAAATCTTCCGTGTGGAGTTTGATACAACTTGAAATATAGAATAGCTTACATCTCAATTTATAGTCGCAAATTATGGAAAAAAAACATATTGTAAGCGGCACAAAGTTCGCCAGGTCAGCTAGTTGAAATATATTTTTAATTGAAATTGTTCGCTACGAAAATTATTCACGCTCGTGCAATGTGGTATGTGCCACTGAAATTGATTTTTATAAATTAACCTTTGGTGGCAAACAGGCATACGGCCCGCCTAATCCCAGTCTATAGAAGTTTGCGATACAAAAAAACCTAACCTAACCTAACCTAACCCAACCAGCAAAATATTCTTCTACAAATGGCCCCCGTTGAGCCCTGGAACCTTATTCACCGACAAAAACACATCATGTCGTCTTCTGTAAGGTGGAGGTTTCTTCCCCAGACGGGCACTCCAATTAGTTAATTAGTCCAATGCTCTATGCCCTGCGTGTCTTAGCTAAATGAACGTATTCATAATTTTAAATCTTTAAAAACCAGAAATATAGCTTGTATTCTTACAATCGCGAGCATCCAAGACCTGTCAGCAGAAGCCTTAAGCATTGCAGTAAAACAACTGAAGCCCAAGTACGAATTTTGACACCTCCGTAATCGTATCATCATCATCATCAGCATATGTCCCCACTGCTGGGGCACAGGCATTCCCTATGGATAAAATAGGGAGTTCGGGCCGTGACCTACCACGCGGGCCCAGTGCGGATTTGTGAGTTCTAACGACTGCAGATGCAGCCGGGACCAACGGCTTAACGTTAAGCAAGGAGGAGCTCGAGATAGTAAATTTTTGGTCACCCATCCAATGACCGATCACTGCGAAAGTTGCTTCACTTTTAGGATCGCAGCCGAACGCACTAACCACTTGCGTCATCGAGCTCCTCGTATCGTAATCGTCAAAATTTGTATGAAATACGCTAGAACCTGACAATGCGATACGATTATGCAGCTGTCAAATTTCGTGCTTCGGCCTCTGGAATGCATGAAAATTCTCTTCCATCACGGCACTTCATGGTTCCAATCTTGTGTTAAAGCGTTGAATTACAAGATTATCCTCGGCTTATGTGAGGCCTTCGCGAACCCTGAAGAAACTTTTATGGAAAGGTCAGCCTATCTTTAGGATAATCTAGATTAGTAATTAAGTGTGAGAACTTCCCTAAGACTTTGGGCTTTAGACAGATAATTATACGGACTCACCAACCTCCCTAGCATTCTTGATCTGTCATCTACTTTATTTTTTGGCATGGCCTGTTCTAGTTTACATAGTTTTTTCCTTCGTCTTTAGCAGTTATATTTTCTTTAGATTTAAACATCAAGCAGTTACATGCTTTAAAATAATAAAAAAATATAACACTAAAATTGTTTCTTAGTATACTACCTCACTTGAGTTAGTTAAGTAGGTACAATTTATTAACTGTCCAACTTAAGCGCGGAATACCTTTACATCTTATTATGAGTGTCGTGTGGAAGAAAAACCCGATTTACTGTTCTTTGCGAAGCATTTCTAACAGCTGCAGTGTATATTTGCATTTACATTATTATGAATTGTGTTGTGTACTGTTGCCGACGCGTCTCCTAGCATAAATTAATATGAGTAGATATATTACTGTGTGTAAGTATACACACGCCATATTATTTCGTGTGAGGTTGTACGATTGCGATCATACTTTCTGCTCCAGATACATTGGCCCGCCCTCGCTGCGCTTCGGTGTAGAGCTGAAGTGTGACTACAGTTTTTGTTCTCAGGCTTGTATTATACACAATGAAATTCATCTATGATTCTTCTTATACCTTAAAGTCTCAGCCCGATCGGTTTAAAATTGACAAAGTTTCATGCAAACTTTCATTTCCTATTTTCATTTTCATTTCATGAAATGTTTCACTATCTATTGGCCACATCATGATGTGGTTTGGGCAGATCAATGATGAGAAATCGTTTCACGATATGGCCAACTAAACGCGTGGCTACTTCATGAAATGGTTAAAATTATTTGATCATATTGTAAAGTAATTACATTAATTACCGGTAGAGGCGCTGCAAACGCTTTGTTTATATATTTATATGGCGGCCGCTGCCGACAATGTTGTTTCTCGCAGTGAAAAAGTGCATAATTCGTTATTTAATGAGGAAGAAAGTGATAACAAAAGGGTTTTCGACGAAACAAATTAAGGAGAGTAGGGTGACTACGCAAAAGAAATCTATGGACTATTACTGGCTGTCAAAATATGACATTTTAAAAACTACGGTTAAGGTACTAAGTGCGGATGAGAATCAATGCCGTACAAAGATATACTGTAAAACTGTACTTCCAGGGCCCAAGAGGTGATACTTGAATTTCTTTTGTAGAAAAGGTCTCTTTTACTAGGTTTTTTTCTGGCGCTTCTGCCGCGGCACGCTCGCTTTGCTCGCTTGGCTCACGCGTTATGATCACAACACTAACTCACCTGGTGTGGACTTTTTTGAGAAATTTGTTTGTGTCATTCGGACTTAAATAACAATAAACAAGTTCTTACATATTCTGGATTTTTAATCAATATTTTATGGACACCCTAATTATACGATCCGGCCAAATGTGGATGACTAAATCGTTAAATGTTGACGATTTAATGATCTGGTCAAATTGAGTTGGCCACATCATGAAATTCTCGAGCATTTCATGAAGTGATCAAATCTACGATATGGCCACGATATATATATATATATATATATATATATATAAGATAAGATGTAATTTATTGCGTGTTTTTTTACAAGTTAAGATATGACGTTTCACACGTTTTTTTTGGTCCGCCTTTACCCCACCCCACTCCCTTGGGGAATACGAACGGGAATATACCTTCTAACATCAAATTTTTACGGTCTTTATTTCAGGTGAGAAAACTTCTAAGAAGGACTGCTCGATAAATCACCAAGCATAGGTAATTATTGTTTAATAATTTGTCAAAACGCCAACAAGTAACTACTTTGACGACCTCCGTGGCCGAGTGGTTTGTACGCCGATGGTGTCTCGCCGACTCGAGAGGTCCCGGGTTCGAATCCCAGTGGGGGCAGATGTTGGTGTGATGAATACGAGCATTTGTACTCCAGTCATGGATGTTTAATATGTATTTATATATAAATATACTTATATATGTACAATATATGAATTCTATCCGTTACCCTAGTATCCCATAACACAAGCCTTACAGTGCTTTCTTTGGGGCTAGGCTAATTGGTGTGAGTATTGGAAATATTTATTTATTTCATTTCCTCGCTTGCGTCATCATCGAAGCGGAACCTTACTTTCATTTGGTTGAACTGAGCCAAACTCAAGGGCATGGGGTCATGGTCATGGGGGTCATGACCCCCCCCTGGGCTGGGTACAGATGGACCAAACCCAGGGGGATTTTATTTAAGTACTTTCAATATTTAATATACCACGACTATATGACCCCCCCCTGGCGCCAAAGCTGGCTATATGACCCCCCCCCCCTGGCGCCAAAGCTGGATCCGCCCTTGGCCAAACTGCGTTCGAATAGTATAATTACGTGAATCAGTTAACATCGAAGGGATTTGAAACTAATGGTGGTCGATTGACCATTCTCCCACCTACGTATAAAATGCGTCATTACGAACATGAGCAATATGCAATGATACGAGTATACATATATGTTCGGCGTTACGGTGGGGTGGGCCAGATATATTAATTGCTTAGCGGCTTATTATTTTAAGATAGAATCGGTGGAACTCCGAAGATGTTTCTAATATCCTTGAATTTGGCCACTGTTAATGAGAAATTGACATTGGGGTACCAGTTACTTCATCTCACGGAGCACCCCCACTAGAGTCCGCATACAAGGGCAAGCGCTTACGCCAAGCTTAAGTAGTATTTTACCTATGCGTGAGGCACGCCCACAGACGTCGCGATACATCGTTTCATTCGGTAACCGAGCGTTGGTCGAACTACTTCTCTCGTTTTCGTGTTAAAAAACTGTAAAAAATGCCGTACTGTGCAATTAAATTGTGTGGAAAGTCGAGTACAACTTCCAGTCTTCAAAAAAATGGTATTACTTTTCACTGGTTAGTTTAAATACTGTATTAAATTGCTGTTAATTGTATTTATTTTTTGGTGAACGCGTTGATGTCTTTTTACACTATCCCTTTCTCGCATGGGCTACATCATATATGCTATCTCGCTCTCACACCGGCACGTGTATTGCTAGTGACTCAGACGCAGCTCATGTCTCAACGCGTAAGTTTATCGATAAGTTTGTCAGCTATGGAAATGGAAAAAATAAATAAAAACTATTTATTTCATCGTATACAATAATAGATGTCATAAGTATACAACCAACAGTTTTTATTTGACTTCAAACATATCCTAATAAAATTGAAAAAAACGCGAAAATTTGTATGCATATTTGTTACTCTTTCACGCTAAAACGGTTAAACGGATTTGTATGAAATTAAGTGCGCATAGTTTATGACCTAGATAAAGATATAGAATTAACGATATTAAATACCCTAGATACACCACGAGCGCTAAAAATGTGTCCCAATCAAGAAGTGCTTGAACTCCACTCAAGCACTTCTTAGTACACAGTAACACGCGGACCGTTGAAAAGTCAAGATGCCAAAGAGTTCCGTGAAAAAATGCAGAAAAATACTAATAGTACGTAAAGTGTCGTTTTCTCGACGGGTATCTAATTAATGTTTTTTAATTAACGCCTTTAAAGCAAGTTTTATTGTTGTAGTACTTACTATATACTGATTTAATTTAAAATATTTGTGATATTCAAATGCATGGTCGGTTATACGTCGCCCTTAGCCATCTCTTTTCTTCGCGGTCTGTACCTGCTATATTGCTAACAGCGCATTCAGAATTGCGCGTGAAAAGTCAAAAAAATAAGGTCTATATTCTTTCACATATAATAATAAATCGTAAAATTTTACGAACTTGACGCATGCATTTTAATTAAGACCTTATGCCGTATGCATTAAAGGTGACTTTCAATGTTTAAATAAGGCATTATATTATTTTTGACCACGCGATCATCTTACGGACCTCCGTGGATCGTCCAATGTACCTTTTGGACATGTTTCGGCCACGATTTTGTTCGTGTTGTTGTATCTAGGGCAGTTAATATCGTTGCATTAATACTTCTTGTCCTGGACGTGTTTTTTTTTTTGTGTTGCTTATGTATAATTTATTATGTAGTTACTAGTCGCGTCATGTAATTAGAACGCTGGAAGAAAGTGGGGAGGGTATGATTACGCATTTGCGCACCAAAGTACTAGGCCTCTATTCTAAATTGTTTATCGATAGAAAATATCGATATTTTCTTAAATCGATCTTACCCTCATCACTTCGCTGCACTGAGTATATGATCTGACCTTGACGCGTCCAATCACAGCGGGGCTGACCTCCCTGCACCCCACCGACTTTGGCGATTTTGATTCCAAACAAAATTTGTGTGATGCGGACTCTAGTGGGGGTGCTCCATGCTTCATCTGGAATAGCGGCCGTTATGTAAAAAAAAATGATAGATTAAGGTGTTTCGGGGGCGGAGTTATTTTACTGTCTAAAGATTTCCGCCTAACCGTGACAGTTATTCCAAGATCGACTACTGCCAATAAAAGAAGGGTTTAATTAATCAATTTGTAACACCAGGTAATGAAATTTCGTTAATTTCTTCTACAGAAGACTCCTCCAAACAATTGCTATGGTAAAAGCTGTGTTCCTGTCAAAACGGCTTTTCAGCTTTGAATTCGTCCAAATTATTGTAAGCGGTTCGAAGTTAATTATGAATAAAAGGTTAATAATACGGCTAAAGTTCTTAAAGTTCTTCGTGTGATCTTTAATTTATTTTTTATTCGTCACATTTATTTCGTTACAGTTAATCAAAACAGAAGTAAATTATGAATCTTCGAAAATACCGACGTTAAAATAGCAACAATTTGGGGCTAAGGTAAACATGATGCGAATGCTTTGTGATTTGATTGTACCACTGAACGTAATATTCCGTCAGTTAGACAGATAGATCGTTCCCTATTACACCGTCTGCTGGACTATGCTATTATTAATACTAATTTCGTATTACCGTTGAGCAGAGGGCCACAAAGGATTGCTCATTGCGTAATATGCACGTAGCGCTGTTAAGGTGCTGTCCCACGATCTGTGTTGTCGCGGGCGATGCTGCGTTGCCAAACGTATGAGAACTCTAACGTTCGAGATTTAGCAGTATCTATACATGAAATTTTTGCGCTTTTTAAATCAATCAATACTACCGATTATTGTTTTTACGGTTGTATGTACATACCTACTAGATCACAATCTTTATCTATGTTTGCTATTGATGGATAAGTATTCCATAGAAACAAACTTACTCATGGCAATATTGTACCATTTGTTCAGTTTTTATTATTTTAAACTATAGCTACTTTTGCTCAAATATTATATCTTCTCACCTTTCCATAGACTTGAGACTATCAAATTTTATTTTTTAAATATTTTATTGTTGTTAGCGTTAAGTCAAAGAAAAAAAATACTCAGCCTTTTCATGTTTTTTTTCTATTTTTACTAACATGGTTTCTTTGTTTGTGGTATTGTTAACCGTAATTGTGTCGTTTATTAATATTTATTTACATCAACCTTAGGCCCTTTTTTTATAACGCAGGTAAAAAATCTTTTTACAGACGACGGCGCCTTTAAGAGGCACACCGCCGAACGGACCTCACACCTGGCTCCCGCAAGTCTTACGGACCCCCCAGTGGCTACCCACTGAGGACCCCGCAACTCTTACGGGCGCTTTACAGCATAATATCCGCTAAAAAAGTCCTGCGAATACCTCTACACTGCTTAGTGCGGAGCCGCAGGGTCCCCGTTAGGGATTCTACCACGGCTCCGCCCCCAGCAGCTTCCCGGCCTCGCCGGGGCTCCACGGCAGGGGTTTCCCGCGGTATGTCGGGGACCCCGCAGACGTGCACAGGTAGGCCCGCGCGTGGGGGCTGGGTACGCGGCCTACTGCCCACCATACCGCCCCCCACCAACCTTAGGCCCTGCCAGAATATCAGCGCCGCAGCGGCCTTGGTGTCGTTGTGGCATTGAGCTGAGGCAGGGACCTAGTTGACCTTATTCTGTGTTTTTAATTTATGCTTTTTTATTTGTCAACGTTATTGGGTCAATAAATAATTTCTTTCTTTCTTTACGAGGTAAATAGATATCTCGTACACTTTGATATGAGATTTGAACAATGTTGACTATTTGTGTCATTGTACAAAAACCAAAAATATTATCAGAAAGTAAATAAATGTCCAGTCCACAAACGATCAACTCAGTGAGGACAGATTCATTATGCCATCACTAAATGTATCCTTATTCGTATCCTCGTATCATCACCTCATATCATGTGTAGATACTGCTAATTCTCGCACGTTAGAGTTCTCATACGTTTGGCGCGGCCTCGCCCGCGCCAACACAAATCGTGAGACAGCGCCTTTAGGCTAGGCTAAGGCTATAACGGTATAGCATAGCCGAACAAACTCCTCCGTGCTTCGGAAGGTAATTTAAGCCGTTGGTACCAGCGGCATGTGCAGTCGTTAGCACCCACCAAACCGTACTGGGCCCGCGTAGTGGGTCACCGCTCAATCTACCGATCCCATCCAAAAGGCAGGTCTGTGCCCAGCAGTGGGCTTATTAATAAGCTGATGATGAAACTATCGTATTTCGCTACGTTTTTATTATATTTTACTTTTATATGAAATATGGAAAACTCGTCACTCGTCCTCTGAAAGTTTTAAATATCTAATACCATTCATAATATTTTTGTCCAATTGCAGAAGGACGGATAGTAGATACTTATTATATTTGTTTCTGAGGTTTTCACGCACATCACTCATTAAATAAAACTAGTTTAAACGGGATAATGCACGAAACTTTATTTATTTATTGACGTTTCGTAGCCTTTACAAGCTTCGTCGTCAGAATAAAACTTTTGTTTAATTTGTCGAGCTACTATAATAAATAAATAAAGTTTCGTGCATTATCCCGTTTAAACTAGTTTTATTTAATGAGTGATACCTTCGGAAGGTAGCTCGACAAATTAAACAAAAGTTTTATTCTGACGACGAAGCCTGTAAAGGCTACGAAACGTCAATAAATAAATAAAGTTTCGTGCATTATCCCGTTTAAACTAGTTTTAGATACTTATTAGTTAGTAATAGAGTTCTGATTCGGCCTCTCTGGTACGGGACCCTACAAACTTTAAATTCAAAACTTTTTAACTGTCCGTACATTTGATATAGGTGCTAATTAAAGACAGAATTTTAATTAAAAAAGGGACATAGACACTAGACTCACTCACTCCTTTCGTTAAAAAACGAAATGGCACAAAATTAATTTCAACGCACCAGTTGGATCGGAAGTTGGTCCGAGCGGCCAGTCGAAGTTTAAACGGAAATCATCGGGAGCAAGGATCTCGATGAAATAGTACTATTAAGCTCTCTACTGACACAAATTATTGTTCGAGTGAGTAAGTTCTTAAAGGTATAATGCGATTCAAATAAGAATAGGAAAGCCAATGACCTCCATCTGTCAAATGTCGCTTGAAAAGTACGGCTTGCAAAAAAATCTTGGAACCCTTTTTTAGCACTCAGCTAATTATGGAATAAAAACCAAACATTTGTGAACAAACAATAACAAATATTGTTAATTAATATTGGTTGATAATTTATTTTCATTTATTGAGCTTTGACTATGAATGTTTGATAACCTAAATCGTCAACCAAATGTCACTTTAAGTTGCGTTCAGAAACTCGATTTAAAACTTTGGTTTACATGTTCGTATGTGACCTGGTAATAGTGCATGATTATTCATAACTACTCCGGCGGTAATGCAGAGATGAGCGGAATTGAAGAGCTTAATTCTGATTAATGTTTTTTCTCGCACAGTCTTAATAAATAAATATTATGAAAGGACTCCACCAAAGCAGAGAAGTATGCGGTGTATTGTGTGCTGTGCGAGAAGATATGTTTTTCAGCTCGGGGGACTCCACTAAAGCGCAGATGTGTGCTGTGCTAGAAGAGATGTTTTTCAGTTAGGTTAAAAGGCGTTGAGTTCTCAGCGGGGCTCTGCGGGTTGCTGGCGGGCGTGAGGGGGGAGAGTGACACCGCTCACTGCACGCCGCTCATATCTCTCGACTCCACTGCGCGTCGTCAGCGCACAGCTCACATCTCTCGACTCCACTGCGCGTCGTCAGCGCACAGCTCACATCTCTCGACTCCACTGCGCGTCGTCAGCGCACAGCTCACATCTCCGCTTCCATCGCGCCATACAAATATTACACATCTCCGAATAGCGATCTCCACTGAAGCTGAGCGGAGAGGAGATGTGTCAATAACACAATTCTATTGCCACGTTCACGTCACGTTAAGCCGTTGGTCCCGGCTGCATCTACAGTCGTTAGCACCCACCAAACCGCTGCGCCCGCGTGGTGGGTCACGGCCCAATCTCCCTATTCCATCCATAGGGAAGGCCTGTGCCTCAGAAGTGGGAAAATTAATAGGCTGATGATGATGACATGCCCTTAACACACCACGTGGGTCGCGATTGACTAAACTTAAAAATAATAGTAGGTATTACTATTGTAATAAGGGTCTAAAAGTTTTAACACCAAATTTCAATACTGAATAAAAACAAATCTTATTTTGGTTTGAAATTGTGTAACGCTATCAATGTTAGTTTGCGATAACGTTGGCTCTGATACTTCTTTAACCTGGCAAACTATTTTCGACAGCCTTGTTTTCTTATTAAGTAGGTCTCGCCCAGCTACCTAGCTAGTTGCCTCGTTAGGTTGTGAAGGAAAAAATAAAAAAAAGTTGCCTAGCCCCCATCCGTCATACTGTTCGTATAGGATCTACGTTACAAAATATCTTTACAACGCAATAGTATCTTTGTTTGTCCGTCCATAAGTCTGTTACTATTTCAAGCACAAACGATTCACAAGCGGCTGAACAAAGTTCATAATTATTGGCATATTTATATGCCAAAAAAGTACATAACGAACATAAAGTAACTAGTTAGGTTACTTTATAATCTGAAAATATTATCTCGATACATATGTATATACGTATATTCTTTATACACAGAAAAAGTCTTGGCTTCTTACTATACAATTCACATTCCCACCCTCTTACAACCTTCTTCTTCTTCATGTTCCTCTCCAATTACTGAAGGTTGGACATCAGCCTTGAAAACCTCGCTTTGTCCCTGGCGAGGTGAAACAATTCCGCGGCGCTCTTGACAAAGTCCACTCGCGGATGTTTCGAAGCCACGACTTTTTCCGACGGCCTACTCGACGTTTCCTCGCAATTTTTCCCATCATATTGAATTGCAGTAAATCGTATCTCTCGTGTCTGAAGACATGACCGAGGTAGGCAACTTTTCTTGTTTTGATGGTCTGCATCAAATTGCGAGTTTGACCGACACGTCTTAGAACTTCGACATTTTTAACTTTTTGAGTCCAGCTGATTGAGAGCATGCGTCGGTAAGTCCACATTTCGTAAGCCTCAATAGGTCTACGAAGGTCCTCTTTAATAGTCCAAGCTTCGCAACCATAGAGGACTATAGGCCAAATGTAACATTGAAGTAGACGAGGTAGACTTACAACATGGGATCCTTTAAAAGGGGCGTGAAGGAGCAACACGCAGGCCGGCAGGGTGAGGATGGCTGGTGTGGCAGGTAGAACTTCTGTATTAGCTTTTTTTTGTGTTTGGACTTCACCATCACTTAACATCAGGTGGGGTGAAGTCATTTGTCGGACCTATCTATAAAAACAAAAAAAAACATTATACACAGAAAATTTACATGAAACAATATCTCACCGATTAAACTCTGGGTAATCAATCACATTGTGAATATAATACAAGCAAGGTCATCAAGGTATGTTATTAATGGTTTTTATCGATTATAGCTGACCCCATGAACAATTTTTTTGAGAATCGCACACAATCGTCACATTTTCCGGGTCTAAAAGTATCATATGAGGAGCTCGATGGCGCCGGTGATTAGCGCGTTCGGCTGCGATCGTTGAAGTTAAGCAACGCAAAAGTTGCTTAACTGTCATTGGATGGGTGACCAAAAATCTTCTATCTCCAGTTCCTCCGTGCTTCGGAAGGCAAGTTAAGCCGCTGGCCCCGGCTGCATCTGCAGTCGTTAGCACCCGCCAATCGGCACTGAACCCGCGTCTTGGTTTATGGCCCAATCTCCTTATGGCTCGTTATGGCCCAATATCCCAATCCTAATCCATCCATAGGTAAAGCCTGTGCTTCAGCAGTGAGGACATTTATTGGGCTGATGATGATGACGATGTAGGTATCGTAGGTCTCAATATTTTTTGAATCATCTAATCCGTTGATCTTAATCTTAATCTTTATCATCTTAGTCGTTTTGCAGAATTCGGTAACCTATATAGAATTTTTAACATTTATAATATCAGTAGGATTTTAGGCGACTTACACACCGGCTCGACTCATCTTCGTACTAGGTTTCTGGATCTGTACAAATTCTTTACCAAGTACCTACCACTCTTGTCCCGCTCGGTTTCGGTGGGGTATCGTTTCATTTCCCTCCACGACAACGGCTGAATAGAGCCGAGGTGCGAGTCTCAGAAACGCTCTCTAGTTGAGCCGACACCCTCAAGTTCGAGTGGTCTAGAGGCTCTAGACGGAGAGGAGACTCCCCCCGTGGCGAGATGCCATCCGCCTGGATTACCTCTAGAGGCACTCGCCAATTCTCGGCTTGAGGCCCCCTTAGGATCTCGCCGTCCCCAAACCCGATGACGCTGTAAAGGTCATCTGCGACCAACAGCATACATACAAAAAAAATACTTCTCATTAATTAAAGTGCCGTCTCGTCGGGCGGGCAGACGACCGGTTCAGTAGCACACGGCACAGAGAGCTGTGTATCCGCTCGGTGTAAAATCTGTACAGATTCGGTACAGAAACCAATACGACTTCAAAACCTTCGAAAAATGAGCGTACTCCTTCCTTAAAGGCCGGCATCGCATTTGTCATACTCCAGGTGTTGCAGGTAGACGCGGAAGAATCCCTAAACGTTCCCGCGGCTTCGCACTAAGCAGCTTAGAGGGTGTTCGCATTATGCCGTAAAACGCCCGTAAGGGTTACGGGGTCCTCAGTGGGCAGCCACTGCTGGGGTCGTATGCCCCTCCACCCCCTATTATATAAAAAAAGAAACAAAACTAAACGCGTCCGCTCCGATCCGAAGAAGAAGTGGCCTAATTGTAGCAAAATTGCAACTTAGCAGAATCGTAAACCCCGGTAAGGATGATAGAAAACGCTTAATGACGCAACTTTAATACTGTAGTATAGCAAATGAACATTATCGAATCCGTTAGATTGTTGTCTATCAATAGGTTTACGTTCCATAAACACGCTTATAATAAAATATTGTTCCATTAGCTATCACGCGAAATAGAGACCATATTTTATAAATGTTTCCCGGCTCGCTGGCTACCGTCGGCGCAGGCAGTTTACTGATTCATGGAATCCTATTACTAACACCGTCTAATGAAATTTCAGATACAGGAAAGCGGAAAAGGATCGCATTTCGTGCTTCAATCGTAGCAAATCTTGATTGCTATTGTTACCTATTTTTAATGAGTTTTGTCGTGCAAATTGTGTAAGTCTTCCACTTACGCAACTGCCGCAATTAGGCTTGTTGAAAATATATCGATGTATCGATATTTTTTGTTCGATATATCGATATTTTTTGCCGATATATTTTGATTCGATATATCGATACAAAATAACCAATATCGAAATTCGTATCAAAAACGATATTTTTTTAATTTTTAGCGGCATATCACGATCTAACTAAATTCGTATCTGGAAAAATCGTAACTGGATCTCAGATTAATGATATTCAACATATCTATGATCTGTGCTGTATTTAGTATTGTCTATGTCATCATTCGAAAAAAGGGTCTATTTTTAGGGAGATAATTTTCGTTCCATTATTATTCCGCGTGTCATATTTCGTGAGCTACTGTACGATATTTTTGGGAAAATTGGTCCGATATATCGATATATCGATGTTTTTTTTCGCGATATATCGAAGCCGATATTGATATTTTTTAAAAGATCGATGTATCGATATATCGATATTTTTTTCAACTTTCGACATCCCTAGCCGCAATGCTGGCTGGTCATAGAATGGGTGACCAAACATTTTTACAGTAGACTTGCAATAATCTGACGAACCTTTGCAGGGTAGAAGAAAAATCTACGCAGTCAGGCATCAGACGGAATTAGAACTCACACTTATCGCCAGGTAGGCAAATGACCCCATCTGATGTTAAGTGATGATAGAGTCCAAACGCAAAGGTTGCTGGTACAGAAGTTATAAACTGCTACACCAACCATCCTCATTTTGCCGGCCCGCATAAATACTTTGGCGACCTCCGTGGCCGAGTGATTTGTACGCCGGGTTTCATGGTGTCGCCGACTCGAGAGGTCCTGGGTTCAAATCCCGGTGGGGGCAGATGTTTGTGTGATGAATACGAATACGATGCATTTGTACTCCAGTCATGGATGTTTAGTATGTATTTTCTATATATATATACTTATATATGTACAGTATATGTATTCTATCCGTTACCCTAGTATCCCATAACACAAGCCTTATAGTGCTTACTTTGGGGCTAGGCTAATTGGTGTGAGTGTTGGAAATATTTATTTATTTATTTATTTTTCACGTCTCTCTTAAAGGGCCCCAGATTGTAGGAATGAGGGAACACATGCGCGGGCAAAGAATTCCACTTGCGAATAGTACGATAAAGAAATGAGTCACCAAATTTCTTTGTTCGTGTAGGAATAGTTGCCGGTAACAGTAAGTCAATGACAAAGAAGGCCAGCGCGTGTAGTCCTCTGAAGAAAAGGTGGTGGAGAGAGACCAGAGGGACCTTCCGCAATCGGACGAACTATCCACTCGGCATAATTGATTAGTGCGACCGCCGGGATGGCTGAAGGTTCGGGTTCGAATCCGTCTGATTTTTCAAGTAAAATGTTCTGTCGATGTGAAAATCTAGCAGTTTAATGGTTAAAATATAATAACCGATAAATATTTTAAATTTGTGTACTCAATAGCTTGTTTGATAGCTTCCTTAGCGTGTTTTAGGTTATCCTGACGCATTCATCATGATTGCTATGTTTCACGTTTGTAAGTACCTACATTTCGCCGAGCTTGCATTTACGTAGTGAAATGTCCCGCTGCTGCGCTGCGAGGATTGGGCCTCAGATTAAATCATTTTATTACAGGTTATGTTGATTTATAGTTATATTTATGTCATGCACGCTTCTAATTATCTAATTGAGGAGCTCGATGGCGCAAGTGGTTAGCGCGTTCGGCTGCGATTGTTGAAGTTAAGCAACTGTCGCAGTGGTTGGTCATTGGATGGGTGACCAAAAATTTACTATCTCGAGCCCCTCCGTGCTTCGGAAGGCACGTTAAGCCGTTGGTCCCGGCTGCATCTGCAGTCGTTAGCACCCATCAATCCGCACTGGGCCCGCGTGGTGGGTCATGGCCCAATCTCCGTATTCCATCCATAGGGAAGGCCTGTGCCCCAGCAGTGGGGACATTAATAGGCTGATGATGATGATGATGACGCTTCTAATTTGGCAATAAGAAACTCAGGTAATTGGCTGACTTGCGTTCAGTCGGGCACGCTCTCTCGCCGCGGCTACACTTCCCTTCAACTTGTAAATATTTAACGTTTTTCTAGACAAAAAGCCCTGTGCGTGTTTTTAGATAGTGCAAAAATTACACGGGAACTACATATAAGAGACAAGACAAACGTGTCATTTCATTTGTAAGTACAGTTTAAATATATTAATGTAAAAACAGTAGGTGATTACTTATTTTGACAGTTACTGACACCGTTGATACGTGGGGGCTAAAGAACGAGATGTAATATGCTTTATGCATGAGAGTGAAAGAGACAATTTAGTGCGCTTTATTAGCGGCTGTTGCCAAGGGAAGTTGGGGCGGGGACTACTTGTGCAATTGTAAAATGTAAATAATGTTGGCGTATAACCTGTCTATATATCTTTACCAATATTATAAAGAGGAAAAGTTTGTATGTAAGTATGTAACGAATTGGCTCAAAACGTACTGGACCGATTTTAAAAAATCTTTCACAATGTGAATGCTACGTTATCACTGATTAATATAGGCTATAGTGTATTTTCAAAAAAGTTAGGGTTCCGTATGAAAACTTCGATAATGTAACCCAACGTGTGTAAAATTTACCAAAAAAGTGCATTATATCGCGTACGCTGCGGAAGTCATTGATAATAGAGTATAGTGATGTACTAAAGTTTTATAGAGAATTCCAATATCTACAAAAAAATCCGCGATACCATATGTCTAACTATTATAGTTATGTCACAACGAGAGGTCCCCTGTTTGAGGTGTTTCACCCGCGTTAATTTGAAGAAAAAGGTAAATAGAGAACTTTTATAAGATATATAAAGAAATTGGTATATGCATGTGTTAGTCTCCTGAAATTTTAAAATTGTCCAATTCAATTGCAAGCTAAGAGTAAAAAGTGAATGTCACGAGTGATCTTAATAATATCTTTGTCCAAAATATCATCATCATCATCAGCCTTCTCTATGGATGGAATAGGGAGATTGGGCTATGACTCACCGCGCGGGCCCAGTGCGGATTGGTGGGTGCTAACGACTGCAGATGCAGCCGGGACCAACGGCTTAGCGTGCCTTCCGAAGCACGGAGGAGCTCGAGATAGTAAATTTTTGGTCACCCATCCAATGACCGACCACTGCGAAAGATGCTTAACTTCAACGATCGCAGCCGAACGCGCTAACCACTTGCGCCATCTAGCTCCTCAAAATATAACCAATGATAATTAAAGAGAGAAAATAGCAACCCGCTTGCCGAATTTCTTTTTCACTGCTTTGCAAGTCCTTCCATCGTCAAATTAAGAATTGACGGCAAAGCTTTTCGACCTTCTAAAATGCTTGTTCAGAGTCTAGACAAATTAAAAGATTTATTTTTTTCATTTTAACTAATTAACCTTTCGTTCTTTTACGTGATTGCAATTTAAATTGAAATACGAATCTTGGTAGTGATTTTATTTCCCAAATTTTCTAACATAGCATATAAGCAAAATTGTTACTAAGACTGAAAGGACCACATAGTAAATAAATAAATAATTATTATTTTTATTAAATAGGTTAGTAAACGCGATCTATTAACTTATATATAAATGTAAAACTGTCTGTAGTCCAGTCAATGAAGGCAAAACTCAGCTACAACCTCCGATTTCGTTGAACCTCTATCGATTTTCATGAAAACCTTAAGAAACAAAAGTGACATAGTGCCAACTTGCGCTTTTGCCCTGGGGTAGATGCCACCTCTTCCAATAAAATAACTCAAGAAATCGATAGAAAAATAAATTCTAAGCAAAATTTGTTATATAAAGATTTTGGAATAAATCATTACTTTCTGTGTTATTAAAGACAAAGATTGTGATTTTTCGTGATAAAAATACATGTTTTAAAGTGGTTTTTATAAATAACTCAAAAATTATGAGTTTTTACAAAAAATATATTATTACCAAAATTAAAGCTAATAAAAAATCAAACAAACCCCTACTTTGAAAAAACTTCTAATATTAATTCAAAGTGAGCTATAGGAAATTGTACTTATGTATATTTTTTTCGGCGAGTACTTAAATCCAAGTATTCAAACCTTAATAACGGGAAATCAATGCATTTTATGACATATACTTCCTGAACACTTTTTAAAGTCCTTGGAAATACCCTTCTAATGAGCACTGTAGAAAGTTAAGAGTATCAAAATTGAGCAAGTTATGATAAAAATAAAATAAATAAAAATATAAATATTTCCAACACTCACACCAATTAGCCTAGCCCCAAAGTAAGCACTATAAGGCTTGTGATATAGGATACTAGGGTAACGGATAGAATACAAATTCTTTACTTATATAAGTATATTTATATAGAAATACATAAATATTAAACATCCATGACTGGAGTACAAATGCTCGTGTTCATCACACAAACATCTGCCCCCACCGGGATTCGAACCCGGGAGTCGGCGACGCCATGAAACCCGGCGTACAAACCACTCGGCCACGGAGGTCGTCAAAAAAATAAGATGACACTTTCGTTTTTTTTGGAAAAAACAAAAAACAAACCCTTTACCATTTCCACAAAAATTCAAATTAATGGTTATCCGAAAAACTGCTTTAAAACATGTATTTTTATCAGGAAAATTACCAACCTTTGATCTTTAATAACTTAGAAAGTATTGTTTTTTTCTAAAAACTTTATATTACAAAATTTGCTTAGAATCTTTCTCACTATCGATTCCTGGAGTTGTTTTTATTAAAATAATTTTTACCCCCGAAAAGGGGTGGCATCTACCCCCAAGGCAAAAGCGCAAGTTGGCAATATGTCACTTTTGTTTATTAAGGTATCCCCCACCTACTCACCAATTTTCATGAAAATCAATGGAGATTTAACGAAATTGGAGGTGAAAACCTTCATTGATTGGACTGCTGTTGTGATGTTTAATTCCCCTCCACTCACGGCAGAGCACCGGGGGAACAATAAAAGAAAACCAAAAAATTAAGATAATGTTATAAGTATATTTTATCCACTTTAGATACCAAAGCATAGGAATTCAGTAGTTTTAAGTTATTGCTTATATAAATCAACAAGTCTAACTATGTTTATTATTTATATAATAACTATGTTTCACTAATTATAAATATCTAAGCTGAATACAGTAGTTCAAAGTTAATGTGTATATAAACCAACAAGTTGTCATGAAAGGTTATAATTATAAGAATATCAGACATTCATAACACTTTACCATGTACTTACAATATAATACTTACTAATATTTTTTATCCACAAATACCACATAGACTAGACTGAATAAGCTATTTAGTGGATTTCAGAGGTTCTACGGCTCGTTTGATCGATATTGGTGACAAACTTAGTTACTTCTAGTTCTCAGTGAGATAACCAGTGATATAGATATATGTAAATATATGGAAATGGGTAAGTCGGGGTCCAACCTCGCCTGGTGGTTCCTTTCCACGTTCGCCCGGGGTTAGTAGAGAAATACCTTGATTATGATAGGTTAAGCTGTGTATAATCTGTCTGCTGTTACGGCCGGGTTACATAAAACCGGAGAGCGGCTGGCAAATAAACTCCCGCGTCCCTTCTGGTCCGTGCACAGAACAAAAGTCTCCTTTTTAGTCCTCCAGTATTTCTTGAGGGGAACGTACAAGCCTGAAGTTCACATTGAAAAAATGATCAGATATGGGGAAAATACATAGATTACCACATCTGTAGTGGGTGAGGGAGTGAGGGATATTCACGGTCAATGTTTACACTTTAAAATTTGAATCACTTCAGGACTGGGGCCCGTCCCACCGGGTTGAAGGAAATCAATTCCATGTTCACTAACTTGACAAGAATGATTAGGTATATTTGATGACAAGAATCACTATATTGTGCATAATGCAGTTCAATTAGGGCTAGGAGAATAAATATGAGGTCAGATGATAGCTTACCGTTCGAAATATGAAACTATCCGTAAGTATTTTGTTTCCTATCACAAGTTACCGCCTTATTATTGCAATCGCCTTGCGAAGGTTCGTGTTCGTCCACCTACGATACAGAATATCAACAGAAAGGTTATTTTCACAGCCCAAACTTGCAAATTATGTAGGAAAAAGAGCCACTCCAATATACCTACGAAACTCAGTTCGGTTAGCGACTCCGCGCTTTTTCTGCCAATATCCTTCGGGATATAAACTTTTCGGATCTATCTCACGACTCCGACGACAGTAATATGCCGTTTATTATACTTTGGGCAGAAGAAAAGATGAAAAGTTAACTGTACCACAAACAGATTGTGAAATTTTAAAAGTTGTTTTGACAATTGCTCATAGATGATAGACGGATCGTCCACTCCCAAACATGTGTCTATGATTTGTTTCCCACTTCAACTGAAGGCAAAGGCCACAGTCAAACAGACAGCCGCCGCATTCGAGACGAACCGAAGAATAAACTCAAAACTATATACCTACGCTCGCCGTAAGCTGAGGAAAAGGGAATACCTACCCAAATCAGCGAGGAAATTCAATTTCGAGTAAAATTCAAAATCGATTAAAAACAGCACCCGATAATGAGGACTCAAATCGATCTGGGAAAGACTATTCAAAATTCAACAACTGTCAAACTCCATCCATTCATCCACGCGCCCCCACAGAGATTCCCCGCCTGATTACTTTTTTTTTTTTTTTTTTTTTTTATAAGTCTCAAGGCGAATATTTTAGTCGAATAGGAAACTCGACTCTTCCCTCAAGGCTACCAACCCAATCAATGAAGTTTGACAGCTACGCTGACGTAAGCGGTTCGCTATCATAGACAAAACAGCTGTCCTACGTGTGTCAGTGTCACGCTCTGTTTAAAAACAAACACTACACTGTGCCCGCATCTTTGTAAGGCTGTATATCAGAAAATATTTTTTTCTGTATATTTGATGGGGTCAGCAACGTTTGTCGGGCCCCTAGTTAGTTTAAATTTCAATAGATATTACAAAAAATGTATGCAGCCAGATTTAAAATTTTATTTAATCTACCATTATTTTTATTTATTTCTACTGCTATCGAACTTTATTCCAAAAATAATACTGTCCCGTGTAGAAAGAAAATTCTGAAACCCTGGCTGATACCGGGTTTGCTTTGTTGCATACCACACAGGGATAGATTACATTACAAGTATAAGATTAATCCAGACAATATCATTTATGAGATTTCCTATAAAAGTTACCGTAATCATTGTAACTTCTGACTTAGTAAAATTAAAACTTTATGAGAAATCATTGCTTACTACCGAAAAAATAAAGCTACAAAATCTATTATTAATCATAGTTCTGTGAAAACTCCAGCGGCAACACTTCTTAGTAAGGATAACGCAACAGACGACATTAATCATTATTTTTAAAACATAGGTGAAACCCTGGCGGATAATATAACTAAATCGAAAGACAACTTAGAACCTAAAAATCACGATACTGGGTCAAATCTTAACTCCCTAGTTTTATTGCCACCCGATGAAGACGAAGGTAGAATCTCTTATAAACGGACTTAAGAATAATAGTGCTACTGGCTGGGACTCCATACCTGTTAAATTGTTGAAATAAGCTAAACATATCTTAGTGCCACATCTGACAAAGCTAATGGAACTTTGTTTTAACCAGGGTATTTTCCCGAAGGTATTTAAGTCCATCATTACCCCTGTTTACAAGAACGGTGATTGACACTGTGTTAATAACTATCGACCTATTTCTGTTTTCACAGCACTATCTCAAGTAATGGAAAAGGCCCTGAATAACCGTCTCATTAACTATTTAGAAAGTTACAACATATTATCGTGCAATCAATTTGGTTTCAGATCTGGCAGGAGCACTGAGGACGATTTTAATCATCTCGTTGACTATGTTGCCTTACATTTAGATGCTAAAAAAAATGTCTAGGTGTATTTCTTGACTTAGCCAAGGCTTTTGACACTGTGTCGATCCCCGAACTTGTGAAACAGCTATATCGTATTGGTATAAGAGATAACGCTCTAAATATGTTTTCCGATTTCCTTTAGGAGCGAACACAGCAAGAAAAAAATGGTGAGATGCACCTGCATACATGGCGCCGTGCGGTTACGGGTTTTTTTTATTTCGATCGAACCTTCTTGGAAGCACTTTTGACCTATACTTTTGTCTCACTTTAATACAAAAAAGAGACGAAATATGTAGTTCTAATTTTCACCACCAGCACGTAACACCATTTGAAAATGCGCGCTATTCTTATAAGAAAAAGTTTGCTTCATTACTTAAATTAGGTACAGTACTGTTTTTTCGCAAATGTGTTGAAAAACGTTGTATGAAATTCTTGCGGAATTGGTATTTACAAACTCGTGCCTATGGTAACTAAAACGTGCCTCGACTTACATTCCTCTACTCGTTTGTAATAACCAACTTACCGCACTATTATCATTAATAACTATCAACAGTCGGGGCGTATTTAATACATATTTCTAAAATGGATCAAATTTAAAAATAGGTCCCGACTGTAAAAATAGCCTTTTTCCTTACTTAACAGAATTTCAGACTAGTAAACTTGCTTGCTTGTTTTAAGATTTTATCTCAATTTTGAAGCAGGCGGGTGTTTTGATTTTTTTAATTTATTATTTATTTATTTATTTTTATTCTTCATGCACATACTGTACAATGGCGGACTTAATACCGTAGGCATTCTCTACCAGTCAACCATAGGGTGTTGGGGAGATTTTAGTGGCAGGGTGCACAACTGAGGTGGATATCACATTTAAAGAAATATTAATTTTACTCATAATAAATATAATAATATAATAATAACATACCTATATAAGTAAATATATACAAATAATATAACTAAACATATACATACACATACATACTTCATATAATACATACATGACGACAAACTACTTAACGAAACGCCTGTTCCAATAAAAAGGTTCGCAGCTTGGTTTTAAAGGAATGTTTGTTGGGGGACATTCTACAGTCTAGCGGGAGTTCGTTCCACAAAAGTATAGTTTTGACGAAGAAAAATTTACTTTTTTTTAAAGGTTGTTCTCCACCGAAGCAAAGGATATCTGTATTTCCGGAGATGTTACGGTAACATAGCCGTTAGGTAGGCTTTGTAGGCTTGTACAGTTGATCAATCAGCACAAGAATCCTAGTCCAATTAGCAAAACCACTGTTCGAGGCTCGGTTTCAATTTCAAGCTGCTAGTTTTGAGTTAGATACTGTTTCGAGGAGATTAGACGTTCGTTTGTGGCACAGTTGATTTGACATCTAGTTTAAGGGTATCGGATTATGTAATGTATGTAAGCAAGGAGGTACTCGAATAGTAAATTGTTGCCGGGTGATTGTAACAACGTTTAATAGACATTACGATTCGACTGGTCAAACTGTGAATACGCGATTTTCGTTTCCTACGATTCCCTGCTGAAATGTCTTCAACATAACAGTACCCTTAGTACGAGTTTAACGATTACGAAAGTAACGATTCAATACAAATAAACAGTGATTAAATTATATCATTGAATCATTTGGGTCTTCTAAAATTTTAAGAATATTTGGTTACTTTTCACCAAAGTGAACATATAAACATAATTTACAATTACGAAAACTATGATAGTTTTCGTGAGCGCAAACTAGTACTAAGGCTACAGATTAAAAAAGTTTTATAGGTGAAGTATACTACATTACACTAAATCAACTTAATAATTACAGGAAGTTTGTTTTTCATTCCTATTGATATTTACTCATTCTTTTATTAGGTTTGTTGTGATATCGAAAACAAACAACGAAGGCTCAGTACAAAATTCCGTTGTTTCCCTTTAAGTAGGTACTTAAAATTCTCTGTAAACAGTTTTTTTCTGTATTGTCTCGGCTTTGTGGCGTTAAAAGTGCCTTATTTATTTCTGATATTCAAAACGGAAATGCTAATGTCATAATAATATGGTATTCTTCAATATGTATTCTTTTACAATAAAGTTTGCAGCTGACACATTCTACCTTACTCTTTCGTTCCCAGTCTAGCATGGGAGACCTACACAATAAATATCAAAAAGCAATTCGAAAACAGCGTCCATGTCCGTGGAAGAAATCAATTTCCTCTAATATTCCGGAGCGGAGTGGTGGAAATGAATCACTTATAAATTTTAAGCGGCAAACGGTTGAGACAAATGAACTTGCACGATGGCTAAGTTCCGTTTTGTGAAATGCGTCAATAAGGAACCGCGTAAAGGCCGATTTACATATCGGCGAAGTACCTAGATAGAGCAACACGTCCGACACGCGGCCAGGAAAGAAGTGCGCATACACAGCTTTGGGCATACTCACGATATAGTATGTACAGGATTTTGCGCTGTATCGTGTCATTGTTTATGTGTGAGTGTCGTGATTATAGTTTTGTTTTTTGCATATGTACGTTAAACAGTTGTTCTGCCCCGTAAAATAACTGAATGATTTCAATAGTATTAATTATGTCGTTATGGTTACTCCCAAAGCAACAATAAAAAGCGTCACGCACAATTTTCCCGAGGTGTCACTCGTGTTTTTGTGAATTGAAGCACTGACACGTATCAGGGGGTCTCTCTTTCTCCGAAACGAACTTTCGATAACGAAGTTCAAATGAAATTAAATTTACTCAATTTAAGGTTATACTTAATTTGAATGATAAACTATGAAATTGAAGCTTTCTTTGAGTAGACTTAAATCTCAATCTATATTCCGACGACGAATAGTTTTATAATTAAAAACGAACCAGAAACATAGTGAGAAAAGTGCGAAGTTTTAATCGAAATTTCGGTTTTCGTTGAATTTAGAGTAGGCCACCAGCTGTGATAACGCGTTGTCGGAGCTGTAACTTTAATGAATTGTGTGAATCAACCTTTAGTAGTGAGAGTGTAGATTCATTCATCATTTTTATATTTATAAAGTAGATAGTAGGAACAAAAGGATTTTTGAAATATTGACGCTAAGCAACCGCAGTTTTAAGACGTGTACAATGTTAGCGGGAGTTGTGCTCAATCGATTAACGGCCGATATAGGTACCGAAAAAAATTCACCAATACCTAATAAAATTATTTTAAAAACACATATTAAGAAAATACGTACACGAGTAAATATGTATTAGACTAAGGCACTTACCTGTATAAATTGACAATTTAATTCAGCACTCACGATCCATTTGTTTGTCGCGAAGTTGGAGCAATAATCCTTTTGCGCGCTGATAAAGTGGATGTTACAAGGTGCGCGAGACAAGGGTCTTAGGACCCTCTCCTGTACTGAAGATAAGGCGAGATACCTACCCTCTTATATAAGTTGATACACATACGAGATCGGAATATGTGCCTACAGCTCCATCGTAACAAGCTTGTCGGGAAGTACATTTGAAACTCATATTGGATTAATGTTTAAAGTATTATGAACGAAATCTTAAATGAAAGGATAATCTTTACAATGGCTGGTTCATGCGTCATGCTCGTAAAGGATTCTGCCAGCTTGGATGAGTCCCTTGCTACATTGGGTACTACTGTTTTTCATTAAATTTACCTTTAATCGTACATTTCTTTTGTGCCTAAACAATAGGACACGTCATTCCTAAATTTTGTTAAATCAGTTTTTGGAGTTTACTCGAGAAGTATAGAATTTTAAGAATCGATTTGCATATATAAGGGGCCCGGTATAAGAAAAATGTGAGGAGTAAAATCTATTGATGAATGACCTCGTTACGTGTTTGGTGCGCATCCTATGTCGCGCAACTTTGACAAACAAAGATGACGGATTGACATTAATAATTTTTTTAAAATCTGAACTGAATTTAGATATTGTTTCTGATAGAGCAATGGGGACAACGAGGTTTGGTACAACCATTGATGCGGTATTTTCAAGATTCGTGAACCACGTGTCTACGAACGTCCATGTGTCTTATTTTAGTTACCATAAACCACTTGTCACTGTAATTAATAATGCAGATAATGTTGATTTAATTCATATTTAAAAAATGATAATAGTCTGATAATAATAATTATATAATTTATCAACATTCCTAATAATATATTTATGCACATCTGAAATTGACTATTGTAAAAAGTTTAATGTAAAATATTTCGTCGATTAGTTATAATAAATGTATATGAAATGAATAAATATATATTTATATATGCATATTATGTTCATTAATTTGTTAATTTAGCCTTTCATACAGTATCAATCTCTTTTAAGTTAAATAAACTGTTTTTGCGTCTGGTTAGACTATCGAACTTAAGGAGTAAACTCCAGTCGTGCGACGGAACTGACACACATAATTTTTTTTCTTTTTTATTTTATAATCATAATTTTGATATCATTTACATTTGTAATGGAAAGTGACTTAATGAGTTATCTCTTATTAAAGTCATTTTTCAATTTGACAACTTTGTATATACGTGTTCGGGGTATCAGTCTGCGTGGGGTTTTAATGGAGAAATACACCTTTTTAAACTAAAATATTTTATTTTACTCCACAGTTGGGCACAAAGTTCACTTATATTTAGAAATGTTCAATTAAAGTCAAAGGAAAAAGTATAAAAATGTTATTGTTAAAAGTATCTTAATATGTAATTAACTGTTATAAAAATGTTCCGAATTTATGTTATAATGTTAACGAGTACAACTAATTGCTACCGCGAAATGTATTGCACTGAAATGTTAAAGTGCACGGCGGACTATGGCCCAGTTACCGCGAGCCGCCCCGTGCGTCATCCTAATATGTCGCAATAACTTAGTGTTCGGTTTCGAACCGAACATATTCCCGAGGGAGAAGAAAAACATAAAGATATCCAAAGAAATGAAAATTAATAATGTAACAAAATTATAAGCAATTTTCTGATTACAACCTAAATGAAAAAATAAAAATATACTATCCTTAAATCAATCGCTAAAACTAATAAGAATTATGTATAAAGTCAGGTTTATTATCACTAGGAACTGTTGTTTTTATTTTCATTCACTAGGTATGTCACTAAACACAAATCTTTTGGGAATGAAACCCGGCTTAGAAGCCTTTAACTCACTTTCACTCTTAAATTCACGCACTCGCGCACTTTTAAGCTCACTCAATTCACTTAGCTGGCACATGCTCGTGGAGCGGGCGGGCGGCGGCGCTGGCACCTCGGGCCGCGCCACCGCCTGCCCCACCGGCGCCGGCGCCGCGCCCGGGGACGGAGGCCGCTCCACCTCCGCCCGGCCGCGGAGCCAAAGCCGCAACCGACGACAGGCTACCACCACTCCCAACGACCCTGCTACTCCGATGATGCCATACAACAATGTGTACTGGTGTATGTCATGGGATGACAGGATATCGGAATCCGATTGCAATTCGACCTCCTTTAGTGACTTTAGCTTCTTCTCTATTTCCTTCGCTAGTAGGTCGGTGTCGTCACTGAAATCGTGACTCATGTCAGACTGTCCCATACTTATATTGATTACGTCGTTGATCGGAGCTATAAAATTTACTTGTATGTTATCTTTTACGGTCAATGTACTTTCGTGATTTTTGTGAGCGAATACAGTAAAGTTTTCTGTTTTTATTAAACAGTCACCGTCGATATTGATAAGGCTCGGGCTCGTCACCTGATGCGCGGTAACTCGATCCTTGCATATTGTTCGAACTTGACACTGCCCGCAACATATAAACAAATATGAATTTATTTTACTTAGCGCGTGCCATTGACTTTGGCACGCGACAATGTTTGTTTTGCATTGTTCGAGTCTCTCTTCGTCTCTTACGCATAGGTCTTTATCATCTTTTAATTTATAGATGGGACTGTTGAAGCGGCAGATAAGTGTTGACGAGTCTTTTGTTAAACAGTTTCGGAAATCCTCTTGAGACACAGGAATAAAGGAGTCTTTCTGTAAGCTTATTGCTATTTGATTTGAAGTTGGTGTTATCTGTCTTAAGTATCTGCCAATTCTCTGTGGTATAGGTATGATTTTGTACAAATCATATGTGTCTCGGCTTATTAGTGGTATTTTTATTTCAAATATGAAATATGACTCCGTCATTCTGGCTTTGATTTTTAATAGTTTATATATGTCTTTAAAATCTGATTGTATATTATGTATGGGAATAGTTACGTCGGCGGATAGCAACCCGGAAATTGTGTTGAGCTCTGTTTGTAATTGTTTTGGTGTCAGCAAATGTATGTTAAAATGTTCATGATAAATATCAGTTACAGTATCAAGCAGAGTTTGCTGAATGTTTTCAAGAGTATGCAACATCTGTTGGGTAGATATTACTGATAAGGTGAAGTCTTCATTGAGGGCAATTTTGTTGACCTGTTTTTCCAACACAGTAATAGTCTTGTCTACGTTGTTTAGATGTTTATTTATAATTTTATGGTGTCTTGCAATCATATCTTCCGTTCGTTTTAATAAATTGTATTCCGATTCGATTATAGATGTTTGATTCTTCCACAAGGTTTGTAAATGGGCTTGGTTTCTTTTTATCTTTTCTATATCTCGAGTGTATTTTTCTGCGAATCGTTCGTCTAATACACCAAACAGCGTATTTGCAAGGTATCCCACTCCATTGATAAGACCTCGACGCTGTCTGGAGTGCCGATCAAAGTGCTGATTTAGCAACAGCTGGTTGTAGTATTGTAACTCGGCGTACTGGTGACTCAATTGTGGTACGATCATATTACATTGATTGTCAGAACTTAATGTTTCGCATGTTGTAGTTAAATAATTATATGCCTTTCGAAATGCTTCGAACCCTTCCCAATATGGAGACATATCATAGTATACTACTAGATTCCATGTATCTTGACTTAATTGAATGTTGGCTATTGGATCGAAATATAGAGTTCTGTTATTGTTTAATTCTGTTATGACACGAGAACAAAGTGAGTTTGTAATTAATGAAAATAAATAGATCAATGTCATAACGATTGTAGATAATGTTGACTTTTTCTTAATATGGCGATAATTTTGTTTTGTTAATGTTGTTCCATCTGGTACTTGTAGTTTTGGTTCAGTGGTTGTTTCATTTGACTTAATAGGCAGAACTGATAATTTAATCACTGGTCTTTTCAAGAATCCGTTCTTTGTTTTCAATGTTACGACTCGTACGTAACCGTCTGAACCGGGGTGTGTTTCTATAACTCTGCCGATCGGCCATTTTCCCGCCGGCACATTATCGTCCTGGATTACAACTATGTCTCCCACACCGATGTTTTGTTGAGCTCGTGTCCACTTTCCCCGCACTGATAGTTGGCTAAGATATTCTTCCTTCCACCTCTGCCAAATTCCTTGGAATATCTTTGTTGTTAAATGCCACCTTGTACGGGCGTCTTCGGCTGTTTCTATAACTGTGACGTCAGCTCTTCCAGTTAAGAAGTGTGCTGGTGTTAAGATATCAAGATCTTCGACATTTTCTGTAAGAGCGCACAAGGGTCTAGAGTTCAAGCATGCCTCTAGCTGCGCCAGTATCGTAGTGAATTCTTCGAAAGTGAGTTTTTGCTGCCCAACTACACGCTTTAGATGATGTTTCAAACTTCGAACGGCACGCTCCCATAGACCTCCTGAACTAGGCCAAGATGGGGCTGTGAAGTGCCACTCGATGTTCATGTCAGCCACCTCCTTTAAAAAGTTTTCATTAAATGTAAGTTTGATCTTCTGGTATTCCTGTTTCAGTATGTTATCGGCTCCAAGAAAGTTAGTGCCATTGTCACTGTATATGTGTTTTGGCGCTCCTCGGCGTGCAGCCATCCTCCGCAGAGCAGCTAAAAATGCCGAACTTGTTAACTCCGATACTAGTTCTAAGTGTACGGCCTTAGTTACCATACAAATAAAAACGGCCACGTAACCCTTTGTTGTTCTAGCCCCTCGGCCTTTGTTTAATTTCACCTCCATGAAGCCGGTGTAGTCAACTCCAGTATGGTAGAAAGGAGGAGCGGGGTTTATTCTGGTTTCTGGCAGGTCTCCCATGAGTTGTTGTTGTCGTGTTGGGTTTTGTTTACGGCAGGTTACGCAATTCCGTATGTGTCTTTTGACGAAGTTGAGCCCTCCGGTGATCCAATATTGGTTGCGTAGTCGTGCTAATGTAATGGTTGGGCCCCCATGGAAAGTTTCCAGGTGAGCTTTGTTTACCAACAACGTAGCTAGTTGATGATGAGATGGTATTATTATTGGGTGCTTCATTCCGAATGTTAGGCTGCTGTGTCTTAATCTTCCACCGACTCTCAATATACCTTCTTTGCAAATAAATGGATTTAAATTTAATAATTTACTGTTCGATTTGACAACTCCGCGATTCTGTAGACAGTCAATGTCCGTTCTAAATTCTTTTGCTTGCACAAATTTCACAATAATAATTGTAGCTTTATTTATTTCTTGCAACGTGATATGTTTAGGTAATTGCTTACGCTGAGGGTTCATTACCCGTAGTATCCATGCAATTATACGAATAATAAATGTTATAGAATTAAACTTGTGCAATAACGAGCTGATAATATTTTCATTGTATTCTGTTTGTATCATATTTATTTGTTTATAATATTTAGGTCTCAACTCTAAGTCTGTATTGTATTTTGGCTGTTCTAAATGTTGTATCTCGTAGGTAGGAAGCCATGATGGGCCCTCCCACCATAATGTATTTTCCTTTAATTGCGATACATATAAACCTCTGCTGGCTGCGTCGGCTGGGTTCTCGGACGATTTTATGTAACGCCAACGATCGTTCGGTAATGTTTTTGTGATCTTTTCAACTCTATTGGCTACGAACGGTTTCCAACGGCTAATTTCACCTTGTATCCAACCTAGTGTTACCATAGAGTCCGTCCAACCCCAGACTTCCATGAAACGTCGATCAAGTGATTGTTTGATTTTTTCTATTAACTTTGATAATAGTAAAGCGCCGCTCAACTCTAATCTCGGTAGAGATACGGCCTTTTTAAAGGGTACAAGTTTGCTTTTTGCGGCTACAAGGGTTACCTCCGGGCGGCCTTTGATCTGTGCATAAACAACGCATGCATAAGCTTCTTCAGATGCATCACAGAACCCATGTAATATAATGATGTCACCTGTTCTATATCTAATCCATCTCGGTATTTCAAATGTGTTAATTAAATGTATATCTGTTTTTAGTTTAGACCATTCTTTAATTATGTTTTCTGGCACCATATCATCCCAACGGAGGTTAAGTTTCCATACTTTCTGAAAAATTAATTTGAGTTTTGTTGACAATGGTGTGAGCCAACCGAGAGGGTCAAAAAGCTTTGATATTTCCGATAGTAAATTCCGTTTTGTTAGTTTTTTGTCTGTTCCAGCCATTTTACATTGAAATGTAAAATTATCTGTTGTTGAGTTCCATCCAATTCCTAATGTTTTCGAGTTGTTTTCCGTTTTAAAAGCATACATTGACTCGTTACTGTTAGTTTTTTGCTCGATACTAGACAATAATGCATTCTCGTTGGAAGACCATTTCCTAAGGTTCATCCCGCCTGAATTGAGCAATGAGATAAGTTCTAAAATTAATTTCTTCCCGTCTTCAATAGAGTCACTTCCACTAACTACATCATCCATGTAGCATGCGGACTCTAGCACCTTTGCAGCTTCGGGATATGTATGACGCTCATCTGCTGCCAATCTTCGCAGTGTCATCATGGCTAAGAAAGGCGCAGCTTTTGTGCCATATGTAACTGTGGTTAAATTATACTCCTGTAGGGGAAGTGATGGTGATTCCCTCCATATTATTTTTTGGAGACTTTGGTCTTCTTCGGAAACTAATATCTGCCTAAACATCTTTTCTATGTCGGCAGTAAACGCGTATCTGTACTGCCGCCATTTTAAAAGTAAACTCTGCAGGTCTTGTTGTAGATTAGGGCCGGTGTGCATTAAGTCATTAAGACTATAGCCGGAAGATGTTTTGGCAGATGCGTTGAATACCACCCTGCACTTGGTGGTTGTAGACTCTTCACGTTGAACGCCATGGTGTGGTAAAAAGCATTCGATAGAAGGGGTTTTGTTAGAGTTAAGCCTCATGTGACCTAATGACAAGTACTCGCTCATAAAGGCTTTGTAGTCAATAGATAGTTGTAAATGTTTATTAAATTTCTTTTCTAAGTTCCGAAATTGTGCTATGGCCATTTCTTTTGATGATCCCAGTTTCTTTTCAACATCTTTGAGAGGCAACCGTACTTCATAGCGTCCATCATGTTTCCTAACTGTTGTTTTTGTATAAAAGTTTACACACTCCTGGTCTTCTACCGATAAGTTCGACTCCTCGTTAATTTCTTCAATATTCCAAAAACGTTGTATGTCAGTTATATTGTTTGTTAACACATTGCAGTGGTATGTTCTCGCATTACCGCATAGCAACCAGCCCAGCTGTGTTTGTTGTGCGACAGGCTGCAATGCATCTTCGCTTTTAATTATTCCATTCAATATTATAACTGAGTAGATGTCTGCGCCTAATAATAAATCAACAGGTCTGCTTGTGTTAAATTCAGGGTCAGCTAAATTTATGTTCGATATATGATTCCAGGACGGTTTTTCAAATGTTTTGTTGGGCAAGTTTTTAATTAAATTGTTCATTATTAATACTTCCGCATTGAATGTAAAGTCGTTGTACAATGAACGACACTGAATGTTAGACTGACCCTTACATGAGTTTTCTTTTTCTCCGACACCAAATATTGTTCCCTGACATTTTTGTCTCTTAATACCTAGTTGTTGAGCAGCCTTTTCCGTTATTAACGAGATCTGTGATCCCTGGTCAACTAAAGCTCTCATTTTCATATAAGTTCCATCTATGGATTTCACATTTAGTATTGCTGTTGCTAATAAAATTTCCGAGTGATTATTTTGCGAAATATGCGAATTCGTTGATATATTTTCATTGCGACAGTTCGCGTTCGATGACCGCGAAGTAGACGCTGGAGTAGGCAAAATCGGTGTGCATGCGTCATGCAATATAGTGCTATGATGTTTTGTGCATTTACGACACGTTTTCGTAGAGGTGCACGAACTTCCGTTATGACTAAATAAACAATTAGTACACAACTTAAGTTTATTAACTGTTCTTAATTTTTGATCGGATGGCATCTCAAGAAAGCTTTTGCAGTTATATATACCATGATCTCGGGAACAAAGAGGACATTTAAAGTTAGATGAAACGTGAAATGTTTTGGCGAATGGTTTCATGTTTCTTTGTTGAGCGTTATTATTTTTCCCTTGATATTGTTGCGGCCATTTACTTGTAGTAAAATTTTCTCTGTTGAAATAATTGCTCGATTTATGTTGACTGACTTCTTGTTTACGTCGAGAAGATTCAAGGGCGGTGAATTTTCCCTCTAAAAACCCTAAGAATTCACTTAATACCGGCAGCTCACGGGGATGTTTTAACGATTCTATATAGTCAGAATGGGTTTCTGGGTCCAGCTTTTGCGACAAGAGATGTATCAGTAGTGGATCCCATGTTGAAATGTTGACATCGAGATTTTTTATGGCGTTAAGAGTTTCAGTGGTGACGTCATGCATTGTTCTGATTTGTCTTGCCGACTGTTGTTGCATATTAGGTAAGCTCAGTAACGAGTTAATGTGGGATGTGAAGATGAGCTTTTTATTGTTGAAACGATTGTTAAGGATGTCCCAACATGTATTGTAGTTTTCAGAGCTTATCTGGAGATGCAGTATCAAACGTTCTGCATCTCCACGCACTTTACTTCGTAAAAACTGCATCTTTTGTGCGTTTGATATCGATGGGTTGTCGTGTATGGCTTCTCGGAACAAATTCTTGAACGGAACCCATTGATTATAATTTCCACTGAAAATTGGAATATCCAACTGAGGTGTCGCCTTTTCCCGGTGCACCATAGAAAATATTTTTGTGTTGATTGCCCTTTTTATGTTTGTGTATTTCTTTTCGTAAAAACTGAACTTTCCTTCATAATCTATGTTTTCTTCACTGCTTTCACAAACAATTTCCCAATGTAATTTGTCTACTTCTGCCCAACGAGTTTGTAGAGATTTTAAAGAATCTTCTAGTTCCCACTTTTCTACAATTGCTTCCACTTCGATCATACTAAGAGTTCGTTTAAAAGCCATGAAGTTTGCCTCTTGTTTGCGTAATAAATTGCTAATTAAATTATTAGAATCTTGATTTGTCTCCGGTTTCGGCAAAAGCTTACTACTGTGAGCTTGATCTAATGTTCTAGTTGTTTTTGACATTGTTCGTTCCTGTGTTGCAGTTTCGCTCACTAACGAAAATTGTTCAATATAGCTCCGAGCCTCGTTATAAAACTTCTCGGTTTGTTCGTAATTATTTTCCTGAAAGTAAGTATGGGATGCCTTATCTAAAACTTCATCTTCCAGCCTGAAGTGATTGTCTTGAAACTCCTGCCAATAAGAATCAAGAGTCTCTAGACGTCGTTTTATGTTAGCGTGAGTCCTGCGAGTAGAGGAGTCCTTTTTAAAGTTGATTAGAAGCTTATTCATAGCATCCATTATCTCACTCTGTGTTACCATGACACCTTCCAAAACTCCAACACTGGCGTTTGTTCCTTCCATATCTTCCGAGTTGATTTGACTGAATTAGGACAAGAGAAAAAAATGGAAAAACCTTACTTTGATTTTGGTGTGGTGGAGGTTTGCCAGTTAATTTACCAATTAACCAGCTCCAGGCGCAGGAAAGCAAAATCCAATATGGTATGTGATCTCCGATTAATACACGCACACTGTACACCAATGTTCACTGTTCTCCACCCCAATTCACGAAAAACGCGCGCGAGGTAGTCGCTCGAAGGACCAATGTTCGGGGTATCAGTCTGCGTGGGGTTTTAATGGAGAAATACACCTTTTTAAACTAAAATATTTTATTTTACTCCACAGTTGGGCACAAAGTTCACTTATATTTAGAAATGTTCAATTAAAGTCAAAGGAAAAAGTATAAAAATGTTATTGTTAAAAGTATCTTAATATGTAATTAACTGTTATAAAAATGTTCCGAATTTATGTTATAATGTTAACGAGTACAACTAATTGCTACCGCGAAATGTATTGCACTGAAATGTTAAAGTGCACGGCGGACTATGGCCCAGTTACCGCGAGCCGCCCCGTGCGTCATCCTAATATGTCGCAATAACTTAGTGTTCGGTTTCGAACCGAACAATACGAGTAACACAGGGAGAAAAAATTGCGAACCTAGTTTAGCTTTTCTACATTGTGTAAGTGCTTGGAACAGCCTATTTTATGCCACGTTTGAAGAGCGGTCTCTACCTCGGATAGAGAATTTGCTGCTCGGATTGGAGCGCCCATCTGGGGGAGTAAGCTCCACCTTATAGAAGACCCCAGTTAAATAACACTACCTTTTGGTGGCGTTGTGTTTCTGTCAGTAGATAAAATCCAGGGCTCCACGGGGTAGAGGATTAGGCAGGGTATGCAACGGTACGAGTGATATTTTTGGTATCGCCAGCGTATAAGAGGAGCTCGATGGCGCAACTGGTAAGCGCGTTCGGCTGCAATCGTTGAAGTTAAGCAACTTTAGCAGTGGTCGGTCATTGGATGGGTGACCAAAAATTTACTATCTCGAACTCCTCCATGCTTCGGAAGGCACGTTAAGCCGTTGTTCCCAGTTGCATCTGCAATCGTTAGCACCCACTAATCCGCACTGGGCCCGCGTGGTGGGTCATGATTCGATCTCAATACGCATCAAATGTCAAGAAATTTTGTTTGATTTTATTTATTTTGAAGCATTTAACTGCTAGATGTTTAAATCTAAAGAAAAGTTTACTAGAAAAAAATCCACGCGGACCAGGCAGCGAACGGGACTCGATTCCGCACCCTTCGCAATCCGGGAAAATGCACTGATCATTATGCTACCACGGCCCTATTCGCGCGTCGAAATTTTCCTAGCCTTAAGCTGCAAGCATCTCTTCGCATTGTAGGTAACTCACAATGTTAAATGAATATTTTTTCAAGTACTAAACATTTGAAAGAAGAAATAGCAATTATAGTTATGATTTTATTGATTTTTAAGCATTTAACTGCTAGATGTTTAAATCTAAAGAAAAGTTTACTAGAAAAAAAACCACGCGGACCAGGCAGCGGACGGGACTCGAACCCGCACCCTTCGCAATCCGGGCGAATGCACTGAAAATTTTGTTTGGAAAAATTTTAGTTATGGTTACGTCCGTTGTGGCCCTATGCAATTTCCCATCTTAACTTTTTGACATTGACGCGTACCGAAATGGAATTCAACTATTCGAATTAGATATTGGTTCGTGCTTAGGGTACTGGTATCGTAACTATATGCTGTAGGAATACACCTTCGGCCATATCTTTATTGTATTTTCCACAGAACACCAATGACGTATAATGTTTGGGCTTTATATACACAGCCTTTTTCGTATAATAATACAATCACGCCTTAATGCTCGGCGCTAAATATACAGTGAAGATAATGGTATAAAGTAATTTTACTTGTGTGAAATGAGATTTCTGTTTTTCCTCCTATTTCATATACATTACAAAATCTCATGTCTTATGGTAACAAAATTAAATATCAGGAAAATAGACACATTTAACTGATGGTTTCTTTCAACTTATTTACTTTCATTACATTAGCTAATATTAACAATTCGTCATAAGATTATATTTTGATTATTAAGCATTTTAAGCATGCATAAGTAGCATGCTTATATCAATCTAAAGCAAAATTTTACAAGCTGTCTGGAATGATGCAGCTGCGGTGCGGGTTCGAGTCCCGTCTGCTGCCTGGACTGCGTGAATTTTTTTCAAATAAAATCTTTGATCTTTAGATTCTTTCAACGTATTTACTCAAATAACATTCTTATTGGTAAATAAATAGTCATTGAATGCCACTTGTTAAAACGATGCTTTCGGACTATATTGACGTTAAAAGGGTTAATTTTACGTTGTTATGTATTATTATAAAATGTGTTATTATAAAATTCAATTGAAAATTGCGGCTGTCTGATGAGCAAGCCATTGGCGAAAAGCGACGGAGTGTTATTACGAAATAAAAAAAAAACATTATAACACACGTTTGTTGTTTCAGAATCTTTATTAGCAGTTTTAAAGCATGGATTTGGATAAAATACTTAATACGCCACTAAGATTAACACTAACTGTAACGCAGATTAATTTTTAAAGATTCCGTACAAGCTAATTGTTATTTGAAATAGGTCACGGATTCATAATTAATTACTCAAATTCCTTAATAGTTTTAAAATATAATTTCATTCATCTAGTAGTATCAAAACTTATCTAGTTAATTTAATGAAGGCTTAAGTATTTTTCTAAGCACTAATTCAATTAATGCTGTCTGATCCAATTTGCCTTTAAACGAATGTAATATTGTTGCTTCTGTCATAACGTCATAAGTAGGTAGGAAAAATATAGGACAAATCTTTCAATAAGTCAATTTGAAGAAAGAATAAATAATAATTTCATTTCATTAAATCGAATAGGTAAGAATCTGGTTTGTTTATACAATTATATATAGATTTAAAAAATAAAAAATGTGAGAAGGCATTTTTTTTTATCTCAATTTAGTATATTATCTCGCGCATTGTGAATAATAATAAAGAAATTAATAGTTCTACGTGTTACATTTTCACAACTATTAAATAGCTGATATAATTTTTCAAATATTTTGATTTCTTTGAATTTATTGGTTTAAAGGTAAATGCCTTACTTTTTGTACATATTTATCTATTGTATATGAACGAAACTGACTGAAAAAGCCAGCCAGCCAGTAAAAGGAAATGAAGATGGGCTGGCCAGATAGGTCGCAGAAACAATGACCAATGAGGAAATATTGAACTGGAGTGGAGACCCAGAGTAACTGGAACGTAGGCAGACCACCACAGAAGATCTCATGAAGATAGCTGGAAAGCACTGAATAAGAACATCGTAAGACTCAGCTACAGGGTGGCGCAAAAATATCTAATAGATAGATAGATAGATAAATCATTTATTCCCATCAGTACAGCACACAAATTTAAATAAACAAATAGAATAATTAATTACTAGGTATGTGCCGCAACGACAGAAAAAGGCAAAAACTCAGCGATACCTTTGCTCTAAGAGCAAAGCACTGGTTTTCAGTTCTGCCTAGAAAGCGCGTAACGCGAAACGACATCGACGTGATGTGATTAATTTATTATTAAGAGAATTAAATTAGATTATATTATTATTAAATTAAAAAGATTATTAAATTATTATTGTTAAATTATTATAATATAACTATACATATTATTATCATTCACCAAAAATTATTAATTATTACTGTTGTACTGTTATTACTTTTTTAGTATTTAGATTAATATTGAATTTTTGAATTAATATTTACCCATCAGCATTTAACACACACAAATTGTGACACACCTATTAGAAAGCGGCAGAAACCGCTACCATACGACCACATGTGGTAATTCCTAACCTTTGCATTTCTAGTAATATTAATTCTAATTGCTTTTTCGGAAAATGTTATAATAATAATAAAAGGTATCATACGTCAATTATATTTAACATAGTATGTGAACGCGAGGGGAGCCCGATGGCGCAAGTGGTTAGCGCGTTCGGCTGCGATCGTTGAAGTTAAACAACTTTCGCCGTGGTTAGTCATTGGATGGGTGGCCAAAAATTAACTATCTCGAGCTCCTCCGTGCTTCGGAAGGCACGTTAATCCATCGGTCCCGACTGCATCTGCAGTTGTCAGCACCCAGCAATGCGCACTTGACCCAATCTCCCTATTCCATCCATAGGGAAAGCCTTTGCCCCAGCAGTGGGGACATTAATAGGCTGATGATGATGATGATGCTAAATGCAAACAGACAAGCAATGGAGATCGATACTCCACAGCACGCACAGCACGATTTCATATTGGCGATTTGGCATTGCCAGCAATATCGCCCAATATAACCACCCCAGATTTCTTTCTTTGGGGCTACTTCTATTCTTCTATCGTCAACCTTAGGCCCTGCCAGAATATCATCAGCGGTCCTGGCGTCGCTGTGCACTATGCTGAGGCAGGGACCTAGTTGGCCTTTTTTTGTTATTGCTTCTGTTTCGTGTAATCTTATTATTGAAGGCTAATAAAATGATTTCTTTCTTTACTTGAAGCCGCGGGCTTATGCTAACAAGCCTCAGACAATCACAGCATGATTTCATTTTGGCGATTTGGCATGGCCAGCAAGATAACCCAATATAACCGCCCCAGATTTCTTTTTTTGGGACTACTTCTATTCTTCTATCGTCAACCTTAGGCCCTGCCAGAATATCAGCGCTGCAGCGGCCCTGGCGTCGCTGTGCACTATGCTGAGGCAGGGACCTAGTTGGCCTTTTTTTGCTATTGCTTCTGTTTCGTATAATCTTATTATTGAAGGCTACTAAAATGATTTCTTTCTTTCTTTCTTCCTTTACTTGAAGCCTCGGGCTTATGCTAACAAGCCTCAGACAATCACAGCATGATTTCATTTTGGCGATTTGGCATGGCCAGCAAGATCGCCCAATATAACCGCCCCAGATTTCTTTTTTATAAATGTACGGATCCCCTACATTAAATGATAGATAAAAATGATATTTAACCGTTTATTGATATTTAAAGTTACACGTTAACTTATGTTAAATTATTGCTAAAATATAATGATCAATGAGTACACGTCGATTACTGATTGTGAACTGATTTTACAATTATAATAAAATTGTCGCCGAGGGCGTAAACCGCTGACCGCGCGAAATATACGGTCATTGCACCGTACAACTTCTATTCTTATATCGTCAACCTTAGGCCCTGCCAGAATATCAGCGCTGCAGCGGTCCTGGCGTCGCTGTGCACTATGCTGAGGCAGGGACCTAGTTGGCCTTTTTTTTTGTTATTGCTTCTGTTTCGTATAATCTTATTATTGAAGGCTAATAAAATGATTTCATCCTTTACTTGAAGCCTCGGGCTTATGCTAAGAAGCCTCAGATAATCACAGCATGATTTCATTTTGGCGATTTGGCATGGCCAGCAAGATCGCCCAATATAACCGCCCCAGATTTCTTTTTTATAAATGTACGGATCCCCTACATTAAATGATAGATAAAAATGATATTTAACCGTTTATTGATATTTAAAGTTACACGTCAACTTATGTTAAATTATTGCTAAAATATAATGATCAATGAGTACACGTCGATTGCTGATTGTGAACTGATTTTACAATTATAATAAAACTAGCAAACCAGTGAACCAAATGTTCACCATAACCTGATTTCTCGAAAACCGGAAGTGCTGCGTTACTCAAATCCGGTTTGTAGTCTTATCAGACTATTCTTAACTTATAACTTAAATATTCTCTTTATCTATCTCTTATGGTTTGGCCGCTGAAACAGCACCACGGACAGACGGATCGTCTAATAGATAAGAGATTGTCGCCGAGGGCGTAAATCGCTGACCGCGCGGAATGTACGGTCATTGCACCGTACAACTTCTATTCTTCTATCGTCAACCTTAGGCCCTGCCAGAATATCAGCGCTGCAGCGGTCCTGGCGTCGCTGTGCACTATGCTGAGGCAGGGACCTAGTTGGCCTTTTTTTGTTATTGCTTCTGTTTCGTATAATCTTATTATTGAAGGCTAATAAAATGATTTCTTTCTTTACTTGAAGCCTCGGGCTTATGCTCACAAGCCTCAGACAATCACAGCCCTAAGTCAGTCGACAGGAATGGGAACAGTAATTACCGGATATCCGGTAAATGCGATAAAACCGGCACGTGTATCAACACAAGAATCATCTTTTCCTTAAAGGTCCTTCTCTTAATAAAGATTTCCATCACTTATTTTTTTTTATTTAGTAAAAAAGTTATACAGAAATGGAAAGGAAGAAGTATACGCAAAGTTTGACATAGGTGGCGCTGCAAACGCTTGACTCTAACCACAGCCGAATATTGCAGCTGTCATATTTTAAACGTGTTTCTTTGTTGTGAAAAATATAAAATAAGTGGTGAAAATGTATTCAACATGGTCTGTAATATAGCTGAAAACAAGGTTGAAAAGGAGAAGCAAGGCAGAAAATTTAATAATAATATAAAATTTAATATAATGTAGTGGAAAGGTACTCTTTCTATTATTATGCAAGAATGCTCATTCTCGGTACATAGATGCATTTTCCATGATTATTTTAATAGTTCATGGATCTCAGTAACTTTTAGCAGGCTCATTAGTCAAATCTATCTCATTTTTGCATCAGTCAGACTCATAGAGTTAGGTTACCTCTGGCTAAAATGGGAAAAATAACATTAGGTTTTCAACAGACTTGAGGCATATGACCACAATTTTAATTTTGGTGCAGTTTTTTCTGATCAAAATGAAGACATCCAGATGCAATTACCTGCCCCAGATACATACCATAATGTGAACATCAGCTGTTTTACCCCCCCCCCCCCCCCCCGTTTCAAAGCAACACATAAAATTGTATTTTAGTCGGTAAGCATGCAGTATTCTCACAACAACCAGGAACTGCACAACGCGGAATTTGTTATTTGTTTAATAAAAAGCTTAAATATGAATATAAGCTAATATTTGTATGTATTTGATAGAAGTTTCGCAGATTTCTTGTCCATTGGATGATGACTTTTGCGCCACCCTGTAGGTGGTATGGGCTGGAGGACGCCTGTTGGCTACTGGCTTCGGCTACAAACCTCCTTTTATATGCCGGGTTTCATGGTGACGCCAACTCGAGAGCTCCCGGGTTCGAATCCCGGTGAGGGCAAATGTTCATGTGGTGAATACGAGCATTTTTATTCCAGTCATGGATGTTTAATATGTATTTCTTTATAAATATACTTATTTATGTACAATATATGTATTCTATCCGTTACCCTAGTCTCCTATAACACAAGCCTTACAGTGCTTACTTTGGGGCTAGGCTAATTGGTGTTAGTGTTGGAAATATTTATTTATTTGTTATTTATTTGCTTGCTTTACTTTTCTGTGTCACTATTTAACACCATTATTATTTGTCTTGTTACCTACAATGCGAAGAGATGGCGCTGCCTTGCAGCTTAAGGCTAGCAAATTTTCGACGCGGCCATCAGGACCGTGGTAGCGTAATTGGTCAGTGCATTCGCCCGGATTGCGAAGGGTGGGAGTTCGAGTTCCGTCCGCTGCCTGGTCCTCGTGGATTTTTTTCTAGTAAAACTTTTCTTTAGATTTAAACATCTAGCAGTTAAATGCAGAAAAATAAAAAAATAACCATTATTATTGTTTATAGACTATGGTTGTTATTGTATCGTCAATGCTACTGCTTGTATGGTATTTATATATTGTGAACATGGATTATGGTTAATTTACCATCACGTGTCGTTTTCCTTCATTATTTCCATTTAGCTTAATACAGTCCACCGATACAGAACAACGCCTATATTCAGCATTGGATGGCCGAATAAGAAAAAGCAGATTACGGTATCAACACAGAATATACGCAATATACGTTATATTATTATAGAGTGCACATGCAGCGTGTTTGGATGTCAAATCGTGACAAAAGCGAATTCTGTTCATGCACCACAATTTAAACGGTACACTTTTGAGCCGTGAGTGCCGTATCCTCTTTTTTGTTTTAATCTAAGTTTGTACCGTATAGTCGGTAAAGTTTCGGTATGTATCATTACAAAACTTTGATTTTTCATTTATTCATTTCATAAATATTTCTAACAGACAAGCCAAGTAGCTTCAAAGTAAGCACTGTTTAGCTTGTGTATACTAGAGTAACGAAAAGCAATACATACAACTATAGATATATAGGTAGGTAACTATAGGTATATAGCTCGATGGCGCAAGTGGTAAGTGCGTTCGGCTGCAAACGTTGAAGTTAAGAAACTTTCGCAGTGGTCGGTCATTGGATGGGTGACCAAAAGTTTACCATCTCAAGCTCCTCCGTGCTTCGGAAGGCACGTTTAGCCGTTGGTCCCGGCTGCATATGCAGTCGTTAACACTCACCGATCCGCACTGGGCTCGCGTTGTGGATTATGGCCCAATCTCCCTATTCCAGCCATAGGGAAGGTCTGTGCCCCAGCAGTGGGGACATTAATAGGCTGATGATGAAGGATCAAATATATTGACACTAACGAACCCATAGACAACATTTGCATGCCTTCATTATTTGATGCACAATACTTTTATTTTGTATTTCAAACAGCATGTAATTTTCTTGTTTGGTCCTACGCATAGATAAATGATTGGTCGAGTGAAGCGAGCCCAATCATTCATCTATGGTCCTACGATTAATTTTTATCTTTATTTCGTTTGTTCAATATTTTTTTTTATATTAATAGGTCAGACAAATGATTTCGCCCCATCTCATGTTCAATGACGGTGAAATTTAAGTATTTTAGTTAGGTACTTTTCTGAGAAATGACAGAAAAGTTAAGTACTGCTAAAATGAATAAATAAACGAAACAATAATCTATTATATGAAATTCTCGTGTCACGGTGTGCGTAATTGAATTACTACAAAATGGCTCGACCGATTTTCGTGAAATTTTATAACATACTAACGGCCCGCCCTCGCTTCGCTTCGGTGTAGAGCTGAAGTGTATACTACAGTTTTTGTTCTCAGGCTTGTATTATACACATTCATCTATGATTCTTCTTATACCTGCATGCAAAGTCTCAGCCCGATCGGTTTAAAATTGACAAAGTTTCATACAAACTTTCATGCCCTATTTTATCCCCTTGGGGGTAGATTTGATCAAAATCCTTTCTTAGCGAATGCCTACGTCATAACATCTACCTGTATGCCAAATTTTAGACCGATCCGCCCAGTGGTTTGGGCTGTGCGTTGATAGATCACTATGTCAGTCATTGACCTTTGAGTTTTAGATATATATATATATATAGATTCAGTAAGTCCGAGAATCGAACAACATCTATTTTTCATGTGTGGTCTCTTAATTATTTTTTTAGACAATTTTTATTTTTTTTTATTTTTTATGATACATGATATAAAAATACATACAACCCTAATTTTTTTTACCCTTCTACTACCAACCCATTTTTTTTATGGCGGTACGAAGTTCGCTGGAACAGCTAGTTTTGTATGTAGTACAAAAAGGTCTTACGGGATAAATTGGTTTTCGGCTGAATAATTCGATATTCTATAATTTCATTACTCAACATTATTAGTTAATACTTTCAAAAGTCGTTTAACTATTTCTAAGTCTAGATTTTGGTATATATTATAGTCTAGTATTAGTTAGAAAAGCTTAATTTCGTTACCAAATTTATAACGAGTTTTTGAGTTGTAGGTCGTTATTAAAATTTTATCGAATATCTATGCTGAACAGTTGTAATAAATTTCTTCGTAAATTAATAACAAACAATCAAAAGGCAATATTGAAGAAGATTGTAATTGGACAGACCTTTGAATGTTTCGGATGAAGTTAATATTATGTCCTTTGAATAGAGGATCCACAGTCGCACTACGATAACTTTGAAGAGTGAATAATCTGGTCACACAAAAGAAACTTGATCTGGCAGCCCTTTTAGGATGTCATTCATAAATGACATGTTACGCGAGAATCTTTCGTTTGAAAACCGTTTTTTTTTTGTTTGTGGGGAGAAAAGAAGAGATAAAAATGAAGTTCGAGAAGTATTTCATAAAATAATAAGAAGTAATAAATCTTAAATGGAGCCGATTCTTATGCGAAAAGACCAATGTTATAAAGAAATCTTAACTTTAGCGGGTGAGTTTTTAATCAATTTCTTGATACTTGTTTATTGTAGGTATTTTTATTTACATTACAACACTTACATTCTATACCTTTAAAACTAAAAAATCGTTTTCACATAATGTAATAATATAATAAACGTTTGTTTTAATTGTAGACGAGCACTTTTTTCATAGCATTTATTAATCCATTATTTTGTGTAGGTACATTAATTGAAAAATTGGTTACTTCTAAGGTACTTTATCTGCAGATGATTTTAAAATAATCGGAAGTGCTTTGCAGAGTTGACCATAAAATATATAGAAATGAGGTTGAGTATTATGAAGAAAAGGATAAAGAGGACATTTAATATGAAGAAAGGAGAATGGGCAAATCCGCCTAGATTGCGCTTGACGCATTTATGTATCAAAAATCTTCTTCTGAATTATCATTTCATATGTGTGTTTATTATGTAAATATTATGCGGATATTTAAAATAATAAATAAATGGCTATTAAACTGAGTAAATAACCAATAACCATAGATAAAAGTTGTATCACCTGGTCGATACTATCGTAGGAAAAAAAATCGATTATATTTCTTTATTTAAATATTCTTAACATAAAAAAACGAGTGTGCTTATGACTACACAACTGAAGTGAAACTTCTTTCATTTACTAGCTGTAACAGAAAAAGAGAAAGAAAATGCGTGCGCGCGCTCTTGCTCCTACACTGTGATACAGACAATAGGCTTGCACTGTGCTTAGATATACGGAACGTATTTGGCTATGAGAGGAAGAGAGAAAGAAAATGTGCACGCGCACTGCTTTCTCATGCTTACATCCCCCACTCAACTCCCGTTCGCCTCGCCCGATCACACTTTTCTTAACGCTTACGTTCGCTAGCTTACTCCCCAAGTCAAGAGTGCGTAAAGAAGTTTCACTTCAAAAAGAAAAAATAAAACGTTTATTATAATTGAAAGCATAGAACAATTGTAAATAGCCTGAAACATTTTTACCAAACACCGTAAATGACTACGAAATAATGATCATTCGTTAATTCGTAGTCATTTTTTATTTTGAGGTCTTCGATGCGAGTTGTTTGATTTTTGTATGGATCGATGGATAGATTATTTTCACCAAATCGCCTATTCAGAGGGCCTGGTTTCGAATTCCGGTGATGCAAATGTTTGTATGATGGATACGAGCATTTTTACCAATATTATATCATGATAAATAACATTAAATTCATAAAGTTATCATTTGTAAGACCTGTGTTGTGACTATCTCACTGTACCTACCAGGGATTGCTCTCTTTCATTGCATCTAAAAACTAAAAGGAACTTAATGGGCTGCGCAAAAGAGGATTTTTTGTCTGCGGACTATTTTGTTCATCAAACAGTAGATCGCATACAAAAACTTTTATATGTGCACTACATATTCACATCTTAGATTAAAAAAGGGAATATATTTTTGTTTAAATTATCAGTTATGTTATATATAATTACTTAATCATATATAAATTAACTCATGGTTTGAACATTTTAAGCATTTGCATTGAAAAATAAAACATTTATTAATCGATTGTGTAGGAATCGATCCTATAGAATCAAATCGAAATATATACCATAGGCAAGTGAAGTAGGTAGCTGTCAACTTGTTGTCAACGTGTTTGTTGTTTGTTCCGGTGCAGTTTTCAATTTTGAATTGAATTTGTGTTTTCAGTGGTCTATTGTGGCAGAATAGTTTTAATGTTGAGTTGAGTAATCCTCCGTTAATAACTTTTTTTTGGGAAAGAGAGCATTGGACTCGTTGATTTAGTGTTAAGTTACCTTTAGTGATTCTGACAGAGATATTTGGACTCTTAGTTTATTGTAATTATTTTTGTTTACAATGGCATCTGGTGTTACACAAGAAAACGCAGGCAGTATGCAACGACGTTGTATTAACTGTTGTATATCAGTGCCACGACGACAGCCAGTACATTCTTTGGACATGCTATCCAATTCAATGCTTAATGTTTTAAGCTCATGGATCGCACCTGATTCTGTAAGTAATTATTTACTTATATTACTAAAAATATATCGTTATACAATCGCAACCGTGAGATAATGTTTTAATTTCATTCACATGTTCAAATAAATATAAATATTTTTGACTTGTTATAGATAATGAATGGGGGCATAGTGTGCAACGAATGCTTTATGCTAATACTATCAACAAGTCTGTTTTGGTTGTGGAAAATCCATATTAAGAAGTCGATCGTACAGGGTTTCACTACACTGTCCAGAAAGAAATATTATTCTTAGATGGACTCCAGCACATCAGGTATGGTATAAGATATTATTATCAATAATAAATTATTAAAATTGATTATATAATAACTAACTCAATCATGACTATGGTATATAAATAATATATATAGTTTTTAAAGATTGAGTTCTGGATAATACTGCAACTACCTATAAATATTTGCACGTCGATAAAAGCGACAGGTCATGTTGGTTATATTTTTGAGATCTGTATATCTTGTCAGATAAATGATTTATTATTATTATTATAAGAAATATATTTCTATTGCATAAAATAGTTGTAGATGGTTTTTCATTAAATTCAAGTTCACTTATCTTTTTTTTATAGGTGTCAAGAATTTCAAGACTTCGTGCTGCCTGTTGGCGAGCAGCTAATAGGGAAGTGCAAAGGCAACAGTTACATGATGCGAATCGGTCATCAATTGAACAAATTGATGTAGAACCAACAGAGTCTGTACCAGTGATCCCAGTACCACCACCATTTCCCGCTGGTCTATTACCTGTTCAGCCTTCAAGACCTGTTATACCTAGGATACAGTCATCAGTATATAAGCGTGCTGTAGCCACTTCATTGAGTTGTCTGTTTTCAGGATGCCGGGAACAACAATGTTTATTAGTACCCAGAGTAATAAGAGAAATGTTATTAATACATAATAAATTCTATGTTCCCACATGTTGTAGAAAATGTCAACATCACTTGAATAATGGGCGTTGGAGTGATTTAACATCAAATCTGCAAGATTTTACTGGTGTACAGTTTGATGCCATTTTGAATATAATGCAGAGTGCAGTTTCCCATTGTTTCGACTTTGAAAATATTTCTGCAATGGCTCCTTTCTTATGCCATTATTGGCTGGGAATGAATGCTGAACAGTTTGATGAACTCTTGGCATGTGTACCAAGCTTATTACAGAGTGTCAAAAATCCCCGTTTAGCACTCTGTATTTACATAGTCAAGTTAAGAACTGGGGACAGCAATGAACGATTAAGTTCCCTCTTTCAAATGTCTCGTAGGACCTTGGAGAGAAAAATGAATATAGCTAGAAGTTGTTTAATTGAAGATTTTGTGTCAAGACATTTGGGCTTTGGTCATGTAAATGTGGAGCAAGTGGCCAGCAGAAATAAAATAATCCCGGAGGGATTGTTTGGTAATCCAATCTTACCAAATGATATTAAACCCGCTATTGTTATGTGTGACGCAACTTATATATTTGACCAGAGCAGCAGCAATTATCGTTTTCAAAAAGAATCATATAGTTTACAAAAATCTTATAATTTAGTTAAACCTTTTATGGTTGTGTGTTGTGATAGATATATTATAGATTGTATGGGTCCCTATAAAGCAACCACTAATGATGCTTCAATAACAAGGCATGATTTAAATAATGAAGAAGGAAAACTGCGTTCATTTTTCCGGCAGGATGATGTTTTTATTCTGGATAGGGAGTTTCAGGACGTAATTGAATTTATGGAGGATCTTGGTTTTAAAGCTTACATGCCTGAATCATTATTAGATGGTGAACATCAACTTACTACCCTTCAGGCTAACAAATCTAGATTTGTAACAATGTGTCGCTGGGTGGTTGAAATAGTAAATGGACGTATAAAACGAGATTTTAGATTGTTCAGGCATGTATTTAATAACAGAGCTGCAACTCATTTAAAAGATGATTTAAGAATTGCATGTGCTCTGTTAAATAAGTTTCATCCCTTAATACAGGATCCTCCAGAAGCAAGCGAGTATGTAGCTATTGCTCAAAATCGGCTTAATGAGTCCAATCATTTGGCCGAGTTTGTAGAAACTCAAAATCTTAACAGAAGACGTGCAATGTTTTCTGCAATTGATGGCAATCATCCTCACTTGGAAACCTTTCCCAGTTTAAGCATCACTGATTTAAAACGCTTTGCATTAGGCACTTATCAGTTAAAGCAGGCGCGATCATATTAATGGGAACATATTCGATCGTCTGTGATATATTCCATAGAAATAAATACTGAAATAGATGAAGATGTTCCCCTTGTATTAGGTTTAAACAATTATCTGCTTAGAGGACGTATTAAGTCTAGACACGTTGGTGGACGCACCTATTTTGTTTACATTTTAGTCAGCCGTGACACCAATATAGCCAACTCACTAAGTTGTTTAGTTGGCTATTGCTGCAGTTGTATTGTAGGCAAAAGGACAGTAGGATGTTGCGCACACGACGGTAGTTTGGTACCTTAGCTGGGGGCGATTTAACGATACACATGCTCCAGCTACATTTTTAGATGAGGTATTTGAAGAAGGTATATAAGTCAATTCTTTTTTAAAAAAAGGCAATATATAAACCAGGATTAGAGCACGCTTAATGTATAAACTGCTGTGTTAATTGAACTTAGCAGAGCTTAACTGGATATTTCAAACTCAACAGGACATGGTGGCGAGTTACAAAAGATATTTTAGGCGAAGTCACTACAGTTCCACTGGATACGGCATAACCTCAAAAATATAAAATAAAAATATCACATTAATAATGTCGATTTGGATAAATGTGTTATCAATAAATGATTATCATTATTAAAATATTTTGTCTTATTTATTTTTGATTCCTAAACCTTAAATAATATTAGATCCATTGTTGGGTTAACAGAGCATCAAAGGTGCAGCTTGAGCGTAAAGAGAATAAGTATAAATAGCACTAATATAACCGCACCTCAACAACGCCACATTTATTGAATCTGAGATGTTTGGAATAAATAGAGATAGATAGCAGCTCACCAACGCAACAGTTTACAAATATACGCTGCCCGTTGATAAGATTTTACGAAGTGCATTCAATTTTTGTTTCACTCCCAGTCCAAAATAGAAGACAAAAGGTCACAACCTAATTAAATACAGTTTAAAGTAGTATACCTAGTAATAATTAAGTATGGTATAAATATCGAATTTAATCGAATCTAAATATGACATAACCTTAAAATGCTTACGTAATTTAATATTTTCTTTAAAACACTACTTAAGTTTCTAATGATATTTTTCCTACGCAATATACACCTGATTCCCTATTGTTGTACACTTATTCCAATAAGACGCAATGAAAAAAACTTAGCCCAACTCCCAAAGTAAAATGACCATTCTCCTTTAAGTTTTGGCTACGGATCTGTTTTTCAGTGATTAAGAGAATAGTTTTAATTTTCTGAGAAATTTTCATTTTTGTTTTTACTTTACTTATTTAATAGTAAAATAGGAATTATCAAAAGGGATCTCGTAGATATGCGCGAAATACAAAAAAATGATTTTTGACCAAACCTTTTTTTTATCTTTCTATAAGCCAAAAAGTCAAAATAGCATGGACTAACTGAGTATAGCATGCTAGGAGCAATTAATATTTGCTCCTTGCTAGAATGCATTACCCGATATATGTTTCTTGAAATAACGAAACACAGTATAAGTACTGTTTTTAATTGAGAATTTTCCTCTTTTCGCCTCCCAAGGTACTCAACAGATCTTGACCTAATTAGGACCTAACTAGTGCAATGAAATAATCCTGTTATTAAATCTACGTAATATCACTGTTCCGTATTTGCTGTTTAAACACAGATTTTGAAACTGAATTTTGGTTAATGATGTACCATATACCCATCATATACCAAACCTTTGAGATCGATTCGGTAGACTTTCACGGCTACCCTTTTCTAAGGGCATTTGACTCAGAGTATGGACAGTTGAGTTATAACAGCGATTTCAGAACGAGTGCCGAGGCGATCAAAGTAAATAAATTGTTCGTGTGGGATTGTATAAGGATTACAGTGAGTGTAGTGTGACTAATATTGAGTGTTTACTGTGTGAATAAAGAACTTTCAAGAGTGAACTGGTATCATAATTTTGAACCCCATCCCGACACGGAACAATATTCATATCCCACTCAACGAGTTCTTGACAATGATGTATCACATGCATGGGAACCCCTATGAAAAATAATGAAATATAATTTTGAACTAACGACTTTGGGCAAGAATTCTACATATAATGACAAATTTTCAGTTCTGTAACTCATTCTGTTTACTATCCAGAGACCCGTGGCATACGGACAGACAGACGATAGAATGCTTGCAATGGTGTTCCGTTTTTACCCTTTGAGTACGGAACCCTAAAACTGAAACTCATCGAAATCGGCCCATAAATGTGCGAACAACAATAAAAATATATGTACATATATAATAGAGAACCTCCTCCTTTTTTAAGTCGGTTAAAAATAAAGTATCAGGGATAGTTAATTGAACTATAATCAGGAGCTTTACTCTCTTTCTCCGCAACGAAATTTCGGTAATGAACGAATTTGAAACGAAATTTCGCCACTGACTCTACTCTATTTCATTTTTGAACAGGCACATAAAGTTCGGAATCACAAACATGTTCGTGAACGAATAGAATGAGTCACGTTTGTGAGTTCTTTTCACGTCTACTTTTGAGATTCCTTTTTTTTACTTGGAAACAATATAGGTTGTATACGGCAAAATTTTTGATGATCAATTTTCGATCATATTTCGCACGTTCCTTACTCTGTTTCCTTTTCATTTCGAAAATTCGTTCACCCGAAAATAGTTTGACAATTAAATTCTACTAGCCTACTCTAATTCACAAAACTTTCGAAGGAAAAGTTGAATTTAACAGATAATTGTTCGAAATTTTAACCTCAAATTGACGAAATGAAAAGTGTTACTATTTCGTTTTGAGATTTTTGTTTTATTTAAGCCTAAAATGAATGCAAGAGAATTTTTAATCAAGGCTTAGCTCGAGGAACATTTTTTAGCATGTAAAAATAACAAAAAATCCATTTTTTATTATTTATTGTAATTCAAACAATACTGCAAAGTATTAAACGACAAGTTTAGTTGACATCAAATAGATTGTATCAACTCTACAAATTAGTCGGCTAACACTGTCAAAGAAGGTTCTTTCAATGTCATCAAAAATTTGCCGTAAACTACCTATAATGTTTCCAAGTAAAAAACGTCATTCCATTCGTTCACGAAAATTGTTTGTGATTATATGCGTGTTCGAAATGAAATAGAGTAGAGTCACTGGCAAAATTTCCTTTAAAATTCGTACGTTGCCGAAATTTAGTTTCGGAGAAAGAGAATAATATAGGAGATTATAGGGTGCGGACCGAAAAAATCGTCGGAAAGATTATCCTATTTGGCGCTTACGTCGCTTTATACTAGCTATTCGTGGAAGAACTATACAAAGAGAGCATACCACACGCTACGAGTGCAGTACAATAACGCTTTTAGAGGGATGCTTTAACTGATGTGGCGGTGTAGTACGTCGCGCATGTTTGCGGAGAAAAAGGTTCATGATTTCTATGCTGTAATAAGAAAAAGAGTCGCTTCCTATATAGGAAATGTTGTATTTTGATAATTTTGGCACTGTGTATGACTGCTGTAAATATGACATTTGTGATATTTGACATCATTGTTTGCTAGAAATTTTATTTAATTTTGTTTAATTTGACTTATTGTGATTATTTAATCTTTTAATTTTTTCCTTATTCTGTATGTTATATTGGTACTACACCTGAAATAAAGGACGATTATTATTATTTTTTAAAACTAGTTACATTTTAAATGCAAATATTTTAAGAGATTAATTGAAGGAAAGTGGAAATCATATCTTATTTTAAACGTGCGATTTCACGAATCCACATACTTAATTATGTTACGAATTTAACACGAGTACCGAAGAGAACCTGTCAAATGTTATAATTAAAACTACGTTTGAACCTGAAGTATAAGATCGGCAGCACAAACATAAAGCTATGCCCAAACGAAGTTAAATTAACTTGCTATATATAAAACAGACCACTCCGTTAACTAAATTTAACACAAGTGGGTGTCTAACGTGGGTTTAACGTACAAGTCGTAACACCGCGGTTTTCAGAATGACACGGTTTCACTCGCGGTTGATCGAACGGTTTTGCGTTTCGTTGAAGCAATGTAGGTATGTTATTTGTTTTGAGATTAAAACAAAAAGGGAAAATACGGGAAGCTCATACCAGCATCAAATAAAATATGCTTCGATTCAAATACATAAGCGACTCTCACACTCGCCCGCTTTTGTAAATAAACATTCAATTGAGCGAGCGAGACAGAACTGGAGCTCTATTTTGAATCACTCGCTATTTAATAGTAATTCCGATACTTCAAAGTATGAAACGACAAATGTAGGTTAACATACAATAGATTGTATCAACTCAACAAACTAGTCGGCTAACACTGTCAAAGAAGGTTCTTTTAATGTCATCAAAAGATTTGCCGTAAACTATCTATATTGTTTCCAAGTAAAAAACGTAATCTTAAAAGTAGAGATTAAAAGAACTCGCAAACACGACTCATTCCATTCGTTCACGAAAATTGTTTGTGATTCCGAACTTTATGTGCGTGTTCGAAATGAAATAGAGTAGAGTCACTGGCGAAATTTCGTTTAAAATTCGTACGTTGCCGAAATTTCGTTTCGGAGAAAGAGAATAATAAAGGAGATTAAAATTACCCTATTCGGCGTCGATCGCTCGATTTATACTAATTTTGATGCGACATAATAAATTCCGTATTTTTTAATCGCTCGACTTCAACAAGCGCTCTTGACCACCCGTTGCACGTTGGCGAATGATGGAGGCGAATGGTAAAATAATTGTCAAGTTTACGATATAGATATTTTCAAGATTTTTTCTCAATCTTTAAAATACAGATAAGATGACGATTTGTTGCGACGTTGTGATCTTTTCTAACAAAATTAAAATTATTAAAAATAAATATTTTGTATCAAACTGGTAAGACTGTAGATAAACGATTCAAAAATACGGAAAATCAGTATCATGCGAATTGGAAGTCGAAAGTGACTAAGTGTCACCGCACACGGGCCACCGACCACAACCACAAAACGCCGCCACCGGCATATTTCTTGTAGTTTTCATACATTTTATATGGACTCGCCACACGAGTACGCCGGTGACCGCCACACGCTACAAATCTCGTTGCTCGCTTTTTGTGGCCCGCACCGGCCACTTAATGCGCCAATACAAAACTCGCGCACTCACGCGATTCCCGACCCCTCTCTCCCTTACCTTAGTCGGCCGCTGTTGCGCGCTTCAGCCACTTTAGTAGCCGCTTCTAGCTTGTGGCGCGTTTGTGGCTGTGGCGTGTGGCCCGTGTGCGGCGACACTATGTCGTATTCGACGATACTATGTCAAGCGAGTGATTCAAAAATAGAGCTCCTGTACGCTTCAACGCAGCGCGAGCGAAACGATAAGAAAGAGCGACGTTTTCTTTCCTCTCTCTACAAAGTGCTGAGCGGTATTGTAACAGATGGCAAATAAGTAAATAACATTCATGACAAATTCAGATTTTTGAGAAAAAAAAAACGTTTTATAGTTTTACGAATGAAAAGTGTTGCCGTCGCCTATTAATTGATCTTAAACTCAAGGCCTTGTTTTATCTTTATAACACAGAATATACGCAATATACGTTATATAGAGTGCACATGCAGCGTGTTTGGATGTCAAATCGTGACAAAAGCGAATTGTGTTCATGCACCACAATTTAAGCAGTACACTTTTGAGCTGTGAGTGCCGTATCCTCCTTTTTGTTTTAATCTAAGTTTGTACCATATAGTCAGTAAAGTTTCGGTATGTATCATTACAAAACTTTGATTTTTCATTTATTCGTTTCATAAATATTTCTAACAGACAAGCCAAATAGCTTCAAAGTTAGCACTGTAAAGCTTGTGTATACTAGAGTAACGAAAAGCAGCATACAATTATAGATATATAGGTATAAGTATATATTTTTTTAAGAGCTCGATGGCGCAATTGATTAGCGCTTTCGGCTGCGATCGTTGAAATTAAGCAACTTTCGCAGTGGTCGGTTATTGGATGGGTGACCAATAATTAACTATCTCTAGCTCCTCCGCGCTACGTTAGGCACGTTAAGCCGTTGGTCCCGGCTGCATCTGCAGTCGTTAGCACCTACCAATACCGCACTGGGCCCGTGTGGTGGGTCGTGGCCCAATCTCCCTATTCCATCCATAAGAAAGAAGGCCCGTGTCCCAGCAGCGAAGACATTAATAGGCTGGTGAAGTGGTGATGGTGATGACTTAGGTACAAAAGTTCGTATTTGTATATATAAAAGGTTACTGACTGACTGATCTATTAACGCACAGCTCAAACCACTGAACTGATTGTGCTGAAATATCTCACATCGCTATTATGATGAACTGACCCCAATATTTCCACGCAGACGATGTCGTTGGCACCCACTAGTTTATTATACAAACATTTTCTCTACTGGGATACGAACCCAGAATTTTGACTTCGCCTTTTGATTAAAATAAAATAAATAAATATTTCCAACATTATAGCTATTATTGGGTTTGTTACCATGTACCTTGTTTTTTATGGGTCTCCGATATTTCAGCACTGTTGAAAGCGCCATGATCACGGAGTAACTGAAGTAATTGCGGGTAGATGTTATTAGCAGACATATCGGTCTACCCTCTGACGTCCTCTTTTACTGCGCTCGATACCCCTACCACTGGTCACATTATCTATTATTTTTATGCTCTAAGTTTGGCAATTAACATCTTTTAAAAGTACTTGGACGAATTTCCGCGACGTCTATTGAACGAAAGATTTCATTGTAAGATTTTACCATACTGTGAATGGGGGATCGTATACCTGCGTTATTTTTGAAAAACAATACTTCCTAATAATATTGATATCATAAAAGTTAAGTGTAAAAAATACTCTTCAGATGAATCAAAGAATAGGCTACGAATATTATTAGCTACTTTATCATTGAACTTGAAATAAGTTTGTTTTTTTTACCCTAAAATAGTTATTAGTGCAGTAGATATTAGCTTATAGATATTGTAGCCTTTGCCGAAATAAACTGGTTAGTTGCGGCTTTTGGAGTTTTTGAGGTTCTGATGTTAGTTCAACGAGGCGCGCTAGTGCCTGGCGTACAAAGAGAATGTTTCGTAGCACTCAACAGTATCAAATATAATACTCATTACGTTAGGAAAACGTTAAAATGAGCAAAACGTTTTCAGTCCTTTGTTACCTATGAAGATAAAAATGTTTTTGATAACATAAATTTAGATCAAAATCAATAATCACATTTTTGATAGAGTATCAGTTGTAAACGGCAAAAATTGTTGTAAGTCGTGTTCTTTTTTATCTAGAAAAGATTTGTATGGATTTATATTTTATAAAATCCTATAGAAAACTCTAGAAAATTAGTGCATCTCAATTTTTAGGATCGCTCTATCTTTTATCGAAGTAATAACTTTTCGGTCCACCGCTAACAGTTTTCTGTATTTCTGAGACCGTTAACAATTAAATCAAAACGTTTACTATTCGCACTTACAGATAAGTAACTTAACCACGATCTATGTAATGCTATATTTAGGTTTCGCTTGTAAAAAATAAAATAAAAGAACAAATATTTGTAAAGTAAAACTCTGTTGTTTAAGTTGTTTGAACACAAATAAATGTGGCATTTCAACACAGTTAAAAAATAAGACAAACTTACCGTTAACTCTCAATTTTAATGAAAAACTTCAACGTTATACGTTTAACGAGGCCTCCTCAAACAAAAAGGGCCCAAATAGTTGCACAGCTGTTACATTATTTCTTCAATGGACCGTCTCCAATGTCCCTTTGTGGAATGTACACCCTCTCCAACAGCTCTCCCATTTTCTCGCCATCGAGATAATATCCGGTCACCACACTACCCTCTGTCAAAGATTTCTCATGAGCACCAATTAAATTATCAACTTTATTACTGTGCAACAAAGCCGATAACTCACTGTCCAAACTTTGATTTATTTGGTTCCCATTCCTGTTTTGATTTTGCATAGTTTTGCTCGAATATTGACTGTGGTTTGGGCCTTGTGAACAATTCGTGAAGTCGTTTTGAATACCGCAAGCCGCCTGCAAAATGGACTCGAGTGCCAGTCGATCCTGAATTCTTCGCTGAATGGCGGTTGTTTGCATATTTGCTACTATGTCTTTGTATTTACTCTCCAATTTGTTTAGAGCAGTATTTAATTCCATCTGGCTTTCGTCAGCCACCTCATTAACTACATGAGCTCTCTGTCTAACGAGTTGCAGCTGTAATGAACATTCCGCCAAATGCTTTTCTCTTTGTAAGTGCGCTAATTTCGCTTCGAATACTTTTGTACATTTAGTTTTAGATTTTTCTACTTTATTCAAACGTTTCTCAAGTTGTTCAGCTTTAATTCGCATGTTTTCTATATTTAAATCTTCACTAGGTTTCTCTAAAAATTTATTTATTACATCATGCAGGTGGTTCTTTTCATCTTCGATCAGAGTTTTTAGTCTGGCTATTTCTATGTCTTTCGTATTTATACATACTTCTTTTTCATGAATTATCTCATCTTTTGAAGTAATGATATCTTGTTTATCTTGACTAAGCTTATTTTGTATTTTTTCAATCAAATTTTCATAATGCACTTTCATTTCATCTAATTTTCTCTCATACATTTCTTTAGTTTCTTCGCGAATCATTGTTTCAATTCTCATTATTTCCAACTTATGGTTAGTTTCAATTTCTTTTATCTCAAGTCTCTTTACATCTTCGAAACGTTTTAGTTTGTCACTTATGCTTTCAATAGTTTGATACATTACGTTTTTTGATTCTTGTACATCTTGTAGTTTATTTTTCAAAGAATTCAAGGTAGCATTACTGTCTCGAGATTGACAGCAAGCACTAGTGCAACAATCAACTTTAAATTTATTTTCTTCTACTTCTACAGGGGATTTTCTACATTCTTTCTTTAAAGCTTCCAATTCTTCGTGTAGAATAATATTTTGGGTTTTTATTTCTCTCAATTTCAATACGAGATTATTAGCTCTTAATTTATATTCTTCACTGTAGTCTTTATAATTATCATTTATGTTCATCGCATCTGGACTAAAGGAAAATATAAATTGCTTACACGATTCGTTTTGTCTGTTCTGATTTGGTAATATGTTTATGAGTTTATTGCCGCTACTTTCACATAAAAAATCAGTTTCTTGTGACAGGTAGTCAGTTTCTGATACTTGTGAATCATTATTATTGAATAAAACTTTTGTGTCGTCCTCAGGTTTCATCACAAGGTACGCATCTGTTGTCGAAATATCACTATCGAATTCATCAGATATTGGAGGCAAAGTGCCTTTTTCAGGAAATTTTAAAAAGGGTTCTTGTAACATTCCTTTTGCTAACTGATAACACAAAGCAAACACATACTTATTACGGAGAATTTTCTCATTCACTTCGCAATCTGACAGTTTCTGAATCCAAGCTTTGCAAATATTTATTACATCTTGATCCACTATTTGCGTTAAGTATGGACGCATAATTTCTAAGTACCTTTTAAATTCATTGTCCAGATTAGCATTTTCATCCATCTTGTGTTAATTTAGTCAAGAAATATTTAATATGGTAAAACAGTTAAAATAAAAAATGTCAGAACAATGTAATGAAGTGTCATTATGATTAATGAATAAAATTCTTTGTTCTTTAATTTATTTACAGTATTTATCATGGACATATTTAATAAGCCCATGGTATTTATGTGTGGTACTCACTTTATATTTTAATAAGCTTTTTAAAAGGATTTTCGAGTCAGAGAATTTTTTAGTCTGCATAATGAAAGCACGTCATTGGCATGCTAAAACCAAGGTAAAAAAACTAATCTAAACAAAGATCCATATAATTTTTATGCAAAGTCTCAATAAGCTTAATCAATTTATGCAAAATATAAAACAACGAAGCAACGTGATTCACTTCGAAATAGGTTTATGGTCTTGGAAGGTTCAATAAAGCTCCTTACGGTGACCCCGGCTCTCAGGAAAATTTCATTTTACGACGATAATTCTCTGTAATAGTGACGCTTCATGTCCGTCCAAAGTAAAATTTATTGTATTGATAAATAAACAACATTCTCGTTACTATCCAAAGGCACTAAAGGTTCATATTCTTTATTATATAAATCTTTTCGTCACTACGAAATCTCACGCGGGAACATGTCAATCTCTAAATTGGAGCAGTTCAACACTAACTGACGATCAAGATTAAATAAATAAGTAAACATTACTAACGCTCACACAAATTAGCCCCAAAGTGTACTGTAGGCTTGTGTTATGGGATGCTAGGGTAACGGATAGAATACATATATACTGATACATATATAAGTAAATTTAAATAGAAATACATATTAAACATCTATGACTGGAGTACAACTGCTCGTATTCATCACACAAACATCTGCCCCCACCTGGATTTGTAGGCGCCACCATGAAAGTGGTATGCGCCGGCGTACCGTACCATTCGGCCACGGAGGTCGTCCAATTGCGGCGAAAGTAGCAAGATTTGAAAGAATATAATTAACAGTTCGATAGTTATAATAATATGTTAAATTTTCCAGTGCCGCAAATTCTGTACAGCCTGTGTTGTCAAGTCCTGGTTGGCATTAAAAAGGGTAATCATTTTTCAATATAATAAATTTTACGGTACATGGACAAATATAGTCCCTCTCTCTGAGAATTATTGTTGTGAAGTGGAATTTTCCTTAGAATAATTTGCGTGGTCTAAAGATTTCTTCCACTTAAAGTTTTGGAATCATTCAGCATCACGGATGCCGGGGCACGTCTCTGTCGCCAGGGCAATACAGTTTGCCAAAAATACTAAAATCCTATTTACAATCCATGTGACCAATGATTTCACTTTGCTTATTTGTCACATTTCACAGCATCATATACACAAAGCATATAAAGATAAACTGAAACACAGAATACATATTCCGTACTTACATAAATAAATTCATACTATTTACCGCATGGCAAAATGTGAAATGTGCGACCGACTTTAATATTTTGTAGTATTAGTTCCGAGGCACTAGCATCATGTTAAGTGATGAGGGAGTCTAGATGCGAAGATAGTGCAGCAACTTTACAAGCCTGCCAGTTGCTTCTTTACGCCTCTTTAAAAAGACACCGGGGTGCTGGAAGAGAGATGTTTCTAAAGGTAGCCCAATAAGGTGCAGCGCACACCGGTAGAGGCGCGGTGAAGATACTGTCACAAACGCTCTCGAAACGTAACCACTAAAGTGCTAGAGATCGAATTTGCCAGATCATATACAGGCAGGCGCGTCTCGTGACCGTTAAAAAACATTAAATGTTTGATATAAACATATACGGACAAGAGCCACGGAGCTGGTTCGCGACACCGCTCCGTGGCTCTAAGTCGTGCTCAACGTCGCCGCGCACAGCTCCGTGGCTCTTGTCCGTATATGTTTATATCATAAGTTTAATATTTTTTTAATGGTAAACATAAAACCATACACAAGCGGCGCAAGCGCTGCGAAGCGGTCACGAGAGCCGGTGCACGACTCCGCTCCGTGGCTCCAGGAAACGCTCAAAGGCACCGCAGACTGATCCATGGCCCTTGGCCATGCTCAAAGTCAACGCACGCCGCTCCGTGGCCCTTGGCCGCGCTCAAAGTCGCTGCGCGACGCGCCGTGGGTCATGGCCGCACTCAAAGTCGCCGCGTGCCGCTCCATGGCTCTAGGCCGCGCTCAAAGTCGGCGCGTGCCGCTCCGTGGCTCTTGGTCGCGCCAGGTGTCGCCGTGAGTAATATCTTCGCTGCTCCTCTCCCGGTGTGCGCTGCGCCTAAATGATCCCTCCTTTCGCACATGGCGGAGATAATCATGAACCGCAATTTTCTTTATCACCTCGGAGGTCGTAAACCTTTTTGCGTATTGTGTAGGTCAATACGGATTAATCCGGTAAAAGTTCATCATACTCTAAGCTCTTTTGGGGAATTAAACTCCGCCTCGTTGCATAATGATTTTTTGGTACTTTTTTGCATTTCTGTCATCGAGTATCTAAGCTTACAGGTCGATTCGAGAAAGGAGATTGCTCAGCTACCATACATGTTTACCTAAAGACCAATAATCATGAAAAATTGTTTCCTAGATTCGAAATTACATTATAATTAAATTACTGTAGAAACGAATATTATTGACGGACACCCCTGAGAACTTCTTTATATCATATACACTGAACGGTTTTAAGGTTATGTTTGCGAAAATGTACATAGATATTAAAATAATAAAAACAAATAAGTTATATAGTAAAGTAGGGAAATTAAGCCAAGTACCGAAATTATGTATTAGATTCAGATATATAGAGCATGTTTTTAAAGTTAATGCACAAGAGAACTTTTAAAATCAGGTATCATCTACGCATTTCCGGTTATAATAAGGTACTCCGTGACAGCTGTGTGATGATTGTGAATGAGCCACAGATTAGGGAGAATTTTTAAACTCTCATTAAGCAAAGAAAGCTAAGAGATTTAGGTTATACAGCCATATCTTCAGTTACTTCATTATTTTTGTTATGTTTATATTAGATTTTTTGACACACCTTTTAATGTGTTTATGGAGGTGTTTGGCGAAAAATGTATGGCAATAGACTTTATGATGTCGCCTACCATCTATAATAATTGTCTTAGCACATTTGCATGTAGTGAAAATGATAATATAGTTGTGGATATTAATACCACAGAGTAATTTATTTTATCGAACTTTAAAAAATAGATTTGATTTTATGTTATATAAACAACTTCGATCAGTCTTTGGCTGAATTTCACTACACCCATAGCCATTAAAAATGATTCGTATGTTTTACAAACCGGTAAAATTAAAAGTCCTTTTTAAAATGAATATATTATACAAAGGTTAAAATCTAATGACTGTAAAATAAAGTATAAATTACGCCAAGAATTACCGTATATATCAATATTTTTTGTGCATTTGGGGCAATTTGAGCAATCTCCTTTAGTATCTAGCGCCTATGATAGCCGCTTACCATAACGCGGCCTATGTTTATTTTCTTCACTTTTTTGAATAATAAACTATCCCTGGGAAACTTGGCAACCTTAAAATAATAATATGTAGGAACCCAAAACTACGAGGTAATGTAATTTGTCTGTGCATTCATTCATATGGTGTAGTGATGTAACGAATATTCGCATTCGCATTCGCGAATATTCGCATATTTTTGAATATTCGCATTCACATTCGCATTCGCAAAATCTCTGCGAATGTTTTGCGAATATGAATATTAGAAAAAAACAATTTGAAGAAGTTGTAGTTCTGCTTTTCCTTGAATATTCATTGTTACACAGTTTGCATTTAGCTCGTTCAGCATCGCAAAGTGTGAAATAAGTCCATGTTTCACTAGAATTCGATTTACTCATGTTAATAAATCACTATTACCACTCACAATCACTAACCTCAAAATTCACTTGTTTTGATTACGGAAAGACCGGTGCGAGCGGAATGGCATTTCAGTCGGATGAGTTAATATCAACTCGGCAATTCGAACGAGACTGCCACCATGCCATAGACAATTGGCGCCAATTAAAAAAAAACTAAATATTCGCATTCGCATTCGCGAATTTCGGTACCAGACATTCGCATCCGCATTCGCATTCGCGAATGTTCAAAAAATGACATTCGTTACATCACTAATATGGTGTAGGATACTTCTCTGAACGGGCCCTCCATTCGAGCGGAAAACCCACTGTGGCATAACTTTCTTGTATCCATGCAAAAATATTGAAAGCAAAGAAAATGGAAGGATCTATTTATTTTACCATCTACACTGAACAACAAATAAATCGAGTCACTTGTTACCTCGGAACTCTTATTTGATTTTCTAAATAAGGATAAAATTTACAGCAGTCAAAGTTGTACCCACAGAAAGTGCATTTGATGTTGATAAAAACATACAGAAAAGTATTAAGATTTATCAATTTATAAAGTTCGTTCGTTCAATCGTAGCACAGATACACACGTCTGAGAAAACTATGGATAAAAACTAAAAATATTATAAAAAGTATCAGATGTCCGAGTATGTATATATATTTTACTTGAGGTCGCCCGCGACTTCGTCTGCGTTAACTTAGTTTTTTGAAAATCCCTCTGGAACCTAACATTTTTTCGGGATAAAAGTAGCCTATGTGTGAATCTAGGGTGTCAGCTAACTCCATACCAAATTTTATTAAAATCGCTCCAGCCGTTTAGACGTGAAGAAGTAACAAACATACACACTCACATACTCACACACTCACAAACTTTCACCTATATAATAATAGTGTGATTTTTAAGAGCGATCGTAACTTTATTTCAAGAATGTTCTTTAAACATTTTTTGATTAAAATTACAAGTGACAGATTAAAATAGAAAAATAAATTTTAACATTTTGATATTAAACTAAAACTACACTAAAACTAAATCTAAAGAAAAGTTTACTAGAAAAAAAAAATCCACGCGGACCAGGCAGCGGACGGGACTTGAACCCGCACCCTTCGCAATCCGGGCGAATGCACTGACCATTATGCTACCACGGCCCTATTCGCCGCGTCGAAATTTTCCTAGCCTTAAGCTGCAAGGCCCGTCCGCTGCCTGGTCCGCGTGGATTTTTTTCTAGTAAACTTTTCTTTAGATTTAAACATTTAGCAGTTAAATGCTTAAAAAATAATTAAATACACTAAAACTAGTCAAAAATTAAAAGTGTGTTAGGATAAAAAAATAGCTGCCCGTGAAGCCTCCCTATTCAGCGGGGAAATGCCGCTAGCATCCGATTGCCGACGGGGAAAACTTAGGGCAGCGTTTTTTTTATCCTTTCATAGTTTTAATTTTGTCTAGTATTATTCAATAATAATTGACAGCATCATGATTCTTGCTTGATTACAAAGTGAGTTGACTATATTTATATTGTTGTAAGAATATGACGGCGACCGATCCTTATCTTTAAACTCCAATGTTCGCTTAGGAATTGCACTGTGGGCCATGATCACTCCAGCTTTAACTAGATCGTCAAATTCAAACATAAAGATAACATTTCATTCCTCCTCATTCTCATAAAAGTAATCTTGGACCTATCTCTATAGCGTTGCGTTACAAATGGAAAATGAATCTCACCGCGATGAAATTAGAGTGCAATCTTGCTCGGACCCGATTCGTGTTGTATCAAATCTACATTGCTGCTATTATTGCTGTGAATAAGGATAAGCAGATGCATCACTGGACAGCTTTAGAGTGGTTCTAAACTTATACAAAGTTAGCATAATGGCATGAAATAACAACGGTTACGTAATGGTTTAAATGCATAATGGAATGGCTTATTAGAGTTGAGGTCGGGGTAAACAAAATTCTATTGAGTCCATCAGTTAGGTTTTGCGGCGGCGACATCTATATGCCCCACGTATAACTAACATGGAGTAAAATAATCATTCGCCTCCTCAAGAGATGGCGCTACCAGCGCTGCGTTCACAACGTAAGGAAGCCTGCATCGCGCAAGTGAAATTTGGCAGACAACAGTTCATATATACGATGCCCGACCAACATCAATCTGGCCGCGGCCCTCGAGCTAACATCACCCAGCTCGAAGGATTAGATCTTCCCCTTTGGCCTTCCTACAGTTATCAAAAAATAATATACGCGTACTTTACGACGGAACTAATTCAAATATCTAAACGTAATTTAATCGCATTTTAGTACCAAAGCATCGTTGCGCAGGAGGCTATACTGTAAAATAAAATCTGACTTCTGATTTCGGTACCTGCCATTTTAGACATTAATTTGATATGCACTACGCCAATACACGGCAAAGTGTCACTATGTCTGTAGAAGCAGCCAGTAAATGAGATCGTAAGTGAGAATGCATCATACAGAATACCTGCATGTGAGAAGAATGATAGTATATCATTATTGAAGTGCATCTTCTTTTCGGACGCAGTGTAAATGAAAAAATCCTATGGAAAAGATGAGACGATTGCGTCACGAGCGTCACACGACTATATATTATATGTGTGTGTGTATGTGTGGGATGCGTGCGCAACTCTTCCCGACTAGCATGATTGATTATGCGAATAAAAAAATAACACGTGTTCAATACTTTTGACGAAGAAAAAACTGGTTAGTCATCGTCCCTATTTAACGCTATTTTCTTTTTAAGAACAAAATAAGTTTACATGTTATATATTTCTCAATCTATCAATTTGCTTTTAACAATAAGCAGTTTATTAAGCACTTATTATCGTGGTACTGCAGCACTCGTCTCGGACAGTTATCTACGTCTTACTATTGGCAACACAGCCAACATAAAACAAAAAATATACATAGTTCATCGACGTAAGCATTACTGCTCGAATGTACTTGGTGAATATAAAAAGGAATTTTGTATCAAATCACCTTTTTCCTTCATACAACGAGCTAGGCTTACGCTTATAAATAACAGAGGACAAGAAGAATGCTAACATTTTTCAATGTTGTGATTGTTCGGTTTTCCTTATGTTATTTCTTACGCTTCGAATATAACTTATGATGTCATTTTCCCTTGTAAGCGCTTTTATTCCGGTGAATTTTCATAGGAGCGTTATTACGTGTTCCCTCTCTCCTTCTGACGACCTGGGATCCTTTATAAGAGGCGTGAAGAAGCAACCTGCAGGCCGTCAAGGTGAGGATGGCTGATATGGCAGGTAGAACTGCTATCTTCGCGTCTGGACTTCACCGTCACTTAACGTCAGGTGGGGCGGTGTCATTTGTCGGACTTATCAATAAAACAAATGTGGCACTCGGGGACTGCCGCGGTAAAGCTATTGCATAGCATTATTTATCAAGTTATGCAATTATAATTATTTATTTATTTTGTTTATGCAGGATTTTTTTTTTGATATTTATTCAAGTTTTTTCTTTGATATTGATAGATGGCGAGGCAGGCCTTATGATATTTTATTGGGCAAGCACAGCAAACAACAGCATTGCCCGGCGCCAAAAAACTTCCATCCATCTCCACAGTTTACCATCTTTAGTCCAAAAATTTTAATTATTACAAAGTCTAAATAAAAGGGAGACAAATAAAAATAAGAACAGGTGCTGGGGTCTTAAAGAAATATAAAAAAAAGGAAAAAAAAATCAAAATACGAGTACGGGATTTGAACCGACGACCGCGGTGATGCGTCGACCGTTGCTCCCGTGGCAAAAATGGATACTGGAAAGGCGAAAATTTTGTTCATATGCACTGACTGTTGTCAGGTTATTTTCGTTACGGATTTTTTTGATTCGGTCGCCGCGCTCAAAGCCCGCGATAAAATCTATGCAATAGCTTAATATCGGTCAGTAATATGGGATTCGTTATTGCAATATCCGTTGTGAGGAAATGATTTATAAGAAGTTACACACTACTGCGAATATAACGTCGCAATAGAAGTATGACGAAATATCGCAATAACGCATCCGATATTAAAGGGAGATTCTTATCCCCTATGGGCGGGAGGCTTATGATTATTATAAACACAAGTTGAGAATATTAAAAAAGTGCTTATCTCACGATTCCCAGAAAAAGATTGTTATCGTTCGCACAAGGGTTTTTCCTGACGTTATTTTTTACGCTTCCAATATAACTTATGATGACTTTTCTCATGTAAGCCCTTTTATTCCGGTGAATTTTCATTGGAACGATATTATCGGTCAATAATATGGGATTCGTTATTGTGATATCTGTATTTAGTAAATTATGTACCTATAATAAACGGCTGCGAAGTTACTCACTGCTGCGAAAATAACGTCGCAATAGAAGTATGACGAAATATCGCAATAACTCGTCCGATATTACAGGAGGATGAGAACGAGAACGTGCCTATTGGCGGGAGGCTTATGATTATTATGAACACAAGTCGAGCATATTAAAAAAGTGCTTGTCTCACGATTCCAGGGGCCAGAAAAAGCGCTCGTGCGCTACAATTCTTACTGTAATGAGTAATAAAAATAAAAAAAGCCTTTATTGCTGTTACAATTATGAAACACTTTCTTAATCTAATTAACTATATATATATATTTGTTTTTATTCTAAATTATCAGTATTCGGTTTATCATTTTCTGACACAGCTTGTTTTTCGACATAGGCCTCCTCTCAAGATTTCCATTTTCCTTTATCTTTTGCAACTCTGATCCATTCTGAACCAGCCACCTTTTTGAAATCATCTTCCCATCTTTTCGTTTGCCCACCATTGTTTCTTTTACCGTCCCTTGGATACCACTCTGTTATTATTCTGGTCCATTTCTCTAGCCTTTCCCTCAACATATGTTTTTTTTTTAAATGAATATTATGAACACAAATCGAGCTTATTAAAAAAGTGCTTGTCTCACGATTCCAGGGCCCAGAAAAAGCGCTCGTGCGCTACAATTCTTACTGCAATGAGTAAAACTCCGTGGAGCTTAACCTATTCTAATCAAGTTAAACATGAGGAGCTCGATGGCGCAAGTGGTTAGCGCGTTCAACTGCGATCGTTGAAGTTAAGTTTTTTTCTCAGTGGTCGGTCATTGTATGGGTGACTAAAAATCTTCTATCTCGTGTTCCTCCGTGCTTCGGAAGGCACGCTAAGCCGTTGGTCCCAGCTGCATCTGCAGTCGTTAGCACCCGCCAATCCGCACTGGGCTCGCCAGGTGGGTCATTGCCCTTTCTCCCTATTCCATCCATAGGGAAGGTTTGCCCAGCAGTGGGGACATTATTAGGCTGATGATGATGATCCGACATAACAATAAACAATAGCAAATAATGTCTGAATACTTTCCTTTCGAAACTGCTTTCAGGATGGACTATTGATACGTTAGTACAATGCAAACATAAAATTAATTTGTTTGTCCAAATGTCCGGAATTTCGGCCGGAATTTTCCAATTCCAAAGTCCCCATTCATGACACATTTAATGTTTTGTTAGTGGTCCGTCTGACATTTGTGAACGCGACATGTTGGTGAGTGGCACATTTCTGTGAAGCTAAACTGCATTTCGAGTTAATTCATTGGGTTGACCATCATTATCTGCGTTGGGCAAAATACTCGTTGCCCAACTAGATAGAACGGTGAATGGAATGAATTTTCTGGCAGTAGAGTCGGAACGCAAATTCGTTTGTGACTCAATTCACGTAACACCTCTGGATTTAAAAAAAACATGTAAACGAAAGTGAAACATTTTGAAGTTCCGATTTCCTAATTTATGACTCTGGAAAGAATTAAGAAGAGATTGATGACATAGATATGTCGCCGTCATCTGGTTATATCTCCTATTTGACTGAATGACTAGCACGGTCATTGAATGACGACATTTAATTGAATTACTAGGCCGAACGTTGATTGAACAAGCGTCACTCAACGTCCATCTAGTTAGCGGATTGTAACATAGCCCTTTGAACAGAGCGGATGTAAAATCAGTCAGGTGATTTAATTTTTTTCCCCACTGCGGCGCTAGTAGTCACCAAAACAAATATGGCGTCAAACAGAGGAAGAAAGAAAAAATTAAAGTAAAAAAAACCTACGAATACCTATTTATTTATTTATCTATCTATCTATCAGGTGGTTGGCTAAGCTCAGGTCACAACACTAACATAACCTAACCCACTTATCACGAATCTGTCGTAAATAATATGGTATTTTTCTTTTATATAAAATGTAGTCATTCAATGAACGTGCTAGTCATTCAATCAAAAAGCAGATTCAACCAGATGACTGCGATAGATATACGACCAGACAATGGAAGGATGTATATAGAAATTCTGCGCGAGGCGTTCCTCGTTCCTTATCATTTACGCCATCCAATGACTGACCATTGCAAAATTTGCTTAACTTCAACGATCGCAGCCGAATGCGCTAGCCACCTAGGCCATTGAGCTCCACTTTAAAACCTCCGTAAAATTGGATAATAGATACATATACAGCATAATTACTACCAATACTTACGAATTATTATTTTTTTAGTAGGCAAATGACTCTACCCCACCTGATGTTAAGTGGTGATAAAGTCCAAACGCGAAGATTATTATTAAGGCATGTCTGTTTCAAAGAGAAATACTATATTTACTACATAACGGCATTTAACACTGCTCACGCGTCAGTGTTTATTGTTTGTTAAATAAAACTAGTTTTTACGGGTTAATGCACGAAACTTTATTTATTTATTGACGTTTCGCAGCCTTTTCTTTTTAAAACTAGTTTTATTTAATGAGTGATGTGCGTGAAAACCTAAGAAACAAATATTGTTTGTTAGTTAACCCTTATGGATATCTACAGACAGCTGCACGGTTTTTCTTTAAATATTTTAGTATGGTAAGGAGTACTTTTTATGTATATATATATATATATATATAACTAGGTAGGCAAATGACTCTACCCCACCTGATATTAAGTGGTGATAAAGTCCAAACGCGAAGATAGCTGGTACAGCAGTTATAAACTGCTACACCAACCATCGTCACCTTGCCGGCCCGCAAAAATGCTTCTTCACGCCTCTTTTAAAGGACCCCAGATTATAGGAAGGAGGGAACACGTGCGCGTGTAAAGAATTCCACTTACGAATCGATTACGTTTGTCGGTGCCGCTAGTTATTCATGTTTAGGTCAAAATTTGGCCAATAGACAATCATTATTTTAATTACAATGATACCTACACTTCTGTAAATAAATTAAAATATGGTATCAATTATTACAAAATATTGTATATTAGTAAGTGGACTTGTGGAATGGAACATTTGCCTAATACGACAAAAATTGCATTTCGCAGATAAAAAAGATATACAACTAAATCAGTAAATAGAAGTTAGTTCAATGGACATCGATTGAAATGAATATGAAAACTGTCGCAGATGTTTTTCATAGGAACTATCCGTTGGTGTATTGTGTAATTTGAACTCTATAACATTAGCCGTATGACTTTTATTCCAGCGCAGACAACTGTTCCAGTCGCTGTAAGATAAATATAAGTTTGAAAGCCCGCTCGCAAAGTTGGAAATTGAAATAGACAAAAAAATATATCCATAATATTCAGTTTGGGAGCGAATAGAATTTTGAATAATAATAAGAGATAGTTGCCACTCCATTTGCGAGGTTTTCATTCATACTGCAAAGTTTATTTTGTATTGATAAGCTAGTTTATTGGAGGAGCTCGATGGCGCAAATGGTTAGCGCTTTCGGCTGCGATTGTGGAAGTGGAGCAACTTTCGCAGTGGTCGGTCATTGGATGGGTGACCAAAAATTTACTATTAACCCCTTAAGCTTACGCAAAAAACCTCTTTGTTTACAGACTTACTGCTGAAGCTATAAACTTTCCGAATCACGAAGCAGATGATAACTTTTTGCTCACCCATTTGACGTCTGGCTTATACAAATGTAGTAACCCTGCGCTACCGAGATTTTTGTATCCATTACTGAGCAAAAAACTGATCACAAACTAACTTCATCATCATCATCACCAGCCTATTAATGTCCCCATTGCTGGGGCACACGCCTTGCCTATGGATGGAATGAGGGGATTGGGCCATGACAGTGCGAAATGGTGGGTGCAAACGACTGCAGACGCAGCGGAAACCAACGATTTAACATGCCTTCCGAAGCATGGAGGGTTTTACTGAGGGACGCACCAAATTAAGTGCTTCAATCTTAGAGGAAAGTTCAACGCACCCAGCCATTTCTTCTCGTTTAATTATTTTTGTGATATATATATAACCAACCATCGATCATGATCGTGAACATAATTTATTATATCTCTATATTAGTATATCTCTATTTTCTTTCAATAGAACAAGACGCATCGAGAGCATAGTGTGATGATTATTATCATAAAAGCAAAACATACGCAACTGATTCAAAATTAGAAATGACGTGTAAACTATATTGTTTTAAACTTTCATGGTCACTAACATTATAGCTATTAACGGGATTGTTACGCCGGTGGCGCGCTAACGGCGCTTGCAACAGTACCGAAATATTGGAGGCTCATAAAAACAAAGTACATGGTAACAATCCCGTTAATAGCTATAATGACGTGTAAACTTCCTTTTTACGAGCAGACCTCTTTCACGTTAGAAGATGTATTATGTTGGCGTTACCAAAAAGATTCAGGCCCTACACTGTAACGCTGTAACCTTTGCTGATTTTATTACGTAAAATTGATCAGAGTGTCACAATGGCAAGTAATGTTTGCGACTACGCAAGCTGCCGCTCGGAGTTTTCGTAGCACTGAAAAGCGCCGTAGTAGCATTCACTACGGTACATTAGCCGGATGACGTATGAATCCACTCAGTCGGCAGGACGGACGCTTTTAAGAGTTGATAACTCACATTCTGATTGGTTAGCATCTCTACCGATAAAATGAACTCGCCTCATGTTTTACTACCGTAGTAAGTAATCAGAGAAAATTTAAGTATTCATAAGTTTTTCGAAGAGGCCTAACAAAAACTCAAAAAAAGAGTTAGTATAAATCCAGATCAACCGACAAGTGTTTTTATGATAGCTCCAAAAAAATTAGAGCTGATAAAATTTTCATAGTATTTTTTTGTGTGTGAATGCTGTTGGTCGCAGATGACCTTTACAGTGTCACCGGGTTCGGGTACGGTGAGATCCTAAAGAGACCTCAAGCTTCCCCCGTGGGAACCACTCGAACCTGAGGGGGTCGGCTCAACTAGAGAGCGTCTCTGAGACTTGGGCCTCGGCTCTAGTTAGGCGTTGTCGTGGCGGGCATTTTCATAGACTGCAGAATATCTAACAGCTATAGTTTTAATCATCAAACTCTGAGAAAAGTTAGGTCTGATAAAAGGCTGTACTTGCCTTCTATGACTGACAATGAACGGACGCACAGCGATGTAATTGGGTTCCCTGTATCTGGTAAAATCTTGTTGCTCCGAAATTTATTAAGCATTAAAACACTTGGCATAATCTTCTTCAAACGAAAATTTAGTAAGGCATATTTTTTATTACGTATAATTATTATTTGGCCGAATGTTTATATGTCCAAATTCCCATTTCTCAAAATTATATTCTGCGTAATTTCGCTAAGCATAATCTGTATTTGTGGTCAGTGAGTTAGATTAGGTTAGTGTTGTGACCTAATCTTAGCCAGTCACCATAGACATTAGTTAAGTAAACAAGGAAAATATTTTTTTGTATGCCAAGAGACGCTTCTGACTGTGAACTTTCTGCGATATGATGGTTTTGCTAACCCTAAAGTTCGGTAGTCCTGACTAGGAACCCTTATAATTTCATCATGTCCGTCTGTCCGTCTCGGGTTTTGCTTGGAGACTATTAGCACTAGAGAGCTGTAATTTTGTGGAGATATGTATATCAATCCCGATGACAAAAGGGTAGAATATCATTTTGAAAAAAAAAAAAATTTTTAGGGAAGCTTCCCTACATGTAACCTGGAGTTTTTTTTCACATCGTGTGGGATATCGTTGCATAGGTCCATTAAAATTACTTAGGGGTTTCTAAGACTATTTTTCGATTTAGGAATCCATTTGCGAAATATTGAACTTCAAAGTGCAAAATTTTGTTCGAGAGAAAACAATAATAGTGACAGAAGTTAAACTTATTGTAGCGTGAAACCTTGCACTGCAACAAAATTAAGACACCACAATAAAATATCATTAGTTCCACAATGTTACCACGAGTACCAACAGCACCAGCTTCTGAATCGCGCTAACGTTACGTTTTTATAAAAAGTATAAAAGTACTTGAAAAGATCGGTGGTTATACCACATCATCCCCTATTCAGGGAATGATCTTTTCAAGGCCGGCATCGCATTTGTGATACTCCTGGTGTTGCAAGTGTCCATGGGCGACGGTGATCACTTACCATCAGGTGAGCCTTCTGCTCGTATGCCCCCTATAACATAAAAAAAAATGAAGCTTGTAGCCCTTCTGGCCTTAAGCATGAACTACGGGTGTTTTAGTCACTTATAGTCGGACATAACCTTGCAGCCGGCTGTAGGATATCCATGAGGATTTCATAACCGCTGCCTCGCCTGGAGAAACAAAAAAAAGGAGGGCTACCAGCTATCAATCACTTATTAAAAAAAAATTAAATGTGGTGTCGTGGGACACCAGGTAAAGGAACGAAGTTCCTTCGGCTACTGTAGAATCGACATAAATTGCAAACTCGCTTGTGTATGCGACTGTCGCGCCTGCGCACGTCTCATTTAACGGTTTTATTCCACGCACTTTTTTCCACGGAGTTTTTCTTACGGTTTTACTATCACATTTTTTTCAGTTTGGTCGCGCAGCAAAATCCCTATCCCCTCCAAGCCTGTCGTAAGGAACTTCGTTCCAATAATTAAATAACATAGGTAGTGTTATGATCATGGTTTCGATGTATGAATGGTCTCCCTGGCCGGCGGGTCGATGCACTCCTTCCGGCATCGGTTCGACGGATGCCTCTACTGGACTGAATTCGTCGCAGCAATCTCCACTAGAGCTCTGGTAACAAACCAGACGGGTGTTAGACACCCTACCACCAGAAGAGCAGATGGAAGCTCCGATATCCCTTAGTCGCTTCTTACGACACCCGCGGGAAGTGAAGGGGGCTAACCCTAAACATAAAAACCAACAGCGGATAACTTGAATACACTACCAGCAATACAAAGGCGTTACCTGTTAATGACTTCACCAACTTAGGTATATAAAGATCATAAGCGATAAAGATCGATAAGCAATTATAAGCTCTAATACAAGGGATTTAATGCGGTGTTTTATAAAGCTAAGAACGACTTCGCAGCCACAGCGACGAACAGAGTCGGAACTCGTTTTGTGTGTACGAAACAATAATAGTTGGAATACAATTGCAGCACAACTAATTGTAAAGATGCTCAAAGTTTGCAATATTGAAATTATGAAGATGCATACAAAGGACATGGTATAGTTTTGTATGAGCGACTGCCGTGGCAATGTATAAATACTGTACTTAGTAATATTTAATGGTAAATGGCTAAATATTTTAAAATTTCTATGAAAAAGGGCTCAGGAACTTTCGATAAAGTCACAATCTTGAAAATTATGAGAACTTCTACTATGTCAGTACCTTACTACAATTGATAAAAGATGTTGCCAATTATTTACAGAGTCATCAATTTTGCATTTTCTTAGAATCTTTCTTCCCATTTCTCTGATGAACTCTTCACAAAAAGTTTCTTTAAAGCAAAAATAAATACAAATAATTAGTTATCGTCTGCCTGACAGGAAATCTGTGAAACTTTATTTTGTCCATTTGCGAAAATTAAAGGATTAATTATCATACAGGCTTGTATCAAGCCTGTACCCCTAGCACAAACCATTATCGAATTCGAATAGTTTGCAAACCGAAATGTCAATGTCAAATTTTGTATGGAAACTTGAACAGCAGCGGCACAAAGTACGTAACAAGAACTAAAAATCAGTACACATTTGACAATTACATTTCGGACTCGCAAACGATACGATCAGAATAATAAAATCTATTATTTTAGGCCTTCAGTGTTTTGTTTTAATAAAAAATAGGGCCAAATATGTCATAGTTTGAAGGAGTTAGTACTTGCGGCCCTCACACAAGATTTAAATAAATAATAACTAAAAACATTTATAAATAAGAAATTACGTGATATGAAAAAGTTGATTAAAAAATAGTGGGCATGGCGACTATGTTATAAAAATATATTATTTTTTTATAAGTTATTCATTATTAGTCAGTTTTTGTCACAGTAATATGGTACCTCTCTAATGCCGCTACCTATATACTAAATATAAAATTTATTGTAACTATATATCTATAACCTAAATGATGTAATGGAAGGTGACTTCAGAAGTATCTCTGAAGTCATTTTTCAACTTGACGACTCTGTATATATCAATACAGGGAGAAAAAAACAGCCCTTGCTGAGTTTCTTGCCGGTTCTTCTCAGTACAAGGTCTCCCGCCATAGTTTTGCGAACCGATGGCGTAGTTTCTTGACCTTCACAAGTGCCTGTAACAGCCTAGACTGAATAAATGACTTTTCATTTTATTTAATTTCATTTCATTCCATTTCATTCCATTTCATTCCATTTCATTCCATTTCATTCCATTTCATTCCATTTCATTCCATTTCATTCCATTTCATTCCATTTCATTCCATTTCATTCCATTTCATTCCATTTCATTCCATTTTATACAATTTCATTCCATTCCATTCCATTTCATTCCATTTCATTCCATTTCATTCCATTTCATTCCATTTCATTCCATTTCATTCCATTTCATTCCATTTCATTCCATTTCATTCCATTTCATTCCATTTCATTCCATTTCATTCCATTTCATTCCATTTCATTCCATTTCATTCCATTTCATTCCATTTCATTCCATTTCATTCCATTTCATTCCATTTCATTCCATTTCATTCCATTTCATTCCATTTCATTCCATTTCATTCCATTTCATTCCATTTCATTCCATTTCATTCCATTTCATTCCATTTCATTCCATTTCATTCCATTTCATTTCATTTCATTCCATTTCATTTCATTTCATTTCATTTCATTAAGTGACTTAGATTAAAACAAAAACGGAAGATACGGCACTCGCGGCTCAAAGGTGATCTGCTTAAATTGTGGTGTACAATCACAATTCGCTGTTGTCACAATTGGACATTCAATCACGCTGCATGTACACTCAATATAACAATATTGCGTAAATTCTGTGTTATACAGATAAAACAATGCCATCGATGCTTTTATAAAGAACACAAATAGTTCAAAATCATATAACAAATGCCTCGGCATCACTTCTCATTCGTGAAACTGTAAAATCAGTTTTTTTTTTCAAAAATCACGGTTGTCTTGAATGTTATTTACGTAATCGCCATTTTGTTATCAAGAAAAGGACAACGATACAGCTAAGTCGTTCGCACTCGGAAGCTGATTCGCCATTGATCTGCGTTGAAGCGTACAGTTCTGTCTTGCTCGCTCGATTGAATGTTATTTAGAGACGCGTGATGTATGAAAGTTGCTTATGTAGTTGAGTCGGATCATATTATATTTGGTAGTAGTATGACGTACCGTATCTTCACCTTTTGTTTTATTCTAAGTTAAGTGATTTGCCTGGAGTACATATATTTATTTTAAACTTTATTGACCAAAATATATAACAATGGTACAAAAGGCGGACTTTAATGCTAAACTCTTATACTTTTCTAACATAGTTTTTAAGGTACATTGTTACTAACATTCAATGGACTGTATAATTATTGTCTGAGAATAAATTATTATTATTAAAAGCATTCTCTCCGTGTCAACCTTTAAGAAAAATGAAAAACATTAACGGCGGTATAAAGCTAAATACGAATAAATGTACAAAATAACATAGATACATTTATAAACACATACCATAAAAATAATATAATACATACAAACATAACACAATAGGGGTGATGACGGGGTACAGTAAACGAAATTCTATTTAGTCCGTCAGTTAGATGATCAAAAAATAATGGACACGTATTTTTTCTTTGGGCAATCAATCAAAAAATGACAAAGTTATAGCGCGTCAAAATTTGGGAGTAGGGGCTCGTGACGTCACTTTGGAATGAATTTTCCCTTATAAGTAAGAGTGTACTCAAACGTGACGTCATGCGACTTTTCAAATCAATATATCTCTGCAATGTTTATATTATGTGAAAAAAGAAAAAATACGTGTCCAATACTTTTTTATAATCTACCTGATAAACAAAGAAAAAAAATTAGTCATCATCCCTATTATATAATGTAATAATATTTGTAATGTTTTCGTTACTATACTTTTAAATGAACAGCTCTGGCCCCTGTTTAAACATCTACGAAAGAAGATTTTTTATTTACTTTTCGATAACTGGTTGAGAAAAAAGAACAAATATTGTTGTTCGTAAATGTTTAAGGAAATCAATTATACACTAGGTACCTGGTAAATTTTAATACATTAAAATATTATTATGACACGTTTCATAGTATACCCCCCCCCCCCCCCAAAGAGAGTAAATGTTATATCTTCAGCAAAAATATTGTATTGTTGCGTATGTCAACCGTAAATATGATTATATTTAGCATTTGAAAGCCTTTAAAATAATAACGACCTCCGTGGCCGAGTGGTTTGTGCGCAGGGTTTCAAGGTGTCGCCTACTCGAGAGGTCCTGGATTCCAATCCCGGTAGGTACAGATGTTTTTGTGATGAAAACGAGCATTTGCTCTCCAGAAAGCTGCTCTGTATGCGACCCTTGACCCTTGGCCGGCCGTCTTCGAAAATGTATGTGACATTAATCCCTCCGCTGCGGTCACCACAAAGGGTTGAACTGTAGCTTTGTAATCAATTACAATGTTATCTTACGTTAAACGGTTGAAAAAGTTTAACAACGTTAAATTTATTAGGATACGAAGCTTTGTAGCTTTTTTTAATATGTTAAAAGGATGGCAAATAATCGTCTGGCCCTCCTGATAGTAAACGGGCACCAATGCGTTTAGGATGCTGTTGGGTTTGCCAAGATTCTGTAGTGCCTCTGGTATGTTTGCCGAGGAGCGCACTGACGGTTTTCACGCATGCATGCGCAAAAAAATAGCTTCATTGCTGAGCAAAATACGAGCAAGCTCAAACACCATCCTAATGACTGTTGCCAATAAAATGGATAGTTGCTTTAACAAGCATTGCGTGAGGGTGATGAAGACATAAAGAAAAAAATATCATGTACTGTCCTAATCTATTATTTCTAAAACATATACTACATAGAATAAGTCTACTAACAAATATGGATCACAGTTATCTGAAATAAATGAATTATTATTATTATACTCTCATTTATTTCATTTCACAAGTTAGGTTTTTTATAAAATAGATATAAAAGTAAAATACAACAACGTAAATACAAAAATAAATATAGTATAAAAAACCTAACCTAGAAGGCCACCAGCAGCGAAGCGATGCGGCCCAAGCTACCGGTGGTTAGGGCCGCAGAGAAAGAAACCGCCTGACGATGCGCGCCGTTTCCAGGAGTACTGCCTTTTGCATCTGCCCCTTGACCCAATATTATTATTATTATTATAGCCTTTAGAAAGACGCTTGCGGGACCAAAAATATCATACGGACCGTTGCCTACCTTTTTTTTTTATACGCAAGCAAAAAATACTATTAACAGACGACGGCGCCTTTAAGAGGCACACCGCCGAACGGACCTCACACCTGGCTCCGGCAAGCCTTACGAGCCCCAGCAGTGGCTACCCACTGAGGACCCCGTAACCCTTACGGGCGCTTTACGGCATAATATTCGCTAAAAATCCCTGCGAACACCCTCTAAGCTGCTTAGTGTGAAGCCGCGGGATTCCCGTTTAGGGATTCTTCCGCGTCTGCAGTTGCCTATCCTGACCTAATCCCCTACCCAGACCTGTCTTTCCCAGTAGGTACTTTGGGCAAGTGCCTCAGATCAAATACTAAGTCCCTAGTTCCTGTTAAATCACCAAACGGAAGTCATAGGAGCTCCATTATCCTAATATGCCCAGGGCGTATAATAGGTCAAAGACGGTACTGCCCCTACCAATACTATGGTACTGATGAACGCGGAGTGGGTCTCAGCTTTCTCGGAGAGTATAGAAGACGGGGAGTTGGAGACAAAAGTGAGCTGGGGCAGCCAAAGCAAGCGGGGGATAGAAATATGACTAAATAAAACTAGTTTTAACGGGTTAATGCACGAAACTTTATTTATTTATTGACGTTTCGCAGCCTTTTCAGGTCTGCATCGTCGGAATAATGATTTTTTATTTAATTTTGTCGAGCTACCTTCGAAACACTTTTATTGAGCGTTCGGTTATTTCATTGGAAGATGTTAATTTAGCTAATAAAGTACATTATTTAAAATTCTTTTTTGTAATTTTGAATTTATTTATTTGACCCTAACTACCGTAAACTACCACCGGTTCCAAAATTGGGAGACCTTTCTGAGAAGAACCGGCGAAACAAACACAGAGAGGATCATACACCTTATCATAAGAAGGAGATAGAAAGCCTCTCTGAGTTTGTTCTCAGAAAGGTCTCCCAATTTTGGAACTGGTGGTTGTTTACGGTAGTTGGGGCACAATGAGTGATGTATATGAAAACCTAAGAAACAAATATACTAATATGATATTTGGAAACCCCGTCTTGAGGAAGCCGAACCAGCGGAAATGGTGGACTCACTCTGTACCTCAAAAGAGCCCCGGGTGGGGACATGATTAGACCACACTGGGTGCATCGGTTACAGAAATATATTACACAAACACTAACACACTAAGGATGAACAGAACAGGAGGCCTACTCTAATTCAACGGAAAACTAAATTTCGATCAAATCTTCGTAATTTTCTTATTATTTTATTCTTATCTATATCTTTATATATATAATTCTTCTGTGAGTGTGTATGTCACTGAACTTCTCTTAAACGACTGGACCGATTTTGATGAAATTTTTTGTGTGTGTTCAAGGGGATCTGAGAATGGTATAGATTCACAATTTTGTCCGCTGGACAACCCCTATTTTTTTAGGGCGGTACGAAGTTCGCTGGGTCAGCTAGTATTATATAAAACTCAAAGGTGACTGACTAACATAGTGATCTATCACCGCAGAGCCCAAACCACTGGACGGATCGGGCTGAAATTTGGCATGCAGGTAGATTTTATGACGTAGGCATCCACTAAAAAGAATTTTGATCAGTTTTACCCTCAAGGGGATAAAATAGGGAATGAAAGTTTGCATGAAACTTTGGCAATTTTAAACCGATCGGGCTGAGACTTTGCATGCAGGTATAAGAAGAATGAATGTCATTGTGTATATTACAAGCCTGAGAACAAGAACTGTAGTCTACACTACAGCTCTACACCGAAGCGAAGCGAGGGCGTAGGGCTCTAGTTCGTTTATAATTATAATAATATTCGTTCGCCCGTAAATAGATTGAGGTTTAAACTTCTCTAAGCCTACTCTCAATGAAAAATTGAATTTGATAGTTTATCGTTCAAATCCAGTTGACGAAATAACCTTAAGTTGACGAAATTAAATTTCGTTTGATCTTCGTTACCGAAAGTTCGTTTCAGAGAAAGAGAGTAGACTTCCAGGATAGTTATAAAAAGGGAGGAGAAAGGAAACTAAGAAATAATAAACAGGAAATAAGGGATATTAAAAACCTAAGCATGTACTATATATAACTATGTTATTATATTAGGTGAAAGACTGTAAAAGTTAATATGACTATTTATTTATGTAATATTTCTAGGTTTTTCAAGCCAATAGTTTAGCTTTTAGGGGGGGAGGGGGGGTTAATATTTGGCAAACGGATCCCTAAATCAATCGAAAAATCATCCCCAGGTTACTTTAGGTTACTTTTTTTTATCATCCAACCCATCATGTGGGATATCGTTGAATAGATCCTTTAAAATTCCTAAGAAAATATCTACCCTAAAAAAATATATTTTTCAAATATATTTTTATTCTACCATTTTGTCGGCTTGATCAATTTACACATCTCCACAAAATTACAGATTTCTCAGAAATCAGAAATCAATATATCTTTATTCAAATTGGATGTAAAGTACAACACTTTTGAATCGTCCAAACATTTTTTTCCCTACCATTCGTTATTGGACATATTTTTTAGCTGCGGATAAAAACGAGCTTAAAAAACCACATCATGAAAAGCATAACTACATTTACAAATCATTCGTTTGTTACTACAACGTCGATACAATCATGATTTATTTATTATAGAAAACCTGTTGGAATGATTGGAACAGTTCAAACCCAAGCATTTTTGTCTGTAATATAATCAGACACTGGGTAATAAGCTTTTTTAATAAGTGCTTTTTTTATACTATCTTTGAATTTATTTATGGTTAACTCTTGGATATTGCTTGGGACTTTATTGTATAAGCGAACACAAAGACCTTTAAATGAATTATTGATTTTGTGAAGCCTGATGCTACCAGGCTTCACAAATTAAGTGTGTGAACATCACTATTTTTAAGAAACAAATTAATATTTTCTCCGGGGTCGAACAAACGGACATGACGAAACTATAAGGGTTCCTTGTCTGGACTACGAAACCCCAAAAATATTATAATTTGTTCAGGATTGGTGAAAATATGGGTTGGAAATTACATCATATTTAATTCTGAATTAAACACAGAACATTTTATTTCAAGGTTAGTTCCAGGAGGTTAGACGAAATTCTGAAAAAGTCGTTCCCTAGGCTAAAAGACTTTTGTAACAAAATGCGTTTATTGGACAGTTTCTGTGGCGTAAGTGAAAATATAACTTATAATAAATGTCACGAAAGAATAACAGAAAAAGTTATCATTTGCGGAGGATTCAAGACACGAATTGCGAGTCCGTTGGGCACTGAAATGCGTCCTTCATGTGTGATGTGGGGGTGTATTCTCGGTGCTCACTCATTAACGAAACATAATACGTGTATTTACAAGCGAAAATCCTAACGTCACCTCATTTTATTCTCATTTAAAATGTGATTACGATTGAGAGTAAAAAATATGGATATCATTAATGTAAACTCTAAAATAATAAAAAATTTAGTGGCACCATAAAAATATTTATAGAGAATTTATCAACATACCTATTTAAACACACACAAAATAGGTTAAAACCTTAGATTAAAACAAAAAGGGTAGATACGGTACTAGCCTCACAAAGGTGATCCGTATGAATTGTGGTCCACGACCCTAATCGCTTTATTCACAACTTGACATGCAAACAACGTACATATGAACGCCAAAAAGAAATATTGCTAATATTTTGTGTTTATATGATAAAACAATGCCTAAGTGTGTTTTTAAATGTGCTCAAATTGCTCAAGAACTAAAAATAACACCCATAGCATCACTTTTCATACATAAGTAGTATAAAATATATTTTTTCATAAAAATTGCTGTTTGTTTTGAATCTTATTCGGTAGTGACGTCGAGTACTGGTCGCGTGATTGGTCGGTAGTGCAGTGACGCGGATCTCGCCGTCTCGTTCGCGATGCCGTTGAAACTTAACGTGCTGTTTCGTTCGGGTCGGTAATGCAGTGACGCGGATCTCGCCGTCCCGTTCGCGCTGCCGTGGGATCAGTTTTTGTTTGATGTAAGTATGAGCGTAGCGTATCAACCCTTTTTATTTTAATCTAAGGTTAAAACTACTAAATAAAGTATAAAACTAGATAATGTAAAAAATCGACCCCAAATCGCTGCGCTCGCAGGGTAGGGTGCCCAAGAGGTGCGGCATTTCCCCGTTGAATGGATCTTGGATCCCCTGAGGCGTCGATGAGGCGTGCGGAAATCTCCTTGAGCAGCAGACGGGCTTCCACACCCCAAGGTCTTCACGGCAAAAGGCGCAAATATATATGGCTCTCCCAAGGCCGCATATTTACACTTCTTTTGGTTTCGGCTGTCGCCGCAGCTGCGCAGGCTTTGCGAGGGGTCGCTCTCACGTGGGATGGGGCAACAGTGTCTACGCATGTGGCATCTCACACGAGTGACCGCCCGTTTTTCCACGGGATGAGCGTCATACCAAAGGGCCTCTTGACATCGTCCCGGGCGATGCCATTAGATTCAAACACAGCAGCAGCACCCCGGAAAAGGCAAAGGCGCGACGGATAACGTCATTTAAAGCGGCATGACGCGGAATGCGTCCTGCTCTGCGACGACATGCTAAAACGAGATGACCTAGAGGATCGACGTCTACCCCACAACGACAGCGATGGGGTTCGTCCGGGCCCCTAGCCGTAAGCTCACCGCCAAACTAAATGTAGTCCTCTCCAAAAGCTTACCTACGCTAAACAATGGAATGGTATTTAACCAGTATCCTGACTCTAGCTCCACAACTGGCCAAGAGACGAGACCGCTCCGTTTGGTCTTCTGAAGACTCTAACAGTTGATTTCGGGTCTTCATGTAGAGTGGCTGTCGCTGCGAAGCCAGGTTCAGGGGTAGGTCTGGACCGGTTGCACTGAGCCAGGTATCCCTGGCCTCGACCAAATAGGCAACCTCTACGCCGCAGAGCGACGGGCCTAGTATGCTACCAACGAAGTTCACCAAGCTGTAAACTGAGGACAGGAAGGCTGGCAGACCTACACTTGAAATTTTCGTATGCCAAGACCACCATGGCGAATCGGCAAGGTTGCTCGGGCCCAGCACCTATCATTCAAAGGACAATTGAATGTGCTATTTAAAGATACTCTTACTGTCTCATCTAAGTGAGAGAGGAGGTCATTGTGGGCCCAAAACGGTGTACCGCGAAACGTATAGATAGTCTTGGGAACGAAGAGACATAATTTTATAATAATATAAGCCATGTCAGGATTTATGTCTTTTAGGCGGCTGGAAGATTCCTAAAATTTTAATATTTAATCCTCTACAATTTTGGTGAAAGCTGCTTCCAGCACCAGGGCCCCTGGTAGACGGAGCGACTGGTCGTCAATAATTTTAATATTAGGATTAGGAGCCAAAACATTAAATTTAGAATTTAGTTCATAACGAGATTGTGTCGGTAGTCTTTCACTGAAATACAACTCGCATTTAGAAAAATTTAACTGTAAACCAATATCACTGAAAGATTTTGAATTTTTTTCCAAATCTGTCAAAACAGAAGTAGCGTCTCTACCCAAGGTCCCGTCGTCTAAATACCATACATTAAATTTAGAAGTCAAATTCTTGATGTGAGGGTGTATTGTCAGACTGAATATTGCCGGTCCGAGAGGGTCGCCCTACTGACAGCCGACAGCGATTGTATTATTTGACCATTATAGGCTAGGCTGTTTGATCCGCTGTAGCATTGCCACAGGTAAGCAAAGGTAAGTGGTATCTGGTCCTTTGCCTGGATCACTAAAACGCCCCTGTCCAGAGAGTTTAATGCATTCTTTACATCTACCTTTCGCAACACTTGGTTTAGCAAGGCTTAACTTGCTTGACAAAGGTGAGCGCAGCGTGAACAGCAGCCTCGCACCCTCCCTTGGTTCCAAAATCTAACTGCGTTGCCTGAAATTCCTGCGATTCTAATCTAGCAGGATGTGCCTACAGCAGATTTTGGAAGCCACACGACGAATTGCATTGCCTACGGCTATTGGACGGATGCCACCATCCATTTTCCGAAGCGCGCAAAGGTTGGCCCTATATAATACATCAATTATGTCATTGCACACCTTCCCAGATAACGTAAGATTCACGAGGCGGGCCAAATCCTCCAGAAGTGCAGTGCCGACGTTACCAACAACACCACAAATCACATCTTAACTTAAATACCTAAATCAAAGTCAAAATGCGTCTCAAATTCGATATTATTATAATTTTAAATAGGAATGAGGCGAGGGAGTGAGTGTAAAATCCTCATGGATACCCTACAGCCGGCTGCAAGGTTATGTTAGACTCTTACTGACAAAAACACACCCGTAGTTCATGCTTATGAAGAAGATCCCAGCCCATCCCCTGAGAAAGGGATGATGCGTTATAACTGCTGATCTTTTTAAGTTCCTTGAGTTTTCTTAGGGCGTGGGTAATGCTTTTGTGCATAGTTTTGTCAAAAGTCCCTTCTATCTCTATGAAGGCTGCCAGTGTTGAGATTTTGTTTGTGATTGCCGACTCTATTTTGTGGTCTACTGAATGCAGTGCCGACTCTGTTGATCTGCTTTTTCTGTAGGCATGTTTTTGAGCGTGCAGCGGAGCCATACTAAATGCTCTATTACTAAGGTGTCGGTCTACTAGTTTTTCCAATGTTTTCAAGAGGAAAGAGGTTAGGCTAATTGGTCTTAAGGATTTGGCTTGTATATAATCGTCTTTTCCCGGTTTTGGTAAGAAGACTACTTTTGCCCCCTAAAGTTTGTTTAGGTATCTAATTGCCTGACCGAGTTGCCATTGTAGTACCGCCGTAAAGATACCATCTAGTCCTACTGATTTAAATTGTTGAAAGCTCTTTATTTGTAATTTGACATTATTGTATGGGCTAAATTTAATTTAGTTAATTCGATATTTAGCATATTAAAATTTGCTGCGAGTGCTTATTTATCTGCTTATGTATTTGCATCTCGTGTTATAAATACCTACTTATTACTGAATGATTCTGTTTACAATGAAGATCATGGGCCCACTTCATAAAATAAACATTCTGTTTTTTTTTTTTTCAAATAAACGTGAAAAGACACTCGGGCGAGATTGCGAATTTCTTGCGTAGAGAGTGGATCCCCTGTGTAAAGCCATTGGCAAAACAAAAGGCGTGCGGGGACACTTTTATTTGAGGTCTACCGGGCCACTTCATACTGGCACTTGTCCCACATGTGTGGACTGCAATATTTCTTTCGTTACTTACTTTCGAAATTATTTTTGTTGAATTCCTTATCCTTATGTTACTCTATTTGTGTTATTAAAGGAGATTGCTCAGCTTCCATACATGTTTGGCCTAAAAACCAATAACCATGAAAAAATGTTTCCTAGATTCGAAATTATATATAAATTACCGTAGAAACGAATATTATCGACGGCCACTCCTGAGAACTTCTATAAACCATATACACTGAATGATTTTGAGGTTATGTTTGCAAATAGGCACATAGGTATTAGAATAATAAAAACCAAATAACTTATATAGGAAAATAGGGCAATCAAGCCAAGTACCGATATTATGTATTAGATTCAGGTATATAGAGCATGTAAAATAACAGATAATTGCCTGTTTCTAAAATTAATGCACAAGAGTAAGTTTTAAAATCATGATTATGCCATTGCGACTTTCAGAAGCAATCTTGTTTCATTTGACAAGTGTCTAACACTAATTACACTAACAAAATGCATATCAAGGAACTGATACCTGCTTACCTATGTTATGAGAAACATGGAACTGTTATCATAATTTTATAAACACCAATAGGATATTTTCTTAGTAATAATTAGGTTTATAATGGTAAAAGGTAATTCTAATGCAATAATATATTGCGTAGGTTCATGATAGTTCTGATCAATGTGTGAAATATGTATATTCCTGACATAGCTTAAATATTCTGATAAGGTAAATTAATGAAATAAAACAACTTAAGTACTTTTATGTTGCGTTTAATATTACATATCATCTACATTTTGAATTAAAATATCATCGAAATATTTTATCAATCTTTACAAAATAGATTTGTTTTGATGTTATATAAACAACCTCGATCAGTCTTTGTGAATGTTACTACACCCATAGCCAATAAAAATGATTCGTATGTTTTCCAAATCGGTAAAAATAGAAGTCCTTTTTTAAAATTAATATATTATTTAAAGGTGGCCGTTAAAATCTAATGACTGTAAAATAAAGTATAAATTACGCCAAGAATTACTGTATATGTCAATATTTTATTTGCATTTAGGCTAATTTGACCAATCTCCTTTGCTAAATCTTGGTACTATCGCGGAATTGTACTTTGTCACTTGGCGAATAAAATGCTTTGAACGGTTTTCTACAGTAGTTTTTACTACGCCCCGCCTTCGCGTCGGACGCGCCAATCCGGGCCGCCGCTCAAAAGTAAGACAGAGAGCGTTTCATTGATTAAATAATGAATTGAATTGCAACTAAAACAGAGCGCTATACGAAAAAGTAAGACAGCGATAATTACATGTCTATAAATGAATTTTTACTACGCCGCTACCGCAAGCGATTATGGCATTATGGGTGACAGAGCGGGTCTTTCCGCGAGTGTACCTACAACTAGAACTAGATTTATCCCATTGGTTAAATGTCAAAATGTCAATGTTAATTTGACATTGGTGGTGATCTATGGCGCAGGTGGTTAGCGTATTCGACTACGATCGTTGAAGTTAAGCAACTTTCGCAGTGGTCGGTCATTGATCGATAGGTGACCAAAAATCTTCTATCTTGAGTTTTTCCGTGCTTCGGAAGGCACGTTAAGCCGTTGGTCCCGGCTGCATCTGCGCACCCACCAATCCGCACTGTGCCCGCCTCATGTGGGTCATGGCCCAATCCCCCTATTCCATCCATAGGGAAGGCCTGTGCCCCAGCAGTGGGGGCATTATTAGGCTGATGATGATGGGTAACTTTTTATGGACCAGTGGCGTCATTTTTCCCCGCTGCTGTCGATGTTTGGTACCTTTTTTAGCACTACCTTGGCCTAACATAGCTGAGTAATGGTTCTTAAAAATTGTGCTGGACACGTGAAAATCGTATGTTCCCAAATATCCTACTGAGCAGTCCTACGGTAGAATTTACTATACCTAACTTTCATGTGTAAAGGAGGTAAAAGGAAATCGCAGGCTTTTGTTGTTTGATTGTGACAAACCAATAACAATGAGGAACCCGATGACGCAGGTGGTTAGCGCGTTCGGCTGCGATCGTTGAAGTTAAGCAACTTTCGCAGTGGTCGGTAATTGGATGGGTGACCAAAAATCTTCTATCTCGAGTTCCTCCGGGCTTTAGAAGGCACGTTAAGCCGCTGGCCCCGGTCGTTAGCACCCGCCAATCCGCACTGGGCCTGCGTGGTGGGTCTAGGCCCAATCCCCCTATTCCATCCATAGGGAAGGCTTATGCCCCAGCAGTGGGGACATTAATAGGCTGATGATGACGATGAAACCAATAACGGTCTTGAACATCCAAAAAGTGGGTTCTCATGTCTTAATCGGTTATGTTCATTACGTAATTTACCTCAAAAGGAAAAGCGTATAAAATGTTGGGTTTCATATTTAGGCAGGGCAAAGATTTTAAAAACATAGAAACTCTATTACTTTTATATAACAGTTATGTAAGATCTCAACTAGAGTACGCTTCAACGGTATGGAATCCGCAGTACTTAACACACATAAGCGCGATAGAGAAAGTACAAAGTAAATTCATTACAAGGATGAAATACAAATACAATGATTTTTGTGAGGATGACGTTCGATCCCTGGCACACCGAAGAGAGTGCAGAGACTTGGTCTTGCTTCACAAGGTTATAAATGGTCTTGTCGATTCTTCATATCTTTTAAGTAAAATTTTGCTAAAGTGTCCAAGAGCAAATCTACGAGCACGTGATACGTTTTGCATTCCCGCGGGTCGGACTAATTATGCAAGTAATCGCTACATTGTGCGAGCTATGAAATCATATAACTCTAAATATAGTCACATTGATATATTTAATCTTAGTTTTTTGAAATTTAAAAAACTAATTTTTTAACTCGTTTTAGGCACAAAATTCTTATTTCTTTTTGTTTTGTTTATGTTCATTATGATACCAAAAATTGTTTCTTTTTTCTCTCATGTTTATTAGACACTATGTGAGATAATTAATAGTGGAAATTACCTAGGCAATTGTTTAAACTAATGTTATATTTTTTATGTAAAAATTAATGCTGTTATTTCCCTAAAAATAAATAAATAAATAAATAAATAAACCCTTATAGGATCACTTTGTTGTCTGTCCGTCCGTCTGTCAAGACCCCTTTTCTCGGGAATGCGTGGGGATATCAGGCTGAAATTTATATCAAATACTCAGATCTACTGTCCTTTAGATCTGTGGAAAAAAAGAACTTCTAAGCCAACGCAATAAAAAGATACAGCCGTTTATGACGCAAATTATCGAAACTTGCTTTTGAAATTTGATACGAAGTAACCTCTTATAGCACAGATAAAGGAAAAATTGCGAATTTTGTTGCATCACATTTTTTTTAAGTAATTATTATATACCTACAGGGTTGAGCGGAACCCTCAGTGCGTGAGCCCGACTCACACTTGGCCGCTTTTTTTTAACCCTTTTTGAAGTTATAGTTCTTTAGGCGCGTTATGAAAAAATGATGAGAGTGAAATTTTAAGATGCGCGCGCATCACTGTAACACAAAATTTTAACAGCATGAAGTTGGCTTTAGCGACCAACTTCATGCGTTACTTTTGTGTTTACCGCACATTAAGAAAATCTACCAAGAAAATAGAAATAGAATCTCTATTTAGTGGGTGCCAACGACTGCATAGTGAAGGCCTATCAAAAGTATTTATTAATCTGGAACAACGGAACCAAAGCGCGATTCAGGAGACTACAGCGCCATCTCTTGACCATTGGTGTAGTAGAACCAAAAACCACATCTTTATTTTTTGTAATAAAGTAACAGTTATAGGTATTCATATTTATAATATTTATCCACATGTTTCTAGTTTGTATATTCGGAATACGTGTTTGAGTTTCATACAAGTGCAAATCACATATGTTCTAATAAATTATATTCAGTAGCGATTTTAATTGAATATTTTGATTATTTATTTATTTTTTCAAATTAAAACTGAACTTTATTGACTGTGTCCTTTTCCAGACTTTTTATTAATTTATTGTAATTAATTATTTGCATGCAATTAAAAACTAATTTTAAACGATGCCAAAGAAGGATAACTTCTCACGCGCCTACATAAGTACATGCACCCATTTTTTTTTACTGTGTTCTACTGGTGGGTGTGGTCTAGGTGGAAGTCACTACCCCAGACTACTAATTACCCATCCTGTTCCTTTTTCCAAATCAAAACTTATGAATCAATTCAGTGGTTACGATGTGAAAGCGTCAGAGCAAACAGAAAATAAATTAAGCATTGAACTAATTTATACAAAAGTATTAATAATAATATATTTGACGACCTCCGTGGTCGAGTGGTTTGTACACCAGGTTTCATGGTGTCGCCGACTCGAGAGATCCCGGGTTCGAATCCCGGTGGGGGCAGACATTTGTGTGATGAATACGATATGAGCATTTCTACTCCAGTCATGGATGCTAAATATGTATTTCTATATAATTATACTTATATATGTACGTATGTACAGTTTATGTATTCTATCCGTTACCCTAGTATCCCATAACACAAGCCTTACAGTGCTTACTTTGTGGCTAGGCTAATTGGTGTGAGTGTTAGAAATATTTATATTTATTTATTTAATACAATTAATGATTTAGTAAGACAATTACCGTTTCAGTCTTGTAACCATAAAAAATTATCAAAAACCCGGAAACAAAAAAAAAACAGAAATCTCTATAAAACCAGCTCAAGAGTGTTTCATTAAATCCTCTTTAATTTAAGCAACACAACTTTTCTGACAGCCAAAGGAATCCGGAATGGAAAAGAAAATGTTACGTTAATCGTTTCTCCATGGCATTCAGTCTGCGGCACAATTTCCGTTGACAATGACGGATGGTACTCATCTCCGGGAATTACATATTATATTTTTTTATATGTATTTCTATATACAGCTTGATAGAAAAACTCGACCTATTCCTTGAAAGGGGTTATACTAGTCATCATCATCAGCCTATTAATGTCCCCACTGCTGGGGCTCAGGCCTTCCCTATGGATGGAATAGGGTGATTGGGCCATGACCCACCACGCGGGCCCAGTGCGGCTTGGTGGGTGCTAACGACTGCAGATGCAGCCGGGACCAACGGCTTAACGTGCCTTCCGAAGCACGGAGGAGCTCGAGGTAGTAAATTTTCGGTCACCCATCCAATGACCGACCACTGCGAAAATTGCTTAAATTCAACGATCGCAGCGAAACGCGCTAACCACTGGCGCCATCGAGCTCCTCGATGTATATATTATACTAGTCATTAGTAACAAATTAAGTTCAGTGAACTAGGGCTTGGGAACTGGATGGTAACCGACTTGTGACGGTTCTTCGATTTTTTAAAATTTTTCTGACTTGCTGCCAAAAAAGACTAACTGTGACCAAACTACTTCACTTTTAACATAGAATTGATATTTTTCTGAAAGCTGAATTATTAAATATGATATATTTTAAATTATTGGATTATTGTGATGATTAAGAGCCTTTTTACAAAATTGCGCCGCTGCCGTCTGCCGTACTGATCGGCGCGTAGGTAGATTTGCACTAGTATATATTGTATTTTACGGGTGATGTTTCGAGTCTTATAAAATAACTAGCAAACCAGTGAACCGAATGTTCACCAAAACCTGATTTAAAAAAGAAATGTATTTAATTAATTGAGAACTTCGGAGATTTTGTGTGGTTTCGTTTGAAATTCGTGATTTCTCGAAAACCGGAAGTGCTACGTTACTCAAATCCGGTTTGTAGTCTTATCAGACTATTCTTAACTTATAACTTAAACATTCTCTTTATCTATCTCTTAACGGTTTTCCGCTGAAACAGCACCACAGACAGACGGACGGACGGGCGGACTTGTCTAATAGATAAGAGATTATGAATGGACTAATTATAAAGATATATACATATTTCAGTAGTTTAATGATGGTAGATTAGTTTTATGAAAATTTTTGATAGTAATTCTATTTGATTCAGTATCAAAATACGAGGTAAACTTGCATTATTTTTTGGGAAAACTCACGGAGTTTAATTTTTTTTTGATAAATAATGAGATGGTAAATGAAAATTATAATACATTATGTTACAACAAAAACATATTTCTGATGTTGTTGTAATTAATTTGATCTAATTTATCGAATATTATTGAGAGATTGAGGCGTTTGAATTTGTGCATATTATCGTTTTCTTCGTAAACTAGCTGCAGTGGAACGATCAGTACAAAAAAGGAAAAATAGTATTTGCAAATATTCTACATTAACTTACAATAAGAAGAATAAATCTACTGTTTACTTTTATTAGAAAAAGTCAAAATCTTTTCTAAGGGGGTAAACGAGGCGCTCAAAAATACGATTATTTGCAAAAAATGTGAAATGGCTCTTAAAAAAAAGGCTTGCCCAAAACTTACACAATCTCAGAAATAAAAGGACGTAGTAACAATCATTTATATCTGTTATATTTTTCCTGAACTTCGCCGTAAATAATTGGAAAATGACTGTATACAATTTGGCGTACGAATTAGTAAAATGACTTACCAGTTTCATAAGCTTTCTAAAAGGGTACAAAACTTATTAAGTTTCTCAGCTGCTTTTATTAAAATCAGCAATAGGGCGCTGAAGGGCAAACTTTTCATTTTGGTTTGTAAAATGAAATACTTATTTATATATATATATATATATATATATATATATATTGACTGTGTCACTACTTAATAAAGATAATCTGCTACTACAATTTGAAATATATATTATGAAATGAAATGAAATGAAAAAACCTTTATTGGCCATCATAATAAAAATACTATAAATATAAAGAAAAAATAAAAGAGGAACTTAACCTAAAAACCAAAAAATATCAACATAAAACTAAGACGGCCAATCAGGACCCTGCCTCAGCTTATGCTGACACAGTGGGAGTTAGGATTTAAATCAGGTTTTGGTGAACCTTTGGTTCACTGGTTTGCTAGTATTACTATGATACAGGTACAAATGGTACATCCATTTTGTAGTAGGTAACTGTTTTCATTTGGTCCTGATTTTAAAACGAAGAAACTGGCAAACCTACTTGTGCCTACCGAAGTAACTTCGCCCGTCTAAAAGCCTTAATCTTTGTTCTCTCAACGTTATCGAGGAAGTCATCATACAAGTCCGGTACTTTGTGAGGAACGGTTTTTGTGAATGATGTAGATTCTTTACAGAAAATGAGCGAGCTCGAGATACAAATGCGTATGGAACGCTTCTGCCATGTTAACACATGTTATGCGTGTTTGATACTGAAAGCATTTTCCTTGTAGCCAAGTACATAGGTAAATGCAAACACAGACAACTTCACGCCAAACATACTTTGCAGTAATGACAGAGCATCTAAGATTTGACAATAGGATATTTGTTTAGGCCAAATCACAGTAATTATTAAATATCAATGGTCCATACTGCCAGACGAGGCTTTATGTGTAACCAAATGTTACCTGAAGCTCGGTTCGACCCCTTTTGGGATTCTGAACGTGATCATATATATATATTTTTATTAATGTGTGCTAGGAGGGTAAGTCCTGGTACTAAATTCCATTAGTTGTGGTGGAATTTCGGGGTAGTTTTGATGTGGGGGGAGGAGGGTGTCTCCCCGACTCCCCCCTACTAAAGATTTTAGTCGGAAATGCATGTTTTTTTGAAGTGAAACTTCTTAATCGGCGTTGGAAAAAAATTTACCGTCACATTTTTCGGTTACGCGTCACATTTTTTCGTTACGCGCCATCTTTTTTTATATTAATAGTTGATAGCTGAATGATCACACAGTCGCCAGCGAGAACTCTCTCTACTCGTTTGTAGCTGAGTGACAATAGTTATTAAAGCGATACTCGCTCAGCGATACTCGCTCAGCGATACTCGCTCAGCGATACTCGCTCAGCGATACTCGCTCAGCGATACTCGCTCAGCGATACTCGCTCAGCGATACTCGCTCAGCGATACTCGCTCAGCGATACTCGCTCAGCGATACTCGCTCAGCGATACTCGCTCAGCGATACTAGCTCAGCGATACTCGCTCAGCTATACTCGCTCGGTTAAGCTGGCTTGGCTGTCAAAAGCCGTCATCATACAAGTCCGGTACTTTGTGAGGAACGGTTTTTGTGAATGATGTAGATTCTTTACAGAAAATGAGTGAGCTCGAGATACAAATGCGTATGGAACGCTTCTGCCATGTTAACACATGTTATGCGTGTTTGATACTGAAAGCGTTTTCCTTGTAGCCAAGTACATAGGTAAATGCAAACACAGACAACTTCACGCCAAACATACTTTGCAGTAATGACAGAGCATCTAAGATTTGACAATAGGATATTTGTTTAGGCCAAATCACAGTAATTATTAAATATCAATGGTCCATACTGCCAGACGAGGCTTTATGTGTAACCAAATGTTACCTGAAGCTCGGTTCGACCCCTTTTGGGATTCTGAACGTGATCATATATATATATTTTTATTAATGTGTGCTAGGAGGGTAAGTCCTGGTACTAAATTCCATTAGTTGTGGTGGAATTTCGGGGTAGTTTTGATGTGGGGGGAGGAGGGTGTCTCCCCGACTCCCCCCTACTAAAGATTTTAGTCGGAAATGCATGTTTTTTTGAAGTAAAACTTCTTAATCGGCGTTGGAAAAAAATTTACCGTCACATTTTTCGGTTACGCGTCACATTTTTTCGTTACGCGCCATCTTTTTTTATATTAATAGTTGATAGCTGAATGATCACACAGTCGCCAGCGAGAACTCTCTCTACTCGTTTGTAGCTGAGTGACAATAGTTATTAAAGCGATACTCGCTCAGCGATACTCGCTCAGCGATACTCGCTCAGCGATACTCGCTCAGCGATACTCGCTCAGCGATACTCGCTCAGCGATACTCGCTCAGCGATACTCGCTCAGCGATACTCGCTCAGCGATACTAGCTCAGCGATACTCGCTCAGCTATACTCGCTCGGTTAAGCTGGCTTGGCTGTCAAAAGCCGTGCGCGTGCATTTTAACTCAGGACTGCCAATTCGTTTCTAGTTTCTACTCGCTTATCGTTCATCGTCGGAGGTGGAACATGTGCCTTAGATTACTGAGCCGTGTAATCATAACAGTTTCATAGGCAGTAATTTGTATTCATGTCTATGATAATAAAATCCTTTTGTTTAAACTTTATCTAATTTAACTTTATTTAACCAATTTCTGGAAAGTTGCATGTAGATCATTTTTCGAAAAATAAGGCCATAAAGAAGTTTCACTTCTTACGTGTGTACACTAGTACACGCACACATTTTTTTTTAATTAACTTAACCTAAAAATTCTTAATTTTTTTAGGATGCAAGGACTAGGGAAGTAAGAACCACTAGTTCTGCCTTATCTCCGGCGCTGCGGGAATAGCAGCCCCGTCGCCTTTGCGTGATAAAGTCACAAGCATCACTCTCCTTCACACCTTCGGCTTGTTGGTCGCCACCTCCGGCGGCGACCAGCCTCAGGCGCAACGGGTCGCACGATGCTTGCGGCTTTGTAACAGCAGGCGGGGGCTGCTCTCCCTACGCGCCTCCGGGCTCTAAAAAACACTCTAGGGGTAGGGCAGACCAAGACCACGGCGTGTCGGGGTTGACCAAGTCGGTTGTGAATTAAAGATTGTTGTAAAGCCACATTTACCTTTTTTTCTAAGTGTGGAGCCCATACTATTTCTTATTTACCAAGTAAATAATAGCAAATATACTTTTTACCGATGAACACAGACTGACTGACATTTCTGAAAACAAACACAAAACGGCGGGACACATGTCATTTTGACAATAGTACCAACATAATCAACATATTTTTTACCATAGACAACGAGAAGCATGTTATTTCTGCATGAAAAAATGGCAGCACTGATCAAAATGGCTGTCAAAATTGACTTTAACCTACAAAAATATTAATTTTCAATATTGATTTTTGTCGAGTTCTATTCGTTTCCGAATAAAAAGATTTCGTGTGTGTGTTCCTAATAATTAATACTTTCCGTGACAAAAATCTTAGCTCGCTACTCAACCACAACTAATGGAAAGCTGAGCCTAAGTCCTTTAATCTCCATCCAGTTGCGGGTAGGTACCCGCTCGTGGGCCATAAATTGGCTTCCCTTCCAGTACTCGCCTCACCGTTAGTGTTTGAACTATCATCGCACGGTTAACATTACATTCGTCTTCAAACTCCAAAAAGGATAAGAATATAATCCTTGATGCTCTGTGCGTGCTGTGCACATCGTGATAGTGTTTTGCAGAAGAAAAACTGTATTTGGAGTGGCCACTCGTATTAAGAAAGTGCTGGACAATCTGAGGTACTTATTTCGCAGCTGAATGTTGGTGAACTGGTGAGTCTTCCATTAATTTACTTATCCCTCTTCTCCCGTTACACCCTTCATCCTTCAGCACACAAACCAGTCGCGCATACAATATTTGACAGTATAAAAAATAAAGTGCCAATTGTTAGCATCTGTATTTAGAATGAATATTGGCAGGAGTTTTTACTATTTTTACAGAAAAAAATATTTATAATTTTACTAAAAACCCACGATAAAGATAATAGTTTTCTTGTCTATTGTCACGTGACCCAAAACGCTTGGGATTGGTGGAGCCTGAAATGACGTCACACGCAAGTAAACTTCCGGTTTAAGTGACATTTCATTGTATGATTTGACGTTACAATGAGAGTCGTGTGATGTGACGTCACACACCAGTGAGACGCCATATTGTCCAGAAATACGTTTTTCGCGGCAACTTGAAATTGAGTTTTTGATTTGGTGTTTTTTACCGAAAAACAAAACATAATGATGAATATCCAAGTAAATAACGTGAGATCGTTTTCTAAAACTTGTCAAATACCCTATTCGTGGAAAATATAAACATATATTCACGCCATTTATGGAAAATATATTTTGTAATTGGTATGCATTATTTTTGGCTTTTTGTAGAAGGCGATGAGAAAATTAACCTAAAGCATTAATCAGTTTGCTAGGATAATCATGTTAAGATCTCCCACGCACAACGTTTCTGAGTGCAATAAAAAGGTAAAATTAGGCGATATGATATTCGATCAAGTCCCAGTTTATCAAGTAAAATCTGCACAGATTTTTAAACCATCAAATATGAGGGCGGATCCCCTCCTTGTTAATTGTGTTTTCCTGGGATACCAAAATTTTATCCCAATATCCTGACTTGGTCCAATTGCCCTATGCTATACGACCTCCGTGGCCGAATGGTATGTACGCTGGGTTTCATGTTGTCGCCAACTTAAGAGGTCCCGGGTTCGAATCCTGGTGGGGGCAGATATTTGTGTGATCAATACGAGCATTTGTACTCCAGCCATGGATGTTCAATATTTATTTATATTTATTTTTAAACTTTATTGACCAAAATATATAACAATGGTGCAAAAGGCGGACTTAATGCTAAAAGCATTCTCTCCCAATCATCCTTTGGGAAAAATGAAAAACAAGAACGGCGGTATTAAGCTAAATACGAATATATATATAATTAACATAGATACATATATAAATACATACTATAATAAGAATATAATACATACAACCATAACATCCTAATATTTAAATATATACAGTATATATATACATATAACATTATGATTAATAAAATGACACTTCATCTTAAGTTTTGCAACAGATGAGCGTAAACATTCCTTTTAAATATAAGTTTACTAGGAGATCTTCTGATGGAGTCGGGATGGTCATTGCACAGTCGTATGGCTTGAAGAGTAAAGGAGTTGGACATATAGCCCGAATGAGAAACAGGAATATAGAGAGCTAATGACGACCTCCGTGGCCGAGTGGTTTGTACGCCGGGTTTCATGGTGTCGCCAACTCGAGAGGTCCTGGGTTCAAATCCCGGTGGGGGCAGATGTTTGTGTGATGAATACGAGCATTTGTACACCAGTCATGGATGTTTAATATGTATCTTTATATATATAATTCTTCTATGAGTGTGTATGTCACTGAACTTCTCTTAAGCGACTGGACCGATTTTGATGAAATTTTTTGTGTGTGTTCAAGGGGATCTGAGAATGGTTTAGATTCACAATTTTGTCCGCTGGACAATGTTTTTTTAATTAAATTTTTTTATGGCGGTACGAAGTTCGCTGGGTCAGCTAGTTTTCTATATAAATATACTTATATACAGAGTGTAAAAAAACCTATGACAAAGACTTAAACTACGCATTCTGTACACCCAAATAAGTCATATTAAAAATATTAAAAGTGGGATAAAATTGTATTTTTAAGTTACAAAAATACCTTTTTTCCATTACGCAATGTATACTGTGGCGCTACAGAAATTATGTGCCTGTGTGTAAGTGCGTCGATAAAAAAGTGTCTAAATAAAGCTTTGAAAATATTAATATATAAATCTTGAAAAAAAAATTTTTGACTTTGAACTTCATTATCTCCATAACCATAAAAATCCCAGGTATGGTCCAGAAGAAAAAAATTATCGTCATGATGAGGAAAATACGTGGTCTTCGACTTCGTTATAGGTTTTTTTACACCCTGTATGTACAGTATATGTATTCTATCCGTTACCCTAGTATCCCATAACACAAGCCTTATAGTGCTTACTTTGGGGCTAGGCTAATTGGTGTGAGTGTTGGAAATATTTATTTAATGAATCAGCAGAACGGAGAGGGCGGTCGTGACTATCACAGAGATACTGAAACTTGTTTCTCAAGTACTCTGGAGAATGAGGGTTGGAAATAATGGAAAAAAAGTGCAGAGCAATCTTAACTGCCTGCGCTGGCGAATAGGAAGCCATTTTAGTTGGGTTCGATATGAAGAAACATGGTCGAATTTGCGGAGGCAAAAGATGAAACGTATAGCATTATTCATAAGGCGGTCCAATTTATTGAGAAGATCTGCGTTTAAATCAGGATAACAGACATCGGCATAATCAATGAGAGGTAGAACAAGGGACGTAACCAGAGTGGTCTTTGTTTTAATGGGGAGAAAATTTCTGTAGTGATTAAGGGTACGCAACGAATAAGAAATGATTCGGCTGACTTCGGCAATCTGCGTCGTCCAACTTAGCGTAGTATCAATAAGAATAAGAAGGCCGAGATTTTTAACGCTTAGGCTAAATGGCATTGTAGTACCTTCAAAAACAACAGGTGGGAGCAGAACAAGATCGATCTTGGAGATCTGCTTGGAGCCACCTACTACAATAGCTTGACATTAATTTGGTGGGGTTAACGGCAATTCCAAAATCAGCAGACCAAGAACTTAATCAATCATAATCATAATCAAAATCATTTATTCAGTTTAGGCTGTTACAAGCACTCATGAATGTCTAGAAGCTACGCCATCGGTTCGTAAATCTACGGCGGGAGACCTTGTACTGAGAAGAACCGGCAAGAAACTCAGCAAGGGCTGTTTTTTTCTTCCTGTTTTATCATTTACAGAGTTGTCAAGTTGAAAAATGACTTCAGAGATGATTCATGAAGTCACCTTCCATTACATAATGTGACATTATACATTAATAATTGTTCACCTGCATTTTGATTGCTGTGTCACACAGTATAAATACAAACAGAATTATTTATAATAGGTGTAATTAAACATTTACATTACATTCCATAGTTCCCTATTGAGCTGAGGCATTATATTTTTCTTTATAAATATATTTTTATGTCATCAGTATACCTATTTATCTATGTATTCTATCCGTTACCGTAGTATACCATAACACAAGCCTACAGATAGGCTAATTGGTGTGTGTTAGAAATCTTTATATATATAATTCTTCTGTTAGTGTGTATGTCACTGAACTTCTCTTAAACGACTGGACCGATTTTGATGAATTTTTTTGTGTGTGTTCAAGGGGATCTGAGAATGGTTTAGATTCACAAAGACGTGTAGACAGGACAACGTCTGTCAGGTCCGCTAGTGTATATATATTTTCTATACTTTTTCCAATTCTTCTATGCCGAATAGAGTTCGCGAGAACGTGGTCCTACCGACAGAAATCATCTGCCGACACCAAGAAAAACCTACAATAGTCACCACTAAAGCCAAAAACACTAGGCAAAACTACCCTGAAAAGACAAGTTACCGCGCTATTCCAAATGGAATGCAGATCATGCCCACTATGATTGTTATCAATTGTTAATATATTGACGCAGAAAACTAAGCAAGCTCCCGTCGTCTCGCCCATGTATCACGCAGCAACCAAAACTATCGGCTTTATATATAACGCGGACGTGACTGAAACAATAAGCCGGGTATGGCAAAAACAGGCGTCGGAACTTACTGTGGCCGAGATTCGGAACTTAGCCGTATCCTTTTTTGTTTGCGGCAGCGGCTACAAGGCGTTCTGCCGATCTCTGTTATCGGAGATTACAAATTTGCTAGTGATTTTTGGGTTATAGTTACAGATAATAGGTGAGAAACTTATTAGTTTTTCTTATTAGATATAATCGATGTAATATTTGTTTCTTAGGTTTTCACGCACATCACTCATTAAATAAAACTAGTTTTAACGGGTTAATGCACGAAACTTAATTTATTTATTGACGTTTCGCAGCCTTTTCAGGCTGCTTCGTCAGAATGATTTTTTATTAAGTTTTGTCGAGCTACCTTCCAAAGACTTTTATTGAGCGTTCGGTTTTCATTTCATTGTTCGATTTTTAAGGTTTTATTGTCTGTGTATGAATTTATTACTTAATTTAGTTAATGAAGTACTTAATTTAAAATTCTTTGTTGTAATTTTGAGTTTATTTATTTGACCCTAACTACCGTAAACTACCACCGGTTAAAAAATTGGCAGACCTTTCTGAAAAGAACCGGCGAAACAAACTCTAGAGAGGCTTTCTATCTCCTTCTTATGTTAAATTATGCAAACAAAAATTTAACATAAGATTTGACTATCTTAATGATTTGACTATGATGATATGATATGATTATGATGACATGATATGATATAAATTGACTTGATCAATTTTTAAAATGGATTGTTTTTGTTGAAATTTGGTTGGACCTGATGTGATTTAATATGATCAACAATTAAGTGAAATGAATGTATTTAATGTTAAGCTCAAGTTTGTTGCAACACCCCAACGGGGTCATGTACCAGTCACTATTAAGTATGTAAGACTTTATAATAAGTAATGTACATGAGCAATGTTATATAAATAATAAATAAAAAAAAAATAACTAATAGTATCTGTTGAAATAATTCTGACGAAGCAGCCTGAAAAGGCTGCGAAACGTCAATAAATAAATAAAGTTTCGTGCATTAACCCGTTAAAACTAGTTTTATTTAATCGATGTAATATTGTTATTAGGCTGTATGACTTTTCCTATATAAATTAGAAGGTTAAGGTTTTTCATAAGTTATTTATTTAGAGGCTTTCATTCTCCCAGCCTTATCGTTAGGGTTGTAACGATATATCGAGTTAAAGTTGCTTAACTTCAACGATAGCAGCCGAACACGCTAAACACCAGCGCCATCGAGCTCCTGAAAAAAACAATAGTCATTACTCCCGTCAAAACTCATTGTCAATACTCCAAAAATCAATGGTTGTTTAGAATCAGATACCTACATTGGGATCATTTTGTTTTTATGGTAACTTATGAGCCCTTTCACATTTTTTGCAAATAATCGTAATTTTTGAGCGCCTCGTTTACCCCCTTAGAAAAGATTTTGACTATTTCCAATAGAAGTAAACAGTACATTTATTTCGTATTGTAAGTTAATGTAGAATATTTGCAAATATTATTATCCATTTTTTGTACTGATCGTTCTACTGCAGTTAGTTTACGGAAAAAAACGATAATATGCACAACTTCAAACGCGTCAATCTCTCAATGATGTTCAATAAATTAGATCAAATTAATTACTACTAAGTTAATGAGGAGTTCGATGGCGCAGGTGGCTAGCGCGTTCGGCTGCGATCGTTGAAGTTAAGCAACTTTCGCAGTGGTCGGTCATTGGATGGGTGACCAAAAATTTACTATCTCGAGCTCCTCCGTGCTTCGGAAGGCACGTTAAGCCGTTGGTCCCGGCTGCATTTGCAGTCGTTAGCACCCACCAATCCGCACTGGGCCCGCGTGGTGGGTCATGGCCCAATCTCCCTATTCCATCCATATCTCCCAGCAGTGGGGACATTAATAGGATGATGATGATGATGATGAATTACTACGAGATCAGAAATATATTTTTGTTGTAACATAATGTATTAGAATTTTAATTTTCCATCTCATTAATTATCAAAAAAAAAAAAACATCTAACCTCCGTGAGTTTTTCCAAAAAATAATGCAGGTCAACCTCGTATTTTGATATTGAATTAAATAGAATTACTATCAAAAACTTTCATAAAACTAATCTACCATCATTGAACTACTAAAATATGTATATTTTTTATAATTAGTTCATTAATAATTATTTTATAAGACTCGAAACATCACCCGTAAAATGCAATATATACTAGTGCAAATCTACCTACGCGCTGATCAGCACGGCAGCGGCGCTATTATAAAAAAGGGCTCTTAAATACTTTACGTAGAAGTCATAAATGCTCTCTCTCTCCATTTTGAAATTGGAACAGTTATTTTTTTAGTTAGTTTACCTTTAGTTAGTTACACCTCTTTTTTTGAAACACTAAACGATGGTTCCAGGCACACAAATAAAATTAACGTTCTAAACTGGTTAACTCACGAGAGAATTTTACCGAAAGCGCAACTGTGATTGAAGCGGATGTGTCAGGAAACGTCAGGGTCTTTTGTATCCGAAAGGGTTCCCATGGCTTCACACAGTGCCGCTGCCTCGTCGGGGAGGAAGTGCACTCTTTCGAATAAAAAAAGAATTTTGAAAATTGGTTAACATGCATAAATATATATATAAATATATATACAGCCAAACACAGAACCTCCTCCTTTTTGAAGTCGGTTCAAAAAACAACTTAAATTAACTAAAATATGTCTCGAAATCTCAAACATTATCACATTGCAATTCGTACAGTCGCAACCACAATCAATTTTATGAATTCCAGCGACTAATCACTAGGTACACGTTCATATCATGAAATGAAAAGATTAAATCCGCACAGGCCAACCACGGTTATATCATATCAATCAAATACGGACTCGCCCAAGCTATGATATGTACCTATTAGAAAACAAATGAATTGTTTGATTACTGGGGGGTGAGGGGCATCGTCAGGTTTTTAGTGGGTAGGGCCCCCTTTCTCTCGAGCAGCCGTTGAGCCAGCCCCTGGACTGGCTGAACGGGTGAACGAGAGAAGGAGGGGAGGAGTCCCACATAACCGAACCGCACTCCGAGGACGGTAAGGTATACGTAACGCATTTTCCTGACGATAAAAAACTAAATAAAAAAAATAATGTGTGTGTCAGCTCCGACGCACGACTGGAGTTTACTCCTTAAATTCGATAGTCTAACCAGACGCAAAAAGAGTTTATTTAACTTAAAAAAGATTGATACAGTTAATGCCATATCCACGTTTACTCCTAAAGCTCAATGGTTTTGTATACAACGAAGGGCGCGGTGGTACACCGACGCGGTTTCTTTGTCGTCGTAGGCAATAAAGGTACGCTACGATACTGTGCTACGGTGCAGCACTACGGCTGCTACAGCGTAGACAGTAAAAACGTAACGAGGTCATTCATCGATAGATTTCACTCCTCACATTTTTCTCATACCGGGCCCCATATATATGCAAATCGATTCTTAAGGAGTAATCTCCAAAAAAGGTCTTTTCATTTACAGTGATCTCTACAAAGCGACAAGCAGCTGTTTGAGGTTGACACAAAAATGGCTCTGTGTTTCGCTCCTTTAGAGTTAAGACCGGAACCCTTTAGTGAGGGTAGCTGTTTGCTCTGGGGACTTCATGCTATTTGATGATTCCTTTGACAAAAACGGAGCTGTGAGGAAATGGCTCTGAAAATACATTTTGATTAGCTGCCTAGTGAAATATTTTTGATTTTATTGAAGGCAATTTGGTAGACGTGATGGTGAAAATATAATATAGGTAGGTTACCATACACATTTTGAACCCCCGTCTTACGACTTTAGATGGTGAGTTTTAAAATATCCTTTCATATCGCACGCTTACATTATAGTAGCTATTATATATTAATGTCCCCACTGCTGGGGCACAGGCCTTCCCTATAGATGGAATAGGGAGTTTGGGCCATGACCAACCACGCGGGCCTAGTGCAGATTGGTGGGTGCTAACGAATGCAGATGCAGCCGAGACCAACGGCTTCACGTGTCTTCCAAAGCACGGAGGAGATCAAGATAGTAAATTTTTGGTCACCCATCCAATGACCGACAACTGCGAAAGTTGCTTAACTTCAACGATCGCAGCCGAATGCGCTAACAACTTGCGCCATCGAGCTCCTCAATATAGTTATACGTTTATATTTTTTATTATTTTTAAAGCATGTAACTGCTTGATGTTTATATCTAAAGAAAATATAAATAGAAAAAAATCCACGCGGACCAGGCAGCAGACGGGACTCGAAACGCATCCTTCGCAATCTGGGCGAATGTACTGACCAATTACGCTACCGCGGCGCATTGCAACTTAAGAATGGCTAGCAGAATTACGACGCAGTCCGTGAGGGCCGCGGTAGCATAATTGATCAGTGCATTCACCCGGATTGCGAAGGATGCGGGTTCGAGTCCCGTCTGCTGCCTGGTCCGCGTGGAATTTCTTCTAGTCATATTTTCTTTAGTTATACGTTTGCCTTTCAGCGCAATCCGGTTAGTGGTTGAGTTGTGCGTTGATAAATCAGTCAGTAACGGTTATATCTTAAATTATATATACAGATTTTAATGTAGTCTACACCACGATTTCCAGCATAATCTCTGTTATTTCTCACTTTAGATGAATACCTGCTATATATTTCTCAAAGAAACTGTTACGACCTTACACTCTAAAAACGTGACACGTTTTAGACGAGTAAATCAGCCAAGACTACTCATAGCATACGAAATTACTCCTACATGACATTCAAATGTTAGTTGTCGCCGCTTTTTAGGATTCCGTAGTCATTCGTCATGTCTGTCTGTCTGTGCGTCTGTATGTCACAGCCACTAAAAAACAATATGATGTACATTACCATGCAAACTTCCACCGAAGATTGCCTTTCAAAAAATACACTATTATTAAAAAATCGATCAAAGTTACAACGAACTACAAGAACTTGTTTATTATGTTACTTGCTGCTACGGAACCCTTCATGGTCGACACCGACTCGCACTTGGCCGCTTTCTCTATTTACTCTGTTCGGGATGTGCGTGTATGTACACAAGTTCTAAAAATAAAAGGACCTTTGTAGTAAGTATATTGCCATATACCTACTGAAAACGTTTCTACGTAAAATAGTACTCATAAGAAAATCTTTAAGACTTTATTAACGCAAAAAGTAGCTAGTAGTGTTGCCGAACTATCGATATGAAAACTATCGACAGTTTACATCGAAAATCATGTACCCTATCGATAGGCCTATCGATAGAATCGATAGAATCGATAGTATCGAAACTATCGATAGCACAGAACAAGGCAATACTATCGAATGAGTGCAATAGTATCGATACTATCGATACTATTCTAGTTCGTTAATAACAAACTATTGATAGTATCGATACTATCGATACCGTTGATTTTATCTGCAATAATACTATCGATACTATCGATAGTATCGATACTAGCGATTGTTTTAGACTATCGATAGTCTACCAATTTGCAATAGTATTAGGTATGTTTTAACAGTATTGTAGTTGAGGACTATTAGAGGCCGATATATATATTTTTATAAACATTTCTATCGAGCTGTGCTAATTCTAATAGTTGATTGTGATTGACTATAATACCTGAAAATTGAAAACAATACTATTGCAAATTGTTAAACTATCGATAGTATAGTTGCAAATAAAATCGACAGTATCGATACTATCGATAATTTGTTATTACCGACCTACAATACTATCGATAGTATCGATAGTATTTCACTCATCCGATAGTATTGGCTTGTTCTGTGCTATCGATAGTATCGATACTATCGATAGTATCGATACTATCGATAAGCCGATCGATTGTCATACGATTGGTCGGCTATCGATAGACTATCGATTAATCCTCGATAGTCGACCGGCAACACTAGTAGCTAGATTGTTCATGAACTAATAATCAACTTTCATGATACTTTGAAGAAATTCTCTCGATAGTCATAAAATTTGGATGCTACCCTTTTTGATTAGATGTAGATGTTCTGACTATGTTTAATACACTCTCAATGAATTCTAAAACAAAGATAAATATGGCAGCACCGGGCAAACTCATCTCGTATCTATTTTTGTCGTATTTTAATAAACGTACCCAGCTATAAGATGTAGAATTTTGAAGTGTATAGTCACTTCAAACTTACATATTTTCTAGTCCATAATACTCAAGTTACTTTCTTTATACTGTGTGACACAGCAACCAAAATGCAGGTGAACAATTAATGTATAATTTCACATTATGTAATGAAAGGTGACTTCTTGAATCCTCTCCGAAGTCATTTTTCAACTTGACGACTCTGTAAATGATAAAACAGGGAGAAAAAAGAAACAGCCCTTGCTGAGTTTCTTGCCGGTTCTTCTCAGTACAAGGTCTCCCGCCGTAGATTTACGAACCGATGGCGTAGCTTCTAGATATTCATATGTGCTTGTAACAGCCTAAACTGAATAAATGATTTTGATTATGATTTCGAGTTCTGCATGGCTATATTTTTAGAGGAGCTTGATGGAGCAAGTGGCTAACGCGTTCGGCTGCGATCGTTGAAGTTAAACAACTTTCGCAGTGGTCGGTCATTGGAGGGGTGACCAAAAATTTACTATCTCGAGCTCCTCCGTGCTTCGGGAGGCACGTTAAGGCGTTCGTCCCGGCTGCAACTGCAGTCGTTAGCACCCAACAATCCGCACAGGGCCCGCGCGGTGGGTCATGGCCCAATCTCCCTATTCCATCCATAAGGTAGGCCTATGCACCAGCAGTGGGGACAATAATAGGCTGGTGGTGAAAAGGAATGAATAAATAAATAAAGTTTCGAGCATTAACCCGTGAAAAACTAGTTTTATATAGTAAAAGGAAGCTCAGATGAACACTATTTGAATTTATTAAACGTTTATTTAAGAGAGCTCCGTTGATACGGTATCACAACATAAATTCGAGAAAGAGAGACAACAATCATGATGTACGTGTGAGGGCGCGCGTATTTGAAACTGCTGCGTTCAGAAATGTCTTAGCGTCGCCGCACACGGGCCACTGACCACAACCACAAAACGCCGCACCCGGCATATTTCTTGTAGTTTTCATACATTTTATATGGACTCGCCACACACGGGACGCCGGTGGCCGCCACATGCTACAAATCGTCGTTGCTCGCTTCTTGTGGCCCGCACCGGCCACTTAATGCGCTGATACAAAACGCAGCCACATGTCACTCGCGCGATTCCCCACAAGGGAGAGATCCCTTGCCTGACTCGGCCGCTGTCGCACGCTTCAGCCATTTTAGTAGCCGCTTCTAGCTTCTCGTGCGGCGACACATAAACTAGTTTTGTATATCTCAATAGTAGCTTGAATGAATTTTTCACTATTTAAATAAAGGACATTGGGCAAAAATGTAAGGACGCTGCACCCACGTCCGCCACGGCTACATTTGTTTGAAAGGTATTATAGTCATGATCTTCTGTGCCAAAGCGCATCAAATTCCATCCCGGGTGTCTTTAGTTATTTTAAGTTAAATAGGTACAAGTTCTATAACGAACGAACATTAATGAAACAAGAGAATTAATTTAGTTAGTTAGTTCGACCCTACAAAGGGGGCTCAGGTATTATGGGAGTACTTCGCAAGGTGCAAGGGTGCCTCCTTATGTCATTCTGCCGCGCTAGAGTAAATTCAAAAATCCCCGCATGGGTTGGGGATTATTCAAACATTCTGTTCTTTATAGTATATTGTCTTCTATGTTAAACGGAGCGACCACAAATCACACAAACTTGTATACGCTTCGGAGAAAACATCATTCCGCTTCATCCATATTAATTGACAAAACCGATAATCGTGTTCCAATATCCAAAGCGTATTAGATAAAATCAGTCAAGTGGCAGGGAGCGCACAATCACAACGAAGTAAGACGAGTCGACTATTTGCAACTGCAAGTCCTTCAACATCCGTAAACCGTTTTAAGGTGTCCTTGTAAGTGCAAGCGCGGGATGGTCGGCAGGCTTTATCGTATATCTGGTTGTATAGTACGATATGGAATATTATTGTGGTTAATAATAATATAAAATGAAAGTACTATAAAATGAATTTAATTAGCTACTTAAATATGCCCATGTGTCATATCTTTTAACTACCAGGATAAAGTTTACGGTGTCATATCTTTTGACTACCAGGATAATTTTTTTCGGTGTCATAATAAAAAACGCTAGTTTTTCATAGATCTTTCGATTCATACTAATTACATTGTTGGCGGAGCTGGGTGCGTTTTGCCCATTGTCCTTTGACGAGTTCTCCGTTTGAATGTTGTTTGTGCAATGTTCTCATACAGTTTCCAGTACTCGGGAAATTTTAAATTAAATTTGTTACGTTCTTGTTCTTAGAACAACATCTATTGGAATTGTGCAGGGAACACTTCTTGCTAGTTATGTTTATTTTGTTTGGTTTAGTTTAGTTTTTGTGGAGAATTGAAATAATGCTTTTTTATGTCCGACAAATGGCTCCCACCCACCTGATGTTAACTGACAGTGTAATCTGATGAAGAAATCGTTAGTACTGATGATTTTAAATAAAACTAGTTATTACGGGTTAATGCACGGAACTTTATTTATTTATTGACGTTTCGCAGCCTTTTCAGGTCTGCATCGAAACGAGGCTGCGAAACGTCAATAAATAAATAAAGTTTCGTGCATTAACCCGTAATAACTAGTTTTATTTAATGAGTGATGTGCGTGAAAACCTAAGAAACAAATGATGATTTTATTCGCAAAACTTCTGGGAAATAAGATTATGACCTTGTTTATGTTAAAGAGGCGACAAACACCTGGGAGGGATTCGCCTAACGGGATTGCTGTCGAAAACGCTATCGCTTAGGATTTCATTTTGTTATTTCTGACCGCCGGAGGTTTTCAAATACCTGACGCTCATTTTCTTTAATATTGTTATTATAAATGTTTGTATGGTTGTTACTCAATCACGCGAAAAGTATAGAACGGATTCGGCTGAAATTTTGTACGTATATACATAGCTTAAGACCGGAATTGAGACATAGGATACTCTACGTCCCGGAAAAAAATTAAGTTCCTGTGGGATTTTCATAAAACCAAAGTTCACTAGTACCAAATAAAGGGTGCCTGCAAAGGGTTCACTATAATGTTATCGCAAATTAGATATATCTCCAAAACAAACAGCCGACTCAGCCGCACGTGCTCGCAATGTTGATATGGAATCAATGAACTTCTTACGAATGGTTGCGGGTACTATTGTAATTCAATTGAGGTTTCTTGTAATCGGATGGAGGTGCCACGTATTTTGCATGCAGTAACGGACACTAATGGAGCCGAAAATACGTTTTTAACCTTAGTTTTAGGTACTATTAGTCAATTATGAATTACCTTTCGCTTAAGATAGAGCCAACTGAACAATGAGATTGATAACTTTTGCTTAAGATAAAATGATTTTCCACATAGTGATATTCAGTCGCTTAAATATTTGCTTTATTGATTTTGGAACTACAACATGAGTAACATATTAGAGGAATTCGTTTGATACAAGTTCAAAGGGTCAAAGTGCCCTTTTATTGCGTTCGTAGATTCATTGTTGCGTGATACACGTCGTATATTTTGGAATTTAAATGGCAACTGGTCAACTATTTCATTCAGGACTTTTTCCAATGGCCTTTTTTATTTCTAACACAGATTCTGTCCAGCTTTGAAGTCTGATGGTAAATTCTTGCCATAGCTTATAGACCCAGCGCATAGCTATGCTCTTGTGATACTCTACTTATTCACGCTATTGTTAAATCTGGGTTATTCCCCGTTTATTCCACATCCTACATTTTTCTTCAAAAAGCGTGGTCGTACACTCTTGAAGAACTGCCGACCAATCTCACTTCTGAGCCATGTCTATAAGATGTTTTCGAGAGTTATCACGAATCGTCTCGGTGGGTTGGACTACTTCTAACCTCCCGAACAAGCCGGTTTCCAAAAAGGCTTCAGTACCGTAGACCACATTCATACGCCGCGGCAGATTATACAGAAAACCGAGGAGTATATTATATAACCTGCCACTTTGCTTAGTGTTTGTGGACTACGAGAAAACTTTTGATACCATTGAGACCTGGGCGGTGCTGCAGTCTCTCCAAAGGTGCCAAGTATATCGAGGTGTTAAGATACATTTACGAAAATGTCACTATGTCAGTCCAATTACAGAAGCAGAGCTCTAATCCGATCCAACTGCAGTGAAGCGTGAGACAGGGAGATGATGTATCTCCAAAACTGGTTTTTGCTGCGTTGGAGGATATTTTCAAGCTTCTGGATTAGGAAGGACGTGGCGCCAACATCAATGGCGAGTACTAAAACGCCTTTGCTTTGCCGATGATGTAATGCTTATGGTTGAGAATTGGAAGACCTGAACACAATGCTTGAAGATCTCAGCAGTGTTTCCCAAAAAGTGGGTCTAAAGATGAATATGGATAAGACGAAAATTAAATCAAATATCCATTTCAGTTAAAATTGGGAATACTCCATTCGAAGTTTTCGACCATTACGTTTACGTAGGACAGACAGTCCAGTTAGGTAAGTCTAACTTTGAGAAAGAGGTTTCTCGTAGTATTCAACTCGGATGGGCAGCGTTCTGTAAGTAACGTAAAATCTATGTGTCCATATTACTTCAGTATCTCAAGACAAAAGTCTTTGACCAGTGTGTGTTGCCAGTGATGACTTACGGAATTGAAACGTGGTCTCTTACTATGGGTCTCATAAGAAGGCTCAAGGTCGCACAGCGGGCAATGGAGAGATTGATGCATGGTATCTCTCTGCGGGATAGAATCAGAAATGAGGAAATCCGCAGGAGAACTACAGTAACTGACCACGCTCGAAGGATTGCTCACTGCTCAGCTGAAGTGGCAGTGGGTGGGATATAGCGAGGAGAACCGATGGCCGTTGGGGCGGAAAGGTTCCCGAATGGCGACCTCGCACCGGACGAGGCTCGGTTGGAAGACCAGGTGGACCGACGATCTGGTGATGCTCGCGGGAAGCCGATAGATGTGCAAGGTATTTACAGGACCGATCGATGTGGAGATCCTTGATGATGATGACATTTTGCCCTATTTTGGAGCCATCTGTAAACCCAAATAGACTTCTCAATATATTTCAGAAATACCAACTGATATATTCCCACCGGTGGGATTGTTACTTTTTATTGCAGAAAACCCCACAGATAGAGCCTGAAATCCCCACTGAGATATTCCCACCGTAGGGGGCTGTTACTTTTTTTAACGTATGGAAAAAAGTATTCAATGATTCCCACCAGAGCAATTTACAAAGGAAAGGTAATAAAGTTTCGGCTTGTAGATAATGAAGTTTCTTTGAGCTTTTAAGGATCAAAATTTTGGTTTTTCTATATTTAGCAAACGGTGAATTGAGCCCGTGACGTTTAGAGAGGCGACATTAAAGTTATCAATTTATTGTTTGATTACATTAATGTCTACGATTATTTTTAAAGTGAAATAGATATTGAGTTCATTCAAACAGTAAATATTCTTCAGCTGAAATAACTGAACAATAAACTTTCAAACATAAATTTCAGCTTTCTCTTCAAACAAACCCTTCCCATAAAGCAAAATTGTTTCAATATTAAGACTAGAATTACTGAATAATTATCAAACTATATCAGCGGACGATATTATAACCGATAGTGGAATCGTTATTGCATAATCAAATGTTAGGGTCGACGTATACGGATCGGACTCCATTCTGGGGCCAACACGTAGCAGTACCTAATAGAAATTTAAACTTTAAAATTAAGCAAGAAGGTTTGCATCGCAATAAATAAGGCACTGGTTCAAACTAATTGTTTGATGTACATGTATAGGTAAATCATTAAGCAAATATCTTTTTGGGGTTACGTCATTGAAATTTACAAGTCGTAATGTAATATGGGATTAATCAGCTTACAGCTTGTAGTTTATATTTGTATATGTACTTCTGTCTATAATACTTATCTTTTGGACGATTATAAAAGACATTGCCACTTGTCTATAGGATCTGTGCGGATACGCACAATTTATCATTCCTGATTTTTAGATCATTGTACGTTTGCCTCATTTTCTTTTCTTTCGCCCTTTTCTTTTATTTTGCTTTTTACTGTATTTTGATTCTTCTTATACCTACATGCAAAGTCTCAGCCCGATCGGTTTAAAATTGACAAAGTTTCATTTAAACTTTCATTCCCTATTTTATCCCCTTGGGGGTAGAATTGATCAAAATCCTTTCTTAGCAGATGCCTGCGTCATAACATCTACCTGCATGCCAAATTTCAGGCCGATCCGTCCAGTGGTTTGGGCTGTGCGTTGATAGATCACTATGTTAGTCAGTCACCTTTGAGTTTTATATATATATATAGATATACTAATATATGTACTCTATCCATCATCCCAGTATCCCATAACACAAGCCTATAGCTTACTTTGGGGCTAGGCTAATTGGTGTGAGTATTGGAAATATTTATTTATTTATTAGTAGAGGTAACGATAGAAACTAGAACGAAAACTCTGGTGTCGTTGGTTAGCTACAGTTGTTACTGTAATTTTTAATTTCTGGGCAACTATGATCTAATGGGCCTATCTTTCAGAGAAATGCCAATAATTTTTAAGAGACGCCATTTTGTAGAGTTCTGTATATATATTACTTAGTGATAACGCCATCGTCTCTCCTTGAGAAAAGCTCACGAGCAGATAACGGCACGCGCCAAGATGATGACAATCCGTTTCAAGGGTAATATGTGTGGTTTAACCTTTATCTAACGATCAATTTGCTACAGTTGTTGAAACTAGATTGCGGTTTAATTTAAGCCAGAAGATGTATGGCTCGCGGCACACATAAAATTCTACGGCTTAAATCTAAGAGCGCCAGTAGATGCAATCAGTCGCGCTACCTAGAATATGCGTACTATTTATGAAGGTACCTAAGGTTCACTCGATTGCGCAACTAATGAGTTGACGAAACAGAGCCACAGGAACAAAATTTGGCGACGGAACTATCGATTCGATTCGAACGATTTACATTATCGTTTTACTTTCGATTCATACTAAATCTAAATCGTATTTATTAGAAAAATATTAGATGAATAAACGGAACAGAGAAAAGTATTCATTATACCTTTTAGTCTTACACTAGCAAACCAGTGAACCAAATGTTCACCAAAACCTGATTAAAAAAAAAATAATTAATTGAGAACTTCGGAGATTTTGTGTGGTTTCGTTTGAAATTCGTGATTTCTCGAAAACCGGAAGTGCTACGTTACTCAAATCCAGTTTGTAGTCTTATCAGACTATTCTTAACTTATAACTTAAACATTCTATTTATCTATCTCTTACGGTTTCGCCGCTGAAACAGCACCACAGACAGACGGACGGACTTGTCTAATAGATAAGAGATACTTAGTATTATTATGTATATGTAAATATTACATTTTATTAAGAGATTTATACCTACCTACTTTTATAAGATTACATAACGATTACATACGGATGGATTGTTTGATGATCGCTTGTTAGGGATAGAAGTACCAATGATAAGTCACCTATTGTTAATCTAGTTAAGGAAAACCTGTCATTGGCCATACTTTTAGAAATGTTTCTACTGTAAATTTTGTATCGGAGAAACGCTGTTGGATTTCTTAGAAAATAAATAAATGACAATAAAATAAAATACGCAATCATGCTTACTTTTTTACTTAAAAGAAAATGATAATGATGTTTTTATTTAGTTTTTAAGCATTTAACTGCTAGATGTTTAAATCTAAAGAAAAGTTTACTAGAAAAAAATCCACGCGGACTAGGCAGCGGACGGGACTCGAACCCGCACCCTTCGCAATCCGGGCGAATGCACTGACCATTATGCTACCACGGCCCTATTGGCCGCGTCGAAATTTTCCTAGCCTGAAGCTACAAGGCAGCGCCATCTCTTCGCATTGCAGGTAACCCCCGTTTTTTCTAGTAAACTTTTCTTTAAATGATAATGAGTTTTTGTGCTCAGACATTATTCGTATGCACATGAATAATCGTAATTTTGAGTAAGTAATCAAAAAAATAATAATAGATAAAATAATAATAAATTCAACATTCAATATCGTTTATTCATTCATTTCAGGCTGTCACAAGCACTTGTGAAAAAGCGAAACAAAAAACTTGTCGAAAAGCTACGCCATCGGTTCGCAAATCTACGGCGGGAGATCTTGTACTTGTATTTATAAACAGAGTCGTCAAATTGAAAAATGACTTCAATATTAGATAATTCATGAAGTAATTTTCCATTACAAATATCCACCCATTACAGATAATAAATTGGATGCACCTAAGTTTAACCAACAGTGTGTGGCTGTACCTAGTTCTAGCCGCTATAATGAAGGCTAAACCTAGTTGTAACCGAAGATAAGTAGGATACACCCAAGTTTACCGCATGTGGCGGGCTGCACCTAGTTGTAGCCGGCTAAAACTAGGTGTAGCCGCACTTCGGCTATTAGCCGTAACATTTATGATATACAAATTATGACTATTGATATATGTTCATATACATATATAGATAGTCGGAAATATTCAAAAGTCTTATATATATTTTGCAACAATGAATCGTCGTAGTTTTATATTAATTTTGTAATTTATAATGTTAGGAATCCTCTAAATAAAGAAGATTGTAAAAAAATATCTAACACATAGTTTAAGAATGCCGCGTCTTACAATTTAGACATAAAAAAATGTTACCATAAAAGTTAAATATAAAGAAGAATTGTAATCAATGTGGCAAGAGCAGACTCGTCTCCGCTGGCAGCACCCGTTCACGAGCATGACGCATGAACCAGCCATCACCTCCTTCAACATATTTTAATAAGAGAACGTAACGACCCACCTTACATGACACCGCCGAAGAGATTTTTAAGAGAGCATGACTACCCATATATTTTTTTCTATAGCTTTTACGCACATTTTATTTCTGTGATCATCATACCTACTATCGACATGAATAATTATCGTCTAAATAACTCAGCCAGCAGACTCGAGACAAAAAACCTTTTCATAAATTTTAATGCGCCTGACAATTCATAAAAGAAATTCCTTTAGAAATAGTTATTTGTTACACAAGAGTGCAAAGTTGTTTTTTAACTGGGTGCTAAATTTTGATGACCGAGCAAGGGAAGGATTCTAACATTGAATCACGAGCGTAGAGCGAGCGAGATATTTAGAATCAGAGAAGAGGATGCTCATTTGCGCATTCTTAACAGTTTCAGTCATTGAGGAGCTCGATGGCGCGGGTGGTTAGCGCGTTCGGCTGCGATCGTTGAAGTAAAGCAACTTTCGCAGTGGTCGGTCATTGGATGGGTGACCAAAAATCTTCTACCTCGAGTTCCTCCGTGCTTCGGAAGGCACGTTAAGCCGTTGGTCCCAGCTGCATCTGCAGTCGTTAGCACCTGCCAATCCGCACTGGGCCCGCGTGGTAAGTCATAGCCCAATCTCCCTATTTCATCCGTAGGGAAGGCCTCTGCCCCAGCAGTGGGGACATTAATAGGCTGATGATGATGAACAGTTTCAGTCAATTCTGTTGGAGTCAAATAAACTTCTTCGTCGCTAGAATCAGTTATTTTAGGTTTTTCACTTGTGTTAAAGTTTCTGGTTTTTAACCTTAAGTTTTAACAGTATAAATAAGGCACCATGCAGGCATAGGTAAATAGGTTTATTGGTGTTTTGAAAACACAAACTTAGTGCACACGATGTTCTAAATTCAATGTGATTTATCATGTAGTGGATAAATGACGACCTCCGTGGCCGAGTGGTTTGTACGCCGGGTTTCATGGCTGTCGCCGACTCGAGAGGTCCCGGGTTCGAATCCCAGTGGGGGCAGATGTTTGTGTGATGAATACGAGCATTTGTACTCCAGTCATGGACGTTTAATATGTATATATATACACGTATATATGTACAGTATATGTATTCTATCCGTTACCCTACCATCCCATAACACAAGCCTTATAGTGCTTACTTTGGGGCTAGGCTAATTGGTGTGAGTGTCGGAAATATTTATTTATTTATAAATACGGCTTTTGCATTCAGATATCGAAGAGCAAAAATACTCTTTCCGAGGTGGGGGGATGAAAATGTTATTTTTCCTGTCAGCAGAGTCAGACACCATCTAATAAAGCGTAAAATTTTCCGGCAGCTGTGAACAAAGCAAGCCTTTCACTCAAAAATGGATAGAAATCACAGCGAATTCTTAAAGAGAAAAATAAACCTAGAAACACATTTTATTTTTCATTAAGGTATTTTCAATTAATGGACGCCAATCAGGAATAACTAGATCAAAAGTTGAGTAAGTAGTCATTTAATAGAGTTCAAAAGAGAGATGGTAAAGTTATTCAATCACCTCATTATATAGCTGTTCCAATAAATTTGCAATTGGATAGCTTGCCAGTGTATTAATAATGAAAAAATCTTTTTCTTTTTACATTTAATTTAACATTGTCTGCAACAATGATTCCATTATCTGATTTCTGTTATTCTCTTTATTCACAATTTCTTAAGTTGAACTTATATATAGTGGTCAAAATAATACCCAAAATAGTTTTTGCTCTTGTAGCTATAACATAATTCATTTTACCAGTTCAAAGGGTTCACACGTCGTAATCGAATGAGAGAGCATGACCTCGCAATCTTCACCGACTAGCTACTCTATACGAGCTTTGTGCCTCCACAGGCCGTCCTAAGGAGGTATAACATTGTCCAATACAATACAATTCATCAAAAGGCTCACACAAATACATCGAGAGAATTTTGTGTATTCTTTTGTAGCATTATACATAGGATCAATTCGTTTACTGTCGACTCATCTAACAATATATTAAAGTTCTAAGTCGACTATGCAATCGACATGTACGATGCTTAGATTAATCCAGTATGATACGGGATAAAATTACGTACTTACCTAAAAGTACATAATAATCATCATCATCATCAGCCTATTAATGTCCCCACTGCTGGGGCACAGGCATTCCCTATGGATGGAATAGGGAGGTTAGGCCATGACCCACCACGCGGGCCCAGTGCGGATTGGCGGTTGCTAACGACTGCAGATGCAGCCGGGACCAACGGCTTAACTTGCCTGTCCTTAGCACGGAGGAGCTCGAGATAGTAAATTTTTGGTCACCCATCCAATGACCGACCACTGCGAAAGTTACTTAACTTCAACGATCGCAGCCGAACGCGCTACTTACTTGCGCCATCGAGCTCCCTAATAGAAAAGAAATAAAAGTACATAATAAATTATTTCAACTAAGTACCCAGTTTAAATTTACTCGCATACGAAATGCGCCGTACCATTGTAGAAGGTTAATGAAATTGGTAATACAGCCAAAAACAATAACATTTGTGGAATTTCCCTAATTTTTAACCGACTTCGAACCAAGAAAATGAGCAGGTCGCAGTGTGTAAAGCCTTTGTAATAGGGTTCGGTTTTGACCACTCGTGTACGGAACCTTTTAAACTCACATATAATAGGACAAGAAATATTCTAAAACCTCAATTCCCGAAAAAGATAGCCTACTCTTTCGCTACCCAAATTTTTATGAAACTTTGCGAACGAATGAGAAAGTATTTTTCCGGCTTGTTTTATTAAGCACTGTGATTTCTGACTTTAGTTCGTAAATACTGTTTTCATTCACAACATTTGCCGTTATCAAATGGGATAATGGAAATAATGTGTTCTAGTTGCCGAATATCTATTAATATAAGGAAATCAGCTCTGCCCCCGGCGAGTACGATTGCAACTTTAAGTGGGCGCTTATAAAAATAAGAGGATGATACGGTCCTACTTTTGTACTTATTCGCTGGTAGGTGTTGATTTTAAATTGTGTTCTAGCGCTCTGGTGTTAAGGCGTAGTTTTGGTTGTGTCTTCCTTTTGTTTAGGCTGTAAGGCTGTCGATGTACAGAGGAAAGCAATTCGAAAAGCCTTGTTCCGAGCAAGCTATACCGTTCATTAGGGTGAGGGACAAGGGTTTTCGTTTCGGCAGAGCCGTCACCTTGTTACGGAGATATTTTTGCGGACGTTTCGAGAAAAAGGTGTGGTTCACAAGTTAGGGTAATCGGGTCAAGTGTACGGAATATAACATATATAGAGTGGCCAACTATTTATATTGTAGCAAATGGGTATATATATATCTCTTATTGATAAATCGATGGATAATCTTGGACTAGTTAGCAAGTGTTTTCGACTCTTTTTGTTGAATTAATAAAAAATTGAAGTGAACAAAACATGACATAACTATATATTATTTCTATGGAACAATGAACCTTAAACTAAAAACCTTAAATAATAAAATATAATAACTAAAATATATTACTAAAAGGAGTCCCTTTAGGCAAGGTTCCGAAGATACTGGCAGCGTTCCCCCTTTGAATAGCTAGACTAATTCGTTGTCCGAGGTAGCTGCCAGCTCTTCGGTCTTCAGTGATGTCGACTAACCTTTTTGATATTTCCTTAAAAAACCTCATAGCGCTAGGACCCCACGGACCAAGGGTCTCGACACCGAATGGGACAAAATCATATTCAGTACCCCTGTATTTGCATGCTTTAGCTTTTTCAGCCGCTTCACAAGCCGCACCAGCTCTGATGTTGGTTCCATGTAGAAGGGAAGGGGCCAGCGTGTCTAAACAGGTTGCATCCCATACTAGCACCCGACCCATCTTCCATGGAATCAAACTCATACCGTCCGGTCTCTTGCCATCGTCTCTTATATACTATATATAGTTTTAAACTTTCATGGTCACTAACATTATAATAATATAAGTTATTTACGGGATTGTTACCATGTACCTGGTTATTATCGAGTTTCCGATATTTCATGATCATGGCGCTTGCAACAGTGCCGAAATATCGGAAACTCACTAAAAACAAGGTACATGGTAACAATCCCGTAAATAACTTATATTACTATAATCACATAACTAGTCAACTATGGGAAGCAATAGGCATGGAAATGGACTGGAGTCTTTAATTCTTTATTTTAACGAGAGACAGCATTATCAATGTCAAAATGTGTAATTGAAAACACAATACTGTGGCTAAATTGCAAATCCTTTTTTTTACATTAAATAGGCTTACTCTTGACGGCCACGTGCCTGATGAAGAGCGACGTAGCAGCCTAAGGTGGGACGTGCTTGCCTAGAAGAAACCGATTCACTCGCGATTTGAGGAGCCCCAGATTATAGGTATAGGTAGGTAGGTAGGACTGGAAACAGAGATTCCTGCAAAGAGTTCCACAACCTAGCTGTTCTGACGATATAGGTGGAAGCAAACCGTTTTGTACGAGTTTGCGGGACCTCTACGGTGTATCTGTGGCGTTTTACCGTCACTGTGGTAGTTCTGTGGTAAAAAGGTGAAGGTGGAATTAGGTTATGTAACTCCGAAGCACCCTCTCCGAACCCCCCACGACAACGGCTAACTATAGCCGAGGTCTGAGTCTCAGAGACGCCTTCTAGTTGAGCCGACCCCCTCAGGTTCGAGTTATAAGTGAAGCTATAATAAAGAATATAAGATTATGCGATTGTTTCTACTTTCTTCTGTTGAGGAGCTCGATGGCGCAAATTGTTAGCGCGGTCAGCTGCGATCGTTGAAGTTAAAAAACTTTCGCAGTGGTTGGTCATTGGATGGGTCACCAAAAATTTATGATCTCGAGCTCCTCCGTGCTTCTGAAGGCACGTTAAGCCGTTGGTTCCACCTGCATATGCAGTCGTGGTAGGTCATAGCCCAAACTCGAAGTCGCGAAAGCTCGCTTTTTGATTTGATTTAAGAACATAATGTTCAAATGACTTATTCCTTTTGTAGTAGGTTTTATTTCTTTTTTTACTAATATAAGGTGAGGTTTCAATGGTTACACATCATACGCCACTACTGTAAGGCTCGCTCGTTTTTTTTTTACTGTAGTTCTATGAAAGGTGGAGGATACTTTCCCAGACGGGCTTTCCAATTCGAGCAAAAACTGTATTCTAAGGGTCAATAAAATAAGGTTGAATTTATTCATCATTATCATTAATGTCCTGACTGCTCTGCCTCAGGCGGGCAGAATAAGCAGATTGGGCCGTGACCACCACGCAGGCCCAGTTGGACATTATAGTTATTAACGGGATTGCTACCATGTACCTAGTTTTTTGTGTTACAAACAAGGTACATGGTAGCCCGTTATTAAATATAATGGTTGTTGGAATTTATCCACAAATAAAAAAGAGTTGTAAAAATGACTTCATTACGGCTTTAAATGAAGAACCTCTTCATTTAAAACAGCACAGTACTTTTCAATCTTACTATCCATGCCAAGCCTAATCTTTTAACTTGTACCCCAAGTTGGGTGTTTGGTCCTTTCGTACAGCAGCGAATCAAAAAATCGTTAGAAGTCATTTGCATTTTGCCAATTTAATTCGCGTGCAGCCACGCTCACAGTGCAAACGATTTAATTTAAGGGAAATTAATTTCTCTTTTGACTTGAAAATACATTTTATTTATTATATTTTATTTCTGTGCACTGACAGCGGCCCATTGAATTGGAAATGCTCGCAAGCCTTATTATATGTTGCGTTATTGTAGAGCTGTCCTGTGATAAAATGAATTGCACCTCGGTATTATAAAGGAGGGGCTTTTTGGTTATTTTTAATGTTTTTTAAACTTTTTGCTTCTTAAATTAACTGGCTTTATCTGTCAGAAGTTGCTGTGGCTAAAACGGGCTAATTTTTCATATTTGTTGTCTTACGTATATTTGATATACGCATGACTTTGTCTGCTTTGAATAATCGATTTTCTAAACAAACTGTCATCCTCTATTTTAATTTATTTAACACAGGATTATGACGGAGTAGAGTGAACATAATTCTTTTACGTCCGTCAAATAGATTTTATTTTTAAAAACATAATGGATGAATGATGATAAAATGATGGACAATTTATTTTTTCTTTTGTCAATCAACCAAAAAATTACAAAGATTTGTCAATCAACCAAAAATTTTTAAAAGATGTGATGAAGAAGAATCTTAATTAACCCCACGGGAATTTGAACCTAGAACCTATGGAGCACAAGAAAGGAGCGCTACCGCTGCACCAATCAGTCATCGGTCGTTAGCTTTTGTATTGAATCCTCAACTTGTACTTAAAATGTTAAACAAACGCAGGATCATTATGGGGAAAACGTTGAACAGGCTACATTTTTGTTTGTGTTTGCTTTGTGCTTTTCTGATCATTTTATTGGTAAAGTTACCAAGTTTGAGAAGCCAGTTCCGATGCCGGTAGTTGCCAGAGCGTTGCTCTGTCGTTAGCAGGGGGCTAAAGTTGGGGTTCCGAGCACAGCGGTATCAGAAGCGTGCCTTTGCTAAATTCTCGTGGTCGGTCTTTTTGCTCAGAAGAATTAAATGCAATCGAAGAAACAACAATTAAAAATCTGCTTAGCAAGGAGTTTAAGTTTAAACAAATTAGTTCAACTTGTTGGAACCTGATGATTTGAACGAACGGACTCTAACCTCAGTTCAGGCGGTAATCTCCATAGAGCATCATTTATTATAACCAAATTATTGTATTCTTTTATGCATATACAAAATATACAAAACCGTCCGACTTTTGTTTTATATTATATTGATTTGATTTGTGTAATAAAAATATTCACAATTTGAGACCAGTCACCCTAAAGTAACGTGTAAACTATAACTTAGTCCAAAACCAATGTAGCAATTTCTAGCTTATATTATCATTACCGCTCCCGCTCTCCGCTGCCACTGCGCACGCGCCTCGTTAACGTGATGATGGTGATGAATATGTATTATCACAGTTATCGTAAGGATAAAAGATGTTCGTATTTTTTCACGAGGAGCTCGATAGCGCCAATGGTAAGCGCGTTCGGCTGCGATTGTTGAAATTAAGCAACTTTCGCAGTGGTCGGTCATTGAATGGACTAAAAATTTTATATCTAGAGCTCCGCGGGCTTCGGAACGGACATTAAGCTGTTGGTCCCGGCTGCATGTGCAGTCGTTAGCACTCATCAATTCGCACTGAGCCCGCGTACTGGGTGATGGCCCAATCTCGCTATACCATCCATGGGGAAGGCCTGTGCCCCAGCAGTGGGGACATTAATAGGCTGATGATGATTATTCAAATTACCGCTCCCGCTCTCCGCTGCCATTGCGCACGCGCCTCGTTAACTGACTCTAAGCTGGCAGACATTTTATTGAAATCCTTGCAAAGCTGCCGTTTAGCACCGGTTCGAAGTTGGAATGTTTCGATCTACATTTTCTGCTAGGAAACTGTAATAATTATTTATATTATACGCAAGTTTGCACGCTACGGGTAAACTTATACTGTATAAGTGCCAAAAATATTTTTGAGTAGCTATAATTTAGTTATCTTCAACTCAGAGTTATCTTCAACCAGAGAGGGCGAAAAATATAAAGCTAGAGACAAACAAATGTGTTTGTAGAGAAAAAATGCCAGTGGCAATTTTGGATAGGTACTGTAACGTCCTTGACGTTATAACCTCCTTGTTTAGGTAAACTCTTTGCTTTTGCAATGCCTACGGTTGGCAGTTATATTAAAAAGTTAATGTCATGATTTTAATTTGAAATAAGGAATCGTCTGAAGGTTCCATTCAAGATTAGATCTTCAGGCACCAAGAACTTCCTCTCGTATTTAGATAATAATTCTTTATATTCGCCTGAATGATAAAAAGAAATAAATAATTTATCTCTACCAGTATTTTTTCAATTATCGACTACGCTCCCAGGTCCTATCCCTTCTGGGTAGAACGCTATATGGTGGACGCGCCGCGTTAGATTCTACCGCGAGTGAAGTATATTTTTAAAGCAAGAAAGAAGTAGTTTTATGAAGATGGAGACCAGGACCACATTCGACGGAAAAGGTGATGTAACCGATTTCTTTCGTCAATTTAATATCATCGCCGCTATCAATAATTTCAACGAGGATACAAAAAGAGTTGTGTTGTCGGCATATTTGAGTGGACCTGCATTGTTATTTTATAAAAATATTAATGAGTCTTGTGAGAATTTTCAGATTCTAGAAAAGAAAATTTGTGAGGAATTTCCATCATCGATTAATGCGTTGGAAAAATTTTTCTCACGAAGACAAGGCTTGTCAGAAGAGCCATTGCACTATTTTTATGTATTGGATGAGCTGGCCACAAAAGCGGGAGCTGTCATCGATGACAGATGTTTCATTAGACAGTTCTTGAAAAATGCGAATTTAAATACAAAAAATCTTTTCGCATTTCAGTTATACAGTGATAAAACACATTTGAGAAATGTTTTACGACAAGCGCAGGACATTTTTGAGGACGAAAGCGTCGAAATTGGTTGGAATCTGCCGATCCAACCATCGTTTGTTACAAACTTCGAAGCGTCGAAAATTTTTCATATAATAAGGAATGAAGAGGAACAGGAGAAGGAGATCAACCTCATTTCCTCCCAAAGTGTCCCTTCTCATCACATTGTCCCTCCCGAACATATGATTCCCCGCACTTTTTGTTCCAGTAACTTGAACAAAAAGAAGAAAAAACCAAAGAAGAATCAAAAGAATTTTTTTTACGAAGAAAATTTAATGACGATGGCTGATGAAAAAGTTCACCATTCACAGCCGTTACAAAACAACAATCAGCATACAAGTGAGTCCAAACCTTTAATTAATATAACGTGTCGTGATAAGAAGTTTGTAGGGCTCATTGATAGTGGTGCTGCAGTGTCTGTGGTGTCGAAGGACACAGTTAATAGAATTCATCAACGAATTGATGAAAGCGATATGAAGTTGAAAGCTGTCGATGGTAAAGAATTGTCTGTTATAGGGAAAGTTAACCTTAAATTATTGATAGACAATGTGTTATTCATTCACGATTTTCTTGTGGTAGAGAATATTAGGCATAACCTCATCTTAGGACAGGATTTCTTACTTCAAAATAATGCGATAGTAGACTTTTATAATGAACAATTAATAATCAAACATATTAAGTGCAAGTTTAAAAGACAATATACACAAAAGAATGATGAAAGGAATAGTGATAATTCGGTGTATGATGAAAATTTATATTATGTCGAATAGGTTGATAGTATTATAATGTTGTGTTACTAATGAGATTTTATTTCAGTTTATTGTTTATATGAATGTTTTGAAGCAATGGTGGTATGTAAATAAGCTTCAATACAATAGTCATTTTAGAATTTTATTTCAAAAGCATATTAAATATAACTTTGTCATTTTATTAGAAATTTTTTTCAATACACATATTATAAGGAACTTTTACACATTTTGTTTATGACAGATCAATAGGTAGTTTCATTAAAGTATTTTCATTTCTTTTAATTGTTAGCTTTAGTGTAATTTGTTGAGTAGGTGGATTATAGATATGGTAATAACCATAAGAATGATAGGTAACAGGTTCGATTCTCTGTTCAACTTGGAATTATTCAATTGACTTTGAATATGATCATTGATAGGATTAATTCAGTATTAGGATAGAATATATATAGTTAATAATGTATAATAGGATAATATAGGTCCATAAAGAAAATTCCCTTATTATAAAAAAGGAAACGGGTTCGATTCCCTGTAAGGTTAAAAAAATAAATAAATAAATGAATAATAATGTTATACTTTGAAAATTTACCCAACTATGGAAAAGAGGCTATAAAGATTTATCATAAATGTTTTCTTGAATATTAACTTACCCGACTGAAGAAAAATGGTGTAAAGAATTTTACTAATATTTTCTTGATTGTTTTATGTACTACCACATGATGCGGACTTCCCGAGAGAGAGCAGGCTGGCGCTCATGCAGACGTCAGCGATACTGACGATGATCCACCCTGAAGATGATGGAGACACCCTCTACGAATTCGCGTCGTTTTCGTTTCAATTTGGTCGCGTCGCGTTCGTCAAAATCGTCACTTGTAGTAGTTTGACTTGGGGGTAGGGAACCCTTAGTATTCCATGGGAATTGGGTTTAATCTTGTTTGATGCTAGATGTCCTTACCCAAAATTTCTATTACGTTTGCGCATCATGGGTGTCTAATAAAGTACAAGACAATAAAGTGGTGGACCACGTCTGTATCTTTATTAAAGATGTACGAAAGTAAACATTAATTATAAATTCTTTAGGTTTTGCTCAAATCCAGTTCAATGTTTACGAATCTTAGGAAATAGTTTGAATTTCGTTTCGTACATCTACTTAGTATGGGAAGTAATGAAGTTTCAAAATATAAATTTTCTTGATATTTAATGGTTTAATAAATGGGATAGGGTAAAGTTTTGCTGATAGATGGGATAAAATAAAAATTGCTTGGGTAATTTAAGGTATAGCTAGGGTTAGCTTTGTTTTTTTGTTTTTGCCGACTGATGTCGATGTAAAGTAAAGTAAAGTTAAGGTAAGGAGGGAGATGTACGAGGGATTTTGTTAAGGTTTTGCTCCCGTAAAGTCTTTGCAATAAAACTTTGCAAACAGTTAGGGTTCTTTTCCCGTAAAGTTTTTTTTTTTTTTTTGCAAGTTTTGCAAACTTATTGTGAGGGCTAGTCTGTAGTAAAGGCCACCTCCCAGTTGTATTTATGTCCTTAAGCAGGTAGGGATTTTAGATAGGACTGTCGAACCCTCTCGATGTAGTAGGTAGGAAAAAAAAATTTTGTTCGGTCATCTGGTATGACAAAACAATTTTTTTTTTAGAGGTGCCGGAGGGATGTAACGTCCTTGACGTTATAACCTCCTTGTTTAGGTAAACTCTTTGCTTTTGCAATGCCTACGGTTGGCAGTTATATTAAAAAGTTAATGTCATGATTTTAATTTGAAATAAGGAATCGTCTGAAGGTTCCATTCAAGATTAGATCTTCAGGCACCAAGAACTTCCTCTCGTATTTAGATAATAATTCTTTATATTCGCCTGAATGATAAAAAGAAATAAATAATTTATCTCTACCAGTATTTTTTCAATTATCGACTACGCTCCCAGGTCCTATCCCTTCTGGGTAGAACGCTATAGTACCTACTGCTTTAGTTTTGGAGATGGGTTTGCAACCTATCATATTGTTAAGATATCTTACAATTTTAGATAATGTTATATAACGTACATTACTTGATCTGACAGTCCTTTTTTTTTGTGACACAGGCAAAAACTCTGTTTACAGACGACGGCGCCTTTAAGAGGCACACCGCCGAACGGACCTCACACCTGGTCAGTGGCGGCGTAGGTGTCGGCGACGTCGGCCACCGCCGACGGCCTCGCGCCTCGCAAAAATTTTTACTAGTTACCTATTTATTTTCGTTTCTCCTGGCCTGGCTTAGGTAGCGAAAAAGCTAAGGAGATGATAATGACTTTTATTATTTTCGAACACGTGCGTGATGGAAGCGAGTAGTACTTTACGGGTATTCAGAATCGTCTGTCTGGCAACACTATTTTTGTAATTAAATTTCTATGTTTGTAATTATTTTTTGTCATCATTTGATTATCAACAATAAAACTCGTTTACTCATACGTTATTTTATAATTTGGCTCACTTAATTTAACGTTTTTTTACTGCGAAGTAAAATAGGCCTCGCGAACTTGATGTCGCCGACGTCCACATGTAGTCTAGCCCCGCCACTGCACCTGATTCCCGCAAACCTTACGAGCCCCCACAGTGGCTGCCAACTGAGGACCCCGTAACTCTTACGGGCGCTTTACGGCATAATATCCGCTAAAAAACTCTGCGAATACCCTCTAAGCTGCTTAGTGCGAAACCGCGGGATCCCCGTTTAGGGATTCTTCCGCGTCTCCGCACTCAGCAGCCTCCCGCCTAGCCGGGGTTCCATGGCACGGGTCTCCCGAGGTATTGCGGGGACCCCGCAGACTGAACTGACAGTCCTGCAATGTTCTCGCGAGCGACGAAAAGAGTGCTGTGATCTTCATACCTTCCGATCGATACTAAGATTTGTGTATTTAATGTTCTTTGTATTTCATAACATTTTTTTATGTTTAAATCTAAAGAAAAGTTTTACTAGAAAAAAAAACCACGCGGACCAGGCAGCGGACGGAACTCGAACCCGCGCCCTTCGCAATCCGGGCGAATGCACGGCCTCGATGGCCGCGTCGAAATTTTCCTAGCCTTAAGCTGCAAGGCGGCGCCATCTCTTCGCATTGTAGGTAACCCACAATATCAAATGAATACTTTTTCAAGTATTAAACATTTGAAAGAAGAAATAGCAATTATAGTTATGTTTTTATTTCTTTAAGCATTTAACTGCTAGATGTTTAAATCTAAAGAAAAGTTTTATTAGAAAAAAATCCACGAATGGATTTTAATATACACGCACCTTTGCTATGTAAAATAATGATTATTCTTAACGCGATCATCCTCTTTTTTTGTTGTCTGTACTTGAGCGTTCATCGGTGTATTATGGGCAAAAAAAGGCGATATCAAAGAGAAGGTGACGCGTAAATGTCGCGACCTTTACGCACCAGTAAGGGGGAGAAAAATATTGAAGATTCGCGTTGCAAAAAAAACCCGGGCAAGTGCTAGTCGGACTCGCGCTCGATGGGTTCCGTAATAAAAACGGCAAAAATCACGCCTTTTGTATGGGAGCCTTCCTTTTTTTTGTAAATACACATCTTAATCTCTTATCTATTAGACAAGTCCGTCCGTCCGTCTGTGGTGCTGTTTCAGCGGCCAAACCGTAAGAGATAGATAAAGAGAATATTTAAGTTATAAGTTAAGAATAGTCTGATAAGACTACAAACCGGATTTGAGTAAGGTGTGCTACCTTACTTCTTTCCGGTTTTCGAGAAATCACGAATTTCAAACGACACCACACAAAATCTCCGAAGTTCTCAATTAATTAAAAAAATTTTTGTTTTTATCAGGTTTTGGTGAACATTTGATTCACTGGTTTGCTAGTATTATGTTAATATTTCAAGTGTCACCTCTTCCCGTTATAGAGAATATGAAAATGAAAAAATATATATATTTATTGCAACTATATTATATAAAGCAAAAAACCAATAAAATAATCACGTTTGTGTGGGAGCCCCCGTTTAATATTCTTTTTGAAGTGAAACCTTTTTACGCACGCTTGACTTGGGGGGTAAGCTGGCGCATGCTTTACGCGTTACAAAAAGTGTGTTCGGGCGAGGCGAACGGGAAATCAGTGGAGGATATAAGCAAGAGAAAGCTGTGCGCGCGCACATTTTCTTTCTCTCTTTCTCTTATAGCTAGTAAATGAAACGTGTATATGTACATACATGTATTTATTGTACACAAATATATGATGGAGCTAAAGAAGTTTCACTTCAGTCATGTGGTCATAAGCATACTCGTACTTTTTTTTGTTTTTGTTATTTATTGCTATAGCGGCAGCAGTTATACATCAACTGTGAAAATTCCAACTGTTTAGCTATGATGGTTCATGAGATATCTCATCATCATCATCAGCCTATTAATGTCCCCACTGCTGGGGCACAGGCCTTCCCTATGGATGGAATAGGGAGATTGTGCCATGACCCACCACGCGGGCCCAGTGCGGATTGGCGGGTGCTAACGACTGCAGATGCAGCCGGGACCAACGGCTTAACTTGCCTGTCCTTAGCACGGAGGAGCTCGAGACAGTAATTTTGGTCACCCATCCAATAACCGACCACTGAGAAAGTTGCTTAAGTTCAACGATCGCAGCCGAACGCGCTAACCACTTGATACATTGTTCATTATTGTTAGAAGTAGGAAAAATATATTAGACGATTCATAAGAGTTTTCACTAAGTAAATTTGAAAAAGTATAATATATACATTTCATTTCATACAGCCTTGTAACAGACAGACAGACGGACAGTGGGGTCTTAGTAATAGGGTCCCGTTTTCACCCTTTGGGTGCGGAATCCTAAAAACTTAACGCCCCTCCTGGAAATAAAGAGGGGCAGAGTGCGTCTTTTATCCGTGCTTTCTCCAAATGTCAAGTCGGAGCATAGACAGAAATTTGACCGTGACATTAACATGGATAGAATAATGGCGATCCGAGTGAGTGACGTAACGCGGAAATGTTACGTCGTTTGCTCGTTTCCGCCCAATTAGGGGAAACCACCCAATCATTGGCACTCGTCCTATTATTCGCACTTTGAGTTTAATTCGAAAAAAACAAGGAGCCAATAGATTATTCAAGGTCGTTACATATTAAAAAGAAAAACCTAGTATGGTTACGAAATTTGAAAATTGGCAGTATTGATTTTATTTATTTTTTAAGCATTTAACTGCTAGATGTTTAAATCTAAAGAAAAGTTTACTAGAAAAAAATCCACGCGGACCAGGCAGCGGACGGGACTCGAACCCGCATCCTTCGCTATCCGGGCGAATGCACTGACCATTATGCTACCACGACCCTATTAGCCGCGTCGAAATTTTCCTAGCCTTAAGCTGCAAGGCAGCGCCATCTCCTCGCATTGTATGTAACCCACAATGTCAAATGAATACTTTTTCAAGTATTAAACATTTGAAAGAAGAAATAGCAATTATAGTTATGATTTTATTTATTTTTAAGCATTTAATTGCTAGATGTTTAAATCTAAAGAAAAGTTTACTAGAAAAAAATCCACGCGGATCAGGCAGCAGACGGGACTCGAACCCGCATCCTTCGCTATCCGGGCGAATGCACTGACCATTATGCTACCACGGCCCTATTAGCCGCGTCGAAATTGTCCTAGCCTTAAGCTGCAAGGCAGCGCCATCTCCTCGCATTGTATGTAACCTACAATGTCAAATGAATACTTTTTCAAGTATTAAACATTTGAAAGAAGAAATAGCAATTATAGTTATGATTTTATTTATTTTTTAAGCATTTAACTGCTAGATGTTTAAATCTAAAGAAAAGTTTACTAGAAAAAAATCCACGCGGACCAGGCAGCGGACGGGACTCGAACCCGCATCCTTCGCTAGCCGGGCGAATGCACTGACCATTATGCTACCACGGCCCTATTAGCCGCGTCGAAATTTTCCTAGCCTTAAGCTGCAAGGCAGCGCCATCTCTATTGTTTCCTGTTATTTTCGAAATAAACTCAAAAGTGCCAATAATAGGAAGAGTGCCAATGATTGGGTTGTTTCCCCTATATCACTGTAGCAGCTGAGTTTTGACTGTTTTCCGGAAGGTAAAATATAATCGCTTTGGTATACTTCCACTTACTAATTAACATTTTTCGTTAAAAGAAACAGTACCCTTAGCACGAACCAATTGATATCGAATTCGAATAGTTTGTGTGTTTGAAATGACATTGTCAAATTTTATATGGACAATTGAACAGCAAAAATCAATACACACAGTTGACAATGACATTTCGCAGTCGCACACTTTTCGAATTCGATATTGGTTCGTGCTAAGGGTACAGTTTAGAAATCGTTACTAGCACTGGGTTATAGATAAAGGACATCGACGACATCGGCCCTAGCATGCCTAAAAGAATGTCCTTCTCTATTATTTTTTTAACTTATTAGCAATTAATAATAGTAAAGGGACAATCTGTTTAAAAAAAATAAAAAATAAAAGGTCTGTTCCTAGATACTACAGTCTGTTCTCTCCTACTCCTTTTTATTGAAAATACAGCATTAAAAATCAACTGATAACTGGATTCAATAGGTTTCAGTCTATAATAACGATTTATTTTAATAGTTTATTAGCTTCGTTAATATTTTATTTTTAAATGGGTGATTTTGTTAAAAAGTTGTGCCAAGATTGTTTACCTTAATAAATGCAACCATAGGTATTTATCAACATAAAAATAGAACTAGGTGCCTCAGTTAATACTTATTACTAGTATTTATAAAAAGATTATTTCTGAAATTATGTAAAGATAGTGTATACTCCCATCTCATGTAATATCTGTTTATTTTTATGAAAATCATAATGATATCCGGGTACATACCTAATTACTGATAGTAAAATATAGAAATAGGTAAATGGAAAGACTTTGAACATTTCATTTGAAAAGAAATCTATTATTACTACAGTAGGTATGGGTATGATAGGTGCCAACACCCATAAATCAGTATGAATATAAGCATTTATTATTTTTATTATTAATTGCATTTTATGTTCATTTAAAACATATTATTTAAATGCTTACATAGAGGTAAATACTAAATCTATTCAGAATATATAAAATGTACATCTTTTACGATTAAGTATAATAATTATAACCTCAAAATCTAATACATTCTGTAGTAGGCCACGGTTCCTCAAGTTGTCCGTATCTCAACAAATGCCTAATTAGAGTTTATGAATGATTCCGAACACATCTAGCATTTTCTCATTGCTGTGCGTTCAAGGGCATTCAATGTATGGGGAACGAGTAATGCCCTTTGAACTTAATAAATTGACATTTTGGAGGTTCCTTGAGGACTCATGGTGTCGCCTACTCGAGGGAATCGAGGACTTCGAATTCCCATATGTTTGTGTGATGAATACGAGCATTTGTACTCCAGTCATGGATGTTAAATATATATTTGCAAATAAATATACTTATATATGTATCACTACATTTATTCTATCCGTTACCCTAGTATCCCATAACACAAGCACAGATTACTTAACAGTTGACAAGCCTACAGAGCTTACTTTGGGGCTAGGCTAATTGGTATGATTGTTGGAAATATTTATTTATTATTTATAATTAACTAGCAAACCCCGCGAACTCCGTTTCGCCACCAGATGACATCGTTTTATGTAACATTTCGTTTGGTGATTAAAAAATTTTTTTTTTTAATTTTTCTGAATTTTCTTTGCTATAAACCTCACGGAGCCCGAGACCTTTCCAACGAATGCAAAACCGTGGAAATCGGTTCGTGCGTTTTGGAGTTATAGCGTCAGGAAGGAAAACCCGACTTATTTTTATATAGTATATTTATAATTAATGACCCATACAGATTTTAACAACAGTTTAGCAGACAAAATAGGCGATTACGTATAACCAAAGAATCTTCAGAAATTAACATAACATTAATTAAAATTATGATTTTATTTACTTTGACAAGCTACCTTTTTTATATAGATAGGTCCGACAAATGACTCCACCCCACCCAATGTTAAGTGAAGGTGAATTCCAGACGCGAAGATAGCTGTTACAGCAGTTCTACCTGCCACACCAGCCATCCTCACCCTGCCGGCCTGCATGTTGCTTAGAAATGAGTCACCAAATTTCTTTGTAGGCGTTGGAACTGTAGTTGTTTTTTTTACCTTCCTTTCACGCACACCACTCATCAATTAAAACAAGTTTCGACGGTAAAGATGCACTGGTTTATTTATTTATTGACGTTTCGCATCCTTTTCATTCAGCGTCATCTGTATTATGATTTTATTTACTTAGTCGAGCTACCTTCATCATAACATTAAAGGTACAAGTCCGAACTGAATCGTAGACAGCACGCCGCAGCTGCTGACTGCAGGCGACACTACTAGGCTGCGGCGTGCAGCGACCGCAGACTGCAGTTCCAGTGGTGTCGCCAACCGCAAGAGGTCACAACAGAGATTTGAATAGATATGCCATAGTTTGACCGCACCGAAATTTGTCAATACTCGAATGAGCTAACTCCCATATTTTTCCAATTACCATTTTTTGCAAGAAAAGTGTATTATAATACCGTCGTTGCCCCTCGAAAGTGTTCTACCAATTCGAAAAATACAAATAATGAATTTGAAATGTTAATGGTGTCACATTTAACTCGTAAGAACCCACGGATTTGTGTACTCAGGCGAATCAAGGTCATGTAAATAATTAATGAAAAGTAAATTGAATGAAGAGGGTTTTGAGTTTTTTTACTTACCTTAAAGTTAAATATAATTTTTCCTCCGCTGTTATAGCGGGTCGCTTTTTCGGTTGAATTTCTTGACTAATAAAACTGAGCATAAAGTCAAATTGAATTTTATTTAAACGACAATACTTCCGAAACTTTTTCTCTGCACCAATTATACGTTCTTAATCAGATTAGAATAAGTTGCTTCTTCGGTTCGACTTTTAAAGAAAAGATCAGATGCTTTCTTTTTTTTTGACATAATATAGTAACAACAAGTCGTCATCATCTTTATCTTCTAACAAAGGACCCATTAGTAAATTATCGGTAGCGTTGTCCGACATTCTGTCGAAGCACGCGCTCGCACAAAGGTATTGGGGTGACTGAGGCATGTTTATATGCACTGTGCAGCCGCGGCATGTCGCCGCGCTCGGAATAGAAGTTGCCGCGACCGCAGGCAGCACTGCGGTCAGCTGCAGGCGTTAGCCGCAGTGTCGCCTGCGGTTACAGTCTGCAGCTCATTGCGGAATTGTACCTTAAATAACAAATAAATAGCAAAAAGGTCAGTCGACATCACAGGAGACCGTAGAGCTGGCAGCTAACTCGGATAAAAAATTAGTCTAGCTATTTAAAGGGGGAACGCTGCCAGTATCTCCGGAACCTTTCTTTAAGGAGTCCCTCCTTTTAATAATATATTTTAGCTTTTATATTTTATTATTTGGTTTTTAGTTTTAGGTTCATTGTTATAGCATATTTTTTTTTGTGTAATTTTTATGAAATTGTGAAGCACTGAACAAGCACTTATGAAAGTCAAGAAACTACGCCATCGGTTTGCAAAACTAAGGCGGGAGACCTTGTACTGAGAAGAACCGACAAGAAGCTCAGCAAGGGCTGTTTTTTTCTTCCTGTATTGTTATAAACAGAGTCGTCAAGTTGAAAAATGACTTAAGTGATACGTCTGAAGTCACCTTCTATTACATCATTTAGAATATACATATAGTATAGTTACAATAAATTTTATAGTTAATATTATATTTTGTATATAGGAAGCGGCATTAGATAGGTAGTTATGAAAAATGGCTAATATCCATTAAATATCAAATTATAAGAAACACTATGTCCGTGCATTACGATTATTTAGATAATCATCAACTTTAAAATAGCCCTTATTCATAAGAGTATTTTTGATCTGAGATTCAAATTTAGTCAGTGGAAGCTCAATCAGATCTAGGGGAACTTTATTAAACAATGCAGTACTAAAACCCAGAAATGAACCTCTTGATTTTTGGAGTCTGAAACATGGAACGGCAAGCTTGCAACTAGCTCTTAAATCTCGTATTAAAGTTATGGGTTTGACTTTTTTTTGCAAATGCAACATTTTTCTTACATATATAAAATTTTCATAAATGTATTGCAACGCCAGTGTTAAAATATTATATGTTTCCTTAGGTTAAAATTTTATTTGTTACTTCGTAAGTTTATTGTTTCTGCTGTGAATAAGTTCTTAGATAACAAATTAGTTTTAAAACCTAAATCAAGTTTGAATTAAGAATATGCAGAATGTGAGGAATCTTTTAAGAAATATACTGAACAAAACGCAGCTTTAAACATTAGACTTTATCTAAAAGTTGGTCAAGGATTTTATGATTTAGCAGTCACTGAACTTAAAATCACATTTTTATATCAACCAGGGGATGCTTTTCTATAGAAATAATCGGAACGTTATGAAGATTAATGGAAGCTCCACCATTGATAAAACGGTGTGGTTGCTCGAATGTAAAAAATACCAGAATCAACACGAGATAATGACATAATAAACTTTGTGACGAATCATGAAAATGGAGAAAGGGAAGGGAAATGGATGTTTAGTGTGGATTCTCTGGTCTTCATATTTTTTTCGATATGCATCTATAATATTTTAAATGAATACTTTTAAAGAGGAACGCATAAACAGATATTTTTAACTAACTTTTATCACAAAAGAGAAGGTTCTAATAAAACCTACGAATTATTTCTTAGCTTTTAATTAAAAAGTTTTTATCGAACGACGAAAAAAAACGGAGCAGGCTATCAAGTCGAAGCGCATACATATCTTTATTAATTATCAGGGGGTACAGTACCCCTAGCACTAGTCATTGTCAAATTTTAATAATAATAATAATAACATATTATTGACATATGTCGGGCATGTCACTGTCCTGGTGAATCGATTAGGCATATTCTTTCGGGTTGTTCTCGTCTAGCTAACGGCGAGTACTTGCACAGACACAACCAAGTGGCCAGGATTATCCATCAGCAGCTTGCCCTGAAATACAACCTTGTTGCTTCTGAGGTGCCATATTACAGGTATGTGCCCGACCCAGTTCTCGAAAGTGGTCATATCACGCTGTACTGGGACCGATCTATCATCACTGACAGGACTATTGTTGCTAATAAGCCTGATATAGTGATGATAGATCGGGAAAAGCGCCTCGCAATGATAGTTGATGTGGCCATCCCTCATGACGAGAACCTCATGAAAGCCGAGAAAGATAAACAAATAAAATATCTTGACTTGGCTCATGAGGTTGTCGCCATGTGGGATGTTGACTCGGCTATCATTGTGCCGATAGTTGTGACAGTCAATGGCCTGATAGCTAAGAGCTTCGACTGTCATCTGCGGAGGCTCGAGTTGGGTGACTGGATCAAGGGCCTGATACAGAAGGCAGTGCTCCTTGACACGGCTCGCATTGTGAGGAGGTTCCTCTCTCTGGGGCCCTAACCACCGGTAGCTAGGACCCTGTTCCCGCTGCCGGTTGGCTTCTATTTTTTATATTTTTAAATGTTTTTATTTTTATATCAATATTTAAAAATGTAATCAATATGGTATACAATAAATAAAGAGAATAATAATAATAAACTTTATTTCTCTCCACAGTCTTATACATGCTTAATGAGTAACAGATTAAAAAAAAAAAAAAACTTAGGTCTAAGATTGTGAGAGACTGGTGACCAAACTAAGCTGACGCCTGTGTCTCAGTGCACCAGCCTCTCCCCGCTTAAGAAAGTGTTCAAGCAAAAAAAAAAAAAGGAGAACAACTATAAAATCTAAAATTACATTAATATTATTATTTTGTATGGAAACTTGAACAACAGCGCCACAAAGGACGTAATGAGAACTAAAAAAACTAAAAATCAGTACACATTTTGACAATGACATTTAGGACTCGCAAACTATTCTTTGGTTCGACTTTTAAGTATGAGGAGCTCGATGGCGCAAGTGGTAAGCGCGTTCGGCTGCGATCGTTGAACTTAAGTAACTTTCGCAGTGGTCGGTCATTGGATGGGTGACCAAAAATTACTATCTCGAGCTCCTCCGTGCTTCGGAAGGCACGTTAAGCCGTTGATCCCGGCTGCATCTGCAGTCGTTAGCACCCACCAATGCGCACTGGGCCCGCGTGGTGGGTCATGGCCTAATCTCCCTATTCCATCCATAGGGAAGGCCTGTGCCCCAGCAGTGGGAACGTTAATATGCTGATGATGAAACTATTCGAATTCAATATTAGTTCGTGCTAAGGGTACTGTAGAGCAAACAATATAGTCCACACCGAAACGAAGCGAGGACGGGTCGCTAGTATAAAATAAAATTCAAAAGTAAATAACAAACCCTTTCAGGTGCGAGAGGAAAACATAGAAACGGTGATGATTGCGAGAGCGCTTTGAATTTTCATTCCGTTGAAATTCCAAAGCTTTGTATGTCAGATTTATAAGTCAAATGTTGCCAGTGTATTTGGTGCAGAAAATATTTCACCTTTAGAAACGTTCGCTCGATTGTGTTAGCGAAATGCGAGTCGCGTCAAACACGGATTCGTGCCGGGAGAGCGTTACGAACTGTTCTGCCTAAAAGTGTTCCTCTGATACAATTGTACTCCAGCAATCCTATTTTTGATTTTGTCGACGTGCGCTTGTGAAATCGACACGTGAGCCTCTACAGCTATCTGACAGTATCTCTTTTGTTTTTTTTTTGTCCGAATTTCTTTATTATGTCCCGGCGCACGTTTTTTTTTAACATGATACACCCAAAACTTCTAAATATCATGTTCCTAGGTTCAGTGGTTAAGATTTTGTATACAAAAAGGTTTGGCTTCGTAGTTTACAACCCCCTTTTCGCAATAAAAAGTAGCCTATGTCCTTTCTCAGGGTCTAGACCATCTGTATACCAAATTTCATTAAAATCCGTTCAGTAGTTTTGGCGTGAAAGAGTAACAGACAGACAGACAGACAGAGTTACTTTCGCATTTATAATATTATATATAATATATATATATAGATATATATAATCACAAACAATAAATCCGTATCCTAAAAACAAAGACACAAGGTCGTTTGTCGTGCAACATAACGCATATTATGTCATGTTTTCGTTCTTGCCCTGACGGAAACAGTAGATCCACATTACTTTAATATTTCTTTCGTATCCGCAGGTTTTTCAAAGAAAAAATTAAATCAGTACGAGAAAAGAAATTCGTATATGTTTTTTCATAAATTTAATATTACTGTAGATGGTGGGTCAGAATCTGGCATTGTCATTTTCGAAGGCATCAGTTGATTAGATTCGACCAGGGAGCCCACTTTGAATCCGTAAAGGTTTTTGCCCTAATGACATTCAGCTTTCTAATCACGAATGTTGGTCTCACATGCTTTGTAATAATGCGACCTCAAAAACGGCCAAGACTGACAAGTATTCAATGTTGAGAATTCTATTTATGATACCTACATAATTTTATTTTTCATGGCAGTTTAGAAATTGAAATTTTCTTTATGGCTACAGGCTATGTATGAGATAATACAAGTTAATTGGGCACGCCTTCCAAATTACACAAACGTTTAATTTAAAATGCAAAACCAGTGTAAAGGGTATAAGTAATCTAATTCCACATCAGCGTTTACGTACTTTTTTGGTAACACATTAAAATCAGAGTATCTTATTTCAAATTTTTATTCATAATATGGTATAATATATTTCTAAATACATACCCGCGGTTTATTGGGGACTAGCGGCCCGCCCTCGCTTCGCTTTGGTGTAGAGCTGAAGTGTAGACTACAGTTTTTGTTCTCAGGCTTGTATTATACACAATGACATTCATCTATGATTCTTCTTATACCTGCATGCAAAGTCTCAGCCCGTTCGGTTTAAAGTTGACAAAGTTTCATACAAACTTTCATTCCTTATTTTATCCCTTTGGGGGTAGAATTGATCAAAATCCTTTCTTAGCGGATGCCTACGTCATAACATCTACCTGCATGCCAAATTTCAGCCCGATCCGTCCAGTGGTTGGGGTTGTGCGTTGATAGATCACTATGTCAGTCAGTCACCTTTGAGTTTTATAAACGAGTATATAGATATTTTCACGCAGTAAAACGTAGCTTATGTGTTAATCCAGGGTGTCAGCTAACTCCATAACGACACACACACAAACTTTCGCCTTTATAATATAAGTGTGATATTAAAATTCCCGTACATTGTAAAATATAATAACAAATTCGAAGCACGTAATCTCATATCACGCTAGATTTTGGTCATAACAATATAAAATGGTGTAATCTCCGCTTGACCGCGAGATTATTAACCGTACACAATTTTGCGAAGCGGTTAATCCGATACTGATACTATATACACATATATATGTTGTCCTATACTATACATATTTAAATATAGTATTTGAGCCGGAAAGTTGTTGAGTGGAGACCGCGACTCGGTAAACGTAGTTTAGGACGTCCTGAGACAAGATGGGATGATGACATTCGTAAGCTGGCTGGAGTGGGCTGGATGAGAGTGGCAGAAAATCGGGAGCAGTGGCGTGCATTAGGAGAGACCTATGTCCAGCAGTGGACGAGCATGGGTTGATGATGACGATATATATATATAAACTGTTACAAAAATACAAATAAATCTTGAAGGGCGTTGAAGTACATCATATAAGGAATCTTCTCTAATTTTCTTTATTACAGCAGATTTATTACTAATCCTGGTAAGGTGCATAACTCCGAACTAGTGACGTATTTTAAAATGATCGATATTTTTCGAGATTTTATTAATCATTAAAAATAACTGTTTTTATAAAAAGTTCAAACTTTTTGCAAATATTTTAAGAAAATTAGAGAAGACTCCCTATATGATGTACTTTAACGCACTTCAAGCTTTATTTGTATTTTTGTAACACCCTGTATATATATATATATAATCGTGGTTCCTCACTTAACAGCGTAGAGGGTATTCGCAGGGTTTTTTTAGAGGATAGTATGCGTTCGTAAGCCGCGCGGACTGCTTAACGGCTTTTCCGTTTCGCACCCGTGAGACTTGGGAGAGGCTAGGTGGAGGTCCGTTCATTGGTGTGCCGCTTAAGAGCGCCCACTTTTGTTAAAAGAGGTTTTGCGTGCGTAAAAAAACGGACAAAAAACAGTCGCACAATAGTTGTGACTTCTACATTCATAGTATAAATACATTAGTCATTGTGACACCAGCAACTATGTCCACATAATTAAACATAAAAAAAGTACACAAGAGCCCTTTTACAAAATTGCGCCGCTGCCGTACTGTTCGGCGCGTAGGTAGATTTGCACTAGTGTATATTGCATTTAACGGTTGATGTTTCGAGTCTTATAAAATAATTGTTTATGAACTAATTATAAAAATGTTCAGTAGTTCAATGATGCTAGATTAGTTTTATGAAAGTTTTTGATAGTAATTCTATTGTATTTAATATCAAAATACGAGGTAAACCTGCATTATTTTTTGGGAAAACTCACGGAGTTTAGATGTATTATTTTGATAATTAATGAGATGGATAATCATTTTTTTTTATGTTATAGGTGGCATACGAGCATACGGCTCACCTGATGGTAAGTGATCACCGTCGCCCATGGACACCTGCAACACCAGGAGTATCACAAATGCGATGCCGGCCTTTAAGGAAGGAGGCCTTGAATTCTAATACATTATGTTACAACAAAAACATATTTCTGATGTCGTAGTAATTAATTTGATCTAATTTATTGAACATTATTGAGAGATTGAGGCGTTTGAAGTTGTGCATATTATATTTTTTTTGCAATTTTGCAATTTATTTGCAAATATTCTACATTAACTTACAACAGGAAGAATAAATCTACTTTTAACTTCTATTGGAAATAGTCAGAATCTTCTCTAAGGGGATAAACGAGGCGCTCAAAAATTACAATTTTTTACAAAAAATGTGAAAGGCCTCTTAATGAGAAATGACATTCTGCTTTTGTTTAAAAAAACATTAAATTCGAAGTTACTATACTACAAAAATAGTTACTTGTACGAAGTTAAATTATACTTTATTATTAGATAGAAATCACATTAATCAATAATGAGGAGCTCGATGGCGCAAGTGGTTAGCGCGTTGGGCTGCGATCGTTGATGCTAAGCAACTTTCGCAGTGGTCGGTCATTGGATGGGTGACCGAAAATTTATTATCTCGAGCAGGAGTTCGAGATGGGCACGTTGTCTGTTGGTCCTGGCTACATCTGAACGTGAATATGCTTGAAATATGTAAAAAAAAAAACTATATTAAAATTCAAAAACACCAGAGCCCGACTGCAGCCTAGAAGTATTACAAAGCAACCTTCCCCTGTGAATCAGGACCGGGCCTTCGGCGCCGACGACCCGCAATAATAATAATAACTTGGACTTGACGTGGACTTGGCCCACGAGATAACCGCTTTGTGGGATGTGGATTCGACGATCATTGTCCCTATAGTCGTTAGCGTAAACGGTCTCATAGCGAAGAGTCTCGACCAACATCTAAAGAGCCTCTCGCTAGATGGTTGGGTCAAGGGGCAGATGCAAAAGGCAGTACTCCTGGACACGGCGCGCATCGTCAGGCGGTTTCTTTCTCTGCGGCCCTAACCACCGGTAGCTTGGGCCTCGCTCCGCTGCTGGTGGCCTTCTAGGTTAGGTTTTTTATACTATATTTATTTTTGTATTTACGTGTTGTATTTTACTTTTATATCTATTTTATAAAAAACCTAACTTGTGAAATTAAATAAATGAGAGAATAATAATAATAACTTTATTTGGAACAAGTGCAGTGTACATAAAATTTTGAATCGTTAAATCTGCTTTAGTTTTACAAAAACTGTGTTGCAGAATTAACGCCATTAAATAATATGAAACGGTGTTCCTATCAATGTATAAAATGAAAACAAACTGTATTATAACTAGAGAGGAAAATTAAAATGAGACAAAAATATGAGAAGAAGACAACGGGCGTCAGAAGCTAGCAATTATGCAATTTTTCATCAATGCTTCTTTATGACGTTATCACGTAAAACTGTCATTCGCGTAACCACTTTACAGACAGCAATTTTATTTTATTGAAATTATGTGACACAAAAATTAAGCGTTGCGAAAAAAACAACAGCATTAAAACAATACGACCTCCGTGCCCGAGTGGTTTGTACGGTTTCATGGTGTCGCCGTCTCGAGAAGTCCCGGGTTCAAATCCCGGTGGGGGCAGATGTTTGTGTGATGAACACGAGCATTTGTACTCCAGTTATGGTTGTTTAATATGTATTTCTATATAAATATACTTATATATGTACTGTTTATGTATCCTATCCGTTACCCTAGCATCCCATAACACAAGCCTTACATTGCTTACTTTGGGCTAGGCTAATTGGTGTGGGTGTTGGAAATATTTATTTATTATTTAATATAGAAAGTATCTAGATACGTTTTTCTTTACCCCACCGAACAAAACAACAGCTATCTCAGTCGATATAATAGAACAAAAGGATATTCCGTCGATCGTTCAAGGATCCCCAAAACACAGTCCATAAGCCTTTTATTAGGTTTAATCAAAACCGCTTGTTTCTTTGTGTTGAATTCGTCCGTCCGCAGCTTAACAGCTGTACAATTTACGAATTCGAATTTACTTAGGCGATTAGCTTTTTGCCGGAGCCAATTTCGTGATGGCACAAAGAAATGAAATTGACGTGAAAGGACCTTTTCATTAGACGGTGCATTGAAATCGATAATTAAGGATTTCGATAAACGAAATGAGATTTTTGTGTCTAGCTCTGATGTTATTACGTTCTTTAAATCATTAAAGATCAAGTAGCCGTTTAAATTTGCAGTCTGTTCGACAGCGTTTAAAGGGTTGTGTACCTATCGTTGTATTAAAGGTTGAATGGTAAAAATCTTTTTTAGAATTAATTGTTTTTGGAAAAATCATTCCTCACAGCGGCGCTGGGGGTGATATATTTTTGAAGTTATACTTCTTTAGGCGCGTTATGAAAAAATGATGACAGTGAAATTTTAAGATGCGCGCGCATCACTGTAACATAAAAAATTAACAGCATGAAGTTGGTCGCTTTAGCGACCATTGGTGTAGTAGAACCAAAAACCACATCTTTATTTTTTGTAATAAAGTAACAGTTATAGGTATTCATATTTATAATATCAAAAGTATTTATTAATCTGGAACAACGGAACCAAAGCGCGATTCAGGAGACTACAGCGCCATCTCTTGACCATTGGTGTAGTAGAATAAAAACCACATCTTTATTTTTTGTAATAAAGTAACAGTTATAGGTATTCATATTTATAATATTTATCCACATGTTTCTAGTTTGTATATTCGGAATACGTGTTTGAGTTTCATACAAGTGCAAATCACATGTGTTCTAATAAATTATATTCAGTAGCGATTTTAATTGAATATTTTGATTATTTATTTATTTTTTCAAATTAAAACTGAACTTTATTGACTGTGTCCTTTTCCAGACTTTTTATTAATTTATTGTAATTAATTATTTGCATGCAATTAAAAACTAATTTTAAACGATGCCAAAGAAGGATAACTTCTCACGCGCCTACATAAGTACACGCACCCATTTTTTTATTTTGTAAATTGTATATTAAGTAGTAAGTACTTAGTCATTTCTGGTTTTAAGTTTCAGTAAGTAGTTTTAAGCTTTTGTGATTTAAATATTTCTATGTAAATATAAAAATAAACAGTGATCTACATACAAAAAAAAACTTAGTTACTTAAAGGTATATTTTTCTGGTTCTGATCAGCACGCATTATAAAATACAATGCGATATGCTTGTTCGTATTCGTGAAATATATGTTATGGGCTAAGTGATTAATCGGGCATTATTCGTATTGCCCGGGCATTATGAATAATGCCAAGTGCCTATTGGGCAGAGTGATGTAATGCATGTTAAATAGACCGAGCATTACAAGTAATGAAATCAATTATCGGGTAGAGTAATAATAAAAACATGTTTTATAGTTTAGTATTTATTTTTAAAATTTAAATAAATAGACTTTGGTTTTACTTCGATCAATTTATGAAGGGCTACATTTAGAAACTATAGGCTATAGTAGTTTCAATGCAGTTTGTTTTAAAAATTCATTAAATCTGTGAAATGTTCAGAATTTATGGTTCCCTATGAAATGAAATGAAATGAAATGGAATGGAATGGAATGGAATGGAATGGAATGGAATGGAATGAAATGAAATGAAATGAAATATTTATATTTCTATTTTTTAGGATGCAAGGACTAGGGAAGAAAGAACTAGTAACTACTAAGAAAAACAACCCCTCCGCCTTTGCGTGACAAAGTCACAAGCATCACTCCCCTTCACACCTTCGGCTTGTTGGTCGCCACCCCGTTCTTGCGGCTTTGTCACAGCAGGCGGGGGCTGTTTTAGCTCCGCGCCTCCGGGCTCTAAAAAACTATCTCAAACACTGACTTACAACATGAACCACGAGCCATCCGGCTTTATTAATAATGACCAAGCAATGTGATAAATAGGTGAGTTTAGATTGTAATTAATCACTTGGCCCGTTATGGCTAGGCATTATTCATACGGTCCCGGCATTATGAATACTGCCCGCATTAATCACTGGGCGCATAATATATACACACACAACAACAGACAGAGAAAGTGGGACATAGTCTAGATTAATGCAAGGGGAGAGATAAAGGGAGCATCTTTAAGATTCCTTAATTAGTAACGTGATATTAAGTAATTGGGTGACATTTTGATTATCTTTTCAAAAAGTTCCTCTGATGAGGAAATGTACGACCTCTGTACGTATGAGTGGAGTGAGAGTGGTATGTATACCGATAATCACAGGGTCCCCTACTCTAAAGTCCCGGGTTTTGTCCCGGCAATTTAAAGTGGTAGGGCATAGCAGATTGATTTGATTTGACAAAATGACATTATTATACTTAATTGAAATTGTAAAATACTTTATTGACACTGCATTTTAATGAGCGCCTAATAATAAATTGAATGATATTTATTTCAATTAGTATCCAATTGTATTCAAGCCACGTTGACATGTTAATAATATTATTTGGTTTTTATTTATTTTAAAGTTAATTGTTGTATTATATTGTAGTGCCCCAACGGGGTTCCATGTTTGTACCTAATGTATTATATTTTAAGAACTTTTAAACCATGGAGACAATAAAGAATTGAAAAGATTTAATAGAAAAAAAAGTATTCATTTGAGATTGTGGGTTACCTACAATGCGAAGAGATGGCGCTGCCTTGCAGCTTAAGGCTAGGAAAATTTTGACGCGGCCATCAGAGCCGTGGTAAATTGGTCAGTGCATTCGCCCGGATTGCGAAGGGTGCGGGTTCGAGTCCCGTCCGCTGCCTGGTCCGCGTGGATTTTTTTCTAGTAAATCTTTTCTTTAGATTTAAATATCTAGCATTTAAATGCTTTAAAAAAACCTAACAATAGAGAATTGAATTGAATTGATTTCCCGGTCGAGGAGCTCGATGGCGCAAGTGGTTAGCGCGTTCGGCTGCGATCGTTGAAGTTAAGCAACTTTCGCAGTGGTCGGTCATTGGATGGGTGACCAAAAATTTACTATCTTGAGCTCCTCCGTGCCTCGGAAGGCACGTTAAGCCGTTGGTCCCGGCTGCTTCTGCAGTCGTTAGCACCCACCAATCCGCACTGGGCCCGCGTGGTGGGTCATGGCCCAATCTCCCTATTCCATCCATAGGGAAGGCCTGTGCCCCAACAGTGGGGACATTAATAGGCTGATGATGATGATGATGATTTCCCGCTAGAATTGGAGCATTCGTTTGGGGAGTTAACCCCCGCCTTACAGAAGACCACATTAAAATAACACTATCCTTTGGTGGTGTTGTGTTTCTGTCAGTGTGTAAATTGTCAAGGCCCCACGGGGTAGGGGATTGTGTCAGGGAAGGCAACGGCGCATTTGATATTTTTGGTATGCCATCAGGCGGGCCATATGTTTGTTTGACTAACTTATAACATAAAAAAAAAGTATAATTTATAAGAATATTTGTAACTGTGTCATATAAATGTGTTATGTAAATTTCTAGAAAGAATATTTATGAATCATTATAATGTATTTCTATCCATTTCCCTATATAAAGGCTGTTACAAAAGTACAAATAAAGCTTGAAGGGCGTTGAAGTACATCACATTAGGAGTCTTCTCTAATTTTCTTAAAATATTTGCATGACGTTTTAACTTTTTATAAAAACAGTTATTTTTAATGATCCTCGAACTAGTGACGTGTCTTATAATGATATTTTTATTAATCATTAAAAATAATTGTTTTTAGAAAAAGTTAAAACTTCATGCAAATATTTTAAGAAAATTAGAGAAGACTCCTTATATGATGTACTTCAACGCCCTTCAAGCTTTATTTGTATTTTTGTAACACCCTGTATAGTATTACATAACACAAGCCTCACACATGCTTACTTTGAGGTCCAGGCTGATTGGTTTCAGTGTAAAAAAGATCCTTACTAATAAATAGCTGCTAATGATATTCCCAATATTGATATACCTTAATGTAATCATGATAATATGGAATGAAATAAAATGTCATTTATTCAGTCTAGTTGTTACAAGCACGTGTGAAGGTCAAGAAACTACGCCATCGGTTCGCAAAACTACGGCGGGAGACCTTGTACTGAGAAGAACCGGCAAGAAACTCAGCAAGGGCTGTTTTTTTCTTCCTGTATTGTTATATACAGAGTCGTCAAGTTGAAAAATGACTTCAGAGATACGTCTGAAGTAACATTCCATTACATCATTTAGAATATAAATATATAATAACAATAATTTTTATAGTTAACATTATATTTAGTACTAGCTGACCCAGCGATATCGCCATAAAAATATGGGTGATAGAGGGGTGAAAATTAAGGGATGTTTGTGTTTTTAATATAACGATACATATTTAACGCAGTTTTTTTTGCTTCAGACGATTTAATAATTATTTTGAACACAAAATCGGTTATTGTGATTAAACCATGATAGCTAGATATATGTTCTCGCGGACTTTTTTGTAGGTCTTAATAGGATCTACAAACCCGTAGTACATCATTTTGTCAATAGTTTTTGCAGCGCACGCAAAAACAGGTTTTCGATTTTACACCTTGTGTTACAAAATAGCAATTTTATTACGGACCCCTAATTTTGAAAAAAAAATATATATGCCTATAGCCTTCCTCGATAAATGGACTACCCAACACTGAAAGAATCGTTCAAATCGGACCAGTAGTTCCAGAGATTAGCGCGTTCAAACAAACAAACAAACTCTCCATCTTTATAATATTAGTATAGAAGTATAGATATAGGAAGCGGCATTAGATAGGTACAATATTACTGTTATGAACAATGACTAATACCCATCAAATAACAAATTATAAGAAACACTGTGTCCATGCATTACGATCATTTAGATAATCATCAACTTTATAATAGCCCTTATTCATAAGAGTATTTTTGATCTGAGATTTAAATTTAGTCAGTGGAAGCTCAATCAGATCTAGGGGAACTTTATTAAACAATGCAATACTACAACCCAGAAATGAACCTCTTGATTTTTGGCGTCTGAAACATGGAACGACAAGCTTGTTCTTAAATCTCGTGTTAAAGTTATGGGTTTGACTTTTTTTTGCAAATGCATCATAGTTTTTTCTTACATACCTATATTAAATTTTCATGAATGTATTGCGACGCCAGTGTTAAAATATTAATTTCTTTAATTCTCTTGCCTTTAAATTGTATATGGCGCGAACAGCTCTCTTTTGCAGTATGAAAATACTTTCGATATTAGCGGCTCAGCCCCACAACAAAAGGCCATATGTCATAACACTATGAAAGTAGCCGAAGTCAACTAATAGCCTAAGATTACCCATTTATACTGCTATAAAAAGCTTATCCCTGGCAGGTAGGTAATTATTCTATCTTCTTTTGGTGTTTACGTAGGAGATATCTCTCTCCGGACGCCAAATCCCTAGATAAACTTCTTTTGGAAAAAGCTAACATCAAACGGAACGATTTGTTTAGAATTTCAAATGAAGGCAGGCTTAGGTAAATATGTTTATTTGCCGATTATATGATTTCTTTTATTTGGTTAGAAAATAAAACTGGTTTCCCATCTGTGCGCTTGTGATAACAAAATAAATAAAATTTGGGATTCGCTGTTCTTCGATTTGTTCGCTTTGTGTATACAGGCATTTGATACTATAAGTTAACGTGGTATAAAATGTACCACTTGGAAAATTATTTCAGTTAACTCTTCAGAACACTCGCTGTGGTACAGACGATGGAACGCGCTTAGTGACGCCACGTCACGGCGTAATTGAAGAGGCTCGAGGTGTTAAGACCTTTCGTGAATATTAACGTTATTTCATATTTGATTACCTACTATCATCATTATCAGCTTTTTAATGCCGCCGCTGCTGGGGCATAGGCCTTCCCTATAGATCAGTGTTTCCTAACCTTTCCAATACTGCTACCTCTGTAACCTATTAGGAAATCAGATTTTAACCCGACTTTAAAATGTTATCATCAATCCAAGAAATTCCAATTTGTCGGGTATCTTCGTCTCTACTAATGTCATCATCAGGAGAAAATCTCACCCCGCTTCCCACACTCAGCACCCCGCGGGCTCACTAGCAAGAAGGAGCGAATTCTCTATTTAGTAGTATTATTTAGATTTGACCAAATAATTAGGTTCTTTGTTACCCCCGAAGTATGGCTGATTTACCCCCGGAGGGGTAATTACCCCCAGGTTCGGAACCCAGGCTATAGATGGAACAGAAAAGGGAGATTGTGCCATGATCAATGGCTTAACGTAACTTCCTAAGCACAGAGGTACTCAAAATAGTAAATTTTTATAATCCTTACTTAATATTATAAAGGCGAAAGTTTGTTTGGATGGATGTTTGTTCCTCTTTCACGCAAAAACTACTAAACGGATTTTAATGAAACTTTACAGTAATGTAGCTTATAGATCAGAATAACACATAGGCTATAATTTATAAAGATATTGTGTGAATTGTCCAAAATATAACGATAAATGTCATTTAAGTCTGAATAAATTCTGCAATCTGCGAGCTATTTAGGCGTGTAAGGATAAAATTGTCTAAAAAATATCCCGCAACAGCATATGTCTATCTTTTATGGTTGACTCACAATAACACGTGTAATTATATAAATAAAGTCATTCTTTATAGCACAAGCCTGAGAACAAAAAGTATAGTTTACACTACAGCTCTACACCGAAGCGAAGCGAGGGCGGGCCACTAGTGTATGTATATATATATATATATATATATATATATATATATATATAATTTTGTGATGCACATAGCAGTATATCACGGATTCTAAACTTATGCAAAATTTGTCATTTTTATTAGGCAAACTTGGTAATATTTATACGTATACATAAATAATCCTAAAAGACAGACGCAGATGAGGACAATATTTTAAATGTTATGTTATGATATTCTAATATAAAAAAATCAGCTAGTGTACGATAAAATAATATAATAGACAAATGTCTTTGAAATCCGAAAATTGTTAATTATTATTTAGTCATTCATCAATGTAGTAACGTAACTAGGCTAGATGGCGGATTATTTTGTTTCCTGCTGAATGCACGTTTGTCTACAATTTCCACTAGCATTATAAAAATATAATGCTAGTGGAAATTGTACAGATTTACACAGTTAACTATAAAAGTGAAATAATTTGTAAAAAATGGAGTACCTACTAAAATTAACATTGACATTTTGGCTGCAGGACTCCCATATCGCTATCCTACTGTAGAGTTATATAAAGTCTGGAACATTCTCTCTGTACGACAGATATTCGTTCTGAAAACCGTACTTCAAAACACATAACCAGTTAACTTATGACCCCAAATTTGAACAAAGGAGACGCAAAACTCAAGTCTGCCCTTTGCCTACTAAGAAAACCTCCTTTGCACAAAACTTCTTCCAGTTTCTAGGCCCATTCCTCTACAACCGCATAAATCATATCCTCCACATTTATTCTCGTCATAAAACCCACTGTAAAACTATCGTCCGCGATTATCTATTTACACTTGACTATGATTCTACTGAAAACCTATTATGTCCTCTAAGGTAAACCTGATAATGATGATATTCGTAATTTTCTCAAGAGATTTTAATTTCGCCTCTGCTACTGTTGAAACTATTCATTTACACGCGACTGCACATACACAAACATACACACACATACACACACACATACACACATACACTACACTGCATACATATTACATACACAAAAAGAACGAAATCACACAAACACTTACTATCACACACATACACCCCGTTTTTGGTTATTATTTTTATTTTTAATTTTGGAAACTGGATAATTTTCTAGCTTCCTATTAGATAGAATAGCTTTCATTGATTTCTGTTATTATTTATTTGTTTTCTTTTATTCAATGCTGTTGAAACAATAATGTATATACACATTTCAACTGTCCAAGATATTGTACCATCCGTGGAAGTCTTGATATCTGTGATTGGGCCTGGTGACCTGTAGCACAGATTTCTATTGCTGAAACCTATTTCAGGCACCAGTTCATCACAAATAGAGGAGCCACAATACTGTAATAGCTATACAAGACTTACTATGAATCTCTGTTGTGATGGAAAATAAATATATTTTTGATTTTGATTTGATTTGACATTTTTGTTTCGACTCCGCGTCGGTGGAAATCGGTCCTTAGTATTTTATACGACGACGATTCGAAAGAAATGTACTGTACATCCAATTTGAATAAAGATTCCACCTTCCCCTTTCCTTCGGAGGACCACGCGCGCTGGCCTACGTTGTCACCGTCTAACTGTTGCCACAATTCCAACGCGTACAAAGAAATTTGGTGACTCATTTCTTTGTCGCACTATCCGTAAATGGAATGCTCTGCCCGCTCACGAGTTCCCTCCCTCTTACAAACTGGGATCCTTTTAAAGAGGTGTGAAGAAGCAACATGCAGGCCGGCAGGGTGAGGATGGCTGGTGTGGCAGGTAGAACTGCTTTACCAGCTAGCTTCACGTCTGGACTTCACCATCACTTAACATCAGGTGGGGTGGAGTCATTTGTCGGACCTATCAATAAGAAAAAAAAAAGATTTCTGATTTCTGACAATGCGAAGACATGGCGCTGCCTTGCAGCTTAAGAAACACAAGAGAAAAAAGAAAAGCCCGTTCGCTGCCTGGTCCGCGTGGATTTTTTTCTAAAAAAAATTTCTTTATATTAAATTTCTTTATTTCTCTTTATGACTGTATCCGAAACGCACGTTGTATGTAATTGCCCAGGCGCTTATGGATGATATTTTAATACAGCTGCGACGTTATTAAAGCCACAATCCTTAGGGACGCTCTCGGCTTTAGCGAACCAAGAAGCTTCCGCTCTCTGCGCATGTGTGTGTACATAAAGTTTTATTTGCTTCCTAATTGCTTTTCTTGCGTAATCTGATAACAGTTCGGTTTGAATATCCGGCTTGGAAGCGTCAAAGTCGCAAATGGATAGGGGACGATGATAACCGTTGTATTTGTCGTCAACATTATTTATTAAATAATTTGTTAATTTATTGGTATACTAGCTGTGCCCCGCGGTTATTAGGGATATTTTCCCGCAGTAAAACGTAGCCTATATATGTTCATCATCATCAGCCTATTAATGTCCCCACAGCTGGGGCACAGGCCTTCCCTATGGATGGAATAGGGAGATTGGACCATGACCCACCACGCGGGCCCAGTGCGGATTGGCGGATCAACGGCTTAACGTGCCTTCCGAAGCACGGAGGAACTCGAGATAGTAAATTTTTGGTCACCCATCCAATGACCGACCACTGCGAAAGTTGCTTAACTTCAACGATCGCAGCCGAACGCGCTAACCACTTGCGCCATCGAGCTCCTCCTATATATGTTAATCCTACTGAAAATCCACGAGGACCAGGCAGCGGACGGGACTCCTACCCGCACCCTTCGCAATCCAGGCGAATGCATACAATGTCAATTGAATACTTTTTCAAGTATTAAACAAGGCATTGACAGAACGGGAGCAATGGTGCGAAAATTACTATGTGTCTACAACTAAAAGATTACCAAATGGGAGGTATGAAGTAAGAATGCCAATGATCGAAAACTTTGAACAGCATCTCGGCCCATCCAAACCGAAAGCCGTAGCCCAGCTGAAACATTTAGAATCCAGGTTAGCAAAAAATGACAAATTATACGACAGTTATCATCAGTTTATTGACGAATATATAGTCACGGGACGATTGTCAGGAGATAATTATTAAAATACGTCAATATGCTGTGAATGCCTTTATTGCACTGTCATATAATGTAAAATATTGTTCTTAAACCAATTAGTGGGTCAACTGTGTCAGCAGTTTAGAGTGCATCGATTCGGAATGCAAACTTAATAAAATATAATTAAAATGGCTTGTACACATTTGAAAGAAGAAATAGCAATTATAGTTATGTTTATTGTGTGTTATGTTATTGTGGGTTACCTACAATGCGAAGAGATGGCGCTGCCTTGCAGCTTAAGGCTAGGAAAATTAAGACGCGGCGAATAGGGCCGTGGTAGCATAATGGTCAGTGCATTCGCCCGGATTGCGAAGGGAGCGGGTTCGAGTCCCGTCCGCTGCCTGGTCCGCGTGGATTTTTTTCTAGTAAACTTTTCTTTAGATTTAAACATCTAGCAGTTAAATGCTTAAAAATAAATAAAAACATATGTGTAAGTTTGTTTGAATTAATATAGCTGTGTTGATGGTCCATAAATAAATAAAATAAAATTCTGTAGGGAAAAGGGTCCAGAGCTCCACGGACGGAATCGGGTCAAGATAGGCGACGGTGTGAGTGATATTTTGGTATCGCAAGCATCTAAGCTATGGTGGCCGCTTACCGTCAGGCAGGTCATAAGTTTGTATGCCGGCCTCAGAACACAAAAAAATAATGAAAAATGTTGGTACAAGAGGCTTTCAGCCAAAGATTTATTGAAATTTCCTTAGGGCTAGGTTAAAATCAAAGCACAGGCCTTCCTTATGGATGGATTAGGGAGATTGGGCCATGACCCACCACGCGGGCCCACTGCAGATGTAGCCCGGAGCAACGTCTTCACGTGCCTTCCGAAGCACGGTACTCCAGATAAAATATTTTTGGTCACCCATCCAATGACCGACCTAGCGAAAGTTGCTTAACTTCAATGATCGCAGCCGAACGCGCTAACCACCCGCGCCATCGAGCTCCTCATTTAAAAGGTAAAAAAACATGTTAACAATCCCGCAAATAACATAAACTACTGTAATGTTAGTTACCATGAAAGTTTAAAACAATATATTATGTATATGTAAAAATAGTATACAGACCTTCTCTCTAGGTCTTCATATCATAGAGGCAGATGTGCAGAAAACGAATAACAGGAACAGGAGTGAGAGCATGACAAAGTTTTTCTATTTACTTAACGAGTATAATGTGGTAGGAACTTAAGAAAATGTGAGATAATTTAAACTTGCCAAGCCTGTGTTTTAAATTCAAAATATTTACTTTTTTTAGTATTATCTACGGAAGAATTTTGTAGAAATCTATCTACGAATAGGAAAAAGTATGTACATTATCATCATCAGCCTATTTATATTCCCACTGCTTGGGTACAGGTCTTCCATAATATATGGATGGAATAGGGATATTTGGAAGTTTAAAATTCATTTATTTTAGCCATTTAGCCATATCCATTACATAAAAACAAGAATAACAATAATAACAGCTAACAAATTAAAAAAAAATAAAACGAGGTACATAATTGATTAAAATAAATACAAAATTACAAATGTCAACGAAAAATTACAAAATTAAATTAATTATAATAAAATTTAATAATATATGACAGTTCAATATTTTTGTGACTGTAAGGCTTCTTATTCAAGGTACGATTTTTTTTCGCATCACGGTCAACTAAACGTGCAATATTGTAGGTGGCACAGCATAACTAGCGGTTAAGATAACGGCCAGATGCCGACACATGACTGTTTTTTTACTTCACCATTTAAAACTTTCAAATATGGGATATTTCTTTCCAGGAATTATAATAAAGCCGCTTATTTTTAAATAATCAATACTTTTATCCCACATCACAGGTCTTTCTTGAACTAATGTTGTACTCGTAGGTATTATTTTATTTATAATTTTATTCGTAAAACAAAAACCATAACATATCCAGCGCCGTCGACACGATCGCTTAGACTGCGAAATGACCAATAATTACTGATGAAAATTACGCCGTACCTAGGCGCGGTCCCGAGGGGCAGGCACTGTGCATATTGCTAGAATTTTGTTGAGTATTTCTTAATTGGGTCATATTTTCTATATTTAGAGTTTTTAATATCGTTAAAACTCAACAGGCTTATTCGGTATGGCATTAGCAAATTAGTTAGAAATTTTATCTATGAACTCTATCCGTTGTTCATAGTATATTGATACATAAATTTATTAGTAATTAATTAGTAATCGTCTCTGGAGCCCTATACTCTTTCTCCTAAACGAAATTTCGGTAACGAACGAATTTTAAACGAAATTTCGCCAGTGACTCTACTCTATTTCATCTTCGAACACGCACCTAAAGTTCGGAATCACAGACAATTATCGTGAACGAATCGAATGAGTTATGTTTGTGAGTTTTTTTCGTCTACACTTTTTACATAACTTTTTTTACTTCAAAACAATATTACTTTATGACAACATTTTTGATTACATTAAAACTACCTCTTTTGACAGTGTTAGTCGACTAATTTGTAGAATTGATGCAATCGAATGTATGTCAACCTAAATTTGTCGTGTTACACTTTGAAGTATTGGCAATACAATAATAAACAAAAATTATATTTATTTGTAAATCTTTCATACTAAAATATGTCCCTCACGCTAAGCAGCCTTAATTAAAAATACTCTAGTAATAATTTTAGGTTTCATTTAAACAAAAATCCCAAAACGAAATTAAAAAGGTTACACCTTTAATTTCGTCAATTTGAGGTAATATTTCGAACAATTATCTGTCAAATTTAACTTTTAGTTCAAAAGTTTTGTGAATTAGAGTAGGCTTAGATAATTTAAATGTCAAACTATTTTCGGACGAACGAATTTTTGAAATGAAATGGAAATAGAGTAAGGAACGTGCCGTTTTTCGTTGAAATAGAGTAGGCCTCCTGATTTCCGCAGTTTTACATAATTTATGGTTTGCCCGCAACATATCCAGTGCGTAAGTGCTTGGACCTAGTTCCAGATAGGTAGTTATTTTTGTTTGACTTAGCTGAATTTATTTGTCCCAGATCAAACGGCCTTCAGGTGAAATTATCAGGGTTGCTAACTTACAAAGAATAGATGAAAACTTATCATCGGAGGATAGCCTTGAGTATTCCAGATTAATTTTGCCAAACAAGGAAGTGAACTGAATTTACTCATATATATTATACGCCATTCCTACACTCATCATCATCATCATCATCCTATTAATGTCCCCACTGCTGGGGCACTGATTGGGCATTGACCCACCACGCGGGCCCAGTGCGGATTGGCGGGTGTTAACGACTGCAGATGCAGCCGGGAACAACGGCTTAACGTGCCTTCCGAAGCACGGAGGAACTCGAGATAGTAAATTTTTGGTCACCCATCCCATTGGATAGGTGACCAAAAATTTCGGTCGGTCATTACCGACCACTGCGAAAGTTGCTTAACTTCAACGTTCGCAGCCGAAAGCGCTAACCACTTGCGCCATCGAGCTCCTCTCGTAGTCGTATTCCTACACCTACGTGATAAAGATCATTAAAAAGTTACTTTCAAACACATCGAAATCGAACATTGTAACGACAGATTCAGGTACCCATACATAGATACTTTTTGATGTGAAACAGCTTTTGGTGCACGTAAAACCGATTTCTGGCGTGGCGACTCTCGCCCATAAATGCAATACGTATATACCAGTGCTCAACTACTCGCAGATCACCCCCCCCCCCCCCCCCCCCCCCCACGACAACGGCCAACTAAAGCCGAGGTCCGAGTCTCAAAGACGCCCTCTAGTTGAACCGACCGTCTCACTACTACTAATAAATCATCGCATTAATGCTGGTTCTTACAACATCACAAGTTGTGGCATCTCCCCAAAATTCCTGAAGAGCTTAAGACCTCGTTCAGACGTAGACAACTTACCTTGAATCGTTTCGCTTTGGCAAAAAAAATATATCATTGTTTGGTTTGCACGTATTTGTATGAAGTATTCAGTAAGAAAATAAAAGACTGGAGCACCATTAAATAAAATTAGAATTTGCAGCATATTATCAATCTAAACCTATTTAATGGAATTGGCAAGCGTCAAACCACAGGCTAAACCGCATTTAAATAAAAGAGAATCCTAGCTGCCCAAATTATCGCAATATTCTTATATCGCTATGAAGAGATGTTTTTATTCAAATGTGGCCAGTACACATATGTCGGGGAAAAGAAACGGAAAAGTTAATGAAAAGAAAAGCATAATGTACTACGCAATTCGTGGAAAATTCGTTCGCCCCATCTGAACAAGGCCTAAGCCTCTCCTGGCACATATTCCGATTGAATGCGGTCGTGATTTACGACGTAGCGCCTTGCATTTGCAATCCCATTGAATTTCCATGAGTTTGTAAGTATATGAGTTATGTTGGGACTTGGCTGGCATCAAAACAGTTGTTGCTATGTTTGAAATTTAATTTTTTGTTTTCGTAGCAATTCGATGTCATCGTGGTTACGTTTGTTGGCAAGTATTACACTCGAACCTTATTTCTAAGAGCGGAAACTAACTGCGAAATCACTCTACTTCGACGCTAATAAAAATTTATGTATGTTGTACAGAAAAATGTTGAGGTAAGATCACCCAATTACAAAATGTAGCTGTTCCAAAACAGCTACATTTGCCCTCTGGTCACAATAGCCCCGGGTGACATTAATAATATATTTTTCGTTTAAAATTTTAATCACTGCTATCTAGACAGTAACGTGCGTGTTGCTTTGTTGTGAACACTAACAAGATTTCCACACACATATATAAAAAAATACAGTGCATTCTCTGCTAAGTATATTAGTCCGGTAATGACTTACAACTTTGAATCGTTATATCTCTGGAACGGTAGCCTAAAATGTATGTTATGTAACAGATTTGCTTTCTTTTTTTCTTCTTCTGCATGATCTTTGGTCATAAATTGGTTTTTATATTTTTCATGTTGTAATGGTAGTAGGCGGCCTATAGCCTACAGACGCTTGCAATACAAATCACTCAGGCCGCCTACTATGACCAACATATCGTTGACCTAATCCCCAACATATCGTTGATCCAATGCCCAACATATCGTTGACCCAATCCCAAACATATCGTTGATTCAATCCCCAACATATCGTTGACCTAATCCCCAACATATCGTTGATCTATTCCCCAACATATCGTTGATCTATTCCCCAACATATCGTTGACCTAATCACCAACATATCGTTGATCTAATCCCCAACATATCGTTGATCTAATCCCCAACATATCGTTGATCCAATGCCCAACATATCGTTGACCCAATCCCAAACATATCGTTGATTCAATCCCCAACATATCGTTGACCTAATCCCCAACATATCGTTGATCTATTCCCCAACATATCGTTGATCTATTCCCCAACATATCGTTGACCTAATCACCAACATATCGTTGATCTAATCCCCAACATATCGTTGATCTAATCCCCAACATATCGTTGACCTAATCCCCAATATATCGTTGTTCCAATCCCAAGCATGTCGTTGTTACAATCCCCAGCATGTAGTTGATCCAATCCCCAACATATCGTTGACCTAATCCCCAACATATCGTTGACCTAATCCCCAATATATCGTTGATCCAATCCCCAACATATCGTTGACCCATTCCCTACCCCGTGGAGCTCTGAAACCTTACTTATCGACAGTAACACAGCAGCACCAAAAGTTCGTGTTCTTTTTTTGTGATCTGTAACTACCTTACTGCCCCAGGCGGGCGCTCCAATCTGATCGGGAAATTCGCTATGCTCTACCTGTCAAAAAATAAATTGATTCCCTTGCGAGCGTCATAATACGCGGCATGAAATGAGCGTAAACAGCCGCATTTATCTTTTCATTGTGTTAAATAAAGTTTGATTTTTTAATTTCTTGAAGATTTACGTAACTCTAGCGGGTACGAATGGAGAGCCAATCGGCGCAACGCACGCCCGTGCACCTCGTTCCCCCCAAGACATCTTAATTTTTACTTCTGTTTCTAGCCGCGACTAAGCTTGATGCCTTCTCACTCTCCTGAAAAAGGGTCTAGACGGACAGAAAGACGGACCACAAAGATCCTATATTTTTTTCAAAGTAAATAAATATTAACTTACATTAAAGTAAAAAAATATTTAAAGCTAAGACCTTAAGTACGTGCATTAGGGTACTAATAGTAAAATCTTTTCAAATCAAAATTGATGGTCCGCAAAAAAAATCCTAAAGTTATAAGAAATATATTGTCACATGCCGTCGATAGTACCTAATGTAACATTTTTTGTTCAAAATTCCTACAACTGTTCCATTTTTCATGTCGGTTGGATAACACGATTTATGATGTAGCAAAAACATAATGTGAGCTTTTTAGTTGAGATATTGCGTTTTTTACAGTTTATCTTCTGTTCGTCTCTATGAAGGCCGTGTTTTGTTAATGTCCACAGATCTCTTTCATTTTATTTTTGTGGCTTCGCGCTTTCAGACTCCTTAATCATTAACCCTCCATTATTAACCTCTGAAGGGTCTGAAGTTTTAAACGCAATTATTTAATGAAATAAAATTTTGATAAATGACGTATAATGAAATGACATGAAATTATTCTTTATTCTAATTGACTTAAATCGTCAAATATTTATTTCTACCACATAGGAGGACATATTTTACCTGATGAGAAGAATCATCATCATCATCATCATCATCAGCCTATTAATGTCCCCACTGCTGGGGCACAGGCCTTCCCTATGGATGGAATAGGTAGAATGGGCCATGACCCACCACGCGGGCCCAGTGCGGATTGGCGGGTGCTAACGACTGCAGATGCAGCCGGGACCAACGGCTTAACGTGCCTTCCGAAGCACGGAGGAATTCGAGATAGATGTTTTTGGTCACCCATCCAACGACCGACCACTGCGAAAGTTGCTTAACTTCAACCATCGCAGCCGAACGCGCTAACCACCTGCGCCATCGAGCTCCTCGATGAGAAGAATAGGCGCAAGAAAATTATCAGAAATTATCAGAAGTAGCAACATTCACTTATAACCATTTTTATTATAAAATAGTACCTGTAGAGCAGACTCATCTCTGCTGGCAGCACCCGTTCACGAGCATGACGCATGAACCAACCGCTTCGCTCAACCATATTTTAGGGAACGCACCAACCTCACATGACGATCAGTTATAACGTTAAACATTCTAAAAATATTGATTTCGCTCAATAAACAACCACGAATTAAGGCTTAAATTGCACAATAACAAAGATCTTCTAAATAATAATTTCATTAAATATTTGACCTCCGTGGCCGAGTGGTATGTACGCCGGATTTCATGGTGTCGCCTACTGGAGAGACCCAGTTGTGGCAGATGTTTCTGTGATGTCGAGCGTCTGCAGAATTTATGTATTCGATTCATTTTCGGTCTGCGTAAGTACGACCATATCTCTCATTATCGTTCCCAACTTCAATGGCTACCTATTTCTCGTAGAAGAGACTGTCACATCCTATCACTCCTTTATTCTATCCTCTTTCATGCACAGACTCCTCTCTATCTTAAGGAGCGTTTCACTTTTCACTCATTTAATCCTGTTCGTGACCTTCGGTCTTCTCATAACCTATCCTTAGGTTTCCCACCCCACTCCACTGATTTCGTAGCCAAGTCATTTTAAGTAAGAGCTGTTAAATTGTGGAACTCTTTACCTTTAGATATTAAACGTGCACGGACGAGGGACTCTTTTGCTATTAAAAAAAATAAGGATTATTTCCTCAAGCTGGACTCTGACTGATCTTATTATATGTTCATTACTCTGTATTGTATTTTATAGCTTCCATATACTTTCTATATTTTATATTCCTTTATTTACGTTTAATTATTTATTTTTACAATGGTCAGCCCGCTGTTTCTACTATTCTTATGGTATCGCTTCATTTAGCCAAAGGTTGCCTGGTAGAGATTGCTACCTTAGCAATAAGGCCGCCTTTTGTGTTTGCGTTCCTGTTTTATGTTTATTGTTTTTTTTTGTAATAGAGTAGTTACGGATTGCCAGATTACGAAGAACGCTGACACCGCCGTATTACAATCCATACAGTACATATTGTAATATGACCAAAACGCCGACACTGCATAAACGTGGGAATCACACATACACCGCCAAGCCCCCCGCTCCTCTTCGATGCCTCATGCTGCCCGTAGCCTCATCACTTCGTTTCACACTTCGATCGGGTCAACTAGTTTAAGAATTAGTAATTGTAATTTTATATTAAATTAGTATTAGAAATCATTTTGGTTCTTTTTTAACTCTTACGGCTGCTGCATATTTATCTGAGTATATATAAAGAGTATTCATTCATTCATTCATGAATACAAGCATTTATACTCCAGTCATGGATGAATATTTTGGCATATTTTCTTCCTCTGACTTACACTCTCGCTGCTTGACTCAGTCTAGTGTAATATATTCGTCGAGCAACCAGTTTTGTTTTTGAACTGGCCCCACAGAGGGGGAAAATCGACAGAGGGGCTTTGAATGCCTTCTCCCCTCCTGGTCGCGTGGGCCGCATTGCTCTATGCCGTAAGGATATTAATTTTGCTCCCGCTCAGAGCTTTGTTTTCGGGGACAGTGAAACATCGTAATAGCAATATTGGTGAAAGCCCCTCTGTGTGTCTTCACAAAGAATATTCATTAGGTTCCTTCTGATGTTGAGGCGTATTGTAGATTTCTTTTGGTTCAAGTTATCGTATGAATGAGGAATAAACTTATCAGATAGGGTTCAAGAAGAGCGTAAGCAGTAATTGCATTTAGTCTGTAATTGTAGAAATAATAATAATAATTGAAAAAGACAAATCATTTATATTTATGCCCAAAAAGTGTTAGAAAAAGGGATGATGACTAATTTTTTTTTCTTCGTTTATCTTCGTCCGTTAGATGATCAAAAAGTATTGGACACGATTTTTTTCTTTTTTCTCATAATAAAACATTGCACAGATATATTGATTTGAAAAGTCGCATGACGTCACGTTTTGGGACAATTTAACTTAAAAGTGACGTCACAAGTCCCTACTCCCAAATTTTGACGCGCTATAACATTGTCATTTTTTGGTTGATTGCCCAAAGAAAAAATACGTGTCCATTATTTTTTGATCATCTAACGGACGGACTAAATAGAATTTGGTTTACTGTACCCCGTCATCACCCCAATTGTATTGTAATTAATTTTTTGTTCGTGCCAGTTTCGGTGTCAACCCTAGCATAAAAATTTAAAAATGAATATCTTCTGATCGCCGCAAAAGTGACAAGTGGCTTATTTATGTATGATAGACCACATCCGTAGGTTTATTTCTATCTAAGTTCTAGGTTCCACTTTTTCGTTTTTAGGGAGAAAAAACAATAAATCCAAAATACAAAAAAAAATGCTGCTCTGAAACCAATGCATTTTTTTAAGCTAAAGAAACGCGTTTATATATACGCCTCTGATTATGCCCTATTGACACATATTTATTAAAAAAATATATTGTTAATATTCACATTATAAAAAAATATTCTAGATTTCATAGGTCAAAGGTCACGATAAGTTCATGATTTTTTTTTCTCAAAAAGTATTTGAGTTAGACTTCTGTAAATTGAACTCATGCCTTTTTTAGGGTATAAATAATTTATTTGTGTAAGAACCTGAACATGTAAATTTTTTTGGTTCCATAAAACACTGTGCAGTAGTGTGCAAAATAAAAGAACACGTTTTTTTCAGAAAATATAATTTAATCACAAGCGCCTGTTGATTTTGTTAATTAGAACAGCAGTACCAAATATGAAATAGTGTTAAGATTCCCCCACAGTCCGACTATGGCAAGGTAGTGAATCACATAACGGATTTGCTGGATTTTTGAGGATTTAGATGGAGCGGGTAGTTAGCGCGTGCGGCTGCGATCGTCGAAGTTAAGCAACTTTCGCAGTGGTCGGTCATTGGATGGGTGACCAAAAATCTTCTATCTCGAGTTCCTCCGTGCTTCGGAAAGTTAAGCCGTTGGTCCCGACTGGATTTACAGTCGTTAGCACCCACCAATCCCGTGGCCGCGTGGTGGGTCATGGCCCAATCTCCCTATTACATCCATAGGGAAGGCCTGTGCCCCAGCAGTGTGAAGAATAATATGTTGATGATGATGATTCCCACACAACGGTGACATAACCTACACAATAACTGCATAATTATATGTCTTCAAAATGATTTGTTATTTGAAACTCAATGAAATTTCGATATAATTCCACTAAGACATTTTATTACAGCGCCGATCGTTTTTCACTACACTAACATTGCAACACCATCATTTCCATGAATTTAATTGTCGTTAGTGGGAACTAAAATTTTGTTATTTTACTTCGTATTTTGGTTATTAGCAAAAATACGAATAGTGTGAAGATTCCCCCCATAGTTCGACAATGGCAGCGAATTGTAATTACAGGCGGATTTCCACACAACGGTGACATAAACTAAGCAATAACTGTGTAATTTAAAGAAAAGTTTACTAGTATTTACTAGCGGCCCGCCCTCGCTTCGCTTCGGTGTAGAGCTGAAGTGTAGACTACAGTTTTTGCTCCGGGCTTGTATTATACACAATGACATTTATCTATGATTCTTCTTATACCTGCATGCAAAGTCTCAGCCCGATCGGTTTAAAATTGACAAAGTTTCATACAAACTTTCATTCCCTATTTTATGCACTTGGGGGTAGAATTGATCAAAACCCTTTCTTAACGTCGTAACATCAACCTGCATGTCAAATTTCAGCCCGATCAGTCCAGTGGCTTGGGCTGTGCGTTGGTAGATCACCATGTCAGTCAGTCACCTTTGAGTTTTATATATATAGATTAGTATTCCACGCGGACCAGGCAGCAGACGGGTACGTTTGCTAGTAAACTTTTCTTTAGATTTTAACATCTAGCAATTAAACGCTTAAAAAAATATTCATAACTGCGTAATTGTCTGTCATGAAAACTATTTGTTATTGATTATTGAATGTGTGAAGAACAGAAGAGAGAGAGAGGTGTATTCATACAAAAATATCATCCTAACTTTGGGGATATAAGTTCCTTTGTGGAAATATTAGCACTACCAAATACAGACGCAGCAAAGTCGATGTTTTTGATGATGATGTTTTTGATAATAAGAATAGCTCGACCTCTTCAATAATTTAAATTAAATAAGATGTTTATAAGTTTTGGTTGGGGAACGATGACGCGGGCATATTCGTGGAATAAAAGCATCTAAATAAAAAAAACAACAAAAAAAATGTTGATGATGACAATGGATAAAATCTCACAGAATTTATAGAAAAAACAATTTTTTTTGAAATGCCTCATGTCTAGGGATTATATAAAAAGGAACCCGGTCTGTAGAGCCGAGTTACAAAATAATATCAACTCTTAGTTGTAAACATATGAACCGTTTGCCAAAGTAAGTGTTACTAACCCTGCCTTCCCGTTTTGTTAGCAGTTTGTGTGCCGGTGTCGGTTTTATCCGGCCTAATCCGGTTTAGGGTTGCTAAATACGGGGTAAAATGTTGGGGATGTAATTTTGTACTATCTAAATCTTTTCATAGCCTTTATGTCTTCACTTTTTTGCGTAACAACATTAAAAATCTTTTGAGTGAATTTTAGACTGATATCATCGATTTGTTTCGGGTCATAATATTCCCAATAACTATTCTCCAAACAAAGACATCCCTTAATCTCTTAGGCCACTACACTCTTAGGAAATTAGGAATATTTTTGGAAAATTAAACCAAACGGAGTAATTTTTGAGTTATAATGGAATGAAAACTGCGATATATGATACTTCAGTATAGTTTCGAAGTTATATCCATCGTTTCCTTACCAAAATATCTGCTAGTATTGCAACTTGTCTTATGAATACAGTATTTTCTTTAAATTATAATAACACTTTAAACACCTTTAAAGCGAGATCTTCTATCAATTTTGTAGTAACAAATTTGCAGAAGGTACAAATAAGCTTTGTGCTTTTGTGACGTGTGCTGTCAATTGTGGAAGAAGACGGAATACCACATACATAAATTTCATTGTATTTCTTCGATTTTATTTATTTTTAGAAATAATTTGTTTATTTATTTTCTTGACATTTGTGACACCTTAATGTTTTTATCCGTTGCCATGGCTACTCTCTCCAACTCTATGCCTATTCAACCTCCACAGACCACCTACTTTGATTCTTTTTAGTTCGATTCGAATCGTGTCTAAATTTAAATGGTTCCGGACCTATAAAAGAAAAGTTGCCCTAATAACTTTTGTTAGCTCACTACCGAGCTCTTAATTAATAAAAGGCCTTGTCCCAGGGCCGAAAAAGGGCCAAATATGTCATAGGTTTTGGTAGTTTGGAATTAATATTGTTTATTGCGGTACACTTACACAAATATCTTTTATTGTTCATTTATTTTTGTAAAACAGGAACATTTTCCTTTTGAAAGAGATATGAATCAATTCAATCAATTTTTATACTTTTAAACAACACGTAAGGGCAGTTTCTTAGCCATGTCCTTTCTTAGTACGCGTTTGAATTGTGGCCACAGTTAGATAGTCACACCGAAGGCCAGCGCGCTAAGTTGAATAAATGCTGTATTACATAATGTTGGTCGCCCTAACCGGGTCAGGAGCGAGACTTTGGCACTGTCTGGTTTGTTATCCGCTAATCTTCCGAGATTATCAGCTTTGGACACTCGCGTAATCTTTTTGTACGCATCTAAAGGCTTGTAATTTACTAGGCTAAGTTTTTAGGTTGGCATTTAGATCTTCATCGTTTCAAATGTTCCTTAAATGACGACGGATTGAAATCTTAGCTCGGCCTTGTGATACTCGTTTGATCATTTCGTCTAATGAATTCTTGTTAAACCCTTGTTAGCGTTAATTGGTAATTGTGATTTGTAAATATTGAGACGATTGATCGAAATAATTAAGGAAATACCAAGAAATAAGACGAATAATAAAAACCACTTAAGCGTAACGTTGTTGAAAGTAATACTTATTTAAGATTTCATGTTTATCATTCATAGCGTTAAAATGAAGGCTTGTGACGATAGCGTGCTCTACTGAGATTAAGATTACAATCACCTAATAATTAAGACTTTTTGAACCTGCACAAAACGTGATTTAATTAGACTTTTACATTTTTCTTGTCAGAGCCTGTAGAGGGTCCGATACGCCTCATATTTTGACTAAAAAAATGCCACATTATAAGTATTTTTTTTTTGTTGAAGTTCTCCCGTTTTAGGGAAGGCAAATGGAACAATGCCCATACAGCCTGGTCTTTAATTAAATTAATCTTCTTTTTGTTTTTACATTAGAATGTCGGGGTGACGCATTCTAATGTTTCTTGGAGTGTTTGGCACGAAATGTATCGAGTTGGCTTTTTCGATAAGCTTCTGTGAGGTAGTCAACACTACAATAAAATTCTCACGTTCACTTGACCGGAATAGCGTATATTTTAATGATTCCACTAATTCTTCAGTTACGCAGACAGTTGTTACACAAAACCACACCAATTTTATTTCACAATATCCACTATGAACGAATTTAAGAATAATTAAAATAAGACGCCAACCGCACTCAATGAAATCCCGCCAAAAACCTCCCCACATTATAAGGTGTGCACAGTGTTGCCAGGTCTCCAGATTTTACAGGAGATCTCCTGTTTTTCTGATATTTCTCCTGTTCTACTGTTTTTCTACACGAATCTTGTTTTTCTTAGAATACGACTTTCTTTTTTAAATTGCATGTTGAGTTGCATTTTCGGCCATTAATAATGTAGGTAACCTTATTATTTTTATAATAAATGTTATTGTCTAAAAATATCTAGCTTTCAGGGAGGGGGGGTGAAACTGGGAAAAAGTAAGCCTCTCTATCTTCTGTTTTTCTTGTAGCTCTTTCCATACATCTACTGTTTATTTCTATAACACCTCCCGATTTTTAAAAATCGAATGTGGCAACATTGTTTGTGCACTTTGTGGAGTTAGGGCGTATAGAGATTGCAGCTAACAGGCATGATATGAGAAGTAGAGACTTGATAACTTGCGTTGACAGTGCGAGTCATATGGTATCGTCTTGCCAACATTTTACATAAAAATGTTTTTAGTGAGTTTTTTACATCTGTAATTTATTCCCTGATTTGTATAGGCGATTAGAATTCAGATTGTTACTGACAAAGGACATGGTAAAATTTTGTATGAGCGACTGCCCTAGCAATGTATAAATATTGTAATTAGTAATATTTAAAGCCGAATGGCTGAATGTTTATAATATCCACGAAAAAAGGCTCAGGAACTTTTGATAAAGTCACAATCTCGAAAATTATGAGAACTCCTACTATGTCATAACCTTGCTACAATTGATAAAAGATGTTGGCAGTTATTTACAGAGCCATCAATTGCGCATTTTCTTAAGATCCTTCCTCCCATTTCTCTGATTAGCACTTCTCGAAAGGTGTTTTTAATGCAAAAATAAATAAAAATAATTTTTTGTACTCGGCCTGACAGAAAGTCTGTGAAGTTTTATTTTGTTCATTTGCAAAAATCAAAGAATTTACTATCATACAGCCTTGTCTCGAGCATTTTAGGCCTTCAGTGATTTGTTATAATAAAAATAGGGGCCAGATATGTCATATTTTTAGGAGTATGGAATAAACATTGTTTATTTCTATAAACTTACACAAATATTTTTTGTCTACATTCATTGCAAATTTATTTTTGTAAAACGGATCATTTTCCTTTTGAAAAAGATATAAAGTCAATTTTCATACTTTTAAATGGTTGATTATTTCACGAAAGTTGTATGAGAATAATAAACATTTGATAATTAATAAAAAAATGTTATAATGTTACGGGATGGTGCGAAATAATTATACACGTTAAGGGCAGTTTCTTAGCCATGTCCTTTGCACGATTCCAGTAAGTATGTAAATGGGCATAAGGGTCAGTATATTAAGTTTGATAACGTGAGGTTGAGGCTACATGATTCCGCTTGGTTAATATTCATTATTATCCTAACGCATATTTTTGCAATTTAAATCGGAGGAGTTTCCCTATTTAATGATTCCGTAATGCCTGCGCATGTTAGCCGTAGGAGCAGCTCTAAGGAACCTCGCGCACCAGACGGCCATAATCGCGACCAGTGGCCGCAACGGCCAGATTAACTAAAGTTGACTGTGGCGGCCAAGTTCGCGACGTTCGTTTGACTTATTTAAATAATCTGGAGCTCTATTTTTGAATTACGCGCCTTGCGTCGAACGCTCAATTTATACTAATTTTGATTCTACATAATAATCATAACCATAATCAAAATCATTTATTCAGTTTAGGCTGTAACAAGCACTCATGAATATCTAGAAGCTACGCTATCGGTTCGTAAATCTACGGCGGGAGACCTTGTACTGAGAAGAACCGGCAAGAAACTCAGCAAGGGCTGTTTTTATCTTCCTGTTTTATTATTTACAGCCGTCAAATTGAAAAATGACTTCAGAGATGATTCATGAAGTCACCTTTCATTACATAATGATTAAATAAATTCCGTGTTTTTGTATCGCTCAATGTCAACGAGCGGTCTCGGCCACTTATTGCGCGTTGGCGAATGATGGAGGCGAATAGTATAATAATGTTGCGACGTTTTGATCTTTATTTAACAAAATAGGCAAAAAAATAAATAACCAGTTATTGAGATATATACGTTTATTTTTCACAGCGATCACAGTATCATGCGACTTGGAAGTCGAAAGTGAATTAAGTCGCATTCGACGATACTATGTCAGTTCCTGGTCGTGGCCATGGCCGTTTAGTGCGCGAGGTGCCTGAGGTATGTGACATGTTTTAGGTGCTCTATCGTTCAGTAAGATTTCTAGTCTGCACATGGTAAGAATTGAGGAGCTCGGTGGCTAAGTGGTTAGCGTGTTCAGCTAAGATCGTTGAAGTTACTCAATTCGCAGTGACGACCTCCGTGGCTGAGTTTATACGCCGGGTTTCATGGTGTCGCCGACTCGAGAGGTCCCGGGTTCGAATCCCGGTGGGGGCGGATGTTTGTGTGATGAATACGAGCATTTGTACTAAAGTCATGGATGTTTAATATGTATTTCTATATATCAGTATATGTATTGTATCCGTTAACCTAGCATCCCATAACACAAGCCTTACAGTGCTTACTTTGGGGTTAGGTTAATTGGTGTGAGGGTTATTAAAAAAAATTTAGTCTTTGGATGGGTGACCAAAAATCTTCTATCTCGAGTTCCTTCGTGCTTCGGAAGGCACGTTAAGCCGTTGGTCCCCGCTGCATCTGCAGTCGTTAGCACCCGCCAATCCGCACTGGGCCCGCGTGGTAGGTCATGGCGCAATCTCCCTATTCCATCCATAGGGAAGGCCTGTGCCCCAGCAGTGGGGACATTAATAGGTTGTTGATGAAGAGTAAACATGGTAGGCAACACGTAAATTGTATCTCTGATGATGATGTTATAGGCTGCGGTAGACCATCAGGCGGAGTGTTTTTTTCTTTGTCACCCTTGAACACAAGGGTATGAGTAGCAACCCAAAAACGCATTTATATTCTATTTGCAATCAATTTTTTACTTAAGTACAGCAAATACATTATGTTTATTTTTGGCACTGACTTGAAAGATATATTTTTATTTCATTCATTTTATTAGAAAAAATCTTAAGAGCATAGTGTTATTTCACTAGGTTTAATTTGACGGTACCTAATGAAATGAAAATAGACTCAGAAAGTAAGAAAATATTTTCTCAACAATCTTTTAGCGTTTTTCATGTCGTTAAACGTAGGGTTACGTAATGAAATATACTGTTTTATAATTAAATATATTCTCAAAAGCTTTCATAATAATGAGTGTCTTTAAAAAATATGAAACGTAACGTTATACGCAGGCTTGTAGATTTAGGGCGTCCGCTGCCTTAAGCGGGAGCACGTCGCGGACAAATTCAACCCACCGCGAGACCCGCGACGGACTCCTCTCTCTCGCGGGACCGCCATCAACGATTCGGTCGCGCGTGCGAACAAGAGGGCGTTCAAGTATAAAGTAACGTATTTTATTTAGATTTTAGATATTTGGGTTGCTTGAACGCCCACAATTTGTAATGGATTATTCTTGGTGACAATACTACTTAGTCAAAACACGATGCAGACAAGAACACAGAAGGCCCCGTCGGAAAGCACGTCGCATACCTTAAGCGGGAGCACGGAGCAGACGGCCACTCCGTATACTGTTTTATATTATTTCATAGAGCAGCCTCTATTTATAATAAATATAATAATAAAGATAAAAACAGCCTGAGTTTCTTGCCGGTTCTTCTCAGTACAAGGTCTCCCGCCGTAGATTTACGAACCGATGACGTAGTTTCTAGACATTCATGAGTGCTTGTTACAGCCTAAACTGAATAAATGATTTTGATTATGGTTATGATTATTATGTAGAATCAAAATAAGTATAAATTGAGCGTTCGACGCAAGGCGAGTGATTCAAAAATAGAGCTCCAGATTATTTAAATAAGTCAAACGAACGTCGCGAACTTGGCCGCCACAGTCAACTTTAGTTAATCTGGCCGTTGCGGCCACTGGTCGCGATTATGGCCGTCTGGTGCGCATGGTTCCTAAGAGCTGCTCCTACGGCTTAGATGCGCAGGCATTACGGAATCATTAAATAGGGAAACTCCTCCGATTTAAATTGCAATAACATGCGTTAGTATAATAATGAATATTAACCAAGCGGAAAATGAAATAACATAAAACAGTACACGGAGTGGCCGTCTGCTCCGTGCTCCCGCTTAAGGCAGCGGAGGCCCTTAAAGCGCCCCTTGCTAATGACCCCCTGTCATAATTAAAGTTGAAGGTTAGAAGCTTAAAGCCGACGAATTAGTGATCTCAATGAATAATTGTATCTAATTAAGTGAAAAATGGGGAATAAGAACTAGCGACGAGATTTAATTCTCTTTGTTCTGATACGAACAGTAGATAAATTTAACATTTTGTTGTTGGGAATGTTGATTTTATTAAATTTAAGTATGTGAACGAAAGTGAATTTCGCGAAAAAAAATGCACTTGCTGAGTTTCTTGCCGGTTCTTCTCAATGCAAGGACTCCCGCCGTAGATTTATGAACCGATGGCGTAGCGTTCGACTCTGACAAGAGCTTCACAACAGCCTAGACTGAATAAATGAGTTTGAATTTATTCTTTATATGCAAATATAGGTTTTATTGGATCTCAATACAAAAAAAAATATTAAAAACAAATTATCGACCGAGTTACGAATTTATAACATTACTAGCTGTTCCAGCGAAATTTGTACCTCCATAAAAAATAGAAGTTGGTAGTATAAGGGTGAAAATTTAGGGTTGTATGTATTTTTGTATGATGTATCATAAAAAATTAAAAACAAAAGAAAAACTCCAAAAAAAAATTTAAGGGTGGACCCACCCTCAACATTTAGGGAGATGAAAAATAGATGTTGTCTGATTCTCAGATCTTCTGAATATGCACAAAAAAATTCACGAAAATTGGTCGAGCCGTTTCGGAGTAGTTCAATAAAATACACCGTAACACGAGAATTTTATATATTAGACTAGCTGAGCCAGCGAACTTCGTATCGCTATAAAAATCTGGGTGGTAGAAGTGTGAAAATTAAGGGTTGTATGTGTAACAAAAAATGTTGTACAATAAAAAAAATAATGATGGACCCTTAACATTTAGGGGGATGAAAAATAGATGTTGTCCGATTCTCAGACCTTCTGAATATGCAAATAAAATTTCACGAAAATCTGACCGATTTTGAAATGAAATGAAATTTCCTTAGCCGTTTCGGAGGAATTCGATGCACAACGCACACCGTGACACGAGAATTTTATGTATTAGAAGATTTATCATCATCATTATCATCGATCCATGCTCATCCACTGCTGGTCATAGGTCTCCCCTAATGCACGCCACTGCTCCCGATTTTCTGCCACTCTCATCCACCCTACTCCAGCCAGCCTACGAATGTCATCATCCAATCTTGTCTCAGGGCGTCCCACACTACGTTTACCAAGTCGCGGTCTCCACTCAAGAACTTTACGGCTCCATCGGCCGTCAGTTCTGCGGCTGTTAGAAGATTTATATTCGAAGATAATACTTATATATACATATAATAATTGATGATGAAGAAACATAAATATTAAACGCCGAAATGGATATTTATGCCATATTTACTAGGTGAATTTACAATCCTAAACGAAAACAATAAAATTACTTTAAATCCTGCCTTAACGTGACGACAAAGACTTATTTTATTTTTAACGTAAAATTATATCCCGAGAGGAGTTTCACTCGGATACACATTACACATATCATCTACTTTTAAGAGATATTCAGTTCACAAGGGAGCAATGACATTATGCTCTAATCACTCCCTTGTGGTTACTTTGTTACGTTTACGTTACATTTGACTTAGCCTAAGTCAAAGGCGTTTTTTTAAATAAATCCTGGGTAAATTTGCGACTTATAAAATGATTTAATCTGGGTTCATAAAAAGTTACTACGTCGTTTCGTATATTAACGACGACCTTACATTTGGAATAGGAAACTTAACAAGGGGAAACATCTAGTAGTTAAATGCTTAAAAATAAATAAAAACATAACTATCATTGCTATTTCTTCTTTCAAATGTTTATTACTTGAAAAAGTATTCATTTGACCTACCTACAATGCGAAGAGATGGCGCTGCCTTGCAGCTTAAGGCTAGGAAAATTTCGACGCGGCGAAAAGGGCCGTGGTAGCATAATGGTCAGTGCATTCGCCCGGATTGCGAAGGGTGCGGGTTCGAGTCCCGTCCGCTGCCTGGTCCGCGTGGATTTTTTTTCTAGTAAACTTTTCTTTAGATTTAAACATGTAGTAGTTAAATGCTTAAAAATAAATAAAAACATAACTTAACAAGGGCTGATATTTTCTCCTTAATTTTACATACAGAACATAAAAAGAGCTTAGAAGGGCCTTGTGGGCTGGACAGGCGCGCCACAGTTATTGACCAAAACTAGGTTCTGATTCGTTATTGCTCTCAGGTGTGAGATGCGCAGGATGCGCTGATTGGTTGATTGTTTGATGTCGCGTCATTTGATTGGCTGTTATCTATTAGGTGGAAGTGTAGTAGGGACGCACCGACGACATCGGTTCCCTTACAAATGGTCTCTAATCACCCTTCTAATCTCTTTCTGAGATCCGTGCTTCTACTCATATAGTGTCATCAATTACCAGAACACACATTGGTATCGAAAAATAGAAGTTGGTTGCAATATTATACCTAGTCACGTCATAAATTCTGTCACATGTTTAATATAAAATAATTGAAACAAGTTTATTCATTATGTAACCATTTATATATCAAAATGAACTTAACAAAACATAGATTCTTACGACAATAAAGTTTATTCAAAATGACCTCCGTGAATTTGAATACAGGCCTTCAATCTGCGTGGCCAGTCGTCTATCGCAGCACGAAAGAGGTCCATGTCAATATCGGAGGCTGCCTTAATCAAGGATGTCTTGAGTGACTCTAAATTGGGATGAGGCTTTGAGCACGCCTTTTCCTCCAAGTGTTGCCATATCTTGTAATGAAATGAAATGTCATTTATTCAGTCTAGGCTGTTACAAGCACTTGTGAAGGTCAAGAAGCTACGCCATCGGTTCGCAAAACTACGGCGGGAGACCTTGTACTGAGAAGAACCGGCAAGAAACTCAGCAAGGGCTGTTTTTTTTCTCCCTGTATTGTTATATACAGTGTCGTCAAGTTGAAAAATTACTTCAGAAATACGTGTGAAGTCACTTTCCATTACATCATCTAGAATATAAATATGTAGTTACAATTAATTTTATAGTTAACATTTTAAGTATATAGGAAGCGGCATTACATAGGTACAATATTATTGTTATGAAAAATGAGTAATAACCATTTAATATCAAATTATAAGAAACACTATGTCCATGCATTACGATCATTTAGATAATCATCAACTTTATAATAGCCCTTATTCGTAAGGGTATTTTTGATCTGAGATTTAAATTTAATCAGTGGAAGCTCAATCAGATCTTGGGGAACTTTGTTAAACAATGCAATACTACAACCCAGAAATGAACCTCTTGATTTTTGGAGTCTGAAACATGGAACGGCAAGCTTGTTCTTAAATCTCGTGTTAAAGTTATGGGTTTGACTTTTTTTTGCAAATTCATCATAGTTTTTTCTTACATATATTAAATTTTCATAAATTTGCGACGCCAGTGTTAAAATATTAATTTCTTTAATTTTTTCTGTAAGGGATTCTCTTGGCTTTAAATTGTATATGGCGCGAACAGCTCTCTTTTGCAGTATGAAAATACTTTCGATATTAGCGGCTGAGCCCCACAACAAAAGGCCATATGACATAACACTATGAAAGTAACCAAAGTAAACTAATCTTGCCGTTTCCACATCAGTTAAGAGTCTTATTTTTTTAACAGCGAAAGCTGCAGAGCTCAATCTACTTGACAAGGCATCAATATGAGGATCCCATTGCAGACGAGAGTCTAAAGTAATACCCAGAAACTTTGTAGAATCCACTAACTCTACAGGCTGGTCATTTATTTTTATACTAGTATTAACCTGCCTCACATTAGGTAGAGTAAACTTAACGCATTTTGTTTTACTGGAGTTAAGTTTTAAATTATTTACCGTAAACCAGTGAAGGACTTCAGAGAGAGCACAATTTACTTCGTCATAACAATCATTTCCTCTTCTAGCTTTAAACAATAAAGAGGTGTCATCAGCAAACAGTACTGTCTCACACAAATCTCTTGTAAAGTGAGGAAGGTCATTGATATAAATAAGGAAAAGCAATGGGCACAATATTGAACCCTGGGGCACGCCCATAGAAATGGGTGCTCCTGTAGACTCAGCTTCATTTATAACTGCTTTCTGAATCCTAGCAGAAAGATAAGACTGTATCAGACTTAGTGAAATATTTGATACACCATAATGCTTCATTTTATTTAACAATGTTTCATGGCTAACGCAGTCAAACGCCTTTGATAAGTCGCAAAAAATGCCAATAGCATCGTGCTTACTCTCCCATATATCATAGATGTGTTTGAGAAGTGCAGTTCCAGCATCAGTAGTACTTTTGCCTCTAGTGAAACCAAACTGTTTTAAATGAAATAGCTTATTTATAGAAAAGTGTGCTAGTAATTGGTTATAAATTATTTTCTCAAATACTTTACTTAGCGCTGGTAATACAGATATGGGCCTAAAATTGCTGGGATCTGATTTGTCACCAGCCTTAAAGAGAGGGATAACTTTAGCACATTTCATTAGATCTGGAAACACTCCCTCATCAATACATTTGTTAAATATAATGGCCAGTTGTGGCGCAATAACAGTGATAATCGGTTTAATTATATATGTTGATATTCCCCAATAATCCTCTGTCTTTTTAATTTTAATTGAGTTAAAAGTTTTTATAATACAGTCGCTACTGATATGTCTAAAATGAAAATCATTACTGCACTTATCAACACTTGACTCAAGGAGGGTCATTGCTAACCTAGAACAAGAATTAAGATTTTAATCTAACAGACTCAAATCTGGACTGGAGGAGGGCCAGTTTTCGTGCCGGATGAAGTCGATTTCACGCGCCGCCAGCCAGTCTTGTGTGCTCTTCGCTCTATGAGCTGTTTTTCTTCGATATGCCCGAAGCCCTAAGTCTTCATTTAACACCCTTTTTACCGTGATTCTGCTTAACCCCATCTGAAGGGCCAACAGTTTTTGCTTACGTTTGGGATTTCTTTGTATTTGCGCCTTCACCGTTTTTATCACTGCTACACTAGAGTCTTCATTGTATCGTTTGATGGTACGATAAACGAATCCTTTGGTTATAATTAAAATTTTCAGTATGTCAAAAATTTGAATTGGCACGTAACCGCAACGATGCAACGCAATAACTGCAACACGTCTTTAAGCGTCCACTCCATATTTTAAAATGAGTAAAATTCTACAAAGTATACATTTTTATTTTCATGAACAATTCGAAATTCGAATTCAATAAACTTTTTTGTGGCCAGCATTCTAAAAGAAATGTTTTTTACTGTGTGACAATACTTATGACCTGACTGTGTAATAGGTGGATACATACTCTCATTACAAACATTCTTGCAAGTTGAGTTACGTAATAAAAGTTGATCATAAGCCTATTAATGTCTCCCCTGCTAGGGCACAGGCCTTCCTTCGTGGTGGGTCAAATCCCAATCTTGGAATACCCAATTCCTGGAATACCCACCACGCGGGCCCAGTCCGGGTTGACGGGTGCTAACGACTGCAGATGCAGCCGGGACCAACGACTTAAGTGCCTACCGAAGCACGAAGGAGTTCGAGATAGAATTTTTTTGGTCACCCATCCAATGACTGACCATTGCGAAAGTTGCTTAATTTCAACGATCGCAGCCGAGCGCACTAGTCACCTGCGCCATCGAGCTCCTCAATAATAAAAGTTCAGTTCCGCCTAATCCTGCGTTTCCATCTAGTGATCAGAGCAGTTCTCAACAAGCAAACATTTGTTCGCTCGTTCGATGGAATGCTTAAAACATTGTTGCGTTGTTTTCATTGATGACTCAGCAAGAGGGAATTCGTAACCTGGGTCCAGTCAAATATCGTTGTATGCACTTTTTCTCTCGCTCTAATGTTTCCATTTAACGAGCGAGCAAATGTTTGCTCGTAATTTAGAACTGTTCTGAGCTTAAGAGGAAACGCCGCATTACATAAAGCTTTGCTTCATACAAGAACAGCAATTCGGACCAACGGCTTGTACGTAGAAGCTAGAGATAATTTGATAAAGTTCACCTTGACCAAGATCCTAATATCGACCATTGGTAAACTTTATTAATTCAAATATAATAAACACAATTTTCGCGCGCGCTATCCCACTGCGCAATTGAGCTCCTCAATCATCCATTAATAAGGCTCGTATCTAGAAAACTTATCGCTTCCAAGTCCATTATAGATGTATAATAAAGTTTTCACGCGTATAGAAGCATCCTTGAGTGCTCCATAAAGGGTGCCACCGCCATAAAGTAGAAAGCCGTCCGGAGTGACTCCGGTCATTTATGGCAAGTTTTCGGTGAACGAGTGTTTTTATTTAACTGAACATAATTCTTTATGGGATAAATCCATCTTCTATAATGTGGGCTGTAGCTTGGTTAGAGAGGTGACATTTTTATTAATGTCTTTTCAACATAATGGTCGTAGCAGATATATCAACTTGGGAAAAGATGGGTCACCGTATCAACTCGAGCCGTTCGCTATTCTTTGTATGAAACTCTCTACTACAACTCACAATAATGGGAATCATATCGTAATCGCCTCTCATTGGGCAATTAATGTGTCAGGTTTGAGTATGGGTAAACCTAACACATCACCTATTTTACCATTCTGTGTCCCGTTTGGTAATCTGGCATATGGTTTGGGGAGCGAGCGCAGGTTTTGCAGATCCCTCAGACAACCCTGGCTTGTTTTCCTTCACGTGGTTGCCTCCTGTTCTTGGTCTGATTCCCAATGAAACAGACGTAACAGAAACAGCCAGACGATATCCTCCCTATTCACCAGGAACAGGGAGGTGGCCTAGTGGTACGTCAGCCTCCCTTGCGCTAGGACCTGTGCAGCAACGCCGTTATCGAGGATGCAGCTAGGAAAACTCTGTGCCCCTATATACTTACCACAATCCTTTTGCCTTGATTTTTGATATCGGCATCCCAGCTGTGGCTCTTTGGTGAGTGGGACTGGTGAGGATGAAACTCTGACTTTTATGTTGCCATGTAACAGCAAAAATCCCATACAAAAAAAAACAAAGATGGCAATAACCTGTTGAAGGGGCAACCCGGTAACAGGCAGCCAGCACAAGACCGAGGCAGAGCTTGATTCTTGTAAGATCGTCTCCTATCGCCGCTAAAAGCAGAGTGCTGGTGACCGGAATAACCGACCTAACACTGGCAGACAGACAGGAGACCTCCAAACGGCTTAAGCTAAATGACACGGTATCACCGAGGGGGGAACACAAAAACCCCAGATCGGAAGCACCAAGGACTGGGGACAGCTGTGAGCTTTGATTAGATAAGGGAACGATATCTACGACAACACAAAGCATACTGGGCTGGACTTGTAGATTGCAGCCATACCTAAGGTAGACCCACGGCTAACACGTAAAATTATGAGCATACTCACAGGACATGGACACTTTAATAAACATCTCTTTAAAAAAGGTGTCTCGGACAGTCCTCTGTGTAGAGTCTGCATAAAGAAGGAGGAGACGAGCACTCACATCTTGCTACAGTGCAGAGGCGTGGCGTGGTGGAGACAACGGATGACACACCTGGGTAGCCTGCAGACGCTGCTCGAGTACTGTAGGAACATTAAGAAATTGCTGATCTTCATGGGGAAGCTGGGATGGTATGACTAAAGCCATCCACTCACGAAAAAATTGCACCTGATAACGAAATGCTTAGAACACCTAACGAATAGAAGAAGAACTTAATCTCCTCGCCTCGGTTAAGCTCTGCTGCTGAGTGCTCCAAGCGGTGCAACCAATAAGCTCTCAATGAAAACTACATATCAGTGCATTTTATTGTTGAGAATATGGGCCAATGGTCCAAGCGCACGTTCGCTTTTCAAGGAACTGTTCAAGAGATTCACCGAGGTGACTGGTGATCAAAAGGCTGGCAGCTATCTTGGCCAACGGATCAGCCTTGCAGTCCAACTGGCAATCGTCATCATCAGCCTATTAATATCCCCACTGCTGGGGCACAGGCCTTCCCTATGGATGGAATAGAGAGATTGGGCCATGACCCACCACGCGGGCCAAGTGCGGATTGGCGGGTGCTGACGACTGCAGATGCAGCCGGGACCAACGGCTTAACGTGCCTCCCGAAGCACGGAGGAGCTCGAGATTGTAAATTTTTGGTCACCCATCCAAAGACCGACCACTGCGAAACTTGCTTAACTTCAACGATCGCAAGCCGAACACGCTAACCACCTGCGCCATCGAGCTCCTCTCAAGCACGTGGTCTATTGGGCACCAATTTTTCCCCCGTTAATAACACGACGGTAAGGTTTTTGTTACAACTTGCAATGTTTTTTCATTATTTCCGCAAACTATTTCTCCGCTTATGTTATAAACCCGCCCGATGGTCTCTGAGGTCCCGAGGGAAAATTGAAATTGCCATTTCTGCGAACGCGGGTCAGATGTCTAGTTGGCGCTTAGAATTAAGCTTTTCTACTTGTTTTATCGTTTACTAGGTAAGGTAAGTAAGGCTCTCTTTAAAGGTAGTTTAAGCAAAGCAAAAATGGCAAACTTTATAATTTATGTATATAGGTATTCGTACTAAGTTTTAAATGTATTACCTTAAGGAATAAGTTTTTTTAAACAAACTTTCATCCCTTTTCTTACCCTCTTAGGGGTAGATTTATTATTGGATACACATTATTCTTCATTTTTGGTCTTCAGTAAATATACCAAGTTTCGCGTTAATCGTAGTGCGAGTTAAAATTCATTCAAAGAAATACAACGACACCCTCAAAATTCCCTTTTAGGGCCAGTTATGTTCAGAATCCAGTTCAGAAAACAAAAAAAAATTAAAAAAAAAAAAATCTTGAGATAAGTATTTTTGCCAAGTTTCAAGACTATTAACTCAAGGAATAAGATTTATCATACCAATTTTCATCTCCTAATTTAAAGCTTTCGGGGCGAATTTTTAAGAATCCTTTCTTATTGCACCCCTAGAACTGTCAAGAAACTTTTGTGCTAAATTTGGAGCCTCTAGACTAGACCCAGCGGCTTGGGCTGTGCGTTGATTGTCAGTCAGTCAGTCATTCACTCAGTTTCTTATTTTGTATATTTAGCTAGGTAGAGAAAATATGATGTCAGAAAAATATAACGCTAAAAAGAATAAAATACAATTATATTTATTTATGAAATGGATAATGTAAATGGTCTAGTTGAGAGCTTCACACAATATTTGACAGTCTTATTTGATCTGCATATCCCAATAAAGAAAAAAAAAATAAACATCCACCACATCCCTGGATAACTGATTGTGTTAAGTCAATGATGCGAGTAAGGGACACTTATCACGAACGATTTAAAATTCAGAGGACGGAGGCTCATAGAGTATGTTATATGAATATGAAACAACTTGTGGTGGAGGCAATCAATATGGAGAAAAAATGCTACTTTGCTGAACATATAAATAAATACAGTAAAAATTCAAAAAAAATATGGAGCAATCTTGTAATTGCTAACAGCAGGAAAAAAGCAGATATACCGGCACACTTTTTTTTTTTTTTGTTTCCTCCCAGGCGGGGGAGAGGGTGAGAAATCCTCATGGATACCCTACAGCCGGCTGTAAGGTTATGTCAGACTCCTACTGACTAAAAAACACCCTTTATTCATGCTTATGGCCAGAAGGGCCTTACAAGCTTCATCTGAAGCGATCACCCCCCGAGAGGGGGATGATGCGGCGCTGCGTTAGTTTAAACTAGTGCATAGTTTAAAATAACGCAAAATGCGCTTAGAGGACAAGTGCACTCAGATGTGCACTTGAAACGGGAGGGGACTGAGAGGAATCGAACCTCTCTGTGTCGGGGGGGCGGGGGGGACTCATCGCGGGTGTTGGATCCTCAGCGGCCAAGAGGGCCGCGAGATCGCGCGTGAGTTTATTGTGTGTGGCTGTGAGTGCGTGTTTGGGCCTGCGGGGCCTGAATCGAGATGGAGTGTGTGGAGCGTATCCCGACGCCGATCTAATGAGTGTGTTAGAGTGCTCTTCTGCAGCTTTGAAGAACCGTTCCGAGCACTCTGTGAGGTGTGTTTGAATTGTGTCGAGTTGTAGGTCCCTGTGGAGGTCCGCGTTGCGGACGTACCACGGGGCCCCTGTGGCTATGCGGCAGAAGCGATTTTGAAGCACTTGAAGTTTGTTCAAAATCGCTTCGTCCGCGTGTGCGAACACTGGTGACGCGTAAGTGAGGACCGGGCGTATGCAAACTTTGTAAAGCGTTCGCTTGTTACGAAGTGACATTTTGCTGTATTTACCGAGCATCGGGTGGAGGCGGCTCATATAAAAGCGCGCGTTCGCGACTACGCGTGTGATGTGTGCACGGAAGGTGAGTTTTTTGTCTAGTGTGATCCCTAGGTATTTGACTGTGCGGTGCCACGGTATTGCTATGCCTTGCATTCGCAGAGGCCGCGCACCGTGTTGTATGGTTTTGGTGCGGCGCTTGGGATCGAAGCAAATGGCCGAACTTTTGTCCGGATTTACGTCGATTCTCCAATCGCGGAACCAATTCCCAAGTGTTGTGATTGCCGGTTGGAGCTTGGCTATGATTTGATTGGTACTGGCTCCCCTAGAGTAGAGGGCCGTGTCGTCCGCGAAGAGAGCGAGCTCGACACCCTTGGTCTGAGGGATGTCATTGGTGTACGCTGTGTATAGCAGGGGGGAGAGAGCGGACCCCTGCGGTACACCGGCTCGTAGTGGGCGGGGCGTTGATAGTGAACCTTCGTATCTATAGCGGAAGGTGCGGTTTGATAGAAAAGAGGCTACTAACCTAACTAGGCGGTCAGGTAATTTTAATTGATATAATTTAAAGATTAATCCGTCGTGCCAAACCTTGTCGAAGGCTTTGGCGACGTCGAAGAAGACTGCAATAGTTTTATATTTATTAAGTTGGAAGCCGCTTAGGGCGTGCTCCACTATGCGATGGATCTGTTGGGGGCAGGAGTGTTTGGTTCTGAAGCCGAATTGGTGGTCAATGATCATTGGATCGGATGGTGATAGGAGGTGCTCTCTTAGTCTGGTCAGTATGGTTTTTTCGAAAAGTTTCGCCATTGCCTTGAGGAGGCTAATAGGGCGATGGCTACTGGGGAGGTGCGCGGGTTTTCCGGGTTTGGGGATGCCTATCACTATTGCTTCTTTCCAGGCGGCTGGGAAGTAGCACAGATCAAAACATGCGTTAAAGAGAATTGCAAGCAAGGTTAGCATTTGGATGGGAAAGTGCTTGAGCGCCTTGTTAGAGATGCCGTCGGCGCCCGGGGCCTTGCGTTGCTTAAAGTTTCTAATGGTCTGTCTGAGTTCGTCTGTCGTGACGGGGTCTAGGGGGTTGTCAATGAGTGGAAGGGCGGCCCGCCGGCGGACCTCCTCCTCCACTCCGCGAATATGTTGCGGGTTAGTTTCCTGCGTACTAGGCGTGCATTGCGCCGCTATGCTGTCTGCAAAACACTCAGATTTTTCGTCGTCTTCGAAGGCGACGGTGCCGTCGGGGCGAGTGAGCGGGGGGGTGTGGGTGGTAACGTCGCTACGGAGCGTTTTCGCGCTCGCACTCGCTTATAGTACGCAAGATGGGATGGGGTAATGTCCGCCATGAGTTCCTCCCAACGGGAGTGTCTCAGAGCGGCTAACTGGGACCTAACTTGTCGCTGAAGGCGATTAGCTGTAGCCCTATACTCGGGGGTGGGGTATAATTTGGCTCTCCGGAGAGCGGCGTTTTTGGCTTGGATAAGGTTCCGGATGGCCAGCGGGAGCTTGGGCTTTGGCAGCTCAACCTCCCGCGAGTTTTCCTTCGCCTTCTCGGTCACCAGAGAAGTTAATGACCCCAACTTAATAAATGCGCACTTTCTCAACATCCCTGGCAATGGTCAGGTAACAATATCACAACTTGTAGCAATTAAATTTAATAACGTTAAAACATAGCAATATAATTCTTAAATATTAAGTCGTAGAAATATTATTATTTATTCAGCGCCATCTATCATCATGCATATAAATTATTCAATATCGTAGTTCACTTTGAAAAGCAACGGACAAGTACAATATATGTGGGAACCTAGTAGTTGCATTTGGAATGTAAGTTAGATGGAGCTTAAATGTAATTTTTTAAATGAGATGCATAATTGGATGTGACGTCACATTAATGTTCTGGAAACAGTGAGAGGCGGAGTCAGCAAAACCGGTCCGTTTGATTCCTCGCACCAAATATGGTGATATGAGAGAAATTTGCAATGACGCTGTCACGTGTTGTAGTAGCCTATAAATAGCAGTGCACAACCAAATTCGGTCTCTTTTGGCTGATAGAACCTTGAAGACCATACTTAGAAAATAGCATTAAGACTAGCAGTGGTAGTCAGTGCATTATTTACTTGATATCTCTCCCCGGATTAACGGGTAAGTTCATTACATTTGATTCGTTAGGCTGTAGGTCCAGTTAGTTTTTTTTATTGAATTATAGAAAAATGTGTAATTGGTTCTAGGTCCATTAACTTGGCTAATTAATAACAGTAATAATCACAATTACTTGATCCTGATTGGAATCTCCTTGGAAATATATATATATATGAGCCTGTGAAGCTTTCTTGAGCAAAAAGTGACGGGTTCACGTGATGACAGCAAGTCCTGCTTCATCCCTGAGGACATTTGAGTCATCCTGATGCTCCCATGATCTTGCCAAGCTAAGTAAAACTTATAACTTCTTGATATTTAACCAGTGCATACTCCGGAGAACAATTTCTGTTTAACGTGATAAAGGATTTGTATTGGTAAACTGTAAAGCCATTATAAGAACATAACAAATTTTATTGTTAAATTTCTAAAACTTAATATTTTATAACTTGTTTAATAATTTGTTTATATAAGAAACTTAAATTGAGTATTACTGTATTAGCACATGATCTTGAATGTATGAATATCTTTAAATCAAAAGAAAAATCTTTGAGGAAATATAGCTATGTATTTATTAAGTTGAATGTGACTAGTATTAAGTTTTAACCATGATGAAATAAGATCTGAATCTTTTTTGACAATATAATATCTTGTTCACTGCGGTTTTAGACATTTTCATTTATCTCCCTCAAATCACAGTAGTACGGCGCCCTGATTATAAATTAAATAAGTTTCGAGTCTCATGTAAGCCCTGAAATAGCCGGTGATAACAAATAATTGTTACAAAATGGCGACCAACTTTAGGGCCGAGCAATAAAATACTGTATTTGAGGGAAATACTGGTGTGCTGATATGATAGCACATTAGAAGTAAATTACTTAATAACTTAGAACTTTAATAAACAATACTCTTGGAATACTAGTGTATCTAAATGATGATAAAAAGGTTGGTGGAAACATAGATGCTTAAATCCCCAACCAGTCTGAAAAACACACTAGCATTAATTAACTTAGCACATTAGAATTAATCAACTTATACTAGAATAACACTTTCGTATTGATTGGATGTGTAAAAAATTGACCTTGAACAGTGAACAAGATAGTCTTTAAGAATTGAAACTTGTAATAATAAAAGTACCCTCCTTCAAAAAAAAAAAAAAAAAAAAAAAATTATAAATTCCTTTGTATTTAACTTTCTTAGATTAAATAACTTGAATAAGTAGCTTGATTTAAAAACTTGATTAAACGTAATTTAATAATTAACTTAATAATTAACTTAGTAACAGAAATAACTGACTTTAACTTGAAAAAATCTGAGAAAATGCTCTCTTTACAAAAATATGTAAACTACTTAAGAAAGGATGAAATCATATATGAATTGGATATTCTTGGCATTTCCACAGCTCCTGACACATCGGTGGATGCACTGAGAAAGCAGCTTCGCCAAATTTTTAAGCTGAAGAGACGTGGCAGCATCAAGTGTGCTCCAGTGATCACACCACTCCCTGCAAGCGAGCTCAAGGCCTGTACGCCGAAAATTGCTGAGCTCGAGGATCTGCTGTCATCAGGTGACCTCGGAAAGGACAGTAATCTTCACTTACGTGTGTCAGTTAGGGCTAATTATCTAATCGATAGACTTGCTCGATTGGAGGTTGACAATGCTTCTCTTGTGGATTTGCGCCACAGGCTCATACGTATCTTGGCTCAAGTAGAACAGGAAGATGAAAGTAGTTCAGACGAATTAAGTAGTAAAGAGGCAACTCCCGAGTGTGAGAGAACGAGCGAGATGAACGAAAGGAGGAAGGTGTACTTAATTAAAGATAGACGCATTAATTTAAACTCATTTAACTTAAAATATGATGGTTCTACTTGCGTTAGAAATTTTATTGAAAGATTGGAAGAAATTAGACACGCCCGCGAGATTCCGCAATCTCGTATGCTAACGGCATTTTCCGATCTGTTAGAGGACTCTGCTTTAATTTGGTACAGAAGTAATAAAGATAATTTTAACTCATATTCTGACCTATTAATTAACTTGAGAGAAGACTTTGATATTCCTGATTTTGAAATAGATTTAAAAAACAAATTATGACGATTAGTTCTCTATTAAAGTAAATTTTTTTAATTCTTAAATGTTTAAAATATGCAATTCATAAATTAATTATGTCATTGATTATTTAATTATCTCTGTTTAGTTTAGTGTTCACAAAGTACCTTGACTTTTATTTAAATACATATAATGAGACACTATTAAGTATGTCGTTAATTATTAATTATTATTTTTTGATAAATACTTAAAAATTAATCTTGATACATAACGTTAATTTCCAATGGAACCTTTTAGTGTTGTGCTTAACCTTAACATTTTTTGATACCTCCAATTACTTTCCCAGGTTACAATATATTTATGTACCTGCTTCCGTGATATTGGTAAGGTACTTGTAATTTTTTTACTTGCAGAAAGTTACAGGAACTTACTGATATTTTCCACAAGGTGAGGAAATTTTAATCGTTTCTCACCAAAGGAAGGAAGGATGGTTGGTATATACATATGTGTAATTTGTTAGAAAAAATATTAACATGTCAATAAGGCAGGCCCATGTCTAAAACCCCTTGAATTAGTAGTTGAGATTTATTTGAACCTTTTCCACACTCTTGAAATAAGTAGACGTATTTAATCATTACGTAATATTACTTCAGAAACTATGTTGTGTTGCACCCTATACGGTCAGCAACAGGCATAGCTGTAGCTAATTTGACTTCATAATCATTTCCCGAGAGGTGAGGAGACAGTTAATCGCTGCTTACCCAAGGAATGATAAACCTATAATTTAAACTTGACGATTTTTCCGAACAGTGAGGAAATATTTAATTGTTCCCCGCCCAAGGAATAAAAAGTTTAAACTTGAAAATAATTTCTTCCAAAACGTGAGGAGACCCTTAATTGCTGCTCACCAGAGGAATCAAAATTATTGAAACTTAATGATATTTTTCCAAAAGATGAGAAAATATTTAATTGTTTCTCACAAAAGGAATGAATATTTATTAAATGTGTGGTAACTACTTAATTGTCACCACCAGTTGATACTTTGTCCAATCTTGATGGCAAATGTTTTAATAATTAACTTCTTAAAGATAGCTTAAACATTTTGATAATATTATTAACAACAAACTCAAAAATTAACAAACCTTTGAATCCCTTATAAGATACGTATTTTAGTCACTTACAGTATTATCCGCTTGGCTAAGGAGACTTCAAGTGTGGGAAACATGTATATGGAAATCTGTGGGCTACGGTTCGAAACCTGCCAGAAAATTAAAATCTTTTTTAACTTTTAACTAAATAAATATTTATTGACAACCCTTTTAACTTAATTTCTCACTTTTAAAAGAACACTTAAATAATATTTCGATGCATTTTAATATTTTAATACAAAAAAAATATATTTTTAATAATAAAATATTTTCGTCAAGTTATGTTTACTGATATGCATATGGGTATGAAAGTAGTATGTAATGCGAGAAGTATGAAAAGCATTTTCCAAAGTTAACGCGTGCAATTTATTTTAAAAACTAAATAGAAAAATAGGTCATGATGTATGAAAGGCATAAGCATAAGGAAGTGTACATATACTTTAGACTTGATAATTAAAGATAGGAAGATTGTTGGAAAATAATCTTAATCTTTTGAGTTTGAAAACATACAAACTTCTTTAATCTTGAGTTGTTTTCTTAACTACCTTAAGTTCATAAGATGAACAGAAAAGTCATGTTATACCCCTGGATAATAGATCCAAGAAAGGTATTTACATGAAACTAAAAGAAAAATCATTAAACAGCAAATATTTAATTGTTGCTATTGACTTAGAGTTTAGAACATTACGTGGAGTAAATAAATGGATACTCACGTATATAAGTTTAAATTTTTTATCTTGGCTAATACTTAGTATTGTTGATTTGTCTGTAAGTCAGTTGCAGGTTAATTAATTAAAAAAAAAAATTTTTTTTTGGGAAAAATTTTTTTGAGATAAGGGGGATGTTGTGTAGCAATTAAATTTAATAACGTTAAAACATAGCAATATAATTCTTAAATATTAAGTCGTAGAAATATTATTATTTATTCAGCGCCATCTATCATCATGCATATAAATTATTCAATATCGTAGTTCACTTTGAAAAGCAACGGACAAGTACAATATATGTGGGAACCTAGTAGTTGCATTTGGAATGTAAGTTAGATGGAGCTTAAATGTAATTTTTTAAATGAGATGCATAATTGGATGTGACGTCACATTAATGTTCTGGAAACAGTGAGAGGCGGAGTCAGCAAAACCGGTCCGTTTGATTCCTCGCACCAAATATGGTGATATGAGAGAAATTTGCAATGACGCTGTCACGTGTTGTAGTAGCCTATAAATAGCAGTGCACAACCAAATTCGGTCTCTTTTGGCTGATAGAACCTTGAAGACCATACTTAGAAAATAGCATTAAGACTAGCAGTGGTAGTCAGTGCATTATTTACTTGATATCTCTCCCCGGATTAACGGGTAAGTTCATTACATTTGATTCGTTAGGCTGTAGGTCCAGTTAGTTTTTTTTATTGAATTATAGAAAAATGTGTAATTGGTTCTAGGTCCATTAACTTGGCTAATTAATAACAGTAATAATCACAATTACTTGATCCTGATTGGAATCTCCTTGGAAATATATATATATATGAGCCTGTGAAGCTTTCTTGAGCAAAAAGTGACGGGTTCACGTGATGACAGCAAGTCCTGCTTCATCCCTGAGGACATTTGAGTCATCCTGATGCTCCCATGATCTTGCCAAGCTAAGTAAAACTTATAACTTCTTGATATTTAACCAGTGCATACTCCGGAGAACAATTTCTGTTTAACGTGATAAAGGATTTGTATTGGTAAACTGTAAAGCCATTATAAGAACATAACAAATTTTATTGTTAAATTTCTAAAACTTAATATTTTATAACTTGTTTAATAATTTGTTTATATAAGAAACTTAAATTGAGTATTACTGTATTAGCACATGATCTTGAATGTATGAATATCTTTAAATCAAAAGAAAAATCTTTGAGGAAATATAGCTATGTATTTATTAAGTTGAATGTGACTAGTATTAAGTTTTAACCATGATGAAATAAGATCTGAATCTTTTTTGACAATATAATATCTTGTTCACTGCGGTTTTAGACATTTTCATTTATCTCCCTCAAATCACAGTAGTACGGCGCCCTGATTATAAATTAAATAAGTTTCGAGTCTCATGTAAGCCCTGAAATAGCCGGTGATAACAAATAATTGTTACAAACTAACATATTTTGAATATCACAGACATGGACCTGCAGTTTTCTCCTTGCAGACCGTCACTGAGGATACTGTTTTTAAAATTATTAGAGGCTTCAAGTCAAATGCGCAAGGTCATGATGGTCTGTCACTTAATATGGTACAATTGACCTTACCACAGACTTTGAAGGCCATCACGACCATTATTAACAGATCCATATCAGAGGGTGTCTTCCCTGACAGCTGGAAGGTTGCTGTGGTTAAGCCCTTACCCAAAATCGACAGCCCAGTCACCATGAACGACCTAAGACCTATTAGTCTACTCCCCTTTCTCTCTAAGATCTTAGAAAAAGTAGTTAGTGAACAACTTACAAGCTACCTTGAGGCTAATAACATATTACCAGAGCGACAGTCCGGGTTCCGCCGTAATCACAGCACAGAAAGTGCTCTTGCCGATGTTGTGGATAATCTCCTGGCAGCTCAGGACCAAGGTAGCCTCAGCATGCTGCTATTGCTTGATTTTTCGCGAGCATTCGATTCCATAAATATAAATCTCTTACTATCCAAGCTGGCTTTTTATGGAGTCAATGCCCACTCAGTAAAATGGTTCAATAATTACCTGGAAAATAGATGGCAGTGTATCGAGCTGACTAAGACAGATGGAACAAAGGATTTCTGACAACCTGATGGTTACATGTGGCGTTCCTCAGGGCTCAATCCTGGGACCAACCCTATAATCTAGTCAGCGCTGATATCACAAACAACATACGTCACTGTCAATATCATTTGTATGCAGATGACCTGCAACTCTATCTTCCCTTTAAACACCTTGACTACAACAATGCTATGACAAAAGTAAATGAGGATTTAAAACGTATTTCCGATTGGTGCAGTTCTAACTCTCTGATTCTCAACCCAAAGAAGTCAAAACTTTTATTAATTGGCTCCAAAAAAAAGTTCACTATTTTAAGCATACTCAATTAAATGTGCATATAGACGGGGAGAGAATAGAGCGTGTCAGTAAAGCCAAAATTTTGGGGCTTATTATAGATGAGCACCTTAACTTTGAAGGTCATATTGCTGAATGTTCCCGCATCTGTTTCTATAGGTTAAAGTTGCTGTACAAAATTAGGCCATATCTTTGTCAAGAGCTGAGAATTAAGTTGTGTGAAATGCTTGTTTTGTCTAAGATGAACTACTGTGACACAGTTTTTAGACCCTGCCTCATGTCCAGAACAAGTAAGCTCATTCAACGTGTGCAAAATTCCTGCGCTCGGTTCTGTTTTCATGAACCTCCTCGTTCACATGTAACTCCCTTCTTGAACACTGCAAAATTGTTAAAAATGGAGGCAAGGAGGAAGCTTCATCTAGCTACTTTATTATTTAATGTTCTGGACAAGGGAAGGCCAAAATATCTTTATGATAAACTTAGATGGATGCGTGATCAGAGTAGATACCCAGTTAGGCAGTGTGGGCTTGTCTTCACAACCATGAAGCACCGAAGAGCAGCATTTCGTGGATCCTTTCGATTTGCAGCCACAAAATGCAGGAACGACCTCCCGCCGCCAGTGCGTGATCTAAAAACAATTCACACTTTCAAAAAACACATCAAAACATATCTACTACAAATGCAGATATTGTCTTAGATTTCGCGACTCACTGTCTGGTTTTCACTTCAAGTTTTGCGGGGGCTCGTTCCGGTTGATAAGCCTGGGTAGGGTTGCAACGATATATCGGAATATCGATAATATCGAGACCAAAATATCGATATTTATATCGATATTTAAAATTCACTGATATCGATAATATCGATATCGGAAATTCCAAAATATCGATATTTCGTAGACTAAATTTGAACACAATAATATCAATTAATTTACCTGCTATGTCTATCTACATTGAATAATATCGACATAACTATTGCTTTGAAATCGCAAGAGCTTATATATGTATTAAAAAAATCTTGAACCCCAAGAAATATACTAAACTGGTGTGGATTCTGGCATGATTCACTAAACTTAAAATTAAATTTGACAACAGTGTATCCTTGTCATTCTCTATAAGAATGAAAAGGAGAGACTGATGTTAAATTTAGTTTTAAGTTTAGATAAATAGCCAGAATCGACACCAACGTATATAGGTATAATCGTATACCTAATGGTAACTCATGCACTTAAATAAAATCCTTGCCTCTCTTTCTAGATAATTGTCAACTACTGATTAATTGAAATTTAATATCATTGAAATATAACACAAAATAAAATTAAGAATCTTATACAAATCGTAAATTTTTTAAGCTCGCCAAGTCAAGAAAGTAAGATAGGTATAGTAATTTTGGAAGCTTTGGGCTTACCCTATTCTGAAGCCATGGGCTGCTCCTGATGTGTGGGTTTTACTAATACATAACAATTGTTTTTCATATGATTATCTATTCTGATTTTGGCTGCGTGCAAACATTTTAAACAAAATAAATATCTTTGATTTGAAATAGCTTTTGATTTGATACTTCTTACAGCGTTATAAAAATATAGAAATGTTGGAATGGCTGATACATCGGATTGGATATCGATATTTACCTGCCCACATTATAAATATCGATATTTCGGAAACATTTGCTTCCTCTATTATAGGTTTTTGCTTTGCAAACTAAATACAAAGCAAAAAAAAGAAAAAAATATCGATATATCGATAATATCGAGTTAAAATGGTCGATATATCGGATTTTCCTGACTTCGATATAAATATCGATATTTCAAAAGACTTTGCATCCCTAAGCCTGGGATATAGTCGTAAAGAACATTAAACTTGTTGCTATTGTTGCATTTGAGCCTCATCAATAAAGAACACACGGCATCCATCTTGTATGTTGCCACCGCGTTGGTACTTAGTAAAGCTGCAGATGAATGAGCACATTTATATTAAAATTGCATTTTTTAATTCATTTCTATTACTGCCGAATATTGTTTTTTTTTTTGTATACTTAATAGATCTTACCCTCTGTCCATATTTGCTGTAGTTGGATATTTGAGAAAAACAAAATTACTCATAGAATAGTGTTACACTTGTTGAGATTTTATTACTTTCAATTATAAAAAGCTCGTACTCAATTATTTGTTACCACAGACTAGAGATTTTTTTTGTGTTATTGTGGTTTTTTTGCGCTAAGGCAAAGGAAAAAAACAACATCCTTTTCATATTTTTTTGTTATTCTTTGTGGTACTGTTATTCCGTGATTGTGTTTTTTGTTTTTATGACTACTTTTTTTTTCACGTCAATCTTAGGCCCTGCCAGAATATCAGCGCCGCAGCGGCCTTAGTGTCGTTGTGGCATTGTGCTGAGGCAGGGACCCTATTCTGTTTTTTGTTTTTATTTATGTTTTTGTTGGTCAATAAATTATTTCTTTCTTTCTTCCTTTCTTATTTATATTTTTTTTTTAAATATTGAATAAAGAAAACTTTTTATGTTAAAGGACTGGTAAACAAGTATATGGCCCGCGTGATGGTAAACGGCTACAGAATACAGAAAGAGGTTAGAAGGTGATGATCGTGGACTGTATGTACAGGAACCGATGTCGCCGTCTTGCTCCTATTACACTTCCACCGAATAGATAATAGCCAATCAAACGACGCGGCATCAAACAATTGAATCAATCAGCGATCACACCCGAGAGCAACGACGCAATCAAAACCAAGTTTTGGTCGAGTAATAAGCATTGGCTCACACTTAACTGTGGCGTACCTGCACCGAATTTTTTTTTATTTTTTTTATTTATTTAAACTTTATTGCCAAACATAAGCAAACGGCGGACTTAATGCCATAGGCATTCTCTACCAGTCAACCAGTATGATTGTTGGAGACAAAATAGTATGGCGATAGAGCAAAGTTGCTAAAAAATTAATAACAATAAAACAGCAATAAAATAATAATACTTAAATACAAATTATGCACATATATAAAATACTCATATAACCATACATAAACATACACATATAAATATATATATATATATATATATACATAAGCATAACATATATAAAATGCAATAAATATAATATTTATCGATGCAAAATATAGGGAAAAATCACGTAGTCAGGTAGTGTTCACGCACAAGTTTTTGAACTCAAACTTATTGTCAGTACTACTATGCTTAGTGGTATAGCATTTCACAGGCGTATGGCAGTAATAGTGAACGATTTGGATCCAAAGCCAGAATGATTAACGGGAATTTGTAGTATAAGATTGCTGCACGAGCGAAGATCACGTTGATTGGAAGTATATAAGTCCCTTTTGACCTTTTTCTCTGTTCTGTGGCCACTAGAGCCTCTAATCGCTTGCATATTATTACATATAAAAAGTCACTATAGGCCTGCTTATCAAATTGCTGAGAATGATCTTTAAATCAAACACATTTTTACTCTATGTACGAAAAGAAAGATAGAAGTTAGAAATTGGATGAATATATTTCTTCTAAATAAAAATCTTCCCTCAATCAAGACCCCAACGAATATAAAATGGCGGGTATCAACAGCGATTTGAGCGGTTGAGTTTCATTAAGACATTCATTTAAGAGTTTATATTACCAAAAAAATAAAAACAATTTGAAATTACTCCGCAGTAGCTTTTTCAATAATCATTTCTATTACCCACCATTAGGGTTCAGAATCGTTTACGTTGAAACTTATCTCAAGCCTAGCGGTGCCGCTTTTATGGCCTCAGTCGTAATGTCTGAATATATTCACAGAAGGCAGGATTTTATTAAGTGTGAACACATATATTAGTTCAACTGGTAAGAAATTTCGCTCCGCTACGGCCCTTTTTCCCTACAAATATTTTAACGTAATCGGTTTTTTATCAGATCAGAACGAACGCCACGGTGGTAGTTCTATGTATCCTTGCCATCACAAATCCACGGCGCGGCGTTATATCACCATTATCTGACATTTGTGTGAAAAGTTTTGAAAAGAATGGCAAAAGTAGCTCAAGGAATTTAAAGGCATTGTGCTTATACAACGCGATAACGCGAATGAGCGATGCGATCATCGTACGAGTCGACGATCAAACATATTGATCTAGAATAGGTGTCCTAATAGGCGATAGCGCGATGCATTCGCGCGACTAAAATGTTTAAATATCGAATATAAACGAAGTTAGCGCGAACGCGCAATCAAACCTATTAATGACTAGTAGCCCGCCCTCGCTTCGCTTCGGTGTAGAGCTGTAGTGTAAACTATAGTTTTTGTTCTCAGGCTTGTGCTATAAAAAATGACTTTATTTATATAATTACACGTGTTATTGTGAGTCAACCATAAAAGATAGACATATGCTGTTGCGGGATATTTTTTAGACAATTTTATGTAGAATATTTCCGTCATACATGATTTCTATGTAACTTTAACCATTAAGGCTGCACCCGCGACGGAAGCTTAAAAAATGGAGTAACTTCTCCCGTTTTCCCAACATTTCCCTTCACTACTCTGCTGCTATTGATTGTAGCGTAATGAAAAGTATACTATAGCCTGCCGAGGAGTATGAAGAATAATTGTACCAAGTTTCGTTAAAATCCGTTGAGTAGTTTTTGTTTCTATAAGGAACATACACACAGACAGACAGACAGACAAAAATTTTGCTGATTGCATTTTTGGTATCTATATCGATCACTAATCACCCCCTGATAGTTATTTTAAACATATATTTCATGTACAGAATTGACATCTCTACAGATTTATTATAAGTATAGATGAATAGGTGTCCTAACTGAAGTTCGCGCGATGATCGCGTCGCGTCGATAGGAAGCGGGGAGAGGGGCAGGGCTAACCCGTTCCGTATTCGCGTTCTATTAGGACACCCAGTTCGCGATCACGCGATGGTCGCATCGTTTAAACGCGCGATGAGCGCGTTATCGCGTTGTATTAGGACAATGCCAAATACTTAAGTTCTTGAGGAGCTCGTTAGCGCAGGTGTTTGGTGCTCTCAGCCTGGGAACTTGAAAGTGAATGACAATATTTGTAGTTGCAATTTGATTGCCTTAAAAAAATACCGCCATTTTAGATGGTATTAGTGTTAATTAATTAGCGTAATTACTAATTTGTGTTTTCTTCGTTTATCAGGTAGAATATCAAAAAAGTATTGGACACGTATTTTTTCTTTTTTCGCATAATATAAACATTGCAGAGATATATTGATTTGAAAAGTCGCATGACGTCACGTTTTGGTACACTTTTAAGTGAAAATTCTTGGGAAATTCACTAAAAAGTGACGTAACGACCCTACTCCCAAACTTTGACGCGCTATAACTTTGTCATTTTTTGGTTGATTGCCCAAAGAAAAAATACGTGGCAATTATTTTTTGATCATCTAACTGACTAAATAAAATCTCGTTTACTGTACCCCGTCATCACCCCTATTCGGTGCTGCCCACAAACTTAAACGCACAGTTAATTTTCACTGTGTATCTTCACTGTATATACTACCTATCTGAATAGTCTAAATGTTTTTATTGTTTTAAACTTTCATGGTCAAACACAGATGCTAACAATTGGTACCTACTTTATTTTTAATACTGTCAAATAACCTATTATCTATTTGAAGGACCTAAATTATATTAAACAACTTCATTTCTCAAATCATACATAAATGTCATCTGATTTCATTAATTTTATAATATAACTTACTCAATTGATCTTATTTACAGTAGTAGTATAATTTAGTACTTTAATTTTGTAATTATGTTAATATGGAAATTCATTTATAAAGTCAAATTCGTCAATAATAAAAATTAATAAATATGTCAAAAAAAATTAAATAATATATCAATAAACATGGTTATAATAATTTAATTTCGAAGCACGGAGGAGGTCGCAATAGTAAATTTTTGGTCAACAATCCAATGACCGACCACGGCGAAAGTTGCTTAACTTCAACGATCGCAGCCGAATGCGCTAATCACTTGCACCGTCGAGCTCCGCACCACCAGCAGTACCATCCTATCTCTTATCTATTAGACAAGTCCGTCCGTCCGTCTGTGGTGCTGTTTCAGCGGCCAAGCCGTAAGAGATAGATAAAGAGAATATTTAAGTTATAAGTTAAGAATAGTCTGATAAGACTGCAAACCGGATTTGAGTAACGTAGCACTTCCGGTTTTCGAGAAATCACGAATTTCGAACGAAACCACACAAAATCTCCGAAGTTCTCAATTAATTAAATACATTTTTTTTTTAAATCAGGTTTTGATGAACATTTGGTTCATTGGTTTGCTAGTATCTATCTATATTAGTAAAGAACCTTATTAGGAATATTGCATACAAACATTTCTAATAGAAACATCCCTTTATTATGTTCCGAGAAATGATAATGTTAATCAATTTATTTTATTGGAACCATTCGCGAAAGCTCATACGTAAATACGAGCGATTAAGCTTCAATCCGCCTAAGCAATAATGCCCTGAAGTTATTACGTCGGAACCGTTAAGGAAAACGGGCACAAACGATAATTGCTTCGGAATAAGTGGCCAATGTCATTACGCTCATTACTCGATATTATTCGGATAATTTTGTATGTAACTACATTGATGTGATTGGGGATTTGTACGGATTGTATGTACTGTAATGGGTATTACTATTTCAAGCATTATAATAATGGTCTATATATATAAATATTGTTCGTATAAATCAAGGACAAATTTGTACCGGGTCACGTACCCAAATAGGGTCAATTCTATTTAATTAATTCCTCCTATCGTAACGTGTGTGGTTGCTGCGTGAAATATTGCTCACACCTCTGGGATGGCTCCGCCAAATACTTATAATTTGATTCAAATAATAATAGGAAAGCCAATGACCTCTATCTGTCAAATGTCGCTTGAAAAGTACAGTTTGCAAAAAAATACTTGGAACCCTTTTGTAGCACTCCGCCAATTCAAGAATAAAAACCAAACATTTTTAAACAAACAATAACAAATATTTATAATTAATATGAGTTGATATTTTTTTCACTTATTGAGGTTTGGCCATGAATGGTTGATAACCAAAATCGTCAACCAAATGTCGCTTTAAGTTGCATTCAGAAACTCGGTTTCCAACTTTCGTTTACATAACATAAAGGATACATGTTCGTATGTGACCTAGTAATAGTGCATGATTGTTCATAATTACTTCGGCGGTAATGCAGAGATGAGCGGAATAGAAGAGCTAAATTCTGATCAGTGTTTTTTCTTACAGTCTTAATAAATAAATATTACTAAAAATCGATGGGTTTTTTTCTCAATCTTAGTAAATAAATGTTTAAATCTAAAGAAAAGTTTACTAGGAAAAAAATCCATGCGGACCAGGCAGCGGACGGGACTCGAATCCGCACCCTTCGCAATCCGGGCGAATGCACTGACCATTATGCTACCACGGCCCTATTGGCCGCGTCGAAATTTTCCTATCCTTAAGCTGCAAGGCAGCGCCATTTCTTCGCATTGTAGGTTACCCACAATAAATAAAAAATAAATGTTATTAAAAAAATCTGATGCTTTTTCACACTTAATCTTAGTAAATAAATTTTATTACATAAAAACTTTTTTTTGCTCACTCTACCTGTTTGGTTTGAATTGACAGCTATGACATCACAATATGGCACCCAGTCGGTCCTATTCTTAGTTGAATCGCATCATACTGGATGCTTCGGAAAGGAAAGGTTGCAGCGGCGCGTGACCCGTATCATTGGCGACGAAGAGGTAACGAACGATGCTAACAAGCTCGGGTCTTCAATAACGCTAGAATATGGCAACATTTAGCCCATTCTATCGACTGTACCACGGCGGGTGTTTTGAGGAGTTTTTTAACCTTATCATACCTTGTCTTTTCCTTCAGTAACTACGTTCGCTGGCCTACGTTTCCGCCGCCTTATTGTGGCAACGATTCCTACACGAGCAGAAAGGTTTAGAAACTCATTGCTTTGTCGTATTATTCGCAAGTGGATTTTTTTCCCTCGTACGTGTTACCTACTTCCTACAATTCGGGTTCCTTTTAAAGAGGTGTGACTAAGCTGGGGTAAAAGAAACTAAGAAATATCATTAAAGATTTTAAAAAAAACTAAAATCTCATTGTCAGATAAAGTATTTATATGGTTGATAAAAAAACTTAATTGTGGGTTACCTAGAATGCGGAGAGATGGCGCTGCCTTGCAGCCTAAGGCTAGAGAATATTCGACACGGCTATCAGGGCCGCGGAAGCATAATGGTCAGTGCATTCGCCCAGATAGCGAAGGGTGCGGGTTCGAGTACCGGCTGCTGCCTGGTCCGCGTGGATTTTTTTTTTATAGTAAACTTTTCTTTAGATTTAAACATCTAGCAGTTAAATGCTTAAAAAATAAAAACAAAAAACTTACGTAAGGTAACTAGGGATTTATCTACGCAGTTTTGAACCAGCGTTAGATTGTATTCTCACAATTCCATTTATTTCAATCTGTAAAATTTCAATAGATTTTATTAGACTTGCGAGATATGCCGTTCAGATTTTTCTTTATAATACAGACATAATAAATATCATGTCGACGCTGCCTGTTAGCCGTCAGACAGGTGCTTTTCGATTTAATAAAACATCAAAGTATTCTATGAAAAAAATATATTGTTAGGATATTTTTTTCTTTTATAGGAAATTTAAAAGTTATACAGTAATTATTGAGTGCATCATCAGCCAATTATTGACATAAATAACTGCATACCATATTTTTCGACAGTGCATCATCAGCCTTTTAATGTCCCCACTGCTGGAGCACAGGCCTTCCCTATGGATGGAATAGGAAAGATTGGGCCATGACCCACCACGCGGGCCCATTGCGGATTGGCGGGTGCTAACGACTGCAGTTGCAGCCGGGACCAGCGGCTTAACGTGCCTTTCGAAGCACGGAGGAACTTGAGATAGAAGATTTTTGGTCACCTATCCAATGACCGACCATTGCGAAAGTTGCTCAACTTCAACGATCGCAGCCGAACGCGCTATATGTAACACTACCTATTTTTTGGTGTTGTGTTTCTGTAAATGGGTAAGACGGTATTTGTAAGGGCTTCACGAGGATGAAGATGGGGCCTGGGTAGGTAATTTGTTAAAAAAAATATTAAACATTTGAAAGAAGAAAAAGCAATTATAGAAAAGTTTTACTAGGAAAAAAACCTCGCGGACCAGACAGCGGACGGGACTCGAACACACACCCTTTGCAATCCGGGCGAATGCACTGACCAATTATGCTACCACGGCCTCGATGGCCGCGTCGAAATTTTCCCAGCCTTATCTGAGCTGGCGCTGCAAGGCAGCACTATCCGCTATCCGGGCGAATGCACTGACCATTACGCTACCGCGGCCCTGACGACCGTGTCGAATTTTCTCTAGCCTTAGACTGCAAGGCAGCGCCAGCTCTTCGCATTGTAGGTAACCCACAATGTCAAATGAATACTTTTTCAAGTATTGAACATTTGAAAGAAGAAATAGCAGTTATAGTTATGTTTTTTTAAGCATTTAACTGCTAGACGTTTAAATCTATAGAAAAGCTTTACTAGAAAAAAAAAATTCAACATCTAGCAGTTTAATGCTTAAATACACTCCCGGACTCTTGAATCGAGCCACCTTACATTCCCGGGCTTTTAGGCCCGCTCAATACACAAAAAATATACAATATAACAAAAAAGTTTTTATGTATTTTTAATGCTGGCATATTTCATCGTTTTTCCCGTATGTATTATTCCAAATTTGAATTTTAGAATTTAAAATAAAGAACAAAAGCCGAGCTTGGTCACTGATTTGAAAAAAACAATGACTGTTGAAAGTTGCTTTTGAAGCAATTTAATGTCGATTTGGTTTGAATTTTCGCAATTGTTGTAAACCAAAGTTTAGTTTAGTTATTTTTCTATAATTTGAACCGTTTTTGGCTATAAAATTATGGATACTTCACCTGAAGTAGCCGCGCAAGCTGTAGCACTTCTTCAATCTGGGCTAAGTCAGCGAGATGTGAGTTCACAACTTCACATCAGTCGTTCCGCTCTTCAAAGAGTGTACCACCGATACCTGGAGACTGGCGGCTTCGTTCGGCGAACAGGAGGACCTCGTTACCGAGTGAAAACGGCGAGACAAGATCAATACATTGTCACTACTAGCTTACAAAATCGACGCCTTAACTATGTTCAGATACAAGAACAGCTCAGGGACTTTCACAGAGTGGCTGTAAGTGCTTGGACCGTTAGAAGGCGACTCAATTAACGTGGTTTTAAGCCCTATAAGCCAGCCAATGGACCCAAATTGACACGAGCACACCGAATAGCCCGTCTAGAGTTTGCGTGCGAACATCTAAATTGGATTTGACATCAAGGGAGCCAGGTTCTCTTCACAGATGTGTCCAAGATAATACTATACGGTAATGACGGAAGGAGTAAGGTGTACCGAAGACAGAACGAGCGTTTCGCGCAATGCTGTATTGACGAGAAAGTGAGTTATGGTGGAGGATCATGGACAGTCTGGGGTGGAATCTCTATGGAAGGCAAAACTGAGCTAGAGGTAGTGACGGGACCACGACTGCCGCCCCTAGATGGCAATAGATACATTCGCAAATGTTTAGAGAACCACGTGATGCCATATGCTGGATTTATTGGCCAAGATTTCGTTTTAATGCATGATAATGCAAGGGCCCATACTGCGGGAATTGTCAGGGAGTACTTAAATGACATTGGTATCACTGTTATGAGATGGCCAGCGCGAAGTCCTGATATGAATCCTATAGAGCATCTATGGGATGAGCTGAAGAGACGTGTTCGAGCTCATCATCCTGCCACGCAAACCATGCAGGAGCTCAAAAATGTAATCTTGGAAGAATGGGAGGACATTCCTCAATATGTCATAACGACATTGATTAAGTCTATGCCAAACCGTATGAGAGCTGTCATAAATGCACTAAGAGGCAATACAAGTTACTAAATAAACATTTCTTTTCATGTAAAACATGTCTTTATTTAAAAATCGATTAGATTTTTTTCCTTGAAAAAAGCAAACATGGACTTGTTTCAACGTAACTTTTTTAATAAACTGTAGTTCAAATTTAGAACAGTGGCAATCTAAATGAATGATGAGTATACCAGCTCCAAAACTGCATCAAAACATTTTCCTTCTACATACATCTTTTATAAGTTACAGTACTCCAAACCAAAAAAAATCAAGGTGGCTCGATTTAGGTGTCCGGGAGTGTAGTTATTATTATACTCTTTATTGCATCATATAGTTTAAAACAGAAACTTAAATACACATTATCAGCCATCCTCAACAGAATACTCCTCATGAGGTTGGCCAAGGCCGGGTAGTTTTGGCCGAGCAACGGTGCTCGTAGCTGCGGCACACAAACCTGAGTTAACAAAAAATGTATGAATTCTACCTACGCCCTTCCGTGTTGCTTTATATGAAGGGTTATGAAATAATTTAAGTATTATGCGATTTTTAATGTATGACCCTTGAAATACATATTTTCTGTCAATATTCATTCCTGTTTCGTGACACTCTTGAAGTCCCAAAATTATTTTTATTTTTATATTATAGAATGATCTGGCAATACTGGCTGGAAATGGATTGAAATGCATGCGCTCCGCGTCGTTGGCCGCTTGTTGCTGCTCACTCACTGCGGCCACTTGCATGAAAGCGCTACGGCCAACGATATTAAATACCTACGTTTTAAGTAAGACCTTATACAGTATGCATTAAAGGACTTTAAAGGAAATAAGACTTTCAATGTTTAAATTACCATTGGCTTAAATTGTTTTTGAACACGCGATCATGTTACGGAGCTCTTGAATCGTCCAATGTTCCTTTAGACACGTTTCGGTCCCGTGTTTCGGTCACGATTTTGTTCGTGTTTTTGTATCTAGGGTATTTAATATCGTTGGTTATTTCTTGATTTAGCCGCATGCTCCTCGCGCCATGCCGCCCGCGCCGATCTACGCGGCTGCGTGCCCGCTATGGACAGTTTTTTTTAAGTGTTGGCTTGTCGTAGATGGTCTTTGCATCGTCACAGGATTTAGGGACGGCGAGATCCAAAGGGGACCTAAAGCTGTGAAATGGCGAGTGCCTCTAGAGGTATCTAGGCGGATGGCATCTCTCCTTGGGGGGAGGCTTTTTTCGTCTAGACCACTCGAACGAACATTCAAATAAGATTATATATATATATATTTTAAGCCTGTAACTGCTACATGTTTTATTAATTCTAGGAAAATTTTCTTGAGATTTTTTTATGTTTGAGTGTTTGAGAGGATCGCGACGCGGCCGCCCCGCGCCTGCGTTTGCAAATTCAAACTCATTTATTCAGTGTAGGCTGTAACAAGCTCTTGTGAAAGTCAAACGCTACGCCATCGGTTCGTAAATCTACGGCGGGAGACCTTGTACTGAGAAGAACCGGCAAGAAACTCAGCAAGGGCTATTCTTTTTCTCCCTGTTTTGTTTCATACAGTGTCGTCCAATTGCAAGATGACATCAAACTTGCAAACATGTGTTAAGGTCAACTTCCATCACATAATGTCAAATATGTAACAATAGACAATCAACGAATTTACTAACAATAAGTGCAAAGAAAAGTCTCAAAATAGCAAAAAACAATTTTCAAAACAAAATGAACAAAATGTTGTCAGTGACATACATAAATACGTTAAATACCTATCACTAAACCTGGATCTGTCTGCGTGAGTCTTTTGGGCAGTCATAATTCAACCTTGATTACCTAATAACCGTGCGCGTTACGCAAAAAGAAATAGCCCAAACTTCTTTTACGGAGGTGAAACCGAAATACAGGTGCCACTAGCGAAAACTAATCTTCGTCGTAAAGCCAACTAGTGATTACGGCACATGAGTAAAGAAGACACAGAGACTAAAGTTTTATACGGAATATATTTCAAAACTACAACTTCACAGTGCGATGCACCGCATCTGATTCAGTAAAGGACATGTTAAAGTTTTGTATGAGCGACTGCCCTGGCAATGTATAAATACTGTGCTTAGTTATATTTAATTGTAAATGGCTGAATATTTATAATTTCTATTAAAAAAAGGTTCAGGAACTTTTGATAAAGTCACAATCTAGAAAATTATGAGAACGCAAAATCATTCTATGTCATTACCTTACTACAGTTGATAAAAGATGTTGCCAATTATTTACAGAGTCATCAATTTCGCATTTTCTTAGAATTTTGTTCCCATTTCCTTGATTAACTCTTCACAAAAAGATTTATTAAAGCAAAAATAAAACAAATAATTTGTTATCGTCGGCCTGACAGGAAATCTGTGCAGTTTTATTTTGTGTTAAGGGCAGTTTCTTAGCAACGCCTTCAACTCAGTCGATTTTGACATCCTTCTAGGCGTTTTGGGTTCACTTACCATATCTCCATCCGCAATTGATTGGTTTCGAAGTTACCTGCTAGGCCACCGACAACGTATTCGTATCGACAACACCTTGCCTTGATGTTGTGATAACAATGCCGGTGTTCCTCAGGGTGGCGTCCTATCTCCTCTTCTATTTTCTATATTTATAAACTCTATCACACGGGCAGCGCAGGACCGATCGTTGTGGAGATCCTTGGGGGAGGCCTATGTCCAGCAGTGGGCGTCATACGGCTGATATGATGATGATGATGATTAAATCTGGAAAAAGCTCAATCCATCATAATTGGTAGTCCTTAATTTATTTCCAGGATCGACTTTAATCAATTGCCTTCCATTATTTTGAACGGTTCTATTATTTCCTACTCAGAAACCGTCAGAAACTTGGGTGTTGTCTTTGACCAGAGTTTCACCTGGAAACCACAGGTGGAGATGGTCAGTGAAAAGGTGTTTGCTGCTTATGGTTCCCTTAGTTGTTTGAGGAACTTTTTGCCAATCAGCACCAAAATCAACTTGGCAAATTCTCTGTTGTTATCCATCATCGACTACGCTGACATTTGCTACACCGATCTGTCGGAGGAACTCCTCAACAAATTAGAACGATTGCAGAATGTTTGTATCAGGTTCATTTATAATCTACGTAAATTCGACCACGTGTCTCACATAATAAACTTAATTGACTCCCTATTCGTTGGCGCAAAGATCTACACACTCTTACGGTTCTCTATTTTATACTTTTTCTGCCATCTTCCCCACCTTATCTTAAGCAGTGTTTGTCATTTCTATCCACTTCTTCACAGCTCTCGCTGAGATCCTCTTCTAACCTACTTCTTGTGATTCCCTGTCACTCTTCTGACTACTTTTCTTACTCCTTTCTGTGCACGCTGCTCGACTTTCGAATTCACTTCCTGAGGGTATCAGAAAGGCTTGTTCACTTAATTCCTTTAGCGATCGAGTTAAAAGCTATTTCCTTTCTTTATCTTAAATTCATTTTATATCCTATTTCTTTGCTTCTCTTATGTTATCTAAGTATAGCTCCTGTATCTACTTTCGAACCCTTCTATATTTCTCTATTAAAACGAGCGAGCCTTGCAGTAGTCGCGTATGATGTGTAACATTTGAAACCTCACCTTATATTAGTAAAAAAAGAAATAAAACCTACTACAAAAGGAATAAGCTATTTGAACATAATGTTCTATATTAAATCAAATAGCGCGCGCTTCCGCGACTTCCTATTACAAACTTCTGTCCCATTTCACGAAATCACTCCCACAAATTGCAGGAAAGCGAGAAGAAAGATGTTACACATCAAAAAACAATGACTTTAATCATTTTATTACATAATTTCTTTTTTTATCTCTTACAAGTATATCGTTTCAAAATGTGGCTGGAGCAATTAAATGTGGGTGCCGTGTCCATCACAAACATTTTACGGTTATCCGATTGTGTTAACATTTGGTAGTATTTATCAATGTTGCCTGTCTCAAAATGTTAAAAAGATTTTCGTTAACATCGAAAACCCATCTCCCCTCACTGTTTAATTAATAATTAAGAATAATGTCACTTTATAGTATGAAGATATTAACCATAAAATTATTAAGATGAACGTAGGTAGTCCCGCCATTGTCAGTAACAGAGTCCATAAAATCAGAGGAAATCAGTGTCGTCTTTTATCGAAAATCTACTCGTCTATAATGAAATCATACAAATCAAAGTAAATCAAAGAAAGCATCGGTAAACACAAAAAAAGAAAATTATAATCGCAGCGAAATGACAATTGCAATTGCCAATGTAATAATGATAGACCAGTGACAGGCACTGTCATTATAAGGTGTCATGTGACGTTAGTTACGTACTTTGAGTAACGTCATCATCACCATCAGCCTATTAATGTCCCCACTATTGGGGCACATGCCTTCCCTATGGATGGAATAGGGAGATTGGGCCATGACCCACCACGCAGGCTCAGTGCGGATGGTGTGTGATGATGACGGTGGGTGCTAACGACTGCAGATGCAGCGGGGACCAACGGCTTAACGTGCCAACCGAAGCACAGAGGAACTCGAGATAGAAAAAATAAGTAATGGATGATATATTTTATGAATAATATAATAATTATTATTTGGGCAATTGGACTGGACTTGGACTGGACAACCCCTATTTTTTTAGGGCGGTACGAAGTTCGCTGGGTCAGCTAGTATATATATATATATACAGCGGACAAAATTGTGAATCTAAACCATTCTCAGATCCCCTTGAACACGCACAAAAAAAATCATCAAAATCGGTCCAGTCGTTTAAGAGAAGTTCAGTGACATACACACTCACAGAAGAATTATATATATAAAGATATATAAGAACAGTACCAGTATGGTAGTTTTCTTTTCAGCGCAATCCGTTCAGTGGTCTGAGCTGTGCTTTGATAGATAAGTTAGTCAGTAACGCTTGCCTTTTATATACACAGATTGGCGGCTAGGCGACAGGCCACCAGTGCTCACTCACACTGGCACACTGAACGAATATTTGCCTCTATGCCATTCGCTCACGTGATTACGGTTAATGTCGGTTACTTTTGGGCGCGCGTCCTCTCATTTGCGGAATGCTGCCATCCATCTTGATTTCATGCCCATTCCGTGGGTTTATATGCCCTAAAGTTAGCTGTTCTCATTAATTTATTTATGATTATTACATAAAAATACAGCATATAGATATGCAAGTTGGACGTTACCGTTCAGTTCTACTAGTTTGAATAAACGGAGAAAAATATCCGTTTCACAAACTACTTCGCAAACGAATAGTCCCGTACTCGCATCGTGCATGGTTAATGATAATTGGGAACCGCACTGCGCCCACTGTGTATTGAGCCCGTTGCGAATTAGGGCCCTATGCCGCCATCAGTGGTTGCCCAGCTAGATGCCTATCTCGCTATGCAACCAGTTGCCTAGCTATAGGTAGACCGCTTAACTGAGTCGTTAAGCGGTCTACCTATAGCTAGGCAACTGGTTGTATAGCTAGATATAGCGTAACGTTTGGGGGAGGACGAAAACGGGGATCGTGAAAGGTTTGAGCGGCAGGCACATTCTTGTAAAAATTGTGCAAGTGCCCGCCACCCGCACCTCTCACAGTCCCCATTCTCGTCTTCCCCCAAACCCTGTTTCTCGCAGGCGAGGTCTCAGTTAAGCGGTTTACCTATAGTTGCCCACTAGGTTGTGGCAGATAAATCTTACAAATTTTTCGCATAAGCGCCATCCGCTATACCGTTCGAAAAGGAACTTCGTTCCAAAATCAAAGTACCTATGCCTGAAAACGTTTGGACTGTTTATAAGAAGACACGGAGCGGTTTTTTAGCCACACTCACAGCCAGGCGACCACAGAGCTATTTTATTTGTAAACTCGCGATCCGGCTAACAACCGTGCAGTCAGCGGGTGTGAATCGCGTCATAAATTTTAATAAATAATCGTGTTTACTTAAGTACAGTTACATTTTCTACATGAGTTGCGGTCCCGCAGCCGCGATCCGTGAGTTCTTAGCCTGAAATGTCAACCTTTGACATAAATGTACCTATGCATTCTCATTATCCATGCAGCCCCGTCTCTCGTTTATTCTCATATTCGCCGCGTTTGGTTCACATTATATGCCTTGGGATCGTTGTAAATATAATGAAGACTTACAGTATCCATTCTCATATACATTCTTTATGTACTGGAATTCTTTAGATCTTCTTTATAATATATATATAAATCTGATTGTGCTAGATTCAGATTCTCTGAAGCTTTGTGTCAGATTATCTTCAGCGGAAACACTGCCACAAATAAATAAAAATACCATATTACTAAAAATGCAAGTATTATTTATTTAGTTTATTCTTTTGAACAAATTAGTTCGCCATTATAACTAAGATAATTTTCATCTACTGTGTTCGATAGCTTAGTGTCTTCTTTATGCGAAATTCTCAATAAAAATCGGATATTCAGACTATAGAATATTATTCAAAGTAAAATACAGATCTTTTGAAATTATGTGCGTACGTTGTCTTTTGAATTCGAATCCCAAGAGAAAAGTGAATCTATATAAAACTAATGAGTGAATGTAGTAACGAATGCGTATAGAATGAATGTATGAGAACGGACGACGAGGATGGACCGATTGTAGATTCTCTCGTCGAAAGATAGATGGCGTTAACATACTGTAATCTAATTTCCTCGAGGCATTTAGTAAAAACCTGTCTAAGGGTAGGCTCCTTAAGCTTCATCATGGGGTATTAAAGCACAAGTAAAAATTAAAAGTATTTTTTTTAAACAAGCTTTTATTATATGCGCTTGAAAGAGTTAAATAAAATTTTCCTTTAAAACATTTACTATGAACTTATAAAATTGAATTTTGGCCTATCAGCGACGACTAGTAACATTAAATCGACGGGTGCAAAATCATTAAAGTCAACTACAAATTCACGTTTTTCTTTTTATTTCCTTTTTGTACTAATCAAACAAGACGCCACAACTTGACATATTATGTTTTGCAGATTTCACTTTATTTCAAACAATTTTAGAATGTGTAAAAAGCCATCTACGCATGTTTTTGCAAATAGTACGAAGTCAAAGCGACCAAGTAACGTTGGCCGTTTTAACGCGGGGCGCAAGGCGGGCTCCGAGCGCGCGCAAAATGACATGGCAGTTGGCTCACTTGTCACCGGCGCGCACCTTTTAGGTTAAGAAAAGATATTTTCTTTAACGGCAGCAATTTCGAGGTGTTATTCTATTCTCCATTTGCATTTATCCTTACAATTTCAAAATGAATAAAGAACGACACAAACTGCAATCAGGAAGACTAAGAAAATAACTGGACATCAAGGAAACGGATGGGCTTTTAAAACTAAAAAAATATAAATAAAACTAGTTTTTACGGGTTAATGCACGAAACTTTATTTATTTATTGACGTTTCGCAGCCTTTTCAGGTCTGCATCGTCAGAATAAATTAACCCGTAAAAACTAGTTTTATTTAATGAGTGATGTGCGTGAAAACCTAAGAAACAAATATAAAAAAATATAATTGCCGTGATACTGAGGCTGCTATGTATAACTATACGAACGGACGTTATGTATATATACGGATGGTATGTATAACTAGACGGAGTATACACGACCAACTGGTAGTTGGCTCAGTTAGCATTTTTTAAAGTACGATGTAAGAGCGGCTATCTGCAAAATCTCGTAAATTTTCAAGAAATTAGCTAAACTAGCTTAATATACAAATATATAAAAGTATAAATAAATTATGATAATATTTTCAGAACTATTGGTCCACTCATTAGAAAAATAACATACTTTTTCGATCTTTTCGCTCTCCTGTAAAGTTGCTATTTTCCAGATGTCTGTTTTTACTTTGCACCCGTCGAAATGTACATTCTACTTATACGAAGTTTGTTAGCTTCAGACTAAAGCAATGTTTAAACTGCTTGAGAGTTGGGTGTCTAAGCTGAACTGACTAGCTAGCGGTACGGGCCGTTGGCGTCGCCGGCGTACCTTAATCAGCTAAGCAGTAGTTTCGAACTAACTACTCACTGACAACTTTTTCTCCAAAATAATACAATCTCTCCACTGCAACTCCGCTTAATTATTATTACTAAAGTTTGCATTCCCTTTTTATTTGGTGGGAACGGGGGTGTTCGGTACTTCTTTGTTAATAAATCGTTTATTTTATCGTTTATACTGGTTTATTCATGTAAAAATTACAATATTTAATTAGATGTTCAAAATGCGTGCCCTTTAGTATGGTAGTCGAGAGATGTGTGTGACGTACAGGTTCTTCACTCGATTCTTCGCGTTCGTCCGCAGATGACTTACTAGATGGCGCTAGTGGTCGGTAACACTTTTAAACACGATTTTATCTAAATAAAACTAGTTTTAACGGGTTAATGCAAGAAACTTTATTTATTTATTGACTTTTCGCAGCCTTTTCAGGTCTGCATCGTCATAATACTGCAAAGAAGGCTGCGAAACGTCAATAAATAAATAAAGTTTTCGTCCATTAAATACTCGAACGTATTAATCCGTTAAAACTAGTTTTATTTAATGAGTAATGTGCATAAAATCCTAAGAAACAAATACGATTTTATCTATTATGCATATTATCCTTCTTTACTCTAACTCGAAAAATATGTTTATTACAAACATTTTAAGCTTTATCTGCTAAGCCAGATTCTTGATTACTTGAAGATGTCAAGCATTAAACGTTAGGTAAAGAGCAACTCCTAAATGATGTAGAGATCTTGATTTTCATTATGCCTTATTAAAACTTTGTTTTAGTACGACCTCTATGTTGAATTCATTAAATGTCTTTGAAACAATAACAAAACAATAACGTCGAGGCCAGTTTATGTCTCACCAGTTGAGCCACATGCATACCGCATAAGACGGGGGGGAAATAGAAAATATCTCGCTGGGAATAAACATAACAGTACTGCGAGATTCTGTCGGTTTAACACGTCTTCTTAACAAGTTTCAAACTTGAATAAAATTTAACGACCACAGTTTGAGTTTTGTGTGTTCGCAACATACGGATGCAAGGGATGACAAATACAATGGTTCTTTATGTGAAATCTATTGAGGCCTGTTATTACATAGGTGTAATAACATAGGCCTCAATAGATTTGACATAAATTACAATGAGTCTTTAAATTTCTTTGTTCGTGTAGGAATATTAGCCACAGTAAGTCGGTGGCAACGAAGGACAGCGCGCGTGGTACTCTGAAGAAAAGGTGATGGAGGGATAAGGGAGAATAGCACCTCAGAACACTCGCCGTCGTATAGTCGGAAGAATGAGCATAATGATGCCACATCGCGGCCTAATTGTAGATGTTGTCTGCCAAATATTTGACTACAAGCGTACAAGCTTCAGCAGTCAGCTTAAAATCTGCACCGGAATCTTGTCATGGTCAGCATTTGTAGGGCCTCCTTTAGTTTAATAGTCACCCAGGGAGACCACCGCAAGGTAAGATGTTTTTTTACATATTTATTTCCTTTTCTATGAAAGTTATATTTTTATTATTTTAAAGCATGTTACTGTTTGATGTTTAAATCTAAAGATTATCTAATCATAATAAAAATTATAACTATAATTGCTATTTCTTCTTTGAAATGTTTATTACTTTGTAAAAGTATTCATTTGACATTGTGGGTTACCTATAATGCGAAGAGATAGCGCTGCCTTGCAACTTAAGAATGGCTAGAAGAATTTCGACGCGCTCCGTGAGGGCCGCGGTAGCATAATTGGTCAGTGCATTCACCCGGATTGCGAAAGGTGCGGGTTCGAGTCCCGTCTGCTGCCTGGTCCACGTGGATTTTTTTCTAGTCATATTTTTTTTTCTATGAAAGTTACGTTCTTTCTTCATCGACGTGCGATACTTCGCCCTTTTTTGTTGTTCTTTCAAAGAGTCATTCTGTGTATTTCAAAGTAATGGTAGTAAGGAAAGTGTTTTTGAAATGCATTATTTGAAAATTAATGAAATTTTAGCATTATCCGTTTGATGTTCGACATAACCTGTGTGTCAGATTGAAAGTTTCCTATGATTACGTTATTGCTCAGGCAATATTGTAGATTTGAGCTTGTGGCGTCTTAGCTTAGTGACTTTTATTATGGTGCGATTATTGGCCCGCTTCGGTTAAGTACCTCCGTAAGTTAAAGGAAATTGGGTGAGCTTAACGACGACTGTAACTCGCTTTGGTATGAGCAAGTTCATTTATTAAGATGCGCAGTTTGAAACGGAGAAGCTTTAGATAATAACACTATTAAGGGGAGCGCGTGGTAACCTATGAAAACATTTACCGACATATTAATAAATTTACTAATTAATAGATTTAGAATTTAGGAGACTTGTTGGTAAAATTATAATTCAGAACTCGAAACGATTAGCTATTAGTAATTCGATGTTTAACAATTATGTTTGAATAGAAAAGTATCTACAATTGATCGTAACGCACCGAAAATAGAAGAGAGAAAAATAACAAAAAGCTAACCGCCGCAAACCTGTCAAATTTGCCGTTGCAGTCAATATGATAGCCTTGACGTCGATAAAAAGTTTTGCTTGAGGCTGGTGGAGAGTTCTTTGACAAGATTTAATAAAAATATTTTTTTCATAGAAGTTGTTTTTTCAGTTTCAGAAAACTTTTTGAGTGTCCACGTGAGACACTCAGAAAGTTTTGAGAAACTTTGAGAAATATTCAAAGACCAGCTCAAACACTTTTATCTTTATCAGTGCGTATGATTTTACTGTGTAAAATAGATATCATTATCTTATGTATAAGTATGTATACGTATATACATACATATATGTATATGTATTTTTGAATTAGCATACTTAGGTTTGATGTAAAGTTTTATGTACAGACTAGTGGCCCGCCCTCGCTTCGATTCGGGGCAGAATTGATCAAAATCCTTTCTTAGCGGATGCCTACGTCATAACATCTACCTGCATGCCAAATTTCAGCCCGATCCGTCCAGTGGTTTGGGCTGTGTGTTGATAGATCACTATGTCAGTCAGTCACCTTTGAGTTTTATATATATGTATATACTAGCGGCCCGCCCTCGCTTCGCTACGGTGTAGAGGTGAAGTGTAGACTACAATTTTTGTTCTCAGGCTTGTATTATACACAATGACATTCATCTATGATTCTTCTTATACCTGCATGCAAAGTCTCAGCACGATCGATTTAATATTAAAAAAAAATCATACAAACTTTCATTCCCTATTTTATCCCCTTGGGGGTGAATTGATCAAAATCCTTTCTTAGCGGATGCCTACGTCATAACATCTACCTGCATCCTGAATTTCAGCCCGATCCGTCCAGTAGTTTGGACTGTGCTTTGATAGATCACTATGTCAGTTAGTCACCTTTGAGTTTTAAATAAATAGATATATAGACTAGCACCTCAGAAGAAGAAAGGCCTTTTTCCACAAAATGATGACAGAATAAAGTAACCCCAATTTTAATATTATCTTAAATTATTTGTATAACTTTAACGAAAACTACCCTAATTTATTCAGGTCTGTGAGACCTGTCAACACTTAATAGGTATGTCTTTAAGTTCGTTGTCGTCGCGTTTGTTAAGTTTGCCTTCAAAATATATGCAATGCACGTGGAAGATAAGTGACAGTACTAGGTATTTTGAACATCCTTCTGTGGTAAGATAATATTTGACGACCTCTGTGGCCGAGTGGTTTGTACGCCGGGTTTCATGGCGTCGCCGACTTGAGAGGTCCCGGGTTCGAATCCCGGTGGGGGCAGATGTTTGTGTGATGAACACGGGCATTTGTACTCCAGTCATGGATATTTAATATGTGTTTCTATATAAATATACTTATATATGTAAAGTCTAAGAGATAAGTTTAAAGAATTTGGAATAATGACGGTCGCATCACAATACATATACGAAAATTTATTACTTGTAAGAAAAAATATTAATTTGTTTCTTAAAAACAGTGATGTTCACACAATTAATACAAGAAACAAAAATAAACTAACTTTACCTGCTACTAGGCTTCACAAAATTAATAATTCATTTAAAGGTCTTTGTGTTCGCTTATACAATAAAGTCCCAAGCAATATCCAAGAGTTGGCCATAAATAAATTTAAAGATATTATAAAAAAAACACTTATTAAAAAAGCTTATTACAAAGTGTCTGATTATATTACAGACAAAAATGCTTGGGTTTGAACTGTTCCAATCATTCCAACAGGTTTTCTATATTAAACAAATCATAATTGTATTGACGTTGTAATAACATAATGATTTGTAAATATCCATAACGAGAGGTAGGGAAAAAAAAATTTTTGGACGATTCAAAAGAGTTGTACTATACATCCAATTTGAATAAAGATATATTGATTTCTGATTTCTGATTTCTAAGTATTCTATCCGTTACCCTAGTATCCCATAACACAAGCCTTACAGGGCTTACTTTGGGACTAAGCTAATTGGTGTGAGTGTTGAAAAAAAACTGTTTCTATTATATAGGTATAGTATTATTTTCCATGAAGAAAAGTAATAATATCTTTAGAATACAGTAACAACATGGCTTTGCAAAGTTATTTAGTTCGCGGTTTCATATCTTGCGAGTTGGTTGACTTAGCTCCATAAGTAACTTCTTGAGGTTGGTTCCATATTAAGTTACGGAGAGCCGCAACTTGAGAAAGCGATGATTGTTATTGGATTTAATACTTGGAAAGATTACTTTTCAAGAGAAATAATGTTCATATTCGTTTCTAAGTGGAGGGATTCTGACTGGATCATAAGAAATGTAGTTGAAGAAAGCAGTTATAATATTTTGTTAAGAGTTCGTAGACCAATAATAATAGCAATGGATGACGATGACTTGTTAAACTAGTGACTAAGTCAAGTTAGTAGATGCCGCTGCCATCTATTTTTTTAAACGCAGGCAAAAAATACTTTTTACAGACGACGGCGCTTTTAAGAGGCACACCGCCGAACGGACCTCACACCTGGCTCCCGCAAGACATACGAGCCCCAGCAGTGGCTGCCCACTGAGGCACCGTAACCCTTACGGGCGCTTTACGGCATAATATCCGCTAAAAAACCCTGCGAATACCCTCTAAGCTGCTTAGCGCGAAGCCGCGGGATCCCTATTTAGGGATTCATCCGCATCTCCGCACCTAGCAGCCTCCCGGCCTTGCCGGGGCTCCGCGGCAGGGGTCTGCCGGGGTATCGCGGGGACCCCGCAGACGTGCGCGGGTAGGCCCGCGCGTGGGGGCTGAGTACGCGGCCTAGTGCCCACCGTACTGTCCCCCGTCCGCTGCGGAGGGCTACTTGGGCGTGCCCATGTAGCTCCCTCCGCAGCCCCCCTCTTTGCAGGACAGAACTACAAGGGGGGGCTACCGTCACGGGGTCTGTCGGTGGCCGGCACAGCTGTCGCCATGCCAATCAGCGAGGGACCTCCCAGGTAGAGTCATGGGACGGGCGCAGCCAGGGCGCGCCGTCATCCTCTCCTAGCCGTCCTCCTTTGGCGGGAGGGAGCGGCCAGAGGATCATCCTCCCGCTCCCTCTCAGCCACCTCCTTCTGCGAGATAACGTTCTCGCAGAAGGAGGCGACTGTCTCAGATGCCGCTGCCACCTGGATATGGATTGTTTTAATATATTGAAGTAAATAGGGGATACAGACCCATCCCCTATTCACTTCAATATAGATTATATATTTTTTTTTTTTATTTTCGGTCTTTATCATACACATAAAGGTCCCTTGAAAACCGTTGACTTACTGTTGATGAAAATCGCATCGAAACCCAAGCAGCAGATAATGAGATTTTGATTCACGATTAGGTAGGTAAATGATTTTACACCACTTTGTTCGAAGTTTGAAATGAGGACCGCGCGCATTCCCCAAATTTTAACATCAGTTTAAATCTAAAGAAAATATTACTAGAAAAAATTCCACGCGGACCAGGCAGCAGACTGGACGCGAACCCGCACCCTTCGCTATCCGAGCGAATGCACTGACCATTATGCTACCGAGGCCCTGACGACCGAGTCGAATTCTTTCTAACCTATTAAGCTACAAGGCAGCGCCATGTCTTCGCATTGTAGATAACCCACAATGTCAAACGAATACCTTTACAAGTATTTAAACATTTGAAAGAAGAAATAGCAATTATAGTTATAATTTTTATATTTTTAAGCATGTAACTGCTCGATGACCTCAATTGAGGCCCAGGTGGCTTACTCAATTGAATTTAAAATTACATGTACACAACCATCTAAACAATATTCCATTTAAATGTGCCATTTAAGAAATGAATTACTGAATTCTTCATTAATTTTATATTATATCGGTTTTTTTTAATTTTCGCATAAGTGAGTTTTAACAGATTACAAATCTTTTACGCGCTGAGAATGAAAAAGTCTAATAAAGTTCCAATCTTAAAGACAAACACGGACGTAAATAACACACAAAAAGTTTGATAGCCGCTTTAATCTGGAGATGAGTTTGCGAATTATGAAGGCTCAAAGCATATTACAAAACCGGAAAGCCGCGGAGGCGAAACAAATTTGGCGCGAGAACAGATAAGCGACGCGACGCTTTCCAGCAAAAAAATGGGTTCCTCTCGCTGTGCTTGCGATGCTAATTTTAGCTGTAAATAAACTGTAAGTAGGCTGCAAATTGAGATATTTAGAAGTTATGTTGGCACACATTTTTCAACCATACGACGCCCACTGTTGAGCATGGGTGGGTAAGGCCGTAAATTTTGCCACTTTATTTATTTATTTATTGCACTCATGTGGTTATTACAAATATTAGATACAGACACATGAACCCTGAAAGGTTATAGCTTAATTAAATAATTTAAAATGTCCTTAATTAAATAATAATAATAATCTATAGAGCGGAGGAGGAGCTCGATGGCGCAGGTGGCTAGCGCGTTCGGCTGCGATCGTTGAAGTTAAGCAACTTTGGCAGTGGTCGGTCATTGGATGGGTGACCAAAAATTTACTATCTCGAGCTCCTCCGTGCTTCGGAAGGCACGTTAAGCCGTTGGTCCCGGCTGCATTTGCAGTCGTTAGCACCCACCAATCCGAACTGGGCCCGCGTGGTGGGTCATGGCCCAATCTCCCTATTCCATCCATAGGGAAGGCCTGTGCCCCAGCAGTGGGGACATTAATAGGCTGATGATGATGATGATGATGATGATGAATAATCTATAATATTTTTTTTCATAATCAAAAGTAAACCTTGCATATTGTCCGCCTATTTTATTTTTTTCCAGCAGAAATATTTTTAACTTGTAGCATTATAACTAAGAATACATGTATACATTGTAGCTATATTTGGAATAATTTTATATTAAAATTAATTTAAATATGTTAATGAAATAAAATTTTCATATAAAAAATGTTGTTCTAAAAGTGAGATCCGAAAACAAATGACTATGTAACAGAACCCCCTTTTCTCTTTCCCCGAAATGAAATTTCGGTAACGAACGAATCCTGCAACAATTCTTCACGCCTCTCTTAAAAGGCCCCCAGATTGTAGGAGCCCAGAAACACGTACACGGGAAAAAAATACACTTAAGAATAGTACGACAAAGAAATGATTCACCAAATTTCACTATGCACTATCTATCACTGTCACTTGGGAGCTAAGTATTCCACGAATTACTAATTTTATTAAGTAAGTAGATTTAAGTAAGTAGTAAAAGTTAGAAAAATTGTTATATTTTTCTAACTTTACGAAACGAAACGGCAAAGGAAAAGGAAAAAAAAAATACTCAGCCACTGCTACAGCCATATTTCTTTCATTTTTACTTATTGTTTTTTTTTTGTTTGTGGTATTGTTAATCATGATTGTGTCGTTTATTAATCTGTTATTCACGTCAACCTTAGGCCCTGCCAGAATATCAGCGCCGCAGCGGCCTTGGTGTCGTTGTGGCATTGTGCTGAGGCAGGGACCTAGTTGACCTGTTTGTTATCTGTGCTTTTTATTTGTATTTTTTTTATGGTCAATAAACAATTTCTTTCTTTCTTTCTTTCTTTCTGTATTTCTACCAAAACATTGCCAAAATTTTCCCTTCATTACGGGCATCATCAGACTGTTATTAATATATTTTGATCGCAATCAAGATTTACGGTTGATTGTAATCAAAACGCGGCAGTTGCTATAATTTTACAACGAAAATGTTCCTGTCAAGGTTACATTGACAAAGCCTGAAGTTTTACAGTTAATTATACTTAGTTTAATGACATAGCGTATGGTTAGATTGGCAAAGGGAATCAGTGAATCCAACATTGCTGAGTTTCTTGTCGGTTCTTCTTAGTACTAGGTCTTCCATCGTTATACAGGGCGTCCCACGGCTACCTCACACGGAGGGAAAGTATATTAAATATTAAAGATAGCATATTTTACTGAAAGAAGACATCATTTTATTTTTAATAATAACTAGAACTGCATTCACAGATTTTTTTAAAATCGCCTGCTACAACTGGGAATCGAATTCGTGAAATTTAGAAAAAAAAACACGACATGTTTTATGATAACCGTCGAAATTAAAAATAAAATGATGTCTTCTTTCGGTAAAATATCCTATCTTCAATATTTAATATACTTTCTCTCCGTGTGAGGTACCCGTGGAACGCCCTGTATTTGTAAACCGATGGCGTAGCCGTAGTGTTATGACTTTCCTAAGTGCTTGTAACAGTATAAACTTAATAAATGGCATTATTTTTACTTTTCTCATAGGTATAAATTAATTTATGTATGTTAATTATTACTATATATCTAACTATTCGAAGCTCCAATTAATTTAAAACAAAGCAATTAAAATTGCTTATGATTCCAGGTTTCGTACAAACTCACACGCCTTTAACGCTGTTTGAGGTCGAGTTCTACAACATACGCGGACTCCACTCTAACCTCAACGCTGTTCACCACCATCTTAAGACAGCACGGCCAGCATTGTTGTTCCTGACGGAGACACAAATACTTCCGCCTGCTGACACAGGCTACCTTAACTATCCCGGCTACGTGCTTGAATAGTCCTTCAAAGCGAAAGCCGGTGTATGCCTGTATGTTCGCCGGTGTATGCGGATATTTGTTGTCTCCATCTCCGCTGCTTGGAAGATCCCTCCTTCTCCATGTTGGGGGTACACGTCTACTCTGGTCTCCAGGCCAGAATCTACGTCCACTCTACTGATCCCATACTGGCGATGTTGAAACAACTCGACTTTTCGAACTTTTCTTAGTCAGGCAGCAGATGACGCGCATTCGCTCTCAAGCATGACTTGAAGCAACTGGTCGATCAGCCCATCAGGATTCCAGATATTGCAAGTCAAGCGCCTTCATTACTGGACCTTCTGCTCACGACCCATCCACAGGGCTATCAGGTTATGGTAGGAGCTCCCCTAGGCTCCTCGAATCACTGCCTGACATCTGCCAAAGCGCCACAGGCCAAGCTTCTGCGTCCAACAGTGGTAAAACGCTGGATCTGGCACTATGGGTCGGCAGTTTGGGACGGTATGCGTGACTACTTTGCGTCCGTCCCTTGGAAGCAGCCCTGCTTCAGTGACAAGGACCCATCAGCCAGCGCCGTTGCTATTATTGAGGAGATTGTAATGGGTATGGAGTACTATATTCCTCATTCCAATCTCATCAGTAAGGGCACACGTAACCTCTGGTTCAATCACGACTGTGCTGAAACTGCTTCGCGTAAGCAAGCGGCATATCGTGCTTGGATCAGCGCTCTTAAGGATCCCGGGGTCTATCACTAAAAGCAGCCTACAATATTGCTTCCAAGGCCTGTAAGAAGGCTTACATCAGAGCGGATGCCCAGCGCATTGCACGTGTTGGTCACGAACTTATAACGCATCCTACGGGCTCCCGTAGCTATTGGCTTTTGGCCAAGGCCGTGCAAAAGAACTTCTGCCAGCCCTCGCTGCCACCTCTGAGATGCCCAGACGAAACACTAGCTCATAAGTCGCAGGAGAAAGCCGATTTACTAACAAAACTCTTTGCGTCTAACTCCCGAATCGATGATTGCAATGCACTGCCACCATCATTAGTTCATTGTGGCAAAACGATGCCTGATATTAAAATCAGGCAGCGTGAGGTTCGTGCCGAATTGCAATCACTCGACGTCCGGAAAGCTAATGGATCTTTGTGGTGTGTGCAAGCATGCAATGTGAATATATAGATTTTACAGGCAACAACCCTCCTTGCATTTTTTTATAAATCCAATTCTAAATGTCAGTGTCAAATATCACATACATCATCAGTATCAAATAAACCGTCAGCAGTGGTCAAAATTTTTAGTACAAACACTTTTGCCTGTAGAAATTTTAAATAACAAAATCATTCAAGTAATATTTGTTTTGGCTGTTATAAATTAAACGATTTTATTGTGAAAACATCCTTCTCGTATAATTCTTTTAAATGAACATGGATCGTGTTAACTCGTTTTCCAATGTCGGCCTGTTCGAGGAATGGTAAAATTATATATTTAAATCTATTGGAATACTAAATAGACACTTCGCTTTTCAACTGAACTATTCAACAGTATTATTCAATAATATTTAGATACTGAATGTTGATGAGTTTAAAAAGTAAACAGATTCCAGTCTAGGAATTCGAGTCAGATATAACTCTGCCGGGCTATCTGTACCATTAAGCAGTACCATTGATGGTAACTTAACAACGATTCTTGAAGTTATTATACCGATATTCATAACTTATGAATTTTAATTAATACTAAGCAGTGCCCGACTGTTGTTCACACATCGAAATCTTAGCTTTCAACGTCACACACAATTCTTCTTGATATTTTGGAATTCTAAAGTAAGGACATTTTTAATCCAATCGCGTACATTAGCACGCGTCACGTTTCGTGCCTTCAGCCTACTTAACTCTAAATTTAACTTGATCTCTAACACAGGTTGCTTTTTATACAACCGACCAATAAAGCTTAACACACTACTATTTGAAGTATGAAAAAAAAATGTAATATTTTTTTCGACTTTTTTTTTAGATAAAACACTTGAGATAAATATATCTTATGTATTTTTATATTTATATATATATGGTTGGTTTCAGATTACAGAGTAAGGCGCCGGGGCTTGTTCACGTTGCTGTTCCTCGCCAGCCACATGGTGAATGAAGTGTCAGCAACAATGTCCGTCGACCAATGGCAGAGAACCATACTTGGCCACAACGTATGAGATATAGATTCTTCCGTTACTCTCAAGGGTCTAAAGCAGTGACAGTGATCCTATTCGTTTGAAATTTAAAGGCGTTGGTTAACGGCCGGTTTTCCGCCGGTTCGAGGCACGGTTTCTACCCGAGCCAGTGCCGGCTAGGCTTGTTCACGAGCGCGGTTTATACAGGTCGCGGCACGTCACTCAAGCGCTGAACAAAACGCAGAGGGGATAGATGCGAATGGGGGTGGGACTGGAGAGCCAATCGGCGCAACGCACGCCCACCCGCGCACCTCGTTTCCCCCTAAGACATCTTAATTTTTACTTCTGCGCAATAACAGTCAGCGCTAGAGTTTCGTGCCGCGACTTATACCTAACTGACGACCGGACGTAGACACGGTGTAAACTGTGCCTAGACCCAGGTAGAAATAATTTCGTTAACAAGCACCTTAAAGCTTAAAAATCTATATATATAAAACTCAAAGGTGACTGAAATAGTGATCTATCAACGCACAGCCCAAACGACTGGACGGATCGGGCTGAAATTTGGCATGCAGGTAGATGTTATGACGTAGGCTATCCGCTAAGAAAGGATTTTGATCAATTCTACCCCGAAGCGAAGCGAGGGCGGGCCACTAGTAAGCAATAAGCAGTAAGATTAAATGTCAAAAGCTTTGTTTATCAAACATTTATGGGTTATTGTACGGAATTGATAAGCTTGTAATAGACTTTTTAGTACGACGCTAATTTTAAAGTTAAAAATTAACGCGTAATTTTTAACTTTAAAGTTAGCGTCAGTGTTCGCTGTAAGGCTGTAAGTAATAGAAATATCGAAATTAAATACATTAAATTGATTACATTAATAATTTATATCGTCATCTTCTCTTTATCTTTATAATAATAAATTTATTGAAAATATGTGGCTTGGCCGTTTTGTTACTACAATGTTGTATAACAGAAAAGTAATGACCTAATGTAGCGAAGTATGTACTTAGACTAAATGTTGTTAGTATAGGTTGTGTTAAGATTGTAAAGTTAGGCCTTGTTGAGTTAATTTGTGTAGTGTTAAAAGCTTAGCTTATCACTTTTTTTATATATATAGATAGGTCCGACAAATGACTTCACCCCACCTGGTGTTAAGTGATGGTGAAGTCCAGACGTGAAGATAGCTGGTAAAGCAGTTCTACCTGCCACACCAGCCATCCTCACCTTGCCGGCCTGCATGTTGCTTCTTCACGCCTCTTTTAAAGGATCCCACATATAAGATATAAGATTTATCACTTTAATAATAACTCTTTGACATTGCGTGTTATATGATCTCGTCTAGGCAACACTTGCAAGAACATTTTTTTGGCAGGATTTCCTTTGTCACTATGTTCACTTTGACCTCTGACTAGCTTTGACGACCTCCGTGCCTGAGTGGTTTGTACGCCGGGTTTCATGGTGTCGGCTTCTCACGAGGGGTTCAAATCCCGTTGGGCAGATGTTTAAGTGATGAATACAAGCATTTGTACTACAGTCATGGATGTTCAATATGTATTTCTATATAAATATAACTTATTGTTGTAATCAGTATTATGTATTCTATCCGTTACCCTAGTATCCCATAACACAAGCCTACAGTGCTTACTTTGGGGCTAGGCTACTTGGTGTGAGCATTGTTGTTTTTTTTGGGCTAGGTTAATTTTAATTGGTGGTTTAAAAAAAATATTCACTTCTTTTTACAGTTCAGCGTGTCTCGGGCCCAATATAACTTAAGTAGAGAAGGCGACTGTAATGTCATGACCGGAGTGCGCTCCTGGCTGTATGCTCACGAGGATGCGCAGGTAATCCAGTTATAATAATATTATAAAGTTGAAGAGTTTATTCCGGCATGATTTTCTAAACCCAAAACTAAATTTAATATCAGTCGCTCCTTTTCATACTGTATAGAGTATGACAACGAAGAAGTTGAAGAGTTTGTTTGTTGTTTGGTTGAACGTGCTACACTCAGAAACTGCATATTTAAATTTTACAAATTTTTTTTTTAAAGAAAATATAACTAGAAATAATTCCACCAATCCAATCCAATTATGCTACCGCGGCCCTCACGGACCGCGTCGAAATTCTTCTAGCCATTCTTAAGCTGCAAGGCAGCGCCATCTCTTTGCATTATAGGTAAACCACAATGTCAAATTAATACTTTTATAAATATTAAACATTTGAAAGAAGAAATTGCAATTATAGCGCCATCTCTTCGCACTCGCTGCCTTGCAGCTTGAGAATGGCTAGAAGAATTTCGACGCGGTCCGTGAGGGCCGCAGTAACATAATTGGTCAGTGCATTCGCCCGGATTGCGAAGGGTGCGGGTTCGAGTCCCGTCTGCTGCCAGGTCCGCGTGGAATCTTTTCTAGTTATTTCTTTAGATTTAAACATCAAGCAGTTACATGCTTTGAAATAATAAAAATTATAAATATTTTTTTGATAGATAGGCCATTTATGGAGAAAGGTTATATAACAAGAACGAAAACGGAAAAAAAATCCTTTTCAAAGGTTTCGTTGCGTGCGCTGCGTAAATAGTTCAAGTTACACAAAAATCATGTATCACGGAATTGTTTCCTTTTAAAATTTCTATAAAAAAAAGTTCGCGACACCAAATGTTCATCTTTCAAGTTGGACTCACTATAATCTTTTTCCTCAAATAACCACATTTATTGACTGTTGGTGACATAAAGTTTACCAGGTCAGCTTATTTTTAATAATGTGTTTGCGCTGTATTCTTTTGAGGAGCTCGATGACTCAAGTGGTTAGCGCGTTCGGCTGCAATCGTTGAAGTTAAGCAACTTTCACAATGGTCAGTCATTGGATGGGTGACAAAAAAATCTTCTACCTCGAGTTCCTCCGTGCTTCGGAAGGCATGTAAAGCCGCTAGTCCCGGCTGCATCTGCAGTCGTTAGCCCCCGCCAATCTGTACCCTTAGCACGAGTTTGAGCTCACGAAAACTATCATAGTTTTCGTAAATTATGTTTCTATGTCCATTTTGGTGAAAAGTAACCAAATATACTTAAAATTTAATAAGAAACAAATGATTTAATGATAGAATTTAAACACTGTTTATTTGTATTGAAACGAAAACAATAAAATCAGTACTCCTACCTAATACGGTGCGAGCTCACGAAAACTATCATAGTTTTCGTAATTGTAAAACTCGTACTAAACCACACTGGGCCCGCGTGGTGAGTCATGACCCAATCTGCCTATTCCATCCATTGGGAAGGCCTGTGCTCCAACAGTAGGGACATTAATAGGCTGATGATGATAAATGATGATGATGATTCTTTTATTCGCAAAGCTTAGCAAGTTTGATTGCCTGATAATGATGATGTTTCCTTCGTAGGTGATGGTGGCGAGTGTGCTCGTGGTGGTGGGGTTGTGGTGGCTGGTTCGCGCTGTTCTGACGTTGGTGATCAACCTCGTGTGTCCCCTGCTCGTCGTGTTGCTGGCTGTGGTAAGACGCTGATTTTCAGTAGCTTTCTTTATAGTTATAATTTTTTTTTGAGCATGTAACTGCTCGATGTTTAAATCTAAAGAAAATATAACTAGAAAAAATCCACGCGGACCAGGCAGCAGACGGGACTCGAACCCGCATATATTTCTTCTTTCAAATGTTTAATACTTGAAAAAGTATTCATTTGACATTGTGGGTTATCTACAATGCGAAGAGATGGCGCTGCCCAGGCGAATGCACTGACCAATTATGCTATCGCGGCCCTCACGGACAGCGTCGAAATTCTTCTAGCCATTCTTTCTTTTTGCTTTCTTTATGTTAAACCGGTGGCATACAGGCGTACAGACCGTCTGATAAGAAGCGGCCCCATAGCCTTTACATAGACGCTTGCCATACATAAAAAGAGTGTACTCCTTCCTTAAAGGCCGGCATCGCATTTGTGATACTCCTGGTGTTGCAAGTGTCCATGGGCGACGGTGATCATTTACCATCAGGTGAGCCGTCTGCTCGTATGCACCCTATATCATAAAAAAAATATATATAAAAAAATCACTCGCGCCTTTGCCCACCCTGACCCAATCTCCTGACTTCATACTGGAATCATTCTCAACGTCAGAAACAAAATACAACCAAAAGATAGTGCTATTTTATTGTGGTCTTCTGTAAGGTGGAGATTGCTGTAAATTGGTGTCGAATCCTATTCAAGGCAAATAAATTTAAACAAATTTTCTTGTTTGTATTATTAAATTATTATAAGACAAGTGTTATACAGCGTAAGTGCTTGCACAGACTGTAAATAAGTTTAATTTGTGTATAAAAACATGTCTCCTTAAAAAAGGTTACTATACTGCTTAAGATTTCATAAATGAGAAGGCACCTTGGGTTTAATATAATAGACTAAGTTGTTTTACTTTGCTAATTTGGTTGAAAATTGTTTAATCGCCACTTCTTAATTTGAAATTGTACCTAGCCATACTTAACTTTTATTAATTAATAAATTCAAAAAAAAAATCAAAATTCAATATCGTTTATTCAGTCTAGGCTGTTACAAGCACTTGTGAATGTCGAAAAGCTACGCCATCGGTTCGCAAATCTACGGCGGGAGACCTTGTACTGAGAAGAACCGGCAAGAAACTCAGCAAGGGCTGTTTTTTTCTCCCTGTATTATATACAGAGTCGTCAATTTGAAAAATGACTTCGATATGAGATAACACTTGAAGTCACTTTCCACTACAAATGTAAATGATAAAACAATTATGACTATAAAATAAAAAATATAAAAAACAGATTTAAAAATAAACAAGTTTAGGAATGCCGCGTCCTACTGTTTCGGCATAAAATAATATTAATGTGATGAAAGTTGACATCAACACATGTTTTAAATTTTTGATGTCATCTTACAATTGACGACTCTGTATGAAACAAAACAGGGAGAAAAAAATAGCCCTTGCCTCAGCAAGAAACTCATTTCTTGCCGGTTCTTCTCAGTACAAGGTCTCCCGCCGTAGATTTACGAACCGATGGCGTAGCGTTTGACTTTCACAAGAGCTTGTTACAGCCTAGACTGAATAAATGAGTTTGAGTTTGAAAACGCAGGCGCGGGGCGGCCGCGTCGCGATCCTCTCAAACATAAAAAAATCTCGTGAAAATTTTGCTAGAATTAATAAAACATCTAGCAGATACAGGCTTAAAAATTAAAAAAATATATATAAAATCTTATTTGAGTGTCCATTTGAGTGGTCTAGAGGCTCCAGACGAAAAGAAGCCTCCCCCCAAGGAAAGATGCCATACGCCTAGATACCTCTAGAGACACTCGCCATTTCACAGCTTTAGGTCCCCTTTGGATCTCGCCGTCCCTAAATCCTGTGACGATACAAAGACCATCTACGACAAACATTCGAGTGGTCAATAGGCTCCAAACGAAAAGAAGCCTTCCCCCAAGGAGAGATGCCATCTGCCTAGATACCTCTAGAGACACTCGCCATTTCACAGCTTTAGGTCCCCTTTGGATCTCGCCGTCCCTAAATCCTGTGACGATACAAAGACCATCTACGACAAACATTCGAGTGGTCAAGAGGCTCCAGACGAAAAGAAGCCTTCCCCCAAGGAGAGATGGCATCCGCCTAGATACCTCTAGAGGCACTCGCCATTTCACAGCTTTAGGTCCCCTTTGGATCTCGCCGTCCCTAAATCCTGTGACGATGCAAAGACCCTCTTTAATAAACACTAAAAAAAACTGTCCATAGCGGGCACGCAGCCGCGTCGATTGGCGCGGCCGGCATGGCATAGGAGCATGCGGCTAAATCAAAAGATACAACAACACGAACAAAATCGTGAGCGAAACATGTCCAAAAGGTACATTGGACGATTCAAGAGCTCCGTCGCATGATCGCGTGTTCAAAAACAATATAAGCCAATGGTAATTTAAACATTGAAAGTCTTTATTTCCTTTAACCCGGCGAGCGTAAGGTTGGGTGTGGTACACCCAGACCTAGAAAAATCGATTAATATTTTAATAATGAATTGTTGATACGCTTTGTGCGCTGGAGTAGCTGCGCGGAGGGAGATACGGAAGCATCCCTTGCTACTGTTTCAGTCGACCACCGCCCGGCGTATGGTGTGGATGAGGTTGAAAGCTGTCAGCGGGTGCGTGAAACCCGCCTTACGCTACTTGTAAAGAATATGAACAAACAAATTTTGTTTTATTTGTAATTTTATGGCTTTTTTTCATGCTTAAAATCTAGAATGGCTTACGAAGATAATCAAAATAAATTATTACGTCTTTTCAAAGAAGCTGAAGTTAGTTCTTCCGACGAGTCTAGTAGTGACCAAGATATTGATAATGTCAGCGAAAGAAGTTTTGAAAGTGACACAGAACAGGAAATGGATGACGAAGGACAGCATGAAGGATTGATAGAGAATGAATGATGATAATGTGAAATATGTCCTACAAAAAAAGACCGCAAAACGAAATACGTTTGTTGTTGTGCAACCGTTATTTATGTATGGAACATGCCATTTTCGTCTGTGAAAACTGCACAAGATCTCAAGACGAATAAGTATTTTTTTATTAGTTTTATTATCCATTTTAAGTGTTATTTTGTTCTTATGTTGAGTCTATTTGAAGATAAAATTGTGATTTTTGTTTTTGTTTTCATATTTTTCATAAAATGTCATAAACATGTGCCATTACTAATAATTTTAAGTTGTTATTGTTATTTTCTTAAATAAATAACATTACTAAATTATTTGTTGTAATTTCTCTTATAATTAAGTTATAAATATAACTAAATCTCAGTTTAATATTCAAGAAAATAGATATTTAAAATAAAAGTGTATAATAACCACACAATCACGATCTGGGTGTAATACACCGGGTTAAAGTCCTTTAATGCATACTGTATAAGGTCTTAATTAAAACGTTTTTAATATCGTTGGCCGTAGCGCTTTCATGCAAGTGGCCGCAGTGAGTGAGCAGCAACAAGCGGCAAACGACAAAGAAAAGTTTTACTAGAAAACAAAAATCCATGCAGACCAGGCAGCGGAAGAGACCGCATATATTTCTTCTTTCAAATGTTTAATACTTGAAAAAGTATTCATTTGACATTGTGGGTTACCTACAATGCGAAGAGATGGCGCTGCCTTGCAGCTTAAGGCTACGAAAATTTCGACGCGGGCATCAGGGCCGTGGTAGCATAATTGGTCAGTGCATTCGCCCGCATTGAGAAGGGTGCGGGTTCGAGTCCCGTCCGCTGCCTGGTCCGCGTGGATTTTTTTCTATTAAAACTTTTCTTTAGATTTAAACATCTAGCAGTTAAATGCTTAAAAATAAATAAAAACCTAATGCATTTCCAGCCAGTATTGCCAGATCATTCCACTTTTCCGCTTACCCCTGCTTTTTTGACAAAGGTTCCCCGTTTCACTTTTCTGCTTTTATAAAATCACCTATTTTCCTCCACTTTACCTGATTTTGATTTACTCATCTGGCGACACTGCTTCTAGCTAACCACGCGTGTTGCCGTGCCCTCTATTACAAATAAGTGACGTCGTACGTCTGGCCAACCACTAAAAGTAATATTTGTTTACCTATAAAAAAGGAAAAAAATAATTGTGTGATTTCAAGAGTATCACGAAACAGGAATGAATATTGACAGAAAATTATGTATTTCAAGGGTCATACATTAAAAATCGCATCTTCTTCTTCGGCGCTACACTCTTGACAGAGTGGTCGTGGTCGTCACATCAGGGTTGGTGGCGCGCTTCACAATACGCCGCCATTCGTCCGGCACTGCGGCCTTTCTAGTGCACTCGTGAAGTGGACCGTTCAGTGCCGCTTTTATCTAGTCAGTCCAGCGCATTGGTGATCTGCCGCGTGTTCTTACGCCCTCGACTTTGCCCTGCACCACCAGTCGTTCCACTGACGCATCTTCTCGGCGTGAGATGTGGCCAAAGAAGGTTAGAATGCGACCTTGTACGATGGAAGACAGACGTTGTTTGATGGACAGTTCCTGGAGGATGGATGCATTGGTTCGGAATTGTGTCCACTGTATGCCAAGCATTTTCCTCCAGCACCACATTTCTAGAGCGTCTATCTTCTTTTTCTCACTCTCTCGCAAGGTCCACGTCTCAGCACCATAAAGGAATATGGAAACACTAATGCCCTGACGAGTCGTGTTTCGCAAAAATCGCATTATACTTAAATTATTTCATAACCCTTCATATAAGGCAACACGGAAGAGCGTAGGGAGAATTCATACATTTTTTGGTTACTCAGGTTTGTGTGCCGCAGCTGCGAGCACCGTTGCTCGGCCAAAACTACCCGGCCTTGGCCAACCTCATGAGGAGTATTCTGTTGAGGATGGCCGATAACATCAAGACTTCATGAAATATATCAGGTATTTTGTTTATTATTTTAAAGCATGTTACATTACAGTTTAAAAAAAATCCACGCGGACCAGGTAGCAGACGGGACTCGAACCCGCACCCTTCGCAATCCGGGCGAATGCACTGACCAATTATGCTAGCGCTTTAAATATATCAGGTACCTATAATAATGCTATTTTGTAATAATTACAATTTTTCAGTTTAAATCTAAAGAAATAAAATATACTAGAAAAATATTCATGCGCACCAGGCAGCAGACGGGACTCGAACCCACACCCTGCGCTATCCGGGCGAATGCAGATTTAAATATCTAGCAGTATAATGCTTAGAAAATAGAAAAAAAATAGGTGCGTGTACTTATGTAGGCGCGTGAGAAGTTATCCTTCTTTGGCATCGTTTAAAATTAGTTTTTAATTGCATGCAAATAATTAATTACAATAAATTAATAAAAAGTCTGGAAAAGGACACAGTCAATAAAGTTCAGTTTTAATTTGAAAAAATAAATAAATAATCAAAATATTCAATTAAAATCGCTACTGAATATAATTTATTAGAACATATGTGATTTGCACTTGTATGAAACTCAAACACGTATTCCGAATATACAAACTAGAAACATGTGGATAAATATTATAAATGTGAATACCTATAACTGTTACTTTATTACAAAAAATAAAGATGTGGTTTTTGGTTCTACTACACCAATGGTCAAGAGATGGCGCTGTAGTCTTCTGAATCGCGCTTTGGTTCCGTTGTTCCAGATTAATAAATACTTTTGATAGGCCTTCACAGTGCAGTCGTTAGCACCCACTAAATAGAGATTCTATTTCTATTTTGTTTGTAGATTTTCTTAATGTGCGGTAAACACAAAAGTAACAGCATGAAGCAACTTCATGCTGTTATTTTTTTGTGTTACAGTGATGCGCGCGCATCTTAAAATTTCACTCTCATCATTTTTTCATAACGCGCCTAAAGAAGTATAACTTCAAAAACATAACTGCAATTGATATTTCTTCTTTCAAATGTTTAATACTTGTAAAGGTTGACATTGTGAGTTATCTACAGTGCGAAGAGATGGCGCTGCCTTGCAACTTATGAAACACTAGAAAGAATTCAACACAGCCGTCAGAGCCGCGGTAGCATAATGGTCAGTGCATTCTCCCGGACAGCGCAGGGTGCGGGTTCGAGTCCTGTCTGCTGCCTGGTCCACGTGGAATTTTTCTAGTATTTTTTTTAGATTTAACATCTAGCAGTTTTAATGCTTAAAAAAATATCACTTTGTTTATCGTTGAGGAGCTCAATGGCGCATGTGGTTAGCGTGTTAGTCATGCAATCGTAGAATTAACTAATTTTGGTCGGCCTTGAATTGGTGAACATAAACTTCCTCTATCTGTCAAATGTCGCTTGAAAAGTACGATTTGCAAAAAAAAATACTTGGAATTCTTTTTTAGCACTCCACTCATTGAGTTTTGTCCGTGCTTCGGAAGGCACGTTAAGCTGTAAGTCTCGGCTGCATCTGCAGTCATAAGTATCGCTAATCCGCACTGAGCCCTCATGGTGGGTCAGCCCAATCTCCCTATTTCATCCGTAGCGAAGGCCTGTGCCCCAGCAGTGGAGAAATTAATGTGATAGTAGTGATAATACACTACGTTTATCCTTAATGTATACTTCAATAGAGGAGCTCGATGAGCTCGATGGCACAAGTGGTTAGCGCGTTCGGCTGCGATCGTTGAAGTTAAACAACTTTCGCAGTGGTCGGTCATTGGATGGGTGACCAAAAGTTTACTATCTCGAGCTCCTCCGTGCCTCGGAAGGCACGTTAAGCCGTTGGTCCTGGCTGCATCTGCAGTCGTTAGCACCCACCAATTCGCATTGGGCCCGCGTGGTGGGTCATGACCCAATCTCTCTATTTCATCCGTAGCGAAGGTTGTGCCCCAGCAGTGGAGAAATTAATGTGATAGTAGTGATAATACACTACGTTTATCCTTAATGTATACCTCAATGATGCCACGTTTCCTGTCTAGGGCACAACTACGATATTTTAATAATCATTATGTAGTCTCGGCTTACAGAACAAAACGCAGATAGATGGATGGATGGAAGTGCGGCCACCAAAGCAAATACAAAATCAAAAGTAAAGACTTTTTGTCTTTGTGAACAGTCTTTACAATGTTTGAACAAGGCGGCACAGTTTTGATAAAAAGTTAATATTCACAAAACCTATCCATAACGCGACATGTTGTAGCCTTAGTATATAGCACACTAACGAAAATATCGACGGATGCAAAGTAAAAACGGACATCAGCAAAATAGCAACTTTACAGGAGAGCGAAAAGATCAATAATTCTGGAAATTTTATAATAATCTATTTATACTCTTATAATATATATTATGCTAGTTTAGCTAATTTCTTGAAAATTTACGAGATGTAGCAGATAGCCGTTCTTACATCGTACTTTAAAAAATGCTAACTGAGCCAACTACCAGTTGGTCGTGTATACTCCGTCTAGTTATACATACCATCCGTATATATACATAACGTCCGTTCGTATAGTTATACATAGCAGCCTCAGTATCAAGGCTATTATATTTTTTAGTTTTAAAAGCTCATCCGTTTCTTTGATGTCCAGTTATTTTCTTATTCTTCCTAATTGCAGTTTGCATCGTTCTTTATTCATTTTGAAATTGTAAGGATTAATACAAATGCAGGATAGAATAACACCTCGAAATTGCTGCCGTTAAAGAAAAAAACTTTTCTTAAACCTAAAAAGGTACGCGCAGGTGACACAATGAGTTTCTGTAATGGGCCTTAACATTGTTTTTATATTTTATTGTGTTAAATCCACAAAGAAAAACGCTGTAGAAACTTTGTTAAAGAATAAATAAATAAATAGATTCCACGCGGACTAGGTAGCAGACGGGACTCGAACCCGCACCCTTCGCAATCCGGGCGAATGTACTGACGAAGAGATGGCGCTGCCTTGCAGCCTAAGAATGGCTAGAAGAATTTCGACGCGGTCCGTGAGGGCCGCGGTAGCATAATTGGTCAGTGCATTCGCCCGGATTGCGAAGGGTGAGGGTTCGAGTCCCGTCTGCTACCTGGTCCGCGTGGAATTTTTTTTAAACATCAAGCATGTAACATGCTTTAAAATAATAAAAATTGTAAATAAATAGATATTCATCACCCGAAATCCTATGTTCTTTTTCATTATATTGCTGTACAAAAAATCTTTATAGTATATGCTCTAAGCTTGTAACGTACTGATGCCAGTTTGTATTCCCTTTTGACCTGGTTTTTGCTTCGGTGGCCGCACTTGCGTGTTCCGTGCAGTTCATCGGCCTTTTGTTCTGTAATCTGAGCCTGTGATATTAATTTATCCCCATTTTTTCAGGTCAGTGCTCATGTAAGAAGAAAACTTTATCAAATAACAAAATATAAATATTGGATTTAAAAAAAAATGTTACCCCTTTTGTGCTGTGAGAATAAGTAGGTACAAATACCTAATAAAACGTTTATAATTTTGTTTATTATTTTCACTTCCGCGGTGGGCTTACGGATGCTGCGGCGTTGCCGTCGGCCTAAGCATGTAAAAAAATATTTGATACACAAATTACTGACATACAAGCATAATAAGAGGAGCTCGATGGCGCGGCTGGTTAGCGCGTTCGGCAGCGATCGTTGAAGTTAAGCAACTTTCGCAGTGGTCGGTAATTGGATGGGTGACCAAAAGTTTACTATCTCGAGCTCCTTAGTGCTTCGGAAGGCACGTTAAGCCGTTGGTCCCGGCTGCATCTGCAGTCATTAGCACCCGCCAATCCGCACTGGGCCCGCGTGGTGGGTCATGGCCCAATCTCCCTATTCCATCCATAGGGAAGGCCTGTGCCCCAGCAGTGGGGACATTAATAGGCTGATGGTGATGGTGAAACATAATAATGTTTGTTTTCCTTCCATGATTTTTGCCGCAGTCGAATAAAAAACAATCTTCTAAAACCCTATTTATTTACCCTTAAAACAGAGAGATAATTTCAGTGCAATTCAAGCATCACCGTTGACCTTAGGCCGAGGTTTTTCATTCCAAATCAACAGCAAACTTAACACTTAAAATGATAAGGAATATAATTGTAAATTCCTGTAAAATGATACCAATTCCCTCTTCCTTTTTTGTCTTTGTAATTTTTTTTACAATGTTTAGAAAGACCATTTTTAGGGAACGAATAAAAATCGCGTGTGTAAGTAATTCTTAATTTAAGAACAAAGCATTCAAATTTTCATGGTGACTGTTTTAAAATTATCAAATTCTGGCAACGCGGCGGCGTGTAAGGATTCACGTCAGTCAGCCAGCACGCATCAAATGTTTACATTTCCCCATTGCTTTTCTGTTAGCTCTTAACAATGATAAATGAATATGTAAGCAAAAATTTTAATACACACCGCCCGAGATATACTTATGACTGTGTAATGTAAACCGCACGCCTGTTAGATGTTGGATAATTGAAATTTGAAAAGCGGACGTGTATATCTTATATATAAAATTCTCGTGTCACAATTGTAAGTTGGGGGTCGGTTTGCACATAAACTCGTTCAACTTTCAGCACTTTATTTCACAAAAACTCAGCACTGACTGCCCTCTCCGGTGTCAAGTTCGTGCTTTTATAGAATATTGAGGTAGTATCGTTTCAACACTTTTTATCGGCACCGAAACTGACAGTCGGTCATAACAAAGAAATATTTATTTAATACATCTTATAACTAACAATATAAAAAACAAACAAATTGTTATATTCTAATAAATTTGACATGAATGCGATTTTAATAATTATTAATAAAAATAAAGCAATAGAAAGGACAATGTTAAAATTGGCCTAAGAACCAACATCAATTTGGCATTTATGTTAATTCTTAGTATATTTTTTGCGATAATTATCAGTATTTAGATTGTGACGGACACTTCCAGTTAAGCTAAATTAAAAAGTTAATAAATAATCTGAGACAATAAATACCATTTTGTATGTATAATCTATGACAGCGCTGCAAACAAAAAACACTTTCTTCCTAATGCCGGCACTTCACTTGGCTATTCGTATTTGCTATTTAAAAACATGACATCAGTCTGTCCTTTTCATTTCTTATTAAGCATGACAAGGACAAACTGTTGTCAAGGGAAGGGCCGGCATAAACTCGATACTTTGTGGTTGTGGTGCAGGCAGTTTGTATTCGTAGTAATCTGTGGCATTCGTGCATTCTCGTCAAAGAGTACTTTTTGTACACGGAAAATTCTCGTTCGGATTACCTGTTGTGTGTGTTTATTTGCGATTGTTTTTCCTTTAATTTCACTATTACTATTTCGGCTATCTAATATGCCATCGATGTAACCAAAGAGCAGCCTTATTACCAACTGCTAGTGAACCTGTGCCACAACATCCTGAAAGGACGTACTGCCAAATTATTCAAGAGCACCTGATACACATCCACGCAGCATATTTACACAATATACATGTGTTAAACAAATAAATACAATATGATTCAATTATGTGAAAAATAGTCAATAAATAATAAGAAGCAAAACTATTGTTTTAATTTTATTCATGATTCCTACCTAACCAAGTTTATCCTAATAGTAATTCTTTAAAATCGCACCGAATAAAAGGAATTAGTTGTAATAATATTAATTCACTTCATACTGAGTTCATACTAAGTTCATAGGTTGACCTATGTTTCACTGAATATTAAACATAACCTCAAAAAAAAATTAGTTTTCCAAATAATTTAAGTTCTCAGAAGTGTCCGTCAATAATCTTTGTTTTTACAGTCATTTACTTGCGATTTCGAACCTAGAAAATAATATTTCATGATTGTTGGTTCTTAAGCTAACTATGTATGGACGCAGAACAATGTCCTTTAACAATTCATTGTAATATAGTGCCACGTACAAATGTGTGGTCAAATCAGCAATCTATTGAGGTGAAAATTATAAATTCTTACACCATGTAAGTTACCATACTCCTGCGAAACGGCTTCATTGATTTTTATGAAATTTTATTTGCATGTTCAGTAGGTCTGAGAGTCTGCTACTATCTATTTTTCATATCCCTAAGTGACAAGGGTTGTCCTCCCCAATTTAAAAAAAAATTTTGGACAAAAATTTTTTTTTTGTTCGTCATTCAACAACTCAAAATTTTCACCCTTCTACTACCAGCCCCTATATTTATGGCGGTACAAAGTTCGCTGGATCACCTAGTAAAAAAATATAATACTTCAAGAGCCCTTTCACATTTTTTGCAAAAAAACGTATTTTTGAGCGCCTTATTTACCCCCTTAGAAAAGATTTTGACTATTTCCAATAGAAGTTAACAGTAGAATTATTCTTCCTTTTGAAGGTTAATGTAGTCTTTGCAAATACTATTTTCTTCTTTTGTACTGATCGTTCTACTGCAGCTAGTTTACAGAAATAACGATAATATATATGCACAACTTCAAACGCCTGAATCTCTCAATAATGTTCAATAAATTAGATAAAATTAATTACTACGACATCAGAAATATGTTTTTGTTGTAACATAATGTATTAGAATTTTGATTTTCTATCTCGTTAATTATCAAAAAAAACATCTAACCTTCATGAGTTTTCCCAAAAAATAATGCAGGTTTACCTCGTATTTTGATATTGAATTAAATAGAATTACTATCAAATTTTTTCATAAAAGTAATCTACTACTATTAAACAACTGAAATATGTATACATTTTTATAATTAATTCATTAACAATTATTTTATAAGACTCTAAACATCACCCGTAAAATGTAATATATACTAGTGCAAATCTACCTACGCGCCGTTTAGTACGGCAGCGGTGCAATATTGTAAAAGGGCTCTTAATTACCTAGCTTAAAACGAAAATAAACTCGAGAGACTCGCAAAAGTTTTGTATCATATTGTTACTATAACATACAACGAAAATAAGCTTGAGGGACTCCAAAACTTTTATACCATCAGATTTACATTTGTTTCACGGAAATGTGAACAATGATCATGTTCCTAATGGGTATTTAATAGGGTATAGATTTTGATTTGGTTGTTCTACCGAAATACACAACATAATGATGAATATCCACTTTTTATGGACTCTATAAACATTAGTAAATAACGAGAGATCGTTTTCTAAAACTTGTCAAATACCCTATTTTCACTAATGGCTCTCCCTTTCAGATTTTGCCCCAATACTCACCAACTGTCATTCTACTACTATATTATTTAATTAATCCCGTTTTGCCACCGATATCTCAAGGGTTTTTAAGTTTCAACAAAATCCTTTGTCGCTCTCTCCTAGGTCATTAGAAAGTCTAACTCAACCTACAACCCTACAGGGAATGCTAACTCAAAAGTAATAGATAAGATAGTTTATTTACTTCAAATTTAACTGCCAGATTTTAAAAGCTTGGGCATTGGCTATCCGGAAAGCGGAGGACACTGCTGAGGTCCATCCGTGAACTTTGCCAGAAACGTAATCTTATAGTCATCGTCAAGTTTATTTATTTATTTAATTCAAGACCTAAATCCACAGCATTTTATTAATATAATACAGGTTTAATAATAAAGTTGATCTTAACGCCAATTACGGATTTTCATTTTCTAGTTATTACGCGAGCGCGCTCGTGTGTGTGTGTGTGTGTGTGTGTGTGTGTGTGTGTGTGTGTGTGTGTGTGTGCGTGTGTGTGTGCGTGCGTGCGAGTGTGTGTGTGTGTGTGTGTGTGTGTGTGTGTGTGTGTGTGTGTGTGTGTGTGTGTGTGTGTGTGTGTGTGTGTATTTCATTTTTTAAGTACTTTGCAATCCAAAGACATCAGACATGAGTTTTGTGCATAGTTGGTAAGTTTTTAATGTATGGAGCCCCTTAGGCACTGTGCCCTAAGCAATGTGACGGAAAAGTGATTGTCCACCTGCATGTAGCATGACTCTGGCATGCCAATCTATGATCCCACCAGGGTAACATGACAGACACTTTTCAGGGTACAAAGGCACTCAAGACAATGTCGTCTGATGAAGATCAAGGTGCTCTTGCTTATTTATCACAAAATTTAAATATTCAAGACGCTTTTGGGTACAGCTTATGTGAAAAAAAAAACGGGTTGCACTCCGGGAGTGCCGGCAGAAGTGAAAACTTGAATATTAACTGCATCTGCAGTCGTTAACACCCACCAACCGCACTGGGCCCGCGTGGTTGGTCATGGCCCAATCTCCCTATTCCATCCATAAGGAAGACCTGTGTCCCAGCATTGGTGACATTAATAGGCTGATGATGATGATATACATATTTCATTTACTAGCTATAAGAGAAAGAGAGAAAGAAAATGTGCGCGTGCACTGCTTTCCCTTACTTATATCCTCCACTAAACTCCCGTTCGCCTCGCCTGAACACAGTTTTCGTAACGCGTAACGCATTCGCCAGCTTACCCCCCAATTCAAGCGTGCGTAAAGATGTTACGCTTCAAGAACTTTTCAGTGGAATTTACAGTAATTGGATGCCTGTTGATGATGATAGATATTTTGTTTTGTTATTAGTTTTTTAAATTATCTTCTTTTCCTATACATATCAGCTTTATTACATTTGAACAGGCTGCGTTGTCCCATATTGTTCTCGCGTTACCCACCTGCAGCATTGTTTACGATGCGAGGGCAGGGCATGGGTATAAAGAAAATTTCAATAAAACGCCAGAAACGTACATTTTATTCCGTTTGTAATGGGGTGGAGTAATGAAAGCGTCTGCGGGCGATTGTGTCGTAAAATCTTCGGAATGTAATATCATCCGGTCCAATTTCGTTTAAGTTCATCGCGCGCGGGGAGTGTTTGGGGATCAAGGTGTTTATTATAAATATATTTAATAAACAACTTGTTCCCCTATGAAGTGTCGTATAGGCGGGTCGTTGCGTTCCTTAGAAAATGGCTGAGCGAAGCGATGGCTGGTTACATATTTATTATTGTAATCTATACTTATAATAAATCTGTAGAGAGCTCAATTCTGTACATGAAATATATTTTCAAATTAACTATCAGGGGGTGATTAGTGATCGATACTGATGCCAAAAATGCAATCAGTAAAATTTTTGTCTGTCTGTCTGTCTGTGTGTATGTTCCTTATAGAAACAAAAACTACTCGACGGATTTTAACGAAACTTCATACTCCTGCATATCAACGCACAGCCCAAACCACTGGACGGATCGGGCTGAAATTTGGCATGTAGGTAGATGTTATGACGTAGGCATCCACTAAGAAAGGATTTTGATCAATTCTACCCCCAAGGGGATAAAAGAGGGAAAGAAAGTTTGTATGAAACTTTGTCAATTTTAAACCGATCGGACTGAGACTGCATGCAGGTATAAGAAGAATAATAGATGAATGTCATTGTGTATAATACAAGCCTGAGAACAAAAACTGTAGTCTACGCTTTATCTCTACACCGAAGCGAAGCGAGGGTGGACCGCTAGTGATAAATAATTATTAAATTTAGATTGTATTTTACGTTACACAATTCGTATTTATACTGTATGACACAGCAATCAAAATGTGAGTGAACATTTATTATTTCTTTGATAAAGATTTAATGGCGGTGTGGATTCTGGTATGGTTTTCTAGACCTGAACTTGGTTTTGCAGCGGTGTATCCTTGTCATTCTCTATACAGACTGGAAAGGGGGGACTGATGTTGGATTTGGTTTAGGGTTTGGAGACTAGTGCAAGAATCGACACCAGTGTTTAGGTAATCATATGAATGTGTCCTGCCGTTGTGTTTATAGTTTGTTATTATATTGTACACTGATACTTATTTATTTTTTCTATTTTTGTAACATTGTATCCATGTGTGGTTATGAGTAGCCATGCTCTCTTACAAATCTCTTCGGTGATGACGTGTTGCGTTCCCTAAAAAATGGTTGAGCGAAGCGATGGCTTGTCCATGCGCCATGCTCGTGAACATGCTAAAGTTATTTTACAGGAATTTCAATTAAATTTGATTCAATTAAATAACATTTTTAAGTTGAATTTACCAAAATAATGATAAAAAGTAGATAAAATATTTTTAATGCTTTAATCGTGTCTCAATGATTTTTAGCCTATCCGCCTTCAAAGGCCAGTTACAACAAAAATAGGCTGTTTAAGTACATTCTTTTTTCATGATTTTTGGTAGCTTAGAAGCATGCGGAGTTTTTAATTTTAAGCTATGGAAACTCCTTTTTGTATTTTTAAATTGAAGTTGAATGTTTGAGTAAGACCTACTAAAAACTAAAGTTTCAACTTTCAAGCCTTTTTTGAATGACACAGTAATTTGAGGAAGCTGAGTTATTTTTTTATTAAAACAACATTCAAGACTATTATGTCACAAAAAAAAGACTGCAAAATACCTACTTGGAAAAAAGAAATGAATTTTTGAAACCTCGCTGGCAGAAATCATTAAAAATACACAAAAATAATTATAACTCGAAAACTAAAAAAAAACGCGAACATACATGGGGAATTTTCGGACACCCCAGGTGCGAGGAATCTAAAAAAAATTGTTGACGTCACTGGTTGGACCACTCTACCTGTATTTTAGCTGTTAAAAACCTAGTCAGAAATTATTCTCTAATACAACCAGTGGTGTTATTATTTAACTACGGAGCCCGTAACAGAGACAATATAATTACCACTACATTTTGGTGGAGCGGTGTTTCTGTCGGTAAGGTACACTCGCGGAAAGACCTGCTCTGTCACCCATAATGCCATAATTGCTTGCGGTAGCGGCGTAGTAAAAATTCATTCATAGACATGTAATTATCACTGTCTTACTTTTTCGTATAGCGCTGTCGCGATCACGATGCGGATGACAAATTGCAACTAAAACAAATGCAATACAATTCATTATTCAATCAATGAAATGCTCTCTGTCTTACTTTTGTGCGGCGGCCCGGATAGCGCGTCCGACGCGAAGGCGGGGCGTACTAAATACTACTGTAGAAGACCGTTCAAAGCATTTTGTTCGCCAAGTGACAGCGCAAAATTCCGCGATAGTACCAGGGCTCCACGGGGTAGAGGTCAGTTGTTTGGTTTTATAGTAAGCAATAGTGCGAATAATATTTTTGCTATCGCAAACGTTTACAGGCTATGGTAGCCGCTTACCGTCAGGCTGGCCATACGCTTCTTTAACACCCATTTAACATTAAGAAATACGAGCATATGGATTCTGGTATCTATATATATAAAACTCAAAGGTGACTGACTGACATAGTGATCTATCAACGCACAGCCCAAACTACTGGACGGATCGGGCTGAAAGGAGATTGATCAAATTGGCCCAAATGCACAAAAAATATTGTCATACACGGTAATTCTTGGCGTAATTTATAATTTAATTTACAGTCATTAGATTTCAACGGACTCCTTTGTATAATAAATTTACTTTAAAAAGGACTTTTAATTTTACCGGTTTGGAAAACATACGAATCATTTTTAATGGCTATGGGTGTAGTCATATTCAGCCAAAGACTGATCGAAGTTGTTTATATAACATAAAAACAAATCTATTATATTATGTATATGTGTATATATTATGTTAGACTTTAAGGTATCTATCTATGGGCCTACGTTCCCTGACTATAAATTAATAAATAAATAAAATTATAAGGTGTGATACACTAAAAATCTAAAATATGGTTATCTTAAAAACATAACAAAAATATTGAAGCTACTGAATATATGGCTATAGAACCTAAATCTCTTCTAGCTAGCTTTCTTTGGTTAACGAGAGTTTAAAAATTCTCTCTAATCTGTGGCTCATTCACAATCATCACACAGTTTCTGTCACAGAGTACCTTATTATAACCTGAAATGACAACTGATTTTAAAAGTTACTCTTATGCATTAGCTTTAAAAACAGGCAACCATCTGTTAATCTACATGCTCTATATACCTGAATCTAATCCATAATTTCGGTACTTGGCTTGATTTCCCTAGTTTACTATAAAACTTATTTGTTTTTTATTATTTTAATATGTTCAGTGTATATGGTTTATAGAAGTTCTCAGGGGTGTCCGTCAATAATATTCGTTTCTACAGTAATTTATATATAATTTCGAATCTAGGAAACAATTTTTCATGATTATTGGTCTTTAGGCCAAACATGTATGGAAGCTGAGCAATCTACTTTGGCATGCAGGCAGATGTTATGACGTAGGCATCCGCTAAGAAAGGATTTTGATCAATTCTACCCCCAAGGGGATAAAATAGCGAATGAAAGTTTGTATGAAACTTTTGTCAATTTTAAACCGATCGGGCTGAGACTTTGCATGCAGGTATAAGAAGAATCATAGATAAATGTCATTGTGTATAATACAAGCCTAAGAATAAAAACTGTAGTCTACACTTCAGCTCTACACCGAAGCGAAGCGAGGGCGGGCCGCTAGTCGCGTATAAATCTGTAATCGCGTCCTCTCAATGACTGCATTTCTATTTTTGAATTGAAACTTCTTTACGCACGCTTGACTGACTGAGATCGGGCGAGTTGAACGGGAGTTGAGTGGAACTCGAGAAGAACGTGCGCGTTTGTTCGACACGACTGAGTGGACAGGATGGAAAACAGAGCATTGAAAACGATCGCTCTGACTGGATTTAGAAAGGCAGAGAACTAATAAACAAACTGCTTTCTTAAAAGTCGATAAATAAATAAATAAATAATATAATAAATATTTCCAACACTCACACCAATTAGCCTAGCCCCAAAGTAAGCACTGTAAGGCTTGTGTTATGGGATGCTAGGGTAACTGTACATATATAAGTATATTTATATAGAAATAAATATTAAACATCCATGACTGGAGTACAAATGCTCGTATTCATCACACAAACATCTGCCCCCACCGGGATTCGAACCCGGGACCTCTCGAGTCGGCGACACCATGAAACCCGGCGTATAAACCACTCGGCCACGAAGGTCGTCAGATAAGCTAACGAGACCTTTGAAAGCCTTTAACAAAAGCAGTTGTGATTGTAGATTTGATGTAATGTATCGCCGTAAACAATACTAAGGCTCGTATTACAGAATGACAGCTAAGTGTTGATCTTTACTTGAGTACAGTTAGAAAGGGATGCCGCTATGTGCTATATATAGCGACATCCCTTTCTAACTATGCTCAAGACTAGATCAATCTCTGAGAATCTTTCTATAATACCATTCGAATATTGACAATAGGATCCTATAGATATCCTGTTTTTATATTTTAACACACGTAAAAACTACTGAATGGATTTGTATAAAATTTGCAACTCGTTCCAATAAAAATGTTTAGGAGAGCCAAAACACTACTGATTCGTTGGCCCGAAGAAACCAGAAATGATAGTCTTTCCGGAAAGAGAATGGGATTTAGATTGGAGGGCGCTGTAGTGCTTTTCTACCGTATTTGTAAGGTTTTAACCCTTTTAGACATGATTAAATACAAAAAACCGCAAGAAATCACAACGACAAACAAATCCGTATCAATACAAAACTTTGACGTTACTTAACTTACATAATGCTGGGTTTGATTGCCAAATAAAAATCTTGATGTTAGTTCCGTTTTTCGCCACGCCCATTCACTTTCCGCACAGACTAGTGATTGGGGTATTTGACCATATACTATGTTGTTGATAATGGTTTGTAATACTTGTAATCGTTTATGGTCTATGGATAGTTAAATTTGAATCGCTCACACTTTATTTTTATTTGTGAATGTTACATCCATAGCTTATAGACTAAAGTAGTTCCTGCCGCCATCTTGTCTTGTCGCGTCTTACGTGCGCAATGCACAATGTGTCCCTGAGATTTATGCATTAAAAAGAAGATTCCAAGCATCTATCAGTCTCTTATTCAAGAATACATAATACAACCATAAAACAGTGAATTTACCCAAATATGACTATAAAAACAATATCAAAACTTAGTAAGTCTGCTTACTAAGTTACCAGGGGGACATGTTGTTGGGACCATGGGTAATAGTCCTGAATATTAACTAGAATACATAAAAACCTTTCCTAAGAAAATTACAACGAATTACACGAATCTTTACAGCTCTAGTTGAAGGTGAGAACCCTTTTAGGTTTTCGTCTTCAGATTCCATTAATATCTGAGGCATGATAATTTGACCAAATCTCTGATAAAAGGGCCCAAAAATAAACCGTTGTGAGAATTAACGTCCATCAGAAAGTCGGTGTTAATTACAGGAACGGACGATTGCAGTAGGCTCACCTCTGTAACTAGACAACTGACGTGGAAATATAATGTGTTTCGCGTACATGGCTGTGGGTATTGTAAATCCTAATCCATACACGCTTACAAATGGTGCAATGGGATAGGAAATCAGCAGGATTTTCTTGTAACTTAGCTCGAATCAGGGTGGCCGTGCCAGGAGGGATTAATTACTGTGGCCAGTCGATCTTACGATTCGAAGCAGAAAATGGTTCGTTGTTGAAAATGGGATACGTTCGTGAGTAAAAGTTGTCTGCTTGTTGCTTTTTTTTTACACTTGTCGTGTTAGTAAGTAATTTTGCTTTCTCACGTGTTCACTTCATTAACGTTTGATATTAACCATTGCGGGAGCTTCGTTTCTATCAGCAAAATCTATATCTTTATATATATAATTCTTCTGTGAGTGTGTATGTCACTGAATTTCTCTTAAACGACTGGACCGATTTTGATGAAAATTTTTGTGTATGTTCAAGGGGATCTGAGAATGGTTTAGATTCACAAAGACGTGTAGACAGGACATCGTCTGTCGGGTCCGCTAGTATCTTTATATATATATAATTCTTCTGTGAGTGTGTATGTCACTGAACTTCTCTTAAACGACTGGACCGATTATGATGAAATTTTTTGTGTGTGTTCAAGGGGATCTGAGAATGATTTAGATTCACAAAGACGTGTAGACAGGACAACGTCTGTCGGGTCCGCTAGTATATATATATATAAACTTAAAGGTGACTGACTGGCATAGTGATCTATCAACGCACAGCTTAAACCACTGGACGGATCGGGCTGAAATTTGGCATGCAGGTAGATGTTATGACGTAGGCATCCGCTAATAAAGGATTTTGACCAATTCTACCCCCAAGGGGATAAAATACCGAAGCAAAGTGCGGGCGGGCCACTAATAGAGAATAAAAGAGGAGGGAGGCGTCGCTGGATACATAGCAGGTGAGTAATATTCATTTAAATACTAGAGGTCGCCCGCGACTTCCTCTGCGTTAACTTAGTTTCTTGACAATCCCTCTGGAACCTTACATTTTTTCGGGATAAAAGTAGCCTATGTGTTAATCTAGGGTGTCAGCTAACTCCATACCAAATTTTATTAAAATCGCTCCAGCCATTTAGACGTGAAGAAGTAACAAACAAACACACTCACATACTATATATTATATAGTATGTGTATGTATTCTTATGAGACTACCGAGATACTGTAGCGCGTCGGGCATGTTTTCAGATGCTCATATATCAGACTTTTATGCTGTTATGAGAAGATGTATAGCCTCTTTTTGGTCACGAATATGTCTTTCTGATAACAGCATAATCAAAACTGTATGCAAAGGACTTGATAATCCTTTATTCAAATACTGGATTTCAGTGCACCAGAGTGAGAACCGAAAATGACGTAGGTAATATTATACCTGTTTTACTTTTATTGTTCTTTTATGCTTTTATGATTTATTTTATTTTTTATTATTATTTTGTTTACACTTTTACTTTTTTTTTTTAATTTTGTATATGACTTTTTATTGGGGTTTTTATGCCTGGAATAAACAATTATTATTATTATACTCACACACTCACAAACTTTCGCCTTTATAATATTAAAGTCCTTTATAATATTAGAGTCCAGGCTCCCGCCAATGGGAGCCTGTTAGGCTCCACGTCCACTGCTGCCGTATAAAATATTTTGATAGTTTTGTTTATTTTGGATTTTTGTTATTAAAAAGGGCATAGAGTAGTAAAGCTTGTTGTTCTTGTTCAGAACACACATAATGAAGGAGAAATACTCAGCGAATTTTAGCCAAAGACCAGAGAAGTGTAATAAATTCCAAATTTCCGCGCGAGTTGAAGTCATCTGTATCTCAAAGGAGATTGCTCAAATTGGCCTAAATGCACAAAAAATATTGACATACACGGTAATTCTTGACGTAATTTATAATTTAATTTACAGTCATTAGATTTCAACGGACACCTTTGTATAATATATTTACTTTAAAAGGGACTTTTAATTTTACCGGTTTGGAAAACATACGAATCATTTTTAATGGCTATGGGTGTAGTAACATTCAGCCAAAGACTGATCGAAGTTGTTTATATAACATAAAAACAAATCTATCTTGTAAAAATCAATAAAATAAATCATTTTTTTTATTACACTGTGGTATTAATATCCACAACTATATTATCATTTTCACTAGATGCAAATGTGCTCAGACAATTATTATAGATGGTAGGCGACATCATAAAGTCTATTGCCATACATTTTTCGCCAAACACCTCCATAAACACATTATAATCTGTACATATGTTAGACTTTAAGGTATCTATCTATGGGCCTACGTTCCCTGACTATAAATTAATAAATAAATAAAATTATAAGGTGTGATACACTAAAAATCTAAAATATGGTTATCTTAAAAACATAACAAAAATAATGAAACTACTGAATATATGGCTACAGAACCCAAATCTCTTAGCTTTCTTATGTTAACGAGAGTTTAAAAAATCTCTCTAATCTGTGGCTCATTCACAATCATCACACAGTTTCTGTCACGGAGTACCTACCTTATTATAACCGGAAGTGACACCTGATTTTAAAAGTTACTCTTATGCATTAACTTTAAAAACAAGCAACTATCTGTTAATCTACATGCTCTATATACCTGAATCTAATCCATAATTTCGGTACTTGGCTTGATTTCCCTAGTTTACTATATAACTTATTTGTATTATTATATTATATTATATTTTATATATAATATTTTTTTTTGTAAAAATAGTAAGAACCCCTGCCAATAATTATTCTAAACACAGATGCTAACAACTGGCACTTTATTATTAATACTGTCAAATACCCTATTCATTATATGTTTAATTGTAATGTAACAACAACATTAAAATTGAAATGATGGAGTTATTATTGGTTTATATTTCCGTTTCTTCCTTTTCAATTTCGACAGTAAAATTAAAAAAAAAACAAAATTCAATATCGTTTATTCAGTCTAGGCTGTTACAAGCACTTGTGAATGTCGAAAAGCTACGCCATCGGTTCGCAAATCTACGGCGGGAGACCTTGTACTGAGAAGAACCGGCAAGAAACTCAGCATGGGCTGTTTTTTTCTCCCTGTATTGTATACAGAGTCATCAAATTGTAAAATGACTTCAATATGAGGTAACTAATAAATAAATCATTTAACTAGATACGAGTGCCAATACCATATGCCAATGCTGACAATCCTAGCGCGTCCGCCGAACGTAGGTATGCAAAGCGAAGTGCATCACTGCTGGGGCACAGGCCGTCCCTATGGATGGAATAGGGAGATTGGGCCATGACCCACCACGCGGGCCCAGGGCGGATTTGCGAGTGCTAACGACTGCAGATGCATCCGGGGCCAACGGCTTAACGTGCCTTCGGAATCACGGAGGAACTTTAAATAGAAGATTTTTGGTCACCCATCCGATGATCGAGCACTGCGAAAGTTGCTTAACTTCAACGATCGCAGCCGAACGCGCTAACCACCTGCGCCATCGAGCTCCTCGGAAAATATCGGATAATCCTCCTTAGAAAATAATGCTTCTAAATAACAGCCAGTGCATTTTGTGAGAACAAACTTGATTTTCACCGCGGTGGGATTTGAAAGGACAATGGGCATAAATGTATGGACTCTGGTCTAGGACCCAATAGATATAAATCATATATCGTTAGAAAGGTATATTTTTATAGAACACGAATTGGTATGGCGCTTGTCCTGATTTGTTGTCCGATCGGAGTACGCGTACGTCGAATATTAAATCATTGTGTGATTTCATCTGTTAAGTATTTTTGATATATTTTTGTCAAACGGCTGAACTGATTTTAATGATTGAGGTCTTAAATGAAAGGTACTGATCTCTCCAGTATTAAAGCGTAGGTAACTATATAAAATGTGAAATGAAATCAAAATGACGACCGTGGGCTTTTATGTTGGGGGTTACTGCAGTGGGTTAGGATTTATTTATTTTTGCTCGAAAGTGGAAAATAATAATAAAAATAAATATTTCCGACACTCACACCAATTAGCCTAGCCCCAAAGTAAGCACTGTAAGGCTTGTGTTATGGGATGCTAGGGTAACGGATAGAATACATATACTGTACATATATAAGTATATTTATATAGAAATACATATTAAACATCCATGACTGGAGTACAAATGCTCGTATTCATCACACAAACATCTGCCCCCACCGGGATTCGAACCCGGGACCTCTCGAGTCGGCGACAGCCATGAAACCCGGCGTACAAACCACTCGGCTACGGAGGTCGTCGTAAAGTGGATATTAGGTACAAGATTTTTATTTATATTAGTTTTTTTTTTACATTACTACAAAAATTCAAAAAATTCAAAATTCAATATCGTTTATTCAGTCTAGGCTGTTACAAGCACTTGTGAATGTCGAAAAGCTACGCCATCGGTTCGCAAATCTACGGCGGGAGACCTTGTACTGAGAAGAACCGGCAAGAAACTCAGCAAGGGCTGTTTTTTTCTCCCTGTATTATATACAGAGTCGTCAAATTGAAAAATGACTTCAATATGAGGTAACTCATAAAGTCACTTTTCATTACAAACAAAAAAAAAATGCAAATAATATAAAAATTATGACTATAAAATAAAAAATTAAAATATGTAAAAAAAATGGTTTAACAAAGTTTAGGAATGACGTGTCCTACCGCTTAGGCAAAAAGAAAATAATAATAATGAACGATTAAAGTTTAGAACAACGATTAATAGTAGTACCCAGTGAATTAAGAGCAGACTCATCTCCGCTGGCAGCACCCGTTCACGAGCATGACGCATGAACCAGCCATCGCTTCGCTCAACCATTTTTTAGGGAACGCAACGACCCGCCTCACACGACACCACCGAAGAGATTTTTAAGAGAGCATGACTACTCATAACCACACATGGATACTATGTTACTAAAATAGAAAAAAAAAATACATATAGGTACCAGTGTACATTATTATAACAAACTATAAACACAACGGCAGGACACATGCATGTGATTACCTAAACACTGTTGTCGACCCTGGCAATACTCTCCCAACCCAAAACCAATCAAACATCAGTCTCCCCCTTTCAGTCTGTATAGAGAATGACAAGGATACACCACTGCAAAACCAAGTTCAGGTCTAGAAAAACATACCAGAATCCACACCGCCATTAAATCTTTATCAGAGAAATAATATATGTTCACTTACATTTTGATTGCTGTGTCACACAGTATAAATACAAGTTGTGTAATGTAAAATACAATCAAAAATTACAATTACATGTAAGTATATCACGCCTGACTTTCAGAGGGGTAGGCAGAGATTATGGATTCTATAGGTACTCAACTTTCACTCCCATAAGTCAACGGAGGAACCAACGGCACTACATACAAACCAGGTACATACCTAGCTATATAAATATTATTAAGCAGTTTTTGCTGATGTAGATGAGTTCACATAATTCATTTTAGCTTTGTTATCACAACAAAATACGTATTTTTTTGATTGTTTCTGTACTATCCGATGTACCGAAAGCACATATTTATAAGCCGATATCTCGAATCGGACAACAATTCGAAATGTGACTCCATAATAACTTTTTTCCCTCTAGAAAAGACCTATCCATCAATATACGATTCAAGTCTATTGGTCAGTAGACCAAAATGCCCGAACACCTTTGTATTCAAGTCTCCTAATTTCAAATCACATAGGGAAAAGTGAATTTATTCTTATAGAATAGCAGACCTGTACTCGGTACTTACATCATTCGTATGTTTTTTGATTCTGTAGTAAGTAGGTATGTAGATAATAGGGTTCAAGCATGTTGAAAGCAAGACTCATACATTCAAAGGATCAAAGATATATGACCTTTGACATATACCTTTGATCCTCTGAAAGTGAGAATATTAGGCGGGGGTGTTGCTAACGGAATGTTTTCTTGTGTCGATTATTTACATAATATATATTTCTCATGTCATGGCCAATAAGTGCACTAATTAAGGAAAGCTTATTACAAATTGTTTGATTATGTTACAGACAAAAATGCTTGGGTTTGAACTGTTCCAATCATTCCAACAGGTTTTCTGTATAAAATAAATCGTTAATGTATTGACGTTGTAATGACATAATGATTTGTAAATGTTATTACGAGGGATGTCGCTATACAGGGCGTCCCACGGCTACCTCACACGGAGGGAAAGTATATTAAATATTAAAGATTTGAAAGGAGACATCGTTTTATTTTTAATAGTAACTATAACTGCATTCACAGATTTTTTTAAAATCGCCTGCTGTAACTGCGAATCAAACTCGTGAAATTTCGAAAAAATAAATACAACATATTTTATGATAACCATCGAAAGGGTTTATCATAAGGATTATTTTTTGCTAAATAACAGCATTTTAAATCAAGTAAAGATCAACACTTAGTTGTCATTCTGTAATACGGGCCTTAGTCTGCGTAGATTTATATTCTTTTACTAGTGGCCCGCCCTCGCTTCGCTTCGGTGTAGAGCTGTAGTGTAAACTATAGTTTTTGTTCTCAGGCTTGTGCTATAAACAATGACTTTATTTATATAATTACACGTGTTATTGTGAGTCAACCACAAAAGATAGACATATGCTGTTGCGAGATATTTTTTAGACAATTTAATGTAGAATATTTCCGTCATACATGATTTCTCTGTAACTTTAACCATTAAGGCTGCACACGCGACGGAAGCTTAAAAAATGGAGTAACTTCTCCCGTTTTCCCAACATTTCCCTTCACTACTCTGCTGCTATTGATTGTAGCGTGATGAAAAGTATACTATAACCTGCCCAGGAGAATGAAAAATAATTGTACCAAGTTTATTTAAAATCCGTCGAGTAGTTTTTGTTTCTATAAGGAACATACACACAGACAGACAGACAGACAAAAAATTTACTGATTGCATTTTTGGCATCAGTATCGATCACTAATCACCCCCTGATAGTTATTTTGAAAATATATTTCATGTACAGAATTGACCTCTCTACAGATTTATTATAAGTATAGAAGATTGTAGGAATAATAATTGACCAGTAATTAGCAATGTCTAAATTTTAAATTAACCTCAAAGTAAGCAAGGTACTAAAAAGCATAGTGGTTTTACAGATTTTTTTAAAATATTCTATGAGATTTTTTTTATTTATATGGTTGTGTACCACAATATTGAGACTGACAGTTGGCCATGGTGAATAAGAACAATATAGTTTTACAAGTTCCTCCCATTCGCACGAAGCGATTTACTTCGGCCTTCACTAAGCGAACGGCTAGGGAGTGGAACTCCTTGCCGAGGTCTGTTTTCCCAGACCAATACAATCTGGGCATCTTCAAGGCCAGATTGAACAGGCATCTTCTAGGCAGGCGTGTACCATCCTAGGCCTCATCGTCGCTTTCCATCAGGTGAGATTGTGGTCAAACGCATTGCCTATTTTGCATAAAAAAATAACAGGGGATCCCTATTTAGTAACTTTATATAAAAACAAGAAGATTTCTCTGGAGGACATGAAATGTGGCAAAATTCGCAGCCTCACCCTAATAATAATTGTTTCAATACGTATTATATCCAGTAAAACCTTAAGTACAAAGTGAAATGTGTTTTTTTTATTCTTACCTATAAGTTGTTCCTATCATTTTTCATGACAAAATGAAATGACCGATAATAACGGGGCCATAATAAGTACTGAATTATTTCGTTACCGTGAACAAACGGTTGCTTTGTGAGATTAATGATTCATGAAATTTTCCTTGTCTTATACGAAGCGAACCTTTTTATAATTGTCTCGCAAGAGCTTAATCTTTCACGTTTCAGTTGGGTAGGCGGAGGGCAGCGTGTATCTGTTGGTTAGATGGAAATTGAAGTGTATTTTCTACTCCACAGGGCACAAAATAGTGGTTGCCATGAAATATGTAAACAAATCCTACAATGTTATTAAGAGACTACGATTTATTGTTCATCGTGACTTTTAGATCCAATTACAGTATTTACTTAAAAATCTCCACATCGGCATCGGTATGAGTTTTAGCTAGTTCTGTTGAAAATATGGTGCTACTGATAAGATTCCAACATTAAATATTACAAGTTGTATACTGATGCAGATTTCTATCTTAAGTGTTTTGCATTTGAAATTATTCAATAAATTACTTTGGTTAACAAAATCATTTATACATTTTTCTTCTTTTCTTTTTCATTTATTTAAATACACTCACGATAAATACGACGACCTCCGTGGCCGAGTGGTTTGTACGCCGGGTTTCATGGCGTCGCCGACTCGAGAGGTTCCGGGTTCGAATCCCGGTGGGGGCAGATGTTTGTGTGATGAACGCGAGCATTTGTACTCTAGTCATGTTTAATATGTATATCTATATAAATATACTTATACATGTAAAGTATATGTATTCTATCCGTTACCCTAGTATCCCATAACTAGGGTTGCAACGATATATCGGAATATCGATAATATCGATATTTATATCGATATTTAAAATTCACTGATATCGATAATATCGATATCGGAAATTCAAAAATATCGATATTTCGTAGACTAAATTTGAACACAATAATATCAATTAATTTACCTGCTATGACTATCTAAATTGAATAATATCGAAATAACTATTGCTTTGAAATCGCAAGAGCTTATAGATGTATTAAAAAAATCTTGAACCCCAAGAAATATACTAAACTGGTGTGGATTCTGGCATGATTCTCTAAACTTAAAATTAAATTTGACAACAGTGTATCCTTGTCATTCTCTATACAGAATGAAAAGGAGAGACTGATGTTAAATTTAGTTTTAAGTTTAGATAATCATGCCAGAATCGACACCAACGTATATAGGTATAATCGTATAACTAATGGTAACTCATGTACTTAAATAAAATCCTTGCCTCTCTTTCTAGATAATTGTCAACTACTGATTAATTGAAATTTAATATCATTGTAATCTAACACAAAATAAATTTAAGAATCTTATACAAAAAGTATTTTTTTAAGCTCGCCAAGTCAAGAAAGTAAGATAGGTATAGTAAGTTTGAAAACTTTGGGCTTACCCTTTCTGAAGCCATGAGCACGTCCCTGATGTTTTAACATTTTAAACAAAATAAATATCTTTGATTCGAAATTGCTTTTGATTTGATACTTCTTATAGCGCTATAAAAATATAGAAAATATCTATAAACATCGTGTTGGAAATGTTGGAATGGCTGATATATCGGATCGGATATCGATATTTACCTGCCCACATTATAAATATCGATATTTTGGAAATCTTTGCTTCCTTAATTCTAGGTTTTTGCTTTGCAAACTTAATACAAAGCAAAAAAGCATAAAAATATCGATATATCGATAATATCGAGTTAAAATCGCCGATATATCGGATATCGATATTTTCCTGACTTCGAAATAAATATCGATATTTCAAAAGACTTTGCATCCCTACCCATAACGCAAGCCTTATGGTGCTTACTTTGGGGCTAGGCTAATTGGTGTGTTGAAAAAAAAAATAAAAAAAAATGAACTCCAACCAAATACTTCTTACATAATAATTCAATTGAAATATCTTGTATAATTATATGTATATTATATATATTTTGTATCACAAATTCTGTGTTTACCTTTGATTAAAGTGAAATGCGTTCACCTAATTCAAGGAACTGTTTGTTTAGGCTGCGTGTCCCTTATTGCGATCTCGTGGAATATGGATTCGTATCTATGATTTTGTGCGGAAATAATTCTAACATTAAATTATAACTAGCAAACCAGTGAACCAAATGTTCACCAAAACCTGATTTCTCGAAAACCGGAAGTGCTACGTTACTCAAATCCGGTTTGTAGTCTTATCAGACTATTCTTAACTTATAACTTAAATATTCTCTTTACCTATCTCTTACGGTTTGGCCGCTGAAACAGCACCACAGACAGACGGACTTGTCTAATAGATAAGAGATGCTTTATAAGTCTTAGCAAATGTTTTACTTACCTACATATTATATTTCTTTTTTATGTTAAAAGGGTGGCAATCGAACGTATAATGCGATTCAACTAAGAATAGGATCGACGGGGCGCCATATTGTGGCGTCATAGCTGTCAATTCAAACGAAAATGTAGAGTGAGCAAAAAAGTTTTTATTTAATAAAAGTTATTTACTAAGATGAAGTGAGAAAAAACATCCGATTTTTTAATAAAATTTATTTACTAAAATTGAGAATAGAAAATAACCGATTTTTAATAATATTTATTTATTAAGACTGTGCGAGATAAAAACATTAATCAGAATTAAGCTCTTCAATTCAACTCATCTCTGCATTACCGCCGGAGTAGTTATGAATAATCATGCACTGTTACTAGGTCACACACGAACATGCATCCTATATGTAAACCAAAGTTTTAAATAGAGTTTCTGAACGCAACTTAAAGTGACATTTGGTTGACGATTTAGGTTATCAAACATTTATAGCCAAAGCTCAATAAATAAAAATAAAATATCAACCAATATTAATTATCAATACTTGTTGCGGGCGCGCCCGCTAAATATGTGATTATTTCTTTTTTTTTTTTAATTTCATATTAGATTTTTAATTAAAGTTTCAGTTTAATTATTACAGTTTATTTTAATTACACTAAAATTTAGTTATTTAGTGACTAAATAGTGGTCCGTGCCAAAAATAATTATGTAAAAGTGGTCACTGACCAATAAAACGTTGGGAACCCCTGATCTAGCCCGTTGAAACTGCAATTCAATTCGTTAATTGCAAAACAAAAAGATGTTAAATATACGTTATGACAAAATACGATTATTATGGACCCTGTCGGGCACGCAACTAAATGAGAGATAGAAGAGAGGAGTTACATTTAAATTTCTATGTTAGTTTACAGATTAAGGCCCTTTTCACATGCACACGGTCACGGCACGGCCGCCATGCCGTGCAACCGTGCTAGCTCTTTGACATGTATACGGCTTACACACGGTCGCCGGCTATGGATGTTGCAGTATTATCGAGAATTTTGGGGAACGACGACGTCTTTTATCATGGAACCAAAAAAGATTATTTTCATTATCATCTAATTCTTCAAAACTACTATTTAATCCTATACATACTTCTTTCCACGCTTCTTTTGTCTCGTTCGTGTTTTTATAAGACGCGATGGTTTTATCCCATAAAGTAAGACGCGTTTCAACTAGCGAAATCAACACATCAACATCGATTTCGACAGACATTCTGCAACAATCGTCCGTCCATTCCCCTATGACTTTAACTGACGAATGGTATTTGCGCTCGCCGTGCCGTACCGTGCCCGTGTTCATGTGAACGCGTCTATACAAGTCCATACAAGACTATAAAGACGGTTGCCGCGTCAAAATCGTGCTTATAGTGGATAAGGACGGCTGACACGCGGTCACGGCACGGTCGCCGTGCAATGTGAAAGCTCTCATTGTTGCTCATACATTACTATTTTACACGGCACGGCAACCGTGCCGTGTCCGTGTACATGTGAAAAGGCACTAAAAGAGGTACTGAATATCACTATTATATACGTTGTCACTATTTATATAAGTTAAGATAAAATTCATTCAATCTATATAAACAAATAATTAATAGGCAGAAAATATTTAATAATAATAAAAAAAATGCTATCCTTTAATGTCAAGTTAAATAATATTTATGTAAGTATGTTTGTGTGTATGATTGTATAAGTATGTCATTTATGTGTAGGTATCATTTTATTGTCATTTTGTACATGATAGTCGATATTTACTTAAGATTGTCATTCAAATAATCATAAACTTGTTTTATTTAATGATTGAAGTGCGTGAAAACCTAAGAAACAAATAGTGAATTGTCTTTGGTTTTACTCACAATATTTTACTATCAAGTTATATGAAACCTTAAAATTATATAAATAAGTACCTACTGTTTTCAAACCCGGCACCCAACTTGCGAGCTAGTTGAGCATGTTTATGTTGGCAAGTAAACGAGGTAATTTTAAAATTTGCATACCTCTAAAAAGTGCAGTAAAAATCCTGGCCACGCGCCATAAACCCATATTTCCCCCAAGGAAACTAGGAAAATTAAGCTATAAAATATTTCAACTTCTTTTTAACTTTTATAGTGAACTAGCGGCCCGCCCTCGCTTCGCTTCGGTATTTTATCCCCTTGGGGGTAGAATTGATCAAAATCCTTTCTTAGCGGATGCCTACGTCATAACATCTACCTGCATGCCAAATTTCAGCCCAATCCGTCGAGTGGTTTGGGCTGTGCGTTGACTGACACCTTTGAGTTTTAGATATATAGATTTATAATGGCTAAATTAACACTTTAAAGTTCAATATCGCAATCGAAAAATAATTTAACTCTTAAGTGATTTTAAAGGACCTATTCGACGATACTTCACACGACAGAGTAGACGACAAATAAAAAATCACCCCAGGTTACGTGTAGGTAGGGTTACCATCCGTCTGGATTTGTCCGGAACTTTTGCTTTTTTTAATTAAATGGAATATGAGTAAATCTACTTATTAATTTATATTAAATTAGTCAAATAATATTCATTAAGTTCTCATTAATTTAAAACAAAATATAAATCCTCTTTGAAAATCAACAACGAGATCAATCAGTTAAGCTTTCTATTGCAAACAATCGAATGTTTTCTTTCAAACCAAAAATCAGTTTTAGGAAAAATTAACTTAAAGCTAGCGCTTATTCCTAGTTTTAAGTCGCGAGAGGGATGCTCCCTCGATGCGAGCGTCTGCTACCACGCGTATCATACCACTGTAACTAAGTTATTTGTTTCTTAGGTTTTCACGCACATCACTCATTAAATAAAACTAGTTTTTCACGGGTTAATGCACGAAACTTTATTTATTTATTGACGTTTCGCAGCCTTTACAGGCAGCGTCGTCGGAATCTTTTTTTTTTTATTTAAGTTTGTCGAGCTACCTTCGATAGACTTTTATTGAGCGTTTGGTTATTTCATTGTTCGATTTTGAAAGTTTATTGTCTTAAAGTTTACCGTAAACTAGCACCGGTTCCAAAATTGGGAGACCTTTCTGAGAAGAACCGGCGAAACAAACTCAGAGAGGCTTTCTATCTCCTTCATATGTTAAATTATGCAAACAAAAAGAACTAATAGTATCTGTTGGTCTTGCAGTGTGTGTTCGGGGTTGGGATTTTATCTCCTGTATAATGGGTTCCCAAGCTGGTGGTATATACCAACCATCTTCCCTATTAAAATTTGGATATTTTTTAATCTCAATAGCCTCGAGTATCATTCTAGGAATGAATCGTTGCTAAGTTGCAAGGATCTGTGGTTTATCAAATCTAATGTAATAGTTTGGTCCCCCTAATGCATGCATGCCTGTAAAGGCTGCGAAACGTCAATAAATAAATAAAGTTTCGTGCATTAACCCGTGAAAAACTAGTTTTGTGTAACTAAGTTTGCATATTGTGACTAAAATGTCCGTACTTTTATCGAAATGTCCGGCTTTTTGTCACGACTTTTCAAATTTTTTAAATAGTAACCCTGCATGTAGGCTACCTACCCTAAATTTTTTTTTTAATTTTATTCTACTATTTTGCGGGGGGGTTGATATACATCTTTATATATATAATTCTTCTGTGAGTGTGTATGTCACTGAACTTCTCTTAAACGACTGGACCGATTTTGATGACATTTTTTGTGTGTGTTCAAGGGGATCTGAGAATGGTTTAGATTCACAATTTTGTCCGCTGGACAATGTTTTTTTAATTAATTTTTTTTATGGCGGTACGAAGTTCGCTGGGTCAGCTAGTATCTCTATATAATAACAGCTCTCTAGTGCTAACAAGCAAAACCGGGGACGGACAGACGGACATGACGAAAAGATAAGGGTTCCTAGTCAGGACTCCGGAACCATAAAAAGGGGCCTCCATACAAGAAACGTGGTTATATCAGCATCTTTTCTTTAATTTTTGTCTTGTATAGACATTTTGTATTTAATTTAATAACTTTTAAGTCGGTCTTTGTTCAAAGCGTTTTGTTGACTTCGGCTCTTGCAAAGCTTCCGAAACACCAAATAATTTGTTGCAATTTCAATAAATCGCTTTTCATGCCCCTTTCGATATTGTTCTATTAAATTATTAAACAGCTGTTCAGCGGGTGCTCAAATGCCCTTTCCCGGACACCCCTTGGCTGAAATTTATTTCTTCTGCCAACAACGCTTGAACAACACAATATATATTTTATGTAAGACCGTTGACCAAATATATTGAATACTTGCATCTTTCTATTGGGAATAAAACACGAATATAGCAGTAATACAGAGGAGCTCGATGGCGCAAGTGGTTAGAGCGTTCGGCTGCGATCGTTGACGTTAAGTAACTTTCGCAGTGGTCGGTCATTGGATGGGTGACCAAGAACTCCTCCGTGCTTCGGAAGGCACGTTAAGCCGTTGGTCCCAGCTGCATCTACAATCCGCACTGGGCCCGCGTGGTGGGTTATGCCCCAATCTCCCTATTCCATCCATAGAGAAGGCCTGTGCCCCAGCAGTGGGGACATTAATAGGCTGATGATGAAGATGATAGCAGTAATTCGCACTTCATTAAATAAAACCAATATTGAATACTGGTAAAGTAGAATCATTGAAAGTTGAACGATTTTTTTGTTTTTTTTTAGAATTGTTAAAATAAACGGAAATTTAGTAATATTTCAACACGCGAAGGTAAGGTTTAATTAAATGTCATTCAATTTGCAGTCTGGAATTTGCCGCAATGGAGAGAAGGTAGATGGATTTATTTTTAGCCTTTGCGTAATTACAATTTTGCAAACCACTTAAATGCTGGAGGGGGGACAAATTTAATTTGTTTTTCCTTTGTTAGTGATTCCTTTGACCTACCGGCAGGTATGAGTTAACAAAAAGGTAGGTAGGTATTTATTTTTTCACCCGTGTGAATTGGTGAAAATGGATACGCTTTTGATTTTATTTACAATATTAATTAATTTCTCTTAAAAGAAAATATAAGTAGAAAAAATTCCACGCGGACCAGACAGCAGATGGGACTCGAACCCGCACCCTTCGCAATCCGGGCGAATGCACTGACCAATTATGCTACCGCGGCCCTCACGGACCTACGGAAGTTCTTCTAGCCATTCTTAAGCTGCAAGGCCGCGCCATCTCTTCGCATTATAGGTAACCCACAATGTCAAATGAATACTTTTACAAGTATTAAATATTTGAAAGAAGAAATAGCAATTATAGTTATAATTTTTATTATTTTAAAGCATTTGACATTGTGGGTTACCTATAATGCGAAGAGATGGCGCTGCCTTGCAGCTTAAGAATGGCTAGAAGAATTTCGACTCGATCCGTGATGGCTGCGGTAGCATAATTGGTCAGTGCATTCGCCCGGATTGAGAAGGGTGCGGGTTCGAGTCCCGTCTGCTGCCTGGTCCGCGTGGAATTTTTTCTAGTTATATTTTCTTTAGAGTTAAACATCAAGCAGTTACATGCTTTAAAATAATAAAAATTATAATTTCTCTTTTCTAATAATAGAAACACTTACGAAATATCACGCTCCATAATTTGTGCGCCATATATTTTTTTTAACCAAAATCATTTTTTTTTTCATGAAAAATAAATCACAATTTCAGTCAATCAAAAGGGGTAGTCAAGTTAATACCCCTTTTCCTATGTTTCAGTAAAAGTGTGGGGATTCACTGGAACCTCCCCGCGGACTTCTTGAGGGAATGTCGAAAGACACTTTCCGCTATTTTGTTTCACTTGCCAACACTTGCGCATGTTCCCGAACACTTAGTGGTTAATAATCCACCATTATTAGACACTAACATCCTCCACAACACAATTTTTAACAAGAACTGCTAAAGTGACGCTACCCGATCCCGCCAAAAAGTCATCGATATTGATTCATGCTAAGGGTACTAAAGTTAACCTGCGAGTTACAATAATAACATAAAAACGTTTTTAATCTATTCAAAATGAAGTAAATTAGGCAAATCAAATGAAGAAGAAATCTCAAATCATTAATCGTATTTTTTTTTTAGAAATAGCATGTTTTAAAAACCATTTTTTTAAAGCTAACTTTTCGACAGTATGACGTAGGGTTAAATCGATAAGCAATGACCTAAAAAATAGAATTTCCTTAAACATTTGGGTCCACTTTTCCTGTAACCCTGCATATATTCAAGTAAGATGCCATGTCTGTGGATGTATGTATGTATGTTTTTCAATGTCCGTCATTTAGTGTATATATATATATGTGTGTATATATATATGTACATATATGTATGTGTGTGTGTGTGTATAAATTTAACCTTTTGTATGTATCCGCGTCTGTTCCGAATAAATGTTTTTCATTTCATTTCATTTCATTTTGCGAAAATCACTAAACACAACAAACACGTGTGTATGTGCTATTGTATAAAGTAATGTTAGAGCCATGATCACGGAGTATCAGTTACTCCGTGATCATGGCGCTTGCAACAGTACCGAAATATCGGAAACTCGCTAAAAACAAGGTACATGGTAACAATCCTGTAAATAACTTATATTGCTATAATGTATAAAGTAATGTGATTATACTGTGTTTAAACTGTGTTAACTGCACTCGCTGAATATTAATTTATTTCAAAGAATAATATTGTAAAGTTATATTTGTTTCTTAGGTGTTCACGCACATCACTCATTAAATAAACGGTAGTTAAGGTCAAATAAATAAACTCAAAATTAGAAAAAAGAATTTTAAATAAAGTACTTCATTAACTAAATTCACTAATAAATTCATACATAGACAATAAAATTTTCAATGAAATAACTGAACGCTCAATAAAACTCTTTCGAAGGTAGCTCGACAAAATTAAATAAAAAAACATTATTCTAACGATGTAGACCTGAAAAGGCTGCGAAACGTCAGTAAATAAATAAAACTAGCAAACCAGTGAACCAAATGTTCACCAAAACCTGATTAAAAAAAATGTATTTAATTAATTGAGAACTTCGGAGATTTTGTGTGGTTTCGTTTGAAATTCGTGATTTCTCGAAAACCGGAAGTGCTACGTTACTCAAATCCGGTTTGTAGTCTTATCAGACTATTCTTAACTTATAACTTAAACATTCTCTTTATCTATCTCTTACGGTTTGGCCGCTGAAACAGCACCACAGACAGAGGGACGGACGGACGGACTTATCTTATAGATAAGAGATATTAACCCGTTAAAACTAGTTTTATTTAATCTAAAGTTGTTACGAATAGTTTCATTCTTTTCCGCCTTAAATGTTAATTTTATAAGACTCTTTTGGGAAACTTGCTGGGCGAAATTTACAACTAAGAGATTCCTTCAGTTCGCAAGAAAAACATCTTGCTTTACTCCGGGAGTGTGTTTTAAGAGCTGCCTTATAAACACTGATGGAAAGGAGAGAGAAAAAAACGTACCTCTTGAATAAATTCTATAAAAACTTTTGCTTTGTGTTAACGAAAAAGGCTTCGCGAAGTTCGAGTCGGAAATAACATAATACACAGTATACTTTGTTTAGATTTGACGGTGAGTTATAGTAGGTTTGCATTTTTAAAATGTCATTGACGACCAGCTAATATGTGTCATCATCATCAGCCTCTTTTATATCCCCACTGCTGGGGCACAGGCTTTCCCTATGGATGGAATAGGGAGATTGGGCCATGACCCACCACGCGGGCCCAGTGCGGATTGGCGGGTGCTAACGATTGCAGATGCAACCAGGACCAACGGCTTAACGTGCCTTCCGAAGCACGGAGGAACTCGAGATAGAAATTTTTGGTCACCCATCCAATGACCGACCACTGCGAAAGTTGCTTAACTACAACGATCGCAGCAGAACGCGCTAACCACCTGCGCCATCGAACTCCTCACTCAGCTAATATGTATATTTATGAATAAATAAATATTTCCAACACTCACACCAATTAGCCTAGCCCCAAGTATATTTATATCGAAACTAGATTTTTTTTGCATAATAGGCAATGCGTTTGACCACAATCTCACCTGATGGAAAGTGATGATGAGGCCTAGGATGGTACACTCCTGCCTAGAAGATACCTGTTCACTCTGGCCTTGAAGATGTCCAGATTATATTGGTCCGGGAAAACAGACCAGCTGTCCCGGCGAACTTCGTACCGCCATAAAAAATAGAGGTTGGTGGCAGAAAGGTGAATATTTAGGGTTGTATGATGTATCATAAAAAAATAAAACCACAAAATTTCGTCCAACATAAAAAAAAATGGTGGACTACCCTTAACATTTAGGGGTATGAAAACTAGTTTTGTCCGATTCTCAGACCTACTGAACATGCATATAAAATTTCACGAAAATCAGTCGACCCGTTTCGGAGTAGTTCAATTACGCGCACCGTGACACGATAATTTTATATGTATATAGAAAAACATATTAAACATCCATGACTGGAGTACAAATGCTCGTATTCATCACACAAACATCTGCCCCCCACCGGGATTCAGATCCGGGACCTCTCGAGTCGGCGACACCATGAAACTTGGCGTACCAACCACTCGACCACGGAGGTCATCAATATATGGTACCTATGTGAAAGGTATGGTATCAGAAAACAATAGTTTTTGAACAATTTTGAACTTTTACTAAAATATTGTTTGTTTATTGTTATAGACAGGGTTTCGAAAGAATAAAAATATAAACAAGGTTTGTTGATGAAATAATGACTAAAGTTGACAAAAACATTCCTGTGTGCGCGTTATATTTATATGGACCTAACAAAAGCATTTGATTACGTTGATCAGAATATATTAAAATCTAAATTAATGAGTTATGGCATTAGAGGCAATGTCTTAGATTTATTAATGTCTTACTTAAGTAATAGAGAACAAGCAACTCTCATTACGAGAATATGCTCTAAATCAAAGCACGAAGTTAAATATGTGTCAAATTATAGACAGGTACAATATGGTGTACCTCAAGGCAGTGTTCTTGGGCCACCACTATTTTTAGCTTATATTAACGACTTCCCCACAGTAGTAGCTTCACCAATGATACTGTTTGCTGATGACAGCACTGTAATTTTTTCCAATAAAAGTTTATCCCTGTTGCGAACTGACATAACTATGACACTTGAAAAAAATGTAGACTGGTTAAAATGAAATAATTTATTTATGAATATAGACAAAACTCATGTTATGACATTTCGAAATAGACCTAGAACTCCCATATCCATCGACGTTGAGCATTGTGGAAATATCTTTAAGGAAGTGGACTTAATAAAGTTTTTAGGTATAACTATTGATTGTAACCTTAACTGGAAAGCGCATATTGAGAGTGTTTGTGTTAAACTCAGTAAATTCTCCTATGTTCTATACATGCTCGGTAAGGTGGTCCATATATCAACAGTATTAATAGCGTATCATGCGAATGTAGCATCTACGTTACGGTATGGAGTGATATTTTGGGGGAACTCAGTTGACAAAGAATATGCATTTAAAGCTCAAAAAAAATGTATAAGGGATATATGTAAAATTAAGCAAACTGACAGTTGTAAACCGCATTTTATATCATTGAAACTTTTGACATTGCCGTGTATTTACATATATGAAATTGCTGTTTTTGTTAGAGAAAATTTACACTTATATGTTACTTTTAATAGTAGAAGATTCGAAACCAGACTTTGTTTACCATCTAACAAGATATGGCTTATGAATAATAGTGTACTTTGTATGGCACCTCAGGTATATAATGAAATGCCAATTGAAATTAGAAAAGCTGAAAGCCCCAATATATTTCGCTCTGAATTAAAGAATATGTTACTTAAAAAAGCATATTATAGTATTAAGGAATTCTTAGAGGACAAATCTTTGTAAATGGATGTACACTATGTGTTTATTTTAATTTGCATGCCTTGTGGTTAACACCTTTGTATCACCTGTATTTGCAAATAAATAATTGATTGATTGAATTAGACAAGGTCAAAAGGTTAGGAATTACGTCACAAGGAATATCACAGCCTGAGGTCTCATCGATGCCAATATAAAAACAGAATAATGGTTTTAGCAGTCTAATCCGGAACGGTATTCAATGTTCCTTATGAGCTCTGGGCTCAGGGCTTGAAACCGGTTTCAAAAATACCGGTAAATAAAGGTAAATACCGGTTTTTAGTAAAGGTTTCGTTCGGAGTGCGTCCGAAATAAAAGCGGTACCTAAAACCTTAATAAACCGGTTTAATCCAGAGCGACACGTGCACGCGTCGGCATCACTTGAAGTTTGTTTTGTTTGAACTAATCAAGTCACAACTTGTTGATGCTCAGAGATAGATGCGTTTATTGACACATTTGCTAGCGTCTAGTGCGTCAAGTTATTCATTTTGTAGTTGTGTACTTATTTCAGACTTCAGTAAGAGCGAAATGAAACCCTTTAAAAATCGCTAAATTGATTCAATACCGATTTTATTTCGCTTTTTAGGAAAACCGGTTTCTTTAAGGTTAAGGTAGAGCCAAACCTAATTAAAACGCTCCTAATGTACATGACACTGATTTAGGTTTGAAAATTAACCGGTAAACAAGCCCTGTCTGGGCTTGCCCAATGGTAAACGGCAACTTATCCATTACTTATCAGGTAATGAAGTCAAGGGCTTCGCATTCAGACTGTTATATTGTACATTTGTAAATCAGAAAATACAATGATACGTTCCAGGTGAATTCCAGAGCATTACTCTAAAGGAAAGATTTGGTAATCCATCCGATAAGTTACCGTTGCAGAGGTTGCTTGACTTTCACAATCACAAATCAAAAGCGATTGTAGCAAACTTGATAAAATATTCCTATTCCACAAATAACCATTTCGAAGAAGACTGGCTTATTCTAATGCGGCATGACACACGCGCATATGAACTAAAGTTTTCAAGCCATTCGTATTACTTCTTAAGTTTGTGCTACCTAGAAACTTTGTTGCCCACGTTATCCAGTTTTCGTTCGAGTGTGAAACTAGTGACACCAATCCTGTGAATATTCAGAGACAGCTCTCTTTATTCGATTCAATAGCCTCCAATAGGATTAACGCCGTAACACAACAATTTATTAACATCTTACTGCCAATATCCCAATCCATTGAATTCTATACTCATTTGTATTTTATTAGTATTGATATACCATTGTTGGTCATATCATATAATGTTGCGTTTCTACTTAGTGCTCAGAACAGTTTTGAGCGGACAAACATTATTTGTTCGCTCGGTAAATGGAATGCTCAAAACAACGTTACGTTGTTTCCATTGATGACTGAGCAAGAGAGCTTCCGTTTCCTGAGTCCGATCAAACATTGTTGTACATGAATACCGCGATAAGATATATAATGCGTTTTTATTACGTTCAATTGTCAAATTACTATGGAGTTTGACAGGTAGCGGCGATAAAAAACGTGATATAATGTAAATTGTATTGCTCATGCTAGAGATTCAATAGCCTCCCATAGGATTAACGCCGTAACACAACAATTTATTAACATCTTACTGCCAATAATCCATTGAATTCTATCATTATCATCATCATCATCATCGACCCATGCTCATCCACTGCTGGACATAGGTCTCCCCTAATGCACGCCACTGCTCCCGATTTTCTGCCACTCTCATCCAGCTCGCGCCAGCCAGCCTACGAATGTCATCTATCTTGTCTCAGGGCGTCCCACATTACGTTTACCGAATTTGAATTCTATATTAATTTGTATTTTATTAGTATTGATATACCACTGTATCATATTGTAGGTCATATTATATAATGTTGCGTTTCTACTTAGTGCTCAGAACAGTTTTGAGCGGACAAACACTATTTGTTCGCTCGGTAAATGGAATGCTCAAAACAATGTTACGTTGTTTCCATTGATGACTGAGCAAGAGAGCTTCCGTTTCCTTACCTTTACAGCTATTTTATTTTTCAGAACATGTAATTTTGTTATTATGTACTACTGTAAAGAGGGGAGAGTACTGGTCTTCTGAGATACAGGCTGCGGCCTAGTTCAGATACCAGTCTCTCCACAATCTTGTCATTAAGACATTAATTAATTCATTAAGTTTGTATTTTTTGTGCATGGGATTGTAAGGAGAAGAAATAAAGCATTATTATTATATTATTAATAATAATCAAACCTTGTTGTACATGAATACCGCGATATGATATATAATGCGTTTTTATCACGTTCAATTGTCAAATTACTATGGAGTTTGACAGGTAGACGCGATAAAAAACGTGATATAATGTAAATTGTAGGGCTCATGCTACTGGGGCTGATGTTTCCATTTACCGAGAGAGCAAATGTTTGCTCATTCGGAACTGTTCTGAGTTTAAGTGGAAACACAGCATAAGGTGCAAAAATTGTTCTTGTTGTAATCAGTACAATTTTCCCGTTGTACGAAAACAACATCAGATGTAGGTGTGTATGCACATTTTTACTAGTTAAACTCAATTTAAGAAGACTTATTGTTTTAAACTTTCATGGTCACTAACATGCATGCGCTTGCAAAAGTACCGAAATATCGGAGACTCATAAAAAACAAGGTAAGTACATGGTAACAATCCCGTTAATAGCTATAATTAAGACTTTTACAAATCAATCATAAGTATTAGTTTCACTTTAATTTGGGCTAAATTAAATGTATGAATGGTAAATTTAAGGATGGTGTCTGTAGCGTTACTTAAAGTGTCAGTTTACAGGCAAGTCGTAAATTCTCATTCAACATTTCAGATTATGACTAATTTTATGGCCTTTATCTTATGATGAAGGTTAGCAATTGAACTAAGTTGTTATAAATTCGGTTCCAAAGCTCTAAAGTGATTTACATTAATTTTCTAATATTATTACAATCAAAGAGAGTACGGCGTGATTCGAATTATGCTCTGTATTTTGTGTGATGAGTATTAAATAGTATTTTGTAATCGATTCATGTTTAAATTTATATCTACTTCATAATCAACAGCTTATTATTGATCCTATTTAAAAGCTTTCGTTATATTTTGTATCTAAAAGCATATTTTTTTATACAAGGAATGACCATATATTGTTTTAAACTTTCAAGGTCACTAACATTATAGCTATTAACGGGATTGTTACCATGTACCTTGTTTTTATGAGTCTCCGATATTTCGGCACTGTTGCAAGCGCCATGATCGTGGAGTAACTGAAGTAATTGCGGGTAGATGTTATTGGCAGACATATCGGTCTACCCTCTGACGTCGTCTTTTACTGCGCTCGATACCCCTACCATTGGTCACATTCTCACTATTCACTCGCTGTCTCACTGTTCCCGACACAAAATACTCATAGTAGCAGATCGTGGAACGACACTTTTTAGATTTTTGCGGTTTCTGCACATACGAACCACTAGATTCCAGACAATTAACAATTTAAACGTATCCTCACGATTGAAATTTTTGTGTTTGGTTATTTCAAAATATCGGGGACTCATAAAGAACAAGGTACATGGTAACAATCCCGTTAATAGCTATAAAGGAATGAACAATCTTGTAGAATACTTGTGCACCGCCTTTGCACGATCGTTTAATGTAGGTACTACGATACTTTTTATGTTAAAAGGATGGTAAAGTAGCATATGACCCGCCTGAAGTAAGCGGCCACCATAGTTTTTCGACGCTTGCGGTACCAAAGTTATCACTTGCGCCATTGCCTACCCTGACCTTGAATTTTTGAAAATAGATATTTTGTTCATATTTGATTTTGTGGTTTTTAAAGTCTAGTTTTCAATTTTCTCCATTCTCCTCCGTATCGGTATGTGTTAAGTGATCGCAAAGAATCAAGAGGACAGCAATACTTGTGCCACTTTAAAATGCAATAATGTTGGCGTATAACCTGTCCATATATTCATTGGTTGTAAGTGAAGAACTTGCACCCGTCTACCTGCACCCTCACAGAAGATTGCAACTAAATAATGCTATTCTTTTATTTTAGATATCACACCACCACGACCACCTAGCCCGAAGGTAGGTACTCAATATATCTGCAGGTAATGGAACCTGTACAGGTGAGGGTGGCTGGTTGTGCAAAATTGAAAACCTTTTCATATGATCTGACCTATGCTTGGCCTCCGGCATTCATACTGCGGTATGAACGACAACGGATTTTATGCCATTTCACTGTAACTGGTCCATAGCCAATTTCATTATTATATCTGCACTGGGCGGGCTTGGTGGGTAATGGTCCAATCTTCCTATTGCATCCATAGCATAAGGTTATGCCCCAGCAGTCATCATTATCATGTCAGCAGTAAGACGCCCACTGCAGAGCATAGGGCTCTCCCAAGGGTCTCCACACCGATCAGTTCTGCGCCACTCGTATCCATCGGCTTCCCGCGACCTTCTCAAGATCATTGGCCCATTTAGTAGGGGGCCTGCACACTGAGCGTCGTCCGGTGCGTGGTCGTCATTTAAGACCTTTCCGTCCCAACGGCCAGCGGTTCTCCTTGCTACGTATCCCGCCCACTCCCACTTCAACACAGCAATCCTTCGAGCGATATCATCATTTCTGATTTTGTCACGTAGAGAAATACCGAGCATTACTCTCTCCATTGCTCGCTGTGTGACCTTGAGCCTTCTTATGAGCTCCAGCAGTGGCGGCATTACAAATACTCTACACATGTTTCGCCCCTCCACGGAGCATCCTCGTAAAATGTAGTCCATGCTACAGAATATTGTAAGTATAATTTAGGACACAATAATTATTCAAACGACTTCGCTCTAAATATACTTGGGCGGTAATGAAAGAGAAAAGCTTTCACCACAGTCCTCGAGTACTGTCCTAAGTTACTAAGTGACTTTTGGATATTAAGGTCATTAAAACGTGGATAATGAAGTCCGAAACTTATGAATTACGAGTTTCAATAAAAAACGCAGATCGCAAGGGCGTAGCATCCTCCTCCCGCACTCGGAATTCAAAACAGTTTTTTTTGTGTCCTCGGAAAGTGTGAGAGTGAAAATGTAAAATAATTTCCCACTTCAAAAAGTTCTTCGGAGTTTAATCCAGTTAAGGCCGGCTCTGCGAGTCACACCGCCACAGAGAGAAGCCTGTAATTTATATTCTTTATGGAGCTGCAATTCAGAACAACTCGAGTAACAATCTTGTTTAAACGGTCATAAACAAGTCCTAAAACAAGTCCTAAAAACTATTTTAAAAAATTTGGGGTTCCTTAAGCTTTGACTTCTTCTGAACCGCTTCGCTCGTGCTGCTGGTACAGAAGAGAGCGCAGGATTCGTTTGTGGCACGGGATTCATAGGTAGCGCCGGATTCATGTGTGGCGCCAGATTTCTGGCCTCGGGTTGAATATGCCTAATGTTATTATTATAATCATAGCCAATTGTAGTCGGACAAGGCCCTAGTGTTTGAGTGAGTATAGCCGGGGCTCTCCTAAGACGGCTAGACCCGTACGGTTTAGCACGAAGAATTCAGCCGGGTCGTTGGTTCGGAGCACTCAGCCATAGGAGCTGCAGAAGATGTTGCAGCCGCCTGACGTTTGGTGACGGTCTTAGACCCGTATTACAGAATGACAACTAAGTGTTGATCTTTACAGTACAGTTAGAAAGGGATGTCGCTATGTGCTATAAATAGCGACATCCCTTTCTAACTATGCTCAAGACTAGATCAATCACTGAGAATCTTTCTATAATACGGGCTAAGGCCCGCATGAGGGAGCCTCTTTTCGAACTTGGACTGAAATGCAATGAAAATTACATTTTATTCAAATTTTGTTTTAAATCGATAGGGTTACTATCGTTGGGTTATCTTTTAACTGATAAAAAGAATGGGCCAAGAAACTTTTCAGCATTTAATAGTAGAAGCAATATTATCATAAAATCATGTCGCTACCAGTAGCGTATAACTACCAGTAACTGGCCCCTTAGTGACTTCGGTCAATTTGAATATTATGGTGTTAGTATTCTATTCATTATATATAATTAAAATAATATCTAAATTTCCTATATATTCTTATAGAATTTTTTTAAGTCAACGTAATTTTTAGATTTAATATAAAATAAAGCGCGATATATTAAAACAATTTTTAATTCAACATAAATTTAGCCTTTTTTGTAGTAACTGGCCACAAAAATTAAATTTAAATAAATAAATTTAATTAAAATTATATGTCAGCTAAATATTAGTATGATACCATAGATAAAATCATGTAGGGAAACTTAGCAAGGAAAACCGATAGCCGTTCATACCTATTATTGGCAGTTTTCAGACATTTCAGACAACTTTCGTTGCTATGGTAAAATAAAATATTAGTTACTGGCCACCGAACTGGCCACCTATACCAGTAACTAAATTTAAACAAGGAATGTGGTTTTTTTGGTGAATGTCTAGCCTTTGCAAACGCTTAAAATATAATCAATTTTCTAGTAAAATCAACACGAAGAAATTTAATAGTAACTCGCATAGGTGGCCTGTTTCTGAAATGATGCAAAATTAGAAATCACTTACTAGCCACCCCTTTAAACAGATTATTTAAACGAATTTTGCAGCCTAAAACAATTATATTACTAAATAAGTTCAGTTCAGTTAAATTTAAAACACTTTAATAATATAATTTGAACACTAAATTACCTAAAAATAGCACTAAATCTGTAATATCATAAGTGGACAGATTATGATTTGCTGCTAAAAAAAAGTTATTAAGCACTAATTTTTGTATTTTAAGCAAATTAATATAAAGATATTTAGACGACGCAAATAATCTTATTTTTTATTCTTATTAATAATAATTAGTTTTGGAGCAGTCGTGTTTTTAAAATTTCTGTTTGACGCGAAGACTGTAATGACATTTACGCTCATATTGACAAGATTTTAACAAACCTACTGCTAGGCGAGGTGAACTGCAGTATGCTTTCATAGTTTTTTTTGAATAATTTGACGTAGCCTCGATCGTTCGATTCGGCTGCGATCGTTGAAGTTAAGCAACTTTCGCAGTGATCGGTCATTGGATGGGTGACCAAAAAACTTCTATAACGAGTTCCTCCGTGCTTTGGGAGGTACGTTAAGCCGTTGATCACGGCTGCATCTGCAGTCCTTACCACCCACCAATCCGCACTGAGCCCGCGTGGTGGGTCATGGCCCAATCTCCCTATTCCATCCATAGAGAAGATCTGTGCCCCAGCAGTAGGGACATTAATAGGCTGATGATGATGATGATTGACATAGCCTGTTGTAGATCGTATAAAAGCGGTAACATTACTGTGAATTTCAAAACAGGAAGCTATATAGACGACCTCCGTGGCCGAGTCTTTTGTACGCCGGGTTTCATGGCTGTCGCCGACTCGAGAGGTCCCGGGTTCGAATCCCGGTAGGGGCAGATGTTTGTGTGATGAATACGAGCATTTGTACTCCAGTCATGGATGTTTAATATGTATTTCTACATAAATATACTTATATATGTACTGTATATGTATTCTATCCGTTACCCTAGCATCCCATAACACAAGCCTTATAGTGCTTACTTTGGGGTTAGGCTAATTGGTGTGTGTCGGAAAAAAAAAATTACAAAACATGCCTAATTATAGCAACTGACTGAAACTGAGCTGTGACGATATGAGAGAAAGAGAGAAACATTTTATTGACCACATTACATCACAAAAAAACAAACAAAAAAAAACATTTTGATGAAACCTGATATACATGCAAGTGCTGTCTTGTCCATTTCCACGCTCAAGTACTTGCACGCCGATCATCGTATCGTATTCGTCAACAGGCTAGTTGACTCATGTCAATTTGCAACAAATGTTTATTTCTTATAATGTTTGGTTTAAGGAACCTAAATACATTGATTTCACTTCAAAACATTAGAAGATGGCTGTAGTAATTTAATTAGAAAAATGTTTTTTTAGTTTATGCGTTTTAAACACTCAAAACGCTGCCCACCATGATTGTGACGTCAACAAGTTAGTAAATGTGTTAATAAACAAGTAAACGTCAGTGTCGTGTTACTGTGGTGTCTTTCGTCGTACTAAAATATATCTAAAAACTCTTACATCTTGTAGAAAGTCGTCGTTGCTTAACTCTTACGGAACAAGTACAATATTACAGTTGCATAAAATGTTTGCGAGTCTGATCTCTGTGGCGTTTGTCTGAGCTCTATTCGGCGTCGAAAATTCGGTAACGGTCCGTGAAGGGAGTACTTTTAGAGAGAAAAATTAAAATGCTTATTAGGTCATTATGAAAATTTTCACGGTTTAAATTATTATTATTTTTTTTAGCTCTCCGTCTTACAGTTTGCTTAATGTGTTTACTCTAGATTGCGGTTTACGATTTGACAGTTGTTTATTTGAAGTTAATATTTGCGAAGATCAAAGTTACTACTATTTCAAATATCTCTCAACTTGTAAAATGTATTGGAATTCATGTTGGCGAATATAAAAAAATGTGTGCACGGACTACACATCTGAAGTGAAACTTTTTTCTTAAATAAATAAATAAATATTTCCAACACTCACACCAATTAGCCTAGCCCCAAAGTAAGCACTGTAAGGCTTGTGTTATGGGGATACTAGGGTAACGGATAGAATACATATACAATACATATATAAGTATATTTATGTAGAAATACATATTAAACATCCATGACTGGAGTACAAATGCTCGTATTCATCACACAAACATTTGCCCCCACCGGGATTCGAACCCGGGATCTCTCGAGTCGGTGACACCATGAAACCCGGCGTACAAACTACTCGACCCCGGAGGTCATCAATAATAACCTTACATAAGGCGGTGCATAAGGCAAAAGGGAGCAGCGCACGCATCACTCATATTTAAATATATATATATATACATAGAGGGTGTTTATTTTAGGGTGTCAAGTCAATGCGAGCTGATAGCGGGGTACCATACCTATCAATTTCATCACCATGTATGTTCTACGATTTTTCGGAGTTTTCGAGTAAGAATTTTATCATTTTATTTTATGATTCAACGATGAGTCAACTTTGAAAAAGTATAACTATTTTGTGATGATTTTTATTTCTAATTTTTATTTTAACAGAATGCTTATTGTTGTAATTTAAGTAAAAACACCTTCCTTACTTTAACCTAAGATTTAAAATTTTGGATCGGTACTAAATAAAAATTGTTTAAGTAAAACAAAGCGGGTTTTCAATTATTTTACAAAAAACAGATGTTTCATAACTTTTGACTAATTTTAAAACTTGCCCGACTTCATAAGTTTTCATAAAAATACAAAAAAATATGTACTAAATTATTTGCTGAAATCTGTCGTTGAAGGTGTTGTATCGGAAATCGTATAATTTTAATATTTCATAATTTCGTAGTTATCTTTGACAAAATATGTACCCTTATATTTATATATATATATATATATATATTGTCACGTGTGACGGTCATGACGCTCGTAGCGTTTCAGCCTTCGCCGAGTTACCCTCCAACTTTCATGCTCGTCGAGAAGCGCTGCGCACGCATTCCACACACACATATCTTTATATATACTAGCCGACCCAGCGAACTTCGTACTACCATAAAAAAGGGGCTGGTTTAGGGTTTGCATAAACATTTCATAAAAATCGGTTAAGCAGTTCCGGAGGAGTATGGTAACTAACATTGTGACACGAGAAAGGGAAGGCCCTTTACTCGGCAAATTAGACAAGCGACACCGAGTGATGACAAGGCAGGACCAATTATAATTTTGCTGTTTATATGTTGGTTTGGCCTTCGCTTCGCTAACATTTTTTTTTATGTTATAGGGGGCATACGAGCAGACGGCTAACTTGATGGTAAGTGATCACCGTCGCCCATGGACACTTGCAACACCAGGAGTATCACAAATGCGATGCCGGCCAGGAAGGAGTACGCTCTTTTTTTGAAGGTTTTTGTGTCGTATTGGTCCGGAAACACTGCTGGCGACAATATATTCCACAGTTTTGTCGTACGTGGTAAAAAAAATTCGACAAAAACACACGTTTGTGGATAGGCACGCATCAAGATGATGGAGATGAAATTTTTGTCGCGATGTACGATGGCGAAATGCAGCAGCTGGAATTAATCCGAACAATTCCTCAGAACACTCCCTGTGATAGATGCGATAGAAGATACAGAGCGAAGCTACATCCCTAAGCAAAGTCAAAGGAACAATCTGATCAGAAAGGTCCTGGTTGCCGACGATTCGAGCCGCTCGGCGCTGGGTGCGATCCAAAGGGAGAAGCTGGTACTGGGGGGCCCCAGTCCAAAAATGAGAGCAGTACTCCATGTGAGGCCGAACCGGTGCCTTATAAACATAATATATAGGCGGCTTAAAAGTATTGCGTTCATGCAGCAACTTCAGTTTCTAGAGTACCTCGGTGTAGTGGATCAGGGAGGCAACCTCCGTTTTCTCGTGGTTCACGTGGGTACTCCATTAAAGACGCTTTGTCTTTAGGCCTCTTGTTACTTGCCATCCACTTTAAGCTGAGCTTAATTACTCTACGAAGGAAGAGGAGATCGTAGAGTACCTGCGGATTAAGACCAAATTCTCCCTCAGAGTCGCACGGTTGGAGTCCCGTCACAATGTGAATTTTTATTCCTTTGTGGTGCGGGTGCCAACCGAACATCTGGCGACGTTCATGAAAGAAGATTTTTGGCCGAAAGGTGTTGTGTTCCGGCGTTTCCGAGGCCGGCTACCTGACACCACTCCGCGTCACACGTCGCCGTCTATACGTGTTAATTAGGTTTCAACTAACATAGTTATTATTATTTTTTAATTTAATGTATTACCTTTATCTGTATTTATGTTAGACTATAAGGTATTTATCTATGGGCCTACGTTGCCTGACTATAAACAATAAATAAATAAAATAAATAAGCGACTTTCGGAAACAAGAGGTGGTTCTCAATTCGTTAAAACTCGTGTTACTTAGTCTGTGTTAATGGGTTCTGTTAACAATCGCGCTGCCAAGAATTATAATGCAAGCATTTTTCCTTATGAGCACGTAATTGAGTTCAGTTCAAATTCAAAGTGACTCTACTTATTATTCTGACCTTGTTTGTAAGTTAAATTGAGTTGTCCACACAATGTCGACTGCAAAAACTGGTGTTTGAGGATTCAATATTCAACTTTTAAATTAAATAAAATCAAAAGCGAGCAGGACGTAGCGAGGGGCGATACAGGAAAGTTGGCCTGTAAAATTGTATGCCTATAAAATGAGGGCACACAGCCTAAACTAACATTTTGATAGAAATTTCTTGGTGAGTGTGTAACAGGAAGTCGCGAAAGCGCGCGATATTTGACTTGATTTTAGAACATAATGTTCAAATGGCTTATTCCTTATGTAATAGGTTTTATTTCTTTTTTTACTGATATAAGGTGAGGTTTCAAATGTTACACATCATACGCGACTACTATAAGGTTCGCTCGTTTCTTTACTTTGTCTTTAATTTCATGTTAATACAAATATACGGGCAACAAATGTCCGCACACCGTGAGCGGTAAGTCCGGGACAAGTCCTCGGCGGACATTTTGTTATACCGAGGAGTCTAACAGTATTACCAGACCTTGCATCAGAGTTCTAGTTAGGCTCTAAACTAACTAGAAGTCTTCACTAAATAAAACTAGTTTTAACGGGTTAATGCACGAGACTTTATTTATTTATTGACGTTTCGCAGCCTTTTCTGGTCTGCATCGTCAGAATGATTTTTTATTTAATTTTGTCGAGCTACCTTCGAAAGACTTTTATTGAGCGTTCGATTATTTTATTGGAAGATTTTTAAAATTTTATTGTCCATGTATGAATTTATAAGATAATTTAGTTAATAAAGTACTTTATTTAAAATTCTTTTCAGTTTATTTATTTGACCCTAACTACCGTAAACTACCACCGGTTCCAAAATTGGGAGACCTTTCTGAGAAGAACCGGCGAAACAAACTCAGAGAGGCTTTCTATCTCCTTCTTATGTTAAATCATGCAAACAAAAAGAACTAATAGTATCTGTTGGTCTTGCAGTGTGTGCTCGGGGTTGGGATTTTATCTCTTGTATAATGGGTTCCCAAGCTGGTAGTATATATCAACCATCTTCCCTATGGAAATTTGGATATTAATTAATCTCAATAGCACTGTACACGTTAAAATAAAACAAGTTTCAACGGGTTCGATGCGCTTTATATATTGGCGTTTTGAAGCCTTTGCGGACATGCGTCGTCAGAATGATCATTACAATCATCAATCATCATAGTGATGTGTGTGAAAACCTAAGAAACAAATATATACGTTTTTTTTTTCTCCTTATATTGGCAGCAAAGAGTCGTTTACAGGTATATTACATAATTATACATCAGTTATGAGTAAAGACCTATAGTGCCGAAAAGTGATATTTACAATATTTTTTCTATGGTCGCCCTTACTTCCCCTACAGACCGACAAGGATCCCCACCAATGCGAACGAAAATCGAAGCTATCGCCGCCACCGCCACACAAATGTTATATTTTTTTTGGTATGTCGTTTACGCAAACAGCGCCCCCCCCCCCCGAACCGTCACACACACTCACAAAGATCCTCGTCGTACTGTAGTGTACATTAAGAAAAGTAAATGAGAAAAATATAACAAGATCTAACTATTCTACAGCCTTAATACAAAAACAAACAGTGAATTTATTTATATCTTAATTTTATCTTCAGTTGTTGCTTAAAAGATTTTAAAGAATTGTGGAAAATGTCAATATCGTGGAATAACCTTAGATTAAAACAAAAAGGGTAGATACGGTACGCTCATACTTGCATCAAACAAAAACTGATCCCACGGCAGCGCGAACGGGACGGCGAGATCCGCGTCACTGCATTACCGACCCGAACGAAACAGCACGTTAAGTTTCAACGGCAGCGCGAACGAACCGGCGAGATCCGCGTCACTGCACTACCGACCAATCACGCGACCTGTACTCGACGTCACTACCGAATAAGATTCAAAACAAACAGCAATTTTTATGAAAAAATATATTTTATAGTACTTACGAATGAAAAGTGATGCCGTGGGTTTTATTTTTAGTTCTTGAGCCATTTGAGCACTTTTTAAAAACACACTTAGGCATTGTTTTATCATATAAACACAAAATATTAGCAATATTTCTTTTTGGCGTTCACATGTACGTCGTTTCCATGTCAAGTTGTGACTAAAGCGATTAGGGTCGTGGACCACAAAATTCAAAAAAATTCAAAATTCAATATCGTTTATTCAGTCTAGGCTGTTACAAGCACTTGTGAATGTCGAAAAGCTACGCCATCGGTTCGCAAATCTACGGCGGGAGACCTTGTACTGAGAAGAACCGGCAAGAAACTCAGCAAGGGCTGTTTTTTTCTCCCTGTATTATATACAGAGTCGTCAAATTGAAAAATGACTTCAATATGAGGTAACTCATAAAGTCACTTTTCATTACAAACAAAAAAAAATGCAAATAATATAAAAATTATGACTATAAAATAAAAAATTAAAATATGTAAAAAAAAATGGTTTAACAAAGTTTAGGAATGACGTGTCCTACCGTTTAGGCAAAAAAAAATAAAATAATAATAATGAACGATTAAAGTTTAGAACAACGATTAATAGTAGTACCCAGTGAATTAAGAGCAGACTCATCTCCGCTGGCAGCACCCGTTCACGAGCATGACGCATGAACCAGCCATCGCTTCGCTCAACCATTTTTTAGGGAACGCAACGACCCGCCTCACGCGACACCACCGAAGAGATTTTTAAGAGAGCATGACTACTCATAACCACACATGGATACTATGTTACTAAAATAGAAAAAAAAAATACATATAGGTACCAGTGTACATTATTATAACAAACTATAAACACAACGGCAGGACACATGCATGTGATTACCTAAACACTGTTGTCGACTCTGGCAATACTCTCCCAACCCAAAACCAATCCAACATCAGCCCCCCCCCCCTTTCAGTCTGTATAGAGAATGACAAGGATACACCGCTGCAAAACCAAGTTCAGGTCTAGAAAAACATACCAGAATCCACACCGCCATTAAATCTTTATCAGAGACATAATATATGTTCACTTACATTTTGATTGCTGTGTCAAACAGTATAAATACAAGTTGTGTAATGTAAAATACAATCAAAATTTAATAATAATTATCATTACAATAATAAAGTAGTATAGAGCAGACTCATCTCCGCTGGCAGCACCCGTTCACGAGCATGACGCATGAACCAGCCATCGCTTCGCTCAACCATATTTTAGGGAACGCAACGACCCGCCTCACACGACACCGCCGAAGAGATTTTTAAGAGAGCATGACTACCCATAACCACTAAAACCAATCTGCAAAATGGTTACTTAGAGTTCAGGTAATTTATCTGTACGACACTGCAAACAAATACAAAACAATTTTGCAGTTACAGCCATGCAGTTTTGTCATTCAAGTATTCTTTAATAGTATAATAGCCTTTCTTAACTAAACAACTTTTAATGTGACATTTGAACTCATTTATGGGTAACTCAAGAACAGCATCAGGAATTTTATTGTAAAAATGTATACCTTGACCCATAAAAGATCGGTAAAGCTTCTGTAACCTGTAGGCTGGCAATGCAAGCTTGTTTCTATTCCTAGTATTAAAATTGTGTACGTTACTGTGTTTGGTATACAAATTGATATTATTTTTAACGAGGAGTATGCAATTGTAAATGAATTGAGAAGCAACAGTCAAAATTCCAATTTCTTTAAATTTTTCTCTAAGAGATGTTCGGCTACTCAATTGATAAATAGATCTCACAGCTCTTTTTTGTAAAATGAAAATACTTTCAATATCAGCTGCTGTTCCCCGGAGTAAAATGCCGTATGATAAGATACTATGAAAGTAACTAAAATATACAGTCCTGGCAGTATCATGGCAGGCACAATTCATGCGGATCACTTTTGTGAGGCTAGTGCCGTATCTACCCTTTTTGTTTTAATCTAAGGGAATCACCTATTATAAGTGCTGGTGGAGCGATGAATAAAAGAGTTACGTGTATATTTTTTATGTAATTTAGGAGGAACAAATAATGGAAGCTTACGTGAGGGTCGCACTGGAAGCCGAATGTGTGACAAGAACGAAATTTTACTGGGCAATGTAGGCGAATCTACCATATCGTTCAATATTTTGTACAGAAATACTATATCAAACATTTTGCGTCGGTCGTACATATTGTTCTTTATTCGTAAAAATATAATTTTTAATAATAGAAATTATCGATATACTAGCAAACCAGTGAACCAAATGTTCACCAAAACCTGATTTAAAAAAAAATTGAGAACTTCGGAGATTTTGTGTGGTTTCGTTTGAAATTCGTGATTTCTCGAAAACCGGAAGTGCTACGTTACTCAAATCCGGTTTGTAGTCTTATCAGACTATTCTTAACTTATAACTTAAATATTCTCTTTATCTATCTCTTACGGTTTGGCCGCTGAAACAGCACCACAGACGGACGGACGGACTTGTCTAATAGATAAGAGATACAAACAACGAAACCATCAAAAAAACAAACAGCAAAACATCAGTACCAAACAGCAACGTTATTCTCCACACGTCAGTTTTTACAAAGTGTTATAACGTTATAAATTGTTTGTGGACCGAAAAAGGTCTATTTTAGTACATGTAGGCCACAGCCTCGGGAGGCTGTGTCGCAATAATGTGTTAGACGTGATCCCAATATGAATTTTCAGTTAATACCCCCAAGTTTTGGAAAATAGGCGCCGTACCTGAGGCTACTTCAAAGCGTGTTAGCAAAGAAATACGGAATCAAAGATTAGGTAAGTATTTCCACGTAAGGATGTATTTTTTATATAAATGGGATGAGGAACAATAGGGTATTTGACAAGTTTTAGAAAACGATCTCACGTTATTGACTAAAGTTTAAAAAGTCCGTAAAAAGTGGATATTCATCATTTTGGTGTGTATTTCAGTAAAAATAACCAAATCAAAAACTCCTTTTTCAAGTTGCCGCGAAAACGTTTCTCTTTACAATATGGCGTCTTACTAGTGTGTGACGTCACACAACTGTTATTAAAACGTCAAACGCTACAATGCAATGTCACTTTAATCGGAAGTTTACTTGTGTGTGACGTCATTTTAGGCTCGGCCAACCCTAAGCGTTTTGGGTCACGTGACAATAGATAAGAAAACTATTTTATCTTTTTCGTTAATTTTTAGTAAAATTATGAATATTTTTATTGTCAAAATAGTAAAAACCCCTGCCAATATTCTTTGTTAACACAGATGCTAACAATTGGCACTTTATTTTTAACACTGTGAAATACTCTATTATATTATGCTGTGACCTACCTTAGCTTTGACAAGGGCTGAAACGGACGTCCTCAGCGGACGTCCGCGCGGTTTCATACAAAATTGCCGCGCCGGTTTCGCGTGGATCCTGTAGATTTTGCTGCAAATACCCACGGCGCTGCAGAGCAGGGCTTGTAACCGGTTTCGAAAATACCGGTAAATAAAGGTTAATACCGGTTTTTTGTAAAGGTTTCGGTCGGAGTGCGTCTGAAATAAAAGCGGTACCTAAAACCTTAATAAACCGGTTTAATCCAGAGCGACACGTGCACGCGTCGGCATCGCTTAAAGTTTGTTTTGTTTGAACTAATCAAGTCACAACTTGTTAATGCTCAGAGATAGATGCATTTATTGACACGTTTGCTAGCGTCTAGTGAGTCAAGTTATTCATTTTGTAGTTGTGTACTGACACACTACTTCACTCACTTGCTCTGTTGTTGGAAAGAAAATGACATAAAATCATTATACCTAAATTTGAATTGAAACGGCGAAGGCGATGCCGTCAGTAAGAGCGAAATGAAACCCTTTAAAAACCGCTAAATTGATTCAAAACCTATTTGATGTCGCTTTTTAGGAAAACCGGTTTTTTTATGGTTAAGGTAGAGCCAATCCTTAATAAAACGCTCCTAATGTACTTGATACTGAGTTAGGTTTCAAAATTAACCGGTAAATAAGCCCTGCTGCAGATTATACGGTGGCCCAACTTCATTTCAAAGCAGCTTGCGATGGTACAGTGCAGAGCATTGTTTTCGATATTCATAATGTTTATTGATGCAAAACTCATTCAAGATGCTGCTGCAGTTAGACCTGTTTTATTTTTGTTTAGTTAAATTAGTAGAGATCTTGTCTATAGAAGATATTGGGTACATACCTTTTTACGAATAAGATAAATAAATGGGTCATTTGTTCAGAATTACATATACAGGGTGTAAAAAAACCTTTAACGAAGCCGAAGGCCACGTAAGTTCCACATCATGACTATCATATTTCTCTTATGGAGATTCTATTATGGAGATATTGAAGGTCAAAGTCACAATTTTTATTTCAATATTTTTACAAAAACGTTATTTAGAAACCTTTTTTATCGACGCACTTACACACACGCACACACATAGACACAGGCACATTGTTTGCGTAGCGCCACAGTAGCGCGCCGCGCTATAAATTGCGTACTGGAAAAAAAAAGTATTTTTTTTACTTAAAAATACAAATGTTTCCCAAGGATAATATTTTGTAATATTACTTGTTTGGGTGTATAGAATGCGTAGTTCAGTCTTTGTCATAGGTTTTTCTACACCCTGTATTTAAATATGATCATGCATTTTTATTTATTTATATAATCACGCACCATACTACACAATCTCGGTGTGTCTTTCCCCAACCAACTGTGCGCGTTTCCGTGCGTGATCTGCACCATTGCGCGTGAATGGATTTTAAGTGTGTTGCACTACACGTATTTCGATAAGACACGCAGTGCCGCGCTACGCAGCATTGTGCGGTTCAATGTAAGAATCCTCTAAGCCGTCGCTCACAGCGGCAAGTTCGTGGTCAAGGGGGAACAGTAATTCTATCATCATCATAAGGCGCTACATTCTGCTTAACTGTCCGATTTCTGAACTCGGAAGGTAAAATTTGTACAAAGACGTGACGTCATGCGACATTTCAAATCAATATATTTCTGTACTATTTCGATTATTTGAAAGAAGAGAAAATACGTGTACAATGCTTTTTGATAATCTACCTGGTAGACAGAGAAAAAAGTTATTCGAGCGGTAAAACCTCTCATCTGTACGCACAGAGTTGTGAATGTACTTACTGTTGCCTGTCTTACGTGCGTAACTCGTTACGTTTCTTGTAGGCTCTTTTGTTTCGTGTGATGAGCGCAAACATTTGTTTAATAGCTGTTAAGACTCTTACTTTGGGACTACTTAATTCTCGTGCTGAGCGCGAAAGGATTTTATTATTTGCCGAAACACGATCCTAGCTCAGTGTTCGATATTTTGTAGGAATTGTAAGAGTGCGAAATTTGAAACAGCAACGCAGGTGTCAAAGTATGTAATATTTATTTCGAAAGTCTATCCAAATTATACTAGTAATATTATAAATGTGAAAGTTTGTATGTTCGCGTGTGTGCGAGTTTGTATGTTTGCTACTCAATCACGCTGAACGGTTTTGGATGCATTTTGGTACTCATATAGTTTATGGATTGACTGGATTGAGACTTAGGATACTTTTATCCCGGAAAAATGTTAGGTTCCTTTGGGATTCTGAAAAATCTTAAAATCCACAAAGTCGTTGGCGGCCGCTAGTATTTAAAACGGCCATTGAACCTTTAAATTTTAATTATATTAAAGGGTGTAAAAAACCTTTGACAAAGACTAAAACTATGTATTCTGGACACCCAAACAAATAATATTATACGTGGGAAATATTTGTATTTTTAGTTAAAAAAAATACATTTTTTTTTCCAGTACGCAATGTATACCGCAGCGCGCTACTGTGGCGCTACGCAAAGAATGTGCCTGTGTGTATGTGTGTAAGTGCGTCGATAAAAAAGTTTGTAAATTAAGTTTTTGTAACGATCTTGAAAAAAAAATTGTAACTTTGACCTTCAATATCTCCGTAACCATCAATTTCCCAGGTATGGTCTAGAAGAAAAAAAGTATTGTCATGATTTGGAAAAAACGTGGCCTTCGAATTCGTTAAAGGTTTTTTACACCCTGTATATGTATCCGAAGACGATAATGAATTCCAATAAGAAGAACTTAAGTCGTCTGATTCATATTCAATAGCCGTGGTCTATTTAAATCACTCCTCAATAAGTTTAAATACTCAGAGGTCTGTTATAAATTATACCACTTCCAAAAAGTTAATACTAAGCCCCGAGAATATTAATAGAGTTATCAACTTATAAATATACCCCTTTTCTCAGGATTTTTTTTACGGATTGCGATCTTGTGTCTGAAATGTGTTTATTTTGGTAATGATAAGTATGAATTATTTATATAGAGGAGCTCGATGGCGCAAGTGGTTAGCGCGTTCGGCTGCGATCGTTGAACTTAAGCAACTTTCGCAGTGGTCGGTCATTGGATGGGTGACCAAAAATTTACTATCTCGAGCTTCTCCGTGCTTCGGAAGGCACGTTAAGCCGTTGGTCCCGGCTGCATCTGCAGTCGTTAGCACCCACCAACCCGGACTGGGCCCGCGTGGTGGGTCATGGCCCAATCTCCCTATTCCATCCATAGGGAAGGCCTGTGCCCCAGCAGTGGGGACATCAATAGGCTGATGATGATGATGATGATACTTATATGAATAAATCGATACTGAATACTCAATGTTTTATTATTTTTCATAATGTATTCAAGATGTTACAAAAAAAAATGCACAATCATGGACCCCGTCGGGCACAACAATCAATTAATTACAGAGGGAGAGTGACACCTATGATGACATAAAAACACTAATAACTACTAAAACTGACTATTACAATTTAGAATTTATATTACACTAGCTGACTCGGCGAACTTCGTACCGCCCAAAAGTAATAATTTGCAATAAATTAAAATTGCGACTATAATTTGAGATTTTAACTATCCTATCTCTCAAGTTGGATCGAACTGCACATGGTGTGCGAATTTTATTATAATCGGTTCAGTGGTTTAGGAGTCCATTGAGGACAAACATTGTGACACGAGATTTATATATATTAAGATATCTACAATAAATTAAAATAGGTATTAAATTTCATTTGATTCTATAAAATCACGTATAATAACAATAATTATGTGTATAGTAATTCATTCAATTGATAAAAAGATAATACTGTCAAATTATATAAAATATACGTTATTATACATAAATAAAATTAATTAAGGTTATAAAATAAAGCAAAATAAATTATTTGAATATTCATTAACACTATAATCACATTTAAACATTTCAAATTCATTTGATAACTAAAAATAAAATTTATTAAAATCAAAACAAAATAAAATCAACACATTATATAATTTTCAATTGTATAAATAATTTCAAATCATTTTATCATTTAAGTATTCATTGACACTGTAATAACATTTATTAATCAATAGAGTTTTTAAATGTTTCAAAATATACTTTCTGTAGAATCGTTTTTTATTTGGTCAGGCAACTTTTTGTAACTCTTTATGGACATGATTAAGGGGTAAGATGAGTGTAAATTTAATTTAGAGGTTGGCAACATTAATTTATTTTTGTTTCTAGTTGAGTACTTTATTGGGGCATCTCCTTTTTTATTATATAAATTTGGGCGTTGACGCACGAATTAAAAAATCTGAAATATATAAATGCAGGGCAAGGTAAGAATTTCATGTTTTTTAAAATTGAGGCTTACATGAGTCTGTATTTTCAATATTTACCAAGATTCTCACAAGTTTCTTATGCTGAAATTTTTTTGTGTGAAAATAATAGATGTGTCCGTAAATCTATTTTAAAATTAAAGATTTGTAGCTTTCTAGGTCTCAAAAAAATACAATACATTTTTTTTTCGGTCTAATAGAAAATTTATTCACAATTTAAAACCTTTTTCCAAAAAAGGTCAACTAGATAAATTGCACAAAACTACTCGTTATGATACATGAATAATGAAGATGCAACATCCAGGCCGGCTGGGTAAGGATGGCTGGTGTGGCAGCTAGAACTGCTGTGTCAGCTATCTTCGCGTTTGGACTTCACCGTCACTTAACATCAGGTGGGGTGGAATCATTTGTCGGACCTCTGTATATAAAAAAAATCGAGTGTGCTTATAACCACAAAGGAGCTCGATATCGCAAGTGGTTAGCGCGTTCGGCTGTGATCGTTGAAGTTAAGCAACTTTCGCAGTGGTCGGTCATTGGATGGGTGACCGAAAATTTACTATCTCGAGCTCCTCCGTGCTTCGGAAGGCACGTTAAGCCGTTGGTCCCGGCTGCATCTGCAGTCGTTAGCACCCACTAATCCTCACTGGGCCCGCGTGGTGCCCAATCTCCCTATTCCATCCATAGGAATGGCCTGTGCCCCAGCAGTGGGGACATTAATAGGCTGATGATGATGATGATATGACCACACGACTGAAGTGAAACTTCTTCAGCTCCAATGATCTGAAAATCAAAAACTTAACCTGAAGATTTGTTGATAGAAAAAAAACCACCAATACGCGTTCGGTCCGTTATCACCCTCCAATCGGCACTGGGTCCTTTATCATCCACCAATCCGGCCCGGGGCCGTTGTCATGCACCAATACGCGCTGGGTCCGTTATCACCCACCAATCCACGCTGGGTTCGTTATCATCCACCAATCCGCACCGGGTCCTTTATCACTAGTGTTGCCAGGTCCGATTTGTTTGAAATCGGTACAAGAGGTCAAAAAAATCGGGATTTTGGGGTTGCAGATCGGGACAGTAAACAAAAAACAAGGGGTTTTTAAGTCTGGGTTTAATTTATTGCGTTTTAAAGTACTAGTGCAAGGATAATATTATATTATATACAACACCATTAATAAATATATTTGTGTATATGATAAAATTTATTATCAATGCAGAGATCTACTGATAAAATGGTTAACAGCTAAAACATATGATGAAATCGAGATACTATTAAGCAGAATCTAGTATTCTTGCATACACTAAGATACATATACACGCACGCACACTACACCAACATACACACACACACATGCATACAAAATACAAACACTCACTCCCACATTTACAGTTACGTAGGCATGAACACCAAACGTCTAAACTAATTAGATCTTGGTCATGGTTTGTTTAGATTTTATTGGATTGTTATAATTATCTATTTTAATGAAGAGCTGTATCTCCTGACACAGGCTATTTAAACTTAAAAGGAGATGCAGGTCATTAGTTTAAGATCACATTATTGTTGAAGTCAATAAAAAAAAATATTATTTATTATTATTATTATTTAATTACCTAAATTTCATTTTTAGATCAATCGGGACATTTAGCGATTAGGTACAAATCGGGACGCTTTCCCAGACCCCTGTAAATCGAGACGTCCCGCGCAAATCGGGACACCTGGCAACACTAGTTATCACCCACCAAGCACTAGATTCATGTATTTTGTGGCGGGTATTGTTCATTGTTTACCGATGAGTCACCGGTGCGCGCGTTACGCGCGTAACGCAAAAATCGTTACACATTTGCCACTTTACTCCCCATGTCAAGCGTGCCTAAAGAAGTTTTACTTCAAAAAAATAAAAAGCATAAACAAAACTGCTCACACCCGGGAAAATTAAGTGAGTATTTTATTAAAAAAAAACCCATAAAACTAACTTTAAAAAAATGTGTAGTCCATTCGACTGGACTGTTTCACCATCGCTCATGATATTCTAAATCCCGTCCCGTCAAAAAATATTTATTTGCGTCATAATTTTTTTACCTTTACACGATATAGTGTTACGCCCGGCATCAGCCCGATACAGGAAAATGTTCGTGTCCCATTTGCCCGGGCGATTTGCCCACTCAATGTCAGCCGGTATAGACGTGACTTTTTTCTATAAATAGAAACATTTCCTTATTGAGCAAAAGTAAAAGGATACTTCCATCAAGGAAAGTAAAGGTATCAGAAATCAGTTGCAAAAGTTTCTCTTGCATTATACTAGAGTTTAAGTACCTCCTGAGTTTACCCATAAAGCAAGAACCGTTTGGAGTTCATGTTGTGTCTTATGACCGTACTAGCGGCCCGCCCTCACTTCGCTTCGGTGTATAGCTGAAGTGTAGACTACAGTTTTTGTTCTCAGGCTTGTATTGTACCAATGACATTCATCTATGATTCTTCTTATACCTGCATGCAAAGCCTCAGCCCGATCGGTTTAAAATTGACAAAGTTTCATACAAACTTTCATTCCCTATTTTATCTCCTTGGGGGTAGAACTGATCAAAATCCTTTCTTAGCGGATGCCTACGTCATAACATCTACCTGCATGCCAAATTTCAGCCCGATCCGTCCAGTGGTTTGGGCTGTGCGTTGATAGATCACTATGCCAGTCAGTCACCTTTGAGTTTTATATATATAGACTAGCTGACCCAGCGAACTTCGTACCGCCATAAAAAATTTTAATTAAAAAAACATTGTCCAGCGGACAAAATTGTGAATCTAAACCATTCTCAGATCCCCTTGAACACACACAAAAAATTTCATCAAAATCGGTCCAGTCGTTTAAGAGAAGTTCAGTGACATACACACTCACAGAAGAATTATATATATAAAGATAGATTACAGAATGACAACTAAGTGTTGATCTTTACTTGAGTAGGTACAGTTAGAAAGGGATGTCGCTATGAGCTATATATAGCGACATCCCTTTCTAACTATGCTCAAGACTAGATCAATCACTGAGAATCTTTCTATAATACGGGCCTTAGACTCGCACCGCCTTATTTTAAAACGCTAACAAAAAAAACTTTACCCTTAGCACGAACAGAACGAATTCGAATAGTTTGCGAGTGCGAAATATCGTTGTCAAAATTAAGATGTGTACTGATTTTTAGTTCGCGTTACGTCCGTTATGGCGCTGCTGTTCAGGTTTCCATAAAAAAATTGATAATGACATTTCGGACTCACAAACTATTCGAATTCGATGTTGGTTCGTGTTAAGAGTACAGCACCTCTATCCTTATCACGAACAAATATCGAATTCGTAACGTATGCGAGTACAATATATCGTTGTCAAATGTGTACTGATTTTTAGTTTTCGTTACGTCCGTTGTGGTGCTGCTGTTCGGGTTTCCATAAAAATTTGACAATGACATTTCGGACTGGCAAACTATTCGAATTCGATCTTGGTTCGTGCTAAGGGTACTTTACTAAAACAAATGCCGTCACTTTCGCTTGCAATGCACTACTGTTGATATGCTTAATACTGCTGTAGAAGACGGAGACAATATTATGTTTAAACCAAGACTAACTTTTATTAATTAATAATTATTAATGTGATGAAAGGAATGACATCAACACATGTTTTCAATGTTTGATATCATCTTTCAATTGACGACTCTGTATGAAACAAAACAGGGAGAAAAAAAATAGCCCTTGCTGAGTTTCTTGCCGGTTCTTCTCAGTACAAGGTCTCCCGCCGTAGATTTACGAACCGAAGGCGTAGCGTTTTACTTTCACAAGAGCTTGTAACAGCCTAGACTGAATAAATGGGTTTGAGTTTAACTTGAGTCTGCGTTTTAGAGTTAGGCGGACAAAGTTTATTTGAATTTTTAGTCTTTAAATCGCGCTTCATTAGGTATCTACATAAATTACTGTTTTGTCTACCGACGAACAATATACAATATTATAATGTATTTTAATGCAACAATCACATAATACTTCTTTCAATTTATACTAAAATGAGTTTGGGAGTTTAATTACAAAATTTTTATAAAGTACTTAGAAACACATATACTACAATTCATTAAGAAACAATTTGGAATACGCACATTTATTAATGGCAGTAAAGTCTAAAGGCTGAGTTAATTGCTCGCAAAGGAATATTAAGCTTTTAACTTACGACAATTTGCTTAGAATCATTATTTTCTGAATACCGTTTCCTCCGTTAATACAAATTCGTAATATATTGGAATACTTTAACGGGTTCCTGCTACTGCTTCTGCGCAAAATACTTAATTGTTGTTCCATACAAGTTAATATTTCATCATCATCAACACCCTATCTTAGATAAAACTAGTTTTTAACGGGTTAATGCACGAAACTTTATTTATTTATTGACGTTTCGCAGCCTTTTCAGGTCCGCTTCGTCAGAATGACGAGTCGATTAATTTTGTCGAGCTACCTTAAATAAAAAAATATTCTGACGAAGCAGACCTGAAAAGGCTGCGAAACGTCAATAAATAAATAAAGTTACGTGCATTAACCCGTTAAAAACTAGTTTTATTTAATGAGTGACGTGAAAACCTAGAAACAAATAGCCTATCTTAGTCCACTGCTGGACTTAGGCCTCTCCAATTGCACGCCACTGAGATCGATCTTGGGCTACTCGCATCCAGCTCCTGCTAGCCACATGGTGCAAATCGTCACTCCACCGTGCCTGAAGACGTCCTACACTACGTTTGTCTAGACGCGGTCTCCACTCCAGAACTCGTCTACCTCAACTGTTATCGGTTCTGCTGCAAATATGGCAAGCCCTCTGCCACTTCAACTTGCTAATCCGGTGGGCTACGTCGATAACTCTTGTTCTTCGTCGGATCACCTCATTTCTGATGCGATCCTTCAGAGAAACGTCGAACATAGCCCTTCCGCTATGTAGCGCGCTGGGCCTCTTTGAACTTGTGGACCAGTCGTGCCGTCAGTGTCCACGTTTCGGCTCCGTATGTCATCACAGGTATGACGCACTGATTGAAAACGGAATTGCAATATAGAGTTTAAATTTATTATTGAGACAAAAAGCAATCTGGGTAGATTGGTATGTCCCTGATGTACGCCGGTTTCCAAGGCAGTGTTGCCAACACGGAGTTTTTAGAGCTAGATTTAGCTGTAAATCAGCTTGGTTAGCTTTAAAAAAGTAGGTCTAGCTCTTTAGCTCTACTTTTCTACAATTTAAGCTTTTTTCCATTTACACTATAAATAAATCCTTTTGTATTATTATTAGCTCAAAATACTTGATTCCATAGTCAAAATATACCTAGGTACATTATTTATGGTCGGTCTATAGTTATTATATGATGGTACCCACTGCAAATGCGAGTTTAATTCTGAAAAAGGTGATTTATTTATTTATATAAAAAGAAAAAAACACCTTAGAGTAGCGCAACCATTTTCAGCATAATCAAAATTAAGTTTGTCTCTGAAACCGAAAATTGAATCTGGGACAAATCCGCTGAAGGATCATTGGCCCTTTTTATAAGCGCTCATACTTCAATATTACCTGTCAATCGCCTTGGTGTACTATGTAATAAACAATTCAAAGATGCCGAAAACTTAAATCACACAGAACAAAATGTAGTGTTACCATAAAGACTGTTCCAAGTCCGCATTTTATAACCGAATTAAAAAGGGATATAAGCGATGGACCATCTATTAGATGGTATTGCGATGGTTTGCTATTAGATGAGACCGATATCAGTGTTACTAAACTGCTCGGTTAGTGGTGCAGTATTACAGCAAAAAAAGATTTGAAATAGTTTCGACCTAATCCAAATTAAATAAAAGTGATCCCGAATCCAATACAAACGTTGTTCGTATTGATTTTTAATAAATGGTACATAAAAATAATGTAGCTCTTTTTTTCTATAAAAATCTAGCTCTTTTTTAGCTTTTTTAGATAGGATCTAGCTCCCTTTAAAAATCCGAGTTGGCAACACTGTTCCAAGGTGTCACCTACTCAGAGGTCCAGGCTTCGCATCCCTGTGAGGTAAATGTTTGTTTGATGAGTTAGTACCCACCTGCTATGCATCCCATGACTTAAGTACGAATACTAGTGCATTCGTACTTAAGTCATTGGTTTATATGTATTCCAGCATAATGCAATATGCTTATGATATGTATCAGTGTTTTTTTGTTATAACTGTTTTGGAAGCCATAGAAACAGTGGTTCCATTCAGCATGTGTATTGGATGACGCAACTTGCTAAACATTACCAAGTTAGTTTTATGTCCGATCCGATACGAACTTAAGGATCAGCGATGTATACCGATTAGCGCCGTCGATGCCAATAAACTTACCTTACCTCTCCCCCCGCTGTCATTAAACGGGCTTCACACTACCCAATTTCAAGGGCTCGATCGAAAGGATGGGCGTGGTCCCTAGCTAGGGTGGTAGCAATTTTACACCGCGCCAATCGCCCTAGACCGGGTCCCTTACTCCTTAACTCACATTACACCACCCTTAGGTAAGGGTCCCTTAAAATTGGGTAGTGTGAAACGGGCTTTATGTGCTCTATGCCCATGATAAGGTATTTCGGTTTCTCTCTGACTTTAACTTATTCAAGTCAGTGTAAATCATTAGTGCCATCAGATTATCATACATTTGCATAACAGCGTGACTATGAGAGAAATTATCCATGCGTCTTTACACCACAAAGCGTGAATGTGCTACATTTGAAGTGTAGCCAAACGGATGTACCTGTTGGTAACTACAAGAGGAACATTAAATTTCAACTATTATTTTAGTGAATCAAACCAACTACCTAGTTGTATAAAACAAGCGTATGTTTCAAAGAGATAATACACGCACGTCATTTATGCCTTATGTGGTTGTACAGGTCGCAAGCACGTTACTTTCGCGTTGAACAAAACGCGGAGGGAATACGAGTAGCTGCGCATGGGAACGACTGGAGAGCCAATCAGCGCAACGCACGTCCACCCGCGCACCTCGTTTCCCCCCAAGACATCTTAATTTTTAATTCTGCGCAATAACGGTCAAGCGCTAGAGTTTCGTGCCGCGTCTTATAAATACGTGTCTGTTATACGACGTCAGCGGGAGAGCATCTCAACCGCTGATGCGATCAAACGTGTTTATTTACTGTTTCGTGTATTTTTGAAATCATTTTGTAAAATAATTAATTGCATAATAGTGACCTACCTAGCTATGTCGGAAGCGCTTTAATCTGTATCACTGTGTTGTTGGATTTTTGTTTGAACTAATACAATAATGCATGGTATTTTATAACAACAAACAAAATGGACAGTCCATTCAATCGAAGTGCGTTAACGCGCCGCAAACTCCTCCGCCCGCGCCCGCTCTACAGAATAAAGCTACTCCAGATGTCGTCTCCACCGCCGAAATTCAGAACTGGATGAAGACCATTGAACTATGCCTTACTGAGGTATGCACGATTTCAGCAGACGAGAAGTTGAATTTAGACCAGAAGGTGAGAATTAACAACATATGCCGTAAAGTATCCCATGGGACGTCTCAAATGGCCATGCAGTACCAATCTCTGAAACAAAAAAACTATGCGGACCCATTTAACCCTACAAGCCCTTAAAGAGAAGCACGATCTCTCGCAAAGACTTCAGGATCTGAAAGAGAGTATTGAGTCCTCAAAACCAGTAGCAGGTACTGTCTCCTTCGCTGATATGGCTAAGAAAAATATAGTTCAGCCCACAACCATAAGTTCTGTTACTATACAGGGTGTTACAAAAATACAAATAAAGCTTGAAGGGCGTTGAAGTACACCATATAAGGAGTCTTCTCTAATTTTCTTAAAATATTTGCATGAAGTTTTAACTTTTTATAGAAACAGTTATGTTTACATTCTAATTCTATTTGTGGTTCCATGCTAATAAGAATAGAAACTTTATACTCCACACATCATAGTTAACAGACAAATACAACAATCAACTTTTTTTCAATCAATTTCACTGATACAGGCACATGCCTGTATTATAAGATCACCCAGGTCCCCCTTTTTATTTTTATACGCAGGCAAAAAATACTATTTACAGACGACGGCGCCTTTAAGAGGCACACCGCCGAACGGACCTCACACCTGGCTCCCGCAAGCCTTACGAGCCCCAGCAGTGGCTGCCCACTGAGGACCCCGTAACCCTTACGGGCGCTCTACGGCATAATACCCGCTAAAAAACCCTGCGAACACCCTCTAAGCTGCTTAGCGCGAAGCCGCGGGATCCCCGTTTAGGGATTCTTCCGCGTCTCCGCACCTAGCAGCCTCCCGGTCTTGCCGGGGCTCCGCGGCAGGGGTCTTCCGGGGTATCGCGGGGACCCCGCAGACGTGCGCAGGATAGCCCGCGCGTGGGGGCTGAGTACGCGGCCTAGTGCCCACCGTACCGGCCCCCGTCCGCTGCGGAGGGCTACTTAGGCGTGCCCATGTAGCTCCCTCCGCCGCCCCCCTCTTTGCAGGACAGAACTACAAGGGGGGGGCTGCCGTCACGGGGTCCGTCGGTGACAGCTGTAGCTATGCCGGTCAGCGAGGGACCCCCCCCCCCGGGTAGGGTCATGGATCACCTGGGTAAATACACAGGATTATAGTAAATTTGAATTAATAATAATTATAATAATCATTTATACATAACCCAACATTTTACATCTAAAGTAGTAAGCTAATAACGGGTATTTATACAAAAATCTGAAGAAATGGACCCTTAATCCAGAAACTAGTAAAAACTGTAATTATCAGGGTTAGTAATTCCTCGGTCGACATATTGCAGAAATATATTTTAAATTTAGTGTTGAGTGATCAAATTTTGATTAAGTGTGAGCGTGCAAGTATGAGTGAAATTATATTGGTGGTGTGTTTGTGTATGTGTCATTGTATAGATGTGTGGGTATGTATGTGTGTGTTTGTGTTTGTCTTATATTATTCCTAACTGTTTCTTTTTTTTGGGTATAAATCGAGATAAACTTATGCATCTTATTGTACAAGGCTGAAGAGACGGCATCATATTAACGTGATGCGAAAATTGTTTTATACCTAGCGGGAGGACATACATGGACTGCGGCGCGTCGCCGTGAAAGAACGTTTATATCTAACGGAATACAGTTATTTGCGTAGTAGCAAACACACAAGCATGTTTACGTAGTATGCATCTGAGAATGTACAGATGCCTGGCATTCATTTAACTTATTAAGACTCAAATTTCTAATAATTTTAAATATATATATCAGCTTTCGTACTCTTAGTTTTAGAGTCTCAATTTGAGTGTGCTATTTTAGATTAGTGTCAATATGCATGCCCAGGTATTTTACACTAGAAGCAGAAGTAATCGAAAAACAATCACATGCACTTGAGGGTGACATACAGGTATGCATTGTTACTTTGGCGTCGTTGGGTGGTACTGAAGAAGCAGAAGTTATGGAGAAAGGTAGGATCTTTGTTTTTTGTAGATTCAGGGTAAGCAAGTTTTGTGAAAGCATATTTTTACAATTTTGAGGCGTTATGATTAGCACTCCTCCAATCATTGCAGTCCACTAACAATGCTGTATCATCAGCATACACAAATATTTCACAATTTGCTATAATTAGTTTGCACAGGTCATTCACTATACCTGGAAAAGTATTGGTCCTAGTATGCTGCACTGAGGGACGCCGTAGCCAAGTGTTCTCCGTATCACTGGTAAGAGAGTCAACCTTAGCGCTTTGTGTACGAAGGTAGCTTTTGAGAAGTTCCAGCTCCCAATCTCGAATGCCACTGTATTCCAGCTTGTTGATTAGTACAGGTATCGAAACTGTGTCGAAGGCCCTGGAGAGGTCGAATCGGTAATTTTATTTGCTAAATTTACAGCTACATTTACAAAATAACTATTAATTGAGTTTAGGGCGGTACGGGACTCTACGTTTGCACTAATAAGAGCACGTGAGGATTCTGCTTGACTCGTGCAGTCTGTAAATTGAAATGAAGATATACTTTGTACCTGAAATAATAAGTATTATATAATCGATAAATAATCCTATGACACAATATTTACCGCGTGATTCGTTATTGTCAATATGCCCGGCATCGGATATATGGATGAAATTTTAGTTTTTTTTTATGTTAAAAGTGGCAAACAAACATATGGCCCGATTAATATTAAGCAACTACCATACCCTTTAGCACAAATCCAAAAAATTTCAGTCGCCCTGTTGCCTACCCCGTGGAAACCTGGAACCTTAAACCCGACAGAAACATAACACCATCAAAAGTCAGTGTTATTTTACTGTGCTCTTCTGTAAGGTGGAGGTTAGTTCCCCATACCGACGGCGCTCCAATTCGAGCGGAAAATCCGCTATGCCCTGTAGGGCATCTTTTAAATTAATACCTACCGTACTTCGGAAGGTACGTTAAGCCGTAGGTCATAGCTGTATCCTGCGAATCCGCAATAAGAAATACCTGGTAATTAAAACAATGACAGTGTCATTTAATACTTTCCAACCACAAGATTAAGGAAGTGAACGAAATTGAGATTAATCGCTCGCATCGCTCGCTCACGAATGCGAACTCGTTAACTATCGAGTTACCATACATTTACGTAATGGTGACTTAACCTATGAATATTTAATGGGGTAAGGTTGAGCCGATCTAATGGACTATTATTTTATTAGGACTAACAATAAAAAATGAATGTTTTACCTTAGGAGGTTTTATAACTTAGGAAGACAGCATCATACCTACCGTATTGTAATGATTTTAATTTATTCATTGTTTATTTTTTGATGTTTCCTGATTTTCTATGGCCTTGGTATGATTTTAAACCAACAAACAAGAAAGTTATTATAGTTTTTTTCTAATTGGCAACCGATGATACTCCAGAAACCTATAGTCGAAAGTGTCGTAATTATTTCAAATTAAGGAAAACCATCATTAGTTATTACTTTTTAATTTGATTTTAATCTTTAAAATTATACAGTATTTTAAGTATCAGATTGATGTTTTTAGTATGTATGTGTGTAAAGTAAAAGGCGCGAAAAAATTACAGAAAGAAGTAGCGCCCGCAAAATTTTTTTTTGACTGTAGGATTTTGGTCACAGTTGACTTTTACAGCGTCACTGGGTTTGGGGACGGCGAGATCTTAAGGGGACCTCAAGCCGCGAAGTCGTCGCTAACCATTAGATTAACATAGCATTTACATAATGGCGACGTAAGGCAGATTAATTAGCCAGCGCTCGGATGTTCCAGCCTATTATGATTTAACTAGCAAACCAGTGAACGAAATGTTCACCAAAAAAAAATGTATTTAATTAATTGAGAACTTTGGAGATTTTGTGTGGTTTCGTTTGAAATAGAAAACACGTGATTTCTCGAAAACCGGAAGTGCTACGTTACTCAAATCCGGTTTGTAGTCTTATCAGACTATTCTTAACTTATAACTTAAACATTCTATTTATCTATCTCTTACGGTTTGGCCGCTGAAACAGCACCACAGACAGACGGACGGACGGACGGACTTGTCTAATAGATAAGAGATGTTAGTCAAACGAAAATGAGGGGGATCGATAGCCTAGTGGTTGGGGTGTTCGATCTGTGATTGTGGAGTTAGACTACATTTGCAGAGGTCGGCCACAGGATGGGTGTATTCAAGGCCTTCAGTGGGCATCAAATTGATACGGGCATATAAAAATCATTCACAAAAGCGCCAATACATGTTTGCCAAGTTGGCAAATATGAAACAAGGCAAGTGCTTCCCATCTAGACGTTACAAGTTTGAAGATGTCCAAAGCAAGTGGCCAAATATAGACGAGCTTCGTTTTTATTTTATTTTTTGAGTGTTTATGCTGTTTGTCGCAGATGACATTTACAGCGTCACCGGGTTTGGGAACGGCGAGATCCTATGGGGACCTCAAGCCGAGAATTGGAGAGTGCTTTAAGAGGTATTTCAGGCGGATGTCATCTCCCCACGGGGGGAGTCTCCTCTCCGTCTGGAGCTTCTAGACCGCTCGAACCTGAGGGGGTCGACTCAACTAGAGGTTTTTAACCATCTCATTTCATCCAAATCCATTCAGTATTTTTGGGTGATTGAGGAACAAACATACAAACTTTCACATTTATAATATTAAGTGGGATCCATACTTTTCTTTGACGCTCATAAATTTAGTTTAAATTCGCAATTGCCAATAGTAACAAAAGTATTTAATTCGCAAACTTCAATAATTAATTTGTCAACTCTATTATGAATTTAATACTAATGAAACAATTTAACTGTTAGACAATTTTAGCGTAAAGCTTAGGTTTCACTGATGTGTCTATTTCGAGAAACCTAATTAGTAAGAGCAGCTGAATTAAAAGTAATAAATACCAAATTTATTATACTTTAATAATAATTCTGCATAATTAAAGACTAGTGGTCGCCTGCGACTTCGTCCGCGTTAACTTTAGATTTTTGAGAATCCCACAGGAAACTGAAAATTTTACGGAATATAAAGTATTCTATGTCTCAATCCAGGTCATGAACTATATGCATACCAAATTTCATCCAAATCCATTAAGTAGTTTTTGCGTGATTGACATTTATAATAAATGTAGGATTAAATTAAGTTGAAGGAACTAGTGTTTTAAGGTACAAGTCCGAACTGAACCGCAGACCACAGGCCACAGCTACAGACTGCAGGCGACATTACTAGTTTCTATAAATCTCTATGAAATTAATTCCGAGCGCGGCGACATTGCGGCCTGCAGCCGCGGCGCGTAGCTTGCAGCTGCAGCGTGCAGCGACCGCAGACTGCAGGTCCAGTGGTGTCGCCAATCGCAGAGAGGTCACACCAAAGATTTGAATCGATAGATGTGCCCTCACCATAGTTTGACCGCACCGAAATCTGTCAATACTCGAATGAGCTAACTCCCATATTTTTCCATTTTTTTCCAATTCCCATTTTTTGCAAGAAAAGTGTATTATACATAATACCGTCGTGTGCCTTCCGAAAGATAGGGAAGATGCATATATAATATTTATGAAAATTTTATGATTAAAATGTTAAAAAAAATATAAAAGAAATGCCACTGCAACGTTTTTATTTTACATATTGTTGTTTTTTAACAATTATTACGACTTAAAAATACTTGAAACGGAACGTATTTTAAAACACCAATCAGCGTTTAGTGACGTCACTCCTGTTATGACAACTTCTTTGAGGTTATGGTTGTTAAAGTAAATATTATTTTATGGGAATATTTATTGCGTTTATTTACATTTAATAAAAATGGAAGTTGCGTTTATCAAAGTAGACTCAAGGAATTTACCAAGAGTTAGCGTTGACATGGTTATAACTTTTTTTGTCCAAAGTGCAAAGTTTTTAAGTGTAGAAATGAAAGGGACTAAATTACTACGGTATGTAAAAATCGTAGTTGTTAAACTTCATATTTTATTCAGCGGCTTCTACAAATCTTACGGCGATAATGCAATCGGCTATGTCCAAATTAAAAGAGATGGAGAATTATGTACAGTAAAAGGTCGAGTTCTCCGGAGCATAAAGTACGTAAAGAAGGTTATCGTGTTACAGTTATTTTAAATGAAACGCAAAGCTTGGCTCAGTCCTGCCAATGTGAAGATTGTGCCACACATTTTAAACTTTATCTAATTTTCGACGTCATTCTCCAACTGTAAAATTAAAAATATGTTATAGACAGGTTTTGTAAGTATTAGGTAGGTTACTAATGCGTTTTTACGTACAAGCAGATTAATTAAGCATATAACAAGTATATTCGCCGACTTACGTCAAAGTGATCTTCTCAGCATCGAATAATGGTCTTTGGAGAATAATTGTCATTTCTCTTCGCAGCTTGAAACCACTTTTTTTTCAGTTTCTGGTCAGAAGTTCCAGTCAAAAACAATTTATTTGGGAACTTTATTGAAGTAGATTGGCACAAAACATGATGATGTTGATGGATAGTTCATTTTAAATTTTTCAAAAAAATATTTCGAAAGTCGAAAAAATATGCAAAGTATGAAAATTTAAAGCCACCAACGAACAAGTACAACCAGTGACAGACAGGAGTGACGTCATCGCAACCATAGGTTCTTTTCGCGCGAAAATTTAAATTGTCCATTTAAAACCGCATTTTTTCCGATAAATCACAATGTTTTAATTTTTTAATATATCTGTGGTTGGAATCTACATGGAATTCTTTAAAATGAAAACAAAAATAAATATATTGCATCTTCCCTATTCCAGAAATAAAAATAAAGCTAATAGTGTAATATACGGATGTAAAGTTTTTAGATTTAATTTTTTTTTGTCTTTCGTTATCATGAATATTGAAATCTGAATCTGTTGAACAAAAAGTAGTTTTACAAAATATTGGTAGACAAAAAGAGACGACACTATATAATGCGATTCAAGTAAGAATAGAACCGACTGGACGCCATATTGTGATGTCATAGCTGTCAATTCCAACCAAATAGGTAGAGTGAGCAAAAAAAAGTTTTTATTTAATAAAACTTATTTACTAAGATTAAGTGAGAAAAAGCATCAGATTTTTTAATAACATTTATTAACTAAGATTGAGAAAACAAAAACCACCGTATTTTAATAATATTTTAAAACATTAATCAGAATATACCTCTTCTATTCCGCTCATCGCAGACCACAGGCCGCAACTGCAGACTGCAGGCGACACTACTAGTTTTTATGAATCTCTATAAAATTGATTCCGAGCGCGGTGACATGGCGGCCTGCAGCTGCAGCGCGCAGCGACCACAGAATGCAGTTCCAGTGGTGTCGCCAACCGCAGAGAGGTCACACCAAAGTTTTGAATCGTTAAATATGCCCTTACCATAGTTTGACCATGGTTATATGCATTGTGCAGCCGCGGCAAGTCACCGCGGAATAGAAGCTGCCGCGACCGCAGGCAGAACTGCGGTCAGCCGCAGGCGCTAGCCGCAGAGTCGCCTGCGGAATCGTACGTTTATCCTGTAATAAAATTTATCCAGATGAACATGTTCATGCATTCCAAACATTCATTTATATTTGTACCAGTATATGTATTCTATCCGTTACCCTGGTATCCTATAACGCAAGCCTACAGTGCTCCAAAGTAAGCACAGTCTAGGCTAACTGGTGTGAGTGTACGAAATTTACTATTGGTTTCGCCGGTTAAGTTGGGTGTCCCGCAGGGCTCAATCCTTGGTACTTTGATCATTCACACACTTAGTACAAGAAATAAAAATAAACTAACTTTATTTGCTACTAGGCATCACAAAATCAATTTAATTAAAAGGTCGTTGTGCTCGCTTATACAATAAAGTCCCAAGCAATAACCAAGAGTTAACCATTAATAAATTCAAAGATACTATAAAAAAGCTAATTACAAAGTGTCTGATTTATATTATAGACAAAAATGCTTGGCTTAAACTGTTCCAATCATTCCAACAGGTATATATATGAAATAAATCATAATTGTATTGACGTTGCAACAACTTAATGGTTTGTAAATAATGTTACAATATTCTTTTAATATTGTGGAGTTTTATTCGCTCGTTTTTCTCCGCAGCTAAAATATATGCCCAATAACGCGTTGTAGGTAAAAAATCTTTTAGACGATTCAAAAGAGTTGTACTATGCATCGAATTTGAATACAGATATACTTATTTGATTGAATTGTTTTGTGTGTTTTTCATTCTATTACTAAAGCAAAAAATGAAAGCATCAATCAAACCTAAAAAATAATTGGATGCGGTCGTAGACACGAATTCCCATTTGTTGTTCTGCATTGCTTTGCTATTTCTAAACTATAGTACCTAATGTCACAGGTATTTGTTTTTTATATTTACCTAGCGGGAGCCCGCGAATTCGTCGCGTGATATAAATTTGTTCCCCATACAAATTCACCACCTTTCTTTTTACCTCCTTAAAGAATGATTTCTGGAATGAAAACTATCCTATGTATTTTCCCTATTCTCAAACTATACTTTCTGAGAACTGTCTTGTATGGAATGGAAAAGTGTTTCTTTTTCTTATTTTCCACGTAATTTTCATGTCTTTTCTCTCCATAATAAAAAACCTTCCGTGTGCCTCAAGGAACATTTTACAAGTATAATTAGACGAATTGGTCCGTTCTCGAGTTTTTCGCTTAGCAACATTCATTTTTATATATTTTCTTGCGATCCTGCCAGTGTGTCCGGCGCATAACTTCGAAAGTTCTAAGTCAAAGCCGAGTAATTACACTTGTTTGGGACTTGAGCCAGGAGTTCAGTTATTAGTTCATAAAACACGTCCCCGAACTCTTATACTTACTTCATTTAATTCTGCGTTTGGGAATACTGGTTAGAAAAGAAGGTCGCAATATCTTATAGGTCAGTAGAATTTGACCCGGGAATCTGAGAAGTGTTATCATTTCAGATTTTTTGGGCTTTGCAGTTCTAACGGAGCTGTAGTCACAGCGACTTCAAAAATCTATTGTGACTCGCCACCAAGTTCAAGTATATCTTGTAGCCTGACAGCTTCCAAGAAGCTCAAACTGTTTCCAGCTTTTTGAGATTTGATTTCCTCTGTGTATTTTATAACTCGTCCCAGATGAATCTTACAAGTGACTGCATTAATTTGAATTGATAATTATTTCTACTTTCCATGATACAATGATTAAATCTTGCCAAATTGTCCTATGGATACATCAAAGTTTACATTTATACCGTGTTTCATATTATTGTAGGTACGAATTTTCTTTAATCCTTAATAAACTTTTACGTTTCAACTGAAGAAAGTAAGACACTTCTTTAAACCATATTCTGTTTATTCAAATTTTGTAAGTCATTTATATTAATAAATATACAGGAAAAAAGACATGAGGTACCTATACTAAATTTCTTAAACAAAATTGTGGATTCTCTGCCGTTTCCTTCCGAATTACAGATAAAGCAATAAATCTTTAAAATGTATTAGTTAAATCTCCAATGAAACAAGAGCGGCCTGAAACATTTGCCAATTAACAACCGGCAGTTGATCCAAGTATTTCCTTTCCTAACTACCTAATGATTAGGGCTGCGAACGCAGCGATCAGCGGATTGAATATTATTTTACGTAGATCTATTAAAATCGGAATTAACCTAGCCCCAAAGTAAGCACTGCAAGGCTTGTGTTATGAGATACAAGGTTAACGGATAGAATACAAGTACTGATGTATTCTTTTTTATTATAGCTACTATTATATATACAAATGTTCGTAGTCAATATACAATCATTTTCTCCTCTGGGATTCGAACACGAGACCTCTGGGTAAGCAACACCTTTAAAACCGACATATATGGGTGAGGCCGCAAATTTTGGCACTAGTGACGCAGTAGTGACGCAAAATATTGCGCGACGGTGACGTAAAAGTAGCGCAATAATTTACTCTACGTTGACGTAAATGTATCGCAAAATAGTCGTGTAAATTTATAAAGGTTAATGTATACCAAGCCTGACAAAAATAACATTGTTACTAAAGCATTTTTTTAAGTAGGTACTTAAAAATAGGTATAGATTGTGTGTATACGGTGAAAAATTAAACTTAATTACAATTTTAACTATGTAAAAAAATCATATAAACATATATCAACTATTAAAAATAAAATATTAGCACATATCGTCGGTGATATTCTGAAACCGCGGAACTAACAGTGTTTAAAACCGCGTAAGGTAGCTGCAGTGAATTTTACAGGAACGAAGAAAAACATAATATTTACTGAATCACATGACTTTCTATTGTTTAAACATTTAAATTGTCAAATTATAATATTCTTTTTGGTATTGTAGGCATTAGTTATGTTAAATATGTATTAATTAATTAGTAAATCGACTTTCGCGGTTTTATTATCTCAAATAAAATCAAAATGAGTTTTTTTATGTCACTTAAGCGGAATTGTCCGCCGAAATAAAACAAAATAATACAATCAACATCCTATAATTATTTATTAAGTCAACTTCAGAGTTTAATTTTTGGCACATATTTATCACCGGTACATTAGGTAATCAACAATATACAGGAAATTAACACCATAAATCCCCATAATGTTAAAAAAAATAGCTCTTTATAGCTAAGTGTGTTAAACATACCTTGTTGAGAGGGTACTTACTAATTAACAGTTAAAACTAAAAATGAAGAACAAAACGTATATCAATATTACTTCTGAGTAGAATAATAATTGCACTGAGGTCTTTGTTAAAAATGAGATCAATAAAACATTACTTTTTCTTAAATGGCAAATTATCGTAAAATAAGTGTCAATCTGCAGGTATCACACTCTTTAATTGCTGTAAGTGCTGATACTTACTGTCTAATATAGGCAGTCTAGATGAATACAGGGGAGGTACATTATAACTACAGCTGAAATAGGTTTTGGTCTCAGAGGAAGTGGGCTGAAATCATCTTTAAAGTGTTTTTTAAACTCTATTGTGCCGTTAGGATTATACTTTAAAACCCTCAGATCCACTACGCAATCATCTCCAGCAGAACGCCTAGGACGAATGGAATCATAAATTTGGTATTCTTTTAGACTGTAGTCTTTAAAAAAGGTGTAATCTGGTTGAAAAACCTGGTATGGAGAAGGATGCTTCCTGACTTCTTTTGTAATTGAGGCATACTGAGAAGGAAGAAAAATTTCAACATTTTTCAGCTTTCTTTCCACTACGGAGTGTACGGAGGCAACCTCCATTTGAGTGTGACCTTTTTCCTGATACTTTTCTGTAATTGTTGTATTTTTGTCTACTGCTAATCTTATAAGGGCATTAGAAACTATTGAGTTTCTGTTCTGTGCAGTGCAGCCATCCGTCCAGATGGCAACATCCCTGCAATCTTCTTCTAATAACTTGGTCAAATAATAAATGAAAAATGATGCGTAAGTTGTAGCTCTTAAATCACAGGCGGTTTCGTCGAACTGGAGGACTGCTTCGGAGCAAGTTACATGCATACGCGGTTTGGGCACAATAAACAATCACCTGACGTTACGCGGATTAAAAGACATTCGATTTCACGGCTTCCTATTGGATAATAGGCCCAGCCATCATCACAGAACGCAGCCAATCACTACAACGAAGCTAAGCCCGCGAAATCTCGATTTTGTTAGTTTTGTAAATACGCGGTTTTGAACACTGTTAGTTCCGCGGTTTCAGAATATCACCGACGATATTAGAACTAAACAAAATACTTATGTTTTATGAAAGTATTCAATGAACCAAGAGTATACTTCCAAATTATTTAAAAAAAAATCAAGACGCCTAAAATATTTATATGGTTGTGTACCACGATATTGAGATTTTGACATGTGGCCATGCTAGATAAACAAAATACTTTATTACAAAAAAAAAAACAGGAAATCCTTATTTAATAACTTCCTATAAAAATAAGAAGATTTCTTTAGAGGACATGAAATGTGGCAAAATTCTCGGCCTCACCCATATACTTAACTTCTTCAGAAATGAAACGAAGATCTATACACATACTAAAATATGAATTGTTCAGTCTTTTCCTAACTCACAAACTGCTATTTTAATTTTATGGTCGATTATGGCGATGGCTGCCTTCTGGACTTGGGATTCTTTGTTTGGTTTCTCAAAGTTATAATATTTTTTTTTGTGTATTACGTTAATATACTATTGCACCTTACTAATAATTTTGTCAATGCAGTCTGCAGTATAATTAAAACACTTCTTAGATTACATGTCATTTTTTTCTCTCTGACAATGTTTTTTCAAATTTGGAGTAGGTATACAATTTTCCATTAAGATATGCAATACACGTATGGTTTATGTATGATAGTCTGGGCCTGGTGACCTGTTAGTACAGGTAGCTATTCGTAGTTGCCTTTTACGGGTACCAGTCTCCCACATAATAGGTTTATGTATTTGTATTGATTAAGCTAATTACCTATTGTACTGTTACACATTTTGTGAGGAGAAAATAAATGGTATATTATTATTATATACTACTGGAGCCACGGAGGTTGTCTATTTTATTATCATATTTTTTGTTATCTCGCTGCTCTCATCAATATCCTAAAGGCGGTAGATACCAAACGGTCCTACCCTGTATCGCGGCCGTTAATTTAGAAAACTTTTTATTGCGCCTACTTTCCGTGGGCGCTTCGGGAGTTCACTCCGCTGTAATGAGTTCCGGAAGAATTTAGAACGGGAATATCAATTAGGATAAAGCTCTATAACATGTAGGAATGCGCTAAATATTATATGCCAGTGGTCCGCCCTCGTTTCGCTTCGGTGTAGACTAAAGTTTCTTTTACCAGCCTCGTATTATTTTTTTATATAAACCTTCGGCGAATAAATGTCTTACTAACATTGAAAATTTGCACCATTTGCCTGCTTTGCTGTCAAAAAGAGCTTGTCCTCTTAACCATTAGCCTTTGTCCTTATTATTAAACGTAGTATCTAGTGACGCAGTATTTGGTACACTTTTTTTCACTCATAATTAAAACACTAGTGATAATCTTTTTAATAGTATTATTTATAAAGTATTGTCACTGTCTGAACAGCTGACAGAAATCACCGTATTGAACATAGATAAATAGCGGCCCGCGACTGCATGTGTTATGATGGGGTTGCCATGACAAAATTGTCATCTTATTTCCCCCCTCTGAAATTATTGGTATAACAACAGAAAGGGGCATATTTTCTCCGTGGCTCCCTTTACCTTTTTAAAATAATTCATCAAACTCAGTTAAGCCAAATCAAGCAGTATAATGATTTTATAAGTATATGATAAACTAGCGGCCCGCCCTTGCTTCGTTTCGGTGTAGAGCTGAAGTGTAGACTACAGTTTTTGTTCTCAGGCTTGTATTATACACAATGACATTCATCTATGATTCTACTTATACCTGCATGCAAAGTCTCAGCCCGATCGGTTTAAAATTGACAAAGTTTCATACAAACTTTCATATTTTATATCCTTGGGGGTAGAATTGATCAAAATCCTTTCTTAGCGGATGCCTACGTCATTACATCTACCTGCATGCCAAATTTCAGCCCGATCCGTCCAGTGGTTTGGACTGTGCGTTGATAGATCACTATGTCACTCAGTCACCTTTGAGTTTATATATATAAATTTAAATATGTATGTTGATAAAAAGAAGTGTTGAAAAATTAAAATCCATGATTATCCTTAAATGTTGCTCACAAATTCACTTATTACATTCCGACACAACTTAAGCAACCGAACAGGATGCCGGATTAAAAGGGATTAAATTAAAAGCCAGTCTAAAGAAGGGTCAATGAAAATTGTAACACGCAAATCCCCCAGTTTATTGTTTGCAGTGTCGCACGCCGCTGTGAATTCTACAAAAAATGAATGATCATTTTTAAAGAAAAAGAGAAGCTCCCAAGCTTGGACAATTTTATAGCGCCTTTACGATGGTTGACATCCTTTGTACTTCAAAATCCGACGTTAAATGACTCCCGAGCTCTTCGGGTATAATTCAGTAATGCAAAGACTATTATTTTCGATTCGGGAAGTGAAACTGCCTCATTCAAAATATCAGGGAAAGCTTTTTGTTTTGGATCTTCCAGAACATATTTCGATGATTTATCCACCATACTTGAGAAGCGCTCTCAGTATTATTCCTTGGACAATTTTATAGCGCTTTTACGATGGTTGACATCCTTTGTACTTCAAAATCCGACATTAAATGACTCCCGAGCTCTTCGAGTATAATTCAGTAATGCAAAGACTATTATTTTCGATTCGGGAAGTGAAACTGCCTCATTCAAAATATCAGGGAAAGCATTTTGTTTTGGATCTTCCAGAACATATTTCGATGATTTATCCACCATACTTGAGAAGCTCTCTCAGTATTATTCCTTGGACAATTTTATAGCGCTTTTACGATGGTAGACATCCTTTGTACTTCAAAATCCTACGTTAAATGACACCCGAGTTCTTCGGGTATAATTCAGTAATGCAAAGACTATTATTTTCGATTCGGAAAGTGAAACCGCCTCATTCAAAATATCAGGGGAGCCATTTTGTTTTGGATCTTCCAGAACATATTTCGATGATTTATCCACCATACTTGAGAAGCGCTCTCAGTATTATTCCTTGGACAATTTTATAGCGCTTTTACGATGGTTGACATCCTTTGTACTTCAAAATCCGACATTAAATGACTCCCGAGCTCTTCGAGTATAATTCAGTAATGCAAAGACTATTATTTTCGATTCGGGAAGTGAAACTGCCTCATTCAAAATATCAGGGAAAGCATTTTGTTTTGGATCTTCCAGAACATATTTCGATGATTTATCCACCATACTTGAGAAGCTCTCTCAGTATTATTCCTTGGACAATTTTATAGCGCTTTTACGATGGTAGACATCCTTTGTACTTCAAAATCCTACGTTAAATGACACCCGAGTTCTTCGGGTATAATTCAGTAATGCAAAGACTATTATTTTCGATTCGGAAAGTGAAACCGCCTCATTCAAAATATCAGGGGAGCCATTTTGTTTTGGATCTTCCACAACATATTTCGATGATTTATCCACCATACTTTTGCAGCCCATAATACACCGACATTTTTTATTTACCGAATAAGCTATGAAAGGTGTTTTCCGTCCATAAATCTTGACAACTTTTTGGGAAGGACATGGGACGAAATATGGTATAAAAATTCCTCACTAAAGTGGTTCTATGGTTCGGTTCTTATAGTTATAGAGATATAAGGTTTTAATAAATGTGAATCCTATCCATTTTCCCGTGGAAACGTTTAATTTCGTAGCTTGATCACAGCAATAAAGATTTTCGTGTGAACTGATATCTACAGCGTATACCTAGCCAAATGTCAACTGACAAAAGATAACTTTGTCTATAATGATAGCCACATCAGTGCCTTAATTACCTAGTTACAAAAGTATCTATATATATAAAACTCAAAGGTAAAACTAGTTTTATTTAATGAGTGATGTGCGTAAAAACCTAAGACACAAATAAACTCAAAGGTGATAGGTAGGGATCCGCTAAGAAAGGATTTTGATCAATTCTACCCCCAAGGGGATAAAATAGGGAATGAAAGTTTGTATGAAACTTTGTCAATTTTAAATCGATCGGGCTGAGACTTTACATGCAGGTATAAGAGGAATCATAGATAAATGCCATTGTGTATAATACAAGCCTGAGAACAAAAACTGTAGTCTATAATACTTCAGCTCTACACCGAAGCGAAGCGAGGGCGGGCCGCTAGTTATTCATAATGTTAGTGCAAGTGTAGTAAATGTGATTGTACATAATGATTATAGTGTGTATATAACTTGTTTGTTTATTTTTCTTAAGACTCATCATCATCAGCCTATTAATGTCCGCACTGCTGGGGCACAGGCCTTTATGGATGGAATAGAGAGATTGGGCCGTGACCCACCACGCGGGCCCAGTGCGGATTGGTTGGTGCTAACGATTGCAGATGCAGCCGGTACCAACAGCTTAGCGTGCCTTACGAAGCACGGTCGAAGGAGCTCGACATAGTAAATTTTTGGTCACCCATCGAATTACCGTCCACTGCGAAAGTTGTTTAACTTCAACGATCGCTACCGGAAGCGTAAACCATTTGCGCCATCAAGCTCCTCCTCCTTCTAAAGACTAATATTTGATTATTAATATAAATAAAAGTTTTATTAAAATTTCTTTAAAAAATATTAATTTGTACCCAATGGGAAAAAAGTTCGACTACAGGACTATGAAAGGAGATGATCGGAAAACCTGTCACTGTACATTTTGGTAAATCAATATTGATGTATCATGGTGCGCGTAGTATTTATGAAAATGTTAATATTATACTCGTAGTAGAAAACTCTATATCTTTTTCTTGCACCTATTATGGACGTTACAGACATGGTAGATCTCTCTTTTAAAAAAAAGCGGCCATTTGCGAGTCAGACTCGCCCATTAAGGGTTTCGTAGAAGTAACATAATATAAAAGTCCTTGTAGTTCTTTGTAACTTTGATCTATGTTTTTATAATAGTGTATTTTTTTTAATTAAGTAATTTTTTTTTTTTGAAAACCTTATAGCGGTTCACGGAATACATCTACTTACCAAGTTTCAACAGTATGGTTCTTACAGTTTCGGAAAAAAGTGGCTGTGACATAGGGATGGACAGACAGACAGACAGAAATGAAAAATTCATAAGATTTAAACATCAAGCAGTTACATGCTTAAAAATAAAAAGATATAACTATAAATGCTATCTCTTCTTTCAAATGTTTAATACTTGTAAAACTATTCATTTGACATTGTGGGTTACCTATAATGCGAAGAGATGGCGCTGCCTTGCAGCTTAAGAATGGCTAGGAGAATTTCGACGCGGCCATCAGGGCCGCGGTAGCATAATTGGTCAGTGCATTCGCCCGGATTGCGAAGGGTGCGGGTTCGAATCCCGTCTGCTGCCTGGTCCGCGTGAAATTTTTAATAGTTTAATTTTCTTTAGATTTACACATCAAGCAGTTACATGCTTAAAAGTATAAAAATTATAATCATAATGGTGCCGTTTTTTGCCATTTGGCTACAGAACCCCTTAAAGGAATGGAATCGTTGATGCGGCATCAACACGAACGGTTCAGTATTATTTGTATGAAACTCCTTACTGCAACTGCAACCCACTAATCGGATTCGTGTGATACGGTGACGATCTCTATCCGAGTTGATATATCTGCTACAACTATTAAACTCGAGAAAAAGTAAACATATCCCGTACCAATTTCTCCAAGAAATCCTTTCCTATCGCATCGGCGAATGTAAACTGATCGGGTTGAATTAGTTTGTCAAGAGATTACAAATATTTCTCTTGATTAAGTAAAATTGATTTTATTTATACAAAGATTTTATTACAATACATTAAAATAACACAAACTTAAAAACTATATAGCTTAACCTACTAACCTACATAAATAAATAATTTACAAAATAAAAAATATATCACCCCCAGCGCCGCCATCAGGAATGGTGCCCAATAAGCTGGCAGCATTGCCGCGTTGTATGGCAAAGCTGATCCGTTGACCAAGATAGCTGCCAGCCTTTTGATCACCGGTCACTTCGGTGAGCCTCTTTGACAATTCCTTAAAAAGGGAACGAGCGCTTGGTCCCCATGAGCCCATAGTCTCAACACCAAACGGCACAAATATGTAGCTCTCATTGAGAGCTGAATATTTGCGTCGTTTGGAGCACTCGGCAGAGGCCGCCGCCGCACTTGCAGCTAGGGAGGTACTACCTGTATGGCACGGAGCAAGCGTATCCACGCAGGTTGCGTCCCATACAAGAGAACGAGCCTGCTTCCAAGGAATGAGCGTCATCAATAATGAATAAATATTTTAACTTAGAAGTGTCCTGCGGTTTCACTCGCAATAATTTGAGGAGAATAATAATAATAATAAACTCTATTGCATATCACAAGTGTGTACATGGTGTTTGGGGTACAAAAGGTTTTATAACATGTGACGCCCTGCAAGGGCATAGCAATTTTATGGTAGCATGCAATGTAAAAAATATTTTTAATTGTAGATTGATGATTAGATTAATTCAAACAAAAAACAATTCACATGTCAAATATTAAATTAAAATTTCATTTCATTAAAAAATATAAAAAATAAATAGTACACAATAAAAATAATATTAACATCAAAATTAATTGAGTTTTACATATTATATTAAAAATAAAAGGAAAGGTTATAGTGGGTCTGACCTTTAAAAGATAGAAAATGTTATCGCAAACTTTTTTATAGAAACTTTAAAAGGAAACAATTCCGTCATAAATGTTTATTGCGTAACTTTTACCATTTAAGTGGCACACGTAACGGAAGCTCAAAAATTAATAATAATAATATTCTTTATTGTAATACACCATAGAAAACACACAAGTTAATTAAAACATGATAGATAGAACGTACACAATATAGGCGGCCTTATTGCTAGGCATCTCTTCCAGGCAACCCATAATAGAAAATTAAATAAATACGAAGGAGATAAGGAGGGGTGTTATAGAAAAACATAACGATATCAATGGTAGGAAAAAAAGATATATCTATGGAAGGAAAGAGAGGATGAAGTAAAAATTTAACGTAATTGTTGGGATAGGAAATAACTTAAAAAAAAACTCTTATTTATTATTATATTATATCCTGTTAGTCGTAGCGTTAAGTTATACTGCATATAGCCTTTCTCTATACATGTACTATTGAACACAAACATATTTAAATGTAAAGAAAATTTCACTAGAAAAAACTTCTCAGGTTCGGCTGGTCTAGAAGCTCCAGACGGAGAGGAGACTCCTCCCGTGGGGAGATGCCATCCGTCTGAAATACCTCTAGAGGCACTCGCCAATTCTCGGCTTGAGGTCCTCTCCTAAGAGGACCTCAAGCCGAGAATGCCGCCGAGAACCTTGCCGTCCAAAATCCGGTGACGCAGTAAAGGTCAAGTATGTCAACAGCATACACATTAAAAAAAAATCTATTAAAAATTCCACGCGGAACAGGCAGCAGTCGGGACTCGAACCCGCACCCTCCGCTATCCGGGCGGATGCACTGACCATTATGCTACCGCGGCCCTAAAGTCCGTGTACGAAAAGGACAATGGACAAAACACACCCAGCTCCGCCAACAATGTCATAAGTATGAATCGATAGATCCATAAAAAACTAGCCTTTTTTATTACGACACCGTAAAAAATTTTCCCGGTAGTCAAAATATATGACACATTGGCATATTTAAGTAGCTAAATAAAATAATTTTATAGTACCTTCATTTTATATTATTAGTTACCATAATAATATTCCATATCGTACTCTACAACCAGATATACGACAAATCCTGCCGGCCATACTGCGCTTGCAATTACTAAGCCACCACAAAACGGTTCACGAGGGTTGAAGGACTTGCAGTTGCAAATAGTCGACTCGTCTTACTTCGTTCTGATTATGGGTTCTCTGTCACTTGATTGATTTTTATCTAACACGCTTTGGACATATGAATCCGATTATCGGTTTTGCCAATAAGTATGGATGAACTGGAATCATGTTTTCTCCGAAGCGTGGACAAGTTTTTGTGATTTGTGATCACTCCGTTTTACATAAAAGACAATTTACTATAACGAACAGAATGTTTGAAAAAACCCGAACCAATACGGGGATTATTGGATTTACTTTAGCGTGGCAGAATAACATAAGGGGGCACCCTTGCACCTTGTGAAGTTGTAGCGAGACCGGCTATATCCGCAACATTAGGGGTTGGAAATTAAAATGAAAAATGAATTCCCAAGACGTATAAAGAGCAATCACACAGACAGAAAATAAGGAATATATTAGCCGCCTTACCTTATTCCCTCGAACGAATGTCCCTCAGTTCCAGGACACACTAGAAAACACGGCACAGTATTTTTGTTTGGTATTTCACAGGAGATCGCACACGTAAATTCACAAAATTATAGCTTTTCTAATCGCATATCAAATATACGAAAATTCGTAAGACACCAATCACCACATTCAACAATTGCAGTGCAGATACGAGCGCATCGCTAGTGCGGTGCGCACACGCAGATCACATACGATGGGCGATATCGATTTTATTCGAATGAGTCCCTAATATACCCACCCAGGTAGACGGCTTGTATGTTTGTGTGCATACTTAACCATTATTTTCTTCCATGAATAATTGCCAAATTAAACGTCTTGGGAATGAAAATGTCGAGATGCTAGGTGCAAAGTAAATAGGGATACGATCACGATACATACCGCCCACCAAAAAACACGAAAGTTGTATTTTTAAAGAAAATATGTCTAAAAGAAACGTTCGAAGACGAATGAATTAACGATTTACTCGTTGCGTATTAACGGTATGAATAACAACGGAGATGCTGATATGCATGAATACGATTAACATCTAGTTATGATACTAAAATCCTAATATATGAACAACATTGTATAAGTTTCGATTATATGAATACACTAACCTAATGAATAGAGAAAATAACGTTTAATTACGATTCTAATCCGTTTGGTCCGGTAATGGACACACTTTCGTTAATGGTCGTGTTAGAAATGAACCATTTGGTAAACGCAGCTTTGCGATGCGTACTACTCCATCCGGACTACTGTGCAGCTCTTCGACTCGAGCTATTGGCCAGTGAAGAGGTGGAGTATCGGATTTGATAACAACTACGGAACCGATTTTTAATGGTTTTGAGTGTTTAGTCCATTTCGCCCTTTGTATTAAAGATTGAAGATACTCGTTTTTCCAGCGCTTCCAGAAGTCTTGCTGGAACCGCTGTATAAGTTGCCAACGACCTAAACGCGATAAGTTTATGGAAGTGACGTCCTGATCGGGTACGGCCGTCAGGGGTTCTAATGTTAAAAAATGCCCGGGTGTGAGCACGGACATATCATCGGGAGACGAACTTATACTGTAGAGAGGTCTCGAATTAAGCATAGACTCAATCTGAACGAATAACGTAAATAGTTCATCTAACGTTAGCGATTGATTGTTAACGATACGATATAAAGTAGATTTTACAGCCTTAATCTGTATTTCCCATACGCCACCCCAATTGGGACTAGCTGGGGGGTTGAATTTGAATTCGATGTTGTCAATATGACAAGCATGTTTCATATAAGAATCGAGTTCTCGTTGCGCACTCACAAAATTAGTACCTCTATCCGAGAAAATAGTTTGAACTCGACCTCGGCGACCAACAAAACGCCTTAATGCTGCTATAAATGACTCCGATGTCAAATCTGTAGCAACTTCCAAATGAAGTGCTTTAGTTGTAAGGCAGACGAAGAGACAAAGATAAGCTTTCGTGATCTTCGCACCTCGATATTTACCAGATTTGATTCTGAAAGGACCTCCGTAGTCCACGCCTACCATGCTAAACGGTTTTACTTGATTTACACGGACAGCAGGCAAGTCACTCATAAAGGGTTCGAGAGGAGTCGGATTGGTTTTGAAACATTTAAGACATTTAGAAACACAATGTCGTATTGCACGCTTAGCTGACAAAATCCAGAATTGTTGAGTTATTAAATAATGTAACGTATTGATTCCAGGGTGACAATTTTCACGATGGAGCGCATCTATAATCATATAAGTTAGTTGAGCCTGTCTCGGGAGTAAGGCGGGATGTTTATGGTTGTATTCCAGTCCGGAACGCGACAGTCTACCGCCCACCCTGAGAACACCCAGGCTGTCGATAAAAGGAGAAAGTTTTCTCATTTCTTTAGAAATTAGTTTACCTTCTTCCAGACGTTTAAGATCGTTTGAGAAATAAAGAAACTGAGTACGTTTCACTACTGCCAACAACGCGTTGTGAAGTTCTGTACGATTTAAAGGAAGATCAGAACGACGATTAGTTTTACAACGTAAATTGTTGATGTAGCGAAGCCATAAACCTACGATACGTTGGATTTTACGGATTGAAGAATATCGAGTCATCAAATAGTCGACAGGATGCACGGGAGCACCACTTCCGAGAAGAACCTGAATCTTCTCTTCAGCATGAAGTTCATCCTGGGGAGTATCATAGATCGAACAAGGCCAGGTCTGCATCTCTTGAGAAAGCCAACTGGGCCCCGCCCACCATAACGAATTGTTAACAAGTTCAGCTGGCGTCTGACCACGAGAAGCAATGTCTGCGGAGTTATGTTCCGATTTTACATGGCGCCATTGTGCGCCTGGAATCGCATCCTGAATATGACTGACCCGATTGGCGACAAACGTTTTCCAACGTGAGGATGATGATCGGATCCATGAAAGCGCTACTGTCGAATCAGACCAGGCATATACAGCTGTAATAGGTAGATGAGGTTGATAAACCTCATTAACGAATTGAAGCAAATCTGCAAGAAGTACACAACTACAAAGCTCCAGCCGAGGCAGGGAAACGACCTTGATAGGGGCTACCCTTGCTTTTGATAACACGAAAGAAACTTTGATTTGACCATGCACATTAAGAGCTCGGAGGTACACTACACCTGCATAACCACGTTGAGAACTGTCTGCAAAACCATGAATTTCACATGAAACTATGTCAGACACGGATAAAAAACTAGGAATTTTTAAGTTTTGGATGAGATTCAGCTCATCAGTGTAGGACTTCCATTGTTTTTGGATATCTTCTGGAGGGGGCTCGTCCCAAGATAGACCGAGAATCCACAGCTTCTGCACCAAAAACTTTGCGAAGAAAGTTATGGGAGAGAGGAAACCACACGGGTCATAGATCCTGGCGAGTTCGCTTAGAATGGTGCGTTTACTGCATACACGAGTTTGTGGCTTGACTTCGAATGTGAAATTATCCAAGCCAGGCTCCCACCTTAGACCTAAGATTTTAAGAGTATCGGATGATTCTTTGTCTAAAAATACCGAATCTGTTAGACAGTGTTCTGGAGGAAGGTCAGCGAGCAAACTGGGTTCATTACTGGCCCACTTTCTTAGCTCTATATGACCACGCTTGAGGAGCTCTGTCACTTCTAACTTGGTTTGGATAGCCTGATCAAGACTAGAACAGCTGGTAGCGACGTCATCTATGTACACATCAGTCCGTAAAACAGCTTGACCGAGTGGGAGGTCATTGCCTTCATCATCAGCCAGTTGCCTGATAGTGCGACAAGCTTGAAAAGGAGATGACGAAACACCATACGTGACGGTGTTCAATCTATATTCTGAAATTGGCTCAGAGGGATGGTATCTCCAAAAGATTCTTTGAAAGTCACGATGGTCTTCACGTATGAGTATTTGACGATACATCTTACACACATCGGCTGTAAATACGACACGGTGAACGCGAAATTTAAGAAGAATTTCCAAAATGTTAGCTTGTAACTTTGGACCAACTAATAACGTGTCGTTCAACGATTGTTTTGTGATGACGTCACGACTTGACGCATCAAAAACGACGCGAAGCTTTGTAGTACTGCTGTCAGGTCGCAGAACACAAAAATGAGGAATGTAATACTTTCCTTTTTGTATATCTCTTGTGGACACATAAGTCATGTGACCACATTGAAGATATTCAGCCATAAAATTCGAATATTGTTCCTTTAGAACTGGATCTAAGGAAAGCTTACGTTCTAACGAATAAAATCGCCTAAGAGCTAGATCTCGCGAACCTCGGAAAGACGGTTCTTTGTCCTCACAAAAGGGCAAAACGACACTATAGCGTCCCGTTGCATCACGAGTAGATGTTTCACGGTAAATTTGTTCACAACGTTCATCTGCCGCGCTCAACCTTTTGATACACGGAAGATTATCTAGTTCCCAGAACTTCTTGACTTCCTGAAACAGTTGGTCATCTGTGACGAATAACGAAGTGGTTTTGTATCTGTCTTTACTATCTTCAGCACTTCCTATAAGAAGCCAACCAAACACAGAGTTTAAGGCCGAAGGTTGGTTCGATACTCCAGTGACACTTCCGGGAAGAATGAGAGATGGAAAGATTTGAGCTCCTAACAGGATATCTACCGGACCCGGTTTGTCACAGTCTGGATCAGCAAGGTTAAGACCACGAATGTGAAGCCAAGATGATTTATCGAGTCTTACGCTAGGCATATTTCCGCAAATGTTAGGTATAGTCAGCGCTTCTATATTGAAAGCCACTTGACCATTTAACCCTATTTGAAGTTGAACAGCTCCAGAGATGGAAGCTGACGATTGACCTACACCCCTAACCTGGTGTGTAGTCACACGTTTGTCAAGTCCAAGTCGCTCTACTGCACGCTCTGAAATGAAATGGGCTTGACTACCAGTGTCGATTATGCAGCGAAATGGCTGGTAGGAACCCGACGAATCACGAATATGTATGACGGCAGTAGATAGAAGAACAACTGATGAATCGCCTACACTTGTCAATACACGAGTAGGTTCACTCACAGAGGGTTTATGTTCAGAAGAATCCACATCACTCTCCTGGTGAAGAAGAGTATGATGCTTTTGATGACATTTCTGGCATCTGAAAATGGATTTACAATCGCGCACGACATGTGAAGGCCGCAAACAATTGAAACACCAGCGATTGTTTTTCGCAAAATCGCGTCTTTCCTGAATCGATTTACCAGAAAATATCTTGCAATGTGAAATCGAATGAGTTTCTGAACACGCAGGGCACTTAGAGGCCACTCCAGGGACAGTAGTCGAAGAAACAGACGATTTACTGACTTCTATCCGATTTGTTGTCTTCTCTGAATTGGATAATAATGAAGAAGTAATTTTCTTGTTATTATGATTAGACTTGACAGAATTTTTAATAGATCCACTAGAACTACTAGTAGACGGTTGATCACGATTAGTCGAGAAATGGGTGTCCCGGACGAGTGCGTCACATTGACTTTCTAAAAATCCTTTTAGCACAGAATAAACGGGTAACTCTGACGTCGGATGAGCTTTTTCAAAGGCGCAGCGAGTTTTCGAATCTAATTTCGAAAGCAAGTGATAACATAGGATAAAGTCCCAATGTTCCGTTGGTAGCTTAAGACTTTTTAGAATTACTAAGTTTTCGTTAAAAAGATCCAAAATGCGTCTAAATTCAGTTGGTGAGTTAACTTTTAAATTTATGTTTTGTATTTCTCGCCAGCACGTAAAGGCGAGTTCACGATTATCACGATAACGAGTTACTAAAGTATTATACGCTTCCTGATAGTATTGACCTTGACTCGGAAAAGTTCGAATAAGTCCCAAAGCATCACCAAATAAACTTGCTCTAAGGTATTGCATTTTATCTGAGTCCGATAGTGATTGATTAAAATGAATGAGAGAATTAAATGCATCAAAGAACATATTGAAATCCTTAATACATCCTGAAAAACGCGGCAAATCAATTTTCGGAAGTCTTATCGCTGAAGCAGGTGGAGCACTCGGCACAGAGGGCGCTATAGTAGAAGGCGCAAGCTTCCGATGCAAAACAAGTATTTTAAAATTAATGTCGTCAAAATCAGAACGAATTTCATCCTCTGCCTCCATATCACAATCTTCCACGATGCTTAAAATATCTAAATGTGCTTCTTCAAAATTATTCGCTAACTTTTGCATTGAAGAATAATGTACGATAAATTCGTCTAAACGAGAAGCATCTAACTCCGCTGCCAAAGCAATTTCCAAAATTTTGCGCAATCGATTTAATGCTAATGTTCTTTTACGACGCAAAACAGGCAAGTCCGCGTACGTAAAACCAACAGGTTCAACTGATTTAGATTTGCTCAATCTTTTACCACGTTTGACATTAAATGCCATGTTTGTATCAATATACGAATGGAAATTAATCGAATAGAAAAATAATCGGAATGAAAATAATCGGTTTGGAAAAATTGATTTCTATCTCGAAATGTTATGTCCCCACACTATTCGGACGGACCAGATTTTTATTACAAGTCTACCCTCGAGTTGAATGATAAAAATTGCACTGAGCTAAAAATAGATTTAAGGAATTTGTTATTACGTAATGTTTACAATTTACAGTTTGAAACTTTTACGAATATTTTTATTTGTTACGTATGGATACAAATTGATATGTGAATATGAATGTGATTAGAATTTCCGTTATGATTGATTTGTATTTACGAATACGAATGGATTTAACAAAGTATTTACGTGAAATAGGTAAATAAAAATGTTCGAGAACTTAATTGTTGAGACGATAACTATACTACACATTAGCACACGTACTGAATATGTACGAATAATTTACGTGAACTAAAGGCGTACGGAGTAACAAATGTTCAGAATGAATTTAAATACAAATCATCGAATTGTTAAGTTTATGAAAACTATGGTTATGAATTGGCAAGATGAAGTAATAAGCAAACAAAAAAAATTATATTTTCTTACGAATATGGCTGATACGTAAATGTACGTTCACGGATGAGAATGGAATGTTTGTTACTTTCTTCACCAAAATGCGATCTCGAGCATAAATAAGGATAAAGTAACAAGCAGAATATTGTTTTCTAACGTGTTGTTCATATATTTCGGAGAAATATTCATTATCTAAAGTGATTTGAAGCGATAAATAACGGTCTCGATCGGTCGGCCATTGAACAAAAGACGAAAGACAAATGTATATTTTTTACGATTAACTACTTATGAGAGTAGTCCCGGGTTTCGGCACCAGAACAATGTAGCGAGACCGGCTATATCCGCAACATTAGGGGTTGGAAATTAAAATGAAAAATGAATTCCCAAGACGTATAAAGAGCAATCACACAGACAGAAAATAAGGAATATATTAGCCGCCTTACCTTATTCCCTCGAACGAATGTCCCTCAGTTCCAGGACACACTAGAAAACACGGCACAGTATTTTTGTTTGGTATTTCACAGGAGATCGCACACGTAAATTCACAAAATTATAGCTTTTCTAATCGCATATCAAATATACGAAAATTCGTAAGACACCAACCACCACATTCAACAATTGCAGTGCAGATACGAGCGCATCGCTAGTGCGGTGCGCACACGCAGATCACATACGATGGGCGATATCGATTTTATTCGAATGAGTCCCTAATATACCCACCCAGGTAGACGGCTTGTATGTTTGTGTGCATACTTAACCATTATTTTCTTCCATGAATAATTGCCAAATTAAACGTCTTGGGAATGAAAATGTCGAGATGCTAGGTGCAAAGTAAATAGGGATACGATCACGATACAGAAGTATTCCCATAATACGTGAGCCCTGGGGTCGAACTAACTAAATAAATTCCCTTGTTTCATTAATGTTCGTTAGTTATAGTACTTGAACCTATTTCATCTAAAATAACTAAAGACCTCCGGGATGGAATTTGATGCGATTTGGCACAAATGATCATGGCTATAATACCTTTCAGACAAATGTAGTTTAAGCCGTGGCAGCGTGGGTGCAGCGTCCATACATTTTTGCCCAATGTCCTTTGCTAGGGAAAACCCCTTGTGGGTAGAATTGATCAAAATCCTTTCTTAGCGGATTCCTACGTCATAACATCCACTTGCATGCCAAATTTCAGCCCGATCCGTCCAGTGGTTTGGGCTGTGCGTTTGTAGATCAATATGTGAGTCAGTCACCTTTGAGTTTTATATATATAGATTGTCTTTAGCACGACCAATTCATTAGTGTGTCTGAATTCGTGTTATTTTTCGAGTAGTCTTTACTTGGTAAATGGGTAAACAATACATATCTTAACAGAATTATTGATCATATAATTGTGGTAGTGAGGTTCAAATAAGTATCCGTCAACATTTACCGATGTCGTGTTTACATCTCGTGAGTGCCTCTTTGTAGCTTATTTTGGACCATTAAGATTCTGTTCTGAGATGTTTACCTGTTATTAGTAAAAGGAGATTCGAGCAGTATCGGGGTCCGTTAAAAGGCAACGTTTACGTGTTGAACGTGAATTCGTAATGTTGATTTTCCTCATGAATATTCTATAGGCTGTGTCTCAGTGCATATTACTTCCAACCATACAATGATATGAAATACTGGCTACTGTTTGCGATATGTATGGCATTTTTTAAAGACGAACATCTACTAGTTTTATTCATACATTTATATTGAGGAGCTAGATGGCGCAAGTGGTTAGCGCGTTCGGCTGCGATCGTTGAAGTTAAACAACATTCGCAGTGGTTGGTCATTGGATGGGTGACCAAAAATTTACCATTCGAGCTCCGCCGTGCTTCGGAAGGCTTCGGAAGCCGTTGGTCCCGGCTGCATCTGCAGTCGTTAGTACCCACCAATCCGCACTGGGCCCGCATGGTGGCTCATGCCCCAATCTCTCTATTCCATCCACAAAGGCCTGTGCCCCAGCAGTGGGGACATTAATAAGTTGGTGATGATGATCTACTAGTATACAAGGTGTCTTATATCTCTGCTTAAATAAATAATATAAATATTTCCAACACTCCCCAAAGTAAGCACTGTAGGTTTGTGTTATGAGATACTAGGGTAACGGACATAATACATATACTGATACATATATAAGTATATTTATATAGAAATACATATTACACATCCATGAATGGAGAACAAATGCTCCTATTCACAGATCACAAAAACATTTTCCCCCACCGGGATTCTAACCCGGGACCTCTCGAATAGGCGACAACTTGAAACTTGATCCACGGAGGTTGGCAAAATAAAAAAAAACATATAAATGTGACATGTAAATGAGATTTGAAGCGTCAGAAAAAAATCGTCAACAGTATGATTGAGCAATGACACCGCCATTGTATAATTATCTGGTTTTTCGTAAAAGACCTAGGATTTTCGCAAAAGATCTAGGATTTTCGCGAAAACTTGTTGTATCAAATCATTTTACTACATGTCTATAAATGCTATGATAGCCGCTTGCCATCAGGCGGCTCGTGTTTTTCACATAATAAAGTTTACTAGAAAAAAATCCACGCGGACCAGGCAGCGGACGGGACTCGAACCCGCATCTTTCGCTATCCGGGCGAATGCACTGACCATTATGCTACCACGGCCCTATTAGCCGCGTTGAAATTTTCCTAGCCTTAAGCTGCAAGGCAGCGCCATCTCTTCGCATTGTAGGTAACCCACAATTCAACGCGGCTAATAGGGCCGTGGTACCATAATGGTCAGTGCATTCGCCCGGATAGCGAAGGATGCGGGTTCGAGTCCCGTCCGCTGCCTGGTCCGCGTGGATTTTTTTCTAGTAAACTTTTCTTTAGATTTAAACATCTAGCAGTTAAATGCTTAAAAAATAAATAAAATCGTAATAAAAAGATATTTGCAAGACCAGTTCAATTTAACAGGCCACGCGTAACTTAAACTTGACGCACTTGACATCAGCTTTGATTACTTTGATGTGAGATTTTCATATTAGATGTGTAACTTCAGAATTAAATTCTCAGTTTGAGTAACTTGCGGAAACTCCGGTTCATTGCGTCAGTACGTCTCAAAGTGATAAGGACTCTGTTTGCTTAGTGTTGGAACTTAAGAGTTATTTTAAGATTACGACCGCTATTTCTCACGTAATTGCTTTAGGTAGGAACAATGTGACCAATTTAATCGATGGCTAAACTAATCAGACAGTCTATACTCATATTACAAATGCGAAAGTGTGTCTTTCTGTCTGTTTGTCCGCTAAACGCTTGAACAGAATAGAGATTGTTTAAAGAATAATTTTTAACTTAGAAATTAGCCTTTATTGGGGTTAAAAGGGGGTAAAAATTATATGGAGAAACCATTTTTTCCCCGTAGACAGAATTGCTAGACGGCTCGTTTAATCACTACATAGTATAAAACAAAGTCGCTTTCTCTGTCCCTATGACCCTATGTATGCTTATTAAGTCTTTGAAACTACGCAACGGATTTTGATGCGTTTTTTTTTAATTGACAGATTTATTTTTTGGCATTCTCAAAATACCGGAATTCCATGGTGAGTAGCATACTCACCTACTCTATGCCCGGTAGGGCGTAAGTACACCCTTATCCTACTGTTACCGCAAAGAAAGATTCAACATCCTCTTTAATGAAACTTAGAAAATAAGCGATACCTATGTCCAAAAGTAGTGTTATTGTAGTTACCCAATAGAAGAATACAGAACGAAGAACACCCTATAACTGTGTCAGTATTCGCCTACCCCCATCAAGTTATTTATTTAAGAAATAACAGCCAAGAATACTTGTACGATGAGAAAGCATGTTACGTACATACGCTTAGGTGTAAAAATCGTTCCCTGTAAAATTCAACGCGCCGCAAGCAGGGCACGCAGGTAGACGACGTACATCAACTTTTAACCTCCGGATTTCCAAGCTCGCAGTACCATTTTCGCCCATAAATAATTGTGCACAGTTCATCATGTTTATGTATAGCGGAGTGGAGACATGCCTCATTGCTTTACCAAGAATTGCGTACAATATAATGCGCGCTAACATCCTACAACTGGATTTCGTTCGAGATTTATTTTTGGTGCCTACATTTTGTGTTACGGAGACGTTAATTTTTACATATGATGTGACATGCTTCTAAGGTAATGTGCTTGCTTATAAATTTTAAGAGAGGTAATGCGTAGTGGATTTTCTCAAATTGGAGCGCCAGCCTGGGGAAGTACTTAAGCTATATCTAGAACTAGTTGTGCCCCGCGGTGTTACCAGCGGTTTATTGAGGAAAATAAAACGTAGCTTTAGTGTTAATCCAGGGTGTAAGCTAACTCTATACCAAATTTTATTAAAATCGCTTCAGCCGCTTAGACGTGCAGAAGTTACAAACATATAATGCGATTCAAATAAAAATAGGAAAGCCAATGACCTCTATCTGTCAAACGTCGTTTGAAAAGTACGGTTTGCAAAAAAATCTTGAAACCCTTTTTTAGCACTCCGCTAATTCAAGAATAAAAACCAAACATTTGTAAACAAACAATAACAAATATTGATTTTTAATATATATAGATATTTTTGTTTCACTTATTGAGCTATGGCCATGAATGGTTGATAACCTAAATCGTCCACCAAATGTCACTTTAAGTGGCGTTCAGAAACTCGATTTCAAATTTTGTTTACATGCATGTTCGTATGTGACCTAGTAATAGTGCATGATTATTCATAACTACTCAGTAATGCAGAGATGAGCGGAATAGAAGAGCTAGATTCTGATTAATGTTTTTTCTAACAGTCTTAATAAATAAATATTATTAAAAATCGGTGGATATTTTTCGCAATCTTGGTAAATAAATGTTATTAAAAAAAAACTCATGCCTTTTTCTCACTTAATATTAGTAAATAAGTTTTATTAAATAAAATATTTTTTTTCTCACTACCTATTTGGTTTGAATTGACAGCTATGACATCACAATATGGTGCCCAGTCGGTCCTATTCTTAGTTCGTTCGTATTATACATACTCGCACACTTTCGCCTTTATGATATTAGTGTGATTATACATATTCAAAGAAATGTCATGCTTCTATCAATGAGTATGATTTAGGTTAAGGTTTGAGATAATGTATAGAGAATCAGGGCGCTTGTTATCGACCGGTTTTCCGTCGGCTCTAGGCACGGTTTCTACCCGGGCCGGTGCCGGCTCAGCTTGTTCACGAGCACCAGTTGTACGTTTATACCGATCGCAAACCGTCACTAGCGCTGGTGTCATTAACAAACCTCCATAGTGTCCCTATACTTAACAGACGACCGGATAGTTTAAAACCGTGCTTAGGCTCAGGTAGAAATTTTCTGGTTAACAAGCGGCCTCAGTGTGCAAGGCAATGGCGCAAATGAGACTCATAATTTTCAACTATTGGAGGACGGGCATTTTGGTATCCAATTGGTGTTTGGTATCAATAGCGATGAGTGATATATCATTGAATACCTCTTTTCATGTAGAATATTAGTTACTGATGTTTGTTGTCCGTTTTAATTTTTTCCAGAAAATACCAGAACCTTTTTTGCAGGAACCGTTATTACCATTATTTATTATTACAGAACCAAAAAGGGAAATCGAGTCACTGAATCAAGTACAGAGTTGAATGCGGAATGCCATCCCCTCTCCCGCTCGTATTTAGGTAGGTAGACAGAAGGTGCGAGCGAGCGGGCGCATTAGTCGATCGTTAGTACTGCGCGTGAGACGACGTTCGTTCCTTCTTATATCTTTCATTATATTTTTACCTGTTTTTATCGTTGACTCCGGCTTTCTTATGGACTTGTGTTAACCTGTTTTTATCGTTGACCCCGTTGACCCGCGGCTAAAAAGAAAGCGGTTAAACCATCTCGAAGGGCAGACTTCAAACGACTTAAAGCAATGCAAGTGAAGAACTTCCCCCAACTGACTGAAGAAGAACTCATTGTGCTTGCTTTGGACACATATCAATTCAAACTAGCCAGATCTTACTATAACGCCTACGGGTCAACACTAAGAATATTCACGGAATGTTTAGTAGTTTATTGTCACAAACGCTCTCGAAACGAAAGATCGAATGTGCCAGAGCACCGCGGGTCGCGATAGATAACGAGTAATGCGGCTCATTCTAAAATGAGCCTTATGCAGTGTGGCGTAAGGGAGGAAGTGCAACGACATCTGCACTTGTTTACAAGTTATGCGCGTTACCTGCGTAGGTATAAGTATGTACTTTGTAATTGCGGGTGCTAGCTAATTCTCAATTTAACAGGTACTTTCTAGAATCCGTCGATCGGCGTATATAAACGCGATTGGCGCCGCGCACAGACAGTTGAGTTTCAACAGCGATTTCGGAACGAATCCAAAGGCGATCAAAGTGCAACAAAAGTGTTCAAGTGCGATACTTCATAGAATTGGATAGTGAAATACAGTGAGTGTTTTGTAATTAACATTGTGTGTTTATTTTGTGAACTTTGTGGTGAATAAAGTACTGTCAAGCGTGAACTGGCATATAATTTCGAACCCCATCCCGACACGTAACAATATTTACTTTAAAAAAAAGTAAAGCAAAAAAAAATTAGCCACAGAAATATTTGTCCGGCGAAGGCGATGTAAACACATGCATTTAAAGACGTCATATATTTTTTTTCAATATAGGTAAATAGTTTAAATAGCAACTTACTTTTTGTGGTACAATCCTAATGTTTTTTTAATTTTTTAATAGTACTGATACAATTAGTTGTGTTAACAGTCACAGGCGTCACTAATAAAGGTTACCTACCTTATTTGGCCTGTCAAAAAGAGCTGCGTTAAATAAAAAGAACCAAAAATAATCTAATAGATATTTCTAAATAAATACATATGTGTTCCAATCGAGCTCGTAAAGAGCTATGTTGTATTTTTATTAAATTAAAATGTTCGTCCCCTCATTTTTGGGTTTTGCTTGCGGTTTCCATTATGAAGGATAACAGAATGTGCAAATTGGCAGGGCGCTTGAAATTTTAAAACCAACAACCCTCAAAGAGAACAGTTGATGAGCGAGATAAAAGTGACGTCATCGAGACAGTGGACTGCATGGAACAGTGGTTTTACTTGGTAACCTTTAAGAACTAAAAAAATATGTTGAACTAAAAAAAAATCCATTCGGTACAGCGGGATTCGAACCTACCGTGTGCCTAGTGCTACCGTCCTCTTATGGCCGTGTCGAATTTCCTCTAGGATTACTTAAGCTGCAAGGAGGCAGCGCCATACCTTCATATTTTAGGTAACCCAATGTCAAACGATTTAAACATCCAACAATTAGATGCTTAACATAAAAATATAAAACCTATTAGATCTCTTAAACAACCTAGCATTTCATAGCAGTTTTTAGAGTTGATTATTCAAAGGGAAACATCAGAAGAGAATATGAAACCTGATTGCGTCTCGGAGGTTTCCTGGAGAGCCGAGGTATTTCGTCCGGTATTGGATCACTGCATAATCAAAATCATTTATTCAGTTTAGGCTGTTACAAGCACTAATGAATGTCTAGAAGCTACTCCATCGGTTCGTAAATCTACGGCGGGACACCTTGTTCTGAGGAGAACCGGCAAGAAACACAGCAAGGGCTGTTTTTTCTCCCTGTTTTATTATTTACAGAGTCGTCAAATTGAAAAATGACTTTTAGAGATGATACATGAAGACCTTTCATTACATAGTTATTAAATATACATTAATTGTTTACCTGCATTTTCATTGCTGTGTCATACAGTATAAATACAAATAGTCTTATTTATATTAAGTGTGACTAAACATTAACTTTAATATATTAAGGAAGTTAGCGCAGACTCATCTCCGCTGGCAGCACCCGTTCACGAGCATGACGCATGAACCAGCCATCGCTTCGCTCAACCATATTTTACGGAACGTAACGACCCGCCTCACTTCGTTGCATTCCAGCTGAACGTGAGTAGCTGTTTCTTCTGCCTCCATGCGTCCTCTGCATAGTGGGCTGTCCACGACACCTAATTTAAAAAGACGTCTGTAAAAACGGTCATGTCCGGTACTAGTACCTGTTACCATTCGCAGTGTAGGTGTTCTTAGATGTAGAAGGTTCTTGGAGAGAGCAGCTTGGTCTGCTTGCACGTCTTCAGAGTGAATCGATGTTGCTGCTGTAATGCAACAGTGCGTTCGCGGATCTTACTGACAAACCAGCTTATTCGGATTATTAGTTTCAGAACTATTGGGGTCATATCTGATCCCCTCCGCGTCAAATTATCCGCAGCGTCGTTTCCGCGTGATCCTCTGTGTCCCTTGATCCCTTGGATAGTAATAGAATTGCTTGACCCTAGCAAGGCAAGAGCGATATCTTGCCGCCAGTATGTTGCCCATACACTCAGCTTGGAAAACTATGTTGTACGGGCTTTTTTTATATTAAGGTAGGCAAATGACTCTACCCCACCTGATGTTAAGTGGTAATAAAGTCCAAACGCGAAGATAGCTGGTACAGCAGTTATAAACTGCTACACCAATCATCCTCACCCTGCCAGCCTGCAAAAATGCTTCTTCACGCCTTTCTTAAAGGACCCTAGATTATAGGAAGGAGGGAACACTTGCGCGGGTAAAGAATTCCACTTACGAATAGTACGACAAAGAAATAAGTCACCAAATTTCTTTGTTCGTGTAGGAATAGTGGCCACAGTAAATCGGTGGCAACGTAGGCCAGCGCGCGTGGTCCTCTAAAGAAAAGGTGATGGAGGGATAAGGGCGAATAACTCCTCAGAACACTCGCCATGGTATAGTCGATAAAATGCGCTTAATGATGTCACATCGCGGCGTAATTGTAGAGACTCGAGTTTCTTGGTTACCTTTTCATCGCCAATGATGCGGACAGCGCGCCGCTGCAACCTATCCAAGGCATCGAGTAAGTACTTAGCGGAGCCATCCCAGATGCTTAAGGGGAAAGCGATATGTATATTGATGTCCTCGGAGAAAACACCCGCGCCCATGCCTGATGAGGTTTAGGAGCCATCGGTGTAGATGATAAGAGCCTTGTGAACCTTTGGATTGTTGTCATCCAGTAGATTTATTCTGTATTCTGTCTGTTATTCTTCAGGTTTGATTTTGTCGCATGCCGCTTCTGTGAGCGGAGTATTTACCCCTTCCTTCAGTATTCCGTTGAGATGTCTTGCTCTTCCAAACCTTACCAGTCAAAAAACTAAGTTTTTATTAACTTTATTATGTACTCTGCTATTTTGTGGCGAAAATAAAATTTTAAAGTGGAAATTCATTTTCAAGTCAGAATAATAATATTGATTACCTTGGATTAACTAAATATTAAATAATAGAGAACATACATTTATAATGAAGAAATCTGAATTTCTTTATTTCAGCTCAAGAGCATAGATTTCAAAATAATATTGTAAATAGTAATTACGTCAATTTTTCGGAAAAAAATGGATTGAAATTTCAAAACCATCAACAATTAAAAAATCTAGTAGACTAAACTCAAACTAGTAGTAACTAAAAACACAGTTGCGATGACGGCCAAAAGTCGAATGAAGACGCGGTAAAAGTATACCCTTGAAAAAATGCACTGATCCCCATGCCCTAAGTGTCCATTGTCACAAAGCGCGCGTTATTGTGAACACTCCTCCTAACTAGTACGCAACGCAGGAAGTTAATAAAAAACTTGCCCATTTTTTCTCTCAGAATTCTCAGAAAACAAAAGAGATTGTAATCCCCCGCGTATTTGAGGGACGCCACCCGTCACGAGAAGAGGAAATAGAAAAACTTGAAATCTTCATGATATACATACATATTATATGGATAGGCCTCGTGAGGCGTATGCCGTGAGGAGAATACTTAAAAGTGAATCTTTACCTGCAGGTAGTAATATTCTAGGAGGTTATATTTTCAGACTTAGGATTTAAATCCACAGTATACGGAGATGAGACGTTGTATTGCGTTATGAGAGTGTTGGGTGCGTGAGGTGCATTATGAGGGTATGGTGGCGCAGCAATTCCGTTGTCTGCTAACACTAGGAATGCAACGACTGTACCGGTTACATATGGTCGGGCTATTAAATGTACCAATATCATTTTTATATCAACAAAGGCCATAGCACCTTACAGTAAAGAAAATCAAGAAATAAACTACGGACATCAAAATGATGCATTTCTCATCTATGTTTTTTTATTTCGACATTTTAAATTGATTAATCCTCAGAGTAATAAACTAAATTGAATCGAACTATTTGATTATTCACCGCCATTTGAAACTATGTCATGAGAAAGTTCACTATTGTTTTTTCCAAAAGTTTAGTTTTAAAAGTTTTTTTTAAACTGTTTTGTTTCTTTTAGTAGTTTCATGACGCTGGAAATAAAAAAAAAATTACAGCGAAACGCGCTTTTTCTATAAACAGCAAAATCTTTAGATACAATACACATAGTAGCAATTTTCCTTCACTAGCAAAATATGTGACCGGGTGTATTAAGAAATAAACATATCAAACCTTTTATAATTGCGAAGAAAAGGTTGGATTACGTCGCCGCGCATTTCACAGAAGCTACTTTTCCGAGTAACTTGGGTGAACCATTTGGAAAAATACGGAAAATGTATGGGCTATAATTCCCGCCCGAATACTCTTTACCCACCTACTTATATCCAGAACCGTGGAAAATCCATTCCGTTATCTGGGGAACCATTTTTGCATTCATAAAAGATGAATGAAAGTAGATGTAGTCGATGCTACTTTAAGGTTTATAGTTTCGAACATGCTAAGTAAGAACATGCCTTACGTCGCCATATCTATGTCTCTGTCGACAATAAAGATCCAGCAAAAGTCTGGAATTTCCGTAAGTCTCACTCTTGCACTCTTGGAAATGGTAAATCCCGACAAGAATTTATTCCTAGTAGTATCAACGTTGATTCACTCAACCTTCACTTTTCTTCCTCTTCTAGTCTCAGTGATTCTAACAAGACCAGTTTTACTTTAAATTATCTTTCTTCGTTACCAATTCCTGACTACTCTTCTTTTGTCTTTACTCAATTCACTGAATGTGACATTAAGAAGGGCATACTTTCTATCTCTTCCAATGCTGTGGGGAATGATGGCATCACTCGCAACATGTTCATACCTATCCTTGAAATCATCCTTCCTGTCCTTACTTTTCTTTTTAACATCTCGATTTGCAATGCTGTATTACCGTTAGTTTGGAAGGAAGTCCAAATCATTCCACTCCCTAAAAATCAAACCCTCAATCCGTCACCGATTTTCGTCCCATCTCTATTCTTCCTTTTCTATCTAAGGTCCTTGAACACCTTGTCCATAATCAATTTAAAGCGCTGAAAAATCATGGTGGCCATGCCCCTGACCGGAGGTTTCAGATATTCGACCTGTTTTCAGCGGATTTGCTCTCATTTGTTATTAATTAAATACTCTTAAAGCTTAAGCTTCATAATTTGACATGCGAATGACAACTGGGCATAATATTGGAGCAGTCTTTAGTTTACCGAATATATATATCTATGTCTTCCTCTATATCAATACTGCTACATCTATTCTATATTCTAAACTATTACGAGTATATAAAGAATGGAAAAGATACACTGTCTAACTCATCTAGACTCATTTTAAAAATTATATCCCTTATAGAAAGTTTTATTGCAAAGGATTACAATAAAACAACTTTTTTCCCAACGATTTTACGGGAATGTGACTACGGGTGTGAAAACCTGACACATCCAAAAGTTGTGATCTGTCACATAGTCAAAAACTCTGTCAGTATGTTGTGATCCGTCAAAGAGTCAAAAAGTCTGTCTGTACGTCGTGGTGTGACTACGAGGCTTCCAAAAAGCAATGGAAATAATTACATATGAAAACTCAGTCCGGCTACTTTCAAAATCTGTATTAATTTACTTATGTTCTTTTTTCGGATGCTGATTCATTATATTTTTGATGACCTCCGTGGCCGAGTGGTTTGTATGCCGGATTTCATGGCGTCGCCGACTCGAGGATCCCGGGTTCAAATCCCGGTGGGGGCAGATGTTTGTGTGATGAACACGAGCATTTGTACTTCAGTCATGGATGTTTAATAGGTATTTCCATATAAATATACTTATATATGTAAAGTATATGTATTCTATCCGTTACCTTAGTATCCCATAACACAAGCCTTATAGTGCTTACTTTGAGGCTAGGCTAATTGGTGTGAGTGTTGGAAATATTTATTTATTATTATAGTATTTAATACACCCGTGTGAAGTCGGGACGGGCCACTAGTATTGCATAAGCACTCAAACCAAACACACTAAAGATAAGTAAATTCTTAATTAAATCGACGGGGACCTAATCCGATCTAGGATGTCGTCATCACGAAAATTGGTGTCAATCAGTATTACAATGTTAATTGAATTTCTACAACAGTGGGCTGTTTTTATGGTTCCGTACTTCAAAAGGAAAAAAATGCTGTCTGCCTGTCTGTCTGCCAAGACCCTTTGTCTCGGGAACGCGTGGAGGCATCGGGTGGAAATTTAAACTATATACTCATATAATCGTCCAGGAGAGTCTTGATTTATAACACTGAAATTCTTTTTATAAATTTATTCACATTTAATCTATCCTCTTTGCTTTACCAATAATCATTAAACACGTCTTAACACGAAGATTTTATACAACTCTTGTCAGCAAATTACCCGCGTTCGTCAGTAATAATCCTTCACCTTTTTAAAAAAAAACAATATCCGTATCTATGGCATGGGAATCGGAATCATAAATCCTTATCCCATGTCATAGATACAACTATTAATGACAGCTTTGGTTTTACTTGGGAACATAGAATAAGTACATTTAAAAAAATAAGGAAAACACTTATCAATCAAATTTGAGAAATATGAGAAAAAATCACACTTCTAAGTGGACGTAATAAAAGATACTGCCGTACGCAGGATACTGTGTACTATAAAATTTATACGGAATCCTCGATGGGCGAGTCCGAATCGCTCTTGTCAGTTTTTTTAATGTAGAAAGTGCCAATTTTACTCTGTTATATCCTGAACATTCATTACTTCATTAATATGAAAGCTTGACAAGCTTCTGCTCAGACATTAATGAAGTAATGAATGTTTAGATATTAATGGTGACTTGTAGTGTATCGAACTTATGGACATTTTAAATTGTTCAGAAGTATTTGGTCACCTTGTCTGCTACAGTACAGTAAAATTGTACAGTCGCCATCAGAAATACTGATGGCATTGCTGACAGTCAGTCAGTCAGTCTGTCAGTGTATCCTTTTCTCCCTTTATAAAATAGATTAATTTCATTAGGTTTCCGCTCTTTAATAAGTAAAGAAAGTCTTTCAATCAAGTATTAATAAAATGTTAAACTAAAAAATATGTAATCTGTTGCGGGTCGTAAAAAAATGACTTCGTTGGACAAAAGTGCCATATCAGAAACTCTCATTTTTACTCAACTATTGTGTTATAGCTATGAACGGGATTGTTACCATGTACCTTGTTTTTTATGAGTCTCCGTCATTTCTCAGATTTTTACGGAGTAACTCAACTGTAACTCCGTGATCATGGCGCTTGCAACAGTGCCGAAATATCGGAGATTCATAAAAAACAAGGTACATGGAAACAATCCCGTTAATAGCTATAATGTTAGTGACCATGAAAGTTTAGACGTGGACACTGACGGTACGGCTGGTCCACAAGTTCAAAGTCGCTCAGCGCGCTATGGAAAAGGCTATGCTCGGCGTTTCTCCGAAGGATCGCATCAGAAACGAGGTAATTTGATAGAGAACCAGAGTTATCGACATAGCCCACCGGATTAGCAAGTTGAAGTGGCAGTGGGCTGGCCATATTTGTCGAAGAACCGATAACCGTTGGGGTAGACGAGTTCTGGAGTGGAGACCGCGTCTAGGCAAACGTAGTGTAGGACGTCCTCAGGCACGATGGAGTGACGATTTGCGCAAGGTGGCTAGCAGGAGCTGGATGCGAGTAGCCCAAGATCGATCTGAGGGGCGTGCAATTGGAGAGGCTTATATCCAGCAGTGGACAAGGATAGGCTGTTGATGATGATGATGAAAGTTTAAAACAATGTATCAACTATTGTGAATTTGTAAATCCTTTCTATCACTCGTTTCCGTTCAAGGCGCCAATAGTTTAATTGAACGGTTCAAGTAATTTAATCAACAGCCGGGATTGTTTTGTTTGTTGTCGTGTATCGGAAGTGGATTAATGCGGCCCGGTGACGTTTACAAAACCACGATAAGGGTCCGCGCTCCCGCGGGCGGCGGCGTATCGATCGCCGTATTTAAGTACTTGGTGTTTTAATGTGTGCCACAAGCAACGAATCAAATGAGTGCCTAGGTTTTTTTGGAGTTTACTCCTTAAGAATCGATTTGCATATATAAGAGGCCCGGTATGAGAAAAATGTGAGGAGTAAAATCTATCGATGAATGACCTCGTTACGTTTTTGGTGCGCATCCTATGTCGCGCAACTTTGACAAACAAAGATGACGGATTGACATTAATATTTTTTTTTTAAATCTGAACTGAATTTAGATATTGTTTCTGATAGAGCAATGGGGACAACGAGGTATGGTACAACCATTGATGCGGTATTTTCAAGATTCGTGAACCACGTATTTACGAACGTCCATGTGTCTTATTTTAGTTACCATAAACCACTTGTCACTGTAATTAATATGCAGACAATGTTGATTTAATTAATATTTAAAAAAATGATAATAGTCTGATAATAATAATTACATAATTTATCAACATTCCTAATGATATAGTTATGCACATCTGAAATTGACTACAGTGCGTATTGGCGGGTGCTACCGATTGCAGATGCAGCCGGGACAAACTACTTACCGTGCCTTCCGAAGCACGGATGAACCCGAGATAGAAGAGTTTTGGTAACCCATCCAATGATTGACCACTGCGAAAGTTACTTAACTGCAACGATCGCAGCCAAACGCGCTAACAATCCGCGCCATTAAGCTCCTCGTTACATATTATATCACTTTATTTACCGCGTCTAATGGTCAATTTCCATAGTTTTTTGACAATTCAGCGTGATAAACACGAGGGATATATATATACCTATATATATATATATATATATATAGCTTCACATGCCTAGTGCGTTTAGCTAATGTCAAGTGTTAAATGTTTACAAATACTATAGCACTCGTGGTCAAAGTAATAAATCAAGTCAAAGTAAGTGGCAGTCAAGTCAATCCCCCTTCCCGTATGTTTCAGTAAAAGTGTGGGGGTTTACTGGAATCTCCACGTGAACTTCTTGAGGGAACGTCGAAAGACACTTTCTGCTAATTTGTTTCACTTGCCAACACTTGTGCATGTTCCCGAACACTTAGTGGTTAATAATAATCCACCATTATTAGACACTAACATCCGCCACAACACATTTTTTGACAAGAAAAACAAAACTGCTAAAGTGACTCTTCCCGATCCCGCCAAAAAGTTAGAGGGATATATTATTATATTGCAGTACTCATAACTAAGGGTTCCGTACCAGCGTGTTACTTTTGAGATGAACTCGAGAAAAAACAGTTGAAAACACGGTGAGATTGACTTTAAGTTTAAATTATAATTTGAATTATGAAAAGGGCGACGAATAGTCACAATCACTACACTACACCTTAGTCAAAATTTGTGGCTTTACCATTTTCTTATTACAAGAACTATCACGTCACTAACAATAGGGTATTAAGTCGGTAAAACCATTTATTTTTTTATTTGCGTTTCGAAAACTACTTTTTTTTCTCTATAAACTGGTAAGATAATTGTATTTTAATTCGAAATAGTTTTTGAATTATAGCAACACATGTAGTAAATTTTTAGGCAAAATTTATGGTTGTGAGTATTGTAAACAGTATTATGTTAAGTTAATACCCTAATGCCCATTCGGATTAATACAAGTTGGAAGTTTTATGTAAAATAATACCCTCTAGCCTGTTCAATTTTATTTAATATGTTATCTGCAGTGAAATTATTTTAAAATAGTACTAGTTTTAAATTTAACATGAGCCATTTGGACTGCTTATTGGGTATTCTCTTTACCCAGTCACATAAAAGTACTTTTAAAATAAAAACTACTGTTGATACACTAACTAAACTTACTCAACACGTAAAAAGATAATGTACGTTTAAATCAAGGTATACTTTTAAACATTTGAACAAGTAGTTCCGCTTCTATGATTATTTAAAACTTCAAAACGTGATATCCTTAAACATTGTTTTTGAAGATAATACCACTTTGTTTGTGATGTGCGTATACAATAATTGTATACCAGAAATGTAAGTTATTTTTTGTATAGCCAGGTAAGCAAATGACTCTACCCCACCTGATGTTTAGTGGTGATGAAGTTCAAACGCGAAGATGCCACACCAACCATGCTCACCTTGCCGGCCTGCAAAAATGCTTCTAAAATGTGGATAAATGTTTCACCTTACGCCCATGTGAATGTAGCAACATGGCCAAGCCACATATTTTTACTATGGTGACGAGTTTGTGAAGTTAGACCTTTAGGGGGCGGTACGGTGGGCACTAGGCCGCGTACCCAGCCCTCACGCGCGAGCCTACCTGCGCACGTCTGCGGGGTCCCCGCAATACCTCGGGATACCCCTGCCGTGGAGCCCCGGCGAGGCCGGGAAGCTGCTGGGTGCGGAGTCGTGGTAGAATCCCTAACGGGATTCAGCAGTGTAGAAGGTATTCGCAGGACTTTTTTAACGGATATTATGCTGTAAAGCGCCCGTAAGAGTTGCGGCGTCCTCGGTGGTCAGCCACTGTGGCGTCCGTAAGACTTGCGGGAGCCAGGTGTGAGGTCCGTTCGCCGGTGTGCCTCTTAAAGGCGCCGTCGTCTGTAAAAAATTTTTTACCTGCGTTATAAAAAAAAGGCCTTGTAGAGTTAGAAGCTTGGCTCTACATAGCATCTGTTAACTTTTTGACAGTGCGATTCATATGGTCTTGTATTTGCAACATTTTGCATGAACATATTTTTGGTGTGCTCCGTATATTTGTATTATAAGACTTTATCCAAATTCCTAAAAAAATATTGTATTACATTTAAATATCTTACCATGAAAAGGGATATTCAAAAACAAACATTAAATAAAATATCTCTTGTAATCTTTGTACGGAATCTGATAATATTTTCATTGACAATGGAATGAAATTAATTACACGCCTTTTAGAAGCCTTTTGTCTGTATATTCCAATGTTGCGGTTTTCACAATCAGTTAAATATTTATTTCGGTTTATAAGTAGGAGACGATTTTAACCCGGGTCTAGGCACGGGTTTAAACCATATCTGCGTTCGATCGTCAGTAAAGTATGGGGCACTATAGATATTTGTTAGCGACACCGGCGCTGGCGACGTTTTGAGGTCGGTACATACGTACATACCGTGTTCGTGAACAAGCTTAACCGGCACCGGCCCGGGTAGAAACCGTGCCTAGACCCAGCAGAATATCGGTAGTTTACAAACGAACTTACTATTCTTCTCGGGCTTGTTTTATACTTATAAAGCAACTGAACAATTTCGAGAACAAGCTTAACGTGTCGTCAAGTTGAAAAATTACTTCAGAAATACGTCTGAAGTCACTTTCCATTACATCATCTAGAATATAAATATGTAGTTACAATTAATTTTATAGTTAACATTTTAAGTAGTATATAGGAAGCGGCATTAGATAGGTACAATATTACTGTTATGAAAAATGAGTAATACCCATTTAATATCAAATTATAAGAAACACTATGTCCATGCATTACGATCATTTAGATAATCATCAACTTTATAATAGCCCTTATTCATGAGAGTATTTTTGATCTGAGATTTAAATTTAGTCAGTGGAAGCTCAATCAGATCTTGGGGAACTTTGTTAAACAATGCAATACTACAACCCAGAACTGAACCTCTTGATTTTTGGAGTCTGAAACATGGAACGGCAAGCTTGTTCTTAAATCTCGTGTTAAAGTTATGGGTTTGACTTTTTTTTGCAAATTCATCATAGTTTTTTCTTACATACATTAAATTTTCATAAATGTATTGCGACGCCAGTGTTAAAATATTAATTTCTTTAAATTTTTCTCTAAGGGATTCACTTGCCTTTAAATTGTATATGGCGCGAACAGCTCTCTTTTGCAGTATGAAAATACTTTCGATATTAGCTGCTGAGCCCCACAAAAGGCCATATGACATAACACTATGAAAGTAACCAAAGTAAACTAATCTTGCCGTTTCCACATCAGTTAAGAGTCTTATTTTTTTAACAGCGAAAGCTGCAGAGCTCAATCTACTTGACAAGGCATCAATATGAGGATCCCATTGCAGACGAGAGTCTAAAGTAATACCCAGAAACTTTGTAGAATCCACTAACTCTACAGGCTGGTCATTTATTTTTATACTAGTATTAACCTGCCTCACATTAGGTAGAGTAAACTTAACGCATTTTGTTTTACTGGAGTTAAGTTTTAAATTATTTACCGTAAACCAGTGAAGGACTAAAGAGAGAGCACAATTTACTTCGTCATAACAATCATTTCCTCTTCTAGCTTTAAACAATAAAGAGGTGTCATCAGCAAATAGTACTGTCTCACACAAATCTCTTGTAAAGTGAGGAAGGTCATTGATATAAATAAGGAAAAGCAATGGGCCCAATATTGAACCCTGGGGCACGCCCATAGAAATGGGTGCTCCTGTAGACTCAGCTTCATTTATAACTACTTTCTGAATCCTAGCAGAAAGATAAGACTGTATCAGACTTAGTGAAATATTTGATACACCATAATGCTTCATTTTATTTAACAATGTTTCATGGCTAACGCAGTCAAACGCCTTTGATAAGTCGCAAAAAATGCCAATAGCATCGTGCTTACTCTCCCATATATCAAAGATGTGTTTGAGAAGTGCAGTTCCAGCATCAGTAGTACTTTTGCCTCTAGTGAAACCAAACTGTTTTAAATGAAATAGCTTATTTATAGAAAAGTGTGCTAGTAATTGGTTATAAATTATTTTCTCAAATACTTTACTTAGCGCTGGTAATACAGATATAGGCCTAAAATTGCTGGGATCTGATTTGTCACCAGCCTTAAAGAGAGGGATAACTTTAGCACATTTCATTAGATCTGGAAACACTCCCTCATCAATACATTTGTTAAATATAATGGCCAGTTGTGGCGCAATAACAGTGATAATCGGTTTAATTATATATGTTGATATTCCCCAATAATCCTCTGTCTTTTTAATTTTAATTGAGTTAAAAGTTTTTATAATGCAGTCGCTACTGATATGTCTAAAATGAAAATCATTACTGCACTTATCAACACTTGACTCAAGGAGGGTCATTGCTAACCTAGAACAAGAATTAAGATTTCTAGTTGTTTCAAATGGTGCACTAGAAAAGAAATTTTCAAAAGTGTTTGCAACGGCATCATCTGTCCTAATAATCTTATTGTCTATTTTTAAAGAATATGTGTGTTCATTAAATTTATTTCTTCCAGTTTCATTATTAATTATATTCCAACTTGTCTTTATTTTATTATCGGAAAGACTAATTTTTTTTGATAAAAACTTAGCTTTTGCTATGGCACACACCTTTTTAAAAGTTTTTGAATAGTTTTTGACATATTCTATAAACTTAGGATCAGATGAGGTTGCCTTGAGAGCATATAATTGATACAACTTATTTCTACTTTTGTAAATACCCGGTGTGGCCCAATCACTAAATTTCTTTTTAAAGCTATGGCATTTAATAACTTTGCGTTTGAATATTATATTAAATTCATCTTTAATTAAATTGAATAAATCTTCATACAAAATATTATTATTACTACAAACTGGTAAGTACGATATTTTGTGATAAACGCTATCTTGAAATTTATTTATACCTGTTTGTGTAATTGGTCTACAAGTTAGGTCATGTTTGGGTGAAGCATGATGGTGTTCAATAGAGGCTAATTGTCCGCTATGATCAGAATTAATACAATTTATTATTGATTTATTAAAAACATTTCTATTACAAAAAATATTATCTAAACAGGTCGCTGATGCATGTGTGATGCGGGTAGGCTCAAAGAAGGTATGCTCCAAGTTATATGATTTAAATAAGTTTAGAAACCTACTCACTAATGGACACTTAACTAAAATGTTTATATTAAAATCACCACAAACAACAACCACTTTATTACATCTACATACTATATTGAAAGCATCTTCCATAGTGGACTCAAATTGAGTGTAATTCCCAGATGGGGGCCGATATACACATATTATGATCATTTCTTCAAGTTCCACACAAGATATTTCTATATTACGTTCAACTGAAAGTGTAACAATATCTGTACGTTCTTTGTATTTAAGATTGTTCTGTAAGATTATGAGAGAGCCTCCCCTGATAGCCGATTTCCTACAAAAACTACTAACAACTGTATAATTATCTAAGCCTGTAACTAATTCATAATCTCTGAGCCAGTGCTCTGTAATACATAAAATGTTTATATTCATTGTATTTAAAAATAAGCATAGTTCTAAGTCTTTACCAGAAAAGCCTTGTATATTTTGGTGAACAATATTTAGAAATTTAGACTTTTCCTTGGTCATGACCCGGCAGAATATCGGTAGTTTACAAACGAACTTACTATTCTTCTCGGGCTTGTTTTATACTTATAAAGCAACTGAACAAGTTCGTGAACAAGCTTTGCCGGCACCGGCCCGGGTAGAAACCGTGCCTAGACCCGGCAGAATATCGGTAGTTTACAAAGGAACTTACTATTCTTCTCGGGCTTGTTTTATACTTATAAAGCAACTGAACAAGTTCGCGAACAAGCTTAACCGGCACCGGCCCGTGTAGAAACCGTGCCTAGACCCGGCAGAATATCGGTAGTTTACAAACGAACTTACTATTCTTCTCGGGCTTGTTTTATACTTATAAAGCAAATATGAAAAAAATATTTAACGACGACGAAGACCGTAACAAAATTATTTAAAATTATGATTCAGTATGAAAGAAAAAGCTGTGTCTGTCAAAAAATTTTAATTCTTATTAATTTTTAAGCCACTTATTCTTAGTGTTTGTTAACTAAAATGTCAAATCATGCTGTTACCTACGTAGTAGTAGAATCAATAACTATCAAAATAATGTTTAATTATGATACTCGACACTTCACAACTTTCACAACCTGCGTGTTCAAACTAACAGATTATTTGTAAAATTATGAAATCCTTGCAGTTTGCTGAAGTTCTTCTGAAAATCAAATAAAACCTCTACCGTCTGACACTTGAGTCCACACAAGAAGCTCTGTAAGCCCTTTATAATGAGCCACGAGGGGGTAGCAGCGGGAGTCATGTTGAAAATAACGCTTATTGCTCCCGAGAAAATAATACACTTGTTTTGCGGGGACGCTTCTACATCCCAGCCCGTCCATCTGGTTTCCCTAATGGCCTGCGCAGACGAGAGACCTTTGACCGTGCAGAAAAAAGTCCCTGAATTGTGTTAAAAAAGTTCCGCCGAGGACTCGTCATGGACTCGCACGTTATGGACGCAAATATTCTGAGATGACGTTGCATTGTAATTAATATAAAGTTTAAGAAAAAAGAAATCGTTTTAAAATGGGTTATTTTTGAGTGTGTATGCTGTTAGTCGCATATGAACTTTACAGCATCATCGGGTTTGGGAACGGCGAGATCTTAAGGGGACCTCAAGCCAAGAGTTGGCGAGTGCCCCTAGAGGTATTCTTCTGGAGCCTCTAGACCACTCGAGCCGACCCCGGCTCAACTGGAGGGCGTCTCTGAGACTCGGATCTCGGCTCTAGTTAGTTGTTGTCGTGGGGATTGAAAAAAGAATATTGGGTCCATCCCTTTATATCGGACCAAAACGCAACACTGACTAAAGTTCGCTGTGTGCGTTGCTGCGCTTAGTCAAATCAATTTGATTTTTTTCGGGGACTCCCCCGTACTTTTGTCCTGTCCGATATCTCAGCATCCTCGGTTGTGTGGGAGATTTTTTCTACGTGCAACGAGAAAAGTCCCTCGTCTACGCAAGCCATAAGAGAGAATTTATTAATTCCGCTTCGTTTAAATAAATATTTGAATTTTCGACATATACATATTTTTTTGATATTGAAAGTAAAGCTTGGCTAAATTGCACTGATCAAAAGTGAAAAAAAATGGGTGCGTGTACTTATGTAGGCGCGTGAGAAGTTATCCTTCTTTGGCATCGTTTAAAATTAGTTTTTAATTGCATGCAAATAATTAATTACAATAAATTAATAAAAAGTCTGGAAAAGGACACAGTCAATAAAGTTCAGTTTTAATTTGAAAAAATAAATAAATAATCAAAATATTCAATTAAAATCGCTACTGAATATAATTTATTACAACATATGTGATTTGCACTTGTATGAAACTCAAACACGTATTCCGAATATATACAAACTAGAAACATGTGGATAAATATTATAAATATGAATACCTATAACTGTTACTTTATTACAAAAAATAAAGATGTGGTTTTTGGTTCTACTACACCAATGGTCAAGAGATGGCGCTGTAGTCTCCTGAATCGCGCTTTGGTTCCGTTGTTCCAGATTAATAAATACTTTTGATAGGCCTTCACAATGCAGTCGTTAGCACCCACTAAATAGAGATTCTATTTCTATTTTGTTGGTAGATTTTCTTAATGTGCGGTAAACACAAAAGTAACAGCATGAAGCTCGAAGTCGCTTTAGCGACCAACTTCATGCTGTTAAAATTTTGTGTTACAGTGATGCGCGCGCATCTTAAAATTTCACTCTCATCATTTTTTCATAACGCGCCTAAAGAAGTATAACTTCAAAAATGTTTGCTTTATGATTAATGAGTTTTAAGGGGAATGAATTATGCATAAATAGAATGATAACATTTTCTAAATAGGGCATCTATTGGCATTATGAGGGTGTTAGGGGGTATGAGATCAACTCCCCAAGCGTGCTGTTTAGAGGTACTCCAAAATGCGACCTTTGAGTTTGCAATTTGAGTTTTGTGATTCGATGAGGAGCTCGATGGCGCAAGTGGTTAGCGCGTTCAGCTGCGATCGTTGAATTTAAGCAACTTTTGCAGTGGTCAGTCATTGGATGGGTGACCAAAAATCTTCTATCGCGAGTTTCTCCGTGCTTCGGAAGGCACGTTAAGCCGTTGGTCCCGGCTGCAGCTGCAGTCGTTAGCACCCGCCAATCCGCACTGGGCCCGCGTGGTGGTTCATGGCCCCATCTCCCTATTCCATCCATAGGGAAAGCCTGTGCCCCAGCAGTGGGTACATTAATAGGCTGACGATGATGATTCGATACACTTACGGAGAGATTACATTTCTTGTACGAGGACTATATTATTCATTGGTTTTCTATGCCATTTCCATTACCATTTCTTCAATGACTTCTTTTTATTTTTATTATTTGTTTTATGGCGGATACAAATTCTCGTTTCCGTTATACAAACATTTTCCTCTTTTCAAACCTAGGGATTACAGAGTATGCGACACATTTAAAGTCGGTGTACATACCAATTTCAGCAGGTAGGTTGTCAAATACAAATGTACCTATATTATATTCTATGGAAATTTCAGCTTTCTATCTACCAAGGTTCATTGAGGAGCTCGATGTCGTGGGTGGTTAGCGCGTTTAGTTGCGATCGTTGAAGTTAAGCAACTTTTGCTGTGGTCCGTCATTGGATGGGTGGCCAAAACAATTTTCTATCTCGAGTTTCTTCGCGCTTCAAAAGGCACGTTAATCCGTTGATCCCGGCTGCATCTGCAGTCGTTAGCACCCGCCAATCCGCACTGGGCCCGCGTGGTGGGTCATGGCCCTATCTCCCTATTCTATCCATAGGGAAGGCCTGTGCCCCAGCAGTGGGTGCATTAATAGGCTGATGATGATGGTGATGAAGGTTTTTTGTCTTTATTGCGTTCTTATGCTAATGCCTGGTTTACCTATGGAATCATCTTGTGGGGGGACAGTACGGATTTATCCTCATTAATTATTCTACAAAAGAAACTCATCTGTATTATTGTGAATATTAACTAAACTGAGAGTTGTAAACCTTACTTCCGAAAATATAAAATCCTTTCTTTACCTAGCATTTATATCGTTGAGATTTGTAAATTTGTAAAAAAAAAACAAAGTTTTTTTTTCTAGAAGAGAAAATGTCCCATCAAAATATACATCGAGACACAAGAAAAGCTAATAGTTCCAACTGCTCGCCTTAAATTATGCTCATTGAAAAATTTTTTATAGTATGTCTATAACAATCTATCTATCTATATCTATCTATACTTATAATAAATCTGTAGAGAGGTCAATTCTGTACATGAAATATATTTTCAAAATAACTATCAGGGGGTGATTAGTGGTCGATACTGATGCCAAAAATGCAATCAGTAAAATTTTTGTCTGTCTGACTGTCTGTCTGTCTGTGTGTATGTTCCTTATAGAAACAAAAACTACTCGACGGATGTTAACGAAACTTGGTACAATTATTCTTCATACTCCTGGGCAGGTTATAGTATACTTTTCATCACGCTACAATTAATAGCAGCAGAGTAGTGAAGGGAAATGTTGGGAAAACGGGAGAAGTTACTCCATTTTTTAAGCTTCCGTCGCGTGTGCAGCCTTAATGGTTAAAGTTACATAGAAATTATGTATGACGGAAATATTCTACATAAAATTGTCTAAAAAATATTCCGCAACAGCATATGTCTATCTTTTATGGTTGACTCACAATAACACGTGTAATTATATAAATAAAGTCATTATTTATAGGACAAGCCTGATAACAAAAACTATAGTTTAAACTACAGCTCTACACCGAAGCGAAGCGAGGGCGAGCCACTAGTCTGTAATAAATTACTTGAAAATTAAAAAATGAAGAAAAATCGGAAAAATTACGCCTCTGCATCTACTGTTTTTTCTTTTCTCTTTTTATAACGCCTACGGATTTTTTCAAATTGGACCTGGCCACACTGGCGGGCCCCCACTCGCCTTCGACCACCGCGCGAACGGACGCACAGAGATTTTATATTATTACTAGCGGCCCGCCCTCGCTTCGCTTCGGTGTAGAGCTGAAGTGTAGACTACAGCTTTTGCTCTCAGGCTTGTATTATACACTATGACATTCATCTATGATTCTTCTTATACCTGCATGCAAAGTCTCAGCCCGATCGGTATAAAATTGACAAAGTTTCATACAAACTTTCATTCCCTATTCTATCCCCTTCGGGGGAGAATTGATCAAAATCTTTTCTTAGCGGATGCTTTCGTCATAACATCTACCTGCATGCCAAATTTCAGCCCGATCCGTCCAGTGGTTTGGGCTGTGCGTTGATAGATCACTATGTCAGTCGGTCACCTTTGAGTCTTATATAATATATAGACTAGTGGCCCGCCCTCGCTTCGGCTTCGGTATTTTATCCCCTTGGGGGTAGAATTGATCAAAATCCTTTCTTAGCGGATGCCTACGTCATAACATCTACCTGCATGCCAAATTTCAGCCCGATCCGTCCAGTGGTTTGGGCTGTGCGTTGATAGATCACTATGTCAGTCAGTTACCTTTGAGTTTAATATAATATATAGATTATATCATCCTTCAAAACAGTCCATTGTAACCTTTTATCGGAGGAACCCAACAACCTTTATACAGAATGGATGATACACAAGATAATCGGCGACCGGAACGATGACCAGTGCCTCCAATGTTATCGGATAATCTGTCCTAAGCTCGGGCTTATAACACTCGTGTTGGGTCGAGAGACGCCCTCGAGATGCCAACGAGAGTAGCGGACGACAAGGTTAGGGGGTAGCGACGGGCTGGCTAGCTGGCGTTTTTAAATTTACTCTTCGAGATTTGAGTGGGCTTTGTTGATCGATTTTTTTGTTTAGTATTGCGTTATGGAAATTAGTTGTTTATGATATTACTAGCGGCAGCCTGCGGCTTCGTTATTATATCACGGCTTCGTCCGCGTTAACTTTAGTTTTTAAGAATCCAACAGGAAGCTGCCATTGTTTCCGAAATAAAAAGTATGTTTTGTTTCATTCCAAGTATTATAAACTATATGGGCACCAAATTTCACCCAAATCCGTTAAGTAGTTATATGAGTAATAAACTTTCACATTTATAATATAAGTAGGATAGGATGTACATTTTATGTATGCGAAAAGTAACTCTGTGTAGCCTAAGATGTTTTTAGTTTAGTGTAGTGTGTATTTATTATCAGTCACGTTCAAGCCGCTGTAACAAATAGGGGTGATGACGGGGTACAGTAAACGAAATTCTATTTAGTCCGTCAGTTAGATGATCAAAAAGAAATTCACACACACCAATTATCCAGACCCCAAAGTACTGTAAGGATTGTGTTATGGGATGCTAAGGTAACGGATAGAATATATAAGTATATTTTATCTAGAAATATATGTAAACATCCATCCACCATGGCCCAATCTCCCTATTCCATCCATAGGGAAGGCCTGTGCCCCAGCAGTGGGGACATTAATAGGCTGATGATGATGATGATCCATGACTAAGGTACAAATGCTCGTATTCATCATACTGACATTTGCCCCCACCGAGATTCGAACGCGGGACCTCTGAGTAGGCGACGCCATGAAACCCGGCATATATACCAATCGGGCACGGAGGTCGTTAGATCGGAGCGCTTATCTGGGGAAGAAAAATTGTATTTTTCAAATAAGAAATTAAGTATATGATTATCCCTACCAGCAGTCACGTGCAAAGTGACGATCTCCGTGGCCGAGTGGTTAGTACGCCGGGTTTCATGGTGTCGCCGACTCGAGAGGTCCCTGGTTCGAATCCCGGTGGGGGCAGATGTTTGTGTGATGAATACGAGCATTTGTACTCCAGTCATGGATGTTTAATATGTATTTCTAAATAAATATACTTATATGTGTACAGTATATGTATTATATCCGTTACCCTAGTTATCCCATAACACAAGCCTTATAGAGCTTACTTTGGGGCTAGGCTAATTGGTGTGTGTTGGAAAAAAAAAAGTTTCCTGGTTTTACTGTATTGTTGTAGCAATTTCCAATTCCATGCGTATAAATCTCACAACTAAGAAGCACCCACATAGGTACATTGATAGGAACATTATCATCTCGAGGTAAAGTTAGTTGCAGGTACATACTATTTTATCTTCGCTACTATTCCAGAGAAGGAGACAGCGTTACCTTTTAAGCTAAGGTAATTATCCTCCCAGCCCTTTCAATTCAGTATTACCCAACAAAACTGAGCTGGTCCGGGGGGCTTAAGACCTAGGATTTACCCAGTACTTTTCGTGCTGTGAAATGATAGAAATGAAGGCATTAAAAAAAACAACGGGATGCGCTCCGGGAGTGCCGGCAGAAATGAAAACTTGAATAATAACGTTGTGCAATGTTGATATTTTGGAATAGTTAGGGAATAACTTTGCACGAATTGCTTTAATTATCAGTATAAAAGTACTATCATTTATGTGGTAGAATCTTACATTAAAACAAAAAGGGTAGATACGGCACTAGCCTCACAAAAGTGATCCGCACCAATTGTGGTCCACGACCCTAATCGCTTTAGTCACAACTTGACATTCAAACGACGTACATGTGAACGCCAAAAAGAAATATTGCTAATATTTTGTGTTTATATGATAAAACAATGCCTAAGTGTGTTTTTAAAAAGTGCTCAAATTGCTCAAGAACTAAAAATAAAACCCACGGCATCACTTTTCATTCGTAAGTACTATAAAATATATTTTTTCTTAAAAATTGTTGTTTGTTTTTAATCTTATTCGGTAGTGACGTCGAGTACTGGTCGCGTGATTGGTCGGTAGTGCAGTGACGCGGGTCTCGCCGTCCCGTTCGCGCTGCCGTGGGATCAGTTTTTGTTTGATGCAAGTATCAGCGTACCGTATCTACCCTTTTTGTTTTAATGTAAGGGTAGATAACAATATTTATTTATTGCGCTATCGTACACAAACATGACAATAATTTATATTACATTAAAAAGTTTATCTCTCAGAAAAATCTATTTACATGAATGACATTTAAGCGCACCTAGCGACATCTATTTTAAAAAAATGCATTTTCTTCGGAATAAATCTGCCACCTGGACGTCCTAATTAGAGACTTATTATTATAATACGACAAAATAAAATATTACTATGTTTCGTTCAATACATTGAAAGTCAACAACCTTTCCAATTTTATTGTTTTCATCTTATGAATTTTCGATTAGGTCACGTGTCCTGTCGCGATCAGACCACGGGTCCTGACGCAACTTTAACAGTTTTTACCCATTGCAATCATTATGAGGAGCTCGATGGCGTAAGTGGTTAGCTCTTTCGGCTGCGATCGTTGAACTTAAGCAACTTTCGCAGTGGTCGGTCATTGGATGGGTGACCAAAAATTACTATCTCGAGCTCCTCCGTGCTTCGGAAGGCACGTTAAGCCGTTGGTCCCTGCTGCATCTGCAGTCGTTAGCACCCACCAATCCGCACTGGGCCCGCGTGGTGGGTCATGGCCCAATCTCCCTATTCCATCCATAGGGAAGGCCTGTGCCCCAGCAGTGGGGTCGTTAATAGGCTGGTGATGACCCATTACAAAAAAGTGTACAACGCCGCTAAAGAAGTTTTCACTTCAAAAACTCTTCAACTACCCCTATAAATTAAGCTCCTTGTTACCGACCACTAGCGCCATCTAGTGAGACATCTGCGGACGAACGCGAAGAACCGAGTGGAGAAACTAAAACGTCACACACATCTCTCGACTACCATACGAAACGGCACGCATTTTTAAATATTTTATTTAATTTTGTAACTTATACGAATAAAGCAGTGTAAACGATAAATAAACGATTTATTAACCAAGGAGTACCGAAGACCCCCGTTCGCCACCAAATACTCCTAAAACCCAGTTAACTTAATTTCGCCCTTATTTTGGGGGAATACCCTAAACGGTAACATTGGTGGAACGGCTAAAACTTGAAACGGCTAACGCGGACTAAACAATATTTTATTAGTACAGAAAATCGATACGGTTGACCGAACGTGCGTGGCCGCGATGCGGTGGTGTCAAACACACATAATTTATCCCGCAAGATGCCGCCGTCCGCTGTTTTCGAGAGGCCTGTCATCTGTCCTTTAGGGCCTGCGATGAGAACCAATGGATAGTCGGCGCTATGACGTCATATTTCAAACTTACGACATCAATAGACATCATCTGTTCTGTGACATCAATATTTGGAATATTTATTACGGGTCTTGTAAGAAAAAAAACGACGGTTTGCACTCCGGGAGTGCCGGCAGAAGTGAAAACTTGAATATTAACGTTGTGCATTTTTGATATTTTGGAATGGTAAGGGAATAATTTTGCACGAATTGCTTTCAATTAACGAATTATCAGTATATAAAAGTACTATCATGCATGTGGTAGAGTACAATATTTATTTATTGCGCTATCGTACCCAAACATGACAATTTATATTACATTAAAAAAGTTTATCTCTCAGAAAAATCAACTTTCATTAATCACGTTTAAGCGCACTTAGTGACATCTAAAAATGTATTGTAAAGAAATCAAATGACATGAATCACATTTAAGTGCACCTAGCGACATCTATTACAGAAAATGCACATCGCAATAAAGGTGCCACTTGGACGTCTTAGACAGAGACTTATTATTATAATACGGTAAATAAAATATTACTATGTTTCGTCCAATATATTAAAAGTCTGTTGACTTTTAATATACTTTCTTTTCCTAACTTTCCAATTTTATTGTGTGTCATGATGCGATCAGCCCACGTGTTTAACCTGATTCGAGTTTAAAATTTTGAGCGAAGTGAAAATGCGGTCCGGATTCGCGCACCGAGGGTTCCGTACAAACCTTAAATGGTAAATTGCAGTGTACGATTTATGACGCATTAAAATACTTCTTTCTTAGACTTCGTTCAAACCAATTTTCGGTGGTAGTTTGCTAGGTAATGTATATCATATATTTTTTATAGCTTTATCATTCTCTTATTGTAGGTGTTACAGGGGGGGAGGGGGGACACCTTTTTCCCACTTTGGAAGTATCTCTCGCGCAAAGTATTCAGGTTAAAAAAAAATATTAGAAACCTCAATATAAATTTTGAAGACCTATCCATAGTGGATGTGACATGCGGACGGACAAAAAGACAGAAATGACGAATCCATAAGGGATCCGTTTTTTGCCATTTGGCTATGGAACCCTAAAAAGTCGTTGTTGATGACATCAGGAATTATATTTGTTTCTTAGGTTTTCACGCACATCACGCATTAAATAAAACTAGTTTTTTACGGGTTAATGCACGAAACTTTATTTATTTATTGACGTTTCGGAGCCTTTACAGGCTGCGTCGTCAGAATCATTTTTTTATTTAATTTTGTCGAGCTACCTTCGAAAGACTTTTATTGAGCTTTCGGTTATTTCATTGTTCGATTTTTAAGTTTTATTGTCTATGTATGAATTTATTACTTAATTTAGTTAATAAAGTACTTTATTTAAAAATCTTTTTTGTAATTTTGAATAAATTTATTTGACCCTAACTACCGTAAACTACCACCGGTTCCAAAATTGGGAGACCTTTCTGAGAAGAACCGGCGAAACAAACTCAAGAGAGGCTTTCTATCTCCTTCTTATGTTAAATTATGCAAACATGGGATGCTAGGGTAACGGTTAGAATACATATATTTGATACATATATAAGCTACAAATGCTCGTAGTTACATACTAACATTTACCCTCACCGGGATTCGAAACCAGGAAACTACTGCGCTTCTAGAAGGAGCTGGGCTGGCTGTGCTAGCTAGCCCAAGCAACCCTGCACGCACAATGGACCAACTAAGAGTCTACGTGCGGAAACTGGGGCCCACAACAAGTAGCAAGTAACCCCTGTTGAACATATCTCCCAGAAGATATATATGGATGAGATATGGACGGGCTTGAACCCACGAAACAGCATAAAAACCGTTTTATTATTACACTGTGGTCTTTCATTATGAGGTTACTGCCCCAATAAAATTTTGAGAAAAAAGAAATTATGATCGACTCCCTATAAAATGTCCAACAATCATGCTGACATTGGGGAGAATGTCAGTGAAAACTAGGGCAGTACAAACAACAAAATACAGAAACTTTCCGAAAAAGCCCTGACTCTTTCAGCATAGTATAAAACCTGTAATTTATAAGCTTCGTTGGCTCACTGGTAGAAAACTCGTCTTTTGCGCGGGTGGCCCGGCTTCGATTTGGACTTAATTTAATGATTGTAAAAAATTTACTTGCATCGTGGTTTCATGAAACTAGATAAGAAAAATTGTTACTTTTTATTAAATTTAATGACGAATTTGACCTACTAGCTACCTTCTTTTACCGATGCATTTAATCAAAATGTAAGCGAGCGAGGTATGAAAACTTGATATTACTTTGTACAAAGACATTTTCCATTCACACTCGCTTTGTTAAGAATAGTTTCGCTAACTGCATAGTATTCATTTGAGACTGCTACTTTGAGAACTAGTTCATTACTTGGGAATGAGTGCCGTGCTCCAGGGGCAGGTAATGTTATATCGATATTTATTATTTTTGCTTTCGAAGCTTCAAGGTCTTCAAAGATTTAAAAAACATTTGGAAAATCCAAAAGTGCACTCCTCACAGGCGTATTGTATTACAAATTGAATTATCTTTAAAGCTGTTATCAGTTCAATCATGATAAGAAATAGGGTTCATCCTCAGTATAAGTGGAAATTAATTCAAAAGGATTTATTACAATTAATTGCGTATATTTTTCTAAAACTTGCAGACAGACAAGTGCACAGAGCAACGGATAGCAGAACTAATAATTTTGACGTGACAACGTCTTAAATTAGGTTGCGGCTGGGAGTCACTTATGAAAAAGTGTAACGCTCGGTAACGTTACGATGAGCCTCTCGTGTTAAGTTTAAGTTTACATGTACAATGTTTTAGTAAACAAAATATATTTCTATAGTTAAAATTTGTGCAATTCTTATTTTCATTCAATTCCTTGTTCCTATTGTGCAATTTAATTATATTCATATCAATAAATATTCTACCGAGAAAAAGACGTTGTCACGTAAAATCTTCGCCCGTAAAACCGACTTTACAGGCAACCATTTTTTGACGTGACAACGTCTTAAATTAGGTTGCGGCTGGGAGTCACTTATGAAAAAGTGTAACGCTCGGTAACGTTACGATGAGTCTCTCGTGTTAAGTTTAAGTTTACATGTACAATGTTTTAGTAAACAAAATATATTTCTATAGTTAAAATTTGTGCAATTCTTATTTTCATTCAATTCCTTGTTCCTATTGTGCAATTTAATTATATTCATATCAATAAATATTCTACCGAGAAAAAGACGTTGTCACGTAAAATCTTCGCCCGTAAAACCGACTTTACAGGCAACCATTTTTTTATTATATAATTTTTTTAAATACATTTTTTTATACATATACAAAAAAAAATGAAAAAATACGCTGACTTTGTAATTTTAAACACCCCTTTTTTATTGATTTAGTGTCTAACTTGGGAGATAAGAGCGGTTTTATATTGTAAAATCGTCACATAGCGGCCTATCGAGAGTAAAGCACTCTCACACGCTTACGCGTTCTAAGGCGTGCAAAATCTATGTAAGCAATATTCTAGGTAGGTAGGTACATATTCTTTTAGTGTGGTCTCAGCCTTTGTCATACCTCGGTATTAAACAATATTCAAATCGAATCCGTTATCAGAATGTACAAAAAACAAAAAAATACCGAACTATTCATAGAATAAAGCTACTTCTGCATAATCACAACTTTACAGTAGAGCGATTTTAAGTTTGTAAAATGTAAATGCTGTAACTTGTATTGGTATTTTTCTATCATTAGAATTTTTTTACTAATCATATAAAGCATTAAGAAGCAAATTATGACGCATTTATTGTTTAAAAAAAACTACATTTACGGCTTATATTTCGTTATTTAGGAGTTTCGTATGTGATTATGTGACAATATACTATGGAAATCTTTATGTTACATATGCATATCAGACCTTATGCTTGGGAAACGTGTCAAATTATACACATAATCTACACAGATATAACTTTGTTTTACGTAATTTTATATTTTCTGTCGCGTCACATTATGATAATATGGCAAAGATTGGGAAAAATCGATCAAACAAGAAAAATAGAATCAAACATTTAGTAAAAATTCTCAGTTTATATCTAAAATTGAAGCCGTGCAGGCTGCGTTCTTGCCTATCCAAAAGGTTCTTGTGCTCTTGGCTCTATATTCTTCGGAAAGAAAAATCACAGTACCTTTATTCAATTGCTATCTTCAAAGTTATATAAGTTTTAGAATAAATGTTTTTACCAGTAAAACATATGCGTCCGTTTCGCCTAAAAGTACAATAAAAGCAATTTGGTAACATTTTCATATGTAACTTTATGCATAGGTCGATACTATCAATGTTCAATGTTCCTATCATTTCATGTTGAGACCTTCATTTGTTTGATTTCCATTTGCGGCGTAGTGGAAATGAAACATGTCACATTTACTTTATGCAGATTCGAGTATTTATGGAAATAATTGCTTTCAAACTTTGTCCCGGCAATTACTGTTTTGTTTTGCAAATTAACCTCGTGCCCGAGTCACAGGAGCTTTGCTCCGAAGCTGGTCTGTCCTGTTTCCCTCCATAACTCATTAATTAAAAAAAAAAAAGGTTTTGGAGATCTTTTCTAAATTTATCATATTAAAATTATTGTTTAAGCATTTATTTGCTAGATGTTTAAATCTAATGAAAATTTTACTTTGAAAAATCTACGCGGTCATGTTAGCAGACGGGACTCGAACCCGCGCCCTCCGCTATCCGCGCAGATGCACTGACCAATTATATTAACACTAATATCGGGGATAGATCCCCACTCGAGCTCGTCAGATTAACATAAGGGGAGCAACCTTGCATCTTGTGAAGTACTACCATGGTGGGAGGACCTTAGCTCTTTAAAGTGTAGAAATCATAATCATAATCAAAATCATTTATTCAGTTTAGGCTGTTACAAGTACTCATGAATGTCTAGAAGCTACGCCATCGGTTTGTAAATCTACGGCGGGAGACCTTGTTCTGAGAAGAACCGGCAAGAAACTCAGCAAGGGCTGTTTTTTTCTCCCTGTTTTATTATTTACAGAGTCGTCAAATTGACGTCAAAACAAAAAAAATGACTTCAGAGATGATTCATGAAGTCACCTCTGATTACATAATGATTAAATATACTTTTCATCCCACCACCTCGGAAAGTGTAATTTTGCGCTTCGAAATCTGGCTGGAAAATTCTATTTTATTCGCTTGAGCGGCAAAGTAGATTTGAATTTAGAACATCACATATAATGAGTACTCAATATAATTGTAAATTCAAAACGTCATTAAACCTATTTAATGTAACCTCTATGGTGCCAAATTTATGATTAGAACTTTTTAAATTGTGAAAAAATTTAAATTTGGAACCTTCTTGGTTTCTTTGTTTTATTTGCGTGCTTCGCGCCATTCTAGTTTTTCACGTTTTATTGCTTAATATAATTAACATAACCTAAAAACTGTACAAAAAAATCAACTAAAATGAGTGACATTAGCGACGATGAAGTTTATCTAACGCCAACTGAGTTAACTGAAACAGTTAATAATGCGCAAATGAGCCTTCTCCCTCAGCAATCACGAGAGAAGTATTTGAAACAGTACGATATATTTAACATGTGGCGACTAGCTAAAGGAGCAAAAACTTTCTCCGAAAACGTTTTGCTGGCATATTTTATAGAATTATCTGAGACCAAGAAAGCAAGCACGCTATGGAGTACGTATTCAATGCTAAAATTAACAATTAAGATGAAGAAAGACGTTCATATCGACACCTATCATAAATTAGTGGCATTTTTAAAAAGAGCCTCATCTGGTTATAAACCAAAAAAATCGAAGGTTTTCACAGCATCTGAAATTGCAAAGTTTATTAATGAAGCACCTGATTCCGTATATTTAGCGGCAAAAGTAAGTCAATACGTGTAATTTTTTGTTGTTGATAAAATTGTACATAGTACTTACAATATTTTTAATTTGATTAATTTATTTACGATTATAAATACTTCTTTTGTTACAGGTTGTTCTTATTATTGGTATAACCGGAGCATGTCGAACAAATGAACTTACACTACTTAATGTCAATAACGTATCAAAATATTCTCATAATTCTGATGAATTGCTATTAATTAATGTACTAAATACCAAGACAAAAAAAGACCGCAACTTCGTTATTCGCAAGGAATATGTAAACATTGTTCAGAAATATCAAGCTTTACGTCCTTCTAACACCCCAATTGAACGATTTTTTCTACAATATCGCAACGGAAAGTGTATCCGACAACCTATGGGTCAGAATAAAATTGGCAGTATTCCACGAGAAATAGCAACTTTTCTCGGACTTTTAGAACCCCCGTTATACACCGGTCACTGTTTTAGAAGAACCTCAGCCACACTTTTGGCCGAATCAGGGGCTGATCTTCTATCGCTTAAGCGCCATGGAGGCTGGAAGTCTAATTCGGTTGTAGAGGGATACATAGAGGATTCAATCCAAAGTAAATCAAAAATTTGTAATAGTATCGTGGAGGCCATAACGCTGAAAGAACCTCTGTCAGATTCTTGGTCTCGCCCTTCTACATCTAAAATGAGCCCCCATAAGATTGGAAACAATAGCCCTCTCTCGCCAACATTTACGCCAATAGAATCCAATGAATCGGCACAACTATTTAAAATTACTGATACGAGTAGTTTACCACAAAACAGCGCACAATTCACAAACACCAACATAACATTACCTAACAAAAATATTAAACTTAACATAAGTAACTGTAGCAACGTTACATTTAATATTTCTTAATTATTTTCTACTTCTTATTATTTTCTTCAATTTATAGATTATCTTAATGTGTTTTAATTGAAATAAAAATATTTTGTCATTATAAATTGTTTTCTTTTTCATTTTGTCATTTCCTCGCTGAGGTGGGATGAAAAGTTACGTATTGCACTCGAGTGGAAAGATTTTTCACCTTGTGCTCGTTTGTTTCCTTCGCTTGCTCGGTCATCCAAATCGAGCACGCGGTTAAAAAGGAACTTTCCACTCTTGTATAATAAATAACTATTAATTGTTTACCTGCATTTTGATTGCTGTGCCATACAGTATAAATACAAATTTCTAGGGCAGCCTAGTAAAAAAAAGATCGAAATTTGTTTTATTTATTAAAATTTAAATAGTTTTCATTGTGAACTTTTTGTGTATCTAGCAGTATTAATAACTTATCTAGCCATGAAAACTCAGAAATAATTTTACATAGATGTTAAAATGATTATCGATATTATTCCAGGCGTTGTGATTCAATTGAGTTAAATGTCGAAGGACTGTTTTAAGTTCATCTAGTTTCAATATTTGTTTTCAATTCAAAGGACATTGGGCAAAACACACCCAGCTCCGCTAACAATGTAATTAGTATGAATCGATAGATCTATGAAAAATAAGCCTTTTTTATTATAACACCGTAAAAAAAAACTGGGAGTCAAAAGATATGACACCGTTAAAAATATCCTGGTAGTCAAAAGATATGACACATGGACATATTTAAGTAGCTAAATAAATTCACTTTATAGTACCTTCATTTCACATTATTAGTAACCATAATAATATGCCATATCGTACTATACAATTAGATATACGACAACGCCTGCCGACCATCCTGTGCTTGTACTTACTGAGCCACCTCAAAACGGTTTACGGGGGTTGAAGGACTTGCAGTTGCAAATAGTCCACTCGTCTTACTTCGTTGTGATTGTACGCTCCCTGTCACTTGATTGATTTTTATCTAACACGCTTTGGACATTGGAACAAGATTATCGGTTTTGTCAATTAGTATGGATGAACTGGAATCATGTTTTCTTCGAAGCGTGGACAAGTTTGGGTGATTTACGGTCGCTCCGTTTTACAAAGAAGATAATTTACTATAACGAACAGAATGTTTGAAAATACCCCAACCCATGCGGGGATTTTTGGAATTACTCTAGTGCGGCAGAATAACATAAGGGGGCATTAATGTTCGTTCGTTACAGTACTTGTAACTATTTAACTTAAAATAACTAAAGACTCCCGAGATGGAATTTGATGCGCTTTGGCACAGATGATCATGACTATAATACCTTTCAAACAAATGTAGTTTAAGCCGTGGCGGATGTGGGTGCAGCGTCCATACATTTTTGCCCATTGTCCTTTCGATAGTGAAACTATATATGGTTTGGCTCCTGGTCTCTATATGATTGGTAATCAGTCAGTATCCATGTTGTCTTCTGATTTGAGACGAATGACTACGATTTTACTAGAAATCTTACATCATAATATAAATAATAATAAATATTCCTAAGACACACACCAATTAGCCTAGCCCCAAAGGCATTGTAAGGCTTTTGTTCACCCTAGTATCCCATGATACTAGGGTGATAGATAGAATGCATAAATGGATAAGTACATTTTTATTAAGAATTTTACCCCACCGGGACTTGAACCTGGGACCTCTGATAAATCTCTGCGGCAATTTCAGGGTGTACCCGGCGTTCATACCACTCAAGCCACAGAAATAGTCAAATACGAAAATGTTGTAACTTGGGCCACGCGTTCGACCGGTAAACCGGAGATAACGGCTGACCCGGTATCTCTTAGGGCGCTGTCCCACGACCTGCGTTGTGCCGGGCCAGGCCACGCCGCGCAGGGTTGTCAAACGTATGAGAACTCTAACGTTCGAGATTTGGCAGTCTCTATACATGATACGAGATAGATAGAAATCGCGTACACTTTGTGATGGCATAATGAATCTGGACTCACAGAGTCGATCCTTTGTGGACTGGACATTTATTTACTTTCTGATAATATTTTTCAAACAGGCAACACTGTTCAAATCTCATATTAAAGTGTACGAGATTTATAAACTACGTATCATGTATAGAGTCTGCTCAATATCGAACGCTAGAATTCTTATACATTTGGCAACCATGCGCGGCGCGGCCTCGCCCGCGACAACACAGGTCTTAGGACAGCGACTTTACGCCTCACAAGTTTTGTAATTAAAAATTTCGCCCACACCCTACTCCGTCATTGCATTTTCTTTATAGATAGGTCCGACAAATGATTCCACCCCACCTGATGTTGAGTGACGGTGAAGTCGAGACGCGAAGATAACCGATACGGCAGTTCTACCTGCCACACCAGACATCCTCACCCGGCCGGCCTGCACGTTACTTCTTCACGCCTCTTTTAAAGAATCCCAGGTTGTAAGATCGTAGGAACTCGTGAGCGTGTTTATCGTCGGCATTAATTCCTGAGGTATCTATTCTTTTTTATAGCCAAGTAGGCAAATGACTCTTCCCCTAGATGTTTAGTGGTGGTAGAGTCCAAACGCGAAGATAGCTGGATGACAGATAAAAGACCAAAGACGTAGATCCATGCAAATGATCGCATTGTTTCACATTTAATAGGGGTGATGCCGGGGTACAGTAAACGAAATTCTATTTAGTCCGTAAGTTAGATGATCAAAAAATAATGGACACGTATTTTTTCTTTGCGCAATCAACCAAAAAATGACAAAGTTTTAGCGCGTCAAAGTTTGGGAGTAGGGGCTCGTGTCGTCACTTTTTAGTGAATTTTCACTTAAAAGTGTACCAAAACATGACGTCATTCGACTTTTCAAATCAATATATTTCTGCAATGTTTATATTATGTGAAATAATAAAATATACGTGTCCAATACTTTTCGATAATCTACATGATAAACGAAGAAAAAAAATAGTCATCATCCCTATTGCAAACAAGTGTATTGTTCACTTGATGATAAGCCCACCAATGCCTATAGATGTTGGCGATAGCAAAAATATCATTCGCTCCGTTGCCTACCCTGAACCAATCCCCTTATTACTTAGTTACTTATAAGTGAACTGCTTCCGAAATTACTCTGTTGACTTGAGGATATTAAATGAGGTACTTAACATGATTGTATATTTATGTTAAATAATGATAATGGCCGGCCAAAATAACAAGCAACCTTAATTGTATCATGCAATTTGCGTTAAAATAAATACGGATACTTGCGCGAAAAACGAATTTATTATCCTCAAATAATGATATTAAAATGAATATTTTGCAATCGTTTACTTGCACATTGATTTTTACGATCTAATTGGAGTGTCTACTTTAATTTAACGGCAAACGACGTCGTTATATATTTGCTCGGTAAATTGCAGCGAAATTACAAGTATTGTGTTCCTGGAATTTTCATTACTTAATGTTACAGAGTTTGGAGAAACAGAAACTTATTGCAAAAAGTTACAACGATTTTCATCTTGCCGATTGGACACAGAAACAGTATTGTATTTATTATTTATTTCTACGAGAGGAACTCGATGACGCTAAAGACTTTTAGCGCGTTCGGCTGCGATCGTTGAAGCTAAGCAACTTTCGCAGAGGTCGGTCATTGGATGTGTGACCAAAATTCTCGAACTCCTCCGTGCTTAGGAATGTACGTTAAGCCGTTGGTCCCAGCTGCATCTGCGGTAATATAATCCGCACTGGACCCACGTGGTGGGTTATAGCCTAACGCCCTATTCTATCCATAGTGAAGGCCTGTGCCCCTGCAGCGGGGGCATTATTAGGCTGATCATGATGATTATTCACTACAAATTGTTACTGTAAAAACTACTCAACTTCTCGGCAAGAACTGCATGCAACATCTCTCCGAACACCTGGTACATTTGCGAAAGTAAATATCAATAGGAGCTCAATGGCGCACGTGGTTAGCATGTCCGCCTGCGATCGTTCAAGTTATGCAACTTTCGTAGTGGTCGGTCATTGCATGGGTGTCCAAAAATTTCTCGAAAGGATCTCAAGCTCATTAGTGTTTCGGAGGCACGTTAAAGCCGTTGGTCCCAGCTGCATCTTCAATCGTTAGCACCCACCGATCCGCACTGGGTCCGCGTGGTGAATCATGGCCCATTCTCATTCATTCCTGTTCCATCCATAGGTGTCTGTGCCCCAGCAGTGGGGGTATTAACACGCTAACGATGATGATGACACCAATATCGTGAGAATAATGTAAAATCATTGACAATTCACGACAGTTTTACTAATGCACTGTAAATCAAGCACGAACCGAAATCGTTCTGTTTTTTTTATTATAGATAGGTCCGACAAATGACTCCACCCCACCTGATGTTAAGTGGAGGTGAAGTCCAAACGCGAAGATAGCTGATACAGCAGTTCTACCTGCCACACCAGCCATCCTCACCCCGCCGGCCTGCATGTTGCTTCTTCACGTCTCTTTTAAAGGATCCCAGGTTGTAAGAGGGAGGGAACACGTTAGCGGGCATAGCATTCCATTTACGGATAGTGCGACAAAGAAATGAAAATAGTAATGGTATTATTTTCTATGAAAACCAGATAAACGCCTCGCTGCGGTCTTTTAAGAAACTAAAATTCAATAACACGAGCTTATTAGTCTCGTAATCGTAATGGTGTAGTTAACGCAAGTTAAACAATGAAAACACGGAAGCACGAACTGATTTTTGACGGATCTTATCGTTTTTTTCGACAGCTAGCTATCGTGTTAGCACTCACCGACAATTTTCATTATCATCATCAGCCTATTAATGTCCCCACTGCTGGGGCACAGGCCTTCCCTATGGATGGAATAGGGAGATTGGGCCATGACCCACCACGCGGGCCCAGTGCGGACTGTTGGGTGCTAACGACCGCAGACGCAGCCCGGACAAGTGGCTTAACGTGCCTTCCGTAGCACGGAGGAGCTCGAGATAGTAAATTTTTGGTCACCCATCCAATGACCGACCACTACTAAAGTTGCTTAACTTCAACGATCGCAGCCGAACGCGCTAACCACCTGCGCCATCGAGCTACTCACCGACAATTTTACAGTGAGATAACTCTCGTTAAGATTGCTGTGGAGTATAAAATTAATAATTTATACTTATATTTGTAATTTTTTAAAGCATGTAACTGATAGATGTTTAAATCTAAATACGTCCAAGTGGAATTTTATCTAGTAAAAAAAATATAATTCTTTAGATTTAGACACATAACTACAATTGCTATTTCTTCTTTCAAATGTTTAATACTTGTAAAGGTATTAATTTAACGTCATAGGCTACCTACAATGCGAAGAGATGGCACTGTCTTTCAGCTCAAGAAAGGCTAGAGAACATTCGACACAGCCGTCAGTGCCGTGGTAGCATAATGGTCAGTGCATTCGCCTGGAAAGCGAAGGGTGCGGTTTCAAGTGCCGCCTGCTGCCTGGTTCGCGTGGATTTTTTTCTAATAATATTGTTGAAAGGTAATTTTAGTGTTTAACAGACATGTATATGTTATTAACGGACCGTCCTTTAGGTAGTTATTACTTCTATTGGCCTTTACTAAATAATTTAAGAGAAGAAGAAGACGAAATCAAAAGATAATTATTTTTGGAGTTTACTCCTTAAGAATCGATTTGCAATATATAAGGGGCTCGGTATGAGAAAAAATGTGAGGAGTAAAATCTATCGATGAATGACCTCGTTACGTTTTTGGTGCGCATCCTGTTCGAGCCAAAACGACTCTTAAATCCGAGAGCTTAGATGCAAAAGAATTAAATTGAAACTACAGTGTATTTTATTTGTTAGGTGACGTTTTGCCTATATGTAGCTCCAAACATATTTACAAGCGTGATGCAACGAACTACAGCGCCATCTATTTTGATACATATGAACTAAAATTTTAAATGCACAAATGGCGTATACTTAATCGCCCACCAAGGACAAACTGAGATTTGTCCTTACAAATATTTAACTTAACAACATGACTCTGTTATCACCCACCATGACTTAAGGTACCAAAACAAATAAAAACTTTACATAATTTATCAACATTTCTAATGATATATTTATGCACATCTGAAATTGACTATTGTAAAAAGTTTAATGTAAAATATTTCGTCGATTAGTTATAATAAATGTATATGAAATGAATAAATATATATTTATATATGTATATTATTTTCATTAATTCGTTAATTTACCCTTTCATACAGTATCAATCTTTTTAAGTTAAATAAACTCTTTTTGCGTCTGGTTAGACTATCGAACTTAAGGAGTAAACTCCAGTCGTGCGTCGGAGCTGACACACATATTTTTTTTACTGAATTTACTGTTAAGCTCTATATGTAAGCTGTGGAGGGTGATATTGTCATTTCATAGATAAATATAGATATGGCAACTATTACTCTTTGAGTCTTGGCCTTTCGGTGACCTGGGCTTGTCAGAACCATCCACCGTTTTGAACAATGCTATCGCATTGTTTTGCTAACCTCATCCGTCCTGTTGAGTTTGTAAATGAACAACACCGGCTGAATGGGTAGCTCAATAATGACTGCAATTAATTTGTATGAAAGCTTGATTGATGAGACTTCCCAGCCGGCCAATTTCTCCCAAATTACAAATAATTAAAAGTCAAGGAAGACCCAACACTGTTTGGCTTTCTGAACCCGACCTTGTGTTAAATAGAACATTCTCTCGGAATTATTCATTGCCAGTACAGAGGGGGAAGTTATTTATTTGTTTCTTAGGTTTTCTCCCCCAAACGTATCATTAAGCATGGACAACTTCCTGCACCTGGCTTCTACAGGCACGACCTTGTTTTTCTTGCTTAAAAAAAAGTCAAACGTCCAAAGCCAACGCCACTTATTGTGCGAATGCGTAATTTTGCTAGACTGGATGATGAGAAATTGAAAAGCGATGCTTTTTTTTATTTTTTTGGCTTGTTTGTTAACTGGGACCCTCTCCATGAAGCAGGTTCTGTCGATCGCATAATCGTCTACTTCAATTGAGCTATTTTAGATCTTTACGACTGATATGCCCCTAAAAGTTCATTAAAAGTTCTACCACTCAACATCCGTAGCTCTAACAATAAAATGGAGTTCAAAAAACTAGTGCGTGAACACTTCTTGACCTGACTACGCAATCTCTTTTTTTTTTGTTATTATTTATAGTTGGTATCTATTTATATATTGTATTTATTGTATTTTATGTATGTATATATTTATTTATGTATTTTATTTGTGTAGTTTATGAAGGTGTATCAAATTTAGTATAAAATATAAATTTATTTTAATCGCTGTTATTTTCTAAATGTTTTATTATAAAGCATTTTACACCATTTGTGTGTTATAGACACACTCGTTCAGGTTGACTGGTAGAGAATGCTTACGGCATTAAGTCCGCCGTTTGCATATGTATGGCAATGAAGTTTAAATAAATCAATAAAAAATCAATTAAATTAAAATTGCCATCAGCGCCATAGATTACTTCGGGTTTTCGCATGGCAATGAGAAAGCGAAACATGTGCTTCCGTGCGTACAAACGTTACCGTACCGATGATAATTGGTGTGCCTTTAAAAACCTAAATCCAGAAGGGCCAACTGTCGGGAGCTCCCTATTGTGAATGCTTGGCATTTAGCTGGATTAACGGATATACCGTAGCAGTTGGACCATTCTGAAATCCGCTTAAGGTCATGGGTTTCAGAATGGTCCAACTGTTACGGTATCGTTACGCCACATAGCGGCGCGAGGCAAGTTTCAGCGCGGCCTAGACCCACGGATACCGTAGCAGTTGGACCATTCTGAAATCCGCTTAAGGTCATGGGTTTTAGAATGGTCCAACTGTTACGGTATCGTTACGCCACAGAGCGGCGCGAGGCAAGTTTCAGCGCGGCCTAGACCCACGGATACCGTAGCAGTTGGACCATTCTGAAATCCGCTGAAGGTCATGGGTTTCAGAATGGTCCAACTGTTACGGTATCGTTACGCCACAGAGCGGCGCGAGGCAAGTTTCAGCGCGGCCTAGACCCACGGATACCGTAGCAGTTGGACCATTCTGAAATCCGCTGAAGGTCATGGGTTTCAGAATGGTCCAACTGTTACGGTATCCGTGGGTCTAGGCCGCGCTCAAACTTGCCGCGCTCCGCTCTGTGGCTCTTGGCGACGCTCGGAGTCGCCGCGCATAATTATGTGACTTGATCTTCGCTCTTGCAGGCACCTTACCCTTAAAACTATTTTTCACCATTCAGGGTTCGTTTCCAAATCTTTCGCCATCACAGCTATACGTCTTTGGAATGCTTTGCCACTGAATATTCGCAGTGCACGTAATAAGCTACAATTCAAAAAACTAGTGCGTGCTCACTATCTGTCAAACTAATTTACCTCTTAATCTGTAGTCATCTATATATCATAATTTTTTTTTTACTAATATTAGTGTATGTATGTTTATTTGTGTATTTATTTATAAGTATATATATATATATATATATATGTGTAGGTATAATATGTATTTTATATTTATTGTTGTTATAGAATAGTTAGGTATAGTAGACAGTTTTCATGATCCACACTAAGTAGCTCATATTCTATCGCCATTACATTTCATCTCCTACACCTTTACTGGTTGACTGGTAGAGAATGCCTATGGCATTAAGTCCTCCATTTACTGTTTTTATGGTAATAAAGAATAAATAAATAAATTATTATCTTCTCCGCGCCTCTCCCTATGTGCGCTGCGGCTTACACGTGAGGGTTCTTAATATAATTCGAGTAAGTGGATCCCAAATTAAAGCACGTGACAGAACATGTCGCAAGTTTAATGAAATACTGATTTATTTTTACTTAAGTCACACAGAGAAAATCTTGTGCTAACATCGTTAATAGGACTTTGTTTACATTAAACAAAGCCTGCCGCGTACAACTTTGGCCTAATCTATATATATAAAACTCAAAGGTGACTGACTGACATAGTGATCTACCAACGCACAGCCCAAACCACTGTACGGATCGGGCTGAATGTGTACGGGACTTATTATAATATTTGAAAGTACGTGGAGAATATGGTTATACGCAATAAGCAATGAGCAAAAAGACTAGCGGCCGCACGCGACTTTGTCCGCGTTGACTTGAGCTTTTGAGAATCGCACGGGGACCTGTCATTTTTCCGAAATATAGGGAACACAGTGCAGTTTATCTATATATGTAAAACTCAAAGGTGACTTACTGACATAAGTGATCTATCAACGCACAGCCCAAACCACTGGACGGATCGGGCTGAAATTTGGCATGCAGGTAGATGTTATGACGTAGGCTAAGAAAGGATTTTGATCAATTCTACCCCCAAGGAGATAAAATAGGAAATGAGAGTTTGTATGAAACTTTGTCAATTTTAAAGTGATCGGGCTGAGACTTTGCATGCAGGTATAAGAAGAATCAATAATGAATGTCGTTGTGTATAATACAAGCCTGACAAACAAAAGCTGTAGTCTACACTTCAGCTCTACACCGAAGCGAAGCGAGGGCGGGCCGCTAGTGATATAAGACATAATTTCATTGTAAGTTGATTTGTTATCGGGTCCATTATCAGCTTAATAATGGCGATTGAATAATAATAGAGTCTTTTAGTTTCAAAACCCGGTAAAGTGATATTTTACGAAAATAGAGTTAACCCGTTTCAAGTTTATTTACTACTAGTGGCGCGCCCTCGCTTCGCTTCGGTGTAGAGCTGTAGTGTAAACTATAGTTTTTGTTCTCAGGCTTGTGCTATAAAGAATGACTTTATTTATATAATTACACGTGTTATTGTGAGTCAACCATAAAAGATAGACATATGCTGTTGCGGGATATTTTTTAGACAATTTTATGTAGAATATTTCCGTCATACATGATTTCTATGTAACTTTAACCATTAAGGCTGCACCCGCGACGGAAGCTTAAAAAATGGAGTAACTTCTCCCGTTTTCCCAACATTTTCCTTCACTACTCTGCTGCTATTGATTGTAGCGTGATGAAAAGTATACTATAACCTGCCCAGGAGTATGAAGAATAATTGTACCAGGTTTCGTTAAAATCCGTTGAGTAGTTTTTGTTTCTATAAGGAACATACACACAGACAGACAAAAATTTTACTGATTGCATTTTTGGCATCAGTATCGATCACTAATCACCCCCTGATAGTTATTTTAAAAATATATTTCATGTACAGAATTGACATCTCTACAGATTTATTATAAGTATAGATTACACTAAAAAAGAATTGATATGTTTAAATACTGAGTGACTAAAATAATAATAATAACAGAGTGCTTGACATGCTAAGCACCAGCCAAATCTTAATATAAAATATTTAAAATTTATAATTAGCAACACACTCGAGAGCAGTGAATCCGGGTCTTAACCTTGTTTTTTTTTCTGTTGCTTAATAAGATTGCAGGTTTCTGTAGTATTTTTTTGAATTGTTTGCTGATCCATATAAAACCACTCGCAGTTGAATAAACAAAGTTGCTAATAAATCCACACATCCCATTTTACAGCCAACCGCGCTTATTTTGTACACATTCCGTAAAATATGAAACACTCTTTCCGTTTTAACCATTTTCTATGTGGAATTAAATAAATTAAAAAAAATGTTTATTTCGAACCAGAGACCATATAGTTAGTAACAATGGAAGCTTAAAACTATGCAAGTACAATAGGGGTGATGACGGGGTACAGTAAACGAAATTCTATTAAGTCCGTCAGTTAGATGATCAAAAAATAATGGACATGTATTTTTTCTTTGGGCAATCAACCAAAAAATGACAAAGTTATCGCGCGTCAAAGTTTGGGAGTAGGGGCTCGTGACGTCACTTTTGAGTGAATTTTCACTTATAAGTGTACTCAAACGTGACGTCATGCGACTTTTCAAATCAATATATCTCTGCAAAGTTTATATAATGTGAAAAAAGAAAAAATACGTGTCCAATACTTTTTGATAATCTACCTGAATGAACGAAGAAAAAAAGTTAGTCATCATCCCTATTATTATAAAAACAAAAAATAAAAATACAAATTAAATCTTTTAGTATTTTTTCTCGAACAAACTGTGAAGAAGAACAAGAAACGCACTGTTTTTGTATCTGTACTATGTTCACTGATTGATCCTTATAATTGATCACATGATTGCGAATCAGTGTTTGCAATCAAAATTTATCACGCTGTTATGTAGCAGCTGCTTGTGTGTCCATTAGTTGACATGACATGCTGCTCGCCACATGCTGTTTATTAGGTTTGATAGATGGCCTTTGTTCAATGTTATATTTTAGTGTTCGTGTACGTACATAATTAATTCATATCAACTGAGGAGCTCGATGGCGCAACTGGTTAGTGCGTTCGGTTGCAATCGTTGAAGTTAAGCAACTTTCGCAGTGGTCGGTCATTGGATGGGTGACCAAAAATTTACTATCTCGAGTTCCTCTGTGCTTCGGAAGGCACGTTAAGCCGTTGGTCCCGGCTGCATCTGTAGTCGTTAGCACCCGCCAATCCGCACTGGGCCCGCGTGGTGGGTCATGGCCCAATCTCCCTATTCCATCCATAGGGAAGGCCTGTGCCCCAGCAGTGGGGACATTAATAGGCTGATGATGATGATGATGAACTGGTAGGCTACCGGTTGATATAACGGCACCGCTTCTGCCTTCTGCCCGGAAAGTTAGGAGATTAAGGTTTTTGGGGAATTTTCCGCTCGGATTGGAGTGCTCATCTCAGGAAGTTAAATAAGATTACCTTTTAGTGGTGTGTTTCTGTCGATGAGTAAGGATTCAGGGCTCCACGGAGTAAGGAATTGGGTCAGGGTTACTTTTGACACATACACAAATCGATTACCCATCTGACAGAGCAAAGATTATATTAAGTGAACGTGGTGGTAAGAAGCTTTAAGATCTAAAGAAAAGTTTTACTAGAAAAAAAATCCACGCAGACCAGGCAGCGGACGGGACTTTTCTTTAGATTTAAACATCTAGCAGTTAAATGCTTAAAAAATAAATAAAATCGTAAGCTTTAAGATTTCACAAAAAATCTTACATAGAAATATGTATACATACTTGACAGACTTGTAAAACTCTTTAACATACCTTATAAAAATGAAAGAATTTCAGCTAATATGCAATCACTTGTTTAATTTATACAGCCTTCATTGGCTGCTTCACTCTTTTCAAGACTAAGTGTATAGGTTGTTTATGTCAAAGTTTTTTCCGCTATTCTCGACGTAACCGCGAAAGCTTTTACCCTCTTAAAGATCTCAGTAAAAGCGGTCAAGCTGTTTCAAAAGCTACGGTTCCCTTGAAAAGTTCAACTTTACCACAGTTTCCTGAGCTATAAAGCTTTCAACTAGATTTTTAAGTTATCAACTAGTTTTCTTATAGAAAATCCTTGGTAATATCAAGCTAACCATTTTTTCATCTCTTCTTTCGTAGGATTCCTTTTTTTGGAACGACGTTTCTCTTCGGTTTGGCAAATGCGGCCTAGGCGAATTTTTATCCCTTTTTTTGGAACGGAGTTCCTCTTTGGTTTGGCAAATGTGGCCTAGGCGATGTTTTTATCCCTATTTTTTGGAACGAAGTTCCTTTGCGGTTTGGCAAATGTGGCCGAGGCGATTTTTTTATCCCTTTTTTTTGGAACGAAGTTCCTTTTCGGTTTGGCAAATGTGGCCTAGGCGATATTTTTATCCCTATTTTTTGGAACGAAGTTCCTTTGCGGTTTGGCAAATGTGGCCGAGGCGATTTTTTTATCCCTTTTTTTTGGAACGAAGTTCCTTTTCGGTTTGGCAAATATGGCCTAGGCGATTTTTTTATCCCTTTTTTTGGAACCAAGTTCCTTTTCGGTTTGGCAAATGTGGCCTAGGCGATTTTTTTACGATTATTTCGCCACAACGTAGCGACGCAGATAGCTAAGCAGCTGGGTGGGTAGCTCGATGGTTAGTTTGGTGGGCGACTAGTGATGCTGGTGGCTGTGGAGTTAGTTTATACTTTTGTTTTAATGGTTTGATGGAATTGGGGATCAGGCCATGACTTACCTTGCGGCCCCAGTGTGGATAAGTTTTTTCCTGCATCATAGCTATCTGTTTTATGCCCTGCTTTTGTGTTAACCCGGATACACCAGAAACATTTTAATGTGTCTGATTTGACGACCTCCGTGGCCGAGTGGTTTGTACGCCGGATTTCATGGTATCGCTTACTCGAGAGGTCCTGGGTTCGAGTGCCGGTGGGGGCAAATGTTTGTGTGATGAATACATATGTTTCCATATAAAAATACTTATATATGTACAGTATATGTATTCTATCCGTTACCCTAGTATTCCATAACACAAGCCTAACAGTGATTACTTTGGAGCTAGGCTAATTGGTGAGAAATATTTATTTATTTCATTATCATTATCAGCCTATTAATATCCCCACTACTGGGGCACAGCCCTTCCCTATATGACCCACCACGCGGGCCCAGTGTGGATTGGTGAGTGCTAACGACTGCAGATGCAGCCGGGACCAATGGCTTAACGTGCCTTCCGAAGCACGGAGGAGCTCGAGATAGTAATTTTTGGTCACCCATCCAATGACCGACCACTTAAGTTCAACGATCGCAGCCGAACGCGCTAACAACTTGCGCCATCGAGCTCCTCATTTATTTATTTATTTTGATTATATTTTTAAAATTTTCTAATAACATGGGAAAAATGTGAAAAAAAATCCTCATAGTTGATGCTTATCAAAATTGAATCTGTTCTGTTTAGCCACCGGCATATTTCTTGTAGTTTTCATACATTTTATATAGACTCGTCACACAGGGTACGCCGGTGGCCGCCACACGCTGCAAATCGTCGTTGCTCGCTTCTTGTGGCCCGCACCGGCCACTTAATGCGCCGATACAAAACGCCGCCACACGTCACTCGCGCGATTCCCCACCCCTCTCTCCCTTACCTTAGTCGGCTGCTGTCGCGCGCTTCAGCCACTTTAGTAGCCGCTTCTAGCTTCTCGTGGCGGCGTTTGTAGCTGTGGCGTGTGGCCCGTTTGCGGCGACGCTTAGGGATTCCTACTGCATTGATGCCACCGTAACTACACCATTGTCGTGCCTTTTACACAAAATAATTTCTTCGATCGATATCGGAATGAACCTCGTTCTATCTTTGTCATTTCTTTATAAGCTGGTTATGGACATTTAGACACGCGATTTACACATATGGTTCAAGTTACTCTAAAGCTTCTTTGACCTAGTTCTTCAATATGTAGTATTGATGAAAAAAGTTATCAAAAATAGATGGAAGTCTGCCGAGTGTCGATATTCCGCAAATCGTTAGCATTGTGCCCCCAGCCCGAGAAAATATTTTTTGTACATGTAACCTGAGGTTGTTATTTTTTCATCATCTAACGCATCGTATGAGATATCGTTGAATTAGTCATTAAAAATTACTTAGGGGTTCCTGAGACTGTTTTTGACTTCGGGATCCATTTGCGAAATATTGAACTTTAAAGTGCTAATTTTTGTTCGAATGTGAAGGCCTCCCTCCCTTTTAAAGCTAAACAACTGACTTTGAAAAACTTGGAAAAAATTATGATAATACTGCTTCTCATGAACTTTTAAGGAAACTATAGCGGTTAATATAGATTTGTTACTTTAAGAGTACTAGTCGTTCAACTTAAAGAAAATTCTTCTAAATCGAAAAAAGGGATTGTGCTCATGACCACACGACTGAAGTGAAACTTCTTTAGCTCCATCTGTCTGTACATATATGTGTGTACAATATGTACATGTCTGTACATACATACACATATATAAATTTTCTACATATATATTATTATTTTTTTTATAATTTAACTGACGATCTAAATACAATTTCGTTTGTTTTATCACCCCCCCGTCACCATCACTATTTTTAAAAGTTGGTTAGAATTCAATAATTTATTAAATGTTTGATGGAAAATAACCTTTAGTTAAGCTAACTGCGTATTATAAAAGAAAAAATCACGATCCCAGCATTCCAGAACTATAATAGGTTAGCGGCGCTTCACATCTGTGAATATCATTAATAGTTTTAAATTAATTTGCTTAAAGTTATTCTCGAAGCAACTCACCTTAACAATCCACCCGGGTAATAGGAACTTTAGGCATTCGAATTAAGGCATAAATTACAAAACACACGTTCAATTTAACTTGTTTATTAAGATAATAAACGTCACTTCATACTGTTGGCATACAATTTCATGGCGCATTACCCAATCACATCTCTTAACATTTACCTATTATTGCAGCTTATGTTACGTCTTGAAGCAACATCGTTACTATATTTACATTAGAAACCCGTATATACCACACATCAAAAAGTCTAAGCGACATTAAAATTTACGCAAAGATTTATCAATTGATATTTTATATGTGTTGTCATTATGAAATATATCTATAATTTATTTAAACGTTTTCTTGCTTTAGTCACTAATTTGATTTAATCAAATCGGTTATTATTAACATAATAATGTAGATATTAAAATATTAAAAATTGGCTAAAAGTTCATGTTGCATAGACTTTTTTGATGAGTAATTACAATTTTAATATAATATTTCTAGAATCAACCAGTTTCATTTACGACTTCAGTGAAAGCATTCCATCCGCTTATTCACAAATGCTACGTACTTTTTTTCACTGTCACTCTATTAAGAATCGTAAAAGACAATGAATAATAAAAATAAGGATGTTGCAATATTTTCAAAAATTTCTTTTTTTTTCGGACTTCTCGGGTTAATCCCTAGAATTCTTCTACTAGTCTAACTAGTCTTTTTTAATTCTCAAATAAGTGACAACGACAAAATTAGCAACCGCTTTTATGATTACGATGATGACTGAAATCAATAAATTACCAAAAATAATCGCTTTAAATCAATTCACAGTGGTCAACCATCAAAACGTAACAAAAAATATACATGCTTGGCATATGTTATAGAAACTATCAGATTTACAAATAGTTGAATTGAACATACTGAGGAAGACAATTCGTAGTGAAGGTACACCAAATAACAACGGTACAATCTGGCTGTTTGTTCGTATCAGCATTTCTCAATAGCCAAAAATCAGTGTCACATCATAAATCATTATTTATGTGCCACAAAACGAACGACACAAGAAACAAATAACACATTTGCGTGCGTAGTAATATCCAATTTATACGCGATCTAAATCAGAATAACGTTGGTTATTTCTTTACAATGAATAATGTAGTGTAACAATATATTTCCGGACTTAGTCACGGCACCTTAAAATTACGATAGTTGTTCAACAACTAAAGGAAATAGCTACATTAAATATTTTGATGATATTACAAAAGTATTTACATTTTATTGTACAGACAACATAAATAAAAGTTATTGCAAGCACTATAAATTCTCCAGCTGGTCCTAGACTTTATAATGCTAAATTATATTATTCATAATTATTATTTATTGATAAATTTTCACCTTTTGCAGTAACCTAATATGTAGCTGACTGTACGAGCATCATAACATTTTCTGTCACAAAAGGGCTCACCTATTCTTTAGGCGGTAAAATTGTTTTAGCATTGGCGGTGTTGCCGATCTTTTTAGTAGATTTAGTTTTTATAGTTTTATGAAGTGTTTTTGAAGTATTGACATATTTATGATTTCTCCTATCACAATTGTTATTGTGTTCTCGTTGTCTTTGTGTCTGTCATCTGCTTATAGTTGTTTGTGTTTATATTATTTGGTGAATTGATTAAATAGTGTAAATAAACACATTGCGTCTACGCCTTCATTTTCCATCTCACTAGCTCTTAGCTCACCGATTCAGGCGGGTTATTAGTTTTACAACTACTTCTTCTTCCCACTTAGTGTCGCCGCACAGAAGCCACACGCCACAGCCACAAACGCCGCCACGAGAAGCTGGAAGCGGCTACTAAAGTGGCTGAAGCGCGCGATAGCGGCCGACTAAGATAAAGGAGAGAGGGGTGGGGAATCGCGCGAGTGACGTGTGGCGGCGTTTTGTATCAGCGCATTAAGTAGCCGGTGAGGGCCACTAGAGCGAGCAACAACGATTTGTAGCGTGTGGCGGCCACAGGTGTACCGTGTGTGGCGAGTCCATATAAAATGTATGAAAACTACAAGAAATATGCCGGTGGCTGCGTTTTGTGATTGTGGTCGGTGGCCCGTGTGCGGCGACACTTAGGGAAACTTTGAGGATCTCAATATACAGATGCTTATATCTGCCGATAACTGAGATCAAAATATAAATACATACCTTTCCCAGTACAAATTAGTTTATGATAGTGAATCTTTAGTCCACTTAATAAAAAAATCGATTATCAAGATTGACCTTGCTAGGAATGAAATTCTCGGAATTCATATTTAAAATTCTCGTTTACGCAATACTTCAACATTATAGGGTGTAATAACAAAAACGAAATACCGCTACAACTAACTTTTGAGTTCTCCGCGAAAACTTGAGAACTGTTTATAAACTTGATTTTTCCACCGAAGTTTCATTCATAGCTGCAAATATGTGTCAACTTTAAATATTTGATACATTCACTCGTTTGAATGTAGTGTGCTAAGCATGGAACAAAAATCGCTCCGCGGTGCTTACGGTCAGTTCACAAAATGCGCAAATTTTAATAAATTATTTACTACACGAAAGGATACTTTAACGTGAGAATTAAAAATACCACGCAGTGAACTAACCGTAATGTTACTGCAAGGATTTTTGTAAAGAATATTTCACAGAAATATTCCTTTAAAATAAATGTAAGAGTTGGTTTCAAATTCAAATAGTTTCAACTTTTTGTGGTAATTGCCAAAACGGTATTATTACGCATGTGGTTTTCCACAAATAATACTTTATTTTAACAGACTGGAGGTCCAGTTGAATTTGAATTTCAACTCATGTCAATCAAAACCGCCTAAAATAGTGTTAAAATTACTAAATTAAAAATCACGCCTAAAGCTCACGGTAGTTATGTCATTCAGTTTTCCTACTACTGTAAAATTTCACTTGGTGTAATTAAACCGTTTTGTTCGCCAGCTCCTCAATTGGTTTGCCAGTTTTCCACCGCGATCGAAATCTAAAGAAAATATAACTAGCAAAAATTCGACGCGGACCAGGCAGCAGACGGGACTAGATGGCGCTGCCTTGCAGCTTAAGAATGGCTAGAGGAATTTCGACGCGATCCGTGAGGGCCGCGGTAGCATAATTGGTCAGTGCATTCGCCCGGATTGCGAAGGGTGCGGGTTCGAGTCCCGTCTGCTGCCTGGTCCGCGTGGATTTTTTTCTAGTTATATTTTCTTTAACTTTTTTTTATTTTGCCAAAGCTCTGTTGTACGGCGTCAGTTTCAGAAAACGAAATACATTGTTTATGAAAAAAACATCAAACGTCAATATCACCTTTACATACATTATTGTATAAAATAAATCGTTTTTAGCTATGGCAACAACACAACCTACATTACGATCTAACAAAATCATAAACCTTAAATAATAACCGAGTACCTACTTAGGTACGTTTTACAAATTTACAAATTTATTACAATACAATAATGACAGTTAATCTATACAGTAATTAAATACAAATACAAAAAGCAATCCAATTTATACCTAGTTATAACAATTATTTATAAAAACTCTCATTAACAAGAAATAACTAACAATTTTCAATTTCAATTATCATTTTACGCACGAAATCAGAACAGAAACTTTACTATTTAATGAATTCATTATAACTCACAACACAGTTCCTATTCGCGTATTCACAGTGAAATTATATTAAGATAATATTAGAAACTACTACATTGAGTTATTTACAAAAATATACCTAATCACTAGTTTGTCTTTCATCATGGCTGGATAGTTACAACTAGAATATATACAATCACAAATCATTATGGAGTTAAAACGTATATACAATTTATAACAGTCCTAATAATTAAATAAATACATAATAATATGTTGACGAATATAACATTCATTTATGAATTGTATGGAGCCGGTACGTTAACATGTTTCTATTCAATAGAAAATTGATTTTCATTAATTAGAGAAGTGAATTATTATATGATTAAAATATTACGGTTTAAGAATTACATTTCAAAGGTATCTATAGTATTTGAAAATTGTTTGATATATTTAGCTATCTATATAATAACGTGTTATTTTTGCTAACGTATTTTATTTTATTATGAATGTTTAAGGTTTTGTTATTTGCATCAACTTTGCTGAGTTTGCATTAAAGGCGTTTTTTGCCTAATTACAACTTCTATCAATACCCATGAAGAATTGCCGACATTACTAAACAATTTCTACCTTTTTAACCGACTTCAAACAAAAAGGCTATTGTGGCGGCGTATCTACACGCCCCACATATAACTAACATAGAGGAAAACGACCTTACGTCTCCTCAAGAGATGGCACTACCGGCGCTGCGTTCACAACGTAAGGAAGCCTACATCGCGCAAGTAAAATTCGGTAGCCAACAGTTCATATATACGATGCCCGACCTACATCAGTCGGGCCGCGGCCCCCGAGCTACCATCACCCAGCTCGGAGGAAGATCTTCCCCTCTGGCCTTCCTACACTATAAATTCATTTTGTATGTTTCTGTTTTCTTTGTATTTTGTGTTCAGAAAATGCGAACAGCGACAAATTCACACCGAAGCTTGGCTTCGTACTGAAGTGTCAAATCAGATTCAATTACTTATTCGCACCGGATAAGAGACAGAACCGTTGCCCGCATTTTCTTAAATTTGCAAATAGCAACGGTAAATAGAACTGGCTATTTATTTCTTGTTTGAACTTACATCAACCATTTATTAAAACAAGTTTTCAGCGGGTCTAAAGCACGTTTTTATAAGTCGTAAGTAAAATACTCGTTCAAGAACTATTTTATTAACACAACGAGATATTTAACTAGGAAAAATTCCATGCGGTCCAAGCAGCAGACTGGACTTGACACCGTTATCCGGGCTGAATAACCAATTACGCTAACCTTAATGACTGTGTCGATTTCTTCTAGTATTTTTTGGCCTGCAATTTCTTACCTAAATGCTTCAAATATAAAAAAAAAACGAGCGAGCCTTACAGTAGTCGCGCATGATGTGTAATATTTGAAACCTCTCCTTATATTAGTAAAAAAAGAAATAAAACCTACTACAAAAGGAATAAGTCATTTGAACATTATGTTTTAAAATCAAATCAAATACTTTGAGCGCTTTCGCGACTTCCTGTTACACACTTCCGTCAAATTTCAAGAAATCACTTCCACAAATTGCAGGAAAGCAAGACGAAAGATGTTACACATCAAAAAATATACAATAGAACTGCTTAGACGTTAATGTAATTTTCGTGTTTGATATAAACAAAAGAGGTAACAGAAGCCAGATCATACAAGTTTTCTATCAAATCCCTTCTGAAACAAGAAATTCCCTGTCAATTTTGATTTTTCACAAAAGCTTATGCATGCACGTCGGTCGGCACCAACGCCGAACTGTCAAACCCATCCCATAGTCCGTTGTTCGCATGAGTGCGCCGACATATTTTGATAGAAAATATACGAAGTTTTATGTGAAGCCGGGATCTTTTGGTTTTCTGACGGCTGGGGCGAAAACGGACAGTTTGTTTTTGTATCAAGGCCCCTTTTTCCGTAGGTACGGGACTTATTATAATATTTGAAAGTACGTAGAGAATATGGTTATACGCAATAAGCAATGAGCAAAAAGACTAGCGGCCGCACGCCACTTTGTCCGCGTTGACTTGAGCTTTTGAGAATCGCACGGGGACCTGTCATTTTTCCGAAATACAGGGAACACATGGCAGTTTATCTATATATATAAAACTCAAAAGTGACTGACTGACATAGTGATCTATCAACGCACAGCCCAAACCACTGGACGGATCGGGCTGAAATTTGGCATGCAGGTAGATGTTATGACGTAGGCATCCGCTAAGAAAGGATTTTGATCAATTCTACCCCCAAGGGGATAAAATAGGGAATGAAAGTTTGTATGAAACTTTGTCAATTTTAAACCGATCGGGCTGAGTCTTTGCATGCAGGTATAAGAAGAATCATAGATGAATGTCATTGTGTATAATACAAGCCTGAGAACAAAAACTGTAGTCTGCACTTCAGCGCTACACTGAAGCGAAGCGAGGGCGGGCTGCTAGTAAACTAAATGCGTGTTAAATACATTAATATTCGGTCAGCCGTTTTGGCGTGATTAAGTTACATACATCCAAACATACTGACTTTCACATTTGCAATATTAGAAGGACACCAGGATATAGCCCTGAAAATGTTTGTATACGATACACATTTAGCTATCGCAAAATGACAATCAATTTCGTATCTTATTCCAATCTGGATAAAGCTTAAACTCCATCCGAAATAATCACAAACAATCAGAGAAGTTGGACAGTTTTTGGGTAATATGACCCTTATCTGTTTGTAAATACCCGTAATCACACAACTTTACGCTGTAATGGGAGTAACAAAGCGTTTATGCAAATGATATAAGTTTTTAATACACATCAGCTTAATAAAGTGACAGTAACGCATTTTGCTTGTACTCCTCAAGTATAGCACATCACTATAGTCCTCAATTAGAAAAATATTTTGTGCAGAAACAACAGTAATAAATTGAAAGTGCTTATTTTATAAATCTAGACGTGAGGCAGGTTTCGGGAGTGTTCTGAGGAATTGTTCGGATTAATTCCAGCTGCTGCATTTCGCCATCGTACATCGCGACAAAAATTTCATCCCCATCATCTTGATGCGTGGCTATCCACAACCGTACGTTTTTGTCGAAATTTTTTACCACGTACGACAAAACTGTGGAATATGTTGTCGCCATCAGTGTTTCCGGACCAATATGACCCAAGAACCTTCAAAAAAAGAGCGTACTCCTTCCTTAAAGGCCGGCATCGCATTTGTGATACTCCTGGTGTTGCAAGTGTCCATGGGCGACGGTGATCACTTACCATCAGGTGAGCCATCTGCTCGTATGCCCCCTATAACATAAAAAAAAACTAATGTGGCGGCGACATCTACATGCCCCACATATAACTAACATGGAGGAAATAGTCACTCGCCTCCTCAAGAGATGGCGCTACCGGCGCTGCGTTCACAACGTAGGGAAGCCTACATCGCGCAAGTGAAATTCGGCAGCCAACAGTTCATATATACCATGCCCGACCAACATCAGTCGGGCCGCGGCCCCCGAGCTAACATCACCCAGCTCGGTGGAAGATCTTCCCCTTTGGCCTTCCTACACTACTACCTTTCGGTATATGCTCGAAATTTATTTCTTTGTATTGAAGTTTTCTGCTGTCACTCACTATGGGTCTCATAAGGAGGCTTGAGGTCGCACAACGGGCAATGGAGAGAGCGATGCTTGGTATTTCCTTGCGTGATAGAATCAGAAATGAGGAAATCCGCAGGAGAACTAAAGTAACCGACGTGGCTCGAAGGATTGCCCAGCTGAAGTAGCAGTGGGTAGGACATATAGCCAGGAGAACCGATGGCCGTTGGGGCGGAAATGTTCTCGAATGGCGACCACGCACCGGATGACGCTCGGTGGCAGGGGGTCCCACCAGGTGGACCGGCGATCTGGTGAAGATCGCGGGAAGCCGATGGATACGCGTTAGACATTTTTTTTGAGTGTGTATGCTGTTGGTCGCAGATGGCCTTTACAGCGTCACCGGGTTTGGGGACGGCGAGATCCTAAGGGGATCTCAAGCCGAGAATTGGCGAGTGCCTCTGGAGGTTTTCCAGGCGGATGGCGTCTCCCCACGGGGGGAGTCTCCTCTCCGTCTGGAGCCTCCAGACCACTCGAACGTGAGGGGGTCAGCTTAACCAGAGGGCGTCTCTGAGACTCGGACCTCTGCTCTAGTTAGCCGTTGTCGTGGGGGGCGGGGAAAAACGCCTAGGTACGTACCTGTACCTGGTATAGCGTGTCGTGTGTAGACCGAGTCTTCGCACTCTTATCCTACGGGTGCGGTGTCTGCCTAATGCTTAGCTAGTGTGCACGTTTGCTAGCTGTGTAGTGTTGGTGTTTGTGGCCTGTGTGGGAGGAATCGGAGGCGTGTTGGCGCGGGTGATTTCGTCGTCGGGGTAGTCTAAGACGTGCCTAGGCCGACGGAATCGGAGGGAAAGCGTTAGACAGGACCGATCGATGTGTAGATCCTTGGGGGAGGCCTATGCTGATGATGATGATGAAATTTTCTTTAGACCTAATTTCATGAAGCTTTGTTATTCATTTAACAGCTTGTGAAGTCCCTTAAAGGACTGTTAATGTTTTATTTTTGTTCCATTAAACACTAACAGAGGATTTTGCTCCTTGATACGGTGTTAAACTTAGTCACGGGCATAGAGGTCCATTACATGATTAACAGACGATTATTATATGTCAAACTATGTCAAAATGAACACCGATACAATACTATTTTCAAAGATGATATAAATAATTTGGAAAGCATATTACGCATTCTCACAATTTGTATAACAATTTGAAAGAAGACCGTGGTGCTAGGTTTGTTGAAAATATTGATGTATCGATATTTTTAGCCGATATATTGTGATCCGATAAATCAATACAAAGTAAACAATATCGATATTCGTATAAAATTTTTTAGCGTTACTATTATTAGCGTAACATCACGGTCTAACTAAATTAGCTAGCATTATAAGTCTTAATTAAAAAGATGGACCCAGTATTCTCCTTCGAAACGTCTTCCGTTTATCTTAAACTTTAAGTTCATTACAGCACAAATTAATCCGAGACTATTTACTTCCATAGCGTGCTCTTCTCTTAATTATCGGTCAACAATTGTGCAGGCCATTAGTATGATGTAAAAATGTTATGACCGATATCACGAATTTTCATGTTTTCGGAACATATTCGCGTTTATATAAGAAACAATACCGAAGTCGAGGTAAAAATACTTCAAGATTCCGGTTTTAAGGCAACTTGAGCGCATGCAACTCTATGCAACGCGAAATTGCAGTTGTAATTTATCGCAACAAAGCACGAAGTAAATAAACTTTCTCTAGTAAATCTTTTCAGGTAAAGTATTTGGTAAAGCTGTAACCGCTACTTGTAACCATAAATCTTTGTTAAGTTTGCAAGACTTGACTTGGTGAGCTTACATTCATTATGGTTTAGAAATTTCATATGAATGTGTCTGAAAAAAAAATACAAAATAATAAAATAGTAGATTTTGCGTATTCTCATCACGTATACCTATTATAAGTAAAAAAAAAATATTTAAATCTAAAACTAAAAGATTTTTTAAGGTCAATATCGACGGGATTCATTCTCAATTGTCGTTTCCAAATCATAACCAATAGGGTATTTGACAAGTTTTAGAAAACGATCTCATGTTATTGACTAATGTTTATGGAGTCAATAAAAATTGGATATTGATCATTCTGTTGCGTATTTCAGTAAATATAACCAAATCAAAAACCCCATTTTCAAGTACTCTTCGATACTATGTAATGTCACTTTTACCGGAAGTTTACTTGCGTGTGACGTCATTTTAGGCTCCGCCAATCCCAAGCGTTTTGGGTCACGTGACAATAGATACGAAAACTATTATCTTTTTCGTGGGTTTTTAGTAAAATTATGAATATTTTTTTTGTAAAAATAGTAAAAACTCCTGCCAATAATAATTCTCAACACAGATGTTAACAATTGGCCCTTCATTTTTAATACTGTCAAATACCCTATTTCATAATAATCACAACTCAGCGACATTACATTTTTTATATTTGACTAACCATCAAAGGAAATTATCTATTACCTTTTGCAGCACTTGTCTATGATTATTGCACATAATGACAGATTGTTAAATTTCCCGTCCAGTGTAACCATAAAAAAATCGTTACAATTTCTGAAAAGAGAATCGATCGAAAGAAAGCCGCAATCAGACAATGCCAAAGGATAGTCACTGTGAAATATTAGATTTTATTAAAAGACACCACTGATAGATCATTCGTCCTGCGTCAGTCGACAAGTATAGAAGTAAACATCATCTATTTGCAATTAAAAAAAAATAGTTTCCTTTTACATTAGTCTAATGAATGACGGGACCATTTTGAACGCTTAATCGTGGAGTTACGATAGACGTCATAACGTCAAAGTGCTTCTAGTAGCGTTTATTAGTTGTTCAGTGATATTTCACAGAAGAATTTCGACGCGATCCGTGAGGGCCGCGGTAGCATAATTGGTCAGTGCATTCGCCCGGATTGCGAAGGGTGCGGGTTTGAGTCTCATCTGCTGCCTGATCCGCGTGGATTTTTTTCTAGTTATATTTTTTTTAGATTTAAACATCAAGCAGTTACATGCTTTAAAATAATAAAAAATATAACTGTAAGCACTCCAAAAAAAAGGGTTTTGATCTGAGGACCTACTTTTGGCGTGAGAAACGTTCTAACAATTCATATGACGTTAAAATACACTCTACCGTTATCTTAAATTTTATAAAAGAAAAAATCAGAGAACTTCTAATAACTATATTAAGGCACCTCGAGCAGTAAGACCACAATCACAGCCAGTGGCTGCAACGAACAGATTAACCAAAGAAACCATACAAACGTCGCGCACTTGGCTGCAATGGCCAACTTTAGGTAATCTCGTCGCTGACTCCACTGGCCGTCGTCTTAGCCGTCTAGTGCGCTAGCTGCCTTCATCATCATCATCAGCCAGTTATGTCCCCACTGCTGGGACACAGGCCTTCCCTATGGATGGAATATGAATATATGAATATGACCCACCAGGCGGGCCCAGTACGGATTGGCAGAGCCTAACGACGAAATACATATTAAACATACATGACTGGAGTACAAATGCTCGTATTCATCACACATACATCTGCCCCCACTGGGATTCGAACCTGGGACCTCTCGAGTCGGCGACACCATGAAACCCGGCGTAAAAACCACTTGGTCACGGAGGTCGTCAAATAAATAAATAAATATTTCCAACACTCACACCAATTAGCCTAGCCCCAAAGTAAGCACTGTAAGGCTTGTGATATGGGATACTAGGGTAACGGATAGAATACATATACAGTACATATATAAGTATATTTATATAGAAATACATATTAAACATCCATGTCTGGAGTACAAATGCTCGTATTAATCACACAAACATCTGCCTCCACCGGGATTCGTACCTGGGACCTCTCGAGTCGGCGACACCATGAAACCAGGCGTACAAACCACTCGACCACGGAGGTCGTCAAGAAGGAGATAGAAAGTCTCTCTGAGTTTGTTTCGCCGGTTCTTCTCAGAAAGGTCTCCCAATTTTGGAACCGGTGGTTGTTTACGGTAGTTAGGATCAAATTAGTAAACTCAAAATTGTAAAAAAGGATTAAATAAAGTACTTTATTAATTAAATTAGCTAATAAATTCATACATAGACAATATGTTTTAAAACACTTTCAATGAAATATCCGAACGCTCAATAAAATTCTTTCGAAGGTAGCTCTAAAAAAGTAAATAAAAAACTGTGGCGGCGACATCTATACAACGGATGTAGGAAAATCTTCCTCCGAGCTGGGTGATGTTAGCTCGGGGGCCGCGGCCCAACTGATGTTGGTATATCGTATATATGAAGAGTTAGCCTCCGAATTTCATTTGCGCGATGTAGGCTTCCATACTAATATTGATCGCAGTGCAGGTAACGCCATCTCTTGAGGATGGTGAGTAATGTTTTCCTACATCCGTTGTATATCTGTGGGGCATAGATGTCGCCGCCACAAAATCATAATTCCGACGACGTATTCCTGCAAAGGATACGAAACATCAATAAATAAATAAAATCAGTTCATCATCACCCGTTGAAAAATGTTTTATAAAAAAATAATAATTAAGCAATGCAATGCTTTGCTTAAGAATGTTCGTAGCGTATCGTATCTCCTCTCCCCGGGTCTCGGGTCAGTGTGAAAGTCTGAAACGCTCTGTCATTTTGTTATTTTCCGCGCGATCGATGTTAGTACTTCAGTATAATTGAAACGAGAGATAATGCCGAGTCTGAGAGATAACGACGTTAAGACACTCCTCCCGGCCAGGCCCCTCCGCTTAATTGAAACGTACATTCTCCAAACGGAGAGCGCCTTATATTTTTCGAAATTCCCCTGACGATTGAAAACCTTTTTGCAAGCGTTGGCGCGTCTCAACTTTTGATCTTAAGACCTTTTTGTCGGTAAATATCAAATCTCTTTGATGCGCCGCGGCGTATACAAATAATGAAAGCGTGACTTCAGCTCTGTACAGTCATCACCGCGAAAGAACGAAATTTCTCTCGCTATTCTGGACTTTGTGTACAACAGGTTAAATTATATTTTCTATTTCTTTATGACTACTTTTCGGGTTGTCTGATGGCGAGTGCAAATCAAGCATTCAAGGAAGTAAACACACGCGCTGCACTTTGAAACTATCTCTTATCTATTAGACAAGTCCGTCCGTCCGTCTGTCTGTGGTGCTGTTTCAGCGGCCAAACCGTAATAGATAGATAAAGAGAATATTTAAGTTATAAGTTAAGAATAGTCTGATAAGACTACATACCGGATTTGAGTAACGTAGCACTTCCGGTTTTCGAGAAATCACGAATTTCAAACGAAACCACACAAAATCTCCGAAGTTCTCAATTAATTAAATACATTTTTTTTTAAATCAGGTTTTGGTGAACATTTGGTTCACTGGTTTGCTAGTTATTTCTTAAATTCGTAATTAAATCTAAAAAAAACCCGGCCAAGTGCGAGTCGTGCCACGCGCAGTGTAGTTCCGTAGTTGCCTGTAGCTACCGCAACATATTTGAGTAAGAGTCTTTATTTTCTAGATCGGATATTAGATAAACCCATTAATATCAATCTATGTATCTGAACTAAAATACCTAAATCAAAGTCAAAGTGCGGCTCAAACTCAAAATCAATTCGATATTATCTCTTATCTATTAGACAAGTCCGTCCGTCCGTCCGTCTGTGGTGCTGTTTTAGCGGCCAAACCGTAAGAGATAGATAAAGAGAATGTTTAAGTTATAAGTTAAGAATAGTCTGATAAGACTACAAACCGGATTTGAGTAACGTAGCACTTCCGGTTTTCGAGAAATCACGAATTTCAAACGAAACCACACAAAATCTCCGAAGTTCTCAATTAATTAAATACATTTTTTTTTTAAATCAGGTTTTGGTGAACATTTGGTTCACTGGTTTGCTAGTTTTTTTTTTTAATACGAATGATTACCGCCGATTTTTGTTTCTTTCCTCCTAGACGAGGGAGTGGGTGTGAAATCCTCATGATGGATACCCTACAGCCGGCTGCAAGGTGATGTAAGACTCTTGCTAACTAAAACACATTCGTAGTTCATGCGTAAGGTCAGAAGGGCCATACGGGCTTCATCTGAAGCGATCATCCCTAGAGAAGGAGATGATGCGGTATAACCGCCGATCTTTTCAAGTGCTTATATACTTTTTATAAAAACGTAGCTATAGCGCGACTCAGAAGCCGTTGCCGTTGGTACTCGCGGTAGCGTTCTGGAACTACTGATATGTTACTGTAGTTTCTTTTTCTTTTTTTTTAGATTTTGTTGCAATGCAAGGTTTTATGCTATGAAACCTTTTTTTTTATGTTATACCCGCATACGAGCAGATGGCTCACCTGGTGGTAAGTGATCACCGTCACCCATGGACACTTGCAACACCAGGAGTATCACAAATGCGATGCCGGCCCTTAAGGAAGGAGTACGCTCTTTTTTTGAAGGTTTTTGGGTATATAAAACTTTATCTATGTCACTAATAATGTTTTCTTCTAAGGAATTTTCAATAGGTAAAATAAAATCTATAACCGCAGTTGAACGACTATTACTCTTAAACTAACAAATTTATCTTAACTGTTATAGCTTTTCTAAACAGTTCATGAAGTGGTTTTGCTTTAAGAGGGGGGACGCCCTACTCGAACAAAAATTAGCACTTTAAAGTTAAATATTTCGCAAACGGATCCCTAAATCTAAAAATAGTCTTAGAAACTTCTTAATAGTTTTAAACATATTCAACGATATCCCAGGCGATGGAGTAGATGATGAAAAAAAGAATCATCATCATCATACGGTTACATGTAGGGGAACTACCCAAAAAAAAAATATTAAAGATTTTATTCTACTATTTTGTCATCGCGATCGATCAGAAATGAGACAATCCGTCAGAGAACTAGAGTTATCGACATAGCACACCGGATTAGCAAGTTGAAGTGGCAGTGGGCTGACCATATTTGCCGAAGAACCGATAACCGTTGGGGTAGACGAGTTCTGGAGTGGAGACCGCGTCTAGACAAACGTAGTAGGACGTCCTCAGGCACGGTGAAGTGACGATTTGCGCAAGGTGGCTGGCAGGAGCTGGTTGCGAGTAGCCCAAAATCGATCTGAGTGGCGTGCAATTGGAGAGGCCTATGTCCAGCAGTGGACTAAGATAGGCTGTTGATGATGATGATGATGATGATCATGATCGATGTAATATATTTTCAATAAATTACAGCTCTCTAGTGCTAGTAGTCTCCAACCGAACGGACGGATATGATGAAACTATAAATATAAATATTTCCATCACTCACCAATTAGCCTAGCCCCAAAGTAAGCACTGTAAGGCTTGTGTTATGGGATACTAAGGTAACGGATAGGATACATACACTGTACATATATAAGTATATTTATAAAGAAATACATATTAAACATCCATGACTGGAGTACAAATGCTCGTATTCATCACACAAACATCTGCCCCCACCGGGATTCGAAACCGGGCCCTCTCGAGTCGCCGACACCATGAAACCCGGCGTACGAACCACTCAACCACAGAGGTTGTCAATATTATAAGGGTTCCTTGTCAGGACTGACTACGGAACTTTAAAAATAACGCCTTCCACGAATGCGTTTTTTAAGAGAACAATATTTTTACCATCTTTAACTAGAAACTGACCTGGGTCCCAGTCGGCGATTATCGTAATTATCAACTTGGCCAGATGTAAACTCTCGCCTTGATTTATCAGAATGTGTATCTGAAAATAACGAAATTTAATCCGAAACACTCAAATTTTAACTTCTTAACCAGTTTTACTCTAAAATTATTAATGTTTGTCTTAAAACTTTAAAATTACCATATTTTAATCTACTTAATCAAATCAGTTTTTGATTTATTCGTAAAAGTTAACCCCGGTGAGCTTTCATTAGCTAATTAATTTATTATCTGCCCAAATGCAAGCGACGGGCGCGCGCAAATAAAAACATAACCCAAAACATTTAAAAATATACGTAACCACTTTAGTAAAACGGTCCAAATACTGTCGCCGAATCCTATTCGGATTTGAGTTTGGATCCAAATTAAGATGCAATCAAGTTTTTATCGAGTCCTATCAAAATAAACAGAGTAACAGCACTCCTTAAAGCGTTCGGTTTAACGAGACCGAAACCCGGAAAGTCGTTTTTATCACAGAACACAGAACGGGGTCAGAATGGCCTTGTGGGCGGGGCAGACGCGCCACTATTATGTGTGAGTAAATGCTCATAACTTGACCAAAACTTGGTTCTGATTGCGTCATTGCAACTCGGCTGTGAGCGCTGATTGGCTCGATTGTTTGATGTTGCGTCATTTGATTGGCTATTATCTATTAGATAGAAGTGTAGTGGAGGCGCGCCGGCAAGGTTGCCGTACTAACGGTCAATGATCACCGTTCTAATCTCTGTCTGTGTTCTGTGGTTTTTATAGGTCACGTCGTAATAATAACCCAGCCTCGACCTTATTACCTACCTAACTCGAATTGTTATTTTTTATGGTGTTCTTAAAGATGTTCAACGCTGAAAATCGTCGGTAAACTTAACGTTTAACAACGTAATTGTAGCGCCATTTTAAATTAACGACTTCGGTAGTTTTAAACTTTAGTTTTTCTAAAGGAGCAGTTGTTCAAGTGTGTTTTATGTTTCTTCATTATGTTACGTAGGTGTTAGTCTACCTTTAAAAAGTCGCATTACAGGAATATTTTATATTTAAACTATAGAAAATTATGTTTGTAAAAGTTTGCATGGATATTTGCTGCTCTTTCACGCAAAAACGGCTGAAACGGTTTGAGCGAAATTTGGTGTATTACGTAGTTTATTACTTAGATTGACACATAGGGTAGAGATGTAACGACTTGACTTTTCAAACCGGTTCAAACCGGTTTGAGCATGGACCGAGTTGAATCGGTTAACGTCTTCGTAGACCGGTTCTACCGTGACATTCGTTCGTATCGCGCTGCGCGCATGCGCGCCTGTCAATTCTTGTTTATGCCGCCATCCACAAATCGCGTGCGGCTCCTGACGTGCTTTACCGACCCTAATAAAACTTGACCGACCAATACGAACCGACTTACAGCAGCGGATACGGTTAGCGCGCATCGATCATTTAAATACAACAGCCATAACCGACTTACCGACCGAACCGAAATGAAGCGGACTCTGGTAGATTTGACTAACTTGACGGTGTAATTTTGTTTTCATTATTATGTAATATGCGACGTTATTGCCCAGCTTCTAAAAAAATAGACCAAATATTATTCCTCAATAGTTGTAAGAAAACTTTTTAATTATTGTTTGTACCAAATAAAGTTTCTACGACTCAAATGATTTTACAAAAATAAGTTACGTATTTATTATATTGTTGATTATTAAAATTGTATTTTATTCTCAAAGTTAAGAAGTACGGTTTTATGTAATTAATAGAGTTTATATATTTTTTTGTAATTTTTTAAACACGGTATTACATAGATATTTGTTTATTTTTATTTTGACATTTTTAATTCTGATTATTATTATTTGTTTTCATATTTTAATTGTTATTTTTCAATTACCTTTAAATATTTGCACGATGTAATATCAATAAAATATGTAGAATTAAAAAAAAATAGCATTTGTTGCTTCGTAAGTTTCATTCGTCAACTCGTCAAACGGTTCAAACCGGTTCAAACCGCGGTTTACTGAAAATTTGGCGTTTCGGTTCGGAAACCGATTTGCATGTATTACTAACCGATCAAATCCGGTTTGTCAAAATTCAAGACCGTAACATCACTAACATAGGGTAAGTACTTTTTGTTCCGGAAATTATTTGTTTCCTGTAGGTTGCCAATAAAACTAACTATAGCAAAAACGATGTCGCGGGCGGCAACTAGTCAATTATAAATATTTCCCTCTCTAAGCTAATCAGGTTTAAGTAACGCGGTGGATATACAGTTCCGTAAAACATTGGATCGCTTAAAACTCAATCCGCATTAAACTGAAAGGGCTTACAAGGGTACACACACATAAGTAGACCGTCATTAATCGGCACAGCCGAGCAGTACAATCGAATATAATAGGTTGGGGGAAAAGTCTTTTCGCCTTATTGTATATATGAACTTGCAATAAAATCTCTTTGGCTATACCAGTTGTATCTGACTGGTTTTAGTATCATTAAAAAGTTAAAATTTTAAAATGATCAAATTAGAAAAATGTCTGATTTTCATTTGTTTTTCTTACTGTCAAGTTGAGTGAATCTAATTAAAATTTTACTACGAAAAAGGTAAAATTGTAACACGAGTCGCGAAAAAGAAATGTGTTGTTTATGGACCTAGGGCAGTGTCTATGGGAGGAGCACAAATTTGGTTTGAGCGTTTTCAATCGATTTTGAACTCTACTGCAAACAACTGATGAGCTTAGTGTTAATAAACTTTATAAAAAAAATGTTTTGAATATTCATATAAAATGCGCAGAAACTTTTTCCCCAGCCTAATATGTAAATGAATGTTTGGCAGTAATTACTACGGGACGGTTTTTTGCCCGCTTATGTGTGTAGTTACCCTTATGAAACTTGCCGGACTAAGGGCGCTTTTTAACGAGACGATTTCTACCCAGGTCTAGGGCACGGTTTTAAACGTGTCTACGTCCGGCTGTCAGACAACCATGGGAGAATAGGGAGGTTTATTAACGACTAGCGGCCCGCCCTCGCTTCGCTTCGGGGTAGAGCTGAAGTGTTGACTACAGTTTTTGTTCTCAGGCTTGAATTATACACAATGACATTCTTATACCTGCATGCAAAGTCTCAGCCCGATCGGTTTAAAATTGACAAAGTTTCATACAAACTTTCATTCCCTATTTTATCCCCTTGGGGGTAGAATTGATCAAAATCCTTTCTTAGAAGATGCCTACGTCATAACATCTACCTGCATGCCAAATTTCAGCCCGATCCGTCCAGTAATTTTGGCAGTGCGTTGATAGATCACTATGTCAGTCAGTCACCTTTGAGTTTTATATATATAGATACCGGCATTAGTGACGCTTTCGAGGTCGGTACAAACGCACAAACCATACTCGTGAACAAGGTTAGCTGGCACCAGTTCGGGTAGAAACCGTGCCTAGACCCGGCGGAAAACCGGACGTAGACAAACGCTCTAAGGATACAGTATCAGCAATGCGATAATGTTGCTACCTTTTCACGTTAAGCCTTTAATTGCTTTAAACCGACTCTACATAATTATACAAAATCGTTTTCTGGGGTTTTCTTACTTTTCAGTCGGTAACACTACTTTCATGATGACATTTTTGTTTTGATTTGTACTCCACCAGATTTAGTCTTGGTGATTAAATATAGTTTCATAGAAATCATTACAAATCCTTATGGTTGCACTAACTTGAGGAGTTCGATGGCGCAGGTGGTTAGCGCATTCGGCTGCGATCGTTGTAGTTGAGCAACTTTCGCAGTGGTCGGTCATTGGATGGGTGACCAAAAATTTCTATCTCGAGTTCCTCCGTGCTTCGGAAGGCACGTTAAGCCGTTGGTCCCGGTTGCATCTGCAATCGTTAGCACCCGCCAATCCGCACTGGGCCCGCGTGGTGGGTCATGGCCCAATCTCCCTATTCCATCCATAGGGAAGGCCAGTGCCCCAACAGTGGGGACATAAAAGAGGCTGATGATGAACTTGACAAACTTAAGTTATGGCGGGCAAAAGGTGGAAAGATTTTTTATTTTGTCTTTAGAATTAGACTTTATTGGTAACATTGTGATCATTGGTTTCAAAATACGAAAATGCTATTGCGTCAGAACTTCCGTAAATGTGAAGCAGGCTTTAGCCTATCGCTTGCTCGAAAAATTGTCCTCGGCAAACTGTTTAATCTCTCAAGCTTTTGAACAAACAAAAGTCTGCAAAGTTGAGTCTCACAGAATATTTAAAACGCCCCACCGATCGGATCAGGGACTACATTCGCCGTTTGAGTAACAGTCGAATGAAATATTCAAAAGGGATTCTCGTTCTTGTTTGGGGATCACGACTTTGCTATCAGTGACGAGAGCTAAACAACCCACCCGTAATTTTCATAATCTTCTTTTGGATTCACAGTTCAATTAGTATTTTAACCCTTAATTTACCCGGGAGGTCCCTGGGACTCCATTGAAAACTTTCCGCGCTCATAAAATCGTTAGTTTTTGGAATTACAAATTGTGGGTTCCGATACCTTCACGCAGTGACGTTCCGAGTGCAGGGGAGAACGGACTTTGCCGTTCGCGGCTTCTATCTGTAAGTAATCACTCTAGTGGAGTCCGTGGGACTCCAGCAGTGTTTCCACAATGAGGGGAAATTCCCCTTTTAAGGGGAAATTAGGGTCCAGAGGTGAAGAAAAAGGGGAAAGACATGAAAAGGGGAAATTGCGGGAAATTATGGGTAAAGCCTAGCCTAAAATAATGCGGCACGGAACAAATTTTTTATGGAACGATACCGTGGACTAGAGTGTTGCCGTATAAAAGAAATTGTGGTAACACGTGCAGATTTTATATATATTTTATTTATCTCTTATAGAATAAGATAGATTAAGACCTTTTTTTTCTTTAGTTACTATACAAGTGCCAAATTTAAAAACTACAGCAGAATAATTTTTGAGGGGAAAAATGTCCTAAGAAGGGGAAATCTTAATTGAGGCGTGGGGAAAGGAAATCATTAAAGTGGAAACACTGGACTCCAGCGGGGTATCATTGTTATGGTTTTAGTCTATGTATGGTATTTTTTACTGTGATTTTTTTTTACTTTCAGTTGATATAATGGCGTCTCGTAGTTGTATAAACGTCCTTGATGAAGATGCTTGACTTCATATATAGACGACTTCATATATTTGCCATAGTTGTACTAAGCCTGTGTGCCTTAGCTGCACAAAAAAATATGCAATAACTATGTCATCAACCGTGACTAGAAGGGCTTGCACGTTTTTTTTTCTTCTTCAAACCATGTTCCTTTTTACTTTTTATAAGAATCGTTTATATTTTTGTTATATTTGTTTGAAGTTTACTTTATAATATTGATTTGTTTTTGACATGTTGACATTAGAAGATAGGTGTCATAATTTGGTTACAAAAAGTGCGATTATCTGAAAGTTCCTTAATACTGTGATTGTATGATTTTAAGTAAAAAGTTAAGATAATGTAAAACCAAATATATAAAAAGCAAATTAAACTAGCATTTAATTTAAAAAAATGGTTTATTTCCTATTATATTTACGATTTAAAACCAGGGAGTCCTGGGGACTCCACCGGGTAAAATGTGTATGTATGAAGTCACCGGGTAAACCAAGGGTTAAGTTACGCCACGGTAAAATGTGACAGTGTGAAATGAAATGAAATGAAAAGTCATTTATTCAGTCTAGGCTGTTACAAGCACTTGTGAAAGTCAAGAAGCTACGCCATCGGTTCGCAAAACTACGGCGGGAGACCTTGTACTGAGAAGAACCGGCAAGAAACTCAGCAAGGGCTGCTTTTTTCTCCCTGTATTGATATATACAGAGTCGTCAAGTTGAAAAATGACTTCAGACGATGTGAATACTGTATGACGACCTCCGTGGCCGAGTATTATGTACGCCGTGTTTCAACGTGTCGCTTACTCGGTGGTGGTACAAATCGCTGGTGGAGCAAATGATAGTATGATGAATACGAGCTTTTGTACTTAAGTCATGGATATTTATATGTATTAGTATTACTACATGAAATATACTCATATATGTATGTATCAGTATATGTATTCTATCAGGTACCCTAGTGTCCCATAACACAAGCCTTCCAGTGCTTTGGAGCTAGGCTAAATGTGTGATTGTTGGAAATAGGTGTGAGCGTTCTAAAGACGATCCGGTTTCAAGGACCGTTTGTGTTCCACGACGCGACGATAGAACCGTTTTACGTTTCGGATCAAAACAGTCTTCGTCGAACAACTAGTCCTCGGATTGTATGCACGCCAATATGTACTTTATGATGAAGTAAATACAGTCTATAATAGAACGCAATGATATGAGGTCACTTCGTTCTATGATAATTAAGCTTTGATTTTACAATAATATAATCTTTAGTGTTGAACATTTAAAGTCGATTATCGTATAACACAACATTTATTTCGATGTTTTGTCGTCTCGTTCGCAGCAACGAAACGAACGTTAACAAGATTTCATTTAGTTCAGTTTCGTTGCGTTACATTCGTTCGACCGTCGCGTGTCGTTTCGTTGCGTCACCCGGCCGCAAAAAAAACCAGTTGCGAACGAGAACCGTTTCGAAGACTAGTTTTCGTTTAAGAAAAAACGGTTGCGTTTCGTCGTCAGAAAATTTTAGAACGACCCACCGCTAGTTGGAAATATTGTTCTTTAACATTTTCGGGTGAGATATCGAGTTTTCCGTTCCTTTAGCTGCGCATAATAAATAATTGTTAGATTTTGGGCTGTGCGTTGATAGATCACCATGTCAGTCAGTCACCTTTGAGTTTTATATATATATAGATTCTAACCGTACTAAATGTATGAAACCGATACCTCTCTGACGCGTCATGGCACAACACGACGGATAAGTATATGTATTTCTGCCTTTATAGTTAGCGATTAACTGACACGTGTAGCATAGGAGAAAAACCAACAGAAAAAAATGAAAAGAAATAAATTCTAGAGTAAGATCCGAAGACTGCCAGACCTTACTTATTTTCTCATGGAGAAAATATGAATAACCAAGTAGTATTAGTGTGTACAATGAACGTATACGTCAATATTCAGGTATTAGGTGGCCCAGGCAAGTAATCATAATCAAAACATCTATTCGACACAGACATGGATAGGCTTGTTGAAAATATATCGATGTATCGATATATCGATATTTTTTGTTCGATATATCGATATTTTTTGCCGATATATTTTGTTTCGATATATCGATACATCGATACAAAATAACCAATATCGAAATTCGTATCAAAAACGATATTTTTTTAATTATTAGCGGCATATCACGATCTAACTAAATTCGTATCACGAAAAATCGTAACTGGATCTCAGATTAATGATATTCAACATATCTATGATCTGTGCTGTATTTAGTATTGTCTATGTCATCATTCGATAATAGGGTCTATTTTTAGGGAGTTAATTTTCGTTCCATTATTATTCCGCGTGTCATATTTCGTGAGCTACTGTACGATATTTTTGGGAAAATTGGTCCGATATATCGATATATCGATGTTTTTTTCGCGATATATCGAAGCCGATATCGATATATCGATATTTTTTTTAACTTTCGACATCCCTAGACATGGATACAGATTAATGTCTACACTCGTACATACATAATATATAGATGGACAACATTAAACACTTAATAACTATGTACCTGTATCCACAGTTGAGCCAAAAGGGGCCCAGTTCAACATTGTGTCAGTTTTCACTGACGCTGTTTTTCAACAAGGTCCTTTTTCTGACATGTGGATGCTAAACACTATGGATACGATTACATAAAAATAAAAAAACATTAGCTTTATAAACAACCAAAAACAATATGAATTCAAAATCATATAAACACAAACGGTTACACACAACATAAACAATGTGAAAAAATAAGGTAATATGTAAGCGTGCAACTTATTCATAAGACTCATCTAATAAGGAAGTCACATTACAAGTACTTATTATAATACAAAACAACACATATACAAAAAAAAATACAAAAAAGAAACAAATCATGAAGCATTAATATTAACCACCCATACTGCAATCAGGACACAGATGAAAGCTTATCACATCCTCAAAATGCCTTGACTTGGAAATATCGGCAGTAAAATTTTTACTTATTTTACTTACAGTCTGGGGACTGATTCTTATGTATGTTGCAGAAAATATTGTAAACACACACTTTAAATAAAAAATCATTATTCTGACGATGCAGACCTAAAAAGGCTGCGAAACGTCAATAAATAAATAAAGTTTCGTGCATTAACCCGTAAAAACTAGTTTTATTTAAGAAACAAATACACACTTTCGACATTAAAAGTGTCTGGTAAAAAAACTGCTGACAGAATGTATCTGGCTGTATAAATTTCAAATTTAAAATAATATTCTCCACGACATACGTAGGTTAGGTGAATAAAATATTTAGGTACCAGTGCCAAGCCTGATACTAAAAAAATTGGCCCACACTAATACTACTGACTTATCCATATTTTATCGACGCGAAAATAAGTAAGATCTGGAAGTCTTGATATCCTTTTTGTCCACACCCTTTGTTGTTGTAAGTGCTATATGATAAATTACCTTTTTAATGCATTTCAGCAGTTGTATATTACTTTTAACAAAAACTCTAATTATATCCTTAAATAAAAAGACGATAAATAATTACACTCAAATCAAAGCACTAGACCATAATCGAATCATCAACTGAATTAAAACTACAAAAGTAAAGAGAATTTAAATGACTACTAAGAAGGGTACATAAATTTTTCTTAGAACTTGCAATTAAGTAGAATAGAAAATGTCTACGCTCAAAAAACCCGATTAACTGTTGTCGTCTTTCTGGGTTTAAAATAAAAGAAAACTCAACTGGCTTCGTCACCCCGTTTGTAGTATAAATTATTCAAGCAAATAATGCAAACTCAAACAAAGTGTAACAAATTCGAGAGCTAGTAGTGGAAATTAAAATGTGGCAAAATATTTTTATCCCTAAGTAGCTGGAAGTTATAAATACCAAAACAACAAAACCTGTAACATTAAACTTAGACACCAGACAATACAAAATGATAGCCTATATCATCATTTACTTTACCGTAGATCGAACACGGAATATCATAGATACTGACACCATGATGATGGGAGCATAAGGCCTCAACCCCATGGGCGCTTTTATTTCGGTGGATTATATCGGATTTCATAATGCGATATCTGTTTTTAGTACATTTTGTATTAGAAATGCTTTAACAATTCAACAATGGAGATCACCCATAAAAAGCCAGGTGTTCCGTAATTTTTTTAGATTATTGTGGAAATTAGCATCGCTCCACATAAATGTTTACTATTATTAAAGGAAAAATCTAAATGATATGCCTCTTCGTAAGTATAATATCAACGTAAATTTCAATTCTTTAACTTACACTATATTTCTACGGATCACAGTAAAGACTAGCATTTAACATAAATACGCTAATTTGAAAAATGGAAATGGATATCTCTTTCCGCAAATGTTATATTTTGCATTATTTTATTAACACCTAAGTATATTACAATTTTACATTTCACAAAATTTAGGCAGTGATCAATACGTGTGATATACAATATGAAGAAACATGAATCAATCACGTCACACAGTTTATATCAATTCCTTCAAACTTGTAATCAACAATGTATATCGCCATGCACACAACGATTATGACGAACTTTCATAGTTTATTCTAAGAGGTGATTTGAAATTTACTTATAAGTTATACAGTAATCACCTCTTACTGGAAATAAAATTTATTTATTTATACAGGCAATATTATTTTATTGGATCCAATATTTACCGTGAGTTACTATTACTTCTATTGAAAATTTGATTAGGCTTCAGGTTTATTATACCAAGGCCTTTGAAATATTCAATTTCAAATCGAAAATCTACATGCAAAATATACCACCAGCGAAATATAGGACGAAATCTCAGGGAATGTAAGTACAGTCTTCGAAAATATTCACAAAACTTAAACAGTAACTTCTTCGGTAAAGCGACTCTTATCGTCTAAGTTAATAACTATAGCATGAGTCCTTGCATGACCAGATCTCACTCCACGCACAGTCTCCGTACTACCGGGGCTTGATTTCAATTCACTTGGCTTCTCAGTCTTACCGTTAAATCCGTTCCGACTGGCCACGTCAGGGGGCCGTATATCACTGCAGTTGGCTTCGCCGGATATTTTGAAAACACCGTTCTGTTTATCGTCCTTTGTTTCTTGATCGACTTTGGTTTTTGGAGAGTCTGTAGTGACATCAGTTTGACTTTGTTCAGCGTTGCTGGCTTCTGCACTTTTTGTGGGACTAAACGTTTTATGCCTATAAGCGGGGGGAGCTTCGAAAGGCAACTCCCGGCCGCTACTACTGGATTCTTCAGCTGGAGTTACAGTACACATAAGTCTGTCAGCAACCGCACTAAACACTGTGTTGAGTTTGAGAGGTGCTGAATCTGACGTTGGTGGTTTTCGGTCATGTAACGCTGCTGCGTCCTGCATCGCAGCGATCCTTTTCGATACAACAGCTCCTGTGCCACACCTTTCTTTCAGCTTATCCAACTGATTGCATATCTTTCTGAACTCCTCCTTTTAGGAAAAAAGTAGACTTTGAATCTAGGTTACGCCAATACATTTTTACAAATTTCTTTTAAATATGTTTGTTCATCTCTACAGATTTTGATGACTGTGGCATAACAAAAGGTTTGACGGTTACATACAGTTCAGTACAAATATCAGAAGGCTTAAATATCTTAGTTATTGCAAATTTTTGTGATAAAGATATTTTAGAATCAGATATAACAAAATAGCCAAATCTTACCTCTAGTTCTCTTTCGGTCATGTTGTCACAAAACTTCGTGCTCCTGTTGGTGGTCATAGTGTAGGTAGACTCGGCAGGCCGAGATCTGAACTTTCCAGTTTTTTCTCGCTCATCTTTTCCGTGCCCTTTGTACACCATATATGCCTGTTGGATATTCATTTATTAATATTATAACCCTTCCAAGCTCAAGGCGAAATATAAAACAATAACCGTTCTACAAGTTAAATTCCTTAAGCCGAGAGAAATATGAACAATAAGTCAGCTTATACGAAACAGTAAAAGTACATTAACTGACTTGATTTGTCTTTCTTGAAATACTTAAAATACAGAATCGATTGAAAAGATTTGGTAGTTTATGGAATACACATGTGACAATGACTGTATAAAGCTAATCAATATGTTTGGATACCAATAGTTTTTTTCCTTTTACTGAAATAATTTCGTTGATAGCTTTTACCGATAATATAATGTATATAGGAGAAAGTTAGCAGTTTCCGCATATACTTATTTATGCGTTTTCCCTTTCAGTACCTACATAAAGATACTTTATAGCTTGTGATCATATAAACTCCGCAGTAAAATGTTAATGTATTACCTTAATCCACCTCAATTGGAGGCTATTCGTACTCGATTCCAAATCAGACTGCTTTTAGCTAATTAAAATCTGTGTAACCGCAACAGATATCCTGGTTTATAACGGATGCTGTACATATTACTAATCCAAACTATTAATTGTGAAATGATACTGAATTGAGATGTTGATAAGAACAATTAGTCAATAATATAGGAACTACTTAAATAGTACCAACAGGCCAAGATGGTTTGGTTGAATCGGGCATTAGAGTAACGTCTGTGTATTTATTGTCAGTGAAAAAGCGAGTTTTAATTAGATATATGGCAAAGTAAACTCTATTCAGTTCTTATAACCTGATATGTCGGTTATCCTCAATCCGATAAAGTTTCTAAACAACCCCGAATTCAATCTACACGAGTCGATCTCAAATTATTCTATACAGAAGTACAAAGTTTCTCTACACACTGACCGATTTCCCCTTCTTTGGTAGCATAAAGGCTTAAGTTAGATCGACTGACCTAAAGCATTATCTATTCTGTGTCAATAGACAGCATCGAATTAAACAGGACTGCAAGAAATATTTTAATTTATCATGTCCCCAATTTTGTTTTAATTAAAATGTTGGAAAACATTTATCACGTAATAGATTAGTGACGATAGAAGTTTCGGTAAAACTGTACTTCCAGGGCCCATAAGGTGATACTTGTTTTTTTTTTGTAGAAAAGGTCTTTTTAACAGATTTTTTTTTCTGGCGCTTCGCCGGCCGCTGCCGCGGCACGCTCGCTTTGCTCGCTCGGCTCGCGCGTTATGGTCACAACACTAACCTAACCTAACCTAGTGTGAAGTATCTTGATAAGAAAAGTAAAAAATTTCAATATTTTCTAAAAAACTACCAGTGCATAAGTGTGACATTTTTTTTATAATGTGGTTAACAGAAACCTTTTTAACAACAAAAATGCGAAATTACAACCAACAAAACTGTGAAGTTTTTACTTTTGGGCCCTGGAAGTACAGTATATCCGAAGTTTCAAATCTATGCTTCATTAATACGGCTCCGATTAATTATGCTACGCTTAAATGTGTATTTTTTTTCTCAGCTCAAGTTCAATAGTAGATTAACTTCAATTTGTCATCAGAACATTGGGCCCTAAGTTCCCTTACCGTGCCTACCTTGCTCCCAAAGATGAAACACAGCAGCAAGGTTACTGTGAGCTGCGTATGGCAGAAGAATATTATATACATGAGATCAGGGTTCGCTGGCGATTGCAGGAACAACCTGAAACAAGGAACGTTGTTGATGCAATTGTAGATAAGTAGCATTTAAGCAATATTAAACTGCTGCATTTTTATATATGTTTAAAGTCAATTTTAGTAGGAAAAATTCAACGCTGTCAATGATGATTTTTTCATACAAGGTGCAGAAAATGATATAATTCCATCTTTATAGCTATTAACGGGATTGTTACCATGTACCTTGTTTTTTATGAGTCTCCGATATTTCGGCACTGTTGCAAGTGCCATGATCACAAAGTAACTGAAGTAATTGCGGGTAGATGTTATTGGCAGACATATCGGTCTACCCTCTGACGTCGTCTTTTACTGCGCTCGATACCCCTACCATTGGTCACATTCTCACTATTCACTCGCAACTGTTCCCGACACACAATACTCAAAGTATCAGATCGTGGAACGACACTTTTTTGATTTCTGCGGTTTTTGCACATACTAACCACTGGATTCCAGACACTTGACGATTTCAACCCATCCTCACGATTGATTTTTTTTTGTTTGGTTATTTCAATCGCTTCCCTGACCAATCTTGGTATATAGTGGAGACTATATCGGAGACTCATAAAAAACAAGGTACATGGTAACAATCCCGTTAATAGCTTTGATGTCAGTGACCATGAAAGTTTAAAACAATAATTCGATCATCATATAGATAGATCACCATGTCATATGTTTCTTAGCAGCAGTAGTTACTTTGAACTCATTTAATAAAAACATCTATGAAACTACTCTCTGAAAGGCCTATTGCTTACTAAATCTGGCAGTTAGTCTTGAAATTGAAAACTTAGTGTATTCTAATGAAATATCCAACATCAATGAAAATGGGCTATTAATTTTTTGTGCAATTTTTGTAGGGTGATTTAAAATTAAATTATCAAATCTCTTCTAGCAATTTTTACATAAACGAGAGAAAATATAAGAAAGTTACCTTTAAAACTACTTAATGTTGCAATAATTAAAAACCTAAGTAAGTTTCTTACTTTTTTTTTTGTACTACAACTAGTTACCCCGCCTTGAATCCGTAACTCTCTTGCTAACACTCAACTTAAAATTACCTCCTAACTAATAAGTTGTAGCGTAATGTCTAACAGCAGGCGCGACGGGTAATAAAATACTTTCATCAATTTAGTTGTTTAAAAAGCTGGTTTTATTTGAACAAATTACACGTCATATTGAAGTAGTATAAATTCCAGGTCTCTTATCATTTACAAAACGTTCAAAAATGTTATCGGATTTCCTAAACTAATTTTTGACTATGTCGCCATTTTGGAAAAGTTTAATTTTATCGCATGAACCTACAATGAATTCGTAACGTTTGCGAGTCCGAAATGTAATTGTCAAATGTTTACTGATTTTTAGTTCTCGTTACGTCGGTTGTGGTGCTGCTGTTCAAGTTTCCATACAAAATTTCGCACGCGCAAACTTTTCGAATTCGATAATGGTTCGTGCGAGGGGTACTGCACCCTACGGTGGAGTGGTATAATTTGTAGTTGCGCTTCGTAAAAAAAGGTTCTTAAATTAAACAAATTTTTGACTATATCGCCGTATTGGATAAGTTAAATTTTATCGTCCGCGTCAATATTAAAATATCTTTTTGAATATCGTAAAACATAATATTTTATCCAAAAGTATGTCCGATATCTTAGCTGGTATGACTGAGAACTCCAATATAAATAGTTTTCGCAAAGACTAACATATTGCCCCAAAGTTTGGTGAATTCTTGTCATGAACAATGTTGTCAGGTGAACTGCAAACAATATACGTGGAGACCAAAATGTCGTCGCAGCAACTTAAAATTTTGAAGTCTTCCGTACGTTTCATTATGATATGATATTCATAAGTTAGGCTTCATTTTTCTTATGTTAGGAAGGTAGCAAACAAGCATACGACTCTGAGGAGCTCTTTGGCACGGATGGTTATCGCGTTCGTTGAAGCTAAGCAACTTTTGCAGTGGTCGGTCATTGGATAAGTGACCAAAAATCTTCTATCTCGAGTTTCTCTCTGCTTCGGAAGGCACGTTAAGCCGTTGGTTCCGGCTACATATGCAGTCGTTGTCACCCGCCAATCCGCGCTGAGCTCGCGTGGTAAGTCATGGCCCAATCTTCCTATTCCATCCATAGGGAAGGCCTGTGCCTCAGCAATGGGTACATTAATGGGCTGATGATGAAGCATATGACCCGCCTGGTAAGCGGCCACCATAGCTTATACCTTTTTCTTTTTTTTTTTAATGTTGGGAGAATGCGTTACGCATACCCCGCCCTGGGTAGGTGGCGGGGTTATGTGGGACTCTTCCTCCCCCTAAATCCCGCCCATCCGCCCAGCCAAGCTGGCTCGGCGGCTGTTCGGTATGAGGGGGGGGCCCTACCCACTAAAAACCCAACAGTGTTCCCTCGTCTGCCGGAACTGGTTTTGTGGGATCCGGGTGACGCTCCACGTTACCCCTCTGCCGGGGTTCCTCCTCCTCCTGATGGTCAGGGGGACCATATCTTATACCTAATTGCCTACCCTAACCCCGTTCTCTACCCTGTGTGGAGCCCTGGAACCTAACTCACCGATAGACACGTGTTGTAAACGTAACAACATCGAAAGCTAACTTTTGGTAGCGTAATACGTTTACAAGTATTATTGTAAGTTCATAGTATTATACATTTGAAAGAAGAAAACTGGCCAAGTGCGAATCGGACTCGCGCACCGAGGATTCCGTACAAACCTGAATTTTCAAATTTTGAAGTGAAAACTTCTTTAGCGGCGTTGTACACTTTTTTTGTATGGATAAAAAATGTTAAACTCGCGTCAGGTTAAACACGTGGGCTGATCGCATCATGACACAATAAAATTGGAAAGGTTGTTGACTTTCAATAATTATATTGGACGAAAGATAGTAATATTTTATTTTTACCGTATTATAATAATAAATCTCTATCTAGGACGTCCACGTGGCAGCTTGATTGCGAAGAAAATGCATTTTTTTACAATAGATGTCGCTAGGTGCGCTTAAGTGTGATTCATGTAACTTGATTTCTTTAGAATAGATGTCGCTAAGTGCACTTAAACGTGATTCATGTAAGTTGATTTTTCTGAGAGATAAACTTTTTTAATGTAATATAAATTGTCATGTTTGTGTACGATAACGCAATAAATAAATATTGTGTTCTACCACATACATGACTGTACTTTTATACTGATAATTAAAACAATTCGTGCAAAATTATTCCCTAACCATTCCAAAATATAAAAAATTCACAACGTTAATATTCAAGTTTTCACTTCTGCCAGCACTCTCATTTTTTCTTTTTTATTATATGATGTAACTAAAAAATTACGGTTTTCGCATTTTTTCTTTTATCTGTATTATAAGACGTTACTTCGTACCAAAGGAGATTGCCCATCGTAGTATGGACTGTAGTATCGCTACGAAAAATTGTACAATGATGGTTTTTACCTTATTTTGTAGGGTCCTATGTTAAGTACAATACGCTCTGTTTTGAATTAACTGTGTTCGTGCGTTCTGTGGTTGTGTTCTATTTAACCTTTAATAGCATTGATATACCTAGTATCATTGTATCATTCAAAATTAAAGTTATGTTTGGAAGATTAATTCCGAAAATTATCAGTGATGATAGGTATCAATAACAGAGCGACTACAGCCTACAGCAGCTTCAAGCACAAATTAAAAAAAAACTCAAACACGCAAATGCGTAAGTCAACTGTAAGATCAAATAATTAAGCATTGCTACAAATAACATTATTATCTTAGCGCCTAAAACTGTTTGTTTAAGTTCAATGTTTGCTGCGTGCTGCTGAAACAGCGAACAATATCGCCGCGACAGCGCGTTATTCCAATTTGCGGGTAGTCTAATGCACCATATGGAACAACTATTGTTTCGTGGCTAGACAGTAAATTACACGCGAGTGAAGTTAGTGGCTTACATGATTTACGCCTCGTTTGCGATGAGATACGGCGCAATTATTGAAATACTAGCGGCCCGCCCTCGCTTCGCTTCGGTGTAGAGCTGAAGTGTAGACTACAGTTTTTGTTCTCAGGCTTGTATTATACACATTGACATTCATCTATGATTCTTCTTATACCTGCATGCAAAGACTCAGCCCGATCGGTTTAAAATTGACAAAGTTTCATATAAATTTTCATTCCCTATTTTATCCCCTTGGGGGTAGAATTGATCAAAATCTTTTCTTAGCGGATGCCTACGTCATAACATCTACCTGCATGCCAAATTTTAGCCCGATCCGTCCAGTGGTTTGGGCTGTGCGTTGATAGATCACTATGTCAGTCGGTCACCTTTGAGTTTTATATACATATATAGAGATGAAGGTAAAATCTGTAGAAGCGCAAAGACGCTACTTCAGCGGTCCGGCAATAAATCTAGGAATTCGAAAGTTTATCACGAAAACAAACAGCGTATGTTAATGTTTGTAAGAAACAATTCATGTCATTTTGTTACAGTTGTGAAAACGTAGCATTTGCCATTACTGGAAGTATCAAAAGTTAGTTAGTTGTTTAGAAAATTGAACTCCGCAAGTTTGTATAATTGAAAGATTTAATTAAAATGAGAATGCCTAAAGATTTAATACGTTTATAAAATATCAGTATTTCGTCACTGACAGAAATATTGCAAGCATAAAATTACTGTTTTAGTTCAAAAAGGTAGTCCATAGATAATTTTCAGAATAAATCCTCCAACCAAAATTAATCTGTGCAAGTGGGTGATTCAAGATTCATTAAGCGAAGCACTGTGTTTTCTTTAGTATTCAGCCTCCAGTAATATAGCGATGCTATATAAGTTAGGTATATTAATAATTTTATTTATACATATTGTTACGTGTCGGGATGGGGTTCGAAATTATATGCCAGTTCACGCTTGACAGTTCTTTATTCACCACACAGTTCACACGATTAACACACAATGGTAATTACCAAATACTCACTAAACACTTTATTTTACTTACTATACAAGTCTCTAAACAATCTCACTTGAACACTTTTGTTCTACTTAGATCGCCTTTGGATTTGCTCCGAAATCGCTGTTGAAACTCAACTGTCTCTGCGCGGCGCCAATCGCGCTTATATACGCCGATCGACGCATTCTAGAAAGTACCTGTTAAATTGAGAATTACCTAGCACCCGCGAGTACGAAGTACCTACTTATACCTACGCAGGTAACGCGCATAACTTGTAAACAAGTGCAGATGTCGTTGCACTTTCTCTCGTAAGCCGCACTGCATAAGGCTCATTTTAGAATGAGCTGCATTACTCGACCTCTATCGCGACCCGCGGTGATCAGGCAAATTCGATCTCTAGCACTTTCGCGGTTACGTTTCGAGAGCGTTTGTGACAATATTATAATAAGTACAATTTCTGGAATCACACGGCGTGGTTTATATGATCTGTCAGAAGTAAATAGAAATTTTGTTACTGGGTGCGAAATAATATCGGATAAGGTGAAATAAAACATTTATCTTGGTAAATAAATATTGCCAGATGGGAATGAAACCCATGTTACTAGAAGAGCGATGAATTATGAATGTTGATGGATGAATAGGAAGAAGGTGATGGTAACCGGCCAAGTGCAAGTCAGACTCGCGTCCGAGGGTTCCGTACAGACCTGTAGGTATATATTAATTATAAAAATAAAATGATCAAAATTCTTAGTTCACGGAAAGTTGGTACTTAATTCCATTAGCTGTGGTTGAATTTCGGGGTAGTTTGGGGGGAGGGGAGGGGCGGCTACTTTCTTCTCGAGTTCTTTTCGTTTCCGCCAAAAAAGATTTCGTGAACGTGTTTCTTATAATTAATACTTTGCGTGACAAAAATTTCAGCTTCCTACTCAACCACAGCTAATGGCTGAGCTGAGCTCGAAAATTTGCCGAAATTTGCGGCATAAACGGTTGTATCTTTTGATTGCTCAAAGTTTCAGCTCGCTGACCTTCAGCTACAAGGGACAGTAGACTTCAGTATTTGATATGAATTTCAGCTTGATACCTCCACGCGTTCCTGAGAAAAAGGGTCTTGACAGACGGACAGACGGACAACAACGATGATCCTATAAGAGTTCCGTTTTTCCTTCCGAGGTACGGAACCCTAAAAATGGAAAGATTCTTGTGGGAAATCATTTATTTATTTAATAGTAGGTGCCCACCAATTCGTCTGCGTGGAACAATTGGTTTCCCATACAAACTTTGAAACCCTACTTTACCCCTACAGGGGGTGAGTTTTGGAAAATCCTTTCTTAGTGCACGACTATATCATAATAGCTATATGTGTGTTAAATTTCAGCGCAAACCATTTAGTGGTTTGAGTTGTGCGTTAATAAATCGGGCCACCGACCACAACCACAAAACGCCGCCACCGGCATATTTCTTGTAGTTTTCATACATTTTATATGGACTCGCCACACACGGTACGCCGGTGGCCGCCACACGCTACAAATCGTCGTTGTTCGCTTCTTGTGGCCCGCACCGGCCACTTAATGCGCCGATACAAAACGCCGCCACACATCACTCGCGCGATTTCCCACCCCTCTCTCCCTTGCCTAAGTCGGCTGTTGTCGCGCGCTTCAGCCACTTTAATAGCTGCTTCTAGCTGCTCGTGACGGCGTTTGTGGCTGTGGCGTGTGGCCCGTGTGTGGCGACACTAAAATATATAATGGAGCTGGCAGCGGACAGCAGATCATGATAAATTACATTATCGAGTAATTAAATCAAGGAAATTTTGTTGGAACAGAGGATGTAGTTCAATAGGGATGAGGCCGATGGATAAACTTCTATTGGAAAGATGGATAGATTTAGGGTAAGATGGCTAGTTCTAGTAAAAATGTATGGAAATAAGCCTATAAAATATTGAAAAAATAAAAAAAAATGAGATAAATATAAATGTTAATCCATTATTTGAATTTTATTATTGATTAATATTTTAAATTCTCTATTGAGAGAAATTAAAATTTCGAAAATTAAGTGACAATTGGGGATTAATCAAAATGAATAGTGAATATTTATTATTTAAATTTAACTTTATCGTTGTCTACAGGTAGATTATCAAAAAGTATTGAAAACGTACCTTTTCCTTTCTCACATAATCAAAATGCTACCGAGATATATTGATTTGAAATGTAGCATGACGTCACGTCTTGAAACACTTTTAACTTAGAAGTGGCGTCACGAGCTCTCACTCCCAAACTTTGGCAGTATTTTTTTTTTTGGTGGAGAAAAGAAAAAAATATGCGTCCATTATTGTTGATAATCTAACTGACGAAATTTATAGAATTACATTTACTCCGTCATCACCCACATTACCTAACTTAAAAAAGTTTAAATCTAAAGAAAATTTTACTAGAAAAATTCCACGCGGAACAGCCTCGGGACTTGAACCTGCACCCTTCGCTATGCGGGCGAATGCACTGACCATTATGCTACCGCGGCCCTGACGGTCGTGCCGAGTTTTCTCTAGACTTTCTTAAGCTGTAAGGCAGCGCCATCTCTTCGCATTGTAAATACCCCAAAACGTCAACGTCAATACCTTTACAAGTATTAAACATTTGAAAGACGAAATAGCAATTATAGTTAAATTTTTTTTGAGCATTTAACTGCTTGATGTTTAAATCTAAAGAATAAGTTATCAAAAAAGCATACGTATCAAAATGTGTTTAGGACAATTTTCTAAGTTAAAATTAGATTTTACGTTGAGCACATCCCAACTCTCAGCGCTACAAGTATCTCTTCGTATTCAGTGAGTGGAGGTCTCAACTTTCATTTTCGTTCAGATCCAACATCTAAAATTCAATCAACGTAATGTTTCATTTTCTTGTAATTCTGGTTTCAGAATATTAACGGCTTGTTTCAACATGGATATACTTGGAACGTGCAATCTAGCCTTTCGCGTTCCTCAATTTTTAATCTGTTTTGAATAAAATATAAAAAAAAATACGTGTGGCACTCGGGGACTACCACGGTAAAGCTATTGCATAGCATTTTTTATCAACTTATGCAATTATAATTATTTATTTATTTTATTTATGCAGTAAAATATGTATAAAAAGGGGGGGAAAATAATAAAATCATATGCACTCTTGTCAGCTTAGTTTCGTTATGGATTTTTTTGATTCGGTTGCCGCGCTCAAAGCCCGCGATAAAAGCTATCGCTAGCTAGATAGAGCAAAGCTAAAGCTAACTAGCTATACAATAGCTTAATAAATATTCTTTGATTTGCATGCACACCACCCATTTCGTTAGTTAACCGCAATAACTACATTATTATTAGTGAAACAAATACATCATCATCATCATCATCAGCCTAATAATGTCCCCACTGCTGGGGCACAGGCCTTCCCTATGGATGGAACAGGGAGATTGGGCCATGACCCACCACGCGGGCCTAGTACCGATTGGCGGGAGCTAACGACTGCAGATTCAGCCGGAACCAACGGCTTAACGTACCTTCCGAAGCACGAAGGAGCTCGAGATAGTAAAATTTTGGTCACCCATCCAATGACCGACAACTGCGAAAGTTGCTTGACTTCAGCGATCGCAGCTGAACGCGCTTACCACTCGCGCCATTGAGCTCCTCAGTAAAGTAAAACAAATACGAACAGCCGGAATAAAGAACTTAAAATGTCAATTGTGTTGTGAAAGTTCCAGTTTCTGGTGTTCTTCTACTAACGTGCATAGCAGATTTTTAGCTCAAATTGGAGCGAGGAGAGGGAAGTAACCTCCACCTTACAGAAGACCACAGTAAAATAACACTTTGGTGGTGTTGTGTATATATCGGTGAGTATAAGTTGCGGCACGAAACTAGCGTTGACCGTTATTGCGCAGAAGTAAAAATTAAGATGTCTTAGGGGGAAACGAGGTGCGCGGGTGGGCGTGCGTTGCGCCGATTGGCTCTCCAGTCGTACCCATGCGCAGCTAACCCCTCCGCGTTTCGTTCAGCGCTAGAGTTATGTGCCGCGACTTGTAAAGTTCCAGGGATTGGGCGCAGGTGATATTTTTGGTATCGTAAGCTACTAAAGGTTATGCTGGCCGTTTACAATCAAGGCCATGCGCTTGTTTGCTACCCTTTTTACATAAATAAAAGATAACGAACGGCCAGTTCGTTATATGGTAGCGATCCTGCTTCAGCTTGTAATAACATTCTTTGCTCGACTGGATTATGATCAGCAGAAATATTGGTTCCTGACTAGTTTGGGAAGAAATTATTGTCTCGTCAGCACTACTTAAAATAATAGAAAAAAAAACCTTAATTCAAGGCAATCAATAGTAATTGAATACTACTAGATTTGAAAACTTTTACTTATTGCGGACTGATTTCGGAGATGACTTATCTCGGATAACACAGCTGTCATAAATTCTGAAATGCTAAGCAGGACAGTTGGAGTAGAAATAGCTTGAGCCATGAATAATTCATAACCACGAATCTGATTAATATTATAGAAACTTCAATGAAAAAATTTAAATCAGAATTTAACTTCTGACGCAGACTATTTTACAAAATGTTCTTGATTAAAAGGAACTTTGTTTTGATATTATCTATGTTTAGTCAAATGATGTATTAGGACATGCGACTTTGACATTGGTTTAGAGGCCCATGTACGAATTTTGACAGCGGTTTATATTACGGAAAGCTCATCGCATTTTCAGTTAATATAAAAACTAAACAGCGCCCTTACCGGACGAAGGAACAAACTAGTTCCGTACTAAATTTGACGATACAAGTACGATCTGACAGAGTTCGTACTAAGGCCTCGGAAAAAGAAGGTAAGTAATAAACCTGCTAAATGCTTACACCCAGATACTCCGGTTTAACCACAATTTGAACTTTGGCGATTATTTTTTCAATAAAGCAAATCATTCCCTAAAGAAGTATCCTACTGATCAATCCACATTGGGCCTAGTGTGAAATGGGCCCTGAATGGAATGAGTCCAGTTCATAATGGGCCCCGAGGGGTATAAAGTCCAGTGCGGAATGTGCCCAGTGGGGATTGGGTCCAGTGCGGATTGGGTCCAATGTGGATTGGGCTAAGTGCCCTCCCCTATGTCATTGCTACCCAAGGGAACTTCCATACAACTTTATCACTCTTTGGATTTAATTTACACACACGAATAATGGGCGATTGAGTGAACTCGCGCACGATCATAGGCACGCATCCCTTTGAACTACCGACAATTTACCGATTGCACACGATTACAGGCGATGATTGCCACTCATGGACGATTATGCTCTCTACGTGTGTCTACAATCGCCCATGAAGTGAAGTAAAGAGGGGTCATAAAATATGAATGCTTTTTTGAAAATTAGTCATTTGTTTAATGGTTAGCGTTCTGCTTTCAGTTAATTTGTGCGTTATTCGTCATCATGGATACATTGAAAATTCGAGTGATTATGGAGTGTGATTACCGTCGTGGCAAATGAGATGAGCATTACTGCAGATATGTACTGTGAACTGAACACAATGGTGGAGAAACCCGCACATCTTCAACAAGCTTTGGTCAATCTTTCGGCTCCGCTGCTCCTGCGCGACAACGCGCGACCTGATACTGCACAGCAGAGGGTGTCCAGGTTATAAGAGCTGGAGTTCGAAGTTCTCCGTCATCCACCGTACTCAGCAGACCTTGCCTCTACAGACTTCTACTTTTTCCAGAATTTGGATAACTTCTTAACGGGGAAAAATACAATAACCGAGAGGCAGCTCAAAATGCCTTTATATAATTAGTTCCCATTCCCGACATTTGTCCAGCAGACCTATTCAAAAAGGGCATCAGTAAGCTACCACTACGTTGGCAAAAATGCATTGATTGCATTTGGGTAATTACTTTGATTAATAAAAATAAAGAATATAAGGGCGTTAAATTATTTAATAAAAAACGGCAATTGCATAGGTAAAGCTATGTATATCACCCAGGATGGTGAAAGGATTCTAACGATACCGCATACATCTAAATCGGTTCAGGCGTTAGGAAGTTATGGTGGAAAAAAACACTCTTTTTTGGACTGTCGCTTAAAAAACAAAAAATATAACTTTGTGTATTTCACCCCCGCAATACTATTCCTATTTTTCAAGTAACCTAATCAGAGATCAAATTGTTTACTTTATAAAGGTACTAAGGAATTCGGCGGTAATAAAATGCCCACGATGAATGATGAATTCAAATAATTGAGTATCGCATAAAGTAAAAGATTATACAGCTAAAGATTATGGATGATCATAATTCTCCGTGACATTTCGTGACCTTTACGCACGCGGTACTGCGGAATGAATCTGCCTTCCCATTTTATTGTTCCGATTCTAATTTGGGAAGACACTTCATCTCCGCAGTGTTTGGTCCCGGCATAATTCTATTTGGTTTGCAACGTCGAAACAAAGTCCCTGTGTAATTATATCAATTTCTCGACAATCCGTAATCCGGGGTTATCCTATTAGGCAAATTGAAATTGGTCCTGTAATATGTTTGAGTAAGTACGAATAATTCGCCAGTTAGGTAACGACTGATTAAGTATATTAACTACGGAAGGTACATTGCTTTGATATCTTAAACTACCTACAACAGATCCCGTGGCTGTTCTAAAGTTGGCCCTCCAAATCTGAGGAAATTAACTGCTTTTTCTTTCGACTTGATTAAACTAGAGCCGTAATGATTTGTTTAAAAGCGGATTTAATTCATTTATAAATGAAGAGCCTGTATGTTGCACTAACGACCGCACCCGGGGACGCCAATGACATTACCAATCCTTGCGGTGACGGAGAAAGAATACAACTCACCGTCTCTTCTCTTCCCGTGGGTGTCGTAAGAAGCGACTAAGACATATCGGAGCTTCCATCCGCTCTTCTGGTGGTAGGGTGCCTAACACCCGCCTGGTTTGTTACCACCGTGCGCATGGTGAAAAACCCGTGAAGTGCTTTCGCGCGGTTTCGGAGTCAGCCAGCGTACAACCAGAGCTCGAGTGGGGGTTGCCGTGACTGATTCGGTCCAGGGGAGGCATTCGTCGAACCGATGCCGGGAGGACTGCATCGACCCGCCGGCCAGGGAGACCCGTAGAAACGGTTGTCCCGCTGGCCGCCTGTGGCACAGTACAGGGGCCCGAGCGTTCCTAACCAGTTCGCGAGGCTGCCCCATCATGTCACGCATAATCTCGGGATGGATCGTAGTGCCGGTTGGTGACCGGGGCGTGGGGTCCCGGCGGCCACTTCCGGGGGGGGGGGGGGGGGGGGCTGTAGGGGCCTTTCAGTCCGGCGGGTTAGCGTATATCCTCTGCAGGCAATTTGAGGTCGAGTTCTGCAACATACGCGGACTCAACTCTAACCTCAACCCTGTCCACCACCATCTAGAGACAGCAAGGCCAGCATTGTTGTTCCTGACGGAGACACAAATACCTCCGCCTGCTGACACAGGCTACCTCAACTATTCCGGCTACGTGCTTGAAATAGGTTACACAGAAAAACTAAAAAAAATCCAACACACACAAATTAGCCTCGTCCCCAAAGTAAGCACTGTGCTGCAAGGCTTGTGTTATGGGATACTAGGGTAAAGGGTAGAATACATACAGTATATGTATATATATACATATATAATTATATTTATATAGAAATACGTAATCAACATCCGTGACTGGAGTACAAATTCTCGTATTCATCACACAATTATCTGCCCCAAACGTGCTTTCGAGACCTTTCGACACCCGGGATCTTTCGAGTAAGCGACACCTTGAAACACTGCGTTCATACCACTAGGCCATGGAGGTCCTTATATATACTAGTTACTTTCAACTTTTTCACATTATAAAAACATTTAATACCTTAGAACGATTGTATTTGAAATTATTAATGTCCATTTTTTCATTCCGAGAAAGTTTTTTGTAGACGTATACAAGATTAAAAATTCACAAACTCTTTAAAAAGGGTGGTTTCAAATTCTATTACTTCGTCTTTGTCCTCTTTATAATGAATGACAGTGAGTAAGCACAAAAAACGGGGTCTGCTCTTTCCCGAATATTTTCGGATAAAATAAACAGGTAGGCAGATAATTAGGATACTTCTTGATCTATACTTATAATAAATCTGTAGAAAGGTCAATTCTGTACATGAAATATATTTTCAAAATAACTATCAGGGGGTGATTAGTGGTCGATACTGATGCCAAAAATGCAATCAGTAAAATTTTTGTCTGTCTGTCTGTCTGTGTGTATGTTCCTTATAGAAACAAAAACTACTCGACGGATGTTAACGAAACTTGGTACAATTATTCTTCATACTCCTGGGCAGGTTATAGTATACTTTTCATCACGCTACAATCAATAGCAGCAGAGTAGTGAAGGGAAATATTGGGAAAACGAGAGAAGTTACTCCATTTTTTAAGCTTCCGTCGCGTGTGCAGCCTTAATAAGTTACATAGAAATCATGTATGACTTAATCATTGTTTATAGCACAAGCCTGAGAACAAAAACTATAGTTTACACTACAGCTCTACACCGAAGCGAAGCGAGGGTGGGCCACTAGTCGATAATAATATCATAAAGAAAGATCCATCTTGCAGAAGAGTCTTACTGTAGAAGTTTAACAATTATTAAATTTCAAGTGATGCCTTTGAGTGCAGATCTTATATAGGAAGAATTATTAGATTACTGGTTGTTCTTGCCTTGTTTTAATCCTATCAAAATTTAATATAACAAGCAGCAAGCATTTTGGAGCTGCCTCTATTGATGTTTAGTGTAAAGGAGGACCAACTGACCAACATGTCACGATTTATCATACCAGCACGAATCCAGTGCATAGCATCATTTGGTTTGAAAATAACTTCATGACAAAATAAATAACTAAAATTCATATTCGAAGCTAACTTTACGCCGGTGTCTGTATTAAAGTCTGACTTCCCGAGCGGAATACTAAGTGCGAGTTGCACCAACTTACTTTTCAACTTTAACTGTTCAGTTAAAGTACCAGTTAGATAATAAATGGTTTGCACCATTTGACGATAGTCAAAATGAGGTCATAATTTGACAGTGACAATTTTATTGATTGTCCAAACGAGGCTTGTTAAAGTTAAAGTTAAATAGAGTAAAATTTAACTTTAACTACCTCAGTAGCTCCGTGGCAAAACTCACATAGGTACACCTAAGAATATTTTTTACAACTTTGTTGTTGGTATTTCTCGGTTATATATTCCGGGAAGTTGATAAGCGAACCGAAAGGCGAACCGTTTTTATATGTAACAAACTATTCAATGTACTATACATATTGCACACCGTAGCTGTTACTGAAAAAACGTGTGTTTTTTTGAAAAAAGTTCTTCAATGGTGGATATATTTTCAAGTGGTTTTTAGCTCTTCAGTAGTCTTCGTTGGAAATTAATTTTCTACGTCGGCTATCAAATTATTCTAGAAAACTACTCACATGGATATATTGAGGAAGACAGATAGTAGGAACTCGTTGTAGATGGCCATGGAGATGAAGCGGCTCTCGTTGAACTCGGAGGGGGCCTTCCGTACCATGATGCACAGCCTGATGCCCCACACTAGGAAGATCACCTCCACTGTTGGGAGTAATCATAAATAAATAAATATTTTTAACACACACCAATTAGCTTAGTAGTACAGTCATAAACAGGTAGGCAAAAAACGGGTCAACCTCGGAATGAGAGGTAATGAGCTGAAAATTTGTATGGACCTTTGTTTTGGCATTCTAAGTGATGTGTCAAAAGTCTCATATAACCTGGTGCCGGCGACTTCAGATATTCATAGTCAAAGGTCCGAAAAGTCAATTTTTCGCAAATATGTCGCTTTCCGTGCATTTAATCGTATTTGCACCTATTACAAAAATTGTAAATCATCAAATTCTATACAATATTTGTTTCATTTTTTTTTAATACTATTAATCGTTTTTGAATCAAAAGACCAAGATTCGGATCTACAACACAGTGATTAGACCGATCTTGATGTACGGTTGTGAGGCTTGGACGCTAACCCTTAGAGAGGAGAATAAGTTGCTTGTCACCGAAAGAAGGATTCTGCGGAAGATCCTGGGGCCGACTCAAAGAGAGCATGGCAGCTGGAGAGTGCGGACGAACATCGAGCTGGAAAATCTAGTGTCCGAGCCCAACATCTAGGAGAAATTAAAGCAGCTAGACTTCGCTGGCTCGGGCATGTAAAGAGAATGGGAGAGGATCGAGCCGTGAAACGGGCGTATTTGGGGCGACCGATAGGACGACGGCCCGTTGGACGTCCCAGATACCGCTGGAGCGACGAGGTGCAGAGGGACTTGCAGTCTTTGGGTGCCGACGGCTGGCGGGACCTAGCCCGGGATTGCAGAGCATGGCGTCATCTTGTGTCGGAGGTCAAGATCCACTTTAGATCGTTGCGCCCCAGCAGTAAGTAAGTAATCGTTTTTGGGATAGAGCGTGGGGAGCGGGGAGCAACACTCAGCCATATATGGCGTAATGCAAGGTCCACAGCGAATCCCTGTCAATAGTACCTACGTTTTTTGTAAAGTTTAATTCATTCTAATTCTTGTTTATAAATATGACAGTTAAACTTCCATGGCACACTATAGTGTTCCTGCACTATAGTAATTTATGTTATTAACTAGATTGCTACCATGTACCTTGTTTTTATGTGAGTCCCCGATATTTGCAAGCTCCGTGATCATGGAGTGATCATCATGTTTGATCGTTCTGAACTGTTCTGAGCTTAAGTGGAAACGCAGCATAAAAGGTAGTGCGGAAACAATAGTGACAGATTACCAGCCCATCTTACTTAGCTTACGTCAGGTTCCTAATATTATCTATTCGTTGATATTTAGGACCTCGATGGCGCAGGTGGCTAGCGCGTTCGATTGCGATCGTTAAAGTTAAGCAACTTTCGCAATGGTCCATCATTGGATGGGTGACCAAAAAAACTTCTATCTCGAGTTCCTCCGTGCTTCGGAAGGGACGTTAAGCCGTTGGTCCCAGTTGTATATGCAGTCGTTAACATCCGCCAATCCGCGCTGGGCGCGTGTGGTGGGTCATGACCAAATCTCCTTATTCCGTCTATAGGGAAGGCCTGTGGTCCAGCAGTGGGGACATTAATAGTGTGATGATGATGTTGATATTTGATGTCGCCTGCTAGTCTTACGCATGGGAGACGTGCGGGAGGAAGGACCATCGAATCAAGGACAAGCAGTTCCTGACACTCCACGCACAGCCTTGTACGGGGCCCAACCACGTTCAGATTTTTATATTAATTTATGACCACGACGTCGCTGTTTTGTAATCTGATTTCTTGTCATCAAACTGGTATACAGTTAAATGGTACTGGTATAAAGTTTCAACGCTATAGATGCACTGATTTAATTATTTATTGATGTTTCGCATCCTCGGAACGTGTGTTAGTTTACAGTAGTTAGGGTCTAATGAATAAACTCAAAATTATAAAAATAATTGAATTAAGAACTTTATTGATTAAAATAAGCTAATAAATTCATACATGGACAATAAAGTTTTAAAATCTTGCAATGAAATATCCGAACGCTCAATAAAAGTCTTTCGAAGGTAGCTACAAAGTAATAATATATCATTACTAGCTGACCCAGCAAAGTTCGTACCGCGGTAAAAATAGGGGCAGTTGGTAGAAGAGAAAAAGGGTTGTGTGCATTTTTAATACCACATTTTAAAAAATAAATATTATGGTGGTAATATAGAGTTCTATAAATTTCCTGGGATAACATTCCTCCTAACCCATATGAGAACACTACGTACAATACTTTGAATTTTGGCGTGAAGGCGCATACTAGGTTTCAGAACACTACGTTATAATGTGATTCAAATAAGAATAGGAAAGCCAATGACCTCTATCTGTCAAATGTCGCTTGAAAAGTACGGTTTTCGCAAAAAAAACTTGGAACCCTTTTTTAGCACTCCTCTAATTCAAGAATAAAAACCAAATATTTGTACACAAACAATAAGAAATATTGATAATTAATATCGGTTGACATTTTTTTTCACTTATTGAGCTTTGGTCATTAATGGTTGATAACCTAAATTGTCAACCAAATGTCACTTTGCGTTCAAAAATTCGATTTTAAACTTTCGTTTACATATAGGATGCATGTTCGTATGTGACCTAGTAATAGTGCATGATTATTCATAACTACTGCGGCGGTAATGCAGATATGAGCGGAAAAGAAGAGTTAGATTCTGATTAATGTTTTTTCTCACAGTCTTAATAAATAAATATTATTAAAAATCGGTGTTTTTTTTTCTCAATCTTAGTAAATAAATGTTATTAAAAAATCTGATGCTTTTTCTCACTTAAACTTAGTAAATAAGATTTATTAAATAAAATCTTTTTTTGCTCACTCTACCTATTTGGTTTGAATTGACAGCTCATCGCAATTTGGCGCCCAGTCAGTCCTATTCTTAATTGAATCGCATTATACAGGTGGACCACCATTATCACTTAAGGAAATGATAAATAGTTAGTAGGCGATTCTCAGACCCACGGAATAAGCATATAAAATTTCATAATAATCGGTCTGGAATTTTCTGAGGAATATGCTAACTTACATTGTGACACGAGAATTTTATATATAAGATAAATCATTATTAAGAAGCATCCTATAAAGGATGTGAAACGTCAATAAATAAATAAATCAGTGCGTCTATACCGTTGAAACTTATTTTATTTAATAAGTGGTGTGCGTGAAACCCTAAGAAACAAATATGATATACAGTACAGTCCCCATAGGACCCTTCTCATTGATCCGGCTCGAAGGACCATTGTAAAGGCAGCAGGTGTCACATTGTTTGTTTCACTTTTGCTTTCAGTCCTCTACGTGAGATCTTGTTTACTAAAGTACTCAAAATGCTTTTATTAAATATTCTCAATTATTAGTTTATTCTGAGCAACCTAAAGATGCTAGTGCCACTACGATGTTTGCATTAAAATTATTTATAGTCCAGGCAACGAAAAGGTATAGAGGGAATTGCTTAGAACACAATTTTTGACTTCGTGACTTTGTTAGGACTAGTTAGGAGGTAAACAAATCAAAAGTCCCCGCCCGTAGCCCTTAAGCCGGGGGGAGGGGGGGGCTTGAAGGTCCCATTATTAGGTTTTTCGCATATATCTCGAAAACTATGCATCCTAACGACATGAGACTTTCACAAAAGTGAAAGCTGATTAAATTTGCTACAAGTCTTATTCAGTCAAATTTTTTGATATCTTGTATAGTTTTCGAAATATCCGCTCTTGAAAGTCTGTAATTATGGAAAAAAAATTTGTTCCCATTTTTGCTCTATTTGACCGGATAACTCTTCAACAATGCACCCAAAAAATAAATGCCGGCCGTAGGGTTGTAGAGCATTAAATTATCTTCAATAATAGAAACAATTGCCTTTTTTTTTTTTATTTAAGGACAAAATTGTTAGTGTAGTAGACGTATGGGGGCGGTACGGTGGGCACTAGGCCGCGTACTCAGCCCCCACGCGCGGGCCGTCCTGCGCACGTCTGTGGGGTCCTCGCGATACCCCGGGAGACCCCTGCCGCGGAACCTCGGCAAGGCCGGGAGGCTGCTAGGTGCGGAGACGCGGAAGAATCCCTAAACGGGGATTCCGCGGCTTCGCACTAAGCAGTTTAGAGGGTGTTCGCAGGGTTTTTTAGCGGATATTATGCCGTATAGCGCCCGTAAGGGTTACGGGGTCCTCAGTGGGCAGCCACTGCTGGGGCTCGTAAGGCTTGCGGGAGCCAGGTGTGAGGTCCATAAGTAAAAAAGAAAGTAAATTAGTGTCATTGAGAAACTGTAATTATCTAATAATAATATCTGTAATAATGATATCCGCTCTTGAAAATCTGTAATTATAGAAAAAAAAAATGCTTTACATTTATGCTCTATTTGACCGGATAACTCTCGGATAACTCTTTAACGATGCACCGATGTCTAAATAGCACACATGCTCATTTTAGAATATGTACTTGTTGGCCCACTGACCAGGTTCTTCACACAATCCAGAAAATAAGTTTAAAAAAACTGCAAGAGTTAACTACTTTATGCAAAAAAGGTTATTATAAATTAGATGATTATTTAAATGATAAGATTGTCTGGTGTTGTATTGGTCCAGCTCAACACAAAAAGTAGTATTAAGAATGATTAAAATTATAAAACTGGACTTTAAAAAAAATTGAGACGGTAGGGCCCTGTGCCTCTGGTTTTTTTCCGGTTCTCATTGGCTATACAGGTACGAATACGGCAGCAGTTTTCGATACAATTCACTATGACGTGCAAAAAGAGATTTGTAAAAAAATCCAATATAGTTAATTTCTTGCTCTTTTGGGGTGGGAAGGACCTTGATCCTCGTCTTCGTTTACATTTTCTTTGTCTGTGTCATTTTCTCCATCGGAACCCTGTAGGGAAACGGTCAGAGGATCCTCCTGTTCTTCTTCACCTTCGGAGTCAACTTGAGGGACCCCATTCAAGCAGTTCCCCTGGCAATTTTGGCACGCTGGGGAACATTTGAGGCTTGCTTTTTTGCAGCCGCACTTCGCGCTTGCACAGTCTTTCGTGCATCGACAGAAAATCATTTTTAGAATCTCGTCCGGTGCAGCTGCTAACTCACTGTGCACTGGGGCCAGACAGTCGTTTTCAATCTTAGTCTCCTTTAGTCAATACGTCTACTACCCTTTTTTTTTATACGCAGGCAAAAAATACTATTTACAGACGACGTCGCCTTTAAGAGGCACACCGCCGAACGGACCTCACACCTGGCTCCCGCAAGCCTTACGAGCCCCAGCAGTGGCTGCCCACTGAGGACCCCGTAACCCTTACGGGCGCTTTACGGCATAATATCCGCTAAAAAACCCTGCGAACACCCTCTAAGCTGCTTAGTGCGAAGCCGCGGAATCCCCGTTTAGGGATTCTTCCGCGTCTCCGCACCTAGCAGCCTCCCGGCCTTGCCGAGGTTCCGCGGCAGGGGTCTCCCGGGGTATCGCGAGGACCCCACAGACGTGCGCAGGACGGCCCGCGCGTGGGGGCTGAGTACGCGGCCTAGTGCCCACCGTACCGCCCCCGTACGTCTACTACACTAACAATTTTGTCCTTAAATAAAAAAAAAAGGCAATTGTTTCTATTATTGAAGATAATTTAATGCTCTACAACCCTACGGCCGGCATTTATTTTTTGGGTGCATTGTTGAAGAGTTATCCGGTCAAATAGAGCAAAAATGGGAACAAATTTTTTTTCCATAATTACAGACTTTCAAGAGCGGATATCTCGAAAACTATACAAGATATCAAAAAATTTGACTGAATAAGACTTGTAGCAAATTTAATCAGCTTTCACTTTTGTGAAAGTCTCATGTCGCTAGGATGCATAGTTTTCGAGATATATGCCAAAAACCTAATAATGGGACCTTCAAGCCCCCCCTCCCCCCGGCTTAAGGGCTACGGGCGGGGACTTTTGATATGTTTACCTCCTAACTAGTCCTAACAAAGTCACGAAGTCAAAAATTGTGTTCTAAGCAATTCCCTCTATACCTGTTTTTGAGCATTCGTTGCCTGGACTATTAGTGTTGTTCAAATTTAATGAAAACTTTTGAACTGGCCGACCGTAATTGAGTTCATAATACAAATAAAGTTCCTAATTAGAAAATATATCTTTCTTAATTAAGTATGAGCCGCTAATTCTAGGCGTACGGTTTGATTTGGGGCTCCTCAATGCTTCCCATAAAATATTTTGGCCGAGCCCGACAAGAATCTGACTGATGAAAGAGAATGGTTGTCTGAAATTTCTGTTAAGACTTCTAATGTTAATAAATCAAAATCGCAGCGAAGTTTTGACTTATCCCTTAATTATCTCCGTTTGATTTGGACACGTCAAACAAATATGATTTGGACTTAGTAATTTAAAAAGTTTGGGAGGTTGTTATATTTACATATTTCGTATTGCCAGCCAAGTAAAATGGAATATTATTGAGTATAAATATATGACATTAACGATTTCGTGGAATCTGAAACCTGCAAAAGGTAAATTAGCTTATATATATCTAGTGTTAAGCGTTTGATCTAATACTACAGAAATAAGTTTTTACTAACGTAGTTTTCTTTTTTATATCTGTACTGAGGTGCAACCTAATTTCCCGAATCACTATCCCAATTTCCCGAATCTTATCACGAATTAAATTCCGTAGGTACACTCGCGGAAAGACCCGCTCTGTCACCCATAATGCCATAATCGCTTGCGGTAGCGGCTCAGTAAAAATTTATTCATAGACATGTAATTATCGCTGTCTTACTTTATCGTATAGCGCTGTCGCGATCACGATGCGGATGACAAATTGCAACTAAAACAAATGCAATTCAATTCATTATTCAATCAATGAAATACTCTCTGTCTTACTTTTGTGCGGCGGCCCGGATTGGCGCGTCCGACGCGAAGGCGGGGCGTAGTAAAAACTACTGTAGAAAACCGTTCAAAGCATTTTGTTCGCCAAGTGCCAGAGCGCAAAATTCCGCGATAGTACTCGTACCTTGATATTATAATCTAATTGATTGGCTTAGCTTCAGCTAAGTACCTGAAACAATCGACTACGCCAATCTGTGCCGGCATAACATTGAGAGCTGCCTTTATTACGTAACGTTACAGAACTGTTTACAAAAGATGGATGCACGATTTTTTTTTATTGGTATCCGTTTGCTCGGTTATGAGCAAATCTCTCGCTTTTAGGGTTGAGAAATTTATTTTCATGTTTTTCACTTTATGATATTTAGTAATGGTTTTGAATTTACACCTCTAATATATAGATAAGTTTGTAGACAAATTATTCATTTCAGACATAAATGAAGCCTGGGTGTGCAGGAGAACTCGAATAATAAGAGGAAAATCAACCGGTTTTTTTTTTCGATCTTCCGGCCGTGATTAACTAAGTAGATGGCAACACAGCCGTAGGGGATATACTAGTTTTACACAAAACTTGTAGAAAACTTGTTGTGACATTCGTTTACACTGCATAGACAATGAGTATCTAAGTATAAATCACTATTTACTTCAAATATTTTCTGTATCCAAGAAGGTTGATGCAAGTATCTCTTATCTATTAGACAAGTCCGTTTGTCTGTCTGTGGTGCTGTTTCAGCGGCCAAACCGTAAGAGACAGATAAAGAGAATATTTAAGTTATAAGTTAAAAATAGTCTGATAAGACTACAAACCGGATTTGAGTAACGTAGCACTTCTGGTTTTCGAGAAATCACGAATTTCAAACGAAACCACACAAAATCTCCAAAGTTCTCAATTAATTAAATACATTTTTTTTAAATCAGGTTTTGGTGAACATTTGGTTCACTGGTTTGCTAGTTGAATACTATATGTTTTATACATGTATTTAAGTGTAAACAAAGAAATAAGGCATTGTGTACAATTTTTTATATACATGTATTATATCTTGGTGTAAACGAGGAGTTATAAAACAAGGTTAGAAGTAAGTAAAAAAATTGAGATTTTAAAGTTGTATTTGACATACAACGTTATAAAGATCTTCCCTTGGTGTTGATATGTTTTTTTAAGGGGGGAGTGATGTAGTGTCAGCATGGACTTTAATATCTAGAATACGCAGAGTTCATGATTTATAGCTGACGCGAATGAATATTAGTTAGGAAAATTAGTATATAAGATGCAAACAGAAATAAATATTGCTCTTCGTCATAGATGAAAGATTGGTCTCGCTTCACTCGACTAGATACGGCCGGCGTACTTGTCTAATGCGGCAACAAATACTATGCCGAAATCGGCATACCCGAGCTTTCACCGAGTCAGTCAACCTGACAGTTGTGTATGGGGTATACCTACGTAGTGAATGTTTTATTAAAATTTGGGGTTTCATAGAAAGTAAAATGCCATGTTGAAAATGAAAATAACAAGGACGCTGGGATCACATAACATCAATAAGTATAGTAAAAATTTCGAAATTTCAACCTAAAATAACATGAACCCTAAACGTCATTCAGGTGTTGCCGCGTATACAAGAATCATTGTTGGTGTATTTTATTATTGAACCTATGTTATTTAAACATACTATTAAACTTGCAATTAAACTTAACCTAGTTTTATATTATTCAACGTTTATGTTTGAAATGTACCTTTTATTTAATCTACCTTTGATATTCTGTTATTATTTTTAATATCATTTTTTCAACACATTTTAGTCACACACAACACATCATAGTGGTACACTACTAGGGTACCGATGGCCAGTAGAAAAATGTGCTTCAAAGTTACACTTACAAGTAGTGAAGGAGTGATCCCACCAGTCCATGATGCATAGAATAAATAGCCTTAAGATCTTCTTTCGGTCTGCCTATTATGACAGCGGGGCGTTTGCTACTATCATAGTGGTACACTACCAGGGTACCCATCGCCAGTGGAAAAATGTGCTTCAAAGTTACACTTACAAGTAGTGAAGGAGTGATCCCACCAGTCCGTGTTGCATAGATACGCCTTCAGGTCATCTTTCGTCCTGCCAACTATGACGGCAGGAGGCGCCACCAAGGTTCTGATGGCGAGTAACACACACGCCACTCCAACTATGATGCCAATGCGCCGGAGCAGGTACATGTCAGATATCTTCACTGCTTTAGCCGACCGCACTTGGAATATCACGGATATTCTGCCAACAAAAGTATTTTTTTAATCTACTGTACAGAATACCATAGAGGAGCTCGATGGCGCAGGTACTGCAATCTGCGATCGTTGAAGTTAAGCAACTTTCGCAGTGGTCGGTCATTGGATAAGTGACCAAAAATCTTCTTCTATCTGGAGTTCTTCCGTGCTTCGGAAGACACGTTAAGCCGTTGGTCCCGGCTGCATCTGCTGTCGTTAGCACTCACCAATGCACACTAGGGCCGCGTGGTGGGGCATGGCCCAATCTCCCTATTCCATCCATATGGATGGATGGATGGAATGTATAATTAAAATGTCAAAATTAAATTCTTATGTCAATTTCCAACCAAATAAAAATACATCACGCTTATGCTAAAACAATTAAGCAAATAAAAATAAGTCCTTTAAAAAAACAACGCACTCAATTCAATGCAAATAGAATCTGCGATCGCGGGACTGAGACAGCAACACTGAACTCAACGCAATCTTTGAACGCGAAGAAGTCGATAAACAGGATTCAAGGCACATGTTAATATTAGAAATTTATATTAGTTAATCACCGCACTTTAAATATTGAAATCGGCACCAAAAACCAACCGATTCCTGATTGCCATTTATCAAAATTTAGTCAACGGCGGTGTCGAGTGTTGCGATTAATCCAATAAATCCCTTCCAATTAATTATTGCCGATGTCAAGTTACAAAACAACGGGGGCGCCAATTAAATTTTTTCAACGTAGACATTTAAGAGCTTGTTGTTAGTAAACAAAAGGACGTGTTCAGAAATGTAATAATAAAGATTTGTTACAATGTGAGAGCACTCAACATCTACTCGCAGCTCGTAATACAAACATCTATGTCGTTGTACGCCACGTCTTAATTGGAAGACTAATATTGGATAAAATTACCGATGAAACTACGCAACAAAACTTTTCCTTTTATATAGTACATGTACACACTTCTGTCTCGATGTTTGTCTTGTGTAATAGATAATAAATACCGTAAGCTTTGCGGACATATATAAAGTGTTCTAAAATTCTCGCTAAGATACCAAGTTAAAGCTTATCAACAAACTGTGTCGTAAGGAAAACTTTTGTTGGCAGAGGTTTAGCAACTTATTTCTTTCATGTTGACCGAGCATAAAGTAGTATAAAAAAATGATGTGGTGTCGTGGGACACCAGGTAGGAACGAAGTTCCTTTGGCTAATGTAGAATCGACACAAATTGCAGGTTTTCTTGATTTTTCTCTTAAATTTTTTTAAGTACAAGAAAGTATTTAGGAAATTCAGTATTTTAGGAAATAATAAATTACTTAAAATAAAAAACATCGTAATTCAAATTATCAACTAAAGTAACAAAATATGTCTCTTTAGTTTTGTTTGACAACATAAAATTACATAGAAAAAACTACTTACTAGATCTCGGTCAAACCAATTTTCGGTGGAAGTTTGCATAGTAATGTACTAGATTTTTTTTAGTTTTATCAGTCTCTTATTTTAGAAGTTACAGGACACATTTTACCACTTTGGAAGTGTCTCACTCTGAAACTATTCAGTTAAAAAAATAATGGGTGCGTGTACTTATGTAGGCGCGTGAGAAGTTATCCTTCTTTGGCATCGTTTAAAATTAGTTTTTAATTGCATGCAAATAATTAATTACAATAAATTAATAAAAAGTCTGGAAAAGGACACAGTCAATAAAGTTCAGTTTTAATTTGAAAAAATAAATAAATAATCAAAATATTCAATTAAAATGGCTACTGAATATAATTTATTAGAACATAATGTGATTTGCACTTGTATGAAACTCAAACACGTATTCCGAATATACAAACTAGAAACATGTGGATAAATATTATAAATATGAATACCTATAACTGTTACTTTATTACAAAAAATAAAGATGTGGCTTTTGGTTGTACTACACCAATGGTCAAGAGATGGCGCTGTAGTCTCCTGAATCGCGCTTTGGTTCCGTTGTTCCAGATTAATAAATACTTTTGATAGGCCTTCACAATGCAGTCGTTAGCACCCACTAAATAGAGATTCTATTTCTATTTTGTTGGTAGATTTTCTTAATGTGCGGTAAACACAAAAGTAACGCATGAAGTTGGTCGCTAAAGCGACCAACTTCATGCTGTTAAAATTTTGTGTTACATGATGCGCGCGCATCTTAAAATTTCACTCTCAACATATTTTTTCATAACGCGCTTAAAGAAGTATAACTTCAAAAATATGTTAGAAACCTCAATATCATTTTTGAAGACCAATCCATAGATCCCCACACGTATGGGTTTAATTTTTTTTCCTATTCTAAGGTTTTTTTTCTATTTTTGTGTGAAAATCTTAATGTGGTTCACAGAATATATCTACTTACCAAGTTTCAACAGTGAAGTTCTTATAGTTTCGGAAAAAGTGGCTTTGGCATACGAACGGACAGACAGACGGACATGATGAATCTATAAGGGTTCCCTTTTTTGCCATTTGCTACGGAACCCTAAAAATCTTCACTTGAAAACCACTCCAACGCAATAGATTCATTCATGGACTTCAATCAGCGTAGTTTTTAAAAACGCTAATTGTCCATCTTTATCGCTTTGACTTTCTCTTTCGAATCTAAAGAATGACACTTTTCTTCGATATGAGACTTAATATCTCATTTCCAACTGCGAAAAACGCAAACAAGCCATTTATTAAATTGAAAGAAGAAGAATTATAAGGGGAGAGGAAAACCGAAAAAGATTCATAATTTGATCCTATACCAATAACAATTTAGTTTGCAGAAAGGATTTGAACCACGTGACATATTGTAGTTAATTTTATTTTATTTCCTCACGTGGCGGTTTGTACGTTTACATTCTTAAATAATGTTACCTAAATTAAATTGAAACTTTTCTTTGTAATTGTTTGAGAGTGTTTAAATCCATTTATTTATCAGTAAATTAAGCAACAAAACGGACTCAATTGATTAACGAAGTAATGAGTATTCGAAATACCAGGATCGCATAAGCTCACACTAGGTATACATTATCAGTCCTACGGAATTCGGCCGCGGTGCGCCCGTGTCGCAACCAGCTGCGTAGCCTAGGTGAATGAGCGGACGTTCGAACTTCGAAGTGTATTCGATTTTTAAATAGGTTTTCGAAAAAGTTTCTAACAAAATAAAAATTCCACGCATGGACACACCATCATATCATCATAATCATAGCACATCATACACGGTACGATTCATACTATTATTACAACGCCTTTAAGATTATGTTGTCCTGGTACTAAGCCTTATAAATATAATCGATAATCCACTACATTATTCGCTGTGAGCTGGAAAGCTGCCTGGTCGTCTCCCTCGCTCTAGAAAGACCTCACAACCACCACCATATGATTTTGATATCCTGGTACTAAACCTGCAAGTATAGACTACTGAATAGCAAACATCGTACTCCGTCACCTACAACTTACTCTTGTACCACCTTTATGGTTATGATATCCTGGTACTTAATATTCAAGTCTCATTTAACGGTTTTATTCCACGCATTTTTTCTTACGGTTTTACTATCACATTTTTTTCAGTTCGGCCGCGCAGCAAAATCCCTATCCTCCAAGCCTGCCATAAGGAACTTTCGTTCCAAAAGTAAATTAAATATTTTTAATGCTTCATTCGTGTTCCAATGATTTTAAGCCTATCCGCCTTTGAAGGCCAATTACAACAAAAAGAGGCTGATTAAGTACATTTTTTTTTCATGTTTTTTGGTAGCTTAGAAGCATGCGAAGTTTTTAATTTTAGCCAGAAGCTATGGAAACTCCTTTTTGTATTTTTAAATTGAAGTTGAATGTTTGAGTAAATCCTACTAAAAACTAAAGTTCATAAAAGCCTTTTTTGGAGGCTGAGTTTTTTTTTATTAAAACAACATTCAAGACAATTATGTCACAAAAAATACTGCAAAATACCTACTACGAAAACAGATATGAATTTTTGAATAGTCGCTGGCAGAAATCATTAAAAATACACAAAAAAATATAACTCGGAAAACTAAGGAAAATCGCGGAACATACCTGGGGTATTTTCGGATACCCCCAGGAAGAATCAAAATAAATATTGACGTCACTAATTGAACCACCTGTGCCCCAGCAGTGGGTACATTAATAGGCTGATGATGATGATGTATATTTTTATTGGCTTGCGTTTGACCAACATACAGGCGGCTTAAGGGCCATGCTCTTGCACCAACATTAAGGCTCAATCCCTTAGATTAAAACAAAAAGGGGTGATACACTACGCTCATACTAGCATCAAATGAAATATGCTCCGACTCAACTTCATAAGCAACTCACACACACGCACATTTCTGTAAATACATATTCAGTCAAGCGAGCGAGACAGAACTGTACGCTTCAAGGTCTCTGCCCATTACACAGTATCATACCATGACCGTGCTATGAACGTGTCAGACAAAAAAATATTCATTGTATTAAAAAAATGGATGCGTGTAACTTATGTACGCGCGTGAGAAGTTATACTTCTTTAGCATCATTAAAAAATATTTTTTAATTGCATGCAAATAATTAATAATTACAATAAAATAATAAAAGGACTGGAAAAGGATAGTTAACACAGTCAATTAAGTTCAGTTTTAATTTGAAAAATTAAATAAATATTCAAAATATTCAATTAAAATCACTACTGAATTTAAGTTATTAGTCCATATGTAATTAGCACTTGTAAGTAACTAAAACTATCTATATAGAAACTAGAAACATGTGGATAAATATTATAAATATGAAAACAGTGATCAGAGGCGACGAGCGTGCCAACATTGTTTTTGACAACGCGATCATCTTATGGAGCTCCGTGGATCGTTCAAAGTACCTTTCGAACAGATGTCTAATAATGGTGGATTACTAACCACTTAGTGGTTAATAATCCACCATTATTAGACACTAACATTCATAACGCGCCCGCGGCCAACTTCATGGTGTTACTATTGTGTTAGAGTGATGCGCGCTCATCTCGAAATTTCACTCACATGGTTTTTTCATAACGCGCCCGCGGCCAACTTCATGCTGTTACTTTTGGGTTACAGTGATGCGCGCGCATCTAAAAATTTCACTCTCATCATTTTTTCATAACGCGCCTAAAGAAGTATAACTTCGAAAAGTATGAGACAATGCCTACTAGCCCGTTCCGTCACCGACCAGCACCGTCGCGTGCGATGCATGGAGCGGCTACTATTGTCGGCGAGAATATTTCGCCGGTGCCGATACGCTCCGCGCATGGCACGCGACGTTGCAAAACCGATGCGCGCAGGCAACAAAACGGTGACTATACGGGTTAGAACCGCGTATGATGACCGTTATATAGGCGTCTTAAACGCCGGAAGTACTGAAAGAACTTTTCTACATCTTCAACTTAGTGCTTATACAACGTCCAAAATTCTCCTTCAGTTTTTTGTTCTTTTATAGAATCGTGAATCCAGTAGCGTCGAGTCCTTTTTTTATTTTGTTCTTCTACCTCATCCAGTATTATAGCAATCATTGCCAGTTGTCTAACAGTTAATGTTTTAATAGCCGTACCTATTGTATTTAAAACTTGATAGCACTCCGCAGACGTCCATTCAATACCGATACACATGTAAGAATGAAACGGCTTCTTATCGATTTTGGTGAAGACAACATACGGGTTGCATATGGGTTGCATACGGCAATAATACGGGGTGCACACCGGCAACATACGGGCATTATACGCCGTCGATCCGTTTCAGTGGGCATAGCAAGCCGTTTCGTGTCAGTTTCCGTGTTTGATACGGTCCTAGCACGTTCATGGTATAAAACGGTGTAGTTGGCGGAGACCTTCAACGCAGCGCGAGCGAAACGGCTAGTCCGCGTCGCTTGGTAGCCGACCGCTTTTTGTTTACTCTCTCTACAAACGGCTGAGCTGTATTGTTGTCCTTTTCTTGATAACAAATGGCGAATAAGTAAATAAAAATGTTCACGACAAACCGTGATTTTTGAGAAAAAAAAGTTTTTTTTTAGTTTTACGAATGAAAAGTGATGCCGTGGAATTTGTTATTTGATCTTGAACTGTTTGTGTTCTTATTCAAAGCATCGAAGGCAATGTTTTATCTTGAAAACGCAGAATATACGCAATATTGTTACATTGAGTGCACATGTAGTGTGTTTGGATGTTAAATTGTGACTAAAGCGAAACTTAAAGTGTTTATGCACTACAATTTAAACGGTACACTTTTGATCCGCGAGTGTCTGTATACCTGTGTATTTTCTCATTTTGTTTTAATCTAACCTCAATCCTGCTTATCACGTAATTCAATGTTTGTTAATTAATTTTTCAAAGAGAAATTGAGATAGAATGAGGCTTCAACATGATTAGCTTTTTTGAAGATTTTTGATGCAAGTGGGCTTTAGACTAGTGAAATTTGACATTATTATGATAGAGCGATGAAAATATTTATCTATTCCTACGTAGGTATTTTTCCGATAGTTTTTTTTTTATAATATTACTTTTAATAATAAGTTTTTGATTCTAAAGAAAATATAACTAGAAAAAATTCCACGCGGACCAGGCAGCAGACGGGACTCGAATCCGCACCCTTCGCAATCCGGGCGAATGCACTGACCAAGCAGCAGCTACCAATTATGCTATTGCGGCCCTCACGGACCGCGTCGAAATTCTTCTAGCCTTTCTTAAGCTGCAAGGCCATCTCTTCGCATTATAGGTAACCCACACGTTTTCTAGTTATATTTTCTTTAGATTTAAACATCAAGCAGTTACATGCTTTAAAATAATAAAAATTATAAGTTTTTGATTTATAAACATAATTATAAGATGCTTATTAACAGATGAAGTATTATATATATCCGGATAGTAGCGTGTTTCAGTTAAATACATAGTAACATCAAAGTATGATTTTATGAAATCGAATAAGCAAATAAGTTAGTCAATAATTTACATCACTAACGCACCATTCAGTGGTGTTGGCATTTGGTCATTGGACGAAACAGCGAGACCTAATAATGCAGTGCTAGCACTAATAAAATGCATTGATACTAATTTTGCTAATGGATATTGGAAAGTCCATCGCTAAGTACTTATTAAAAATAACTTTCTTAATGTCCATTTGGTGTTTATTAAAAGTGAGAAGAACTGACGCAGGTAGTAGACGCAGGTAATACTAAATAGTATTCTGAAGACTTAAAGAAATAATATCATTAATAATAATAATATTCTTTATTGTAATACACCATACAAGAAAACACAAGTAAATTAAAAAACATGATAGATAGAACGTACACAATATAGGCGGCCTTATTGCTAGGCAGCAAATAATAACTAATTAACTAATAGATACAGTAGACCCTCGGTAATTCGGACCCCGTCTAATCCGGCGCCCCCGGTAATCCGACACGATTATCACTATTTATTTGCACATAAAATCAATTGAAATAGATTTTTGGATTTGTAATTTGTCGGATTATAAGGTACTCTTATTCCAAAAATTTCCGACTGTCGAGGATGGTCTTAGGCAGTACTCTGTAATCCGATATCGCCCTGCAAAACTTTTGTCGGATTACCGCGGGTATTTTATACTTTGTACTTTATATAGGTAGAGGAGCTCGATGGCGCAAGTGGTTAGAGCGTTCGGCTGCGATCGTTGAACTTAAGCAACATTCGCAGTGGTCGGCCATTGGATGGGTGACCAAAAATTACTATCTCGAGCTCCTCCGTGCTTCGGAAGGTACGTTAAGCTGTTGGTGCCGGCTGCATATGCAGTCGTTAGAACCCACCAATCCGCACTGGGACCGCGTGGTGGATCATGGCCCAATCTCCCTATTCCATCCATAGGGAAGGCCTGTGCCCCAGCAGTGGGGACATTAATAGGCTGATGATGATGATGATGACTTTATAAGTCATTTAGTGCATGGGTAGATTTTCTGAAACTTTTATTCCCACTAAAAGTTCCCCAGATATTTTTGAGGACCAATTTTAGGCGGGTACAGTCTAGTTTTGTTAAACGAAATGGCTGTTGTTGTTACAAACTCGTTTGTAACACGAGTACATCTTGTAGTAGGAAAATGTACGACTCATATTTTAATTTAACTTTTCAAATTCAGCTGCATGCGAAAAGAACTCACATTTGTTTTCGATCTGCCGCTGCGGGAAGTTAGCACACCATTTTGTTAATTGACATTTCTCGGATAAAAACACCAAAACTATTTCTTAAAAGTCGCAGGAACATCGTACAACATAGATCTCAGCTGCATGCGAAAAAAACTCACATTTAATTTTGATCTGCTGAAAAATGATGTGCTAATTTCACTCACATCTCATTTTATTCATTAAACAAGTATTCTACATAAAATAACAAAATTTTAGTTCTGTAACACATTCCGTTCACGATCTAGAGACCCGTGACATACAGACAGTCAGACAGACAAACAGATGACAGAGTGACAGCAATAGGGTACCGTTTTTTGGGATTCCGTTCCCAATGGGCAAAAACGGAACCCTATTGTTGTCACTCTGCCGTCTGACATATGTCAGTCCGTATGTCACGGGACTCTAGAAAATGGAAACCCCTATCTCCCAAACTCGATGGGATTGTGTCGTTTTACTTTGGGCTACCTATAGCCGCTTTCCAGCTTCATCACCAGACCCCCGAATACTATCTATAGGCAAATTACTTATCAAGAAGAATCAAACGAGTCCAAACTCGATGGTATTTTGCCGTATTATTTCGTACTTCCTATGGGGCCACCTGCCAGCTCCATCACAAGACCTTGGATACCGTCTAGAGAGAAAGCACTCATCAAGAAGATTCAATCGAGTCCAAACTCGATGCGGGTTTGTCTCTTTATTACGGAGTTTTTATGACCTTCCATCTTAACCATCAGATCAGCTCCATCTCATCATAATAATGCATTGACACGCAGTATACAAATGACAGCAAAATTTCAACTCAGTCGGAAATCGGGAAGTGTATCAAATTTAGCTTGCTAGATTGCATTACACACATACACACAAATGGCAGGTGAAACTAAATAAAAGCTTGTAAGTGTCGCCGCACACGGGCAACCGACCACAACCACAACCACAAAACGCCGCCACCGGCATATTTCTTGTAGTTTTCATACATTTTATATGGACTCGCCACACATGGCACGCCGGTTGCCGCCACACGCTACAAATCGTCGTTGCTCGCTTCTTGTGGCCCGCACCGGCCACTTAATGTGCCGATACAAAACGCCGCCACACGATTCCCCACCCCTCTCTCTCTCTCTTACCTTAGTCGGCCGCTGTCGCCACTTTAGTAGCCGCTTCTAGCTTCTCGTGGTAGCGTTTGTGGCTGTGGCGTGTGGGTCGTGTGCGGTAACACTAACTCATATGTTTCACTATGTTGGAGTCAAAAAGTTGCGAGCCCAACTGGAGTCATTAAGTAGCGCCGCTTGGACAAGTAGGTCACCCGAGGCACGGTAATAATATCATACAGTATTCTATCTTCATACAAACGGTCGGAAAGCGAGTCATACCTACGCCACTAGAGTTCGATGTGCTCTCGGCGTGCACCCAGTCGCGAATGCGCCGCCGCGCCGCAACGACGACCGAACGGTCTGAATTGTTTTTTATGCAGTTAGCCGTGCTTAAACATGCGTTTTGTATTGTAAATATTTGATTTAATTAAGTAGATACCTACATAATTTAGTATGGTAAAGAACAAACGACGATCAGTATCGTACAACAGCCCAATTGCTGTTTTTGGTTGCTTGAACTCTTCAATAACACACCCAGAGATATCATTTTTTAAATTACCTGAAATATTGGAAAGGTGTCTTACCTTTATAGAATATTTTTTATATACCTATCTACTAGTACGTTATTTGATTCTAATATTTAGGTATTTCTGTTTTTCCATCGGGCAAAATATCTGGAATAATATATAAATAAGTGGTTAGGATGAAAAAAGAGACAAACGAGTAATCTTCCTACACTCGCGTTAAAAACAAAACTACATAAAATACTGTAGGCTGGCGGCCCTACCGCGTGCCAACGCAGCGCTCGGTGTAGGCATTTATTTTCAAGGACAGGGCGGAGTCACAATACTCTATAGATAATATTACCGTGCCCGAGGCCTCCAACGTGAACACACGTCGCGGGGCGCATAATGCATCGGTTGGCAGTTTAGAGTCGGCGCATACGAGTGAGTCACTGGCCGCCGTCATCGCGCACGAGGCCCCGCACCGCGCCCCCGTCACCCGCCCCTTCGCCACACCGGAGACGTCACACGACTGCGCGTTAACACCAAAACGCGCTTACGCAGCTGCGGCCGCCGGCCCAACCGTCGCTGTCACGCAACCTGAGCGGAATTCCACTCATCCAAAGAAGAAGGGTAGCCAAGACATCATTTGTGCAACTCCGACGGAAACACGTAACCGTAATTGTGACGAAGACGACCGTAATTGTGACGGGTTTCATCACGGTGGAGAGGAAGAAGAGGAAGCCCACTCGTCGCAATCTGTGCGGTGTCGCCCCGATCGGACTGCATAACCTGCTGCGTTCAGCGATACCTGTGACGCTCCTGTATGTATCCCGCTTGCATTACACCACGAAGGCGGAGGGGATCGCAGAATATTTGCGTACGAAGACCAATTTCTCCCTGAGGGTCGCACGTCTCGCCACGACGTGAATTTTAATTCATTTGTGGTGAGAGTGCCGACTGAACATCTGGCGACCTTTTTGGAAGAGGAGCTTTGGCCGAAAGGTGTGGTGTTCCGGTGTTTCAAAGGCAGGCTACCTGACACCACTCCGCGCCACACGTCGCCGACTAAACGTGTTATTTATAATTTATTTTGTTATTATTTTATATTTCATATCTATGTTAGACTTTAAGGTATATATTTCTATGGGCCTAAGATGCCTCAATACAAATTAATAAATAAAAAAAAATGTACTTGACTTTGTCTAAAAGAAAGGATGTTTTGTGCATCACCTTATTTTCATAAATTCAAATTAGGTGACGTAATTTTTGCGACTTGTATAAAAACTTATTACATTTAACTCATGTTACGCTGCGTCACATGATATAATTTTAGTCTGATGCTCTAGATATATGAAAAGAATGGTATCTGGGACATGATAATGTTACTTCGTCTTCATCGTCGTTTCCTCATGGCTGAGGGTCATGACCTTTCAGGACAGCACATTTCACCAATCTCCAGGTCACGGTAATAATATCATACAGTATTCTATCTTCATACAAACGGTCAGAAAGCGAGTCATACCTACGCCACTCGAGTTCGATGTGCTCTCGGCGTGCACCCAGTCGCGAATGCGCCGCCGCGCCGCAACGACGACCTAACGGTCTGAATTGCTTTTATGCAGTTAGCCGTGCTTAAACATGCGTTTTGTATTGTAAATATTTGATTTAATTAAGTAGATACCTACATAATTTAGTATGGAAAAGAACAAACGACGATCAATATCGTACAACAGCACAATTGCTGTTTTTGGTTGCTTGAACTCTTCAATAACACACCCAGAGATATCATTTTTTAAATTACCTGAAATATTGGAAAGGTGTCTTACCTTTATAGAATATTTTTTATATACCTATCTACTAGTACGTTATTTGTTTCTAATATTTAGGTATTTCGGTTTTTCCATCGGGCAAAATATCTGGAATAATATATAAATAAGTGGTTAGGATGAAAAAAGAGACAAACGAGTAATCTACCTACACTCGCGTTAAAAACAAAACTACATAAAATACTGTAGGCTGGCGGCCCTACCGCGTGCCAACGCAGCGTTCGGTGTAGGCATTTATTTTCAAGGACAGGGCGAGGTCACAATACTGTATAGATAATATTACCGTGTCCAGGCCGTTCTGTGTTCTGTAAGGCAGATTGTCGCTTATAATGTTACATACTCGTCTAATTATGTTTTAGCTTTTACAGAAACTTTTGATTATCTTAATTAGTTCTAAAACATGTTCTTAATAATCACATAATATGAAAGTACTTACTTACAAAAGTATTGTTGTGGACGTATAATATTAATATTGACGAAAATCCATTGCTTATTCTCAATACTATTCATTACTTAGTATATTTATCATCTGTTGGTATACCAAGAACATAAATGAGTATATATAAACGGCTTGACCTGTTGCGGGCTGCACAAAAAATAAATTTCAAATATTTGCCGCGCTATCATCAATCTTGTGAAGCGATCGCAACTCGCCTACATCAAAGGTTGTTACAAGGCTGCGTAAATAAAAATAAATTGAGTGCGGCCTTCTTGGGCTGATCACGAAATAAAAAAAAGATTTCCCTTCTCATAGTCTATCCATCAGGATATTAAGGTCTATTCTGTCGAAATCACGTACATGACGACGCTTCTTGCTGATTACTTTGTCGTTGTCTTTTGGTAGACAAAAAAGAAATCTGTCGCGGCTCTTATGGTTTGCAAAAATGTGCGCCTAATTTTTTTGTTATCTTAAGTACTTGATATTGTTACAAAATCGTCTGTAGAGTGGGTGGAACAATAACGAATGAAAATTCTACAAGCAATTTACCTGACTATGATAGTCGTTCTCTGATAGCATAGAAACTGTGTATCATTATTCAAATAAGTGGTCATAACCTACTGGGATTTGAACGCAGGTAATTTGGTTAAGTTTACTGGTCAAAGTGTCCACTTTGAGAGTGAAAAAAAAATTTCAATGACCTCCCGTTTTTATTGATAGGTCCGACAGATGACTCCACCTCACCTAATGTTAAGTGATGATGGAGTCCAGACGCTAAGATAGGTAGTATAGCAGTTCTACCTGTCACACTAGCCATCGTTACCAGCCTGAATAATTGCTTCTTCACGACTCTTTTAAAGGAGCCCAAGTTATAGGAATAAATGAACACATGAGCTGGTCACATGTACATGTGAGCTGGCAAAGCATTTCATTTGCGCATAGTGCGACAAAGAAATGTGTCACCAAAATTTCCTTTTTTCACGAGGGGATAGTGGCTACAGTTAGTCTGTGACAACGTAGGCCAGCGCGTGTGGTCAGGCCAGGAACGGGGAAGGTAGGATAAGGGAGAACAACTACTTTTTATTATGTATAGCAATGGGTCTATTTCTTACTCACCTCCAAGTCTTCAGCATTAGCGCGCCGTACGTCAAGCAGAATCCGACCTCACGCAGCCACACCCTGGCTGTGCAGGTGAGGACCGTCGGCCGGCCATACATGACGAGGGTAGTGCAGTAGATGAGCAGCGCTCCGAGGACAATCACCCTGAGCAATGCAGGGCTGGCCGCTCGAACCACCTGTGGATGTCGCATCTTACATGAGAATCGCGATATAAAAGATACTTAGTCGACATTACTACAATACGTAGACTAAACGTACATATTTGTTTTTTAAATTAATTCTCGACGAGGCATCCTGAAAAGGATTCGATACGTCGAGTTCTGAAAAAAGTATTAATAAGACAATTTAAACCGTTAAAAAACTTGGTTCATTTAACGTCGACTAAAGCTTAACCTGGACTTAAACAGATGCTGTCATTTTAGTTTCCTAAATAGAAGACAGAGACAATATTAGCTTTATACCAAGACTAGCTTTAGTCCACGTTCAGAAATAAGGCAGAATATGTTTTACAACTAAGCATAATACCACAGCCCATTCAGTCTACGGAAGTTAAGCAACTCTCGCCATTGCCAGTCATGGGATGAGCGACCATTATTTTTTATTCTTTTTTTTTATAGATTAGTCCGACAAATGACTTCACCCCACCTGATGTTAAGTGAAGGTGAAGTCCAGACGCGAAGATAGCTGATACAGCAGTTCTACCTGCCACACCAGCCATCCTCACCCTGCCGGCCTGCATGTTGCTTCTTCACGCCTCTTTTAAAGGATCCCAGGTTGTAAGAGGGAGGGAACACGTGAGCGGGCAGAGCATTCCATTTACGGATAGTGCGATAAAGAAATGAGTCACCAAATTTCTTTGTACGCGTTTCTGCAGCTCCACAGTGCTTTTGCATGAAAGTGTACAGGTCGCGCCCCTCCACGCGCCACAGAGAGACTTTGTAACGAAACCTTATAAATAAATTCAGAACCAATAGCTATAAGTCGCGGCACGTAACCCTAGCGCTGAACAAAACGCGGAGGGGATAGCTGCGCATGGGTACGAATGGAGAGCCAATCGGCACAACGCACCGCGCACCTTGTTTTCCCCCAAGACATTTTTATTTTTTTCTTCTGCGCAATAACGGCCAGCGCTGGAGTGCTTTGCAATATGGCAGCAAAAATTTTATGTAATAGTTAAGTTATAATTTTAAGAAAATTGTATGGTCAGGTTACGATGGGGCTGGTATGGACATTTAGGTCCAAAAGTCCCTAAACAATAAAAAAAAAAAACAACATCAACAAAACAAAGAGAAATAAAAATGTTGTGCCTAAAACGAGTTACAAATTAGTTTTTTAAATTTCAAAGAATTAAGATTAAAAATATCAATGTGACTATATTTAGAGTTGTATGATTTCCTAGCTCGCACAATGTAGCGATTACTTGCATTATTGATACACATATTAGTAAGCTAGCTCCCTGACATATTCTTGACCATACTTGATGGTGAAGTAGAATAGTAGCCAAAATATTACTGGACAGCCCAGCCCAAAGACGGCCGTCAAAATAAGATAAAAGAATAGGCAAGTATTCATCGGATTCACTCACCCTGACATGCCCGTACTTGATGGTGAAGTAGACGATGAACGGTAGGCAGGATATGACGAGGCAGGCCAGCGCGAAAATTGTGGACCTCACGACCCAGTTCAGGGCAGCAACGCACGGCGAGCCATCCACGCAGGCCTCGCAGCCTTCCGCGCAGGGGAGGCACTCGAACGCGTTAGGCAACGAATACAAGCTGCGATGGAGCTGAAAGAAAAAAATCTATCAAATGTTCGTCTAAAATTGAAGACTCTTAAGAATAAGAAAGCGTTTTGATAACGGTGGTCTTGTAAGTTGATGCCAAATATGTTTGAATATAATGTTATTAAAATAACCAAATCAAAGTTTTATTAAAACGGAACCAAAACCTTGAGGAGCTCGATGGCGCAGGTGGCTAGCGCGTTCGGCTGCGATCGTTGAAGTTAAGCAACTTTCGCAGTGGTCGGTCATTGGATGGGTGACCAAAAATTTACTATCTCGAGCTCCTACGTGCTTCGGAAGGTACGTTAAGCCGTTGGTCCCGGCTGCATTTGCAGTCGTTAGCACCAACCAATCCGCACTGGGCCCGCGTGGTTGGTCATGGCCCAATCTCCCTATTCCATCCATAGGGAAGGCCTGTGCCCCAGCAGTGGGGACATTAATAGGCTGATGATGATGATGAATACCTTGAGATTATTAGAGCTAGACTAAAGTGTTTAGTAATTTACTCCTTTATCGGTGTAACTTGTATTCACCTGAATATTCATGCCAAATTACAGCTATCTATTATTAAGAATCTCTGAGCTAAGTTGCGGACTAACGGACGGACTGACGGACATAGAAAAGCTACAAATAGCTTCCTTGTTGACTTCGGAATCCTAAAGAGTAAATAAAGGTGTCGGTCAAACTAGGCGGCTTTATTTGCAAAAACTTACACACTCAATTTCTCTGACTTAACGGTACAATTACAGGGTAACTTGCCCTGATTGGCTTATCTGCTCGGTTAGCTAAGGATGTGGATATAGTTCTGGCCTGTGAGTCGCGTTGAGTTTATTCTATTATCTGCATATCTCTATATCTTTAGCTATTTATATTTTAATTCAATTACTCGTAATAAGACTCCATATTTTTTACAATCTCATTCGCAACAAACGAGGTTGTCGACAAGGTTCAAAACGAAATCTCTTTTATTATAATTTAACCTTTATTCAATATGTTGGGTATCAAATGTTTTATTTCTGTTTGATGTGAAACATTTATAGGCGCACGTAAAACTGATTTCTGGCGTGGCGACGCGTCGCCATGTTATAGGATGGTATATATATTCAGTCTATATGCAGTAGTTTGTACGGTGTGGCGACGCGTCGCCATGCACAATCAAATTCGATTTTTGTATTTAATGAAAATAAATGTTTATTAAATAAACAGTCATCATTTTCTGGCAAAAAAAAGTCGTAATATTTTATTTTATCATTATGCCATATTTAGCTCCTATCGCAATTTGTTCTTTTCTGCATATTACTTTTACAAAATAATGTCGATGTTTCACACCTGACAGGCGTCCGGTGACGACTCACATTTTTGAATTTGTCTTTCTTTCATCGTTAATACTCTTTCGCTCTTAATTTCAAAACTCACCGTTAAATGTTTTTCATATTCTTCTTCGATATCGCTTCCATTGTAGTATCTGTTGTCCACCGTCGTGTTTGGAAAATAGAACCCCCGCTTGCATAAACACCGGTAGGAACCCCTGCGGAACCCCAACCCGGGTACCGGAACACACTGAAACAAGATGGCCGATTAAAACACATATCTCAGAAAAAAAAAACTCTAGCTGATATTTTGCGAGCGAACTTGTGCTTGGTACAAGGTGAGCAGCTGTTCCGGAGTAAAGTACTTCCGCACCCTTGCGAGGACGCCAAGCTTTTTTGCAGCCAGTTGAGCTCTGGACTCAATGTAGGTACCGAAGTTGAGAGTTGAGGTGAGAGTTATTCCTAGAAGCTCGAGCTGTTCGGTTACCGGCACGGTTATTAGTCATTTGTTAGGAGGCGGTTACTTCCCCAGACGGGCGCTCCATTTCAAGCGGGGAATCAGTTAAGCCCTACCTCCCTCGAACACCGCCTAACCCGCCACAACTTTGGTAAAATACATAAAATATTTTACATCGGACATATTCCATGAAAAAGCTCGATGTCGCAGGTGGCTTGCGCGTTCAGCTGCCATCGTTGAAGTTAAGCAACTTCCGCAATGGTCGGTCATTGGATAGGTGATCAAAAATCTTCTATCTCGAGTTCTTCCGTGCTTTGGAAGGCACGTTAAGCCGTTGGTCCCGGCTGCATTTGCATTCGTTAGCACCTGCCAATCCGCACTGGGCTGATGGGCCCGCGTGGTGCGTCATGGCCCAATCTCCCTATCCATCCATAGGGAATGAAATGAAATGAAATGAAAAACATTTATTCGGAACAGACGCGGATACATACAAAAGGTTAAATTAATACACACACACACACATACATATATGTACATATATGTATACACAACACATACTCATATATGCATATATATATATACACTAAATGACGGACATTAAAAAACATACATTACATATATCCACAGCTGGACCGAAAAGGATCCAGTTCAGCATGAGTCAGTTTGCACTGACACTGATTTTCAACTGGTTCCCTTCCTGATTTGTGGATGCCAGACACTATGCATTCTTTAATATAAAATCCTTTAATCTATAAAAGATTAAAGGATTTTATATTAAAGAATGCATGTGCTCCAGCAGTGGGGACATTAATAGTCTGATGATGATGATGATATTCTATCTATAATGAAAGCGTAAACGTTTATTTGAATATTTGAAGAATTGCCCGAAACTGTTTAATCAATATGACGCTTTTAGAAAGCCATTATAGTTGTGAGTTCAACGTTTTCTGAACAGCTCTTAAACCTATTTTAAAACATACTCATTATGTAGGATAATCTTGAACAGAATCAAGCCCGACCCGTGATAAAATTAATTTATTTATAGGGGCTTCGTTGGAATGTTTCAAAACAAACTCGATAAACAGACCCAAGTGTCGCTCTTAAGGAACGAGTACTTATACTGGAATGACACCCTCCGTGTAACATAATCATGCACTGTATATGCAAGGATTCGGCCTCTCGTGGCCTTCTAAAGAAACACTCTTTCACGATGGCAGTAATATTTGATCTCGACGTATTTTCAACCTTGTCAGCGGCTTATCTGTTACAAGTACTTTGGAACAATAAAAAGCAAGAATATATCTTTTTATGAGAATTTATTTTTATATTATCTGTTAGTTAAACACATAAGGGACACTCATTTGTTACGCATTAGTACACATTATAAGGTAGTTGTGATTTTAAGATTGATTCTCATCGAGAATCGTTTGTAGTTGATTGTAGTGAAAGAATTTTCGTTCGTAGTTGCTTCAAAATTGAAAAAGTTACTTGTTTCTTGCAGCCACATCGAAATATAAGATTCGAAAAATTCGATTCTCCAAAGTCGGGTGCTAAATTTCGTTTCTCAACTTTTTAATTGTTTTACGACAAACAAAAATTCCTTCACTACAATCAACAAACGATTCTCGATACGAATCAATCAAAGAATTTGAGTTTGTGCGAATCGGGGTGCTAACGATTTCTCGACAAACGATTCTCCATACGAATCAATCAAAGAATTTGAGTTTGTGCGAATCGACCCCGTTCGCACAAACTCAAATTCTTTGATTAACGATTATTCGAATCCCAAATCATTTTTTAAGCAACTACAAACGAAATAATTTTTACTACAATCAACTACCTACGAAGTCTTCGTCTTTATGAATCGTTAAGAAAAAATTTGATTTTCCAAAGTCGGGTGCTAGCTTCACCCAGATTCGGTGATGGCTGAAAATCGGTATTTTGCCTTAAAACTGGCAAATGTTTAGCCGAGCCTTGGCCTTTTGCTTTCTGCAGCATACATATGGATATTTCATAGCTGATTTCTTGTGTATTTTTTTTTATTGTATTACTCTGTCTGTAAATGTATATGTATGTTGAAGAAAAAAATAAACGCATTATCTATCTATCCATCTATTCGTTCTTTAGACACCAGACGATTCGTAAAAAAGAGGAAAAACTTTGGCATTCAAGCACAATAGAGCCACATCTTGCTTCAACAGCTGTCCTGCACAGAGCATAAGCTTTGTCTATTGATTAGACTTAATTGATTGTACAGAAAGGGGATTCTACGTGTGTCTTTAGCTCTAGTTTCACACAAAAATAGATAATAATTTGATTAATATGCTTAATCTATATCTTATCTGTATCGACGACCTCCGTCGCCGAGTGGTTTGTACGCCGGGTTTCATGTTGTCGCCGACTCGAGAGGTCCCGTGTTCAATACCCGATGGGGGCAGATGTTTGTGTGATGAACATGAGCATTTGTACTCCAGTCATGGATGTTTAATATGTATTTCTGTATAAATATACTTATATATATACTGTAAATCTATTCTATCCGTTACCCTATCATCCCATAACACAGGCCTTACAGTGCTTACTTTGGGCTAGGCTAATTGGTGTGAGTGTTGGAAATATTTATATTAATTTTAAATTAGGTTATTATACATAGTATATGTAATATAAATATAGTAACCTAAGAAAACATAAATTCTCCAACTTCAAATATTTTGAGTCTATATTTTTAGGGGTTCTGTAGTCCTGACAATGAACCTTTATAGTTTCGTCATGTCCGTCGGTCCGTCTCTGGTTTTGCTTAGAGATCATTATTAGCACCAGAGAGCTGTAATTTTGTGGAGATATGTTTATCGAACACGCCGACAAAATAATAGAATAAAATTTGAAAAATATTTTTTTAGGTTGGCTCCCCTACTTTTTACCTGTGGTTCATTTTGTTTCATCATCTACCCCATCGTGTGGGATATCGTTGGATAGTTCCTTTAAATTTGCTTATGGATTCCTGAGACTATTTATTATTTTGGAATCTGTTTGGGAAATATTGAACTGTAAAGTGCTAATTTTTGTTCGAGTAGGGCGTCCCCCCATCTAAAAGCTCAACTTTTGAGTTGAAAACCTGAAATAATTCATGATAATAGTGCTTTTGTAAATTTTTTATCTAATGAAAATTCCTTAGAAGAAAACATTAATAGTGACATAGTTGACATAATTGTAGCGCATTGCAACGAAATCTTAAAAAAAAAACTATTTCAAAACCACAATATAATATCATTAGTTAGACAAACCACGTCCGTAAAACATCACTGAAACATTTTGTAAATAACAACAATTCCGACACCAAACTACTTTGAGGATACACGAATTACGAAATGAAAGTCACGATCCAAACTGTAACGGGATGTCAATTAAGGCTGTATTCCCCCTCCCCCAAACAAAACCCACATGGCCACAAAACGAGACTTGGTGAGAAACTTCTGTAGGTACGTACTCGCAATATTTTAGATGGAATGACTGATCAGCGACGGTTTGAGTGTTAGTACTAGCTAAGACTGAGTGACTTAGCGTTTTAGTTGCGACGCGATCGAACATTAAGTGCTTGCTTATGTAGGCTATACACAAGAAATTATCTTGTAAAGCTCACAGCTCATTAGATCCACCCCACAGCCGACCAGCACCGCCTCACTGCCGTCCTCAAATTAAAGTGCGGCTAAGTGACATGCGGTCGATTTTCAGCCCAAAATTGCATCTTATATTATAGATATTAACGGGATTGTTACCATGTACCTTGTTTTTTATGAGTCTCCGATATTTCGGCACTGTTGCAAGCGCCATGATCACGCAGTAACTGAAGTAATTGCGGGTAGATGTTATTGGCAGACATATCGGTCTACCCTCTGACGTCGTCTTTTACTGCGTTCGATACTACCACTACCACTGGTCACATTCTCACTATTCACTCGCATTTGTTCCCGAAATATCGGAGACTCATAAAAAACAAGGTACATGGTAACAATCCCGTTAATATCTATAATGTTAGTGACCATGAAAGTTTAAAACAATATATTGCATCTTATAGTTTTAATACTTTATTGATCTGTCTTTAACAAGTATTCGGATCTATTAAAGTTTAAGTCTAAAAATCCGTCATGTGCTGAATGGTTACAAAATAGCAATAATTTTCAGTTTACGAGCAGTTTTTTTTGCCATATCTCAAAAGTTGGTAGTGCCATTTAGCCGCGTTTTAGCTTGAGGATGGCAGCTCAACTTGTCTGGTTGAATTGTTTGTATGGATTTTTACCGGTATATGCTCACTACATCAACTCCGTGCCGTCACCGGATCGCCTCACGAGCAAGCTGCCCGCGCGCGGGCGTTCAGTGGACCACTCGGCGACTACCCGCTGCTCGCACGCTTGCCGTGTGCCAGCATATGGCGTTTGGTTGGCTGTAAATGCGTGGCTCGTGAGTGAACCGCGCATTGTCTGCGAGTTAAATGCATTTTATTTTCTTCTATCAAGCGCGACCGCTATTAGAGCCAACTTACGGATTCTAAAATTAAACATTGTGAAGACATACGATTAAACGATCTGTAACGCACTACTTAGTTCTTGCTGAGAACCACGCGGTGGCGGCGGCGCGGCGTCACTATCGACCACCTGACGTTGACTGATTGACAACGAAGCATCCATCCGTAGTAGGAACAGCTAACGTTAGGTGACATTAGCTGTTTGAAAACGCGGCGACCACCCGAGTTTACTCGTCGACCACAAGTGGACGTCGCGCGACGATGCGGTGCTCTGTTGAGCTGTGACCTTTATTCGATGAATTAAAAAGGAGATTTATAATTTCTAGATAAGTTGACGTACTTTGAACATACTTTTTAAAACCGGGTTCTTTCGAGATAGTTTTGTCGAAATATAATGATAGTAATCTAATGAGTAATTTCAGACATAACCTATGGAACTCCTGAATGACAATAATGAATGATTGGATTTGGTTATTTTCTGAAACAAAGAAGTTAGATTGGTGGCTAATAAGCCTATTAATGTATGGTACCATAAAAAGGGCATATTAACAGGGACAACCAAGCACTGCACACATAAGTGTTCATATAAATATTTAAGGGAATGGCATCACAACTCAAATGGTTTCATATGAACAGAGAGGATAAAAAGTCAAAAGCATAACTGTCGTGAAATATAACTCCTAATAACACCACCACAAACTTCCCGGGGCTACCCAAGGCGGCCGCCCCTCGCAGCCCGGCGCCCCCGACAGCCTGGGGACCAGCCAGGGCCCACCCAAAACCACACCCACCACAACACACCACACCAACAACACAAGCTAAGCCAGCCCAAGACGTCTCTCTGGCCGAGGACATGGCGCTTATTCGCTCCTCGCTCAAGAGGGTGAATATCGCCGAGATCCACACTCTCGCCGCGAAGCTCCGGCTAGCAAAGACACCCCTTGAAAAGGCTATAGCTATAGCCGAACACCCCGAACTCGTTGCCGCGTTCGATTAATTTTTCAATCATTATAACACTGGAAAATAACCAGACTCCGAACACAAACAAAAACACTATACACAAAACACGCGGTGATAACTCAAACAAACACCACTGTTGTTTAAATTATGACCGCGCAAAACACTAACATAACAATCACTCAACTAAACCCCGGGCGTACCAAGCCGAAAGGCGCTTCGCTTGTGTCATTTAATACGCGCAGCTTAAAGTCTAACCTTAACGAAATTAAATTATTTTTGCAAGATAGGGAACCTGACTTTCTGCTCCTTCAGGAGACTTGGCTCAAACCAACTCAAATGAAGGGGCTGTCGATCCCTAAGTATAAATTAATCCGGAACGACGGTGCCAACGCGCGCGGCGGCACCGCAATTTACTATAGACGCAACCTACACTGCACACCTATACCCACTCCCGCGCTCACAAACATGGAAGCCACCATCTGTAGGCTGGCGATGACAGGACACCAGTCCTTAATCATCGCCTCAGTCTACATTAGATCAGGTACACACCCTCACCGCGCAGACTTCGAAACACTCACTTCACTAGGTACATCAGTCATAATGTTCGGTGACTTTAACTCAAAACACACCGACTGGACATGCGAGACCACCACCACCTCTGGCCGCAGATTACTACACATCACCGAGGAGCTTGGCTATGATGTCATATGTCCCTTCGCGCCCACCCACTACCCAGACAATGTACAAAACCGACCCGACGTCCTGGACTTCGCGATCCTTAAAAACGTGTCGCTTCGCCTCAGCTCGATCGAAACACTCGACGACCTGGGGTCAGATCACAGACCGGTGTCTCTAGTTCTAGGTCCCCAAGACCCACTAGACGCCCCCGCGCCCCCTAAGAGGCTATTCACCAACTGGGACGGATACCGCTCCGCTCTCGAGACCGCTTTAGACTCCCCCGAGTCCCCGTTCCCTAACTCACCGGACAGTCTCGACAGCACCGACAAGATTGACGAAACTATAGAGTCTTTAACTTTACTGGTGACCGAGAAGGCGAAGGAGAACTCGCGGGAGGTTGAGCTGCCAAAGCCCAAGCTCCCGCTGGCCATCCGGAACCTAATCCAAGCCAAAAACGCCGCTCTCCGGAGAGCCAAATTATACCCCACCCCCGAGTATAGGGCTACAGCTAATCGCCTTCAGCGACAAGTTAGGTCCCAATTAGCCGCTCTGAGACACTCCCGTTGGGAGGAACTCATGGCGGACATTACCCCATCCCATCTTGCGTACTATAGAATCGCGAAAGCGCTCCGTAGCGACGTCACCACTCACACCCCCCCGCTCACTCGCCCCGACGGCACCGTCGCCTTCGAAGACGACGAAAAATCTGAGTGTTTTGCAGACAGCATAGCGGCGCAATGCACGCCTAGTACGCAGGAAACTAACCCGCAACATATTCGCGGAGTGGAGGAGGAGGTCCGCCGGCGGGCCGCCCTTCCACTCATTGACAACCCCCTAGACCCCGTCACGACAGACGAACTCAGACAGACCATTAGAAACTTTAAGCAACGCAAGGCCCCGGGCGCCGACGGCATCTCTAACAAGGCGCTCAAGCACTTTCCCATACAAATGCTAACCTTGCTTGCAATTCTCTTTAACGCATGTTTTGATCTGTGCTACTTCCCAGCCGCCTGGAAAGAAGCAATAGTGATAGGCATCCCCAAACCCGGAAAACCCGCGCACCTCCCCAGTAGCCATCGCCCTATTAGCCTCCTCAAGGCAATGGCGAAACTTTTCGAAAAAACCATACTGACCAGACTAAGAGAGCACCTCCTATCACCATCCGATCCAATTATCATTGACCACCAATTCGGCTTCAGAGCCAAACACTCCTGCCCCCAACAGATCCATCGCATAGTGGAGCACGCCCTAAGCGGCTTCCAACTTAATAAATATAAAACTATTGCAGTCTTCTTCGACGTCGCCAAAGCCTTCGACAAGGTTTGGCACGACGGATTAATCTTTAAATTATATCAATTAAAATTACCTGACCGCCTAGTTAGGTTAGTAGCCTCTTTTCTATCAAACCGCACCTTCCGCTATAGATACGAAGGTTCACTATCAACGCCCCGCCCACTACGAGCCGGTGTACCGCAGGGGTCCGCTCTCTCCCCCCTGCTATACACAGCGTACACCAATGACATCCCTCAGACCAAGGGTGTCGAGCTCGCTCTCTTCGCGGACGACACGGCCCTCTACTCTAGGGGAGCCAGTACCAATCAAATCATAGCCAAGCTCCAACCGGCAATCACAACACTTGGGAATTGGTTCCGCGATTGGAGAATCGACGTAAATCCGGACAAAAGTTCGGCCATTTGCTTCGATCCCAAGCGCCGCACCAAAACCATACAACACGGTGCGCGGTCTCTGCGAATGCAAGGCATAGCAATACCGTGGCACCGCACAGTCAAATACCTAGGGATCACACTAGACAAAAAACTCACCTTCCGTGCACACATCACACGCGTAGTCGCGAACGCGCGCTTTTATATGAGCCGCCTCCACCCGATGCTCGGTAAATACAGCAAAATGTCACTTCGTAACAAGCGAACGCTTTACAAAGTTTGCATACGCCCGGTCCTCACTTACGCGTCACCAGTGTTCGCACACGCGGACGAAGCGATTTTGAACAAACTTCAAGTGCTTCAAAATCGCTTCTGCCGCATAGCCACAGGGGCCCCGTGGTACGTCCGCAACGCGGACCTCCACAGGGACCTTCAACTCGACACAATTCAAACACACCTCACAGAGTGCTCGGAACGGTTCTTCAAAGCTGCAGAAGAGCACTCTAACACACTCATTAGATCGGCGTCGGGATACGCTCCACACACTCCATCTCGATTCAGGCCCCGCAGGCCCAAACACGCACTCACAGCCACACACAATAAACTCACGCGCGATCTCGCGGCCCTCTTGGCCGCTGAGGATCCAACACCCGCGATGAGTCCCCCCCGCCCCCCCGACACAGAGAGGTTCGATTCCTCTCAGTCCCCTCCCGATTCAAGTGCACATCTGAGTGCACTTGTCCTCTAAGCGCATTTTGCGTTATTTTAAACTATGCACTAGTTTAAACTAACGCAGCGCCGCATCATCCCCCTCTCGGGGGGTGATCGCTTCAGATGAAGCTTGTAAGGCCCTTCTGGCCATAAGCATGAATAAAGGGTGTTTTTTAGTCAGTAGGAGTCTGACATAACCTTACAGCCGGCTGTAGGGTATCCATGAGGATTTCTCACCCTCTCCCCCGCCTGGGAGGAAACAAAAAAAAAAAAAAAAAAAAAAGAAATATAACTTAACCAAAATTAATAAATTCTATCAGTCTATCTTTTCAACTTCAGAAATGAATGCATAAGTTGCTCTGTCTTGTCTTTCTGTAACATAGTTTTCATATCAAAATTCATCAAAGTCGCTTGGAATTCAGCTGGCAGCAACGGCAAACAATAAAGCCGATACGGCCGATACCAACTTGAAGATGAAATATTTGTTTTGCCTTGTCATCGCTCGGTGTCTCTTGCCTAATGTATTAGACTTCATTTTCTGTCGCTCGCAAACCTTTGTCTCACATCGTTCATTTATCCGATAGCACCACGTATGGGCAGCTCCATGAAGCTCGTATATTGTACAAGACGCCCGATATGACACGGAAACAGCAAGTTATAAAGTTTACGTGAACAGTGAGATGGCTAAACAGCCTGATTTAGGAACAATGAAAATATCTATCTATATGTGTAATTTCACATGGATTGGTTAGTCCTAAGTCATGTTTATAAGATTTCGTTGTCGTTTAGTTAAAATAAGTAATAGTTTTGTTATAATAGAGTATTTAAAATGAGAAATCTCTGTAAACGATTGCCACGGCGCCAAGCGGTGGCGCTGAGAAACTGCTTGAAATTTGATAGTTGGGAACGATAGGCTGTCTCTTTCTAACAAATCTTATAAGAATTGTATTCGTATTGTATGCATTCGAAAATATCAGTTTATTGTAATTTCATTGTTATTCTTTATGTGTTATTAGATGATAAATAGTCATAGGAACAGAAATAATAAAGTATTGAATAGGATAGAATAGTATTTTATGTGTAATTAAGGCAAAAAGTTAAGTTGTGCGGTTTTTCTTTCCCAATAGAATGATATATGATAATTAGTTATAAAATAGATGTAAGTAGGTATTTAGACACATTTTAATTTCGTAACTTTGCCGGGCTATAAAGCCACTGTTTGTGTTTAATTCTGTTAGGAATTTATTGTATTCGGTCGATAAGACGTAGGGCTACATGAATAAACATGTTCCAAATCGATAAATATAGAAATATGTCGAAATATAGAATGAATCAGTTTGTATAGAAAGTACTTAGCACGCTCCCCACGCAACGCACAAGGAGCGCCTTGTGAAGCAGGCCTGTGGCGGGCGGACCCTTATGGAGGGGGCGATATAAATATAGCGGAGACCTATTTTAGCGCGCCACATCTAAATTAAAAATATGCTATATGCTAATTTATATGCCCCATGTACCTATAGATTTAAGCTCGGGATATTATATACCGTGAATAAATGAGAAATAAAGTATAGTGGGGGTGAGGTAATGGATCGCTGGCCAGCTCTGTCCGCGCATATAAAAACATGCCGGAACAGGATCGGACATGCCATACAGCGACAGGCGCTCCTACCCAAAAGAACAGGAAGAAACAAGCGGTTCACTCTGGACCTGAAGACTCCTCGACCGACCATCCATTACCAGCTGCGCCCACCGAATTCTCTTCGATACAGAACACTGGGAGTTTTTTTCACCGAAAAGCTACAGTCCACATATCGCCGTCAAGACTCCTACGTTGGTACACTGGTCAGTCGGTAACTCCCAGCTACTGCTGCAGCCCGGCGTGCCGCTCATATATATTGGCCACATGAATTCATCATAAGCCTACTAATGTACCCACCGCTAAGGCTCAAGCCTTCCCTATAGATGGAATAGGGAGATTGGGCCATGACCCACCACGCGGGCCCAGTGCGGATTGGCGGGTGCTAACGACTGCAGATGCAGCCGGGACCAACAGCTAACGGGCCTTCCGAAGCTGGAAGGAACTCGGATAGAAGATTTTTGGTCACCCATCCAATGTCCGACCACTGCGAAAGTTGCTTAACTTCAACGATCACAGCCGGACGCACTAACCACCTGCGCCATCGAGCTATTGGCCACATGCATTGGTCTTCTTCAAACTTGCCTAATGTCTAGACGGTCACTCGCCTTATATCAGTCCAACATGTATTGGCGGCTTAAGAAGACGCGAGCTGAGAGACATTTGAGAAATAGGTATTTGAAAAAACTATTTTTGTAGTGGATTGGCAATACCGTGTGATAGGGACAACAGAAGCTAACGCTGAAAATTGCGTATAAAAATTGCAAAACTCGAGGTTGGGCTCTCGAAGCTTTCCTCCTCGAAAATTAGATACACAGTCAGGTCATAAGTATTGTCACACAGTAAAAACTTTTCCTTTAGAATGCTGGCACAAAAAAGTTTATTGAATTCGAATATCGAATTCTTCATGAAAATAAAAATGTATACTTTTTAGCATTTTACTAATTTTTAAATATGGAGTGGACGCTTAAAGAAGACCGTGTTGCAGTTATTGCGTTGCATCGTTGCGGTTACGCGCCAATTCAAAATTTTGACATACTGAAAAATTTTAATATTACCAAAAGATTCGTTTATCGTATCAAACGATACAATGAAGACTCTAGTGTAGATGACAGGTCAAGAAGTGGTCGCCCTCGGTCTATTAGGACTCCAGCACTGATAAAAGCTGTGAAGGCGCGAAATCAAAGAAATCCCATACTTAATTTTTACCATAGAAGAGAGCTACAACAAACAAAATGATAAGGCGTACGCACACAGTAGTGAAGAAGCGAGCAACCGTATTCCGCGTGTCCAACGAGGTCATTTTCCATCCTCACTCATGGTATGGTTGGGAGTTTCTTATTGGGGCTTAACAGAGGTACATTCTGGTGAGAAAGGTGAAAAAATGTATGCAGTTGTGTATCAAAATACAGTCCTGACGAACCTTGTGGAACCTGTTTCTCATGCCATGTTCAATAACAGGCATTGGGTATTCCAACAAGATTCGGCGCCAGCTCATAGAGCGAAGAGCACACAAGACTGACTGGCGGTGTGTGAAATCGACTTCATCCGGCACGAAGACTGGCTCTCCTCCAGTCCAGTTTTGAGTCCGTTAGATTACAAGATATGACAACACCTGGAGGAAAAGGCGTGCTCAAAGCCTCATCCCAATTTGGAGTCACTCAAGACAACCTTGATTAAGGCAGCCGCCGATATTGACATGGACCTCATCGTGCTGCGATAGATGACTGGCCGCGCAGATTGAAGGCCTGTATTCAAAATCACGAAGGTCATTTTGAATAAACTTTATTGCCATAAGAAGCTATGTTTTGTTAAGTTCATTTTGGTATATAAATGGTTACATAATGAATAAACTTGTTTCAATTACTATTTTATATTAAACATGTGACAGAATTTATGACCTGACTAGGTATATATATGTAAAATAAATTTTACTCATAAAATAATAAATAGTTATAGTAAGCCTCTATGTTTTGCTTTAGTCTAAGCGATGATAAAATATTTACAATTTTTGGACATTTTTGAGGGCTTTTAGTTTCTTTGAAATACAAGTGATCGAAAAAAGGTAAACATAGCAGATATATTATTACATAAATAAATAATTACCATACCGGGATTCGAACACAATGCCTTTAAATCAGAAAAGGTAGAAAACAACTGACACTAATCCGTTGTCATTTTACAAAAAAAATCTATGTATATAAAACTCAAAGGTGACTGACTGACATAGTGATCTATCAACGCACAGCCCAAACCACTGGACGGATCCGGCTGAAATTTGGCATGCAGGTATAAGAAGAATCATAAATGAATGTCATTGTGTATAAAACAAGCCGAGAACAAAAACTGTAGTCAAGACTTCAGCACTACACCAAAGCGAAGCGAGGGCAGGCCGCTAGTACAATATATGTTTGAAGATAAAATTTTGTTTAGAGTTACGAACATTCTATTTTTAGTGCTGCTGATAAATAAATCAATATCAAAAAAAAAAACGAGTGTACGTATGACCAAATGACTGAAGTGAAACTTCTTTAAAGAAAGTAATAAAAAATATTTATTCAGTACCATGACCAATTTGATAACATACATAATACATACACAAGTAATATACATGGTGCTGAAAAGGTATCTAATCAGCATAATGAGAAAAAATATATTTTACGTATGAAAATCATTTCAATAGTGATAAAACTCAAGGAAGAAACAGCTGAGAATGTTTGTATGGAAAAAACATGGCCCACCTCTTCACGTGCCTTCACTGAACCCTAACTTAACAAAGTTTTGGTCGTCTGAAGTCATTTTTCAACTTGACGACTCTGTATATATCAATACAGGAAGAAAAAAGCAGCCCTTGCTGAGTTTCTTGCCGGTTCTTTTCAGTACAAGGTCTCCCGCCGTAGTTTTGCGAACCGATGGCGTAGCTTCTGACCTTCACAAGTGCTTGTAACAGCCTAGACTGAATAAATGACTTTTCATTTTATTTCATTATAACTGGCCATCGCGATAGTTGTTTAACTCCCACGATTGCAACACAAACGCGCTGACCACTGCGTCCTCGATCTTCTTTTCGTCCCCACTGCTGGGGCACAAGCCTTCCCTATGGATGGAATAGGGAGATTGGGCCATAAGCCACCACGCGGGCCCAGAGCGGCGGATGCTAACGACTGCAGGTGCAACCGGGACCAACGGCTTAACGTGCCTTCCGAAGCACGGAGGAACTCGAGATAGAATTTTTTGGTCACCCATCCAATGACCGACCACTGCGAAAGTTGCTTAACTACAACGATCGCAGCCGAACGCGCTAACCACCTGCGCCATCGAGGTCCTCTTTTTAAAAATACATTTACTAAATTCAACGGTTTTTTTTTTCAGTAATAAAATGATGATTGTGTGATATTTTTCTACTTAGTAAGTCAGTACATTGGAGAGCTGGTCCGAATTTCCAACTCTTCGTGTTTGTTGTTGTTCTAAACTCTTCGTGTTTCTGTTTGTGGTCATAAAATCATCCGAAAATATAAAAAAAAAAATGCTAAAATTTAAGCATGAAATTTAACTTACTAAAATTTTTCTAAAACAATTCATGTCCTGTGGATTTTTTCTCTAGTAAAATTTTCTGTACATTTATAAATCACACGTGTTACATTTCAGGCGAATACGTACGTAATAAGCGTAGTTTTCCCTGAATATGTTTTTTCATAGGATCATTTCCTCTGAATTGTTTCCTCTTCTGTCGAAAGCCTTTCGAGCAATACGCATAGAAATTATTCATTCAATGTTGAGTACGCCATTAAAGGTGAATGTTCTGTTTTATTGTCTGAACAGTTTAGGGCTCAATAAATAGTGTATAATGGGTTGGTTGGTTCCCGTATTAATGTTTGTTCAGATGGGTTCGGAAATTTCCCATTTAACCTTGTGCTCATTACAAATGAAGTTCTGTTAGTGTACGGTTGTAAATATTACCCGATTCCTACGAAAACTGATAATGGGGATGATCTTAAATTTAAATAAAACTAGTTTTTACGGGTTAACGCACGAAACTTTATTTATTTATTGACGTTTCGCAGCCTTTTCAGGTCTGCGTCGTCAGAATAATGATTTTTTATTTAAAATTGTCGATAAAAAAAAAAAAAAAAAACATTATTCTGACGATGCAGACCTGAAAAGGCTGCGAAACGTCAATAAATAAATAAAGTTTCGTGCATTAACCCGTAAAAACTAGTTTTATTTATTGAGTGATGTGCGTGAAAACCTAAGAAACAAATATGATCTTAAATTTATTAATCAATGTCCTTCATCCTTTAAATGGCCAGAGAAACACCTTCCAATCCCGTTGGCGTCGGAGAGGGCCCGCCCGGGAGTCCTCCTCGCGGGCCCTCTCCGCTGTCTCCTTCTGGAGGATGACTTCCTCACAGAAGGAGACTACCGCAGTCCAGGATCTGTCGCTGTCCAGCATCGCTCTAACGACGCTGGGCCGCGAGAGATCCCGTCCTATTGCCATGACCATATCATGGCGCTGCCGGGACCACGACGGGCACTCCTCTAGCGTGTGCTGCGCTGTGTCCCGGACAGCGCCACAATGATGGCATGACGGAGTCGATTCTCTCCGTATACGATGCAAGTAGCTGCCAAAGCATCCATGCCCTGATAGCATCTGCACCAGACGGAAGGTCAGCGACCCATGCCTCCTCTCCCTCCATTGGTTGAGCACTGCTCGCAGCGCCTCCAGGGTCCTGGTGCCATATTGCTGCGTCCCGAGCTTCTCAGTCCACTCTTCCAGAACCAGCTCCTCCAGCCGCCTCCTGTGGGCGATAACCTCCTCCGGTGCTAATCGCTCCCCTCGCTGCCGGCCCTCCGCCCTTTCCCAATATAGGCGGGATAGTGCTTTCGCCTCCAGCGCCCACGGAGGGCCAATCCCGTTGGCCTAAGCTCGTCTTAGAATATCCCAACGACCAAATCATCCACGCTAACTCTCCTCCGGCTAGCAAACAAACACACTATATTTAAGCATTAGGCAGACACCGTACTAGCAGGATAAGAGAGCGAATACCTAGTCTACATACGACGCGCTATACCGAGTTTTTCCCCGAGGAGAGATGGAATCCGCCTGGAATACCTCTAGAGGCATTCGCCAATTCATGGCTTTAGGGTCCCTTTTGGAACTCATCATCAGCCTATTAATGTCCCCACTGCTGGGGCTCAGGCCTCCCCTACGGATGGAATAGGGAGATCGGGCCATGACCCACCACGCGGGCCCAGTGCGGATTTTTGGGTGCTAACGACTGCAGATGCAGCCGGGACCAACGGCTTAATGTGCCTTCCGAAGCACGGAGGAGCTCGAGATAGTAAATTTTTGGTCACCCATCCAATGACCGACCACTGCGAAAGTTGCTTAAATTCAACGATCGCAGCGGAACGCGCTAACCACTTGCGCCATCGAGCTCCTTAGGGTCTCGCCGTCCCCAAACTCGGTGGCGCTGTAAAGATCATCTGCGATCAACAGCATATAAACAAAAAAATGGCGAGTATAAATTCCATATCATGTAAGCTTTCAAGTCTGGTCTGGTCTGGTGATGATACAACATAGAGAAGATTTTTTTCCGGCAACCCATTTTTTTGTAAGAAACTCAGCAGTACTATAGGAATTATACATCAATATTATCTTTGCTTTATATTAAGGTATATTATTACATAAATAAATAATTACCATACCGGGATTCGAACACAAGACCTTTCGATCAGAAAAAGTAGAAAACAACTGACACTAATCAGTCGTCATTTTACAAAAAAATACATAATATATGGGAGTTTTGGCGGGATTTCATCGAGTGTGGTTGGCGTCTTATTTTAATTATTCTTAAATTCGTTCATAGTAGATATTGTGAAATAAAATTGGTGTGATTTTGTGTTACAACTGTCTGCGTAATTGAAGAATTAGTAGAATCGTCAAAATATACGCTATTCCGGTCAAGTGGACGTGAGAATTTTATTTTAGTATTGACTACCTCACAGAAGCTTATCGAAAAAGCCAGCTCGATACATTTCGTGCCAAACACTTCAAGAAACATTAGAGTGCGTAACACCGACATTCTAATGTAAAAAGAAAAACAGAATAATTTAACTTAAGACTAGGCTGTATGGGCATTGTTCCCCTTGCCTTCCCTGAAAAGGGAGAACTTAACCAAAAAAAAAACATAATATATGTTTGAGGATAAAATTTCGTTTAGAGTTACGTACATTATATTTTTAGTGTTGGTGATAAAAAAATCAATATCATAAATAAAAAAAAGTGTGCGTATGACCAAATGACTGAAGTGAAACTTCTTTAAAGAAAGAAAGAAAGAAAGAAAAAATATTTATTCAGTACCATGACCATTTTGATAACATACATAATACATACACAAGTAATATATAAGGTGCTGAAAAGGTTTAACGATGCTTCGACGCTGGTCTTCCGTTTTAGCTCCATGTGAATATATATATATATATATATTTATACATGTGTGTACGTATACATATTTCATTTACTAGCTATAAGAGAAAGAGAGAAAGAAAATGTGCGCGCGCACTGATTTCTCTTGCTTAAATCCCCCACTCAACTCCCGTTCGCATTCGCTTCCCCTCAATAGGGACGATGACTTTATTTTCTTCGTTTATCAGGTAGATTGTCAAAAAGTATTGGACACGTATTTTTTCTTTTTTCACATAATATAAACATTGCAGAGATATATTGATTTGAAAAGTCGCATGACGTCACGTTTGAGTAAACTTTTAAGCGAATATTCACTAATAAAAAGTGACGTCACGAGCCCCTACTCCCAAACTTTGACGCGCTATAACTTTGTCATTTTATGGTTGATTGCCCAAAAAAAAAAATACGTGTCCATTATTTTTTGATCATCTAACTGACGGACTAAATAGAATTTCATTTCCTGTATCCCGTCATCACCCCTAATCAAGCGTGCGAGAAGAAGTTTCACTTCAAAAAGTCTAAGTATAATTTTTTACAAAATATCTGGTAGAAACAGAAAGACTTAAGATCAGTAACTGTATTCCGATTTGCATAATTTTATAACATTAAAGTTTTAATTAATGTACATAATACAGACAGAGCTATCAGCTGGTTACCTGGATAATCTTCGTTAGTTATTCCATAATTTTGTATCACCAACATCAGAGTTTTATTTCCATAATATTTTTATTCAATTATTTACAATATGTCCCTTTAACTAAATTTCAACGTGTTTAATAATATACTGGTGTCGATTCTGGCATGATTCTCTAAACCTAAACTTAAATTTGACAGCAGTATATCCTTGTCATTCTCTATACAGAATGAAAAGGAGAGACTGATGTTAAATTTAGTTTTAGGTTTAGAGAATCATGCCAGAATTGGTACCTCTGTCCGTTATCGAGGCTACTATTTGATACAGCCAGGGGCGCGGGCAGAAGTCTGAAAGAGGAAGCATAGAAGGATAGTAAAGATAAATGTAGGTATACAAGAAAATAGGGAGGTGAAAAACAAAGTAGAGAAAAGTTGATTCACATTAGTCCCGTTAAATACTACTCGTTAAGTTCGTTGTGGCGACCATCATAGCATCGACACAAAATGCAAATTCGGCGAAAAATACTAGTATGTGCAAATGTAGTAGATTGCAACTAGCGATGAAGATTGTGTGTGAAGTTGCCTGAATCACGCTATTGAAGCAATAACAGTCAGTGACTATATAATAATATAAAAAAATCAATTATATCGGGGCCAAGATCCTGAATGGTCATCCTCTATCGCACTATGGAGTAATTTTCCTCTTCAATTTGTGGATAAATTTAACTACCTAGGCCATATCGTTACTTAAGACCTGAATGACGATGCAGACATTGAAAGAGAACGTAGAGCGTTATCTGTAAGGGCCAATATGGTGGCTCGCAGGTTTGCTCGTAGCTCCGCGGAAGTTAAACGTACTCTGTTTCGAACACTAACTTCTACACTATTTAGCAGCCTGGTTACGCCATACACAGAAACAGTACAACGCTCTGCGTGTTCAGTACAATAACGCGTTCAGAGTGCCGATATGGGGCTGTCGCGTAGACGTGCAGAAGAAAAAAACACACACAAACTTTCGTCTTTATAATATTAGTGTGAGAAGTCACTTTGTTCATCGTGATGACGTCGGGTATTTAGCGGAAAGTGTAGCAGAGAACCAAGAGGCAAAAGCGAGCGTAATGCTTTATGTGAAGTGAGAAGAAGAAGCTGTGTAACAAAACGAAGGAATACTGAAGAAACATTTTTGAACTCAAAATCATATCGGATTTTATGGTAACATCTGTGAATAGAGATAGTCATAGTGCTATTCGATCTAAATAATAATAATAATATTTAAAACCGTTTATTTGGCACAAATTACAAAAATAACTTATTGTGTTACATATAGGTGATTGTGTACCAAACAGGCCACTGCTCAGTATATGTCGAGGCAAATTGTGCCACGACACTGATTTTCAGCAGCAGCCTACTTTTAAGTTAAATGGCATTTAAGGTCTCAAATATCATTTAAATTAAAAATTAAGAATTACAGATTTAAATACAAATGTCAAATTGCACTTATTGTTAGTAAATTCGTTGATTGTCTATTGTTACATATTTGACATTATGTGATGGAAATTGACCTCAACACATATTTGCAAGCTCGATGTCAACTTTCAATTGGACGACACTGTATGAAATAAAACAGGGAGAAAAAAGCAGCCCTTACTAAGTTTCTTGCCGGTTCTTCTCAGTACAAGGTCTCCCGCCGTAGACTTGCGAACCGATGGCGTAGCTTTTCGACATTCACAGGTGCTTGTAACAGCCTAGACTGAATAAACGATATTGAATTTTGATTTTTTTAAATTTTGAAATACCTGAAATCAAATGGATAAATATTGTGAAACAAAATGAAAGCAAAAAGAAAATTAAAAAAAAAACTTGATCGAAAAAAAGATCTCCGTTTGAATCGTGCAAAAAAGGTAATGGCTTCTTAAAGAAAGAAAGGGAAATATTTAAATAATCCTCAAAAAATAATAAATGATTACGTAAAAATACAATTCAATAAATATTCATAACACATTAATTAGCTTGAACACCAAGGTAAGCACCGTAATGCTTGTGTTTTGGGATACTATAGTAACGGATAGAATACATAGACTGATACATATATCCGTTAAATAAAACTAGTTTTTTACGGGTTAATGCACGAAACTTTATTTATTTATTGACGTTTCGTAGTCTTTACAGGCTACGTCGTCAGAATCAAATTTTATTTAATTTTGTCGAGCTACCTTCGAAAGACTTTTTATTGAGCGTTCGGATATTTCATTGTTCGATTTTTAAAATTTTTATTGTCTTTATTACTTAATTTAGTTAATAAAGTACTTTATATAAAATTCTTTTTGTAATTTTGAGTTTATTTATTTATTTGACCCTAATTACCGTAAACTACCACCGGTTCCAAAATTGGGAGACCTTCCTGAGAAGAACCGGCGAAATAAACTCAAGAGAGGCTATCTATCTACTTCTTATGTTAAATTATGCAAAACCAAAAAAAAAAAAACAATGAAATATCCGAACGCTCAATAAAAAGTCTTTCGAAGGTAGCTCGACAAAATTAAATAAAATTTGATTCTGACGACGTAGCCTGTAAAGACTACAAAACGTCAATAAATAAATAAAGTTTCGTGCATTAACCCGTAAAAAACTAGTTTTATTTAATGAGTGATGTGCGTGAAAACCTAAGAAACAAATACATATATCAGTTTTTTTTTAGAAATAAATATAACCATGACTTGCCCCGCCTGGATCCTTAATGTTAAGTTAGGTTAACAGTTATTAATAGTATTTTTTGATGATGAATTAATATTTTTTTAATGATCATTTAAATATATGCCGCAGCCTTAAAAAATCTTGTTCTCGAATGAATATTGAGTACAAGGTCCCAAGCCTCAGATTTACGGAGAATCAGACTTTTCTTGATAATTAGTCTAGACTGAATATTTAGAATAAGTTTCTTTTGCATCAAGTATTAAAAAAAACTGAATTGCTCGTTTTTGGTAAAAAAAATATTTTCTCAGACGATAAAATACTTTTAGTATTTATAATAACAAAATAAAAAAAATAAACGCATTAATAGACAAAGTTCATTTTAAGATACAAGAAAGCGGTTGATATTCTCTGCCGATAGTTCTGTGAAGATATATTATTATATGCGCCTCAATGGAGAAGCTCGATGCTCGGGTGGTAAGCGCGTTCGGCTGCGATCGTTGAAGTTAGGCAACTTTCCCAGTGGTCGGTCATTGGATGGGTGACCAAAAATCTTCTATCTCGAGGTCCTCCGTGCTTTGGAAGGCACGTTAAGCCGTTGGATCCGGCTGCATCTGCAGTCGTTAGCACCCGCCTATCCGCACTGGACCCGCGTGGTTGGGTCATGGCCCAATCTCCCTGTTCCATCTATAGGGAAGCTCTATGCCCCCGCCCCACTGCTGGGGCATAGAGCTGATGGATGACATTAATAGGATGATGACGAATAACAAAATAAGAAAAATAAACGCATTAATAAATAACAAAGTACATTTCAAGATAATAAGAAATTGAATAAAACTAGTTTAAACGGGATAATGCACGAAACTTTATTTATTTATTGACGTTTCGTAGCCTTTCCAGGCTTCGTCGTCAGAATAAAACTTTTGTTTAATTTGTCGAGCTACCTTCGAAAGACTTTTTTCTTTCGAAGTCAAAAAAGTCTTTCGAAGGTAGCTCGACAAATTAAACAAAAGTTTTATTCTGACGACGAAGCCTGGAAAGGCTACGAAACGTCAATAAATAAATAAAGTTTCGTGCATTATCCCGTTTAAACTAGTTTTATTTAATGAGTCATGTGCGTGAAAACCTAAGAAACAAATATAATAAGAAATTGGTTAATATTCTCTGCCGATAGTTCTTTGAAAATATTTATTATTATATGTTGTACCTTTCGGTAACAAATTCAACTACACACATCAAAAGTGTCTAGGGATCAACATATATTTTTGCAATAACTTTTCTCCTGATTGATATTAATTAAAATTTTCTTTAAGGATTCATCAAATAAAGTGTTTTTTGCGCCATGCAAATAAAATTTGCGCCATTTCTTCTCCAAAGTTATAAGAAACCCTAATCAAAATACCAGGACCTTTCCTGGTATTTTGATTTGATTGGTTTTTTGACCTATTCATAAATGTTGCGTTGATTTTAACATTTCGTTTATTTTGCTTTGCCATGCCTTCACATTTTGACGACGAACTTTTACCACTTTTAATTCAGTTCCGGCCATCGAGAAGCTTCTGTTTTTAGTCTGAAAATTATTTTCTAATAAATAGTACCTACAATTTAAGAATAATATTTGTCAAGAACCTACAGGAACATACCCGCAATACAATAAAGCCAGTGAAATGTCAAAACAAACTAATTCCCAAAACGCCCGCAGCATCGTGATTTTTTTTTGTCGAATGCTTTGTACCAAACTTTATGTGTGTAGATAAATGAAGGACGCTGAGATAACTTCTCTTTACTATCCTCGTAAAATTACTGAGGGCATTTGTGATGCCGCAAAATTGTTGTTATCTTTTATTGGACTGCCATGTACGACTTAGTCATGTACATTCACATATAAAATTATCTCAAATTAATTTATTGAGTTTAGGCAGTTATGAAAGTCGGTATTTACGCAATATTTGTCTTACGTATACTAATATTATTACGAAGAGAAAAGATTTGTATGTTTGTTACGAAAAAATCGGCCATGTGCGGGTCTTGCCACGCGCAGTGTAGGCTTCTGTAGTTGCCTGTAGTTATCACAATATATTCGGGCAGGAGTCTTTATTTTCTATATTTGAAATTAGAAAAACCAATTAATATAAATCTATGTATCTCATCTTAAATACCTATATCAAAGACAAACTTAAAATCAATTCGATTTTATATATTTTTTTTTAAATACGATACGACCGTCGCGTATCGTTTCGTTGCGTCACCCAGCCGCAATCAAAACCAGTTGCGAACGAGAACCGTTTCGAGGACTAGTTTTCGTTTAAGTGAAAACGGTTACTATTTCGTCGTCAGAAAATTTCAGAACGACTCACCGCTAGATCATATCATGAAATTTAAAATTCAATATCGGTTATTTCAGTCTAGACTGTTACAAGCACTTGTGATTGTCGAAAAGCTACGCCCATCGGTTCGCAAATCTACGGCGGGAGATCTTGTACTGAGAAGAACCGGTAAGAAACTCAGCAAGGGCTGTCTCCCTTCTATGAGAAGGTGATGATGGCGTAACCGCCTATCTTTTCAAGTGCTTACATACTTTTAATAAAAACGTAACTTTAGCGCGATTCAGAAGTCGTTGCCATTGGTACTCGCGGTAGCGTTGTGGAAATAATGATATTTTATTGTTGTTTTTAAATAGTTTTTTTTTAGATTTTATTGCAATGCAAGGTTGTACGCTACAATAACTTCATCTATGTCACTATTATTTTTTTTACTTCTTTGGAATTTTCAATGGGTAAGAAATTTTTTGAACCAAAGTTGAACGACTATTGCTCTTAAAGTAACAAATGTATCTTTACCATTATAAATTACTTTAAAATTTAATAAAAAGTACTATTATCATGATTTTTTCCAGGTTTTTCCAACCAGGGAGGGGGGGAGGCCCTACTCGAACAAAAATTAGCATTTTAAAGTTCAATGTTTCGCAAACAGATCCCTAAATCGGAAAATGGTCTTGGGAACTCCGAAGGAATTTTAAAGTAGTCTTTAGTATTACCTCTTTCATTGAAAAATGTTTTACACAGGTGATGCCTCGATCACAAAACTTGGGTATTTTTTTACTTTTCAGTTCATTTTAGGTCTTCTTTTTAATGCTTAAAAAATAAATAAAAAACATAACTATAATTGCTATTTCTTCTTTCAAATGTTTAATACTTGAAAAAGTATTCATTGGACATTATGGGTTACCTACAATGCGAAGAGATGGCGCTGCCTTGCAGCTTAAGGCTAGGAAAATTTCGACGCGGCCATCAAGGCCGTGGTAGCATAATTGGTCAGTGCATTCGCCCGGATTGCGAAGGGTGCGGGTTCGAGTTCCGTCCGCTGCCTGGACCGCGTGGATTTTTTCTAGTAAAACTTTTCTTTAAATCTGATTTTACTGATTTCAGAGTGTCTAATAAATTACACCGATAATTCGCTTGTTAACAAGAAGATTTCTACACGGGTTAAGGCATGGTTTTAAACCGTGTCTATGTCCGGTCGCCAGTCAGGAATGGGACACTATCATATGGAGGTTTGATTAAAACTAGTTTTTACGGGTTAATGCACGAAACTTTATTTATTTATTGACGTTTCGCAGCCTTTTCAGGTCTGCATCGTCAGAATAATGATTTTTTATTTAAAATTGTCGAGCTACCTTCGAAAGACTTATATTGAGCGTTCGGTTATTTCATTGGAAGATTTTTAAAATTTTATTGTCTATGTATGAATTTATTATTTAATTTACTTAATAAAGTATTTTTATTTAAAATTCTTGTTTGTAATTTTGAGTTTATTTATTTGACCCTAACTACCGTAAACTACCACCGGTTCCAAAATTGGGAGACCTTCCTGAGAAGAACCGGCGAAACAAACTCAAGAGAGGCTTTCTATCTCCTTCTTATGTTAAATTATGCAAACAAAAAGAACTAATAGTATCTGATGGTCTTGCAGTGTGTGCTCGGGGTTGGGATTTTATCTCCTGTATAATAGGTTCCCAAGCTGGTGGTATATACCAACCATCTTCCCTATTGAAATTTGGATATTTTTAATCTCAATAGCCTCGCGCATCATTCGAGGAACGAACCGCCGCTCAGCTGTATGGAGGTTTGTTAACAAGACCGGCGCCAGAAATAGTTTGGGGCCGGTACAAAATCTACAAACCGTTTTTTTTGAGTGTGTATGCTATTGGTCGTAGATGACCTTTACTGGGTTTGGGGAGACGGCGAGATTGAGGTGCCCCAAGCCAAGAATTGGCGAGTGCCTTTAGAGGTATTCCAGGATGGTATCTCCCTAGTCTCCTCTCCCTCCGGAGCCTCTAGACCACTTGAACCTGAGAAGACCTACAAATCGTACTCGTAAACAAGCTTATAGCCGCCACCGGCACCGGTAGATACCGGGTAGAAATCGTCTCGTTAACAAGCTCCCTTATGGGAATTTACATAAGAACGCAGTGAAATAACAATACGTTTCAACTGTACCCCTAGCACGAACCAATATCGAATTCGTATCGTTTGCGAGTCCGAAATGTCATTGTCAAATGTGTACTGATTTTTAGTTCTCGTTACGTGCTTTGTGCCGCTGCTGTTCAAATTTCCATACAAAATTTGACATTGATATTTCGGTTTGCAAACTATTCGAATTCGATAATGGTTCGTGCTAAGAGTAATGTATTTCTGTTAGTGAATATGGTTTCCATCAGCATTAGCAACGAACTAGTGTTTACTGTTTTAAACTTTCATGGTCACTAACATTATAGAAATTTATGTTATTGTGAAGAGACCACATCTCTACAATATTGTCTATTGCCTTTTCGTTGTTGCTATAGCTACTGACTTGTTATCATTCTGTGTCATCTTATGAAAATATTCTTTTTACCTAAACTTATTGTGCTAACTAATATTAAATAAAAATACGTCTTTACTTTGCATACATCGTTATTTTAAATCAACATTTATAAAACTTAAAAGTTATTCACGGGAACCAGTGTTACTCTTGTATCCTGGTAAAACAAAAAAAATATTGACGTTACGGAATATCAAACTTATTGCAATTTTTTTTATTTAATTTAATTTATTTAGCTGGCAACTACCTCGGACAACGAATTAGTCTAGCTATTTAAAGGGGGAACGCTGACAGTATCTTCGGAACCTTGCCTAAAGGGACTCCTTTTAGTAATATATTTTAGTTATTATATTATATTTTTTAAGGTTTTTAGTTTAAGGTTCATTGTTCCTGTAAATATTAATGTACATATATTATTTGTCGACAATGTATAAAATTAAATCTATCCTGTTATCTTAAATTTTATTCATGGCTTTTCAGCGGCCTTATTTTTAAAGCCATTGAATGATTTCCATCTTCCAAAAAAATTATATTTTTGAAATTAATGTATGTTGAGATCAACGCTAGTTCTTCAGGAAACAGGATTTTGACAGAGACATAGATGGTTTTTGTAGTATAGTGGGTATGTTATTATTTATATATAATACGAGGGTACGCCTCGAATATGTGTGTGTATTCTCTAAACGTCCTGTAGTCGAAATATAGTCACGAAATCAAACAGTCGTATTATTTTCCACCTAAATCTCAAGATACATTAGTGGCGACGAGGATTAAAATTAAGTTATTTAACGATGTCTTTCGGTAGAATTAATGATTTTGACGTGCATTCCGGCAACTGGTCGATGTATATCGAACGTTTGGAGATGTACTTCAAGGTGAATAAGGTGGAAAAAGACTTGTGGCTGCCTACGTTGATAACAGCGGTGGGTGACGAAACATATGAATTACTGAGTAGCTTGGCCAGCCCTGCCAAGCCGTCGGAGCTAACGTACGAAGCGGTGGTGGTACTTCTGCGTGAACATCTGCAACCTCGACCGTCGGTGATGGCGGAGCGCTATCGTTTTCGGCAGAGGCGACAACAGGCGGGCGAAACAATCGCACATTATTTGGCAGAGTTGAAGAAACTATCCAAGTATTGTGAATTTGGGATCAGCTTGGAAGATAATCTGCGCGATCAGTTGGTTTGTGGGGTACTCAGTGACGTCATCCGGCAACGCCTATTTGCGGAAGACGATTTGAAATTTAACGGTGCCATGAAATTGGCTTGCGCTCTTGAAGCAGCGGAACGGGATGCTGCGGTTGTGGACATGTCAGCTGCGGCAGGCAAGAGTGGCACGCTGGAGGAAGTACACAAAATAAGAACGCGGAAGGAACGCGGGCTACAGCGGTCGGCGTTAAAGTCCGGAGACTGCGAAGCCTGTGGGATTGCAGGACACGATACGGAAAGATGTCGATACAAGACATTTGTGTGCAGCAAGTGCAAGAGGAGAGGTCATTTACGGCGGGTGTGTCCGATAACTCGAGCTGAGGGTAACCGCGGTGGAGGCCAACGCCGGCTCAATAATGTGCAGTCATCCAGCGTCATCGAAGGTTCGGATGAGGAACCGTTTTCCGAGGAAGTGGAAGAGGAGTTTCATCAGCTGAGTTTAAACAGTTATAAACCAGTAAGTTTATTAATTGATGTTAACGGAATTTCATTAAAGATGGAGGTAGATACAGGCTCTGCTGTTTCTTGTATAAGCAAACAAATGTATGAAAAGTATTTTAAAAACATGCATATTGTAAGAGTAATGTGATTTTTAAATTTTATAACGGTAGTACTGTTAGACCGTTAGGTGTTATTTTTCCAAAGGTAACATACAAAAGAATAGCGAAATGTTTAGAATTGTTTGTAATCGATGAGGGAACCACTGCCTTATTAGGAAGGCAGTGGCTATCAGAGTTAAAAATTAAAATTCCATTTCTGAACAATAATTTTAACAATATGGTGTTAGGAAAAAAATGTGCGTATACTGATAATTTAAACGTGTTGATCGGCAGATATGAGCGGTTGTTTAGCGGCGGGCTGGGTCGGTTCACGGGCGGCAAGGCTCAGTTGCGAGTGCGGGAAGGGGCGACGCCGGTGTTTTGCCGCGCGCGGCCGCTGCCCTACGCACTCAAAGGGCAGGTGGACGCGGAGCTAGATGCGATGCTGCGGGATGGTATTATTGAGCCCGTCGATAGCTCGGACTGGGCGACGCCGTTGGTGCCGGTACGTAAAGCAGATGGCGGGTTACGTATTTGCGCGGATTACAAAATAACCGTTAATCCGGTCTTACTGGTCGACAGATATCCCTTACCTAAAATCGACGATTTGTTAGTGAGACTCAACGGTGCCCAGCTATTTTCGAAAATTGACCTTTCTCAGGCGTATAATCAGATTGAATTAGATAACAGTAAAGATTTTACAGTAATTAATACACACCGAGGTTTGTTTAAATACAATAGGTTGGTTTACGGCCTAGCTTCCAGTCCGGGCATTTTTCAAAGAATAATGTGTAAGTTACTCGGTGATATATCAGGGGTAGAAATATTTTTAGATGATATTATAATAGGAACAAAAGGGGGTGTATTGGAACATTTAACTACTTTGGAACAAGTTTTTAAAAGATTGCAAAATCACGGCATAAAACTAAAGAAAAGTAAGTGCTCATTTTTGGTGGAGCAAGTTAAATATTTAGGTTATATCATATCCAGCCGTGGAGTTACGGTGGATAGTGACAAAATAGACGCTATTACTAAAATTACAAGGCCGGAGGATGTTTCTCAATTAAGGTCGTTTTTAGGTTTAGTAAATTTTTATGCAAAGTTTGTTAGAAATATAAGCGCGATACTGTATCCTCTTTATGAATTATTAAAAAAAGGCGCAACGTGGAACTGGACACGGAAATGTGAGGAAGCGTTCATAAACATAAAAAATATTTTAACAAGTGCGGAGGTGCTAGTGCATTATGATCCTCAAAAACCCTTGACGCTGACCTGCGACGCTAGTGCTAAAGGCATAGGCGGGGTGCTCACTCAGCCGGTGGCGGCGCGGGCGGCGCGGGCGGCGGGAGAGGGGGTCGCGGAGCGGCCGGTCGTTTACGTGTCGCGCGCGCTCACAGCGGCAGAGAAACATTATTCACAAATTGATAGGGAGGCGCTCGCGATTGTGTTTTGCTTACAAAAGTTACATCAATATTTGTATGGCAGGCGGTTTACGCTTAAGACGGATCATAAGCCCTTAGTTAGCATTTTCGGATCTAAACATGGGATACCTACGATGGCCGCCAGTCGTATGCAGCGATGGGCGATTATAATGTCTGCCTATACTTATGATATAGAATACGTAAACACGAAACAAAACGCAGCGGACGGGTTATCGCGGTTGCCGGTCGACGTTAGTGGGGATAGGAGTAAGGACTTGTCACTCGAGCCGCCAGAGCAAACGTATTTACATTTTGCACAGAATGAATTGTTATTAGATTATAATGTTATTAAACAACAAACTTCACACGATCCATTTTTAAGCAGAATATTGTTGTATCTTCGGGAAGGCTGGCCTGAAAGTAATGAAATTAAAGAGTTACAACCGTACTTTAATAGAAGAAAAGAATTGTATGAGGAACTGGGTTGCGTTATGTGGGGTTATCGAGTGATTATACCTGAACGGTGTAGGGATCGCGTTTTGAAGGAGCTACATGCGGCGCACATGGGCATGAGTAAAACTAAATCTATGGCCCGGAGCTACGTGTGGTGGCCCGGCCTCGACGAAGCCGTGGAATCGATGTGCTCCAGCTGCGAAGTGTGCGCAGCGGAGGCGGATGCGCCGCGACGTCACTCGCTGGCGCAGTGGCCGTGGCCGGCCAAGCCGTGGTCCCGGATTCATTTGGACTTTTTAGGGCCATTTCAGGATAAATTGTATTTAATATTAGTTGATGCTAGAACAAAATGGATAGAAGTTTATCCTGTTCCGAGTACGGCAGCTAAATATTCTATTAGCAAACTAGAGGATGCCTTTTCGAGATGGGGTCTCCCAAGACAATTAGTGACCGACAATGGTCCTCCTTTTTCGAGCAGTGATTTTTCTAAATTTGTTAATAGCAATGGCATCGAACATTTATTTTCGGCGCCGTATCACCCAGCTTCGAACGGAGCGGCCGAAAATGCAGTGCGAACGGTTAAAAAGGCGATTCGTAAAGCAATTAGACAAAAGGAGGATGTACAATCATTTTTAAATAAATTTTTGTTACACTATAGGAACACGGAACATTGTACAACAAAAGAAAGTCCAGCGGCACTGATGTTAGGTAGGAGTTTACGTACTAAACTAGATCTACTACGGCCGAATAGGGATAATAAAAAGAGTCCTACTTCTCAGACATATGTAAATAAAGGTGGAGACCGTTTGTTTAAGCCGGGCGAAGAAGTGTGGGTGCGACAATATCAGGGTACCAACAAATGGTTACCAGGCAAAGTGGTAGACCGACTTGGTACGACAGATTATAGGGTAACAGATGCAGTAGGTAGGGATGCACATAGGCATGTCGACCAGTTAAGACGGAGATCCGTGCGTAGTTCGTTAGTTGCTCCTTCCTCGGTGGAGAGTTCAACCCCAGAGGTTGAGTTACCGGTACCAGCGGTGGAACCACCATCTCTTCCTCAAGATCCGAGCTCTGTAGTTGCAGCAAAACCAGATCTTAATATCGAAGATACAGTTGTAAATACCGAATCAAAACAAACACCGTCAGCTAGTGGACCTCCCGCTCTCGCACCTGGTGCATCACCATGCTATGCCACCCCGCCCCCGGCCCACTCCCGACCGATAAGGAAGTGTAGATTAGATAAGCTACCTAGATATAAAATTTGAATGTTTATACTATTTTTGTTTTTTTTTTGTTTTGATCTTTATTATAATGTTTAATTTTTATTTTAATATTATGTGAATAATATATTGTGTACCCATGTTTTTCTTTGTATACTTAATCTATTATCTCAGTATTGTAACATTTTAGAGGGAGGGACTGTAGTATAGTGGGTATGTTATTATTTATATATAATACGAGGGTACGCCTCGAATATGTGTGTGTATTCTCTAAACGTCCTGTAGTCGAAATATAGTCACGAAATCAAACAGTCGTATTATTTTCCACCTAAATCTCAAGATACATTAGTTTTTATCAAACCTTTTTCCTTAATATGAATATTACACGGCCCGTAACAAAAGGATTGATGACGCTTTCTCATAAGGAAAATGTATATTTTCTAACATTAGATTTTTGAATAAATACTTCCTTGTAGTATGGACTTACACATATATTTAACGGTACGCCAAATTTAGAATGGAGAAACTTATCCTCAAAGTGCACATTCAAGCATAAAATCACTCTTTTCCCGTATCTTTACAAAACTCTTCAACTGTGCCACAATTGAGAAACAAAACCCTTGATGAATGCTTAAAAACAAAGAGAATTGCTTTCATTTTCTATTGTATGTTATTGTTATAAAATACAAAATATCACAGACTCGTCGTAATAATTATTTGGAAGAATACAAAAAAGGTTATCATAGAAAACAGATTATATTATAATTTTTATTATTTTAAAGCATGTAACTGCTAAATGTTTAAATCTAAAGAAAATATAACTAGAAAAAACTCCACGCGGACCAGGCAGCAGACGGGACTCGAACCCGCACCCTTCGCAATCCGAGCGAATGCACTGACCAATTATGCTACCACGGCCCTTACGGACCGCGTCGAAATTCTTCTAGCCATTCTTAAGCTGCAAGGCAGCGCCATCTCTTCGCACTATAGGTAACCCACAATGTCAAATGAATACTTTTACAAGTAGGTATTTAAACATCTGATAGAAGAAATAGCTATTATAGTTATAATTTTCATAAATAAAAATTATAACTATAATAGCTATTTCTTTATTGTATTATTATATTATATAATAGTTATATTTTTCAATTTAATTTTATTAATTGGTCAGTGCATTCGCCCGGATTGCGAAGGGTGCGGGTTCGAGTCCCGTCTGCTGCCTGGTCCGCGTGGAGTTTTTTCTAGTTATATTTTCTTCAGATAATATTATCTTATTTCAAATACGAATAAAAATGTATTTTCGTTTATTAATCTTACTCTTAATTTCATCAATCAGGACTTTGTCTATGCTATAAGCCTTGTTTTTGGCTTCTGCTATAAGCCAATAACCCAATTTCATAAAAACAGCACTAAAATTTAAGAAAGAATGCATATCTTCACTTATCTCTATCTCTATCTATATTTATAAATTCTTTTAGCATTAAGTCCGCCTTTTGTACCATTTTAATGTGGTCAATAAAGTTTGTAAAATAAATAAAGCCAAATTATCATTTGGAGTCGGTGCCATGTGTATATAAATCTGAGTTACCATTTCAATCCTTGGATTAGCATGGCATCGACTAAAATGTAGTTTCTTATATAGCTAAGTAGGCAAATGACTCTACTCCACCTGATGTTAAGTGGCGGTGGTACAGCAGTTACAAACTGCCACATAAACAATCCTTACGTTGCCGGCCTTTTTTTTGTGACTCAGGCAAAACCTCTGTTTATAGACGACGGTGCCTTTAAGAGGCACACCGCCGAACGGACCTCACCCAGCATTCGCAAACGTCACGGGCGCACGATGGGGCTAACCCCCAAATAGTACAGGATCCCAAGACTGCCAGACCTCATTTATTTTCTCACTAGCAGCCCGAACTCGCTTCGGTGTAGAGCTGAAGTGTAGACTACGGATTTTGTTCTCAGACTTATATTATACACAATGACATTCATATATGATTCTTCTTATACCTGCATGCAAAGTCTCAGCCCGATCGGTTTAAAATTGACAAAGTTTCATACAAACTTTCATTCCCTATTTTATTCCCTTGGGGGTAGAATTGATCAAAATCCTTAATTAGCGGATGCCTACGTCATAACATCTACTTGCATGCCAAATTTCAGCCCGATCCGTCCAGTGGTTTGGGCTGTGCGTTGATGGATCACTTTGTCAGTCAGTCACCTTTGAGTTTTATATATATAGATGGACGAAATATGGATTATCGAGTAGTATTAGTGTGTACAACGAACGTATACATACTCGCTAACTTGTGATGTGGGCCAATTTTCACGTATCAGGTGGCACAGGTACGTAAAATTTTTACTCACTTTACTACAGTATGGGGACTCATTATTACGTATGTTGTAGAGAATATTGTGAAAATTTTGAAATTAATACTGCCTGACACATTTTGTCGCAGTATTTTTTAAGCAACTTTCGCAGTGGTCGGTCATTGGATGGGTGACCACAAATTACTATCTCGAGCTCCTCCGTGCTTCTGAAGGCACGTTAAGCCGTTGGCTCCGGCTGCATCTGCAGTCGTTAGCACCCACCAATCCGCACTGGGCCCGCGTGGTGGGTCATGGCCTAATCTCCCTATTCCATCCATAGGGAAGGTCTGTGCCCCAGCAGTGGGGACATTAATAGACAAATATAATGATGATGACTGCCTGACACATTCTGTTCGCAGTATTTATTGCCAGACACTTTTAATGTCGTAAGCAAAAACCACAAAACTTCCTTACAGTCTGCGACCTGATATTTATCTATGAGGGCTATTATTATATTTTGTTTGATAAATATTTTCGGAGATAAACAATGGATCTCTTCAAATACAAATAGTACACATATCGTGTTTGGTTATTTTTGTGAAATATCAAAGAGAGATCGCAGGTAAGACAATCTATATTTAGTAAGTTGATGTTTGCTCTGGCTCATGAAAAGTTTTTAACAAAAAATAAAAGCTGACTTCGTAAAGCAAAACCACTACAATGTAATAAATCTATATATATAAAACTCAAAGGTGACTGACTGACATAGTGATCTATCAACGCACACAGCCCAAACCACTGCACGGATCGGGCTGAAATTTGGCATGCAGGTAGATGTTATGATGTAGGCATCCGCTAAGAATGGATTTTGATCAATTCTACCCCCAAGGGGATAAAATAGGGATTAAAGTTTGTATGAAACTTTGTCAATTTTAAACCGATCAGGCTGAGACTTTGCATGCAGGTATAAGAAGAATCATATATGAATGTCATTGTGTATAATACAAGCCTGAGAACAAAAACTGTAGTCTACACTTCAGCTCTAAACCGAAGCGAAGCGAGGGCGGGCCGCTAGTAATGCATATTCTTTACTTATCATTTCTTCAGTGGACCACGCGCGCTAGCCTATGGTGCTACCGATTTAGTAGTGGCCACAATTCCTACACGAACAAAGAAATTTGATTACTCATTTCCTTGTCGTACTATTTGTAAGTGGAATTCTTTGCTTACACAACAAACATAAAAAAACTGTCGAATTGGTAACCTCCCCCTTTTGTTTTTAAAGTCGGTTGAAAAATAGGGCAAGGTAGCCGGGCTATGGTACTGTATAGGCACTTGTACCGACGACGATAAACGAGAAACAAGCAGCGGGAAGCGAGTGTGTAGTTCAGATAGTTTTATCGCTGAACTATAAGCGAGTGTGCGAGTACGACGGTGGATTACTTCTGCTACCCTCTCGTGGAGACAATCCTGAGAAAATTTGCATTCGCGAGCGTTTTGACTTCCCGATTCCGTCGGCCTAAGCACGTCTTAGACTACCCCAACAACGAAATCAACCGTGCCAATGCGCCTCCGACTCCTCCCACACAGGCCACAAACACCAACACTACACAGCTAGCATACTTGCACACTAGCTTAGCATTAGGTAGACACCGCACCCGCAGGATAAGAATGTGAATACCCGGTCTACACACGACACGCTATACCAGGTACATGTACGTACCTGGGCGTTTTTCGCCGCCCCCAACGACAACGGCTAACTAGAGCCGAGGTCCGAGTCTTAAAGACTCTCTCTAGATGACCCGCCCCTCTCAGATTCGAGTGGTCTAGAGGCTCCAGACGGAGAGGAGCCTCCTCCCGTAGGGAGATGCCATCCGCCTGGAATACCTCTAGAAGCACTCGCCAATTCTTGGCTTGAGACCCCCTTAGGATCTCGCTGTCCCCAAATCCGGTGGCGTTGTAAAGGTCACCTGCGACCAACATACACACCGTAGAAAAAAGCGCATTTTGAAACGAGCAAGCAACGCTGAGCGATATTGGCTCAGCGAGAATTATCTTTGATAGCTCTTGTCGCACAGTGACAAACTATTTGAGAAAGTTCTCACCGGCATTTTGAACAGTCAGCGATCAACTATTAATATGCAACTCTTTTGTTTACACGGAATATATTTTTATTTATTCAATAATTTATTTATTTAATAATACATATAAATATAATCTACTAGCTGACTCGGCGAACTTCTTGCCTCCCAAAAGTAATAATTTGCAATCAAATAATATTACGACTATAAATTGAGATGTAAGCTATCCTGTATTTCAAGTTGGGTCAAACTGGAAACGGTGTGCAAATTTGATTAAAATCGGTAAGTAGTTTAGTCCACCTCGGACAAACAACGTGACGCGTAATTTAGCTATATAAGATTGTATGTGTCTTGCACAAGAAAATAGCCAAAAATTAGTCGCTTCGTCGACGGCAGTGGCACAACTGCCTTATTCGGAGAAAGTATGTTGACTGAGTGAGAAAAATTGAGATTATCCTAAAAAAGACGCCTACATCGATCTAACTCTTTCACATTTTTTTTATTTTTTGTAATAGCATACTCAATCGCACTTTATTTTATTATGTGGACGTAGCGATGATTGCGGCTCAAATATTTATGGTTTCCAACTTAGTATTGATTTGCCTTGTATAATTAAAAAAAACAATTTTGCCTTTAATAATTTTTTTATTTGTTTTTTTAGTATGTAGAGGAATAATAATATTTCAATACAGAAACTTTGTTCGCCGATATTTTTCATCATTCAAGCAGCAGACGACCTCCGTGGCCGAGTGGTTTGTACGCCGGGTTTCATGGTGTCGCCGACTCGAGAGGTCCCGGGTTCGAATCCCGGTGGGGGCAGATGTTTGTGTGATGAACATGAGCATTTGTACTCCAGTCATGGATGTTTAATATGTATTTCTATATAAATATACTATGTACTGTATATGTATTCTATCCGTTACCCTAGCATCCCATAACACAAGCCTTACAGTGCTTACTTTGGGGCTAGGCTAAATTGGTGTGAGTGTTGGAGATATTTATTATTTATTTATTTAATTGTATTTGGTCGTTAGCCCGTATTCGGTTGCAGGAAAGAAATTATTTTATTTCGGGCACCCAAAGCAATATTTACACTGGACTACGGACTGGAAGACGGTGTCGTTAAACAAAAGAAAATCTACCCGAATATGTGCGCACTCGACTCCGTTCATTAAAATTTACCCGTTTACCCGAATTCCAGTAGTAGTCAGTTTGGGTTTCGTTCCGATGTGGGTACTAGGGAGGCTCTTTTCGCGATGCATGTTCTGGTTCAAAAATGTAGAGACATGAAGCAGGATGTGTTCATGTGCTTTGTCGATTACGAAAAGGCATTTGATAGAGTTGAACACCATAGACTTATCGCACTTCTGAGAGACATTGGCCTTGATGATAAAGACATAAGAATAATTCAGAATCTTTACTAGAACCAGCGTGCTACAATTCGAGTTGAGGGAACAGACTCCAAAGAGCTAGATATCCAAAGAGGAGTTAGACAGGGTTGCATCTTGTCCCCTATGTTGTTTAATCTTTACTCAGAGGCTATTATGGCTGAAGCGCTTGAGGATATCAACTGTGGTATTAAAATCAATGGACGCCTAATCAAAAACCTTCGTTATGCCGATGACACAGTACTTATAGCTTCATCGGTGACAGAGCTACAGAGGATTGTCGAGCGCATGAATGGGTTGAGTAAGAAAGCTGGCTTGAAGATGAACATCAACAAAACTAAGCTAATGGTTGTGTCCCGTGATGTCGACCTGAATACTACGGTTAGAATATCGGGTCACTAGATAGAAAGAGTCACCAAGTACAAATATTTAGGCACCTGGCTGACTGAAGACTGGGACTGTGACACTGAAATAAAATCCGCATTGAAGTTGCCCGTAGTGCCTTCAATAGTATGAAAAAAGTGCTTACTAACCGTGGTCTTCACATTGCACTCCGTACTCGGCTTCTGCATTGCTATGTCTGGCCAATACTTCTATATGGATGCGAGTCTTGGACTATTAAAATAGAGTTCAGAAAACGTATAGAAGCATTCGAAATGTGGGCTTACAGACGAATGTTGAAAGTTAGTTGGACTCAAATGTTAACAAATGATGAAATCCTCGACGTGTCGGCAAGAAACGCGAACTTTGGGATACCATCAGAGTGAGGAAGGTTGCGTATCTAGGGCACGTGATGAGACACGAAAGGTACGCCCTTTTACAATTAATAATGATGGGCAAAGTTGCTGGAAAACGAGGTGTCGGTCGCAGGAAGAAGTCTTGGTTGAGGAACCTAAGAGAATGGACTGGAATCTCGAGCGCCGCTGAATTATTCCATCTCGCTAAGGATAAGGAGACATATGCTAAGCTGACCGCCAACCTTCGCTGTTCGGAGAGGCACTAGAAGATGAGGACCCGAATTCCACTGGCACTCATATTCGGGTTAAAGACCAAATGTTATCGTGGCATCAGGAAATATTAAAAGAAAGGAATATGAAAATACATTTATTATCAATTTACTATGTATGTATACATTGTTTTCATGCAACTTTTCGTATCGTTTAAATATATAGTTTCCGGTTGGCAAAACGTCCATTTTGCTCTTCCAACCGACAACACCTTTGTACAAGTATCAAGACAGTGTGTGTTAATTCTATTGATCCTAAGTAAATTTCTCCAGCTATTAACAGTTTAGAGAGGCGCTGTTTTACGATCCCTTTGAAGTGACTACGGGAGGTTTACTCAAAAGTTAGCGGGTAAGATTAATTCATTTATAGTCCAATATCCATACACTGTACGCATATGGCTTACGGTAAATAATTATACTTGTAATGCCAATTATACCTGTTCACAAATAATCAAACTTCCCAAAATAGCTTCGAATTTAGTAAATAATAAATGTCAATTTTCATTCCATAATAAATGAATTAACATAGTTATGTTTTTTAAAACATTTAACTGCTAGATGTTTAAATCTAAAGCAAAGTTTTACAAGAAAGACCTTTTTTTAGATTTAAACATCTAGCAGTTAAATTCTTAAAAAAACATAACTATAATTGCTATTTCTTCGTTCAAATGTTTAATACTTGAAAAAGTATTCATTTGACATTGTGGGTTACCTACAATGCGAAGAGATGGCGCTGCCTTGTAGCTTAAGGCTAGGAAAATTTCGACGATGCCATCAGGGCCGTGGTAGCATAATCATCGTCATCATCATATCAGCCGTACGACTCCCACTGCTGGACATAGGCCTCCCCCAAGGATCTCCACAACGATCGATCCTGCGCTGCCCGCATCCAGCGTTTTCCCGCGACCTTCACCAGATCGTCGGTCCACCTTGTAGCGGGTCTTCCCACTGAGCGTCGTCCGGCACACGGTCGCCATTCGAGAACCTTTCCGCCCTAACGGCCATCGGTTCTCCTCGCTATGTGTCCCGCCCACTGCCACTTCAGCTGGACTATTCGAGCTATGTCGGTGACTTTAATTCTCTTACGGATTTCGTCATTTTTGACTCGATCACGCAGGGAAACACCAAGCATAACTCTCTCCATTGCCCGCTGGGTGACCTTGTGCTGTCCTATGAGACCCATAGTAAACGACAACGCCTCACTGCCATAGGTCATCACTGGCAACACACACTGGTTAAAGACTTTCGTCTTAAGGCACTGAGGTATTTTGGACGCGTTCCGCAGCTTCCCGAACGCTGCCCATCCGAGTTGGATTCGACGAGAGATCTCTTTCTCGCAGTTAGACTTACCTAACTGGATTGTGTGTCCTAGGTAAACGTAGTGGTCAACAACTTCAAGTGTAACGTTCCCAACATTAACTGGAGCGGGTGCAACATGGGCGTTGGACATGATTTTCGTCTTGTCCATGTTCATCTTAAGACCCACTCGCTGGGATGCGTCACTGAGATGCTCGAGCATGGTGTTCAGGTCTACCAAGGTCTCCGCCATTAGGACTAGGTCATCGGCAAATCGAAGGTGTGTCAGGTACTCGCCGTTGATGTTAATGCCGAGTCCTTTCCAGTCCAGAAGTTTAAAAATATCCTCCATCGCAGTAGTGAACAGTTTAGGAGATATAACGTCTCCCTGTCTCACCCCTCGCTGTAGTTGGATAGGATTAGAGCTCTGATTCTGTACTCGGACCGACATAGTGGCGTTTTGGTATAGGTACTTTAACACTTCAATATACCTGTAGTCCACTTGGCACCTCTGGAGAGACTGCAGCACCACCCAGGTCTCGATCGAATCAAAGGCCTTCTCATAGTCCACAAACGCTAAGCAAAGTGGCCGATTATACTCTTCGGTCTTCTGTATAATCTGCCGCAGCGTATGGATGTGGTCTATGGAACTAAAGCCTTTTCGGAAACCGGCTTGTTCGGGAGGCTGGAAGTCGTCGAGCCTGCGAGCGAGACGATTCGTAATGACCCTCGAAAACAGCTTGTAGATATGGCTCAGAAGCGAGATGGGTCTGTAGTTCTTCAGTAGGGTCTTATCGCCCTTTTTGAAGAACAAAATCACCTCGCTTCTGCTGCATGCCTTCGGCGTTTTGCCCTGGTGGATGATGGAGTTGAAGAGCTTCTGGAGGACTTTAAGTACCGGCGTACCGGTACCGGTACCAGCCGCCTTGTTATTTTTAAGCTGTTTGAGGGCAATTCTAATCTCGTACAGGCTGACGTCCGGGATATCCTCGGTATAATGTCGAGTAAGCTTGGCTGTAGGATCTTGGTGGCATAATAGGTCAGTGCATTCGCCCGGATTGCGAAGGGTGTGGGTTCGAGTCCCGTCAGCTGCCTGGTCCGCGTGAATTAACATAATTAAAAGTTTTTAGTAATATTTTTATTTTTAAAGCATTTACTTGCTGGATGTTTAAAACTAAAGAAGATTTTACTCGAAAAATAAATACTAGTTTTTCTTTTATGTATAAATCAATGTGGTTACTATTTTCAAAATCTCTTATGGCTCAATTACATTTGGTTGTTAGCCCGAATTTCCAATGGAATTCGGGTAAACATCTAAGCGTAAATGAATGGAGTCGAGTACGCCCGTATTCGGGTAGTTTTCGTTTTGGTTACTCGACACCGTCTTCCAGCCCGTATTACATTATAAATATAGCTTATTTATTTATTTATTTCAGGAAAACAACAGCATTGCCTTATTTCTAGTTACATTTATAATATTTTCTTAAACTAATGCCAATAACAGTATTCCTGGTAACATATTCATTTGTGTAAAATTTTTGTGTCTATCTATATAGTTCAATCAAAGATATTTGCAACAATAGTTTCATTTCTATCTTTATGTTAATTAATTAAGATATCCCACGACATGTTTATAAAACAACATAAATACAATGTTTATCATATTCGGGTGCCCGAATTCGAGTAATGTCTTTCGTATACCCGAATACGGGCTAACGACCAAGTGTAATTGAGCCTTTACAACCAAACTTAGAAACGTCTAATTAATTTAATGCTTATTTAAAAACGTGTCGTGTTGTCTCAGTTTATTATTATCGCATAATATATTATAAAGATAACAAAATGTATGGTTTTATAAAACCATGAATCAAGTCAAGCTTTTAAAATAATTAACAAAAAAAGTTGGAAACATTTATTTTATTTATTTCAAAGCAAAGAGGTTAAAAAAAGGGTTGAAAGTTTTATGTATATATAGTTTTATGTATACATAAAACTTTCACTTTCAACTTTATAAGCATTAAACTGTTTGATGTATAAATAAAAAGATAACAAAATGCATGGTTTTATAAAACCATACATTTTGTTATCTTTTTATGGTATGGTACTAGTATTATCTCTTATCTAATAGACAAGTCCGTCCATCCGTCCGTGGTGCTGTTTCAGCGGCCAAACCGTAAGAGATAGATATAGAGAATGTTCAAGTTATAAGTTAAGAATAGTCTGACAAGACTACAAACCGGATGTGAGTAACGTAGCACTTCCGGTTTTCGAGAAATCACGTGATTTCTATTTCAAACGAAACCACACAAAATCTCCGAAGTTCTCAATTAATTAAATACATATTTTTTTTTTGGTGAACATTTGGTTCACTGGTTTGCTAGTTAAATATAAAAGACTGGCTTAATTATAAAAAAAAATCTTTCTATTATTGTTTAGTCGTTAGTGCTGCTGTAATATTTTATTTAAGAGCATATTTAAGAGTATTTTTTAAGAGCATTAAGTTGTGCAATGAATAAAGTGTGTGATCTACTATTATGACGTTCAGTCGGATTTAACACCAACTTCCTGGGGCTAGACACTTAGACAAATAGAGTGTCCAGGCGGACATTTTGTCGCTGATGTACTACAAACTAGATTGAAGAAAATTGAGTTTCTTTTACCTAAGCACAGTCGAGGGCGTGGTAACTTGTAGTGACATTTTATTTCAACGTAATAAGGATTAGGTTTGAGGAGCTCGATTTAGCAGAATTTAACGTGTGTGTGTAGGTAGTCTTTATGTTATGGTTTATATGTGAAAACTACACTGTCCATAATATTTAAATCAGAATTGTTCAAATCTTAATAAAATATAACTAGAAAAAAATCCAACCAACAATATAACAGAATGGTTTATTGCGACTCCGAAATAAAATGGGATAAAATTTATTAACAGTCAATTAAATCACATTACACGATGTTACACAAAATAATGCCAATTTGATCTCGATAATTGGCAAAGCAAAACCGGGGCACGCGTGTAGCGATACGACTGACTGATGCGGCTGCGGTATAATCATCTGCCTATATATATTTTTTCTACACTCACGCCAATTAGCCTAGCCCCAAAGTAAGCACCAAAGTAGTTAGCCCCAAAGTAGGCTTGTATTATGGGATACTAGGATAACGGATAGAATACATAAATTGTACTTATATAAGTATATTTATATAGGTATACATATCAAATATCCATGACTGGAGTTCAAATGCTCGTATTCATCACACAAACATCTGCCCCCACCGGGACTTGAACCCGGGGACCTCTCGAGTCGGTAACACCATGCAACGGCGTATATTGTTGTAAATAGGGTTATATCTGTTTTTAATATAATTTACTAACATAGTATTAAGTATTGTATACTAACACATGGATCTATGTTGTCCGAATAATAAATGATTTGAATTTGAATAAACCACTCAGTCACAGAGGTTGTCAAAAATTAATGTTCCCAACTGCTGGGGCACAGGCTTTCCCTATGGATGGAATAGGGAGATTAGGCCATGGCTACGGTATAATTATAGCCACGCATTTTTGAAGTTATACTTCTTTAGGCGCGTTATGAAAAAATGATGAGAGTGAAATTTTAAGATGCGCGCGCATCACTGTAACACAAAATTTTAACAGCATGAAGTTGGTCGCTTTAGCGACCAACTACATGCGTTATATGCGTTACTTTTGTGTTAACAGCACATTAAGAAAATCTACCAACAAAATAGAAATAGAATCTCTATTTAGTGGGTGCTAACGACTGCATTGTGAAGGCCTATCAAAAGTATTTATTAATCTGGAACAACGGAACCAAAGCGCGATTCAGGAGACTGCAGCGCCATCTCTTGACCATTGGTGTAGTAGAACCAAAAACCACATCTTTATTTTTTGTAATAAAGTAACAGTTATAGGTATTCATATTTATAATATTTATCCACATGTTTCTAGTTTGTATATTCGGAATACGTGTTTGAGTTTCATACAAATGCAAATCACATATGTTCTGATAAATTATATTCAGTAGCGATTTTAATTGAATATTATGATTATTTATTTATTTTTTCAAATTAAAACTGAACTTTATTGACTGTGTCCTTTTCCAGACTTTTTATTAATTTATTGTAATTAATTATTTGCATGCAATTAAAAACTAATTTTAAACGATGCCAAAGAAGGATAACTTCTCACGCGCCTACATAAGTACACGCACCCATTTTTTTTCTAAAGCTACAAACTTTGTCGCTACCGTGTCTGGTCTACATTAATGGGAGTTTATCAATTTTCTCAATGGTAAGTAATGGGATGGATAGCCGAGTTTTTCCACTTTCACCCTTTCAATGCGGTACCCTAAGCAACTCTGGAACAAACAACAAATTTAAGCTTTATGAAGAAGACGTCCCGAATATTTGCGAGGATTTGCGAAAGCCGATCAGGCGACCTTTGCTGTCGGGCCAAGAAAACGTCTTGAGCGGGTAAAACTATAGGTATTGTGATAATGTATGATTTTTCGTTATGTCGTTTAGTAAGTATCGCTGTTTGTAGTATAATTGATATAAATCATAAGTGGCTGTTTGAGCATGTTTCCTTGGTTGATGAATAAGAAAACAAGATGGCCACGCCATTACAGAATTGTGAAGAATAGTGATAAGTGACTGATTTTGTAATCATATTTAATCTTAAAGCTAAAGTGTGCTTAAGTAAACAAAGTAACAGAGTATTATTATTTTATTTAATTCATAACTCAGTACACTGGTAACATAGTTAATCGACACGTGACAACGAATTATATATTCATCTATAATATCCATGTCACATTTTCATGTTATAAGAGCTAAATATTTGTTTAAACAAATTTAGAAATGTTAGTATTGCATTTATTTTACCTTTATGGCTCAATTACACTTGGTCGCTAGCCCGAATACGAATGCCAATGGTATTCGGGTAAACGACTATAAATATACTTATATATGTACAGTATATGTATTCTATCCGTTACCCTAGTATCTCATAACACAAGCCTTTACAGTGCTTACTTTGGGGCTAGGCTAATTGGTGTGTTTAAAAAAAAATAAAGATGTGGTTTTTGGTTCTACTACACCAATGGTCAAGAGATGGCGCTGTAGTCTTCTGAATCGCGCTTTGGTTCCGTTGTTCCAGATTAATAAATACTTTTGATATTATAAATATGAATACCTATAACTGTTACTTTATTACAAAAAATAAAGATGTAGTTTTTGGTTCTACTACACCAATGGTCAAGAGATGGCGCTGTAGTCTCCTGAATCGCGCTTTGGTTTCGTTGTTCCAGATTAATAAATACTTTTGATAGGCCTTCACAATGCAGTCGTTAGCACCCACTAAATAGAGATTCTATTTCTATTTTGTTGGTAGATTTTCTTAATGTGCGGTAAACACAAAAGTAACGGCATGAATATGGTCGCTTAAGCGACCAACTTCATGCTGTTAATATTTTGTGTTACAGTGATGCGCGTGCTCTTGAAATTTCACTCTCATCATTTTTTCATAACGCGCCTAAAGAAGTATAACTTCAAAAATTGATGAGTTCGATGGCGCAAGTTGTTAGCGCATTCGGCTGCAACTGTTGAAGCTAAGCAACCTTCGCAGTGGTCGGTCATTGGATGAATGACCAAAAGTTTACTATCTTGAGCTCCTCCGTGCTTCGGAAGACATATTAAGCAGTTGGTCCCGGCTGCTTCTGCGGTCGTTAGCACCCACGTGAGCCAACGTCGAATCTCCCTATTCCATCCATAGGAAAGGCCTGTGCCCCAGCAGTGGCGACATCAATAGGCTGATGATGATGATGATGAGACTAGAATATTTTACTACCTTAAGTGTTAGGCTCGACGACAAAAATCGCTTAAGTTAAGTAATTAGCTTAAGTTACACCAACTTACTTTAACTGTTAAGTTAAAATACCGGTTGGATAAAAATAGGGTCACCATTTGATGATAGCCAAATTGAGGTCACAATTTGAGAGTGACATGTTTCAAAGACTTTTCTATCGGGAGTAAATATGGCGGTATAGCCAGACTGATTACTAAATTTCACATATAAAGGTAAATTAGTTGCTTTATCACTACTCTTCAATTCGATAGCTGTAGAAAGTATGTATTACTAGCGGCCCGCCCTCGCTTCGCTTCGGTGTAGAGCTGAAGTGTAGACTACGGTTTTTATTTGTATTATACACAATTACATTCATCTATGATTCTTCTTATACCTGCATGCAAAGTCTCAGCCCGATCGGTTTAAAATTGACAAAGTTTCATACAAACTTTCATTCCCTATTTTATGCCCTTGGGGGCAGAATTGATCAAAATCCTTTCTTAGCTGTGCCTACGTCATAACATCTACCTGCATGCCAAATTTTAGCCGGATCCGTCCAGTGGTTTGGGCTGTGCGTTGATAGATCACTATGTCAGTCAGTCAACTTTGAGTTTTATATATATATAGATAGATAATGAGTTTTAACTTTGGAAATAGCTACAATTTAAGGTCTTTTAAAATCACTTTTCTTTTTCAATTATGATTTAATATGCGTTTGAAATTCGACCTAAAACCTTTTATGGTTTGGTGACCCTATGTCTTATTGGAAGTTTTAATAGAGTATATAATAACAAGGTTGATTTTATTTCCTTCGTTGGCTCCAGACGGAGAGGAAATGCCATCCGCCTAGAATACCTCTAGAGCAGTGTTTCCTAACCTTTCCAATACTGCTACCCGTATAACCTATTAGGAAAACAGATTTTACCCCGAATTTAAAATGTTATCATCAGTCCAAGAAATTCTAATTTGGCCGCTACATCTTCGTCTCTAATAATGTCATCATCAGGAGAAAATCTCGCCCCGCTTCCAACACTCAGCACCCCGCGGGCTCGCTAGCCAGAAGGAGCGCATGCTCTATTTAGTAGTATTATTATATAGTATTTTCTTATTATTTAGATTTGACCAAATAATTAGGTTCTTTGCTACCCCCGAAGTATGGCTGATTTACCCCCGGAGGGGTAATTATCCCCAGGTCCGGAACCCAGGCTCTAGAGGCACTCGCCGTCTTAGGATCTCGCCGTCCCCAAACCCGGTGACGCTGTAAAAGTCATCTGCGACCAACAGCATACACACTCAAAAAAAATTTATTTCGTCTTTAGTTGACGGCCACGGTATTTAAGCGAACCTGTGTTCTATCAGTACCAATAAAAGTCTAAGTTGACGGTTTTCCACCGTCTGTTTGCTCCAATGTCAACAATCCTATCCTAATCTAAGCATTAAACTTTGGCAAAACCTTTGCATACAAGGCATGAAACTACGTCAAACAACTAATAATTAAACTAGACATATTAATACCTGTATATGCATTGTAATACTGGGATCAAACAGAAGTCAAACTATCGATAAAATTATCGGCTTATCGATTGTCACGTGCTGTTTACACTAGCCTGCTTATTTTGAGACCTAATCGAATCAGGCCGCATAATTCTGTTGATCACAATACGCGGTATTCGAACAATCTCTCAGTTCATTAGTAATGTTATGTTGCTATTTGCCTTCACTTGTTTAACACTGTTGGTTTCTAATGTACAGAGCAATCCCTTTTGTGTACCGATTGGCGGAAAATTATGTGAATCATAGAGAGAATGGGATGAGAGGATTTTCTTCTCGATTAGATAGTGAACTCCATCTAAGAGCGAGGCCACAACGCTGTGTTGTGACGTCGCATCGTAATATCTTGCGAAAGCACAACGCAAAAATAATCATCACGACAACGACCGGTCAATAGGGTATTTGGCAAGTTTTGGAAAACGATTTCGCTTTATTTTCTAATAACTATATAAGTTTTTAATGAGTCCATTAAAACTTCATCATTCTGGTGCATACGAGTTTTTCAGTAAAAAGAATCTATTTACTATTTTTTTTTTTGAAAAGATATTAATTCTAAAGAAAATATAACTAGAAAAAATTCCACGCGGACCAGGCAGCAGACGGGACTCGAACCCGCACCCTTCGCAATCCGGGCGAATGCACTGATCAATTACGGAACGTGTTACGCGTGGAATTTAAATATCAAGCATGCTTTAAAATAATAAAAATAATAAGTAATAATCAATTTCAATCTAAAGAAAAAATATTTACTAGTAAAATTTATTTATTTTCTTAAAAATATAATAAAAATGGATGCGTGTGTGTAACTTATGTACGCGCGTGAGAAGTTATACTTCTTTAGCATCATTAAAAATATTTTTTAATTGCATGCAAATAATTAATAATTACAATAAAATAATAAAAGGACTGGAAAAGGATAGTTAACACAGTCAATTAAGTTCAGTTTTAATTTGAAAAATTAAATAAATATTCAAAATATTCAATTAAAATCACTACTGAATTTAAGTTATTAGTCCATATGTAATGAGCACTTGTAAGTAACTAAAACACGTTGTGTCTATATAGAAACTAGAAACATGTGGATAAATATTATAAATATGAAAACAGTGATCAGAGGCGACGAGCGTGCCAACATTGTTTTTGACAACGCGATCATCTAATGGAGCTCCGTGGATCGTTCAAAGTACCTTTCGAACAGATGTCTAATAATGGTGGATTATTAACCGATTAGTGGTTAATCCACCATTATTAGACACTAACATTCATAACGCGCCCGCGGCCAACTTCATGGTGTTACTATTGTGTTACAGTGATGCACGCGCATCTCGAAATTTCACTCACATGATTTTTTCATAACGCGCCCGCGGCCAACTTCATGCTGTTACTTTTGGGTTACAGTGATGCGCGCGCATCTAAAAATTTCACTCTCATCATTTTTTCATAACGCGCCTAAAGAAGTATAACTTCAATAATAATCAATTTATCAAAACTACCAATAAAACCTAAATATTATTATCATTTATCACATTCAGTGAAGCATTGTGCTTCTACATAATCCAAGCTGCTTCTTTATAAAAAAATGTCAATATGAACATATTAAATTTACATTGTTAAAATTAGTTACATTAATATAGGTTTCTCAAAGGTTGTTAGTAAGTAAGGCGATATGGAATCCTCTGTGCTACCGGATAACCGGCGTGCACAAAGCTAATAAACGCTCGATTAAGTATCGGCTTTGAGGAGTTTCTGCACTATGATAATGGATATAGCTGTCTGACTTGCGCCTTGCGATATTAAATTCATAGTAATTTCATTGCGGAGCTCGATGGCGCAAGTGGTTAGCGCGATCAGCTGCGATCGTTGAAGTTAAACAACTTTCGCAGTGGTCGGTCATTGGATGGGTGACCAAAAATTTACTATCTCGAGTTCCTCCGTGCTTCGGAAGGCACGTTAAGCCGTTGGTCCCGGCTGCATCTGCAGTCGTTAGCACCCACCAATCCGCACTGGGTCAGAGTGGTGGGTCATGGCCCAATCTCCCTATTCCATCCATAGGGAAGGCCTGCGCCCCAGCAGTGGGGACATTAATAGGCTGATGATGATGATGATGATGAATTTCATTACTAATCTCTCTTTATTTTCGATGGTTCATCCGATTTCGATGGTTGGTTTGCTGTTAACATACCCCCGCTACGCAGGTTATTGCGTGGTGTATTCGGCCAGCGGCAAGCAGCCCGAGGGCCCAGGGCTTGAAACCGGTTTCGAAAATACCGGTAAATAAAGGTTAATACCGGTTTTTAGTAAAAGTTTCGTTCGGAGCACGTCCGAAATGAAAGCGGTACCTTACCTTAATAAACCGGTTTAATCCAGAGCGACACGTGCACGCGTCGGCATGGCTTGAAGTTTGTTTTGTTTGAACTAATCAAGTCACAACTTGTTAATGCTCAGAGATTGATGCATTTATTAACACGTTTGCTAGCGTCTAGTGAGTCAAGTTATTCATTTATTATCGATGCCGTCAGAAAAAGCGAAACGAAACCCTTTAAAAACCGATAAATTGATTCAAAACCTATTTCGCTCTTTAGGAAAACCGGTTTCTAGCCATTCTTAAGCTGCAAGGCAGCGCCATTTCCTCGTATTGTAGGTAACCCACAATGCCAAATGAATACTTTTACAAGTATTAATTATTATTGGTCCGCGTGGATTTTTTTTCTAGTTATATTTTCTTTAGATTTAAACATCAAGCAGTTACATGCTTAAAAAATAAAAATTATAAATAAAGTGTTTTTGTCACAAGACCTCGTTAAGTTTAGCCTAGAGTTGAAAGTCTTCATAGAAATCTAAAGAAAATATAAGTAGAAAACATTCCACGCGGACCAGGCAGCAGACAGGACTCGAACCCGCACCCTTCGCAATCCGGGCGAATGCACTGACCAATTATGCTACCGCGGCCCTGACGACCGCGTCGAAATTCTTCTAGCCATTCTTAAGCTGCAAGGCAGCGCCATTTCCTCGCATTGTAGGTAACCCACAATGTCCCACAGCGAATTTAAACATGAAGCAGTTACATGTTTAAAAAATAAAAATTATAGTTTTTATAGAAATTCAACTGCCTTTATTTCTATGGCGCAAGCCCTCGTTGGTGTTAAGTAAAGACTACCTCGACGACTATATTTACAAAAAATCGCTGGTTTTATCACCCCAACATCGTTTTGTTCTCCGCCGTTCGGTTATTTTGCCGCGTGTGCACGATGGCCCTAGTAATACGTCTGTTTTCTTTGGGCTTTTTGCCAGCTTCTGATCTTGCCTATATGAGGATTTCCGACTTAAGCTGTGCGTGAAGTGTGGAAAAAGGTCCAACCGATTTGCTTAGAACAATCAACAGCGTAGTTATTGGATCTTAGATTTACTAAGCGATTTGTTATTCCACGTTTCGTGAAGAATACACTTAAAAATATAACGCCACAGTGCTGTGTTTTTGCGCCTAGATTTAGAAAGAAAGAAAGAAAAACATTTATTGATGACATACATTAACAATTACAATAAATACACAACAAACATAAAACAAAAGGTACATCGTCAACTAGGCCCCACCTCAGCATAATGTTGCAACGGCAAAAATGGATTGCCGCTGCAACGCTGATATTCTGGAGGGACCTAATTTGGACATCGACGGACGGAAATACAAGACAATCACTTAATACACAATACAAAACAAAAATAACACAAGAGGCTCTATGGGCTCGGCTCTTTGCCGACGAAAATTTGAATACACCAAAATGGGAGAAAAAAAAAATGGTTGCCTGTAAAGTCGGTTTTACGGGCGAAGATTTTACGTGACAAACGTCTTTTTCTCGGTAGAATATTTATTGATATGAATATAATTAAATTGCACAATAGGAACAAGGAATTGAATGAAAATAAGAATTGCACAAATTTTAACTACAGAAATATATTTTGTTTACTAAAACATTGTACATGTAAACTTAAACTTAACACGAGAGACTCATCGTAACGTTACCGAGCGTTACACTTTTTCATAAGTGACTCCCAGCCGCAACCTAATTTAAGACGTTGTCACGTCAAAAAATAAATAAAAATAAAAATACAAAACCATAACCTAAGAAATGTTGTTAACAAAATGGAGATAAGATGACATGTACTAAAAGCCACGTCATCGGACCATTTAACAACGTGGCACAGCATTACAAAATTACGCTACACTGTGCAGTATAAACCTAATGATTTAGATGAGACTTTTGTACCTACTCCATCGGATAGTAATAATAATGATAAATATTTGTTACTCACACACCAATTGGCCTAGCCCCAAAGTAAGCACTAGTGTTATGCGATAAAAGGGTGACGGGTAGAATAGATATACTGCTAAATAATAATATAAATAATGAAATATAAGAATATTTTTATTTAGAAACACATTTAAACATCCATGACATAGGTACAAATGGTCGTATTCATCACACAAACATTTGCCCCACTGGGATTTGAACTCGGGACCTCTGAGTAGGCGACACCTTGGAAACAGGCGTACACACCAGTCGACCCACGGAGGTCTGATAGAATATATATATATATATATATTTATATATACAGGGCGTCCCACGGCTACCTCACACGGAGGGAAAGTATATTAAATATTGAAGATAGGATATTTTACTGAAAGAAGACATCATTTTATTTTTAATAATAATAAGAACTACATACACAGATTTTTTTAAACTTGCATGCTACAACTGGGAATCAAACTCGTGAAATGTCGAAAAATTAAACACAACATATTTCATGATAACCATCCAAAGGGTTAATCATAAGGACGGTTTTTTGCTAAATAACATAGCATTTTAAATGAAAGGAATGTCTTATTACGTAATAAAATAAAATAATAAAATGATATACAAAACTGTAGTATGTATGCATTTCTTTTTGCATTCACAGTTACAATGCAATTGGCTGAAATTTATAAAAATAATAATTCGAAAATGGAACACATAAATATTCAAGCGTCTGTTGTGAGTTTCATTTTCGTTTATTTACATTTTTTTTGTTAATTAACTTACCATGGCGTATCAAAATAAAATGGATTTAATGGAAGCTTACTTTATGAATCACAAAGATATAGGTATTAATTTTGCAGTGGTACCGCGAAAGATAGCCTGATAGAGACGTACCTTCTCGATATGTGTTAGAGGCTACTTTAAGAAATTTAGGACGTTTTGATATGCTCTTACAGAAACCACAGCAGCGGATGGTAAACGTCAACGATGATGAACTCAACATTTTTACTTTCTTTGAGGTATATCCGATTTTATATTAGTTTATGTTGAATAATTTTAAATAAAATGTTAAATTTAATTACTTTTCTTTCATAGAAAATGCTATGTTATTTATTAAAAAATAAATCCATATGATTAACCCTTTCGGTGGTTATCAAAAAATATGTAATGTTTTTTTTTCGAAATTTCACGAGTTCGATATCCCGTTGTAGCAGGCGATTTAAAAAAAAAATGTGAATGCAGTTCTAGTTATTATTCAAAATAAAATGACTTCTTTCTGTAAAATATCCTATCTTCAATATTTAATATACTTTCCCTCCGTGTGAGGTAGCCGTGGGACGCCCTGTATATATATTCATGCAAATTCCCTGTTGGGTTTCCAAGAAGGAATTATTTACTTTTCGAAAAAGTTAGGGTACAAAGGTCTTATAGACAACTAGCCGCCCGCCCACGCTTCGCTTCGGTGTAGAGCTGAAGTGTAGACTACAGTTTTGTTCTCAGGCTTGTATTATACACAATGACATTCATTTATGATTCTTCTTATACCTGCATGCAAAATCTCAGCCCGATCGGTTTAAAATTGACAAAGTTTCATACAAACTTTCATTCCCTATTTTATCACCTTGGGGGTAGAATTGATCAAAATCCTTTCTTAGCGGTGCCTACGTCATAACATCTACCTGCATGCCAAATTTCAGCCCGATCCGTTAAGTAGTTTGGGCTGTGCGTTGATAGATCACTATGACACGTCAGTCAGTCAACTTTGAGATTTATAGATACAGATAGATCGATAGACTACAATTGATTTCGAGTAGTTATTAGTGTATATTTAAGTATCGAATTCTATTGAAACACGAGACGTCCGCGATACTGCTCGTTTGCGGAGCCTTTTAGTGTTCGTAATTGGCGAGTATTATTGAAATATTGATACGATGTCTCGGTAATAATAAGTCGCCGTAGGCTCCCGTTTGTGAATTGAACTCTGTTATTAGATAACAATTGAATTTTTAATTACACCGGCTATTTTGACGTCTGATTACAAAAGGTAATTCACGTTGAAGTTTTGTGTCTAATTATTGGGAATTGACACAAATCTCTTATCTATTAGACAAGTCCGTCCGTCCGTCTGTCTGTGGTGCTGTTTCAGCGGCCAAACCGTAAGAGATAGATAAAGAGAATACTTAAGTTATAAGTAAAGAATAGTCTGATAAGACTACAAACCGGATTTGAGTAACGTAGCACTTCCGGTTTTCGAGAAATCACGAATTTCAAACGAAACCACACAAAATCTCCGAAGTTCTCAATTAATTAAATACATTTTTAAATCAGGTTTTGGTGAACATTTGGTTCACTGGTTTGCTAGTATTATACTAAAAGTAAATGATATACATATCTATCTATACATATAATAAAATGGTAGGAAAGTCAAAACTGTACATTGAATATTTTTTTAAAAGAATACTATTTTATCTACAATCGATACCGAAGCCAAAAATATAGTATTTAGAATTTGAGTCTGTTTGTCTGTATGTATGTCCGGGATAAACTCAAAAAGTACTGCATGGATTTACTTCAAATTTGGCACGAAGATTATTAAGAAGTCGGGTCAGCATATGGGTTACACTTTATCACGCTATCACCTACGGGGTACAAACAGTGAAAAGGGATCAAAAAGTATGTGCAAATAACTAACTCCACGCGTACGAAGTCGCGGGCTGCCGCTAGTAAATAATAATAATAATTAATGTTTATAATTGACAATGCGTGGAGATGGCAGCCATTCGCACAGATTAGTGATGATAGGAACCGTACAAGTCTGCGTTCAGAACATGCACTCGGGCGCTGTCAACGTAAGTTTTGACATAAGTCCTTATGACAGTGTAAATTAAATACTTAACTTCGGGTACATGGTTTATTTACATTATATATTTAAACAAATTTATAAATAAATTACGACGACTAATTATAATTTTCTTTATATTAATATATACTAGCAAACCAGTGAACCAAATGTTCACCAAAAAAAAATTAAAGGTATTTAATTAATTGAGAACTTCGGAGATTTTGTGTGGTTTCGTTTGAAATAGAAATCACGTGATTTCTCGAAAACCGGAAATGCTACGTTACTCACATCCGGTTTGTAGTCTTATCAGACTATTCTTAACTTATAACTTAAACATTCTCTATATCTATCTCTTACGGTTTGGCCGCTGAAACAGCACCACGGACGGACGGACGGACGGACGGACTTGTCTAATAGATAAGAGATTATATACGTACTGTATGGTGATGTAGGTTTTTTTCTTATTGTTCTGTTTTTAGTGTTTACTGGGTTGGGTGGTTATCAAAGTTTTATCCATTAAAGCCACCTTGCACAGGTCCTGCCAGAATAACAGCGCCGACATGGTGAGAGAACTCTTTTTTCTTTTCTCACTATGTTAGCTTATGCTGAGGCAGAGTCCTGGTTGGCCGTCTATAGATTAAGTTTTATTTTTGTCATATACTATGTTTATGATGGCCAATAAATATTTTTTCATTTCATTTCATTTATTTCAGGCACAACAACTAAATAATTGTGCAAATATGAAACGTTAGTGTCAGCGTGTACTTTGTATCTGGAAAACGCCGAGCACAGAATTTACAGCTGACGCACATTAATATTAGTTAGGAAAATTAGTATTTAAGATGTAAATAAGAATAAATAACGCTTTTAGTTATCAAGCGACAGACTGGCAATTTCGTTCCTCATCTCCCGTCACTAGGAACCAAAAACCCTCAACTACTTTATTCAAATAAAATCTAATCTTTAAACCGATAATAATTCGATATAGGTATTTTTTGTCGCCAATCCGCACTGGGCCCGCGTGGTGGGTCATGGCTCAATCTCCCTATTCCATCCATAGGGAAGGCCTGTACCCCAGCAGTGGGGACATTAATAGGCTGATGATGATAGGTATATTTTATGCGAGCCGTTTCTAGGATATTTTGTAAACGTTATAAATCAATATTTTTGTATAGGGCTGTAGTACATTTATCCTATTAATATCATAAATGTGAAAGTTTGTACGATTGTGTGTTTATATGTTTGATACTCAATTACGCAAAAACTACTGAATGGATTTGGTTAACGCATGGTACATCTCAATCCAGGAGGCCTACTCTATTTCAAGGAAAAACGTTCGCACGTTCCTTACACTGTTTCTATTTCATTTGGAAGATTCGTTCGTCCGAAAATAGTTTGACATTTAATTTCTCCAAGCCTACTTACTCTAATTCACAAAACTTTTGAACTAAAAGTTGAATTTGACAGATTAATTGTTCGAAATTTTAACCTCAAATTGACGAAATGAAAGGAGTTACCTTTTCATTTTCGTTTTTGGATTTTAATTTAAATTAAACCTAAAATTACAACTAGAATATTATTAATTAAGACTGCTTAGCGTGAGGAACATTATTTAGTATGAAAAAATTACAAATAAATAAAATTTTTGTTTCTTCAAAGTGTTACACGACAAATTTAGGTTGACGTACATTCGATTGCATAAACTCTACAAATTAATCGGCTAACACTGTCTAAAGAGGTTGTTTTAATGTAATATTTTTTTTTTATCATAAAGTAATATTGTTTTGAGGTAAAAAACGTTTTCTAAAAGTGTAGATAAAAAGAACTCACAAACATAACTCATTCCATTCGTTCACGATATTGTCTGTGATTCCGAACTTTATGTGCGTGTTCGAAGATGAAATAGAGGAGTCATTGGTGAAATTTCGTTTAAAATTCGTTCGTTGCCGAAATTTCCTGTCGGAGAAAGAGAGTAGAGCTCCAGGCCATGTAGTTTATGATCTGGAGCTCTATTTTTGATTCGCTCGCCTGAAATAGTATCGTCGAAAGCGGCTTTAGTCACTTTTGGCTTCCAAGTCGCATGATACTAATTTTCCGTATTTATGAATCGTTCATCGACAGTGTGACAAGTTTAATACAACATAATTATTATTTTTTTTTAATATCAAGGAAAAAGATATAAAGCAGTCATTACCGCTGTGAAAAATAAACGTATAATTCCCAATAACTGGTTATTTATTCTTTTGCATTTTTCTGTTAGAAAAAATCAAAACGTCTCAACAAATCGCCATCTTATCTGTATTTAATAATCGTAATTATAATCTAGCAATAAGCTTCATATTTTAAAAAGATTGAGACATAAATTTGACAATTATTCTACCATTCGCTTCCATCATTCGCCAATCTGCAACGAGTGGTGAAGACCGCTCGTTGACGTCGAGCGATTCAAAAATACTGAATTTATTATGTCGAATAAAAATTAGTATAAATCGAGCGTTCGAAGCATGGTGAGTGATTCAATAATAGAGCTCCTGGATTGAGAACATAGGAAACATTTTATCACGGAAAAATGTTAGTTTCCTAAAATTAAAGATAACGCACGCAGATGTAGTCGCGTGCGGTCGCTTAGTGTTTATAACTGTGCTAAATATTTTTAACCATACGATTTTTAAGTTTCTCAGGTAATTATAATTTTTATTTTTTAAGCTTGTAACTGCTTGATGTTTAAATCTAAAGAAAATATAATTAGAAAAAATTCCACGCGAACCAGGCATTGTGGGTTACCTATAATGCGAAGAGATGGCGCTGCCTTGCAGCTTAAGAATGGCTAGAAGAATTTTGACGCGGTCCGTTAGGGCTACGGTAGCATAACTGGTCAGTGCATTCGCCCGGATAGCGAAGGGTGCGGGTTCGAGTCCCGTCTGCTGCCTGGACCGCGTGGAATTTTTTCTAGTTTTATTTTCTTTCTTAGGTAACTCAAAATTCATGGTTTATATACTTTGAAATGGATAATTAAATTTGAAAGCTCGCGAATTCGTAATTAAACATAAAGATACTTGATATTTCTGACCCTTTTCAAATTCTGTGGTCGCATGTTGATCGTCTACAAATTACTGAAAAGCGGCTGTCTCACAATATTTATAAGGATCGTTAATTATATAAAATTAACTAAAATACACAGCTATTGCCAGCGAATATTTTATAATTAAAGTCTGATTCAATAATTTGAATTCCATTGCTTTGGCTTATGCAGAACTTAAAAAATTCGACTGATCAGTTGTTTTGAGAAGACTTGGGGTTATATCATCATCATCATCGGTCTATAAATGTCCCCACTGCTGGGGCACAGGCTTTTTTTTTTTGTGACGAGGGGAAATGCATTTACGCACCATACCGTGACGCTGACTAGGCGCACGGCGTGTGTGGGACTCGCCGGCACGGGAAACAGTGCCGACCCTACTCTAGCAGGACCAGTGAGGAAGGCCACACTGATCCTACTCCACTAAAACCCCCCAGTACATTCCTACGCCCATACGGGGGCGTCTCAGGATCGACGCACCTTAGCGTGCGCCACTTCACTCGGACGCCCCCGGGCAGGCCCGGCCCAACGAGTGGACCGGGCGACGCGCCTCAGGGGGACTGCGCTAGGGTACTAGGCAGTCCCCAGACGTGGTGGCCTATGCCGGAGCGGCACCTAGGACGCGCGGCTGGTCAGGCCGCGCCCAGACCACCTTAGGGCCGTCGAAGACCGGCAGACACCGCTGCCTGCCTTCTTCGGCCCACCCGTCTACGCCGGAGAGGGGGGGCAGGCCTACCCTAAGGATGAAATAGGGAGATTGAGCCATGACTCACCACGCGGGCCCAGTGCGGATTGGTGGGTGCTAACGACTGCAGATAGAGCCGGGACAAACGTCTTAACTTTCCTATCAAAGCACGGAGGAGCTCGAGATAGTAAAATTTTGATCACCCATCCAATGACCGACCATTACGAAAAGTTGCTTAACTTCAACGATCGCAGCCGAATGCGCTCACCACTTGTGCCATCGAACATCTCAAGATACATACCGTATGTACAAGGAAGTATGCTCTTGACATGTATATAAAAGAAAACACATCCTAAGACGATGCCGAAAAAGTTCACCCATCTTGCAATTTTCTCTTGTCGCGTTTGTGGCTGATGGTATTGTTCTCGCGTCGCCCTATTTGTAGGCAATGTAGTATGTACTATCGCGGAATTTTTCACTCCGTCACTTGGCGAACAAAATGCTTTGAACGGTTTTCTACAGTAGTTTTTACTACGCCCCTTCGCGCCTTCGCGTCGGACGCGCCAATCCGGGCCGCCGCACAAGAGTAAGACAGAGAGCATTTCATTGATTGAATAATGAATTGAATTGCATTTGTTTTAGTTGAAATTTGTCATCCGCATCGTGATCGCGACAGCGCTATACGATAAAGTAGGTCAGCGATAATTACATGTCTATGCATGAATTTTTACGCCGCTACCGCAAGCGATTATGGCATTATGGGTGACAGAGCGAGTCTTTCCACGAGTGTACCATAAATTGCCTACTTTAGACTCAACACTTAAACAACCCGAAAATTCCACGCAATTCTTCTTTTTTAGGGGTCAGTTTTCGTTTGAGGCATTGTTAAGGTGCAGGATCTAACCAACCTGCTGAGTGCTTGCGATTATCCAACAGAATTCATTTTTAGTCGCAAGTAGCAATACGATTCAGTTATGCCTTCCTTTATATGCCTGTTGAGTAGAGCAAGGCTCGACTCCACGCGTACTTCGCGTTTGCGATCATTCAATTCGTGGGGCACCCATTTGTCAAGCTTTTCTACCTTACCAATTTGACGCAAATAGACCAATACCAGCAAACCAGTGAACCAAATGTTCACCAAAACCTGATTTAAAAAATGTATTTAATTAATTGAGAACTTCGGAGATTTTGTGTGGTTTCGTATGAAATTATTTAGTTAAAAAAGAAAAAAAAAATTGTGATAATTACAAAATAGAAATCACGTGTTTTCTCGAAAACCGGAAGTGCTACGTTACTCAAATCCGGTTTGTAGTCTTATCAGACTATTCTTAACTTATAACTTAAACATTCTCTTTATCTATCTCTTACGGTTTGGCCGCTGAAACAGTACCACAGACGGAAGGACGGATTGACTTGTCTAATAGATAAGATATTCTTTTGATGCTAACATCGAAAGTTGCTACTAATTCAGCTGTAGATTGAGAATCATGAGCTTCCATAATCGCCTTGACTTTGTCGACTAACATTTTCGGTCGACCATGTTGACCTGTTGATGTTGCGTGCCGCTCTGCCGCTTATGCCGCTTTGATACCACTAGGGGTGGGCGTTTTTGGAATAAGACGATACGCGAAAACGATGCCAGGTTTGGGAGCGCGCATCCCATCCGACTGGATGCCGATGCCATCTAGTTTTTATCAACGTTACTATAACAACAGTGCCACAAACTTATCTGTGCCGGTGTAGATGTTATACAAATGACAAAATGCTATGGATAAATTGTAATTCAAATTTGAAATTTAATTTTATTTAATCAAACAAAGAAATTTGGTGACTCATTTCTTTGTCGCACTATCCGTAAATGGAATGCGCTGCCCGCTCACGTGTTCCCGCCCTCTTGCAACCTGGGATCCTTTAAAAGAGGCGTGAAGATGCAACATGCAGGCCGGCAGGGTGAGGATGGCTGGTGTGGCAGGTAGAACTGCTGTATCAGCTATCTTCGCATCTGGACTTCACCTTCACTTAACATCAGGTGGGGTGGAGTCATTTGTCGGACCTATCTATAAAAAAAAATATTTTGCCACCGGCACACAAAAGATTGTGGTTCGGACTGCGTTCGGAACCAACGCTCTAGTTGCAATTTTTTATGTTATAATGTTGCCAGAATTCCATATTTTCAGTTACCATAGGGAAAAGTAAATAAATGGTTTCGATTACATTTTCTAGTCATGATTCAAGGAATCAAAGTGACACACCCACACAAAACACGCATCTGTCATAATTCATATCGCATTACATACACTTGGCATCGATGCGCGCATCGGATGCGATTTATCTAATACCAATGCGCAACGATTTCATAAATATCTAAAGAAGCCCATTTCTAGAGGCCACAACGGTACTCATACTCCACAATCAATCAAATTTTTAACGTATTAATAATTACAAAAAACGTGCAAATGCGCTGAAAATAGAACGATAACCATTAAATAAATTTTGATTGACTAATTTACAAAAAATAATTCCGTGTTTTAAAAATAAAAATAATGTAAAGAAAGAAAAGTTTTACTAGAAAAAAATCCACGCGGACCAGGCAGCGGACGGGACTCGAACCCGCACCCTTCGCAATCCGGGCGAATGCACTGACCATTTCTTCATTTCTTTCTAGTAAAACTTTTCTTTAAAAAAAAACATAATAAAAATAATTTCAACTAAAAAATTCTTAACGAAAATAGAAAAAAATGGACTTAAAATAGCCAGTATTGCAGAACGGCAATTCCATAGGTAGACCTATTATACCTATTGTTATATATTTATTTTATTTATTATATGCTCCAGTCAACGATATTAAATACCCTAGATACACCACGAGCGCTCAAAATGTGTCCCAATCAAGAAGTGCTTGAACTCCACTCAAGCACTTCTTGGTTCACAGTCACGCGCGGACCGTTACAAAGTCAAGATGCTCTTGCAGCTCCGCGAAAAAATGCGAAAATAATACTTAGAGTACGAAAAGTGTCACTTTTTCGACAGGTATCTAGTCAATGTTTGTTAATTTAACGCGTTTAAAGTAAATTTTGATCTAATACTTACTGCAAACTGATTTAATATAAAATATTTGTGATATTCAAATGCATGGTCAGTTATACGTCGCCATATAGCCGTTGCTAACAGCGCGTTCAGAATTGTTCTAGTTAATGTAATAGTTGTACACTAATATAACTGTAGCCCTAAGAAGGCGTAATATGCTTTCCAAATTATTTATATCATCTTTGAAAATAGTATTGTATCGGTGTTCATTTTGACATAGTTGAACATATAATAATTGCCTGGTAATCATGTAACAGACCTCTATGTCCGTGACTAAGTTTAACACCGCACCAAGGAGTAAAATCCTCTGTTAGTGTTTAATGGAACAAAAATAAAACATTAACAGTCCTTTATGGGACTTCACAAGCTGTTAAATGAATAACAAAGCTTCATGAAAAATAAAGAAAGTTTTATCATCATCATCAGCATAGGCCTTCCCCAAGGATCTTCACATCGATCAGTCCTGTGCCACGCGCATCCATCGGCTTCCCGCGATCTTCACGAGATCGTCGGTGCACCTGGTGGGGGGTGTTCCCAACGAGCGTCGTCCGGTGCGTGGTCGCCATTCGACAACCTTTCCGCCCCAACGACCATCGGTTCTCCTCGCTGTCCACTGCCACTACAGCTGGTATTGTGTGTAAATAGCTATCCACTGTTAGACAATAGTAAGTATATGCGGCGGGCGAATTATTATGTACGAGCTGCTTAGACACAAAGAAACATCAACAATGAAACAAGTGAACATGGAATAGGTGCAATGCCACCAACGACTCACCTGGATGTCTCTCTGCCTCCTTATCGGGCTTGCAAGCGTGGGCACAGCCGAAGCAGCTCTTTCTTTCTTCCTCTGGGTGCGGTTGAAATCTTCTACGCGATTTCCGAGTCAATTACGCGATGCTTGTTAGTATAATATATGCATACGACCGATCTGCACCGAATCCGAAACAGCAGAGCGCGGCCGTTGGAAATGGCGAGCCAACGACCTTTATTATGTTTGAGTACCCGCGCATAACAATATTCGCAGTACCCACATATGTGCCATCTGGACAGGTTCGCAGATCGAACACTAGGTGGCGTCAGCGAGCATATTGCAAATCCAAAAGCCAAATGCGAACATTGTTGATGTAAAAAAAACTCACACATAATAAGCCCAACCAACAGCTGAGCAATCCTTTGAACGATGTCGGTTACTTAAGTTCTCCTGCGGATTTCCTTCTGATTCTATCACGCAGGGAAATACCAAGCATCGCTCTCTCCGTTGCCCGCTGTGCGACCTTGAGCCTTCTTATGAGACCCATATAAAAACCGTAAGTATTCAAATTTAATATAAAATGGAAAGCTTTAATGAGGATATTAACTGACCTCTGTTGTTTTCTTCTTGCACTTGTCTGTTCCGGCGAAGATGTTGAGTTGTGTGGAGCCTGGCTTCAAGGGACACTGGTCTATGTCTACTCTCCTAAGATCGATGTCGATGCCACTGGTGCCTCTAGAAAGAAAAAAAAACGGTGAAAGAAGTACAGAGCGTACCTAGGACGATGAATCTCACTTAGATGACATTGACAGGAGGGCACTGGTGGTAAAAATAATGGTTTCCGTAAAGGATTGGTCTAAGAGCGTATTCGTATTTACCATTTTAGAGGTATATTTTAATAATGTCAAGGAATTTTTGTCACTTAATTAAAAAGGTCGATATCAACACAAATGGCGCTTTTAAAATAATCTTTAATTAAAGTAGATGCGCTTAATACATAATCCGAGAGATTTTGCACTAGTAGTTGTATCAGTAATGGTTATAATAGATTTTAGATTTTTTTTTATGCAAAATCATTGCAGTTAAAACACGAAGTACCAACATAAATGAGTAATGTGTTGTTTGGTTTTAGTTGAATGGTTGAAATAAGCATAATGCTAGCTAAATCGATATTGTCTGAAATTTCATTATCGGTTTGCAGTGCACTAGTTATTTCACAGCTTCATAAAAGTCAAAAAAAGTCATGTCGAAATAAAATCTATTATCATATCCAGTTGTAAATACCTGTTACGGAAGAAATACATTCATTAAACGTTCCCGTAAAATTTATGACAAGAAGCTGCATGAGGTTGATAGCTTTAGATTGAATATGAAATATTTTAAGAAAGAAATCAATAAAAATTCTATCGAATCAATCATGACATGTTGGCGTGGTACACGACTTTTCTTTGGATCACGCAAATAATATGTAAACAATAGGTACATAACTTATGAAATAAGAGGTAGCACAATTTAACAACCCATAATTACGCTCGAACATACATCCTTGATTATATTTGGTGTACTAATTCATTCCTGGAATCATTGCTGTGTCTGAAAACACGATTATAAACAACATTTCGTTGTAATAAGTGTTTACCATAATATCTTTATAAATACCGAAACAAATTACGATTTCCTGGTATTATTGTATTCAGAAAATTATTCTCATTCCATTTTACGGCTTGTTTTCAGTAAATATGAAAATCACATTTTCACTAAAAACAATACCAAACGTCAAGTGACGTATGCGCCTCACGCAAGGGAAACGTTTATCGATGCAATGGGCATTCGACTAGCTATCGCACCGTGATTGCTCATTGATTTATTAAACATAAAATTATCAATTAAGGATGTTTTTGGTTAACAAAAAAAGTACTCTTTTCTGGTAAATAAATTTAAATTTATAACAGTACATTTGTGGAAGTTCGATTTCGGATTTGAATTATCCATCGATAAATCGATGTTTCCTTGACCCTTTACCGTTGCACTACTGACCAACTTAATGCATCCTGAGCAGTCACGCTGGGACAGTCTAACTGAGAGGCTGCGTCATCTATCACCAAACCAATCCCGTGCTCGTCTAGAAAGTTCGCGTGGCACGATGCTTGATCGGCCGATTCCCGAACCAAGGGGATCAAAATGGCACTCTGGCATGCCCCTTCTTCTAATGTTTTATTCTGCGACCTACTGCCCTTACAATATAGTTTAAATTAATGAAATTTAGTGAAATATAATCTCGCGGTCGCCACGCGCGTGGTGTGATACGTGGTCACCCGCGTCCGCCGACTCTTCGTGTCTTCGGCTTCACCGGTGTGCTCATTTACGCCGTGAGCTTCATCCACCTGCATGCTTCCTGCTGAGGCATACGGCATCAGCCCGTAGACCCCTATCACCAGGGTGCAGCATGCTGTGAAGTCAAGGGTTGACGTCTTTAGGTACCGCCAGTGCGCCTTACCGAACCGTGAGCTCACGTATTTCACCTCTTTTTTTTCTTCGCTAGTGCGCGTGTGTCGTTCCTCGTCACCACGTGTCCCGTCTGGACTTTAATAAATTTTTAGTCAATAGATTAATTAATTACATAGCATCATTGGTATTATCTTATAAGGACCATTGTTTCACTGCGGGCCGCCGCCATGTAACGCGCGAAATTGTATAATGCGATTCAACTAAGAATAGGACCGACTGGGCGCCATATTGTGACGTCATAGCTGTTAATTCAAAACAAATAGGTAGAGTGAGCAAAAACAAGTTTTTATTTAATTTAATTACTAGCTCACATACGATCATGCATCCATTATGTAAACGAGAGTTTTAAATCGAGTTTCTGAACGCAAATTAAAGTACATTTGGTTGACCATTTCGGTTATCAAGCATTCATAGCCAAAGCTTAATAAATGAAAAAAAAAACAACCAACATAAATATTCAATATTTGTTATTGTTTGTTTACAAATGTTTGTTTTTTAGTCTAGAATTAGCTGTGCTAAAAAAGGGTTCCAAGTTTTTTTGCAAACCGTACTTTTGAAGTGACATTTGACAGATGGAGGTCATTGGCTAAGAAAGCCTTATTATTCTTATTTGAATCGCACTATACAATGTAAATTGCATGTACCAGAAATCGCCATCTTTGATTTGTTTTCCCAAGCTACGGCCTTTGCACTCCAAAAGTTCATTGCTGCAACCGAGGGTCTACCCCGGTACCTTATCAGCTGGGTATTAGCGGTAACAACACCTGCTCGTATGTACATGCCATAGGAAATTAGTAAACCATTTAATACTAAAACCTAAACTAATAAACTAACAATTAAATTTTTTCCCTTTTACATACAACAAGAATAGATTCTTTCTTTTACATACGACAATGTGCATTATTGCCTCTTGTTATAGGTTAAGACAGATTGAATGTAAAACTTTTAAGAAAGAATCAATAAAAATTCTATGGAATCAATCATGAAATGTGCGCAATTGTTTCCAGTTATAGGTTAAGAGAAATGAAAGCATTATATTGCTTTTATTTGTGTACTGAACTTCACAGACATTTTCGTTGTTTTTTTTTTAATTGTCACAAACGCTCTCGAAACGGAACCGCGAAAGTGCTAGAGATCGAATGTGCCAGAGCACCGCGGGTCGCGATAGAGTCCGAGTAATGCGGCTCATTCTAAAATGAGTTTATGCAGTGCCGCGTAAGGGAGAAAGTGCAACGGCATCTGCACTTGTTTACAAGTTATGCGCGTTACCTGCGTAGGTATAAGTAGGTACTTCGTACTCGCGGGTGCTAGCTAATTCTCAATTTAACAGGTACTTTCTAGAATGCGTCGATCGGCGTATATAAGCGCGATTGGCGCCGCGCACACAGAGTTTAGTTTCAACAGCGATTTCGGAGCGTATCCAAATGCGATCAAAGTGCAACAAAAGTATTCAAGTGTGATAGTTTAGAGACTTGTATAGTGAAATACTGTGTTTAGTGAGTGTTTTGTAATTAACATTGTGTGTTAATCCTGTGAACTGTGTGGTGAATAAATAACTGTCAAGCGTGAATTGGCATATAATTTCGAACCCCATCCCAACATGAAACATAACAATTTAAACTTTGCTCCAACTGTCTTATCTTATAAGAAACTTTTGACAGAACTATAGGTTTTTCAGTACCATATTACCTTTACAATGATTTTATGTATCCGTTTGTTTCCTAGAAAAAAAAGTCGAAATCCTGTGTTCATCATTATCATCATCAGCCTATTAATGTCCCCACTGCTGGGGCACAGGCCTTCCCGGTGGATGGAATAGGGAGATTGGGCCATGACCCACCACGCGGGCCCAGTGCGGATTGGTGGGTGGTAACGACTGCAGATGCAGCCGGGACCAACGGCTTAACGTGCCTTCCGAAGCACGGAGGAGCTCGAGATAGTAATTTTTGGTCACCCATCCAATGACCGACCACTGCGAAAGTTGCTTAATTTCAACGATTGCAGCCGAACGCGCCAACCACTTGCGCCAACGAGCTCCTCAATCCTGTGTTATCATAAATCCATGACGCAGCTTTTTGATGGAAACTCATAGGATTCGTTGTATTTACATTTTAGTGAGTTATAATTTAGTTATTAAGATTAATATAAACTCTAATAACTCACAAAAATATCATTACTTTATCCGCTTTCATGTTACCACAAAGAAGATTTATTAAAATTGCGACATCCGTAACGAATTGTATAAATATCCAACGTGAGCCGGTAAGCTTTTATTAAAAATATTTCTTCCTCATCCGGAAAATATGAGGTTGAAATTTTCCCCAACGACCTCTCGGTGACGATACACCGTCAAAGCCCCCGAGAAACTAAAAGACAAACAGTCACAATCTCCCTGGGTAATATCATAGAGCCTTCCGGTAAATCGGCTGTAACAACCTCGACCTTATTGTCCCGTCCCAAAAGATATACACGGCCGAGATTATGCAAATACCACGGTCACAATAGATATAAGGCCCTTCAAGGCCGCGAATCGCCTTTCTTAGGGTAACAGCTTAATTGTGCTAACCTCCATTTTGGTCATTATGCATAAATAGAGGTTCTGTGAGGACTTTTAGACCGAAATACTTTCTATTCAACTAACTTGCTGCGACAGATTCTTTTGTAAATTTTCGGATTGATTTCTTTAATTATATTTTGACAGTGAAATTTTATGTTCGCAAACTATTCGAATTAATAATAACTAGCAAACCAGTGAACCAAATGTTCACAAAAAAATAAAAAAATAAAAAAGTGAACTTCGGAGATTTTGTGTGGTTTCGTTTGAAATAGAAATCACGTGATTTCTCGAAAACCAGAAGTGCTACGTTACTCACATCCGGTTTGTAGTCTTATCAGACTATTCTTAACTTATAACTTAAACATTCTCTATATCTATCTCTTACGGTTTGGCCGCTGAAACAGCACCACGGACGGACGGACGGACTTGTCTATTAGATAAGAGATAATCTCTCTGCGGCCCTAACCACTGGTAATTTGGATGTAGTCCCGCTGCCGGTGGCCTTCTAGGTTAGGTTTTTTATATGATATTTATTTTTGTATTTACGTTTTTGTACAACTTTTATAACTATTTTATAAAAAACCTAACTGTTAAATTAAATTACATAAATGAGATAATAATAATAAATATTTCCAACACTCACACCAATTAGCCTAACCCCAAAGTAAGCACTATAAGGCTTGTGTTATGGGATACTAAGGTAACGGATAGATACATATAAAAGTATATTTATATAAGTAGAATGACATATTAAACAACCATGACTGGATTACAAATGCTCGTATTCATCACATAAACATCTGCCCCCACCGGGATTCGAACCCGGGACCTCTCGAGTCGGTGACACCATGAAAGCCGGCGTACAGACCGTTTGGCCACGGAGGTTGTTGAATATTCGATATTGGTTCGTGCTAATCAATATCTTATTGGAATAGTTTGCGATGATCTCATGTAGGGGCAAGCTTCTAATAGGCTAGTTGACCCTTTTTGGAAAAAGGTTTTAAATGTTCTATTAGACCGAATAAATTTGTATTATATTTTTTTGAGACCTAAAAAGCTACAAATCTTTAATTTTAAAATAGATTTTTCATGGACATACAAAAACGCTGTCGGCCATTTTAGTCTATAGATTATCTATGCCATGACTTTAACTGCAGTAAACACATAGAAAAAGGTAAATAAAGAAAAACTCGTAAGCACGTAAAAAATAACTTGACTGACTTTATAATAATCAAAAGATGATTTCTAATAAATACCCCGAAAAATAAAGTAATTATCATTATTGTATTGTACGAGAATATAAAAACACATCCTTGAAGACTCCAGGAAAGTTGTGGATTAAAAGTGCCGAAAGAAATTAACCTACGCAACTTTATTACACTTATTCATATGTTGTATCAGTTTTATGTTTATACACTGTACTTACATAGATGCCTTGTCGTTTCTCTGTTCCGCAGAGCAGAAATCGGGGTTTAGTGCAATAAATTCACCAACCATGAATGCGTCAATTCTTGGCAGATTTGTGCTTTCTGTTTTCACAAAGCCGGCATTTTCAAAAAAAAACAGTAAACGGAAACTTTTCTAAAGTTAAAGTGTTTTAAGATAAATTTAGTCAGACGAAAGAATCCACCCACAGTAACACGCGAATGACATTTAGTTGTTTACCATAAGAGACGTCACAATCATGGCGGATGTGGCGAATAGCGTTTTTAGTGTTTAGAAAATATAGACTAAAAAATATTTTTTAAAATTAAATTTCTACATCAATCTTCTGCTTTTATGAAGTGAAATCTATATATTTAGGTTCCTTAGACCAAATACTTTAAGAAATAAACATTTATTTAATACAATTCGACATGAGTCACATAGCCTATTCTATACGACCTAGAGTTAGGACTTTTTTATTTATTAGGTTTACCAGCCCTTGTTATAACTATACATTGCAAAATATTACAGCGTTAATACTACAGCTAAATGCACAAATTATTTAAGGCAACAACCACATGCAAAGTTAATAATTACCAGTAACATTATATAATTAACTAACAATACTCACGTTAACAAAATTCTGCCAATTAAAGATTGGCTTTAATTGGCAGAATTTTGTTAAGTTGCTTAATACCAAAATACTAAAACGTGGTCAATTTCAAGTGCTGACGAAATGTATTGAGACCAGGGTTGGATTTTGTACTGTAATTATAGTATTTATACTATGATTTCGCGTTTTGTACTATCTACTATCCACAGCTCAGGATAGTACGTTTAAATACTATAATTTAAAGTTTGCTCCCGAATGCTTAGTTTTACGTAATATTATGAATATTTCGACCGTGCTTTTATCCATCCGAATTCTGATCATGCGATGTTTTCTGTGTTGATGGCCGGGGATCCCTGATTATCCTCCGCCTTACACTTCTCTCTAATCTCTTTCCTTCCATTCCATTCGAAACTCAATCAAAGTTTGCTCAGTGTTTTAACAATCACTTGCGAGTTTTTGTGTAAAACAATACGTTTTCAGTGTTTTAATTATGGAAAGACGCATCAAAAGCGGTAGCAAAAGTGAGAATGTACTGATTTTATTCCTACCGAGGATATATTGATGAGATTAAATGCCAAAGATGAAGATAGAACTAGGTAATAGTAAAATTCAAGAACTCATAGACTTAGAAGAGGAGTAAATATTGCCTTAACGGGTGTTAATTTTATTGACTATTATAATATGTTAAATTAAAAATAATGAAAGTGTACTATATTTTTTTATAAATACTATTCGTTTAAATTTTTTTGTGCTATCTTTTTCAACAAACCTAAATCCAACCCTGATTGAGACTCACAGCATAAATATCAATGGACTCATAGAAGTTTGCTTACTCTGGGGACAAACGAACTTGAACCTAATACCGTTGTGAAAACTCAACACCTGAGTTAAAATATTAAGTGGCTTGAAGTCTGTGCCATATAAGGAGGTTATTTTCCGAAATAAATGCGAAGGAAGACACAGGCGTAGCATCATAAAACGTATTATTTATAAGCTTTATATATTTGTGGTTAGCGCGATCGGCTGCGATCGTTGAAGTTAAGCAACTTTCGCAGTGGTCGGTCATTGGATGGGTGACTAAAAATTTACTATCACGAGCTCCTCCGTGCTTCTGAAGGCACGTTAAGCCGTTAGTCCCGGCTGCAGCTGCAGTCGTTAGCACCCACCAATCCGCACTGGACCCGCGTGGTGGGTCATAGCCCAGTCTCCCTGTTCCATATACAGGGAAGGCCTGTGCCCCAGCAGTGGGGACATTAATAGACTGATGATGATGATATAATTGGGAAGGTGGCAGGGTAAAGTAAACGAAATTCTCTATCCTGTCAGTTAGATTGTTAAAAAAAATGGGTGCGTGTACTTATGTAGGCGCGTGAGAAGTTATCCTTCTTTGGCATCGTTTAAAATTAGTTTTTAATTGCATGCAAATAATTAATTACAATAAATTAATAAAAAGTCTGGAAAAGGACACAGTCAATAAAGTTCAGTTTTAATTTGAAAAAATAAATAAATAATCAAAATATTCAATTAAAATCGCTACTGAATATAATTTATTAGAACATATGTGATTTGCACTTGTATGAAACTCAAACACGTATTCCGAATATACAAACTAGAAACATGTGGATAAATATTATAAACTAGCGGCCCGCCCTCGCTTCGCTTCGGTGTAGAGCTGAAGTGTAGACTACAGTTTTTGTTCTCAGGCTTGTATTATACACAATGACATTCATCTATGATTCTTCTTATACCTGCATGCAAAGTCTCAGCCTGATCGGTTTAAAATTGATAAAGTTTCATACAAACTTTCATTCCTTATTTTATCCCCTTGGGATTTTCTTTATATTTTTTTCCGTAAGAACCTTGTACAGAGTATTAGAAAACTACAAAAAAAAAACAGCCAAATCGGTCAAGCCGTTTTCATGTTATGTCGTGACAACGGAAAACGGGTTTCATTTATATATATATATAGATATGAAAACAGTCTCTGTTCTAAATTCAAAACTCGTAACTTTTCCCGATGTTTGTTGTACGTGTTTCCCGCGCTAGGACCGCGAGTGGCCGCGCATGCGTACGGTGCGGCGGGCGACGCGGTAATGGCAGCGCGGCACATGAAGTTGGTCGCTAAAGTCTTCATGGTGTTAATTTTTTGTGTTACAGATGCGCGCGCATCTTAAAATTTCACCCTCATAATTTTTTTATAACGCGCCTAAAGAAGTATAACTTCAATAATGGTAACTTATTTTGTCTTTTGTTAATAAACCAAAATATCACTAAGAAGAAGCGCATCATCAAAGTTTGTTGACGTCTTGACTAGACGACTCGTGACGTCACTTCTAAGTTAAAAATTGTAACAATACAGTAAATATTTCCTACACTTACGCCAATTAACCTAGGCCTAAAGTAAGCACTGTAAGGCTTGTGTTAAGGGATACTGGGGTAACAGATATAATACATATACTGTTACATATGTCGTTAGGGGCGAGCGGGATAAGGCGGTTGGCCACGTGGTTCGTCTTGATCCGCCATCTTGGGTATTCAATGATATTTCCCGAAAATAAAACTGTAGTCTAGTGACCAAGCTTACGTTTAATTTGAATCTTCTTATTACTTTACAAAATCAGTTATGATTGCCAAGGTACAAACGGATTGCTTTGTGGAGCGTGGAGAGTTCTGTGCTAACGTCCGTTCACTATCGCGGCTCACGTCTGAATGCTGAATGCCACTTCCAATGAAGCATAGCCCGTTAAATACTACCCTTAGCATAGACCACTCCCAAGTGATGACAGATGTCAATGTCATTACTTGACGTTTCACAAGGCAATAGTACACTGACTAATGACATTTGTTGTCGGTTTAACGTTTCGAAGAAGCGAGTGAGACGTCATCCGCCGACACATATATAAGTATATTTTTATAGAAAACTAGCTGACCCGGCGAACTTCGTACCGCCTTAGCGTAGCTTTGATGTACTACTTTATTTTGTATAGCTGACCTATCTTATGTATGAGTACCTATTTTTTTTTTTATTTTTCTTTATATTTTTTCCGTAAGAACCTTGTACAGAGTATTAGAAAACTACAAAAAAAAAGTCAGCCAAATCGGTCAAGCCGTTTTCATGTTATGTCGTGACAACGGAAAACGGGTTTCATTTTTATATATATACTAGCTGACCCAGCGAACTTCGTACCGCCTTAAAAAAATAGGGGTTGTCCAGCGGACAAAATTGTGAATCTAAACCATTCTCAGATTCCCTTGAACACACACAAAAAATTTCATCAACGATTTTGATGAAATTTTCCAGTCGTTTAAGAGAAGTTCAGTGACATACACACTCACAGAAGAATTATATATATAAAGATAGATAATATATAAAAATCCATGACTAAGGTACAAATGCTTATATTCGTTACACTAAAATTTCGCCTCTGCCGGGATTCGGACCTCTCGAGTTGAAAGGGACACCTGGAAACTCGGCGTATATGCGACTCGACTACATCTTATATTTTTATAATGTGTGTAAAGAAAAAAACACAACATATCTAATATTTTTTTTATGTTACATAAATGGTTAACAAGCGTAAATAGTCTATAGACGCTTACGGAAAAAAAATACCAATAAATTAGAGACTCTAGTTCTGTCTCAGTGTTCAAAAAACACCTGAAGGAACACTATTTATCGTCTTGCCCTTAATTTTGCCCTTGTTCTTCTCAATGTTTCTCTTATCGTCGTCCATATTATATGTATATATGTATTTATTTATCTATTGTCATCAATTTCATATTCTCATGTGTATGTATTTATTCATTATTTAAGTGACGACCTCCGTGGTCGAGTGGTTTGTACGCCGGGTTGCATGGTGTCGCCGACTCGAGAGGTCCCGGGTTCAAATCCCGGTGGGGGCAGATGTTTGTGTGATGAATACGAGCATTTGTACTCCAGTCATGGATGTTTAATATGTATTTGTATATAAAAAAAAATATATATATACTTATATATGTACAGTTTATGTATTCTATCCGTTACCCTAGTATCCCATAACACAAGCCTTATAGTGCTTACTTTGGGGCTAGGGTAATTGGTGTGAGTGTTGGAAAAAAAAAAAAAAAAAAAAAAAAGTAAACCTTTATATATATAGATATAAACCTATATATGTAAACCCCATATTTATTGGTATTAACATGTATTTATATTCAGTTGTACACGCTGACTACCTTTGCCTATATTTTTTCCTACTACGGGCCTACTGGAAGTTTCAGATTGAAATAAGTTGTGCCCTCGTACATGTTATCTTTAATTAAGTTGCTCCTGTATTATTTTTTGTGTGTACAGAATATCAACATCAGTATCTATCAATATCTATTAATGTCCCCACTGCTTTGATGGATTAGGGAGATTGGGCCATGACCCTCCACGCGGGCCCAGTGCGGATTGGTGGATGCTAACGACTGCAGATGCAGCCGGGACCAACGGCTTAACGTGCCTTCCGAAGCACGGAGGAGCTCGAGATAGTAAATTTTTGGTCACCCATCCAATGACCGACCACTGCGAAAGTTGCTTAACTTCGACGATCGCAGCCGAACGCGCTAACCACTTGCGCCGTCGAGCTCCTCGAACAGTACAGAATATATAAATAAGTAAATAAAATAAATACCACTCGCGCCGTTGCTCACCCTGATCCAATCCTACTGGATCCCTGGAATCTTACTCACTAGCAGAAACACAACACCAAAAAAAGGTAGTGTTGATGGGGTTCGAAATTATATGCCAGTTCAAGTTTGACAGTACTTTATGCACCACACAACACACAATATTTATCACAATACACTCAATAAACACTATACTTTACTATACAAGTCTTTAAACAATCGCATTTGAACATTTTACTTGCACTTTGAACGCCTTTGTATTCGTTCCAAAATCGCTGTTGAAACTAAGCTGTTATCGCCTTGCAACTAAACTGTCCGCTGCGCGGCGCCGATCGCGCTTATATACTCCAATCGGCGCATTCTAGAAAAGTCCCGATAAATTTAGATTAACTAGCACCCGCGAGTGCGTAGTACCTACTTATACCTACGCAGGTAACGCGCATAAGTTGTGAACAAGTGCAGATGTCGTTGCACCTTCTCCCTTACGCCGCAATGCACAAGGCGCATATTACAATGAACCGCACCATTGACGTCGCGACCTGTGATGTTCTGGTAAAATCTGTCAGCATCTGTATTCAGTATTTTTGCGGTTTTGGTTCGTGGGCGTTTGTGAAATTTTAATCTATTGACAGACTAAATAGAATTTCGTTTACTTTGCCCCGTCGCCACCCCTGTTACGAAGGTACCTACGCTTAATGATGTTTTTGATGACTTTATTTAATAAATGAAACTAACAATTTGCGTAGAAACGAGGTAAATAGGCATATACCCAGAAGTATAATTAGTCGGACGAATAATTACGGTGAATTATTACTAAAGTCACAGCCAAATAAATTTTACCATTAAGTCGTAAATGTACCGAAAGTCAACGTCAGTTAAATTTGTGGAAAAAAACGTCCTATTCTATCGTTTCGCAAATAAAGTGACACTGTCTACTTCAATAATATTTTAAGTGAAACTTCTTTACACACGCTTGACTTGGGAGGCAAGCTGGCGAATGCGTTACGCGTTACGAAAAGTGTGTTCGGGCGAGGCGAACGGGAGTTGAATGGGATCCCCCATATATATATCTATATATATATATATATATACATACAGATGGAGCTAAAGAAGTTTCACTTCAGTCGTATGGTCTTAAGCACACTCGTTTTTTTTTAAATAGACGCCGTGGTGCACTTTTTATATCAGTAACAAAACCAATTCGAATTTGGTTCTTATTCACTCTGATAAAATCAGTTTGGAATTTACTTCAGTAGATACATGGTCCAATTTGGGTTGATAATCTTATATGCCATACCTTAACATAATCTAAGATATTATTCGTAGGTATACCTTGTTTCGCAGAAGTTTTAATTTCATAATAGTATGATGCATATCGGGGCATGGCATCAACTTCATTAAGCAGAAAGTCATTTGGCATTTACTAATTTAGCAGACATTCAAATGCAATTTCTTTCAAGCAGAAGTCATCTTTTGATTTAAATTTTTAATTTTTCCACGATAAATTAAAAAACAGAAATTGTATCGCAGAAAAATTCGGCAACTACTAATTTCAATTTCCATTTTTCTGGGATACAATTTCTGCTTTTTAATTTATCGTGGATGAATAAAAAATTTAAGGCTGAAGATGACTCTGGCTTGAAAGAAATTGCATTTGAATGTCTGCCAAATAAGTAAATGACAAATGAAATTGTTAATCACTGTCAAATTCGTTCTTCGTCAAAACTATTTAACTTTGCCTTTTTTTATTTATGTATATCTTAGGTGACAGGCGCTTCGCTGACCGCTGCCGTGGCACAATCGCTTCGATCGCTCGGCCTTCGCCTACTGACCACTGACACCGATTACGCTTAACAAAATTATCCAAAGTACAATTTTGCCAAAGGTAATTATGCTAATAAAATTCTGTCATCTTAACAGTATGCCGTTGTGAATTCGGACATAAACATCCGGCCAAACAATACTTATATTTATAAAATATAATCGTTCAATAAATTAATACTCAATCAAAAAAAAAGATGCCATCCGTGATATGACACCAATTAAACAAGTCAACTCTTAATTTTGTCCGTATAATTCCAGTGGTCCAGAAATCAGCCCTAAATAATGTAAAATTTTATCTTCAACTATTTACGAAAAAATAGGTGGATAGCATTTCGATAATACGCAATACTATTACCTAGAAATGTCAACCAAATACGTTTATAAAGAGCTTTCACGCTGATTTGCCTCCATAATGAGCGTATTATGATACACGAGTCTAAATCTAGACTCGGCAATAACATTTCACCTTTAAATGCGAATTCAAAACGTCCAAACAGCAATCTACGCCTCCATCTGTTAACTCGCTTGAGCTCACAAAACATTTACTCTGTAAAAAGATACGTGTTCCCTTTTTCATATAGGTACCTAAAGCAATATTTTTCTTCTGACGTACCTACAACCAAGAAATTCTACACCCTCCTTGTGAATTAAGCGGCTTCGAAAAATTTGAAATACGCACGACGACGACACGGGTGTTTTTTCGTCGCCGGAAAGTGGCGTACCTGACAAATAATGCGGAGTGATAAGTGAATTTATTCAACAAGTATGCTGATGTGGAAATTTGAATGGCGGCAACGTGAAGTCGTTAGAGTTGATAGCGTCTGAATGGAAACGAAACGGACTCCTTTTGTTCGATTTTTGAATGTGACCTTGCTTGTTTTGTTTACGTAGGTATGGAAAATAGTTACATACCTACTAATATCTATTAATGTCCGTGGGGTCCTAGTGCTATACTTAGATTAAAACAAAAAGGGTCGATACGGCACTAGCCTCACAAGAGTGATCCGCATAAATTGTGGTCCACGACCCTAATCGCTTTTGTCACAACTTGACATGCAAACGACGTACATGTGAACGCCAAAAAGAAATATTGCTAATATTTTGTGGTTATATGATAAAACAATGCCTAAATATGTTTTTAAAAAGTGCTCAAATTGCTCAAGAACTAAAAATAAAACCCACGGCATCACTTTTCATTCGTAAGTACTATAAAATATATTGTTTCATAAAAATTGCTGTTTGTTTTGAATCTTATTCGGTAGTGACGTCGAGTACTGGTCGCGTGATTGGTCGGTAATGCAGTGAAGTATGAGCGTACCGTATCTACCCTTTTTGTTTTAATCTAAGGTGCTATAAGGCTTTTTAAAGAAATAGCAAAAAGATTAGTCGACATCACAGGAGACCGAAGAGCTGACAGCTACCTCGGACAAAGAATTGGTCTTGCTATCCAAAGGGGGAACGCTGCCAGTATCTTCGGAACCTTTCCTAAAGGGACTCCTTTTAATAATGTATTTTAGTTATTATATTTTATTTTTTCAGGTTTTTAGTTTTAGGTTCATTGTTATAGTATTTTTTTTAAGCTAGTATTAGATAATAGTACATTTAAAAAAAAACTACTAATATGTATAAATGTGCGTTACCATGCTTCCCAAGGCTCGACAAGCATCCGCAAGCACCAAGCGTCTACAAGTCTCTCTTGGAATTTGGAATGCGTCAGTGTGCTACGTTCATCCAAACATGGCGGACACCGAACTTGTATCGGCTATTACGATTAGTTGTCATTGTTATCGATGTATAACATCTTTCCTCTCGCTTTCCCGCAATTTGTGGGAGTGATTACGTGAAATGGAACGGAAGTGTATAACAGGAAGTCGCAAAAACGCGCGCTATTTGATTTGATTTTTGAACATAATGATGGGGTTTCAAACGTTACACATCATATGCGACTACTGTAAGGCTCGCTCGTTTTTATTTCTTTTTGGCTTTTAATTCCTTTACAGGCTTTCCCATAAACTTGGAATGACGACTCTAAGCAGCTGTAACTTTCTTATGATTAGCGTCTTTGGGGTTCCAGATAGACGTTTGGATATGGTAATAGAGGGTCCGGAACCTTTGCTGCCCATACCTCAGGCCCAAATTAAAACGTGGCTGCTAGAAATAACTCAGAAATCACACTTGACGGAGTGGAAAACAGGTGAAGGATGCCGGCAAACGAAAAACGCGGTTCCAGCGGCAAATAAAAGTTTTGCCCGCACCCTTACCAGACTAAATAGGGACAAACTTCGCAGGATTATAGGATCCCTGACTGGTCATTGTCCCCTAAACAAACACCTATATACAATAGATGTAACAGACAGCCCCCTATGCAGAGGATGCATGGAGGCAGAAGAAACGCCACAGCATGTCATCATGGAATGCAGGAGTGTGGCCGACCAACCGGCACGACTTCTCCAGTCGCCAGAATCGTTTCCGGAAGCTTGCAGCAGTCTACCAAGGCTGCTTTCCTTCTGGACCGATATAGGCTGGCTGGAGTAAATGGGAATGTTTTTGAGACACGCACAATGATCTAATAATTAAGACTAAGTGCGAAAACCGCCCTGAAAAACTAAACTAAACTAATGGTAATATTCCAAAAAACGATAAACTCTCTTCATTTGTCGCGAGATCACAGCGGCAACTAACCGCGCGCCAACCTTAGATTAAAACAAAAAGGGTAGATACGGTACGCTCATACTTGCATCAAACAAAAACCGTGGGATCACCACGGCAGCGCGAATGGGACGGCGAGATCCGCGTCACTGCATTACCGACCCGAACGAAACAGCGCGTTAAGTTTCAACGGCAGCGCGAACGAGACGGCAAGATCCGCGTCACTGCATTACCGACCAATCACGCGACCAGTACTCGACGTCACTACCGAATAAGATTCAAAACAAACAGCAATTTTTATGAAAAAATATATTTTATAGTACTTATGAATGAAAAGTGATGCCGTGGGTTTTATTTTTACTTCTTGAGCAATTTGAGCACTTTTTAAAAACACACTTAGGCATTGTTTTATCATTAAACATAAAATATTAGCAATATTTCTTTTTGGCGTTCACATGTACGTTGTTTGCATGTCAAGTTGTGACTAAAGCGATTAGGGTCGTGGACCACAATTCATGCGGATCACTTTTGTGAGGCTAGTGCCGTATCTACCCTTTTTGTTTTAATCTAAGGCGCCAACGTGTGAAAGCGTCGCAAGCGCCTTTTTATCTATGTCCGCGAAACCGACACCAGACCGGTCCGGATACAAGCGTCCACAAGCTCACGCAAGCCAAGCCAAACGCCCTCTTTACACGCTTGTGTTTGTGGGCGCTTGCCGAGCCTTGGCAAGCATGGAAACGCGGCATTATGTTTATTCCACTCCTGTGTGACGAAGCTTTGGACTTTGAATTAAGCCCGTTCTTTCAGCTGCGCATACAAATTTATCGTCTCCCACAACCTCTTTAATGCGTGTCAAATTATCGCCAGACACGGAGCCCGATATTTCATTACGACAGAACTAATTAAAATTTCAGACGCAAAGATTAGCGTATTTGGGTCCACTTGCATAAATTTTGCTTAATCTCAATCTAATTAAAACTGGATTTAGCTGGTAAAATGATGTCAAATTGACATTGGCATTTTGTCATCTTTCTATGGATTACATGGTCTAGTTTTAGCTGATTCGAGATTTAGAAAATTTACTGCAAAATTGTACTCACAGCCATCGATTTTAGTAGTTGCAAAAATAATTATTTGTGACGCAAAAAATTCATGTGACGCAGCGGATTAATGAGTATGTACTTTAAGAATTGCCATGACAGTTTATACCAATTTGGCGTCGTTCCCGTACAGTACATAGGAGATAAATTAATCTCCTAAATAAATATTGGCACATGTTCCTGTTAATTGAGATGAGATTATAAGGGTTGGATAAAGGTGAGATTAGAGGTGGTTGAGAACGGAAAATTTTCCAACTTTTACCGTGTTGTCGCTTTGCCTGTGACATATAAATTCTCAAAATACCTAAGAAATCCAAATTTTTATTCATTTATTAGAATACATAAAATAACACATGCCTGCGTTTTTTTAAAGTTCTTTTTGTTAATTTTAGTATTTGTTTTAATCGTCTTAAAAATAATACAAAACGGTATTTATATGATATATATCACGGCACATTTATCAGATTTAGATGATATAGTATTTGAATACGAAAAAGTACAAAATAAAAATTTATAAAAAATTATGTGAATAATCTGCACGCAAAGGACAACTTATGTGACTAACAACATTTCATTTTTAGTAGCTCATTCTATTTGCACTACAAAATAAAGCATATCGGCCGAAAATGTCGGGCATTAAATTCTTAATTAGCGAGAAATCGGCTAATCAGAAAAAAACATTAAAACTTTTTTATGGAAAATCTTCAATTTGTAAATGCCATCTTTGGTCTAATGTTCGCATTACCGTCTTTATATTTAATTTCCGCATGATCGAAATTGAAAACAGTTCAAAACTAATGATAATAGTCAAACTATAACAGATTACTTACAATTTCGTGTCGAAGAAATTAAATTCTAAACAAAGACCTGATTAATGGCAGCTAAGGAACCGTCTGTTGATTGTAATCTCATAGTTTGAATTTGAATTTTTGACAAAATTCTAATTTTCGTAATATGCATTTTCTCAAAATTTTAATTTGCTGTAGTGTGATGTATTCGTCGTCTCGTTACTTATTATTGCAGTTAAAATGCTAAAAATATTTTAATTTGCCATAAAAATAATTTTTCATGATTTTTACTAGTTATCCGATTTCTCGCTAATTAAGAATTTAACGCCCGATATTTTCAGCCGATATGCTTTAATTTCTAGTGCGAATAGAGCGAGTGTTGACGCAAAATCAACATTTTTTATTAATGTTCATAACTTTCAATTTTAAATCTTCCGCCAACTATTATTATTGTAATTAAGTGTTCACACTTCTTTAATCTGTATCTTCAACAGCGACCGCTGATTGGCTAATGTAATTAAAAAAGAGACTTCAAAAAATATGGCGAATAGAATAATGTGTTTGCTGCTAGTAAAATTGTCATTTCACTGTAATTTGATCATTATATCAGTTTTAAGTTCATCGAATTGTTTTATTGAAGAAAGCCACCAAACAAGGTAAAAGGAAAAAGTAAATAATCAGCGATCACAACATCAAAATAAGTAAACGCTGCGATTGCCATACGACGCCTTCGAACCCGCCGTCGGCACCGAGCGAAATTCATCATCTAGAGCTACTAAAACTTAAATGTTTTCAGTCCATAAGATTGTCCTTTGCTGTGAGAATATTTTGTAAAGTTTTATACATAAAGACTACCAGATTACAGACATAGATAGATTTTGAGAGGGAAAAAAGGAGCTCGATGGCGCAAGTGGTTGACGCGTTCGGCTGCGATCGTTGAACTTAAGCAACTTTCGCAGTGGTCGGTCATTGGATGGGTGACCAAAAATTACTATCTCGAACTTCTCCGTGCTTCGGAAGGCACGTTAAGCCGTTGGTCCCGGCTGCATCTGCAGTCGTTAGCACCCACCAATCCGCACTGGGCCCGCGTGGTGGGTCATGGCCCAATCTCCCTATTCCATCCACCGGGAAGGCCTGTGCCCCAGCAGTGGCGACATTAATAGGCTGATGATAATGATGACACATAAAGACAACAATTAATAATAACGTTGTCATTTGAGAAAAACGCTGCGTTTTGTTGGTTTTTGTTATTGATTTTTAATTCACCTCTGTGACCGCGTTTAACATTTCCTGGACAATATTTTTATACTCAAGATCTTTTATGTTGCCTAGAAACTTAGATACGACATTTTTAAAGTCATGCAAGGCATTTCGTTCCAATATTGTCATCACTTTTTCAAATTCTGTATGCCTAATCAGAGTCCTGATTCGGGTCCCGTGAATATTCCCTCTGTCAACTTAGCATCAGATAAGCTAGGGAGACATGAGCAAAGATACGAAAGTATTTCCATTTTGCGGAAATGTCTTTACGAACTGTTTGATTAAACCAAGTTTGATTTGAAGTGGTGGGAGCAATATTTTTACGGGATCAATCAAATTAAAGAAAGAAAGAAAGAAGGAAATCAATAAACTATTATTGACGAACAAACAAAGCATAAATAAACATACATATATAGACTGTTAAACACATAACCCTGTCTGCGCGTCGCGCTTCGCGCTCTTGCATTGCGCAGCCGGGTAAAAAAAGAACACAGAATAATATTTATTTCTTAGGTTTTCACGCACATCACTCATTAAATAAAACTAGTTTTTACGGGTTAATGCACGATGTATAGGGACTCGGGTAAAAGAACATATCGCAGATATGAAACATAGGCGCGAAAATAAATCTGCAGTGTGTGAACATGCATTAGGGGGACCAAACCACTACATTAGATTTGATAGACCACAGATCCTTGCAGCTGAGAGGCGGTTCGTTCCTCGAATGATGCGCGAGGCTATTGAGATTAAAAAATATCCAAATTTCAATAGGGAAGATGGTTGGTATATACCACCAGCTTGGGAACCTATTATACAGGAGATAAAATCCCAACCCCGAGCACACACTGCAAGACCATCAGATACTATTAGTTCTTTTTGTTTGCATAATTTAACATAAGAAGGAGATAGAAAGCCTCTCTTGAGTTTGTTTCGCCGGTTCTTCTCAGGAAGGTCTCCCAATTTTGGAACCGGTGGTAGTTTACGGTAGTTAGGGTCAATTAAATAAATAAACTCAAAATTATAAACAAGAATTTTAAATAAAATACTTTATTAACAAATTAAATAATAAATTCATACATAGACAATAAAATTTTAAAAATCTTCCAATGAAATAACCGAACGCTCAATATAAGTCTTTCGAAGGTAGCTCGACAATTTTAAATAAAAAATCATTATTCTGACGATGCAGACCTGAAAAGGCTGCGAAACGTCAATAAATAAACAAAGTTTCGTGCATTAACCCGTAAAAACTAGTTTTATTTAACACAGAATAAGGTCAACTGGGTCCCTGCCTCAGCACAATGCCTTAAACGACATTAAGGCCGCTACGGCGCCGATATTCTAACAGGGCCTTATTTATTAGTTGTTATGACTACTTAATAAAAGTAGTCATAAAAACAAAAACACACAATCACGGTACCAAATCAAAAATTATAATAAAATAAATTATAAAAGGCTGTTATTTTTTTTCTTTGCATTACAACATAAAAACTTCGAGGTGGGGCATAGCGGATTTCCCGCCCGAATTTGAGCATCCATCTGGGGAAATAACTTCCAGTGTACAGAAAATCACAGTGAAATAACACTACCTTTTGGTGATGTTGTGTTTCTGACGGTTAGTCAGGTTCCAGGGCTCCTCGGGGTAGGGGATCAGGTCGGGGTTGGCAACGGCGCGAGTGATACTTTTGGTATCGCAAGCGTCTATAAGCTATGGTGGCAGCTTACTATCATGTGGCCTACAATTTTTCTTTTTGAAGTTATACTTCTTTAGGCGCGTTATGAAAAAATGATGAGAGTGAGATTTTAAGATGCGCGCGCGTCGCTTTAGCGACCAACTTCATGCATTTACTTTTGTGTTTACCGCACATTAAGAAAATCTACCAACAAAATAGAAATAGAATCTCTATTTAGTGGGTGCTAACGACTACATTGTGAAGGCCTATCAAAAGTATTTATTAATCTGGAACAACGAAACCAAAGCGCGATTCAGGAGACTACAGCGCCATCTCTTGACCATTGGTGTAGTAGAACCAAAAACCACATCTTTATTTTTTGTAATAAAGTAACAGTTATAGGTATTCATATTTCTAATATTTATCCACATGTTTCTAGTTTGTATATTCGGATTACGTGTTTGAGTTTCATACAAGTGCAAATCACATATGTTCTAATAAATTATATTCAGTAGCGATTTTAATTGAATATTTTGATTATTTATTTATTTTTTCAAATTAAAACTGTACTTTATTGACTGTGTCCTTTTCCAGACTTTTTATTAATTTATTGTAATTAATTATTTGCATGCAATTAAAAACTAATTTTAAACGATGCCAAAGAAGGATAACTTCTCACGCGCCTACATAAGTACACGCACCCATTTTTTTTTTGAGCGGATATGCTGTTGATCGCAGATGACCTTTACAGCGTCTCCGGGGTGGGGACGGCGAGATCCTATGGGATTCCTAAGCCGACAATTGGCGAGTGACTCTAGGGGTATTCCAGTCGGATGGCATCTCCCCACGGGGGGTGTCTCCTCTACGTCTGGAGCCTCTAGACCGATCGACCCTGAAATTACATTAAATGAAATGAAAAATCATTTATTCAGTCTAGGCTATTCCAAGCACTTGTGAAGGTCAAGAAGCTACGCCATCGGTTCGCAAAACTACGGCGGGAGACCTTGTACTGACAAGAACGGGCAAGAAACTCAGCAAGGGCTGCTTTTTTCTCCCTGTATTGATATATACAGAGTCGTCAAGTTGAAAAATGACTTCAGATACACTTCTGAAGTCACCTTCGATTACATCATTTAGGATATAGATATATAGTTACAATAATTTTATATTTAGTATATAGGAAGCGGCATTAGATAGGTACCATATTACTGTTACAAAATCTGACTAATACCCTTCAAAAAACAAATTACAAGAAACACTATGTCCATACATTACGATTATGTACATGGATAATCATTAACTTTATAATCGCCCTTATTCATTAGAGTATACTTGATCTAAGATTTCAATTTGGTTAGTGGAAGCTCAATCAGATTTTGGGGAACTTTGTTACACAATGCAATACTACATCCCAGAAATGAACCTCTTGATTTTTGGAGTCTAAAATATGGAACGGCAAGCTTGTTCTTAAATCTGGTGTTAAAGTTATGGGTTTGACTTTTTTTTGCAAATGCGTCATCGTTTTTTCTTACATATATTATATTTTCATAAATGTATTGCGATGCCAGTGTTAAAATATTAATTTCTTTAAATTTTTCTCTAAGAGATTTTCTTGCCTTTAAATTATATATGGCGCGAACAGCTCTCTTTTGCAGTACGCTGAGTTGCTGAGGGGGTCGGCTCATAATGTTTTGATTATGTGAAAAAGTTTAAAAAAACGTGCCCGATATATTTTGTTATATTATTTCGTGATCCAATCAGCACCCACATGTGTTACATTAAGCTCGAAGGGATTTGATTTTTTTTCAGGTTCTGGAATTTCATAATATGTAAAAAGATTAACTGGGAAACCTATATTTAAAACAGGACTCGATCTCAGGACGTTTCGCTGTCTAGCAAACTAATCTAATTCTGAATTGATTAAAATATTTGATCTTTAAAATAATGCTTTTATAATTAACAAGCGGCCGCCCTAGACCACGTCCGCGTTAACTAGTATATTTTGAAAATTCTCCTTTCTAGGTATTAAACTATATGTGTGCGAAATATCATCCAAATCCGTTCAGAAGTTCTTTCGTGATTTAGTAACAAACAAACATACAACCTTACGAGTAGGATTTTTACTAAGTAGGATTTATAATACTCAAAATATTTTTTTTAAGTATAAAGTTAGTGCCTCTGGTTTTATTCTACTCGGATTTCAAAGAAAACTTTATTAGCCTCAAAATTTTCAGTATCTTTGCAATCAGCGTAAAATTATCGCGGTAATTAAACTTATTCGATTACCCTACAATACACTTTGGAAACAAGACACCGGCAAAGAGTTTGCGATTTCCTGATAAAGTTTTCAGAGCTCAATAAAAATTTAATCTATCTTTTCACGTATTCCTACAGAGTTTTAAATCAGTTTACAACATTTAATAGCTTGTAATGCTTCAGAAAAGTTTACTCTGCGACAGTGCTCACTTTCACTGATGAATTCTGTATAAGTTTCCTTTTACTTAGATTTTCGAAGAGTTGGTATAAACATACCTACGAGTTTTTGTTTATGTTACAGATTAAACGTGGCAGCTTCCGACTTGTCTTTGGTATAAGTACTCTGATTAAGTACGTTGGAATTTAATTATATATAAACAGAGTTAAGTGAGACTTTTTAGGTTATGTCCGTAAGTGGTATTATTTTATTTTCTTTGTTCTTCTTCAAGTTATATAAGAAATTAGCTTATTTATTTAATATTTGTTAAAAAAACTATTTACTCGGCCATAAATGCACAACAAAATTATTTTATAAATAGACAACAATAAAACTGATCCCATTTCACAATAAACGAGGAATAAACTTATACCAGTTACGGCGTGTTTTGTGAATATCACTTAAATGCCGATATAATTCAATCAACAGAGTTAAAACATGGAGTAACTGATCTAAGCTTATCCTCCGTTATTAATAAGGGGGATATCTATATATATAAAACTCAAAGGTGACTGACTGACATAGTGATCTATCAACGCACAGCCCAAACCACTGGACGGATCGGGCTGAAATTTGGCATGCAGGTAGATGTTATGACGTAGGTATCCGCAAAGAAAGGATTTTGATCAATTCTATCCCAAAGGGGATAAAATAGGGAATGAAAGTTTGTATGAAACTTTGTCAATTTTAAACCGATCGGGCTGAGACTTTGAATGCAGGTATAAGAAGAATCATAGATGAATGTCATAGTGTATAAAACAAGCTTTAGAACAAAAACTGTAGTCTACACTTCAGCTCTACACCGAAGCGAAGCGATGGCGGGCCGCAAGTGTTTAAGTGTAATAATCCACACAATACCCGACTTGTGTCTTGTACAAATACCTTGCTCAGCCACCTCAACCGCCGCACCTTGTTCAGGAATCCGAGTTCGCGAAAGGCCATTTTTATCACGCTTTCGATATATTCGTAATTCTTTGGATTTAAGAAAGAGCGAATTTCCCATACCGAGCATGGATATTGCTCTCTTGCGCTGTTGTGCCGTAAAGAGAAGGTAGAAGAAGGAATGACGACGTTTTTGCCGTGAAGGTGCATACCTAATTCACCTCAATATTGAACTCAACCAAGTTCTTGGTACCCCTATTTTGAAATGTAGTCCAAAGCCAGATTGAGTTCAATGACAAGATTCTTCCGTTTCTCCTAATTTTCTACATATCCAGTCGCTGCGTGTTCAAAATATCCCGCATCCACTGAAAATCATGTCATCATCAATCTTGAAATATCGTCTGCATAAAAGAAAATAAAAGAATGCAGTAGAAAAAGTGTAGGAGAGGATGATAATTTTGAACCCTGAGGCATGCCGGCATTTACTGACATAAAGCGAGAACTACTGCCATCCGTAACGACACGAACTCTACGTTAATGCAGGAAGTCAGCTACCCAGGAACAGAACTGAGCGGTCAGACCGTATACCGGAAACTTGCAGATAAGACTGTTGTGCTAGACTCTGTCCAAGGCTCTGGCGATATCAAGACTTATAGCCAACAATTCGCCCTGCTTTTCGATAGCTTTACCCCAAGTGTAAGTCATCTCTGTTAGAATATCACACGAGATCGTTTGGGTCTAAAGCTACATTGACGATCATATATCAGAGAGTGATCCTCTAGATATCAGACGTAAGAACAAACTTGCTCCTTCTATACAAAAAATTGTCGATGCCGATACGATTACGGAGTTGTCTAAATTCATGTTTGGGCTTCCATTACAAATATGTGTATCATGTATTGTAGGTATAACATAAAATAAGTAATGAAAAGATCACAAGATACAAATTCTGTGTGGTAAAATTGAATCACTAAAGAGATAAAGCATGGTATGTTTCCCAATAGAACTAGAGTCCAAATTCTGGCTATAAATTTTCAAATCGGCTGATTGTAGCTGATGTTTACTAATAAGTCTGCTTCCTATGAAATAAAAATTAAATATTCTGCATTGAGTAGCAGAAAATAGTGAAATTGAATAATCTTGAGTAGATTTGAAATAAATTTAGTACACGTGAAGAAATAACGTATTTTGTTTTAAATGTATGATACTTTACAGCAAAAGGTCTGAGGCACAATTCGGAAATCCAAACAAAGGGGGTAGTAATAAATAAATATCATTGGACGAATTGGTTACTTATTCAGCATTGTATTGATAAAGCTGTTGGGGTCTAAACGCTTGATGGTTATTAATCAGGCCGGCCTTTAGATGTGGCATAGCTACAAGAGCATTGGGGAGGACCCGAGACTTAGAGCTCGGTTATGTAACCCTCTCGGCCCAGTATTTATGGCCGCCGAGCAGATTTGCATAAATTGGGGGCAAATCTTACTTAGGAGGATAAGAATTAACCCCACAAATTGGTTACGAATAAACTACATAAGGAAATATTGTAAGGATTATTACGATAGGCCTTTCACCCTATGTATAGGATATTGATACTTACATACAATATTGAAGTTATATAAACATCGTCTCCTTGCCAAAATATCAACACGCATCGCAACATCTTTAAATTACAATAACCCACAAATTAATTATTTATTAACAAATAATAATAATTTAGGTTTAAGTAGACAATTTTTCCAGATTTTCCCTTTTGATTTCCATTTCAAGTTGAATATTGTAGTAAATGATTTGCAGTAGAAATATATTTGGTACATATGTGAATATGTGACGTGAGCTGTCTATTGTGAAAGATGGAGGAATAACATACCCCATGACCAAACATAATACATTTAAATATTAATTTTGTGCATAATTTAATTCCTTAATTTTTGCGATATTTTAATAGTTGTTCTGCTATTCGGGGTGGAGATGAATCCAAAAAATCAGACTAATTTTGAGTTATAACTGGTGTTATAACATGACATTGCTTTATATGATATATATAGATAAAGAATTCATTTTTTTTGGTTTATAGTAACCTGCGTTTTATATTATTCAGGCACCCGAAGCGAAATTTTCTGGAATACGGGCTGGTAGACGGTGTAGGGTAACGAAAACGAAAACTAGCCAAATACGGGCATACTCATGTGTGTGCATCAGGATAAGGGTATACACGGCTATACACATAATGTCGTGTAGCGGCAAAATAAATATTTAAATAAAAAAAGGTGAAGGAAAAAGCATAAGAACAGTTTAAGATATTTAAATATATTAACAATTTTAAAGAAAAGTATTTATAAAAATATACTAGAAAAAAATATGCGAGAAAAGAAGGAAGAGCAAGTGTGAGAATGTGAAGTGTGGGGTTGTGAAGTGGAAGTGGGTCGTCGGCTATCTTCAGTGAAGGCTTGAGCGGAAGCGCCTTGGTGGCGCTCCTGGAGGGCGATAGCGCTCCTGGTGCGCTCTCCTCTCAGTTCTTGGCCTGCCGTGCTGGTGTTTGGCAGGTGCTCTTGGTAGATTGGCCGGCGAAGTGTTAGAATGCCCGGAAGTGCTGGTAGAACAGCAGACGACACTAATATGCGAGCCGAAGAAGCTGGATGACGCTGCTGGAGACTGGGCGGCACTCCCGCCGATGAGTTTGAAAGTATATTGAAGAGGACGAATAGAGTATTAGTAGGGAAGAGTAAGACGTTTAGAGAGCCAAAGGGTGCTGTATAGTTTTGAGGTCTTTGCTTGAGTCCCGGGGCAGCTAGCCCCGGAACTAGGCCTTTTAGTAATTTAGAGCTCGGTAGCAAGCTAATAAAAGTTAGTTAGGCATATTTTGTCGAAGAAATGGATGAAAGATCACGGTAGTTCGGCCTTTTATAGGTCCGAAACCATATTTTGAAGTGCAAACTTCTTTAACACTACAGACACGATTCGAATCGAATCGAATCAACAAAGTAGGTGGTCCGTGGAGGTTGAATAGGCATAGACCTAGTTGGAGATAGTATCCGTGTCATAGGTAGCCATGGCAATGGATAAAAACATGAAGACGTCAAATATGACAAGAAAATAAATAAACTAAATTACGACTAAACATAAATAAAATCGTAGTAAAGCAGAAGCGATTTATATATTAAATAAATATACGAATATAGAGAAATGTCGTTAAGTGTCCAGCACTCTTGAACAGTGATTTTTACTTTCATGGAATTCTTAAATACTGATAAATAGTGCGTGATATGTTTGAAATTGTGCGTTTCCAGGAATAAAATGAAAAATATTATTATGCCTGATGAATAACTATGATGTTAGATGACAAAATGTATGAAATAGAACCTATTAATACAAAAAGGAAGGATCGTCCCTGAGGTACGTTACAATAAGCATTTATCGGCACAGTCGGGCGGTAAAAACGAATATTATGTAGTTTAATGTTCGGAAATTAGAACCCGCTCGGCTTAAATTTTAGTTCAGCTAAGAACGTGGGACGAAGACTACGTGTTGTTAGTTTCTGCAAGTTATGTTGTTATTGCCGGCTCTTTACTGCGAAAACTCCGAAGATTTTGGGTGCGAAGTGGCCTTCAAAATCGAGTAGGGCGAGTAACATCTATAGCAAGTAGGAGTATACGTTTATGCACGAAATATGTTCCAACATTAATTATAACCAAATAATAGATCTCGAATTATTCATTATTTTGTTTTAATTAATGCTCTCTGTATTATTAATTATGTAAAATTTGTCAAGGGGCGGCTGAAAAACAGCGTTGGTTCAGCATATTGTTTTAAACTTTCATGGTCACTAACATTATAGAAATATAAGTTCTTTACGGGATTGTTGCCATGTACCTTGTTTTTAGCGAGTTTCCGATATTTTGGCACTGTTGCAAGCACCATGATCAGGGAGTAACTAAAGTAATTGCGGAGATTGCTCTACCACGAGAACTCACTACCAACTCGAACGATAAACAATAGGTCGATTATTGAGTTTTCCAACGCTGCACAGTCTGTTCCTGAAAGAGGGATGAATTTCGCCGTGACACCTAGACGTATTTCCTATGAGGAAGTGATTGGGTTGATTGAAGAGGATGTCATACGTAACAAGATACCAGCAGTAGATGCGGATACGTTGAGGCAAGATGTTGCTGTGGTGTTACGTCATGCGAGGCCACCAAGACCGAACATTACTTCTTCCGAATCAGTTGCCTTGAAAGATTTTCGCAAGAACATAGTAGTACTAAAAGCTGATAAAGGAAATACGAAAGTCATAATTAATACCAGTGAGTATGAAAACAAAGTTCTTAGTCTACCCACTGACGAACACTTATACAAGAAGGTGAATTACAACCCAACGGCAAGGACAGATCGTAACACTCGCTCACTCCTAAAAGAATGCGCCCGCGCTTAAATGTCCGAGAACGCTTAATCAGTGGTCCGAGATGAGGTCAAAACCTTCAAGGTAACTCTTGAGTCTCTTGTTAACTATATTATCTCCAACATTTTAGATAAAGTATTAAGCAACGATATCGGTCTGAAATTTGATGGAATTGTTTTTGGTCCAGATTTGTGTATTGGGACGGCATGTGCTTCCTTCCATTCAGGTGGAAAGGTTCTAGTAGACAAACTATGGTTGAATATGTGTGTTAAGGGCGGTAGTATTAATGTTTTCATGTGTTTTATTAAAGTAGGATTAATACCATCCGGTCCTGGTGCACTACCTTGTCTAAGTTGCATAATGAGTGAGTTCACTTCAACTTCATTTGTTGGATGTAAGAAAAAATTATGGTGAGTGCAATTATTTGATTTCCATTAAGTGACTAAGGATTTGTCTTAATTTCTAATAGCTCTGAATTGGATTTCTTGTTTGAGGGGTTCTCAATTATGGTTTTGATAGATTTCCACAACTTTTTAGGGTCTCTTTTGTTTGAGTAAAGTAATCAAGACTCGTATTCTTTTTTCACTTTATATAGGAGATTAGTCAAAAAATTCCCGTATCTGTGATATATTAACTTACGTGTATTGTCCGAAGGATCACGCCGGCAATCGAAGTGAAGCTTGTCTTTATGAGTCATGCAACAGATGAGACCCGGCGTGATCCACGGTTTTAATATGACTTTTGATGTACAAATACGGATTGTCCTTGTATTTTTTATATCGCTGTAGTTAATATTGAATTGAGCTTTTGTATGGCATTTGTGATGTTACTTGCCTCCATAACAGGAGACCAGTTTATGTTCAGTAATTCCGAAGAAACAGCACCATAGTCAGTCTATTTAACCTCATTACGATAGTGCAGGGTAAGTGGTTCTTGTTTTAGTGGCTTTTCTTAATACCCATCCTATACACGTAGTCTAGGTCTGATTCCGATAGATTACCTGAGACTGTTAGGTTATTTAATTGTTGTTTTACTTCTTGAAGATCCGTCCGCAATAAGTTTAATTCATAATTTTGTTCCAGTATCTGCGTTTTCAGTTGATTTATTTCTTTTATTACAGATGATGAGATGTTGGTTTCAGATGTGTTTGCTGTGGTTTCCTTATTTTTTTGCTGGCCTTTCTTGTGCCCCTCTTAATATCAGTATTGTCGCCTTTTGGCATAGAGAATTTGCAAGTGGGACATAGCCATGATTTCTTTTGACTCACAGTAAAACTTTCATATGTTTCTATGTCTATTTGTAAACACTGGAGATCATATTGTAGACCGCATTTAGCACAATCTAATCTATTATTTCCTGCAATTATTTTGTCGCATGCATGGCAGATAGACATATTGGAGTTTGAGTGGAGGAACCAGCTAAAAGCCAAAGCACAGTGAAAAATGAAGTGTTACTTGAGTAACTGATTAGGTCAAAAAATATTTCTAATAGTAGAAAAGTTTACTAGTGTGGCAACACTTTTCTTAAACTTCAAAAAGTATAGCTGTCAATCGGGTTTGGCAGTTGTCAAATCCAATTTTTGTGCTGTCATTTAAATTTGACTTGTGGCAAGAAAGCGAAATGGGGGCATTTAAAATATGTCGTAATTGAAGGTAAATAATCTCACTTATCTTAAATTGTTTTCTCGATCTCGCTGTGGCTAAAAATCACAGATAACAATGGTGCAGCTTCTGTTTTATTTGAGAAACAAATTTTAATAAATGGAGCTATGTAAACACTTGACCTGGGTTGCCAAAAAATATTGCTTTGAGATTATGTGCGTAGCTACCCAAAAGCATTGTCCTAATACAACGCGATAACGCGATCATCGCGCGTTTAAACGTGATCGCGAACTGGGTGTCCTAATAGAACGCGAATACGGAACGGGTTAGCCCTGCCCCTCTCCCCGCTTCCTATCGACGCGACGCGATCATCGCGCGAACTTCAGTTAGGACACCTTTTCATCGTTAATAGGTTTGATTGCGCGTTCGCGCGAACTAAGATCGCGCGAATAGATTTTTAAACATTTTAGTCGCGCGAATGTATCGCGCGATCGCCTATTAGGACACCTATTCTAGATCAATGTGTTTGATCGTCGACTCGTTCGATGATCGCATCGCTCATTCGCGTTATCGCGTTGTATTAGGACAATGCCTGACGGATCACCAATCGTAGCGAACATCCAAACCAGAACAAGATTCGAATTTCAAATGAAACATCTTGACCTACAGAAGTCTATTTTTTACATAACAATCTTTCGTCCTTTTGTTATACGCCAAAACAGTGTACAACAGCGCTTTATGACGTTAAATTATAACCCGGCTAATTGAATTGCTCGTTAGCTCGTATTACCGCATATTTCTTCGAGTTTATTGGTTAGAGTGAACTCATAATTGACAATTATTGTTGCTGTGTAACTCGGTTGGTGTATGTTTACAAATTTCATTTTACCACAAGCAAACAACACCAATGGTCACCTAATGCTTTTAGGAATACGATTTTTGAAGGTGTTTTGGAAATAATAATAATAATATATATATAATATCCATACTTCCATACTAATATTATAAATTTAATGCGAAAATGTCTCTATTTGTCTGTCTGTTACCTCTTCAAGCTAAAACCGCTAAACCAGCTGAACCAGCTGATATAAAATTTGTAACAAAGATAGTTTGAGTCCCAGGGAAGGTCACAGGATACTTTTATCCCGAAAAAAAATTAGGTTCCTGTGGGATTCTAAAAATAAACTATAACGCAAAGGCGAGAAATTTGTAGGATTAACACCTCTGTACAAATTAGCAAAAAGTAAATTAGAGACTTACAGTTGTATTAAGAAACATGTAATTACTTGTTGCCTTGACTTTGCTACTCAGTAACAAAGTAATAAACTCAAACTCAAACTCAAACTCATTTATTCAGTCTAGGCTGTTACAAGCACTTATGAAGGTCAAGAAGCTACGCCATCGGTTCGCAAAACTACGGCGGGAGACCTTGTACTGAGAAGAACCGGCAAAAAACTCAGCAAGGGCTGTATTTTTCTTCCTGTATTGTTATATACAGAGTCTTCAAGTTGTAAAATGACGTCAGAGATACTTCTGAAGTCACCTTCCGTGTCATCATTTAGCGTATAGATATATAGTTACAATAAATTATATAGTTAACACTATATTTGGTATACAGGAAGCGGCATTAGATAGGTACCATATTGCTGTTATGAAAATGACTAATACCCATCAAATAACAAATTACAAGAAACACTATGTCCATGCATTACGATCATTTAGATATTCATCAACTTAATAATAGCCCTTCTTCATAAGAGCATTCTTGATCTAAGATTTAAATTTGGCCAGTGGAAACTCAATCAAATCTTGGGGATCTTTATTAAACAATGCATTAATACTTTATAAATAAACTAAAAATAATAATTAACATACTAACTTTTGAATGTTGATTATCTTTTGAACAGCCATAATTTAACTTATTCACCACTTTCAGTATTTAATAGTAACAACAGCAGATTATAACGTAATATTTATATTCTTTAATTATGAAATGAAACTGGGCCCGCGTGGTGGGTCATGGGCCAATTTCCCTATTCCATCCATAGGGAAGGCCTGTGCCCCAGCAGTGGGGACATTAATAGGCTGATGATGATGATGATTATTATTATTATACTATACTATTATGAACACAATCGAAAAGTTTATATTGTTTAAATCAGCCAACTACATATATTTTTGCGAACATAAAAGATTATACACCGAACTATGTACTTTGCTAAGAAAAAAAATGAACTTCAATTAATAAAACATACAGTTACAGACTGTAAATGATGCGTGTTGCTTACACTATTTTGATGTGTGCTTATTTAAAGAATTTTGTACCTCGGGGTGATATTAAATAAAAAAAAAAAAAAATATCCAACACTCACACCAATTAGCCAAGCTCCAAAGTAAGCACGGGATAATAGGGTAACGGATAGAATACATATACTGATACATAGATATATATCTTTTAATGAAACAAAGACTTAGAGTTACAGAATGTATACAGGGCGTCCCACGGCTACCTCACACGGAGGGAAAGTATATTAAATATTGAAGATAGGACATTTTACTGAAAGAAGACATCATTTTATTTTTAATATTAACTAGAATTGCAATCACAGATTTTTTAAAAATCGCCTGCTACAACTGGGAATCAAACTCGTCAAATTTCGAAAGAAATAACACGGCATATTTTATGATAACCATCTAAAGGGTTAATCATAAGGATTATTTTTTGCTAAATAACATAGCATTTTAAATGAAAGGAATGTGAATTACGTGATAAAAATAATAAAGTGATATACAAATTGTAGTAAAAATGCATTTCTTTTTGAATTCAGTTACAATGCGATTGACTGAAATTTGTAATAATAATACGAAAATGGAAATGAATCTGTGAATGCAGTTCTAGTTATTATTAAAAATAAAATGATGTCTTCTTTCAGTAAAATAACTTATGTTCAATATCTAATATACTTTCCCTCCGTATGAGGTAGCCGTGGGACGCCCTGTATATTTATATATGTGTGTGTTATATACATTTCGTAACCGTTGGTTACCCAGTGTTTGATTAATTACCGGAAATTGATACACCGATACATGCATATGCCTATTAATTAGTAGCTACTGTATAATTGATACGTGTTAATTAATCCTGTCAACATACGATAATCTAAAATTACTTATTGCTCGATAGATTAGTTAAAATATGACCAACTACTTGTTGTGATAAATAAATACATCTAATCATCATCATAGCTTTAATTTGGGATACATTTCATTCAAATGTGGTTTGAACATTCGCATTTTAATAAGGTCGAAATCTCCAGACGAGGCGTTGAAAAGTCAAGTTCAAATCTTTTCAAATTTACTGTAATTTCATTATATCAACCTCATTTATAAGTAATTGTTTCGTTTGTATTTCATTAGGCACATCGTGACTGTACCTAATGATTTGTAATCAGCCCGACAACATTAATAAGCACGCTGTAAGTAATGAGCTTAAATTTAGTTCCTTGCGTCTCCAAGTTTCCCTGCTCTGTTGCAAATTTATTTCGTAATTGGCGCTTTGTTTTTTTTTATGTTAAGTGTGTGGCAAACAATCATATAGCCCGCCTTATGGTACGCGTCTACCACAGCTTATAGATGCTTCTTCTTCTTCTTCATGTTCCTCTCCAATTACTGAAGGTTGGACATCAGCCTCGAAAACCTCGCTTTGTCCCTGGCGAGCTGAAACAATTCCGCGGCGCTCTTGACACCGGTCCACTCGCGGATGTTTCGAAGCCACGACTTTTTCCGACGGCCTACTCAACGTTTCCCCGCAATTTTGCCCATCATAATGAGTTGCAGTAAATCGTATCTCTCGTGTCTGAAGACATGACCGAGGTAGGCAACTTTTCTTGTTGTATAGATGCCTTCGATACAAAAATATCACCCACGCTGTTGCCTACACTTTTTTATTTTTTTGTAACGGGAAGAATGCGTTTACGCACCATCCCCGCCAACTAGGCTGGCAAGCGGGGGTGTGTGGGACTCGCCCGTCTTGAGAGAATGCCGGGAATACTCCACTAAACTCCCCGGGAATCATAATCATATTTATTGCTTTTTCATGTAGTTGTACAGAGATGTTACAAAGCATTTATTTACATCCTTACACGAACCCGGCTAGGGCATAGCAATGTGCTTTAAAGAGCTTGTTAATTTTTTTCATAAATAAATATAAATTTAAAACTCGTCAAAAATCTTACTTATCAATAAAATTAATAAAATTCTATGTCATAAAAATTGCATTAAATAAATTACACATTATATTATTAAATAAGTTATATGACAATAAAAATCTAAAAATCATCATATTAATTCTTTGTCATTAAAATACTCTTGCAGTGTATAGTAGCCCTTTGAAGAAAGGAGCTTTTTCAATTTGTTTTTAAATCCAGTAAGACAACTCTCATTTTTTAAAGATAGAGGCATTCTGTTGTATATTTAGACACACATTGCAAAAGGGCTACTTTGAACCAATTTGAGTTTAAATATTGGTAGGGCCAATTTGGGGCGTAAGTTAGAACTTCGCCTCGGCGTAACTGAACGGGCCACAAGCATGTGCAGAGTGCCAACTCATGTAGGCCCACGTGGCTGTGCCCGTACAGTAGTTGCGTGGGCTCATCTCCGTGCTGGAGGCAATGAGCACCCGCGGTTCCGACAACGGTTTTTTTTGACCCGATCAAATAATTGTATGCTTGGAAGAGAACGCATGGGAGGTGGTGTCGTGCAAAGAGGATCGCGACGATTTTTTCCGGATTAATCTCGATACACCATCTACGGAACCAATTCTTCTTTTACAGACTATTCCGAGACGTCTATTGGAGGTCGCAGTGGCCTGAACAAAGCGGACTACTGGCACCAAACCAGTAGTTATCGGGGGACGACATCTGCGCGAATGTTCTGCACCGTCGCCCTATCCTCCGGTGCCTTCTCGCAGGTGCAAGAGATTTAACCTTCTTCCCTCTGTCATTGGTCTCTTTGCCCGCCATGACCGTCACGCTAAAGTAAATAACGGCATTCCTGGGGGCCATTCGCCTAACGGAAATGCTTTGGAAAACGCTAATGCTTACGATTTCATTTTGTTATTTCTAGCAGCCTGAGGTTTTCAAATGCCTGGCGCTCTTTTTTTCTCTCGCGCTCTTTTTTCTTTTGCATTGGTAATAACAATATTAAAGAAAATGAGCGTGAGGTATTTGAAAACCTTCGGCGGTCAGAAATAACAAAATTAAATCGAAAGCGTTAGCGTTTTCAAAAGCATTTCCGTTAGGCGAATGGCATCCTGGTGTGGCCGGTAGGGGTCGCAGTTAGTGGTTTTGGAAATAAAAGATTGGCTTTGTACCAAATAATTTTTTTAATGTGCCCAAATTCCGTTCTGTGGCCTTCGCAACTTCGCAGGTGAGGGGGGTTATAGAAAGCAACACAGGCCTGGTATAATTCGTTTTCAGATAGATCGAAGATCCAGCTCCTTCGAAGGTTCAAGCGGCAGCATGGGTCGTCGGTAGGTTCCACCGATGAATGCCGTTACGTGTTCAAATAGTGCAGTTTGCCGGCTGAAATATTCTGGCAGCCTTTGTGAACAGGAGTCGGTCTTTGCTTGCGGTACAGTAGGCTTAGCACCCCAGCGGGACCTAATGTACAATAGGGGTGATGACGGGGTACAGTAAACGAAATTCTATTTAGTCCGTCAGTTAGATGATCAAAAAATAATGGACACGTATTTGTTCTTTGGGCAATCAACCAAAAAATAATAAAGTTATATCGCGTCAAAGTTTGGGAGTAGGGGCTCGTGACGTCATTTTTGAGTGAATTTTCACTTATAAGTGTACTCAAACGTGACGTCATGCGACTTTTCAAATCAATATATCTCTGCAATGTTTATATTATGTGAAAAAAGAAAAAATACGTGTCCAATACTTTTTGATAATCTACCTGATAAACGAAGAAAAAAAATTAGTCAACATCCCTATTATCACCATACTATCACTCGCAACGTATTGGTGTAAGTAAATACAGACACGGGTGTCCCCAAATATTGCTTGACTGTGACTCAAAGTTTCTGACGCGGACCAGCTGTAAAACGGTATTTTTTATATGCTAAGCCCGCCTCTTTTACGTAAACAAACTCCCGTTATCAACGCGGTTTCGCGTTCCATTTCGCACGCGCGATTGCGAAACTGGGATTTATTTGAAATCCTCACTTTTTTTTTAATATCTTTGAATAAGTTATAGTATTAGGATTAGTAGTTTCTGGTAACAATTAAATAATATTTAGTTTATATTTTATTATTTAATTCTTAATATTACGACCATTTTGCAGTTCTGTGACTGGGCGACAAGTGGTATATATAAGAGTAGAACAAGGCTGTATGAGCTTTATAGAATCAAAGAATATAACCAGGATCCTGAGTTTATTAACTATGTTAGAAAATATTCCAAATTGTTTAAAAGCATATGTAATACTGCAAAGTCCAATTTTATTAGGGATGAAATTAAAAAATCTATTAATAAAATAAAGACCACTTGGGATATCATTAAGCGCGAAAGTGGCAAGTGTAAGCCTCTTGAAAATAGCATGGTTCTTAAAATCAATAATAATCTCGTAAAATCGAAACATGAAGCTGCAGATATTTTCGATAATTTTTTTATGAACATACCAGTAGAAACTACTTCCAACTTAGACTCATCATCAGATACTGCTAAAGCTCTGGTACAAAAATATGTACCACCGTGTGGTTTATTATTCAATTTTAAGCACGTAAGCTCTTTTAAAATAATAAAAGCTTTCCATTCATTGAAAATGAAAAATTCAACTGATTTATGGGGTATATCTGTCAAAGTCATAAAGAATATTATACATTCTATAGCCCCTTACCTTGCTGATATTTTTAATTCATGTATAGATCAAGGAGTATTCCCTGATCTTATGAAATTCAGTAAAATTATACCTTTATTTAAGTCTGGAAATTGTAAAGATCCTAGCAACTATAGGCCAATGTTACCAGCATTAAGTAAAATCTTTGAAAAAATAATGTTAGAACAATTGCTAACTCATTTTAACATTAATAAACTATTACACAGAGCGTAGTACGGTTTCACTAAAAACCGTTCCACGACTGATGCAGGTGCCACTATGCTAAAATATATATTTGATGCTTGGGAAAAGTCGCAGAATGCTCTTGGGATATTCTGCGATTTATCTAAAGCCTTTGATTGCGTTAATCATCAAACTTTGTTAAGTAAATTAAATCATTACGGCATAAAAGATACCGCACAAAAATTAGTGCAATCATCAACAGAAAGGACATAGACAGTTGATATTAACGGTACAAAATCAGCCGGATCTTATGTGAAAATAGGCGTTCCCCAGGGTTCAATTTTAGGTCCATTTCTTTTTTTAATTTACATTAATGATTTACCTTTCTTTGTAGAAAGATTTTGTGACATTGTTTTGTTTGCAGATGACACCTCACTAATTTTTAACATTGACAGGTGTAAAACTAATTATGACGATGTAAACAATGCACTGTTTAAGATACTCCACTGGTTCTCTAGTAATAATCTTAAACTTAATGCGAAAAAAACTAAATGTGTGAAATTTACTTTACCGAATGTAAAGCATGCAGAAATGGGGGATATAATTCTAAATGGTGAAAAACTAATTTTAGTCGATACTACCGTTTTCTTAGGCGTAACACTAGATCACAAACTTCAATGGAACTCTCACATTAAAACACTATCGGGTAAACTTAGTTCTGCTGCTTATGCAATTTATAAAATAAGACGACTTACAGATGTCGACACTGCTAGGACAATATACTTTAGCTACTTTCACAGCATCATGTCATATGGCATACTATTGTGGGGCACGGCCGCTGACATTGAAACAGTTTTTATTCTTCAAAAACGAGCTATAAGAGCTATTTATCGCTTGGGATCTCGAACTTCTCTTAGAGATAAATTTAAAGAAATAGGTATAATGACTGTTGCCTCTCAATACATTTATAATTGTATATTGTTTGTGCGTCAGAACATAAATTTATATTCGAGGCGCGATGATGTACATAATTTCAATACCAGAAATAAAGATAAACTCAAATTGCCACCGTTGAGACTCCAAAAGGTTTTTGCTTCATTTGTGGGTCAAGGTGTATGTTACTATAATAAAATACCAAAAGAAATAATAAATTTACCTTTTAATAAGTTTAAAGTGCGTATAAAAACTTGTCTCCTTAAGAAAGGTTACTATGCAGTTAAAGATTTTATAAATGATAAGGCACCTTGGACTTAATATAATAGAATAAGTCGTTTTACTTTGCTAATTTGGTTGAAAATTGTTAGTTTTACTTAACTTATTGTTAATTAATAATATTAATGTGATGAAATATGACATCAACACATGTTTTTAGTTTTTGATGTCATCTTTCAATTGACGACACTGTATGAAACAAAACAGGGAGAAAAAAATAGCCCTTGCTGAGTTTCTTGCCGGTTCTTCTCGGTACAAGGTCTCCCGCCGTAGATTTACGAACCGATGGCGTAGCGTTTGACTTTCACAAGAGCTTGTAACAGCCTAGACTGAATAAATGAGTTTGAGTTTGAGTTTATTCACGTACAACGTTACACTGGTACCTGGACAGAAACACAACATCACCAAAATGTAGTGCTATTTTATTTTGGTCTTCTGGAAAACGGGCGCTTTAATACTAGCGGAAAATCCGATACAACTCTTATTATATCGTTCTCTACCTATTTTATTTAATATCATAAAAAGTTCCATTAATTTCAGAGTTGGTTATACAATGTACTTTCCTTCTATATGTTTCTCAGCACCGAATCAATATTGAGCGTAGCGAACGCAGACACAATAGCGTCGTCGGGTGGGTAAACCATATCCTGAGATAAATCTAGCTGAAACCCGGTTATTGCTGACCGGTAAATCTTGCCTGTTGCTTAATGCTACATACCTGAAATACCTTCGTTATAAGTACAAATGGGTGCCAGCTCTCTTCGCCTGCGTTCAAAATTGGTCTCCCATACAATTTTTCACCCCTCATTTCACCTCCTTAAAGGGTGATTTTTTTGGAAAAAATTGCCAAATATACCTATGTCCTTTCCTGGGACTAAAATTATTACTATATCAAATTTCATCTAAATCGGCTCAGCAGTTAAAGCTAGAAGAGGTAACAGACAGAAACTCAGACACACTTTCGCATTTATAATATTAGTAAGATTACATGCTAGATATATTTATTCATACCAAAAACAATGCTTTTACTAGAAAGGTACATAGTTATCGTCGCTCAATAAGGTGAGGTCTTTCGTTCGTTCCGTCCCCGACGGACAGGACGTGAATCGATATTATCGATAATTTTAGTTTTATTTTATTTAGCTCTATAAAAAGTGGTGATGCAGTTTTTTGCAATATCGGTATACATATCGAATTCAGATAAATATCGATTTACGATATCATCAATCATATCCACGCGATATTTATCGATGTTTTCAGTATCCTTTGGAGCCGCAGTAGTGTTTTGCCAAAAAAACTGTAAAGATTTGTAATAAATTGTCAAAAAAAGAGCAATGGTACCTACATACCAAAAGAACTCACGGTTAAGATTGTAGTGTTCACTTCAAAATTATAAACTATTATTATACATGTTTTTAGCATTTAACTGCTAGATGTTTAAATCTAAAGAAAAGTTTACTAGAAAAAAAAACATAACTATAATTGCTATTTCTTCTTTCAAAAATGTTTAATACTTGAAAAAGTATTCATTTGACAGTGTGGGTTACCTACAATCCGAAGAGATGGCGCTGCCTTGCAGCTTAAGGCTAGGAAAATTTCGACGCGGCGAATAGGGCCGTGGTAGCATAACGGTCAGTACATTCGCCCGGATTGCGAAGGGTGCGGGTTCGAGTCCCGTCCGCTGCCTGGTCCGCGTGGTTTTTTTTCTAGTAAACTTTTCTTTATTATTATACATTTTACGGTTTTAAGGCTCTTGCAAGTTTAAATCGTTAGCTTTAGTATTACACAATTTGCCTTCTATTTGATTTAAATAGTAATGGCACTTAGAATAAAAATATATTCAATATGTTTTATATTGAATATTTATTTATTTAAGCATTCCAAATATCAATATTTTGGGTTTGATATTATCGATAGTATCGATTACTCGATATATCGACAACGATATATCGAGTAATCGATACTAACCACACTTGTAAACTATCCTCGTGTCATCGAGGCTTGAAATAAAATATTATAAAACTACATTGCTTTTTCTTTTTTTCAACGTGGTTGCTTGGAATAATATCCCATTTGAAAAAGACAATGTTACCTATAATGGGAATTAATGCCGCTTCCGTTCAGCCTCTTTATCTATATACTGGTAGAAATTTGATACGTCCTTTGTATAGCTCTCCATTCCATCCATAGTGAATGGCTGTTCCCCAGCAGTGATGAAATGAACAAGCCTATCCTATTGATATTCTCATAGCGGGGGTCTATAATGCGATTCAACTAAGAATAGGATCGACTGGGCGCCATTTTGTGATATCATAGCTGTCAATTGAAACAAAACAGGTAGAGTGAGCAATAAAAGTTTTTCTTCGATAAAACTTATTTACTAAGATTAAGTGAGAAAAAACATCAGATTTTATTAATGAAATTAATTTACTAAGATTGAGAAAAAACAACCGATTTTTAATAACATCTATTTATTAAGACTGTGTGAGTAAAAATATTAATCGGATTCTAGCTCTACAATTCCGCTCAGCTCTGCATAACTACCGGAGTTGTCATCGTCGTCATGTTTGTTTACAAATGTTTGGTTTTTTTATTCTAGAATTAGCTGAGTGCTAAAAAAAGAGTTCCAAGATTTTTTTGCAACCCGTACTTTCCAAGCGTCATTTGACAGATGTAGGTCCTTGGCTTTCCTATTCTTATTTGAATCGCATTATACTTGCCAATGAAATGACAACGACTAGACTCAATCCGAGTGGTATATACGCCAGGTTTCGAGGTGTCACCTACTAGTAAGGAGGGTTAGAATCCCGGCAGGGCAATTGTTAGAATGATGAATACGAGCATTTGCAGTCATTGAATTGATGTTTATCACTATTTATTTTTAAGCATTTAACTGCTAGATGTTTTAATCTAAAGAAAAGTTTACTAGAAAAAAAATCCACGCGGACCAGGCAGCGGACGGGACTCGAACCCGCACTATAATTGCTATTTCTTCTTTCAAATGTTTAATACTTGAAAAAGTATTCATTTGACATTGTGGGTTACCTACAATGCGAAGAGATGGCGCTGCCTTGCAGCTTAAGGCTAGGAAAATTTCAACGCGGCGAACAGGGCCGTGGTAGCATAATGGTCAGTGCATTCGCCCGGATTGCGAAGGGTGCGGGTTCGAGTCCCGTCCGCTGCCTGGTGCGCGTGGATTTTTTTCTAGTAAACTTTTCTTTATCACTATTTCTACATAAAATACACTTATGTTGAGGCCCGAGAGATATGTCCGCTTCCATCTCCACTGGGCGTGCTGCGGAACGGTTACGAGGCTACGAGTAGTTGCGGAAGGCAAGTGTGCCTCCACGACTACTGTATGAACGGACTTACTTATCCCTAAAGAAAATATAACTAGAAAAAATTCCACGCGGACCAGGCAGCAGACGGGACTCGAACCCGCACCCTTCGCAATCCGGGCGAATGCACTGACCAATTATGCTACCGCGGCCCTCACGGACCGCGTCGAAATTCTTTCTAGCTATTCTTAAGCTGCAAGGCAGCGCCATCTCTTCGCATTATAGGTAAACCCACAATTTTTTTTCGTGGAATTTTTTCTAGTTATATTTTCTTTAGATTTAAACATCAAGCAGTTACATGCTTTAAAAATAATAAAAATTATAATTACTTATCCCTGTTCGAATTTCCATACAACTGTTCCTAGTGATCAAAATATGATCATACTAATTTGCTCCCGCTTTTGTATTGTGTCTCATTTAAGTCAAGTTTCCAGATAAAAGGGGTTGTAACAGACATACAGATAATCGACCGTATCTTTTTTTTTCACGTTAAACTAGAAATTTATTTTTTTCACAATTTTTAGGAACCATAGATTATAATTACGGTTTAAATTTCAACTCAATATTGCATGCGTTCCCGAGATAGATGGTCTTGACACATATACATACGGACAGACAGAAAAATGGGTTCCTTTTGCATTTTGATGCATGAAACCCTTAAACTACACAGATGATTGTGAATTTTTGTTGCAATGGTCAGATGTCAAAAGAACCCTAGGTGTCAATTGAAAACTAAAGTAGAACTTTTTATTAGCTGCAGTAAAATGACGTTTTGTGGGTTACCGCTTTTTGAAGAAAAATAAATAGGGATGTAGCTAAGTGAGTAAGTGAATCATTCAATAAATGAATGATCAGTTTGGTTTCGTTTAAGAGATTTAATATTAAGTTGTAATGATTTTTTATTCTATTATTATTACTATAGTAAAGGATTGATCTTTTTCATTGGAAGTATCGGGACGTACATCCAAAATTAAACAAATAGTAATAACAATGTTATTTATTAATCAAATATTTTCGGAATCACTATCGCTTTCGGTCACACTAATGACAAATCTGTCTGTCATTTCATCAATAATATGATCGAGGTGGCACATTTTGTCTTCCTCTTTTATAGTGTTAGACACATAGTCACTCCACTTAACCGGTGTCACTTTGTTGATTCCTTCTTGGAATAAAGTTTTCACTTCTTGCATTTTATATGTTTTATTAATGTTTCCGACGTGCCCCTTTACCTGAGCCCAAACCAACTCGATGGGGTTCAATTCACAGTGATGAGGGGGCAGTTTTAAAAGTCTGATATCTTTTTATGTAGCAATCTCGTCCACGGCATATTTCTCAGTATGATTTTGTTGTTTCACAATATCTATGAGAGTGGCCTTCACTATATTTGGTTCAAATGTAATATTTTTAGTGGTCAGCCACTCTTGAATCTAATTGATTAAAATTCCACATGGGGTGGGAGAAAACATATTATACCTAACGTATAATAAAAAGATTAGTGATGATAGGTAAACTAACCTTTGCGATGGTGGGTACTTCATTTCTATGAAAGAACTGATGTACAATTCGTCTAATACCGGTGAATGTGAAATCAACAAGTTTTTCTTTAAATGTAAGTTTTGGGCCAGGTTTTTCGGGAGGATTTGGTGATTTACAGTCGTTCTCCTTGTGTTCCTTTAAAACAAAATAAACAGTGCGGACGGATATTCCCAAGACTTCAGCCACCTTGTTGACGCATTCACTTGTTTTTGGAACTTCAATATTTGATTCTGTAGATTTCACTTCAAACACATATTTGTAAACGTTTCTGACCCAAAGTTTCTCGGTTGCATTAAGAGCTACACATGGCCTTTTTTTCTTAGGAGATAGAAATGTATCTCCATCTTGTGATCAACTGAGCATCCATGTCTTCGATGTAACAAACAAAAAAAAGCTGACACGATTAAGAAAAAGTAGGTAATGAAGAACAAACATAACGTAACAAAATTTTAACAATAATGACAACTAAAACAACTCGCAGTGGGCAAAGCAAAGTTATTCGTGCACTCAAAACAGAAGTTAGAAGCCGAATGAGCGAATGAAAAATGAAATAAAATGACGGACAAGCCTCATCGTAGCACCGTAACTAAAAACCAGTACCAACTTGAGATTTTATACAGCCTTTTATTTATATGAATAATAAATACAATTAAGTATGATCATTATGAGCTAGTTATGGAACGATTAGATTTTCTGTGAACCTAATCACATCCCTATTTAAATTAGGCGGTCAACATTATTTTACGGAATGACATTTTGAAACGTCATTTTACTGCAGCTAATAAAAAGTCGAAGTATAGCGTCAGGTCCCACAAACCTTACAACATGCTGAATTAACAACCTATTTTGACGCAGCCGCGAACCAGCAACAGATTAATTCACCGGTGGTAACTTACGTTATGGTAAAATTGTGTGTTTAATTTTTTCGCTATGTGTTGTTTTCCTATTGTTTCCGATATTTTTGGAGTTTACTCCTTAAGAATCGATTTGCATATATAAGGGGCCCGGTATGAGAAAAATGTGAGGAGTGAAATCTATCGATGAATGACCTCGTTACGTTTTTACTGTCTATGCTGTAGCAGCCGTAGTGCTATACCGTAGCACAGTATCGTAGCCTATCTTTATTTATGCACATCTGGAATTGACTATTGTAAAAAGTTTAAAGTAAAATATTTCGTCGATTAGTTATAATAAATGTATATGATATGAATAGATATATATTTGTATATGTATATTATTTTCATTAATTTGTTAATTTACCCTTTCATACAGTATCAATCTTTAAGTTAAATAAACTCTTTTTGCGTCTGGTTAGACTATCGAACTTAAGAAATAAACTCCAGTCGTGCGTCGGAGCTGACACACACAATTTTTTTTCTCGTATGGTGTAATCATAATCTTGTCTCTCCTGTCTCGTTGTTTGTGTCAAAATAAATTTATTTTCTTTCTTTCTTTATATATGAACTAATGACGAGCATTTTTCTTACTTCCCTGCCTAAATTGAACCCGATATCTCCGAGAACACCAATTCGTGAGTGGAAAGGTTAGATTCAAAGTTATATACCTACTTATCTTTTGCTATCAGTTTTATGAAATGCTAAAGCATTCCGTCTATCGCATCGGCGCAGCAATATCGGGGCGTACGGCCGCTAACTCAACAATAGTACCGATATCGACGGCCGGTAATCCATTTCCCCCGGATATCTCTGGTCCAATCTCTGTTATTGCCGGCCTATGCTTACCGAATGGAACACGTTTATTGTTTCGGAGAATATAAGTGACTTTATTTTTCAATTTATTCCAATTGTGAAAATTGGCTATTGTAATTTTTGATGAGGATTCTCACTACGTTTAGAGATAGGGAAAATATCGATGTTTTAATTTCCGTTTTCGTATTCCGTATTCATTTTTTTTGGAACGAAGTGCCTTTTCGGACTGTGTAGCGGATGTGGGCTAGGAGCAACATTTGTAAAAAAAATACCAGGCCACTCAGAATGTTATGCGAAAAAAAAAAGGTTTTAATGTATGTAGACACTGGCCACTTGTAATTATTTTGTAAACTTCGATTATTTAAAAGTAAATATATCACTGTTCGATTTACAAATTTCCCTCCGCATTTTCTCGAGTGCCAATAATTTTTTTATTGTCTCATTAAAAAATGGATCTGCATCGAGAACATTCGTGCTATGATTTTTTACGATTTTAAATGTGGCTTAAAACCTGAGGAGTCATTTGATCGACTTCGAACTGCTTTTATGGATGAAGGACCTTCAAAAGCAACCATCTATCGCTGGTGTAGCGAGTTCAAACGCGGTCGTCTTACTTTGGGGGATGAACAAAGGAGTGGTCCTACGACGGATGCCACCAAAGAAAGTGTGCTGGCAGTAACAAAAAAATAATCAAAGAAAACAGACGAATCACGTACGAAGAGATTCAGCATACTCTGCAGATTGGTTCAGGAAGTGTTCACAAGATTTTGCACGAGCACCTTTGCGTAATGAGGATAGTTTCCCGCTGGGTGCCGCACAACCTCACCGAAGCCAAAAGCAGGCCCCTTCGGATTGGTGCAGTGATATGATACAAACATTTGATGCAGGCTCGTCACGATGCGTATACAATATTGTGACAGGTGACGAATCCTGGATTTATCAATACGATTCAGAAAGAAAGCATCAGTCGTTTGGCTGTTTCAAAATGAACCAATGCCTACGAAAGTGAAGCGATCGAGGAGCACAGGGAAAATTTTGATCGCTAGTTTCGTCACATTGACGGGGTACCTAATTTCGATTCCACTTCGAGACCAAAGCAGCATCAACGCGGAGTGGTATGGCATAAAATGCCTGCCAGAAGATTTTTCTGCAATGAGCAACAAACGACCTAACACCGGGCTCCGCGGGGTCCTTCTTCACCACGACAACGCGGACGCGCACTCTGCGATCCAAACGAAGGACTTCCTGGACTCCACACCAGTCAAAGTCTTGGGACACCTTCCTTACAGTCCTGATTTGGCTCCGTGTGACTTCTTTGTTTTCCCTAAAATAAAAAATCAGCTCAAAGGGATACAGTTTTCATCGCCGGAAGAAGCGCTAGCAGCGTTTGCGAAGACCGTGAAAGAGGTGTCTGCGGAGGACTGGAAAAATGTTTTGAAAATTCGTCCAGACGCATGAAACTTTGTAGAGACTAGTGGAGAGTACTTTGAAAAGATTTAATAAAAAATATTTTTTCATAGAAGTCAGTTTTTCAGTTTCTCAAAACTTTCTGAATGTCCCACGTACGCTGCAATCTAGCGAGTCAGTTAGCTATATAGTGGTAGCTAGTATAGCTATATGAACTGGGCCCACTCCGCACTGGGCCGAATCACTTTTAACAGACTTCAAAAAAAGAATGTTTTCAGCCTGACCTGTGTGTATGCATGCATGTCCGCGATGATCTCAAAAACTACTGAACTACATGGGGTTTTCGGTATATAAATGCGTATTTATCAGGAAAAGTCTTAGTATATAACATACTAACAATGGCCTTCGGTTTCACCCGCGTCGATCGATCTATGCGTGTAAAACTTTCAACCAGCTACGTATTCTCAATGCTATTCTGTACACACATCGTCGCCTCCCATTTGACCCGGAAACTGCCAGAAGTAAGCGTAGATGTGGTAGGGTTTGCAAAATTAGTAGATGCAGGCTAACATTATCTCGTCGCCACCTTTCAAACATTGCTCCTTTGTTATATAACCGGGCCAGCAAAATTATTAACATATATCCACTTACCCTTAATAAGTGTAAGGCGGTTGCTAGGCAGTGGTTGCGTTCCCTTTCATATGATGAAACGGAGAGCTTACTCAAGGTCATCAAATAATACACGGATATGCATGTGAAATCACATGCAACTATCATTTTAGTACAGTCGGACACTCCTACTCTCATAAACATACACACATGCACATACACACACACAGACACACACACACTCATATATACAAACACACATACATACATATTTTTTAAATTTTAGTAAATGGTAAGATAAGCAATATTGATTATTTCATTGTTCGATTTTTAAGTTTTATTGTCTATGTATGAATTTATTATTTAATTTACTTAATAAAGTACTTTATTTAAACAATGAAATAACCAAGCGCTCAATAAAAGTCTTTTCGAAGGTAGCTCGACAAATTAAATAAAAGTTTTATTCTGACGACGAAGCTAGGCTACGAAACGTCAATAAATAAATAAAGTTTCGTGCATTAACCCGTAAAAACTCGTTTTATTTAATGAGTGATGTGCATGAAAACCTAAGAAACAAATAAAATAAGATTTACCGACTGATAGGGAAATCCATACCATCATCATGATCGATCACCCTGCTCAACACAGGCTGGCTTGGTATTGACTTCAAATATATCAGTCGGTAAATCTTATTTTTCCATTTCTAGTATTTTTTAAGTTGTTTTTTTTTCAATTGTTTAATTTTTAGTGTAATAGAGAATGAAAAAAACTAAAATATATTTATTGGAACCAATTAAGGTTACATGTATAAATAGGTTTGTTAATAGCTATATTAGTTTCTAGAACTGTGTTACAGCTGTTAGCGCCCACCTCCAGATACAGAGACGTGTGTTCCTTAAAACATAAAAAAAAAATACAGTGCTTATCTTACCATTTACTAAAATTTTAAAAATATGTATGTATGTGTGTTTGTATATATGAGTGTGTGTGTGTCTGTGTGTGTGTATGTGCATGTGTGTATGTTTATGAGAGTAGGAGTGTCCGACTGTACTCAAATGATAGTTGCATGTGATTTCACATGCATATCCGTGTATTATTTGATGACCTTGAGTAAGCTCTCCGTTTCATCATATGAAAGTAAATGTTAATAATTTTGCTAGCACGGTTATATAACAAAGGAGCAATGTTTGAAAGGTGGCGACGAGACAATGTTAGCCTGCATCTACTTTTGCAAACCCTACCACATCTACGCTTACTTCTGGCAGTTTCCGGGTCAAATGGGAGGCGACGATGTGTGTACAGAATAGCATTGAGAATACGTAGCTGGTTGAAAGTTTTACACGCATAGATCGATCGACGCGGGTAAAACCGAAGGCCATTGTTAGTATGTTATATACTAAGACTTTTCCTGATAAATACGCATTTATATACCGAAAACCCTATGTAGTTCAGTAGTTTTTGAGATCATCGCGGACATGCATGCATACACACAGGTCAGGCTGAGAACATCCTTTTTTTGAAGTCTGTTAAAAGTGATTCGGCCCAGTGCGGAGTGGGCCCAGTTCATATAGCTATACTAGCTACCACTATATAGCTAACTGACTCGCTAGATTGCAGCGTACGTGGGACATTCAGAAAGTTTTGAGAAACTGAAAAACTGACTTCTATGAAAAAATATTTTTTATTAAATCTTTTCAAAGTACTCTCCACTAGTCTCTACAAAGTTTCATGCGTCTGGACCAATTTTCAAAACATTTTTCCAGTCCTCCGCAGACACCTCTTTCACGGTCTTCTCAACGCTGCTAGCGCTTCTTCCGGCGATGAAAACTGTATCCCGTTGAGCTGATTTTTTATTTTAGGGAAACCAAAGAAGTCACACGGAGCCAAATCAGGACTGTAAGGAAAGTGTCCAAGACTTTGACTGGTATGGAGTTTTTAACTAGTTTTATTTAAATCTTATTTTCTCATTTTCAATATTTTTAAAGTTGGTTCTTAAAAATATTGAATTAATAAAAAAATAAAATTTATTTTTCCATCAGTACCTAGTAAGCCAGCTGGGTGTGCGACCACTGATGGCGGTGGCTATGGACTAGGTTTCATTTGTTTGTTTAGGATTTGTTTTTTGTTTGGAATGGACTAGTTGACACCTTTTGGAAATATGTTTTAAATGGTTAATAAATTGTTCAATTAGACCGTAAAAGAAATGTATTGTATTTTTTTTTGACATAGAAAGCTACAAAACTTTAATTTTAAATAGATTTTTCATGGACATACAAAAACGCTGTCGGCCATTTTAGTCTATAGATTATCTATGGTATGACGGGAACAAAATAGTAAACAAACACTCGCAAGCATGTAGGATATAACCTATTTGAATTTACATTACAAAATCATGATTTCTAATTGATTTCATGATAAACATAGTAATTATCATGATTGTATTATACGAGAATAAAGAAACACATCGTTAAAGACTCCAGAAATGTTGTGGTTTCAATTTTTAAGGTTATGAATGTACCTGCTAAGTCAAAGAGTTTTGTCGTTTCTACTTTCACACATCCGGTGTCCAGCATTAATTTAGTCAAGAAAACTAATAAACGGAAACTTTTCTTCAAAATATAAGAGTTTTTAGTTATAGGTATTTTAGTCGGACGAAAGAAACCACAGTAACACGACAATGACGTTTCGTTGTTTGCTAATATGTTGACGTCGCAATCATGGTGGACAGCATTTTTAGTGTTTAAAAAGCATAGACTAAAAAACTAACTTTCCTACTAAATTACTACAGCCATCTTCTAATTTTATGAAGTGAAATCGATATATTAAGGTTCCTCATACCAAAAATTATAAGAAATCAACATTTGTATAGTGCAATTTGACAAGAGACAACTATTTGTTTCTTAGGTTTTCATGCACATCACTCATTAAATAAAACTAGTTTTTACGGGTTAATGCACGAAACTTTATTTATTTATTGACGTTTCGTAGCCTTTACAGTCTACGTCGTCGGAATCAAATTTTTATTTAATTTTGTCGAGCTACCTTCGAAAGACTTTTATTGAGCGGTCGGTTATTTCATTGTTCGAGTTTTAAAGTTTTATTGTCTATGTATGAATTTATTACTTAATTTAGTTAATAAAGTATTTTATTTAAAATTCTATTTTGTAATTTTGAGTTTATTTATTTGACACTAACTACCGTAAACTACCACCGGTTCCAAAATTGGGAGACCTTTCTGAGAAGAACCGGCGAAACAAACTCAAGAGCGGCTTTCTATCTCCTTCTTATGTTAAATTATGCAAACAAAAAGAACTAGTATCTGTTGGTCAATAAATAAATAAAGTTTCGTGCGTTAACCCGTAAAAAACTAGTTTTTTTTAATGAGTCAACTAGCCTATTGGGGGATGGGACCCACCACGCCTGGATTGGTGAGTATGTTTTTTTAAGGAATATTGAGATGGATAGGGGAGGGCACTGGGGCCAATCCGCTCTGGGTCTAACCATTTAACTTTGTTTCAACCTCAGATTCTACGACACTCACGTAATTATTCTTTTTGATGGAACAGTGAGATGTTGAAATGTACCGCCCAGTGGGTAGCTACAATTTGGTACCTACAATATGCACTTTTTTGTATACAATTTTATTTTCATATAACACTATATAGATAGGAATAATACCTAGATGCAAAGTAAAACTTTTTTATGGAAGGGTAAGTATATTGAAGTTTGCTTATTTGTTTAAATTAATTCTATTTTACTCACTTTAACAGGTAAAAATTACGGCGCCTGTGCCGTGGTGGTAAGCGCATTCAGCCTGCGACCGTGAAAGTTGGATGAGTGTCCAAAAACTTTTTATATCGAGCTCCTCCATGATTCTGAAGGCACGTTAAGCCGTTGGTCCAGGCTGCATCTGCATTCATTAGCACCCACCAACGCGCACTAGGCCCGCGTGGTGGGTTACAACCCAGTCTCCCTATTCCATTTGTGGCGGCGACATCTATATGCCCCACATATACACAATGGATGGAGGAAATCATTACTCACCATCCTCAAGAGATGTCGTTACCTGCACTGCGATCAATATTAGTATGGAAGCCTACATCGCGCAAATGGAATTCGGAGGCTAACTCTTCATATATACGATGCCCGATCAACATCACCTGATCAGATCGGCGTCGGGATACGCCCCATACACTCCATCTCGCTTCAGGCCCCGTAGGCCCAAACACGCACTCACAGCCACACACAATAAACTCACACGCGATCTCGCGGCCCTCCTGGCCGCTGAGGATCCAACACTCGCGGTGAGTCCCCCCCGCCCCCCCGACACAGAGAGGTTCGACTCCTCTCAGTCCCCTCCCGTTTCAAGTGCACATCTGAGTGCACTTGTCCTCTAAGCGCATTTTGCGTTATTTTAAACTATGCACTAGTTTAAACTAACGCAGCGCCGCATCTTCCCCCTCTCGGGGGTTGATCGCTTCAGATGAAGCTTGTAAGGCCCTTCTGGCCATAAGCATGAATAAAGGGTGTTTTTTAGGCAGTAAGAGTCTGACATAACCTTACAGCCGGCTGTAGGGTATCCATGAGCATTTCTCACCCTCTCCCCCGCCTGGGAGGAAACAAAAAAAAAAAATCAACATCAGTCGGGCCGCGGCCCCCGAGCTAACATCTCCCAGCTCGGAGGAAGGCCTGTGCCCCTGCAGTGGAGACATTAATAAGCCGATGATGATGATGATGAAGTAAAAAATACTCACTTGAAGAAGTAAGTGCCGTTGTTGTACCCAAAGAACGGCACGGTATAGGTCAACATCCAGATGTTGCCGCCGCCGCAGTCGTAGTAAGGCTTCGACCATTTCCCGTCCTCGTACGTGACTGACAGAATCTCGTCTGGTTCCCGTTGTGTATGCGCAGTATCGTTGTACGTATACGTGTTATAGCCTGTAAGCAAAATAAAGTAGTGACTAAAAACCTCAGAATACACAAAGAGGACCTCTTTCTGGAGTGCTAAAAAATGTTTTAGGATAAATTACAAGAATGGAAGCATAATGGAACTATTTTAAATCAATGAAATTAATTTTCATACCACGAAGGGACCTTTGTACGTATGTACATTCGAGTAAGTGGACTGGACATTCAGACGGAAGTTCAGGAAAATAGACCTAACCGACTGGACATTCCGGTAATAGGACCTAAACTGCCAAAAGGTCCATTAAGGACATTCTCTTAGAAGATAGGTTACAGCCCATTACTGTGTTAACAGCATTAAAGTCCTGGCCAGACGTTGTTGCTTGAATCTAGTCACACAGAAATGTAAAGGGTTGGAGTCTGTTTGGTAAGGCATACGAGAGTTTGGGCACAGCGGATTTTTCATCAAAATCGAAGCACACATAACCAAACATTACGGAGAAAAAATAACACAAATTTTAGAGCAGGTAATTAACGGTATGATTGATTGATGATGATGAATCGGATACATAAATTCTGCAGACGCTCGATGATTGAGGAGCTCGATGGCGCAAGTGGTTAGCGCGATCAGCTGCGATTGTTGAAGTTAAGCAACTTTCGCAGTGGTCGGTCATTGGATGGGTGACCAACAATTTATTATCTCGAGTTCCTCGGTGCTTCGGAAGGCAGGTTAAGCCGTTGGTCCCGGCTGCATCTGCAGTCGTTAGCACCCACCAATCCGCACTGGGCCAGCGTGGTTGGTCATGGCCCAATCTCCCTATTCCATACATAGGGAAGGCCTGTGCCCTAACAGTGGGGATATTAATAGGCTTATGATGATGATGATGATGAATTAACGGGACCCCTCTGACCCTAAAAACTCTTGCCCTTGTGGTAGTGACCATAAAAGTGTAACTCAACTATTCATTAATATCCCCCCTCAGGTTCGAGTGGTCTAGAGGCTCCAGACGGGCAGGCGACTCCCCACGTGGGGAGATGCTATCCTCCTGGAATACCTGTAGAGGCACTCGCCAATTCTTGGCTAGAGGTCCCATTAGGATCTCGCCGTCCCCAAACCCGGTGACGCTCGCCCTCTAGTTGAGCCGATCCCCTCAGGTTCGAATGGTCTAGAGGCTCCAGACAGAGAGGAGACTCCCCCAGTGGGGAGATGCCAGCCACCTGGAATACCTCTAGAGGTACTCGCCAATTCTTGGCTAGAGGTCCCCATAGGTTCTCGCCGTCCCCAAACCAGATGACGCTGTAAAGGTCATCTGCGACCAACAAAATACACACTCAAAAAAATCGTTAATGTTAATTTCTGACGTTAGTTACTTATTGACTTCTACGAGTGCAAAAGTAATGGTTAAAGAATTTTATTTCTCAAAAAGAATAATACAATTCACTTACTGAGAAAAATTAAGTTTTAACGTAATGCATATAACATTTGAGCGTTCACATATTATAATAATAAAATCAACGTGGGTAGATCGAAATTTGTATCGCAACTCGCACAGTTGCACTTAAGTTAACTAGGCAACCACGGATGTACAAAGAACGGTCTGTTTAGGATCGATTCTAGATGCGGCATGGCATGTTTGATGTAAATTAAACAATATGGAGCCCGTCTTTTGTCCCCGAGGGGGTGAAGAGTCACTTAGAAGAAATTCGTCACAACACGGATGTTATAGTTTAAATGAAAATATACTTTTAGGTGCCGGATAGAAGCTTCCGAGTTGACTAACACTAATATTGTTAAATTTTATTAAATTTACTACACGTCTGGAGCTCTACTCTCTTTCTCCCAAAAACGAAATTTCGGCAACGAATGAATTTTAAACGAAATTTCGCCAGTGACTCTACTCTATTTCATTTTCGAACACGCAAATAAAGTTCGGAATCACAGACAATTTTCGTGAACGAATGGAATGAGTCATGTTTGTGAGTTCTTTTATCTCCACTTTTTTTTAGATTACCTGTTTTACTTGGAAACAATATTAATTTACTACAAAATTTTTGATGACATTAAAAGAACCTTCTTTGACAGTGTTAGCCGACTAATTTGTAGAGTTGCACTTCATTGCACTTCATTATTTTGCAACCTAAATTTGTCGTTTAATACTTTGAAGTATTGGCAATATAATAATTAATTAAAACTTGGTGTATTTGTTAATTTGACATGCTAAAAAATGTTCCTTACGCTAAGGAGCCTTGAATAAAAATACTCTTTCAGTCATTTTAGGCTTAATTTAAACGAAAGTCCCAAAACGAACATGAAAAGGTAACACTTTTCATTTCCTCAATTTGAGGTTAAAATTTCGAACAATTATTATGTCAAATTCAACTTTTCGTTTGAAAGTTTTGTGAATTAGAGTAGGCTTGGTGAATTGAATTGTCAAACTATTTTCGGACGAAACGTGCGAAATTTCTGTTACATATCTCATAATATAAGTTAGGAACATTAGGTAAAGCAAAACGCAAGGAAAATATCTTAAATATTTTTGTTAGGTTGCCTTTCGGTACCTAATTGGCACATAATAAGGTCCCTAAAAGCAACGCAAATATTTCAGATTTTTTTCAGTTATTTTGGCTCACTGACAGTGAAACGTTCATAACGTGAATATTCAAGTAATTTTTAATAACGACGCGGGTGGCTGAGTGCTCAGGTAAAGGAGAGATGATTGCCGCCATCGATGAAATTCACTATACCTGTCGCGATTCTGTTAGAGGATTAAAGGTAATAATACATTTATTCAGGTTATTATTTGATAGGGCTATGCTCAGTCTTTCCCTACGTCTGGAGCGACTTTAATAAAATTTGGTACGGAGTTAGCTGTCACCTTACATTAATAAATAGGCTACGTTTTACTGCGGGAAAAGATCCCTAATAAATCGCGGAAGCACCGCGGGGCACAGCTAGTAATAAATAATATTAACAATAATAAAAGGTAGGTATGTTTTCTAAACTACAGAAACGTAATTTTTTGAAGACGCCATGTGGTGATTCGAGTTTAGCGTTTGCGTGGAGTTACTTAGAAATAAAGGTTCACTGCTCATTCCCCGTAGGTGATAGCGTGATAATATGTAGCCTATATGTTGACCCGACTTCTTAATAATATTCGTGCCAATTTTGTAGTAAACCCATGCAGTACTTTTTGAGTTTATCTTGGACATACTTACAGACAAACAGAGAAAAATTGTAAAAACTTTATTTTTGGCTTCGGTATCGATTGTAGATCACACCCCAAGTATTCTTTTAAAAAACTATTCAATGTACAGTTGGCTTTCCTACCATTTTATTATATAGATAGATTATTATCTATCATCAATAGATACATGGTAAACCAAATTGTAGGTTAAGCTACGCGAGTATGTCATATAAAACATAAAAGAATACAATGTTGAAAATAAGTTTTATTACTTCAATGATAAAGTTTAATGTGTTAATAATTTCATTTATTAAAACTACGACCATAAGAGTGAGACGCGGTTATTATACACGTTGCACTTAGGCGACTATATCATTGGATCGTTTCGTTTTCGTTTCTGTACCGAATGTGTACAGATACTTTATCGGGAACCTCTTCTTGACCGGCTCGGCTTCGTCACGGGAATATTATCTATACAGTATTCTATCTTCATACAAACGGTCGGAAAGCGTGTCATACCTACGACACTCTAGTTCGCGCGGCATCCGATGGGCATCCAGTCGCGAATGCCTCAGCGACGACTAGTGTGTGAATTGTTTTTTAAGCAGTTAACCGTGCTTAAACGTTTGTATTGTGAATATTTGATTGAATTAAGTAGATACCTACATAATTTAATATGGCAATGAGTAATAGCCGATATTGTGCTGTTTTTGGTTGCTTGAACTCTGCAATAATTAAACTTTTTATACGAATGCGTATTTATTATACTATCAAATTTAATAATAAAGCTTTTCGTACATCACAGTCGAGGCGTAAATATCTTTTTGTCTTAAATCTATATATTTTTTATTAAATATTACACTAAAAATAACATGTATTTTATGTAACACTGCCTAATTCATTCACAACATTTTTTTACATATGAAATAAAATATTTACAATCACAAAAATAGAAAGAAACTCAATTATGTAGATGAAATTAATATACTGTGGGCGGGCAGCCCTACCACGTGGATACACCCCGCTTGGCCGTAGGCAGTTATTTCAAGGACAGGGCTGAGTCACAATACTGTATAGATAATATTACCGTACTACGGTGTTTGTCATTTGTTATGCCATGGCGTCGGGCGGGCGAGTCGAATGATTCGGTACAGAGAGGTGTGAATGCACTAAAGAAAAAGAAAATAAAAGAAAAAAAAATATGTAAATAAAAAAAATAAAGAATGAAATGAAAAGATATATGTACAGGTTTGGCACAGAAACAAAAACGAAACGATACCACACCTATCCGGTGAGAAAGGCACCTTAGTGTCCACACCAATAGTTCGTCTATTAATTTTCCGAACCTGTGAACGCCGATAGGGGTGCAATGACAAAAGGTCTCCTATAATTTTCGCCGTGCCACCGTAACCATGTTCCGAATGGTTTGCCATAAATATACGCGCCGTAGGACCATACATTATACGATGCTCCGGTAATTTTCTTCCAATTATCTCCTAAAGTGGTTCCGTTAGCCACTATTATTGATGTGGAGCTCTCAGTTCCGATGGGCGAATTAATTTGTTACCGATTCTCACGCCACGTTGGCTGAGTGTTTCTCTACGTTAGGTAGGTAATTCAGAAACTCTGAATTTCAATGTCTATTACGATTAGGTCGATTGATCTGACTTTATTTGGAGAATCAATTCGTTTTGTTAGATTTTCGTATAATCCATGCGTACTAAATATATACAGGATGGTCCAATAAGCTAGTTTACTCATGTCGAATTGTATTAAATAAATGTTTATTTCTTAAAGTATTTGGTCTAAGGAACCTAAATATATGGATTTCACTTCATAAAAGCAGAAGATTACTGTAGAAATTTAATTTAAAAAATATATTTAGTCAGTTTTTTAAACACTAAAAACGCTGTTCGCCACATCCGCCACTATTGTGACGTCATTTGTAGTAAACAACTAAAATGTCATTTGCGTGTTACTGTGGGTGGATTCTTACGTCTGACTTAATTTATCTTAAAACACTTTTAACTTTAGAAAAGTTTAAGTTTACTGTTTTTTTTTGACAAAACTAATTAAGGATGCCGGCTTTGTGAAAGCAGAAAGCACAAATCTGCCAAGAATTGACGCATAGATGGTTGGTGAATTTTTTGCACTAAACCCCGATTTCTGCTCTGCTCTCGGAGCAGAGAAACGACAAGGCATCTATGTAAGTACAGTGCATTTAGTATAACAATGTAGTAATGAACATAAAACTGATACAACATATGAATAAGTGTACCAAATTAAGCACTGTAAACTTGTGTTATGGGATAATGGTGTAACGGATACGAACGGCGAGACAGGTGATTCTTCCTTATATTGTAGGGGTCCACAGAACACAGAAAAATATTAGAAGGACCTTGTGGGCGGGGAAGGCGCGCCACAGTTATGTGTGAGCAAATGCTAATAATTGGTGTAAAACTTGTTTCTGATTGCTGCGTCGTTGCTCTCGGGTGTGAGCACTGATTGGGTTGATTGTTTGATGTCGAGTCGCATGATTGGCTATTATCTATTAGGTGGAAGTGTAGTGGGGACGAGCAGGCGACATCGGTTCCCATATAAATAGTCTATGAGCACCCTTCTGGTAGCATGGCTATGGTGGGGTGGCTTACCTTCGGTCGCAACTTTGCTGTTGTTAAAAACAATTCCATTATGTATTTTAGGAGTCGAAAACTAGGTGTTTTTAATCGTATCAATGTACTTTCGAACAAAGTGATACCCGACCCGCTTGCCTGTTAATTATCTTAAAAATTTCATAACAGACAAGATTTGTTCTTTAAAGAATGCGTTATTGGACTTGGACCTTCTAAAAACCGGAAAATTGTATTAAGGTGGATCAAAGATCTTTTCATTGCAATAGATCATCTGGGTAAAATCTTCTTCTTATCTTTTACTTGTCGTTCCCTCTCACCGCTCTGATATCATTCAGTCTTCCTTCTTCATCAAAACTATTCATTTGTGGAATGAACTCCCGTTAGCCATTAGAATGTCCACCAGCAAATATAGCTTTAAAACTAAACTGCGAAGCTTTTTACTGGAACAATTTCGTTTAGTAGTTAGTCGTCATTATTATGTATTTATTTTATTAAGTGTTATTTTATTATATGTTTACGTATGTGTATGTTTATGTATATGTATATAATCATTGTGTAATTTAAATAATATATTATTATAACATGTATGTTTACTGCTTTCAATATGATTTCCACCTCACATGTGCACCCTACCACTAATTTACTCCACAACACCCTACTGGTAGAGAATGCCTACGGCATCAAGTCCGTTATTGTACAATTGTGCATTAAGAATTAAATAAATAAATAAATAAAATTAAAATAGTAGTTTGAATTTTGAAATCATTTTTTTAAATCGTAAATATTTCTTAAGAAAAGCTAAAGTAAATCAATAAGGAAACCCTGATTCTATGGGAAATCCCCAAATAATATAACGTCAACAATAAGTCACGGGAGGCGGCAACGTCTGACACGTCAAATAAATATGATTGTACCATAAATGATAAGTTTCTTACCATGGATAAGCACATTTAAGCGAATATACTTTATTAGCTTGCAATGGTTGTCAGAAAATAAGAGGTGGGTCCTGGAGCTTTACTCTCTTTCTCCGAAACGAAATTTCGGAAACGAACGAATTTTAAACGAAATTTCGCCATTGACTCTAATCTATTTCATTTTCAAACAGGCACATCAACTTCGGAACCATAAACAGTTTTCATGAACGAATGGAATGAGTTATGTTTTTGAATTCTTTATATCTCTACTTTTAAGAAAACGTTTTTTTACTTGGAAACAATATAGGCAGTTTACGGCAAATTTTTTGATGACATTGAAAGAACTTTCTTTGACAGTGTTAGCCGACTAATTTGTAGAGTTGATACAATCTACTGTATGTCAACCTAAATTTGTCGTTTAATACTTTGAAGTATCTAAATTACAATAGATAATGAAAAATGGTTTATTTGTTAATTTTACATGCTAAAACATTTTCTCGAGCTAAGCAGCTATTATTAAAAATACTCTTGTAAGTATTCTAGGCTTAATTAAAACAAAAATCTCAAAACAAAAATGAAAAGATAACACTTTTCATTTCGTCAATTTGAAGTTAAAATTTCGAACAATTGTCTGTTGTGAAAGTTTTGTGAATTAGAGTAGGCTTGGAGAATTTAATTGTCAAACTATTTGGACGAACGAATTTTCGAAATGAAAAGGAAACAGAGTAAGGAACGTGCGAAATTTCGATCGAAATTTCGTTTTTCGTTGAAATAGAGTAGGCCTCCTGACCCAATCGAACAATAAAATTGGGCAATAGTACCTTCCTAACGATTGTTGTTTTTCTATGAGCATTTATTTTTGGTTACGATATAAATATACACTGATCTATTACTAGGTTTTCTATTCTACCCTTTTCGCGTAAAATTCTATGGACGCCTATCCCTTTTAATTCTTCTGAAAGGTTCCGGGCATTTAATTGCTATTTATTACTCCAATAGACTGCATCTGTTACATATCCCTATCTCTATGGTTTCATTAATAACGGAAGACTTGTTTATTGTGCTGTTGTTCACTCGCTGTAAAATGGGATAAAGAGAAATTTAAAGCATTATTTTAATTACAAGAGAGCGTGAGAAATATTCTTCTTTTCGCTGGACTGTATATATAATTTTTGACTATTTTTTTTATAAAGTAAATGATTATCTTAATGATCGTAATGCATGGACAAAGTGTTTCTTGTAATTTGTTATTTGATGGGTATTAGTCAGTTTTTGTAAAAGTAAGATGGTACCTATCTAATGCCGCTTCCTATATACTTAATATAAAATTTATTGTAACTATATATATCTATATCCTAAATGATGTAATGGAAGGTGACTTCAGAGATACTTCTGCTTTTTCAACTTGATGACTCTGTATATATACAGGGAGAAAAAAACAGCCCTTACTGAGTTTCTTCCCGGTTCTTCTCAGTATAAGGTCTCCCGCCGTAGTTTTGCGAACCGATGGCGTAGGTTCTGACCTTCACAAGTGCTTGTAACAGCCTAGACTGAATAAATGACTTTTCATTTCATTATAGCATTTTTAAATAGTACAAAAAGTCCCCGTCCCGACTATCCTTGGCAACAGCCGCGAATAGAGCGCTTATAAAGTAGTCTCTCTCACTCCTATGAATAAAGCAGATTACATCTCGCTCTTTACCCTCCACGTGTCAACGGTGTCAGCAATTGTCAAAATAAGTAATCACTAAATATTTTTACATTACTTTCTTTCAAACTGTACTTACAAATGAAATGACACGTATTCTTCACTATAGTTCCCGTGAAATTTGTGTACTATCTTAAAAACATACACAGGGTTCTTTGTCTGGAAAATGTAAAATATCAACACGTTATAACGGATTGTAGCCGCAGTGAGAGAGCGTGCACGCTGAATGCAAGTCGGGCAATCACCTGACTTTCGTATTACTAAATTAGAAGCGTGTATGACTTATCTATAAATATAAAACATCATAGGATGAAGTGGTTAATCAAAAGTAAAGGGACCAGAGAAGAAAGCCACAGTCGGACCCAAGGTTTTGAAGTTAATCTTCTATATATAGGGGGGGTATGACTGAAAGTAGACATATAGATATCAAATTTAATTCCTATACAATTAAAGTAAAAGATCATTAAAACTCAAATCTCTGAAAAATATGGTTAGTTGAACACTGTCCATTGATAGCTTTTTTTAATGAATGTATAAAATAACCCTAAAAATATATGTTTTATAACTTCTAAGTTGGTAAATCATGTAAATTTTATGATATTTTATCACTTTCCAAGCAGCCAAAGCGATAACATCCACCACAACGCCAATATCGTAACAAAAAACTTGACCCCTAACTTACAAAAAAATATTTGTCGGGGCGTTTTCTCTTATTTCCGTAACAGTCACAAGGTTTTTTTTTCACTATTTTACTGTCTTTTTTAAACCTATAAACTAAAACGATGCTTAATACTAAAGATTTTTTTAAAGCTACGGATGTAACTCTTTGTTCATCGTTATCTTATAATTTGACACTCAAAGGCAACTGTTCAATGACTGGTTCAATGAATGAATAAAATTGGGTGTTAAATGACTGGCAGTTCACCCTTTTTTAGATTTTTAGGTTTTTTTAGTTTAGATTTATTTAGATTAGATTTATTTAGATTAGATTTATTTAGATTAGATTTATTTAGATTAGATTTATGTATCTAAAGAAAATCTGACTTTAAGAAATTACTCTCAGTCCAGGCTTCAGACAGATTTCTAACTCGCACCTTCCGCAATCCGGGCGAACACACTAACCAATTATGCAACCGATACCTTAATGGCCGTGTCGATTTTCTTTTAGTGTTTCTAAAAGCCTGCGCAGGCAAGGGATTTTTGGCCGCGGGCTTTTTTATCCACCAAAATAGTACGCGTCATAATTGCATCGAGTAACGCATACGACGGATTAAAAGTACCGCGTACGAAAAGTACCCCTATCAACCGAAAATACCGAAAGACCGCGCCGGATAAAAGTACTCCTAAGTCCTAATTTAGGACTCGTGTGAATAGGCGGAGCAACGCACACAGCGAAATTTAGTTCGCGTTCGTCGCTTGATCCCGTTTATGGTCTGCACAGGCGAAGGAATTTTATCCGCGGAAGACTAAAGTCCCAGAATCGTGAAAAAAATGTCCGCCGAGGACTTGGCACGGACTCAACGCACAGTATGTGCGAACATTTGTCCCCCGAAAATGTAGGAAAGTGCACGCTATGGAAGTAATCTTTGTCAGTTTACGTAGTGTTACGTAGATCGGTCTAAAGTTACTTGTTTAATATTTTTCGGGGTCATTTGCGTACTTTCATTCACTCTGGGCTCTCATTGTCCTCAGTTGTTTGGGGGACTTTTTAAATTTCTTCTAGTAAGATTTTTTTAGATCAATAACTATAATGAGCAGTTTTTTTTTCATCTGTTCTATGCACAGTGTTCACACGACAATATATGAGAGGCAATTTTGCTATCTACATAAATCTAGTAAAAGTAAAATTTCAGTCTACTCAACTTAAAACTATACTAGTCCTAAATTACTCACCCCGTCTGAATTGACTGTGATTTCGGATAACACGTTCCGCGTTCTTGCGGGCTATGTAGAACCACTCGGAAGTGTTACTCAAATATTTGTATTCTACCGCTAAATCCTTTGCCAATATTGGTCCTTCTGGCAATCTGTACGCGAACGGGCAAAAAAGTTGATAATCCTTATATTGGTACTGGTCATAACAATTCCCGGCGCCGAATATATCGTCATCAAACTCCACCATTGAAAATACACTCGCATGCAATAAATACTCATTATGCATAACTGATGGTCCTGCGTATTTCCATAATCGAGTCAGCATGTTAGCTCTATTTACTGCTACATCAGCCTCTATCCTAAATCTTTCTTGTGCGTATCTATCTACAACACCCTCGCCTAAATTTAGATGCGTACCAGCTGTACAATTTTCACCTAGTAAATGTTGTGTTTCTATCAACCTTAGGAATTTCGTAACTACATCTTCATGAATACTTGGTCTTATAATAGTAACATTTTCACTTAACGTTTCATTGGTAACGTCCCTTATCTCTGTATTGACAATATCATCCATTGTCAATCTTAGCGTATCATTATTGTAACTATGTTCTACATTTAAAAAATGATCTATAAGATACACATCATCTGTGGTGGGTTCGGGATTCTGGGGGTTGATTTTTGAAAAGTTCCCGAAAAACTTTTGGAAAACATCTGTATTGCTGTTGGAAGATGAAGACCCGTCATCGTCGTCTGGTGCTCCATATGGTCTTAATGCTGACACCACAGGATCTTCCCCAGATTTATCAATACTTTCTGAAACAAAGAAAAAACTAAGGTTAGCCTACATTATATCGAAAACTTGCGAGGGTCATAAAACTTCGGTCCTGTTTAGCACGCGTATCAAGATAAAATAAGTAATAAAATTTCAGGCTACACTTTTCACAGTTTTATCTTAATCAGTGGGTGTGAAATGTGGGATCAGTACGAAATGAAAAGCAAACGTGTATTATTTAAATGATCGATTCATATCCTTCAAAGAGTTTTCTCTAGATACTTTGTAATGTAATAACATTACCATTTCTTCTAAATAACGCGTATTTGTTTTAAATATAAAAACAATAGTAATGATTTTAAGACTCTTTGATAATTTGAATATACAGAAATTGAGACAATAGCAATTTCAACGCTTCCTATTTATAGCCTCTATTCGAAACCTGATAATAATGACTAAGATTCAATACGCTGTAAAGTACATTAACTCTTATTTTAGCAAAAATATGCCTTTGTATTAAGAGAACAATCTACGTTAAAATTTCACCGGCAATAAATTCAAAATCACTCAACGAATTTTACATTGTCCAACAGAGTAATAGAGTAAAAAAATACATTGAATGGCCCAGAACGCACAGCAATGAGAAAATGCTAGTTGTGTTCGGAATCATTCATAAACTCACGTTAGGCATTTGTTGAGATACGGACAACTTGAGGAACCTTGCCCTACTACAGAATGTATTAAATTTTGAGGTTATAATTATTTTAGTAAACAATGTAAACTTTATATATCCTGAATAGATTTATTGTAAGCATTTAAATTACAATAAATAATAAATATACTAAATGCATATATTCATACTGATTTATTTTACCTACCTGTTTAATAATATTTATTTCTTTTCAAATGAAATTTTCAACAAGTAAATTTGTTTGTATATTTTATTAATTGTAATTAGGGTTCCATAAAAATAAATAGATATTATATGGGATGACAGTATAAACTACCTTTACATAATTTCAGAAATTATCCACGTATAAATATAATATTTATTTAAATACTAGTGACAAGTATCATTAGTATTTATTGCAAAATAACAAACTAGGGTGGATAATAATACTAATAATAATAGGTACATAGTGATTAGCGCGCTGACTCTCGATTTCCAGACAGACTAGATATGGCACGCTTGAAATTGTGTTGTCTAATTGTCCCATTATACACAAACGGCACATCTCTTTTAAGACGCTTTTGTATACTAAGGATAATTAAACGATGACATGACAGCAAGTTCTGAAGGAGTTACAGAACTTTTAATTTTTTTTTTTTTACCACTTTATGTCCGTTTACTGTGATTCATCATCATCATCATCATCATCAGCCTATTAATGACCCCACTGCTGGTGCACAGGCCTTCCCTATGGATGGAATAGGGAGATTGGGCCATGACCCACCACGCGGGCCCAGTGCGGATTGGTGGGTGCTAACGACTGCAGATGCAGCCGGGACCAACGGCTTAACGTGCCTTCCGAAGCACGGAGGAGCTCGAGATAGTAAACTTTTGGTCACCCATCCAATGACCGACCACTGCGAAAGTTTCTTAACTTCAACGACCGCAGCCGAACGCGCTAACCACTTGCGCCATCGAGCTCCTCGATTACTGTGATTAATTTTTAATAAATAAAAAAAAGTGCAGTACATTCGTTTGTGCATGCTGAGACAGATTTCGTCGATGTCCTTTTAACTTTATTAAATGCTAAACTGTTGTTCCGACACTATAAAGGATACATCCAAAGATTCTACGTATAGGGGATTCACAGACAAAGCCTGTAAAGTCTGCAATCACCTCCTATAAAGAAGGATTTTGTTTATGAGGGCAACAAATCGCGAATTTCATTACAACTGTAGGCGAGAATTGATGGCCAGGTTTATTTATCGGGAGTAATTTTGTTTAACACTTTGTAGTTCCGTTGTTTAAACAGTCGATGCATTTGTTTTGTACTCTTTATTCGTTTTGGGGTAAAGTTTTAATCAGGTGATTTCCTTGAATTGTGATTTGGACATTCCCTTTGCAATAAGGTTGTATTCATTAGTGATGAATGGCACGGCACGCAAATAAATAAATCGAGAGTCTAGATCAACACATCGCTGAAAAATCAAGTGACAATCTTTTCGAATTTATCGATACGATTTAGATAACCTCACAATAAAAAAAAAAGTGTATCTTAGTATGTCGTTAAATTATAATTAAAAAGTCTTTTGATAGGGCGCATCGATTGCGTCTCTCTCTCTCGTCTCCTATGTTAATACGTGATTTCGTTAATTTGATTTTTTATTACTTCATTTAAGTTTCATTATTTGTAATAGCGTTTTGTTCGAATTAATTTTTGTTTATGCAACTTTACGGTTAGTGAAATAAAACTTAAGAGCAGATTGTAGCATCATAAGATTGGTCTTGGTAGCTGTGCCCCATAATTCCACCAAATAATTAATGTGCGTCATAATAATGGAATTACATTATTAAAAAGATAATAACACAATGGCTCCTCAGCAAATCATATGATGAAACTGAAAAACTTTTTGTAAGTTAAAGTAAAGTAAGTAAGTTAAAAATTTAACGCACAAACACACACACGCAAACACATACACACACACACACAAACATAAACACACTATCACACACACATGCACAGTTTTATGATTTCTATTTTAAATTTGTTTCTACCATAAATAAAAATATACATATACCTATTAGGTTTTTATGGAGTGTTTTAAAATTGTATCGAGGGTTGGAGGCCTGGAGCTCTGAAATACAGGTAGACTACTGCCTAGTTTAGACTCCAGTCTCCCACAGACACGTTAATGTATTTATATTAATAACCTATGTTTACTATGATCCGTTTGATGTTTGTGAAGAGAAATAAATAAATTATTATTATTATTTATATAGGTAGGTATTGAATATCTAACAAAAAGTGGGAGAGAGCGCACAATATATAAAAACTCTTTAATATGCCTAAGAGGAGGCCTAAATATTTTCTGTTTCTACTTTATTTATTTGCGTACTTTTTTCGTGAAATGTTCATGTCAGTGATCTTGATTGTCATAGCTTTGGATTAGATTATGCGCTTTTCTTATCATATCTTCAATGTTGTCACCAAAATAGGAAAGACAGATATCGTCAGCATATATCTCCTCTTAAGCCTATAATATTGATACCGTTAATGTAGATAAGAAACAGTAATTGCCCCAAGATCGAACCTTGAGGAACACCATAGGTCATAATCCAAGGTGAACTTCATGTCTTGCACAATTTCACTACTTGTTGACTTGAAAATTTCACCAATTAATCATACATATATTTCTCTAATTATAATATTTTTACAAACGATACCAAAATAATATTATCATACAGGATCGTAGGCAACAGGCATTCAGGTTGATTGATAGGCATAAAATCGGATCCGGTGTCTAATTGCTATTTGATATGCATCTTTAGCTGACTCGCCTATGGCAAATGATGAACATCAGGAAACCAGCCTAATTCAGCCTTTCTAGCATGACGTCGTACTTTAAAATAATTACTAATTTAAACAGCACCAAAATTTCAAATTAACTAGAATATGCTTTAATGCTTTGAGGAGCAGAAAAAGACATAAAGCTGGCCTAGAAATGCAAACAAGTAACGACATACCAATTAGCTTAGCCCTAAAGTAATCACTGTAAGGCTTGTATTGATACTAGGGATATTACGATCAAATTCCATTTTGAATTCCTCGCAAAGATCGTAACCATTAAGTTACGAAGTTTGACGTTCCATCTATCATCTACTAGTAACATAGTATTATATTATAAAGTTTTGACAAGTAATATACTTAGTAAACAGTTTAAATCTGATGTTAGCTTTATTGAAACTATGTTATCATTATGAAATTGTAAATAATGCTATGTAGCTGTACTAACACAGACGTGTAATTTGTTATTTCCCAGTTTTGTAGGCACAGCATTAGTACTTTAATTTCAAACAATATGTATAGTTACATTATTAAGTTTCATTTTCTTCCTTTATATATGTAATTTTTGTTATGGTTCATCCATAAATTAAATTATAGTAACATTTCATTGCCGCCCATGAAAAGATCTTTTTAAAGAAAATATGACTGATTTAGTTTCATTTTTAATTGTAATGTAAATATATACAGATAAAATAAAAATTAGCAAGACAAATTATCAATGTTTAACAAACAAGTCAAATTTTAAAACTCGATCCACTCAATGGACTTTCAATATGCTTCATTTTGTAACAAAAGTGCACGATTATCTTATCTGCCTTCTGTACTTTATATCCTTACAAATTGATTTCCCTAGAGTAAACATCAAATTTGCAACGCTTGATTTGCCTGTCAACTAATAACAAGTCTCTGGAGTATAACATTGTTGCCTGACTTAATAATAAAACAGTGAAGTTATAAAAAACAAAACAAAAATAAGTAAAAAAATTAAAGCTTTTAACTTGCTAAAATCATGAAATATATGTGTGTTTTCGGGTCAAATTATGGAACTAATTTTAAAGCAGTTATCCTCTACCGATTGAGATGAAATTTTACTTCCATGTTTAGTTTAAATAACAGTATATGGTTTAATAAGTAAGATATTTTTATTTGTCAAGAAGAAATCTCTCGGCTCCCTCTATTTCTCTCAGTGGTAGCACTATTAACTTCATTGTTACGAGTTACACGGACACCGTAATGAGTCTGATCCGCTCAGAGCTGGTTGTGGGCAAACTTTGGAAATAATTAAGAAATATTTCTTGAGAATATAAATTAAAAATATAAAATACATTACCTCCACTAATCTCTAATCGATATGATGGATTAAATTTATCGTCGCATCATTAAGCATCCACAAGTAGACCGATCTGCTTCCTGGAAAATATCTCGCTGACAGTGAAAAAGCAACCTTACCACGACTAAAAATTAGGTACATAATCAAGATGTTTTGCCTACTGAAATTGCAATAAATCTTCAGAGGCGACAAAAAAAGAGAGAAATGCCTAGACGGTATCCAGAAATGCAGCCTTTGGCTCGAAGCCAGATTCCCTAACAGCCAAACCGATAATTGCCCTTTGAATGGTATATTAACGGAAGCTTGGAGTTGATCCTACAGTAAATCCAATTTGCATTCGAGAATCTAGACTGTGTGACTTAACAAACTGTATATTTACGCCTATGTAAGCCGGCACATGTAAGTGAAAGATAAACGCGGTAAGTGAGTGTTCTGATTAAATCGAAACGTCGTCTGAGAAAATATCTTCTATTTTAAAGATAACCAAAGGCAAATGACATTATAGTAGGGATTCCAAGATTGCCATTATCAGAGTTGCATGGGGTAGTAAATAAGGTTAATCATTTGTAAGGCGAGAGTGGTTGGTGAGCTAAATATTTTTTCCATCAAAATAAAATAGAAAAGTGTTGAATATATTATAACAGGTTTATATTATGATTATGAGAAAGTATTTCCGTGTATTTATCCAAACAGATGAAATGTGGAATTTGGTCATACACCTATTTTATATCACTTAGCTCCCTGGATAAACATTAATAGAAATTTGTGTTGTATGTAGTTCCTCAGCTTACAATATTCAAATTACATTACTATAACCCTTAAAGATATTTATTTATTTATAATGGCACAATAACAGGCATCAGACAAAAAAAAACAATTCAGTACAAAAAGATATGAAAAACTATGGGCATGCCTGTGCCCAATTACAATTGTGCACAACATTTACAAACATAAAAAAAAACATCGAACAAAAAATTAAAATATCTTAATATTATATTATTATAACAGAGTTAAATACTATATTATTCATTTTTAGTGTTTAACACAAATTTTAAACAAAGACGAAGAGATATGTTTGACGATAAATGATACTTATGAGAACTTTGTCATTTTTATGTTAGAAAGATGGCAAAATCAATCAAGATTATCAATAGGATCAATTAGAACTTGTCTAATTTTCTTTCGGAAATAATTTAAATTGTCAATAATTTTTATAGTAAAATTCAATGTAAAATTGTCGAAAGAGTGAGTTTCCCCTAATATAAGTATAATACTTAAAAGGGAATACTCAACAACATGTTTATATGGAACTTGTAAGCATTAAAGAATTTTTTCATTATCATTTTCATTTTCAAATAAGCCTTTGGCTAGCATGTTGGTAAGAGACCACCATAACGTAGAGATGCTTGCGATACAAAAAATATCACTCACGCCGTGCGTTGCTTACCTTGACCATATCCGTTAACTTACTTACCGACAGACACAACACCACCAAAGGTAGTGTTAATTTACTGTAGTTTCATTAATTTACTATCTGATTTTATTTATTTTTTAAGCATTTAACTGCTAGATGTTTAAATCTAAAGAAAAGTTTACTAGACAAAATCCACGCGGACCAGGCAGCGGACGGGACTCGAACCCGCATCCTTCGCTGCAAGGCAGCGCCATCCTGCCTTGCAGCTGAAGGCTAGGAAAATTTCGACGCGGCTAATAGGGCCGTGGTAGCATAAAGGTCAGTGCATTCGCCCGGATAGCGAAGGATGCGGGTTCGAGTCCCGTCCGCTGCCTGGTCCGCGTGGATTTTTTTTCTAGTAAACTTTTCTTTAGATTTAATTTACTATCTGTCCCATCACACTTCTTACATCCTACAGTCAATGAATCTTTTAAATGAATTAAGTAAAGGATTCTACAACCGCAATAAAAAAAATACATAAAAAATTAGAGGTTGCAAAGACTCAGGTCTGCAACAAAAATGCTTTCTGGGTATTTTCAACTGATTTTAATGTATTTAGGTGATCTAAAAACAAAAAAAAATACTCAAAATATTCCAGAACATCAGGTTATTTTACAAAACGAAAAAAAAAATATCATAAAAATGGTAGTTTGGGCTAACTTGAAGACATAAAAAATTGGTAAAAAATTGTTTTGATTACTATTTTCAAATGTACACTGGCCATAACTAACATTAATTTCTAAATAAAGAACGCTCTGTGTGAGTTAAACTAACATAACTCATATATTTTATGTTTTAACCTGAAATGCTCGCTCCAATAGTGTAAAAAGTTACAGGGTAGAATTATGTGTTAACTCGACATTGTTTTATGGATCTTGGTTCAATATACTAGTGCAATATCGCCTGTACGGAAGTGTGTCAATTCATCTTTCAGTTTCTGTTGTATGTGTATTTGTTATATACTCAAAACAACATTTTCCAGGCCTCTCAGGGGCAAAGTTGAAAAAGGTGTTTTCGTTACAACAACAACAGGATATTAGATGGCTTATGGCTGACCCACAATTCATCAAAACCATGACGGATCCGCAAAAAGAAGTGTGGATTGGCTTTAAAGAGGCCAAAGAGAAATTATGCGTTAATAAAAAAAAACAACTACAAGAAATCGCCAAACAAAAATGCTAAAAGCATTTCAAGCTTTATGTTGCATAATAAGTTTTAAAGAACATTGATTTTTCATTCCCACCTGGACTACTTTCCAGAAAATGTAGGAAATGTAAGTGAAAGACAAGGTGAACCATTTCACCAAGATGTTAAAGAGATAAATAGATACCAGGGATGATGGAGCGTCTCAATGATAGCAGATTGCTGTGAAACGCTTCAGAGAGACCTTCCAGATGCTTCCTACAAGCAAAAATGTACCAAAAGAAGTCTTACTGGGAAAAAAAATGTGTTCAGTGCTTACTAATGAACGTAGTTTAGATAAAAAATAAGTTTTGTTACGTGGGTAATTAAAAAAAAATATAGTCTTTTAAATTTTATTTTTAGATTATAACTTGTTTAAAATATATACCTTTATTGTCAGAAAACTAGACGTTCTACGATAAAATGATCGGATTCAGCACACCCAAAAGCATAAGAATTACGCAAAAATACCAAAACAGCTTTGAATTCTATTTTTTTGTAGACTTGTGAGCTATTTTTCGATTTAGACATCCGTTTGTGAAATATTAAAAGTTAATGTGCAAATTTTTGTTCACTTAGGTCCCCCCGCCCCTCTAAAAGCTGAAACTATTAGCTATGAACTGAACTATAGCTGTGCTTTTAATGAACTTTCAAAGAATATTATGACAGTTAAGATAGATCAGTTAGTATAAGAGTAATAGTCATAAGGCGTTAGAAAGTTTTTTACCTTATAAAAAATATTTAAAAGAACACAATAAAAATGCCTCGCCCTTAGATTACAGAACAAAAAGCAGATGGAACGCACGGAACACACAAGTGCGGTCACCAAAGCACGGTAATATTATCTATACAGTATTGTGACTCGGCCCTGTCATTGAAATAACTGCCTACGGCCGAGCGGGGCGTATCCGCGCAGTAGGTAGCCTACAGTATTTTAAATGCATCTACATAATTGAGTTTCTTTCTAGTTTTGTGATAGTAAATATTTTATTTCATATGTAAAAAAAAAAGTTGAGAATGAATTAGGAAGTGTTACATAAAATACATGTTATTTTAAGTGCAATATTTAATAATAAAAGAAAAGATTTGAGACAGAAAAATATTTACGCCGACTGAGACGTACGAAACGCTTTATTATTAAATTTTATAGTATAGTAAATACGCATTCGTATGAAAAGTTTAATTATTGAAGAGTTCAAGCAACCAAAAACAGCACAATATCGACTTTTGTTCTTTGCCATATTAAATTATGTAGGTATCTACTTAATTCAATCAAATATTCACTGCTTAAAAAACAATTCACAGCGTTCGGTCGTCGCTGCGCGAACTCGAGTGGCGTAGGTATGACACGCTTTCCGACCGTTTGTATGAAGATAGAATACTGTATAGATAATATTACCGTGACTAAAGCAAACACAAAGTCAAAAGTAAATACTTTTTTTTTGTCTTTATGTTTTTTTTTTACAATGTTTCAACAAGGCGCCGCAGTTTTGATAATAACTCAATTTTCACGGGACGTATTCACAACACGATGCGTTGTACTGTACTGAAATGTAATTTGTGTAATTTACACTTATTGGATTATTCTGGAGTGTTGCTTGGGTCATAAATTATTGTTAGTAATTATTAATATTTAGTTAACATTATATTCGCGATTTGTCTTCATTCACTTGTTTGATTTGTCTTTCGCAGTAATCGGTCATTGGATGGGTGACCCAAAATTTACTATCTCGAGCTCCTCCGTACTTCGGAAGGCACGTTAAGCCGTTGGTCCCGGCTGCATCTACAGTCGTTAGTACCCGCCAATCCGCACTGAGCCCGCGTGGTGGGTCATGGCCTAATCTCCCTATTCCATCCATAGGGAAGGCCTGTGCCCCAGCAGTGGGGACATTAATAGGCTGATGATGATGATGATGATGAAACTATTCTAATTCGATATTAGTTCGTGTTAAGGATACTTCTCCATGGTACAGACACGAGTTTGACTTCATATTTGCTTCGGTGGCCATATTTGCGTGTTCCTTGCGTTTCGTCTGAATTTTATACTGTAATCTGAGGTCTCGCTTATTTTTTATATCTTTGGTCCCTAGCAGTACTATAGTGAGTTTTTAATTTAATTCTATGAATGTGCGTTTCTAAAGTACGTATGTATAAAACCATCTCTATATTCGTAATAAGAATATTACGACATGAGTGTAAACAAAATGTTTTGAGCAATTGATTTTTTGTTTCTGTTGTTGATGAGGTGGGGCATAGCGGATTTACCGCTCGAATTGGAGCGCCCGTCTGGGGAAGCAACCTTCACCTTACAGAAGACAGTAAAATAACACTACCTTTTGCTGGTCAACTGTTTTCATCCCGCGTCTTGTCTATCGTCTCTCGAGCGAAAATAAAGCCTTCCCTTATTGAATAGTTGACATTGACGCATGACGCTCCCTGTCGGCAACTCCGAGTAAATACCGCAACTCTACACTGACGATACTAGAATCTACAGTATCGACTTCTGTAGTGCTCGACTCCTGGTGCCTAGTTCATTTAAGATGCGACAGATGGCGTGCTACAAATGTACGTATGTTTTGGAAGTGGACATTATTTATTGCAGACACCGAGGGACACGAGAATCCATTAAACTTTAAGCAAACGAGCCTTTGAAAGGTAGCCTTGCGCTCAACGTAACGGATAACTCCATTTAAGGCATCTGTGTATCCGGAAATCATATTTTGATAACAATCACTGAAGTAGCGCAATGACGCTAAACGCAAGCTGAGAGACATTTGAGAAATAGGTATTTGGAAAAACCTATTGCTGTCGCGCATTGGCAAAAACCATGCGATATGAAATGAAATGAAAAGACTGACGATTTGGACCCGACCAAAAGTCATGGCCTATTGTTGAAATTTTGTTTTTGTTGCCCTAGACGATCGGCCCTACATAGAGGGCTCAGATATAGTGGGAGTACTTAACTAGGTGCAAGGTTGCTCCCCATATGTTATTTTTCCGCACTCAAGTAAATCTAAAAATCCCCGTTTGGGCTCCTCTACTATAGGGGGTAAGCTGCAGAGATGCCGTCCGATTTACGAATTGTAAATTATAAATTAATTGCTGTATGATTTCATCACATATTCATTGATTAAACATACTCAATAAGTACCTACTGAAATGAAATGTAATGAAATGAAAAGTCATTTATTCAGTCTAGGCTGTTACAAGCACTTGTGAAGGTCAAAAAGCTACGCAATCGGTTCGCAAAACTACGGCGGGAGACCTTGTACTGAGAAGAACCGGTAAGAAACTCAGCAAGGGTTGGTTTTTTCTCCCTGTATTATTGTATACAGAGTCGTCAAGTTGAAAAATGACTTCAGAGATACATCTGAAGTCATCAGATAGGGACATCAGCAGCTAATGCTGAAAATTGCATAGAACAACTGTAAAATCCGAGGTAAAAGTCAAGGAGGAACGGGAATGTTTGTATGGAAAAAAACATTGACCACCTCCCCTCTTCCTAAGCACGAAATTCGACAACTCCGTAATCGTAACGTCATCGTCAAATAGCTAATTTGTTCTTACCTCCGATAGGGGGCGCTGCTTAGTTTTCATAGAAACTTTGACGATGGGATACAATGACAGAGCTGTCCAAAATCTTCCGCCATAAGTAAATATTGAGTGAAACATCAATTTACAGTCATACATTAATTATAGTGCAACGCGTAACTAACATTAGGATTAAGTGTCGCCGCACACGGGCCACACGCCACAGCCACAAACGCCACCACGAGAAGCTAGAAGCGGCTACTAAAGTGGCTAAAGCGCGCGACAGCGGCCGACTAAGGTAAGGGAGAGACGGGTGGAGAATCGCGCGAGTGACGTGTGGCGGCGTTTTGTATCGGCACATTAAGTGGGTGGTGCGGGCCCACACGAAACGAGCAGCGACGATTTGTAGCGTGTGGCGGCCACCGGCGTGCCGTGTGTGGCGAGTTCATATAAAATGTATGAAAACTACATGAAATATGCCGGTGGCAGCGTTTTGTGGTTGTAGACGGGCCCGTGTGCAGCGACACTAAGAGATTAGGCATATTTTTTTTAAAAAATATACAAAGAACACATTTCGTATTCCAATTATATATTTTAGACAATGACTGAAATAAATATTTCAATTTTAATACTGAATTTTTAAGACACCCATTCCTTTCTTCTTACAATCTGTGGTTCTTTAAAAGACGCGTGAAGAAGCATTTCTGCAGGCCGGCAAGGTGAGAAGGGTTGGTGTGGCAGTTTATAACTGCTGCACCAGCTATCTTCGCGCCTGGACTTTGCCACCACTTAACATCAGATGGGGTAGAGTCATTTGTCTGCCTAGCTGAAGAAGGGCTAAAAAAAGTGTAGGGCTTACCTTAGCTATACGGCTTGTGTGAGAATGGTGAAGTGTCAAAGGGTTTTTTTTATGTTTAACAATGCCACTCGTGGAGCTCTTTTTTTTTTTTTTATTACGCAGGTAAAAAATCTTTTTACAGACGACGGCGCCTCTAAGGGGCACACCGCCGAACGGACCTCACACCTGGCTCCCGCAAGTCTTACGAACCCCCCCAGTGGATGCCCACCTGTGACCCCGCAACTTTTACGGGCTCTTTACGGTATAATATCCGCTTAAAAAGTCCTGCGAATACCTTCACTACTGCCTGATGCGGTGCCGCGGGATCCCCACTGGTGGGACTTCTCCGCGTCCCCGCACCTAGCAGCTTCCCGGCCTCGCCGGGGCTCCACGGCAGGGGTCTCCCGCGGTATTTCGGGGACCCCGCAGACGTGCGCAGGTGGGCCCGCGCGTGGGGACCGCCCCCCATCCGCTGCGGAAAGCTAACGCTCTCCGCCACCCTCCCCTTGTGGACAGAACCACATGAGGAGGGCCGCCGTTCCTGAACTCGTGGAGCCCTGGAACCTATCTCACCGACAGAAACACAACACCGCCAAAAGGTAGTGTTATTTTACTGTGGTCTTCTGTAAGGTGAGGGTTGCTTCACCAGACGGGCGCTCCAATTCGAGCGGAAAGTCTGCTATGGCCTACCTCATCAGGTGCAAATAAATACATAAAAATCAATTGCTTAAAATATTTTATTTACACTCATGTCGAAATATTCTTATTACGAATATAGAGATGGTTTTATACAGACGTGCTTTATAAACGCACATTCATAAAATTAAATTAAAAACTCAATATAGTACTGCTAGGGACCAAAGACATAAAAAATAAGCGAGACCTCAACTTACAGTTTAAAAGGCAGACGGAACGCAAGGAACACGCAAATACAGCCACCGAAGCAAATACGAAGTCAAAAGCGAATACAAACTCGCATCTGTACCATGGAGCAGTTAGCACGAACCAATATCGAATTAGAATAGTTTGCGAGTGCGAAATAGCCTCACTGCTGGGGCACAGGCCTTCCCTACGGATGGAATAGAGAGATTGGGCCATGACCCACGGCACGCCAAGCGGGCTCCGGGTGGATTGGTGGGTGACAACGACTGACGGACCAACGGCTTAACGTGCCTTCCGAAGCAGAAGGAGCTCGAGATAGTAAATTTTGGGTCACCAATCCAATGACCCACCACTGCAAAAGTTGCTTAACGTCAACAATAGCAGCCGAACGCGCTAACCACTTGCGCCATCGAGCTCCTCAAAGCAAACAAGTAAATGAAGACAAATCGCCAATGTAATGTTAACTAAATATTAATAATTACTAACAACAATTTATGACCCAAGCAACACTCCAGAATAATACAATAAGTGTAAATTACATTTCTAGAATAATTATTCATTATTCTATTAATTTTACTATCCACGTGTCACATAAAACAGAACGGATTATTTAACAGCAATAAGTTAATATTAAGTTGATTGAGATTCGTAGCCAACGCACTGTGCTTAATTTTATGGGATAATATCATCATTAGCCTATTAGTGTACCCACTGCAGTGGCACATGCCTTCCCTATGGTTGGAATAGGCAGATTGGGCCATGACCCACCACGCGGGCCCATTGCGGATTGGCGGGTGCTAACCACTGCAAATGCAGCAGGGACCAACGGCTTAACGCGCCTTACGAAGCACGGAGGAACTCGAGATAGAAGATTCCATTCCAGACTATTTTCAAAAAAGTTAGGGTTTCGTATGAAAACTTCGATTATGGAACCCGTGAAGAAAATACCAAATAAATAACCTTACATTGCATACGCTGTGGAAGTCATTGACAACAGAGCAAAGGGATGTACTGAAGTTTTAAAGAGGACATCAATATCTACAAAAAAGTCCACAATACCATACGTCTAACTAATACAGATATAGTTATATTTTTTATTATTTTTAAAGCATGTAACTGCTTGATGTTAAATCTATAGAAAATATAACTAGAAAAAATTCCACGTGGACCAGGCAGCAGACGGGACTCGAACCCGCACCCTTCGCAATCCGGGCGAATGCACTAACCAATTGTGGGTTGCCGATAATGCGAAGAGATGGCGCTGCCTTGCAGCTTAAGAATGAGAAGAAAGATTAGCATAATTGGTTAGTGCATTCGCCCGGATTGCGAAGGGTGCGGGTTCGAGTCCCGTCTGCTGCCTGGTCCGCGTGGAATTTTTTCTAGTTATATTTTCTTTAGATTTAATACAGATATGTCACAACCAGAGAGTCTCCTGAAGTTTCACCCGTTAATCTGAGGAAAAATATGGGGATATGCAATCGCGAACTTTTTTATGTAACTTTGGAAGGGGAGCAATTCCATCGTATATGATTTTTATGTAATTGTAACCGTTTACACACGCAACGGAAACTCACAAATGGAATATTTTTTCCTGTTTTTCCGAGATTTTTCACCGATGCTCCGCTCTTACTGATCATAGCGTGATATTATATCGCCTTTTTTATAGATAGGTCCGACAAATGACTCCACCCCACATGATGTTAAGTGAAGGTGAAGTCCAGACGCGAAGATAGCTGATACAGCAGTTCTACCTGCCACACCAGCCATCCTCACCCTGCCGGCCTGCATGTTGCTTCTTCATGCCTCGCCTTCAGGGGAAGGTGTGATAAGAGAGAATAACTCCTCAGAACACTCGCCTTGGTACAGACGATAGAACGCGCTTAGTGACGCTACGTCACGGCGTAATTGAAGAGGCTCAAGGTGTTTAGTCACCTCCTCATCGCCTATGATGCGGATCGCACGCCGTTGTAACCTATCCAAAGCATCGAGCAAGTACTTGGCGGAGTCATTCCAGAGGCGGGAGCAATATTCCACGCAGGGCGACTTGCGTTTTGTACAACAAGTACAGTTGATCGGGCGTGAAAAAACGCCGCACCTTGTTCAGGACTCCAAGTTTGCGTGAAGCTGTTTTGATCACGGTTTCGATGTAGTCCTTTGGATTCAGGTCTGAGCGAACTTCCATACCGAGCATGGAAATGTTGCTCTGTAGCGGTAGTGTTGTGCCCTGAATAGAGGAAAGGGGAAGGAATGGCGATGTTTTTGCCGTGAAAGCGCAAGCCTGAATTTTCTAAAGGAACGGTCAAAGTTTTCGTTGTTTATCATGAATTGAGATTAACAGATTCATCAAAACCGCAAAAAGGTCCCAATTCCGTATTTAGAGCAGTTCCTTGCTCAAGTTAAAGAATAAAGAGCTTATTTCACCAAGGGAGACATTAATCCGGGTGAAACCGCAGACAAGCGTAATATTTCATAGTAAATTGAATGGTAATATCACAAAGAAAAGCTTGAACAAATTTAAGCCGAAAGGTAAGTCATGACAGTGGGAATAAAGCGCCGGCAGTATTTTTATTTCTGTTGCTCAGTGGGAATTGCGACTTGAAGGTCTATTTTTTATCAATGTAAAACTTTGCAGGTACTTTCGTTTGTTCCAGTTTTGCCAGATATACCGCACCAAAATTCTTGTTTTTTGGTAAACGCTAAAAATGTGATTGATGAGTTAGTCATTTTTTTCTATTATAATGCTACTAGCAAACCAGTGAACCAAATGTTCACCAAAACCTGATTAAAAAAAAAAGTATTTAATTAATTGAGAACTTCGAAGATTTTGTGTGGTTCCGTTTGAAATTCGTGATTTCTCGAAAACCGGAAGTGCTACGTTACTCAAATGGTTTGTAGTCTTATCAGACTATTCTTAACTTATAACTTAAATATTCTCTTTATCTATCTCTTACGGTTTGGCCGCTGAAACAGCACCACAGACTGACGGACGGACTTGTCTAATAGATAAGAGATAAGTTATACGTTTATTATCAGATTTTTTATTGTTTTCATGATTGTATACTTAACCAGTCTTTTTACCTAATTAGAACCTTTGTTAATTATTCATCAAAAAATAATGTGTCACTTATTTTCCGAAAACAGTTAATTATAATTAGCTTATTTCACTTTGTGCCCATTTTTTACTAAACAACATAAAACAAAAATTTAATATAGAGGCGATTCATTTCTAATATTATATTTTTGATAGATGACCAACTTTGTAATATGCTAGTTTAATAATTTATCATTTTCTAACTTAAAGGAAAATTCAATAAATGTCCTAGCAACACTGAATGGGGTACTTCAATACTGAGGGAGGTGTGGAATGCGTGTCATTTAAAAGAGACGGAAATAGTACGTTTGTCTTTTTCTGGCCTAAAAGAGCCTGTTTATTATTAATAAACTGAAAGAATACATGTTTTTATGTCGTGTCACGTTTAAAAGTCATTTTGCTATTTTTTTATTTAAGTCACTTCAATTCTAAATGTGCGATACGGATTTCTCCGTATCCATACGGAATTTTAACATTCAAACTGTCAGACAGATAATAAGACTAAGTATAAGGATATTTATACGGAACTGTCAGGAAAATGCAAAGAGAAGTCTCTCTCTTAATATTCCTTAAAAAAATATTTTAAACAAAATAGAAAGTTTTAGGTCACTTTTATTTGTCATTTTTATTTTAGGCATTAATAAATGTTTCCGTAACTCTAAAATAATTTTATTTGCGGATGACATGAAGGTTCTAAAAGTGATTCGTAGTTCATATTGGATGTTATCCAATTACAACAAGATCTTCAGCAGTTTCAGCAATACTGTCTTCTTAATAAGTTGGATCTTAATGTATCAAAATGTTTCTATATGACATTCACACGAAAAACGCAAATAATAGAATCTAATATTTTTTTGCCGTTTTTTCCTCGATATGTAAATATAGTGTCTAATGTTGTGTAGGGTCTAATAATACTACGGAACCTTTTCGGCGTGAGTCCGACTTACACTTGCCCGTTTTGTAGTTCCATTTCCGATTTCGAAGTTGGTTCAAATATTTGTTTAAAACTTTTTTATTTGCCGTTATAGTGGTATATTATTTGCGACAGAAGTCTAAGCAATATTCAGCATTTACACAAACTGCAAAACTGTATCATTTGATATTATTTATCGTTTTTCAATATATATATAATTTGTTTAACTTTTTTTTGCTTCAGTCACTAATAAATCTTAAGTGTTATTATCAACATTAACAATTAAGAATATAGCTTTAAAATTCTTAAACATCGGTCAAAAATTTAAATAATTTCATGTTGCTGAGACTCTTTTACTCAGTATAGTATGTTCTAATAATACTTTACTCATCAAATTGAAAAAAACTACAAATCAAATTGAGTTAAATTTTAATCAAACTTTACATTTTTGTTTACCTTAGGCTGAATGAGAGTCATGTATTCCTACTTCATCTGTTCAATCTGGTGGTATTCATAATAATGTCTACCTTATCTACTTAATCCGGAGGTCCTTCGAAGGTTGACAATAGTTTAAATTGAATCTTGGAAACAGTCATTATTCGTGATGTGTGTGTGTTCTGAACTTGATACGTTCACCGCACTGGGTTAATATTTGTAATCGTTTAAGACGAACCGAAACAATTGCCAACGACTTGGTGCTCTACAAACAACAAACTTCACTACTGTAATACGGATTTGGGATAACTAACGTAATAATGTCGGGGCTACGTTAGTGTGCTAGTGTGCGTGTGTATCGCTAGTGTCCGTGTGTATCGCTAGTATGCGCGTGTATCGCTAGTGTGCGTGTGTATCGCTAGTGTGCGTGTGTATCGCTAGTGTGCGTGTGTATCGCTAGTGTGCGTGTGTATCGCTAGTGTGCGTGTGTATCGCTAGTGTGCGTGTGTATCGCTAGTGTGCGTGTGTATCGCTAGTGCAAGTGTATCCAGTTGTTATCAAACTGCAGGGTTGTCGACCGTCTTATTCTAAATCGCGGACGAAAGCTAGTCATGGTTCAAACCTAATGTTAACTCTGTCTTCTTTTCAGCAAACACAAAAGTCTTCTCTCCAAGCTTCGGGCATACGGTCTGCCGGCCCAGTTCCATTCTTGGGTAGCTGACTTCCTGCATGAGCGTAGAATTCGTGTCCTTACGGATGGTAGCAGTTCGCGGTTCATGTCAGTGAATGCCCGCGTTCCTCAGGGCGCCGTCTCTTTCTGCTTCATATCAATGACCTAATTCCTCTTGGGAATATTCATTGCTATGCAGACGATAGTACAGTGCATGCGGGGTATCTCGGACAAGCAGCTGCTAGGCAGGCGGTAACCAAGGAGAAACGGGAGAATCTTATCATTTAACTCAATCAGGCTTTGGACCACATTTCTGAATGGGGTACTAGGAATATGGTTGAGTTCAATGCTTAGAAAACCCAGGTCTGCGCTTTCACGGCAAAAACGTCGCCATTCCTTTTATGTCCTTCTCTTTAAGGCACAACACTGCAGCTAGAGAGCAGTATCACCATGCTATCGAAAGTGTGATAAAAACGGCTTCGCGCAAGGATTAACTTTACTCAAAGTGTTGTAATAAGACGGTTGGAGTCCGTAGCGCGTCACAACCCTCGCTTTTTAAACGTCAATATATTTTAAAGCGTTCCGTAGCTCAAAAGTAACAACGGTACCATTAAAATATCGCTTTGTTTTCCATCTGTCAACACTTTGTTTCATGAATTAGTTGAGATTATAAACTGAAATTAATATAAAAATAAAGCCTCAGGTCTACATTTTGCTATTCTTTGGAGCTGTTCAATCAATCTTCTAATTCAACGTAAATCAAAAGGCACGGCTTATTTTTATGATGCCATATATTTTGATGATCGCAATTTAATCGAAACCTATAGACACATAATTCTCATCAACCTAGATTCATAAAATTCGACGAGAAGCAGTGCTATGTAGAACAAGTCTGTACTTGTTCTACATAGCACTGTTTCTTGTATAAAGAAAATCAGAATACCTCAATACCCCGATGGGCAACCGTGATCACTTAGGTGAGCCGTCTTTTTTTCAATGGGTATGCTGTTGGTCCCAGATGACCTTTACAGCGTCACCGGGTTTGGGGACGGCGAGATCGGGCATCTCAAGCCGAGAATTGGCCAGTGCCTCTAGAGGTATTCCAGGCGGATGGCATCTCCCCACGGGGGGAGTCTCCTCTCCGTTTGGAGCCTCTAGACCGCTCAAACCTGAGGGGTTCGGCTCAAGTAGAGGGCGTCTCTGAGACTCAGACCTTTCGGCTCTAGTTAGCCGTTGTCGTGGGGGGCTGTGTGTGTTTTTATGTTTGTAACTCCAACACACAAAAACTGCTGGTCTAATTTGGATTAAAGGACCTTGGGCAAAAATGTATGGACGCTGCACCCACGTCCACCAAGGCTTAAACTACATTTGTTTGAAAGGTATTATAGTCATGATCATCTGTGCCAAAGCGCATCAAATTCCATCCCGGGGGTCTTTAGTTTTTTTAAGTTAAATATGTACAAGTACTATAACGAACGAACATTAATGAAACAAGGTAATTAATTTAGTTAGTTAGTTCGACCCTACATAGGGTGCACAGGAATTATGGGTACCTCACAAGGTGCAAAGGTTATGGTTAGGGTTCCCTTATGTTATTCTGCCGCGATAGAGTAAATCCAAAACTCCCCGCATGGGTTGGGTTTTTTTTAAACATTCTATTCGTTATAGTTAATTGTCTTCTATGTAAAACGGAGCGACCACAGATTACACAAACTTGTTCACGTTTGGGAGAAGACATGATTTCAGTTCATCCATACTAATTGACAAAACCGATAATCGTGTACCAATATCCACAGCGTGTTAGATCAAAATCAATCCAGTAGCAGGGACCGCACAATCACAACGAAGTAAGACGAGTCGACTATTTGCAACTGTAAGTCCTTCATCATCCGTAAACCGTTTTGAAATTTCTCAGTAAGAGCAAGCGCAGGATGGTCGGCAGGCTTTGTCGTATATCTAGTTGTATAGTACGATATGGCATCTCATTATGATTACTAATAATATAAAACGAAGGTACTTATATAAAATGAATTTATTCAGCTACTTAAATATGCCCATGTGTCATATCTATTGACTACCAGGATATTATTTACGGTGTCATATCTTTTGACTCCCAGGATATTTATTTTCGGTGTCATACTAAAAAGGGCTAGGTTTTCATAGATCTATCGATTCATACTAATTACATTGTTGGCGGAGCTGGGTGCGTTTTGCCCATTGTCCTTTGGTAAGCATATAGTTTATAACCTGGATTGAGAAATAGGATACTTTTCATTTTTATCCTGGAATTTTTTTATGTTCCTATTATTCGATTCTCAAAAAAACAAAGTTACCGCGGTCGAAGTCGCCGGCGGCCGATCATCATCATCATCAAACTATTAATGTCCCCACTGCTGGGGCACTGGCCTTCCCTATGGATGGAATAGTGGGCGGTGTCGACGCAAAGTTATGTAAATGGGTAAAGACCTATACCGTACGCATAGGTACGAGTATCGTATATCTGCGCTTTATTCATGGGTAACATTCGATATTAACATGAGCTTTATTACGATTCAATATGAACGAATTTCGCAGTGCTAGCGTGTACATTATTATGTCGTTGGTTGTGCCTTTCGAGCTGATAAGATCGATGGCAGTGAGGACGTGACAGAATTGCCGCGAGCCTTTACGAAATATGTCAATATAATGTGAGAAATGGGTAATATTAGTGACCTACTCACCTTTGACCCTTTTAATAAATATCTGCTATAAATAGTAAGTACAGATCTTGCCAAACTTCTAGTCTGCTCTGAAGTTGCTTCGCGTAGGTGTACAGTCGCATACACAGTCTTCTTCCAACTTAATACTTGTCTTTTTTTATTGCAACGCGAATTGTGCAGTGCTAGCTTATCATTAGGCAGACACCGCACCCGTAGGATAAGAGTGCGAAGACCCGGTCTACACACAACAAGCTATACTTGGTACAGGTTATTCCCCGCCCCCCACGACAACGGCTAACTAGAGCCGAAAGGTCTGAGTCTCAGAGACACCCTCTACTTGAGCCGACCCCTTCAGGTTTGAGCGATCTAGAGGCTCCAAACGGAGAGGAGACTCCTCCCGTGGGGAGATGCCATCCGCCTGGAATACCTCTAGAGGCACTGGACAATTCTCGGCTTGAGGTCCCCTTAGGATCTCGCCGTCCCCATACCCGGTGACGTTGTAAAGGTCATCTGGGACCAACAGCATACCCATTGAAAAAAAGACGGCTCACCTAAGTGGTCACGTTTGCCCATCGGGGTATTGAGGTATTCTGATTTTCTTTCTTTAATTGTGCTACATAGCACTGTTTCTTGTCGAATTTCATGTATCTAGGTCGATGAGAATTATGTGTCTATAGGTTTCGATTAAATTTCGACCATCAAAATATATGGCATCATAAAAATAAGCCGTGTCTTTTGATTACGTTGAATCAGAAGATTGATTTTTTAACACCTCCAAAGAATAGAAAAATGTATAACACGCTATACTTATATATTTTTTTTCTATTTGTAACATAGTATCCATGGGTGGTTATGAGTAGTCATGCTCTCTTAAAAATCCCTTCGGTGCTGTCGGGTGAGGCGGGTCGTTGCGTTCCCTAAAAAATGGTTGAGCGAAGCGATGGCTGGTTCATGCGTCATGCTCGTGAATGGGTGCTGCCAGCGGAGATGAGTCTGCTCTTGCTTCATTGGGTACTATTAATCGTTGTAGTAAACTTATAATCGTTAATTTTTTTTTGCCTTAACAGTAGGACACGGCATTCCTAAACTTTGTTAAACCAGTTTTTTTATATAGTCATAATTTTTATATTATTTGCATTATAATGGAAAGTGACTTTATGAGTTACCTCATATTGAAGACATTTTTCAATTTGACAACTCTGTATATAATACAGACAACAGCTAACTAGAGCCGAGGTCCGAGTCTCAGAGACACCCTCTATTTGAGCCGACCCCTCAGGTTCGAGTGGTCTAGTGGCTCCAGACGGAGGCAACTCCCCCCGTGGGGAGACGCCATCCGCCTGGAATACCTCTAGAGGCACTCGCCAATTCTCGCTTTGAGGTACCTTCAGGATTGCGCCGTCTCCAAACCCGGTGACGCTGTAAAGGTCATCCGCAACCAACAGCATACCCATTAAAAAAAACGGCTCACCTTAGTGATCACGGTTGCCCATCGGTGTATTGAGGTATACGACGACCTCCATGGCCGAGTGGTTTGTACGCCGGGTTTCATGGTGTAACCGACACGAGAGGTCCCGGGTTCGAATCCCGGTAGGGGCAGATATTTGTGTGATGAATACGAGCATTTGTACTCCAGTCATGAATGTTTAATATGTATTCCTATATAAATATACTTATATATGTATAGTACATGTATTCTATCCGTTACCCTAGCATCCCATAACACAAGCCTTACAGTGCTTACTTTGGGGCTAGGCTAATTGGTGAGAATGTTGGAAATATTTATATTTATTTATTTATACTGATTTTCTTTCTTTTCTTGTGCTACATAGCAGCATGTTTCTTGTCGAATTTCATGATTATAGGATAAAGCTGTCTGGAAATTTATGTTGCCAATGTAAATTATATTCAAAGGGTAATATTTAAAGCCCATATTTGAATTTAATTGTTTTTGCCGGGCGGCCGTGTAGGTGGGCTAAGATTATAACGCCGAGAGGTTGATCAAGAAACGAAGTCGTGTTTTGCGCTTGAAGTAAGAACCTTTGTAAGAAACACTTAACATGCGATTCGATACTTCTGCGTGTGCTCTATTTGAGTAATAAATGCATAATTTTATTTTTATGAAGCACATTAATAGTTCGAGGAGCTCGATGGCGCAACTGGTTAACGCGTTCGGCTGCGATCGTTGAAGTTAAGCAACTTTCGCAGTGGTCGGTCATTGGATGGGTGACCAAAAATTTACTATCTCGAGCTCCTCCGTGCATCGGAAGGCACGTTAAGCCGTTGGTCCCAGTTGCATCTGCAGTCGTTAGCACCCACCAATCCGCACTGGACCCGCGTTTTGGGTCATGGCCCAATCTCCCTATTCCATCCATAGGGAAGGCCTGTGCCCCAGCAGTGGGGACATTAATAGGCTGATGATGATGATGATTAATAGTTCTTGTATATAAATAGATTGGTTCTTGGATTATATAGCTATATCTTCAAAAATGGGTTACTTATTCCCTTGGTTACGCACGCCACAATTTGAGACCGACCTAATAATTTGTATTATTATATATTATTTATTTTTGTGGTTAACAAGATCTAAAGGTGATGGAAACTAAGTCACGGGCGGAAGCTTGCAGGTTATAAAGTTCAAAACCCCGAGATAAGCTTAAAAATATACGTTATTAGGAACTAAGTCGCGGGCGGAAGCTTGCAGGTTATAAAGTGCAAAACCCCGAGATAAGCTTAAAAATATATGTTATTAGGAACTAAGTCTCGGGCGGAAGCTTGCAGGTTATAAAGTGCAAAACCCCGGGATAGGCTCAAAAATATACGTTATTAGGAACTAAGTCGCGGGCGGAAGCTTGCAGGTTATAAAGTGCAAAACCCCGAGATAAGCTTAAAAATCTACGTTATTAGGTGTATGTACATATGATTATTGATGAAGACGAACAGCGAATATCTCAAGAACAACGAAATTAAATTAATAGATTTTGATTAGTGGAATCATGAAATAAATTTTTAGCCTCCATAATCTATTTTGATCGTGTAAGATGTACAGGGCCAAGGTTACAGCTTCATTTGTCTGAATTAGTAGTTAATAGATTAAAGCTTGTTAAATTATACTGTTATTTGATGTAGCACTTCGTAACTATTTAACTACTCGACAACGCTAAATCCCCTTAGGATCGTGTAGAAGTCGTGTAGTCTATTACGATATATTAAGAAAAACTTACTATACTCACAACGCCACTACAGCGGTAAAATTATTTCTAGCACGAATAAATCATAAATTAAATTATGGTCAACGATTGTAAAGCTCAAGCAATAAAGTAGTTAAAAAATAATCACTTTTATGAAGCTTTTTATTTTTATAATTCGCCGTCAAAATGATAGAAATAAAGTTTCAATGAAAATTTTATGTTCCTGCTTAATACGGGTCATGATAATATATTTAAATCTACTGAAGGTCCTATTGAAATCGAAAGCTATTTCATGTTTGGGCACATAACCTTAGGAGGTACAAGTCTCTTTCATATCATATTTCTGAAGAGGAAATTGTTAGGAGTCAGTATGAAACCCCCTTATTCCGTATGGGGGTGGTGTGGCGACTTTGCACCGCATAAAAGTTGGTCCATGTCGCCATACAGCCAGTGTCTATGGACATTCCGTAGGCACTGGCACATTAGAAATTAAGTTTTATAATTATGTTCTTTTTGATATTTTCTGTGGAATTTTTAATTGTCATTCTAAAAAGAGACTTCAGAGAAAATTTCGTCCATACGAATTGTATTTTTATAATTGTCAATATTTTCTAAATATAGTGCAGATAAGTTGACGTTTCGCCGTTTTATTATTCGATTCCGCTAGTGGGGAGCAGCGGTTAAACATTCTCCAAACATTCTATTGAAACATTCACTTTATATTGGAGTATACAATAACTCTCCTGTTTGTGACAATGTTAAGTAGCTCTGATTGGTTGGATTGTTTGATGTCGCATCGTTTGATTGGTTACAATATCAAACGGAAACGGCTCAGCACCGTTTATAACTTCGCCGTACAGATTATTGATTGTGTTCAAACACATAGGCGGATCAATATTTGCTGTACCTATATACAAGCAACTAGGCGTCTTCTGGTGGACAACTATCCTTCGTTTTTTATTAAAGGATATGGTAAAATTTTGTATTCTTCCCATCCTTCCCTCTCGCTCTCGCACTCTACGCCGCGACCAAGAAAAAGGGATAGCATCATCGGCGAAGACGAAGACACTGCATCGCGAACCGAGCTAGCTACCGCAACGAATATGTTTTCTCATTACCTACATACAATGAACTAGGCGTCTTCTGGTGGACAACTATCCGTCGATTTTTATTAAAGGACATGGTAAAATTTTGTATGAACGACTGCCCTAGCAATGTATAAATATGGCACATAGTAATATCTAATGCTGAAAGGCTGAATGTTTATAATATCTATGAAAAAAGGCTAAGGAACTTTTGATACAGTCACAATCGTAAAAATTATGAGAACTCCTACTATGCCATAACCTTACTTAATTTGATAAAAGATGTTGCCAATTAATTACAGAGCCATAAATTGCGCATTTTCTTAAGATCCTTCCTTCCATTTCTCTGATTAACACTACACAAAAAGTGTTTTTAATGCAAACATAAATACAAATAATTTGTTGTCATCGGCTTGACAGGAAGTATGTAAAGTTTTATTTTGTTCCTTTGTAAAAATCAAAGGATTACTTATCATACAGCCTTGTCTCAAGCGTGATCAGAATAATAAAATGTACTATTTTAGGCCTTCAGTGATTTGAGTGTTAGAGTTTGGAATTAATATTGTTTATATAATTGTAACAAATATTTTTTGTGTACATTTATTGTTCATTTATTTTGGTAAAACGGAACATTTTCCCTTTGAAACAGATATGAAGTCAATTTTGATACTTTTAAATATTTGATTAATTCATGAAAGTGGTTTAAGACTAATAAAGTCGTGATAATTAATAAAATAATATTATAATGTTCAGGGCTAGTGTGAAATAATTAAGGGCTAAGTTTCTTAGCCATTTCCTTTGTAGAAGACTAGTCTACTAGTTTCTAGTGCTAATTGACGAGATAATCACTCAGCCTTCTGGTTCATGGGGCGATACGATTTACGGTGCTAATTGATGTGCTGTAAGAGATTTTATAAAAAAAAAACACTAAACAGCTCGAGTTGAGGTGGTCGATCTGTATGTACAACAACCCTATCCCGGAAATTATGTGAAATATCCGAAGGCCTTTTCCTATGTAAGAATATACTTACGCAACACATCAAGTTCTATAACGATTCCGAGAAAATTTCCGATACCTCATCGGTTCTAATCCTTCGCAAACAGAAAAAGGATTATTTGTGTTTTTCTATTCCAATTATTTGTATGTCAACTTGAGCCGCTTGAAGAGCCGGGAAGGTTTTTAGATGATTTAGGACTATGGTACATATACATTGACGCCAAATTGTATCCGCTGCGTCAGGCGTCAAATATGTAACACTAGATATCATCATCATCATCATCATATCAGCCGTACGACGCCCACTGCTGGACATAGGCCTCCCCCAAGGATCTCCACAACGACCGGTCCTGTGCTGCCCGCATCCAGCGTTTTCCCGCGACCTTCACCAGATCGTCGGTCCACCCTGTAGCGGGTCTTCCCACTGAGCGTCGTCCGGCACGCGGTCGCCATTCGAGAACCTTTCCGCCCCAACGGCCATCGGTTCTCCTCGCTATGTGTCCCGCCCACTGCCACTTCAGCTGGGCTATTCTTCGAGCTATGTCGGTGACTTTAGTTCTCCTACGGATCTCGTCATTTCTGACTCGATCACGTAGGGAAACCCCAAGCATAGCTCTCTCCATTGCCCGCTGGGCGACCTTGAGCCGTCCTTTGAGACGTTGACACTAGATATACGAGTATGTATAAAGAGAGTTAGTGAGTTAGAGTGACGACCTCCTCCGTACGCCGGGTTTCATGGTGTCGCCGACTCGAGAGGTCCCGGGTTCAAATCCCGGTGGGGTCAGATGTGTATGTAATGATTACGAGCATTTTTACTCCAGTCATGTATGTTTAATATGTATTTCTATATAAACATACTTATATATGTACAGTATATGTATTCTATCCGTTACCCTAACATCCCATAACACAAGCCTTACAGTGTTTACTTTGGGGCTAGGCTAATTGGTGTGAGTTTTGGAAATATTTATTTATTTAGTGAGTGAATGTGTGGAAAGACTAAAATATTGTTGCATTCAAAACTTACAATATGCTTCCAATTCTAAATATGAGTCAGACCTCCGTCCCATCACAACTTATTTACTAATCATTTTGCATTTTCTTACCCCATGTTCTTGGAAAATTAGCCAATCCAACACTTCAATTCTACGACAGTTTTGGAAATTATCTTCTCCGTAATAGAGCTTCTACTATTTACTCTGAAATGTGAGCAGCTAGTACATTCTATATTTCGTCTGCTTACTGCGAAAACCAAATAAATGCACTTTTTTACGAAATTGAGCTATGAACACAGTTATACGTAAGTTTTTTTGCTTTTTCTTCTGGTAAAATCGGATAAATGATAAATCATACGGTTGCAAAGATAGCTAGGATGAAAACCTTATAAGTACACAAATTTTGGAAAAAATATACAGGAAAAACATTATAAAAAATCATAATGCACACGTTTCTTTGTTATTTTAATTCTTATTATTCCTGGCTATTGTAGGTACTTGAATTCTTTAAATTTATATATTTTATAGGTTGTTTTATTTATTAACCTCATAGTAAAATGAAAACAAAGTCCTTTACATCTTAACCAAATTTGTGTATCATTTTGTATGGTGAAAATAAATAATTATTAATAATTTATTTTATTTATTTATTAAGTTGAAATTAGACAATTAAGACGGTAAATTCCGAAGATACAATACATTCCCTAATTTCAGGCAAAACCTGATAAATGTACACCCTCCTTTGTTAAAATTCAATTTAAAACAATTTTTACTATTACAGCAGAAAATTAAGGTCATATCTATAAAGAAGGACATTTGTTTCAACTTTTTTCAACAACGATCAGCCTGTGAAAGATTATTATATTACTTTAAGAGGAGCCCAAATGTTTAAAATCGAGTTACTCAGAATGCCATATTCTGCACTTATTCGGTTTTCGCAGTAAGCAGACGATTTTTGTCTTGCTCTCCGGTAATAAAAGTCTCCAAAAATAACTCCGCCAGTGACACACCATTGGAGGGGCACGTTTCACACGAGTATCCAGATCGATATATAGGTTTTATATTTCCTACATTCTTGTAGGATCGCTTCCACATCGCTTCTGCGGCCATTATTCAAATTGCACGTCTCCTTGCTCACTTGGAATTAAGTACTCAGGGAAATTTTGTGCGCCGAGGCTGAAATCACATGGATAAACGTTGCGGTATTTCGGCTGTTACATTAGTTTTGCGCTGAAGTAAAGTGCAATTCTTGGAGATCTTTCGATGGATAGACTGTGACATTGGCAACGTACTTGTCGTGTATTATATGGGATATCGGTAATCGTCAATCAGTACACAGCCTTTTTTTTGAATGCGTCAAAACTCTTTGTGATCAATTCCCAATTCTTCAGCAACGTCGTAACTACTGATATGCCGATCTTGCTCCACTTTTTCAAATATGGCAAATCATACATTTTTCTAATTTAAATTTAAAATATCTTCTTTAAAATTAAAACTTTTTTATGATGTCAAAACCAACCAGATGCAAATGGTATAGCCATAGACATTTTATTACAAGTTCATACTATAATGCGAAAAGATTTTTTCCCCAACCTATTATTATTATTATGTACACACATCAAAAAAAGTTTGAGATCACTTGCAAAAGCTAATATATTTTCAAAATTTAACTCAATCAAGAGAAAACGTTTACGTCATATCATTTTTTATTTAAAAATACACTTTCTGAAATTAAAAATACACTAATATTATTTTTTAGTATAAAAAAATTAATAATTCAATCCTAAGGAGATTGTAATAGAACTTTGATAGAAAAAAAAGATAGTTTAAGCAAACTTAAAAACCTTTTATTAATAAGTTGTTGTTTACCTAATACAAAATAACTCCTCCTCTGGCTCGAACACATGCGGAGATCCTCCTGGGCATGCTGAGGATCAAGTTATCCAGCATTTCTTGTAACTTATCGCATTCTTGAACAGCAGCTTCGCTGAGCTGCGGCAGTGTCTGAGGTGGTGGCTGCTGGTTCCAAACAGCTCTCTTAAGAGCATCCCACGCGTGCTCTATTGGGTTTAAGTCAGGAGAACCGGCAGGCCAGTCTAACCTTGTGATTTCGTATTCTCGGACAGCAGCATTGATGTGCGGGCGCATTATCGTCAACCAGTACAAATTGGTACCCATGGTTTACTCGGAAAGGTCTGACGATTACATCAATAGCGTCTGTTTTGTATCTGTCTGCCGTCATGAAGCCTTGATAAAGGCGTTCTATCCCCAAGCAAAAGACCACCCCAAAAGGACACTGATTTACCGCCTTGCTGAACCGTTCCAGTGGCCGTTCTTTGTCTTTCAGAGTCTCCAGGTCTTCTCCAAATACGGACGCGTCGGTTATCTGGATGAGTACTGATTCGCGATTCGTCAACGAAGAGGCAGTTTTGCCAAATGTTTTCCTCCTAGTCTTCTTCGTTTTGCCTAGCCCATTGTAATCACCGTCACTGACGGTCCCGTGAATTCAAAGGTGCTCGCCAAGACCTCCATGCTCTTAATCCAGCCTTGTGTAAGCAATTCCGAATGGTCTGATTGCTAACTTCAAGTCCGGAGGCGGCCCGTATTTCTGCTTTTAATTTAGTGGCGTTTATTGTTGGGTCGCGGGATACCAGCAACATTATGTAGCGCTTCTGATCAGCTGTCAAAAGAGTTGGGCAAGTCCTGTGGGGTCGATCAGCTAAATTACCCATGCCGTGGTACCTCTGCAACGTGGTTACTACACAGGATTGGGATATGGCAACTCTGCGTGCTATTTCTCTCGCCTTTTTCCTTCAAAGTTACAATTCTGGCTCGTAAACATCTGATAATCCTCGTCGCATTTTTTAAATCACAACTTTCCGTGAAAAAATATTTTAAATTCGATAGTATTGACTAAGTCCGATTTCTGAATGAGTGTCAGCTTGGATTGCATGTCTTTTTGTATGGAAAAACAATTGCATTATTTTATTGTTTAAAGTTCTTATTCTAATTTTAAAATTTAAGAATCTCATTAGAAAAATAAATTACAAAAAAGTCTTCTGTAACCCAAATAAAAATCTATTTTTCAAAGTGATCGCAAACTTTTTTTGATGTGTAACTATATTATTGTTAAGTTTCATTAAAATTATTCAGTATTTTTTGGGTGAAAGAGTAACAAAGAATTATACAAACCTAAGATTGAAATTAAAAGCGCAATTGGTATAAATACCAATTTAAATCGTCGTACATCCTAATCATTAATATAAAATGGAAAATGGTGTAAGAAACCTAAACATGATTTTCGATTATCTAGACAATGATGCCCCAATCGTCAACTTAGTTTTTTTTTCCCCCACAACACAACGCCTAATTTTCCCTATATTTACTTTCGATTAGTATCATGTCCTTAGTAGCACTTCCATGATTAAGACGAATCGATGAAGGTATGAATCATGAAAATCGATCTTCGCGTTAGGTCTCTATTGAGCCGCGAGCGGGCCTGGAAGGCTGCCGCCTTCTTCTGTGAGTCGGTGATGACGCAGAAGGAGGCCGCGGAGAGGGAGCGGGAGGAGGACGCTCTAGCCGTTCCCCTCTGACGTAGACGGGTGGGCCGAAGAAGGCAGGCAGCCGTGACTGCCGGTTTTCATCGGCCCTAAGGTGATCTGGGCGCGGCTTGGCCGCCGTGTGCCCTTGGTGCCATTCGGCATAGGCCGCCCGTCTGGGGATTGCCTAGTACCCTAGCGCAATCCCCCAGAGGCGTGTCGCCCTGTCCACTCGTAGGACCGGGCCGGCCCGGGGGCGTTCCAGTGAAGTGGCGCACGCGGGTGCGCCGATCCTGAAACGCTCCACATGGACGTAGGAGGGTACCGGTGGGTTTTAGTGGGTAGGACCGGCGTTGTTCCGCGCCGGGGAGTCCCACACACGCCGCGCGCCCAGCCAGTTCGCGGTACAGTGCGTAAATGCATTTCCCATCGACAAAAAAAAGTCTCTATTGAGCCACAAAAACAAACATACATATATAGTAAATAATACTGTTAATAAACACATTACCCTAGCGTCACGCTTCGCGCTTTTGCATTGCGCAGTCGGGTAAAAGAGCACATTTTCTTAAATAAACATTCTTAGAAAAAATAGCTACTATCAATCACCTTTCAGCATCCCATTCATGCCATAAAGGAATCTACAGACAAAATATTATTCTTCCTAACCTGTGATTCTTTGTAGTGAATACGATATTAACAATATCGTTATCCGAATCATGATTCTGAACCTTGCCAAGCGTATTTAATGTGTAGCCAGTTGTGTATATATCATTGCCATTCTTTTCAGTTTGTTTAATATATACATTGATAGGAACACTATTTCATATTATATGGGAATGGGCGCTAATTCTGCAACACAGTTTTTGTAAAACTATAGCAGATTTAACGATTCATGATTTTATGTACATTGCACTTGTTCCAAATAAAGTTATTATTTGTTATTATTATAATTATACTCTCATTTATTTAATTTCACAGTTGGGTTTCTTATGAAATAGATATAAAAGTAAAATACAAAAACGTAAATACAAAAATAAATATAGTATGAAAAACCTAACCTAGAAGGCCACCAGCAGCGGAGCTAGGCCCAAGCTACCGGTGGTTAGGGCCGCAGAGAAAGAAACCGCCTGATGATGCGCGCCGTGTCCAGGAGTACTGCCTTTTGCATCTGCCCCTCGACCCAACCATCTAGCGAGAGGCTCTTTCGATGTTGGTCGAGACTCTTCGCTATGAGACCGTTCACACTAACGACTATAGGGACAATGATCGTCGAATCCACATCCCACAAAGCGGTTACCTCGTGGGCCAAGTCCAGGTACTTGCTGAGCTTGTCCTTCTCGGCCTTCACGAGGTTCTCATATTAATATTAGGTTATTATTGTTATTATTCTCGAAGCCAAGAAATAAGGCCTGAAATTTTCTAGATTACAACTGTCTAGTGATACTACTTGCTTGACAGATACATCTTTGGATGATGCTTAGGAACCGCAAAAACATACTTGTTGAGCAATATAAATTTCTAGACTCGCCATCGAGTTATATGTTGTGTTATTTATGAGAATAGAACAGTAGTACTCATTTCTTTCTATCCAGCTGGGATAGTAGCTAATTGCAAAATATAGATGAAAGATATCAGTACCGTTTGAGCTTCAATAAATCTCGCTTCGTATCACAAGGAAATTGGAGTTTCATTTCAAAAGAATAACTAGATTTTTTCTTCGAAAGGTGCGACTAGTTTATCCAGGTAGGTGATTATAGTGTAAAACAGACTTACAGAGCTAACTTTAACTTTAAACGTAAAAGGGAGCGTCCAAAAATGTATGGAAGCCTGCCTAGGAACCAATAACAACATGCGACATAACATTGGAATGATTTTTTTACGTGCTTTAACTTTTGATTTGACGGGAAGTCCCAAGGTGCTGTGTGAAAAAAGTTATGACGGAATAAAGCCAGACTTTATTCGCAAAACGATGAGTCGTTCCTATGCTCAGATATCACACAATAGAGGTGACAACACCCTATTGTCCGGCGCCTGTCAAACAAGTGAAATATAATGTCAATAACATCCCTGCTAACCAAAATATAACATATATTTTCTAAAGAAAAGTTTACTAGAAAAAAATGTGCTACCTACAATGTGAAGAGATGGCGCTGCCTTGCAGCTTAAGGCTAGGAAAATTTCGACGCGGCGAATAGGGCCGTGGTAGCATAATGGTCAGTGCATTCGCCCGGATTGCGAAGGGTGCGGGTTCGAGTCCCGTCCGCTGCCTGGTCCGCGTGGATGTTTTTCTAGGAAACTTTTCTTTAGATTTAAACATCTAGCAATTAAATGCTTAAAAATAAATAAAAACATAAATATATATTCTTGTCCTTACATGAAGAGACTGTATACGGCCTCCTATTGACCATACATTTTGAGGCATATTATACCAGTACAAATATGCTATTAGATCAAATCTTTTCACTTTTAAAAACAGGCCAAGGTGCAAATGCTCCGCCCAATCAGATTTGTACTCACAAAGTAAAATGTTTTAAATTATTTTCTGGCTGGCTTTATTGTTTCATAAAATTTTTCACACAGCGATTAGGGACACTCAGCTATAAAAATAATTAACGTACATATACGTACGTACGCATGTTGTTATTGGTTTTGAGGTAAAAACGCCCGTCCTCTTTAGTTTTGTCATAAAATACTATACGCTTTTGAGTAGTGATGAATAAAAAATAAATAAACATTTTCAAAATAAAGTAGATTGTAATACAATTTTAAAAGAGAACTTTATTCAAGGGACTGACTTAGATCCCGAAAGAAGCGAAGGATTAGAATACTGAGTTGCAAGATACAATGACCGAGGTGATTTTATTTAACGACTACAAGAGTCTGCTATTTTAATTTGTCTTGACGTTTTTATAAATATGTTGGTGTTGTCCTGATGAAGTAAAATCTTAACTTTCTATTTTACTAAACACAGACAGGTTATTTTCCATCATGATTTCTCCTTTACGCTGACTTTGGTGAAATTCATTGTATTTAAATAAAACTAGTTTTTACAGGTTAATGCACGAAACTTTATTTATTTATTGACGTTTCGTAGCCTTTACAGGCTACGTCGTCAGAAATTCTGCTACGTGGTATTCTGATGACGTAGCCTGTAAAGGTGTTGTATAAAGTTTCGTGCATTAACCCGTAAAAACTAGTTTTATTTAATGAGTGATGTGCGTGAAAACCTAAGAAACAAATATTCATTGTATTTGTTCATATTACCAAGGGTCATTATTATTATTGTAAAAAGTTATTTAAACGAAGAGAGTTTTTGGATATAAAATAACATAAATATGAAAGAGTATGAGATCAACTGTATAAATTACTGAGACAATGTTTTGTCAATTCAACAAGCTAACTAATTATTTAATTTTAAAATGACTAAATGGTTAAATATTAATCGAAATAAATATTTATCTATGTATTATTATCACTAATATCGTCATCGACTTGAATTACAAAAGAATCACACACATTGCCAATATTGTTAAAAGAGGCGAAGATAGTGCTAACAAAGAAGATTTTCTAAAAAAGGTTTGTCTATACTAATATTATAAAGAGGAAAGATTTATTGTTTGTTTGTTTGTATTGAATAGGCTCCGAAATTACTCAACTGATTCTAAAAATTCTTTTACATTTAGAATCCTACATCATCCGCGATGAACTCAGGCTATAGAGTATTAAATAAAACTAGTTTTAACGGGTTAATGCACGAACTTTATTTATTTATCGACGTTTTGCAGCCTTTTCAGGTCTGCATCGTCAGATAATCTATTCGCTATAGAGTATTTTCAAAAAAATTTGGGTTTCGTATGAAAACTTCGGATGTAACCCAACGTGTGTAAAAATACTAAAAAAATAAATTATATCGCGTACGCTGCGTAAGTCATTGACAATAGAGCAAAGTGATGTACTAAAGTTTTATAGAGGACATCTATATGTGGGATACTAAGAAAGTTTGGAGAAACTATAAAACCAACTGCTATGAAAAAAAATATGGGTGCGTGTACTTAAGTACGCGCGTGAGAAGTTATACTTCTTTTTGGAATTATTAAAAAATAGTTTTTAATTGCATGCAGATAATTAATTACAATAAGATAATAAAAGGATTGGAAAAGGATAGTCAACGCAGTCAATAAAGTTCAGTTTTAATTTGAAAAATTTAATAAATAATCAAAATATGCAATTTAAATCACTACTGAATAAAATTTATTAGCACATATAAATTTCGCATTTGTATAACATTATAACACGTGTTAAGAATATAGAAACTAGAAACATGTGGATAAATATTATAAATATGAAAACAGTGATCAGAGGCGACGAGCGTCCCAACATGTGCGACTAAGAGATCCTATTACTATTTTGTTGGAAGCTTTTTTTCGAGACTTACGAGTAATGTGCGGTTTAGCGGCCGACTTCATAGTGTTACTTTTCTGTTACAGTGTTGCGCGCGCATCTTAAAATTTCACTCTCATCATTTTTTCATAACGCGCCCGCGGCTAACTTCATTATGTTACTTTTGTGTTACAGTGATGCGCGCGCATCTTAAAATTTCACTCTCATAATTTTTTCATAACGCGGCTAAAGAAGTATAACTTCAAAAATAGTTTTATTAAATATTTTCAAAGAACTTTCCACCAGCCTCTATACAAAGTTTCATGCGGCTGACCCATTTTCATAACATTTTTTCCAGTCCTCTGCAGACGGCCTTCTCAAACGCGCTTCTTCCGGCGATGAAAACTTACATATATTTTAGGGAATAAAATGAAGTCAAACGGAGCCAAAAGGACTGTAAGGAGGGTGTCCCAAGACTCTGACTGGTGTGGAGTCCAGGAAGTTCTTCGTTTTGATCGCAGAATGCGCGGACGCGTTGTCGTGATGAAGAAGGACCCCGCGGAGCCCGGTGTTAGGTCGCTTGTTGTTCATTGCTGAAAAAACTTCTGGTAGGCATTTTGTGCTATACCATTCGGCGTCGATGCTGCTTTGGTCTCGAAGTGGAATCCAAATTAGGTACCCCGTCAAAGTGAAGAAACTAGCGATAAAAATTTTCCCTACGCTCCTCGATCGCTTCACTTTCATAGGCATTTTGAAACAGCCAATCTGTCTACTGATGCTTTGTTTCTGGATCGTATTGATAAATCCAGGATTCGTCAGCTGTCACAATGTCGAAAACGCGCCGTGACGAGCCTGCACCAAATTGGCAATTTGAAAACCTATCAGTCGGTTAGTCAAGCACAAGTATTTTGATTCATGAACTATTCATGTATTTTGCGACTGGTATTGTTCATTGTTTACCGATGAGTCACCGGTTGCGCGTTACGCGCGTAACGGAAAAATCGTCACACATTCGCCAGTTTACCCCCCCCCCCCCCAAAGTCAAGCGTGCCTAACGAAGTTTCACTTCAAAAATGGAACCCTTACACGATCACTTTGTTGTCCGTCTGATCGTTTGTCGACAAAGACCCAGTATCTCGTGAACGTGTAGAATTTTCGTATTGAAATTTAGACAAGGGTCTATGGTTCCTAAAGCTGTGTAAAAAACAAACTTCTAAGTTGAGACAATCAATTTAGAAATGAATGCTATAAGGTCGTTTTACCCTAACACTTAGTAATTATTTTCTTACCATAAAGTTTGAATATCATGTTTAATATATTCACTAATTCGAAATATTGTACGTAATCTTAAGTAAATTATGTAAGTGTATGAATGTTCAGTCTGTGGAAACTTAACTGGTTTATGAAAAAGTAATAAGTGTTATTTAATTGAATTGTGTAAAACTGCATGTTTCCCAAATGAAAATAAATAAATAAATAATATGTGTACGACCGATCAGCACCGAATCCGAAACAGCAAAGCGCGCCGTTGGAAATGAAAAGCCAACGACCGTTATTAAGTTTGAGTACCCGCGCATAACAATATTCGCAGTACCCACATATCTGCCATCTGGACAGGTTCGCAGATCGAACACCAGGTGGCGTCAGCGAGCTTATTGCAAATCCGAACATTGGTGATGTAAAAAAACTCACACAAAACGCCCAACCAAAGTCCGACTCGCACTTGACCGGCTTATTTTTGAGTACCTAGTCTAAACAGTTTTGGAGCAAACCGCAACCCTGTAAATTGGGCCCATAATCAATCCCGAATGACAACTACGCTGACCTCTTCCGTAAATATTCTCAGTTTTAATTAACGTCCGGCTGGGACCATTTCCCGAGTAGGTGAGTATTAAATTTTAAACATTTTGCTCTGAATAAATTAATTCATTCCGAATGCCTTTTGTAATTCAATAAGGGTTATGGAAAGGTTTGCTACAAATTTCCAAAGGCCTTTTAATTCGTTCGTTTTGCGTTGGTGCTATAAATAAATAATTCCTCTCCGAGTGAAACTGCGCTGGTTTTGGTTGTATTGCGTTTAGGTATTAGGTGGGTGAGGATTGAGGAGCTCGATGGCGCAAGTGGTTAGCGCGTTCGGCTGCGATCGTTGAAGTTAAGCAACTTTCGCAGTGGTCGGTCATTGGATGGGTGACCAAAAATTTACTATCTCGAGCTCCTCCGTGCTTCGGAAGGCACGTTAAGCCGTTGGTCCCGGCTGCATCTGCAGTCGTTAGCACCCACCAATCCGCACTGGGCCCGCGTGGAGGGTCATGGCCCAACCTCCCTGTTCCATCCATAGGGAAGGCCTGTGCCCCAGCAGTGGAGACAATAATAGGCTGATGATGATGATGATGATTAGGTGGGTACGCATAGAACAAAGTATCACACTATTGTGAAATTGTTGTTAAACTATGTTTTTTTAAATAAAACTAGTTTTTTACGGGTTAATGCACGAAACTTTATTTATTTATTGACGTTTCGTAGCCTTTACAGGCTACGTCGTCGGAAATACCTTCGAAAGACTTCTAGTCTTTTTTTATTCTATTTGATTCCGAAGACGTAGCCTGTTGAGGCTACGAAACGTCAATAAATAAATAAAGTCTCGTGCATTAACCCGTAAAAAACTAGTTTTATTTAATAAGTAATGTGCGTGAAAACCTAAGAAACAAATATGTTTTTTTGAAGCATTTAACTGCTAGATGTTTAAATCTAAATGTGGGTTACCTACAATCCGGAGAGATGGCGCTGCCTTGCAGCTTAAGGCTAGGAAAATTTCGACGCGACCTTCAGGGCCGTGATAGCATAGTTGGTCAGTGCATTCGCCCGGATTGCGAAGGGGTTTGAGTCCCGTCCGCTGCCTGGTCCGCGTGGATATTTTTTTCTAGTATTACTTTTCTGTTGTTTAACCAAAGAAATATGAAATCTTTTTCTTTAATATCATCTTGTTTCGTACGTTAGCAAAGCATTTGAAAAAATTGGGTTTACCATCAAAATTATAACTTTGGCGTGGTTGTACTTTTCTATTTTTTATTGTAACTATGCTTTATGATATGGAATGGATGGAATGCTATTTAAATTCAGATTTCCTTCATCTATTCATAGACAATGGTGCCGCTCCAGCCCTCCCCACTTTGCTGACCTGAACTCAATCAAATCCCCCCCCGCCCCCTCCCTCTTTTATACCTTTCTCACTAACAACCACGTCACCATAAAAAGGTCGCGTTATTCTGTTCTTCTCTTCTGTGAGGTAAAGATGAGTTCCTCAAACTTTGTTCTTCTCTATATCTATATTTTTCTTTTAGAAGAGCTCGATGGCGCAAGTGTTTTAACGCTCTCGGCTGCGATCGTTGATGCTAAGCAACTTTCGCAGTGGTCGGTCATTGGATGGGTGACCGAAAATTACCTATCCCGAACTTCTCCTTGCTTCGGAAGGCACGTTGAGCCGTTGGTCCCGGCTGCAACTGCGGTCGTTAGTACCAACCAATCCGCACTGGGCCGGGTGGTGGGTCATGGCCCAATCTTCCTATTCCATTTGTAGGGAAGACCTGTGCCCCAGCAGTGGGGACATTAATAGGCTAATGATGATATTTTTTATGTTTGAGCAGGCCACACGAACTGGCAGTCCACCTGTGGGTCAGTGGTTACTGCCACCCATGGACACTTGCAGCATCAAATGAGTATACCACTCATGCGTTGCTGGCTTTGAAGGAAAAGGTTCTTTATCTTTTTGACTCTCCATTCACAATCAAACTGTCTGTTCTTAAAGAAAAAAAAACTCAACTCGCTACAAAATTAAAAAAAAACCTGAAATTAGCGACTGTCGTGTGAATCCGGGGTATTTGGTAGTTTATGATGTCCTAGTATGTAACAACAAAAAAAAGGTTTTTTTTAGTTAACTCCGACCTCTCCCCACCAACCCTGGACCTCTGAATTAAAAAAAAAATGGATCTGATATCAAATTCAGATTCAGGAAAAAATGGTATCTATACTTATAATAAATCTGTAGAGATGTCAATTCTGTACATGAAATATATTTTCAAAATAACTATCAGGGGGTGATTAGTGATCGATACTGATGCCAAAAATGCAATCAGTAAAATTTTTGTCTGTCTGTCTGTGTGTATGTTTCTTATAAAAACAAAAACTACTCAACGGATTTTAACGAAACTTAGTACAATTATTCTTCATACTCCTGGGCAGGTTATAGTATACTTTTCATCACGCTACAATCAATAGCAGCAGAGTAGTGAAGGGAAATGTTGGGAAAACGGGAGAAGTTACTCCATTTTTTAAGCTTCCGTCATCGGTGCAGCCTTAATGGTTAAAATTACATAGAAATCATGTATGACGGAAATATTCTACATAAAATTGTCTAAAAAATATCCCGCAACAGCATATGTCTATCTTTTATGGTTGACTCACAATAACACGTGTAATTATATAAATAAAGTCATTCTTTATAGCACAAGCCTGAGAACAAAAACTATAGTTTACACTACAGCTCTACACCGAAGCGAAGCGAGGGCGGGCCACTAGTATTAAATAAATCAACATTTTACTAAAGGAAATATTTTCTAGACAAAATTGCTTTATCATTTTCTTTTCACAACTAGATCAGATTGAAAAGTCCTGCACACAATCTGAAACTCAATTGTTAGGTTGTTTGTATCAGAAGGGATGGAATCTTTAGAAATTAATAAAGACCAGCGCATTGGGGCGAGGCTATCTACGATGGATCGGCGTGTTCTTGACACAGCAGTGACTCCCATTAACCAGCTTTTGAACTACTCTTGAAAAATATTGCTGTGCCATTTTATCTTTACTTTATTTTTGATCTCGACTACGGAAATCTTTCTGAAGATCTTTCTCTCCATTCATTGGTCGACAAAGTATTATGTTTTTAATGATCTAATATACAGGGCGTCGCACGGCTACCTCACACAGAGGGAAAGTATATAAAATATTAAAGATAGGATATTTTACTGAAAGAGCTGCAATCACAGATTTTTTAAAAATCGACTGCTAAAACTGGGAATCAAACTCGTGAAACTTCGAAAAAAAAACACGACATATTTTATGATAACCATCGAAAGGGTTTATCATAAAGATTATTTTTTTTCTAGATTTTTTTTTTTATTTAATTTATTTAATCAAGCAATATTACAATTATAATACATATTATAGTGCAAACAAAAACCAGAAAGGTTTATTCGTGCACTACATTCACCGCTTTACATCTAGTTACAATAAATAAATATAGGTTGTCACACTGTAGTAACTATCATTAAATAACAATATTTTATAAAATAAGTGGGTATGTTGAAAATAACAAACATTGGCATGACAATTAATTTGCACTCGCACGAACTTATACCGGTTGGGTAAGTTTTTTTTTACTAGCTAAGCATACAAGTCGAAATGCAGTTATCGTGGATAAAGGATGCTCCAATTGTAATGATAAATATGACTTTTTTTAATGTTTTTATTTTAGGTTCGTTGTAACGGTTATTTTAAATGAATTATTTTTAATTTATTGATAAAGTGACTTTTTAGTGTGCGTTTTATGTTTCCTTTATTTAGTGCGTTTTTTATTTCAAATGGTAACTTATTTACTAAATTTGGAACAATGAATTGTAATGTTCGTTGCCCATATAGGTTATTTGATTTTGGAATTAATAATTTATTATTTGCAACGCCTCGAGTTAACTTACTATGAGATGAAACCTTTTGAATACCAGTATTGAAGAATTGTTCTGTTAAGATGTTATATTTAAATTTCTCCTGAACCGGCATCAATGAGCAATAAGAGAACAATACGTGATAATTGTTTTTATATTTCTCCATCACTTTACGAGGGACAATGGTTTTTAAAATGCGCATTTGAAGTTCATAGATGCGATGTAAATGTGATTTCGCAGTACGTCCATAACTACTCAGTCCATAAGAAATTATCGATTCCCCCAGTGATTTATACAAAAATTTAACAATATAGGATAAGGAATTTTATGTTTAAGTATAGAAAACTTTGCAAGAAGTGCTCGTAATTTATCACATACGTGTTGAATATGATCGGCCCATGTCAACCGATCGTCAATGATTAGCCCGAGGTAAGTTTGATTTTTTACAACTTTCAGTGCGTCGCAACAGCAATTAGTGTTAAAGTTATTGGTATGCAAGCAATTATGATTATGTGATACGAGTACTATAGGAGTTTCTTTTCTATTTTGACTAGTGCTAATATACATAACTTTCGTTTTACTGTCATTTAATACGAGTCCGTTATCATGGGACCATTTACAAAGTAGTGTAAAGTCAGTTTGCAACTTTTTAAGCGCCATGTTAACATCAGGGTCAGCAACAAGTAAACAGGTATCGTCAGCAAATTGGTACATTTCGCAAGTTTTAATGACGTTTGTAAGATTATTCACATAAGTAATGTAGTGTAAGGGTCCTAATACTGATCCTTGTGCTGTCCCTTCCGCCAAATGAATTTTATTACTTATTGCATCATCCACCTTCACCGAGTATGTTCGGTTTTGTAAGTAATTTTTACACCATTCCAATAAAGAACCACGTATCCCACTTTCCTCCAAACTATCAGCGAGCATATCGTGACGAAGTGTATCGAACGCTTTGGAGTAATCAATAAATACAATGATAACGTGTCGTTTGCTATCTATATGTTTATTAACAGAATCCGTAAAGTCAGAAAGTAGTTGTGAAGTATTTTTTCCGGGTTGAAAAGCCATACTGTCTTTGTGAAATTATATTATTTTTATTAAAAAACGTATATATTTGGTTACCAATATATTTTTCAACAATTTTGTCAATTGTGGGGAGGATCGTGATAGGCCTATAATTTTCATAGTCTTTATGACTGCCCTTTTTATATATCGGTCGAACTATTCCTGACTTTAACTGGTCGGGATACTGTCCTGTGACTATGCTAGCGTTAATGAGCTTGGAAATAGCTGTGGTTATTTTATCACCTATGCTTTTTATATCGATTGCCCTTATGCCATCAGATCCTGGTGCTTTATTTTTATTCAGTTTTTTTATAATATTATGTACATTATCTAATCGTGCTTTTTGATATTTTATTGTGACATTTTTGGGCATACTATACGTTGATCTGTCTAATAATCGAACATTACAATTTGATGAGATGGACTTTACGCTTTGATTAAATGTCTGAGCAAAGTTGTTTGCTATGTCAATCTTTTTACACGTACTGGTCTCAAATGCAGCAATTAATGCACTGTCAATGGATGTTTTAATTTTACCGGTTAATCTATTTAATAGCTGCCATAGAAGTCGGGGATCTTTTTTATTTTCAGAAATTTCTTTTATTGTTAATTCATTTTTAGTTTTTTGTATTAATTTATTTGCGTAATTTCTTGCCTTATTATATTTTAATCGTAATATTTTATTATTTGTGTCATTTTTCCACTCGATAAATAGTTTGTCCTTATAATTGCATGCTTTTATTATTTTACTGCTAACCCATTTTATATTATTTTTGCGAAAAGACCTAGAATTGTTTTTTATTTTAATTTCTGATTGAACATAACAGTTATTTATATTATTGTTAATAAAGTTATATATTTGGAAAGGACACGACATATCATTTGCAGCTTGCCAATTTATATTGTGTAAAAGATTAGTCAATTTTTTATAGTCTAATATTGTTTTGTGCGAATTGCACGGAGCATCCTGTATCCGCGGAGCGTGGCAAGCCAGCACAACCATACGATGATCAGCCAGTACGGTTCCGAGAGCGGCCGTGTACGTTTCTTGTGTGCGGGATCTCACGAATATATGATCAATGCAAGTTTTACTTGTCTTACCGTCTCTTGATTCAATTCGCGTGTAGTCGGATATCCCACACACAGATAACATAGCATTTTAAATGAAAGGAATGTCTTATTACGTGATAAAAATAATAAAGTGATATACAAACTGGAGTACGTATGCATTTCTTTTTGCACTCAGTTACAATGCGATTGGCTGAAATTTGTAAAAATAATAATTCGAAAATGGAACACATACATTTTCAAGCGTCTGTACCCCTAGCACGAACCATTATCGAATAGTTTGCGAGTGTGAAATGTCAATGTCAAATTTTGTATGGAAACTTATACAGCAGCGCCAGAAAATACGTACGTAAAAAATACGAGAACTAGAAATCAATACACATTTGACAATGACATTTCGCACTCAAAAACTAATCGAATTCTATATTGGTTCGTGCTAAGGGTACTGTTCTTTTTTTGTGTTTTTCATTTTAGTTATATACTGGGTTCTCTTAATACATTTTTACAAAGAGAATCTAAATACGGAAAGATATCTAGAAATACTTAATATTTTAAGATAGGTATGAGATCCATAATCTTCCTGATGCAAATCGACGAAATCTCATTTTCCAGCAAAATGGGGCTCATAACAGTAGGAGAACTGTTGAGTTTCTTAATGAACACTTTCCTTCCTGGATCGGTTCTTATGGAAAAATAAGATGGCCAGTGAGATCCCCAGATCTAACCCCACTGGACTTTTTTTGTGGGGTTACGTAAAAGAACCAACACATTGTCTTACCGGTTCTTGTATATTATACAAGAACCGGTAAGACAATGTGCAGGAGTTACAAAATTATCTCAGACGTATTATTACGAACATTCACCACGCAAAGATAATGATATCGACAGGCAGAGAAAACATTAATAGAGTGAGAATTTGCATACAACAAATCGGATCACATTTTGAACATTTGATACATTAAATTATTATTTTATTATTACTTTTTCTTGAATATTTTTTAATAAAATGTGTAATTATATGACTTTTCTTTCATTTAAAATGCTATGTTATTTAACAAAAAATAATTGTTATGATTAACTCTTTCGATGGTTATCATGAAACATGTGTTTTTTTCGAAATTTCACGAGTTTGATTCCCCGTTTTAACAGGCGATTTTAAAAAAATCTGTGAATGCAGTTCTAGTTATAATTAAAAATAAAATTATGTCTTCTTTCGGTAAAATATCCTATCTTCAATATTTAATATAATACTTTCCCTCCGTGTGAGGTACCCGTGGGACGCCCTGTATATGATGATTTATGAGGTAAATTAATAAACAAATAATAAGACTGGACTAATGACGCAGTGGCAAATCTGTTTTCATCTCCATACTTTCATTAAGCGCAATGTTAATATTACCATGTGTCAAATAAGATCATTTCAACGGCTGGTTAGTATTTTGTTTATGCCTTAATTACGAGACATAAAAGTCCAGGAGCTCTACTCTCTTTTTCCGAAACGAAATTTCGGCAACGAACGAGTTTTAAACGAAATTTCGCCAGTGACTCTATTTCATCTTCGAACATGCACATAAAGTTCGGAATCACAGATAATTATCGTGAACGAATGGAATGAGTTATGTTTGTGAGTTATTTTTGTCTACACTTTTTAGATAACGTTTTTTACTTCAAAACAATATTACTTTATGACAAAAATTTTGATTACATTAAAACAACCTCTTTTGACAGTGTTAGCCAACTAATTTGTAGAGTTAAGGTATATCAACCTAAATTTGTCGTGTAACACTTTGAAGAATTGCCAATACAATAATAATAAAAAAAAACAAGTTATTTGTAAATTTTTCATACTTAATAATCTGGCTCACGCTAAGCAGCCCTAATAAAAAAAAATCTAGATGTAATTTTAGGTTTAATTTAGACAAAAATCCAAAAATGAAAATAAAAAGGTAACACTTTTCATTTCGTCAATTTGAGGTTGAAATTTCGAACAATTATCTGTCAAATTCAACTTTTAGTTCGAAAGTTTTGTGAATTAGAGTAGGCTTGGAGAATTCAAATGTCAAACTATTTTCGGACGAACGAATTTTCGAAATGAAATAGAAACAGAGTAAGGAACGTGCGAATTTCGATCGAAATTTCGTTTTCCGTTGAAATAGAGTAGGCCTCCAGGTGTTGCTGTATATTTTGCGAAACTATTGTTTTGTGTCCATTAATATCAGCGGGCAATTTAACCACAAGCAACTTCGCCATTAAACTATTAAAGTTCACCAAGTGTGGCTCAACAAAGAGGTTTTACGTCAATGTTTCGCACCGCTTAAGTTGATCATAACAGACACATGCGGCTTAGAATAAATTGCTAGAGAATGTCAAACTTTTACCCTACGCAGCCCCCTTTGAAGTTAATGTTATGCTAAACCTAAGTAAAGGTTAAATACCTTAATTTTGTGCGGAGAAATTTGAAAAGTTCTATCGACTGTACCACGGCGAGTGTTCTGAGGAGTTATTCTCTCTTATCCCACCTTCTCCTTTCCTTCAGAGGACCGCGCGCGCTGGCCTACGTTGTCGCCGTCTAACTATGGCCACAATTCCAACGCGTACAAAGAAATTTGGTGACTCATTTCTTTGTCGCACTATCCGTAAATGGAATGCTGTGCCCGCTCACGTGTTCCCTCCCTCTTACAACCTGGGATCCTTTAAAAGAGGCGTGAAGAAGCAACATGCAGGCCGGCAGGGTGAGGATGGCTGGTGTGGCAGGTAGAACTGCTGTATTAGCTATTTTCGCGTCTGGACTTCACCTTCACTTAACATCAGGTGGGGTGGAGTCATTTGTCGGACCTATCTATAAAAAAAAAGTAAGTACAAGGGTAGTTTAAAAATTACAACTCAGAAGGATTCGTTAGAACTGCTTCTAAACGTACACAGTGATGAGAAAATAAATAATAAATAATATTTTGTCTCTTGTTAATCGAATAAGCGTATTCTTAAGTATTCTGTTAATATTACCTCCTTTGTATCTCCATTATGATCTGCAATAAATGAATTGAATTGAATTGAATATTTACTATTGCTCCTTGCATTTTTAAAATTGACAGACATGCACTACACTCGTATTCAGACGATACCCTATGCATATCGAGTGAGAAAGGAGCGCTCAAAAAAACATAGCTATCAATATTATATCTTCACAGACTGTCAAGTTTGTATCTTTTGATACTCAAATTAGTACTCCATTTCCAAGTACCCGCCTTTTAAAATCAAGATTCGCACATGAAAGGGATTGGTGCGTACACTTTGAGAAACTCTGGACTGGACAAATGAAAGCCCGTCCTGACCCGCATCAAGCAGACATGGGCGATTAATTTGGCGCAACACGCGCTTGTCCTGTCCTGTTTTCGTAATATGTAGAGTAGGTAGGTACACAGACATGAAATCCTATGATTATCCTTCAATATTATAACATAACCGGAGTAGTAATAATTTTTATTTTTTAAAGCATGTAACTGCTTGATGTTTAAACCTAAAGAAAAGATAACTAGAAAAAAATCCACGCGGACCAAGTAGCAGACGGGACTCGAACCCGCACCCTTCGCAATCCGGGCGAATGCACTGATCATTTGACATTGTGGATTACCTATAATGCGAAGAGATGGCGCTGCCTTGCAGCTTAAGAATGGCTAGAGGAATTTCGACGCGGTCCATGAGGGTCGAGGTAGCATAATTGGTCAGTTATCTTTTCTTTAGATTTAAACATCAAGCAGTTACATACTTTAAAAAATAAAAATTATAACTATAATTGCTATTTCTTCTTTCAAATGTTTAATACTTATAAAAGTATTCATTTGACATTGTGGGTTACCTATAATACGAAGAGATGGCGCTGCCTTGCAGCTTAAGAATGGCTAGAGGAATTTCGACGTGGTCCGTGAGGGCCATGGTAGCATAATTGGTCAGTGCATTGGCCCGGATTGCGAAGGGTGCTGGTTCGAGTCCCGTCTGCTGCCTGGTCCGCGTGGACTTTTTTATAACCGAAGTATTCTTTAAATTTTTGATTAGTAATAGCAGTCGCACTTCATCATCATCAACCTATTAATGTCCCCACTGCTGGGGCACAGGCCTTCCCTATGGATGGAACAGGGAGACTGGGCCATGACCCAGTGCGGATTGGCGGGTGCTAACGACTGCAGATGCAGCCGGGACCAACGGCTTAACTTGCCTTCCGAAGCACAGGGGAGCTCGAGATAAAAATTTTTTGGTCACCCATCCAATGACCGACCACTGTGAAAGTTGCTTAACTTCAACGATCGCAGCCGAACGTGATTACCACATATATATATGTTAAATAATTTTATTTACATAATATATGAACATAATTATCGCCTTGCCATAAATAGTAACACCTGGATCAAACTCCCTTGGACCATTATGTATGCCTTCTCGGCCGACCAGAATAAAAATCAGGATATCTGTAAAATATTTTTTTAGAAGCCGCATGAAAGTAAAATTCTCGCAGATTCTCTTAACGAAAAAGTCTAACCAGCTAGGAAAAACGCAAGTCGCTATAAACCCATTAAAAAAATATTTATAAGTTACAATATAAAAAAATATTTTTTAATATTTGTTTCTTAGGCTTTCACGCACATCACTCATTAAATACTGTAAAAATAATCTAGTCTTTCGAAGGTAGCTCGACAAAGTAAATAAAAAATCATTATTCTGACGATGCAGACCTATAAAGGCTACGAAACATCAATAAATAAATAAATTTCGTGCATGCAACTAGTTTTATTTTTATTGTGACACCATATCATATGTACAATCGGGTGGTAATAATGCTCGTTAATTACAACCACTACTACACTTCCATTGACATTAATATAAATCTATGTAAATGTAAAATGTAAATATCTCCAACACTCACACCAATTAGCCTAGCCCCAGACTAAGCACTATAAGGCTTGTGTTATGGGATACTGCCGAACCGCTGAGATGAGCTTTTTATGCTCTGTTGCTATAAAATAATTGTATAATAATTTTAGCGTTGAGCCATGCTGTATTCCAGAGTGCTTATTTGAATACTCTATACACAGTGGTGGTCGTATAATTAGAAACACTACCAACGTAACATTATGTAAGATACTTCGCCGCAATCTTTTCTTTGGAGTTTACTTCTTAAGAATCGATTTGCATATATAAGGGGTCCGGTATGAGAAAAATGTGGGGAGTAAAATCTATCGATGAATGACCTCGTTACGTTTTTGGTGCGCATCCTATGTCGCGCAACTTTGACAAACAAAGATGACGGATTGACATTAATAAAAATTTTAACTGAACTGAATTGAGATATTGTTTCTGATAGAGCAATGGGGACAACGAGGTATGGTACAACCATTGATGCGGTATTTTCAAGATTCGTGAACCACGTATCTACGAACGTCCATGTGTCTTATTTTAGTTACCATAAACCACTTGTCACTGTAATTAATAATGCAGGCAATATTGATTTAATTAATATTTAAAAAAATGATAATAGTCTGATAATAATAATTACATAATTTATTAACATTCCTAATGATATATTTATGCACATCTGAAATTGACTATTGTAAAAAGTTTAATGTAAAATATTTCGTCGATTAGTTATAATAAATGTATATGAAATGAATAAATATATATTTATATATGTATATTATTTTCATTAATTTGTTAATTTACCCTTTCATACAGTATCAATCTTTTTTAAGTTAAATAAACTCTTTTTGCGTCTGGTTAGACTATCGAACTTAAGAAGTAAACTCCAGCCGTACGTCGGAGCTGACACACACATTTTTTTTATTATACAATCAATAGGGCAAAATTACATATGTTCAACGATTTATCATTTATTAGAAAAACAATATAAATCTCATTACACAAGCGCAGTTTCAATATTAAATTACGGACAAACATATAAATCAGTTTTAAGGTATGAACAATAATGGTCAACTTATTAGGAACAAAAACAGAAAAGTATAAAAAACAATATGTTTTTAAGTATTAGTAATTAGTTTTGTTACTCACGAAATAGCTACCATCCACAGCCTAACAATAGTTATAATTAATATTTAGTGGCATATCCCTTATTTTCAATAAAATCACTGCAGCGAAGTGGCATTGATTCAATCAATTTCATACTTTGCTAGGGGGATTGAATCCTAAGCTTCAAGAAATGCTTCATATAGTTCGTTTTGACTCGTGTTACGTAGTGTTGCCGAATTATCGATATTACAACTATCGATAGGTTACATCGAAAATCATGTACCCTATCGATAGAATCGATACAACCGATAGTATCGAAACTATCGATAGCTCAGAACAAGGCAATACTATCGATTGAGTGCAATACTATAGATACTATCGATACTATTGTAGTTCGTTAATAATAACCTATTGATAGTATCGATACTAGCGATTGTTTTAGACTAAAGTTTTTACTGGCTAGCCTAAAACGGATATACACAGTTCGCTAACGAAACATTTGACGCTATTAGCCGTGTGTTGCTCCTTGTGTATTTATAATTAAAGACATTGTTTACAGGACGTCTAACATAGTGCTTTCCATAGGAATTTACCATATTTATTTTTGTTCATCTTTTTTTTTTTTGGAGTTTACTCCTTAAGAATCGATTTGCATATATAAGGGGCCCGGTATGAGAAAAATGTGAGGAGTAAAATCTATCGATGAATGACCTCGTTACGTTTTTGGTGCGCATCGTATATCGCGCAACTTTGACAAACAAAGATGACGGATTGACATTAATAACCATAAACCACTTGCCACTGTAAATAATAATGCAGACAATGTTGATTTAATTAATATTTAAAAAAATGATAATAGTCTGATAATAATAATTACATAATTTATCAACATTGCTAATGATATATTTATGCACATCTGAAATTGACTATTGTAAAAAGTTTAATGTAAAATATTTCGTCGATTAGTTATAATAAATGTATATGAAATGAATAAATATATATTTATATATGTATATTATTTTCATTAATTTGTTAATTTACCCTTTCATAAAGTATCAACCTTTTTTAAGTTAAATAAACTCTTTTTGCGTCTGGTTAGACTATCGAACTTAAGGAGCAAACTCCAGTCGTGCGTCGGAGCTGACACACAAATTTTTTTTTACATTAAATAGGCTTACGCTTGACAGCCACGCGACTGTTGAAGAGCGACGTAGCAGCCTAAGGTGGGACGCGCTTGCCTAGAAGAAACCGATTCACTAGCGACTTGAAGAGCCCCAGACCTTAGGTGACTGGAAACAGAGATTCCGGCAAAGAGTTCCACAACCTAGCTGTTCTGACGATATAGGTGGAAACAAACCGATTAGTACGAGTTTGCGGGACCTGTACGGTATATCTGTGGCGTTTTGCCGTCTCTCTGGTGGTTCTGTGGTAAAAAGGTGAAGGTTCATCTGAAAATAACACTTATTTTCATTCTCGTACCGTCCAATAAACATATTTTTAGCGAATAATAATCGCTTCTCTCCGTGTTGCTTGGTAAGACAAGGTTTCACAAAGTAAACACTGTAAGGCATTGGTTATGGGCTGCTAGGCGTTGCGCCAGTAGATGATAGTTTTCTGTTGTCTTTGACTAACTCACCAAAAGTGATGTAACACTTTAAATTTCTCCATTAGACCCTCTGTAATTACCTGTAACAATGAAAAATCATTTTTATTGCAATGTTATAATGATAAATTAGAATAGGCTACAATTTTACTATAAAAAACGGGTACCAAACCACAAACTGTTTTTAGGCAATCCGTCAGCTTTAATTTGAAAAATTAAATAAATGTTCAAAATATTCAATTAATATCACTACTGAATTTAAGTTATTAGTCCATATGTAATTAGCACTTGTAAGTAACTAAAACACGTTGTGTCTATATAGAAACTAGAAACATGTGGATAAATATTATAAATATGAAAACAGTGATCAGAGGCGACGAGCATGCCAACATTGTTTTTGACAACGCGATCATCTTATGGAGCTCCGTGGATCGTTCAAAGTACCTTTCGAACAGATGTCTAATAATGGTGGATTATTAACCAGTAAGTGGTTAATAATCCACCATTATTAGACACTAACATTCATAACGCGCCCGCGGCCAACTTCATGGTGTTACTATTGTGTTACAGTGATGCGCGCGCATCTCGAAATTTCACTCACATGATTTTTTCATAACGCGCCCGCGGCCAACTTCATGCTGTTACTTTTGGGTTACAGTGATGCGCGCGCATCTAAAAATTTCACTCTCATAATTTTTTCATAACGCGCCTAAAGAAGTATTACTTCAAAAAAGAAAAACGAAATGTGTATGTGTAAGAGAATTTTTTATATGTATAATTCATGAATAATATAGTAGAGAAACACTGATAATTATAGCAGTTTTTTAATGTAAGGTCGTAAATAAGCACATTTTTTTGCGCTTACATTGCAAACGATGGTTGAACCCTTACAGATAGATCAAAATAATGTACTACAGTATTGTACACCTTAAAAAGGTGTACAAAAAAGTCCGCGATGGTATATGTCTATCTCTTAGGGATAACCCACAATAAATATTTTTTATCCTATACTTTTTACGAGAAATAACAGATTATTTACAGAAGCGATTTTCAGCAGTATAACATTCATCCTTATCCAATTAAGTACCTTAAATACATTGTGCATTTAATATTGACCAATTTGGCCCTTTAACGCATATTATTTAAATGAATATTTTCGAAGATATTACAGATTTAAAATGCAGGGACATAGGGGTTCCGAAACAACCGGGCGGGGGGCCTAGCGGCGCGTGCCTATTAGATGATGACTAATTTTTTTTTCTTCGTTTATCGGGTAGATTATCAAAAAGTATTGGACACGTATTTTTTCTTTATTCACATAATATAAACATTGCAGAGATATATTGATTTGAAAAGTCGCATGACGTCACGTTTGAGTACACTTATAAGTGAAAATTCACTCAAAAGTGACGTCACGAGCCCCTACTCCCAAACTTTGACGCGCTATAACTTTGTCATTTTTTGGTTGATTGCCCAAAGAAAAAATACATGTCCATTATTTTTTGATCATCTTACTGACGGACTAAATAGAATTTCGTTTACTGTACCCCGTCATCATCCCTAATAGGTATTAGAAGAATGTCATCTTTATATATAAAACTCAAAGGTGACTGACTGACATAGTGATCTATCAACGCATAGCCCAAACCACTGGACGGATCGGGCTGAAATTTGGCATGCAGGTATATGTTACGATTTTGATCAATTCTACCATTATCATTAAAGTTTGTATGAAACTTTGTCAATTTTAAACCGATCGGGCTGAGACTTTGCATGCAGGTATAAGAAGAACCGTAGATGAATATCATTGTGTATAATACAAGCCTGAGAACAAAAACTGTAGTCTACACTACAGCTCTACACCGAAGCGAAGCGAGGGCGGGCCGCTAGTTTAAGAAATCATCATCATCATCATCAGCCTATTAATGTCCCCACTGCCGGGGCACAGGCCTTCCCAATAGATCAAATAGGGAGATTGGGCCATGACCCACCACGCGGGCCCAGTGCATATTGGCGGGTGCTAACGACTGCAGATGCAGCCGTGACCAACGGCTTAACGTGCCTTCCGAAGCACAGAGGAACTCGAGATGAAAGAATTTTGGCCACCCATCCAATGACCGACCACTGCGAAAGTTGCTTAACTTCAACGATCGCAGCTGAACGCGCTAGCCACCTGCACCATCGAGCTCCTCGTTTAAGATATACGTGAAAGTAATAAATATGGGCTCAGTGGCCATGACGTCTTTCGAATAGCGATGAAAAATACAGCACTTGTGAAAACCCTTCACAAATTGGCTGAAGCTTGTAAAAAAAATAGTTTCACAAGCTTCAGACAAGAAGAAAAAAGGTTTGGGGGCGTACAACACATTTGATCTTACGGGTTAAGGGAGGTCACACGTAGCGCAGAACAAATAAGAGTCAAAATTAAAGTTAGGTAATTTTCAGATTGAACGGTGACAAAAGAAATGACGGACCTATGACCAAATAATGTAATTTTCAATATATACGTGTATTTATCTGTATATATATATATAAAACTCAAAGGTGACTGACTGCCATAGTGATCTATCAACGCACAGCCCAAACCACTGGACGGATCGTACTGAAATTTGGCATGCAGGTAGATGTTATGACGTAGGCGTCCGCTAAGAAAGGATTTTGATCAAATCTTCACCCAAGGGAATAAAATACCGAAGCGAAGCGTGGGCGGGCCACTAGTATTGACATAATCTCTTATCTATTAGACAAGTCCGTCCGTCCGTCCGTCTGTGGTGCTGTTTCAGCGGCCAAACCGTAAGAGATAGATAAAGATAAATAAAGATAATAGTCTGATAAGACTACAAACCGGATTTGAGTAACGTAGCACTTCCGGTTTTCGAGAAATCAAGAATTTCAAACGAAACCACACAAAATCTCCGAAGTTCTCAATTAATTAAATACATTTTTTTTGGTGAACATTTGGTTCACTGGTTTGCTAGTAATATAATAATAATAGACGTGTGGGGACAAAGAAAGAGGAGATGACGGGAGCAGAAGAACGAGATTTTGATGGAGACCAGGCATTCGGGTTGGAGAGTTGTGAAGTGTCAGAAGAACATGTTGTGTCAAGTGTGAAATTTTATTGTCAAGTACTGAAAGTATAGGAATATTCAAATTTTGGCCTAAAACAACCAGTTTCAGGTCCAGGTAAAGAAAGGACGATTTTACGACCTAATTTCACAGTAAAACACATATAAATTATCGAATTTAGCCAATCGAACTTTCTTTTGTATTATTATTTAATTTTAGTAATCAAATTAATGGTTTCCTAGCTTTGAACATGGATTTTGGTTTCAAAATTGTGATTTGTCCTATTACTTTGTTGAATAATATTGAATTTAAAGTTTAATTTTTGAAGTTTTAATTACCCAAAGTAGAGGTTTTTCTTTAGACAGATCTGTTTTCATCTACGTCTATACTTATAATAAATCTGTAGAGAGGTCAATTTTGTACATGAAATATATTTTCAAAATAACTATCAGGGGGTGATTAGTGGTCGATACTGATGCCAAAAATGCAATCAGTAAAATTTTTGTCTGTCTGTCTGTCTGTGTGTATGTTCCTTATAGAAACAAAAACTACTCGACGGATGTTAACGAAACTTGGTACAATTATTCTTCGTATTCCTGGGCAGGTTATAGTATACTTTTCATCACGCTACAATCAATAGCAGCAGAGTAGTGAAGGGAAATGTTGGGAAAACAGGAGAAGTTACTCCATTTTTTAAGCTTCCGTCGCGTATGCAGCCTTAATGGTTAAAGTTACATGGAAATCATGGATGACGGAAATATTCTACATAAAATTGTCTAGAAAATATCCCGCAACAGCATATGTCTATCTTTTATGGTTGACTCACAATAACACGTGTAATTATATAAATAAAGTCATTGTTTATAGCACAAGCCTGAGAACAAAAACTATAGTTTACACTACACTGAAGCGAAGCGAGGGCGGGCCACTAGTCTTTATAATAATTTAAAAGGTGTAAAGTTTAGGTTTAATTTTGGCGTTGATACAAATCTACTCTGAATTAAACCCAAATTCATTGTCACCGACGGGTTTAGTCCAGATAAAGTTAAAGTCTTGGAAAAAAAATTCTAATATCTCATTGATTCTTTCATTCAATTATTGATCATAAAACCCTTTTGGGGTTAGTAATTAAATTACACAATAACGTTTATGATCCTATTTTAGTGGGTAAAGGCATCTGACAAACTGGTTGGGGCAATGTATTTTACCTCAACCGGGAAAAGAAATACGCAATATTTCAATTCAAAAAGATAAAAAAAAAATTAATGTATAAAAAAGCAAATGTTAAAAAAATAATAAAGTGCTATATAAGTGGGGTTATATATAAAATGCAACATAATAATGCGTGCACGCAATAAAACACATAAAAATATTTGCAGTATACGTCATTTTATGGTGATTGAGAATACATTATCTTGACTGTTTATCAGAAATAAAATCAAGAACCTGTTTGGAACACCGACCTGAATGATCGCTAACCACAGGGCATGTACAGGTTTTTGTCTGCTAATAACCTCATGCGAACAGGTCGCAAACAATTAAAGACTCGATATTTAATTGCCATAAAAGGGAATAACTACCTTTAATCATCAAAATGGTAACCTACCGGTGGCAGCAGACTTGTGAAGTCGGATTCTTCGAAGCTTATAAGTATTAAACGGAGTTTTGAATATAAGTACTTTCGTAACAAACACAACGTAAAGGACTTATATACATTCTTGACACAAAGATATTGATTATACAGGTATTTTAATTTAATAACTAGACGATCGCAATTTTGTTTATTATTAAGATTATAGATGACATTGGGGCGATTGAATCACCTTTTTTTGGATTAAATAACCTCAGATAGCCAAATAGGTCAGGACATCTATTTGGGTAGGCGCGTATGGGGCCTATCTGTATTTTCTTAGTAGATTTACCACAGCACTTACTTATTCATTTAAGTTAATCCCATAAGACACTAAATATCCTTTTCAGTTTGTGCCATGACATGGAAAGTCACTTAGCACCAGGATACACTCTTTTTAGATTAGGCTTAGGTATTATTTATTCATCTCAGAGATGTGACTGTGACTAGGATACCCATTTTAGACTTTGCCGAGACGTTATTTATCCATCTCAGTAGCTCTATTACGAGTACTTATATCTAAGAATGAAAACACTTATTCCGTTTCCCATACTATTACAGAAAATTATAATAATAGTATCACAATGAATTTACATCTACGCCCGTTTTCAAACTGCCATCCATCGAATCGATATCAAAGGCAACCAAAATCTAATCTATATATATATAAAACTCAAAGGCGACTGACTGACATAGTGATCTATCAACGCACAGCCCAAACCACTGGACGGATCGGGCTGAAATTTGGCATGCAGGTAGATGTTATGACGTAGGCATCCGCTAAGAAAGGATTTTGATCAATTCTACCCCCCATGGGATAAAATAGGGAATGAAAGTTTGTATGAAACTTTGTCAATTTTAAACCGATCGGGCTGAGACTTTGCATGCAGGTATAAGAAGAATCATAGATGAATGTCATTGTGTATAATACAAGCCTGAGAACAAAAACTGTAATCTACACTTCAGCTCTACACCGAAGCGAAGCGAGGGCGGGCCGCTAGTTTTAAATATATCTAGTAGTTTTAAATATGAATGGCAATCGTAGGCACTAGGAAAGCAAAGAGGCTGTAACGCTGCGGACTTTAAATTCGTGAAAAAGTCACAGACGGTCACACAAAAGAAATTTAGTTATTTCTGTATAAACAAGGTAATCACGATTCTAGTTATTTACTCAAGTAGAGTCTGTGTGGAAAGAGAAACCCAGCAATCTGTAAAACGTCAACGTTTTGTATTGATACGGATTTGTTTGTTGTTGTGATTTCTTGCGGTTTTTTGTATTTAATCATGTCTAAAAGGGGTAAAACCTTACAAACACGGTAGAATAGCACTACAGCGCCCTCCAATCTAAATCCCATTCTCTTTACGCACAGACTCTAACAATATACGTATTTCGCTTTTAAGCTTTGAAATATGTTTTACATTCAACATGAACACTAAACGTTCGAATATATTATTTTTCAATACGTGTCCGCATTATAATGTAGAATTGTAGATGTTTCACATCAAAACGATGGCATCACATCGCCACAATTCGGTGAAAGTAGCGCTTTACCTTTTGAATTTAAACCTTGTTCCGCTGGTATAAAGCTCATATAGAAAGGTACTTTCATAAATTGTTTGCCATGATAACACAAAGGTTCCTCTAAAATAAAATGGCTTTTTGTTGGAGCTCAATTTATGAGAACACTGTATCTCTTCCAAATTACACGTAGTAATTAGAATTCGTCAGATATTTGTTAATCTCCGGTACAGATTGGTTTTTATTGTCTTTTATAGGTGGTAGATGAAGCTAAGAATTATTCTCCCTTATCCCACCATCACCTTTTCTTCAGGGGACCACGCACGCCGGTCTCCGTTGCTACCGACTTACTGTGGCCACTATTCCTACACGAACAAAGAAATTTGGTGCCTCATTTTTTTCTTTGTCGTACTATTCGTAAGTGGAATTCTTTGCCCGCGCACGTGTTCCCTCCTTCCTACAATCTGGGGCCCATTAAAAGAGGCGTGAAGAAGAATTGTTGCAGGCCGGTAAGGCAAGGGTGAAAGAAAGAAAGAAAATAATTTATTGGTTATACAGCATAGGTAGGTACATTAAAACAAAACAGAATATATAAAAAAAAATGTGTGCGTGTACTAGTGTACACACGTAAGAAGTGAAACTTCTTTATGGCCTTATTTTTCGAAAAATGATCTACATGCAACTTTCCAGAAATTGGTTAAATAAAGTTAAATTAGATAAAGTTTAAACAGAAGGATTTTGTTATCATAGACATGAATACAAATTACTGCCTATGAAACTGTTATGATTACACGGCTCAGTAATCTAAGGCACATGTTCCACCTCCGACGATGAACGATAAGCGAGTAGAAACTAGAAACGAATTGGCAGTTCTGAGTTAAAATGCACGCGCACGGCTTTTGACAGCCAAGCCAGCTTAACCGAGCGAGTATAGCTTAGCGAGTATCGCTGAGCGAGTATCGCTGAGCGAGTATCACTGAGCGAGTATCGCTATGCGAGTTTGGCTGAGCGAGTCTTATCTTTAATAACTATTGTCACTCAGCTACAAACGAGTAGAGAGAGTTCTCGCCGGCGACAGTGTGATCATTCAGCTATCAACTATTAATATAAAAAAAGATGGCGCGTAACGGAAAAATGTGACGCGTAACCGACAAATGTGACGGTAAATTTTTTTCCAACGCCGATAAAGAAGTTTCACTTCAAAAATAACATAACCACAAATAAAAACAAGAAAACTAAATTCAGATGCTGCTGTGCATGGCCAACAGGTCGCTGTCTCAGCTATGCTGATTTTCAGCCGATTTTCTGCCAGCGCCTAGTGATGCCCGAAACGCCAAAAAAATTGCGACTACACATACTCGCATCTTGTACGAAGTACAAAATGCGAGTGATTTTAAATAAAAGAATAAAAAAATAAATAATAAAAATAAAAACGTCAAATAATAAATTTTGTTCTATAAATAAAATGAAATAATGAATAACACCACGGGTGGTGCTGGGGGCCAATCGCCTAACGGAAATGCTTTGGAAAACGCTAACGCTTACGATTTTATATTGTTATTTCTAGCCGCCTGAGGTATTCAAATGCCTCGCGCTCTTTCTTTTTCTTTTGCATTGGTAATAATAATATTAAAAAAAATGAGCGTGAGGTATTTGAAAACCTCAGGCGGCTAGAAATAACAATATAAAATCGTAAGCGTTAGCGTTTCCCAAAGCATTTCCGTTAGGCGATTGGCCCCCTGGTGTGGCAGTTTATAACTGCTGTACCAGCTATCTTCGCGTTTGGACTTTATCACCACTTAACATCAGGTGGGGTAGAGTCATTTATTATGAAAAAAGAGATAAATTACCTATATTAAATTTACCTATATAAAATTGTACACTCACTCCTCGACTCACCGTTTCTTACCTCAACATAGGGTATTTGCTCTGCAAGTTTATAAGAACAACACGTCCTTTTATAATTCAATCACAAATATGTGTCGATAATACGATAACCTGCATAGGGATCATTCGTCCTTGTACATTTTATGAAGTCGGCTTCTTGAATTTCGGAAAGAAATCCAACGATTAATACTTCGTTAAAAAATGTTTTTTTTTGTTGTTTAATTGTTGAAATTCGATTTATATATTTATCTTTAGTGTAAACTTCAGCCCATTAAAATTTATCATGTTATGCCCTCATATTTAGAGTTACACTTTGGTTTTATATTATTGTAAATGCTTTGTTTTTTTTAATATAATTGTAACTTGTTTTGTGAGCTAATAATAAATAATAATAAAAAACGGGTATAGATTTCAGGTTTGTATTGGAGTGCTTGCCCGAGAGAAAGGAACCTTCACAAAACAAAAGACTGCTCAGTAAAGAAATGAGGTGGGAGCACAGAACACAGAAAGATGTTAGAAGGGCCTTGCGGGCGGGGCAGGCGCGCCACAGTTAGTTGTGAGCAAATGCTCATAACTTGACCAAAACTTGGCAACGATTGCTTTGTTACGATGGGGTCTGAGTGCCGATTGGTTCGATTGTTTGATGTCGCGGCGTTTGATTGGCTAATATCTATTAGGTGTAAGTGTAGTGCGGGCGAGCCGGCGACATCGGTTCCCGTACAAAAGGTCTCTGAAGTCCCTTCTAACCTCTTTCTTTGTTCTGTGGGTGGGAGCTACGCGCTGGCTTGCCATCCATTCTCCTCTTTGACTCCGTCTTACGAGTAAGAGAGGAGGCAGGCTAGGTTTTTTCCATACAAACATTCTCAACTGATTCATCCTTGGTTTCTATCACTAAAGAAATGATTTTCATACATAAAATATAAATTCTATTATTCTATGCTCCTATGTCCTTCTTTTTTCAATAACTTGTGTTTCAAAGAAACTAGAAGCTCTCAAAAATGCTAAAAGTAAACAATTCTTAAATAAAACTAGTTTTTGAACTTTATTTATTTATTGAGATTTCGCAGCCTTTTCAGGTCTGCATCGTCAGAATAATGTTTTTTTTTTATTTAATTATATATTATATGAAACGTCAATAAATAAATCAAGTTCGTGCATTATCCCGTTAAAAATTAGTTTTATTTAATGAGTGATGTGCGTGAAAATCTTAGAAACAAATAAAAAATTCCTTATCACCGCTAAAGATTTATTGTGTGATTTAATAAGCATTAACAAAAAAATAAACAAAATATAGAAGCTTAGTATAACTACTTATTATTCTATGGGTAAAATTTCTTTTACATATTATGATATCTTATTTTCGAGGAGGAAATTGTCGAGTGTGTAACCTCAAATTTTGTTTTTTTTTTTTACCCAATTTTCAGCGTTAGTTACTGTTGTCCCTATCGCACGGTATTTACCAATGCGCGACAGCTAGAGTTTGTTATCAAATACCTATTTCTCAAATGTCTCACAGCTCGCGTCCGCTCTTAAGCGCAGAGAAGATATCAAAGAAAGAAAGAAATTATTTATTGACCCTATAAAATTACAAATAAAAAGCATAGATAACAAACCGAATAAGGTCAACTAGGTCCCTGCCTCAGCACAATGCTACAACGACACCAAGGCCGCTGCGGCGCTGATATTCTGGCAGGGCCTAAGGTTGACGTGAATAAAAAATTAATGAACGACACAATCACGATTAACAATACCACAAACAAAAAAAAACAATATAAGTAAAAAAGAAAAAAACATATGTAGAGGCTGAGTATTTTTTTTCTTTTCCTTTGTAGAGGCTGAGTATTTTTTTTTCGCGACAGCTAGAGTTTTTTTTCAAATACCTATTATCAAATGTCTCACAGCTCGCGTCCGCTCTTAAGCGCAGCGAAGATATTAAAGAAAAAATTATGAATAAAAAGCATAGATAACAAACAGAATAAGGTCAACTAGGTCCCTGCCTCAGCACAATGCCACAACGACACCAAGGCCGTTGCGGCGCTGATATATCTAGCAGGGCCTAAGGTTGACGTGAATAAAAAATTAATAAACGACACAATCACGATTAACAATACCACAAACAAAAAAAAACAATGTAAGTAAAAAATTAAAAAAAATATGTAGAGGCTAATTTTTTTTTTCTTTTCCTTTGCCTTAACGCTAACAACAATAAAATAATTAAAAAATAAAATTTGTTAGTCTCAAGTCTGTGGAAAGGTGGAAAGATAGTTGTGCATGACTAACTTTATTATTTTAGTAATAGAAACTCAATAGGGGTGATGACGGGGTACAGTAAACGAAATTCTATTTAGTCCGTCAGTTAGATGATCAAAAAATAATGGACACGTATTTTTTCTTTGGGCAATCAACCAAAAAATGACAAAGTTATAGCGCGTCAAAGTTTGGGAGTAGGGGCTCGTGACGTCACTTTTGAGTGAATTTTCACTCATAAGTGTACTCAAACTTGACGTCATGCGACTTTTCAAATCAATATATCTCTGCTATGTTTATATAATGTGAAAAAAGAAAAAATACGTGTCCAATACTTTTTGATAATCTACCTGATAAACGAAGAAAAAAAAATAGTCATCATCCCTATTATTGGTACAATATATTACGAGGATAACTTGTCATTTTTCTATTGTGGTTGTTAAGCAACTCGTCTAAAACAGAGTTTATAATTAATATGAGGCTGATTTCATATCAAACTTTTCCTTAAACAATAGCTCTTTAATATACTAATGTAACAATTCTGAAAGTCTACCCAAGGACGTCTAAACCGCTAGATCGATTTGTTGTATTTTGATATCTAGATAAAAGGGAATCTTTCATGCCTTTTGTAGCGACATGAGGCTGGGATCTCAATAGGGAATAAGAGTTTGCATAGGAAATAATTATTATCCAACATACGCAAAGTGCTCATATAAACTTGAAAAACCGGCCAAGTGCGTTGCCTGTCATTACCACAATATATTTGACCAGGAGTCTTTATTTTCTGTATCGGAATATAAAAAAAATATGTGTATATGTATCTCAACTACAAAACGTAAATCAAAGACAAAATGAAACTGCATTTCCAACTCAATATCAATTCGATATTATTATTTTTCATATACGAATGATGACCGCATATTTTTTCAATTGCTTCTATATAATATAATACTCTTAAAAACGTAACGATAGCGTGATTCAGATGCCGTTACCGTTGGTACTCGCGGTAGCTTTGCAAATGAAGAAAAAAAAGAAGACAGAAATTTGTGGAACTAATTATATGTTATTGTAGTTATTAAATAGTCTTTTTTTATTTTGTTTCTCAATGCAAGGTTTTACACTACAATAACTTCATCTGTATCACTATTAATGTTTTCTTATGTTGAATTTTCAACTGGTAAGAAATTTTCTTTTACCAAAGTTTAACGGCTATTTCAGAGTAAAAGCCGTCAAGGATACTAGGGTAACGGATAGAATACATATACCGTACATATATAGGTATATATTTATAAAAATACATATTAAACATCCATGACTGGAGTACAAATGCTCGTATTTATCATACAAACATCTGCCCCCACTGGGATTTGAACCCGGGACCTCTCGAGTCGGCGACACCATGAAACCCGGCGTACAAACCACTCAACCACGGAGGTCGTCAAATAAAAGTAAAGGACGTCAAGTATATTTAAAGGACCTATTCAACGATACCGCATACGATGAGGAAGTCGAAAAAAAATCACCCCTAGGTTACATGTAGGGGAGCTAACCAAATTAAATAATTTTCAAAATTTTATTCTAACGTTTTGTCGGCGTGATTGATATACATATATCCACAAAATTACAGCTCTCTAGTGCTAACAATCTCCAAGCAAAACCGGGGACAGACATACAGACGGACATGACGACAGTACAAGGGTTCCTTGCCAGGACTACAGAACCCTAAAAATGCACCGCTTTCATTATAATATAATCAAAATACATTAATGTCCCTACTGTAGGGCATAAGTTTTTGAACAACTGTTAACAAAATGGGTTCTAATATGCTACCCTGTGACACACCAAATTATAAGAATATAAATATTAATAAAAATAAACAAAGCTAATCTCTAACATCAATTTACATGAACAGACACAAAAGCCAGTCAACCCATATCAAATGGATTTAACTCGCGAATGTGAAACGCGTAATGTACGTACATGAAACAATGTTCAAATCCTTGCTGAAGGTAACTCTATTCGGCGGAAAAATGGACACGTGAAAGCCATTGGACCGTAATATCTATCAGACCTTTGAGTCAACATACGTGTATTATTACTTATATTATTGTGACAAAATTGGGCCACTTTGGTTTTTGTATTGCTCTCGATGCTGATATCTATAATCTTAAAACGATACATCAGCTATATAAATTTTCATGGTGGTTTCATTCATTGGGCAAGATAGATACGGCCAAGATAGGAATAGGGAGTATCCGTAGGTTGCTATCACTTCTTTCCAAGTATATGATATAAGGAAATGTGTACGATTTGTCGTTATGTTTTGTCATTGATTTTGTATTTACAACCTGTGCTTTAAAAAGTTTTGGTCGGTGGGGTGAAGTGCCTTCTCGAATTATTGAGCGCGCCAATATATTTGAAAGATAATTTGGCCTTCAAAAGAACTCTAAACTTAATGTCACTCGATATGGTACACCAAGAGTACCAATTGTAGCTAGGGCAGTTATATGACTTAAATTGCTAGACAAGGTACATGGTAACAATCCCGTTAATAGCTATAATGTCAGTGACCATGACAGTTTAAAACAATATAGATTAGGTCGTCTCCAATGTGATAATTTATCCAGCAAAGTCTCAATTTACAACTTTTTTCCAGTCATAGATTGTCGTTTGCAACTTCGGTATTTTCACTCGTACGGTGAAACACAGCACATAGTACTGCTATCACTCTGTTTCAATAGTTTTGATTCCAAACGTATATATTTTTACTAAAATACGAAATCACATATATACTCGCTTCTTCACTTGTTATTATTACAAGAACTGTTTCAAACTACGATACTAATAAAACACTGTTGAAAAACGATTTTTAATTTAGTTTAACACGATCGACTTGTCCACCTCTATACCCACTGATCACCATTCAAATTCTAATGACCTACCTAATGCTCACAAATGTCTAGTGCCATAATGGATGGAATATTGTAATTGTGCAGGGTGAATAGGCATTTTTCCGAGATCCGAGATTGGGGTCCGTCGTTCCGATCTTGCCGATTGGGGTCAAACGTGAATCCTTTTGGGATTGACAGGAAATCGATGGAGTAAGTTTTCGACGCTTATTGACTATTCCCGGCATGTGGGGGGTTTTATATGGGAGGGGATTTACCAAATCTTTGTTTACTACGATTACTTCAATTAGATTGATGTTTTCAACATAATATTGCTTTGGTGGTATATATTTATCATTATAATACGTGAACAGCACTTTGTTTGTACTCCTAGTGTGAGAATTTTGTATAATTGATTTAATTTCCTTATTTTTTATTAAATCCGTTTTATTTACTCGTACTTATATTAGATGGCATTGCTTCTTCCCAAATTCTATGTTTTAGGTTCTCTTATAAACCTAAATCAAAGTTAAACTGCGTCTCAAAGGTAGTTTTCCAATTACAGAGCATAATGCGACTGAGTGGCGCACACTTCCGAATTACGCTGATGCTTAATTGGAACGTGAATTAGTTTTCAAATGCACCAGCAGAGTGCGCTAACTTCGTGTGCACATTTTAAATGAGGAATATAAAAAAAGTCAATGTTTGTACCTTCATCCAAACTTATATTTATTTTTTTATTTTTTGAAGTTACTTTGATTATTTTAAGAAAACTGCAATGAAACGAAAGCTTTAAAAATTTTTCAACAATAAATAATAATACTAACGATATTATATAAATAAAACATTTCGATCAATGCCAACTTAAAGAAACAACACTTGTTAATTTTCTGTCACTGAGTTGGTATCATTAAATAAATAATAAATATTTCCAACACACACCAATTAGCCTAGCCCCAAAGTAAGCACTATAAGGTTTGTGTTATGGGATACTAGGGTAACGAGCAGAATACATATACATTACATATATAAGTATCTTTATATAGAAATACATATAAAACATCCACGACTGGAGTACAAATGCTCGTGTTCATCACACAAACATCTGCCCCCACCGGGATTCGAACCCGGGACCTCTCGAGTTGGCGACACCATGAAACCCGGCGTACAAACCACTCGTCCACGGAGGTCGTCATTACACGCATCACACGAAAACATTACTTTTGAGACTCGATTGTGCGAAGCGTTGCCGTTGCTGTAGTTGAAACATTCAAAGTTTATTAAGCCGCATAATGCGCTGTAGTGCTGTAATTGGAAAACTACCAAACTCTGCATATTTTTTTAGTATTACGAATGATAAACGCCTATTTCCCCAGAAACAAACTCAGAGAGGCTTTCTATCTCCTTCTCATGTTAAATCATGTAAACAAATAGAACTAACAGTATCTGTTGGTATTGTAGTGTGTACTCGGAGTTGGGATTTTATCTGTTGTATAATGGGTTCCCAAGTTGATGGTATATACCAACCATTGTCCCTATATAAAAAAATCTTTGGAAGGTAGCTCGATAAAGTAAATAAAAATCATTATTCCGACGACGTATTCCTGTAAAGGCTGTTTTATTTAATGAGTAATGTTCGTGAAAACCTAAGAAGAAAAAAAGTCAAAAATATTGTTTGGAACTTGTTTGGAACCCAAAGTTACAACAGTTTTCGAATAAAACCTGTGTGCCTTTAGAGGAGGCCTTTGTCGAAAGACAAGCTGTTCAACATAAGCAACCAGTTGCCGATCACTTTAATACAAATTAGAATATATATTTAGTTTTTAGCAAGTAGGCATAGTTATTCTAAAAAGAAACAGCAATAAGGGCTTTTTTTTATTTATTGAATAAGCTTTTTTGAAAAGCTAAAAAGGAAAGCAGAAAAATTAACCTTTTTTTTGTTTAATATAAAATAATATAAATCTCTTTCAAGCTTATTAAAATATGCAGTTTTCCTAAAAGAGCCGCAGCTGTTATAACTTAACGAGCTCTCAAGGAAACGTTTTTAGAAAATTCAACCTTATAATAGTGAGTGAAGCTCAAAGTTACGTTAGAATTCAATGCCAAAGTGGCTTTCCTTCTTGCAACGAGCAAAAACATTAAACTATTCCTCGACTTCTTCTTTAGATATAAATAATAATATTGCTAGTACATTTTCAAGAATTCCTTTTATGTTAGCGTTATTTGAAATAATAATTTTGCTTGTACCTTATAGGTAGGCAGGAAGTTATTTTTTGTGCCATCAAATTGTTATAAATATATTTCAAACAAAAATTTTGTTTCACAATCTTCGATTTATTTGCGTGTGTTACCTTGTCATTCATTTGCGTGTATTTATTTGCGTGAATTACCGTCAAGTTGTCAAAGTGACGTGTTATGGTAGTGGTTTGTACGCCGGGTTTCATGGTGTCGCCGACTCGAGAGGTCCCGGGTTCAAATCCTGGTGGGGGCAGATGTTTGTGTGATGAATACTCCAGTCCATTTGTACTCCAGTCATGTATCCCATAACACAAGCCTTATAGTGCTTACTTTGGGGCTAGGCTAATTGGTGTGAGTGTTGGAAATATTTATTTATTATTATTTTTAGCTTTCCCAAATAAAGTGTCCCTTAGAGCGGCTCTAAAAGCTGGTAATGTTAGTATGAACAAAAAAAACGTGAGTGTCGTGCAAGAAAGTTAAAAGTATTAAAAGTCGGAGTCCATAACCACCGTCCCCATCCATTATAGCTGGTAATGTTAATATGAACAAAAAAAAAGCATGAGTATCATGAAACAAAGTTATTAAAAATATTAAAAGTCGGAATCCATAACCATCGCTCCCATCCATTATTCACCGCTCCCGGTCCATTGCCATCGCTCCCGGTTTACGCTTTCGTCCTACTCCTCACCAAGTAAAACTTTAAACCAAATCCATAACCAACGCCGTCAGTTGCCCCCAACCTAGCTGCCCATATAGCTCCCATCCCAGGTGCCTAGTTTTTTTTTTGGATTGGTCCGACAAAAGATTCCATCCACCCCACCTAATGTTAAGTGGAGGTGAAGTCTAGACGCGATGATAGCTGATACAGCAGTTCTACCTGCCACACCAGCCATCCTCACACTGACGGCCTGCATGTTGCTACTTCACGCCTGTTTTAAAGGATCCCAGGTTGTAAGCGGGAGGAAACACGTGAGCGGGCAGAGCATTTCATTTACGGATAGTGCCATGAAGAAATGAGTTGCTGCCTCGCTAGGTTGTGACGGTAAATTTTCGCCTAGCCCCCAACTACCATACTGTCTGAAAAGGAATTTCGTTAAAAAAAATGTATGTCATTTGCTCATATTTAATGACTTGTCGAGAGCAGAAGAATTAATAAAACAACAAAAGAAAAATAATGGGCGAATAAAATTTATTAATATCATTAGTATTATATTAGTATTAATTTACATGAATGATGTGCTCACACCAAGATTTGGCAATGACCCAAAAATGAGTTTAATCTTTTTTGTTGAAGAATAAGAAAAATACCTATCAGCTACCCAGTATGCGACAAGTTGCTCCACCGCACCACACGCCGCAGAGAGAAGTTTCATCGCCACCATGTCGACGCTTGGAGTAGTAACACTATGCGATACACGCGTTCCTTTTTGTTGCATACCAGCAAGGTCTGGGATAATCCCTTATACCTCGTTTACATGCTGTTCGGGAAGCGTTCGGGAAGCTGCGGAATTTCTTCGCGTCCAAAATACCTCAGTGCCTTAAGACGAAAGTCTTTAACCAGTGTGTGTTGCCAGTGATGACCTATGGCACTGAGGCGTGGTCGTTTACTATGGGACGGCTCAAGGTCACCCAGCGGGCAATGGAAAGAGCTATGCTTGGTGTTTCCCTGCGTGATCGAGTCAGAAATGACGAGATCCGTAGGAGAACTAAAGTCACCGACATAGCTCGAAGAATAGTCCAGCTGAAGTGGCAGTGGGCGGGACACATAGCGAGGAGAACCGATGGCCGTTGGGCCGGAAAGGTTCTCGAATGGCGACCGCATGCCGGACGACGCTCAGTGGGAAGACCCGCTACAAGGTGGACCGACGATCTGGTGAAGGTTGCGGGAAAACGCTGGATGCGGGCAGCGCAGGACCGGTCGTTGTGGAGATCCTTGGGGGAGGCCTATGTCCAGCAGTGGGCATCGTACGGCTGATATGATGATGATGATGATGACATGCAGCGCGAGTAAGGAGGGAATTTGGCATGACGAGTATGTAAACACGATACTCGTCATGCCACTGCCATTGCCACTCGCGCTGTCCGGCGCTCCCCAAAAGAGCGGTTTTTTGTGCGGAAGTCAGAGGACCGGCAGTGCGAGTGGTAATGCGTATTCACACTCTGCGCGTCGCTTAGTTCGCGCCACGCGCTTAGTGGAGAAAGACGTTTAAAAAACAGTTATGTGGGTTGGTAGCTACTTACAAAGTTCTATTACGATGGATAGATAACATCCACCATCTTCTACGACGAACTTTCTTTTTTTGTACTTGATATATTTTCAAATTTCCAACATAATTATGGATTGCAAAAAGATACAGCGCGGCCGCTGTAATTACTTCGACGTCTGCTATTGCCGGAACTCTGATGCGAAGTGAGAGGTAGGGCAGTATGTAAGCACATACTTCTCTCAATCATGCCGCAGCAATATTTAGGGAATTATTGCCGGCAACGCGAGGGGCAGCGGCATGGGCATAGTCTAAACGAGGTATTAGCGGTTTTCTTTTAACCTATGTATGTTATGCCAGTATTCAAAGGCAGGTATCTTTTCCGTCAGAACAGGCAACGCAAGAGAGCTGCTACACCTTGGTACTGCAAGTGTCCATGGGTGGCAGTGACCATTATATCAGGTGGACTGCCAGCTATTTTTCCTGCTTAAACCTAAAGCAAAAGTTTTTCTTTGGAATGAGGTATACAACAGAGTGTTTGTTGTATACAGGAATATAGAGCAAGGAAATAATCATAACTTGCCAACACAAATGGGACAGCTGCTGCGCTATTCTTAAACATGACTCAACATCGAGCTTAACGACGACAATGCTAAAATGGATGAATTTAATTACATCATCCACTTTGACTGTTTTGGACGATCTTTCTTAATCTATTTAAGTACAACTTTTGAATAGTTTTTTCAAAGATTTATTATAGTAATAATAAAATAATTGTCCATTATACACCGTGAGTAATTTTGAGTAACCTGAGGAACTTTACGCAACCAATTCAGACAACGATTTCGGATATATTAAGCAAAAAAATTTTTTTTTTTTCGAAATGTGTATCCACCTTAACATTTTTAATTGTCATAAATTGAATCTAAGTACTTTAAACGATTAATGAAACCATAATAAGGAATGTTATTTACAAATTTGCGCTCTATGAGAATATTTTTTAAACGACACAATTCAATATTTTTGTATGCAAGTGTATTAAGTATAGCTTAAGATAATCACTAAAATATTGTTTGCACTTTGTAATTGTATCAATATTGACGTTGTAAATTTTCCACATTGTTTTGTATTGTTTAAATACGTAATCGTAATTTTGAAATTGTTTTTCTAATAATATAGTCAATATTAGTAAGTTATTCGCTTAACAAATTAATCTCAATAAATTTTTATATGCAACCTTATTTTTTTTTATTTATTTTTTTTAAAAAAACACTCACACCAATTAGCTTAGCCCCAAAGTAAGCACTATAAGGCTTGTGTTATGGGATACTAGGGTAACGGATAGAATACATATACTTTACTTATATAAGTATATTTATATAGAAATACATATTAAACATCCATGACTGGAGTACAAATGCTCGTGTTCATCACAGTTTGTGTGCCCCCACCGGGATTCGAACCCGGGACCTCTCGAGTCGGCGACGCCATGAAACCCGGCGTACAAACCACTCGGCCACGGAGGTCGTGCTATCATTATAAATTTGAATTTTATTATGTATTATATTATGAAGCTTAAGCTAAAACACTAAATAAATTTTGTACTTTGTAAATGTAACAGCGTTGTAATCGAGGATGTTGACTTACAGAATAGCGTCGCTGGAATGGATTTATGTAGCGTCATTAAATCAGGGGCGCGTGTCATCAACGTAACTCCAGCCTTATACAAGAAAATCCAGAATAATGTTTGTGTTCACTGAATGAAACAACGTACTTTAGCTTCCTAGCAAATATTTTATGCTTGTTTTCATGTTAAATGAAACGTTTTCTGTGACCATTCATAGTAACATTACTCCACTCCTACATCTTTAATTTCTATATTTATTTTACGCTAGAAATGAAAATAAATAGTGGAAATCAAGGGATCAAAATGCACCGCGCATCCTTTACAGAAACAAATTAGACTCGATTTGTCACTTGAAAAGTAATTGTCAAAGCGAGTCTCTCATTTTAATATCTCTTATGTATTAGACAAGTCCGTCCGTCCGTCCGTGGTGCTGTTTCAGCGGCCAAACCGTAAGAGATAGATATAGAGAATGTTTAAGTTATAAGTTAAGAATAGTCTGATAAGACTACAAACCGGATGTGAGTAACGTAGCACTTCCGGTTTTCGAGAAATCACGTGATTTCTATTTCAAACGAAACCACATAAAATCTCCGAAGTTCTCAATTAATTTATTTTTTTTTTGGTGAACATTTGGTTCACTGGTTTGCTAGTTTTTTTTTAATATACTTATTTTCGTACATAACATCTGCTATAGAGCTCAAAGTGAGATTAAACTTTTGCCAGATGAATTAGTCGAAATACGAAATTTCGTTTCAACACAAACAAATTATATACCTATATAACTAAAATTTTGTTTTTAGGTAAGGTTAGATAAAAAACAATTGTTTTAATAATTATAATAATAAATATTTCCAACACTCTCACCAATTAGCCTAGCCCTAAAGTAAGCACTGTAAGGCTTGTGTTATGGGGATACTAGGGTGACGGATAGCATACATATACTGATACATGTAAAAGTATATTTATATAGAAATACATATTAAACATCCTTGACTGAAATAGAAAAGCTTGTATTCATCACACAAGCATCTGCCCGCGCCGAGACTCGAAACCGGGACCTCTCGAGTCGGTGACCTCGAGTCGGCCACGGAGGTCGTCAAATTGTTTTGATTGTGGGCGAACACTTGTTTTCTAGCATTTATTAACATTAAAAAGAATGTAGTAGTAATTGTATTACAAACAGTTTTGCATTATCTAAATTAATTGAAAATTTGTTTTCTTTTAAACTACTTTATCTGCAGGTGATCGTATAATAAAAAGGAGTGCTTTGCAGAGTTGATCATAACTTAGGAGAAAGAAATGAGGTTGAGTATAAAGAAGAAGAAGTTAGTGTCGCCGCTCACGGGCCACCGACCACAACCACAAAACGAAGCCACCGGCATATTTCTTGTAGTTTTCATACATTTTATATGGACTCGCCACACACGGTACGCCTGCTCGCTTCTTGTGGCCCGCACCGGCCACTTAATGCGCCGATACAAAACGCCGCCTCACGTCTCTCGCGCGATTCCCAACCCCTCACTCCCTTACCTTAGTCGGCCGCTGTCGCGCGCTTCAGCCACTTTAGTAGCCGCTTCTAGCTTCTCGTGGCGGTGTTTGTGGCTGTGGCGTGTGGCCCATGTGCGGCGACACTAAATCTAAACTTAAATTTAACAACAGTGTATCCTTGTCATTCTCCATACGGAATGAAAAGGAGAGACTGATGTTAAATTCAGTTTTAAGTTTAGAGAAGCACGTCAGAATCGACATCAGTGTCACCTTTAAGCCTCACGCCCAGGGTTGCCAGGTCACCAAACGTAATAGCCGGATAGACCAGCCACTTTGGTAGGAAATGTGGCTGTGACGTGTGGCTCGTGTGCGGCGACACTTAACGAAACACTTATACTATGACTATGTATCTTTCAGTGATTAACAAAGTAGTTAATAACTTTTTTGGGACAATTATTTTTTCTTATTTAGTAAATATACCTAATGGTGAAAAAAGGATCATCGAAATATCGATCAATTGAAGATCTTGGAGATATGCGTCAACAACAATAAATAAATATTACTTACACTTACACCAATTAAACGGTTTTCGACAAAAAAGTTTTTTTTTTACTTTTTTATTAGGCAAATCAGCATTGAACAACTAAGTATAACCTCAATAAAGATAAGAGCAGTACTTTGACTTCATATTAGCACCCGAAACCTTAAACTATACACATCATCTTCATCATCATCAGCCTATTAATATCCCCACTGCTGGGGCACATACCTTCCATATAGATGGAATAGGGAGATTGGGTCACGACACACCACGCGGGCCCAGTGCGGATTGGTGGGTGCTAACGACTGCAGATGCAGCCGGGACCAACGGCTTTACGTGCCTTCCGAAGCACGGAGGAGCTCGAGATAGTAAATTTTTTTGGTCACCCATCCAATGACCAAGCACTGCGAAAGCAGCAGCAGCTGCCCCCCCCCCTAGAGACCAATAAATGTAGCTAGCTGCAAAGCGACCCAAGTGCGAGCAATTGACTTCCTTACCTATAATATTGCCCCATTGCCCCCCCCCCCCCCCTTAGTCATAAGCTGGCGACGCCCTTGAATATAGTCCATTGAAATAAGAAAAGAGATGTTTTGATATCGGAATCACCTTTATAGGGTTCCGTACATCAAAAGGAAAAAACGAACCCTGTTAAGATCACTTTGTTGTCCGTCCGTCCGTCCATCCGTCTGTCAAGACCGTTTTTCCTAGGAACGCGTGGAGGTATCAAACTTAAATTCGTATTTAATACTCATATCCCTTGGAGCTGTGAAAAAATCAAACTTCTAAGCCAAAGCAATCAAAAGATACAATCGTTTATGCCGCAAATTTCCGAAACTCGCACGGGAATCAAAACCTACAGGGTACTTCCCGTGAACTTTAGATTAAGATTAGTGGAAGCTAAATTGTTTGCAAGAATTTCTCGAAAGTATCTTTCACGACACACGACACACGACACACGACACACGTCTTACCAAGCAACGCCTCGGTGTTGCGAAGATAAGCGATTATTATTCGCTAATAAATAAATATCATCATCATCATCGGCCTATTAATGTCCCCACTGCTGGGGCACAGGCCTTTCCTATGGATGGAATAGGGAGATTGGGCCATGACCCACCACGCGGGCCCAGTGCGGATTGGCGGGTCCTAACGACTGCAGATGCAGCCGGGACCAACGGCTTAACGTGCCTTCCGAAGCACGGAGGAACTCGAGGTAAAAGATTTTTGGTCACCCATCCAATGACCGACCACTGCGAAAGTTGCTTAACATCAACGATCGCAGCCGAACGCGCTAACCACCCGCGCCATTGAGCTCTTCAATAAATAAATATATAATATCGTAAATAGACGGTACGAGAAAACGTGAAAAAAGTGTTATTTTCAGATGAAACAAAAATAAATATGGTAAATTCCAATGGGAAGCGAAAATGAAAATTATAAATACACAAGGAGTATATGTAGGCACGTTAAGCCGTTGGTCCCGGCTGCATCTGCAGTATTTAGCACCCGCCAATCCGCCCTGGGCCCGCGTGGTGGGACATGGCCCAATCTCCCTATTCCATCCATAGGGAAGGCCTGTGCCCAGCAGTGGGGACATTAATAGGCTGATGATAATGATGATGATGATATGTAGTCAAGCAGGGTGACATTAAAGTTTGGGGGGTCTGTTTCCGGATGTGGAGTTGGATCCATTCGGAAGATTGAAGGTACAATAGATCAATGGCATTACAGAAAACGTTTGCATATGGCCATGATCATTTTGGCGGAGGGGTTCGCCCGTCCATGCCGTCTCCAGGTATAAATGCTCTAAGACTCAAAACTGTCTTTCACCCAGCACACAGACCACATTTTAAGTCGTGCATTACTGCAGTTCTGGATTTATACTCAGAATAAGTAATCCTTTAAAAAATGAGTACGCTTAGAATGTTATACTCTTCCTTTGTAAGGTCAAATTTAGACTGCTGTAGCACCGTTTGGAATCCACACTATTAGGCCATATCAATAGAACTGAAAGACTTCAAAATCTACTATATAAAAATAAGTCGGGTTTTCCTTCCTGACGCTATAACTCCAGAACGCACGAACCGATTTCCACGGTTTTGCATTCGTTGGAAAGGCCTCGGGCACCGTGAGGTTTATAGCAAAGAAAATTCAGGAAAAATTTCAAAAAAAAAAAATCTTCTTTTAATCACCAAACGAAATGTTACATAAAACGAAGCCATCTGATGGCGAAACGGAGTTCGCCTGGTTTGCTAGTATATTTATAAAACCCCTTAATTATCGTTTTATACATACAAATGAGTCATATGACTTATCATTGAAAGAATATAAGTTATTATCACTTCATAATAGACATATAATATTCGATATGATATTTTTATATAAAATACTCAGGGATCAAATCGACTCTTGTGCGCTTTTAAATAAGACCAGCGGCCCGCCCTCGCTTCGCTTCGGTGTAGAGCTGAAGTGTAGACTACAGTTTTTGTTCTCAGGGTTGTATTATACACAATAACATTCATCTTTGATTCTTCTTATACCTGCATGCAAAGTCTCAGCCCGATCGGTTTAAAATTGACAAAGTTTCATACAAACTTTCCTTCCCTATTTTATCCCCTTGAGGGTAGAATTGATGAAAATCCTTTCTTAGCGGATGCCTACGTCATAACATCTACCTGCATGCCAAATTTCAGCCCGATCCGTCCAGTGGTTTGAGCGGTGCGTTGATAGATCACTATGTCAGTCAGTCACCTTTGGATTTTATATATATAGATAGATATCTTTCGTGGACTATGTGCGTATATCTATGTGGTCCTCTCACAAGCGATTGCTATTTGCTCCTCCACCTCTCACTAAATTATACACGCGAAATTCCTTTATCTATTGTTCTACCAACAACTATGATAATAACTTCAATTAAATTTAATATTTCACATAGTAATTTAAAGACATTTCTCATACTAACATTCAGAGACAACATTTTTATATTTAGATTTTAGATTTTTGCATGTTCATATGTTATTTTCTCCTTATGTATTGTTTTTTTATGTACAATACTTATTCTATAATGTGTTTTTCTATAACTAATTAGTTAAATTGCTGGCACTGTAGGTTGTCTATTATAAATTCACTGTGTTCACAAAACAATTAATTTAAAATGTATGACTGTTTGTTGCCACGAATAAAGAGAAAACAAACTCGGATCTACGACTAAAAAATAATAATACATAAATTTAAGCATTAAATACACACTATCAGTCACAATAGGAGACTTCAATTAATTTTAATGATGAATTAAATTATGGTTCCCTCTATCTAGCTGAGTTTTGTTGCTCCGACATTCATTTGGCATAACACTCTTGGCATAATGTTCTTATGATTATTTTATAACTTATTTTAAGCTATATTTTTTGTAAATATATTTATTGGTTAGCTGAATGTTTATATGTCCAAATTCGTAATGGCATACTTTTAAGATCGCTTAATATAATTAGACATAATTATTTCCTATGGTAAAATTGATTTTTGCATAATTCCGCTAAGCTAAGCTAAGTGGTTTAGCTGAGGTTGATGTTGTGACCTCAATTGACACGAGCCAAGCGAGCGTGTCACGGCAGCGGCCGACAAAACGCCAGCCGCCTTATAAAATAGATAAATGAAACAAGAAAAAGTTTAATATTTGTATACCAAAAGACGATCCTGATCTAGCTGCAAAATTTCTGTGATATGATGATTCTGCTTTTTAATTTATTGTGGATATTAAATGTTTTCCTAAAGATTCTTGCTTCAATATTATGCATTAAATATCTGCTAACTGAGTGAATTCCTAATGATTTTCAGCGAAATGAAGTTTATGCCATCTGTTGATATGCATAATAACATTAGGACATTAAAAGCACTGCGACACAATGCAGGCTCATTAAATTTAGAAATTTTTTGAATCCGTACAAAAAATATTTCAGTAAGCACTTTTAGAACTTCGCAGTAGAAGCATTATAAGCGATACTTATCCACAGACATGACTTCGGCTCTTCACTAGAGATTACCATAATTATTCTCTTGCGTCTGACGCTGCCTATTATCTCTTCATCTATATTCGTCGACAGCAATATTTATCCAAAATGTACTCATGATATTAGCCATTACACGACGTAATGATGCTTCTACACGGTGCAAGTAAGGTGCATGTCGGGGTATTTGCGCAGGTTATATGCATCGTGAAAACACCTTGCAAAGATATGTGCGGGTCGACTCGAGCATGTACCAGAGAGAACCACACCCTTATGGTACCTCTAAATGGTGCAAGAAGCCGGAGCAATTAAAGATGCGGGTTATTTGCGTGAGAAGTGTGCACCAGCTACGTACTCGCTATAAGTTATTTGCTGTTCTTGTACATAGTGCAATTTACTGGAGCAAGTAAAGACAAGGGCTGCCTGCGCAAGTGGTACAACTTTGAACTACCATGGAGTTAGTTGCGGGGGTTAGTTGCGCGAGTTACGCTCGCCCTGGAATATGCTCAAGTCGCATATGTCTTCACGATTCAAATAACCTGCACAAGTGCCTCAACATGCACAAGTTACTTGCACCGTGTACAAAGACCCTAAGTAAAGCCTGTCCCTAAATACACAATATGTGAATAATTCAGGGCGCGAATATTGAAATCTGCGTTTAATATGCAAAAGTTTTACCATCCTCCTCAGTTTTGGGGGGCCTATTCTTTATGCATTAAATCCAAACTTTCTTCCTGAAATTCCCGATGCCTGTGTTCTATTTTCGGATTTGGATTAGGCGGTATAATATGGAATAATGAAACCGCTCTGCATGACTCAGTATTTATAATTTAATCGACTTCATCACATTTATCAAATAAATTGACTGTTCAAGAAAATGTAAAGTGAAATAGCATCATATGAAATTGATCAACAACTATAAAGATAACAAGCGAGTAAAATCCGTTTTGGTAAATATAGCCTCACTTGAGGTGTGAGATCTTATTTTAAATTAGTTCGTTTAATACAATACGAAGTTTTTCGCTGGCCAATGACTGGTAAAAATATTTTATTTTGTGGGTCATAAGGTTGATTTCACATGTTCCTTTTTTCACCTTTATCGTTTTTTTTCACGTATCAGATATCACACTAATATTATAAAGGCGAAAGTTTGTGAGTATGTGAGTGTGTATGTTTGTAACTTCTTCACGTCTAAACGGCTTGATCGATTTTAATAAAATTTGGTATGGAGTTAGCTGACACCCTAGATTCACACATAGGCTACTTTTATCCCGATAAATGTAGGTTCCAGAGGGATTTCCAAGAAACTAAGTTAACGCAGACGAAGTCGCGGGTAATTTATAAAAGGAACAAAAGTTCGTTTTATGAGTTATAGGTCGTATGAGCGAAATAACATTTTGTTACCTTTTTCCTTTGTGAGATACCTAGTTGTTATTAAGTTCAACTTAATCTGTATAAATATTTATCTTGGTTCATTTTGACTCGAATGTAGCTGCATAAGTTTAAACATACGCGGACAGGTTTTAGGTTTGATTTTGTATGCAACTCGTTATCTATAAAATTGTTGATCGAAGGAAGTAGCAAATTATTCAATAGTTTTGTGTTTTTGTCGTCGTCACACGGGGTCGTTCTATAACTGATGCCGGTGTAGAACTTATACAAAAAAATTTTGACGCCTGGGAGAAATCGCAGGACGCTCTAGGTGTTTTGATACTTGTCCAAGGCTTTTGATTGCGTTTTTAATGAAACATTACTCAGGAAACTCCACCACTATGAATTTAGAGATGCCAATCTGGATCTTAATGCATCATACCTGAGGGATAGGATTCAGAGGGTTAACATTAATGGCAATAAGTCTCTGGGTTCGCCGGGACGGAACCCATGGGTATTCCGCAGGGCTCAATCCTTGGTCCTTTCTTGTTTTTAATTTATATTAATGACTTACTTTACTTTGTAAGAGATGATATAGTATTGTTCGCGGATGATACATCACTTTTATTTAAACTCAAACGCAAGGAAACAGTTATCGACGAGGTTAACAGTTGTATCGCCAAGGTAGTCCACTGGTTCAATGTTAATAATTTATTACTTAATGAAGGAAATACGAAATGTATGAAATTTGTATTACCTAATGTAAAACAGATTAAAACCAGTGTGAATATATAGGATAGGAATGTGGGCCTTGTAGACACCACAGTATTCTTAGGGATTACTTTAGATTCTAAGCTTCAATGGGCCCACATATTGATAAATTGTCAAATAGATTTAGGTCTGCAGCATATGCCGTAATGAAGATATGCCAGTTAACGGATGTAGATGCGGCCAGATTAGTGTGCTTTAGTTATTTACATAGTACAACGGTATTTTATAGTGGGGAAACGCCGCCGACATTCAAACTATTTTTGTGCTGCTGAAGAGAGCTATTTGATCAATTTATAATCTGAAAGTTAAAGAATCTTTAAGAGATAAATTTAAAGAATTTGGCATAATTTCGGTCGCATCACAATACATATACGAAATTTTATTACTTGTACGAAAAAATATTAATAAATTTGTTTCTTAGGTTTTCACGCACATCACTCATTAAAAAAAACTAGTTTTTACGGGTAATGCACGAAAAATGCAGAATGTTCTGACGACGTAGCCTGTAAAGGCTACGAAACGTCAATAAATAAATAAAGTTTTCGTGCATTAACCCGTAAAAACTAGTTTTATTTAAATATTAATATGTTTCTTAAAAACAGTTACGTTTACACACTTAATACAAGAAACAAAAATAAACCAAGTAAACCTGCTACTAGGCTTAACAAAATCAATAATACATTTAAAGCTCTTCGTGTTCGCTTATACAATAAAGTCCCAAGGAATATCGAAGAGTTAACCATAAATAAATTCTAAGATAATGTAAAAAAGTACTTATTAAAAAAGCTTATTACAAAGTGTCTGATTATATTACAGACAAAAATGCTTGAGTTTGAACGGTTCCAATCATTCCAACGGGTTTTCTATATTTAAATAAATCATGATTGTATTAACGTTGTAACAACATAATGATTTGTAAATGTAATATTAAACTTTTATGTTGTGGAGTTTTTTTTTGCTCGTTTTTCTCCGCAGCTAAAAAATATGTCCAATAACGAGTGGTAGGAAAAACAATTTAGACAATTCAAAAGAGTTGTACTATACATCTAATTTGAAGATATATTGATTTCTGATTTCTGTATCTATTCACAAAAAAGGTGATGACTTATTGTGAAAAATTACAGAACAGTTTCAATTTTGTCTTCTTTTGTAAAGATGTTAGAAGCATTAGTTTACCCACTTTGAAAAATCTGCTTAAAAGCAGCATATCGATTTATCAACATGGCTTTAGAAGGGGTCGTTCTGTGGACACTAATCTAACCTCAATGATTTCTAACATTTCCTCAAGTGTAGATTCGAGATACTAATATGAGCAGCCCATTCGACAAAGTAAGTCATGCCATTCTCTTATCGAAATTGGACAGCTAAGAAGTTGGTGGATCATTGTTATTATGGTTTGCTTCATATCTAGCTAAAAGACCTATAGTGGTCTCTGTGGCAGGTTGTGACTCTAAACTGGTGTACTGCAGGGCTCCCACTTAGGCCCAATTCTATTTTTAATTTTTATTATTGACATTACTTCGTACATTGAACACAGTAACATATCCATATTTGCTGATGACTAAAACTACAGGTTGATCAATAATTCTACTGATATTAGTCTCTTGCAAACAGATCATAACAATTTCAAAGATTTGGTGTACAAATAACGGTATGACTGTTAATTCAGATAAATGTTTTCATATTTGTTTCACGAGGAAAAATATTTTTTTTATCTGTGCGTACTCTATTGATGGGACTATATTGAGAAGGGTAAATAAGGTACGCGATCTTGGAGTAATATTGGAATATTGGATGTCATTGTAATAAAAACTGCCCAAATGCTAGGCTTTCTGAAACGCAATTTGCAGGGTATTCAATGACACGAAACCAGGATGATCCTTTATAACAGTATTGTTCGTACTGTGCTTGAGTTTGCACCTATTGCATGGAACCCTGTGTATGCTAATGCATCACAGAGAATTGAAAGCATTCAACGTGGCTTTACAAGACATCTACCCTTTAAAACATTAGGTATACTTCACTGGGTTCCTTACAATATGCAACTGGCTTTCTTTGGTATAATATCACTTAAGAATCTTCGAACAATATTAGATTTGCTATTTCTCCATAAAATTATAAATAATAATAAAAAATGTCCTGATCTGCTTAACTCAATAAACTTTACTGTACTCCGTAAATACACAAGAAAACCACTTACGAAAACTTTTACTTCGCCTTTACACAGAACTAACCTTGGTCTTCATCACCTTCTGGCCAGAATCTGCAATACCTATATTAAGACAAAATCACCCAACTTGGATGTGTTTGACGTTTCACGGAAACACTTTAAAACAACATTGTTTGAGCTCGATTCTCATTATTATTATATTTTGCATCTATTTAAATTACAGACATTAATAAGTTTAAATTAAATATTGATTAATTATTCATTGATTATTAAGTGCATTAATTATTAATAACATTGAACTTTACTCAAGCAAATGTTGTATAATGCTTGTAAAGGCTTATGGCAATATATGTCTTAGAATAAGTATTATTTTATTTTTTACTGGTTTATATTTTAAGCTGTAAATACACCTATTAAATAAATAAATCTAATACTTTTGGATTTTCAGAACGAGAACAACAAATTTTATTTTATGAAGACGTAGATTTTGAGCCTCATTTATACTTGACCACGCCACTGTATAAATAAATATTTCCAACACTCACACCAATTAGTCTAACCCCAAAGTAAGCACTGTAAGTGCTTGTGTTATGGGATACTAGGGTAACGGATAGAATACATATACTGATACATATATAAGTATATTTATATAGAAATACATATTAAACATCCATGACTGGAGTACAAATGCTCGTATTCATCACACGAACATCTGCCCCCACCGCTCCCTCGTCAAATAATTTTAATTATAACAGCTTTCTATGTCCTCTACAGCCTCTACATCGAAAAAGATACAAGTAGAACAGGCCTGCCGCTGATTCTTTTTGCTGAAATATAACCTAAATCGTTGTATGAATTCACCAGAAAATTTTCTCAGGTGACTCAAAATTTACGGTATATAATAATAACCCTCAGAACAAAAACCATAGTCTACGCCAAAGTGAAGCGAGGGCGGGGCACTAATGCTATATAACTTTATAACAACACCATATAGTCCATACTTGTATACAACATATTATTTTGTTTTATCAAAGACGTACTTTAAATCTCATTGATGTTATGGATTGACAAATAACATTTATTTCTCCTTGTATCCTTGTCGTTTGCTTCTCAGAAACATGTTTGGTCAACAGAAAGAAAATTCCTATTGACTGTTACGTTGTAAGCTTTAGCTCTATCAAAAAAATGAAATAAGTAAAAATCTATTTCCTTTTTCAGCTGCGTCGTTCGTTCGTTCATCTATCTACGAGTAGCAATATCACAAACATAATTTTATTATCTTATAAATGAAACTTTCTGTCAATTTCGTAAAACTCGCGAGGTATGTAATATAATGAAAATAAAAAAATATGAGTAAAAAAAAATTTGTTGAACTGTCATTTATTTATGTTACGCTAACAGAAAACCCCATAAATATACATATACGACAGTATTTGTATTACATAAATGATTAATGTCTCTTTCATGTTTGAAGAAAACTTTATTATTTGGAGTGGTAAAACCGGCCGTTTCATGTTTACACAACCAGTCAAGTAACGATAAATAAATATTATGAACGCACACATGAATCCAAACTAACTCTCTACCGTCCATTGGTACCGGTCAGCGGAAGTAAGGGAATCTTTTTACGTATTCAACGCAATAGAATAATATGGCAGATCCGCTAAGTAATTGGTTGCGTTTGACCGAGACATGTCCACTCGTGGTCGTCCAACAACCAATGTTTTGATGCATGAGAACTTTTTATAGGTAATACGTGGCTGGATTTACGAACAGAATTATGTGGCTCGGTGGCTCCTCGAGTGGATGAAATAGTACCCTCCTTTTCATTTGGAATATCAAAATGAATATAAGATAGTGTAGCGATTGAACTGTAGTGCTGTTATGTAAGAACTGTTAAAGGTCTAATATCTACTATGTTAATAGTGCTGCCATCTATTGTGCATTGTTGGTAGACATGTTATTCGTTCTATGGTTTTGAAAATAAAATTCATTCCGTGCCACTCGTTAATGAGTCGTTTAAGAACAAACTTACCATTCACCTCGGAATCCGCGGTGAGATTTAAATTTAGAACATAAATTTCAGATCACACTCGAGAAATTCACGGTGAAAAGTGAGTTTTTTCTTAGAGAATAGCACCACTGTTCTTAAAAGAGTCCCTTTCAACCTCTTTAAACATTCAGTTTCGAGTTCAACTGCAGGGCAAAGCCAAATTAGCCTTCAAGAAGCTTGGTGTGCTGAATAGATCGAGAGGGTACTTCACACTGGCCCACTGATTGCAACTTTATGAAGCTCAGGTTCGACCTCATGCGGATAACTGTTCTCATATTTGAGCGGGGGTACCCCAGTACCAGCTTCTCCCTCTGGATCGATCCAGCGCCGAGCAGCTCAAATTGTCATCGACCAGAACCTTTCCGATAAGCTTGATCCTTTGGGGTTGCGTAGAGATATAGTTTCGCTCCGCATCTTCTATCGCATTTATCACGAGGATTATTCTCAGGAATTGATCGGATTAACACCAGATGGTACTTTTTACTATCACACATCGCGACAAAAATTTCATCATCATCGAAAATTTTTACCACGCACGACAAATTGTCACCAGCAGTGTTTCCGGACCAAACCGGAGTATTGACGACGCTTGAGAAACGGAGCACGGTCGGCTGCGGGCCCCAACTTTAGTACAAGTTTCATGTATATAAGATGGAGCCAGCGTGTCTACGCAAGTTACATCCCACACCAGAGTGCGGCCCAGTTTCCACGTCACAAGCGTAGTACCGTCAGGTCTCCTGCCATTATCTCTATATAGACCACATGGTTCTTATGTTGCGGGTATTGAAACCGTGGCAAGAGCCCTATGTACCAAATCATTAACTGTGCCGTGGCGATATAAGTGACCAGCACTTCTGGAGCAGGAGCCATGTCGATCCACCTGATTCACAAACTATCCCAATGAACACAAATGGGGTTCACATACTTTTGCACCAATCCGGAGACAAACGGAAATTCTCAGCGTTGCAGGATCAAAAATTGTACCAAGATTATGTGAGGGAAGCGTACTTGACTTGAGTGTTCGCTGCTGACTGGTAATAGTCTCGGTCTCTGTATTATCCATTACTTGTTCAAGGAGAGAAGGAAACGTCAGTTTTTGTCCAGGCATGTCCTAATTTTTTTGTATTGTTTTGTCAGTTGGGATATTTTCCATCGAAAACATAGCCCTCCAAACATCCAAAGCCTCACCCAAGCCCGTCACTTGAACATCAGCTTGTTTTAAGTTTAAAATATTACTGATGAGAGTAATCATACTGTGAGTAGAAGCTAAGAAAGCCGGTAGAGTCACGCTTGAGGTGGTACGAATTCCCAACCCGCCTAATATAACAGTAAGGCAGGCCTTTCTCCAAGTGGTGTCTTCAAACTTTAAATTTTGAGTTTCAGATACAATTTGTTTCAATGTAGAATCTATATGACCGGTAAGCAAAGGGAATTTCAAGACAGGACAACACCGAAGTAAGTAAATAAATTTTGGTGTAAATAAGCAAAGGCGAAGAAAGCAGATAGCCATGTGTGATTTCAGTTCCAAAAGGCGATCAGAAAATTGATGTAAAGTTTCTAATTTTTAATTTACTATAGAAGGTACGGCATCCTCGAAAATTGGAGCGACTAAAAGGTTTAACTTTGAGTCTGTTATTGTATATATGTTACAGTGTTTATAGCGTTACTTACATTCGAGATGTTTTAATACTATCAAAAATATGGGCTACACAACAACGACACTTATTTTAAAGCTACCTTTATTTAGTGCCGAGGTATTTATATTATTAGTGGGTAAGTGCGTAGAGACACAGTTATGAGTCGGATTCCAGCTGATATTTAAATCGTATCGTACAGGCGTCTGATGTGGCCCTGAAAGCAGGTGCTCATAATTGTGAGATTTTCTTCGGTGCTGAACTGAAGTAGCCTTTCCACTCTCCCGTTTCTTTTGCCCAGACCATATTTATTCATCAAATTTCGGATATTATCTTCATTTCTAGTTGTACCGATTTTAGCATTCATGTCTCCAAGAATCAATGTAATTTCTCTTATGTAGTTTCGGCTAATTAAGCATATAGTTTAAGATTTTTTCTTGATCGAGGCAGCAAACGCCTGGATAAGATGAGAGTTTGCATGGTTGTGTGCTCAATTTGATGATGATTATCCTATTGTCTACAGGCTTATAACCCAGGACATATGTATCTAATAATAGGGGACCATAAATACACCCTTACTGCTTAAACGCACATACATCATTATAAAATAAAAAGTATGTTAGTAACTCTTACATTGATTGAACCAAAGATTATTTCAAATAACAATCATGTTTCTGCCAATTAAATAATTAAGAAACTCAAATGTTCCAAAGAAGTAGTGTGTGTATGCGTCTTAGTTTATTTTTACTGTCTCTTAAAACTTAGTAGAAGTACGCAAGTGGCAAAAAAAATACCATAATAATTAAATTTCATTAAATTTTTTTTTTCACCCATTTTAAACTTTTCATAAATGTGTTTAGATGCGGAGTTACAACTGTTTGAAGCATACTAAATCTTAAAACTGCTCTCCTTTAAAATTTGCTTTTTTCAGTTATTTAGTTTTACGTAGGATGTATTGATACATAAAAAAAATCTTAATTTGTATTTTACATTTATAAAATAAGAAATCAAAAGTTAGAAAACCTTGTGAACTTCTCCGGATCTCGAAATGCTTCCTAATGATTTGATTTTCTTCACAAGCTTTTCCTTTTAACTAATATTGTGTATTCAAATATCCTCTGTTAGACAATGGAAATACTCGAAGCAAAAATTTTCACAATAAAAACTGTACACGCACCTATATTTAATAAGGTTGTCGATCCCAGCCTCGGAGGTTCCGGAAAAAATCCCAGGCAACATGTGGACCGATATTGGCACATCGCGGATGCGTCGCCTGACAAGAATAATGATGGGTATGACATGTGCCGATCGGAAGCGAGGACGAACGGGAATCCGCCCTACAAATTCGTAACAAATTGCTAAAGTAATGTCTTTTGGGTATTCGCTCGACGAGATCAAACGCTGACCCTACCTCCGGGTAGGTATGGGGTGTGGTGGCATGCATATATGCTTTCATATTTATTAAATGTTATGGGTGGCCTTGGAATGTATTTGTTACTAGCGGCCGCCCGCGACTTAGTCCGCGCTATCTTTAGTTTTTTGAGTAACCCACAAGAACCTAAACTTTTCCGGGACAAAAAGTATCTTATGTCTCAATCCAGGTCATAAACTATATGTGTACCAAATCTCATCCAAATTCCTTTAGAAGTTTCTGTGTGAAAACGTAATAAACTGACAAACAAACTCACTTGCGCATTGATAATATTAATTAGGATAAGTAAAGTTACCAATAGCTACGACATCACTGATGTAAAGTGGGAAAGCGGGTGTGTCACGAAGATCATTATCTTCGTGCGTATCTTGGTACATTTACCAAGATGGTAATGGCTATCTGTGATATAAAGTGGTTAAATCTGGTTCACGCGAAGGCGCAACAAAATTCTCCTTCTCTAAAATCTTGTTTATACTTCGGCAAGTAAAGTAGCTGCATCTGCAGTCGTTAGCACCAGCCAATCCACACTGGGCCCCCGCGGTGGGTCATAGCCAAATCTCACTATTCCATCCATAGTGAAGGCCTATGCCCCAGCAGTGGAGACTTTAATAGGCTGATGAAGAAGATGATGATGAAGTAAAGTAGCGAGTTAACTTACGGGTAAATCAGCCCCTGAGATTACAGAAAAAATGCGAGGTGTCGCTTGCCTAATTTTCCCGAGTAATGTGAAGTACTGACAAGACAAGACAAATATGCTGTCTATACGTTGGTAGAATTAGCCTTCGCTTGGCCAACATGTATAGACTTTGCCCTGCCTTGCCTTATTTTATTTGGCTGTCTTTCTCAAAGTAACTACCTTTCCAAGCATGGGCTCTAATGAGGTCAAAAACAACCAAGTAAAACAAGGATGAACATTTGCTGGGTGTTTCTAGGAAAAAGTAAATATTAGACAGATTACAATAAGAGGATAGGAATCCTGACAGATGTTCCAAGTACTTTTTTCCTTAAAGTTAGTTATTATAATTTGACGAATGGGAAAATCCGCGGCCAATGAACCCGCACCAAATTTACTTATAAATCAAATCTTTAAGCAAATTTCGGGAATTTCAACGGATTCTTCCTTGATACCGAAACTTTAATAGCTACCAATTGTTGCTACTTATTGAGTTCCGCAAACAAGAAACACCATTACTGTTTTCTAAATTGGAAAATGGAATCCTTATAGTAAGCTGCCATGATATTACATATATATTAGAATTAGTAATGCCACTAGCACGCACAATTGTTGCAGACAAATTCAGACAATTGTCGTAATTTGATTTAGAGCTTGTCCAGAAAGGAAGAATTTGCCGCGATTCTCTTGCGCGACCGTTGCATTCACAAGGTGTGTACCAACGCGCGAGCATTTGGGCAGGAATTCGGTCAGTACGAAACATGGAGTTGAACGAAGCAGTCTCGTTGTGGTTAGCTTACCGTCGCTGAAGGAGACAGAAACGGAGGGAAAATAGAATTGTTTTAAACTTTCATGGTCACTAACATTATAGCTATTAACGGGATTGTTACCATGTACCTTATTTTTTATGAGCCGAAATATCGGAGACTCATAAAAAACAAGGTACATGGTAACAATCCCGTTAATAGCTATAAGGAAAATAGAATGTCTTTAGTACATCCAATTCTTAATGATAGAATGACACATAGTATGTTTGAAACTTTGTATCCAAAATTAAGACAGCATGAGAAGATTTTTTTTTAACTACTTTCGTATGTCCGTGAAATCATTTGATGATTTACTTTTATTAATTGAAGAAGATTTATCGCCACGTGCAAATTATCTTTCGCGCGAGGATGTTGTTTCAGCAGAACATAAACTCGTGATAACTTTAAGGTAAGTATTGTTTTATTCATAATCTCTTATAATACTAATATAGTCTTTTACGATAAAAAATCAGGTTTACTAATATAATAAAAAAACGAATTAAATATAGTATCAAATAAAATGCAATAATTAAACAATGTCATGGTTTTGGAAGAGGTCATGACATTCATTATCCAGAGAATCTCTTGATGATGTTGATGGAGAATTTACGTATAATGCTGCCATGATGTTACGGATGGCGTTTCTGGGTCATATTCTTGAAAAGTAAATTCATTCGGTATTGAAGGTTGTGTATGGTATCGAGGTCGAACCGGAATTGAAGTTGAATATGAAGCCGAACTGTTAGAAAAGTACGAATACGAATTGTTTGAATACACAGTTGATTGTTGAGAGATTGTTGAGCCGCTTGCAAAATTTTCATAAAATCAATTTTTACTGCTATACGATTGGCCTTAGTTACCTTAAGTGATTCTTTGTGTAAAGATAAACAGAACAGTTTTTCATCATCACCTTCCATTACACTGGAAACCAGTGGTTGTTGTTGATTCCTAGAACTTATATTGTTTATAATTGTGTTCAGAAATTCAGTTATTTTATTTCTTTTAATATTTAGATTCGGCGGTCTCGTTATGTCTTCCCTTGCATCTGCTGTAGACTCTTCATTACCTGTGTCTGAGTTTTCAGAGGTATCTTGAATATTGCTCTCTGTTTTTTTATTACAGACTGTCCTTTCGAGAAACATAGGACGTGGAAAATATATATATTGAATCTTCGAAGCTCCGGAGCCTGATGGTGCATTCTTTGTTTTTTTTCATTTCACGAACAAATGTGTCGCGAAGGTCTTTCCACTTTTTTTGAAGATTATTATCTGAAATTAACAATTTAACAATAATTTTTTCAATTTTGTTTCAGGTATTTAGCAACTGGCTGTTATTTTGATGACTTACATTATGCCTATAGATAAAGAAAATCCACTGTAATTGTCATCGTTCAAAAAACTGTATGTGTTATTTGGAATAAGTTAAAAGACAAAGTATTGAAAGAACCTTGAACAGAAGAGTGGAAGGAAATTGCAAAAGGATTCGAAAAATATACAAATTTTCCTAATTGCATTGGAGCAGTTGATGGCAAATATATTAGAATTATAAAACCTTTAGATTCCGGCTCTATGTTCTACAATTATAAAAAATTTTTTCGACTGTGCAGCTTGCCGTATATGACGCAAATTATTGTTTTATCTGTATAGATGTTGGATATTTGTGGGAAGAGCAATGATTCAATATTTTTTTAAAACTCCACATTCTTCAAAAAACTTACGGAAAAATCTTTGAACATTCCGAGACCAAAACCAGTATCAGAAATTCGTACAACACGTTTACGTCATGTTATAGTTGGAGATGAGACATTTAGCTTATCAAAAAATATTATACGACCATATTGCGGCAAGAATTTTACCAAAGAAAAACGAATACTTAATTACCGCCTCTCTAGAGCAAGATCTTATATTGAGTGTTGTTTTGGAATCCTGGTAAACAAATGGCGAAAATTTCACAAACCACTTAATGTACATTTTGATTTTGTGCAAAACATAATTAAAGCTTATTGTGTTCTTCACAATTACGTCAGGTTAAGAGATGGATACAGATACGAAGACACATTGTTCGAAACAGCTCTAGATGGTCTGAGTCTGACTACAATTTGGTATAAGGTCTCGAAACACGAGGGATATATTCGCTGATTATTTCATGAAGGAAGGTCGACTGCCGTGGCAAGACAAAATGATCTAATTTTCTTTATTTGTTCCTAATCAATAAAATAATAATAATTACTTACCTAAATCTTTCTTTTTTTCCTCGGAGTCGTCTTTTTAGAGAATATTAACACCAATTCTTCTCAAAACCTACGTTTTAAAATCCTATTGGCATAGTCAGGTGATTCCGAGTCCCATATCGCTGGTCTTTTCTCTATTTCGTCTATAAACAATTCCGTGTCCAAATTTTATAAAAAAAATAAAAAAGGGTAGAGGATATGATGGCAACTTCAGTGCGATAAGGACGAAAGTATGCGTCACAGATGAATCAAGCAGAAGCGAAATCGTTCGTACAATAAGTACATTGTATTGTGCCTACTACGCTATCATAGGGTTCGTTAGGCGCTTGATTGCGCAACGGGAGTTTTATCGTTTTCTTGTTATTTTGTGAGCGTATTTCTTTTTGATATTTCAGAGTAGGTCTTATACGTCCCGGAGATGATCAAGTTAGCTTGACAAGTCTTACGTGATTGACGGTTTCACTTGATGAGCGACTTGACGCCCATTGATGGTTCCGTCAAGTGCGTACGCTATAGTCGCCTACTGACGGTGCCCAATACCGGCCAAGTGCGAATCAGACTCCGTCCCGTTTCGCACCATAAACTAGTACAATATTAGACACTATATTGCAATATCAAGCTAATAATGGAATAAATACTTAGGGTGTAATGTATAATGATAATCACCGAGCTATATAGTGATCCAAAACTGTTTTATTATAACGCTACTAAGATAGTTGTTTAGAAAAGCATCGAAATTCGTCATCCACCTTCAGTAACACTAACATTTACTCACACACGTTGGAAATGTTTCCTTAATGCATGTTTTAAGCAGACATTAAATTCGAAATTTTTATATATATGTCTAAATTATTAATTCATTTAACGTTTTTTTAACGTAAGGATTTTATATTATTCTGGGTTTCATAACATAGTTTCGTGATATCAAGCGTGTTACATGACAATATGTTGTGCACTTATTTTGCGATAACATTTGGTAGCAAACGCGGAAATAGCTGGTACAGCAGCTATGAACTGTCGCACTAACCATCCTCACCTTGCCGGCCTGCAAAAAGTCGGTGACAATGTATGCCAGAGCGCGTGGTCCTCTGAAGAAAAGGTAATGGAGGGATAAGAGAGAATAACTCCTCAGAACACTCGCCGTGGTATAGTCGGTAAAATGCGCTTAATGATGCCACATCGCTACGTAATTGTAGAGACTCGAGTTTCTTAGTTACCTTTTTATCGCCAATTTCTACTCGGTCCAGGTTACAGATGGAATTAGAACCCGCATTTATCACCGGTTAGCGCAGAATTAATAAAATTAGTGAAATTTTCTTTAGGTCTAAAAAGGTTTAATTCCTACCAATAGTCGACCTCCGGTAACAATAATTCAGAAAAGTTATTTCCTTGATCCAAGGTCTAACATTACGTACCTTAAGTGAGACGATTTTACTTAGATTCATTAACATTGTCACAATATAATGTTGGATTTGAGAAATAAATTTTCATGACACGCACAAATTGATAAAATACCGTTGCATCGAATGAATTATAGCCCATTAGCGACGACGATTAATCTACTTACAAATCCATCCGTTTTAGTTAATTTCTGAAGGATTGTGTTTAATCATCGTGAAGTAATCATGTCCAACTCAGTAATCAGCATCCATTTCTTATGTTTTTACACAGGTTAATCATATAATAAAACACTTTTGAAGTGATAAATTCTAATGGGAGGGTAAACCGCTTCGTTACTTAACGCGTTACGACGCTCTGTTACCTTCGCTCCAAAGGAAGATAGACGGCACAACAAACCCAGGTACCGGAGGGTTGTCCCCAGAATGTGTGGTGTTTCACCTGTGGGTGACACTGGGCATAATAATAACCAAACATTGTTTGAATTCATACACAGTAATCACAAGACCTTTGCTTACATATTATCGGTTTATCACTGTATGAATGTTGTTGGAGGTCGAGGCTGACCCGGGTGATATTATTTTATTGCCTCCTGAAGATGGTGCAGTGACTGACGTAGACACTGGAGATGAAAATGAAGCTAATATTCTTCATCTTCCCAATCATATGCTTCTGTCTCATGTGGAACTACAAAATAGGTCTTCGACCTCGGGAGAAAATCGTTCTTATGAAGATATTGAAGTCCTTGCACCAAATTATTTATAAATTAATGGTATGCCAATGTCAGCAAATTTCTTTTACTTCTTGCGGGAAAGGAGACTGTGACGAAGTTTTTAGTAAATCCCAGAAGGAGATGAGTCCTGCTCTACGGTAAAGACAATGTTGATTTTATAGCTGATATGATAAAACCCTACCACAAAAGTGGATCGGATTGGATTTGTGGACAAAAACTAACAACAATTCAAATTGATTGCCCTGCCATTATCAAGGTGTACAACAAGTACAAGTACGTTTTGACGAAGACGTTGACTCCATGAGAGTATCCTTTTGCGGTAAAAAGTGGTTATTCCCTCTCTTTGCATTTGTTTAGATGCAGCTTGCCAAAATGCATGGCTTATAAAAAGACAGTCTGACACAATTGGACCTCCTGCTATTTTCGACGTTATGTGACTACTATATACCTGCAAAACTATGGTACATCTCCGAGCCGCAATTCAGCTTTTAGTGACCCTATGCAGGTGAGAATACCTTCCGAGGTGAGGAGTGCAGGAAGTGCGGACGGTCACTCGGAAGTTGACTGCACCCAACGAAGATGCGGTTATTGTTACCAATGCACTAGAAAAATGTGTGCCAAGTGCAATATTGTTTTGCATCTAATATGTTGATAGAGTTTTCACATAAGATAAGATTTATATTTTTCATTCTCTAACTAAATTTTGTCTTTAACTTTAGCTTTGACGGCATCCGTGGCCGAGTGGTTTGTACGCAGGGTTTCATGGTGTCGCCGACTCGAGAGGTCTCGGGTTCGAATCCCGGTGGGGTCAGATGTTTGTGTGATGAATACGAGCATTTGTACTCCAGTCGTGGATGTTTCATATGTATTTCTATATAAATGTACTTATATATGTACAGTATATGTATTCTATCCGTTACCCTAATATCCCATAATACAAGCCTTAGTGTTCACATTGGGGCTAGGCGAATTGGAGTGAGTGTTGGAAATATTTATTATTTATTTTAAATTAATGACGAGCCACAATACATCTTTTAGGTCGAAGTGACTACAGTTTCAATGAGGACTGTACAGCCCCAAAAAATAATATGTTCCTTACACACAAAGAGGCGCTTTTAGCAGCTATAAACAAAGTTTTCCCTACATACTAATAGAACCAGCTACGAAAATATTTACTTACATAACTAATCCATCCTGCGCACTCCCCTATCCAAGTTGTTTATTACCCATAACACTTACAGAAGGTAATACATAGAGTTGAGTTTGGGAGTAATCAGACAATATTAGTTTAGTAAGTCATTCTTCCCAGTTAGGGAAGTAGCCAATAATAATAAATATTTCCAACAATCACACCAATCAGCCTTTTTTTTAAAGATAAGTCCGACAAATAACTCCACCCCACCTGATGTTAAGTGACAGTGAAGTCCAGGGGGCCAATCGCCTAACGGAAATGCTTTGGAAAACGCTAACGCTTACGATTTTATTTTGTTATTTCTAGCCGCCTGAGTTATTCAAATGCCTCGCGCTCTTTCTTTTTCTTTTGCATTGATAATAACAATATTAAAAAAAATGAGCGTGAGGTATTCGAAAACCTCAGGCGGCTAGAAATAACAATATAAAATCGTAAGCGTTAGCGTTTCCCAAAGCATTTCCGTTAGGGGATTGGCCCCCAGACGTGAAGATAGCTGGTTCAGCATTTCTACCTGCCACACCAGCCATCCTCACCTTGCCGGCCTGGATGTTGCTTCTTTACGCCTCTTTTAAAGGACCCCAGGTTGTGTTGTGTAGTGTGATATGTATTCTATCCGTTACCCTAGCATCCCATAACACAAAACTAAATAAATTATTCTAATAATGAGTGTTGGAAATATTTATATTTATTAATTGCAAAGCTCAAACGTGTTTTTTGCGATAAGAATGCTTTGTTTCCGACGGATTGAATTGATTGTTTTAACTGTTTTTTGAAACCACGTCTGGAGCAGTAAGATTCAAGTTATACATATGGTACAACAACTTAGACCTGAGACCTTTGTTTTTTTTCCATTTCTAAAGTGATTATCATGAAAATTGGTTTTAAGGATATACGGACGAGAAAATATTATATTAATACCAAAGTAAGAAGTTGGAAGGAGATAAATCAAAAGATTTGGCCAATATGCCTGAGTACAGCGGCAAGAAAAATATCTAAGATTTTCTTCAGAACATAAAGGGTCTAGCCTTGGTTCGGTAAAACTCTACCGTATTGTACGTTTTCAGCCGTCATCAATCATTTTACGAAGAGACCAGGGTTGAAAAATCTTGTAACAACTAAAATGGCGAAGAAGAATATATTCTATAAATCTATAGCTATATATATTTAGCCTAAGAAAGGCTAGAGAAAATTCGACATGGCCGGCAAGGCCGCGGTAGCATAATTGTCAGTGCATTCGCCCGGATAGCGAAAGTTGCGAGTTCGAGTCCCTTCTACTGCGTGGAATTTATTCTAGTAAAATTTCAGATTTAAAAATCTAGCTAGCAATTAAATGCTTAATATAATTATAATCTTTATATATAGAATACCAATGTAAAAATGTGTTGGTACAATAAGAAAAATAATTTCTAATTCAATCAAATCAAATTCATCAATCAAGTCCAATTTAACTATCAATGAAACAACGCAGCCTTAGATCCAATTTCACCAAACTTCGTCAAATCATTTGTTAGCTAACGGTTCTTTAAAACTAACAAGGCTGTTGGATTATTTTATGTCCTATAATAAAAATATAATAGACCATTACTAAATCAACCATTAAGCGAATTATTTGAAAATCATTCACTCACATTTTAAAGCGACAAAAAATATGACATTATATTAATGTCTTTCTTCCACGGAAGTATATTAAGGTAAGGCGACCAAAGCTGAAATGACATTCACTAGATAATTTTGATAGACAAACAAGTGTGATTTTACTTTTCCCTTGTTATTGCTCGTTGAAATGGTATTACTAATGGTATTTACTACAATTTATGGTTTGTTGTTTTGATTGTTAGTAGTAATATTTCATACCTCTTTTATTTGATTGACAAGTATAAAAATACATACACCACCGTATTCTTTCAATTTTTTTTTTAAATTGTTGGAAGGCGTTATATGCTTTCCCAATAATTTATATTATTTAAAACATTTTCATCTTTCTAAATAGTACTATATCGATGTTCTTTTTGACGTAGTTTGACATTTATAAATCGTCTGTAAGTGCTAGGCAGCACTACGGCGAAACCGCCGCGGTTTTATACCGCGTAGTTTTGTGAATCATGGAAACTAATGCAAGCGGCCGCACCAGCGGTTTTTTCCCGCGACTGATTTTAAAACCGTTATTTGTTACAGAATGGCTCGCGGTTAAAAACCGCGCCAAAATTTGTAGTTTAAACAACATATTTACGAAATTTGTGACGACGTTTTCTTTTTCTATTTCTTAGTTTTAAAGCAACAATTCATACAGCTCTCTTGAAATCCATCCTCAAACTGTGATAAATCGTGTCTATTTTCGCGGTTTTTAATCGTATTGTGTGTGCTTCGGGCGGTTTCGCGGTTTTGCGGTTTACCGCTTGCGGGAAAAAACCGTAGTGCGGCCTAGCACTAAATAATATAAATGACCTCTATGCCTGTGATTTAGTTTAACATCGCGTCAAGGGGGAAAATCCACTGTCAAAGTTTAATGGAATACCAAAAAAACATTAACAGTCCTTTAATGGACTTGACAAGGTGTTAGATGAATAACAATGTTTGGTGAAAGTAGGTCTTAATGTGTCAAAGTTTGACAAATGGTTATTGTTTTCTCTTGTATTTTAACGATAGTCAAATTTAACTTTGTTTTAGACAACGCGGTCTCAGGTGGCAGTGTTAAATAAACATTATTCTTGTCATCGAAGTCGTCGCGTGAGGGGTGCGGCCTAGCATTATTCGCATCCTTTCCGTCGCTTCCAGGGGACGCCCTAGAAGTATTAACCATTTTCTTGCCTTTGTAGTTCATAAATTAGGAGAAATATTTCTAATCTATCATACTCAAATTCGCGTCGGATTACGTCTTAACTACTTTTGCTTTGCTTAGCTGTAATATTACTATCTATAAATCACTATTATAAAGGCTGAGGAGCTCGTGGTTAGCGCGTTCGGCTGCGATCGTTGAACTTTTCGCAGTGGTCGGTCATTGGATGGGTGACCAAAAATTACTATCTCGAGCTCCTCCGTGCTTCGGAAGACACGTTAAGCCGTTGGTCCCGGCTGCATCTGCAGTCGTTAGCACCCACCAATCCGCACTGGGCCCGCGTGGTGGGTCATGGCCCAATCTCTCTATTCCATCCATAGGGAAGGCCTGTGCCCCAGCAGTGGGGACATTAATAGGCTGATGATGATGATAAATGCATTGACAGTTTAACAGACTTTAAGTAACACTGTTGGCATACGGAGCCGAAACGTGGACACTGACGGTACGGCTGGTCCACAAGTTCAAAGTCGCTCAGCGCGTTATGGAATGGGCTATGCTCGGCGTTTCTCTGAAGAATCGCATCAGAAATGAGGTAATCCGACAGAGAACCAGAGTCATCGACATAGCCCACTGGATTAGCAAGTTGAAGTGGCAGTGGGCTGGCCATATTTGCCGAAGAACTGATAACCGTTGGGGTAGCCGAGTTCTGGAGTGGAGACCGCGTCTAGGCAAACGTAGTGTAGGACGTCCTCAGGCACGATGGGGTGACGATTTGCGCAAGGTGGCTAGCAGGAGCTGGATGCGAGTAGCCCAAGATAGATCTGAGTGGCGTGCAATTGGAGAGGCCTATGTCCAGCAGTGGACTAGGATAGGCTGTTGATGATGATGATGATGATGAAGAATCCGCACTGGGCCCGCGTGGTGGGTCATGGCCCAATCTCCCTATTCCATCCATAGGGAAGGCCTGTGCCCCAGCAGTGGGGACATTAATAGGCTGATGATGATGATAAAGGCTTTGACAGTTTAACAGACTTTAAGTAACACTGTTGGCTACAATGGTTCTAAAATACTAAAAGCTTATAAAATCTCTCGATATTCGGAGTGATATATCCCTTTAATCTATCCCTTCACAACACACAGTTAACAGTGTCAAGTATTAAGTTTTAAGGAAAAAATAACTACCAATTGTTTCTATGTTTTTGACAATAACTCCTGGGTTAGAATAGGATTCTTCGCTTAACAGTACGCTACACATACGAGTAAATACACACATCAAAAGTGTCTAGGGATCAACATATATTTTTGCAATAACTTTTCTCCTGATTGATATTAATTAAAATTTTCTTTAAGGATTCATCAAATAAAGTGTTTTCGTTTGTCACAGTAACGATAAACCAAGTCACCTTTGCATTAATAAAGAAATTTGCCATTTTCCTAATAAAGGGATTTTTGACATTTGAACCACTAACACAAAAGTTCGAAAAAAAGACTGAAATAACAGTTTTCTCTAAAATTTTATTGGGTAACTTAAACAATTAATAATCCGTATTTCTACCGCGAACACTAACAACACAAGAACATCGGTTTGGCATACTCAAAATGAGTTCATCCAAATCACGCTGTGGAATGGCCGCCCATGTTCGTTGCAACAACAAAAAAAGGTCTTCTTGCGACTGGATACCCTCCATATTCGGCAGAGCTCTTCTCTGTAGCATATCCCATGCATGCTCAATCGGGTTCAAGTCTGGCGACTGAGCAGGCCAGGGCAGGACATTGATGTTAGCTGCGGCGAGAGTCTGTCTTACAACTCTTGCGGTGTGCGGTCGTGCATTATCATGCATTAACTGAAATAAGGGACCGATTTGCACTTGTAGAGGAACGATGACGTCTGATACAATCGTCTCAGCATAAATTTGAGCGTTGAGGTTGCCTCTGATCCAAATCAACTCAGTTCTTCCGCCGATCCAAATACCCGCCCATACCATGATGGTTCCACCACTATAAGGATGGACTTCCTGGCAGGATTTTAATCGCTGTTGGCGTCCAGGGGTTCTCCAGTGTCGTATACGTCTTGTATCCGGTCTCATACCAAAACGAGACTCATCAGAAAAGCACACGAAACGCCATTGTTCTTCTGCCCAATTTCTGTGTTCAAGAGCCCATTGATATCGAATCCTACGATTGTGCATTGCTATAGGTGGTACCCGTAGCGGTCTTCGGGAATGAAGGTTCACTTCATGCAAGCGGTTTCTGACTGTTTGGTCGCTAATTAAGTTCCCTGAAGAGTGATGAAGCCTCACGGCTAACATCATGGCGGTTATTGTTGGAGCTCTTCGAGTTAAGATTTGAATGTATCGGTCTTGTCTCCGTGTGGTGCAGCGATACCGTCCTCCATGGCGCTCAGCCACGGTACCAGTGCTTCGGTATCGTGTCCAAAGTCGACTGATAACACTCTGACTTGTATTCAGAGCTAAAGCCACAGTACGTTGCCGGGAACCAGCTTCTATCATTCCCACGGCTCTGAGCATTTCTTCCCTGCTTAAATGACGTCGCCGCTCCATAATAACGTTGGTTTTAATCAGTAGTAGGGAAACAGTAGCACTAATAATGTCTTCAATGCGTTGTATGTTTTTATAGGGAAAATATTGACAGCTGATTTTCATCTTTTACTCGAATTTGATTCACAGTTCCTGAGTCAAATTATGAAATGCACCAAAAAGGATCCATATAAATTTATAAAATCATAAATTTATTACAAAGCCACATCTCAATCTCAAGAAATCCGCATAAAAATGCTTGATCCCTAGACACTTTTGATGTGTGTATAATGAAATATAATAAAATTTTATAATTTTTCAAAATGTAAATGTCGAAGTGTACTTCTTTTTTTTTGTTCTTATTTTATTTTTATTATTAAGTATTATTTTATAATGATGTCGATTATGGCGTGATTCTCTAGGCTAGTCTTGGGTTTGACAGCGGTACATTCCTGTCATTCTCTATACAGAATGAAGGGGAGGGACTGGTGTTGAATTTGGTTTTGGGTTCGGAGAGTCACGCCAGAATCGACACCAAGTATTTATGTTATTTTGTTTACTATAGCGCCTAACACATCCTCAAACAGGCCCTGCCAGAATACCAGCGCTGATACAGTGAGAGAATATTTTCTCATTGTATCAGCATAAGCTGAGGCAGGGTCCTGATTGGCCATTTTAAATCTAATGATTAATTTTTGTTCTTAGGTTAAGTTTCTTTTTTATATTTTTTGAAGTTATACTTCTTTAGCCGCGTTATGAAAAAATTATGAGAGTGAAATTTTAAGATGCGCGCGCATCTGTAACACAAAAGTAACATAATGAAGTTAGCCGCGGGCGCGTTATGAAAAAATGATGAGAGTGAAATTTTAAGATGCGCGCGCAACACTGTAACAGAAAAGTAACACCATGAAGTCGGCCGCTAAACCGCACATTACTCGTAAGTCTCGAAAAAAAGCTTCCAACAAAATAGTAATAGGATCTCTTAGTCGCACATGTTGGGACGCTCGTCGCCTCTGATCACTGTTTTCATATTTATAATATTTATCCAAATGTTTCTAGTTTCTATATTCTTAACACGTGTTATAATGTTATACAAATGCGAAATTTATATGTGCTAATAAATTTTATTCAGTAGTGATTTAAATTGAATATTTTGATTATTTATTAAATTTTTCAAATTAAAACTGAACTTTACTGACTGCGTTGACTATCCTTTTCCAATCCTTTTATTATCTTATTGTAATTAATTATCTGCATGCAATTAAAAACTATTTTTTAATAATTCCAAAAAGAAGTATAACTTCTCACGCGCGTACTTAAGTACACGCACCCATATTTTTTTTTCCTCTGTTTCTTATACTAGATGGCCAATAAAGATTTTTCATTTCAAATATCTTAGCAGTTTACTCAACATAATTGTTGTGCGTCGTACTGAATATAAATAATATTAACATAATACACTCCGCTTCAACACGTAAGCAACCTCCCAGCAGCACTATGGCAACACGCGCGACAGTGTATGTCGTAAAAAAGCAGTAAAAGCTCCTCATATCCTGCAAGTTCAACACTAGTGGCAATAAAATGATACGTAGCTGATACACCGTAGGGACACTTTAGTTATAAGTACAACCAACACATCGTATCAGGTAACGTGAATTTTCCTCACACGATCCTGTGGTACGTTATATCAAAAAGTATAGGTTTTAATATATGGTATGACCTGACATTGGCGACTTTTATAGTTATTCCCAGCGGGGCGTTCAAAATGAGTTGTCGCAATACTGCATATAAGAAACGTATGAAAAAATAAGATTTCTATATTATAATTATTTATATTTTAAGCGTTTAACTGCTAGATGTTTAACTCAAAAGATTTTTTTTCATTGTTTCAGACGAGATTCGAACCCGCAGCTTCCGTAAAGTAAATTTTATTCTAGTAAATATTTCATTAAGTATGCTTACTGTTAATATTCCAGTGTACTATAAGGTTCTTCAGAAGGGAGACCCTGTGGTGTGTACCTCTAATATTAAAGTAATCGTTTCTAAACTTTATTGTATTGATCAGAATATCTATACTTATAATAAATCTGTAGAGAGGTCAACTCTGTACATGAAATATATTTTCAAAATAACTATCAGGGGGTAATTAGTGGTCGATACTGATGCCAAAAATGCAATCAGTAAAATTTTTGTCTGTCTGTCTGTCTGTGTGTATGTTCCTTATAGAAACAAAAACTACTAGACGGATGTTAACGAAACTTGGTACAATTATTCTTCATACTCCTGGGCAGGTTATAGTATACTTTTCACCACACTACAGTCAATAGCAGCAGAATAGTGAAGGGAAATGTTGGGTAAACGGGAGAAGTTACTCCATTTTTTAAGCTTCCGTCGCGTGTGCAGCCTTAATGGTTAAAGTTACATAGAAATCATGTATAACGGAAATATTCTACATAAAATTGTCTAAAAAATATCCCGGAACAGCATATGTCTATCTTTTATGGTTGACTCATAATGACACGTTTAATTATATAAATAAAGTCATTGTTTATAGCACAAGCCTGAGAACAAAAACTATAGTTTACACTACAGCTCTACACCGAAGCGAAGCGAGGGCGGGCCACTAGTCAGGAATAAAATACAATGTTAAATTATTCAAGCTATCGTAGGCGTCAAGAGTATACGCTCTGGTGTAGTGGCGCACGTAGGTGCGCCGATCCCAGAGCGCCCTCATAAGGGCCGAGGAGGGTACCGGTGGGTTTTAGTGGGTAGGACCGGCGTTGTTCCGCGCCGGGGAGTCCCACACACGTCGCGCGCCTGGCAAGCGCGCGGTATGGTGCGTATAATGCGATTCAAGTAAGAATAGGAAAGCCAATGACCTCCATCTGTGAAATGACGCTTGAAAAGTACGGTTTGCAAAAACTCTTGGAACTCTTTTTTAGCACTCGGCTAATTCTAGAATAAAAAAATCAAACATTTGTAAACAAACATGACGACGATGACAACTCCGGTAGTTATGCGGAGCTGAGCGGAATTGAAGAGCTAGATTCCGATTAATATTTTTACTCACACAGTCATAAAAGTTATTAAAAGTCGGTGTCTTTTTTTCTCAATCTTAGTAAATGAATTTTATTAATAAAATCTGATGTTTTTTCTCACTTAATCTTAGTAAATAAGTTTTATTTTAAAAAAAACTGATATGTTTTCTCACTTAATCTTAGTAAATAAGTTTTATCGAAGCAAAACTTTTATTGCTCACTCTACCTATTTTGTTTCAATTGACAGCTTTGACATCACAAAATGGCGCCCAGTCGATCCTATTCTAAGTTGAATCACATTATAAACGCATTTTCCACCGTCAACAAACATAAAAAAAGGCGTCAAGAGTATGCGACTCGAAATATTCTGGGATTCTAATATTTAAATACATGTATCTGTTTTTAATATAACTGCCATCCTGTACTGCTTTGTAATGAGTGTGTGAGTGAAAGTGCTGTCAGGTTTAGTTTTTTTTTACCGACTTCAAAAATTTGGAGGTTCTCTCTCGTTCGTCGCCAATTTCCAATTAAAGGAGTTATTGTGCAAAACATAGAAACAATTGGTAGTATATTTTTCTATAAAACGAAATACTTGATAATGGTTTCACTGGCAGTATAGCCCAGAGGGATATGATATCTACCCCGAATATCTAGAGATTTTACTATCAGAGTACCACTGTAGCCAAAAGTGTTACTTAAAGTCTGTTAAACTGTCAAAACCTTTATAATGATGGTTTATGAATAGTAATATTAGGGCTAAGCAAAGAAAAAGTAATGTACATGTAATCTGACGCGACTTTGAGTAAAATAATTTTAAAGAAAAGTTTACTAGAAAAAAATTGTGGGTTACCTACAATGCGAAGGGATGGCGCTGCCTTGCAGCTTAAGGCTAGGAAAATTTCGACGCGGCTAATAGGGCCGTGGTAGCATAATGGTCAGTGCATTCGCCCGGATAGCGAAGGATGCGGGTTCGAGTCCCGTCCGCTGCCTGGTCCGCGTGGATTTTTTTCTAGTAAACTTTTCTTTAGATTTAAACATCTAGCAGTTAAATGCTTAAAAAATAAATAAAATCATAAAAATAATTTTATTTCTTTTGTTATTCTTTAAGTTGTTGGTTCAAAATGTTGCAACGACTCATAACTTTAGAAGTATTTATTTAATAAAAAATATTTCATACAAAATTTGTAGGGAATTCAATGGCCAATAACTTTTAAAAGATGTTTTTATCAATTATTGTCATTTTTAAGGTTTGATAAAGGAAGAACTACAAACATGCTCAAATAAACAACAATATTTGAAAAAAACGGTAAGAGTTATAATAAAAAGTTTTATACAAAGAACGCACCTCACCCTGATGGCCTGCATGTTGCTTCTTCTTCACAGTTTCAATTCGGTTTAATTATTTATTTTTAAACAGAATATACAACTAAATATTCTGTGAACATTTCAAGCATCTACCTGTTGCCGTTATTAATATAGAGCACAAAACGAAAAAAACAAAACATGTTAATTGTATGGAAGCCCTTCTTATCTCTTATCTATTGGACAAGTCCGTCCGTCCGTCCGTCCGTCCGTCCGTCCGTGGTGCTGTTTCAGCGGCCAAACCGTAAGAGATAGATAAAGAGAATGTTTAAGTTATAAGTTGAGAATAGTCTGATAAGACTACAAACCGGATGTGAGTAACGTAGCACTTCCGGTTTTCGAGAAATCACGTGATTTCTATTTCAAACGAAACCACACAAAATCTCCGAAGTTCTCAATTAATTAAATACATTTTTTTTTTTGGTGAATATTTGGTTCACTGGTTTGCTAGTATATAATTTAACAGATGACCCGTTGAATATCTTCAATTGTTTTTTGAGCAGCTGAGTCGGGTCATAAAAAGTTGCTGTTTTTTTTTTAAACAATTATTTAGTACTTGTCACTAGTTGGTTTATTTAGTAAGTTAGAGAGGCTGAGGCCCTTAAGCGCCGCAAGTATGATTGCCTCAGTGGAGACCTCACATTTGCGGCGTTTGGAGTCGAGACTCAGGAACCCTGAAGCTTCGGTGCCCACCATCTTTTCAAAGAAATCGCGAAAAGATTGGTGGAGACCACTGGAGATCGCAGAGCTGGCGGCTATTTCGCCCAGCTCATAAGCCTCGCCATTCAGCGGGGAAATGCCGCCAGCGTCCTGGCACGGAACCTTTGCCGACGGGGAAGCCTTAGGGCAGCTATTTTTTTAATATATTTATTTTTTGTCTAGTTTCAGTGTTGTTTTAGTTTAATATTTGCCATGTTGCTTTTGATTTGTTCCTAGAATTATTAATAAACTCTTTTTCTTGAAAAATAGTTAGACTAGTTTTAACAATTATTTAGTACTTGTTAGTTAGTTAGTTTCTGGTGAAATTCTTAAGTAAAAAAAATGGGTGCGTGTACTTATGTAGGCGCGTGAGAAGTTATCCTTCTTTGGCATCGTTTAAAATTAGTTTTTAATTGCATGCAAATAATTAATTACAATAAATTAATAAAAAGTCTGGAAAAGGACACAGTCAATAAAGTTCAGTTTTAATTTGAAAAAATAAATAAATAATCAAAATATTCAATTAAAATCGCTACTGAATATAATTTATTAGAACATATGTGATTTGCACTTGTATGAAACTCAAACACGTATTCCGAATATACAAACTAGAAACATGTGGATAAATATTATAAATATGAATACCTATAACTGTTACTTTATTACAAAAAATAAAGATGTGGTTTTTGGTTCTACTACACCAATGGTCAAGAGATGGCGCTGTAGTCTCCTGAATCGCGCTTTGGTTCCGTTGTTCCAGATTAATAAATACTTTTGATAGGCCTTCACAATGCAGTGGTTAGCACCCACTAAATAGAGATTCTATTTCTATTTTGTTGGTAGATTTTCTTAATGTGCGGTAAACACAAAAGTAACAGCATGAAGTTGGTCGCTTAAGCGACCAACCTCATGCTGTTAATTTTAGTGTTACAGTGATGCGCGCGCATCTTAAAATTTCACTCTCATCATTTTTTCATAACGCGCCTAAAAAAGTATAACTTCAATAAAAACTCTTGAGTCTAATAACGCGATTTCAAAAGCTCTGGTAGTAACAAACATTTAAAACGGCCCTTGTTTCTACAGACAATTATGGTTAGCTCGGCAAGTATTAAAAACAACATTTAACCCTTTGTGTTAAATGTACATGGACAATTTTAACAACCCACTTTATTGTCACAGTTATACCTATTTGAGAGACAAGCGGTACGGCCAGTGTAATGAATAAATTTCATCAGCACCCTTGTTTGGTGAGTATTCTACCCGAAATTTTATAGCTTTTACTGCCAAACAGTGACTTCGGACTTATCTGGACTTAGTTTACTCAGTTAAGCAATTAAGTATATTTTTTAGAAGTTATACTTCTTTAGGCGCGGTATGAAAAAATGATGAGAGTGAAATTTTAAGATGCGCGCGCATCACTGTAACACAAAATTTTAATTTTTGTGTTTACCGCACATTAAGAAAATCTACCAACAAAATAGAAATAGAATCTCTATTTAGTGGGTGCTAACGACTGCATTGTGAAGGTCTATCAAAAGTATTTATTAATCTGGAACAACGGAACCAAAGCGCGATTCAGGAGACTACAGCGCCATCTCTTGACCATTGGTGTAGTAGAACCAAAAACCACATCTTTATTTTTTGTAATAAAGTAACAGTTATAGGTATTCATATTTATAATATTTATCCACATGTTTCTAGTTTGTATATTCGGAATACGTGTTTGAGTTTCATACAAGTGCAAATCACATATGTTCTAATAAATTATATTCAGTAGCGATTTTAATTGAATATTTTGATTATTTATTTATTTTTTCAAATTAAAACTGAACTTTATTGACTGTGTCCTTTTCCAGACTTTTTATTAATTTATTGTAATTAATTATTTGCATGCAGTTAAAAACTAATTTTAAACGATGCCAAAGAAGAATAACTTCTCACGCGCCTACATAAGTACACGCACCCATTTTTTTTTATTTATTTATCATCAACTAGTTTCAATAGCGTTTTAAAAAATATTATCTAATATAAAATTTTAAACGGTACTTTAGCCAATTACGGAAACTCACTTTGTATTCAATTCAAAAATTTATACGATTGCGATTAGTAAAATAGAAATTACAAATAAACAATAATATAAAAGAAATACCTACAAAGATTCAAATTCATTTTGCGATAAATATAAATTCCAATGTATATAAATCAAAATTATAAATGGAGCTGTATGAATTAGTGTGTACGTGTGTGTTCGGTGTAGTGTTTGTGTTTGGTGTAGTGTGTGTTAGTTCCGTAATAAATATAAACTTTTTCATCTGTCCTAATTTTACACGATTTTTTTTTCAACACACACCAATTACCCTAGCCCCAAAGTAAGCACTGTAAGGCTTGTGTTATGGGATACTAGGGTAACGGATTGAATACATATATTGTACCATATATAATGTTATTTATATAGAAATATATATTAAACATCCATGACTGGAGTACAAATGCTCGTATTCATCACACAAACATCTGCCCCCACCGGGATTCGAACCCGGGACCTATCGAGTCGGCAACAACATGAAACCCGGCGTACAAACCACTAGGCCACGGCGGCCACGAATTGGAGGCTCTATCTCTCGATATTAACGAAATATTTATCGCTTTGGAACGATGCTTGTGGTTTTTCCGTTAATATTCATAATAACAGCGAAATCAAAATCAAAAATCATTTATTCAGGCTAGGCTGTTACAAGCATTTGTGAAGGTCAAGAAACTACGCCATCGGTTCGCAAAACCACGGCGGGAGACATCGTACTGAGAAGAACCGGCAGGAAACTCAGCAAGGGCTGTTTTTTCCTCACTGTATTGTTATATACAGAGTCGTCACTTCTGTGGTCACCTTCCATTACATCATTTAGAATATAGATATATAGTTACAAAATTTATAGTTAACTTTATATTTAGTATATAGAAAGCGGCATTAGATACCACATTACTGTAATGAAAAATAACTAATACCTATCAAATAACAAATTAGAAGAAACACTATGTCCATGCATTACGATTATTTAGATAATCATCAACTTTATAACAGCTCTTACTCATAAAAATATTCTTGATCTGAGATTTAAACTTGGTCAGGGAAAGCTCAATCAGATCTTGGGGAACTTAATTTAACAATGCAATACTACAACCTAGAAATGTACCTCTTGATTTTTGTAGTCTGAAACATGGAACGGCAAGCTTGTTCTGAAATGTCGTGTTAAAGATATGGGTTTGACTTTTTATTGCAAATGCGTCATAGTTTTTTCTTACATATATTATATTTTCATAAATGTATTGCGATGCCAGTGTTAAAATATATAAAAAATAACTGAACAATCAGCGTGGTGTTTAATGGTTTGCGCCAGGTTAAAATAGATTTAAATCTCAAGGCCAAAACGTTTGGAGGGGCATTGGCAGTACCGTACACGTCATGGTTTTTCTTCACTGTCACAACGCGTTATGATCGCATAGCATATCAGCCACGACATAAAGGACATTGCTCGTTCCCCATACATTGAATACCCTAGAACGCACAGCAATGAGAAAATGCTAGTTGTGTTCGGAATCATTCATAAACTCTTATTTGGCATTTGTTGAGATACGGACAACTTGAGGAACCGTGGCCTACTACAGAATGTATTAAATTTTGAGGTTATAATTTATTATACTTAATTGTAAAAGATGTACACTTTATATATTCTAAATAGGTTTAGTTTTTACCTCTATGTAAGCACTTAAATAATATGCGTTAAATGAACATAAAATGCAATTCATAATAAAAATAATAAATGCTAATAAAAATAATAAATAGTTGATTTATGAGTGTCGGCAGTTGGCTACTTGACCTGTAGTAATAATAGATTTCTTTTCAAATGAAATATCCAAAGACTTTCCATTTACCTGTTTCTATATTTTACTTTGGGTAATAAGGTATGTACCTGGTTCTCATTATGATTTTCATAAAAATAAACAGATATTACATGGGTGGCAGTATAAACTATTTTTACATAATTTCAGAAATTATCTTTTTATAAATATAATATAAATACTAGTAATAAGTATTTTTAACTAAGGATAAACTACGGTACCTTGTTTTATTTTAATGTTGAGAAATAACTATGGTCGCCTTAATTGCATTTATTAAGGTAAACAATCTTGGCACAACTTTTATACAAAGCACCCATTTAATAATAAAATATTAACGAGGCCAATAAACTATTAAAATAAATCATTATTATAGACTGAAACCTATTGAATCCAGTTTTCAGTTGATTTTTAAAAAGGAGTGCCAAGATTGTTTACCAAATAGGACAAATTAGGATGAACAGACTATAGTATCTAGTAACAGAACTTTTATTTTTTATTTTTTTAAACTGATTGTCCGTTTACTATGATTAATTGCTAATAAGTTAAAAAATAATAGAAAAATAATAGTGAAGGACATTCTTTTGGGCATGCTGGGGCCGATTTCGTCGATGTCCTTTCTGTGATTGACACTAAGTATGCGTCATGGGCATTTTAATTAGCGCCATAATACGAATTTCGCCATGTAGATTTTTTACTGTGACCACAGCGCGTTGTGAGCTATTTTTTCACTCAATGAGGGTTTTTGGTTTTTGAGCGTAACATATATCAAAGCCGCTCTTTCAAAATAATTTTAAACGGAATCTAATAAGTAACTATAATGAAACATTCCTGGAAGGTCCCAAAACGAGAATTGTGTCCACAATTTTTACGCCCAACAAAGCATATAAAGCTGTTATCTCCCGCGTAATTGGTCTGACTTACATTATATTTTCCTGTGGCACGTGGCTACACAGAAGAGCCTATTATCTGAGGCGTAATGTTGGTATTCGTGTAATAAAATATATTAACGGTGTGGTCTTATTCAATGTTTTTGCGAACAATATTTTTGGAACACTTTGTGTTTATAACATTATAGTATGGGAGCCCAAGCGGGGATTTTTGGATTTACTCGAGCGCGGCAGAATAACATATGGGGAGCAACCTTGCACGTAGTTAAGTACTCTCACTATACCTGAGCCATCTATGTAGGGCCGAACGTCTAGGGCAGCAAAAACAAAATTTCAACAATCCTCACTAGAGGATTATTGAAATTTTGTTTTTGCTGCCATAAAATCATCAGTATTTTGAAGATAAGCTTAGTAGCTTATCTTCAAATCAATTTATCGTATTTTGAAGATAAGCTACTAAGCTTATCTTCAAAATACTGACGATTTGGGCGCGACCAAAAGTCATGACCGTTCGTTGAAATTTTGTTTTTGCTGCCCTAGACGTTCGGCCCTACATAGAGGGCTCAGGTATGGTGGGAGTAATTAACTACGTGCAAGGTTGCTCCCCATATGTTATTCTGCCGCGCTCGAGTAAATCCAAAAATCCTCGCTGGGGCTCCCCTACTATTACGCAGTGTCGCCCTTATTAATAAACGAAGAATAAGCGTGGATTAGTTATTCTATGTTTTGTCTTTGTTCATTGAATTACAAATGGCACTTGAGTGATATGAATTAAACACGGGTTAACTAATCTAAGCTTATCCCCCGTTTAGGGTATTAATAAGGGTTTAGTTATCAGTTTTATATTTGCTATTTCTTCTTTCAAATGTTTAATACTTGTAAAAGTATTCACTTGACATTGTGGGTTACCCACAATGTGAAGAGATGGCGCTGCCTTGCAGTTTAAGAATGGCTAGAAGGATTTCGACGCGCCTATCAGGGCCGCGGTAGCTTAATTTGGCCAGTGCATTCGCCCGGGTAGCGAAGGGTGCGGGTTCGAGTCCCGTCTGCTGCCTGGTCCGCGTTGGAATTTTTTCTAGTTATATTTTCTTTAGATTTGAACATCAAGCAGTGACATGCTTTTAAAAATTAAAAAAATATAATTATAATTGCTATTTCTTCTTTCAAATGTTTAATACTTGTAAAAGTATTCACTTGACATTGTGGGTTACCCACAATGCGAAGAGATGGCGCTGCCTTGCAGTTTAAGAATGGCTAGAAGGATTTCGACGCGGCCATCAGGGCCGCGGTAGCTTAATTTGGTCAGTGCATTCGCCCGGGTAGCGAAGGGTGCAGGTTCGTGCCGTCTGCTGCCTGGTCCGCGTGAAAATTTTTCTAGTTATATTTTCTTTAGATATAAAAATTATAACATATTTTCCATCCCTTTTAATAATAAAAACTAACATCGAGGTAATATAAAGGTAAAACTTAATATATGAAACACGAAATCAGCCCGTGTGTTTCCACTCTTTTGGTATATTACTCGGCGCTTTATTGGGCTTTTTATAAAAAGCGCTCATAATAAAATTACCATATAGTAATTTATGCCATTTACGGGATTGTTACCATGTACTTTGTTTTTAGCGATTTTCCGATATTTCGGTACTGTTGCAAGCGCCATGATCACAGAGTTACACCATGATCACGGTGTCGGTGATCATGGCGCTTGCAACAGTGCCGAAGTATCGGAAACTAGCTATAAACAAGGTACATAGTAACAATCTCGTAAATGGCATAAATTACTATATGGTAATTTTATTATGAGCGCTTTTTATAAAAAGCCCAATAAAGTCGCGCGGCACGCGACCGACTTTTGGTTTCTGTCACTACCCCGACATGCGGCACGCGACCGAAAGTCGGTCGATTTACCATACGAAAGTCGGACTGGTGCCCCATGCGCCATTTATTTGGCTATCACCTACATTCTTATATCAATTTTTAGAGGAAAAAACGGGTTAGCTGTCTAGCCGTTGATTAAAACAACTGCCATATGAAATATTTATACTGTTATCTGTGTAAGTTCGTCGTTCGCCGTTTTTTGTATGAAGATTAAAAATGGGTGCGTGTACTTATGTAGGCGCGTGAGAAGTTATCCTTCTTTGGCATCGTTTAAAATTAGTTTTTGATTGCATGCAAATAATTAATTACAATAAATTAATAAAAAGTCTGGAAAAGGACACAGTCAATAAAGTTCAGTTTTAATTTGAAAAAATAAATAAATAATCAAAATATTCAATTAAAATCGCTACTGAATATAATTTATTAGAACATATGTGATTTGCACTTGTATGAAACTCAAACACGTATTCCGAATATACAAACTAGAAACATGTGGATAAATATTATAAATATGAATACCTATAACTGTTACTTTATTACAAAAAATAAAGATGTGGTTTTTGGTTCTACTACACCAATGGTCAAGAGATGGCGCTGTAGTCTCCTGAATCGCGCTTTGGTTCCGTTGTTCCAGATTAATAAATACTTTTGATATTATAAATATGAATACCTATAACTGTTACTTTATTACAAAAAATAAAGATGTGGTTTTTGGTTCTACTACACCAATGGTCAAGAGATGGCGCTGTAGTCTCCTGAATCGCGCTTTGGTTCCGTTGTTCCAGATTAATAAATACTTTTGATAGGCCTTCACAATGCAGTCGTTAGCACCCACTAAATAGAGATTCTATTTCTATTTTGTTGGTAGATTTTCTTAATGTGCCGTAAACACAAAACAAAAAATTTTGTGTTACAGTGATGCGCGCGCATCTTAAAATTTCACTCTCATCATTTTTTCATAACGCGCCTAAAGAAGTATAACTTTAAAAAAAATGCCTTGTATTCAGACTATGTTAAGTGCTTATTTATATAATGTTAGTGAAAAAAGCCATGAAAGTTACCGGTACCTTACCGATTGATAACTGAAGAATGAATGATTTATATTTGTAGTACCGGCGGGTCTCGATGGCGTACGGCAGTCTCCGGAAAAATCAATACAGTGGATCCCCCCCGGTAGTCCGACAAACATTTTGCAGGGCAGTGTCGAACTATCGAATTTGTCGGATTATAGAGAGTACTCTATACTCTTATACTCTTAGGCAGTAGCCTAAGACCCCCTTAATTGTAAATCATACTTCGTTATGTACACACATCAAAAGTGTCTAGGGATCAAGCATTTTTATGCGGATTTCTTGAGATTGAGATGTGGCTTTGTAATAAATTTATGATTTTATAAATTTATATGGATCCTTTTTGGTGCATTTCATAATTTGAATCAGGAACTGTGAATCAAATTCGAGTAAAAGATGAAAATCAGCTGTCAATATTTTCCCTATAAAAACATACCACGCATTGAAGACATTATTAGTGCTACTGTTTCCCTACTACTGATTAAAACCAACGTTATTATGGAGCGGCGACGTCATTTAAGCAGGGAAGAAATGCTCAGAGCCGTGGGAATGATAGAAGCTGGTTCCCGGCAACGTACTGTGGCTTTAGCTCTGAATACAAGTCAGAGTGTTATCAGTCGACTTTGGACACGATACCGAAGCACTGGTACCGTGGCTGAGCGCCATGGAGGACGGTATCGCTGCACCACACGGAGACAAGACCGATACATTCAAATCTTAACTCGAAGAGCTCCAACAATAACCGCCATGATGTTAGCCGTGAGGCTTCATCACTCTTCAGGGAACTTAATTAGCGACCAAACAGTCAGAAACCGCTTGCATGAAGTGAACCTTCATTCCCGAAGACCGCTACGGGTACCACCTATAGCAATGCACAATCGTAAGATTCGATATCAATGGGCTCTTGAACACAGAAATTGGGCAGAAGAACAATGGCGTTTCGTGTGCTTTTCTGATGAGTCTCGTTTTGGTATGAGACCGGATACAAGACGTATACGACACTGGAGAACCCCTGGACGCCAACAGCGATTAAAATCCTGCCAGGAAGTCCATCCTTATAGTGGTGGAACCATCATGGTATGGGCGGGTATTTGGATCGGCGGAAGAACTGAGTTGATTTGGATCAGAGGCAACCTCAACGCTCAAATTTATGCTGAGACGATTGTATCAGACGTCATCGTTCCTCTACAAGTGCAAATCGGTCCCTTATTTCAGTTAATGCATGATAATGCACGACCGCACACCGCAAGAGTTGTAAGACAGACTCTCGCCGCAGCTAACATCAATGTCCTGCCCTGGCCTGCTCAGTCGCCAGACTTGAACCCGATTGAGCATGCATGGGATATGCTACAGAGAAGAGCTCTGCCGAATATGGAGGGTATCCAGTCGCAAGAAGACCTTTTTTTGTTGTTGCAACGAACATGGGCGGCCATTCCACAGCGTGATTTGGATGAACTCATTTTGAGTATGCCAAACCGATGTTCTTGTGTTGTTAGTGTTCGCGGTAGAAATACGGATTATTAATTGTTTAAGTTACCCAATAAAATTTTAGAGAAAACTGTTATTTCAGTCTTTTTTTCGAACTTTTGTGTTAGTGGTTCAAATGTCAAAAATCCCTTTATTAGGAAAATGGCAAATTTCTTTATTAATGCAAAGGTGACTTGGTTTATCGTTACTGTGACAAACGAAAACACTTTATTTGATGAATCCTTAAAGAAAATTTTAATTAATATCAATCAGGAGAAAAGTTATTGCAAAAATATATGTTGATCCCTAGACACTTTTAATGTGTGTATGTCAAATTTACTAAATTAAACAACACAATAGTAAGATTGCGTTTTATTATAAAAGTAATATTAATAAATAGTGATGGTGCGTACAAGTTGTAACTTGTTCAATCGTGAATTACGAATACTTGTTACATACATAGACGATGTCGGATTATAGGGGGTGCCGCATTAGCCAGGGGCCGGATTACCGGGGCTCCACTGTACTTGTTTATGGGACACTGTTGTAGACTTAAGCTTATCATCATCATGATCAACCTAATAATGTCCCCACTGCTGGGGCACAGGCCTTCCCTATGGATGGAGATTGGGTCATGACCCAACACACGGGCGCGTGCGGATTGGCGGGTGCTAACGACTGCAGATGCAGCCGGGACCAACGGCTTAACGTGCCTTCCGAAGGACGGAGGAACGTGAAATAGAAGATTTTTGGTCACCCATCCAATGACCAACCTTTACTTCAAAGATCGCAGCTGAACGCGCTAATCGCCCGCTCCATCGAGCTCCTTTTAATAAATAAATTAAAAAAAAAATGTTCGACGAAAAATTTCTTGAATATTTCGTAATAGGGTATTTGGATTTGATATGAATATGTAATATATCGTTTGAATGAATCGAATTTTTTTTCTTTATTACACGACTGTTATTAAAACGTCAAACGATACAATGTAATGTCACTTTAACCGGAAATTTACTTGCGTGTGACGTCATTTTCGGCTCCGCCAATCCCAAGCGTTTCGGGTCACGTGACAATAGATAAGAAAACTATTATCTTTTTCGTGGGTTTTTAGTAAAACTATGAATATTTTTTTTTGTCAATAAGTAAAAACCCCTGCCAATATTCATTCTAAGTACAGATGCTGACAATTGGCACTTTATTTTTAATACTGTCAAACACCCTATTGTGTCATTTTAGATATTATTAGCCACAACGTATAAAAAGGACGCCCCCGCTCGCCTGCCCATTTAACAAACGTGTGTTCTTACAAAAAGGAGTTACGCACGCATATATCCACTTACCAAAATTACCGGTCTGTCTATAAAAACATTCGATAGCTATGTCGTAAATGCCTAAGTAACTCTTTCCCCCCATAATAATAATATCTGAAATAAATCATCTTTGAAGTCATTTTCAACTTGACGACTCTGTAAATAATAAAACAGGAAGAAATAAAACAGCCCTTGCTGAGTTTCTTGGCAGTTCTTCTCAGTACAAGGTCTCCCGTCGTAGATTTACGAACCATTAGCGTTGCTTCTAGACATTCGTGTGTGCTTGTAATAGCCTAAACTTAATAAATGACTTTGATTATGATTATAATGAACGAGGAATACGTTTAGACTAGTTACGGCGTGTTTGGTTCATATCACTCAAATGCCATTTTTCATTCAAAACATGATTTTAGTTTTTGAAGTTATGCTTCTTTAGGCGCGTTATGAAAAAATGATGAGAGTGAAATTTTAAGATGCGCGCGCATCACTGTAACACAAAATTTTAACACCATGAAGTTGGTCGCGACTTTAGCGACCAACTTCATGCTGTTACTTTTGTGATTACCGCACATTAAGAAAATCTACCAACAAAATAGAAATAGAATCTCTATTTAGTGGGTGCTAACGACCGCATTGTGAAGGCCTACCAAAAGTATTTATTAATCTGAAACAACGGAACCAAAGCGCGATTCAGGAGACTACAGCGCCATCTCTTGACCATTGGTGTAGTAGAACCAAAAACCACATCTTTATTGATGTCATCTTTCAATTGACGACACTGTATGAAACAAAACAGGGAGAAAAAAATAGCCCTTGCTGAGTTTCTTGCCGGTTCTTCTCGGTACAAGGTCACCCGCCGTAGATTTACGACTTTCACAAGAGCTTGTAACAGCCTAGACTGAATAAATGAGTTTGAGTTTGAATTCATTGAACGGAGACAAAGCATGGAGTAGCTAATCAGACCTTATTCTTCATTTATTAATAATGGGGTTTGTGTTTACAAGCATCACGCCTAAATTATCAAACAGATTTGATGAATTTTGTTATGGACGTCGGAGAAAGTTTTGGCACTGACATGGTTTTGTTTGTTACGTAGGTATAAAGTATATTTTCTTATTTGTTTCTTAGGTTTTCACGCACGTCACTCATTAAATAAAACTAGCTTTAACGGGTTAATGCACGAAACTTTATTTATTTATTGACGTTTAGCAGCCTTTTCAGGTCTGCTTCGTCAGAATAATGTCAGAATATTCTGACGAAGCAGACCTAAAAAGGCTGCGAATTGTCAATAATTAAATAAAGTTTCATGCATTAACCCGTTAAAACTGGTATATTTTCTTTGTGAATTCTTCAATGAAATTTTATGCAAGTTATAATTAGAGTTCCAATGTCAAATTAGACATTTCGTTTCCTACTTTTAACCGACGTCAAATCAATGAGATTCTCTATTCGACGGATTCATTTTATTGTTGTTCGCGTATCTCCGAGATGCGTGGATCGAATTTGATGATTATTTTTTTGTTTGAACCAATTTTCAGCGAAATCATCCCATATCAATTTGGTGAAGATCTGGTACGTACTTACGGAGAAAACAATGGAATACCTCAATTACAAACGTACAAATTACTTTAAGAAGTATGAAAGAGATAATACGGGCCTATCTCTTTCATACTAGAGTGACATAGACCAAGTATAGATATACTTGGTCTATGTCACTGTTATAAAAAGTGGAAAATAAAATAGAAACCGACAGTGCCATCTTTGTTCTATTGCAGGCCCTGGGCATATTGGGATAATGGGGCCGCTATGATTTCCGTTTGGTGATTTAACAAGAACTAGGGACTTTGTATTTGATCTGAGGGGGCCCCCTATCGAATGCGGGGCCCTGGGCACTTGCCCAAAGTGCCCACTGGGAAAGACGGGTCTGCAAACCGACTTCATAACAAAAACAAAACCACCAAAAAATTGGGAAATAATACAATTCTTTACTTAAACGTACGAAAAATTACATTCAAGTCAAATTAACATTTGGAGTGGTATACTGCTTGGGTTGACATGGCATCGTCCATCTACCACCACTTGTGAAGTCATCATCATCATCATCAGCCTATCAATGTCCCCACTGCTGGGCACAGGCCTTCCCTATGGATGGAATAGGGAGATTGGGCCATAACCCACCACGCGTGCGAATTGTTGGGTGCTAACGACTGCAGACGCAGCCGGGAACAACGGCTTAACGTGCCTTCCGAAGCACAGAGGAGCTCTAGATAGTAAATTTTTGGTCACCCATCCTATGGCCGACCACTGCGAAAGTTGCTTAACTTTAACGATCGCAGCCGAACGCGCTAACCACTTGCACCGTCGAGCTCCTCAAAAAGTACTTTTGAAGTATTCCCACCAAACTTAACCCTTTTTTATCCACAAACACACCTTTTTTTATTCTGCCACCCCCGAGTTAATCATAAATTCCCCGGGTTGGGTTCCCCTACTATAAATAAAACCAGATGGGGTTACTAGACTCTATCAAAATATATAGCCTATATATAGATTATAAAGCCACAGTGAAATATGATATAATTACGGGCGGCCTAATGGCTTCAGTCATGTTACGGCTGATCTATCGATTTCATTGGCGCTTCCATAGAAGAATGGATATCGGATTGATGTAATACCATAAATCAATGTCCCATGCAATTGATTGAATATATTTTTAACCTTTTGTTAATGTCCCGCCCTTCATTCAGCACCCCATGAATGATGTATTGTTCTATTAACTGTTCTTTACCCGTACAGTTATAAGTAATAAGGGTGATTTTCATACCCAAATTACTGTAGTTGCGTGAGATTTGATGTAATGATTGGTATCATCAATATTTTCTTTAGATTTAAACATTAAGCAGTTACATGCTTTAAAATAATAAAAATTATAACTATAATTGCTATTTCTTCTTTCAAATGTTTAATACTTGTAAAAGTATTCATTTGACATTGTAGGTTACCTATAATGCGAAGAGATGGCGCTGCCTTGCAGCTTAAGAATGGCTAGAAGAATTTCGACGAGGTCCTTCAGGGCCGCGGTAATATAATTGGTCAGTGCAATCGCCCGGATTGCGAAGGGTGCGGGTTCGAGTCCCGTCTCCTGCCTGGTCCGCGTGGAATTTTTTCTAGTTATATTTTCTTTGGATTTAATGATTGGTAGTTTGACAAAGTTTTTGATGGTAATTCCATGCTTGAGTGGAGACAGTCCAATCCACTTCTGGTTTTAGCACGTAAAACTGATGAGTAGTTTAAGGTTGGCGCAATATCATAAAGATCATTTGCACAATATTCTTCCGACGTAACGGATTCCATTATACTATGTAAATGTTTGTTACTTCACAACACTGAACTAGGATTAGATTAGGAATAAACTTTCAAAATCTACTGGATCCTGGAGGTGTTACTATCTTTTTCGAAACGGAATTTCGGCAACGAACGAATTTTAAACGAAATTTCGCCAGTGACTCTACTCTATTTCATCTTCGAACATGCACATAAAGTTCGGAATCACAGACCATTATCGTGAACGAATGGAATTAGTATGTTTGTGAGTTCTTTTTATCTACACTTTTTAGAGAATGTTTTTTACTTCAAAACAATATTACTTTATGACAAAAATTTTGATTACATTAAAACAGCCTCTTTTGATAGTATTAGCCGACTAATTTGTAGAGTTTATGCAATCGAATGCACGTCGACCTGAATTTGTCGTGTAACACTTTGAAGTATTGGCAATACAATAATAAACAAAAATATGATTTATTTCTAAATTTTACATACTAAATAATGTTCCTCATGCTAAGCAGCCTTAATTAAAAATACTCTAGTTGTAATTTTAGGTTTAATTTAAACAAAAATCCAAAAACGAAAATGAAAAGGTGACACTTTTCATTTCGTCAATTTGATGTTAAAATTTCGAACAATTATCTGTCAAATTCAACTTTTAGTTCGAAAGTTTTGTGAATTAGAGTAGAAGGCTTGCAAAATTTAAATGTCAAACTATTTTCCGATGAACGAATTTTCAAAATGAAATAGAAACAGAGTAAGGAACGTGCGAAATTTAAATTGAAATTTCGTTTTTCGTTGAAACAGAGTAGACCTCCAGAGGTTATTATCAATTAGCCATATTGGAACGAAGTTCCTTACGGCAGGCTTGGAGGGGATAGGGATTTTGCTGCGCGACTGAACTGAAAAAAATGTGATAGTAATACCGTAAGAAAAAATCCGTGGAAAAAAGTGCCTGGAATAAAACCGTTAAATGAGACGTGCGCAGGCGCGACAGTCGCATACACAAGCGAGTTTGCAATTTGTGTCGATTCTACATTAGCCGAAGGAACTTCGTTCCTACCTGGTGTCTCACGACACCACATCATTGTTTTTTTTTTAAACAGTGACGAAGCATATGATCCTCCTAATGGTGCTTACCATACCTTAGCCGCTTGGCTATCCTAGCATATAGACGCTTGTGATACCACAAATATCACTAGCGCCGTTGCCTACCCTGACCCAATCCTCTACCCCGTGGAGCCCTGGTACCTTACTCATCGACAAAAACAAAACAACAACAAAAGATATATTTATAATTTAAATTTGGATATTTTTTTTTTGGCTAGGAACATAGTTTATTTACAGATGCTAAATAGAGGAGCTCAATGGCGCAAGTTGTTAGCGCGTTCGGCTGCGGTCGTTGAAGTTAAGCAACTTTCGCAGTGGTCGGTCATTGGATGGGTGACCAAAAATTTACTATCTCGAGCTCCTCCGTGCTTCGGAAGGCACGTTAAGCCGTTGGTCCCGGCTGCATCTGCAGTTAGCACCTACCAATGCGCACTGGGCTCGCGTGGTGGGTCACGGCCAAAACTCTGTATTTCAATCATAGAGAAGGCCTGTGCCCCAGCAGTGGGGGTATTAATCATATAAGTGGGAATAATAACAGCTACCACAATCTCGTTGTTTGAAGCTGAGAAAATGCTAATGGAAATATTTAATTGAAGGTCAAACGAACTTACCTGTAAGTGACGTTCGATTGATATTATACGATGTGATTCCCCCGCAGGGTTACCAACCGTATGAGAATTCTCGTACAAATACGAGATTTCTGGTCTTCCGTAAGAGATACAAGAACATTACTCATATGTACGAGATTTTGTCTGATAAATTTATACATGATTTCTCATTGAAGGCAACATGTTGGAGCATAAACCCTTAGTATCCAAATCAGTCTCTGTTTAATATCATTTTTATTTTAAGCTAGAGGTTTGAATCTAAAGAAAATTTAACTGGAAAAACATTTGTTTACAGTCTATGGTTAGTTGACCCGTTGGACTTATTTTTTTTTATATAGAGGTAGGCAAATGACTCTACCCCACCTGATCTGAAGTGGTAATAAAGTCCAAACGCGAAGATAGCTGGTACAGCAGTTATAAACTGTTACACCAATCATCCTCACCTTGCCTGCCTGCAAAAATGCTTCTTCACGCCTCTCTTAAAGAACCCCAGATTATAGGAAGGAAGGAACACTCGTGGTGGTAAAGAATTCCACTTACGAATAGTACGACAAAGAAATGAGTCACCAAATTTCTTTGTTCGTGTAGGAATAGTGGCCACAGTAAGTCGGTGGCAACGTAGGCAAGCGCGCGTGGTCCTCTGAAGAAAAGGTGATGGAGGGATAAGGGAGAATAACTCCTCAGAACCCTCGCCGTGGTATAGTCGGTAGAATGCGCTTAATGATGCCACATCGCGGCGTAATTGTAGAGAGAGGACTAAAAATTTACAAATCGTGTACGAGATTCGAAAGCCAGATTAAGAGATTTTTAGTTGCATATGTACGAGGAAAAAATTCTATGGTTGGCAACCATGTCGCAATTCGCCTGAGGGATTACACTTATTTCACTTGTATCAAATTAATTGTAATCTCGAAGGGCGAATCACAGGAGTATAATGATAATTGAATTTAATGTAAATGATGTTGCTTCTAGGAATTAAAATTATTTCAATTAACAGTAAAATCATTAGAGAGCGAGTTCGTGGAGAATCTGACCTAAATTGATTCAACCTGCTCCTTCAGAGAAACGTTTCGGGTAACAAGAAACCTGAATATAATGTTGAACGGAATTCCCAGTATATTTTAACTATTAACTATTTAAATATACATTTTCATGAATGGCAACTGGCATAATGATGGTGAGTTTAATAAAGTTTCACCGCAGCCGCAAAATCATAAAGGTTTTTTCTAGAAGCGCAATGAATTTGCAGCTTCCTATTAGAGTTCTTGGGGAACACATTATTTTCGTAGATACTGTTTTAGGTAGCTGTTTCCTAGAAAAGGATGATATGTTAATGTCAACGGCATTGTTTCAATTTTTAAAAGCCAAAATTATTTAATACTACTTCTTGGAACCGACTGGTATTAGGCTAAGAACTCCTATTGCCTGCCAGCCTATTGGGCACCATTCCTGATGGCGGCGCTGGGGGTGATATGTTTTTTATTTTGTAAATTATTTATTTATGTAGGTAAGTAGGTTAAGCTATATATTTTTTTATTTTGTGTTATGTTAATGTATTATCTTCGTATAAATAAATAAATTGACTAACTAAAATCCTTTGGATTAATCTTTTAATCTGAATTGAAGCTAAGGACGTACTGAAAGTATCATCTAAACCTGGATTTCCTTAAACAAGCCAAATACAAAAAATAAGACGGATTTCTATCAAGTTTTGCATTGAAATAGACAAATGGCACTCAAGGGGTTGAGTTGCTAACGAGTCAGACAAAATATATTCGGAAACAGTGTCTGATTTCACACATTTTAATTTTATCATTATTGACTGACAATTCGAGCACCATCAAATTATTGAAAAGCTCTGTATAGAAAAATATAAGATCAAGATGAGTGAGATACTTTTATCGTTAACTTAAGATGTCAATGATTTATTTAACTTACATAAATTATAAATAACTTACAAAAATACATAAATAATAGTATCCTAATCATATCCTTGAACTGAAAGACTTGTGAACACGCTAATTTTTAACGATTTTCTTTGGAATGGTTTCATTTAGCAATTTTGGAGTTCAGGTCAACGATATTAAATACCCTAGATACACCACGAGCGCTCAAAATGTGTCCCAATCAAGAAGTGCTTGAACAATCCCACTCAAGCACTTCTTAGTTCACAGTCACGCGCGGACCGTTACAAAGTCAAGATGATGATTAGAGTACGAAAAGTGTCGTTTTTTCGACAGGAATTTTTTCAATGTTTTTAAATTTAACGCATTTGAAGCAAATTTTGATCTAATACTTACTATAAACTGATTTAATATAAAATATTTGTGATATTCAAATGCATGGTCGATTAGCGTCTCTTTCCTCGTGGTCCGTGCCTGCTATATTGCTAACAGAGCGTTCAGAATGCGCGTAGAATCAAAAAACTAAGGTCTAAATTCTTCCGCAAATAGCAATAAGTCGTAAAATATTACGAGCTTGCATTTCGAACTGACAGAAGTCCTTGATACATGCGTTTTATTTAAGACTTTATACAGTATGTATTAAGGTTACTTTCAATATTTAAATAATGCCTTATATTGATTTTGACTACGCGATCATCTTATGGAGCTCCGTGGATCGTTCAATGTACCTTTTGGACAGGTTTCGGACACAATTTTGTACGTGTTGGTGTATCTGGGGTATTTTATATCGTTGGTTCAGGGGCCAGAAATAGAAACACAAATATAGCCAATATAATTGTAAAAAAAAAATATTTCGTAATGATTAATTGAGTCATAAAATATCATTAGGATTTATAATATAAACGATTTTTTTATGTTTAATTTATGTTTGCAAAGGATTTGAAAATATTCATCGTGAAGTTCTTGCTATCGAGTTACAAGATGGATGATATCATTTAGTCGTTTCTCGAATTTATAACCTGCGCTGCGTGAGGCAGGTCCCGCTCCGCGGGTGATGGGGCAGGCTCAATTAGCTAACTTCTGTGCTCTGCGGCGTTTTTTGGTGAGGTAGTATTATCAACAAAAATAATCAATTATCGCGCGCGAAGTTCGCGCGAACGCGCGTATGAAATTGTACAGACGACGCTATGAGACCCGAGAGAACGGGACCCGTGTCGAAGCCCAGTGCGGATTGGTGGGTGCTAACGACTGCAGATGCAGCCAAGACCAACGGCTTAACGAGCCTTCCGAAGCACGGAGGAGCTCGAGATAGTAAATTATTGGTCACCCATCCAACGACCGACCACTGCGAAAGTTGTTTAACTTCAACGATCGCAGCCGAACACGCTAACCACCTGCGCCATCGACCTCCTCCTCGAGTACTATATGTACCGGAAGAAATTGCATAGTACTGCCAAACATTTTTATTACAGGGCCAGAATTTTTTTCTCCTTAGTAAGTAAATTGAAAGCTTATTTACGAAGAATACAACCCTCGTCTATTTTGTGACAGTCCTTTATCCCTGTTCCTAAAATGACTGATATTTCTCTTACAAAGACTAGACACATAGCGCCTTACAAAATTTGAAAATTACGTTTATACCGTCAAATATCGTATAGTGATGTAAAACTAAGTATTTTTCTCGAGAAAACCGATCTGTAGTTCTGCGAAAATGGGTTTTTATTCACTGAGAAAATGATTGCGGCGAATGGCTTGCAAAGTTTTGGCTTTGCCATTTATGTATAGGTACATATTTGTTCTTAGAATAAGACTTTTTGACACAGACGAGTAGAATGTTTATAACGTACAAAGAACAAAATTTAATTTCCGGTTGGATCAACACAGGAAATAAACATCTGAATAAAGCCGGAAATTGTTCTAAAATTGGACAGTATCACACCACATACATACATAGCTGTAATCGAAAACAGAAGCTATATCATTCGTCAATTTAGGCAATCAATAGTAAGTTTAGTTTTTGAAGTTCTTTAGCGGCGTTATACACTTTTTTTTTCTATGGGTAAAATGTTAAACTCGCGTCAGGTTAAACACGTGGGCTGATCGCATCATGATACACAATAAAATTGGAAAGGTTGTTGACTTTCAATATATTGGACGAAACATAGTGTACGGGACGCCGGGCTGTCGCAGTAGCGGACAGTTACCGACTCGTACTGAGGGGGTGGAGGAAGTTACACGCAGGAGTCTTGACTGTAGTGGACTGTAGTTTCGGCGAATAAAACCCCTGGTGTTCGGTATTGAAGAAATCGGTGGGCGCTGATAATGGATGGCCGGTGAGAGGAGGCTTCAGGTCCAGAGTGAACCGCTTGGTTGTTTCTTCCTGTTCCTTAGGGTAGGAGCGCCTGTCGCTGAATGCATGTCGGGGCATGTTCCGACTCGAATTTTATATGCTAGGACTGAGCTGGCCAGCGATCCATTACCTCACCCACGTTATACTTTATTTTTCATTTTCTCAAGATTTACAATAGTGCGAGCTTAAAACTAATTGTACATACATCGGGCATACATTTGGGCATATTTTTAACATAGTTATGTGTCCGTAAACACGATATTTTAGGTGTGGCGCGCAAAAAATAGGTCTCCGCAATATTTATACTTTCCCCCTCCATAGGGCTTCGCCCTGCCACGGGGCTTCGCTGCCCCACCCGCGCGCTCCGGGCGCGCCGGGTGGGGAGCGCGACATGTCTCAGAAAACGGTTCTATACAAACATGTTTTTTCTCTTACACAGTACATTTTTACACTTATTGATGCGATACCTATTTATTTACGTAGCCCTACGTGTTACCTATCTAATACAACAAGTTTCTTACAAGAATATTAATAAACAACAGCTGTACGGCCCTATAAAGTTTGCAAATTAAAAAGTCTTAAAAAACCTACTTATACTCGCTTAATGTCTAACTATCATACACCATTTTAAAGAAGAAGTAAAAACACATAAAATGACATCATTGTTATAACAATTATACCTATATCCTATTGACTATTCATAAAAAAACTATTCCCGATATTTTCCTTAATTACGCTTAAACTACTAACATGATTCATACAAAATTTCGATATATTATTCCTATAACCACCTACTATCTAATAAGACATAAAATAAATCAATCAAAACATAAAACATACTATTATCGAAAATTGTCAACTCAGGCAAAATCCTATAAGACGTGTGACAAGGACAACCTATTGTCTCCGTCCCTCCTATAGGTCGGAACTATCAGTATTCTGACTAGTTTCCCCGCGCCACCGCTTGGCGTCGTGGCGATCGTTTAGATAAAGTCTTATAAGATTATTGGAGAGAACGGGGCGGAATATCGCTCTGAACTATCAATTTTACAATGGTTTACTATGGGCAGAGCTATCTATTGTTGCGATATCCGACTCATTCTAATAAGACAACAAGGGAATGATATTTTTAATGCGTATACAACTAATTCATGTGAAATTATAGATACATTTTTATACATTGCTCTCGTATCGTCGTGAGTCATCTCTTCTCGCTTCGGTCGTAAGGCGGTCGTCTCGTACAGTACTCATTTGACAATGACATTTCGGACTCGCAAACGATACGAAATCGATATTGGTTCGTGCTAGGGGTACTGGTTGACATGTTTGTTTCTTAGGTTTTCACGCACACGTACGAAAACATATGAAACCAATACAATTTAACGATGCCATTTTATTGGAATAAAAGTGCAATAAAAGAATTATCTCTTATCTATTAGACAAGTCCGTCCGTCTGTCTGTGGTGCTGTTTCAGCGGCCAAACCGTAATAGATAGATAAAGAGAATATTTAAGTTATAAGTTAAGAATAGTCTGATAAGACTACAAACCGGATTTGAGTAACGTAGCACTTCCGGTTTTCGAGAAATCAGGTTTTGGTGAACATTGGGTTCATTGGTTTGCTAGTTATTTACTAGTGCGACATAGTCAGTTAACTTTAGGTTTTCACTTAACTTACAAGATGGAGGTTCTCCATTCGACTGGATTCACGACTGCCAAAAAAAGAGTGTTTTGTTTTCAGGATTCATGTATGTATACAGGGCGTCCCACGGCTACCTCACACGGAGGGAAAGTATATTAAATATTGAAGATAGGATACTTTACTGAAAGAAGATATCATTTTATTTTTAATAATAAGTAACTTCCATTTTCGAATTATTATTTTTATAAATTTTAGCCAATCGCATTGTAACTATGAGCTGTACAAAAAGAAATGCATACGTACTACAGTTTGCATATCACTTTATTATCTTTATCACCTAATAAGACATTCCTTTTATTTAAAATGCTATTTTATTTAGCAAAAAATAATCCTTAAGATTAACCCTTTCGATGGTTATCATAAAATATGTCGTGTTTTATTTTCGAAATTTTACGAGTTTGATTCCCAGTTGTAGCAGGCGATTTTAAAAAAAACTGTGAACGCAGTTCTAGTTATTGTTAAAAATAAAATGATGTCTTCTTTCAGTAGAATATCCTATCTTCAATATTTAATATACTTTCCCTCCGTGTGAGGTAGCCGTGGAACGCCCTGTATATGTACAATTCATTATTCCACCATAACTTCTAAACGCCTGAGCCGATTAAGACGTGTGCAGTTTCGTGAGAATCCTTTCACCATCCCGGTTGATATAGTATATCTATACTGTCAAAATTGAAAAAAACTACAAAATGGTAAAATATCAATTATTAATGTCAACTGAAAAGATGATCAATTTTTTATGTAATCATGCGTGATTTAGTTACAAAAATAGAATCTTTCAAACATACTAAGTTTCACATCATGATATCACTATTAGTGGGTGTTAATAGGAACTCCATATATTCCAAGATATAACAGTTTTATTATATACTTGTTACACATAACATAGTCTTATTAATACAAAACTAGCAAACCAGTGAACCAAATGTTCACCAATTAAAAAAAAATGTATTTAATTAATTGAGAACTTCGGAGATTTTGTGTGGTTTCGTTTGAAATTCGTGATTTCTCGAAAACCGGAAGTGCTACGTTACTCAAATCCGGTTTGTAGTCTTATCAGACTATTCTTAACTTATAACATAAATATTCTCTTTATCTATCTCTTACGGTATGGCCGCTGAAACAGCACCACAGACGGACGGACTTGTCTAATAGATAAGAGATGATTACATATCTCAAGAGCCAGAGAGTCAAAGTAAATCACATAGGTTAGCATAACTTGGCCACATATTAGCCACAGACTAAAAGCATCTATTAAGCTGTACTACACAGAATAGTGGGATAGTAGGAAAAAGTAGGAACAACTAGGATTCATTTTGTGAATCAATAGTTATAAAAGCATTGTTCTTCTTAGTTTATCAGAGATACACACCACTATGATTGATTGATTGATTAACACTTTATTATAACACTAAATACATAATTACGTAACATTCACAAACAATAATATTAACAAAAGCGTTATAATTGGCGGTCTTATCGCTAAGAGCGATTTCTTCCAGACAACCACTGAGTATGAAAAGTTATACAGAGACCATAGGGGTGTTAAATGGCTTGGAATAAATAGTCACATCCATACATACAATCTACATCAAACTAAGTATCCTAATTAGACATATAAATATATTTACATACATACACATATATATACATATATACATATGCATTTAATAATATATAAACACACTTACACATATATACATACACATACATACATAAACATAACATATACGATAAAAAGTTTACACAGTAAAATCAGATTCACTGCGAAAGATAGAAATTTTTAAGCTGGTCTTTGAATATATTCAAAGACTGAGCGCGTCTGATATTAGTAGGCAACGAGTTCCAAAGCCGAACAGCTTGTACAGCAAAAGAATGTTATAAAAAATTGAATTTTTGGACTTTTTCGAGGGCTTCTAGTTTCTTTGAAACACCAGTGATCGAAAAAAGTGAGAGAGCGTAGAATGACTAAAATTATATTTTATGTATGAAAATCAATTCTTCAGTGATAAAAATCAAGAAGGTATCAGTCGAGAAGGTTTGTATGGAATAAACATTGCTCGCCTCCCCTCTTAATAATAGATGATTCAATTGCGTTCAATACAAAAATTTAAAACTTCTGCTCCTATTGAATAAAACTAGTTTTAACGGATTAATGCACGAAACTTTATTTATTTACAAGCGGCCCGCTCTCGCTTCGCTTCGGTGTAGAGCTGAAATGTAGACTACAGTTTTTGTTCTCAGGCTTGTATTATACACAATGACATTCATGTATGATTCTTCTTATACCTGCATGCAAAGTCTCAGCCCGATCGGTTTAAAGTTGCCAAAGTTTCATACAAACTTTCATTCCCTATTTTATCCCCTTGGGGGTAGAATTGATCAAAATTCTTTATTAGCGGATGCCTACGTCATAACATCTACCTGCATGCCAAATTTCAGCCCGATCCGTCCAGTGGTTTGGACTGTGCGTTGATAGATCACTATGTCAGTCAGTCACCTTTGAGTTTTATATATGTATTGACGTTTCGCAGCCTTTTCAGGTCTGCTTCGTCAGAATAATGATTCTTTATTTAATTTTGTAGAGCTACCTTTGAAAGAATTTTATTGAGCGTTCGGTTATTTTATCGTTAGATTTTGAAAACTTTATCGTCTCTATATCAATTTATTAGTTAATTTAGTTAATAAAGTACTTTATTTAAAGTAGTTTCGTGCATTAACCCGTTAAAACTAGTTTTATTTAGACTACTATACGACCTCCGTGGCCGAGTGGTTTGTACGCCGGGTTTCATGGTGTCACCGACTCGAGAGGTGCTGGGTTCGAATCCCAGTGGGGGCAGATGTTTGTGTGATGAAAACCGTAAACGCTCGTAGCGTTTGTACTCCAGTCATGGATGTTTAATATGTATTTCTATATAAATATACTTATATATGTACAATATATGTATTCTATCCGTTACCCTAGTATTCCATAACACAAGCCTACAATGCTTAATTTGGGGCTAGGCTAATCGGTGTGAGTGTTGGTAATATTTATTTATTTATTATTATTATTTAATGAGTGATGTGCGTGAAAACCTAAGAAACAAATTCTGCTCCTATGTTTCTGTTGGCCAAGAAGGTTTCTGAAGCCAACTCAAGTATAAAGTAAACTAACATAGCTCTCTCCGCAACTGCACACAACTTTTGCATCAGGTGTTTGTGAGTTTTGTTTTGTTAAAGCGTAAAATTTCAGTATACGTGGAGTTGAGTTCAGGCAGGAAAATGAGCCACTCTAGTTATACTTACCTTGCCAGTAGGACCGCAGTTTCCTAATAGGGTATTTGACAAGTTTTAGAAAACGATCTCAGGTTATTGACTTATGTTTATGGAGTCCGTAAAAAGTGGATATTCATCATTCTGTTGTGTATTTCAGTAAAAATAACCAAATCAAAAACTCCATTTTCAAGTTGCCGCGAAAACTTTTCTCTGGACGATATGGCGTCTTACTAGTGTGTGACGTCACGCGACTGTTATTAAAACGTGAAACGATAGAATGTAATGTCACCTTTACCGGAAGTTTACTTGCGTGTGACGTCATTTTAGGCTCCGCCAATCCCAAGCGTTTTGGGTCACGTGACAACAGATAAGAAAACTATTATCTTTTTCGTGGGTTTTTAGTAAAATTATGAATATTTTTTTTGTAAAAATAGTAAAAACCCCTGTCAATATTCATTCTAAACACAGATGCTAACAATAGGGATGATGACTAATTTTTTATCTTCGTTTATCAGGTAGATTATCAAAAAGTATTGGACACGTATTTTTTCTTTTTTCACATAATATAAACATTGCAGAGATATATTGATTTGAAAAGTCACATGACGTCACGTTTGAGTACACTTATAAGTGAAAATTCACTCAAAAGTGACGTCACGAGCCCCTTCTCCCAAACTTTGACGTGCTATAACTTTGTCATTTTTTGGTTGATTGCCCAAAGAAAAAATACGTGTCCATTATTTTTTGATCATCTAACTGACGGACTAAATAGAATTTCGTTTACTGTACCCCGTCATCACCCCTATTGGCACTTTATTTTTAATACTGTCAAATACCCTATTATGTGCAGCTTTAGAAACCTTACTGAATCACAGCAAATGACTATTAAGGCTATAGCTGGCTACTGACATTCCTGCTGCAGGGGCAATCTAGGGTCTAAGAGTGGGGGGTCATCCCCAAATGCCTCCTCAATTGTGATGTGTGTAGGCAAGCAGGGGCAATTTTCTAAATTGGCCTTGCGGCAGGGCCGCAGGGGCGAGACCACCCTTGGTTCCTCCTAGATTGTCCCTGCCGCCCAGCACGTTGCCGCGTGTATAGCACGATCGGGGCAATTTCCCAATCAGTTGGTTGCTGCCACAAGGAGCGCACGTATTTCGATCAAGATGACGGCAGCTCATAATGAGCATGAAGTTTGGTCTCGAGTGATAGAAAAATATAAAGACAAGCCGATATTGCCCCGCCTGCCGTTTGCCCTAGATTGGCCCTGCGGCAGGAATGTCAGTAGCCCGCTTAAAGCGGCCGCCCACAATCAGGCCAACCATATAAGTGTTTGTCCCTTTTTAGCATAAAAAAAACATATGTATATATTATATATATTTATATCACATTTTATGGTAACAGCGTGATGATATGCAGCACCTCAGAGGCAGACCAAAGTAACCGAGTTCTCTGACGTTCATAGTTTCTTTAATTGTCTTGGGCTATGACCCACCACGCGGGCCCAGTGCGGATTGATGAGTGCTAACGACTGCAGATGCAGCCGGGACCAACGGCTTAACGTGCTTTCTGAAGCACGGAGTAGAGCACGAGATAGTAAATTTTTGGTCACCCATCCAATGACCGACCACTGCGAAAGTTGCTTAACTCCAACGATCGCAGCCGAACGCGCTAACCACTTGCGCCATCGAGCTCCTCATGCTCACATTAGTATAAAACTAGCAAACCAGTGAACCAAATGTTCACCAAAATCCGATTTAAAAAAAAATATATATTTAATTAATTGAGAACTTCGGAGATTTTGTGTGGTTTCGTTTGAAATTCTTGATTTCTCGAAAACCGGAAGTGCTACGTTACTCAAATCCGGTTTGTGGTCTTATCAGACTATTCTTAACTTATAACTTAAACATTCTCTTTATCTATCTCTTACGGTTTGGCCGCTGAAACAGCACCACAGACAGGCGGACGGACGGACTTGTCTAATAGATAAGAGATTTTAAACACTCCCTTTAACCCGGCTTCTAAAACATTCCTATCTCATCCAGATATTAACCATAATTTGCGTGTTACAATAACAAATTCAACATTATTAATTTTCCTATATTACAAGCAAAAGGCCCGGGTACCGTTTGCTTGTACCAAAATATACCGTGATTACAAAGCTTGCAATGTTCATATAAAGGGCTCTAATTATAAATATTCCGTTCAACATTTCATGGAGTTCGTATTTCTCACAAAATTTGTCTTGCGTGTAATTTTCGTTGTTTGCGATGTTTTAGTACGTTTAATTATGGATTACAATACTTATATTATTGGAAAGACATCTTTAGAATTGTTAGAAGTTTTGAGATACAATCTCTTATCTATTAGACAAGTCTGTCCGTCTATCTGTGGTGCTGTTTCAGCGGCCAAACCGTAAGAGATAGATAAAGAGAATATTTGAGTTATAAGTTAAGAATAGTCTGTTAAGACTACAAAACGGATTTGAGTAACGTAGCACTTCCGGTTTTCGAGAAATCAGGTTTTGGTGAACATTTGGTTCACTGGTTTGCTAGTTTAATATATAGTATTAAAAAGAAACGAAAGACAAGAAATGAACTAGGACATTTAATATGAAGAAATTAAAGTTTTCAGTTTAAATCTATCTTTCAATGATTAAGAGAAGAGAATAGATGTAAATTTTTAAGTTTTTTTCTTTCGTTTTATTTTATATACCTAACAGTAAAACAAGAATAATCGAAATAAATCTCGGATATATGAGCGAACAACAATAAAATGATTTTTGACAAAAAAGTTTTTAAAGAAAATATTACTAGAAAAAAAAACCACTCTGACCATTCAGCGGACGGGACTCGAACCCGCACCCTTCGCAATCCGACTCTATCGATTCCAATCTTTTTCTAGTAATATTTTCTTTAGATTTAAACATCTAGCAGTTAAATGCTTAAAAAAAAAGTTTTTTTTAACCTTTTACGAGTATAACCCAAAAATCCAAAAAAGCATCGACTAAAACTATGTATGGCATACTTTCAGCAAGTATAATTTACTCCTAGCTTCAATGCATTACCTGTTTTATTTTTCTTAAAATAACGAAACTGAATATATCATCATCATCATCAGCCTATTAATGTCCCCACTGCTGGGGCACAGGCCTTCCCTATGGATGGTATAGGGAGATTGGGCCATGACCCACCACGCGGGCCCAGTGCGGATTGGTGGGTACTAACGACTGCAAATGCAGCAGCGACCAACGGCTTAACGTGCCTTCCGAAGCACGAAGGAGTTTGAGATAGTAAATTTTTGGTCACCCATCCAATGACCGACCACTGCGAAAGTTGCTTAACTTCAACGATCGCAGCCGAACGCGCTAGCCACCTGCGCCATCGAGCTCCTCCACTGAATATATGTACTGTACTAATTCAAGTGTTTCCTCGTTTCGTCTCCCAAATTACGAAACAGATCTTCACCTAATTAATATGGGGCCATCTCGCCAAAATAATCCAATGCTGTTGTTGAAGCTATCTAATATCACTGACTAATGAAATAGTTCGTTTCTAGAGCTTTACGCTCTTTCTCCGAAACGAAATTTCGGTAACGAACGAATTTTAAACGAAATTTCGCCATTGACTCTACTCTGTTTCATTTTCGAACAGGCACATTAACTTCGGAACCATAAACAGTTTTCGTGAACGTATGGAATGAGTCATGTTTGTGAATTCTTTTTATCTGTACTTTTAAGAAAACGTTTTTTTTATTTGGAAACAATATAGGTAGTTTAAGGCAAATTTTTTGATGACATTGAAAGAACCTTCTTTGACAGTATTAGCCGACTAATTTGTAGAGTTGGTACAATCTATTGTATGTCAACCTTAATTTGTCGTTTAATACTTTGAAGTAATGAAATTACAATAAATAATAAAAAAATGGTTTATTTGTTAATTTAACATGCTTAAAATGATTCTCGAGCTAAGCAGCTATTATTAAAAATACTCTTACAAGTATTTTAGGCTTAATTAAAAAAAAATCAAAAACGAAAATGAAAAGGTAACACTTTTGATTTCGTCAATTTAAGGTTAAAATTTCGAACAATTATCTGTCAAATTCAATTTTTCCTTCGAAAGTTTTGTGAATTAGAGTAGGCTTGGAGAATTTAATTGTCAAACTATTTCGGACGATCGAATTTTCGAAATGAAAAGGAAACAGAGTAAGAAACGTGCGAAATTTCGATCGAAATTTCGTTTTTCGTTAAAATATAGTAGGCCTCCTGAACTCTAGCGATATCTACATAGCAGTTCGCAATATATCCGTTTCGAAGACTAGTTTTAGTTTAAGAAAAAACGGTTGCGTTTCGTCGTCAGAAAATTTGAGAACGACCCACCGCTAGTAACTTCCTTAGATAATACCTTTTCTCTTTGATTGTAACCATAATTAAATATTTTTTTTTTTGGTTCTGTTCTTTCCGTTCATTAAACGGAAAAGGCAAAGACGACAAAATGCGCCATACAGCCAAGATAAATATTTTTTATTAATCTTCTAGTCTCGGTGCAAATGTAACGGATTTATACAGCCTTGACCCTTTTTTATTATTTTCTTTTAAATTATATAATTTTTGCATATAAAAAATCGTTAGTGTTTGGCATCCACTTGTCAGATAAAGGACCCAGTTGAAAACCAGCGCCAGTGCATACTGCACTGACATTATGCTGAACTGGGCCCTTTTCAGCGCAGCCGTGGATACGGAGTGGTATCAGTCATTTTGTAAGTTATAAGTAGGTATAACAATTTATCTGTATCCGTGTACTGTGCTGAATAAACGATTTTGATCAATTGATTTATTGATATCGCGAAAGGAAAACATATTTGTTTGTATTTATCTCAACTAAAAAAGTACGTTTTGAATCGACGTTTTCAGTACTTATTATTTAAATACAGATTTTGAAATTGAATTTTTGGTATGTGATGAGCTTATAGCACAAACCAAAATTTCACATTCTTAAGTGATTTCGATTTAGAGATAGACCACGAAGCAAGAATTGTTTAAAAATTACAACTCCAGGTTAACCTTGTCTAAGGGCGCTTGGCTCTGTCGAGTGTGAACTGGCAATATAATTTGGAACCCCATCCCGATACGTAACAATATTTATATCCTACTCAACGAACCCTAGACAATGATGTATCACGTGTATGAGAACTCGCAATAAAAATAATGAAATTGAGTTTTCATCAATTTCCCCATCCCGATACGTAACAATATTTACAGCCTACGCAACGAGCCCTAGACAATGTTATATCACGTGTATGAGACCTCGCAATAAAAATAATGAAATTGAGTTTTCATCAATTTCCCCATCCCGATACGTAACAATATTTATATCCTACTCAACGAACCCTAGACAATGATGTATCACGTGTATGAGACCTCGCAATAAAAATAATGAAATTGAGTTTTCATCAATTTCCCCATCCCGATACGTAACAATATTTACATCCTACTCAACGGGCCCTAGACAATGATGTATCAATTGTATGAGACCTCGCAATAAAATAATGAGATTGAGTTTTCATCAATTTCATTATTTTTATTGCTTACACGTGATACATCATTGTCTAGGGCTCGTTGAGTAGGATGTAAATATTGTTACGTATCGGGATGGGGATTTTCACACTAAAAATTCGGCTATGGCGAGCATTCCATGTAAAATGAAAAAATGTCCGTTCTGTAACAAATTTCGTTCACGATCTATACACCCGTGGCATAAGGACAGACAGACAGACGACAGAATGTCAGCAATTGGACTTGGTTTATACCCATTGAGTACGGAACCCTAAAACTGATTCATCGAACTCGGCCTATAATTGTGCGAACAATAATTTTTATATATCTCCTCTTTTTAAGGCGGTTACTATTTAGGTATTAGGGAAAGTTAATTTAAGTATAATCAGTACCGCCATATGCAGTTTTAATTTTTGCTACTGTCAGTCCACTGCAGACTTAACGTGCGACTGTAATATATTCCTTCCATGTCCTTCTCTTCAGGGCACAACACTGGAGTTAGAGAGCAGTATCACCATGCTCCGTATGGAGATTCGCTGTGACTTAAATCCAAAGAATTCCATCGAAAGCGTGGTAAAAACGGCCTCACGCAAACTCGGAGTCCTGAGGTGCGGCGCTTTTTCACGGCCGAGCAACTGTGCTTGTTGTATAAGACGCAGGTGCGGTCTTGCGTGGAATATTGCTCGCATCTCTGGGATGGTTCCGCCAAGTATTTGCTCGATGCTTTGGATAGGTTACAGCGGCGCGCGATCCGCATCATAGTAGATGAGGAGGTGACTAAACACCTCGAGCCTCTTCAATTACCCCGTGACGTTGCGTCACTAAGCGCGTTCTATAGTCTGTACCACGCGCGAGTGTTCTGAATAGTTATTCTTTCTTATTTCACCTTCTCCTTTCCTTCAGAGGACCACGCGCGCTGGCCTTCGGTGTCACCGTCTAACTGTGGCCACAATTTCAACGCGTACAAAAAGAAATTTGATGACTCATTTCTTTGTCGCACTATCCGTAAATGAAATGCTCTCCCTGCTCACGTGTTCCCTCCTTCTTACAACCTGGGATCCTTTAAAAGAGGCGTGAAGAAGCAACATGCAGGCCGGCAGGGTGAGGATGGCTGGTGTGGCAGGTAGAACTGCTGTACCAGCTATCTTCACGTCTGGACTTCACCATCACTTAACATCAGGTGGGGTGGAGTCATTTGTCGCACCTATCTATAAAAAAAATAGACAGTTCATTAGATAATTAGATATGATTTGGTAATAAACAGATGGACGAACATCGGAGACTAGTAATCTTGTAATCATCAGCCTATTAATGTCCCCACTGCTGGGGCACAGGCTTCCCTATGGATGGAATAGGGAGATTGGGCCATGACCCACCACGCGGGCCCAGTGCGAGTTGGTGGGTGCTAACGACTGCAGATGCAGCCGGGACCAACGGCTTAACGTGCCTTCCGAAGCACGGAGGAGCTCGAGATAGTAAATTTTCGGTCACCCATCCAACGACCGACCACTGCGAAAGTTGCTTAAACTCAACGATCGCTGCGGAACGCGCTAACCCATTGCGCCATCGAGCTCCTCCGAGTAATCTTGTAATAGACTTTCGTAATTCCGTAATTCACCCTCTAAAAACAACAATTTGGCGCCAGGCTATAAAAACACTTCTTCTAAGTACTTAATACCGGTTCATTTTCCTCTCTGAATCTATCCAAGGTGATCGAAGACGCATAGCCGCTATATCCCTTTGTGATTTCCTGGAGAAAACCGCAGGATCGGAACACAAACACACAATTAAAATCAACAAGAGGTAGGGAATAATAGATTTTCTTCTCAAATTGAACATACAGTAGATATGTTAAGATCGTTTTTCGCTGAAATTCTGGACAATCCTAGTTCAGGCTATGTATTCTTCGTCTTTTGTTTATACTTAGATATTGAAAAAATGGATGCGTGTAACTTATGTACGCGCGTGAGAAGTTATACTTCTTTAGCATCATTAAAAATATTTTTTAATTGCATGCAAATAATTAATAATTACAATAAAATAATAAAAGGACTGGAAAAGGATAGTTAACACAGTCAATTAAGTTCAGTTTTAATTTGAAAAATTAAATAAATATTCAAAATATTCAATTAAAATCACTACTGAATTTAAGTTATTAGTCCATATGTAATTAGCACTTGTAAGTAACTAAAACACGTTGTGTCTATATAGAAACTAGAAACATGTGGATAAATATTATAAATATGAAAACAGTGATCTGAGGCGACGAGCGTGCCAACATTGTTTTTAACAACGCGATCATCTTATGGAGCTTCGTGGATCGTTCAAAGTACCTTTCGAACAGATGTATAATAATGGTGGATTATTAACCACTTAGTGGTTAGACACTAACATTCATGACGCGCCCGCGGCCAACTTCATGGTGTTACTATTGTGTTACAGTGATGCGCGCGCATCTCGAAATTTCACTCACATGATTTTTTCATAACGCGCCCGCGGCCAACTTCATGCTGTTATTTTTGGGTTACAGTGATGCGCGCGCATCTCGAAATTTCACTCACATGATTTTTTCATAATGCGCCTAAAGAAGTATAACTTCAAAAAAAATGGGTTGTTACAAGCTCTTGCAAACGTCGAAAAGCTACGCCATCGGTTCGCAAATCTACGGCAGGAGACCTTGTACTGAGATATAAGTCACTTATATGTTGATATTGAATTAAATGTTATTATTATTATAATAATATCAACTTTATTGCGTACTAGCGGCCCACCCTCGCTTCGCTTCGGTGTAGAGCTGAAGTGTAGACTACATTTTTTGTTCTCAGGCTTGTATTGACATTCATCTATGATTCTTCTTATACCTACCTTCATGCTCAGCCCGATCGGTTTAAAATTGACAAAGTTTCATACAAACTTTCATTCCCTATTTTATCCCCTTGGGGGTAGAATTGATCAAAATTATTTCTTAGCGGATGCCTACGTCATAACATCTACCTGCATGCCAAATTTCAACCCGATCCGTCCAGTGGTTTGGGCTGTGCGTTTATAGATCACTATGTGAGTCAGTCACCTTTGAGTTTTATAAAGGAGTATATACGAGAAGATGTTCTAAATTTACTGTGAGATTTTATTCGCGAGTAATGTCCTAAGATATTCATAAAATGTATTTTATGGTTGGTTTACATTTGGACGTTATGGTGAAATTTGGCATTAGCTTATGCCAACTACTTCGCTCGTTTGCAATTTCAATTTATAATGCGGAATTCGGGTTAAGCGCTATGAAATTTTGCTTCCCTAGTACATGCGGTAGCTTTTCTGGCCTACCATACCATACCATTGGCGACCTCCTTGGCCGAGTGGTTTGTACGTCGGGTTTCATGGCTGTCACCGAATTGAGAGGTCCCGCGTTGAAATCCCGGTGGGGGCAGATGTTTGTGTGATGAATACGAGCATCTTTACTCCAGTCATGGATGTTTAATATGTATTTATATATATATATACTAGCTGACCCAGCGAACTTCGTACTTCGACAAAATTGTGAATCTAAACCATTCTCAGATCCCCTTGAACACACACAAAAAATTTCATCAAAATCGGTCCAGTCGTTTAAGAGAAGTTCAGTGACATACACACTCACAGAAGAATTATATATATAAAGATATATATACTTATATATGTAGGGTATATGTATTCTATCCGTTACCCTAGCATCCCATAACATAAGCCTTACAGTGCTTACTTTGGGGCTAGGCTAATTGGTGTGAGTGTCGGAAATATTTATTTATTATACAAAATTTTAAACTGAGATAATCGTCCTACAAATTATAATCAAATATATCTAATGTGGTGAAAGTTTAGAATACTTTCAATTGTAGTTCATCCAGACATATTTATAAAAAAAAATGTGATATGATTATGAGCAATTGATCTGTAAACGATTTCAAAACGTTTTAATTTATTTATATCTATAATAAAATATGTTTTTTGTAATAAATGTTTGTAACTATTCATTGTTTGAAAACCTAAATAAATAAATAATGCTCGTATATTTGGGAATGTTTACTCTTTCAAAATTGTTTCGAGCAGTTCCAAGCAAAGCTATAATTAAAATTGATCTCCAGGCTTGTAATTTGTTTTTTTTTATTTGTTTAGTTAGGCCTACTTTCAACTCTCATTTAGATTTAAACGAAGCAAACTTATTAAAATGACTATTTAAACTGAATAGCATATAAACAATCATGGTTCTGGAATAAATATTTGTACTTATCACAGAAATCCAATATAGGGGTTTCAAACTAGACTATTTAGAGTAATAGGATTAATCTTTCCGGTGATAATGATGACCGGCTCATCATCATCATCAGCCTTTTAATGTCCCCACTGCTAGGGCACAGGCCTTCCCTATGGATGGAATAGGGAGATTGGGCCATGACCCACCATGCGGGCCAAGTGCGGATTGGCGGGTGCTAACGACTGCAGATGCAACCGGGACCAACGGCTTAACGTGCTTTCCGAAGCACGGAGGAACTCAAGATAGAAATTTTTGGTCACCCATCCAATGACCGACCACTGCGAAAGTTGCTTAACTACAACGATCGCAGCCGAACGCGCTAACCAAATGCGCCATCGAGCTCCTCAACCTCAACAAGATGACCGGCTATTAATATTGTAAAAAAATATTAGACAACATAATATACTCAAGCTAAATCGCAGCTAAACGACAAAAACAAAAATTTTTGAGATCTGCCCAAAACAAGGCGGGTATTTTTTTTTATGCAAAATAGGCAATGCGTTTGACCACAATCTCACCTGATGGAAAGCGATGATGAGGCCTAGGATGGTACACGCCTGCCTAGAAGATGCCTGTTCACTCTGGCATTGAAGATGTCCAGAATAAACTTTAAATTATTGCTGTTTTGTAACCGTTCATCACATGACGGATTTTAAGACTTAAACTATAAAAGATACGAATACTTGTTAAAGACAGATCGATAGAGAATTAAAAACTGTAGAAGATGCAATTTAAGTTTGAAAAATCTACCACATGTCACTCAGCCTCAGCTTAGTTTGAGGACGGCAGCTTAAAGCCGCGTATCCACTAGAGGCAGCCTCGGGTCGAGCGGCTGCCTCACTCCGAGGCTGCGCAAGTGGAGACGCTGCCTCAACCTGAGGCACGCCGCGACGCGAGGCAAATTCGTCGCCGCGAGCCGAGCCATATTTTGTCGGTTTCTGTGCCGTGCTCAAAGGCACCTCAGTCCGAGCCTTACGTTTAATGGAGACGGTCGCGCCCGTCGCCTGCATCGCAATGGAGAATGAGACGCGGTCTCTCTCTTTTGTATAGCTTTTTGTTGCCTCCTCTTTTTCTTAATAATGGTTATTGCTATTAAAGCAGCAGCTACTCGACGCGCGTCTGGTGCCATCGCGTTTTGACTTTTAACTGCGCAGTGCGCCGCCCGGCGGATCAAGCTGAGGCGACACGCCTCGAGCTGATCCGTAGCCGTTGCCTCAGAGCGAGCAGCCTCAAACTGAGGCTATTTGCTTCAAGTCGAGGCCGCTCGACGCGAGGCTGCCTCTAGTGGATACGCGGCTTAAGCCGTGCGTGTAAAAGAAGATAGCGAGTCCCGAATATGATTTCGACAATTTTGTGTGTTTTTCGAAAAGTTAACATTCCTTCATTAAGAATATTTCGTAAACATATAAATAGGCATATAAATACTTCGTTCATTATGAAAATCCAGTCTCGAAGATTTTTATTATTTTATATTTTATGATATTTAATTGATGTCTGAGGAGCTCGATGATGCGTTCCGCTGCGATCGTTGAAGTTAAGCAACTTTTGCAGTGGTAGGTTTTTGGGTAGGTGACCAAATAAATATTTACTATCTCGAGCTCCTCCGTGCTTCAGCGGGCACGTTAAGCCGTTGCTCCCGGCTGCATCTGTAGTCGTTAGCACCCACCAATCCGCACTGGGCCCGCGTGGTGGGTCATGGCCTAATCTCCCTATTCCATCCATAGGGAAGGCCTGTGCTCCAGCAGTAGGAACATTTATAGGCCGATGATGAATTGATGTCTCTTAACTCGTAAAATATTACTTTTTCATAAAGATGTGAGAAAATCTTTACAAACAGACATTGTGGTAAAAATGTATGTATATTTATTTTAGGTCCGCTAAATAGTACCTCATAAATATTACAAGTTAGGTATCATATCAATTTAGGAACATCTTCGTTGAATTATGTAGGAGCCCGAAAAATGTAACTAGACTACACAAAAGTTATTTGCAAGCCCATCATAATTTGAGCTTGTGAAATTTCTAAAGGAAAATGAATAAACATCTATATTTGCCATGTTAAACGTAAATGGGCGGAGGAAAGCCCTCGGTTGTGTTTCGCACTAATTTGACTTGAGAGCGAAGGATTCTTTGAACCGAAAATACATTCATTAACATTAAAAAAAAAACTACGCTAGCACGAGTTGGACTTGTCCACGACGGGCTTCGTACTTTTGAGAAAAAATATTTCAATAAATCACGTTTCTTTTATGAATTTCCTTCTGCTGTTATAACTGAAAAAATCTTAATATATATAAATCTGGAGTCACAATGTTTGTCCTCAATGGACTCCTAAACCACTGAACCGATTATAATAAAATTTGCACACCATGCAGTTCGATCCAACTTGAGAGATAGGATAGTTTAAATCTCAAATTATAGTCGCAATTTTAATTTATTGCAAATTATTACTTTTGGGCGGTACGAAGTTCGCCGAGTCAGCTAGTATATTTATATATTCTGGAAACAGTTAATTTATTTATTTACTCTTTATTGTCATTTTACAACAAATGGTTGACTTAATACCACATGACATTCTCTACCGGTCAACCATCGGGCTAAGCAGAGACATTATGCGGTAAAGTAAATAAAAGCAAAAGGTGAAAAACACGCACTCACAGCCACACACAATAAACTCACACGCGATCTCGCGGCCCTCCTGGCCGCTGAGGATCCAACACTCGCGGTGAGTCCCCCCGCCCCCCCCGACACAGAGAGGTTCGACTCCTCTCAGTCCCCTCCCGTTTCAAGTGCACATCTGAGTGCACTTGTCCTCTAAGCGCATTTTGCGTTATTTTAAACTATGCACTAGTTTAAACTAACGCAGCGCCGCATCTTCCCCCTCTCGGGGGTTGATCGCTTCAGATGAAGCTTGTAAGGCCCTTCTGGCCATAAGCATGAATAAAGGGTGTTTTTTAGTCAGTAAGAGTCTGACATAACCTTACAGCCGGCTGTAGGGTATCCATGAGGATTTCTCACCCTCTCCCCCGCCTGGGAGGAAACAAAAAAAAAAAAAAAAAAAAAAAATGATAAAACTACATGATACTTAATATAAAAATTATAAAACATAACATCTATAAATATACCTACATAACTACATTTATATACATACATATTTATAGATACGAAAAATACCAAAATATGTACAATAATAAATACCACTATACTTACTTAAGAATACTATGTATAATAGAACAAAATACTATTACAAATAATATTAATATTTTTTTCACTATGGACTTAGTTCGTGAGTTTGCTCTGCTGATATACGGATGGACAGACATATGTTCAGCTGAGGTTTAGTAGTAAACTTGAATCCTCACGCTTTTAACGCCGCAATTGATGATTCTCATCAAAATTAATTGTTTTACAATTAATTTGTAAATAGATCTTCTTGATCGTTTCTTTTCGTAATTCTCAATAAGTTTTTTTTTTTAATTAAACAGAAACTTCACAACAGTTAGTGTCGCCGCACACGGGCCACACGCCACAGCCACAAACGCCGCCACGAGAAGCTAGAAGCTGCTACTAAAGTGGCTGAAGCGCGCGACAGCGGCCGACTAAGGTAAGGGTGAGAGGGGTGGGGAATCGCGCGAGTGACGTGTGGCGGCGTTTTGTATCGGCGCATTAAGTGGCCGGTGCGGGCCACAAGAAGCGAGCAACGACGATTTGTAGCGTGTGGCGGCCACCGGCGTACCGTGTGTGGCGAGTCCATATAAAATGTATGAAAACTACATGAAATATGCCGGTGGCGGCGTTTTGTGGTTGTAGTCGGTGGCCCGTGTGCAGCGACACTTATTGTAAAGGAATCTGATTGCATCTTGTTTTATTTATTTGTGAAATAAGCACGTGCGACTCCAGGGCATGTCCTTAGCTTATACTAATATTCAGCTTTTTTTAAATTGCAGAAAGCAGTATCTTAACTACTGAATGGTCATTAGAAAATAACATTGTAGCTGGGTATTATTTAATCGCTTTATAATAGTCGCTGGATAGTAATTAAAAACACGTTACAGAGAGCTTTACACAGCCAGTCTGTGTTCTATGAAGATCAATACCTATATGTCTAAAATAGGCAACCTGTATAAGCCACGCACCCACAAAGAGGATGTAGCTTTTGGACTCAGACATGTGAGGCTAAGCCTACAAACACGAAGGGATACATGAACCGAGTGAATATTATTCGGTTCATCGCCCTCATTAACGCAATAGGGTTTATGGAGCTGTGAAAATTGTAGTACAGGCCACGCTATAAAATAAATAATAAATAAATATTTCCAACACTCACACCAATTAGCCTAGCCCCAAAGTAAGCACTGTAAAGGCTTGTGGGATACTAGGGTAACGGATAGAATACATATATTGTACATATATAAGTATATTTATATGAAATACATATTAAAAATCCATGACAGGAGTACAAATGCTCGTATTCATCACACAAACATCTGCCCCCACCGGGATTCGAAGCCGGGACCTCTCGAGTCGGCGACGCCGTGAAACCCGGCGTATAAACCACTCGGCCACGGAGGTCGTCGAAATATGAGAGTTGGTTCACTTTATCATGATGATAAGATATGAATCCTTCTTAATAACGAGGCAGCTGTGACTACAGTTAAAGATATAACTTTTGAAAGACAGACAGGTGTAGCAAATTTTCCAAAACGGAGGCAAAGAATTTGCTTATCGCACTAATATTATAAAGGCGAAAGTTTGTGAGTGTGTATGTTTGTCACTTCTTCCCGTCTAAACGGCTGGAGAGATTTCAATAAAATTTGGTATGGAGTAAGCTGACGCTCTGGATTAACACAAAGGCCACGCTTTACATCGGGAAAATATCCCTAATAAACCGCGGGGCATCGCTAGTAACATGTATTTATAAGAGGTAGCTTTTGAACTAAACATTTAATTTAATTCAATTCAAAAATCATTTAATAATTTTTATTTATCAGTTTAGGCTTTATAAACACACTAGTAGCCCGCCCTCGCTTCGCTTCGGTGTAGAGCTATAGTGTAGACTAAAGTTTTAGTTCTCAGGCTTGTATTATAACACAATGAAATTCATCCATGATTCTTCTTATACCTGCATGCAAAGTCTCAGCCCGATCGGTTTAAAATTGACAAAGTTTCATACAAACTTTCATTCCTTATTTTATCCCCTTGGGAGTAGAATTCATCAAAATCCTTTCTTAGCGGATGCCTACGTCATAACTACTCTACTTGCATGCCAAATTTCAGCCCGATCCGTACAGTGGTTTGGGCTGTGCGTTGATAGATCACTATGTCAGTCAGTCACCTTTGAGTTTTATATATATAGATGTAAAAGTCGAAAACTACGCCATCGGCTACCAAATCTATGGTGGGAGACCTTATACTATTTTTTTTTCTCCCTTTTTTATTTCATACAGTGTCGTCAAATTGAAACTGACATCAAACTTACGAAATGTATTGAATTCAACTTCCATGACATAATATAAATTAGGTAACAATGCATAAATCAATGTTTTATCCTAACAATAACTGTAAAGAAGCCTCAAAGTATAAAGAAACTATTTTCAAAACAAATTGAGCATGTATATGAAATGGAGTAAGTACAAGTTTCTCTTCAAAACTCTTTTTGGACCACCAGTTTTAATATATCTTTCGAAATTTTATCTATAGGTAAAATTACAATCAGGCAAATAATAAAAGGTAAGAAGCTTTTCCTTGGCAGAACAAAGCGTCCTTTCTTTGACGTACACATTGTCGTTATGCTAAGCCGGGTCCACAGCGTCTGTTTTGCCCTTCACAATCAACAAAACAATGTCAATATTCAACAAAATCGTCTACACAAAACTTTGTTTCACTACATTAATTATTTGTTTGCATCAACAAAGTTTTTGCTTTCCAAGCCCGGTGGAAAACACGTACACAAATTACCCCTTCGAGGGCAGGGTACTTTTTGTTTCACGTACATAGTGTTTTTTTATCACTGAGAGAAGATTGAAAGACTTAATTCTTCGAAATCTGATTCGGAGCAGCGATACAAGTTTCCTATACCAAATCGATCTTCTATTTTTAAGTTTTTGACGAAAGCTGTGAAGTGCCCGGGTTGCGGCGTCCGCCATCTTGTTACCAGGCATAGCATTGCAGCTGCATGGACACACACACACATTCATATGCGCACACACACACATTCATATGCGCACACACACACCCATACTTCATAAAGTAAATCATGTGACAAATTCTTGAAAACCCTTTTATATGGATATTCAGTGTTTGTTTTTCTTTTTTTGTCTTTTTGTTATGTTTTGTTCAATCTTAATTTTATTTTATTATTTATGTTAGTGAATTATATGATTTTTATACAATTTTTAAAATGAATTTAAATTAAATGTAATAATTACTGACATATAATAACGCCGTTAGTATCTAATGTGTACATAATGAGTTTCTGTAATTGGCCTTAAGATTGTATCTATATTTTATTGTATTAAATTTCACAAACAACCGCTGTAGAAACTTTGTTAAAGATAAATAAATAAATAAAGATGCAATTTCGCCGTTGTAAATATGGTGTAACTTGAAAGCGACATTTTTTTTCTCCTGGTTATCAAATCTAAAATTACTAAAATTCAAATTGGGTCTTTCTCGTTCAAACTCTTCAACAATCAAATCTAGTTTCGCTAGAAGACAATATTGTAGACAAAATACTATTCTGTACAATATGGTAAATAAAGAACTTAATATGATTATGACTGCAAGAAGATACTCATTGAATGGCTCAAAATTCTAAATTATACGGAAATAGAGGGTCTAGTCCAAACTATAAAATAGTAATATTCAATGAAAAATAAAAATATTATTATTGGTATATTCTTACACTCAATTTCTACTACATATAGAACCAGTCTCTACGGCATGGAAACATTTACATTTACACAATAACAAAAAAAAATTCAAAATTCAATATCGTTTATTCAGTCTAGGCTGTTGTGAATGTCGAAAAGCTACGCCATCGGTTCGCAAATCTACGGCGGGAGACCTTGTACTGAGAAGAACCGGCAAGAAACTCAGCAAGGGCTGCTTTTTTCTCTCTGTTTTATTTCATACAATGTCGTCCAATTGAAAGTTGACATCAAACTTGCAAACATGTGTTGAGGTCAACTTCCATCACATAATGTCAAATATGTAACAATTGACAATCAACATACATACTTATACTCCTCATTCATATACACACACAAAGTTCATCACTAACACACACACACACACACACACACACACACACACACACGTACATACACACACCACATGCACACCCACGCACACAAACTCCCCTACAACTATAGTTTTAGTTTGATGTAAATTCATCTCTTAGCTTAATCTTGTAACGGTGATGGAAGAGCGGTGCCTCCTGCTACAGGTATCGCTATACTTAAAAGGAGTGTACCAACAATGTAATTAGATAATAATAGGTTAAGTTAAAGAGAATAAACATATTTTATTTATTTTTATTTATTTATTTATCTGTTTTTTTCTAGAAAAAACTGTGTATGACATCCACGCTGGCTGTAGACGGCGTGTGTAGATAAACATGTGTAAGAAACAAAGTTTTGTGTTTTGTTTTGTTGAATGATTTCAAAAAACTTTTGCTGGAGACCCTGGTTTAGAATCTATTCGTGGGTTTCGTGATTAGCAAACATGTGTCGTTAAAATCTAAAGCGGTATGTTGAGATAATAATTTTCGTAAATGGCAGGAGTCATCCTTCCGTAACAAGAATCTGTCCAAACCAGAATCTGTCCCGAACAAGGGTATTTTGTGTAGGTACACTCGCGGAAAGACCCGCTCTGCTACCCATACTGCCATAATCGCTTGCGGTAGCGGCGTAGTAAAAATTCATTCATAGACATGTAATTATCGCTGTCTTACTTTATCATATAGCGCTGTCGCGATCACGATGCGGGTGACAAATTTCAACTAAAACAAATGCAATTCAATTCATTATTCAATCAATGAAATTCTCTCTGTCTTACTTTTGTGCGGCGGCCCGGATTGGCGCGTCCGACGCGAAGGCGGGGCGTAGTAAAAACTACTGTAGAAAACCGTTCAAAGCATTTTGTTCGCCAAGTGACAGAGCGCAAAATTCCGCGATAGTAAATACTCTCTGGTAATTCCAGCTATCTACTTCTTACAAATCATATTAAATAAATATAATATAATATATATAATCATATTGAATTAGTCTAGCTATCCAAAAGGGGAACGCTGCCTGTATCTTCGGAACCTTGCCTAAAAAAGGAGTCCCTCCTTTTAATAATGTATTTTAGTTATTATATATATATTTTTTTAAGGTGTTTAGTTTTAGGTTCATTGTTATAGTATATTTTTTGTTTTAATTATTCTATTAAGGATGATAATGATACCAACATATATTTTAATTATGGATTTATAAAATGGCCCACATGTTAAACTCTTCAAATCATATTTTTCTGACGGACGTACAACGTAGTTTTAACAATTTTGACGTGACAACGTCTTAAATTAGGTTGCGGCTGGGAGTCACTTATGAAAAAGTGTAACGCTCGGTAACGTTACGATGAGTCTCTCGTGTTAAGTTTAAGTTTACATGTACAATGTTTTAGTAAACAAAATATATTTCTATAGTTAAAATTTGTGCAATTCTTATTTTCATTCAATTCCTTGTTCCTATTGTGCAATTTAATTATATTCATATCAATAAATATTCTACCGAGAAAAAGACGTTGTCACGTAAAATCTTCGCCCGTAAAACCGACTTTACAGGCAACCATTTTTTGAAGTTATACTTCTTTAGGCGCGTTATGAAAAAATGATGAGAGTGAAATTTTAAGATTCGCGCGCATCACTGTAACACAAAAAATTAACAGCATGAAGTTGGTCGCTAAAGCGACTTCATGCTGTTACTTTTGTTTACCGCACATTAAGAAAATCTATCAACAAAATAGAATCTCTATTTTGTGGGTGCTAACGACTGCATTGTGAAGGCCTATCAAAAGTATTTATTAATCTGGAACAACGGAACCAAAGCGCGATTCAGGAGACTACAGCGCCATCTCTTGACCATTGGTGTAGTAGAACCAAAAACCACATCTGTATTTTTTTATGTGAGTATCTGTAGCTACGTGTTTGGCAACGGATATTATTTTGGGAATCCTGTCGAAGTAGATACTTGTCGAGTGGTTTTCCTACTCTGATAAACATGACGGCGTAGTCATTCCGTGACTTGCGGAACACGGCTACTATTGTGTACAAAGTTCTGATAGAAAACCTGCTGAAACGTATTATTATGTAATCAAGATTAACGATATAGTTTCTGTAAGATATGGATGTGTGATATGAATACCGAAACAAATGAGCCGTCGAGGAACGCTTTGATTTGAATCATCGAAACTTATTTAAAGTGAAACATGCAAATGGATAATTTGTTTGATTGAATATTCATAAAATTTAAATATTGTTAAACTTATTATATTTTTATTTTAAGCTTTAAAATGCTGGATTAATAAAAGCTACAGAAAATTTTACTAGAGTAAATTCCACGCGGTCCAGGCATCAGGCAGAATTATAAATAAATAATAAATAAATATTTCCAACACTCACACCAATTAGCCTAGCCCCAAAGTAAGCACTGTAAGGCTTGTGTTATGGGATGCTAGGGTAACGGATAGAATACATATACTGTACATATATATACATATATTAAACATCCATGACTGGAGTACAAATGCTCGCATTCATCACACAAACATCTGCCCCCACCGGGATTCGAACCCGGGACCTCTCGAGTCGGCGACATCATGAAACCCGGCGTACAAACCACTCGGCCACGGAGGTTTTCGAAGAATTTGAACAGGCACATTCCGCTTTCTCGTATTGTTAAATTTAAATAAAATTAATGAACACCGTCGTAATGGCAAAAGAATACGTATTCAGTAAAGCCAAAGAGATCCATCAAACCTTCATGAAGTAGGCTTGCCGCCAGAGACATCGATTTTCACATCACGTGTGCCAAAAGGGAGATCTGTTTTTTGGGCTAATTTATTTCCTCGTACCACCGTTCTCGATACAAAACGTCAATCGTTATGTTTAAAAACTATCTAAATATGTCGTACTAAGCTGTAAAAAGTAAGCTGAGGAGCTCGATGGCGCAGGTGGTTAGCGCGTTCGGCTGCGATCGTTGTAGTTAAGCAACTTTCACAGTGGTCGGTCATTGGATGGGTGACCAAAAATTTCTATCTCGAGTTCCTCCGTGCTTCGGAAGGCACGTTAAGCCGTTGGTCCCGGTTGCATCTGCAGTCGTTAGCACCCGCCAATCCGCACTGGGCCGGCGTGGTAGGTCATGGCCCAATCTCCCTGTTCCATCCATAACGAAGGCCTGTGTCCCAGCAGTAGGGACATTAAGAGGCTGATGATGATGATGAAGCTGTAAAAATGATATAAGCGACCGGGAACTACGCTTTTTCACCCTTTATAGTCATGAATACTCAAAATCTAACATGCTCGGTTTCCATACAATTCGAAGTAGGTACAAGCGGCGTCTGTTTTAATCTAGATCTCATCTCTATTTTTCCGTCGGCCTAGGCACGTCTATGAGTAGTCATCCCCGATGACGAAATCACCCGGGCCAACACGCCTCCGACTACTCCCACACAGGCCACAAACACCAACACTACACAGCTAGCATACTTGCACACTAGCTTAGCATTAGGCAGACACCGCACCCGTAGGATAAGAGCGCGAAGACCCGGTGTACACACGACAAGCTATACACAACAACGACAACGGCTAACTAAAGCCGAGGTCCGAGTCTCAGAGACGCCCTCTAGTTGGGCCGACCCCCTCAGGTTCGAGTGGTTTAAAGGCTACAGACGGAGAGGAGACACCCCCCGTGGGAAGATGCCATCCGCCTGGAATACCTCTAGAAGCACTCGCCAATTCTCCGCTTTATGTCCCCTTAGGATCTCGCCGTCCTCAAATCCGGTGACGCTGTAAAGGTCATCTGCGACCAACAGCATACACACTCAAAAAAAATAAGATCTGTGCTGGCCATCGTATGTCTGCTGATCTGAGAACAGCGTTGCTCATCGGCTCAAATCCGCTCAACTCCGACGGCCACAATAAATGTTTCAACATCAAAATATTGTTTTACGTTCCATTTAAATTAGTTATCCTTCTTTCCTACTAATGTTATAAATTAAATTAAACAAATAAAACTAGCCTTTACAGGCTACGAAACGTCAATAAATAAATAAAGTTTCGGGCATTAACCCGTAAAAAACTAGTTTTAATTAATGAGTGATGTGCGTGAAAGCCTAAGAAACAAATAAATTAAACAAGTTTTTAAGCGGGTTAAAAATGTATTTTTAATACTTTTTTAACAGATCTTCAGGTGTCGCATCCTTTTAAAAACTTTTTTTCATTCGATGAGCGGCATGCGTGAAAAACTTAAGAAAAAAATATTATATATTGTTGAAGTTATACTTCTTTAGGCGCGTTATGAAAAAATGATGAGAGTGAAATTTTAAGATGCGCGCGCATCACTGTAACACAAAATTTTAACAGCATGAAGTTGGTCGCTTTAGCGACCCACTTAATGCTGTTACTTTTGTGTTTACCGCACATTAAGAAAATCTACCAACAAAATAGAAATAGAATCTCTAATTAGTGGGTGCTAACGACTGCATTGTGAAGGCCTATCAAAAGTATTTATTAATCTGGAACAACGGAACCAAAGCGCGATTCAGGAGATTACAGCGCCATCTCTTGACCATTGGTGTAGTAGAACCAAAAACCACATCTTTATTTTTTGTAATAAAGTAACAGTTATAGGTATTCATATTTATAATATTTATCCACATATTTCTATACGTGTTTGAGTTTCATACAAGTGCAAATCACATATGTTCTAATAAATTATATTCAGTAGCGATTTTAATTGAATATTTTGATTATTCATTTATTTTTTCAAATTAAAACTGAACTTTATTGACTGTGTCCTTTTCCAGACTTTATTAATTTATTGTAATTAATTATTTGCATGCAATTAAAAACTAATTTTAAACGATGCCAAAGAAGGATAACTTCTCACGCGCCTACATAAGTACACGCACCCATTTTTTGTAATAAAGTAACAGTTATAGTTATTCATATTTATAATATCAAAAGTATTTATTAATCTGGAACAACGGAACCAAAGCGCGATTCAGGAGACTACAGCGCCATCTCTTGACCATTGGTGTAGTAGAACCAAAAACCACATCTTTATTTTTTGTAATAAAATAACAGTTATAGGTATTCATATTTATAATATTTATCCACATGTTTCTAGTTTGTATATTCGGAATACGTGTTTGAGTTTCATACAAGTGCAAATCACATATGTTCTAATAAATTATATTCAGTAGCGATTTTAATTGAATATTTTGATTATTTATTTATTTTTTCAAATTAAAACTGAACTTTATTGACTGTGTCCTTTTCCAGACTTTTTATTAATTTATTGTAATTAATTATTTGCATGCAATTAAAAACTAATTTTAAACGATGCCAAAAAAGGATAACTTCTCACGCGCCTACATAAGTACACGCACCCATTTTTTTTTAAACTTTCATGGTCACTAACATCATAGCTATTAACGGGATTGTTACCATGTACCTTGTTTTTTATGAGTCTCCGAAATATTTCGGCACTTATGATGATCACATACTCGCTACTTCAGTTACTCCGTGATCATGGCGCTTGCTACAGTGCCGAAATATCGGAGACTCATAAAAACAAGGTACATGGTAACAATCCCGTTAATAGCTATAAAAATATTATAAATATGAAAGTTTGTATGTTTGTTACTCAATAACGGAAAAACTATATTATGACACGGATTTTGATGAAATTTCGTATAAACATAGTTTTTGACCTGGACTGAGACACAGGAGACTTTTAACACGATAAAAAATAAGTTCCTGTTATGGATTCTCAAAACCTCAAGTTAACGGAGACGTCGAGAAGTCGCGGGCGGCTGCTAATCTGACATAATTAATTTGTCTACGTTAAGGAGAACATTATCTATCTATATATATAAAACTCAAAGGTGACTGACTGACATAGTGGACCACTGGACGGATCGGGCAGGAATTTGGCATGCAGGTAGATATATTTTTTTTTTTTTTTTATTATTTTTAAAGCATGTAACTGCTTGATGTTTAAATCTAAAGAAAATATAACTAGAAAAAATTCCACGCGGACCAGGCAGCAGACGGGACTCGAACCCGCACCCTTCGCAATCCGGGCGAATGCACTGACCAGTTATGCTACCGCGGCCCTCACGGACCGCGTCGAAATTCTTTCTAGCTATTCTTAAGCTGCAAGGCAGCGCCATCTCTTCGCATTATAGGTAAACCCACAATGTCAAATGAATACTTTTACAAGTATTAAACATTTGAAAGAAGAAATAGCAATTATAGTTATATATTTTTTTTTTTTTTATTATTTTTAAAGCATGTAACTGCTTGATGTTTAAATCTAAAGAAAATATAACTAGAAAAAATTCCACGCGGACCAGGCAGCAGACGGGACTCGAACCCGCACCCTTCGCAATCCGGGCGAATGCACTGACCAGTTATGCTACCGCGGCCCTCACGGACCGCGTCGAAATTCTTTCTAGCTATTCTTAAGCTGCAAGGCAGCGCCATCTCTTCGCATTATAGGTAAACCCACAATGTCAAATGAATAATGCGAAGAGATGGCGCTGCCTTGCAGCTTAAGAATAGCTAGAAAGAATTTCGACGCGGTCCGTGAGGGCCGCGGTAGCATAACTGGTCAGTGCATTCGCCCGGATTGCGAAGGGTGCGGGTTCGAGTCCCGTCTGCTGCCTGGTCCGCGTGGAATTTTTTCTAGTTATATTTTCTTTATGCAGGTAGATGTTATGACGTAGGCATCCGCTAAGAAAGGATTTTGATCAATTCTACCCCGAAGCGAAGCGAAGGCGGGCCACTAGTTTGTTATAAATCTAAAGAAAATTTTACTAGAAAAACAACTCACGCAGACCAGGCAGAAGATGGGACTCGAACCCGCAACCTTCGCTATCCGGGCGAATGCACTGACGTATTTATGCTACCACGGTCCTGATCGCTATGTCAAATTTTCTCTATCATTTCTTAGGCTGCAAGGCAAGGCAGTTTGAGATTTAAACAACTAGTAGTTGAATGCTTGAAAAATAAAAATCTAAGTAAAGTGTGTAATAGTTTATGGCCCGTATTACAGAATGACAACTTAGTGTTGATCTTTACTTGAGTACATTTAGAAAGGGATGTCGCTATGTGCTATATATAGCGATATCCCTTTTTATGCTCAAGACTAGATTCATTACTGAGAATCTTTCTATAATACGGGCCTAAGTAACAAAATATTTTTAAATAAATAAAATAACATAAATATTTTCAACACCCACACCAAGACTCCTGTATCTAACTACGGTGTTCTTTATGAAATTTAATATTGTATCACCGTCGGCTTAAAATCCCCACGGCTAATGTACCTACCACTCTTAGGGAGAATAAATTATTTACCACTTAACGTAACCAATGTACCAATGTACAAAATTATCTAGAAATATTGGGAAACATCGGTTTTTATAAATACCTACACCAATTAGCCTAGCCCCAAAGTAAGCACTGTAAGTCTTGTGCTATGGGATGCTCGCGTAACGGATAGAATACATATGTTGTACATATTTATGTATATTTATATAGAAATACATATTAAACATCCATGACTGGAGTACAAATGCTCGTATTCATCACACAAACATCTGCCCTCACCCGGGACCTCTCGAGGCGGCGACACCATGAAAACCGGCGTAGAAACCACTCAGCCACGGAGGTCGTCAATTTCTTTCTTTGATCGATTTATTTTTGTAATACCTGGAATTTAAATCAGCAATGAGATGAGTGACTTGTAAGATTTCAATATATGAAGCTTAAGATATCCGCTTGAGTCGGGAACAGAAGGAAGTAATTTCAAAGTCTCTCACTCATACCTTCTACAAAACTTTATATTACTTTTGTTGTACACACACACAAGTATGTCTAAATAAAACGTAGACGTAGTATGTTACGTCATATTATGTATTTGTGGATTCGGTATTGAAAATATATGATATAGAAGAATAGGTGAACTTTAAGAAGAACGTCAAGAATTCTGTTAATACATATCAATAACACTCTGCACTTAATTTAACTTTAATAAAAATACTTAACTTAATTTAACTTAAATTAAGAAAACTAAGTGAGAGACCTATCTATATCTTGTTAATCATAATAATCAAAAACATTTAATCAGTTTAGGCTGTGTGGCGGCGACATCTATATGCCCCACATATAGACAAGGGATGGAGGAAATCATTACTCACCATCCTCAAGAGATGGCGTTACCTGCACTGCGATCAATAATAGTATGGAAGCCTACATCGCGCAAATGAATTCGGAAGCTAACTCTTCATATATACGATGCCCGACCAACATCATTCGGGCCGCGGCCCCCGAGCTACCATCACCCAGCTCGGAGGAAGATCTTCCCCTTTGGCCTTCCTACAGCTGTTACAAGCACTCATGAATGTCTAGGAGCTACGCCATCGGTTCGTTAATCTACGGCAGGAGACGTTGTACTGAGAAGAATCGGAGTAGATGAAGCTATAGTTAAAATTGCCTATAGTAAAAATACTGGGGAAAATAAACCCATTTGTTGAAATGATATTAACTATAGTCAAATAGGAATAATATAGGAGCTCGATGGCGCAAGTGGATAGCGCGTTCGGCTGCGATCGTTGAATTTAAGCAACTTTCGCAGTGGTCGGTCATTGGATGGGTGACCAAAAATCTTCTATCTCGAGTTCCTCCGTGCTTCGGAAGGCACGTTAAGCCGTTGGTCCCGGCTGCATCTGCAGTCGTTAGCACCCGCCAATCTGCATTGGGCCCGCGTGGTGGGTCATGGCCCTATCTCTCTTTTCCATCCATAGGGCCTGTGCCCCAGCAGTGGGGACATTAATAGGCTGATGATGATGATAGTCAAACAGGGATGATGACTAATATTTTTTTCTTCGTTTATCAGGTAGATTGTCAAAAAGCATTGAACAAGTATTTTTTTTCACATAATATAAACATTGCAGAGATATATTGATTTGAAAAGTCGCATGACGTCACGTTTTGGTACAATTTTCACTTGAAAGTGACGTCACGAGCTCCTACTCCCAAACTTTGACGCGCTATAACTTTGTCATTTTTTGGTTGATTGCCCAAAGAAAAAATACGTGTCAATTATTTTTTGATCATCTAACTGACGGACTTAATTGAATTTCGTTTACTGTACCCCGTCATAACTCCTATTATACTATGGATGATATAGACGTATATTTTTTATTTTGATTAAAGGAAGCGTTTAAGACTCTGTTAACAAATCTAGGTTAACAAATAACCAAGTCAAATCAACTGCCAGACCAAGTTTTTTTTAATGCAAATTGCAAGAGAACCTATGCATTTGGGTCACAAAATTAAAATACATCAAAGTAGAAAAACGTACGAGCACTGGACGTTATATTCGCGATTGCGTTTTCTACAATTCAACTGATAATAGATATGTTGTATAAGAGCCCCATTTAAGTATTTAATTTATTCTACTTTTAGTAAATTTTACGCAATTGTCATAGCGGCAACAAAAATACGTCATGTGTGAAAATTTAAACTGTCTTACTATTGCGGTTCACGAGATGCAGCATGGTGACAGACAGACTGACAGTGGACATTAGGTCTCAGATCCCGATTTAACCTTTGGCTACGAACCCTAAAAAGTTAGAACCATATTTATTTATTTTATATAGCCAGGGAGGCAATTGACTCTACCCCACCTAATGTTAAGTGGTGATGAAGTCCAAACGCGAAGATAGCTGGTACTACTATAAACTGCCACACCAACCATCCTCACCTTGCCGGCCTGCAAAAATGCTTCTTCACGCTCTCTTAAAGGACCCCAGATTGTAGGAAGATAACACGTGCGCGGGCTAAGAATTTATTTACGATGTTCTTGATACGTACCATAGATATATATATCATCATCATCAGCCTATTAATGTCCCCACTGCTGGGGCACAGGCCTTCCCTATAAATGGAATAGGGAGATTGGGCCATGACTCACCACGCGGGCCCAGTGCGGGTTGGTGGGTGCTAACGACTGCAGATGCAGCCGGGACCAACGGCTTAACGTGCCTTCCGAAGCACGGAGGAGCTCGAGTTAGTAAATTTTCGGTCACCCGTCCAATGACCGACCACTGCGAAAGTTGAAATATAATATATCAAATGTAATTAATATTTTATACAGGGAGAGGAGCTCGATGGCGCAGGTGGTTAGCGCTTTCGGCTACGATCGTTGAAGTTAAGCAATTTTCGCAGTTGCCGGTCATTGGGTGGGTGACCTTAAATCTTCTATCTCGAATTTCTTCGTGCTTCCGAAGGCACGTTAAGCCATTGGTCCCGGCTGCATCTGCAGTCGTTAGCACCCGCCAATCCGCACTGGGCCCGCGTGGTGGGTCATGGCCCAATCTCCCTATTCCATCCATAGGGAAGACCTGTATCCCAGCAGTGGGGAACTTAATAGGCTGATGATGATGATGATGACAGGGATTTAAATATCAGCCCTTACTTTTAAATGCGACGAAAACACTCCAGATTTTTAAAAGCTACATTTTTTGTTTTACTTCTCTTTATGATTAGTAAAGGGTTCTACCTGTAACAGTAGCATTTTAATAGCTATTCTTTGAGAGAGAAAATGAAACGTACGTTCAGTATTGTGAGCAAAGCATATATAATGAAAAGATTTCTCCAATTTATGTAAGTACACGCATCTGTAGGAAGGCCAAAGGGGAAGATCTTCCTCCGAGCTGGGTGATGTTAGCTCGGGGGCCGCGGCCCGACTGATGTTAGTCGGGCATCGTATATATGAAGAGTTAGCCTCCGAATTTCATTTGCGCGATGTAGGCTTCCATACTATTAAGATCACAGTGCAGGTATCGCCATCTCTTGAGGATGGTGAGTAATGATTTCCTCCATCCGTTGTATATATGTGGGGCATGTAGATGTCGCCGCCACACATCTATAAAAGCGAAAAACCGTTAAGTGCGTGTCGTACCACGCACAGTGTAGGGTTTCGTAGTTGCTTGTAGTCTCCAAGCAAAACCGGGGACGGACAGACGGATATGACGCAACTATAAGCGTTCCTCCATCCATAGGGAAGGCCTGTGCCCCAGCAGTGGGGACATTAATAGGCTGATGATGATGAATCTAATCTAAGTTTGAGCTGGACTTTCCACGAATTGCCTTAGCAAACCTTTATAGGAACAGGAACTTGGTTATGTATCCTACTAACATTGTAAATTTGAAAATTTGTGTGTTTGTATGTTGTTACTCAATCACGCAAAAACTCCTGAACGTATTTGGATGAAACTATCTACGCATATAGTTTATGACCTGAATCGAGACATAGGATACTTTACATGTCTATAAAATGTTAGGTTCCTGTGAGATTCTGAAAAAGTAAAAGTTAATTCTAATATAATCTAAATAAATCTAATTTATGTATGGTAATATTGAAAGCTGGCACTGGGCCCGCGTGGCGGGTCATGGCCCAATCTCCCTATTCCATCCATAGGGAAGGCCTGTGCCCCAGCAGTGGGGTTATTAATAGGCTGATGATGATGATGATGAATATTGAAAGGTACTGTATTTATTATTTATGTTGCTAAATAATTTTAAGAGTATGTATTTCTGTTTTTTTTTATTCTTATATTTCTATTTGGCCACACACGGTACGCCGGTGGCCGCCACACGCTACAAATCGTCGTTGCTCGCTTCTTGTGGCCCGCACCGGCCACTTACAAAACGTATGAAAAAATATGTGTTACTTTTTTACTGTGTTGTTGTCCTGTTGTTTACGATGGTTTTTTTTTGCTCGAAATCTTGTATCTCCTGCCTCGTTATTTGGGTCTAGTACCCATTGGACCCTCAAGATTCGATCCAAAAGCAAAAAGTGCCCATTGGACCTCTTTTTTGGTGTCCATTGGACCTTCTTAAAACATTTTATATTCAATGTGCCCATTGGACCTCTTTTTTGGTGCCCATTGGACCTTCAAGATTATACCCTACTGCCAGTTGGACCTTATTAACAGTTTTGTTAAGCACAGTACAGACATGTAGAAAATTGCAGACAAAAATAAAATTAATAGTTGGTATTATAAAGCCACTCACTAAATACTGTATAAGTACTGACTCCAACCAGTAAGTAGTCCTAAACAAATTATAAAGAAATCAGGTTACCTTTTTTCTTCGAATTGTGTCGAAATAAATGTATTTTTTCTTTCTTTAACGCGGACGTAGTATACAATATTTTGATATTTAATGATAGCAATGATTAGGAGAAGCTAAATAAGGCTCGTTTGGGGACCACATTATAAGTAATATAAATTATTATATAATGTTACATATAAAAGTACTATATGCGTTTAGGGACCTCACGTACGTTGAAGCAATGTTTAGATATACCAACGTAGAAAGAATATACACTAAGCTCCGTCTGAAGGATAATTAATTAAATTTCCCCCGGGGCATAATAAACGAAAGCATTTTCAGCCAATGAATTTTGGTTGCTCGTATGAATTACAAATAATGCTGATGAATTAAGCTCATTTGATACATAAACAATGGTGTTGATTACCTGCAGTGTCATTCGGTAAGTCACTTTTCACGAACTTTTTTCCGGTGTGCAACGATATGAAATACCCTAGTTACACCACGTGCGCTCAAAATGTGTCCCTATCAAGAAGTGCTTGAACACGACTCAAGCACTTCTTGGTTCACAGTCACACGCGGACCGTTGAAAAATCAACACGCCACTGAGCTCCGTGAAAAAAATGCAAAATGAATACTTATAGTATGTGAAATGTCGTTTTTGACAGATCTCATCAATGTTTGTTAATTTACCGCATTTGAAGCAAATTTTACGAGCTTACATCTCGGACTGTCACAACTCTGATGCATGCGCTTTGATTAAGACCTTATACAGTGTATTTTAAGGTGATTTTCAATGTTTAAATAATGACTTATATTGTTTAGACTATGCGATTATCTTACGAAGCTCCGTGAATCGTCCAATGTACGTTTTGGACAGGTTTCGGCCATGATTTTGTTCGTGTTGGTGTATCTAGGGTATCTAATATCGTTGGCGGTATGGCTTGAAATTTATTTGAAATTCAACCGCGTACGGCAAAACTGTGGAATACATTGTCACCAGCAGTGACTATTACTTTCAAAAAAGAGCGTACTTTTTAAAGACCGGCATTTGTGATACTCCTGGTCCGAGTTTGTCATAGCACTGCTGCTCTTATTTTATTTTAAAAAGAAAGATATATTTCACTCGCGGCCGCGGTAAATCCCCGTTTTACCCCTTTCCCCTAAAGGGTAAGTTTTGGAAAATCCTTTTTAGTGTAGGCCTACATCATAATAGCTATATGTGTGCCATATTTCATCGCAATCTGTCCAGTGGTTTAAGCTGAGCGTTGATAGGTCAGTCACTCAGTAGCGGTTGCCTTTCATAAATACAGATTAGAGGTGTTATTTTTATAGAAGATTTTTCATTCGAATTGAAGTATGTATTTGGAGGGAAAATGAAAGGGGAAGGTGGGAAAAAAGCGAAAAAGCCCATTAAAAAAATACCAGAAAATCCGATTCATAAATTGAATGAGCTGTAATAAGTCGCAGGTGCGCGAATCTAGATATATTAAGATTAGGCCCTGCAAGAGTTAGAAAGGTTAAGAACCGGGTTCCTCGCGTTTAACTCAACCAATTAAGACGCCATTTGGCTAGAAATGAACGTTCAACTATCCGTGAAGTATATTAAAAAAAAAAACAAATTTTCTAAACTATTATTTTTTACATTTTTGGAGTCTACCTTTTTTGATTGTCACTCCTGATCCCAAATTATGGACCAAAGTGCTCAAATATGCAATTGCAACGGCACCTTAGCAAATCATCATCATCATCATCATCAGCCTATTAATGTCCCCACTGCTGGGGCACAGGCCTTCCCTATGGATGGAATAGGGAGATTGGGCCATGACCCACCACGCGGGCCCAGTGCGGATCGGTGGGTGCTAACGACTGCAAATGCAGCCGGGACCAACGGCTTAACGTACCTTCCGAAGCACGGAGGAGATCGAAATAGTAAATTTTTGGTCACCCATCCAATGACCGACCACTGCGAAAGTTGCTTAACTTCAACGATCGCAGCCGAACGCGCTAGCAGCATATGTTAATGTCCCCACTGCTGGGGCACCTTAGCAAATATTAAAAAAAATTGCAAGAAAATAAAATAATAGAATAAAAATTAAAACCTGAAATCGGCTACTTTTGGACACCATACATTGATTTATTTATTCAAAGCGCCATTGTCGAAATTTAATTCTGACCTCGTATTCAGATTCAGAATTTGTGGAGCTCGATGGCGCAAGTGGTTAGCGCGTTCGGCTGCGATCGTTGAACTTAAGCAACTTTCGCAGTGGTCGGTCATTGGATGGGTGACCAAAAATTACTATCTCGAGCTCCTCCGTGATTCGGAAGGCACGTTAAGCCGTTGGTCCCGGCTGCATCTGCAGTCGTTAGCACCCACCAATCCGCACTGGGCCTGCGTGGTGGGTCATGACCCAATCTCCCTATTCCATCCAGCAGTGGGGACATTAATAGGCTGATGATGATGATGATTCAGATTTAGTACCCTCGAAAAGGTAAATATCATAAAATAAACTACACAGGGCGACTAGACCAAACAGGCGTTCTGTTCTCTCCTCTCCTCTTTCAGGGCGGAACATGCCTTATAATTTGTGTGGCGGCGTTATCGGCTACTATTATTCATAATAATATTAAAATAACTTGTATTTTAAATGCGAAAGTAACTCTATCTCTTTGGCTCTCCCGCTCTTAACAACTGAATATTTTATTATGAACTAGTGACCCGCCCTCGCTTCGCTTCGGTGTAGAGCTGTAGTGCAGACTATAGTTTTTGTTCTCAGGCTTGTATTATACACAATGACATTCTTCTATTACCTAATTAGGCACAATTAGGCAATTACCAATAGACACGCGCTGCCAGGCCCCCCGCCCGGTAGCGTCGGAACCGCTATGACCCTGCATTTTAAATCTGTAATATCTTCAAAAATATTCATTTAAATTACATGCGTTAAAGGGCCAAATTGGTCTATATTAAATGCACAATGTATTTAAGGTATAAAAAAAGTTATTGTGGGTTATCTTTAAGAGATAGACATATACCATCTCGGACTTTTTTGTAGACCTTTTTAAGGTATACAATACTGTAGTACATTATTTTGATCTATCTCGTAGGGTTCAGCCAGCGTTTGCAATGTAAGCGCAAAAAAATGAGTTACAACCTTACATTAAAAACCTCTCAAATTATCAGTGTTTCTCTACTATATTATGCATGTATTATACATATAAACCTTCCTCTTGACTCTATTAGAAAAAACCGCATCAAAATCCGTTGCATAGTTTTAAAGATCTAAGCATACATAGGGACATAGGGACACCGCGGGAAGCGACTTTGCTTTATACTATGTAATGTTAGTGATTCTGTTAAACACAGAACAAAAGTAAATGGAATCTCGGAGAAAAACAGAAGTAAAATGACAGTCACGAAAATAAAACTTTTCTAAATTGGTCGGAACCAAATTTTCTTCGCGTGTGAGTCACGGGCATAACTGCTGCTGCTGAAATAAACAAAATTTGTTAAATAAAGTATTCTTCCATTTCATCCCAGTTGAAGCGAAATCGAAGCTCGAGTATCCACAATTTTCGATCCCGCTCCATGTCTCATTTATTTCAAACAACATCAGTCAGTGTACCATTGCCTTGTGAAACGTCAAGTAATGACAGTGACAGCTGTCATCACTTGGGAGTGGTCTATGCTAAGGGTAGTATTTAAGGGGCTATGCTTCATTGGAAGGGATCTGCATCATCCCCTTCTCAGGGGTTGATCGCATCAGATGAAGCCTGTAAGGCCCCTAAGGCCATAGGCATCCCCCACGGGTGTGTTTTAGTCAGTAAGAGTCTGACATAACCCTACAGCCGGCTGTAGGGTATCCATGAGGATTTCAAACCCGCTACCCCGCCTGGGAGGAAACAAAAAAAAATGGAAGGGGCATTCAGCATTCAGACGTGAGCCGCGATAGTGAACGGACGTTAGCTCAGAACTGTCCACGCTTCGCAAAACAATCCGTTTGTACCTTTGCAATCATTGCTGATTTTGTAAAGTGATTAGAAGATTCAAATTAAACGTTAGCTTGGTCACTGGACTACAGTTTTATTTTCGGGAAATATCATTGAATAACCAAGATGGCGGATCAAGAGGAACCACGTGGACAACCGCCTATCCCGCTCGCCCCTCCGACATGTTTATATTTAAACTGTTCGAAACGTTCCGACAGGCTGTTTCTCTTAATTTATATAAAGAAAATTATGATTTTGTATTGACACTGTAATAGTATAAAGTTCAAGTTTTTCGCCATTTCTTCTCTAACACACTGCTAAAAAAAGGTCCTTAAATATAGGACGCGACTCTTAAGTAACTGACGATAAATAATGTTTAAATCTTCAAAATATAATACATAGATAACACTAATAGATTTTTTAATACTACTAATTTGTACGCCGGGTTTCATGGCGTCGCCGACTCGAGAGCTCCCGGGTTCGAATCCCGGTGGGGGCAGTTGTTTGTGTGATGAATACGAGCATTTGTACTCCAGTCATAAATGTTTAATATGTATTTCTATATATGTACAGTATATGTATTCTATCCGTTACCCTAGTATCCCGTAACACAAGCCTTACAGTGCTTAATTTGGGGCTAGGCTAATTGGTGTGTGTTAGAAAAAAAAATATTTAGTTACTGTTTGTACGGATCTGAATCGAAAATTTTCTTTTGTCATAAGAAATCTAGGAGCAATGGCGCAGGTGCTTAGTGAGATCGGCCCTCTGATCGTGGAAGCTAAGGAAAGGACATTGTTCAGCGTCCATACATAGTTAGCCTAAGAACCAACAATCATGAAATATTATTTTCTAGGTTCAAAATCGTAAGTAAATGACTGTAAAAACAAAGATTACTGACGGACACTTCTGAGAATTTAAATTATTAGGAAAACTAAATTTTTTTTGAGGTTATGTTTAATATTCAATGAAACATAGGTCAACCTATGAATTTAGTATAAACTCAGTATGAAGTGAATTAATATTACCTACAACTAATTCATTTTATTCGGTGCGATTTTAAAGAATAACTATTAGGAAAAACTTGGTTAGGTAGGAATCATGAATAAAATAAAAACTGTAGTTTTGCTTCTTATTTATTGACTATTTTTCACATAATTGTATCATACTGTTTTTTGTATTTATTTGTATATCACATGTAGGCCTATTTTGTAAATATGCAGCGTGAATGTGTATCAGGTGTTCTTGAATAATTTGGCAGTATGATCCTCTCAGGATGTTGTGGCACAGGTTCATTAGTACTTGGTAATAAGGGCTCTGCTCTTTGGTAACGTCGATGGCATATTAGATAGCCGAAATAGTTAAATTAAAGGAAAAATAATCGCAAATAAACACACACAACAGGTAATCCGAAACGAGAATGCAGTTTCCGGTTTATTATACTACTCTTTGGAATGCACGAATGCCACAGATTACTACGAATGCAAACTGCATGCACCACAACCACAGAGTAACGAGTTTTATGCCGGCCCTTCACTTGACAATAGTTTGTCCTTCTCATGCTTAATAAGGAATGAAAAGGACAGACTGATGTCATGTTTTAAAATAGCAAATGCGAATAGCCAAGTGAAGTGCCGGCATTAGGAAGTGTGTAAAAGAGTGTTTTGTTTGCAGCGCTGCCATAGATTATACACATAAAATGGTATTTATTGTCTCAGATTATTTTTAACTTTTTAATTTAGCTTACTTAACTGGAAGTGTCCGTCACAATCTAAATACTGATAATTATCGCAAAAAATATACTAAGAATTATCATAAATCCCAAATTGCTGTTGGTTTTTAGGCCAATTTTAACATTGTCCTTTCCCAATAGACGGTGTACAGTGTTCGTAATCACGAGTACTACCGACTCGCCGCTTCTCAGTATGCGTAGACGACACGACTGGTCTCACCCTAGGCTCTGTCAATAATGACGTGAACACAAGATTGTTGCCATGCCTTCGTATGCAAACAGCCATAACTTACGCATAACATGGACTAAGTGTTATAACGAAATCCTACGTCCATGACGCATACACTACAGTTGGTCTTTAGCTAGGTGACCATTATCCGCACTGGGCTCGCATAGTGGGTCACTCACGGCACAATCTCCCTATTTTATTCATATGGTAGGCCGGTGCCCCAGCATTGGGGGTTCAATAGGCTGTGACGATGAAAAAAAATTTAGGAGACATATGTTAAAACCATGGTACAAATCGCATTAATCTGTCTTTTAAAAGCTTAGCTGAAAAGTTACTAAAACTCTTATGTGAAATAAAAAAAAAACCATTTCCCATTTTGGCATTACTTTTCGTGGAAATCCAATCTGTTTGTAATAACAATCTACTTGGATACATCAGAACTGGTTATTTTGGTTACACAACGTTACCACTTGATGTAAACACAGGAGTAAAAGGAGATTGAACCACGAAATTACTTTTATACGAGGCATGCAGATTCAGTCTACGTAATATAAAGCGTGTCTAACAAAGTTTTATTAGTTCAATAAAATCTCTATCGTTTTCGACACCTGTTTTCGTACTAGCGCAAGTTTAAGGTTAGATTTAAGCTTCAGCCACATCAATTTGTTGCTGTAAAATTGAAAATCTTGTAAATTAAAGCCAAAAGCCCATATTGTAAGAATACACAGCCAGGTCATAAGTATTGTCTGTCACACAGTAAAAACTTTTCTTTTAGAATGCTGACCACAAAAAAGTTTATTGAATTCGAATTTCGAATTGTTCATGAAAATAAAAATGTACCTATACTTTTTAGAATTTTACTTTATTTTAAATATGGAGTGGACGCTTAGAGAAGACCGTGTTGCAGTTATTGCGTTGCATAGTTGCGGTTACGCGCCAATTAAAATTTTTGACATACTGAAAATTTTGAATATAACCAAAAGATTCATTTATCGTACCATCGAACGATACAATAAAGACTCTAGTGTAGATGACAGGTCAAGAAATGATCGACCTAGGTCTGTTAGGACTCCAGCAGTGATAAAAGCTGTGAAGGCGCGAATTCAAAGAAATGAAAACCAGTAAGCAGAAACTGTTGGCCCTTCAGATGGGGTTAAGCAGAACCATGTTGAAAAGTGTGTTAAATGAAGAGTTAGGGCTTCGGGCATATTGAAGAAAAACAGGACATCGTTTGAATGCTCGTCTAATGGACCTGAGACTGAAGAGATGCCGCGCTTTGTTGAAGCGGTACGTGGGAAAAAAATATCGGGAAATTCTTTTTTCGAATGAAAAAGATTTTACCGTAGAAGAGAGCTACAACAAACAAAATGATAAGGTATACGCAACAAGTAGTGAAGAAGCGAGCAACCGTATTTCGCGTGTCCAACGAGGTCATTTTCCATCCTCGCTCATGGTATGGTTGGGAGTTTCTTATTGAGGCTTAACAGAGGTACATTTTTGTGAGAAAGGTGTAAAACGAATGCAGTTGTGTATCAAAATACAGTCCTGGCGAACCTTGTGGAACCTGTTTTTCATACCATGTTCAATAACAGGCACTGGGTATTCCAACAAGATTCGGCACCAGCTCATAGAGTGAAGAGCACACAAGACTGGCAGGCGGCGCGTGAAATCGACTTCATCCGGCACGAAGACTGGCCCTACTCCAGTCCAGATTTGAGTCCGTTAGATTACAAGATATGGCAACACTTGGAGGAAAAGGCGTGCTCAAAGCCTCATCCCAATATGAAGTCACTCAAGACATCCTTGATTAAGGTAGCCGCCGATATTCACATGGACCTCGTTCGTGCTGCGAAAGACGACTGGCCGCGCAGATTGAAGGCCTGTATTCAAAATCACGGAGGTCATTTTGAATAAACTTTATTGTCATAAGAATCTATGTTTTGTTAAGTTCATTTTGGTATATAAATGGTTACATAATGAATAAACTTGTTTCAATTATTTTATATTAAACATGCGACAGACTTTATGACCTGACTAGGTATATTATGAGATTATAGAGCTACATATAAGATGATTTCAAATGGTAAAAAATATTTTTAGATCAAAATGAGAATCATTACTAGGTTAGTAAATCCTCAAAATCAACAGTTTAATGATCTTATTTATTTATTGTACTTCATAAATCATCGAAATCGGTTCATTCGTGAGACGTCAAAGAGCTCGATCGTGGTTCACTCCGGTCGAACTTTTGTAGTGTCTCTACGCACGCTCGCGCTAGAGCGCTAGAGCTCTGTGACCTCACAGTCCTCTGTATTTTAATGGAATCCTTAGTACTATAAATATGCATTCTCAACTTAAGTCGTTAAGGATCCTCATTGTATTCGTGCACGCATAATCATGTCAAGAGCGACGGCGCGGAAAGAAAACACGGACACGTAAAGTGTCGTTTTAGTTTAAGAATGTCTATTCAGTTGCACTACCAAGGCGCGTCACTAAATGAGTTCACATCATTTTTTTTATTACAAATCAAAAGCTATAGCTAGCTAACAGTCGATGAGACCACTCATTGCAGTCGAGCGATTCTAAAAAAACGGAATTTAATCAACAAAACTTGTTATTTTTTTTTATTATTGGTAAAAACATTAAAGTCTTTTTTTCTTTCTCAATTTTAAGTACCTGAACTTCTTTATATGTTTTTTATTATAGTGGAAACTCTATTGATGTATGTTTGTTATAAGATATAGGTATAAGTATTAATTCATTGCTTGTTTCCCAAATAAAAAAAAATGTTGAATGTAAATTAGTAGAAATCGAGCGTTCGACTTTTAAAAATAACAGCTCGGTCTGTTGCCCCCTATTTTATGATAGTAACATTTTCTTCAAATTCATCGATGCAATGAAATGAAATGAAACGAAATGAAACGAAACGAATCGAAACGAAACGAAACGAAACGAAACGAAACGAAACGAAACGAAACGAAATGAAATATCATTTATTCAGTCTAGGCTGTTACAAGCACTTGTGAAGGTCAAGAAGCTACGCCATCGGTTCGCAAAACTACGGCGGGAGACCTTGTACTGAGAAGAACCGGCAAGAAACTCAGCAAGGGCTGTTTTTTTCTCCCTGTATTGTTATATACAGTGTCGTCAAGTTGAAAAATTACTTCAGAAATACGTCTGAAGTCACTTTCCATTACATCATCTAGAATATAAATATGTAGTTACAATTAATTTTATAGTTAACATTTTAAGTAGTATATAGCAGTTGAGCAAAGTCTGCACCATAGACCTTCCGTACTACTGCTGTAAATTCGTCGAATTGTTATTTACTTTTTTAATCATCCTCGAGATCTAAAGAAAATATAACTAGAAAAAATTCCACGCGGACCAGGCAGCAGACAGGACTCGAACCCGCACCCTTCGCAATTCAAGCGAAAGCATTGACGAATTATGCTTCCGCGGCCCTGACGGCCGCGTCGAAATTCTTCTAGCCATTCTTAAGCTGCAAGGCAGCGCTATTTCTTCGCATTGTAGGTAACCCACGATGTCAAAGTGATGGGAATTTTTTCTAGTTATACTTTCTTTAGATTTAAACATCAAGCAGTCACATGCTTTAAAAAATAAAAATTATAACTATAATTGCTTTTTCTTCTTTCCAATGTTTAATACTTGTAAAAGTATTCATTTGACATCGTGGGTTACCTACAATGCGAAGAAATGGCGCTGTCTTGCAGATTAAGAATGGCTAGAAGAATTTCGTCGCGGCCGTCAGGGCCGCGGTAGCATAATTGGTCAGTGCATTCACCCGGATTGCGAAGGGCACCCTTCGCTTCGGGTTCCAGTCCTGTCTGCTGCCTGGTCCGCGTATTTTTTTTTTCTAGTTATTCTTTAGATTTAAACATCAAGCAGTCACATGCTTAAAAAAATAATAATTATAACATCCTCGAGATACTCGTAATTGCATGACCTTATGAGTGTACTTATAATTGACCTGTCATAAGCAGATTATGGGTCAGGAATTGCAGTCAGTCTATTTATATTTACAAACAAATATTTGTAAGATGAATAATGTTAATTAATACTAACTTCAACACTATCTCTTATCTATTAGACAAGTCCGTCCGTCCGTCCGTGGTGCTGTTTCAGCGGCCAAACCGTAAGAGATAGATATAGAGAATGTTTAAGTTATAAGTTAAGAATAGTCTGATAGGACTACAAACCGGATGTGAGTAACGTAGCACTTCCGGATTTCGAGAAATCACGTGAATTCTATTTCAAACGAAACCACATAAAATCTCCGAAGTTAGATAGATAGATAGATAAATTCTTTATTGCACACACACAAAAGAATACAAAAATAAGGAAACAATTACATAATGTGGGCAAAGGCGGCCTTATCGCTTTAAGCGATCTCTTCCAGACAACCTTTGCGGTAAAGGATAACTAAATGAAGAGGAAGTTGTAGTATGCCAGCAAGATAAAATAAAGATATGTACATATTTTCTTAAACATATAAAGATTATATACAAATAAATAACATATACCTACACAAATATATATACCTACACAAATAAATATATTATGCAATATTATATATTTATAGATATAGCAGACTAGGATTTGATTAAAAGAAAATCATGTAGTATATTTTGACGTGACAACGTCTTAAATTAGGTTGCGGCTGGGAGTCACTTATGAAAAAGTGTAACGCTCGGTAACGTTACGATGAGTCTCGTAGCATGCTGGAACCCCGTAGCCGTGTAGCAAGTTTGCTACGAATCGTCGTAGCGTGGTTGCATGCTACGATGGTATTCACAAGCACAATGCATTGTAATATGTTTTTTTGACGTATTATATATATTTCTATAGTTAAAATTTGTGCAATTCTTATTTTCATTCAATTCCTTGTTCCTATTGTGCAATTTAATTATATTCATATCAATAAATATTCTACCGAGAAAAAGACGTTGTCACGTAAAATCTTCGCCCGTAAAACCGACTTTACAGGCAACCATTTTTTAAAAATGTTCTGTGATGATGAAGAAAATGATGAAGTTCTCAATTAATTAAATACATTTTTTTTTTGTGAACATTTGGTTCACTGGTTTGCTAGTTTTTTATTTTAATATTTTAAGGGCTACGCAAGGTGCGTTTTTTGAAGTGATAACTTCTTATGGGAGGTTGAACCGCTCCGTTACGTATCGCGTTACGGCGTCAGTCTGCCTGGCTTCCCTTCCTCTCTCACATAATATTATATATTTTAGTTATTCTATTATATATTTTTTTTGGTTTTGAGTTTAAGGTTCATTGTTTCTGTATATATTAAAGTGGTAACTAGCAAACCAGTGAACCGAAGATTTTGTGTGGTTTCGTTTGAAATTCGTGATTTCTCGAAAACCGGAAGTGCTACGTTACTCAAATCCGGTTTGTAGTCTTATCAGACTATTCTTAACTTACAACTTAAATATTCTCTTTATCTATCTCTTACGGTTTGGCCGCTGAAACAGCACCACAGACAGACGGACGGATTTGTCTAATAGATAAGAGATACTATAACCTATTAGCATTCACTAGAAAAGATAAATTAATTTAAGGCATAGTAAATACAAAAAGTGAAGACCTACAAGCATATCGACCTATGCATAGAATAATGTTACATATGAAAATGTTGTCAAATTACTTTTATTATACTTTTAGGCGAAACGGACGCATATTTTTTTCTGGTAAAAACATTTATTCTAAAACTTATATAGCTTCGAAGATAGCAATTGAATAAAGGTACATAATAATATGATTTTTGTTTCCGAAGAATATAGAGTCAAGAGCACAAGAAAGCAGCCTGCACGGCTTTAATTTTGTTTTGCTATATTATCATAATATGACGCGACAGGACATATAAATTTTGTAAAACCAAGTTATATCTTTATATATATAATTCTTCTGTGAGTGTGTATGTCACTGAACTTCTCTTAAACGACTGGACCGATTTTGATGATTTTTTTTGTATGTGTTCAAGGGGATCTGAGAATGGTTTAGATTCACAATTCTGTCCGCTGGACAATGTTTTTTTAATTAATTTTTAATTTATTAGTAGTTGTTGATTTTGGAATGTTTTACATTGGATCCGACAGACGGCGCTACCATACTAGACAGGACAACGTGTGTCGGGTCCGCTAGTCTTCACATAATATTGACACGTTTCCCAAGCATAAAGTCTTATATGCTTAAATAACATAAATATGACCGTAGTAAATTGTCACATAATCACATAAGATAACCTTAAATAACAAAATATGAGCCGTAAATGTAGTTTTTTTTAAACAATAAATGCGTCATAATGTGCTTTTCAGTGCTTTATATGATTGGTAAAAAGAAATCAAACGCTAGAAAAATACCAATACAAGATAAAGCAAATTTTAAATCTTACAAACTTCAAATCGCTCTACTGTAAAGTAGGTTTTTTTTATGTTATAGGTGGCATACGAGCAGACGGCTCACCTGATGGTAAGTGATCACCGTCGCCCATGGACACTTGCAACACACAAATGCGATGCCGGCCTTTAAGGAAGGAGTACGCTCTTTTTTTGAAGGTTTTTGGGTCGTATTGGTCCGGAAACACTGCTGGTATTATGTATTATGCAGAAGTATCTTTATCCTATGGATAGGTCGATATACTTAGTCGACGGTAAATGACCTTTCTATACTTGCGATACCATAACATACAATATTAATAATTTATAAGTCAAGAAACGATTTAGTATTATTACCATAATAATTAATAATACGTGTTCGAGAATATATTTCATTACATGCATCCGGATTAACATCGATTAATTAAATTATTCAGTTGTTTGATATACACAGGAATAATAATTAACATCTGTTTGTTATTGCTGATATATAATGTCCACATACTATGATTAAATGTTTGCCGTACAAATGTTGCGCCCTTATTAATAAACGAAGACTACGCTTGGATTAGTTACTCCATCTTTTGTCTCTGTCTATTGAATGACAAATGGCTTTTGAGTGACAAGAACAAAACATAACTAACCTGTCTTTATTCCTTATTTATTTTAGAGTCTGGCCGCTTAATAGGCTAGTTGAATCATGTCGAATTGTATTAAATAAATGTTTATTTCTTAAAGTATTTGTTCTAAGGGACCTAAATATATCGATTTCACTTCATAGAAACAGAAGATTGCTGTAGAAATTTAATTTTAAAAATAATTTTTAGTCTATACTTTTTAAACCGCCATGATTGTGACGTCGCTTTGGTAGTAAACAACTTTATGTCATTTATACATAACCTCAAAACTTGTATTATTAAAACTGATAATAAATGAAATGACTTAAAATATTATTCAATGAGTACTTACATCAAAGTGATCTTCGCACAAATAAATTTTACTATGAGTCGATAAAGTTGCAGGATCCCTTTTAGCAAGTTCTAACCAGGTATTGCGTGGGTTAATTTCTTTCGGCACTTTAATCCACAACTTTCATGGAGTCTTCAAGGATTTGTTTTTACATTATCGTACAATACAATAATGATAATTACTATATTTTTCGTGGTATTTATTAGAAATCATAGTTTTTTTATTATAAACTCAGATAGGTTATTTTTTACGTGCTTACGAGTTTTTGTTTACTACCGGTTGACGTCATAGCATAGATAATCTATAGACTAAAATGATCGACAGTGTTTTTGTCATGTCCATGAAAAGTCTATTTTAAAATTAAAGATTTGTAGCTTGCTAGGTCGTAAAAAAATACAATACATTGTTTTCGGTCTGATAGAACATTTAAACCTTTTTCCAAAAAGGGTCAACTAACCTTTTAATAGTGTAAGGGACCACTTGCACAAAATTTCTTCACTCAGATTAAGGTTTAATATTGTTTAACAATAAATCGAACTATCCGTAAATTTAATGCTCTGCCGGCTCACGTGTTCCCTCTCTCTTACAACCTTGGATCCTTTAAAAAAGGCGTGAAGAAGCAACATGCAGGCCGGCAGGGTGTAGATGGCTGGTGTGGCAGATAGAACTGCTGTATCAGCTATTTTCCCGTCTGGACTTCACCCTTACTTAACGTCAGGTGGGGTGAAGTTATTTATCGGACCTATCTATAAAAATAAAAAAATAACTTTAAAGTGAAACTTTTATTAGATAACCACAAAATATGTTTTTCTTCATCATATCAACAAGCAACGGTGACGCAGTGGTAGAAACAGGAAGAAATCTCAAGTGCCACGCGGGCGGCCCGAGTTCGATTCTCAGCTAGGGAAGGACATTTTTCAAATTTTTGTGAGCCAGACTAGCATCAACTAATACACTAATATACTTTCAAAGTTTCATTTGCATCGTGGTGTCATAAAACCATACCATTTTTAACTTGATAGAGATATAATGAAAGAATGAATGAATGAATGATTTATTTATTTCTCTCGCAAAGTAACATTATAATTAGAAAAGGGTATTGAATTACAATAACGGTAAAACAATGCAGTTCTTTGAGAGAACTGGAGATTGTACTAGGTTACAAAACCTGTGTTACGACCCCCAGGCTCAAAACTTCTTATTACCCGTTTGCTTGCTAAAAATTCTTTTGCATAATACATTTTTAGCGTGATCCACCCTAGATTATAAGCAAGAGCACAATATGTAAATGTTACATTGAATGTTACAGAACCATAGTGAATTAATAACAAAGCAAAGGATAATGAGGCTTATTCACGATAAGCATTCAAAGGACAATGGACGAAAAACACCAACATCAATGTTATTAGTATGGTTCAAAAGATCTAAGAAAAATTAGCCTTTTTCTAGTATAACACCGTAAAAAACATCCTATTGGTCGTAAGATATACACATGGACATATTAAAATAGCGGGAAACCGTCACTAGCTCCTATTCAATAGACAGAGGATTTCGACGCGACTAATAACGAATAATCGGGGACAAAATTATTTTTTGATAATGCTTCATTTGTGGGTCAAAATATATGTTACTATAATAAAATACCAAGAGATATAATTAATTTACCTTTTATTAGTTCAAAGTGTGTATAAAAACATGTCTCCTTAAAAAAGGTTACTATACTGTTAAAGATTTCATAAATGATAGGTCACCTTGGGCTTAATATAATAGACTTTTTACTTTGCTAATTTGGTTGAAAATTGTTTAATCGCCACTTCTTAATTTGAAAATAGTACCTAGCTATACTTAACTTTTGTTAATTAATAATATTAATGTGATGGAAGTTGACATCAACGCATGTTTTCAATTTTTGATGTCATCTTTCAATTGACGACTCTGAATAGAAACAAAACGGGGAGAAAAAAATAGCCCTTGCTGAATTTCTTGCCGGTTCTTCTCAGTACAAGGTCTCCTGCCGTAGATTTACGAACCGATGGCGTAGCGTTTGACTTTCACAGGTGCTTGTAACAGCCTAGACTGAATAAATGAGTTTGAGTTTGATATTCTAGACACTCGACTCTACATAGAAAGCTTAGGTATGGTGGGAGAACTTAGGATACAAGGTGCGAATTTGCCTCGCTTATGTTATTCTGCTGTGCTCAAGTAAATCCAAAAATCTCCGCATGGGCTACCCTACTATTATTATAAATAACATTGGAACAAGCCCAGTAAGTGCCTAATTGCCTGGAAGAGCTTTTTGACGACATTAAAAGAACCTTCTTTGACAGTGTTAGCCGACTAATTTGTAGAGTTGATGTACTTCATTAAATGTCAACCTAAATTTGTCGTTTAATACTTTGAAGTATTGGAAATACAATAATTAATAAAAATTTGGTGGTCAAGTTAATTTGAAATGCTAAAAAATGTTCCTCATGCTAAGTAGCCTTGATTAAAAATAATCTAGCAGTAATTTTAGGCTTAATTTAAACAAAAGTTCCAAAACGATAATGAAAAGGTAACACTTTTCAATTCAAGGTTAAAATTTCGAACAATTGTATGTCAAATTCAACTTTTAGTTTGAAAGTTTTGTGAATTAGAGTAGGCTTGGAGAATTTAATTGTCAAACTTTTTTATAGAACAATTAAAGGGAAACAATTCCGTCACACATATATTTTTGTGTAACTTTAACCGTTTACGCTGTGCTGGCAACGGAAGCTCTTAAATGGAATATTTTCACCTCGTTTTTGCAACATTTTTCATCGATGCTCCTCGCAGTACTGTTAAATAGCCTATAGCCTTCCTAGATAAATGCACCATCAAACACAAAAATAAAAAAAAATGTGTGTGTCAGCTCCGACGCACGACCGGAGTTCACACTTTAAAAACGATAGTCTTTGAACAGACACAAAACAAAATCAAGTCCGAAGAAGTCGGTTACAAGTAGAGATACCTCAGGAATCGTCCCATGGTTTCGACTATCATAGGTTCCATGTCACACATTTTATCATCTAACATCAGCAATATTCATCATATATTTTATTATGTATTTCTGGAAACACACAATTTCAAAAATATCACACACTAGTCATCATTTTGTAAATATGTATTATAATTCCATCTGTACTGAAAATCACTACCAGAGTGCTGGACACTTACCGCCATTTCTCTATATTCCGTTATTTATTTGTTTTCATTAATTTTGCTCCGATTTTATCTATTTTTAGTTAATTTATTTTATTGTCATTTGTGAAAACTTAATGTTTTTTATCCGTTGCCATGGCTAAAACTGAAAGGTGCGCAGATGAGGTTGCGCACGAAAACGTAACGAGGTCATTAATGTCATTCATCGATAGATTTTACTCCTGACATTTTTCTCATACCTGGCCCCTTATATATGCAAATCGATTCTTAATGAGTAAACTCCAAAAACAGACCATTAGTTCCTTAGATTAACGCGTTCAACCAAAAATCTAACAAACCAAATATTCAAATTTGAATTTAAAACATAATATTCTAAATGGAACTGAAACCCCGATAGCGATAAGGAGGCGAGTATCAAAGTACGTATCTCTTATCTAATAGACAAGTCCGTCCGTCCGTCCGTGGTGCTGTTTCAGCGGCCAAACCGTAAGAGATAGATATAGAGAATGTTCAAGTTATAAGTTAAGAATAGTCTGACAAGACTACAAACCGGATGTGAGTAACGTAGCACTTCCGGTTTTCGAGAAATCACGTGATTTCTATTTCAAACGAAACCACACAAAATCTCCGAAGTTCTCAATTAATTTAATACTTTTTTTTTCTTTTTTGGTGAACATTTGGTTCACTGGTTTGCTAGTTTATACTAACTGAAAATTATAATAGACGTTACATCACCACTGTGTTCCTTGATTATATTTTTGATTGACTCCTGTTAATTATGTCCTGACGACGGCGTCGTATTCTTGGCATTAATCAGGATCGATTAACAAGTTCCTTTGTAATTATTTGAATAGGATTCAGTTGACCAATTGATCATTGACTCCTCTCTCAAATCACGTCGTGCCTAAATATTTCAGGCATCTATTAGTTTAACAAGGCTATGTTAATGGATTTTGTTTAATTTGCCAATTTATAAAATGGCGTCTTTACAAGAATCTGTTAACAAAGAGGTGACTGAGAATTTACTGTCTTGATCTGTTTTTATGAGTGAGCCGGCAAATTTTTTAATGACCTTTATAGCTCTGGTGCTATGTACACAAGGATTTAAGGTGTCGTCTACTAAGTGGTCTCATTTACAATGTATTTCCGGATAAATATGCTTATATTACTATAATCTAATATATAAAATTCTCGTGTCGCGGTGTTTGTGGTTAAACTCCTCCGAAACGGCTCGACCAATTTTTGTGAAATTTTATATACATATTCAGTAGGTCTGAGAATCGGATGTAATCTATTTTTCATCCCCCTAAATGTTAAGGGTAATCCACCCCTAATTTTTTTTTTTCAATTTTAGATATATTTTTTTTTTATTTTTTTATGATACATTATACAAAAATACATACAACCCTAAATTTTCACTCTTCTACCACCAACACCTATTTTTTTATGGCGGTACGAAGTTCGCTGGGTCAGCTAGTTATACCATACTATACTTATACACAGGAGCTCGATGGCGCAAGTGGTTAGCGCGTTCGGCTGCGATCGTTGAAGTTAATCAACTTTCGCAGTGGTCGGTCATTGATTGGGTGACCAAAAATTCATCATCTCTAGCTCCTCCGTGCTTCAGAAGGCACGTTAAGCCATTGGTCGCAGCTGCACGATGTTAGCAGCCACCAATACGCACTGGGCCCGCGTGGTGGGTTATGGATCAAGCTCCCTCCATCATCATCATCAGCCTATTAATGTCCCCACTGCTGGGGCACAGGCCTTCCCTATGGATGGAATAGGGAGATTGGGCCATGACCCACCACGCGGGCCCAGTGCGGATTGGTGGGTGCTAACGACTGCAAATGCAGCCGGGACCAACGGCTTAACGTGCCTTCCGAAGCACGGAGGAGCTCGAGATAGTAAATTTTTGGTCAGCCATCCAATGACCGACCACTGCGAAAGTTGCTTAACTTCAACAATTGCCCTTCCATCCCGGCTGCATCTGCAGTCGTTAGCACCCGCCAGTCCACACTGGGCCCGCATGGTGGGTCATGGTCCTATCTCCCTATTCCATCCATAGGGAAGGACTGTGCCCCAGTAGTGGGGACATTTATAGGCCGATAATGAATGAATTGTTGGGTAAATTCATAAGTGACGTTCTGACCATAACTGTTCTAAGTAAGTAAAGGTAGCGACCGCCTGTGACTTTGTCGGTGTTATTTAGTAGTTTTTTGATATTTCCACGGAAACTACGTTCTTTCGGGATAAAAAGTACCCTGTATCTCAGTTCAGGTCATAAACTATATGCGTACCGAATTTCATTTATATCAGTTCAGATGTTTTTGCTTGATTGAGTAAAAAACGTAACAAATTAAAATACATTTATAATATTACTAGCGGCCCGCCCTCGCTTCGCTTCGGTGTAGAGCTGAAGTGTAGACTACAGTTTTTGTTCTCAGGCTTGTTTTATACACAATGACATTCATCTATGATTATTCTTATACCTGCATGCAAAGTCTCAGCCCGTTCGGTTTTAAAATTGACAAAGTTTCATACAAACTTTCATTCCCTATTTTATCCGCTTGGGGGTAGAATTGATCAAAATCCTTTCTTAGCGGATGCCTACGTCATAACATCTACCTGCATGCCAAATTTCAGCCCGATCCGTCCAGTGGTTTGGGCTGGGCATTGATAGATTACTACGTCAGTCAGTCACCTTTGAGTTTTATATATATAGATTATAAATAAACTGAAGATGGTATATTTATCTTTTCCAAACTTCTATTGACATCACGTCGCTCAATTGTTTTGCCTTCCCAGAATCTCTCCACTAATATTTGAAATTTATGGTATGGTATTAAAGTTCAAATTGACTTTTAAGTATTATTACGAATCGTTTGTATGGGAGTAAAGAAAAGTTTTGTTTTTTGACATTTTCAGGCATTTTTTTAAATTTTTCTCTTCGTAAGAACCATCCTCGTACTTCAAGGAATATTCTATAAAAAAATCAGCCAAATCGGTCAAGCCGTTTTCATGTTATGTCGTGACAACGGAAAACGGGTTTCATTTTTATATATATAGATTATTAAGATTAGGATTAGAAACTTCATTAGACTTTCTATTCGACGACCTCCGTGGCCGAGTGGTTTGTACGCCGGGTTTCATGGCTGTCGCCGACTCGAGAGGTCCCGGATTCGAATCCCGGTGGGGGCAGATGTTTGTGTGATGCATACGAGCATTTGTACTCCAGTCATGGATGTTTAATATGTATTTATATAAATATACTTATATATGTACAGTATATGTATTCTATCCGTTACCCTAGCATCCCATAACACAAGCCTTACAGTGCTTACTTTGGGGCTAGGCTAATTGGTGTGAGTGTCGGAAATATTTATTTATTTATTTATTCGAAATCACTCAAATTTTGTAGTTAAATGTTTTTCATCATTTGATTTTAAGAGACTTGTCTTAAGAAAATTGTGGGCTATTTACTTCACCATTTAAAAATATCACACTAATATTATAAAGGCGAAAGTTTGTGAGTGTGTATGTTTGTTACTTCTTCTCGTCTAAACGGCTAGAGCGATTTTAATAAAATTTGGTATGGAGTTAGCTGACGCTCTGGATTAACACATAGGCTACGTTTTACACCGGGGAAATATCCCTAATAAGCCGCAGATAACACCGCGGGGCACTGATAGTCTCTAAATAAAACTAGTACCTCTATTTACGATATCAAAAGCATTAGTTGAGATATCTTGAGAAGTTAATTGAGGAAACTTGGAATATTAATGTTTACATTTTATGTTTAATCAAGTTCTTGTGAATTTACGATTTGCTATAATCGTAAATAAGAAGTTCAACTTTTTATGTATAGAGGATTGACACGTCAAAGAGAGTAATTTGATAAACTTCTTGGAACTAGATTGTTTGGAAATAAGTTAGTACTATGTAAAGTCACTCCTCGTTTATTATTTAATATTGAACGCCGTTCAATTCTTGCTCTTAATCATAAGAGATTTATAATTCTTTATTGTTGTTTGGAATGAAATATAAAAAAGGAATTGTCAGTAGCTGGTGACTTTGATTACATTGGAACATGTCAAACTTGTTTCTTGTGTATGTTTTTTTTTTCATAGTTAAATCTCGTTTTTGTTATTACAAATTTTTTTTTTTTCATTAAATGGCGTAAGACATAGCTTAGATTTGGCATTAGTAATTTCACTTGTTTTTCTATACATACTAGCTCAACTTCCACTCGCTTTCTTATTAAAATCATTAATAAATAGAAAAAGAAAAAATTTTTTTTGGTTGATTGCTTTCTCTTTTTTCTTATTATTTTTGTTTCTCTGTCATAGAAAGTTAACATATATTATAGTATGATGATTTTAAATATGATAATCTTTCTACGAGAACTCCGCCGACAAACTGCGTTGCAGTTTGGCAGATATAATGTAATTTTACATGCAAATTTTTTGATTGATGAATAAATAAAAAAAAAAAAAAAACGAAACTCAAAACTTTATCTAAACTTTCGAATTTCACGAACACCCTGAAAAATAAATGCACACATTGCTCACAATAATTAACCTGTGGCTTCATACAACACCCACTGACCTAGCTCGCTGCTCCTCTCCGCTTCAATTTGCGCGACCAACTCTCTGGCGCGCGCGTGCATCCGCGTGAAATGAACCCTGGACCTGCCATGCCTTATCAGGGCTCGGCCACCGTGCCTCACGTGTTTCACAAAATCACCATATTCACAATGCACGATTGTCGCGAAGTATAATATGAGTAGCGAGCGCATCGTCAAAGCGTCATCTTAAACGTCCGCTCGCAGCAAGCGCCCGACCGACACTGGCTCGCGTCAAGCCCCGTTGTTCTGAACTAAGAAATTGGCTGTTTAGCGACTTTGAAGGTTTGATTGCGGTCTCCGATTAGTTTTTAGAGTTACGATCCTCTTTAGTGGTGTTTGGTTTTACTTTTATTTCTGTTATCGGCCGGTTTTTATAGGATGGCTTGAGTTTTTGCAACCCTCGCTCCGTAAAGAAGGCATTGGTGTACCTTTACATAAGAGGGCGGATTTTCGCTATGTAATTTTTCAACAAAAAATTGTAGTGTACGGTCAATAACCTGAATAAATCGTATTAGTGGAGGAAATCTATATTCGTTATAAAGACTTAAATCAAGAATGATTTGCTCCTAAAATGTTACCGGTTTTACTACAAAATAGACACGGTTTCAAACCTTGTAAAGGAAAATTTTGTATGAAATTTTTTCTTTAACTGATGTTGAACGCATGTCTTACTTTTTTGTGGTAATAAGGTAATAGTTTATTTCTCTTCTCATAAAGCCATTTCTTATTATTAGAATATTATCAGCTTTTTAACAAGAAACATCCAACACGAAACATCTTAATTTTTCTTTACATAATTAAATTCACGCTTCTGTAAAAACATCTCGGTAATCGTAGCGCGATATTCGTAGACACAGCTACGAGGAATCGTTACGGTACGTAGAGTTAGCTACGAGTCTACGAATTGCTGATTTCGGTAATCCTTTGAATGGCGTACTACGTGGCATTATAATAATAAAAAATAATAAAATAAATAGATAAAACTAATTTTAACGGGTCAATGCACGAATTTTATTTATTTATTGATGTTTCGCAGCCTTTTCAGGACTGCATCGTCAGAATAATGATTTTTTATTTACTTTGTCGAGCTACCTTCGAAAGACTTTTATTGAGCGTTCAGATATTACATTGGAAGATTTTTAAAACTTTATTGTTTATGTAGGAATTTATTAGTTAATTTAGTTAATAAAGTACTTTTTTTCTTTCTTTTTTTTTTTCAAATAAGTCGAAAGTACGTATTACAAATGAACTGACTTATTTGTTATGATTTTATTTATTTTTTAAGCATTTAACTGCTAGATGTTTAAATCTAAAGAAAAGTTTACTAGAAAAAAAATCCACGCGGACCAGGCAGCGGACGGGACTCGAACCCGCATCCTTCGCTTTCCGGGCGAGTGCACTGACCATTATGCTACCACGGCCCTATTAGCCGCGTCGAAATTTTCCTAGCCTTAAGCTGCAAGGCAGCGCCATCTCTTCGCATTGTAGGTAACCCACAATGTCAAATGAATACTTTTTCAAGTATTAAACATTTGAAAGAAGAAATAGCAATTACAGTTATGATTTTATTTATTTATTAAGCATTTAACTGCTAGATGACTTATTTGTGTCAGTTGCAACTTTGAAAGCATGTGAGTTGTTCGCGGTTTTGTTTTAACAAATAATCGGTTTGCGTGCGGCTTCGGCCGTGAAAGAGCCACGAGGTTGCTGCGATCAGCCGCAGAGTCACGGACATTGTTAATAATAACCTATTTAAGTGCACCACAAGAGAAATTAGCAATTATATTGCAACAAGTAACAGAGCTTTTGAATTATAATAACGTCTGAGAGATTTATTTTTTGACTGTCTTAGAATACTGAGAATACTTATCTAATATATAAAATTCTCGTGTCGCGGTGTTTGTGGTTAAACTCCTCCGAAACGGCTTAACCGATTTTCGTGAAATTTTATATGCATATTCAGTAGGTTTGAGAATCGGACAACATCTATTTTTCATCCCCCTAAATGCTAAGGGTAATCCACCCCTAATTTTTTTTTTCAATTTTAGATTTTTTTTTGTTTTTGATACATCATACAAAAATAAATATAACCCAAAATTTTCGCCCTTCTACCACCAACCCCTATTTTTTTATGGCGGTACGAAGTTCGCTGGGACAGCTAGTATACATATAATATTTAGAATACATAAATATCAACCAAATCATCAAGTAAACTGAATTTACAAAAGTGCTTTTAATATGTCATCTTGAATAAAGTTAATGTTTATTTCATTGTATTTATTTATTTGAACATGCATTAGGGGGACCAAACCATTACATTAGATTTGATAAACCACAGATCCTTGTGGCTGAGCAGCAATTCATTCCTAGAATGATACGCGCGGCTATTGAGATTAAAAAATATCCAAATTTCAATAGGGAAGATGGTTGGTGTGTACCACCGCCTTGGAAACCCATTATACAAGAGATAAAATCCCAATCCCGAGCACACACTGCAAGACCAACAGATATTATTAGTCCTTTTTGTTTGCATAATTTAACATAAGAGAGAGATAGAAAGCCTCTCTGAGCTTGTTTCGCCGGTTCTTCTCAGAAAGGTCTTCCAATTTCAGAACCGGTGGTAGTTAACGGCAGTTAGGGTTAAATATAGAAACTTAAAATTACAAAAAAATATGGGTGCGTGTACTTAAGTACGCGCTTGAGAAGTTATACTTCTTTTTGGAATTATTAAAAAATAGTTTTTAATTGTATGCAGATAATTAATTACAATAAGATAATAAAAGGATTGGAAAAGGATAGTCAACGCAGTCAATAAAGTTCAGTTTTAATTTGAAAAATTTAATAAATAATCAAAATATTCAATTTAAATCACTACTGAATAAAATTTATTAGCACATATAAATTTCGCATTTGTATAACATTATAACACGTGTTAAGAATATAGAAACTAGAAACATGTGGATAAATATTATAAATATGAAAACAGTGATCAGAGGCGACGAGCGTCCCAACATGTGCGACTAAGAGATCCTATTACTATTTTGTTGGAAGCTTTTTTTCGAGACTTACGAGTAATGTGCGGTTTAGCGGCCGACTTCATGGTGTTACTTTTCTGTTACAGTGTTGCGCGCGCATCTTAAAATTTCACTCTCATCATTTTTTCATAACGCGCCCGCGGCTAACTTCATTATGTTACTTTTATGTTACAGTGATGCGCGCGCATCTTAAAATTTCACTCTCATATTTTTTTCATAACGCGGCTAAAGAAGTATAACTTCAAAAAAGAATTTTAAATAAAGTACTTTATTCACTGAATTAACTAATGAATTCATACATAGACAAAGTTTTAAAAATCTTCCAATGAAATATCCGAACGCTCAATAAGTCTTTCGAAGGTAGCTCGACAAAGTAAATAGAAAATCATTATTCTGACGATGCAGACCTGAAAAGGCTGCGAAACGTCAATAAATAATTAAAGTTCGTGCATCAACCCGTTATAATTAGTTTTATTTATCGTATTTATATTATTTTGTCTCAGCAAAGTCGACACTACTTAGTTTGGGATGATAAAGAATTTTGTTATGAGTTACAAAACAGATCAACTATATTTCTCAAAGTAGATAGAAGTGTAAAACATTATTAGAGATACAAAAGAAAAAATCAAATAAGACACTCCCTAATAAGCATCAAAAAGATTCATTAAACATTCAGGAAACAAACATTAATGCTCATTACATAAACAAGTGCCTAAAACTTTGAAATATTTTGTGTACTTAACGGAACAACTTTGTTTAAGTCGACTTCACGCTTTTTCCAAGTAAAAGACATGTTCCAAAGTTGAGCTATAATTCAACGTCAATCAATCATTGATATTGCAACATTTATCAAAACAAATAAACACTGTAAAAATTTGGTAATGATATAATTTATATACAGGGTGGTTCAATTAGTGACGACAACCATTGTTTTTTAGATTCCTTCCACCTGGGGGTATCCGAAAATACCCCATGCATGTTCCGTGATTTTTCTTAGTTTTCGAGTTTTGTTTTTGTGTATTTTTAATAATTTCTGTCAGCGAGGTTTCTAAAATTCATATTTTTTATCGTAGTACGAAGCACGGAGGAACTCGAGATAGCAGATTTTTCATCAACCATCCAATGACCGACCACTGCGAAAGTTGCTTAACTTCAACGATCGCAGCCGAACGCGCTAACCACCCGCGCCAGCTCCACCCGAGGAGCTCGAGCTCCTCAAAACAATAAATAAATAGAAAAAAAATGGGTGCGTGTACTTATGTAGGCGCGTGAGAAGTTATCCTTCTTTGGCATCGTTTAAAATTAGTTTTTAATTGCATGCAAATAATTAATTACAATAAATTAATAAAAAGTCTGGAAAAGGATACAGTCAATAAAGTTCAGTTTTAATTTGAAAAAATAAATAAATAATCAAAATATTCAATTAAAAACGCTACTGAATGTAATTTTTTAGAACATATGTGATTTGCACTTGTATGAAACTCAAACATGTATTCCGAATATACAAACTAGAAACATGAGGATAAATATTATAAATATGAATACCTATAACTGTTACTTTATTACAAAAAATAAAGATGTGTTTTTTGGTTCTACTACACCAATGGTCAAGAGATGGCGCTGTAGTCTCCTGAATCGCGCTTTGGTTCCGTTGTTCCAGATTAATAAATACTTTTGATATTATAAATATGAATACCTATAACTGTTACTTTACTACAAAAAATAAAGATGTGGTTTTTGGTTCTACTACACCAATGGTCAAGAGATGGCGCTGTAGTCTCCTGAATCGCGCTTTGGTTCCGTTGTTCCAGATTAATAAATACTTTTGATAGGCCTTCACAATGCAGTCGTTAGCACCCACTAAGTAGAGATTCTATTTCTATTTTGTTGGTAGATTTTCTTAATGTGCGGTAAACACAAAAGTAACGCATGAAGTTGGTCGCTAAAGGAGTTGTAATGCTCGTATTGATCACACAAATATCTGCCTCCACCGAGATTTGAACCTTTTATTTTATTATTACGCAGGTAAAAAATCTTTTTACAGACGACGGCGCCTTTAAGAGGCACACCGCCGAACGGACCTCCGCCTGGCTCCCGCAAGTCTTATGGACCCCCCCAGTGGCTGCCCACCCTGCAACTCTTACGGGCGCTTTACGGCATAATATCCGCTAAAACAGTCATGCGAATACCTTCTACACTGCTTAATGCGAAGCCGCGGGGTCCCCGTTAGGGATTCTACCACGACTCCGCACCCAGCAGCTTCCCAGCCTCGCCGCGGCTCCACGGCATGGGTCTCCCGAGGTATTGCGGGGACCCCGCAGACGTGCGCAGGATGGCCCGCGCGTAGGGGCTGGGTACGCGGCCTAGTGCCCTCCGTACCGCCCCCCGTCACCGAGATTTGAACCTGGGACCTCTCGAGTAAGCGACACCTTGAAACCCTGCGTACATAGCACTCGGCCACGGAGATCGTCAAGGCACAACGATGTGGCCTTAGGTCACAAACGGCAGTGTACCTTACGTTTCTTTCTATATTTGTTTTGACTCAGATATGCGTGGAATTTATTTGTTTCTTAGGTTTTCGCACACATCACTCATTAAATAAAACTAGTTTTAACGGGTTAATGCACGAAACTTTATTTATTTATTGACGTTTCGCAGCCTTTTCAGGTCTGCATCGTTAGAATACTGATTTTTTTATTTAATTTTGTCGAGCTACCTTCGAAAGACTTTTATTGAGCGTTCGGTTAATTCATTGGAAGATTTTTAAAATTTTATTGTCTATGTATGAATTTATTAGTTAATTTAGTTAATAAAAAATAAGTTAATAAGAAATGTTCTGTTTTTGACTTCCATCTTTCTAGAGATATGCGTTTTTAGATATTTGTGAAATCGATGAGCTACCGATTATCAGATAAGTCGCATCGGATGCGAACATCGATGCCGGCATCGCATCGATGCCAAGTGAATGTCAGTATCGTAATAGCATACGATGCGATATGAATAACGACAGATGCGTGTTTTGTGTGGGTGTGTCTCTTCGATTCCATTCATCATGACTTGAAAATGTAATCGCAACCGTTTATTTACTTTTCGGTTTGGTAACTGAAAATATTGAATGCTGCCAAATTATTACACAAAAATTTGCACTCACAGCGTAGGATTTGAACGATGTTCGTTTCATACACAAACAAATGAGTTTTAAATGACTTTTTTATGTTTAATTTAGTATTTGAGTAGTAAAAAATTAAAATAGCATATAACCTTTACAGTTTATTAATAGTTATACTTAATGAAAAAAAACCCAAAAAACATCTAGCAGTTAAATGCTTAAAAAATGAAATAAAAACAAAAAGTTCTTGACTTATGTTGTTTTAGCGAGAAATAGAATTAGTGGTATAAAATTTGACCAAAACAATCGTAGTAATCATGTCAATCATTTTATTGCTTATAATTCAGAATTACACTTTTCTGTGCTGGTGTTAAATTAAACTTTTCTGTGCCGGTGGCAAAAATTGTAACTACAATTTGTTCATAGCATTTTGACATTTTTATGACATATTTGTTCACCGCTAGCGGCATATCCACCGGCACAGATAAGTTTGTGGCACTGTTGCTATAGTAACATTGTCACAAACTACACATAGATGTCGCATCGGATGCGCGCATCCAAACCTGGCATCGTTATCGCGCATCGTTATTCTAAAAACGTACAAATTTCATAGCTTGGTATAAAGCAATGTACGTGATGCTGCTTGCTTGCTTATATTTGCTTTAATTATGATTTATCATCCAGTTATCTTCATGATGAATGCTCCCTCCATCAAGTCCTGTAACTTCCCGTACCTCCGTTCTCCGCTGAGATTTACGAGGCCACAACGTAGTGTGCATTGTTTATTACTCGTGTCAGATTAAATACTGCCTTTTGTATAACATGATATACTATTGGTAATGAAATATAATTTGTTATTATGATGTTATCTTTTTTTTACTTGTTTTTATTCACGTCCAATTTCAAGATCTTTTTATTACTTTGCCATTTAACTTTTTTTCATAGGACTTGCAGTTTTACCGGAAATCGATATTAACCGTTTTTTACCCTTAAAAACTCACCCCCTCAAAAAAAAATTCAAAAAATTCAAAATTCAATATCGTTTATTCAGTCTAGGCTGTTACAAGCACTTGTGAATGTCGAAAAGCTACGCCATCGGTTCGCAAATCTACGGCGGGAGACCTTGTACTGAGAAGAACCGGCAAGAAACTCAGCAAGGGCTGTTTTTTTCTCCCTGTATTATATACAGAGTCGTCAAATTGAAAAATGACTTCAATATGAGGTAACTCATAAAGTCACTTTTCATTACAAACAAAAAAAAATGCAAATAATATAAAAATTATGACTATAAAATAAAAAATTAAAATATGTAAAAAAAATGGTTTAACAAAGTTTAGGAATGACGTGTCCTACCGCTTAGGCAAAAAGAAAATAATAATAATGAACGATTAAAGTTTAGAACAACGATTAATAGTAGTACCCAGTGAATTAAGAGCAGACTTATCTCCGCTGGCAGCACCCGTTCACGAGCATGACGCATGAACCAGCCATCGCTTCGCTCAACCATTTTTTAGGGAACGCAGCGACCCGCCTCACACGACATCACCGAAGAGATTTTTAAGAGAGCATGACTACTCATAACCACACATGGATACTATGTTACTAAAATAGAAAAAAAAATACATATAGGTACCAGTGTACATTATTATAACAAACTATAAACACAACGGCAGGACACATGCATGTGATTACCTAAACACTGTTGTCGACCCTGGCAATACTCTTCCAACCCAAAACCAATCAAACATCAGTCCCCCCCTTTCAGTCTGTATAGAGAATGACAAGGATACACCACTGCAAAACCAAGTTCAGGTCTAGAAAAACATACCAGAATCCACACCGCCATTAAATCTTTATCAGAGAAATAATATATGTTCACTTACATTTTGATTGCTGTGTCACACAGTATAAATACAAGTTGTGTAATGTAAAATACAATCAAAAATTAATAATAATTATCATTACAATAATAAAGTAGTATAGAGCAGACTCATCTCCGCTGGCAGCACCCGTTCACGAGTATGACGCATGAACCAGCCATCGCTTCGCTCAACCATATTTTAGGGAACGCAACGACCCGCCTCACACGACACCGCCGAAGAGATTTTTAAGAGAGCATGACTACCCATAACCACTAAAACCAATCTGCAAAATGGTTACTTAGAGTTAAGGTAATTTATCTGTACGACACTGCAAACAAATACAAAACAATTTTGCAGTTACAGCCATGCAGTTTTGTCATTCAAGTATTCTTTAATAGTATAATAGCCTTTCTTAACTAAACAACTTTTAATGTGACATTTGAACTCATTTATGGGTAACTCAAGAACAGCATCAGGAATTTTATTGTAAAAATGTATACCTTGACCCATAAAAGATCGGTAAAGCTTCTGTAACCTGTAGGCTGGCAATGCAAGCTTGTTTCTATTCCTAGTATTAAAATTGTGTACGTTACTGTGTTTGGTATATAAATTGATATTATTTTTAACGAGGAGTATGCAATTGTAAATGAATTGAGAAGCAACAGTCAAAATGCCAATTTCTTTAAATTTTTCTCTAAGAGATGTTCGGCTACTCAATTGATAAATAGATCTCACAGCTCTTTTTTGTAAAATGAAAATACTTTCAATATCAGCTGCTGTTCCCCAGAGTAAAATGCCGTATGATAAGATACTATGAAAGTAACTAAAATATACAGTCCTGGCAGTATCTATATCAGTAAGTTGTCTTATCTTTCTTACGGCATAAGCTGCTGAACTAAGTTTACCAGCCAAAAGCGTAATGTGATGACTCCATTGCAGTTTTGAGTCTATCGTTATACCCAAGAATGTAGTCGAGTCTACTAAATCTAATTTTTCATTATTTAATTTAATTCCAATATGCTCAACTTTTACATTAGGTAAGGAAAATTGAATACACTTGGTTTTATTAGCATTTAGCTTTAGATTATTGACATTAAACCATTGCAGAACTTGAGAGAGACCTCCCCCTTCCCGACCTCAGATCGCCCGTAATTTATTTTTCCTTTCATTTTTGTTATATTCCCTAACTTTTTCAATGGGTTTCATCCTACTATAATTTTATTTGGTCTCAAAAATATTGACCCTGGTCTATTAGTACATTGTTGGGTTTGTAAATATAAAGAGAAAATAGTAACAATAATAATAATTAATTGGCACCATAAAAATGGTGCTCAATACTTCTTCAACATCTTACAATATTAGAACATCCATCCAATTGGCTAATTGACACTTTTTGGAAATATGTTTTAAATGGTTAATAATTGTTCGATTAGACCGAAAAAAAATGTATTGTATTTTTTTTTACCTGGAAAGCTACAAAACTTTAATTTTAAAAATTTTCATGGACATACAAAAACGCTGTCGGCCATTTTAGTCTATAGATTATCTATGGTATGGCGGAAACAAAATAGTAATCAAACACTCGCAAGCACGTAGGATATAACCTATCTGAATTTACATTACAAAACCATGATTTCTAATAGATTTCATGATAAATATAGTAATTATCATGATTGTATTATACGAGAGTAAAGAAACACATCGATACACATAGACTCCAAAAATGTTGTGGTTTAAATTTTTAAGGTTATGAATGTACCCTCTAAGTCAAAGAGTTTTGTCGTTTCTGCTTTCACAAATCCGGCGTCCAGCATTAATTTAGTCAAGAAAACCAATAAACGGAAACTTTTCTTCAAGATGTAAGAGTTTTTAGATATATTTTAGTCGGACGAAAGAAACCACAGTAAAACGACAATGACGTTTAGTTGTTTGCTATTATGTTGACGTCACAATTAAGGCGGACAGCGTTTTTAGTGTTTAAAAAGCATAGACTAAAATACTATTTTTCGAATTAAATTACTACACCTATTTTCTAATTTAATGAAGTGAAATCGATGTATTTAAGTTCCTCATACCAAAAATTATAACAAATAAACATTTGTATAGTGCAAATTGACGTGAGTCAACTAGCCTATGGCTTAAAAAACATCTCTCTGTATTTTATATCTATTTATGACTTAAAGTTATTTAATATAGAATAGTATGTCCAACTAGTGAGTTCAACTTCGTCCGCTTGGTTTGATTACGAATGAATGAAATGATTATCCTATGTAAGGACGTAGGACAAAGGATGGAAATATCTATACCAAATTTCATTTAAATCGGTTCAGCGGTTTAAGCGTAAAGAGGTAACTGACAGACAGACATACTTTTGCATTTGTAACATTAGTATCGATGGATACACAAACAATAAATTAGTCAAAGATATTTAACCTTCACTACCAACCTGCGTATGAGAATAAGCAGGTGTTGTATTCTACTTTTTTCTTATCAAAAGATTTGTCTTTATGAAAATGTAAATATATAACACGTAAATGACATAGCAGTAATAGTAAAGAGCCATTTACATGATGCAAGTTTCTTGCCTGTAGCATACAATTAAATTGAAGCAATAAATGATTTGCATAGTCTAAACAGCACATAACATTCTTGATCTGTTATAGTTTCAAAACTTTTCTTGGTGTAAACAGCACATATAATAATTGGACTTCGATTTAAAAACATCCAATATTTCAGTAAAACACAAATAAACGCACAAGCCTGTGTTTAGACATATCTAAACTTGGAAGCAATAATCTCATTGTATTAGTGTATACAAAAGACATTTGCAATTCTTTCTTGTTAAAACTGACATTCAATTATTGTATGAAACTTTTTTACTAATCCTGGTGTGAATAGTTGCTTACAATTCTTGAAGGTCGATTATTGCACCTCATTTGTTGTATTCATTGGGGATGATGACGGGGTACAGTAAACGAAATGCTATTAAGTCCGTCAGTTAGATGGTCAAAAAATAATGGACACGTATTTTTTTTTGGGCAATCAACCAAACAATGACAAAGTTATAGCGCGTCAAAGTTTGGGAGTGGAGTTCGTGACGTCACTTCTGAGTGAATTTTAAATTATACTCAAACGTGACGTCATGCGACTTTTCAAATCAATATATCTCTGCAATGTTTATATTATGTGAAAAAAGAAAAAATACGTGTCCAATACTTTTTGATAATCTACCTGACAAACGAAGAAAAAACAATTACTCATCAACCCTATTATTGCTCTTGTATGTACAAGAAAATTGCATCGTATAAATGAGTCTTAAGTCGGGCGATCCCGCGAAAGTCAAAGAAAGACCGCAGGTGCCCGTCTAGGAGCTAGCGTTAATGTAATGAGTTCTCTTGATTGAAAACAAATCACTTTTCAGTCCATTTCATAATATTACTCTGTACGAGTACATAAATTATATTTGTAAGAACGACGTTAGATATTGAAGTTTCTTCTTGGCTGTTTGAGCCTCAAATTATACGAAATGGTAGAAATATTTTACAACATTCACACCAATTAACCTAGCCTCAAAGTAAGCACTGTAAGGCTTGTGTTATGGGATACGAAGGTAACGGATAGAATACATATATTGTACATATATAAATATCTTTATATATATAATTCTTCTGTGAGTGTGTATGTCACTGAACTTCTCTTAAACGACTGGACCGATTTTGATGAAATTTTTTGTGTGTGTTCAAGGGGATCTGAGAATGGTTTCACATTCACAAAGACGTGTAGACAGGACAACGTCTGTCCGGTCCGCTAGTATTTTTATATAGAAATACATATTAAACATCCATGACTGGAGTACAAATGCTTGTATTCATCACACAAACATCTGCCCCAGGATTCGAACCCGGGACCTCCCGAGTCGGCGACACCATGAAACCCTACGTACAAACCACTCGGCCACGGAGGTCGTCAAGATCAAGGCATTTTAATTTTATATTTCGAAAACTAACATTATAAATGTAAAAGTGTATGTTTGTGTGTTTGATGAGCTCAATGGTGCAAGTGCTTAGTGCGTTCAGCTGCGATCGTTGAAAGTTAAGCAGCTTTCGCAGTGGTTGGTCATTGGATGGGTGACCAAAAATTTGTTATCTCGAGCTCCTCCGTGCTGCGGAAGCCACGTTAGTTCCGGCTGCATTTGCAGTCGTGAGCTCCCACCAATCCGGAGTGGGCCCGCGTGGTGGGTCACGGCCCAATCTCCCAATTCCCTCCATAAGATAGGCCTGTGCCCCAGCAGTGGGGACATTAATAGGCTGATGATGATGATGTTTGTGTCTTAATGTATTTGTATGTTTGTAACTCAATCACGAAAAACGGCTAGAGGACTTTGCATTTAATTTGGCACACATATAGTTTACTGCCTGGATTGGAGACATTTTCGGGATTTTCAAAGATTCAAAGTATAAAATAATATCAACGTAATGGTTGTATAATTAATGCGATGTTAATAATAAGGTGAGTCGTATCCACCAATTTCGTTTCGTAATTTTACTTCATGTAACTGATTTTCGAAGAGCTTCCATAACATATGAGACCCTAAATAAATATACTGTTTAAGTAGATTTTTTTACAAATTGCATAGTCAATGCTAGTTTAGGCATCCTATAATATTATAAATGAGGAGGTTACGAACAAAAAGGGACATTTACGTAATCAATTCAAGGCTCAAAATGTTAAATTCTTTCTGCAACTCCCAATATTTTGTTCAAAATGTGACTTTCATAGAAAAATCGATGTGAACTGCTGTTTCCGGAACAAAAAGTTACATTTTTATTCAATCAAGACTTAAATTGACGACGTCCTCCGTGGCCGAGTGGTTTGTACGCCGGGTTTCATGGTGTCGCCGTCTCTGCCGAGGTCCCGGGTTCGAATCCCGGTGGGGGCAGATGTTTGTGTGATGAATACGAGCATTTGTACTCCAGTCATGGATGTTTAAATATGTATTTCTATATAAAAATACTAGCGGACCGGACAGACGTTGTCCTGTCTACACGTCTTTGTGAATGTGAAACCATTCTCAGATCCCCTTGAACACACACAAAAAATTTCATCAAAATCGGTCCAGTCGTTTAAGAGAAGTTCAGTGACATACACACTCACAGAAGAATTATATATATAAAGATATTTATATATGTACAATATATGTATTCTATCCGTTACCTTCGTATCCCATAACACAAGCCTTACAGTGCTTACTTTGAGGCTAGGTTAATTGGTGTGAATGTTGTAAAATATTTCTACCATTTCGTATAATTTGAGGCTCAAACAGCCAAGAAGAAACTTCAATATCTAACGTCGTTCTTACAAATATAATTTATGTACTCGTACAGAGTAATATTATGAAATGGACTGAAAAGTGATTTGTTTTCAATCAAGAGAACTCATTACATTAACGCTAGCTCCTAGACGGGCACCTGCGGTCTTTCTTTGACTTTCGCGGGATCGCCCGACTTAAGACTCATTTATACGATGCAATTTTCTTGTACATACAAGAGCAATAATAGGGTTGATGAGTAATTGTTTTTTCTTCGTTTGTCAGGTAGATTATCAAAAAGTATTGGACACGTATTTTTTCTTTTTTCACATAATATAAACATTGCAGAGATATATTGATTTGAAAAGTCGCATGACGTCACATATTTAAACATCCATGACTGGAGTACAAATGCTCGTATTCATCACACAAACATAAACCCCCACCGGGATTCAAACCCATGTCCACCCAGTCGGCTACACTATGAAAGCCGGTGTACAAACCACTCGGCCACGGAGGTCGTCAAATATTAATATAATGGTACGAATAAAGCCTTCTAAATAAAACTGGAATACGTCGTCAGAATAGTTCCTGCAAAGGAAAGGAGGTTTTGACGACCTCCGTGGCCGAGTGGTTTGTATGCCGGTTTTCATGGTGTCGCCGACTCGTGAGGTCCTGAGTTCGAATTCCGGTGGGGGCAGATGTTTGTATGATGAATACGAGCATTTGTACTCCAGTCATGGATGTTTAATATCTATTTCTATATATATATACTTATATATGTACAGTATATGTATTCTATCCGTTACCCTAGCATCCCATAACACAAGCCTTACAGTGCTTACTTTGGGGCTAGGCTAATTGGTGTGAGTGTTGGAAATATTTATATTTATTTATATTAAATTCAAAAAGTTACATATTCTTAAGTAAGACACTTGAAGAGTCTTTAGTCGGTTCAAACTGGGAACATGATTGTGGATTTCATGTATAGAAAATAAAAATGTTTTCTGTGAATCTAGATTTTATTTTCTTACCGAATGTTTCGTAAGGTAACATTTTTTTTGTGAAAGGTTGTATGTTTCTGTGTCTGTTCGTTAATGGAGCAGAAACAGCCGAATAGATTTCGATTAAATTTTACACACAAACAACAAGCAATATCCAAGAGTTAGCCATAAATAAATTTAAAGGTATTGTAAAGAAAAGCACTTATTAAAAAAGCTTATTACAAAGTGTCTGACAGACAAAAATGCTTGGGTTTGAACTGTTCCAATCATTCCAACAGGTTTTCTATATTAAATAAATCATAATTGTATTGACGTTGTAACAACATAATGATTTGTAAATCTTGTTACATTAGACTTTTAATGTTGTGGAGTTTTTTTCGCTCGTTTTTCTCCGCAGCTAAAAATATGCCCATAACGAGTGGTAGGGAAAAAAATTTTTGGACGATTTAAAAGAGTTGTACTATATATCCAATTTGAATATAGATATATTGATTTCTGATTTCTATAACGTGAAAAGAGGATATTTTTTATCCCGAAAAAATGTAAGATTCAAAGAGATATTCAAAAAAACTAAAGTTAAGGCGGACGAAGTCACGGGTGGCCTCTAGTAGACAATAAGAGAAGATACAAATATTGTATTTAGCTGCTCAATGTTCTGGAGGCCTACTCTAATTGAACGAAAAACGAAATTTCGATCGAAACTTCGCACTTTTCTTCCTTTGTTTCTGGTTCGTTTTTAATTATAATAATATTCGTCGTCGGAATATAGATTTAGGTGTAGATTTTCTAAGCCTACTCAAAGAAAGCTTCAATTAGATAGTTTATCGTTCAAATTAAGTTACGAAATTAAAGGACTAAGAAACTTCAACGCTAAAGTGGGAGTATAGAATTGCAACGAATCGGTAGTAGGATCCCATGGATTTGCAAGCAGAAATCATGGGGGGCAAATGCTCGTCAACTTCCTCGAACGGGAGAAACTGACCACAGCAAGTGGGGATGTTGTTGCTTCAAAGCCGGCAGTCCTTTCGGAAGTGGAATACTTCTACGGCCAATTGTACGCATCACATGCATCTCGACCCAGTCCCGGAAACGAAAATGCTAGAGCCATATTAACACGTCACTTCACCGAAGACGAGATTGCTCTTCAAAATTCAATATCGTTTATTCAGTCTAGGCTGTTACAAGCACTTGTGAATGTCGAAAAGCTACGCCATCGGTTCGCAAATCTACGGCGGGAGACCTTGTACTGAGAAGAACCGGCAAGAAACACAGCAAGGGCTGTTTTTTTCTCCCTGTATTATATACAGAGTCGTCAATTTGAAAAATGACTTCAATATGATATCTCATTTAATTTGCAAAAAAGCTTTAGATAAATCAATTGCACTAATAAACTTAGCTCCTCTAAGGTTATCTAAAATATAAGAAGTATAAGGAAGAGGATAAGAATCTTTAACAGTTACTGAATTTAATTTTCTCGAATCTAAACAAAGTCTAATGCCTCCATCCTTCTTAGGAACAGTTAAAACAGGGGAACTCCAAGGAGACTTCGAAGGTTGTATTATTCGCTCCCTTAACATCAATTCAACTTCGTTATAAACCTCTCTCTGGTTAGCAGGACTCAAAGGGTAATAACGTTGTTTAATAGGATCGCCAATGGTAACTATTTTATGTTCAGTTAAATGAGTAAGGCCTAAACCATTCTTTTCATAAGAAATATCTTTAAATAATTCAACAACTTTATTTAATTGTTCACTCTCAGAAGGAGACAAGTTAGCAGCAGATGTAACAGAACAAACGTTAACACCTCTTTCATCAACAAAAGCAATATGTTTAAATAAATCTTTAGCTAAATCGAATTTTAACCAGAAATCAAAACCTAGAATTATAAGTAAAAGTATAAGCATAAATGAAATAATTTTAGTATCTTCATCACAAGTCACAGGTAAGTCCATACTTCCAATAATATTTTGTGAAGATTCGTCAACAGTATGAGCGGTTCTATAAATTGTTTTAAGTTTATATCATAATTCTAAAAATTGTAAGTGACTGTTAGCACCTAATACGCAACAGTTGGCACCACTATCCAAAATTCCAGTAAAAGTACTATTTCCAACATTAAATTTAAGGTAAGGTCTATTATCTCTATTTTCAACAAAAAACATTTAACACAAAATACTTTAATATTTCTAAAAAATACTTTTGTATACTCATGAAATCACTTTCCATTACAAATGTAAATGATAAAACAATTATGACTATAAAATAAAAAATATAAAAAACCTATTTAAAAATAAAAAAAGTTTAGGAATGCCGTGTCCTACTGTTTAGGCATAAAAACAAATGTACCAATAAAGTTAAATACAACGATTAATAGTACCCAATGTAGCAAGAGCAGACTCATCTCCGCTGGCAGCACCCGTTCACGAGCATGACGCATGAACCAGCCATCGCTTCGCTCAACCATTTTTTAGGGAACGTAACGACCCGCCTCACACGACACCGCCGAAGAGATTTTTAAGAGAGCATGACTACTCATAACCACATATGGATACTAGATAGCAAAATAGGGAAAAAAAAATTAAGTACCAATGTACATTAATATAAAAAAACTATAAACACAACTGTAGGAAACATGCATGTGATTACCTAAACACTAGTGTCGACTCTGCCACTACTCTCCAAACCCAAAACCAAACCCAACATCAGTGCCCCCCCTTCACTCTGTATAGAGAATGACAAGGATACACCGCTGCAAAACCAAAGTTCAGGTCTAGAGAACCATGCCAAATCTTGGGTGGCTTAGAAATGGAAAAGCCCCTGGAGAGGATGGTGTTACAATAGAACTCTTGAAAGCTGGAGGTAAACCCGTACTGAGGGAGCTCCAAAAGCTTTTTAACACTGTCCTTTTCGAAGGGAGAACTCCGGAGTTGAGGAGTAGGAGTGTGGTCGTCTTGTTCTTTAAAAAGAGGGACAAGGCCCTACTTAAGAACTATCGACCCATACCTCTTCTAAGCCACGTATATAAGCTGTTCTCAATAGTAATCGCGAACCGTCTTGCGCGAAGACTTGATGACTTCCATCCACCGGAACAGGCTGGGTTTCGGAGTGGATGCGGCACCATAGACCACATCCACACAGTACAGCAGAGGAGTACAATCAGCCCCTATGCCTAGCACATGTGGACTATGAGAAGGCCTTTGACTCGATTGAAATCTGGTCTGTCTTGGAGTCCCTGCAGCGTTGCCAAGTCGACTGGCGATACATCCAAGTGATAAGATGTTTCTACGAAGCCGCCACCATGTCTGTCCAAGTACAGAATGAACAAACAAGTCCCATACCGTTGCATCGTGGAGTGAGACAGGGGGACGTTATTTCCCCGAAATTGTTCACTAATGCAATGGCGGATATGTTCAAGACGCTGAACTGTAAAGGATCAACATCAATGGCGAACGCATTTCTCACTTGCGATTTGCAGACGACATCGTCATCATGGCAGAAACCCTGCAGAACCTTCACAAATGCGGAATGACCTGGCTAACTCTTCTATACGCATTGGCCTACGGATGAACTTGGATAAAACCAAGGTCATGTTCAATGAACATATTCTAACGGAACCGATTGCAATACACGGTGCCGCTCTCGAAGTTGTTCAAAAATATATATACTTCGGGCAGAAATTTCAGTTAGGTAGAAACAACTTTGAGGATGAGGTGAATAGAAGAATTCAGCTAGGTTGCGCAGCATTTGGGATGCTACGTCAAGTCTTGATATTGTCGATTCCACAGTGCCTAAAGACGAAAGCCTCTAATCTAGCCGTAATAAAGAGCCGAGACGTGGCCACTGACGGTATGGCTGGTCCACAAGTTCAAAGTCGCTCAGTGCGCTATGGAAAGGGCTATGCTCCGCGTTTCTCTGAAGGATCGCATCAGAAATGAGGTAATCCGACAGAGAACCAGAGTCATCGACATAGCCCACCAGATTAGCAAGTTGAAGTGGCAGTGGCAGTACCAGCCGGTCATATTTGCCGAAGAACCGATAACCGTTGGGGTGGACGAGTTCTGGAGTGGAGATTTCGTCTAGCCAAACGTAGTGTAAGACGTCCTGAGACACGTTAGAGTGACGATTTGCGCAAGGTGGCTGGCAGGAGCTGGATGCGAATAGCCCAAAATCGATCTGAGTGGCGTGCAATTGGAGAGGCCTATGTCCAGCAGTGGACTAGGATAGGCTGTTGATGATGATGATGATGATCAGGCTTGAGACAAGGCTTTATGATAATATAATTAATCCTTTAATTTTTGCAAATGGATAAAATAAAACTTCACGGATTTCCTGTCAAGCCGACGATAACAGATTATTTGTATTTATTTTTGCTTTACAAAACTTTTTGTGAAGAGTTAATCAGAGAAATGGAAAGAAAGATTCTAAGAAAATGCGAAATTGATGACTCTGTAAATAATTGGCAACATCTTTTATCAACTCTACTAAAGTAATGACACTGTCGGAGTTCTCATAATTTTCAAGATTGTGATTTTATCAAAAGTTACTGAGCCTTTTTTCATAGAAATTATAAATATTCAGCCATTGACCATTAAATATTACTAAGTACAGTATTTATACATTGCCAGGACAGTCGCTCATACAAAACTTTACCATGTCCTTTTGTTTGAACTTGTTATCCAAAGTTCGTTTCGGAGGAAGAAAGTAGACCCCCTGTTCTTTCTACTGTATAAAACATTTTACATTTTTCATAGCTATACATTTGATACTACTCCGTATCAACACAGCAATCTGTCGCTGAGTCAGGGGCAAATCTATTTCCTGGAACGCCCTGTTGCTTACGTTCACAACATATTTTTTAAACCACCGAGAGATCGCGAGTCTCTGCGCCCCCCATTTCCTCAAAGTTTAACCTTACACCTACCGGGGAGGGTCCAATTTCGTGAATCACACCGTCTTCGCCAGCAACTAGAACAAATTAATATTTGCAACACTCTGCAACTTGTGCTTATTGACCATTGTACTACAGAATTCTTTTTACCCCACCTGAGTTGTGTAAGTGGAGTCCAGTCGCGAATATAAATGATTCGGCAGAAGGTGTGCTGCTGCAACCTGATGCGGCAGAATGTGTGCCGTTGCAGCCTGATGCGGTAGAAGGTGTGCCGCTGCAACCTGATGCGGCAGAAGGTGTGCCACTGCAGCCATCTTCACCTAGCCGGCCTAAACTCTACCCCGAGGAGCCCCGGAATCTCCTATTCACAATATGCGTACTCAATGTGTACAACAGTATTCTCTTTGAAAACGTCTATTCTTTTTCTTAAACTTCATGTTAATTACAACACAACGTAATCTGAGAATATTTACTTCTATAGCATGCACTTTTCTAAATTATCGCGGGACAAATGTTCGCACAGCGTGTACGACAACGCAACGTCGCGCGACAAGGCGCGACACCGACGGTCGCCGACCAATCTTTGAAATATAGTCAGGAACCGACGGTCGGTCTCAGACGATTCTATAAGTTATAATCAAGATGTCATTTTTATTGTTTCGAACTTATACGATTAATGTCTTAATGCATTAATTTATAGTCCATAATGGACTAAATATCATTGTTCATTATTCCTTATTAGATTTTAAATTTTTAAAAGTTAGACGTTTCGCACCCGTGAGACCCGCGAGAGGATAGGTGTGTGGTCCGTCCGTTAGTGGGCCCTTTAATGTCGCCAACGTCTGCAAATAGAGGTTTAGCCTGTGTAATAAAAAAAGGCAATGCATAGAATGCCTAAAACGTCATGGTAATGTAGTATAAAATATTATTCATTTTATACTTTGATAAAAGAAGATAGTGTAGAACGTTTTTTTTATCAGGTAGCTGGCGCTACGTCAGCCGCTTTGGTTCCAACACTGGCTTAACCTAACCTTCATTTTATATCCACCTGGTTAGAATAAATATAGACCAAATCCGTTTAGTTTCCACATTGTCGGTAAACCAGCGGGTACTTTATACAATCCCTAGGAATTGTATACATTACCTAAGTATAAAATGGAAGAAAATATTTATAATATTTCACACATTGCCTTGACGTCCCAAGCATTATATGCATTGCCTAGGTATTGATGTTATTGTTTTTTTTTTACTTTCTAATTTGATATAAATAAAGATAATAAAAATAATCCAATGTGGGATAAGATAACAAGTCACGTAAAGTAAATTATGTTAATGAGGATTCCGCAGTCCGCGCCAACTCAAAGCTGGTGTTAATTAGTTCAGCTTCTTGGCATGTATTCATTTCCGGAACACAAAGTTATGTCATGACAGTGAGTTTGATCGTTTTTGACACCCAAAAATCGACAGCCAAACTTTAAAGTAATCCGTGTTCCTGACAGAAGCAGATTCTAGCCTACATAACGTGATTGATTTAGTAGGTACACTCGCGGAAAGACCCGCTCTGTCACCCATAATGCCATAATCGCTTGCGGTAGCGGTGTAGTAAAAATTCATTCATAGACATGTAATTATCGCTGTCTTACTTTTTGGTATAGCGCTGTCGCGACCACGATGCGGATGACAAATTGCAACTAAAACAAATGCAATTCAATTCATTATTCAATCAATGAAATGCTCTCTGTCTTACTTTTGTGCGGCGGCCCGGATTGGCGCGTCCGACGCGAAGGCGGGGCGTAGTAAAAACTACTGTAGAAAACCGTTCAAAGCATTTTGTTCGCCAAGTGACAGAGCGCAAAATTCCGCGATAGTACCACCTAACATGTCTTTCTGCTTACAAACTGTCATATTTATAAAGATACCTCGCCTCCGTCTCGCTTGCTCGATTGAATGTTTATTTACAGACGTGTGAGTGTGTGAGAGTTGCTTATGTAGTTGAGTCGGAGCATATTTTCTTTGATGATGGTATGAGTGTTTTGTTTCAATTTAAGTTCAAATGTCATGAATTAAATTAAATACATCATTCTCATCAGCCTATTAATGTCTCCACTGCTGGGGCACAGACCTTCCCTATGGAGGGAATAGGGAGATAGGGCCATGACCCACCACGCAGGCCCAGTGTGGATTGGTGGGTGCTAACGACTGCAGATGCAGCCGGGACCAACGGCTTAACGTGCCTTCCGAAGCACGAAGGAGCTCGAGATAGTAAATTTTTGGTCCCATCCAATGATCGACCACTGTGAAAGTAGCTAAACTTCAACTATCGTAGCCGAACGCGCTAACCACTTGCGCCATCGAGCTCCTCTTAAATTACTAATTAAATACATATTAGTTCTAATTTCAAATATATATAAAGCAATAGTACACATTGCTAAGGAACCAATTAAGGACGAATAAATGGAATATAGTAAAAAGCAATGAACGAGAAAGAAATTCTACATTATCAGTAGGGCATGTATAGAGCATGTTAATACAGGACGAAGGAAGGAATCCGCGGAAAGGTACGCTCCGAGATGAATGATGCATGAACGGAGTCCACCACTTCTGCCGAACATATTTACTTTCCTTATAAATAAACTTATTTCCTGTAAGTGCTCTGCGAGACTTTCCAGCCCCGCGTGTTGAAAGTTTATTTCTACAAAAATATGATTGCATCGATTTCACTTTGAACACATTTCGTTTTTTAAACGGATTTTTTTTTTACCTGTATATTCAATATCTTTTTTTTTTTGCTTATAAGTGAAAATACTTTTTAAAATAAACTGCCATTTCAAGAATATATAAATATTGGAACTGGCAGTATTCCAAGCAATTTAAATAAGGGCATTACACGAGTCCAAATAACCTGCACCACAAAGTGACCGTATACATTTTTTTTATTTTAAAGACTTTAATTGCATCTACTGAATTTCCCCACATGCAAGCTATCAGTGCCGATTGTTGCGATGCTATCTCTCTTATCCTATTCAGAGCATAATATAAATCTGTCAAGCTTATCTGTTACAGTGTCAATATGAGCTTTCCAGTTACAAAATGTGTCTAAGGTGATTCCTAAAAATGTTGTGTCATTAATTTATTTTTTCTATTGGTTGGTTATTCACACTCATATTAATTTTATAATTTTTGCTAATTATAGTTTTAAAATGTATAAATTTTGTTATATTTACATTTCTTATAAGATTTTTATTTTTCAACCACTGTGCTACTTTCTGTAATTCTGTATTTGCTTTATATTCTATGTTTCCGTCTTTATCACATATTTATGGTTAATGTTTGGCAAGTCGTTAATATAAAGCAGAAAAGGTAGAGGTCCCAGAACGTTCCCTTGTGGTACACCGCATAGATTTTGTCTATATTTTGATGTAACAGATTTCCTATCTTTACCTTGTATGTTAGACATTTCTACACATTGTACACGACTTTCAAGGTCGCTTGGTAGTTGACTTGCAAGGAAGTTAGTTTTTTTTTAAGTTTTTAAGATATATTACTGTTGTTATACATGTAACGTTTGATGAATAAACATTGTTATTATTTTTATTGTATGGTTAGGTTACGATGGGGCTGGTATGGACAATTTGGTCCAAAAACGATTTTGAAACGATGTAGTTTGTACACATGTGTGGTTCGTGGCATATAGTATATGTCAGTTTTTTTTTAAACATGGAATAGTTTTAGTCGCCTGACTTCTGAATCATGAACCGGATATTATTGTTTTACTTTTAAGTCCCACTTTTGATACTACATTCGGTTTTATTTTTTGTGCAAAAATTAATTTTTATTTCATCAATTTTAGTGTGAAGCTCCTGCATACAAAACGCCTTAACGAATTCGTACTCATAGTATCGTGAATATTATATCGTCCAAGTAAACAAAAATGCTCACAAAAACAACTGGGCCAATCTAAATACTAATAGCATGTATCTTTCATCGAAAAAATAAGACTCATTCAAATCGGATCATAATAAAGTAATCGGTGTACATAGAAACAAAGTATCGTAGAAATTACTTCGTCCAAGTTAGCTAAATGCTCATAAACTACTGGGCCAAACTGATTTAAATTTTTATGGGATGAAATGGCAACTATTCGCGTCGGACAAGAAAAGAATCAAGTCAATCGGTGTACATACACAATAAAGAATACCTACCGACTGAATTGATTCCTTTATGAAGTGGGTTCAAAAAGGAATCAATTCAGTCACTTTTTGAAGTGGGTTCAAAAAATAAGTTAAGATTTCGATAAAATATTAGATTTTTTTTATTCTAATAACATTCTATTTTTATATATTTTATTTTTATAAGGTTATTTCTTTTCTCTTCCTTTTATTTCTATAATTTGATATACAACATATAATAGTCACAACAACCTATCAGGGAATTGAATCCGAATTCCAATATGACGATAAATCCCTCGATTACTAAAGTCGAAACCGTAAATTAAACAAAACAAAGTTTTCTATAAGCTAACAGTTCACAAACAAATAGGAAAGTTAAAAAGGCTTAAGGCAATTTCGGAAAAAAAATCTTTAATTTGTCTATTTTTATGATTTTATTTATTTTAATTAAGCATATAACTGCTAGATGTTTAAATCTAAAGAAAAGTATACTAGAAAAAAAACCACGCGGACCAGGCAGCGGACGGGACGGTTTGTTTATTTTGTTACAAAAATTTTATTAAATTTGTTTGTGTCATTCACACTTAAATAACAATAAACAAGTTCTTACATATTCTGGATTTTTAATAAATATTTTATGGATACCCTAATTATACGATCCGGCCAAATGTGGATGACCAAATCGTTAAATGTAGACGATTTAATGATCTGGTCAAATTAAGTTGGCCACTTAATAAAATGTGACCATTTCATGAAATTCTCGAGCATTTCATGAAGTGAGCAAATCTACGTTATGGCCACGACATAGACATAGGGTTATGGCATTGAAGCATTTCAGTTTCATTTTACAGTGAGTCTCAAACCTTTCTCGTATAGAAAACTTGTGGGGTTACAAAGCTTATTGAAATGCAAATAAAAGACTAATTTTATACTGAGTGATTGTTCAAAGTTGCCAAGGAACAATTTTTAAATCTATTCAGTAGATATAAGCCTATTATAAGACCGATGAAACTTCGATCTGTTGTTTTATTTATAACTTTTTTCATTTTCATGTCCGTAAACACGGAGTAGCTTGATACAGGTAAGAACAAAGGAATTCCTTCGCGGAATTCGTACTTGATAATGGCAAAATAATAAAAAATGAGAAAAATAAACTTTTAATTAGACAAAGTTCCTGTTCTGTTCATTCCATAAAGATAAGGCGAGCGTTCAATAGATCCAAATCGTCGCTGCTGCCATTCCCATTCAAATATTCACAATGCTACCTTTTTCTGTAAGAAAACTGTACTGATGAAACTTCATTCTCCAACTATGCCAATGGAATCGAATATTGGTGATGGAAATTTGTTGTAGCGTCAAGAAAAACTGTGAGCGAATTTTGAACGCTTTATCCTCTAGATTTAAGGTTGGTATTGTTTAAATTCTTTCATGTTTCGTAAGCAAATAGAATTTTGCTGATAGCCTGCGATGAGGCACTAGTGCTGAATTGAGCAACTCAAACAAAAGTCTGGAGCGATCTACTTGCGACTGGCAACTGCGCGAAAATTACGAAAACTAAACGAGGCCTGCGTAGTTTCTTTTTTTTTGTTATTTGTGATGCTTGCGATTTTTGTGCAACTATGGAATATTAACAAAAGTAGTGACTCGTAACTATAGTGGCAGGTTGTTGTCGATACACTGTGGATTTTAGAGATATTTTTCATCTTCAGCCACCTGAATAATGTCTTTTTGGTTTCAGAGGCAACCAAAGACATTTTCAAATACATCGTATTCAATAATTAACTTAGATTTAAAGATAAATAACTCAATAAAATAAATAATGTTGAGTACGATATTTTTTTATATAAAATAGGAAGTTTTTTTTTTATATAAGATAGAAGAGGAGCTCGATGGCGCAAGTGGTTAGCGCGTTCGGCTGCGATCGTTGAAGTTAAGCAACTTTCGCATTGGTCGGTCATTGGATGGGTGACCAAAAATTTACTATCTCGAGCTCTTCCGTGCTTCGGAAGGCACGTTAAGCCGTTGGTCCCGGTTGCATCTGCAGTCGTTAGCTCCCACCAATCCGCACTGGGCCCGCGTGGTGGGTCATGGCCCAATCTCCCTATTCCATCCATAGGGAAGGCCCTATGCCCCAGCAGTGGGTTTCTTCTTTCAAATGTTTAATACTTGAAAAAGTATTCATTTGACATTGTGGGTTACCTACAATGCGAACAAATGGCGCTGCCTTGCAGCTTAAGGCTAGGAAAATTTCGACGTGGCGAATAGGGCCGTGGTAGCATAATGGTCAGTGCATTCGCCCGGATTGCGAAGGGTGCGGGTTCGAGTCCCGTCCGCTGCCTGGTCCGCGTGGATTTTTTTCTAGTAAACTTTTCTTTAGATTTAAACATCTAGCAGTTAAATGCTTAAAAATTAATAAAAACATAAAGGTAAATATGAGAAAATTACTCATAGAAATGTAGTGACGTCGATTCCCCAAAGTTTCCATTATAGTACAGGATTCCAAGACTGTTAGACCTCACTTATTTTCATATGGAAGAAATATGGATTTCTCGAGTAGTATTAGTGTATACAACGAACGCATACATACTCGCGAACTTGTGCTGTGGGCCAATTTTTACGAATCAGGTGGCACAGGCACGTAAAAATTGTATACACTTTACTACAGTCTGGGGACTGATTATAAAGTATGTTGTAGAGAATATTGTAAACAATTTGAAATTAATACTGCCTGACACATTGTGTCCGCAGTATTTACTGCCAGACACTTTTAATGTCGAAAGCAAAAAACACAAACTTACATATTGTCTGAAATAATTTTGATAATAAGATCATAAGAGGTTATTTAATTATTGTAAAAGGCTTACTGTACCCTATTTATTACATAACTTTAATAAAGCTGTATTATAAAGACACTTAATAAGCATGAGCACGCCTTTCCTCACAGTGGCAGTTTAAATAAGCTCAGGGAATTTTTGGCCCCGAAGTTTTGACCGGCAGCTTACAAAATATAATAATAGCCCCTAAATATCAGAGAAGCTCGATGGCGTAGATGATTAGCGCGGTCGGCTGCGATCGTTGTAGTTAAGCAACTTTCGCAGTGGTCGGTCATTGGATGGGTGACCAAAAATTTCTATCTCGAGTTCCTCCGTGCTTCGGAAGGCACGTTAAGCCGTTGGTCCCGGTTGCATCTGCAGTCGTTAACACCCGCCAATCCGCACTGGGCCCGCGTGGTGGGTCACGGCCCAATCTCCCTATTCCATCCATAGGGAAGGCCTGTGCCCTAGCAGTGGGGACATAAAGAGACTGATGATGATGAAATATCATAGATAAATATCAGGTCTCAGACTGTAAGTAAGTTTTGTGGTTTTTGCTTTCGACATTTAAAGTGTCTGGCAAATAAATACTGCGAACAGAATGTGTCAGGCAGTATTAATTTCAAATTGTTTACAATATTCTTTACAACATTACGTAATAATCATTCCCCAGACTGTAAGTAAAGTGAGTAAAATTTTTACGTGCTTGTGCCACCTGATTCGTGAAAATTGGCCCACAGCACAAGTTAGCGAGTATGTATACGTTCGTTGTACACACTAATACTACTCGATAATCCATATTTCGTCCATGGAAAATAAGTGAGGTCTGGCAGTCTTGGTATCTTAGGGCGCTTTCAATTTTCCGCCTGCTGCGGTACCGAAGCGGTGCGTTTGTCGTACAGCGTACGGACGATCCTTTTTTTTACACAAAACGCGCGGTGCGGCAACAGTGCGGCGCCGGTACCGCGAACGCTCGACAACAGGATTGTTGCCAACAATTATTCCTTATTCCATTAGTTTTGTGGAAGAAATCAAATTACATAACTGTCATATTTTTCATTCATATATTCCAAAATTGGAACAAAAAATACCTTCGTTAGAGAGTACTTCATTTGCGTAGCAACGAAATTAATCAGGGAACGGTTTATTTGTATAGAAATCAAAAAGTTTTATTTCATTTACGAAATTCCCGTTATAAATGTAGTTTTAATCTCTCGGTTATTACCTCGCAAATAATTATAAAAGTAACTTTTAAGAATTAGTATATGAGTGGATTTCAACAACTATAAATTTTTGCTAACTTTGGTGAACATTTTTATATTTCGAAATTAAGAAATGGTGATATAACTAAATGCGAAGACAACGTATTTTGTCAAAATAAAAAATGTTTTGAAAGCCTTAATATTTAATATTATTTATAACAACGAAATTGTCATGACACCAAAATTGTACTTCTTCCACCATAATTAGAGAAATCTTAGCACCAAAATTTCAACAAACCACCAAAATCATATATTGATAAAAATGTCTGATTCAATTTGAAAAATAAAATATATATATAATGAATAAAAACAGTTTACAGCCTTGGATAGTATACAGAATCACAAAAATTAAGAGGAAAAATAAATTTTATCTTAAAAATTACATCTAAGTATTTTTTTCTCGTAAAATTTTCTTTAGATTAATAAATTTAGAAGTTCCATACTTAAAAATTAATTACCTCAAAAATTACTGAAAAATTAAATGTTTATAATCGAGAAAAAGCTTAAAATGACGAATAACTGTTTTTATTTATCCTTAATTTTAAATATTAGTTGCCCTCAACAAAGTTTAAATCAACTCTTAAAAATGTTTAATTTACCATTTTTTCTCCTTAACATCCTTAGTGTTTTTATTAACTATACTAAAATAAAATCAATCTTTGAAACTTAATATTTTTATTAGTAATTGTATCGCAAATAATGGAACTCGAAATTAGTTAATTATTAGTCCTTTTTATTAATTATACACAATAAGCCAGATAATTGCTCAACACACTCAGGCAGGTCAAGACACCCACGCAGTATCAATAAAGCGGTTGAAATTTCCATCCGAGCTCTCCTGACCTCTAAAGAATTCATTCCCAACATTCCCAGCAAGAACTTAGTAGGGTGCGTAAAAGGATAATAGATAAATCCGTTTATAGAAATAGCGAAGGAAGGCCTTTAGAAAAAGAAATAAAATTAAGAGCATTAGAAAAAGATACAAAATAACAATAATAATTAGAAATATTCACTGGTGCACTATTCATATTAATATCACCTAAGACTGATCCTTTTAAACTATGAATAAAGCTTTCTACTTTAGTAAACCAATCCAAATAAACACTGTCAGTAGCAGAGGGGGGTATGTAGATGAAACAAAAGAACATGGTGTGTGAATGAACGGTCAAAGATACCCAAAGATCTTCACCAACCAAAGTTTCAGAATCCTTTAGGCGGCACAACGTAAGACGGGGTCGTGCAATCAGCATCGCACCTCCACCCCAAAAGCCGCGATCTCGACAAACAGAAACAACAGAGTTGAAAAAATATTCTTGTCAGGTAGCAGTGTCTAAAATAGCACTTAGCAATCACTGGATAGCTGAAGTGCGTTCGGAAACTGTAACTTACACATAAAACACATTGGAATAATAAAAAATCTTTTTTTCCTGCGTTTCTTTTACCACGTTGAATAATGTGATAAACTTATAATTAAATTAGCTTAATTATGTCGTATATGTCATCTTTATACATGATCAGGTCAAAAATGGGCATTTTTTTTGAGGGAAACTGTTACTACAATTTTTTTTAAATCGATTTGTGTCCTTCGAGATTTCTTTCTGATATCAGCTGCACAGCATCACTATTTCCAGTACTACGCTTCGAAAATACTTCGACATTAGTATAATGTGTTTTTTTTTTTTTCTGTGGCGTTCTCCGTTTTGCACAGAAATTTCGCCAATGTCCAGTAGGTAGTGAGAGAGACACGAGAAAGACTGCTCGGTATATAATGTGATTTTTCTAACTTCCAGAGATAAACGTCAGCGAGGCATATACATAGTGGCAGGGTTACCAGCACAAATCTAGTACCCATTGAATTTCAATAATAAATATTATAATTTTCGTCATTACTGTCTGAATCATAAAAGTTTTTTTTACTATCGAAATCTTTTTTACTACTTACACAAATCTTCCTTCTTAACTAAAACTTAAATTAAACTTTTAATCAAAAATATAATGTGTCACAAATATTAGTGTCATAGCATATACCACGGACCTGAAAAAAAGACGTACCCCAAGAGCTGACAGCCATTTTTGAGTACATCCTTGAGGCACATTGAAAATATTATTGTTGATTAGTTGCGAATGTGTGGATGATGAAATGGCCGACCTGGCTGGGAGGTTGCGGGGCGTTAATGAGCTATGAATTTTTTAATTCGCAATTTTTCTCATGCAGAAAATGTTCTTGAGGCACTTTGAATCTTACAGCATTTTAAAGTCTGATGTTTAATTAAACGATATATCATAATGCCAGGCGATTTGGTTGGGATTTAAATGGTGACAGGCGATTTAAAGTTATATTTTTTTTGCGCAAAAAATGTACTTGAGGCAAGCTGGGATTTATACACAATAATTGTTGTGTTGATAAGATGCCATATATCAAATGACAGGCCGTTCTGGCGGTTATTTAATCTTGCCAGGTGATATCATTTTATTATTATTTATTATAAAAAAATAAATTTTTACAAAAAATTTTTGATATACTTTTTATGTAATTTTTTTATTCATCGATATCTGATGGAATCTCCTCGTCGCTTGTGAACTCGTCCATAGAGTTGAGTTCTATGAACTCTTCTTCATTGTCTGAAAATAAATAAAAAAATTTAACAAATGTGAAATACAATCAATAGTGCGAGTATTTAACAAATTATTATTACATACCTGTAGCATTTTCATCAGAGTGTTCAAATGTCCCAGGATCAATTGCATCGATAACTAATTGCGGCATGCAATCCCCATCAAACCAATAAAAATCCAATTTATCCTCCTTCAGCTGCCATCCATGTTCAGTGGGTTCTAGGTTACTTGGAAAACGTAAATGTGCATTTCTCCAGATACTTGTAACATATTGAAACATATCTATTGAAGTTCGTGTGTGAAATGTACGGTGTCAATAATATCGCAGATATAAACATAGCACGGTTTGAAAAATTTTGCAAGACATTTAAAGCTAAGAGCACGGAAGAGCCTTTCAAAAAAACTGTCAAAAACTATGATCCGTCTACGTTACCACCATGTAAAGCAGAGTTGCACCAACAGCTTTTAAGAGCTCAATATGTTACAAGTATCTAGAGAAATGCACATTTACGTTTTCCAAGTAACCTAGAACCCACTGAACATGGATGGCAGCTGAAGGAGGATAAATTGGATTTTTATTGGTTTGATGGGGATTGCATGCCGCAATTAGTTATCGATGCAATTGATCCTGGGACATTTGAACACTCTGATGAAAATGCTACAGGTATGTAATAATAATTTGTTAAATACTCGCACTATTGATTGTATTTCACATTTGTTAAAAATTTTTATTTATTTTCAGACAATGAAGAAGAGTTCATAGAACTCAACTCTATGGACGAGTTCACAAGCGACGAGGAGATTCCATCAGATATCGATGAATAAAAAAATGGGTGCGTGTACTTATGTAGGCGCGTGAGAAGTTATCCTTCTTTGGCATCGTTTAATATTAGTTTTTAATTGCATGCAAATAATTAATTACAATAAATTAATAAAAAGTCTGGAAAAGGACACAGTCAATAAAGTTCAGTTTTAATTTGAAAAAATAAATAAATACTCAAAATATTCAATTAAAATCGCTACTGAATATAATTTATTAGAACATATGTGATTTGCACTTGTATGAAACTCAAACACGTATTCCGAATATACAAACTAGAAACATGTGGATAAATATTATAAATATGAATACCTATAACTGTTACTTTATTACAATAATAATATAAAAGTAACATTGAAAAATAAAGATGTGGTTTTGGTTCTACTACAACAATGGTCAAGAGATGGCGCTGTAGTCTCCTGAATCGCGCTTTGGTTCCGTTGTTCCAGATTAATAAATACTTTTGATAGGCCTTCACAATGCAGTCGTTAGCACCCATTAAATAGAAATTCTATTTCTGTTTTGTTGGTAGATTTTCTTAATGTGCGGTAAATACAAAAAAGTAACAGCATGAAGTTGGTCGCTAAAACCAACTTCATGCTGTTAATTTTGTGTGTTACAGTGATGCGCGCGCATCTTAAAATTTCACTCTCATAATTTTTTCATAACGCGCCTAAAGAAGTATAACTTCAAAAAAAATTACATAAAAAGTATATCAAAAATTTTTTGTAAAAATTTATTTTTTTATAATAAATAATAATAAAATGATATCACCTGGCAAGATTAAATAACCGCCAGAACGGCCTGTCATTTGATATATGGCATCTTATCAACACAACAATTATTGTGTATAAATCCCAGCTTGCCTCAAGTACATTTTTTGCGCAAAAAAAAATATAACTTTAAATCGCCTGTCACCATTTAAATCCCAACCAAATCGCCTGGCATTATGATATATCGTTTAATTAAACATCAGACTTTAAAATGCTGTAAGATTCAAAGTGCCTCAAGAACATTTTCTGCATGAGAAAAATTGCGAATTAAAAAATTCATAGCTCATTAACGCCCCGCAACCTCCCAGCCAGGTCGGCCATTTCATCATCCACACATTCGCAACTAATCAACAATAATATTTTCAATGTGCCTCAAGGATGTACTCAAAAATGGCTGTCAGCTCTCCGGCTAACGGACGTAACCTCGCCAAATCGTGAGTGAAGCATGCCAATGGCCGCCATTTTGTAGGAGCAATTGAACATGTGACTGACGCTGCCACGCGGAGTTTTGACTCCGTTTTCAAATGGCAGCGGTTTGTCCGACCTGTTGCATTTGTGTGAGTGTAAATAGTGTACAACAAACGAAATTGTAGGACCTTGCAGACTTCACATCATTTTAGTTTGATGTTACGTCCTTCTTTTTTTCAGGTTCTTGAGCATATACTTTGTGTTGCATGTTTTTAAGCAAATAATAAAATTCTAAATGCTGTAAATAATTATATTTTTTTTCACTACAATCCGAATGATAAAAGAAGAGTTTTTTGTCTCTTCAAATCTTTTGTTGCTGATATTGGACTCCAATCCGCGTTAGTTCAAACTTTGATAGTTAATCATCTATGATTTCAAAACATGAGGAACCTTGGAATTACATTCTCTAACTAAATTATTTAAGATTAGCTTGCATTCGATACTCCGCTCCGCTTTAAAGTTAGATTTTAGTGAATATATATAAATGACAAATTTCCTTCAAATCCCTTCAACCGTTTAAACGTGAGAGTAACGAACATCCATAGAAACTTCCGCATTAATAATATTAGTAAAGTACTTATACAGGGTGTTACAGAATTCCGAAATAAAATTTGTAGGTATCTGAGCGGGGCGCAGGGGCGCCTGGGGTAGAGAGGGGGGTCTGTTTAGGTAGTAGTAATCGTACGCATTTATAGGGTTGTCATAGGCAGGTGTAAAACGATATTTTTATTAATTTAATTAGAAAATAAAAGTGGTCTGAAAGGCGTCAAACTTTCGTAGGTAATTCTATACAAGGAACACAACCAAACCCTAAAGTTTTATTTTGGACTTTTGTCACAGCCTGTATAAGTAGAATAGTAGGAATGAAGTAGGATAAGATAAAATATGATAATTGAAGCTTTAGCTGATTTTATTCTAGGTACGTCTATGTGTTTATATAAAATATTTTTCCCTCATTTGAAAAGTGCCTTAAACTCGAACCATCCAAGTTTAAATTATATATTTTTTTTTCTTCGTGAGAACATTAATGCGAAAACACCAAAATTGATAAATTTTGTTGGATTGTCGATTCCTTAAACATATATTTATGGCGGAAAATCTTAGCAGGTTAGAACGCATTAGGTACTGTCACTTGGTACAGCAGTAACTGAGAGATTCTATGAATCGCAAATTATGATGCTTTTAAACTTGTAGATACATGTTAGCACGCGTTATATACGCACCAAAATTATCAATAGGGTATTTGACAAGTTTTAGAAATCAATCTCACGTTATTGACTAATGTTTATGGAGTCCGTAAAAAGTGGATATTCATCACATTCTGTTGTGTATTTCAGTAAAAATAACCAAATCAAAAACTCCATTTTCCAGTTTGCCGCGAAAACGTTTCTCTGGGCAATATGGCGTCTTACTAGTGTGTGACGTCACGTCACGTCATTAAAACGTCAAACGCTACAATGTAATGTCACTTTAACCGGAAGTTTACTTGCGTGTGACGTCATTTTAGGCTCCGCCAATCCCAGACATTTTGGGTCACGTGACAATAAATAAGAAAACTATTATCTTTTTTGAGGGTTTTTAGTAAAATTATGTTTTTTTTTGTAAATATAGTGAAAACCCCTGCCAATATTCATTCTTAACACAAATGCTAACAATTGGCTCATTAATTTTTATACTGTCAAATACCCTATTATGCTTTAAATGTAAATTAGAGCCGTAAAAGGCAAATCTATTATATTTCATGATTTTAAACAAATGACTGCAAAAAACTTTCTCAATTTTGGGCATAATTAACAAATGTTTAAGAAAACGATTTCCGGACGCCCACCAGACTTATAAAATGGAAGGAAAGCTTTTTTTCCTCTTTTATGATTTTAAACACATGACTGCATAAATCTTGCTCAATTTTGGGCATAATTAAGAAATCTAAAGACTTGTTCAGAAAACGACGACAAACGAACGAGAAAACGGTTTCTGGACGCCTACCAGACTTAAAAAATGGAATGAAACATATTTTTTTCCTCATGTACCTATATAATGTAGTTAATGCGGTAAATATATATTGCCTCATGAAGAGTATCAAAGCTTTTTATAAAAAATAAAATAAAAATGTGTGTATTTGTAATTGCGTCACAGAACTTTTCCGAAACCTTCATCATCATCATCAGCCTATTAATGTCCCCACTGCTGGGGCACAGGCTTTCCCTATGGATGGAATAGAGAGATTGGGCCATGACCCACCACGCGGACCCAGTGCGGATTGGCGGGTGCTAACGACTGCAGATGCAGCCGGGACCAACTGCTTAACGTGCCTTCCGAAGCACGGAGGAACTCGAGATAGTAAATTTTTGGTCACCCATCCAATGACCGACCACTGCGAAAGTTGCTTAACTTCGACGATCGCATCCGAACGCGCTAACCACTTGCGCCATCGAGCTCCTCGCCACTTGCGAAATCTAACAGCAAATAAATAAGAACTCCATTTTCATAAGAGTTCCACTTCTAATATTACCAGCGTTCGCGTCTCTGCTCACTAACGGTCACAAAACGCTTTTCTGAAATTTTCTATATCGTAAATGGAATACTTTTCAATTTTAACAATGCGAAAGGGGATTTCGCTGATGTGAGACCGCAGTAATGAGAATAGTAGTACGGAAAATCTATGGACTGCTTTCACATTTATTCCGTTAACTTCGGACGTGATCTCACTAATGGTATATCAGTTTGGTTGGCTGTTCGTGTAGATAAGCCGGATTCTATTTGAATTGTAAAGAGGATCAAAAGAATTTGGTGCGGTTTTATGAAGATGTGGCGGCGACATCTATATGCCCCACAGATATACAACGGATGGAGGAAATCGTTACTGACCATCCTCAAGAGATGGCGTTACCTGCACTGCGATCAATATTATTATGGAAGCCTACATCGCGCAAATGAAATTCGGAGGCTAACTCTTCATATATACGATGCCCGACCAACGCCGCGGCCCCCGAGCTACCATCACCCAGCTCAGAGGAAGCTCTTCCCCTTTGCAATGATGTCAGACGTACCAACTTCTTGGTATACATACTAGTTTTTAGTGTCACGTACCATGTACCAAGGCTATTCAGTCCTTGTACGCAAAAATACCAAGATTGGCCGTTGACCGACAAAACGACTTCGTTATAAATCATTTATTTACTTTTTTCAATATATTTTACATATTATATCCGAAATGCAATATAATATTAAAAAAAAATGTTAAAAGTGATATTTCTTGCGTGTGTTCGATAATCACTGCCCTCTATTAACGGTCTACGAAATTGAAATGTACATTTTTTTTACTGGGATGATGCGATTTCCCACACAGCTCCCAGAATTGGCAGCGCCGCAGAGCGGAGCACAGGCGTACTAGTTTCCCGGCTCGAATACCAGCTTTCAGTCAGCTCGGCACAAGGATTTCTAGGTGCCCATCTAACATCCCTGCCCCTTTGGCCTTCCTACACTGGTGACCCTCGGCTGAGCACAGCAGCAGCAAGCAACCTTCAACCATCGCAGCGCCAACCATCAATCATCATACCCTTCCTCATCAGTTCAAGCATCAGCAGCCACACAGCAAGCCAGCATCAGCCTCAAGGTTCCATCGCAGCTCTCAACGACGCTTCCTGGACCTTCGGCAGCACCCGACGGCATCATCCCGACCTGGTCTCCGCAGCCCACGAAGATCTTCCCCTTTGGCCTTAATACAAAACCATGACGTTGATGATTGTACAGTTTACTTGTACATAAAAATTTGCTAACACCGCGAACGTCACTCAGGCCGCGTCAATGACCCGCGTTTACCTAGAGTGTCATATTATCGTAATTATAAATTATTATTTCTTTATTTAAGGACAGTGCAATTAGAAACGCGAACTAATTAACACACATTAGAGACAAGAATAGCCTACACCTTAACAATAACTTTGTTTATGTTTCTTTGATCTTTTTCTCCTGCACTCCAACAAAGTAAATCTCATTAAAGGTGTACAAACTGTACACTGATATTTAACAAAAAAGTCCTTTTTCAGCTGGGAATCGAACCCGAGCCGCTCGCTTAACAGGCGTGTTTTCTACCATTGAGCTACGGATGGTTATTGATTAGGTTTAATATTTTTTAGAGAAATTTAATAATATACTAGCAAACCAGTGAACAAAATGTTCACCAAAACCTGATTTCTCGAAAACCGGAAGTGCTACGTTACTCAAATCCGGTTTGTAGTCTTATCAGACTATTCTTAACTTATAACTTAAATATTCTCTTTTTCTACCTCTTACGGTTTGGCCGCTGAAACAGCACCACAGACAGACGGACTTGTCTAATAGATAAGAGATATCGTGCGATATGCTTAAGTCGAAAGAAAAATATTGTGGTGATTAATTAAATGTTTCAATTTAATAATAAGGTGAACATTTCCAGACAAGAAGCTGTTTTAAGCAAAGCTGTAACATTGCAGCATAGCAACCGTCCTCTTAATTCATAGATGTGAACATAGAGTATGGACTGAGCGAAACTCGCATGAAATTCACAACTGTTTGGAAAGATAGAACCGCTGGTGCAGCCATAGGGATGAAACGATACCATCTAGGTATCGATACTTTTACTCGATACTATATCGGTCATAAAGTATTGATGCCTACTCGGTATCGAATGAAAAGTATCGAATTTTGATGAACAATATTACAATTACAAATTCAGTCACACCTTTAATTAAACGAAACCAAAATAACGGCTCACGCCACGCGATGAACGAATGACTGACTTAATAAATTGGAATAAATATAAATCATACGCAAGGCTGCCAACTGAGAAGTAGAAAAGAAATGTGCGTGTGGACTGAGTGATCTTTTCAAAAAACTCATCCAACCACAACCAAATTATAAGAGCATTTAGGAAATATTTATGAAAACTTAATGGTAAGGTATAAAATTTGTGAAACCTAAACAAAGAAAGTTAGAACTAATTAACTGGATCACTCAATCTGGACACCTGAAGAATAAGCCATAACGCGTATCCTAGAATATACTACCTCTGTGTTTATATTTTGTATTTGAAATAATTGTGAAGAATTTGTGAAAGCTGCTTAACAAATTTTCGATTCATTTCAAAGCCACGTTTAAGATTTAGAACGGTTTATATGGATCACTCAGAATGCACTATGTTCATTTAAGTGAAGCGTTCCCGAATCAAAAATTCCAACTAAACACATTAGCGTATAGTATATAATCTGCCTACGAGTTTTTTTTGATACATCTCAGTGAGTGATCGACCGAGCACAGATACAAGTACTTACTTCACGATACTACATGTTACTCAGTTCTAAAGTATCGATGCCAAAAGTACTTGGTATCTAAAGAAAAGTATCGAATAGTTACTTGTATTTACTCGTATCGTTTCATCCCTATGCAGCCATGCCTATACCAACTATTGGGGGTACGATCGCTTTATCACACTCTCCTTATCGCCATGGAGCACCACAGCACACATCGCGTAAGAACCCGCCGCTAGAGGCGCTTGTGTAGCTTAAGGTCCCCGAAATGTCAAAGTTACTATCTCGAGCTCCTCCGTGCTTCGGAAGGTACGTTAAGCCGTTAGTCCAGGCTGCATCTGCAGTCTTTAGCACCCACCAATCCGCACTAGGCCAGCGTGGTGGGTCATGGCCGAAACAACTCCCTATTCTATCCTTGAAGGAAGGCTTGTGCCCCAGCAGTGGGGACATTAATAGACTGATTATGATGAATATGGTATCAACGCGGGTATATATTCAAAGATTGCGGTGCTGTCTGGTTGGAGGGATTAAAGAACAACGGTAGGTAAACATATATAACAAATTAAAATCCAGATAAATCTGTGTAACTTTTCCGTCCCTCCCCAAAATAACGGCAAAACATACACAACTCTGGAACACGTATTATTCTCTTATCTAACCCTCAAAGTAAGTTGTTAGGTAAGCACTGTTTAACAATTTTATGTACGTTTTTAATTATTAAGTACTGTATGTTTTTTTTTTATTTATCATTATAAACAGTAGTTACATCTTTTATACAGGGTGTGAAAAAAACCTATGACAAAGACTTAAACTACGCATTCTGTACACCCAAACAAGTCGTATTACAAAATACTAGCAAACCAGTGAACCAAATGTTCACCAAAAAATAAAATGTATTTAATTAATTGAGAACTTCGGAGATTTTGTGTGGTTTCGTTTGAAATTCGTGATTTCTCGAAAACCGGAAGTGCTACGTTACTCAAATCCGGTTTGTAGTCTTAACAGACTATTCTTAACTTATAACTTAAATATTCTCTTTATCTATCTCTTACGGTTTGGCCGCTGAAACAGCACCACAGACAGACGGACTTGTCTAATAGATAAGAGATTATAGGTGGGAAAAATTTGTATTTTTAAGTTATAATTTTTTTTTTTTTCAGAACGCAATTTTTAGCGCGGCGCTTTACTATTGCGCTACGCAAAGAATGTGCCTGTGTGTATGAGTGTGCGTGTGTGTAAGTGCGTCGACAAAAAAGTTTCTGAATAAAATTTTGAAAATATTAATGTATAAATCTTGCAAAAAACTATTTTGACTTTGACCTTCAATATCACCCATAACCATAAATTTCCCAGGTATGGTCCAGAAGAAAAAAATTATCGTCATAATCTGGAAAATACGTGACCTTCGACTTCGTTGTAGGTTTTTTTACACCCTGTATTTACAGCATTATAAAAAAACACAGAGATTTGTAGCAATGCTAATTTCACGTCAGGGACTAACATAAATAGTTAATTAAATAAGAAGTACTGTGCTTATAGGATACAGTTAGGTGCATTCCAAGGTCTTAAAATAATAGTCTTTCAACAACTACCTGTCCTTAGTCGCATGTCAGATATCGTTTTGAGTACAAATTAATTTATTAAGATTATTTGTTTCTTAGGTTTTCGCGTACATCACTCATTAAATAAAACTAGTTTTAACGGGTTAATGCACGAAACTTTTTAACTTTATTCTGATGAAGCGTCAATAAATAAATAAAGTTTCGTGCATTACCCCGTTAAAACTAGTTTTATTCAATGAGTGATATGCGTGATCCGCCGATTGCAAGGTCTGAAGACAAAGCGCGCAAGGGAACTAACATCGTTGAATTTCCTGAAGAGATGCCGAGACCACAATCTCATCGCACCTTGTGTGAGAATCACAACAAAAAAAGGACATACGTGGGAGCGCCAAGATCTTACAAGAGGCAAGTAAAAAGCTACTTCGAAAGATTATAGTTATTCTGACGAAGCAGACCTGAAAAGGCTGCGAAACGTCAATAAATAAATAAAGTTTCGTGCATGAACCCGTTAAAACTAGTTTTTTTTATTAACATTATATCAATAAAGCATAATTTTTTCTTATTCATGATCATCATCAGCCTCTTAATGTCCCCACTGCTGGGGCACAGGCCTTCCCTATGGATGGAATAGGGAGATTGGGCCATGACCCACCACGCGGGCCCAGTGCGGATTGGCGGGTACTAACGACTGCAGATGCAACTGGGACCAACGGCTTAACGTGCCTTCTGAAGCACGGAGGAACTCGAGATAGAAATTTTTGGTCACCCATCCAATGACCGACCACTGCGAAAGTTGCTTAACTACAACGATCGCAGCCGAACGCGCTAACCACCTGCGCCATCGAGCTCCTCATTTTCTTATTATTTTATTGTTATTGAAGTATATCATTAGATTTGGGTGGTGTTACGTTTCTATCGGTGTTTGAGATTCAGGGCTCCACGGGGTTTCTGTCTTGCTTTCTCAGGTTGTAAATTGAGGGTCGATTAATATCTTATTAAAGTAAAAGTCGTTTTTTACGCAAGGTGGTTTAAATTTCCACCTAAAGCCGCCTTTGATACAGCCAGAGGTAGTAACATAAGCCGGGGGATACAGCGAAGAAAGATTTAAGAAGTAGAAACGAAAGAAGGCTTATCGAGTTCAGATAAAATTAGAAGAAACGGAAAGTTGTAATTTTTACATTGCATGGGATGGTGACAAGCAGGCGGGCCCCGGCCCTACCAGTTAATGAGAGGAGGGTCTTCTCATCAAGCGGCCATGCACGCCCCATTATCATAAATAAATAAAATAATAACATATCATCAGTTCATCATTGTTGACGACCTCCTTGGTCGAGTGGTTTGTACGCCGGGTTTCATGGTGTCGCCGACTCGAGAGGTCCCGGGTTCGAATCCCGGTGGGGGCAGATGTTTGTGTGATGAATACGAGCATTTGTACTCCAGTCATGGATGTTTAATATGTATTTCTATATAAATATACTTATATATGTACTGTATATGTATTCTATCCGTTACCCTAGCATCCCATAACACAAGCCTTACAGTGCTTACTTTGGGGCTAGGCTAATTGGTGTGAGTGTCAGAAATATTTATTTATTTATTTATCATTATTCTGCTACCATCTGTAAGATTACCTTATTTATGTCTTTTAGTATATCGGTTATATTCTGTTTACATAAGCACTTGAATACTTCTGGTACGGGCATAGCTGATGGTACTCCAATAAGGACAATTCTGGGCTTCCGTTTAAATGGATCGGCCGCAGTGAGGTCAGAGAAAGTAAGTTGCGTCGACTGCTTAAGCTTATCGATATCATCCTTGGCCTCAATGCTGATAATGACACCACCGTTTATCGTCTTACGTAGACCCCTGACGTGCAGCTTCATCTGTTCTGGTTTAATAATTCTGGACAAGGGATTTTGGTTTCTTCGCTCGTCTTCAACTTATCCGTGTTGTGTGTAATGTTTTTGTTACTGGGCACACTGGGCCCGCGTGGTGGGTCATGGCCCAATCTCCCTATTCCATCCATAAGGTAGGCCTGTGCCCCAGCAGTGGGGACATTAATAGGCTGATGATGATGATGATGATGATGATCGAATACCAAATTTATTAGTAACAGGTATGACTGCCTTATAACTATTCATACTTTATCTGAAAAAAAGCACCAAAACAGGATAATCTGCTCTGCCTTGGCTTATGCTAGGACAAAGCAACATTTTAAACTTACCTACCAGGTATGACGAATCTCTATGCAATATTTTTATTCCTGCTATCTTTGCCGTGAAGTTAAATTCCTGAACCAGGGAATTTCCAGAAAATTATAATGAACTTAAAAGAATTTTGTTAAATTCTTTTAAGTTCATTATAATTTTCTGGATGAATTCTGTAGATTTGATTGTTGTTAGGTTAGGTTAGGCCAAACGCATGACGTGAGTGATACTGTGCAATATAGTAACTCGTAAGCCTATTAAGACTATAGCAGTCGTTTACCATTACGCGGGCCATGTGTGCTGTCCCTTTGCCATAAAAAAGAAACTAGTCTACTAGTCTACTTTTGTAAATCATACCAATTTATGGAAAGCTTTGTGTAATTAAACTGAAATGACGGAAATGCTAAATATTTTTTTTTTAATAGCGAGGTAGGCAAATGACTCTACCCCACCTGATGTTAAGTGGTGATAAAGTCCAAACGCGAAGATAGCTGGTACAGCAGTTATAAGCTGCTACACTAACCATCCTCACCTTGCCGGCCTACAAAAATACTTCTTCACGCCTCTCTTAAAATATAGGAAGAGATTATAGGAAGGAAGGAACACATGCGCGGGTAAAGAATTCCACTTACGAATAGTACGACAAAGAAATGAGTCACCAAATTTCTTGTTCGTGTAGGAATAGTGGCCACACTAAGTCGGTGGCAATGTAGGCCAGCGCCCGTGGTCCTCTGAAGAAAAGGTGATGGAGGGATAAGCGATAATAGCTCCTCAGAACACTCGCCGTGGTATAGTCGATAGAATGCGCTTAACGATGCCACATCACGACGTAATTGTAGAGACTCGAGTTGATGATGATCATGACATATCCAGTGTTTTATTATACCAAAAGTTATTTACTTTGTTAATTAAAGTATTTTGTTCTACGAGTACCTAAAACTCGCTAGTATTGGCCACCATTTCAAGTGATTTCAAAGCTAAATAAAAGTGATCTGCTATCCTGACGGTCACGCAAACTCATACCTGAATTAAGAGCCCTTTTACAAAATTGCGCCGCTGCCGTACTGATCGGCGCCTAGGTAGAGTTGCACTAGTATATATTGCATTTTACGGGTGATGTTTCGATTCTTATAAAATAATTATTAATGAACTAATTATAAAAATATATACATATTTCAGTAGTTTAATGATGGTAGATTAGTTTTATAAAAGTTTTTGATAGTAATTCTATTTAAATTAATATCAAAATACGAGGTAAACCTGCATTATTTTTTGGGAAAACTCACGGAGGTTAGATGTTTTTTTTTGATAATTAATGAGATGTAAAATCAAAATTCTAATACATTTAGTTACAACAAAAATATATTTCTCATGTCGTAGTAATTATTTCATCTAATTTATTGAATATTATTGAGAGATTGAGGCGTTTGAAATTGTGCATATTATTGTTTTTTTTCGTAAACTAGCTGCAGTAGAACGACCAGTACAAAAAAGGAAAATAGTATTTGCAAATATTCTACATTAACTTACAACAGAAAGAATAAATCTACTGTTAAATTCTATTAGAAATAGTCAAAATCTTTTCTCAGGGGGTACACGAGGCGCTGAAAAATTACATTTTTTTGCAAAAAATGTGAAAGGGCTCTTAAATGTTATTCTATTAGTTTCTTGTTTAATATTTAGGTGTATCGAATACCAAATTTATTAGTAACAGGTATGACTGCATTATAATCATTCATCTTCTTCGGCGCTAGACTCTTGACAGAGTGGTCGTGGTTGTAACATCAGGGTTGGTGGCGCGCTTCACAATACGCCGCCATTCGTCCCGCAATGCGACCTTTCTAGTGCACTCGTGAAGTGGACCGTTCAGTGCCGCTTTTATCTGGTCAGTCCAGCGCATTGGTGATCTGCCGCGCGCCCTTACGCCCTTGACTTGCCCTGCATTACCAGTCGTTCCACTGGCGCATCATCTCGGCGTGAGATGTGGCCAAAGAAAGTTAGAATACGACCTTGTACGATGGAAGACAGACGTTGTTTGATGGACCTGCAGGATGGATGTATTGGTTCGGAATTGTGTCCACTGTATGCCAAGCATTTTCCTCCAGCACCACATTTCTAGAGCGTCTATCTTCTTTTTCTCACTCTCTCGCAAGGTCCACGTCTCAGCACCATAGAGGAATATGGGAAACACTAATGCGCTGACGAGTAGTGCTTTCATGGCTTTTGTGATGTTCCTGTTTCTCCATATTTTTTTACGTTTGTCCATAGCTGACCTCATATAATCATTCATACTTTATCTGAAAAAAAGCACCAAAACAGGATAGTGTAAGACAAAGCAACATTTTAAACTTATCTACCAGGTATGACGAATCTTTATGCAATATTTTTATTCCTGCTATCTTTGCCGTAAAGTTGTTACTAGCTGAGTTCCATAAAATGCAGTTGGCCATTATTGGCTGTACCAACTAGCAGTGAAAACAGAGAAATACGGGCACAGCAGTAGTAACATCAGTTAGTTTATAGGTTGTAAAAGTAAAAATTTACTGTGATCTCACAACTAGAGATATTATGATAACGGACCATAAAAGATTTGAGCTCCGCGGGAACATCTTTGTATTTTGTAACTTCGTAGTAAAAGTTGGGCTTGTTAAGTCGCAATTGCTGTGGCTATAGCACATGCTTTTCTAGTGAGGCAAAATATAATTGGAATTTATGCAAATAGTAGAGATGCCTTGCGGTTTCATCCGCATTAATTTGTGGAAAATGATTCCTCATCATCATCATTCCTATTATTCCTATTAATCTCCCCACTGCTGGGGCAAAGGTCTTCCCTATGGATAGAATAGGAAGATTAGAAATGACCTACCACGCGGGCCCAGTGCGGATTGGCGGATGCTAACGACTGCAGATGCAGTCGGAACCAACGGCTTAACGTGCCTTCCGAAGCACGAAGGAACTCGAAATAGAATATTTTTGGTCACCCATTCAATGACCGACCACTGCGAAAGTAGCTTAACTTCAGCGATCGCAGCCGAACGCGCTAACCACCCGCGATTATAGAGGGTAAACCACCCCTAAAAGGTAGACATTAGCTATTGTGGACTTTTTGATGTGTAACATCTTTCCTCTCGCTTTCGTGCAATTTGTGGGAGTGATTACGTGAAGTGGGACGGAAGTGTGTAACAGGAAGTTTGGGAATCGCGCGCCTTTTATTTTTTCTAATATAAGGTGAGGTTTCAAATGTTACGCATCATACGCGACTACTGTAAGGCTCGCTCGTTTTTTTTTATTTAACTTTTAAAGGGGAATGATTTCGTCGTACATGATTTTTGTGTAACTTTTACGCAGTGCGCGCAACGGAAGCTTATAAATGGAATATTTTTCGTTTTTAGAACATATTATTTTATTGGTGCTCCGCTCCTGTTAGTCGTTATGTTTAAATAACCTATAGATCGATATATGAAAGAAAGAAAAACATTTATTGACGACATAAAGTAACAATTACAATAAATACACATAAAACATAAAACAAAAGGTCCATCGTCAACTAGGCCCCACCTCAGCATAATGTTGCAACGGCAAAAATGGATTGCCGCTGCAACGCTGATATTCTGGAGGGACCTAATTTGGACATCAAAGGACGGAGACACAAGACTATTACTTAATATACAAATAAGAGAAGTTATTCATATTTTATTAATATTAAAACAAAAAACTTAATCTAAGAGGCTGTGTAGGCTTAGCTCTTTGCCTTCGGATACACAAAAAGAAGAGGGGAAAAAAAACATTACTTGTGTTATCCATCTCATGGAATAAATTAAACAAAATGGAGACAGACGACACGTAATAAAACCACGTCATCTGAACATTTTAAAACGTAGCACAGCACATATATGCTCCATTTGACGACCTCCGTGGCCGAGTGGTTTGTACGCCGGGTGTCAAGGCGTCGCCGACTCGAGAGGTCCCGGGTACGAATCCCGGTGGGGGCAGATGTTTGTGTGACGAACACGAGCATTTGTACTCCAGTCATGGATATATAAATATACTTATATATGTAAAGTTTATGTATTATGTCCGTTACCCTAGTATCCCATAACACAAGCCTTATAGTGCTTACTTTGGGGCTAGGCTAATTGGTGTGAGTGTTGGAAATATTTATTTATTTAACACAAAAATAATTATTCTTATCCGACCATTAATTCCTGGGATTAGCACGTTCATGCTCGTATTCCACCTGACTAAATTCAGACGTCCTAGTTAGGATCCTTAATTAGAAGCTTCTGATTACACTTGACTAATTTAGTTACTGATTTAGTCAGTTGCAAGCGCGCGGTGACTTCAGTCGGATTTTTTCGTAATGGCTCCAGTCCTGTCAAAGCAACAAAAAATCTTTTCGTAGGCCTCGCCGTTGGTTCAATAAAAACAAAAGAAAGTAAAAAAACGAAAAACGTGGGTAAAAGAATATTTATGTTATTTTTATCGCTTTTGTTCCAAATATATGGCATATCTTTATAAAATTCGATTATGTTATTCGTAACTTCTTTTTCTTTTGCCGCCGACATCGCGCACTCGCCTAATTCGTAATCGTAGACAAAACAACGTCCTCTTGCAGTGACGCCAGCGGTGCAACTGAAGCATCTGAACCTTATCACACGTTCCCAAATCGCTTTCCAATTAAGATAATAAATGATTTAGTCAGTCAGAAGCCACACTTCTTCCGATTTAGAATGCTAATTAGGATCCTAACTTCCTAAATGCTATTTCACTTGACTGAATTAGTTTCAGAATGATTTAGAACGTCCTAATTTAGTCAACCAAACAAACTATCAAAGAAACTATTCTAATTTATAATTTTAGTATAGATTGTTGCCGTGACTCCCAAAGCCATTCTTTGATTTTGATCAAAAATATTTAATGCCGAACTACTATCACATCCCCTCATCCATCCTACTATCGAGGAGTACGATAGCGCAGATTGGTAGCGCGTTCAGTTGACTTTTAAGAGTTACTTAGCATCTTAAGTCACTAAACTTAAGTAACAGAATTGTTAGAGATCAATTATATATTTACAAACTTATTAATGAACTTTTAGATTCGCCGTTCCTTTTGCAGAGGATTGGTTTCCGTTGACCAAATAGAACTAGGTCTGACAACACTTTGTAATACAATTCAGCAGGACCAAGTTTGCTGCAAATAGTTTCACTTCTAGAGCATGTCACAGCTATAATAAATACTTCAGGGGATTGGATATATTTTGCCTTTCTTACAATCAATTTAGAAATGAATGCTATAAGGTCGTTTTACCTTAACACTTAGTAATTATTTTCTTTTATTCACATAACTCTAAATATTGTACGTAATCTTAAGTAAATTATGTAAGTGTATGAATGTTTCAGTCTGTGGAAATTTAACTGGTTTATGAAAAAGTAATAAGTGTTACTTAATTGAATTGTGTTAAACTGTATGTTGCCTAAATGAAAATAAATAAATAACCGAATGCGCTGATCTCTACTATCGAATGACTTGATTGTGTCATCAGCTCGCTCTATTTAATAAAGCTAAACTTTATATGCCAAAGCGGAATATCTTCCGCCGAGCTGGGTAATGGTAGCGCGGGGACCGCGGCCCGAATTTTTATTATTATTTGAGTGTGTATGCTGTTGGTCGCAGATGACCTTTACCGGGTTTGGAGACGGCGAGATCCTAAGGGGACTCAAGAAGAGAATTGGCGAGTGTCTCTAGAGGTATTGCACGCGGATGGCATCTCCCCACGCAGAGAGTCTCCTCTCCGTCGAGAGCCTCTAGACCACTCGAACCTGAGGGGGAGCCTGACTGATGTTGGTCAGGCATTGCACATAAGAAGTGTTTTAACCTCCGAATTTCTCTTTCGCGATGTAGGCTACCATACTTTTTGAGTGCAGCGGCGGTAGTGCCATCTGTAGTTAAGGAGCGTCGAATCTTGGTTGTAGATGTCGCCGCCACAAAACTGTGATCATCCATCCTGGCCTTTGTGAGAGTTGCTTAGCATTCGCAATAGAAATATCAAGTATACTAATAATATTTAGTTCATAACTATGCTCTTATCCTTTTCCGCGTTAAACTACTAATTTGGTAATTTCGTACTAAATTCTGTCATGCATAAATTTATTCCCCCAAGGAATCTCTCGAAATACACAAGCTTAATTTGACATAGGTGGGCTCCTTTCTGGTCTCAAAGCTGTAAATTATGTTTATTATAATTATGTTAGGTGTATGATTTTCAAGGTTTCTATTTCGCACTTCCACTTAATAAGGATGGCAAAGAAATTAAATTTTCGACGTACCTGTATTCTAGTGGTTTATTATTCTACGAAATGTAGTGGAAAAAATAAATGGTTTGATCTGTGATAACGACAATTATGCCATTTTTACCATAAACTTTATTGACCAAAATACAATAGAATGGTACAAAAGTCGGACTTAATGCTAATAGAATTCTCTCCCAGTCAACCTTTGGGAAAAAAAAGAAAAACGCGAACGGCGGTATAAAGCTAAATATACACATTTATGTAATGGATGACGAAAAATTAATCATCTCTTGTTTCTGAAAAGGCACCTAAGCCATGGCTATGTAGTTGCCAAGTGGTAGATTATATGTTATTGTATTGATGTGTGTGATTTTAACATTAACAATGGTTTGTGCAATGACACTTTTAGGGCGAAAGAAAGAAAGAAAGAAAATACATTTATGTTGACACAAACGACGAGACAGGATATACAAGATTTTGAGCAGCAAACGAGAAAGAATACAATTGGATGACAACACATAGCAAAAAAGTAACACACACAATTTTACCATACCGTACGTTACCACCGGTGAATTAAGCCAGAAACATATTAACGTGTCGTGTCGTGTCGTGGCGCGCCAGAAGCACATCGGTTTCATACATTTACTATGGTTAGAGATATATTTACGTATCGTGTCGTGTCGACGCTTTAACCTCTCTATCTCTCTCTAACCCATAATGTATGAAACCAATGCGCCACGTCACGCCACGACACGTTAATATGTTTCTGGCTTACTTTTGCTGTCTCGCGGCTGCACCAAAACAGGTTGTGAATTCTGCATGTTGTCAAATTTGTAGGACCTGACGCTAGTTTTAAATTAATATCTATGGTTATTTTGACAACTGACCATCGCAACAAAAATATAGAGAATAAAAAAATCATAAAACAGAAATACATACTTGTAAAATGATTCAGTTATATAAATAATAAATACAATACCATTCAATATAATCATACATAAATTATATATTTGTTTATACATTTTATATTGACGGACACGTATAAGCTAAAAACAAAATAAGCATACAGCAATCTAACAACACAATACGTAAACCAACCAGCAAACTAACAGAAAGAATATTTAATTATGTAAATGAGGAGTCACCGCAATATATGCCCATTTCCCGCTGTGCATCAAAAAGATATTGCTTTATTCGATGTTTAAAGATGTAATTAGAATTGATCTTAATTGGTTGGAATTCAAAATTATACCTGCCATTCGTATTAAGAAAGAAAGAAGAAAGAAGTAATTTTATCTGAGACAAAAACAAAAATATTATTGGTAACATAAACAATTGATAAATGAGATGAACAAATTATGGACATAAATACAAGGTAAAACTAAATTGCACTATTAAAGTAATAGCTTTTCCTATCTTTGTGTAAAACGCGTTAACGCATTTAAGTTTTCTGCTAAAAATAATGGTAAAACTGTACTTCCAGGGCCCATAAGGTGATACTTGTTTTTTTTTTGTAGAAAAGGTCTTTTTAACAGATTTTTTTTTCTGGCGCTTCGCCGGCCGCTGCCGCGGCACGCTCGCTTTGCTCGCTCGGCTCGCGCGTTATGGTCGCAACACTAACCTAACCTAACCTAGTGTGAAGTATCACTTGATAAGAAAAGTAAAAATTTATATATTTTTTTTTCTAAAAAACTACCAGTGCATAAGTGTGACATTTTTTTAATAATGTGGTTAACAGAAACCTTTTTAACAACAAAAATGCGAAATTACAACCAACAAAACTGTGAAGTTTTTACTTTTGGGCCCTGGAAGTACAGTATATCCAAAATAATTAATTGGCATTAGGTATCAAATCTATACTCAGGAGCACTGAACCCGAGTAATCCTTATTTCAGAAACCAGCTTGTTTTTTATGTAATTTGTGATCGCCTGCGAGCCCGTCCGCTTTCACATTACATTTTCCGGGATAAAAAGTGTATTGTATCTTTAGGACGCAAACTGTATGTGTGCCAAATTTCATCCAAATCCATTCAGTAGTTTTTATGTGATTGAGTTATCAATTTTTACGAGGATAAAGTACTCGTAATACTTCTACTAAAGCGTCATGTGAAATATGTAGTTATACAATTTTATTTTTTTTAAAGCATGTAACTGCTTGATGTTTAAATCTAAAGAAAATACAATTAGAAAACATTCCACGCGGACCAGGCAGCAGACGGGACTCGAACCCGCATCCTTCGCAATCCAAGCGAATGCGCTGACTAATTATGCTACCGCGGCCCTCACGGACCGCATCGAAATTCCTCTAGCCATTCTTAAGCTGCAAAGCAGCGAGTCCCGTCTGCTGCCTGGTCCGCGTGGATTTTTTTCTAGTTGTATTTTCTTTAGATACAGGGACAGTAAAGCATTTTCAAAGTTTTTTTTTGTGTCTGTGGCTTTCTCCGTTTTACACAGAAATTTCACCAATGTCCAGTAGTGAGAGAGATTTTCAAAGTTAACTACACCTTTAGCACGAACCAAAATCGAATTCGAAAAGTTTGCGAGTGCGAAATGTCATTGTCAAATGTATACTGATTTTTAGTTCTCGTTGCGTAAAATTTGACATTGACATTTCGCAATCGCAAACTATTCGAATTCGATAATGGTTCGTGCTAGGGGTAGTGGTCTTTCAAAATAACGCAGAATGGATAACATGCCACAAGACTCATACTTGCTTTATCCAATCCAGTATTTTAACCTACCTATTACATTAAATCATTACATTCTGATGTTAAAGTTTTCTTCAACATTGTTAAGATACAGTTATTTTATTTTTTCAGAATATGTAACTTTGTTATTTCTGAGATACAGGCTGCGGCCTAGTTCAGATACCAGTCTCTACACAATCTTGTCATTAAGACATTAATTAATTCATTAAGTTAGTATTTTTTGTGCATGGGATTGTGAGGAGAAGAAATAAAGCATTATTATTATTATTTATCATGTTGTGTATTAGATCATTGATTTTATACATTTACTAGTGGCCCACCCTCGCTTCGCTTCAGTGTAGAGCTGTAGTGTAGACTATAGTTTTTGTTCTCAAGCTTGTATTATACACAACGACATTCTTCTAATACCTAATTACAATAGGACGCGCCGCCAGGCCCCCCGCCCGGTAGCGTCGGAACCGCTATGTCCCTGCACTTTAAATCTGTAATATCTTCGAAAATATTCATTTAAATTACATGCTTTAAGAGGCCAAATTGATCTATATTAAATGCAAAATGTATTAAAGGTACTTAATTGAATAAGGATGAATGTTTTATTGCTGAAAATCGCTTCGTAAATAAGCTCTTATTTCTCGTAAAAATTATAGGATAAAAAATGGTTATTGTGGGTTATTCCTAAGAGATTGTAGACCTTTTTAAGGTGTACAATACTGTAGTACATTATTTTGATCTATCTCGTAGGGTTCAGCCAGCGTTTGCAATGTAAACGCAAAAAAAATTGTTTATTTACAACCTTACATTAGAAACCTCTAAAATTATCAGTGTTTCTCTAATATATTATGCAAGTAGTATACATATAAACCTTCCTCTTGAATTACGCTATCTATTGAAAAAACCGCATTAAAATCCGTTGCGTAGTTTATAAGATCTAAGCATACATAGGGACAGACAGACAGCGGGAAGCGACTTTGCTTTTTACTATGTAGTGATAGTGAAGTGCGAAAATCTAATAGACATAAGGACCAAAATCGTTAACTCTCATATTATCTTTTCCGAGACCTTCACGCGAATCTCGACCTCCGTAACATCTCAACTTAGACACTTAATGGCGGACATAGTTAATGACACTTGGGCACGATCCGATGCCTCCTTGAGATGTCGAGTGTCGGAGTAAACGGTATCTTACAACCAGTAGTAGGTAGTTTTAAATTTTAAGGTCCACTTTCAGCAAATTTGGCTAAATCTCGATTTAACTAAATCTAGATTTCAGCCTTAGATAAATGCCGTATGGTCAATGCCGATTTAAAATGATTGTATGATCTAAATCTAGTTTTGGTTAAACCAAGATTTATATTAATTGCTGCAAGTGGCTTAAGTCTTTTTGGTGAGATTTTCCTCTCAAAATGTAGGTAGCATCCGTCTGAGGAAATATATAGGTACTCAAAAATTATGTCCTAATATTTTGACGACCTCCGTAGCCGAGTGGTTTGTACGCCGGGTTTCATGGTATCGCCGACTCGACAGGGTTCGAACTGCATTGGGGGTAGATGTTTATGTGATGAATACGAGCATTTGTACTCTATTTAATACGTATTGTGATGTGATGTTAAATATGTATTTCTGAATATATCTACTTATATATGTACAGTATATGGTATTCTATCCGTTACTCTAGTATCCCATAACACAATGAAATGAAATGAAATGAAGTGAAATGAAAAGTCATTTATTCAGTCGAGGCTGTTAAAAGCACTTGTGAAGGTCAAGAAGCTACGCCATCGGTTCGCAAAACTACGGCGGGAGACCTTGTACTGAAAAGAACCGGCAAGAAACTCAGCAAGGGCTGCTTTTTTCTCCCTGTATTGATATATACAGAGTCGTCAAGTTGAAAAATGACTTCAGAGATACTTCTGAAGTCACCTTCCATTACATTATTTAGGATATAGATATATAGTTACAATAAATTTTATATTTAGTATATAGGAAGCGGCATTAGCGGCAGTCGGCGTCATTGTAACATGAGGTCATTGGAATGAATTTTTTGACGCGAATTAATCGAACGAGCACTATTTTAAAACCCATAGACTATGACGACATACGTGATTTGACGGATGAGTAGACTTTTCGTCTCAGAGCTGCCACCTGGGGCCCGTCATTCCAGCAAACCCTTAATTCCGGAATGACCGTAGGGGATCTTAATCACATCCTGTTTACCTGCCCTCTATACGACCGACATTCTTTTTTAAATGACCTCATTTCCTTAAATGTTCCTTTTCCAACATCCGTAATAACCCTCCTCTTCCATAATAATTTACAGATTTATAAATGTATAGCATCTTTCATAATGTTAAATAATATAAGAGTGTAATCTTCCCTTTATCCGTAAAATGTTTTAAATTAGGTCATTTTAAAATATTTTTGTACACAACGTGACGCTGGCCCCTGTAAGTGTCTCTTGGACATAAGGGACCAACAAATTTTCCTAGGTACTTTCTGCCACTCAATGAAATACATAGGTACATTATACCTACTGTAAACAAATATTTTTGATTTTTTTTAAATATACCTACTATACCTACTAGTGATTCTTATTAAATAATTAAAAATGCTACCCAAAGATACTATTCCACGCGGACGAAGTCGTGGGTAACAGCTAGTGTTAAATAATATAAGAGTATAATCTTCCCTTTATCCGTATTTTATGTATGTATATTTATATAAATACAAGCTGACCCAGCGAAATTCGTACCGCCATAAAAGCAGGAGCAGGTGGTAGAAAAGAAAATTTAGGGTTGTAAGTATTTTTAATACCACATTATAAAAAAAAACAATATTGTCCAAAAAAATTTTAGGAGTGTGTAACGTTGTGTTCTATCAATTTCCTGGGATAACATTCCTCCTAACCCATATGAGAACACTGCGTTACAATACCCAATAGTTTGAATTTTGGCGCGAAGGCGCTAGAACACTACGTTACAGGTGGACAACCATTATCACTTAAGGATATGAAAAATTGATAGTAGCCGATTCTCAGACCCACGGAATATGCATATAGAATTCCATAAAAATCGGTCAGGCCGTTTCGGAGGAGTATGATAACTAACATTGTGACACGAGAATTTTATACATAAGATAAAAATTCTGTCTCTTGATCCTACCCTCTAAATTTCGATCCAACCTGCATTCATTTCCTACTAATGTTTCCCTACACTTGCTATGTAGAATAAGGGCTGTATTTTTAATTATTATTAAAGAGAAAAGAAAACAGTGGTGGCAGTGACAAGGAAAACCATCTTTTTTAATGTCAAAGAGCAAAAAACAATCTAAATAAAAAAAGTATCAAAAACTCATAGACAATAAATATAAAGGAATGATATAAAATGTGTGCTATCCGGCACACTGGCAATGCATAAACCGTGTCCTGCCATTAAAAAAAACGACGGGTTGCACTCCGGGAGTGCCGGCAGAAGTGAAAACATGAATATTAACGTTGTGCATTCTTGATATTTTGGAATGGTTAGGGAATAAATATTTTTGCACGAATTGCTTTAATCATCAGTATAAAAGTACTATCATGTATGTGGTAGAATACAATATTTATTTATTGCGCTATTGTACACAAACATGACAATTTATATTACATTAAAAAGTTTATCTCTCAGAAATATCAACTTACATGAATCACGTTTAAGCGCACTTAGCGACATCTATTGTAAAGAAATCAACTTACATGAATCACATTTAAGCGCACCTAGCGACATCTATTGTAAAAAAAATGCATTTTCTTCGCAATAAAGCTGCCACGTGGACGTCCTAGATAGAGACTTATTATTGTCATACGATAAAATAAAATATTACTATGTTTCGTCCAATAAATTGAAAGTCCACAACCTTTTCAATTTTATTGTGTGTGATGCGATCATCAGCCCATGTGTTTAACCTGACGCGAATTTATCATTTTTTTCTCATACAAAAAAAGTGTGCAACGCCGCTAAAGAAGTTTTCACTTCAAAAAACTAAATTAAAACCATAAAAGAACATTTTAAAATTAGTGGTGTCCAAGAAGATCGCATATAGAAGAAATAAACAAAGACAACGGTTACTGCTATGCCACATCGTTAACCAACTACACGACTGTCGGTTGGTCCATTCAATAAGAATAAGATTGTTCATTCTCAAAGCAATAAGGTAAAGCCCCATGTAATCTCTTAAAACATAGTTTCAATATGTTTCCAATCCAATAAAAAGTGCTATGTAGAAGTCAGACCGAGGCGGTGGCAACGGAAGTACACACCAAAATTAGATTGGTGAACGAATACAATGTGTGGGTACCATTCGATTTTTCTCACGATTGGACTTTTTCCACGGCCGATTGTGGCGGACGTTTGCCCAACAACACAGACACATGAAAAAGATAGTATGCTTTCCAATTACAGAGCATAATGCGACTCAGTGCCGCACAGTGCCCAATTATACTGATGCTTAATTGGAACGTGAATTAGTTTTCAAATGCACCAGCAGAGAGCGCTAAGTTCAGTGTTGAAAAAAAAAGTCAATGTTTGTACCTTCATCCATACTTATATTTATTTTTTAACAGTTTGAATGAACTTTGATTATTTAAAAAAAACTATTTAATGAAACGAAAGCTTTAATAATTTTTCAACAATAAATAATATTACTAACGATAACATATAAATAAAACATTTCGATCAATGCCAACTTAAAGAAAAAACTCTTGTTAATTTTCTTTCTCTAAGTTGGTACCATTGCACGCATCACACGAAAGCATCACTTTTGAGAGTGCTCAATTGTGCGAAGCGTTGCTGTAGTTGGAACACTCAACGTTAAGCATTATACCGCATAATGCGCAATAATGCTGTAATTGGAAAGCTACCATAGAATGCTCACACGCTTACTAAAATCAACAGTAAGCGGTTTTGGTCATGTCGTCTTAAATATGTTAAAGCTTTCCAGATTACCTTTTTTGTCTATAAAATAATAGGCTAGTTGACTCATGTCAAATTGCACTATACAAATGTTTATTTCTTATAATTTTTGGTATGAGGAACCATAATACATCGATTTCACTTCATAAAATTAGAAGATGGCTGCAGTAGTTAAATTTGAAAAATAGTTTTTTAGTCTACGCTTTTTAAACACTAAAAACGCTGTCCACCATGATTCGTCGGACTAAAATATATCTAAAAACTCTTATGTCTTGAAGAAAAGTTTCCGGTTATTGGTTTTGTTGACTAAATTAATGCTGGACGCCGGATTTGTGAATGCATAAACGACAAAACTCTATAACTTAGCAGGTGCATTCATAACCATAAAAAATTAAACCACAACATTTCTGGAGTCTTTAACGATGTGTTTCTATATTCTCGTATAATACAATAATGATAATTACTATATTATTTATCATGAAATCTTTAAGTAATCATGGTTTTGTAATGTAAATTCACATCCTACGTGCTTGCGAGTGTTTGTTTACTATGTTGTTCCCGTCATACCATAGATAATAGATATAGAATATTGACTAAAATTGCCGACAGCGTTATGTCCATGAAAAATATATTTTAAAATTAAAGTTTTGTAGCTTTCTAAAAAAAATACAATACATTTTTTACGGTCTTATTGAACAATTATTAACCAATTAAAACATATATTCAAAAAGTGTCAACTAGCCTATTACATACAGTTTTTGCGAATTCTTCCAACGAATTTCGAATCTAGACAGTGTCTTGTTTTAGGGTTCCGTAGCTAAAGCACCCTTTTTTTTTTAATACGCAGGTAAAAAATCTATTTACAGACGACGGCGCCTTTAAGAGGCACACCGCCGAACGGACCTCACACCTGGCTCCCGCAAGTCTTACGAACCCCCCAGTGGCTGCCCACCGAAGACCCCGCAACTCTTACGGGCGCTTTACGGTATAATATCCGCTAAAAAAGTCCTGCGAATACCCTCTAAGCTGCTTAGCGCGAAGCCGCGGGATCCCCGTTTAGGGATTCTCCGCGTCAGCTAAAGCATCCTATTACTAAGACTCCACTATACGTCTGTCTGTCACCAGGCTGTATCTCATGAACCGTGATAGCAAGGCAGCTGAAATTTTCACAGATGATGTAAGTATTTATGTTGCCGCTATAACAATAAATACAAAAAATACAAAAAAATAAATATTCAAAGGGGGATTCCCATCGTGTTTTTTTTTTGCCGTTTTTTGCTCTATGTTAAAAAAGACGACCTCTGTGGCCGAGTGGTTTATACGCCGGGTTTCATGGTGTCGCCGACTCGAGAGATCCCGGGTTCGAATCCCGGTGGGGGCAGATTATTGTGTGATGAATACGAGCATTAGTACTCCAGTCATGGATGTTTAATATGTATTTCTATATAAATATACTTATATATGTACAGTATATGTATTCTATCCGTTACCCTAGCATCCTATAACACAAGCCTTACAGTGCTTACTTTGGGGCTAGGCTAATTGGTGTGATTTTAAAAAAAAAATGGCAACAGGTAGACGCTGAAATATTAAAAGAATATTTAGTTAAATATTTTCTTTAAAAATAAATAAAATCAAATAAGTTCTCACACAACAGACGTGATATTTTGCCATTTCTTGCTCGAAATTATAATACAGTTTCTTACGTTGTATAGTGGTACGGAACCCTTTATGCGCAAGTCCGACTCTCACTTGACCGGTTTCTTTACTTTTAGTAGTTACTTATGGAGTTGTTGGTTTTCTAGCAATTTAAACATCATTTGACTTAAATTTGATTAGTTAAATAAATGACCGTTAAACTTTGGCGGTTCGTTAAGCACGTTAAGGCGAAAGTTAAGAATTTGACGTGGTGTAAAAGTTTTAATTGATTTAACCTATATTTCATTTAGAAAATACTTATGAAATATTGAATGTGATGTTGATTGTGTTAATAATGCCTTTAAAAAGTCTAGTTAAATTTTTTGATTTTGGTTTTTGTTCAAATTCCACGCGGACTAGGCAGCAGACAGGACCGCGGCCGCGTGGAATTTTTTCTAGTAATATTTTCTTTAGATTTAAACGACGAGCAGTTACATGCTTAGAAAATAAAAATTATAACTATAATTGCTATTTCTGACTATACTTGTAAAGGTATTCATTTGAAATTGTGGGTTACCTACAATGAGAGAAGACATGGCGCTGTCTTGCAGCTTAAGAAAGGCTAGAAATAATTTGACACGGCCACCAGGGCCGCGGTAGCATAATGGTCAGTGCATTCGCCCGGATAGCGAAGGGGGTAAAATTCTCGTGTCACAATGTTAGTTACCATACTCCTCCGAAACGACTTGACCGATTTTTATGAAATTTTATATGCATATTCCGTGGGTCTGAGAATCGGCTACTATCTATTTTTCATATCCTTAAGTGATAATGGTTGTCCACCTGTAACGTAGTTTTCTGAAACCTACAATGCGCCTTCGCGCCTAAATTCAAACTATTGGGTATTGTAACGTAGTGTTCTCTTAAGGGTTAGGAGGAATTACATCCCAGGAAATTGATAGAACACTACGTTACACACACCTAAATATTTTTTTGGACAATATTTATTTATTTATAATGTGGTATTAAAAAACACATACTACCCTAAATTTTCTCTTCTACCTGCCCCTATTTTAATGGCGGTACGTAGTTCGCTGGGTCAGCTAGTAATTAAATAAAATAAAATTTCACAGGTGCTATAAAAAACTGAATGACATACCTCCAGTGAGTTTCTGGTATGGTTTAAAATTTAGAAATTTTAGAAATTTTAACACTGTTTTGAGGCGGTTTTGATTGAAAATTATTTGAGATTCAAATTTAACGGCCCGAAACCTCCGGACTGTAAAAACAATGCAGTTTGACCAGATGCGTAGTTATGCCGTTTTGTTCGCCAGCTCCTCATATATAAAAATTACAGAGTGAGGGAGGTAAGTGAAGTTAGTAATTAAATATGATATCATAAGTATCATGACGTGATCTTAGGGGAGTCTTTGATAGGAGGACGGCCAGGAAAAGACGACGGCGCGCCCTGGCTGCGCCCGTCTCATGACCCTACCCTGGGGGTCCCTCGCTGACCGGCCACCGACGGACCCCGTGACTGCAGCCCCCCCTTGTAGTTCTGTCCTACAAAGAGGGGGGCGGCGGAGGGAGCTACACGGGCACGCCCAAGTAGCCCTCCGCAGCGGATGAGGGGCGGTACAGTGGGCACTAGGCCGCGTACTCAGCCCCCACGCGCGGGCCATCCTGCGCACGTCTGCGGGGTCCCCGCGATACCCCGGGAGACCCCTGCCGCGGAGCCCCGGCAAGGCCGGGAGGCTGCTATGTGCGGACACGTGTGAGGTCCGTTCGGCGGTGTGCCTCTTAAAGGCGTCGTCGTCTGTAAATAGTATTTTTGCCTGCGTATAAAAAAAAGGGGAGTCTGTGATAGATAGGTCTGACCAATGAATCTGCCCCACCTGATGTTAAATGACGGTGAAGTCCAGACGTGATGATAGCTGGCACAGAAGTTCTACCTCCCACACGAGCCATCCCCACTTTGCCGGGCTTTTTTTTATAACGCAGGTAAAAAATCTTTTTACAGACGACGGCGCCTTTCAGAGGCACACCGCCAATCGGACCTCACACCTGGCTCCCGCAAGTCTTACGGACCCCCCAGTGGCTGCCCACCGAGGACCCTGCAACTCTTACGGGCGCTTTACGGCATAATATCCGCTAAAAAAGTCCTGCGAATACCTTCTACACTGCTTAACGCGAAGCCACGGGGTCCCCGTTAGGGATTCTACCACGACTCCGCAACCAGCAGCTTCCCGGCCTCTCGCTCCATAACCTCTGCTATCACCTCACTCATACGTATCGCGAGGGCATCTGCCTTTGCGGGACTGTTCGGTCCAAGGACCACCAAGAGTTTGGTCCCCATCTGGCTGTTCCGGATCTTCAGTCCTCCCTCGATCCCTACTTCATGCAACTGGATTTTCTTCCGGGCCATCTCCATTACCTTCATGTAGGTGACCCCTTCCTCTTTCGCCACCTTGCCGGCCTGCATGTTGCTTCTTCACGACTCTTTTGAAGGTTGTAAGAAGAAGGGAACACGTTTTTATTTTCTTAATTATGATATAAAGAAGTGTGCAAGATTTGACGATGTGTAATTAATGTCTTCCTTAATGTGTTAGTGGTGTCCAGTACCCCTAGCACGCACCAATATCGAATTCGTATCGTTTGCGAGTCCGAAATGTCATTGTCAAATGTGTACTGATTTTTAGTTCTCGTTACGTACTTTGTGGCGCTACTGTTCAAGTTTCCATACAAAATTTGATATTGACATTTCGGTTTGCAAACTATTCGAATTCGATAATGGTTCGTGCTAGGGGTACAGTTCTATTTTTATGTATGCAAGTATAAGAGCACTTATATACAGATTGCTTCCCGCAGAATTCCTAGACCGATTTTAATACTATGGCTACTCTCTTATGGGTCACCTCCGTTTTGCTCTATGAAGGTGAACTTTAAGAGAGGTAGGGCATTGATTTTCTATTCTGAGGGAGCAATCTCCACCTTACAGAAGACTTCAGTAAAATAACACTACCTTTTGATGGTGTTGTGTTTCTGCTGGAATGAATTAGGGTTACAGGACTCCGTGAGGTATTGAGGGTTCAGGTAGACACGGTGAGAATGGCTTGAGAGAAACACCTTCAGCCGCATTATCTTTCTTTGCGATTGGACTCTACTTACGAAGTGAATTGCGGTAATTTGGTTTGTATTGTATAAAGAAAACTATTCTTTCTATCCCTATAAAAAGCTTTCGTCTAACTTGAATTTTTACGCGTTGCGTTTCGATACTTGAGATAGACTGTCACTTTATTAACAAGAGGATGCGCTGTATTAAGCGTGCTCGGCGTACTAAAAATACTCCTGTCACAAACCCGGATCGAGTAGAATTTATTCTACTAAAATTTTATTTGATGTTATAGTTGTCATTGTCACTATCGATGTGTTCGGTACATAGAAGGCGTGACGACGAATTTTGTTCAATGTGGGTACTGAATTGAACCGAAAAATATGCGTACATACTAACACGGTGTTAAAATTCTGTCACTTTTTAAATAAATATTGAAAAGCCTGCCTTTCAATATTAAGGGTGAAGCAGACAGCTAGTGGTATGGAAAATGAAGGCTAGGATTTTGGCAGAATTGGTTTATTTACACTATTTTAAAGTAATACGCAAAATAATATTAAAACAGATGACAGACAAAGACTGCGAGAACACAATAACAATTTTGATATCAAAAATCATAAATATGACAATACTTAAAAAAATTCTTAAAAAACTATAAAAACTAAATCAATCAAAAAAGGTCGGCAACAAAGGGAGTGCGCGTCACTGCACTACCGACCAATCACGCAACCAGTACTCGACGTCACTACCGAATAAGATTCAAAACAAACAGCAATTTTTATGAAAAAATATATTTTATAGTACTTACGAATGAAAAGTGATGCCGTGGGTTTTATTTTTAGTTTTTGAGCAATTTGAGCACTTTTTAAAAACACACATAGGCATTGTTTTATCATATAAACACAAAATATTAGCAATATTTCTTTTTGGCGTTTACATGTACGTCGTTTGCATGTAAGTTGTGACTAAAGCGATTAGGGTCGTGGACCACAATTCATGCGGATCACTTTTGTGAGGCTAGTGCCGTATCTACCCTTTTTGTTTTAATCTAAGGTCGGCGGTATTTTAATAAATCACAAGTTCTAGGGCCAACAATGGAAGCTAATAAATGTCCTTTTCATAGAATATTATTTTATAATAGTCAAACAGAATCGCTGAACTATTAACATAGTAACTCAAATAAGTTAAAAAAGACCTGAACCAAACACAGCTTCAGTTGTTTCTGCCTGAATGAGTTTAGGCTAATATTTTGGGTCTTAAAGTGTACCCGAGTTTGGGTGAATTGTGTATGCGAAAAAAATTAATGACGACCCGCCCTCTCACTTGCCCTCCTCGCCAAGTAGGCGACCTTCGCTTACAATATTTGACGAGTGGGCATCGGTGCACTTGAGTTAATTCAAGATAAATAATTTCAATAGAAATGTCCATTCCAGTCGATTTGTACTTTAGTAAATAAGACGGGAGTGCACGTTTCATAATACTGGAATTGCTTTCTCAAATATGATATTTTATATAACTTAATATTTATCAAGAATTAAGAATAATTTTGAACTGTTGAGAGTATATTTTGCAATAGCTAGACAAAACTTCAACGTATAACAGGTATTCTTATAGTGACATGTCTATAATTTAGTATTGCGGATGGAATTTCTTGTTAGGTTATTTTTCAGGCAGATTATATTTTTTTTTTGAAAAAAAATATAGTGTGCACGGACCATATATCTCAAGTGAAACTTCTTTTCTTAAGTAACCTAACATTAGGCGGTGCATCAAGCATAGGGGAATGGAGCAGCGCACGCATCACTCATATATATATATATACACATATATATATGTCGGATGGGCGAGCGGGATAGGCGGTTGGCCACGTGGTTCCTCTTGATCCGCCATCTTGGGGATTCGATGTTATTTTCCGAAAATGAAACTGTAGTCTAATAACCTAGCTAAAGTTTAATTTAAATCTTTAAATCACTTTACAAAATATGATATGATTACAATGATACAAATGGATTGCTTTGCGAAGCGTGGAGAGTTCTGTGCTAACGTCTGTTCACTATCGCAGCCCACGTCTAAATGCTGAATGCCCCTTCCAATTTTTTTTTTGTTTCCTCCCAGGCGGGTGAGAGGGTGAGAAATCCTCATGGACACCCTACAGCCGGCTGTAAGGTTATGTCAGACTCTTACTGACTAAAAAACACCCTTTAATCATGCTTATGGCCAGAAGGGCCTTACAAGCTTCATCTGAAGCGATCATCCCCGAGAGGGGGATGATGCGGCGCTGCGTTAGTTTAAACTAGTGCATAGTTTAAAATAACACACCCCTTCCAATGCAGCGTAGCCCCTTAAATACTACCCTTAGCATAGACCACTCCCAAGTGATGACAGCTGTCACTGTCATAACTTGACGTTTCACAAAGCAATGGTACAATGACTGAAGACATTTGTTGTCGGTTTTACGTTTCGCAGGAGCGAGTGAGACGCCATTCGCCGACATATACATATAGTCGTGTGACGCTCGTGACGCATTTCCATTTAATTATTTCCATAGGATTATTCCATTTACACTCCATCCGAAAAGAAGTTCAAAAATTTCAAAAAAATCGGCATATCAGTCTGAAATTCAAGCATTTCTACAATATTTTATTTTTATTTTTATAAATAGGTCTAACAGATAACTTACATCATCATCACCATCAACAGCCTCTCTGGAGAGGCTCAGTCTGAGTCTCTCCAATTGCACGCCACTAAGATCGATCTTACCTCTGAATGCATACAAAACACAAGACTGACACCACTCAAATCAAATTTGTAATTCGATTAACAGAGACAAAACACTGCCTGTCCAATCATATAGATTACTAGCGGCCCGCCCTCGCTTCACTTCGGTGTAGAGCTGAAGTGTAGACTACAGTTTTTATTCTCAGGCTTGTATTATACACAATGACATTCATCTATGATTTTTCTTATACCTGCAGGCAAAGTCTCAGCCCAATCGGTTTAAAATTGACAAAGTTTCATACAAACTTTCATTCCTTATTTTATCCCCTTGGGGGTAGAATAGATCAAAATCTTTTCTTAGCGGACGCCTACGTCGTAACATCTACCTGCATGCCAAATTTCAGCCCGATCGGTTCAGTGGTTTAGGCTGTGCATTGATAGATCAGTATGTCAGTCAGTTGAGTTGAGTATCACCTTTGAGTTTTATATATATATAGATAAAGGGTTAAGTTAAGAAGGCACTTAAGCCTTTCATCTCGGCTGCATCTCAAATCGTTAACACCCACCAATTTGCACCGTCCACAGATTATGTACCTAACTCTGCAATATGGCGTCAAAAGACTCATGAAATAATTTAAAATTGCTGCCTTCTTATTAGCTAAAATGCAAAAAGATGCTAAAATCAATATTGTACATTGATGAATGTAGCTCGTATAGGTAATAAAAAACGGTACAAGTTATTTTTTAAGTTTTTTAACTTGAAGAGGTAAAATGATTGGATAGCACAAAGCATGTCGATCATCAGCGCGGATAGCGGAGGGTGAGGAGTCCTTTCTGCTTCCTGGACCGCGTGGATTTTTTTCTAGTAAAATTTTGGACATAGCCCACCGAATTAGCAAACTGAAGTGGCAGTGGGCTGGTCACATTAGCCGCAGAACTGACGGCCGATGGAGCCGTAAAGTTCTTGAGTGGAGACCGCGACTCGGTAAACGTAGTGTGGGACTCCCTGAGACAAGATGGGATGATGACATTCGTAGGCTGGCTGGAGTGGGCTGGATGAGAGTGGCAGAAAATCGGGAGCAGTGGCGTGCATTAGGGGAGACCTATGTCCAGCAGTGGACGAGCATGGGTCGATGATGATGATGAAATTTTGCCTAAGTAAATACATATTGTAAAAGATAAAATTCAACTTAAAATTCTCTATTAAAATTAGATACATAACAATATTTTTTCAGTTCTACATTATTTAAAAAAGCACAACAGAAAAGTATATTACAGGTATTTCAGTATTTTTTAATTAGTGTTTTATTTAATCTCTCTAAGAATTTAGGTGCCTGTGTAATTCTCAAACACGGGTAGATTATCTGGATTTTGTTTACACCGCATTAGTCCCTTGGGACTAATTTTTACTAAAAAGCTTTTCGGAAGTTCACGAACTCGCTGGCAGTGCCTAAAATTGATCCGAAACGAGGATTATATTAAGCTTCTTTTAACAAAATGATTGGTGTCTCTGTGTTAGGTTTATCGAGTAGATATTCTGACTTAATAATTTATACCCTACTTTTTTATCGAAAAATCACATAGTATACCAATTTTTGTGGGTAATTCACACAAATTTTTCTTTTTCTTCTAGGGGATTCCCCGGATCTTAACATTATAAGCCCTAGCCCACAGATCTCTGTCATCAATTTCTCTTCTAAGTCTGGCCACTTCTTCCTGAAGAGCTGCAACCTCATTCGCCGTCTTTTCCAGACAAGACAACCCAAACAGACGTGTTTCGATGGATGAAATTCTATTTGAGAAGTTAGCTTATAAGATCATGCGCCATTTCTAAGGACTCCCGTGAACTGCTAATATCGAATTTAATGGATTTGATATCCTCTTAAAGTGTTGCCAGTGGTGCCATTTGCAGTATAATCATTTTGAATTGTTCCTATTGAATTTAAATTAGCAAAGAATAATCTATATATATTATAATTTGTATTCCTTTTGTAATAAAAGGAAAGTAACATGTATACTTGTTCATTCAGTCTTAACTGAAATACTTCATTCGTTCGTTCGTTCGTTCAAGCCCCACTCATTCGATCATTCATGCATTCACTTCACTTATAAACTTGCTTCACTTTGTATTCTGCTGTGCTAGGAGTCAGTCGTATCAGCTTCCTAGTAAAAATATATTTCACAGAATATAAGTATCATTCGTCACTGTGATTCCGTATTTTATTCCGCTCCTCTGACCTATAAAATCTACAGTTCCTTCATTTTTTCCAATTGCGCCGGCATCGGAGAGCTCGGAGCTATGGGAGGTACAGGGCTAGCCTTGCACTTGGGGCAGCGCCAGATGTTCTTCCTATCACCCAATTTCCGAATCCGCTCTTCTTTACCCCAGCACAGGCATAGTCGTATTGGTTTTTACAAGCACTACAGACTGTTCCGTCACTGTATTCAACACCGCAGCCGTGGCATGTAATCATTGCGTATTTAACACTTGGAGAAACACTGGAAAGTATGGATCAATGAGTAAGTGTCGCCGGACACGGGCTACCGACCACAACCACAAAACGCCGCCACCGGCATATTTCTTGTAGTTTTCATACATTTTATATGGACTCGCCATACATGGTACGTCGGTGGCCGCCACACGCTACAAATCGTCGTTGCTCGCTTCTTGTGGCCCGCACCGACCACTTAATGCGTCGATACAAAGCACATAACAGCTTGTTTTTAAAAAGGTTTTGACTAGTAATTGTTTCGCTCAACAAACGTACAGTATCTTCATTTTGCACTGTTAAAGAAATCATAACAATAATTAAATAATCGTGTGCATAATTGTGACCTCGTTATTACCGGTAGTAAAGAAAACTGTGTCATGTTTTGTTGGTTGCGCATCAGTGAAAATGATCAGTGAATAATTGATAATTTGTAGTTGCTTAGGATTGTCTCCGCGAGCGAGTGGCACTTTTGACCGGCGATAAAACTATCAGACTGCACAGTCACTCCCCGCTGCTCGCCAACTCGTTTCTAGTTAATAGCTCTACTCGCTTCTCGTTTATCGTCGGCAGTGGAACAAGAGACTAATCGTTATCGTTCAAACTCTTTTTTTTAATGGACAGTAGACCATTTAACAGGAGCGCTAAGACCGAGCGTTCCTTTCCTGCCACGCCGCCCCCTGGGTCCTAGGCGAAAACACTGACTCAGAGAAATATCGCAGTTGAAGTTATTTCGACTCCGGAAATACAGACCTGGATGACGACGATATATAATAAATAAATGATGTTTGTAACATAGCTATATAGTAGGTAAACTTAAATCAGAGCAAAATCTCCGAATCCATAATTTATGCAGAAAAGTTAGCCACGACACATCCCAAATGGCAGTCCAATATCAATCGCTCAAGCTAAGAACTGTTCAATCCCATGGCACTAAACAATCTCTGGAGGATCAACTTGATCTATCTCAACGACTACAGAAGCTCAAGACGAGATTGATGAAAAAATCAAACCTGCAGCAAGCTCCTTTGCCGATATGGTAAAGAAAGGGGCGAACAATTATATAAAGCCGATATATACGAGTTCAGTTACCATTTACCCCAATGACAAGCTTAAGTTCAGTGAAGAGACCAAATCGTTGGTGCAAAAGATTATTTCTCCTGAACAGATAAAGCTACATGTGAGAGGCCTTCGAAAAACTAAAAATGGTGGCGTTATAATAAGCACTGATTCCAAAGACGATATCGCCAAACTAAAACAGTCAAATCAAATTCAGGCCTGACCATTAACGAGCCCCCTAAACGAAAGCCCAGAGTAGTAATTATGGGTGTTCCTTCAGCCATGCAGGAAAAACAAGTTTTTAGCAATTTATATCATCAGAGTCTGTCCGATAAAATGCAGAAAATAGATTTCGACACATTTCTAAATGAAATTAGATTAAGCCATAAATCGGGCAGAAAAAACGCCGAGACATGCAATTACATTGTTGAAGTGTCAGCTGTCATACGCAGTGCAAAGATAGTAGTAATTACCGGTGTTTCTTCAGCCATGCAGGAAAAACAAGTTTTTAGCTGTTTATATCATCAGAGTCTGGCCGATAAACTGCAGAAAATGGATTTCGACACATTTCTAAATGAAATTAAATTTAGCCATAAATCGGGAAGAAAAAACGCCGAGACATGCAATTACATTGTTGAAGTGTCAGCTGTCATACGCAGAGCAATGATAGTAGTAATTATCGGTGTTTCTTCAGCCATGCAGGAAAAACAAGTTTTTAGCTGTTTATATCATCAGAGACTGGCCGATAAACTGCAGAAAATAGATTTCGACACATTTCTAAATGAAGTTGGATTAAGCCATAAATCGGGCAGAAAAGACGCCGAGACATGCAATTACATTGTTGAAGTGTCAGCTGTCATACGCAGAGCAATAATAAGCGTAGGTAAGCGATAGAGTTTATGTGAACCCTGTCAGAGACTTCACTTTGGTTACGCGTTGTTATAAATGCCAGCAGTATGGTCACGCAGCCAAGTCATGTCGTGAAATAACTCACACCTGCGGCCATTGTGGAGAAGATGGGCACTCAATACAAGAATGTACAAAGAAGAATAGTCAACCAAAATGTGCTACTTGCTTGCGCTTCAAAAAACCTAGCAGCCATACCACAGGTTCAGCAGAATGTCCGGCAAAGCTAATGGCAGAAAAAAGATACATCAATTCAATTGATTATGTGGTCACCTAAAAGCGAGAAAGTTATAAACGTAATAAAATAAATTATGTACTTTCTAGTTTTTCTTTATTCTATTTAATTTGGGTAAATTTGATTTGATTTGAATATAAATACATTCCGTGTAAACAACAGAGATGCATATATGAATAGACCATTACTGACTATTCACACTGCCGACGAGAACTCTCTTCACTAGTTTGTCGCTGCGCAGCAAGAGTTGTATCAAAGATTATACTCGCCCAGCGATACTGGCTTCCCAATGCTCGCTTATCTCAAAACGCGCGCGCGTGCATTTTTGCTCAGACTGCACAGTCGCTCCCCGCTGCTCGGAAACTCGTTTCTAGTTAATAGCTCAATAGCTCTACTCTCTTCTCGTTCATCGTCGGCGGTGGAACAAGAGCCTAATCGTTATCATTTAAACGAACAAAAAAATATCGAGCTAGTACTAGGTTTCATAGTCACTAGACCGAAAGGGTCTCAATCCTTGTTATGTAAAGTAAGTATACGTACGTGCTTGACAACTCGTTTACCCTTTAAAACGTAGACTAATATCGGCTCCCGCTTCGTAATTCAAATTTGTTGTGTGTGTTGAGGTCGCAATGGCTGAAGTAAGAGAGGACACGGTTTTTCCCCCAGACACACTTAACTGTCAAAGTCCATTATAATTTGATTGATATTCAGGTAGAATTTTGTGTTCTTCGAGGTATTTAGCAAGCTGATCGCAAACTATCCTCTTCAATACCTGGGATGAGCAAAGTAGAAGGCTTATAGGACGTAGATCTGATATTGATGAGGGCTGACTATTCTTTGGGAGAGGCTTAATGACAGCTGTCTTCCATATTTCTGGGTAAATATCTTCGTCTATTGATTTATTTATTAGTGAAATTATAGTGCCCAATGAATGCGGTAACATCATATACCATCATCTCCTTGTGCATTCGATTTTAGCCTCTTTATAGTTTTTTTTCAAATTTCTAATCCTTTATTGCACCGTGTTGTTACATTGATCTTAGATAGCTTATAATTAATAGATACAAACATGACCCTGCATTGCAAATACTAAACAAATATAAACATTTTCTTAACATTATGTACGTATTCTATATTAACATTATTTATTGATTGTCACTATTTAAAAATTATCATTATTCACTAATTAACATTATTAATTATTAACATTATTCGCCTCTTTATTGCTTTTTACACTTGATCATCACCCACAGTGTGCAGTGAGAAAACTGAGTCGCAACCTCAGTGATGCTCCAAGTATAAAAGAATTGAAATAGTTACATTATCTTTGCCTGCTACATTTGAAAAGTGCAGATTGATTTCATCAGGATTGTCAAAGAATGGTGGTAGCTCTTGGTCACTTTTTTTGTCTGGAAGCTCATTTGATTTAAGGTTCCTCCATAGTTGTTCGGAATTATTTTAATGTGTATTTATAATATGTTCATTAAAAAAACAACTCTTCTCACACTCAATTGCAGCAATCACAAGACATTTCATATTTTTGTAGTTTTCTTTTAGTATTTCCGTTTTGTGAATCTTGTATTTGCTATGGTAGTGATCTCGGAAACGCATCATTGATCTCACAGTGTCTGTAAGCCATTTGTTTACACTTTCGCGTTGTATTGGGGCATGTAAATCGTAAATCACTCTGACATAATGAGTGAATATTTTTGCTAGGGATTCGACACTATCTATGTTCCTTAAACTATCCCAGTTTAGTAATGTTATGGTAGTTCGGCCACTACCATTGCGTGCCCACCTAGGTCTGGAAAATGCCTCACCTTGACCCCGAGAGCCTTCATATCGGATCACACAACGGCAACCAAACTGCCATTGTGATCTGTGATCTGTGAAATGTGTGTCTGTTTTAAGTCTTTGCTGTGTAGTAACTGTATGAAAAGTTTACACTTAATAGTATTGCTCCTAGAACGTTGACCTTTGACCTTCGGTGTGAACTTGTGACGTCACGCGAATATCACTTTTAGCCCCGGCATCCCACCCTTGATCCGTATTTTAATTAACCAAACATTTCGACGCTAAAATTATTACTTCAAACATATACTTACTTACTCATGTAAATTTAGTTTTCAGGGAAGTGTACCGTAAAATATTTGAAGTGTTAATATTATGTATGTATGAAGATACACTTTAAGTTAGGGAATAAAATCATAGATTATATTCTCTTTTGAAATATAGAAAATGAAATGCCGGTCAATCAGAATTGTATATTCTCGCGTTGACGCAAAGAAGCCTGTAGTTGTACTGTTTATGGACATGTCAAAGGCATTCGATTTTGTTGACTTTAACATATTGCTAGGTAAACTTGAAAGATATGGCCTACGAGGCAATGATTTAGATTTATTGAGATCTTTTCTAAGTGATAGAACTCAAGACACAGTTATTGACCATATTACTTTCTTTTACTTTATGTTTACTCCTAGAAAGATTTCCTTTGGAGTGCCCCAGGGAGCCTCAGTTTTTTTTATCATAAATAAACGACATTACTTCATCCATTGGAGTTCAAATGATATTATTTGCCGATGATTACACAATTATATTTAATGGTCATAGTTTAGTAAATTCGAGTTTGACATCCTTAATTAAATGGTTACTATAAAGAATAGAAAATAAAACCACAGCGTACACCTTGAGTAACGACAGAAAAAAGCAAGCGTTGTATTTAATTACAACCAAATTAAATTTACAAATATATTCAAAAACACCTTCAATAAAAAAGTTAATTTAGTTCTCCTCTAGCTCAACAGATGGCGTTAGTAGTACACAAAACTTTAATTAGATACGATGTTTTAAAAGATTTTTAGAAGAGTTTATTTAACAAATAATTATTTATATTTTCCTTTCCTAACCTATTAGTAATCAAAGCACAGACTCAGAAATGCGTCACCTACAGTTACAAAATAATAATCTTGTTATAAACTTGTAAAAGACCAAATTAATACAGTTTAAACATCGGAAACATCTCTTATCTATTAGACAAGTCCGTCCGTCTGTCTGTGGTGCTGTTTCAGCGGCCAAACTGTAAAAGATAGATAAAGAGAATATTTAAGTTAAAAGTTAAGAATAGTCTGATAAACTACAAACCGGATTTGAGCAACGTAGCACTTCCGGTTTTCGAGAAATCACGAATTTCAAACGAAACCACACAAAATCTCCGAAGTTCTCAATTAATTAAATACATTTTTTTTTTAAATCAGGTTTTGGTGAACATTAGGTTCACTGGTTTGCTAGTAAATTTTATAATGACCGAATAATGCACAACGGTAAAGATTTCGAACTAACCTCAACTACAGTACTCCAAGGGTTTATAAATCAACGTTGGAAATGGAAAACGCATATTGATTTCATTTGCAAGAAAGTTTCCCAACACTTAAAGCCTGTTTCTCCTATCAAAAAAGGTTGGTTCTTCGACTTAATTAACAGCTTATCACGGTTTTGTAGCTTTCAAATTGGGTCAGTTTTTAAATGCCAAAAGAGGTGTATTGAGAAGAACGGACATTTGCAGACTATATATTAAGGATGTAAAATTTTTGTATATATATATTGGTATGATTCATCAAACAAACCCAAAATTTTTACTAGAAAAAATCCACGCGGACCAGGCAGCGGACGGTACTGCGGACGGTACCCGCACCCTTCGCAATCCGACCGAATGCACTGACCAATTATGCTATCACGGCCCTGATGGCCGCATCGAAATTTTCCTAGCCTTAAGCTGAAAAGCAGCGCCATCTCTTGGCATTGTAGGTAACCCACAATGTCAAATAAATACTTTTTAAAGTATTAAACATTTGAAAGAAGAAATAGCAATTATAGTTATGTTTTTATTTTTTTAAGCATTTAACTGCTAGATGTTTAAAACTAAAGAAAACTTTTTACTAAAAAAAATCCACGCGGACCAGGCAGCGGACGGGACTCGAACCAGCATCCTCCGCAATCCGGGCGAATGCACTTGAATGCACCAATTATAATAATATGCTACCACGGCAAATGTTGAGGCCACGGCAACACCCCATGTTGAGGAGCTCGATTGCGCAAGTGGTCAGAGCATTCGGCTGCGATCGTTGAAGTTAAGCGACTTTCGCAGTGGTCGGTCATTGGATGGGTGACCAAAAATTTACTATCTTGAGTTCCTCCGTGCTTCGGAAGGCACGTTAAGCCGTTGGTCCCGGCTGCATCTGCAGTCGTTAGCACCCGCCAATCTGCACTGGGCCCGCGTGGTGGGTCATGGCCCAATCTCCCTATGCCATCCGTAGGGAAGGCCTGTGCCCTAGCAGTGGGGACATTAATAGGCTGATGATAATAATGATGATGACCGCAAATGTGTTGAAAAACGTTGTATGACATTCGTGCAGTATCGATATTCACATCCTAGTGACTACAGTGGCATTCACATTTGAATCGTCTACTGGTTTGTAAAAACCATTTTACCGCACTACTATCATAAATAAATTATTTCAAATCGGACAAGTAGTTCCTGAAATTAGCACAAAAATCATTTATTCGGTCTAGGCTGTTACAAGCACTTGTGAAGGTCAAGAAGCTACGCTATCACACCATAAATAAATATAAACAGGTTAAAAAGTTGTTTATATATACTTCACAGGAGGACTTTTAAATCTAATGCAATTCAGCCGTAACCTGCGAACTTTTATTTTTGCTTATTAACAATACAAACTCAGATAATTAATTACACTGAAGTGTAAATTTTGATACTATTACAGGAGTTCTGTTTAAGAAAACTTAGTAAACATTATTTGCAAGATCTAATTAGTATTAAAAAAATCCGTAGCTTATCTTTATTCGGTTTTTTTTTTTCAGAATCTACCTTTATTCATTCATACCTGCAATTATTTTTGAAGTGAAAACTTCGTTAGCGGCGTTGTACACTTTTTTTGTATGGGTAATAAATGTTAAACTCGTGTCAGGTTAAACACGTGGGCTGATCGCATCATGACACACAATAAAATTGGAAAGGATGTTGGCTTTCAATATATTGGACTAAACATAGTAATGTTTTATTTTATCGTATTATAATAATAATTCTCTATCTAGGACGTCCACGTGGCTGATTTATTGCGAAGAAAATGCATTTTTTTTACAATAGATGTCGCTAGGTGCGCTTAAATGTGATTCATGTAAGTTGATTTTTCTGAGAGATAAACTTTTTTAATGTAATATAAATTGTCATGTTTGTGTACGATAGCGCAATAAATAAATATTGTATTCTACTACATACATGATAGTACTTTTATACTCAAAATTAAAGCAATTCGTACAAAATTATTCCCTAACCATTCCAAAATATCAAAAATGCACAACGTTAATATTCAAATTTTCACTTCTGCCGGCACTCCCGGAGTGCAACCCGTCGTTTTTTTTTCAGGAATCCTACTGATATTTTATATTTTTCTCAGATAGAAAGCTATAAGTACCAAATAAACAAATACCTATTATTTGTATGTTTGTTATTCTTGCAAGCAATAACGGCACGCGGATTTAGATGTTTTTTTTTTATTTATTGTAAGAAAAGTATTGATTAGGATACTTTACATCATAATCATCGTCAGCCTATTAATTTCCTCACTGCTGGGGCACAGCCCTTCCCTATGGATGGAATAGGGAGATTGGGCGATGACCCACCACGCGGGCCCAGTGCGGATTGGCAGGTGCTAACGGCTTAACGTGCCTTCCGTAGCACGGAGGAACTCAAGATAGAAGATTTTTGGTCACCCATCCAATGACCAACCACGGCGAAAGTAGCTTAGAAGAGATTGCTGTTTAGCAATAAGGCTGCCTATTGTGGATTCTTTATTATTATTTAATTTTCATACCTACGCTCGGCAGTCGCGTTAGGATTGTCAACTTTTTTTTTATAGCGAGGCAGGCAAATGACTGTACCCAACCTTTTTTTTTTAATTATACGCTGCTTTATGCGAAGTCGCGGGGTCCCCGTTTAGGGATTCTTCCGCGACTCTGCACCCAGCAGCTTCCCGGCCTCGCCGGGGTTCCACGGCAGGGGTCTCCCGAGGTATTACGGGGACCCCGCAGACGTGTGCAGGATGGCCCGCGCGTGGGGGCTGGGTTCGCGGCCTAGTGCCCACCGTACCGCCCCTCGTCCGCTGCGGAGGTCTACTCGGGCGCACCTTCCTTTTCGAACCCGTTGCCTCCCGGTCCGAAGTGTATTTCCCCTACCTCCACCCTGCAGGCCTGGCAGCCCCCCTTTTCCACCACCGCCTGCACCAGCTCCCCCGTCGTGATACTCCCGTGTGTATAGAAGTTTAACTTCCAGTGACCAGTTATAATTAGATTTTTTTTGTTTGCTTGCGAATTTTCGCAAGAAACTTCACAGACGCGTGTCTCAAGTGGATGGATCCCGAACTTGTACTGGTCCCAAGCAATCCGAGATAGCTTGTCATGTTCATGAGCGGTATGCATATGTGTGCTTGCTCGAGCGTACTTTGTATGTAGATTACCTTCTGTACTGTCGATTTTGAGATTGGAAGCTGCCAAATAGCATCTCAGAAATAGTCAATAGGTACTTACATTGAATCTTTCTTTGACTTAGTTGACAGATTAACGCTTTTTTATTTTGTTTTGCCCTTTTTGGAAGGCAAAGGTCAAGCCATAAAGTTTTGTCATTTATAGTATTTGCTTCATTGATAAAGGTGAAGAAGGCTTTCTATGATTCAATAGCAGACTTTTACCTTTTTTTTTTAATACTTAATCTGTGACTATCATTAATTCCGTGCATCCCCTTTCCGATCGACTCTGTTTAGGTTTTGGTGGTCAGTACGAAATTAAAGCAGAATCAAATCAGTTGTGATTGAGAACTGAATCGATATTTTGGTCGATCGCAGTAATAAAAAACAAAACTCTTTTCTGACCAGAAAAAATATGTCGTTGTAAATTAATGATTCGCGTGAATACTGAAAATTACCAGGTAGAATTTCAATCCACGAGAAAAATTGAATTGTTGGAACTGAAAAAAAAATATTTAAAAAAATCAATTAAGTAATAGTTAAATTGTACGTCTCAAGGTATGTCCTAGTGAAATAAAAAGCAATTAATAACGCCACAGCACAGCGCGCCGTGGGAACGGAATTCATTCCAGGCTCAAGCTTTTGGAGGGTAAAATTAATTTATTCTCCGCAGAAGCCCGGACACCGAGCACAACAATATATTGTGGATTAATTATTTTTGTTTTGTCGTTTCCGTGAATTATGGTAACGGCTCGAGTTTCACCGTGAGTTGTTTGCAAATTATTTGCGCCTTTACTAATTTAACCTTTGCCTTTGGCCAAGATATTTATGTGAAAGTTTATTTAGTTAATCCCACTGAAACTAACAGCGGAAGAAATATGTTTTATGGTTGGTGCTCGAAATATTCCCATGTGGGGATGAAACTTTTTTTTTCTATGACGGAGAGAAAAAATGCATTATATCCACGAAAATGACCAACGCCGTGTTGGTTTGCAGTGAACAAAGCCTCGTGACGCAGGTAATAGGCTAGTTGAACCTGTTTGGAAAAAGGTTTTAAATGGTTTCTATTAGACTGAAAAAAAAAGGATTTTTTGAGACCCAGAAAGCTACAAATCTTTAATTTTAAAATAGACTTTTCATGGACATACAAAAACGCTGTCGGCCATTTTAGTCTATAGATTATCTATGCTATGACGTCAACTGTAGTAAACAAAAACTCGTAAGCACGTAGAAAATAACTTATCTAAGTCTATAATAAAAAAAACATGATTTCTAATAAATACCACGAAAAATAAAGTAATTATCATTATTGTATTGTACGAGAATATAAAAACACATCCTTGAAGACTCCAGGAAAGTTGTGGATTAAAGTGCCGAAAGAAATTAACCTACGCAACTTTATTACGCTCATTCATATGTTGTATCAGTTTTATGTTTATTACTACATTGTAATACTAAATGCACTGTACTTACATAGATGCCTTGTCGTTTCTCTGCTCCGTAGAGCAGAAATCGGGGTTTAGTGCAAAATTCACCAACCATCAATGCGTCAATTCTTGGCAGATTTGTGCTTTCTGCTTTCACAAAGCCGGCATCCATAATTAGTTTTGTCAAAAAAAAAACAGTAAACGGAAACTTTTCTAAAGCTAAAAGTGTTTTAAGATAAATTTAGTCAGACGAAAGAATCCACCCACAGTAACACGCTAATGACATTAAGTTGTTTACTACAAGAGACGTCACAATCATGGCGGATGTGGCGAACAGCGTTTTTAAAAAATATAGTTTTTTTTAAATTAAATTTCATTTTACAGCAATGTTCTGCTTTTATGAAATGAAATCGATATATTTAGGTTCCTTTGACCAAATACTTTTAGAAATAAACCTTTATTTAATAATATTCGACATGAGTCAATGCCTATTGCGTCATTCCACCAGCGGCGATTTTTTTTTTTTTTTTGTTTCCTCCCAGGCGGGGGAGAGGGTGAGAAATCCTCATGGATACCCTACAGCCGGCTGTAAGGTTATGTCAGACTCTTACTGACTAAAAAACACCCTTAATTCATGCTTATGGCCAGAAGGGCCTTACAAGCTTCATCTGAAGCGATCACCCCCCGAGAGGGGGATGATGCGGCGCTGCGTTAGTTTAAACTAGTGCATAGTTTAAAATAACGCAAAATGCGCTTAGAGGACAAGTGCACTCAGATGTGCACTTGAAACGGGAGGGGACTGAGAGGGATCGAACCTCTCTGTGTCGGGGGGGGGGGGGGGGACTCATCGCGGGTGTTGGATCCTCAGCGGCCAAGAGGGCCGCGAGATCGCGCGTGAGTTTATTGTGTGTGGCTGTGAGTGCGTGTTTGGGCCTGCGGGGTCTGAATCGAGATGGAGTGTGTGGAGCGTATCCCGACGCCGATCTAATGAGTGTGTTAGAGTGCTCTTCTGCAGCTTTGAAGAACCGTTCCGAGCACTCTGTGAGGTGTGTTTGAATTGTGTCGAGTTGAAGGTCCCTGTGGAGGTCCGCGTTGCGGACGTACCACGGGGCCCCTGTGGCTATGCGGCAGAAGCGATTTTGAAGCACTTGAAGTTTGTTCAAAATCGCTTCGTCCGCGTGTGCGAACACTGGTGACGCGTAAGTGAGGACCGGGCGTATGCAAACTTTGTAAAGCGTTCGCTTGTTACGAAGTGACATTTTGCTGTATTTACCGAGCATCGGGTGGAGGCGGCTCATATAAAAGCGCGCGTTCGCGACTACGCGTGTGATGTGTGCACGGAAGGTGAGTTTTTTGTCTAGTGTGATCCCTAGGTATTTGACTGTGCGGTGCCACGGTATTGCTATGCCTTGCATTCGCAGAGACCGCGCACCGTGTTGTATGGTTTTGGTGCGGCGTTTGGGATCGAAGCAAATGGCCGAACTTTTGTCCGGATTTACGTCGATTCTCCAATCGCGGAACCAATTCCCAAGTGTTGTGATTGCCGGTTGGAGCTTGGCTATGATTTGATTGGTACTGGCTCCCCTAGAGTAGAGGGCCGTGTCGTCCGCGAAGAGAGCGAGCTCGACACCCTTGGTCTGAGGGATGTCATTGGTGTACGCTGTGTATAGCAGGGGGGAGAGAGCGGACCCCTGCGGTACACCGGCTCGTAGTGGGCGGGGCGTTGATAGTGAACCTTCGTATCTATAGCGGAAGGTGCGGTTTGATAGAAAAGAGGCTACTAACCTAACTAGGCGGTCAGGTAACTCTAATTGATATAATTTAAAGATTAATCCGTCGTGCCAAACCTTGTCGAAGGCTTTGGCGACGTCGAAGAAGACTGCAATAGTTTTATATTTATTAAGTTGGAAGCCGCTTAGGGCGTGCTCCACTATGCGATGGATCTGTTGGGGGCAGGAGTGTTTGGCTCTGAAGCCGAATTGGTGGTCAATGATAATAGGATCGGATGGTGATAGGAGGTGCTCTCTTAGTCTGGTCAGTATGGTTTTTTCGAAAAGTTTCGCCATTGCCTTGAGGAGGCTAATAGGGCGATGGCTACTGGGGAGGTGCGCGGGTTTTCCGGGTTTGGGGATGCCTATCACTATTGCTTCTTACCAGGCGGCTGGGAAGTAGCACAGATCAAAACATGCGTTAAAGAGAATTGCAAGCAAGGTTAGCATTTGGATGGGAAAATGCTTGAGCGCCTTGTTAGAGATGCCGTCGGCGCCCGGGGCCTTGCGTTGCTTAAAGTTTCTAATGGTCTGTCTGAGTTCGTCTGTCGTGACGGGGTCTAGGGGGTTGTCAATGAGTGGAAGGGCGGCCCGCCGGCGGACCTCCTCCTCCACTCCGCGAATATGTTGCGGGTTAGTTTCCTGCGTACTAGGCGTGCATTGCGCCGCTATGCTGTCTGCAAAACACTCAGATTTTTCGTCGTCTTCGAAGGCGACGGTGCCGTCGGGGCGAGTGAGCGGGGGGGTGTGAGTGGTGACGTCGCTACGGAGCGCTTTCGCGATTCTATAGTACGCAAGATGGGATGGGGTAATGTCCGCCATGAGTTCCTCCCAACGGGAGTGTCTCAGAGCGGCTAATTGGGACCTAACTTGTCGCTGAAGGCGATTAGCTGTAGCCCTATACTCGGGGGTGGGGTATAATTTGGCTCTCCGGAGAGCGGCGTTTTTGGCTTGGATTAGGTTCCGGATGGCCAGCGGGAGCTTGGGCTTTGGCAGCTCAACCTCCCGCGAGTTCTCCTTCGCCTTCTCGGTCACCAGTAAAGTTAAAGACTCTATAGTTTCGTCAATCTTGTCGGTGCTGTCGAGACTGTCCGGTGAGTTAGGGAACGGGGACTCGGGGGAGTCTAAAGCGGTCTCGAGAGCGGAGCGGTATCCGTCCCAGTTGGTGAATAGCCTCTTAGGGGGCGCGGGGGCGTCTAGTGGGTCTTGGGGACCTAGAACTAGAGACACCGGTCTGTGATCTGACCCCAGGTCGTCGAGTGTTTCGATCGAGCTGAGGCGAAGCGACATGTTTTTAAGGATCGCGAAGTCCAGGACGTCGGGTCGGTTTTGTACATTGTCTGGGTAGTGGGTGGGCGCGTAGGGACATATGACATCATAGCCAAGCTCCTCGGTGATGTGTAGTAATCTGCGGCCAGAGGTGGTGGTGGTCTCGCATGTCCAGTCGGTGTGTTTGGAGTTAAAGTCTGTTTAGTTAAAGGTGTGTTTTGGGGGATAAAGCCGAGCGCGTCCGTGGGCTTTAGCTCTAGATACCCACACGTGTCCCCTGGGTAGCGCCAAATGCTCGGCACATCACCGGTGGTAGGTTTCGACCGTGGCTGGTAACCACCCTCTAGGCAAAGCCGAGCCGCCAAACGACTTTCATCGTGTTTCGGCTCGATGCCTGGTGTTGCCGTTTTTAGGGGGGGAGTCCGAGCAGTTGCGATGTACAGCTTGCCGGCTTCGGTGTTGCGTGATTGCTGCGCTGGGTGGCTGATCGCGGAGGGTAGCGGGATCCTAAGCACGGTTCTCCGCTGGCCGACCGCAGGTAGTAGGGGGCCCAAGTAGTAGGAAAGCCACCTACGAAAGGCTGCCCCGCCAACTCGCGAAAAATCCCAAGGTGCGCCATCGTGCCGGTTGGCGACCGGATGCGAGGGCCCGATGGACACTTTTGGGGGGGTTAGGGCGTCCCCGCGCGCTCCAGCTCAGTCACCCGTCAGTGTGGCGTCATAACTGCATCGCTTGGCAGTAGCTTAGCAGAGTCTCGCTCATCTGTCCCCTTCCTGCCTGTTCACTCTCTACTTATGAAAAAAAAATATGAACGTCAAAAGAAAGAAACTGGTGAAACAGCGGATGCACTCCCTCGCATTAAAAGTGCACCTTGCTAACGTCCGAGGATTGCACTCAAATATCGATAGTGTCCATCACCACCTTGAGACCGATAAACCACATCTGCTGTTCCTCACGGAGACTCAAATAAGATGCCCGACTGACGCAGCTTACTTGCATTACCCAGGTTACATCCTGGAGCACAATTTTAAATCGCGCGCTGGCACCTGCGTGTATGCTCGTGATGACATCTGCTGCCAACGTCTCCGCAACCTTGAGGATCCCAGTTTCTCTACATTATGGGTGCTGGTGAACACAGGTATAGAGCAAATACTCTATGCCAGTGTTTATCGGTCGCACACAGAGAACATGGAGACAACCAGGTTTTTTCAGTACCTCAGCGCCTCCGCTGAAACAGCCCAGCAAAGGTACCCGAGTGCGCAGCTAGTCGTTCTGGGGGACTTTAACGCACACCACCATGAGTGGTTGTTCCCGTTCCAGAAAACCGACCATGCCGGGAGATTAGCGCACACATTTGCTATGTCGCTAGGTCTCTCCCAGCTTGTGAAGGGCGCTACACGTGTACCCGATATTGATAGCCACACACCAAACTGCCTGGACCTTCTGCTGTCAACAGACCCGGACCGTTACCAGGTGGTAATTTCGTCTCCTCTAGGGAGTTCCGACCACTGTCTGGTGAAGTCCGTATCAGTCTACTCTCCAAGCGACCCGGAACCTATCGGAACTAGGCGTGTTTGGCGATATGGTTCAGCAGACTGGGATGAGATGCGGCATTTCTTTGCATCTTATCCTTGGCGTCGCACCTGCTTTTCTTCGGACGACCCGACTTGCTGCGCGGATGCCATTGCTGACGTGGTGCGTCAGGCTATGGAGTACTTTATTCCATATTCTGACGTACCACGCCGGTTTAGCGCCCGCCCTTGGTTTGACGCGGACTGTGCTAAAGCAGAGGCGCTTAAGCATTTTGCGTATCGCTCCTGGGCGGATGCTCGAGCCCGCAAATCACCAAATGTTCGAAGTCTGAAGAAGGCCTTTAACAGTGCCGCCAAGTCCTGTAAAGGTGTTCTCCGCAAGGCCCGCTTCGATCACATTGGCCGTATAGGAGCCAAATTAGCCTCCTTTCCATCCGGAAGCAAGGCTTTCTGGTCCCTAGCCAAAACAGTCGAAGCCAATTTTTGCCGGTCGTCGCTGCCGCCTTTAATTAAACCTGACGGATCGCTGGCTCACACCTCCAAAGAGAAGGCTGACTTGTTTGCCTCTATATTTGCGAATAACTCACAGCTAGATGCTGCTGGCGTAAACCCACCTAAGCTTCCTCAGTGTTCTTCTGCCATGTTGGAAGTTCGCATCCATCAGAAAGAGGTACTAAAAACGCTAAGCACTCTAGACGTGAATAAAGCCAGTGGGCCCGATGGCATTCCAGCTATTGTCCTGCGGAATTGTGCCCCTGAGTTGTCTCCTATTCTGACTCGCCTATATCGCTTATCCCTTGAGATTGGCCAAGTTCCGAAAACCTGGAAGCTTGCCAATGTCCAGCCAGTGCCCAAAAAGGGTAGTCGTGCCGACCCTGCCAACTATCGACCTATTGCAATCACCTCCATACTCTGTAAGATTATGGAGCGTGTATTGAACAACCGTCTCCTCGCTTACCTCGAAGATAACGATCTCCTCAGTGACTGCCAATTCGGTTTCCGCCGTGGGCGATCTACTGGGGATCTTCTTGTGTATGCTACCCACTTATGGAGTGAAGCCATAGAGAAACGCGGCGAAGCTCTCGCCGTTTCTCTTGATATTTCTAAGGCTTTTGACAGGGTCTGGCATGCAAGTCTCATTGGCAAGCTTCCTTCATATGGAATCGCTGTCGGACTTTGCAACTGGATTGCAGATTTTCTGAGGGGCAGCTCGATACGAGTGGTCATTAATGGCACATCGTCGGATCTGCTTGGTATTAATGCCGGTGTCCCTCAGGGATCTGTCCTCTCCGCAACTCTATTCTTGCTGCACATCAATGATCTGCTCCTAACTCCTGGTATCTTTGGGTATGCAGATGACAGCACAGTTTCGGGGAGATATCTGCCTGATGTGAAGTCTGATGCAGATGTCCGATCATTAAGGGAGGCGATGGTGGAGGGAGTGAATGCAACCCTGGAAGCTGTTTCCCTCTGGGGTGAAGCCAACTTGGTTGGATTCAATCCCTCTAAAACACAGGCCTGTCTCTTCTCGACGAAACGGAGTCCATTCCATCTAACTCCGACTTTCCGAAATGTCTCCGTGCCGGTTAAAGACCATCTCGAGCTCTTGGGTATGGACATCTCATCCAGCCTCAATTTCGGTCCCTACATCGAGTCCATTGCTAAAACCGCTGCCAGAAAACTTGGAATACTTTCTAAGGTCAGGCGATATTTTACATCTGAGCAGCTCCTTAACCTTTACCGAGCCCAAGTTCGCTCCTGCTTGGAGTACTGTTGTCACCTTTGGGACGGATCTGCTCGGTATCAGCTGGATGCACTGGACTCGGTGGAACACCGTGCGAAGAGACTCATAGGCAATGACGCTCTCGTTGAGGCTAATCTTCAGAGCCTCCACCACCGAAGACGTGTAGCTTGCCTTTCGGTGTTTTATCGGTTACATTTCGGAGAGTGTGCGGAGGTATTACATAATTTGATCCCCCCTTCCCCTTTCCACCACCGGACGACCAGGCGCGGCGAGGGCTTCCACCCTTATGTTGTCGAAGTTCCTCCTATTCGCACGAAGCGATTTGCTTCGGCCTTCATTATACGAACGGCTAGGGAGTGGAACTCCTTGCCGAGGTCTGTTTTCCCGGACCAATATAACCTGGACATCTTCAAGGCCAGAGTGAACAGGCATCTTCTAGGCAGGCGTGTACCATCCTAGGCCTCATCATCGCTTTCCATCAGGTGAGATTGTAGTCAAACGCATTGCCTATTTTGCATAAAAAAAAAAAAAAAAAAAAAAAAAGTCACCGAACATTATGACTGATGTACCTAGTGAAGTGAGTGTTTCGAAGTCTGCGCGGTGAGGGTGTGTACCTGATCTAATGTAGACTGAGGCGATGATTAAGGACTGGTGTCCTGTCATCGCCAGCCTACAGATGGTGGCTTCCATGTTTGTGAGCGCGGGAGTGGGTATAGGTGTGTAGTGTAAATTGCGTCTATAGTAAATTGCGGTGCCGCCGCGCGCGTTGGCACCGTCGTTCCGGATTAATTTATACTTAGGGATCGACAGCCCCTTCATTTGAGTTGGTTTGAGCCAAGTCTCCTGAAGGAGCAGAAAGTCGGGTTCCCTATCTTGCAAAAATAATTTAATTTCGTTAAGGTTGGACTTTAAGCTGCGCGTATTAAATGACACAAGCGAAGCGCCTTTCGGCTTGGTACGCCCGGGGTTTAGTTGAGTGATTGTTATGTTAGTGTTTTGCGCGGTCATAATTTAAACAACAGTGGTGTTTGTTTGAGTTATCACCGCGTGTTTTGTGTATAGTGTTTTTGTTTGTGTTCGGAGTCTGGTTATTTTCCAGTGTTATAATGATTGAAAAGTTAATCGAACGCGGCAACGAGTTCGGGGTGTTCGGCTATAGCTATAGCCTTTTCAAGGGGTGTCTTTGCTAGCCGGAGCTTCGCGGCGAGAGTGTGGATCTCGGCGATATTCACCCTCTTGAGCGAGGAGCGAATAAGCGCCATGTCCTCGGCCAGAGAGACGTCTTGGGCTGGCTTAGCTTGTGTTGTTGGTGTGGTGTGTTGTGGTGGGTGTGGTTTTGGGCGGGCCCTGGCTGGTCCCCAGGCTGTCGGGGGCGCCGGGCTGCGAGGGGCGGCCGCCTTGGGTAGCCCCGGGAAGTTTGTGGTGGTGTTATTAGGTGGTGGTGGGTGTGTTTTTGTCGCCGTGGTTGGCTTTGTGTGAGTGTGAGTGTTGGGCCTGGGGCGTGGGGCCCGCGGGCAACCCCTGTAATTGGCCGGGTGGCCTTCTTGGCCACAGAGCACGCATGCGGGTGCCCCGGGTGCGTCACGAGTGCGGGTGCACTCCTTGGTGAGGTGGGGTACGAGGCACTTGACGCACCTCGGGGCCGCCGAGCAGTTGGCTGCTGCGTGGCCATATAATTGGCACCTGTGGCATTGCCCAGGGGTGCCTCGCCGATGTGGGGCCTCGACTTTGATATTGTCGAGGCCACAGACTGTAATGGGACCTTTAAAAATATCCCTAGCGGCCGGGACCGAGGTCAAAATGACAAGGGCCAACGGGTATTGTTTCCCAGTCCGGCTGTGCAATTTGTGCACTGCCTCGGCTGGGAAGCCTTGGTCGGTTAAGTCGCTCAGAATGAGCTCGTTGGAGAGCTCGAAGGGGACTCCTCTGAGTACCGCGCGGACTTTGCGCTCTTCGGGGAGAGCGTAAGTGTGATAGGGGAGTTTGTTTGTAGTCAGAAGCCTTGTGAGGCTCCTGAACGTGTCAATGGTGGGTGTTGTGATTTTGATGGCGTGACCAGTGTTCGACGCCTGTGTGTAATGGATGTTGTGTGCTTTGCAAAGGTCCGCGACCTTCGCCCATTGCGCCTTATCGCGCAGGAAGACGGGCGGCGGCGGCTTTGCCTTGATAGGTGCGGCGGTGCACCTAGTGTGTGGTTTTGTGGTGTGTGTAGTGTGGGGTTGTGCGGTCGGTTGGGCGACCGTGAGAGGGGTGAGAGGGCTGAGAGGGACAGAGGGCGCCGTTGGAGACGCGGTGTCTGCGCGGCGCTTGGAGCGCCGCTTCTTCTTGCTCACCACAGTGGTGAACACAGAGTCGTCTGACGCCGACACAATGGTCGAGTCGGAGTCGCAGGTCGAGACCGGGCTCGAGGCGGGGCGCTTGCCCGCGCTCGAGGGCCCGGGGAGGCAGGGGGTGTCGGGGCGGGGGGGTTCGGGGGAGGGGCTGGCGGGCGAGTCGCGCATGGGGCGCGCTCTCGCGACGAGCTCCCTGATGGCGGCCTCATCCAGGGTGAGGCCGAGGGCGGAGAAGAGGGACAGTACCTGTTGTGTAATGTCCATTGTGATGTGTTTGTGTGTAGGTCTGTGTAGGTTGTTGTGTGATGTGTGTGTAGGTGTGCCCTGACTGTGGCGTGAAGCCACAGGTCCTAACACCCTATGCGACACCGATGGACTCCCCTGCCCGCGGCAGGGGGTCGGTTGAAGCTGTAAGAGATGTGTTCCGATATTCCTAGCGAATATGGGAACAACCGTCACCCTTGGGAAGGCCCAAGTGCAAATGGGATCGGGTCTTCCGGTTTCCGAGCTCAGGAGAGCTCGAGACGTACCGGGGCTACGCCGACCAGTTTCGTTAACACCGCTAGGTATCCACTGGTCCAATCTTGGGTCTCACGAATGAGCGCAGGCGCGTCGAGTCGACTCGAAGCAGGCAGCTGTGCGGCGGGGCGCACGGAGCAAGGAGGCGGCGGTGCGACGTGGCGCACGGTCCGCGGTCGGAGCGAGGATCAGCCCCACCAGCGGCGAGCAGCTTGATTGCTAATATAGGTAAACCGCTTAACTGAGTCCTCGCCTGCGGGGTAAAGGGTGTAGGGGAGGGGGGGGGGTCGAGAACGGAGACCGTGAGAGGTGCGGGTGGCGGGCACTTGTAATTTTAAGAAAATGGGCCCCGAGGACTCAGTTAAGCGGTACCTATATTTGGTGCAGGTATACTTTTACGTGCGCTCACGCAAGCTTAGCAAACGCCAAGTAAGAATATGATTACCTCATGTTAGAGGTGTTTTCCAAGACATTAGATAGTTTTTTTTACAATAGGTTTGATGACGTATTAATTTAACGAAATTCTATCTAGTCCGTCAGTCATTATAAAAAAAAATATGAAATTTATTTTTTTCTTTGTTAATCGATCCCAATATGACAAACATACTATATAGCGCGCCAAAGTTTAGAAGTGGGGGCTCGTGACGTCACTTCTAGGTAAAAGATGTACCAAGACGTGACGTCATGCGACATTTCAAATCAATATTATCTCTGTAATGTTTTGATTATGTGAAAAATGGAAAAAATTGTCTCCAATAATTTTTGATAAATCCACATGAAAGACGAAGAATAAAAGTTAGTCATGGTCTGAATGCTTAACTGTTTGTTATAATTACAACACTTACCTATTGAAGGCAATGGTGTCATAATATTTTAACTGTATCCTTTTTTGGCTTAACTATTTAAGGCCCACTTGCAGTAAATTTGCTAAATCTCGATTCAACTGAAACTAGATATAATAGAAAAATGTCAAAACATTAATCTCAATTTGGCATTATTGTATGGCCTACATCTCGTATTAGTTAAAAAAGAATTTCCTGTAAGTGGGCCATAAGACGATTATTTATTAATACTGAACTCATGCATTGACGACCTCCGTGGCCGAGTGGTTTGTACGCCGGGTTTCATGGTGTCGCCGACTCCAGAGGTCCCGGGTTCGAATTCCGGTGGGGGCAGTTGTTTGTGTGATGAATAGGTGCATTTGTACTCCTGTAATGGATGTTTAATATGCATTCCTATATAAATATACTTATATATGTACAGTATATGTATTGTATCCGTTACCCTAGTATCCCATAAACAAGCCTTATAGGGCTTACTTTGGGGGGCTAGGCTAATTGATGTGTGTGCTGGAAATATTTATTTATTTGTTTATTTACATGCCCATTGATTCGAATACAATCAATATGACCGTTTTATGGATAGAACAATATTGGACTTCCAACTTTTTCAAATTTTGGATATGTTGATGCTTATAGGTCTTTGAAGGTCATTATTAGGTATGAAAGCTTTCTTATTTTTTTCGAAAATGAAACATTAAAAAATATACATTATCCCTTAAAAATTAAAACGTTTATACGAACATGTACAATATTATAAAATTGTTAAAAACACCTAACCAAACAAAACTGACAATAAAAAATATATATCGTTGTAGACGCAAAAACAACTCTTTAAAAAGATTATTATCAAAGTTTTTTTTTATATTTACACAACATCTAGAAAATGCCCCGAGGTGGGATAAGGGCGCCAATTTAAATCCACGGGCACTGGGTGCCACAGAGCGTTAATTTAAGGGGACTGAAAAATTATTACGAAATTTCGGGCAGCACTTACGCCTGAATAAGGCTTCAGATTTCATGCACAGTGCCACTTGACTTGATACTTGGCTCTAGGTGTTAAGAACAATATTAATCGTAACAAATTTTATGAATGAATAGCACAATGAAATATTTAATCACAAAAAATTTTGCACCTTAAATAAACGGCGAATCTTTTTTTTGTCTATTGTCAAAAAGTAATGTTGTGATCCTTAATCCTTGTACGTTTGCAAATCACGCAAAAACTTTGGTGAAATTTGGCAAACATATAGTACCTGGATATAGTATATATTACCTGGATTGAGACAAATGATACCTTTAAGCCCGAAAAAAAAATTGGTTAAAAATTCTATTTGATTGCGTCTGAAACCTAGACCGAGTCAATTTATACATATTTATTTATATATATTCCAACATTCCAACACTCACACCAATTAGCCTAGCCCCAAAGTAAGCACTGTAGGCTTGTGTTATAGGATACTAAGGTAACGGATAGAACTATATACTGTACATATATAAGTATATTAAAATAGAAATACATATTAAACATCCAGCACAGGCGCACAAATGCTCGTATTCATCACACAAACATCTGCCCCCACCGGGATTCGAACCAGGGACCTCTCAAGTAAGCGACACCTTGAAACCCGGCGTATAAACCACTCTTTTTTTTTTATACGCAGGTAAAAAATCTATTTACAGACGACGGCGCCTTTAAGAGGCACACCGCCGAACGGACCTCACACCTGGCTCCCGCAAGTCTTACGAACCTCCCAGTGGCTGCCCACCGAGGACCCCGCAACTCTTACGGGCGCTTTACGGTATAATATCCACTAAAAAAGTCCTGCGAATACCCTCTAAGCTGCTTAGCGCGAAGCCCGTTTAGGGATTCTCCGCGTCTCCGCACCTAGCAGCCTCCCGGCCAAGCCGGGGCTCCACGGCAGGGGTCTCCCGGGGTATCGCGGAGACCCCGCAGACGTGCGCGGGTAGGCCCGCGCGCGGGGGCTGAGTACGCGGCCTAGTGCCCACCGTACCGCATAAACCACTCGGCCTAAGAGGTCCTCCCTCCAGTAACTCCTATTCAAGAGACTGACGATTTGGATGCGACCAGTCGTCCGGTCCTACACAAGAAGGTCAGGTATGGTAAGATTACTTCATAAGGAGCAAGATTGCCCCTTATTTTTGATTGCTATTCCACCGCACTCGAGTGAAGCGCTTATTCCACCTGACTAAATTCAGACGTCCTAGTTAGGATCCTAAAAAGAAGGGTAATTCGAAGCTTCTGATTACGCTTGACGAATTTAGTAACTGAATCAGTCAGAGTTACAAGCGCGCGGCGAATTCAGTCGGACGTTTTTGGCCGTAGGCTCAATAAAAATAAAATAAAGTAAAAAAATGAAAAACGTGGGTGAAAGAATTTTAATATTATTCTTATCGTTTTTGTTCCAAAGATACGGCATATGTTTATACAATTCAATTATGTTACTCATAACTTCTTTTTCTTTTACTGCCAACATCGGACACTCGCGTGATTCGTAATCGTAGGCACAACACGTCCTCACGCGGTGCGACTGAAGCATATAAATGCTATTCCACCTTCCTAAATCGCGTTCTAATTTGGATACTAAATGCTTAGATTAAAACAAAAAGGGTAGATACGGTACGCTCATACTTGCATCAAACAAAAACTGATCCCACGGCAGCGCGAACGGGACGGCGAGATCCGCGTCACTGCATTACCGACCCGAACGAAACAGCACGTTAAGTTTCAACGGCAGCGCGAACGAGACGGCGAGATCCACGTCACTGCATTACCGACCAATCAGGCGACCAGTACTCGACGTCACTACCGAATAAGATTCAAAACAAACAACAATTTTTATGAAAAAATATATTTTATAGTACTTACGAATGAAAAGTGATGCCGTGGGTTTATTTTTAGTTCTTGAGCAATTTGAGCAGTTTTTAAAAACACACTTAGGGATTGTTTTATCATATAAACACAAAATATTAGCAATATTTCTTTTTGGCGTTCACATGTACGTCGTTTGCATGTCAAGTTGTGACTAAAGCAATTAGGGTCGTGGACCACAATTGGTGCGGATCACTTTTGTGAGGCTAGTGCCGCATCTACCTTTTTTGTTTTAATCTAAGACTAAATGATTTAGTTAGTCAGAAACCACACTTCTTCTGATTTAGGATGCTAATTATGATCCTAACTTCCTAAATGCTATTTCATTTGACTGAATTAGTTACTGAATGATTTAGAAAGTCTGAATTTAGATAGGTCCTCTACTATTAGGCCATAGATAGCGAGATTCCTAGTGCAAGGGCCATTTTTTTGAATTTATTGGCAATAGGTTAATTTTCCTTATGCCTAGCTTATTAGTAACTTAATATATAAGTTAATTATTTACAATTTTTGTACCGTGTTACTTATAAAATTAAATATAGGTTTATAAAATAAATGGTCCCTCAAAAGTTTATGCAATTCTTTTGGTATTTCACAATCATTAGTTTGACAGATATTTTGCAGTTTTGATATTAAAAGCAAGGGCCATTGTAGAAACAGTATTGCCATCCAAATAAACTCACCACTATCTCTTCATTATTCTGAGCTATCTGTAATCTGTCATAATATTTGAATAGGATATCATTCACAGAAGCTAAGGCACAATTCAATTAGGAATACAAATAATACAGTGCCATTTCTTAACACAGTCTGGCGACTGATCCATCCGGAGCTTTGATTGCTTAACAACTTCAAGTGTGGGTTGCAAACATTCAATTTGTCGAAAAAGGCCAGATAATTGGAGTGTTGTCCCTAGGGAAATCTTCGAGAGCTTGATAATAAACGACTTCACTTTATCTTTGGACGTAAAATGTAACGTGATGACAAGGTGTGATAATTAAAATTGAATTTAAATTCTCATTAAAAACCTTAAAAAAATATGAATACGTAATTATTAAATCTAAAGGAAATATAACTAGAAAAAATTTCATCACCAACTAAACTAAACTAAAACTAGAAAAATCATTTGACATTGTGAGTTACCTATAATGCGAAGAGATGGCGCTGCCTTGCAGCTTAAGAATGGCTAGAGGAATTTCTCTGAATCTCTCTCAATACTGGACATTGGTGAAATTTCTGTGTAAAACGGAGGAAGCCACAGACAGAAAAAAAACTTTGAAAATGTTTTACTGTCCCTGTATAACTACATCTAAAGAAAATACAACTAGAAAAAATTCCACGCGGACCAGGCAGCAGACGGGACTCGCTTGCTAAGCTTTGCAGCTTAAGAATGGCTAGAGGAATTTCGACGCGGTCCGTGAGGGCCGCGGTAGCATAATTGGTCAGTGCATTCGCCCGGATTGCGAAGGGTGCGGGTTCGAGTCCCGTCTGCTGCCTGGTCCGCGTGGATTTTTTTCTAGTTATATTTTCTTTAGATTTAAACATGAAGCAGTCACATGCTTTAAAAAATAAAAATTATAACGTTATTATTAGTTTTTTTTAAAACATTTAACTGATAGGTATTTTAAATCTAAGGAAAATTATAAAGAACTCAATGCGGACATGAACGCACACCCTCCGCTATCCGAATGCCCTGCCTAATTATGCTATCGCGACCTTAATTATCGCGTTGAATTTCTTCCAGTGTTTCTTAGGCTGCAAGAAATTGCCATCTCTTAGTATTGTAGGCTTAGCTCAATGTCAAACGAAATACCTTTAAAAGTATACATTATTGGAATTGGAAATATTTATTATTTATTTATCATTATTTGCGCCCGCTGTTGATCGCCCGAACCATGTCCGGAAAAGTTATTTTGGGATTATCGCGTGTTCAATTTCATTCTAACATTCAATTGAAAAGGATACAATTCTAACTTTGTAAGTGTCGATAGTATAGAAACTATAAGTAAAACTGATCTTTTAATAATGAAAAAATTGGACACTACATTGTGGAAGCTTACAAAAGCTATCTGTAATTTGATTTGATATATCGCTTCCTAATAAAACATAGTTAATTACAAATAGGTAATAATAATATTGTGTACCTATGTTATTTGTTTTCTGCTATCGAATCGAAGTTTCTGTTGCGTGGTAAGATTTAATTAAAGCGATATTTTTAGAAGCATTAGATTGCTTTATTACTGACATGCTATTTTGCTACGCTTTTCTGTTTTTCCTATAACTATAAACTATACAGAGCGTCCCACGGCTACCTCACACGGAGGGAAAGTATATTAAATATTGAAGATAGAACATTTTACTGAAAGAAGACATCATTTTATTTTTAATAATAACTAGAACTGCATTCATAGATTTTTTAAAAAACGCCTGCTACAACTGGGAATCAAACTCGTGAAATTTTGAAAAAATAACAGTAACATATTTTATGATAACCATCGAAAGGGTTAATCATAAGGATTATTTTTTTCTAAATAACATAGCATTTTAGATGAAAGGAATGTGAATTACGTGATGAAAATAATAAAGTGATTTACAAACTGCATGATGACTACTAATGCATTTCTTTTTGAACTCACAGTTACAATGCTACTGGCAAAAAATTGTAATAATAATAACTAGCAAACCAGTGAACCAAATGTTCACCAAAACCTGATTTCTCGAAAACCGGAAGTGCTACGTTACTCAAATCCGGTTTGTAGTCTTATCAGACTATTCTTAACTTATAACTTAAATATTCTCTTTATCTATCTCTTACGGTTTGGCCGCTGAAACAGCACCACAGACAGACGGACTTGTCTAATAGATAAGAGACTAGCAAACCAGTGAACCAAATGTTCACAAAAAAAAAATTGAGAACTTCGGAGATTTTGTGTGGTTTCGTTTGAAATTCATGATTTCTCGAAAACCGGAAGTGCTACGTTACTCAAATCCGGTTTGTAGTCTTATCAGACTATTCTTAACTTATAACTTAAATATTCTCTTTATCTATCTCTTGCGGTTTGGCCGCTGAAACAGCACCACAGACAGACGAACGGACAGACGGACGAACGGACGGACGGACGGACCTGTCTAATAGATAAGAGATTCGAAAATGGAACACAATAATTTTCAATTGTCTGTTCTTTTCTTTTTTGTGAGTTTCATTTTCATTTTTTTGCAATTTTATGTTAATTTACTTACCATGGCTTATTAAAATCTTTCTCTATCTCTATCTTTCTTTCATTATTTAAACACATATCGACAAGGTATGTCTCTATCAGGATATCTTTTGCGGTACCACCGCTAAGCTAATGATATGCCTTTGTGGTTCATAAAGTAAGCTTACATTAAATCTATTTTATTTTGATGCGCCATGGTAAGTAAATTAACAAAAAATTGCAAATAAACGAAAATGAAACTCACGGAAAACCAAAGAAACCAGGCTTGAAAAATTATATGGACCATTTTCGAATTATTATTACATTCAGCCAATCGCATTGTAACTGAATTCAAAAAGAAATGCATACGAACTACAATTTGTATATCACTTTATTATTTTTATCACGTAATAAGACATTCTTTTCATTTAAAATGCTATGTTATTTGGCAAAAATAATCCTTATGATTAACCCTTTCGATGGTTATCATAAAATATGTCGTGTTTTTTTTTTCGAAATTTCACGAGTTTGATTCCCAGTTGTAGCAGGCGATTTTAAAAAAATCTGTGAATGCAGTTCTAGTTATTATTAAAAATAAAATGATGTCTTCTTTCAGTAAAATGTCATATCTTCAATATTTAATATACTTTCCCTCCGTGTGAGGTAGCCGTGGGACGCCCTGTATACCAGCTATAACATATTACCATATTCAAATGCTAAAATTAACATTGTATGCAAAATACTTCAACCTTTTTAAAGGGTTTTATATGAAGACGAAGTCATTCCGCTACTATCGGCAGTCATCATCAGCCTATTAATGTCCCCACTGCTGGGGCACAGGCCTTACCTATGGATGAAATAGGGAGATTGGGTCATGGCCCGGGCGTAGTGCAGATTAGTGGGTGCAAACGATTGCAGATGCAGCCGGGACCAACGGCTTAACGTACCTTCTGAAGCACGGAGTAAATCAAGCCTTTTCTCCAGATTTTTGATTTTATCATCTGGTAACCCTATGCACCGGTGCAATTTACTAATGAATAAAATGAGCAATTTTACTCAACTTTATTAAAACCAGCAAACCAGTGAACCAAATGTTCACCAAAACCTGATTTAAAAAAAAAATGTATTTAATTAATTGAGAACTTCGGAGATTTTGTGTGGTTTCGTTTGAAATTCGTGATTTCTCGAAAACCGGAAGTGCTACGTTACTCAAATCCGGTTTGTAGTCTTATCAGACTATTCTTAACTTATAACTTAAACATTGTCTTTATCTATCTCTTACGGTTTGGCCGCTGAAATAGCACCACAGACAGACGGACGGACGGACTTGTCTAATAGATAAGAGATACACCACGAGCGCTCAAAATGTGTCCCAATCAGGAAGTGTTTGAACACGAATCAAGTACGTCACGCGCGGCTCGTTGAAAAGTCAACGTGCCACATAGCTGCAATACAAAAATTTCAAAAAAAAATCGTATAGTACGTAGTGCTTGTTAATTTAACTATCTATATAATAGAAAATATTCGGTTATATAGCCGTTTCTTTTCCTCGCGATCCGTGCCTGCTATTTGCTAACAGAGCATTCAGAATTATGCGTAGAGTCAAAGAAATAAATAGCAACTGGTAACGCCAAAATATATTCTAATCTCTAAATTTTATACCGTGTCATTCTCTTTTCGAATTAACCGCATCCCTATCGATCCTTCTTCTTCAAACACTGTGCCTTATGCTATGAGGGAAGAAGATGCAATATATTCGCCTGCTACGACGGATGGCCGGAAGGAAACAGCTCTGTCAGCAGTCTGTCACCGCATCAACAAATAAAAAGGTTCTGTCACCGCGTAAATACGAAATGGTCGAATCTTTCATCGCTCCGCAAGAATTGTGATTATATTTTTCCGCATTAAACTCAGTTAAAGAAGTGTGTGAAGATTAATATACAATCTTAATTAAATGCACAGATTTTCCCGAAAATAGGTTTTGTGTGTGATAGCTATCAACGACTTTCTTGACCGCCATCTTTAACCGCTGGCATCGGAAGAGACTGCTGCAGGAGAAGCTGACGTATGAGCCAGCGCCACCGTCGAGGCCCTCCGTAAGTAAGCACAGTGTTTTGTCCTCATCCTATCCCATAGACCCTGGGTTCCGAACCTGGGGGTAATTACCCCTCGGGGGGTAAATCAGCCATACTTCGGGGGTAACAAAGAACCTAATTATTTGGTCAAATCTAAATAATAAGAAAATACTATACCTATATGATAATAGTACTAAATAGAGCATGCGCTCCTTCTTGCTAGCAAGCCCGCGGGATGCTGAGTGTGGGAAGCGGGGCGAGATTTTCTCCTGATGATGACATTAGTAGAGACGAAGATGTAGCGGCCAAATTGGAATTTCTTGGACTGATGATAACATTTTTAAGTCGGGGTAAAATCTGTTTTCCTAATAGGTTACAGGGGTAGCAGTATTGGAAAGGTTAGGAAACACTGCCATAGACCAAACCCCCTTAATATTTCGAACCAACACCTACAGTCCACTCTCCGAGGTTTCGACCCCACCAGATATCTTTTACCGCCTTCGGCTTCACCAGCAACAAATCCTAAAATTTTACGAACTTGCATTTCGAACTGTCGTAACTGTTTAATGCATGTGTTTAAATTAAGACCTTATAAACTTTGCATTAAAGGTGACTTTAAATGTTTAAAGAATGCCTTATTTTTTTTGACTACGCAATCATCTTGCGTATCTCCGTGTATCGTCCAATGTACCTTTTGGTCAGGTTTTAGCCACGATTTAGTTCGTGTTGTTGTATCTAGAGAATTAAATGTCGTTGATTTTACAATAAAAAAAATACCATTCCTAATGTATTAGCAATTAAATAGTTGGTAAATAATAATTTTTCCTTAAACAAACAATGTCCCCTATGTAACACATAAAATTAACAATCAGCCAAATCAATCAGGTTTTCGCTGACATTATTATGTCATTGATTTAACAGATGGTTATATGACTCACCTGATAAAAAGAAGTCTGAATGTAAGTAAATAGGAAAATTAACATAAGGATTTTTGAAACAAGATATAATTTTAAGTATGTTCAGCAGAGCTCTAAAATTGATAAAAATTTAGTACAGGTCAGGTAAGCGAGCGTAGCGAGCGTCCGTGGCAGCCCATTCATGAAATGAAGCTTCGTTTAGTGAGAAATTTTACGATCTCTAATGGTAAATTATACGATTTTACGACGACATATACATAAACATATAACTTCATATGGATCGTCTGAATTTCTTACTGTACCAATACCAGTCCCTTTTTAGTAATCTAGGCTTAAAATTAGATTGACGACCTTCGTGACTCGAGTGGTATGTTCGCCGAATTTTAAGGTGACACCTACTAAGAGGTCCCGGGCTCGAATCGAGGTGGTGAAAATGATACAAGCATTTGTACCTAATGTATCTTTATATATATAATTCTTCTGTGAGTGTGTATGTCACTGAACTTCTCTTAAACGACTGGACCGATTTTGATGAAATATTTTGTGTGTGTTCAAGGGGATCTGAGAATGGTTTAGATTCACAATTTTGTCCGCTGGACAACCCCTATTTTTTAGGGCGGTACGAAGTTCGCTGGGTCAGCTAGTGTTTATATATATTTCTAAATATAAATGTACATATATTTATGAAATGAAATGAAAAGTCATTTATTCAGTCTAGGCTGTTACAAGCACTTGTGAAGGTCAAGAAGCTATGCCATCGGTTCGCAAAACTACGGCGGCAGACCTTGTACTGAGAAGAACCGGCAAGAAACACAGCAAGGGCTGCTTTTTACCCGGCTGCGCAATGCAAGAGCGCGAAGCGCGACGCGCAGACAGGGTATAGTGTTTAACAGTCTATATATGTATGTTTGTTCCTTTGTGGCACACTAGAGACCAAACGCCTGGACCGATTTTGATGATTCATACATCAATCGATTCGTCTCAATCATGGGAGTGCTACTAAAGATATGATAGTAATCAAAATTCAATATGGGCAAAATTAGGCGCCATATCGTGACGAAGTAAAAAAAAAAGTTGACTAAATATGTCGAATGGGGTATCACTGTCTAGATAATCAAAAATCATATTTAGGTTTCTAACACCATTTTTCATTTTATATGATTGTTTAGGATCTACAACGCTTTAAAGTTGTATATTAACCACTTCCGCTTTTAATTTCAATCTTACGATCTTTGTTACTCTTTCACCTCAAAAATACAGAATGGATTTTAATGAAACTTAACAGTAATATAGCTCATATATGATAATTACATATATATAATAATTTATGTAGTTCTTGAGTGAATTGGCCAATATATAGCAATAAGTGTCACATAAGACGGAAAAAAAGGTCCCATCTGCGAGCCATTTTGGCCTGCACTGCAAAAACAATAAAAGTTACATGAATGTAATGTAGAGTGAAAATGTATCTCTTAAATAGTTCTAAAAAAAAGTCCGTGACACCATATATCTATTTTTAATGTGTAAGTCATTACCGCTAAAATAGTGAATCAAAACTAAAATATTATTTGATATCTATTTCCAAAATGCACATTTTGTATTAACAAATCGTTTTTTATCAAAACAAATACTTTAATCGCTTTTGATTTTTAAAGACGATAAACTTTGCTTTTTACACTATGTCATTTCGACAAATATTTAAAAAGTTATAACGATGACAAAGTGATAGCGCGGTGTACTATGTAAAAGAAAAAAAAATGGGGTATTCGCAGTATCTGATCCTATACGAAGTACTAATATTAAAACTGTGATACAGTTCCTTCTTATTAAATGATGAAAAATATATTATCATAATAGGTATTTATGATTATTGAATTTTAATGAAAAACTCAGAATTTTACTGTTTTTCATTTATTTTAACGATATTACTGAAGGTTACAAAAAAGGTTTACTTAATATAATGACAAATAACCCATTTTCGCTAGTAAGTACATACTTATTGGAATCCCTGTATTTATTAATCAGCTCGCGATAATATTGGTTTTGTAATAATTCTGCAAAATTCAAAGTAAATAATGTAGATTTTTATAGGTAAATCACCCCTTTCGTCACCCTACGCCTATAAGTATTGCGATGTTGTAGCTAAGAACCAAGTTCCCATCTACTTCTTTAAGGGAATTAAATAAAGAAAAATGTTATAATAAATAATGTAGCCACCTTATGATGAATTAATATTTGAAACCGGTTCAGTAGTTTGACAGATTATTTGTTACAAACATACAAATCTTGCCTCTTTATAATATTAGTATAGATAGTTAGGATAAGATAAGTATTTAATTGATGAAAAATATTTAAAAATAAAGTAAGTAATAGGTTTATTTGATTATATTTGTAAAAGTTACTTAGCATTTGTGCTTAACAGTGATACGTTATTCGGTATTTTTATAAAAAAAAAATTTGGAAAATAATTGCCATGATTGCACTACTGGGAGTACTCTTCATTCGAGCTTAGACTACCAATAAAAAAGGGTCGAACACAAAGTCTTTGACCTGTTAAATGTGAACGCTTTAAAAGAAAACTACAAAGAGAACTATAAATTGATAATAAATGAGATTGCTATGGTGCTCTACCTAACGATAGGAAAATTTTAATATGCGCCTTTAGTTTAATCAAATATTATAAACTTTGCTTTGGTGATTGCATAATTATTTAATTTAGTGATCTAAGGCAGTTGCCACCATTGGCCAAAACAACAGACGGGAATTACTTCTTTCTTCAACCTGCGACATAAATGTCATTGATTGGTATTGTATATAGGGTGATTAAAAACATTTGAAGTTAACTTCTGGCATCGACATATTGGGTTTCTGTGAATTATGTAGGTATATCAAATTATGAGACTAGGGACTGACACTAAATTTGTGTATATCACAATCTTAGACGTCCGGCATTGACATGACAATGCAGCCACTGCCAATTTTGAATAGTCGACGAATAAAAGTAATGAATTTTATATTTACTGCTAAACTATTAAAAAAAACATAAAGTCATCTTTTGACTTTTTGAGTAAGTGCTAGTTTACTATAAAATTTACATACATTAGAGATATTTATGTAACGACTTGATTTAACTTCACACATTTTTGCGAAAATTGAGGCCCATCTGTAGCCTTGACCCCGCTGGTAAAGTCTTTATATGTCTCAATAAATCAATCTTTTAGACCGACACAAGGTACTTAATAATTCCCGCGATATTAATTCCCTTACTGAAGTAAAAGACTACGGTATATACCGTCTTAAAATACTAACTAAAAAGTGTGAAATAAAAAAGGTAAATTTAAAAAATCAAAAAACCCGACTGCTTAATTATTCTTCAAATAAAAACTGAAAAGAAAAAAACAAGTCCAGTAGTCTATAATTCTGTTAATAAGGAACAAAGCTACTTTAACAGTCGGGACCCACTGTTGAAAAATATTATGTATTCTTGAATATCTAATGGGTCCCGACTGTTAAAGTAGCTTTGTTCCTTATTAACAGAATTATAGACTACTGGACTTGTTTTTTTCTTTTCAGTTTTTATTTGAAGAATAATTAAGCAGTCGGGTTTTTTTATTTTTTAAATTTACCTTTTTTATTTCTCTGTTAATAAGGAACAAAGCTACTTTAACAGTCGGGACCCACTGTTGAAAAATATTATGTATTCTTGAATATCTAATGGGTCCCGACTGTTAAAGTAGCTTTGTTCCTTATTAACAGAATTATAGACTACTGGACTTGTTTTTTTCTTTTCAGTTTTTATTTGAAGAATAATTAAGCAGTCGGGTTTTTTTATTTTTTAAATTTACCTTTTTTATTTCTCCCTGTATCGATATATACAGAGTCGTCAAGTTGAAAAATGACTTCAGACATACTTCTGAAGTCACCTTCCATTACATTATTTAGGATATCCATAACAGATATATTCGATCTGTTAGCCTAGTATCCCATAACGAATGAAAATGAAGATGTTGCGATGGTCGGCTGGTGTAACGAGGCTCGATAAGGTACGCAATGAATACATCAGAGGCTCCTTTAAAGTTGCTCCCATAGGAGATAAGTTGTCGGAAAGACGTATGCGCTGGTTCGGTCATGTAATGAGAAGGGACGAGGAGTACCCAGCAAAGAAGGTCCTAGCGATCCCAGAAAGGAGAAAAGGCAGAGGGCGCCCCTTAGCTACGTGGCGGACAACCGTATCCAAAGACCTGGAACGAGCTCAGCTGGACACAAAGACAACCCAGGATAGATTATCCTGGCGCCTAAAGACGAGGAGAGCCGACCCCAAATGAAGGGATAAGGCAAGGAAGAAGAAGAAGCCTAGTATCCCATAACATATACCTTGCAGTGCCTACTTTGGGGCTAGGCTAATTGCTATATGTGTGTGAGATATATTTTAGTACCGATATTCCTTAATATTTAAAAAAAACTTCCAGCGAATCAGGCAGTTGTTTTTCAGAGGATTAGTTTCAGAAAAGCCATCTTCGTCTCGTTGAAGCAGCATCAACCCCGGCAGTTAATAAGCTAATTAAATTTTGGCCCCACCCTTTCTGTGGGGTCTACCGACGAAATTGTTTCAATAATTGAATTACGGCAAGTCCAATCCTCGTTGCGTCGGCTGTATCTTCCGTGAGATCTTTTGAAACTTTCATCTCTACATAAAATAAATTTATTATCTCAGCTTATATTTACATAATTTATATAAAAATGAAACCACCAAGATTTATTATCTATTATATTAATCATTGGCATATCTACATATATAAAACTCAAAGGTGATTGACTGACATAGTGATCTATCAACGCACATCCCAAACCACTGGAAGGATCGGACTGAAATTTGGCATGCAGGTAGATGTAATGACGTAGACATCCGCTAAGAAAGGATTTTGATCAATTCTACCCCCCAAGGGGATAAAATAGGGAATGTAAATTTGTATAAAACTTTGTCAATTTTAAACCGATCGGGCTGAGACTTTGCATGCAGGTATAAGAAGAATCATAGATGAATGTCATTGTGTATAATACAAGCCTGAGAAAAAAAAGCTTACTTTGGTGCTAGGCTAATTGGTGTGAGCGTTGGGAATATTTATTTATTTATTTATAATAAAAATACCGGTCAATTCAATATGGACTCGCGCACGAAGGGTTCCGTAACATTACCTATACAGCAGACACTACATTGCCTTGCTGCCTAAATATCCAACAGGGGCAAGCGTACGGCCAATGCTGCAGTCAAAAAGTAGTTATTTGTGAATTTGTTATTTTTTTTCTTTTTTTTTCATATATAGCCAGGTAGGCAAATGACTCTACCCCACCTGATGTTAAAGTCCAAATGCGAAGATAGCTGGTACAGCAGTTATAAACTGCCACGCTAACCATCCTCACCATGCCGGCCTGTAAAATGATTTTTCACACCTCTCTTAAAGGACCCCAGATTATAGAAAGGAGGAAACATGTGCGCGGGCAAAGAATTCCATTTACGAATAGTACGACAAAGAAGTGAGTCAACGAACGAATTTCTTTGTTCGTGTAGAAATAGTGGCCACAGTAAGTCGGTGGCAACGTAGGCCAGCGCGCATGGTCCTCTGACCAAAAGTGATAGAAGGATAAGCGAAAATAACTCCTCAGAACACTCGCCGTGGTATAGTCGGTAGAATGCGCTTAATAATGCCACATCACGGCGTAATTGTAGAGACTCGAGTTTGTTAGTTACCTCTTCATCGCCAATGATGCGGGCAGCGCGCCGCTGCAACCTATACAAGACATCAAGTAAGTACTTAGAGGAGCCATCCCAGAGGTGCGAGCAATATTCCACGCAGGACCGCACTTACGTTTTGGCGTGAAAAAACGCCGCACCTTGTTCAGGACTCTGAGTTTGCGTGAAGCTGTTTTGAACACGGTTTCGATGTAGTCCTTTGGATTCAGGTCTGGGCGAACTTCCATACCGATCGTGGTAGTGTTGTGCCCTGAAGAGAGGGAAGGGGAAGGAATATTTTTGCCGTGAAAGCGCTGGCCTGAGTTTTCTTGGCATTTAACTCAACCAAGTTCCTCATTGAATGTTTACTTTCCTGCATCGTCTCTTCAAGCCTGACTATTAGCTTTTAACTAACATTTATTTTTTCAGCCATTAATGCTATAGAGGTGATTTTCCTGACCTCATGAAATACAGTAAAATTACTCCTTTGCATAAATCGGGAAGTACATCAGACCCCACAAACTTTAGACCAATTTCTGTACTACCCACCTTTAGTAAAATTTTTGAAAAAATCATGTTAGATCAAATGCAATCACATTTTAATAAATATAATATACTTCACTGTTAACAATTTGGTTTTACACGGGGTCATTCAACAACCGATGCCGGTGTTGAACTTATACAACAAATTTTTGACGCCTGGGAGAACTCGCAGGACGCTCTAGGTGTGTTTTGCGACTTGTTCAAGGCTTTTGATTGCGTTTTTCATGAAACATTACTCAGGAAACTCCACCACTATGGATTTAGAGATACTGATCTGGATCTTATTGCATCATACCTGAGGGATAGGATTCAGAGGGTTGACATTAATGGTAATAAGTCTCCGGGTTCGCCGGTTAAGATGGGTGTTCCGCAGGGCTCAATCCTAGGTCCTTTCTTATTTTTAATTTATATTAATGACTTACCTTACTATGTAAGAGATAACCATGAGATAGTATTGTTTGCGGATGATACATCACTTTTATTTAAACTCAAACGCAATGAAAAAGTTATTGACGACGTGAACAATTGTATCTCTAAGGTAGTCCACTGGTTCAATGTTAACAATTTTTAACATTGAACCAGTGGACTACCTTAGAGTTAATGAAGGAAAAACGAAATGTATGAAATTTTTATTACCTAATGTAAAACAGGTAAAAACCAGTGTGAATGTAAAGGATAGGAATGTGGGCCTTGTAGACACCACAGTAGTCTTAGGGATAACTTTAGATTCTAAGCTTCAATGGGGCCCACATATTGATAAATTGTCAAATAGACTTAGCTCTGCAGCATATGCCGTAATGAAGATACGCCAGTTAACGGATGTAGATACGGCCAGATTAGTGTACTTTAGTTATTTCCATAGTGTAATGTCGTACGGAATTTTATTGTGGGGAAATGCCGCCGACATTCAAACTATTTTTGTGCTGCAGAAGAGAGCTATTCGATCAATTTATAATCTTAAAGTTAAAGAATCATTAAGAGATAAGTTTAAAGAATTTAGAATAATGACGGTCGCATCACAATACATATACGAAAATTTATTACTTGTAAGAAAAAATATTAATTTGTTTCTTAAAAACAGTGATGTTCACACAATTAATACAAGAAACAAAAATAAACTAACTTTACCTGCTACTAGGCTTCACAAAATTAATAATTCATTTAAAGGTCTTTGTGTTCGCTTATACAATAAAGTCCCAAGCAATATCCAAGAGTTAGCCATAAATAAATTTAAAGATATTATAAAAAAAACACTTATTAAAAAAGCTTATTACAAAGTGTCTGATTATATTACAGACAAAAATGCTTGGGTTTGAACTGTTCCAATCATTCCAAAAGGTTTTCTATATTAAATAAATCATAATTGTATTGACGTTGTAACAACATAATGATTTGTAAATGTTGTTACATTAGACTTTTAATGTTGTGGAGTTTTTTTCGCTCGTTTTTCTCCGCAGCTAAAAAATATGTCCATAACGAGTGGTAGGGAAAAAAAATTTTTGGACGATTCAAAAGAGTTGTACTATACATCCAATTTGAATAAAGATATATTGATTTCTGATTTCTGATTAATGGTTGAAAAATTTTAATTGTTAGAAGTTAATAGTTGAATAAAAATATTACAAAATATTAATGGTTAAAATGGTTAATATTTTTATTCAAATACAATATCTGTACAATGTTAAATTTATCCATACGAATTTAAATCACTGTCGAGTTGAAATCAACATGAACTGAATGAATAGTTTTATTCGATTTGGTTGAAAATATTTATCGGATTAACGGTTGATAAATATATTCAACAACAACTATATTCAACTATAAATATTTTAAATATAAAAGAAAAAATATATATTATAATAAATATATTCAACTGTGTTCCTTATATAATCTTATAATTCTTCTGTGGATCCTTTCGTTACATCTTGTCTATTCGCCCTAATGTGTACCCATCTATTAAAGGCACTTTGCTAAAAAAAAGGTTAAAATATTGAATTAAACTTCTTCTAACTACTATTTTATTTATTAATCGTCCTCGTCCTCTACACATGGGTCGATACTCCCGCAGACGTCGACAGATTAATCTGCAGATGGATCACCACGAGTCGACCCCACGTCTGACGACGTCTGTTAGTCATTAAGTCTGTGTTCATTCAAAAATGGATATTGAGTTTTTGAGAGAAAGTTTTATTAATTTCCTTCCTATTTCTAAAACGTTATCTTTAAGGTCATCAGATAATCTTGCTCCTATGACTTGAGTACACCCGTAGACGGCACAACTTTTTTCCACCATGCGTTTGCAATGCAAGCTGTACATCTATGTAATTCTCTTTCGGTGTCGATAAGACTTGAGGAAACTATTTATGCTATATTGTTTTAAACTTTCATGGTCACTAACATTATAGTAATATAAGTCAGCCATCGCGGAACATTTGATTGATACTGGTCCTAACCACTGGATTGGGTTTCATAACCCACAGATTATCTTGACAGAACGCCACTACATACCAAGATTGGTCAGGGAAGCGATTGAAATAACAAAACATAAAAATTTCAATTGTAAGGACGGGTTTAAATTGTCGAGTGTCTGGAATCCTGTGGTTCGCATGTGTAAAACGGGAAATAATCAAAAAATTATCGTGTCACGATCCGATACTGTAAGTGTTGTGTGTCGAGAACAGTCTCGAGTGAATAGTGAGAATGTGAACAGTGGTACGGGTATCGAACGCAATAAAAGACTTCGTCGGAGGGTAGACCGATATGTCTGCCAATAACAGCCTACCCGCAATTACTTCAGTTACTATGTTTTGGTATTTATATATATGTTTATAAATATAAAATGGGACTTATTAATGTATATGTGTATTTATACTAAAAGATAATACTAGCAAATTACACCCCCGTCTTTCCCACTTCCTTCTAATCCTCTCCATTCAAAGGTTACCTGGAAGAGATCGCTGTTAGCGATAAGGCCGCCCATTGCATCACTTGTACTATATTCTATTCACTTTTAGACAAAATGTAAACAAAGAATCTGAGGTTCTAAAACTTTTATAATGTCAGAAAGTACCCACAAGTCAATGATTATGTATAATTTATGTCACCTATAATTTATTAACAACTTTAAACTTTAAACAGAAAGAAATAAGAACAAACTCAACAAATAAAACAAGGAAATAACAAGAATTTAACAAACATGATAGAATATGCACGCTCGCCGCTCGCGTCAACAGGTGGATCGGCCGAGTAAAGATGGCAACGTAAACCAACCGATTACAAAACACAACACTTCAACGTAAAATACTTATATCATGTCTACTCTTAGATTTTGTCGTCTTAAGTCTTAAGTTTGGGAATGATTGTGTTTTAGGTCTTTTTCCATGTCCACGAATTTATGATGAGTATGTACGTTTAATATGTGTAAAATATTTTATTTTTTAATTCATATGTGTGTACCAGCTTTTAAAATAATTGACTTAATGTTTCCCTGCATTTCCTATGTAAATAGTATTTCATCTTTACTTTTGTCAAATGTGACCTTAAAAAGTATCCTTTTTACGGTTTGTTTACATTTTGTCTCATGCCAATGTGAATAGACTTAGTGTCGCCGCACACGGGCCACACGCCACAGCCACAAACGCCGCCACGAGAAGCTAGAAGCTGCTACTAAAGTGGCTGAATCGCGCGACAGCGGCCGACTAAAGTAAGGGAGAGAGGGGATACGTCTTTTGTATGAAAGCCCCCATTAAATATTTATTTTATTTGAATTGTATATATTTAAAAAAACACGTTTGTCATATAAGGACCCAAATTTATTTTATTCTGTTTTTAGTATTTTTTGTTATAACGACAACAGAAAAACATCATCTGTAAAAATTTCAATTTATATTATTTTTACAGATGATGATGTTCATGAGATACGGCCTGATGACAGACAGTGGTAATAGGGTCCCGTTTTTACCCTTTGGGTACGGAACCCCAATAGTACTAGTTATGCTCGCACGAAAAGATTTAACTGTAACTCCTGTATAAATCTAATTTTGAATTCATAACTCATCTGTAAAAATTTGAAGATTGCAGTCCTAACCATTTGCCTTTAAAACAGCAATAGGGCTTAATTTTACATCATCTAGAGAATATTTTCTGTTTGGATCCCCGAATTGTAGTATCTTGTTGGTAAGTATTAATCTAACCAAGTAAAAAAAGGAAGCTAAACCACCGCCACCGGCACCGACCCTTGTGAGACTCCACATTTTTAACGAGCCACACACAAAGTGATGAACTTGAACAAATCCCGAAAGTGCTCACGGGAAATTAATTAGCATCATTATTTCGACCGGGATTCGGGACCGAAAAACGTACAAGACCCCGGCTCGGTTTCCTCAACTTTTTTGCCGCCGCTGCAAAAACAATGTCAGAAGTAGGTAGGTACACAAACGAGGGTAAGAATAAACGCTGGGAGATATGGTAGGTACGTCTCGTAGGCACGGGACGTGATTAAAGCTATCTCCCATTATCGGGAGGAAGAATCCCTGAATCGCCAGCCCTCGAAAGGTCTTCATTACTCCACAGCGGCGTGAAGGACGAAAGACTAGCGATGTGGAGACGTGCCTTGAATCAGCGACGTTGTTGCCAAGGGCCTTTACGGCCATTGTATATAATTCAATTTGGTGCCTTAATTTTTAATTATGCGCAATTCCCTTTGAGCCAAGTCCCCTTTAATAAAACAGTTTTTACAGGTTATAAATCGTAATTACGTAACTTACGGAATCTAAAAACGGTGCTGAAGCGACGACAAATTGTGAAAAATTTGATTTTAAAACTGCTTTATTAAATCATTCATGTACGCGATAATTTAAGTCAAAAGGCCGCTCGAAAAGACGTGAATTAAATTTAATATTTGTCATAGGGACGGAATCTCTTATTTTTAAACCCTATGTAAAAACAGAGGTGTTTTAAGTTTAATCGCTGTTAGTTAAAATTAATTTTATGTCTGTGTCTGAATGTCTGTCTGTGGTACTGTAGCTCTCGAAGGAGTGAACAGAATTGAATGCAGTTTCTTTATATTTAAAAGCAGGTTTTCTGGGTGGTTAGAAGCTTTAATTTATTTATATAATATACAATAATACGCTATAGTAGGCGGTTGAAATGTAATAAATAATAATAAATAAAAATATTTCCAACACTCACATCAATTAGCCTAGCCCCAAAGTAAGCACTGTAAGGCTTGTGTTATGGGATGCTAGGGTAACGGATAGAATACATATACAGTACATATATAAGTATAATAATATAGAAATACATATTAGACATCCATGACTGGAGTACAAATGCTCGTGTTCATCACACAAACAACTACCCCACCGGAATTCGAACCCGGGACCTCTCGAGTCGGCGACACCATGAAACCCGGCGTACAAACTACTCGGCCACGAAGGTCATCAAATGTATCCCCAGCACAGCCTATATTTTTATTTCAGCAGTGATCTGCTCGATATATGCACTGCCTAGGAAATATTAGAAGATATTGAACACTTCCTATTTCAATCCTGAGGAAAATTGAGAGGAGAATCCAGCTGGGTAGTAAATTTGCCGACGTGCCGAAGAACAGACGCATCTCCATCTTCCTTAAGAGACAGCCAGACAGGTATATTATTTATTTATTAATTAATTTACAGTCAGGCAACGTAGGCCCATAGATACATACCTTAAAGTCTAACATATATACAGATATAAAACATAGTTAAAAATTTATTGAATACGTATTGACGACGACGTGTGATGCAGGATGGTGTCCGGTATCCGGCCTCGGAACCGTCGGAATACAACACCTTTCGGCCAAAGCTCTTCTTTCATAAAGTTCGCTAGGTGTTCGGTTGGTACTCACCACGAATGAATTAAAATTAATATTATGGCGAGATTCCAACCATGCGACTCTCAGGGAGAACTTCGTCTTGATCCTCAGATACTCTACGATCTCCTCTTCCTTCGTAGAGTAATGCAGCCGGGACACGTACAGCGGCGTCGTTGGTATGGCGGGACGCAACAGATGGTTCGGTCCGGTCAAGGCAGCACCACACAGGTTGCGGCGAGTGGACTGCCTCTTCTTCCTTTCCACCTTGATGAAGCCTTCTTCGTCACAATTTAGATTTTGTGATGCCGCCGCCGGAGTAGCACGTTTGTGTTTGCTACTCTTCTCTGATTGTTGTAATATTCGCTCTGGTTTCGGAGAGGCATCGGCAGGTCGAATTGCGGCTGTAGCTGCGTAGGCACGTTGCGGTGTCGAAGTGCAAGCGCGTGACGTCTCCGATATGACGGAGGGGCGACGGGGCGCGGGGCATTGCGCGCATTATGAGCAGTGCATCCGCTATGTGCTCACCTATGGTGCCGAGACCTGGACTTTTACGGTGAAGCTAGTGCGTAAACTTCAAGTAACCCCAGCAAGCGATGGAACGTGCAATACTGTATATCTCGTTTGCGGATCGTATCCCTCACTTAGAAATCAGGGCGCGCACTTAAATTACCGACATCAGCCTAGTGGTGGCCAGGTTGAAATGGAGATGGGCGAATCACCTGAGCAGGAGAGGTGACGGTCGATGGACTCGTAAGATTGCCGAGGGGAGACCAAGAAGTGACCGAAAAAATCAAGATAGTGGGCAAGACCTGGATGCGCGAAGCGAGGAATCTGGTCGCGTGGAGAGATCATGAAGAGTCCTATACCCTACAATAGGGGAACCCGGGTATGTGAGGAAGAAGAAGAAGATTTTAGTCCTGACGACGACGAGGGCTTAATCGACCATTGTTAGCTTTTTGAAAAACAAATTTTCGTTTTATATTTTGGAAATAAAATTTTCTTCACATATTTTACCAGATTTTTGTAGCAGCAAGTAATGTAGGAAGAATTTGATACCGCAAATGGTTAGCTCGTCGTGAAACTTAAGCAACATTCACGGTGGCCGGTTATTGGATGGGTGACCAAAAAATATCATATCAAACTCCTCCGCGCTTGGGGAAGGCCTATTTGCGCTCGTAAGCACCCACTAAACACGCACTGGGCCCGAGCCGTGAATCATAGCCCAATCTGTCTAAATATTTAAAGCACAAAGTTTAAACTCTTCCTCGCTTATAACTCGCGCCTGTTTGATACCCTTGGCCCCTGCTTACAACAGATATTTTCCTTTTGTTGACTTGCATTTTTACATCTTCGTATTATTTTTACAGCACGAATAACGAGGTTGTTTATTCTGTCACAAGAGAAGGTATTATAAGAGCAGGAGGAAATACCTTTTGTAACGTAAGCCAGTAAGCCATCTCGAGTGGTCCTATATAGGAAAGGAATAAGGGAAAATAATTCCTCATTATACGTTACGTGCAGAGGAGCTCGATAGCTCAGTGGTTACTACGTTCGATCATCGAGATTTCAAGTTAAGCAACTTTTGCAGAGGTTGGTCACGGGATGGGTGACAATAAATATACTATCTCGAGCTTCTCCTCGCTTAGGAAGGCACTTTAAATCGAATAGTTTTGGCTGCCTCTCCAGTAGTTAGCACCCAACAATATGCACTGGGCAGTCATGGTGGGTCATTGCCCTGTCTCTATATTCATCATCATCATCATCATCATCAGCTAATTAATGTCCCCACTGCTGGGGCAAAGGCCTTCCCTACGGATGGAATAGGGAGATTGGGCCATGACTCACCACGCGGGCCCAGTGCGGATTGGCGGGTGCTAACGACTGCAGATGCAGCCGGGACCAACGGCTTAACGTGCCTTCCAAAGCACGGAGGAACTCGAGATAGATGTTCTTGGTCACCCATCCAATGACCGACCACTGCGAAAGTTGCTTAACTTCAACCATCGCAGCCGAACGCGCTAACCACCTGCGCCATCGAGCTCCTCACTATATTCAATGAGTCTCTATATTCAATGAGTAGAGAAGGCCTGTGCCCCAGCAGTGGGACATTAATAGGCTGGTGACGATGGCGCTCGCCGTGCATTTGTCCGAGTAGCCTTGGTTTCGTTTTTAAGTAGCAGATGTATTACGTCTAATGGTCTGCGAAGACGTGGGTCTTAGTTCCGAGGATTTTTTGTCCGTCAAAATAGTTTACTTACAACTGCATGGAGTAACGCAAGGGACTTAAATGTACCGCGAACAAAAAGTCTCCCGAACTACCGAGGACAACAAACGACAGTATGGGGGTGTCCCCGGCAAAAATTGAACTTAAGTGGCAAGGCGCAGCAACGCACACAGCGTTTACCAGTGTTACCAACCCTTACCAAAATTTACCCCTAAGTATTTTTTAAATTCCCCTAAAATCCCCTAAATATTATATTTTTTTAAGTACCTACTTATTACCCAAATTCTTTCGTTGCTCATAAATTAAAACGTTACTTAATTAGTTACAGTAAATAATTTTATTGAACACATACAGATTCCGAAAGGACAATCAAACGAAAATGAGCTGACAGACTGTTAAATCTTATTTACCTGTTTTTTTAACTTTAGTCCATACAGCCTTAGGAAACAACCCGCCACACAGTCAGTTCAGTCGTTTCATATCGTGGTGCGTTCCATTCTACGCACAAAACTGAAAGAAAACACACGCTTTGTTTTTCGATTTAATTGCAAGTTTTGATAAAAGTCCCTAAAAGAACCCCCAAAAAATTCTAGCCCATAAAAAAGTCCGTTTTAACACTTCTAGCTCCAACAAAATCTGGGGGCAAAACCTCTAAGTTGGGAACCGTGGCGTTTACGCAACTTTAGCCATCGTTGCGCGCACGATCCGATTTAAAGAGATGAATCCAGTATTCTCTTTTACTTAAAAAATGTTCTTTCTCTTAAACTTCACGTTAATTACAACATAAAGTAACCTGAAAATATTAACTTGCATAGGAAGCTTTTAAAAAATCTTGGGTAGCAAATGTTTGTGAATCCGTAACAAGTCCTCGTTGGAGATATTTTTCACGATTCATGAACTTTTGGCCACCATAGACAAAAATCCCTTGTCTGCGCAGGCCTATATTACAGTTAATATTCACATACAATTGGAGGCAGATTTACTCACACTAAGATTACCTCGAGTATTTCGAGAAAAAACAAAATCGCCACGGAGTCCTCATTAGCCGGTTACAACTCGAATTCGATTGTTATTTCAGGGACGCCAGGGAGCACGAATCCTAAAAGAACTTTTTAATATCTCCCAGCGAGCCGTGAACTCCGACTGGCCTCGCGTTGAATGCTAAATATACCAGAACACAACAAGTTTCGCAGACTCGCGTGCTCAAAAAAATATATTCCGCAAAAAATCAAATTGTTTCGAGCATTTCTGTTCTCTTATCTAAGCCTCCCTTGTTTCCTACTACGAGCTCTCTCTCGCTGCAGGACATTTATTTTGTAAAGTTGTTTGATAATGTCAACTTTACGTAGAATAACATCTTTTAGGGGCTTTTAAATAGTTTGTACAGATACAATGTAAAACGTTAAACATTAGTCAGAGACTGTGTCGCAGAACTGTGTTAGCGCCCTACCTCGAACATGATAACTAGTAACAATAAACACTAAAAATACCAATACTAACATCTATAAAAGCGTCGTTGTGTGCAGGTGTGTATGTTTGTGATGATTGTGTGTGTGTGTTTATGTGTTTTATGTGTGTATCTCTCTGTGTATTTTGTAGATTTTAATAATTTTAATTTAATTACTTTATTGTATAAGAGATTCGACATCTTCATATCGAAGACTAAGTAGCCACTCATTTAAAACATTTTAACATTCACGATGTGGTAAACTGTACGGCATTGGCTTGTCACTGACACCGATAAAGGACTCATTAATATAGTCAACGGAAGCGTATGGATCCTCATGTAAAGACAAAAGTGCATCAGAATTATTTCTTTTATTCAAGTTTGTTATGTTTTTTATTACATTCCAAGTACCTTTGATATTATTTTTAGATAACTGAGACCGCAACACCGAAGTTGTTGCAATAATTTTTGTACCTTTTGTATGACACAGAAGCAATGTCAGTATCAGGTTCTTGCCTAGACCTACGGAAAAGTTTAGCTCTGTGTCGAATACAACGGAGTAAGCCTGGTGTTATCCATGGTTTAATTATTTGTTTTCTGTTTGGAATAGTATGCACGCTGGAGTTAGATTTCACTATATGAGACACAATATCAACTAAAGATTTTGCAGCATTCTCTGCGCCAGAATTGGCAAAAATTTATCAACATTTTTGTAAGACGGGGAGCGATACATTGCAAGAATGACAATTTCTGATGAGAGTTTTTAACGAGACCGCTAGAGTCGTCTATCTGAGGTTCCCCGACAGAAAAATGCAATCTTTGTTTTATATAAACGACAACCCCATCGTTTTGGTTTGTAAAATTGGAACTACGTGATATATATCCAGTTATGTTGGGAATATTTGGACATTTACTCAACCAACAATCGGACAGTATTATAATATCGATTCCAAAGGAAAACCTTTCCAATAGAATAGACAGACCATCAAAGTTAATACTGTTACCAATGCTTCTTATATTTACATGCAGAATTTTCAAAGTATTGGGGTTCCAACGTAACATTATTGTAAGTCTCTTGCTGTCAGTATGTCCGTCTGTTAGGCTCGTGAATGCTATACGTAGATTGACTTGAACAGAATCTATATTCCTGTCATAGATAAATGATTGGTCTCGCTTCACTTGAATCTTTCATCTATGATTTCTGTTTCTCTCAAACGAAATAAAACATATCTAAAGATTAATTTATTAGTTAATTTATTGCAGCAGTTTCATGCATACAATTAATAATGGTTATATTTTTCACATGATTTTTTTAATTATATTTTATTAAATATATGTATTTACTGTACAGTAAATTGAAAATCTCAAAAAGAACCAAATAAGTGCAGAAAAAACACATTAGCATGGGAGTTATTCCCATTTGGATGTTTTTTCAAGCGTTCGACGAACTGCAATGAGTTTTTCATGATTAACGTGGTTGTTTGAAAAGGCAATAGGCGAAGCATTTTTCATTTGGACACCGTGTAGGTTTTGAATGTAAATATGGTAAGAGGGATATTTTAGACTAAGAACCCATGTAACGATTTTCACCGGAGCGCCGCACGGTGGATTATGGTAGAACAAACGCATATCAAAATTGATTTTTATTACTGATTGAAATTGGGTAATATATGAATATAATTTAATAGTTCAAAAGTCGAAGTTTAATATTCTGCAGCGTAATTCATATTTTATTTCGTAAAAGTATTTTTTTTCATGTAGCAAAGTTAAACGTTTAGGCAGCTGGGAAATATTAAGTTCTTCATTTACGTTTTTCAACGTGAAATAGTTTTAAAACTTGAAATGAAAGGTATAAGGTATTATATATTTTTGGAATGCACATTTATCAGAGGTTAGAAATAAATACAATTGATTGTTTTTAATACGAATATAAATTTAAAAACCAATTTAAAGAAAAAATGGAGAAATATTTTTTTTTCCTCAACTTCGTCGAATCTTTTAACATTTAGAGTTGTTTACCGATGCTTTGAATTTAATGTTCAATTATAGGTTAGTTACTCATCTAAAACATATAAAAAAATTAGCTGCGGCTTTTTGCGGTTTTCGGAGATATGTGAAAAAAACGAATACTAGTCTGGGAACGGAAATCGCTATCAAATGCGGTTTCGTAGTTTACTTTTATTATCAATAGTTTGTGGTACATTTTATGAATTAATTATTTGATATTGTTATGTAGGTTTTATCATTTCGATGTCATTTTCCGTGAGAAAATAGATATCTGAAATAATTCCCACATTCTGAAACAATATGAAAAGGGCAGTGAAAAAATATGTCTCCATTACCGTTTCAGTGGTCTTTACGTCTACGTACTCTAGTAGGTACGGTTATTTCATTATTCAACATGTCTACTTTTAACTGTACTAAACGTGAGTTAATAGTGTCTTATATAGAAGGCGGAAAAACGACTGCGGCACTTTCAACATATTTGGAGGGAAAAAAAATTTCGGATGTCAATATATGTTTTATTATTTACCATATTCAAAGGGATGTCATCCCTTCGTTTAATAAACGCTGAAGTGAAGCAGGACGCAATAAAAATACCTTTTTAAGAAAGAACACCAATTGGTTGGATTCTGAATATTCGTTAACTATACCAACATCAGAAAACGTGTCAACAGACTCTACACCGTCTACTTCTTCTGGTAAACGAGGAAGACCGTGTGTGTCATATGGAGACCCTTCAGAATCAAGCAAAAAAAGAAAAAACACCATTTTGCTAAATGAATATGGTTTGGAGCACATTCTAAGCGCATATCTTCAAGGATTGCGTTCTATAGGAGAAGGAATTGAAGCAAAGGTTGTTGAAAAATTAAGGTTGGCTGATGCAGAGAAAAAGGTTTTCGTTATAAATCAATTAGATGATGCAAAAATAATTAAAGGGCTTACAGATGAAGAAGCATTAAGTGTCTTCATCGACTTGGAACTAACAAAGGCACAATATCTGTATCTCAGGAACGTTACAGATGAAAGAAACTGTTCTTTATTTCCACCATACTATAAAATACAGGAAATGAAACAGAGGTGCTATCCACCATCATCAACAATCGAAATCACAAATACTTATGCAAAAATATTGAGAGTTCAAGATCTATTGGATCACACTGCAGCTCGAATTTTATCAATAGATAAGGTTTACAAAGAATGGACAAAAATATTTACTATTGTATAGCAAATGGGCTTGTGATGGGTCATCTGGACAAAGCCAGTACAAGCAAGCACTACCAGAGGAGTCTGAACTTATTTCCGATGCAAATTTATTTATTACTTCTTTTGTGCCTATCAGATTAACTGACGTGGAATCAGGCGCCATCACATGGCAAAATCCATTGCCTTCATCTGTTCGTTTCTGTCGGCATATATCTATAGAATTTTGCGAAGAAACGCCAGAAAAAACTTAATCGGTTGTAGATGAAATAAAAAATCAAATACAAACTTTGCTTCCATCAATAATTAATATAGAAGGCGTGGGAGTCCAAGTCAAGCATGAACTTTTTTTGACGATGATAGACGGAAAAATGGCACAAGTTTTAACAGATACGTCTTCTAGTTCCACATGTACAATATGCGGAGCAACTCCTAGACAAATGAATGATTTAACGAAAGTAATAGCTAGGCCTGAAAATGAAAATACTTATCAATACGGATTATCCACATTACATGCCTGGATTCGTTGCATGGAAATGATATTACACATATCATATAATCTATCTTTCCAAACGTGGTCTGCTACAAGCGAAGAAAAAAAAGACTCAAACAAGAAAAAAAGGCTGAAGTACAAAAGCGATTTCGTGAAGAGTTGGGTCTAAATATCGATAAACTACGACAGGGGACGGGAAATAGTAATGATGGCAATACTGCTAGGAGATTTTTTTACAATGTTGCCTGTTCTGCTGATATCACAGGGATTGACATTGATTTAATTAAACGGTTATATATAATTTTGCAGGCTTTGTCATCTGGTATAGTGGTAGATAGTAAGAAATTTGGTAATTATGCTCTGGAAACTGCAAGAATATACGTGAGTAAATATAGTTGGTATTACATGCCATCATCTGTCCACAAAATTTTAATTCACGGAGAGAATATCATAAACCATTTCGCGGTATTACCAATTGGGCAACTTTCAGAAGATGCTCAAGAATCTCGCAATAAGGACTATAAAAAATTTCGCTTACACCATGCTCGGAAATGCTCTTGAATAGCTACAAACGAAGATGTGTTTAATACACTACTTTACACTTCAGATCCATATATAACGAGCATAAGAAAACCATATGCAAAAAATGTAAAGGAGCTTGATGAAGATACTTTACACCTTCTCAAGGTTAATGAACTTATTTCAGATCCTGAAGCTCACCGGGTGTAAGATGTCAATCTTGCTGAGCAAAAAAAAAAGAAATATATACTGCGATAATTTTGATTTGTTTCTGTATGTTAGCGTAGTGTTAAAAATATTTTACCATTTATAATTTAATATTATCGATATAATATGATAGTTCTCTTAATAGAGTAATTAGCATTAAGAAATAGACGTACAATATGTTTCTAAAAAATATTTCAATAAATAAATAATACTAATAATACTATTTTAAATCATATTGTGACTTTTCTTTTTTAATTAAAAAAATACGCATAATTCCAATTCATCAAACATTACTTATATGAATCCTTATGTATCACTTTATATTATAGCAAAATTTTATAAGTCTATCTTTCAAATTGACGGAGTTACAGATTTTTAATCCGAAACACACCGAAATATTCCACAGTGCGCCGCCACTGCTGCGGGACCGCAACTTGCGTAGAATATGAAATTGTACTTAAATGCAATTGAAATATTCACTGGGCGTCGCGATTAATGGCCGAAACAAACTTGAAACGCGACGCCACCTCACGTCACATGAAGCGTATTTTATATGATCAGAGCGTAGGCATCGTGTCGCGTCGAATGTTCTTAATGTGATTCTGTTCATAGAAATCAAATGTACTATATAATGCGATTCAACTAAGAATAGGACCGACTGGGCGCCATATTGTGATGTCTAAGATTAAGTAAGAAAAAGCATCAGATTTTTTTAATAACATTTATTTACTAAGATTAACAAAAAACACCGATCTTTAATAATAATAATTTATTAAGACTATGAGAAAAAACATTCATCAGAATCTAGCTCTTCTATTCCGCTCATCTCTGCATTACCGCCGGAGTAGTTATGACTCATGCACTATTACTAAGTCACATATGAACACGCATCCTATATGTAAACGAAAGTTTGAAATCGAGTTTCTGAACGCAACTTAAAGTGACATTTGGTTGACGATTTAGGTTATCAACCATTCGTGGCCAAAGCTCAATAAGTGTGTAGTTAATTATCAATATTTGTTATTGTTTGGTTACAAATGTTTGGTTTTTCATGAATTAGCGGAGTGCTAAAATAGGGTTCTAAGTTTTTTTTTGCGAACCGTACTTTTCCAGCGACATTTGACAGAAAGAGGTCATTGGCTTTCCTATTCTTATTTGAATCGCATTATACATTTGATTTAATTCAACACACGTCGCATGGCGTGGCGGGTGGCGTCTGTTTCGGTCTTTACGCCTAGCGTGGGTGCCGCAAAGTACGCCGTATTTCGCGGCACCCACGCTAGGCTTCGTCCGATCTTCTTTTGTTTAGTTTACGAGCGCGTAACATGGAACAGTAGAAAAATGTGAGTGAGAATCTTCTCGTGAGTTTTGAAATCAGCTCCACGGCCACCCACGGCTAAATAAGCCTGAGACTTAAGCTGCTGATCAATATTAATAATTTGGTAAAATAATGGTTCAGGCAGGCGAGGCAGGGATGGGTGGAATGGCACATATTCTGCCTTGTTTGAAAATAGAATACATCTTAATATATATAAATCTCGTGTCACAATGTTTGTCCTCAATGGACTCCTAAACCACTGAACCGATTATAATAAAATTCGCATACCATGTGCAGTTCGATCCAACTTGAGAGATAGGATAGTTTAAATCTCAAATTATAGTCGCAATTTTAATTTATTGCAAATTATTACTTTTGGGCGGTACGAAGTTCGCCGAGTCAGCTAGTTTTATATATAAATCGGGATCAAATAAGTACCGCAAACACATAGACCTGAGTCGATAAAGAAAACATTTTTAGTCTTAGTCTTAGTAGAACGGTGGGCTGTTTCCGAAACTCGACACCCAGTGCCTATTTTGCGTGGGGATTGGCATCAGTCCTGCCATCCCAGCTCCTTCAAAAAGCTCAGCAGTCCCCGGATGTTGATGCAGGCTTCTACTAGTGTCCGCGGGCTTCCCATTAGAGAAGTCATTTGTCTTACAACGCCTCTGCACTCCAGCAGAACATGGGCGTTCGTCTCATTCTCCTTCAAGCAGGCTCTGCACAGAGGGCTGTCAGATATAAAGAAAACATATTTTTTCTACAAGAAAATAAGCGAAAATAACATGACTACTACATCCATACATACATACTAACTGGGAAACTAGTAATCTTGGTAAATTAATTAGCCTAACCCCAAAGGAAGCACTGTAGGCTTGTGTTATGGGATACCAGGGTAACGGATAGAATACATATTGTTATGTGTCGGGATGGGGTTCGAAATTATATGCCAGTTCACGCTTGACAGTTCTTTATTCACCACACAGTTCACACAATTAACACACAATGTTAATTACAAAACACTCACTAAACAGTGTATTTCACTATACAAGTCTCTAAACAATCTCACTTGAACACTTTTGTTGCACTTAGATCGCCTTTGGATTCGCTCCGAAATCGCTGTTGGAACTCAACTGTACTCAAAAGTACCTGTTAAATTGAGAATTACCTAGCACCTGCGAGTACGAAATACCTACTTACAGATTGTAAACAAGTGCAGATGTCGTTGCACTTTCACCCTTACGCCGCACTGCTTATTCATTTCAGAATGAGCCGCATTACTCGACCTCTATCGCGACCCCCGGTGATCTGGCAAATTCGATCTCTGGCACTTTCGCGGTTACGTTTCGAGAGCGTTTGTGACAATATACTGAAACATATAAGCATGTGAAGATGATAAAGAAATACATATTAAACATCCATGACCAGTCATGATGTACAAATGCTCGTATTCATCACACAAACATCTTCCCCCACCGGGATTTGAACCTTTCATCCCATTTGGCCACGGAGGTCGTCAACCATTAGCTCAATTTACTTTAGTTATATCGACTTAAATTGTTAGCGGTATCGTTTCGAAAGTCCTTAATTTCGAATGCAAATATCTGAATCAGTATTGTTAAAGCAAAGCCGCAAAACTATTTGCTCGCAATCGAACCATAGAGGCATGTCTTTTGCGAAATCTGCATAGTTCGGTAGTGGAGCAATGCCCATTGAACCGCACCGAATACTTGGTGATAATACAATGCTCTTCAAAAGCGATGTTGAGCTCTTGAGTACATAGTACAAAATACTTGACCGTTGAACGCGTGCACTCTGCGTTCTTCGATTCTGTAGTGTATTTGAATTCATCATCATCATCATCATCAGCCTATTAATGTCCCCACTGCTGGGGCACAGGCCTTCCCTATGGATGGAATACGGAGATTGGGCCATGACCCACCACGCGGGCCCAGTGCGGATTGGTGGGTGCTAACGACTGCAGATGCAACCGGGGCCAACGCCTTAACGTGCCTTCCGAAGCACGGAGGAGCTCGAGATAGTAAATTTTTTTGGTCACCCATCCAATGACCGACCACTGCGAAAGTTGCTTAACTTCAACGATCGCAGCCGAACGCGCTAACCAGTTAGTTTTTTTTAATTCTGCTTGCTCTTAACAAGTTCCCTGCTGACTGAACAGGGACACAGAGTGCAAGAAGCTCGTAAAAAGGCGAAAATAAAACAGCTACACAATGTGAACAGAGCTTTGTGTCTTATATGCTACAATACTTCTCATTGTTTTAAGTCTTTTGTTTAGTTATTTCATGGCATGGCATTTTTGCGAAAAACAATATATTGTTACGTGTTTGGGATTGGGTTCGAAATTATATGCCAGTTCACGCTTGACAGTTCTTTATTCACCACACAGTTCACACAATGAACACACAATATTAATGTGAAAACACTCACTAAACACTGTATTTCACTATACAATTCTCTAAACAATCGCACTTGAACACTTTTGTTGCACTTTGTTCGCCTTTGGATTCGCTCCACATCGCTGTTGAAACTCCATTGTCTTTGTGCGGCGCCAATCGCGCTTATATACGTCGATCGACGCATTCTAGAAAGTACCTGTTCAATTGAGAATTAGCTAGCACCCGCGACTACGAAGTACCTACTTATACCTACGCGGGTAACGCGCATAACTTGTAAACAAGTGCAGATGTCGTTGCACTTTCTCTCTTACAGCCCACTGCATAAGACTCATTTTAGAATGAGCCGCATTACTCGATCTCTATCGCGACCCGCGGTGTTCTGGCACATTCGATCTCTAGCACTTTCGCGGTTCTGTTTCGAGAGCGTTTGTGACAATATATTACTGACACTGAATTAAATACAAAACATATAGTTCTTGTTTTTTTTACTTTTGTTTCTTTTTAACTTTCCATAAAGGAAACATTGACCCAAATGTACTGTCGGTACCTGTATTTGTTCGTGTACAATTTCATAGTCCCCGCTTGTAAGGAAATTGGGACGCTTTAACTGATTCGTACGAAAGTTTACTAGACTATTAAAAGGAGTGATCCACATTTGGTGCACTCACCACATCATCTTAACTGCGAGTGCGCCACATGTGGGTCATTTACACGTGTTAAAGGACTACTTCTATAATGGAACGCAGGGCATTGGGCAGTGCGGAGGAACATGTTGGCACATAGATTTGCACGCTGCACAGCTGCTGTTAAATTGACACTTTTTAAATCATACTGTCAAAATTTTTATGCATGCAGCCTATGGACCAACTGTACTAAAAGTGCCTACAATGCCCTTAGAGTTATGTATAATGACATATTCAGGGCTCTGTTTCGACTTCCACGCTACTGTAGTGCATCTGGCATGTTTGCGGACGCAAGCACTGACGACTTTTATGCTATTATGCGTTAAAAGTCACGTCACTGGTGCATCGGCTGCGGGGAGGTTGTAACAGAGTGCTGAGTATGTTAGCAAATAGAATGGACTCCCCTCTACTCGGTCAGTTCATCAAACTACATGTTTGGTGACCAGGCCGAGGGGAGGGTGCAGTAAAATTAGTAAAAATTAATAATTTTTTAATTATTTTAATTTTTGAAATTATTTATTTATTTTAATAATATTTCTATATATGTTAATGATTTAATTGTGTTTATATATTTATGTTTTTATTTATTTTTTAAGCATTTAACTGCTAGATGTTTAAATCTAAAGAAAAGTTTACTAGAAAAAAATCCACGCGGATCAGGCAGCGGACGGGACTCTAACCCGCATCCTTCGCAATCCGGGCGAATGCACTGACCATTATGCTACCAAGGCCCTATTCGCCGCGTCGAAATTTTCCTAGCCTTAAGCTGCAAGTGTTTATATATGTTATAATGATGATTGAAAACGTAATGAAATACTAACATAGGTTAAGAAAAATTGTTACTAACATTATATGAGACCATGTCTTGATGACCGTCATTGAATAAAAGATTTTTATTTTCATTCATTTTATTATAATTATTATACGAAGGAGTCAACAATAGGACACATAACGCACGTGTTCAATGTTTCTTCTTTAACTCGGATCAAACCTGTTTACATTCATTTAGCCGCCTTTCACCTTGAGTGGCTGTGTCTCGTAAATCAAAACAAGTGTTTTCAGTTTTCTATGTTTGGTTTAGATGATAACTTTTCTGAAAAATGAAAGGAGACCCGGCACTTTTCATAGAAAAAATGCTAAACTTGTATACAGTTTAATTTGGTCTCAAAATAAAGCCAAAATTATTTGCTACATAAAACTACTTTTGCCTTATTTTTAGTGAATCGTGGAAAGAAGTTATATCATGATTAATATTTTTTGATATGGAAACCCTAAATCTTCAAGGGACAAAATTTTACTTCAAAATATTACTCAAGTGACTGTAAAAACCACGATTCCTTTGCTTTTTCTAAATAAAAAACCAAATTTCAATTTGACAATCCTAAAATACAAACAAAAAAATCATTCGCATTTCGCATCCGCTCCCGCGTACTGTGATTGTGAACGTTCTCTGCCTGTCATTGCCTTTTTATCCGTTATTTCTCTTGACGACCCGGCTACATATAGAGGTTATATTGACAAACCTACGTATTTGACATTGACAGCTAGCTGCTGATGACAAATATTGCCAGACTACGTTACCCAATTATGAAACACAGATAAAAAAAAAAAAAATACAACTTTGGCACAAAATGCCGGGTGTCCTTTTCAAAGTGTATAAAAACAACGGCAGCGATCGTTGAAGTTAAGCAACTTTCCTAGTGGTCGGCCATTGGATTGGATCGGAGTTCCTCCGTGCTTCGGAAGGCACGTTAAGCTGTTGGTCCCGGCTGCATCTGCAGTCGTTAGCATCCGCCCATCCGCACTGGGCTCGCGTGGTGGTTCATCGCCCAATCTTTTTATTCCATCCATAAGGAAGGCCTGTGCCCCAGCAGTGGGGACATTAACAGGCAATGATGATAAAAACAACATTTTAGCTTTCTGTTAACGACCTCCGTGGCCAAGTGGTTTGCATGCCGGGTTTCATGGTGTCGCCGACTCGAGAGGTCCCGGGTTCGAATCCCGGTGGGGGCAGATGTTTGTGTGACGAATACGAGCATTTGTACTCCAGTCATGGATGTTTAATATGTATTTCTATATAAATATATATGTACTGTTGTATGTATTCTATCCGTTACCCTAGCATCCCATAACACAAGCCTTACAGTGCTTACTTTGGGGCTAGGCGAATTGGTGTGAGTGTTGGAAATATTTATTTATTATTATCGCTATAGTTTACAACAAGTAAAAGGTTAGTATAAAATGTTAAGTTTCTAGCTAACTGAACTTTCATATTTCCACTTTTCCAGTAACAAAAAATAAATAAACAAATAAATCAAAAGCGCTGGGAGCTTTTGCAACACGCGCCAACTTAATCTCAAAGCTCACTCTGTAATATAGATGTTGTAAATACACTTGTAAATTTGTCATTATGGCAAAAAGCTAAATACCCATTCACGCCGCCCAACCAGCGCGCGGTACGGTGCGTAATAGCATTTCCCATCGACAAAAAAAAATTATAAGTTTATATTTACGAACATACTATAACTATGATATATTTTTAGATTTTTTTAAGCATTTAACTGCTAGATGTTTAAATGTAAAGAATAATAATAATAATCTTTATTGACATACACCTCACAGGACATACAAGACATTAAACATGACAGTGAAAACGTACACAATAGGCGGCCTTATTGCTAAACAGCAATCTCTTCCAGGCAACCCATGACAGTGAAATAAATAAATAAGAGGAACAAGAAGGGGGGGGGGTGTAGCAGGTATAGTAAAATAATGAATATAATAGATATGAATAGAATAGATGTAATAGATATATAAAAAAAGAGAGAGACAAGAGAGAGGTAAGACTTAAAGTTGGGAAAGGAAATAACCTCTAACTTGATCACTAAACGAGCTTAGAGTGCGAGCCTTTCGGATTGTTTCAGGTAGTGAGTTCCACAAGCAAACAGAATGCACAGAGAAGGAATATGAAAAGAAATCAGTTGAATGGAGTGGGACTGCAAGGGTTAGATTTGAAGAGGACTGCAAAGTGCGTTCTGATTTGGAATCAAGAAACGAGAAACATTCTTTTAGATAGGGCGGAGAAGTAGGAAGGAAAAGTACAGAATAAAGAACCGTAAGAGTGTGTAAGTCCCTGCGTCGGCGAATAGGGAGCCATTTTAGTTTGTGTCGAAAGTGAGACACATGGTCATATTTACGTAGATTAAAAATGAATCTGATACACATATTCTGCAGACGTTCCAGCTTGTTTAGGAGTTCCTCAGATATGTCAGTATAACAAACATCAGCGTAGTCGATAATGGAAAGTAAAAGTGTCTGAGCCAAAGTGACCTTTGTACTTGTTGGTAAAAAATTACGCAACCGGTTTAGTGAATTGTATGCGGCAAATATTAAAGAAATTTGTACTAGACAAAAATCCACATTGAGCAGGCAGCAGACGGGACTCGAACCCGCACCCTTCGTAATCCGCGCGAATGCACTGACCATTTAGCTACCGCGGCCCTAACGCCCGTATCGAATTTTCTCTAGCCTTAAGGCAGTGCTATTTTGACGACCTCCGTGGCCGAGTAGTTTATACGCCAGGTTTCATGGTGTCGCCGACTCGAGAGGTCCCGGGTTCAAATCTCGATGGGGTCAGATGTTTGTGTGATGAATATGAGCATTTGTACTCCAGTCATGTACGTTTAAATATGTTTTTCTATATAAATATACTAATATATATACAGTATGTATTCTATCCGTTACCCTAGCATGCCATAACACAAGCCTTACAGTGTTTACTTTGGGGCTAGGCTAATTGGTGTGAGTGTTGGAAATATTTATTTATTTATCTCTTCGCATTGTTCTCCAGCTGGTATCTTCTATCCATAGTGAAATAATATAAATGCGAAAATAGCTCCACCTGACTATTAGTGGTGTGTTATTAAGTATCTTCATTTACCAGCAATACATATAGGCCATAAAGTTCAAATTCAGTAGATTATATGATGGCGCAATAATGAAATAATCTTTGCGGACATGACAGACTCATTGGGTACTATTAATCGTTTTTACTAAACTTATAATAGTTCATTTTTTTTGCCTAAACAGTAGGACACGGCATTCCTAAACTTTGTTAAACCAGTTTTTTATATAATCATAATTTTTTAAATTATTTGCATTTGTAATGGAAAGTGACTTAATGAGTTACCTCATATTGAAGTCATTTTTCATTTTGACGACTCTGTATATACTCGTAATACAGGGAGAAAAAAACAGCCCTTGAGTTTCTTACCGGTTCCTCTCAGTACAAGGTCTCCCGCCGTAGATTTGCGAACCGATGGCGTAGCTTTTCGACATTCACAAGTGCTTGTAACAGCCTAGACTGAATAAACGATATTGAATTTTGAATTGAATTGATTTTTTTTGAATTTTTACCTATACTAATATAAAGCTGAAAAGTTTGTTTATTTGATTGTATGGTTCAACGCGCTAATCTCAAGAACTACTGATTCAAATTGAAAAAAAAAATGTGATAGATAACCCATTTATCAAGGAAGGTTATAGCTTATATAACATCATGACATAAGACTAATTGAAGCCGAGCATCAATGAAAAGTGTTGCGAAAACGGGAAAAAAGTATTTTTAGACCTTTCGTTTGCTGCGTAAACGGTTAAAGTTACACAAAACTCATGTATGAAGAAATTGTTTTCTTTTAAAAGTTCTAAAAAAAAGTTCCCGACAACATATGTACATCTTTTAAGGTTTACTTACAATAACCTTCTTCGGTAATCAGAGTTGATCTAAAATAATGTATTTTTTTTTCTACCCAAGTGTTTTTGTAAACATGATAATTATTCATTATTCATCACATTCCAATATTCATTATTTATCACAAGTATTTAATTATGATTTTATTTATTTTTTAAGCATTTAACTGCTAGATGTCTAAATCTAAAGAAAAGTTTACTAGAAAAAAAATCCACTTGCCTCTTAAGGCTAGGCAAAAATCCTTGCAGCTTAAGGCTAGGAAAATTTCGACGCGGCTAATAGGGCCGTGGTAGCATAATGGTCAGTGCATTCGCCCGGATAGCGAAGGATGCGGGTTCGAGTCCCGTCCACTGCCTGGTCCGCGTGGATTTTTTTCTAGTAAACTTTTCTTTAGATTTAAGCAAGTATTTAATTTTGATCAAAATTATTCTTTTATTCAGTCGATTTTAATACATATCTTAAGAGATATCAGAGTTTTAAAATAACTTCGGATCACGCTGGATTGAGACATAGGATACCTGTTATCCCGGAAAAGTGTCAGGTTCCTGAGAGATTTTCATAAAACTAAAGTCAAGTCGAGCGAAGTCGCGGGCGGCTGAAATATAAAGAACGCAAAACTTTCAAGCTTCAAGGGTTTAATTAAGACAACAACACACAATGTAATGTAAAAAAACTAACAAATCACTAGTAATTTTGAATATAGCATTATGTTCGAAAAGTACTTATCTTAATAACGTAAGGAGATTCGCGACAATAACTTATATTCTATAATATTCTTATATATTGTTAGTGTCTGCCAAGTTAATGATTGGTCGCCCGGTGGTCAAGCGAAGCGAGACCGATCATTTATCTGAAGTGTCTGTGTCCTAGGTCCCGTCTCATGGCCGTCCCAAATCCATTTTGTGTTGTGACATCAAACTTACACCTGTCACTTAGAAAGATATTCACATAGAAAGAGTCCTCCATTGAAAATTAATATTGTAAAAACCCACCATGTAATGGCGATCTACGTGATATTGGCAAAATTTGTGGAGTATCAATATTGACAAAAACAAAAAAGAAGAAAATAAAACTTTGAAATATACGGCATTAAACTACGCTGATCCTGAAAAAACCCTATGAAGATCTGGAACAGAAACACAAAACCACAAAAAAGTAATTTTCACTGTCACCTTATGCGGGGTGGAGATTCATTTTGAAAAAGTCGAATTCTAGCGTTTCTCCGTAACACACCGTCGTATTAGCTATATATAAATAAAGCGACACATTGTCGAGTGCTGCTCGTGCCGACAGTAATCCCACATATATTCTACTTAGACATTCTTATAATCCTCATTTTTCGAATCCTGTGTCCGTACCGTCGAATAACTGATACAGATGGGCCACGTGGTTCTCAATTTTCTTACCAAAAAGATGTTTAGCGCTTAGGAGCGTCGCTTTTTATTGCGTGTTATATTCAATGTAAACTCACTGATAAATTCACTGATCTCAGTCTTATTCAGCCATTCTTTCTCTGATGATCAAGTTGATTGGGCATTTTTCCACTCACCGGCTCTGCACCGGCGTGTTGGCGAGCAAAAATTTATGAAAATATATGGCTCGTTTATTCACTTACGTTGATTCCCGCCGTCGCCGGGATAGCGAGCTTCCCAACATCTTCGCACAACATCACCGAGGCCCTTGCTGAGAAGGGTTTCTTATATAACGGAGCACGTGAAACAGATCCGGGCGCGAGCAGGCCGCACTGGATGCCTGTATTACGCAGCACTGAAGAGAACACCAGAGATCATCCCGGCCATCTACTCGGTGAGTGAGCTCATGAGTATGACCGGGATCCAGATTGAAGCCTGGAGATTGAGGAAGACCCCCACACAGTGCCACCGCTGCCAGGGGTACGGTCCCAGGCGGAGGGAGCTACGCGGGCACGCCCAAGTAGTCCTCCGCAACGGATGAGGAGCGGTACGGTGGGCATTAGGCCGCGTACTCAACCCCCACGCGCGGGCCTACCTGCGCGTCTACGGGGTCCCCGTGATACCCCGGGAGACCCCTGCCGTGGAGCCCCGGCTAGGCCGGGAGGCTGCTAGGTGCGGAGACGCGGAGGAATCCCTAAACGGGGATCCCGCGGCTTCGCGCTAAGCAGCTTAGAGGGTATTCGCAGGACTTTTTTAGCGCATACTATGCCGTAAAGCGCCCGTAAGAGTTGCGGGGTCCTCGGTGGACAGCCACTGGGGCGCCCGTAAGACTTGCGGAAGCCAGGTGTGAGGTCCGTTCGGCGGTGTGCCTCTTACAGGCGCCGTCGTCATTTTTTACCTGCGTTATAAAGAAAAAGGGGTACAGTCCCAACGACCATCTCGTTTGTAAACGAGATGCGCATCCGATACATCTTAAGTGGCCAGACGCCAGAAAAGATTCCCCGCACGCCGCGGCGCCTTCGGCGCCGCCGACGCGCGTGACGAAGATAGAAGAAGAAGAACTGCATGTGTATTTTATATGTATTGCAGCCGTATGCGTGTATGAGTGCGCGGAGACTCGTATATGCTTTGTGGCCTGAATACGGTGTCATGGCATTTAAATACGACATCGTTTATCGTGTTAATGGAAGCTGTGGAGCCTTGTCAAATAGGACACAATTGATGTTCCTTTTAAGTATCTCACTTTTAGTACGTAAGATTTCCAAAATTTGACATATCTGCGTTGTTCTTGGATGTAGAAGATATAACAAATACAGTCGACGGTTTGAGGAGACCTTTTGCAGGGCGTAATCTGGCACTGGCACTGGCGTAGTGGAAAAACTAAACGTCGGCGCCGGTACCGCTCTAGGGCCATGCCGGTGCCGTGCCGGTGCCGGACCGGTAAGCGAAAAATCGCCCATTGGGTTCAGGCCGGCAGGGTAGAGGTTGGAGGGCTGCGGCCGCCCCTGAAGCGGTGATGCTCCAGAAGGAGGAGCGGGATCGGGAGATGGCCGATCCTGCTCGAAGAAGGCGGCGTCGGGCCAAATAATGGCCTGATGTGCCGCCGCGGGTCGCTGGTGAGCACGACGGAGCTTGTGCTCATGGAAGCGACCGGGGAGGGACGACATCCCCGCTTGGCCGGGGGGTGTCGTCGTAGTAGGGTGGATGGGGGAGGTTGCAAGCACTCCCCCGAGAAGGGCTCCCCTGGTGGAAGCAGGGAACCAAAGGCTACGGGTCCTCAGATGCGACACTCGATCCTGAGGCTCCGTACAATGCCTGATGGCGGCCATCGCTGGGTTTATAGTGGGTAGGAGAGCCCCACAAAACCACCATGTGGTATGCAATTTAATGCATTTCCCCAACGTATCAAAAAAAAGGTCCGGCAGGGTGAGGATGGCTGGAGCGGCACACCTTCTGCCGCATCACCTATCGTCGAGAATAGAACCTACTTACACTTATCATCAGGTGGGGTAGGGTAATATACTGTACATCACATAAAAAATAACTATTCAAGGTTTCAAGGGACAGTGTATTGGGATCGTGGTTAGATTCTCTAAATAACTGTTGAAGCCGATAATTTCACTATAATCAATAATCAATATCATTTATTCAGTTAAGGCTGTTACAAGCACTCATGAATGTCTAGAAGCTACACCATCGGTTCGTAAATCTACGGCGGGAGACCTTGTACTGGGAAGAACCGGCAAGAAACTCAGCAAAGGCTGTTTTTTTCTCCCTGTTTTATTATTTACAGAGTCATCAAATTGAAAAATGACTTCAGAGATGATTCATGAAGTCACCTATACTATTATGTTATTACATTGCAAACTATCGCAATGACCGAAGTAAAAGCAACCCGTAGCAAATATCTGTCATATTTGAAAATATATTTCTGTAATATAATTAAGTACAAGTACACAAATAAGGCTATCTAATTACATAGTTACTCTATATATAAATAATAACAATAAAACTAAAACTGAAAACCTTAAAAAAATAAATTAATAACTAAAATATATTATTAAAAGGAGTTCCTTTAGGCAAGGATCCAAAGATACTGGCAGCGTTACCCATTTGAATGGCTAGACTAATTCTTTGTCCGAGGTAGCTGCCAGCTCTTCGGTCTCCTGTGATGTCGACTAACCTTTTTGCTATTTCCTTAAAATTTTGAAAATTGATGGAAAATTCGAATTATCGTTATTCAATAGCAAGATTGCATGTGTATGTACATATGTACATTGAGGCAAGGGAGGGTGTCATTTTTTTTATGTTGAAAAGGTATGACCCACCTCATGGTAAGCGGTCACCATGGCCTATAGACGCTTGCGATACTAAAAATACAACTCGCACCGTTGTCTACCCTGTCCCATTCCCTTACCCCGTGGAGCCCTGGAACCTTACTCATAGACAGAAACACAATACCACCAAAACGTAGTGTTATTTTACTGTTGTCTTCTGTAAGGGGGAGATTACTTCCCCAGACGGTCGCTTCAATTTGGAGCGGGAATCCCACAGAACACAGAGAGATATTAGAAGGGCCTTGTGGGCGGGGCAGGCGCGCCACAGTTAGTTGTGAGCAAATGCTCATAACTTGACCAAAACTTGGCAACGATTGCTTTGTTGCGATGGGGTGTGAGCGCCGATTGGTTCGATTGTTTGATGTCACGGCGTTTGATTGGCTAATATCTATTAGGTGTAAGTGAAGTGCGGGCGAGCCGGCGACATCGGTTCCCGTACAAAAGGTCTCTGAAGACCCTTCTTACCTCTTTCTGTGTTTTGTGGGGAATCCGCTATGCTCTACTTCTCTGAAAGGACATGGCTAAGAAACTGCTCTCAACGTGTATTAATATTTCGCACTAGCCCGTAACTTTACAATATTTTTTTATAAATTAATACGTGTTTATTATTCTCATACAACTTTCGTGAAATAATCAAATATCTAAAAGTATAAAAATTGACTTCATGTCTGTTTCAAAAGCATAATGTTCCGTTTTACAAAATAAATGAACAATAAATGTACACAAAAAATATTTGTGAAAGTATATCGAAATAAACAATATTATTTCTAAACTCCTTCAAACTATGACATATTTGGCCCTAATTTCTATTAAAACAAATCACGGCAAGCCTAAAATAATAGCTTTTATTATTCTGATCTGGCTTGAGAGAAGGCTGTATGATAATTAATTCTTGAATTTTTGCAAAAAGATGAAATAAAACTTCACGGATTTCCTGTCAGGCCGACGATAACAAATTATATATATTATTTTCGCTTTAAAAAAACTTTTTGTGAAGAGTTAATCAGAGAAATGGAAAGAAAGATTATAAGAAAATGCGAAATTGATGACTCTGTAAATAATCGGCAACATCTTTTATCAACTGTAGTAAGGTAATGACATAGTAGAAGTTCTCATAATTTTCAAGATTGTGTCTTTATCAAAAGTTCCTGAGCCTTTTTTCACAGAAATTATAAATATTCAGCTATTTACCATTAAATGTTACTAAGGACAGTATTTATACATTACCAGGGCAGTCGCTCATACAAAACTTTACCATGTCCTTTCTGATCACAGTGCGAGCAAGTGTGTAAACAACGTCAAATAAAATGAAATCATAATTTGAAAATCACTGAAAATGGAACAGGGAATACGTGCCCCGCTCTCGAGATGGCAACGGAGCTACACACCTAATCCTGTCTCTGAATTAGTTTGCGAACTAATTTCTAGATGCTCAATTTCAATTACAATTCCAGATTCTCCGCTTAATGATGTTGTGAACATACCCAGAAGTGTTTCGCTTAGCGCTAGGAAGTTTCGGAAAACGTTTAAAATGAAATATGCCAGTTCTGAGTTCAGGCAGCGTGGGGAAGCTCCAACTATGTCTAGACATCAATCAAGAGCAACGATTAACGGGTGTCTGGAGTTGAATTTTTATGAGCTTTTTCATACTAATTGTCGTAATTAAGGGAGAATGACCGGCGGTAGGCAATTTTCGCTGACTCCAATTTCATGTTGGAAAAGTAGGAGTTAAGGTTTGTAAAATGTGATTTAATATTTAAAGACAAATTAAATTATGACCCAATACCGCTTTAATTTTTGATGTACAAAGAATTTATATAATGGTACCACACCACGCGTTTGCGAGTCCGACTTGCAATGAAACGAATATTTTAACCGACTTCAAAGAGGTTCTTAACTGCCTTGGTTATCAGTAGTTTTTTTTTTGAAGTTATACTTCTTTAGGCGCGTTATGAAAAAATGATGAGAGTGAAATTTTAAGATGCGCGCGCATCACTGCAACCAACTTCATGCTGTTAATTTTGTGTTTACCGCACATTAAGAAAATCTACCAACAAAATAGAAATAGAATCTCTATTTAGTGGGTGCTAACGACTGCATTGTGAAGGCCTATCAAAAGTATTTATTAATCTGGAACAACAAACCAAAGCGCGATTCAGGAGACTACAGCGCCATCTCTTGACCATTGGTGTAGTAGAACCAAAAACCACATCTTTATTTTTTGTAATAAAGTAACAGTTATAGGTATTCATATTTATAATATCAAAAGTATTTATTAATCTGGAACAACGGAACCAAAGCGCGATTCAGGAGACTACAGCGCCATCTCTTGACCAGTGGTGTAGTAGAACCAAAAACCACATCTTTATTTTTTTTAATAAAGTAACAGTTATAGGTATTCATATTTATAATATTTATCCACATGTTTCTAGTTTGTATATTCGGAATACGTGTTTGAGTTTCATACAAGTGCAAATCACATATGTTCTAATAAATTATATTCAGTAGCGATTTTAATTGAATATTTTGATTATTTATTTATTTTTTCAAATTAAAACTGAACTTTATTGACTGTGTCCTTTTCCAGACTTTTTATTAATTTATTGTAATTAATTATTTTCATGCAATTAAAAACTAATTTTAAACGATGCCAAAGAAGGATAACTTCTCACGCGCCTACATAAGTACACGCACCCATTTTCTTTCATTTATTATTTTTGTTATTATTGGAATAGTTTAATGCAAATAGGTGTGGAAAATCTTAGCTGTGAGTGGGTAACTGAACTTTGAAATATAAACATAGGATAAACTCTGTTCCCTCATGACAATTGGGATATTTATAAATAGTTTACTTGTCACCACCGCTCTTGAAACGCATTCACTGTACGAATGGAGGTTGACTTACCTACACAAGAGCTATCGTTTTTGATGACCCATAAGGTGAGTGATCTCTCCGCGTACAATATAATAATGCGTTTAGGATGCTGTTGGGTTTGCCACGATTCTGTAGTGCCTCTGGTATGTTTGCCGAGGAGCGCACTGATGGTTTTCACGCATGCGTGCGCAAAAAAATAGCTTCATTGCTGAGCAGAATAGGAGCAAGCTCTAACACCATCCTAATGACTGTTGCCAACAAATTGGATAGTTGCTTTATCAAGCATTGTGTGAGGGTGATGAAAACATAAAGAACAATGATGTTGTACTGTCTTAATCTATTGTTTCTACAAAACATATACTACTAACATAGAATAAGTCTACTAACAAATATGGATCACAGTTGTCTGAAATAAATGAATTATTATTATTATTATTATTATTATTAAAACTTTATTGGTTAAGCTCCACTTCTCAATATTTGTAAGATTTTTTTATACGATGTTTTTTTTCTTTTAGTTATTTATTACCTCACAAAACAAGTTAGAAATAAATATTAAAAAAAAAATGTGTGCGTGTACTAGTGTACACACACGTAAGAAGTGAAACTTCTTTATTGCCTTATTTTTCGAAAAATGATCTACATGCAACTTTCCAGAAATTGGTTAAATAAAGTTAAATTAGATAAAGTTTAAACAAAAGGATTTTATTATCATAGACATGAATACAAATTACTGCCTATGAAACTGTTATGATTACACGGCTCAGTAATCTAAGGCACATATTCCACCTCCGACGATGAACGATAAGCGAGTAGAAACTAGAAACGAATTGGCAGTCCTGAGTTAAAATGCACGCGCACGGCTTTTGACAGCCAAGCCAGCTTAACCGAGCGAGTATAGCTGAGCGAGTATCGCTGAGCGAGAATCGCTGAGCGAGTATCGCTGGGCGAGTATCGCTGAGCGAGTATCGCTGAGCGAGTATCGCTGAGCGAATAACGCTGAGCGAGTACCGCTGAGCGAGTATCGCTGAGCGAGTATCGCTGAGCGAGTATCGCTGAGCGAGTATCGCTGAGCGAGTATCGCTGAGCGAGTATCGCTATGCGAGTTTGGCTGAGCGAGTCTTATCTTTAATCTCGCCGGCGACAGTGTGATCATTCAGCTATCAACTATTAATATAAAAAAAGATGGCGCGTAACGGAAAAATGTGACGCGTAACCGAAAAATGTGACGGTAATTTTTTTTCCAACGCCGATCACAATGATATAAAACCAAATTTAATGGTAACTCTAAATAGGTGGGCATAACATGATAAAATTTTATGGGCTGAAGTTTACACAAAAGAAAAATATTTAAATCGAATTTCAACAATTAAACAAACACTTAAATAAAAGTACATATTAACCGATTTTCTCTTTGTTAATGAAGAATTAATCGTTGGATTTCTTTCCGAAATTCAAGAAGGCGACTACAAAAATGTCCAAGTAAGAATGATTCGCAGTTTATCGTATTGACGACACATATTTGTGATTGGGTTATACAAGGACGCGTTGTTTTTATAAACTTGCAAAGCAAATACCCTATGGGTGGGATTACGCGATCTAAATCTAATACTAAAACTAAGCGTTGAGGTAAGGAAACGAAGTGCAACAAATTAAGAAAGAAGAAGAAATGATGAATTGATCCTGTCACAGCAGAAACAATACAGTAAAAGCATTTTTAGTTGAGAACAGTCTAGAAGCCACTGATAAAAGAGTTTACAGATAAAGAAATGAAATGAAATTAAATGAAAGTTTATTTGCATGAAACATAGTTTGATACAGCTGGTAAATAATATAAAAAGTTCCATATGTTTCGCCCTTGGGAGAGCATACAAAATACTAATAAATTATGTAAAAATTCAAATTGATTTCATTTTTATTTATTCAATTAATACACGCCAAATTAACTAATTCAATAGCAATTTTCTATTTCATTATGTCAACACAATTACAATAATTATATATTTATTATAAATAAATATAAATATTTCCGACACTCACACCAATTAGCCTAGCCCCAAAGTAAGTACTGTATGGCTTGTGTGATGGGATACTAGGGTAACGGATAGAATACATATACTGTACATAAATAAGTATATTTATATAGAAATACAGATTAAACATCCATGACTGGAGTACAAATGCTCGAATTCATCACACAAACATCTGCCCCCACCGGGATTCGAACCCGGGACCTCTCGAGTCGGCGACAGCCATGAAACCCGGCGTACAAACCACTCGGCCACGGAGGTCGTCAGTCAGTCGTCATATAATAACTATACATTATATTACACATAATAATCATACAATACATGTCATTTTTTTTAAGTCAATCGCCATTTCTACATTATGTCAACAAAATTACAATTATTGATTCATAATAAAAATTCATTTGTACTATAAAAACATTTACTTATTAACCAGTCCCGTACTTTTTTTGCTATTGAAATGAAATGAAATGAAAAGTCATTTATTCAGTCTAGGCTGTTACAAGCACTTGTGATGGTCAAGAAGCTACGCCATCGGTTCGCAAAACTACGGCGGGAGACCTTGTACTGAGAAGAACCGGCAAGAAACTCAGCAAGGGCTGCTTTTTTCTCCCTGTATTGATATATACAGAGTCGTCAAGTTGAAAAATGATTCAGAGTTGACTTCAGAGATACTTCTGAAGTCACCTTCCATTACATTATTTAGGATATAGATGTATAAAGTTGCAATTTATTATTAATTTTATAGGTCCGTGCTTGAATTGATTTGGAATTCTATTGTGTACCTTAATACACATGGTAATAAGGAACGGAATATATAAGTACCTACCAATACATATCGCATTCCGCACGCGAAGACTTATCATAAATATCTTATTGTGTCTTCTATTTGTAATCTATGGACCAGAGAGGGGAAAAAATCGCTTTGTTTTCACTTCAATGCTCACACTCTGGGGATCACTTTAAAGGTCTCTACCCACTACACCGTATCATACCATGATCATGCTATGAACGTGTCAAGCAAAAAAAGTATTCTTTGTATTGAAAAGTATGGGACTATGCTCACTAGATCGTTCCGTCACCAACCAACAACGTCGCGTGTCATGCACGGAGATAGTCCCATACTTTCCAATACAAAGAATACATTCTCTAAAATTAGTGTTTCTTCTCAAAATGCCATTGGGAATGTTTTTTTAATAACATATTGAATTCGAATTGAGACATTCGGAAATACTGAAAAAACTTTTCTTCGTCATCAACTCCGTCTACTATCAGTTACTCCGTGATCATGGCGCTTGCAACAGTGCCGAAATATCGGAGACTCATAAAAAACAAGGTAAATGGTAACAATCCCGTTAATAGCTATAACGTTAGTGACCATGAAAGTTTAAAACAATATGCCTAAATAATGTCCAATATTCCCCTTTGGTTTTTCGTTCTTTTATAGAATCATGAATCCAGTAGCGTCGAGTTCTTGTTGTACCTTCTTCTACATCCAATAGTATGGCAATCATTGACAACTGTCTAGCGGTTCTTCTAATAGCCATACTTATATAGTGACATAAAAGCACACGTCCGCTACAGTCTGATATGCACATAAGAATGACGGATTCCGAATCAACAGTGTTACCAACCCTTACCAAAATTTTACCCTAAGTATTTTTTAAATTCCCCTAAAATCCCCTAAATATAGAAATTTATATGTACCTACTTATCTTATTTTCTTTGGTTGCTCATAAATTAAAACGTTACATATTTAGTTACAGTAAATTATTTTATTGAATAAATACATTTTCAGAATGGAAAAGCAAAAGAAAATGAACTGACAGGCTGTTAAATCTTATTTAGCTGTTTTGATTGGTGGAAGACAAAGAACTTTAGTCCATACAGCCTTAGGAAACAACCTGCCACACAGTGAGTTCAGTCGTTTCATATCGTGGTGCGTTCCGTTCTACGCACAAAACTGAAAGAAAACACACGCTTTGTTTTTCGATTTAATTGCAAGTTTTGTTAAAAGCCCCTAAAAAACCCCCCAAAAATTCCAGCCCCTAAAAAAGTCCGTTTTAATCCTTCTAGCCCCTAAATCTGGGGGCAAAACCCCTAAGTTAAGAACCGTGCGAATCAACTACGTTACACACGGACATTGTACGGGTTGTATGCGGTTATCATCATACGCTTTGCAAACGGGTACAGAACGCCGTCGATCCGTACAGTGGGCAAGGTAGACCGTGTCTGACACGTTCATAGCACGGTCATGGTATGATACGGTGTAATGGGTAATACGCTAGGCCTCTGCTACCTCACCTCACAACTCAGTGAGTCAAACTAAAAAGCTAAATTAAAACTGTCACATATGTTGAGGAGCTCGATGGCACAGGTGGTTAGCGCGTTCGGCTGCGATCGCTGAAGTTAAGCAACTTCCGCAATGATCGATCATTGGATGGGTGACCAAAAATTTACTATCTCAAACTCCTCCGTGCTTCGGAAGGCACGTTAAGCCGTTGCTTCCGGCTGCATCTGCATTCGTTAGCATCACTAACCCACACTGGGTCCGCGTGGTGGGTTATAGCCCAATCTCCCTATTCCAACCATAGGGAAGGCCTGTGCCCCAGCAGTGGGGACATTAATAGGTTGATGATGATGATGATTTATACGTTACTAGAAATGTCTATATGATCCGGCATTCCATACAGTACCTAGGCAATTTATAGAATGCCTGAGAGGTCAATGTATGATGTATTTTTCTTTTTATTTTGTCTAGGTATTATAAATATACAATACTTATACTTATATTTTTCTTTGCTTTAATTATAGATAATTATTTATCTATTATCTATCAAGTGTCAATTAATGTTCATTTACCAATGAAAATTTGAACAACTCACAGTGGGTTAGGTTAGGTTAGTGTTGTGACCTAAACTCAGCGCCAGCCGAGCGAGCTAAGCGAGCGTGCTCCGGCAGTGGCCGGCTAAATGCCATCGTCCTTGTGTAAGCTGGTCAAACGTTTATTGGTCTATAGTTCAGTCAGTTGGAATTATAAAATCTGTCTGACATTGTATATCCAACTGAGTTGGCTAGGTGAGGATAAATGCAGGCCAAAATGTATTTATTTACACATTGCCGGTGGACCAGCACTCTATACAATCCCTAGAAATTGTAAACATTACCTAGGCATAGTTTAAAATAGAAAATAATACTTATAATATTTCATACATTACCTAGACACTCTAGGCATTTTATACATTGCCTAGGTATTGTATATCATTACTAGTCAGCAAATCAACTCAAAATCAATATTATAATCTATACTTATAATAAATCTGTAGAGAGGTCAATTCTGTACATGAAATATATTTTCAAAATAACTATCAGGGGGTGATTAGTGATCGATACTGATGCCAAAAATGCAATCAGTAAAATTTTTGTCTGTCTGTCTGTCTGTGTGTATGTTCCTTATAGAAACAAAAACTACTCGACGGATTTTAACAAAACTTGGTACAATTATTCTTTATACTCCTGGGCAGGTTATAGTATACTTTTCATCACGCTACAATCAATAGGAGCAGAGTAGTGAAGGGAAATGCTGGGAAAACGGGAGAAGTTACTCCATTTTTTAAGCTTCCGTCGCGTGTGCAGCCTTAATGGTTAAAGTTACATAGAAATCATGTATGACGGAAATATTTTACATGAAATTGTCTAAAAAATATCCCGCAACAGCATATGTCTATCTTTTATGGTTGACTCACAATAACACGTGTAACTCCTGATAGCTTAGCAGTTCGGAGCATTCTGATTATATTTGTTTACTCTTACGTTTATAATACTCTCACTCATCCCTAATTTAAAAAAGTTTATATTATTACCTATTCAATAAAAAAAGAATCATAGAAATCGGTATATAAAAACCAAACTTATACATGAAATAAGCCATCGCGCCGTCGCACGTGAATACTGAATCATGCTATAAGGATTATTTTTGTGTAACGGTTGGAAACACTGATAATTTTAGAGGTTTTTAATGTAAGGTCGTAAATAAACACAGTTTTTTCCCGCTGGCTGAACCCTACGAGATCGATTAAAATAATGTACTACAGTATTGTATACCTTAAAAATGTCTACAAAAAAGTTCGCCATGGTATCTGTCTATCTCTTAAGGATAACCCACAATAACCATTTTATATCCTATACTTTTTACGAGAAATAATAGATTATTTACGAAGCGATTTTCAGCAATATAACATTCTTCCTTATCCAATTAAGTACCTTAAATACATTGTGCATTTAATATAGACCAATTTGGCTATTTAACGCATGTAATTTAAATGAATATTTTCGAAGATATTACATAAAATGCAGGGACATAGCGGTTCCTACGCTACCGGGCGAGGCGCCTGGTGGCGCGTGCCTATTGTAATTAGGTATTAGAAGAATGTCATTGTATATAATACAAGCCTGAGAACAAAAACTATAGTCTACACTACAGCTCTACACCGAAGCGAAGCGCGGGCGGGCCACTAGTGATCTAATAAGGTTTTTATTAACATGCTTTTTAAATCATCTATTAAATTAATTTGTTGCGATTTTATAACTAATTTTGTCGTAGCCAATATTCGCCGGCGGCCGAAACGTGCGACGTCACAGAGCTCCATTTTGATTCACTCCGGTCGAACTTCAGTAGCATCTTTACGCACGGTTGCCATCGGTAGAGGGGGTTTTAAAAATAATAGCTCGTCAACAATAAGCTTGATAATATTATATTTTAAAGTGTAAATTCTGGGTACAAAATAAGTTATTTTATATCGTGCCGGGAATAGGTAAATGATTGGTCTCGCTGTCGAGTGAAGCGAGACTAAAGGCCGATTCACACATATCAGTGAAGCTACAGTTCCGTCAAAGTATTCGCTCAGTCAGTACCCACCAATCCGCACTGGGCCCGCGTGGTGGATCATGGCCCAATCTCCCTATTCCATTCACAGGGAAGGTCTGTGCCCCAGCAGTGGGGACATTAATAGGCTGATGATGATGATGATGATTCGCTCAGTTCAGTATCAGTGCTACAGTGTTGCGTCAGTGATTCAATTCATACATGTCAGTACTCAGTTCACGGAGCTTTAGTGAAAACGTGTTCGTCGTCAAGTATCGAGATTATGGCGTTCAGTACTACGGAGCTAGCAATGACAGCTATTGCTTTGGACGAAGAAGAAGAGCAGCATCAAAGAAAAAAGAGAAAATGGAAGCATGGCGATGAAGAGAGACAGAAGGAGAATACATGACATTATACAAAAGATATTTTTTTTCTAGTAAACTTTTCTTTAGATTTAAACATCTAGCAGTTAAATGCTTAAAAAAAAATACAAAGAATTGGTTAAAGATGAAAGGAAATATTTTGAATATTTTAAAATGTCTGAGAGATGTTTCAATATTCTTGTTCAGAAAGTAGGAAGAAAGATACTCGTAGGAGGAAAGCTAAATCTCCAAGATAGAGACTAGCAATATGTCTAAGGTAAGCAAGATTTTATCAGCTGTTTCCACTTTGTTAAATGATAACTCTATAGTTTTCATTATATATGCAGGCATATTTTTCATTGAAAAGGTAAAGATTGATGTGTTGAGTTCTGTACCTATTATAGCTTATCCGCTCAAACAGCTTGACACCAAATTTAGAACTAAGTTACAATAGTGATCTTAATTAAATGAAATAAAAAACTTAGTGTGCACGTTTTTATTACATAGGTTTTAAAATCAACATTTGTTTTAATTTCCATTTGTATTAAGGTATTTATTGAGTATCTGAAAAGTTATTAACAAAATCCTGTAGTGCCTTACTTTGTTGGTGGTATACTTTTGTGGTATTGTCTATGACATTAGGCAATGTAGTGGAATAGATTGTGACATGTCGTTTTGTATAACATGTGGCGTTACATGTGCTATATCAACTCCAGGAAGCAGTGTTACATTTTGCTCTGTCATCATCTTCATCTCATATTTTTGCACAGTAGCAAATATTTCAGATTTAGCCAAATGTAATAATTTAAACCCTTTAATGTGAGTGCAATACAATTTAAAAAAGCATCAACAGGATGCTGTGTGAGTTCCGCATGGGCTTGATATTTTGTAAAATATATTCCATTAAACGAAGATGCTGCTGTTTTTTGTGGAACATTTTATGCACCTTTTTTTTTTCGAAGGAGATGGAGCAGATGTGTGGCTTGATGATGGAATAGATACGTAGCTTATTGATGGAGAAGGTTCGTAACTTGGTGATGGAGTAAGTTCGTAGTTTGGTGATGGAGTAGGTACGTGGCTTGGTGATGGAGTGGATGCTACGTGACTAGTGGGAGCGAATACATCAGGTAAATGTGTAGTGGAAATAGGTGCAAAATTTTGTGTCTGATTGATTTCTTCATCTTTAACTTTTTGTACTTGTAAATCTTCTTCCTGAGGATCCACATTTTCTTTTCTTTTTCGTTCTATGAAATATTTATTCAAAAAATTTAATCTTCATGGTACTTGTATAATTTAACATTGGTTCTTTTTTATCCACTTTAAGTATCTGTTTTCTTAAATGATTTTCGATAATTATCTCTTATGTTGTTCCACCGTGCTTTGCATTTTTCAACTGCAAGGAAAATAAATAATTCTGTGTAATGCAATGTGAATGGGTTTATACCTGAAATATACTTATTTTATTATTTATTTATTTTCATTTATACATAGTTTTTATTTGTTTTAGGTATTTCACAACAGGGATTCTTTGAAGACTAGTTCGTTTAGTTACCGCGTGGGTCATAGCACAACATATTCCACAGTTATGGAAACGTGTAAGATAATAACGGAAACTCTGATAAGTGAAATGCTACCAATACTTACAGATAAATGGAAATCTATTGCCAATGACTGTCAGTCTTTATGGAACTCAAAATGGAAATCTATTGCCAATGACTTTCAGTCTTTAAGCACTGGATGGGAAGCACATTACTATTCAGGCTTCTTCAAACAGCGGATCTCTCTACTTTAATTACAAGAAAACATTTTCAATTGTTTTCATGGCCTTTGTCGATGCTGATTATAACTTTATTGCCGTCGATGTCGGTGCTTATGGTAAAAACAGTGATGGTGGGATTTTCGCAAATTCTAACCTTGGAAAAAGACTTCAACAAGGAACTTTAAGTATCCCTGGAAATTCACTATTGCCAGAAACATCAATCGAAACACCACATGTGATTGTTGGCGACGAAGCATTTCCTCTCAAAGCCTATTTGATGCGACCTTATCGGGACCAAAATTTAAATGATGATAAGCGTATTTTAAATTATCGTTTATCAAGAGCAAGAAGAATTGTGTAAAACAGTTTTCAGAATTTTAACACAAAAATTTAGAATTTTCCGCAGACGGATCCAAATTAGCCCTGAAAATGTAGATTATATTGTACTAGCAACTTGTATACTACATTATACATCAAAAAGTTTAATTCAAACGCAACGTTGCATCAGATAATTTAGAAGATATGAGTCAACCAAGTACAAGCAGATTACTGAACAATTTGCGACCTCAAGGTGGAAATGCCACACAAGATGCTTTTCACGTCAGAGAAATATTTAAAAACTATTTTAATTCTGATGCCGTTTCAGTATCTTGGCAAGGAGACAAAATTTGATTGTTTTACCTTGTTTAATAAACATTTCTTTACACTCCGTATATTTTCTTCACGGCCCTAATATGTATAGGAATAAATAATAATATAATACAACAAATGCATAGCATAATAAGCTGATGTATTAAATCTATGCGAACGTTACTTACCATCTTATTTTATTTGTGCTCCTATTTTGTTCCACAAATTGGTTTTGTATTTCAAATCCATGTATTTTACATGAGACAAATCATACAAAACCCTATTTTCACGAACTAATTATATCAATCGCTCGTCCTCCATTTTGTTTTTGACGCCGCGGCGGCGTCCGTGATCCGACTATTAATATCGTCTTCAACGAATACGTCCGTGGTTGCCGGTGTCGGCACTGATAATGACAAGTGGGGATGCGTTCATAGAAACTGTATGAAAGCATATTTCACACTGTGCCGGTACTGTGTCCGAACTGTGACTTCACTGATTTGTGTGAATCGGCCTTAATCATTCATCTATGGTGCCGGGTAAATTTTAATCAATTACACAAAATAGTTCTTCATTTTACAAGGTTTCTGCTGCGCTGACAATCAGATTATTTTTTGACAGTCTCGACGGAATTTAATTCAAACTAAATGAAAACGTGATAATAAACATAAATACCATAAACGAACATTTTAAAATTAGTGGTGGCCAGGAAGGTCGAATGTGAAGGAAATAATAATGAAGGTTGCGGCTATGCCACACCGTTACAAGCTCGGACCTCGTTTCCCTTTTGAGCCGAAGTATTTTGCCCGTTAAAGTTAACTTACAAAGGAGTCTGTTCTTAAGTAAACTATATAATCTAAAGGATTAAATTCTATCGTTTCTGTATAATGTAGAGATTTTGTTTATTTATTTTATTTATTTATTTAATAGGTATACTTACAGCTAAACATATAAAAACATTAAAAAATTAAAATAATACTTATTCAAAGACATATATGCAAGCTTTTACAAGCACACACAACATTCGATTGAGAAAAGTACAATCTAATTAATAATCAATAATAATAAATGGAATTAATAATCAATAATCAATGAATAAATCAATACAAAATAGTGCAATTAATAATCAATGTTTGATTTAAAATTAATAATGTATGTCAAATTGATGCAAAAAATAATAATGTAATGTCAAATTGATACAAAAAAATAATAATTGTGGGTTACCTACAATGCGAAGAGATGGCGCTGCCTTGCAGCTTAAGGCTAAGAAAATTTCGACGCGGCTAATAGGGCCGTGGTAGCATAATGGTCAGTGCATTCGCCCGGATAGCGAAGGATGCGGGTTCGAGTCCCGTCCGCTGCCTGGTCCGCGTGGATTTTTTCTAGTAAACTTTTCTTTAGATTTAAACATCTAGCAGTTAAATGCTTAAAAAATAAATAAAATCATAAAAAACAATAATTTGTTAGCAAGATAATGCAGAAAAAATAGTTAAAAAAAATTGTCCCTTCAAAGACACCTAACTCGTCAATCGGTTTAATGGACTCTGACCCTTACACAACTCTCATCTGAACGTTATGTTGGAATTCAGCAATTGATATCTTTTCCCCACCTGCCGGCACTTGAGTGCTTTTTTATGTCGGCGCTACGCGGCCCGCTGTGAGTCATCATAGATATGACACCAATGTGAATATTTGACTCGTCTCTCTTGAAAACAGGCTGTACTTTGGGTTTTCGACACAATTGCGATTTGATCGTTCTGTCTGTATTTGGAAAAATCACAAATTTGAATAGAAAATGCCGCGAAGATTTTTTATTAATAGTAGAAGATCCGAACTAAAAACGATCTTCACCGAGCTGATAATAGAATGAATCATATTTTATAACAAATTTAGTATGTTAGAAAATATGTTGAAAATGGGTTGCCTAAAAAAATCCTAGACAGACAATTTTTAATTATTTAAAAAAAATGATTTATGTTTTTATTTTTGCAACATCAAGATAATAAGAAAATTTTTACCCTGACTTAAAGTATGAAACGTATAGAATGTGCAGCCGTTGGGTTGCCTATTATTTACCTGGACAAACTACTCGGTTGTCAGGTATAAACAGGTATGTCGATGCCAGTTACCTTCACTCGATTAGATAATCGAAAAAATTTTATATCAATATGAGCGTTGTTTTATTGCGAACACGGTGATATAGGGTTGTCTGCAAAAAACTTGGTCCTAATAGGGGTTTGCGAATTTTGAAGATTTTAATTTTAACGCGAGTGGAAATGTGTGACAGAGAGATCCGAATTGAGTATAGCGTGTAATAATAAAGGAGACAACATGGCACAACCGACATTTAAGTTGTAAATAATAATAATTATAATAATATTATAATACTAAAATATTTAACAATAAAACCTCAATTAAATAAATTAATAAATATATATAAATGAATTTACTTATTGACTTATAAGTATCATTATATATTTATACAAGTTTTTGTAACTCAAAATATAATGACATAAATAATACAAATATCAATACTTTGAAATTTTTTTTCTCTTTCTGGAAAAAAATATGAGAAACAAAGTGGACAGCCGAAAATTCAAATTCATGGATAAAAAAAATAGACTAAAAATCTTGTATTACGTTTGAAAATTTTATTAATAAACAGCATAAATACAAAAATAATATCAATAAAAAATAAATTATAATAAATATTTTCTATTCTATATCTGATTCATCAGAAGTATAATTTTGATTCTCGAATTCATCTGACTCATTATTAGCTTCTTCCTCAATTTCTTCCATTTCGACAATGTCCTGGATTTTCAAAGGATCTCTGATAAAACCAGTTGGTTTTAAAAAATCATCTAAATGCCAACCGTAGCTTTCGGGGTTTAATTTCGCACATACAGCATCAGTTGCATTAAGCCACATAGAATTTACACATATAGTTCTTAAAAAAAATTGTAGCAGGGAAATTCAACATGGCGGTATAAAGTTGGAATCGCCATACATTTTTGCTGTAAACTCTTGAACAGCTTTCATTTTTTCATTAATAAAAATATCAGCTTCATCAGTTAATGAAGCAAAAATAGTTTGATACGTCTCATTTTTAGAAAATATTTTAAATGGTCTAATTTTTCCTTTATTATAAAATGCCGCAGTGTAATCACAACCTGTGGATGCGTGAAAAGCATCAAAATTTGACATGATAAAAATTAATTTTTTCATGTCAAATGAAAACCTGTTTGTGAATTATCTATTTATATATTTTTTTTAATTTTTAAGAAATATTTTCTTCATTTTTTATTAGCATCTATTTAAATAAATACCAAAACATTTCTGTACCTCATCCAAATCCGTAGAAGGCATTACTTTCTTCACCCTTAGTAGCTGCTTCACTAGAATGGACACTAGAATGTAGGCTTTCTGTACCTTCATCAGCAATAGAAGTATAGATCTGCTTCTAAAAGTAATTTTTTGTATATAACGTTGATATTTGAAATTTTCTTTTTATGGAAAACTATATTTATATCAATAATACTTTTTTTGTCAAATTTTATTCGAGAAAATTATTAAGAAAAGTAATAAAAACTGAAAGAAAATAGAAACTGGAAAAAAACGAGCGAGAGATCTTTCAACAAAATAGTTTTTTAGACAATGAATTTGATAGAAATGATTGCTCGTTAAATAAAAATAAATATTCAACGAACGTCAAAACTATACGATTTCTAATTGTATTAGATAATAATTGAGAGAATAATATACTATATACTTACTGCATACTCTGTACAAAAAACTCCAAATTCTTCATTGTATTTATTGCCTAAAACACTTACTTTTTTGTAACACGTGGTGTGGTAACCAACAAAATCGAGAACTGCTTCAGTTAGTTCAATGTAATGATATTTAAAGTTTTTTTTTACGAAAAGCTAACTTTAACGAGCACTTTTTGAAAGTTTCATTAGTAAAATCACTTAAAGAATTGTCCGAACAAAATAACACGTGTTGCGACTCCAAAATAACGCTCACTGTTTACTAGAGTATCGCTGTCATTCTCTGTCATATGACTACCGAGCATGCGCACTTCCTGTTATTCGAGGTCCCATTACATGCGACTGCCATGTTGTGTCCTTTATTATTACACGCTATACTCAATTCGGCTCTCTGTCACACATTTCCACTCGCGTTAAAATTAAAATCTTCAAAATTCGCAAACCCCTATTAGGACCAAGTTTTTTGCAGACAACCCTATATCACCCACCGTGTTCGCAATAAAACAATGCTCATATTGATATAAATTTTTTTCGATTATCTAATCGAGTGAAGGTAACTGGCATCGACATACCTGTTTATACCTGACAACCGAGTAGTTTGTCCAGGTAAATAATAGGCAACCCAACGGCTGCACATTCTATACGTTTTATACTTTAAGTCAGGGTAAAAATTTTCTTATTATCTTGATGTTGCAAAAATAAAAAAATAAATCATTTTTTTTAAATAATTAAAAATTGTCTGTCCAGGATTTTTTTAGGCAACCCATTTTCAACATATTTTCTAACATACTAAATTTGTTATAAAATATGATTCATTCTATTATCAGCTCGGTGAAGATCGTTTTTAGTTCGGATCTTAGACTATAATCTATATATATATATAAGAAAAAAATGAATGACTGACTGACATATCAATGCACAGCCCAGACCACTTGGTCCAGAGACTTCAAATTTGGCACATAAGTTTCTTATGAGGTCTAAGGGTGCACTAAGAACGGATTCTTCACAATGCACTCCCGAAGGGTTTAAAATAGAGGATGAAAGTTTGTATAAAAAATCTTATTCCTTGAGTTAACAGACTTGGCACTTAGCACGAATACGTATCTAAATAAATTATAAAGTTTGTCATTTTTAGTTTTCCTAAACTAAAAGGGGATTGGGAAGGAGTCGAAGTTTTTGTAGGGATAAATTTTAATGCGCATTCGATTAACTCGAAACTTGGTATTTTTACAGTACAAAAACTAAAGAATAATTAATAATCAGGGTTTTTTGAAAATCTGCCCCTAATAGGGTATAGAGGACATGAAAATTTGTATGATAAATCTTATTCTTTAGGTTGACATAATTGAAACTTGGTACGAATACTTCTCTAAATAAATAATAAAATTTGCAATATTTGGTTTGTCTCAACTACCACTTAAAATGGGATTTGAAGGTGTCTACGTTTTATATGGATGAATATTAACCCGTGGTTCGAAATAGTAATATTTAATAAATTAATAAATTACTTGACGACACTGTAAATGATAAAACAGGGAGAAAAAAACAGCCCTTGCTGAGTTTCTTGCCGGTTCTTTTCAGTACATGGTCTCCTGCCGTAGATTTACGAACCGATGGCGTAGCTTCTAGACATTCATATGTGCTTGTAACAGCCTAAACTGAATAAATGATTTTGATTATAATACGATACATGGGCCATGACGAAGTTTTTATTATAAGTCACCTTATATGAAAAACACAATTTGCTCTAAGAGGTATCCCAGGGCAGTATCTTAGTGAAGGCAGGATAGGACGACTGCGCGCCCTGGCTGCGCCCGTCCCATGACCTTGCCCGCGGGGATCCCTAGCTCGCCGGTACGGCGCATTGTGCCGTGGCGGCCACCTAGGGATCCCGTGACGGCAGCTCCCCTCTTGTAGTTCTGTCCTGTAAAGAGGGGGGCGGCGGAGGGAGCTACACGGGCACGCCCAAGTAGCCCTCCGCAGCGGACGGGAGGCGGTACGGTGGGCACTAGGCCGCGTACTCAGCCCCCACGCGCGGGCCTTCTTGCGCACGTCTGCGAGGTCCCCGCGATACCCCGGGAGACCCCTGCCGTGGAGCCCCAGCTAAGCCGGGAGGCTGTTGGGCGCGAAAACGCGGAAGAATCCCAAAACGGGGATCCCGCGGCTTCGCACTAAGCAGCTTAGAGGGTATTCGCAGGGTTTTTAGCGGACATTATGCCGTAAAGCGCTCGTAAGAGTTACGGGGTCCTCAGTGGGCAGCTATTGTGGGGGCCCGTAAAGCTTGCGGGTCAAACCTCACACCTGGCTGTGAGGTGCGCTCGGCGATGTGCCTCTTAAAGGCTCCGGCGTCTGTAAACAGAGCTTAGCCTGCGTCACCAAAAAAAAGGGCTCTACTTAGTGAAATACAAACCGGGGACTACTACTATCCTCTCCTGCAGTAAAATTTTCTTCCACTATTTCTGTTTTGAAAAATAATTTATTAAATATACTTTTATCTAATACTAGCTTAAAACAAAAAATATACTATAACAATGAACCTAAAACTAAAAACCTTAAAAAATAAAATATAATAGCTAAAATACATTATTAAGTGGAGTCCCTTTTGGCAAGGTTCCGAAGATACTGGCAGCGTTCCCCCTTTGGATAGCTAGACTAATTCTTTGTCCGAGGTAGCTGCCAGCTCTTCGATCTCCTATGATGTCGAGTAATCTTTTTGCTATTTCTTTGAAAAAGCCTTATAGCACTAGGACCCCACGGACCAAGGGTCTCGACGCCGAATGGGACAAAATCATATTCGGAGCCTAGACCCCTGTATTTGCATGCCTTAGCTTTTTCAGCCGCTTCACAAAATAATTTAGATCAATGTAACCTTGTTTTTTTTTTGCCAAAGTCTATGATTTTGTTTTTCTTATGTATTCCTTATTAATACACAGCTCTTCCTCATTGTGCACAAAACATGTTCCATCAATAAAAACGCCCAATAAATATCTTCAGAGAGCGGCCCCAGTACCCGGGACAATATTGTAGATTTGTCACAGTAATCCATTTAGAGCCGGTATTAATCTTTGCTCGACAGGCTTACGTCTATAGGCTGCAGTAAATAAGACGGTTATCCAGTAACACGTCGCAATATGTCACAAGCTTTGCTGGTACTTTGATTTTGGGCCTGCAATTTACATGAAGTGTATTAGGATAGTATATATAGTTTTTGGGTTTTTTTTAACAAGTTGAATAAGTTAATGATATCAAGAATATTGGTTTGAAGTTTTTGATAATAAATGGTAATGAAACTAGAATTGTTATGTAAGAATTAAATAACTAAACGCTTCGAGGACTATTCGATGAATGAGTAGGTAGTAGGTACATAGGCAAAAGGAGCTAATTTAATTTTTTTTTAATTATAACATTTTAATTTTGACATTTAAATTTTATTTTACCGTTTTAAATTTTGATCTTTCATTTTTATTTTAGTATTTTAAATTTTGACATTTAATTTTTATTTTACCGTTTTAAATTTTGACATTTTATTTTTGAAATTCTGAAACTGTTAATACTTAGGTGTGAAACCGATTGAATTTAATTTAATTTTTGTTTAAATGTAATTGTATGTGGAGATGTAATTTAATTTATTTTTATGTATCATAATTATTACTATTTATTATTATTTTGTCATTGGCATGCTATGATCATTATGATTGAAATAAATGAATTATTATTATTAATACTAAAGCGTTTTCGTTCCGTTGCATCATAAGGGTAGGCTAAGTACAATATTTATCCGTAAGCAGTAATAATACCCATGGAGATCGTCATAAATTTATATTTTTATTCTATGTGCCATAACATAGAAATGTAAATATTACAACAGAAGACATAAATATTACTCTTATAACAACTCCACAACGTATTGGTCGGGTTTCAGGAGATTGAAATGTTTAGTTAGTTCGCAAGTTGAGGTTTGGAATAGTGCCAGCGCAATACATCGTGACAGTATCGGAAATTGCCTATCCTTTTAATAATACACTAAAGATAAAGTTATAGTTTCATTACGTATTAATTTTCAACCCATGTTAAATGAATTATGTATATACGCTTTGATTATATCGACGGGTGCAAAGTAAAAACAGACATCTGCAAAATATCAACTTTACAGGAGAGCGAAAAGATCGAAAAGGTGTCTAATTTTTCTAATGAGTGGACCAATAATTCTGAAAATTTTATCATAATCTAATAGATTTATACATTATACTCATATATATTTGTATATTAAGCTAGTTTAGCTAATTTCTTGAAAATTTACGAGATTTTGTAGATAGCCGTTCTTACATCGTACTTTAGAAAATACTAACTGAGCCAACTACCAGTTGGTCGTATATACTCCGTCTACTTATACATACCATCCGTATACACACATAACGTCCGTCCGCAAAGTTATACATAGCAGCCTCAGTATCACGGCTATTATTTTTTTTAGTTTTAAAAACCCATCCGTTTATTTAATGCCCAGTTATTTTCTTATTCTTCCTAATTTGTTTGCGTCGTTCTTTATACATTTTGAAATTGTAAGGAGTAATGCAAATAGTGAATAGAATAACACCTCGAAATTGCTGCCGTTAAAGAAAAAGACTTTTCTTAACCTAAAAGGTACGCGCACGTCGGTGACAAGTGAGCCAACTGCCTGATGTCATTTTGCGCGCGCTCGGAGCCCGCCTCGCGCCCCGCGTTCAAATGACCAACGTTACTTGGTCGCATTGACTTCGTACTATTTGCAAAAACATGCGTAGATGGCTTTTTATACGTTCGAAAATTGATTGAAATAAAGTGAAATCTGCAAAACAAAATATGTCAGGTTGTGGCGTCTTGTTTGATTAGTATGAAAATGAAATAAAAAGAAAAACGTGAATTTGTAGTTGACTTTATTTACTTTGCACCCGTCGATATATATATATATATATATATGTGTGTGTGTGTGTGTGTTTAGGTTCACCATCTCTACTGAGTATGCAAAATATATTATTATCCCCAAATAATGTTTATGTGGATAGCTGTATCTAATCAAGTATCTGTTATAAAAAGAATTTGTCGTATGCAGAATCTGTAATTATATGAATAGGAATAAAGGTCCCATAATTTGTTTTTATCCGACTTTATCTTTTGGCATCATCGACAAAATCAAACAAATGGGACAAGTGCAAGGTACTAAAACCTTTCCAAAAAGAAACACCAAGAATACACATTTTTTCCCCCAGTCATCCTCTAATTACACAAGCCTTTGTTTATTTACCTCGCTGCTCCCGTTGCGAAATTTCGGCCAACAACTAAATAGATTCACACCATTAGTGGTCAGGTTGTGGGCAAAGCCGCCAACGTAATTAAGGGGTATAATTAATCATTTGGCCTGATTTCGACCTGACCGAAACCACAGTTGCAACGAGCTAAGCCATGGATCAGATTCGAGTGCGGAGAGAGGTTCTTAAGACATCTTCTCATGAAGCTTTGTAATAATATTCTCATCACGGCCCCATATGGTTTTCAGTAGGTAGCTATTTATGTTTAGCTTGCTGTGGATTACTAAATGATTCGCTATACTATTGTTGTTACATTATGCTTTTAATGTTGTGGAGTTTTTTTCGCTCGTTTTTCTCCGCAGCTAAAAAATATGTCCAATAACGAGTGGTAGGGAAAAAAATGTTTGGACGATTCAAAAGTGTTGTACTATACATCCAATTTGAATAAAGATATATTGATTTCTGATTGAAGGAACTCCATGTATTTATCAATATAAACTAACATAATTTTTCAGTGACTACTTACATTTAAAAAATAAATAAACAGCCTGTGAATACTTTGGTCTCAATGTGTTTTTTTTAATGTGGGCTCTTGAAGCATTTATTTTTAATATTAGTATGGATCGGGAACATAATGTTGTGGAGCTTACACACTCTATTCAACCAGACCATATCGTTCATCATGTGATTTTACAATTTAGTTTTACTATCTGACAACTGACTGATGGCGATTAAGTTAAATTAGAAACATTTATCAGCAGTCCTATATCAATATATCAGATTTACAACGCAACGTGCTTCATTGTTGATGTTAAAACAAATAATAACAAAATAACTTACGGCCACGTTAAAGAAGTTTACGAATGAAGGAAGGCTATCAAAAGAGGATATTCAAATCTAAGCAAGGTACCATTAATTTATAGTAAAAATCTGTTCGCCACAATAAGTTAGTTATAAGTTTACATTTGTTTTTATGCCTAAACAGTAGGACACGGCATTCCTAAACTTTTTTTATTTTTAAATCTGTTTTTTATATTTTTTATTTTATAGTCATAATTGTTTTATCATTTACATTTGTAATGGAAAGTTACTTCATGAGTTATCTCATATTGAAGTCATTTTTCAAATTAACGACTCTGTATATAATGCAGGGAGAAAAAAAACAGCCCTTGCTGAGTTTCTTGCCGGTTCTTCTCAGTACAAGGTCTCCCGCCGTAGATTTGCGAACCGATGGCGTAGCTTTTCGACATTCACAAGTGCTTGTAACAGCCTAGACTGAATAAACGATATTGAATTTTGAATTTTTTGAATTTTTAAGTATTGAATCTCAAATGGCAGTCACGTCGTATTCTAACCTCCTCGAGTGCTATATATAAATAAATAATATATTATTCCGAAGACGCAGCCTGTAAAGGCTGCGAAACGTCAATAAATAAATAAAGTTTCGTGCATTAACCCGTGAAAAACTAGTTTTATTTAATGAGTGATGTGCGTGAAAACCTATGAAACAAATATAGTGTGATAAGTTCTGTTTTTTATGTTACTCTTTGTGCGACCCAAGATCCAATTTGCCTTATCATCTTTTTTCCTAATAGCAAATCGTAGTGAATGTACTGGTAGGTCTCTGTGCCTACACAATACTTTTATCGTAGGTCAAAGAGCGCGACACTAGTTGCGTCCAGCATAATATTTTACTATGAAATAAAACTTGAGAACTAAAGAATATACAAAAGCCTTATAATAAAAAGTTTTTACGATCCTTGAACGTAGCAGATAGAGCTGAGTTGGGGCATAATTTAGTGTTCAAGTACTAATACGTGAGGAAGCAATGAAGCAGTCAAGTAGGTCAAACAATGAATAATGAAAAAAACCGGCCAAATGCAAGACGGACACGCACACTATGGGTCCGTACCATTATACTTCAAATTTCTTATATGTTTTCCTGTAGTAATCTACAATTACAAGTAAAGAGCTACATCCCATATAAAGTTTGAATTTTTTGACGCTGTAATTTGTAAGATATCCCCCCTTCGCTAAGGCCCCATATCTTCGAAACTACTGCATCTAAAAATTTGGGCAAAATACACTCAGCTCCGCCAACACTGTAATTAGTATAATTCGAAAGATCTTTGAAAAATTATGTAAGTATTCTTACTAAACAATAGGAATAAATGGAAACAAGACATTTCAAAGTGGATACTTAGCGACCAACTTCATGCTGTTACTTTTGTGTTTACCGCACATTAAGAAAATCTACCAACAAAATAGAAATAGAATCTCTATTTTGTGGGTGCTAACGACTGCATTGTGAAGGCCTATCAAAAGTATTTATTAATCTGGAACAACGGAACCAAAGCGCGATTCAGGAGACTACAGCGCCATCTCTTGACCATTGGTGTAGTAAAACCAAAAACCACATCTTTATTTTTTGTAATAAAGTAACAGTTATAGGTATTCATATTTATAATATTTATCCACATGTGTCTAGTTTGTATATTCGGAATACGTGTTTGAGTTTCATACAAGTGCAAATCACATATGTTCTAATAAATTATATTCAGTAGCGATTTTAATTGAATATTTTGATTATTTATTTATTTTTTCAAATTAAAACTGAACTTTATTGACTGTGTCCTTTTCCAGACTTTTTATTAATTTATTGTAATTAATTATTTGCATGCAATTAAAAACTAATTTTAAACGATGCCAAAGAAGGATAACTTCTCACGCGCCTACATAAGTACACGCACCCATTTTTTTTCATTTGTAACATTGAAACGCGATAATATGTCATCAAGCCATTCATAGAGTTCTTAATACAAATGAGAGAATACTTTAGACCAACCACATTTCACTAATTCGAGCCTTAATTTAAAAATGATGAAATCATAAGTATAAATTGGTAATCGTATTAACTAAATCGCCAAAATTGTCCAGAAAGCTTTTAACTTAAGTCCAATGATTTTATACTTAGGCTTTTTACGAATTTACGTTTCAAATGACTTACCAGATTAAATGGTGGAATTTTGGCGTAATGGCATAGATGACAATAAATTTTCTTATAACATTGAGATGATAGAATAAATTGTAAAAAATCATGCACATTATTAGGGAGGGAGAATAGCAATCACTGGGTAATGGCTAGAACTCACCTCTGTAGCTCTGTCGAAATGGAACGTAACAAAATACGTCGCGAGAATCGCAAGAGCAACTCGAGCAAAACTGCCAAAACTGTACAATACATTGTCACCAGCAGTGTTTCCGGACCAATACGACCTGGAAACCTTCAAGAACAGAGCGTACTCCTTCCTTAAGAGCCCTTTTACAAAATTGCGCCGTTGCCGTACTGATCGACGCATAGGTAGATTTGCACTAGTATATATTGCATTTTACTGGTGATGTTTCTAGTCTTATAAAATAATTATTAATGAACTAGTTATAAAAATATATACATATTTCAGTAGCTCAATGATGGTAGATTAGTTTTATGAAAGTTTTTGATAGTAATTCTATTTAATTCAATATCAAAATACGAGGTAAACCTGCATTATTTTTTGTCAAAACTCACGGAGGTTAGATGTTTTTTTGGTAATTAATGCGATGGAAAATCAAAATTCGAATACATTATGTTACATTAGAAACATATTTCTGATGTCGTACTAATAAATTTGATCTAATTTATTCAACATTATTGTGAGATTGAGGAAGTTGTGCATATTATAGTTGTTTTTCGTAATCCAGCTGCAGTACAACGATTAGTACAAAAAAGGAAAATATTATTTGCAAATATTCTACATTAATTTACAATAGGAAGAATAAATCTACTGTTTACTTCTATTGGAAATTGTCAAAATCTTTTCTAAGGGGGTGAACGAGGCGCTCAAAAATTACGATTTATTGCAAAAAATGTCAAAAAGGCTAAAGGCTGGCATCGCATTTGTAATACTCCTGGTGTTGCAGGTCTCTATGGGCGGCGGTGATCACTTACCATCAGGTAAGACGTCAGCTCGTATGCTATAATATAAAAAAGCAATAAATGGCAACGCGGATCTATCAACATGCATGTCACCGACCCTAAATGTCAATTTGACTTTAATTGTTATTACAAAAGTATTCTTTTGAAATAATCATCATCATCAGCCTATTAATGTCCCCACTGCTGGGGCATAGGCCTTCCCTATGGGTGGAATAGGGAATTTGGGCATCCACCACGCGGGCTCAGTGTGGATTGGCGGGTGCTAACGACTGCAGATGCAGCCGGGATCAACGGCATAACGTGCCTTCCGAAGCACGGAGTGGCTCGTTGTAGTAAAGTTTTGTTCACCCATCCAATGATCGCAGCCGAACGCGCTAACCACTTGCGCCATCTAGCTCCACATTTTCTTCTTATTATATATAAACTAGCAAACCAGTGAACCAAATGTTCACCAAAACCTGATTTAAAAAAAAATGTATTTAATTAATTGAGAACTTCGGAGATTTTGTGTGGTTTCGTTTGAAATTCGTGATTTCTCGAAAACCGGAAGTGCTACGTTCCTCAAATCCGGTTTGTAGTCTTATCAGACTATTCTTAACTTATAACTTAAATATTCTCATATTTGTTTCTTAGGTTTTCACGCACATCACTCATTAAATAAAACTAGTTTTTACGGGTTAATGCACACACTGCAAGACCATCAGATACTATTAGTTCTTTTTGTTTGCATAATTTAACATAAGAAGGAGATAGAAAGCCTCTCTTGAGTTTGTTTCGCCGGTTCTTCTCAGGAAGGTCTCCCAATTTTGGAACCGGTGGTAGTTTACGGTAGTTAGGGTCAAATAAATAAACTCAAAATTACAAACAAGAATTTTAAATAAAGTACTTTATTAAGTAAATTAAATAATAAATTCATACATAGACAATAAAAATTTTAAAAATCTTCCAATGAAATAACCGAACGCACAATATAATTCTTTCGAAGGTAGCTCGACAATTTTAAATAAAATCATTATTCTGACGATGCAGACCTGAAAAGGCTGCGAAACGTCAATAAATAAATAAAGTTTCGTGCATTAACCCGTAAAAACTAGTTTTATTTAAATATTCTCTTTATCTATCTCTTATGGTTTGGCCGCTGAAACAGCACCACAGACAGACGGACTTGTCTAATAGATAAGAGATTACGCGTCACGTCATTTGTGCGGGATGGACTCCTAGACTACTTAGTCGATTTTAATCAAATTTGCACACCGTTTGCAGTTTGATCCAACTTGAAAGATAGGATAGCTTACATCGCAATTTTTAGTCGCAAGATTATTTTAATGCAAATTATTACTTTTGGGTGGTACGAAGTTCGCCGAGTGAGCTTGTATAAGTATCTTTTTATTTAGAACTATTATAAACATCCACGCCTTAGGTACTATCGCGGAATTTTGCGCTCTGTCACTTGGCGAACAAAATGCTTTGAACGGTTTTCTACAGTAGTTTTTACTACGCCCCGCCTTCGCGTCGGACGCGCCAATCCGGGCCGCCGCACAAAAATAAAACAGAGAGCATTTCATTGATTGAATAATGAATTGAATTGCATTTGTTTTAGTTGCAATTTGTCATCCGCATCGTGATCGCGACAGCGCTATACGAAAAAGTAAGTCAGCGATAATTACATGTCTATGAATGAATTTTTACTACGCCGCTACCGCAAGCGATTATGGCATCATGGGTGACAGAGCGGGTCTTTCCGCGAGTGTACATCAACAACATCACACAAACATTTGCCCTACCGGGATTCGAACTTCTTAGTAGGCGACACCTTTGAAACCCGCGTACATACCACTCGAGCATACGGAGGTCGTCAAAACAAAATGTAAATAAAGCTTAAATACAACTCTAGTTTAAGTGCAGGCCGCTTCTCGAGTCACGCCGCACTTAACGATATCATACGCCGGTCCCTTGCCACCGTCAACGTGACAAGTCTACTTGAACCGACTGGTACTGCAAGAGACGATGGCAAGAGACCGGACGGTATGAGTTTGATTCCATGGAAGATGGGCCGGGTACTACTGGTATGGGATGCAACCTGTTCAGACACGCTGGCCCCTTCCCATCTACATGGAACCAACAACAGAGCTGGTGCGGCTTGTGAAGCGGCTGAAAAGGCTAAAGCATGCAAATACAGGGGTCTAGGCTCCGAATATGATTTTGTCCCATTCGGTGTCGAGACCCTTGGTCCGTGGGGTCCTAGCGCTATGAGGTTTTTTAAGGAAATATCAAAAAAGTTAGTCGACATCACTGGAGACCGAAGAGCTGGCAGCTACCTCGGACAACGAATAAGTCTAGCTATTCAAAAGGGGAACGCTGCCAGTATCTTCGGAACCTTGCCTAAAGGGACTCCTTTTAGTAATATATTTTAGTTATTATATTATATTTTTTAAGGTTTTTAGTTTAAGGTTCATTGTTCCTGTATATATTGTCACCAACGCTCTCGAAACGTAACCGCGAAAGTGCCAGAGATCGAATTTGCCAGATCACCGCAGGACGCGAGAGTTCGAGAAATGCGGCTCATTCTAAAATGAGCCTTATGCAGTGCGGCGTAAGGGTGAAAGTGCAACGACATCTGCACTTGTTTACAAGTTATGCGTGTTACCTGCGTAGTTATAAGTAGGTATTTCGTACTCGCGGGTGCTAGGTAATTCTCAATTTAACAGGTACTTTCTAGAATGCGTCGATCGGCGTATATAAGCGCGATTGGCGCCGCACAGAGACAGTTGAGTTTCAACAGCGATTTCGGAGCGAATCCAAAGGCGATCAAAGTGCAACAAAAGTGTTCAAGTGCGATTGTTTAGAGACTTGTATAGTGAAATATAGTGTTTAGTGAGTGTTTTGTACCTAATTAACATTGTGTGTAAATTGTGTGAACTGTGTGGTGAATAAAGAACTGTCAAGCGTGAACAGGCATATAATTTCGAACCCCATCCCGACACGTAACAATATTAATGTAATGTATATATTTAAGTTGTACTGAACTCTAGTTTTAACATCGATTCACATATTCCCAGTAAACTAAAGCCTACATAATTTTTCAACAAGCGTGAAGACGGTAAGTGCGGCGAGGCCGTTCGCTCTGAAATTCGAACCATAAATCTAGCCGTGCTTTAACTTGGACGGCTAGCCCAGACACTGTAGGGCCTTTTACACTCCCACGCAACGAACCCTCAAAGTTATTACGTGTCAGTTACACTGCGGGCAACGTGGTATTATACTGTGTTTAAGCACAGACTTAATAGCTTGCTACGTATAAGTGTCAGATGCAGCTTCGGTGTTGCAAGGCCGGCGGTCCGTACACAAACTACTTATACCAAGGTCAGTATCTCTTATCTATTAGACAAGTCCGTCTGTCTGTGGTGCTGTTTCAGCGGCCAAACCGTAAGAGATAGATAAAGAGAATATTTAAGTTATAAGTTAAGAATAGTCTGATAAGACTACAAACCGGATTTGAGTAACGTAGCACTTCCGGTTTTCGAGAAATCAGTTTTTGGTGAACATTTGGTTCACTGGTTTGCTAGTTTTAGATAACTATAAAGGCACATATATCTTTCCCCCTTTAGTGACAAAGGTAGGGCATAGCGGGTTTTCCGCTAGAATTGGAGCGCTCGTCTGAGGAAGCAACCTCTTAGTAGGGGAGCCCAAGCGGGGATTTTTGGATTTACTCGAGCGCGGCAGAATAAAATATGGGGAGCAACCTTGCACGTAGTTAAGTACTCCCACTATACCTGAGCCATCTATGTAAGGCCGAACGTCTAGGGCAGCAAAAACAAAATTTTAACAAACGGCCACGACTTATGATCGGGTCCAAATCGTCAGTCTTTTGAATAGGAGCTACTGGAGGGTTCACGTAACATCCCTTCTCAATGTCTGACGCGCTCGGTTATTTTTTCCTATATTCTACCCCTTCGTACGGCCACCCCCATATCGTGCAAACAGCGGCAGATCAATATTTTTTCTGTTCTTAGAAACGCTACATGAACCCTCTAGTAGCTTATATTCAAAAAACGATTTGGGCGCGACCAAAAATCATGACCGTTCGTTGAAATTTGGTTTTTTGCTGCCCTAGACGTTCTGCCCTACATAAAGGGCTCAGGTATGGTGGGAGTACTTAACTAGGTGCAAGGTTGCTCCCCATATGTTATTCTGCCGCGCTCGAGTAAATCTAAAATTCCCCGCTTGGGCTCCCATACTATCAGAAAGATCTCAAGAAGACAACAGTAAAATATACTTAACACTAACTTTTGTTGGTGTTGTGTTCCAGGACTTCGCGGGGTTCAGGCTGGCTGGAAGATGACTGGATAAGCACACCTTTTGCCGCATAATATATCTTCGCAACTGGATTCAAAATACACTTAACATCAGGTAGGGAGGGCTAATTTGTTGTGCCTCGTATAAAAAAGTTTGACTCATTTCTTTATCGCACTATCCGTAAATGGAATGCTCTGCCCGCTCACGTGTTCCCTCCCTCTTACAACCTGGGATCCTTTAAAGAGGCGCGAAGAAGCAACATGCATGCCGGCAGGGTGAGGATGGCTGGTATGGCAAGTAGAACTGCTGTATCAGCTACCTTCACTTAACATCAGGTGGGGTGGAGTCATGTCGGACCTATCTATAAAAAAAAAGGTTCATGAAGGTTCTTCTATCAAATCTATGAAAAGAAAAAAACTAAAATCTTTGTTTTACTGTTTTACCATTAGAAGAGGGAAGAAGTTCTCATTTCGTCATTATATATTTTATTGTTGTTCACGAATATCTCCGAGGTTCGTTGACCGATTTTAATGATTCTTTTTTTTTGAAGGAGTTCGTTAAGGATCTGATCTATACTTTCCGAGGTAAACAATGGAACTCCTCAAATAAGAAGAGTATACATATCGTGTTTGGTTATTTTACGAAATATGAAAGTGAGATTGCGGGCCAGATATCTATATTTATTAAGTTTATGTTGCTCTGTCTTATACAAAGTGAAAAATAAAAAACTTTTTAATAAAAATACAAAACTGACTTCGTAAAAACAAAAAACAATAAAACTTAAGTAATAATACATTTTCTTTACCTTCTTTAGTCTAAAGTACCTTTAAAGTCGAAATAATATTTGGACTTGGTACCGTGTATGTATATTTGAGAGATCTGATTTGTTTCTTAGGTTTTGACGGATATCACTCATTAAATAAAACTAGTTTTAATGGTTTAATACAAGAAACTTTCCATTGTACGAAACGAAAGAATAAAAGTCTTTGGAGCTACCTTCGAAAGACTTTTATTGAGCTCAATAAAAGTCTTTCGAAGGTAGCTCGACAAAATTAAATAAAAAATCATTCTGACGAAGCAGCCTGAAAAGGCTGAGAAACGTCAATAAATAAATAAATTTTAGTGCATTAACCCGTTAAAACTAGTTTTATTTGATAGATCTGAGTTTAGAATTTACTACTTTTGTTGGCATGATACCGACACCAAATACTAATTTGACTTTAAGGTACTTTAGACCAAATCAGGTAAATAAAATGAATTATTTCTTAATAGGGGTGATGACAGGGTACAGTAAACGAAATTCTATTTAGCCCGTTAGTTAGATGATCAAAAAATAATGGACACGTATTTTTTATTTGGGCAATCAACCAAAAAATGACAAAGTTATAGCGCGTCAAAGTTTGGGGGTAGGGGCCCCCAACGACCCCGACCCGTCACTAAAAAGTGTACTCAAACGTGACGTCATGCGACTTTTCATATCAATATATCTCTGCAATGTTTATATTATGTGAAAAAAGAAAAAATACGTGTCCAATACTTTTTGATAATCTACCAGAGAAACGAAGAAAAAAAAATTAGTCATCATCCCTAATATTAGCGTTTTTTGTTTTTATCAAGTCGGTTTTTATTTTTCTTCCATACGTTTTTTGGGTGCACGTAAAACTGGATGCACGTCACGCCTTCGTGTCGTTCACGTCTCGTACTGGTGAAACAAACCCCGTCGTAGTCAGTGCAGCTATGCGACACCGAGGCCGTGTGATATATCACAGTGTGTGGAAGGTGGCAATGCAATTATGCTATTCTGGAAATAGCCTACCTGCAGTTTCAACGAGACGGTTATTTCGTAATGTCTCTACTTCCGTTTTCATGGCATTTATTAGGAGCTATAAAGTTCTTATTGTACCGCGCACCACACCATTTGAACGATTTTCTGTTTAATCTCTTTGAATATTTTACAGTCGAGAAAAAAATGAATAAAGTTATTTATACACGTACATTCGTACTTATATAATGTAACTGCTAGATAATAATAATAATAATAAATATTCCTTATTGCACACAACAAAGGACACAAGACATAAATAAAACAGAAGAAAGAGTACAATGGGCGGCCTGATTGCTAAACAGCAATCTCTTCCAGGCAAAAATCCAAAGAATTTTTTTCCAGAAAAATTATCTACGTGGACCAGGCAGCAGACGGGACTCGAACCCGCACCTGCCGCTATCGGGACGGATGCACTGACCATTATACTACCGCGGACCTAATGGCCGTGTCGAATTCTTTCTAGTATTCCTTAGGCTGCAAGGGAGCGCCATCTATTCGCACTTTAGTTTACCCATAATGCCAAAAGAATACTTTTACAAGTATTAACCATTTGAAAGAAGACATAGAAATAACAATTGTCTTTATATATTTTTTTATGAATATAATCGCACTACCAATGTCACTTTTGTCATCATCATTATCAGCCTATTAATGCCCCCACTGCTGGGGCACAGGCCTTCCCTATGGATGTAATAGGGAGATTGGGCCATGACCCACCACGTGGGCGCTGTGCGAAATGACGGGTGCTAACGACTGCAGATGCAGCCGGGACCAACGGCTTAATACGCCTTCCGAAGCACGAAGGAAGTCGAGATAGAAGATTTTTGGTCACCCATCCAATGACCGACACTGCGAAAGTTGCTTAACTTTAACGATCGCTTCTGAAAGTGCTAACCACCTGCGCTATTGAGCTCCTCGTCACTCTTGTATTAAGTTGTAAATACTGTTTTTTTAAGCATTTAACTGCTAGCTGTTTCAATCCAACGAGTTTTACTAGAAAAAAAAATCCACGCCATTTTTTTTCTAGTAAAACTTTTCTTTAGATTGTAAATACTAGTCTTTTATTTGTGTTATTTCAAAACAATTATGCAACAAGTGGCAAGTGAAAACATGGTAAAGTGCATGTCGCACGCGCACACGAAGCGTTCCGTCGGTAATAGGGTGTGGGGGGTGCGAAGGATCGGTATTGATGTAAACTCCAAAACAAATAAATAAAGGCTAGTATTTAACTTCTTTCTTCTTCTAGTGCCTCTCCGAACAGCGAAGGTTGGCAGTCAGCTTAGCATACGTCTCCTTATCCTTAGCGAGATGGAATAATTCAGCGGCGCTCGAGATTCCAGTCCATTCTCGTAGGTTCCTCAACCAATACTTCTTCCTGCGACTGACGCCTAGTTTTCCAGCAACTTTGCCCATCATTATTAATTGTAAAAGGGCGTACCTTTCGTGTCTCATCATGTGCCCTAGATACGCAACCTTCCTCACTCTGATGGCACCCCAAAGTTCGCGTTTCATGCCGACACGTCAAACTAACTAACTAGTATTTTACTGCAAATCAAAGAATTGATATTTTGTATAAAAATTAATTCCCAATCCTAAGCAAAAATACTTATTGCACAGCAAAATAGTCACCTCAAGATATTTTCTCTCACGTTTGAGGATTTGGTGGATAAACCGTGTAAATGTCAATGGTAAATGGCAAATGTCAATCAGTCCAGTCATGCATGATATTCGTGAACTAGTGATGAACTTATAACACCAATTTCTGTATGATTCTTCTTGTAATAAAATATCTACAATATAACTAATAATATAATGAAAGGTGAACGCAATAATGATCACTGCTTTAGTTCACCTTTTGTATAGAATATATTTGATGCTTTGGCAACAAACAATAGATAAATAAACTTGCCATTTGCCAATCAATATTGATAAAATTTTATATTATAACTAGCTGACCCAGCGAACTTCGTACCGCCCTAAAAAAATAGGGGTTGTCCAGCGTACAAAATTGTGAATCTAAACCATTCTCAGATCCCCTTGAACACACACAAAAAATTTCATCAAAATCGGTCCAGTCGTTTAAGAGAAGTTCAGTGACATACACACTCACAGAAGAATTATATATATAAAGATAATCGAAATAAAATGAGATTGCAATTATAACACACTTAAATTGAACACAGATAAATGTGCAGTAATTACTTTTACCATGTAAGAAGAAAATGCCAATTAATTATAACTATAAATTAACTAATTCTATTCTCACAAAAAAAACCGAGATGGTTGACCTTGGGGTAATCATTGATGACAAACTTATTTTCAGTCACCATATTAGCAATATTGTTACAAAATCGTATAGAATGCTAGGTTTCATCATGCGAATTGGAAAGGAATTCCGTTGCGCATCAACTTTGATAATACTGTATAATGCATTTGTGAGACCACACCTTGAATATGCCTCTTGTGTATGGAATCCACAGTATAATACATACATTGATGCTATTGAAAGAATTCAACACAAAAGTACTTAGAAAACAGAATTAATGTTAACTTGATTATTAATGATTGTGAAGCAAAGTTACAGGTTACATCCTTGCAACATCGCAGAACTGTTAGAGATCAATTATTTCTTTACAAACTTATTAATGACCTTGTAGATTCGCCGTTCCTTTTGCAGAGGATTGGTTTCCGTTGTCCAAATAGAACTAGGTCTGACAACACGTTTGTAATACAATTCAGCAGGACCAAGTTTGCTGCAAATAGTTTCATTTCTAAAGCATGTCACAGCTATAATAAATACTTCAGGGGATTGGATATATTTTGCCTTTCTTACAATCAATTTAGAAATGAATGCTATAAGGTCGTTTTACCCTAACACTCAGTAATTATTTTCTTTCATTCACATAATTCTAAATATTGTACGTAATCTTAAGTAAATTATGTAAGTTTATGAATGTTTCAGTCTGTGGAAACTTAACTCGTTTATGAAATAGTAATAAGTGTTACTTAATTGAATTGTGTTAAACTGTATGTTTCCCAAATGAAAATAAATAAATAAAATATAACTAGTAAAAATTCCTTACAGACTCCAGGTTCCCGTCTGCTGCCTGGTCCGCGTGGAATTTTTCTAGTTATATTTTCTTTAGATTTAAACATCAAGCAGTTACATGCTAAAAAAATATAATAATCGTTTAAAAAACGGAGTTAAAATCATTTTTTCAAACGATTTACAATTAAGCGCACTACTTCTCTTAAAAATTTTTAGTCTGCCGGACATTCCATTACCACCCTCCATACAAATTTGAACCATTTCCTTTGTATGGTACGCTCGGTGCGAGTGAGCTACAGTAAGCGAAGCGAAGCGAGGGCGGGCCACTAGTTATTATAATAAAACGACTGTCCAACTGAATTGAACCCACCTTTATAATAATAATAATAATTCATTTATTTCAATCATAAAGATCATAGCATGCCAATGACAAAATAATAATAAATAGTAATAATTATGATACATAAAAATAAATTAAATTACATCTCCACATACAATTACATTTAAAACAAAAATTCAATTCAATTCAATCGGTTTCACACCTAAGTATTAACAGTTTCAGAATTTCAAAAATAAAATGTCAAAATTTAAAATAGTAAAATAAAATTTTAATGTCAAAATTAAAATGTTATGATTAAAATGTCAGAATTTAATTTCAAAGTTATATTAATTTGGTAGAGATTAATGCTTATATTATATATAAATAACAAAATTTTATATAGTCACTACATGAATCATAGCCGCATGGTTCATATAGTGACAGTCAAATCTACTCGAAAAGAGTTTCAGGATTGTGTTAGGGCTGCTCCGTACTCTGCTGACGAGAGAAGTGCATCGCTTACGCATGATTGTATAAAAACAATCCACACGGTATTGTGCAAACATAGCTGAAGCGCTGCAGAATCGAGGCAGCCCCAACAATACCCTCAGAGCATTATTATATTGGACCCGCAAGGCGCTGTACTGTTTCTTTGTGTAGTTGGTCCACAGGCTGCAGGTGTAAAAAGATGTACAAAAAGCTCTAAACAGTGTAATTTTAACATCACCTGAACAGCGAGCAAATCTGTGTGCAATCATGTTTGCCCTAACAGACAGCGCCCTGCGCTCCCTTTCTATATCTGTATCGTCCTTCAAGTCGGCGGTAACCCAATGGCCCAAATATTTGAAACGATCAACCACTTGAAGTGGTAAGCCGTTCAGTTTAATAGCTGGCACATAATCCAGACGTCCACCACCGGCCTGAAAAACCATACATTCACTCTTTTTCGAGTTATACAACAAACCATGACTAAGTGCGTAACGCTCACAGATAGACAGCAACTTATTCAAACCACACACTGAAGCGCTCAGCAGCACCATGTCATCCGCATAACTAATATTATTGAGACAAACGTCATCAATATGGCAGCCTACATGCGTGCTGCTAAGCTCCTCCAGAAGGGCATTCACATATAAGTTGAAGAGCTTGGGAGAGGTCAGCCCTCCCTGCCTCAGCCCGCACTCCAGCCTATATGGATCCGAATATGCATTAGACCAGCGGACCACATTGACCTGATTTTCGTACCAGTATTTGAACAGACTAACAAGATCAGTCGGCATAAGAGTACTGTTTAATTTATGCCACAGGATGTCGTAAGAAACCAGGTCAAATGCCCTCGATAAGTCCAGGAAGCAAGCAAATACCGGCGTCTTTCGATCTGTATAGTATCTGACGGTTTGCTTTAAACATAGAATTGCTGTCTCCGTTGACAGTCCAGACTTAAATCCAAACTGATTATCGTGAATATTTAAGTATTTATCTACCTCAGAATTAAGCAAACCGTCAAGTACCTTAGCCACCACTGTAGCCAAGGAGATGGGTCTGTAGTTGTTCCTGTCACCAATGTCGCCAGTTCTGCACTTCAGAATTGGCACCACCACAGTCTTCATCATTTCAGCAGGTAAATATGAGTGACTAACACAAAAAGTATAAAACATTGCTAGAACTCTAGAAAGATGGGGTCCAGCATGCTTGAGGTGCTCAATACTCAGATTGTCGTGCCCAGGTGACTTTCCTTTCGACATTAAAGTTATAACATTTCTGACAGATTTAGCTGTAAATTTAATACAAGGCACTTTCTCAAACCGGCCCTCCCCACACTGATTCCCACCGCTCTGCGACCGTGATGGTCCCAATAGTGACTTCACCGTATACTGCTCCCTAAACATATCCGCCACCTGCTTCGGATCGCTGACATCATTGACGCTCACAGGCACACCCGGCTTGTTATTTAGTTTATTTGTAGATTTCCAAAAGTTTGCAAAGTTACGTTTATCATTATAGTAACATAAGTTATTTACGGGATTGTTACCATGTACCTTGTTTTTAGCGAGTTTCCGATATTTCGGCACTGTTGCAAGCGCCATGATCACGGAGTAACTGAAGTAATTGCGGGTAGGCTGTTATTGGCAGACATATCGGTCTACCCTCCGACGAAGTCTTTTATTGCGACCCGTACCACTGTTCACATTCTCACTATTCACTCGAAACTGTTCTCGACACACAACACTTACAGTATCGGATCGCGACACGACACTTTTTTGATTATTTCCGGTTTTACACATACGAACCACAGGATTCCAGACACTCGACAATTTAAACCCGTCCTCACGATTGAAATTTTTATGTTTTGTTATTTCAATCGCTTCCCTGACCAATCTTGGTATGTAGTGGCGTTCTGTCGAGATAATCTGTGGGTTATGAAACTCAATCCAGTGGTTAGAACCAAAATCAATCAAATGTTCCGCGATGGCTGATTTCTGCGTATCGTTGTTCTTGATTGCTTTTATGTGTTCCCTCATTCGGCATGATACTGTTCGCTTTGTTTGGCCAATGTACGAACTGCCACAGCTGCAATCGATCTTATAGACACCAGGTTTCTCCAAGGGGAAGTTGTCTTTAGGAGACCGTAGGTATTGTGAAACCTTTCGCACAGGAGTGAAGACAGTGTTTAGTGAGTACTTATTCAGTATGTTTGAGATCTTGTCAGTCACTCCTTTGACGTATGGTAAATAAACAGGTTGTCTGTCTACTCTGTGTCTCTGGTGTCTTAGTTTGTGTCTTGATGGAAAATGTCCCTGGTATCCATTACTCTGTAAGACTCGTCGTACATGCTCCAACTCTTCTTGAAGATGTTCCTCATCACACAGGTCATATGCACGGTTCGTCAGTGAAGTCATTACAGAGTTAAGATGTTTAGGGTGGTGATGCGAGGAGGCGTTGAGATAGCGGTCAGTGTGTGTTGATTTGCGGTAAATGGAATGACCAAGCGAACCGTCATTCCTCACCCGAATCTTCACGTCCAGAAAGGCCAGACTTCTGTCTTCTTCCATCTCATAGGTAAAGTTGATTTTAGAATGGATACCATTTAAATTTGCCAAGTGAGACTCGACATCATGTTTGTTACCTCTTAATATACAGAATACGTCATCGACATACCTCTTCCATAGTTTTATTTCTGTGGGTGCGGTGATAAATGATTTTTCTTCAAAATGCTCCATCCATATATTGGCAACCACTGGAGCCACGGGACTGCCCATTGCGACCCCATCTATTTGGAGGTAGTACTGACCCTGATATATGAAGAAATTCATCGACAAACAATGATGCAACAGCTTGGCATATTCCTTCGGGATGTCATTTTCTTGCAACTTCACCTTCACCACTTCCAGACAATCCAACACAGGTACATTTGTGAACAGCGATTCTACGTCAAAACTGACCATCAACTGATTTTCATCTACCTTGTTTTGGTGTAAGATTTCTATGAAATGGCGGGAATCCTTCACAAACGACGACGTTCGTCCCACTATCGGCTGCAATACTTTTGCCACGTGCTTGGCCAGTTCATATGTAGGTGAGTCTATCTGACTCACGATCGGACGTAGGGGCACATTTGGCTTATGGATTTTCGGCAGACCATATAGTTTTGGAGGCTGGATGTTCCTAGGACGTAATAAATATTTGACAATGTCATCGTCTAAAGCGTGGGCGCATTCTTTTATGAGTGAGCGAGTGTTACGATCTGTCCTTGCCGTTGGGTTGTAATTCACCTTCTTGTATATGTGTTCGTCAGTGAGTAGACTCTGGATTTTGTTTTCATACTCACTGGTATTCATTATGACTGTCGCATTCCCTTTATCAGCTTTTAGTACCAGTATATTCTTGTTCTTATGAAGATCTCTCAAGGCCACTGATTCGGAAGAAGTAATGTTCGGTCTTGGTGGCCTCGCATGACGTAACACCACAGCGACATCTTGCCTGAGCGTATCCGCATCTACTGCTGGTATTTTATTACGTATGACACCCTCTTCAACTGACCCAATCACTTCCTCATAGGGAATACGTCTAGGTGTAACGGCGAAATTCATCCCTCTTTCAAGAACAGACTGTGCAGCGTCGGACAACTCAATACTTGACATATTGATTACCGTTCGAGTTGGTAGTGAGTTCTCGTGGTAGGGGACATCCGGCTTTTGTCTTTGTAACAACAACTCGAACTTACGATCTTGTTTTATAGCGCTTAGTTCCCTGGTACGTTGAGCTTGTAAGTATGTAACACGATCGCAAATATCAAAGTCACTTGTCGAAAGAGTTTCACTGCACTTCAGATGGATTTCGTATAATTCACGCTGTTTTTTGTCTAAGTGGTACCTACAGTTACGAATCGATTTTCGCAATAGTTTTACACTCGCGTTTCGCAGAATACTCGCGGAACCATGAATGTCTAGTCGTGGTTTTATCCTAACGCATATAGGGATAATGTCCGAATCACGACACTTCACCAGGAAAGACAGTGATTCCTTTAAACACTCACACTTTTTCCGCGCGCGTTCTAGGTGTTTTATTAATTGAGACGTATCCGGCCCGTACCGGTTAACAATATATTGTTTTAAACTTTCATGGTCACTAACATTATAGTAATATAAGTTATTTACGGGATTGTTACCGAAATATCGGAAACTCGCTAAAAACAAGGTACATGGTAACAATCCCGTAAATAACTTATATTACTATAATGTTAGTGACCATGAAAGTTTAAAACAATACGTTTATCATGTCTATTGTTTTGGCACCATTTGAGTCGCGACTTAAAAAGCTTCCGACTTTGTTGCATTTCTTGCCAAATAAAGCCCGATTTTGGTTTACCATGAAGCATCCACAACTGATATTTAGACCTAGCGAGCCTGTGAGCCTCACCAACGTACCTATTCCAGCCAATGACTGTCTTTCTCTTTTTATAATTAACGTGGTAACTTTCAGAAGTTGCTTCAGTTAACGCACATATAATTTTATTATACATATCATTTAAAATAAATCGGTGGTCTAGAGAACTACATTTGCAATCACTGCAGGCGTTAAATTCACTTGGATAGTCAATAAGTCGTAACTTTTGATGAACCAATGTGCTATACAACTTCAGTTGGTCAGATTTTCTTTCCCCCCACCTGACAGGCGTCACGACTCTATCCACGAAATCACATACAAATTTTGATTTTATAGTATCTAAATTACATTGAATTACTATAGGAAGGTGATCAGACCACAGGACGTCATACAATATATTTACACCTACAACGGTATTTAAAGCAGAATTTGTAACAACACAATGGTCTAGCCACCGTCTTGATCCATTCGCTTCACTTTCGAACGTATATGTATCAGACATTAATCCTAGGAATTTAACATCAACACATGTCAGGTCATACTCGCTACAAAAACTCTCTAGCTCCCTATAAAAATGCTCAGACGGATGCGCGTTAAAGTCACCTAGGAGATATACAGACTCAATATCATTGACTCAATTTATGTACTACCTCCGTGGCCGAGTGGTTTGTACGCCGGGTTCTATGGTGTCGCCGACTCGAGAGGTCCCGGTTTCGAATCCCGGTGGGGGCAGATGTTTGTGTGATGAATACGAGCATTTGTACTCCAGTCATGGATGTTTAATATGTTTTTCTATATAAATATACTTATATATGTACTGTATATGTATTCTATCCGTGACCCTAGTATCCCATAACACAAGCCTTACAGTGCTTACTTTGGGGCTAGGCTAATTGGTGTGAGTGTTGGAAATATTTATTTATTTATTACTAAACAATAGATTTCATCTGAAGTTTAAAAACTCAAAACTTGACAAGTGCCAGTACCCTTAGCACGACCCAATATCGAATTTGAATAGTTTGCGAGTGCGAATGTTAATGTCATATTTTGTATGAAAACTTGAACAGCAGCGCCACAACGGACGCAACGAGAACTAAAAATCAGTACACATTTTTGACAATGATATTTCGGACTCGCAAACTATTCGAATTCTACATTGGTTCGTGCTAAGGGTACTGGCACTTGTCAAGTTTTGAGTTATTAAACTTCAGATGAAATCTTCTGTCATAAGAGTGGGTTTAATTCAGTTGGCCAGTCGTTTTATTATAATAACTAGTGGCCCGTCCTCGCTTCGCTTCGGGGTAGAATTGGTCAAAATCCTTTCTTAGCGGATGCCTACGTCATAACATCTACCTGCATGCCAAATTTCAGCCCGATCCGTCCAGTGGTTTGTGCTGAGCGTTGATAGATCACTATATCAGTCAGTCACCTTTGAGTTTTATATATAGAAGATTTGTGAGATGTTACCTCAATATTATAACACTAGCCTTTTCCCGCAACTTCGTCTGCGTTAACTTTAGAATTGGGCACAGGAGGACAATGAGCCATATCTTTTGTACCTTTGAAACGGCTGCCGTATATTTTTTTGGATGAAACCACAGCATCGTGTCTTTTCCTTCCGGCCTTTTAGCCGGATTACGCATCTCAAGTGGAAAAAGGATCATGGCAACGTTACTTGTGTTGAATGACCGGTATTATGTGTTATGTGGATGCTTTGGAAATAAAATATCCTGGAGTAAATTAGGAGGAGCTCGATGGCACGGGTGGTTAGCGCGTTCGGCTGCGATCGTTGAAGTTAAGCAACTTTCGCAGTGGTCGGTCATTGGATGGGTGACCAAAAATCTTCTATCTCGAGTTCCTCCGTGCTTTGGAAGGCACGTCAAGCAGTTGGTCCCGGCTGCATCGGCAGTCGTTAGCACCCGCCAATCCGCACTGGGCCCGCGTGGTGAGTCATGGCCCAATCTCCCTATTCCATCCATAGAGAAGGCTGTGCCCCAGCAGTGGGGACATTAATAGGCTGATGATGATGATGATGATGCAGTAAATTATAGTATTACCTACATCGTACGGATTTACGCTAAAAATAGGGTTGTATGTATTTTTGTATGATGTAGGTATCATAAAAAATAAAACCAAAAAATTTTGTCCAAAAAAAATTAAGGGTGGACCCATGAAAAATATATGTTGTTCGATTCTCGGACCTACTGAATATGCATATAAAATTTCACGAAAATCGGTCGAGCCGTTTCGGAGTAATTCAATAACGCACACCGTGACACGAGAAAGAATTTTATATCCACCGAAATAAAAAATGATATGTAATTCCAGCGAAAATGTTGTACGAGACCGAGAATGTAATGCCTGTAATACCCTCTTTTTACCGGTGATCCTGTAGATTTGAAGCCATTAATAACAGCCTTTTGAATTCGCAAACCAATGCACAAAGGTATAAATCAGCCAAATGTGTCTGCTCGCTCGCTGAGAGATATTCTAGCCTACTCTCTTTATCATTGGAACTTGATTCAATTTTCTTTCTTAATGAAATCGAGACGTCGAACAGGAGTCACGTTTCTAAGTAATGCGTTGTGAGTACAATGTGATGATTGGGCCGTAACAACAAACGACAAGGGGGCAAATCGAAATGCCTATTTGCAAATAGATGCAAACAGCCCTTTTTAAAGAAAATAGGAAAGGAGGATGATATAATGATAATTATTACCCGTTGGAAGTTACTATGTTTTTAGTCGAAGCTTTTTAGTCAAGGAGCTTTTGGCCAAACGCGATCGATTTGAAGTATCTCACTACTTTGATATTTTCATTTTCTTAATTTTCATTTTATTCAAGGGGCCATTTTTGTGACGCAGACAAAACTTCTGTTTACAGACGACGGTGCCTTTAAGAGACACACCGCGGAACAGACCTCACACCTGGCTCCCGCAAGCCTTTCGAGCTCCTGCAGTAGCTGCCCACTGAGGACCCCGTAACTCTTAGTATCGCCGCACACGGCCCACCGACCACAGCCACAAAACGCCGCCACCGGCATATTTCTTGTAGTTTTCATACATTTTACATGGACTTGCCACACACGGTACGCCGGTGGCCGCCACACGCTACAAATCGTCGTTGCTCGCTTCTTGTGGCCCGCGCCGGCCACTTAATGCGCCGATACAAAACGCCGCCACACGTCTCTCGCACGATTCCCCACCCCTCTCTCCCTTACCTTAGTCGGCCGCTGTCGCGCGCTTCAGCCACTTTAGTAGCCGCTTCTAGCTTCTCGTGGCGGCGTTTCTGGCTGTGACGTGTGGTACCGTGTGCGGCGACACTTACAGCATAATATTCGCTAAAAAAAACCTGCGAATATTCTCTAAGCTGCTTGGTGCGTTACCGCGGGATCCCCGATAAGGGATTCTTCCGCGTCTCCGCACCCAGCAGCTTCCCGGCCTAGCCGGGGCTCCACGGCATGCGTCTCCCGAGGTATTGCGGGGTTAGGATTAGGATTTGAACGCCGGGTTTCAATATGTCGCCCATTCGAGGTCCCGGGTTCGAATCCCGGTGGGGAAAATTTTTGTGTGATGAATGCGAGCATTTGTACTCCAGTCATGGATGTTTAATATTATGTATACATATATATTATGTACAGTTTTAGTATTGTATCCGTTACCCTAGCATCCCTTGACACAAGCCTTACAGTGCTTACTTTGGGGCTAGGCTAATTGGTGTAAGTGTGGGAAATATTCATTTTATTTATTTATTTTAACTGCTATGAATTTACTTAAAGCCAAAGTGATTGCCAGATGCGTTGGTGTTGTTTCTGGCATGATTCTCTAAGCCTAAACTTAAACACCAGTGTATCTTTGACATTCTCTATACAGAATGAAAAGGAGAGACTGATGTTAAATTCAATTTCAAGTTAAGAGAATCAAGCTAGAATCGTCACCAATGGTTATGCGTTTTCACTCATAAATCTGTACCCCTAGCAAGAACCATCATCGAATTCGAATAGTTTGCAAACCGAAATGTCAATGTCAAATTTTGTATGGAAACTTAAACAGCAGCGGCACAAAGTACGTAACGAGAACTAAAAATCAGTACACATTTGACAATGACATTTCGGACTCGCAAACGATACGAATTCGATATTGGTTCGTGCTAGGGGTACTGTACCCTTAGCACAACCCAATATCGAATTCGAATAGTTTGAGACTGCGAAATGTCATTGTCAAATGTCAACATAATAAAAAAAAAAAATAGTCAACAGTTAAAACTAAAAAATAACTGTGGTAACCTCAGTTCCTTGTAATCTTAGTAGCAGCACCATTTCTTCGCATTGTAAGTAACCCAATGTCAAATGAATACCTTTATAAGTATTAAACATTTGAAAGAAGAAATAGCAATTACACATAGTTACATTTTTGATATCTAAAGTTCCTTTGGGGTGCGCGATATTAGAGTGATTTTGGGTATTCACGCATCACATTAATGAATTATGTGTAATTCCTACTCAAGTCACAGAAGACGGCGAAAAATTAATAAGTGAAATATTGCAATCTTTGACAATTTCAGTTTTAATAAATTTATCTCAGTTGTAAGCTCATTTGTTAGTGTGATTATCTTCTTCTATACTTATAATAAATCTGTAGAGAGGTCAATTCTGTACATGAAATATATTTTCAAAATAACTATCAGGGGGTGATTAGTGATCGATACTGATGCCAAAAATGCAATCAGTAAAATTTTTGTCTGTCTGTCTGTCTGTCTGTGTGTATGTTCCTTATAGAAACAAAAACTACTCGACGGATTTTAACTAAACTTGGTACAATTATTCTTCATACTCCTGGGCAGGTTATAGTATACTTTTCATCACGCTACAATCAATAGCAGCAGAGTAGTGAAGGGAAATGTTGGGAAAACGGGAGAAGTTACTCCATTTTTTAAGCTTCCGTCGCGTGTGCAGCCTTAATGGTTAAAGTTACATAGAAATCATGTATGACGGAAATATTCTACATAAAATTGTCTAAAAAATATCCCGCAACAGCATATGTCTATCTTTTATGGTTGACTCACAATAACACGTGTAATTATATAAATAAAGTCATTGTTTATAGCACAAGCCTGAGAACAAAAACTATAGTTTACACTACAGCTCTACACCGAAGCGAAGCGAGGGCGGGCCACTAGTAAAAAATATACTTGCAAAAATACATTTTGTTAGTGTTAGAAAACAGAATACCTTTTAAAATATACCAATCAAAATTACATCGTCGATAAAGTCAAAGGCTACCCACACAAAAGGCTTTAATTAACGTGACATAACTAAGTACTTCAACGGCCTCACGACAAGGAAATTGAAAACCTACAACTATAGCAAGATACAGGTACAGGTTTAATAGGCAGCGACCACATCAAAGCTCACCGCTATTTCGCCCCAACATGTTTTCATTTCACTAACCACTTCATGTGTGTGTACCCAACAGACAACACAAGTGCATTTTTAGCAAACCAACGCGACTAGCCACGGTCGGAATGTAAAGCATGGACTGGCTTTATTCATTGAACTAGGCTAATTTCAGAAAACCAACGATTCGTTTTTGTAGTTCAAAAATGCGAGGCGGAGTGCTATTCTTTATCTGCCAAGGAATTGTCTTGTTTTATATTTTATGCTTTCTGTTTTTAAGAATCTAATTAAATGAAAGCTTTTTCTGCTTATTTCAAAACTTTTATGTTTTACTTTGTGAAACTGGACGTTATTGGTAGTCACACTAATTAATCCAGAACTTTGAATCTTTTGATTTTGTTTACAAACTTCCTTTAGAATTGGAGGAGCCCACAGTCAAATAATATCTTTTTTACGCTTATTCGTTACGCAGTCTTCTCACGCTGGAAGAAGAGAGACGGAGGTATCTGTGGATCAAGCCTATAGCTCGGTGAACCAGACAACACTCCTACCTACCTTTCTATCTCAATATACCTTTCAGCCGTCACACGTCACGGGGACCAAGGTCCCTGACATTTGTATATGAATAAAATCAAATAAGAAAATTGTATTATATATATAAAGAAATAAGAAATGTAACAGAATATAAGAAAGCATTGTAACAAGTATAAAAAAAGAAAAGACACAAGTGCAAAAAAAAAGAACAAGCACGAAAATACATAAAATACATGCAAAAAAGCAAGCATGATATAAAAAAAAAAAAAAACAAATAAATAAAAGACAAAAGCTGAAAAAAGACCTGATACAAATTGGGGATAACCGTTATAAAAAAAAAGGTCCCTGACATGTGTGCCAGTATGGCGGTTATAAGCATGGCACACCACGAGGGACTGGCGACGCACCCGCCGTTGATTGTTCGTCGCATGACCCACCATGATGTGCGGTTCCTCGAAAAATCTGGGGTTCCATCCATCACAGGAACCGATGCAATGCAGACTGGTCTACCTTCACCAGCCCACCTAAACAACGAAAATATTACTACAGCAGAGCCTCTTAAATCCGAACTCTGAAAATGTACCTCCGTTCCAATTCCTGGAGAGTTCGGATTATAGTACCACAAACAAATTTATAGGCTATTTTTTTTATGAAATAAAGCTAAATTCCAAATGACTATTCATCTATAAAATTCCATTTATTGAATTTTTTGAAAGCAATGCAATATTTTAGTTTGTCGGTGGTATTTAATGGCAAATAAAAAGCTTTGTTTCGCAATTTACCTGGAAGCATTTTTTCTCACAAAGGAATGTTTCAGGTTTGAGACGTTCAGAATACAGGGGCGTTCGGATTTTTCCAAGAACGGCGGCCCCTCTTGTAGTTCTGTCGTACAAAGGGGGGCGGCGGAGGGTTGCTTGGGCGGGAACGCCCAAGTAGCCCTCCGCAGCGGACGGGGGGCGGTACGGTGGGCATTAGGCCGCGTACTCAGCCCCTACGCGCAGGCCATCCTGCGCACGTCTGCGGGGTCCCCGTAATACCTCTGGAGAACCCTGCCGTGGAGCCCCGGCGAGGCCGGGAAGCTGCTGGGTCGAAGTCGTGGTAGAATCCCTAACGGGGACCCCGCGGCTTCGCATTAAGCAGTGTAGAAGGTATTCGCAGGACTTTTTTAGCGGATATTATGCCGTAAAGCGCCCGTAAGAGTTGCAGGGTCCTCGGTGGGCAGCCACTGGGGGGTCCGTTCGGCAGTGTGCCTCTTAAAGGCGCCGTCGTCTGTAAAAAGATTTTTTAACTGCGTTATAAAAAAAAGGGGGTGTTCGGATTATAGAGGTCCTGCTGTATTGCAATCGACAATTTTCACATTAAAACAGTATTGAAAACATGGTCCAAACCCACCAAATCAACTATTTAAAATCATCCCAGCCGAGATTCCAAGTGTCACCCAGCGAACCACCTCCAATATCCGACCGCTATCTAGCACAATCACTTGTACCTTGGCACCTTCTAACCATTGAGAGCAGATTGATATAAGCGGGCAGAGCCGCAGTCAAGGCCAACTTGATAACGTTTATTCGGGAGCGGACATCGTATCAAAGGGCAGAACCAGTGCCGTCAATCCTCTGAATGTTGACCATAAAACATGTCAATGGAAATCGACCCGCTGATGGCCGGGAGATGGGACGATTTTTAATTAATTCCGATAAGCACTCAAAGGCGACGAGGCGAGTTGGCGAAATCGTGAAAATTAAATTACATTCCTGTCCTATTGCGCCCGACAATTTTAATTTGATAACGAAAGTAAAACAAGGGGGCGCTGAAGCATATTTTCTGTTGTAGTAATAAAATGCTTTAGTTAAAAAAATTTAAATGTTAAATGTTCGAAGAGCTCGATGGCGCTAGTGGTTATCGCGTTCTGCTGCGGTCGTTGAAGTTGAGCAACTTTGGCAGTGGTCGGTCATTGGTTGAGTGACCAAAAATTTACTATCTCGAGCTCCTCCGTGCTTCGGAAGGCACGTTAAGACGTTGGTCCCGGCTGCATCTGCAGTCGTTAGCACCCACCAACCCGCACTGGGCCCGCGTGGTGGGTCATGGCGTAATCTCCCTAACCCATCCATAGAGAAGGCCTGTGCCCCAGCAGTGGGGACATTAATAGGCTGATGATGAAATGTTAAATGTTTATACAATACAGATATAATAATTAGGTTGCTTAAAGTTTTGTACGCACATGAATGTTAATAAAGTCATAACTGAAGTGTTTGCGTGCCGATGCAAATGAAAAAATCGAAACATATTTGTTCAAAGTTGCAGCTTCAGCGGCCGCGTTCTTTCAGAAATCAGAAATCAATATATCTTGATTCTTGAATCGTTCAAATATTTTTTTCCCTACCACTCGTTATGGACATATTTTTTAGCTGCGGTGAAAAACGAGCGAAAAAAACTCCACAACATTAAAAGTCTAATGTAACAACATTTACAAGTCATTATTTTGTTACAACGTCAATGCAATTATGATTTATTTAATATAGAAAACCTGTTCGAATGATTGGAACAGTTCAAACCCAAGCAGTTTTGTCTGTAATAATAATAAATAGTAATAGTTTTGTCTGTAATAAATATAATCAGACACTTTGTAATAAGCTTTTTTAAAAGGTGCTTTTTTTAAACTATCTTTAAATTTATTTATGGTTAACTCTTGGATATTGCTTGGGACTTTATTATATAAGCGAACATAAAGACCTTTGAATTATTAATTTTGTGAAGCCTAGTAGCAGGTAAAGACTGTTTTTAAGAAATAAATTAATATTTTTTCTTAACATGAATTCATAAATATTTTTTCTTTTCTTTGAACAAACACTGAAGGAAATGCATAGTTTCAATTGCACACTCATTAAGAAAGCGCATAATCAACTTACTGGGTAAGTAATCTACTAAAACGCGACACATCGACAATTATTTAATTTAATTTACGTCTATGTGAAGCCGATAGTGTGATTATTTAGTCCACTTTCAAGTGAGAACAACAGCTGCTAACCATCAAACACCTCTAATGCTACGGCAACTCTGTCACACTTTTACGAACATTTTCCGTGTTCACGACTAGTCGGGCTAAGCAACAGTCACATTTCATTACACGGTCAGAAATGTGACTATTGCATGGTTGGATTTAGTTTTTATAACACATTTGCTCGTAAAGCGTCTCTTATTGCACCAATTTCAATATCAGAATCTATCACATTACACACGCGTGCGGTAATGTAAAGTAAAACGCACGTCTTATTATGTTCCGTCTAAAAACGAACGATACTTTTTTAAATCTTAGCAAAGAGTTTTTATGTCAGAAAGGTATAATATATAAAACATTTAATTCGTTGATTTGATTAATTTTGACAATAAATTATAACCATGTATAACCATACAAATTCACAAAAATATTAATTTACTTTATTGGTAACACTGACTGTTTTTTGTTCCTTTGTCTAAAAAAAGCGTTGATGCGCGCGCATCGCTTATCTGTGAAAAAGTTATTTCTTTTTATTTTCGCTGTATTGTTTTTATTTGAAAATATTGTCAAGTAGTAACGAATTTATTAATTTAACACCGTCAGAAGTCGAAAAAGGTTACGCTAAGCCTCTTGCCCGAAAAATCCACGGATAGATACTTACAGTCAAGCGTATCAAAATTTCATCTTATGGAAAACAAACAAAGGTGCAAATTCATTTTCAGGAAATAGGTACGTAAATAGTATTATTTCCTCGCAAATGTGTTAAAAAACATCGTATGACATACGTGCGGTTTGATAATTACAGCCTCTGCCTGCTTAAAGCCCTCACCTACGGCTCGTGCTAACAATATCGCCTCGGCTGTAATTCTCAACCACGGTAATAATATCATGCAGTATTCTTTCTTCATACAAACGGTCGGAAAGCGAGTCATACCTACGCCACTCGAGTTCGATGTGCGCTCGGCGGGCACCCAGTCGCGAATGCGCCGCGCGCCGCGCCGCAACGATGACCGAACGGTCTGAATAGTTTTTTATGCAGTTAGCCGTGCTTAAACGTGCGTTTTGTATTGTAAATATTTGATTTAATTAAATAGATACGTACATAATTTAGTATGGAAAAGAACAAACGACGATCTATATCGTACAACAGCACAATTGCTGTTTTTGGTTGCTTGAACTCTTCAATAACACACCCAGAGATATCATTTTTTAAATTACCTGTAATATTGGAAAGGTGTCTTACCTTTATAGAATATTTTTTATATACCTATCTACTAGTACGTAATTTGTTTCTAATATTTAGGTATTTCGGTTTTTCCATCACGCAAATTATCTGGAATAATATATAAATAAGTGGTTAGGATGTAAAAAGAGACAAACGAGTAATCTACCTACACTCGCGTTAAAAACAAAACTACATAAAATACTGTAGGCCCTACCGCGTGCTAACGCAGCGCTCGGCCGTAGGCATTTATTTTCAAGGACAGGGCGGAGTCACAATACTGTATAGGTAATATTACCGTGTCTCAACTTACTGCACTTATAATGTACTATTACAACACGTGCAAACCTATCAGCCTAGCCCCAAAGTAAGCACTGTAGGCTTGTGTTAGGATACTAGGGTAACGTATAGAATACATATACTGTATATATATAAGTATATTTATTTAGATATAGAATATATATTTAGCATCCATGGCTGGAGTACAAATGCTCGTTTTCATCACACAAACATCTCCCTTCGGGATTCGAAACCGGGAACTCTCGTATCGGCGACACCATGAAACCCGGCGTACAAACCACAAGGCCACGGAGGTTGTGAAAGATCTTTCGTGAAAACGGCAAATGTTCGTGATAGTGTGGCCGCCATCATCATCATCAGCCTATTAATGTTCCCACTGCTGGGGCGCAGGCCTTCCCTATGGATGGAATAGGGAGATTGGGCCATGACCCACCACGCGGGCCCAGTGCGGATTAGTGGGTTCAGACGACTGCAGATGCAGCCAACGGCTTAACGTGCCTTCCGAAGCACGGAGGAGCTCGAGATAGTAATTTTGGTCACCCATCCAATGACCGACCACCGCGAAAGTTGCTTAAGTTCAACGATCGCAGCCGAACGCGCTAACCACTTGCGCCATCGAGCTCCTCTGTGTAGCCGTAGCATAACGCATAATGTAATCTTCGATTTTAATAACGTGTAAGTAGCCATCGCATTCCAGGAAAATGCTATAAAATCTGGGATCTTTCTTTTACACTCAAAAAGTTCTTTAGCAAAATTAAAGTAAGTTTTTTTGGAGTTTACTCCTTAAGAATCAATTTTCATATATAAGGGGCCCGGTATGAGAAAAATGTGAGGAGTAAAATCTATCGATGAATGACATTAATGACATCGTTACGTTTTTGTGCGCAACCTCATCTGCGCACCTTTCACTTTTAGCCATGGCAACGGATAAAAAACATTAAGTTGTCACAAATGTCAAACTAAAAATAGATAAAATCGGAGCAAAATTAATGAAAACAAATAAATAACAGAATATAGAGAAATGCCGGTAACTGTCCAGCACTCTGGAATAGTGATTTTCAGTACAGATGGAATTATAATACATATTTACAAAATGATGACTAGTGTGTGATATTTTTGAAATTGTGTGTTTCCAGAAATACGTAATAAAATATATGATGAATATCGCTGATGTTAGATGATAGAATGTGTGACATGGAACCTATGATAGTTGAAACCATGGGACGATTCCTGATGGTATCTCTACTTGTAACCGACTTCTTCGGACTTGATTTTGTTTTGTGTCTGTTCAAAGACAATCGTTTTTAGAGTGTAAACTCCGGTCGTGCGTCGGAGCTGACACACACAATTTTTTATTTTTTATTATTCCATTGTCTCTTTCAGGCTGAAATGGCTCACGAGCTCACAACCAATAATAAGTAGAATAAAAACATGATTACAAAGTAACATTACACACAGCGGTTTTCGCTCCCCCAACCATGAAAGTAATCAACCGAAATATCGTGTCGTATTCCAAAATGCTTTAATATGAAGCCTAGAATGTTAAGACCAAACATTTTCTACTGTCTCAAAAAACACACACGCTCTCCTATTGTTTATGCGATAAGGTATATTATTGCGTGTGTTTTGGCGAATTGATTTCATAGCTGGTTTGCAGCATTTTGTATTACGTATGCTGTAAGCCGAAAGCTTGGGGGGTATCGAGACTACGTACGCTAATTTGGAGACATGCCAATTTAAGGAGAAGGTTAATTTTTTGTCAATATTACCAATAAGGAATATGAGACCAGAATCTTTCTATCAGCTTGTAGGTCCTACTAATAATATTAATGTGAATAAATAAAAAATATTAAAAAAAAAATTTCCAACACTCACACCAATTAGCCTAGCCCCAAAGAAAGCACTGTAAGGGTTGTGCTATGGGATACTATGGTAACGGATAGAATACATATACAGTACATATGTAAGTATATTTATATAGAAATACATATTAAACATCCATGACTGGAGTACAAATGCTCGTATTCATCACACAAATATCTGCCCCCACCGGGATTCGAACCCGGGACCTCTCGAGTCGGTGACACCATGAAACCCGGCGTACAAACCACTCGACCACGGAGGTCGTCATCGGTCGAATAGCTATTAACGGGATTGTTACCATGTACACTGTCTGTGTGTATGTCAGGGAAGCGATAGAAATAACCAAACACAAGAATTTCAATCGTGAGGATGGGTTTAAATTGTCTAGTGTGTGGAATCCAGTGGTTGGTATGTGTAAAAACCGCAAAAATCAAAAAAGTGTCGTTCCGCGATCTGATACTGTGAGTATTGTGTGCCGGGAACAAATGCGAGTGAATAGTGAGAATGTGACCAGTGGTAGGGGTATCGAACGCAGTAAAAGACGACGTCAGAGGGTAGACCGATATGTCTGCCAATAACATCTACCCTCAATTACTTCAGTTACTCCGTGATCATGGCGCTTGCTGTTGCAAGTCAAATATCTGCCCCCACCGGGATTTGAACCCGGGACCTCTCGAGTGGGCGACACCATGAAACCCGGCGTACAAACCACTCGGCCACGGAGGTCGTCGTCATCGAGGTAAGTAACTAATACAAAATTATGAAACAGACGCGCATTTGTGACCTCCGTGGCCGAGTATTTGTTAAGGGATGTAGTTGGTACGCCGGGCTTCATGTCGTCGCCGACTCGAGAGGTCCCGGGTTCAAATCCCGGTGGGGGCAGATGTTTATGTGATGAACACGAGCTTTTTTACTCCAGTCATGGATATTTGATATGTATTTATATATGAACTAGCGGCCCGCCCTCGCTTCGCTTAGGTGTAGAGCTGAAGCGTAGACTACAGTTTTTGTTCTCAGGCTTGTATTATACAAAGATAGCACTTCATTGTCTCTCACTTCAAAGTCTCAGCCCGATCGGTTGAAAATTGACAAAGTTTCATACAAATTTTTCATTCCCTATTTTATCCCCTTGGGGGTAGAATTGATCAAAATCCTTTCTTAGCGGATGCCTACGTCATAACATCTACCTGCATGCCAAATATCAGCCCGATCCGTCCAGTGGTTTGGGCTGTGCGTTGATAGATCACTATGTCAGTTAGTCACCTTTGAGTTTTATATAATTACTAGCTGACCCAGCGAACTTCGTACCGCCATATAAATAGGGGCAGGTGGTATTTGACACTGCGATGGTAGCGCCGTCTGTCGGATCCAATGTAAAACATTCCAAAATCAACAACTACTAATAAATTAAAAATTAATTAAAAAAACATTGTCTAGCGGACAAAATTGTGAATCTAAACCATTCTCAGATCCCCTTGAACACACACAAAAAATTTCATCAAAATCGGTCCAGTCGTTTAAGAGAAGTTTAGTGACATACACACTCACAGAAGAATTATATATATAAAGATAGAATATCCTATTCGTTACCCTAATATCCCACAAGCCTGCAGTGCTTATTATGGGGCTTGGCTAATTGGTGTGAGTGTTATAAATATTTATTTATTTATTATTATTATTTAGGTGTTTCCAATCGTTCCCATACAGCAAGCAAATCTCGCACACTTACGGTTCTGTCGGTGTCATTCATTCACTTAGCCTTTATCAGTGGCTTTTACATTTGCCAGATTAAGGTCATGAGTGCGGGGAGTGTATTGATTAACTCCGTTTCCTTTATTTATCACGTACTCAATACACTTTCCCTGAATAACTCTATCGGCTCTTTAGCGCCTTTCTGTTGCAAAACATGTTTTAACACGTCAATATTATGATTTTGGTCATACAGTCAAATCCGAATATAATTACATCGTTTCTAACGACGTGTCGGTTATTACGACCAATTGGCAAGGTACCGGCAGAAATCCTGTATAAACCCTTAAGTAAACAATCCGCTTATAATAACACTGGATATAGCGAAATACCGGTTAAAACGACACATATACAGATATACTTAATGAAAATTGATAAAGTTCATATCGATATTCATCGACTATAATGGCCATCCGTTTTACTTGTTCCAGCAAAACAAAATATTCTGTAAGTACTTAATTTTTTTTATAGTAAACTTTTTGAAGTGAAGACTTCTTTAGCGGCTTTGTACACTTTGTATGGGTAAAAAATATTGAACTCGCGTCAAGTTAAACACGTGGGCTGATCGCATCATGACACACAATAAAATTGGAAAGGTTGTTAACTTTCAATATATTGGACGAAACATAGTAACATTTTATTTTACCCGTATTATAATAATAAGTCTCTATCTAGGACGTCCACGTGGCAGCTTTAATGCGAAGAAAATGCATTTTTTTACATTAGATGTCGCTAGGTGCGCTTAAATGTGATTCATATAAGTTGATTTTTCTGAGAGATAAACTTTTTAAATGTAATATAAATTGTCATGTACACAAGTACGATAGCGCAATAAATAAATATTGTATTCTACCACATACATGATAGTACTTTTATACTGATAATAAAAGCAATTCGTGCAAAATTATTCCCTAACCATTCCAAAATATTAAAAATGCACAACGTTAATATTCAAGTTTTCACTTCTGCCGGCATTCCCGGAGTGCAACCCGTCGTTTCTACTTCTTTTTTCGATATTTTATTTCTAAACAAGCTTATATTCATTATCTATAACCATACTACATACATACATTATGACAATTATATGAGTACTTGTGTATATTGCTTATAACAACTATCTGGCATAACGTCCGAAGTTATATGGTTCAATCAATGTCGTTATATCCGGTTTTGACTGTTTTATGAACTAAGATTGGAAGAAAATTGTGGTAGGAACCAGCTTCTTCAAAACGGGGAGTGTTTTCCGCAACTCGACACCAGGTGCTTATTTTGCGCCAGAGGATGGCCTTAGTCGTGCCATCCCAACTCCCCCAAGAAGCTCAGCAGTCTCTTGGTGTCTCCGCAGGCCTCGAGTAGCATCTGCGGGCTGCCCAGTAGGCTTGTTGAAAATATGTATCGATATATCGATATTTTTTGTTCGATATATCGATATTTTTTGTCGATATATTTTGATTCGATATATCGATACATCGTTACAAAATAACCAATATCGAAATTCGTATCAAAAACGCCATTTTTTTAATTATTAGCGGCATATCACGATCTAACTAAATTCGTATCTGGAAAATCGTAACTGGATCTCAGATTAATGATATTCAACATATCTATGATCTGTGCTGTATTTAGTATTGTCTATTATTTGTAAATCTGTTTCGCTGGTGAATTGGTTGTGCTGATTTCCATTATATTCTGTGAAGTGTGTGACTGTCTAGTCTTGTTTACGAAAGAGACCCTGCAATCATTTACCTGAGAGGCCCTGCAATCATTTTCATCATTCGAAAATAGGGTCTATTTTTAGGGATATAATTTTCGTTCCATTATTATTCCGCGTGTCATATTTCGTGAGATACTGTACGATAGTTTTGGGAAAATTGGTCCGATATATCGATACATCGATGTTTTTTTCGCGATATATCGAAGCCGATATTGATATTTTTTAAAAGATCGATGTATCGATATTTTTTTCAACTTTCGACATCCCTACTGCCCAGGTGTGTCATCCGGTGTCTGGTCACGCCTCTGCACTGTAGCAGGACGTGAGTGCCCGTCTCCTCTTCCTCCATGCAGGCTCTGCACAGAGGTCTGTCCGAGACACCTATTTAAAACAGATGTTTATTAAAGTGTCCGTGTCCTGTGAGAATGCTCACTATTTGTTTCAAAGCATGTCTTGGTAACTTGCAAAACTTACTTGCTAGCCGTGGGTCTACCTTAGGTATGGCCTCCATCTGCGAGGTGTAAGCCTAGGCGGGTCTCTTCAGTGAGTAGATGAGAAAGGGGGTCGGGATCGTACAGTTGCGCGTCCCTTCCCTCCAAAGGGGCCAGCGCAGGCGGTTTGACAACCCGTCTGCGCATTGCACGGACCCGCTTGTCTGGGGGATCGACTAGTTGCACCTAGTCCTCCCCCTCCCGAGAGGTGGGGCCTTACCAGCCCCCCACAAATGGGGGTGGTGGCCTGGAGAACTGGCTCGTTCCGTTCCCTATCCTCATCCTCCCCCAGAGGGTGCACGCAGTGGTTTTAGCGGGTAGTCTCTGTTGGGGACCCTCTGCGGTATTTGCCGGGAGAGGACCCTGACGGGGGAGTCTCGCATATCCTCATCGGTCGTCAGCCGGCGGGTTGAACGCGTAAATGCGTTTCCACTGCGAAAAAAAAAAGAAAAAAAAAGGTATGACCTCCATGGCTTGCCTGCAGTCTGCAAGTCCAACCCAGTATTCGTTATGTTGTCGCAGGTACCGTTCCCTAATCCAACTTCGCCGCAGCCGGTATGGGATCGGTACGATTAGTTCTGGGCCAAATACCACAGTGTCCGACTAGGAAATCAGCTACTAATATGCCTTTTAATAAATGAAATGAAATGAAAAGTCATTTATTCAGAGTAGGCTGTTACAAGCACTTGTGAAAGTCAAGAAGCTACGCCATCGGTTCGCAAAACTACGGCGGGAGACCTTGTACTGAGAAGAACCGGCAAGAAACTCAGCAAGGGCTGCTTTTTTCTCCCTGTATTGATATATACAGAGTCGTCAATAGAGTAATTGCGAAACCTATTGCTAGCGGTGAGCTATTACTATAGTATTTAGAGTCGAAGCTGCCTAGTTAATACCTCCACTGACAAAACATAGCCATCGTCCAACTAATATCGGACAATCCACACGGAACAAAGATATTTTCACCAGCGTGAATCTATATTCGATGAATAATGAACTTCGTCGTGTCCTGCTCTACTCTGAGGCCCGTATTACAGAATGACAACTAAGTGTTGATCTTTACTTGAGTACAGTTAGAAAGGGATGTAGCTATGTGCTTTATATAGCGACATCCCTTTCTAACTATGCTCAAGACTAGATCAATCACTGAGAATCTTTCTATAATACGGGCCTAAGACTTCGAAAACTATGTAAGTGAGAGTAAGATGGACGATCACGATATATCGAAAGTCGACTTTAATTCCGGCACTTCACATGACTATTCTTGTTTGTAATGATTTACAAACTTGAAAGAAAATTGTTGGCCCTCACAGCATAAAATCGAAAGCAAAACAATAATGTATATAAAATAAAACAAAAACATATTAAAGAAAACATGAATACTACTAAAAATGTGTGCCTTCCAAGGCCAACAGGTCGCTGTCCCTCCACAGAAGCGCTGATTAACAGCCAGAGCGCCTTAAAAACTTAAAAACAGTCTCTCATTTTCATCCCCTATAGAGTTTGAAATGGACAACGTAGTATCTAAATGACAAATAGCAAATACGAATGGCCTTGTAAAGTGCTAGCTTATGAGAGCAGGCGCTAGATAAATAATCAATCAGAAATCAATATATCTTTATTCAAATTGGATGTATAGTACAACACTTTTGAATCGTCCAAAAATTTTTTTTCCCTACCACTCGTTATTGGACTTATTTTTTAGCTGCGGAGAAAAACGAGTGAAAAAAACTCCACAACATTAAAAGCATAATGTAACAACATTTACAAATCATTATGTTGTTACAACGTCAATACAATCATGATTTATTTAATATAGAAAACCTGTTGGAACGATTGGAACAGTTCAAACCCAAGCATTTTTGTCTGTAATAGAATCAGACACTTTGTAATAAGCTTTTTTAATAAGTGTTTTTTTTATACTATCTTTGAATTTATTTATGGTTAACTCTTGGATATTGCTTGGGACTTTATTGTATAAGCGAACACAAAGACCTTTAAATGAATTATTGATTTTGTGAAGCCTAGTAGCAGGTAAGGTTAGTTTATTTTTGTTTCTTGTATTAAGTGTGTGTAAAACATTAAATATCTAGTTTCAGAGAATCATCGCCTTAACTGGACATTTTAAGTCGATACTTCATTAATTAGTCTCGAGTGGCGCAGAGGCGCTGACAAACGGCAGCCACTCGGGACATCGCCGGTTCGATGCTCGTGCCGATATCAATCTGGTCTTGATCGCTCCGTCGGGACGGAATGCAACCTAACATAGTGTTTACATAATATATTACTAGAGAGACTGCACGGGATCTGCATACAAATTATAAAGCGGTTGAATGCAAATTCAATAGAGTCTGTGCGGAAAGAGAATGGTCGTGGCGAAAAACGTAACTAACATTAAGATTTTTATTTGGCAATCAAACCCAGCAATCTGTGAAACGTCAAATACAGTAGGAAAGCACTACAGCGCCCTCCAATCTAAATCCCATTCTCTTTCCGCACAGACTCTATCTATCATTAATGTAGGCTAGACTATTATGCTGTGATTAGGTAGATGTTTTTAGTATCATTTTTTGTTTAATTGAAACTAATATAAAACTAAACAGAGTGCCAACAACTCTCTAATAACTAATCTACTAATGATAATAAAAAGGTTTTATTTCACACCTTTAAACACTGGTATTTATTAAATAGTTCGTGCTCACTAAGTAATTTAGAAAAACAATTACAGACGCTTTGGTCTATGCCTTTTCGTATTTAGTGTTTTAATTTATTCATTTGCGTTTTATTCGCGCCAAAAGTCACCAAGCAGGTCGAAATATGTTTTACGTTATGGAGGTTTGAAGTTAAAAAAAAATATTTTTTTTTGGTATGAGTATGTTCTAATTATGGTTTTATAAATTAGAAAATAGAAGCGCTTAAGCTGACAATATTACATTTAATGAATTTCTAATTATAACTGAAATAACAAACAAAAAACTAGCCTAATTAATTTTCAACCTCAAATCCAGTACCAAAAAAAAACATTGAAATGAAGTTCGTATTGTTTTTAAAATAAATGAATTAACAGTTTAAAAAAAAACTAGAAAAACACGCTTTTATAAATGCACGTGGAAACCAAAAATAAATTATGGATCGTTCAAGTTGTCTCTGTTTCTGGGCTGAAGTGTACTATGTGCTTTTAATTATAATATTTGATTGTAAAAGCGTGGGGCGCTGGATCAGGAAATACTTTTTGTATAACTTGCTGAGAAGTCAAGTTGAGCGATGTTACAGGAAGCAGGTTACACAGATTGGCGCTCCAGTAACTGGAGTTGCAGCACGACTATTATTCCCTTAGATATTCTATTCATTATAATGATAAATATAGCATTACTAATATCTTGAATTCGCAGATTACTGTGAAAGTCTGACTCTTTCTACACTTGAGCGCCAACATACAGGGTCGTATGGCGTAACTGGATACATTGTTATTAAGGCTTCGATTCCGTAAATGTATAGCATATATCAGCATATTATCAGTGTAGTTTGAAAACGTGAGGTGCCTCAGAAATGCCGTAAAACGTCCCGCGTTAAAACGATTAAGGCGGGTTACCTCAACAGGTGGGGCCATAAAACGAGCGTTACTATAGTTTCTTCGTTAAGTAGCACTCTTCTTCATAATTTAGAAATTCCCCTCACTGCATGTGGATTTTGCAAAAGATTCTATTTTATTATTTAAGTATGTCTGAACAATTTTCTTCGAATCAAAATCGGTATTTTTAAAAAGCTTACAAGTTCTTTTTTTTCTAATAATATTTTCATTAGATTTAAATATCTAGCAGTTGAATGCTTAAACAATAAATAATATAGCTTACAAGCTCTTTTAATCAGCTTTACTTTGTTCGAGTCCTAATAAATGAACGGTGGAGTTAGAGAATTTTTAGAAGACTTGTTCTTTCGCCGCATTATGTATTTTATGATTTCGTAGTTCTATGCCTAAGTAACAATGTGTTAATATTGTTGTTAAATCGAAGGCGACCAATATAAATGTCACTCCTGACAAAAAATATATAAATCATTCTTTTTAGTATATGACGGTTTTCTTACATTCAACAAAATTAACACAAGTTGTGGAACGTCCATAGCCTAAGCAACTGTGAAGCTAAAACTCCATTAAATAAACTGACCCTTACCTAATAAGGACTCGGAATAAATGTTTAGTTTGTCAAAGCCTTGGGCTCGAACCGAAATCTTTACGTGCTGCGCTCTCTCATAATATTTATTAGTCCAACGGAGTTCTGCCAAATGCTGCCAATTCACGGTGCATTGCATACCTTTTATAAGCTCACTGGTCAAATTTTTAGGTGCTTGCCAATGTCAACATACTCATCAGCCGATTTTATATCCGCTGCAATAGGTGTTCCACATAAAGGACAACGGGCAAAACACACCCAGCTCCGTCAACAATGTAATTAATATGAATCGATAGATCTATGAAAAACTAGCCTTTTTTATTATGAGACCGTAAATAAAAATCTTGATAGTCAAAAGATATGATACCGTAAAAAATATCCTGGTAGTCAAAAGATATGGCACATATTTTAATAGCTAAATAAATTAATTTTATAGTACTTTCATTTTATATTATCAGTAACCATAATAATAATATGCTATATCATACTATACAACCAGATATACGACAAAGCCTGCCGACCATCCTGCGCTTGCACTTACTGAGCCACAAAAAACGGTTTACGGGAGTTGAAGGACGTCTTACTTCGTTGTGATTGTGCGCTCCCTGTCACTTGATTGATTTTTATCTAACATGCTTTGGACATTGGAACACGATTATCGGTTTTGTCAATTAGTATGGATGAACTGGAATCATGTTTTCTCCGAAGCGTGGACAAGTTTTTGTCATTTGTGGTCGCTCCGTTTTACATAGAAGGCAATTTACTATAGCGAACAGACTGTTTGAAAAACCCTCAACCCATGCAGGGATTTTTGAATTTACTTAAGCGCGGCAGAATAACATAAGGGGGCACCCTTACACTTTGTGAAGAACTCCCATAATACCTGAGCCCTCTATGTACTGTCGAACTAACTAACTAAATTAATTCCCTTGTTTCATTAATGTTCGTTCGTTATAGTACTTGTACTTATTTAACTTAAAATAACTAAAGACCCCCGAGATGGAATCTGATGCGCTTTGGCACAGATGATCATGAATATAATACCTTTCAAACAAATGTAGTTTAAGCCGTGGCGGACGTGTGTGCAGCGTCCATACATTTTTGCCCAATGTCCTTCTTCTTCTTGCTACGGGCGTTTCCGCAACTCGACGTCCTTATGGCGCCTGTTTTTGAGGAGGGTGTATGGCCGGAATCAGTCCAGCCAGCCCAGCTCCGCCAGGAAGGCCCCCAGGGCCTTCACGTTGGTGACTGCTTTTGAAGGTTTCCCGGTGAGCCGAAGTATTTCGCCCGGTATTCGGCCACTCCATTGCATTCCAGCAGAACGTGAGTAGCTGTTTCTTTTGCCTCCATGCATCCTCTGCATAGGGGGCTGTCCGTAACACCTATGTTGAAAAGATGTCTAAAGATGTCCCCCAATGTCCTTTTAGGCTTTCCTCCTCTAATATCGCGGTTCTCGTGGCCCACGATAATCTGAGCTCGCGATGCTATTGACTGTACCTATAGTAACGGCGGAGGGCTTCGTTTATGTTGACACTAATAGGCGAAACCTTTCCCCCACTCCACTCCTCTATTACAGGTAATTCATTCCGCGGCGTTCCGGATACCAATCTCTGGATCAATTTTAGCGGGATTAGAAGGGATATATAATATGTATACTTACAAGACACGTGTTAAAATGATTGGCATACAAATGTATCATACGAGTTGTAACTTAGTTTGTTCGAGCATACGACTGAAGATATATTAAAATTAAATGTATTGAATAAGTGATATTTTTAAGGTTTTGTTTCCAAAGACGGAAACAAAACCTTGAAAAAGTTACGTTTTTGTGTCCAAGGTTTCCACGGAGCCTTGGAGATGTACGTATCTATCCCCTCAGCCGTAAAAGGTAGGCTTTGAAAGTTTGATATAATATGTAATTCTATTGTTTCGTTATCAACCAATAATTAAAAGAAATTTCAAATTGAATATAACCATTAGTATGTATTAAGAATATGTGATTTAATACTTGGCATTATAGTAGTTGAATCCCTTTGCCTTTTGTTTTGTAATCTATGTTATTAAAAAAAAAATCTTCTCGTTTTTGCTGTACTTGAAAATGGTGTGTTGTGCTTAGAGTCAAATAGTTGTAATGATAACATATAGCCCGGTCAATTTAGACATAAAAATACGGATCAAATAACAAAAACCCCGACAGAGCCAAATATTGGTGGAGACCTTTGTTTTACCCTTATGAATAAAAATTTAAAAGTCCCCATCAATCCCATGCGAGCTTCAAAAGTTATGCGAGGCCAAATGTCAAAATTTTAGGTTTTATGACTTTTTCTCAAAAACGGTAAGTTTAATCAAAAAATACCTCAGACTAAAATTGTAGATCTCAAAATTCTCTACAAAAATGGTTCTTATGATATTTTCTCTAAGTATCACCGTTCCTGAGATATCGTGATTGTGAGAGTCACGTACTACATAATATGCACACATTTCCTCACATGAGGTAGTGTACTCGGCGCATTTTTTTTAACGTGGTTTCCCCGGTAGGCGTATTCAACTAACAGTTATAATGTAATTTTTAGAGACAATACGAATTTAACTGAAGGAAGATTATTAATATTGATTTTTGTTATTGAATTTAATTGACGACCTCCGTGGCCGAGTGGTTTGTACGCCGGGTTTCATGGCTGTCGCCGACTCGAGAGGTCCCGGGTTCGAATCCCGGTGGGGGCAGATGTTTGTGTGATGAATACGTGCATTTGTACTCCAGTCATGGATGTTTAATATGTATTCATATAAATATACTTATATATGTACAGTATATGTATTCTATCCGTTACCCTAGCATCCCATAACACAAGCCTTATAGTGCTTACTTTGGGGCTAGGCTAATTGGTGTGTCAAAAAAAAAAAAAAATTGCCGTTCTGATTTTCAAAGTTCTTTCAAAGTTGATCAGCGTTTTTCTTTTTCATCCAAGTTTTATTATCAGACCAGACTAGACTTAAAATGTCTTGATAATTGTCTATGAAACAAATAAATGTTAGAGAAGCCTGGAAAATTAACATTTATCTCTGTAATAATAATTGTACTACCATTAGTATAATAATTACAGAGAAGTCTGGAAAATTAACATTTATTTGTTTCATAGACAATTATCAAGACATTTTAAGTCAAAGTTAAAGTATGGACTTTAACTTCAACCGTACTTTTGTAATTCTTTTATCTAAAGCTACATTTTAACAAACATTCTTTAATTCATCTAAATGTAAACTGGCAGTCGTCACTACATCAGGGATATATACTTTAACTATATATTTTCTCAATATGGTTTATTCATAATATAGTATATAGTTTATTCATAAAAGAGACACAAAAAAATGGGTGCGTGTACTTATGTAGGCGCGTGAGAAGTTATCCTTCTTTCGCATCGTTTAAAATTAGTTTTTAATTGCATGCAAATAATTAATTACAATTAATTAATAAAAAGTCTGGAAAAGGACACAGTCAATAAAGTTCAATTTTAATTTGAAAAAATAAATAAATAATCAAAATATTCAATTAAAATCGCTACTGAATATAATTTATTAGAACATATGTGATTTGCACTTGTATGAAACTCAAACACGTATTCCGAATATACAAACTAGAAACATGTGGATAAATATTATAAATATGAATACCTATAACTGTTACTTTATTACAAAAAATAAAGATGTGGTTTTTGGTTCTACTACACCAATGGTCAAGAGATGGCGCTGTAGTCTCCTGAATCGCGCTTTGGTTCCGTTGTTCCAGATTAATAAATACTTTTGATAGGCCTTCACAATGCGGTCGTTAGCACCCACTAAATAGAAATTCTATTTCTATTTTGTTGGTAGATTTTCTTAATGTGCGGTAAACACAAAAAACAATTTTGTGTTACAGTGATGCGCGCGCATCTTAAAATTTCACTCTCATCATTTTTTCATAACGCGCCTAAAGAAGTATAACTTCAATAAGTATTTTTGCTTGCTGAACATGTATACAATATTTATACATGTAACAAATGTGTGCATATTACGTAGTACGTAACTCTCACAATCACAATATCTCAGGAACGGTGATACTTAGAGAAAATATTATAAGAACCATTTTTTAGAGAATTTTGAGGTATTTTTTGATTAAACTTACCGTTTTTGAGAAAAAGTCATAAAAGCTAAAATTTTGACATTTGGCCCCGCATAACTTTTGAAACTCGCATGGGATTGAGGGGACATTAAAATTTTTATTCATAAGGGTAAAACAAAGGTCTCCACCAATATTTGGCTCTGTCGGGGTTTTTGTTATTTGAATTGTCTAAATTGACCGGACTAATAAAGGAAAATAAAGTCTTTAATATAGAAAAGCCGCATTTAATATTTTCTGCCATTATCCTAACAGTATGAGTAGGTAATATAACCATTATCAAAAGCGAAAGTTATTATGCTGTATTGCAAACGTTTTCAAGGTGTCGCCTACTCAGAGGTTCTGGATTTCAATCTAAGTAGGGGCAAAAATTTCGTATGAGATTTACGAGAGTACTTGTGCCCGAGTAAATAACCCGAATTTTGATAAATTTTCCTAGTATTTTATAACAAAAGTGTTACTGCGGCTAAAATAATTGGTTCATTACCTGAAATATTTATGTTACAGAATACCTCGTGTGCATTTCCTACTCCTAGTTACAGATATTGCAATCCACGAAGACGTGACCCACTATTCCTCCTAACCGTTTATAGTAAATGTGTGCCAGCTTCCGCCAATATTTGAGTGTTATCGGTACACACTAATTATATATTATAACTAGCGGCCCGCCCTCGCTTCTCTACCTCTTTCTGTGTTCTGTGGGTGTAGAGCTGAAGTGTAGACTACAGTTTTTGTTCTCAGGCTTGTATTATACACAATGACATTCATCTATGATTCTTCTTATACCTGCACGCAAAGTCTCGAGCATACGAGTGAAGATATATATTTAAAATTATGTATATTGAATAATTGATATTTTTAAGGTTTTGTTTCCATGGACGGAAACAAAACCTTGAAAAAGTTTATGTTTTTGTGTCCAAGGTTTCCACGGAGCCTTCGAGATGTACGTATCTATCCCCTCAGCCGTAAAGGTAGGCTTTGAAAGTTTGATATTATATGTAATTCTATTGTCTCGTCATCAACCAATAAATAAAAGAAATTTCAAATTGAATATAACAATTAGTATGTATTAAGAATATGTGATTTAAAACTTGGCATTATAGTAGTTGAATCCCTTTGCCTTTTGTTTTGTAATCTATGTTATTAAAAATAAAATGTCTTCTCGTTTTTGCTGTACTTGAAAATGGTGTGTTGTGCTTAGAGTCAAATAGTTGTAATGATAACATAAAGGAAAATAAAGTCTTTAATATAGAAAAGCCGCATTTAATATTTTCTGCCATTATCCTAACAGTATGAGTAGGTAATATAACCAGTATCAAAAGCGAACGTTATTATGCTGTATTGCAAACGTTTTCAAGGTGTCTCCTACTCAGAGATTCTGGGTTTCAATCTAAGTAGAGAAAAAAAAAATATTATGAGAAATACGAGAGTACTTGTACACGAATAATGGCTGTATTTTTATAAATTTTCCTGGTATTTTATAACAAAAGTGTTACTGTGGCTAAAATAATTAGTTCATTACTTGAAATATTTATGTTACAGAATACCTCGTGTACATTTCCTACTCCTAGTTACAGACATTGCAATCCACGAAAACGTGACCCACTATTCCTCCTAAACGTTTATAGTAAATGTGTGCCCGATTCCGCTAATATTTGAGTGTTATCGGTACACACTAATTATATATTATAACTAGCGGCCCACCCTCGCTTCTCTTCGGTGTAGAGCTGAAGTGTAGACTACAGTTTTTGTTCTCAGGCTTGTTTTATACACAATGACATTCATCTATGATTCTTCTTATACCTGCATGCAAAGTCTCAGCCCGATCGGTTTAAAATTGACAAAGTTTCATATAAACTTTCATTCCCTATTTTATCCCTTTGGGGGTAGAGTTGATCAAAATCCTTTCTTAGAAAACGCCTACGTCATAACATCTACCTGCATGCCAAATTTCAGCCCGATCCGTCCAGTGGTTTGGGCTGTGCGTTGATAGATCACTATGTCAGTCAGTCACCTTTGAATTTTATATATATAGAAAAAATAAATAAAATATGATAATTATCTAATTATCTTTTTATCACCATCCTTCAACCAAAAATTGCATGCAGGGGAGCATCTTCGTGTATTGCACTATCTGTAGTCGGATTTTCTAAAGAAAGTCTCGTATATTCCTGAAGCCTATTTGTTATTTACAGAAAATTTGAATCCTTCCGTAGTGAACCGAAATTTCATAAAATGTCCTCCTGCCCGTCAATCGACCCAAATCCGTCGGTACAATAATAAGCTTGCTCCATTCTTTGTGTCATGTCACAAAAGAGATTGTTGGGAACTTAAGTTCTATATACCTATATAAGTAGTTTATAACAAACACACTGTACACGCCTTCCTTTTTATGGCGTACTAGCAATATGTGGAACGAATATCCTGCAGCGGTTTTCTTAGATGGCAGTCTTCAAAAGATAGGTATACCTTTTGCTTCGGAACCGGCAACGCATGAGTGGTGGTGGTCAGGGAAATGTCTTAGGATTCATCATCATCATCATCATCATCAGCCTATTAATGTCCCCACTGCAGGGGCACAGGCCTTCCCTATGGATGGAATAGGGAGATTGGGCCATGACCCACCACGCGGGCCTAGTGCGGATTGGCGGGTGCTAACGACTGCAGATGCAGCCGGGACCAATGGCTTAACGTGCCTTCCGAAGCACGAAGGAACTCGAGATAGTAAATTTTTGGTCACCCATCCAATGACCGACCACTGCGACAGTTGCTTAACTTCAACGATCGCAGCCGAACGCGCTAACCACTTGCGCCATCGAGCTCCTCAGTGTCTTAGGATTGCGGGGAGGTTATGTGGGACTATTCCCCTCTGCTCTCGCCCACCCGCTCAGCGAATCTAAGGATCGGTCTCACTGCTGTTTGAGAGGCGGAGTTTTTAGTGGGTAGCACTATAATCCTGACAATCACCTCACCGAATGGGCCGTGAACTCGTCTTACTCGATGCCTTGGATAGGCAGTGTTAACAACTCTTACCAAAATTATCCTCTAAGTATTTTTTAAATTCCCCTAAAATCCCCTAAATATAGAATTTTATATGTATCTACTTATTACCTAGTAGTCTTGGCGAGTACTTTAATACTATATGGTAACTAGGGTCTGATGATGGAACTGGAAGGTGGCCATAGAAACTCCGTAATTAAATGACGCAGCCCCATCGAGTTAGGGCTCGTCTGATTCCTTGACAAGTATCTTAGTTAGCTTGAATATGCAACTCCGACAAATTTGGGAAAAAAGTTCGTTCCGTTTGTTATGAATGTGGATATTGTCCGAAGTTTTGTTAAAAACCCCTAAAAGAACCCCCAAAAAATTCCAGCCCCTAAAAAAGTCCGTTTTAACACTTCCAGTCCCTAAATCTGGGGGCAAAACCCCTAAGTTGGGAACCGTGTGGATAGGTTGCAGCGCCGCGCTGTCCGCATCATTGGCGATGAAGAGGTAACCAAGAAACTCGAGTCTCTACAATTACGCCGAGATGTGGCATCATTAAGCGCATTCTACCCACTATACTACGCGCGCTGGCCTACGTTGGCACCGACTTACTGTGGCCACTATTCCTACCCGAACAAAGAAATTTGGTGACTCATTTCTTTGTCGTACTATTCGTAAGTGGAATTCTTTACCCGCGCAAGTGTTCCCTCCTTCCTATAGTCTGGGGTCCTTTAAGAGAGGCGTGAAGAAGCATTTTTGCAGGCCGGCAAGGTGAGGATGATTGGTGTAGCAGTTTATAACTGCTGTACCAACTATCTTGGCGTTTGGACTTTATAACCACTTAACATCAGGTGGGGTAGAGTCATTTGCCTACCTCTATATATATAAATGAGGATCTCGATGGCGCAAGTGGTTAGCGCGTTCCGCAGCGATCGTTGAATTTAAGCAACTTTCGCAGTGGTCGATCATTGGATGGGTGACCGAAAATTTACTATCTCGAGCTCCTCCGTGCTTCGGAAGGCACGTTAAGCCGTTGGTCCCGGCTGCATCTGCAGTCGTTAGCACCCACCAACCCGTACTGGGCCCGCGTGGTGGGTCATGGCCCAATCTCCCTATTCCATCCATAGGGAAGCCTGTGCCCCAGCAGTGGGGGCATTAATAGGCTGATGATGATATATATAAAAAAAAGCGGAGGATTCACCACTTGGCGGCAATCTGTCTGGTGAGGCCAAGGCACTGCGTGAGGCCGCGACAACGGTATCGATCCTGCCTTCTACTCCAATAGACCTGGTTTCGAATACCATTAAGGGAATCAATTTATTTATTCCCGATTCGTGGTTGCTAAAATAATTTATCTATGTTTCACGTTTCTTAATTTCCATAGTACAAGCTCTGCTTAGTTTGGAACTGGGTATAAACAGTTTTGAGTTGTCCAACGTTATTGTTTTATCATTATTACCTTTACTTCCAAAATCCTCTCAAACTTAACGTCAGATGGGATAGAACAAATAAATCCCAATCTAGGAGTTTCTGAGTCTTTGAGTAGCTATTAAACTGGAGTAGGCCTAAGCACTTCATTCCATATAAAAGTTTCTGTCAATTCTGGCGGGGGACCCACCGCACAAACACAAGCATGTTGTTTCTATGAACGCAAACTTCAAAAATAATGTCACATAAACAAAAAAACGCACACACGCTAACAATTTTTATGTAACTATGCAATTGTTCGAGCACACACAAACACAAAAGTTAGGGATGGGACATTAAAAAAATGAACGATATTTGAATGAACAGTTGTTGATGAATAAACAAAATGTTCATTTATATTGAAACCAGAAAGTTTTATTGATAAATATCTATAAGAAAGTTTATTTATATTTTTAGTACTTATGATTTCTATCATACACATAATTTTAATACATAAAGTTCATTTTTTTTTGCTAATTATATTGTGAAAGTCTTGCTAACTGCATTTACTTCTTTTTTCGGATACCCTGCCTACATTTAATACCTTTGACCCCCCCCTTAACAATAGCAAACGCACTGTTTTTTGACAAAATACTGCGTTCGCTATCATTACAGGAGGTCAAAGGCAAAGGCGCCCCCTAGTAAGCGTGTTCTCAAAATTAAAAGAGTGCAAATTTCCTAATCAGTAAATAGTACATTTTATTGTTTGCAAATTTTATTTGAAGAAGATAGTCGGTTGGTTTATATACCATGATGTGCAGTTGACTGTATTTACAATCATACAGGGTGTTCGGGTCAGTGTTTCCACGACACAGGGTCCAGAGGGGAAGAAAAAGGGGAAATTGCGGGAAATTATGGGTAAAGCCTAGCCTAAAATAATGCGGCACGGAACAAATTTTTTATGGATTATACCGTGGACTAGTGTTGCCGTATAAAATAAACTGTGGCAACACGTGTAGATTTTATATATTTTATTCATCTGTTATATAATAAGATAGATTAAGACCTTTTTTTTTATTCAATTACTAACACTAGTGCCAAGTCTAAAAACCACAGCAGAATAATTTTTGAGGGGAAAAAGGGCCTAAGTAGGGGAAATCTGAATTGAGGCGTGGGGAAAGGAAATCATTAAAGTGGAAACACTGGTTCGGGTGTTTACCCTAACAAGCCAAAATGTACCCATGTTAACATATCTATATAGATAGATGATCTGATTTACTTTCTTCTACCTAGGTATACGCTGTTTACATCAATGTATTGCCCATTAACAAATAAAACCGATAGACAAACAAACAAATTAAAAAGTAGTGTGTTTATTATGGTGTCGATTCTGGGCATAATTAAATTTAGAGAATCATGCAGGCCAGAGTCGACACCTATGTATTGTTTATAATTTTTATGTGGCTATTTACTTAAATCGATATAAAGTACTTTTTATATATATTATCATATTTCAACATCGAAAGAAAGATTTTGTTTAGTTAAGTTATAGATCGAGAATGATTGAATGTTGGTTTTATTTATAAAATCTATCTATGATATTTGTTTTATCAAATTGCTATTCATATCGGCAGATGTATTTCATTAAATCTGGTTGAAAGTTTTCCAGTAATAAAAATACCATTCATTCATTTCATTCACTTTTCGTCATCATCACTATCAATTTCTATATCTTTACCTATTATTTTTGTTAATCATTCGTCACTCCGCACCGGTTTCTTTTAATTGAATTTAATACCAGAATACTAACTATTTACTAATTGAAAATTGTTGTATAATAGGAAACACCATATTTCAGCAGGATTGAAATAGCAAATCGATTTTTGCATGAGAAAAAAATCAATAATTTACATTGTTGTGAGTTCCGATTCGCGACACGGAACGATCCAAAGTTGTACTAGTTTTTATAAATGCACAAGATCAATGGTCTTGTACCTTTTGACAGAGGGGAAATGTTTGTAATGGCGTCTCTCGTTATAGATACTCTAAGTTCTAAGTAGGTATACATGAACAATTACCTACATACTTAGCTTATTTTTACTCTAGTATTGAGTTCGATTGCCCCGATACTCGTATTTCTAACTATCCTTTTATGAGTAGGCACTCGATTTGCACGTGAAAATTCAAGTCGCAAATATTATATACCGTCCATACGCTAGTTCCTTTATAGACGTGTATTGGAATCCTAGGTCACTGCCGTTTGCGGTTACGATACGGTGGCCACAGACTAAACAAATGCAGATAACCCACTTGGTATTTGTTTCTTAGGTTTTCACGCACGTCACTCATTAAATAAAACTAGTTTTAACGGGTTAATGCACGAAATTTATTTATTTATTTATTGACGTTTCGCAGCTTTTTCAGCACTGCATCGTCAGAATAATGATTTTTTATTTACTTTAACGAGCTACCTTCGATAGACTTTTATTGAGCGTTCGGGTATTTCATTAAAAGCTTTTTTTCTTGGTTTTTTTTTTGATTTTAACAATTAAAAAAATAATTAATGTCTGTACAACTTTAAGAGAGGTAGGGCAAAGCGGATTTTGTGCTTGAATTGGAGTGCCCGCCTGGGGAGGTAACCTCCACCTTACAGAAGATCTCAGTAAAACACTATACCTTTTGGTGATTTAGTGTTTCTGTCGGTGAGGTTCCAGGGCATCACAGGGTAGGAGATTAGGTCAAGGTAGGCAACGGTGCGAGTTACATTTTTGGTATCGCAAGGGTCTAAGTATAGTCTATGGTGCCCGGCTACCATCAGGCGGGCTTGTTTGCTTTTAACGTAAAGAAAAACTCATAACAAATTTTATTTTAGTCCCAAACTAAGCAGCAGTTTAACGCGCTAACCACTTGCTTTTTGATCTCAATCATGGACGCTTTCACGGCTGGTTATTATATTTATGTCGGTAAAGTTCCCTGGTTTTATGGGAATGGCCATGGCGGCCGCATTGAAGCAAGCGGGCTTAGAGGCGGCGAAAGGTGGGCGTTTATAGAATAACGAAGCGCGATAACGGTGCGTGATAACGATGCGCGATAACGACGCGCGATAACGATGCGCTATAACGACGCCTTAATGATGCGCGATAACGCTGCCAGTTTTGGATGCGCGTGTCATAATTAATTAGCTATTTATTTTATAAACACTTTGAAACTTCTACAAAGTTATAAAAAGAAATTGAATCGAAATAAAACTGTTCAATAGACTCAGATGTCTTTACTTTATAAGAAAATAACTACCTGCGAAATTATAAATATTTAAAAAAAAACCCTTATTCAATTCAATTCAAAAGTCATTTATTCAGTTTAGGTTTTTACAAGCACTACGCCATCGGTTCGCAAAACTACGACGGGAGACCTTGTTATGAGAAGAACCGGCAAGAAACTCAGTAAGGGCTGCTCTTTTCTCCCTGTTTTATTTCATACAGATTATTTTAACCAATACTAACCAAAAGTATAAAATATTTATTCACAAATAACTAAACTTCTTATTTTAATTTTTAAGATTAAAGAAGCAATTTCTATTGTAAATGACAAAAGAATATTATATTATAACTTACAATAAATATTAAAGAATAATATCATTCCATAAAAGTTATGAACAACAATAGGAAAATGATTACTTACCTCACATTACCCTGGCTGTTTAGGCTGCACTCTAATATTTAAAGACTTGCTGATAAAGTAATGAATATCAAATCAACAGACATCTGAATTTATAACCACCCTCCTCAAACAAGTTATTAGTGGTGCCATCTTTTACAATATGATTACACTGGTCAACAAAATTTTAACTTTGTCGTGCCACACGAACTTTTTTGATATTTTTTACTTTAATCGCTGATTGTAAGTAAAAATAAACGGTTAAAAAAAATTGCTAGACGAGGATTTTATTCTATTGAGTAATTGTAAATATTTAGAAAAAACACAGATCTCGTAAATCAAGAGTTGTTTTTTTTTTATATATATAAATGACTTAAGAATCTAAGATTTTCTTGAATATTTAGCTTCTGGTTGGTCCCTTTTAATTGTCCATCAGATTCTCAGTTAAGAAGTATGTTCGACGGCTAAGCAAAAAAAATCATTATATTTGGAAATTATGGTCTAAAATCTTAATAATTTCAATTAACTAAATGTGTTCTAAATTGTCACTTAAAATTATATTCTCAATGTGCATAATTTACTTACAATAACAGCACAAAGAGGAAAAACATCTCTCCCCTGGGTTGTCCCCTAACCGTTTTTTTTTTTTTGTAAATCAGTAATTTTGAGTCCATTGAAATTTAATTATTACTTTTCTATCGGTAATAACATGAACCCTGATAACTTAGTTACAGTATGTAACCATTAAATTCATTTATATTTGCACTTTTTATAAAAAATATTAATCGCTAACTGTGTCCTCCGAGTTTCGTGTCTCGCCCCCTGGCCTTAGGTTTAGTTTGAAAATCGTATTTGTTTACCATAGTCTGTACCACAGACCACAGACTCTGTGGTAGTTTTGACCTTGAAGACACCGATTGTCACGTGAAGTTAGTCAGCAAAGCGCTGCACAAGACATCCGCGCGGCAATTTTTTTGGCCATTTGCGCAAAGGTGCTCGATGAGTGCAGCCGTGTTGAGTGATCGAAGTATTTACCCTGGTAATTTTTTTTCATATTTATGTATTTAAATAGTACAATATCTATATACATTTATTTAAAATAGTGCTGCAAACCTTTTATTTATTTGTAAGCTTTGTAAAATTAGTTGTTTTACGGCAATTTTAGATTTTTAACGAAAATGTCTCTTCCCTGCCATATTTCCCCTGGCTGTTATGGCGCCAGGCTACTAACAAAACTATAAAAACGATGCAATAGCTCAATAACAGTAATGATAATTTATTAGAGAATGAACAATTTTAGATAATTGTTTAGCTTATATTGTTATTCCACTAAAATCTGATTGCACGGATAAGTACTTTACATCCTAATATGCGCTCTAAGCGCATTGCAATAAAGTTCATCTTGTCTCTACCCTGTACTCAGTATCTCCCCTGGTGTCTCGTAAAACGAGGATAAATTAAAAAAATGACTGATCATCTTAAAATCGTATTAAAATCATCTGTCTTAATAAAAGTAGTGGTATCTTTATATATATAATTCTTCTGTGAGTGTGTATGTCACTGAACTTCTCTTAAACGACTGGATCGATTTTAATGAAATTTTTTGTGTGTGTTCAAGGGGATCTGAGAATGGTTTAGATTCACAATTTTGTCCGCTGGACAACCCCTATTTTTTTAGGGCGGTACGAAGTTCGCTGGGTCAGCTAGTAGTTATACAAATATCGACACTTTTTGTTGTGCCACTGCTTCCATACAACCGATTACCTCTTAACTGAGAATCACCCAGCTGTCACTCTTGTGGTTACCCAAAAAATTTGCAACAACATTTTTAAAAGCCTTCCATGCAGATTTTTTTATATCGCTTAATTTTTCTTCAAATCTTGAATCTTTCATTAACTCCCTAATTTGAAGACCAACAAAAATACCCTCTTTTATCTTTGCATCACTTATTTTAGGGAATTTTTCTTTTAAATACAAAAATCCACTCCCATTGCCTTCCCAATTTTTTTTATTAATCCTCATTTGATATGCAATGTGGAAGATAAGTTAGGGTAAATAACTATATTTTTTTTTCTTGTTATTTATACCTTTTATGTCAGTGAGACAAAAATAGCAATCTGAAACGTGATCTCGCTGTTCAGTCCATATCATGGGTACAGCACACGGCATAGGACATGTCGACCTCCGTGGCCGAGTGGTTTGTACGCCGGGTTTCATGGTGTCGCCGACTCGAGAGGTCTTGGTTTCGAATCCCGGTGGGGGCAGATGTTTGTGTGATGAATACGAGCATTTGTACTCCAGTCATGGATGTTTAATATCTATTTTCTATATAAATATACTTATATATGTACAGTTTATGTATTCTATCCGTTACCCTAGCATCCCATAACACAAGCCTTATAGTGCTTACTTTGGGGCTAGGCTAATTGGTGTGAGTGTTGGAAATATTTATTATATTTATTATAGGTCGTGCACCTTTCTTCCATTCAGTTAAATTTTTCACACACGTTATGCAACAGACTTGAGTGGCCTAGGATTTGTCTTGATGGGCGACAGAAAAACCAAAACATTGGTGATAACACTCCAACACAAGATTCCTAAAATTTCGTCATTGCTTTTTGAATGAAAGTTCTCCGCAGGCATAACAAAAAGAGTGAGGATCATTAAAACACTTCCTCGACATGTTCACATGGTTAATTAATCACAAAAAAGTGTTCAAATTGAAGACAAATATTTTTATATCGATTTACTTGTAAGCGTTTCTGTTAATTTACTGCCGTAGTACTACTTATGAGTATAAATTACCGTATCACAACAAATATGAGGCTAATTGACATATGACAACTGTGATTTAATAATGAGGGTAGATTGATAAAACAAATTTAGCTATCAAAGTTCGTGTGGCAAAACCAGTGTTGACCAGTGTTATTAAAGCATATGGTATTCCAATAATTTCATTGTATATTAACATAAATATCTTTAAAACATTCAAAGATAATTTTCATAATATTAGTACAACAAAACATTAATAATAATAATAATAATAATCTTTTATTTACCAAAATATGGTTACAATAGTTGTTAGCTCTTTAGTTTCCAGCATATTTTGTTGAATGTCAACGTGCAAATATTACATAATATAAAAGACAATTAAATTAATGAGGTTCACTGACGTCAAAATAAATAAAATTTATTTAAAGATAATAGATATACGCAATGTCACAAAAAAAAGTACTTATAATCTATTCATAATTAAAAAAGTCAGGAAAAATTGCATCGATATTGAATTAAAATGTCAGAAAATTACATATATTTATCATTTACATAATTTATACTATTAAATTAAATATACACGAATGTCAACCAAATATATATTAGGGTATTTTATCATTTAAAAAATCATTAATTGTATAGTACATTTTGTTGATTAAAAATGTAAATAATTCAGTCCTAAATTTGGTTAAATTCAATTTTTTTATATTTGAGGGTAACTTATTAAATATACGAATGGACATACAATATGCATTTTTGGAAAATATCATTAGTCTTTGGATTGGAACACATAAGTCGTTCCCTTTCCTACCTCTATATTCAACATCTTTTTTTTGCTTATATAAGTGAAAATACTTTTTAACAAACACTGTCATTTCAAAAATATATAAACATGGAACTGGCAGTATTCCAAGCAATTTGAATAAGGGCTTACATGAGTCCAAATAACCTGCACCACAAAGTGACCGTATACATTTTTTTTTAATTTTAAAGGCTTTAATTGCATCTACTGAATTTCCCCACAGTATTATACCATAACGCAACATAGATGAAACATAACCATGGTAAGCTATTAGTGCCGATTGTTGCGATGCTATCTCTCTTATCCTATTCAGAGCATATATAAATCTATCAAGCTTATTTGTTACAGTGTCAATATGAGCTTTCCAGTTACAGAATTTGTCTAAGGTTATTCCTAAAAATTTTGTGTCATTTACTTCTTCTATAGGTTGGTTATTCACACTTATATTAATTTTATCATTTTTGCTATTTATTGTTTTAAAATGAATAAATTTTGTTTTATTTACATTTATAATAAGGTTATTATTTTTCAACCACTGTGCTATTTTCTGTAATTCTGTATTTGCTTTATGTTCTATTTTTCCGTCTTTATCACTTATAATTAGGGTAATATCATCGGCGAATAAAATACATTTTTGGTCGGTAACATTTGGCAAGTCGTTAATATAAAGCAGGAAAAGTAGAGGTCCCAGAACGCTCCCTTGTGGCACACCGCATAGATTTTGTCTATATTTTGATGTAACAGATTTCCTATCTTTACCTTTTATGTTAGATATTTCTACACATTGTAAACGACTTTCAAGGTAGCTTTTCAACCAGTCCAAAGCATTACCTCTTATACCATATCTTTCTAATTTATTCAAGAGGAGTTTATGCGATACGAAATCGAATGCTTTGCTCATGTCAAGATATATTGCAAGAGTATTCATTCTCGATTCAAGGCTCTGTGTAATACCTTTAACAAGGTTGAAGCATGCAAGAGTTGTACTACTGTTTTTTCGAAATCCATATTGTTCATCCTTAAGAATCTTATTAAATGTAATAAATGTGTAGATTTTATCATACATGACCTTTTCAAAAAATTTTGATAGTACTGGAATTAGGGTTATATGTCTATAGTTACACATTTCATTGACAGAACCTTTTTATATAGTGGTTTAATTAACGATCGTTTCAGACATTTAGGAAAATGACCCTGAACAAAGGACGCATTAATTATATGAGCAAGTGGCTTAATAATAAATTTTGCACTTTTTTTTATTATATTCGTATTTATTTCATCGTAACCAGTAGAATAGGTATTATTTAAATTCATAATTATCTTATAAATATCGTTTTCATTAATGGGTGTCAAATATAAACTATTCGGGTGATAAGGTATATCACGAACAGCGTTAGATAAGTCAGTATTTTGGTCAAAATTATTTTTGTTAGTTTCATTTATAAAATATTCATTAAAATTTTCACTTATTTTTATTGGATCATTAATAAATAAATTGTCACTTAATTTAATTTCATCAATATCATTCCTAATGTCCTTCCTATTTATATTATATTTTATTACCTCCCAAGCTGATTTACAAGTATTTTTTGCTTGAGAAATGTATTTAGTATTAGTATTTCGTTGTGCTTGATATATACACTTCTTCAGTATTTTTGTATAGTTTATATAATCACTTTTATTTCTTTTTTTATTTGATGAGTTAAGTCTGTATTGAAGGTAAAGACGTCTCTTGTTAACACAGCATTTCTTTATGCCTTTAGTCAACCAAGTGTTTTTAATAGATTTGTTAACTTTTTTTATCCTAATTAATGGAAAACATAGGTAATAAAATAATTTGAACAACTCATAAAACTTACTAAATGCTCTTTCAGTGTCGTCCTCTTGTAAAACTTCATTGAAGGACAATGCTGAAACGCAATCCATAAATTTTTTTATATTATTTGGGTTCATATCCCGCCTCTTTTCAAACCATACCTTCGGTTTTATTTTGTATTTTGAAGCAGTCTGGAGTTCAAACGTAATAGTCTGGCATGTCTCGTGATCCGATAAACACATATAATGTACTTTTGGATCAACCTCGGATTTTATATTGCTAACTATGAGATCTAAACAAGCTTTTTTACGAGTAGGTTGCGTGATATGGTTAACCATATTGTGGTTGCTTAAGATACTTGTCAGTTCCTGAGAATTTTTGTTTGACTGAATCATATCGATGTTCCAATCACCACATAATACTATATTTTTATTGCGTTTTCGTGAAAGTCTACTTAACAAAGAATCTAAATTTTGTAAAAATATGTCAATTTTAGATGATGGTGTTCTATATATACAAACTATAATTAAGTTGAATTGCAGTATTTCTACACACAGCATTCAAATGCAAATGGTATAGATTCTTTTATATCATAAGTCATGAAGTCCAACGTATTTCTCAACAATATGCAAGTGCCACCTCTTCGCTCTGTTCTACAAAACGTTGAGGCAACATTATAAATTACTTTGAGAGCCTTTTTTTATAAATGTTTCAGTTAAACATATTATATCAATATTTCCTAGTTCATTCAATGCTTGTTGAAATAGATCACATTTACTGAGAATACTCGCTATGTTTTGATGAACCAGGGTTAATCGTTTTCTTAATCCGAAAAAACCTACTATCTGTATTCATCACATTTGATTTATCAAGAACTAAATTAGGATCACAACGTTTAAAATAAAATGGGATGGTTTTTTGGGTTAAAGTTTGTTTAGAGCTGTATTTTTTTACATAATTCGGTTGTTTACTATTTAGCAAAATATGTTTGATTTGTTTTGGTGCAAGGTATTTTTTAAAGTAAGTAATAAAGTCCATTTCTAAGCTAATCTTTAAACATAATTCATTTAAATATTGGTCTTTGTTTGTCAAAAAGTATTGAGAATGGAATTCTATGAAATTACAATGAGGGTAGGTTTTAGTCAACAACTTTATATTATAATTTAATAAATCTAAATTTAAGTAAGAATTGTATTGCACATTCATTATGAAAACCTTAAAATGTCTTAATTTGTACAGTGCAGTCCCTAACTCTGAAAACAATAAGTAGGGGTTTTTGTCATTCATACCTAATGCTAAAATAACTATGTCATCTTTATTCAACTTATTTTCTAAATCATTACAACTAGTCAAAATTTGAGAACATGAAGCTCCCGTTTTCACAGTGGTCGTAAAGCAATACGAGTCGCTTATTAAATGTTTCCTATTAACATGAATTTTTTCTGATAAATTTTGTATTTGTTCATCTCCCAATATTTTTTCTCCTTTCTCCTCCCATTGCTCCTTTCTTTAAACGAAAACAAAAACGTAGGGACTTATGATGGGCGGCAATGTTATCAACCAATCACAGTTGGTATGCTATTTTGTAAAATATCTTCTTTCTTATCCAGACTAGAAATACATCATATATGCAATACAAACTATGTTAAAAGTGATAAGGAATCCGTTAAAGGTTTTTCATGATTTAATAAAGCTTTGACACACATTTATAGAATAAAAGCCTTTTATAACGCATTTGCTCGTAAAGCGTCTTTTATTGCACCGATTTCAATATCATAATCTATCACATTACACACTAATTTGTTATTTGGTAATTAATGTAAAGTAAAACGCACGGCTTATTATGTATCGTCTAAAAACGAACGATACTTTTTTAAATCTTAGCAAAGTGTTTTTATATCAGAAAGGTAGCCAACATTTTCTTAATAAAATTAACTTTAGGAGCAAAAATATAATAAAAAAAAATAGGATTCTTTAATTTGGTTCATTTTGACAATAAATTATAACTAATGTATCTGTTACAAATGCACAAAAATATTAATTTACTTTATTGGTAACACAGGCTGTTTTATGTTCTTTTGCCTTAAAAAAGCGCGGATGCGCGTACATCACTAATATGTGAAAAAGTTAAAATTATTCCGCACGCTTTTTCTTTTCGCTGTATTGTTTTTACGTTTAAAATGTCGTCAAGTAGTGATGAATTTATTAATTTAACACCGCCAGAAGTCTCAGAAGCGGCGAAAAAGGTTACGCTAAGCCTCTTGCCCGAAAAATCGACGGATAGATACTTACAAGCGTATCAAAATTTCGTTTCATGGAAAACAAGAAAAAATGCTAATTCATTTTCAGAAAGTGTGTATTTAGGGTATTTCATGGAACTTTCGCAAAAATAATAATTTTACCAACATTCAATGTTTTCTTTCCAGTTACCAGGCCGAAAAGTAAATAAATAATGGTTTCGATTACATTTTCAAGTCATGATTAATGAGTCGAGGAGACACACCCACACAAAGCACGCATCTGTCGTAATGAGGGCTATCGCGTATGAATCCGCCGCTAGAGGCGCTAGTGTAGCGTGAGGTCTCCGAACTGTCAAATGTTATTGCTTGTGGGTTGACTACGCGGGTTTATCTCTAATTAAAATAATGTTGTGAATATTTGGTATTGGCTCGGCTTAATTATGGCAAATATGAGTTACGTGGCAATGAATGTCAGTTATTAAAAATTTGAGCTTAGAAAAATGATTATGTTCCCATTTTTTCCGAATAAAACGGAACTGCGCGTCACTGTGGCATGGCCGATTATGTTAAGGATACGGTTCTTTTGTATTAAAATATGATTTTAATGTAAAATTTGATTTCACGTGCACCATCATAACATAACGTTTAACAGTGGCGCCATCTGGTGAGACAGAAAACGGTAGCCCTCATTCGCATCGCATCGCATCCTGTGCTATTACGGTACTACCTAACCTGTCCTCACTTGACATCGATGCCGGAATCGATTAAACAAATATCTAAAAACACATTATCATATTAATGTCCCTACTGCTGGGGCACAGGCCTCCCTATGGATGGAAAAGGGAGATTGGGACAAGGCCCACCACGCTGGCCCGGTGCGGATTAGTGGGTGCTAACGACATCAGATGCAACCGGAACCAACTTAACGTGCCTTCGGAAGGACGGAGGAGCTTAAGGTAGTAAATTTTCGGTCACCCATCCAATGACCGGCTACTGCGAAAGTTGCTTAACTTCAGCAATCGCAGTCGAACGCGCTTACCACTCGCGCCATTGAGTTCTTCTTCCTACGTTACGTTATGGTGCGTTGTCACTCGCCACATTTTTTTTTTCTCTAAATGGCTTCGCACGTCTTGTGCATTTAGCCAATGTCAAGTGTTAAAATATTTACAAATTCTATAGCACTCGAATATGTGGCAAAGTAATAAATCAAGTCAAAGTAAGTGGCAGTCAAGTCAAACCCCCTTTCCCTATGTTTCAGTAAATGTGTGGGGATTTACTGGAACCTCCCCGTGAACTTCTTGAGGGAACGTCGAAAGACACCTTCCGCTATTTTGTTTCACTTGCCAACACTTGTGCATGTTCCCGAACACTTAGTGGTTAATAATCCACCATTATTAGACACTAACATCGGCCACAACACAATTTTTAACAAGAAAGACAAAGCTGCTAAAGTGAAGCTTTCCGATTACGCCAAAAAGTCCCCTCGCCACATTTTGACTATTCGCTTACTAGAGGTAGTAGATCACTGAAGCGGTTCCAACGGAAGACCAGCGGTGATGGCAACATCAGCATCATGCTGAGTTGGGACCGATTTGAGACAAATAATTGAGATGTGTGTGTTTGTTTTTATATACTTTTACTGTTGTTTTGTCTCAAATGATTTTTTTTTCTTTTTAGGGTTCCGTTCCGCTCCGAGATGTGAATAAATCAAACTTCTAAGCCAAAGCAATCAAAAGATACAGCCGCTTATGTCGCAAATTTTCAACTCGCACAGGAATTAACACCTACAGGGTACTTCCCGTGAACTTAGAATCTTGAAATTCGGTAGGAAGTGACGTCTCATAGTACAGATAGAGGAAAGATTGCGAAAACCATAATTTTTTAGTTACATCCTATAATAAAATTTTGACGTGACAACGTCTTAAATTAGGTTGCGGCTGGGAGTCACTTATGAAAAAGTGTAACGCTCGGTAACGTTACGATGAGTCTCTCGTGTTAAGTTTAAGTTTACATGTACAATGTTTTAGTAAACAAAATATATTTCTATAGTTAAAATTTGTGCAATTCTTATTTTCATTCAATTCCTTGTTCCTATTGTGCAATTTAATTATATTCATATCAATAAATATTCTACCGAGAAAAAGACGTTGTCACGTAAAATCTTCGCCCGTAAAACCGACTTTACAGGCAACCATTTTTTTTTTAATAATAGGGATGATGACTATTTTTTTTTTCTTCGTATATCAGGTAGATTATCACAAAGCATTGGACACGTTTTTTTCTTTTTTCACATAATGTAAACATTGCAGAGATATATTGACTTGAAAATTCGCATGACGTCACGTTTTAAAATTAAACAAGTACAATTTTCACTCAAAAGTGACGTCACGAGCCCCTACTCCCAAACTTTGACGCGCTATAACTTTGTCATTTTTTGGTTGATTGTCCAAAGAAAAAATATGTGTCCAATATTTTTTGATCATTTAACTGACGGACTCAATAGAATTTTGTTTACTGTACCCCGTCATCACCCCTAGTATTAGAATACTAGCAAACCAGTGAACCAAATGTTCACCAAAACCTGATTTCTCGAAAACCGGAAGTGCTACGTTACTCAAATCCGGTTTGTAGTCTTATCAGACTATTCTTAACTTATAACTTAAATATTCTCTTTATCCATCTCTTACGGTTTGGCCGCTGAAACAGCACCACAGACAGACGGACTTGTCTAATAGATAAGAGATGCCTACAGGTTTGTACGAAACCCTCGGTGCGCGAATCTGACTCACACTTGGCCGGTTTATTTTTCTTTATTTCTTAGTAGTAACTATCAAGTAATTTGTGCTAGACACCAAGGTTAATAATTGCTCACAAGCGCTACAAGGTCTCTGGCAGCCTCTGGCAGGCTTTATTATGGATTTATGTCGCATAGAACCATAAATGGAAAATAATGCGTCAATACTTACTACTTACTGTACAACACAATTCTGACTTTTATTAATAAATTCAATGCTCAATCTTCGACACAAAAATTGCCTGGAGCAGAAACAGTCTATTATTAAAGATTAAGGCAGCAATACCACACTAGCTTAAAAGCAAACCTCTTGAATTCATAAAAGTACTCGTATTTGTTCATGTGCCAAGAAATAACATAAAAACAGCTCAAATTACCCTCTTTGGGCTAACTGGGTAGTTTGCTAACGTTTATTCTGTGTGAGTATTAGAGTATTGAGGTCAAATATTGCCTTCCATAAACCTGCATAAGAGCGCAGTAGAGCGGTAAACATTCTATAGAAACACGTACAGACGTACACTCCAATTTGGTACAGTCGATAAAATATCCGGTTACTACAGAGTGAAGAAATCACGTGACTACGAGTACTTAGTTGTGCAATGTCGAGAATAATACCCCTTGTGATAAGCTCTTCATAGAAGTATTTAAAATTAAAAAAGTGACAGCTGCACTCCGGGACAGTGTTACCAACTGTTACCAAAATTTTACCCTAAGTATTTTTTAAATTCCCTTAAAATCCCCTAAATATAGAAATTTATATGTACCTACTTATCTAATTACCTAAATTCTTTGGTTGCTCATAAATTAAAACGTTACATATTTAGTAACAGTAAATTATTTTATTGAATAAACATATTCCGAATGAAAAATCAAAAGAAAATGTATGACAGGCTGTTAAATCTTATTTAGCTGTTTTGACTGGTGGAAGGCAAAGAACTTTAGTCCATACTGTAGTGTTTGTTTTTAAACAGAGCGTGACACTGACACACGTAGGACAGCTGTTTTGTCTATGATAGCGAACCGCTTACGTCAGCGTAGCTGTCAAACTTCATTGATTGGGTTGGTAGCCTTGAGGGAAGAGTCGATTTTCCTATTCGACTAAAATATTCGCCTTGAGACTTATAAAAAAAAAAAAAAAAAAAAAGAGTAAACAGGCGGGGAATCTCTGTGGGGGCGCGTGGATGAATGGATGGAGTTTGACAGTTGTTGAATTTTGAATAGTCTTTCCCAGATCGATTTGAGTCCTCCTTATCGGGTGCTGTTTTTAATCGATTTTGAATTTTACTCGAAATTGAATTTCCTCGCTGATTCGGGTAGGTATTCCCTTTTCCTCAGCTTACGGCGAGCGTAGGTATATAGTTTTGAGTTTATTCTTCGGTTCGTCTCGAATGCGGCGGCTGTCTGTTTGACTGTGGCCTTTGCCTTCAGTTGAAGTGGGAAACAAATCATAGACACATGTTTGGGAGTAGCCGATCCGTCTATCATCTATGAGCAATTGTCAAAACAACTTTTAAAATTTCACAATCTGTTTGTGGTACAGTTAACTTTTCATCTTTTCTTCTGCCCAAAGTATAATAAACGGCATATTATTGTCGTCGAAGTCGTGAGATAGATCCGAAAAGTTTATATCCCGAAGGATATTGGCGGAAAAAGCGCGGAGTCGCTAACCGAACTGAGTTTCGTAGGTATATTGGAGTGGCTCTTTTTCCTACATAATTTACAAGTTTGGGCTGTGAAAATAACCTTTCTGTTGATATTCTGTATCGTAGGTGGACGAACACGAACCTTCACCAGGCGATTGCAATAATAAGGCGGTAACTTGTGATAGGAAACAAAATACTTACGGATAGTTTCATAATTCGAACGGTAAGCTATCATCTGATCTCATATTTATTCTCCTAGCACTAATTGAACTGCATTATGCACAATATAGTGATTCTTGTCATCAAATATACCTAATCATTCTTGTCAAGTTAGTGAACGTGGAATTGATTTTCTTCAAACCGGGTGGGACGGGCCCCCAGTCCTGTATTGATTCAAATTTTAAAGTGTAAACATTGACCGTGAATATCCCTCACTCCCTCACCCACCACAGATGTGGTAATCTATGTATTTTCCCCATATCTGATCATTTTTTTTCAATGTGAACTTCAGGCTTGTACGTTCCCCTCAAGAAATACTGGAGGACTAACAAGGAGACTTTTGTTCTGTGCACGGACCAGAAGGGGCGCGGGAGTTTATTTGCCAGCCGCTCTCCGGTTTTATGTAACCCGGCCGAACAGCAGACAGATTATACACAGCTTAACCTATCATAGTCAAGGTATTTCTCTACTAACCCCGGGTGAACGTGAAAAGGAAACAACAGGCGAGGTTGGACCCCGACTTACCCATTTCCCATATATTTACATATATCTATATAGCTGGTTATCTCACTGAGAACTAGAATTAACTAAGTTTGTCACCAATATCGATCAAACGAGCCGTAGAACCTCTGAAATCCACTCAATAGCTTATTCAGTCTAGTCTATGTGGTATTTGTGGATAAAATATATTAGTAAGGATTATATTGTAAGTACATGGTAAAGTGTTATGAATGTTTGATATCCATATAATTATAACCCTTTCATGACAACTTGTTGGTTTATATACACATTAACTTTGAACTACTGTATTCAGCTTAGATATTTATAATTAGTGAAACATAGTTATTATATAAATAATAAACATAGTTAGACTTGTGGATTTATATAAGCAATAACTTAAATCTACTGAAGTCCTAGGCTTTGGTATCTAAAGTGGATAAAATATACTTATAACATTATCTTAATTTTTTGGTTTTCTTTTATTGTTCCCCCGGTGCTCTGAGTGGGCTAAAGGAGGGCTGTTGAAGAGAATTTAACATTACATGTGGCGCCCGAACAAGTGGAAACAAGGCTTTGTAGCATTTACTTTGCTCTTTTTTTTGGTCATTAATTGCTCAAAAAAGGTTGATCGATATTGGTGATTTTTCTTTTTTTTTTAAATTTTCTTTTTTCTCTGAATTATTTGGCTTATATCCAAAGATTTGTTTATCTGGTTATACTGTGTTGTAAACATAATAATTTGTAACATCGGATGATCGATATTGGCTCAAAATTTACAATCAAAAAAGTCATATTTACTTTTTTATACCCTTATTTAAAGGAAAAAAAAAACCCTCTTGTGTACTGATTTTTGGTAGGTTAGTTCACCAACCTCACTTTTTTGAACCTAACAAGAAGAAACCTAACATTGAGAAACCTAATCCTTTAGAACCTAACAATTTTCAACCCTCAGGTGTGAAACCACACTTGTTACAACACTACTATTTTAACTGATATATCTTAACAGGTAGGTGATTTTATTATCATATTAATTACACTTTGTTATTGAACATTTCTTTATTTTGCCACACTAGGAGTAATTTTAACTTACAAAATGGAACAGAGGCCAATCACTTTTAACTTGTTACACAAAGATGAGTTGGAATATGAAGTCAGAATTAGGGGTGCGAAGCCTGTGGACGGGGTGCCTGCTTTAAAGGCACAAGTGCGTGCTTTAAATAAAGATTTACCTTCTGATGAAATATTAACTTGTGAAGTAGAGATAGAATCAGAGTTGGATATTATTAGGGAGAAATTAGACAGTTTAGATGATCTTACTTCTCAAACTTCTTCTAGAGCTAGTTCCCTTAAAGCACTGAACAGAATACAATCATTAGCACATCACTTGTTTCATAGACTTAGTCGCTTAGATTCTGATAATGATGACAGCATCGCCTCTCAATTGGAGGCGCTGCAAGAACGTCTGGACAAGTTTCTGGTTAAGTTAGATAACATTATGCACCATTTTAAGAGTAGTTTAACTCAGGTGCCTCCGGAAGAGAATAGCAGAGTCCATGCTGCTTCTGAACGCACTGGGAATGCTTCCCCTGATTCTGGTGCTGCCGTACATAAACTAAACATACGGTTTAATGGGAAAACCTGTGTAAAGGCATTCTTGCAGCGTTTAGAGGAGTTATGTTTGTCTCGTGGTGTAACAGATGGTAAATTGTTCAATTCTGCAGCTGAATTGTTTACAGATGAGGCTCTTTGTTGGTATCGTGGGGTGCAATCCGAAGTACATAGCTGGTTAGGGTTGAAAACCTTGCTTCTTGATGAATATTTACCATCAGATTATGATCATCGTTTATTACAAGAGATCCGGTCTCGCACTCAGGGTTCCGATGAAAGCATAGTGAATTATCTTAGCATTATGCAGAACTATTTTACCCGGTTGTCAAAGTCGCTCTCAGAGGAAGAGAAATTGAATATTGTTCTTTTTAATATTAGACCTTTTTACACTACACAATTAGCTTTGAGTCCCATAGAGTCCTGGACAGATTTGAAACGCAAATGTAGACTTCTGGAAGGTGCCAAGGAGCGTTCCCAACATTTTAGTGAACCACCTAAAATAACCCAGGCTTGCTTAGCTCCAGATCTGAGTTATAAGAATAGCAATAATAGACAACTGCCTAAGGTCTCAGCCGTGCAACTGGTGGGAAATGATAAGTTCTGTGTGCGTTGCCGTGTTGAAGGGCACACTCTGGGAACATGTTCACAAGCTCATGTTTTGGTTTGTTATCGTTGCGGCCGAAAAGGGGTGACGGCAAGATCGTGTCCCGAGTGCTCCCAGGGGAAAGCTAAAAGTACTTTTCTTCCAAAAAACGGGAAGGTGTGAATCGGCGCTGTTATACATTTTTGTCTAAACACGAATGGGATTCGTGGTTGGAAGTAATTCGACGGTTTTTCGATAGTAATAAACAAAACATTATTAAAAAGTGTCAAAATGAATGTCAACATCTGACAGCGCCGATTCACAACACAAGAGGGGATGCCCGTCCATTTTTAAAAATTACTATTTATGAATTGAAATATCTAGGCTTGCTAGACTCTGGTTCTGAAATATCTATTGTAGGTAACAATGCAATAAAACATTTTTCTGGCCTTGGTACTGTACATAAGTCATGGGACTTAACACACATTACTACTGCAAACGGTTCGTCGTCTCCAGTGACGGGCTACATATTTTTGCCAGTCACTGTCGGAGGAAGAACCGCCACTATTAAATTCTACTTAGTACCTGGGGTCGCCACTGAGCTACTTTTTGGGATGAATTTCTGGAAAGAATTTAAGATAGCACCCGACGTTCTATCCTTATTGGAGGGTGGTGAGTATTTGCCGGGGGGTAATCATATTGGTTCGATCACTTGTAACGATAGATTTTTACAAGATTTTGAGTCGCTCTCTGAGTCCGAGCGTAGGCAGGCTCAGGAAGTAATACGATTGTTTGAGGATATATCAGCGGAGAAGAGAGGATTAGGTAGGACTCACTTGGTCACGCACAAAATAGACACGGGCGATCATCCACCGATCAAGCAGCGTTACTATATCATGTCTCCGGAAAAGTTGGCCGAAATGAACAAGCAACTAGACCAAATGCTCAAAGATGATGTGGTGGAGCCGAGCAATAGTGCGTGGAACAATCCCGTCACTCTGGCGCAAAAGTCGGATGGATCTTATCGTTTTTGTTTGGACAGTAGGAAACTCAACGCGATTTCAAAGCATGACGCCTATCCTTTGCCGTATATCAGTAGCATCCTGGACCAGCTCCGTGACGCGAAATTCCTGTCTTCAATCGATCTTAAATCGGCATACCATCAAGTATTATTATCACCGGATTCCCGGGAAAAGACCGCATTCACTATTCCCTCCCGCGGGCTATTTCAATTTAAGGTCATGTGTTTCGGTTTGACCTCAGCGCCTGCCACTCAGCAGCGCTTGATGGATAGTTTGTTTGGGCCGGAGTTTACTACGCTGACGTAAGCGGTTCGCTATCATAGACAAAACAGCTGTCCTACGTGTGTCAGTGTCACGCTCTGTTTAAAAACAAACACTACAGTATCCCCCCACTCACGGCGAGCGTAGGTATATAGTTTTGAGTTTATTCTTCGGTTCGTCTCGAATGCGGCGGCTGTCTGTTTGACTGTGGCCTTTGCCTTCAGTTGAAGTGGGAAACAAATCATAGACACATGTTTGGGAGTAGCCGATCCGTCTATCATCTATGAGCAATTGTCAAAACAACTTTTAAAATTTCACAATCTGTTTGTGGTACAGTTAACTTTTCATCTTTTCTTCTGCCCAAAGTATAATAAACGGCATATTATTGTCGTCGAAGTCGTGAGATAGATCCGAAAAGTTTATATCCCGAAGGATATTGGCGGAAAAAGCGCGGAGTCGCTAACCGAACTGAGTTTCGTAGGTATATTGGAGTGGCTCTTTTTCCTACATAATTTACAAGTTTGGGCTGTGAAAATAACCTTTCTGTTGATATTCTGTATCGTAGGTGGACGAACACGAACCTTCACCAGGCGATTGCAATAATAAGGCGGTAACTTGTGATAGGAAACAAAATACTTACGGATAGTTTCATAATTCGAACGGTAAGCTATCATCTGATCTCATATTTATTCTCCTAGCACTAATTGAACTGCATTATGCACAATATAGTGATTCTTGTCATCAAATATACCTAATCATTCTTGTCAAGTTAGTGAACGTGGAATTGATTTTCTTCAAACCGGGTGGGACGGGCCCCCAGTCCTGTATTGATTCAAATTTTAAAGTGTAAACATTGACCGTGAATATCCCTCACTCCCTCACCCACCACAGATGTGGTAATCTATGTATTTTCCCCATATCTGATCATTTTTTTTCAATGTGAACTTCAGGCTTGTACGTTCCCCTCAAGAAATACTGGAGGACTAACAAGGAGACTTTTGTTCTGTGCACGGACCAGAAGGGGCGCGGGAGTTTATTTGCCAGCCGCTCTCCGGTTTTATGTAACCCGGCCGAACAGCAGACAGATTATACACAGCTTAACCTATCATAGTCAAGGTATTTCTCTACTAACCCCGGGTGAACGTGAAAAGGAAACAACAGGCGAGGTTGGACCCCGACTTACCCATTTCCCATATATTTACATATATCTATATGGCTGGTTATCTCACTGAGAACTAGAATTAACTAAGTTTGTCACCAATATCGATCAAACGAGCCGTAGAACCTCTGAAATCCACTCAATAGCTTATTCAGTCTAGTCTATGTGGTATTTGTGGATAAAATATATTAGTAAGGATTATATTGTAAGTACATGGTAAAGTGTTATGAATGTTTGATATCCATATAATTATAACCCTTTCATGACAACTTGTTGGTTTATATACACATTAACTTTGAACTACTGTATTCAGCTTAGATATTTATAATTAGTGAAACATAGTTATTATATAAATAATAAACATAGTTAGACTTGTGGATTTATATAAGCAATAACTTAAATCTACTGAAGTCCTAGGCTTTGGTATCTAAAGTGGATAAAATATACTTATAACATTATCTTAATTTTTTGGTTTTCTTTTATTGTTCCCCCGGTGCTCTGAGTGGGCTAAAGGAGGGCTGTTGAAGAGAATTTAACATCACAATACAGCCTTAGGAAACAACCTGCCACACAGTGAGTTCAGTCGTTTCATATCGTGGTGCGTTCCATTCTACGCACAAAACTGAAAGAAAAGAAACGCTTTATTTTTTGATTTAATTGCAAATTTTGTTAAAAGACCCTAAAAAACCCCCAAAAAATTCCAGCCCCTAAAAAAGTCCGTTTAAACCCTTCTAGCCCCTAAATCTGGGGGCAAAACCCCTAAGTTGGGAACCATGCTCCGGGAGTGCCGGTAGAAGTGAAAACTTGAATATTAACGTTGTGCATTTTTGATATTTTGGAATGGTTAGGGAATAGTTTGCACGAATTGCTTTAATTATCAGCATAAAAGTAGTATCGTGTATGTGGTAGAATACAATATTTATTTATTGCGCTATCGTACACAAACATGACAATTTCCATTAAAAAAGTTTATCTCTCAGAAAAATCAACTTATATGAATCACGTTTAAGCGCACTTAGCGACATCTACTGTAAAGAACTCAACTTACATGAATCACATTTAAGCACACCTAGCGGCATCTATTGTAAAAAAAATGTATTTTCTTCGCAATAAAGCTGCCACGTGGACGTCCTAGATAGAGACTTATTATTATAATACGATAAAATAAAATATTACTATGTTTCGTCCAATATATTGGAAGTCAACAACCTTTCCAATTTTATTGTGTGTCATGATGCGATCAGCCCACGTGTTTAACCTGACGCGAGTTTAACATTTTTTACCCATACAAAAAAGTGTACAACGCCGCTAAAGAAGTTTTCACTTCAAAAAAGCTTAAAACTACTTAATGTCTAAAAACTTTAAAACCAGAAATAGCTAAGTACTGAAATAATATACAATTAACAAAAAAAAAGTCACACCCAGCGTCGCCGTAAGGAATGGTGCCCAATAGCACGGTAATATTATCTATACAGTATTGTGACTCTGCCCTGTCCTTGAAATAAATGCCTATTGCCGAGCGCTGCGTTAGCACGCGGTAGGGCCGCCCGCCTACAGTATTTTATGTAGTTTTGTTTTAATTCCAAAATTTCAGGTAATTTAAAAAATGATATCTCTGGGTGTGTTCAAGCAACCAAAAACAGCAATTGTGCTGTTGTACGATATTGATCGTCGTTTTTTCTTTTCCATGCTGAATTTTGTAGGTATCTACTTAATTCAATCAAATATTTACAATACAAAACGCACGTTTAAGCACGGCTAACTGCATAAAAAAACAATTCACACCGTTCGGTCGTCGTTGCGGCCCGGCGGCGGCGGCACATTCGCGACTGGGTGCCCGCCGAGAGTGTCTCGAACTCGAGTGGCGTAGGTATGACTCGCTTTCCAACCGTTTGTATGAAGATAGAATACTGTATGATATTATTACCGTGCCAATAGGCTGGCAGCATTTCCACGTTGGATGGCTTGCCATCCAAGCCTTGGCTAATCCGTTGACCAAAGAAGCTGCCAGCCTTTTGATCACCGGCCACCTCGGTGAGTCTCTTAGACAATTCCTTAAAAGAGGAACGAGCGCTTGGACCCCATGGTCCCATAGTCTCAACACCGAAAGGCACAAATATGCAGTTCTCATTGAGATCTGAATATTTGCGCAGTTATTTAGTTCTTCATTATATATGTTTCTAAAACACACAGCGTGTTTGAAGCCAATCCTACCGGTACATAAAAATATTTAAAGGGACTTACCCGTATGTCTTGAGTATAATAGGGATGACGACTTTTTTTTTCTTCGTTTATCAGGTAGATTATCATAAAGTATTGGACAAGTATTTTTTCTTTTTTCACATAATATAAATATTGCAGAGATATATTGATTTGAAAAGTCGCGTGACGTCACGTTTTGGTACAGTTTTCACTTAAAAGTGACGTCACGAGCCCTACTCCCAAACTTTGAAGCGCTCTAACTTTGTCATTTTTTTATTGATTGCCCAATTGCTGTACCCCGTCATCACCTCTATTAAACAAATAAATCTTTCACCCAGCAACAAGACTGAATGGTACAATATCCTTGGTCCATGAAGCATCTCGGTGACAGCTGTCACTGTCAATTCATAGCGTTTGCTAATTTTACCGGTTAAACATGCAAAAATTTACAGGGACAAAAATAATTTGTTACTATTACATTCAATTAAAGAGTTTTCCGTGTTCGTGAAAGTGACTGTAGTGTCAAAATGTTTCGATTACCAAGTTGGTATGTCTTATGATACCAATATTCATAATTGTTATTATGCGTTATCGAGTCGATTAGTTTAACACTTTCGTTGAGCGGAATCAAAGCAAAGTGCATCGCACACAGCGCAAGGAAGTACGAATATTGCTGCTTCGGAAGAAGAGCGAGTATCTCGTAAGGGCGCAATAGACGTAACCTCTTCTTCATCTTCGGAATGTGAAGGAGTTTTTCTTTCTCACTTTTGGAGTTTACTCCTTAAGAATCGATTTGCATATATAAGGGGCCCGTATGAGAAAAATGTGAGGAGTAAAATCTATCGATGAATGACCTCGTTACGTTTTTGGTGCGCATCCTATGTCGCGCAACTTTGACAAACAAAGATGACGGATTGACATTAATAAAAATTTTAAAATCTGAACTGAATTTAGATATTGTTTCTGATAGAGCAATGGGGACAACGAGGTATGGTACAACCATTGATGCGGTATTTTCAAGATTTCAAGATTCGTGAACCACGTATCTACAAACGTCTATGTGTCTTATTATAGTTACCATAAACCACTTGTCACTGTAATTAATAATGCAGACAATGTTGATTTAATTAATATTTAAAAAAATGATAATAGTCTGATAATAATAATTACATAATTTATCAACATTCCTAATGATATATTTATGCACGTCTGTAATTGACTATTGTAAAAAGTTTAATGTAAAATATTTCGTCGATTAGTTATAATAAATGTATATGAAATGAATAAATATATATTTATATATGTTTAATATTTTCATTAATTTGTTAATTTACCCTTTCATACAGTATCAATCTTTTTTAAGTTAAATAAACTCTTTTTGCGTCTGGTTAGACTATCGAACATAAGGAATAAACTCCAGTCGTGCGTCGGAGCTGACACACACAATTTTTTTTTTCTAAATGGCTGCACACGGCTTGTGCATTTAGCCAATTGTCAAGTGTTAAAAATGTTAACAAATTCTATAGCACTCGTGGTCAAAGTAATAAATCAAGTCAAAGTAAGTGGCAGTTAAGTCAAACCCCCTTTCCCTATGTTGCAGTAAATGTGTGGGGATTTGCTGGAACCCCCCCTGCCGTCGACTTCTTGAGTTCCCTCAAGGTCGAACGGCACTTTCCGCTATATTGTTTCACTTGCTAACTTGTGCATGTTCCCGAACACCTTAGTGGTTAATAATCCACCATTATTAGACACTAACATCCGCCACAACACAATTTTTAATAAGAAAAATGATGTGGTGTCGTGGGACACCAGGCAGGAACGAAGTTCCTTCGACTAATGTAGAATCGACACAAATTGCAACCTCGCTTGTGTATGCGACTGTCGCGCCTGCGCACGTCTCATTTAACGGTTTTATTCCACGCACTTTTTTCCACGGATTGTTTGTTACGGTTTTACTATCACATTTTTTTCAGTTCGGTCGCGCAGCAAAATCCCTATCCCCTCCAAGCCTGCCGTAAGGAACTTCGTTCCAAAAACAAAACTGCTAAAGTTACGCTTCCCGATCCCGCCAAAAAGTACTTTCTCACTTATTATAAGATGATAAAATGCTGTTGACGTAATGTCTGTCACTGTCACTGTCAATTCATAGTCTTCAGAAATCACCTGCAAGAAACTTGCTCACGCTGTGTGTTTTCTCACACGCATAATAACTGTTTTATCAGAATGCAAAACAGTATTATCTACTATATAAAAATAAGTCGGGTTTTCCTTCCTGACGCTATAACTCCAGAACGCACGAACCGATTTCCACGGTTTTGCTTTCGTTGGAAAGGTCTCGGGCTCCGTGAGGTTTATAGCAAAGAAAATTCAGGAAAAATTTCAAAAAAAAAAATCTTCTTTTAATCACCAAACGAAATGTTACATAAAACGAAGCCATCTGGTGGCGAAACGGAGTTCGCCGGGTTTGCTAGTCATACATATAAATAAATAGCATATTTTAGAAAAAAAAGCTTCAAATGTAATGTTTTATCGCATTGTTAAAAATTACCAATAATTATTAAAAAAGTTGGGAACGGTAATCCCCAAATTAACTTAAAAGAAAAAACAATTTCTCAAGAAAATTCCCTAGAAGAATAACAACTCGGCGCAACGTCGGACTGGAATCGAAAAGGCGTTTTGCGCTATTGGGACAATAGATTAAAGAAAAAATCAAACAAAAACTGATCCCACGGCAGCGCGAACGGGACGGTGAGATCCGCGTCACTGCATTACCGACCCGAACGAAACAGCACGTTAAGTTTCAACGGCAGCGCGAACGAGACGGCGAGATCCGCGTCACTGCACTACCGACCAATCACGCGACCAGTACTCGACGTCACTACCGCATAAGATTCAAAACAAACAGCAATTTTTATGAAAACATATATTTTATAGTACTTACGAATGAAAAGTGATGCCGTGGGTTTTATTTTTAGTTCTTGAGCAATTTGAGCACCTTTTAAAAACACACTTAGGCATTGTTTTATCATATAAACACAAAATATTAGCAATATTTCTTTTTGGCGTTCACATGAACGTCGTTTGCATGTCAAGTTGTGACTAAAGCGATTAGGGTCGTCGACCACAATTTATGCGGATCACTTTTGTGAGGCTAGTGCCGTCTACTAAGATTGGGACGCAGTGAACTGCCAGGTAAGTTATGCTACTGAAATACCGTAGCCATAACTCGGACGAGTCAAAGTTCTTCCAGTATGTATACATCTTATTGCCTGGCCACGACTTTTGGCTTAGTGATGATAAACGGTCTGCGCGAATTCATCCACGCTAACCCCGTTGCGTCACTGTATCCGTTCTGCCCATGGATGGTTCCGCTTCGCGGCGTGCGTGTTTAGTGTTTAAAAATTATTTTTTTGTCATCGTATTGCCGTCTTTGAATAAATAACTAATAATAGATTACTAACACAGATTAATATATAAATAATAATAGGAATCGTAAAGCCCATGATGTTCCTAAATAAAAATAAAAGGAGTCCCTATCCAGACATTCATTCAAACAACTGAAGTAGTACCAATCGGTACCCGCTGATTGGGTTGCGGCTTAAATAAACCCGGTTGGGAAAATGATTTTTAAGAAAATCATAATTCATTTGAACACAGAGCTAAATTGAAATCCAACAAGGATAACAAAACGAAGGCTATTTAATCAAAAGCCGTTTTTGTTTCTGCTGCAGCAGTTCTAACGGTACAAGAATTTGTAATCAATAAATAAATATCTTATAATTTTTATTATTTTTAAAGCATGTAACTGCTTGATGTTTAAATCTAAAGAAAATATAACTAGAAAAAATTCCACGCGGACCAGACAGCAGATGGGACTCGAACCCGCACCCTTCGCAATCCGGACGAATGCACTGACCAATTATTCCACCGCGGCCCTAATGGCCGCGTCGAAATTCTTCGAGAAGAAATAGCAATTGCTATTACTTCTTTCAAATGTTTAATACTTGTAGAAGTATTCATTTGACATTGTGGGTTACCTATAATGCGAAGAGATGGCGCTGCCTTGCAGCTTAAGAATGGCTAGAAGAATTTCGACGCGGTCCGTGAGGGCCGCGGTAGCATAATTGGTCAGTGCATTCGCCCGGATTGCGAAGGGTGCGGGTTCGACTCCCGTCTGCTGCCTGGTCCGCGTGGATTTTTTTTCTAGTTATATTTTCTTTAAATAAATATCTGTTTAAAACTAAGCAGGTTAAGGTAGCCACATATTTTTTTGATTCTGTAAGGACAAATGCTCATTTTGCCGAAAACTTAAGAAGTTTAAACTGTTTCTCCGGGACAAATTAAAAAAAAACACTAATTACCTAAGTAATTGTTTACGCACTCCAGACCCTCTCACTAATACTAAGGTAATTACACCCCTGGTTTTATTTAACATATTTTCGAATTTAATACAACCTTTGTCATGACAATCTGTGGAACATGCTGCTCGAATGGAGAAGTATACGCAAAGCTCGACATAGATGGCGCTGCAAACGCTTGACCCAAACCACAGCCAAATATTGCAGCTGTCAAATTTTTAAACGTGTTTTCTTGTTGTTAAAAATATTAAATAAGCGGTAAAAGTGTATTCAAAATGGTCTGTAATACAGCTGAAAACTGAGTTGAAAAGGAGAGGAGCATCTGTGATCTGTGTGAAGACAGAGAAGCTGATCTAGTAGAAAGGCACTCCTTCTATTATTATGCTAGAATACTCAATCTCGGTACATAGATGCATTTTCCATGATTATTTTAATAGTTCACGGATCATACCAGGGTGTAAACAGCAGCCCAGTTTTACCTTGGAATTAAACCTATTAAGATTAGAAACATCGAAGGCAAATGATCGCGCGGTCGTCCTCCAACAAGATGCACCGACCAAATTAAATATGTGTCCCCATCCAAATTTTGAAACAGTGGTATAAGAGACGCTGTACTAAATCTGGTGCTAGCAAATCGTCAGCTCGTCTCTAAGGATCGTGGTCAGCATCAGGGCTGACGACCCACAGACATGATAGAACAGAGAGACAGATAGAGATAATCATTGCTAAATCATGTTGTAAGCGGTAATTATTACACTCTTAAACAAATCTATATATATAAAACTCAAAGGTGACTGACTGGCATAGTGATCTATCAACGCACAGCCCAAACCACTGCACGGATCGGGCTGAAATTTGGCATGCAGGTAGATGTTATGACTTAGGCATTCGCTAAGAAAGGATTTTGATCAATTCTACCCCCAAGGTATAAGAAGAATCATAGATGAATGTCATTGTGTATAATACAAGCCTGAGAACAAAAACTGTAGTGTAAACTTCAGCTTTACACCGAAGCGAAGCGAGGGCGGGCCGCTAGTCCGGAATAAATTTGTTGCGCATATTTAGTCCACAATAAAGTCATCTGTAAAAAAAATTTCTCTGCAAAGCAGTTGGAACGAGAGATACTAAATATAAAGGATATTTAGAGAAAATGTTACGTTTTAAAATACCTAAAACGCTCCCAGAAAATTGGCCCTTCATTTTAATCGAATATACCTACATGTGTTTTTTTCTTTCTTTCATTAATATTGAAATACGGGACAGAGACTGGCGCGGGGTGGGACGTTTTAAATGATGAGACGTCTGACAACGTTAAAGCAGGCACTGCTTCAAAATAGGATAGCTCGAAACGATTATTTTCTGATATCAGTACTTACCAAAATTTAGGCTATGGTGACGCCTTGCCTATCCGTTAAATGATCCTTCGAGCTGGATCGTTTGAATAGAACAGAAAAGTATATAAAATTTATTTAAAGGTTAAAATTTATTTATAATTCCATCTTCGCCATAACTATATATATTATAATACCATTCTTTAGTTACAATGGACCGACGGAGAATAAAATGTAAAAGGTAGCCTGCGTGAAAATTTATAGCAACGCGCTGTCATGTTAACTTGCTGGCATTCTTGCTTAAGGCAAATACAATCGACAGCCATTTCACGGTTACCCTTATTGTGTTAGAGGGTAAAGATATTTGATATTGTTCGGTGATTTCAACAGAACGTATGTTTATGTATGGAAGGTGACTTCAGAAGTATATCTTAAGTCAAAAAACAACCCTTGCTGAGTTTCTTGCCGGTTCTTCTCAGTACAAGGTCTCCCGCCGTAGTTTTGCGAACCGATGGCGTAGCTTCTTGACCTTCACAAGTGCTTGTAACAGCCTAGACTGAATAAATGAATTTAGATTTTGTTGTTTGTATCTTAATATTTTTATTGTAGTGGTCCTGTTTAAGGTTCGATCAGTAAAGAGTAACTGACTGGATCAAATTGTCTGTGTTATTAACATTAATTTTATTTATGTCAATCTTAAGCTAATCAAACATTTATTTCTTTTAAGGACAATCAATAACAGAGACAATACAATGAGCTAATAAGGAGAAGTAGAAATGAATATTAAAGTGGAACTAAGAGCACTGTTTTTAGTTGCCACAGCATGCTTAAAATTAGCTATGAAAAAATTGATAGGGATAGCATACCAAACAACAATTCATCAATACAAAATCAAAAATTAAAATCAGATAAAAAAAAAACTACATATTTTATACTGAGACATGATTAAATGAGCAAGTTAAGCTGTTAAAAGAGAACAAGAACATCTTGCCATATTATAATTATTAGAGATGCGCCAAATGTGTGAATGTTCGGCAGAATATTCGGTTCAAAATGTACCGAACCGAATGATTCGGTTCAATTTTGCGCAGCAATCAGGTTTATACAAGTCCGTGCTGCACTCTACAAGAGCCGGGTGCGCTCTTATTATAAATATAAATATTTAATTGATGATTATTACTAAATAAGACTTACTATTTTTTCTGATTTCTTAATGGTAATTTTAATAAGTATTTTGTCAATAAAGAATTGTTACACAAATAAGTGTGTCTTTCATTTATAAAAGGTCAAAACTACCCGAAATCGTCGATTATGTATGAGGACTGTAATGAGAGTAGATGAAGCGAAAGAAGTATGTAAGGATCGTAGGAAGTAGAAAGAAGTAATCTCTGCCTGCCCCTGTGGGAGAAAGGCGTGACTTTATGTATGTATTCATTTATAAAAATTGTGTACCAACAGTTCTCACAATGAACCATACTTTTTTAATTAAACTTTATTATGAAAGGAAAACATTGTTTTGAAATAATAATAAAAATATGGGTGCGTGTACTTAAGTACGCGCGTGAGAAGTTATACTTCTTTTTGGAATTATTAAAAAATAGTTTTTAATTGCATGCAGATAATTAATTACAATAAGATAATAAAAGGATTGGAAAAGGATAGTCAACGCAGTCAATAAAGTTCAGTTTTAATTTGAAAAATTTAATAAATAATCAAAATATTCAATTTAAATCACTACTGAATAAAATTTATTAGCACATATAAATTTCGCATTTGTATAACATTATAACACGTGTTAAGAATATAGAAACTAGAAACATGTGGATAAATATTATAAATATGAAAACAGTGATCAGAGGCGACGAGCGTCCCAACATGTGCGACTAAGAGATCCTATTACTATTTTGTTGGAAGCTTTTTTTCGAGACTTACGAGTAATGTGCGGTTAAGCGGCCGACTTCATCATAACGCGCCCGCGGCTAACTTCATTATGTTACTTTTGTGTTACAGTGATGCGCGCGCATCTTAAAATTTCACTCTCATAATTTTTTCATAACGCGGCTAAAGAAGTATAACTTCAATAATAATTTAATTATTCGGTAATCATTCGGCACATCAACCGAATATTCGGCCGAATACGAACTTGAAAAACGCGAACGGCGGTATAAAGCTAAATATACACATAAATATTGAAATAATAAATAATATTAAAAATTAATTATGAGTAGACTCCAAAAAAATATGGCGAGAGAATAATGTGCTTGTGATAGTAAAATTGTCATTTCATTGTTATTTGTTCATTATATCAGTTTTAAAGTTCACGAAAATTGTTTCATTGAAGAAAGCCACCAAACAAGGTAAAGGGAAGGTAAATAATCAGCGATCACCCATCAAAATCACAAAACGCTGCGGTTGCCATACGACGCTTCGAGCCCGCCGTCGGCGCCGAGCTATTTATTATCATCATAGAGTGTAAGCTGTTTTTGTGTCTAAAGGGGCCCATATACGGAACGATTGATCTGTACGATCCGTCGTTTCAGACCGATCGAAACGATGGATCGACAGTGTATGTCAAGATCGTTAACTATTTACTTAATCGCAGACGATATCGGAGATCGCAACAAAAACCCATGCAATCATGAATATCGTAAACGATCGATCGTCAGAGTCCCATAAACGGTACGATTGATCTGTACGATCCGTCGTTTCAGACCGATCGAAACGATGGATCGACAGTGTATGTCAAGATCGTTAACGATTTACTTAATCGAAGACGATATCGCAAATCGCAACCAAATCCCATGCAATCATGAATATCGTTCATGCAAAGTTCGTTTTCTATTTTAGAGGGCAAGTATTGAATTATTTGAGTACGTCTTTATCCTACCGTTTGAAACAAGTAAATGATAGATAGGTTACGATCAATCGTTTCGTGTATGTAGTGACATTTCTGAACGATCGATCGTTGACGATTTCCTTCAGATCGATCGCAACGACAAATCGTTCCGTATATGGGGCCCTTAAGAGGGAGCCCCATGAAACATTGAAAATTGCGTCAGTGGTATTACTTGGTATAAGTAATACCACTTATGCATTTTTCACCCTCTCTCTTACCTACAACTCAAGAACGCCTCTTTGGTATTCGTTCTTCGAGGCAAAAGTGTTATATTATACTTTTCATTGTAACAAAAGGACATTGCTCGTTCCCCATACATTGAATGCCCTATAACGCCCAGCAATGAGAAAATGCTAGTTGTGTTCGGAATCATTCATAAACTCTAATTAAGCATTTGTTGAGATACGGACAACTTGAGGAACCGTGGCCTACTACAGAATGTATTAGATTTTGAGGTTATAATTATTATACTTAATCGTAAAAGATGTACACTTTATATATTCTGAATAGATTTAGTTTTTACCTCTATGTAAGCACTGAAATAATATGCATTAAATGAACATAAAATGCAATTAATAATAAAAATAATAAATGCTTATATTCATATTGATTTATGAGTGTTGTCAGTTGGCACCTATGATACCTATACCTACCTGTAGTAGGTAATAATAGATTTCTTTTCAAATGAAATGTTCAGTCTTTCCATTTACCTGTTTCTATATTTTACTATCGGTAATTAGGTATGTACCTGGTTATCAATATGATTTTCATAAAAATAAACAGATATTACATGGGATGGGAGTATAAACTATATTTACATAATTTCAGCAATAATCTTTTTATAAATATAATATAAATACTAGTAATAACTATTATTGACTAAGGTACCTAGTTCTATGTTTATGTTGATAAATACCTATGGTCGCCTATATTGCATTCATTAAGGTAAACAATCTTGACACAACTTTTTAACAGAATCATCCGTTTAATAATAAAATATTAACGATGCCAATAAACTATTAAAATAAATCGTTATTATAGACTGAAACCTATTGAATCTAGTTATCAGTTGATTTTTAATGCTGTATTTTCAATAAAAAGGAGTGCCAAGTTGGATGAACAGACTGGAGTATCTAGTAACAGAACTTTTATTTTTTATTTTCTTAAACAGATCGTCCGTTTACAATGATTAATTGCTAATAAGTTAAAAAAATAATATAAAAATAATAGTGAAGGACATTCTTTTGGGCATGCTAGGGCCGATTTCGTCGATGTCCTTTATTTATCTTTAGATATATATATTTTTTCATGTTCAGATCTGCTAGTCCTACTGAAAAGGTCTTGTTTTTTATTTAAACACAAATGTGTACCTACTCATTATCAAACTTTTCCACTTCTTCAATCACTTCAACATAAGTATTCCGTAAAGAAAATATAACTAGAAAAAATTCCACGCGGACCAGGCAGCAGACGGGACTCGAACCCGCACCCTTCGCAATCCGGGCGAATGCACTGACCAATTATGCTACCGCGGCCCTCACGGACCGCGTCGAAATTCCTTCTAGCTATTCTTAAGCTGCAAGGCAGCGCCATCTCTTCGCATTATAGGTAAACCCACAATGTCAAATGAATACTTTTACAAGTATTAAACATTTGAAAGAAGAAATAGCAATTATAGTTATAATTTTTATTATTTTTAAAGCATGTAACTGCTTGATGTTTAAATCTAAAGAAAATATAACTAGAAAAAATTCCACGCGGACCAGGCAGCAGACGGGACTCGAACCCGCACCCTTCGCAATCCGGGCGAATGCACTGACCAATTATGCTACCGCGGCCCTCACGGACCGCGTCGAAATTCCTTCTAGCTATTCTTAAGCTGCAAGGCAGCGCCATCTCTTCGCATTATAGGTAAACCCACAATGTCAAATGAATACTTTTACAAGTATTAAACATTTGAAAGAAGAAATAGCAATTATAGTTATAATTTTTATTATTTTTAAAGCATGTAACTGCTTGATGTTTAAATCTAAAGAAAATATAACTAGAAAAAATTCCACGCGGACCAGGCAGCAGACGGGACTCGAACCCGCACCCTTCGCAATCCGGGCGAATGCACTGACCAATTATGCTACCGCGGCCCTCACGGACCGCGTCGAAATTCCTTCTAGCTATTCTTAAGCTGCAAGGCAGCGCCATCTCTTCGCATTATAGGTAAACCCACAATGTCAAATGAATACTTTTACAAGTATTAAACATTTGAAAGAAGAAATAGCAATTATAGTTATAATTTTTATTATTTTTAAAGCATGTAACTGCTTGAAAAATAATAAAAATTATAACTATAATTGCTATTTCTTCTTTCAAATGTTTAATACTTGTAAAAGTATTCATTTGACATTGTGGGTTTACCTATAATGCGAAGAGATGGCGCTGCCTTGCAGCTTAAGAATAGCTAGAAGGAATTTCGACGCGGTCCGTGAGGGCCGCGGTAGCATAATTGGTCAGTGCATTCGCCCGGATTGCGAAGGGTGCGGGTTCGAGTCCCGTCTGCTGCCTGGTCCGCGTGGAATTTTTTCTAGTTATATTTTCTTTAGATTTAAACATCAAGCAGTTACATGCTTTAAAAATAATAAAAATTATAACTATAATTGCTATTTCTTCTTTCAAATGTTTAATACTTGTAAAAGTATTCATTTGACATTGTGGGTTTACCTATAATGCGAAGAGATGGCGCTGCCTTGCAGCTTAAGAATAGCTAGAAGGAATTTCGACGCGGTCCGTGAGGGCCGCGGTAGCATAATTGGTCAGTGCATTCGCCCGGATTGCGAAGGGTGCGGGTTCGAGTCCCGTCTGCTGCCTGGTCCGCGTGGAATTTTTTCTAGTTATATTTTCTTTAGATTTAAACATCAAGCAGTTACATGCTTTAAAAATAATAAAAATTATAACTATAAGTATTCCGTCTCAAAAAAACTACCTACCTTAGCTTCTTTTTCCATTTTATAAGAACTTAAGTCGGTAGGGCTCAAAGGATTTTTAAATGAAATTTGTTACACAGCCCTGGATTAACTAGTTGGATACTTTTATCCTACCGAGGGGTTCTTTAGTAGACATAATACAATTGCGTGCAATAAAACGGTACCTCCGGGTGTTTCTTTTATTTTGCTCTTTGTCCGAGAGTTCTCTAGTTTTTATTTCATGGAATAGTAAAATAATGTATGTTTATATTATCAATTATTTTTTACTAAAGCCGCATTCGTGACTTTCTGTACTCCTGAAGGTTGACTGGCAGAGAATGCTTTTAGCGTTAAGTCCGCCTTTTGTCCATTTTGTAATTGTGGCAATAAAGTTTAAATAAATAAATAAATAAATAAAATATTTGTTTAATATATTGCTTAAGTGAAGTGACACGCCTTCGCTTTTGTATTAGATTTATTAGGCAATGTTATAGAAACACACCTATTTAATATCTTCTGTGGAAAAAATATCTTTTAATTGAACATTTATAATACATATTTTATTTTACTCCTGTTTGAAGGTTTTCAGTTTATTATTTTAAATTATCTACAAGTATTTGATTCTCTTGTGAGCATCAATAAATAACACCGACTTCAAAATTGAAAATGGAACTAAAAGGTTTAATTAATATCTGATTCATGATTTGTAACTTTACTTTTTAGTTCTATTTTCGATTCTGAATTCGGTTTTATTTTTTGTTTAATTTTTTTTATTACTTCCATTTTAGTGAAAATTACATCGTCCATGTAAACGATAAAACATTGACAGAGAAATCGGTGAACATGCATAAAAAAAACATAGTGTGTGCCTTTGAAATTTGAAGGTTTCCCTCGATTTCCCCGGATTCCACCATCAGATCCTGACTTCGTTGCAATGAGACCACCTCGGAAGTACACTCTTTCGAATAATTAAATAATTTTGAAAATCGGTCTACAATTGAGGGAGAAATCGGTAAACATACATTATTATGCATGTTTACATATATATATATATATATATACAGTCGAACACAGAAACTCCTCCTTTATTGAAGTCGGTTAAACATGAAAAGAAGCGACCGTATCTCTTGACTGCGTTGACATAGAATTTTGATTATTTCACTACACCAATGTAATTCAAACCTGATCTCTTGTTAATTTCAGCGACTTTCACGTGTTCCTAAGAAATAAGACTTGGCAGACGGACAGAAGGACAAGAGAGTGATCCTATAAGGTTCCCGTTTTTTGAGATAATTTATGAAAACTTAAAAATCCGCACATTCTTTTATTATAGATGTCCCATTTTTTTGCACTGAAGATTATTTATTTTTTCCGTTCTTACAATATGTATCAGAGGGTAACATTTAATTTGTACTCGTAACATTCCCGTCTGAGTGTGCTCCCGCAAAACAGCATTTTCTTGCAGGAAAACCTAGCCGGTCCCAAAGGACGAGTATGTAATTGTAACACAACAGTAGTGGCTCGCGGGACGAAGTTATTCCGATTGTGTTGTTATCTGTTTTGTTTGTATGTCTGTATGTAGAGGAAGATCGAAAGTTGTCATAAATCGCTGTTCGCTTGGGAATCGCGAGTAATTTTCCGCTCTCAATTGAAATCGCAATAACTTTTGGGACAGTAATTGTTAAGAGATACCTCTCTTCCGGTCACAGCGGATTTTTAGCTGGAATTGGAGCGACCGTCTGGAAAATAAACTTTCACCTTACAGAATCATCATAATCATCAGCCTATTAATGTCCCCACTGCTGGGGCACAGGCCTTCCCTATGGATGGAATAGGGAGATTGGGCCATGACCCACCACGCGGGCCCAGTGCGGATTGGTGGGTGCTAACGACTGCAGATGCAACCGGGACCAATGGCTTAACGTGCCTTTGGAAGCACGGAGGAGCTCGAGATAGTAAATTTTTGGTCACCCATCCAATGACCGACCACTGGGAAAGTTGCTTAACTTCAACGATCGCAGCCGAACGCGCTAACCAGTTGCGCCATCGAGCTCCTCCTCCTCACCTTACAGAATAACACAGTAAAATAACAGAACATTGTAAATAATCCTTATTTTGGGTTAAAAAGGATCCGAAAAGTCAAGACAAAATGCAAAAAATCAATCCATCGCACTTCACAGCTGTTGAAAAAATTGGTCAAGTGCTAATCGGATTCACGCACGAAGGGTTCCGTCCCAATACAGCTTTAGACACTGTAATATAATATCGAGCAAGAAACGGCAAAAAATAACGTGTATTGTATTTGAGTCCCCCTTAAAAAAATATTTTATTCTAATTATTTATTTATAAAGTGAACATGAACAACTTAATATTTCAACAACTATAATTCTTTGAATATTTCAACCGTATACCTGTTGCCGTTTTTAATATATAGCAAAAAAATGGGTGCGTGTACTTATGTAGGCGCGTGAGAAGTTATCCTTCTTTGGCATCGTTTAAAATTAGTTTTTAATTGCATGCAAATAATTAATTACAATGAATTAATAAAAAGTCTGGAAAAGGACACAGTCAATAAAGTTCAGTTTTAATTTGAAAAATAAATAAATAATCAAAATATTCAATTAAAATCGCTACTGAATATAATTTATTAGAACATATGTGATTTGCACTTGTATGAAACTCAAACACGTATTCCGAATATACAAACTAGAAACATGTGGATAAATTTATAAATATGAATACCTATAACTGTTACTTTATTACAAAAAATAAAGATGTGGTTTTTGGTTCTACTACACCAATTGTCAAGAGATGGCGCTGTAGTCCTCTGAATCGCGCTTTGGTTCCGTTGTTCCAGATTAATAAATACTTTTGATAGGCCTTCACAATGCAGTCGTTAGCACCCACTAAATAGAGATTCTATTTCTATTTTGTTGGTAGATTTTCTTAATGTGCGGTAAACACAAAAGTAGTTAGTTTTTGTTTACAGTGATACGCGCGCATCTTAAAATTTCACTCTCATCATTTTTTCATAACGCGCCTAAAGAAGTATAACTTCAAAAACGTTGTTAAACCGGCAACAGACATACATCTGTTCTCTGTATCATCGTAACTCGTTTGTTAAAATTCAAAATTTTAACAAATGAAGATTGATTGTTCAAGTAAGGTGACCATCATAAAATACAGCCTGGACAAATCAGACTTTATTGCAGAAATTAAGTAGTTACCTATTCAAATCGGACGAACTTAAAATACATGCTTAGTTAGGCACTCCTTAAGTAATTAAACTAGTTAAGTAAAAAAAATATATAGATCATTAATTCGGTTGTCACTGAATTTTTTCTCGATCACCATGTCCACAGTCCCTATGAATATCTAACTAACAATGTATCAAAACGTTCATAATAATCTTCTAATGGTATGGTAATTCTTCTATTGACGACCTCCGTGGTCGAGTGGTTTGTACGCCGCGTTTCATGGTGTCACCGACTCGAGAGGTCCCGGGTTCAAATCCCGGTGGGGACAGATGTTTGTGTGATGAATACGAGCATTTGTACTCCAGTCATGGATGTTTAATATGTATTTCTATAAAAAAAAAATATACTTATATATGTACAGTTTATGTATTCTATCCGTTACCCTAGTATCTCATATCACAAGCCTTATAGTGCTTACTTTGGGGCTAGGCTAATTGGTGTGTGTTGGAAATATTTATTTATTATTATTTATTTATTACACGAGACGTTGGACTCTCAGAGCTGTCTTTTTTTTCAGAATAAGATAGTCTACATCGCCAAGACTCAGTATATTATACTTTTTATACCAATGAATAATATTCCTCAGGAGTCCTCCAAGCACTAGATTCCATGAACCTTAGCGATGTTTACGTGCCGGATAACCTCTGAAACTTTGTCATTTTGTACACGGATTTTTTACAGCTCCTATTTGTAAATCGTAAAATTCTTAAATCACTATTGTAGGAAGGCCAAAGGGGAAGATCTTCCTCCGAGCTGGGTGATGGTAGCTCGGGGGCCGCGACCCGACTGATGTTGGTCGGGCATCGTATATATGTAGTGTTTGGCTCCGAATTTCTCTTGCGCGATGTAGGCTTCCATACGTTGTGAACGCAGCGCCGGTAGCGCCATCTCTTAAGGAGGCGAGTGACTATTTCCTCTGTGTTCATTATATGTGGGGCATGTAGATGTCGCCGCCACACTATAATAAATGTCTTTAAAACAATACTTTTTTTTGTTAAAAATCCATTGAACACATTTAATTTGCACGGTTTTCAATATTTTTCTATGTCATAAAACTACTACTCGACGCCGTTTTTCTTGTTTTGATTAATACGGCACGCGTAGTAAGAAAAAGAACTAAATACTTCAATTTGCCGCGGCATTTTGTAAACGCCGATTGGATTGTCTATCAAATGTTGTGGCATATTTATAAAGTGACAAGACAATTTACATTTTGCCTTCGACATATTTTTAAACAGCGAGTTTTTTTAAACGGACGAGACGCCGTTTGTAAAATTCGGAATCATACAAATTGCCTGCGACATATACATGGTGACAGGCAGACCGACAGACAGATGAACAGTGGAGTCGTAGTAATAGTTTCCTATTTGAACCCATCGGGTACGGAACCCTATATTTCAAAATTCCTTAAATAAAAAATTGTGTGTGTCGGCTCCGACGCACGACTGGAGTTTACTCCTTAAGTCTAACCAGACGCAAAAAGAGTTTATTTAACTTAAAAAAGATTGATACTGTATGAAAGGGTAAATTAACAAATTAATGAAAATAATATACATATATAAATATATATTTATTCATTTCACATACATTTATTATAACTAATCGACGAAATATTTTACATTAAACTTTTTACAATAGTCAATTTCAGATGTGCATAAATATATCATTAGGAATGTTGATAAATTATGTAATTATTATTATCAGACTATTATCATTTTTTAAAATATTAATTAAATCAACATTGTCTGCATTATTAATTACAGTGACAAGTGGTTTATGGTTATTAATGTCAATCCGTCATCTTTGTTTGTCAAAGTTGCGCGACATAGGATGCGCACCAAAAACGTAACGAGGTCATTCATCGATAGATTTTACTCCTCACATTTTTCTCATACTGGACCCCTTATATATGCAAATCGATTCTTAAGGAATAAACTCCAAAAACTCATTATCGTTGTTAATACTGGCACTGACAAGTACAAACTCGGTCGGTTCAACTGCCCAACTCATGCCTGCTCTACACGTTTGGCCAACATTGTGGCGAATATTGTGGCAATCATATTAGCCAAGGGTTTGTGATGGCGTCCATGCGTTGGAAGGTCGTTTAGTTTGCTTCGGGTCAAGCCAATGTGCCGACGAATTTATTAAATTGGATATTGAGACGCTAACGGCTGCTGCCATTTATTTATTCACAGCATATTTCTATTATAGTTAGTATACTATATACGCGTCGCAACTATAGTGTCTAGTATAGTTGCGAAATATAAAATTTGAATCAGGCACGCGATCACTCTTGGAGCTCGTAGCAAACTTAACATGAGCCCATTGTGTGGACTCGACAGCCATAACTCCGCCAAAATCCTTTGATCTTTTTGTTAGGATAATGGCAGAAAATATTAAATGTGGTTTTTCTTTATAAAAGACTTTATTTTCCTTTATGTTTTCATTATAAGTATTTTACTCTATAGCACAACACACCATTTTTAAGTACAGCAAAACTAGAAGAAAAGAAACTTTTTTATAACAGATTACAAAACACAAAGGCAAAGGGATTCAACTATTATAATGCCAAGTATTAAATCACGTATTCTTAATACTTTTGATTAAAAACCGACACCACACAGTTCTTGCGGCAACTTTTGGGCCATCATTCCAATATATTCCAAGATAAACACAGACTCTTGCATTACACGATGGCCATAGGTATTGGCCATAACTATTCGCCACAATGTTTGCCAACGTGTAGAGCGGACATCAGAGACATTTCGTTACCTCCTCACCGCTGCACCGCCGAGAACCAAACCGGGAAAGATTGCTTTCACAATATTTACTTTCACCGTACAATGATTCACAATGGGACAGGCGCTCACAAAAATGCTTCGACCGATAATAAATCATGCCGCGAAAACAAATGGAAAATTTATCATGATTCCAAACAGCTGCTATTGTTATCCTATTGTATTTTGTTTGACAGGGTGTTAAAATTTGCAGCGAGAGGGTGATTTTGATTTCACAATTAATTAAATATAGCTACCATTCTCTCTTGTTAGTCTGGGTTACAAGGAAATTTTATTGAATCCGCCTGCTAATTTCCTAGGCAAAAAGTACCTAAAAGAGTTTTTAGCAGATAGCACTGTGCTCGACACTCAGTGCCTATTTTGCGTGGGGATTGGCATCAGTCCTGTCATCTCAGCTCCTCCAGAAAGCTCAGTAGTCCCCGGATGTTGCGGCAGGCCTCTACTTGTGTCCTCGGACTTCCCATTAGAGAAGTCTTTTGTCTTGCAACGCCTATGCACTCCAGCAGAACATGGGCGCTCGTCTCCTCCTTCTCCAAGCAGGCTCTGCACAGATGGCTGTCAGAAATACCTATATTACAAAGGTATTTGCTGAAGTAGCCGTGACCCGAGAGTATACCCACGATTTATTTTAGGGCTTGTCTAGGTAGTCTAATTAACTTACGTGTTAGCTGCAGGTTTACCTTAGGAACGGCTTCCCTAGATTGTCTGCAGTCCGTGAGTTTATCCCAGTATTCGTGGGGTTGTCGATAGCACTGGGTCGGAATATTTTGTTGAAAAGGCAACTTGTCAATATTTGTTCGTGTTCGGTTGGTAGCGGACTGTAGTTAGGTTGAATGGTAGTAACACAAAAACTGGTTCATCGGTCAAGGTATATTTATGCACATACAGACACAAAGGTAAATATACTGTAAGTACAGACACTGAAAAACTTGGTATTATGGCTAGGACTTACTCAGAAGTAGTTAAATTAGATATAATAGGAAGCACGTCCGTACAATACGGTGGCCGGTAATGGAGAGAGAGAGTCAGCGAGAGACGCTGCTGGTCAACTAGTGCACAATATTTAGTGTTGGGAAACATTCCAACAGTACGCAATATAAGGCAACGTGAAAGGCCAAACTGAAGCCAATATGGTATAATTATAAGAATAATCTGTCTCAAAATATTAATGCTCTGGTGACCTAGCATAAGTTGGGTGTAGCAAATTAGGCATCCTCCCAACAGGCAAATTATAATCGGCGGATAATATCGGAGGCGTGAATACGATATTTGGTTTTAGTACATTATGTATGACTCTATGACGAAATATCGCAATAACGCATACGATATTATCGACCGATAATAACGCACCTACCGGCCTAGAGTCCGTGCGGAAAGAGAATGGGCGTGGCGAAAAACGGAACTAACATTAAGATTTTTATTTGGCAATCAAACTCAGCAATCTGTAAAATGTCAAAGTTTTGTATTGATACGGTTTTGTTTGTTGTTGTGATTTCTTGCTGTTTTTTGTATTTAATCATGTCGAAAAGGGGTAAAACCTTACAAATATGGTAGAAAAGCACTACAGCGCCCTAGAATCTAAATCCCATTCTCTTTCCGCACAGATTCTACCACCGGCGTGAGTAGTGCCACCAGGCGTCCAGATACAGCCAGACATAGGCTATTTGATTGCATGTGCGGCCAAAATAAACGATGTCCGGTTTATCCAACTTTTGTTAGGCTTTTTAAACGAACGAGCGCCGAGCGTGACCGAGCGCTGGCGAGTTGATTGTCTGTTGTTTCTTTTTACCCAAATATCCTACCAAAGTGGCTGGTCTATCCGGCTATTACGTTTGGTGACCTGGCAACCCTGGGCGTGAGGCTTAAAGTTGACACTATTGTTGATTCTTTCGTGATTCTCTAAACTTAAAACTAAATTCAACATCAGTCTCTCCTTTTCATTCTGAATGGAGAATGATAAGGATACACTATTGTCAAATTTAAGTGTAGATGTTATTGTTTCAAAATAAAAAGTGAAAGTATCTTACTTTATGTGCGCGCGTGTGTATGTAAGTTATGTGTGTCTGTGTGTATGTGCACATGCACATACACACAGACACACGTTTTTGTTTTTCATTTTTTTTATGAACTAGATAGGTTTTTATACATGTAAAAGATTATAACGAGAGCTGCTGCCGACAAACTGTTACACAGTTTGGCAGATGTGTACATAGTGTTAACATGTGTAATATTGTGGAAAATAAAATTAAAAAAAAAGATTTAGAGAATCGTGCCAGAATCGACACCACTGTCTCTTCAAAAGCAAAAGTCCTTACTTGGACTCATTAAACTTATGTAACTTAAACTAAAGAAGGTTTGTGACACTTCAGTACGCGCTAGTACTTTGCCTTGCGTTTCTTTATTTCCTTTATCGCGAAAACTATTAAAGTCGAGTTGAAAGTGTTTGGGTTGACGGTGACGATTGGTGGAATTATAGCCGCCTCGCTCGAAATGTTTACGGATATACTCATAAAATAATTTTTATAGCCAATAAAATACACAAACCGTTTTCCTTTAAGATATAAGTATAATTCCTTTTAAAACTGAGACATCGTGTGTCATTTCGAGTAAATCTTTTCTTTCGAGTAAATCTTTTCTTTTATTGTATTCGCCCGCGTTAATTTTAGTTTAAGAATCCCACAGGAGTTTAACATTTTTCCGGGATAAAAAGTATCCTATGTCTTAAACTATAAGTGTCATCAATTCTGGTCATAAACTATAAGCGTACCAAGTTTCATTCGAATCGGTATAGCAGTGTTTTGGCATTTTTACGTGATTGAGTAACACACACGAACTTACAAACTTTGACTTTGATATAATTGAGGAGCTTACGGTGAATACTGAAAAAAGTTTCAGTACCCAGATTCCTAAGCCATTGATATTCATTTTCCAAAAAATTATGTAATAGTGGATTTTCGAAGCGAGCGTCAGTGAAGCTGCGACAGAACTTCAGATAGAATTTCTATGCAAATAACATTGTCAGTGCCGCTTTGACCGACGACGACGCTGACATTGACATAGAAATTCTATCTGACGTTCTGTCGAGGCGTCGCCGACGCTCTGTCGAGGCGTCGCTGACGCTCGCTACGAAAGCACACTTTAACGCAAAAGTGTCTTGTTCTATTGTCACGAGACCAGAAGCGCTAGGTTGCGCAGACCCTAATATGACGTCACACATGTTAATTTTCTTTGTACTATCGCGGAATTTTGCGCTCTGTCACTTGGCGAACAAAATGCTTTGAACGGTTTTCTACGGTAGTTTTTACTAAGCTACGCCCCGCCTTCGCGTCGGACGCGCCAATCCGGGCCGCCGCACAAAAGTAAGACAGAGAGCATTTCATTGATTGAATAATGAATTGAATTGCATTTGTTTTAGTTGCAATTTGTCATCCGCATCGTGATCGCGACAGCGCTATACGAAAAAGTAAGACAGCGATAATTACATGTCTATGAATGAATTTTTACTACGCCGTCTGTCCGTGAGTGTACCTATACAGGTCTCACAAACCTATCATTTTTAGATTTTTTAACTAAAACACAAAAGAATGATGAATATGCAATTTTTTAGGCGCTATCCATAAATCTTTTATTAAGTAAGGTCGTTTTCAGAACCGTGTCAAATACCCAATTATCTCGACATTTTTTCTCCAAAAACAGCGTAAATGCAATCCATGTTATTTATCCAGTATTTTTAATGACTGTAAATACTTATAAATAAGCCTCCCGTGCTGACTGGCAGCAAAAGAATATTGAGTGTGCCATCTGAAATTTTCCTGTAGGTAAAAACACTTATCAACGGCCAGTTTGAAACATGAAAAGCGAAATTGTAGTCGCTAAGTTAGAAAGAAAGAAAGAAATAATTTTATTTGAGACAACAAAAAAACATAATAATATAAAAAATAAAATAAAACAATTAAATTTAGTCTCAAAACGGTCCCAACTCAGCATAGTGCTAATGTTGCCATTAGCGCTGGTCTTCCGTTGGAACCGGTATGGTGTCGCACGAATCAATAACAACAAGAACAATAAATAACATAAAAAAATAGAAAACAAAATAAAAAACCAGGAATAAAAATAAAAACAAAACATGCTTGGCTGAACATATCAAAATATCACTGCCGCAGCCGTTTAAAAAGAAAGAAGAGAAAAAAAATCATTTCTGTCTTCCTCTCCCCACACGCTATGGCAAAAGACATTTCCCACAAAACAAGTTATTATACACATTATTGTTGCACAGTTAGCAACCACATATATTATTTCGGACACTTTAGATTCAGTTAATACCAATTATTATATATATTTTTTTTTTCATTGACATTTTGGGTTACCTACAATGCGAACAAGATGCTACCTTGCAGCTTAAGAAAGGCTAGAAGGAATTCGACACGGCCATCAGGGTCAGGTGCGAGTTCGATTCTCGTCTGATTTTCTTTAGATGTAATACCAATAATGTTTACACATTGCATATACTCTCAAACCGCACCTTCGATGCTTTCACAATACCGCAAAAGACGAAGAATGTATGGCGTAATGGTTACTTTGTAAAAAAAGATTACTAAAAAGCTTCAAAGCCTCAACTGAATTAAGTACCCTAATTCAGTTGATGCCATGAAGCTCTTTGGTAATCTTTTTTGATAACCAAATGTTGGAAAAAATACTCGAGTACGTTTTCAATTAATGAAAAAATTATGCCTCCACACATTGATGAATGATTGATTGGTCTCGCTTCAAGCGACCAATCATTTATCTATGCTTCCAGGCTAACAATCTTATTAAATTTACGAGCAATGGTTGATTTCCTTCTCAGTCTACCACCACAATAGGGGAAAAGGGGTCAACATTAACCTGCCATAAAACTGAAACTGCACTGCAAGTCCGCAGCTTTCGATTTCAAAAGATACATATAATAATTAAATAACAATGAATGATAATCATTATAACAAAATTAAATTCATTATAGAAGTCAGTCATTAATAGAATAACGTTTTTGAAGTTGAATGTAGCGTCTAGTAGGAATCACCTAATGTTTGAATCTGAACTGAATCTATGTTTATACCATTAACCATTGATTTGACTTACTATTTTGAAATAAATATTTCTGTTCTGGTCAATCTTGATGAAACATTTTCATTGTCTGATTTAATCTTTACAGTCTAACATTAATGCAAGCAATATTTTATATTTTAAATAATATTACAAAATATTGCTTTTAAAACAAAATAAAATTACTTTACCGACAAGTAATTATTCCGCTAATGTTTAAAATAAAGAACTTAATAATGCAGATTAGATAAAACAAGTTTTAACAGTATAGATGCACTGATTTATTTGTTGATTGACTTTTATATTTATTTATTGACGCATCTATACTGTTGAAACTAATTTTATTTAATGAGTGCTGTTGCGTAAAAAACCGAAGAAACAAAAATGCAAATTTTTGTCCCTTTAATGTCAAAATGTCGAAATCCACGTACAACACGTTTAAATTTAAAAGGATTTGGAGAAACTTTACAGCTAACTAAGTATTTCACGTGATCGGTACAATAAGAAAGGTTGCTGAATACGGTTTGTTTTAAACTTTTGCCGGTTCTATAATTGACGCAAAACGATTTAGCCACCCAATTTTAATAAACCCAGCGGATTTTCTAAAATCTTCCCAGTAATATTTATTTTGCTTCCAGATTAGGTTTATCACAGCAAATCATTTTCTCGGAGTGCCGGTAAAAATGTTCTGGTGTTTTTCCAGCAGCTTTGCAAAATAAAACAGTTAATAAATCTGTATCATTGTCTGTGCTAGCTTTCTCCTGTCTCCTCTAGAAATTAATGTCGTCCGCACGACCGACGGCAGCCTGTTGCGTATGTTTATTTGAATTACTTCGAAACATGTGGAACATTCCAGAGAATAGTAGTAACATACATTGAAGACAAACTATTTTAAACCGTACCCTTACAAAAATAGATTTGAATTTAGTTCATTTTCAAATCACCGGATACGCCTGTTTAGAGAATCATAGCTGTTTATGGACATGCTCTTTCGGACCTTTTCTATTCATAAAGCAAATTAGTCTCTAAACACAAGAGAGTTAAGTTGGTATCTGTTTCGTTTAAAACCGCACTTACAACTTTATTAAATCATTTTGTTGGGAATTGCAATAAGCCTCGTACGGACAGCATATTCAAGAGACGAGTAGTAAATGTGACTTTGAACAATTCGATGCTACTGAGCAAAACAAAACACGACTTTGTAGACATACGGATCATCATCATCAGCCTATTAATGTCCCCACTGCTGGGGCACAGGCCTTCCCTATGGATGGAATAGGGAGATTGGGCCATGACCCACCACGCGGGCCCAGTGCGGATTGGTGGGTGCTAACGACTGCAGATGCAGCCGGGACCAACGGCTTAACGTGCCTTCTGAAGCAAGGAGGAGCTCGAGATAGTAAATTTTCGGTCACCCATCCAATGACCGACCACTGCGAAAGTTGCTTAAATTCAACGATCGCAGCGGAAAGCGCTAACCACTTGCGCCATCGAGCTCCTCATACGGATAAATTAAAAAAGTCAATGTACTTTTTACAGAGTTGGAAATAGCAACAGGCAATATAACTTGTCTAATTTGTTTCATACAGCGAAATAAAAATATAACGGTTTGCCTTACTACCTTTTTTTAATAGAATTGCCATAGTTAATTTCACCCATTTTTGTTCACTGCGAAAATATATTATATACTAGTGGCACGCCCTCGCTTCGCTTCGGTGTAGAGCTGTAGTGTAGACTATATAATTTTTGTTCTCTCTACATTTTATTTAGAAAACGAAAAGGACTGTTTTATGGTTTTCGCGGCAATTATTCGAATTTTTCTCACCTTTCAAACCTTCCCTAAACCTCCACGAACATTTCAAAACCAAGATAAGATAAATCCGTTCAGCCGTTCTCGAGTTTTAGCGAGACTAATGAACAGCAATTGATTTTTATATACGTTTAAAGAAAATAATAGGAGAAAAAGTTTAGACTTGAGTTGTAACATTATGAATAAAAGAAAGGTTGACTTTGTTGACTCATTAGTTTTTTGTTTAAAAACAAATAAAAGATTTACTCATAGAACAATGGTAACTAAGTCATACATAGTCATACTGGTACTTTAGAACACCAGAAAGTTTCATTTCAATAAACTGTTCCATTTTGATTTCTTTTGATAAGATTTGTTATTTCATCAGATATCCAGTTTATGACTGTTATTTCTGACTGTTAGTTTATGACTGTTATGTTTTCTCTTAAATTTATGTTTATTTTAGATACCTAGTAGATGCGTTCATAGTTAGTAGTTAAATAAAATCATTTTGCCTTCATGCTGAGGTCGTGGGAAAAAAATTGCCAGCTGCTAACTAATCCAAGCAGAAAGGAGAAATTAATTTCTGAGAGAATAGTATTTTTGTATTTTTTTTAAATAAAATAAAAGTACAGTATTTGTTAGGAAGGTTATTTGATTTGCACATTACTGACTAAATTATATCAGAGATTAAATTTCAAGTTTTTCAAAGTGACGTCTATCTATTGCAAAGAAAGCGACGGCATTGAAAAGTTAAGCCTCTCCCGCCCATAGGCGTTATTGCAATATTTCGTCATTATTTTTATCACAGCTTTGTGTTACTTCGAAGCCGTTTTCATACAGATCCGTCTAACGCATCTAATATTATCGACCGATAATAGAGTGCTTATAGGGAGAGACCTTGTTCGAATATCTTAAAGTGGCCATTCCACAAGTCGAAATCTGCAAAATAATTTTCCGCTACATCGTGGCGCTTCACCGACAGGAACACAACACTACCAAAAGTTAGTGTTTTGGAATTTACTCCTTAAGAATGGATTTGCATATATAAGGGGCCCGGTATGAGAAAAATGTGAGAAGTAAAATCTATCGATGAATGACCTCGTTACGTTTTTGGTGCGCATCCTATGTCGCGCAACTTTGACAAACAAAGATGACAGATTGACATTAATAACCATAAACCACTTGTCACGGTAATTAATAATGCAGACAATGTTGATTTAATTAATATTTAAAAAATGATAATAGTCTGATAATAATAATTACATAATTTATCAACATCCTAATGATATATTTATGCATATCTGAAATTGACTATTGTGAAAAGTTTAATGTAAAATATTTCGTCGATTAGTTATAATAAATGTATATGAAATGAAAAAATATATATATATTTATATATGTATATTATTTTCATTAATTTGTTAATTTTCCCTTTCATACAGTATCAATCTTTTTTAAGTTAAATAAACTCTTTTTGCGTCTGGTTAGACTATCGAACTTAAGGAGTAAACTCCAGTCGTGCGTCGAAGCTGACACACACAATTTTTTTTTTGAGTGTGTATGCTGTTGGTCGCAGATGACCTTTACAGCGTCACCGGGTTTGCGGACGGCGAGATCCTAAGGGGACCTCAAGCCGAGAATTGGCGAGTACCTCTAGAGGTATTCCAGGCGGATGGCATGTCCCCACGGGTGGAGGGGGGAAGTCTCCTCCCCGTCTGGAGCCTCTAGACCACACGAACCTGAGGGGGTGGAAGTTAGTGTGATTTTACTGCGGTCATTTAAACTGAACTAGGCTGATGAGCCGGTGTTCCAATTCAAGCGTAAATTCTCTACTATGTAAAATGCTCTACTCGTTTCTGTATTTTTTACGATTTATTTAATTCACCACAAGCATCGAGTAAAAGGCATGGAAATAACAAACTTAGAATTTTTATTTTTAAATAATTATAAAAAACCAACAAAATATGACTCACATTCACGAAAGGTTCCATACCGCTTTTTTCTGTCATTTTGTGTCAATCTCTAGAGTTTTTAGACCTAGGTCTAACAAAAAACTTTGAGTTATAATTTTTATTTTTAAGCATGTAACTGCTTGATGTTTTAATCTAAACAAAATATAACTAGAAAAAAATCCACGCGGACCAGGCAGCAGACGGGACTCGAACCCGCACCCTTCGCAATCCGGGCGAATGACTGACCAATTATGTGACCAAGTTCTTCTAGCCATCCTTAAGCTGCAAAGAAGTGCCATTTCTTCGCTCTGTAGGTAACCCACAATGTGAAATGAAAACTTTTACAAGTATTAAACATTTGAAAGAAGAAATAGAAATAAAAAAACTTTGAATTAATCACTTTCATTAATTGTACTCGATTTTTCTTTATACTTATATGTCTCTTTATTCCTGTAATAGAAATACACACTATGAAAATTTCAATACTATCTGTTATGTTATGTTCATGAGAATATATTGCTCGTTGACAGAAGCACGCACAGGCAAAGTAAGAGTACTAAAATGCTAAAATAAAAAATAAAATCAAAATAATTAGGCATCACAATAAATATAAACCTAATAGCGTTTCAACTTTCACAAAAACTTGTTTACAGCTCAGACTAAACTAACCGTTCTCATTTTATTTCTTATTTCGTACTTAGTTGTAATAACATCGAAAGTATTTATCGACTCAGAAGAAAGCTGCATTGTTGCAATAAAAATAGTAGGTTAGTACAGGCAACATCAAAACACATCAAGTCACCACAAGCCGTCAGGTTTTATCATTTTATTATGAATGTTATTTTAAGTAAGATAAAGCTCAAACTCAGTTGATGAAATTGATAGTTTTGAGTAACATAATCTCTGGCTGTATGTACGTTCAAGAGCAAGAGTTTAATATGAACGACCCATTGAATGAAGCATCGTTTCTGCTAACGGTACACTCACACACGCACGGGTCGATGCCCCCGCAACTGTGTGCAATGCAGGAGTTGCAAACACGTGGTCTGACTGACTTAGATCACAGGGCCAGGGCAAACATAATGGAAAAACTTCAGATTAAAGAGTTACTATACTTTTTGGACGTATGTATTCATATATTCGTGAGCTGCTATATTTATAAAACAAAGTCTCTGACATACCGTATACTCTGACATAAAGACTGTGTACTCCGATTTATTAAAGAGATAAAAAATATACACAATAACAGAGCATTTGAAATTCTTATTGTATTCTTTTTGCACTTATATAAAAGAAAGCATCTTAATTTACGAAGTTAATTTCGATTGCAATGTACACCAGCGGCGCCGGCTCATTACGTAAACAAACAACAAGCGAAACGGCCACCTTATCCGACGACACAGCGACCGTAGACTCGCGTCCAACCTGCCGGCATACTTTCCAAGTGTAAACAGTTACGCGCGCCTGCCGTTACCGCTGCAACCATCATCAATGAAACAAACCGGAGCGGAGTACATTCTCGAACGCTCGCGCGCCCCACGTCCACCGATCCTATATAAAGACCGAGCATCGCCTGCGCCACTCATAAGTATTACGAAAGCGCACAAGACTAACGAAGCGAACGATACAAACAATACTCAAAACAAACACAATGTACAAGTGTCTGATCCTAGTAGCAGTTCTGAGCACCGCGACCTGTGATGAAGCCAGGAAGCGCAGGGTCGAAGATCCTCTCGCCGCGTTCGACAGACATTTGACACACACCCTCGCGTACCACTACCTTTGGCCGTGGAGTCAACTCATGAAGGCGGCGGCGGTCATCGACGCCGAAGATCATTTGGAAGAACCCCAGATTATTTCAGATGCAAAGAGGTTCGAAATCAACTTGAACGTAAAGAGGTTTAAACCGGACGAATTGAGAGTCATGGTGAAGAACCGGTACATCATCGTCGAAGGGAAGCACAAGGTAACCAATGAGGACACCAGGTTTATGGCCAACCACTTCGTTCAACGGTTCGTGCTGCCTCCGGGAAGCAAACCGGAGGAAGTGAAAGCTATTCTGAACGAGAAAGGTGTGTTGAGCATTTCGGGACCGAAGCACGAGCTGCCACCGCCGCCTCCGATGATAGAAGTGCCAATCGAAGTATTAATACCTGAAAAGACGACGGAGAAAATCGAAGAGGTGGAAAAGGTCGAGCTAACGACCGAGAAGAAAGAGGTACCAGCGATCTCCACTTCCACAGACACTCCTTTGGAGCAACTGGAGCTGACTGAAGCGACGACACACATCGGGAAGATTAGAAAGAAGGAGTTGAAGACTACGCCTAAAGCGACGAAAGACAACGAAGTTACGAAGGGAGGTGAGGGGAACGGTTTGGACTACGCCCTGATAGAAGCTGATGAGTGAGCGTGTTGTGGTGCTATGTGTAAAAAAAGACTGGACAAAGCTTTAAATCGGCGGCTGTGAAGACTGTTGTGCCAGTGGGAACCGTTCGATAACCCCGGTCGCCCTGTGTGCCGTCGCTGAGATTTACGATGTTGTTTATTTGATGAATATTAAATGTTATTTATTGTAAGTAATCCCTCTGGTTTCATTTGGCATGAGTAACGCCCGGTAATATTACCGTTTTTATTACACCATAATGTTTATGATGATGGCTAACCCGCACGCGTTTTATTATGGCAGAGTGATTTGCTATGTTTATTAATAATTTAATGCTTATTTTGTTTGATGCTGCGAGCAATTTTCTGTCCATTAAATCTCGCAAAACTTTTGCATATTCAATAAGTACATAAAAACGAAAACGTGCAAAGTAGAGCATGCTTTGGTTTTTTTTCTTTGTAAATCCATCTTCGAGATTACAATATTAAGTAAAACTATTCCATTAGATATAACTTTCTTTGTTAAATAAATAGAAACTAAGAAAAACTCTTCTCTTAACATTTTCACTTTTCCAGTTCGAATAAAAATTATTATTAAAAAATTCTAAGAAATATTTCAGTACCAAAAGTTAGCCTGTATTTACAACACTTTACTAAAATATCAATTTAAAGCAAAATCAATTTTATAGCTTGCGCAGACAAGGGACTTGTTGACCGCGGAGGACTTTTGTCCGCCTTAATAAGTCGCCTACAACTGCAACGAGTAACGCACATGACGGATCAAATACCGCGGACATAAGGTCCCCCAAATTATATCGGATCGAATAGGACAAAAGTACGCAAAAGTCCACGAAGAAAAAAGAACATAAAAAAATCTAAATTCCATATCGTTTATTCAATCCAGTCTAGGCTGTTACAAGCACTTGTGAATGTCAAAAAGCTACGCCATCGGTTCGCAAATCTACGGCGAGAGACCTTGTACTGAGAAAAACCTGCAAGAAACTCAGCAAGGGCTGTTTTTTTCACCCTGTATTATATACAGTCGTCAAATTGAAAGATGACTTCAATATAAGATAACTCATGAAGTCACTTTCCATTACAAATGTAAAAGATATAAAAATTATGATTATAAAATTTTCAAAAATGTGTAAAATAATAACATAGTTTAGGGATTTTTAGGAATGCCGTGTCCTACTGTTTAGGCATAAATCTATATATATAAAACTCAAAGGTGACTGACTGACATAGTGATCTATCAACGCACAGCCCAAACCACTGGACGGATCGGGCTGAAATTTGGCATGCAGGTAGATGTTATGACGTAGGCATCCGCTAAGAAAGGATTTTGATCAATTCTACCCCCAAGGGGATAAAATACCGAAGCGAAGCGAGGGCGGGCCATTAGTATGTGTATATGTGACAAGAGGCGTCACTGCTTACAGCGGACTAGTCCGCGTCCGCGAGAATAATTTACCTAAGTAAATTGCGTAAAACCAGTGGCGCATGAAATCAATTGTAAATTAAAAAAAAAAGTAGAAAAAAGAACTCCTTTATAAGATGCATCAATAAAAGGGTATCTCGACAATGGCGAAATATTTGTTGAAGCAATTCTAAAACCTTTATAGATTTCATCATCAGAAATCAAAATAAAATAATCTTAGCGGATTTATCAAATAAAACTAGTTTTTACGGGTTAATGCACGAAACTTTATTTATTTATTGACGTTTCGTAGCCTTAACAGGCTACGTCGTCAGAATCAAACTTTTATTTAATTTTAACAACGAAGTGTTACCCCTAGCACGAACCAATATAGAATTCGTAACGTTTGCGAGTCCGAAATTTCATTTGCCAAATGTGTACTGATTTTTAGTTCTCTTTACGTACTTTGTGGCGCTGCTGATCAAGTTTCCATACAAAATTTGACATTGACATTTCGCAGTTGCAAACTATTCGAATTCATTCGTTCGTGCTAGGGGTACTACGCCGTAAGGCCTCAACCCCATACGCTTATAATAATAATTTAACATCCAAATTGCATAATATTTATACTATTTCAATGATTCACGATGCTTTATGTTAAACAAACAAACTATGTATATAAAGTTGAAGATTGCCGAAAAAATGACTCTTAATACATAAATAAATAATTTTATGTATTATTGGAGGGTAAGACAAAATAGGAGTAAAACCGAAATTTAAAAAAGACAAATTTTCTAATAATATCTTAAATTAGATAGAGATACATTAAAATAACACAAACTTAAAAACTATATAGCTTAACCTGCTTACTTAATTAAATTCTCCTATACTTGCTTATAGTCCTCAAACAACATAAAGAAATTCATTATGATCCAACAATTTGTAACAAACGCAGACAATATAAAGTTTGTAATCAAATACGCCTTTTTGAGTGTTCTGCAAAAAGATCGTATGCTTTCTATGGCCCTTACCTATATAATATTATAAACAAAATAATTATAATAATTACATCTATATAACTTAAACACAAGAAATTGTAATTTAACTCTTAAAAATGGCTACTTAACCTAAGTTACGATGAGACTGAAGAACTATTCTATATAATAGCATAACTACATAGTTGTTTGTGTAGATAGGTAATATTAATTGCAGTGAGGTAGATTATCTATATGTAAAATTTTAAATGTGTTGCACGGCATAAATATATACATATATTCTTTTTAAACTATTTTAAGTGGTATCTTTTGCAAGATCGAACGAATAAAGATTTTGTTATTATAATATACCAAGCCAGATAGTGGCCCAAGATCGATCTAAGTCGCGTATACGTATCATCATCATCTTTAGCCTATTAATGTCCCCACTGCTGGGGCACAGGCCTTCCCTATGGATGGAATAGGGAGATTGGGCCATGACCCACCACGCGGGCCCAGTGCGGATTGGTGAGTGCTAACGACTGCAGGTGCAGCCGGGACCATCGGCTTAACGTGCCTTCCGAAGCACGGAGGAGCTCGAGATAGTAAATTTTTGGTCACCCATCCAATGACCGACCACTGCGAAAGTTGCTCAACTGCAACGACCGCAGCCGAACGCGCTAACCACTGGCGCCATCGAGCTCCTCACGCGTATACGTATATGGGTTATTTATTATTTACTTAAAAAACATACACAATAACCAAGTATCGGATATCGTATTGTCTATTTTACAATTTATTGTAAGAAAATTATTGTTCTAAAATTTACAATTGCTCTTGTAAAAGTCTGTAAAGAATCTCAAATATAAATACAAAATGTTTGTTTCAAATACACAGTTACAAAATACTAACTTATTGCACAATATAGGGCGGTATCGAGCATAATTATTGCATTAACAAACTCCAAGAACACATGGTTACTTAACACTTCACTCGTAATCGGTGTAAAACAATGGAAAATTACACGGCAACAGCTAATACATTGCTGGTTTCGCAAATGAAAACCAGTTACATACTTTTTAGTAGCTAATACTATGATGGCGTAGCTTCTAGACATTCATATGTGCTTGTAACAGCCTAAACTGAATAAATGATTTTGATTGATTGATTGATTGTTCGTTCAAAGAGCTCGATGGTGAGGCTGGTTAGCGGTTTGGCTCCGATCGTTGAAGTTAAGCAACTTTCGCAGTGGTCGGTCATTGGATGGGTGACCAAAAATTTTCTATCTCGAGTTCCTCCTTGCTAAAAGAAAAAAAAGAGCGCAAGGTATTTGAAAACCTTAGGTGTTCGGAAATAGGAAAATAATATCGGAAGCGATAGCGACAGCCACAGCAATCCCGTTAGACGATTGGCCTCCCGTTTTATTGACTAACCAGCGGCCCGCCCTCGCTTCGCTTCGGTGTAGAGCTGAAGTGTAGACTACAGTTTTTGTTCTCAGGCTTGTATTATACACAATGACATTCATTATAGTTTACTACATACTATAATAGGTAGATTCGTTTTCAATGGCCTTTCAAGTCTTTTTTTTTGAGTGTGTATGCTGTTGGTCGCAGATGACCTTTACAGCGTCACCGGGGTTTATTCAAGTCCTGTAGAGCACGAGATCTCATGATTTGATTTTCCGACATCCGATGAAAATCAAACAGTTGGTCCGTCACAATATAACAATGTGTTACTAACTAACTAACTACCGTAGCGGTGACGGTCATAAAGTGTAACAATCAAGAAAGGCATCCCTGAATTAAGCCATAAAAACAAATTACCAATTTGTTGAGATTATTGCCGTCGCAACAAGCGAGCGAAGCAAGGCGGCGACATTGTATTTCACAGTGGAACATTAATTGTTTAACGGTGTGTTTTCGTATCTCTCAAATGATATACGGGTAGGTCGTAGACTTAGATTAAATTAAAAAAGGATCGTATAATGCGATTCAACTAAGGATAGGATCGATGGGGCGCCATATTGTGACGTCATAGCTGTCAATTCAAACGAAAAAGGTAGAGTGAGCAAAAAAGTTTTTATTTAATAATAATAATAAATATTTCCAACACTCACACCAATTAGCCTAGCCCCAAAGCAAGCACTGTAAGGCTTGTGTTATGGGATACTAGGGTAATGGATAGAATACATATACAGTACATATATAAGTATATTTATATAGAAATCCATATTAAACATCCATGACTGGAGTACTAATGCTCGTATTCATCACACAAGCATCTCTGCCCCCACCGGGATTAACCCGGGACCTCTCGAGTCGGCGACACCATGAAACCCAGCGTACAAACCACTCGGCCACGGAGGTTGTCAATCGTTTAATAAAAGTTCGTCGTCGTGTCGTGGAGTTCGTCGAAGGAGGTCGTTTAATAAAAGTTATTTACTAAGATTAAGTGAGAAAATACATCCGATTTTTAATAATATTTATTTATTAAGACTGTGCGAGAAAAAACATTAATCAGAATTAAGCTCTTCAATTCCGCTCATCTCTGCATTACCGCCGGAATAGTTGTGAATAATCATACAATATTACTAGGTCACATACGAACATGCATCCTATATGTAAACCAGTTTTAAATCGAGTTTCTGAACGCAACTTAAAGTGACATTTGGTTGACGATTTAGGTTATCAAACATTCATAGCCAAAGCTCAAGAAATAAAAATAAAATATCAATCAATATTAATTAACAATATTTGTTATTGTTTGTTTACAAATGTTTGGTTTTTATTCCATAATTAGCGGAGTGCTAAAAAAGGGTTCCCAGTTTTTTTTGCAACCCGTACTTTTCAAGCGACATTTGACAGATGGAGGTCATTGGCTTTCCTATTCTTATTTGAATCGCATTATAGACGATTTTTTTAAAGTAACTTGCTTCCACAAGTGACTTCCACGTTGTCGTTAAATTTTGAGAACCTAATATTTTTCTGTTCTAAATTTTAAATTCATAAATCAATGGGTACAAAAAAAATGACGGGGTGCACTCCGGGAGTGCCGGCAGAAGTGAAAACTTGAATGTTAACGTTGTGCATTTTTGATATTTTGGAATGGTTAGGGAATAGTTTTGCACTAATTGCTTTAATTATCAGTATAAAAGTAGTATCATGTATGTGGTAGAATAAAATATTTATTTATTGCGCTATCGTACACAAAAATGACAATTTATATTACATTAAAAAAGTTTATCTCTCAGAAAAATCAACTATTGTAAAGAAATGAACTTACATGAATCACATTTAAGCGCACCTAGCGACATCTATTGTAAAAAAATGCATCTTCTTCGCAATAATGCTGCCACGTGGACGTCCTAGATAAAGACTTATTATTATATAATACGATAAAATAAAATATTACTATGTTTCGTACAATATATTGAAAGTCCACAATCTTTCCAATTTTATTGTGTGTCATGATGCGAACAGCCCACGTGTTTAACCCCGCTAAAGAATTTTCACTTCAAAAAATCTTTAGTAAATTCTCGTTCCTTTCTTTTCCAATATTTTTTAAAACAAATTAAAATTTATCTTTTCAGAAAACGTTGCGATAAGCTCCGAACCCTGCATCATTATTGGGATATCTTAGTAAAATAAGTGTAACAATCTTTATTATCACCAAATTTCAAGTTCACAGCGTCATAGGTCAATAAGAAATCAAAAAATCTTCGGAACAATAATATGTAAAAAATTAAGTTGAAAATTTTGAAAAGTAAAAGAAAAAAAGAACTGATATTTTCAATACAGAGAATACTCGATAAAGTTATAATAGTGAAGTACGATGCTACATAAACTAAAAAACTTCATGTCGATTTTGTTAAAATAGTACTTTTAATTATCTACGGAAACTAATTATAGGCTTTAAAAACTAGCTGTAAGTTTCCTAAAAAAATAAAATTTATAAATAACGCTTTTAATGATTGTCTGAGATTTTCTTTATGATATCCTTTTCTTAATATTTTATTTGTTTCAATAATAACATGATGGAGCTCGATGGCGCCAGTGGTTAGCGCGTTCAGCTGCGGTCGTTGAAGTTGAGCAACTTTCGCAAAAATTTTTTTATAATATTTCATGTAGGTATTTACATCTGCATTTGGTACGGAACTTTTATGCAGACCGCGACGCCGATGCCACAAAATAGATTGCTCTTTTCTGTGGCGAAGCGAACCGAAGTGAAACTCACACTTGGCCAATTTTCCCTCAGCCTTTCACTGTGCATAAGCAACGAAACTGTTACTTGTAGAAAATATGACGGATGGCTTTTCCATTTGCAAAAAGCTTTTTTATTCATTCCGCTACAGGGATTATGGCGAAGTTCAAGCAGTTTGAACCTTTGTATTATGCATCGATGTTCTAGAGCCGTAACAAGGTCATAGTGGTTGATGGAAGGTGACCGCGAGGATGCCTGGGGCAGTTATCCAGTTCTATATGTACCTAACTAATCAATCTATTAAGCGTAATCTCTCTGGGAAACAGGGGGAGCGGTGAAGAACACTGCCTGTCTACTAGGGATGTCGAAAGTTGAAAAAAATATCGATATATCGATACATCGATATTTTAAAAAATATCAATATCGGCTTCGATATATCGCGAAAAAAACATCGATATATCGGGCCAATTTTCCCAAAAATATAATTAGGTCAGCCTAGCACAGTAATAAAAGTTCAATACAAATTATAATTAAAGAAAGAATTATCAAAGTACTAAATTGCCGCTACACTACATGACAGTACAGTATCTCACGAAATATGACACGCGGAACAATAATGGAATGAAAATTATCTCCCAAAAAATAGACCCTATTTTCGAATGATGAAAATGATTGCAGGGCCTCTCAAGTGCCATCTTTCGTAAACAAGACTAGACATTCACACACTTCCACATAATATAATGGAAATCAGCTCAACCAATTGACCAGCGAAACAGATTTACAAATAATAGACAATACCTAATACAACATAGATCATAGATATGTTGAATATCATTAATCTGAGATCCAGTTACGATTTTTCCAGATACGAATTTAGTTAGATCGTGATATGCCGCTTATAATTAAAAAAATATCGTTTTTGATACGAATTTCGATATTCGTTATTTTGTATCGATGTATCGATATATCGAATCAAAATATATCGGCAAAAAATATCGATATATCGAACAAAAAATATCGATATATCGACACATCGACATATTTTCAACAAGCCTACTGTCTACTGAATGAATGGCAAATTATTTAGGTGCTAGCAAACTCGTTGTGTTGCCCGCTACATATTATGAAAGGTAAACTTTTGAAGAGTTATACTAAGTTGATTTTACTTTGGCTTATAAAAAGAGGAAAATAAAAATAGGTTTTCCTCGGCTGGGAATCGAACCCGGTCCACCTGCGTAGAACATGGGTGATTTATTCAATAATAATTATTTTCATTTTTTATTATTAGCTAGGTAGGCACCTGTTGATAAGTGATGTTATCATATTCATCAAAAAATTACACAAAAAAATCTGAATGTTTTAGTCTTAAATGTTTTTTTTTCATAATAATTAAAACAAAATGGTTGTTTTATTATTGTCTACATGTTAAGGCATGAAATGAGACCTTTTTTATGAACACATGACATTAACACGACTAGTGGTGGTCGAATTTGTACGAGAACCCGGTTCTTGGTAACTAAAAAATCAAAATGGCGGCCAATTTACAACCGTGAGAGCAAAAACGATTTCAAACAGCAATTTGTCGATAAAAATGGCATATTTTATACCCAGTGTCGGGACAAACTGCTACTTCGAATGTTAGTTGAAATTAGGCACCAGTGGGGACATCAATGGGCTTGTGATGTGCGTTCAGTAGTTTTTACGTGATTGGGTAATAAACAAACAAACTTTCAAATGTGTAAGGAATGACTGATAACAATGCTGAACTGAGTCCTTTCTGGCCCAACTGTGAGTATACAGTTGTTTGTTGTTGTATATGTATGTTTTATATTGTACGTCATTAAACTTATTGTCTCTCTGTATATAATTAAGTATAAGTGGATCCAGTGGCGGGGCAAGACCTAAATTTGATGTGGGCAAGACAGATTTCGCGTGGCCCAGTTCTGTGGCCACCTGAAGACGGATTTTATAAAATAAAAATAAAAATTGTGGGTGTCAGCTCCGACGCACGACCGGAGTTTACATTCTAAAAACGATTGTCTTTGAACAGACACAAAACAAAATCAAGTCCGAAGAAGTCGGTTACAAGTAGAGATACCTCAGGAATCGTCCCATGGTTTCGACTATCATAGGTGCCATGTCACACATTTTATCATCCAACATCAGCGACATTCATCACATATTTTATTATGTATTTCTGGAAACACACAATTTCAAAAATATCACACACTAGTCATCATTTTGTAAATATGTATTATAATTCCATCTGTACTGAAAATCACTATTCCAGAGTGCTGGACACTTACCGGCATTTCTCTATATTCTGTTATTTATTTGTTTTCATTAATTTTGATCCGATTTTATCTATTTTTAGTTTATTTATTTTATTGACATTTGTGACAACTTAATGTTTTTTATCCGTTGCCATGGCTAAAAGTGAAAGGTGCGCACAAAAACGTAACGAGTTCATTAATGTCATTCATCGATAGATTTTACTCCTCACATTTTTCTCATACCGGACCTCTTATATATGCAAATCGATTCTTAAGGAGTAAACTCCAATGAAAAATCGCTTTTAAGCTATGCATAAAAATTTTTGACGCTCGAGGCCCCTTGTACCGAGAGGCCGTAGGCGGTGGCCCACGTCGCCCACGCCTTACGCCGCCTCTAAGTGGATCTGTCTGTTTCCATGACTGTTACGAATTAATTTAATTTTAATTTTTAAGCCTGTAACTGCTCGATGTTTAAATCTAAAGAAAATATTACTAGAAAAAATTCCACGCGGACCAGGCAGCAGACGGGACTCGAACCCGCACCCTTCGCAATCCGGGCGAATGCACTGACCAATTATGCTACCGCGGCCCTCACAGACCGCGTCGAAATTCCTCTAGCCATTCTTAAGCTGCAAGGTAAATACTTGTAACAGTATTCATTTGACATTATGGGTTACCTATAATGCGAAGAGATGGCGCTGGCAGCGCTTTAAAAAAATTATAACTTAAGAGCTGTTGTGTAACCCAAATAAAGGACATCGACGAAATCGGCCCTAGCATGCCCAAAAGAATGTCCTTCACTATTATTTTTTTAACTTATTAGCAATTAATCATTGTAAACGGACAACCTGTTTAAGAAAATAAAAAATAAAAGTTCTGTTACTAGATACTACAGTCTGTTCATCCAACTTGGCACTCCTTTTTATTGAAAATACAGAATTAAAAATCAACTGATAACTAGATTCAATAGGATTCAGTCTATAATAACGATTTATTTTACTAGTTTATTGGCTTCGTTAATATTTTATTATTAAACGGGTGATTCTGTTAAAAAGTTGTGCCAAGATTGTTTACCTTAATAAATGCAATATAGGCGACCATAAAAATAGAACTAGGTACCTTAGTCAATAATACTTATTGCTAGTATTTATATTATATTTATAAAAAGATTATTTCTGAAATTATTTAAAGATAGTTTATACTCCCATCCCATGTAATATCTGTTTATTTTTATGAAAATCATATTGATAACAAGTTACATACCTAATTACCGATAGTAAAATATAGAAACAGGTAAATGGAAAGACTGAACATTTCATTTGAAAAGAAATCTATTATTACCTACTACAGGTAGGTATAGGTATCATAGGTGCCAACTGACAACACTCATAAATCAATATTAATATATTAAGCATTTATTATTTTTATTATTAATTGCATTTTATGTTCATTTAATGCATATTATTTAAGTGCTTACATAGAGGTAAAAACTGAATCTATTCAGAATATATAAAGTGTACATCTTTTACGATTAAGTATAATAATTATAACCTCAAAATCTAATACATTCTGTAGTGGGCCACGGTTCCTCAAGTTGTCCGTATCTCAACAAATGCTTAATTATAGTTTATGAATGATTCCGAACACAACTAGCATTTTCTCATTGCTGGGCGTTATAGGGCATTCAATGTATGGGGAACGAGCAATGTCCTTTATTTTCCAGTTGATAGATAATTCACTTTCTTTGCGATAAAAATACCAGTCCTATTAAGAATCTCCTCCTTTTTTTTATGTTATAGGGGGCATACGAGCAGACGGCTCACCTGATGGTAAGTGATTACCGTCGCCCATGAACACTTGCAACACCAGGAGTATCACAAATACGATGCCGGCCTTTAAGGAAGGAGTACTCTCTTTTTTTGAAGGTTTTTGTGTCGTATTGGTCCGGAAACACTGCTGGCGATAATATATTCCACAGTTTTGTCGTACGTGGTAAAAAATTTCGACAAAAACGAACGGTTGTGGATAGCCACGCATCAAGATGATGGGGATGAAATTTTTGTCGCGATGTACGATGGCGAAATGCAGCAGCTGGAATTAATCCGAACAATTCCTCAGAACACTCCCCGTGATAAATGCGATAGAAGATGCAGAGCGAAGCTACATCCCTACGCAAAGTCAAAGGATCAAGCTGATCGGAAAGGTCCTGGTCGTCGACGATTCGAGCCGCTCGGCGCTGGATGCGATCTAAAGGGAGAAGCTGGTAAAATTGAGGTCGGTTAAAATGATTAAGACAACGCGTCATATCGACAAGTATTTAAATTGACATAGCTGAGTGCTGCCGTTAATAATTTGAAATTCTCAGGTGAGATAACATAATAGTAATATAAGTTATTTACGGGATTGTTACCATGTACCTTGTTTTTAGCGAGTTTCCAGTTTTCAGTTGCTCCGTGATCATGGCGCTTGCAACAGTGCCGAAATATCGGAAACTCGCTAAAAACAAGGTACATGGTAACAATCCCGTAAATAACTTATGTTACTATAATGTTAGTGACCATGAAAGTTTAAAACAATATGAAATTAAAGTTTTAGTAGACACCGAATAAATAACGTTCTTTATTATTTATAAAAGAACCTATGGATAGTATAAAATAAAAATGAAAATCCGAATAGTGGGAAATTATAATCTTAAAAATACAAATTACGTTTTTCAATAAATACTTATATTATAATTTAATCAACTAGCTTAGTTACTTATTTATTACTTAATTATAATTCTTATATTATTATTCAAAGATTTTATATTATTTGACTAGTAATTAAAAATACATTGCAAGATGCATAAACACCAACTCATCAATCAATTACAAATAAGTTCCTTCAAGCTCTCTTATAATTTTTCACCGAATATGATCCGTCGGCGTCGTAAATCCGTTTTTTGTCATCCAGCTCATACTCGCCGAACGATGGTTTGCCGTATCCGTGATAGGGTTGATCATATCCGTGATACGGCTCGTATCCGTGATGATCGAACCCTTCGAATCCGTGATCGTGGTAACTGTGATGGATCGGCTCAGGTTCAATGTACTCCACGTGTTCCTTCTTTTGTTTTATATAGTGTATGAACCACAATGCGAAGTGCCAGCCCTTTGATAGAAGAACGAAGAAAATTATTCCGTAAACTATCTTCAAGATAAAGAGTTTTGTTGCGGCCACGTAGAAGAAATGTACTGTGAACAAGACAACGATACAATATTACAAAAAAAGTCATTAATTAAAATTGTCATCGAAATTTTGAGAGCTTCTACTTTAAGTTAGAGTAGAATGGATGATAAGATGACGTAATATCGAAAACAAATTTAAGAGCAGGACCCTAAACTTAGCAGAAAAAAATAGAAAAACAACCGAGATACCGGACAGGGTAAAAGTACGCGGATATCCCCGAATATATCTAAATAATGTAATGGAAGGTGACTTCAGAATTATCTCTGAAGTCATTAATCAACCTGACGACTCTGTATATAATAATACAGGGAGAAAAAAACAGCCCTTGCTGTGTTTCTTGCTGGTTCTTAACAAGGTCTCCCGCCGCACACTGGCCCGGATTTTGAAAAAGTAGACATTGGAAATATACGGATTTAAAAATACTATTAGATAGTACTAATGAAACAGAACAATGAATGTTATATGCAACTTCTCATATAAATGCACCATTCACATATAAAAAAATATTGAAAAAAAATGTATGAAAGATAAACCTTTTTATTTTTTTTCTCAAGACTATCATGAGCTGTCAAAGTATAAGTAATACAGTGATTTAGAACTACATTTTTTAACACATATCAATTAAAATATTTTGCGGTCACGCGCGGCTTTGCCTTTAAATTTTTTCTCGTGTTTTCGGTTGATCAAATGTAGAATTCATAAAGTAGATGATATTAATGTATTTTTTTTAATCTCGGACAGAAGCACACTACTTATTGAATTCATACAATAAATTTACAGATATGAAATTTATCAATGCTACAATTTCAACGTTTGCGTCCAAATATTAAAATATCCATAGAAATTAATGATAAAAATGAAAAAAACACAAGAAAAATAGTAAAATATTTGAATTTTGGATCCCCTTCAAAGGCAAAGCCGCGCGCGACCGCAAAATATTTTCATTGATATATGTTAAGAAAATGTAGTTCTAAATCACTGTATTGGTTATACTTTGACAGCTCATGGCAGTCTAGAGAAAAAAAAAAAGTTTTATCTCCCATACATTTTTCTTTTCAATATATTTAATCTGGAACAACGGAACCAAAGCGCGATTCAGAAGACTACAACGCCATCTCTTGACCATTGGTGTAGTAGAACCAAAAACCACATCTTTATGTTTGAAGTTATACTTCTTTAGGCGCGTTATGAAAAAATGATGAGAGTGAAATTTTAAGATGCGCGCGCATCACTGTAACACAAAATTTTAACAGCATGCGTTACTTTTGTGTTTACCGCACATTAAGAAAATCTACCAACAAAATAGAAATAGAATCTCTATTTAGTGGGTGCTAACGACTGCATTGTGAAGGCCTATCAAAAGTATTTATTAATCTGGAACAACGGAACCAAAGCGCGATTCAGGTGACTACAGCGCCATCTCTTGACCATTGGTGTAGTAGAACCAAAAACCACATCTTAATTTTTTGTAATAAAGTAACAGTTATAGGTATTCATATTTATAATATTTATCCACATGTTTCTAGTTTGTATATTCGGAATACGTGTTTGAGTTTCATACAAGTGCAAATCACATATGTTCTAATAAATTATATTCTGTAGCTTTTTTAATTGAATATTTTGATTATTTATTTATTTTTTCAAATTAAAACTGAACTTTATTGACTGTGTCCTTTTCCAGACTTTTTATTAATTTATTGTAATTAATTATTTGCATGCAATTAAAAACTAATTTTAAACGATGCCAAAGAAGGATAACTTCTCACGCGCCTACATAAGTACACGCACCCATTTTTTATATATGAATGACGCATTTTTATGAAAAGTTGCACGTAACATTTATTGTTCTGTTTCATTAGTACTATCTAATAGTATTTTTAAAATTCGTAAATTTCCAATGTTCAATGTTTTTTTTCAAACTCCGGGCCCGTGTGCGCCGTAGCTTAGCAAGCCGATGGCGTGGCTTCTCGACTTTCACAAGTGCTTGTAACAGTCTAGACTGAATTTTAGGTCTGAAGTCTAGGTTTTTGATTCGATTTTGATTTTGAATAGAAATCATTTGACTAGGCGCAGCAACAGCCACAGCGAAATTAGTTCGCGTTTGCGCGCTAGATCTGATTTAAAGGAATGGACCAACAATTCTAATTTAAAACCATAAAATCTCTTTTTCTTAAGCTTCAGCTTAATTACAAAGTAACGTAATCTGAGCGAGAAGCTCGATGGCGCGGGTGGTTAGCGCGTTCGGCTGCAATCGTTGAAGTTAAGCATCTTTCGCAGTGGTCTGTCATTGGATGCGTGACCTAAAATCTTCCATCTCAAGTTCCTCCGTGCTTTTGAAGGCACGTTAAGCCGTTGGTCCCGGTTGCATCTGCAGTCGTTAGCACCCACCAATCCGCACTGGGCCCGCGTGGTGTATCTTTTTTTGAGTGTGTATGCTGTTGATCGCAGATGACTTTTACAGCGTCCCCGGGTTTGGGGAAGGCGAGAGCCTTAAGGGACCTCAAGTCGAGAATTGCTGAGTGCCTCTAGAGGTATTCCAGGCGGATGGCATCTGAACCTGAGGGGGTCGGCTCAACTAGAGGGCGTCTCTGAGACTCGGACCTCGGCTCTAGTTAGCCGTTGTCGTGGGGGGCTGGGAAAAACGCCCAGGTACGTACCTGTACCTGGTATAGCATGTCGTGTGCAGACCGGGTCTTCGCACTCTTATCCTACGGGTGCGGTGTCTGCCTAATGCTAAGCTAGTGTGCAAGAATGCTAGCTGTGTAGTGTCGGTGTTTGTGGCCTGTGTGGGAGGAGTCGGAGGTGTGTTGGCGCGGGTGATTTCGTTGTCGGGTTACTCTAAGACGTGCCTAGGGCGACGGAATCGGAGGGACCTACGATTGGAGGACAGGAGAGAAGACGTGTGATGGCTAGAGACTTTGACTACTAAGGGGTTCGGATGATGCGCGGTTTTATCGACGTAACGCGTAGTGGGGCATGGCCCAATCTCTCTATTCCATACATAAGGAAGGCCTGTGCCCCAGCAGTGGGGATATAAATAGGCTGAGGATGATGTTATCTGAGCAAAGGAATTTACTTCGCTGCGCTTTTCAAAATTTTCTGGTGACAAATTTTCGTACATTGTGTGCGTTCAGTCCTCGACAACTCCTCGGCAGACATTTTTTTGGAGTCCTTCGCCTGTGCAGGCCGTGATAGGATAATGTTGTTGTAAGTCTGTTTGTCTGTCTGTCAAAACCCTTTATCTTGGGAACGCGAAAGGTATTGAAATTTTAACCATTTACTCCCTTGGAGCTGTGAAAAGATCAAACTTCTAAATTAACGCATATAAAAGTTACGGACATTTATGTTTCGTACCAATAAACTTGTACGGAACCCACGTTGGTCAGGCGCCACTCGCACTTGTACGGATATTTTTTGAAAAATTTTGCGGGGTTTCTTTCGACAAAGTAAATAGATAGATAGATAAACACTTTATTAATCACACATACACAATTAAAGGGTTTACAAAACAGATAGTAAACTATGGTGGGTAAAGGCGGTCTTATCGCTAAAAGCGATCTCTTCCAGACAACCGTTAAGTCGAAGGATAGTTTAATAGAGATAGAAGAGTAATGTGCCAGCAAAATATAAAACAAAATAAAATATTAATAACAATACATATATTATGTAAAATACATACAAAACATAAAACCTACATATATATATATAAATAAGAATATACTATGCATATAGGTACTGATATAAATATAACATAATATTAATAGAATAATATATACATATGTATATGTATAGTGTATATACACTACACATATAAGTTATATGTTGCAAACTAGGACCTTGATAAAAGATGGTCATGAAGCTTGTTCTTGAAAATTGCAAGTGATGCCGAGTGACGGACTTCTGATGGAAGGTTATCCCACAAGATTGCAGCCTTAACAGTGAATGAATCTGTCTAGTACCCATTGGACCCTCAAGATTCGACCCAAAAGCAAAAAGTGCCCATTGGACCTCTTTTCTGGTGTCCATTGGACCTTCTTAAAACATTTTATATTCAATGTGCCCATTGGACCTGTTTTCTGGTACCCATTGGACCTCCTTAAAAAAATATATTCAGTGTGCCCATTGGACCTCTTTTTAATCCCCAAAGTATCCAGATCGAGTAAATGGAGTCCTAAATAAATTGTCCTAAGTAGTTAAGCAACTAATTAATTACACACCTATTTTCCTTGACGGTTTAAGAAGCTCACAAGCCAATTCGGCGCACCTTCTTTGTAAGGCAACCCGGGAGGGTATTTACTATTAAAGTCCCCGTAGTGGGAATATGGGGAAGCAACATCCTTGTATTGTGGCCAAACATCTGGGACATATTTAGCAATTGCATAAGCCCATGCCATCACAACCAGAGATTTCATACCGACGATTAGAAGAGCGATGCCAAGGAATATTTTGTAAAGGCCAACTTTCACGGCATAGAGAATTGCCAAATTGGCTGCAACAGATAAACACGCATATTATTTACCTGGCCTCGCTTTTGCGATAACAACTTTTCCACTGTAATGAGTAAAACAGTAATTTGCGATAGATAGATAGATAAAACTTTATTCACACCAACATGCACACATACAAAATTGAATACAAAGGACAATGTTAAAATTGGCCTAAGAACCAACACCAATTTGGCATTTATGATAATTATTAGTATATTTTTTGCGATAATGATCAGTATTTAGATTGTGACGGACACTTCCAGTTAAGTAAGCTTAATTAAATAGTTAAAAAAAATCTGAGACAATAAATACCATTTTATGTGTATAATCTATGGCAGCGCTGCAAACAAAACACTCTTTCTTCCTAATGCCGGCACTTCACCTGGCTATTCGTATTTGCTATTTTAAAACATGACATCAGTCTGTCCTAATAGTTATTCTTTAAAATCGCACCGAATAAAATGAATTAGTTGTAATATTAATTCACTTAATACTGAGTTCATACTAAATTCGTAGGTTGATCTATGTTTCATTGAATATTAAACATAACCTCAAAAAAAATAGTTTTCCTAATAATTTAAGTTCTCAGAAGTGTCCGTCAATAATCTTTGTTTTTACAGCCATTTACTTACGATTTTGAACCTAGAAAATAATATTACATGATTGTTGGTTCTTAGGCTAACTATGTATGGACGCTGAACAATGTCCTTTGCAATTATATAAATCCTTTAAAAATATAACAAATTATATTTATACAAAAATACTGATATTTTCGTGTGCAGCAGCGATGCGAATGGGCGAAAACTCAGCGTAACATTTACTCCGAGAGTAAATCGCTGATTTTCAGTTCTGACCCATAAAGATGAGGTCACGCAATTAAATGTCAGATTAAAATTCACAATACAATAAACGAAATTTCAAATTAAATTAAATACAAAATTTAATTAAACATTCATTGGACATATAATTGTATGGTACTTTACATAAACATAAAAACAAAGAAAACAAAATTGATAAATTGATCAGTGAGTAAATATTTATAATTTTTATTTCATTTATATAATACTTTTCTTGTAGTTCAGACAAAAGGACACCCGCATTTTGTGCCAAAGTTGTATACTTTTTTATTTTTTTTATTTGTGTTTCATAATCGGGTAACGTAGTCTGACAATATTTGTCATCAACAGCTAGCTGTTAATGTCAAATACGTAGGTTTGTCAATATAACCTCTATATGTAGCCGGGGCGTCAAGAGAAATATCGGATAAAAAGGCAATCACAGCAGAGAACATTCACAATCACAGTACGCGGGAGCGGATGCGAAATGCGAAGGATTTTTTTGTTTGTATTTTAGGATTGTCAAATTGACATTTGGTTTTTTATTTAGAATAAGCAAAGGAATCATGGTTTTTACAGTCACTTGAGTAATATTTTGAAGTAAAATTCTGTCCCTTGAAGATTTAGGGTTTCCATATCAAAAAATATTAATCATTATATAACTTCTTTCCACGATTCACTAAAAATAAGGCAAAAGTAATTTTATGTAGCAAATAATTTTGGCTTTATTTTGAGACCAAATTCAACTGTATACAAGTTTACCATTTTTTGTATGAAAAGTGCCGGGTCTCCTTTTACAAGCAAACATGAAACAAGCCTGTTTCTGTCAACAAAATATGTAGTGCAATTTCACATAAAGAATAAAATTACGATTCTCGCTGCGCAGGCACATTGAAATTTGCTGCGCCTGGTATAAAGAAATGTTTTTACCTACAAGTACTTGACATTTCGAATATGAGGCCTACTCTATTTCAACGAAAAACGAAATTTCGATCGCATCTCTGTTTCTATTTCGTTACGAAAATTTGTTCGTCCGAAAATAGTTTGACATTTAAATTCTCTTAGCCTACTCTAATTCACTTTTGAACTAAAAGTTGAATTTGATAGATAATTAAATAAAACTAGTTTTTACGGGTTAATGCACGAAACTTTATTTATTTATTGACGCATCGTATAACCCGTAAAAACTAGTTTTATTTAATGAGTGATGTGCGTGAAAACCTAAGAAACAAATATTGATAGATAATTGTTTGAAATTTTAACCTCAACTTGACGAAATGAAAAGTGTTACCTTTTCATTTTCGTTTTGAGATTTTTATTTAAATTAAACCTAAATTTACTACTACAGTATTTTTAATTAAGGCTGCTTAGCGTGCGGAACATTTTTTAGTATGAAAAATTTACAAATAAATCAAAATTTTGTTTATTATTGTATTGTCAATACTTCAAAGTGTTACACGACAAATTTATGTTAACATACATTCGATTGCATAAACTCTACAAATGAGTCGGCTAACACTGTGAAAAGAGGTCATTTTAATGTAATCAAAAATTTTGTCATAAAGTAATATTGTTTTGAAGTAAAAAACGTTATCTAAAAAGTGTAGATAAAAAGAACTCACAAACATAACTCATTCCATTCGTTCACGATAATTGTCTGTGATTCCGAACTTTATGTGCGTGTTCGAAGATGAAATAGAGTAGAGTCACTGGCGAAATTTCGTTTAAAATTCGTTCGTTGTCGAAATTTCGGTTCGGAGAGAGAGATAAGAGCTCCTGGTCTGTGTTACGGAAGAAAAAACTAATCAGGAGAGACTGTAATAAAATGAAGTCGCATCTCGGTATATTCCATTCATTGCGTATTTTTACTCGAGGATTTATCAAGATGGACTCGCAGAGGATTTAGACTCCATTCAGATATTTCAATACGACCGGACGTTCAGCGCAAGGCTGGTTGGCTGTATGCACCTCCTTGATGGTATTAAGGATTGGTTTCAATGCTTTTCCATTTTGAACGTCGCGAATAAAGTCCATTAGTAACTTCCTAGCTTAACGAATCCATTCTGTGTTTCAATCGAGGACAAAACATTTTTTAACAATACTACATCTAACATTACGTTTCTATGAAAGAAACAAGAGCACTAAAAAGTTAAAAAATAATACAGGTTCTCAGTACATAGTAATTCGGATCTATCAATTTGATGACACCGACCCCAAAATATAAATTTGATTTTAAATGTACTTTAGATATAAGTAAAGAGTAAGTATGTATTATTTCTTAGTTATAAATTTCTTTTTTGTTAACCTCTTCTCATAAGTTTTATTTTATTAAATACAATTTTATCTTAAGCTTTTTATAAGTTTATTAGCTGACCCAGCGAACTTCGTACCGCCATAAAAATAGAGTCTGATGGTAGAATGGTGAAAATTTAGGGTGGACCTATGTATTTTTAAATGCCAAACAATACAAAAGAGAAATCCCAAGAAATAAAAAAAAATATGTTAGGGGTGGACAACCCTTAACACTTAGGGGTATGAAAAATAGATAGTAGCCGATTCTCAGACCTACTGAATATGCATATAAAATTTCATAAAAATCGGTCAAGCCGTTTCGGAGGAGTATGGTAACTAACATTGTGACACGAGAATTTTATTTTTAAGATGAGGCAGAGCAACGTCAACTTATATCCTTACAAATGTTCTGTTTTGATCCTACGAAGAGTTCCGTTCCACATATCTGAAGTCCTTAATCAGATAATGACTTTTTTATGGGACCACAGCCTGGGTACATACTACTTTTCAGAAATATGAAAAGCGGCCCATAATTGATGGATAAGAAACATAAAACATAGGTACAGACGAATTGGGAACCTCCCCGTTTTTAAAGTTGGTTTAAAATTGTCTGGCAAACTGCCGAGTGGTCTTGAAAATGATTTCTTTAATTTTTCTAAGCATTTTTACATTATTCATAGTTTTTTAATTCACATCAAATATCTATAATTGATTGAATTACTATCGATCATACGAATGGAAATTTTCTGAAATATTTAATTTCGTATGATTCCTATGAATTCACCTTGTGCTATTACGTAGAATTTTATCAATAATATTAAATATTATTTGAATAAAGTGCAGTTCATTCCTTTAGTAATTACTTTTAAAATTAATCGTCTAATATTCTCATGAGCCTATTATTTTAAAATAGCTTTGTAAGCTTCGCCTCTTTTAAATTACCAAGAACCCTATTGAGCAAATCCGATATTCTAATTACACTCATAAAATTATGTTCACAAGTTCGATTCAATGCTTTATTGTTGCTTAAAATACAAAGCGTTAGTCAAATACGACTTAAATCTACAAAAGGTAACTACGGAGATATTATGAATAAGGAGTACTTACTGAGTAGCGCGTATTTCGCTTTGCCTCTTGCCTCTGTAATTTGATTCTTCTCTGAACATTCGACGGAGCTCACAATGATCGCAACTAGAACGATCAAAGAGTCCGCATGAAACAACCTTCTCGCAATCGCCTTCATGGTGACGAAATTTTAAAAAAAGAAGAGTCCTTTTTCTTTTTTTTTTTTACTTTAGTCTATGCACAAAGTTTGTGTTAGATTTTCGAACGCGGATTCCACAGATGAGCGCTTCATAACTGTCAATGATGAAATGGCGCCTTACGGGTTCGGTTTTAGTTGTAAGTTAGCTCGTTTTAAAGTGTTAATCACAGTGACAATAAGGAGTCAACGAAAGCGAGCTGACACTGAATCATAGTTACGTATTATGAGTAAATTTTCACGTACCTACAGCAAACTGAAGAAAGTCGTAAGGAAAGTTATGAAATGTTTAGAGAAAAATGCGGTTATTAGCATGTTGTTATGACGTTGAATGTGTTAAACTTGTTGAAGTTGTAAACGTTTTGTTGACAATAAGAAAATTATTATTTTTATTTTTAAGCATATAATTGCTTGATGTTAAAATCTAAAGAAAATATAACTGGAAAAAATTAAACGCGGACCAGGCAGCAGACGGGACTCAAACCCGCACCCTTCGCAATCCGGGCGAATGTACTGACCACTGAATTTCAAATGTTTAATACTTGTAAAAGTATTAATTTGACATTATGGGATACCTATAATGCGCAGAGATGGCGCAGAGATTAAGAATGGCTAGAAGAATTTAGACGGTAGCATAATTAGTCAGTGCATTCGCCCGGATAGCGAAGGGTGCGGGTTCGAGTCCCGTCCCGAGTTCTGGTCCGCGTGGAATATTTTTTAAAGATATAGTTATTTTCTTTAAATAAGAAAATTATTTAATATATTTACTCGCCTGCATTGCGCGATCTAAAAGTTCAATTTCAACAAAAACGTCACGAATTAATATAAAATTTATTAGTAAAATTCTGTCCAAAAAATGTTCTATGAAATAGTTAGTGTGCGTAAAAATAATTGTAAGAAATAAATACTTACTCACTCTGATTGAATTATGATTTCACCTCTGACAGACGTATTGAAACAATCTGTAACAGATTTCTATCAGCTGCTTCCTCCCTTGGCGATTAGTTTCGTAGATGGCGTCGATGGACATAGTGTTTCTTATAATTTGATATTAAATGGGTATTACTCATTTTTCATAACAGTAATATTGTACCTATCTAATGCCGCTTCCTATATACTACTTAAAATGTTAACTATAAAATTAATTGTAACTACATATTTATATTCTAGATGATGTAATGGAAAGTGACTTCAGACGTATTTCTGAAGTAATTTTTCAACTTGACGACACTGTATATAACAATACAGGGAGAAAAAAACAGCCCTTGCTGAGTTTCTTGCCGGTTCTTCTCAGTACAAGGTCTCCCGCCGTAGTTTTGCGAACCGATGGCGTAGCTTCTTGACCTTCACAAGTGCTTGTAACAGCCTAGACTGAATAAATGACATTTCATTTCATCTACGCCATCTTTCGGATTAACCTCGATGGTAAATCCGTGAAAAAAGGCGTCGCGATCCACTTTAGCACGACACCGCGGAGGAGATGGAGAAATTTGGACCAGGCCATCCCTAATTATTTGACCAGATCATCCCCTGAAAGCTATCTCGCTTAGGCTACTTATATTCCACTGTACAGTAAAAACTCTTTTTTTTTTTTTAAGTAGAAGAACTCGATAACGCACTTGTTTAGCGCGTTAGGCTGCGATCGTTGAAGTTAAGCAACTTCCGGAGTGGTCGGTAATTGGATGGGTGGCCAAAGATATACTACCTTGAGCTCCTCCGTGCTTCGAACGTTAAGCCGTTGCTCCCGGCTGCATCTGCAGTTGTTAGCACCCGCCAATCCGCACTGGGCCCGCGTGGTGGGTCATGGCCCAATCTCCCTATTCCATCCATAGGGAAGGCCTGTGCCCCAGCAGTGGGGACATTAATAGGCTGATGATGATGATGATGATGATCCCAAATTATTTGACCTGATCATCCCCTGAGAGGGGGTCACTTAGGCCATTTATATTCCACTTTACTATAAAAACTCTTTATTTAAAAATAGAGGACCTCAATGATGCAGTTGGTTAGCGCGTTCGGCTGCGATCGTTGAAGTTAAGCAACTTTCGGAGTGGTCGGTAATTGGATGGGTGACCAAAAATTTACTATCTCGAGCTCCTCCGTACTTCGGAAGGCACGTTAAGCCGTTGGTCCCGGCTGCTTCTGCAGTCGTTAGCACCCACCAATCCGCACTGGGCCCGCGTGGTGGGTCATGGCCCAATCTCCCTATTCCATCCATAGGGAAGGCCTGTGCCCCAGCAGTGGGGACATTAATAGGCTGATGATAATTTAAAAGTAAATCATTTATATCAGTAACAGCAAATACCGTAACACTTCCATTGAAGTTATTTAGATAATGTCTTTTAAAACTTGTAATATCCTGAAATAATTGTTTAGTTGTTATCAATGTCTTCAGCTAAGATGCGTTATTTTTATGATCTATCCCAACAATGTGATATCCTTAAACTATAATTCGAAGATTGCTCTAAAATGTGTCGCAATCATCGTTAAATTCGGTAATAATGAGTTCGTTTTACGGGTCACACGACGCGGCTTCAATAGTGTAGGGACATAAATGATTGAATTATCGATAGCTTGTAAAATATTTTATTTATTTGTTTAATCATGGATATATATTTTTTTCATCTTTTAATACCTTGCCAACCTGTAAACATCAGGTTGTTGGTAAGCCAATGCTCATTTCCCGTACAGTATCAAGTTAAAATAATACTATCTATACTTATAATAAATCTGTAGAGAGGTCAATTCTGTACATGAAATATATTTTCAAAATAACTATCAGGGGGTGATTACTGATCGATACTGATGCCAAAAATGCAATCAGTAAAATTTTTGTCTGTCTGTCTGTCTGTGTGTATGTTCCTTATAGAAACAAAAACTACTCGACGGATGTTAACGAAACTTGGTACAATTATTCTTCATGCTCCTGGGCAGGTTATAGTATACTTTTTATCACGCTACAATCAATAGCAGCAGAGTAGTGAAGGGAAATGTTGGGAAAACGGGAGAAGTTACTCCATTTTTAAGCTTCCGTCGCGTGTGCAGCCTTAGTGGTTAAAGTTACATAGAAATTATGTATGATGGAAATATTCTACATAAAATTGTCTAAAAAATATCCCGCAACAGCATATGTCTATCTTTTATGGTTGACTCACAATAACACGTGTAATTATATAAATAAAGTCATTGTTTATAGCACAAGCCTGAGAACAAAAACTATAGTTTACACTACAGCTCTACACCGAAGCGAAGCGAGGGCGGGCCACTAGTTTTGAATAAACTTACAAATAATATTAAATACTAATAATAATATTTAATACGTTGTCACCGTCTTACTGTGGCCACAATTCCAACGCGAACAAAGAAATTTGGTGATTCATTTCTTTGTCGCACTATCCGTGAATGGAATGCTCTGCCCGCTTACGTGTTCCCTCCCTCTTACAACCTGGGATCCTTTAAAAGAGGCGTGAAGAAGCAACATGCAGGATGAGGATGGCTGGTGTGGCAGGTAGAACTGCTGTATCAGCTATCTTCGCGTCTGGACTTCACTTTCACTTAACATCAGGTGGGGTGGAGTCATTTGTCGGACCTATCTATAAAAAAAAACGTACTTCAAACATATGTCTAAGTTATCTTTAAGTGACTATCTGTTGCAAATACATAATTTACGCATCAGTCAAAAAAGTTTAATTATGCTTGCGATTTGAAAAAAATAAATTCTGCCTTAAATTGTAACAATTTTTGTTATCACCGGCTATTTCAGGGCTTACATGAGACTCGAAACTTATTTAATTTATAATCAGGGCGCCGTGATACTGTAATTTGAGGGAGATAAATGAAAATGTCTAAAACCGCAGTGAACAAGATATTATATTGTCAAAAAAAAGATTCAGATCTTATTTCATCATGGTTAAAACTTAATACTAGTCACATTCAACTTAATAAATACATAGCTATATTTCCTCAAAGATTTTTCTTTTGATTTAAAGATATTCATACATTCAAGATCATGTGCTAATACAGTAATACTCAATTTAAGTTTCTTATATAAACAAATTATTAAACAAGTTATAAAATATTAAGTTTTGGAAATTTAACAATAAAAATTTGTTATGTTTTTATAATGGCTTTACAGTTTACCAATACAAATCCTTTATCACAGAAATTGTTCTCCGGAGTATGCACTGGTTAAATATCAAGAAGTTATAAGTTTTACTTAGCTTGGCAAGATCATGGGAGCATCAGGATGACTCAAATGTCCTCAGGGATGAAGCAGGACTTGCTGTCATCACGTGAACCCGTCACTTTTTGCTCAAGAAAGCTTCACAGGCTCATATATATATATATTTCCAAGGAGATTCCAATCAGGATCAAGTAATTGTGATTATTACTGTTATTAATTAGCCAAATTAATGGACCTAGAACCAATTACACATTTTTCTATAATTCAATAAAAAAAACTAACTGGACCTACAGCCTAACGAATCAAATGTATTGAACTTACCCGTTAATCCGGGGAGAAATATCAAGTAAATAATGCACTGACTACCACTGCTAGTCTTAATGCTATTTTCTAAGTATGGTCTTCAAGGTTCTATCAGCCAAAAGAGACCGAATTTGGTTGTGCACTGCTATTTATAGGCTACTACAACACGTGACAGCGTCATTGCAAATTTCTCTCATATCACCATATTTGGTGTGAGGAATCAAACGGACCGGTTTTGCTGACTCCGCCTCTCACTGTTTCCAGAACATTAATGTGACGTCACATCCAATTTTGCATCTCATTTAAAAAATTACACACTAGCTCCATCTAACTTACATTCCAAATGCAACTACTAGGTTCACACATATATTGTACTTGTCCGTTGCTTTTCAAAGTGGACTACGATATTGAATAATTTATATGCATGATGATAGATGGCGCTGAATAAATAATAATATTTCTACGACTTAATATTTAAGAATTATATTGCTATGTTTTAACGTTATTAAATTTAATTGCTACAAAATATTTAGTTGCAAAAATCAAGCAATTGGTCAGTGCATTCTCGGGTTCGAGTCTTAGATTAAAACAAAAAGGGCACAACATTTAAGATACGGCGCGCTCATACTTGCATCAAACAAAAACTGATCCCACGGCAGCGCGAACGGTACTGCGAGATCCGTCTCACTGCATTACCGACCCGAACGAAACAGCACGTTAAGTTTCAACGGCAGCGCGAACGAGACGGTGAGATCCGCGTCACTGCATTACCGACCAATCAGGCGACCAGTACTCGACGTCACTACCGAATAAGATTCAAAACAAACAACATTTTTTTGAAAACATATATTTTATAGTACTTACGAATGAAAAGTGATGCCGTGGGTTTTATTTTTAGTTCTTGAGCAATTTGAGCACTTTTTAAAAACACACTTAGGGATTGTTTTATCATATAAACACAAAATATTAGCAATATTTCTTTTTGGCGTTCACATGTACGTCGTTTGCATGTCAAGTTGTGACTAAAGCGATTAGGGTCGTGGACCACAATTGGTGCGGATCACTTTTGTGAGGCTAGTGCCGTATCTACCCTTTTTGTTTTAATCTAAGGTTCGAGTCCCGTCTGCTACCTGGTCTGCGTGGAATTTTTTCTAGTTATATCTTCTTTAGAATTAACTAACATTCTTATTGTTTCTCACCCAATCTAATTTGTTAAGAATTTTCGGTATTATTTATATTTATCTGTTCTTATCACATAGCTTAATTTATAAATTTACCTCTGCAGATTGTACAGGATACCAATGGCCGTTTACCTTCAGCTATATGAGCTGCTGAAGTTTTCGCAATAAAAAATCATCTCCATAAATTTATTATCTTAAGCGCTACAGTGCTTCGCACGGTAAACCGTTGGTTCTAGCTGACCTCCCACGTGTCCTGGCCCAATCTCCCTATTCCATCCATAGGAAAAAAAAGGAAAGGCTGCAGCAGTGGGTGGACATTAATAGGGTGATCATGATGATTGTACTTGACACATCCCATGTCTTCCTTTATCTTTTAGATGTAAAGACTTATAACAAAAATAAAATTCTTTTAAGCTCACATATTTTCCATTAATTCAATGCTATTTGTTTAGAAAAAAAAACAAAGATGTTTCACATCAGGAGGCCTACTCTATTTCGACGAAAAACGAAATTTCGCACGTTTCTTACTCTATTTCTTTTTCATTTCGAAAATTCGTTCGTCCGAAAATAGTTTGACAGTTAAATTCTCCAAGCCTACTCTAATTCACAATACTTTCGAACGAAAAGTTGAATTTGACATCTAATTGTTCGAAATTTTGACCTCAAATTGACGAAATGAAAAGTGTTACCTTTTCTTTTTCGTTTTGGGATTTTTATTTGAATTAAGTCTAAAATGCTTGATAGAGTATTTTTCATTCAGGCTGCTTAGGTCGAGGAACATTTTATAGCATATAAAATTAACAAAGAAACGATTTTTTTATTATTTATTGTATTTCCAATACTTCAAAATATTAAACGACAAATTTAGGTTGACATACAATCGATTGTATCAACTCTACAAATTAATCGGCTAACACTGTCAAAAATGGTTCTTTCAATGTCATCAAAAATGTTGTCATAAAGTAACATAGTTTCCAAGTAAAAAAACGTTATTTAAAAAGTAAACATAAAAAGAACTCACAAACATGACTCATTCCATTCGTTCACGAAAATTGTTTGTGATTCCGAACTTTATGTGCGTGTTCGAAAATAAATAGAGTAGAGTCACTAATAGAATCACTGGCGAAATTTCGTTTGAAATTCGTTCGTTACCGAAATTTCGTTTCGAAGAAAGAGAGTAGAGCTCCAGTTTAGACTTCAGCGAGTCATGAGAACATAAAAACAGGAAATTAATTCAATAATTTGAATAATTTTCAATTTAATGTTAACGCCCCTAATTTCCAGCGAACGTTTATAATTTCCTTTATCCTTCATTTATCCTTCATAATGGAAATTGGAAAAGTCTTAAAACCCTATTCATAATTTGGTAAGATTCTTATGATCTTGTTACGAATGAAAGTGATAAATCCGTTTTTAATGAACGCACGTTTTATATTCAAAAAAATTTATAGGGTAAATGAAAAAATCCGGACAAGTGCGAGTCGACTCGGTAAACGAGGATTTCGTTAAATTTTTTAGGTGCGCAACATAAGCGACCGTGTTTTTTTTTTAAATGAATCTTCTTTTCGGACGGAGTGTAAGTGAAAAAAGCCAATGGAAAAGATGAAACGAAAATGCTTCACGTGCGTCACACGACTTTAAATATGAGTCGTATAGTATCAAAGGCGGCAAAGTAGGGCGAACCAAATATTTGGCAGATCAAAAAAAGTCTCGTCTTTAAGGGAGGATCTTTATAATTGACATTCATCATAACTACAAATCCTAGTGAAATGTCAATATTTTATCCTCCCTTAAAGACGAGACTTAACAGTTTTTTTTGATTTGCCAAATATTTGGTTCCCCCTACTTTGCCGCCTTTGATACTATACTACTCATATATTTGTGTGTGCGTGTGGGCTGCGTGCGTAGCTCTTACCGTGGAGCATGAAAGTTGGAGGGTAACTCGGCGAAGGCTACAACGCTACGAGTGTCACACGCTGTCGCATATATATGTATATATTAGAGGTGGGTCGTCGACATATTTTTCGTCGACGAAACTAATCCGTCCACTACTGTCCATCGACTAGTCGACCAACTAGTTGAATTCTTCGACTAGTTGACGTGATAACGGCAGGCTTTAAGGGGTTCATATCAACTACGCGGTGACTGGTCAACGGGCGCGACGCAACGACGACGACGGGGTCCTTATTTGGTATTCGCTTTACATTATAGTCATTTAAATGTTTACAAAATAAATTACAAAAATTAAACGCTTATCATAAACATTCAATTCAAACGAACTTTGCACTAAATTCGCATTCACGTGTCCCTTGACTTTGACCTCGCGACACACTAATTTCAAATTTCAATAAACTAAACTGCAACTACTTCAGGTAAACAATTATTATAAACCCGTTCATCCTGCACTGCATCGTTTAGCTAGATCCATCGACGTACTCTTTCACGCAATATCAGAATATTCTTGCCTTTTCACTCTAACAACTCTAGTTTAAAAAACGAACAAATATCCAACTCCCACGCCATATACTTAAGTTTCAAATTGCTTATTAATTAGGTGTGAGCGTTCTAGAGACGAACTGGTTTCAAGGACCGTTTTGTGTTCCGCGACGATAGAACCGTTTTACGTTTCGGATCAAAACAGTCTTCGTCGAACAACTAGTCCTCGCATTGTCTGCACGGCAATATGTACTTTATGACGAAGTAAATACTGTCTACAATAGAACGCAATGATATGAGGCCGTTTCGTTCTATGATAAATTAAGCTTTGATTTTACAATAATATAATCTTTATTTTTGAACATTTAAAGTAGATTATCGTATAACACTACATTTATATCGATGTTTCGTCGTCTCGTTCGCAGCAACGAAACGAACGTTAACAAGATTTCATTTAGTTCAGTTTCGCTGCGTTACATTCGTTCGACCGTCGCGTGTCGTTTCGTTGCGTCACCCAGCCGCAACCAAAACCAGTTGCGAACGAGAACCGTTCCGAGGACTAGTTTTCGTTTAAGTGAAAACGGTTGCGTTTCGTCGTCAGAAAATTTGAGAACGACCCACCGTTACTTTATTTCAACGAATGAACGTATGGACTTGTAACGGGTAAACCGGATACGTGTACACGTCGTCGTCGCGTTGTCAGTAGATATGAACGCTGTGGACTCTCAGTTTGGCCGTCTGTGAATTCAACTAGTTAATGAATGAACTGTAGACCGTTGAAGCGTCGATTGAACGTAGACCGTCTATTTAAACCGTTCGTTAATTCGACGCCCATCGCTAGTATATATATATATATATATATATATATACATATATATATATGAGTGATGCGTGCGCTGTTCCATTCTCCTATGCCTTATGCACCGCCTAATGTTACATTATTTAAGAAAAGAAGTTTCACTTCGGATGTGTGTTCCGTGCACACTGGTTTTTTACCTTAACTAAGAAGTTAGATTTTTTCACAGCTTCAACAGCCAACTTGCATATTTAGTTTAAATTTCAAGTCAATATCCTCACGCGTTCCTGAGTTGCGTAAAAAGTCTTGACAATCAGACGGACAACAAAGTGTACCTAAACGGTTCCATTTTTTTCTGTAGAGGCACGGAACCCTATTGAAAATGAACTTTGAGAGAGAGAGGAAAAAAATTTTGTTTATTTCGTATTGTTGTCGGCCCAAACATTATTATTAATTTTCATTGTGACGAATAACGTTTATTTACTTCCCCGTAGTCTAAGTTCTACCACAAAACAAAGTTATCGGCATATTATTATGCAGTGCGCGAAGAGTTTCATATATTTTATGAGCCGCAACATAAAAACGATCAATTTATTCTCCAATAATGTTCCGGTCAGGTCATATAATGGAAGGTGACTTCAGAAGTACCTATCTCTGAAGTCATTTTTCATCTTGCCGACTCTGTATATAACAAGACAGGAAGAAAAAAACAGCCCTTGCTGAGTTTCTTGCCGGTTCTTCCCAGTACAAGGTCTCCCGCCTTAGTTTTGCGAACCGATGGGGTAGCTTCTTGACCTTCACAAGTGCTTGTAACAGCCTAGACTGAATAAATGATTATTGATTTTGATTTTTGGTTATTCATAGTTGAATTGATTTGTGTACTTGGACTTTAACAGAACCGCCTTAACCTAATTTGTTTCAGGTAGAAATTGCACGTCGCCCTATCGGAACACTAATCTGGTAATGGCCAGTAAGGAAGCAATGAACGCCACTTCAGTTTACCTGGGCGTTTTTCCCCGCCCCCCACAACAACGGCTAACTAGAGCGGAGGTCCGAGTCTCAGAGACGCCCTCTAGTTGGGCCGACCCCCTCAGGTTCGAGTGGTCTGGAGGCACCAGAAGGAGAGGAGATTGGAGATTCCCCCCGTGGGGAGACGCTATCCGCCTGGAATACCCCCAGAGGCACTCGCCAATTCTCGGCTTGAGGTCCCCTTAGGATCTCGCCGTCCCCAAACCCGGCGAGGCTGTAAAGGTCATCTCAGTTGATACATCGTGTCCTGCGGTTTCCGGTTCCTGTTACACGTGCCTCCATGTTTTTGTGTTGTGCCTTTCACGTCGCAATAATATATCATAAGGGGCAAACTTTTATGACTACTTTTAAGGTTCCGTAGTCCTGACAAGGAGCCCTTATAGTTTCGTCATGTCCGCCTGTCTGTCCGTCCCCTGTTTTGCTTGGAGACTGTTATTTTGTGGAGATATGTATATAAATCATGCCGACAAAATGGTAGAATAAGATTTTGAAAAATATGTTTTTTTAGGGTAGCTCCTTGCCTGGGCGGTACGGTGGGCACTAGGCCACGTACTCAGCTCCCAAGCGCGGGACTATCTGCGTACGTCTGCGGGGTCCCCGCAATACCTCGGTAGACCCCTGCTGTGGAGCCCCGGCGGGGCCGGGAAGCTGCTGGGTGCGGGGATACGGAGAAATCCCTCAGCAGGGAATCCCGCGGCTCCGCATCAAGCAGTGTTGAAGGTATTCGCAGGACCTTTTTAGGATATTATGCCGTAAAGCGCTCGTAATAGGTGCGGGGTCCTTGGTGGGCAGCCACTGGGGGGTCCGTAAGACTTGCGGGAGCCAGGTCCGGTCGGCGGTGTGCCTCTTAAAGGCGCCGTCGTCTGTAAAATGATTTTTTACCTGCGTTATAAAAATCAAAAAGGGTAGCTCCCTTCCTGTAACCTGGAGATGATTTCTGTCATCGTCTACCCCATCGTGTGGTGTATCGTTGAATAGATCCTTTGAAATTATTAAAGGGTTTCTAAGACTATTTTTCGATTTAGCGATCCGTTTGCGAAATATTAAACTTTAAAGTGCTAATTTTTGTTCGTGAAGGGCGAACTTATGTATTAGAAAAATTCTGACCCAATAAAAATCCTTAGAAGAAAACATTAAAAGTAACTTAGACTAAGTAAATACTTAATATAGGTATAGACCCTCTCCAAAATATATTGTGGTGACGATAAGCAACTACGGAATCCTATACTGCTCGTGGCATAACAAGCATTTGGCCGATTTTTTGCTTCATAGCAAAACAATGGAGAAAACGTGGAAAGGAAACTTGACGCTTGTAATTAGTTAATTTTCATAATATTTTTATAAAATCTTAACACAAATTTAAGTTTATACAGGATACAGGACTAACACAATTACCTTTATGCAAACAGGACCGAACAGGAGCTCTACTCTCTTTCTCCGAAACGAAATTCGGTAACGAACAAATTTTAAACGAAATTTCGCCAATGACTACTCTATTTCATTTTCGAACACGCACATAAAGTTCGGAATCACAGACAATTTTCGTGAACGAATGGAATGAGTCATGTTTGTGAGTTCTTTTATCTCCACTTTTTAGATTACCTGTTTCCTGACATTAAAAGAACCTTCTTTGACAGTGTTAGCCGACTAATTTGTAGTGTTGATGCACTCATTGTATGTTAACCTAAGTTTGTTGTTTAATACTTTGAAGTATTGGAAATATAATTAATAATGAAAATTTTGTGTATTTGTTAATTTGACATGCCAAAAAAATGTTCCTCACGCTAAGCAGCCTTGATTAAAAATACTCTATCAGTCATTTTAGGCTTAATTTAAACAAAAGTCCCAAAACGAAAATGAAAAGGTAACACTTTTCATTTCGTCAATGTGAGGTTAAAATTTTGAACAATTATATGTCAAATTCAACTTTTCGTTTGAAAGTTTCGTGAATTAGAGTAGGCTTGGAGAATTTAATTGTCAAACTATTTTTGGACGAACGAATTTTCGAAATGAAAAGGAAACAGAGTAGGAAATGTGCGAAATTTCGATCGAAAGGAGATTGCTCAAATTGGCCTAAATGCACAAAAAATATTGACATACACGGTAATTCTTGGAGTAATTTATAATTTAATTTACAGTCATTAGATTTCAACGGACACCTTTGTATAATATATTTACTTTAAAAAGGACTTTTAATTTTACCGGTTTGGAAAACATACGAATCATTTTTAATGGCTATGGGTATTCAGCCAAAGACTTATCGAAGTTGTTTATATAACATAAAAACAAATCTATTTTGTAGAGATTGATAAAATAAATAATTTTTTTATTACACTGTGGTATTAATATCCAGAACTATATTATTATTTTCACTAGATGCAAATGTGCGCAGACAATTATTATAGATGGTAGGCGACATCATAAAATCTATTACCATACATTTTTCGCCAAACACCTCCATAAACACATTATAATCTGTTTAAATGTTAGACTTTAAGGTATCTATCTATGGGCCTATGTTCCCTGACTATAAATTAATAAATAAATAAAATTATAAGGTGTGATACACTAAAAATCTAAAATATGGTTATCTTAAAAACATAACAAAAATAATGAAGCTACTGAATATATGGCTATAGAACCTAAATCTCTTAGCTTTCTTTAGTTAACGAGAATTTAAAAATTCTCTCTAATCTGTGGCTCATTCACAATCATCACACAGTTTCTGTCACAGAGTACCTAATTATAACCGGAAATGACACCCGATTTTAAAAGTTACTCTTATGCATTAACTTTAAAAACAGGCAACTATATGTTGATCTACATGCTCTTTATACCTGAATCTAATCCATAATTTCGGTACTTGTCTTGATTTCCCTATTTTACTATATAACTTATTTGTTTTTTATTATTTTAATATGTTCAGTGTATATGGTTTATAGAAGTTCTCAGGGGTGTCCGTCAATAATACTCGTTTCTACAGTAATTTATATATAATTTCGAATCTAGGAAACAATTTTTCATGATTATTGGTCTTTAGGCCAAACATGTATGGAAGCTGAGCAATCTCCTTTAGTTTTTCGTTGAAATAGAGTAGGCCTCCAGATCTGTCGAAATTCCCTTAGTATTTCGTAGGATGTAGAACAGCAGTAAATCTTTACAGATGTTTTTTTAAGTTAAGTTTGTACCGATGTATTTACGTGGCAGCACTCGCACACAGATATTGGTTCGTACTAAGGGTAGGTCTGGATCTAATAGAGACACGGTACTAATCTACTGCTGAAACTATTGTCGTTTATTCCATTTACTTATACATTATGATTAAAGGTGGTTAAATAATCTGTTTATTTTTTTATTTTTTTTTATCAACACACCAATTAGCCTAGCCCCAAAGTAAGCACTGTAAGGCTTGTGTTATGGGATGCTAGGGTAACGGATAGAATATATATACTGTACATATATAGGCATATTTATATAGAAATACATATTAAACATCCATGACTGGAGTACAAATGCTCGTATTCATCTTCTACTTGATCATCACTAAGGGCCTCTTCTTGTGTCATCATCATCATCAACCTATTAATGTCCCCACTGTTGGGGCACAGGCCTTCCCTATGGATGGAATAATGAGATTGGGCCATGACCCACCACGCGGTCCCAGTGCGGGTTGGTGAGTGCTAACGACTGCAGATGCAGCCGGCACCAACGGCTTAACGTGCCTTCCGAAGCACGGAGGAGCTCGAGATAGTAAATCTTCTGTAACCCATCCAATGACCGACCACTGCGAAAGTTGCTTAAATTAAACGATCGCAACGGAACGCGCTAACCACTTGCGCCATCGAGCTCCTACTGCCTCTTCTTGTGTGTTATTCACATTCTCATCGAATTTTATGCTGCTGCAAGAGGTAATATGTGCGCTACGTGTTGGTATGAAGTGATTTAGGCGTATTAAACGGTATAACGAATCGTATTAAGCGTTACGAAATCTATGAAAACATTAGAGATGGGCGTTTTTAGATATTTGTGAAATCGATGCGCATCGGTATCAGATGAATCGCATCGGATGCGCGCACCGATGCCGGCATCGCATCGATGCCAAGTGAATGTCAGTATCGTAGTATCACAAACTTTTCAGTGCCGGTGGCAAAAATTTGAACTACAATTAATCCATAGCGTGTGACATTTTTATGACATATTTGTTCACAGCTAACGACATCTTCATCGGCAACGATAAGTTGCGCTACTGCAACAGTGCCACACACTGTTGCTATAGTAGCGTTGACAAAAACTAGATGGCATCGGCATCCAATAACGACATCCAGTCGCATCGGATGCGCGCATCCAAACCTGGCATCGTTATCGCGCATCGTTATTCTAAAAACGCCCACATGCCTCAAGTTGCAGGGACTGACGCAAAATAGAGTATTATGTTAGAAACCGTATTAAGCGTGATCGTATTAAACGGGTTCTACTGTATAATGTAGCTCCTATCATAATATAATTGCATACTTTACACATCTATTATATATATACATATATATAAAATTCAAAGGTGACTGACTGACATAGTGATCTATCAACGCACAGCCCAAACCACTGGACGGATAGGGCTGAAATTTGGCATGCAGGTAGATGTTATGACGTAGGCATCCGCAATGAAAGGATTTTGATCAATTCTACCCCCAAGGGAATAAAATAGGGAATGAAACTTTGTATGAAACTTTGTCAATTTTAAACCGATCGGGCTGAGACTTTGCATGCAGGTATAAGAAGAATCATAGATGAATGTCATTGTGTATAATACAAGCCTGAGAATAAAAACTGTAGTCTACACTTCAGCTCTACACCGAAGCGAAGCGAGAGCGGGCCGCTAGTCCTCTCATATACATCCATTCACTAGCACATTACACACAGAGAGGTCATTCACATTCACAATTTTTGTTTTACTAGTTTGCACGCCACTGCTCCCGATTTTCTGTCACTCTCATCCAGCCCACTCCAGCCAGCCTACGAATGTCATCGTCTTGTCTCAGGGCGTCCCACACTACGTTTACCGAGTCGCGGTCTCCACTCAACTAACAACTAGTTTACTGAAATCAAATAGGTATTTCTCGTTATATCAGCATTGAACATGAACTTCACTAACTTATAGAATACAATTAATTGTCTAAATATGAGGATTGAGGCACTCTGTATGCTGAAATACAGGATGCAAATCCTTGTTCGGCAGCAGATGCTAAAGATTGTATTTTATATTCTTACTAGTGGCCCGCTTCGCTTCGCTTCGGTGTAGAGCTGTAGTGTAGACTCTAGTTTTTGTTCTCAGGCTTGTCTTGAACACAATGACATTCTTCTAATACCTAATTACACTTGGCTTAATTACAATAGGCACGCGCCGCTCGGTAGCGTCGGAACCGCTATGTCCCTGCATTTTAAATCTGTAATACCTTCTAAAATATTCATTTAAATTACATGCGTTAAAGGGCCAAATTGGTCTATATTAAATGCACAATGTATTTAAGGAACTACTTAATTGGATAAGGATGAATGTTATATTGCTGAAAATCGCTTCGTAAATAATCTATTATTTCTCGTAAACAGTATAGGATAAAAAATGGTTATTGTGGGTTATCCCTAAGAGATAGACATATACCATTTGTACATCTTTTTAAGGTGTACAATACTGTAGTACATTATTTTGATCTATCTCGTAGGGTTCAGCCAGCGTTTGCACATGTAAGCGCAAAAAATGTGTTTTTTTTAACGACCTTACATTAAAAACCTCTAAAATTATCAGTGTTTCTCTACTATATTATGCATGTATTATACATATAAAGCTTCCTCTTGAATCACTCTATCTATTAAAAAAAATCGTAGTTTTAAAGATCTAAGTATACATAGGGACAGACAGCGGGAAGCGACTTTGCTTTATACTATGTAGTGAAGCTTATATATGGTGTCTATAGTTTATAAGACATAATGTAACTTACATATGCAGGTCTGAATAAAAGAATTGTGTGTGTCAGCTCCGACGCACGACTCTGTAGTTTACTCCTTAAGTTCGATAGTCTAACCAGACGCAAAAAGAGTTTATTTAACTTAAAAAAATGGGTGCGTGTACTTATGTAGGCGCGTGAGAAGTTATCCTTCTTTGGCATCGTTTAAAATTAGTTTTTAATTGCATGCAAATAATTAATTAAAATAAATTAATAAAAAGTCTGGAAAAGGACGAAGTCAATAAAGTTCAGTTTTAATTTGAAAAAATAAATAAATAATCAAAATATTCAATTAAAATCGCTACTGAATATAATTTATTAGAACATATGTGATTTGCACTTGTATGAAACTCAAACAAATATTCCGAATATACAAACTAGAAACATGTGGATAAATATTATAAATATGAATACCTATAACTGTTACTTTATTACAAAAAATAAAGATGTGGTTTTTGGTTCTACTACACCAATGGTCAAGAGATGGCGCTGTAGTCTCCTGAATCGCGCTTTGGTTCCGTTGTTCCAGATTAATAAATACTTTTTGTTACTTTATTACAAAAAATAAAGATGTGGTTTTTGGTTCTACTAGATCAATGGTCAAGAGATGGCGCTGTAGTCTCCTGAATCGCGCTTTGGTTACGTTGTTCCAGATTAATAAATACTTTTGGTAGGCCTTCACAATGCAGTCGTTAGCACCCACTAAATAGAGATTCTATTTCTATTTTGTTGGTAGATTTTCTTAATGTGCGGTAAACACAAAAGTAACGCATGAAGTTGGTCGCTAAAGCGACCAACTTCATTATGTTAAAATTTTGTGTTACAGTGATGCGCGCGCATCTTAAAATTTCACTCTCATAATTTTTTCATAACGCGCCTAAAGAAGTATAACTTCAAAAAAGATTGATACTGTATGAAATGGTAAATTAACAAATAAATGAAAATAATATACATATATAAATATATATTTATTCATTTCATATACATTTATTATAACTAATCGACGAAATATTTTACATTAAACTTTTTACAATAGTCAATTTCAGATGTGCATAAATATATCATTAGGAATGTTGATAAATTATGTAATTATTATTATCAGACTATTATCATTTTTTTAAATTTTATTAAATCAACATTGTCTGCATTATTAATTACAGTGACAAGTGGTTTATGGTAACTAAAATAAGACACATGGACGTTCGTAGATACGTGGTTAACGAATCTTGAAAATACCGCATCAATGGTTGTACCATACCTCGTTGTCCCCATTGCTCTATCAGAAACAATATCTAAATACAGTTCAGATTTTAAAATTTTTATTAATGTCAATCCGTCATCTTTGTTTGTCAAAGTTGCGCGACATAGGATGCGCACCAAAAACGTAACGAGGTCATTCATTGATAGATTTTACTCCTCTCATTTTTCTCATACCGGGCCCCTTATATATGCAAATCGATTCTTAAGGAGTAAACTCCAAAAATATTACTATTATTTTATAAGTTATAGAGTAATCTAGACTCCACAATTATAATCGACTCCATCCCACCCCTAGTTCCGTCGCTGCTCCCAAGAGCCATATGACGTCTATTTAGATTTGATGACCGACGAGTTTCTCCAAACTGTATAAGGAATATAAACCAAAACCGATAACGTTTTATAGGTAATTAATCCATTAGTAAATTCAATCCACCTTTCAAGAATTTCTCTTAATAGGGTATTTGACAGTATTAAAAATAAAGTGCTAATGAGGGCTATCGCGTATGAATCCGCCGCTAGAGGCGCTAGTGTAGCGTGAGGTCTCCGAAATGTCAAATGTTATTGCTTGTTGGTTGACTACGCGGGTTTATTTCTAATTAAAATAATGTTGTGAATAATTGGTAACAATTCGGCTTAATTATGGCAAATATGAGTTATGTGGCAATGAATGTCAGTCATTAAAAATTTGAGCTTAGAAAAATGATTATGTTCCCATTTTTTCCGAATAAAACGGAACTGCACGTCACTGTGGCATGGCCTATTATGTTTAGGATATGGTTCTTTTGTGTTAAAATACGATCTAAATTTACATTTAGATCGTATTTTAAAGGTTGTAAAGGTTACCCTTTCATTTCATGTGCGTATTAATAAACTTTAAAAGTTACAATTTAGGACCTCACTCAACAGTGGCGCCATCTGGTGAGGCAGAAAACGGTAGCCCTCATTGTTAGCATCTGTGTTTAGAATGAATATCGGCAAGAGTTTCTACTATTTGTACACGAAAAATTTTCATAATTTTACTAAAAACCCACGAAAAAGATAATAGTTTTCTTATCTATTGTCACGTGACCCAAAACGCTTGGGATTGGCGGAGCCTAAAATGACGTCTCACGCAAGTAAACTTCCGGTTAAAATGAGATTCCATTGTATCGTTTGACGTTTTAATAACAGTCGTATGACGTCACACACTAGTAAGACGCCATATTGTACAGAGAAACGTTTTCGCGGCAAGTTGAAAATGGAGTTTTTGACATGGTTATTTTTACTGAAATACACACAACAGAATGATGAATATCCACTTTTTACGGACTCCATAAACATTAATCAATAACGTGATATCGTATTCTCAAACTTGTCAAATACCCTATTATTCACATGGGATTTTTCATGGTGCTAATAGAATAAATAAGTATTATTTTTATCATCAATGATATTCCCTAATAGTAAAGGTTGTCCGCGGAGCGAGAAGGATAAAAAAATTGCTTGAGTGTCATGGATCACTCGGTTGGAATGAAGTTAAAAATATTTATATACCATCCACCGATACCAATCCGCAATGGGTCCGCGTACTGAGTCATGGCACAATCTCCCTGTTATTAAAAAAAAATCTTATTCCCACCAATCCGCCGAATGGGCCCAGTGCAGACTAGGCCCAGTGCGGAATAGGCACAGTGCGAAATGAGCTCAGTGTGGAGGCTCCTGGTCTAACGTCAATGCTCCCGGTCCATCATTCACCAAACAAAACTTTAAACCAAGTCCACTACCACCGCCAACAGTGGGCGCCCACTTCACTAGCCATCTAGCTACCCGCCCAGCTGCCTAGCTAACTAGTGATGGTAAATTTTCGTCTAGTCCGCATCCGCCATACCGTCCGAAGGCAACTTACTTCCAAAAACATGATATTTTCGTTATATTTTTTATTTTTTGCAACGAAGTTCCTTACGGCAGGCTTGGAGGGGATAGGGATTTTGCTGCGCGACCGAACTGAAAAAAATGTGATAGTAAAACCGTAAGAAAAAATCCGTGGAAAAAAGTGCGTGAAATAAAACCGTTAAATGAGACGTACGCAGGCGCGACAGTCGCATACACAAGCGAGTTTGCAATTTGTGTCGATTCTACATTAGCCGAAGGAACTTCGTTCCTACCTGGTGTCCCACGACACCACGTCATTTCTTTTTTTAAAGCATGTAACTGCTTGATGTTTAAATCTATAATGCGAAGAGATGGCGCTGCCTTGCAGCTTAAGAATGGCTAGAGGAATTTCGATGCGGTCCCTGAGGGCCGAGGTAGCATAATTGGTTAGTGCATTCAGCTGGATTGCGAAGGATGCGGGTTCGAGTCCCGTCTGCTGCCTGGTCCGCGAGGATTTTTTTATAATTATATTTTCTTTAGATGATATTTTCGAATGAAAAAGATGCTAACGAAACAAATGCAATGATTAATTACGAAAATTTAATAACACAACGCTCTCCGCCCGCCTTCAAACGTTAGACAATGAGTTTCAACCTCAGCTTCAACGGAGGCAGAAAACGCTTCATCATTAGGTCAAAGGCGAAAATTTTTGTTTATAAAGGAAAAAAATTATAAGGTTGGCATATCACTTTTCGCCCAAGCAATGTGCGGAAAATTTCAACGCAAACAATGTGTTGTGTATTTTTGTGATTCCTAATATTTCATTTCTTAGTAAATCATTTTAATTCAATTTTTGTTATATTTTTTACTAGTGGCCCGCCCTCGCTTCGCTTCGGTGTAGAGCTGTAGTGTAAACTATAGTTTTTGTTCTCAGGCTTGTGCTATAAACAATGACTTTATTTATATAATTACACGTGTTATTGTGAGTCAACCATAAAAAATAGACATATGCTGTTGCGGGAAATTTTTTAGACAATTTTATGTAGAATATTTCCGTCATACATGATTTCTATGTCACTTTAACCATTAAGGCTGCACACGCGACGGAAGCTTAAAAAATGGAGTAAATTCTCCCGTTTTCCCAGCGTGATGAATAGTATACTATAACCTGGCCAGGAGTATGAAGAATAATTGTACCAAGTTTCGTTAAAATCCGTCGAGTAGTTTTTGTTTCTATAAGGAACATACACACAGACAGACAAAAATTTTACTGATTGCATTTTTGGCATCAGTATCGATCACTAATCACCCCTGATAGTTATTTTGAAAATATATTTCATGTACAGAATTGACCTCTCTACAGATTTATTATAAGTATAGATTATTTTTTAAAGCATGTAACTGCTACCTATAATGCGAAGAGATGGCGCTGCCTTGCAGCTTAAGAATGGCTAGAAGATTTTCGACGCGGTCCGTGAGGGCCGCGGTAGCATAATTGGTCTGTGCATTCGCCCGGATTGCGAAGGGTGCGGTTCAAGTCCCGTCTGCTGCCTGGTCCGCGTGAAATTTTTTCCAGTTATATTTTCTTTAGATCAATTTTTGTTCTCAGGGTTGCCAGGTCTCCCGATTTTACAGGAGATCTCCTGTTTTTCTGAAATTTCTCCTGTTCTTATGTTTTTATACATGAGTGTACTGTTTTTCTTAGAATACGATTTTCTTTTTAAATTGCATGTTGAGTTGCGTTTTCCGCCATTAACCAGAAACATATTTTTATAGCATTATAAATAAGGTAACCTTAATTATAAAGGTCTGTTTTTATTTATTTATTTAAACTTCATTGCCATACATATGCAAACGGCGGACTTAATGCCATAGGCATTCTCTACCAGTCAACCTGAACGAGTGTTAGAGACAAATGGTATGGCGATAGGGCAAAATGCTTTATAACAAAACATTTAGAAAATAACAGTGATTAAAATATATTAATATTTTGATACTAAATTGGATACACCTACATAAACTACACAAATAAAATACATAAATAAATATATACATACATAAAATACAATAAATATAATATATAAATAGATACAAACTATAAATAATAACAAGAAAGAAGAGATTGCGTAGTCATGTCAGGAAGTGTTCACGCACTAGTTTTTTGAACTCCATCTTATTGTTAGAGCTACGGATGTTGAGTGGTAGAACATTCCACAGGCGTATGGCAGTAACAGTGAAAGATTTGGATGGATTTGACCCCAGAGTGATGATGACATGAATTTTATCGCAGTGTTTACTAGGTGACGCTTTATCTAGGGAGTAAATAATCAAAGATAATTTATACATAGGCACTAGCCTATGCCAGTTTTGAATGATTTCGACTGCGTTTTATAAGTTCTTTTATAAGTTTCTCCACATCATAAAGTAATTCGAAGCTGATGGTTAACAAATAATAATATAAAGAAAAGTTTACTAGAAAAAAATCCACGCGGACCAGGCAGCGGACGGGACTCGAACACGCACCCTTCGCAATCCGGGCGAATGCACTGACCATTATGCTACCACGGCCCTATTAGCCGCGTCGAAATTTTCCTAGCCTTAAGCTGCAAGTCAGCGCCATCTCTTCGCATTGTTGGTAACCCACAATGCCTGGTCCGCGTGGATTTTTTTTTTAGGAAACTTTTCTTTAGATTTAAAACATCTAGCAGTTAAATGCTTAAAAATAAATAAAAACATAACAAATAATAATAGTAGTTTACGGTAGTTAGGGTCAAATAAATAAACTCAAAATTACAAACAAGAATTTTAAATAAAATACTTTATTAAGTAAATTAAATAATAAATTCATACATAGACAATAAAATTTTAAAAATCTTCCAATGAAATAACCGAACGCTCAATATAAGTCTTTCGAAGGTAGCTCGACAATTTTAAATAAAAAATCATTATTCTGACGATACAGACCTGAAAAGGCTGCGAAACGTCAATAAATAAATAAAGTTTCGTGCATTAACCCGTAAAAACTAGTTTTAAATAATAATACTTATTACGAGTACAAGACTCGTCTACGTCACTCATACGTCGCGCGTACATTATGTGTTTCCCAAGTGCGGGTGGCTCGATTGAGCAATCGTGTTGAAAAGTGCTTATTAGACAGATTTAGTTCATGTAAAACCTTCGTACCCTTTTGGGAGTCTCATGTGCCTCGATCATGGAAGCATCTGGGCTTATAGTTTTAAGACCTAATTATAGAGCATGATAATAAATAATTATAGAGCATGATAGACTGTCGTGATTGTTCTGTGATTGGGCAAATATTTGTATTGTGTAGTAAATTCCGTATGTAGAATATGTAAAAAGAAAAACTGTTTACTGTTAAGCGCATGATGAGGCCATCTTTAAGTACAGTTATATTATATCCTAATACGTAAGCATATGTGTAAGTTTGTTTGTATTAATATAGCTGTGTTGATGGTCCATAAATAAATAAATAAATAAATAGAACCTTGATCATCGAGATCAATTAATATAAGTATTTTTGTAGGTCGGAGGAGCTCGATGGCGCAAGTGGTTAGCGCGTTCGGCTGCGATCGTTGAAATTAAGCAACTTTCGCAGTGGTCGGTCATTGGATGGGTGACCGAAAATTTACTATCTCGAGCTCCTCCGTGCTTCGGAAGGCACGTTAAGCCGTAGGTCCCGGCTGCATCTGCAGTCGTTAGCACCCACCAATCCGCACTGGGCCCGCGTAGTGGGTCATGGCCCAATCTCCCTATTCCATCCATAGGGAAGGCCTGTGGCCCAGCAGTGGGGACATTAATAGGCTGATAATGATGATGAAAAGTATTTTTGTAAAACATTTAAATAAATAAATTTATAATTAAAAGTTTAGTTTTTAAAAACCCTACCTGACGGCTCAATTCCGTCAAAAATGTTGTGTGTTAGTCTTCCAAGTTGATTTTATTCATTTTTTAATGTACCAACCCCGTGAATTCAATTATGTGGAGCCAACCAATCCCAAAAACAGTATATATGACCAATTGTACCAGTATACATTTCCAACTTAATTTGTAGAAACTATGAATCAACATGAAGAAACTTCGTTTGTCTAAAATGTTCAAAGTTTTAACTGAAACTTATTTAACTTGAACGGGACGCTCCTTTAACTTTGTTTGAGTAGAAAATTTCAAGTCTGGAGAACATCTATATGTATATTATTCCAACCAATCAATCTGTCTTTGTTCCAGCGAAGTTTTGTCGCCGCTATTGACTATTCCATGATTTTCGATCGAAAAAGTTCTTTTGAAATATGATATGTCACATTTAGTTAAGCGACTCATCGTTGCGGCCGACGCAACGGCATTATTCTCAAACTACCTGACGACACCTGAACAGACCAATCCCCTCTTGATAAATTACATGTCCACCGCATTCCGGGATGATTAGTCTTTTAAATGAGAACATCAATATTGTTGTAGTTAAAACCTAGATTAAAGCATGTAGTTATAATTTTTATTATTTTAAAATATGTAACTGCTTAGGGCTGCCATCTCTAAAATGTGGCAACCAGGATCAGAGGCGTGATAACCCCGGATTTTGGAGCCCAGAACCCGGACAGACCAATAAAAAAACAGTTAAAAACGTTACAAATCAACTTTTTTTTGTAGATGTAGGCAAAAGAGCTAGCGGTCTACCTCATAATAAGTGGTCACTGCTGCCCATGGACACTTGCAGCACCAAGGAAAGCTGATCTTTGTTGGAAGTCTGCATTTATAGTTACAGTGTTAGAATAGATTTATTCATTTTCAAAGACATTTAAATGTACGGATTAATTGGCAACCCAAAACAGGAAATTTTTAAACCCGGAACACAAATGAAACCCCGCCCGGACGCTCCCCGGACGCCCCGTAAACTAGGACAAATCCGGGGAAACCCGGACGGATGGCAGCCCTATAACTGCTTGATGTTTAAATCTAAAGAAAATATAACTAGAAAAAATTCCACGCGGACCAGGCAGCAGACGGGACTCGAACCCGCACCCTTCGCTATCCGGGCGAATGCACTGACCAATTATGCTACCGCGGCCCTCACGGACCGCGTCGAAATTCTTCTAGCCATTCTTAAGCTGCAAAGCAGCGCCATCTCTTCGCATTATAGGTAACCCACAATGTCAAATGAATACTTTTACAAGTATTAAACATTTGAAAGAAGAAATAGCAATTATAGTTATAATTTTTATTATTTTGAAGGATGTAACTGCTTGATGTTTAAATCTAAAGAAAATATAAGATTTTTTCTAGTTATATTTTCTTTAGATTTAAAGCATGTACTTTTAATTGAATGGAAACCGAGCGAGTACTGAAAAAGCAGGCCCCGATCACCTATATCAATTAAGTCGTTTTTGCATCTTAGACTCGATTTCACCAAACTTCGTCAAATCGTTTGTAAGCTAATAGTTCTTTAAAACAATCAGGCTGCAGTTATAGTACATTATGATATAAATGCGGTAAGTTGAGAATTACAACCGAGGCGATATCGAAGAATATAAGAAGGCAGAGGTTGTAATTATCAAACCGCACGTATGTCATATGACGTTTTATAACACATTTGCGAGGAAATAATACGTACGTACGTATACGTTTGAGAATAAAATCCAATGAGAGCAAATCGGTACATGTAACATTTACACTTAGGGGAGAAACATGTCTACCGCTAACGCTAAACTGCAAAGTTATCCCTCAAGATAATAACGGTAAATATTTGGGCTTGCACCTAGACATGAAACTTACATGGCAAAAACATATTTAGACAAAGCGCAAACAACTAACTAGTTTTTTTTTTATTATTATTATATAGGGGGCATACGAGCAGACGGCTCACCTGATGGTAAGTGATCACCGTCGCCCATGGACACTTGCAACACCAGGAGTATCACAAATGCGACGCCGGCCTCTAAGGAAGGAGTACGCTCTATTTTTGAAGGTTTTTGGGTCGTATTGGTCCGGAAACACTGCTGGCGACAACATATTCTACAGTTTTGTCGTACGTGGTAAAAAATTTCGACAAAAACGCACGGTTGTGGATAGCCACGCATCAAGATGATGGGGATGAAATTTTTGTCGCGATGTACGATAGCGAAATGCAGCAGCTGGAATTAATCCGAACAATTCCTCAGAACACTTCCCGTGATAAATGCGATAGAAGATGCAGAGCGAAGCTACATCCCTACGCAAAGCCAAAGGATCAAGCTGATCGGAAAGGTCCTGGTAGTCGACGATTCGAGCCGCTCGGCGCTGGATGCGATCCAAAGGGAGAAGCTGGTACTGGGGTGCCCCCGCCCAAAGATGAGAGCAGTACTCCATGTGAGGCCGAACCTGTGCCTTATAAAGTTGCTAGATGGAAAACAGCGGTCACTGTACTGGGTATTGGGACGCCAATCACAACTGAATCCTAACAGCAAGATGTTAGTGCACAAAACTATTATAAAACCAATCTGGAGCTCTATTTTTGAATCACTCGTCTTGCGTCGAACGCTCGATTTCTACTAAATTTCATTCGACATAATTAATTCCGTATTTTTGAATCGCTCGAGTGCAACGAATGGGTGAGACCACTCGCTGCTTGGCGAATGGTGGAGGCGAATGATAGAATAATTGGCATTTTTTTTGTGCTATTAGACGACGATAATCTATCATTGTCATACTTTATATGAAACGACAACGAGAATTTTTTGTTCGGTTTTCATTGCGGTAATTGCCGGTTTTTATTTTTTCTGCGTGAACTGAGTAAAATTTTATATTTCGTATTAAACAGGTAACACCGGTGACGAATGATCCAAAATAAAGAAATCAGTATCATGCGACTTAAAAGTCGAAGGTGACTTATGTCGCATTCGACGATACTATGTCAGACGAGTGATTCAAAAATAGAGCTCCTGGACTTACGGAATACAACTGTGGGGAACGGCCAGCAACAGAAATATAGATATCATGGAGAGATTCCAGATCAAAACTCTAAGAACAATGCTTGACATCCCTCATTTCTTATCTATTAGACAAGTCCGTCCGTCTGTGGTACTGTTTCAGCGGCCAAACCGTAAGAGATAGATAAAGAGAATATTCAAGTTATAAGTTAAGAATAGTCTGATAAGGCTACAAACCGGATTTGAGTAACGTAGCACTTCCGGTTTTCGAGAAATCACGAATTTCAAACGAATCCACACAAAATCTCCGAAGTTCTCAATTAATTAAATACATTTTTTTTTAAATCAGGTTTTGGTGAACATTTGGTTCACTGGTTTGCTAGTTGTACTTATAAGTAATAGATACATAGATACACACATCAAAAGTGTCTAGGGATCAACATATATTTTTGCAATAACTTTTCTCCTGATTGATATTAATTAAAATTTTCTTTAAGGATTCATCAAATAAAGTGTTTTCGTTTGTCACAGTAACGAAAAACCAAGTCACCTTTGCATTAATAAAGAAATTTGCCATTTTCCTAATAAAGGGATTTTTGACATTTGAACCACTAACACAAAAGTTCGAAAAAAAGACTGAAATAACAGTTTTCTCTAAAATTTTATTGGGTAACTTAAACAATTAATAATCCGTATTTCTACCGCGAACACTAACAACACAAGAACATCGGTTTGGCATACTCAAAATGAGTTCATCCAAATCACGCTGTGGAATGGCCGCCCATGTTCGTTGCAACAACAAAAAAAGGTCTTCTTGCGACTGGATACCCTCCATATTCGGCAGAGCTCTTCTCTGTAGCATATCCCATGCATGCTCAATCGGGTTCAAGTCTGGCGACTGAGCAGGCCAGGGCAGGACATTGATGTTAGCTGCGGCGAGAGTCTGTCTTACAACTCTTGCGGTATGCGGTCGTGCATTATCATGCATTAACTGAAATAAGGGACCGATTTGCACTTGTAGAGGAACGATGACGTCTGATACAATCGTCTCAGCATAAATTTGAGCGTTGAGGTTGCCTCTGATCCAAATCAACTCAGTTCTTCCGCCGATCCAAATACCCGCCCATACCATGATGGTTCCACCACTATAAGGATGGACTTCCTGGCAGGATTTTAATCGCTGTTGGCGTCCAGGGGTTCTCCAGTGTCGTATACGTCTTGTATCCGGTCTCATACCAAAACGAGACTCATCAGAAAAGCACACGAAACGCCATTGTTCTTCTGCCCAATTTCTGTGTTCAAGAGCCCATTGATATCGAATCCTACGATTGTGCATTGCTATAGGTGGTACCCGTAGCGGTCTTCGGGAATGAAGGTTCACTTCATGCAAGCGGTTTCTGACTGTTTGGTCGCTAATTAAGTTCCCTGAAGAGTGATGAAGCCTCACGGCTAACATCATGGCGGTTATTGTTGGAGCTCTTCGAGTTAAGATTTGAATGTATCGGTCTTGTCTCCGTGTGGTGCAGCGATACCGTCCTCCATGGCGCTCAGCCACGGTACCAGTGCTTCGGTATCGTGTCCAAAGTCGACTGATAACACTCTGACTTGTATTCAGAGCTAAAGCCACAGTACGTTGCCGGGAACCAGCTTCTATCATTCCCACGGCTCTGAGCATTTCTTCCCTGCTTAAATGACGTCGCCGCTCCATAATAACGTTGGTTTTAATCAGTAGTAGGGAAACAGTAGCACTAATAATGTCTTCAATGCGTTGTATGTTTTTATAGGGAAAATATTGACAGCTGATTTTCATCTTTTACTCGAATTTGATTCACAGTTCCTGATTCAAATTATGAAATGCACCAAAAAGGATCCATATAAATTTATAAAATCATAAATTTATTACAAAGCCACATCTCAATCTCAAGAAATCCGCATAAAAATGCTTGATCCCTAGACACTTTTGATGTGTGTAGATAGATTAACACTTTATTATAACACCAAATACAGAATTACGTGACATTCACAAACAATAATATTAACAAAAGCGTTATAATTGGCGGCCTTATCGCTAAGAGCGATTTCTTCCAGACAACCACTGAGTATGAAAAGTTATACAGAGACCATAGGGGTGTTAAATGGCTTGAAATAAATAGTCACATCCATACATACAATCTACATCAAACTAAGTATGCTAATTAGACATATAAATACATACATACACATACATACATACATATATATATATATATATATATATATTTAATAACATATAAACGTACTTACACATATATACATACACATACATACACAAACATAACATATACAGGGTGTTACAGAATTCCGAAATAAAATTTGTAGGTATGTATTCCGAAATAAAAATTTGTAGGTATCTGAGCGGGGCGCAGGGGCGCCTGGGGGAGAGAGGGGGGTCTGTTTAGGTATAGTAGTAATCGTACGCATTTATAGGGTTATCATAGGCAGGTGTAAAACGATATTTTTATTAATTAAATTAGAAAACAAAAGTGGTCTGAAAGGCATCAAACTTTCGTAGGTAATTCTATACAAGGAACACAACCAAACCCTAAAGTTTTATTTCGGACTTTTGTCACACCCTGTATATACGATAAACATTTTACTCAGTAAAATCAGATTCACTGCGAAAGATAGAAATTGTTGAGCTGGTCTTTGAATATATTCAAAGACTGAGGGCGTCTGATATTAGTAGGCAACGAGTTCCAAAGCCATATACCTCGACCTCGGCCTAAAAACAGTTCGGCAGGAAATAGCTCAAAACAGTCTGAAATATCAGAAGATACTGATCGTCCATGTAAACAAACTGGCACGCGCTCTGAGTGGAGAAGACGCTCTTCAGCATACCCGGCTAAAAGGAAGTGATATACTGACCCTACATAAAAGATTTATTTACCACTTGACATCAAGACAGTCGTGTGAAAAGTATTCTCACACAAGTATGGCTCTTGAAGAAAACATAAACAGAGAAATAAAGCAAAGAAGTGACTTATTGTTAGAAAATTAGTTACAAATAAAAAATAGACTACAGGGAAAAGAATCAAAAGGGTAAATACTAAAATTTATTTATACTTATTTAAAAGTATCGTATATACATGAAAAATATTAGATGAATAAACGGAACAGAAAAAAGTATTCATTATACCTTATTAGTCTTACTATATACTACTTAATAATAACCAAGAAAGTAACAGCGAGAATATATAGCAACGAAGCCCAAGCCCCTCCTACCAAACAGACACCAAAATTGAACAAAAAAATAAAAAACAATATTTTAGAAAAACTCTTCCAAGCCGGTTGGTCACCGTGGAAGAATATGACCAAAACCCTCCAATGAACACACCAATAGAGCAAAGAAAAACCTTACATAAAAATAAACTAATGATTGCAACATACAACGTCCGAACTCTCTCATCGTATGACCGTTTGATCGAATTTGAAGAGGCTATAAGAAATATAAAATACGATATCATTGGAATATCTGAAATGAGAAGACATGGAAATAAAATAGAAGAATACAAAGAATTTATACTGTGCTACATAGGGCAAACCCCTGGCAAATATGGAGTTGGCTTCATAATTAATAAGTCTCTCAAAAACCACATAATAAGCTTCAATGGCATAACAGAGCGAGTGGCAACACTTAACATAAATATACAGGGACATAAAATATCCATTATACAAGCTTATGCACCAACAGAAGCGGCAAGCGAGCTTGATATAGAAGAATTTTACACTACAGTCGAGAAAGCCTTGGGCACAGCGCAAAAAACCACAATATTAATGGGAGACTTCAACGCCAAGATTGGAACCCCCAAAGATGACGAATATTTAGTTACTAAAAAACACGGATACGGCGAGAGAAACGAAAGAGGACAAAGACTGATAGAGTTTGCGCTCCAGCACAAACTAATGATAATAAACACATGTTTTAAAAAAAGGCAGACCAAAAGATGGACCTGGCGATCCCCTAACGGACAATATAGAAATGAAATCGATTTTATCTTATCAAACCAACATGGAATGTTCCAAAACATCGAGACGCTAAGTCTGAACTACAATTCCGATCATAGAATAGTCAGATCAACAATAACACTAAACAAACAAAAAATATCAAGAGTCAAATTTACAAACAGCCAAATTGGCAAACTTAAGAGCGAAGAGGAAATAAATAAGTTCAACGAAAGCCTCATGTCACAGCTATCTCCAACTATCTGCGAAAATACCACGGTACAATACTGCTACGACAGGATAGAAAAGGCTATCACTTTTAGCTTAAAACAAGCTCGCCCAAAGAGAGAAAAAAATAAACAACACAAAATACTATCGGCAAGTACAGTAAGGCTACTAAATAGAAGGAAGGAACTACAGAAAACTAAAAACAAATCACGAAGTCAGAAGAACGAACTGTCCGCACTGTACAAAGTAGTCAATAAGTATATAAAAACAGACTACAAAAAATATAGGAAAGACACAATAAAAGAACATCTACAAAGAAATGGAAGTACAAAGAAGGCCTATAAGAAGCTCAAAACTAATACAACATGGATAGAAGGACTGAGAAAAAAAGATACAGAACTGTACACTAGAGGCGATATCATAGCTACCGCAACAGAATTTTATAGACATCTTTACAGCAACAGAGACACGAAATCCATAAATCTTGACACAGAAATAGATGCCACACCTAGAAATAACGTTAAACCCATAGACGCAACAGAAATAATTGAAGCAATAAAGAAACTGAAACTAGATAAAAGCCCTGGGTCAGATAATATTACAAATGAAACACTGAAAATTGGACACCAAACTCTAGCCCTGCCGTTAGCGGAACTGTTTAGCAAGATCTTGCAAAAGTCGGAAACACCTTCCCAATGGTCCGAATCCAACATCATATTAATATACAAAAAAGGCGACCCGAAGGACATCGGAAACTACCGACCAATCAGCTTGCTGCCAAGTCTATATAAACTATTCTCCACAATTATAAACATAAGGATTAGAGACACATTGGAAAAAAAGCAACCAGTGGAGCAAGCAGGCTTCAGAAGGGGTTTTTCAACAGTCGATCACATCCATACCCTTGAGTTGATAATGGAAAAGTATCAGGAAAAACAAAGAACACTCTATATATCATTCATTGACTACCAAAAAGCCTTTGATACGGTAAGACATAACAGCATCTGGGAAAGCCTGAAAGAACAGGGAGTAGAAGAAATATATATAAAAATCATTAAATCTATATACAAAAACAATAAAGGTAAAATTAAGCTAGAAACCTTAGGCCCTAGCTTTCCAATAGAAAGAGGAGTGAGACAAGGTGACCCGCTGTCTCCAACAATATTTATAGCTGTTCTCGAGTCGATCATTAGCAAGCTAGATTGGAGTAAACAAGGTCTACACATAAACGGTACTTACTTGAGCCACCTGAGATTCGCGGATGACCTAGCACTGATATCCGAGTCATCTTCTCAACTACAGAACATGGTAGAAACCCTGAACCAAGCTAGTGAAAAGGTAGGACTAGAGATGAATATTACAAAGACTAAGACAATGACAAACAGTTCTAAAAGACCAATAACAATCAATAACAAACCATTGGAATACGTTGAAGATTATGTCTATCTGGGAAAAACCATAAGTTTTGACAGGAAAAATAAAAATACAGAAATAGAGAAAAGAATAAAACTAACATGGAACAAATTTTGGGGTCTCAAGGAAATTTTTAAAGGGGATCTACCACAAGCCATTAAAACCAAAGTCATGAATTCAAGCCTCTTGCCATGTTTGACATATGGTTGCCAAACGTGGAAATTCACTGCTGAAACAAGAAAAAAGATAATCGTCTGTCAGAGAGGACTCGAAAGAAGCATGCTAAAGATTAGAAAATTAGATAAAATACGTCATACTAAAATAAGAAAAATAACCAAAGCAACAAACGCTTTAAGCTACGCAAAAAAATTGAAATGGAAGTGGGCAGGACATGTTGCCCGGCTAACTGACCATAGATGGACCAAAAAATTAACTTTCTGGAATGGCCCACTAGGCAAAAGAACAAAAGGTAGACCTATTACACGATGGGAAGACGACATTAAAGCGATAGCTGGTCCACACTGGAGAAAAGTAGCTGAAGACAGAGACAAATGGGCGTCACTGGAGGAGGCCTTCACCCAACTTGGGGTTCCAGTAGATTAAATTTAAAATACTTTTATAAAAATTAATATAGAAAGTAGGATACACATAGAATTAAGTAGAGAAGAAAGAAATTATACTAACATAGATTAAACTACATGAACTAACACTAAAATAGATTGTAAGAAGTTTAAACTTTAAGTACTGGAAATAAAAAAGGCTTTTTATTTTATTTATTTTATTTATTAGTCTTACATCATCATCATCAGCCTATTATGTGTCCCCACTGCTGGGGCACAGGCCTTCCCTATGGATGGAATAGGGAGATCGGGCCATGACCCACCACGCGAGCCCAGTGCGGATTGGTGGGTGCTAACGACTACAGATGCAGCCGGGACCAACGGCTTAACGTGCCTTCCGAAGCACGGAGGAGCTCGAGATAGTAATTTTTGATCACCAATCCAATGACCGACCACCGCGAAAGTTGATTAAGTTCAGCGATCGCAGCCGAACCCGCTAACCACTTGCGCCATCGAACTCCTCAAGTCTAGTCTTACATACTTAGTATAATTATGTATATGTGTAAATATTACATTTTATTTATGAGATTTGTACCTACTACTTTTAAAAGATTACATAACGATTACATACGGATGGATTGTTTGATGATCGCTTGTTAGGGATAGAAGTATCAATGATAAGTCACCTATTGTTAATCTAGTTAAGGAAAACCTGTCATTGGCCATACTTTTAGAAATGTATCTACTGTCAATTTTGTGTCGAAAAACGCTGTTGGTTTTCTTAGAAAATAAATAAATAAATAAATTGTTGAAAAACAGATTGCCATGAAGCAGACATTATCAAAAATAAAACCTACGTACGTACTTTCTGTAAATGAATTTGCACCTTTGTTTGTTTTCCATATGATGAAATTTTGATACGCTTGACTGTAAGTATCTATTCGTGGATTTTTCGGGCAAAAGGCTTAGCGTAGCCTTTTTCGACTTCTGGCGGTGTCAAATTAATAAATTCCTTACTAGTTGACAACATTTTCAAATAAAAACAATACAGCGAAAAGAAAAAAAAAAGAAATAACTTTTTCACAGATTAGCGATGCGCGCGCATCAACGCTTTTTTTAGGCAAAGGAACAAAAAACAGCCAGTGTTACTAATAAAGTAAATTAATATTTTTGTGAATTTGTTACCGATACATGGTTGTAATTTATGGTCAAAATGAATCAAATTAAATGTTTATATATTATATTTTATCTCCCAAAGTCAATTTTATTTAGAAAATGTTGGCTACCTTTCTGACATAAAAACTCTTTGCTAAGATTTCAAAAAGTATCGTTATTTTTTAAACGGATCATCATAAGCCGTGCGTTTTACTTTACATTACCGCACGCGTGTGTAGTGTGATAGATTATGATATTGAAATTGGTGCAATAAGAGACGCTTTACGAGCAAATGTATTATACAATTAATTTACGTCCTATAATGAAAATATAACAGACCATTACCAAAGATTGACCGACACGAATGATTTTAAAATTATTCACTCGTATTTTAAGACAACTAATAAATTATGTAATTATTTGTTTGGCATAAATATGATAACATGTCCTATTATCAGAGGAAGCATAATAAGGTAAGGTGTCCAAAACTAAAATGACATTCACTAGATAGATTTGATACACAGCCACCTGTATTTTTTTTTATAGCGATGCAGACAGAGTAAGGCAAAAACAAGTCTTCCCTCGTTGAAATGACAATAAATTCTGAGATATATGGCTTGATAAATTGATTATATGTGGTAATGTTTCATAACTTTTCTTATATTTGATTGGTTAGTATAGATATGCCCACAACACGGTATTCCTTCTAAACTGTTTTAGCCTTTCCAAATTATTTATATTATGTCATCTTTGAAAATAGTATTGTATTGTTACTTGTCGGGATGGGGTTCGAAATTATATGCCAGTTCACGCTTGACAGTTCTTTATTCACCACTCAGTTCACACAATTAACACACAATGTTAATTACAAAACACTCACTAAACACTGTATTTCACTATACAAATCGCTAAACAATCGCACTTGAACACTTTTGTTGCACTTTGATCGCCTTTGGATTCGCTCCGAAATCGCTGTTGAAACTCAACTATCACTGTGCGGCGCCAATCGAGCTTATATACGCCGATCGACGCATTCGAGAAAGTACCTGTTAAATTGAGAATTAGCTAGCACCCGCGAGTACGAAATACCTACTTATACCTACGCAGGTAACACGCATAACTTGTAAACAAATGCAGATGTCGTTGCACTTTCTCCCTTACGACGCACTGCATAAGGCTCATTTTAGAATTAGCCGCATTACTCGACCTCTATCGCGACCCGCGGTGATCTGGCAAATTCGATCTCTAGCACTTTCGCGGTTCTGTTTCGAGAGCGTTTGTGACAGTATCAATGTTGATTTTGACGTTTATGAATTGTTTGCTAATCATGTAACGGACCTCTATGCCTGTGATTAAGTTTAAAACTGCATCAAGGAAGAAAATCCCCTGTTAATATTTGATGTAACACAAAAAAACAGAAGCAGTCCTTTAAAGGACTTGACAAGCTGTTAGATGAATAACAATGGTTGGTGAAATTAGGTCTTAGAATGACATAGTTGAATATATTTTTAAACATTACGATTGACGTCCGGTATCGAGAACGAACGGTGACGCGAAGAAGAAAATTAGCGTAAATAAGATAAGATATATTTTATTCATCACTCACATCATACAGATAGATATAGTTATATAATTTTACAATTGGTTGTACAATTATATGTAACTAGCGGCCCGCCCTCGCTTCGCTTCGGTGTAGAGCTGAAGTGTAGGCTACAGTTTTTGTTCTCAGGCTTGTATTATACACAATGACATTCATCTATGATTCTTCTTATACCTGCATGCAAAGTCTCAGCCCGATCGGTTTAAAATTGACAAAGTTTCATACAAACTTTCATTTCCTATTTTATCCCCTTGGGGGGAATTTCTCAAAATCCTTTCTTAGCGGATGCCTACGTCATAACATTTTTTTTTTGGTGGTTTTATGAACACATACAGAAAGACAAAGTGTTTAGAGACACATGAGGCACATCTACCTGCATGCCAAATTTCAGTCCGATCCATCCAGTGGTTTGGCCTGTGCGTTGATAGATCACTATGTCAGTCAGTCACCTTTGAGTTTTATATATATAGATAGAAAGTATGTGATCTAGAGCTTAAACTAGGACGACCCTGTATTTCTGGACTCCAGGTCCCACCCGCGTATCTACCTCGGTACCACTTGCTTGTATGGAAGACCATTGGTATGCAAGTATCCCTTTAGAAACTAAGTACGTACATACACTTTTTATTATCTATTCCGATCCAAAGACTTTATTACGATCTATGCAGTGTTGCCAGGTCCGATTTTAAAAATATTTATAGAAAATATTATGTTATAGAAAAAAACAGTAGATGTATGAAAAGAGCTACAAGAAAACCAGGAAATGCGGAGGCGTACTTTTTCCGATTTGCACTCCCCCCCCTCACTGGAATTGGTAAATCTAAATTTGTTTTAAGAAATAATAAATAAAAATAAAAATCGTTTATTTTCAGACATAGTCCATAGATATGTAAGTTAATTGACTTAAATGCTATGTTAGTAACAATAAGACAATACAATAGTTTTAGACAATAACATATATTTTATAATTATATAGGTTACCTACATTATTAATGGCGGAAAATGCAACTCAACGTGCAATTTAAAAAAAAACGTATTCTAAGAAAAGCAGGAGATCTCCTGTAAAATCTGGAGACCTGGCAACATTGCATCTTTGTCTGTGGTTAAAACGAACACAAAGTAACATGAAATAAGACAGCCGGGACTTTTCCTTTCTTCTTTATTAACCTAATTTTTCAATCATCTTGATTTGGTGTAGGCCTCCCCCACAATTTCCATTCACTGCGCCATTATGTCCTCAGTCACACAAGACATCCGCGACACAAAAACAAAAATCGAGTATAATATACGCTTTCTTCGTAATAAAAATACCAAAATTTTACTTTCATTTTATACCAACCATTTACCTTAAAACAGCTTTTTCCCCATAAATATCTAACTGTATATAAGAAAAAGAAGGCGAACTTTTCTTCGCCAGCCCTTTTTTACTCGATAATAAAAAATATCATTCCACTGAGCGTTAAATTATAAAAAATAAGTAACGTAGCTGGATAACAACCAGAATAATTTGTCGTGTTAGAGAAAATCCGAGATCTGAAGAAGACACCGAAAAATTATAATACGCTCCCCGTTTAGGGTTCCGTGTGTGAAATGACGTATCCAACAGTCGACAGTGAATAAGATCGAATAAAATTGAATACATACGCATGTACAAACTTACGAACATACATACAATGGGATTGTTTCCATGTACACTTGTGTTTTTGAGCCAATTTATAGCATAATAAAACATTGCACTCCTTTTTTGCAGTCCTGTTAAAATTAAAATAAAATACCATTTTTATAAAAGAATGTTAATGATTCCAAACTGTAACACATCAAATAACAGATAAAATCAAAAACACTAAAGGTATTGATGCAACAAAAATTGTTTTGTGTTTGTGTGTTTTTAACAAATATAGTTCAAAATCAAATAACAAATGCCTAGGCTTTTCATTCGTAAAACTATAAAAACTTTATTTTCTCAAAAATCAAGGTTTGTCGTGAAACTTATATTTACGTTATCGTCATTTTGTTATCAAGAAAAGGACAACAATACAGCTCAGCCGTATGGACTCGGAAGCGGACTCGTCGTTTCGCTCGCGCTGCGTTGAAGCGTACAGTTCTGTCTCGCTCGCTCGATCGATCGAATGTTTATATACAGACGTGTGCGTGTGTGAGAGTTGCTTATGTAGGTTGAGTCGGATCATATTTTATTTGATGCTAGTACGAGCGTACCGTATCTTCCCATTTTGTTCTAATCTAAGCAAAAAAATTATATATTTATTTATCTTTAACAAAGTTTCTACAGCGCTTTTTTGTGAAATTTAATACAATAAAATATAGATACAATCTTAAGGCCAATTACAGAAACTCATTATGTACATAAAAGATACTGGATACAAACGGCGTTATTATAAGTCAGTAATTATTACATTTAATTTAATTTCATTTAATTTGAAAAATTGTATAAAATTCATTTAATTCACTAACATAAATAATAAAATAAAAATTAAGATTGGACAAAACATAACAAAAAGACAAAAAAAAAGAAAAACAAACACTGAATATACATATAAAAGGGTTTTCAAGAATTTGTCACATGATAACCTTATGAAGTGTGGGTGTATGTGTGTGTGTGTGTGTGTGTGTGTCCATGCAGCTGCAATGCTATGCCTGGTAACAAGATGGCGGACGCCGCAACCCGGGCACTACATCATTAAAGTACTTCATACTTGTAATTGTAGGCTTACATGGTGCCGAGAATAAAATCAAACAAATAAATTAAATTGAAATTGAAACAAATGTCAGGGAAAACAATTTAAGCCGTATTTGGAAATGCATTAGTGCAGTCATTTTTCATATTATTGAGAATTCGAATTGATAATTATAATTAAAAATAAACAATTGTTGCGTTACTCCACATGCAATTTATACAGAACCATACCCTGGAACACGTTTCTGGAACTCCGCAGCCGTCTCTATTAGGGTTGGTTTCGTGTGAGCGTAGACAGGCTGAACAGAAGATTACGAACATGTATGTAATTGGATTCGTTTCATGAAAACGCAACCCCAGCGTGCCGACTTGCACGTTGTTTGTGGAGAGGTATTATAATATAATATGTAGTTAAGGTATCTGTAATATACTCATAGCATTTAACAGCTGAATGTTTGAATCTAAAGATTTTATTTTCTAGAAAAAATCCACACTGTTCAGGTTTCTGGCCGAATTGAAATTACTAGAATTTTCTTCGGATTTAAGTTTTATTTATAATATATACACCGTGTTCCTGAGGATATACATAAACTTTGAATAATACTTCTATAGCTCTTGTTGAACATATCGTACAAAGAAAGTAGTAGTTTAAATAGCATAGTTTTTTAAGTTATTGGTAATTTAATTTTAACCAACTTAATTGTGTTGTTCATTGAGAATGAGTCTTTATCTGTGAGATGTTGCCACTTTGTGCAACCAAAAATATTAAACTATCAACTCTTTGTCAATGGTCATTAAATCATAATTTCAAAGTCAAAATTTTAAAAAACATTGTTGACGTCAAGAAAAGTTTCAAAAAGTTTATGTGGACATGTGAACCAAGGCACCAATGTTTCAAATGCGACGTTGCCAGCTCAGGTAAAGAGTAATTCATATTAGATAAATTATATCTAAGCATTTAGTTTGTGTAAAAATAAAAAATGATAAAAAAAATGGAATTCATAAAAGTGTCCATAGTAAAAAATGATCAATTTAATAGTCTGAATAACATGCCAAAGTTAGTGTATAACCTCAGGAACACGGTGTATATACGGGTGTGACAAAAGTCCGAAATAAAACTTTAGGGTTTGGTTGTGTTCCTTGTATAGAATTACCTACGAAAGTTTGACGCCTTTCATACCACTTTTATTTTCTAATTAAATTAATAAAAATATCGTTTTACACCTATGACAACCCTATAAATGCGTACGATTACTACTACCTAAACAGACCCCCCTCTCCCCCAGGCGCCCCTGCGCCCCGCTCAGATACCTACAAATTTTTATTTCGGAATACATACCTACAAATTTTATTTCGGAATTCTGTAACACCCTGTATATGACCAGTCTCGTCCGCGGTTTCTCTCGCATAGATTGTTACTCACATTTTCTGCTATTACCCTTAAAAGGAAGCAAAGTTATAAAACTATTTAACTACTATTTCTTGCTTTTCTAGGTAAACAGTAACCTAACCACCAATTACAAAATAAAGTGAGTACTTCAAAAGATACGAATTGTCGAAGAACTTGCCACTAAACCGCGGAACAGTTGATGACTAATTAGTATTTCAATGTGCCAGGTAAACTCATCAGACACTTATTACTATACGGAACCTTTTGTTGGTGACTCCAACTCGCACTTGGCCGGATTTTGGTAGTCCTTCATATGGTTACCCGTATTTATTTTTTCGGGATCTTCGACAAATAATTAGCTATAGTGTGATTCAATAAGAATAGGAAAGCCAATGACTTCCATCTGTCAAATGTCGCTTGAAAAGTACGGCTTGCAAAAAAATCGTTTTGCCCTTGTTTAGCACTCTGCTAATTCTAGAATAAAACCAAACATTTGTTAACAAACAATAACAAATATTGATAATTAATATTGGTTGATACTTTTTTTTCATTTATTGATCTTTGGCTATGAATGGTTCATAACCTAAATCGTCAACCAAATGTTCATATTCATATTTATTCATATTCATATTTATATTCATTTATTGCATCTTGTTGTATACATAGGTGTTACAAGTATGGTTAGGTTGCAAACAAGAACCCTGTAAGGGCACGGCAAATTTATAGATAATTATTGCAATTAAATATTTTATATAAAATTAAATCACATATCTTAATAATATTATTTATAAATTAATAGTAACATTTAAATACAAAAATAGCTTAACAGATTACATTAATGTCACTTTAAGTTGCGTTCAGAAACGAAAGAAAGAAAAATTCGTATGTGACCTAGTAATAGTGCATGATTATTCATAGCTACTCCGGCGGTAAAGCAGAGATGAGCGGAATTGAAGAGCTAGATTCTGATTAATGATTTTTCTTACACAGTCTTACTAAATAAATATTATTAAAAATCGGTTCTTTTTTTTCTCAATCTTAGTAAATAAATTTTATTAAAAAATCAGATGTTTTATCTCACTCTATCTTAGTAAATAAGTTTTATTAAATAAAAAACTATTTTTGCTCACTCTACCAATTTGGTTTGAATTGACAGTTATGGCGTCACAATATGGCGCCCAGTCGATCCTATTCTTAGTTGGATCGCATTATACGTATGGTTAGTTTAACTTTAACTAGTAATAAATTGGTTACATAATTGATGAATGGGACCAATAAGCATCATATCGCTTATCTGAGGATTTTGGTCGTTGTGGGTCCGACAATTTACTGCCGAAAAATAAAAATTTTATGCACAGCCCACACATCTAAAGTGATACTTCTGTCCATAAATAACCTAACATTAGGCGATGCATAAGGTATAGGGGAATGGAGCAGCGCACGCATCACTCATATATATATATATCTTAATATATATAAATCTCGCGTCACAATGTTTGTCCTCAATGGACTCCTAAACCACTGAACCGATTATAATAAAATTCGCACACCATGTGCAGTTCGATCCAACTTGAGAGATAGGATAGTTTAAATCTCAAATTATAGTCGCAATTTTAATTTATTGCAAATTATTACTTTTGGGCGGTACGAAGTTCGCCGAGTCAGCTAGTACACATATATATATGTTATCGCGTGTGATGCTCGTAACATTTCAGCGTTCGCCGAGTTATCCTCCAACTTTCATGCTCATCGGGAACAGCTGCGCACGCATCCCACACACACACATATATATATCTATATAGGTAAGTGACGCTCGTGACGGATATCAGTTTCATCTTTTCCATAGGATTTTTCCAGTTGCACCCCGTCCGAAAAGAAGTTTGACTTCAAAAATGTTATACTAATATGCTTGTTCCACACCTGCACAGGTATTCTGTAAGATGCAATCTCACTTACGATCTCATTTATTCGGAGTTCTGACAAATGTCAAATATCTAATACTGGCTGCTTATACAGACATAGCGATTTTTCGATGCACACGATGCGTTCCGGCGGCGCGGCGGTGCGGCGCCGGATTGGTATCGCTGCTTTGTCTTACATAGAAAATATATGTGGCATGTCACACGATGCGCTTCGCCGCCTCACCGGACTTGCAACCATCAAGACGAGGCGGGGAGGGGGACTGCGTTGCGACGCCGACGTCGGAGCCACGGTTCCCAACTTAGGGGTTTTGCCCCCAGATTTAGGGACTAGAAGTGTTATAATGGACTTTTTTAGGGGCTGGAATTTTTTGGGGATTCTTTTAGGGGCTTTTAACAAACTTGCAATTAAATCGAAAAACAGAGTCTTTTCTTTTAGTTATTTGCGTAGAACGCAACGATATGAACTGACTGTGTGGCGGGTTGTTTCCTAAGACTGTATAGACTAAAGTTCTTTGCCTATCACCAATGGATAAAATAATAAATCAACAACATTTCGGTCTTTCATTCGTTCACGTCATACTCACGTCTCACCATTCATTTTTGTCATTCATTCAATAAAATAATTTACTGTAACTTAACATGTAACGTTTCAATTTATGAGCAACGAAATAATTTAGATAACATGGTAGTAAATTAGTAACAAGTAGGAACATATAAAATTCTATATTTAGGGGATTTTAGAGGAATTTAAAAAATACTGGGGGAAAATTTTGGTAAGGGTTGGTAGCACAGGTCGGAGCGGCACCGCTCAGTTGTTTATGCGTCATAGAGAATGTATACTACTGGGTTGCCCGCGGCGCCGCTGGGACGTAACAACATTGCAGCGCCGCACCGCTCGTGTGCCCACCGATGCTGAGAAATCGTTGCGTTGCGGCTAGGGTTACCATATCTCAGGATTTGTCCCGAGATTTCAGGATTTCTGGACTCTTCTCAGGATTGCGGCTGGATTTTGCTAATCTCGTGAAATCTCAGGATTTTTTTGAATTTCCAATAAAATACAGCTTACGTTTTAAAGATCTCTTTAATAAAACGTTAAACAAACTAAAAATAATCTTCTTTTGGTAATAATTGCACAATTAAAATCAGTACTTTATTATCCAAGTTAATCTTAACTTAATCAGTTTTATCATACTTAATATGTGAAGATACATTTTTAAGTAAGGTTGTTTTCTTTAATTATGGATTCATATAATGCCCCAAATGTTAATCTCTTCAAATTATATTGATTTAAAAGTATAAGCAGAGTATAAACGATAATATTACGACATTTTTTTTAAATTCTTAAGTACGGTTTGAGAGAAAATTCTCAGACTGTAAAAAAATCTCAGGATTTTTCAATGGAAATCAAGCTTTTTCTCCGGACTTTTGATTTTATCATCTGGTAACCCTAGTTGCGGCGCCGCAACGCATCGTGTGCTCGCGCACTTAGGCATATCAAACTAATGTTTAAAATGGCTGTTACCGAAATCGGAAGTAAGATTTGATTTTACAGAAGCGCCTCCTGCAAGACGATGTTTTGGTACTAAAATGCGCTAAAATTGCGTTAGATATTTGAATTAGTACCATCGTAAGTCCCAGCTGAACTCACTAGGCCCTCGTGGTGGGTCGTCTAATGGGTCAATCTAGGTATTCCATCACCAATTAATGCCCGTGCTTCAGCAATGGGGACATTTATAAACCGATGCTTACAGGGATTAAGGAAATGAAGGGCAAATTTATGTAAAGTACTAGGGCACCTCTAGTACGGTTTCACCCGCATTAATTTGAAGAAAAAGGTGATATACTCTCGCAGACTTTTTTATAGAACTTTTAAAGAGGAACTTTTTTTATACGCAGCGCATGCAACGGAAGTTTACATCTGTGAGCTTCCGTTGCGTGCGCTGCGTCCGTCGTGTGCTTCCGTTCCATTCCATCTCAATGTATTGGCATTTAAACGTGCTACTCTTCTATTCTAGGTGGCGGAGGTGGTTAGCGCGTTCGGCTGCGATAGTTGAAGTTCAGCAACTTTCACAGTGGTCGGTCATTGGATGGGTGACCAAAAATCTTCTATCTCGCGCCCCTCCGTGCTTCGGAAGGCACGTTAAGCCGTTGGTCCCGGTTGCGTCTGCAGTCGTTAGCACCCGCCAATCCGCACTAAGCCCGCGTGGTGGGTCATGGCCCAATCTCCCTATTCCACCCATAGGGAAGGCCTGTGCCCCAGCAGTGGGGACATTAATAGGCTGATGATGATGATGATGACTCTTCTATTAGTCGTAATGTTATGTTATAACCTATAGTAGCCTTCATCAATATATGCAGTATCCAACACAATAATAATATTGTAAATCGGACCAGAAGTTCCTAAGATTAGCGCGTACAACCAAACAAACAAACTCATCAGCTTTATAATATTATAAATATGTTAAATATGTATTTATCGTATTATAAATATACTAGCTGACCCAGCGAACTTCGTACCGCCATAAAAAAATTTAATTAAAAAAACATTGTCCAGCGGACAAAATTGTGAATCTAAACCATTCTCAGATCCCCTTGAACACACACAAAAAATTTCATCAAAATCGGTCCAGTCGTTTAAGAGAAGTTCAGTGACATACACACTCACAGAAGAATTATATATATAAAGATAAATATGTTATATATATGTAGTGACGACCTCCGTGGCCGAGTGGTTTGTACGCCGGGTTTCATGGTGTCGCCGACTCGAGAGGTCCTGGGTTCGAATCCCGGTGGGGGCAGATGTTTGTGTGATGAATACGAGCATTTGTACTCCAGTCATGGATGTTTAATATGTATTTATATAAATATACTTATATATGTACAGTATATGTATTCTATCCGTTACCCTAGCATCCCATAACACAAGCCTTATAGTGCTTACTTTGGGGCTAGGCTAATTGGTGTGAGTGTTGGAAATATTTATTTATTTATTATTTATTATTATAGTTATTTAGGTATATTTATAGATGTTACATTATAATTATTATATTAAGTAAGATGTAGTTTTATCAAATTAATTTTGTTTTTCTTTCTCTTTTACTATAATGTTTTAATTTACTTTACCGCATAATGTCTCTGCTTAGCCCGATGGTTGAATGGTAGAGAATGCCATGTGGCATTAAGTCCGCCATTTGTTACAAAACAATAAAGAGTAAATAAATAAATATTAGCATAGATCTATTAATTTACTTCTTGGTAACTGAACAATTATGTTATCTACTTTTTCCACCCTGTATTTTTAATGTTGATGTTCAAATAAAGCGTTGTTTTAAAAGTATAATTAGAAACAAATACTTAGGATGCAAACAAATGTCGTTTCTTAAGAAATTTTGTAACTGCGTCACCCTTTTCGGTGTTTGGAGTAAGCGGCTGTTATTTAAATAAATATTGGGACACTATTACCATATAAATGGCATCCGAAGTAAAACATTTTTGTTGAGTTTGGTACTTCAGGTATTGTATGGTGAAAGGTACGTGAATATTTCTAACTCATTAAACCACCAAGGATATTTTATGCTGTGTCAACTTTTAGAAATGTTTTTATAGCTTCATTCTTCAGAAAATAGAAATAAATATAAATAAATAAATATTTCCGACACTCACACCAATTAGCCTAGCCCCAAAGTAAGCACTATAAGGCCTGTGTTATGGGATGCTAGGGTAACGGATAGAATACATATACTGTACATATATAAGTATATTTATATAAATACATATTAAACATCCATGACTGGAGTACAAATGCTCGTATTCATCACACAAACATCTGCCCCCACCGGGATTCGAACCCGAGACCTCTCGAGTCGGCGACAGCCATGAAACCCGGCGTACAAACCACTCGGCCGCGGAGGTCGTCGGGAAAATGGAGGTGAGGTCAAGACGAGCGCTACAATTCGAGCGGGAAATCTGCCTCCTTATAATAAATATTATCACAACAGCGCCATCTAGTCTACTTGCAAACAACTTAGAGAGATTTCGGTATTAGAAACTAGATGGCGTTAAGTTTCGGCACTTAGAGCTAGATGGCGTTTCCGACGAATATATCATGTTTATATAGAGAAAAACCGGCCAAGTGCGTGTCGTGCCAAGCGCAGTGTACGGTTCCGTAGTTGCCTGTAGTTACCACAATATATTTCAGCAGAAGTTTTTATTTTCTATATCGGAAATTAGAAAAACCAATTAATATCAATCTATGTATCTCAACTAAAATACCTAAATCAAAGTCAAAATGCGTCTCAAATTCAAAATCAATTCGATGTTAATATTTTTTTAAATATGAATGATAACCTGTAATAATAACCGCCGATTTTTTTTTGTTACCTCCCGGCTTAGGCGGGCAAGCTGGTATGAAATCTTCATGGATACCCTACATCCGGCTGCAAGGTTATGTCGGACTCTTACTGACTAAAAGCTTCATCTGAAGCGACAGCCTTTTTTGGAGAGTGTATGCTGTTAGTCGCAGATTACCTTTACATCGTCACCGTGTTTGGGGACGAGGCGAGATCCTAGGGGGACCTCAAGCCGAGTGCCTCTAGAGGTATTCCAGGCGTGATGGCATCTCCTCCCATGGAGTCTCCTCTCTGTCTGGAGTAGGTGTGGGCGTTCTAAAGACGAACCGGTTTCAAGGACCGTTTTGTATTCCGCGACGATAGAACCGTTTTACGTTTCGGATCAAAACAGTCTTCGTCGAACAACTAGTCCTCGGATTGTCTGCACGCCAATATGTACTTTATTATGAAATAAATACAGTCAATAATAGAACGCAATTATATGATTCCGTTTCGTTCTATGATAATTAAGCTTTGATTTTACAATAATATAATATTTATTACTAAACATTTAAAGTCGATTATCGTATAACACAACATTTATTTCGATGTTTCGTCGTCTCGTTCGCAGCAACGAAACGAACGTTCACAAGATTTCATTTAGTTCAGTTTCGTTGCGTCGGTTACGTTTCGTCGTCAGAAAATTTGAGAACGACCCACCGCTAGTCTGGAGCGTCTAGACACTCGAACCTGAGGGGAAGCGACCGCCGATCTTTTCAAGTGCTTATATACTTTTTATAGAAACGTAACGTTAGCGCGACTCAGAAACCGTTGCCGTTGATACTCGCAGTAGCGTTGAGCAACTAATGATATTTTTTTGTTGCAATGCAAAGTTTTACGCTACAATAACTTCTAAGGAATTTTTAATAGGTAAGAAATCTTTAACCAAAGTTGCTTGCTTACTCTTAAACTAACAAATCAATCTTAAACGTTATAGTTCTGTGGGTGGGTTACCTATAATGCGAAGAGATGGCGCTGCCTTGCAGCTTAAGAAAGGCTAGAAGAATTTCGACGCGGTCCGTGAGGGCCGCGGTAGCATAATTGGTCAGTGCATTCGCCCGGATTGCGAAGGGTTCGAGTCCCGTCTGCTGCCTGGTCCGCGTGGATTTTTTTCTAGTTATATTTTCTTTAGATTTTAACATCAAGCAGTTACATGCTTTAAAATAATAAAAATTATAACTCGTTATAGTTTTCCTTAAAGTTTGTGAAAAGCATTATTATCATGTTTTTTTTTCAGATTTTTCAAGCCAATAGTTTAGCTTTTAGAGGGGTGGGGGGGAGGGATTCTTCAACATTAAAAACATATGTTTTTTTAAGCATTTAACTGCTAGATGATTAAATCTAAAGAAAAGTTTACTAGAAAAAAAATCCACGCGGACCAGGCAGCGGATTAAAAACATAGCTTTTATTTGGAGATGAAGTCACCGACAACAGTTAGTAAAACTTTCGATGTGTCACTATTGCAATGAGTTATGGAATTCACAGGTAATGGTGCATCAGGAATACGTTTTAGCAAGGCAATGGGTAGGTTACTCGGAATTCACTGCCAAACGGGTATGGCACGCTGCCAAGCTCCCGTGTGACCATTAATACTAAATCCATACACGGCGACACACTTGAAAACGTGGATATGTTCGAGCAACCAATTTATGAAATGAAACTTCTTTACGCACGCTTGACTTAGGGTGAGGCCAAACGAGCGTAATTTTGTGAGTGGTGAGTCGCAGAATTTCGGTCACAGAAATTCTGCTGCATTCGGTTTCATACAAAAAGGCAGTTGGTGCCACACGACAACGCAAAATGAGTTGTCTGCCGACTCAATGCGCTTAAGCTCGTCCGAATTTCGGTCGGGGTGAGGGTAGGGCAAGGAAGGGGAGTGGGGAAGCAACAGTTTGTTACAAGTTGCGTGGTGTAATAATTCTTGAAAAACACGTAATGGCATATGATAGTACTTTTCAAACATATCTGGATTTGCACGTTTATGTTCATATAAAGTATGGAACTGTCCACATATCAGCCTCTGACTATTCTGTGGGTTTACCCAGTTTCTTTTTCTGGCCTCATCTTCTGAATATGCTTCGTAAATACACAATATTTTTAATGGATCCATTGCACTCGACGACACGAACACCCCGTACTAACGCTCAATAGTAACTGAATAAATTACGTTCGTATGGCAGCTCAACAGAAATTCAGTTGAACGTAAAATAAGCGACCGAAAATAAGCGACTCACAACTCACAAAATTACGCTCGTTTGGCTTCACCCTTAGTGGGGGTAAACAGCAAATGCGTTACGCATTACGAAAAGTGTGTTCGAGCGAGGCGAACGGGAGTTGATTGGGGGATATAAGCAAGAGGAAGCAGTGCGCGCGCACATTTTCTATCTCTCATTCTCTTATAGCTTGTAAATGAAATATGTATATGTACATACATGTATATGTTATGGGCCAAGTGATTAATGCGGGCAGTATTCATAAAGCCTAGCCATATCGGGCCAAGTGATTAATTACAATCTAAACTCAACTATTTATCACATTGCCCAGCAATTATTAATAATGCCGGACGGCATCGCATTTGTGATACTCCTGGTGTTGCAAGGGTTCATGGGCGACGGTAATCACTTACCATCAGGTGAGCCGTCTGCTCGTATGCCCCCTATAACATAAAAAAAAAACTGCTCGTGGTCCATGTCAGTGTGAATAAATTTAAAACGTTGGTACTATTGTCAAAATGACAGATGTCTCGCCATTTTGTGTTTGTTTTGAGATCTTGGTAACTAAAAAATAGTATGGGCTCAACAATTAGAAAAAAGGGTAAATGTGGCTTTACAACAGTCTTTAATTCAGAACCGACTTGGTCAACCCCGACACGCCGTGGTCTTGGTCTGCCCTACCTCTAGAGTGTTTTTAGAGCCCGGAGGCACGGTAATAATATCATACAGTATTCTATCTTCATACAAACGGTCGGAAAGCGAGTCATACCTACGCCACTCGAGTTCGATGTGCTCTCGGCGGGCACCCAGTCGCGAATGCCGCCGCGCCGCAACGACGACCGAACGGTCTGAATTGTTTTTTATGCAGTTAGCCGTGCTTAAACGTGCGTTTTGTATTGTAAATATTTGATTTAATTATACTTAATTTACACCTACCTACATAATTTAGTATGGAAAAGAACAAACGACGATCAATATCGTACAACAGCACAATTGCTGTTTTTGGTTGCTTGAACTCTTCTATAACACACCCAGAGATATCATTTTTTAATTTACCTGAAATATTGGAAAGGTGTCTTACCTTAATAGAATATTTTTTATATACCTATCTACTAGTACGTAATTTGTTTCTAATATTTAGGTATTTCGGTTTTTCCATCGGGCAAAATATCTGGAATAATATATAAATAAGTGGTTAGGATGAAAAAAGAGACAAACGAGTAATCTACCTACACTCGCGTTAAAAACAAAACTACATAAAATACTGTAGGCGGACGGCCCTACCGCGTGCTAACGCAGCGCTCGGCCTAGGCATTTATTTTCAAGGACAGGGCAGAGTCACAATACTGTATAGATAATATTACCGTGCCGGAGGCGCGGAGGGAAAGCAGCCCCCGCCTGCTGTGACAAATCCGCAAGCATCGTGCGACCCATAGTGCCTGAGGCTGGACCAACAAGCCGAAGCTGTGAAGGGGAGTGATGCTTGTGAATTTGTCACGCAAAGGCGGAGGGGCTGCTATTCCCGCAGCGCCAGAGATAAGGCAGAAGTACTGGTTCTTACTTCCCTAGTCCTTGGATCCTAAAAAATAGGGAACCATAAATACTGAATGAACATTTAACAGATTTAATGAATTTCTCAAACAAACTGCATTGAAACTACACACCTGCATTTCTCTAAATTAGGGCTGCCATCCGTCCCGGTTTCCCAGGATTTGTCCTAGTTTACGGGGCGTCCGGGGAGCGTCCGGGCGGGGTTTTATTTGTAGTCCGGGATTAAAAATTTACGGCAACGCATGAGTGGCCCTAGGTGCTGCAAGTGTCCATGGGCAGCAGTGACCACTTATTATGAGGTAGACCGCTAGCTCTTTTGCCTAGATGAACATATAACAGTTGATTTGTGACATGTTTAACTGATTTTTTATTGGTCTGTCCGGGTTCTGGGCTTCAAAATCCGGGGTTATCACGCGTCTTATCCTGGTTGCCACATTTTGGAGATGGCAGCCCTACTCTAAATATATACAAGCTACAAATATCCGCTCACATACATAGACATATTTTCATGATTCAGGTAATTAAGGCTATGGTATTTATGACTTAGGTATGAATAAGGGCTATTATAAAGTTAATGATTATCTGAATGATCGTAATGCATGGACATAGTGTTTCTTGTAATTTGTTATTTGATGGGTATGAGTCAGTTTTTGTAACAGTAATATGGTACCTATCTAATGCCGCTTCCTATATACTAAATATAAAATTTATTGTAACTATATATCTATATCCTAAATAATGTAATGGAAGGTGACTTCAGAAGTATCTCTGAAGTCATTTTTCAACTTGACTACTCTGTATATATATCAATCAATGAGTCAGTTTTTGTAACAGTAATATGGTACCTATCTAATGCCGCTTCCTATATACTAAATATAAAATTTATTGTAACTATATATCTATATCCTAAATAATGTAATGGAAGGTGACTTCAGAAGTATCTCTGAAGTCATTTTTCAACTTGACTACTCTGTATATATATCAATACAGGGAGAAAAAAGCAGCCCTTGCTGAGTTTCTTGCCGGTTCTTCTCAGTACAAGGTCTCCCGCCGTAGTTTTGCGAACCGATGGCGTAGCTTCTTGACCTTCACAAGTGCTTATAACAGCGTAGACTGAATAAATGACTTTTCATTTCATTTCATAAGCCAGTCTGCGCGGCGAGTCGTGTGTCTAAAAGGCAAGTTTAATCTTAGGGTGATATATTTCTCACACATACCAGGATCAGCGTTGCCAGACGTTACGATTTTAGCGGGACATCCCGATTTTTAAATCAAAATTAATTGTCCCGCGCGGGATAGGCTCCATCCCGCTTTTCGGGAATAACTCGACTGTGCGTGCAGCGTACTGAGAAAGCGGGTGGCACAGAGAAGCAGTGACGGATTTACCAGTAGGTAGGCTTGTTGAAAATATATCGATGTATCGATATATCGATATTTTTTGCCGATATATTTTGATTCGATATATCGATACATCGATACAAAATAACCAATATCGAAATTCGTATCAAAAACGATATTTTTTTAATTATTAGCGGCATATCACGATCTAACTAAATTCGTATCTGGAAAAATCGTAAGTGGATCTCAGATTAATGATATTCAACATATCTATGATCTGTGCTGTATTTAGTATTGTCTATGTCATCATTCGAAAATAGGGTCTATTTTTAGGGAGATAATTTTCGTTCCATTATTATTCCGCGTGTCATATTTCGTGAGCTACTGTAAAAGGAGCTGTGGAAAATATCGTATATTTTTGGGAAAATTGGTCCGATATATCGATATATTGATGTTTTTTTCGCGATATATCGAAGCCGATATTGATATTTTTTAAAATATCGATGTATCGATATATCGATATTTATTTCAACTTTCGACATCCCTACCAGTAGGCTGAGTAGGCTGGAGCCTAGGGCGGCAGATTTTAGGGGGCGGCAAATTTGGTCCAAAATATACACAGAGAAACGAGTGACAATTTTTTTTATATTTTAGTAATGCACAGTATACTTAACACTCTTACATCCGTAATCCGTTTATAAAAGAGTAAAACGCACTGTAAAATATAGTTACTTATGCGATCATGATTTTTTAAAATATTCCAATATCGTTTCAATATTCATTACAATTTAAATTTAATATTTTTTTAAACCAACGGCGAAAAGCCGACGTAAAGTGGACGATAGAACAAAAATCATAAAGTTGCAATTTCATAATAAATATAATTGTGTACTAGCGTATTGAATTTCAAAGGTCAGTAGGGGCGGTAAAAATTTAATAGCCTATCAGCAGCAAATTTGTAAATCCGCCACTGCAGAGAAGTGTGGACTGACCGCCTGCCCGTAATGAAGAACGCTCAAACAAAGACTCAACTATTTAACGGTAGGGTAAATCTGAGGAGCTCGATGGCGCAAGTGGTTAGCGCGTTCGGCTGCGATCGTTGAACTTAAGCAACTTTCGCAGTGGTCAGTCATTGGATGGGTGACCAAAAATCTTCTATCTCGAGTTCCTCCGTGCTTCGGAAGTCACGTTAAGCCGTTGGTCCCGGCTGCATCTGCAGTCGTTAGCACCCGCCAATCCGCACTGGGCCCGCGTGGTGGGTCATGGCCCAATCTCCCTATTCCATCCATAAGGAAGGCCCGTGCCCCAGCAGTGGGGATTAAAATACATTTTCTATGGATATTTTTACTAGGTTAAAAAACACTACAAGCTTACAAATAAAAAGATAAATATTCAAAAACTTTTGATTATATCCGTTGTATTTTACTATGTCCCGTTTTCGACGAAAGAATCCCGCTTTTTTCACTCAAAAAGTTCCTAAATCCCGACTTACGAATAAAAATCTGGCAACGCTGACTCTCGGGGTCGCCAATTAAATCTAATGATTATAATCTTATGAGCTTTCTCATTCTACTACTATTGCAAAAAAAATATAGCAAGAACTTAAATCAAACAAAATAATTGACGTTTCTACAGAACATGTTTTAATTCAATCAGCTTTAATTTCTTTTGTACAAAACAATAATATCAATAAATAATAATTTAACTTCTCTCTTTCGCAACTAAAATCTCTAAGTATTCTTATTCAATAGCCAACCCAAAGAGCCTCCTAGCTCTGTGATGCTCGGTAGATTTTCATGGTCCATATGTCCTTCCTTTTCAGGGGGTCCGTAGCTATAGCCTACGGTGTTGTACTCTTGCGGGGGGCCGTAAACCGGCTGCGGGGCCTTTGGTGCCTTCAGGTAGTACTTGAGGAAGAGCCCGATGAAGTAGAAGACCTTTTGGAAGAAAGCCACGAACATGAGGAAGGATACCACCTTGACAACCGCGACTTTCGCAATCCCAAGGAACAGAAGGAGAGCTGCAAGAAACAAAATAAATAATTAGATAAATGACGAGAAGAAATATGAATACCTTCTCTAAAATAAAAAAGAAATCAAAACGACCATTAAAAAAAAACACGGAAATCTAAAGAAATTTTGCTAAGAAAAAATCTTTAGATTAAACATCTAGCAGTTAAATGTCTAAAATAAAAATATCAAAAACACTACAAAATTCAGAAGAAAATATGGTCTATTGTTTTAAACTTTCATGGTCACTAACATTATAGCTATTAACGGGATTGTTGCCATGTACCTTGTTTTGAGTTACTCCGTGATCATGGCGCTTGCAACAGCGCCGAAATATCGGAGACTCATAAAAAACAAGGTCTTTATTGAAATTTAAATTACGTTTAAATTAAAATTAACAACATTGCAGTCATACCAAATAACATAGTAACAAATATTTTTTTTAATAAGATCAAGTACTCTAGATCCAACTGTCCAATAGGACTGGATTGGACCATGTGGAATAAGACTTGTGGAATAAAAATACTTTTATAAGTACCTATATTCGTACAAATCTGAGTGAATTGATTGTCACTGACTCCAAATATTGATGATTTTATTCACCTTTGGATGTACATTACATTTACGTAGCGGAAATAAGTATTTCGTCATAAAGACGTGGCCGTCCTGCCATAATCGAATTCAAATTCAATAAAGCCATTGCAGTAGGGGGACCTCTAAGAATAACAACCGTCAAATACATTTACAACAGATTATTCATAAAGTCTTTGATAAAAACATAAATCAATTTATCAACAATATTTTCTTCTTTTTACATTTCACAACAAAGATCGTATGAATTCGTTTCAATCTCCTTTGCCATTTTAGTGTCACATTAAAACCGTTGCGGATTTCATATTCAAAATATGCCCCATACAAGTGGTGCAGTAAATATTTTAAGATTTTAGTGTCAGACCTCAGTCAGCGAAAACCGCCACGCCAAGGGCAGTACAGTGTATCAATACCTACTGCATTATCATAAAACCTTCATACAATTAGGACTATTATGTACGTAGCACAAAATGAGATCCCGGCTCAGCGCTCAAAGACCACTTAGATTATTAAAAACCTCTCAAAATATCCCTGGAGCATTCTCTCATGATTCTGTGTTCCTTTTGTTAACCTATTGAAATTTTTCGCTATTGTCGTTAGGTTTATTTATAGAACATAATAATATCTGCGTTATTTTTTTCGAACATCTTGTGGCCTGTTCGAAAGTTCTATGTCAGTCATCATCATTAGCCGACGTCAACTGCAGGACATGCATCCCATGAGCGTAGAAATCAAAAAATAAATAAGAAATGGATAGAAGCAAGGACCACACAAAATTTTTGATCGCGACTTTAAAAAAATTTAAAATTGACAAAGTTTCATACAAACTTTCATTCCCTATTTCATCCCCTTGGGGGTAGAATTGATCAAAATCCTTTCTTAGCGGATGCCTACGTCATTACATCTACCTGAATGCCAAATTTCAGCATGATCCGTCCAGTGGTTTGGGCTGTGCGTTGATAGATCACTATGTCAGTCAGTCACCTTTGAGTTTTATATTATATAGATTATCGCATGAAAGTTGTTCGACTTTATACTATACAAATAATAAGAAAAGTTTTCACTCATCAATTTATTAAATGTCTGTTTAACTATGTCAAATAAAATGATAAAAATATCAAGAAATTCTAAATGTACAACGACCAGTTACATTTTAATTTATTTATAACCTAAACAAAGTCGTCCTTTTGAGATGGAAATCGTGACGTAGCTTTTCTAATTTCGCAAACACAGCTCGAGTAACATTCATCAAAACTCAATTAGTAAAATTAGAGACTCACCCCACAGCCTTGCGGGACTCCTTTTCTTTTTGGCACGACCATCTTCCAACAGTGCGTTTCCGTTATTATCAAGACAATAACAACACGAAAACAACATAAAAATAACTGCTAGAGCTTTTAACATTACGTGTTTTTTAACGCTACGAACTTTACGCGGGAAAATAATAATTTTCAAAAGACACCTTTTCCCGCCTCGTTTGACAGTAAAAATATTTTTTTCTTAATTTTTTTTTTGTTAAACTTAGGACGACCCTTCGTGCCAGCACTCTTGTTAATAAATAAGAATTTGTACTCGCGTACCACTTGTAAATTAGTTTTAAAGAAGAAAGTGCTCCTTTGTTTTCAGCTGCTAAGTAAATTTGTGTCGCTTTTTCCATTTCCATGACTAATGTATACGTGTTAGGAAACGTTGATTTTGTCCTTTGTTGGCGACAACGCGTTCCGTAACTACCACACGTTAAATTTTAAGATTTTACGACCCAAATTTTCACTGCGTAGAAATTATTTACATGAAAATAGGAAAGTATCTTTACGTACTATATCTATAGATTATCTACAAGCACGTTAATTTAGAAAGAAATGTAAGTAACAAGAGAAGATCTTTCAATATTTTTGTGAGTCAATATGTACCTATAATTCTGGTTGAATCTTTGTAAACGTTAAATAAGTCTAATTCCGTAATTCCTTTGAGATATCTATCGTTTCAATGATTTCAATGGATCCCATCAAGAGGATCCCATCTTAATGGATTACGAAAAAGTAAAAAATGCAAAGAACTTTTTTCAAATGAAAACCCTCAAAGATAATTTGTTACTTATTTTGAGTTAATTATCTTAAAGGTTGAAATGTCAGTGAAATCAGAATCAAGATAGTCTTATCAAAAATTAATTACTTTACTAAGTATAATGATTCAATCTTGAATTAATTTATTATGCAGTAGATTTAGTAGTCAAAAATTGTTTTAGTAGGTAATTAGGCAGTTTTCCCATCGAAATTATTTTTTCGTTTGATAGAGCTTTAGAGGTTGTCATGTGGTCATCGTGTAAAGATCTAGAAGATGGAATCATGAAGAGAGAAAGAGTTAGTTTTCTTTTTAAAAATAACACATCCTTGAAATAGCCAAACTACCAATAAAAATGAAGAACAGTAGAGATGACCACCGGAACATCTCATTAATAAGTACTTATATATCACGAGTTGCAATTCGATTACCATAATTTGGTTGCCAAGTAATCTTCTTTTTTTATAGCTAGGTAGGCAAACGACTATACTCCACCTGATGTTAAGTGATGGTAAAGTCCAGACGCGAAGATAGTGTGCAGCAGTTATAAACTGCCACACCAACCATCCTCATTTTGCCGGGCTGCAGCAATGCTTTTTCAAGCCTCTTTTAAAACAGCCCAGATTGTAGGAAGGAAGAAACACGCGCGCGGGCAAAGAATTCCACTTGCGAATAGTACGACAAAAACATGAGTAACCAATTTTTTTTTGTTCGCGTTGGAATAGAGGCCACAGTAAGTCGGTGACAACGTAGGTCAGCGCGCGTTGTCCTGTGAAAGAAAGGGGAAGGTGGAGTAAGAAAGAATAACTCCTCATTTGTCAATGATATATATATTGATGAATTAAAACGGACATATTAAGGTATAACATAAATTAATTAAACAAATATACTATTATCTAATGCTAGCTTAAAACAAAAAAATACTATCACAACAAACCTAAAACCTTAAAAAATAAAATATAATAACTAAAATACATTATTAAAAGGAGTCCCTTTAGGCAAGGTTCCGAAGATACTGGCAGACTAATTCTTCGTTCGAGGTAGCTGCCAGCTCTTCGGTCTCCTGTGATGTCGACCAATGTTTTTGCTATTTCTTTAAAAAACCTTATAGCGCTAGGACCCCACTGACCAAGGGTCTCGACTCCGAATAGGACAAAATCATATTCGGAACCTAGACCCCTGTATTTGCATGCCTTAGCTTTTTCAGCCGCTACACAAGCCGCACCACCTCTGTTGTTGGTTCCATGTAGATGGGAAGGGGCCAGCTTGTCAATTAATGTTTGTCACAATGCTTTAAGTAAAATGAAACTGATAGGCGACAATAGAAAATAGGAAAGGATAAAGATAGGAATTTTATTCGGAATAATAGGCCTGACAAGTAGCTCAGTCAGATAATTAAATATGTGCCCCTTTTGAATGAGTGAACCCTGAAATCTTTTGAATTCGATTTCAGCCAGTTCTTGCTGAAATGTATCTCATCACCACTCGCTTAAAATTCACACAGCCATCCAAATTAGATTAAGTGGAGTATGGGAATGGATGCTTTCGAATTAATGTTCATGTTAGGCTTGAACGTTTTTAATCATTATCAAATTCAATCCTTTGAGTGAGGATTTAAATTCATTGGTCAAATTACCTTTTCATCTGAATAAATTGCTGACGACTAGCATACTATTTAATAATATATATAAAACTCAAAGGTGACTGACTGACATAGTGATCTATCAACGCACAGTCCAAACCACTGGACGGATCGGGCTGAAATTTGGCATGCAGGTAGATGATATGACGTAGGCATCCGCTAAGAAAAGATTTTGATCAATTCTATCCCCAAGAGGATAAAATAGGGAATTAAGGTTTGTATGAAACTTTGTCAATTTTAAACCGATCGGGCTGAGACTTTGCATGCAGGTATAAGAAGAATCATAGATGAATGTCATTGAGAAGAAATTTGAATGTCAAAATGTCAAGCCTGAGAACAAAAACTGTAGTCTACACTTCAGCTCTACACCGAAGCGAAGCGAGGGCGGGCCGCTAGTTTAATATAATCTGGCTTGAGAAAAACAAGCGAAAACTAACCTTCACCTTACAGAAGATGACAGTAAAATAACACTATCTTTTCGTGATGTTGTGTTTCTGTCGATGAGTAAGATTTCAGAGCTCCACGGGGGATGATCAGTGTTGAATTAAACATCTTTGTTTGTTTAATTTAACACTGATAGGAACGCTGTTTGTGGAACGGGTTTGTGGCCGTTAATTTGGCAACACAGTTTTGTAAAACTATAGCCCATTTAACGTTTCATGACAGTATGTATAATGAAGTAGTTCCAAATAAAGTTATTATTATATTTTTTATTTTTTAAGCATGTTACTGCTTGATGTTTAAATCTAAAGAAAATATAGGACGGACCGCGTCGAAATTCTTCTAGCCAAGGCAGCGCCATCTCTTCGCATTATAGGTAACCCACAATGTCAAATGAATATTTTTACAAGTATTAAACATTTGAAAGAAGGAGTAGCAATTATAGTTATATCTTTAGAATTAAACATCAAGCAGTTACATGCTTTAAAAATAATAAAAATTATAATTAAAAGTTATTAGTTAATTTTTGCGATCACTTTAAATACGAGAAACAGTGATAGGAGCTGCGTCGCGAAACTTGCAGCGAGTAAAGTTGAAACGTTGCAAACTTTCAAGTGATTACGTGTTAAATGTTGCCATCGGCTAAATGCTTCTCCACTACTCAGTGGGAACACATTTATTTGCCCATTGTGTTCACTCCTGAGGAACCTAAACTGGCGAGTTTTTGAAGTGAAAACATCAAAAAATATTAAACTCGCGTCAAGTTAAACATGTGGGCTGATCGCATCATGACACACAATAAAATTGGAAAGGTTGTTGACTTTCAATATATTGGACGAAATGTAGTAATATTTTATTTTACCGTATTATAATAATAAGTCTCTATCTAGGACGTCCACGTGGCAGCTTTATTGCGAAGAAAATTCATTTTGTTTACAATAGATAGTCGCTAGGTGCGCTTAAATGTGATTCATGTAAGTTGAATTCTTATCAATAGATGTCGCTAAGTGCGCTTAAACGTGATTCATGTAAGTTTTATTTTTTCAAGGAAATATTTATTTATATTTATTACTGGCCTATATCTTGATTTGATTTACCAATTTTAGAAAGGGGGGGGGGGGGGGAGCTTGCAAATCAGAATAAGCACGCCGCTACATCTGCTGTTTTTACTTTAACTCTTTCCATACATCTACTGCTGTTTTCTATAACACCTCCCGATTTTTAAAAATTGAACCCGTCAACACCGTCGTCGACAACCATTAAAATCACTCAGAATTCCTCCAACGAAAACAAGAAGCGCACATAACGCTTGCTCCCTTTTCCCGTCTGCCTAAGATTCATTACACAAATTTTAACGAAATTGATATTTTAAACTGTAGCAATAGGGATGATGACTAATTTTTTTTTTTCTTAGTTTATCAGATGAAATAGATTATGAAAAAATATTGGACACGTATTTTTTCTTTTTTCACATAATATAAACATTGCAGAGATATATTGATTTGAAAAGTCGCATGACGTCACGTTTGAGTACACTTATTAAGTGAAAATTCACTCAAAAGTGACGTCACGAGCCCCTACTCCCAAACTTTGTCGCGCTATAACTTGGTCATTTTTTGGTTGATTGCCCAAAGAAAAAAATTGTGTTTATTATTTTTTGATCATCTAACTGACGGACTAAATAGAATTTCGTTTACTGTACCCCGTCATCACCCCTATTGCCTAATGACATAACAAGCAAAATCCCTTGTGTCCATACCTGAAAATTAATTAATTTCTGTCGCGGCTGTACTTGCTAATTTTTGGAGAGTTGCGAAGGTAGATCAATTCACTCTTAACAATTTTTTCATAACGCGCCTTAAGAAGTATAACTTCAAAAAGTAAATTTTTAAGACTTTTTTTGTTGCAGATTTCAATTTGCATAAACAGGCGACATCAAGCTTAATAAGATACTATTTTTTTTCTTTGGCTTCGCACGGTTTGTGCATTTAGCCAATGTCAAGTGTTAAAATGTTTACAAATACTATAGCACTCGTGGTCAAAGTAATAAATCAAGTCAAAGTAAGTGGCAGTCAAGTCAAACCCCCTTTCCCTATGTTTCAGTAAAAGTGTGGGGATTTACTGGAACCTCCCCGTGGACTTCTTGAGGGAACGTCGAAAGACACTTTCCGCTTGTTTGTTTCACTTGCCAACACTTGTACATGTTCCCGAACACTTAGTGGTTAATAATCCACACACTTACATCCGCCAAAACACAATTTTTAACAAGTCCAATATGATACTTCTATACAGTAATTAATTCAATTTTTCTTATTTTTTTTTTTTATGTTATAGGGGGCATACGAGCAGACGGCTCACCTGATGGTAAGTGATCACCGTCGCCCATGGACACTTGCAACACCAGGAGTATCACAAATGCGATGCCGGCCTTTAAGGAAGGAGTACGCTCTTTTTTGAAGGTTCTTGGGTCGTATTGGTCCGGAAACACTGCTGGCGACAACATATTCCACAGTTTTGTCGTACGTGGTAAAAAATTTCGACAAAAACGCACGGTTGTGGATAGCCACGCATCAAGATGATGGGGATGAAATTTTTGTCGCGATGTACGATGGCGAAATGCAGCAGTTGGAATTAATCCGAACAATTCCTCAGAACACTCTCCGTGATAAATGCGATAGAAGCATTTTGCGCAGTAACGCCCGATACGATTCCAAGATCTCATCCACCCAAACAGCCAGCGTTAAATATTTAGTGAGCACAAGATAAGCTAACGTGTGAATTAAATATAACGAGTCTGGCCCAACGCCACGGGTGCTCTGATTACGACAGTGGTTCCCAAACATTGATCATCGAAACACCAGTAGTAGCTTAAATATGGGCTACAAAAGAGCTAAAATATGGACTATTTGACAAGTTTTTGAAAACGCTCATACGTTATTAGTGAACTCATGGGCGTACCCAAGGGGAGCAGGGAGGTGCCATTTTAAAATGCAATAATGTTGGTGTATAACCTGTCTATATATTATACGTCATTGTTTTGAAGGGGCTAAATCAAACGTAGATCATTAAAAAATAATTATTCAATGTCAATATCAAAGTATAGAATTCTGTCTGATTTATATTGTGTGACTGTGAGACGCACATACTTAATGTTCATGTAGGTTTGTTTGTGTAGTATGTATGACAAAACAGCTGCGGACGATCCAACTTAAAAACCTCACATGCCTGAGGCATTTTCGTTCACATGACAACAGAGCCAAAAATACTTTTGTATTTTAAGTTTTATAGTAATATTATCAACCACTTAGTTAGAATTGTGAAATCGATCCCAATATTCATGTTAAATACACATGCCAATAAAATCGGTACGTTATTTCTCATACTGTCAAAAACCATGCCTATTATGACAATGAACAATATTTTTTATTGTTATAGATTTTTAGGACTATACATTCCTAATGGGACTGTCGTCACTGCTACCTATTAGATCTATTGTGACTCGCCACCAAGTTAAAGTATCCCCTTTTAGTTCAATAGTTTCCAAGAAGCTCAGAACGTTTCTAGCTTTTAGAGATTTGATTTCCTCTGGGCTTTTTATATGTCAGTAGTCTGTAAAACAAAATTAACCAGTTACTACGTGGATAAGAGGACCACATTCACATATAAGGTATTTGGCTGTTTCACGCTCCTGACCTGATTAGTAGCTGTTGAGTTTGCAGTGTCCAGTGAAATCTCTTACTATGGCACGGGTGTTTGGGCCTGCTAAGTTCTATAAACTCGGCTCTTCAGCAGTAAATTTTTTCTATATATTAGTGAGCATTTAATTATATGCACTCGGTAAAGACAAATGGAAGATGCTCTGAATTATCATCCTAAGAGGAAGAACCTAAACACAATACTATATTACATGTGTGAATTTTACTAATATCTTCAGACGAACCCTACAACTTCTCGTTTAATCCAACAGTAAGGTATGAGTAATTTAAAAAAATTAATAAAAATTATAACAAACTAGCTGTGCCCCGCGGTGTTACCCGCGGTTTATCAAGGAATTTGCACGCAGTAAAACGTAGCCTATGTGTTAATCCAGGTTATCAGCTAACTTATTACTTATTCCATGGAAGATGAGCCGGGTGCTAGTATGGGATGCAACCTGTTCAGACACGCTGGCCCCTTCCCATCTACATGGAACCAACAACAGAGCTGGTGCGGCTTGCGAAGCGGCTGAAAAAGCTAAGGCTTGCAAATACAGGGATCTAGGCTCCGAATATGATATTGTCCCATTCGGTGTCGAGACCCTTGGTCCGTGGGGTCCTAGCGCTGTAAGGCTTTTTAAGGAAATAGCAAAAAGGTTGGTCGACGTCACAGGAGACCGAAGAACTGGCAGCTACCTCGGATAAAGAATTAGTCTAGCTATTCAAAGGGGGAACGCTGCCAGTATCTTTGGAACCTTGCCTAAAGGGACTCCTTTTAATAATGCATTTTAGTTATTATATATTTTAAGGTTTTTTAGTTTTTGTTATTACATTATATTTTTTGAGGTTCTTAGTTTAAGGTTCATTGTTCCTGTATATATTAATTATTAAACTTATTAAATGTATCAGCTAACTCCATATCAAATTTAATTAAAATCGCTCCAGCCGTTTAGACGTGAAGAAGTAACAAACATACACACACACACTCACAAACTTTCGCTTTTATAATACTAGTGTGAAGTTTGATTACAGTCTATTTCACACTGTTATAGTTCATTTTAAATTTTAAGCTGGTGGTGGTAAAATCAAAGTGGTCCTTCATCAAAAAAGTTTGGGCACCACTGGTTTACGGTATATTACGGTATAACTACGGAGGAATGCGATACGGTTATGTTACTGTACCCAATTGAAGTAAGTTGCGTTTAACGCCAATTACAGTGATTGCGAACGATTATAGTCTTTAAGTACCTAAAAGACTTTCCATTTAATAATAATTATAATGATTTATTTCCAAATTTCTCAACAATTTAACTAAGCTCTAGCCCCCACACTTGGCTTTACCTGTCCTGTGGGGTAATTGAAATACTTTAAGTTTTTTTTAATAAATGTTTAATTTGTTGTATGAGGAGTTGACGACCTCCGTGGCCGAGTGGTTTATACGCCGGGTTTCATGGCGTCGCCGACTCGAGAGGTCCCGGGTTCGAATCCCGGTGGGGGCAGATGTTTGTGTGATGAATACGAGCATTTGTACTCCAGTCATGGATGTTTAATATACTTATATATGTACAATATATGTATTCTATCCGTTACCCTAGTATCCCATAACACAAGCCTTTACAGTGCTTACTTTGGGGCTAGGCTAATTGGTGTGAGTGTTGGAAATATTTATTTATTTATTTATTATTATTCATTATTTAATAAATTATGTCTACTAGTCTTTTTTTTAGATCGCGGAAAGCCGATAAGTACGCTTGGCACAGGACCGACCGATGTGGAGATCCTTCGGGCAGGCCTATGTTCAGCAGTGGGCGGACCTTATATTGCATGGATCTAATATTATTACGCGCCTACGATGCTCCAAGGGCTTTGACCACTGGTAAAACCTGTGGAATTCTGGCAAGAGCTATTGAGATAGAAGATAGAATAATGTGCAGCGCTTCGTACGGCTGAGATGATGATGATCGAACGAAACATTATTAATATTATTATATTTTGGTCCATCTTAGTATTCTAATATATAATGTATCATATTTTTAGCAATAACGAAATCTAATCTTATCTATATCCGTGGAATTTTATTTGGAGTTTTCTATCCAATACGGATGATATATGTATGATCAAATTCAAAAGTGTGGCTACGTTCCATTACTCTTAAAACTATTTTCAGTTCCGTGTCTTAAACAAGACTAATAACACAAAATAAACATTGAACAAATAAATTTTCTCTTTCTCTCTGGTTCTTAGTTTAAGTGATCGAGGTCGGGGTCATTGATTGAAGGTGTTCTGCCGATCTCCTTGCTATGCGTATACCACATAGCCTTGCTATGTCGATTATACGCGCGTATTAATGGGGATTAGGCAGTGCTGTGAGTGTAAGCAGGGCCCGATCTAGAAAGCTGCTCGGGGCAAAATTGCGTATCTTTCTGTTTTTAATTGCTTATAAGTATATATATAGTAAACATACCTACTTAAAAAATATTTTAGCATCATGTGCACTACATGCCGACTTTTGTTTAATTATTACTGTAATTATCTGCGGAAACTATTCATTGGCCTTAAACAGAAATATTATGTAGAATAGCAAGTCAGAGAAACTAGCTGTAAGTTTCCCAAAAATTGTTAAAATAAAATAATGAAGAGTTTTCAGAGTAATGAAACGTAGCCACAAACGGATATTCCGTTTGAATTTGATCGTCCGTATTTGATAGAAAACTCCAAATAAAAGTTCACGGATATAGATTAGATATCGTTATTGCTAAAAATATGATACATTATATATAAGGATACTTACTAAGATCGACCAAAATACCGGTTCAGTTCTCAATCAGAAGTGATTAGGTTCTGTTTTAATTTCGTACTAAATTAAAGTAATTTGTTTCGGTGTAAAAAATATTGTGTGAATAAAATATTCTACAGTAATATGTAATTATTCATTTGTATAATGCGACGTTAATAAAATAAAATATGAATGGCGTATTTGTATGAATGCTGGAAGGTGATAATACAATAATCCGCTGCATTTGTGGAGTCACCATAAATTACTTAAAATTGTCAACATAATGTAGGTGTTTTATTCTGCCTGCTTTAACTTATCTATGATTCAGCGACGGTTAGTTCAGATTATGTGCGTATACAGGTTGGTCCAACTAGTGACGTCAACAATTTTTTTTAGATTCCTCGCACCTGGGGGTATCCGAAAATACCCCATGTATGTTCCGCGATTTTTCTTAGTTTTCTAGTTATAATGTTTTTTGTGTATTTTTAATGATTTCTGCCAGCGAGGTTTCAAAAATTCTTACCTTTTTTTGTAGTAGGTTTTTTGCAGTCTTTTTTGACTTTATGACAGTAGTAGTCTTTGTGACATAATTGCCTTGAATGTTGTTTTAATAAAAAAAAAATAACTCGGCTTCCTGCAATACTTAAAGTTACTTAAAGTTACTCAAAAAAGGCTTGAAAGTTGGATCTTTAGTTTTTAGTAGGATTTACTCAAATGTTCAACTTCAATTTAGAAGTACAAAAAGGAGTTTCCATAGATTCTCGCTTAACTTAAAAACTCCGCATGCTTCTAAATTACTAAAAATCATGAAAAAAAATGTACTTAATCAGCCTATTTTTGTTGTAATTGGCTTTTGAAGGCGGATAGGCTAAAAATCATTGAAAAATGTGTATACGCCATTTGTGCATGTAAAAAATGTAGTTCATATGTGTCAAAATAGATGGCGCTGTAGTTCTTTGCATCACGCTTGCAAATTTGTTTGGAGCTACATATAGGCAAAACGTCACAAAACTAATAAAGGAATCTATGGTCAAACAAAATCCACCTTAGTTTCATTTAATTCTTTTGCACCTAAGCTCTCGGATTTAAGAGTCATTTTGGCTTGAACAAAATGATTAAAGCATTAAAAAATATTTTATCTACTTTTTATCATTTTTATGGTAAATTTAACTTAAAAATGTAATTTCAAATTAAGTTGGTGTATATGTCGTATAATGGTGTATATGTCGTAGAAGCTCGATGGCGTATAGTTAGCGCGTTCGGCTGCAATTATTGAAGTTAAGCAACTTTCACAGCTTGATGGTCGATCAATGGATGACCAAAAATCTCCTATCTGGAGTTCCTCGGTGCTTCGGAAGGCACGTTAAGCCGTTGGTCCCGGCTCCATCTGCAGACGTTAGCACCCGCCAATCCGCACTGGGCCCGCGTGATGGGTTATGGCCCAATCTCCCTATTCCATCCATAGGGAAGCCTATGCCCCAGCAGTGGGAACATTAATAGGCTGATGATGATGATGTCGTAGAATGATTTTATAAATCTAATTTACGCGAGAATCCTAGGGATTTTGCTGAAACGCGGATAATCTATACTTATAATAAATCTGTAGAGATGTCAATTCTGTACATGAAACATATTTTTAAAATAACTATCAGGGGGTGATTAGTGATCGATACTGATGCCAAAAATGCAATAAGTAAAATTTTTGTCTGTCTGTCTGTCTGTCTGTGTGTATGTTCCTTATAGAAACTAAAACTACTCGACGGATTTTAACGAAACTTGGTACAATTATTCTTCATACTCCTGGGCAGGTTAAAGTATACTTTTGATCACGCTACAATCAATAGCAGCAGAGTAGTGAAGGGAAATGTTGGGAAAACGGGAGAAGTTACTCCATTTTTTAAGCTTCCGTCGCGGGTGCAGCCTTAATCGTTAAAGTTACATAGAAATCATGTATGACGGAAATATTCTACATAAAATTGTCTAAAAAATATCCCGCAACAGCATATGTCTATCTTTTATGGTTGACTCATAATAACACGTGTAATTATATAAATAAAGTCATTCTTTATAGCACAAGCCTGAGAACAAAAACTATAGTTTACACTACAGCTCTACACCGAAGCGAAGAGAGGGCGGGCCACTAGTTGTAAATAAATAAATATGTCCAACACTCACACCAATTAGCCTAGCCCCAAAGTAAGCACTATAAGGCTTGTGTTATGGGATACTAGGGTAACGGATAGAATACATACACTGTACATATATAAGTATATTTATATGCAATTACATATTAAACATCCATGACTGGAGTATAAATGCTCGTATTCATCACACAAACATCTGCCCCCACTGGACCCGGGACTTCTCGAGTCGGCGACACTATGAAACTCAGCGTACAAACCACTCGGCCACGGAGGTCATCAGTTATAAATATTCTTTAGTTTTTGCGTTCTTGAATTCACACTAGGTTAGATTTGTCTTGTGTGTCCTAGAGATATACGAAAATAATTTGACAATGGCAAAATGTGCCAGTATCAAATTATCCGCGTTTTCGCAAATCCCTGGGATTTTCTATGTTCTAATTTTAACATTTACTAGCGGCCGCCCTTGCTTCGCTTCGGTGTAGAGCTGAAGTGTAGACTACAGTTTTTGTTCTCAGGCTTGTATTATACACAATGGCATTCATCTATGATTCTTCTTATACCTGCATGCAAAGTCTCAGCCCGATCGGTTTAAAATTGACAAAGTTTCATACAAACTTTCATTCCCTATTTTATCCCCTTGGGGTAGGGCTGCCATCCGTCCGGGTTTCCCCGGATTTGTCCTAGTTTACGGGGCGTCCGGGGAGCGTCCGGGCGGGGTTTTATTTGTAGTCCGGGTTAAAAAAAATTACGGCAACGCCTGAGTGGCCCTTGGTGCTGCAAGTGTCCATGGGCAGCAGTGACCACTTATTATGAGGTAGACTGCTAGCTCGTTTGCCTAGATCAACATAAAAAAGTTGATTTGTGACATTTTTAACTGTTTTTTTTTTGGTCTGTGCGGGTTCTGGGCAACAAAATCCGGGGTTATCACCGGTCTTATCCTGGTTGCCACATTTTAGAGATGGCAGCCCTACCTTGGGGGTAGAATTGATCAAAATCCTTTCTTAGCCGATGCCTACATCATAACATCTACCTGCATGCCAAATTTCAGTCCGATCTGACCAGTGGGTTGGGCTGTGCGTGTGTTTCCTGTAATGACTTAAGAGATTGAGACATCGTCGCTCACGATTGAACTAATAAGAGGCTCAAAGTCACACAAACAGCAATGCTCGGCATCTCTGCAGCATCGTATAATTTTTTTGAAAAACCAAAGTTACCGTCCAGAGCAGCGTCAAGAACTGCCAAACTGTAAACAACTTCTAAATTTTCTCGAGCGGGGTCTAATTTTTAGAGGTTTTTAAATAACGTGCATATTTATTTATTTATTTATTTATTCTTTATTACCAAACACAGTAAATGGCGGACTTAATGCCATAGGCATTCTCTACCAGTCAACCAGTATGGGTGTATAAGACGGATGTTTTGGCGATAGAGTGCGAGCTACTAAAGTTAGAGAAAAATAATAATAATAATATTATCCTACAGAACTATACTATACTATAAACGATAAATATATATTATATCTAATAATAAAATATCCCTATATATATAAATACAAATACACATATATATAAATTAATAAACATACATATATAAATATATACATACACTTAATTAGTTAGAAATAACTATATCAGATGGTATAGATGACTGCAGACCAGAGAAATATTATTATAATAACTTACTACGAGCACTGCGAATATACAATGGCAAAGCATTCCAAAGACGTATAGCTGTAATGGTGAAAGATTTGGAAACGAAACCAGAATGGTGAAAATGAGTTTTAAGGGTAAGGTGCCTGCAAGAGCGAAGATCACGTGGTTTGGAGGGACCCAGAAACTGAAACCTAGATTTCAAGTATTCTGGGGCACGTGGATCGTATAAAATAGTGAAAATCATGCATACAATCCGGAGATTTCTACGGTCACGTATGGACAGCCACTTGAGTTGATTTCTATCTAATCTCCCTTTTCCTTTTAAGTAAGATTCACATCATAAAAACTAGATCACCAGAAAAAGATGTAGTGAAATGTTTTCATTTTTTATCTTAGATAAGACAAAAAAATATTTATGTTTTTATTTATTTTTTGTAAGCATTTAACGGCTAGATGTTTGAGTCTAAAGAAAAGTTTACTACAATAAAATCCACGCGGTGGTCCGCCTGGTGGCAGCGGACGGGACTCGAACCCGCACCCCTTGGCTGCCTGGTCCGCGTGGATTTTTTTCTAGTAAACTTTTCTTTAGATTTAAACATCTAGCAGTTAAATGCTTAAAAAATAAATAAAAACATAACTATAATTGCTATTTCTTCTTTCAAATGTTTAATACTTGAAAAAGTATTCATTTGACATTGTGGGTTACCTACAATGCGAAGTGATGACGCGGCGAATAGGGCCGTGGTAGCATAGTGCATTCGCCCGGATTGCGAAGGGTGCGTGTTCGAGTCCCGTCTGCTGCCTGGTCCGCGTGGTATTTTTTCTAGTTATATTTTCTTTAGATTTAAACTTCTAAGTTTTCTCGAGCGGGGCCTAATGTTTAGAGGTTTTAAATAACATTCATATCTAGCCCTTTTCCTTTAAAGTAAGATTCACATCATGAAAACTACATCACCAGAAAAAGATGTAGTGAAATGTTTTTATTTTTTGACGTGACAACGTCTTAAATTAGGTTGCGGCTGGGAGTCACTTATGAAAAAGTGTAACGCTCGGTAACGTTACGATGAGTCTCTCGTGTTAAGTTTAAGTTTACATGTACAATGTTTTAGTAAACAAAATATATTTCTATAGTTAAAATTTGTGCAATTCTTATTTTCATTCAATTCCTTGTTCCTATTGTGCAATTTAATTATATTCATATCAATAAATATTCTACCGAGAAAAAGACGTTGTCACGTAAAATCTTCGCCCGTAAAACCGACTTTACAGGCAACCATTTTTTCTTTAGATAAGACAAAACAAAATACATTACTTGTTTCTTAAGTTTTCAAGCACACCGCACATTAAATAAAACAAGCTTCGACGGTATAGATACACTGATTTATTTATTTATTGAGAGAGGAGCTCGATGGCGCAAGTGGTTGAAATTAAGCAACTTTCGCAGTGGTCGGTCATTGGATGGGTGACCAAAAATTTACTATCTCGAGCTCCTCCGTGCTTCGGAAGGCACGTTAAGCCGTTGGTCCCGGCTGCATCTGCAGTCATTAGCACCCAATCAATCCACACTGGGCCCGCGGGCCGCGTGGTGGGTCATGGCCCAATCTCCCTATTCTATCCATAGGGAAGGCCTGTGTTCCAGCAGTGGGGACATTAACAGGCTGATGATGATGTATTTATTGACGTTTCGCATCCTTTTCAGGATACGTCGTCTGAAATAACGTCAATAAGGAAATAAATGCATTTATACCGTTGAAAATTGTTTTATTTAAATTTTTAGATTTTCAATAGAGGCTATAAAAAATACCGTTCAAGAATCATAAATTCGATGTTTGTGTCCCAGTAAGATTTCAAATATACATCCATGCATCCATCAGCCTTTCTCCATCCACTGCTGGACATAGGCCTCCCCCATAGAACGCCACAATGCGCGGTCCTGCGCTATCCGCATCCATCGGCTCCCAGCACATTTGACGATGTCGTCAATCCACCTTGTTGGGGGACGCCCCACGCTGCGTCGTCCGGTACGTGGTGTTACAGATAGCTCTCTATGCAGAGGATGTCTGGAAGCAGATGAAACGGCCGCACATGTGATCCTGGAATGCATGAGCGTAGCAGAACACCGGGCATCAATCCTCAGGAAGCCGAGGACGCTCCTAGAAGCCTGTGAGAGTCCCAGGAGACTACTGCGCTTCTGGAAGGAGCTGGGCTGGCTGAGCTAGCTAGCCCAATATACTTTGCACGCACAATGGACCAAATACGGAGTCTACGTGCGGGAACGGGGGCCCACAACAAGTAACAAGTAAACAACGTGGTCGCCACTCGAGGACCTTTCTTACCCAACGGTTGTCAGATCCTCGAGCGACGTGGCCTGCCCATTGCCACTTCAGCGTGCTAACTCTTCGGGCTATGTCGTACACACCAAATATACATAGCTATGTATTAACCTATCATGGACTCTGTCATAAGTTACCGTCAATAAATACCTTACCTCTAGAACATCAATGTAAGTAACTTATTGAAACAGTCGATATCAACAGCTCGGATTTACCGATCTCGGGTTGAATCAAATGTGTACGTATTCATGTTAAAACCAATCGAGGATTTAATCACTTAATGCTCTTAAACCCCAGTGTTCACTGGTAAGAACACTGGGGTTTAAGAGCATTGAGAGTAAGACCAAGCGTGGTTATTACACGGTTAAGGAATTTTTAGAGGATAATAATTTAAAGTAATGATATTTACAATTTAAATTTTTACTATACCTGACGCTTAATTTAATTTAATTTGCATATAATAAAATTTAATATAATATAACATGATATGCTATAGAATATGACATAGATAATAAATCAATACAAATATTGAGCTTAAAAGATTGAATAATGTAAATATTAGTATATTTTTATTTGTTGAGTAAATATTATCGTATTTGGCTGATAAATTGTATACGTACTAACTAAATTACAATTAGTGAATGCGTCCTCTTCTCTATTTGCCGTGCCCTGTTCAAGGTCTACAATGATCAAAGCAATATACTAGCCAAGTGACAGAGCGCAAAATTTCGCGATAGTACCATAGAAGCCGACGCGACAATATCTTTGAAGCAATCGCCCCTCGGTTATGGAGGAAAGAGGCAACAATTAAGAAATACTACTATTATATTTGTTTCTTAGATTTTCACGTACACCACTCATAAATAAAACAAGTTTCAACGGTATCATCATCATCATCAGCCTATTAATGTCCCCACTGCTGGGGCACAAGCCTTCCCCATGGATGGAATAGGGAGATTGGGCCATGACCCACCACGCGGGCCCAGTGCTGATTGGCGGGTGCTAACGACTGCAGATGCAGCCGGGACCAACGGCTTAACGTGCCTTCCGAAGCACGGAGGGGCTCGAGATAGTAATTTTTTTTGGTCACCCATCCAATGACCGACCACTGCGAAAGTTGCTTAACTTCAACGATCGCAGCCGAACGCGCTAACCACTTGCGCCATCGAGCTCCTCGATCCTCCTCAACGGTATAGATGCATTGATTTATTAATTTATTGACGTTTCGTATCCTTTTCAGGATTTTTCGAATAGGATGAGAAACGTCAATAAATTAATAAATCCTCCATCCAGTTAGGCGATTGGCCCCCTGAATTGAGAGATAGGATTTTTTTTATCCCGAAAAAAGGTTAGTTTCCTGTGGGATTCAGAAAAAAAATATGCTAAGCTAACATACAATAATTTGCTTCTTAAGTTTTCACGCACACCACTAGATAGATGCACTGATTTATTTATTTATTGACGTTTTGCATCCTAGCAGCAAATTAATATGATGTGAATTTGGAAAGAGGCTGATAGTTATAGCACAGACTATTCTTTTTTAAGTACCAGCAAGCAGCTTTAGTATTATGTCAAAATTGTGTCATACCTATGTGATACTTTTAGTAAGCTATGTAATCATTATCCTTGTGGAAAAATAAATTATTATTATAATTATCCTTATATAACGTTTCGCATCCTTTTCAGGATACAAAACGTCATATAAAGCGCATAATTCAGACGATGCGAAACGTCATATAAGGATGCAAACGTGAAATACCGTTGAAGCTTGTTTTATTTAACATACAAAATTTTAAGAAAATTATCAACACCACCCTGGACTTTTCGAGCAATTTCTAAAATGCTACTGCCGTTTCGAAGGAAAACTTTTGACATTACGTTATCTTTCGGGGATAATCAAATACGTGATCTTTTTTATATATATCAAGGTGCAAAAGAGCGCGTGATAACTACATAAATCAGTGAAATGAGTTTAAAAAATTAAGAAAAGCAAACGTGAGTGTTATGGATCACACGGTTGGAAAAAAGTTAAAAATTAACATTTGCACACACTTCGACGACCTCCGTGGCCGAGTGGTTTGTACGCCGGGTTTCATGGTGTCACCGACTCGAGAGGTCGCGGGTTCGAATCCCGGTGGGGGCAGATATTTGTGTGATGAATACGAGCATTTGCACTCCAGTCATGGATGTTTAAAATGTATTTCTATTTATAATTTTTATTATTTTTAAAGCATGTAACTGCTTGATGTTTAAATCTAAAGAAAATATAACTAGAAAAAATTCCACGCGGACCATGCTTACATGCTTTAAAAATAATAAAAATTATAACTATAATTGCTATTTCTTCTTTCAAATGTTTAATACTTGTAAAAGTATTCATTTGACATTGTGGGTTTACCTATAATGCGAAGAGATGGCGCTGCCTTGCAGCTTAAGAATAGCTAGAATGTATTTCTATATAAATACACTTATATATGTACAGTATATGTATTCTATCCGTTACCCTAGCATCCCATAACACAAGCCTTACAGTGCTCACTTTGGGGCTAGGCTAATTGGTGTGTGTTGGCAATATAAAAAAAAAACTACACAATACGCTATGTAACAGCTGATGGTCGTGTCGGAAATCGTTACGGAAAAATCTTACACTTTTTTCAAGTCCGTACCGTGTGACAAGGGACTTCTTGCCAAACCAACTTCCCAATGAACATGCAGAAAATGGTCCCTTTGGGAACACATTTACTTAGCGGAATATTATACTCCTTCATGAGTACACAGCTTGAAGCTTCTTTTGCACAATTTAAACTTCGGCAAATACAATAGCAACCTGCTGAATTGACAAGGTGACAATTAATTTTATAATTTTGTTCATGGTAAATTAGTATTAAATAAGAATTGATGTAATAAATTACTTGATAAAAGTTACTTAAAGTTGCTCGTGTTATAACCTAACCTAACCTTTTTTTTTTTTACCCGGAGAAATGCGTTACGCATACCCCGCCGCTGGGTAGGCGACGGGGTTATGTGGGACTCCTCCCCCCACCTCCCGCCCACCCACTCAGCCAACCCTAGGGCTGGCTCAGTGGCTGCTCGGGATGGGGGGGCCCTACCCACTAAAACTCCGGGATGTGCCCTCCTCTGCCGGATATGACGGCAACCTAACCTAACCTAACCATCTCCTTTAGCCACTGTGCTATCGGGCTTGAGAGCGATAAACCAGTAGCCAAATCTTTTGGTCGGTCTTTTTTTTATTTTTGTCATTAACCAAGTTATAGTTAAAAACAAAAGGAGCGATGGCTTAATATAGGGGCTAATTTTCAATTCATTGTTTCATTCGTTTTCCCTTTCGAAGCTAAAATTTTTTTTACAACGAAAAATATTTCCAACACACACCAATTAGCCTGGCTCCAGAGTAAGCACTGTAAGGCTTGTGTTATAGGATACTAGGGTAACGGATAGAATACATATTTAAGTATATTTTTATTTAGAAATACAAATAAACATCCATGACTTAGGTACAAATGCTCGTATTCACCAACAGTATGACATATAATTCAATTCCCAACTAGAATTGAAAGGACGGCGGAAACGAAAAAAAAGTTTTACAATTCCTCTCTTGCGTTGGTAACTTTATTTACAGACACTCAATTGTTTTATTTTAATGTAACTGTAACTGCGGTATAAAAGGTAAGGGTCTCGAATAAACATTACCGGCCTTTTTATTATTAAGTCCGGTTTCCGCGCGGGCTGTTTATACGCTCGGCTGATGGAGTACCGGTTTTAAACCGGGTTAACGAATCACACATAAACCCCGCCATCTCTCGATTATAAACAGTTTACGGGTGTCATAAAACGATACGGCTGCTGGGCAAAGAGTATGTATTCCTATGCGAGATTGTACAGAAAAAAAATCTCGTCTATACTTTTTGGTTGACAAACTTGATTCGGAATTTGGTTGATAAATTAAATCTTAGAACCCGATTCGGGTAATCGAGTTCTAAGATTTAATTTAACCGCCTAACCATTCAGTGACACCTAGTGGCTAATAGGTGTACTTTTTGAAAGTAAAAGGACCTTTTCCGTGCCTAAAAATAGCAAAAACAAACCTCCCAAAAGCACTTCTTTTAGTAGGACGTATTTTGTAGATTCTCACAATATACAGAATAATTGTGCCTTCGTAGCTCATACAACATATTAATCTTACAACTTATGTAATAAAATAAATATTTGGCATAAAAGCACCAAATTGTCTTTGGAGAAACAAAAGTTAGGACTACAGGGAACAACTCGTTAAAGTACTACATGCACCTGGAAAATATAATTTCTTTTCTCTTCCTTTTTAATCAATTTTAGTCAGTAATAATATATTTGTTTCCTAGGTTTTCACGCACATCACTCATTAAATAAAACTTCTTTCGAAGGTAGCTCGACAAATTAAATAAACGTTTTATTCTGACGACGAAGCCAGTAAAGGCTACGAAACGTCAAATAAATAAAGTTTCGTGCATTAACCCGTAAAAACTAGTTTTAAGTAATAATATATTTAAAGAATTCCTATAATAAATTAAATCTTAGAACCCGATTACCCCAATCGGGTTCCAAGATTTAATTTAAACTGCTCAGTGCAATGCTCCTGAACGATTGAGTTGATTTTTCAATTTAATGATGTGTGCAAGTGCTTTGAATAATAATGCATTTGAATGGCGGGGCACTGTATAGTTCTGGTTCACAACTGAACCCGACAGATGGCGCTGTAGTCAGTCTGTAATCAGGATAGGATCCTTAGCATGAACCTAAATATCGAATTCGAATAGTTTGCGAATCCGAAATGTCATTGTCAAATTGTGTTTCATAAACTTGAACAGCAGCTTCTAATTAGATAATGTTCGAATTCGGTACAGTTAATGACATTGAAGTTGGCGCGCACTGAGTAGAAACAGGGCTGTCAAAAAACTTTTCAAATTCTCGCTTTGGACAACCGTGACTAATGTTGTCAGGTCCGATTTGTTTTAAATCGGTACATGAGGTCAAAACAATCGGGATTTAGGGTTGCAGATCGGGACAGTTAACAAAAAACAAGGGGTTTTTAAATCCGGGTTTAATTTATTGCGTTTTAAACTACAAGTGTAAGGAGATTTTTTATATTAATTACCTTAATTTATTTTTTTGATTATTCGGGACATTAAGCATCCCGATCAGGTACAAATCGGGACGCGTCCCCAGACCCCTGAAAATCGGAACGTCCCGCGCAAATCGGGACACCTGGCAACATTAATCGTGACTGACCGTAGTTGCTGAGGCAGACTACTACAAGTTATATCGCAAGAATTTAGCAGTGAAGCAGAACTTGCATACTTCCTTGGGGTGCGGCCAGAGTGCACTCAGATTCAGAGTCAGATTCAGATTCTGAAAACAAGCGCGAGAAATAAACAGTGTAGTCGAAGGGTACGGCCAGATTGCACTCCTGATTCAGATTCAGATTCGGACTCAGAAAACAAAGCGCGAGAAAAAGCAGGCAACCTGCTTAGACTACACTGTTTATTTCTCGCGCTTGTTTTCAGAATCTGAATCTGACTCTGAATCTGAGTGCACTCTGGCCGCTCCCTTGGGCAAGAGTTCACCCGCAGTACTCGCACAGACTTGCTTGCGCTCTGGAACACAGTACTGCCATCTTTAATGTCGTCAAGGAAACAAAAGCTTTACCGCCTAACCATTCAATGACACCTAGTGGCTAGAAGGTGTACTTTTTGAGTGTAAAAGGACCTTTTCCGTGCCTAAAAATAGCAAAAACAAACCTCCCAAAAGCACTTGTGTCTTTTAGTTACACGTATTTTGTAGATTCTCACAAAATACAATATAATTGTATTCCTTCGTAGCTCATACAACATATTTTTCTTACAACTTAAGTAATTAGATAAATATTTGGCATAGACGCATCAAATTGTCTTTTCAGAAACAAAAGTTACAGCCACAGGGCACAACTCGTAACAGTAACCTGGAAAATATATTTCTTCTTTTCTCTTCTCTATATATCAATTTATGGCATTAATGAATTATTAAAAAATAATTCCAATAAATATCGATAAATAACTGATTTAGTATTAAAAGATTGATTGATTTATTGTGAATCTCAGTCAGGGTTGCCAACCCTACTATATAATATAGTATCCTACTATATCAGGGGACCAAATGCTATACCTATTTCTAAAAAAAAAATTTGGAGGGAAAACTACTATATTTTGCTTAAAGCAGACCTTTGTGAAAGCGTTCTTAGAAAAAAAAAATATTAAGGCATGAAAGAGCAAAAACATATTCATTTTAAAAATAAAGTAGATAATTTAACTTCAAACAATACTTTATTCCACCTTTTTGTCATCTACTATATTTTTAGAGGTAACAGCTTCGAAAAATGCTATATTTGATAGAAAAAAGTTAGATACCCTAATCTCAATTATCAGATTCAATAAAGTGCATGTAGAACGAATGATGGATGACAAAGCGTGACTCAGAAATACTACAGGAAGATTTAAAAAAAAGATACACCAATCTAATAATATTATAGGTACCTACAACCTATAATATTATTAGATTGGTGTAGCTTTTACTTTAAATTGCGCAAAACTTATTATAATGCCTCTTATTGTTTTCGAAAATAAAAATATAATGATATTATATTTTTATTATAAAATTATTTTGTAGATGATAATATAAGTAAGTTTTATTACACTTACACTATTTCGACAAAAATGATTTGCATATTGAAAGTACCTAATCAAATTAATAAAAGTTTATTTTCCCTTAGTTTTATTCCGAATTGAACAGAGTTCTCAACTAGAAGGCCATCAATTGATGGGAAATCTCACGTTACACTTTTTCTCTCACATTATTTTATTTTAAGTTCTGAACAATATCAAAATTCTTGTCTTAAAAAGTTCTTAGACAGTTTTAAGCTGCTTATGAACCCAGTAGTTATGTTCTTATCTGTGAATAGCGTGTGCACACAGGCATGTATGTTTATAATTAATATCGAACACAAAAACTTTAGGCGTGCTAATTAGTAAAATACATTGAAGTACCTACTAAGCGGGCGTCCATAAATTACGTGAGGTGTTTTTTTGGATTTTCTGTCCCTCCCTCCCCCCCTGGTGAGATGTCGTGAGATTTTATTCAACCTTTTTTTATATTATTGGGGGAGGGCCCCATGCCCCAATCTCACGTGAGATTTCTCAAAATGTGGGTTTCTTTCGTAAACGCGTTGGATTGTTATTGTAAAAAGAAAAAAAAATGCTTCGTGCTTTTATTTACGACTAGTTAAGACTAGTAATCAATATTACTGAGAGTTATAAATGTAATAAAAATTTAACAATAGAATACTTAATAGATACTACCGTGAAAAAAATTGCGTGATATTTGCCGAGATCCCCCCTCTCTCCAACGTAAGATTAGATGAGATTTGACTCGACCCCCTCCTCCCCTTAAACATCTCACGTAATTTATGGACGCCCCCTAACCACGAATATAGATATGTAAAATTTATTTCAGGAAAATGAAAACATCAAAATTTAATGACTAAAACGTCATTTATTTGACAAAATAAAAACACTTAAATGCAAAATTAACGATATAACCTAGTGACTTGTCAAAACAACTATATCAGGTAATTTATTGTTCCTTGCTGCCCTCAACTTGTTTTTTCACTGGACCTGTTTGTACGATAGGGACGACCCTCTCATTCGCTTGTTTGGGTGGAGCTTTCAATGGTGCCGAAATCGTTAACACGCCGTCTGAAGACAGTTTCGAGATCACATTATCGGTTTCTATTCCTTCGGGCAAAGCGTACCTCCTTGTGAAACTCCTCGAAATGTATCCGTGCTCATCCTGTTTCTCCTCGTGCTTCGCTTCTATTACTAAAAAGCCATCTACTGTCTTAACTGATATCTCTTCCGGTGCGAAATGCTGGACATCTAAGTTGATCTGGAACTTGTCTTTGTCTTCCTTGATGGATGAGCCGACGTCCCTGGATGCTGCCTGGAGGTTCCTCCAGTTTCTGCAGTAGTCCCGATTCATTTGAGGAACAGCGATAATTGTTAAATAATCTTGAGGTGTCAAGCCCAAGCCGAAATGTTGGTCAGGGATTCGTCTAGGGCGTGGCTGCTCATAATCGAAGAAAAACGGGTACAGAGACATCTTCACTGGATTTAAATCACTTTATAACACAAACTGAAGAGAGTTGGAATGTATTTTCACAAATAATTCTCTTGGTAACCAAGCCGGTAACTCTTTTTACTCAGTTGCACACTTTCGCTTTGTTTACGATTGAATGACGCTTCGAGCGGCGGAGCCGGCCTTATATTTCGTTTTTGGATAAGCGCCATCTAGTCTCGCCTGGAAATATCGAGAACTTTTACCTAGAACGGCCCCGTGAGCGCTCGACGCATGCTCCGTTGCTATAACGTGATTGATTTTTCTCGAGTCACGACGCGTTCAGCTGTTGTAAACATTTGTTACATGGATTAAAATGATAATAACAGTTATCAGGTACCTACCAACAGATAAGTTTTGGGCGAATATTATGATACTATTACGAATGAAGAATACATTGTAATGGCCCAATACAATAACGAATTACTATACTAATTCATTATGATTTTTGTTTTACAGCATATAATTGAATTTATTTGAAGTTTTGTTTATACAAAGAACAAGCTGTATACAGCTACAACCAAACATTTTTACAGTATATGAAAGCCATACAAATTGTTCCAAAATATTTTTAAATCATCCGATACACACTTGGCCAGTACTTGATAGTATTTCGACATTTAAATCCGGTCACTATGGTGTATATGAATATGATAGATAGGTTAATTTCATTTCCCCTCTATTATTAAACTAGGAATAAGCTTGTGGAGGAATAAGGAATTATACGCCATGTTTTGTTCATATCACTCAAATACCCTTTGCAATTCAATAAAGAAAGACAAAAAATGTACTAACTTATCCAAGCTTAGTCTTGATATATCAATTTAATTGGGATTATATTATAATGTTGGGGTTTATTATGTAAGATGCCATGCCATGCCGACTTCGCAGATTTATAGTTTGATACTGTATACAAATAAATAAATAAGAAAGTTTTCAATGACATCATTGGATTATTATATTAATAGGTATTTTTTAATAAATAATCACATTATTTAATGTTAAAACTAGACAGGAAAAGTCAGATTTCTTTACAACATTTTGTTTCCAAGAATGTTTAACGTGTCTGTGCCGTGAATTTGCAATTAATTAATAATGTTTATTTTGTGTGTGTATAAATATGATAGATAGATTACTATCAAAGGTCAATATTTTAGCTGAGAAAAAAAATTACGCGACTGCCAAAACCTGTAATGTTTTAATTATTGTAGATATTCTATGTTGTAACATAAAAAAGTGATAATAAGTAAAAAGCATTTTGTTGTAATTTTAAATAAGATTAACGGAACATAATTATAATTAGGGGTGTTGATGTATCCAATTTCTGCCACACAAAACCACCATTTAGACAATTTAACTTCCTATGTTCTGTATACAGGTTACGAATCTATGCCCATGTTTTTGCTATTCGCCACTAGGTGTCGCTAGTAGTAAGTTTTATAGATACTCGAAATTTCCATGATTACCACTATCAAGGTTAAGATCACAGCTAAAATTAGACTAAATAACGTACAAAGTATATTTTCTGATACACCTTATTTGTGTAAATATTACTTTTAATAGTACTTCATAATACCATCACACTGATGCATCATATTAGTATTGTACGCTTAGGTATCGGTCTAAAGTCGTAATTTTTTATTTACTTACGAAGTTTCCTTTAAAGCAAAGTAATATCATTACCATATCGACCAATCAAAATCGACGACCTCCGTGGCCGAGTGGTTTGTAAGCCGGGTTTCATGGTGTCACCGACTCCGGTTCGAACCCGGTGGGGGCAGATGTTTGTGTGATGAATACGAGCATTTATACTTCAGTCATGGATGTTTAATATGTATTTGTATATAAATATGCTTATATATGTACAGTATATGTATTCTATCCGTTACCCTAGTATCCCATAACACAAACCTTGCAGTGCTTACTTTGGGGTTAGGCTAATTGGTGTGAGTGTTGGAAATATGTATTTAATTTATTTATTTAAAATAAAATTAAAAGTGTATTAGTAGTTCTTGTTTTTTTACTTACCTACAGTACTTTTTATTACGTAAGTACTGCATTTAAAAAAATGCTAGTTATAAATCGATAGGAATAGATGAAATTGGTAGGTACGGAAGTAAGCAAGAACATGTCAATCAATTTGAACATTTTTAATATTATCAATATTATATATATTATCTTCTATAGTCTTGATGAATATTATTACACTCGTAAAATTATATATATATATATATATAATGCTATTTATTTTTTTTTAATTGAAAATAGTTTTAGGTTATATGTTTTGCCGTGGTTTTGCCATTGCATGCCCGTTGTGGGCACACTGTTGTGACATTATTATAGGGTATTTGACAAGTTTTAGAAAACGATCTGACGTTATTGACTAATGTTTATGGAGTCCGTAAAAAGTGGATATTCATCATTTTGTTGTGTATTTCAGTAAAATAACCAAATCAAAAACTCCATTTGCGGCAACTTGACGCCAAAACGTTTCTTTGGATAATATGGCGTCTTACTAGTGTGTGACGTCACGCGACTGTTATTAAAACGTCAAACGATACAATGTAATGTCACTTTAACCGGAAGTTTACTTGCGTGTGACGTCATTTTAGGCTCGGCCAATCCCAAGCGTTTTGGGTCACGTGACAATAGATAAGAAAATTATTATCTTTTTCGTTAGTTTTTAGTAAAATCATGAATATTTTTATTGTAAAAATAGTAAAAACCCCTACCAATATTCATTCTAAACACAGATGCTAACAATTGACACATTATTTTTAACACTGTCAAATACCCTATTGCAATTCCAACTGGAAAATTATACACAGTTTTTAAGCAAAATAATATTTCTATTTCAATAAAATCATACAAAGTATTATGTAGGTATGTTCAGGATGCCAAGTACTAAACGTAGATAAAGTTATCACATACATAGGTATTCATACTTATATTATATTTATATACGCTATGTTATGCAAGCAGCCCCGCTTAATGTCAAGCTCAGTGCCCCTAAGTTATTTATAGCCTTCAGTAACCTTTTCAAGTTAAAGGGCCCCATATACGGAACGATTCGTCGTTGCGATCGATCTGAAGGAAATCGTTACGGCTGTTGTTGTTGATTGTTATCAGCATAAAACTCAAAACTCAAACTCATTTATTCAGTCTAGGCTGTTACAAGCTCTTGTGAAAGTCAAACGCTACGCCATCGGTTCGTAAATCTACGGCGGGAGACCTTGTACCGAGAAGAACCGGCAAGAAACTCAGCAAGGACTATTTTTTTCTCCCTGTTTTGTTTCATACAGTGTCGTCAATTGAAAGATGACATCAAAAACTAAAAACATGTGTTGATTTCATATTTCATCACATTAATATTATTAATTAACAATAAGTTAAGTATAACTAACAATTTTCAACCAAATTAGTAAAGTAAAACGACTTAGTCTATTATATTAAGCCCAAGGTGCCTTATCATTTATAAAATCTTTAACTGAATAGTAACCTTTCTTAAGGAGACAAGTTTTTATACGCACTTTAAACTTATATATAAACTTATAGGTAATAAACGTCTGCAATAACAATAACTGCGCTTCTTTGTGTTTTCCGGTCTTCTTTTTGGTTATACAACGAAGTAAAAATATATACAGGCTTACAAAAAAATCGAAGTAGACCTACTTTATTAAGTATGTTATTATGTTAAATTTCGTTTTATTATATTTTTAGCAACTTTGCTCTATCAGTAGGTATATACGGTTTGTCTCCAACACTCTTAATGGTTGACTGGTAGAGAATGCCTATGGCATTAAGTCCGCCGTTTGCTTATGTTTGGCCATGAAGTTTAAATAATTAAAAATAAAACATTTTGGATAGCTGGATGTGAGGATAAAGTTTGATAAACAAACTTTATTTGATAAACAAACCTACATTCAAACATTTTAACAGCTGTCACTTAAACCATGGCAGATTTTTCAAGTATTTTTTATTTTATGTTATAATCTAGCATGCTTTACATAAAAACAGTAAAAAAATGGTTGCCTGTAAAGTCGGTTTTACGGGCGAAGATTTTACGTGACAACGTCTTTTTCTCGGTAGAATATTTATTGATATGAATATAATTAAATTGCACAATAGGAACAAGGAATTGAATGAAAATAAGAATTGCACAAATTTTAACTATAGAAATATATTTTGTTTACTAAAACATTGTACATGTAAACTTAAACTTAACACGAGAGACTCATCGTAACGTTACCGAGCGTTACACTTTTTCATAAGTGACTCCCAGCCGCAACCTAATTTAAGACGTTGTCACGTCAAAAATCTGATCCAAGGGTCTGATCAAGTCTATGGCGAAATATTAAGTCATTCTCAAGTCTATAATAATAATGTTTTGGTTCATTTATTCAAGGTATTGAGTAAACTGTCTTCTAGTAAACTTTACCTAATAATACTTACACATAACATAACGATTTGCTATTGTTGGTTCCCGACCTACACCAAAGAGTAGGTAAATAGAACAAAAAACTTCACAATAATGGGTAATGTTAGAGAATAAAATAAACATGTTCAGTATACATCAACGATTTATTGCAGACACTTGAAAGTACCGAAAGGCAAAGCATCAATGTATAAAAACCTGAAAGAACATTTGCTTCGTTTTCGCTTAAATTTCTGTTATCGAAGTAGACGTAAAGATTCCTCGGCCACTTTGAGCATCGCGCGGAGCGCCTCTAAGGTAGATGACCTATTGAAAAACAAAAAAAAAAGTTCTAAATGTGTGAATACCTACTTACTATAGGCTACTAACACTTAGTTATAAGTTACATTGTATACTAACATATGGATCTGTGTTGTCTGCCAATAAATGATATTATTATTATATTAGTGGCCCGCCCTCGCTTCGCTTCGGTGTAGAGCTATAGTGTAAACTATAGTTTTTGTTCTCAGGCTTGTGCTATAAAGAATGACTTTATTTATATAATTACACGTGTTATTGTAAGTCAACCATAAAAGATAGACATATGCTGTTGCGGGATATTTTTTAGGCAATTTTATGTAGAATATTTCCGTCATACATGATTTCTATGTAACTTTAACCATTAAGGCTGCACCAGCGACGGAAGCTTAAAAAATGGAGTAACTTCTCCCGTTTTCCCAATATTTCCCTTCACTACTCTGCTGCTATTGATTGTAGCGTGATGAAAAGTATACTATAACCTGCCCAGGAGTATGAAGAATAATTGTTCTAAGTTTCGTTAAAATCCGTTGAGTAGTTTTTGTTTCTATAAGGAACATACACACAGACAGACAGACAGACAAAAATTTTACTGATTGCATTTTTGGCATCAGTATCGATTACTAATCACCCCCTGATAGTTATTTTAAAAATATATTTCATGTACAGAATTGACATCTCTACAGATTTATTATAAGTATATAGATTCTAAGCAGACCCCTCTTACCCAGTGGGCACTTTGGGCAAGTGCCCAGGGCCCCTCGATCGATAGGGCCCTCCCTCAGATCAAATACAAAGTCCCTAGTTCCCGTTAAATCACCAAACGGGGGTCATAAGGGCCCCATTACCCTTATATGCTCAGGGCCTCCAACAGGTCAAAGACGGCACTGATTCTAAGCTCAACCGTGATCGACACAATAGTTCGCGTAGTGTATATATTCTGTGACAATAGTCAGCTGTTTTAATACGTCTACCTGGTAATATGAACGCAGCCAAACCGATCCCAAGCTTATTTCTTGCCATTACAGTCTATATTTCCATAGAAATGACATATAACTTGCATTTCCACGTACATTGGGTTTAAAATTCTGAGTACACACAGCTTGTTTGTCTCGTTTTCACCCTACACACATCAGGGGCACTAAACATTTTAATAATTTTGTATTTATTTTTATTAATTTACTTATGGTTCCATAGCATTGTGGATCTTTATTTACTTATCTTTAACAAATTTTATGATTTTTGGGGATATAATACTGTATAGTGTACCGCTTGCATTACACCACGAAGGCGGAGGAGATCGCACAATAATTGCGTACGAAGACCAATTTCTCCCTGAGGATCGTGCGTTTGGAGTCTCGGCACGACGTGAATTTTAATTCATTTGTGGTGAGAGTGCCGACTGAACATCTGGCGACCTTTTTGAAAGAGGAGCTTTGGCCGAAAGGTGTGATGTTCCGGCGTTTCAAAGGCAGGCTACCTGACACCACTCCGCGCGACACGTCGCCAACTAAACGTGCGGGTTATTTAAAATTTGTTATTATTTTATATTTCATATCCATGTTAGACTATAAGGTATATATTTCTAAGGGCCTACGATTCCTGAATACAAATAAATAAATAAAAATACAATCACACTAATATTATAAAGGCGAAAGTTTGTGAGTGTATGAGTGTGTATGTTTGTTACTTCTTCATATCGAAACGGCTGGTGCGATTTTAATAAAATTAGGTATGGAGTTAGCTGACACCCTGGATTAACAAATAGGCTACGTATTACTACGGGAAAATATCCCTAGTAAACCGCGGGTAACATCGCGAGGCACAGCTAGTTTTTAATTAATTTACTTATGGTTTCTTAGCATTGGGGATCTTTATTTATTAATCTTTAACAAAGTTTCTACAGCGATATTTGTGGATGTAATACAATAAAATATAAATACAATCTTAAGGCCAATTACAGAAACTTATTATGTACACATTAGATACTAACGGCGTTACTTTATATGCATATAACATTTAATTTTATAAATTGGATTAAAATCATATTATTTACTAATATAAAATTAAATTAAAATTGCATAAGACATAACAAATGACGGATAAAAAGAAAAACAAACGCTAAATATGCATTTAAAAGGGGTTTTAAGAATTTGTCACAATGATAAGTTTTTTATGAAGTATGTGTGTGTGTGCGTGTCTATGGCTGCAATGCTTATTTATTATCTTTATTCACAAAAAGCCATTTTAGAAAACGTCCGTTTTTTTCCTTGGGTTTTTTCCTTTAAACTTTAAGAATCTACATAATGAAATTACTGTTAAACACCAGAATAGATGTAGGAATATCAGGAATATAAGGAATATAAAAATTTCTGGAATAATATGATTTTTCTAGTTTTTTGATAATATTTCAAAAGGCAGAATCAGAAAGAGATGAGTGCTGCTTTGGCAGTAGCAAGCAAAGACTTCTCCCCCAAAAGGAGCTCAATTGGAGCAAAACATCCGATGCAAAACAGAATAGGTAAATTAATATGTAAAAACTTCCATTAAAAAAAACTAGTCTCATTTCCATGTAGTGAGTGTCCAGCAAAATAATGAGACATTAAAACAAAGTGCACCTACCTACATCCTCACGTATTGTTAAAAACAATATAGCATAGGCTGGGGATACACATGCCAGTAAATCGGGAAAGTAGCTGGCATGAAAGTTACTGGCATGTACGAGTAACTGGCACACTGCGGATACATTTGCAACTGGCATGCAATTTGTGGCCTTGCATGCCAGGACCATACACAGGACAGGACATTACCATCGCGTATACACAGGGCAGTTCGTAAGAGTAAGTAAAGCGAGCTAGTCGGCTGCCAAAGACATTCGTATTCTCTGTGCAAATGAATGAGCTGTATAGTTCTCTCATCTCCCCATCGTGCCATGTTGAATACAAAAACCAAAAAAAAACTTGAAGAAACTTGACCTCCGAAATCAAAAGAAAAAACCTGCACCTACGGCCACAAGGAGTCGGCTAATGGCATGCCAGGTTAGCAGCCCCCCGCGGCACCTCCCTCAACGGGCATGCAAGTAAATCAAATGTTGTGCTAGCTGCATGCATGTCAATATGCCAGTATAACAGGCATGCCAGTTAGCGTATACACATGCCAATAGCTAGCACGTGCAAGGAGCTGGTATGCTAGTGTGCAAGCTTCGGGTATGTGTATCCCCAGCTTAAGAAAAACCGATGCCCGTTGGGGCGGAAAGGTTCTAGAATGGCGACCACGCACAGGACGACGCTCAGAGGGCAGGCCCTCTACAAGATGGACCGACGATCTTCTGAAAGTCCCTGGAAGCCGATGGATGCGAGTGGCGCAGAACCGATCGGTGTGGAGATCCTTGCGGGAGGCCTATGCCTAGTAGTGGGCGTCCTACGGCTGACATGATGATGAAGACTTAGGTAATTTAAAGTTAAGATAAATATGGTAGACTATATAACGATTGGACCTTTATGCGGAATTCTGCATTTGTTTATCTGTTGTAAATTCATTATTAGTTTTCTATTGAATATTCCAAAATAGTAAGTAGATGTTAAGTAACAAAATAAAATGAATTCAAAATGCTCAATATTAACGTTTAATGAAATATTTTTAAATTTGCAGAAATAGTTCCAAATGTATAGTGATTGGTATAGCAAAAGAATAGGTAAAAAAACTTTTTAAGTTAAACGGTTTTATGTTAAACATACATTGCAATGTTTAAGATAAATGTACTAAAAACCAAAAAATAATAAAATAGATACAGTCGTGGGAATTATAAACATATGCATAGACTAGACTAAAATAAAACCGTCAATTGTCTACAAATTATCGACTTAATGTGCGATAGAAGAATAGTTTAATTCGTCGTTAGGCAGTTGGCCCGCAGACGGTGAGGAAATTACTATTTTCTTGCTCATGGAAATTCCAATAGTTATACACTCCATGTAAATAAAAGAGATGTTTCAACTAGTTTATCGTTGGACATTCACACTGCTGGCTGGCGAGGAATCGTTTCACTGCTCGTAGTTTGTCTTTAATCGACAAAACATATGATAAAATTACTACTCGCTCACCACTATGAAACCCTAAAACTCGCTTATAATCGAGCTTGCTAGCTTGTTTCTACATTCTAGCCCTACTTATTACACGTCCATCGTTGTCGGTTGAACAACTGCCTAATTATAGTGTAACATTACAAAACAAACATTATAATCAACGATTGTAGACAATTGACGTGCCCCACGGTTTTATTTTAGTCTAGTCTATGCATATGTTTATAATTCCCACGACTGTATCTATTTTATTATTTTTTGGTTTTTAGTACATTTATCTAAAAACATTGCAATGTATGTTTAACATAAAACCGTTTAACTTAAAAAGTTTTTTACCTATTTTTATTTTCTAGCTTTTAGTTTTTATTTCGCATTCTGTTTAATTCATTTAGTGCTTCATTATTGCAAGGTTTCTTGCCCGTTAGTTTATTGCAGTCCAACTCCTCTATACGTAGTCCCTGCAAAGATCTTACTCTACTAAGAGCCACGTAGGCTTGACCTTCTTCAAACAGTTTCGCACCTAAGTATACGACTGCGTGATCCACAGTGCTGCCCTGCATTTTATGTATAATCGACTATTTCTATTACCTTCACTTTCTCTAGCTCGTTTTGCTTTATACTTTTCTTTCGCTTTTTGAAGCCTTCGTTTACGTTGTGTTGCAGTTTCTGTTTTATTTGTGTTTGTATTTTTTATATTTTTTTTACCATTTTGTTCCCACGAGTAATGGACATTTAAACGGTCGACCCCCCCAGAGGTCCAATAAAGGGGCAAGGCTATGTACAACAAGATGCGCCTGAGTCTTGAGGGGAAAACGCTAACGACATATCATTTTTATCCACCCTAATGCCATACAGTTCTCGGCGCGTTTTAACCTTTCACCTTAACTTGGGTGGTGTACCGCTAACGACGTATCATTTTTAGCCACCCTAACGCCACACAGTCCTCAACACGATACAAAATCTTGACTTGGGTGGTGGATTCAGGCTGGATTAATCAGATACCTAAATTACAGATTCAATTTCTAAATTTAAATCTTATTATTATACGCCATTTAGTGGCTGCGCCCATCTTAAATTTTGAGGTTGTATAGTGCACTGTGTTCTTCTTGTCAAGCCCTTTTATTTGATACCCATATTGGTGGGATTGATAAAAAATTATTATCAGCCATTTGGTAGCGGCGGCCATCTTAGATTTCAATAAATAGTATAGTAAATTGTATTCATATAGCATAATAAATTGTATTCTACTTGTTGAGACCTTTCATTTGATACCCATATTGATGGGATTGATAAAACCTACGTTATCCGCCATTTTGTAGCGGCCGCCATCTTGGATTTCAATTTTTTATAGTATATTGTATTTTGCTTGTTGAGCCCTTTCATTTGATACCCATATTGATGGGATTAATAAAATATAAATTATCCGCCATTTTGTAGCGGCGACCATCTTGAATTTATAATGATAATGAATAAACATAATTGTATTGTCACCAAAATCCAAAGTGTATACAAAATTTCAGATTAATCGGTTGACAGGAAGAGGGTGAAATTTGAATTACTAAATTTGACCTAAGAATAAAACAAACGGGGTGAGCTAAATAAAACCGTTTAAATAAAACCGTTTAAATAAAAAACCGTTTAAAAACGGCACTCCAAAACTTTAATGTTTTGTTGAATTTTAGCTGAAACTGCAAAAATACAATATACATTTATTCAGTAGTTATATTTTACTAATTATGTCGATTAAATAAAACATTACTTTAGAAAAAAAACGTGTTAAAGAACACTTATCCTTTATTGGCTGCCTTTTCGGAGCATATGCGAACTGGCTAAAACAAAGTATTTTCTAGAAAATGCCATTGTAGAACTTAATTGTTTACTAAAAAATGAAGAAATGCCATCAAATAATAATAAAAAGTTTGGTATTTTGTTTGGCAAATGTCTTTATATTTTAGTATAAATGCAAGAGGGCTGATCATTGTGGGGGGCCAACATTAGTATAAGTTCCCCTACAAAACTATAGGTTTCAAAACTTATTTTCTGTCGCCTCTACCATCGAATCATAAATACTTACTTTTATTAAAACCTTTATGCAACAGTTTGCAAGAACTGGCCAGACAGGCCGTTACCACGCCTGCCTTGCGCGAAACGTCATGCGCAGTGCAAACAAACATCGAAATACGCCGAAACAAAGCTAACGAGAATCTGTTCGTATTTTTCGAAGCTCGTAAAATATGTCTCTCCTACCATTACTTATGGAACTGGAGCGTCCACGGCGCCTCCAAGACCAACACTTCGCCTTAGCCTTAACTCCTGAGGATGTGTTGACAATCGTTGCGCCCCAATATTCCAGGGACTACTACCGGCCATGGAAGCATATGTCATCCGCTTTGCGCGACTCAGGATCGACAATAAAAGCCGACAAGGAGAAGTTCCAAGTTAATTTGGATGTGCAGCATTTCGCTCCAGAAGAGATCTCCGTGAAGACCACTGATGGGTTCTTGGTGGTTGAAGGTCGGCATGAGGAGAAGCAGGATGAGCACGGTTATGTGACTCGTCAGTTCAAAAGACGTTACCAGATGCCCGAGGGGTGTAATCTTGACGCTGTTCAGTCGCGGCTGTCTTCGGATGGAGTGCTGACGGTAACGGCGCCCCTGGCTCGCCCCGCTGTCAACGAGCGAGTGGTGCCTATCATTCAAACGGGCCCAGTGAGGACGCAGCCAGAAGGGGTGAAGGAAGCCGGCGGCGGAGAATGTGCCGATAGTCCAGTCGAGAACGGCCAATAAAACCAAATGCAGCGGGCGTCGCGCCAGCAGTATTTTTATCGGATATACTGTACTTCCAGGGCCCAAAAGTAAAAACTTCACAGTTTTGTTGGTTGTAATTTCGCATTTTTGTTGTTAAAAAGGTTTCTGTTAACCACATTATTAAAAAAAATGTCACACTTATGCGCTGGTAGTTTTTTAGAAAAAAATATTGAAAATTTTTACTTTTCTTATCAAGTGATACTTCACACTAGGTTAGGTTAGGTTAGTGTTGTGACCATAACGCGCGAGCCGAGCGAGCAAAGCGAGCGTGCCGCGGCAGCGGCCGGCGAAGCGCCAGAAAAAAAAATCTGTTAAAAAGACATTTTCTACAAAAAAAAAAACAAGTGTCACCTTTTGGGCCCTGGAAGTACAGTTTTACCTTTTTATCTTATCGCAGTTTGTTTTGATTGAAAATTGGCCGTCTGTGTCCATTAGGTAAAAAGTGGTACTTGTGTGGTTTGTTTTTCTTTATTTTACATTCCAATGTGCATTATTTCATTTTATATTGGTTGATTAAACTTACTGTGTAGTGTACTGGTGTTTTTTTTTGTAATCTTATCGGCACTTATCTGCGGAATATTTCCATATTTTAGCAAACAAATCATTTGTTTATCAAATATATTTTCCTTTCGCCGAGATCTCTGATCCGATTTACGTGATAAGTAGATCCCATTTGGTTCCATAACAAAAATAACTCTGTTGATCCCGGTAGCTTCTAATCTATTATATTTTTTTTATATAATTTTTCACGATAGGTACTTTGTTTATTCATATCGATTACGTAAAGATCTCTGAGCATGCTCTAAGTACTAATTATAGTAATTTTGTATGTGTAGGTACTTTACACTAACGTTAATGAAATTAAAAACATTTAAACTTCAAAATCGAAAATGGATAAAAGCAAAAAATTATATATGGTTCATACGAAATTGGGCAGTATAATTTGGAAGGTCAGACGGGGTTAATATTAAAAAAATATATGAACCAATGAAAGGACCACAGTACCTGACTATGTATCTCTATAAATATTTACTTTGTTTCATCTTATCATGTTGGAATAACACGTTTTTCATATCATAATAAATAAAAACACACTTTTGTGGCTTAAAACAATGTTTATTTATAAATCACGAAACTTAGGCGGTTACGAAATAATTATAGCACAATAATTACAATCAGTCTCAAAAGGAAAATACATATTTACAATTAATGAAGAAACTTCACTTAAGATTCTGCCGGTTTGGTTTCGATGCTTGGTGATCCCAGTTGCTTTTTCACAGGTCCTGTGTGAGTGATGGGCACGATTTTCTCACCGGTAGAAGGCATAGCCAGGACTTTGGGTGCGGTGACTGTTAGAACGCCATCAGAAGATAGCTTCGACTCCACAGTATCTGGTAAACATCCTTGCGGTAGCGAGTACCTCCTTACAAACTGGCGAGCAACGTAGCCGTGTTCGTCTAGCTTCTCTTCGTGCTTCCCGCTCACTACCACATGTCCGTTAAGAACTTTCACGTCTATTTCCTCGGGAGCGAAATGCTGGACGTCCACGTTTACTTGGAATTTCTCTTCATCAGCTGTGATGTTCGAGCCGATGTCCTGCAAAGCCAGCTGGTTCATCGCTGAAGACAACTGCTCCATAGGCCTCATCACGTTTTCCCATGTTCGAAACGCGGCGTTCCATGGCCTGAAAAGCTGTTCTGGATTGAAAAAGTCGCGCTGTGCCACCTGGTATGGCGAATATCTGAAGAAGTCATCCGGTCTGAAGAATTCTCGCTCCATCATCCGGAGCGGCCTCTCGAGATCGTATAGATACGGAATCATCGACATCTCGCTTGAATAGTAAGAAAACGTTTTATCACTTTCTTCGCTGTGTTTTTGACAAGTTTTTAAGAGTGTACAATACTGCCGGAACAGCTGATCCGCCCGCTTATATATAGCCGGCGATGACGGCGCCACCTATGGAACACGTCGAGAATGACATTATGTCCATTCTAGAATTTGCTGGTTTAGCGCCGCTTGTAGTAGGTGTTTCTGGAATATATTTCTTAGCAAGTAGCGACATCTAGTATGCAGAGGAAGAACAGTTAGATACTTGTGTGCGCCATCTAGCGTGGAGTAGATACTTACGTATTTATTTTTAGCCAATTCATTACAGACTTAAATGTTTGTTTATTTCTGTTTAACTATTAATGTACAGTTAGTTACATATTTTAAAATGCATGAATGGTGGTAAAATAAAATGTTTGAGTAGTAGCAATTTACGACAAGCTAGTTCGTATATTAGACACCTACAATATTCGAACTAGCTTGTCGTAAATTGCAGCTATCAACTGCATATTAATACCATAGAGTACATTGTTATATATAGATTAATACCTAGGTATAATATCAACAATGAAATCGCATTTCATTTTATTCTAGTCATAATTATATTGAAACATGAGTGGATGATAAAGACATTTCGGACTCGCAAACGTTACGAATTCGATATTAGTTCGTGCTAAAGGTTCACATTGCCCTAACTAATTTTTAATTCTGTAAAAGAGTAGATTATCAAACGACGCTAAATGGCGAAGGACTGACTGGTAATGTCAAATGTTGTAGGTATTGATAGATATGATTAAATTGACAAATAATGTATTGCCCGTGTGCTAATTAACTATGATGTTATTTTAAGAAATATTGTTTCAATGTTTTTCTGCCCTTGTAATGTTACATTGAATGTCAAAGTAAACACGCGGTTCGTTACTTGAATATAATTAATAAATTTTGATAATATTATATTTATTTTGTCAATTAGTTGGTTACCGTTTTAATTAAGCAATCAGTCGCTTAATGTCCAAAATTAGAGGTCTTTAGTTCTGCTAAAGATTAATTTTACATATTTATTGTACGTATTTATTGTATGTATTTATTGTATGTGTGAGATTACACATTTACCACTTTGGATGTCTCTCTCGCGCAAACTATTCAATTTAGAAAAAAATGATATGAGAAACCTCAATATTATTTTTAAAGACCTATCCATAGATAACCTACACGTATGGGTTTGATGAAAAATTTTTTTTGATATTTTTTCCCAAAAATTTTTGTTTTTTTCTATTTTTGTGTAAACATCTTAATGCGGTTCACAGAATACATCTACTTACCAAGTTTCAACAGTATAGTTCTTATAGTTTCGGAAAAAAGTGGCTGTGACATACGGACGGACAGACAGACAGACATGACGAATCCATAAGGGTTCAGTTTTGCCATTTGGCTACGGAACTCTATAACATTTCTGCTCTAAAGTACATTAATTACTCAAGGAAATTTTCCTGGTACTTCTATAATCATTCTTCTATCAGACTATTTCAAATCTCATAGTACTCGATGAGTTTACTAAGTAAGTACTAATGTGCATGAAATTAAACATCGATAATAAGACATGACCGTAGACAGTATCTTCAAATACATAGTATAATTATCATTTAAATAAACATTAAACTGATAGTGAGCATGAACTCTGATGAATGATATATTATACAGTATAATGTTATTGTATGTATGATGTTGTGTATTGTTTATGATAACTATCAACGAAATAGAAAACAACATTATTAAAGTTATAATTTTTATTATTTTAAAGTATATAACTGCTTCATGTTTAAATCTAAAGAAAATGTAACTAGAAAAATTTCACGCGGAGCAGGCAGCAGACGGGACTCGAACCCGCACCCTTCGCAATCCGGGCGAATGCACTGACCAATTATGCTACCGCGGCCCTCACGGACCGCGTCGAAATTCTTCTAGCCATTCTTAAGCTGCAAGGCAGCGCCATCTCTTCGCATTATAGGTAACCCACAATGTCAAATGAATACTTTTACAAGTATTAAACATTTGAAAGAAGAAATAGCAATTATAGTTATAATTTTTGTAGTCCCGTCTGCTGCCTAGTCCGCGTGGAATTTTTCTAGTTTTTTTTAGATTTTTTTTCTAGAATTTTTTAGTTTTTCTACTAAATTGGGAAAAATGTATTACGTTTAAAATTGACACAGTAGGGGGAAGAATTGATCAAAATCCTTTCTTAGCGGATGCCTACGTCATAACATCTACCTGCATGCCAAATTTCAGCCCGATCCGTCCAGTGGTTTGGGCTGTGCGTTGATAGATCACTATGTCAGTCAGTCACCTTTGAGTTTTATATATATGTATAGATATATATGTACATATACATATTTAATTTACTAACTATAAGAGGAAGGGAGAAAGAAAATGTGCGCGCATACTGCTTTCTCCTGCTTATATCCCACACTCAATTCCCGTTCGCTTCGCCCGAACACACTTTTCGTAACGCGTAACGGATTCGCCATCTTACCCCCCAAGTCAAGCGTGCGTAAAGAAGTTTCACATCAAAAAAATATTAAATAGTTACATATATTTTTCCCAAATCACATCACCAGCCTATTAATGTCCCCACTGCTGGGGCACAGGCCTTCCTTATGGATGGAATGGGGAGATTGGGCCATGATCCTGACCCACCACGCGGGCCCTGTGCGGATTGGTAGGTGCTAACGACTGCACATGCAGCAGGGACCAACGGCTTAAAGTGCCTTCCGAAGCACTCGAACTCGAGCTAGTAAATTTTTGGTCACCCATCCAATGACCGACCACTGCGAAATTTGCTTAACTTAAACGATCGCAGCCGAACGCGCAGCCCACTTACGCCATTGAACTCCTCCCAAATAAATAGTTAAAATTAAACTGCAGTTACATCACTCTGTATATGACAACTTATTATTAACAAATACAATGTTCTCAGTTTATACGGGTGGGTGACTTGACCACTGCAGTGCGTGACCGACGGACGTACCTACGTACGATACGAACATAGATACAGTAGTACAGTACTCTTAAGTGATAACGATGGACAGACCCTGGACCGTCGCTCTCATATTTACATTGCTATGGATGCAGTAAGTTATTAATTACTTAAAACTAGTTTTTTACGGGTTAATGCACGAAACTTTATTTATTTATTGACGTTTCGTAGCCTGTAAAGGGTCGTCAGAATCAAATTTTGTCGAGCTACCTTCGAAAGACTTTTTATTGAGCGTTCGGTTATTTCATTGTTCGTATTTTAAAATTTTTATTGTCTATGTATGAATTTATTACTTAATTTAGTTAATAAAGTACTTTATTTAAAATTCTTTTTGTAATTTTGAGTTTATTTATTTGACCCTAACTACCGTAAAGTACCAAAACGTCAATAAATAAATAAAGTTTCGTGCATTAACCCGTAAAAAACTAGTTTTATTTAATGAGTGATGTGCGTGAAAACCTAAGAAACAAATTTATTAATTACTATTATTATCATATACTTATTAAAATGGTTGATTAGTGCACTTCTTTCGGACTGTCAGAGCTGCCAACCGTAGACTTTTTTTTATTTTATTTTTTTTTATTTGGGAAACATACAGTTTACACAATCCAATTAAAAACACTTATTACTTTTTCATAAACCAGTTAAGTTTTCACAGAGTGAAATATTTATACACTTACGTAGGTAATTTACTTAAAATTACGTACAATATTTAGAGTTATGTGAATAGAATAAATATGAAAATCAAAATTTCTCGTATCTATGCAGCTAAAAATCTCGTAATCCGGCTTTCGAATGTCGTACATGCCCCCCCCCCCCTCTAGAATTTATAGTCCAGCGGGTCAACTAACCATAGATTGTAAACAAATGTTTTTCCAATAAAATTTTCTTTATATTCAAACCTCTAGCTTAAAATAAAAATTATAATAAACAGAGATTGGTTTGGACACTTACGGTTTATGCTCCAACATGTTGCCTCATGTTATAAATTTATCCGACAACATTTCGTACATATGAGTAGTATTCTCGTATCTTGTACGGAAGACCAAAAAATCTCGTATTTGTACGAGAATTCTCGTACGGTTGGCAGCCCTGCTCTCAGAAAATTTAACTATGTGCAATTGCGCACTGGAGCTCTACTCTCTTTCTCCGAAACGAAATTTCGGCAACGAACGAATTTTAAACAAAATTTCGCCAGTGACTACTCTATTTCATCTTCGAACACGCACATAAAGTTCGAAATCACAGACAATTATCGTGAACGAATGAGTCATGTTTGTGAGTTCTTTTTGTCTACACTTTTTAGATAACGTTTTTTACTTCAAAACAATATTACTTTATGACAACATTTTTGATTACATTAAAACAACCTCTTTTAGCAGTGTTAGCCGACTTATTTGTAGAGTTGATGCAATCGAATGTATGTCAACGTAAATTTGTCGTGTAACACTTTGAAATATTGACAATACAATAATAAACAAAAATTAGATTTATTTGTAAATCTTTCATACTAAAACATGTTCCTCACGCTTAGCAGCCTTAATTAAAAATACTGTAGTAGTAATTTTAGGTTTAATTTAAACAAAAATCCCAAAACGAAAATGAAAAGGTAACACTTTTCATTTCGTCAATTTGACGTTAAAATTTCGAACAATTATCTGTAAAACTTTTAGCGAATTTAAATGTCAACTATTTTCAGACGAACGAATTTTCGAAATGAAATAGAAACAGAGTAAGGGAACGTGCGAAATTACGGTCGAAATTTCGTTTTTCGTTGAAATAGAATAGGCCTCCTGTTCTTTTAAGCAAACACCTTTAAAAAGGAATACACTTTTAACACGAAACTTTTCTGTTTATTGATTGTTGCTTCGATCAGACTTACCTACAATCTAAGGTAGGATAACTGTACAATAAATACAATAAAATGAGGAGAGCGTGGAATTATAAAGCTGAGTACGGACAACGCGTCCATTTCCAGGGCACGTGTCATCATCATCATCATCAGCCTATCTATTAACCATAAACTTGACGACATGGCCGAGTGGCTTGTTCCCCTGGGTTTCATGGTTTCGCCGACTCGAGAGGTCCCGGGTTCGAATCCCGGTGGGGGCAGATGTTTGTGTGATGAATACGAGCATTTGTACTCCAGTCATGGATGTTTAATATGTATTTCTATATAAATATACTTATATATATACGTTAACCTAGCATCCCATAACACAAGCCTTATAGTGCTGACTTTGGGGCTAGGGTAATTGGTGTGAGTGTTGGAAATATTTATTTATTTTATTTATTAATGCCTTCCCTATGGATGGAACAGGGAGATTAGGTCATGACCCACCACGCAGGCCCAGTGCACATTGGCGGGTGCTAACGACTGTAGATGCAGCCGGGACCAAGGGCTTAACGTGCCTTCCGAACACGATGAAGCTCGAGATAGTAAATTTTTTGGTCACCCATCCAATGACCGACCACTGCGAAAGTTGCATAACTTCAACGATCGCAGCCGAACGCGCTAACCACTTGCGCCATCGAGCTCCTCTACGACGAGGGCACGTGTAGTCGGCCCTAAACGCGCTATTCATAGGCACTCATGGCCAGGGCCCGATCTAGAAATTTTGCCCCTCCGGGCAAAAATTTTTGCCGCCCTTTAGTGACTTACTTTACGGCTGACCTTAAATCAATTTTGCCGTCCCTAATTTTTGCCGCTCTGGGCAAATGCCCGGCTTGAGCCCCCTCCTTGGATCGATGCCTGCTTTTGGCAACTCTTGGAAGGTATACACCTCAGACTTCTTGAGCATCGACCATATTATTATATAAGGCAGCCTGCGCAGTAGCAATTTTAGATACAAAAACATCTGTTGCGCTGGTATATTTGTCTGTTGTTTTGCTTAAGAAGTTTTCAGCTTGAAGTTTGCTTCGCTTTCGGAACTCTAAATAGTGAAGTAAAACTATTTTAAAGAAAAGTTTACTAGAAAAAATCCACGCGGACCAGTGGGCCAATCGCCTAACCAGATTGCTTTGGAAAACGCTATCGCTTACGATTTCATTTTGTTATTTCTAACCGCCGAAGGTTTTCAAATACCTCACGCTCATTTTCTTTAACATTGTTATTACCAATGCAAAAGAAAAAAAAAGAGCGCGAGGCATTTGAAAACCTCTGGCGGCTAGAAATAACAAAATGAAATCGTAAGCGATAGCGTTTTCCAAAGCAATCCAGTTAGGCGATTGGTCCCCAGGCAGCGGACGGGACTCGAACCCGCATCCTTCGCTATCCGGGCGAATGCACTGACCATTATGCTACCACGGCCCTATTAGCCGCGTCGAAATTTTCCTAGCCTTAAGCTGCAAGGCAGCGCCATCTCTTCGCATTGTAGGTAACCCACATTTTTTTTCTAGTAAACTTTTTTTTAGATTTAAACATCTAGCAGTTAAATGCTTAAAAAATAAATAAAATTAAAACTATTTTTTTATTAGATGAAGTGACACGTTTTAAAAATAAGAAGACATAACTATTATTACAGTCATACATTATTTATAACTTGTTTTGATTGGCAATACGTACCCTCACATTAGTTTTGTTGTTGTAGGAATATTTGTCGTTTATGGCTGATGTCACCTTTCTATATATCTTTATATATATAATTCTTCTGTGAGTGTGTATGTCACTGAACTTCTCTTAAACGACTGGACCGATTTTGATGAAATTTTTTGTGTGTGTTCAAGGGGATCTGAGAATGGTTTAGATTCACAATTTTGTCCGCTGGACAACCCCTATTTTTTTAGGGCGGTACGAAGTTCGCTGGGTCAGCTAGTCTTTATATATATAATTCTTCTGTGAGTGTGTATGTCACTGAACTTCTCTTAAACGACTGGACCGATTTTGATGAAATTTTTTGTGTGTGTTCAAGGGGATCTGAGAATGGTTTAGATTCACAATTTTGTCCGCTGGACAACCCCTATTTTTTTAGGGCGGTACGAAGTTCGCTGGAACAGCTAGTAGTTATATATTCTTTAAAATGAAAATTACCAAATCGAATTAGGTAACATTTTTTTTTTAAATGTTCTGTTAAGCTTTTTATCTATTTTACATACCTACTTAACACCACGGGTCAAAGACCGATAATGACCAAGGCCAACCGAAAATGCTAAGACCTACTGGATACCCTAATTCTCAAAACTTTAGCACGAATAGAACTTTAGCACGAATAAACAAACATATACAGGGCGTTTCACGGATTTGTCACACGGAGGGAAAGTATATTAAATATTGAAATTTATATTAAAATTAAATTAAAATGAAAGAAGACATCATTTTATTTTTAATAATAACTAGAACTGCATTCGCAGTTTTTTAACCGCCTTCTACAACTGGGTTTCATACTCGTGAAATTTGAAAAAAAAACACGACGTATATTAGGATAGCCATCGAAAGGGTTAATCATAAGTATTAGTTTTTCCTAAATAACATAGCACTTTAAATGAAAGGAAGATCATGAAATAAAAATTTTGTTTAGGATCATTTCCTCTTACTGTTTCGTGCTTCCATGCTTCCAATAGCTAATGAAAAGAAGATCATGAATTTTATCTTTTGAAAAAAGGTCTCTTAATTTGACAACTGATGTTATCATTTCAAAGTATTAACTAACTACTAGCAAACCTGTGAACCAAATGTTCACCAAAAAAAAAGAAAAAAAAAAGTATTTAATTAATTGAGAACTTCGGAGATTTTGTGTGGTTTCGTTTGAAATAGAAATCACGTGATTTCTCGAAAACCGATTTGACCGAACCTTTGACAATTCGTATCTTTTGAAGTACTCACTTTATTTGGTAATTGGTGGTTAGGTAACTGTTTACCTGTTGTTTAACTGTTTAGGTAACTGTCTAGAAAAGCAAGAAATAGTAGCGTTTTTATAACTTTGCTTCCTTTTAAGGGTAATAGCAGAAAACTAGCAAACCAGTGAACCAAATGTTCACCAAAAACTTCGGAGATTTTGTGTGGTTTCGTTTGAAATAGAAATCACGTGATTTCTCGAAAACCGGAAGTGCTACGTTACTCACATCCGGTTTGTAGTCTTATCAGACTATTCTTAACTTATAACTTAAACATTCTCTATATCTATCTCTTACGGTTTGGCCGCTGAAACAGCACCACGGACGGACGGACCGACTTGTCTATTAGATAAGAGATTATCGGCTCACTTAATAATACTGAATTTCCCTACTATAAGTACCTACGTGAAAAAAAAAACGATACTTATACAAACCTTGCATTCATTGTAGTTTGTGTTCAAATATAAAAAAAGTCAAATTTCGTGATGCTTTTCTACTTGTTATTAAAAATAAAATGATGTCTTTCTTTTAGTAAAATATCCTATCTTCAATATCTATCTATCTATATATATAAAACTCAAAGGTGACTGACTGACGTAGTGATCTATCAACGCACAGCCCAAACCACTGGACGGATCGGGCTGAAATTTGGCATGCAGGTAGATGTTATGAAGGAGGCATCCACTAAGAAAGGATTTTGATCAATTCTAGCCCCAAGGGGATAAAATAGGGAATGACAGTTTGTATGAAACTTTGTCAATTCTAAACCGATCGGGCTGAGACTTTGTATAAGAAGAATCATAGATGAATGAATCATTGTGTATAATACAAGCCTGAGAACAAAAACTGTAGTCCCAAACTCTACACCCAACCGAAGCGAGGGCGGGCCGCTAGTTGAATATAAGTACTTTCCCTCCGTGTGACTCACCCGTGGGACGTCCTGTATACTTACATCACGCCAACTTCTAGTCCGCTCTGAATTTACTTCGCGCAGGATTACAGTCGTATATAGATCGAGCCAATCTTCTATTCCGCCGTCAGTAGTGATGTAAAATGACAGAAAACAACATTGATTATATGCATGCTTGCGTTGCATTATCTAACCTTTAAAATAGTTTGCCAAAAAATTGCTTAGATGGAGCGTGCGATCGCAAATACGTTTATGAAACTTGGTGTCTAAGTAATAAAGTTTCTTTTTGTTTGTGTAATATAACTTAAATTAAATAGTATATGAATGTTTCAGTAATGACTGTTTAAACGTAAAGCACGTTTTATTTATTCTTTTATTAAGCTATTATTTATTTTTGCGATTTAAATTTAAGTATAAAATATATAATTTTGACCCAGAGAGTTGAATTTTATAAATATATATTTGATAAATAAATGTTTTATTAAGATACCTATAGATATTTTAAAGATATGGCAAAGGAGATTGCTCAAATTGGCCTAAATGCACAAAAAATATTGACATACACGGTAATTCTTGGCGTAATTTATAATTTAATTTACAGTCATTAGATTTCAACGGACACCTTTGTATAATATATTTACTTTAAAAAGGACTTTTAATTTTACCGGTTTGGAAAACATACGAATCATTTTTAATGGCTATGGGTGTAGTAACAATTTTTTTTATTACACTGTGGCATTAATATCCACAACTATATTATCATTTTCACTAGATGCAAATGTGCTCAGACAATTATTATAGATGGTAGGCGACATCATAAAGTCTATTATAAGCCATACATTTTTCGCCAAACACATATTATAATCTGTATATATGTTAGACTTTAAGGTATCTATCTATGGGCCTACGTTCCCTGACTATAAATTAATAAATAAATAAAATTATAAGGTGTGATACACTAAAAATCTAAAATATGGTTATCTTAAAAACATAACAAAAATAATGAAGCTACTGAATATATGGCTATAGAACCTAAATCTCTTAGCTTTCTTTGGTTAACGAGAGTTTAAAAATTCTCTCTAATCTGTGGCTCATTCACAATCATCACACAGTTTCTGTCACAGAGTACCTTATTGTAACCGGAAATGACACCTGATTTTAAAAGTTACTCTTATGCATTACCTTTAAAAACAGGCAACTATCTGTTAATCTACATGCTCTATATACCTGAATCTAATCCATAATTTCGGTACTTGGCTTGATTTCCCTAGTTTACTATATAAGTTATATATATATATATATATATATATATATATATATATATATATATATATATATATATATATATATTTGTTTTTTATTATTTTAATATGTTCAGTGTATATGGTTTATAGAAGTTCTCAGGGGTGGCCGTCAATAATATTCGTTTCTACAGTAATTTATATATAATTTCGAATCTAGGAAACAATTTTTCATGGTTATTGGTCTTTAGGCCAAATATGTATGGAAGCTGAGCAATCTCCTTTTCCACATATTGCTTTAAAAAAATACATTATTCAGATGCGCTCTGTTAACTTCGTTAACATTTCAAACAAATATAAACTAAACGGGGATTTCGGGTATTTTTCTGTGCTTGTGAAATAAACATGCTTCAGAAAAAAACACTTTTCGTAAACTTTTTTTTCACGATAGATAGAAAATAAAAACGGTTTTTGCACCTCTAGTCCGCAGTAAGTAACAAAAACGTATTTTAAATATAGTTTAATGAAGATATTTCTTGTAGTTTTCATACATTTTATATGGACTCGCCACACACGGTACGCCGGTGGCCGCCACACGCTACAAATCGTCGGTGCTCGCTTCTTGTGGCCCGCACCGGCCACTTAATGCGCCGATACAAAACGCCGCCACACGTCACTCGCGTGATTCCCCACCCCTCTCTCCCTCACCTTAGTCGGCCGCTGTCGCGCGGTTCAGCCACTTTAGTAGCCGTTTCTAGCTTCTCGTGGCGGCGTTTGTGGCTGTGGCGTGTGGCCCGTGTGCGGCGTCACTAAGAGTCACAAAAAGTAGAAGTTAATATCTTAATGATGAGTAAAACATAAAAATAAATTTACAATAAAGAGACATCTTGAAGTGAACGCTCTCTTAATAATTTATATTATATAATACGATAACAGTGATGTAAGAATGTATTATCATCAGAAACGATTTAATTATGGTCGGACCGCTTATCGTGTCAACTAATACCTATTCCTCGGGTCCAACACTATTCAGGACTTTATTTTATTGACATTTAAGTTTGTATTTATTTACACAAAAATATCTCAGTCTTTTTAGTTACTATAAACAAATGCTCATGTGCATGTGGACATTGGTACATGCTATTAGTTAGATAAATACAAATAAGCGCGAATTTGATGAATTACAACATAATAATGTCTTTGTTTTGCGTCGAAGTAATGCCAGGTAGGGCTGCCATCTTTAAAATGTGGCAACCAGGCCAAGACGCGTGATAACACCGGATTTTGGAGCCCAGAACCCGGACAGACCAATAAAAAAAACAGTTAAAAATGTCACATATCAACTTTTTTTTATGTTGATGTAAGCAAAAGAGCTAGCCGTCCACCTCATAATAAGTGGTCACGGCTGTCCATGGACACTTGCAGCACCAAGGGCCACTCATGCGTTGCCGGCTCTGAACGAAAAGGTTCATCCGCCTTTTTAAGATTACCATATCATAGCTATAGGAAAAAAATACTTAGGAAAGTTCGTTCCAGATCTTGCTGGTACGCAAAAGAAAGGAACACATGGTGCTCGAACGCCAGGCGTCCAGATGGCGGGCGTTAAACTTCTCTGCGGTGTGTGGTGCTGTGGAGAAACTTTGCCACTGGCATCCGGGTGAATAATTCGTCGGAACACTCCATTGTATAGACGGTACAACACGTATAAGGAGTTGCGTTCTTGTGCGTGTTGTACCGTATGCGCATGCTAAGGGGTTGCAACGCGTGAGTGAGCTCAGGTTCATCGATAAGTCAAACCGCCCGTTTTGTATCCGGTCAAGAGGAAGGAGCTGGTATCGGGGTGCTCCAGCCCGGAGGACCAGTGCTTTGTAAAGTAACACACGATATTTAGGTACTTACTAGATCTATTAAGCACCCAAGCTTTTTCACACACACTTGTGTCTTTGCTGGGTTAATCCAATCAAATTATGGTGGCTCCAATTTGAGACTTGATCCAGTAACATCTCAATCTCGGACACAAGTCTGTCTTTATACCCTTCTTCTTCCATCCGAGGGATGTTTGACCGACCAGTGTAAAATGTGTTAGTGCTGTCATCCACATAGCAACGAATGCAGTTACTGCGTTCAGCGTGAGCGACAGAGCTGATCTTTGAAAGAGAAAAGATTTATTTATTTTCAAAGACATTTAAATTGACGGATTTATTGGCGACCCAAAACAGGATTTTTTTTAAACCCGGACTACAAATGAAACCCCGCCCGGGGAAACCAGGACGGATGGCAGCCCTATGCCAGGGTAACATCGGGGCACTGGTCAGGGAACTTTAGACGATGGGCTATTAATACTACTTGTATCTTATCTCTTGCAAATACCAAACCTTCAAGACCCTTCTCTTACAATCCCGTATAGAATTTATCTCATGTAACTTATTAAATTGATTGTTTATTGTTCACAGAGTTAACTGCACTACAGGAACCACGTCGAAACTTTGCTTCCCAAGTAGTTTTATGTTTGGCGTCGCAACTGCATCATATCAAATCGAAGGGGCGTGGAATGTATCTGGTCAGTTTAAATGGCATAGAATTAGTTTTATTTATAAGTGTAAATTACAAAAATGAAACACTTACACATGCATACATATAAAAACACAAACAAACACATACACATACACATACACATACACATACACATACACATACACATACACATACACATACACATACACATACACATACACATACACATACACATACACATACACATACACATACACATACACATACACATACACATACACATACACATACACATACACATACACATACACATACACATACACACACACATACACACACACACACATATACAATGGCGCGCGCGCATTGCCACATCTCGCCCTTGTTTGGTACAGGGTTTTTCTAAACTATTATGCTATAATAAAAAAATGAAAATCCGTAATTGGCATTAAGATAAAGTATATTGTAAAACCTGTATTATATTAAGAAAATGCTGTGGATTTTGGTCTAGAATTAAATAAATAAATAATTTTATTCAATCCCAGTTTAAATGTGAAACTAAAGTTTTAAATATACCCTATTTTTAGACTTAGCTTCGTGCAAAATATTTGAAGTTTCACACGGTTCTTTCCAAAAAAAAAACAGAGACGTAGGCATTCGCAAAAAAATATAAAAACTATTTGAAAACTCCGCTTACGATGTAGAGAACCGCGACATACGGACAGGCAGACGACAGTGTGATAGCAATAGGGTTCTGTTTCTACCGTTAAGGTACGGAATCCTAAAATTTAACAATTAACTATTTTCTTTAGGAGCTCGATGGCGCAGGTGGTTAGCGCGTTCGGCTGCGATCATTGTAGTTAAGCAACTTCCGCAGTGGTCGGTCATTGGATGGGTGACCAAAAAATTTCTATCTTGAGTTCCTCCGTGCTTCGGAAGGCACGTTAACCGTTGGTCCCGGTTGCATCTGCAGTCGTTAGCACCCGCCAATCCGCAATGGGCCCGCGTGGTGGGACATGGCCCAATCTCCCTATCCCATCCATAGGGAAGGCCTGTGCCCCAGCAGTGGGGACATTAAGAGGCTGATAATGATGATTTTCTTTAAGGGTGGCTGCCTCCATACAAACTCGAAACATCTTTCAGCGTAATCCTTCCAATGGCCTTCTAGCCTAGTCGGTAGTGACCCTGCCTGCTAAGTGGAGGTCCCGGGTTCGAATCCTGGTCAGGGAATTCATTTGTGCACATATCACAGATGTTTGTTCCTGAGTTATGGATATTTATATGTATTTAAGTATTTATATGTATTATATATATCGTCGCCTAGTACCCATAATTCAAGCCTTGTTGAGCTTACCGTGGGACTAGGTCGATTTGTGTAAGATTGTCCTATAATATTTATTTATTTATTTAATGGTTTGAGCTGTGCGTTAAAAGATGACTCAGTAACTGTTGCAGGAATAATTCTTTAGACATAATCTCTTTAATCCGTGGCATGAATGAATAAGACCTTTAACAAACGCCAACTATCCCAGGTAAAGGCGAGAACATATGGGACAGGTACACGCATACCCGGCCGGAACGCATCTTCGACCACGGCACGGGAGACGTGGCCGCTGACTCCTACCACCAGTTCCGGCAGGATGTGAGGCTGCTGAAGGAGCTGGGCGTGCGCTTCTACCGGTTCTCTATGTCCTGGTCCCGCATACTGCCTACAGGACTCACCAAGTAAATTTACACTGATTACAGAATTTATCATAGTATTTGAAACCGCAAAATGTACTCAATTGGCGACCTTTTAATGTTATAGCAGGGGAGCCTAAGCGGGGATTTTTGGATTAGTCGAGCGTGGCAGAATAACATAAGGGGAGCAACCTTGCACCTAGTTAAGTGCTCCCACCACACTTGAGCCCTCTATGTAGGGCCGAACCTCTAGGGCAGCAAAAACAAAATTCAACAAACGGCCATGACTTTTGGTCGGGTCCAAATCGTCAGTCTTATGAACAGTGGCGGCGCTAGGCGTCGGCGACGTCGGCCACCGCCGACGGCCTCGCGCCTGAGGGGGCCTCGCAAAAAATTTTTACAAGTTACCTATTTATTTTCGTTTTTCCTGGCCTGGCTTAGGTAGCCGACCCCGAACAATTCGGGGAAAATGCTAAGCAGATGATAATGACTTTCATTAATTTCGCACACGTGCGTGATGGAAGCGAGTAGTACTTTACGCGTATTCAGAATCGTCTGTCTGGCAACACTATTTTTGTAAAAAAAAAAAAAAAATCTATGTTCGTAATTATTTTTTGTCATCATTTGATTATCAACAATAAAACTCGTTTACTCATACGTTATTTTATAATTTGGCTCACTTAATTTATCGGTTTTTTACTGCGAAGTAAAATAGGCCTCGCGAACATGATGTCGCCGCGACGTCCACATGTGGTCTAGCGCCGCCACTGCTTATGAATAGGAGCTACTGGAGGGTTCACGTAATATCCCTTCTCAATGTCTGACGCGCTCGGTTATTTTTTCCTATAATCTACCCCTTCGTACGGCCACCCCCATATCATGCAAACCGCGGCAGATCAATATTTTTTCCGTTCTTAGAAACGTTACATGAACCCTCTAGTAGCTTATATTCAAAAGACTGACGATTTGGGCGAGACCAAAAGTCATTTTTGCTGCCCTAGACGTTCGGTCCTACAGAGATGGCTCAGGTATGGTGGGAGTACTTAACTACGTGCAAGGTTGCTCCCCATATGTTATTCTGCCGCGCTCGAGTAACTCCTAAAATCCCCGCTTGGGCTCCCCTAATATTAATAACTAGCAAACCAGTGAAACAAATGTTCACCAAAACCTGATTTCTCGAAAACCGGAAGTGCTACGTTACTCAAATCCGGTTTGTAGTCTTATCAGTATTCTTAACTTATAACTTAAATATTCTCTTTATCTATCTCTTACGGTTTGGCCGCTGAAACAGCACCACAGACTGACGGACTTGTCTAATAGATAAGAGATGATAGGCACTACCGGTTTTCAACTACTCAGAAGTCCTGGGTTCTAATCACGGTGTGGGGAAAATGTTTGTATGATGATAACGAATATTTTTATTACCTGATTTGTGGCTTTTTAATATACTTATTTCTAGAAAACTATAGTTCTAATTAGTCTTGTACCAATATAAGCACTTTAAGGTTTGTGTAGAAGGACCGGTGTGGTCGTCATAGTCCGAAGACTTAGCACGCTGAAATGGCAATGGGCAGGCCACACATCGCTCGAGGATCTGACAACCGTTGGGTAAGAAAGGTCCTCGAGTGGCGACCACGTACCGGACGACGCAGCGTGGGGCGGCCCCCAACAAGGTGGACTGACGACATCGTCAAATGTGCTGGGAGCCGCTGGATGTGGATAGCGCAGGACCGCGTTGTGTATTGTGGCGTTCTATGGGGGAGGCCTATGTCCAGCAGTGGACGGAGAAAGGCTGATGGATGGATGACGGTTTGTGTTACGGGATGCTAGGGTATTAGGCAGCGGCAGCCGTAATGGATACATTATAAATTATCTTTATAAACAGCCACTAAACAAACATATAGGACCTCTGAGTAGGTGACACCATAAAAACCAGTGTTAGTACATTACATACAACACACACAACGGCGCGGGGCGGTCTTAAAAAAAATACAGTGATTATGAAGTTTCAATATGTAATTATTCCAGCTCTCTGAACTTGAAAACACAAAAATTTAAAGAAACTTTTACTGGAAAAAATCAACTAGCAGTAACTATATGCTTAAAAACTATAATAAACACAATAGTTTAGATCAAATCCAATAGAAAGTTGCAGTGTGTAACTCGATGTACCATTAATTTCAGTGAAGTGAATCCTGACGGCATCAGATACTACAAGGAGCTGATCGAGGAGCTCCACAAGAACGGTATCGAGCCACTGGTGACCATGTACCACTGGGACCTGCCGCAGCCGCTGCAAGACCTGGGCGGCTGGACCAACCCCGTCATCGCCGACTATTTCGTGGACTATGCGAAGGTATCTATATATATAAAACTCAAAGGTGACTCTCTGACATAGTGATCTATCAACGCACAGCCCAAACGACTGGACGGATCGGGCTGAAATTTGGCATGCAGGTAGATGTTTTGACGTAGGCATCCGCTAAGAAAGGATTTTGATCAATTCAAAGCCACTAGTTATCTTTAAAATACAAACCTAGATTATTATAATCATGTTTATTGACATATTATTTTATTTTTATTGACATATTTATTTATTTTAATTATTGAAAAATTTAATTTTATAAACGAATTTCCATAGTAATAATTACAAAATTAAACTACTACTGTAAATAGGATCAATTGAGTAAATTATAAAATTAATGGATTCAGATGACATTTATGCATGCTTTGAGAAATAATGTTGTTTAATACAAATTAGGTTCTTCATAAAGATAATTGTTTATTTAGTAAATTCTCTTTTGTATTTTTTGTCTATATTGCGATACCCTGACAGGGTTCATGTTAGGTAGGTACTTCATGCATTTTGTAACTTGTAACCATCTATGTAACCACATGAGTGCAATAAATTGAATTGAATTGAAATTGAAATATTGCGATGCCTATAGATCAGCAATTTTCGAAAACTGCCATTCCTTATTCAACTTTGTACTGGTGACCATCACTTTGTACTACTGGGATTTGCCGTAACCACTGCAAGACCTGAGTGGCTGGACCAACCCCGTCATCGCTGTATGCTTCTTGAATTACGCAAATGTATTCGAGGCTGGAAATCGGCACAACAGCTTAACTATGTTGTACTTCCATAGGTACACTTATTCAACATTTTAGTAAACTTGGCTAGTTATGTTACAATTCGTATGCAAAATCATCTAATGTAATGTTATCTTATCCCTTGGTAGCATTAGAGATAACATTTCACATGTAAGACGGATGCTAGGAGGAAAACAAATTGAACTGCTGAATACATGTTTTTCCTAAATAGCTCCATCTAGCGACCGGACGTGACGACGTGTGTCCGAAAAGCGAACTACATTTGTCAAGCAAACCGACCATTGTCGCAGCTACCGCAGGAAGGGACGAGATGGCGCTGTATATCACTTTAAAAGCAAATCCACGAACTTGGAGGATTATTTTTCTTGGCCAATCCCTCTAGCATGACCACCGAAACGGAATATGATAAAGCGATAAATCGGCATTAACTGTCAGACTACAGTGGAGTTGGACGTAGTCTGACAGTGAATGCCGATATATAAATTCAAAGATAGTATAAAAAAGCACTTATTAAAAAGCTTATTACAAAGTGTCTGATTACATTACAGACAAAAATTCTTGGCTTTGAATTGAACTGTTCCAATCATTCCAACAGGTTTTCTATATTAAACAAATCATGATTGTATTGACATTGTAACAACATGATGATTTGTAAATGTTGTTACATTATACTTTTAATATTGTGGAGTTTTTTTCGCTCGTTTTTCTCCGCAGCTAAAAAATATGTCCAATAACGAGTAGGGAAAAAAATGTTTGGACGATTCAAAAGTGTTGTACCAATTTGAATAAGGATTTATATTGATTTCTGATTTGATCGCTTTATCATATCCCTTTTCGGTGGTCATGCTAGAGGGGCAGAAATCCTCTCCCTTTCAATCAACTTCTCTTTAAAGATGATATTATATATTCAAAAAATTTGAAACCGAACTTGAGAGTAAAAATACATTTAGTTATTTATTGGAGCACTCTCGCTTGATTTCCTCCAAAGAAGAAGTCGCTTTATTTCCTTCAAAAGAACAAAAATATACACATGTAATCTTCATCATTATGCCAGCCGTAAATGCTCACAGCATAGGCCTTCCCTCAGGTTAGGATCTACATTTGCAGATGTCATGCGCTTTTTGTATCCAGCGGCTTCTAAGGCCCTTTTCTAGATCGTCCGTCCACCTCGTGGTGGGCCTCCCCACAGTGCGTCGTTCGGTCGCCATTAAAGAACCTTTATGTTGTATGCATATATACAGATTGTAAAAAAACCTATGACAACCCCTAGCACGAACCAATATAGAATTCGAATAGTCCGAAACGTCATTGTCAAATTTTGTATGGAAACTTGAACGGCAGTGCCACAACGGAAGTAACTAGAACTAAAAATAAGTTGTATTTTTTCGAATTCGATATTGGTTCGTGCTAGGGGTACGCATATAGTTTATGACCTGGATTGCGACATAGGTTACTTTTGATCCAGGAAAAATTAGGTTCAAAAAACAAGAGTTAATGCGGACAAAGTCGCGGGCGCGTTACGTATATTATATAGAAAGAAGAAAGAAATAATTTTATTAGCCTTAAGTAATAATAGGATTTCACAAAACAAAAGCACTAACAGAAAAAAAGGCCAACTAGATCCCTGCCTCATCATAATGCCACAGCGACGCCAGGGCCGCTGCAGCGCTGTTACTCTGGCAGGGCCTAAGGTTGACGAAACTAATAACTAAATATATTAAACAATTAAAAAAATAGTATACCTATATGATCACAATGAATTATTTTTTTAGTAGGTAGGTACTTCAGTGATTAGATAAAATGTTTGTTTAAGTATTATATCCGAAGGAAATAACTTTGAAGGGGACCAAATATATATTCATAAAGAAATATTATAATTTTGAAAATATGTACACATTTTTTGAACAAGCCTCGTACTTACTGGGAAACGGTTTTGTAATTAATCTAGTATGAACTTCCTACAATATTCTTCCTTACAGTGTATCAAGAAACTACAATTTTATAATAAATAAAATTAGATCTTAAGTACTCAGAATTTGAATACTTCGCCATTCAATTGCAGGTTCTTCTGGACAACTTCGGTGACCGCGTGAAATTCTGGTTGACCTTCAACGAGCCGTTAAGCTTCTGCCACGACGGGTACGGCGGCAGCGACGCCCCCGGTGACCGCGCCACCGGCATGGAGGACTACCTGTGCGGACACACGGTGCTGCGCGCGCACGCCGCCGTCTACCGCATGTTCCAGCGCGACTACAATCACCGCATCACCGGTTAGTGCTACCCGTACTGTGAGCCAACTCATAGAACACTACCTGTGCGGCCTCACCAGTGAGCGCTGCCCGTACTCTGAGCCAGCTTATAGAACACTACCTGTGCGGCCTCACCAGTATGTGACTAGTACCGTCGCTTCACCAGTGAGTGCCGCTCGTCCTGTGAGCCATCTCATAGAACACTACCTGTGTGGCTTCACCAGTAAGTGACTACAACCGCCGCCTCAGCAGTGAGTGCCGCTCGTACTATGAGCCATCTCATAGAACACTACCTGTGTGGCTTCACCAGTAAGTGACTACAACCGCCGCCTCAGCAGTGAGTGCCGCTCGTACTATGAGCCATCTCATAGAACACTACCTGTGTGGCTTCACCAGTAAGTGACTACAACCGCCGCCTCAGCAGTGGGTGCCGCTCGTACTGTGAGCCATCTCATAGAACACTACCTGTGTGGCTTCACCAGTAAGTGACTACAACCGCCGCCTCACCAGTGAGTACTGCCCGTACTGTGAGCAAGCTCATAGAACACTACCTGAGCATCCTCACCAGTCTACTACAGTCAACTACACGCGCCGCCTCACCAGTGAGTGCCGCCGATACTGTGAGCCAGCGCATGAAGGACTATCAAACCGTGAAACCCTTAAAAAAGATAACTAATACAACAAAATATTTACATGCCACAAGAACCACCTTCACCTTACTGCAACTCACCATTTAGAACACTGTTACCCGGGCTGCCTTAGCCTTCTGAAAACTTATCATCCGCACTACTTCACACAGGCAACTGCAAGTGATTTACGACGCTGCACAGCGTTTTAAATGGTCGGTGTAGACTGGAAGCCACAGGTGGACCACAAGCATAATATGTTTAAGTTAGAAATGAAGAGAATTTCCCGGTCTCTGGTAACTTGTCTGCAAAGAGATTTAAGTGGTACGTAAATGTATTTAGTTAAGAACTGTAATGTTTCAGATCTCATGGGCATCACGCTGGACATGGCTTGGATCGAGCCTGCGTCTACCTCTGCAGAGGACAAGGAGGCTGCTGAGATCACACGACAATTCTTTGTTAGTACCTCTACCGATATTAAAACCAAATAATCTTTATTTACCTTTGTACATCGCTTGAATGTCTTGTAAAGTCCTTGAAAGCCTGTTAAATCTTTCATACGGGGCCAGAACTTAGAAGAAAACAAATTTCTGTTTCGGCGTCCGTTATAAGGAAATGCATATTAGGTACTTAGTTCATCAACAACTTATTCGTAGTAGATGGGTATAAATTGGGGTAGCAAAACGTATCACTATTGATAGCGAGCAACAAAAAACTTATGTAATATATCAGATGTGGTATCTTTGAGGTACATAGCTGCTGTAAGACCTTTGTTGCTACTTTCAGTTACTGATGTTTACGAATTTATTACAAGATTTTCTCCATTAATTTATATGTGTCTAAAACTATACCTATGTATTCTGAAGCTTAACGGAGATTTTATATTATTATTTCAGTTCGGCTGGTTCGCGCATCCGATCTTCTCCAAACAAGGCGACTACCCACCCGTCATGCGCAAACGCATCGACGAAATGTCCAAACGGCAGAATTTCACGCGCTCCCGCCTGCCTCACTTCACTAAGGAAGAAGTGGAGATGCTCCGGGGCGCCTGCGACTTCCTGGGCCTCAACCATTATACCACATACTTGGCTAAGAGAGTTCAACGACCGCTCAGTCCGATCCCGTCGTTCGACGATGACATGGGCGTACAGCTGTCGCAGAAGGCGGATTGGCCTAAATCTAACTCTACGTGGTTAAAGGTTAGTTGTTTTTTGCCCCTCAGCGATCTCCTACATATAAATACCTCTACTCCTCAATAACAAAAACGCCATCTCATCCTGTCGAGCGTCTCTCCAATTTTTCACCTAGAGCTCGCACAAGTCCCTCATGATTTGGTCCATGGAGTACCTGTGCTATTCTGTGCCAGGAATATATGTCTTTCTTCCTGTCTGTTACCTCTTCACGCTGAAACTACTGAATCGATTGAGTTGAAATTTGGCATGAATATATGTTATAATTTTTATTATTTTTAAAGCATGTAACTGCTTGATGTTTAAATCTAAAGAAAATATAACTAGAAAAATTTCCACGCGGACCAGGCAGCAGACGGGACTCGAACCCGCACCCTTCGCAATCCGGGCGAATGCACTGACCAATTATGCTACCGCGGCCCTCACGGACCGCGTCGAAATTCTTTCTAGCTATTCTTAAGCTGCAAGGCAGCGCCATCTCTTCGCATTATAGGTAAACCCACAATGTCAAATGAATACTTTTACAAGTATTAAACATTTGAAAGAAGAAATAGCAATTATAGTTATAATTTTTATTATTTTTAAAGCATGTAACTGCTTGATGTTTAAATCTAAAGAAAATATAACTAGAAAAAATTCCACGCGGACCAGGCAGCAGACGGGACTCGAACCCGCACCCTTCGCAATCCGGGCGAATGCACTGACCAATTATGCTACCGCGGCCCTCACGGACCGCGTCGAAATTCTTTCTAGCTATTCTTAAGCTGCAAGGCAGCGCCATCTCTTCGCATTATAGGTAAACCCACAATGTCAAATGAATACTTTTACAAGTATTAAACATTTGAAAGAAGAAATAGCAATTATAGTTATAATTTTTATTATTTTTAAAGCATGTAACTGCTTGATGTTTAAATCTAAAGAAAATATAACTAGAAAAAATTCCACGCGGACCAGGCAGCAGACGGGACTCGAACCCGCACCCTTCGCAATCCGGGCGAATGCACTGACCAATTATGCTACCGCGGCCCTCACGGACCGCGTCGAAATTCTTTCTAGCTATTCTTAAGCTGCAAGGCAGCGCCATCTCTTCGCATTATAGGTAAACCCACAATGTCAAATGAATACTTTTACAAGTATTAAACATTTGAAAGAAGAAATAGCAATTATAGTTATAATTTTTATTATTTTTAAAGCATGTAACTGCTTGATGTTTAAATCTAAAGAAAATATAACTAGAAAAAATTCCACGCGGACCAGGCAGCAGACGGGACTCGAACCCGCACCCTTCGCAATCCGGGCGAATGCACTGACCAATTATGCTACCGCGGCCCTCACGGACCGCGTCGAAATTCTTTCTAGCTATTCTTAAGCTGCAAGGCAGTGCCATCTCTTCGCATTATAGGTAAACCCACAATGTCAAATGAATACTTTTACAAGTATTAAACATTTGAAAGAAGAAATAGCAATTATAGTTACAATTTTTATTATTTTTAAAGCATGTAACTGCTTGATGTTTAAATCTAAAGAAAATATAACTAGAAAAAATTCCACGCGGACCAGGCAGCAGACGGGACTCGAACCCGCACCCTTCGCAATCCGGGCGAATGCACTGACCAATTATGCTACCGCGGCCCTCACGGACCGCGTCGAAATTCTTTCTAGCTATTCTTAAGCTGCAAGGCAGCGCCATCTCTTCGCATTATAGGTAAACCCACAATGTCAAATGAATACTTTTACAAGTATTAAACATTTGAAAGAAGAAATAGCAATTATAGTTATAATTTTTATTATTTTTAAAGCATGTAACTGCTTGATGTTTAAATCTAAAAAAATATTTCTTCTTTCAAATGTTTAATACTTGTAAAAGTATTCATTTGACATTGTGGGTTTACCTATAATGCGAAGAGATGGCGCTGCCTTGCAGCTTAAGAATAGCTAGAAAGAATTTCGACGCGGTCCGTGAGGGCCGCGGTAGCATAATTGGTCAGTGCATTCGCCCGGATTGCGAAGGGTGCGGGTTCGAGTCCCGTCTGCTGCCTGGTCCGCGTGGAATTTTTTCTAGTTATATTTTCTTTAGATTTAAACATCAAGCAGTTACATGCTTTAAAAATAATAAAAATTATAACTATAATTGCTATTTCTTCTTTCAAATGTTTAATACTTGTAAAAGTATTCATTTGACATTGTGGGTTTACCTATAATGCGAAGAGATGGCGCTGCCTTGCAGCTTAAGAATAGCTAGAAAGAATTTCGACGCGGTCCGTGAGGGCCGCGGTAGCATAATTGGTCAGTGCATTCGCCCGGATTGCGAAGGGTGCGGGTTCGAGTCCCGTCTGCTGCCTGGTCCGCGTGGAATTTTTTCTAGTTATATTTTCTTTAGATTTAAACATCAAGCAGTTACATGCTTTAAAAATAATAAAAATTATAACTATAATTGCTATTTCTTCTTTCAAATGTTTAATACTTGTAAAAGTATTCATTTGACATTGTGGGTTTACCTATAATGCGAAGAGATGGCGCTGCCTTGCAGCTTAAGAATAGCTAGAAAGAATTTCGACGCGGTCCGTGAGGGCCGCGGTAGCATAATTGGTCAGTGCATTCGCCCGGATTGCGAAGGGTGCGGGTTCGAGTCCCGTCTGCTGCCTGGTCCGCGTGGATTTTTTTCTAGTTATATTTTCTTTAGATTTAAACATCAAGCAGTTACATGCTTTAAAAATAATAAAAATTATAACTATAATTGCTATTTCTTCTTTCAAATGTTTAATACTTGTAAAAGTATTCATTTGACATTGTGGGTTTACCTATAATGCGAAGAGATGGCGCTGCCTTGCAGCTTAAGAATAGCTAGAAAGAATTTCGACGCGGTCCGTGAGGGCCGCGGTAGCATAATTGGTCAGTGCATTCGCCCGGATTGCGAAGGGTGAGGGTTCGAGTCCCGTCTGCTGCCTGGTCCGCGTGGAATTTTTTCTAGTTATATTTTCTTTAGATTTAAACATCAAGCAGTTACATGCTTTAAAAATAATAAAAATTATAACTATAATTGCTATTTCTTCTTTCAAATGTTTAATACTTGTAAAAGTATTCATTTGACATTGTGGGTTTACCTATAATGCGAAGAGATGGCGCTGCCTTGCAGCTTAAGAATAGCTAGAAAGAATTTCGACGCGGTCCGTGAGGGCCGCGGTAGCATAATTGGTCAGTGCATTCGCCCGGATTGCGAAGGGTGCGGGTTCGAGTCCCGTCTGCTGCCTGGTCCGCGTGGAATTTTTTCTAGTTATATTTTCTTTAGATGAATATATGTTGTTTGTTTGAGGAGCTCGATGGCGCGGGTGCTTAGCGCGTTCGGCTGCGATCGTTGAAGTTAAGCAACTTTCGCAGTGGTCGGTCATTGGATGGGTGACCAAAAATCTTCTATCTCGAGTTCCTCCGTGCTTCGGAGGGCACGTTAAGCCGTTGGTCCCGGCTGCATCTGCAGTCGTTAGCATCCGCCAATACGCACTGGGCCCGCGTGGTGGGTCAACGCCCAATCTCTTATTCCACCCATAGGGACGGCCTGTGCCCCAGCAGTTAATTAAGGGACATTAATAGGCTGATGATGATATGTTGTTCCAGTTCCAGGAAAGGAAATAAGATAGTTCTAATATTAAATATCTTCTTTTATGAGGGTAAAAAAGGGGAAGGGAAGTTTATATGGGAAACCAAGTAAGAAAGATTTTCGTTTGAGCTTGATTACGCATTGGCCTTGGCTTTATCAGTAGTCGTTAGAATCTACCGCCCTTCTCCCTATTCCATCCATAGAGGTGTGACATTAAGGCGTTTAGCAGACGACGGGGCGGGGCGGGCCGGTCAATTTCGCCGCGAATAATAGCACAAAGTGAATCCTATACTTCAAACGCACACAGAGGGCAAAAAGACCGCGCCGCAGGTGCCCGGCGGGCACTGGCTGCGCGGCATGTCCGCGGCTGCCCGCCGTGGATCATACAAACCAGTTTATATGCAGTAACGCGGACGGCGGCGCGGGGCGGTTAGCTCAGTCCGCGCCACGCGCTTGTAGAACGAACGTTCTGAACTGACCGCCTCTGCCCGTCGTGTGCTTTGTGTACGCGGCGCGGGCAGCCGCAGACATCGACGGGCAGACGCGGTCTTTATTGCTTCGCGGTCAAAATGCCCGCCCCGCCCCGTCGTCTGCTCAACGCCTTAGAATATGAGTCACAGAATGAATGGTTTTATTTATCGATTTAATATCACACGCAGGTGGTCCCTTGGGGTCTTAGGAAGACACTCAACTGGATCAAGGGCACGTATGGTAATCCTCCAGTGTTCATCACCGAAAACGGGATATCACTGGAGCCGGGCCTGCGCGACCCGCGACGGATCAACTATATCGATGGGTGAGTGGGATCTCTTATCTATTAGACAAGTCCGTCCGTCTGTGGTGCTGTTTCAGCGGCCAAACCGTAAGAGATAGATAAAGAGAATATTTAAGTTATAAGTTAAGAATAGTCTGATAAGACTACAAACCGGATTTGAGTAACGTAGCACTTCCGGTATTCGAGAAATCACGAATTTCAAACGAAACCACACAAAATCTCCGAAGTTCTCAATTAATTAAATACATTTTTTTTTAAATCAGGTTTTGGTGAACATTTGGTTCACTGGTTTGCTAGTTTACTCTAATAATAAATACTGTCCCCGTAGCATGAGCATCACAATTTACATTCATCAAATTCAAATTCAAATGATTTATTGTGAAATGTAGGTTAGTACAGCAATTTGGTGTTAGGTAAAAAGTTTAGTGTCACTACATTTCGACGTTATTACAAAGTATACAATATTTTTTAAGTAATAATCAGGTTTACAATTATATAAAAATCAAAATTTTTATATTACAAATACAATCAAACAAGTCATAGTTAGAAATAAATGTCAAACTGTCAAAATCCATAGTAATTTGACAATTGAGCGTGTTAAAAACGCGTTGTATATCATATCGCGGTACTCATGCCAGTGTGGCTGGAATAGATAGACTAGTAATAGCTTCATTTTTCGTTCAAACTCAAATACATTTATAAAACATGTAGTATGCAATACTTGTATCAAACTTGTTGGAGAAACAAAATATCTGAAGTAAATGAATGATATATACCTACTTGTCAAGATACTAGTAAGAGTAAGCAATGACAATGTCAATTTTTATTATGGAAACTGGAACAGCAGCGCCACAAAGTACGAAACGAGAATTAAAAATCAGTACACATTTGACAATGACATTTCGAACTCGCAAACGTTACGAATTCGATATTGGTTCGTGCTTGAGGTACAGTACCCTTAGCAACTAGCGAGAAAGTAACGCCATCGTCAAAGATTTCATGGACGAATCTACTTTGTTTTAACACGCGGTGCAGGGCGCTGTTGAGTTTTCCATGGAAACTTTGACGATACGAATACAGACCTGTCAAAGTTTGTGCTTGGGGTGGGCACTGATCACAGAACACAGAAAGAGGTTAGGAGGGTGATCATACACCGTGTGTACCTATGGGAACCGATGTCGCCGGCTCACCCCCACTACACTTCCACCTAATAGATAATATAGCCAATCAAACGACGCGACATCAAACAATCGAACCAATCAGCGCTCACAGCCAAGAGCAACGACGGAATCAGAACTAAGTTTTAGTCAAGTTATTAGCATTTGCTCACACATAACTGTGGCGTGCCTGCTCCGCCCACAAGGCCCTTCTAACCTCTTTCTGTGTTCTGTTGTATTGATGAATGGCTACATCGCCATTTTGGCCCTGATTGTAAGATAAAGTGTTGTGACTTTCTCAGTGCTGTCTTTGACCTATTGTAGGCCCTGGGCATATTAGGATAATGGGGCCCCTATTACTCTCGTTTGGTGATATAACAGGAACTAGGGACTTTGTATTTGATCTGGGGGGGGGCCCTATCGATCGCGGGGCCCTGGGCACTTGCCCAAAGTGCCCACTGGGAAAGAGGGGCCTATACTTTCTGTTGAAATAAGTTTACACTGGGGGCCACAGCACAAAATAAAAAGAGCCGCTTTACTAACTTCGTGGTAACTTATTCTCAGATACTTGAGAGCTCTCCACGCGGCTCTGACTAAAGACAAGTGCAACGTGTACGGATACACGTACTGGAGTCTTATAGACAACTTCGAATGGACCAGGGGTTATTCGTGAGTATTCACTATTTCATAATTTTGATCATCAGATCACCAGATATTAATGTCCCCACTGCTGGGGCACAGGGCTTCCTTATGGATGGAATAGGCAGATTGGGACATGACCCACCAAGCGGGCCCAGTGCGGATTAGTGGGTTCTAACGACTGGAGATGCAGCCGGGAACAACCGCTTTAACATGCCTCCCGAAGCACGAAGGAGCTCGAGATAGTAAATTTTTGATCACCCATCCAATGACCGACCACTGCGAAAGTTGCTTAACTTTAACAATCGCAGCCGAAAGCGCTAACCACTTACGCCATCGAGCTCCTCATTCATTTTAGTTATAATAAATCCTCATCCATTTTTGGGGCTCCACCTGAACAACGAATCCGGAACCTCAGAAGCTTCTAGCTACTAGAAAGCTTTTATTCCAATATACAATATTAGAGCTCTATGGCACAAGTTGTTAGTGCTATCGAATCTGCAATCGTGGAACTTTCGTAATGGCCGGTTATCGAATGGGTGTCCAATTTTTTTTATTTTTTTGTAGATAGGTCCGACAAATAGCCACCCCACCTGATGTTAAGTGACGGTGAAGTCCAGACGTGAAGATAGCTGGTACAGCAGTTCTACCTGCCACACCAGCCATCCTCACCTTGCGGCCTGCATGTTGCTTCTTCTCGCCTCTTTTAAAGGATACCAGGTTTTAAGTCGAGCTTATCATGCTTCGGAAGGCAAGCTTAGCCGTTGGTCCCGGCTGCATCTGCAGTCGTTAGCACCCACTAATGCGCACTCAGCCAGCGTGGTGGGTCATAGCCATGAGTTATCAACCTCAACCTCTGTATTCCATAATTCCTGTGCACCAGCAGTGCGCAATTTTTTTTCTTGTATTTTATTAGATTGATAAACGATATCAAAGCTTGAAAATATCTAGTGTTACTGATTGATATTTAGACATTTTTTTTATATTTATATATATTTTCATCCCACCACCTCGGAAAGTGTAATTTTGCGCTTCGAAATCTGGCTGGAAAATTCTATTTTATTCGCTTGAGCGGCAAAGTAGATTTGAATTTAGAACATCACATATAATGAGTACTCAATATAATTGTAAATTCAAAACGTCATTAAACCTATTTAATGTAACCTCTATGGTGCCAAATTTATGATTAGAACTTTTTAAATTGTGAAAAAATTTAAATTTGGAACCTTCTTGGTTTCTTTGTTTTATTTGCGTGCTTCGCGCCATTCTAGTTTTTCACGTTTTATTGCTTAAATATTTTGTCATTATAAATTGTTTTCTTTTTCATTTTGTCATTTCCTCGCTGAGGTGGGATGAAAAGTTACGTATTGCACTCGAGTGGAAAGGTTTTTCACCTTGTGCTCGTTTGTTTCCCTCGCTGACGCTCAGGATTCTAATTTAGAATCACTCGCTGCGCTCGTGATTCAACTTTAGAATCCTTCGCTTGCTCGGTCATCCAAATCGAGCACGCGGTTAAAAAGGAACTTTCCACTCTTGTATAATAAATAACTATTATTCAGATAGCCAAATGACTCTACCCCACCTGATATTAAGTGGTGATAAAGTCCAAACGCGAAGATAGCTGGTACAGCAATAATAAACTGCCACACCAATCATCCTCACCTTGCCGGCCAGCAAAAATCCTTCTTCACGCCTCTCTTAAAGGACCCCAGATTGTAGGAAGGAGGTAACACGTGCGCGGGCAAAGAATTCCACTTGCGAATAGTACGACAAAGAAATGAGACACCTGATTTCTTTTTCCGTGTAGGAATAGTGGCCATTGTAAGTCGGTGGCAACGTAGGCCAGCGCGCGTGGTCCTCTGAAGAAAAGGTGATGGAGGGATAAGGGAGAATAACTCCTCAGAACACTCGCCGTGGTATAGTCGGTAGAATGCGCTTAATGATGCCACATCGCGGCGTAATTGTAGAGACTCGAGTTTCTTGGTTACCTCTTCATCGCCAATGATGCGGACAGCGCGCCGCTGCAACCTATCCAAGGCATCGAGTAAGTACTTAGCGGAGCCAACCCAGAGGTGCGAGCAATATTCCACGCAGGACTGCACTTGCATTTTGTACAACAAGCACAGTTGATCGGGCGTGAAAAAACGCCGCACCTTGTTCAGAACTCCGAGTTTGCGTGAAGCTGTTTTGTTCACGGTTTCGATGTAGTCCTTTGGATTCAGGTTCTCGCATAATATAAACCGATAATGTCACTTTTATTCTTTGTCCAACAGTGAGCGATTTGGCTTGTACGAAGTGGACTATTCTTCTAAACAACGCGTCCGTACCGCTCGCCAGTCCGCCGAATACTACTCAAGTGTCGCCACGACAAAGTGTCTGCCAGACAAGGTGTCAGGGTACAAACTGTAGTTATAGCACACTAGTCATACATACCATTATACATATCTCATTTTACACAAACATTATTATAAAATATTATAAATAACATTATTATGAAACGAATAAGGATATTTTATTTCAGAACAGAAACATTATTTTCACCCTTATTTCGGGGTATTTTAAGTGTCCAGCGCAAAGGGATTTAATACTCTTGATATAACAATACGAACAAAATCGTGGCCGAAACCTGTCCAAAAGGTACATTGGACGATCCACGGACCTCCGTAAGATGATCGTGTAGTCAAAAACAATATAATTTATTTATTTATTTATTTATAGGTACATCAACAGCATAACATACAAGACATTCGTAATATATAGAGGATAATTTTACTGTTTACATATGTTTGCCAATTAAAGATATACACAACATTTATACCATATCGTTTAACATTAATTAAAATGAAAGGAGAACAAGAACATTATCTTTAACAAATGCTGCTATTATTGATTTATTAAGGTTATTTTTATTAAGAACACACAAAAAAAAATTGTTAACTACGTCGAATACACACTGGGAGGCTGAAAGTGATGCAATAGTTTGTTTCTGAAAGTTCGAGTAGAATCGTTGAAAATGTCAATACTGGGTACCTTCATTAACATTTCGTTATACGCGTTGCATATCCTAGCTATGGGATAATGAATACCCAAGTTTGTTTTGTGACTTGGTATATTAAACATTTTGCGTACTTTATAGCGCGGGTATCTACAGGGTACTGCAATTCCAATTTCACCAAGAAGATGAATACTGTTGATGACATTATTAAGAATTTTATGTAGAAACAGTAAATCCGCTATCGTACGTCGATTTTTTAATGAAGTAACTTGGAAAAAATCAAGTCTCTCCTTGTATGGATGCCTGTGGGATATACCAGGTGTCAAAAAGGCAATATAACGAGTAAACGCTCGCTGTATAGATTCAATTCGTTGGGATGGCGCCGCGTATACGGGATTCCAAACCACGCTAGCAAACTCGAGATGACTACGCACAAGGGTATTAAAGAGTACTATCTTAGTTTTTACATTGCGAAATTCTTTTGCATTTCTCTTTAGAAAACCCAACATACGAGCGGCGTTATTCACTAGATTATTTATATGTGCCACAAAATTCAATTTATTGTCCAGCTTAACACCTAAGTCTCTGACCCCCGTGACCCTTGCCAAAGTTACGCCGGACAATGTGTATTTGGTATCAATAGGAAATCTCTTTCTAGTGAAACTGATGGAGCAGCATTTTGAGGGGTTTAGTAACATTCCGTTTTTATGGCACCAGACAGATATATTGTACAAATCTGATTGTAAGAGACGAGCATCTTCCGTGGATTCGATACATTTATAAATTTTAATATCATCTGCGAATATGGATAAACTGCTATAATTTATCACGGTTGCAATATCGTTGATAAATATTAGAAATAAGAGAGGTCCAAGGTGAGATCCTTGTGGAACACCCGATTCTGCCAAAAACACGTTGGACTCGAATCCATCCACAGTCACCGTTTGGGGCCTCTCTGATAAATACGATGCAAACCATTGCAACAATGATCCGCATAATCCCATGTTGTGAAGTATGGAAAGCAGCACTCCGTGATTGACTTTATCAAATGCACTTGAAAAATCTGTGTATACCGCATCTACTTGCAGGCCCCTATCCAAACTCTGCGATATAGACGAGATATATTTTACTAAGTTTGTCTCGACTGAACGACCACGCATGAAGCCGTGCTGGAAGTCTGTTAAAGTTTTTTCAATATGACCGTATATTAGAGGGTATATAAGGCTCTCGAAAAGCTTAGAGAGACACGATAATATAGATATTGGTCGGTAGTTGATGATGTTTGCCCTATCGTCCTTTTTATAAATTGGTACTATTCTAGCCTTTTTCCACTCCTCTGGAAACACCCCATCCCTCAAAGATCGATTAAATATTATTGTTAGTGGTCGTGCTAGAGCTGCGCCACATCTTTATCAATTTATTGCATTTGATGAGACGCGTTGCCAGTGAACGAATCGCTTTAGTTCAAAATTTACTTGAAATGCGTTAAATTAACAAATATTGATTAGATTGCTGTTGAAAAAACGACACTACGTACTATAAGTGTCGCCGCGCACGGGCCACACGCCAAAGCTTGTGGCGTGGATCTAACGGCATCTTCACTTTTCAACGGTCCGCGCATGACTGTTAACTACGAAGTGCAAGCACTTCTTAATTGGGACACGTTTTGAGCGCACGTGGTACGTGGCACGTTTTAGGGGTTTCAATATCATTGCTCCAGACAAAATACCTTCTCGACAAGGTATCCGGATACAAACTGTTGCTATAAAACACTAGTCTATTTAACAATACCAATAAAGATATAATTAAACCATAAAACCAAAATACTGAAAACTGAATCAAAAATAGGGGGGTTACAAATAAGTAATAAGTCACGACCTTCGTGGCCGAATGGTATGAAAACCGGGGTTCAAAGTGTCTCCTACTCGAGAATTCCCGGGTTCGAATCCCGGTGGTGACAGATTTTTGTGTGATGAACACGAGCATATGAACTTTAGTCATGGATTTTTAATAAGTATTTCTATATAAATATACTTATAAATTTATCAGTATATGTATACTTTCCGTTACCCCAGTATCCCATAACACAAGCCTTACAGTGCTTACTTTGGGGCTAGCCTAATTGGTGTGTGTTGGAAATAATAATAATAAGTGCCACTTTAAATTTCCTCAAAATATATTTCATATTCAAAATACATTCATGCAACCTTCACTTACAACTATCTACATTATTTGGAAGACTAAAATAATGTAAGGACACTTCTTACTATATTACACGTGTTGGAACAATTTTACAATAAGTAACTTTGATCTCAAAGTAAACTTAACATCAACTTTAAATAAATCTATATTAAAATAGTAACTATAGACGGTGAGCAATTTCAAAACATTCTAACTGAATCTACAGTAAAGTCGATAAATAACTCTTCCTCCTGTAAACTTAGATTAAAACAAAAAGGGTAGATACGGCACTAGCCTCATAAAAGTGTTCCGCACCAATTGTGGTCCACGACCCTAATCGCTTTAGTCACAACTTGATATGCAAACGACGTACATGTGAACGCCAAAAAGAAATATTGCTAATATTTTGTTTTTATATGATAAAACAATCCCTAAGTGCGTTTTTAAAAAGTGCTCAAATTGCTCAAGATCTAAAAATAAAACACACGGCATCACTTATCATTCGTAAGTACTATAAAATATTTTTTTCATAAAAATTGTTTTTTGTTTTGAATCTTATTCGGTAGTGACGTCGAGTACTGGTCGCCTGATTGGTCGGTAATGCAGTGACGCGGATCTCGCCGTCCCGTTCGCGCTGCCGTTGGAACTTAACGTGCTGTTTCGTTCGGGTCGGTAATGCAGTGACGCGGATCTCGCCGTCTCGTTCGCGCTGCCGTTGGAACTTAACGTGCTGTTTCGTTCGGGTCGGTAATGCAGTGACGCGGATCTCGCCGTCCCGTTCGCGCTGCCGTGGGATAGGTTTTTGTTTGATGCAAGTATGAGCGTACCGTATCTACCCTTTTTGTTTTAATCTAAGACTGTAAAGGACAAAATATATGTGTTCCCATCGATAATGAAAGGGATGGCAACAGTTTACAGTTGACCACTACAAACACGCTTCTTGAACAAGATAACATTTCACATATAATATTATACATAACTAAAATTATTGTCATCGCAATAATTGTTACTTAGTAAGTATCTCCGCACACGGGCCACCAACCACAACCACAAAACGCCGCCACCGGCATATTTCTTGTAGTTTTCATACATTTTATATGGTTTCGCCACACACGCTACGCCGGTTGCCGCCACACGCTACAAATCGTCGTTGCTCGCTTCTTGTGGCCCGCACCGGCCACTTAATGCGCCGATACAAAACGCCGCCACACGTAGGGTTACCAGATGATAAAATCAAAAGTCCGGAGAAAAAGCTTGATTTCCATTGAAAAATCCTGAGATTTTTTACAGTCTGAGAATTTTCTCTCAAACCGTATTTAACAATTTAATTAAGTCGTAATATTATCGTTTATACTCTGCTTATACTTTTAAATCAATATAATTTGGAGAGCTTAACATTTGGGGCATTATATGAATCCATAATTAAAGAAAAAAACCTTACTTAAAAATGTATCTTCACATATTAAGTATGATAAAACTAATTAAGTTAAAATTAACTTGGATAATAAAGTACTGATTTTAATTGTGCAATTATTACCAAAAGAAGATTATTTTTAGTTTGTTTAACTTTTTATTAAAGAGATCTTTAAAATGTAAGCTGTATTTTATTGGAAATTCAAAAAATCCTGAGAAATCACGAGATTAGCAAAATCCAGCCGCAATCCTGAGAAGAGTCCCGAAATCCTGAAATCTCAGGACAAATCCTGAGATATGGTAACCCTAGCCACATGTCACTCGCGCGATTCCCCACCCTTCTCTCCCTTACCTTTGTCGGCCGCTGTTGCGCGCTTCAGCCACTTTAGTAGCCGTTTCTAGCTTCTCGTGGCGGCGTTTGTGGCTGTGGCGTGTGGCCCGTGTGTGGCGACACTAAAATACCTTTGATTAATTAAGTGCTAATTAAAGTTGCGCTTACGCCTCATTTTCTTTAAAAACTATAAATTCGTAGGTTTATATAAATAAACAATCATCAATAGTAAAATTGTATTAATATCGTTCGTTTTAAGGCACTTTGTTTGCTATTCATGTTGTTACAATTGAACATAATATTCTGTGGTAACAAAATGGAAGGTTCTATCGTTTGTTGCGCCTTCATAATTTGTTAAAGCAAAATCTCAAAAAGGCAAGAACGTTGGAATATTGTATGTCTTTAGTTAAAATTCAATAATAGGTAAGAGAGAGAATATAGCTAGAGAAAATTCCACGCGGACCAGGCAGCAGACGGGACTCGAACCCGCACCCTTCGCTATCCGGGCGAATGCACTGATCATTATGCTACCGCGGCCCTGACGGCCGTGTCGAATTCTCTCTAGCCTTTCTTAAGCTGCAAGGCAGCGCCATCTCTTCGCATTGTAGGTAACTCACAATGTCAAATTAATTGAAAAAAAAAACAATAGTAGTGTTCAAATTTAAAATATTATACTATGCAATATGTTATATATTTTACAACATTCAACTATGCACAATACTCTTAACATGTAAGGAAAAATAATTAACTATATACAGAACTGTATTATTTTCATCCTATTTTTTTAAACAACGGAAATGTGTTGTTCTTTTTAAGGAAAAATAAAAGTTTTGTAACTCAAAAATATTTGAATAGAACTGTTTGCATCAATTCGCACATCATTGAATACAATAACCCTGTTATAATTGCAAACTAACATGATTTAGTTTTAAATAAATAGGCTATAATAATTATAATACCTTAATAATACAGAACTTACAATAGACTCAACAGTATGGAACATAGTATTTCTGACTTTAGCTATGCTGACTATAGAGGCAACAACTATGACTCAAATTATCAAATTTAAAATTGCCTTTAAGGGAAAATCAACCTTAAACCACAGCACTAAGAGCTATTTAACTGCAGTCATATGAATACAAGAGACAACAAAATTTAAAATTGCCTTTAAGGGAAAATCAACCTTAAGACACGGCACTAAGAGCTATTTAACTGAAGTCATATGAATACAGATTAATACAGTTTAAAAAATACTGACATATGAATCGATACTGAATTTGAAAATAATTTAACTGACCAACTTAATTTACAACTTGCTAAGTTATTACTATGCCTTCATATAGTAAGTTATACATTTTATATCATCATCATCATCAGCCTATTAATGTCCCCACTGCTGGGGCACAGGCCTTCCCTATGGATGGAATAGGGAGATTGGGCCATGATCCACCACGCGGGCCCAGTGTGGATTGGTGGGTGCTAACGATTGCAGATGCTTCCGGGACCAACGGCTTAACGTGCCTTCCGAAGCACGGAGGACCTCGAGATAGTAAATTTTCGGTCACCCATCCAATGACCGACCACTGCGAAAGTTGCTTAAATTCAACGATCGCAGCGGAACGCGCTAACCACTTGCGCCATCGAGCTCCTCAAGTGCTCCACATTTTTTATACCCAATTGTTATTACAAGTAAATATTCTGTGAAAGACATATTTTTTTTTACTTCAAAGATCGCTCGCTCATTCTTTAATACTGTTACATTGGATTACAATTAAGCTTTAAATAAGACACTGCGAGATGCTGAAGCGATTTAAAAATGCTATTAGAGCCGATTTTGGGCACAAAAAAGGGGGGCCTAGCCGACACCTTGAAATATCAAAAAGTTATATTCATATTATAACACAATCATTTCATTATGAAGACAGAATAGGGTTGATGACTATTTTTTTTTCTTCGTTTATCAGGTAGATTATCAAAAAGTATTGGACACTTATTTTTTCTTTTTTCACATAATATGAACATTGCAGAGATATAGTGATTTGAAAAGTCGCATGACGTCACGTTTGAGTACACTTTTAAGTGAAAATTCACTAAAAAGTTACGTCACGAGTCCCTACTCCCAAACTTTGACGCGCTATAACTTTGTCATTTGTTGGTTGATTGCCCAAAGAAAAAATACGTGTCCATTATTTTTTGATCATCTAACTGACAGACTAAATAGAATTTCGTTTACTATACCCCGTCATCACCCCTATTGCACAACGAATAAATTTCATTTAAAGTGAAAATTTTATTGGTCGTTTGATCGCCGCAAACTTCTTAAGCATCGACCGTAGACAAAAAAAAACCTGCGCAGGAGCAGTTTTAAATACTTAAACGTCTACTGCGCAAGTTTTTAGAATTTTATTCCCTTACGTAAACATTTATCATAAAGACAGATACAACCCAAAAAAAACACTTTCTAATACAGCCTCTTAAGGCAGACAATTTAAATTCCAAATTCGGTTGTCAGCTCCATTATCAGCGGTCGGGAATCGAACCCTAATCGTTTATGAACGGAACAATCACGATTGCGGCATTTTGCACTGGCTGCACGCCTCCATACCGTCGCTGAACTCTTCAATCTGCAGCGTCATCTCGAAGAAATTGTATTTCTCGTGAACCAATCGCGTGGCTTCTTCTAGAACCTTCTGGGGACTAACGCCGGACCCTGGGTTTGGTAAAATTACATATTAAAATCGCATATCATATCACGACCTCCACGGCCGAATGGTTAGTACGAAGGGTTTCAAGGTGTCGCCTACTAGAGATCCTGGGTTCGAATCCCGGTGGGGGCAGATGTTTGTGTGATAAATAGGGGTCATCCATAAATTACGTCACACGAATTTCATGATTTTTTGCCCCTCCCCCCGTCTTTGTCGTTGGTCACATTTGTGAGACTCCCCCCCTCCCTAGTGTGACGACACATATTTTTCAAATTAACACTTAGAAATTATTGAATGAAAAAAGCGGTTCCGAAATCAGTGTTATTTCCATTTAAATTGATTTTAAATAATATTAACATCAAATCAAACAATTAACAAAACAAAAATTAACGTTTATATTAATTAAAGAAATTAACAAAACAAAAAATATTAATAGCATTATAATTAATGAGTCTATGGACATATAACCCAGTCCTTTTAATTATTTATAACTGACAAAGCACCACTTTGTTCTTATTTGGGTTGTTAATGTTTTCGTAAAGTAATAGTTTCAACATTAGATTATAATAGATTATGATATGTGTCGTGACGAAATTTAGGACCCCTCCCCCTCGTCACACGATGTCACACTCCCCCCCCTTAACGTGTGACGTAATTTATGGATGGCCCCATACGAGCATTTGTACTACCACAGTCATGTTTAATATGTATTTCTATAGAAATATACTTTCAATCAATCAATCAAACAATGATATATATATTCACGAGAGTAAACGACATATATGATATAATATAAATTAATGAATCTAATTTAACGCCACTTATAACTAATTTGTGTGTCGCATCTGAAACGCATTAGCAGATTCAAATGAAACGAAATGAAAGTTTATTTGCATGAAACATAGTTTGTTACAGCTGGAAATTAATATAAAAAGTTCCATATGTTTCGCCCTTGGAAGAGCATACAAAATACTAATAAATTATCTAAAAAATCAAATTTAAATTGAGTAATGGTTGCATTTCAAATGTCAATTTAATAATCAAATGTCAATAAGATTGGCCAAAACTATAAATAACATGTCAATATGTACTTGCAATTCAATTATCAAATTTCAATAAATTTGCCATAACAATGAACATAGTAGAATAAAAATAAAATAAAATCACAATTTGTCAGTTAAAAAATCTGATACACTATAATAACATTTATCAATTAATAATTTCTTAATTTTCTGTTTAAACAGATTATAATTTAAATCTTTCCAAGATGTTGGGAGTTTATTATATATTCGAGGAGCCATACAGAATATATTTTTACCCATTACAGCTCTTCTGGAGTTGGGCATGCAGTCTACTGTTATCACGTCTGTGGCGATCTAGTACATCTGCCATTTTTACGAATAGGTGCATGTTCTCTTTTACAAATATGAGGATTTCAAAAAGATACAAAGACGGAAGTGTTAGAATCTTATATTTTAAGAAGTAAGGTTTACAACTATCCGTAGTTTTTAAATCAAACATGGCTCTTATGCATCTTTTTTGCATTTTAAATGCTACATCTTTGTCAGTAGAATTCCCCTAAGAATTAAGAATTAAGTAGAATTCAAGATGGGACAGATGGAATATTAAGTAATAACTCCGATGAATTATGGCAAATTAATAGTTTTCACGTTTCCATGAATGTCGGTGATTTAATAGCGGAGCTAAGAACAAATAGTCCTCCTCTTTTACCGAACAAAACGGAACTGCGTAATACTGTGGCGTGACCGTTTACGTTTACGATACGGTTCTTTTGTATTCAAATATGATTTGCATGTAAACTTTGATTTCAAGCGCGTATTAACAAATATTTCAAAAGCTACACATCAGGACCTCACTCTACAGTGGCGCCATCACAACGGTAGCCTTCATTGCGCCATAACCTATCTATCTTTATATATATAATTCTTCTGTGAGTGTGTATGTCACTGAACTTCTCTTAAACGACTGGACCGATTTTGATGAAATTTTTTGTGTGTGTTCAAGGGGATCTGAGAATGGTTTAGATTCACAATTTTGTCCGCTGGACAACCCCTATTTTTTTAGGGCGGTACGAAGTTCGCTGGGTCAGCTAGTCTATCTATATAAAACTCAAAGACTGACTGACATAGTGATCTATCAACGCACAGCCCAAACCACTGGACGGATCGGGCTGAAATTTGGCATGCAGGTAGATGTTATGACGTAGGCATCCGCTAAGAAAGGATTTTGATCAATTCTACCCCCAAGGGGATAAAATAGGGATTGAAAGTTTGTATGAAATTTTGTCAATTTTAAACCGATCGGGCTGAGACTTTGCATGCAGGTATAAGAAGAATCATAGATGAATGTCATTGTGTATACTGCAAGCCTGAGAACAAAAACAGTAGTCTACACTTCAGCTCTACACCGAAGCAAAGCGAGGGCGGGCCGCTAGTTCTTAATAAAATTTTAGGTCCTTTCATATGAAATTAGCGTTTTTTCGTACTGACCACTCTGATCTGAAATATCACCTCTTTGGTTAAGAATTCCAAAATTCTAATTTATAAATTAATTTAACTGGTACATTTGAGGTTTTTTCAACAAACGGATCAATGAACTACCTATGAGATGGCAACATATAACGGTGCATACTTTGATTATTTAAATATATTTTACAAAAATTAATACTTTATATTTCTCCCGTAAAAAACGCCAATTTCATATGTAAGGACCTAAAATTATGATAGGGTAAGCTGATGATAATGTTAATTATACTGTTAAATACTCACGTATAGCCAGATGAGCTGATAGTGCGGTTTTGTCTAACGACAATGCCCACATTCTTAGATTGTGGATTCTCAGCACTCCCGGCAACGATAAGAATGTATTCGCCACGTCCTGTGTTTAGAAAGAAAAATATTTTGTAAAAACTATGTAAAGGGTATCGAGGAACTCGATGGCGGCAGTGGTAAGCGCGTTAGGCTGCTATCGTGTAAGTCAAGCAACTTTCGCAATGGTCAGTCACTGGATGGGTGACCAAAAATTTACTATCTCGAGTTCCTCCGTGCTTCGGATGGCACGTTAAGCCGTTCGGCTCCATCTGCAGTCGTTAGCACCCGCCAATCCGCACTGGGCCCGCGTGATGGGTCATGGCCCAATCTCCCGATTCCTTGCATAGGGAAGGCCTGTGCCCCAGCAGTGGGGACCATAGGCTGATGGTGTTTGTAATTATATGATTGTGTTTTTGTTGGTCAATAAAATGGTTCGCTCTCTCTCTATGTTGAAAGTACACAGCAACAGTGATAAGAAGTTTCTTCTTATTGTCATTATGAAATGAAATGAAAAGTCATTTATTCAGTCTAGGCTGTTACAAGCACTTGTGAAGGTCAAGAAGCTACGCCATCGGTTCGCAAAACTACGGCGGGAGACCTTGTACTGAGAAGAACCGGCAAGAAACTCAGCAAGGGCTGTTTTTTTCTCCCTGTATTGATATATACAGAGTCGTCAAGTTGAGAAATCACTTCAGAGATACTTCTGAAGTCACCTTCCATTACATTATTTAGGATATAGATATATAGTTACAATAAATTTTATATTTAGTATATAGGAAGCGGCATTAGATAGGTACCATATTACTGTTACAAAAACTGACTCGTACCCATCAAATAACAAATTACAAGAAACACCATGTCCATACATTACGATCATTTAGATAATCATTAACTTTATAATAGCCCTTATTCATAAGAGAATTCTTGATCCGAGATTTAAATTTGGTTAGTGGAAGCTCAATCAGATCTTGGGGAACTTTGTTAAACAATGCAATACTACATCCCAGAAATGAACCTCTTGATTTTTGGAGTCTGAAACATATAACTGATCACGTTGTGATGTTACCTGGAAGTCGACGCCTCTGGGTGATCCCTCCATGAGGACTAGAAGGGTATCCTTGATGATGTTGAAGGTGGTGATCAGCACCAGTACGGAGAACAGGAAAGTGCAGATCGGGTCTACCAGGTTCCATTCCGGCTGAAACACAGAACAATTGCGTTAGAACACTCTCATAATACACTGGCCGGGAAAACTAAGTATGATTTTTTTGAAGTTATACTTCTTTAGGCGCGTTATGAAAAAATGATGAGAGTGAAATTTTTAGATGCGCGCGCATCACTGTAACCCAAAAGTAACAGCATGAAGTTGGCCGCGGGCGCGTTATGAAAAAATCATGTGAGTGAAATTTCGAGATGCGCGCGCATCACTGTAACACAATAGTAACACCATGAAGTTGGCCGCGGGCGCGTTATGAATGTTATTGTCTAATAATGGTAGATTATTAACCACTTAGTGGTTAATAATCCACCATTATTAGACATCTGTTCGAAAGGTACTTTGAACGATCCACGGAGCTCCATAAGATGATCGCGTTGTCAAAAACAATGTTGGCACGCTCGTCGCCTCTGATCACTGTTTTCATATTTATAATATTTATTCACATGTTTCTAGTTTCTATATAGACACAACGTGTTTTAGTTACTTACAAGTCCTAATTACATATGGACTAATAACTTAAATTCAGTAGTGATTTTAATTGAATATTTTGAATATTTATTTAATTTATCAAATTAAAACTGAACTTAATTGACTGTGTTAACTATCCTTTTCCAGTCCTTTTATTATTTTATTGTAATTATTAATTATTTGCATGCAATTAAAAAATATTTTTAATGATGCTAAAGAAGTATAACTTCTCACGCGCGTACATAAGTTACACGCATCCATTTTTTTTAAATTGCCGCAACTTTTTATGTACACAAGATATAGGGTGTATTCCGAAGTATACAATATGATGCATATATTAGTATCGATTCTGGCATGATTCTTTAAACTTAAATTTCACAATACTGTTGTCAAACCCGTAGTTCATGCTAATGGCCAGAAGAGCCTTACAAGCTTCATCTGAAGCGATCATCCCCTAAGAAGGGGATGCCGCCGATATTTTCAAGTGCTTATTATCTTTATATATATAATTCTTCTGTGAGTGTGTATGTCACTGAACTTCTCTTAAACGACTGGACCAATTTTGATGAAATTTTTTGTGTGTGTTCAAGGGGATCTGAGAATGGTTTAGATTCACAATTTTGTCCGCTGGACAACCCCTATTTTTTTAGGGCGGTACGAAGTTCGCTGGGTCAGCTAGTCTTTATATATATAATTCTTCTGTGAGTGTGTATGTCACTGAACTTCTCTTAAACGACTGGACCGATTTTGATGAAATTTTTTGTGTGTGTTCAAGGGGATCTGAGAATGGTTTAGATTCACAATTTTGCCCGCTGGTCAATGTTTTTTTTTAATTAAATATTTTTATGGCAGTACGAAGTTCGCTGGGTCAGCTAGTTTTTTATAAAAACACAACGTTAGCGCGACTCGGAAGCCGCTGCCGTTGGTAATAACTTCATCTATGTCACTATTAATGTTTTCTTCTAAGGAATTTTCAATAGGTAAGAAATTTTCTTTAACCAAAGATTTTTTTTTATTAGCCAGTGGTAATGACGTCACGAATCCGACGCCATATTGTACTGGTATGCTACCATATTTTTACCGGGAAAACGGATATGACGTATGACCGAGCGTGCGTAAGATGCATTCGAATTTTATTTCTTTTTTATCAAAAGAACAATAATGACATCCAAGCAAAGAGAATTCCTTTTAATAGGGATGATGGCTAATTTTTTTTTCTTCGTTTATCAGGTAGATTATCGAAAAGTATTGGCCACGTATTTTTTCTTTTTTCACATAATATAAACATTGCAGAGACATTTTGATTTGAAAAGTCGCATGACGTCTCGTTTGAGTACACTTATAAGTGAAAATTCACTCAAAAGTGACGTCATGAGCCCCTACTCCCAAACTTTGACGCGCTATAACTTTGTCATTTTTTGGTTGATTGCCCAAAGAAAACAAACGTGTCCATTATTTTTTGATCATCTGACGGACTAAATAGAATTTCGTTTACTGTATCCCGTCATCACACCTATTGGTGATGTGAATAAAAAAAATCTACTTTTTTTGCACTATTTTTAATATTTCCTCGATTTAAGACGTCAGTGCACTGGCCTGTATATTTCGGAACAATTTACCAGTATAGCGTCGATTTACGACGTCATTAACACTGGCCGGTACACTGGTATACATTACAGAATACACCCATAGTTTCGAAATAAAAAGGGTTCGAAAGTGTTAAATTTTGTACTACACTTTCAAAGACTACGTTTTTTATTTGAAATCTCTAACTTCTAGAGTTTAGAAATAAAAATGTGATACTTTGTTTTGCAGGCCAGTGTCAACGATATTAAATAGCCTAGATACACCAACACGAACAAAATCGTGCCCGAAACCTGTCCAAAAGGTACATTATACTATCTATGGAGCTCCGTAAGCTGATTGCGTTGTCAAAAACAATATAAGGTATTATTTAAACATTGAAAGTCACCTTTAATGCATAAAAAAAACGAGCGAGCCTTACAGTAGTCGCGTATGATGTGTAACATTTGAAACTTCACCTTATATTAGTAAAAAAAGAAATAAAATCTACTACAATGCATAAGCCATTTGAACATTATGTTCTAAAATCAACGATATTAAATAACCTAGATACACCAACACGAACAAAATCATGCGCGAAACCTGTCCACAAGGTACATTGGACGATCCACGGAGCTCCGTAAGATGATCGCGTAGTCTAAACAATATAAGGCATTATTTAAACATTGAAAATCACCTTTAAAGCTAACTTTATAAGGTCTTTAATAAAACGCACGCGTCAAAGAGTTTGGCAGTCCGTTATGTAAGCTCGTAGAATTTTATGACGTATTGCTATATGCGGAAGAATATAGACCTTATTTCTTTGCTACGCGCAATTCTGAATGCGCTGTTAGTAATATAGCAGGTGCGGTCCGCGAGGAAAAGAGACGGCTATATTATCGACCATGCGTTTGAATATCACAAATATTTTCTATTAAATCAGTTTATAGTAAGTATTAAAACAAATTTTACTTCAAATGTGTTAAATTAACAAACATTGATTAGATACCTATCGAAAAAACGACATTTTAAATTATATAGGTATTTATTTCGCCTGTTTTCACGGAGCTCAGCGGCATGTAGACTTTTCAACGCTCCGCGCGTGACTCTGAATCAAGAAGTGCTTGAGTCGTGTTCAAGCACTTCTTGATTGCAACACATTTTGAGTGCACGTGGTGTATCTAGGGTATTTAATATCGTTGTCTGAAATCAAATCAAATCCAATAGCGCGCGCTTTCGCGACTTCCTGTTACACACTTCCGTCCCATTTCACGAAATCACTCCCACAAATTGCAGGAAAGCGAGAGGAAATATGTTACACATCAAAAATTTTATATTTTACGACTTATTGCTATATGCGGAAGAATATAGACCTTATTTCTTTGACTCTACGCGCAATTCTGAATGCGCTGTTAGCAAAATAGCAGGTACGGACCGTGAGGAAAAGAGACGGTTATATTATCGACCATGCATTTGAATATCACAAATATTTTCTATTAAATCAGTTTATAGTAAGTATTTAAAAAAAATTTGCTTCAAATGCGTTAAAATAACAAACATTGATTAGATACTCTAAGCTGTATAGACATATTTGTAATAGATTGCTGTAACCTAACCCATCCCAAGGAGGGGGGACCGGTGCTCTGAAATACAAGCTCGGCTTAGTTCAGACACCGACCTCTCATGACATCAATGGCACTCATACTACGATTGTTTAATGTCTATCCATCCATATATATGCCTATAAAAATGTAATTAGTTATTTAAAAAAAATTGTCGATGCCAAAATGTTGTGACGAGAAAATAAACGATTTATACTTGTCGAAGAAACAACACTTTACATACTATAAGTATTGCTTTCGCATTGTTTTCACGGAGCTCTGTGGCTACTTGGCTTTTCAAAGGTCCTCGCGTGACTGTGAACCAAGAAGTGCTTGAATGAAGTTCAAACACTTCTTGATAGGGACTAGTCCAGTCATTATATACATTTAAAAGTGAAAATGAACCGAGAAAGCCAAATTTTGGATATCACGTGGGGGGTGGCTAGAAAAGCTTAAGTTCAAATTGTCGACCAAAATAACCTTGTGCAATTTCCGCCATCTTGAAAAAACCCTTAAATTCAGTTTTTTCATCATTTGATATTTTTGATCGATATCTCGAAAACGACGATCGATACGTGAAAAATGCATGGGATCTTAATTGTAGATCGCGAGAAGAGCAACAAAAAAGTATTCTATAAAAATTTTCGTATCTCAACGGGGAACCGAGTTATGATGAAAAAACTGAATTCAAGGGTTTTTTCAAGATGGCGGAAATTGCACAAGGTTATTTTGGTCGACAATTTGAACTTAAGCTTTTCTTGCCATCCCCCACGTAATATCCAAAATTTGGCTTTCTCGGTTCATTTTCATTTATTTCCCGATTTTTCCGACGTAATGACTGGACTAGACACATTTTGAGCATTCGTAGCGTATCTAGGGTATTTAATATCGTTGGCAACAGCTTTTAATCTTAAATAAAAATATCTACGCAAATAAAGTCCTAACAGGTCTATCTCCTACTCAAGGGCGGATCCAGCTTTGGTGCCGGGGGGGGGGGGGGGGGGGGGTAAGGGGTAAATAAGTACAGATTGTGAAGTGGGTACAGATGGACCCAGCCCAGGGGGGGGGGGGGTCATGACCCCCATGACTCCCCCCCCTCCCCTGGAACAGCCCTTTCCTACTGGGGTTTCATTTATAAATTTACCCCAAAGTAACCCATCCTACTCTCACCTTATAGTAGATAACGATGGCAGCGATCAAAACGCCGAAGCTTTGTAAGAAATCACCGAGAACATGTATGAATGCGGCGCGTACGTTGATGTTCTCTTGGTGAGAATGTTGGTGGGACTCCGAGCTTTCTGCGTCGGAATCGCCGCGTTCCTTCTGTTGAATGGAATAAAGTTCATTTTAGATATAAAAATTAGTATCTCACTAGTTATTATTATTATTTTTTAGAACACGCACTCCAATTAACCTAGCCCCAAAGAAAGCACTGTAAGGCTTGTGTTATGGGATGCTAGTGTAACGGATAGAATACATATACTGTACATATATAAGTATATTTATATAGAAATACATATTAAACATCCATGACTGGAGAACTAATGCTCGTATTCATCACACAAACATCTTGTAGTTAAGTAACTTCCGCAGTGGTCGGTCATTGGATGGGTGACCGAAAAATTTACTTTCATTTTAAATATGAAAATAAGTATCTCACAAAATATACTGCGGAACTAAATAACGCAAGTGGTCAACGCGTTCGACTGCGATCGTTGAAGTTAAGCAACTTCCGCAGTGGTCGGTCATTGGAATGGGTGACCAAAAATATACTATTTCGAGCTCCTCCGTGCTTCGGAAGGCACGTTAAGCCGTTGGTCCCGGCTCGTCTGTAGTCGTTAGCACCCACCAATCCACACTGTTGCTATAGGCGGAAGAATATAGACTTTATTTCCTATGACTTTTTTTTTTTAAACACACACCAATAGCACTGTAAGCACTGTGAGGCTTGTGTTATGGGATAACTAGGGTAACGGATAGAATACATATACAGTACATATATAAGTATATTTATACAGAAATACATATTTAGCATCCATGACTGGAGTAGAAATGCTCGTATTCATCACACAAACATCTGCCCCCACCGGGATTCGAACCCAGAACCTCTCGAGTCGGCGACACCATGAAACCCGGCGTACAAACCACTCGGCTACGGAGGTCGTCAACTTTATATAGTCATTTTGAATCCGCTGTTGGAAATATAGCAAATACGGAACGCGAGGGAATGAGACGGCTATATAACCGACCATGCATTTGAATATCACAAATATTTTCAATAATATCTGTTCAAGTAATTAGTAGTATTATATCAAAATTTGCTTCAAATTCGTTGACCCACTAATACGTTTTTCGTATAACGAACAATATTTTACAGAAATCAGAAATCAATAGAGGAGCTCGATTGCGCAATTGGTTAGCGCGTACGGCTGCGATCGTTGAAGTTAAGCAACTTTCGCAGTGGTCGGTCATTGGATGGGTGACCAAACATTTACTATCTCGAGCCCCTCCGTGCTTCGGAAGGCACGTTAAGCCGTTGGTCCCGGCTGCATCTGTAGTCGTTAGCACCCGCCAACCCGCACTGGGCCCGCGTGGTGGGTCTTGGCCCAATCTCCCTATTCCATCCATAGGGAAGGCCTGTGCCCCAGCAGTGGGGACATTAATAGGCTGATGATGAGAAATCAATATAATATCTTTATTAAAATTGGATATATAGTACAAGTCTTTTGATTTGCCAATTTTTTTTCTCTATCTCTGGTTATTGGACATAGATAGATAGATTAACACTTTATTATAACACCAACTACATAAATCCAACATTAACAAACAATAAACTTAACAAAAGCATTATAATTGGCGGTCTTATCGCTAAGAGCGATTTCTTCCAGACAACCGTGAGTACAAAAAGTTATACAGTTATAGTAGGTTGGGGTGTTAAATGGCTTGAAGTAAATAGTTACATGTGTACATACAACTTTACATGAAACCTAAGGAGTATGGACATATTATTTAGCTGCGGAGAAAAACGAGCGGAAAAAACATACCTGGTTGTTGAGGACGGGGTTAGAAGGCCCGTGAGAATGTCCGTGACCACCGCCCCCGTGAGAGTGTCCGTGTTGGTGCAGAGTCAAACCCATACTGAAATATTATCATCATATCTAATATATAAAATTCTCGTGTCGCGGTGTTTGTGGTTAAACTCCTCCGAAACGGCTTTCCCGATTCTCATGAAATTTTGTGTGCATATTGGGTAGGTCTAAGAATCGGACAACATCTATTTTTCATACCCCTAAATGTTAAGGGTATTCCCCCCCCCCCCATATTTTTTCAATTTTAGTTTTTTTTTAAATTTTTTTATGATACATCATACAAAATTACATACAACCCAAAATTTTCACCCTTCTACCACCAACCCCTATTTTTTTTATGGCGGTACGAAGTTCGCTGGGTCAGCTAGTAATTAAATGATTTTAGTAGAAAAAAATCCACTCGATCCAGGCAGCAGATGGGACTCGAACCCGCAACCTGCGCTATCTGGGCGGATGCACTGACCATTATGCTACCGCGGCCCTAATTGTCCGTGTCGAATTTTCTCTTGTATTTCTAAGGCTGCAAGGCAGTGTCATCTCTTTGCATTGTAGGTAAGCCTCAATGTCAAATGAATACCTTTGCAAGTATTAAACATTTTAAAGAATAAATAGCAATAGGGTATTTGACAAGTTTTAGAAAACGATCTCTCGGTATTTACTAATGTTTATAGAGTCCATAAAAAGTGGATATTCACATTATATTGTGTATTTCGGTAGAAAAAACTAAATCAAAAACTCATTTTTCAAGTTGCCGCGAAAACGTATTACGCGTCTCACTGGTGTGTGACGTCACACGACTGTTATTAATAATAATAATAATAATCATTTATTTTCAGATAACAAGGATCCATAGATTATTAAAAGGTCAAACCGTACAATGTAATGTCACTTTAACCGGAAGTTTACTTGCGTGTAAAGTCATTTTAGGCCCCACCAATCCCAAGCGTTTTGGGTCACGTGACAAAAGACAAGAAAAATATTATCTTTATCGTGAGTTTTTAGTTAAATTATGAATATTTTTTCTGTAAAAATAGTAAAAACTCCTGCAAATATTCATTGTAAATACAGATGCTAACAATTGGCACTTTATTTTAATACTGTCAAATACCCTATTGTAGTTATATTTTATTTTTTATGCATTCAATTTAATGTTTAAATGTAAAGAAAATTTTACTAGAAAAAAGACCACGTGGACCAGGCATCAGACGGGACTCGAACCCGCACCCTCCGTTATCCAGGCGGATGCATTGACCATTCTGCTACCACGGTCCTAATGTTGTCCGCCTAAACACGTGGATTTTTTTCTACTAAAATTTACTTTAAACATCTAGCAGTAAAACACTGAGAAAATAAAAATATAATTAGATTTCAATATTTTGCTATACACCGTGAATTCTGAGTAACGTTGATATTTCGTAGGAAACATTTTGATGAAATGACTCTGCTACTGCAGCTGCTGTTGCCCACGACTTCACCTGCGTGTAATTTGGAATTTACAAAAAATCATAAATTTATGTATACTCACACTAGGTTAACGGCGACACCGACGGCCGAAGTGATCAGCATGACAGTGGCATCTATCTCGAAAGCCTTGTATATGACTCGCTGCACCGCCATGTAGACCAGGATCCCGGTCACCACCCAGATCAATAACACTGACGTCAGCGCCCCGATAACCTCCGCTCGATACCATCCGAACGGCATCCTAAAGCAATGGATGAATATGAGATTCAAACTCAAACTACTTAGCAAGAAAATACTCGTATCCAGGGCCGGATTTAGGATTGTGGAGGCCCCGGGCCACTTAGGATTTGTATGCTTATTGACCCATCGAAATGTTGTTATTTGAGTCGTATAGTATCAAAGGCGGCAAAGTAGGGTGAACCAAATGCGTAATCATACCCTCTCCACTTTCTTACAGCGTTCTAATTACATGACGCGACTAGTAACTACATATAATTTAATATGTAAGCAACACAAAAAAAACACGTCCAGGACAAGAAGTATTAATGCAACGATATTAACTACCCTAGATACAACAAAACGAACAAAATCGTGGCCGAAACGTGTCCAAAAGGTACATTGGACGATCCACGGAGGTCCGTAAGATGATCGCATGGTCAAAAACAATATAATGCCTTATTTAAACATTGAAAGTCACCTTTAATGCATACGGCATAAGGTCTTAATTAAAATGCATGCGTCAAGTTCGTAAAATTTTACGATTTAGTGTTATATGTGAAAGAATATAGACCTTATTTTTTTTTACTTTTCACGCGCAATTCTGAATGCGCTGTTAACAATATAGCAGGTACAGACCGCGAAGAAAAGAGATGGCTAAGGGCGACGTATAACCGACCATGCATTTGAATATCACAAATATTTTAAATTAAATCAGTTTATAGTAAGTATTACAACAATAAAATTTGCTTTAAAGGCGTTAATTAAAAAACATTAATTAGATACCCGTCGAAAAAACGACACTTTACGCACTATTAGTATTTTTCTGCATTTTTTCACGGAACTCTTTGGCATCTTGACTTTTCAACGGTCCGCGTGTGACTGTGTACTAAGAAGTGCTTGAGTGGAGTTCAAGCACTTCTTGATTGGGACCACAGACTATTTAGATATTGGGACACATTTTGAGCGGTCGTGGTGTATCTAGGGTATTTAATATCGTTAATTCTATGTCTTTATCTAGGTCATAAACTATGCGCACTTAATTTCATACAAATCCGTTTAACCGATTTAGCGTGAAAGAGTAACAAATATGCATACAAATTTTCGCATTTTTTAAATTTTATTAGGATATGTTTGACTTCAATCAAATAAAAACTGTTGGTTGTATACTTATGACATCTATTATTGTATACGATGAAATAAATAGTTTTTATTTATTTTTTCCATTGCCATAGCTGACAAACTTATCGACAAACTTACGCGTTGAGACATGAGCTGCGTCTGAGTCACTAGCAATACACGTGCCGGTGTGAGAGCGAGATAGCATATATGATGTAGCCCATGCGAGAAAGGGATAGTGTAAAAAGACATCAACGCGTTCACCAAAAAATAAATACATTAACAGCAATTTAATATAACAGTATTTTTGTCTTTTTGTAATGCATTTAAACTAACCAGTGAAAAGTAATACCATTTTTTTGAAGACTGGAAGTTGTACTCGACTTTCCACACAATTTAATTGCACAGTACGGCATTTTTTACAGTTTTTTAACACGAAAACGAGAGAAGCAGTTCGACCAACGCTCGGTTACCGAATGAAACGATGTATCGCGACGTCTGTAGGCGTGCCTCACGCATAGGTAATATACTACTTAAGCTTGGCGTAAGCGCTTGCCCTTGTATGCGGACTCTAGTGGGGGTGCTCCGTGGTTTCAACAAAAAGCAAAGCAAACTTCTTAAGCAAAGCCTTAGACACAAATAAACTTGCGCAGTAGACGTTTTTATATGTAAAACAGGTACTGCGCAGGCTTCCTTGTCTATGGTTGATGCTCAAGAAGCGTGCCTGGGTGTATACAATAAATACAAATAACAAAAATATTAATTCATTACAATATTCTCTTCACACTATTATGATATATAGATCTCATTTTAAGCACTTTATACTTGTACCTGTAGATCTCACTTTATCTTTTCGTACAACTAATTTATAATAATACTATTGAGATTTACAAAAAAAATCAGCATTAAAGATAAAAAATTAGTTCTCCAAACATATATTACTTCACATAAACGAGCGGCTTGCAGCCGATGGCACCGCGGACTGCAGCCGTCGCCACCGTCGTCGTCGTCGTATTTAATGACGCCATTTACATTGAGTTTGTTGTAAAAATTCATCACACATGTATTTCGAATACTTATTGTAATAGCTATGAGGACAATTTTTTTTTCTTCGTTTATCAGGTAGATTATCAAAAAGTATTGGACACGTATTTTTTCTTTTTTCACATAATATAAACATTGCGGAGATATATTGGTTTGAAAAGTCGCATGACGTCACGTTTTGGTACAATTTTCACTTAAAAGTGACGTCACGAGCCCCTACTCCCAAACTTTGACGCTTTCTAACATTGTCATTTTTTGGTTGATTGCCCAAAGAAAAAATACGTGTCCATTATTTTTTGATCATCTAACTGACGGACTAAATAGAATTTCGTTTACTGTACCCCGTCATCACCCCTATTGTAGCGATGACAATATTACGATGATCTGAGCACTCTCATTTTGCAGCTTAAAATGCAAGATTTGGCAAATTCGTTCTACAACCAACAAGGATAGGTGACAGGACAAAGCCAATCTAGTGTTTATACTTAAATTGTTAATACAAACTCACCGCCTGGTAGCCGGCCTGCTGGCCACCCACAGCGAGAACAGCGATATCATGAAACTGGCGAAATCTGTGAGTAGGTGAGCCGCGTCCGTCGCTATCGCCAAACTGTTTGATATGTAACCACCTGCGGAGATACATTTTAACTTTATACGTGAATACCTCCTAAATAAGAATAATAAACTGGAGGTCTAATCTCTTCCTCCAGTGTGCCAAATTTCGCCAGTGACTCTATTCTATTTCATCTTCGAACACGCACATAAAGTTCGGAATCACAGACAATTATCGTGAACGAATGGAATGAGTTAGTTATGTTTGTGAGTTCTTTTTGTCTACACTTTTTAGATAACGTTTTTTACTTCAAAACAATATTGCTTTATGAGAACATTTTTGATTACATTAAAACAACCTCTTTTGACAGTGTTAGCCGACTAATTTGTAGAGTTGATTTAATCGAATGTATGCCAACCTAAATTTGTCGTGTAACACTTTCAAGTATTGGCAACACAATAATAAACAAAATTAGATTTATTTGTAAATATTTCATAGGGGGGGAGGGATGTCCCGAAATTGATAAGCCAGCATCTGGCAACCCTTTAGAACAACCAGTAAGTACGGGTATTAAATGACGTATGATAAGTAATGCTAACTGCGAATCCATTCAGTGACCACGGACTCGAATCCCGGAAGGGACAAATGTTTGTTGAACGAGCACGTCAGACAAGATTTTGTAATGGGTTTAGATAGGAATACTGATATGATGAATAAGGAATTTCGAAATAACGTATTTTTTGTGGGTTGAGTACGGAACATAAATAAAAAAGTTTGAACAAATCAGCTAAGACTTATTATCGATTGTAACCATGCGGTTAAAAATGTATTTTTCGAATTCATTTTGACGACCACCTTTAAATGGCGCTGGTGGATTGAAATGCGCTGTGCAAATTTAGGGGTGGAAGCACTATTATCATGGTTATTTTTCAAAAAGATTCAGATTTTTCAATCTAATAGTTTAGAGGGGGGCGGACGCCCTACGAGGTCAAAAAGTAGCACTTTAAAGTTTAATATTTCGCAAATGGAGCCCTAAATCGAAAAAAAAGGTCTGTAAGTAATTTTAAAGGACCTATTCAACGATACCACACACGATGGAATAGAAGATGAAAAAAAATACATCCCATGACGACATGACGAAATTATAAGGGCTATATGTCAAGGCTATGAAACCCTAAAAAATTGGACAAATTTTTGAAGAAGGCTGAGATCCTGAAAATACTAACAATATTTAAAAAAAGCTGACTTTTGCGAACTGCGAATGCGCGGTGGTCGTCATTCGTGCCATAGTGCTACTTGTCCTAGATTCGCAGTTACAATCACCAATTTAAAACAATCAAAGCTGTCCTATTCTTTTGTAATCTCTATATATAAAACTCAAAGGTGACTGACTGACATAGTGATCTATCAACGCTCAGCCCAAACCACTGGACGGATCGGGCTGAAATTTGGCATGCAGGTAGATGTTATAACGTAAGCATCCGCTAAGAAAGGATTTTGATCAATTCTACCCGCAAGGGGATAAAATAGGGAATGAAAGTTTGTATGGAACTTTGTCAATTTTAAACCGATCGGGCTGAGACTTTTGTCATTGTGTATAATACAAGCCTGAGAACAAAAACTGTAGTCTACACTTCAGCTCATCACCGAAGCGAAGCCAGGGCGGGCCGCTAGTCTTTTTATAATTTGTTTCAGTTCTTAGATAAATTATGAATAGGAGCACCGTATAAGAAATGACAATTTTGCGACGCTTTAGCTAGAATTAAAGGTTAAATCTTACACAATGGTATAGAAACCTTCGTCTGTGTTTCAGACTCATACATTGCAGGGCTATTTTCACAAGTCAATAAATAGATGCCATTCCAAAACTTCTGTACCAGCTATCTTCGCGTTTGGACTTTATCACCACTTAACATCAGGTGGGGTAGAGTCATTTGCCTACATCGCTGTAATAATAAAAAAAATGTGTGCGTGTACTAATGTACACACGTAAGAAGTGAAACTTCTTTATGGCCTTATTTTTTTCGAAAAATGATCTACATGCAACTTTCCAGAAATATATATATAGGCGTGCGCTAAGATTTTTCAAAAACTCACCCACTAAAGGGGTATAACTACACCTCACCTCACCTTACCTTACCTTACCTTACCTTACCTTACCTTACCTTACCTTACCTTACCTTACCTTACCTTACCTTACCTTACCTTACCTTACCTTACCTTGTGTGAAACACGAATATTTGCTGTCGATACTTTTTTTTTTAAAGTTGACAGAAGAAGCAATTGTTCGGATGAGGTAAATAGTGCTCTTTTAAAAAAAAGATGGCGCGTAACCAAAAAACGTGACGCGTAACCGAATAAAAATGTGACGGTAATTTTTTTTCCAACGCCGATAAAGAAGTTTCACTTCAAAAAACCGCTAAACTATCTACATAGATAAAATTTGTAAGAAATAGCACACACATCACACCATCTTGCGTGTTCTCGCTTACGTATTACATGAATTACCAATTTTTCATTATTACGTGATAAAAATTAAGCGAACGCTTGAACGAATGCACATTAAAGCATGAAGTTGTCCAGAAGTGATGTCATTTCCATTGTTCAGCTTGGGTTATTCAAAATCATGCAGCATAAACATGGTACAATTATATGTGTATGTATGCTTTTTCCATTAATCATTGGGAAATATTGGTGTCGATTCTGGAGTGATTCTCTAAAGTTAAAACTTAATTTAACATCAATCTCTCCTTTTCATTCCGTATAGAGAATGACAAGGATACACTGTTGTCAAATTTAAGTTTAGGTTTAGAGAATCGTGTCAGAATTGACACTATTGTGTGCCCTATTTATTATTCGAGTACTATATATTTTAGCACCCAAATACTGAATAGATTGTGAATTCACTTAATGCTTCAAAACTTTAAACTCATTCAATGAGAATGCATGTATAATTCTGTTGTTCAACCTTTAAGCTACTGAACATCAAAAATCAAAATTGATAATATTTTCAAGGTACTTATATGTAGCGGCAAATTTTTTGAGCAAAACTGTATGTAACATAGTTACTGCGCAGGCTTTGTCTATGGTCGTTGCTCAAAAAGTTTGCCGGGGTGTCTATACTCACCGACAATTTCTCCTATCATGAATATGACGCACAAAATACTAGCTATAATGAGTTTTCTTCGGGCGCGTTTGTCTATTTCTTCATTCCGCGATCTGTGGCAATGTCCTGGAATAACAAAATAATAAGGTCAATAAATCGTTTCTTCCCTTATGGTGTCCATTGGACTGTAGATGTTACTGTCAGTTTGCTGGCAGTGAAGGTACATCATCAGGCTTCTAATGTCCCCACTGCCGGGGCACAGGCCTTCCCTATGAATGGAATAGGGAAATTGGGCCATGACCCACCACGCGGGCCCAGTGCGGATTAGTGGGTGTTAACGACTGCAGATGCAGCCGGGACCAACGGCTAAACGTGCCTTCCGAAGCACGGAGGAGCTCGAGATAGTAAACTTTTTGGTCACCCATCCAATGACCGACCACTGCGAAAGTTGCTTAACTTCAACGATCGCGGCCGAACGCGCTAACCACTTGCGCCATCGTGCTCCTCGGCAGTGAAGGTTATGATTGATGGATTACCTGTCTACTAATGGGATCAAAAACGGATTGCGACAAAAAAGTCATCATTATTGTCGTCATCCGTTTTTGATTTATAATAACAATAACAACAATTCATTTATTTCAGACAACTGTGATCCATATTAATTTGTTAGTAGACTTATTCTATGTTAGTAGTATATATATGTTTCGTCGAAGTAATAGATTGTGACAGTACAACATGAAAAACATTATAATAATTAAAATAAAAACTTCCTCACTGCCATCTGTATACAATTATTACTTATGTCATCATGACCCATACACAATGCTTGATAAATCAACTATCCATTTTGTTGGCCACAGTCATTAGGAGAGGAGCTCGATGGCGCAAGTGGTTAGCGCGTTCGGCTGCGATCGTTGTAGTTAAGCAACTTTCGCAGTGGTCGGTCATTGGATGGGTGACCAAAAATTTCTATCTCGAGTTCCTCCGTGCTTCGGAAGGCACGTTAAGCCGTTGGTCCCGGTTGCATCTGCAGTCGTTAGCACCCGCCAATCCGCACTGGGCCCGCGTGGTGGGTCATGGCCCAATCTCCCTATTCCATCCATATGGAAGGCCTGTGCCCCAGCAGTGGGGTCATTAAGAGGCTGATGATGAGTCATTAGGATGTTGTCTGAGCTTGCTCGTATTCTGCTCAGCAATGAAGCTATTTTTTTGCGCACGCATGCGTGAAACGTAAGTGTCGCTTCTCGGCAAACATTTATGTTGCCTGCGTATCACAATCTTAGAATGTGGGCTCTGTCGTTGGACAAAACCGCATTATCAGTTCATCCAGCTAATCGTATTATTAGATGTCCCCACCTTGGGGGCACAGACCTGCCCTATGGATGGAATAAGGAGATTGGGCCATGATTCACCACGCGGGCCCAGTGCAAATTCGTAGGTGCGAACGACTGTAAAATGCAACCAGGAACAACGGCTTAACGTGCCTTCCGAAGCACGGAGGGGCTCGAGACAGTCAATTTGACGACCTCCGTGACCGAGTGGTTTGAACTCCGGGTTTCATGGTGTCGCCGACTCGAGAGGTCCCGGGTTCAAATCCCGGTGGGGGCCGATGTTTGTGTGATGAATACGAGCATTTGTACTCCAGTCATGGATGTTTAATATGTATTTCTATAAAAATATAATTATATATGTACAGTTTATGTATTCTATCCGTTACCCTAGTATCCCATAACACAAGCCTTACAGTGCTTACTTTGGGGCTAGGCTAATTGGTGTGTTGTTTTTTTTTTAATTTTTGGTCACCCATCCAATGACCGACCACTGCAAAAGTAGTTTAACTTCAACTATAGTAGAAAAACGCGCTAACCACTTGCATTGCGGCTTTTTTAATACATGACTGATGGAATTGACTGACGGCTGCATGAGCGTCTAATGGCCGCCTATTACATGAGAAAGGTCTTCTTACTCTCGACTTCTGTGATGCTGCCGTTGGGCTGGTCTCCATCGTCGTCCCCGGGGTTGGTCTCGATGACAGCGCAGCATCCCGTGGAGGGGTTGCCGTGCACACAGAATATAACCCGCCGCCCCTTCGCCGGGCTCTCTGTTCCGTACGATACCTTGCCATCTTTGAAACTGGAAAGAAAAGGAGATAAATAGATAAAAGTCAGGTATGAAAATGTAGCGCTGACTGTTATTGCGCAGAAGTAAAAATTAAGATGTGTTGGGGGGAAACAAGGTGCGCGGGTGGGCGTGCTTTGCGCCGATTGGCTCTCCAGTTGTACACTTACGGAAAGACCCGCTCTGTCACCCATAATGCCATAATCGCTTGCGGTAGCGGCGTAGTAAAAATTCATTCATAGATATGTTATTATCGCTGTCTTACTTTTTCGTATAGCGCTGTCGCGATCACGACGCGAAGGCGGGGCGTAGTAAAAACTACTGTAGAAAACCGTTCAAAACATTTTGTTGGCCAAGTGACAGAGCGCAAAATTCCGCGATAGTACCAATGCGCAGCTATCCCCTCCACTTTTTGTTCAGCGCATTTTGTTTTGTTTTGAAAACCATCAATGAGCGCAGAACACTACCCAGGTAGAGCTTTGAAAAGTAATAATTATTATTAAGGTTATTATAAATTTTATTTTAAGCATTTAACTGCTTGATTTATAAATCTAAAGAAAGAAAGTTTACTTGAAAATACAATGAAAATAAATCCACGCAGTCCTGGCATGAGACAGATCTTACATTCATGCCTGATGCCTGGACCATGAGGATTTTTTTCGTTCTTTTTAGTAGTGTTTCATTTACTAAGTATGCGTATTTAAAAAGAATATTTACGCAAAAGGAGAAGAGGACATAAAAATGTACAATAAGAAAAATATAAAAAAAAGAAGGAAAATAATTTATAAAATCCGAAAAAATGAGGCATCTACTCTATACATGTAACCTAACAATGCCACCAAGTTTCAAGAAAACATGTCAACTGCTAGATCATTATAACCAATATCGTTGATTTATAGTACTTAAGTTGTTGTAAAGATCAATGCCATATTAATAATTTAAATACACATGAATTTCTATAACAATTGCGGTTAATGTGGAGTATTTTACTTTAAATTTCAATTAAAAAAAAAAACGGTTATTTCAATTACAAAATAACTATTCAGCGAATCTCTAGTACATGCATAGTGGCAAACTACCAAACATACAATAGCGGATGTAGAAAACAAAATAGATTTTCTATTCCCACGCAGCCCAGTTAATACATATATATGTACACTGGGCAGCAAGAAATCGGGTAACTTGCCACCTCGGAACTCTGATTTGATTTTCTCAAAAAGTGTAACACGTACAACTATCCAAGTTGTATCTACAGAAAGTGCGTTTCTTGATGTTAAAAAGAACAGGATTTTTGACATTAATATTTTTTTAAGTTTTTATTAAGAATTTTTCGTCAATTGCAACTTTATACAAAAATTAGCAAAACGTTAGCATTGTGTTTCTTGCTTGATAGGACAGTAAGTTAAAAGAACTTTAGAATAAAATTTTACTCATTTTAACTATCATGAAACGCACTTTCTCTAGGTATAACTTTGATCGTTGTAAGTTTTATACTTTTTGAGAAAATCGAATCGGAGTGCCAAGATACTAGAGAGTGACCCGCTTTCTTTAAGGTTGAGTGTAGTTTATAAACACTATCTTCAAAGACCAACAGTAGGGCAATAGATTCACAAAACGCGACTATTTTGAGATTATACATATTTAATGAAGTAGTCGTATAACTGTTAATGCCTACTTTTCACACGCTGAGCTACGCCTGTTGACAGCTACGTATAATGCGATTCAACTAAGAATAGAACCGACTGGGCGCCATATTCTGATGTCATAGCTGTCAATTCAAACCAAATAGGTAGAATGAGCAAAAAACGTTTTTCTTTAATAAAACTTATTTACTAAGATTAAGTGAGAAAAAGAATCAGATTTTTTTAATAACATTTAATTACTCATATTGAGAAAAAAAAACACCGTTTTTAATAATATTTATTTATTAAGACTGTGAGAAAAAACATTAATCAAAATCTAGCTCTGCTATTCCGCTCATTTCTGCATTACCGCTGGAGTAGTTCTGAATAATCATGCACTATTACTAGATCACATACGAACATGCATCCTTTATGTAAACGAATGTTTGAAATCGAGTTTCTGAACGCAACTTAAAGTGACATTTGGTTGACGATTTAGGTTATCAACCAATCATGGGCAAAGCTAATAAGTGAAAAAAAAAATATTAACCGATATTAATTATCAATATTTGTTAATATTTGTTAACAAATGTTTGGTTTTTAATCTTGAATTAGCGGAGTGCTAAAAAAGGGTACCAAATTTTTTATGCAAACTGTACTTTTCAATCGACATTTGACAGACAGAGGTCATTAGCTTTCCTATTCTTATTTGAATAGCATTATATATGTTTTTGTTTATACCAACTTTTCGCCCGCGAAATTGTCTGGGTGGCATCATAAACTATAATTTAAGTGCTTTCATCCCCTAGATCAACCCGTTACAGGTTGGGGTTACAATAATGTAAACATTCATTGATAATCATGTTCTCATCTACCAACCCATTTTGTCATTTTAACTTCAAAACTACGGTAATTCTATTTCTAAGTGTTTAGACATTAAGTAGTTTTAAACTTTTGTAATTTAAATATTTGTATGTAAATAACCAAATAAATTATACTTCACTTCAAAACTGACGAAGTTTCATACATATATCAACCCATATTTTAACCCCATGACTAAAATATTTGCTTTAATAGCTTCGTACAGGTCACGGAACGTAACTCTAGCGCTGAACGAAACGCAGAGGGGATAGCTACGCTTGGGTAAGACTGGAGAGCCAATCGGCGCAGCGCACGTCCACCCGCGCACCTCGTTTCCCCCCAAGACATCTTAATTTCTACTTCGGCGCAATAGTGGTGAGCGCTAGTTTCGTGCCGCGACTTATACCTAGCCTCGTTTAGGAAAGGTAAGAAAAAGTAGAACATTTGCAATTTCTTTTGCGACCGACTTCCGTAATATTGTAAACGAAGTAATTTGAATATTATCTCATTTTATGCTTCTTGCCGTAGGTAATGGCACTCTTCATTACCTACAAACGAGGATAACAATATGACAATATTGCAAGATCGTATGATGATTCGATTACTAAACAATTCAGATTTTTATAAACCACTGCTACACTGTTTAAATTAATAGAAAATACTGTACAGAATATTTAGTTTAAGGAATACATTGTAACTATTTTTGTAAGCGTAAATATTTCTTTTTTAATTGATTTGTACTGCTTAGATTGTAATTACATTTAAATATAACTTAATTATTATTAGCATTTATACCAAAATTGGAAAATTTAAAAAACTAATGTTATTTTTTGTAATTTTAAGTATTGCAATTCTCGCTCTTAGTTTTAAGTTTTAATTTAAAGTATTTTGTAACCCACAATGTATTCGACTGAAGGACTCTGCATCCAGGTCATGAATAAATTAAAAAAAAAAGTATGATGATTCGACCTCTTTCTTCCCTGCCGAACATGACATGTGCGGAATATTTGAAAAAAATCCAAGTCCTGTATTTTTTAAGGTTCTGTACTGAAAAGGAAAAAACGGAATCCTTATAAGATCACTTCATTATCTATCTGTCCATCCGTCCGTCTGTCTGTCAGGACCATTTATCTCAAGGACGCGTTAAGGTAATTTTAACCATAAACAAGGTCTTCCAATAGGAACAGGGAATCTTAGACAGCCTTTGGTGGACATATAAGATCATCTGTTCGCACTAATTTTTGATATATATAAATTATTGAAAATCTGCATTTATTAACCAGTACAGTTGAGCAACGCGCTGAAGTTATTAAAAGTATTGTCAGAAGGGTAGTTCGGTTCATCAAACGTTTAGTAGTGCTATATGGGAAACTTGTGTCTACTGTTTGGGGCTTTAAAATATTAAGGAGTTTCATGAAAATCCGTTGCATTCTGAAAGAGTGACTACCTGATGCGTATTTTCGGCTAGGGGCTTAAGTGGTCCGTATTTTTCGAGAAATATACCCTATATATAGAAACTAGCTGACCCAGCGAACTTCGTACCGCCATAAAAATAGGGGCAGGTGGTAGAAGAGAAAATTTAGGGTCGTATGTATTTTTTAATAGCACATTTTAAAAAAAAATAACAGTCCATAAAAATTTTAGGGGTGTGTAACGTGGTGTTCTATCAATTTCCTGGGATAACGTTCCTCCTAACCCATATGAGAACACTATGTTACAATACCCAATAGTTTGAATTTTGGCGCGAAGGCGCATTGTAGGTTTCAGAACACTACGTTACAGGTGGACAACCATTAATCACTTATCATCACTTAAGGATATGAAAAATAGATAGTAGCCGATTCGCAGACCCACGGAATATGCATATAAAATACTATCGCTCATCACAACCAATAAATAGACGACCTCCGTGGCCGAGTGGTTTGTACGCCGGGTTTCATAGTGTCGCCGACTCGAGAGGTCCCAGATTCGAATCCCGGTGGGGGCAAATGTTTGTGTGATGAATACGAGCATTTGTACTCCAGTCATGGATGTTTAATATGCATTTGTTTATTAATATATATGTACTGTATATGTATTCTATCCGTTACCCTAGTATCTCATAACACAAGCCTTATAGTGCTTACTTTGGGCTAGGCTAATTGGTGTGTGTTGGAAAAAGAAAAATTAATAAAAATCGGTCGGGCCGTTTCGGAATTTATATATAAGATATTCCTGATATACTAGTTTCCGGACTCCCCCCCTCCCATGTCATTCGTACTTAATTCCACCTTGATTTCACCCCATAATTGTTTCGTGGTGCAAGTCTTTATGTGTGACCAATCTAAATCACAATCTAGTCATAAAACAACGCAGCATACGTAGACAGACACTCATTTAAATAATAACATTATTATTTATATGATTGTGATGAGCGATGAATAAATTTATTGCGTCAAACCTTCGTCAAACAGATGTAAATAATTAAAATAATTAACTATTATTTAAATTGAGACAACAATGAGGTAGTGTCGGTAAGTGATAATATTATTTATTTTCATATTTAGTTACATTTATTTCAAAAGAAACAGACATCCAAACAAATTTCCTTTTATTTTCAAATAACAAATTTCATAGTAATGTATTGGTATTGTGTAGTTCAAAAGAAATTGATTTCAACACCCGAGAGCATTGTCCAGCAAAGCAGACTAGAACGCAATTAAAATATACAATATCCAACCAATATGAAAGGTTATAATAATTAAAGTTTTTTAACAGTACAAACAATTACTAACTCATGTAATGATCCTAAATAATTGCCTTAGATAATTTTAGATCTTGCAGTAATAGGCGGGCAAGAGGTAGGTAAAACAGAGTAAAATAGTTTGTTCTAAAGAAATTTATAACTAGAAAAAATTCTCGCGGACCAGGCAGCAGACGGGACTTGAACCCGCACCCTTCGCAATCCGGGCGAATGCACTGACCAATTATGCTACCGCAGCCCTCACGGACCGTGTCGAAATTCCTCTAGCCATTCTTAGGGTGCGGCCAGAGTGCACTCAGATTCAGATTCAGATTTCGAAAACAAGCGCGAGAAATAAACAGTGTAGTCGAAGGGTACGGCCAGATTGCACTCCTGATTCAGATTCAGATTCAGACTCAGAAAACAAAGCGCGAGAAAAAGCAGGCAAGCTGCTTAGACTACACTGTTTATTTCTCGCGCTTGTTTTCAGAATCTGAATCTGACTCTGAATCTGAGTGCACTCTGGCCGCACCCTTAAGCTGCAAGGCAGCGCGTCGTGCTTCGTGCCGTCGCACAATGTCAAATGAATACTTTTATAAGTATTTTACATTTGAAAGAAGAAATAGCAATTATAGTTATAAAATAAAATGAAAATATAGTTTTAGTTAGTTTTCCCAAAAGTTTTCAAAAAATTGTTTATTGCTCGTGGTACTACAGTTCGAATATTCCGGTTGACTGGACCATGGATATTTTTACAGTAGTACAGTAACTTGAAAAGTGGCACTTTTTCCTAACAAGTTCTAAGGTTCTAAGATAAGGTCCACTTGCATCCAATTTGCTAAATATCGATTCAACTTTAACTTGATTAAGGTCATACAAGTCAAATAGACATTGACGTGTGTACTTTTGTATGGGTTTAATTTATAATCTAGTAATTCGGTATATAGCAAAGGAGATTGCTCAGCTTCCATACATGTTTGGCCTAAAGACCAATTAATCATGAAAAATTGTTTCCTAGATTCGAAATTATATATAAATTACTGTAGAAACGAATATTATTGACGGACAACCCTGAGAACTTCTATAAACCATATACACTGAATGATTTTGAGGTTATGTTTGCAAATAGGTACATGGGTATTAAAATAATAAAAAACAAATAAGTTATATAGTAAAATAGGGAAATCAAGCCAAATACCGAAATAGATTCAGGTATATAGAGCATGTAGATTAACAGATTGCCTGTTTTTAAAGTTAATGCACAAGAGTAACTTTTAAAATCAGGTATCATCTATGCATTTCCGGTTATAATAAGGTACTCTGTGATAGAAACTGTGTGACGATTGTGAATGAGCCACAGATTAGAGAGAATTTTTAAACTCTCGTGAACTAAAGAAAGAGATTTAGGTTATACAGCCATATCTTCAGTAGCTTCATTATTTTTGTTACGTTAATATTATAACCATATTTTAGATTTTTAGTGTATCACACCTTATAATGTATTTATGGAGGTGTTTAGCGAAAAATGTATGGCAATAGACTTTATGATGTCCCCTACCATCTATAATAATTGTCTTAGCACATTTGCATGTAGTGAAAATGATAATATAGTTGTGGATATTACTACCACAGTGTAATAAAAATAAAATTTTATTTTATCGATCTTTACAAAATCGATTTGTTTTGATGTTATATAAACAAATTCGATCAGTCTTTGGCTGAATGTTACTACACCCATAGCCATTAAAAATGATTCGTATTTTTTCCAAACCGGTAAAATTAAAAGTCCTTTTTAAAATGAATATATTATACAAAGGTGTCCGTTAAAATCTAATGACTGTAAAATAAAGTATAAATTACGCCAAGAATTACCGTATATGTCAATATTTTTTATACATTTGGGGCAGTTTGAGCAATCTCCTTTGGTACAAGCGCGCCTCATGTAATGTAACCGTTTCTTTTTGTTTTTCGGATCCTTGGAATCTAAATATATATGATATAGCCGTGATTTCGAGTATTTCAATGCTATATACCGAGGCTTAGCAACTTGTTTGTGCTCGTCAATTTTATTTTTTTAGAGTCCGCGTCGCATTTCCTCTTTCTACAAATGTATTGTTGGACTTTTGTAGATAACAAATAGCTTTAAGCGAATAACATTAATTAAAAAAACGTGAAAATTGAGAAAAAAAAAATGGTTTTACAATATTTCGAATGAAAAGTTATGCCCGTGGCATTTGATAATTATCTTGAACAATTTGTGCATTTTTAACATAACTTTGAATACATTTTTTTCGGTGGTACAGTCAACTGAACAGAAGAAAACATATTTATTCCATGGTTCAGTTACCAGGACATACGAAAATGAATTAATTCCATTGTTCAGTTAACTGTCTAACCAGGAAAGCACTTCTCTCAATCAACTGTACTACTGCAAAAAAAACGACGCTGAACGAGTTTGATTGAAAATTGCTACGCATATGGTTTGTGACCTGGATTGATACATTGGGATGCTTGTTATGCCGAAGTAATTTAAAGTTCCAAAAAACAAAACCAAAATAATACATTAAGAATATGTTGTTGTTATTATGTAATCTATTATGCAGTGTTAAAGTAAGGTAACTTGATGGAAATCATCGTATATTCTGTACTTACGTATTTTGTGTACTCCGTTTCACCGTAATTTAACTAAACATGTAGTAAATTTGTAATTAATACGCTGTTGGTTTCTAAAAATCTATACTTATAATAAATCTGTAGAGAGGTCAATTCTGTACATGAAATATATTTTCAAAATAACTATCAGGGGGTGATAAGTGATCGAACCTGATGCCAAAAATGCAATCAGTAAAATTTTTGTCTGTCTGTCTGTGTGTATGTTCCTTATAGAAACAAAAACTACTCGACGGATTTTAAAGAAACTTAGTACAATTATTCTTCATACTCCTGGGCAGGTTATAGTATACTTTTCATCACGCTACAATCAATAGGAGCAGAGTAGTGAAGGGAAATGTTGGGAAAACGGGAGAAGTTACTCCATTTTTTAAGCTTCCGTCGCGTGTGCAGCCTTAATGGTTAAAGTTACATAGAAATCATGCATGACGGAAATATTCTACATAAAATTGTCAAAAAAATATCCCGCAACAGCATATGTCTATCTTTTATGGTTGACTTACAATAACACGTGTAATTATATAAATAAAGTCATTGTTTATAACACAAGCCCGAGAACAAAAACTATAGTTTACACTACAGCTCTACACCGAAGCGAAGCGAGGGCGGGCCACTAGTAAATAATAAAAAAAGAAAAAGTAACTATGGGCCAGTCAACCGAACTATCGCAATTGTACCACGAACTATAGCAACTGTACCACAGCCTGTGGTTGACACAGTTGCACGGAAATGCACAAAAAAAAGCACCTGGAACTTCATTCACGCACAGAAACACGACACCACCAAAAAAGGAGTGTAACTACACCGTCTTCTGTGAGATGGAGTTAACTTCCTCCAACTGGCGTTAAGCAGTGGCGGACTAACAGGGGGGCGGGCCCCGGGCCTCCGATCTTGGGGGGGCCCCAAATGCCTCCGCGTTACCCTGATGAAATCCTAAACAAGACTTTAAAAATGTGCTTAGTACCTACATAATTTCATCAAGATCAAAACACTACAGTAATCTAGACTTTTTACGAGGTTCTAATATTTTTTTTTTTACTTTGCTGAACGCGTCCAATACACTGGGGGAATTCCCGTTTTTGTAGCGGGTACTTCCTCAGGATTCCCTGAATGAATGAAGTGCAAATAATTTATTCTTGTACGCATACATTTACATTCAGCACATTCTATTTAAGTCTAACAATATTTGCGGTTTCCAAAAATTACTCTGGATACAGGAATCACCAAACTAAACGCCTTGAATAAGTGTTTAGGGGGTTCATCAACATCAAGAAAACAGGAAAAGTGAAGGTAAAAAGAACGATGCTGGGTGAATCAGCTCATGATGCTGGATTATCAATTTAAGAAGAAATACGTCGGTCAATGTATGAATGCATAGATCGCTTTATACAAGAATTTTCGAATTGGGCTATTAAATAAATCAAAAATATTTTCCAAATTATCGAAACAAAGTTTATGCTAGAAGCTTCAGATGACGCTCTGGCTGTAGCAGTTGACAATCTGATCAAAGTTATGGTGAATTTGACAAGACTGGTTATAACGAAATAAACATAAGAATCTACATTTTTTTTAAAGCTGGGGGCCTCATTCAGCTTTGCCGCCCCGGGCCTCTGACGGGCTCAGTCCGCCACTGGCGTTAAGGGTAAAGATTTCAACCGAAATCTTTGAACAATTCGTGGTGAGGTGACACACAATACGTATCAAGTAAGTAAGAACACTTGGTGAAAAAAAAGCCAAGAGAGTTTTGCCACCTAGTGTGCCAAATGGACGACGCGTCTCTTCAAAAGTTACTTAAAATTAGTTTGATAATAAATTAATTGTAATTGCTCTTGTGTTTACATTTAATTGAAGCTTTGAAGGAAAGTAATTAAGTTATATTAAAGCTATTTTAAAGAATAGTTAAGTTTATAATTTTTATTTTATAAAGCATGTAACTGCTCAATGTTTAAATCTAAAGAAAATATTACTAGAAAATAGAACTATACTTGCTAATTCTTCTTTCAAATGTTTAATACTTGTAAAGGTATTCATTTGACCTACAATGCGAAGAGACGCGGACGTCAGGGCCGCGGTAGCATGATCGGTCAGTGAATTCGCCCGGATAGCGAAGTGTGGGTTCGAGTCCCGTCTGCTGCCTGGTCCGCGTATAGTTAGGTTGTTATCACTGCGCTATATAATGAATTTTCAACTGTTAGCAAATATGAAAGTTACACGAAGATATCTCCACCCAAACGCAAGCAGGTTCCGATCGCAGGAACACATCCTGTCGATCGGATTGTTTTCATTCCCTACAAATTATTGTAATTTATTCAAAAAGTATTGCCCCATTTGCTGCAGTCGTTCGGAAGTTATGCACGTGAATATAACGTTACGGTGATCCTTTTTATTATTACAAGCTTTTATTTAACTTGCTATGTATGTTTGTTACGGTCAAATCTTACAACTCAATTTTAAAGCACTTGCTCTCAACCGATTAAGCTGAAATTTGATATGCTCGTTCAATTCGGATGACAATAATAACAGTGAGACGTCATTCTAAATCCAGTATGGCGGCATACCCAAAATGGCGGACCAATAATTTTTAATGCATTCCTACAATATGGGTATCAAATTAAAGGGCTTGCTGAGAGTAACTCGAAAAAAATGTGACGTCACTCTCAATCCAATATGGCGGACTTCTAAAATTTGAAAATCTATTTAGAAACAGATATCTTTAACTAATTTAGTTGAAATTTTCTTTTTTTCTTTTTAGCGCATTTGAATACAAGCTTGTTTTTAAAAAGGTTTTTTTTAACCTTAATTTTATTTATTTAAAAATAAAATCGGCCGTCAGGGCCGCGGTAGCATAATTGGTCAGAGCCGCGGAAGCATAATTGGTCAGTGCATTCGCCCGGATTGCGAAGGGTATGGGTTCGAGTCCCGTTTGCTGCCTGGTCCGCGTAGATTTTTTTTCTAGTTATATTTTCTTTAGATTTAAATATTAAGCAGTTACATGCTTAAAAAATAAAAGTTAAAAAAATGAAAATATAATAAAATGTTGTTTTTAAATAATATGTTATGTGACAATGACGGTTAAATTATTGAATTGTGATGTGCGACGAACTGTGACGCATCATTCAAACTTTAGTGGCTTTTCGACGTGTTCTTAATATCGGACTTTTTTTTATTTCTAAAATAATGTATTGCTAACATATACCTTGATTTTTACGAGTCCCAGATATTTCGGCACTGTTGCAAACGTCACGTCGTTGTCCTTTTATTTCTTTATTAAAACCCAAAATAAACCTAGAAGATACTTTCTGACTGTAAGAGCGGTACGAAGTTAGCCGGGTTAGGTAGTTATAAATAAATTAATATTCACAATGAATCGTTAAAAACAAAAAGATTCCTTTCATTAACACACCGTTAATAATATACGTGGAATACTTTTCCAAGGTAATGATATTAAGTATAAACAATCGGTACATTATAATTATCAACGTTATCGTAATCGGCAAATTACTACGATATCAAATTGCTATATACAATTGTTTAATATACATAATGTCTGTTTAGTAATTTAAATTACATAAATGCGACCAAGGATCAATGCATTTTTTCTTAGATTCGCCTAGTGTTTGTAATAGTTTCACCTATCTTCGGGTGGCATTGAAGTATTGTTGCTGTTAATAAGACACTCCTCACATGATGAAATTCACTATAATAGGGGTGAAGACGGGGTACAGTAAACGAAATCCTATATAGTCCGTCAGTTAGATGATCAAAAAATAATGGACACGTATTTTTTCTTTGGACAATGAACCAAAAAATGACAAAGTTATAGCGCGTCAAAGTTTGGGAGTAGAGGCTCGTGACGTCACTTTTGAGTGAATTTTCACTTATAAGTGTACTCAAACGTGACGTCATGCGACTTTTCAAATCAATATATCTCTGCAATGTTTATATTATGTGAAAAAAGAAAAAATACGTGTCCAATACTTTTTGCTAATCTACCTGATAAACGAAGAAAAAAAAATTGTCATCATCCCTATTGTGATAGAATTAGAGGGACCCTTTTTTATGTCTGGAAAATAGTTTACGCATTCTCCGCTCATCGGGAGAAGCAAAGCGGAGTTATCCGGGACTCCTGGACCCCACTCATTTCACCTAGTATGGTGATTCGATGAAATGAGCAGGGTCCTACCTAACCGTAAAAAACACACAATAATCCTGCACCTGTCCATCATCATCACCATCATCAGCCTATTAATGTCCCCACTGCTGGGGCACAGGCCTTCTCTTTGGATGGAATAGGGAGATTGGGCCATGACCCACCACGCGGGCCCAGTGCGAATTGGTGGGTGCTATCGACTACAGACACAGCCGGGACCAACGGCTTAACGTGCCTTCCGAAGCACGGAGGAGTTCGAGATAGTAATTTTTGGTCACCCATCCAATGACCGACCATTGCGAAAGTTGCTTAAGTTCAACGATCGCAGCCGAACGCGCTAACCACTTGCGCCATCGAGCTCCTCACATATTCCGAGGATCGCGGGCATGGCCCAATCTCCCTATTACATCCATAGGGAAGGTCTGTGCCCCAGCAGTGGGTACATTAATAGGCTGATGATGATGATAAATATGTACCCTACTATGTGAAATTCTACCAACCTAACTCATAGCAAGTACAAGGAGAATTTACAGATCAACTCTCAATTATACTACTAGACAGAAACTTTTGACAATGTATTTGAAACTTACTCCATCACCTTGGTGAGCACAAAAAACACTTTGATATAAAAAAATATAAAAACGAAATAACAGTTTAACACTCAAATGTTAGCAGAGCTACTTGCCGCTGCAACTATACTATTAAACTGAGCTGTTTCTGCAATTTTTAATATAAGTATACTTAATATTTCTTTTAAACATTATTAATAAACAAAAATGTGACGTAGGTATGTAGGTACGTAAGTATATAATTTAATGGTTATATAAAAATAAAGACTTCTTATTAGACACAGCTAATTATTTCTGGTCTTGATAACACTGAAACGAGATAACTGTTATAAGTCTCATATTGCTAAAGTGGAACTTTTTATTAGCTGCAGTAAAATGACGTTTTGTGGGTTACCGCTTTTTGAAGAAAAATAAATAGGGATGTAGCTAAGTGAGTAAGTGGATCATTCAATAAATGAATGATCAGTTTGGTTTTGTTTTAGAGATTTATTATTAAGTTGTAATGTATTTTTTTATTCTATTATTATTACTATAGTATAGGATTGATCTTTTTCAGTGGAAGTATAGGGACGTATATCCAAAATGAAACAAAAATATCATAACAATATTATTTAAATACTATTATTATTTTTCAATCATTTTCGGAATCACTATAGCTTTCGCTTTCGGTCACACTAATGACAGTCTTTTATTTATATGAATAATAAATAGAATTAAGTATGAACATTATGAGTTAGTTATGAAACGATTAGATTTTCTGTGAACCCAATCACATCCCTATTATAATTAGACGGTTAACATTATTTTACGGAATGACATTTTGAAACGTCATTTTACTGCAGCTAATAAAATGTCGAAGTATAAGTGAAATGCGCTTGCAATGTCAGTTCGTCGTAAATAGGGTATTTGACAAGTTTTAAAAAACGATCTCACGTTATTGAATAATGTTTAAGGAGTCCGTAAAAAGTGGATATTCATCATTCTGTTGTGTATTTCAGTAAAAACAACCGAATCAAAAACTCCATTTACAAGTTGCCGCGAAAACGTTTCTCTGGACAATATGGCGTCTTACTAGTGTGTGACGTCACGCGACTGTTATTAAAACGTCAAACGATACAGTGTAATTTCACTTTAACCGGAAGTTTACTTGCGTGTGACGTCATTTTAGGCTCCGCCAATCCCAAGCGTTTTGGGTCACGTGACAATAGATAAGAAAACTATTATCTTTTTCGTGGGTTTTTAGTAAAGTCATGAATATTTTTTTTGTAAAAATAGTAAAAACCCCTGCCAGTATTCATTCTAAACACAGATGCTAACAATTGACACTTTATTTTTAATACTGTCAAATACCCTATTATAAGTATTCCTATTTGGTGTTTTGTAAATTTGACTTTAGTCTTCTCTTTCATTATGATAAGGATATTATGCTACTGTTGTCCAATTGGTTAACAATGCTACACAGAATACAACCCCGGTGCAACAAATGTGAAATTTGACAAAAGTTTCGTAGATTTTATGTCAAAATTTAAACGACAGAGTGAAAAGCTGTACTTCGAGCGTAGGTTTGGAACGGTGCCCCCTAGCGAGTTTTAAAAAAATGGCCTAGGAGATTTCTTCAAGATCGGCAAAAAAATATTCAAATATATAGCACTTCATGTAGTTATTTGTGTTTGCTTTTCGTTAACTTGGGCTATCTTTATAAAGCATGATAAAGACAGTCTGTTGGCAAGTTTTCAATTTTTAATTCTATTGGAGCGCTTGTCTCTGTAATATTACTATTCAAGTTATTCTGCCATTTTTATTATATGAATATGCACATAAACGCAGTTAACGTACATGCGTAAAAGACAAAACTGTAATTACGACACTCGCACATAAACAATGACACAACACAGCCAAATCCTGCACACATATTACTAGCGGCCCGCCCTCGCTTCGCTTCGGTGTAGAGCTGAAGTGTAGACTACAGTTTTTGTTCTCAGGCTTGTATTAAACACAATGACATTCATCTATGATTTTTCCTATACCTGCATGCAGTCTCAGCCCCATCGGTTTAAAATTGACAAAGTTTCATTCCCTATTTTATCCCCTTGGGGGTAAAATTGATCAAAATCCTTTCTTAGCGGATGCCTACGTCATAACATCTACCTGCATGCCAAATTTCAGCCCGATCCGTCTAGTGGTTTGGGCTGTGCGTTGATAGATCACTATGTCAGTCAGTCACCTTTGAGTTTTATATACAGAGATATCGTTTGTGCGACCAAATCCATAGAGGGAAAAGCTGTGTAGCTGTGTATGCCTAGGTGCATCGGCCGTGTTTCTCTATGCCTCCATCTTAAGCCGAGTCTCCAGCAAAAGTTTTTTGAAAACATTCAACAAACATAAAATTTTGTTTCTGAAACGTGTTCTCTAAACACGCCGTCTACAGCTCACGTGGCTGTCGTACTCAGCATACAATCCAGGTCCAACAAATGTCAAATTTGACAAATGTTTCGTTTATGTCAAAATTTAAACGACAGAGTGAAAAGTTGCACTTCGTGCTCAGGTTTGGAACGGAGCCCCCGCTAGCGAGTTTTAAAAAGTTGGCCTATGAAACATTTAACCTGTCCCTCGAGGCCTCGACCCACACGGGGGAGATTAGTGTACGTATTTTCTATCGGGACTGGAAAGCAAAAACATTGCTGATGCACACAAAAAACAACATCTGCATACTGAAATAAAGTTTTGTGAAGCCGATTTTGTTAAATGTTGATTCGAACACAATCAAACGCGCTGGAGACCCGGCTTTACAGAACACCACTATTAATGTCCCCACTGCTGGGGCACAGGCCTTCCCTATGGATGGAATAGGGAGATTGGGCCATGACCCACCACGCGGATTGATGGGTGCTAACTGCAGATGCAACCGGGACCAACGGCTTAACGTGCATTCCGAAGCACGGAGGAATTCGAGATAATAAATTTTTGGTCACTCATCCAATGACCGACCACTGCGAAAGTTGCTTAACTTCAACGATCGTAGCCGAACGCGCTAACCAGTTACGCCATCAAGCTCCTTAACTGGCGCCATACAGTCGATAAATTGTTTTTATATATACCAATATCAATGATCATAGGAGGATTCTTCAAAAGAGTCAAAAATATTCAAAGGAAACGCTCTTACGGAGAAATACTTACATAATACATAAACCCGGAAATCATAACTCTACCTTTTGCAACAGTCATATAATTGTTTTTTACAATCTATTCAAGAGAGTCAGCAGCGCAAATAATGCTACTTCTTTTACTAGATACAGCAATTAGCATAGGAGATAAAAATCTTAATATACCTACACAAAACAATTTAGTCAATATAAACTGGCTAATGCGATTCTGGTTGCGGATAACGTTTCTCGGTTTCTCTAAAAGTCTTTAAAATAGTTTTTGAAGTGAAAACTTCTTTAGGCGCGTTGGGCAATTTTTGAGTTGTGAAAAAACCATTGAACTAGTGACATTGACTCAGCGTTGTAAGTAATGTCTTTGTCCTGCAACAAATGCAAGAGGTCTTTATTTCCAATCCGACAGGCATACATTTTTTTTATAAGAAAGTTTTACTAGAAATATCTCCACTCAATTTTTACTAGAAATGTCTGCTGTCTGTAGTTTTTTCTAGTTCAAGAAAATTTTGACATTTAGCAGTTTAAATGATAAAATATAAATATAAAAATAAATTTATATTTAAACAAAAAACTAAGCTTGTCTTGCTTTGCTTAGTTTTTTGACTTCTGTTTTTTTTTTAATTATTTTTTGTTTAACAACATTTTAGTTAGTTTATTTTATTTTATTTTGAGATTTGAGTTTTCACGTCTGTTGGCACTCCCGGAGTGATACCGATATTTGTTTTTTAAACGAAGGCAATATTGCGTTTTACCATTATTATCCTGTAATATAAGGTAGCTTATATCACTGATTTATGAAATAGATGGTCTAAATCGCAACAAACCGCGAAAGCAAAAATCATCTGTTTGTTTTCTTCACATCTAAAAGGGCCTATTCATAACGGTACTTTGTCATATCACTCGCGTTTCCAGCATTTGTTATTAAAATACAGCATCATCATCATCAACAGCCTATCTTAGTCCACTGCTGGACATAGGCCTCTCCAAATGCACGCCACTCAGATCGGTCTTGGGCTACTCGCATCCAGCTCCTGCCAGCCACCAGCCAGCCATATGGAATGCCATATGCCAAAATTTCACATTCTTACCTAGTTTCAATTTTGAGATAGTCACAAATATGGTCTAAAAATAACAACTTTGTCGCCCCCCCCCCCCCCCCCCCCCCCCCATTTCTTTGTTATTAAAAATAAAAACATTATTTTCATATCCTACTCAACGAGCTTTAGACAATAATTGTTCAACCTAACGATTCTGTATATTATTTAATACAGGGAAAAAACAGCCCTTGCTGAGTTTCTTGTTGTCAGTTCTAGTACAAGGTCTCCCGCCGCAGGTTTACGCACCGATGGTGTAGTTTCTAGACATTCATGAGTGCTTGTAACAGCCTAAACTATTTTTTCATTTGAATCGAAATAATTATCAGTGGCATTTAAAATGTCAAATGGAGAGACCTCGGCCCTCGTTCTCCACCTTGCTGCTAATCGGCGGCACCTCGTGTTTATCGATGTGATAAGCGATAGTAAATCGGTGAACAGTGGGTGCGATTGTCAACACGCGGCTGGATGTACGGACATTGCACCTGTGCCGAGTTTAATGACCTAATTTTCGACCTTGCCGAAGGATTCTATATCAGAGGTTATATTTTTTTTTATCCACAGAGGTTGATTTCAAAATTTCTTTTGCTTTGCGTAATTTGCAGAATAGTATAGCATAATTTTATTGTAACTCTGAGGAGGCGACGTAGAAAACCGGAGACACAGAAGCGGAGGTGAGCAGACTCAAAGCTATTAACCAATATCTAGCTGAAAATTCTTCTAGTGTCGGAGCCTAAAGTCACAGGAGAAATTAAAGCAACTAGACTTCGCTAACGCCGGCATGTAGAAAGATTGGGAGAGAATCGGGCCATGAAAAGAGCATATTATCTGGGACGACGACCGGTTGGACATCCCGATATAGCTGGAGCGTCGGCGCTGGATGCCGACTACTGGCGGGACCTAGCCCAGCGTCGCAGAGAATGGCGTCATCTTGCGTCAAAGGCCAAAATTCATTACAGGTCGCGGCGCGTAACTCTAGCGCTGAACAAAACGCAGAGGGGATAGCTGCGCATGGGAACGACTGGAGAGCCAATCGGCGCAACGCACGCTCACCCGCGCACCTCGTTTCCCCCTAAGACATCCTAATTTTATCTTCTGCGCATCAAAGAGTTTCGTGACGCGACTTACACGAATCGTTGCGCCGCAGAAGTACATAATAGGGATGATGACTAATTTTTTTTTCTTCGTTTATCGGGTAGATTATCAAAAAGTATTGGACACGTATTTTTTCTTTTTTCACATATTATAAGCATTGCAGAGATATATTGATTTGAAAAGTCGAATGACGTCACGTTTGAGTACACTTATAAGGGAAAATTCACTCAAAAGTGACGTCACGAGCCCCTACTCCCAAACTTTGACGTGCTATAACTTTGTCATTTTTTGGTTGATTGCCCAAAGAAAAAATACGTGTCCATTATTTTTCGATCATCTAACTGACGGACTCAATAGAATTTCGTTTACTGTACCCCGTCATCACCCCTATTGTAAGAAAATAGCTCAAAATACATTGTGTGATGATAAATACAACCTTATGGTGATCTTAGGTTATAATATAAAAGTATTATATCATGCGTCCGCGTCGTCCGACAGAGACGTCAATCTAGGTAAAATTCACAAGCTATAACGTCAACAATGGAAAATATTAAACAAAAGCTCCTCTATTGATGGTCGTACGTAAACAGAGCTCTGTTAATTGGTATTGAAAGCAGAAATATCGTAATTAACATTTGTTACGCTAGCAAAATTCGATACAGTGTCGACTGTCGAGTGTCTTGTTTAACAACAATCAAACTATGAACATTTAAAAGACAAGCGATATGCGTATAAATCATTGCTTATCGTTGTAGAATATCTAACAATTTTACAGAAACAATATAACGATTTAAAATGTCGTGTTCTGTAATGATGATAATGATATAAGTGTGAAGTGATTCAAATGTATAAATTTACACACGTGCTGCAAGATTTCTTATATCCGTGAAACCCAGGAACCTAATTTTCTATATATTTTTTTTAATGTGTAGGTTTCACCACCACCACCTTTTCCTCTTGCTTTCTTGCAATTTGATCGATTTCGTGAAATAAGACGGAAGTTTGTAACAGGAAGTCAGGGAAGCGCGCGCTATTGATTTCAGAATAATGTTTTAAAATTTCTTGTTAAAAGAATAAACATTATTTATAAAATGCAAAGTTACTTAATATATAACGCAAGTTATATTTGCGCAGTAAATATTATATGGGCATGTTTTGATTGACGCTTAAGTTAGACTAGCAAACCAGTGAACAAAATGTTCACCAAAACCTGATTAAAAAAAATGTATTTAATTGAGAACTTCGGAGATTTTGTATGGTTTCGTTTGAAATTCGTGATTTCTCGAAAATCGGAAGTGCGGAAGTGTTACTCAAATCCGGTTTGTAGTCTTATCAGACTATTCTTAACTTATAACTTAAATATTCTATTTATCTATCTCTTAAGGTTTGGCCGCTGAAACAGCACCACAGACAGACAGACGGACGGACTTGTCTAATAGATATGAGATGCTTCACGTCATATTCCTTACTCGGGAGAACTTGAAGGCCTTGACCAATGTTCAGTTTCATTGTTTTAATTCGATGCAAAATTTTGGTATACGATAAACTAAGCATTAACTCTAAAGAAAAAAATCCACGCGGAGACTTGAACCGGCACCCTCTGCTAAATCTAGCAGTTAAATACTTAAAGGAGGAGCTCGATGGCGCAGGTGGTTAGCGCGATCGGCTGCGATCGTTGTAGTTAAGCAACTTTCGCAGTGGTCGGTCATTGGATGGGTGACGAAAAATTTCTATTTCGACTTCCTCCGTGCTTCGGAAGGCACGTTAAGCCGTTGGTCCCGGCTGCATCTGCAGTCGTTAGCACCCGCCAATCCGCACTGGGCCCGAGTGGTGGGTCGTGGCTCGATCTCCCTATTCCCTCCATAAGGAAGGCCTGTGCCCCAGCAGTGGGGACATTAAGAGGCTGATGATGATGATGCGATACATAAAAAAAGTAAAAATATAACTATAATTGCTATTTCTCCTTTCAAATGTTTAATACTTGTTAAGGTATTCATATGACATTGTGGGTTACCACAATGCGAAAAGATGGCGCTGCCTTGCAGCCTAACATATACTAGAGAAAAATCGACGCAGCCATTAGGGCCGCGGTAGCATAGGTCAGTGCATCCGCCCGAATAGCGGAGGGCTGGTTCGAGTCCTGTCTGCTGGTCCGCGTGATTTTTTTTCTAGTAAATATATCATAATATTTAAACAAATAGCAGTTCAATGCTTAAAAAATAAAAATGTAACTAAGCATTCTGCTAAGTAATTTGGACATTGTATATGGATGCAAAAAGGGTACAGATCGACATGTCGATGATAGTTTACCGATAATAAATCATAATCATAATCATTTATTCAGTTTAGGCTGTTACATTGGCTCATATGAATGTCTAGAAGCTACGCCATCGGTTCGTAAATCTGAATCTCATAAAATGATTTTTAAATATTCAGTTTAGGCTGTTACAAGCACATATGAATGTCTAGAAGCTACGCCATCGGTTCGGAAATCTGAATCTCATAAAATGATTTTTAAATATTCAGTTTAGGCTGTTACAATCATATATGAATGTCTAGAAGCTACGCCATCGGTTCGTAAATCTGAATCTCATAAAATGATTTTTAAATATTCAGTTTAGGCTGTTACAAGCACATATGAATGTCTAGAAGCTACGCCATCGGTTCGGAAATCTGAATCTCATAAAATGATTTTTAAATATTCAGTTTAGGCTGTTACAATCATATATGAATGTCTAGAAGCTACGCCATCGGTTCGTAAATCTGAATCTCATAAAATGATTTTTAAATGATTTAACAGGTAGAAAAAAACAGCCCTTCCTGAGTTTCTTGCCGGTTCTTCTCAGTACAAGGTCTCCCGCCGTAGATTTACGAATCGATGGCGTAGCTTCCAGACATTCATATGTGCTTGTAACAGCCTAAACTGAATAAATGATTTTGATTATAAATCAAATATTAGCTGAGTATACATATTTTTTTTATCGTAGATTTTTTAGGCAAACAACTCTCACACTAGTCAATAATATTGTATATTTACACGTAAAATACATTACAAAAGCCTCGTAAAACTAGATTGTATGAAGTGTGTCGCCTTTTATCCTGAGATTGCCGTGATACGCGTATGGGTTATTGAGATAGCATCACAAAAATTAATACTGAAATTATCATCTAGCAACTAGTTATCAGTTAGGAACCTACTTAATTGAAATCGCCAAGACAACTTTCCAACTTTAAGTCTTACCTCTCTCTTGTCTCTCTCTTTGTATATATCTATTACATCTATTATTCATTATTTATTTTACCATACCTGCTACACCTCCCCCCCCTCTTGTTCCTCTTATTTATTTATTTCACTGTCATGGGTTGCCTGGAAGAGATTGCTGTTTAGCAATAAGGCCGCCTATTGTGTACATTTTCACTGTCATGTTTCATGTCTTGTATGTCCTGTGAGGTGTATGTCAATAAAGAATATTATTATTATTATTATTATTTAACCGGAAGTTTACTTGCGTGTGACGTCATTTTAGGCTCCGCCAATCCCAAGCGTTTTGGGTCACGTGACAATAGATAAGAAAATTATTATCTTTTTCGTGGGTTTTTAGTAATATTATGAATATTTTTTTTTTTTGTAAAAATAGTAAAAACCCTTGCCAATATTCATTCTAAACACAGATGCCAACAATTAGCACTATATTTTTAACATTGTCAAATACTCTATTGGCGAATGCCTCTAGAGGTATTCCAGGCGGATGGCATCTCCCCACGGGGGGAGTTTCCTCTCCGTCTGGAGCCTCTAGACCACTCGAACCTAAGGGGGTATACCCTGTATGATGCAATACAACCCTAATGATTGCAAACATCGTGGCATCGAGTTTCATTATTCCCTGGAACGAATGCACATAGACACCAAACTATTTGTCAACGGTGTCCTGTTCAGTCAGTATGTAATCTGACACTTTCTTTGCGTGCACAAATTCTGATAATGACTTAATGGTCTACTTTGTCCAACGCATGAGTAAAACAAGGCGTAGTTGGAACTTGCATTCATCTTATGGCGAAAGAAAAGATCTCTGTCTGGTCTTAATCATAACAACCTTGTACCAATAATGGCTAAACTGTACTTCCAGGGCCCAAGTGGTGATACTTCACACTAGGTTAGGTTAGGTTAGTGTTGTGACCATAACGCGCGAGCCGAGCGAGCAAAGCGAGCATGCCGCGGCAGCGGCCGGCGAAGCGCCAGAAAAAAAATCTGTTAAAAAGACCTTTTCTACAAAAAAAAATCAAGTATCACCTTTTGGGCCCTGGAAGTACAGTTTTATCCCAATAATATTGTCAGAACACAACCAATCAAGGGGTGACCGACGACCTTTCGACCCGACTTCACATGACAATTATATTTTGGGTCACCCTTTCGCAGTCCTTATTCTTCGCAAAAGTTGACTCAACTTCGGCAAAGCGGACGCAGATTAATTGAAAACCAAAAAAACTCACAGCAGTAGCGGCTTCTTGTCTTCAGTCATTTCAAACACAAGCTTCTTCTCACCAGCACCTTATAGTACAGTCAAGAAGGTCTTACAAGTAACACTGATCACAACCCACACAGATACAGCAACTTCCGAGTTTCGCTGATGCAAAAACAAATGAAGCCGGCAGACTACCGCTTCGCGAGATTAGACTACGTCAAAACAAATGAGTACGGCAGACTACTGCGAGATTAGGGTATGTTAAAACAAATGAAGACGGCAGAGTACTGTCCTGCAAGATGCAAATGGAGACTAGGTATCCTATACGCGGAAGTGAGGTGAGCGCGTCGACAAGGCAACGCAACCGACTAAGTATGTACTACGACGAAGACTGTATCGGTTCGTTATCAGCTATCACGCATTGCTTACTACCCCGCCGCTCCTTAGTCACAATAAACTAGATAACGCGTACAAATACCGCTGTGCCGGGCTGATATGTCACCAATTAAATATACCCTCGAAGTGCGCAAGAATCAGTCGGAGCTAGGGTTACCAGATGATAAAATCAAAAGTCCGGAGAAAAAGCTTGATTTCCATTGAAAAATACTGAGATTTTTTACAGTCTGAGAATTTTCTCTCAAACCGTACTTAAGAATTTAAAAAAGTCGTAATATTATCGTTTATACTCTGCTTATACTTTTAAATCAATATAATTTGGAGAGCTTAACATTTGGGGCATTATATGAATCCATAATTAAAGAAAACAACCTTACTTAAAAATGTATCTTCACATATTAAGTATGATAAAACTGATTAAGTTAAGATTAACTTGGATAATAAAGTACTGATTTTAATTGTGCAATTATTACCAAAAGAAGATTATTTTTAGTTTGTTTAACGTTTTATTAAATAGATCTTTAAAACGTAAGGTGTATTTTATTGGAAATTCAAAAAATCCTGAGATTTCACGAGATTAGCAAAATCCAGCCGCAATCCTGAGAAGAGTCCAGAAATCCTGAAATCTCAGGACAAATCCTGAGATATGGTAACCCTTGTCGGAGCACAAACATGGCAGTGCGCATGCACTGCTTACCGTTTCAGATCAAATTGCGTTCCGCGAACTAACAACTACACTTATGCAGTGTATGCAAAATAGTTTATCAAATTTTACAACCTAATTTTACGACCTCCGTGGCCGAGTGGTTTGTACGCAGGGTTTCATGGTGTCGCCTACTCGAGAGGTCCCGGGTTCGAATCCCGGTGGGGGGCAGATGTTTGTGTGATGAATACGAGCATTTGTACTCCAGTCCTGGATGTTTTATATGTATTTCTATATAAATATACTTATATATGTACTGTATATGTATTCTTATCCGTTACCCTAGTATCCCATAACACAAGCCTTACAGTGCTTACTTTGGGGCTAGGCTAATTGGTGTGAGTGTTGGAAATATTTATTTATTATTATTTATTGAAGCAATTTGTTTCTTATAATTTTAGTTTTTTAAGCATGTAACTGCTTGATGTTTAAATCTAAAGAAAATATAACTAGAAAACATCCCACGCGGACCAGGCAGCGGACGGTACTCGAACCCGCACCCTTCGCTATCCGGGCGAATGCACCGACCAATTATGCTACCGCGGCCCTGACGGCCGCGTCGAAACTTTTCTAACCATTCTTAATTTATTTCTTTTCTATTTTGTTTACTATTAACGTTTTTTGTATTATAATAGGGGTGATGACGGGGTACAAATTCTATTTAGTCCGTCAGTTAGATGATCAAAAAATAATGGACACGTATTTTTTCTTTGGGCAATCAACCAAAAAATTACAAAGTTATAGCGCGTCAAAGTTTGGGAGTAGGGGCTCGTGACGTCACTTTTGAGTGAATTTTCACTTATAAGTGTACTCAAACGTGACGTCATGCGACTTTTCAAATCAATATATCTCTGCAATGTTTATATTATGAGAAAAAAGAAAAAATACGTGTCCAATACTTTTTGATAATCTACCTGATAAACGAAGAATAAAAAATTAGTCATCATCCCTATTATTTTGGTCAAATTTAATTAGTGTCATGATTTATTTTAATGTGTTAGTATGTTAATACCATATTAAAATTTAATTAGTCTGCTTTGATTCTTCCTTCTAAATGACAAACCTCAAAAAACCTCATTTATTAATAAGTATTAATACGGTAACTTAATGCTGATGCTCGTTACTTGAAGAAGAAGTGAAACTTCTTTTCGGACGATTTTTCCATTTAGACCCCCTAAATGGAAAAATCCTATGGAAATATGAAACGGAAATGCGTCACGAGCGTCACACGACTATATCTTTCTCTATCTATATTATATAAAACTCAAAGGCGACTGACTGACATAGTGATCTATCAACGCACAGCCCAAACCACTGGACGGATCGGGCTGAAATTTGGCATGCAGGTAGATGTTATGACGTAGGCATCCGCTAAGAAAGGATTTTGATCAATTCTACCTCCAAGGGGATAAAATAGGGAATGAAAGTTTGTATGAAACTTTGTCAATTTTAAATCAATCGGGCTGAGACTTTGCATGCAGGTATAAGAAGAATCATAGCTGAATGTCATTGTCATAATACAAGCCTGAGAACAAAAACTGTAGTCTACACTTCAGCTCTACACCGAAGCGAAGCGAGGGCGGGCCGCTAGTTTGCTATAAAACGTTTTTTATTTTAAATCTCTAACTTCTACGGTTCAGAAAATCGAAATGTGATACTCAGTTTTGCAGGCGGGCAATCGCCTAGAGAGATTTCTATGGCTATCGCTTTCGGTTTCATTTTGTTTTTCTGGCATTCTAAGGTTTTCAACTACCTTAAACTCATTTTATATCAGTTTAGTTATTACCCATGCAAAAGAAAAAGAAGATCGCGAGTCATTTGAAAACTTTCGGTGGTCAGAAATAACAAAATGAAATCGTAAACGATAGGAATAGCTATAGCAATCCCGTTAGGCGAATAGCCCCCAGGTCAGTATAGCTTAAACTTTGACAGCGATCAATTGACGTGAATAAATTTGTTTTTATTTGGACCATATAGTATCTGTCCATACTTATAGTAAAACGAAATTAACTTAAATAGTTATATTTTTATTTTTTTAAGCATTTAAAAAAATAAAAACTACTAGTTCTAGTTTTAGTTAAGCATGCTTAAAAATAAAATAAAAACATAACTGTAATTGCTATTAATTCTTTCAGAGAAAGTATTCATTTGACATTGTGGGTTACCTACAATGCGAAGAGATGGCGCTGCCTTGCATTAAGGCTAGGAAAATTTCGACGCGGCCATCAGGGCCGTGGTAGCATAATTGGTACTCCCGTCCGCTGCCTGGTCTTTATTTATTGACGTTTCGTAGCCTTTACAGGCTTCGTCGTCAGAATAAAACTTTTATTTAATTTGTCGAGCTACCTTCGAAAGACTTTTATTGAGCGTTTGGTTATTTCATTGTTCGATTTTTAAGTTTTATTGTCTATGTATGAATTTATTATTTAATTTACTTAATAAAGTATTTTATTTAAAATTCTTTTTTGTAATATTTTGAGTTTATTTATTTGACCCTAACTACCGTAAACCACCACCGGTTCCAAAATTGGGAGACCTTTCTGAGAAGAACCGGCGAAACAAACTCAAGAGGGGCTTTCTATCTCCTTCTTATGTTAAATTATGCAAACAAAAAGAACTAATAGTATCTGATGGTCTTGCAGTGTGTGCTCGGGGTTGGGATTTTATCTCCTGTATAATAGGTTCCCAAGCTGGTGGTATATACCAACCATCTTTCCTATTGAAATTTGGATAGTTTTTAATCTCAATAGCCTCGCGCATCATTCGAGGAACGAACCGCCGCTCAGCTGCAAGGATCTGTGTCGTAAAAACTAGTTTTATTTAATGAGTGATGTGCGTGAAAACCTAAGAAACAAGTAACTCAAATAGTTCAATAGAACAGCATTTCAATGCTTACTTTACTTTCCACCAATATTCATTTGTTATCTGAATTGAAGCTCATTATCATTAATAGCTAACAAATATGAGTGTGATAATTGCTTACTGGTTCCCCAAATTACATTTAAACCACAGCGAAGTCACTCAGGCACTTGATCATGTTTTTTGATTTGGTCACGTCACGCGCGACTAACATAATGACTACGACAAAGGTAACCCTCGAAACAATAGTTTTAATTTAATTGAAAAAACTTGCTAATGAAAAAATCAGTGCCTAAGTAGCGTTATTTTCAAAGGTCACAAGAGCCGGACACCTTACAACAACAAGTACTTTTTTTACTATCAAACACTTCATATCGATATAGTGGGGAAGTATGCAGTGATTGAAATATTGAAGGGGGAATGAACGCGTTAAGGTGGTAGTTCACATGCCAAAACCGGGTATCCGGTATTCGGTATACGCAGAACAAATGGCTTTAAAATTAGTTTTTGGTATCGACAGCGCAGGTGGTTAGCGCGTCCGGCTGCGATCGTTTGAAGTTAAGCAACTTTCGCAGTTATTGGATAAGTGACCAAAAATCTTCTATCTCGAGTTCTTCCGTGCTTCGGAAGGCACGTTAAGCCATTGTTCCCGGCTGCATTTGCAGTCGTTAGCTCCCGCGAATCTGCACTGGGCCCGCGTAGTAGGTCATGGTCTGATATCCCTATTTCATCTATAGGGAAGGCCTGTGCCTCAGCAGTGGGGACATTAATAGGCTGATGATGATTTTGATATTTTTTTTCTATGGTACAAACCATCAATAAATTGTTTACGCTTGTTATTACAAGTGATGAAGAAAGTGAGGCTAGAAATCAAAAATAATATTTTTGTTGTTTTCATAAAATTATCACTATCACAAATCTTCAGTTCAAAGAATTATTCCTTACTAGCATCTGCCCGCGACTTCGTCCGCGTTATAGTTTTTAGAGAATCCCACAGGAACCCAATATTTTCGGGGATAAAAAGTTGCCATGCGTCAGTCTAGGTTTTAAACTTTGCGAGAGAGAAATAAACATCCACACAGACATATAAACAAACTTTCGCGTTTATAATATAAGTAGGAAAGGATTAGAAAATCTCGCTATCAAGATCGAGCTCAAGCGAATATAGCCTGCAATGAAAAACTACACATTTCTCTATTATAAGAAAATTTCAGCTAATAATAGCTATTAATATCTGCTGAAAGCTGAAATTTTCTTTTCAGAGAACAAAGATGTCACTTTCCGTACAAAAAAAACTGGATAACTATTGCACAACCAAGAGTCTTTCCAGATCGTTCTTAGATTTATGGGAGGTATAATCGGAAAAATATGAAAACCATCAAAGAAACTACTTAGGTACCATGTATATGTCACCGGCAATCTGTACAATAAATGTATTCTATACAATACCTAGGCAATGTATGGAATGCCTGGGGCGTATAGAGTACTGGCCCACCAGCAATGTGTAAAATAAACTAATTTAGCCCATATTTATCCAAAACAAACCTAACCTATCCAGTTGCTTATAAAATGGCGGTTGAATTTTATAATTCTCACCGGATGCATTACAGACCAATGAACGTTTTCACCAACTCACAGTGGTTTAGGTTAAGTTATAGTTGTGACGTAGCGCGAGTTGAGTGAGCGAGCGGACTAAACCAAATAATAGACAAATAATTATAAAAAAAAGATTTATAAAACAAGGTAAGGTCGACGCGCTATCTTCTTTTGCACACATTGCCGACTGTGCAATCAGCATTGTAAAGAATACCTAGGCAATATAAAATTAATAATATTTCATTGTAGTATTCATGACGTTTTTGGCTTTCTATACATTGTCTAAGTATTGGATAGAATACCTAATTGTACAGATTGCCGGTAACCGGATATATACAAAATAATAAATGAAATGGGAAACACTGTTCTAAAAATCACCAACGCAACTAGCACGTGTGTAAAGGCATTTAGTTTCTCTCTAATCGAGACCGGAACTCTTTTATCTAGTGTAAACATTAGCACATCGAGTAAATAAAATGCTAATAGACAATAATATTATGAAGTATCAACTACGAGTATGATCTCACGCGATGGATAGAACTTTGATCAGTCAATTAATGTAAGTACTGAATTATATTAAAAATTGACACAAATATAATTCAATATTCGAATTAAGCAAAACCTATACTACATAGTTACTTATATAGAAATTATTATGGAAAATATATTTAAATGATGAATTTACGCATAATAAGGAATGCAATACTCTATGCACAGAATATTGTTATTAATATTATTATATATAAAGTTGATGATTATCTAAATGATCATAATGCATGGACATAGTGTTTCTTGTAATTTGTTATTTGATGGGTATTAGTCATTTTTCATAACAGTATTATTGTACCTATCTAATGCCGCTTCCTATAGACTAAATATAATGTTAACTATAAAATTTATTGTAACTATATATTTATATTCTAAATGATGTAATGGAAGGTGACTTCAGACGTATCTCTGAAGTCATTTTTCAACTTGACGACTCTGTATATAACAATATAGGGAGAAAAAAACAGCCCTTGCTGAGTTTCTTGCCGGTTCTTCTCAGTGCAAGGTCTCCCGCCGTAGTTCTGCGAACCGATGGCGTAGCTTCTTGACCTTCACAAGTGCTTGTAACAGCCTAGACTGAATAAATGACTTTTCATTTCATTTCATTGTATCGAGTAATTGTCACATTACTTGTATGAAGCTCGCTTTAACCGTATAATTTACTTTTTTTTTTCTCGGTATATAGCAGTTTTATAGCAGCAACAGAAATACATATTGATACTGTCTGTCAACTATAACGGTGTATGAGACACAACCCGGTGACGAACATATATAGCGGAGGCAAACCCCTCGTTTCCACCAAGAAACAAGTCATTCATGTAGTAGTTTTTAAAAAAACTTGAAGAATACTTTTTACGGCTGTTTAAAACATAATTTAGTTTACACTGCATAGACAACTAGTATCTTACAATATGATATAAATAAATCACTTATTTACTTCACATATTTTGTTTATACTACAAGTTCGATGCAAGTATTGTATATAGTCCAGTCAATGAAAGCTTAACTTTGCCATTTTGAGATGATCACCTGCAAATGTAGAAAATTAAATTTCCTACAAAAAACGGTGTCAACATATTTTCGCGTACCTCCCAGTTTTTGCACAAAATGCATTTAAAAATGCAAAATTTAAAAAATATATACATATATTGTTAAACGTTTTTTTCCATTTTAAAACTATTGTTATATATATGTTTATTATAAGTTATTATAGCTTCTAATTGAAACTGATTTTATCATTTATTTAAATAAATAGTTTCTTCGATGTCATTAAGTATTTTTTTTCATATTTTTTGCAGTTTGATCTGTCGTATCTGCTAAATTTTTACATGTTAACCATATTTTTATATAGTCACAAACTTGGTTTTTAGCTTATTTTGAAGATTAATTAATGCTTTATAAAAACGACCTGAATGTCCATTATCGTATCTCGAATAGTTTATGTTATATTTTTTTTTTTTTAGTATTTTGATATATATGGCTGTTTTTGTTATTTTTTTTAGCTCTAGAAAAAAAATATAACGGTACTTAGAATTTGTTTATAACAAATTGTTAAGTTAACAAACAATGAAATTATTGATAAAAAATTATTTTTTTTTCTATTTACCTATGAAGAAATGCCAATTATGATTTTTAAAGAGAAAATCATTCCTTAACTAATTATTTAAACAATCGAAATATAAAAAAAACGATTATAAACAATAAAAAAAATTACTTAAGAAAATTTTTTTTTTAAAAATCATTATTTTGCCAAGACAACATATAGGTAAAAAAAAAATCTTTAAATATTAAACTTGTCTATTTGCTTATAAACAATTTTTTAACAAATGATGTAAATTTTTTTTTTCCGATGTTACTTAATGCCATTGTTGGATAAGAAAGTAGCAATAATATAACATTTGTTTAAAAAAATTTTTTTAATAACATTTCTTAGACTTTTCATTTTTTGTTAACTTTAAAAAATTGTTATAAACAAAATAATTAACTTTAATAAACTTTTATCGCGGGATCTTGTTAAGTATATATATAAGAAGAGCTCCACAGAGCCAAAAATTTATAGGTTTATTATTTAAATTTTTATGTCGTCATTTATGAAAACGGAGATAGGAAAAAAATTCGTTAGTTTACAATTGCATAACTTTTTGAAAAATTAATTTTAAAAAAAATTTCCAACGGGAATATATTCTTTCAAGTATCTGGATGACACCATAATTTATTTAAATTTTTAAATTCATATTAGTTACTATAAAAAAATTATTTTATGTAAGAAACTGTCTTTAACGGCAGTGCGCCCATGCCGTAATGGCTGCGCGGAGACCTATTTTCAGCGTTAAATTGAAATTATAAATAATAGAGGTAGAGTTCCGGGAGCTGGGACTTTTTTTTCGGAAATTTCCTCCTCTTTAAGGACCTTTTTTCCAAATATCGTAAATATTAATAGTTTATGAGTTATTAACAAAAACGTAAATACCTCTTTTTTTCATCTTATTTTGTTAATAACAATTGCAATTTTTTACGTGCAGTAAAATCCTCAAAACTCATTTTTCTAGAGGTCGTTCCGAATCCAATGAGCTATTGCTCATATTTTTAGGAGCTTTATCTCTATTTTTCACGTTTTTGAACTTGTTGACTGGACTATATTGAAAATATATGTTTCAAACGCAAATTTTGCGCTGAACACCATGAAATAAAAAAAAATGTTAAAATTAAATTATCATATAATAAAATTGAAATAATTTTTTTGCCAAGATTATTATATGAAGAAAGGAATAAATAAATAAAAAATGCCCGAAACATATCAATGAAAATGAATAAAGTATGTAGGATTGTTTTAAAATGGAAAAAAACGAATAACAATATTTTGTTATATTTTCAATTATAAAAGAATTTTGGAAATAATTTGGTTTGTTTGGTAGTTATTCTGTTTTTTCCCTAGATATTTCAGGATATATGCGTCGTAGAACAATAGGGTTTTACCTGTAGATGCGGATTTGTTGAATTTGACCCGTAGGATCGTTATAAAATGGGAAAAAACGATTAACAACATATTATATTTTATTTCAATTTTGCACCTTCATTTTATTTCAATCAAACGCATTTTTTGTAAAACTATGGGAGATACGCGAAAATATGTTGATACCTTTTTTGTAGGAAATTTAATTTTCTACAACTTTGTATTGGGATTTTTTTCTATTTTCCCAACCAGGCGAGAAACTCGTTTTTGCACCATTTTGCATTTTTTGCACCCTTTGCCGTCAACGCAGCACCCTGCAATTTTAGTATATTAATCTACGAACCCTTACGGAAATTTTCGCGTTGGTTGCAGGTGATCATCTCAGAATGGCAAAGTTAAGCTTTCATTGACTGGACTAATACTAGTACATGTATATAAGGTGAACAAATATTAAGACATTATTAAAGAATTGTTAAATACATGTATTATACCTTGGTGTAAACGAGGGGTAAGAGGTATCCATTCTAAACCGTTGTCACCCTTTGTCCCTAAAATTTCCTTTGTTGCCAATAGGGATGATGACTATTTTTTTTTCTGCGTTCATCAGGTAGATTATCAAATGTATCGGACACGTATTTTTTCTTTTTTCACATAATATAAACATTGCAGAGATTATTGATTTGAAAAGTCGCATGACGTCACGTTTTGGTACAATTTTCACTTAAACGTGACGTCACGAGCCCCTACTCCCAAACTTTGACGCGCTTTATCTTTGTCATTTTTTGGTTGATTGCCCAAAGAAAAAATAGGTGTCCATTATTTTTTGATCATCTAACTGACGGACTAAATAGAATTTCGTTTACTTTACCCCGTCATCATGCCTATTGAGTGTAGAATCGAAATGTTTTGTATTCCGGACAGGCGAGCACGTATTCTTCAGAAAAGGCAAGCACCTTGCTCCAATCATCGTACGATGTTGCCGCACGTTTTATACAAGATCGTGTTGCTAGATGTTGTCAAAAATAGCGATTATATTGGTAGAATTCCATCGATAAAGAAAAAATTATAATAATAATAATCTTAATATATATAAATCTCGTGTCACAATGTTTGTCCTCAATGGACTCCTAAACCACTGAACCGATTATAATAAAATTCGCACACCATGTGCAGTTCGATCCAACTTGAGAGATAGGATAGTTTAAATCTCAAATTATAGTCGCAATTTTAATTTATTGCAAATTATTACTTTTGGGCGGTACGAAGTTCGCCGAGTCAGCTAGTAATAAAATAAAGCCAACACACACACCAATTAGCCTAGACCCAAAGTAAGCACTGTAAGGCTTGTGTTATGGAATACTAGGGTAACGGATAGAATACATATAGTGTACATTGTATATATAAATATATTTATATAGAAATACATATGAAATTGGTATTTGAGCAAGACTAAACTACTGTTTCAACTTTAACGGTCACTAATATTATAGTAATTTATGTTATTTACGGGATTTGCTACCATGTGAGTTATTCCGTACTCATGACGCTTGCAACAGTGTCGAAATACAGGAATCTTACTAAATTCAAGGTGCATGCATGGTATGGTAGCAATCCCGTGAATAATAACATAAATTACTATGTATACCTAAACTGCTGATACTTATATGCCGTTTAGCACTATCTAAGGTTGTGTTGGTGTGTGCTGCTTATATCTATCTATTTTATATATATATATATATATATATATATATAAAACTCAAAGGTGACTGACTGACATAGTGATCAATCAACGCACAGCCCAAACCACTGGACGGATCGGGCTGAAATTAGGCATGCAGGTAGATGTTATGACGTAGGCATCCGCTAAGAAAGGATTTTGATCAATTCTACCCCGAAGCGAAGCGAGGGCGGGCCACTAGTTATATATATTTCTATTGAAAACCTATGAAACCAAAATTTTTAGACTTTAATAAGCAAGTGCTAAACCATAGACAAAAAAAATCACAACGATTAACTTTGTTGACTCGTTTAAAAACATCGTCACATTAATTAGGCTTGAAAATTACCTTCTTGTTATTTGTTTTGCCCAAACAAAGAGGCTTTATGTAATTTGTTTTTTTTTTATTCTGTTAAATCAACCGAGTAATGAACGGAAGAGATAAATCATTTTGGTTTAGAACTAAGAATCATAGACTTAAAAAAATACCATAACATCAGATTAGCCATAAAAGCTTGTTTGCCTCCCAAAAGCTGCGGCGGCGCTAGGCGTCGGCGACGTCGGCCACGGCCGACGGCCTCGCGCCTGAGGGGGCCTCGCAAAAAATTTTTACTAGTTACCTATTTATTTTCGTTTCTCCTGGCATGGCTTATGAAATGAAATGAAATGAAATGTCAAAATCATTTATTCAGTCTAGGCTGTTGCAAGCACTTGTGAAGGTCAAGAAGCTACGCCATCGGTGCGCAAAACTACGGCGGGAGACCTTGTACTGAGAAGAACCGGCAAGAAACTCAGCAAGGGCTGCTTTTTTCTCCCTGTATTGTTATATACAGTGTCGTCAAGTTGAAAAATTACTTCAGAAATACGTCTGAAGTCACTTTCCATTACATCATCTAGAATATAAATATGTAGTTACAATTAATTTCTCAGAATTTTCTCCAGAATCGTCTTAGGTAGCCAACCCCGAACAATTCGGGGAAAAGGCTAAGCAGATGATAATGTCTTTTATTATTTTCGAACACGTGCGTGATGGAAGCGAGTAGTACTTTACGGGTATCCAGAATCGTCTGTCTGACAACACTATTTTTGTAATTAAATTTCTATGTTTGTAATTATTTTTTGTCATCATTTGATTATAACTTGATGTCGCCGACGTCCACATGTGGTCTAGCGCCGCCACTGCCCAAAAGACACGGTTTGTGTAAAGCTAAGGCCCACTTGGAGAAAATTATCTAAGGGTCGTATAACGTATTGCAGAATGACAACTGAGTGTTAATATTTATCAGCGTTGCCATTGATACGGCAATTACCGTAATATAGGGCAATTTGAGCTCATAATTTCAGATTATACGGCATACGGAAGGTTTGTCATTGCCGTATCTCTTATCTATTAGACGAGTCCGTCTGTCCGTGGTGCTGTTTCAGCGGCCAAACCGTAAGAGATAGATATAGAGGATATTTAAGTTATAAGTTAAGAATAGTCTGATAAGATTACATACCGGATTTGAGTAACGTAGCACTTCCGGTTTTCGAGAAATCAGGTTTTGGTGAACATTTGGTTCACTGGTTTGCTAGTAATAATACTAACTACCTATAAATTTTAATAAATAAAATTAGGTAATACGGGATAATCATGATTTTTATTTTAAAATACGGCAATCTGATGTATCGAATACCGCAACTCTTTCAAACTTGATGGCAACACTGATCTTTATAGAGTATAATTTAGAAAGTATAGCAGAACAGTATAGCACATAGCGACATCCCTTTCTAACTGTACTCAAGTAAAGATCAACATTTGGTTGTCATTCTGTAATACGAGCCGAAATCTCAATATAGCTAAAACAAGATTTAACCCATACAAAAACGACAAAACGTCGATGTCAATTTGACATTATAGTATGGGCTAAATCTAGTATTAAAAAAATTGAGATTTAGGTCGACTTGCAGCAAATTTGCTAAATCTCAATTTAACTGAAACAACATTTATCTCATACAATAATGTCAAATTGACAGTGTCATTATCACATTTTTATGTATATGGATTAAATGTAGTGTTTGTTAAATCAAAAATTTTTGACGACCTCCGTGGCCGAGTGGTTTGTACGCCGGGTTTCATGGTGTCGCCGACTCGAGAGGTGGTTCGAATCCCGGTGGGGGCAAATGTTTGTGTGATGAATACGAGCATTTGTACTCCAGTCATGGATGTAAAATATATATTTCTATATAAATATACTTATATATGTACAGTATATGTATTCTATCCGTTACCCTAGCATCCCATAACACAAGCCTTACAGTGCTTACTTTGGGGCTAGGCTAATTGGTGTGAGTGTTGGAAATATTTATTTATAAAATTATTGAAAATTTGCTGCAAATGGACCTAAATGAATTCAGATGCATTGTACGATTTGATTGCAAATGCTATATTAGCCTTTTACTTAACGTAACAATGCAATGCAAAGTTCACGTGGTCGCTGTTCGTAACACAATGCACGGAGTTTTACATCACGTAACCAGAGTGTAGGCGACCTTACAAAATTATTCGGACCGGCCGCGCGAGGAAATTACAAAAAAACCGGCCAAGTGCTAGACGAACTCGCGCGCGATGGGTTCCGTAGCATTATCTAAATTTAAAAGACATTAGACACTTTATTATAATACGCCATCAGCCTATTAGTGTCGCCGCACACGGGCCACACGCCACAGCCACAAACGCCGCCACGAGAAGCTAGAAGCGGCTACTAAAGTGGCTGAAGCGCGCGACAGCGGCCGACTAAGGTAAGGGAGAGAGGGGTGGGGAATCGCGCGAGTGACGCGAGGGGCCGGTGCGGGCCACAAGAAGCGAGCAACGACGATTTGTAGCGTGTGGCGGCCACCGGCGTACCGTGTGTGGCGAGTCCATATAAAATGTATGAAAACTACAAGAAATATGCCGGTAGCGGCTTTTGTGGTTGTGGTCGGTGGCCCGTGTGCGGCGACACTTAATGTCCCCACTGCTGGGGCACAGGTCTTCCCTATGGATGGAATAGAGAGATTGGGCCATGGCCCACCATGCGGGCCCAGTGCGGTTTGGCGGGTGCTACCGACTGCAGATGCACGAGATATTAATTTTTTGGTCACCCATCCAATGCCCGATTACTGCGAATGTTGCTTAACTTCAACGATCGCAGCCGAACGCGCTCACCACTTGCTCCACCGAGCTCCTCCTTTCTTGTAATATCGAGCATAAATCGGCAAAAACAATCACGTCTGTTGTATTGGATATGGTATGGCCCCCTTAAATATTTATTAATTTTAATTGAATTTCTTATTTATTTTTTAAAGTGAAAATATCATTAAATATTTCGTGAATATTTCAAGCTTCTACCTGTTACCATTATTAAAAAAATCAAGTTATTGTATATAGCCCACTTAAATATTTATTTCAATCCTCCGACCTCCGTGGCTGAGTGGTTTGTACGCCGGGTTTCATGGTGTCGCCGACTCGAGAGGTCCCGGGTTCGAATCCCGGTGGGGGCAGATGTTTGTGTGATGAACACGAGCATTTGTACTCCAGTCATGGATGTTTTATATGTATTTCTATATAAATATACTTACATATGTACAGTATATGTATTCTATCCGTTACCCTAGTATCCCATAACACAAGCCATACAGTGCTTACTTCGGGGCTAGGCTGATTCGTGTGAGTGTTGGAAATATATTTATTTATTTATCTTTTTAGTGTTTGTCGTCATAGCACCAATAATAATACATCATCTTTAAAAAAAAATATCTATGTACCACAGTTCATGAGGTACAGCCCGGTGACAGACAGACAGACGGGACAATGGAATCTTAGTAATACGGTCCCGTTTTTACCCTTTACGGAACCCTAACAAGCGTCACAGAATTGAATAATGGCGCAGGTGAAATATTTATTTATATTAATAAAACCACTGCGTTACCACCGAGAAGCGCTGCGCCCCGTGGCGTCCCAAAAAATTAATACCAAGGGTTACCATTCGACCGGGTTGATCCGGACACGTCTAAACTGTTATACCGTTGTCCGTATACGGAGACGAGTTTTGTCCGGTTTTTTTATAGCTTAGTAAACGCATTATGAAAAGTGCTTTAGTAATTCATTATCAGCTTATTTATTTTTTTCATAATATTTTTATTCGATTATTTACAATATGTCTTTTTAATTATGTTATTCTTAATCAAATTTCAACGTGTTTAATAATATACTGTCCGTGCTCGAGGCTGCTATTTAAAACAGCAGAAGTCTGAAAGAGGAAGCATAGAAGGATAGTAAAGGTAAAAGTAGGTATACAAGAAAATAGGGAGGTGAAAAACATAGTAAAGAAAAGTTGATTCACATTAGTCCCGTTCTATACTACTCGTTTGCTTCGAGTTGGCCGTCGATAGCCAATCACAGACACATCAACTGGTGCCATCGTCCAATAAGGACGACTAATAGGGACTGTCTAAAGCGCGGTGTTCTGAAGCTGGGAGGGTGGAAGCAGCCAATTCGAAGCGAACGCGTAGTGCTTTGGTTATTAAAAGTATGCGTTATTAATAGAATGCAGGATTCACTCAACACATTCACGCAAACTCATGCACACACACAGACACAATCATACTCAAATGATATCAGCTTATTAGTTGAGCCGTGTAGTGCCGGCCTAGAATAGAATAGCACTACCCCCTCTCATCCCGTGGGTGTGGTAAGAGGCGACTAAGGGAAATTTCACCTAAGGAGATGGGCAGCAGCATCTCCTTATGCGAACCGGTATACTGCGATCGTCAACCCGCCTGCCAAGCGTGGCGATTATGGCAAAACACCCCCTTTGGGGGAGGCCTATGTCCAGCAGTGAGCGTCGTACGGCTGATATGATGATGATGATGATAAATTCATTATCAGCCTATTAATGTCCCCACTGCTGGGGCACAGGCCTTCCCTATGGATGGAATAGAGAGATTGGGTCATGACCCACCACGCGGGCCCAGTGCGGTTGGCGGGTGCTAACGACTGCAGATGCAGCCGGGAACAACGGCTTAACGTGCCTTCCGAAACACTGAGGAATTGAGATAAAATATTTTTGGTCACCCATCCAATGACCGACCTCTGCGAAAATTGCTTAACTTCAACGATCGCAGCCGAAAGCGCTAACCACCAATTATTGTCCATGAAATAAGTTTTATTTACAAATACGCCACCTATTTGTATTTTATGACCAAAACGTGCGAACATTTGTACAAACAATGTCTGGGTTTTCATAAGGATTTTTCAAATTTCGTCATTTTCAACTTTGTAAATGCATTATGAAAAGTAGTTTCGTAACTATTGTCAATAAAATCAGTTTTATTTACATATACTCCACCTATTCCATTTGTGTGTTACGTACGACCAAAATGTCCGACCTTTGTACAAACTCTGGGTATTATAAGGATTTTTCAAATTTCTTCATGGTTACCCTACTCAAACTCCATCGTCATTCGCAAGGCATGTTATGCTTGTAAGTATTTATAGTGGCAGGTTAACTTTTACAAATGCGTATATGACAAAAAAAATTGTGTGTACGGACCACACATCTGAAGTGAACTTCTTTTCTTAAATAACCTTACATTAGGCGGTGCATAAGGCATAGGGATATAGAGCAGTGCACGCATCACTCCTATAACATGTATGTATTACAAAATACAAAATACAAATTACAAAATTAGTTTATTTCAGTAACTTAACCTATTACAATGTATGAGTATGGTACATCCTTTTAAGCAGTAAAATTGCTTGTGTTAGGATGCACCGCTCTTCCATAGCTTGGTTACAATAGGCCAATTAACAATCCGCCATATATGTATTTATATTATTATATAGTTTAAATATCTTTTATTTTTCAAAAGGATAAGTATTAAATATATACTAGCAAACCAGTGAACCAAATGTTCACCAAAACCTGATTTAAAAAATGTATTTAATTAATTGAGAACTTCGGAGATTTTGTGCGGTTTCGTTTGAAATTATTTAGTTGAAAAAAGAAAAAACCTTTAAATAGTTAATTAAAATTGTGATAATTACAAAATAGAAATCAAGTGATTTCTCGAAAACCGGAAGTGCTACGTTACTCAAATCCGGTTTGTAGTCTTATCAGACTATTCTTAACTTATAACTTAAACATTCTCTTTATCTATCTCTTACGGTTTGGCCGCTGAAACAGCACCACAGACGGACGGACGGACGGACTTGTCTAATAGATAAGAGATATTGTCGCGTGTGACACTCTCGATACTCATTTCAGCCTTCGCCATGTTACCCTGCAACATTTATGTATGTGGGGAAGAGCGCCCCCCCACATATATATATATATATATTTATATATATTTATAGTCGTGTGACGCTCGTGACGCATTTCCGTTTCAAATTTTCCATAGATTTTTGTCCATTCACACCCCACCCCGTCCTAAAAGAAGTTTCACTTCAACGTTACTAATAATCAAGTTGAGTTAAAAAATTATCATTGTATTCACTGATGTGATTGCCTTGGGAATTCCGATACAAATATTACGTTAAGATATGTTTTATATGATGGGGTCATTCCCATACTTAGACAATAACTTTGTACTTAAAAGGAATTTTTCTCAGGTTTTGGTGACCAAAGATCATTTCAAAGTCTATGAATGACTTTTTTTTTAATCTTTGTACATGTTGCTTTGGTGCTTGCAACTTAAAAGCTTGCTTGTTGTTGTTGTTGTTTTTTATAAAAAAAAACTAGAGGCCCGCCCTCGCTTCGCTTCGGTGTAGAGCTGTAGTTTAGATTATGTTTTTGTTCTCAGGTTTCTATTAAACACAATGACTTTCTTTAAATACCTAATTACTAGACACGCTTCGCCGCCGGCCCCCCGGCCAGTACTGCCCGAACCGGTATGTTCCTGCATTTTAAATCTGTAATATCTTCGAAAATATTCATTTAAATTACATGCTGTACAGGGTTATATTGATCTATATTACACGCACAATGTATTTAAGGTACTTAATTGGATAAGGATTAATGCTGTATTGCTTAAAATCGCTTGTTCGTAAATAAGCCATTATTTTTTCGTAATAAGTAATTAAAAAATGGTTATTGTGGGTTATACCAAAGAGATAGGCATATACCATCGCGGACTTTTTTGTAGACCTTTTTAAGGTGTACAATACTGTAGTACATTATTTTGATCTATCTCGTTGGGTTCAGCCAGCGTTTGAATGTAAGCGCAAAAAAATGTGTTTATTTACGACCTTATATTAAAAACCTCTAAAATTATCAGTGTTTCTCTACTATATTATGCATGTATTATACATATAAACCTTCCTCTTGAATCACTCTATCTATTAAAAAAAACCGCATCAAAATCCGTTGCGTAGTTTCAAAGATTTAAGCATACAAAGGGACATAGGGACAGAGAAAGCGACTTTGTTTTATACTATGTAGTGATGGTTCTTTGTAAAACTTCGGTTCGGCCTTAGAGTCATCAAACATGTCAAAATAAATCCTTTTATATTTTAAAATACAGAGCATTGTTTACAAATACGTGTCCAAAATTTTAAATGTTAATGTTCTTTATTTTTTGCTTAGCTTACCTACTGACATACTTTTTATAATGACGGCATTTCTAGATGAATCTATACGAAACTAAAGGACACTGGAGAAAAAACAGCTCTTGCTGCGTTTGTAGACAATTCTACTCACAACACAAAGCTAACTGTACAGGGTTGCAAACCACAAAATTCAAAAAAAAATCAAAATTCAATATCATATATTCAGTCTAGGCTGTTACAAGCACTTGTGAATGTCGAAAAGCTACGCCATCGATTCGCAAATCTACGGCGGGAGACTTTGTACTGAGAAGAACCGGCAAGAAACTCAGCAAGGGCTGTTTTTTTCTTCCTGTATTATATACAGAGTCGTCAATTTGAAAAATGACTTCAATATGAGATAACTCATGAAGTCACTTTCCATTACAAATGTAAATGACAAAAAAATTATGAATATATAATAAAAAATATAAAAAACAGATTTAAAAAAAAAAGTTTAGGAATGCCGTGCACAGAACACTGAGCGACACTAGAGGGTGATAATAGACCGTGCGTACCGGAACTAATGTCGCCGTCTCGCCCCCACTACACTTCCACCTAATAGATAATAGCCAATCAAACGACACGACATCAAGCAATCGAGCTAAACAGTGCTCACAGCCGAGAGAAACGACGCAATCAGAGCCGTGTTTTGGTCAAGTTATGAGCATTGCTCACACATAACGTCTAAACAAGCAACTAACCTTTTTCTGTGTTGGATTAACTCAATTATGCTGCAAACATACGAATTACGAACCGCGAAAGCTTTGCTCCTGTGTTTGCAACAGCATAGACTTATTAGTTATATCGTTCTTTTAAGCGTTCCATTTATTCCTATATGCCAGAGCTGTCTATCCGTCCGTTTGACCATGCGTCCGTCTATCAGATCATCAGATGATCACACTACATTACACAGGCAGGTAATTAAATATTAGAAAATTTCACAGAACGTAGATATATTTCTGTTGACGCTATTACAACAGAAATAAAAGTGAAATAAAGTTATGAATATAGTTCGTTTGTTCGCTGTGAAACGTTGCAAAATCGCAAAAACTCACAATAATCGCTTATCGTCCAGTATCAATTCGACGAAAAGTGGGCTCGCGCCATACCCAATAAGATGTTGCTAGTATGTTTCAACAAATTCGTTAATAAAAAAAATTGATATCTATAGAAAATATAACTAGAAAATATTCCACGCGGACCAGGCAGCAGACGGGACTCGAACCCGCACCCTTCGCAATCCGGGCGAATGCACTGACCAATTATACTACCGCGGCCCTGATGGTTGCGTCGAATTTCTTCTAGCCATTCTTAAGCTGCAAGGCAGCGCGATACTTGTAAAAGTATTAATTTGACATTGTGGGTTACCTACAATGCGAAGAGATGGCGCGAAGAATTTCGACGCAGCCATCAGGGCCGCGGTAGTATAATTGGTCAGTGCATTCGCCCGGATTGTGAAGGGTGCGGGTACGAGTCCTGTCTGCGGCCTGATCCGCGTGGAATCTTTTTCTAGTTATATTTTCTTTAGATTTAAACATCAAGCAGTTACATGCTTAAAATAATAATTTAATAGTTTATCGTTCATTAACGGGATTGTTACCTTGTCTTTTATGAGTCTCCGATATTTCATAAAAAAACAAGGTACATGGTAACAATCCCCTTAATAGCTATAAGTAATGTTAGTGACCATGAAAGTTTAAACCAGTTTATCGTTCATATTATAACATCAAATTGACGAAATGTAATTTCGTTTTAACTTCCTTCGTTACCGAAAGTTCGTTTCGGAGAAAGAATACCCTGTTTCCTGTACATAACACAGCTTATAATACTGGGTTACATATATATTTATTTATTTTTTAGATTTTTTTCGTTTTTGCACTTAGCACTATTTATGTAATTATAAATCTATTTGTATTCTTGATTAAATTTATTATATTGTTGTGTGTATACCAAAAAACCGTGCACCATACAGGCCCTGTCAGAATACCAGCGTTGTCGTGACACGTTTAGTTACATGTCACGGCAGCATTATGCTGAGGCAGGGTCCTGATTGACCAATATGAAGGCTGTTAGGTTTAGAAAATTGTGTAATGCTTACTTTTTATATATGTTTTATTTTAGCAGTTTATAATTTTTGTTTGTATTTTATTGGTCAATAAAATGGTTCTCTCTCTCTCTGTTCTCGACGCATAATTTGCTGCGCCTCGTTAAAAGAAAGGATAGAATGTTAAGTAACGGTTTGTACGAGTATTATGATACGGTGACATAGTTACATAGAGACATCTAATTTATGAACCCGCTGAATGAGTTCGCTGACCACCATAAGTATCGCACGCCCATCAAACGATGATAAAACCAGTTCTCTTACAATGAGTTCACCTTCGATAGCACAATCGCAGCCAGCCACTTCATATTTGCATTTAAACGGCAATATCATCTTTCGTATATAATCTAATCTAATCATATAATTAAATTGTATTGTTCAAGTGGAATCACTTGCTGGGAAATAGGCGGCTAATAAGTATATGATAAAGGTTGTCACATCATTACTTGTGAAATTAAAAAATTAAATAATTATAGAGCATGATAGACTGTCGTGATTGTTCTGTGATTGGGCAAATATTTGTGTTGTGTAGTAAATTCCGTATGTAGAATATGCAAAAAGAAAAACTGTTTACTGTTTAGGGCATGATGAGGCCATCTTTAAGTACAGTTATATTATATCCTAATACGTAAGCATATGTGTAAGTTTGTTTGTATTAATATAGCTGTGTTGATGGTCCATAAATAAATAAATAAATAAATCTATTTTGGATATTTTGTTCTAGTGATCTCGTGGGGGTTTTAAGAGGTCGCTTTAACATTATGCAGGGAAACATCAAGGGTGCACAACAAGTAATATAACATACTATAGTGCGATTCGAATAAGAATAGGAAAGCCAATGACCTCTATCTGTCAAATGTCGCTTGAAAAGTACGGTTTGCAAAAAAAACTTGGATCCCTTTTAGCAGTCAGCTAATTCTAGAATAAAACCAAACATTTGTAAACAAACAATAAAAATATTGATAATTAATATTGTTTGATATATTTTTTTCATTTATTGCACTTTGGTTATGACTGGTTGATAACCTATGTGGTAAAAGTGCATGATTATTTATAACTACTCCAGCCGGCGGTAATGCAGAGATGGGTGGAATGGAAGAGCTACTTTCTGATTAATATTATTTCTCACAGTCTTAGTAATTTTTTTTTAAAATCGTTTTTTTTCATCTCAATCTAAGTAAATAAATTTTATTTAAATAATCTATGTTTTTTCTCACTTAATCTTAGTAAAAGAGTTTTATAAAATAAAAACTTTTTTTGCTCACTCTACCTATTTGGTTTGAATTGACAGCTATGACGTCACAATATGGCGCCCAGTCGGTCCTATTCTTAGTTGAATTGCATTATAGGCCAGTAAACTTTAAGGGGCATTAAGCAATTTTGAGGCTACCGTTTTCTTGAAACCAAAGTTTCCAGAATAGTATACAAAATTAGAGTCAATCGGTAAAAGTAAGCGAGAGTCCTTCAGAAGTTCCTCCTTGATTTTCATCACTAAAGAATAGATTTTCATACATAAAATATAGCTTTACTCATTCTCCGGGGACGTCCCAGTGAAGTGGCGCACGCTAAGGTGCGTCGATCCTGAGACGCCCCCATATGGGCGTAGGAGGGTACCGGGGGGTTTTAGTGGAGTAGGATCAGTGTGGCCTTCCGCACTGGTCCTGCTTGAGTAGGGTCGGCACTGTTTCCCGTGCCGGCGAGTCCCACACACGCCGTGCGCCTAGTCAGCGTCACGGTATGGTGCGTAACTGCATTTCCCCTCGTCACAAAAAAAAAAAAGCTTTACTCATTCTATGCTCCTATTCTTCCTTTTTCGATAACTTGTGTTTCAAATAAACTAGAAAGCCCTCAAAAATGCCAAAAATTATCAATTTTTTATCACCACTAAAGACGTCTAGTATGTAGATTCAATAAGCATTTCCAAAAAAAGCAAGACAGAGGCCTAGTTTAACTACTTATTATTGTATTTTATTTAAAATACGTGTAATTTTCGAGGAGGAAAACGTCAAGAGCCAAAGCCTCGAATTTTGCAATTTTGATAGGTAATTTTCAGCGTTAGCTACTGTTGTCCCTATTTTTTTTTATAGATAGGTCTGACAAATGACTTCACCCCACCTGATGCTAAGTGAAGGTGAAGTCCAGACGCGAAGATAGCTGATACAGCAGTTCTACCTGCCACACCAGCCATCCTCACCCTGCCGGCCTGCATGTTGCTTCTTCGCGCCTCTTTATGGCAAGGTATTTACCAATGCGACCGCAATATCTTTTTCAAATACCTATTTCTCAAATGTCTCTGAGCTCGCGTGCGCTGCTCTTAAGTATCAGTCAACAAATTAATACAAATCATATTGAATTTTATATTAAAATTATTTTGATCCCGAAGCAGAACTCGTTTAAAAGGAGTTTTTGAAAACTCAACGTGAAAGTTTAGTTGTACACCTAGTTAAATGGTAATTAAAATGCAGCACATGTAGCTACGATGAGATTAGCCTTTTCATAAAAAAAACTGATCAAACAGTCGAGCTTTGTCTTAATGCAAATTAGTTTTTATAGATATCTTGGGAAAATTTTCTTGAACAAGTAGAAAAACTGTTCAAATAGCACATCGCGAATGACGTCGTCCACACACATATTGCCTTGTTATTTACAGACAAGGTCAGACATCTCATAGACCATACAACTGGAGTTTGTCAACTCAACGAGATCTTCTCGGTACTTTTTAATGTAAATACTGGTAATTTTCTCCCTCTTTAAAATTGCAGAATACAGAGTGTAGTCATTTATTAAAATCACAACCTTTGTATTTCCATTATAGTAAGCAATCTATATATATAAAACTCAAAGGTGACTGACTGACATAGTGATCTATCAACGCACAACCCAAACCACTGGACGGATCGGGCTGAAATTTGGCATGCAGGTAGATGTTATGACGTAGGCATCCGTTAAGAAAGGATTTTGATCAATTCTACCCCCAAGGGGATAAAATAGGGAATGAAAGTTTGTATGAAACTTTGTCAATTTTAAACCGATCGGGCTGAGACTTTGCATGCAGGTATAAGAAGAATCATAGATGAATGTCATTGTGTATAATACAAGCCTGAGAACAAAAACTGTACTCTACACTTCAGCTCTACACCGAAGCGAAGTGAGGGCGGGCCGCTAGTCAATATTAAATTAAGTACTGGCTATTTGTGGTGCATTAACCATATAATGTTTGTGCATCATTAAATCATCTGTGTCTTATTCATCGTAATTGCATAGAATTTCGTTAAGTAAGGTAAACACATTAACTTCTTAAAAACAAACCGAATACAGCAAATATGTTTATGCTTATCGCCTAAATACTCTTTGTTATCATTCTACACTGTATCAGCTTTTATCATAGAACTTCGGTAGCTTTTGTATGTATGGTAAACATGTTTGTATGTAATGTATTTTTTTGTAAATAAAGATTTATCTAAATATATAAAAGAAGAAACTGACTGGCTGACATCAACGCACTACCAAACCGGTAGGTCTAGAGACTCCAAACTTGGCACGTAGGTTCTTTATGAGGTCTAGGGTTGCACTAAGAAAGGATACTCCAAATATAACCCCCACAGGGGTAAAAATTTGTATGAAAAAGGATGAAAGTTTGTATGAAAAATCTTATTCCTTGAGTAAATAGACTTAAAACTTGGCACGAATACTAATCTAAGTAAATTATAAAGTTTGTAATTTTTAGTTTTTCTAAACTACCCCCTTAAAGGGCATTGGAGGGTGCCGATGTTTTTATGTGAATTAATGGAATTGCCGCAACACTTTTGCAAGGCGGTCGGACCGCACACTCTGCTGTACAGTTGCCTCTGAATTTAACAAATGTGGAAACTCCATTATGTAATATTTCAAAATGATTGTCCAGGAAGAAAGTACTATGGCCCATATATAAGGTACCTATAGAAGTTTTGAATAGAACTCTGCAAGATATACGCAGCAAAAAAAGTTTGATGGGTGGTTTGACTAAATTGCTGGCAGGAGACTTTCGTCAAACTCTACTCAGTAGTTCCAAGGGTATCACGTGCCGATGAGATAAAAGCGTGTCTTGAAAGATCATTATTGTGGCCCTCAGTTAAAATTTTAAAATTAACAATACATCTGAGATTCTTATTATATTATATACCATGGAGATGATGTTTCCGCCAACGAACCGCTAGCTAACGATTTTCGTCTTTTCCTAGATACGGAAATTCTCCACATAAGTACTTCTTACTCTCGACATCCACCAGCAGCTAAACCTTTATGCCATATTTATCAGATTTGTTTGCAATTTATAGTGTAAAAACGGACAGCGAGTTTTAGATGAATATAACTTTTCATCGACTGTCAAATTTTCTGCAGGAACGTAACACATTTGACAATTATATTTAAATTTGTTCTTATATCCGAAATCGTTGCAAATATTTCGTAAGCTAAGCGAGCAGAACGTGTGCTGCGCAAATCAAATCGTAAGTATTTCATAATCTCCTTTTTTACTCATAATATTTTTGAAAACGGGTGGTCCCCAATCTTGCGACCATATAATGGTCCCCAATCTTGCGACCATATAATGGTCCCCAATCTTGCGACCATATAATGGTCCCCAATCTTGCGACCATATAATGGTCCCCAATCTTGCGACCATATAATGGTCCCCAATCTTGCGACCATATAATGGTCCCCAATCTTGCGACCATATAATGGTCCCCAATCTTGCGACCATATAATGGTCCCCAATCTTGCGACCGGCGGCGCATGTTATAGACGCCACGACCATAAATCAAAGCAATAAATGCATCTAGCTCATCTGGGGATAAGATCCAAATGTCATCTTGACTCTTGTCATGTGCTTCCTTTTCAGTACATTCTTTTATACGTCGTAGAATGTACTCATGGATAAAAATAGTCTCCACGCAGAAATTGGCTTGTCATTTTCAATGTATCGTTTGGCGTATGGAGTTGGCCTGATATTTCTCCAAGTATATTTTGCTGGATTCGACGACTTACTCCACTAGCGTCTGCAGAAATACAAGTCCATTCTTTGCCGTCACTTGCTACTCGTAACTCTCCGACTTGCGGTACTAAAGATGTCTGAACGTCCACCGCGCGCTGTTCGTCTCCGCTAATGGATCTACGAGATACTCCCTGTCTTCTGCGCGAATTTCTGATGAAAAAGTGACCTGTTCATCTTACACTTCGTTCATTCGGTTTCATCACCTGACACATCATGTTATATGTCCCAATATTTCAATAGTTCTTGCTTAATTATTGAAACAGAGATGCATTTTGCAAACAAATAAAGACTGCTCACTAAAGGAACCAATCGACTAAGAGTATTGTAAACCAACTAAACAATAACAACTTACTCAGAATAAAACATAATAAAACGAAAGTATCCCTGCATTTCTTCTTAGAAAACTTTGTTTGCTATTTTTTTCGATGCCTTCATGTGTCACATTGAAGGTGTGCAGGCAATCTGATATACTACATAATTAATTTCAGTTTTTTTTAATAGATTTAGGCTAACAATAACAAATTAGGAAAAGTCAAAATATGAAAAGAAACAAAAACATAGTTTGTAAAGTATTTGAGAATGAAATCCCCGTGCCATCAAATAGACGGCCTTGGTCTTTCTAGTGTTGAACATCTAGCAGTTAAATGCTTAAAAAATCAAAATCTTATATTCATCTTTTTCAGAATTCTATTTTAAGTTTTCTAGCTTTATTAAAATTTTATTAGTCATGAATTTATCTTAGCGTAAGACACACTGAGCTGATAACCTAATATATCCGAAACATGTTCTAGTACATTTAAAAACTTTTATAACTTGGTTGCTACTGACTGACAAAGGTTATGTTGTGATATATAAATGCCTACTATTTGTTTGATAAAAAAAGTAATACTAAGTAAAGTAATAATTTCACAAAAATATTTTTTTTTTCTAAAAAAAAATCTATGATTAAGTAAGAACTTTGTTTAAAAATTTAAAGACTGCATTAAGAGATGTTATAATATAACATTCAAGTTTAATTGAGATTAACCACTTTCTTTGTGATTAGAATTGATATCTATATATTATATCTGATATACATAAATATCTGAGTTTAGATTATAAGTCATATTAATATCTTTATTTGGACTATAAATACAATTATCCAGGTTCCAATTCTGGTGGTGGTGGTTTTTTCATGGATGTTTAATATGTATACTTATAATATGTATTCTATCCGTTACCCTAGTACACCATAACGCAAACCTACAAGTGCTTACTTTGCGGCTAGGTTAATTGGTGTGAGTGTTGGAAATAAAATGTATTATTATTAATTACAGAATTTAAAAACCAATTTCAAAAAAAATATGAAGTACCTACCTAAGTATAATTCTTAAGAGAATGCTTGTAAGTAATTAAAAAATATTTTTTTTTATTATAAACCTTTATCAAATAAAACTTCTTATCGGTAAATAGGTACTTACTAATTTAATGATTTGCAGCCAGCAAAATTCAAAAAGTTACCAGTAATTTTGTTTTAGGAATACCTACATAACATAAAAGTCAAAAAGGATTGTATAACTTCATGAACATTAATTGATCAGTGTCGCAATGAATGTAGGTACGTAGGTAAATAAGAGAAATCAGCTGGTCAATTTCATGCATTGTCATTACAATGCAATCTTCGATAACTTGTCAAAGGTCAATCAGGTGCGAAATTACACAGGCAATGAATGTTAAGGGGACCATATAAAAACTTACCCGTTGAGTTTCGGCTGCGTGCCTGAATCCATATTTATGTTTTGCACCAAACAACCAGGAGTTTCAGCCTTTTCTGTTATGTAGTGCGCCTCCACATCCTCCAATATAGCGGCGCGATCTGCATTCGTTTGATTTAATTTATCACTGGACAAACTTTTCGATCTATATCTACCGTTTATAGGAGCAAAACTTTTATCAGTAAACGCACACAAACCGTTCAGTTTTGTATCGTTTTGGCATTTTTCGCTAATTTTAATGTTATTTGACATTTCGCTCAAAACAAAAATAAAATCGCGCGCACGTCAGTAACGGTAGCTGTCAATCTCAGCTGCGTCGCGTTCCGAACTGACGTTCAAATGTAGTATCGGAACGTTTTGCCCGCGTTGGACAAAACAATACCACTCGACCGTTTGAGTATCACCGTCCACTATTGTGTTTAGCGGAGAGACGGTAAAATTTAATTTGGTCGAATATCATTCCGATTGACACCGTGTGACGATAAACCATTTTATAAAACCTCACTTTTTACGATATCGGAAGAAACTTGAAGTAAGTTTAGAAGAAGAGTAGCTTTGTAAAAGAATCTATTGTATTACCGAAGCAAAGTAAACAATATAATAGGTAGGTACCTTAGAATAGTAAGTAAGTGTATAAAAACAACGGAAGGGAAATATTTTTAACGTCACGTAAAAAAATTAGGAAGTTCACAGAAATGGACTTTTCACGTAATACTATTTTAGTTCTGGTTCAGCTTAGAACTAAGTAGTTATAGTACATTACTACAGCGGCCAGCAAAAAAGATATTGATTGACAAACGTGTAAATGTGGGCCGAGGCGAAGCCGAGGCATGCATACGTAAGTCCATCACTGCTTAGTTATGGCCAAAGCTTGTTTAATACATTTCTCAAATATTGTGCGGAAGTTGCAGTTCATTTGTTACCTATTTTTTTTTTTTCAATAAACAGCTTTTGATTTTCCAATAAGATAGAAATTTAAATAAAATCTTTGTTAAGTTATCTCTTGGTTGTCATGTTTTCGAGTAAAAGATCATTCCATTTTTAAATTACACGACAGATATGAGTTAACTATGTGGCCGCTAAATACGATACATATGAAGAAAATATTACTAGAAAAAATTGCGGACCCAATACCCCGAGATTCGAGTACCGTCTGCTGCTGGCCCGTGTGGAATTTTCAACAAACAATCATCATCTAGCAGTTAAATGCCTAAATATAAAAATATAACAACAGATATAAATAAATGTTCATACAACTTTGTTCATTCATTGCATGTATTTGGCTTGTATAGATCGCCCCAAACTTCTAGTCCGCTCTGAAGTTGCTTCGCGCAGGAGTACAGCCCTAAAAACAACCTTCGTCCCTATAAATACGAGCTACGACGCGAATTTTGCAGAGTTCAGAGCGGACTAGAAGATTGGCGCGATCTATACAGCAATTTCGCCCTATCTCGAAAAATTTTGTCAAAGTAATGCTTAAATTTCCAAGTATGTTTGAGCGAATCAGTATTAAATTAATTTTGAATTATGTAAACAAAACTCATGCGTTGACAGTAACAAGTTCTTGTCTGCAGTAAGAATTTAAAATGCGACAGACAATCATTTCCGAGGCTGGACACTTGACCTCAAAAAGACGTGCCAGGTACTACAAAAGCAAATGTCTACGCACTAAAGGACCTATCGTCCTAAATGAATACCTAATATAGTAATACTAAGATAACATTCGTTCAGCCCTTTTTCGAGTTAATGCGGCCTGCAGGAAAATACTCCCCGGTAAAATTTACTATCCCTTTTCATCCTGTTAAACTCTCCCCAGTTTCAAAGAACCCTGATACACTGTTAGTTTTTATTTAAGGTCTCAAGTGCAAATACTGAGTTAAGAGTGAATCGAAGCGTTAAAATTAATCCACATAAAACTTTGACAGTTCTCAATCCCTTTTAGGGGGTAGTTTAGGAAAACTAAAAATGACTTACTTTTTAATTTATTTAGAAAAGCATTCGTGTCAAGTTTTAAGTCGATTAACTCAAAAAATAGGATTTGTCATACAAAATTTCATCCCATATTAATTAATATTAATCCCATTGGGGGCGAATTTTAAAAAATCCCTTCGTAGTGCACCCCTAGACCTCATAAGGAACCTATGTCCCAAATTTGGAGACTTTAGACTACGCGGTTTGGGCATTGCATTGACTGTCAGCCAATCAGTCACTCAGTCTTCTTTTATATATTTAGACTAGCTGACCCAGCGAACTTCGTACTACCATAAAAACAGGGGTAGGTGGTAGAAGAGAAAATTTAGGGTTGTATGTATTTTTTAATACCACATCTGAAAAAATAAATATTGTCCAAAAAATTTTAGGGGTGTGTAACGTAGTGTTCTATCAATTTTATGGGATAGCATTCCTCCTAACCCATTATTATGAGGACACTACGTTACAATACCCAATAGTTTGAATTTTGGTGCGAAGGCGCATTGTAGGTTTCAGAACACTACGTTATAGGTGGACAACCATTATCACTTAAGGATATGAAAAATAGATAGTAGCCGATTCTCATACCCACAGAATATGCATTTAAAATTTCATAAAAATCGGTCAGGCCGTTGCGGAGGAGTATGGTAACTAACATTGTGACACGAGAATTTTATATTATAAGATTTTACGCATTACGCATTGGGCTCTGCATTGATTGTCAGTCAATCAGTCACTCAGAGTACCTTTTATGTATTGAGATTTTACGCATTACACGTATAAGCTTTTCCCTCTAAACATAAACGATAATGATGGCATATCAGTCGACCGCAAACCGCAAATAACCATGTTATTTGCTCTTTGATAATAACGTGGGAAATCTTTTATAACAGTGGCAAATAAGTAAAAATAACATTCGTTAAAAAAATTCGTTCATGTTTCTCTAGAAATTAATCAAAGATATGAGGGCCCTAGTTAGTTGCAATTGCAAGTAGGAATATGTACCAAGAGCTAATGTATAAATGTATCTATACTGTATGATACAGCAATCAAAATGTGAGTGGGCGTTGTATTGGTAGCAACATGATTTTTTTCATGTTGCAACTTCTGTGATCGCGTTCGGCTGCGATCGTTGAAATTAAGCAACTTTCTCAGTGGTCGTTCATTGGATAGGTGACCAAAAATTACTATCTCGAGCTCCTCCGTGCTTTGGAAGGCACGTTAAGCCGTTGGTCCCGGCTGCATCTGCAGTCGTTACCACGCACCAATCCGCACTGGGCCCGCGTGGTGGGTCATGGCCCTATCTCCCTATTCCATCCATAGGGAAGGCCAGGACCCCAGCAGTGGGGACATTAAGAGGCTGATGATGATGATGATTATTGGCACGATTAGGAAAGAGTTTGCCCTTCCCTGCTCTAAAGGATCTTTCTATTCATGATGTGATGACGAGCAGGCTTCGAGTAGAGCAGGGTAGGCGAACCAATGGCACGCGTGCCACTGATGGCACGCGACACAATATTTTGGGCACGTCGCCAATCATAAAACATGTGTAAAAAATGATTTAAGTAGGTATTTTATGACGATCGAACGCGAGTGATCCTACGCTACGAAGTAACTGTTTGAAGAAGTTAGCACATGCTATTTTAACAATGTTTTCATCTACCTATGCCTGCGAGTCATTGTTTTCAGAGATGAATAACATTAAAAACTCGTTTAGAAACCGTTTGACAGATGAATCCAGTTCAGCATGCATTTTGCTAAAAGTAGCATCTTACAACCCTAACATAAATTATTTGTTATCAAACCTGCAGCAACAGAAGTCACACTAATTTTACAGTAATCTAATTTATGCGTGTAATAAAAACATTCCAGAATGTGTCTCCTTTGGTTTACTTTATTTCATAAAGATTTCTGATAGTATTTATATTATTATTTTCTAAATAATCATAAAGTCAAAATTATTTGATGGCATGCCAATGACCCAATTAAAGATTTTTTAGAAAAAATGGCACGTTGATTCATAAAGGTTCGCCTACCCTGGAGTAGAGCATCATCCTATATAATTTATTTCTGTGATCCTGTGTTGTGAGATTGCGTGCGGCCCGGAGTTGACCAACGACGCCATCATTGCTTTACAGTCATAATTATCAAGGTACTGGAATTTTACAAAACAAGTTTACGTAGAATCAAACGAATCATATGGTTGTAGTTCAGTACCTCTAGCACGAACTATTATCGAATTCGCATAGTTTGCGAGTGCGAAATATCAATGTAAAATTTTGTATGGAAACTTGAACAGCAGCGCCACAAAGTACGTAACGAGAACTAAAAATCAGTACACATTTGACAATGACAGTTAGTTTTGGGATCAACGCTTGTTAATCTAGCTCGATACAAATTATCCGATTAGCTGATGCATGAAACAAAGAATATAGAAAACTTTGTGACAAAAAAAATATACTGCATCGACAACAGCGGACCGCAATCTCTTGGCCTATTAACTCCAGCACAAAAACAGAGGCCGCGGATTCAGTATGTTTTTCTGAATCTTTTTGTCTTTGATCAAATCACTTGATACAAATTATGTGTCAGCTACCAACTTGGTAAACAAGATTCATTTACGCGGTGAGAAAGATATTTTAATACAATCATAATTGTCAATGAATCACATAAGTGTTCCTTTTGCAGAGGAATGGTTTCCGTTGCCCTAATGTTCTTTTATGCCAGCCATACACACTACGAGAAATCGTTACGATCAGACTGTACAGTTCGAACGGAACAGTTTATCGTACATGGCGTACGTATAAAAAAAATTTGCAGTTTTATAACATATACGCTACGATTTATCGGTACCGTTCGGACGGTACAGTCTAATCGTAACGATTTCTCGTAGTGTGTATGGCTGGCATTAGAGAGGATTGGTTTCCGTTAAAAAATTACACGTGGACCCGGCAGCAGACGGGAAAACTTTTCTATAGATTTGAATACCAATAAAAATTGTAATTAATTAGAATTTATCATTATATTTTCTATTTTTGAAGCATGTCACTGCTCGATGTTTAAATCTAAAGACAATATTACTAGAAAAAATCCACGCGGACAAGGCAGCAGACGGGACTCGAACCTGCATCCTTCGCTATCCGGGCGAATGCACTGACCATTATGCTACCACGGCCCTGAAGGCCGTGGATTTATCATTTTAAATTTCCAAGCTTTTCATCAAAATAACACTGCCGGCAACACTCTTTTCGGACGTACTGTCTGTTTCTAGAAGGCATATATAATATGTTCATTACTTTGTATTTGTATTTTATAGCTTCCATATACTTTCTTTATTTTATTTTCCTATATTTACGGTTATTTGTTTATTTTTCGAATGCACAGCCCGTTGTTTTGACGTGACAACGTCTTAAATTAGGTTGCGGCTGGGAGTCACTTATGAAAAAGTGTAACGCTCGGTAACGTTACGATGAGTTTAAGTTTACATGTACAATGTTTTAGTAAACAAAATATATTTCTATAGTTAAAATTTGTGCAATTCTTATTTTCATTCAATTCCTTGTTCCTATTGTGCAATTTAATTATATTCATATCAATAAATATTCTACCGAGAAAAAGACGTCACGTAAAATCTTCGCCCGTAAAACCGACTTTACAGGCAACCATTTTTTTTTTACTATTCTTATGGTATCGTTTCATTTAGCAAAACGTTGCCTGGTAGAGATTGCTACCTTAGCAATAAGGCCGCCTTTTGTGTTTGCGTTCCTGTTTTATGTTTATTGTTTTTTTTTAGAAATAGTGCAATAAAGAGTATTCATTCATTCATATAAAAGCCGAAGGTCTTTTCTCGATTTTATACTTACTTGCATCCATTAGTTATCAAACACCAAACCGCATTTAGGCCTGTGCCAGATCATGGAACGTTCACCCTATTCTTTTATGTTCCCCAACAATAAGGACAGAGAGGCTAGATGATTCAATCATCATCATAATGAGAATTCTGTTACCACGAATGATTTCCAAGTGCGTTTCTAATCGCTTGTAGTGACGACCTACACATGTGTGTTATATTTTCTCCGAAACACCCACGTTCAGACTTCATGTTTCTCTGAAGCATGCGACCTGACGTTACTTCATTGTCATTAATTGCTTTTGTTGAAATTCAACGCGACAAGACGTCAACAATAGGCGCACGCGTCATAGTCATAGCATTGGCTCTCAGAATGATTATAACGTATCTTTTTGAAGTTATTTAAATCAGTGCCGCCTTTGACCTATTGGAGGCCCTGGGCATATTAGGATAATGGGGCCCCTATGACTTCCGTTTGGTGATTGAACAGGAACTAGAGACTTTGTATTTGATCTGAGGGAGCTCCCGGGGCCCTGGGCACTAGCTCAAAGTGCCCACTGGGAAAGACGGGTCTGATTTGAATGTAGACATACAAAAATACATGCCCTGCTTTATAGGTAAGGCGATGGAGTTATGAGGGAATCTCCCGAGTGTTCCTACCCAATTATGACTCGATTGGCGCTCGCGGCCGTCTGCCGGAAAATGTAGACTGGTTTCCCGCATCAAAGGCTCAAAGGATGATCCTACTAAAACCATAGACAATACTCTAGCATCGGTCACCCAACACGCATTTTGTAACCCGTGAGGATCGGTGTCCATAAAATGCGTGCCGAGAGTGAGTATCAGGAACATTGCCAATGAGAGGGGTGCAGTTGCAACGAGTCGTCACGGCAATAGAAACTTGGCGCTCCAGACATTCTTTTTGGTAGCGTTGCTGCTACCAAAAAGTTGTAGAGTGAAACCACAGACAAATAGAAATGCGCAGTAGACATTTTGTATGTTAAATTGCTACTGCGCGCGGCTTCCTTGTCTATGGTCGATGCTCAAGAAATTTGCCGGGCTGTATCTCATTGCGATTTTGAAGCTACATAGGTTAAGCTATAGGTATTGCTTACTAATTCTATTTGGTCAGATACTTTTGGAAAAGCATAGGGGAAAGATTCTTACATTTTTGCCTAAATAGTGAAAATCTGTCAAGTTTATGTTACACGCTCCTTAATTCTAATAACTGATTTTTTTATATTAATTCTATACAAATATATATATATATATATATATATATATATATTCATATATATTGCCGAATGGTATTGCAAGAGACGATGGCAAAAGACCGGACGGTATGAGTTTGATTCAATGGAAGATAGGCCGGGTACTACTGGTATGGGATGCAACCTGTTCAGAGACGCTGGCCCCTTCCCATGCCCAGGAACCAACAACAGAGCTGGTGCGGCTTGTGAAGCGGCTGAAAAAGCAAAACATGCAAATACAGGGGTCTAGGCTCTGAATATGATTTTGTCCCTTTCGGTGTCGAGACCCCTGGTCCGTGGGGTCCTTACTCTATAATGTTTTTTAAGGAAATATCAAAAAGGTTAGTCGACATTACTGGTGACCGAAGAGCTGGCAGCTACCTCGGACAAAGAATTAGTTTAGCTATTCAAAGAGGTAACGCTGCCAGTATCTTCGGAACCTTGCCTTTTATTATATTTTTTAAAGTTTGTAGGTTCATTGTTCCTGAATATATTATTATTGTAAATATCATACAGTTAAAGTTTATTCTATACATGTCGCATGATTTCACTATTGCAACGGACAACCAATAAATTATTGTTTCCGGACACCAAGTCATGCCCATCCAATGTCAAATGAAAACCATTTGTAAGGCTCTGATTACCAAATAGCTGTGTGTAAGCTTGAAGGTCGTGAAATGAAATTCCTATTACGGGATTTCCTTGGGACTAAAATCGTCTATGTAGTTGCCTTTTCTTTTGAAAGGCGAGAAATGATTCTCATGGTTTCTGCAACGCGCAAGTGATGCTTCTGGTATGGAAACACAAGCTTCAGCAGGCTGCAGTGACCACTTAACATCAGGTTATGGCTGCACGATAGCAAAAAACATATAAATTTTACTTACATTGCCACCAAGACAGGGCAAGAAGGAAGACAAGAGAAGGTCCGCCACAACAAAGATAAAAGGTAACTAACATATTTACCAGCATATCAACAACTATTACTATTATCAAATATGCCGTTCGATAGAATTTACTGTCTGCATTGGAAACTTAGAAGCTGGCACAATGTATGTTATTCTTTCACACCCAGACTTGCATGGTAGATGAAGATCACAGAACATAGAAATGTTATGTGATGAAGATGGCATAATTTTTTTTTCATCCCACCACCTCGGAAAGTGTAATTTTGCGCTTCGAAATCTGGCTGGAAAATTCTATTTTATTCGCTTGAGCGGCAAAGTAGATTTGAATTTAGAACATCACATATAATGAGTACTCAATATAATTGTAAATTCAAAACGTCATTAAACCTATTTAATGTAACCTCTATGGTGCCAAATTTATGATTAGAACTTTTTAAATTGTGAAAAAATTTAAATTTGGAACCTTCTTGGTTTCTTTGTTTTATTTGCGTGCTTCGCGCCATTCTAGTTTTTCACGTTTTATTGCTTAATATAATTAACATAACCTAAAAACTGTACAAAAAAATCAACTAAAATGAGTGACATTAGCGACGATGAAGTTTATCTAACGCCAACTGAGTTAACTGAAACAGTTAATAATGCGCAAATGAGCCTTCTCCCTCAGCAATCACGAGAGAAGTATTTGAAACAGTACGATATATTTAACATGTGGCGACTAGCTAAAGGAGCAAAAACTTTCTCCGAAAACGTTTTGCTGGCATATTTTATAGAATTATCTGAGACCAAGAAAGCAAGCACGCTATGGAGTACGTATTCAATGCTAAAATTAACAATTAAGATGAAGAAAGACGTTCATATCGACACCTATCATAAATTAGTGGCATTTTTAAAAAGAGCCTCATCTGGTTATAAACCAAAAAAATCGAAGGTTTTCACAGCATCTGAAATTGCAAAGTTTATTAATGAAGCACCTGATTCCGTATATTTAGCGGCAAAAGTAAGTCAATACGTGTAATTTTTTGTTGTTGATAAAATTGTACATAGTACTTACAATATTTTTAATTTGATTAATTTATTTACGATTATAAATACTTCTTTTGTTACAGGTTGTTCTTATTATTGGTATAACCGGAGCATGTCGAACAAATGAACTTACACTACTTAATGTCAATAACGTATCAAAATATTCTCATAATTCTGATGAATTGCTATTAATTAATGTACTAAATACCAAGACAAAAAAAGACCGCAACTTCGTTATTCGCAAGGAATATGTAAACATTGTTCAGAAATATCAAGCTTTACGTCCTTCTAACACCCCAATTGAACGATTTTTTCTACAATATCGCAACGGAAAGTGTATCCGACAACCTATGGGTCAGAATAAAATTGGCAGTATTCCACGAGAAATAGCAACTTTTCTCGGACTTTTAGAACCCCCGTTATACACCGGTCACTGTTTTAGAAGAACCTCAGCCACACTTTTGGCCGAATCAGGGGCTGATCTTCTATCGCTTAAGCGCCATGGAGGCTGGAAGTCTAATTCGGTTGTAGAGGGATACATAGAGGATTCAATCCAAAGTAAATCAAAAATTTGTAATAGTATCGTGGAGGCCATAACGCTGAAAGAACCTCTGTCAGATTCTTGGTCTCGCCCTTCTACATCTAAAATGAGCCCCCATAAGATTGGAAACAATAGCCCTCTCTCGCCAACATTTACGCCAATAGAATCCAATGAATCGGCACAACTATTTAAAATTACTGATACGAGTAGTTTACCACAAAACAGCGCACAATTCACAAACACCAACATAACATTACCTAACAAAAATATTAAACTTAACATAAGTAACTGTAGCAACGTTACATTTAATATTTCTTAATTATTTTCTACTTCTTATTATTTTCTTCAATTTATAGATTATCTTAATGTGTTTTAATTGAAATAAAAATATTTTGTCATTATAAATTGTTTTCTTTTTCATTTTGTCATTTCCTCGCTGAGGTGGGATGAAAAGTTACGTATTGCACTCGAGTGGAAAGATTTTTCACCTTGTGCTCGTTTGTTTCCCTCGCTGACGCTCAGGATTCTAATTTAGAATCACTCGCTGCGCTCGTGATTCAACTTTAGAATCCTTCGCTTGCTCGGTCATCCAAATCGAGCACGCGGTTAAAAAGGAACTTTCCACTCTTGTATAATAAATAACTATTTACTAAAGGCTTCGTAGGCAGGTAATTGTGTTTAAGAATTTTAATTTCATGCAGTCGAAATCTTTACAGTCGACTGATGCCAAAGATCACTCTCAGAAGCCGATAAAAAAGAATTAAATCGCACATAAACTTGAACCAATAAACAATGTCATTCATTACACAATAAAGATAACTGAAAGATAATATGCAACATATAGTAGAAATAGTATGGAGTGGAAAGTGGGTTGCATAATTGATCTTTGTTTGGCATGCGCCAAAAAGAGATGCGTGCGATTGACGAATCGCTCGAGTTTAAGAGAAAATTTAGTTCTGTATAAACGTCTACGTCTGTATAAAGAAAAGTTTTACTAGTAAAAAGTCCACGCGGACCTGCCAGCGGACGGGACTCGAACCCGCACCCTTCGCAATCCGGGCGAATGCACTGACCAATTATGCAACCACGGCCCTGATGGCCGCGTCGAAATTTTCCTAGCCTTAAGCTGTAAGGCAGCGCCATCTCTTCGCATTGTAGGTAACCCACAATGTCAAATGAATACTTTTTCAAATATTAAACATTTAAATGCTTATAAAATAAAAACATAACTATAATTGCTATTTCTTCTTTCAAATGCTTAAAAAATAAAAACATAACTACATATTTCTTCTTTCAAATGTTTAATACTTGAAAAAGTATTCATTTGACATTGTGGGTTACTTTTGTGTTTACCGCACATTAAGAAAATCTACCAACAAACTAAAAATAGAATCTCTATTTAGTGGGTGCTAACGACTGCATTGTGCAGGCCTATCAAAAGTATTTATTAATCTGGAACAACGGAACCAAAGCGCGATTCAGGAGACTACAGCGCCATCTCTTGACCATTGGTGTAGTAGAACCAAAAACCACATCTTTATTTTTTGTAATAAAGTAACAGTTATAGGTATTCATATTTATAATATTTATCCACATGTTTCTAGTTTGTATATTCAGAATACGTGTTTGAGTTTCATACAAGTGCAAATCACATATGTTCTAATAAATTATATTCAGTAGCGATTTTAATTGAATATTTTGATTATATATTTATTTTTTCAAATTAAAACTGAACTTTATATACTGTGTCCTTTTCCAGACTTTTTATTAATTTATTGTAATTAATTATTTGCATGCAATTAAAAACTAATTTTAAACGATGCCAAAGAAGGATAACTTCTCACGCGCCTACATAAGTACACGCACCCATTTTTTTTAAACTAACATTATAGGTCACTAACATTACCAATAATTTATGTTATTTACGGTATTGTTACTATGTATACCTTGTTTTTAGCGAGTTTCCGATATTTCGGCACTGTCGTTCGCTTGCATAAAATAAATTACTGTAGTTACTGAGTTACACAAAAGGATATAATGGATTTACCTCATTAAAGGTTTTCCAGAAATTTTTGGAAGTTCTTAAGTCCATGCGGATGAATACACTGGCAAAATAGTAGAGGCTAGCAGTTTAAGCACAGAACAGAAAAAAAGGTTTAAGAGACAGAACTAGAAGAATAATTTATTATTAACTAATATTGGTATCGATTCTGGCGTTATTCTCTAAACTTAAAACTAAATTTAACATCAGTCTCTCCTTTTCATTTTGATAGAGAATGACAGAGATGCACTGTTGTCAAATTTAAGTTTAGCTTTAGAGAATCATGCCAGAATCGACATCATTATATTCAACATGCTGGTGTCGATTCTGGCAGGATTCTCTAAACTTTAAACTAAATTTAACATCAGTCTGTCCTTTTTACTCTGTATAGAGAATGACAAGGATACACTGTTAGGTTTAGAGAATCATACCGGAATCGAAACCACTGTCCGGTGTAAACCGATTTAAAAGGAATTTGAGAAAAGAGGCAAGGGACCTTGGAAAAGGAAATAGTCTACTTTTTAACAAACTTGAAGAGGATAAAATGAAAAATTTAATTTATAAAGCAAAGTAATTTCTGCTACGCATGAAAAATCGCGAGCAATAGCTACAGAATAATTTTAAGAACATATTCTATCGTTTCACCTATCGCAACAGTTTGGAATTTATATGCACGAATCGCGCGTAAGTATTGCTCACACGCACGCAACTGTTTGACCCACAAATGCCCACAATTTCCCAGGAACTAGCACAGACTAACTCGATACCTCCATGCGTTTCCGAGATAAAAGGTCTTGACAAATGACAGGTGTCCCGATTTGCGCGGGACGTCCCGATTTTCAGGGGTCTGGGGACGCGTCCCGATTTGTACCTGATCGATCGATTAATCAATAAATTAAATTTAATTAATTAATATAACACTATACTTGCACTAGTAGTTTAAAATGCAATAAATTAAACCCAGACTTAAAAACCCTTGTTTTTTGAAGTTATACTTCTTTAGGCGCGTTATGAAAAAATGATGAGAGTGAAATTTTAAGATGCGCGCGCATCACTGTAACGCAAAAATTAACAGCATGAAGTAGCGACCAACTTCATGCTGTTACTTTTGTGTTTACCGCACATTAAGAAAATCTACCAACAAAATAGAAATAGAATCTCTGTTTTGTGGGTGCTAACGACTGCATTGTGAAGGCCTATCAAAAGTATTTATTAATCTGGAACAACGGAACCAAAGCGCGATTCAGGAGACTACAGCGCCATCTCTTGACCATTGGTGTAGTAGAACCAAAAACCACATCTTTATTTTTTGTAATAAAGTAACAGTTATAGGTATTCATATTTATAATATTTATCCACATGTTTCTAGTTTGTATATTCGGAATACGTGTTTGAGTTTCATACAAGTGCAAATCACATATGTTCTAATAAATTATATTCAGTAGCGATTTTAATTGAATATTTTGATTTTTTATTTATTTTTTCAAATTAAAACTGAACTTTATTGACTGTGTCCTTTTCCAGACTTTTTATTAATTTATTGTAATTAATTATTTGCATGCAATTAAAAACTAATTTTAAACGATGCCAAAGAAGGATAACTTCTCACGCGCCTACATAAGTACACGCACCCATTTTTTTGTTTACTGTCCCGATGTGCAACCCTAAATCCCGATGTTTTTGACCTCATGTACCGATTTAATACAAATCGGACCTGGCAACAATAGTCTTGACCGACAGGCAGACGGACAACAAAGAGATCCTATAAGGGTTCCGTTTTTGGACTATAACCCCTCGTTTACACTTAGACACAAGTTATATATTAGTTTAACACAAAACTTGTAGATTTTTTTATTTATATGGGGTGAAGGGGACGAACTGACGTTGGGTTTCAGGCGTGGGTGACCGGGTGTGGTGCCGGCATGACGGTGACTGCGAATAGGGGTATATTCCGAACCTGCGTTCCGAGCTTAAGTTTCGAGTGCGACAAATGCCAACTTTGCACTTCATGGGGTGCAGTGGTGTAGTGTGGGTAAGCGCCCCTTTGGAGAGCACACTGAATTTTATTACATGTTTTTCTATTGTATTTATGTTTATTATAAACTTATGTGTTACTGTATGTTTATATATATAAATGCATTATTTTATTTATTGTTTTGTAGGATGCACTTCGCATGGTTGTATTGGTTGGTTTTAATGACCTCGCCCGGGTCCTGCCAGAATAACGCGGAAGAATCCCTAAACGGGGAGCCCGTGGCTTCGCACTAAGCAGCTTAGAGGGTATTCGCAGGGTTTTTAGCGGATATTATGCCGTAAAGTGCGCGTAAGAGTTACGGGGTCCTCAGTGGGCAGTCACTGCTGGGGCTCGTAAAGCTTGCGGGAGCCAGGTGTGAGGTCCGTTCGGCGGTGTGCCTCTTAAAATCGCCCTCGTCTGTAACCCTGTTTTGCCTGCGTTAACAAAAAAAATCCTGCCAGAATACCAGCGCTGATACAGTGAGAAAGTACTTTCTAAGGCAGGGTCCTAGTTGATCAATTTAGATTTTTATGTTCTTTTTTATTTTTTGTTTCCTTAGATTAACTTTTCTTGTAATTTTATGTTTTTATTTTTATTGTTGTATTTATATGTTTTTCTTTTGTTAAGATGGTCAATAAAGGTTTCATTTCAAAGAATAGTTGTTGTGACTGTTTATAAAATTCACTTCATAGACAACAAGTGTCTTTACAAGTATAAATCACTATTTCCTTCACATATTCTGTTTATCCGACAGTTTGGTGCAAATATTGTATAATACATGTTTTATACATGTATATAAGCGTGAACAAAAATGAAGACATTGTATATATTTTTTTCAAATACATACATTGGTGTAAACGAGTTGTAAAAATGGTGCTGAGTATATTTTTTTTACAATGATTAGCAAAAGCCCTGGGGGCCAATCGCCTAACTGGATTGCTTTGGAAAACGCTATCGCTTACGATTTCATTTTGTTATTTCTAACCGCCGAAATACCTCACGCTCATTTTCTTTAACATTGTTATTACCAATGCAAAAGAAAAAAAAAGAGCGCGAGGCATTTTTTAAAACCTCAGGGGGCTAGAAATAACAAAATGAAATCGTAAGCGATAGCGTTTTCAAAAGCAATACCGTTAGGCGAATGGCCCCAGGGGGCCAATCGCCTAACTGGATTGCTTTGGAAAACGCTATCGCTTACGATTTCATTTTATTATTTTTGACCGCCGAAGGTTTTCAAATACCTCACCCTCATTTTCTTTCATATTGTTATTAATACTGAAAAAAAACAGCGCGAGGCATTTGAAAACCTCAGGTGGGTATAAATAACAAAATGAAATCGTAAGCAATAGATTTTTCCAAAGCAATCTGGTTAGGCGATTGCCCCCCTGGTCACTTTATGATGATGCTCTGTCGGTGAGGTACCATCAAGAGGTGGCGTTATTTTAAATCTGTGGTTCTCTGTTAGGTTTCTCAGTCATCGCTCCAATTGCAAAAGAAATTCCGCTGAACCAAATTGCTTTGGAAACCGTGCTTTTACCTATTTTTATCATTCGTAAGAACATTATATTACATAAGTTTGTATGTATGTGTCTGTATTAAACGCTATTTAATTTTGTTTTTTCATTGTTTGATGTTTGCTCTTTCCTATGATTGTCTGCCGTTTTATTGACTCTACGTTCTTTCCGGTTGACTGGTAGAGAATGCCATGCTGGCATTAAGTCCGCCATATGCAATGTAAAGGTATTAAAGATTAAATAAAAAAATAAGAATGCTCGACAAAATATATACATATGTGTGTAATGTATCATCATCATCATATGCCCATGGATGTCCACTGCTGCACATAGGCCTCCTCAAGGGATTTCCATATGCAACGATCCTGCTCTCTCCACTTGAACTCTTCATCCACTTATCCCCATTATCAATTTGATTAACATCGAATGGGGATCCCCACTTAAGTGGAAATCATCGAAGAATTCGTCGATGACAACGTTGATATTCTTACCTCATCATCATCCTATTAATGCCCCACTGCTGGGGCACAGGCCTTCCCTATGGATAGAATAGGGAGATTGGGCCATGACCCACCACGCTGGCCCAGTGCGGATTGGTGGGTGCTAACGACTGCAGATGCAGCCGGGACCAACGGCTTAACGTACCTTCCGAAGCACGGAGGAACTCGAGATAGTAAATTTTTGGTCACCCATCCAATGACCGACCACTGCGAAAGTTGCTTAACTTCAACGATCGCAGCTGATCGCGCTAACCACTTGCGCCATCGAGCTCCTCATTCTTACCTACTACAAGTGCATTTCTAGTGTCATATTATCCCTGACTGTATAAGTGGTGACCGATAAATGTAGAAAAAAAACTTGTTTGTCTAAAAAGCTATTATCACAAAGAAAATTTTATTAGAAAATCTTAAACTATTTTTGGCCATTTTCATAACCAAATCCTCCACGTAGTCTCCTTTTTTTTGTTGACGGTGGAAAATTCATTTACGGACCGAACCGCGCGCTGGCTAGACGCGCGGCGTGTGTGGGACTCCCCGGCGCGGAACAACGCCGGTCCTACCCACTAAAAACCACCGGTACCCTCCTACGCCCTTGAGGGGGCGTCTCGGGATCGGCGCCTGTGTGCGTCATTCCAACAAGTGGACCGGGCGACACGCCTCTGGGGGATTGCGCTAGGGTACTAGGCAATCCCCAGACGGGGTGGCCTATGCCGAATGGCACCTAAAGCACGCGGTGGCCAAGCTGCGCCCAGACCACCTTAGGACCGACGAAGACCGGCAGTCACGGCTGCCTGTCTTCTTCGACCCACCCGCCTACGACGGAGGGGAGCGGCTAGATCGTCCTCCTCCCGCTCCCACGTAGAGTCTCCTGGTACTTTTTACCCATAGTAATGTTTTTATGGAAAACTAATAAAAGATAGTTGCTATAGCATTCATGTTTTTTTCGGGGGGGGGGGGGTATTGTATATAAAAACTACAAAATATAGCTAGAAATAAAATTTCTCTTTTTTTGTTTACGTATTTACGGTTACGGTAGTCCACTCGCACTACAGAAGTAAAAAGGACGTCAAAATTAACGGTGTAGAGCAACAAAAAAAGGGAAAAATAGTTTTTACGGTCGATTTGAAGTCTGGAAGGGAGACCTTTTAGGATTGATTGCAAATATAGTTACTTTTCCGTTATAAAATCATAAGCTTCATAAAAATCAATTATTGTGGTTCGTTTTTCTCGCTAAAACTCGAAAATGCCTGGGCAGATTTAGTTGATTTAGTATTCGTAATGTTTGTCGTAGTCTAGGGAAGGTTTGAACGGTGAGAAAATATGCAAAAATTACAAGGAAGATAGTTAAAACAAAAATTTCATTTTCCCATATAAACTGTTCTAACTAAGTACGAGTACTTTCCTGTTAAACATTGTAGCGGTACGAAGATCGCCGGGTAAGCTAGCAAAGTGTAAAAACAAATATTTTAAATAAAATGATAGAGCGTGTTGGGTTATAAATTAATAAATATTTCCAACACACACACCAATTAGCCTAGCCCCAAAGTAAGCACTATAAGGCTTGTGTTATGGGATGCTAGGGTAACGGATAGAATACATATACTGTACATATATAAGTATATTTATATAGAAATACATATTAAACATCCATGACTGGAGTACAAATGCTCGTATTCATCACACAAACATTCGAACTCACGGACCTCTAGAGTTGGCGACACCATGAAATCCCGCGTACAAACTACTCGGCCACGGAGGTCGTCAAACATAAAAAAGGTAAATTTAAAAAATCAAAAAACCCGACTGCTTAATTATACTTCAAATAAAAACTGAAAAGAAAAAAACAAGTCCAGTAGTCTATAATTCTGTTAATAAGGAACAAAGCTACTTTAACAGTCGGGACCCATTAGATATTCAAGAATACATAATATTTTTCAACAGTGGGTCCCGACTGCTAAAGTAAACTGCTCGACTACTAAAAAAGCCGGGTAAAAAAGGGATTTCGTAGAGTAGTAATTTTACTAATCCCCGTATTTACACTCACTAGGCATTTGTTATGTAATGTCCATGACAAAATTGAATTTGACCGAGGATAACAATAGTTAGTCATCTCCATTAGGAAATTGCTTTTCAGTTTACAGTGAATTCAATCAACCGCGTCGCGTCGGCGACAAAACCTTTCCGCTTCCTACTAGCAGGTATTTTTTTAATGTATATATTTACAAGTTTCCGTCGAAGCGTGGATGTATAGTATAACGGAGATACAATGGTAAGTATTCAAACAATAGTCTAGCTAAAATAGCTGACTTTTTAGTATAATGGAAATTATACTTTATTCGAATTAACCTTTTGACCTACAATGCGAAGAGATGGCGCTGCCTAAGAAATATTAAAAAAAAATCGACACGACCATTAAAGCCGCGGTAGCATAATTGGTCAGTCAGTGGTAGCATAGTTGGCCTGGATAGCGGAGGTTATGACTCCGAATGGATTATTTTCTAGTAAAATTGTCTTCACATTTAAACATCCAGCACTTAAACCCCGTTATTAGTAAACCGGGTATAAGCTTAGACCAGTTACGCCGGGTTGTGTTCATAACACTAAATCAAATGCCATGAGTAATTCAAAGGACAGAGTACAAAATACGAAGCTTATTCTTCAGTAATTATTAGGGGGGCTGGGCCTATATTTAGTGCTCAGGATGAGAAAATTATAAAAAAATGGGTAGCTTTCCTTTTTGATTTTTCTTTATGGACGGATACGAATACTTCAGTAACCTTAGCACGAACCATTATCGAATTCGAATAGTTTGCGAGTGCGAAATGTCATTGTCATATGTGTACTGATTTTTAGTTCTGGTTACGCCCGTTTTGGCGCTGCTGTTCAAGTTTCTATACAAAGTTTGACAATGACATTTCACTCACAATGACATTGACATTTCGAATTCGATATTGTTTCGTGCTAGGGGTACAGTACCCAGTACAGCAAATAAAACCAAATATATTCCACTTTTAAAATAGATGTTTTGACTGTATCACAATAAAATAAATTAAAAAAATTACATATTATTTGGTTCCTGATCAGTTTTTTCACCGATTTAGTGAATAAATTTTATGTATTTTTTAATTTATTTTTGTATATTGATAAGAAGAAATTCTGCATGCAGAGATTCTATGATAACATTTATCTTTAGACATAAACATATCTTTGCTACGTGACCTCGAGTAGATTCTCTTGTGAAGCCTCCTTGATGAACGGCAATCTGATCTACTTTGCTGCTGTGAAGGTGACATTTCAGCAGCTGCAGATACTGGACACCTCGATAATGCCTTCATCGCATTAGTCTTTGTGCGGATGTTCACTGTTATTGCTTCCGCTTTCAGAATTTAATGGTTTCAACTCAACCACTGTTCGGTGTTTGAGAATCAATTCTCTTTGACCTTTAATCTGAGGGGAAAAAGCTTCTTGTATTCAGTATTTAGTTGTTGTTTGAATGCCCTGAATTGACACTACCTAAGACATGAAATGACAATAACTTAGACTATGACCGACTGGGCGCCATATTGTGATGTCATAGCTGTCAATTCAAACCAAATAGGTAGAGTGAGCAAAAAAAGTTTTTATTTAATAAAACTTGTTTACTAAGATTAAGTGAGAAAAAGCATCAGATTTTTAAATAACATTTATTTACTAAGATTGAGAAAAAAAACATCGATTTTTTTATAATTTTTATTTATTAAGACTGTGAGAAAAAACATTAATCAGAATCTCTCTCTCTTTTATTCCGCTCATCTCTGCATTACCGCCGGAGTAGTTATGAATAATCATGCACTATTACTAGGTCACATACGAACATGCATCCTTTATGTAAAAGAAAGTTTGAAATCGAGTTTCTGAACGCAACTTAAAGTGACATTTGGTTGATGATTTAGGTTATCAACCATTCATGGCCATAGCTCAATAAGTGAAAAAAAATATCAACCGATATTAATTATCAATGTTTGTTTACAAATGTTTGGTTTTTATTCTTGAATTAGCGGAGTGCTAAAGAAGGGTTCCAGGATTTTTTTGCAAACCGTACTTTTCAAGCGACATTTGACAGATAGAGGTCATTGGCTTTCCTATTCTTATTTGAATCGCATTATATGTTTGTTACTTCTTCACATCTAAACGGCTGGAGCGATTTAAATAAAATTGGGTATGGAGTTAGCTGACACCCTGGATCGCGTATGAACACATAGGCTACGTTTTACTGCGGGAAAATATCCCTAATAAACCGCGGTCCAGGGTAACACCGTGGGGCACAGCTAGTATGAATTATAAGCCTCACTTTTATGTACATAAAATAAATTGCGATTAAGACGGTATTCACTCGCATGAGAACGTACGACTTAACGATATGGATTGCCTATTTTTTCTTTTTATTTCTAAAGCAAAATCTAATTACAATAGAAAGGACCCAATATTGTTTATTGTAACAAAATGTAATACTATGAGAGCATAGATGAGATCTGACTGGCCAGATGTTTTTCGCTACACTGATCGCTAATTGCTTGACTGCTGCTCCAATTTATTGGCAAATTGTACAATATACAATAGTTCAGTGTGCAAAAAACTGTGTGCGATGAATTTGACAGGCGTAATGCTTGTAGATTTTTTCAATTTCTTTGTACTCGCTAGAGGATGTTCGGTCTCTACAGGGTAACTCAAGCCAAAATCCATTAAGTTGTCTTCCCATTTATCCTTCGTCGAAGAAAGAGCTCGATGGCACGTTCCGTCTAGGATAGTGAAATAGTTATGCAACGTGCGTATTGCTAGTCACGAGATAATGGGTGACAGGAAAATGTATTATCGTCGTAATATAGGAGTCGGGCAGAGTCGGCCTCCTCCGGCACTTCCTGGAGCTCCACCGGTTTAGAAGTGTCGTTGCCTAGCAGCCCAGTAGGTGCCGGATTGAGTGCATCCCCCCAAATAACGATTTTCCCGCCCATACTATATGAGAGGTTGACAAGTCAGCAGAAGCTAGTCCACAGGAAAGTTAACAAACACTTGCCGTGGCTTGTTTTTGGTACATGTTTTACTAAAATCATCAGCACGTGGAAGAAAACGCCTTTTGTGAGGTTTACAGCAATTGCCAGCAAACATTTTATGCAAATCTATAAGGCGTTAAGTCTTCCTTATATTTATTTTATAAACACAAATCCTGCTCTTGTGACGTGTGTGTCATTGTTTAAGTAAAATAAGTGCGATATAAAAAAAGGATTTTTTATGTGTCAGAATCAATTCTTTAAGTTATGTTACTCTCAAGATGAGAGGCAAATGCAAAAAATTGCTTTTATGGCAACGAAACATATATGTTACATTGCTATGACATTTTAAGGATCCCTGGCCTGCAGCTAGGGTCTAGAGATCTTCTAATATCGATTCCTAATGGGAATTAGTAGATACATACTTTATGCCATTCTTGGACCTTGAATTTGCAGACCAAATTCGCTTGATTGAGCTTTTATAATATTCAATCACATTATTAGTAATTTGTTAACACGATGCGTAGAATCGATTCAATTACTTAGGTAGGTACTCTCCTTAATATGAATAAAAGTATGTTAAATGAACTTGACATAATTGATGCGCCTGACCTCCGCCAGACCGCGGCCTGCCTAAAGGCCGGCTGACACCATGCATACGATGCCCCAGATTAGGGCATGTCGAACTATTCGGATCGTGACTGAAATACCTCATTTTTCCTCAAGACCCAATAGAGCCCTATGTAAAAACACGCAATCAACTTGATTTAAGTTTATTTTAACACAAAATTAATAAATAGAAAAACTGTTACGAAAATAAAGACATTATCAAATTGTTTTCCTTCAGTAAATGTAGTTCCACCATAGATGTAGTGTGTTTTAATTATAAGTATTATCATTATTTTATTTTATTTATAGAACAAAAGTTATTATTTGACGTTTTTATTTTTATTATTATTTTATTTAAAATCGCTAAAATTTTGTAGCTCGTACAAAATGCGAGTATGTATAGTCGCAATTTGTTTGGCGTTTCGGGCATCACTAGGCGCTGGCTGAAAATCAGCGCTGCTGTGGTATTGCGAAAGTATTACCACAGTAGCATAGCTGAGACAGCGACCTGTTGGCCCTGCACAGCAGCACCTGAATTTAGTTTTTTTGTTTTTATTTGTGGTTATGTTATTTTTTTTATATTCTGTTTTGTTTTAATGTACCTACCTATGCTGTGTAACCAATAAATGATTTTCTTTCTTTCTTTTTTCTTTCAGTAGGTAATAGAAATTTTTAAAAAGCATCATTTCTGCATATAACCTCGAATTAGACGAAAACCAATAAATATTACAGCCGCATAAACTACTATTCTGATACTTTGCTTATAATTCATGTATGATAGCAAATCTTCAGCAGCGTCAGTGTTTAAGACAGTAGGCCAATTTGCTGTGCTTAAGTCTTCAAATGTCTGGGCCTGCGGTCGCAAGTAGGTCAATAAATGCAGATATGCTGCATGACCAGCTTGTAAGGCGGAAACCACGTCCCCATCAGCGAAGATATCCAATGCACTCCACTCCAACAGTTTGGTATTGACTTCTCCCGTGAACTTACGTAGCGCCACATAATCACCGCACCGTGGTACAAACACATCAGCGATTTCCGTCTCCTTGTAACTAATAGTTTTTTCAGCTTCCGGTCCAAATAGCTTCACTAGCTGTTCGATTACAGCAGATTTATTATTAGATGCATTTCTATTATTATCTTTCACTTTCAAATAGCCTATTAGTGAAACGTATCGACCTAAACTGCCAGTTGTCGATAAATTGGGTTTCTCCATCGCCCAAATTATAGGGCCCCTGACGCTGAAAATATCACCGCTATATCCTTGCGCTGCCCAAAAGTTGTTATCGTATTCTATCACAAATTTCTTAGCTCGTCCACGACTCATCGCTCCAGATATAGCCGCATGTTTTTTTGATAACAGTTGATCTTCTACTTTTATTTTACGAAGTTCATCAGGACGCAATGCCATGGCTAATAGATTGCATATATAATTTGTCTCACCCATCATTGTCAACAATATGACTTGCTCGTCTGAGTAAGTGCGAATTTCTTTAATCGATTTTATGGGTAAAGTTATTTCTTCGATACTTTGCTCGAGTTGGCTCACCAAGCGTTTCCTACAGTATCCGAGAAGTTTTTCTCTGAGCCTAGTATTGTCTCCATCTAAATGATTTCTTGAGCTACTCGTCCTGTAACATTGATGAAGATAAAAAAGAATTGACACACTGTCAGCTGGTACTCCACATACTAGCCTCACTGTGGTTCTCATAATTTCTCGGGAGGTAGAAAACAGGAGCGAATCACATATGTACTGTTCCATGGTTGTTTGATCATAGTACAATAGTTTTTTCCTCTCACTTTCTTTATCTCCTTCGAAGTAGCGAAACATGTTTTTCATGCTGTGATCTAATCGAGCTTGAAACTGGTTCAACTCAAGTTTTTCAGTGAAATTTAAGTAGCCAAAATCGTGAAAATCGGCGGAACACTCGACCGTATTACCATTTCTATGTTGAAAGAGTTTGTTCAGATTCGGTTTACTGTAAGGGCCCAAGATGCATTCTGGCAGTGGGATATTTAGTTCTTTGGCATACTTTGTTAAGAAGTGCCGTGCCATGCTGTCGTTAGCGTGTATTTCGGTATTGTCTTCTTCTTCTTCTTCAGTTGACTCCATCGTTTCCTCTTCTTCTTCATCTGTTAAAAAAGACACGTTGCACTTAGATATCATTTTAGGAGTTCCAGCTATGTCAAGAACTACAATATCCATGGTGTTTCCAAATTTCTTCTTGAGTTTGTGTGCAGTAACGATACCCGGGAGGCTGCATCCCAATATGATGACATCTGCTTGGATATTGTTCGAGTCGCTCCCTACTTCGAAAGATTTGTGTATTTTCTTAACCATATGGTAATTTTTTGGATTTTACTATTGAAAAAATATTTTTTATTAGTGATGGGAATGACTATATTTTTTTAAAATGATTTGTGACTGGTACTCTCTTTGTCAGTTTTGATGATATATAAACCATGGACGATATAGACTAGTAATTTACATTCTCTTTGGATATAAACGACCATTTCATATACATACTTTAAACCATAGTTTTAACAGAAGCTGAAACCCATAGAATAATATTCAACTTTTCTCTTCAAGAATACGATATCGTAAACTTATAAACTATATGGAAACATTGTAGTTTGCCAAAAGAAATTGATTAAAATAGACTTCTTCCAGGAAAAGTCTATATTTTTCTATTTGATAAGATAAGGGAAGACATCAATCTGATAATAATTTACGCAAGCGTTCGTCACTGAATGTTATCGTAGAGTGAAAATGTCAAAAGCAATAACAATGACTAATGCAGAAGGTCAACTCAGAAACATACAATCCTAGAAAGTTTTTTTTACTTGGTATCCAGAACTTATCTGAAGATGCAATTTAGAACTAGGTAGGTAATGGTATCGGTCCTGGTATGATTCTCTAAACTTAAAACTAAATTTAAAATCGGCGAGGCAATAAAAGTCTTGAGTCACAATAACAGTAGTTTTATTAAAACCCAAAGGAATACTATTTATAATTATGATTAATAAAAAAAGATACAGCTATCTTTGTACGAGTAGGCAATCAGTAATAATAAGGAAGGAACAGGAAACAACTATTTGTTGTTATAAAAGTTGGTCAAAACAAAGGTATAGAGTGCCATACAATAGTAAAAACACAAAAATGTTTCATTTTCATGACTTTCTTGACTGTTATATACTTCTACTTCATTATTGACTTCCTGCTATCGTAAGTAATGAATTTAACTAAAAAGAAATGAATTAAAATAATCATTTAATGAATGTTATGACCATAAAAAATCATGACATATCTGTAAGTTCACAATCAAAATGCCCGGGACATTAGAAAAATATTCGAAGCAATCACATAATAATCTGAGAAATACTATCACAACATCATAAAAAAAACGGCTGCACTGAAAAGGGCCCAGTTCAGCATAATGTCAGTGCAGTATGCACTGGCGCTGGTTTTCAACTGGATCCTTTATCTGACAAGTGGATGCCAAACACTAACGATTTTTATAGTAATAATTAGTAATTATATAATTTAAAAGAAAAAATAAAAAAGGGGCAAGGCTGTGTTAATCCATTGCCTTTGCACCGAGACTATAAAATTAATAAAAAATATATATTTAAGGTTACAATACAAGCACAGATTCTATTATAAGAGGTTATCGCTACAAACAAACACAAAAACAAAGCTTAATTTGAGCAAAGCAATTAAAAATAGCATTATCCTGTATAGTAAACACCATTCAGATTCACCATCATCATTATCAGCCTATTAATGTCCCACTTCTGGAGCAGAAGCCTTCCTTGTACAAGGCATAAAGAGATTGGCCACGCGGGCACAATGCAATTTGGTGGGTGCCTTCGATTGCAGTTGCAGCCGCAACGGCTTAATAATAATAATAATAAACATTTATTTCGGACAAGAATACATGCATATTATGGTTAGTTACATGATTACTTATTATCTTGTGTAAGCATCGAACTTTAATTACTTACATTCTAAACTTGTGCCCGTTGTACACTTTTGGATACAATAAGCTATTATAGGGGAATCATATCGACCCCCTATAACTTGCAGAATGGAGTTGGAGCTGGCCCGCACCCAGCAAAGCAACGAAGCGGCTCTCTTCCGCATGATGGCATAAAAAGCATCAATATGCATCGGCGCAAACATGCCTGATGCACTGCAGAAACGGGGTAGCCCCAACAACACTCTAAGAGCATTATTAAATTGAATACGCAGCGCACAGGCAGTCCATAGGCTGTACGTGTAGAACACTTGACAGTAAGCTCTAAAAAGTGTTAATTTTACTGGAGTACTACAGCATGCAAACCTACGAGCCAGCATATTACAGCGCTCTGCGCTCCCTATCAATGTCAGATTCGTCCTTAAGGTCATCAGCTACAAAATGTCCCAGATACTTAAACCGGTAGACACGTTTCAGTTCTGTACCATTAATGTGTCTTCCAAAGCACAAAGGAGATCGATATAATGAGTTTTTTGGTCACCCATCCAAAGAAAAGTTGCTTATGGGCCTACCACACGCACGAACTTCACCACAGTTTTTCCTGCGCAGGCCGGTTTGTACAGGGAACACGGTGCGTGTAGTTGGTAAAACTGTATCACGCGCCAACCCCAAGCGCGGCCTGCGCACTTTTCGACTTGCTTGAATTTTTGCCTGCGCAAGCTCGGCCTGCGCGTACTTGTCTATGCGTGTGGTTGGGCGTTCAGTGTTCAAGCCACAGTCGAGTGTACTTTGTGTCGCGGCTCGCTCGTCTTTTCATTCGTCGTTCGTTATCGTCACTCAAAAATGGCAAAAAACGTAACAATTCACCATAAGCATTTTCATCCGTCCGTATATAATTACGAAAATCGTTTGGATCATCTCTTAAATCTTTAATTAGATTAATATGTGTATGATTTTTTCTATTCAACAGCTGTTTTTTTGTCCACTTTGATCGCTTTAATTTTGACTTTTGCGTTGTCTTTTTTTAATAGCAAACACTTGAAAAATAGTAGCATAAGAAATGTTTCTTCATTAGGAAACATTGTTTCCATGCCAATGATTTCGATAAGAATGAGGCTTGCGCGTACTTAACTGTGCCGTGTGGTAACGCACAAAGTGTACAGTTTTTTCATGCGAGATGCTTGCGCAGGTCAAACTGTGGTGAAGCTTGTGCGTGTGGTAAGCGCATATCTTCCATTGGTCACCCATCCAAAGAAAAGTTGCGCCACTATCGCAAGCTAAACGTACTAAAAGCCTGCGCCCTCGAGCTCCTCATCAATCATACCGATATTTCTCTGTTTCTAATAACTTTCTTCTTCTCACGGTCCCCTATAAAATTTCGATAAAACTGCCTTAAATGAGCGAAGTGAGTCGTAGAAGATTTGAAAACTGCAAGAAATGCCCACTCTCACTGAGAAATGAGTGAGAAATAAGTGAAATGAAATGAAATGAAAAGTCATTTATTCAGTCTAGGCTGTTACAAGCACTTGTGAAGGTCAGAAGCTACGCCATCGGTTCGCAAAACTACGGCGGGAGACCTTGTACTGAGAAGAACCGGCAAGAAACTCAGCAAGGGCTGCTTTTTTCTCCCTGTATTGATATATACAGAGTCGTCAAGTTGAAAAATGACTTAAGAGATACTTCTAAAGTCACCTTGCATTACATCATTTAGGATATAGATATATACAGTTACAATAATAATTTTATATTTAGTATATAGGAAGCGGCATTAGATAGGTACCATATTACTATTACAAAAACTGACTAATACCCATCAAATAACAAATTACAAGAAACACTATGTCCATGCATTACGATCATTTAGATAATCAATCATAAGTGGAACCGAACAAATAGTTTTGCTTTTTCCTAAAAGTAAACAAACCTGGGGCGATTGGAAAGTGTTAAAATTATAATGAAATGAACTGTACACATTTTAAAATCGTTCATTTTGGCTCCCCTTATAATAATCCTTTTGATTCTTGCTATATGCAATAGCATTACTTGAATAAGAGTAAATTAGGTCCAGTTGTAATTTTTGCACACGTTGTCTATAGTGGTGAAAAAGTACACTTGATAGATGTTTTGTATTGTGGTCAAACTAGCTGTGCCCCGCGGTGTTACCCGCGCTTTATTACGAATATTTTCCCGCAGTAAAACGTAGCCTGTGTTTTTTTTTATGCAAAATAGGCAATGCGTTTGACCACAATCTCACCTGGGGGCCAATCGCCTAACGGAACCCTTATAGGATCACTTCCTTGTCCGTCTGTCTGTTTGTTAGCTGACACCGTGGATTAACACTTTGGCCTCATCATCGCTTTCCATCAGGGGGCCATTCGCCTAACGGAAATGCTTTGGAAAACGCTAACGCTTACGATTTAATTTTGTTATTTCTAGCCGCCCGAGGTATTCAAATGCCTCGCGCTCTTTCTTTTTCTTTTGCATTGGTAATAACAATATCAAAAAAAATGAGCGTGAGGTATTCGAAAACCTCAGGCGGCTAGAAATAACAATATAAAATCGTAAGCGTTAGCGTTTCCCAAAGCATTTCCGTTAGGCGAATGGCCCCCTGATGGAAAGCGATGATGAGGCCAAAGTGTTAATCCACGGTGTCAGCTAACAAACAGACAGACGGACAAGGAAGTGATCCTATAAGGGTTCCGTTTGTGCTTTTTGGGGTACGGCATCCTTAAATCGCACTAATGTTAAAACGGACCTTCTGGGCGAAAAATTATCAGTGGCATAAGGAAGGCCTTCTGAGCAGCGGCGACGGCGCCGGCGCCCCTGCGCCGGCGCCCCCCCTGCAAGGTCAGTGATGCATCGCCACTATTGGTCAGCTGACGTTAAAAAAATTAACACATCAGCCAAATGATGGAAAACAAACAAGATGAGATAGACAGCTTCATTAAATACAATAAAATAAGCAGAGAAAATCAACAATACAAGATTTAAAAAATGCATAATCAGAAAATACTATTTTAATTGTAAGACAGGACTACAAGGCGAGCCAAGCGAAGTACAATTGCACTACCTACATTTCACCGTAGCACTTCGTCGTTTTTTAAACTTGAGTTTAGAAAAAGCCAAATAAAACAAAATTCTCGTAACTTTAGATTTTATAAATATCTAAAAAATCCAGATTATGAGCGAGAGTACATATAAGTAAATGTTACACAACATAGTGAATTTAATAATAAAGCAAAATAAAGTTACCGCCATTCAATGAACAGAGACAAAATATTAAGTACCTAATCCCAGCTTATTCTTTATTCTTAAAAAAAATCACAGATCCCGTGCTCAACACGATTTCAAAGGGCATTAAAAATGAACCTTCTTATTATAGATTATTAAAAAAAAACTTTTCCAAGATACTTTTACATCACGTATAGCCCTTCGAATTCTGCGTCTTTTGAGCTCTCATACGTCATCGTGGCAGCACGCGAGCCGCCCGCCGCGCAATATCCCACCTCGCGCCGCGTGTAACTCGCGGCTAAGGGTACCTCTACAGCCTAAACCGTCACCAATATCGAAAAGTGTAATAACCTAAAATGTTCCTTAGTAGTGATGGCCTAAAGTGTAATGACCATAAAATGTTCCAGCTAGTAAATGAAATATGTATACGTACATACATGTATATATTGGACAAACATATACAGTGGTGGTCACATAATTAAAGACACTCCCTAAAAAAATACTTTAGAACAAGCCATGCTGCCCTATGCCGAGCAAAATTTACCGGTCATTTGGACTTTCAAACAGGATAATGATCCGAAACATATTGCAAAAGTAATAAAAGACTTTTTAAGGAACCAATCTGTGAGAGTTTTGGATTGGCCTTCGTACAGTCCTGATTTAAAAAACCCAATAGCAAATTTGTGATGCCAGGTGAAGAAGACAGTGGCGACAAAACGGACATCAAACATCGATCAACTTTACACAGCTTTTAGAGAACCTTGGGAGCAAATTCCGGTGGAAGCTTGTAAAAAATTGATCGCTTCCATGCCCAAGAGATGTCGTGCTGTCATTTCTGCCAAAGGACATGCGACGAAATATCGATACGTACCGGAAAGTTTTATAAATGCGTTAGGAATATTGTGTAATGAAGATAATTACAGTAATAACAATATATTTTTCTATTTCTTCTAAGCAAATCAAGTGTCTTTAATTAGCTAGCCAGCTATAAATACGTTAAAAAAGTTTGTGTTACGTTCCCATAGTGAGCAGTGTCTACTACTAACGAACACAACAATTTTTTGTCCCACATGATAAGAATACAACGTCGTGTATGGTTTAATAACAATTAAACTGGACAAATACCAATTTTAGTCTTTAATTATGTGACCACCACACTGTATATACAGAGTGGTCCAACTAGTGACGTCAACATTTTTTTTTAGATTCCTCGCACCTGGGGGTATCCGAAAATACCCCATGTATGTTCCGCGAATTTTCTTAGTTTTCGAGTTATACATTTTTAATGATTTCTGCCAGCGAGGTTTCAAAAATTCTTATCTTTTTTCGTAGTAGGTATTTTGCAGTTCTTTTTGTGACATGATTATGTCACAAAAAAAAAGACTGCAAAATACCTATACGAAAAAAGAAAGAAAAAATTTGTTGACGTCACTAGTTGGACAGACTTACAGATGGAGCTAAAGAAGTTTTACTTCAGTCGTGTGGTCATAAGAACGCTCGATTTCTTTTTAAGATTTTCGCCTTGAAAAACTATGGTTTGGATGGAATATTCTATATATCGAAGTAGTATTTACCAACACGATCCTTAGTCTGAAGCCAGTGACTTCCCCCGTATTAGTGTCAATATCAATTGTTTATTAGTACAATAATATACTTACCTAATTAAATAACTATCTTAATACATTCTGCAGACGTATCTTATGTGCAAAGTGTGTGTTAAGAAGATATTGGGGTCATGACATGTCGTAGTAACAATTAAATCGTTCCTACATTGAAGTCAAGATAATACTAGACATTAATTTAATAACCTACTAGCTGTGCCCCGCGGTGTTACCCGCGGTTTATTAGGGACATTTTCCCGCAGTAAAACGTAGCCTATGTGTTAAGCACTTAAGCCAGGGTGTCAGCTAACTCTATACCAAATTTTATTAAAATCGCTCCAGCCGTTTAGACGTGAAGAAGTAACAAACATACACACTCACAAACTTTCGCCTTTATAATATTAGTGTAATTCCACGCGATGGACAAGAATCTAAGTGTCGCCGCACACGGCCCACCGACCACAACCACAAAACCCCGCCACCGGCATATTTTCTGTAGTTTTCATACTGTAGCTGTTTCTGTAGTTGCTCGCTTCTTGTGGCCCGCACCGGCCACTTAATGCGCCGATACAAAACGCCGCCACACGTCACTCGCGCGATCCCCCCCCCCCCCCCCTTTACCTTAGTCAGCCGCGCTTCAGCCACTTTAGTAGCCGCTTCTAGCTTCTCGTGGCGGCGTTTGTGGCTGTGGCGTGTGGCCCGTGTGCGGCGACACTAAAAGGAAATGTGAGTAATAGTCGATTTTCATTAATCATTTTATTACATTTAGGGTTTCCATATTTCTAAAGAAAAAACGGAAGCCGTTCTATAAACATCACGAATCTAACCTGACGGAATAAAACCCAACGGACGTAGCCTCATTCAATCCATCGCATTCAAAGCAATCGTAGGAATTTTCCCTGCATTGAATACAAAGGCAAACAATATAGTATGTAGTGTATGGACGACACGATTCCGAGAAACGTTCGTTCCGAGCGCTTTCGGACGAATCACAAGCCAGCCATTTAGGAATGTCAAAAGTCCTGACAGTCCTGACATTTTGAAAAAAGTCCGGACTTTTTTGTAACAAAATGGTACCATTACGAGAAAGAAAGAAATACATTTTACTGACCATAAAGTATTGTTAAACATATATAAAATAATAAAATAAAATTTTTGGCCAACTAGGTCTCTGCCTCAGGTTGATACTACAGCAACACCAGGGCTGCTGCAGCGCTGATGATTCTGGCAGGGCCTAAGGTTGCCGACACAGATTATTATTTTTAAACAATAGTAAAATAAACAACCCTGCACATAAAAAAAAAGATAATAACAACGTAGGCTGAATGTTTCTCACCATCCTTAGCCTTACAAAAAAAAGTACAAAATTAAAAAAAAAGGAATGATTTATCTGTGGGATACAGACTACAGACTGGAACCTAAAAAACAAAAGAAGAAAACAAAGAAATACATTACTCAGTTACAATGGTATGATATTTTAATCAATATGTACTTTTATTATTAATATTCAATGTTATTTAAAAAATCCGGACATGTCCAAACTAATCCGGACGGATGGTAACCCTACTCACAACAGTTAGGAAGCAGCGCTCATATAAAAAAAATTGCTAGGATCCAAGTCTTCCTAGCGCTTAGTTATGGTAATTTATACATTATCAATGCATTTGGAACACCTCTCTAGAGGATTTTCATAATTTATATCTGACTAGTGGCCCGCCCTCGCTTCGCTTCGGTGTAGAGCTGTAGTGTAGACTATAGTCTTTGTTCTCAGGCTTGTATTATATACAATGACATTCTTCTTACCTAATTACAATAGGCACGCGCCGCCAAGCCCCCTGCCCGGTAGCGTCGGAACCGCTATGTCCCTGCATTTAAAATCTGTAATATCTTCGAAAATATTCATTTAAATTATATGCGTTAAAGAGCCAAATTGGTCTATATTAAATGCACAATGTATTTAAGGTACTTAATTGGATAAGGATGAATGTTATATTGCTGAAAATCGAATCGTAAATAATCTATTATTTCTCGTAAAAAGTATAGGATAAAAATGGTTATTATGGGTTATCCCTAAGAGATAGACATATACCATCGCGGACTTTTTTGTAGACCTTTTTAAGGTGTACAATACTGTAGTACATTATTTTGATCTATCTCGTAGGGTTCAGTCAGCGTTTGCAATGTAAGCGCAACAAATTTGTTTATTTACATCAGTGTTTCTCTACTATATTATGCATGAATTATACATATAAAAATTCCTCTTGAATCACTCCATCTATTAAAAGAAATCGCATCAAAATCCGTTGCGTAGTTTTAAAGATCTAAGCATACATAGGGACATAGGGACAGACAGCAGGAAGCGACTTTGCTTTATACTGTGTAGTGATTTTTGGATATGAAATCGGATGAGAACGGTTGCCTATTAAGGTAACTTTGCTCCCGTTCGTTCATGTGGATGTCGGAAAATAGTTAAGCAGTAAAGTTTCCATTACTGCACGGAGTAGAAGATCAGCTCCAGGCCAGCAAAGTAGGAGGACCGATAAAATTTAAATATAAGCTAATTTCTAACGTACGATGGGTGATCAACAATTTAATATTTCCGTGCTTAAAGACACGCCGTTAGATGCAGCTCTAGGAGGTGTGCATTGATGTTTCATGCTGTCCAATAAACATAATAGGCCGTAACTGAGTTATTGCTATACAGCAACCAATATTTAGTATTTTAAACCTTAAACCCCAGACTCAAAACCAATTTTCCAATGCCTTTTGTAGTTTCATGTTTTATTCCATTGAGATAAATCAACATAGGTCAGTTATCTATAACCGGCCTATTGGCGCAAATAAATCAATTTAGCAACCAGCAATTAGATAAGACGCCTTAACGAACTCCCAGGCTGGAATATTCGACGCCGAGAGACGTGCGCCTGGGCACGTACGCCACTCGCGGGGAACCGTGTCCACTGTCGGACGGCACGACACGATATGAACAAGAAAGGCTTATAATAATAATAATTCGACCTTTTTCGACGAGAACCTCATGAAAGCCGAGAAAGATAAACAAATAAAATATCTTGACTTGGCTCATGAGGTTGTCCCCATGTGGGATGTTGACTCGGCTGTCATTGTGCCGATAGTTGTGACAGTCAATGGCCTGATAGCTAAGAGCTTCGACTGTCATCTGCGGAGGCTCGAGTTGGGTGACTGGATCAAGGGCCTGATACAGAAGGCAGTGCTCCTTGACACGGCTCGCATAGTGAGGAGGTTCCTCTCTCTGGGGTCCTAACCACCGGTAGCTAGGACCCTGTTCCCGCTGCCGGTTGGCTTCTATTTTTTATATTTTTAAATGTTTTTATTTTTATATCAATATTTAACAATGTAATCAATATCTAAAGAAAATATAACTAGAAAAAATTCCACTCGAACCCGCACCCTTCGCAATCCGGGCGAATGCACTGACCAATTATGCTACCGCGGCCCTCACGGGTCGCGTCGAAATTCTTCTAGCCATTCTTAAGCTTGGTCAGTGCATTCGCCCGGATTGCGAAGGGTGCGGGTTCGAGTCCCGTCTGCTGCCTGGTCCGCGTGGAATTTTTTCCTTTTAACCCATATGAGAACACTACGTTACAATACCCAATATGTAGTTTGAATTTTGGCGCGTAGGCGCATTATAGGTTTCAGAACACTACGTAACAGGTGGACAACCATTATCACTTAAGGATATGAAAAAATAGATAGTAGCCGATTCTCAGACCCACGGAATATGCATATAAATTAGAGTATGGTAACTAAAATTGTAACACGAGAATTTTATATATAAGATTTTAGGGGGCGGGTACACGAAGTGACGGCTCAGATTTATTTATTTTTAACCCCTGGCGGAAAATAGAGGTGTGTTATAAATTTAGTTTCTTTAAATCTTAGGGACATACCAATTACAATAATCAAATGCACAGATAAACAACACTGAAAATAATAACATGTCAGAATCGGGCAATTATGGGTGGGATCAAAAGTACATACCTGTGTACGAGCTTTCATGAAGGTTCCACGCACATAGAATTTTTTAATTTGCTTTGTATCAACGTAATATATCACAGAATCTTAAATTAAAAAAAAAACACTATTATCGAACATAAATCTAAGATTTCCTTGGTACGTGTATTAGAACTCAAGAGCTTTGTGAAAAGCTTTTTGTGTGCATTATATAAAAAAGGATGGAACAGTATGACACGGCTAAAAGTCGTCCGTGAGTGGACACATACACTATCTAGCTGACGTCTCGAAATGAACCTGCTCCAATTGAGATCATTCTTACTCGAATGATCCTCAGTGCAAGCATGCATTCCGAGTGCATCTCGCGCGCTTTATAACACTATGTTTGTATGAATCTGGTTACTTGAGGTGATCGCACATATGAAAATGAAAAACATTTATTCGGACCAGACGTGGATACATACAAATGGTTAAATTTATACACACACACACACACATACATATATATATATATATATATATATATATATATATATATATATATATATATATATATATATATATATATATACATATATATACACTAAATGACGGACATTAAAAAACATACATTACATATATCCACAGCTGGACCTAAAAGGATCCAGTTCAGCATGAGTCAGTCGCTGGTTTTCAACTGGTTCCCTTTCTAATTTGTGGATGCCAGACACTATGATACAAGATTAAAGGATTTTATATTAAATAAAAATGATTTTTTTGTCCAGTGAACAAAAAAAAAGTTAAGTGAGTAACATATTCAGTAATCTCATCTAAACAGTAAACAACACAATATCACATTTTCAAGGTAAACAAACCATGATCTCTGACATAAATGACATATGTGCGCAGCGTACGCGCCGTATTTACAATTTGTTGTGTGTTACCTTAAAATTATAAATATTGTTACTTTATAAACCCTTGCGCGAAATTATAAACTGTGGAAAGGTGAACTGTTAGGCATTGTCCTAATACAACGCGATAACGCGAATGAGCGATGCGATCATCGTACGAGTCGACGATCAAACATATTGATCTAGAATAGGTGTCCTAATAGGCGATCGCGAGATACAATCGCGCGACTAAAATGTTTAAATATCTTTTCGCGCGAACTTAGTTCTTGCAAACGTGCAATCAAACCTATTAATGATGAATAGGTGTCCTAACTGAAGTTCGCGCGATGATCGCGTCGCGTCGATAGGAAGCGGGGAGAAGGGCAGGGCTAACCCGACCAAACTGTGTGTCAATCGTGATCGCGTATTCGCGTTCTATTAGGACACCCAGTTCGCGATCACGCGATGGTCGCATCGTTTAAACGCGCGATGATCGCGTTATCGCGTTGTATTAGGACAATGCCTTACATACTGCTTACCTTTTAACGCATGATATTTCGGTTCGTAAAGTCTGTATGGAATGCGGCGCATACGGCGCGTGCGGCGCGAACGGTGTTGACATGTATGCGATAACCTTTAGTCAGTATGCATGTAAGTAAGTAGTGTTACTGTAAAGTCAATTAAGATAAATTACTTCTCACCGCAAGTACTTCTAGAAGTTAATAGACCACTTCATCTTGCAAGTTACTTTAAGGACTGCAATGAAAGAATTACAATTCTATTTATATTCATAATGCATATATTCATAATGGTTATAGTTTTATTTCTATTTGTATTTGCTTATATACAGCCAGATGATAATTTCCTAAGTTACCTTTATGATTACGTGTTTAAAAAGATAAATTTTTTTGTTTGAATTTAATTTTGCTTTGGTAATGCCCTTGCCATTACAAAAATCATGAGCACTTTATTGCCCACACACAAAAGGATATAGGTACAACGGATACTTGTAACAATGAGGGCTACCGTTTTCTGCCTCACCAGATGGCGCCACTGTTGAGTGAGGTCCTAAATTGTAACTTTTAAAGTTTATTAATACGCACATGAAATCAAAGGTTACATTTAGGTCGTATTTTAACACAAAAGAACCATATCCTAAACATAATAGGCCATGCCACAGTGACGCGCAGTTCCGTTTTATTCGGAAAAAATGGGAACATAAACATTTTTCTAAGCTCAAATTTTTAATAACTGACATTCATTGCCCCATTACTCATCTGTAGAGATTTGCCATAATTAAGCCGAATTGTTACCAATTATTCACAACATTATTTTAATTAGAAATAAACCCGCGTAGTCAACCAACAAGCAATAACATTTGACATTTCGGAGACCTCACGCTACACTAGCGCCTCTAGCGGCGGATTCATACGCGGTTGCTCTCATTAAGTGGGCAAAGGTGGTCTTATCGTTAAAAACGATCTCTTCCAGACAATCTTCGCGGTACAGGTAAGCTAAACGGAAAGGAGATGTAGTATACCAACAGAGTCGATAAGAATATTATATTAAATGAAAATGTTGTAATAAATATACTTACACACAATTAATTGAATATAATAAATACATATCATCTATACTTATAATAAATCTGTAGAGATGTCAATTCTGTACATGAAATATATTTTTAAAATAACTATCAGGGGGTGATTAGTGATCGATACTGATGCCAAAAATGCAATCAGTAATTTTTTTGTCTGTCTGTCTGTCTGTCTGTCTGTCTGTCTGTGTGTATGTTCCTTATAGAAACAAAAACTACTCGACGGATTTTAACGAAACTTGGTACAATTATTCTTCATACTCCTGGGCAGGTTATAGTATACTTTTCATCACGCTACAATCAATAGCAGCAGAGTAGTGAAGGGAAATGTTGGGAAAACGGGAGAAGTTACTCCATTTTTTAAGCTTCCGTCGCGGGTGCAGCCTTAATGGTTAAAGTTACATAGAAATCATGTATGACGGAAATATTCTACATAAAATTGTCTAAAAAATATCCCGCAATAGAAAAGCGAAAAGATATGTCTATCTTTTATGGTTGACTCACAATAACACGTGTAATTATATAAATAAAGTCATTGTTTATTGCACAAGCCTGAGAACGAAAACTATAGTTTACACTACAGCTCTACACCGAAGCGAAGCGAGGGCGGGCCACTAGTATATGTATAAATATGTTTATTTATTTTCATTTGGGAAACATACAGTTTTACACAATTCAATTAAGTAACACTTATTCATCATCATCATCAGCCTATTAATGTCCCCACTGCTGGGGCACAGGCCTTCCCTATGGATGGAATAGAGAGATTGGGCCATGACCCACCACGCGGGCCCAGTGCGGATTGGTGGGTGCTAATGACTGCAGATGCAGCCGAGACCAACGGCTTAACGTTCCTTCCGAAGCACGGAGCAACGTGAGATGGAAGATTTTTGGTCACCCATCCAATGACCGACCACTGCGAAAGTTGCTTAACTTCAACAATCACAGCTGAACGCGCTAACCACCTGCGCTATCGGGCTCCTCCCCTGGAAAAGGGAAGATGAAGAAAATAAAGAAGTAAAATGAAATGTTGTTGCAAACAACATGTAGTATTACAAAACATGATGATATATTTGCTTACATTAAAAATTAAAGGAGTGAGCTCGATGGTGCATTTTTAACAACTTTGGCAGTGCGCGGATCAAGGGACACAGTGGCTCTATGGGGAATGACGCAGCCGATGTACTAGCTAAAAGGGGATCAGCACATATAGTGGAAGGCCCTGAGCCGCTCCTGCCGTTACCCTTTAACCAAATTCGTGCATGGGTGCGCCAGCAAACCATACAGAGCCATAACACCCGCTGGGCCAACACCGAGGGCTGCAGGCAATCTAAGGCTATCTTCCCTAGCCTCAACCCAAGACTAACTAGAAAACTACTAAATCTTAACCGAATTGATCTCCGAGTAATGCTGGGCACTATAACAGGGCATTGCCTGCTAAATAAGCATTTACTAACCATACGTGTTACAGATAGTTCTTTGTGCAGAGGATCTCTAGAAGCAGATGAAACGGCCGCTCATGTGATCCTGGAGTGCATGAGTGTGGCAGAACACCGGGCATCAATCCTTGGGACGCCGAGGACGCTCCTAGAAGCCTGTGAGAGTCCCAGGAGACTACTGCGCTTCTGGAAGGAGCTGGGCTGGCTGAGCTCTAGCTAGCTCAATCAACCCTGCACGCACAATGGACCAATTATGAGTCTACGTGCGGAAACGGGGGCCCACAACAAGTAACAAGTGACCGACCACTGCGAAAGTTGCTTAACTTCAACGATCGCAGCCGAACGCGCTAACCACCTGCACCATCTAGCTCCTCACTTATTACTTTACAATAAACCAGTTAAGATTCCACAGACTGATACATTTATACACTTACATAATTTACTTAAAATAACGTACAATATCATGATAAGTAAAAAAATATGGTAAGAAAATAATTACCGAGTGTAAGGGTAAACAACCTTATAGCATTTACTTCTAAGTGTCGCCGCACACGGGCCACCGACCACAACCACAAAACGCCGCCACCGGCATATTTCTTGTAATTTTCATACATTTTATAAGGACTCGCCACACACGGTACGCTTCCGGTTGCCGCCACACGCTACAAATCGTCGTTGCTCGCTTTCATGTGGCCCGCACCGCCACACGTCACTCGCGCGATTCCCCACCCCTCTCTCCCTCACCTTAGTCGACCGCCGTCGCGCGCTTCAACCACTTTAGTAGCCGCTTCTAGCTTCTCGTGGCGGCGTTTGTGGCTGTGGCGTGTGGCCCGTGTGCGGCGACAATAAATTAATTGTAAAAAGTGCGAAATGTATCCAATCCCCTGAAGTATTTATTAATATATAGAACTGCTTGAACATAAATACATGCTACATACAAACAAACTTATATAATGTTACGGCAGACTAAGATCACAGCAGAAGGAGATTATGTAGCCTACTTTTAAATATGGGGAACGACTTTGAAATGTGGATTTCTGACTATTCCAGCTTGTTCCAAAGTTGAGCAGCTTTAACTGTATAGGAGTCCCTTTAATATTCTGAGCGGGTTAAAAAGATCTACAACCGCACCTTACCTTAAAGATAAGATAAACTATGATAGTTTTCGTGAGCTCGCACTCATACTAAAGGTACAGATTTTATTGTCTTCGTTGCAATAAAAATGTGTGTGAGTGTTTAAATTCAATCATTAAATCATTTGCGTCTTCTTAAATTTAAGTATATTTGGTTACTTTTCACCAAAATGATGAAAATTATGATAGTTATCGTGAGCTCAAACCCGTACTAAGGTACAGTACGCCACGCACGAAAAACTAGCGAGAAAGTATTCGTTTAGCCATCGTCAGTTTCTATGGAAAGGACTAGTATGTTCTTACGTTCGGTAGGGGCGCTGCTTAATTTCCATTGTAACATGGACATATCGAATACTTTCTCGTTACTTGTTCGTGCTTGGGGTATAGGTACAGAAGAATAATGACTATTTTTCCGGCAAAATGCGAGAGCCCATCTGATGCACCTTTAAGAAGTCTGGTCTGGTCTGGTTGTGTTCTTGCAATAATAACAGCCCACGAGAAGAGGATAGACTGAATCAGACAGGCAACACGAGAGTTATTCTCTTGAATTGCAAACGTCTGTAGGTAACCAAAATCAATGAGGGCTACCGTTTTCTGTCTCACCAGATGGCGCCACTGTTGAGTGAGGTCCTAAATTGTAACTTTTAAAGTTTATTAATACGCACATGAAATCAAAGGTTACATTTAGATCGTATTTTAACACAAAAGAACCATATCCTAAACATAATAGGCCATGCCACAGTGACGCGCAGTTCCGTTTTATTCGGAAAAAATGGGAACGTAATCATTTTTCTAAGCTCAAATTTTTAATAACTGACATTCATTGCCACATAACTCATATTTGCCATAATTAAGCCGAATTGTTACCAATTATTCACAACATTATTTTAATAAGAAATAAACCAGCGTAGTCAACCAACAAGCAATAACATTTGACATTTTGGAGACCTCACGCTACACTAGCGCCTCTAGCGGCGGATTCATACGCGATAGCCCTCATAGCAAGTCGCTTACCATCAGGCGAGTGATATAAGATTGTTTGCAGCCATTTACATAGAAAAAGTATGGATGGAGCAACACACTTTTTAGTCGCATGAAATTTTTCTCTACTTACAACATCAGAGGGGGTGAAGTAATTTATTACGCTTCATTAAAAACGATACATATTTATTTATTTATTTTATTTATTAGAAAACACATACAGCTATCTCTCTTTATCAGTTGTACTGTTGACTAAATTACATTAAAGATTTTTCCGTTGTAGTCAGCAACTGTATGAACTCGCCAATTCTCGGCTTGAGGTCCCCTTAGGATCTCGCCGTCCCGAAACCCGGTGACGCTGTAAGGTCATCTGCGATCAACAGCATACACACTCCAAAAAAAAACTGTATGAATTTAAACACAGTTTAACAATAAAGTAAGCAGGTAATCTCTGGTAGTAAACCATACGCAGATACGCGCAGAGGTACAGATGAGAAACGACGGCTCAACATCTGAAGTCATGTGTATTGCATTGCGCGCGTCGCCGCTCAACAGAATTTTTCACACCCGTGCCGCCACGCCGCAAGACAAGTTTAACTTAAAAAACTTGTTACTAAATTGGAAGAAAAGCCGTGAGACAATGTAACCGCGCTATTATCTCGGTCGTCGCGCCCGTTCCCATTGACGGGGCGCTGCGGTCCTTGGTTCGGTTGCGCGATTCGCGATGCAGATACCGCCGCGTATCGTCGCCTTTCCGCCGCCTCGCCCGCGCCCCGTCCGCACCCCGGCCACATGAAAGCCAGTTCGCGCCAATAGGAACTCGTCATAGAGCACGAAGGCCAAAACACGAATTTTGACAGCTCAGTACCCCTAACACAAACCAATATCGAATTCGTATCGTTTGCGAGTCCGAAATGTCATTGTCAAATGTGTACTAATTTTTAGTTCGCGTTACGTACTTTGTGCCGCTTCTGTTCAAGTTTCCATACAAAATTTGACATTGACATTTCGGTTTGCAAACTATTCGAATTCGATAATGGTTCGTGCTATCGTGCACTGACATCGTGTCGCATCATCAAAGTTTTTTTGAAAAATAAGCAGCGCCTCTACCGGACCTAAGAATAAACTGGCACCTCCAATATTAAACGTCAACGATACGATTACGAAGCTGTCAAAATTCGTGCTTGGGCATCGACAATGAAAATTAATACGTAATCGACTAGGAAAAGACTTCAACGCGTCTCTGTTTTATTAATGTGAAGAAGCAACTTGCAGGCTTGTAGACTGGCAAGGTGAAGGTGGCTAGTGGGACAGTTAAACTGTACTGCGATTTGATAAGATAATATGATATAATATGATATTTAGATAAGATTCTGCAAAATAAAATCTCACTTTCGAATTCGGTAGCTGCTATTTTAGATATTAGTTTATGCATTACGCCATTAAATGGCAAAATGTCGCAATGACCGTGAAGTCTAAAGTCATCACAAAATAATAGGCGCGTTTTGACATTTGTGCTTCATATTCGAAATTAGTTCTAAACTTGAAAAAAAATATTGTTCTTCATTGTCATTAGAGACGCGCAATTTGTCATAAAGTTTATCGAATCGGTAATTTGGGGGGCGTAGAATTAAAATACAAAATCATATTAAATTATGATCATAATAGACAATATGGTTCCGTAAACTTTTTATTTCATGTTTCAACCCATTAAATATACATTTGTTAACATGAAAAAACGTTAGTTGGCAGAATCTTTAAAGGATTTAGTATGATTAATTGACTTTTTAATTATCATTAGAACCTATATGTCCTATGCTTTGAAATTATAGTGTCCTTATACACTACATAAGTCGCCTCGGCATTTGTATTTTTCGAAATTAGTATTTGAAAATTGATTTAAGAATCACTTCATCATCAGAAGAAAATTATTAATTTAAGAATCACTTTCGCTTTTCTTGATTTTTTGTGACTAAGCGAATGTTATTATAACCAATTTGATATTGTATCATTTCAAATTACCTACAATATTAAAGATTAAGTTAAATTTTCAAATCAGAACTTAAATCAAATGTACTTTACAATACATAATCAAATCAATCAAATACTTAAACAAGCTTAAATCGATTTATCGTGAGTATCGTGTACCAAGTCGTATGGTACATCACTAGTTACAAATGTCAAAACGGGTCTATTATTTGTGATGACTGTAGTAACAGATATTTGACAATTGTCAAAATCCCAATAAATAAATAAAATAAATAAATAAATATTTAAAACACTCACACTAATCCAGCCTAGCTCCAAAGTAAGCACTATAAGGCTTGTATTATGGGATACTAGGGTAACGGATATAATACATATACTGTATATTTAAAAGTATATTTTTATAGAAATACATATTAAACATCCGTAACTGGAGTACAAATGCTCGTATTCATCACACAAACATCTGCCCCCACCGGGATTTGAACCCGGGACCTCTCGAGTCGGCATGACGACACCATGAAACCCGGCGTATAAACCACTCGACCACGGAGGTCATCAAAAAATTAGACCATAAGTGAGAATGTAACTTACAGAATCTAAATGCTGCAGCACCAGCTATTTTTTCGTTTTTTTTGGAACTTAAAAATACGTACAAAATGCAATACCAGTTGGTACTTGCAAATTTGTTTGCGTTAGACATAAGATTTGCCATGAAAACTTAGATTCCCCACATCGAGTTTTATTTAAGCGTCTGTATGTAGTATATACCCATCTTCAGGACCCTTTTATATCTAAAGAAAATATACCTAGAAAAAATTCTACGCGGACCAGGCAGCAGACGGGACTCGAACCCGCACCCTTCGCAATCCGGGCGAATGCACTGACCAATTATGCTACCGCGGCCCTCACGGACCGCGTCGAAATTCTTCTAGCCTTTCTTAAGCTGCAAGGCAGCGCCATCTCTTATTATTATTATCATTATAGGTAACCCACAATGTCAAATGAATACTTTTACAAGTATTAAACATTTGAAAGAAGAAATAGCAATTATAGTTATAATATTTTTAGATTTAAACATCAAGCAGTTATATGCTTTAAAAATAGTAAAAATTATACCCTTTTATATCTGTTTATCTACTGATAAACAAAATCCTTACCCGTATCACGAACCATTATCGAATTCGAATAGTTTGCAAACCGAAATGTCAATATCAAATTTTGTATGGAAACTTACACGGCAGCGGCACATTTCGGACTCGCAAACGATACGAATTCGATATTGGTTCGTGCTACGGGAACGGATTTTGTTTATGTAGGACAACGTAAAAAAGTCAGTTTTTCGACATTGACATGAAAGGTATTATTAAAATTCTCATTCGCATAAAACTAAAAGCAGACGAAGTCGCGGGCGGGCGATAGTTTGCAATAAATTTACACTTCTAGAACCACGTCTATGTAGATAGACTAACACCCATATTCTTAAGGGGCCCATATACGGAACGATTGATCTGTACGATCCGTCGTTTCAGACCGATCGAAACGATGGATCGACAGTGTATGTCAAGATCGTTAACGATTTACTTAATCGCAGACGATATCGGAGATCGTAACAAAAACCCATGCAATCACGAATATCGTAAACGATCGATCGTCAGTGTCCCATATACGGTACGATTGATCTGTACGATCCGTCGTTTCAGACCGATCGAAACGATGGATCGACAGTGTATGTCAAGATCGTTAACGATTTACTTAATCGAAGACGATATCGCAAATCGTAACCAAATCCCATGTAATCATGAATATCGTTCATGCAATCATGAGTTCGTTTTCCATTTTAGAGGGCAAGTATTGAATTATTTGAGTACGTCTTTATCCTACCGTTTGAAACAAGTAAATGATAGATCGTTACGATCAATCGTTTCGTGTATGTAGTGGCATTTCTGAACGATCGATCGTTGACGATTTCCTTCAGATCGATCGCAACGACGAATCGTTCCGTATATGGGGCCCTTTAGTCGTTTCCTCGAGATTTTTTCCACTCGACTCAACCTCATTCGAGGAAATTCGTATGCTTAGACAACAAAAATATCCTTCACTTGACGTATACGATGATGAACCATATAATCAGGCGCGACGGTATTTACGTGACGCCGCAAATCCTTTTGAGGTTTACGACAATGATTCGTTAAAAAGAAGATTTCGGTTTAGAGAGATACATTCATACAAGTTATATTTCCTCTGCTAAGCATTACACTAAATTGCAATAACAGAGGACTACCTGTACCGCCTTTAATACAATTACTGGTGGCTTTGAAGTTTTACGTGACAGGATTATTACAAGTAGGTATTTCCCTATGTTTGTTGTGTGATATTTTACTTTACACATATAATATGTCTATGCTTTTATGCTTTATACCTTTGTTTGTACTCTCAGTGGAGGAATTCTCAAGTTTGTTCAAGATACCTACTAGAATATCATTTTCGAGGTTATTTGGAGGAACTCCTTAAGGAGCCCTCGAATGAGTTAGAGTCGAGGAACGTTTGAGGACGCGACTAAGAATATGGGTGTAAGTTCATTAGTTTTTAACGATTCATTATTTTTTGACGACCTCCGTGGCCGAGTGGTTTGTACGCCGGGTTTCATGGTGTCGCCGACTCGAGAGGTCCCGGGTTCGAATCCCGGTGGGGGCAGATGTTTGTGTGATGAATACAAGCATTTGTACTCCAGTCATGGATGTTTAATTATGTATTGCTATAATAATATACTTATATATGTACAGTATATGTATTCTATCCGTTACCCTAGTATCCCATAACACAAGCCTTATAGTGCTTACTTTGGGGCTAGGCTAATTGGTGTGTGTTGGAATAAAAAAATAATAAAATAAAAACCGGAATTTGAAACCGGTGGGCAATCCACTTGTCAATTAATTAACGTTATAAAATACATACAAACTAACCGAAGTGGTGTTACAGTGATATGTTAATATTAAATGAATCGCTAATGCAATATCAGAAAGCCCAGTTTCAAATTTAATTAATCAACAGTCAGTAGTTTAATAACGATGCAAATCGCGATCGAAATAATCGCACTTTATGAGACTTGAGCTCTCATAATAAAACTAGTTTTATTTGCAGATATTGGCGTTGGCGCCGCCGGCTTACCTGTTGTCCTACGTAAGCGACAAATGCTAACGCGTTGTGATGCGATACTTTTTGTAGACCAGTATACCCTTAGCACGAACCAATATCGTTTCGAAAATTCGTACCGTTTGCGAGTCCGATATGTCATTGTCAAATGTGTACTGATTTTTAGTTCTCGTTACGTACTTTGTGCCGCTACTGTTCAAGTTTTCATACAATATTTTACATTGACATTTCGGTTTGCAAACTATTCGAATTCGATAATGGTTCGTGCTAGGGGTACAGAGGTCAAAACGGCTTTAGACCGATACGATCAATTGGTGATCTTCTACTGAAATGACTCACATTCTAGGATGAGTCTGTCGACAAGCGGGGCAAGTCTTTGACTATCAGCTTTGTCATCCCTTAGGGTTTCGACAGGGTCTAAGCCCACTCACTAAATTTCTGATATATAATAATAAAAAATAAAAATTATAATGTTTATTCATCAAACCTTACAAGTACTACTACAATGGTGTCAATTCTGACACGATTCTCTTAACCTAAATTTAAATTTGACAACAGTGTATCCTTGTCATTCTCTATACAGAATGAAAAGGAGAGATTGATGTTAAATTTAATTTTAAGTTTAGAGAATCACGCCAGAATCGACACCAATATCATCTTAAAATAAACTAGGAATGGTTTGTTAACTTATAGTCTTATAAGTAGGACCCCTGACTTTCGTGCTAGGTAAGGCAGTGGTTCGATTCGAGACACCGGATGATTACAAAAACGTTATTGATTAATATGTGTGTGTGCGTTTGTGTGTATATGTGAGATATTGTGTGTGTTGTAATAGTTTCATCTATATTTTAAAGTAGTATATGTTCCGTTTCACTGTAAGTCCGCGTTAGTATCCACTCTTTTACCTTGGTCTTAAACTCATACTTATTTAGTTTATTAATGTTAAGAATTTGGTTAATTTTGAATAATATCTCACCTGCTCAGTTCTGTTCGTTCCTTGCTGATGGAAGTAGTACGCGGTTCAGAATTCCGTCTTATCTCATTTACTTTTTTTGCTGCTATCTATGATATCACCTCTTGGGAATTGTCAATGTTATGCAGACGATAAGACGATAGTACTACGCATGAGGGATATTTTGAACTCGAAACGTCTGAAAAAAAAAGTATATTTTATCTAGAAATACTTAACCATGACTTAGGGTAGAATGCTCGTATACATCATACAAACGTTTGACCCACAGGGCTTCGAATCCGGGACCCCTGAGTTAGCAACGCCTTGAAACCTAGCTTACATTATTGTACCACTCAAAAACGGAGGTCGTTAAAACAAATGCATTTTTTACTTTATTTTCAATATCATACTTTGTATTTGCTCTGTATTCGCATGTCGTCTGCAGAGGTAGTACTTATTGTATCGCCTTCCATTTTTGTTGCTCACGTGGGACAACGCAATCCATTAGTCATAATTAACACGCTGATCGAAGCAAAGATAATGAAAAGCCATATTTATTTCAATTATTGACATGCAATTTTAGCCAAATATGTATATTTCAGTGAGATATTAAAATTACAATTACTATAAAGTCTTACTAGATGAAGAAAATAAAGTAGTGAAATGAAATGTTGTTTGCAAGTGACAAAATGTAGTATTAAAAACATGGTGATATTTAAATCTAAAGAAAATATAACTAGAAAAAATTCCACGCGGACCAGGCAGCAGATGGGACTCCAACCATTTATAGGTAACCCACAATGCAAAGAGATGGCGCTGGCTTGCAGCTTAAGAATGGCTAGAGAAATCTTTATTTTTAAGAATGTAACTGCTTGATGTTACATGCTTAAAAATAAAGATTATAACTATAATTGCTGTTTCTTCTTTCAAATGTTTAATACTTGTAAAAGTATTCATTTGACATTGTGGGTTACCTACAATGCGAAAAGGTGGCGCTGCCTTGCAGCTTAAGAATGGCTAGAAGAATTTCGACGCGGCCATGAGGGCCGCGGCAGCATAATTGGTCAATGCATTCGTCCGGATTGCGAAGGGTGCGGGTTCGAGTCCCGTCTGCTGCCTGGAGCGCCTAGAATTTTTTCTAGTTATATTTTCTTTAGATTTAAACATCAAGCAGTTACATGCTTTAAAAATAAAAAATATAACATGATGATATATTTGCTTACGTTAAAAATTAAAGAAGTGAGCTGGATGGTGCATTTTTAACAACTTTAGCAGTGCGCGGTTGTAGGATTGTTTTATTTTGGCAAATATTGTATTCCAAAATATTGTCACTTTACACACAAGTTGTAGACGTAAGCCAAAAAAGTTTGTTAGGTTAGTATTACGACCCCGAATTAGCAAGTTGAAGTGGCAGTGGGCTGGCCATATTTGCCGAAGAACCGATAACCGTTGGGGTAGACAAGTTCTGGAGTGGAGACCGCGTCTAGGCAGACGTAGTGTAGGACGTCCTCAGGCACGATGGAGTGACGATTTGCGCAAGGTGGCTGGCAGGAGCTGGATGCGAGTAGCCCAAGATCGATCTGAGTGGCGTGCATTTGGAGAGGCCTATGTCCAGCAGTGGACTAAGATGGGCTGTTGATGATGATGATGATGACGAGTGCCTAAAGACGAAAGTCTTCAATCAGTGCGTCCTACCTGTGATGAGATACGGAGCCGAGACGTGGACACTGACGGCACGGCTGGTCCACAGGTTCAAAGTCGCTCAGCGCGCTATGGAAAGGGCTATGCTCGGCGTTTCTCTGAAGGATCGCATCAGAAATGAGGTAATCCGACAGAGAACCAGAGTTATCAATATAGCCCACCGGATTAGCAAGTTGAAGTGGTGGCTAGCCATATTTGCCGAAGAACCGATAACCGTTGGGGTAGACGAGTTCTGGAGTGGAGACCGCGTCTAGGCACGATGGAGTGACGATTTGCGCAAGGTGGCTGGCAGGAGCTGGATGCGAGTAGCCCAAGATCGATCTGAGTGGCGTGCATTTGGAGAGGCCTATGTCCAGCAGTGGACTATGATGGGCTGTTGATGATGATGATGATTACGACCCAAACGAACTTTTTTTGGAAGTGCATATTATACCAAACAATACATTTGACCAAATAACATAGGTCCACTTTGTATTGCTAAACTTTGAATGTCGTAATATTATTTATGCATATCAGCAAATGGCATCAACTTCATTTCGCAGAAAATAATATGACACCTGATTTAGATAAAGATTTAGATAAAATGAAACATACTTGCATCATTAGTTAAAATCACAAAAACATAATCCCCAAATGTGACTTTCATTGGATTGTCTTAGTATTTTTCGATAACAAATTGACTTTTCCCCGTCATCATCATCATCATCATCATCATCAGCCTCTTTATGTCCCCACTGCTGGGGCACAGGCCTTTCCTATGGATGGAATAGGATGATTGGGACATGACCCACCACGCGGGCCCAGTGCGGATTGGCGGGTGGTAACGACTGCAGATGCAACCGGGACCAACGGCTTAACGTGCCTTCCAAAGCACGGAGGAACTCGAGATAGAAATTTTTGATCACCCATCCAATGACCGACCACTGCGAAAGTTGTTTAACGCGCTAACCACTTGCGCCATCGAGCTCCTCACCGTTGAACCTTTTACCGTCACTATTGTAATATGTCAAAATCGGCCATCATAGAGCCGTGACTATAATAATGGTATAGACGAAAATTTATATTCACACTTAAAGGCGCCAATTCATGTGTCCGTCTTGCAGTCCAACCGGTATCGTATTTTCTAACAGCCCCCCGCTCGTGCTCCCAACGATAGTAATTACTTGCCACTGACGTCGAGCGCTCCACCGCAAATGTACTCTGTGGCACACAGCGACGCAGAATAAACCCGTAATCTCTGAACTATGAAGACCACTGACAATTTAATACATCCCGCTATAAGCAGTACCCTTAGGACGAACCAATCTCGAATTCGAATAGTTTGCGAGCACGAAATGTCATTGTCAAATGTATACTGATTTTTAGTTCTCGTTACGTCCGTTGTGGCGCTGCTGTTAAAGTTTCCATACAAAATTTGACAATCACTCACAATGACATTGACATTTCGAATTCGATATTGGTTCGTGCTAAGGGTACAGGATTGTGAATGTTGTCGCAACCCGGCATGGCGTCCGGCACCACGAAGCAGGATGTTACTTGAGTCCTGAACGGCGGACTGCAATGCAGGATCGTGAATGGGCCCCTTTACGCGTAGGAAAGGTACACCAAATATTTTTACACTCCATTTAACTGACAAAAATTTTCCGACGATTTTTATCACTTCCATTAGCTTTGCTATCCTTTAATCAAATAATATCTACAGGCGCTTGATATTTCCATTGTTTTGAAAGCAATAAAAACATTTTCATTACTTTTAGTTTTTCACCTTTCCTTATACTATGACGCATATTTACTTGACTGACTATATTTACGATTCCCACGTGAAATGTTATCGATACGCGAATCAAGTCTTATCTATGCACATTGAACTTGAAGACCATGAAATACAGTATAAGGATCACGGATTGCATTATTAGTCAACAGGAAACTTCCGTCCACAACCCAAAAACTGATAAGAATATGAGTATTCAATCTAAATTAGCAGTCTAGATAAACAATTTTATTTGTAAACTAGTGGCCCGCCCTCGCTTCGCTTCGGTGTAGAGCTGAAGTGTAGACTACAGTTTTTGTTCTCAGGCTTGTATTATACACAATGACATTCATCCATGATTCTTCTTATACCTGCATGCAAAGTCTCAGCCCAATCAGTTTAAAATTGACAAAGTGAACTTTCATTCCCTATTTTATCCCCTTGGGGGTAGAATTGATCAAAATCCTTTCTTAGCGGATGCCTACGTCATAACATCTATCTGCATGCCAAATTTCAGCCCGATCCGTCCAGTGGTTTGGGCTGTGCGTTAATAGATCACTATGTCAGTCAGTCAGTCACCTTTGAGTTTTATATATATAGATAGAGATAGATCGCGTATTAGTAGTATTGCAAAAAAAATCGCAAAAAAAAAAGCAGAAAATGCGTCAACTGTTTTTGATGCGTAACATCTTTCCTCTCGCTTTCGTGCAATTGTGGGAGTGATTACGTGAAGTGGGACGGAAGTGTGTAACAGGAAGTTTGGGAAGCGCGCGCTATTTGATTTTTTTTTTTTATGTATGTATGTAATATATTTATTCATAAAAAGTTACACTTTCATTTAAATCATGCCCCGCAAAACTGCTTACGCAGTTTGACTGCAGGTAACTCGCTTTATATAAACATAGCTTATAAATTATTAAATTAGGTGATATTAATACAATTAATTTACGTAATAAGTTACAACGTATTTAACAAGTGTTTTTTTAATAAACTTTTAAATTTAGTAAGTTTAGGCTCACGTCTTATGTCCTCGGGTAAACTATTGAGTAAGTATGGAACTCGTTTTTTTAACGTTCTATCTCCATAGTAATTTTGTACCATAGGTATTTCAAATTTACCTTTGGACATTGACCTTGTGCCAGTTTTATGTTGCACCAAATTAGTGAAACGATCCTGTTTACTATGATTGTTTACAAGTAGAAGGTATTTATGTTTCAGGCTAGCCGGTAAAATTTTACATATTTTATATAGTTTAGAGTAATCTCCTTTACATTGATTCTTTGTCTTTTTATTTACGAGTAATTTTAAAAATCTTGTTTGCAATGATTCTATTTTATTTATGTATGTTTTAAATGTTAATCCATAGCAATCAAGAGCGTAACCAATTATGGAATCCACTAGTGCAAAATATAAACATTTTAGTATTGGCAATGGAACTTTAAAACTTAAATGATAAAACTTTTCCAGTAATACTCTTAATTTTTTACATACGTATTCTATGTGAGAATCCCAGGAAAAGGAGGTATCTATTTTTACTCCTAGGTAATTTACACAATTAACTTTTTCGATAGGATTACACTTGCAGTTAATTTTATTATTATGGAAGCAATCAAAGTCGTGTGCAATCAGAGGAGGCGGATTATCAATAGAACGTAAATACGGGGAGTGAATAATTAGCATTTTTGTTTTGTCTGCGTTTAATATGATGCCGTTATCATGTGACCATTTAACTACCGCATCCACATCCTCTTGTACCCGGCGACACATTTCCGCGAGGTCTGTACCAGCGCTCAGAGTACAAAGGTCATCGGCAAACATGTGGGCGGAGCAGTGACGTAATACTCCACAGAGGCTATTTACGTGCATCAGGTAGCACACAGGCCCACACCCGGAACCCTGGGGGACGCCGCAGTTTACTTGTTTCTCCTCGCTGAACGTGTCGCCGACTTTCACACGGTAAGAGCGCGCCCTGAGATAGTCGCTGAACCAAGAGTTCAGCGGCTGCCCCAGGCCGCACTCCTCCATTCCATTTAAGAGGGTCTCAGTCTGTAGGGTATCAAAAGCCTTTCTAAAGTCATAAAAAACAGCTAGTATAATTTTTTTATTTTCCAAATGTGCATTAATTTCGTCTGTAAAGTTTGATAATAAGGTGTTGGTGCTTTTATTTTTCTGGAAGCCATGTTGACTTTCTGTTAAGATATTATTTTGCTGTAAAAAAGTTCCTATTTGATTGACAACACATTTTTCCATAATTTTATCAATACTTGATAGTATAGCTATCGGTCTATAATTCGAAAAGACTTTACGATCTCCTCTCTTATAGATTGGACGAATGATTGCTTCCTTTAATTTTTGTGGAAAATTATGATATTCTACAGACAGATTTATCAGCTTAGATAAAACAGGGCTAATCTTATCAATAATTATTTTTAAATCAGACATGCGTATAAGATCACTGCCCGGTGACTTATTTTTATTCATTTTATCAATTATTAGTTTTATGTCCTTGCTATCAACCGGTTGCCATCTCATACACACATTAGATAGTTTAACATAAGTCTTCCTTTCCAGCCATTTTTCATGACAGGAGTGCTTTATTTGATCAATTTCATTTGAGAATGTATCAGCAAATTCATTACAGACTGCCTGCGTGCCGCCTTGTCTAGTTATGTTACTTAAGATTAGATTATCCAGAGACAGCATACGTCAATTGTTTCGATTTCCGGCATGGGAGAATTCACTTGTCGCGAGGTCAATGTCCGTGTCCATCAGTGGTCGTCCATCATGATTATGATGAAAAGTTCTTTAGAATTTTAAGAGATAAAGAGTTTTAAGAGAGGTAGGGCATAGCAGATTTTCCTCTCGAATTGGAGCATCCATTTGGGGAAGTACCTCTACCTTACAAAACACTACAGTGAAATATCACATTGAGCTATTATTGCAACTCATTGTGAGTAGGTTAGTATCATTTTCTTTATCTTGGTCTATCTTTAAGAAAACGCCCACGAAGCGTGATTTTCCTAAACAACAAATTTATTATTAAACCCGATGTTATTGTACGAAGTTTTGGTTGCTAATCTATTCACCTATCAGTTGATGATGATATTCACGGAAATCCTATATATCAATCTTAATAAAAAAACATGACTATTTGTATCTTTTATTGCGTAGTTGTCAAACGATTGAACTTTGATCAATGCTTCAGCCACTTTAGTAGCCGTTTCTAGCCTCTCGTGGCGGCGTTTGTGGCTGTGGCGTGTGGCCCGTGTGCGGCGACACTTAATGAGGACTGCAAGTACAACTTTTGTAACGTACCTTAATATCCCATGGTTTCGACTATCATAGGTTCCATTTCGCACATTTTATCATATAACATCATCGATATTCATCATCATATATTTTATTATTTATTCCTGGAAACACATAATTTCAAAAATATCACACACTATTCATCATTTTGTAAATACGTATAATAATTTCTTCTGTACTGAAAATCACTATTCCAGAGTGCTGGACACTTACCGGCATTTCTCTTTATTCTGTTATTTATATGATTTCATTATTTTTGCTCCGATTTTATCTATTTTTAATTTATTTATTTTATTGACATTTATGACAACCTAATGTTTTTTATCCGTTGCCATGGCTACCCATGACACGGATACTCTCTCCAACTACGTCTATGACTATTCAACCTCCACAGACCACCTACTTTGATTCTTTTTGGCTCGATTCTCTGCGAATACCCTCTAAGCTGCTTAGCGCGAACTCGCTCCCCCGCCTGGGAGGAAACAAAATATATATATATATTCGCCGATCAGTACGGCGCCAGCGCCCTTCGCATACCGCACGCATCCCGAGCAATGAGGGCTACCGTTTTCTGATTTTAGAACATTATGTTCAAATGGCTTATTCCTTTTGTAGTAGGTTTTATTTCTTTTTTTACTAATATAAGGTGAGGTTTCAAATGTTACACATCATACGCGACTACTGTAAGGCTCAAGCACAAACTTTGACAGAACCGATATCCTATCGTTGTAGTCAATTTTTGATGTGAAACATCTTATAGGCGCAAGTAAAACCGATTTCTGGCGTGGCGTAAAATGCAATATAAACCAGTGCTCAACTATTCGCCGATAGGGGGACGATCGCTTCCGATGAAGCCTTAGAGGCCTTCCCGGCCAGAGGCAGCCCCTACGGGTGTTTTTTAGTCAATACGAGTCTGACATAACCACGGTAATATAACCTTGCAGCCGGCTGTAGGGTATCCATGAGGATTTCTCACCCGCTCCCCCGCCTTTTTTTTATAACGCAGGTAAAAAATGCTATTTACAGACGACGGCGCCTTTAAGAGGCACACCGCCGAACGGACCTCACACCTGGCTCCCGCAAGCCTTACGGACCCCCCAGTGGCTGTCCACCGAGGACCCCGCAACTCTTACGGGCGCTTTATAATATCCGCTAAAAAAGTCCTGCGAATACCCTCTAAGCTGCTTAGCGCGAACTCGCTCCCCCGCCTGGGAGGAAACAAAATATATATATATATTCGCCGATCAGTACGGCGCCAGCGCCCTTCGCATACCGCACGCATCCCGAGCAATGAGGGCTACCGTTTTCTGATTTTAGAACATTATGTTCAAATGGCTTATTCCTTTTGTAGTAGGTTTTATTTCTTTTTTTACTAATATAAGGTGAGGTTTCAAATGTTACACATCATACGCGACTACTGTAAGGCTCAAGCACAAACTTTGACAGAACCGATATCCTATCGTTGTAGTCAATTTTTGATGTGAAACATCTTATAGGCGCAAGTAAAACCGATTTCTGGCGTGGCGTAAAATGCAATATAAACCAGTGCTCAACTATTCGCCGATAGGGGGACGATCGCTTCCGATGAAGCCTTAGAGGCCTTCCCGGCCAGAGGCAGCCCCTACGGGTGTTTTTTAGTCAATACGAGTCTGACATAACCACGGTAATATAACCTTGCAGCCGGCTGTAGGGTATCCATGAGGATTTCTCACCCGCTCCCCCGCCTTTTTTTTATAACGCAGGTAAAAAATGCTATTTACAGACGACGGCGCCTTTAAGAGGCACACCGCCGAACGGACCTCACACCTGGCTCCCGCAAGCCTTACGGACCCCCCAGTGGCTGTCCACCGAGGACCCCGCAACTCTTACGGGCGCTTTATAATATCCGCTAAAAAAGTCCTGCGAATACCCTCTAAGCTGCTTAGCGCGAACTCGCTCCCCCGCCTGGGAGGAAACAAAATATATATATATATTCGCCGATCAGTACGGCGCCAGCGCCCTTCGCATACCGCACGCATCCCGAGCAATGAGGGCTACCGTTTTCTGCCTCACCAGATGGCGCCACTGTTGAGTGAGGTCCTAAATTGTAACTTTTAAAGTTTATTAATACGCACATGAAATCAAAGGTTACACTTAGATCGTATTTTAACACAAAAGAACCATATCCTAAACATAATAGGCCATGCCACAGTGACGCGCAGTTCCGTTTTATTCGGAAAAAATGGGAACGTAATCATTTTTCTAAGCTCAAATTTTTAATAACTGACATTCATTGCCACATAACTCATATTTGCCATAATTAAGCCGAATTGTTACCAATTATTCACAACATTATTTTAACTAGAAATAAACCCGCGTAGTCAACCAACAAGCAATAACATTTGACATTTCGGTGACCTCACGCTACACTAGCGCCTCAAGCGGCGGATTCATACGCGATAGCCCTCATTCCGAGTGTATTCACTTTTTTTTATGGAAGAAGCCAGTTTCTTCTTACCTCCGCCGTCCACGGGTCCTGTACCCCAAGCACGAACCATTATCGAATTCGAATAGTTTGCAAACCGAAATGTCAATGTAAAATATTGTATGAAAACTTGAACAGCAGCGGCACGAAGTACGTAACGAGAACTAAAAATCAGTACACATTTGAAAATGGCATTTCGGACTCGCAAACGATACGAATTCGATATTGGTTCGTGCTAGAGGTACTGCTCAATTTTCATAGAAACTTTAACGATGCGATACGATTATGGAGCTGTCAAAATTCGTGCTTGGGCTTCAGAAAGCAAATGCCTATTAAAAGACAGACTCGTCTGCGAAGAATTAGAAATATCTAGGTATCATTATTGAATCCCTACACGCATAGTCCTTGAACCAAACATTGCATTATGTGGCGTCGTTGGGGCTGTGGCTATGGAAGTGATTTAGTAAACAGGCAGTCCTCGACTTACGTCGTTTTGATTTACGTCGTTTCAAGTTACGTCGAACAATGTTTTGACACTATTCCTCAAGCATACGTCAATTGTTTCGATTTCCGGCATGGGAGAATTCACTTGTCGCGAGGTCAATGTCCGTGTCCATCAGTGGTCGTCCATCATGATTATGATGAAAAGTTCTTTAGAATTTTAAGAGATAAAGAGTTTTAAGAGAGGTAGGGCATAGCAGATTTTCCTCTCGAATTGGAGCATCCATTTGGGGAAGTACCTCTACCTTACAAAACACTACAGTGAAATATCACATTGAGCTATTATTGCAACTCATTGTGAGTAGGTTAGTATCATTTTCTTTATCTTGGTCTATCTTTAAGAAAACGCCCACGAAGCGTGATTTTCCTAAACAACAAATTTATTATTAAACCCGATGTTATTGTACGAAGTTTTGGTTGCTAATCTATTCACCTATCAGTTGATGATGATATTCACGGAAATCCTATATATCAATCTTAATAAAAAAACATGACTATTTGTATCTTTTATTGCGTAGTTGTCAAACGATTGAACTTTGATCAATGCTTCAGCCACTTTAGTAGCCGTTTCTAGCCTCTCGTGGCGGCGTTTGTGGCTGTGGCGTGTGGCCCGTGTGCGGCGACACTTAATGAGGACTGCAAGTACAACTTTTGTAACGTACCTTAATATCCCATGGTTTCGACTATCATAGGTTCCATTTCGCACATTTTATCATATAACATCATCGATATTCATCATCATATATTTTATTATTTATTCCTGGAAACACATAATTTCAAAAATATCACACACTATTCATCATTTTGTAAATACGTATAATAATTTCTTCTGTACTGAAAATCACTATTCCAGAGTGCTGGACACTTACCGGCATTTCTCTTTATTCTGTTATTTATATGATTTCATTATTTTTGCTCCGATTTTATCTATTTTTAATTTATTTATTTTATTGACATTTATGACAACCTAATGTTTTTTATCCGTTGCCATGGCTACCCATGACACGGATACTCTCTCCAACTACGTCTATGACTATTCAACCTCCACAGACCACCTACTTTGATTCTTTTTGGCTCGATTCGAACCGTGTCTAAATTCAAATGGCTCCGGACCTATAAAAGGCCGAGCCTCCCTGATCGTTCATTCAATTCTACGGCAAAAGTTGCCTACTCAACTTTTGAAACCTCGCTACCGAGCTCTAAATTAATAAAAGGCCTTGAGTCCCGGGGCAGTCGGCCCCGGGACTCAAGAAAGACCTCAAAGCTTTTTAGCACCTATTGGCTCTCTAAACAACTTCCTAACTCTAATACTCTACTACTCTTCACGTACTCGCAACCTCATCGGTGGGACTGCGCCTGGACTCCAGCTTCTTCGGCCAGCCTCCAACTGGTTCAGCCCGCCTTTCTACCGACTCCTAACGTTTCATCAACGCCTGCCTCTGGCCGATATACGCCGGCCAAACTACCAGCAGCGCCGCCAGCCACCACCAGGGCAGGTCAAGAACTAAGACGGCTGCACAGGAGCGCTTCTACCTCCAAGGAGCGCCGTCCATCTGCCTGTAGCACGACCTACCGTTCAAGCCGCCTCTGAAGATCGCCTACAACCCACGCCCACTTCATCACTTACATTTCACACACACCTTACCTTTTTTTTTAATTGTTAATCTGTAAATATTTTGTCTTGTAAATATATATTTCCTATACTGTACTTTTGATTTTTCCTTCCTTTTATTTTTTTTATCTAGATTTATTTTGTCGCTACAGTCGTGTAGTTCAAGTACACAATATTACAAAGTGTCGACTTTGTAATATTGTGTACTTGAATTGAGTTCAATTACTCAATTGGCAGGGTACCACGTGTTGAAACTTGGGTTCAAACCGGCATTTGGGTTGTCATCATCATCATCAGCCTATTAATGCCCACTGCTGGGGCATAGGCCTTCCCTATGGATGGAATATGGAGATTGGGCCATGACCCACCGCGTGGCCCCAGTGCGGATTGGTGGGTGCTAACGACTGCAGATGCAGTCGGGACCAACGGCTTAACGTGCCTTCCGAAGCACGGAGGAGCTCGAGACAGTAAATTTTTGGTCACCCATCCAATGACCGACCACTGCGAAAGTTGCTCAACTTCAACGATCGCAGCCGAACGCGCTAACCACTTGCGCCATCGAGCTCCACTTTTGAATTGTAGGAGCGGAATTTACAGCTACTTTTCTAATTCTTCACGACAGTTCTCTGAACTCACCTCAATCCAATTTTATTAGTATTGTATAAGGCGAAGCAGTATTTTCCCTAGGCCCATGGCTCGGGGCGGCAGGCTGGCTTCGAGAGGTGGTTGCAAGCTTGCAAGAGCTAAATGCATTAGTAACTCACCTATATTTTATTTTGATTTACTTATTCTAGGGGGGGACGGGGTGCAAACAGTAAGTGGCCCGGGGCGCAGAATTTAAAATACACCCCTGAGATCAGTGTGTACTCCTATGTTAACTTGCGGCCAGTTCCAATAATCAACTTCTAGTAAAATATCTGCTTCCGTTTGTTAGCTTTTTTTAATTCCTTTAATAGGGTATTTGACAGTATTAAAAATAAAGTGCTTATTGTTAGCATCTGTGTTTAGAATGAATAATGGCAGGGGTTTTTACTATTTTTACAAAAAAATATTCATGATTTTACTAATAACCCAAGAAAAAGATAATAGTTTTCTTATCTATTGTCAAGTGACCCAAAACGCTTGGGATTGGCGGAGCCGAAAATGACATCACACGCAAGTAAACTTCCGGTTAAAGTGACATTACATTGTATCCTTTGACGTTTTAATAACAGTCGTGTGACGTTATAGTAAGACACCATATTGTCCAGAGAAACTTATTCGCGGCAACTTGAAAATTGAGTTTTTGATTTTATTATTTTTACTGAAATACACAACAGAATGTTGAATATCCACTTTTTACGGACTCCATAAACATTCGTCAATAACGTGAGATCGTTTTCGAAAACTTGTCAAATACCCTAATTTTGGAAGACATAAAAAGTATGTTTGAAAGTTCATGATATTCTTGATCTTTTTAGGCTTCTTGGTTACTTATACTCAGAAATACTATAAAAAGAAAAGCTTTTTCGACCGTTTTTAAAATAAAAATCTTAAAGTTTGATGTAAGGACTGGGCCCTTTTTTACGACATGTCGAATCTTGATATGTACCAGAAATATTACTATTTCTAAGACTAAATCCAAATAATGTAAGTGAATTGAGTACATCTGTTTGCTGAATTTCACCAATAGTTAAACAACATTAATATAGTTACATTATATATATTTTTAAGCATGTAACTGCTTGATGTTTAAATCTAAAGAAAATATAACTAGAAAAAAATCCACGCGGACCAGGCAGCAGACGGGACTCGAACCCGCACCCTTCGCAATCCGGGCCAATGCACTGACCAATTATGCTACCGCGGCGCTGACGGCCGCATCGAAATTCTTCTCGCCATTCTTAAGCTGCAAGGCAGCGCCATCTCTTCGCATTGTAGGTAACCCTATATATAGTAAGGTAAAGTATAGATATATTAATTTTTCAGTACACTTGCCCGGATTGCGAAGAGTGCGGGTTCGAGTCCCGTCTGCTGCCTGGTCCGCGTAGATTTTTTTCTAGTAACATTATCATATTCAAAATTAGGATCAATCAACGAATGTAAAACTTTATCAGGCCAGAAAGGGCGGCACATCAAAACTACAACCATAATGAAAAAGCACGTCATTTGAAAATGATGTGCCTACGTGCTCTGACGACGGAGGTCACCGCACCCATTGCAAATATCAAAACGGCAAAACGGATTTTACTGTCACAACCAACCTCATCTCTGCCAACGGAAAAGGTTACTTTTCGCTTACACTTTAGAGTTTGATTTCGTTACTGCTCCTTGGATTGTTGGGACGTTTTCGGGATCAGCAACTCAGGTTTCGCATTCCTGTAATTGGTAGTTTCCCGTTCAATCCCCAACGCGTATGACATCGGATCAAGCACGTCGCTTATACGTAGTCAGACATACTTAGGGCTGCCATCCGTCCGGGTTTCCCCGAATTTGTCCTAGTTTACGTTGCGTTCCGGGGAGCGTCCGGGCGGAGTTTCATTTGTCGTCCGGGTTTAAAAATTTCCTGTTTTGGGTTGCCAATTAATCCGTCAATTTAAATGTCTTTGAAAATGAATTAATCTATTCTAACACTGTAACCATAAATGCAGACTTCCAACAAAGATCAGCTTTCCTTGGTGCTGCAAGTGTCCATGGGCAGCAGTGACCACTTATTATGAGGGTAGACCGCTAGCTCTTTTGCCTATATCAACAAAAAAAAGTTGGTTTGTGACATTTTTAACTGTTTTTTTATTGCTCTGTCCGGGTTCTGGGCTCCAAAATCCGGGGTTATCACGCCTCTGATCCTGGTTGCCACATTTTAGAGATGGCAGCCCTAGTCATACTGGCATCTTCAAGCTAAACCGCGTCTAAATAAAAACTACTACTACTAGACTTGCAACGAATATTCGGTTCCTATTCGGTATTCGGCCTATTCGGCTGCTTTTATTATATTCGGCCGAATACCGAATATCTACATATTATTCGGCCGAATACCGAATACTTAAATAATATATTTTGTCATAGAGAAATAATTAGTAAAATGAAAAATTAAAATCGATTGATTACGTATATATTCATTTCTGTTATATATAATCATTTAAGTAGTCATTGGTAAATAACACAGGTAGGTACATAATCATCTTCTGAATTGGAAAAATGGAGGATTCTATGTATTTCAATTATTGTGGTAATCAAAATTTAGAAGGGTAAGGTTCTCATTTCTTTTATAATCATTTATTAAGTTTTAATCATTTTCTGTATTAAACAAGTTAACAGTTTTTAAATTCATTCAGTCATGTGATGAATGGTTACATAATAGCAATAATTTAAAGTTTACGCGCCGTTTTTGACCATATCTCAAAAGTTGGTTTTGTCATTTAGCCGCATTTTAGCTTGAGGACGGCAGATTAGAACAAAACAAAGGAGAGCGAAACAATCGTCTGTACAAGTTTTTGGCGCTAAAATCCAGCCGAATACTTTTGCCTAATATTCGGTCAGGGGCCTCGCCGAATATTCGGTATACTGCCGAATATACTATTCGTTGCAAGTATAAAAAAAAAACTTTTAAGATACGATCAAAAAACGGCTTGTAAACTTTTAAATTATTGCCATTAACCATTCATCACATGACGGTTTTTAAGCCTTAAACTATAAAAGATACGAATACTTATTAAAGACAGATCGATAGGGAATTAAAAACTGTATAATATGCAATTTAAGACTAAAAAATCAACCTGTACCCTTAGTACGAGTTCGAGCTCACGAAAACTATCAAAGTTTTCGTAATTGTAAATGATGACTATTTTTTTTTCTTCGTTTATCAGGTAGATTATCAAAAAGTATTGGACACGTATTTTTTCTTTTTTCACACAATATAAACATTGCAGAGATATGTTGATTTGAAAAGTCGCATGACGTCACGTTTGAGTACACTTATAAGTGAAAAATCACTCAAAGGTGACGTCACGAGCCCCTACTCCCAAACTTTGACGCGTTATAACTTTGTCATTTTTTGGTCGATTGCCCAAAGAAAAAATACGTGTCCATTATTTTTTGATCATCTAACTGACGGAATAAATAAAATTTCGTTTACTGTACCCCGTCATCACCCCTATTGTATTTCTATGACCATTTTGGTGAAAAGTAACCAAATATATCTACTTAAAATTTAAGAAAACGCAAATGATTTAATGATAGAATTTATACACTGTTTATTTTTATTGAAACGAAAACAATAAAATCAGTACCCTTAGTACGAGTGCGAGCTCACGAAAACTATCATAGTTTTATAGTTTTCGTAATTGTGAAACTCGTACTATTGTGTACCCTACACATGTCACTTAACCGCACTTTAGTTTGAGGACGGCAGCATACTGTAACAGTTGACTGTTATTGCACAACTGAATGGTCATTGCTAATTTTACGATTGTAAGATCAACGCTGGACTTTAGTCATCGTCTCGGATTGGTTTATGGACTGTAGGTCAGGCACAGATGTCAAACAAGACTTACTAACAAGTGCAATGAGGATCCATAACGAATTAAGTTAAGAATACAGATTTATAGAGCTAGGTTTTAGAAAACAGTCAGTTATTTCATAATGTTTATGGAGTCCATAAAAAGTGGATATTTTTAATTTATTTGTGTAATTCTATAAAAAGAAACTAAATGAAAAAATCTACTTTCAAATTCCCGCGAAAACGTTTCTCTGGTCATTATGGCGTCTCACTAGTGTGTGACGTCACACGCAGGTCATTGAAACGTCAAACGATACAATGTAATGTCACTATAAACTGAGTTCCTTACTATAAACTTATAACAGACTTTTTGGCGAGATCGGGAAGCGTCACTTTAGCAGTTTTGTTTTTCTTGTTAAAAATTGTGTAGTTGCGGATGTTAATGTCTAATAATGGTGGATTATTAACCACTAAGTGTTTGGGAACATGCACAAGTGCTGGCAAGTGAAACAAAAAAGCGGAAAGTGTCTTTCGACATTCATCAAGAAGTCCACGGGGAGGTTCCAGTAAATCCCCACACATTTACTGAAAGATAGGGCCTTTCCCTATGATGATGGGTATGACTTGACTGCCACTTACTTTGACTTGATTTTTTACTTTGACCACAATTGCTATAGAATTTGTAAACATTGGCTAAATGCACAAGCCATTTAGGAAAAAAAAACTTATAGCACTCTTACTTCGACAACGCCATTTTATTTTTTCAATTACTTTTCTTCTTCTTTTATTATGGCATGACGGCTAATGTTGCCAATTGCCATATACAAGTTTCATCTGTTCTAATTGGGTAGCAAATCGATTAAACTTGATCGATTAAAGGAGCGGAATATGGATAGTTGGTACTTGGATATGTGGTAGTTGCAGATGGGAAAAAATAAGGAAACGATAGAACAAGAAAAAAAAGGGAGATTTGCGATAAACAAGAAAAAGGAACAACAGTTGAGTAGGTAGGGAAATATAAGTAAATAATGGAACTATAGTAAAAATATAAATATATAGATAAACTAAATTTTTATATCATTTTTTCTGATAAATTTGGATAAACATATGTATATATCAGGATTAATATTATATAGAAGGGAGGGAATGGACGTAGGAAAAGGAATATTTGCTGTCTTCAATGAATCTAAAAAGGCGGTTCTGTCATATCTGGGGCAAGAAAAGAAAATATGGTTAACGTCAGCATCAACCTCGCCACATTCACATGTGGACGTATCTATTATACCATATTTTGCCAAACGATCAGGAGTACAAACATGTCCGAGGCGCATTCGGATTAAAATTGTAGTAACTACAATTTTTTTTTTACTGATATTCCAGTTTCAACTACAAAATCCTTGGACTCCTCCCCCATTGCTGCTGAATCAATATTAAAAGAAAACATAACACAAGGTACTAGTCAATTTAAATTTAAATATGTTAACTCTAAAGACATTATCAAATATTTTAACCAATTGAATAAAAAGAAAACCGCGGATCTGTGGGGTAACTCCGTGGATGTTTCTAGATCAGTAATTGAGACAATAGCTCCTATTCTGGCTAGCATTTTTAATCAATGTGTTGACTGTGGTGTTTTTCCTGATCTAATGAAACATAGTAAAATAACTCCATTGCATAAATCGGGTAGCACATCTGACCCCACAAATTTTAGACCCATATCCGTGCTACCCACCTTTAGTAAGATTTTTGAAAAGATTATGCTAGATCAAATGCAATCATATTTTTATAGTAATAACTTTCTGCATAGTAAACAATTTGGTTTCACAAGGGGTCGCTCAACAACCGATGCCGGTGTTGAGCTTGTACAGCAAATTTTTGATGCCTGGGAGAACTCGCATGATGCACTTGGTGTGTTTTGCGACTTATCAAAGGCATTCGATTGCGTTTTTCATGAAACATTGATCAGGAAACTACAGCACTATGGATTTAGAGACACCACTCTGGATCTTATTGTATCATATTTGAGTGATAGGGTTCAGAGGGTTGACATCAATGGAGAAAAATCTCCTGGTTCGTCGGTTAAGATGGGAGTTCCGCAGGGCTCAATCCTTGGTCCTTTCTTATTTTTAATTTATATCAATGATTTGCCTTATTTTGTAAAGGATAACCATGAAATAGTATTGTTTGCGGATGACACTTCACTTTTGTTTAAAATTAAACGTAGGCAGTCGCAAATTGACGACGTGAACAAGTCTATTTCTAAGGTAGTCCACTGGTTTAACGTTAATAATTTACTGCTAAATGAAGGGAAAACTAAGTGTTTGAAATTTGTTTTACCTAATGTTAAACAGGTAAAAACGAATGTAAATATAAAGGATCGAAATGTGAGCCTTGTAGATACCACAGTGTTCTTAGGAATCACACTAGATTCAAAGTTGCAATGGGGCCCACATATTGATAAATTGTCGAAGAGACTTAGCTCTGCAGCATATGCTGTAATGAAAATACGTCAGTTAACGGATATAGAAACTGCCAGATTAGTCTATTTTAGTTATTTTCATAGTGTAATGTCTTACGGTATTTTACTGTGGGGAAATGCCGCCGATATTCAAACAATATTTGTGTTGCAGAAGCGGGCTATTCGATCAATTTATAATCTTAAAGTTAAGGACTCTTTAAGAAATAAGTTTAAAGAAATAGGCATAATGACGGTTGCATCACAATACATATATGAAAACTTAGTATATGTCAAAAAAAATATTAGTTTATTTACTAAAAATAGTGAAATACATACACTTAATACTAGAAGTAAAAATAAGTTAACTTTACCTGCTACTAGGCTCCACAAAATTAATAACTCGTTTAGAGGCCTCTGTGTTCGCTTTTACAATAAAGTCCCAAGCAATATTCAAGAGTTGAGCCTGACTAAATTTAAATCGACTATTAAAAAAACTCTTATTAAGAATGCTTATTATAAAGTGTCTGATTATATTACAGACAAAAATGCTTGGGTTTGAACTGTTCCAACCATTCCAACGGGTATTTCTATATGATATATATTATGGATCATGTGTTGATGATACTTTTATTGAAAAGCTGTATTTAAAGCTGATTACGTAAGGAAGAATATCAGACTATTTAAGAAGATTTGAATGACAAAACGGCGTGGTCATGATTTCTCCATTGTTTTTGCTTTGTAATTGTTTGCAGTGTCCTACAGATAAATGACTTTAAGTTTAAGTAAATATGTTGTGGTTGATATAGGTGGTTATGGGTAGTCATGCTCTCTTAAAAGTCTCTTCGGTGGTGTCGTGTGAGGCGGGTCGTTACGTTCCCTAAAATATGGTTGAGCGAAGCGATGGCTGGTTCATGCGTCATGCTCGTGAACGGGTGCTGCCAGCGGAGATGAGTCTGCCCTAACTACTTTGATATTTAAGATATAAATGTTTAATTACACCTATTATAAATAACTCTGTTTGTATTTATACTGTGTGACACAGCAATCAAAATGCAGGTGTACAATTAATGTATAATTTCACATTATGTAATGAAGGGTGACTTCATGAATCATCTCTGAAGTCATTTTTCAACTTGACGACTCTGTAAATGATAAAACAGGGAGAAAAAAACAGCCCTTGCTGAGTTTCTTGCCGGTTCTTCTCAGTACAAGGTCTCCCGCCGTAGATTTACGAACCGATGGCGTAGCTTCTCGACATTCATATGTGCTTGTAACAGCCTAAACTGAATAAATGATTTTGATTGATTGATTGATTGATTGTAACTGATTTACTAAACCTTAATTTGGAAAACCAAGGTTTAGTAAGTAAAGTTGGTTGTAATGAGCGATAGTACATAGCTTTTGATTTATTACTCTCCACCCATAACCTGGACCATGAATCTTGTAATGTTGTTTGTGACATATTAATTAAATCATGAGAATAGTTCTTATAATAATAAAGATCACCACATTTTACTGCGTCTCGAGCGAGATAATCGGCATATTCGTTACCAATTATGCCACAATGGCTAGGTACCCAAGCAAAAGAAACCGAATATCCTTTTAATATGCTTAAATAAAGCAACTCCCTTGTCTTTAAGATTAATGGATAATTTTTTGATCTAAAAGGGAATTTTGCTAGCGCATATAATGAGCTTAAAGAGTCAGTAAAAATAATTGTTTGCTTTAGTTTAGCCAGTCATATATTCTACTGCTTTGGAGATACCGAGGCACTCGGCGGTAAAAACTGAAGTCTGTGGAGGCAGACGTATTTTTTGTTGAATCTTGTAGTTGCTGTGGAAGATTCCAACTCCAACGTCCTGCTGTGCGGTTTTAGACGCATCAGTGAATATTTTGTGCCACTGGTACCAGGTCTCACTTACTATAGCATTAAAGTAGACATTTGCATTAGCCTTATCGTCGATGTGGAGGTTATAAATTATATTAGGGTTAATAGATAAAGCATCATAATCTGTGTTAAAGATAGGAGGAATATGGAAGTGATGAACAGGAATGTCTTCAGCTTTATATCTATTAAAGGTTTTAACAAGTGGTGGAAGTCTCTTATGAGACCAATAACTAGTTGTAATTACCTTTTCTGACAAAATTCTTAATTTTTCAATAACGGGGTTGTTCGTCAATTGAACGGCCTTATAAAAATATCTGTCGGCTAAATACTGTCTACGAAGGTGTAATGGAGGATCATTGCATTCAACCTGTAACGCGCATATAGGGCTAGACCTCATGGCACCAGAAATTATTCGTAAGGCTTTTGACTGAATACTATCCAATTTCCGAAGAGCGCCAGCATTTCCTGGCTCCAACAAAAAAGTACCATAGTCTAATATGCTTCTCACAAGGGCAATGTAAAGCAATCTCAACGAAGTCGGATGGCTGCCCCACCAAACGCCAGCAAGACATCTTAAAATATTAATATTACGTTCGCATTTTGCTGATATATATTCACAATGAGATTTCCCGGTGAGCTTAGTATCAAGAATGATACCTAAATACATTACTTCTTGCTTCTGCAGCAGGCAAGTTTCACCAAAGCATACATTAAGGTCAGGCGGGTTTCTCATCCTAGAAAAAAGTACTAAAATTGTCTTAGAAACAGACAACTCTAGGCCGTTTCTATCTAACCATTTTTTAAATAATGATAACGAATAATTTATATCATTGTTTATGTTATTTACAGACTTATTATTACAGTATAAAACTACATCATCGGCATATTGAATAACCGAGCAAGAGCTATCTAAGGAATCTTCAAGATCATGGGTATATAGATTGTAAAGCAACGGACTGATGACTGACCCTTGTGGTAAGCCTTTTATCGCTGTTCTTTCAATTGTTGTATCATCTATATGAAGTATTAGATATCTTTCAGAAAACAGATTTATAATAAAATTGGTTAGCATTACGGGAATTTGCAAATCAACTAATTTATCGCGTAAAATCGATAAATTAACATTATCATATGCTGACTTTATGTCGAGAAAGACCGCCCCAACTGATTCATTATCGAAAAAAGCTATCCGGATATCTGATGTTAAAATTCCAATACAGTCCGATGTGCTTCTGTTTCTCCTAAAACCGTATTGGCTATTTGACAAAAGATTCTTGCTCTCAACTAACCACTCTAATCTATTTTTCAAAAGGTGTTCAGCTATTTTAACCAGTACTGTAGAAAGAATAATCGGTCGATAAGATGATACATCAGCAGGCGATTTATTCGGTTTTAGTAATGGCAATACTGTTTGTTGCCTCCATGATGGAGGAATATTACCTGTCAGCATCACAGAGTTTATAATTTGTAAATAATAATTTTGAGTATTATCACTCAGATTAGTTACAAAGGAATACGGAATATTGTCTTTACCTGGACAAGAGTCTTTAAGATTAGCAAGGATCCCTTTTAGCTCTTGCATAGAAAATGGAGAATTTAAACCGAAATTATTTTGATACGGTGAAAGTATTAATATCTCTTTTACTGATGGTGGAACTAAGTTATCCATGAATTGTTCGGCTAAATGTAAAGATAGACTACAGATAGATGGTTCAACAAAAGCAGAGCGAAATCTACGTATGTTACGCCAAACTATAGACGGATGGGTTTGAGGACTAACTGAAGCACAAAATTTTTTCCAGGATTCTGACTTTTTCCTCTTTAACGATTTTTTAACTTCAGATGTAACCCGTAAAAAAACTGCAAAGTTTTCCGTGGTCATATTTTCGCGATACTGGCGCTCAGCCTTCTTTCTCCGGGAAATCTCCAAAGTACAATCTTTGTCCCACCAGGGTGGTGAGGGGATTAAATTACTACATGAATTTTTAATAGGAAATATACTATCAGCAACTTCAACCATACATCTAGCCAAAGCTGCAGAGCATTCATCTTCATTACCATTTTCCAAGATGGGTAGTGTTGAAAATTTTTCTTCCACTTTGTTTTTGTATACAGAAAAATTTACATTATGAAGTTTATATTTATTAAATGTTTTTCTCTTAACAGATTTTTTATTTGCAAATGGAAAGGTTAATATTATTGGAAAGTGATCACTTCCAAAAGATGAGGTGAGAGGATGCCAGAGTAATGATGATGCAAGGCTAGGTGTACAAATTGAGAGGTCAACAGCACTAATAAAATCTGTGGGGCTAGTAACACGGGTAGGAATACCAGTGTTAAGTAAACACAAATTGTTTTTATCCAATATGTCCATAAGTTGCTCTCCTACGCTATTTGTGGTTGAACTGCCCCAAGACTGGTGGTGACTGTTGAAATCACCAAGCACTATAAAAGGTTTTGGAAGTAGAGATAGAAGGTTATTGATTTCATTCAAAATAGATGTAGTTGGGTGAGGTACATAAATTGACACAAAACAGATATTGTTTACAATTGCAGCAATAGCAGAGTATTCGCTACAAGGTAAAGGTAATACAAAATGTTTATATTGGTAAAAGTTCTTTATCAATAGAGCAACACCGCCATGGCCATCTGCTCTATCTTGTCTTAAACAAAAATATCCTGGAATTTTGAAATTAAATCCTAATTTTAACCAGGTTTCTGATAATGAAATAATAAATGGATTGTATGTATTTATTAAGTAAATAAGATCAGTTTTCTTGTTATTGATGCTGCGGCAATTCCATTGAATAACTTTGGCCAATTGAGCCATGATTTGAATGTGTAATTTTATTAAGAAGGTCTAGTAAAGGAGCAACGTGGGACGGTTCATAATTATTAAATTGAGTTAAAAAATTTATTAGAGGGACAATTACATCTGTAATTGTCAAATTTGAATTCTTGTTAAATTCATGTATAATAGCGGTACCATTACCACTGTTGTTGGGCATATCATAATCTTTGATCATATTTATATGTTCTGCTTGATTAAACCCCATATGAAGAGAAGGTGAACGAACTTTAGGTTTCATAAAGACAGTTTTTTTATAAGAATTATGTTGAGTATCATTTTTAATTGGTGTAGTTTTAAAATTAGAGGATGCCTTAGTTGGCTGGGATGTTAGTACCTCAGAGTAAGACTTATTAACAGATGGATGGACTTTTGCTGCCTCAAAATAAGAAGTATTATCATTTGCCATAGTCACTTTTATACGCCTTTGTCTTTCGTATTCTGGACAAACTCGTTTATTAGCAAAGTGGGAACCAGAACAATTACAACATTGTGCATCTTCTTCCTCAACTGAACATGTATCACCAGTATGATCCTGACCACACTTAAAGCAGCGAGGTTTAGACCTGCACTGCAGTTTAGTGTGCCCAAAACGACAGCAGTTAAAACATTGGACTGTTGGATATATATAGCGGTCTACAACTAATGCATTATAGCATAAAAATACACGGGAAGGAAGTACTTGGCCATCAAAGGTAATAACTACTGACTGGGTAGGTTTCCATGTCACAGTATTATCAATAAAAACTTTATGGTTAATACGTCTTATTTTAATTATCTCTCCGCAGCCTACAGGAAGAGTGATTTTTTCTTTTATTTCATCAGGAGTCCAATCATGTGGTACTCCACGCACAAGACCCATTCGGGTTATGTTGAAAGAAGGCACAAAAGCTTTATAATTATTGTCTTGTAATCTCGTATCACTTAAGAAATTATTAGCAGCTTCAAATTTATTAAAGGCAAGGACAATACGGTTTCTCCCAATTTTTTTAACACTGCCATCTACTATGGCTTGAAAGTTATGTTTTTTAAGAAAATAACCAAAATTCACAGGGTGTAGGGTGGAGGAGTCATTAAAAGCTGTCTGCTCACGCTGGACATGCACAATGAAAGGTGGAAAATCATTTTTGTCATAAAATTTACGACTATTTACAGGATTACTCACATCAGGTTGAGGCTGACTTATGTTATTCCCTTTTAATGGGGGTACAGTATGAGGGGTCGTTTGTTTATGATTAGTAATAGCAGACTCGATAGAACTTTCAGAATCTACACAGAGACATCCTATCTTTCCCGCCATTTTGTTTTTCCGCTTTTTCTTATTACAAGTTTTGCATATTTTAATACATTTACTCCTTTTCCTAGTCGGCGGAGCAGTCCAATCTACTTTAGTATTGACTGTTTGGTCAGTATCTACACTTGATTCGCCTTGACTCATAACAGTCACATTATAAGCGACAGAGGGAACCGCAAATTGTTCTGTATTAGAAATGGATCCCCCCGGGTCAGGGGGTTCCTTCATTGTATATATATATTATATTGACTTACCAGGCGATGAAGTAACTAAAAATACACTACACAAATATAAATATACAATTAAATATAACTACACTACTCAACTGGTTGAAAAACAATTAAATTTTAATAAAATTAATTTCAAAGGTAAAAACGCGCCCGCCTACTTCAACGTTTCCCGCCTTTTTTCTCAATTACTTTTGTTCTTTCGTTCAATATGAATGAATGAATGATTTATTTGAATGAATGAATGAATGGTTTATTTTAATTTTAATATAACCAGCCTGCTAATAGTGTCAAGATTTTTATGGGGTCCAGACTTGACATAATAGGACTTTTCTATTTGATTAGTGGTAGGCCTGAACTTAGACTGGCGCAATCAATTATTGCAGTTTAAAATATTATATTGAACCTAAAGAAAAGTTTACTAGAAAAAAAAACCACGCGAACCAGGCAGCGGACAGGACTCGAACCCGCACCCTTCGCAATCCGGGCGAATGCACTGACCATTATGCTACCACGGCCCTATTGGCCGCGTCGAAATTTTCCTAGCCTTAAGCTGCAAGGCAGCGCCATCTCTTCGCATTGTAGGTAACCCACAATGTCAAATGAATACTTTTTCAAGTATTAAACATTTGAAGAAAGAAGAAATATTTTTTTCTAGTAAACTTTTCTTTAGATTTAAACATCTAGCAGTTAAATGCTTAAAAATAAAATAAAAGCATAACTATTATTTTGAATTCAAAACTTCATCAAAGTGGCTCACACCGCTTTTTTATCTCAGATCGTATCATTTATTGATATGCTGATAAGGAGGCGATAATGGCACCTAGGTAACAGTCACGATAGTAAGATCTGACAAACATATTTAAGACTTATTTTGTGTGTAAAAATACTCAGAAATAGTTTTTTGAAGTGATAACTTCTTTAGCGACGTTGTACACTTTTTTTGTAATGGGTAAAAACTGTTAAACTCGCGTCAGGACACGTGGCCTGATCGCGTCAGTCCTGACGTTCTGATTCGATCGAAAATTTGGAAGACGAAAACAATAAAATTGGAAAGATTGATGACTTTCAATATATTGGACGAAAGATAGTACTATTTTATTTCATCGTATTATAATAATAAGTCTCCAATTAGGACGTCCAGGTGTCACCTTTATTGCGAAGAAAATGCATTTTTTTACAATAGATGTCGCTAGGTGCGCTTAAATGTGATTCATGTAAGTTGATCTTTATGAGAAATAAACTTTTTAATGTAATATAAATTGTCATCTGTGTGTACGATAGCGCAATAAATAAATATTTTATTCTACCACATAAATTATAGTACTTTTATACTAATAATTAAAGCAATTCGTGCAATATTCCCTAACCATTCCAAAATATCAAAAATGCACAACGTTAATATTCAAGTTTTCACTTCTGCTGGCACTCCCGGAGTGCAACCCGTCGTTTTTTTTTAATTATATAAGTGCGGTAAGTTGATTATTTCAAACGAATAGATGAATGTAGTAGTTGCAGTATGGGATCCCATCATCAGCCCATTAATAGCCCCACTGCTGGTGCACAGGCCTTCCCTATGGATGGAATAGGGAGATTGGGCCATGACCACGCGAGCCCAATGCAGATTGGCGGGTGCTAACGTCTGCAGATGCAGCCGGTACCAACGGCTTAACGTGCCTTCCGAAGCACGGAGGAACTCGACATAGAAGATTTTTGGTCACCCATCCAATGACCGACCACTGCGAAAGTTGCTTAACTTCAACGATCGCAGCCGAACGCGGTAACCACCCGCGCCATCGAGCTCCTCCACTGCCACTCTTTCATCATAAAATAAAATAAATGTATTGGGAATTACCGTGTCATTTACACGATGGCTGTAAGTCAATCTGTGGCCAATAACGCGAAACCTACATTTAAGGATTTATCAATATGAATGATTTTCAATCAATTATCTCTTTAATAAATCTTATCTATGATTTTGATATTTGGAAAATTTAAGCCTATCAAGATTTGTTTTTTTAATCACGATGATTATGACACCTCAGTGTTGTCATCTATTTTTAAATACGTATAGTAATTAAATTACATTATTGTAGCTAGGCTTATCAGTGTCGTATATTTAATTAATTTAAAATACTGATTGTGTATGTGGCTAATGTGCATGAAATTTATATTACTGTTGGAGTTTACTGTCAATGTAAGATTAGTGTTTGGAATTTCCATGCAAGACAGAACGCAAATGCCACCACCAAGTTAAGTTTCCGCTCGGTCACCAATCCGTACGGTGCTACATGACGCGATATTCAAATCGACGCTGCGATTGGTCGCAAAATATTGTCCCCAAACCCTCTCCTTCGAATTTTGTAACTGTATTTTTTTTTATTTATTTATTTATGGACCATCAACACAGCTATATTAATACAAACAAACTTACACATATGCTTACGTATTAGGATATAATATAACTGTATTTAAAGATGGTCTCATCATGCGCTAAACAGTAAACAGTTTTTCTTTTTACATTTTCTACATACGGAATTTACTACACAACACAAATATTTGCCCAATCACAGAACAATCGCGACAGTCTATCATGCTCTATAATTATTTAAATGCAACACACGCTATAAGAATTTCAAAGGTATCACATCGTTTATTTAAACTTCCCAAATCTTCTCATACTCTGTAGCTAAGCTACGAATATACGAAATCAAGTACCGGTGGTACCGCTATCCGGCACAATAGGAATAATGACTAATTTTGATACTAAAAATATCACTCGCACTGTTGCCTACCCTGGCCCAATCCTCTACCACGTGGAGCCCTTAAAACCTTACTCAGCGACAGAAACAAAACACCACCAAAAGATAGTGTTATGTCACTGAGGGCGTGTTAGAGGGTCGTGTGAGGCGGGTCGTTGCGTTCCCTAAAAAATGGTTGAGCGAAGCGATGGCTGGTTCATGCGTCATGCTCGTGAACGGGTGCTGCCAGCGGAGATGAGTCTGCTCTTGTTTCATTGGATACTATTAACCGTTGTACTAAACTTTAATCATTAATTTTTTTTTTTGCCTAAACAGCAGGACACTGCATTCCTAAACTTTGTTAAACTAGTTTTTTATATAGTCATAATTTTTATTATATTAGCATTTGTAATGGAAAGTGACTTTATGAGTTACCTCATATTGAAGTCATTTTTCAATTTGACGACTCTGTATACAATACAGGGAGAAAAAAACAGCCCTTGCTGAGTTTCTTGCCGGTTCTTCTCAGTACAAGGTCTCCCGCCGTAGATTTGCGAACCGATGGCGTAGCTTTTCGACATTCACAAGTGCTTGTAACAGCCTAGACTGAATAAACGATATTGAATTTTGAATTTTTTGATGGTCTTCTGTAAGTTGGAGGTTACTTTCCCAGATCGGCGCTCCAATCCGAGCGGATAATCCGCTATGCTCTACCTCTCTTGGTATTGTAATTATCATTGTCTTCCATGCCACTGTTACTCGCATAGTTCTTAATGCCGTAGAGTGGAGGTCAGCTTAGCACCCTTTGTAGTTTCCTTTAAGCAGGTTTGGTCTAAGCGGCGGGCCCTGGCTGCGCCCGTCCCATGACCCTACCGGCATGGCGTCAGCTGTGCCGGCCACCGACGGACCCCGTGACGGCAGCCCCCCTTGTAGTTCTGTCCTGCAAAGAGGGGGGCGGCGGAGGGAGCTACACGGGCACGCCCAAGTAGCCCTCCGCAGCGCACGGGGGGCGGTACGGTGGGCACTAGGCCGCGTACTGTCCCCATGCGCGGGCCATCCTGCGCACATCTGCGGGGTCCCCGCGATACCCCGGGAGACCCCTGCCGCGGAGCCCCGGCTAGGCCGGGAGGCTGCTAGGTGCGAAGACGCGGAAGAATCCCTAAACGGGGGTGCCGCGGCTTCGCGTTAAGCAGCTTAGAGGGTTTCGCAGGTTTTTTTAACGTATATTATGCCGTATAGCACCCGTAAGAGTTACGGGGTCCTCAGTGGGTAGACACGCTTGGGGCTTGTAAGGCTTGCGGGAGCCAGGTGTGAGGTCCGTTCGGCGGTGTGCCTCTTAAAGGCGCCGTCGTCTGTAAAGAGTAGGGTTGGTCTAAGCGTGTCCCTTTCGCTTCACACCCCTGTTCGATAATAAGGCTTTAGGGGAGAGCGCTACAGCCGTGAAGATCGCTAAGGCGAGCCAGGTATGTTATTCTTCCCGCGGTTGTTACCTTTTACGCAATGCTCATCCTTTTGATGAAGAGTGAGTAGAGTTCCTCACCCATCCCATGCCTAAGCATCCTTATCGTAATCCGCCATAATTGACGACGTGGTCACGCCGACATGGGCCAGTCATCAGAAAAACCGGGATGGCAGGTTGAAAGCGAACACCCGCGTGTTTGATGTGCTTGGAGACCCGTGCGGAGGGATGAGGGTATCCTGGAAGTTGAGCTGTTGGTGACCACTACAGCAACACGCCTCTTTGGCTCTAATTTCAGCCTCAGGATCAGATCCCGCAGGAACAAGCAGGTTTTGTTAAAAGCAAAATGTTAACTGTCAAAAAGCTAAGTATTTGTTAAGAGCTTTGGGCTTTTGGGCTTAGGTTGAGGATTACCTCCCTAGGTATGCATGTGTGTGAACATATTAAGGGGACCAAACCATTACATTAGATTTGATAAACCACATATCTTTGCAACTGAACAACGATTCATTCCTAGAATGATACGAGATGCTATTTCTAATCTTCTTCTTCTTCATGAACCCTTTCTCCCCTTGTCGGGTTATAGGCCTACATGTTCTCTCCACAATTCCTCGCTAAGGGAATCCAGGGCCTGCCCACTATTTTGGTGATGATATAAATCCAGGGCATAGGTTGCTTTCCCACTTTCTTTTGTCCACTTGGTCTCCACTCCACAATCTTATAAGTCCACCGGCCGTCGCCTCTCTTGCTCAAGTGGCCTGATGTCGGTCAGTTTCTTTAATCTTGCCTTTTTTCTTTTGTTAATATAGTATTTCTTTTTCTTAAGAACTTGTTATCGGAACAATTTGGTTAGTCCCAAAAAAATGTGCCTTCATTAAACGCACGTTCCAATTATTCCTGTCATTTTCAAGTTTGCGATTGGTTAAGTACATGTAATTTGAGTCTTCCGCCGGCGCTCTCACTTAGGGTTGTCAACTCCAGGTAAATATAACAACATTACCCCGTTACCACGACCGGTAAAATAGTATTTTTGCTTTAATAAAAATAACTAGCGGATACATCTATTGGCGGCCTAGAAGTATTAATTTTGTAATAATCGCTTTATATCTGTATTGTGTGTGACGCATGATAGGTACCAAGCGCATGGTAGGTAGTATGTGTAACAATTTCCGCAACAAACGCATGGTAGGTAGTATGTTACTTGTTGTTGTAGTTGTGGGCCCCCATTTCCCCACGTAGACTCCGTATTTGGTCCATTGTGCGTGCAGAGTATATTGGGCTAGCTAGCTCAGCCAGCTCAGCTCCTTTCAGAAGCACAGTAGTCTTCTGGGGCTCTCACAGGCTTCTAGGAGCGTCCTCGGCTTCCTGAGGATTGATGCCTGGTGTTCTGCATTCGCTCGTGCATTCCAGGATTACATGAGCGGCCGTTTCATCTGCTTCCAGACATCCTCTGCATAGAGAGCTAGCTGTAACGCGTATGTTTAGTAAATGCATGTTAAGTAGGCAGGCCTTCCCTATGGATGGATTAGGGAGATTGGGCCATGACCCACCACGCGGGCCCAGTGCGGGTTGGTGGGTGCTAACGACTGCAGATGCAGCCGGGACCAACGGCTTAACGTGCCTTCCGAAGCACGGAGGAGCTCGAGATAGTAAATTTTTGGTCACCCATCCAATGACCGACCACTGCGAACGTTGCTCAACTTCAATGACCGCAGCCGAACGCGCTAACCACTGGCGCCATAAATATTTAAATGTTATCAAATAAATAATGTAGAAAACAGGCTGCATGGAATTTTTTACAAATTAATTATGTGCATTTATCACGTAATGATAATAATTAGTTTGGCGTTATGAATTAAGCCTAGGTATCAAATTATGATAGATTGATATCAGGTGTGAATAAATTCCTTTGATTAAATGAAGTATTTTATTGATATAGTTTTCTAATGAGTTTATTTACATAATTTTGAAACAACACAAACAACATCATTTTTTTGTTATTTAATATCAAAAATTTAAGTATCCAGGTTAGCCTCTTAGACATTTCCTTAAAAATTATAAAATCATATGGTCTATTTTTAAACATAAAATAAAACCGTCTTCAAAATCGAAAATGTAACTTAAAAGTTAAAAATTATATCCCATATGTTCATGATTTGAAAAGCGGGCGGGGTCAAGATTGAACATGGAATAGATTTTCATTTCCAGTACACAAAGTATCTTGAAAATTGCTCATGCAATGAAAACTACGGGGTTAAACTGCATTAAATTTTAATGGGATGGGAATGGGCAACTATATTAATATCGGACAAAATCAGAATCACGTAAATCGCTTCAGAAATCTCAACGTAAACGGTGTATGTACACATAAAAAAAAATACCGCCTGAATTGAGAACCTCCTCGTTTTTGAGGTTAAAAATGATTGATCGATATAGCTTACAGTAGTGTAGCGTCGGAATGAACTTTAAATCTAAAACACGCAGAGCTCACGGTTTATAGCTGACGTACATAAATATCAGTAGGGAAAATCTATTTATATATATATATATATATATAACTCAAAGGTGACTGACTGACTGACATAGTGATCTATCAACGCACAGCCCAAACCACTGGACGGGTTGGGCTGAAATTTGGCATGCGGGTAGATGTTATGACGTAGGCATCCGCTAAGAAAGGATTTTGATCAATTCTACCCCCAAGGGGATAAAATAGGGAATAAAAGTTTGTATAAAACTTTGTCAATTCTAAACCGATCGGGGTGAGACTTTGCATGCAGGTATAAGAAGAATCATAGATGAATATCATTGTGTATAATACAAGCCTAAGAACAAAAACTGTAGTCTACAGTTCAGCTCTACACGAAAGCGAAGCGAGGGCGGGCCGCTAGTTAGTATATAAAATGTAAACAGATATAAATATTGCTCTTTGCTATCAAGCGACACACTAGCTGTTTGTTTGGTTTCCTCATCTCCCGTCTCTAGGAGCCAAAGTGGTAATCGCTCTCTGGGCAAAATTTCAAGTTCATAATCAATGGGTCGTCAAATATTCTTCGGAAGGAGAAACGCACCAAGATACGACGTCTGTCTAGTAAAAGATGATGCTGATTTTTCTAATCTTCTTCTTCTTCATGAACCCTTTCTCCCATTGTCGGGTTATAGGCTTAGATTAAAACAAAAAGAGTAGATACGGTACGCTCATACTTGCATCAAACAAAAACTGATCCCACGGCAGCGCGAACGGGACGGCGAGATCCGCGTCACTGCATTACCGACCCGAACGAAACAGCACGTTAAGTTTCAACGGCAGCGCGAACGGGACGGCGAGATCCGCGTCACTGCATTACCGACCCGAACGAAACAGCACGTTAAGTTTCAACGGCAACGCGAACGGGACGCCGAGATCCGCGTCACTGCACTACCGACCAATCACGCGACCAGTACTCGACGTCACTACCGAATAAGATTCAAAACGAACAGCAATTTTTATGAAAAAATATATTTTATAGTACTTACGAATGAAATGTGATGCCGTGGGTTTTATTTTTAGTTCTTAAGCAATTTGAACACTTTTTAAAAACACACTTAGGCATTGTTTTATCATATAAACACAAAATATTGGCAATATTAATTCTTTTTGGCTTTCACATGTACGCCGTTTGTATGTCAAGTTGTGACTAAAGTGATTAGGGTCGTGGAGCACAATTCATGCGGATCATTTTTGTGAGGCTAGTGCCGTATCTACCCTTTTTGTTTAATCTAAGGTTATAGGCCTCTTTATGGTCTCACCACGCAACCCGATTCCTCGCTACGGGCATCCAGGAACTCTATTTTTGAATCACTCGTCTGACATAGTATCGTCAAATGCGACTTAGGTCACCTTCGACTTTCAAGTCATACTGATTTTCCGTATTTTTGAATCGTTCGTCACAGATGTTACCAGTTTAATACGAAATATAAAATTTTATTCATTTCACGCAGACTAAATAAAAACCGGTAATTACCGCAATGAAAACGGAACGAAAAATCCTTAGTACATGGTTGTTTACTACAATTGTATTTTGTTGTTTATATTACCGGCACTTCACTTAGCTGTTCGTGATTGCTGTTTGTAAACTTGACGTGCATTAGCCGTAATGCCATAATAAAAGAAAAAGAAACTTGACGTCAGTCTGCCCTTGTCGTTTCATATAAAGCATGACAAAGATAGATTATCGTCGTCTAATAGCAAACTGAACAGAAAAGTAAAGTGCCGGCATTTGAAAAATTCAAAAGTCACAACACTCATTTCAAAACAGTTTGTAATAGTTTTTTTTACTTCTTGGCTAAATCCAATCACACAAGAAATCTTAATAAGTATGTCGGAGTGGGCGAGCGGGATATAGGCGGTTGGCCACGTGGTTTTTCTTGATCCGCCATCTTGGTTATTCAATGATATTTCCCGAAAATAAAACTGTAGTCTAGTGACCAAGCTAACGTTTAATTTGAATCTTCTTATTACTTTACAAAATCAGTTATGATTGCCAAGGTACAAACGGATTGCTTTGTGAAGCGCGGAGAGTTCTCTGCTAACGTCCGTTCACTATCGCGGCTCACGTCTGAATGCCGAATGCCGAATGACGAATGCCCCTTCCAAACTCGTATCTTCGTCTCGCGCGTCGCCGGCGCCGTAGGCGCCGCGGCGTGCGGGGAGACTGGTCTGGGCCGATTGGCCCACTGCAGTGGTGTCCGGTTCGCGCCTCGTCTTCAGGACGAGGTGGTCATTGGGGTCCGCTTCTTCCACTCTTCACCATCGCCGCGCGGTCGAGCCCACCGGGTGAGACCCGTTAGGGAGGCCCAGTGAGCGACCAGCGGGCGAGCGATGGGCTTGGGTGGATGGAGTAGTGCTATAATATTGGGGTTATTAATATATATACTTACATAAACAAATACATATATAGTGTTTATAAATTAGGAGTAAACCTATGTATATGGTCTATTTTTTTTTTTTTTTTTTTTTTTTTTTATATTATTATTATTTTTTTTTTTTTTTATATACATAGGTTCAGGATTCTATAGGAATATGCGGTCATCTGTTTCATGATTGTCAGTCCGGGGCTTCAGGCGGGATAAGCTCTCGGGGGAGCGCTCTGTCTCGTCGTCTGCGGCCGCGTTCGTGAGGCGCGGCTATGTGGCTCAGGTGGGCAAAGGCGGAATGTTCCGCCCTGGTAAACATGTTCTTTGCCAGGCGACCTATAAATTCGTCCAACGGTTCGATCTTATGGTCTCTGTGTAACGTTGCGTTTCTAACGTATCGGGGGGCTTTTGTTATCTTGCGTAATGTTAAGTGCTGCTGTGTACGCATTCTCTTGCGGTTTGCTTCTGCGACTAGTGCGTACCAAGCCGGTGCTGCGTAAGTTAGGACCGATCTCACGTAAGTTTTGTAGAGACCTACCCTAATTCGTAGGGGTAACTTGCTTTCAAACAACGGTCTGAGCAAAGCTCGGGCTGTCTTCGCCTTGTTAATGACGTTGTTTACGTGGCTGCGCATCGTGAGTCTTGCGTCTATTGTGATCCCAAGGTAGGTGAACTCAGGCTTCCATGGGATTGGTTCATTATTTATCTTGATCGGGGGCGGCAGGAAATGTTGGGGTCCTACTATCGTGGCTTGGGTTTTGGTTATGTTCATCGTCATTCTCCACTTCGCAAGCCACGGTATAAGGGCATCCAGTGTGGGCTGTAATTTCTCTGCGGCGTGCTTCGGTCTGTATGAGGCGGCTATGTACGCAGTGTCGTCCGCGTACAGGGCTAGTTTGGCTCCGTCTTCCACCGGGATGTCATTGGTGTAGTGCGCATACAGGGCGGGTGACAGGCAGCTTCCCTGCGGTACCCCTGCTCGTATGGGGCGTGGCTTCGATAGGTGACCTTCTGTGGCCACACAAAAGCTCCTGTCTTGTAGAAAGGCGGCGATTGTTTTGAGGAGGCGGAGGGGGAGTGGGGGGGATGAAGACGTTGACAGCTTGTGTAGCAGGCCCTCATGCCACACTCTGTCAAACGCCTTTTCCATATCGAGCAGCACAACGGCGGTGTACTCCCTTTTGTTATTGTTAACGGCGAATTCGTGTATTACCCTCGTTAACTGTAGGGTAGTCGAGTGGCCCGGGCGAAATCCAAATTGTTCGGGTCGTGGTGTAATAAATTGCTGCATCTGGTGTAATATGAGCTTTTCGAGTACCTTGGATAGAGTAGGTAATAGGGTGATAGGTCGAAAGCTCTCTGGATTCGTAGGGTTTTTACCCGGTTTGTGTATCATGATCACTTTCCCTTTCTTCCAGTCTGTAGGGAAGTGACCTGTCCTGAGTACACCGTTGTAAAGTCGGGTAATGGCTGCTATTGTTTGGCGTGGTGCGTGGCGTAATGCCATGTTAGTGATGTTGTCCAGGCCCGGAGCTTTTCGCGGTTTGCACCTAGAAAACTCTCTCCGGACCTGGGTGGGTGTAAATACGATTGGGTTATCTGTCGGGGTGAGTCGATTGGCTAGGCATCTAATCACGTGCGTTTCTACTGGTTGTACGTGCTCGATGTCCAGCGTTGGGTTTGGCGTAAATTGCCGTTCTAAGCTGTCCGCGAAAAGCTCGGCTCTGTCAATTGCTGCGTATTTGTGGTTTCCGTTTGCATCTATAAGTGGCTTAGTGCAAGTTTTCACAGATGTTAACTGCTTACAGAGGCGATAAACTGAGGGCATGTCTTCGCCTACTGTAAGCAGGTGGTTTTCCCACGATGTGGCTGCGTGCACCTCCATTGTACGTTTGACTTCCGAGGTTAACTTGTTAAGGCGTGCCTTAGCGGTTGGGCAGCGGGTACGTTGCCATAGGCGGCGCGTCGCTCGTTTTTCCTCTAATAGTGCCATCACTCTATTGGGTAGGTTTTTCCTATGTTTTTCCTGAGAGCGGGTGTGGGAGGCTGTTTGAAGAGCTTTTTGCATAGCCTTGGTAATTTCCCTCGTGGCCTCATCGACGTCTGTGGGCGTGTCGATCGGTCTAGTCGGCGAATTCTGTTCCATCTCAGCCTGGAATATTTTCCAGTTTATCTGTTTGCGCGGGGGCGGTATGCTGAATCTGGTAGGCGTGCAGTCCATGTGGACGATCACGGGGCGATGGTCAGAAGGTAGGTCTGCCATGACTTCTTGTGTTAATGAGTTTGTGACGTCTCTAAATACTAACACATCCAGTACATCGCCATTCCCTTCGGCGTCGTATCTAGTCGGCTCGTCCGGGCCTAGTACATAATAATCATTGTTTATAGCGTCATTATGTAATATGCGTCCAGCTGTGTTGTTTGTGGTCGAGTGCCAGTCCGTGTGCTTGGCGTTTAGATCCCCCGCTATTATTGTAGGTAGTGGGTGGAGGAGCCCGCGGAGTTCCTTCACATCAAGCGCACTCTGGGGGGGTCTGTAAGCTGCGTAGATTCTAAGTGTTTTCCCTTCTAGTTCAATGTCTACTCCCGATGCATACATTGATTTTAGGTTGGTTATTGGTACCGGATGGTGGATGATGCGTCTGTGTACCAAAACTAGGAGGCCGCGGTATGGACGCCCTTCTGGGGTTATTTCGTCTTTTCTGTAGGTTACGTAATTACGGACGTTAAAGGTTATGCTCGGTTTAAGGTAAGTTTCACTCACGAGCCCGACGTCCACCTGGTGTTCTGATAAAAAGTGCTCAAGTAAACGTCGTTTGCCCGTGAGCGACTGAGCATTCCAGTGCATAATCTTTAACGTCCGGAATTTAGGGCCGTAAGTCGGGTGAAGCAGTGTGTGAATTGCTCTTCGATTAGAGCAGAGAGCGCTTTTCTAAGTTCGGGCGAGATTAACGTCTCACTATTTTCTTTTTCCTCCGTCCCTTTTAAGTTGGAGGTAGTCGTGGATTGGGCTTGTGTCCCCTCCCCCTGGGAGGCGGGTCCAGGGTGGGCGGTGCCCTTTCCTCGTTTTCTTTTTTTTTGTGGCGGGTAGGTGGTGCCGATGTTGTGGGTAGTCGTCGGACCGGGTCGTTAGCTGGGGCCATGAGCGAGGTGGCAGTCGTTTCTTGTACCTCAGTTGGTTTGATTGCAGCTTTGGTGATTGGGCCGGCGGTCGGAGGGGGGCCTGTCTTGGCCACCGTGCCGGCTTTCCTGTTTCTTACCTCCTTCTTGTGTGCCGGGCAGTTGGTGTGGTTTGCCGGGTGTGGGCCTCCGCAGTTTGCGCAGGTAGCTGGATCTGTGCGTGGCCGGGTGCAATCGGCGGCTGCGTGTGGCTCTCCGCAGCGCACACAGGCCAGGGGGCGATGGCAACCTTTAGACGAATGTCTAAAGCCCTGACATTGAATGTCCCTTCCAATGAAGCATTACCCCCTTAAATACTACCCTTAGCATAGACCACTCCCAAGTGATGACAGCTGTCACTGTCATTACTTGACGTTTCACAAAGCAATGGTACACTGACTGATGACAATTGTTGTAGGTTTTACGTTTCGCAGGAGCGAGCGAGACGCCATCCGCCGACACGGCCATCCTGCAGCATCACACGTCCTCGTGTGCGTCTGTAAAGAAATATCACGCCAGTAGTATTTACCATTGCTCGGTCATCTCTGACCAATAAAACGCCGTTACACAACAATCACATTTGTCAAAGCCTTTTTTACAACTATGTGAACAGGTTTATTACATACTAACTAAAAGTAGCCCTTAATTAATCGACTTCAAAGGACTTCTGAAGTTCTAGCTCAAAATCAAATTTAAACTTAGCATCTGAATATTCCGAACACATGCCGCGATTCTCTACAGTGCCTCCCAGTGCCTCCATCAAGCACATAGCCAACAACGCCTCCATCAAGCGTTGTGCTATACCCCTAACTAGCGCCTCAGTAACACCTCCATCAAGTGCTACTGAATTCAATCACGCAATGTGTCGGAAACCTCCGGTACATGATCAACACTCTGATCAACTAACTCTTCTAAAACTATTTGAGCTTCAGGCATCCTTCTCAGTCTATTGTGGGCATACCTGTATGTTCTGTTGGAATCTAATGCCTTTAACAAGTAACGGTCCCTATCAAGTGACGATAACCTTGCCACCTCCAGGTGACGATAACCACACGTTGCCTCAAGCAACCTAGCCAACATATTGCCTCAATCGAGCAATACATCAGCTCTAAGAGCTTAGCAAAGCATAATTAAAATCAACCTAGATAGTTAAATCGACAATCATCTAATTAGACAGTCATAGGCTCAGAATATTGGTAAGTGAGCTCTACATCGTCTATATCACTAGTCTCAGTAGGAACATTATTTTTGGGCATTTTTCTCAACAGTCATAGACGCATGGAATTTTATGCCTTCAACGTATACCGATCATTTTCATATACCGCGATGACTTTTTTCTTCATTATGTTAAAAGTGTGGCACACAAGCATATGGCCCGCCTGATGGTAAGTGACTACAATAGCCTATAGACGTTTGCGATACCACTAATTTCACTCGCGCTGTTGTCTACCCTGACCCAATTCCCTAACCCGTGGAGCCCTGGAACCTTACTTACCGACAGAAACAAAACATCGGTTAGAGCAGAGTTATTTTACGAACGGTAGAGTTATTTTCCTGTGGTCTTCTGTAAGGTTAAGGTTATTTCCACATAGGGGCACTCCAATTCTAACAGAAAACCCACTATACCCATTAGGAACTCTAATTAATGAACACTCAGCCCCTGAATCTTATGTAAAATGAAACTGCTCACCCGGCATGTCGTAGCGTCCCTGTAGGTGCGTTCACGGTGTAGACGTTTACACGCTTCTCATGTGGAAGCCCTCCAGTGCTACTAATGCTGCTCTGCTTGCTGCTGTTCCACGGACAGTTCTTCACGCGCAGTGGTGAATGAAGTTATCCTATTATTGCCGACGGTAACTTCATCGCTTGAATTACGGCCATAAAGTTGCGTATTCGATGCTCCACAAATCTTATCCATCTCTCGTCGCCATTACTGATATTTTTACACTGGTTTTCATCACTGGGTAATCCCACTTCTGATGTCGGAGTGGGCGAGCGGGATATAGGCGGTTGGCCACGTGGTTTTTCTTGATCCGCCATCTTGGTTATTCAATGATATTTCCCGAAAATAAAACTGTAGTCTAGTGACCAAGCTAACGTTTAATTTGAATCTTCTTATTACTTTACAAAATCAGTTATGATTGCCAAGGTACAAACGGATTGCTTTGTGAAGCGCGGAGAGTTCTCTGCTAACGTCCGTTCACTATCGCGATCATCAACAACCGATGCCGGTGTTGAACTTATACAACAAATTTTTGACGCCTGGGAGAACTCGCAGGACGCTCTAGGTGTGTTTTGCGACTTGTCCAAGGCTTTTGATTGCGTTTTTCATGAAACATTACTCAGGAAACTCCACCACTATGGATTTAGAGATACTGATCTGGATCTTATTGCGTCATACCTGATGGATAGGATTCAGAGGGTTGACATTAACGGCAATAAGTCTGCGGGTTCGCCGGTTAAAATGGGTGTTCCGCAGGGCTCAATCCTTGGTCCTTTCTTATTTTTAATTTATATCAATGACTTACCTTACTACGTTAGAGATAAGCATGAGATAGTATTGTTCGCAGATGATACATCACTTTTATTTAAACTCAAACGTAAGGAAACAGTTATTGACGACGTGAACAGTTATATCTCTAAGGTAGTCCACTGGTTTAATGTTAATAATTTATTACTAAATGAAGGAAAAACGAAATGTATTAAATTTGTATTACCTAATGTAAAACAGGTAAAAACCAGTGTGAATGTAAAGGATAGGAATATGGGCCTTGTAGACACCACAGTATTCTTAGGGATTACTTTAGATTCTAAGCTTCAATGGGGCCCACATATTGATAAATTGTCAAATAGACTTAGTTCTGCAGCATATGCCGTAATGAAGATACGCCAGTTAACGGATGTAGATACGGCCAGATTAGTATACTTTAGTTATTTCCATAGTGTAATGTGGTACGGAATTTTATTGTGGGGAAACGCCCCCGACATTCAAACTATTTTTGTGCTGCAGAAGAGAGCTATTCGATCAATTTATAATCTTAAAGTTAAGGATTCCTTAAGAGATAGGTTTAAAGAATTTGGTATAATGACGGTCGCATCACAATACATTTACGAAAATTTATTACTTGTAAGAAAAAATATTAATTTGTTTCTTAAAAACAGTGATGTTCACACACTTAATACAAGAAACAAAAATAAACTAACTTTACCTACTACTAGGCTTCACAAAATCAATAATTCATTTAAAGGTCTTTGTGTTCGCTCATACAATAAAGTCCCAAGCAATATCCAAGAGTTAAGCATAAATAAATTCAAAGATAGTATAAAAAAAGCACTTATTAAAAAAGCTTATTACAAAGTGTCTGATTATATTACAGACAAAAATGCTTGGGTTTGAACTGTTCCAATCATTCCAACAGGTTTTCTATATTAAATAAATCATGATTGTATTGACGTTGTAACAACATAATGATTTGTAAATGTTGTTACATTATGCTTTTAATGTTGTGGAGTTTTTTTCGCTCGTTTTTCTCCGCAGCTAAAAAATATGTCCAATAACGAGTGGTAGGGAAAAAAAATGTTTGGACGATTCAAAAGTGTTGTACTATACATCCAATTTGAATAAAGATATATTGATTTCTGATTTCTGATTACTGCGAGAACTGCGTAAAATTTTATATTTCGTATTAAACAGGTAACACCGATTCAAAAATACGGAAAATCAGTATTATGCGACTTGAAAGTCGAAGGTGACTTATGTCGCATTCGACGATACTATGTCAGACGAGTGATTCAAAAATAGAGCTCCTGGTCTTGCCCACTTTTCTGGTGATGCTATAAATCCAGCGCATAGGTTGCCTTCCCACTTTCTTTTGGCCGCTTCTTGGTCTCCACTCCACAATCATTTTTCAATCCACTGGCCATCGCCTCTCTTACTCAAGTGACCTGATGTCGGTCAGTTTCTTAAATCTTGTTGTTTTCATTTTTAATATAGTTATTTTTTCTCTTAAGAACTTGTTATCGGAACAATTTGGTTGGACAAAAAAATGTACCTTCATTAAACGCACGTTCCAATTATTCCTGTCATTTTCAGGTTTGCGATTGGTTAAGTACATGTAATTTGAGTCTTCCGCCGGCGCTCTCACTTAGGGTTATCAACTCCAAGTGAATTTAACAAAATCGCCCCGTTTTACCACGACCGGTAAAATAGTATTTTTGCTTTAATAAAAATAAATAGCGGCCACATCAATTAGCGACAGTTAATCTATTCAGTTCTTCGGACTAGAAGTATTAATTTTGTAATAATCGTCTTATATCTGTATTGTGTGTGACGCATGATAGGCACCAAATGCATGGTAGGTAGTATGTGTAACAATTTCCGCCACAAACGCATGGTAGGTAGTATGTGTAAAAATTTCCGCAACAAACGCATGATAGGTAGTATATGTAACATTTCCGCAACAAACGCATGGTAGGTAGTATGTGTAATAATTTCCGCAACAAACGCATGGTAGGTAGTATATGTAAAAAATTCCGCAACAAACGCATGATAGGTAGTATGTGTAACATTTCCGCAACAAACGCATGGTAGGTAGTATGTGTAACAATTTCCGCAACAAACGCATGGTAGGTAGTATGTGTAAAAATTTCCGCAACAAACGCATGATAGGTAGTATGTGTAACATTTCCGCAACAAACGCATGGTAGGTAGTATGTGTAACAATTTCCGCAACAAACGCATGGTAGGTAGTATGTCTAACAATTTCCTTTTCCTCCTCCAGTAGGAAAATATCTTTAAAAACCCGGTCAAGTGCATGTCGTGCCACGTGCACGGGTCCGTAGTTACTTGTAGTTACCTCAATATATTTGAGCAGGAGTCTTTATTTTCGATGTCGGAAATTAGAAAAACCAATTAATATCAATCTATACATCTCAACTGAAATACCTAAATCATATTTGACGACCTCCGTGGCCGAGTGGTTTGTACGCCGGGTTTCATGGCTGTCGCCGACTCGAGAGGTCCCGGGTTCGAATCCCGGTGGGGGCAGATGTTTGTGTGATGAATACGAGCATTTGTACTCCAGTCATGGATGTTTTAATATGTATTTATATAAATATACTTATATATGTACAGTATATGTATTCTATCCGTTACCCTTTTTTTTTTTTTTTTTGGGGAAGGTGAAAATGCATTTACGCACTTCCCACGACCGTGCCCTGCCGTGGGGGTATGTGGGACTCCACGGGGCATACTTCACGCCGCGCCGCGACTACCCACTAAAAACACCTCCTGCGGTTCCATCTTCACACGATGGGGGAAGGGTATCAGCAAGCCTTTGCCCCAGACCCCAACCGTGAAAGCGCCCTCATTCTATCCGTTACCCTAGCATCCCATAACACAAGCCTTATAGTGCTTACTTTGGGGCTAGGCTAATTGGTGAGAGTGTCGGAAATATTTATTTATTTATTTTATATTATTATTATTTTTAATTCGCATGATAACCGCCGCTGATTTTTTGTTTCCTCCCAGACGGGTAGGATACCCTACAGCCGGCTGCAAGGTTATGTCAGACTCTTACTGACTAAAACACTCCCGTAGTTCATGCTTATGGCCAAAAGGGCCTTACAAGCTTCATAAGCCGCATAAGCGCGACTCATAAGCCGTTGCCGTTGGTACTCGCGTTAGCGTTGTGGAACTAATGATTTTTAATTGTGATTTTTAAATAGTTTTTTTTTAGATTTGGAGCAATGCAATTTTTTACGCTACAATAACTTGATCTATGTCACTATTAATGTTTTCTTCTAAGGATTTTTCAAAAGTGACCTAAGAAATTTTCTTTAACCAAAGTTGATCGACTATTACTTTTAAACTAACAAATCTATCTTGACCGTTATAGTTTTTCTTAAAAGTTCATGAAAAGCACTATTATTATGAATTTTTCCAGGTTTTTCAAGCCAATAGTTAAGCTTTTAGACGCCCTTCTCGAACAAAAATTAGCTTTTTCTAGTTCAATATTTCGCAAACGGATCCCTAAATCAAAAAATAGACCTAGACCTAGTACGGGACCAACCTACTGCGGGAACATCATGGAGGGGAGTTCATTGCATAAGCATAACTTTATTGCGGGTGGAAGAAAAATCTCTGAAAACGAACAGTTTGTGGATTTCAGTATTTCAACTTCACTTCACATATTAAATAAACAATATAAGTAAATATTTCCAACACTCACACCAATTAGCCTAGCCCCAAAGTAAGCACAGTGTAAGGATATATAAGCATAATTATATAGAAATACATATTAAACATCCATGACTGGAGTACAAATGCTCGTATTCATCACACAAGCATAAACCCCCACCGGGATTCAAACCCATGTCCACCCAGTCGGCTACACTATGAAAGCCGGTGTACAAACCACTCGGCCACGGAGGTCGTCAAATATTAATATAATTATATGAATAAAGCCTTCTAAATAAAACTGGAATACGTCGTCAGAATAGTTCCTGCAAAGGAAAGGAGCCGTGTCGCCGACTCGTGAGGTCCTGAGTTCGAATCCCGGTGGGGGCAGATGTTTGTGTGATGAATACGAGCATTTGTACTCCAGTCATGGATGTTTAATATCTATTTCTATATATATATACTTATATATGTACAGTATATGTATTCTATCCGTTACCCTAGCATCCCATAACACAAGCCTTACAGTGCTTACTTTGGGGCTAGGCTAATTGGTGTGTGTTGGAAATATTTATTTATTATTTAAAGGATGCGAAACGTCAATAAACAAATAAAATCAGTACATCTAGCCCGTTGAAACTTGTTTTATTGCATGAGTAATGTGCGTGAAAACCGCAAACGCCGCCACGAGAAGCTAGAAACGGCTACTAAAGTGGCTGAAGCGCGCGACAGCGGCCGACTAAGGTAAGGGAGAGAGGGGTGGGGAATCGCGCGAGTGACGGACGTGTGGCGGCGTTTAGTATCGGCGCATTAAGTGGCCGGTGCGGGCCACAAGAAGCGAGCAACGACGATTTGTAGCGTGTGGCGGCCACCGGCGTACCGTGTGTGGCGAGTCCATATAAAATGTATGAAAACTACAAGAAATATGCCGGTGGCGGCGTTTTGTGGTTGTAGTCGGTGGCCCGTGTGCGGCGACACTAAGAAACAAATAAAAAATAAAACTAGTTTTTACGGATGCACGAAACTTTCTGACGTCAGAAAGTTCTGACGACGAAGCCTGTAAAGGCTACGAAACGTCAATAAATAAATAAAGTTTCGTGCATTAACCCGTCAAAACTAGTTTTATTTAATGAGTGATGTGCGTAAAAACCTAAGAAACATAACAAATATTAAGTCTTCTATTAACATTTCAACAGTCTTGTTACCACGGCACCTGAAAGGAATTATGCAAAAACATGCTTTAAATTATTATTACGGTAGATTAAACCGTTTAGTTACGGTTGGTTAAATTAAATAAATAAATCATCTAAACGACATAATTGCATCCAATTTTAATCATATCATTAAACATATGCACTTTAAATGTCATCAGAATCTTAATTATGATTAATGTTATCGGACACTATTTGATTCCGTGCATAACGAAGATTAATCTTTATATCGTATCGTAAATTGGATAAAACTCTTTAAAACCAAAACATGTTTACACTGCAAATGATTTCAAGATAAAACTTAGAATTTTTCCAACATTTTTAAGCTTTCAAATCCACCCATGACATTGAACTCGCTTGTACTGAACATCAGTTTTTCCATATGGATTACTAGCGGCCCGCCCTCGCTTCGCTTCGGTGTAGAGCTGAAGTGTAGACTACAGTTTTTGTTCTCAGGCTTGTATTATACACAATGACATTCATCTATGATTCTTCTTATACCTACATGCAAAGTCTCAGCCCGATCGGTTTAAAATTGACAAAGTTTCATACAAACTTTCATTCCCTATTTTAATCCCTTGGGGGTAGAATTGATCTAAATCCTTTCTTAGCAGATGCCTACGTCATAACATCTACCTGCATGCCAAATTTTAGCCCGATCCGTCCAGTGTTTTGGGCTGTGCGTTGATAGATCACTATGTCAGTCAGTCACCTTTGAGTTTTATATATATAGATTATCATACATGTATTGGATGCGATCGTTGAAGTTAAGCAACTTTCGCAGTAGTCGGTCATTGGATGGGTGACCAAAAATCTTCTATGTCGAGTTCTTTCGTGCTTCGGAAGGCACGTTGGTCCCGGCTGCAGTCGTTAGCACTCACCAATCCGCACTGGGCCCGCGTGATGGGTCATGGCCCAATCTCCCTATTCCATCCATAGGGAAGTCCTGTGCCCCAGCAGTGGGGACATTAATAGGCTGATGATGATGATGTGTTATATAGATTAGAATATAGAATTAGATTTCTAACTCGAGTAAAAATACACTAATGAGCAAAAAATATTATCAACTCCAAGATTATTTGAACAATCAAAATGTCTAGAAAACAGCCATCTATTTATTTATTTATTTCAGGAAATCTAAAGAATTGTCTTATTTCTAGTTACATTAATATTTTCTTTACACTAATTCCAATCAAAGTTTTCCTGGTAAAATATTAACTTCCATAACATCTTTAGGTCTATTCCCACCCTTTGCTCATTAAAGTTATCTATCATGATGCAATATTAAATATTCTTGATCTGTGTAACTCATAAAGAATGTACTTAATTATATAAATATATTAGTGACGACATATTTATATGTTAATATTGTTACTTCATAAAAAGCTGTGAAGTTTCTTTCGCCTTTTCTTCTTGCCAGCTAAAAGAAAAAAAAACAATTGAAAAGAAAAAAAATAATGACCTTTCAAGTAAGCTTTTAATTCAACTTTATTTTATTTTCATTTCATTTCAAGATCAAATGCGACAACCCTAACATAGAGAACCGCTTCTTGTAAAAAAACAAATTTTTAGCTCAAATCCAGTTTCAGAGCTAAAATAACCGGTTGAACAACCCGCGAGGTTTAAAATTACGTAATAAACGGAAGATATTAATAAGTAGTGTTATATTTATGGCGATATCGGCGCATTGAGAGCTTTTTTCAATGTATGAAGAGTGCAAGTAACTTTAGTGTGCTTATATTTTAGTCACTTTCACACGTCCTCGTGTTTATTTATGGATATAAAGGACATGACTAAAAAACTGCCATTATAATATTTTTTTATTAATTATTATGTATTTATTATTCTCATTCAACTTTCGTGAAAAACTCAGATATTTTAAAGTATATAAATTAACTTCAAGTCTGTTTCAAAAGAGAAATGTTCCGTTTTACAATAATAAATGAACAATATAACGAAGTATATCGAAATAAACAATATTAATTCCAAACTCCGTATAACTATGACATATTTGGTCATCATATTCATTTATAATAAAAATCACAAAAGATCTAAAATAATATTTTTTATTTTTATGATCACACAGCCTTGTCCCAAAGGCTGCATGATAATAAATCCTTTGATGTTTTGAAATGACAAAATAAAATTCATGATTTTTACTTTAAAAATACTTTTTGTGAAGTGTTAATTAAAGAAATGGGAGGAAAGATTCTAAGAAAATACGAAACTGATGGCTCTGTAAATAATTATTGGCAACATCCTTTTATGAAATATAGCAAGGTAATGACGTAGTCGGAGTTCTCATAATTTTCAGGATTGTGACTTTATCAAAAGTTCTTAGCCTATTTCCATAGAAAAAATTAATATTCAGGCATTATTATAATAATAATAAATAACTTTAGCAGTTTTGTTTTTCATGTTAAAAATTGTGTTGTGGCGGATGTTAGTGTCTAATAATGGTGGATTATTAACCACTAAGTGTTCGGGAACATGCACAAGTCCTACACTTGTTGTTTCACTTGGTAAGTGAAAGAAAATAGCGGAAAGTGTCTTTAGACTTTCCCTCAAGAAGTCCACGGGGAGGTTCCAGTAAATCCCCACACATTTACTGAAACATAGGGAAAGGGGGTTTGACTTGACTGCCACTTACTTTGACTTGATCTATTACTTTGACCAAGAGTGCTATAGAATTTTTAAACATTTTAACACTTGACATTAGCTAAATGCACAAGCCGTGCGAAGCCATTTAGAAAAAAAAAGTACAATATTTATACATTGCTAGGGCAGTCGCTCATACAAAATTTTACCATGTCCATAAATATTCCATAGTTTCTTCATACAGACAATGATTGTTATATAACGCTACCTTTTGGTACTGCAGTTGTACGGGACGCCGGGCTGTCGCAGTAGCGGACAGTTACCGACTCGTACTGAGGGGGTGGAGGAAGTTACACGCAGGAGTCTTGACTGTAGTGGACTGTAGTTTCGGCGAATAAAACCCCTGGTGTTCGGTATTGAAGAAATCGGTGGGCGCTGATAATGGATGGCCGGTGAGAGGAGGCTTCAGGTCCAGAGTGAACCGCTTGGTTGTTTCTTCCTGTTCCTTAGGGTAGGAGCGCCTGTCGCTGAATGCATGTCGGGGCATGTTCCGACTCGAATTTTATATGCTAGGACTGAGCTGGCCAGCGATCCATTACCTCACCCACGCTATACTTTATTTTTCATTTTCTCAAGATTTACAATAGTGCGAGCTTAAAACTAATTGTACATACATCGGGCATACATTTGGGCATATTTTTAACATAGTTATGTGTCCGTAAACACGATATTTTAGGTGTGGCGCGCAAAAAATAGGTCTCCGCAATATTTATACTTTCCCCCTCCATAGGGCTTCGCCCTGCCACGGGGCTTCGCTGCCCCACCCGCGCGCTCCGGGCGCGCCGGGTGGGGAGCGCGACATGTCTCAGAAAACGGTTCTATACAAACATGTTTTTTCTCCTACACAGTACATTTTTACACTTATTGATGCGATACCTATTTATTTACGTAGCCCTACGTGTTACCTATCTAATACAACAAGTTTCTTACAAGAATATTAATAAACAACAGCTGTACGGCCCTATAAAGTTTGCAAATTAAAAAGTCTTAAAAAACCTACTTATACTCGCTTAATGTTTAACTATCATACACCATTTTAAAGAAGAAGTAAAAACACATAAAATGACATCATTATTATAACAATTATACCTATATCCTATTGACTATTCATAAAAAACTATTCCCGATATTTTCCTTAATTACGCTTAAACTACTAACACGATTCATACAAAACTTCGATATATTATTCCTATAACTACCTACTATCTAATAAGACATAAAATAAATCAATCAAAACATAAAACATACTATTATCGAAAATTGTCAACTCAGGCAAAATCCTATAAGACGTGTGACAAGGACAACCTATTGTCTCCGTCCCTCCTATAGGTCGGAACTATCAGTATTCTGACTAGTTTCCCCGCGCCACCGCTTGGCGTCGTGGCGATCGTTTAGATAAAGTCTTATAAGATTATTGGAGAGAACGGGGCGGAATATCGCTCTGAACTATCAATTTTACAATGGTTTACTATGGGTAGAGCTATCTATTGTTGCGATATCCGACTCATTCTAATAAGACAACAAGGGAATGATATTTTTAATGCGTATACAACTAATTCATGTGAAATTATAGATACATTTTTATACATTGTTCTCGTATCGTTGTAAGTTCATTTTCTTTCGCTTCGGTCGTCAAGCGGTCGTCTCGTACATACTCCCGCCGTGCAGCGTCGGTTGACTCGTCGCTGCATCCAATCACCGTGGGAGAGGCGACCGATGATGTTGTATGCACCACCAGCCGCTCCGAAGGTTGACGTAGTGCTCCTCCAATCTCGATAAGGTTGATGACTCGTGTAGTCGCGTTTCGCCCGAATTGATTGGCGATAACGATTCTGCGTTTCTTGTCTATACGGCGATCTCCGGTGATTTTCTCTGTTGCGATCGATGCGATGCCACCTCGGGGCTCCCGCCGGTGGCGCGGGCGGCCGAGGTCGATGAACTCGCGGCTCGCCGCTGTAGGTATAGCGAGCTGGGCGATTTCTTCTGTGTGTCGCATTGTGTTTCGCGCTCCCGCCGCTATGCTGACCCGGTGGCGGTGCTTTTTGACTTCGTGGCGGCGCGTGCTCGGTGCGAATTTCTATGTGCACGTCCGCTCTTCTATTCGTCTTCGATAATGGTTGATGGTCGATTTTTCGGTTTTCGTTCTTCGGTCGATTTTCTATTTTCGGTCGATTTTCGATCTTCGGTCGATTTTCTATCTTCGGGCGACTGTTGACGAGGTTGACCTTTTCGATGGTGTTGCGCGCGTATGTGCCGTGTAGGACCCATCCGAGCGCGGTTTTCGATGCGGCGAGCTGTTTTCGGCTTCCTCTTCGGACTTCACTGGCGATAAGGAGGTCCCAATTGTCTTGACCGATCAAAATGGTGGGACGGGCGTCTTCGTATACGAGGTGCTTTTCTATGTCTCGGAGGTGCTTGCAGTCTCGTAAGCAATGCGATTCGACCGTTTGCGATGAAATCTTCATGCGCCGAATAGTGCGCGCTTCTATGTCGAATCCCTCCGTCTGTCCCTTGATGTTGAAGGCGACTCGTCTCGATTGTGTTTCGGGCAGCTCAGCGTCTATGGTTTCGATCTGGAACTCTTCGGTTGGCCCGTCGGCGCCTATCTTCTCGGCCGCTCGCTCTTCTATTAGTGTCACGGTGGAGCCGTCGTCGAGCAGTGCGTAGGTATCGAAATGACCTCGCGGTCCGGTGATGCGTACTGGAACTATCTTGAGGTACGCGTCGCGCTTGCGGCTGCTGTGTGTGCTGGCTACTCGTTCGGTTTCTATTTTTTCTATTCGATGCGGTGGCGACTCCTCTTCTTGATCGATTTTCGGTTTGAAGTGAAGTAGCGGATGATGAGTGCGTTCGCAGCCATCTCTGTTGCACGCGCGCGGCGCGCAGTTGTGTGTTCTGTTTCTGTACTGTAGGCACTTGTAGCACAGGTTGCTCTGCTTCGCTATTTCCCAGCGGCGTTCTCGGTTAGCGGCCTTCAGTGTTGCGCAGTCGACCGGTGTATGTTTTAGTTCCGCGCAGACAGGGCACGGGACGTCTTCGACGTAATATCTTCTATTTCTATCTTCGATATTTTTTCTTTCTTGACCTTCTATGCTGTGTGCTCGAAATCTTCTTTGCGAAGTAGAGTGTTCTTCACTCCCGATGTATTCCGGTGGGGCGTATCTTGCGTTGTTTTCTGCCTCGACTTCTATAAACTCGGCGAACAATAATAATTCCGGTTGCGACTTCAATTTTTCTATGTTTCTATGTTGGTTGGCGAAGTCGTTCCAGCGAAAACGAATGGTCGATGGCAGCTTTTCTATAATTGTCTTCATAATATCCGGCGCACGTAGGTACTCGTTTTGCCCCAGTACTTGTAGTGCGACGACGCTATTCTTGATTTTGTTTGCAAAAATCACGATGTCCCTCGGCGAATCGGTGAGTCGGGGTAAATGGCGCAGCTTTTCTATTTCGGTTGCGGCGATGTTGTCCGGGCGGCCGAATCTGTGCTCCAATTGCTTCATAATGTCGCCCGGCGTAGTGTTGCTTATTAGCATGCTGCCCACGGCTTCTCTTGCCTTCCCCTTGAGGGCTCTTCTTAATCTTGATGAGTTTTCCGCCGACGATAGGTAGGTTGCGGATTCTAGGTACGCCGCCCTGAAGGTGAGCCATTCTGTGTGCGCGCCGCTGAAGGGTGGCAGCTCTCCGACGTAGCGTGGACCCGGTGCAGGCTGTACGGCGGCACGGACAGCGGCGTTGATTGCGACGGCCAGCTCGGAGACGTTCATTCTGTCTTGCTGGACCGGCGGCGGCGGTGGCGGCAACGTAGGGGCGACTTGTTCTTGAGCTTCATTAATGCGGGACGGCGGACTCTTCTTAATGCATGGCTTCAGCGCCCCTGGGACTGGATCTTCGGCAAGTGGTGCGACGGACCCACCAATCTGTACGGTGTCCTCGACGGTCGGTCTTCTATACGGTTCGGTGGTGCCGCCGTCGGGGGTGGTGTCCTTTGTCGCTGTGTCCAGCCAGGTGATGACGCGTTCTTCATTCTCGGTGCCATGTGTGCTATCGGTTTCTCTTCTATCTTCTATTTGCGGGTCCTCTTGGTCCTCATCTTCGCTATCTTGCTCTTCCATTCGTATCTTCGCCCTTATAGTCTTCTCTAATTCTTCATATAACGCCGCCAGGCGCTTCTTCTTTGCTGCTCTTCGTGCAGCTATCTTCGATTCTGTTCGGTGTGATGTCATTGCAGCTGATGGCGACTTCGGCGGTTGGTCGTGGCGCAGCGGGTACGGTGGCCGCGTCACGGTGTCGCTCCCTTCCGATGGCGCTCTTGACGGGGGTTGGACAGGATTCTCTCCTGCAGCGGTTCGCTCTGGCTCTTCGATGCTTCTCTCGATGCGCTCCTCTTCGGCCTGGTCCATTTTGTCAGCTTGAGATCTTGTTCGTGGCATTTTTCTTTCTTCAATCTTCTATAATTTTTCTTCAATTTTCTGTCTTCAATCTTCTATAATTGACCACGACGATCTTCTTTCTTCAATCTTCTATAATTTTTCTTCAATTCTTCCTCGGCGCTGTAGATCCGGCTCGATGCGACCAAAAAATGTACGGCACGCCGGGTACAGCTTGAATAGATGGCCGCTGAGAGGAGCTGATGTTGTCCAGAGTGAACCGCTTGGTTGTTTCTTCCTGTTCCTTAGGGTAGGAGCGCCTGTCGCTGAATGCATGTCGGGGCATGTTCCGACTCGAATTTTATATGCTAGGACTGAGCTGGCCAGCGATCCATTACCTCACCCACGCTATACTTTATTTTTCATTTTCTCAAGATTTACAATAGTGCGAGCTTAAAACTAATTGTACATACATCGGGCATACATTTGGGCATATTTTTAACATAGTTATGTGTCCGTAAACACGATATTTTAGGTGTGGCGCGCAAAAAATAGGTCTCCGCAATATTTATACTTTCCCCCTCCATAGGGCTTCGCCCTGCCACGGGGCTTCGCTGCCCCACCCGCGCGCTCCGGGCGCGCCGGGTGGGGAGCGCGACATGTCTCAGAAAACGGTTCTATACAAACATGTTTTTTCTCCTACACAGTACATTTTTACACTTATTGATGCGATACCTATTTATTTACGTAGCCCTACGTGTTACCTATCTAATACAACAAGTTTCTTACAAGAATATTAATAAACAACAGCTGTACGGCCCTATAAAGTTTGCAAATTAAAAAGTCTTAAAAAACCTACTTATACTCGCTTAATGTTTAACTATCATACACCATTTTAAAGAAGAAGTAAAAACACATAAAATGACATCATTATTATAACAATTATACCTATATCCTATTGACTATTCATAAAAAACTATTCCCGATATTTTCCTTAATTACGCTTAAACTACTAACACGATTCATACAAAACTTCGATATATTATTCCTATAACTACCTACTATCTAATAAGACATAAAATAAATCAATCAAAACATAAAACATACTATTATCGAAAATTGTCAACTCAGGCAAAATCCTATAAGACGTGTGACAAGGACAACCTATTGTCTCCGTCCCTCCTATAGGTCGGAACTATCAGTATTCTGACTAGTTTCCCCGCGCCACCGCTTGGCGTCGTGGCGATCGTTTAGATAAAGTCTTATAAGATTATTGGAGAGAACGGGGCGGAATATCGCTCTGAACTATCAATTTTACAATGGTTTACTATGGGTAGAGCTATCTATTGTTGCGATATCCGACTCATTCTAATAAGACAACAAGGGAATGATATTTTTAATGCGTATACAACTAATTCATGTGAAATTATAGATACATTTTTATACATTGTTCTCGTATCGTTGTAAGTTCATTTTCTTTCGCTTCGGTCGTCAAGCGGTCGTCTCGTACAGCAGTAGTGTTTCCTAAAGATAGTAATGTTATCACTACATAGTATAAAACAAAGTCGCTTTCTCTGTCCCTATGTCCCTTTGTATGCATAAATCTTTGAAATTACGCAACGGATTTTGATGCGGTTTTTTAATAGATAGAGTGATTCAAGAGGAAGGTTTATATGTATAATACATGCATAACATAGTAGAGAAACACTAATAATTTTAGAGGTTTTTAATGTAAGGTCGTAAATAAACACATTTTTTGCGCTTACATTGCAAACGCTGGCTGAACCCCACGAGATAGATCAAAATAATGTACTACAGTATTGTACACCTTAAAAGGGTCTACAAAAAAGTTCGCGATGGTATATGTCTATCTCTTAAGTATAACCCACAATAACCAATTTTTATCCTATACTTTTTACGAGAAATAATAGATTATTTACGAAGCGATTTTAAGCAATATAACATTCATCCTTATCCAATTAAGTACCTTAAATACATTGTGCATTTAATATAGAACAATTTGGCCCTTTAACGCATATAATTTAAATGAATATTTTCGAAGATATTACAAATTTGAAATTCAGGGACATAGCTGTTCCGACGCTACCGGGCTTGGCGGCGCGTGCCTATTGTAATTGGGTATTAGAAGAATGTCATTGTGTATAATACAAGCCTGAGAACAAAAACTATAGTCTACACTACAGCGTTACACCGAAGCGAAGCGAGGGCGGGCCACTAGTTTTACTATAAGGTGGACGTAACTTCCCCAGTCGGGCGCTCTAATTCGAGCGAAGAGTCCGCTATGTCCTATCTCTCTATTAATATAATCTCTCTTTTTGAGTGTGTATGCTGTTGGTCGCAGATGACCTTTACAGCGTCATCGGGTATGGGGACAGCGAGATGCTAAGGAGACCTCAAGCCGAGAATTGGCGAGTGCCTCTAGAGGTGTTCCAGGCGGATGGCATCTCCCCACGGGAGGAGTCTCCTCTCCGTTTAGAGCCCCTAGACCACTCGAACCTGACAGGTTGCTCATTAGTGTATTTTTACTCGAGTTTAATATGTATTTATGCATAGGAAATTGGTAATACTTTATCGGTATTATGCATTTCCCTAAGAAAGAACTGCGTTTTTAGTTATGAATTGGGGTATCTTTAGTAAGAAAGCAAAAGAGATATTTTTCTAGTACATTTTTTATATTTCCACGTTACGTCAATTTATCTTGTCATCAAAGGGATTTGCACTATACAAGTTTATCTATAGTTTAATACATAGGTACATCAATCAACTTGATAACATATATGCTTTCATTTGGTTTCTTACCTATTTCAGTATGAAAACTCCGAACAATTTATTATATACTAGTGGCCCGCCCTCGCTTCGCTTCGGTGTAAAGCTGTAGTGTAGACTATAGTTTTTGTTCTCAGGCTTGTATTATACACAATGACATTCTTCTAATACCCAATTACAATAGGCACGCGCCGCCAAGCCCGGTAGCGTCGGAACCGCTATGTCCCTGAATTTTAAATTTGTAGTATCTTCGAAAATATTCATTTAAATTATATGCGTTAAAGAGCCAAATTGTTCTATATTAAATGCACAATGTATTTAAGGTACTTAATTGGATAAGGATGAATGTTATATTGCTTAAAATCGCTTCGTAAATAATCTATTATTTCTCGTAAAAAGTATAGGATAAAAATTGGTTATTGTGGGTTATCCTTGAGAGATAGACATATACCATCGCGAACTTTTTTGTAGACCTTTTTAAGGTGTACAATACTGTAGTACATTAATTTGATCTATCTCGTGGGGTTCAGCCAGCGTTTGCAATGTAAGCGCAAAAAATGTTTTTTTTTTACGACCTTACATTAAAAACCTCTAAAATTATCAGTGTTTCTCTACTATATTATGCATGTATTATACATATAAACCTTCCTCTTGAATCACTCTATCTATTAAAAAAAAACGCATCAAAATCCGTTGCGTAGTTTCAAAGATTTAAGCATACAAAGGGACATAGGGACAGAGAAAGTGATTTTGTTTTATACTATGTAGTGATATGCTAATTCAAAATAATTATAATAAAAATGTCGTTGCTTGGAGTTATTACCGTTGTAAATACCGTTTCTTGGAGCTCGATGGCGCAAGTGGTTAGCGCGTTCGGCTGCGCTCGTTGAACTTAAGCAACTTTCGCAGTGGTCGGTCATTGGATGGGTGACCAAAAATTACTATCTCGAGCTCCTCCGTGCTTCGGAAGGCACGTTAAGCCGTTGGTCCCGATTGCATCTGCAGTCGTTAGCACCCACCAATCCGGACTGGGCCCGCGTGGTGGGTCATGGCCCAATCTCACTATTCCATCCATAGGGAAGGCCTGTGCCCCAGCAGTGGGGACATTAATAGGCTGATGATGATGATGATGATGATGATGAAATACCGTTTCTTCAGTTGTTAGTATTTGAAAGAAATTCAAATACTACGATAAATATTTGACGTTACAATCTACGTTCGTGTACCTGCGTAATATTGACGACAGGCTTCCGTCGAAAGTGAGAAATATTTGCTTAAGGAGCGGTCACACATGTATGTCGCCATCGCAAGCAACACAAATCGTCCAGCTAGACGATGTTAATATCCGACCGCAGTGTTGGTAGTAGTATTGGCTCCTTTTTACATGGTGTTGCCTTCCCAATATTAAATACGATAGAGAAAGAAACTTTTTATTGTCCATAGACAATTGAGGTGTATTTCCTATGGTTCGAATCCCGGTAGGGGCAAACGATTGTATGATGAAAGAAAGAAAGAAAAATAATTTTATTTGAGACAAAACTACAGTAAAAGAATATATAAACAAAACACCTACATCTATTTTTTTTTTGTATCAAAACGGTCTCAACTCAGCATGATGCTGTAATCAGCGCTGTGGGCCAATCGCCTAACCAGATTGCTTTGGAAAACGCTATCGCTTACGATTTCATTTTGTTATTTCTAACCGCCGAAATACCTCACGCTCATTTTCTTTAACATTGTTATTACCAATGCAAAAGAAAAAAAAAGAGCGCGAGGCATTTGAAAACCTCAGGGGGCTAGAAATAACAAAATGAAATCGTAAGCGATAGCGTTTTCCAAAGCAATCCAGTTAGGCGATTGGCCCCCTGGTCTTCCTTTGGAACCGGTTCAGTGACGACACTAAACAATAACAACAATAAAATAAACATAAGAAAAATAAAATCCACGAACACAAGGAAACAAGAATGTGAGTGACAGTTCAGGGGGGCGCCACCGTCTACGCAAATGACATACGAAATATATGTCCATGAGTACGAGTAATACTTTAAACTACCATGAGTCTTTGTCATAAGATAGCGAAATCCACGGGACTAGGGAAGAATCTAATGATTAAAAGAATTATACTTTTGGACAGGAAAACTAAAGGCAATTACAAAAGTTGTGGACACATAAGTACATTGGACATTGGCTAAAATCTGTAAGGAGCCATCACAGAAGAAATCTAATCGGATGTCAGCTCGATCCGAATTGGTGGCCTATAACCACTTATGGTAAGAGATAAAAGTGTGTATAAAGAGAGAGAGAGACAATAAAACACACAAACATATTATTATAAACTAAAAAATATATATAAAAAAAAGGGTGCGTGTACTTATGTAGGCGCGTGAGAAGTTATCCTTCTTTGGCATCGTTTAAAATTAGTTTTTAATTGCATGCAAATAATTATTACAATAAATTAATAAAAAGTCTGGAAAAGGACACAGTCAATAAAGTTCAGTTTTAATTTGAAAAAATAAATAAATAATCAAATTATTCAATTAAAATCGCTACTGAATATAATTTATTAGAACATATGTGATTTGCACTTGTTTGAAACTCAAACACTTATTCCGAATATACAAACTAGAAACATGTGGATAAATATTATAAATATGAATACCTATAACTGTTACTTTATTACAATAATAACATAAAAGTAACATTGAAAAATAAAGATGTGGTTTTTGGTTCTACTACACCAATGGTCAAGACATGGCGCTGTAGTCTCCTGAATCGCGCTTTGGTTCCGTTGTTCCAGATTAATAAATACTTTTGATAGGCCTTCACAATGCAGTCGTTAGCACCCACTAAATAGAGATTCTATTTCTATTTTGTTGGTAGATTTTCTTAATGTGCGGTAAACACAATAACAGCATGAAGTTGGTCGCTAAAGCGACTAACTTCATGCTGTTAAAATTTTGTGTTACAGTGATGCGCGCGCATCTTAAAATTTCACTCTCATCAATTTTTCATAACGCGCCTAAAGAAGTATAACTTCAAAAAAAATAACGCTGTGGGAGATACGTAGTAGTTACGCACTAAACTTAAAATATCTTTATTTAAATAAACTTTGCTAAGTACTTTTAAATCGTCAATTCCCTAGTGATTCCCTACCACAGTTTCGAGACTAAATAGTTATTTCACTTAAATACCTAATTGTTACGCTGCTTTGTCGGAGAAGAAGCGGCGAAAGAAAATCCACGTTCCATCCATTCATGTTCTTACAATCATTACAGGTCAATAGTTACATCAAAAAATAATAAATAAGGTACTAAAAGTACAGTTTTAGATGCGTAAATTTTAAATTTTACACATTTTCCTTAACGATAATGAGGAAAGTAAAGAAACTAACTTATTTATTAGAACATCAGATTGTGTCGCTAAGGTCTCATATCTAATCATGCAAATCCATTTCTTGTGACGTTCGCGATATGTAGCGAGAAACTTGTTTTTAGACACACCTCTATCTTATACTCATAGCGTGAAACTAAATTCTTATTATTAGCTGTTCGCTCGCTTTCGCAAAACATGATTTTGACTAATATGTTTTTTTGGTTCTTAGGTTTTCACGCACATCGCTCATTAAATAAAACTAGTTTTAACTGTTTAGCCTTTTCAGGTCTGCATCGTCAGAATAAGTCATTATTCTGACGATGCAGACCCGAAAAGGCTGCGAAACGTCAATTAATAAATAAAGTTCGTGCATTAATCTGTTAAAACTAGTTTTATTTAATATGTTTTTGTTCCATTATTGAGGGAAAATCTTCGATCAGCAATGTTGATCACAAGAAAAAACAGTTCAAGCCTAAGGTAACCCAAGCCAGAGAGAGTTGCTCTATATATATGCTGGCCTGGAGCACACCTTATAACTCAAATCAATAACTTACACACCGATTTTTATATTTCTTAATGAAACAATTACATTTTTTTATTTAATTATCTTAATTTATTGTTACTTGAAAGCAAAGGATGTTAAGTCCATACATCCTTTCAAGTAATAAATTTTTTTTACGTCTATTTTTTTTTGTGTGTCGCTGGTCCTGTCAGAATAACAGCGCTGGTGCGACACAATGTCGCATCGCTAATGCTGAGGCAGGGTCCTGGTTAGCCCTGAGGTTTTTTTATTTGTATCTGTAATATGCGGGTTAATAAAATTATATTCTATTCTATTTCTATTCTACAAATATCCAAAAATAATAACCTATAAACAATATGTTGTAACGTAACCGGTATATATACAAACTAGCTGACCCAGCCAACTTCGTACCGCCATAAAAATAGGGGCAGGTGATAGAAGAGAAAATTTAGGGTTGTATGTATTTTTTAACACCACATTATAAAAAAATAAATATTGTCAAAAAAAATTTTAGGGATGTGTAGCGTAGTGTTCTATCAATTTCCTGGGATAACATTCCTCCTAACCCATATGAGAACACTACGTTACAATACCCAATAGTTAGAATTATGGCGCGAAGGCACATTGTAGGTTTCAAAACACTACGTTACAGGTGGACAACCATTATCACTTAAGGATATCTATATATATAAAAGAAAGTCGTGTTAGTTACACCACTTATAACTCAAGACCGGCAGAACAGATTTGGGTGAAAATTGGTAGGGAGGTAGCTTAGAGCCTGGAGACGGACATAAGATACTTTTTATCCCGTTCGACAGCGTTCCCTTGTGACTTGACATGAAACGTCAGTTTGCCGTTGTTGACTCCGATATTGAGATGAATGAGGAGATACATAATCGTGCTTTTCTCTTAATCGATGATATGTGTTACCTCATGTGCGGTAATTTATTAATCAGGTTAGGAATGCCAGCGCCATATCGTGAAATGAATGACGCATTTAATCGAGAATTGGAACGGGAACGTGAATATGATCACCAGGAATTAGATTTAGTAGTTCAAACGAATATACCCTGTTGAATTACCAACAAAAGGAAGTTTATGATACTTTAATGAAGGCAATCGATGATGAAAATGGTGGTTTATATTTCCTAGATGCCCCTGGTGGAACTGGCAAGACATTCCTCATGTCATATGAGTTTTAGCAACTGTTCGGGCGAGATCCAACATAGCGGTTGCAGTTGCTTCTTTTGGAATAGCAGCCACATTGTTAGAAGAATGCCGTACGGCTCATTCAGCATTAAAAATTACCGTTAAATCTTCAAACTATTGAAGAACCAACGTGTAATATTGCAAAACACTCAGCAATGGCCAAAATTTTATCGAAAATCATCATCTGGGACGAATGCACAATGGCGCATAAACGTGCATTAGAAGCACTTAACCGAACATTAAAAGATTTACGCAATGACTCGAGATGTTTTGGAGGAGCAATGATTTTACTGTCTGGCGATTTCCGCCAAATACTGCCAGTAATTCCAAGATCTACGGCTGCCGAAATAAACGCTTGCCTCAAATCGTCAAATCTATGGCGCTATGTGAAGAAACTGCAGCTGACAACAAACATGAGAGTTACATTGCTTAATGATACATCTGCTGAAGATTTCTCGGAGCAATTGCTGACTATCGGTAATGGTCAAGTACCTGTCGATGAATCGAGCGGATTAATATCATTTCCAAATAATTTCTGTAATTTTGTCTCATCAAAAGACGAACTTATCAAAAATGTATTTTCAAACATTATTTCTAACTACAAAAATAATGAATGGTTGAGTGAGCGAGCAATTTTAGCGGCTAAGAATAAAGATGTAGATGACCTGAATTACATAATTCAAAATAAGATCATTGGAACAATGCATTCATTCAGATCTATTGACTGCGTCACAAATGAAGATGAAGCCACCAACTATCCAATTGAATTTATAAACTCTTTGGACGTGCCTGGCTTACCACTGCACAATTTAATTTAGTTAGAAAATTGATGAACAATGTAATTTACGCTACGATAATGATAGGAAAATTCAAAGGTGAGGAAGTTCTTATTCCGAGGATCCCGATGATCCCAACCGATATGCCGTTTGAATTTAAAAGAATTCAATTTCCGATACGTCTTGCATTTGCCATAACCATCAACAAATCACAAGGCCAATCCTTAAAAGTTTGTGGTTTAAATCTAGAACATTCATGTTTTTCCCATGGTCAATTATACGTGGCATGTTCACGGGTCGGAAGACCATCTGCGTTGTTTGTTTTTGCGCCTGATAATATAACAAAAAATGTCGTGTATCACAAGGTACTTAAGTGAAGAGCAACCTATGTACTAAAATACAGAAATAATAATGAATGATTAATGTAGGTATTTAATTTTTGAAGTTATACTTCTTTAGGCGCATTATGAAAAAATGATGAGAGTGAAATTTTAAGATGCGCGCGCATCACTGTAACACAAAATTTTAACAGCATGAAGTTTTCAACTTCATGCTGTTACTTTTGTGTTTACCGCACATTAAGAAAATCTACCAACAAAATAGAAATAGAATCTCTATTTAGTGGGTGCTAACAACTGAATTGTGAAGGCCTATCAAAAGTATTTATTAATCTGGAACAACGGAACCAAAGCGCGATTCAGGAGACTACAGCGCCATCTCTTGACCATTGGTGTAGTAGAACCAAAAACCACATCTTTATTTTTCAATGTTACTTTTATGTTATTATTGTAATAAAGTAACAGTTATAGGTATTCATATTTATAATATTTATCCACATGTTTCTAGTTTGTATATTCGGAATAAGTGTTTGAGTTTCAAACAAGTGCAAATCACATATGTTCTAATAAATTATATTCAGTAGCGATTTTAATTGAATAATTTGATTATTTATTTATTTTTTCAAATTAAAACTGAACTTTATTGACTGTGTCCTTTTCCAGACTTTTTATTAATTTATTGTAATAATTATTTGCATGCAATTAAAAACTAATTTTAAACGATGCCAAAGAAGGATAACTTCTCACGCGCCTACATAAGTACACGCACCCATTTTTTTCTATTTTTTCCAATAAAAATAAAACACAATCTGCTTATTTATTGCCATTAAGGCGGAACAGAGTTCGCCGGGTCAGCTAGTATAAGATATAGCTTGAATGCTAAGGCACAGATTTATACAATATCTTTACCTTTTTCAATATCTCCGATTCTTACTTACACACCTCAGGCTACAATATTGTTCAAGGTCGTTACTGCTAAGTAAGGGTGGAGCCGGACACGGAAACGTCACTCAATCTTTGAAAAGGGATTAACATAAAGTTAGGTATATTGAGCGCAGAAAATTATAAATACACTCAAGGGCGGATCCACATGGGTACAGATGGACCAAACCCAGGGGGATTTTATTTAAGTACTTTCAATATTTAATATACCATGACTATATGACAATGCCCCCCCCCCCCCCTGGCGCCAAAGCTGGCTATATGACCCACCCCCCTGGCGCCAAAGCTGGATCCGCCCTTGAATACACTAAACAGGAAATCAACCCGTTCACTTACTCTCTAGCAACTCTGATTTATTTTTTTCAAAAAGTATAAATCTAACAACTAGAGTCTGTGCGGAGAGAGAATGGGATTTAGATTGGAGGGCGCTGTAGTGCTTTTCTACCGTATTTGTAAGGTTTTACCCCTTTAAGACATGAGTAAATACAAAAAAAAACCGCAAGAAATCACAACAACAAACAAATCCGTATCAATACAAAACTTTGACGTTTTACAGATTGCTGGGTTTGATTGCCAAATAAAAATCTTAATGTTAGTTCCGTTTTTCGCCACGCCCATTCTCTTTCCGCACAGACTTTAATCAAAATTATACCTACAGAGAGTGCGTTTTATGATGAATAAAATAAATAGAAAAGTATTGAGATTAATCAAATTGTAAAGTTTTTATAAAGAAATTTCTAAAGATAATCGTTTTCCAGTTGTCTTAATCGGTAATATAAATCGTCTGAGTCTAAACTTAAAATTGACAACATTGCATCCTTGTCATTCTCTATACAGAATAAAAAAGAGAGAATGATTTTATATTTAGTTATAAGTTTAGAGAATCATGCCAGAATCGAAATAATTGTTGTCATTTTAATCATCACGAAAACGCTCTTCCAATAGATAAAGCTTTGATATCTGTAAGTTTTATATATATTTTTTTAACCGAATCAGCCTAGATACTAGCGGGTCACCCCGGTTTATTTGCTGTCGGGTGTACCAAAGAGAAATAGATCTGATTTATGTCACCTTGAAGAAGTTATAGTCTACCTAACAGGAGATTTTTGCAGGCCAGGAAAGGGCCGACAATTGATTTAGCGTTTAATACTGCTGCACTATCTTCGCGTCTGAATTCTACTACAGCTTATCATTTAGTAGGGCAGAGTCATTTTCTAGAACCTATAATTCTGTATAATTATAAAAGGCAATCATTACTGTTTGACTGATCTATCAACACACAAATCAAACGACTGAATGGACTACACTGAGCCTATTAATGCCCCACTGCTGTGGCACAGTCCTTGCCTATGGATGGAATAGGGAGATTGGGCCATGACCCACCACGCGGGCCCAGTGCGGATTGGTAGGTGCTAACGACTGCAGATGCAGCCGCGACCGACGGCTTAACGTGCCTTGCGAAGCAAGGAGGAGCTCGAGATACTAAATTTTTGGTCACCCAGCCAATGACCGACCACTGCGAAAGTTTCATAACTTCAACAATCGCAGCCGAACGCGCTAACCACTTGCGTCATCGAGCTCCTCAATTTCCACTGAAAGGAGATTGCTTAAATTGGCCCAAATGTATAAAAAATATTGACATATATATAATTCTTGGCGTAATTTTTACTTAATTTTACAGTCATTAGATTACAACGGACACTTTTGTATAATATATTCATTTTAAGAAGGACTTTTAATTTTACCGGTTTGGAAAACATACGATACGAATCTTTTTTAATGACTATGGGTGTAGGAACATTCAGCCAAAGATAATCGAAGTTGTTTAAGTATATAACATCAAAACAAATCTATTTTGTAAAGATCGATAAAATAAAACCTTTTTTTTAATTACACTGTCTGTGGTATTAATATCCACAACTATATTATCATTTTCACTACATGCAAATGTGCTAAGACAATTATTATAGATAGTAGGCGACATCAAACATGTATGGAAGCTGAGCAATCTCCTTTGCCACACAGTTATTAATTATGACTTAGACATCCACTTAAAGAGGATTTTCCAAAATCTACAAACAGAGGCAAAGTCATTATATCTATCTAGAGAGTACTCGACAAGACGAATCAAACCATCGCAAACTCGATGGCCTTTTATTTCGGACTTCCTATGGCCAGCTTTCAACTCCATAATCTTTTCCTTGATATCCTCTAGAGAAAAAGTACTCATCGAGGCGAGACAAGCGAGCCCAATCGAGCTCGATGCGTTTTTTACAGAGCTCTTATAGTTACCTTTCAGCCTCATAATCAAGACTCGTCAAGAGAGTCCAAGCAATCGAATCAAAGGCGTTTAAACTCGACGGAGTGGCGTTGTTTAATTACAGTGTTCCTAAGGCCACCTTCCAGCTCTAACATCAGATCAGCTCAATGTCATCCATCACGATGGTGCATTTTCAAGTGATATACTGTTCAGTGAAATTCTGGTGCAACCTTACTCACCAACAGAACAATCAAAACACCACCAAAAGTTAGTTATTGCATAGTGATCTTCTGTAACATGTAGCTTATTTCTCAAATCTAGCTAAGCCCTGCCACTTTAAACATCATCTTACCAGGGATCTCATAAGAAAGCTCAAGGTCGCACAGCGGGCAACGGAAAGAGCGATGCTTGGTATTTCCCTACGTGATAGAATCAGAAATGAGGAAATCTGCAGGAGAACTGAAGTAACCGGTCGATCGAAGGATTGCTCAGCTGAAGTGGCAGTGGGTGGGACACAGCGAGGAGAACCGATGGCCGTTGGGGCCGACAGGTTCTGGAATGGTGACCACGCACCGGACGACGCTCGGTGGGAAGGCCCCCACCAGGTGGACCGACGATCTGGTGAAGATCGCGGGAAGCCGATGCATGCGGGTGGCACAGGACTGATCGATGTGGAGATCCTTGGGGGAGGCCTATGCTCGGCAGTGGGCGTTGTAAGGATGTGATGATGATGATGATGAAACCAGGGCTTGAAACCGAATTCAAAAATACCGGTAAATAAAGGTTAATACCGCTTTTTAGTAAAGGTTTCGTTCAGAGCGCGTCCGAAATGGAAGCGGTACCTAAAACCTTAATAAACCGGTTCAATCCAGAGCGACACGTGCACGCGTCGGCATCGCTTGAAGTTTGTTTTGTTTGAACTAATCAAGTCACAACTTCTTGATGATTAGAGATTGATGCATTTATTGACACGTTTGCTAGCGTCTAGTGAGTCAAGTTATTCATTTTGTAGTTTTGTATTTATTTCAGCCGTCAGTAAGAGCGAAATAAAATCCATTTAAAACCGCTAAATTGATTCAAAACCTATTTGATTTCGCTTTTTAGGAAAACCGGTTATTTTAAGGTGCAGGTAGAGCCAAACCTAAATAAAACGCTCCTAATGTACTTGACACTGATTTAGGTTTGAAAATTACCCGGTAAACTAGCCCTGGATGAAACATCATCATCAGTAAATCATTTGCTAGGCCTTGTACAAACAAAATTACATTTTTCCATCTCAGAGATGTTAGCCTCATTATTTCATCAATAAATGTATTTCCAAGAAGAAACATAAAAAGACATATTCCCTACCAAATTTACAACCTCACAAAGCGGTTTTATTACTCGACCGGGTGTTTAAACGGTTCATTTGTTTTGGTTGGCACAGTCAGAGCAAAGGTGAGTACGTGACACAGTGTAACGACCAGACGGTCACATGCTCATTGTTGGTGTTATGTTCTGAAAGCTTGTTTCGTATGTGATGTGACGCCCGTGTTGCCACCACGTGGTTACTCACATGACCGCCACACCGGCTAATTATAAACTATGATTGGTTACGACGTATGCGTGGTGTCAAACACAAATCGTTTTTACTGTTAACAAAGAGATAGTATACACACATTCATGTTTATCTTCACGCCGTGCGTGTCTCAGGTGGGGTAGACAAAGTGAGCGCCACAGGGCACGCTTTTTTTTGTTTTGCAATAGGGATGATGACGGGATAAATTAACTTAAAATGTATTAATTCCATCAGTTAGATTTTCAAAAAATAGTGGACACTTATTTTTTCTTTAGTCAATCAACGGTTTTTACCCTCTCCCCCCTATTATAAGAAAAAAAATTGTTTGTGTCAGCTCCGACGCACGACCGGAGTTTACACTCTAAAAACGATTGTCTTTGAACAGACACAAAACAAAATCAAGTCCGAAGAAGTCGGTTACAAGTAGGACCTCAGGAATCGTCCCATGGTTTCGACTATCATAGGTTCCATGTCACACATTTTATCATCTAACATCAGCGATATTCATCATATATTTTATTATGTATTTCTGGAAACACACAATTTCAAAAATATCACACACTAGTCATCAATTTGTAAATATGTATTATAATTCCATCTGTACTGAAAATCACTATTCCAGAGTGCTGGACACTTACCGGCATTTCTCTATATTCTGTTATTTATTTGTTTCATTAATTTTGCTCCGATTTTATCTATTTTTAGTTTATTTATTTTATTGACATTTGTGACAACTCAATGTTTTTTATCCGTTGCCTTTCACGCAGGTCGCGCAGGTCATTAATGTCATTCATCGATAGATTTTACTCCTCACATTTTTCTCATACCGGGCCCCTTATATATGCAAATCGATTCTTAAGAAGTAAACTCCAAAAACAAGAATAAGCCGACCCCTTCACCCCTCATTAATATTTATTACGTAAGAATCAAAAGGACGAAAATTATACACATTCGGTTTATTTTAATGTTTATTTTTCAAAGTTAACCTTTTTTGTTCAAAAGGCGCAGTGCTGCTGGCGCTGTTTACTGAGATTGCCGTTGCCATGGAAATGGAAATTTGTTTGCCTATACGCATTCGAGCGAGCCTCTTCAATCGCGCGGTTGTCCGCGCTTTTTCAAAGTATAATTTTAACTTTGCGCCTTTTTGTGATCGTTACTTAAGAACTATCGAGACTCCATCCTATCCCCTTTTAAGAAAAAATAAGACATGGTCGACTTCCCTCTCCCCCTATATTGTCTTATGTAATTAATGATTGGCCCCTTATTGGCTCTACTTTTCATACACACCCACCTGTTTCAGCGGCTAGCTTTCCATGATAGTTAGTGGTAAACCTTGCCTAGGCATTTGTTATCATCAAACGCAATTTTGATAACTTACCGGTGGCAACCAAGAGTGATGAATTTATTATAAGATAATTTTAATTCATGAAATAATATGCCAATTGCTCTCTGAAAGTAGGCCGGGCGGCCCTAATTAAGTCGCTTTCCGAAAGTGGGCCGGGCGGCCCTAATTAAGTCAATCTCTAAAAGTGGTCCGGGCGGCCCTAATTAAGTCGCTCTCTGAAAGTGGGCCGGGCGAACCTAATTAAGTCACTCTCTGAAAGTGGCCCGGACGGCCCTAATTAAGTCCCTCTCTGAAAGTGGGCCGGGCGGCCCTAATTAATTCGCTCTCTGAAAGTGGGCCGGGCGAACCTAATTAAGTCACTCTCTGAAAGTTGGCCGGGCGGCCCTAATTAAGTCGCTCTCTGAAAGTGGACCCGGGCGGCCCTAATTAAGTCGCTCTCTGAAAGTTGGCCGGGCGGCCCTAATTAAGTCAATCTCTGAAAGTGGTCCGGGCGGCCCTAATTAAATCGCTCTCTGAAAGTGGACCGGGCGGCCCTAATTAAGTCGCTCTCTGAAAGTGGGCCGGAGGGCCTTTTTTGCTATTCTGATTATTCAAAAATTATAAATAATAAAGTAAAGTTAATTTAGGTTTCATTGTTCAAGTCAATGCTTCACTTTCAATATACGAAACAATACGTGAGTTAAGAAAGCATTAAATTTAAATGACATTCCTGGGTGCAGTTGTTATACTGTAAATTTTAGTGCCGCATTAACGAATAATGACCCAAACTATTATCTAATTGTAAGTACACTAGTGCGGGTAACAATCATGTAATTTTTACCAACTCCTATTCATAATTTACAACTTTAGTACACATGCAATAAAGATATGGAATATCTCATTGTTTAACTTAAGTCAACAAAAAACGCAAGCCGCGTTAAGAACTGATACGACAATACTATAAATTACATGTGACTGTCGCAATTAGCGGTTGATAACGGCATCGTAAATATAGACTTTTACCGAATCAGTTTAAGTTTGCTAAGAGCGATAAGAGGTCACGAATGGAGCTAGGTTAGAGCTGATGCCTACGTGCTAGGAAGGGAGTAACCCGGCAGGACACACGGATGGATTCTAGGAAACCAAACGCCCGGCGCTTGCACGCCTCGCTCGCGTTTTTTGTTTAGCTAACAAAAATTTTGTTAGTTAAACAAAAAACGCAAGCTGTATTAAGAACTGATACAACAATACTATAAATTACATGTGGCTGTCGCAAGTAGCGTCCCCCTCTCGGCGCATCATCCCCCTCTCGGGGGTTGATCGCTTCAGATGAAGCTTGTAAGGCCCTTCTGGCCATAAGCATGAATAAAGGGTGTTTTTTAGTCAGTAAGAGTCTGACATAACCTTACAGCCGGCTGTAGGGTATCCATGAGGATTTCTCACCCTCTCCCCCGCCTGGGAGGAAACAAAAAAAAAACGCAAGTAGCGGTTGATAACGTCATCGTAAATATAGACTTTTACCGAATCAGTTTGAAAGTTTACTTAGAGCGATAAGAGGTCACGAGTGGAGCTAGGTTAGAGCTAATGCCTACGTGCTTGGAAGGGAGTAACCCGGCAGGACACACGGATGAATTCTAGGAAACCAAACTCCCGGCGCTTGCACGCCTCGCTCATCACGCAAAATCGAGATTCGGTTGAATGGCCACGGCATTCCATTCTGACGTCATTTTGAGGCAGGTTAGTTCAACTACTATGTTAATGATTAGCGAAATTCTTAAACTTGAAATTCATTGATAAATCTGTTACCAAACGACTTCAACTTAAACTCGAATTCGTTAATGAATTTTAGTTATCAAAATTACGTTTGATGATAACAAATGCCGGGGGCTTTGTTTACCACTAACTAAACGGTGGGTGTGTATGAAAAGACGCTGATGGTGGTTGACCAGAACTTAATAAAGATTATTTAACTTATTTGATATAACTTAATAAGTAGTTTTACTCATATTCCGTCTAATTAAAAAGTTCGGACAAATTATAAAGCTGGACAAAGTCCGGACATGTCCGGACAAATTCGGACGGATGGTAACCCTAGGTGGGATAGTCTCGATAGTTCTCACTTAAGATCACAAAAACGCGCTAAGCTAAAATTATACTTTGTTAAAGCGCGGGCAACCGCGTGAGTGCCGAGGTTCGCTCGGATGAGTAAAGGATTTCATTTTCGATTACAACCTATACGCGCCACTTTGTTGAAAATAAAAGAAGAATGTTTGCTTTTAAATATAAACATTATAACAAACCAAACTTCTTTCGATTCTTACGTAATAAATATTTAACAGGGGGAAGGGGTCGCCTTATACTTGTTTTTTCTTATGAAAGGGGGTGGAGAGGGTTTTAAAATCAAGCGAAAATAGCCTTACGTAATAAATGAATGGCGCCTAAAACAGGTAACTTTTTTTCTACGTCTATTAGGAAGATCAAAAAGTATTGGGTACGTGTTTTTTCGTTATTCACATAATCAAAACCTTATAAAATATATCTCTGATATATTGATTTAAAATTTCACAGGATATCACAACTTTGACGCTCTATCTTTTTTTTTTTTTTATAGTTAGGTCCGACAAATGACTCCACCCCACCTGATGTTAAGTGAAGGTGAAGTCCAGACGCGAAGATAGCTGATACAGCAGTTCTACCTGCCACACCAGCCATCCTCACCCTGCCGGCCTGCATGTTGCTTCTTCACGCCTCTTTTAAAGGATCCCAGGTTGTAAGAGGGAGGGAACACGTGAGCGGGCAGAGCATTCCATTTACGGATAGTGCGACAAAGAAATGAGTCACCAAATTTCTTTGTACGCGTTGGAATTGTGGCCACAGTAAGACGGTGACAACGTAGGCCAGCGCGCGTGGTCCTCTGAAGGAAAGGGGAAGGTGGGATAAGAGAGAATAACTCCTCAGAACACTCGCCGTGGTACAAACGATAGAACGCGCTTAGTGACGCCACGTCACGGCGTAATTGAAGAGGCTCAAGGTGTTTAGTCACCTCCTCATCGCCTATGATGCGGATCTACTTGGCGGAGCCATCCCAGAGGTGCGCGCAATATTCCACGCAGGACCGCACTTGCGTTTTGTACAACAAGCACAGTTGATCGGGCGTGAAAAAACGCCGCACCTTGTTCAGGACTCCGAGTTTGCGTGAAGCTGTTTTGATCACGGTTTCGATGTAGTCCTTTGGATTCAGGTCTGAGCGAACTTCCATACCGAGCATGGAAATGTTGCTCTGCAGCGGTAGTGTTGTGCCCTGAAGAGATGGAAGGGGAAGGAATGGCGATGTTTTTGCCGTGAAAGCGCAAGCCTGAGTTTTCTTGGCATTGAACCCAACCAAGCTCCTGGTACCCCATTCGGAAATGTGGTCCAAAGCCTGATTGAGTTCAATGACAAGATTTTCCCGTTTCTCCCTGGTTACTGCCTGCCCAGCCGCTGCTTGTCCGAGATACCCCGCATGCACTGTACTATCGTCTGCATAGCAATGAATATTCCCAAGAGGAATCAAGTCATTGATATGCAGCAGAAAGAGAGTGGGGGATAGGACGGAGCCCTGGGGAACGCCGGCATTCACTGACATGAACCGCGAACTGCTACCATCCGTAAGGACACGAATTCTACGCTCATGCAGGAAGTCAGCTACCCAAGAACAGAACTGGGCTGGCAGACCGTATGCCGGAAGCTTGGAGAGAAGGCCTTTGTGCCAGACCCTGTCGAACGCCTTGGCAATGTCAAGGCTGATAGCCAACGACTCGCCACGCTTGTCGATAGCCTCACCCCAGATATGAGTTAAGTACGCTAGAAGATCACCCGTCGATCGTTTCGGTCTAAATCCATATTGACGATCATTAATCAGGGAGTGATCCTCTAGGTAGCGGGTCAGATGGTTATTAAGGACCTTTTCTAGAACTTTACATAAAACTGAGGTGACTGCTATTGGCCGATAGTTTGCCGGGTCTGAGCGATCCCCTTTTTTGGGCACCGGTTGCACGTTAGCATCTCTCCAAGTCTCCGGCACACGCCCCAAAGAATACGAGCATTGGTACAAGCGCGTGAGCACGGGAGACAACTCCGCTGCACATTTTTTAAGTACTACTGCTGGGATGCCATCAGGTCCACTAGCTTTCCGGACGTCGAGTGATTGCAATTCGGCACGAACCTCACGCTGCCTGATTTTAATAACAGGCATCGTTGTGCCACAGTGAGGTAATGATGGTGGCAGTGCATTGCAATCATCGATTCGGGAGTTAGTCGCAAAGAGTTTTGCCAGTAAATCGGCTTTCTCCTGCGGCTTATGAGCTAGTGTTCCGTCTGGGCATCTCAGAGGTGGCAGCGAGGGCTGGCAGAAGTTTTTTTGCACGGCCTTGGCCAAACGCCAGTAGCTACGGGAGCCCGCAGGATGCGTTATAAGTTCCTGGCCAACACGTGCAACACGCTGGGCATCCGCTCTGATGTAAGCCTTCTTACAGGCCTTGGAAGCAGAATTGTAGGCTGCTTTGAGTGAATCGACCCCGGGATCCTTGAGAGCGCGGCCTCTGATCCAAGCACGATATGCCGCTTGCTTACGCGAAGCAGCTTCAGCACAGTCGTGATTGAACTAGAGGTTACGTGTGCCCTTACTGATGAGATCAGAATGAGGAATATAGTATTCCATACCCATTATGATCTCCTCAGTAATGGCAACGGCACTGCCCGATAGGTCCCTGTCACTGAAGCAGCGCTGCTTCCAAGGGACGGACGCAAAGTAATCACGCATACCGTCCCAATCTGCCGACCCATAATGCCAGATACGGCGCTTGACCACTGCTGGACGCAAAGGCTTGGCCTGTGGTACTTTGGCAGATATCAGGCAGTGGTCGGACGAGCCCAGGGGGGCTCTTACCACAACCTGATAGCCCTGTGGATGGGTCGTGAGCAGAAGGTCCAGTAAAGAAGGCGCTTGACTTGGAATATCTGGGATCCTGGTGGGCTGATCAACCAGTTGCTTCAAGTCATGCGTGAGAGCGAATGTGTGAGCAGAGATCCCTGCATGGTCAGTTTTGGAAGAACTTAACCACAAATTGTGGTGAGCATTAAAGTCCCCCAAAAACACCAATTCTGCATTGGGAAATCGCTCCTGCGCGTCATCTGCTGCCCGACTAAGGTGTTCAAAAAGTCGAGTTGTCTCAACATCGCCGGTGTGGGATCTGTAGAGGCACACGTAGACTCTGGCCCGGGGGCCAGAGTCGACGTGTACCCCCAGCATGGAGAAGGAGGGATCTTCCAAGCAGCGGAGACGGCGACAACAAACATCCGCCCGAACATACAGGCATACACCGGCTTTCGCTTTGAAGGACTCTTCAAGCACGTAGCCGGGATAATTAAGGTAGCCTGTGTCAGCAGGCGGAAGTATTTGTGTCTCCGTCAGGAACAACAATGCTGGCCGTGCTGTCTCGAGATGGTGGTGGACAGCGTTGAGGTTAGAGTGGAGTCCGCGTATGTTGCAGAACTCGACCTCAGACAGCGTTGAAGGCGTGGGGGTGTGCACCGCTGTACGTCCAAACTTTGTTATTGAGGCTGCCATGGTGGAAGTGAAAAAAAAAGAGACGCGAAAACGAGCGGACGCCGTCGCGAAGAGTCCGGGCAAATAAGGGGGGTTTGTCTTCCCGATTGACTGCCTGCAGTGGAGATGCGCCGACCCGCCGGACGGAAGGGCCCCCGCACCCCCCCGGGAGTGGCCGCCGGGACCCCACGCCCCGGTCACCAACCGGCACGACGGTCCACCCCGAGATTATGCGTGACATGATGGGGCAGCCTCGCGAACTGGTTAGGAACGCTTGGGCCCCTGTACTGTGCCACGGGCGGCCAGCGGGACAGCCGTTTCTACGGGTCTCCCTGGCCGACGGGTCGATGCAGTCCTCCCGGCATCGGTTCCACGGATGCCTCCCCTGGACCGAATCCTTCGCGACAACTTCCACTCGAGCTCTGGTTGTACGCTGGCTGACCCCGAAACGCGCGAGAAGCACTTCACGGGTTTTTCACCATGCGCACGGTGGTAACAAACCAGGCGGGTGTTAGGCACCCTACCACCAGGAGAGCGGATGGAAGCTCTGATATCCCTTAGTCGCTTCTTACGACACCCACGGGAAGAAAAGGGGCGGTGAGTTGTATTCTTTCTCCGTCACCGCACGGATAGATCTTTTTCATATTTATCAATCAGAATACTTTAAAAAGGACGCAAGCCGCGTTAAGAGCTAATACAACAAATACTATAAATTACATGTGACTTTCGCAATTAGCGGTTGATAACGGCATCGTAAATATAGACTTTTACCGAATCAGTTTGAAAGTTTGCTTAGAGCGATAAGAGGTCACGAGTGGAGCTAGGTTAGAGCTGATGCCTACGTGCTTGGAAGGGAGTAACCCGGCAGGACACACGGATGGATTCTAGGAAACCAAACGCCCGGCGCTTGCACGCCTCGCTCGTCACGCAAAATCGAGATTCGGTTGAATGGCCACGGCATTCCATTCTGACGTCATTTTGAGGCAGGTTAGTTCAACTAGTATGGTAATGATAAGCGAAATTCTTAAACTTGAAATTCATTGATAAATCATTTATGATAAATCTATCTCTAGACGACTGCAACTTAAACTCGAATTCGTTTATGAATTTTAGGCTTTTGCAAGTATATTCTCGTGTCGCGGTGTTTGTGGTTAAACTCCTCCGAAACAGCTTTCCCGATTCTCATGAAATTTTGTGTGCATATTGGGTAGGTCTGAGTATCGGACAACATCTATTTTTCATCCCCCTAAATGTTAAGGGTAATTCACCCCTAATTTTTTTTTAATCTTAGATAATTTTATTTTTTTTATGATACATCGTACAAAAATACATACAACCCTAAATTTTTACCCTTCTACCACCAACCCCTATTTTTTATGGCGATACGAAGTTCGCTGGGACAGCTAGTGTTCTTATAAATATCGAAAATTTACGCCATTGTTTCACATGACGACTTCAACTTAAACTCGAATTCGTATAAGAATCAGGAAGCAAGACTCAGCAGGAAAATGAGGCTCAGGGGATATTCATCCTACGCGGTCTCATGCCCAACTTTGTCTCCGTGAAAAAATTGGTTTCCCATACTTTCATCCCCCTTTTTACCCTTTTAAAGGGCGATTTATGGGATAAAAATTGTATGTCCTTTCCCGGGCCTCAAATTATCTCTTCAGTGCGGAAAAATTATAGTCTGTACTGTGGTCAAGCTGTCCATAAGTTTTGAAGTATGTGTGTATGTGTGTGTCTTACGAATGGATAGGAAGATTGGGCCATGGCTGATGCAGCCGGGACCACGGGCTTAACGTGAATTCTGAAGAACGGAGGAGTGAGAGATAATAAGTTTTGGTCACCCATCCAATGACCAACTTGGAAAGAGCTATCCACCAGCGTCATCAAGCTTGTCGACTAACGGTAGTAAAGTGTTGGCTAAAATCGTCTTACCTTTTGAAGTGAAGTAAACAGTGTGAAAATTTCATCAATAAACTGGGGCACGTTTAATATTCCCCTCACACAGGAGACACAAACAAACACTGAAGACCCAGTTTAAATATAGTTTTATTTGCAACGCTGATATTATGAAGGTGGTGAATGACAAACTAATATGTCTTTAGATTTATTAATAGGAATTTCAAATTACTTATACACTTTACTGGGCAGTTCCTGTTATCAATAATAATAATCAATAATCAAAATCATTTATTCAGTTTAGGCTGTTACAAGCACATATGAATGTCTAGAAGCTACGCCATCGGTTCGTAAATCTACGGCGGGAGACCTTGTACTGAGAAGAACCGGCAAGAAACTCAGCAAGGGCTGTTTTTTTCTCCCTGTTTTATCATTTACAGTGTCGTCAAGTTGAAAAATTACTTCAGAGATGATTCATGAAGTCACCTTTCATTACATAATGCGAAATTATACATTATTGTTCACCTGCATTTTGATTGCTGTGTCACACAGTATAAATACAAACAGAGTTATTTATTATATATATTTGTTCCAAGATCAGTCATGGAAGAACAATGTACAATATATCGAACACGACAATAGTATTTTATTTCATAGTAAAGGGAAAGCTTAAGTACAATATCATCATCATCATCGACCCATGCTCGTCCACTGCTGGACATAGGTCTGCCACTCTCATCCAGCCCACTCCAACCAGCCTACGAATGTCATCATCCCATCTTATCTCAGGACGTCCCACACTACGTTTACCGAGTCACGGTCTCCACTCAAGAACTTTACGGCTCCAACGGCCGTCAGTTCTGCGGCTAATGTGACCAGCCCAATGCCACTTCAGTTTGCTAATTCGGTGGTTAATGTCGGTGACTCTGGTTCTCTGTCGGATTACATCATTTCTGATGCGGTCCTTCAGGGAGACTCCGAGCATAGCCCGAACAAGTACAATATAGAAATATAAAAAGGTTAATGTTCAGTCGGGACATAGGATTAAAAAAAACAAGCAATTAAATTAAAAAAGGTAGGGCATAGCGGATTAGAGTGCTCGTATGGGGAATAAACCTCCATCTTTCAGCAGACCACAGTAAAATAACACTACCTTTTGGTGGTGTTAAAAACAATGAGAGATGCAGGCCCATATTTGAATCAGGATAGGCTGGGGCTGTGAACAAAACAAAGGACACCCGGCATTTCGTGCCAAAGTTGTATACTTTTTTAATTTTTTTATCTGTGTTTCATAATTGGGTAACGTAGTCTGGCAATATTTGTCATCAGCAGCTAGCTGTCAATGTCAAATACGTAGGTTTGTCAAAAGGGTTTCTATATCAAAAAATATTAATCACTAAATAACTTCTTTCCACGATTCACTTAAAATAAGGCAAAAGTAGTTTAATGTAGCAAATAATTTTGGCTTTATTTTGAGACCAAATTCAACTGTATACAAGTTTAGCTTTTTTTCTATGAAAAGTGCCGGGTCTCCTTTTGACGGTTCACCAGTAGTTCGGCCCAGATTTACGGGTTTTGGCAACTTGCAGACCGAAAATGTGATACGGGCTGACTGGCATGACAGGTACAGCTGCTGCACCAGCTATCTTCGCATCTGGACTCCACCACCACTTAATGGTGGCCACTCACAATCATGCCGCTTTATCAAATAAGCTTGATCAAGCCAATGGCGTGTCCTTCCTAAAAGTCTCCTCACACACGGTCACTTTGGCTTAATCAAGCCTATTTGAAGCTTGATCAAGCAGCAGGTTGCAGGTGGCCACCATTACATCAGATGGATTGAATCATTTACTCGGGCCTAATTATAAATATAATATGGACTATTTGTTTCTTAGGTTTTCATGCACATCACTCATTAAATAAAACAAGATTCAACGGGTTAGATACACTGATTTTATTTATTTATTGACGTGACGTTTCGCAGCCTTTACAGGAACGACGACGACGACGACTAGTGTTGCCAGGGCCGATTTGTTTTTAAGTCTGCGTTTAATTTATTGCATTTCAAACTACTAGTGCAAGTACAGTAGTATATTAATTACCTAAATTTTATTTTTTGATTAATCGGGACATTCAGCGACCCGATCAGGTATAAATCGGACGCGTTTCCAGTGCCCTGAAAATCGGTACACCTGGCAACACTAACGACGACCGACGACGCATTCTTGCAAAGGATGCGAATCGTCAATAAATAAATAAAATCAGTGCATCTAACCCGTTGAAACGTGTTTAATTCAATATTGTAGAATTATTAGATATGCTGATGGTTTAAAGTCCTGTCTAGAATAATACAAATATTATTGTAGACGGCCGCATGCGATACTGGCCGGTGTAATACCTACAAGATCTGTTAAGCATTTTATATCTCTCAGCTTAACTACAAACTGGGTAATTTAATTTTCCTTTACATGCAGAAGCTCGTAAAATAACTGCAATTGCATATGATATATCGTTATTTTAACAAGCTTAATTGCTGATTAAGCATATAAGTATAATGAAGATGTGTTCTGAGCATTAAGGATAATAAAACTCGGGACTTAATGTTATCCATCGTTAGTCTTAAGTTGCTGTTGCTCCTTTTCCTGGCACAATATTCTCCTGTACTAGTCTGTAAACTAATGAAAACGTACAAGCGCTCTTCTAACTTTTCATTTCAGTTGACGTAAAGCAATTTTCGCAGTGGTCGGTAATTGGATGAGTGACCAAAAATCTTCTATCTCGAGTTCCTCCGTGCTTTGGAAGGCACGTTAAGCCGTTGGTCCCGGCTGCATTTGCAGTCGTTAGCAACCGCCAATCCTCAATGGGGTCGCGTGGTGGGTCAAGGCCCAATCTCCCTATTCCATCCATAGGGAAGGCCCATGCCCCAGCAGTGGGGACATTAATAAAGTGATGATGATATAAATGTTATGTTGATAAAGATAGATTCAGTTCGTTCAGCTGATCAAAAGTATTCCGGTCAAAACATTAATTATCGCTCAAGGCTATTAACGTAGTAATTAAGAATTTGGAAATGCGAAAAGGTTATGTAGATTGTTACGCTATTATGCCTAAACTGCGCATAAAATTAGTTATTATCTGTCACTTAGCGATAGGCTTGTTGAAAATATCGGCAAAAAAAAAACGATATATCGATATTTTTTGCCGATATATTTTGATTCGATATATCGATACATCGATACAAAATAACCAATATCGAAATTCGTATCAAAAACGATATTTTTTTAATTGTTAGCGGCATATCACGATCTATCTAAATTCGTATCTGGAAAAATCGTAACTGGATCTCAGATTAATGATATTCAACATATCTATGATCTGTGCTGTATTTAGTATTGTCTATGTCATCATTCGAAAATAGTGTCTATTTTTAGGGAGATAATTTTCGTTCCATTATTATTCCGCGTGTCATATTTCGTGATCTACTGTACGATATTTTTGGGAAAATTGGTCCGATATATCGATATATCGATGTTTTTTTCGCGATATATCGAAGCCGATATTGATATTTTTTAAAATATCGATGTATCGATATATCGATATTTTTTTCAACTTTCGACATCCCTACTTAGCGAGTACTTTAAGTGTGACGGACTGTATATCCACTCGGATATCAAAGATAAGGCACGATACGGACCCTACGTATCGCGTAACTACCGGCCACACAGAATCATGTACCCATTACCCAATATGAAGAGCACTTGTTGTTTTGATTATATTTACGTAAGCTGTTTTGGTACAAACAGTTTTTATCTTTCAGTGGACTGTAGTGGACATATACAGTCAACAATAAAAATTATAGTAGAGTCTGTGCGGAAAGAGAATGGGCGTGGCGAAAAACGGAACTAACATTAAGATTTTTATTTGATTTGGCAATCAAAACCAGCAATCTGTGAAACGACAAAGTTTTGTATTGATACGGATTTGTTTGTTGTTGTGATTTCTTGCGATTTTTTGTATTAAATCATGTCTAAAAGGAGTAAAACCTTACAAATACGGTAGAAAAGCACTACAGCGCCCTCCAATCTAAATTCCATTCTCTTTCCGCACAGACTCTAATGGATTTTTATAACAATATATTTGTTTTCTGTCAACGAATGACTCCCTCAATCCGGTGTGATGTGAGTGACGCTCGTACTTAAAATGTGATTGATGCTACCAGTGGCGCGGTTGCCTACCGTGACCTGACTTACATAATTTGATGCCCTTTCCCTTTCCACCACCGGATGACCAGGCGCGGCGAGGGCTTTCACCCTTATGTTGTCGAAGTTCCTCCCATTCGCAGGAAGCGATTTCTTCCGCTTTCATAATGAGAACGGATATTGGAACTCCTTGCCGAGGTCTGTTTTCCCGGACCAATATAATCTGGACATCTTCAAGGCCAGTGTGAACAGGCATCTTCTAAGCAAGCGTGTACCATCTTAGGCCTCATCATCGCTTTTCATCAGGCGAGATTGTGGTCAAACGCCTTGCCTATTAAGCATTAAAAAAAATGTTTCTTAGGTTTTCACGCACATCACTCATTAAATGAAACTAGTTTTAACGGGTTAATGCACGAAATTTATTTATTTATTGACGTTTCGCAGCCTTTTCAGGTCTGCATCGTCAGAATAATGATTTTTTATTTACTTTGTCAAGCTACCTTTGAAAGACTTTTATTGAGCGTTCGGATATTTAATTGGAAGATTTTTTAAACTTTATTGCCTATGTATGGATTTATTAGGTAATTTAGTTAATAAAGTACTTTATTTAAAATACTTTTTGTGATTTTGAGTTATTTATTTGACCCTAACTACCGTAAACTACCACCGGTTCCAAGATTGGGAGACCTTTCTATCATATCATTATAAAAAAAAAATAAAAAAAAATCGAAAAAAAATACACCTCTGCATCGCTACTGTTTTTTCTTATAGCTCTTTCTATGCATCTACTGCTTTTTTCTATAACGCCTCCAGATTTTTAAAAATCGGACCTGGCAACACTGGGTGTAGGCTACTTCCTGAGGCTTTTTTGGCGGGATTTCATCGAGTGCGGTTGGCGTCTTATTTTAATTATTCTTAAATTCGTTCATAGTGGATATTGTGAAATAAAATTGGTGTGGTTTTGTGTAACAACTGTCTGTGTAACTGAAGAATTAGTGGAATCATTAAAATATACGCTATTCCGGTCAAGTGGACGTGAGAATTTTATTGTAGTGTTGACTACCTCACAGAAGCTTATCGAAAAAGCCAACTCGATACATTTCATGCCAAACACTCCAAGAAACATTAGAATGCGTCACACCGACATTCTAATGTAAAAACAAAAAGAAGATTAATTTAATTAAAGACTAGGCTGTATGGGCATTGTTCCCTTTGCCTTCCCTAAAACGGGAGAACTTCAACAAAAAAAAAACTACTTCCTGAGAATCCGCTATGCCCTAGATTTAAGATAAATTTCTATCAGTACACATATCAGTCTAGAACGGCGATTTCACTCGCAATTAAACACAGTATGTTTTCTGTGAGTCCAAAAGCTTATTAGTAAATACCATATTTAGACATCATTAGACGCACGTAAGTACGCAACGAATGTATGTAATTGTTTTAGGTCAAGTGTTTGGGAAAGTGGATTTTAAATGTGGTTTTTACAAATCAGAAGGATACCTCCTAACTGCCTATATCATCAACAGCCTATTAATATCCCCACTGTAATTCTAAAGTTTTCAATTTGCAACAATTCAAGTTTGTCTTGAATTAGCCAGGTTTCTGACATACATATTGCCTGACTTACTGAGTGTCGCCGTACACGGATCACCGACCACAACCACAAAACGCTGCCACCGGCATATTTTCTGTAGTTTTCATACATTTTATATCGACTCGCCACACACGGTACGCCGGTGGCCGCCACACACTACAAATCGTCGTTGCTCGCGTCTTGTGGCCCGCACCGGCCGCTTAAGGCGCCGATACAAAACTCGCGCGATTCCCCACCACTGTCTCCCTTACCTTAGTCGACCGCTGTCGCACGCTGCAGCCACTTAAGTAGCCGTTTCTAGCTTCTCGTGGCGGCGTTTGTGGCTGTGGCGTGTGGCCCGTGTGCGGCGACACTTAGGGTTCGCATAGATGAATTCGACTAAAAGGTTTTCCTGAGATTATTGTAAATACTTTGGAATTTCTGAAATAATAATAATTTGAAATTATTGTCTGTTTCTACGAAAGGAGGTATTATTTGTATGTTGGGAGTGAATAAAACTTGATCTTTCTTTATCATCTCTTTGGATTTCTGTTTTTACTTTCTTGAAAAGTTCGTGACAAGATTCTGTTTGTGTTGTCTATGATTTTTTGTTTTCCACCTATGTACGTAACGTTTTATGGCGTAATACAGCATGTTTTCCATTTTGACGAGCTTTGATCACGGTAAAATACTGTGATGGACGAGGAGTAACTCATTTTCCTTCTTTTAAAAAAAATATCTACGTAGACTTCAACAAATTTAAACAGGGCAAAGTTATTACATTCTTTTAAAAAATATATGTATAGTTATAAGTACCTACCCATGATTTAAATAAAATACGATATTATAAATGGATTTTATGGTTCGATAACCAGAATAACCACATTTATTAATTGATGTCTTCATCATCATCATCATCAGCCTATTAATGTCCCCACTGCTGGGGCACAGGCCTTCACTATGGATGGAATAGGGAGATTGGGGCATAACCCACCACGCGGGCCCAGTGCGGATTGGCGGGTGCTAACGACTGCAGATGCAGCCGGGACCAACGGCTTAACGTGCCTTCCGAAGCACGGAGGAACTCGAGATAGATGTTTTTGGTCACCCATCCAATGACCGACCACTGCGAAAGTTGCTTAACTTCAACCATCGCAGCCGAACACGCTAACCACCTGCGCCATCGAGCTCTTCAAATTTTATTGATTTACATAGTATTTGATATACTGAAAGCTTTCTATTACTTTTAATAAATTGGTATTTCCTTTACGACGCCGGCGCTAGCGGCGGGCGGTGTGAAGTAGTACAAACTCACAAGCCGTGCTCGTAAACAAGCCTACCCGGCACATATGTAGAAACCGTGCCTACACCCGGCAGAAAACCGGTCGTTTCCAAACGCCCTAGTTTCCTGTTTATGGGTGCGGCCAGAGTGCACTCAGATTCAGATTCAGATTCTGAAAACAAGCGCGAGAAATAAACAGTGTAGTCTAAGCAGGTTGCCTGCTTTTTCTCGCGCTTTGTTTTCTGAGTCTGAATCTGAATCTGAATCAGGAGTGCACTCTGGCCGTACCCTTCGACTACACTGTTTATTTCTCGCGCTTGTTTTCAGAATCTGAATCTGAATCTGAGTGCACTCTGGCCGCACCCTAAGAGAGGAATAATATTTTGTGACATCTCATTGCTTCATTTTCATTTGAATCATTAGTCAGGTGGCAAGGTAAAGACCCAGATCCGTTTAAAAGGCAAAAGTCCCTGACCCAACATACTGACCACTTACTGACGTCAAAGTTACTGCTAACCACAGACCCAATTGATCAAGGCTTTATATTTTAAATCTAAAGCTCTACTGAATAAGACTTGATTTTTTTTGACTTTTATTTACTTAAAGTAGGGTGTCGGTTTGTATGCCCTATGATTAAGACTGCATTCAATGATTTCAAATATTTTTTAAGCATGACTAAAGTTGTGCTTTTACATTTCCTTTTAAGACTAGCGACCCGTCCTGGCTTCACACGGGCGTATTAAATACTGTGGAAACATAATGAATTTACAATTAAACTTTCTATTAGAGAAAGAATTTTTAAAATGGGTCAAGATGAGTTAGTCAGTGTATCCCTATCTCTCTATATAATATTATAGATATTGCACCCCCGTATTTGTCTTAGCACGCTCTTACTGGTCGACTGGTAGAGAATGCCTTATGGCATTATGTTGGCAACACCAAAAAGAATTATTTTTTTGTCCTTGTTACTATATTCTCTCTCACACACACACAGGTTTATAATATATAAGGTTTATAATTATATGAAGAAAGTCATAATACAAGCCTCAGACTACACTACAGTTCTACACCGAAGCGAAGTGAGGACGGGCCACTAGTATTTTATAAAGGATAATAAATCTTATGAGTGGTGTATGTGAAAACCTAAGAAACCTATAAATGTGCGCTCAGTGGCAAAGACGAACGCCTACATCGAAATTAACGGCTGGGCTTCAATGGTACATTAATTAATGTTGTTAAACCTTAGAAGCAAGCACACTTAAACATCTCGCAAAACATTCTTAATATTATTACCATCAGAGACGGACAAGAAGGCCTTCGAATTTATGAGGAACAAGACGGCATTGAATTAAACATTATGCATACAATATTTATAAATACTTATTACACCCCGTTTTTGTCCTCTCAATTATTTTTTTCACTCTCATGGGTTGCTTCAAGAAGAGATTGGTGTTGAGCAAATAAGACCGCCTATTGCGTACATTTTTACTGTCATGTTTTATGTCTTTTTATGCAGATCATGTGTAGATTATACCGCGATCATGAAGCACCATGTATTCATACAAACGTAAGGCGCTTTGCAGACGACGGGGCGGGGCGGGCCGGTCAATTTCGCCGCGAATAATAGCACAAAGTGAATCCTATACTTCAAACGCACACAGAGGGCAAAAAGACCGCGCCTTGGGTGCCCGGCGGGTAGTGGCGGCGCGGCATGTCCGCGGCTGACCGCCGTGGATCCTTCAAACCAGTTTATATGCAGTAACGCAGACGGCGGCGCGGGGCGGTCAGCTCAGTCCGCGCCACGCGCTTATCTATTCACTAGAACGAACGTCCTGAACTGACCGCCTCTGCCCGTCGTGTGCTTTGTGTTCGCGGCGCGGGCAGCCGCAGACATCGACGGGCAGACGCGGTCTTTATTGCTTCGCGGTCAAAATGCCCACCCCGCCCCGTCCGTCGTCTGCTCAACGCCTAAGGCTTTTTGCTAGCACCCGCTGCGGGCGCGCGCGGGACGCAATCACCCGCAGACACGTCGGACTACACCCAATCTCACAGCCGCAGCGGCTGCGGGTGAACCGCAAAAAAATTCCGCATGCCCGGAGCAAGCTTTCAAACACTTCCATGCTAAATAAAAGTGACAATGTGATATAACAAATCACTTTTGTAACCATAAATATTTTTATTATAAAGACTATAATATCAACCGTTGGTAAGTAACGGATCCAAATTATCCTTAACTTTTACTGCAGGTTGATTATAGTGCAGTACCCCTCTAGCACGAACCATTATCGAATTCGAATAGTTTGCGAGTGCTAAATGTCAATGTCAAATTTTGTATGGAAGCTTGAACAGCTGCGCCACAAAGTATGTAACGAGAACTAAAAATCTGTACGATTCGATATTGGTTCATGCTAAGGATATTGATCGTTAATAGCCCATCCAAACATATATAATATACCTAACTAAATCTGCCTCAATCGCGTTTTAGTTTAATGATGAACTGAGAATAGTTGTATCTACATTTGGTAATGATTTGTTTAAGGCGAGGTTTATTTTATTTTTATTAAAATCTGCACAAATCTGGGTGTCGACTCCCTTCAAAACTCCGTAAAACGACCTTTTAGTATCGCCGCACACGCGCCACACGTCACAGCCACAAACGCCGCCACGAGAAGCTAGAAGCGGCTACTAAAGTGGCTAAAGCGCGCGACAGCGGCCGACTAAGGTAAGGGAGAGAGGGGTGTGGAATCGCGCGAGTGACGTAAGGCGGCGTTTTGTATCGGCGCATTAAGTGGCCGGTGCGAGCCACAAGAAGCGAGCAACGACGATTTGTAGCGTGTGGCGGCAACCGGCGTACCGTGTGTGGCGAGTCCATATAAAATGTATGAAAACTACAAGAAATATGCCGGTGGCGGCGTTTTGTGGTTGTGGTCGGTGGCCCGTGTGCGGCGACACTTAATGTTGTTGTGTTTATGTCAGTAAGTACGTTTCCAGGGCTCCACGGGATACGCGCGGGCCATCCTGCGCACGTCTGCGGGGTCCCCGCGATACCCCGGGAGACCCCCCCTAAACGGGGATCCCGCGGCTTCGCGCTAAGCAGCTTAGAAGGTGTTCGCAGGATTTTTTAGCGGATATTATGCCGTAAAGCGCCCGTAAGGGTTACGGGGTCCTCAGTGGGCAGCCACTGCTGGGGCTCGTAAGGCTTGCGGGAGCCAGGTGTGATGTCCGTTCGGCGGTGTGCCTCTTAAACGCGCCGTGGTCTGTAAATAGTATTTTTTGCCTGCGTATAAAAATAAAATTAAGGTACAAAAACCTTTTTAAAAACAAGATTTTATTCAAATGCGCTAAAAAGAAAAAAAGAAAATTTAGTTAAAGTTTGTTTCTAAATAGATTTTCAAATTTTAGAAGTCCGCCATATTGGATTGAGAGTAACGTCACATTTTTTTCGAGTTACTCTCAGCAAGCCCTTTAATTTGATACCCATATTGTAGGAATGCATTAAAAATGATTGGTCCGCCATTTTGGGTATTCCGCCATATTGGATTTAGAATGACGTCACACTGTTAAGCATGCATTGTCATCCGAACTGAACGAGCATACCAAATTTCAGCTTAATCGGTTGAGGGCAAGTGCTTTAAAATTGAGTTGTAAGATTTGACCGTAACAAACATACATAGCAAGTTAAATAAAAGCTTGTAAAAAATAGGGATCCACGGGATAGGGGATTGGGTCAGGGCCACGGTGCGAGAGATATACTTCTATAGGCTATATGGTGGCCGCTTACCATCAGGCGGGCCATATAAGGTAAGTGATACCAATAAGGCCTACCTAATTTCAAACATTCATATCATGATAAATTATTCGAAGAAGGTGATAAATAAAAGCAGGACATTACTCCTTGGTTCATAAAGGACATGGTAAAGTTTTGTATGAGCGACTGCCCTAGCAATATATAAATACTGTACTTAGTAATATTTAATGCTAAATGGCTGAATATTTATAATTTCTATGAAAAAAGGCTCAGGAACTTTTGATAAAGACGCGATCTTGAAAATTATGAGAACTCCTACTATGTCATTACCTAACTACAGTTGATAAAAGATGTTTGTCAATTATTTACAGAGACATCAATTTCTCATTTTCTTAGAATTTTTCATCCCATTTCTCTGATTAACTCTTCACAAAAAGTGTTTTTAAAGCAAAAATAAATACAAATAATTTGCTATCGGCGGCCTGACAGGAAATCTGTGAAGTTTTATTTTGTTCATTTGCAAAAATAAAGGATTAATTATTATACAGCCTTGTCTCAAGCCTGATCAGACTAATAACACTTTTATTTTAGGCCTTCAGTGATTTGTTTTCATAAAAGTTATGGCCAAATATGTTATAGTTTGAAGGAGTTTAGAAATAATATTGTTTATTTCGATATACTTACACAAATATTTTGTTTTGTACATTTATTTTGTAAAACGGAACATTTTGCTTTTTAAAAAGACATGAAGTCAATTTTTATACTTTAAATACTTGATTATTTTACGAAAGTTGTATAAGAATAATAAACACGTAATAATTAATAAAAAAAATATTGTAAAGTTACTGGCTAGTGCGAAATATTTATACACGTTAAGGGCAGTTTCTTAGCCATGTCCTTTTATGAATTTTTATTTATGTCAACAAAAGGTACAACAATAATTACATTATTAAATATTTCATTGAGTTCGCCTGTGCGGGGCACAGTCCCCAGAAGACTGGCTGCGTTGCCTCGCTGTATCGCTAAATAATTCGTTGAGCAAAAAAACTACCAAATCTTGGGTCCCCCGTAGCACAGGCGAGCAGTCTTATCCTTAATTTTAAGTAATTAAGAAAACATATTACAATCTATTATCAGAAATCACTTAAAAAGAGCTAATTCTGGAACCTTAGCTTTAGGCCTTTTAAAAACATAGTTTAAGTAACTAACAGAGCCTATGTACTTAAATTATAGGAATACTAGCAAACCAGTGAACCAAATGTTCACCGAAACCTGATTTCTCCAAAACCGGAAGTGCTAAGTTACTCAAATCCGGTTTGTAGTCTTATCAGACTATTCTTAACTTATAACTTAAATATTCTCTTTATCTATCTCTTACGGTTTGGCCGATGAAACAGCACCACACACAGACAGACGGACGGACTTGTCTAATAGATAAGAGATTGTTATTAGAGTATAAATTATATTAAAATATGTATTTCTGAGCCTATAAAAAACATATCCATATAAACAAAAAATAGCAAATTAACATATCTTCTCGTAAATATTATTAAATATTGGAAAATTAATAAATTTTGATAGATATATTTGATGAAAACAAGGCCTTTATAAAATTAGGCTTTATTTAGTACATTATACTTCATAAAAGTTATGAGTAGTATTTAATTCTCATACTCTAAAAAGTTAAATTTTAAGTCATAATCAACTTTTTGATTGGTTATATTGTGATCCGTATATATTACATGAAAGAAAACTTCAAAGAATAACGTATTAAAATTCGTAAAATAAATAAAATAAATATTTCCAACACTCACACCAATTAGCCTAGCCCCAAAGTAAGCACTGTAAGGCTTGTGTTATGGGATGCTAGGGTAACGGATAGAATACATATACTGGTACATATATATATCTATATTTATATAGAAATACATATTAAACATCCATGACTAGAGTACAAATGCTCGTATTCATCACACAAACATCTGCCCCCACCGGGATTCGAACCCGGGACCTCTGGAATCGGCGACACCATGAAACCAGGCGTACAAACCACTCGGCCACGGAGGTCGTCGTAAAAGATTACGACAAATTAATAACGCGCTATGAAAAGCTCGCCCTTCACAAAGTACCGCCACTACTGACGCTATGAGCGCGAGCGGACCGCTCGTGCACAGTTTGCCGAGTTATAGAATTACTACAGGCCTTATTTCCGCATAGGCCTTATTTGTATCAAGTACCTTACTTGTTTGATACCCTTTTAATTTAAAATATACTATCATAGTGCGTGTACACACAGAAAACTGACCTAGAATTAACCCGAGCATTAAATCGCTTTATCTAAAACGCTTATCAACATTATTGTAACAAATGGCCAGGGGAAGGCCAAAAGATAAAGTGATAAGGTTCTTGTCAAGCCCTTACAGCACTCTTCTTTTATACATAATCACAATACAAATAACTGACGTAAAAATAATATACTTAAATCAATCTATAATCTAAAAGTAGGCAATGTTATTTGTATGCATCAATATTTTTCCAATCTAAATCCCGTACAAGAAAAAATATCGGACTTAAATAATCTTATATATAAAATTCTCGTGTCACAATGTTAGTTACCATACTCTTCCGAAACGGCCTGACCGATTTTTATGAAATTTTATATGCATATCCCGTGGGTCTGAGAATCGGCTACTATCTATTTTTCATATCCTTAAGTGATAATGGTTATCCACCTGTAACGTAGTGTTCTGAAACCTACAATGCGCCCTCGCGCCAAATTTCAAACTATTGGGTATTGTAACGTAGTGTTCTCATATGGGTTAGGAGAAATGTTATCCCAGGAAATTGATAGAACACCACGTTACACACACCCTAAAATTTTTTTTGGACAATATATTTTTTTTTTATAATGTGGTATTAAAAAATACCACCCTAAATTTTCTGTTCTACCACCTGCCCCAATTTTTATGGCGGTACGAAGTTCGCTGGATCAGCTAGTCTTATATAAAATTCTCGTGCCACAATGTTAGCTACCATACTCCTCCGAAACGGCTTGACAGATTTTTATGAAATTGTATATGCATATTCAGTAGGTCAGAGAATCGTCTACTATCTATTTTGCATATCCCTAAGTGATAAGGGTTTTCCACACCCAACATTTTTTTGGATATATATATTTTTAATTTGTTTCACGCCCACTCATATTTTTATGGCGATACGAAGTTCGCTGGGTCAGATAGGTTATAACTAAAATTGGCAATCAATGAACTTTCTTAACTGTACATTGCGCAGGGAACCAAATCTTTATAGCGCTCATCACTCACTTACTTTAAATCGCTTAAACAAACACATATATAAAGGACAATGTTAAAATTGGCCTAAGAATCAACACCAATTTGGCATTTATGATAATTCTTAGTACATTTTTGCGATTATTATCAGTATTTAGATAGTGACGGACACTTCCAGTTAAGTAAGCTAAATTAAAAAGTTAATAAATAATCTGAGACAATAAATACCATGTTATGTGTATAATCTATGACAGCGCTGCAAACAAAACACTCTTTCTTCCTAATGCCGGCACTTCACTTGGCTAGTAATAGCAAATACTATTTAAAAACATGAGATCAGTCTGTCCTTTTCATTACTTATCAAACATGACAAGGACAGACTGTTGTCAAGTGAAGGGCCGGCATAAACTCGATACTCTGTGGTTGTGGTGCCGGCAGTTTGCATTCGTAGTAATCTGTGGCATTCGTGCATTCTCGTCAAAGAGTAGTTTTTATATACGGAAAATTCTCGTTTCGGATTACCTGTTGTGTGTGTTTATTTGCGATTGTTTTTCTTTTAATTTAACTATTACTATCTAATATGCCATCGATGTTACCAAAGAGTAGAGACCTTATTACCAAGTGCTAGTGAACCTGTGCCACAACATCCTGAGAGGATCATACTGCCAAATTATTCAAGAACACCTGATACACATTCACGCTGCATATTAACACAATATACATGTGTTAAAAAATACATACAATATGATACAATTATGTCAAAAATAGTCAATAAATAATAAGAAGCAAAACTACAGTTTTTATTTTATTCATGATTCCTACATAACCAAGTTTATCCTAATACTTAGTTATTCTTTAAAATAGCACCGAATAAAATGAATTAGTTGTAATATTAATTCACTTCATACTTAGTTCATAGGTTGACCTATGTTTCATTGAATATTAAACATAACCTCAAAAAAATTTTAGTTTTCCTAATAATTTAAGTTCTCAGAAGTGTCCGCCAATAATCTTTGTTTTTACAGTCATTTACTTGCGATTTCGAACAACGAAAATTATATTTCATGGTTGTTGGTCCTAAGGCTAACTATGTATGGACGCAGAACAATGTCCTTTCAACTTTACAGAAGAAAAATAAATAATAATAATAATAATTCCAACACACACCAATTAGCTTAGCCCCAAAGTAAGCACTGTAAGGCTAGTGTTATGGGATGCTAGGGTAACGGATAGAATACATATACTGTACATATATAATTATATTTATATAGAAATACATATTGAACATCCATGACTGGAGTACAAATGCTCGTATTCATCACACAAACATGTGCCCCCACCGGGATTCGAACCCGGGGCTTCTCAAGTCGGTGACACCATGAAACCTGGCGTACGAAGGTCGTCTAATACGCCCAAACTACACAAAAAAAATACCTGACCTAATTTATCCAGATGCATATAAAATAACGGACGGGTTTTATAATTCTGACCTAATGAAATACAGACAGTCGATTATGTTAAGTTATTGTTGTAACCTAAACTAAGTTTAGCGAGCCGAGCGAGCAAAGCGAGCGTGACGCGGCAGCGGCCGGCGAAGAGCCAGCCCACTGATAGATAATCTATACTTATAATAAATCTTATATTTTTAAAATAACTATCAGGGGGTGATTAGTGATTGATACTGATGCCAAAAATGCAATCAGTAAATTTTTTGTCTGTCTGTCTGTGTGTATGTTCCTTATAGAAACAAAAACTACTCAACGGATTTTAACGAAACTTGGTACAATTATTCTTCATACTCCTGGGCAGGTTATAGTATACTTTTCATCACGCTACAATCAATAGCAACAGAGTAGTGAAGGGAAATGTTGGTAAAACGGGAGAAGTTAGGTACTCCATTTTTTAAGCTTCCGTCGCGGGTGCAGCCTTAATGGTTAAAGTTACATAGAAATCATGTATGACGGAAATATTCTACATAAAATTGTCTAAAAAATATCCCGCAACAGCATATGTCTATCTTTTATGGTTGACTCACAATAACACGTGTAATTATATAAATAAAGTCATTCTTTATAGCACAAGCCTGAGAACAAAAACTATAGTTTACACTACAGCTCTACACCGAAGCGAAGCGAGGGCGGGCCACTAGTAAATAAATAAAACTTCTTGCTTGGGAATCAGATGACGTATTGACGTTAAATTATGTATCTTTTGTGATAAAAGGCATTAAAAAGCATTGTGGTATCGTCAGTGCTTGGAGCTTATCAGTAGTCAACCAATTTCCTTATTAACCAAACGATTAGTTTAGTTACTACTTAATTTAAAGACTTTGCCTTTGGATATTTAAAACAATATTCATTCACAAGTAATCGGTCCATGTTCAAATGAAAATAACTTTATTCCTGTTGAAATACAAAATAATGACTCTCTCAAAGTTCATCGCGAAACAGAGGATAAGGTATGATTATGATATTATCTTTTTTTTTCCTTTTTTTTTAATCTTCTTTATTTCGAAGCTTTTAACTTATATAGATATGCCAGCCCCATCATATCCTAACATTATAAATTACAAAATTAATATAAAACTACGACGTATACTTAATCATAAAATTAAAATGACGAACCGAGAAAAAAACCTTTACATCAAGCCATCATCATTCATACCGTTTAGGTACTCATTGGTGTCGATTCTGGCATGACGCTCTAAATCTAAACTTAAATTTGGCAACATTGCATCCTTGTCATTCTCTAACAGAATCAAAAGGAGAGACAGATGTTAAATTTAGTTATAAGTTTAGAGAATCACCCCATAATCGACACCATTGTTGACTCGCTTCATCTTGTCATCAAATATTTTTTTGCAATTCCAATTTTAGTATTGGCTTTTATTTAATAACTAGCTGTGCCCCGCTGTATTACCCGCGGTTTTTTAGGGATATATTCCCGCAGTAAAACGTAGCCTATGGGTTAATCCAGGATGTCAGCTAACTCCATACCAATTTTCATTAAAATCGCCCCAGCTGTTTAGACGCGAAGAAGTAACAAACATACATACTCACAAACTTTCATCTCTATAATATTAAGTGTGGGTTAATGTGTGTGTATCTAAGTGAGCGTATGGGGTCCCAAGATAAATATATCTATAATTAACCACCTATTTTTCACTGTAAAATATATATCAAGAGTGTACGCAATTGACCCTGTTGTTAAATTCCTAAAATTTGCAGTTTTGCAAATTCTTGTTATTGGCTTTTAATTATTATCCTGAATTTGTGAGTACATGAACATGACACACCATCATCATCATCATCATCAGCCTATTAATGTCCCCACTGCTGAGGCACAGGCCTTCCCTATGAATGGAATAGGGAGATTGGGCCATGACCCACCACGCGGGCCCAGTGCGGATTGGTGGGTGTTTACGCCTGCAGATGCAGCCGGGACCAACGGCTTAACGTGCCTTCGGAAGCACACAGGAGCTCGAGATAGTAAATTTTTGGTCACCCATCCAATGACCGACCACTGCGAAAGTTGCTTAACTTCAACGATCGCAGCCGAACGCGCTAACCACTTGCGCCATCGAGCTCCTCATCGAACATGACACATACATACTTTTTATTTTTAAGTAAATGGTAAGATAAGGCCTGTAATTTTTATTATGTATTATGGAACACAGGTCTCTGTATCTGGAGGTGGGCGCTAATAGCTGTAAAACAGTTCTAGAAACTAATATATTACATGTAACTTTAATTAGTTCCAATAAATATCTTAATATATATAAATCTCGTGTCACAATGTTTGTCCTCAAAGGACTCCTAAACCACTGAACCGATTATAATAAAATTCGCACACCATGTGTAGTTCGATCCAACTTGAGAGATAGGATAGTTTAAATCTCAAATTATAGTCGCAATTTTAATTTATTGCAAATTATTACTTTTGGGCGGTACGAAGTTCGCCGAGTCAGCTAGTATTTTTATATATTTTTTCATTTTCATTAATTTGAAAATTGAAATTAAGCTTTACAAGCAGAGAAAGCTTAAATAGTGAGCCAGCAACTAGCCCTACGCCCGTGTAAGTTAACAGCTTTCAACCCTCGTTACCCCACAGGGGATGAAATTTTAAGTATACTTGCATTTCTTGCTTCTCTAAGTTATCAAACCACGAATTACTGAATGAACATCTTAAAAAGTAACACTTTGTCTATAAACAACTTTCATCCTCCTAGAATTATATTCCTTGCGGTCCCTAATCCAAAAAAACGTTTCTTTTTTTATATATTTTTGCACTTCTAACTTTATATAACAAACTGTATTTCCCTATTTCCAAAACCCAAGGATGAATTGATAAAACTGTACTACTTAATTGTATTATTTTATTTTACCAATTACCACATTTCTTTATTAAGAAAATGCAAACAAACATTCATGTTATCATTTTAGGTAATTAATTTACAAAAAATCCCTTCTGAATGTCCTCCTTACGCCACTACGAATGACCTTTTATGTGAAGTGTCAGATGAATGAATGAATTACTTTATTGTACACCATGAGATTGTAAATTACAATTAATTTAAACTTTGTACATTATAGTACAAACGGCGGCCTTATCGCTAAGAAGCAATTTCTTCCAGGCAACCGTATGTTAACTTGTCTGTTACATAGAGAGTGGCAAGTAGATGGTGTCATTTAAAGTGAAACTACCATTAATAATACTTATAAATAATGATGTACAACAAAAAATAAAATAAAATTCAAATACATAAACATAATATATCCATATATAAACACAATAACAATTTAATCATACTTTGGATGATGTGATGACTAGCCAAAACGGATGTGCGTTGATCGAATGCTCTATCTACTGTAAAATATTTTATTTCTACCCTACACCAAAAAAAACCTGCTATAAACAATATCCAGTAGCATTTAATATTCTGACACTTGAAAGATTAAAAATCTTACAAACTCCATTTCAAACTGATAGCTGACAGACGAAAAGATAGAGTTCATCCCCTAATCGATTGACGCCGGCGCCTTTACCATATCAATAATGGAGGAAAATTAAAAAAAATATATGCATAGTGCGTGTTATCAGGCAGTAGGCGCCGCCGCAGCCCAGCGCAGTGGTGGGGATACGAATTGCTATACTTATATACGCGAAGCCGCGCGGCCCACTCAATCTGACGCGATTCGTTAACGTGCGACCACGTTACATCACGAATTTAAACGCAATGTGTAAAGTGTGCAACACTCAGAGTTCCGTGATGGAAGCGCTCCCGCCTGCGCCTGTGCCGAAAAGCACGAAATCCTTAGAGAGACTGAAGAAAAAGCACAATATCATCACCGACCCTCACAACGAGGAGAAGCAGAAGGAGGTGGAATACCAGCCTGACCTCCTCGCTGTCTCCACACAGTACACCAAGCTGGCATACGACCTGTTCAAGTCTACGATGGTCCGCCTGCAAGAGACCAAGGCATACGTGTAAGTGAGCTTTCCATTTTTTTTTCTCTTTTAATCGAAAGCCACGCAACGGCATTCTGATTGGCAACAGCCCGCATTTTGTTTTGTGTCGTCATTTGCGTTTCTTTTATTGTTACCATATGAAGCGGAGAGCTAGTGAGATGGAAAATGAAGGCTAGGATTTTGGACGCAATGGGTTTATTTACACTATTTTAAAATAATACACTTTGTAATATGTGAAAACTTCCATTAAACAGAGTCCATGATTTGTCTGCCACATAAAAATGTGAAAGGATTAATTAAATAATATTAAAGCAGATGACATACAAAGACTACAGGAACACAATAGCGATTTTGATAGCGAAAATCATAAATATGTCAATACTTTAAAAACAACTTCAAAAAGCTATAAAAATTAAATCTATCAAAAAAGTTCGGCAGCACCATAGTTGAATGAACGACCTTACATTGCGGTCAATAAGTAAAACAAAATATTCTTGTCAAATCAAAATTTGCCAATGATTAATTTGATTTAGAGTAACAGAAGTGGCACGTGCATCGAGAACTATTTCAGTTTGGTCACGTGCATGTGAAAAGTTTGTGTGATAGGAAACAAATGACAACGCAATATTTTCTTTTATATTCTTTGATTGATAGGAGTGAAAGTGTGGACACTATTCTGTTTGTATGTTATTCAAAAAGACAACTTATAAACAGGTAATTTACAGACATGAATATTAATTAGGATAAATTTTATCCTGGTAGGGTTTCGGGGATTTCTTAGTCTACACATTAAGGTAAACATGTATAAGTAAACAATACAGTACAAGATGTAATTAGTTTGTATTGGATACTTAGCCGGACTGATAAGAACAATGAGTGTGAAACTTATTTTTGTTTGTTTGTCACGAGAGCAGACCGGATTCATTAGTTCCAGATATAGATCTAGATCTCTCCCAAGCAACGGCCCGGTGCCTCGAGGTCGGTCTGTCTGTCACGAATTGATTTCACGCACAAATTGTTTGGACGATGACTTTTTAATCTAAGTTGGGCCATGATAATTTGGCTGTAAAGCTTTCTACATGCCTCGTTCCCTCTTTTGAGATTCTTAAAAAAAATAGAATTTTGAGTGCTTTTAACACTTCCATTAAACAGAGTCTGTGATTTGTCCGCCACATGAAAATGTGAAAGGATTAAGAAACTCTACTGTTAAAAGTGGGTCAATATCAAATTATTTGAGTTTAAATACTACATGACAATACGAAGAACTTTCAAATTTTAAAGAAGAAACCATTGCCAGCTATTTAACATTGCCATTGCACAAAGAAAAGTTACGCAAAATACCTCCAATATGTCTCTCTCAATCATTCAGATACTTAACTTCCACTATCATAAAACGCAGTAGGTATTTTGCGATGTGCCTTTTTCAAATTTACGCAATACAAAATTTCCTTCAAGAGACAAAGAGAAAAACGTCGCGATAGAGTTTTATCAATAGCGTAGCTTACGTAACTGCACAACCTCGTTTCCTGATCAATAATCCGATAAAAACAAATGCACCAAAACTTTACGAATGACTAAAACAACCAAAAACAAATGAAAATTCAAACACACATATCAGAAAAGTTCTTTGTTTGAATCTGATTCGGGCAAAATAAGATTACAATAGCGAGCCGAATCAACGATAAACGCGGAAATGGTGAAGAACAAGGTATAACTCTGACGTCGTTTAGCCTGACGATCTGCAAGCTCCGAAACATACCATACCATTAAAGAGGAGTAAATCTTATATATAAAATTCTCGTGTCGCGGTGTTTGTGGTTAAACTCCTCCGAAACGGCTTTCCCGATTCTCATGAAATTTTGTGTGCATATTGCGTAGGTCTGAGAATCGGACAACATCTATTTTTCATCCCCCTAAATGTTAAGGGTAATCCACCCCTAAATTTTTTTTTTCAATTTTAGATAATTTTTTTTATGATACATCATACAAAAATACATACAACCTTAAATTTTCACCCTTCTACCACCAACCCCTATTTTTTTATGGCGGTAAGAAGTTCACTGGGACAGCTAGTATATTATAATATAGTGTCTGTTGCTATGGTCGCGTCCCCCTGCAAGTGAAGCAGAGATGAATTTAAAGCTTTCACTGAAAAAAAGCTTAGCTCAAGAGAGTTATCTTCAAAAAATGAAAATAATATGTCTCTCCGTTTTATTGTCTTTTAAAAAATTAAGTAAGTATCTCTATATTTTTCGTGTTATATATTATATAATATTCATCAATTCGTCGTCTGGAAAACTATAGTCAGAGATTGTATACAAATGAAAACTGCTATTAAAACTATTGTAACCATCAATAAAAATTGTTATCTAAATGGAAAACTAAGCCACTTGCGTATTCAAACTTTTTATCATTATCAAATATTTATCAGTACAAATTTATGACGTCCTTGTTTTACTCCTTATAACAATTTCACTTACATTTAAACTGCGCTATTGTAGTGATTGAGTATGTTAACTGTGTATTGATAAGGTTTTAATAATATGTAGTATTGAGCTCAAATCCTTTATGTATTGGTGCAATATTGATAAGACGGCAACGGCAATTGGAGCTGGTAACTTAATCATTAAATGATTTTGCCCAGTATTAAACCAAAAAACATATCAATACATTACAAAACCATATGAATCTTGTTGTGATCCTAAAAGTGCTTAAACTAGGTTCTTCCTGACGTACTCCACCACAGCATATCATTATATCATTAATAAAATTAATATACTATACCTATTTATCATTAAACACATACCATAAAGGCTCCGGCTACGCCGACGGACCTAGCGGTATTCCCGGAGTATTTTTTGCATGTTTGCTTCCAACAGCGTTCGAATCATACTGATGTTCTACAGCTTTTTCCGTAATCTATGTTTCATATCAGGCAATGCGTAAAAAGAAACATTTTTGCCGCAAGCATAGTATGTAAGAACCATAAAGGTGTCGATAAGGTGTGTGTATTCTGGCATGATTCTTTTACCTAAAAACGAAATTTACCTTAGTCTCTCCTTTTCATTATGTATATATGTTTCTGTTGGCAAATTTTAATTTATGTTTTGGGAATCATGCCAGAATAGACACCAAAAGGTTACTTTGCAAAATTCCTTTATATCTGACCACGAACTCCAGAAACGCGAAATACAATTTCAGCTACTTCCGGAAATGTTACAATTTAACAAAAATAAACTCTTCCTCCCAGGTAAAATCATTAATCTAAACTCTTCCTACAACAATTTGGCCACCACCCAAGTATTAAGGCCCGTATTATATAAAGATTCTCAGTGATTGATCTAGTCTTGAGCATAGTTAGAAAGGGATGTCTCTATATATAGTAGCACATAGCGGCATCCCTTTCTAACTGTACTCAATTAAAGATCAACACTTACATCCATATTCTTAGTCGTTTCCTCGAGATTTTCTCCACTCGACTCAACTTTATTGGAGGAAATTCGTATGCTTAGACAACAAAAATATCCTTCACTTGAGATATTCCTCACTCGAGTGGAAGTCGAGTCGAGGAATAGGAATACTTTAAGACATCCTCGAGTGGTGTTTAAGGTGTTTTCAAGTTATTTTTATCAAGAATTATGGCGAATTTGTGGATTTTATGGATTACGTATACGATTTATTTATTTATTCAGTAACATATACACGATGATGAACCATATAATTATCCGGCGCGACGGTATTTACGTGAAGCCGCAAATCCTTTTAAGGTTTACGCAATGATTCGTTTCAAAGAAGATTTCGGTTTAGAAAAGATACAGTCATACAAGTAATATTTCCTCTGCTTAGCATTATAGAAATAAAATCATCCAAGTGATGACTTCACAATGTTGAGGGATTCTCAGTGGAGGAATTCTCAAGTTTGTTCAAGATACCAACTAGAATACAATTTTCGAGGTTATTTGGAGGAACTCCTTAAGGAGCCCTCGAATGAGTTTAGGTCGAGGAACGTTTGAGGACACGATTAAGAATATGGGTGTTAGTTATCATTCTATATATAATACGGACCAAAGTCACCCAAAGTATATCAGAAAACCTGCCCCGGAGCACGTTTACCGCAATTCATCGAAGCTATTGTTTATAAAACCCAATGATCTTGTTATCATAACACAGTTTTATGGTTTGCTAACAGACAAAAATGGACTGTGCTATGTAGTGAGTCAAGATCTCCGTTCCCGTGAATGGTGAAGGCGCGTGCCCAACTGTGAGAATGTGATTCGAATCAGGAAATGGTAACTTGACAACTGTAATCTGTTATAGATGTGTCTAGATGAGAAGGTGATACGGAGACTTGTATTGTCGATTGTATATTAAAGATGAATGATGGATTATCTCCCGCTATATTGTTTTAAACTTTCATGGTCACCAACATTATAGCCATTAACGGGATTGTTACCATGTACCTTTTTTATGAGTCGTGAAATATCGGAGACTCATAAAAAACAAGGTACATGGTAACAATCCCGTTAATAGCTGTAACATCTTCCGCTATTTCCAAGACCATAGTTTTAACGAAAGTTAATAATACTTAGGTATATATTAAGCTGTTTTTTAATGAAATCAATAATATAATAAACTATAATGGATCAGCACTTCCGTTTTAAACACAATCTAAGAGGGATTCATTTTTGGACTGGGTACCTGTCTAGATAATGTTGAAAACAGATTTAACTACAAAGCGAGATAATTTTAATATCTTTTATCATACTTCCTTTATTACCTTTACATAAACCGATATCCGTTAGACTTGTCTTTTAGCTTCCTTTATAAGGATTTACGCGATATTTTAGGTAAAAATACGAATATTAGGTACTTGATTGAAGAAATTTAAAAATAACCACAATTGATTTAAACACTTACAATAAATAAGAAAATAGTTTAATACTGTCGTAAATTATTTTTAAAACTGTTTCATAAGCCGATGGCGATGACATGAGATGTTTTGTCAAAATAAAAAACTCGGAATGAACACTAGCGAATAACAAAAATTCACCCATAAAAAATATTGTTTCTACTGTCCATATATTAGTAATTGTTTAAAGAGTTTAAATTATAATTATTAATTAATTTAATGTGATAAATAGGTTGAAATCCAATCACTTTTTTAGTTATTTTTTGTGTTTTTAATAGAACCACTTTAAAATATACTTTACTAGCTGACCCAGCGAACTTCGTACCGCCCTAAAAAAATAGGGGTTGTCCAGCGGACAAAATTGTGAATCTAAACCATTCTCAGATCCCCTTGAACACACACAAAAAAATTCATCAAAATCGGTCCAGTCGTTTAAGAGAAGTTCAGTGACATACACACTCACAGAAGAATTATATAGATAAAGATAGGCACTACAAATCATACTTAGTATGTTTATTTACGGAAGCTTTATTGACACAAACCTCTGTTATCTTGTCTTACTAATTTATTAATTAGCTCTAATTAACGTCAATGATTGTGACTTATAAATAGACTTGTGTCAATGTCACTTCTGGTCATTTTATGGAGGCATTGAATAATTTATGAAAATGATAGCTTCCACATTAAATTATAGCAAAATGAAGACGAGCTTTTAGCATTTAGAATAATTGAACTTACCTAAGTCATTATTTTGTATTTGCACTTGTACAAATTACGATAACATGTACTTAGATGGCACCAATTTTATACTACCTGTTTATCTAATTTATAAAGTGCTTATTACTAACGACCTCCGTGGCCGAGTGGTTTGTACGCCGGGTTTCATGGTGTCACCGACTCGAGAGGTCCCGGGTTCAAATCCCGGTAGGGGCAGATGTTTGTGTGATGAACACGAGCATTTGTACTCCAGTCATGGATGTTTAATATGTTTTTCTATGTCATCATCATCATCATCATCAGCCGAAAGACGTCCACTGTTGGACATAGGCCTCCCCCATGGATTTCCACAGCGATCGGTCCCATGCTGCCCGCATCCAGCGGCTTCCCGCGACCTTTACCAGATCGTCGGTCCACCTTGTGGGGGGCCTGCCAACACTGCGTTTCCCGGTACGCGGTCGCCACTCGAGGACCTTTCCGCCCCAGCGGCCATCGGTCCTGCGAGCAATGTGCCCTGCCCATTGCCACTTAAGGTTTGCAATTCTGTGGGCTATGTCGGTGACTTTAGTTCTCTTGCGTATCTCCTCATTTCTGATTCGATCACGCAGAGAAACTCCGAGCATAGCCCTCTCCATTGCCCTTTGGGTGACTTTGAGCCTTCTTACAAGACCCATTGGAAGCGGCCACGTCTCGGTTCCGTATGTCATCACTGGCAACACGCACGAATTGAAGACTTTCGTCTTGAGGCACTGCGGTAGATGTTCCGAGAAGATGCTACGTAGCTTCCCGAACGCTGCCCAGCCGAGTTGGATTCGTCGATTAACCTCTTTCTGGAAGTTGGACTTACCCAGTTGGACTATTTGTCCCAGGTATACGTACTGGTCAACAGCTTCCAGTGTAGAGCTCCCAACAGTCACTGGAGTGGGTACGACATGGGAATTCGACATGATTTTCGTCTTGTCCATGTTCATTTTGAGACCCACTTGTTGGGACACCCTACTGAGGTCGCCGAGCATTGTGCCAAGGTCATCCATGGTCTCAGCCATGACTACGATATCATCTGCAAATCGAAGGTGCGTCATGTACTCGCCGTTTATGTTGATGCCAAGTCCGCTCCAGTCCAAAAGTTTGAAAACGTCTTCCAGCGCAGCTGTAAACAGTTTCGGTGATATAACGTCACCCTGTCTTACACCACGCTGTAGCTGGATTGGCTTCGTGCTTTGGTCCCGGAGTCGAACTGACATAGTGGCGTTTTCATACAACGACTGCAACACTTCGATGTATCGATAGTCTATTTGGCACCTTTGGAGTGACCGAAGCACAGCCCATGTCTCGATCGAATCGAAGGCTTTCTCGTAGTCCACAAACGCCAAGCATAATGGCAGGTTATACTCTTCGGTCTTCTGTATAACCTGCCGTAGCGTATGGATGTGGTCTACGGTACTAAACCCTTTTCGGAATCCGGCTTGTTCGGGAGGCTGGAAGTCGTCAAACCTGCGCGCGAGGACTCTCGAAAACAGCTTGTATACATGACTCAGGAGCGTGATGGGTCTGTAATTCTTCAATTGGGCCCTGTCGCACTTCTTGAAGAAAAGCGCCACCACTCCCCTATGCCATGCGCTAGGCGTTCTGCCCTCGAGTATGACAGAGTTAAATAGCTTCTGAAGAGATTTCAAGACTGGTCGTCCACCTGCTTTCAGAAGCTCGGCTGTAACTCCGTCATCACCCGGCGCCTTATTGTTTTTGAGCTGTTTCAGAGCTACACTAATCTCGTACAGGCTGACGTCCGGGATATCTTCGGTGTAGTGTCGGGTTAATTTGGCTCTTGGGTCGGTCGCCTTTGTGACAGGTACTCGTGATGTCGCGTATAGCTGTCCGTAGAAGCTTTCGATCTCAGCCATAAGCTCAGGTTGCGACGAAATGATTCTGCCGTCCTCTGTCTTCAGCTTCGTCAGCAAACTCTGTCCAAGAGACAGATTTCTTGCGAACACTTTCGAGCCTTTGTTCCGCTCGATGGCCTCTTTAATACGATCAGTATTAAAGCGGCGTATATCGCGAGTCAGAGACTTCGAAATCTGCCTATTGAGCTGCCGACGTGCATCTTCAGAGGACTGCAGACCCATCTCACGCCTTTTCTCCATGAGCTTGAGAGTCGGCTCCGAGATCTTGCTACGTTTTTTGGTACGGATGGGCTTGCAGAACTTCGAGCCCACCGTAAGGACAGCTTCAACAAACCTGTCATTATAATTGTCCACGTCTACGCAGCTCTCTAGGCAATCGAAGCGATTTTGCAGTTCGAGTTGAAAGCGCTCGGGGTTTTGGATCTGGATGGTTTCAGGACGGAGCGTGGACTTCATCAGTCGATTCCTTTCGGCTTTGACATTTAGATTCAATGTGCCTCTTACCATTCGGTGATCGCTTCCCGTATTGAACGAATTGATCACTGAGACATCATTGAATATCCGAGTCTTAGTCGACATGATGAAGTCAATCTCATTTTTTGTCACGCCATCCGGACTTTTCCAGGTCCATAAAGAGTCCCTCCTTCTCCATGTAATCGGCTAGCATTTGACCTCGGAAGTTCCGGATTCCAACTCCAAATTGCCCCACTTTCAACTCATCATCGCCACGTTTGCCCAGCCTTGCGTTGAAGTCCCCCATGACAACGGTGTAATGGGTCCTGGAAGCATGCATTGCCCGAGAAATATCCTCATACATGACTTCCACTTCCTCGTCGGGGTGCGTCGAGGTCGGAGCGTATACCTGTATGACCTTCAACGAATACCGTTTGGTGATTCTGAGTATAAGGTACGCCACCCTATTCGACACACTACCGATCTGTACAACATTGTTCACGAGAGACTTGTGGACAACAAACCCGACACCACCCTGGGACAGATCTTCGCCCTCCCGGAAATAGAGCAGGTTGCCGGATTTAAGGACCATCGTGTCCTCGCCCTCTCTTCGGACTTCAGATAGTCCTACAATACTCCAGCGAATCCTGCTCAATTCTTCCTCCAGTTCCAGCAGCTTCTCCTCGGTCCGTAGTGTGCGTGCGTTGTACGTTGCCAGGGCCAAGGTCGTTTGACGGGGGATTTTTGCCGCCCGGGGATTCTTCGCACCCCTGGTCCCGGCGCCGAGTCGGCGTCCGTCAGCGCCGCCACGGACTCCAGCACCGCCGGGCACTTGGGGCCTCTTCTTATGTACTATCATTTTAGGGGGGGTTTTGGGCCGTCTCCCACCACGCTGGCCCAGTGCGGGTTGGTGGGGAGCGCCAGAGCCTCGTCCGTTGGTCGGCAGGGTACACCGCGGGCAGGTGAGGTTGGCTTGGGTGCCGTTGGGTGTTAGGCGGCACCCCTTATACCCCAGTTTTTCTATGTAAATATACTTATATATGTACTGTATATGTATTCTATCCGTTACCCTAGCATCCCATAACACAAGCCTTACGCTTACTTTGGGCTAGGCTAATTGATGTGTGTATAAAAAATAAAATAAAAAATAAAAATACTTATCAAAAACCTAATTGCATTACGAAATTACAATAAAAACCTGAATGGCATAATTTCATGACAGACCTAAAGCTAAGGTTTGCTTTAAACAACGTTACGTATGGATTTAACATTATTGAATTATTGTAAAGAAATAATAGTGAGTGTTTCAATAACCGCAGAACTGTCTAGAGACACTTTGAATCTATTATCTGCCTCGTACGTCAATTGTGCTTGTGACATGAAGTACTCAATCTTTCATGTTATCAACGGCTCTATGTCGACACCTGATGAACAGGAGGAAAACTATATGTCTAAAATAACCACACTAAATTTATTTGCAGAATAATAAAACGTTTAATTTTGGTTTGACTAGAAAGCTATATATGTAGTAATAATAATATTCTTTATTGTATAACACCACTATAATTTTTGAAGTTATACTTCTTTAGGCGCGTTATGAAAAAATGATGAGAGTGAAATTTTCACTGTAACACAAAAAAAAAATTGTGTTTACCGCACATTAAGAAAATCTACCAACAAAATAGAAATAGAATCTCTATTTAGTGGGTGCTAACGACTGCATTGTGAAGGCCTATCAAAAGTATTTATTAATCTGGAACAACGGAACCAAAGCGCGATTCAGGAGACTACAGCGCCATCTCTTGACCATTGGTGTAGTAGAACCAAAAACCACATCTTTATTTTTTGTAATAAAGTAACAGTTATAGGTATTCATATTTATAATATTTATCCACATGTTTCTAGTTTGTATATTCGGAATACGTGTTTGAGTTTTATACAAGTGCAAATCACATATGTTCTAATAAATTATATTCAGTAGCGATTTTAATTGAATATTTTGATTATTTATTTATTTTTTCAAATTAAAACTGAACTTTATTGACTGTGTCCTTTTCCAGACTTTTTATTAATTTATTGTAATTAATTATTTGCATTAAAAACTAATTTTAAACGATGCCAAAGAAGGATAACTTCTCACGCGCCTACATAAGTACACGCACCCATTTTTTTATTATTATTTTATGCACACTGTTGAACACTACAATCTTCAAAATGGTCCAAATTTTGGGTGAACGCAAATAACTTTTATAAAAGTAACTTTTTGCAATGTTTAAAACAAAGAAAAATAATAACTAATTATTATCTATAAAAGTAACTTTTTACAATATTTAAAACACAAAAAAATCTCTAAAAAAGTAACTAACTAACTATTTTTAAAACTAACTATTTGCAATGTTAAAACCACAAAAAATATGTCATTCAGCCGTTACAAAACTAACAAAAAAGCAAGCAAATATATTTTTTTGTGAAATACGAGATTTTTATTTGGATGTGTTTTTGCATTCTTTTCGACTTATTTTCTTTGTAATATCATGTTATGCTTATTTTAATAACGGCTTAACCTATTTATCTTCTTTACATATTCTATTTTTTGTTCTGTTCACAAGTGCGCTAAACAATATTTGTAAAGTATAAACACAAGAGGTTGAGGAGCTCGATGGCGCCAGTGGTTAGCGCGTTCGGCTGCGGTCGTTGAAGTTGAGCAACTTTCGCAGTGGTTGGTCATTGGATGGGTGACCAAAAATATACTATCTCGAGCTCCTCCGTGCTTCGGAAGGCACGTTAAGCCGTTGGTCCCGACTGCATCTGCAGTCGTTAGCACCCACCAACCCGCACTGGGCCCGCGTGGTGGGTCATGGCCCGATCTCCCTAATTCATCCATAGGGAAGGCCTATGCCCCAGCAGTGGGGACAGTAATAGGCTGATAATGTTGATGATGATAAACACAAGAATATCAATTTAATTTATCATAAGCATCTTGGAGTTCCGACGCTTTATCTGTAAGGACATCAAAGATTATGTTTTGAGTTTCAAATTATTATCATATAACAAGATTTAACATATCATTATTAAAGTAGATTTAAAGATTGTTGTAGCGGAATGAAAAAAAAACCTAATTAGACTCGAACAATTAGTCACTGTTCACTGATAACTACTTGGAGAAGATTCAAGAAACGTTACATACTCATTCAAGTTGCATAACAACCAAATGGAAACAATCTGAAAATAGTTGAGGACTACAATGACAGGATTGTACGGTTGGCATTCGCAGCGTTAGTATCCAAAGTCGCTTTGTTGCTGGCCAATTTTTTTTTGCCTTTTTCTTGCTATTATAATGCTAGGGCTGACAAACCATATGTCATAAAACTCGTATTTAAAGTTGCACTAAGAACTTACTACAAAAAAAATATCTAAAATAAAACGAACGAACTTTTAATAGCTAATGTTACAATTTCAAATCATTCTAAGAAACATAGATTTATTAAAAGGCAGTAATTTAATCATAATAAATGTTTATTTCAGGCAAAATAAAATAATTATAAATAACCCATATTAGAGGAGCTCGATGGCGCAAGTGGTTAGCGCGTTCGGCTGCGATCGTTGAAGTTTAGCAACTTTCGCAGTGGTCGGTCATTGGATGGGTGACCAAAAATTTACTATCTCGAGTTCCTCCGTGCTTCGGAAGGCACGTTAAGCCGTTGGTCCCGGCTGCATCTGCAGTCGTTAGCACCCGCCAATCCGCACTGGGCCCGCGTGGTGGGTCATGGCCCAACCTCCCTATTCCATCCATAGGGAAGGCCTGTGCCCCAGCAGTGGGGACATTAATAGGCTGAAGATGATGATGATGATGATGAACCCATATTAAAAATTACAATTACAATTTGTCCCATCTTATCTTATATATAAATAGTTGTATCACAACTCGTCAATTAACTATTCTGACAATCATTATTAAATTCAAACAATAATAATTAAAATAAATAAAATATAATTATAATGAATATTAATTAATAAAAATGTTGACAGAATTGATTTCAATGATAAAATATATTGGTAACAATTCAAAAGCAAAAAGTGAGAAAAAATATAAATGTAACAACGAATCCCTATTAAAATGTGTAGATACATATATGTATGAAACACAAACAAATATATGTATAAACATTGCAGAGATATATTGATTTGAAAAGTCGCATGACTACACGTTTTGGTACACTTTAAAGTGAAAATTCACTAAAACTGACGTCACGAGCCCCTACTTCTAAACTTTGACGCGCTATAACTTTGTCATTTTTTGGTTGGTTGCCCAAAGAAAAAAATACGTGTTCATTATTTTTTGATCATCTAACTGACGGACTAAATATAATTTCGTTTACTGCACCCCGTCATCACCCCTGTTATAAACCTTATAGCTTCAACCGCCCTATACAAAATGAGGATCACACTGGAAAGGTTTTCGACCATTTGTACTAAATTAACTTGAAAAATTAAGAAAGTAATGTAAATTGAGGAGCTCTATGGTGCAGGTGGTTAACGCGTGGTGGTGAAGGTCATTGGATGGGTGCTCAAAACATAATATCTCGAGCTCCTCTGTGCTTCAGAAGGCACGCTAAGCAGTTAGCCTTTCTTACATAGCCGGTCCTAGCAATTAAATAAGACAACACACCAAGTTGGCAAGAATTTAAGTTATTTGAGGTCGCTGAGCGGACTGGATGACGAAACACCAATATCCTCTGGTACTCGTTAACACTCATTTTCTAATGTGAGTACAGGAGAAAGTCTTAGGCCCGTATTACAAAATGACAACTAAGTGTTGATCGTTACTTGAGTACAGTTAGAAAGGGATGCCGCTATGTGCTATATATAGCACCATCCCTTTCTATCTACGCTCAACATTAGATTCATTACTGAGAATCTTTCTGTAATACGGGCCTTAATGTTTACATGAATATTAACTGGATCCTCGTTTAAAAGAAAGTAGATCGTTTCTCATTTTGTCTCTCATTATTTATAGCACCTAATGATAATACCATGCAGGTGCGATTTCATTAGCGACTTCTTCCGATGAACTTATCTAGATATTCCCTTTTAAAGTCATATGCCGAGAGTAATGTACCTATATATAGGTATATGTATTTAAGCGGTTTGTCCTTACTTTCGTACTCCTGCGCCGGCGCCGGCAGCAGGTGCCTCGTCATATCAAGTTTTTTTTCTGGGTTTTAAAGCGCCGCCTATAAATGTGCATTTTGCTAACGGGTTCTTTCATATTGAAAAATCTTTAAATTGACATCTCACTGAATTGATAACCACTATTTTAGTAATAGGTAGAAAGTCATCGTGTCAGTTCAGAGCATGCTCCATAACTCCAATACACTAATACTTGAATGAAATAATATTTGAAATCTATCTATATATATATATATATATATATATATATATAAAACTCAAAGATGACTGACTGACTGACATAGTGATCTATCAACGCACAGCCCAAACCACTGGACGAATCGGGCTGAAATTTGGCATGCAGGTAGATGTTATGACGTAGGCATCCGCTAAGAAAGGATTTTGATCAATTCTATCCCGAAGGGGATAAAATAGGGAATGAAAGTTTGTATAAAACTTTGTCAATTTTAAACCGATCGGGCTGAGACTTTGCATGCAGGTATAAGAAGAATCATAGGTGAATGTCCTTGTATATAATACAAGCCTGAGAACAAAAACTGTAGTCTACACTTCAGCTCTACACCGAAGCGAAGCGAGGGCGGGCCGCTAGTATCAGAATAAAACTGTTTTTACTGCAATTTTTTTCAACATCTAAAATTTGAAAATCACACAAACTTAAATCCTAAGTTAATTGGTTTCACGTGGTTGATATCTTTGACCTATTTGTTTACGTAAAATACTCAGTTTAATCACTTAACCGTATAGTAGTAATTCTTTTATTTACTATGTCGTTACAATTTCGTGACATCAACGTGTTTATTATCAGTAAATTCTAATAACAATATCTATAAATAAATAATAAAAAATAAACTTGTACTTGGACTATATTAAGTAAGTCTTGCATAACCATGATCAGTAACAAATCGTTACATATTATACTAAAGAAAAATTAAAAGTGATTTTACATTTATTACAATAATTTCATTGCTCCTTTTATTAATCGTAAATATTGTTATAACGTACCAAGGGACTCTAGCCTAATAATCATAAAATAAAATTACTTCCAATTATACAAAATAATAAAATATAGGTACAGTAACACTTTTTTCTATATAGCCAGGTAGGCAAATGACTCTACCCCACATGATGTTAAGTGGTGATAAAGTCCATACGCGAAGATAGCTGGTACAGCAGTTATAAACTGCCACACCAACCGTCCTTAACTTGCCGGCCTGCAAAAATGATTCTTCACGCCTCTCTTAGAGAACCCCAGATTGTAGGAAGGACGGGAACACTTGCACGGGCAAAGAATTCGACATCTCCTCCAGAAAGTTCTGTAACTTTTCCGTTTAAATTATTTTCTGATTTTCTTTAATAAAACTTATTTACCAGTATTTAGTGAGAAAATATATCAGATATTTAATAATATTTATTTAAGACTGAGTGAGAAAAAACATTAATCAGAATCTAGCTCTTTAATTCAGCTCATGTCTGCATTACCGTCGGACTAGTCATCATCATCGTCATCACTGATGCTTTCGGCTATAAAATAAAATATTATAATTATATTAAATATAGATTATTGTAGGTTTTAAAACGATAACTTTATTAAATAAAATAAAAAAAGTCTTTTTATTGCCTGTATTTACAATAAAATTAAAGTTCTTATATTTCTCTTTTCCAATACTCATTTTCTATACGTTTTAATATGATATAATTCCTTCTTTTGTTTACAAATGTTCGGTATTTATTCTAAGATTAGCTCAGTGCTAAAAAAAGTGTTCTAACTTTTTTTGCAAACCGTACTTTTCAAGCGACATTTGACAGATGGAGGTCATTGACTTCCCTATTCATAATTGTATCGCATAGTACGCGAATGTGATGGCCAGGCATAAATAAGTACCGTTACCGAATTATTTTATACCTTATTCACTGAATTATACGTAGGTTATTCAAAAATATATTTCAAATTCAATTTCATTTCAACAAAGCCGTTCGTCAGTAACCTTTGCATTCACGACGCCGGCGGCGGTGGCCTGGTCATCTGAATATAGAATGATAAACTACACTATTGTTGCAGAATAAGATGGCGAATACAATTTACAATTTCGATGCGTTGATATTGGTTTCGAGAATAATGGTGGTGGGTAGCATCAATTTGACATACATTTTTAATTTTTATTATTTTTAAAGCATGTAACTGCTTGATATTTAAATCTAAAGAAAATATAACTAGAAAAAATTCCACGCGGACCATTGTGGGTTTACCTATAATGCGAAGAGATGGCGCTGCCTTGCAGCTTAAGAATAGCTAGAGAGAATTTCGACGCGGTCCGTGAGGGCCGCGGTAGCATAATTGGTCAGTGCATTCGCCCGGATTGCGAAGGGTGCGGGTTCGAGTCCCGTCTGCTGCCTGGTCCGCGTGGAATTTTTTCTAGTTATATTTTCTTTAGATTTAAATACATTTTTAATTTTAAATCAAACATTGATTATTATTTGCACTATTTTGTATTGATTATTCATTGATTTATTGATTATTAATTACATTGTACTTTCCTGAATTGAAGGTTGTGTGTGCTTGTAAAGACTTTCATATATGTCTTAGAATAAGTTTTTTTTTTTAATGTTTTTATATGTTTAGCTGTAAGTACACCTATTAAATAAATAAATAAGTAGAATAAGCGGCTTCGAGCTTATTCATGTTTCGTAACCAAACGCTGCCAACGAAAATCCACTAAGATTTTATTAATTACACGTTACAACGACAAATAATTAAATATGGAAACGTGATATTGGTGTCGATTCTGGCGTGATTCTCTAAACTTAAAACTAAATTTAACATCAGTCCAAGGGCGGATCCAGAGGGGGGGGGGGTCATGGGGGTCATGACCCCCCCCCCCCCTGGGCTGGGTACAGATGGACCAAACCCAGGGGGATTTTATTTAAGTACTTTCAATATTTAATATACCACGACTATATGACCCCCCCCCCTGGCACCAAAGCTGGCTATATGACCCCCCCCTGGCGCCAAAGCTGGATCCGCCCTTGCATCAGTCTCTCCTTTTCATTTTGTATACAGAATGACAAGGATACACTGTTGTCAAATTTAAGTTTAGATTTAGAGAATCGTGCTAGAATCGACACCATTCTATCGATAAAGTGTTAATTTTGTATTTACTCGATAAAATGTAATTTTATAAGACAACAAAACCGAGTAAAAATTCTTTACCTGTAGACGTTTAATAACACTTCACACTAATATTATAAAGGCGAAAGTTTGCGAGTGTGTATGTTTGTTACTTCTTCACGTCTAAACGGCTGGAGCGATTTTAATAAAATTTGGTGTGGAGTTAGCTGACACCCTTGATTAACACATAAGCTACGTTTTAATGCGGGAAAATAGGGAAAATATCCCCAATAAACCGTAAGTAACACCGCGGGCCACAGCTAGTAAACCATAATTATTTATTGATCTCTTATTAAAAAACGCAATCGCCAAAAGCAAGGTATTCGACAGTGTTAAAAACAAGTGCCAATTGTTAGCATCTGTGTTTAGAATGAATATTGGCAGGGCTTTGTACTATTTTTACAAAAAAAATATTCATAATCTTACTAAAAACCAACGAAAAAGATAATAGTTTTCTTATCTATTGTCACGTGACCCAAAACGCTTGGGATTGGCGGAGCCTAAAATGACGTCAGAGCAAGTAAACTTCCGGTTAAAGTGACATTACATTGTATCGTTTGACGTTTTTATAACAGTCGTGTGACGTCACACACTAGTAAGACGCCATATTTCAATACAAAGAAACGTTTTCGCGGCAACTTGAAAATGGAGTTTTTGATTTGGTTATTTTTACTGAAATACACAACAGAATGATGAATATCCACCTTTTACGGATTCCATAAACATAAGTCAATAACGTGAGATCGTTTTCTAAAACTTGTCAAATACCCTATTCTCCGTGTAACTTGTCTTTAAATATTTCGCAATGACAGCGCTTCGAAGCAATTAAGCGTAAACCCTTGGAATTGTTACTTACTTCTCAGTAAATATTCGTTTCTGATTCATATCTCGACGTTGATTTATTGCTTTCACAATATTTTCTACAAAAGCATTTTTTTAATGAGAATTACGCGTTCGATAAAGAAGTAAGGTGTCGCCTTACTACCATATGAAAAAATAAGTTTTTAATATGAACGACTACTTACCTGAATTGTAGCTGAATCACGGAGGAATCCAAGGAGTAAAGTTTTGGACACCCATCCAAATACTGGCCACGGCAAAAGCCTATCTTCAAAAATACAGATCGCACGTTTCAATATGTACCTGCAAGTAATTGGAACGAACCATTATCGAATTCGAATAGTTTGCGAGTGCTAAATGTCATAGTCAAATTTTGCATGGAAACTTGAACAGCAGCGTCAAAACGGACGTAACGAGAACTAAAAATCAATAAACATTTGACAATGAAATTTCGGACTAGCAATCTATTCGAATTCGGTATTGATTCGTGTTAAGGTAACTGAAGTGAATTCTTCTATTTGAAAATAAGGTTTAAACTTGGAATAAGGTTTGTAGTCTGTCTCCGATGTCCCCAAAAATCTTTTCATGATCATTGTTAAGTTTTCACCATACAGACAACTGTCTATTTGAATGCCGATTTTGTCGTCACTCACATTGACGTCAAAATAACTTCTGTACACATTAAAGAAATCAATATTTTTAACAGCGAGACGGAGTACGAAATTACCTAATTTATGTTCTTCAATAATTGCCATATTGTCGAAAGCGCAACATATTCCAATAACTACGAGTAAATAATGAAATAATTCGCTTCGGCGCAACAATATAATTTAGAATTTGAAAATCCACCCAGTAAATAGTTACGAATAACACATATAGGAATATTTCTAACTCTGTAATGTCGTTATCTTTATGAAGTGAGCAGTAAAGATTGCTGATTTTCCATTCGATTTGAAGCACTTTCGAGTGTCTGTATATGCTTGCAGTGTACTCGCAATAGATCTGCAGAATAGTACATGGTGTCAGAGTAAGCAACACGCGAGGAGGCAGGCGATTCAGCAGGAGTCTTACAATTAGGGATGAAACGGTACGAGTAAATACAAGTAGGCTTGTTGAAAATATATCGATGTATCGATATATCGATATTTTTTGTTCGATATATCGATATTTTTTGCCGATATATTTTGATTCGATATATCGATACATCGATACAAAATAACCAATATCGAAATTCGTATCAAAAACGATATTTTTTTTCATTATTAGCAGCATATCACGATCTAACTAAATTCGTATCTGGAAAAATCGTAACTGGATTCAGATTAATGATATTCAACATATCTATGATCTGTGCTGTATTTAGTATTGTCTATGTCATCATTCGAAAATAGGATCTATTTTTAGGGAGATAATTTTCGTTACATTATTATTCCGCGTGTCATATTTCGTACGATATTTTTGGGAAAATTGGTCCGATATATCGATGGTTTTTTCGCGATATATCGAAGCCGATATTGATATTTTTTAAAATATCTATGTATCGATATATCGATATTTTTTTCAACTTTCGACATCCCTAAATACAAGTAACTACTCGATACTTTTCTTTCGATACCAAGTACTTTTGGCATCGATACTTTAGAACTGAGTAACAAGTAGTATCGTGAAGTTAGTACTTGTATCGGCACTCGGTCGGTCACTCACTAAGAAGTATCAAAAAACTCTATAGGCAGATTAATTACTATTTATTTATTTATGGACCATCAACACTGCTATATTAATACAAACAAACTTACACATATGCTTAAGTATTAGGATATAATATAACTGTAATTAAAGATGGCCTCATCATACGCTAAACAGTAAACAGTTTTTTTTTACATTTTCTACATACGGAATTTACTACACAACACAAATATTTGCCCAATCACAGAACAATCACGACAGTCTATCATGCTCTATAATTATAATTATCTATAATTATCATGCTCTAAAAGGGGAGAACACTGCCTTATATAGTCGTAAATTCAGAGAACCCCTTACGTACCAGACCCATTATTGGCAAACTAATTTTATTAACAATAATATTAAACAGTTAAGTATCTACTTTCCCATTATTCTAAATATTTTATTTTTCAAAGTTGGTATTTCATCATGACTTGTTGTTGTTTCGCGAACACATCTTTTGTACTGCTCATTTGGCAGCCTTGCGTATGATTTATATTTATTCCGATTTATTCAGTCAATCATTCGTTCATCATGTGGTGTGAGCCATTATTTTGTTTTCCTATAATTAAAACTGTGTCTGAATTTCTAATTGCAATATCGTTCGTCAAAATTTATCGATACAAGTAAGTATCGATACTTTTCATTCGAAACCGAGTAAGCATCGATACTTTATGGTATCGTTTCATCCCTACTTACGAGTCGCAAAACAAGGAGCAATCACAATTTGATTCGTTATCAAGATTTTTCAAGACCTAAAAATTAAATTTAATGCAATCAGTTGTCGATAAACTCAATGACACGCGAAGAAAATAGCGCGCACTGCACTCAGGCGGTACAGTTATAAAGTAGTACCTAGGCACACACACCCAGCGCGTGACGTAATCTATTTGTTATCGCAACGACACGAGACGCGTGTTCTGTATGCTTTACGGTGCTGTACCTACGTTGTTACGGGCTCACAGGTCATCTTACGTTCACGCTCGCTGCGGTGGTGACCTTGCTCCCGACGTCACTTGATCACTACTGTTTTTGATGACAAATGCATAGTATTCATGTCATACTCTCTATTGCTTCAAGAGTACGTTTAAGTTGTAAATCTTTGGACACACGCTTTTGCTACAATCTCTGTAAAAATGGAGAATCGGCAGGAATCGCTCCACTATGCACTATCGCAAATCTTGATGGTATCTTGTTGTATTTTTTTTTATCTAAAAAAATAACAATCAGAGTTACGTGTGCAAGATTTCTGGTATTCCTCTGCAATCGCAAATCTTAATGTCTGCTTTTTTTTAAGCTTGTTTCACATGAAACAAGCTTCTTCGGTCCCCAAAATTGCTTGCGATAAAAAAAATCTTACCGTAACTCATTGCCTACCTTGTGAAGTCTACTTATTGCTGACCTGGTTGCTGATTTTTATAAACAGTGTTTGCTGCTGATCACAGGTATCTTCTTGGGCTTAATGACGTGTCAAAAAGAAAAAAAATAGTTAATAATTTCCCAAAATAATTTCAAAAAATCCTCATTACGTATAAAATGTGTGGATTAACTTTGACACTTAATGGTAAGGTAACCAGTAACTAAAGATGTGCTCAAAATCAAAATCAAAAATAATTTATTCAGTCTAGGCTGTTACAAACACTTGTGAAGGTCAAGAAGCTACGCCATCGGTTCGCAAAACTACGGCGGGAGACCTTGTACTGATTAGAACCGACAAGAAACTCAACACGGGCTATTTTTTTCTCCCTGTATTCATAAATAGAGTTATTAAATTGAAAAATAACTTCATTATGAGACAGCTCATGAAGTCACTCTCCATTACAAATGTAAATGATATAAAAATTATGACTAAACAACAAATTTAACAAAGTCTAGGATGCCATTTTCTACTCTTTAGGCATAAAAAATTACATCAAGTTGAAAAATTACTTCAGAGATACTTCTGAAGTCACCTTTTATTACTTTAGAATAAAGATATATAGTTACAATAAATTTAATATCAGCTATACTAATATTATAAAGCTGCAGAGTTTGTTTGTTTGTTTGAACGCGCTAATCTGGAACTACTGGTCCGATTTGAATGATTCTTTCAGTGTTGGGTAGTCCATTTATCGAAGAAGGGTATAGGCTATATTATTATTATTTTTCAAAATTAGGGATTCGTAATAAAATTGCTATTTTGTAACATAAGGTGTAAAATCGAAAACCTATTTTTGCGTGCGCTGCAAAAACTATTGACAATAGAACAAAATGATTTACTACGGGTTTGTAGATCCCATTAAGACCTACAAAAAGTCCGCGAGAATATATATCTAGCTATCATGGTTTAATCACAATAACCGATTTTGTGTTCAAAATAATTATTAAATCGTCTGAAGAAAAAAAAACTACGTTAAATATGTATTGTAATATTAAAAACACAAACAACCCTTAATTTTCACCCCTATACCACCCATATTCTTATGGCGATACGAAGTTCGCTGGGTCAGCTAGTTTAGTATATAGGAAGAGGCATCAGATGCTGTGCAGCTGTGCAAGTAAAGATAATGATGTTTTCGGCCTCTATAAATAACGTCATCCGACCTTCATTAAACGTCAACGCTAACCTATTGGTACAGATGTGTCTGTCGCTATGTGTCGTCTGGAAGATTTTCCTTACATAATACGATGTATTTTAAACCCATACTGTATTATTTATTTTAAACAAGGTTGATTTATAAGAAAATATTTGAAAGTTTTTGTGATTGTGGCTAGAGAATCGACGGGCATAGCACTGTCTTTAAGATAAGTTTTGTAAGATATGAACCGGCTATAGAAAACTCACGCAGGGTCTCAGGGTGTCTGAAGAACTTTACATAAGTAACTTTTATTTGTAGGTCTATCTACTTGATACTTGGAATTTAAGTACCTTCAATTAATCACACTCCTTCCCAAAATGAAATGATTGTAAATAAAAGCCAGTCGCCATGTCAGCTGTGTCAACATTACGTCAAGAAGTCGTGACGTCACGATGTCCCGTGCGTGATCGATCGTATAAGATACGAAAACAACTTTTGTGCTAATGAACTCGAAGCAACTGAGCTCATACGATTAAAAATATCTCTCATGTGACTACTAATGAAGATAAAGTTTGATGTTATTATCTAATTGGAAGCCAATCAATAATTAGCAATAAATTCCCCGTGATGATCCCTCAAATGGACGATAAAAAAGGCCCATCATAATCATAATCAAAATCATTTATTCAGTTTAGGCTGTTACAAGCACTCATGAATGTCTAGAAGCTACGCCATCGGTTCGTAAATCTACGGCGGGAGACCTTGTACTGAGAAGAACCGGCAAGAAACTCTGGGCTGTTTTTTCTCCCTGTTTTATTATTTACAGAGTCGTCAAATTGAAAAATGACTTCAGAGATGATTCATGAAGTCACCTTTCATTACATAGTGATTAAATATACATTAATTGTTTACCTGCATTTTGATTGCTGTGTCATACAGTATAAATAAACATCGCATCAGATAATGTTAAATCTCCCAAATTTGTTAGTTTGGTCTTTATCTGTTACCGACGGAAAATATAAAAACTAGTGGAAAACTAGAAAAACACTGACTATCTGGATGGATGGAGAATGATGTTCTGTTGACTGTGACGATAAGTGTCTATCTAAAGTAAATCTTTTTAATCTAATTCGATAAAGTATGAATGAATGAATACAATCGTGAAGAGGCGTGAAGAAGCAACATGCAAGGTGAGGATGGCTGGTGTGGCAGGTAGAACTGCTTTACCAGCTATCTTCACGTCTGGACTTTACCATCACTTAACATCAGGTGCGGTGGACTCATTTGTCGGACCTATCTATATAAAAAAATCATTCAGAAAATGCGTGAAAGACTTATTTAACTTTCTCATGTTAACTTATTTACAGACAAGTGTAGTGTATGCCGAATTAGAGTGATAGGATGGATATAGTTACGCTGTCCCCACTTTTCTACTGAAAACTATGTTATAAGAAAACTAGCGGCCCGCCCTCGCTTCGCTTCGGTGTAGAGCTGAAGTGTAGACTACAGTTTTTTGTTCTCAGGCTTGTATTATACACAATGACATTCTTCTTATACCTGCATGCAAAGTCTCAGCCCGATCGGTTTAAAATTGACAAAGTTTCATACAAACTTTCATTCCCTATTTTATCCCCTTGGGGGTCGAATTGATCAAAATCCTTTCCTAGCGGGTGCCTACGTCATAACATCTACCTGCATGCCAAATTTCAGCCCGATCCGTCCAATGGTTTGGGCTGTGCGTTGATAGATCACTATGTCAGTCAGTCACCTTTGAGTTTTATATAGATATACATGTAAACAACCAACAAGAAATCGTATGCATCAAAAGAGGCGTATCAAGCGGTAGCATATAGCAAGTAAACTAAAGTTGTGTTTGTCCTCATTTTTCTGTCTGCATCATCATCATCCTATTAATGTCCCCACTGCTGGGGCACAGGCCTTCCCCATGGATGGAATCGGGAGATTGGGGCCGTGTCCCACCACGCGGGCCCAGTGCGGATTGGTGGATGCTAACGACTGCAGATGCAGCCGGGACAAACGGCTTAACGTGCCTTCCGAAGCACGGTGGAACTCGAGATAGAAGATTTTTGGTCATCCATCCAATAACCGAAGAGGGGTAACATAACAATCAGCTTTTATTGAAATTGTAAAACAACCCATTATGAGGAGACTTGGATATCTTTTTTATTTCCCATCAAGTACCTGTAGGCATGCCGCCGCAACTTGAATACCTGAGATGCAAGCTGTTTCGTAATTGTGCTGATTTTTTGTAACAATTATTTGATTGCGCGAACACCATGGGAATAATTCATTTTTGTTCCACGAATTTTGTTGTTAAAACTGAGTACAAATATATATTGTCATGAATATAAAACATCTTTACTATTTAAACTTACTAACTGAATTATGTATTTAAAGTATAACTTCCGTGTTATTTCATTTTAGTCGCACATTTTCTAATTTTATTTTAAATGCATTAAATATTAATAAAAAAAAACAATTATGCCTCTCGTTTTTAGGTACTCAATTATAATTTACTTTGACATAAGTAGCAGGTTATTAAAGAGATTATAACTAGAAGAAAAACAGCGAATCATCAGACTGACTTAGTCAAATGTCATTATTTCATACTTGTGGTTCAACATACTTGAAGTTGATTTAGTCACTAAAATCATTTAAAATAATTGGCTCAAAAGTCATGATGTTAAGCCACAATAAAAAGAAAGAAAATTATTCAAATGTTTTTCCCTTTTTTAAGTTTTTAATTCCAGACTTAGACAACCCTCTTCAATTATTTCATAAATCTTTTGAGATTATTTTAGTAACATTTCTGATAATGACATCTATAGACGCTAAAGATTTACTTCAACAAATATTTCGCCATTGTGTTTTTGCAATACGAATAAAAATCCCACCCAAACGCTAAATTGCATATAAATTAACGACGTAAAACATCGTTGATGTCCTTTGATGTCGTAAGGTAAGGTGCTTACAATATTACCAAGAATCATATACAATTCAAAGCGACATTGATGCAATCGCTGAATAAGTATTTTTCTGTTTAAATACTGAGAAATTATAACTTCAAAAGAATTACAGATCATTAAATATTCATTACGACAGGTTACTTGCGACCCGCCCGCCAGCATTTCGCAAGATGGCTACCGGAAATACCATTACCTCTGATTTTAGGAGTACCGTACCGTACAGGATACCTGATGAATTCTGATAACAGACCCTTCATATACGTGTTAATTTTTAAGCATAAATTGTGGATAGGTACGCTGCTGTCGTCACTTTTCTTCTTAAAACTTTTTTATAAGAATACTAGCGGCTGCCCGCGTCTTCGTACGCCTGGAGTTAGTTAGAAATAAAGGTTCACTGCTCGATCCCCGTAGGTGATAGCGTGTCAATATGTAGACTATATGTTGACCCGACTTCTTAATAATATTCATGCCAAATTTGAAGTAAATCCATGCAGTACTTTTTAAGTTTATCCAGTTGATGCAGGACATACATACAGACAAACAAACAAAAATTCTGTAATAAAAAACTTTGAATCTAAAGAAAATATAACTAGAAAAAATTCCACGCGGACCAGGCAGCAGACGGGACTCGAACCCGCACCCTTCGCAATCCGGGCGAATGCACTGACCAATTATGCTACCGCGGCCCTCACGGACCGCGTCGAAATTCCTTCTAGCTATTCTTAAGCTGCAAGGCAGCGCCATCTCTTCGCATTATAGGTAAACCCACAATGTCAAATGAATACTTTTACAAGTATTAAACATTTGAAAGAAGAAATAGCAATTATAGTTATAATTTTAAGAACTTTTCTAGTTATATTTTCTTTAGATTTAAACATCAAGCAGTTACATGCTTTAAAAATAATAAAAATTATAACTATAATTGCTATTTCTTCTTTCAAATGTTTAATACTTGTAAAAGTATTCATTTGACATTGTGGGTTTACCTATAATGCGAAGAGATGGCGCTGCCTTGCAGCTTAAGAATAGCTAGAAGGAATTTCGACGCGGTCCGTGAGGGCCGCGGTAGCATAATTGGTCAGTGCATTCGCCCGGATTGCGAAGGGTGCGGGTTCGAGTCCCGTCTGCTGCCTGGTCCGCGTGGAATTTTTTCTAGTTATATTTTATTTAGATTTAAACATCAAGCAGTTACATGCTTTAAAAATAATAAAAATTATAACTATAATTGCTATTTCTTCTTTCAAATGTTTAATACTTGTAAAAGTATTCATTTGACATTGTGGGTTTACCTATAATGCGAAGAGATGGCGCTGCCTTGCAGCTTAAGAATAGCTAGAAGGAATTTCGACGCGGTCCGTGAGGGCCGCGGTAGCATAATTGGTCAGTGCATTCGCCCGGATTGCGAAGGGTGCGGGTTCGAGTCCCGTCTGCTGCCTGGTCCGCGTGGAATTTTTTCTAGTTATATTTTCTTTAGATTTAAACATCAAGCAGTTACATGCTTTAAAAATAATAAAAATTATAACTATAATTGCTATTTCTTCTTTCAAATGTTTAATACTTGTAAAAGTATTCATTTGACATTGTGGGTTTACCTATAATGCGAAGAGATGGCGCTGCCTTGCAGCTTAAGAATAGCTAGAAGGAATTTCGACGCGGTCCGTGAGGGCCGCGGTAGCATAATTGGTCAGTGCATTCGCCCGGATTGCGAAGGGTGCGGGTTCGAGTCCCGTCTGCTGCCTGGTCCGCGTGGAATTTTTTCTAGTTATATTTTCTTTAGATTTAAACATCAAGCAGTTACATGCTTTAAAAATAATAAAAATTATAAAAAACTTTGATTTTCATTTCTGTGAGTTGTGGCACAGTAAGAAAAATGCATCTGGGTGCATCACATTCAATATGATATATCTACATAGATCAGTGTAACACTTTTATAGCCATAAATAACACTTTTATAGCCACGTGTCCAAGATAAATTATATCACTTTTTTTATTAGTAAATGATACATTGTTTCTTTCATGAATCAGGCATCACTTTTACAATATTTCATTATCAGACAAAAACCAAAGTCCAAGGAAACCATATCAGCAAAAGTGTATCCCTTGAATCTACTGATATGTTTCTTAAAGTTCCTTTTGCGTCAAACAACCAGTTAACTTACAATCAATAAGTTCTTTCTTTATTTCTTCTTTATCATTTTTGTTTAGGAGCTTTTGTCCGATAACATGACAGCTGCATCGAAACAAAGTAACGAGTACTACTTAATTACGAACTATAAAATTATTACATTACATTTCGTACTTGTGTAATTTACTGGCAGCATTCAGGCGACTTAACTTTAAAACATAGTAATTAACTTAAAGTAAAACATAATAGAAAATACACTCGACTCAAATCAACTAGAAGCTTTAAAAAAATAGTGTAGTTCTATGAAATCACGATGCCGGTGAGACCTTTAAAATTATAATAATAGTAATAGTATTTCCTCGGCTGGGATTCGAACCTGGCCGCCCGCGTAGGAGGCGAGTTTTCTACCACTGATCCACCAATGGTTGTTGATAAGGGGGCCATTCGCCTAACGGAAATGCTTTGGAAAAAGCTACCGCTTACGATTTCATTTTGTTCTTTCTAACCGCCTGAGGTTTTCAAATGCCTCGCGTTTTTTTTTTGAGGTTTTTGAAAACCTTCGGCGGTCAGAAATAACAAAATAAAATCGAAAACGTTAGCGTTTTCTAAAGCATTTCCGTTAGGCGAATGGCCCCAAGGTCTAAATTAAAGGAGGAGCTCGATGGCGCAGGTGGCTAGCGCGTTGGGCGATCGTTGAAATTAAGCAACTTTCGCAATCGCCGGTCATTGGATGGGTGACCAAAAATCTGCTATCTCGAGTGCCGTTGGTCCCGACTGCATCTGCAGTCATTAGCATCCGCCAATCCGCAGTGGTGGGTCATGGCCCAATCTCCCTATTCCATCCATAGGGAAGGCCTGCGCCCCAGCGGAGGGGACATTAATAGGCTGGTGATGATGAATTTGACATGCGATAGATGGACGAAAATATTTGTGACACTAAAATAGAAGTTTCACTTTAAAAGCCTTAATATACAAAAGAGGAAACATATCGATATATATATATACTAGCGGCCCGCCCTCGCTTCGCTTCGGTGTAAAGCTGAAGTGTAGACTACAGTTTTTGTTCTCAGGCTCGTATTATACATGACATTCATCTATGATTCTTTTTATACCTGCATGCAAAGTCTCAGCCCGATCGGTTTAAAATTGACAAAGTTTCATACAAACTTTCATTCCCTATTTTATCCCCTTGGGGGTAGAATTGATCAAAATCCTTCCTTAGCGGGATGCCTACGTCATAACATCTACCTGCATTCCAAATTTCAGCTCGATCCGTGCAGTGGTTTGGGCTGTGCGTTGATAGATAACTATGTCAGTCAGTCACCTTTGAGTTTCATATATAAGATAGTCTTACTTAAACTACCCATAGCTTTCAATCGAGTTTTATTATCCATTACATTGACCTATTGCGGCAGTGATAAAACATGTGACGTCACCTAATTACCTTTCCCTAATCAGTGGCCACGTGCGAGCTCGCACGTCGCTCGGACGACGCCGTCCCCATAGCAGCTGATAAAAAAAATCGCAAGGAACTTGCATCGAAGGAGTCAAAGATCGAGGGCTATCGCGTATGAATCCGCCGCTAGAGGCGCTAGTGTAGCGTGAGGTCTCCGAAATGTCAAATATTATTGCTTTTTGGTTGACTACGCGGGTTTATTTCTAATTAAAATAATGTTGTGAATAATTGGTAACAATTCGGCTTAATTATGGCAAATATGAGTTATGTGGCAATGAATGTCAGTTATTAAAAATTTGAGCTTAGAAAAATGATTATGTTCCCAATTTTTCCAAATAAAACGGAACTGCGCGTCACTGTGGCATGGCCTATTATGTTTAGGATATGGTTCTTTTGTGTTAAAATACGATCTAAATGTAACCTTTGATTTCATGTGCGTATTAATAAACTTTAAAAGTTACAATTTAGGACCTCACTCAACAGTGGCGCCATCTGGTGAGGCAGAAAACGGTAGCCCTCATTGAGAATTGTTTTCTTAGATAACTACATTGTGTACGTAATTTGCGTAGAATTTTCTAGACAGAGGGAATACCTTAAGGAAATCCATGCCGCGGGTGTTTAGCGCATTCGGCTGCGATCTTTGAAGTTAAGCAACTTTCGCAGTGATCGGTCATTGGATGGGTGAACAAAAATCTTCTATCTCGAGTTCCTCTGTGCTTCGGAAGGCACGTTAAGCCGTTGATCCCGGGTGCATTTGCAGCCGTTAGCACCCGTCAATCCTCACTGGGCCCGCGTGGTGGTCATGGTCCAATCTCCCTATTCCATCAATAGGGAAGGCCTGTGCCCCAGCATAGGCTGATGATGATGATGATGAGAGGGAATACCATATATATAATACTTTTCTTTACTCATATAATAGTAACTATTTGTTTGAATAAAAAATAATGCCAAAGTCATTTAAAATGTGTAGTTTCCTGCCTGTGCCTCTTATGTGTATAGAATGTGTTCTATCATAGATTAGACGTAAATATTTAAGTATAATTATAAAAACAAGTTCTCAAATCAAACATCTCTGCCAAAAGATAGGGCATCATGAAAACGCAAAGGATTGTTCAAATTGGCTCAAATGCACAAAAAATGTATGGAATGTCCATCCATTTTGTACCTTTTTGCAAACATAACCTCAAAATCGTTCAGTGTATATGATTTATAGAAGTTCTCAGGGGTGTCCGTCAATAAAATTCGTTTCTACAGTAACTTATTTAAAATTTCGAATCTAGGAAACAAATTTTCATGGTTATTGGTCTTTAGGCCAAACATGTATGGAGCTGAGCTCCTTTACAATTAACAATCAAGTTTAGATTGAACGCTCCTTTCAATAAATTCTTCGTGACAGAGTTACAAACAAAAAAATATGGTCATGTCTTGAAGCGAATACCTATTTATCTAATCTTTAAGGTTCTCAATATTCTTATTCATGTAAACTCCTTTTCAATTAGAATGTTCATACATGAAATTTGCTAACCAGATGCAATACTTTATGCAAATGGCTATAATGAATTGCAGAATATTATCACCCGGCTTAGCTTTATAACAAGCTTTGAGTCACTTTAGCATGCAAATTATAATATGTAGAAACGGCGACAACATGATAATTTCCATACTTAAGCCTTACTGTTTTGAATTCTATTAATGGAAATTAAGTTTAAAATATGTTTGAAATTGTAGATATGACAAATTCTCTTGATTGATTAGTAAATCTAAGTGTTTGCTCTATTAATATCGATTCTTATACTGTCGCGACACAAACAATCTTTAAACAGATTGTAAGGCTGTTTATTTTATAAAGATCGTTGTCTTCTTTATATTTGATAAAAATAAACTTGGAATGGAAAGTGGTGCCTATACCTATACACTATATACACCACTAGCGCTAAAACTGTGTCCCAATCAAGAAGTGCTTGAACTCTACTCAGGCACTTCTTGGTTCACAGTCACCCGCGGACCGTTGAAAAGTCAATATGCCACAGAGATCAGTGAAAAAATGTAAAAAAAAAATACCTATGGTACGAGTACGTAACGTAAAGTGTCGTTTTTTCGACATGCTCTCGTCTCAACCATTTGTTAATTTAACGCAGTTGAAGCACATTTTGTTTTAATATTTACTATAAACTGATTAAATATAAAATATTTTCGATATTTAAATGCATGGTCGGGTATACGTCGGCGTATAGCCGTCTCTTTTCCTCACGGTCCGTACCTGCTGTCTTGCTAACAACACATTCAGAATTGCGCGTAGAGTCAAAGGAATAAGGTCTATATTCTTCCGCATATAGCAATAAGTCGTAAAATTTTAGGAGCTTGCATTTCAAACTGTCGTTACTCTTTGACGCATGCGTTCTAATTAAGAACTTATACAGTGTGCATTAAAGGTGACTTTCAATGTTTAAATAATGCCTTATATTGTTTTTAACCGTGCGATCACCTTACGGAGCTCCGTGGATCGTCCAATGTACCTTTTGGACACGTTTCAGCCACGATATTGTTCGTGTTGTTGTATCTAGTGTATTTAATATCGTTGGAGGTTACTTAAAACCAAAACCTTAGTTTGGGAAAAGAAGTTTTATTTACAAAGCTTTACTATTTTTTATGCTTTCGAAGTATCGCGCGACTTGCATGTTTCACATTTTGTTTTATTTCCCATGCCGAGTGTGTCCCATGCCATAAAAATCTGCAACTTCAACTTTCTTACACTCCTTTGGTTTCTTTATTTACAACACGTTCCGTTTCGCAACGTCGTGCGGTTAGTGTTGAATTTGTGAACGCAAATGTTTGCAGTTATTACTAAATTTTATTATCCCCTTAACATAAGTACATAAGAAATTTACGTTTCTCAACAAGAAACGTTAAAAGGGACGTAAATAACATCTGTAATTAAAATCAACTTTATTACTTTGCAGCCGATTATAATTTATAAGCCATTATAAGTCCATCATCAAAATGAAAATATTACGGTTCTTAATAAAACATTCAGTGAAATAACAAAAAAGGTTTTGTCTTAAGACCTAGTTAATTAGTATAATCGATTTTTAACGTGTTTTTAATGACAAACAAAAAGAAGACAAGAAAAGAAAGTGTATGTATTCTTTGAACTTTTTTGAAGACGTGACCTTAGGTCTAAAGAAAAGTTTACTAGAAAAAAAAAGTCAGGTCAGTGCATTCGCCCGGATTGCGAAGGGTGCGGGTTCGAGTCCCGTCCGCTGCCTGGTCCGCGTGGATTTTTTTTCTAGTAAACTTTTATTTAGTTTTACACATCTAGCAGTTAAATGCTTAAAAATAAATAAAAACATCAGTAACCTTAGGGTAAGGTTAGTTCATCGATAGTAACCAAACACTAATCGTTTGGTTACTATCAATAAACTTAATTATTTATTATTATTAGTTTATACAGACAAGTCAGGTAAATGTACAAGGTAATCACATTGTTTTAACTGAGCCATAATCTGTATCTACTTAAGAACAGTCAGGCTCATGGCCAAGTTAGTGATTACAATTTGACATTGACATCTCCTCAATTAAATAGAGTGATATTCTTTGCAAGTATAATGTATAAAATTCACTATCATTATGCATGATGAAGCTGCAAAATAAAATCAAACAGTAAATCGAAAAAGAAACATCTTTACAAGGCGAAGTAAATAACTAGTTTTTAAAATTGCAATGTTAAGTTTGAATGATGTACTTACAGTAAAACGCGCGTGACGTGGCGTCATCAGACTTTGCCTTCACTAAGTACTTCGTCTTTTTGCCAATGTTAACCTACAAACCATAATATTCATAGCAAGATAATATCTATCTATCTATCTATCCCTGCCAGAATACCAGAGCTGTTATGGTAGGTATATTCCACACCTACTATAACAGCATTAAGCTGAGGCAGGGTCCTGATTGGACTTTTCTCTCTCCATATTGTTGCTCACTGTTGTTAATTTATTTTTGTTGCTATGTTTATTGTTTTTTTTACATACTTCTGTAAGGTCAAAAAAAGCTTTTTATTTCTTTCTTCTTTCTATCTATACTACAGCCATTACTTTCTTGCCAGTTCTTCTCAGCACTATGTTTCACGACGCAGTTTTGGAAATAAATGGTATTAGTTTTTTTGTCTAAAAACAGAGGTGAACAAACTGTTTTCACAAGACGAAAGGACAATAAGTTAACTTTTACGTTGGCCTGCTTCTTTCTGCTCATATTTATTCATTATTTTCGGTCCAAACCAACTTGTAGGTGTTGCTTTTTAAGGGAGTTGTAGGCACGCGGAAGAATCCCTAAACGGGGATCTCGCAGCTTCGCGCTAAGCAGCTTAGACCTCGCAGGGTTTTTTAACGTATATTATGCCGTAAAGCGCCCGTAAGAGTTACGGGGTCCTCAGTGGGTAGCCACTGCTGGGGCTTGTAAGGCTTGCGGGAGCCAGGTGTGAGGTCTGTTCGGCGGTGTGCCTCTTAAAGGCGCCGTCGTCTGTAAACAGTATTTTTTGCCTGCGTATAAAAAAAGGGGAGTTGTAGGCGGGCGTTCTTGATTTGTGCACCTTTTTTTTTTGTTACGCAAGCAAAACTCTGTTTACAGACGACGGCGCCTTTAAGAGGCACACCGCCGAACGGACCTCACACCTGGCTCCCGCAAACCTTACGAGCCCCCACAGTGGCTGCCCACTGAGGACCCCGTAACTCTTACGGGCGCTTTACGGCATAATATCCGCTAAAAAACCCTGCGAATACCCTCTAAGCTGCTTGGTGCGAAACCGCGGGATCCCCGTTTAGGGATTCTTTGATTTGTGCACCTGGAAAAATTTGGATTAATATTTTTTTTTCCTCTTTGCAGTATTGCAACGCGGACATCGCAGCCAGTCCACGTGCTGTTCGGTCTGGTAGTGTTGACGCTGTGGCTGGCGCGCTCGGGCGCCGACGGCAGCCTGCGCGGATGGCGCGCCCTGTACGTAGGCGCCGTGGCCACGCATCTGGGCGCGCAAGTTTGGATGACTCTGATCTCCGGTGAGTGTGAAGTTACAATCTATTCTTTAGATTCCCCATTATGTGTTTAGGCTTGTATTATACACAATGACATTCATCTATGATTCTTCTTATACCTGCATGCAAAGTCTCAGCCCGATCGGTTTAAAATTGACAAAGTTTCATACAAACTTTCATTCCCTATTTTATCCCCTTGTGAGGTAGAATTGATCAAAATCCTTTCTTAACGGATGCCTACGTCATAACATCTACCTGCATGCCAAATTTCAGCCCGATCCGTCCAGTGGTTTGGGCTGTGCGTTGATAGATCACTATGTTAGTCAATCACCTTTGAGTTTTATATATTATATAGATAAAGTACAAGAAAATACTTTATTTAATGTGATTTGATTACTCGGGGATTAATTTTACATAAAATGTATAAAAAGAGGTTAATATGAATATTTTTTGCGTAAGACAGATAGACAGTATGAATATGTCGCCCTCAGCTAATTCAACATTGCAACATTTTCGTGGCTGTATGTCTTTGTACCATGACCTTTCCCATTGCTGAAAAGAACTACAGATTTTTAGTAGGCTCAAATTATTTAGTAGAAGTTGCTACTTATTTAAGTAGCAACGTAAAATATATTTTTAAGCTTACTAATAAAGTAGAATAAAAAGTACTTTATTTTGGACACAATGTAACTTTTTTTCTAACTTTAATATCCAAATGTACTTTATTTCGACAAAAAAAAGATAGCAACCCTTGTCAGAGTAGGCAAGGACGCAAGTGATATTTCTTCAATAGGCTATGATGGCGGATAAGCTAGTTTACCACCCTTTTAATATAAAAAAAACACAATCTCTGTTTGTTTTGGTGATGAATCAGCTGTGTAGTCAGGTCAGGTTAGTCAGGGCCTGTCTAGGAAGTGGTATCCAATTCGCAAATTGGCAATAAACCGGTACGCGGTACCGATCCCTCGCTCATTGATATGACCTTCAATGGGGTTACAATAAATCGTTCTCATCTCACTTCAATGAATGACGCTCGAACCGTAACATCAAAACAATCAGATTGACGTAAGGATGTAGTTATTTTGGATCAGTGAACCAATAGATGCGTTCGTTATTTGCGTCTGATCCTTAGATTAAAACAAAAAGGGAAATTCGGTACGCTCATACTAGCATCAAATAAAATATGCTCCGACTCAACTACTAAGCAACTCTCACACAAGTCTGTATATAAACATTCAATCGAGCGAGCGAGACAGAACAGAATATCAATTCATATGAATTTCAAATCACATCGGCGAATTCCGCGGTGAAAAGTTAGATTGTTCGTACAGAACAGTACCCCTAGTACGAACCAATATCGAATTCGAAAAAATATCGATCATTCATCATACATCATGATGAATGATCGATATTTTTTACCACTTGTCCAGCTACACTGTGATGACTGGACTGGGGTCATTCGCCTAACGGGATTGCTTTGGCTATCGTATCGCTCACGATTTAATTTTGTTATTTCTGACCGCTAAAGGTTTTTTAAATGCCCCAAATGTAAAAAATATATTGGTAACAAAAATATTGAAGACAATGAGCGTAAGGTAATTTGAAAACCTTCAGCGATCAGAAATAACAGAATGAAATCATAAGCGATAGCGATACCCATAGCAGCGTTAGGCGATTGACCCCCTGGACTAAATAACGGGCACCGTTTGAAGAAGAAAACATGCATGACAGAGCGATTATGTCTATTAAAATAACATGGCTGATTCTATATAATTTAGACATTATTGTATTAAAATCAAATTCTATTATTAACAATGATTGTATTAACATATTTATTTATCATTACGTACGACGCACAGCTAATTACAATCAAAATTAAAAAATCAAAAAACCCGACTGCTTAATTATACTTCAAATAAAAACTGAAAAAAAAAAACAAGCCCAGTAGTCACACACATATTTTGTCAACTAATTTTTTTTACTTCGTCACAATACGGCGCCTAATTTTGCCCATATTGAATTTTGATTACTATCATATCTTTAGTAGCACTCCCATGATTGAGACGAATCGATTGATGTACGAATCATCAAAATCGGTCCAGGCGTTTGGTCTCTAGTGTGCCACAAAGGAACAAACATACATATATAGACTGTTAAACACATAACCCTGTCTGCGCGTCGCGCTTCGCGCTCTTGCATTGCGCAGCCGGGTAATAAAATAAGAGCAAATGAAATCTACATATACTTAGTCAAGCATTCAATGTTATTTTTGAAAAAAGAATAGTTTGCTGATAATTCTCTCCCTGTGATTTTTCGTGCATTTTCGCGAATTATTTTTAAGCGCAAGCAAATATGACGAGAGACTCGGGTAACCTTACTGAATGCAACACTACATAATCAATAGCCATTTATGGCTACAACTGAAAGAGCATTACATACCAAATTAGCTATTAATTATTTGGCTACTGACGTCAATAAAGCTTTCGACCAGAGTTACCTATGAGGGTAACTAAATAGATCGAGGAAAAGTCCACCAAAAGGGTAATTTACCTTGCCTTGTTCAACAGTCCCGTACCCTTAGCACGCAACAATATCGAATTCGAAAAGTTTGCGAGTCCGTAATGTAATTGTCAAATATGTACTGATTTTTAGTTTTTGTTACGTCGTTTGTGGTGCTGCTGTACAATTTTCATTCAAAAGACGATAACATTTCGCACTAGCAAACTATTCGAATTCGATATTGGTTCGTGCTAGGGGTACTGTTCTGTAAGAACAATCACGGAATTTTCCGGTGCGAATTGAAATTCATATGAAATTCGTGTTCTTATTTTAAATCCTTAGATTAAAACAAAAAGGGTAGATACGGTACGCTCATACTAGCTTCAAATAAAATATGATCCGACTCAACTACATAAGCAACTCTCACACACGCACACGTCTGTATATAAATATTCAATCGAGCGAGCGAGACAGAACTATACGCTTCAACGCAGCGTATCGTTGTCCTTTTCTTGCTTACAAAATGGCGATTACGTAAATAATTAAAACCGTGATTTTTGAGAAACAAATGTTTTCACAGTTTTACGAATGAAAAGCGTTGCCGGGGCATTTGATTTTGAACTATTTTTGTTCTTTATAAATGCATCGAAGACATTGTTTTATCTTCATAACACAGAATATACGCAATATTGTTATATTGAGTGTACATGCAGCGTGTTTGAATGTCAAATTGTGACTAAAGCGAATTATGGTCGTGGACCACAATTTAAGCGGATCACTTTTGAGCCGCGAATGCCGTATCTTCCCTTTTTGTTTTAATCTAAGTTTAAATCACAACGCGCATTTCGTGGTGAAAGGTGAGATTGATCTTACAGAATAGCACTACTGTCCTACAATGAATGCTATTGGTGGACTACCCTATGCATACCGGTTGTAGAAAGGCTTTTGACATTTGCTGTACACAGCTAGTACAACACCCCTCTGTGCCTGCTTTCCAATTTTTATTCGAATACTTTTGTAATAAGTGCGTTTTTTATCTGGCAGGTATCGTGCTGTACTTCAGCTTGCCGCGGCATGAGTTCGGGCGCGTGCAAACAGCACTGTTCCCTGTATACTACGCATTTAATGCCTCAGTCAGCCTGCTGGCCATCGTCGCGTACTTCAAGACGCAATGCATCACGCACTTCGCCGCTACCTCCTGGGTACAGGTCAGTATCTTTGGTACTAACTTCACACCGTATGTTCGTCAAGTATTAAAATTAACACTTACCTAAGTGTTAAATAAAGGCTTGGTTGATTTAAGCACGCCGTCTGAACTCCGTCTGGATGTAACTGTGACAGAATGAGAACTTTAGAAATACCTTCGGCAAATTAGCAACTATCAGTGGCCAAAGTTCAAAATTATTCATTTACTCCTAGCATCCTAAAATATTAGACTTTTACAAATACTGATTTTCGAACGAAAGAAGGCCTCTTATGACTTTAAGGCCTGTAAAAAGATTCTCAGTGATTGATCTAGTCTTGAGCATAGTTAGAAAGGGATGTCGCTATATACAGGTTGGTCGAGAACCTATGGAAAGTCCTTTTTGTACTATTAGTAGGATTTACTCAACAATCACAACTTCAATTTAGGAAGTTGAATGTTTGAGTAAATCCTACTAAAAACTAAAGTTCCAACTTTCAAGCCTTTTTTGAGTAACTTTAAGTAATTGCAGGAAGTTGAGTTATTTTTTTATTAAAACAACATTCAAGACAATTATGTGTCAAAAAAAAAGACTGCAAAATACCTACTACGAAGAAAGATAACAATTTTTGAAACCTCGCTGGCAGAAATCATCAAAAATACAGAAAAAATTTGGGGTATTTTCGGACATCCCAAGGTACGAGGAATCTAAAAAAAACGTCACTAGTTGGACCACCCTGTATATATATATAAGTAAAGATCAACACTTAATTGTCATTCTGTAATACGGGCCTCAATTACTTACTTATAAACATTGTAAAAGGAGGTTTATTTTAAATTCGTGTGGGTTGTTCAATGTCATTTATTTGTATGTCATTATTGTCTACTACTTTAGACGAGTTATTACGTACAAATCACCTTTAATACATCAGCAACATCGACTCTTTTGATTGTTGTGTACCTACACACTTGATAGTAAGATGATGTAGAGCCCCCATCCTCAATGATTAGATAAGTATTATTTCAATGTCAATATTAATCTGACGTAAGCCGGTTGTATTGAGTTCGCACCTCCCAAAGTACTTTATTGTAGGAAATCGAGTATTTTGCAATATTTACTCAATACTCAAATCAAACGGCTTTTCGGTAAATTTATAAAAGGTCTGCACATTAAAAAGTATTGGCTATTGCAAAAATAAAGCCAGAAACATATTAACATGTCGTGGCGTGACGTGGCGCATCGGTTTCATACATTTATTATGGGTTAGAGAGAGATAGAGAGGTTAGAGCGTCGACACAACACGACACGTAAATATGTCTCCAACCATAGTAAATGTATGAAACCGATGTGCTTCTGGCGCGCCACGACACGACATTACACGACACGACACGTTAATATGTTTCTGGCTTAAAACGTGCACTTAACCTTTTCACTGGCTCAAATTGTACATTGCAATCTTGATTTACGAACTGATGGGGCAGCCTCTAGACATTCATGAGTGCTTGTACTATTAAGCTATGTGCTATACATGGCGACATCCCATTCTTACTGTACTCAAGTAAAGATCATCACTATTCTGTAATAAGAGCCTTGGTCTTTCAGAAATAACTAGCTGATCCAGCAAACGTTGTGTTGCCATATAAATGACTATTAAAAATAGGAGTTGGTGATAGAAGGGTGAAGATTCAGGGTTGTATGTATTTTTTAATACCAAATTATAAAAAAAAAACAAATAAATTTAGGGGTGGACAACCCTTAGCACTCAGGGATATTGAAAAATAGATAGTAGCCGATTCTCAGACCTACTGAATATGCATATAAAATTTCATAAAAATTGGTCAGGCCGTTTCGGAGGAGTATGGTAACTGACATTGTGTCACGAGAATTTTATATATAAGATCATCATCATTATCAGCCTATTAATGTCCCCACTGCTGGGGCACAGGCCTTCCCTATGGATGGAATAGGGAGATTGGGCCATGACCCACCACGCGGGCCCAATGCGGATTGGTGGGTGCTAACGACTGCAGATGCAGCCGGACCAACGGCTTAACGTGCCTCCCGAAGCACGGAGGAGCTCGAGATAGTAAATTTTTTGTCACCCATCTAATGACCGACCACTGCGAAAGTTGCTTAATTTCAACGATCGCAGCCGAACGCGCTAACCACTTGTGCCATTGAGCTCCTCATATATATATATAAGATATACCTGTACAAGTGCGAGTCAAGGGTTCCGTAAGTGTGTAGCTATGCAACATAAACGGCAATATCTTTTTTACGTCAACTTAGAATAGTGTGATTATTTCACAGCTTCAAGAGACTGTAGATTTGAGTATAATAATCTAATATATAAAATTCTCGTGTCGCGGTGTTTGTGGTTAAACTCCTCCGAAACGGCTCGACCGATTTTCGTGAAATTTTATATGCATATTTAGTAGGTCTGAGAATCGGATGTAATCTATTTTTCATCCCCCTAAAGGTTAAGGGTAATCCACGCCTAAATGTTTTTTTTTTCAATTTTAGATATATATATTGCTTTTTAATTTTTTTATGATACATCATACAAAAATACATACATCCCTAAATTTTCAACTATTTTTTTATGGCGGTACGAAGTTCGCTGGGTCAGCTAGTAATAATATATGTTTTAAAATTCAATTGGATACCTGTACGAGTTTCCGAGATAAAGGGTCTTGGTAAACAGACAGACGGACAGAAAAGAAATTAATCTTATGAGGGTTCCGTTTTTCCTTTTTTGGTACCGCACCCTAAAAAGAGTTTAAGACATTGAATGAACTTAAAAAAAAGAAATAAAAAAAAATACACTTGCAATTATTGGTGAAACTTCAATCAAAAGCGAAGATAACCTGTAGCATAAGTACCGTTTTCTTTGCATTCTAAAGATCAGGGTCGCTCGATGCAATCAATTTACGATTACATCGAAGTGCAAATAAAATATTGCGCGGACTGTAAGTAATATAAAGTTTATGAGTATTGGATCCGTTAAGACCTTCATTATACGCACTCACGCGATACTTTAAAATCGTATCTTTATCTCTTACTTAACAGACTTACGAACCAATATCGAATTCAAATAGTTTCCGAAATGTCATTGTCAAAAGTGTATTTTTAGTTTTCGTTACGTCCTTGGTGGCGGGCGCTACTGTTTAAGTTTCCATACAAAATTTGACAATGACATTTCGGACTCGCTAAAAGGAGTAGGTAATCAATTCAATTGTCCCAAGCAGTGGTTGGGATAAAGTAATACTGGGACGTATAAAAAAGCTTTTTAAAAGCCTATTAGCAAAAAAATAAATGGCTTTTATGACTTTATTATAACACAGCGCGATACCCGTAATCTCTACTATATTTTATATAAGATTTACCCGGTTTCCAATAATGCTACAACGCAAAGAACCGATAAAAATAATTTATACAGTTTTATCGCGCCAAGGTTTGCGACAATCATAGATTTATTCAAAGACAAAAGAAACAAGGCCGCGCAACCCTTCTAATGACACGACGAATTATCTACGTTGCTTTTTCTTGCTATGATTAATTATTCTCTCTCCTATTATAATGTTTATTTGACAATCACCATAATTGGTAATTGCGAAATGATTGTAGAATAATAACTTAATTAAATACCCATCGAGTTGGCGCCATATGTTAAAACTGCTTGAGTAATGATGCATGCTGATTGTTGAAGGTTTAATCGCCAAGGTGTTGGGTGAGGTCAGCACCATTTTTATCCTTTAAACGTTTTTAATTTATTTAATCTGATTGAAATATATTATGTATTAAGATAAGAACCGGAAATCCGGAAATAAATATAGCGGGTATAGTTAGTTAATTTATACCTACCTTTTCGATTATTTTGAAGATATTTAATACCAATCACACGGCAGTTTCTGTTATTGTTATTTTCAGTATTTTTTTTTATTTTAAAGCTATTTATACACTTAGATAACTTGAACTCTTAAACATTGGTGTCGATTCTGCAGCGTTCTCTATACCAAAACTTACATTTGAGAACAGTACCCCTAGCACGCACCATTATCGAATTCGAATAGTTTGCAAACCGAAATATCCATGTAAAATTTTGTATGGAAACTTGAACAGCAGCGGCACAAAGTACATAACGAGAAATAAAAATCAGTACACATTTGACAATGACATTTCGGACTCGCAAACGATACGAATTCGATATTGGTTCGTGTTAGGGGTACAGTTCTCAAATGTAAGTTTAGGTATAGGGAACGCTGTCAGAATCGAAACCAATGTTTAATAATTCAATTTACCTATCCAAATGTATAAATTTAAATAAATAAATAAAAAAACTGAAAATAACAATAACAGAAACTGCTGTGTGATTGGTATTAAATATCTTCAACATAATCGAAAAGGGAGACTCGCAAACGATTCGAATTCGTTATTTATTCGTGCTAGGAGTACAGTTACATGCTTTAAAAAGAAAAATTATAACAATATGTTTTCTGTTTGTTACAGTTGGCGCTGCTGGTTGCCGTGTTCTGCATCGAGGCTCACGTGCGCGTGTGCCTGGTGCAGCCCATGTTACGAGCCAAACACATGAAGACGCAGATGGAGGAGGTCGCTGGCGGTGGACAAGAGGTCAGTATAATAAAAATACATGAAAGTTTGGCTAAACTGTACTTCCAGGGCCAGGGCGGTAATACTTCACACTAGGTTAGGTTAGGTTAGTGTTGTGACCATAACGCGCGAGCCGAGCGAGCAAAGCGAGCGTGCCGCGCCAGAAAAAATAAATAAAAGAGATCTTTTTTACAAAAAAAAGTTCAAGTATCACCTCTTGGACTCTGGAAGTACAGTTTTACCGAAAGTTTCAATATGCGGCTTACCATACTGATTTCTGTAACACAGGATTATCTATCTATATATATATAACTCAAAGGTGACTGACTGACATAGTGATCTATCAACGCACAGCCCAAATCACTGGACGGATCGGGCTGAAATTTGGCATGCAGGTAGATGTTATGACGTAGGCATCCGCTAAGAAAGGATTTTGAACAATTCTACCCCCAAGGGGATAAAATAGGGAATGAAAGTTTGTCAATTTTAAACCGATCGGACTGAGACTTTGCATGCAGGTGTAAGAAGAATCATAGATGAATGTCATTGTGTATAATACAAGCCTGAGAACAAAAACTGTAGTCTACATTTCAGCTCTACACCGAAGCGAAGCGAGGGCGGGTCGCTAGTTTTTTCATATTATTTTCATTTAATTATTTTTACAATATGTCTCTGAACTAGGTTATTCTTATTAAAATTTTAACGTGTATAATAATATACTGTCCGTTCTCGAGAATGCTATTTGATACAGCCAGGGCGCGGGCAGAAGTCGGAAAGAGAGCATAGAAGGATAGTAATGATAAAAAAAAGGTATACAAGAAAATAGGGAGGTGAAAAACAACATAGAGAAAAGTTAATTCACATTGGTCCCGTTAAATACTACTCGTGTTATCAGGGCCGGATTTAGAGGTCCAGAGGCCTCGGGGCAACAGAGGAGCGGAGGCCCCCTCACCCCAAATTATTTTCCAAATAAAGTAAACAATTTTTTTTCAGTCGAGTTTTTCAATAAATAATTTATTGTGAACCAAGTAGATTCCCTTAGTATTGAACAAACACATATAAATATAAATGGAAACAAGAATTATTTGAAATTAAATCTTAGAGTTAACGAACGGAACCGAAAAGATGTTTACTAGTGTTTACTAGTTGGAATTTGTATTTTTTTTTCCGAAGTCTATTGTGGGAGCCCCCCGTGTGTGGAGGCCCCGGGGCTTTCGCCCCGGTTGCCCTCCCCTAAATCCGGCAGTGCGTGTTATTATCGTGGAAATCAGAGTGTTCAATCTTTCATGTACGTACTGTTATTGAGCAATAAAATTATTATTATTATAGGGCGGCATTGCAATGCGGTATATTCAGCGTGCGATATCTAAATTGACTGAGAACATAATTGCAAAGAAATTGTGTGGAATTTATAGTTCTATATAGATAGGCCACTATAACAACTACACAATTTCTTATAAAGAACTAGGAACTTATAATTTACATAATTATATTACGCTGAGTCTGAAACATGGAGAATCCTTATTCCACTTAAAAAAAGCTCGTGTGTTTCCCAGTGGGCACTCTGGGCAAGTGCCCAGGGCTCCGCGATCGGTAGGGGCCCCCCTCAGATCAAATACAAAGTCCCTATATTTATAGTTCCTGTTTACATAATACTGGTCATAGGGGCCCCATTATCCTAATATGCCCAGGGCCTCCAATAGGTCAAAGACGGCACTGTGCACAATTACTATTTTAATTAAATAAAAAAATAATTTACTAATTTTTCGTTACTACTTCTTACAGTTTTAAGTCAGGAATCTACTTTATTTTAAATTATATGTTGACTGACACTTAAGTAACTGTCTTGCTGAATGAAACTATGTATACACACCTAGGTTTGACTAATAGACTGTCCCTAAGTAAATGTATACTTAATCTAGAATATGCAATTATAAAAAATGTTTCACGCACTGCTCCCATGCAATTATCGGTCAATGTACATAATGATTGAATAAAATTACATCATATATATACCTACTTAATTTAACTATTCTACGTTAGAACACCTTAATAACCAAATGTTAATGTGGAAAAAAGATTTCAAAGTTATTGAATGTGATTATTGATAAAATGTTTGTTTTATCACATCGCAGAGCATCGGAGTGCCGAATCGTACGCTTGATGATATTTTATCAATTTTTAAGAGCAGACGCAAGCTGAGAGATATTTGAGAAATAGGTATTTGAAAAAACTATTGTGTTGCTCATTGGCATATAGGTACGTGCGATAAGGACAACACTGAAAATTGTAAAATTCGAGGTCGTGACTCTCGACTCACGAAAATTAGATATATGTAAAAAAAATATACATAAGTAGTCATATTAGGCCTCTATGTTTTGTTTTTTTGTAGATGCTTATTGAATTTCCACACTAGACGTCCATATTTACGTTTTTCTTTTTTTTGGCATTTTTGAGGGCAAAGCAAATAGCTATGAAACACAAGTTTTCCAAAAAAGGAAGACATGTCCAATGGCATAGCACAATTAAAACTATATTTAATGTATAAAAATCATCTCTCTAGTGATGAAAACAAAGAGAAATTATATATTTCTTAGCTTTCACGCACACCGCTCTTTAAATAAAACAACATCTCTGCGTTCAAGCGTGTTCTGAATAAGATGCATTCTGTACAATCAATCTTCGTTTTGGATGCGAAACGTCAATAAATAAAAAAAAAAACAGTGCATCTATCTCGTTGAAACTTGTTTTATTTAAGGTGGAATTAGTCAAGAACGTATAATGCGACTCAATAAAGAATAGGAAAGCCAATGACCTCTATCTGTCAAATGTCGCTTGAAAAGTACAGTTTGCAACAAAAAAACATGGAACCCTTTTTTAGCAATATCCGCTAATTCAAGAATAAAAATCAAACATTTTTAATCAAACAATAACAAATATTGATAATTAATATGGGTTGATATTTTTTTTCACTTATTGAGCTTTAGCCATGAATGGTTGATAACCTAAATCGTCAACCAAATGTCACTTTAAGTTGCGTTCAGAAATTCATTTTCAAACTTTCGTTTACATAAAGGATTTGTGTTAAAAATTAAAGTTCGTATGTGACCTAGTAATAGTGCATGATTTATTCTTAACTACTCCGACGGTAATGCAGAGATGAGCGGAATTGAAGGGCTAGATTCTGATTAATGTTTTTTCTCACAGTCTTAATAAATAAATATTATTAAAAATCAGTGGGTTTTTTTTCTCAATGTTAGTAAATAAATGTTATTAAAAAAAATGGGTGCGTGTACTTATGTAGGCGCGTGAGAAGTTATCCTTCTTTGGCATCGTTTAAAATTAGTTTTTAATTGCATGCAAATAATTAATTACAATAAATTAATAAAAAGTCTGGAAAAGGACGAAGTCAATAAAGTTCAGTTTTAATTTAAAAAAATAAATAAATAATCAAAATATTCAATTAAAATCGCCACTGAATATAATTTATTAGAACATATGTGATTTGCACTTGTATGAAACTCAAACACGAATTCCGAATATACAAACTAGAAACATGTGGATAAATATTATAAATATGAATACCTATAACTGTTACTTTATTACAGAAATAAAGATGTGGTTTTGGTTCTACTACACCAATGGTCAAGAGATGGCGCGGTAGTCTCCTGAATCGCGCTTTGGTTCCGTTGTTCCAGATTAATAAATACTTTTGATATTATAAATATGAATACCTATAACTGTTACTTTATTACAAAAAATAAAGATGTGGTTTTTGGTTCTACTACACCAATGGTCAAGAGATGGCGCTGTAGTCTCCTGAATCGCGCTTTGGTTCCGTTGTTCCAGATTAATAAATACTTTTGATAGGCCTTCACGATGCAGTCGGTTAGCACCCACTAAATAGAGATTCTATTTCTATTTTGTTGGTAGATTTTCTTAATGTGCGGTAAAGACAAAAGTAATGCATGAAGTTGGTCGCTAAAGCGACCAACTTCATGCTGTTAAAATTTTGTGTTACAGTGATGCGCGCGCATCTTAAAATTTCACTCTCATCATTTTTTCATAACGCGCCTAAAGAAGTATAACTTCAAAAATCTAATGCTTTTCTTACTTAATCTTAGTAAATAAGTTTAATTAAATAAAAACTTTTTTTTGCTCACTCTACCTATTTGGTTTGAATTGACAGCTATGACATCACAATATGGCGGCCAGTCGGTCCTATTCTTAGTTGAATCGCATTATATGGAAAAATCTTTGCCCTGATCCCGTATTAATTTAAAAATGTCCTTGTTTCAGGTCGGCCGCCTAGTTCTAGGCGAGCTCGCACACTGTCCCCGCTACGTCCGCGTTCTGAGGACCTTCCGGATGTACCACTCCAGCATCGCCATGGGCACCATGATCTGTCTCGGCTGCTCGCTTTACTCCACCCTCATCTTGGTGGATTCCATGTGCCAATAAACTAATATTTATATATCTATTCAGTAGTCTTGTAATCTAAACCTCTTTTTGTACACAAAAGAGAATAAGTTATAGGTAGATTTTTTTTAATTTCATGTTATGTACAAAGTTTAGGCTGTTTTCAAAAACCCATGCGCATAGGATTTATGCAATCCGTACCATAGCTTTTGTTTTTCTATCGTCACAAAAAGTTTTGATAATGTACCTATATAGAAAAATCTGTGTTTTGTTTATTTTCCACAAACTACTTTCTGTGTTTTGTGAAATCAAACTTTATTTTAAAAGTTTGGTTTATTGAGTCGTCTCAGTCTAAATGAAATATAATAAAAACAATACATCTCGAAATATATTGACTAATTGTTTACAATTGAGCATTGTATAGCTTCGTTGTTTATTGAAGTCATTTTGAACTGACTAATAGAATGTTACTGTTATTGATTGTAAATGAACAGTATTTTTATTATAATAATCTATAGTTTTAAGTAGGCATTGGTGTCGATTCTGGCATGATTTTCTAAACCTAAACTTAAATTTGACAACAGTGGTGTCGATTCTAGCATGATTCTCTAAACCTAAACTTAAATTTGACAGCAGTATATCTTTGTCATTCTCTATACAGAATGAAAAGGAGACACTGATGTTAAATTTAGTTTTAAGTTTAGAGAATCACGCTAGAATTGGCACCAGTGTATCCTTGTCATTCTCTATACAGTATGAAAAGGAGAGACTGATATTAAATTTAGCTTTAAGTTTAGAGAATCACGCCAGAATCGACTCCACTATGTATTGAAATATTCCGCTAAAACAAAATCAGGCTGGGAAGTCTGTTTACCTCTGGTGTATTGAACTAAATATTTGATATGAATAAAAGATTATTTTATACAAGACCCACCAGATGGTAACATATCTTTTAGGATAATATTAGATAAAATTAATGAGTGATAGTGATTTATAAAAAAATATTAATCACACTAACAGCGCTGGCCGCTTTGCATGAGTTTATTAGGAAAATGGTATTATAAATTTATACCACTACTTTACTTTAAAATTTGTAGGATTAATTTTAGCTGTAAGTGTCGCCGCACACGGGCCACACGCTACAGCCACAAACGCCGCCACGAGAAGCTAGAAGCGGCTACTAAAGTGGCTGAAGCGCGCGACAGCGGCCGACTAAGGTAAGGGAGAGAGGGGTGGTGAATCGCGCGAGTGACGTGTAGCGGCGTTTTGTATCGGCGCATTAAGTGGCCGGTGCGGGCCACAAGAAGCGAGCAACAACAATTTGTAGCGTGTGGCGGCCACCGGCATACCGTGTGTGGCGAGTCCACATAAAATGTATGAAAACTACAAGAAATATGCCGGTTGCGGAGTTTTGTGGTTGTGGTCGATGGCCCGTGTGCGGCGACTCTAAGGTTTATAAATACACTCTACAAGCATTACGTTTTTGTTTACTGGCACAGCACAACGAGAACATGTTGCCAAAGTTTTGTGTTTATGACTTTTCAAATTATTTTACGTTCACATTGCGTTAAAGCAATTTACGTAGGTACTATGCAAGTGGAGCTTGTAGATAAATTTTCGGGAATTCACAATTCTTGAAATTACTATTTATTCATTACAAAATAAATTCTCGCTTTTTAATTGGTGAATGTGATGTTAATAAAATTGGTTGGTTATTTAAAACATCTTAGGTTTTAATAAGATGATTATGGCATACATAACCTTATTATTACCTACATAGCCTTACGTCAGGGTCCATTAGGTTTTTTTTATTTTATTGTGTCGCGTGCAATCAGGGCCGGTTTTAGGGTTGTGGGGGCCCAGAGGGCCATTCACCTAACGGAAATGCTTAGGAAAAAGCTATCGCTTACGATTTCGTTTTGTTAGTTCTAGCCGCCTGAGGTTTTCAAATGCCTCGCGCTCTTATTTTTTCTTTTGCATTGGTAATAACAATATTTAAAAAAATGAGCGTGAGGTATTTGAAAACCGGCAGTTCGGCAGTCAGAAATAACAAAATAAAATCGTAAGCGATAGCGTTTTCCAAAGCATTTCCGTTGGGCGAATGGCCCCCTAGAGCCACTTAAGATTTGCCTTAAATCCGGCCCTGCGTGCAATCATAATCTTACTTACCAAGCGACCGCAGCCAGCCCACCATTAAGCTGCTTGATACGTATAAACATGAAACTCGCGTTGTCTGCTCTCTAATTTCCTGCAATACTGCCATAAAGTAGTTTTAGTTTAGTTAGTAAGTGTTTCGTAGATTATAAAATGTTGAGAGAGCTATTCGACTGGCAATAATCGTAAAACTCTTCGCAGGAAGTTACGAGGTGACCAACCAAAGTTTATTCTGCAGTTGGCTACGAGAATCAGTACCTTTAGTACAAATTTGAGCTCACGAAAACTATCATAGTTTTCGTAATTGTAAATTATGTTTCCATGTCCATTTTGGTGAAAAGTGTCCAAATATACTTAAAATTTAAGAAGACGCAAATGATTTTTGATAGATTTGAACACTGGTTATTTGTATTGAAACGAAAACAAGAAAATCAACGAGTGCGAGCTCACGAAAACTATCATAGTTTTCGTAATTGTAAAACTCGTACTAAGGGTACAGTGCTCATTTTGAACAGCTCCGAATTTACTGACACTGAGAGAGCAAAAATGTTCTATTTTTAGTGATTTTTGTAGCCATTTGCTTAGTTATACAATGCGTTAACAGATTGTAGCCGGTCGTGAGATTATAACAATAGTCTATTCCATTTTGCGAGTGCTACAAATGCTGATATTAGAATTTTACGACCACGGGTTCTCTGTCACGCATTGCTAGGAATATTAATGGGATCGAAACTTATTTATTTAATCTTGTAACGTAAGAGTAATGAGGGCTATCGCGTATGAATCCGCCGCTAGAGGCGCTAGTGTAGCGTGAGGTCTCCGAAATGTCAAATGTTATTGCTTGTTGGTTGACTACGCGGGTTTATTTCTAATTAAAATAATGTTGTGAAAAATTGGTAACAATTCGGCTTAATTATGGCAAATATGAGTTATGTGGCAATGAATGTCAGTTATTAAAAATTTGAGCTTAGAAAAATGATTATGTTCCCATTTTTTCCGAATAAAATGGAACTGCGCGTCACTGTGGCATGGCCTATTATGTTTAGGATATGGTTCTTTTGTGTTAAAATACGATCTAAATGTAACCTTTGATTTCATGTGCGTATTAATAAACTTTAAAAGTTACAATTTAGGACTTCACTCAACAGTGGCGCCATCTGGTGAGGCAGAAAACGGTAGCCATCATTGATATGAGATTAAATAATTAAGCTTGGTCAAGCAGCTTACTCAAAGTTGAAAACGGGCAATCAAAGCTGAAATAGATAAATGTTTGAATAACTAGCGCTATTTATGTATGTAATTAATTTTAATTAAGTAAGTGATGATAGTAGATGTATAATCTATAAATGATCTGAATGTTATGATATGGAGAAAAGAATATAATTTATTCATGAACGTGTTGTGAAACTACACTAAAAATATAATGACTTAAAATTTATGATGTGTTCATTTATTTCGTCATCGCCCGTTAATATTTTTGGGGAACAATGCACCTGTTAAGTAACTAAGAATAGCTTAAATAAAACACTTTTAAACAGGTTTCAATCGAATGTGCTTTTTAATACTTTACACCACCTGCACCTAGAGTACTTATTGTACGTCAATAAAACCCATGGGAGACAAATTTGCAGAGATCTAAGATAAAAAAATACGTACCTATCTTCATTTTGTATTTAAATACTTTTTTCCAGTATCTTAGTATTTTGAAGATACTTTTTTTTTAACTAAAATACTTTTTTTGAATAAATTTCTTTGCATTATTTTTTCAAAACGCTTTACTTTTCTATCAACTTTGTTGACCGCGAAAAGTAGGTAAATCTAAGTTCATATGTTACCGTCTCGTTCACCTTAATGTTATTTAACGGGTGAACAAAAGAGACTGCACGTCTTAGCGACATGACAGCTGCTTTTGTCTGCTGTATTTGCTTTGCCATTAATTACAATTATTTTATTTATTTATTTATTTGCTCAAAAAAGTGACATTCTATGCCACAAAAAGCGAACATAACAATAGTCATTTTTAATCTGTTAAAAACAGGGAAAGAAAATTACATTATTATAAACATTATTATGAAAACTAGTTCATAGCAAGTTTTAAAACGATATTAACTATAAATGCTTTGAATTAAAAAACATTGATTTGGTGACTGTCAAAAAAACCAAAACCTACAAAACGGTCCGCGCGCGACTGTAGACCATAGAGTATACTAGTATATAGGGAATAGAGAGTTATCTCCACTATCAAAAGAGGAAAGTGATAAAGTGGTGCCATCTATGGAGGAGTTTTAGATCTACTAGCTTTAGATTTAAAGGTTATATAGATGCATAATGCGGAATACGCTTTTTAAACGCTGATGTTTTATTTCAAATCTAAGACTGAAATTAAACGGATCAGTCAAATTTGAAATAAATATCAGCGGTCGAGGTTATTAGGGACATAAAATTAAAACGGCAGCTTAATAGCAAAATTATAATTTTATTGAACGCTTTCGTTTAAAACATTTTAGAAAATATTTTCTAGCCTTAACTTTAAAGATATCTTCATCATCATCACCCTCTCTCTTGTTAGCTAAAATTTTATTTATTTCTTTACAATAATTAAAGATAAAGAATCTAATAGAAATTTTTATTAAATAATTTATGACATCATCTTTATGAAGCTCGCATGTGATAAAATCAAAATTTACAAACATCAAAATCATTGTTTTTAGTAGTTGGCCTATATGTTTTTTTTCAAAATTTTGTTTTAATATAGCATAATTTATGTCTTGTAAATTTGAAACGCAGTACAAGAGAGGTTGACTGGGACTGCAAAGCCATTTTTTATTTGCATACTCCCTATATTTTATGTACTCAACATCACCTTGAGCTTCCAAGTCAGTTTTGCACAGATTACACCCCTTGAAAACCTTTTGTTTTGCGTTTTTTAAAAAATAACCAGCCACATATTGTAATGCGCCAATTTGTCGGGGATCATCTTTTTCTTCAAGGGGTGTAATAGTGATATCTGGGATATTATCGAATTCACAATGCTCTTTTTCTTTGCAGCCACTTTCAGTGATGAGGATATCATTTAACATATTATAACAACTGTCTTTCTCACAGTTTGCTCCTGGAGCATGGACACTAGAGAGGCTATTTACCAATAAAGTTGTAAATGCTGCTTCAAAATGTTCCGCAGAAGGATGATTGTTTTGACAGCCATGGCTTCTAATGGACCCAAAGAAATTTTCTATTGGGTCCTGATTTAGATGTCGCATCCAAATAGAATTAACGCCGTATACACTTACTTTTTTTAATAATAATTGTATGCCCTCTAATGTCCACACCCAGTTTTTAAGGGTTGGTACATATTCAACTTTTTGTGTTCTCGTATTAATAAATTGCATAGATTTAATAATATTTTTCGATTCATTCCACACTTTTTGGTGCAGGGACGTTTGCGTCGCTGGTCCTAGAAGTGGCTTTCCAAACTTTTTTCTTTTCCCGTAACTACCATTAACGGAGTCGAAGAGTTTGTCGAAAAAAATTATTGCGTCTGCAGTATCTTTCGATTCCGGTTGGAGAATACCTTTTTCTGTAATTGAAAAAGTGATTGTTAAAAGAAGTTAAGTTTAAGAATTATTACAGGTATTAAGGCACTATTTATTTACATAAAAGTTTTCAACTGGGATAAGAGGTAGTTACATGACAAGAAAATTATTAACAAATTAATATATTCTGACATTAGACAAGATGACAATATTACTACATTAGTCAAAATGCAGAATTTGTATTATTAAAAAGCATGTGCTTTTTACAACATTCACTCTTATTTTAAACAATAATGTGGTGCTTAACATTGCTTAAATAATGCTAAATTTATAACAATACATTGTGTTTATTTACCTGCAAGATATCCCATATTTGTAGCAACAGTTTGGCTAAAGAGTTGTGTTGCATATTTAACTTTTTGCCTTGGGATTTTATTTGGGATACAATGAAAATCTGTCAATTTAGGTACCAAACGTATACCCCGGTATCCAGGATTCTCTTTATGAAGTTCCATAATGTGGGACCACTTGGCAGTTTTTGTTGCCCATTTAAGGTCCTTGGTGATTAAATTATTTCTAATACATTTTATTAGGTGAGGTGGATCATACAATGGTATCACTTCTTGATCATTCACTAAAAAAAAGTTTCCTTTCTGTTCTTCTCCTTTCCTCAATAAAGTAGCACGAGTTTCTTGCATCAAAAGTTTAATGCAGTGCATATTATTTGTTCCTTGGTCACAAACTGTTGCAACAACTATTAGACCAGCCTCTTGCAGATTACATATAACCTCTTTTAATTGTACTGCCAACTCTGGTCCTTTTGTGGCAGCTTGGGAAAAAGTGTAGCTAACAGGCTCCTTATAATTTTTTATCAAACCCCTAATCATAAAAACTTGAGCATGATCGGCAAATTCTGGTTGAACTGCTTTCCCATCAGTCACAAAACCAGTCACTCTATCTTTCCTTTCACTATAGCTTACGTGAGCTTTCAATGCCATTTCATCATAGATGACAAGGCAAAGTCTATCTTCTATTTTCATATTTTGTGTTGCCTTTTTTATTTGGGTCATTACACGTTTATTTACACCTGGTTTAATATCAGCCATACTTATCAGTTTTGTCAAAGTTTGAGGTGAAGGTAAGATAAATATCTTCCTGAAAAATCTGTAGCCTTTTGGGCTCTGTTTGAAAATTGACAGTGCCAAAATTTTTTCTTTAAGGCTAAAGCGCCTTCCTTTTACATTTTTCTTCTGTTCTCTAAACTGCATAGTTGTCAATATTCTTGCTGTGCTTGGCCAGCTGTCTAAAGCACTTGAAAGATGCGGGTGTGAGACAATATTTTGCATTGCCTTTATCTTAATTGCCTGTTTCTTATTTTTGCTGCGGCATTTACTTAATTTTACACCAATTTGTAGTAGCTTCTTGTGTAACATTTTTTCTACTTCAGAAAAAACTCTTCTCTTTCTAATAATTTTCGATACAGTCATGCGATTTTCTGAAATAAAAAATAGAAATCAATTCTCAAATCATCACTAAAAATTAAAAAAATCAAATAGATAATTAAATAAAAAAACTACACAGAATACTGAATCCAGTGTACAATGGGTAGATCCTTAGCCTATGATCTATAGAAAATTTTACTAGAAAAATTCCAGTCCATATCAGTGTCAGACAGGATTCTAGTTTTTCTAGTTAAAATTTCTTTAGATTTAAACATCTAGCAGTTAAATGCTTAAAATAAAAAAACCGGCCAAGTGCGAGTCGGACTCGCGCACCGAGGGTTCCGTACAAACATGAATTTTCAAAAATATTTTTTATTAAATGATGTAACTAAAAATTTACGGTTTTCGCAATTTTTCCTTTATCTGTACTATAAGACGTTACTTCGTACCAAATTTCAAAATGCTAAGTTCACGGGAATTACCCTGTAGGTTTTGATTCCCTTGAGTTTCGAAAATTTGCGGCATAAACGGCTGTATCTTTTGATTGCTTTGGCTTAGAAGTTTGATTTTTTTACAGCTGCAAGGGACAGTAGAAACGCGCGTTCCTGAGAAAAACGGTCTTGACAGACGGACGGACGGACAACAGAGTGATCCTATAACGGTTCCGTATTTCCTTTTGATCTACGGAACCCTATAAATATATGTTGTAAGCTAATGATCTTCTAAAACTTTGTATATATTTAATTAGCAAAATTTCACATTAGAATGCGTCAGAATCAAAATTGCAAGTAGTTCAGTCCAGTCAAAATAGAGGAACAAAGTGCTGAGTTTTCATTTATTGGGTATATACCTGAAAAGGCAAAAGCTGCAAAAAGCAGACCAACAGATCAAAGAAAGTTTGTTAAAAAATTAACTAGGACTTGCCTTGTTCATTCTTCCTTTCAATATTTTGAGAAAGTGAGTGAAGATCATTCACACCCATAGCAGTAGTTGTGGTATCAAACTCTGAAAATAAATGAAATTACAACTTTATTTACAATGAAATTCGCATGTTATATCAATGAAAAGTACTGACTAATACACCATACTAAGCAGATAATAAATAAATAAATATTTCCAACACTCCCACCAATTAGCCTAGCCCCAAAAGTAAGCACTATAAGGCTTGTGTTATGGGATACTAGGGTAACGGATAGAATATTTATACTGTACATATATAAGTATATTTTTATAGAAATACATATTAAACATCCATGACTGGAGTACAAATGCCCACCAGGATTTGAACCCGTGACCTCTCAAGCCGGCCACACCATGAAACCGGGCGTACAAACCACTCTGCCACGAAGGTCGTTAATTTAATACAAAGCAGATGTCTTAAGCATTGTCTGATAAAACACACAACTTCATATTTAAGTTACACATTTAGTAAACAATTTCATAAAAATAATTGCAGATGGTTGAACTATTTATATAAGAGACCTTTAATACATACTTATGTTAATTTTACACAGGAAAATAAATGTTTCATCTTTGGCCGACTTTATTACTGCATTGGCACTACATAAAGTTATTTCAATTGGAGGATCTATTAGATTGTTTTATGCTCTTCAGTGTCAAGTATTTGAGGTTTTGAAACAAAAGAGGAAATATTTGTTTTATGTCTACAATCATCATCCATATTTTATATGATTTATAGTTTTGGATGTGCTTATCGTAGCCTTCAATTTAATATCTAAATTTTATGGCAGGCATCTAAAAGTACACAGATAAAATACAAACTTAAATGCAGATATTGCTTTCTCTATGCTACAAACAAAATAAACAGAACTGTCAAAAACGAACTCAATGTTAATATACAGGTGTCTTTAAAGATATTTTTCAATATGTTTTTTCATTGTAAAAGAAGAAATAATACATATTATAAATTTAAAGTTGTTTTAAATTTAAATCAACATTTGCTGATGGTACTATAGCTAACCGAGCATTAAATGGCAACTCAGATCTATCAATAACAAAAAAATCTATAGTAAAATAGTTGAATTAAGAACATACTTCTTTCTGATTTAAAGTTGGTTCAAAAAATTGTATACATTTTTAAAAAAAAGGTCATAAATAGTTAATCAAAGTGACATGTAAGCTTTGTTATTTATATGTAAGCCAAACTTCTCATTTAAATTACTTCATACAATAAATAAATAAAACTTATTATTATGTTATTCAAAGATTTTTGTTAGGAAGACCTAGTATAATACAATTATTACATATCACCATAAATTTTAATAGTTAAAATAATTATACCTGACTTTCTCCTACATTCAGCAACTTCCATGATTGATTGAGTGGGTGTTTGTGGAGCAACTGATCCCAAATGGAGCATCGAGGGCATCAGTCCTAAAAATATAACCATGTCAAATATAAATGTGACTGATCTAAGATAAAATGGATTTATATTTATAATAAAAATACAAAATAATGAATTTTGCTTTTAAAATCAAACTTGTAAGATTTAATAAAAAATTTGGTTGATTTGTTTTTATGCTAAAAGTGCATTTGTTGAATTGATAGCAAATATAATGAAAGTATTTAAATGCATTATGGTATAATTAAATTATTGAAACCCACCTTTAGATGTTGAAGCTTCTGGTATATTTTGAATTGAGGTCAGGGCTCGTCTTTCAGTGAAAGTGGAAAACTGTGATAATAAACCTGCAATTTTAATATATCTGTAAGTTTTATGTTGTATTTTCTTTTTGATAAAAGTGTTAATATGAATTCTGCATTATTTTCATTACAAGACTTACCAGGCATAAATTTTGTGGGTATTGCTATATTACTGAGAAAGTTGTTACGGCACCAAAACTTGTCTTCAAAATGTTTACGGCATACTCGACGATATTTAAATATATGGTCATTGGTGAGTCCCAAGATTTTGCCGCCAATAGAATAGACCCAAGTATTGAATCGTTCTTTGTCAATTGCAGGATTAGGAAATTTATGTAAAACCTCCTTATTCTCTGTAATATAAGCAGGAATGCCAATAAGTATAATGTTATCTAAATACTAAATATAGTTATCTATAGTGATCTCATTGCCATATTTGAATAATGGCCAGTTTCAATAATCAACCTCCAGCAAAAGGTTAGGATAATCTTGTTCTCGGTATCATGGCAACAGTTATTATTATAATCTAAATTATAAAAATATAAAGGCAACAGAGCTTAATAGGCATATCGCACAGACCTCGATTTAAGTAAACAACTCCATGTGCAAAAAAATTGTATGAAAAACGAGTGTATCATATTTCGATGGCCAATTAAGTGGTGGAAAAGCATGAGCACCGGCAAACCGTTTCTAAGTTATCGTTTTTACAGCTTATTAAGGCACAATCAGACAATGAAAATAATTGCGATTGGCAAATGTATCGAGAACAATGATAAAAAGAAATAATATAGCAGAAGCAGCAACAGCAGAAAGGAATACTTTTCGTCTCCCTTTAGGCATGGTTTTAGCACGCGCAGTACATATTTCGATTTGTATCTGCCTTGGAGTTTGATTATTAAAACTGGCCGTAAGCACCTGCTACGAATAAAAGATATTGTTTTTACCTGTACTGAATGTACAACCAGGAACACAGCACACTTTATTAGAAGACATTTCAAAAATATCTGCCTCACAACAATGAGTAAGAGTCCTGTCTCAGTTTGTTTATGTTTACGATCGCTAAAAGCACAGAAGTTAACACGGCCGGAGGAACCGAAGCTCGACTCAACGGACTTAAGCGGAAAAGCACTTTTGTAAATGATTGTAAACTTCAAAACACACGAAACACCGAGAGTTCTACGTACAAAAAACGGCCATTTGCATGCATTTTGAAATTCATTGCTGTCAAAGTCAAAATCAATCTAAAATAGCGCCATCTAGCGGTACTATGTTTTACTAAGAGAAAAAAATGTTCACCTATACTGCCCCCTACGACGGGGCGTCTTCAACTTTAGTATTATAATCCTATTAAATTAAAAATCACTCTCAAATACGCCCAATCAAAGACTATTGTAACCTTCTTGATTTTTTAAGCCTATGTTAGATGATTTCCTAATGCATAGTTAGAAGATTGTATACCCTGCTGTAGACGAAGTACCTAGTGCTTACGCGATGTTAAGCACTACTTGATCCGGACACATTTGAGCGCTCGTGGTGCATCTAATCTGAGAGTTATTAATATTGTTGGCAAAATGCCTAATTAGTCAAAAATCTTCATAAAAGTTGCATACGAGTTTGTTTTTATTCATTTTGCTGTTGTTATAAGAAATCAATGATTCGATTCAAATGTTTGAAGAATTTATATTTTATTAATGTTAAAATCCTACCCTGACCTAATCCCCTACCCCGTGGAGCCTTAGAACCTTTGGGTACGGCCACAGTGCACTCAGATTCAGATTCAGACTCAGAAAACAAGCGCGAGAAATAGGGTGCGGGTACGGCCAGAGTGCACTCAGATTCAGATTCAGACTCAGAAAACAAGCGCGAGAAATAGGGTGCGGGTACGGCCAGAGTGCACTCAGATTCAGATTCAGACTCAGAAAACAAGCGCGAGAAATAGGGTGCGGGTACGGCCAGAGTGCACTCAGATTCAGATTCAGACTCAGAAAACAAGCGCGAGAAATAAACAATGTAGTTAAAGCAGGGTGGCCATAGTGGCAGCAGGCAACCTGCTTAAACTACACTGTATCGCGCTTGTTTTCTGAGTCTGAATCTGAATCTGAGTGCACTCTGGCCGTACCCTTACTCACATACAAAAACACAATACGGTAGAGCAGCTATACTCTAAGTGTGTTCCGCGGAACCCTAGGGTTCCGTGATACCTCTGTCGGGGTTCCGCAAGAATTTAGAAATAAAAAAATCAAAACACCTCTCTCTGGTCGCTCCGCGGCTGTGCGGACTCCGCGGCCGCGCGGAGACAAAACGCTATGAATGTTATTTATTTATTTATTTGTATTTGTATAAGCTTGTGTTACATTAGCTGGTACAATATCTCATAAGTTTGGTCTCAACAATTTTATACTTGTACAACGCGTTCGCTCTAAGTTTGCCGGTCTGTGGAATGCGCGTACCCTCCCCCACGTGACAACAAAACTTATAATGTGTCATAGTTTTACCCAAATATCTAACGTACACAATTTTTATTGTTACAATTAAATAAAAAATTTCGAACGTCATACACTCATACCTATCGCCAGCGGCAAACTTAAAACGAGCGGGTAGTATACTTGTAAGCGCTCAGTCTCTTTGATAAAAGCCGCCTCTGAATTAGACGCTATAGTTGTCAACTAGCGACTTTCGTCTCTAACTTCAAAGGATAAAGTCGATATTGTTTACAACGCTATTTTTAAATTTCTGTTTTTATTTTTGCTTTTTGTTTATCAAAGGTGCCGACTCGAGTATTTTCGAGAATATTTGAGATCGAGTCTAGGACTAAGTATAAAAGCGGCGATCGCGCGTTGGCGTCGTCAGTTGATGATTAGCGTTCGGAGCGATAAGTTACTACCTACTTACAAGCTCGCTAGCGAGAAACTGGTGTTCATTGTTTTACTGCCTGCTGTATTCTGTTGTCTCAGTTTTATACATTTCTTCCCTGTAGGTTCTAAATTTAGTCTCTTATACGCAGTAACGATTGTGCATTATTTAAACCCCACTATCCTGACTTGTAACATTATAAATAAAGAAGAATGGAACGTTGGCTTAAAGGTGTTAAACGTGTTCCAACAACATCTTCTAATGACGCTGAATGTTCAAAAGCAATGCGCGCGGAGAATTTAGCAATCACCGATCCAGAAGATGATGCCACGAGTGCCACGACGTCAAGCTCGACGGTTTCAAAGACGAAAAAAAGGAAGTATGATGAATCTTATATCAGTTTCGGATTTGTTGATTCCAACGGCTCACCTCTCTGCATGCTCTGTAGTAAACTGCTTCCTAATAGTTCCATGGCACCTGCCAAATTGCGTCGACATTTAGAAACCGTACACCCCGAGACTAAAGACAAGAATAAAGAATTTTTTGTTCGCAAAAAAGATCAGTTATTAGAAAGTCAAAAAAATATGATGCATGTAACACAAACTACCAACGAAAAGGCCACGGAGGCATCATACTTAGTTAGCTATCGCATTGCACAAGCAGGTGAAGCGCACACTATCGCTGAGAAATTAATAAAACCATGTGTATTAGACATAACAAAATGTATGCTTGATGAAAAATCTGCAAAGCATCTTTCTACTGTTCCGCTATCAAACGATACTGTTTCACGACGAATCCATGATCTGGCAAGCTACGTCAAACAAGAACTAGTTACACGTCTACAAAATACACGATTCGCTTTGCAAATGGACGAGTCGACTGATGTCGCTGGTTTGGCTATCCTGCTGGTTATTGTGAGATATCCATATAAAAGTTCTTTTGAAGAAGACATGCTTATGTGTTCATCGCTGCTTACAAACACTACCGGGGAAGAAATTTTTAATAAAATAAATATATTTTTTGAAGAACATAATCTCAGTTGGAACAATTGCATTGACATTTGTACAGATGGGGCCAAGGCGATGACAGGTAAAACAGCAGGAGCAGTGTCACGAATGAAAAATAAAGCGCCTAATTGTAGTTCCAGTCATTGTATTCTGCATAGACAAGCACTTGCGATGAAGCAAATGCCGTCTAATCTAAAATTAGTTATGGATGAAGCGGTAAAAATAATTAATTTTATCAAATCACGACCACTACAATCCCGATTGTTCTCATTATTGTGTGAAGATTATGGCAGCAAACATAAAACACTGCTGCTCCATACAGAAGTGCGATGGCTGTCTCGGGGAAAAACTTTAACAAGGCTATTTGAACTTAGAGCCGAGTTACAAATGTTTCTTTCAGCAGATACTTCTTTTAATTTGAAGGACCGTTTGTATGATAAAACTTGGTTGTTCCGATTGTCTTTTATGGCGGATATCTTTCAAAAACTTAACGAATTAAATTTATCATTGCAAGGTAAACAGACAACAGTGTTTCAGGCCTATAATAAAATAACTACTTTTAAAAGAAAATTAGATTTTTGGATCATTTGCATTGGTAAGAAAGAAATAGAAAGTTTTACGTTACTCACTGAGTTTGTTAGCGAAAACGACTCAGAAATGTTTGAAGATAATGTGTTTGAAGAATTGGTCCAATATCTCAGTTCGATGCGCGCATCTTTTGAAAAGTATTTTCCCGAAGAACACAATACAAAAATTAAAGTGAACTCCTGGATTCATAATCCTTTTTTACCCAACTTGGAAAAGCCTGAAAACATGTCAAATGAGATATATGAATCTCTTTTAGAAATGTCATCAGACACAAGTATGGAGTCATTGTTCAAAACGACGCCTCTTAATGATTTTTGGTGCAGAATCCAAGATGAATATGCAATGCTTGGCCAAATGGCTCTGGATATTCTTCTCCCGTTCCCAACTACATATTTGTGCGAAACAGGATTCTCTACCTACGCAGCCACGAAAACAAAATATCGCAATAGACTGGACGCCGAAGCTGATATGAGACTCCAACTTTCTTCCATCAAACCTGATATCAAGCAATTGATGAAAAATAAAAAACAGTTTCATACCTCCCACTAGTTAGATTTTTTCTTTTTTAATGTTTTCTATTATTGTCCTTACCAAGTGGTGAAGTAAATAATAATTAGTAACGGATACATTGTACTTTTATTATGCTGATTAATATAGAATACACTTATAAAAATAATTGTTTTATTGTAGGGTTCCATCAAGTATTTTGCTTCCCAAAAGGGTTCCGTCATTTAAAAAGTTTGAGAACCACTGCGGTAGAGTATAAAGTCAACCTTATGTATGTGTAGCTAATCTGTGATCAGCTCATATAATCTATGGTGCAGTAGTCTGTGTGCAATGTTAATGGTTTGATAGATGTAAAATTAATAGTGGAATTAAACCGGTGATTACTATTGAATGGTTGTTATTAATCAAGGAACCCAACAAATACCACCAAAAAGGTAGTGTTATTTTACTGTGGTCTCCTGTAAGGTGGAGGTTACTCCCCAGACAGGCGCTCTCATTTGAGCGGAGCGGATGAATTTCATCAAATTCAGACTTCATCAAAACCAATAATTGGTTTTTACAACAACATTTTTTTTTTATTTAAACAAACAAAATTGTATTGCATTGTAATACAATTTACTTACTGATATAAACCTTTAAACCAATAAAAATATGCTTTCTTCCAAAAAGTTAGAAAATACGTACTTTCTTGTGTTTAGTATTTCAAATAGTTTTTCCAAAGGTCTTGTATCTGTTATATAAATACTTGACTACCTAGTATCTTGTATTTTAATTTTGCTGAATTTCTTTTGCATTTCTCGCTTTCATCTAAAGAGAAGTGGGTGTGGCTGAAAATCAGCGCTGCCCGAGCCATTCTGTAACAAAGAAGTTTATGCTAAGCCACATCCATTTGCTTTTCACGCTGTCTTATCGCATTGTAAAATATGTATTGATTGCTATGTAATACTGTGAGAGCAATAAAAATATTTTTATTCTATTTTGTATTTAAAATACTTTTTGTAGGATATCTATATCTCTGCAAAGTTTTATGGAAATTCCTTTGGGTAAGAATTGGAAACAAAAACGTCATAGAGACTATGATGAAAAAGTGTTTTATAATGAGTTGTAACAAAAAATAAAATAAAAATCTCTCACTTTTATGAAGAAAATCTACAGCGTAACTGCGGCTTGGATAGTACGGTACAAGAATGTAGCCAATCGTCATAATTCTATACTTAATAAAGTTAAATAAGTATCAGTTTTTGGCGGGATTGTATCGAATGCGGTTGGCGTGTTATTTTAATTAGTTCATAGTAGATATTGTGATATAAAACTGGTGTGATTTTGTGTTACAACCATCTGCGCAACTGAAGAATTAGTGAAATCTTTGAAATAAAGTGATCAAGTGGACGTTTGAACTTTATTGTAGTATTGACTATCTCACAAAAGCTTAATCTAAAAAGCTGACATTTCATGCCAAATATTCCAAGCAACATTAGAATGAGTCACACCCGCATTCTAATGTGAAAAAAAATAAAACTTAAAACTAGGCTGTATGGGCATTGTTTCCTTTGCCTTCTCTGAAAGGGGAGAATGTTAAATAAAAAAATGTCAATGTCATGCAATTGTCATGTAAAATGACCTTACGTGGTTTTTTGTTATTTGTGATTAGAAATTTTTATGAAATACAATGCAATTTAAATTGGACACAGTGATTACACAGAATTTGTTGCTAAGCAGACATACAGTCGTACAAAATAATCATGATATTTGTAGGTAGAATCAGTGATTCAAAAAAGATGAAAAGTGATGCAGTTACAATTAGAACTAATTTAATCTCAAAAATGATTGTCGACAGATGTAAAACAGTGCTTATATTATCAAGTATAGTGTGTACGTTAGCTGTAGTTATATCTTTGCACAAATTACTAAGTTACGATGTAAAGTTCACGAAACCATTCTCACCAATACCAGCTGGTCTTTACGGTAATCACTTAGAAAGTCTAGATCAATATCCTCTTCCTTCCGCCCCCAAGAGTCCTGATAAAGCCCGAGATGCTGAAGCCGTTGTATCGCTAAATGCAGCTTTAGAGATGAAGAAACATGGCAAATCTGACAAGGCATTAAAACTGTTTCAACATGCATTTGCTTTATCCCCTAAACATGCCGACATCCTAAATCACTATGGGGAATTTTTAGAAGATACTAAGAAAGATGTGCTTAAAGCAAATCAATTATACACACTGGCGTTAACAAACTATCCAGATCATACTGGAGCTCTAATGAATAGACAACGCACAGCAAGTATTGTAGAGAATTTAGATAGAGAAATGTTAAGAAAGATTGATGAAAAAAGGGATGCTCTCCTATCAATACCAGAAAATAACTCCGCCTTACGCAGAGCCAAAAAGGAGGCTTACTTTCAACATATATACCACACAGTCGGTATAGAAGGAAACACAATGACGTTACAACAAACCAGAAGTATACTGGAGACGAGAATTGCTGTGGCTGGGAAGAGTGTCGATGAGCACAATGAGATTTTGGGGCTGGATGCAGCTATGAAATATATAAATTCTACTTTATTGTATCAAATGCGGGATATCACAATGGGTGATATCTTGGAAATACATAAGAGAGTGCTGGGTCACGTGGACCCCGTGGAAGGAGGCCACTTCAGGAGAACTCAGGTGTATGTGGGGGGACACGTACCACCAGGCCCTTCAGAAATTCAGAGGCTTATGGTACAGTTTCTGGAATGGTTGAATTCTGAAGATGCATTAGAATTACATCCTGTAAGGTAAATAGATTGTTCATTTAAAGAAATATCTTCTAGAAAAAATAATTGTCTCTGGTAGGCAGAAGTTAATTTTTTCCCAGTAAAAATATTTTTATATATAAAAATGTATTTGTTGAGCTCATAAATAAATATCATCTTTTACTATGCATACCTAATCGTATTTACATTGCCATAAATTCTTGTATTTGTATTTATAGAAACTGCTTGATTTACAAACCTAAAGAAAAATTTACTAGCCAAAAATTTGAATTAAGCATTTTGTAAGGTATAAATATAGTGATGACATAAAGTTAGGTTAAAGTTTTGTAGAAACGCTGGAGGTAATTGCCATCACCTTCAGAGTTTCTACATAACTTTCTTAACTTCCTGTCACCGGTGCTAAAAGTCACAGTATTTATTAATTGAAGCAACAACCGTAAATCCGAGGTCACAATTCAGATATGCGGCTCTGGCCCACTACAAGCTGGTGCACATCCACCCGTTCATTGACGGCAACGGGCGCACGTCGCGGCTGCTGATGAACCTGCTGCTCATGCAGGCCGGCTACCCGCCCGTCATTATCGTCAAGCAGCACCGACACCTCTACTACCAGCATCTGCAGACCGCCAACGAGGGTGACGTCAGACCTTTTGTCAGGTACACAGGTCACAGATTAGACTACAAAGGTTTAATACTGTAAACTAGAGGAACTTGGTGCTTCGGAAGGCACCTGCAGGCTGCATCTGTCGTCGTTAGCATTCACAAAGTTAGCTCTGGGCCCATCTCCCCATTCTATCGATAGGGAAAGTATGTGCCCCAGCAGTGGGGATATTAAAAGGCTGATGGAGGAAAAAAGAATTTTAAAATAAATAAATAAAATAAAATAAAAATAGCCTTTCTTCTCTGATATAGTTATACTACTTACTAACTAGCCGTATTACTAATTTCCTATTGCTACAGTTTCATTTAATTTTACATTGCTTACACTAATAAAAGAAAATTGGTAGCACCAGCACTATTTTAATCAGGTTGTCCTCCTCGGACAAAGACAAAAAGAATGTTAGGTAATCTTAAAATTATGGGATATTGTCTTTGTTCAGTCACAGACACCCACTGCTAAGTAAAAGCAAATCTTTAAAAAAAACTGCTCCGACCAAAAAATCACATCCTTGTTATATTGAAAATGGTAAAGAATAAAATTTAATTAATTTAATTAACGGTTATAATTCCAGATTCATAGCCCAGTGCACGGAGCGCACTCTGAACCTGTACCTATGGGCTACAAGCGAGTACTCTCACATGGTGCCTGCTATCGGAGAACCTCACATCCTCACTGGAGAAGACTTGGAAGAAGACCTGCTCTGACCGCTCACCACGCTCAAGTAAACATATCTTCAATATTACAATAAGGTGCTGTTCTAATGAAACTGGAATACACGAAATTTGTAGCCCTTCATTTTTTTCCTAGGAACATTTTATAGTCATAATCAACCCGAATGTCAATTAGGATCCAAGCGCGTGCTTTGATAAATTAAAATTTTAATAAGACCATTCCTAACAAGTCTACAGGGAAGATAATACCTCCGAGCTTAAGAGAGGTGTGAGCTCAATGACCATTACGCGAACACAGTTTTGGAAAAAAGTATAATCATCAGCTAAGCTTCCGTACTAATTAATTGTTTTACCATGCATAATATTATTATAGTCTATACCACTTAAACGTTTGTTATATAAGACAGGTAATCGAGTCAGAATTGCATTTGCTTCATACAAAATAACATGTGGTGAAGTAGGGAATAACGGGGTAATTCTAGTACGACATTTTGGGGTCTTTAAAAGCTTTTATCTGCATTATTGTATACAGATAATGTATTATCTATTGCATGTTTCTTGAGCGAGAAAATAGCCGATAGTTAGTCGCTTCCTCGCCGGCAGTGGGACCACTGCCTAAGAGTCCAAAGTCGTCATATCGAAGATGTTTATGAAGAGGTAGGTCGGTAAAGTTTTTGGGGGAATGTCAGAGGCTACATGCGAATTATATGTTGGCATCTCAAGCCAAATCATATGTTATGGCAGCCCTTTTACATCAGGCAGGCTATATTGTGCTTATTTGCATTACTTAAATTGCTTTTAACAGTAACACTAAAACGTAATGCGTTATTTTCTAAAAAATCGTTTTAATGTATTTTGACATAAACAAGCAACTGGAATCTTTGTTGGAACTTAATAGGTATGTTTGTATTTATTTATTTCAGAAAAGAATCTATTGCTTAATTATGTTGTTTGAAATGTTTGTAATGTTGTGCTGCGCAAAAGAGTCAGTCGAATCACGTGTTTCTTGATTCAAATGTGTTGTTATATGTTTAAATGTTTTGTATAAAAATATGTTGTTGTCAAAATTAATGTTGTGATAACAACAAATCATGTTTTATTTGTAGGTATTTACATAAAAATATGAAATACCTATTTTAGAGGATACGTATTTAAGAATAGGATTAGAGATAATTTCACACGTAAAGTGAATAAGCGATTACTTGCGATTATCTAAACGGCCCTATTTAATGATTAAAAAACTGTTTTCGTGCGTAGGAAAGTCGACACATGACCATTTGAACTTAGCCTCTAAAACTTCAATGTCTGATTAATAGGGGTGATGACGGGGTACAGTAAACGAAATTCTATTTAGTCCGTCAGTTAGATGATCAAAAAATAATGGACACGTATTTTTTCTTTGGGCAATCAACCAAAAAATGACAAAGTTATAGCGCATCAAAGTTTGGGAGTAGGGGCTCGTGACGTCACTTTTTAGTGAATTTTCACTTATAAGTGTACTAAAACGTGACGTCATGCGACTTTTCAAATCAATATATCTCTGCAATGTTTATATTATGTGAAAAAAGAAAAAATACGTGTCCAATACTTCTTGATAATCTACCCTATTCATGAAAACAATTGTATTAATGATAATTTTAATATTTTTATGCATATACTCATACCCTTCATACGAGAGATTACTTCAGTTTAGTATTCTTCAATGCTCGCAAAACTAATCTGGCAGCTCGTTGCAAAGGGCAAAAATTTTTTGGTATATTATAATTTTTTAATTTAAAAAAAATCTGTTATTTTTCCAAAAAAATTATAGATGCTTGTGACAATCAATCGTCGCAAGGGAAATTTGTCATAGTTTACTGCGCGACTGCCTAGCTTTATGATAAATCATAAGCATTTGAATATGTTCCTTTTAAAAACCCAAGACTTATGAAAAATCTTCATACGCACACCGAAGTGTGATATTAATGGGAAATAATTAAATGAAAAAATCAGATCACTTAAAAATACAATTGGTATGTATGTCCGGGCGAGGCGAACGGGAGTTGAGTGGGGGATATAAGCAAGAGAAAGCATTTTCTTTCTCCCTGTCTCTTATACCTAGTAAATTAAATATGTACATACATGTATATATTGTACACATATATATATATTGTACACATATATATATATATATATAGAATGGTCCAATTAGGGACGTCAAAGACCTGGGGGTATCCGAAAATACCCCTCGTATGTTCCGCGATTTTTCTTTGTTTTCGAGTTATAATTTCTTTTGTGTATTTTTAATGATTTCTGCCAGCGAGGTTTCAAAAATTCAATCTTTTTTTTGTAGTAGGTATTTTGCAGTCTTTTTTCTTACTTTCAAGCCTTTTTGAGTAACTTTGAGTAATTTCAGGAAGTTGAGTTATTTTTTTTACTAAAACAACACTCTAAACAATTATGTCACAATAAAAAAGAATGCAAAATACCTACTACGAAAAAAAGATTGAATTTTTGAAACTTCGCTGGCAGAATTCATTAAAAATACACAAATAAAAATATAACTCGAAAACTAAGAAAAATCGCGGAATATACATGGGGTATTTTTAGATACCCCCAGCTGCGAGTAATCTAAAAAAAAATTGTTAACGTCACTAATTGGACCATCCTGTATATATATAGATGGAGCTAAAAAAGTTTCAATTCAGTCGTGTGGTCGTAAGCACACTCGTTCTTTTATATCCTAAAGGTTACATTACCAATTGAGTTTGTTGAGCATCATTTAAATTTGTGTGTATTGATTGAATTTGTATGTTAAGTTAATATTATTATAAAACACCGAACACACAATAATTGAAATATTTATTTATACAGGTAGTATAGTACTATATTGTAAATATTTAATTACATAAAGCTTGCAGGCAAGCTACTATATCTTTACTTATTGTACTTAAGTTATGTAAATTGTATCATATTATATTTTTATTTTAAGAATTTAACTGCTTGATGTTTAAGAACAAGCGCACATTGAGCCGCCAATAGTCTTAATGTGCACCTGCTCGAAATCTTAATAAAATTTTACTAGAAAAAAAAACATCGACATTATTTTGTATAAGTAATATGCAGAAAAGTACATATTGCGATAGGAACTAAATATGGCATTATGATAAAATAAAATATTAGGATTTTTTGCTAGATAATGATGACTGTTGATTTAATAAACATTTATTTTCATTAAATACAAAAATCAAAAAAAAAACAAATTCGTATCAATACCAAACTTTGACGTTTTACAGATTGCTGGGTTTGATTGCCAAATAAAAATCTTAATGTTAGTTCCGTTTTTCGCCACGCCCATTCTATTTCCGCACAGACTATACTTTTAAGTTAACAGCCATTAAATTTAATTTACGGCTCTTAATGTTGCCGTTTTAGTGTTCGTAAAAGTAGAACTTCTTTTCAATAACATTTATTCAACTGCCAGTGTGCTTATGATAAAAAGTTTAACCAAAGACATAATATCGTATTGTAAATTTTATTACTTAATAAGAATTAGCGAAATTTATTTTATCTATAACTTATACAAGTATATTTGTGGGATGTTCGGGGATCTGTGATATTCACTAATTTGGTTAATTCTTTTTAAATTATTTTGCTTGTTGTAAAACTTGTAAATTTGTATTCTTATCTACTACTTATGTAAAAAAAACTTTCTTTTAGGTTAAAAAAAATAATACATACATTATTTATAATTTTTTAATATTTTATGTATAAATCACGTATATTTAAAGTTAGTGTCATTTTTGTTCATATTATAGTCACATATCCTATAAAATCGTAATTTGAGTGATTTATTTAAAGCATTCCTTATAAAAAAAAACAGTTAATTGTGGAGGCATGTAAACTTTTGAAAATAAATTAAATCTGGAAAATTATTATTCAAACCATTAGAACCTTATGGCCTGCGCAGACAAAAAATCCTGTATCGTGAATAAAAAATCCGCCGTGTACTTGCCACGGCGTGCAAACAATGTTTGCCAAACATTTCTTGCTCGAAAATTTAGCGAAGCGCACGTTTAGGAATCAAATTAATATTCACAGATAACTTTGTGTTGTTATCATAAAGTTTAAGAAAAAGAGAGGGGTTTTGGCGGGATTTTGTCGTGTGCAGTTGGCGTCTTATTTTATTTACTTATTCTTAAATTCGTTCATAGTGGATATTGTGAAATAAAATTAAGGTAATTTTGTGTTACAACCGTCTGTGCAACTGAAGAATTAGTGGAATCTTTAAAATATACGCTATTCTGATAAAGTAGACGTGAGAACTTTATTGTAGTGTTGACTACCTCACAGAAGCTTATGGAAAAAGCCAACTCGATTAATTTTGTGCCAAGCACTCCAAGAAACATTAGAATGCGTCACACCGACGTTCTAATGTTAAAAAAAATGAATAGAACTAGACTAGGCATTTTTTCCTTTGCCTTCCCTGAAATGGGAGAATTAAAAAAAAAAAGAAAATACTGGGTCCATCTCTTTATAATCTGTAGGAAGAAAATTCGCTGTCTGCGTTGCTGCGCCTATTCGCGCGAGTTTTTCTTACCGGGGACTTCCCGTACTTTTTTGTCAAGTCCGATTTCTCGGCGTCCTAGGGACATTTTGTACTTACGGTTCGTTAAATCCTTCGCGAGCGTTACTCGATACTGTTGTTAGCGGTTTATTTTAACGAACATAAAGTCCGCGGCAAAAGTCCTTATAATCTGCTCAGGTCTTTATGGCTCATAATCAAAAATATTTCTTTCATACAAAATCGATGTTTAAGCTCAGATTACGAAACAAAAGGCAGGTGGAAGGCACGGAAGTGCGGCCGCCTAAGCAAATACGAATTCAAAAGCGAATACAAACTGGTGTCAGTCAGCTACAACGCGTGGTGTTGTAAATACGTCCCGTGAATTTGTTTCTTAGGTTTTCACGCACACCACGCATTAAATAAAACAAGTTTCAACGGTATAAATGCACTGATTTTATTTATGTATTGACGTTTCGCATCGTGGAAAGGATGTCCAGATATATATGTCGTCTGAATAATGTGAGGAAAGGTCTCCCAATTTTGAAACTGGTGGTAATTTTATGGTCAACTCATACCGAAAGAGCGGCGAAAGGCTGCGAAGCGCAGCGACCCGCTCGGTAGAGAGGAATTCGTCGGAATTTCTCATGCGATAATAAGTATTATAGTAATGAAAATAAAGTTAAAATTGATATGACACTGAAACTGCGCTCCGCTTCGCTGCGCTTCGACGCTCTTTTGGTGTGAGTTGAGCCTTACGGTAGTTGGGGTCAAATAAAAAAACTCAAAATTACAAAAAATAAATAAATAAAGTAATTTTTATTATTTTTAAAGCATGTAACTGCTTGATGTTTAAATCTAAAGAAAATATAACTAGAAAAAATTCCACGCGGACCAGGCAGCAGACGGGACTCGAACCCGCACCCTTCGCAATCCGGGCGAATGCACTGACCAATTATGCTACCGCGGCCCTCGCGGACCGCGTCGAAATTCTTTCTAGCTATTCTTAAGCTGCAAGGCAGCGCCATCTCTTCGCAGAGTCCCGTCTGCTGCCTGGTCCGCGTGGATTTTTTCTAGTTATATTTTCTTTAGATTTAAACATCAAGCAGTTACATGCTTTAAAAATAATAAAAATTATAACTATAATTGCTATTTCTCCTTTCAAATGTTTAATACTTGTAAAAGTATTCATTTGACATTGTGGGTTTACCTATAATGCGAAGAGATGGCGCTGCCTTGCAGCTTAAGAATAGCTAGAAAGAATTTCGACGCGGTCCGTGAGGGCCGCGGTAGCATAATTGGTCAGTGCATTCGCCCGGATTGCGAAGGGTTCGAGTCCCGTCTGCTGCCTGGTCCGCGTGGAATTTTTTCTAGTTATATTTTCTTTAGATTTAAACATGAAGTAAGTAATCCAAACTTATTCTTCGTTTATGTTAATGCGTCATGTTAACTTGAACAGTATTATTTATGTCCCACGTCTTTGTATATAAGTTGCGTCTTCCAGTTTGCAGAGCATGTAATATTGTGTTCTTTTCACGATACCAGTACAAATGTATTTTACTAATAAAAACTATCTACCCTTCTTATTGTGTTGTTTTATTGTATAAAGAAAACGGTACCCTTAGCATACCAACCATTATCGAATTCGAATAGTTTGCGAGTCCGAAATGTCATTGTCAAATAGAACCATAACGTACGTAAAGAGAACTAAAAATCAGTACACATTTCAATCAGTACACATTTCAAAAATCAGTACTCGCAAATATCGAATTCGTATCGTTTGCGAGTCCGAAATGTCATTGTCAAATGTGTACTGATTTTTAGTTCCCGTTACGTACTTTGTGGCGCTGCTGTTCAAGTTTCCATAGAAAATTTGACATTGACATTTCGGTTTGCAAACTATTGGAATTCGATAATGGTTATTGCTAGGGGTACGGTTGTTTGCAGTGAAACTCGAAAGTTATGAAAAACCTAAGATCAGAAATAACATCCAACATTTTCATTTGTCTCTCAAACACACATTAAAAGATAACAGTGATACACGGTGCTTTAATAAGCTTTGCCGTATTTATTAGGAACCTATGGACCTATTGGAGACCCTGGGCATATTAGGATATTGTGGCCCCTACGACCCCCGTTTGGTGATTTAACAGGAACTAGGGACTTTGTATTTGACCTGCGGGGGCCCATATCGATCGCGGGGCCCTAGGCACTTGCCCAAAGTGCCTACTAGGACTGCCTACTGCCACCGGCTCGCCCCCCACTACATTTCCACCTAACAGATAATAGCCAATCTAAACGACGCGTCATCAAACAATCGACCCAATAAGCGCTCACATCCGAGAGCAACGACTCGATCAGAACCAAGTTTAGGTCAAGTTATGAGCATTTGCTCACACATAACAGTGGCGCGCCTGACCCGCCCACAAAGCCCTTCTAACATCTTTCGGTGTTCTGTGCCCGCAGCACCCCTTAGAATTAGTAAATACATCAAAGTACCTATAGGTTTAGTAACGAAGTGCCGTTTTAAAGCTTCGCCTTTTTGGCCCTAGTTAACAAGTAATACAGTTAACAGTCCGGTTAACTATGTTACTGTAAGAAATAATATAACGACATTCCATTCAACAGGACCAAATGTACTTTGGGCAATCAACGTAATTATATATGTCATGCGCTGCCTTATTATAGACTGAAACCTATTGAATCCAGTTATCAGTTGATTTTTAATGCTGTATTTTCAATACAAAGGAGTGCCAAGATTGTTTACCAAATAGGACTAGTTAGGATGAACAGATTGTAGTATCTAGTAACAGAAATTTTATTTTTTTAAAAAGATTGTCCGTTTACTATGATTCATTGCTAATAAGTTAAAAAAATAATAGATAAATAAGAGTGAAAGACATTCTTTTGGGTATGCTAGAGCCGATGTCCTTTAGCTATTCTTATGTGGTATGAGCCGAACTAGCTAGATGGCGCAAGTGGTTAGCGCGTTTGGCTACGGTCGTTGTAATTGAGCAACTTCCGCAGTGGTCGGTTATCGGATTGGTGACCAAAAATTTATTATCTTGAGCTCCGCTGTGCTTCGGAAGGCACTAGGTCCCGGTTGCATTGCAGTCGTTATCACCCAGCAATAGGTACTAGGCTCGCGTGGTGGGTCATGGCCCAATCTCCCTATACCATCCTTAGGGAAGGCCTGTGCCCCATCAGTGGGGAAATTTTATAGGCTGATGATGAAACCAACTACTTACATGAAAGATAAGAATCAATATATTCTCGCTTCCTGTTTTGCCCGCACTTAAATTCTATAGTGGTGTCAATTCTGGCATGGTTCTCCCAAACCATTTTTTGTGTGTCGGGGAAATACCTTACGCATCCTTCAACCACCGGGGGAGCGAGAAGAAGGTATGTGGGGCTCCTCCCTGCTCATTTCGTCCGGCCCTATGGTTGGGCCCTACCTACGCCCTGAACAGGGCCACTAAAAACGAGAAAATACTCCTGCGCCAGTTACCCGACACGCATTCGGAGAACCGAGGTCCCCCCCAATGCGTGTCGGGAGTGCGGATGTGGTCGTGCCACCTCATTTCCAATGAGGGCTATCGCGTATGAATACGCCGCTAGAGGCGCTAGTGTAGCGTGAGGTCTCCGAAATGTCAAATGTTATTGCTTGTTGGTTGACTACGCGGGTTTATTTCTAATTAAAATAATGTTGTGAATAATTGGTAACAATTCGGCTTAATTATGGCAAATATGAGTAATGTGGCAATGAATGTCAGTTATTAAAAACTTGAGCATAGAAAAATGATTATGTTCCCATTTTTTCCGAATAAAACGGAACTGCACGTCACTGTGGCATGGCCTATTATGTTTAGGATATGGTTCTTTTGTGTTAAAATACGATCTAAATGTAACCTTTGATTTCATGTGCGTATTAATAAACTTTAAAAGTTACAATTTAGGACCTCACTCAACAGTGGCGCCATCTGGTGAGGCAGAAAACGGTAGCCCTCATTGGCCATCCGCCGGTGTTTGTCCATTACTGGACCCACACCGATGAAGATGCCCCGGAGTATCAGGGGCATCAGCATCCAGAGAGCTCGTACAATGCGAGCCCGTCCTCCCCCAGGACAGACCCGCGGCTCTCACGAAGGTTTCTCTAAACTTAAACGTAAATTTGACAACAGTGTATCCTTGTCATTCTCTATACCGAACGAAAAGGAGAGACTGATGTTAAATTTAGTTTAAGCTTAGAGAATCATGCGAGAATGGTCGCCACTGCTTTCCTGAAAAGTGCGCTCAATATGAATTTACCGTGAGGACGTCGAAATAAAAACAAACGCTCAAATTTCGATTAATTTATTATAATGTGCGATGTTAAAATATGTTTATTATAATAAAGCATTTCAACTAGACAACTGGGGCAGGCTCGCCCCGCCCCGCGCGACACTTGTCCATTTGACGACACCTCTATACATAACTAATTCATTTCAAGGCAAATAAAGAGTTACAATCTCGTCGTTAATAATACAATTACTTTAAAAAAATATATATAGTAAGAGAGATTTCGTTCAGTACAATCAAACGTGGGCGAAGCGGCGACTCTGATACAGAGTACCGATTGACGTATTTTTATAATCATTTATTATTAAGCACTATCTAACAACCTCGTTATCGTTTGTAAACTACATATATCATACAGGTTGAGGAGAAGTATCGGCTTGTTGTCGAAAAGCGATTTACAATATTTGAAGATTAAGCTGGGGAAATCGCGTAAGCGACTGCTCTTTGAGGTTGACACGAAAAATAATTATTATTTGAAATAGTTTCTTATTCTCTATTTAGAGTGTAGACAGCAGCAAAAGAGACAAGTGTTTGCAGTGAAATACCATTAATCTGTCTAGCACCAGACGAGCACAATCATTAGCCATCTATGTGACATCATAAGAGTCCTACAGTCGCAAAAATGAAATTACTAAACGGGTACTGTACGATCACATTCTGCATTAATCAAATTTAACACTTTTAATGAACTCCAAATGAAAACGCGGTATGAACGAGTCTCACAAAACTCACAAATTATAATAATGGTGATGATGATATATCACAACATAATAAATAAGTCGCATTACAAAATTAAAAAAAAAATGAAGAAATATAAAACAAATGTACTTTTTTGACTTGAAAAAGAAACTTACAGTTACAAGAGTCTTTCGCAAATAGTTTACTATTTTTATTAAAATTAAACAAACACGTTGCACGTTTTACGCTTTTTTAATGAGATGAATTTTTAATTATTATCATTAATAATAAATGTTATAACAGTAGAATAAATTATAATTACAATACAAATAATGGTAAGAGAAAAATCTGTGTATAGAAATTTATCTCACCGGCTCGTGTCAGTCATCTTTGTATATTATTCTAACAAAGTATATGCAGTCGGACGCCCGTCTGCGCGGCCCGTAAGGACAGACGGACCGACAATCGCCGCGTCATAGTATTACCGCACCTTTAGTCTTTATATGTAGAGACCATGCCTTAGAGCTTGTATCGATCTTATTAAGCAGGGTACAATCAAAACACAAAGTTGAGAGCAACAGACCATCGAAGCCCAAGCGTTATTTATTATTTGTTACGTTACATTAATATGGATGTTAGAGGCTAAACATAAAGCAATATAATACAAGTGTGTCCACGACAAATTCCAACTCTTCGTATACGCCAATCACCATACGCCTGGTACCTCTACTTAAATATATGGCCACAGCACTTGACGGGACGATGCATTGAGGCGAAATCTCAAATAGCTTGCAAACAATACAATCACATATTTCTTTGTGCGAGTCGAAAATCTCTAATCGCAACGCTGTTCAAATAATCTCAATTCTTATTGCCCCGAAGATTAAGTCACTTTTCGCGTGGCGGTAACATTATTTTCGTTTTTCATATTTTTTTCAAACAAATCAACAACAACATTACTTGTACCTACATTACAAACACATGTGGACGGTGTATGCGTCCAAAGCTTTTCTTAAACACACAGAAATAAGTACCAAATGTTGTCGTTGTATATATAAATATACAGGGTGTTACAGAATTCCGAAATCAAATTTGTAGGTATGTATTCCGAAATAAAAATTTGTAGGTATCTGAGCGGGGCGCAGGGGCGCCTGGGAGAGAGAGGGGAGTCTGTTTAGGTAGTAGTAATCGTACGCATTTATAGGGTTGTCATAGGCAGGTGTAAAACAATATTTTTATTTTATTAATTTAAATAGAAAATAAAAGTGGTCTGAAAGGCGTCAAACTTTCGTAGGTAATTCTATACAAGGAACACAACCAAACCCTAAAGTTTTATTTCGGACTTTTGTCACACCCTGTATAGATAGATGTGTATACAGATTATGAATAAGGAGTATTTTCTACGAACATAAAACTCGCATTTTAGGATATGAGCACACTAATGACTAACCATATTAATACGCATCCATTTCTCTCAATCTATCTCTTTCTATCGCTCGGACGATGCTACCACCAGAGCGAGAGGTATACTGAAAACGCGGTTGCAATAGCACTAAATTACGTAGAAAAAACACCTTTTACATAGGATCTTAAATCATCCATATATCACCCACACTGCTGTCGTCCTCAAATAAAGTGCGGCTAAGCGACATGTGGTCGATTTTTTAGACTTAAATTCCATTTTATACAGTTTTTAATTCTCCATCGATCTGTATTTAACAAGTATTCGTATATTTTATAATAGTTTGTCTAAAAATCCGTCATGTGACGACGAATAGTTACAAAATAGCAATAATTTAAACAATACGCGCCGTTTTTTGGCCGTAACTCAAGTTGGTTTTGTCATTTAGCTTGAGGACGGCAGCACAGAACACAGAAACAGGTTAGAAGGGTGATCATAGACCGTTTGTTCAGGAAGCGATGTCGCCAGCTCGCCCCCACTACAATTCCACCTAATAGACAATAATAGCCAATCAAACGACGCGACATCAAACCATCGAACCAATCAGAGCTCACACCTGAGAGCAACGACGCGATCAGAGCCAAGTTTTGGTCAAGTTATGAGAATTTGCTCACACATAACTGTGGCGCGCCTGCCCCGAGCACAAGGCCCTTCTAACCCCTTTCCGTGTTCCGTGATATCATTACATAACGAGAAATAACAAGCGGTCGGTAAGGCAAAACATATGTTACTGAATAACAACAAACACTTATGTAATAACACTCGACTCGCACCAAAACACTCGCGCCATTCTGATATTGACACACGTGCAATAAACGTTATTTACATTGGAGCTAAATATTGTATAAAATTTGTTGATCAAAATCGTATTTACAAAAAAAATTACTTGTTCCGAATTCATTGTGATTATTCCGAAGATGCACACTAAAGTGTTTAAACAGCAGTCAAACGGCTAAACCGCCATCTTATTCTCAATTTAACATAATGATATAATTTACTATTTTTTGCATTGTCAATGCTGTATCACTACTAAGGTTAGTAATGAAAGAAAATTAATGAATCACCAACAACATCTATTTTAAGTATGTACATTTCAACAGTGGCAATCAAATTGTCAATATCAAAATGGCCCGAAAGCTTTGCGATGCGAGAGAATTTGCAGATAACCGTTAAACAATTCCGTTCACAACGTCTTAAGAGTTATTAGCAACTGTCGTTTGAACATCACACCGTCACGCCAGCACTTCACTTCGATATTCGTGTTTGCTATTCGTAAATTTGACATCAGTCTCACGGTTCCCAACTTAGGGGTTGTGTCCCTAGATTTAGGGGCTAGGAGGGTTAAATCGGACTTTTTTAGGGGCTGGAATTTTTTAGGGGTTCTTTTAGGGGCTTTTAACAAAACTTGCAATGAAATCGAAAAACAAAGCGTGTGTTTTCTTTCAGTTTTTGCGTAGAATGGAACGCACCACGATATGAAACGACTGAACTGACTGTGTGGCAGATTGTTTCCTAAGGCTGTATGGACTAAAGTTAAAAAACAGCTAAATAACATTTAACAGCCTGTCAGCTCATTTTCGTTTGATTTTCCATTCAGAAAATGTATTGATTCAATAAAATAATTTACTGTAACTAAATATATAACGTTTTAATTTATGAGCAACGAAAGAATTCAGGTAATAAGATAAGTAGGTACATATAAATTTCTATATTTAGGGGATTTTAGGGGAATTTAAAAAATACTTAGGGTAAAATTTTAGTAAGGGTTGGTAACACTGATCAGTCTGTTCTTTTCATTTCATATAAAGCATCACAAGCACAGCCTGTTGCCAAGTATACAAATAGCAAATACGAATAGCCAAGCGAAGTGTCGGCATCATACATCACTGGGATATAAGAAGCGGAACTACCAATTTGTACTTCCAATCTGAACTACAGTTTGAGAAATAGGCCATTGGCTGAGTTAAATGCATTGATGAATAAAGGTCACTCGTGTTAGTGGGCGAATATACTTATCGTCTGCACAGAATACCGCACCGGCGCATGCACATCTATGCCACATATCAATCCTTGTAGCACCCGGTAGCTTTCCGCGTCCCTTTGTGCTTTAACACTCCCTACAATAAACAGTCTATCATCGAATCCACTGCACGCGTTCCACCATATTTGTACCTAACTTCAGAGTGGAAAAACTAAAACCGTTACAATGAAATGTGTCACAAATTCTGCGCTCTCCGAAATCAAAAGCAAACAGAGTAGCGTTGATTCGTTGGTAGGCCAGCTACGGAACTGAAAGTCAGTCGTTATCTTCGCACAGATAAAAAGCACAATTTATTTTGACGATTTCATTGTATCTGCGTTTGCGACGTACAATCCACCGTTTCGAAGCGAGTGCGCAAGCGTCCTAGCGCGTAGCACGTTTGAGATCATTTAATCGTTTGACGAAGGATAATATATTTAAAAAAAATGTAGGAACACTGTTTGTTTTCCGAAATAAGAAAAATACTAACGTATTTGTTTGTAATAAAAACAAAATATGAAATTGAAATACCCATCAAATTACTATAAAACTGTTTCGGTAAGTACTTTATTGCTTTTGTACAAAAATTCAAATCCTTTGACTTGTTTGTCAATAAAAATCAATGGCGGGGCATAGAGTTTTAATGCTAGTCCACGTAGCGTTCAATTGACGTAACTTTATGAGTGCACGCAAGACTTCGTTAACAATAAATTCGCATAAAGGCGACAATTGCATGCGCTCGATCCACAGAATTCTAGGAGCCGTAGAGATTTAGCGCACGCGATTCTCGCCTCTAACTTGCGGACCGTCGACTTTTACTAGCACGCGCACACGCTTCTCACGGCTGTAACGTTCAGTAGTACGTTCGAGTTTGTTGGTACGATTGCACGCCTTGTGCGGTGGCGATAAGGTCGACAGTTCCATGGCTAGTGGTGCCGCGCCGGGGGCGGGTGGATGCGGCGAGAGATGTGCTCCTCCTGTTGCATCTTGGCGCGGAACTCTGCGACCAAGTCGCGCGACTGAGCCAACACTGCCAGTTGCTCGTTCAATAACTCCTCCCATTGCGTCGCGTACGCTGTCAATCGAACAACGCGTTCGTCAATAAGAGTCGAATTTGTAGGTTTAAAAGCCCTTACTAATAAACAGTGTATAAATGTAGATCTGAAAAAGATTCATGCGAATTAAAAATGGTATTCGAATTGTGTGACGAAAGACTTATACATTGTTTATAAGTTAGGCTGTGGTAAGCATAGTTTATAAAATTGGGATGAGTTTAGTGGTCGCGCTCAAAGACGACAATTTAACCAATTATTCATTTTTGGAAAGAAATAATAAGTATATTTGTTGATTTTGCAAAGAAGACATCATCAACTCCAATTAAACTTAAAAGTTAATTAAGCTTTGAGCGCAACCGTTAGCGATAAATGCATTGTTGTTTTTATGCTTTCAAATACCAGTTTTTGAGTAACAATTAAGTTGACAGTTATGATTGTTGGTCCGTTAAGTAAATGCCGTGAAAGCGATTATATACCGAAAATAAAAATGATCAATCTCAACATTTTGAAGGGTCACAAGAGTTACAACTCCGATGACCTGAACTTAATAACCTGAATCGAAAAAATTGGGATTAAAGACGACTTGCAAACCATTGTTGTTAAATATGATTCGATAGTTTAGTTAACCATATATAAAATGTGTCCCATGATGCGAGATGGATGTTTCATTTAGCAAATATTAAAAGTGATAATACTGACTGCGATTTTATGACGTTGTAATAAGAGTGATATTCGTTGTGTAAGCTTGTGTATGTTTGGCTGTAAAAGGTATTCTTACAGAATTTGCAAATATGGTTGGATTATTTGTTGCCCGTTTTAAAAGCACCTGCGAGTGAATTTTACTGTATAATATTTGTTAAATTTAATAACCAACATAAAAATAATTCCGTAAACATTTTTTTTTCTAAAGTTTTATAAACAAAATATCGTTGTGCACCAGCCACAACTTTAATATGTGATCCGTTAATAAGCCAATAGAAACAATGTATAAGTGAATGGAGATTAAACAACGCCCACCGCAAGTAATTTTGATGTTTGGGCTACCACATTCAACTAGGTGTCGTTACGTCAAAAAGAAATTAACTGTAATCTCTTATCTATTAGACAAGTCCGTCCGTCTGTCTGTGGTGCTGTTTCAGCGGCCAAACCGTAAGAGATAGATAAAGAGAATATTTAAGTTATAAGTTAAGAATAGTCTGATAAGACTACAAACCGGATTTGAGTAACGTAGCACTTCCGGTTTTCGAGAAATCAGGTTTTGGTGAACATTTGGTTCACTGGTTTGCTAGTTTGATCTATTTCCTAAATGATCGCGTAAATGTTTAGACACTGCTTAAATCTTTTATTAATGATTAATTGAATAATTGAAACATAAATCTATATTAAAAATGAAGAAAAAAGCATATACTATATCCTTGTTATTTGCACCAAACGTGCTCTTATCAATTAGGTTATGTTAAAAGATAATTTGGGGACTACAAAGAAAGATTACGTCAGAATTTCTTGAATTAGTTACGAAATTTAATATAATGCGATTCAATAAGAATAGGAAAGCCAATGACCTCTATCTGTCAAATGCCGCTTGAAAAGTAACGGTTTGCAAAAAAAATCTTGGAACCCTTTTTTAGCACTCCACTTGATAACCTAAATCGTCAACCAAATGTCACTTGCGTCAAAAAAGTCGCGTTCAGAAACTCGATTTCAAACTTTCGTTTACATAAAGGATGCATGTTCGTATGTGACCTAGTAATAGTGCATGATTGTTCATAACTACTGCTGCGGTAATGCAGAGATGAGCGGAATAGAAGAGCTAGATTCTGATTAATGTTTTTTCTCAGTCTTAATAAATAAAATTTTTACAAATCGGTGCTTTTTTTCTATCTTAGTAAATAAATGTTATTAAAAAAATCTGATGTTTTTTCTCACTTAATCTTAGTAAATAAGTTTTATTAAGTAAAAATTTTTTTTTTGCTCACTCTACCTATTTGGTTTGAATTGACAGCTATGACATCACAATATGGCGCCCAGTCGGTCCTATTCTTAGTTGAATCGCATTATACAGTGAAACGAAAACAAATTTAGTTTCCGTTTTAAATCTACATCGAAATAATCGGTTATGAGCACAGTGTCTAGAATGAAAGATGCCACTTCTCCAATAATGGTGTCAATTCTGACACGATTCTCTAAACCTTAACTTAAATTTGACAACAGTGCATCCCTGTCATTTTCTATACATAATGAAAAGGAGAGACTGATATTAAATTTAGTTTTAAGTTTAGAGAATCACGCCAGAATCGACACCAATACCTAAAACGCTTATTGACTAAGAAGCAGATTGCCTACAATTTATCGTGACTATAATGTTTGCTATCAACCCTCAATTTGAAATCTTCAAAATATCTTTTCTTCTCTTTAATAATCTTTTATACCCTAAAAATAAAAAAATACCCTTAAACACTCATTAAAAATACAAGTATTATTTAAACTAAATCTTATAAATTTCAAGTGCTAGTATCGAATTACAACAATAGTTTTCAAACAAACTTGCGCATAAGCCATTAAAGAGACAGTGCATTTGAGGCACTTCGATTTGTAGACGAAATAACATTTAGGCAATTACAATGTCTAGACATTCATGGGTAGGCAATCTACATCTCTGTCTTTTGACTTGTAAGGCATTTTTGCAGTAATGGCATCTTGCATTTTAGGCACTGTGCTCAACTGCTCCTAACCGTATATTTCGATGTAGATTTCAAACTGAACAAACTAAATTTAGTTTTCGTTTCACTGAAACAAGCTGAAATAATCTCTAATTTGACGTTATCTACAGCTATGAAGTTCCGTGGAGATTGTTCAACACAACGACACCTAGCCCGGTTACTGTGGCAGCCCGTAATGCCAATAATGGTAAGCTTTGTAGACTCGTTTCGAACCTAATCGCAGACGGCGACGGCGAGCGGCGGCTATAGCGGCGCCTCGCGCCCTCTTGCGGCGCCCTGGACAATATACGTGTCGCATTGACGTATAAAAACAAGTACACTCACTATCGCGTTCAAAAAGTGTCAGAACCAATAATAATAATAATAAAAAAAAACAGAATTTTGGAAATCTGTCCGCAATTGACGGAGAAATCGGTGAACATAACATAAATATATATATATATATACTAGCTGACCCAGCGAACTTCGTACCGCCATAAAAAGAATAGGGGTTGGTGGTAGAAAGTTGAAAATTTAGGGATGTATGTATTTTTGTATGATGTATCATAAAAAAATATTTAAAATTGAAAAAAAAATTTAGGAGTGGATTACCCTTAACATTTAGGGGGATGAAAAATAGATGTTGTCCGATTCTCAGACCTACCCAATATGCACACAAAATTTCATGAGAATCGGGAAAGCCGTTTCGGAGGAGATTAACCACAAACACCGCGACACGAGGATTTTATATATTAGATATACAGTCGAACACAGAACCTCCTCCTTTTTTGAAGTCGGTTAATAACTTTATTTCTCACCGCAAATGACAAAAATATTTACAAATATTTTAGGTGAATTATATTATCATGTCGTCATGGTGCCCGTGTAGGTTCAAAGACCAATGTTACAGGTCACCAGGCCACCATTGTTTACAGAAAATATTACACTTAGACAATGATACTCCAAGGATTTGAATAGTAATAGTGTGTGTGTTTTCGTACAACGATATTAAATACCCTAGATACCACGGGCGCTTAAAATGTGACCCAATCAAGAAGTGCTTGAATTCCACTCAAGCACTTCTTGATTCACAGTCACGCGTGGACCGTTGAAAAGTCAAAATGCAGCAGAGCTCCGTAAAAAAAATGTGGAAGAAATACTTATAGTACGTTAAGTGTCGTTTTTTCGACAGGTATCTAATCAATCTTTGTTAATTTAAAGCATTTGAAGCAAATTTTGTTGTAATACTTACTATAAACTGATTTAATAGAAAATATTTGTGATATTCAAATGCATGGTCGGTAATATAGCCGTCTCTTTTTCTCGCGGTCCGTAACTGCTATTTTACTAACAGCGCATTCAGAATAGCGCATAGAGACAAAGAAATAAGGTCTATATTCTTCCACATATAGCAATAAGTCGTAAAATTTTACGATCTTGTATTTCGAACTCTTTGACGCATGCGATTTAATTAAGACCATATACAGTACGCATTAAAGTTGACTTTAAATATTTAAATAATGCCTTATATTGTTTTTGAACACGCGATCATGTTACGGAGCTCCGTGGATCGCCTAATGTACCTTTTGGACAGGTTTGGGCCACGATTTTGTTCGTGATGTTGTATCTAGGGTATTTAATGTTGTTGGTTTATTGGCTTTAGATTTGTGTACATTTTTTATGGCGACGACATTTATTGGTGAGAATAATGGTAGTGTCTGCATTGCACTCACCGTCCTGGTCGTAGTCCACGTCCCTGGTGAGGGCCAGCAGTTGATGGCACCTCTGATGCGCGTGGTGCAGGTAGTCGGATATCGCCTTGTGGTTGTCCAACACTTCTTCCTCGGCTCGCTGCAGCTCGTCTATCGCCTCGTGGAACGTGTACATTTCCGCTGACATGTCGCCCTCCTGCATTACACGTTGAAGTGAAACATTTATTTACGTAACCATATTCTTTTTGAAGCAAAACTTCTATTCGGACTGGGTGTAAATGGAAAAAGCCTATGGAAGGGATGAAACGGAAATGCGTCACACGACTATATATATACAGGGTGTTACAGAATTCCGAAATAAAATTTGTAGGTATGTATTCCGAAAATTTTTAGGTATCTGAACGGGGCGCAGGGGCGCCTGGGGGAGAGAGGGGGTCTGTTTAGGTAGTAGTAATCGTACACATTTATAGGGTTGTCATAGGCAGGCAATATTTTTATTAATTTAATTAGATAATAAAAGTGGTCTGAAAGGCGTCAAACTTTCGTAGGTAATTCTATACAAGGAACACAAACAAACCCTGAAGTTTTATTTCGGACTTTTGTTACACCCTGTATATATACATATAAATATTTTTTTATATATAAATGTGTGTATGTGTGCCCGAAACTCTTCCCGACGAGCATGAAAGTTGGAAGGTACACGCGACGCTACTGAAGTTCGACCGTTTCGGCCGCCGGTGAATATTGGCTACCATAAAATTCGTTATAAAATCGCAACGAATGAACCGATTTCGATGATTTATAAAGTATGTTAATTAATAAGTTTATTAGATCATTATACTGTGATTTTGAGTTGATTTGCTAACCTAGTAACGATCCTAATTACGGAGCTGTCAAAGTTCGTGTTTGGGCCTGAAGACAGCGGAAAATTTGTTTTCTAGTAAAATTTTCTTTTGATTCATTGAATGTAGCAGATCTTGTACAATACTTAAAATAACAGAAGAAAAAGCTTTCAACAAGTAAAATTTAATAAAATAAAATTTCAATTCACTTCAAAGAACGCTATGGTATTAGGTATTCTCGTGTTTATAGTCTGTCCATTCGTTTATTATCTTTTTGACAGATCGATCGAAGTAAAAATAGTGACACCCTATCACATAACTCGTTCGATTTAAAGCTATAATCGATATTATGCTGTAACATTGTTTAATCGATTATAAGTATAGAAATTATTTTAGTTATCAAAAATACTGGTGTTTAATAAATCATTACAAAATCTCATTAGATTTATTATTTGTACCTAGTACAAATATTTGTGTGATGAGCACGAGTAGTTGTTCTGTGTCTGGGTATGATTTATCTATAATATGCTTACAGCTTTTTATGTTTGTTTATCCTAATACTACTACTCTGTACAATAGATAATAGATTTATTGATTATAATTAATAATTTCATTTAAAAAAAGGTTTATAAAAAACTATATCTTTGACTTTTTACTCATTTATTTCTATCGATTATTTGTAATCTGTGGCTCAATCTTAGTAATCATTATGTGTGGCACATCACTAAGTGGGCGGTACCCTTCCATGAAGTACAATATTAATTGTATGACATTTTAACGTAAACAATACAAAATCTCATGTAGTGTTGTGGCAGATGTTAGTGTCTAATAATGGTGGATTATTAGTGTTCGGGAACATGCACAAGTGTTGGCAAGTGAAACAAAATAGCTGAAAGTGTCTTTTGACGTTCCCTCAAAAAGTCCACAGGGAGGTTCCAGTAAATCCCCACACTTTTACTGAAACATGGGTAAAGGGGGATTGACTTGACTGCCACTTACTTTGACTTGACTTATTACTTTGACCACTAGTACTATAGTATTTGTATATCTACATTTAACACTTGACATTGGCTAAATGCACCAGCCGTGCGAAGCCATTTAGAAAAAAAAAAGACTATAGTGTATGTAAATGTAGTGTTGTATACTTACTAGTGGTGTAACGAATGTCATTTTGTGAACATTGAATGAATACGATAATTTAGTTTTTTTAAAATTGGCGCCAATTGTCTATGGCTTGGTGGCAGTCTCGTTCGAATTGCCGAGTTGATATGAACTCATCCGACTGAAGTGTCATTCCGTAAACAAAACAAGTGAATTTTGAGGTTAATGATTGTGAGTGGTAATAGTGATTTATTAACATGAGTAAATCGAATTCTAGTGAAACATGGACTTATTTCACACTTTGCGATGCTGAACGAGCTAAATGCAAACTGTGTAACAATGAATATTCAAGGAAATCAGAACTACAACTTTTTCAAATTGTTTTTTTCTAATATTCATATTCGCAAAACATTCGCAGAGATTTTGCGAATGCGAATGTGAATGTGAATATTCAAAATATGCGAATATTCGCGAATGCGAATGTGAATATTCGTTACATCACCAATACTCACGTTGAGCGACCGTAGATGCGCGAGGTCGTCGTGCGCGGGCTCCATGTCCACGTCGGCCAGCGGGGACTCCGCGCGCCGCGTGTCGGAAGTACCCAGCTCTTTCACCCTACAAAAACACATTCATCATCAGTACATAGTATAAAACAAAGTCGCTTCCCGCTGTCTGTCCCTATGTATGCTTAGATCTTTAAAACTACGCAATGGATTTTGATGCGATTTTATTTTAATAGATAGAGTGATTCAAGAGGAAGGTTTATATGTATAATACATGCATAATATAATAGAGAAACACTGATAATTTTAGAGGTTTTTAATGTAAGGTCGTAAATAAACACATTTTTTGCGCTTACATCGCAAACGCTGGCTGAACCCTACGAGATAGATCAAAATAATGTACTACGGTATTGTACACCTTAAAAAGGTCTACAAAAAAGTCCGGGATGGTATATGTCCATCTCTAAGGGATAACCCACAATAACCATTTTTTATCCTATACTTTTTACGAGTACTAATGAGATTATTTACGAAGCGATTTTCAGAAATATAACCTTTATCCTTATCCAATTAGTACCTTAAATACATTTTGCATTTAATATAGACCAATTTCGCATGTAATTTAAATGAATATTTTCGCAGATATTATAAATTTAAAATGCAAGGACATAGCGGTTCCGCCGCTACCGGGTGGGGGGGGGGGGGGGGGGGGGGCTTGTCGGCGCGTGCCTATTGTAATTAGGTATTAGAAGAATGTCATTGTGTATAATAAAGCCTGAGAACAAAAACTATAGTCTACACTACAGCTCTACACCGAAGCGAAGCGAGGGCGGGCCACTAGTCTATATATAATTATAAAATGGTATGAAAGTCGAATCTGTAAATTGAATATTTTTTTAAAAGAATACTTGGGGTGTGATCTAACATCGATACCGAAGCCAAAAATATAGTTTTTAGAATTTTTGTCTGTTTGCCTGTATGTATGTCCGGGATAAACTCAAAAAGCACGAATATTATTAAGAAGTCGGGTCAACGTATAGGCTACCTATTATCACGCTATCACCTACGGGGAACGAGCAGTGAACCTTTATTTCTAACTAACTCCACGCGTACGAAGTCGCGAGCGGCCGCTAATATCTCTTATCTATTAGACAAGTCCGTCTGTCCGTGGTGCTGTTTCAGCGGCCAAACCGTAAGAGATAAATAAAGAGAATGTTTAAGTTACAAGTTAAGAATAGTCTGATAACCGGATTTGAGTAACGTAGCACTTCCGGTTTTCGATTTTGATTTCTATTTCAAACGAAACCACACAAATTCTCCGAAGTTCTCAATTAATTAAATACATTTTTTTTTGGTGAACATTTGGTTCACTGGTTTGCTAGTCATATATATTTAATCGTTGTATTTAACTTTAATCGTACATCCTAAACAGTAGAACTCGGCAGTTTTTTATTTTAAAGTCTTAATTTTTATATCATTTACATTTGTAATGGAAAGTGACTTCATGAGTTATCTCATATTGAAGCAACGATATTAAATACTCTAGATACTCCAATACGAACAAAATCGTGCTCGAAACCTGTCCAAAAGGTACATTGGACGATCCACGCAGCTCTGTAAGATGATCGCGTAGTCCGAAACAATATAAGTTCTTATTTAAACATTGAAAGTCACCTTCAATGCATACTGTATAAGGTCTTAATTAAAATGCATGCGTTCAAGAATAATGACAGTTCGAAATGCAAGCACATAAAATTTACGACTTATTCTATATGCGCAAGAATATAGACGTTATTTATTTGACTCTATGCGCAATTCTGAATGCGCTGTTAGCAATATAGCAGGCAGCAAGGAGACGGCTATACTAATACCGACCATGCATTTAAATATCACAAATATTCAGTTTTTAATAAGTATTAGAACAAAATTTTCTCCAAATGAATTGATTAACAAACAATAATTAGATACCTGACGAAAAACAAAACTTTTCATACTATAAGTATTTCTTTCACGGAGCTCTGCGGCATTTTGACTTTTCAACGGTCCGCGCGTGACGGTGAACCAAGAAGTACTTGAGTGGAGTTTAAGCACTTCTTGATTGGGACACATTTTAAACAGACGTGGTGTATCTAGGGTATTTGATATCGTTGCTTGGCAAATATAGTTACCTGTCAGCATATCGCAACGTGTTGAGCGAGTGCTCACACGAGGACATAGCCGGGGATATCATGGCGATCATGCAGGTGCGGGACTTGTCCCCGATGAAGGAGTCCCGCAGTACTTGGGTCAGTTTGGACACGCGGAAGGGCAGGTGGTTGTTGCCCTTCATGCCCAAAGCTCGGATGCACTCTTTGAGGGCCAGCAGGGATTTGTTGATTTCGGCGCTTTCCATGCCTGAATATAAATAAAAATTAATAAATAAATATTTCCAACACACACCAATTAGCGTAGCCTCAAAGTAAGCACTGTAAGACTTGTGTTATGGGATACTAGGGTAACGGATAGAATACATACAATGTACATGTATAAGTATATTTATATAGAAATAAATATTAAACATCCATGGCTGGAGTACAAATGCTCGTATTCATCACCCAAACATCTGCCCCCACCGGGATTCAAAGCCGGGACCTCTTGAGTCGCTATACTGCTGAATTGTTCCGAAATATACTGGCCAGTGCTCTGACGTCATTAATCAACGAATATTAAAAATAGTGCGAATAAAGAAGATTTTTTATTCGTCTCATCAATTAAAAGGAATTCTTTTTGTTCGGATGCCATTATTGTGCTTTAAATAAAAAATAAATAAAATTCGAATGCATCTCACGCACGCTCGGTCATACGTCATATTCGTTTTCCCGGTAAAAATATGGTAGCATACCAGTACAATATGGCGTCGGATTCGTGACGTCATTACCACTGGCCAGTATACAGATAGTACAAGCCACGAAGATGCGCTCCACCAATTTTTGGTTGAAGGAAATCAGTGATAAAAAGATGATTAGATTATTATTATATTATTATTTATTATTATCATAGATAATTAGTGTGTACCGATAATAACACTTAACAATAGGGGTGATGACGGGGTACAGTAAACGAAATTCTATTTAGTCCGTCAGTTAGATGATCACAAAATAATGGACACGTATTTTTTCTTTGGGCAATCAACCAAAAAATGACAAAGTTATAGCGCGTCAAAGTTTGGGAGTAGGGGCTCGTGACGTCACTTTTGAGTGAATTTTCACTTATGAGTGTACTCAAACGTGACGTCACGCGACTTTTCAAATCAATATATCTCTGCAATATTTATATTATGTGAAAAAAGAAAAAATACGTGTAATACTTTTTGATAATCTACCTGATAAACGAAGAAAAAAAAATAGTCATCATCCCTATTGACGGAAGCTGGCACACATTTACTATAAACGGTTAGAAGGAATACTGGGGTGCGTCTTCGTGGATTACACTATCTGTACTGATGTATATTTCGGAATACCCCCTCTATTTCTATTTTGTTGGTAGCTTTTTTCGAGACAATGTGCGGTTTAAAGGCCAACTTCATGATGTTACTTTTATGTTACAGTGATACGCGCGCATCTTAAAATTTCACTCTCATATTTTTTTCATAACGCGCGTAAAGAAGTAAAACTTCAAAAACTTCTGTAACGGCCGGTGTTCGGATGGGTGACCAACATGTTGTGGTGATACGCACGCGTAAATATCGAGCAGTTCGATATGGCATACGGGTTGTAATTGTAAGTAAACAAGTTCGGTCGACAATCGTGAAAGTCAAGCAACTTCCGCAACGGCCGGTTTTCGGATGGGTGTGGGGCCGTACAAGTATTACGCAAGCACTATAGGGGGGCAGGGGGGTTTTTGAAGTTATACTTCTTTAGGCGCGTTATGAAAAAATGAGGCGAGTGAAATTTTAAGATGCGCGCGCATCACTGTAACACAAAATTTTAAGCTTTAGCGACCAACTTCATGCGTTACTTTTGTGTTTACCGCACATTAAGAAAATCTACCAACAAAATAGAATCTCTATTTAGTGGGTGCTAACGACTGCATTGTGAAGGCCTATCAAAAGTATTTATTAATCTGGAACAACGGAACCAAAGCGCGATTCAGGAGACTACAGCGCCATCTCTTGACCATTGGTGTAGTAGAACCAAAAACCACATCTTTATTTTTTGTAATAAAGTAACAGTTATAGGTATTCATATTTATAATATTTATCCACATGTTTCTAGTTTGTATATTCGGAATACGTGTTTGAGTTTCATACAAGTACAAATCACATATGTTCTAATAAATTATATTCAGTAGCGATTTTAATTGAATATTTTGATTATTTATTTATTTTTTCAAATTAAAACTGAACTTTATTGACTGTGTCCTTTTCCAGACTTTTTATTAATTTATTGTAATTAATTATTTGCATGCAATTAAAAACTAATTTTAAACGATGCCAAAGAAGGATAACTTCTCACGCGCCTACATAAGTACACGCACCCATTTTTTTGCTTTGTTTTTTTGACGACAGGAGGGGTGGGGGGTCGAGATAGTGATTACGTCAGCATCATGGATTCGGGTGTCTCTGACTGAAGACTGTTAATTGGAATTAATATGTATACAATAAAATCGAAAGAAGTTTGTTTTACTCATAATAGTACTTAATAAGATTATAATATTTGTACCTTACTCTATGTTGAATACTGTGTCAATAAAGTTTGTTTAAATGAATATTATGTGCGTTAAAGTCCTCTATCCTAAGTTCGAGTTGGGTCGACAATCGTGAAAGTCAAGCAACTTCCGCAACGGCCAATGTTAGGATGGGTGACCAACATGTTGTGGTGATACGCACGCATAGATATCGAGTAGTACTATATGGCACCGGTTGTAAGTAAACGAGTTCGGTCGACAATCGTGAAAGTCAAGCAACTTCCGCAACGGCCGGTGTTAGGATGGGTGACCAACATGTTGTGGTGATACGCACGCATAGATATCGAGTAGTACTATATGGCACCGGTTGTAAGTAAACGAGTTCGGTCGACAATAGGGAAAGTGAAGCAACTTTCGCAACGGCCGGTGTTAGGATGGGTGACCAACATGTTGTGGTGATACGCACGCGTAAATATCAAGCAGTTCGATATGGCACACGGGTTGTAATTGTAAGTAAACAAGTTCGGTCGACAATCGTGAAAGTCAAGCAACTTCCGTAACGGCCGGTGTTCGGATGGGTGACCAACATGTTGTGGTGATACGCACGCGTAAATATCAAGCAGTTCGATATGGCACACGGGTTGTAATTGTAAGTAAACAAGTTCGGTCGACAATCGTGAAAGTGAAGCAACTTCCGCAACGGCCGGTTTTCGGATGGGTGACCAATACTCACGCGTCTGCCTGTTGGCCGAGGAGGTGTCGGCGCCGCGCTCGTTGCCCGCCAGGTCGATGAGCGAGAACTTCCCGTGGACGCGGTGCATGCCCGGCGATCGGACCACGATTTGGAACACGGCGTGAGATCGGGACGAGTTCGAGTTCGCTGACGTCTGAAAATGAACATATATATTTTTTTTTTATTTATTAAAAGGCTTACCAACAATTGTAACACTTAAGCAATTACAATTATACACACGGAGACACTTATATCAGTGTTACAAATAATTATAGGTAAACACCACATATACCATATCTATATCAAACAGTTTATGTTAAAATTTTACCTAACATACCTTAACTTATATGTTATTTTGTCCAAAAAAGGGTCATTACAAAAACAAAGGATCTAAAATTAAAAATAAACTTCTCGGGCACTCAGTCCGTCAAGTTCCTACTAATGGCTGATGTTATTGTACTGGGACTATCAAAGTGTAAATCAATTTTATGACTAAAACCGTTCAAAATTTTACAAAATCTCGCATAAGGCGAGTTAGCGCCTAAAACAGTTCTTCTTAAAGGAGGGCAGAATGGCGTGACCGTATCTTTTAGGTTGCTACTAGAGTCCGACCGAAACTGGTTTTCCGGCCGAAACCGAATATTCGGCCGCGGCTTCAATTTCGGCCGAAACCGAAACTCACGTGGTCAAGATTAAAATTCTTTAAAATACTGAAATTTGGTGCATTTTATCCATTATTGAGCATTAATTGGGGCATGAAATGGAAACACAGTATATTAATTTTGTTGTAGGTAATCAATTAATCATTTATTAAATATAATATAAAAAAAATATTTATTATATTTTTATTATTTTTTCAAATTAAGTTCTCATAGCAAAATTTTTATCAGTTATCAATAATCAATTCACAAATTGTTACTGTTTCATTAAATGCCCATTGGTATTTTGAAATATTATTAATTAATACTTTCGTTTGTATTTGTACTTACAAGAATCTTCAATCTCTTTTATCTCAATATAGGAAACTGCACTTCTCGATATAGGATATGGACTGCTGTGCGAGAAACGAAGTACAGCGATCGTGCACGACAACTTTCGAAATCAGTTGCGGTTCGGCAAGTTTCGGCCAATTTTGGCCGAAACCGAAATTGCCGCCGAAACTTAATTTTTGGCCGAAACTCGGCCGAAACCGAAACCGAACTTTCGGTCGGACACTTTGCAACTATCATCAGCCTCTTAATGTCCCCACTGCTGGGGCACAGGCCTTCCCTATGGATGCGGGCCCAGTGCGGATTGGCGGGTGCTAACGACTGCAGATGCAACCGGGACCAACGGCTTAACGTGCCTTCCGAAGCACGGAGGAACTCGAGATAGAAATTTTTGGTCACCCATCCAATGACCGACCACTGCGAAAGTTGCTTAACTACAACGATCGCAGCCGAACGCGCTAACCACCTGTGCCATCGAGCTCCTCGAGCAACCAAACCTAAAAATTAAAACAAAAACCTTCGTGATCGAGTGGTTTGTACGCCAGGTTTCAAGGTGTCGCCTACTAGAGAGGTCCCGGGTTCGAATCCCGGTGGGGGCAGATGTTTGTATGATAAATACGAGCATTTGTACTCCAATCATAATAATAAAAAAATAAATCATGGATGTATATGTATATCTATATATATATACGTATATATTTATCAGTATATGTATTCTATCCGTGGCCCTAGTATCCCATAAGACAAGCCTACAGTGCTTACTTTGAGGCTAGACTAATTGGTGTGTTTAAAAAAAAACAAAAATTTACTATCTCGAGCTCTCCTCCGTGCTTCAGAAGGCACGTTAAGCCGTTGGTCCAGGCTGCATCAGCAGTCGTTAGCACCCACCAATCCGCTCTGGGCCCTGGTGGGTCATGGCCCTATCTCCCTATTCCATCCATAGATTCAGGCCTGTGCCCTAACAGTGGGGACATTTATAGGCTGTTGAAGAGTATACGCACCTGGCCCGATGTCCTGGCAGCGTTGCCGTGGTGGATGAGCTTCAGCACTTCGTCCACATTGTCGACCACCTTCTCGGTGAGGCCGACGATCTGGACTTGCTGCTTGCCGTCTTCTAGGACTCGCAGCTTCGCCTTGTCGGCCAGGAGATCGAACACCTGAGAAAAAGACACATATTAGTTAAACCAACACGTAAACAATAAATACATAATTTTAAAATAATATTTATTTATTTATTGTCACATAAATTGATTACATACTTGAATATAATGTAGTCCCTGACCCCTATAATAGGATAAAGACATTACTAGCAATCAGAATGCGATCAGAATGAATAAGTGCGTGTGAGTGTGTGAATATGTGTGTGAATGTGTGTGTGTGTGTGTGCGTGTGTGTGAGAGAGAGAGAGTGAGTAAATGTGCGAACAAGGCAAAAAGTGGTGAACATAGTTTAACAGCAAAGATTCAGTATAATCATAGTTAAGGTTAAGTGACCATTTTCTTATTTTAGTTTTCGCGTCTTTAATAGGTAAAATAACTAACGATTTAAGAAGAATCGGAAAGACGGTTCGTGGCAGAAGATGGAAAATCAAACAGCTCGTTTCGTTGAAATACTAAGTAATCAAGTAATCATTCTTGTTATTTACATTTTAGAATTAAAATAACTGATTTTCTTAGCTGATATCAATGTGCGTTAAATGTGAATTGTGAAGTCTGTGTGTTCTAGGCCTATCAGTTTCGAGTGATGTGCGCTAATCATTCACTTATTTATCTTTTTTACATTTTTTCCGTTTACAAACACAATTTAAGAATTGTTGAATTCTTAAATTGTGTTTGTAAACGGAAAAAATGATTTAAAACTATTCATGATTTAAGTTGTGAAACATTCGGAATATTAATGACCTACATCTCATATAATATTTTAGCTTCTTTAACTGTTTCTTCTAAAATTAAACGGTATTATTCCTTAAAATTTGAGTATAATATACAGCATAACTTTGTATAACAGTAAAATCAGCGAGTACATACTTTGGTCACGTAGCTGTATCTAAGAAATGCATCATAATACGTCACGTATTATGTATTCAAGAACACATATCTTCATAATAAATCAATGCTCATCACGAATTGAACAGTATCAATTGTTATTGCTTATCCTAGTATCATTGTGTAGGGTCACACTACATTATGGTCCTTCGAGCCGGATGATGAGGTTAATGTTAATCTCCACGCATTCAACAGTGTCAATCGATTTTCTTTATGTAGGAGTCAACCAACGATATTAAATACGTCTGCTCAAAATGTGTCCTAATCAAGAAGTGCTTGAACTCCACTCAAGCACTTCTTGGTTCACAGTCACGCGCAAACCGTTAAAAAGTGAACATGCCGCGAAGCTCTGTGAAATAATGCGAAAAAAATACTTGTAGTACGTAAAGTGTCGTTTTTTCGACAGGTATCTAATCAATGTTTGTTAATTTAACGCATTTAAAGCAAATTTTGTTCTAATACTTACTAGAAACTGATTTATTAGAAAATATTTGTGATATTCAAATGCATGGTCGGTTATATAGCCGTCTTTTTCCTAGCGTTCCGTATCTGCTATATTGCTAACAGCGCATTCAGAATTGCGCGTATAGTCAAAGAAATAAGGTTTATATTTTTCCGCATATAGCAAAAAGTCGTAAAATTTAACGAGCCTGCATTTCGAACTGTCATAACTCTTCGACGCATGCGTTTTAATTAAGACCTCATACAGTATGCATTAAAGGTGAATTTCAATGTTTAAATAATTCCTTATAGTGTTTCTGACAACGCGATCATCTTACGGAGCTCCATGGATCGTCCAATGTATTTTTAAGACAGGTTTCGGGCACGATTTTGTTCGTGTTGGTGTATCTAGGGTATTAAATATCATTGGAGTCAACCTACAATATCATAAATAAACTTCCGGACACATCTATCGGCCGACTTAGTGTTATAAGTTTCAACGGTCTGTACCAAAAATATAATTAAGACAGATTCAGCAATAATAATATTATTTCAGAAACACACGAAAAAGGTGATTCAATAAATCAGCTTCAAAGCTTTATTAAACTTTTCACTGAATGTAACATTATTTTTTTATAATGTGACATTTATTTTTTAGAATGTAACATTCAATTAATTTGCTTCGAAACTACGTAAAACTTTTTGCTGAATGTAACACAACATTGATTTTTAGGTAGGTACACTTGCGGAAAGACCCGCTCTGTCACCCATAATGCCAGAATCGCTTGCGGTAGCGGCGTAGTAAAAATTCATTCATAGACATGACGCCCGGATTGGCGCGTCCGACGCGAAGGCGGGGAGTAGTAAAAACTACTGTAGAAAACCGTTCAAAGCATTTTGTTCGCCAAGTGATAGAGCGCAAAATTCCGCAATTTTACCATTAAAACCATACTAGCAAACCAGAGAACCAAATGTTCACCAAAAAAAAAATGTATTTAATTAATTGAGAACTTCGGAGATTTTGTGTGGTTTCGTTTGAAATAGAAATCACGTGATTTCTCGAAAACCGGAAGTGCTACGTTACTCACATCCGCTTTTTAGTCTTATCTGACTATTCTTAACTTATAACTTAAACATTCTCTATATCTATCTCTTACGGTTTGGCCGCTGAAACAGCACCACGGACGGACGGACGGACTTGTCTAATAGATAAGAGATATGTAAAAACTTTAAATGCTAGGTGGTGCCGACAGATGTGTAAAAGATTATGATAGATCAGGTTACCTTGCCGGAGTAGATCTCGAAGAAGGACGCGGAGACGATGAGATTGAGCGGCTTATACTTCGGTGATTTGAGGTACGTGAATACGTCTCTCGCTGCCATCGCGTAGATTCCCTTCTTGCAGTCCTGCGTCTTGCCCTGATAACAAACATTCTTAAATCTAAAAAAAAATACTAGAAAAAAATCCACGCGGACCAGGTAGCAGACGGGACTCGAACCAGCACCCTTCGCTATCCGGGCGAATGCAATGACTATTATGCACCGCGGCCCTGACGGCCGTATCAAATTTTCTCTAGCCTTAGGCTGCAAGGCAGCGCCATCTCTTCGCATTGTAGATAACCAACAATGTCTAAAGAACACCTTTACAAGTATTAAACATTTGAAAGGAGAAATAGCAATTATAGTTATATTTTTGGATTTTTTTTTAAGCATTTCAATTAAATGCTTAAAAAATTCAAAAATTTAACAACATTCTTATCTCATTTTATAGACACACTAGTGTCGATTTTGACATAAATTCTCTAAACCTAATGCTTTTCAGTTGCGAGAAATTCGACAGTTTCAACTTGAAATGTTGTCGATTTTACTTAAAAGGATTAACTTTGTAGATCAATAATTTAGATAATATCCTTCCATTCGATATAATTTAGTCACACCAAATATACAAGAAACTATTCTTCTTAGGAATATCAAAATTTGGTTCTTTTTTTGTGATTGGGTTACCATATCATGTCTCTTGTGTAAATATTGATTTATTTTGTGTCATATCTGAATATCTATATATATATATATAAAACTCAAAGGTGACTGACTGACATAGTGATCTATCAACGCACAGCCCAAACCACTAGACGGATCGGGTTGAAATTTGGCATGCAGGTAGATGTTATGACGTAGGCATCCGCTAAGAAAGGATTTTGATCAATTCTACCCCCAAGGGGTAAAATAGGGAATGAAAGTTTGTATGAAACTTTGTCAATTTTAAACCGATCGGGCTGAGACTTTGCATGTAGGTATAAGAAGAATCATAGATGAATGTCATTGTGTATAATACAAGCCTGAGAACAAAAACTGTAGTCTACACTTCAGCTCTATACCGAAGCGAAGCGAGGGCGGGCCGCTAGTTTTAAATAATTATTCATATTAAATTGTTGTATTTGTGCTGTATGCACTATACTGGCACCACAACCAGAACATTTACAGGAACTCTGGAGTATTTTTTAAAATGTGTCTTATTAGTATAACGGTAAGATCAATAACACGCACCTGGAAGTCTCCGCCCATAGTATGCGTCTTGCCGGAACCGGTCTGTCCGTAGGCGAAGCACGTCGCCATACCGCCTTCGAATATCGTCTGCACCAGGGGTTTAGCCGTGTATCTACGCAATAGAAACATAACAAATGTAAAGAAAATATAACTAGAAAAAATTCCACGCGGACCAGGCAGCAGACGGGACTCGAACCCGCACCCTTCGCATCCGGGCGAATGCACTGACCAATTATGCTACCGCGGCCATCACGGACCGCGTCGAGATTCTTCTAGCCATTCTTATGCTGCAAGGCAGCGCCATCTCTTCGCATTATAGGTAACCCACAATGTCAAATGAATACTTTTTACAAGTATTAAACATTTGAAAGAAGAAATAGCAATTATAGTTATAATTTTTATTATTTTAAAGCATGTAACTGCTTGATGTTTAAATCTAAAGAAAATATAACTAGAAAAAATTCCACGCGGACCAGGCAGCAGACGGGACTCGAGCGAACTCGGCGAAGGGACATGCTATAAAACTAATAAAAATTATAATAACAAATATATTTTCATCATCAGCCTATTAGTCCACACTGCTGTGGCACAGCCCACAGACCTTCCTTTTCGAAGTGAAACTTCTTTACGCACGCTTGACTAGGGAAGTAAGCTGGCGAACGCGTTACGAAAAGTGTGATCGGGCGAGGCGAACGGGAGTTGAGTGGAGGATATAAGCAAGAGCAAACAGTGCGCGCGCACATTTTCTTTCTCTCTTTCTCTTATAGCTAGTAAATGAAATATGTACAGTGGTCAGTCTTTGGATGGGTGACCAAAAACCTTTTATTTCGAGTTCCACCGTGCTTTAGAAGGCACGTTAAACCGTTGGTCCCGGCTGCATCTGCAGTCGTTAGTATCCGCCAATCCGCACTGGGACCGCGTGGTGGGTCACGGCCCAATCTCCCTATTCCATCCATAGGGAAGGCTTGTGCCGCAGCAGTAATAGGGGACAATAATAGGCTGATGATGATGATGAAGTCCTCTTTCTCTTTTTCTAATAACAACAACTTAGACGACCTCCGTGGCCGAGTGGTTTGTACGCCGGGTTTCGTGGTGTCGCCAACTCGAGAGGTCCCGGGTTCAAATCCCGGTGGGGGCAGATGTTTGTGTGATGAATACGAACATTTGTACTCCAGTCATGGACGTTCAATACGTATTTCTATAAAAATATACTTATATATGTACAGTATATGTATTCTATCCGTTACCCTAGTATCCCATAACACAAGCCTTTCAGTGCTTACTTTGGGGCTAGGCTAATTGGTGTGTGTTAGACAAAGACCGATATGGGTACCCGTATAGGTGTTTTAATCGGTTTTATTTTAACGATTAGGTTAAAAACCTGACATAAAGGGTTAACCTGTATAATTGATTAATAACCTCTATATAAACCGGTTCTTACGTAGAGTCCTTTTTTGTTCAAAATTCATACATAGAAAGAGACACACGGCTAGCTAGCTGTGATTGGCCCTTCAGTGAAGTGACGAGTTATAACTTGACGTGACCTCGTCGTCATTACACCAAGCTAAATTGATTCTTTGGTGCTTTCTCTTAAAGTTTTTAATTACAATGCCACGGAATGGCGGAGCTCGTAGATGGAAAGTACTCTACACTAGTCTACATCTACAGTCTCTTTCATACGGGTTAATCAGCAATATTCCTAGGATTAATCCATATTACAATAAACAGTTTACTGCATAAGGATTAGTCAATATACAGGGTTTTGGTCTTACCGGTTAACCTTTTAAGCCGATTAATGGGTCCTTGGTGTTAGAAAAAATGTGTGCGTGTACTAGTGTACACACGTAAGAAGTGAAACTTCTTTATGGCCTTATTTTTTTCGAAAAATGATCTACATGCAACTTTCCAGAAATATAGATATAGGCGTGCGCCTTACCTTGTGTGAAACACGAATATTTGCTGTCGATACTTTTTTTTTTTTAAAGTTGACAGAAGAAGCAATTGTTCGGATGAGGTAAATAGTGCTCTTTTAAAAAAAGATGGCGCGTAACCAAAAAACGTGACGCGTAACCGAAAAAAATGTGACGATAAATTTTTTTCTAACGCCGATAAAGAAGTTTCACTTCAAAAAAAAAACTATATAAAGAGAGCGTAAAATGAAACCTCACTTGTAAACCACTTCGTTGGTGCAGGAGTCGTCGAAGGCGTAGTCGAAGCGGAACTTCTGGTTTTCCAGGTACTTGGTGAGGTCCACCTTGTTCTTGGGCTCGTGCACTATCATCTGGTCCCTGGTGGGCACGCTGATCACGTCCACCTGAAAACAATAACAATCTAATATATAAAACTAGCAAACCAGTGAACCAAATGTTCACCAAAACCTGATTTAAAAAAAAATGTATTTAATTAATTGAGAACTTCGGAGATTTTGTGTGGTTTCGTTTGAAATTCGTGATTTCTCGAAAACCGGAAGTGCTACGTTACTCAAATCCGGTTTGTAGTCTTATCAGACTATTCTTAACTTATAACCTAAATATTCTCTTTATCTATCTCTTACGGTTTGGCCGCTGAAACAGCACCACAGACGGACGGACAGACTTGTCTAATAGATAAGAGATTCTCGTGTCGCGGTGTTTGTGGTTAAACTCCTCCGAAACGGCTCGACCGATTTTCGTGAAATTTTATATGCATATTCAGTAGGTCTGAGAATCGGATGTAATCTATTTTTCATCCCCCTAAATGTTAAGGGGATTACCCTTAACATTTAGGGGGATGAATGATGATGACCCCTAAATTTTTTTGTTTCAATTATAGATAATTTTTTTTTTGAATTTTTTTATGATACATCATACAAAGATACATATATCCCTAAATTTTCAACTTTCTACCACCAACCCCTATTTTTTTATGGCGGTATGAAGTTCGCTGGGTCAGCTAGTCTTATTACATATTTTTTATAGCATGTAACTGCTCGATGTATAAATCTAAATAAAATATTACTAGAGAAAATTCCGAATGCACTGACCATGATTATGCTACCTGCTTATTCGACACGGCCGTCAGGGCCCTCTAGCTCTGTTAATACTGATTTTGCGTTCAAAGAAAAATTAAATATACCACCACCTAAAAAAATAAATACCAAGGTGACAGATGACTGCTTGGTGAAATAGGAAATTTGCCGGACCTATTTATAAATAATAAAAAATATACGTGTTGCACTCGGGGACTGCCGCGGTAAAGCTATTACATAGCATTATTCATCAACTTATGCAATTATAATTACTTATTTATTTTATTTATGCAGATTTTATTTTCTTTGATATTGATTCAAGTTTTTTATTTGATAATAGATGGCGAGGCAGGTATTATGATATTTTATTGGGCAAGCACAGCAAACAACAGCATTGCCCGGCGACAAAAAATACGAGTGCCGGAATTGTACCGACGACCGCGGTGATGCGTCGAACGTTGGTCCCGTGGCAAAAATTTAACACACTGCGCTGTTTAGATCGATACTGGAATGGCAAAAATTGGTACCATATGCACGCTTGTCAGCATATTTTCGTTACGGATTTTTTTGATTCGGTCGCCGCGCTCAAAGCCTGCGATAAAAGCTATGCAATAGCTTAAAAAAATATAAAAAAAAATTGGACACTGGTGGTCTGGGCTTGATCTTCCTATTCCATTCGTGGTGAAGGCCTTCAGATGTGGAGACATTGATAGGCTGATGGTGGTGATGATGATGATGGAATAGTTTATACTAGCAAACCAGTGAACCAAATGTTCACCACAAAAAAAAAAAAATGAGAACTTCGGAGATTTTGTGTGGTTTTATTTGAAATCGAAAACACGTGATTTCTCGAAAACCGGAAGTGCTACGTTACTCACATCCGGTTTGTAGTCATAAGACTATTCTTAACTTATAACTTAGACATTCTCTATATCTATCTCTTACGGTTTGGCCGCTGAAACAGCACCACGGACGGACGGACGGACTTGTCTAATAGATAAGAGATAGTTTACCTCCTTCTTGTTAAGTTCCTTCTTGTTGAGCGGCCGTTTCCTGACGCACACGGTGATCTGGTGGTCCTCGACGGGCTCGTTGCCGGTGAGGGGACGGAACTCGATGCTGCTCTGGTACTCGCGAATCATGGCTAAGAACTCCCAGTTAGGGTTGCCGGGGTCCATGTTCATTAGTGCTTCCTGGAAACATTAAACGTATTAACATTACGCCATTTGACTTAGTCTCATCGATATGCATAAAGGGTTTCGCTACCTTGTTATAGAATTAGAGATAACTTAATTTATTGATTAAATAAAGTCGGTTTACTGACGATAGTTGAACGTGACAACGTTTTTTTACAATGTACATAGTTTTTACAAGTATGAATGTGCACTTTTCACTGCACTTCACACTTGACGAAAACATTACATATTATTGTATAGCAGCTGTCCACGCGGACGTATCGCTCACTCAAGTAGGAGAGAGACAGGTGTCGAACGCTGCCGAACGCGGAGGCCGATTGTGCCTCTTTGTCGCTCGTTGCGCGCTCTCGCTTGCACTTCAAGCCTTAAATGGAACGCCTCAGAGCGAAGTAACGCCGCATGAGTGATGTTTTTTCGCGTGCAGTCGGCTCCATCGAATTATAAGACGTTGTCACGTCAAAAATTTATAGGGCGTGTTTGTTGGATAATGAGAAAAACGAAGAAAATTATTCATAGTATAAGTTTAAGATTCGTATTGACGATATTGCAAACCTTTTATTTTTGTTTAACCTGGTGTTAAGTAGTAATGATCGTAGAGTCCAAACACCAAGACGGTCTCCGAAGGTGCAACACCAGCCACATTCAACTGCACAGATATTTCTTCACGGGTCATTTGAAGTGACCTAGTTTGTAGAAAGGAGAGACCTGCTCCTCCTTGAGATCCACCTCACCTGATCTACATCCCTATTGATGTTAAGAGCCCTTTCACATTTTTTGCAAAAAAACGCAATTTTTGAACGCCTCGTTTACCCCCTTAGAAAAGATTTTGACTATTTCCAATAGAAGTAAACATTACAATTATTCTTTCTATTGTAACTTAATGTAGAATATTTGCAAATACTATTTTCTTTTTTTTGTACTGGTCGTTCTACTGCAGCTAGTTTACGGAAAAAAACGATAATATGAACAACTTCAAACGCCTAAATCTCTCAATAATGTTTAGAAATTAGATAAAATTAATTACTACTATATCAGAAATATGTTTTTGTTGTAACATAGATGTTTTTTTTTTATAATTAATGAGATGGAAAATCAAAATTCTAATACATTCAATTTTGATTTTCCATCTCATACGAGTTTTCCCAAAAAATAATGAAGGTTTACCTCGTATTTTGATATTGAATTAAATAGAATTACTACCAAAAACTTTCATAAACCTAATCTACCATCATTGAACTACTGAAATATGTATATATTATTATAATTAGTTCATTAACAATTATTTTATAAGACTCGGAACAACACCCGTAAAACGGGATATATACTAGTGCAAATCCACCTACGCGCCGATCAGTACGGCAGCGGCGCAATATTGTAAAAGGGCTCTTAAGTGGTGTCGGATGGCCCTGGCAGCTGCAGAACAAGCCGCCGTCAGCTGCGCAGCTGTTTCTGCACGGGTTCTAAAGTTTTCTATGTATTATAATGCATACCTTCTCCTCCTTGAGCTCGGCCTGGCGCTGGCGCCGCTTCTCGCGGTTCTCCTTGAGGCGCTCCACCTCCTTGACCACGTTGGAGCGCCGCACCGCGCCCGACGCCACCGCGTGCGGCACCGACACCGTGCTGGAGACACCTGCCGCCCTACCGCCGCCCGTAGTGCCACCTACCACGCCGCCCGCCGCGCCGGTGAACTGTGTACAGATCATCATCATCAGCCTATTAATGTCCCCACTGCTGGGGCACAGGCCTGAACCTATGGATGGAAAAGGGAGATTGGGGTTGCTTTCCAATTACAGCATTATTGCGCATTATGCGGCATAATGCCTAACGTTGAGTGTTCCAACTACAGCAACGCTTCGCACAATTGAGCACTCTCAAAAGTGATGCTTTCGTGTGATGCGTGCAATGGTACCAACTTAGAGACAGAAAATTAACAAGTGTTTTTTCTTTAAGTTGGCATTGATCGAAATGTTTTATTTATATGTTATCGTTAGTAATATTATTTATTGTTGAAAAATTATTAATGCTTTCGTTTCATTAAATAGTTTTTTTTAAATAATCAAAGTTCATTCAAACTGTTAAAAATAAATATAAGTATGGATGAAGGTACAAACATTGACTTTTTTTTTCAACACTGAACTTAGCGCACTCTGCTGGTGCATTTGAAAACTAATTCACGTTCCAATTAAGCATCAGCATAATTGGGCATTGTGCGGCACTGAGTCGCATTATGCTCTGTAATTGGAAAGCATACTGGGTCTTGACCCAACACACGGGCCCAGTGCGGATTGGCGGGTGTTAACGACTGCAGATGCAGCCGGGACCGACGGCTTAAAGTGCCTTCGGAAGCACGGAGGAACTCGAGATAGAAGATATTTGGTCACCCATCCACTGCGAAAGTTGCTTAACTTCAATTCAACGATCGCAGCCGACCGCGCTAACTGCCCGCGCCATCGAGCTACTCAAGTGTGTGTACAGATACCGGGATAATATACTCACACTGAGATGGGAAGTTAACAAGAAAAGATTCATTTTTATGATTCCGCGTTTTGCAAAACGCCGTCATCGTCCGTTTAGAAACGCTCGACGCAGGCAAATTGGCAACTCGTTCTATTGTTACAATTTCGGCATTGATTGTTATAGTTTATAAAAGGGTGACCATCATAAAACACAGGTTGGATTGAACAAATCAGGTACATATTCCAATAGGACTAACTTAAAATGGACGGGCCGCGGCGCCAGAGCTAAAACCAGCTCGGAAAAAGATCTTCCCCTTTAGCCTTCCAAAAGTCCTTTTAACACGTAGAATTCGCACTGTTTCAATATTTTTCTGTGACACAGAACCACTACTCGACGCCATTTTTCTTATTTTAATAAGCAGCACCACGCGTGGTGAGAAAAAGAACTAACTAAATACTTCAATTTGTGCGACAAATTGCATTTTGTAAACGGCGATTGAATTGCCTATCAAATGTTGTGGCATATTGTAAAGTGACAAGGCAATTTACATTTTGCCTTCGGCCTATTTTAAAACAGCGAACCTTTTTAAACAGACGACACCGTTTGTAAAACGTGGAAACATACAAATTGTCTGCGACATAACTAGATGAAATCTGAATCATAAAAGATAGAAAATATACACTAGAATAGGTACGCATCTATCCCCAAACCAATACATAAGAGTGCTTAGATGATTCTGTTTACCACTGCATAAGACATCATTAAAAGCAAAATGACATGAATTAACTAACCAATAAAACACTGCTCAGCTACAGTATCATACTGCTGCAATCAACTTAACTAAATGTCATAACAATATGCCATAAAATTACTTATGTTTCTGAACAGCTATAGAAAATAGTGAGCTATATGTTTACAGCTATGAAGAACTACGTGTGTATAGGGTTACATGTCATGATCTTAACGGCTACAGTAAATTACAGGTACGAGAGCACAGTGCAACAAGGACCTCTTTAGGATTGGCGTGGAGTCTACGTTGCAGGTGCGGCATGTACGGAGACTGCTGGAGCCCCTGCACCACGGACGCGGCGCTGGGGGTGCTGCCCGACCTGGAGCGCCCGCCTGACGCAGGCTAGCGGGGTGAGGAGCCAAGGGTATAAAGGAGTTGAGGAATTTGTTGCAGGATACGTTGGATTTGATGTCTACGTGTGGTTATTTCAATAAGCTAGAGAATACACGATGATATCGAATTGGCAAATAGCAATTCTTTCAACACTCTAATTTCACTCTTACTTTGACTGACTGACCGGAGTCCTTATCCACCAACTATTATTGTTTTCTTACAATTACTTCTGTTGGAGTTGTCAGAAAGAATCAGCTCATCGTCAGAGCTCACCCAAGAACATAAATATTGTACAGGTTATCAGCATCCACCAACAATTACATTTACCCAGTGCCACAACGCAAGAGCCGCGATCCTTGGCGAATGGCGGTTGCGCGTATGTTTTTGTCCGGTTCACCCGCACGGTTACGCGGATGCCAGTGCGTTGTCGTACCTATATTCAAGGGCGGATCCAGGGGGGGGGGGGTCATGGGTCATGGGGGTCATGACCCCCATGGGTTTGGTCCATCTGTACCCCTGGGCTGGGTACAGATGGACCAAACCCAGGGGGATTTTATTTAAGTACTTTCAATATTTAATATACCACGACTATATGACGCCCCCCTGGCGACAAAGCTGGCTATATGACCCCCCCCTGGCGCCAAAGCTGGATCCGCCCTTGCCTATATTCCCCATAGAAATTAACATCCACACGACCGCCATTCGCCGTGTTTCGTGGCTCGTGCGCAAGCATCGATTGTTATAGCATTCAGGAGGTCAGCGTCACCATCAGTCTACCTAGATGTCTACTAGCATACGCATTTGTTTCAAGACATCTACAAAAACATTAAAATCCTGGTGTAAATGTGACGATAGCAACCAATTAATATTGTTATTACCAAAGCAAAAAGAGCGCGAGGCATTTGATAATATACGGCGATCAGAAATAACAAAATGAAATCTAGCCAAACCAATCCCTGAATGCGGTAGGCACCCTATTTCGTGACCCTGGAGTTGGTCGTTCGTGTAAATAAAAGCTACTAGCAAACCAATGAACCAAATGTTCACCAAAACCTGATTTAAAAAAAAAAGTATTTAATTAATTGAGAACTTCGGAGATTTTGTGTGGTTTCGTTTGAAATTCGTAATTTCTCGAAAACCGGAAGTGCTACGTCACTCAAATCCGGTTTGTAGTCTTATCAGACTATTCTTAACTTATAACTTAAATATTCTCTTTATCTATCTCTTACGGTTTGGCCGCTGAAACAGCACCACAGACGGACGGACTTGTCTAATAGATAAGAGATTTTACACTGTAGTAATTATTGTTACCTGCTGCGTGACCCTAGAGTTAGGTTGGGGCTGCGGCGGAGGCTGCGGCTGCGGCGGCGGCACATTCTCAGCGCCGCCGCGCCGCCCCGTCGTGTCGCCGCCGTGCCCGTTCGTGTAACCACCCGCGTTCGACACCCGCATCTGGTTGTTGCGGGTCACGCGAGATGGCGCTGAAACGTACAAACACGACTTAGGTACTGCTATGAATATATCCTCCGTAAGAGCTGTCGTTTCACAGGACACCGGAACGATGCGATATGCTGATCTTTGTCTAAAACGCTCTTTGTCGGTGGCCGATGAAAAACAGTCGTTAACAAATATTCCGCTTCCAAACGCCATAGGCGGTTCAGGTCACATTCAGTTGGTCTTTATACTATACTTCAAGTAAGGGTGCGTAAATCATCCAGAAATGAGCGAGGTAGTTAAGTGATGCACGAAAATAAACATTAACTGCCTAATTCCAAGAGGCGGACCAAAATTAGTCAAGGTTTAAACCTAATGCTGTCTCCGTCTTCTTTTTAGCAAACAAAAGTGACAGCATCAGTTTTTTAACCAGGTCAAAGTTTTGTCATAAGGCGGTAAAAAGTTAATTATACCTCTTGATCGTTTCGTATGCAGTTTAACTACGTCGCATATTTCTGAGAAAGTAACTTCAAATCAAAGGCTAAATGCGTAAATGCTGATGCGATGTAGAGTTTATCGGTACCCGCAGAAGAAATCTAATTATGTCATAATCTCCTTTCCTAACACACAAAAAAGCTGTAAAATCGACTATTGTATTTACTTTTTGTTTACTTATGATCTAAACGCTCTCGAGTTTGTGAATCATACAGTGACGCAAGCGAGTCCATATCAAAAGCAAATAAGGTACGTGAAAACTTAAATGCGAACCGAACGGTGCACAAAGCGGACGCTACTCAAAATCTAAGTAGCCCAACCAAAATCCAAAGGTGCGCGTGCGAGCTTTCATTGTTCTTACTTGGCGTCTTCTCATCTTGTCGGTCCTCTTCTTTCAACTCCTCGACAGGGAGCTCCGTTGTTTCAAACGCCTCTACGGGTGTGTCTGCTGTGCTCGAGTCTGCCACCCGTCTTCGACATCTTAACCATGAACAACACATAACTGACGATCTCTTCAAACATTTATTTCAGATTCGTAAACTGATCGTCTTCAAGTAAGCAGGGTCAGAATTCTCGTACATTCTTTGTTTCTAAGTATTTCGGTCGTTCATCGCATATTATTGCTCTAGAATGTGTGTGAAATGACATGTACTCTTCAGTCTGAGCGATTGTTCGTAATGGCAGCGATCTGCGTTGGCGCAAGGCGATCCTGCGCCTGCGCCGCACGCCATATTAGGATCTCTTTCCGTAGTCAAGGCAATGAACCGTGACACACGCGAGCCGACTACGGTCGTGCGCGAAGACAAGATTGCATACCAGCCGAAGTCATTACCGAAAAACTTGTTCTTAGCACAATTTTAGTCCAAGACCTTGTGATAATTAAGTCTCACTGACATGACATTATTATGCGAATCACTGAGAGCCATCGAAGCGAGTTCTGATAATACATAAAGGCCTAACTTTTACTTTAAAATTAAAGGAAGAAATGACATGCTGTTTTGCTAACAAGAGCAATAGTTTGACTGAACCTTGTCTAGAAACCGTCATTGATCAATTACTACAACCGCCTGTTCCGATCAAACTAGAAATAACGTCGGTCATTAAGAGACATTGGATGTCTTTTGTGCCCCTTGTGCTTTGAAACTTTTATTGTGTGACGCGTATGGCACGGGTGGGCAGCGATCGATGGCAGGGTCAAAGTTAACTTGAACTTGTCGTTCGATGGACGGATAGAATGCATTGCACACATACCTAACATATTGAATTATTTTGAATCAATATGAAATTTCATTTATTATTCACAACTAACTACACGTAATATTTCTAGTTGGACATTATCTTCAAGTTGAGGTTATCACAAAGACGTAACAATAGGACACTATAATGATAAAATAAGTACAATTTTTCAGTACAAGTTCTTAGATTATAACAAAACATCACGCATATGGCATTCGAAAGACCAGATACTCCTTTGAAACACGATAGAACATCTTTGACATCGAGAAACACGGTAGTACATAATTTTTGACATCGAGCGCACAGCGGTATTGGCGGTGGGTGCCGCCATGTTCCCAGCTTATCAACACAACCGTTGTTAAGCAGACTAAAAATTTTAAACCTGTCCAAAGTATCGTATGAGAAACTGTATATTTCGATTGAAGGTGAAAAGTGTGTTTAACCCCTTTTCATAACCAACAGATCGTAGATCAAAGGATTTCAACAATAAAAACTCACAACAGACTTACCTACTCTTTTTCTTAAATCAATTGCAGTGATCTAACAATTATAATCATAATCAAAATCATTTATTCAGTTTAGGCTGTTACAAGCACATATGAATGTCTAGAAGCTACGCCATCGGTTCGAGAAGAACCGGCAAGAAACTCAGCAAGGGCTGTTTTTTTTCTCCCTGTTTTATCAATTAATTTGAAGACTCGTTAAGAATAGGGAATACAAATCAATATTTGATAAATAATAATTCTAATAATAGTACCATAATTTGAAACGGCTTATGAGTGTCATGGATAAAATATCGGACGATGGCACGGGCGCGATGAAAATGAAAGTCGATAGAGCGTGTCGGTACTAACAGACCAGTAAAACATTGACGTATTGATGCTGAATTATTGATATGAAAACACGTATACATATAACCAGGTTACAAGGTCACAGATCCATATCGAAAACAAATAGTTTATTTACGTATGAACCTTTGCCTTAATGGATTTCTATATTTGTGCGCAGCAGCGTAGAGTTCCTTGATGATAAAGTACTCAAAGCAATGGTCTTGTGGTTAAAGAGGAGAGATTTAAAAAATCTTCCAGTGCGGTTTGAAGTGCGCTGTCCACAAAATATTGCCATAAGTAGCACAGATAACATCGAAATAAACCGCCATTTAAATGTCTTATAACCGGCATTCGTAGGCCATGGATAAATTAGCAATAACCATTATACTATGAAACGAATTATAAAACCTGTTCTACTGAAGATTATTTTTCATATACTTAATGGTTCTATTTTTTGTCTAATTACTAGGCAAATCCTTCCTTCAAATGTATGATGACACAATTGAAACATCAAATAAAAACTATTTTTTTAATAAAGTTAGGAGTTAGAGTTAAATACGTTAAATTGCAATTTTTCACGGCACACCATACCTGGTTTCAGAGAGAAGTAAATGGACATAATTTAGACAATGTTGTTAAAGATGTTTTAGCAAAACAAATGGAAAAAGAATCGCACAAAGATATGAAAGTTATAGTAATTAAAAGTCATAAAAGATTTTCATGATCTCATTGATATATACATATAATTAATCACAAAGATCCGTACACAAATGACGAAAACAGAACCTTGTTGCTAAGAGTTAATTGTCCGCTAATCCATCCGTATGTCAGTGAGCCGTATCTCATTAAAACAAAACAATTCAATAAAAATAATATCAAGGAAAAAAATAATCTCCATACATGAAATGTCGGCGTTGGATATGGCGTTTTTGTAAATCAGCATACCAGGCTACATTGCAAAATGTTATTGACCTCGTAAGATGGTATGGAACCCTTCTTAAGCGAATCCGTCACGGACTAGGCTGGTTTCAAAATCTTCTCAACTACATACAATTGTCACTCCTAAAATGCTAGAAATTGGACTCCAAACGAACAGCAGTTTTTTCTTCATGTATATCCGACTGAGAATCGACCCCATGGAATAAATGCAATGATAAATGTATTTAAACGTAATCGTTAGATTATGTGGTGACGTGGTGGTGCGTAGTAGATAAGTCTACAGCAGACGAACTGTCATTGCGGTTTCTGTAAACAATAGGGGTGATGACGGGGTACAGTAAACGAAATTCTATTTAGTCCGTCAGTTAGATGATCAAAAAATAATGGAAACATTTTTTCTTTAGGCAATCAACCAAAAAATCACAAAGTTATAGCGCGTCAAAGTTTGGGAGTAGGGGCTCGTGACGTCACTTTTTAGTAAAATTTTACTTAAAAGTGTACTCCAACGTGAGGTCATGCGACTTTTGAAATAAATATATATCTGCAATGTTTATATTATGTGAAAAAAGAAAAATACGTGTCCAATACTTTTTGATAATCTACCGGATAAACGAAGAAAAATAATCGTCATCATCCCTATTTGTAAACCAATAAACCATGCATGCATGACGCTAATGCACTTTCGAAATTTCTGTTTGGTGCTGACAACGATATTAAACATATCAAATATCTTTCGGTGTCGAGGTAAAACGAATTCTAGTAGAGTTCTATTCGCTCTTTTCCTTCGTTTTTATATCTATGTATAAAAATATCAAACTTCACATTTTAGACGGAGCATCATTGGAGTTTAGAACGACTCAACCGTAATCTGATTGCCTTTTGTGGTGTTCATAATTTTCAGAACAAGGTTTGTGTGAAAGATTGCCACAAACCTTCACCAGAAAATTCGAATATATGGGTGATGTTTTTGTACTGAAATCTTAACGTACGTCATTTCGCCCTCAATAAAATTTAATACGTATATTAATGAAATATCGTTATAATATCGTAAATATGTTTAGGTTTAGAATTGTTTTTCAAAACCAGGCATAGCTCCTACAGTGCCGCTACAGCCGTCCCTACCTTAGCAACCTTAACCCCTTACCCGTAGAGTTCTTTTTTATTTTTAACGCAGGAAAAAAACACTGTTTGCAGACGACGGCGCCTTAAAGAGGCACACCGCCGAAGGGACCTCACACCTGGCTCCCGCAAGTCTTACGAACCCCCCAATGGCTGCCCACCGAGGACCCCGATACTCTTACGGGCGTTTTACGGCATAATATCCGCGAATACCTTCTACACTGCTTAATGCGAAGCCGCGGGTTACCCGTTAGGGATTCTTCCGCGATTTACCCGTGAAGCCCTGGAACCTCGACCTCGAATACCTTGTTCACTCCACTCGAACCATTTGTACGGGTTTGCTTCAGAAGCACGCTAATCCACTAGTCCCGACTAGCGTTGCCAGGCGTCCGGATAAAGCCAGACATAGCTACGCTTTTTGATTGCGTGTCCGGCCCACATAAACGGTGTCAGTCTTGTCCAGCTTTTGGTAGGCTTTTTACATTTGGCAAACGAGCGAGCGCCGAGCGTGGCCGAGCGCAAACCAAGTTGATTGTCGATCGCTTTTACATGAAAGGAGATTGCTCAAATTGGCCCAAATGTATAAAAAATATTGACATATACGGTAATTCTTGGCGTAATTTATACTTTATTTTACAGTCATTAGATTTTAACGGACACCTTTGTATAATATATTCATTTTAAAAAGGACTTTTAACTTTACCGCTTGGGAAAACATACGAATCTACATGCTTTATATACCTGAATCTAATACAAAAGTTCGGTACTTGGTTTGATTTTCCTAGTTTGCTATACAACATATTTGTTTTTTATTATTTTAATACCTATGTACCTGTTTGCCAACATAACCTCAAAATCATTCAGTATATATGGTTTTTAGAAGTTCTCAGGGGTGTCCGTCAATAATATTCGTTTCTACAGTAATTTATATATAATTTCGAAACTAGGAAACAATTTTTCATGATTATTGGTCTTTAGGCCAAACATGTATGGAAGCTGAGCAATCTCCTTTCTTGTCGTATTCTATATTACTGAGCCACATAATCCTCAATAATGTAGGGCGTCCGACCTATTTACCCAAATGTATAGCCAAACTGGCTGGTCTGTCCGGCTATTAGGGTTTGACGACCTAGCAACTCTAGTCCCGGCGGAGTTTTACAGCCATCGTTAGCACTCACAAATCCGCAGTGGGCCCACGTTCGATTAAGTATGGCGGGCGATTACTAGCCACCACTCGCTCGTAGGGGCAGTTCTGAGCGAAAATATACACGAGCGCGCGCGCTCTCTCAGCCAAGTAAGCATAGCTGAGCGAGTTAGAGCGAGTTCTCGCCGGCAGTGTGTCAGCGATCAACTATGAATATATGCATCTCTTTTATTTACACGGAATGTATATCTATTATACGTTTCTAGAGTGAGAAAAAAGAGATAGTCGCTTCCTCGCCGCGGCGGTGAGACAACTGCCTAATGGTAGCCATACACACTACGAGAAATCGTTACGATTAGACTGTACCGTCCGAACGGTACCGATAAATCGTAGCGTGTATGTTATAAAACTGCACAGTTTTCTATACGTACGCCACGTACGATAAACTGTTCCGTTCGAACTGTACAGTCTGATCGTAACGATTTCTCGTAGTGTGTATGGCTACCATAACGCAGTGATAAAAAAAAACAGCTGTGATTGTATAAATAGCCTAACAAATGTTACAAAGTGTCTATCATTGCAGATAGTTTGTTTTTTTCTCCTAATACATTTTAGATAACGGTTCATGCAATTGATTACTTTATAACGGTAACTCGTCAAATTTCAATCAAAGGTTTTTTGAAGTTATTTCATTCACAGCCATTCCATTTAAGTGTTATTATACAAAGAAGTACATTCCGAACAACTTATTACAATTCTATTGAAGTCCCAAAGTAGGCCTTGGTTGTATGTTGTAGTTATATGGATACTAAACTTCTTAAATCAAATTAAAGCTTTACTGCGTTCAAAACATCATTCCATCTTTGTCAATTGTTTAAAGTCAAAAGGAGATAGAATGAGGCTTATACATACATTAGCTTTTAAATTTTAATTCAGAACTTTGGTACAAGTGGGCCTAAATCACGGATGTTATTATTACCATCTTATAATGTTTACATAACAAGCACGACCCGGGTACAGATATTCATTTGTGCACATCACACAATCAAATACCTCTACAGGGATTCGAACCACGACCTTTGGGCCAGGAGCCACAACGCCGTTGCAACAACCGATTTTAAAACAAAAATGTAATAATAGGGATGATGACTAATTTTTTTTTCTTCGTTTATCAGGTAGATTATCAAAAAGTATTGGACACGTATTTTTTCTTTTTTCACATAATATAAACATTGCAGATATATATTGATTTGAAAAGTCGCATGACGTCACGTTGAGTACACTTATAAGTGAAAATTCACTCAAAAGTGACTTCACGAGCCCCTACTCCCAAACTTTGACGCGCTATAACTTTGTCATTTTTTGGTTGATTGCCCAAAGAAAAAATACGTGTCCATTTTTTTTTGATCATCTAACTGACGGACTAAATAGAATTTCGTTTACTGTACCCCGTCATCGCCCCTATTTTATTGCGAGTATATAATTATGAAATCATGCGAAATGACGGCTGCAGCACAGCCAGGTATAGCTATGACATCAACCAGATATCAAGAGAAACTGTGTCAAATCTCCAAGATTGGGCGTGCATAATCGCATTGATCTGTTGAACTGCGCCATAAATGAAGGCATCCTTAATATTTTCAACGAGCTTCACTAATCTATGGCCGCTCAAAACGCTGAGAGCTATCTTGTGATGCTGTTTACAATGAAAACAGTATCTCAAGATCGTAGTTAGTTGACATCCCAATCTCAAAATGCCTTCTTCTAATTTTGGAAAACATGTTTCGAAAACATTTATAATTTAACATAAAACGCACCCAGTTCTTGTTACGGAATATAGTAGAGTATCAAGAGTTACTCACATAGAGCCGTAGCAGACATACAAACATATAAAATAACTCTTCCATATTCACTTCATGAAGATGACATATTTGATAACTAATGGTTACCACTCACCATCATGATGCCGCTTGATCGATCCAAAATCCTTCATCAAGTGGCATGTCCTTCCAAATGTCTGCGCACACACGGTCAGGGGGCCATTCGCCTAACGGAAATGCTTTGGAAACCGCTAACGCTTTCGATTTCATTTTGTTATTTCTGACCGCTGAAGGTTTTCAAATACCTCACGCAATTTTTATTAAATATTGTTATTACCAATGCAAAAGAAAAAAAAGAGCGCGAGGCATTTGAAAACCTCAGCCGGCTAGAAATAACAAAATAAAATCGTAAGCGTTAGCGTTTTCCAAAGCATTTCCGAAGGCAGGCGAATGGCCCCCAGTTTGGCGTGATCTAGTAAGTCCATTTGATCAAACAGGATAGTGAGTGGCCACCATAAGATGTTAAAAATTGTAATATACCAATAGAATAATTACATGAAGACAACAAGCCAAACAAAGCATCAATTTGTTAAGAGCTTTGTTGGGCCAAAACAAATATGAGGGTACCCATCATCGCTTTCAAAGTCAACAAACAAACAACAAGAAGACATTAAGAGCTCTTATAACAGGAGGCGACGACACTTTCTGCACCAGCGGAGCAACGTGAGAACGGTAAAAAATACATCAATACTCATATAACACTCGAGTCGACTATCGGGTCGTTACCCAGCGCCCACACGGACCCACTGAATCACACACCAGCTCCACCACCATCAGAAACAACAACTATTTCGTCCATGCATGTGGGATGAGACTTATTATCGAAAAAACTAAATTTTTGCACAGTAAGCGAAACGAACAAAGAATGATAAATAATTCAGGATAATTTACATCCAAGAATCCGAAGGCACAATAAATAAATTACGAGGGAGAACTGGTCTTCTACTTATAGTCAGACGGCCCTTCTGAGGTCGTTCAGTGACAAACTTGGTAAAAGCACGTTTCCGCACTCGATACCTTGAGCAAATAATGAGATGGAATCTTTTTCGATCGTCTGTCTATACAGGGACCTTTTGCAATTTTGACATGCATATATGTATATCGCAGTTTGAATTGTCTCGAAGGGACGCACATACAATGGTGTTTGCACTTACGGCCTACGGTTTTCGTAGCGCGACGCGGCAGCTGTGATTGCGTCTGAGCGCATCTCTCGTACAACACGGGCATAGTGGGTATCCGTCTGAACTAAACTGAAACTGGATCAAATGGGCGTCGGGGTCTACAGTCTGCGTCCGAAGGTCAGGTTCACCGCACTAATGTAACGTAATCCATTTGTGTTATGGGTTAATTTGAATTGTGGGACTGCGATGCGGTGCCAGCCCGTGTTGTGGTACACGGTACGCGGCCGGCCGCACACTGTCCGCGCGCGCCGCTTCCAACCCACACTTATAGCGGATCAAACTAACGGACTCCGGCCGCCGAGCCCCATCCCCATGTAATATTCAAGCAACCCCAAAACGAAACACGCCATCGCGATGTTTTAATGATAATACATAGGAAAATACGGCTTGTTTATGCAACATATAAACAGAAAGGAAGGCTCAAAATATCCGCCTCGCCTTCCTGTTCGCGAGCACAATGGATATAGACCTCGCGATAACAAAGGTCAACCCAAATACAGAGCCGCTCCAGTGTGTGGTGTCGTACTGACCTCTGACTCCAGAGACCTTTAAGGACTTCTGTTATCTAGATTCACGTAAACTATATCTGTCTAAATCGTTCTTTATATTCTTAGAAATGCTTTTGTTCCTAAATGTTGTTTATGTTTGAAAAAAGACATGAATCATGCCTGCAGTTCGACCTCTAACCTTTCACAAAAGTTTGAAGTGTAAGTATGAAAACATTATTAGTAACACTGCACGAATTTTCAGATCTAACATGGGATTTATGTGAATCTGGTGAACCAAGAAATATGAAATTTCCAACAATCTGTTTCTTAACATGTATGCAATTTTGAAGAGTATGCAGTGAACAAATTAATATATCTACAAAAGATTCAATGCGTATACCCATTTATATCATAAACGAAAAAGAAAGATAGATATAATTTTTATTACGGCCCTCACGGACCGCGTCGAAATTCTTCTAGCCATTCCGGGCCGTGGTAACATAATTGGTCAGTGCTTTCGCCCGGATTGCGAAGGGTGCGGGTTCAAGTCCCGTCTGCTGCCTGGTCCGCGTGGAATTTTTTCTAGTTATATTTTCTTTAGATTTAAACATCAAGCAGTTACATGCTTTAAAAAAAATAAAAATTATAACTATAATTGCTATTTCTTCTTTCAAATGTTTATGCTTGTAAAGTATTCATTTGACATTGTGGGTTACCTATAATGCGAAGAGATGGCGCTGCCTTGCAGCTTAAGAATGGCTTGAAGAATTTCGACGCGGTCCGAGGGCCGTGGTAGCATAATTGGTCAGTGCATTCGCCCGGATTGCGAAGGGTGCGGGTTCAAGTCCCGTCTGCTACCTGGCCCGCGTGGAATTTTTTCTAGTTATATTTTCTTAAGAAAGATAGAATTAAATAGGGATAGAAAAATCTTGTAATGCCCTTAATGAAAACGTGCAATGTGTCACTCAAATGGTTTTTGTGTCAAAATTGCAGCTTGACAAATAAAACGCAGCTTATTTCCTAGTTATCCCGGTTATGAACGACAAGGCCTAAAATTCTCAAAACCATTTTCTTTTCATAAACTTTGACATGTTGACATATCAGAGTTACACTTCTGAAAAGCGCATATTTTTTGACACCACCATTTGAATCAATTGAATCGTTCATCAGTCATCACTTCTAATATTCTTTTTCTACTTTTCTATCGCTTCCGTACCAAAACGCAAAAATCAAAAACCCATAAAGTCATTATGATCTCATCAAATCACTTAAGAGATATCCATCCATCTGTTTCGATGAACAAAAAAAAAACAAGAGCATTCAGTTTGTCAAATTAGTTCATTACATGAGAAGCTAACGAACTTGTACAATGAATCCAAAGTAGTTTGAGAAATGTATCCAAATCTTGGCATCCTCTATTTTGAAGACTGAAATAGATTGGCGTCTATTTATTTCAGCCAAGTGCATTGTACTGGACGTTATTCATTACGCCTTTACAGGGTATTACGTGTTTGTTGCGAAGCCACTTACGACCGCATGGGCAAAACCAACCACTGCTTTTGATTAGAGAACTGACACGATTAGGGATTTTTGGATTTACTCGAACGCTGCAGAATAACATAAGGGGACAACCTTGCACCTTGGGAAGTAGTCCCATACCTGAACGTCTAGGGTACTAGAAATAAATTTTCATCAAACGGCCATTACTTTTGGAAGCGTCCAAATCGTTAGTCTTTTGAATAGGAACTGCTGGAGGGTCCACGTAACGGTGCTGAGGTCGAAATAAATATTGATCTGCCAGTTTGCATGAAAAAGTAGAATATAGAAAAAACATATTCCAGCGCGTCATACATTGAGAAGGGATGTTACGTGAACCCCTCCAGTAGATCCTATTGGAAAGACAGAAAATTCGGACGAGACCAAAAGCCATGGTAGCTTATTGAAAAATTTTTTTGCTGCCCCGGACGTTCAGCCCTGCATAGAAAGCTCAGTTATGGTGGGAGTACCTCTCAAGGTGCAAGGTTATGTTATCAATCAATCAATCAAAATCATTTATTCAGTTTAGGCTGTTACAAGCACTCATGAATGCCTAGAAGCTACGCCATCGGTTCGTAAATCTACGGCGGGAGACCTTGTACTGAGATGAACCGGCAAGAAACTCAGCAAGGGCTGTTTTTTTCTCTGTGTTTTATTATTTAGAGTCGTCAAATTGAAAAATGACGTTGCTCTCAAGTATATTCAAAAATCTATTCTTGGGCTCCCCTACCATTAAATATATATTTTTATTTAATCTGGGATATGGGCAGTTTCTGAAGGCGAGTCTTAGGAAACTGGTCAATTAAGTAAGAAAAAATTTCTTATCTCATACAAAGGCTGGAAATTTTTGATGCAAATATTCCTGATCCAGATCTATATTAAATTAGTCTACACAGTCATCGTTACATCGTTGATGTAAGGTCTAAATAACCTGACGGGCGCTCTACTTAGAAAGAAGATAACGATAAAACCTTACTATCTTAACCTGTTTGTATATCATTTGTGAGGGTATCGGATGACTTAAAAATATTATTACCTAATAGTCTCGGTGCATGCATACCTACGTAACTACTTCAGAAGATACATTGAGAGATCCATTGAGAGATGAGTTAAGGATTTAAGCCATTTTCTTTCGATAAGACTCTGTAAACTGAGAAAGCGCGAACCCCCAACCAATGTGCCCACATTTTTTGACGTGACAACGTCTTAAATTAGGTTGCGGCTGGGAGTCACTTATGAAAAAGTGTAACGCTCGGTAACGTTACGATGAGTCTCTCGTGTTAAGTTTAAGTTTACATGTACAATGTTTTAGTAAACAAAATATATTTCTATAGTTAAAATTTGTGCAATTCTTATTTTCATTCAATTCCTTGTTCCTATTGTACAATTTAATTATATTCATATCAATAAATATTCTACCGAGAAAAAGACGTTGTCACGTAAAATCTTCGCCCGTAAAACCGACTTTACAGGCAACCATTTTTTTTTTTTAATTTTTTTAGGCCGTGATGACCAAGCATACTGGATAAACGATCAATCATATAACATTAATTACAACCAAGTTAATATCCGGGAGAGCGAGCAAAATAGCCAACTAAGCTGAAACTTTAATCGAAGCCAATGTTACATGGACAAAAACGGTTCATTAATCAAAGCTGCGTTTTGTCACAGCAACGGGTGGAGTGGTGCGCGGCTATTATTTGGCGGCCTTCGGTCGGGCACAATGTCAAGATTACATTAGCAGGGGGCGCGACCCGAGACCCTGTCGCGAGCCAGTTGAAAGGTTAGCGCGTTTAAATTGGTCGCCGCGGAAGAGAGCAAATTAAGGAAATGCATTGTGTTCCTTTTTTAGAGTGAAATTACATGTTTTTCTATTATAATCGATAGAATAAAGATAATAATAATTAAATCATCATCATCATCAGCCTATTAATGTCCCCACTGCTGGGGCACAGGCCTTCCCTATGGATGGAATAGGGGGATAGGGCCATGGCCCACCACGCGGGCCCAACGCGGATTGGCGGGTGCTAACGACTGCAGATGCAGCCGGGACCAACGGCTTAACGTGCCTTCCGAAGCACGGAGGAACTCGAGATAGTAAATTTTTGGTCACTCATCCAATGACCGACCACTGCGAAAATTGCTTAACTTCAACGATCGAGCCCCGCAGGTGGTAGTAAGTAATGATACAGTTCACCTGATAGGCGATAATTCTAAATAAATATGGAACAGCTGATTAAAGCACCGTGGCTCACTGTTATTTTTTGTGTGTGTGAGAGAAATGAAAATATTGGATGTTATTATATGTACTAAACAAGATAACAAATCTTGGGTTTTTTATAACTTTCGAGATTCACTGCAGACAACCGTACCGCATGGGTCGATGATGATGATGATGAAAGTGAGGTGATACGTGTAAAAAACAAAGAACTAAAATCGCGTCTCCATGCACTAGTTAGGTGCCCTAGCGGACATTGACCATTGACGTCGCTCTAGATGTAGGCCACAGCGGTCCGTCCGTATTCGCGGAGCCGTTAATTAGCTCACGCGATTGCTGCCAAATCTCAGTTACGCAATATCGCTCGATTGACGCAACGGCAACGGTCAGCCGGCGCGCGGCCGTTCGCAACGGCCTACAGGGAATGCGTGTCGAGCGACTATTTGCGTTCGATTCGAGACCGCAAATTAATACCGGCCGAGATTCCTGATATACAAGATACACCACCACTAGTGTAACGAAAGTTACGGCGTGAAAAAACTGACCAAACTACCACAAAGTGAACTTTTGAACTCACAAATAATAAGAGTATATACCGTAAACTATAATGCGATTCAAATAAGAATAGGAAAGCCAATGACCTCTATCTGTCAAATGTCGCTTGTAAAGTACGGTTTGCAAAAAAATCTCGGAACACTTTTTTAGCACTCCGCTGATTCTAGAATAAAAACTAAACATTTTTAAACAAACAATAACAAATGTTGATAATTAATTTAATTGTCTTTTTTTTATTCATTGAGCTTTGGCTATGAATGCTTGTTAACCTAAATCGTCAACCTAATGTCACTTTATGGTGCGTTCAAAAACTCGATTTAAAACTCGTTTACATCTAGGATGCATGTTAGTATGTGACCTGCATGATTATTCATAACTTCTCCGGCGGTAATGCAGAGATGGGCGAAATTGAAGAGCTAGATTCTGATTAATGTTTTTTTTTCACACAGTCTTAATAAAGAAATACTATTAAAAATCGGTTGTGTTCTTTCTCAACCTTAGTTAATGAATTTTATTAAAAAATCTGATGTTTCATCTCACTTAATCTTAGTAAATAAGTTTTATTATATATAGCAACATTTTTTGTTCACTCTACCTATTTCGTTTGAATTGACAGCTATGACGTCAAAATATGGCGCCCAGTCGGTCCTATTCTTAGTTGAATCGCATTATAAACTGTTTTATGATACACTAGAGGTAGGCTTGCCAGATGGCAGGGAAATCCGGGATTGCCCCTGTGTCCAGTAATAACACCTTATTGTCCCGGATTCCATAATCTGCTAGTTTCATAACAAAATAAACTAATATTGAATGACACCTCTGGCTTGCTGGATGTCATTGAGATTCAGATCACCCCCCAGAATTAAATCTGGGGGATGATGGGGGGTTTGATTTGATGCTTAAATGCACTATCCAACACAAAAATTTATTTTTTTCAAATCGGAGCAGATCCTGAGCGCAAATTAGCGCATTCAAACAAACAAACTCTTAAGTTTTATAATATTATCATAGATAAACGCATTTGGAAACTAATCCTGCTTTTAAAATAAGATTTTATTAACCAAAACTCATCGCAGACTAACAAAAAAATGTGTCTATTGAAAAAGGAGATAATGAGGTAAAGACGTAAAAGGAATTTATGCTATTCTGAAATGAGCTATAAAGTCAAGAATATAAAGAAATCTCCCGAAGAAGCTGTTTAATGGCTATCACTGTCTCTCTTGGATAATTTTATAGGCGAAACCTTTAACTTTGTCTAATCATTTATTAGACACTTGTCTTCAAATGTAAATCCCTTCCCAGTAATCCAACGACAAAAAAAATAAGTAGTGTGTCTGAAATAGTTCTATTCTAGTGTTTACTTATAATTTCTAAACAGAACGAGGGTGCAAGTAAATATTGGCCTTTGCATAGTGTGTAGTGTCAGTCCACCTGTTTACAATATACCCAACGAGTGACCCGAGACCGTTGACCTCTCACCGTCAATGAAGCTACAACAAAAACGACGCGAGATCCAAACCTTTTGCGGTGATAACACGACGTTCCTTTCTAACACTAAGACGTCGATAGAGATGTGATGACGTATTACCTCTCACTTCAAGCGGCTGTTTAATCTATGCGTATATAATAAAATGGTAGGAAAGTCAAAACTGTACATTGAATATTTTAAAAATAAAATAGTTGGGGTGTGATCTACATTCGATACCGAAGCCAAAAATATAGTTTTTAGAATTTTTGTGTTTTTTTTTTAATTTTTTTAAACACACACCAATTAGCCTAGCCCCAAAGTAAGCACTGTAAGGCCTGTGTTATGGGATACTAGGGTAACGGATAGAATACATATACAGTACATATATAAACAAGTATATTTATATAGAAATACATATTAAACATAAATATAAGACTGGAGTACAAATACTCGTATTCATCACACAAACATCTGCCCCCACCGGGATTCGAACTCGGGACCTCTCGAGTTGGCGACACCTTGAAACCCGGCGTACAAACCACTCGACTACGGAGGTCGTCAAGTTTGTCTGTATGTATGTATGTCCGGGATAAACTGAAAACTGCATGGATTTACTTCACATTTGGCACGAATATTATTAAGAAGTCGGGTCAACATATAGGCTACATATTATCACGCTATCACCGACGGGGAACGAGTAGTGAATCTTACTCCATGCGTACTAAATCGCGGGCGGCCGCTAGTAAAGTATTAATACTTAGTAGGTGTTCTAAGACTTCTGAGCGATGATTCATCGCGTGATTGGTGTGTTGAGTGCCGTCCTTGTTCGGCTATTGTCAATATATTGGGATCGCGGGCTTTCATGCGGACAAGGCTCATAAAGCAATTTATATAAAAAACAAAGAAATTTCCTATTGACTTTCACTATTTCATTACGTATTTGAAAACAGCATTACCACCGAAAAAAGTATAGTTGCCGTAACAAAAATATTGTGGCGGCGACATCTACATGCCCCACATATAATGAACATAGAGGAAAATAGTCACTCGCCTCCTTAAGAGATGGCGCTACCGGCGCGCTTCGTTCACAACGTATGGAAGCCTACATCGCGCAAGAGAAATTCGGAGCCAAACACTCCATATATACGATGCCCGACCAACATCAGTCGGGCTGCATTATCCCCCTCTCAGGGGATAATCGCTTCAGATGAAGCTTGTAAGGCCCTTCAGGCCATAAGCATAAACTACGGGTGTGTTTTAGTCAGTAAGAGTCTGACATAACCTTGCAGCCGGCTGTAAGTTATCCATGAGGATTTCACACCCGCTCCCACGCCTGGGAGGAATCAAAAAAAAAACATCAGTCCGCGGCCCCCGAGCTAACATCACCCAGCTCGGAGGAAGTTCGTCCCCTTTGGCCTTCCTACACTGGTGACCCCGACGTGATACTTTGAGACACCTACAAATTATTCTGGGGCATAAAAGGGATTTTTACTAAAATTTTTATTCTGGTACATTATCAAAACATATTGGACACGTATTTTTTCTTAATTCACATAATCAAAAAATTACAGATATACTTTGGTTTAAAATGACGCATGACTTCACGTCTTGGTATAATTTTTACTTAGAAGTGACGTCACGAGGCCCCGTTCCCAAACTTTGACGCGCTTTGCTTTATCTTTCTCATATTTTGGTTGCTTGCCAAAAGAAAAAATAAATCTCCATTACTTTTTGTTAATTTAACTGTACCTCGTCATCATCCCTAATATGTACTTTTCCTTCTTCTGCAATCCTTTTGATTCAATATTTGGGAAAGAGCATAATGTGTCATTGACACTTACTAAAGGTAAAAAGAAAACTAGTTTTAAAATAAAAACAGAGCAGTTAATGGTAACACTAAAACCAGGATAAAGGTTCTTCAGAAGTGATGATGGTCACATTTTTTTGCTTTTTTACTGACTTTTATTTATTGTTACTTGAAAGCAAAGGATGCTAGACCCATACACCCTTTCAAGTAATGCAAATTTTATTTTGTCATTAAACAGGCCCTGCCAGTATAACAGCGCTAATGCTGAGGCAGGGTGCTGGTAGCCGTTTTTTTATATTTTTTTCTGTAAATGTGTAAATGAGGGTTAGTAAAATATATTCCATTCTATTGTATATTGCGACGAGATCGTTTACAGTGAGATCATTGTGCGCTGTGGATGGAACTCTTTGTGCACCATGCTATATTTACACGTGTGACACTTAAGCAAATGTTCACTGCATTGTATGATTCACAAACGTCACACTATATCGGAACTATGTCAACCCGCACTATTTTAACACTAGAAGAAGAATTTAAAGATTACTCACCTTTCGTAGCCACAGGGATGGATTGTCGCGTCATGTCCTAGAACGGGAAAAACGCATCAGTAACAATAATTTACAAAAATAAACACATCGAGTATCCAATGTTGAGTATGAGCAACATAATACAGATAAAAAGCTGAGGATAAAACCAAAATTGCTCGGGAGAAGAGTACTGTATTTACAAAGAGATAAAGTTGAGTTCCGCACAGTGCTTGGAGTTCGAGAAGGTCTGTCTGTACAGTGCACTCACTTTTCTAATAGTTTTCAGCAGAATGGAGGGTATCATTTGCCACAAGTTGATGTCATTAGCGCTATAGAAGAAATGTCTGTGTTTCCGTCCCAATATAGCCTGCCCGCATTCAAGTATAAGGATTTCGCAATAGGCAACAGGGTTCCCAACTTAGGGGTTTTGCCCCCAGATTTAGGGGCTAAAAGTGTTAAAAGGGACTTTTTTAGGGGCTGGAATTTTTTGGGGGGTCTTTTAGGGGCTTTTAACAAAACTTTCAATTAAATCGAAAAACAAAGCGTGTGTTTTCTTTCAGTTTTGTGCGTAGAATGGAACGCAGCACGATATGAAACGACTGAACTCACTGTGTGGCAGGTTGTTTCCTAAGGCTGTATGGACTAAAGTTCTTTGCCTTCCACCAAACAAAACCGCTAAATAAGATTTAACTGCCTGGCAGCTTATTTTCGTTTGATTTTCCATTTGAAAAATGTATTTATTCAATAAAATAATTTACTGTAACTAAATATGTAACGTTTTAATTTATGAGCAGCGAAAGAATTTAGGTAATAAGATAAGTAGGTACATATAAATTTCTATATTAAGGGGATTTTAGGGGAATTTAAAAAATACTTCGGGTAAAATTTTGGTAAGGGTTGGTAACACTGATAGGCAAGTAGGTTTAATTTTCGGAAAGTGGTTTAAACTTAACGAATGCGGGCATTCAAGCTGTTCGGTTGTTTCGTCATTTTAGTGGGTAACATTGTCTATTTACGAGATTCTTATCTAATTAGTGCTATAGGTATTTAAATACTTTTGCATTCTAAGTTCCCTGCAATGTTATCAATTAAATTTGTAATTGAAAATACATCGTCCATGAAGAATACGCTAGGAAATCGTTTGTAATAATGATTAATCCCAAGAAATAACGGATATTCCATTCTAATGTTAATGATTTTAATTAGTTTTAAAATTAAAAAGAAACCTAACTAACACTATGATAAATTAAGTGATGCTTCAAATTGATTCTTATTACATTCATTCACCACCAAAGAAAATATTTAACCATTTATTTTTAGAGGTAATGAATAAATTACCTTACCATGACAGAGTTGATTGACGTTTTTATGAGATTTACATGTATATATTTCCAAAATGGCGTTACTGACCTAATCCTGTCTTAGTTTGATGGGTAGCGAGTAGGGTTGCCAACCATACTATTTAATATGGTATCCTACCATTTAATATAGTTTAATATAGTATAGTAGTAGTATAATGAATGTTTTTGTATTGCATTGCATTGACTTGTTGGTGTATTGGACTTGCTCTGTAAACCAGCATGTGAAACTGAATAAATAAATAAATATAGTATCCTAACTATATTAGGGGATCAAATACTATATTTCTAAAAAAAATATAGGAGGCGAAACTACTATATTTTGCTTAAAGGGGCAATCAATTGAAATTAATCATACTTGGGGAGGGGGGGGGGGGGTCTCCGATTTTGTGACGGAATATTTCAAGAGGGGTCACAGAAAGTGTGACACAGCGTGGCAATAGGGGGGGAGGGGGTCGGAAAAAGCTGATTTTAGCGTGACGTATTTTATGAACGGCCCCAAAGCATATTTTTGACAGTAAAAGCCTTTTTAAAAATTATTATTATGTTATTAGTAAGGCAAAGATCGGCAAAAATATATTTATTTCAAAAATGAAGTAAATATTTTAACCACATAATATATTTTTTCCATTTATTTGCCAGAGCTACTATATACATATTTAAAAGTAAAGCTTCGAAATACTATATTTGATAGAAAATAAAGTTGGTAACCCCAGTAGTGAGTAAGATTTTATCAGCGGTAGCGGCCGCGTGGTGTGCCATGGTAACCGCGGCAACTTATGCAAGTAGGGCAATGGGCGGGATGCGGCTTGCAATTTCCTAATCTCCAACCAATCCCGTTTGTTTCCTTCCAGGAAAATTACTTGTGTCGGTTTTATGATTGAAAGTGTCATTTCGTAAACAGCTATATTTGATTTTCATCGAATTGTTCACAATGCTATACCATTTCCATGCTATACAGGGTGGCCAGTTCATAGGCGTCCAAAAGAAAAATTTAGACACCCCTCACTTTTTTTTTTTTTCAAGATTTAAACATTTTTGATACAACTTAACTACAACTGTAATTTTGAACTTCAGATAAAATATTACGTAATTTCTGCTGCTATGCTTTCAGCGCGGGAAAGATTCATCATCGTCATCATCAGCCTATTAATGTCCCCACTGCTGGGGCACAGGCCTTCCCTATGGATGGAATAAGGAGATTGGGCCATGACGCACCACGCGGGGCTGATTGATGGGTGCTAACGACTGCAGATGCAGCCGGGACCTACGGCTTAACGTGCCTTCCGAAGCACGGAGGAGCTCGAGATAGTAAATTTATGGTCATCCATCCAATGACCGACCTCTGCGAAAGTTGCTTAACTTCAACGATCGCAGCCGAACGCGCTAACCACTTGCGCCATCGAGCTCCTCAACGGGAAAGATTACAGCTGGCATATTCGTAATTTTTCCTTTACTTCTAGTTTACCTCGAGACTTCGGGAGAACTCCGGAACAAAACACTTAACCATTTACGTTGCAATTTTCTAGGGCCCTATGAAACCGGTGTGAAAATCAGATATTCTCTATTGACTCTGTATAATAAAAAAGGGAGAAAGAAACAGCCCTTGCTGAGTTTCTTGCCGGTTCTTCACAGTACAAGGTCTCTCGCCGTAGATTTGCGAGCCAATCGTGTAGCTTTTCGATATTCACAAGTGCTTGTCACAGCCTAGATTGAATAGAAGTTATTGAAATTCAATCTATTTCTTCCAAAAAAGAAGTTGTAGAGTCCCCTAGCAGTGGGGGACATTATTTAGCTACCTCAAATTGCGCACAACTGCAATCCCTTCCCGACTGAAAGCCCATTACGTTACGGCCAATTTGCTATTTTGAACCACTCTTAACGACCGTTTAAATAAAACGGCGACTGTCAATTGTTGCATTGGAATAGATGGAACATTGCTCTGTGAATTCCACTCCGCATTCGAACCTGGATATTTTGTTTTACTTATACAAAGAGCATAAAGGATCAGCTTTTTAATGTTAAAACGGTGGCAATCAAGCGCAAGCGCCCAAAGGTAAGCCCAAAAATATCAGTCGCACTATTGTTGCCTACTCTAACCCAAAACCCACTGAGTTGGGTTAGGTTAGGTTAGGTTAGGTGAGCCAAGATCTTTTTGTGCATGGGCATCCCTCCGCCCGTGGAGTGGCCCGGGGCAAAGCCGGGCCCGCCGGGACGATGTGGTTGCTTCCCAATAAGGATCCCACATCGTCACATCCGGAGGTGACGGCACACCCCAGGGTTTTAGTGGGTAGGCCAGTATGGAGAGTCCCATATAACCCTGTTGCCCACCCAGTAGCAGGGTATGCGCAAAGCATTTCCCTGGGTAAAAAAAAAAAGGTGAGCCAAGATTCCAGACCTTACTCACTGACAAAAACCACCAAAGGATAGTGTTGTTTCACAGATGATAATACCGCCTTTAAGTAATTTATAGTATAAATTATTATTTGGAGAATATGAACACAAAGCACGCAACCGCCGTCAGGAATCAGTGTTGTGCAATAATCAGAGTTCAATTTAGTGTTGAGTAGGACTTACAAGAGGCGGTACATTTGTCCCGGACATGACGTCAAAATGTAAGAGCGGCTCAAAATTTTAAAATGTACTACTTCACATTAAATGTCGCGATAGTCGCGTCTCGTTACTCACTCACTCTTCGTAAGTCTGAGAGAGAGCGAGGCATGACATTTCATTTAAGTCCTCTACGGTACAGTGTAGTAGTACCTATCTCTCTCTTATCTTCGTAGTCTGTGTTACAGTGCGACAAGGATCTTGTGGCGCATCGCATGACACAAACTGGAAATAATGCTGTCTCACTGTGTTTTCTATAATTAATTTGCCAAATAATCCTTGTCACTCGCACTGGGTTGTGTTCAAAACCTACGCTCTAGGTGCAACAAATATCTAAGTTGACATTAGCTTCATACATTTTATGTCAAAATTTAAACGTCAGGGTAAAAGTTGCACTCAGAGCGTAGGTATTGAACGCAGCCCAGGGTTGCGTTCAGAACTTACGCTCCAGGTGCTACTCGTGCACACAAACGTAATGTCGAGCTTCTGTACGCCTCAATGTCATATTTGTTCTCGTCACTTCAAATGTATCTTCAGTACGCCTCGCCTCATTTGAAGTGGGACATTGTACTGGCTCAGTACAGAAAAGAGCCTACTCTTACAAACTCTTTTTCAAGTCGTGTCCTACCCAACACTAGTTCAATTAGATCTTTAAAATTTTCATCTATTACTACAAGTTACAATATCTAGGAACGGCCGCAGTAAGACTTTTTATTTCAGAATGAAAAACAAGTTATAATATTAGGTCCTTACATATGAAATTAGCGTTTTGTCGTACTGACCACTTTGATCTGAAATATCTCCTCTTTGGTTAAGAATTCCAAATTCAAATTTATAAAATCATTTATTTGAAAACAGTCATTCTTTTGTATATTTTCCTCATTATTTTTTTCTTTGGCGTCGCTTATTACCGCACAATGGAAAACATGAAATATCGGTATATTTACGAGTACGAGTTCTACCGTGGCACCAGTGCTGCAGAAACAGCTCAAAGGATTAATGATGTGTACGGCGCTGGTGTCGCAAAAGAAAGCACGGTACGTTTTTGGTTTCAACGTTTTCGTTCTGGAAATTTCGACCTTCAGAACCAACCCCGTGGACGGCCGGAGATCAAAGAGGAAAATGAAGAATTAAAGGCTATTGTGGAAGCGGAATACCACTTCAGAGATAGCTGCAGGCTTCGGGGTAAGTGACAAAACTTTATTAATCCACTTGAAGCAATCCAAACACAGAACCTCATGAATTGAGTGAGTCGAACTTGCAAACACGCGTCGACTGCTGTGTTATTTGATCAACCGACACAAAAATGAAGGGATTTTAAATCGAATCATTACTTGTGATGAAAAGTGGATACTGTACGATAGTCGGAAGCGCTCGTCACAATGGCTGTATCCTGGAGACCCAGCCAAATCTTGCCCTAAACGAAAATTGACTCAGAAAAAGTTACTTGTGAGTGTTTAGTGGACTAGCGCCGCTGTGATTTACTACAGCTTTATAAAATCTGACGAAAAGATTACGGCAGATATCTATTGACAGCAACTGCAAACCATGATAGCTATTCAAGGAAGAACTAGCTGCTAAACAACCGAGATTGGTCAATCGCTCTAGGCCACTGCTGCTTCACGGCAACGCAAGACCACACACTGCACAAAAAAAACAGTAAGTTTTCACCACCGTACTCCCCGGACCTTGTTCCAACAGATTACCATTATTTCCGGAATTAAGACAACTTTTTACAAGGAAAAAAATTCAACTCCGATGCGGCAGTCCAAACCGCCTTCAAAGAGTTTATTGATTCTCGCCCCATGTTTTTTTTTCAGTAAAGGGATCAATGAACTACCTATGAGATGGCAAAAATGCAAAGATAACAACGGTGCATACTTTGATTAATTAAATGTATTTCACAAAAAAAAAAAAACCTCCCGTACAAAACGCCAATTTCATATGTAAGAACCTAATACATGCGATTGGCAGTTGCAATATTAAACAACAAATTTCAATGCCCATTAATTACTCTAAAAATCTTTAAATCAATTTGTGAGAATCTTTAAAAGTGTAAACTGTAGATTAGGTAGGCATATATCCTAAATAGTTGCTCATCTCCAAAATAAGCGGATAGAAGATCTATAAGTATAGATCAATAACAAGTACAAGTCTTTAAATGAAATAACAATGTAATTTTCTTCCAGCTATTAGCTATGAATTTTCTTTCTTATAAATATAAAACGTGCAATAGAATTTAGAATCCGCTCAAAAATTACCATTACCATCGTGTATGTTCTATTTTAGTAACCCTATCTACATTGTGTATGAAATTGTACATATTTATTTCAAGTTAAAAATAGTGTTTCGCTTGGTGATATTAGTTAGCCTTAGTTATTAGTTAGCCTTAGTTATTAGTTAGCCTTAGTCCTTCATAAAATAAATAAGGGTAAAGCTAAGAATAAATATTTAAATACTAGCAAACCAGTGAACCAAATGTTCACAAAAACCTGATTAAAAAAAATGTATTTAATTAATTGAGAACTTCGGAGATTTCGTGTGGTTTCCTTTGAAATTCGTGATTTCTCGAAAACCGGAAGTGCTACGTTACTCAAATCCGGTTTGTAGTCTTATCAGACTATTCTTAACTTATAACTTAAATATTCTCTTTATCTATCTCTTACGGTTTGGCCGCTGAAACAGCACCACAGACGGATGGACGGACATGTCTAATAGATAAGAGATATTTCCGTACTGCGCATATATGTAGTTACAAAATACAATTACAAGTTGTTCATGTCATATCGGCTATGAATTTTTCTCACGGCTTGCGAAATTATGTTTGTTAAATATGTACTTAAACATCTATCTATTTCTATTTTTGTTAATATAAAATTGCAAGTCAAAATTCTTTCACATACAAAAACTTATCGCCATTTTTTTATTTTATCTTTATCGTTCCGTTATTTATTAATTGGATTTTAAAAAAATACTTATTATTCTGTGTACGTGTAACATACAAAAAAAATACTTTTATCCCTTGAATAGAAAAGTTATTTAGATATTAAGTACCTACTCATAATGACACTTCAACCTTCGTAAGAATCCTAACTATTTAATAAACTGTATAAAAGCTAAAACTACTTTTTAACACATATTGCACATACCTTGATTATCATTATTCACTAAACTAAAAAAATATTTTAAACTTCTCCGATTTCAACTTTTATAAATGCAATTCTAATCGTATTAGACACTCATCGGTTGGACGCGTGTCGTCAGAATCAACGGCTACAATATTGATTGAACGGTTTTCAGTCTTCACTTATACATATTGAAGACTACCTCGTAATAACACGATGTATTAATATTCGCGAACTGTAACACAACCATGTTACGATGTCAATGTTACTAGTTATCGAAATGGGCAACCCTTTGTACAACACCAACAAAGAGTGGTGTGTGGTGTTTAACAAAAAGTTTCACATTACCCACGTCCATTGTGCTTCCCATTATAATACAGTACACAACATAAAACTGATTGGATTGAATTTTTGTTACTCCCGCGCAATCATGCAAATCGAATCTCTTTATTGCGAACGCGTGACAAAAGGACAATCCAACGATAAACACATAACAAGCCGTTTCGTGGTGCAAAATCATAGATCGTGGAGCAAATGAAAAGAAGTGAATACAAAGTTGAAAATAAAACGTGTGTTGTGAACGGGCAGGTGCTCGGTGTTGGTGATATGGTCGACTGTACCGATCGTGAGTTGCGCACGGGCAGAGTGTGGCCGGAGTCCGAGGCGGCCGGCTCGCCGTCAGCGGCGTCGCGCGCGAACCCGCCCTCGTCCGAAGAAGACCCCGACGGATCCTTGCAGCCCCATGACAAACAATCACGTGCCAATCAGACAGTACACAGTGCGAATGAACACTTACTGAACGAGCCGCAGCCTCATCATCACAAGTCATGTCACTAGATTAAACTTACGATCGCGGACGATCGAGCTGTCTGTCTACTGAGAATGGAAAGTGAAACTGGAGTGTTGAATCTAGTGTCTGTGTGAAAAATCGATGCGCCTGGTGTCCGGCGGCGTGCGTCAGACGTACCCATACAAGTTGGAAGGTCATTCAGCCATCTATCATAACCTGGGGGCCATTCGCCTAACGGAAATGCTTTGGAAAACGCTAACGCTTACGATTTTATTTTGTTATTTCTAGCCGCCTGAGGTTTTCAAATGCCTCGCGCTCTTATTTTTTCTTTTGCATTGGTAATAACAATATTAAAGAAAATGAGCGTAAGGTATTTGGAAAACCTTCGGCGGTCAGAAATAACAAAATAAAATCGAAAGCGTTAGCGTTTTCCAAAGCATTTCCGTTAGGCGAATGGCCCCCTGAACGCCGGCACCCGCTGGCCGGTGCGGCGGCGAGCGTGTTTACTAACAATACTTCCTAACAATCTGTAATTGAAGCTAATTCATTTCTACGATTCATCCGATTCATCTAATGCATGGCTATTCGTGTACGAAGTAAACAAACTAGACATCGTGTTGGCTGAGATAGCGTGGGTGTGAAAAATATAGCGTTGCCTCGGTAACGGGGGTGCGATTCTGAACTAAACTATGCATTTGCACAAGCTATGATCGCTACGTGTGCGAGATGCGAATGATCACCTGCCAGCTGATGATGTATGGGAACATTTCTACATTGTCTCTGGTGATTGTGCGACCGCGGCGCGACACCGGCTCAACGACGAGTTCCGTTCATTCATCGACAGATCGGTTTTCACTTTAGATTTCACAGCCGCTCTTCGTGTCCCCGTTAATAAACAATGCTAAGTAACCGAGATCGAAATGAACATGTTTGCAATTGATATTTTAAAAGTGAGTAGGTACCAGAGATTCATGTGTCGGGAACACATTCGCCTATCGCGGATATAACTGTCCAACTGTGGTTCGGTGTCGATTAGCAACGTGCTTCGCGACCCAAACAATGAGAGTGATCGCGGCTTGGTACGCGGTTCAAAACCCTTTGGTTAATCGATAAACTCAACTGAAGCTTCCGCTGGATGCTATCGCGAAACTAAAGCACCTCGGCCGCTTACTGATATGCAAACATGTTTATAGGCGTAAGCGAACAAAACCGCACATTTATGCTTTTAGTGTAATGGGGTCAATTCGATTTTGTCATTTGACTAATATGAGAAACACCCCGATTTTGTCATTTGACTAATATGGTAATCACTTGCGTAGTAAAATGGCGGACGCCTCGAGTTAATTAAGTGTCCAAAGCAAGGCTGCATAACTACCGGGGGGCCATTCGCCTAACGGAAATGCTTTGGAAAACGCTAACGCTTTCGATTTTTTTTCTTATTTCTGACCGCCGAAGGTTTTCAAATACCTGACGCTCATGTTTTTTAATATTGTTATTACCAATGCAAAAGAAAAAAAAAGAGAGCGAGGCATTTGAAAACCTCAGGCGGGTAGAAATAACAAAATGAAATCGTAAGCGTTAGCGTTTTCCAAAACGTTTCCGTTAGGCGAATGGTCCCCAGATTTTTTTAAGTAATAATGAACCTTTTGTGATAGCAATCACAATTATATTGTGTAACGCTGTTCAGAAATACTTTGGTAAAAAGCTGCAAAAAGCTCTTGTCTCACCGCATTACAAAGGCATGAATTAAATGTAAGTTGTCTTTGTAATGTTTCGTTATTTCAATTATTAAAATGTATACTACAAGCGAGTGAGCATTAGTTGAATGAATGTTGACCTTCGCTTCATTAATGAAATGATACATTAATTTGTAGGAATTTTGCCTTGCGCTTTAGTTCATTTGTGATAAAAAATTACTAACACTCGTGATTTCAAAAGTACCTTATTTAATTCAAGTAAAACCGGATAATCCATCTATTTTCAGTATCGGAAAAATGCCTAAAGACGAAAGTCTTCAATCAGTGCGTCCTACCTGTGATGACATACGGAGCCGAGACGTCGACACTGACGGTACGATTGGTCCACAGGTTCAAAGTCGCTCAGCGCGCTATGGAAAGGGCTATGCTCGGCGTTTCTCTGAAGGATCGCTACAGAAATGAGGTAATCCGACAGAGAACCAGAGTTATCGACATAGCCCACCGGATTAGCAAGTTGAAGTGGCAGTGGGCTGGCCATATTTGCCGAAGAACCGATAACCGTTGGGGTAGACGAGTTCTGGAGTGGAGACCGCGTCTAGGCAGACGAAGTGTAGGACGTCCTCAGGCACGATGGAGTGACGATTTGCGCAAGGTGGCTGGCAGGAGCTGGATGCGAGTAGCCCAAGATCGATCTGAGTGGCGTGCATTTGGAGAGGCCTATGTCCAGCAGTGGACTAAGATAGGCTGTTGATGATGATGATGAGACGTAAATATCTTTCACGGCCAAGTGCGTTTCGGGATCAGACACCAAGGGTTCCGTAGTCAGTATCAACGATCATGGTTAATTATTACGTTCAAATTATTCCGATTGTCAAGTTGTATTGGGAGTGTGAGCTCTACGGGGAGGCGCGTAGGGAACTTCTTGACAGTGTGAAGGTGCTCGAGGTTGGGCCGGTCTACTACCGCGGGCCTGTTGGGAACTTCAGACAGCTGCGGGACTTCGCGCGAAGATGCACTAGATTCGGAGTGCACTCGAAGGAGGCGTAGAAAGAAGACAGCGGGGCAATAGAAAAGGACTAGCATATGGAGGCCAGCGGTATCACTTCAGTTTTTAATCCAACACACCAATTAGCCTAACCCCAAAGTAAGCACTGTAAGGCTTGTGTTATGGGATACTAAGGTAACGGACAGAATATATATTTATATAGAAAAACATATTCATCACACAAACATCTACCCCCACCGGGATTCGAACCTGAGACCTCTCGAGTCGGCGGCACCATGCAACCCGGCGTACAAACCACTCGGCCACGGAGGTCGTTCATTATGGGTACGGGACGGCTGGGAAGCCGACGAAGGCGTTTCGTGTGTGTCCGGATCAGAAAGGGGAGAGAGACCATAAGGACAAGGAAAATAGACATACAATTATTTGTAGGGAGTCATGGAAGCACGCGCGGTGCAGGCCGTTCCGCGCATATCTCCTGCACACAAGCTGTTTCAGCCTGCATACCCAAGAGGGTTCGCAAGACCATAGGTGGTTGGTGGGATTAAGTTCTATAAAAAGTTATATTACTGTGGCGCTGCCTTGCAGCTTAAGGCTAGAAAATTTCAACGCGACCATCAGGGCCGTGGTAGCATAATTGGTCAGTGCATTCGCCCGGATTGCGAAGGGTGCGGGTTCGAGTCCCGTCCGCTGCCTGGTCCGCGTGGATTTTTCTAGTAAAACTTTTCTTTAGATTCTATAAAAAGTATTAAAGAGGTACTAATACGAAATACCCTTTTGGAATGGAGCCCTGTGTTCCTTGCGGGAACTTGCCATAACCGGGTGATAAAGAAAAAGAGCCTTCTTTACTCCATTCCCTTTATTAGAGCAAAACCGTCCATTCTAAGAGAAAAAATTTAAAAATTACTTTTTTTTGAAGTTTTATTGCTATTAAAGACTATAAGCGCAACACAAAATTCCTTTAAGACTAAATCCTCAAGGACCTCAATCCTGTTAGTTTTAACTTAACAAATTTGATTCATAGATCGTGCACCTGAATATACTCTCTCAGAAAATTGGTACCATAAATATTATGACCCACTTTTATTACGCAAACGATTTAAATACTGCAGACTTAAGAAGAATAAAATACTGTAGGAATGTAAGCATTTCGCAAATCAAGTATCTATTTTCTGTGTCTGTCTAGATTGAAAACATAATTTGATTGGTTTCGTTTCGTGACAAAATGTGAAATACTTACAGACCTATTTTATACTCAGAGACCTAGCTAGTAGCAAGAACTAAGCTATGTTAGTTTAGCTTTGTTTAGATAGCTTAGCTGCGCATACTGCAAACTTTGTGAAGTAACCTTCGAAATTACCTACCTAAGTTTAATTTCAGCTTCAGAAGACGGCTCTAATATACAAACTCAAGCAAATTACCCTAACTTAGGTCTTGTCCCTATAGCATGAGAACTACCAAAAGTTATATGTCGAATTATTGAGATCCGACTGTCAATATACAATGGATGGGTTCATATTATTATTGTGTTGGATTATTCATAGTCATCTGTACCACGCTTTTAGTTAGGTTCAGAGTACTAGACGCGCATAAGTGTATTAGAGACTCGCTCTAGCCAGTTTAATGTTGGAGTGATCATACACTACAGTGACTACTATTTATCTGTATGTCGCTTTAAGTTAAGATTCAGAGTACCAGGCACGCTTAAGAGCGTAGGAGACTCAATCTAGCCAGTTTGATGTTGGAGTGATCACGCTATAGGGACTAGTATTGATCTGTATGTCGCTTAAAGTTAGATTCAGAGTACCAGGCACGCATAAGTGCTCAGGAGACTCAGTCTAGCCAGTTTGATGTTGGAGTGATCATGCTACAGCGTTTGATCTCTTGCTTAAAGTTAGGTTGCGAGTACCAGGCACGCATAATTACGTAGGAGACTCACTCTAGCCAGTTTATTGGGCATCGGCTGCAGGTGCGGCGTATGGTGGCGCGGCCCCACCAGCTCGGGGTTGAGCGCCAAGATGGCGTCGATCTCCACCTCCTTGCCCTTGGTCTCGCCGCGCTCGTACCACTCCACGGTGACGGAGCGTGTCTCATGGTTCACGCCGGACACTATCGCCGTGTGGATCCGCCCTGGAAACCATTAAAATGCATGCATATAAGATTGTACTAAAGGTTCATTACGTATTATATAACTAGAGGATCCGACATACGCTGTCATGATCTATAGAAATTAGAGATGGGCCGACTATTCTGCAATGCCGATCATTCTAATACCTATCTTGGGAAAATATTCACGTTCCAACATCACAATTTGCCTTTATAGTATAATTTCTTTACCTATGGACTTCATTAAGACTCGCTAGCACTTAAGATTTTATTCAACTAATACATACTTACTTCCCATTGCTATTTTGTTGTTCGATATTCATTGTGTTAACTTAACTGAATTACTGACAGATTCCTAAGTTCCTAATTCTTATTGTACCTTTTTTTTAAATATTTTAAGACTGTAGGTAACTTTAAATACACTGTACGACTGTACTGTTCAAATATTCAAAAGAAGCATAAATTTTAAGTTTTATTTCATTGTTATGTGCCAATTATAATCAGCATATTTTGCCGAATAGTCGTCTTTCCCGACTAGTCAGTGGCTAGTCGGCCCATCTCTAATAGAAATATAAAGCAATTCTAGAACCTAAATGCAACACAAAATTTCATTAATATAATCTAGCCGTTTAGTAAGAGTTCAATTAAATACACACGGAAGTTTTGACGTATCTTATTGTTGCTTTCAAGACTTTTAAGAATGTAAGACATCAACTTTAAAAATAAGGTGACGTTCCATATTACTTAAGAGAATGTATATCAACGTAGGCAGTTTTTTTTTAATAATAAAATAATTTAGTTTCCTTAAACGTTTTAAAATAAAGGTTGTGGCGATGGTATGATTCTACCAAATTTAGTTTAAGTAATAATAACTATAATATAAGTACGAGGACGACCTGCCTGAAAGTGAACAGCCAGACAAAAAGGGTGCAGAATAATATTGGATGAAATAATGTGCAGGGAGAATATGCTGTCTGGTAGGTTCGGCTAGACACATAAAGCCGAAGTGTATATAAATACAATACACACTATGCCTCTAACAATACAACGTACAGATAAGAATAAAGAGAAATGCAGTCACAACAATCTCTTGGATTGAAATTAGAAAATAGTCATTTTGTAATTTCGTAAAAATTGCAGTACCTCCCTAAGTCTTTATTTATATAAACATATATTTTTCTAGCGATATAGCCTTCATATTCAGTCGCTACAATACTTTGGAATGTAATATTTATAAATCTAGCAGTTTAATGATTAAAAATACAAATATAACAAATTATGTAATGATACATTTTAAGAAGAATAACTAACATAATATTTTAAACATTTCATAAGCATCTTTGAACTTACAAACAATTTACCGAAGATGTCTACACTACAAATATCCCTATAAGGCTCAACCAGAGGGACTTTTCTACGAACAGCAGCTACAAACTAAAGATGTAGAATTAATTCTTAATCGAACTGCCCGTTATTGTAACAAAAAACGATCACACGAACAACAGAACACAACAATCGGAAAAGAAAACAAAGTTAAAAATAAACTAATAACAACGGTGGTCACTGACTGCAACCATCCGTGCGCATAACTAAACAAACATTATACAACTATAAATACAACACCCAACAGATCATTTCTACAACTTCTTTGAATCATAGGACAAACTCTTCTGGCAGCGATGCAAGAAAACGGTAAATATTGACAAAAAATTGTGTGTGTCAGCTCCGACGCACGACTGGAGTTTACTCCTTAAGTTCGATAGTCTAACCAGACGCAAAAAGAGTTTATTTAACTTAAAAAAGATTGATACTGTATGAAAGAGTAAATTAACAAATTAATGAAAATAATATACATATATATTTATTCATTTCATATACATTTATTATAACTAATCGACGAATTATTTTACATTAAACTTTTTACAATAGTCAATTTCAGATGTGCATAAATATATCATTAGGAATGTTGATAAATTATGTAATTATTATTATTATCAGACTATTATCATTTTTTTAAATATTAATTAAATCAACATTCTGCATTATTAATTACAGTGACAAGTGGTTTATGGTAACTAAAATAAGGCACATGGACGTTCGTAGATACGTGGTTCACGAATCTTGAAAATACCGCATCGATGGTTGTACCATACCTCGTTGTCCCCATTGCTCTATCAGAAACAATATCTAAATTCAGTTCAGATTTTAAAAATTTTATTAATGTCAATCCGTCATCTTTGTTTGTCAAAGTTGCGCGACATATAAAAACGTAACGAGGTCATTCATCGATAGATTTTACTCCTCACATTTTTCTCATACCGGGCCCCTTATATATGCAAATCGATTCTTATGGAGTTAACTTCAAAAAACGGACAAGTGCGAGTAGGTCTCGCCCACCGAGGGTTCCATACATAAACGGCCGTATCCTTTTTATGAAGAGCTCAATGGCGCAAGTGGTTAGCGCGTTCAGCTGCGATTGTTGAAGTTAAGCAACTCTCGCAGTGGTCGGTCATTGGATGGGTGACCAAAATTTTACTATCACGAGCTCCTCCGTGCTTCGGAAGGCACGTTAAGCCGTAGGTCCCGGCTGCATCTGCAGTTGTTAGCACCCATCAATCCGCACTGGGCCCGCGTGGTGGGTCATCACCCAATTTCCCTACTTCATCCATAGCAAAGCCTGTGCCCCACCAGGAGGGACATTAATAGGCTGATGATGATGATCCTGTTTAGGTTAACCTAGAAGTGTGATTTTTCCACTGTTTAAAAAACTGTAGGCCAGTGTATACGGTTTAGATTTCAACTCATTTTCTCCATGCATTCCCGAGATAAAGGGTCTTGACAGGCAGACAGATAAGCGGCCGTATCGTTTTTAGTTAACTTAGAACTTTGATTTTTTTACAGCTTCATGAGACCGTAGACTTCAGTTACGATTTAAACTTCAACTCGATACCTCCACGCGCTCCTTAGATAACCCTGACAGACAGACTGACAGACAGACAGACAGATGAACAACAATGTCGTTCTTTTCTTTGTTTTGTTTTTGAGATAGTAAACTCTAAAAACATTAATTAAACGGACCACTTGATCTTATTCGTAAGACATAATTCCCTTGACGACGAATACAACATGTGTTCCCTTGCATATTGATTCTATAAACTAAATAACATAAACATAGACAAAGTACATAAAAAAACACCTTTGTAATTTACACTTTTAACTTCAATAATGAAGTGTAAATTTCACGCAGTCAATATGAATCATCATCATACTTCAGAATACAATAATAGGCACCATTCAGTTAATGATACTGATTTCTGTGTGCCTAGTGCGAAGACCTCTTTGTGACGTCAATAATGGCGCGTTTAAAATAAATAACTACGCTTTATACACTGTTCATAAGAATATCAAATTAATAACATTTTACAAAAAAATCTATCTTGTTTAAAAGCTTCATTTCAAAACTTATTTTACGTGTAAAGTTGTGGAATGTAAAGACAATGCAGCAAGGTTTTTGGTGCTTATGGGAATTGCACGATGCAGAACACGAAACTAAATAAAGTTCATGGTGCATGAACGCCATTAAGTCTGCAAACTGCACCATAAGCAATAAAGGGCTTTTCACAATCAATTCTACTTATATCTTTCAAATTGTCTACAGTAGTTAAATTTAAATATCAGCTTTAATTCAATACGAGACCCAACCCAAAAAAGTCTCAAAATAATAGACCAATAAACGATTGTAATAATGAACTGTTTTCTTCCCGAAATACAGACCGGGTTAATGGAAATTCAAGTAATGTATCATACCGTTATTATTCGCTTGCCCTATAAAGAGGACAAGGATTCGTATAAAATATGTGTGATGTATTAAATCAAAACTATGATGCTATGAATACTTGGTGATATTTATCAAGTTCGCAAAACCTATACAAATGCTTCTCCTACATAAATCACCATGTGGAAAATTCGCATTGACTACCACACAATTTCAGCGGCGAACATTGTGATAAGTTCGAAAACCTCTTTGCACATGATTAATTGTAGCTGAAAATGAGCGTTTCTAGGAAAACATCCAGTCATCGGAACAATTTACATTGACGCGTGGATCACAATGTCGCACACATACTGTTCAGCGATATAATAGCTAAAACACGGAGGAATAACCTTGGGAGGATAAATGGGTTAATCCATACCAGTACTATACATTGCGAAAGTCACACTGATGTTTTTGGAATTATTAGGTTAGATTTTGGATAACCATAAAGGCTATCTTTTGTATCTAAAGTAAAAATTGAAGAATGTTAAATAAAGGGCGAAGTTTTTAACAAGAAGAAAGTTATTCTTAAAGAAAAAAAAGAGCGAGGGCACTATTTAGCTAGCTTTACATATAATATAATTTTAATCTGTATACTTTTTTTTATATTTCAGAACTATGACCAAGACAACGACTACAACCCTCCTGATATTAGTAGTTCAAGCGAAGTCCAGACTCGAAAATATCTGGAAGAAGGAAGAAAAAAATATGTGCGATAGAGTTCTCTGTTTGCGTGGGAATATAAATATCACTTAAAAGCCATTGTCATCAATATTATCATACTATAAATAGAAATCCAAATAAAGTATGGCGTTTCAATTCGCTTAAACTGAAATCAATATACAGTACGTAATATGCAGGCATCGAGGATATACCACCGTTACTATAGTTACCCGTTAACCCGAGCAAAAGTTTTGAAAAGAAACAGTCAAATAAAACTTAGACATTGATGTCGATTCTGGCATGATTCTCTAAAGCTAAACTTAAATTTAACAACAGTGCATCCTTGTCATTCTCTATGCAGATTGACAAGGAGAGACTGATGTTAAATTTAGTTTTAAGTTTAGAGAATCACGCCAGAATCGATACCATTATTACAAATCTATCGTCAATATAAGTGATCAATATAAACCATTAAATCAAATAACGATTAATGGTACTAGATACGCTACAATTAAAATTAACAAGTGGGTGGTATTATATTAACAAGTAATCCAGAACTTGTAAAGGTCTATATGACAAAGCCAACACTAAACTTTTATTCCAGATGTAATTTTACTATTTTTACCATTAAATTACACGAGAGATCTATTCTAATCCCAAAGGCATGCAATATACTCGTAGTAATAATGGAAATCTCACACAATGTCGTTTCGTTACCACAACTACCAAAATTCCCGGCATTTTAGAAATTCGTTTTCCCGTTTAGAATAGCAGGTTGCACTCTTTAAAGCTGCAAATAATAAATTAGGGGATAGATCAGTTAAAGGTAGTATTAAATGGTAAACATGTTTTACGCAATCACCCTAATTATTAACATTCAAAAGTACGAACAATAAACAAACTAATAACAAAATACAATTGTAATCGCATGTTTCTAAAGAAATAAAGAACGTGTGGAATGAGAACCTTCAAAAGAATGAACAATCTTGTAAAATTGCATCAATTTGCCTCGCCTTGGACGCCGACAAAAATGGGTTTACTCCAGTTAGCATCAGCGCAACTCAATTAAGCTTATGCTTTAATAATATTAATATTCATCGGCTTATGAATTGCTTCTTCGTTATGATAATTTCACATTTAGCCATATCCTTCGAGCGGCATTTGTCATACCGTTCCGTTCTCAATAAAATACCGCGTGAGCATCAGAAGCAAACATTATGGCGGGGAGCCAAGTGGCTGCCGTGACACCAATTTAATCAGAGCTTTCTTTCTAAAATCTCCCTGAAGTGGATAGTTCAGGGTAAAATGGGAGCTCACATGCCAGTCGGTTCAGCTCGGACTGGTCTGTGTCATTGACCCGTTAACGCATTGCTTTGTGCTAATTATAATACTGTTGCGCTTCCTTATTCGTAACAACAAAGCTAAGAATTAATAGCGACGAATACATTTCTTAAACGCTAAATTAAAAAAAAACATATTCATTTGAAGGAAAAATATGATCACATAAATTGTTTTTATTGAATTTATTCATTGAAAAAATGGGTCGGAATCATTTAAGTTTCATTTTAAACATAGAAACGTTATAGTAGATTCGCTTATGCTTACACCGTTGAATCAAATAGTATGTTATCGCGTTAATTATCCAGTTAATAATTAGTTGGCAGGTAAAAGTAGAATGGAACTAGCTCACGCCATTGAATTGTTCCCACGGTCAAGTCTGTGGGAGAAGATGGATGCTACGCTATTATTAGCTTTTAACAATAATACCATGAAGAGATCGGGAGAATTACTGGATAGATTGCCACATAAGGAATAATCTTATCGTATACTATATAACTTATTGACAAAATAAAGTATTATCCTATCATTGACAAACAATAAGTTGAGATTAATTAACTCTTGCTAACTATACTTTTGGATAGTATGTTAGTTAAATCGTTCGCATCGAAACGAAAGATATATTCACACAAGAATCAGTACAATGTTTATTTAACACGAACCCTATTGTAGATGAGGTCAAAGATCTCTACTGAGAATTACATAAGGTCAGGCTCATGATATGGCAGGTCAGGTTAGGTCAATACCGGCTTTCCCCGTAGCCTGACTCCGATTATGGGAGTCAAGTGAGAAAATTCTATGGAAACAATGCAGCAAAATACTTAACGTCAGTTCATAGATGGTATAACAACGCAAAATTGTGGATCTTTGCCAATTTTGTAACCAATTTGGCTTACAAGAACTGAAATTTGCTGCAACGCCATGTTCTATTGTCTGCGTCTCATAGGTCTGTCACTTAACTTAAAATATTTCTTTATATGGGAATCTAAGAAATCGAAAATAACAAATGAAGTCATTGTGTGTCACATGTTTTCTTTCACCCCATAACAATATGCGGATATCAAATAACGAAGTTATATCAAATAACGAAGTTGTTTCCCTGCAGAACATCATAAGAAGAAATCGCTAGAATTGGTACATTTTTAATTGATAATAGTACACGTACCAGAGAAATGATTATTGCATTTTATAATAATAAATCGAGTAAATATGCGATACAAGACACTGTTTTGTAACCAATTAGGCTTACGAGAACTCAAATTTATTGCCACGCCATTTTCTGTCTGTGTCTTATAGGTCTGTTATATAACTTCAAATCTTTCTTTATATAGGAATCTTAAACAATAGTTATTAGGAATTTGATGGGGCATTTGTAATTGGTATACACCCCGGCAAACTTCTTGAGCGACGACCACAGACAAGGAAACCCTTTTTTTGGCTGGGATATGACTTAAGCATCAACCACCGGGGGAGCGAGAAGAAGGTATGTGGGACTCCTCCCTGCTCATTACAGCCAGCCCTTGGGCCCGGTGAAATGAGCAGGGCCCTACCTAAACAGGGCCAATAAAAACCAGACAACACTCCTGCACCAGTCATCCCGTACATTCTAAGGACCGCAGTCCCCCAATGCACGCCAGAAGTGCGGGTGTGGTCGCAGCAACCGCTACCGACTGTCCGCGCGCCCGCAAGGTGATTCTCCGCGAAATAGATAAGGAAACCTGCGCAGTACCAATTTTAAATAGAAAAACGTTTACTACGCAAGTTTGTTTGTCTGCGGTTTTGCTCAAGAAGTATGCCGCTGCCTTTAAGAACTTTTAAATTGCGCTGTCTGTCAGCTTTACATCCTCCACCAATCCGCTTCGGAACCTTGTGTAGAGGATTCAGTTAGTAGGGAAGACTTGTGCCCGATGCCCAGAGGCTATTGGTGCTGAATGATAACTGTCGGTGACAAAAAGGGTAACAACTTGAGGTCCGAGTTCAATTAGGTCAATGTATACACAAAGAGAACTTTTTTGTTGTTTCAGATATTAGTTATTGTGGGTACTTTCTAACATTATCTATGATCGAACTAATACTAAATGTCGTTGAACTTGTAGTTATGGGATTTTTTTTTTTTATTATTCAATCACACCAATTAGCCTAGCCCCAAAGTAAGCACTGTAAGGCTTGTGTTATGGGATGCTAGGGTAGCGGATACATCATCACACAAACATCTGACCCAACGGGATTTGAACCCGGGACCTCTCGAGTCGGTGACACCATGAAACCCGGCGTACAAACCACTCGGCCACGGAGGTCGTCAAAGTTTATACAGTTCCCTCTAAGTAGTACTCACAGTAGCATCTAGCTCTGCCAACACCGCAAGAGATGTGCATGTGGCGCCAAGTTAGACGAAGGCCTAAATCTCTTAGTATAAAAATACGAGACCGTATGATTCCAAGTAAAAGTAGGTTTGAAGTGCGCGAGCCAGTAATGAGCTACTCACTCGCATAGTAATTTCGCAAAGCGCCCGCGGCCGTGGCCCACATAAAAACTTCAATTGCTGTATGTTTAATAAATAATTATTTACGGTCGGTGTTGCCGTCTGATCCGACGAACGGGTTTTTTGGCATCCACAGAGCACTTTCGCTTCAGTATCCGTATCAAATAAAAGACATTGTTCTCTCTTTCTTCTTCCATCCCTGTTTCCGTTATCTGGGGTCGGGTCTCCTCACTATACGGCGCCAGGTTGATCTGTCCTGGGTTGTCGGTTTTGGCAATTGGGCTTCCTTAAGGTCTCTTTCAATGTTTGACCACCAGGTCGATGGCGGGCGGCCACTACCTCTCTTTTGTTCTGGCAAGCTTAATGCGATTTTCACTACATGGTCTTCGTCCCTTCTCATGATGTGACCATACCATCTAAGGCGATTTTCCGTCATTTTGTCTGTGATTGGTGCAACTTTAAAACTCCCCCGTACGTATTCATTGCGAACTCTGTCCATCCTGGTCACCCCACCCGCCCAGCGCAGCATCTTCATTTCGTTGAAATGTGCCATCTGTTCATGCGTTTTCTTGACTGTCCAACATTCATAACCGTACAGTAAGACTGGCCTGACGGCTGTCTTGTATACTTTACCCTTTGTTTTTATGGGCATACGCATTAAAGACATTGTTCAATAAATCAATCACAGCCATAATATTGATACACTTTTTGTAGATATATAGGTAGGCAAATGACTCTACCCCACCTGATGTTAAGTGGTGATTAACATCAGGTGACTCTACCCCACCTGCTACACTAACCATCCTCACCTTGCCGGCCCGCAAAAATGCTTCTTCACGCCTCTCTTAAAGGACCCCAGATTATAGGAAGGAGGGAAACACAATTACTACTAAATCATAAACCAACATTGATTGACCAGTAAAAGTTTAAAATGTAGTCGATTGAAACTTCACGCATTAATGATTACTGTATATTTTTATGACATACAAACATTCAATTAAACAAGGTAAGCCTCAAGGCAATCCAGCAGATTACAATCAGTAGGCACTCTTTGAGTTTTTATAAGGAATTCGGTATTAATCGCCCAGTTACGTTAATCAGTATCCTCTTATGGTAGTACAGTTTCTTAACATAAATAATAAAGTTTTAAGAATAGGGATGATGACTATTTTTTTTTCTTCGTTTATCAGGTAGATTATCAAAAAGTATTGGACACTTTTTTTTTCTTTTTTCACATAATATAAACATTGCAGAGATATATTGATTTGAAAATTCGCATGACGTCACGAGCCCCTACTCCCAAACTTTGACGCGCTATAACTTTGTCATTTCTTGATTGATTGCCCAAAGAAAAAATACGTGTCCATTATTTTTTGATTATCTAATTGACGGACTAAATAGGATTTCGTTTACTGTACCCCGTCATCACCCCTATTGCCAAGCCATAAATACAAATCAGATAATTCGCAAATGGTTAAATGTAACATGAACTCCTAAAAAAATCATAATCTGTTTTCAATTAAATGCCTTCCATCATTCAAGACTGTCAACACTTCACAACGTGAAACATGTTACATGTTGCGTTCTCTGGATGTTATAATAGGGTTATTTATAACGTTTTAGTTATTCGTAAATTATACAGTGTTCAGTCGATGAGTCAGCGATCCGGCCAAACCGGCTCGCGGATCGGACAGCGGCGCCCGTGCATCGCGCCCTGACACATCGGTAGCACGTGGCCAGTGTTGCCAGGTCTCAGATTTTTACAGGAGATCTCCTGTTTTTCTGAAATTTCTCCTGTTCTACTGTTTTTCTACATGAATCTCCTGTTTTTCTTAGAATACAATTTTCTTTTTTAAATTGCATGTTGAGTTGCATTTTCGGCCATTAACTCTGTAGGTAACCTTATTCATTTTAAAATAAATGTTATTGTATAAAAAAACAGCGGGGTGGTACAAGCCACAGAATTAACATATTCGTTACAGGAAAAAATCGCAAATCGGAAAAAGTACGCCTCTGGATCTACCGTTTTTCTTGTAGCTCTTTCCATACATCTACTGTTTTTACCATAGCTGTTTAGATATAACGATTTTCTATCTACTTTCCTTCTTTAGGATGTCAAATAATTCATCAATAGGCCGCTTCACCAAGAAGTTTACTATTAAGCTATTAGGTAAGCATCTGTAGGGCACGCGAAACCTCGACGCATATACTGTTAAGTAGTTTAGCTCTAGAGCTACATATAGTCTACACTCACAAATGTACCTGGCACGAGACTAATTACTAAAGACTTCACAGAGACCGACATCCACACAAGCCATCAAATATCAATTCATTTTAATTAAACTCTAACGTAGAGGTAGAATTAAACAAGCCACAGCTATTTGAAGTCTACAATCCAAGTGTTGCCGCACACGGGCCACCGACCACAACCACAAAACGCCGCCACCGGCATATTTCTTGTAGTTTTCATACATTTTATATGGACTCTCCACTCACGGTACGCCGGTGGCCGCCATAAGCTACAAATCGTCGTTGCTCGCTTCTTGTGGCCCGCTCCGGCCACTTAATGCGCCGATACAAAACGCCGCCACACGTCACTCGCGCGATTCCCCACCCCTCTCTCCCTTGCCTTAGTCGGCCGCTGTCGCGCGCTTCAGCCACTTTAGTAGCCGATTCTAGCTTCTCGTGGCGGCGTTTGTGGTTGTGGCGTGTGACCCGTGTGCGGCGACACTAAGTGGTGTCTATGAAAGCTACTAATACTACACCTGACATCCTGGAAAGGGCTTTAACATGGTATCAGCATTGAAAATTCTCAAAATATAATTTCTTCACAAAATTTTAATACTGTTTTGGCTTAACCAATATGCCAAATTGTGGTTTTCTAGCACTAATAAACGCCAAAGTATAAGGGTCTGTTGTTGACTTCGGAACTGTACTCGTAAAATATTGAATTGAAATGCAAGTTATGCGTTCCATGGTGCAGACCTAGGGAGTATTCTACTCTAGTCTCTGTTATCTTATAAATCACGAATTTCGTGGTTTCAATTGCATTATGAATGCTTTCTTAACATTTTTATCTAATGAGACATCGATCTGACACACTTACTGTAAAGGAATGTACACCATGCATGACTGACTAGGAACCTTTTGATATTTACTAAGGTAACACTTAAGAATGGGTTGTCCGATGCCGAACAAAGATAATAATTGGAACAGTACTTAAGTGTTTTAATTATATTAGGTGCGTAAAACAAGAAATAACTAAAGCATTTAAAAATGAGCTTAGCGTTTAATAACAAAATCATAATACTAAATTTCTATCTAATAGAAAAATCGTTGGCATTGAAATCGCATCACTAAATTATTTACAGCTTTTCAATTTAGGAAGTAGGTGAAATGTAACTATGGCATATTTTAGTCCAGTGGTTGCATTGAATTTTATTTACATTACAGCGTTTAGAAAATAATTATTAAAACTGCGCACACGCAAGTATTGGTAAATAAGGGTTGCCTACTCTTTAATTTCTAATTTCATTTAAAAATAGTACTAGGCCTTAAATAAAGCAAAACTTATTCAAAAACCTTAATATTTTTTTTGGGCCGATATAATATGTATATATGAAGACGCAGTTTTAATTTATTATACGTTAGTATAATAAATACAAACTTAGTACAAATATACATTTCACTTATTCTTGAGGTTTTTTGTATTAATTCAACTGATTCCCCTTTCAAGTTGTTACCTCTTAAATTAAAGCTTTTGCATATTCGCATCATTTAGATTTTTTATGCTTTTGCATTTTGTGGTGCAACTTAATGTCTTAACGCAATTAACACTTGTTTGTATATTTTATCCCTGCTTTTTAGTTACAGTTCATCATCATCATCATCATCATCAGCCTATTAATGTCCCCACTGCTGGGGCACAGGCCTTCCCTATGGATGGAATAGGGAGTTTGGGACCCACCACGCGGGCCCAGTGCGGATTGGTGGGTGCTAACGCCTGCAGAAGCAGCCAGGACCAACGGCTTAACGTGCCGAAGCACGGAGGAGCTCGAGATAGTAAATTTTTGGTCACCCATCCAATGACCGACCACTGCGAAAGTTGCTTAACTTCAACGATCGTAGCCAAATGCGCCAACCACTTGCGCCATCAAGCTCCTCAGTAATCAGTTACATTAGAATTATTAAATTTTCCGTTCTAGAAAACGCGTAATTTCTTAGGGGATGGCCTCGAAAATACCTTAGTCGAGTTTATCAAAAGCAGGCAACCCTAGGCCAAGAGGAGCGATTACATCACTAGACGGAACCACTCGTCACCCACGCACCTCCCACCTACCCGAGCGCAGAGCCTTGCAAAACCCCTGCCTGATGCTTAGACTTCGCGACATTACATACTACGACCGAGAGCGAAAGTACACCGACCGCATGAGGTTGTGAGCATCGAGCTATTACGCAAAATGCAATGGAAAGGACAGGAGGAGTCATGATATAGTGACTAAATCTGCTAGTCATCAGTCCTCACTCTGCGAGGGCGCTATGTTTTTTCCATACAAACGTTCTCGATTGATTCCTCTTTGATTTTTATCACTAAAGAATTGATTTTCATACATTAAAATATAATTTTACTCATTCTATGCTCTTATGTCTTCCTATTTTCGATAACTTGTGTTTCAAAGAAACTAAAATCACCACTAAAAACCTAGTGTGGAGATTCAATAAGCATTTACAAAATAATCAAAACATAGAGGCATGTGTAGAATTTCTTTTGCATATATCTAATTTCGAGGTGCTCGATGGCGCAGGTGGTTAGCGCGTTCAGCTGCGATAGTTGAAGTGAAGCAACTTTCGCAGTGGTCGGTCATTGGATGGGTGACCAAAATCTTCTATCTCGAGTTCCTCCGTGCTTCGGAAGGCACGTTAAGCCGCTGGTCCCGGTTGCATCTGCAGCCGTTAGCACCCGCCAATCCGCACTGGGCCCGCGTGGTGGGTCATGGCCCAATCTCCCTATTCCATCCATAGGGAAGGCCTGTCATTAATAGGCTGATGATGATGATATCTAATTTTCGAGGAGGAAATCGTCAAGAGCCAAACCTCGAATTTTGCATTTTTATACGCACAATTCAGCGTAAACTACTGTTGTCCCTATCACACGGTATTTGCCAAAGCGTGACAGCAATAGTTTTTTCGAATACCTATTTCTCAAATATCTCTCAGCTCGCGACCGCTCTTAAGTCTTCGAGCTAGACTGAAGTGAAGAGTGATCCTATTCTTTATGAAAACTACAATCGATGTCTTTCTGACGCGTTAATCAAATCTCCCATTTAGAAACCAACGTACTTTCTAACACTTTAACCAAGAATTATGAACTACGAGCGGCCCGCCCTGGCTTCGCTTCGGTGTAGAGCTGAAGTGTAGACTACAGTTTTTGTTCTCAGGCTTGTATTATACACAATGACATTCATCTATGATTCTTCATAAACCTGCATGCAAAGTCTCAGCCCGATCGGTTTAAAATTGACAAAGTTTCATACAAACTTTCATTCCCTATTTTATCCCCTTGGGGGTAGAATTAATAAAAACTTTAATAACATCCACCTGCATGCCAAATTTCAGCCCGATCCGTCCAGTAGTTTGGGCTGTGCGTTGATAGATCACTATGTCAGTCAGTCAATCACCTTTGAGTTTTATATATACAGATTAAAGAAAAAATAGAGTAGGTGATGATTCGAAAACCAAATACTCGAACAATAACACCTAATTGAATCCAATCAAAAGACTAAAATAGAAGGAAAAACATTCAGTAAACATCAAGAATCTCATTCATAAACATTACCAATTATAAGAGTATCAAGACATTCATAACTCACAACTAATGCGTGGGTTCACTTACCTACAGCTCAAGTCATAATACAGAATAATAGTTTGATAACACAACTGTTTAGCATGCTCTTAGTAGCAAAAATTAAATAAGAAGTGTTATTAGAAAGTTTAAGGTCGCAAAGTTTTTTCGAATGATAGTGTTAACAAAACGCAGAGCGATGAATCAAGAGTAAATAAACAGGCGACAGAGTTGAACAATCATATAATTGATCCAGCAAACGACTTCTGCCAATTACGGATAACGATTTGTGCCGATGAACCCAAGTGTAGAATTGACTACATCGTCGAGAGGAAACAGATTATTGGATCCCGTAATGTAGATAGGGTGTCAACATTGAAATAACAGAGATTCTTATTTCCAGTGAATGGAAAAGGTATTTGGCAAATTATTAAAATACTAGCTGCCCCAGCGAACTTCGTACCGCCATAAAAAAAATAGAGGTTGGTGGTAGAAGGGTGAAAATTTAGGGTTGTATGTATTTTTGTATGATGTATCACACAAAATAAAAACAAGAAGTTTCGTCCAAAAAAAAAAATATTTTAAGGGTGGAGCACCCTTAACCTTTAGGGGGATGAAAAGTAGATGTTGTCCGATTCTCAGACCTACGGAATATGCATATTAAATATTAAGAAAATCGGTCGAGCCGTTTCGGAGTAGTTCAATTACGGACACCGTGACACGAGAAAAGGAATGATGACGGGGTACAGTAAACGAAATTCTATTTAGTCCGTCAGTTAGATGATCAAAAAATAATGGACACGTATTTTTTCTTTGGGCAATCAACCAAAAAATGACAAAGTTATAGCGCGTCAAAGTTTGGGAGTATGGGCTCGTGACGTCACTTTTGAGTGAATTTTCACTTATAAGTGTACTCAAACGTGACGTCATGCGACTTTTCAAATCAATATATCTCTGCAATGTTTATATTATGTGAAAAAAGAAAAAATACTTGTCCAATTCTTTTTGATAATCTACCTGATAAACGAAGAAAAAAAAATTAGTCATCATCCCTATTAAATATATTGGATAATAAATTCTATAATTTCCTAAAGTCTGCCTGCCTGGATTAGCGGATCATAAAAATAGTACATAGTACCACTTGCATATTGCACCATTTATCGTATTTCAAGTAATAACACGAAACATAAATACGTGACCTATTTTCTCACATTCACAACTATGTATTTTATTAGCAAACCTCGGAACACAATGTCAAATCACTAATGTGCATCTATTTCCTTGGATTTATTAATTCCTGAATTAGTTATTTGCTTTCAAGAACGTCAATATCCGGGTCATATTATGTATAATACGATAAAAAGATGACGTTATCAACTAAAATAATATTTTTTGAATTATCATTATCAGTGACATCCTTATGGTCTACGTATCAATGCGTCTTGAAACGAGACAGGTTTTTTTTATGTTATAGGGGGCATACGAGCAGACGGTTCACCTGATGGTAAGTGATCACCGTCGCCCATGGACACTTGCAACACCAGGAGTATCACAAATGCGACGCCGGCCTTTAAGGAAGGAGTACGCTCTTTTTTGAAGGTTTTTGGGTCGTATTGGTCCGAAAACGCTGCTGGCGACAATATATTCCACAGTTTTGTCGTACGTGGTAAAAATTTTCGACAAAAAAGCACAATCTTTTTTTTCGCAAGGTCTTTTACAATTTTTAACAAAAGTATATCTACTGTATCATCAACAGCGTCCAGCCTCCCTAGCATTAGCACAGCGATGACATATAACGCGTTTTTATCACGCTCAACTGTCAAATTACTATGGAGTTTGACAGTTAGACCCGATAAAAAGCGTGATATGATGTAAATTGTAGTGCTTATGCTACGGGGGCAGCAGTGTCAACATTATCTGTACCACTTTATTGTTATGAATATAAATACGAACATAGCTCTATCTAAAGAAAAGTAAACTAGAAAAAAAAATCCACGCGGACCAGGTAGCGGACGGGACTCGAACCCGCACCCTTCGCAATCCGGGCGAATGCACTGACCAGTTATGCTACCACGGCTCTTGTTGAAAGCTCTTTAAATCGTACAATATTTTTTCCTACCGCCCATTCATGGTATCTTTTAGTTGATAAGAAGAATGACTAACTAACAGTAACTACTGAGTAAGCAAATATATTCTAGCGTGCATTAAATAAAATAAAAGTAAATTTTAAATAAAAAAAAATTGGAAATCTTCCTTGCAAGGAAATTGAAAATACTTATTTATCAAAATTATTGGATATAAAACAATATAATACCCAATAAAGTAACCAAATTTTATTTAAATAAAGCACAACTTGCATAAGTTAAAATAGATTACAAGACTTGGGAGAAGATATCAATAAGACCCCTCAGGTTCGAGTGGTCTAGAGGCTCCAGACGGAGAGGAGACTCCCCCCGTGGGGAGATGCCATCAGCCTGGAATACCTCTGGGCTTGAGGTCCCCTTAGGATCTCGCCGTCCCCAAATCCGGTGACGCTGTAAAGGTCATCTGACCAACAGCATATACACAAAAAAAAAAGCTGCGAAGAAAAGCATATTTGTTTCTTAGGTTTTCACGCACATCACTCATTAAATAAAACTAGTTTTTACGGGTTAATGCACGAAACTTTATTTATATATTGACGTTTCGCAGCCTTTTCAGGTCTGCATCGTCAGAATAATGATTTTTTATTTAAAATTGTCGAGCTACCTTCGAAAGACTTATATTGAGCGTTTGGTTATTACATTGGAAGATTTTTAAAATTTTATTGTCTATGTATGAATTTATTATTTAATTTACTTAATAAAGTATTTTATTTAAAATTCTTGTTTGTAATTTTGAGTTTATTTATTTGACCCTAACTACCGTAAACTACCACCGGTTCCAAAATCAATAAATAAATAAAGTTTCGTGCATTAACCCGTAAAAACTAGTTTTATTTATTTGAAGAAAAGCATTTCGAACGGTTCTTAGTCAGGGTTATGATATAATATTAAATGCGATATGAAACTTTGTATCATCAGTTTTTGATCGCCTACGTACGTATGTAGCTTAGATTAAAACAAAAAGGGAATACGGCATTCGCGGCTCAAAAGTGATCCGCTTGAATTGTGGTCCACGACCATAATTCGCTTTAGTCACAATTTGACATTCAAACACGCTGCATGTACACTCAATATAACAATATTGCATATATTCTGTGTTATGAAGATATAACAATGCCTTCGATGCTTTTATAAAGAACACAAATAGTTCAAAATTATTTACGTAATCGCCATTTTGTAAGCAAGAAAAGGACAATACGCTGCGTTGAAGCGTACAGTTCTGTCTCGCTCGCTCGATTGATGTTTAGGTATATACAGACATGTGCGCGGCGAGATTTGCTTATGTAGTTGAGTCGGATCATATTTTATTTGATGCTAGTATGAGCGTACCGTATCTACCCTTTTTGTTTTAATCTAAGGTATGTAGACCGGTAACTGCCACGATTATGGCTAGAATCAATTTTAAAACTTTTTTTTTTTGGATTAACTGAAATTCAATGTTTGTATGATTGTTACCAAATAATATTAAGCAAATTATTAGCAATTGGTTTTCCCATCATATCAAATTAGTATGTAATTAAAATATACAAAAGTGACCTCTCACCGATAAGCCGCGGCCATATCGAGACAACACATTCAACTATTGTACGAAATAAGTTTCTAAACAGTACACTTAGTACCATGTTCCTTGAACGATAATATGCCACTGCCCAACTTGGGATCTTAACGTGGCAAGGTTAATTGGTAGTCCTGCGTGGGCGGCACTGCCTGAATGTTATCAATTTGATACGCGGGAATTAAGAAGTGATGCTACAAATTTAGGGCCGTTCAAGTATTACGTAAGCAGATTTATTACAATTATTTACCCCTCCTCCCCCTTGTCAGCAAAAGTAAGCATAGCTCTTCCTTCCCCCCTCACGTGCTTACGTAAACATTGGTACCTCTACATGCATTTTTCCTTTAATGTATTCTGTTATTTTTATCTATTCATGAGCTTTCATGAACTCTATGAGCAGCAGTACTTAAATAGCCTTAGGATAGAGGACTTTAACGCATATAATATTCATTGAAACAAACTTTATTGACCCAGTATTCAACATTGAGTAAGGTCCTATTACGAACAAAACCAATTTCTTTCGAATTTTTGGTATATGTATACAATCTTCAGTCCATGACACCCGAATCCATGATGCTGACGTAATCACTATCTCGACCCCCCACCCCCCCATGTCATCAAAAATAAGCAACGCAAAGACCCCCCTGCCCCCCTATAGTGCTTACGTAATACTTGAACGGCCCCTTTAGCCAAATTATCAACTCGCCTAAAAGCAAAATTTTCTCAAAAGATTGTAAATGTCCAGAAATATCAAGATCCAAGGCAGAACTAATAAAATGTTTTATTTTTGGAACGAAAGTTCCTTACGGCAGGCTTGGAGGGGATAGGGATTTTGCTGCGCGACCGAACTGAAAAAAATGTGATAGTAAAACCGTAAGAAAAAATGCGTGGAATAAAACCGTTAAATGAGACGTGCGCAGGCGCGGCGAAGTTCCTTACGGCAGGAGAGAGAGCGACGAGGGTGCATCACTGAAATATTGTGATATTACACCAACACTGAATATGTGTGAAGTTATAGGGAGTGGTAGAGCGACGAGGGTGCATCACTGAAATATTGTGATATTACACTAACACTGAATATGTGTGAAGTTATAGGGAGTGGTAGAGCGACGAGGGTGCATCACTGAAATATTGTGATATTACACCAACACTGAATATGCGTGAAGTTATAGGGGGTGGTAGAGCGACGAGGGTGCATCACTGAAATATTGTTATATTACACCAACACTGAATATGTGTGAAGTTATAGGGGGTGGTAGAGCGACGAGGGTGCATCACTGAAATATTGTGATATTACACCAACACTGAATATGTGTGAAGTTATAGGGAGTGGTAGAGCGACGAGGGTGCATCACTGAAATATTGTGATATTACACCAACTCTGAATATGTGTGAAGTTATAGGGAGTGATAGAGCGACGAGGGTGCATCACTGAAATATTGTGATACTACACCAACAGTGAATATGTGTGAAGTTATAGGGGGTGGTAGAGCGACGAGGGTGCATCACTGAAATATTGTGATATTACACCAACACTGAATATGCGTGAAGTTATAGGGGGTGGTAGAGCGACGAGGGTGCATCACTGAAATATTGTTATATTACACCAACACTGAATATGTGTGAAGTTATAGGGGGTGGTAGAGCGACGAGGGTGCATCACTGAAATATTGTGAAATTACACCAACACTGAATATGTGTGAAGTTATAGGGAGTGGTAGAGCGACGAGGGTGCATCACTGAAATATTGTGATATTACACCAACTCTGAATATGTGTGAAGTTATAGGGAGTGATAGAGCGACGAGGGTGCATCACTGAAATATTGTGATACTACACCAACAGTGAATATGTGTGAAGTTATAGGGGGTGGTAGAGCGACAAGGGTGCATCACTGAAATATTGTGATATTACACCAACACTGAATATGTGTGAAGTTATAGGGGGTGGTAGAGCGACGAGGGTGCATCACTGAAATATTGTTATATTGCACCAACACTGAATATGTGTGAAGTTATAGGGAGTGGTAGAGCGACGAGGGTGCATCACTGAAATATTGTGATACTACACCAACAGTGAATATGTGTGAAGTTATAGGGGGTGGTAGAGCGACAAGGGTGCATCACTGAAATATTGTGATATTACACCAACACTGAATATGTGTGAAGTTATAGGGAGTGGTAGAGCGACGAGGGTGCATCACTGAAATATTGTGATATTACACCAACACTGAATATGTGTGAAGTTATAGGGAGTGGTAGAGCGACGAGGGTGCATCACTGAAATATTGTGATATTACACCAACTCTGAATATGTGTGAAGTTATAGGGAGTGATAGAGCGACGAGGGTGCATCACTGAAATATTGTGATACTACACCAACAGTGAATATGTGTGAAGTTATAGGGGGTGGTAGAGCGACAAGGGTGCATCACTGAAATATTGTGATATTACACCAACACTGAATATGTGTGAAGTTATAGGGGGTGGTAGAGCGACGAGGGTGCATCACTGAAATATTGTTATATTGCACCAACACTGAATATGTGTGAAGTTATAGGGGGTGGTAGAGCGACGAGGGTGCATCACTGAAATATTGTGATACTACACCAACAGTGAATATGTGTGAAGTTATAGGGAGTGGTAGAGCGACGAGGGTGCATCACTGAAATATTGTGATATTACACCAACACTGAATATGTGTGAAGTTATAGGGGGTGGTAGAGCGACGAGGGTGCATCACTGAAATATTGTTATATTGCACCAACACTGAATATGTGTGAAGTTATAGGGGGTGGTAGAGCGACGAGGGTGCATCACTGAAATATTGTGATACTACACCAACAGTGAATATGTGTGAAGTTATAGGGAGTGGTAGAGCGACGAGGGTGCATCACTGAAATATTGTGATATTACACCAACACTGAATATGTGTGAAGTTATAGGGGGCTATTCTACATTAGCTGAAGGAACTTCGTTCCTACCTGGTGTCCCACGACACCACATAATTTTTTTTTTTATATAAAGAGGTACGACAAATCACTCCACCCGTCCTGGTGTCGGTGGAGTTGTCCAGACACGAAGATAGCTGGTACAGCAGTGTTACCTGCCACACCAGCCATCCTCACCTTGCTGGCCAGCATATTTTTAAGTTTTGGGTATCTTGACGAGTATCTGTATACCTGTATTATTTAATACCCAAAAAAAACACAAGCTCTGCTTAGAATGAACAGAGTTTAAAAAGCATTTTCGCAAGAGTTTTTATCACAAGTGGGTACACATCTGCCATCTCTATCCATTGTCTCTGTCATCTGAATAATAATAATAAACTTTATTTTTCCCTCCACAATCTTATACATGCTTCATTAACAGATTATAAAACTTAGGACTAAGATTGTGAGAGACTGGTGCAACGATATTAAATACCCTAAATACAACAACACGAACAAAATCGTGCCCGAAACCTGTCCAAAGGTACATTGAACGATCCACGGAGCTCCGTAAGATGATCGCGTAGTCAAAATCAATATAAGGCATTATTTAAATATTGAAAGTAACCTTTAATACGTACTGTATAAGATCTTAAATAAAACGCATGCGTCAAGGACTTCTGACAGTTCGAAATGCAAGTTCGTAAAATTTTACGACTTTTGCTATATGCGGAAGAATTTAGACCTTTGTTCTTTGACTCTACGCGCAATTCTGAACGCGCTGCTAGCAATATAGCAGGCACGGACCGCGAGGAAAAGAGACGGCTATATGGCGACGTATAACCGACTATGCATTTGAATATCACAAATATTTTATATTAAATCAGTTAATAGTAAGTATTAGAAAAAAAATGCTTCAAATGCGTTAAATTAACAAACATTGACAAGATACCCGTCGAAAAAACGACACTTTTCGTACTCTAAGTATTTTTTCGCGGAGCTCTGTGGCATCTTGACTTTGCAACGGTCCGCGCGTGACTGTGAACCAAGAAGTGCTTGAGTTGAGTTCAAGCACTTCTTGATTGGGACACATTTTGAGCGCTCGTGGTGTATCGAGGCTATTTAAAATCGTTGGACTGGTGACCAAAATAAGCTGACGCCTGTGTCTCAGTGCACCAGCCTCTCTCCGCTTAAGAAAGTGTTACATAATGTAAGTTCGTTTTGAATTCTACTTAACAACGACACCTAACGTATACATTGCATATTCCACCCGACTATTTAGATACAATATCACACATCAAATAGAGGCGGTTAACTATTTGTAGAAAGGTTTCAATAAAAGCATTGTATTAAAACAGATTGTCGACACGATTCAGCTCAAAAATCATCCTTACGTTAGGTTATTTAAAAATAACTTTATATGATTGTGTATTGTAATTAATTTACTAACATGACAACGCTTCCGGACTCAATGCAATTCTCAAATGTTTCAGCACTTCCGCATTCCGTTTCAAAAGATAGCAGTGACCGTGCAAAACATTAAACCCCCCAAATCAGACCGCTTTCAATAATAGACCTAATTACTATTTGCATAATATACTTTTCAACCAATCCTTTACAATATAGATTACCTGGCATTACAAAAACAAATCTATGTCACGCACGACCGAGTTTTCTTTAGCGGCATGAAATAAACTTTTGTTTATTAAAAAATACTGAAAAGAGAATGGAACTGTCATGACAACTATGTTCTAGTTAATATAACCTTTCAATACGGAGATATCAACGCGATAATACCATGAAGTAGATTGTTCGGCCTGAATTTTCCTTATCGATTACCAATTGTGGTAAAAGCGTAAATAGACTTTCATATTCTGAACCTCAATTTCATGACGATAACAATCTGGCACTAGGTAAGACACAAAGAATATTTGAGTGTGATAAACTCTTAAGTAATTTTCTTTTTCTCCAAGCTCAAGGAACGCACGTTACTCAGAAATGATCATCTAAATGATAGTTGAGAGCTATGGACTCCTGTTTAGGGTTACCAGATGAATAAATAATAAGTCCGGAGAAAATGCCCGATTTCGATCAAAAAAATCCTGTGATTTTGATCACAGAAACGAGTGGAGGTATTGAGTTAAATTTAAACCATACATTCAAGTCTAAGGTCCCTTGTAACTGTGAAAAACTTGTAGGTTAATAAAAAAAAAAGATACGGCTGTTGATGTTGCGTACCTAATAAAAAGGAACTATAGGTTATTGAACATTCTAAAAATCCTTAGATAAACGGGCGTCCCCAATATCAAGGGCGGATCCAGGGGGGGGGGGTCATGACCCCCCCCCCCTGGGCTGGGTACAGATGGACCTAACCCAGGGGGATTTTATTTAAGTACTTTCAATATTTAATATACCACGACTATATGACCCCCCCCTATATTGCCCAATATCCTAACTCCAGAAAAAGATAAGCTTATCTTAATTATTAGCCCTTTTATTTACTAAGTAAACACACGCTTTGTCATTTAAAAAAATAAGAATATACATATTTAGCTAACTCAGCCCCATGAACCTTATTGCCTAACGTGCACAGGTTGTAAAAGACGTAAAAATACACCGACATGATTCTGACAATACAACGACCTTTAGAAATATAGTCATAACTATATCGGCGAGGTTATTATGTAACTATTGCCACTTAAGCGCGGCATCCTTAATCATCCATATCGTCCATAACAGCCGTCTCCCACAACAATAACCGCCAGTCGATGACATCAGACGAGAAATCGAAAGTATCTTTTTGTCCGTTTCAGTCTTAATTACATCTACAGACCATTCTTGACTTCACTTATATAGGGAGGTTAGCTGCCTAGTTGCGTTACGATCGTTGTGACATCTGACCTTCTTAGCCAAAAAGATTCTGTTTTGAGATTTGAGTTAAATAATGGGCTACCGAAATACAAATAGTAAGACACGCAACGTATTGGAAAACCACTACTCACTGCCGGATTTAGGGGAGGGCAACCGGGTCGAAAGCCCCGGGGCCTCCACAAATGGGGGGCCCCCACAATAGAGACTTCGGAAAAAAAAACTTTCAAATATCAACTAGTAACAAGGGGGAGGAGTGGGTAAATAATTGTAATAAATCTGCTTACGTAATACTTGAACGGCCCCTAAACACTAGTAAACGTCTTTTCCTTTGATATTTTTTTTTGCTCTTTTACCTTTACTTTGTACATCTAACATACATGATTATTTGATTATATTAATCTTAAATAACAGAAATCATTGATCTATATTTGTTCGCTCCAATAAGGCAATCAGTGAAATATCAAAATCTCAAATGGCCCTTAAAAGCACTTCCAATTCACTACCCATCTTGAGGGAGTACCCCAATCGCTTAATGGCTGAGTGGGGTGGTACTTGCCCTTACCAGGGCCTTAAATTTGGCCCTGCGGGTGGTGCTGTGGCCCAGGGGCCTCCACAACAGCTTAAGAAATAACAACATTTCGATGGGTTAACAAGAATACAAATCCTAAGTGGCCCGGGGCCTCCACAATCCTAAATCCGGCCCTGCCACTACTATATAGATGCGCTCAAATAACGTAAGTTTAACCGCCAAATTCCAGAATGCCCAAAATCTAGACTAGACAGTCAGAACACTGGATACTCTCGCCAAGACTTGCATCTAATCGGCCAATGAGCTTGCAGAATCGATTAAAAATAAAATGTTTCGACTCCGTTGTCGAAGGCTAGCTCTAGGCAATCGCCCACGTGCGCGCTCCGACGCAAACACGTAAGGTTAGTTAGTTCCAAACTAGTTTGCGCGTAGATATTTGTTGTGGGACAAAATGTACACCGAGATCATTCTGCATTAACCGTGTCGGGTCAATGTTATGCTTCGTGTTGTTCTTTATACTGTATAGTCAAAATAAACGAGAGCCGTACGGCAACTGTGTTGCCAGGTCCGATTTTAAAAAATCGGGAGGCCCTATAGAAAAAAGCAGTAGATGCATGGAAAGAGCTACAAGAAAAAACAGTCGATGTACTTTTTCTAGAATTTGTAAACCAAATTGGTAATCAAAGCTCGTTATTTTTTAGATAATAACATATTTATTTTATTATAATTAAGGTTACCTACATTCTTTAATGGCGGGAAACGCTACTCAATATGCAATTTTCAAGAAAGAGAATAGTATTCTAAGAATTAATATGTTATTGTCTAAAAAAACGAGCTTTGAGGGGCAATTGCTTTACCAATTCTAGAAAAAGTACATCCTTTTTCTATAAACCAATTGCCCCTCAAAGCTCGCTTTTTTTAGACAATAACATATTTATTTTATTATAATTAAGGTTACCTACATTCTTTAATGGCGGAAAACGCAACTCAATTTGCAATTTTCAAGAGAGAAAATCGTATTCTAATATTCTAAGATAAACAATAGAACAGGAGAAATTTCAGAAAAACAGGAGATCTCCTGTAAAATCGGTAGACCTGGCAACCCTGGCTGTAAGCATTCGCGTTACACTTTCCGCGTAGTTCACTATACAATTCACGTTAGACACAGTGAAAGTTATAGCGAATTCAAAATAAATGTGCGGTGAAAACATTTAGCAATTTAACACTGTTTCTTGTCAACTTACGTTATTTGTTTGCAAGACTTCGAAGTTATCTTTTTTAAAATAACGTATATTGAATTGGATGTTATTCATTGACTAGCAAACCAGTGAACCAAATGTTCACCAAAACCTGATTTAAAAAAAAATGTATTTAATTAATTGAGAACTTCGGAGATTTTGTGTGGTTTCGTTTGAAATTCGTGATTTCTCGAAAACCGGAAGTGCTACGTTACTCAAATCCGGTTTGTAGTCTCTTAAATATTCTCTTTATCTATCTCTTACGGTTTGGCCGCTGAAACAGCACCACAGACAGACGGATGGACTTGTCTAATAGATAAGAGATACCAAAAACAATCGTGTACGCGAAAAGAAATTCCAAATAGAACGAGGTCGATCCCCGACCTTGGGTAGTTCATGTTCTGGTGCAGAGCCATTTAGATTTCCAACGCGATGCTTTCAATATGATTCAAACTTCATAAAAGTGGTAGTTTCATAATGCTTCCGATCAAATGGAAGCACTTATATAACAGATCACCAATCGATTCCTATACCAGTAATTTTAAGGCCATTTTTTTTATGGGTTTGGGTCGATAAGGTTTTAATGGTGTCGTTTGGATCGTCTTTCGACAAATAAGATTATTGATATTTTCTGATTCCTGTTAAGGTGCCTTAACATTGCATCAGTGCAGTGCAGTATCATCATCAACAGCCTATTAATGTCCTCACTGCTGGGGCACAGGCCTTCCCTATGGAATGAATAGGGAGATTGGGCCATGACCCAACACGCGGGCCCAGTGCTGATTGGCGGGTGCTAAACCGGCAGATGCAGCAGGGACCAACGGTAACGTGCCTTCCGAAGCACGGAAGAACTCAAGATAGAAGATTTTTGGTCACCCATCCAATGACCGACCATTGCGAAAGTTGCTAACTTAACGATCGCAGCCGAACGCGCTAGCCACCTGCGCCATCGAGCTCCTCCAGTGCAGTATGTTTATACTCAATGATTGTCATATAACTTAGTTAAGGAAATTGAATAAAAAAATGGTTGCCTGTAAAGTCGGTTTTACGGGCGAAGATTTTACGTGACAACGTCTTTTTCTCGGTAGAATATTTATTGATATGAATATAATTAAATTGCACAATAGGAACAAGGAATTGAATGAAAATAAGAATTGCACAAATTTTAACTATAGAAATATATTTTGTTTACTAAAACATTGTACATGTAAACTTAAACTTAACACGAGAGACTCATCGTAACGTTACCGAGCGTTACACTTTTTCATAAGTGACTCCCAGCCGCAACCTAATTTATGACGTTGTCACGTCAAAAAGGATTGACCCACAGGTCTTTCCGTCAAAGGTAAACTGTTTCTACCAAGAACCAGAAAAATTAAACTAATTTTAGGGAGGGCCAGCCATTTCCTACATTATTATAATTTTACATAGATCCATTTTGTGCTGACGAACGTGTCAAAATTTAATTTCAAACACTACCAACGATCCGAGGTGCTTCAGAAAGACACGACTTTTCCTTCAAAGGATAAGACAACATTGTGAAAGCAAATTGCACCAAAGCAAACAGCGTATCCGTCGGCAGAAATGACCGAATACGATTGTTCGTGTATCATGTACAGTTAGCCGCGCGTCAACGGCTGAATGTCGGCCGCGGCGGGCGAGGGAAGCCGCGCGGTGACTCATAGTGTCTCATGCCCGCGGGGCACGCTCTCTACTCAATATACAACTCCAGCGCCGTTTATGAAACTATAAATTTATTATCAATAGTTACACCACTTCTGTGCATCAAGTTTGTTTCATATCAATATTTTATCTTACTAAATACTGTGTGTGCAACTACACATCACACGTCACAAACAAAAGGGTATTATCTTCAAAAACAGTGTTTTGAGATATCGCGTTTTGAAGTTGTAAAAAATCATAGAAGCGGAAGAACTACTTGTTCAAATGTTTAAAATGATACCTTGATTCAAACGTACATTATCCTTCTTTGTGTTGAGTAAGTTTAGTTAGTGTATTCAATATTAGTTTTTATTTTAAAAGTACTTTTATGTGACTAGGTAAAGAGAATACCCTATAAACAGTTCAAATGGCTGAAATAGCTCATGTTAAAATTAAAACTAGTATCATTTTAAAATAATTTCGCTGAAAATAACATATTAAATCAATAAAAAACATATAAAGGCCAGAGGGTAGTATGAGGGTATTTTAAATAAAATTTCAAACTTTTAATCCGAGCGGGCAATAGGGTATTAACTTAATACTGTAAGAATACTTACAATCATAAATTTTGCCTAGAAATTGACGACATGTGTTGCTATAATTCAATAACTATTTCGAATTAAAATACAATTATCTTACCAGTTTATAGAGAAAAGAATTATTATTATACTCTTTATTGCATCATACAGTTTAAAACATATAGTCAAATACATAGTAAGCAAAGGTAGAATGTAGTTTTCGAAACGCAAATATATAAATAAATGGTTTTGCCGACTTAATACCCTATTGTTTGTGATGTGCGACATGTATACGTGTTGTGTAGATAGCCACAGGCCCAGCTATCCAAAAACGTTTCTCTACATCAAAATTTTTGAGTTAATATTTTTTTTTTCTATGAAATATAGTGTTTCAAAGCTGTTACCTTTAAAAATATAGTAGATGACAAAAAAATACAGTATGTGGTTAGACTATTTACTTAATTTTTTCAATGAATATTTATCTAAAAAAATTATATACTAGGCGAAACTACTATATTTTGCGTAAAGCAGACATTCGCCAGTAAAAGCTTTCTTAAAAATAAAAAAATATTTATTAAGGCACAGAGCAATAAAATTTTATTGAATTCAAAAATATATTAATCATTTTAACCACATATGTACTATATATATATTTTTTTCTTTCTACTATATTTTTAGAGGTATCAGCTTCGAAAATAGTATATTAGAAAAAAAAAGTTAGCAACAGGTACACCTGTGTGACTTGACAACAAAGCTATTTTATTAGTGAAGCTTAATCATCTTTGTACGAGACGACCTAAATAACAAGGACGAAACTTCAGAAGTGTAGTGAGACGTCATTAACAATCGTTTATAATCAAAAGTGAAATGTGAATCTATGTGATTTTTTATATGTTTAGAAAAAAGAAATTAGTTTTTTATAGCAGATTCACACTTTAGTTTCATAAGATAGTTTATAGTTTCGATAATAAATAGGTTTTTATATTGGAAATCAGCAAAGACTGTTGCTATGGCAACGGATCATAAGGTCGTAGTTCGTAATTCGTAAGTTGATAGTTTGAGTTAGTACAAATTGTAAGCAATCGTAATTGTTTAAGTTATGTGTTTTTGATCGTTATTATTTTTGTTTCTTTAGGTAGTAGACATTGATAGGAATAAGTAAATGTAACTTTCGTGTAGTTTATGATAAGACTTATAGGTATAATTAACCCATAAAAGCGCAGACCATTTTCGTTCGATAGTTAAGTATTTATGGATGTAAGGATTATTTTTAATCGATTATATATAATCGATTTTTCTTGTCTATTTTTATTCCCCTTACAGGGCTTAGTACAATAAATAGCTATAAATAGGTATTTAGCCACAAAATAGTTAGAAGAGGATTCAATAGTTTTTCTGGTCGGTAACTTCTCACTACTGCAACAGCCCATGAAACTGAAACTAGCAGCCGACATTCTCTTGAGACAATTTTTTTTTTTTTTCAACTAAAGTATTAGAGTATCTTGGCTGAAATTACACCCACTATTTCTTCACCCTAAAAAGAAGTTCTGGGAAAAATTTCATCAATTTCGTATGTGTAGGAGATGAGATAAAGCTTTTTTAAAAGTAAATAATCTTTCTCCTGAGAGAAAATATTTTTTTACAACTAAACTATTAGAGTATCTTGGCTGAAATTACTTCCACTATTTCTTCACCCTAAAAAGAAGTATTGAGGAACATTTCAGCAATTTCGTATGTCTAGGAGATGAGATACCGCTTTTTAAACAAAAAAAAAATATTCTACTGAGAAATTATTTTTTTACAACTAAACTATTAGAGTATCTTGGCAGAAATTACTTCCACTATTTCTTTACCCTAAAAAGAAGTTTTAAGGAAAATTTCAGCATGTTCGTATGTCTAGGAGATGAGATTCAGGTTTTTAAACAAAAAAAAATATTCTCCTGAGAAAATATTTTTTTACTACAAAACTATTAGAGTATCTTGGCTGAAATTACTTCCACTGTTTCTTCACCCTAAAAAGAAGTTTTGAAGAAAATTTCAGCAATTTCGTATGTCTAGGAGATGAGATACAGCTTTATAAACAAAAAAAAATATTATCCTGAGAAAATATTTTTTTAAAACTAAACTTTTAGAGTATCTTGGCTGAAATTACTTTCACTGTTTCTTCACCCTAAAAAGAAGTTTTGAAGAAAATTTCAGCAATATCGTATGTCTAGGAGATGAGATACAGCTTTTTAAACAAAAAAATATTCTCCCGAGAAAATATTTTTTTACAACAAAACTATTAGAGTATCTTGGCTGAAATTACTTGCACTGTTTTTTCACCCTAAAAAGAAGTTTTGAAGAAAATTTCAGCAATTTCGTATGTCTAGGAGATGAGATACAGCGTTTTAAACAAAAAAAAAATATTCTCCTGAGAAAAAATTTTTTTTGAAACTAAACTTTTAGAGTATCTTGGCTGAAATTACTTCTACTGTTTCTTCACCCTAAAAAGAAGTTTTGAAGAAAATTTCAGCAATATCGTATGTCTAGGAGATGAGATACAGCTTTCTAAACAAAAAAATATTCTCCCGAGAAAATATTTTTTTACAACTAAACTATTAGAGTATCTTGGCTGAATTTACTTCCACTATTTTTTCACCCTAAAAAAAAGTTTTGAGGAAAATCTCAGCAAGTTTGTATGTCTAGGAGATGAGATACAGCTTTTTAAACAAAAAAAATATTCTCCCGAGAAAATATTTTTTTACAACTAAACTGTTAGAGTATCTTGGCTGAAATTACTTCCACTATATCTTCACCCTAAAAAGAAGTAGTGAGGAAAATTTCAGCAATATCGTATGTCTAGGAGATGAGATACAGCTTTTTAAACAAAAAAAAATATTCTCCTGAGAAAATATTTTTTTACTACTAAACTATTAGAGTATCTTGGCTGAAATTACTTCCACTATCAGTCAAGATACTCTAATAGTTTAGTTGTAAAAAAATATTTTCTCGGGAGAATATTTTTTTGTTTAAAAAGCTGTATCTCATCTCCTAGACATACGATATTGCTGAAATTTTCTTCAAAACTTCTTTTTAGGGTGAAGAAACAGTGGAAGTAATTTCAGCCAAGATACTCCAAAAGTTTAGATTCAAAAAAATTTTTTTCTCAGGAGAATATTTTTTTTTTGTTTAAAACGCTGTATCTCATCTCCTAGACATACGAAATTGCTGAAATTTTCTTCAAAACTTCTTTTTAGGGTGAAAAAACAGTGCAAGTAATTTCAGCCAAGATACTCTAATAGTTTTGTTGTAAAAAAATATTTTCTCGGGAGAATATTTTTTTTGTTTAAAAAGCTGTATCTCATCTCCTAGACATACGATATTGCTGAAATTTTCCTCACTACTTCTATTTAGGGTGAAGATATAGTGGAAGTAATTTCAGCCAAGATACTCTAACAGTTTAGTTGTAAAAAAATATTTTCTCGGGAGAATATTTTTTTTTGTTTAAAAAGCTGTATCTCATCTCCTAGACATACGAACTTGCTGAGATTTTCCTCAAAACTTCTTTTTAGGGTAAAGAAATAGTGGAAGTAAACTCAGCCAAGATACTCTAATAGTTTAGTTGTAAAAAAATATTTTCTCTGGAGAATATTTTTTTGTTTAAAAAGCTGTATCTCATCTCCTAGACATACGATATTGCTGAAATTTTCTTCAAAACTTCTTTTTAGGGTGAAGAAATAGTGGAAGTAAATTCAGCCAAGATACTCTAATAGTTTAGTTGTAAAAAAATACTTTCTCGGGAGAATATTTGTTTGTTTAAAAAGCTGTATCTCATCTCCTAGACATACGATATTGCTGAAATTTTCGTCAAAACTTCTTTTTAGGGTGAAGAAACAGTGGAAGTAATTTCAGCCAAGATACTCTAAAAGTTTAGTTTCAAAAAAAAATTTTTCTGAGGATAATATTTTTTTTTTGTTTATAAAGCTGTATCTCATCTCCTAGACATACGAAATTGCTGAAATTTTCTTCAAAACTTCTTTTTGGGGTGAAAAAACAGTGGAAGTAATTTCAGCCAAGATACTCTAATAGTTTAGTTGTAAAAAAATATTTTCTCGGGAGAATATTTTTTTGTTTAAAAAGCTGTATCTCATCTCCTAGACATACGATATTGCTGAAATTTTCCTCAAAACTTCTTTTTAGGGTCAAGAAATAGTGGAAGTAATTTCTGCCAAGATACTCTAATAGTTTAGTTGTAAAAAAATATTTTCTCAGTAGAATATTTTTTGTTTAAAAAGCTGTATCTCATCTCCTAGACATACGATATTGCTGAAATTTTCCTCACTACTTCTTTTTAGGGTGAAGATATAGTGGAAGTAATTTCAGCCAAGATACTCTAACAGTTTAGTTGTAAAAAAATATTTTCTCGGGAGAATATTTTTTTTTGTTTAAAAAGCTGTATCTCATCTCCTAGACATACGAACTTGCTGAGATTTTCCTCAAAACTTCTTTTTAGGGTGAAGAAATAGTGGAAGTAAATTCAGCCAAGATACTCTAATAGTTTAGTTGTAAAAAAATATTTTCTCTGGAGAATATTTTTTTGTTTAAAAAGATGTATCTCATCTCCTAGACATACGATATTGCTGAAATTTTCTTCAAAACTTCTTTTTAGGGTGAAGAAATAGTGGAAGTAAATTCAGCCAAGATACTCTAATAGTTTAGTCAAAAACCTTTCTCTCAGGAGAAAGATTATTTATTTTTAAAAAAAGCTGTATCTCATCTCCTACACATACGAAATTGCTGAAATTTTCCCCAGAACTTCTTTTTAGGGTGAAGAAATAGTGGGTGTAATGTCAGCCAAGATACTCTAATAGTATAGTTGAAAAAAAAAATTTTGTCTCAAGAGAATATCGGCTGCTAGTTTCAGTTTCAACAATTTATTAAAATTATATTTTTAGGAGAGGAGATAAAGGTACCTAAACTTGTCACGATAATTTTTAATATTATTTGTAATTTTGCAACGAAAAATTCTAATTTTTAAAAAATATAGGGCCCCGACCCTATCTTCTATGTTTCGTCCATGTCGGCTGCTAGCTGGTGGCTGCTAGTTTCAGTTTGATCAACAGCCCGGCGTGCCGCACAATCTTAAATATGATCTTTTCGGAATAGGATCTCTTTCAGATGGTTTTGAAACAAATAATTATATACCGCACCAGTATCCCGCCCTCGCTTCGCTTCGGTATATTTATCGCCTTGGGGGTAAAATTGATCAAAATCCTTTCTTAGCGGATGCCTACGTCATAACATCTACCTGCATGCCAAATTTCAGCCCGATCCGTCCAGTGGTTTGGGCTGTGCGTTGATAGATCACTATGTCAGTCAGTCACCTTTGAGTTTTATATACATATATAGATTTAAGAATCAGAATACCCAATAACATAGATATCTTTACCAAAGACAATGAAATCAATCTAATTCCAATACGACTTAAAAACTTTTAATGGACGAGGGTCAGTTATTGTGAGTTGTGACAGTAAACAAACGCTGGCTATTGCTAGGGCCTCTCTGACACAGCGTGCGGAGATCGATGACGCAACCTTGGCTGGTGGCTCCGTGGGCGACGCCACCCGGAAGTGGCTCGCACGAACGCACTACCACCAAAACACTGGCTGGTTGTGACCGCTTCAAACTGTCTAAATAATCAATTGAACGTAGTCAAGTTGTGAACGTTGACTTGACCATATTATTATCTCAAGATTATCGAGTAAAGTTTTCACTGTAACGTTTAGAACAATATCATCTTCTATTTCAATGCTCCACGAATCATATCACTTTTGAACGGGCATTAAGTGCGACACATAGATATTTTAGGAAAATAAATAAATAAATAACAAAAATAAATAAATATTTCCAACACTCACACCAATTAGCCTAGCCCCAAAGTAAGCACTGTAAGGCTTGTGTTATGGGATACTAGGGTAACGGATAGATTACATATACTGTACATATATAAGTATATTTGTATAGAAAAACATATTTAACATCCATGACTGGAGACAAATGCTCATATTCATCACACAAACATCTGCCCCCACCGGGATTCGAACCCGGGACCTCTCGAGTCGGCAACACCATGAAAACCGGCGTACAAACCACTCGGCCACGGAGGTCGTCAAAAGTAACCAGAAAAGGATCCCTCTGTCGGCTAAGCATGATTGTAAAGGAGCCCAAGGGGGTTGGGCTTTTACTCGAGTGCTGCAGTATAACCAGTGCCGTCTTTGACCTATTGGAGGCCCTGGGCATATTAGGATAATGGGGCCCCTATGAACTAGGGACTTTGTATTGATCTGAGGGAAGCCCCTATTGATCGCGGGGCTACTGGGAAAGACGGGTCTGAGTATAACACAGGGGCGGGGAGCCTTTATTCACACCGATAAGAGTACCTTGAAAAATGGTGTGTGTCCAATAACAAAGTTCCGAAATTCATGCTAAATATGACGGCAAAATTTCCATGTAAAATTAATCACTTAAACAACTCGAATTGACGTGATTTAGAGAAATAAGTATTGTAAGTATCGCTGAGGAAAATTAACATAATATTTAAGCAATTTTGACCGGAAAAGCAGCAGGAAACCATATTGCTAGCTGTTAAACAGGTCTATGAAAGCGTCTTTGTAATGATGGTATTTTTTTTAGATTTTTGACAAAGAAAAAAATTGTAGCCCTTTGTGCTTCTTTGAACTAGAGTGCGTACGTATCATCGCATCGTCGAACGTAACCTTGCGAATATATTGGCCAAGTGTATTTGACAAAGCTCTATTGACAACTTCCGGTCGGTGTAACGCATCAATCAGTCTGACATGCACGTCCATTTACCATACATGTACAACGTATTACATTCCATGGATTAATCTAACGAAGGATTTCGTTCGTCCTGTTTATCCTATTATTAAAAATGCGAAAGTGAGTTTGTTTGTTACTCAAACTACTGCACGGGTTTGGATAAATTTTGGTACGCATATAGTTTATGAGAGGAGCTCGATGGCGCAAATGATTAGTTGAATTTAAGCAACTTTCGCAGTGGTCGGTCGTTCGATGGGTGACCAAAAATCTTCTATCTCGAGTTCCTCCGTGCTTCGGAAGGCACGTTAAGCCATTGGTCCCTGCTGCATCTGCAGTCGTCAGCACCCGCCAATCCGCATTGGGCCCGCGTGGTGGGTCATGGCCCAATCTCCCTATTCCATCCACAGGGAAGGACTGTGCCCCAGCAGTGGGGACATTAATAGGCTGATGAATGGCACGGCAATTAGACATTACAAAAATAATGCATGTGTTTTTTTGTTCTCAAATTAGGATAGGATTCCCCAAGATTTTGAAATACACTCCTCCAGTCAAGTCCACTTCAGTCGATATTGACAGCCCTTTCGTTATGTTCGATTAATACTATTTTTATATATATATATAGTATTTGTGTATCTATCCACGAAACAGATGTCATTATCATCATGTTATCATCCTATTACTGTCCCCACTGCTTGGGCACAAGTCTTCCCCGTGGATGAAATAAGGAGATTGGGTTAAAACCACGAGGGCTAAGTGCTGATTGGTAGCTTGACGTGCCTTCCGAAGCAATGAAGAGTTCGAGATAGTAAATTCTTGGTCACCCATCCAATGACCGACCAGTGCAAAATTTGTTCTACGATCCTACCAACCAGACGCGCATTAAGCTTCCCTTTTAATGTAATGGGCAACAATATTGGTGATGGGTGATAACATGGATCAGGTATTGATATATTTAAAATATATATCTTTATATATATAATTCTTCTGTGAGTGTGTATGTCACTGAACTTCTCTTAAACGACTGGACCTATTTTGATGAAATTTTTTGTGTGTGTTCAAGGGGATCTGAGAATGGTTTATATTCACAATTTTGTCCGCTGGACAACCCCTATTTTTTAGGGCGGTACGAAGTTCGCTGGGTCAGCTAGTATTATTATAATGATTTTGGTGATTATTTTATATCAATAGCGTATCGGTGAGCGCGCCAGTGCGCGAGCGCAGATTCGCTTCTCGCCGTATATGGCAGTGCGCCACGCAAGGTCGGTTGCCTTCCTCATATGCCCGCGAAAATACATTAATTTCAGTTGATTCTAATTCATATGGCTACCTATTTATAGATTTTTTAAATTAACTATTCTGATTGCCTTTCTACATCTCATTCTTTACGACGCATAGCCATACCTAAATTGTATAAGTAGGATTTGCTAATACAACTAAAAACAACTTAAAAGAGTGAGCTTTTGCTAGGTGAGAATATAAGCCAAAAAAAATTGTTGAGATTTCAATTTGTTGTAACCAGAGATGGGTAGAACTTATGTGAATATTTTTTTTATTTGAATAATTATCTAGATAACAATTTATTTGAATAATGCCCAACTCTAGTTGTAACTAATGAATTATTATGGCCGTTCAGCTAGGAAACTGACTACACTAATAAATAAAATTACTGTTCTAGATAGTGAGCTTCACAAATGTATGCCACAAACATATCAAGATGAAATAAGATGTGTTCATCATCATCATCAATATGAAATAAGCAGTGCCCTAGTACAAATTTCTTGTTCCTGTTCTTATCTATTTTATTGTGTGTGTACTAAATTAGTAAATAAATAAATCATCATCATCATCATCAGCCTATTAATGTCCCCACTGTTGGGGCACAGGCCTTCCCTATGGATGGAATAGGGAGATTGGGCCACGACCCACCACGCGGGCCCAGTGCGGATTGGCGGGTGCTAACGACTGCAGATGCAGCCGGGACCAACGGCTTAACGTGCCTTCCGAAGCACGGAGGAACTCGAGATAGTAAATTTTTGGTCACCCATCCAATGACCGACCACTGCGAAAGTTGCTTAACTTCAACGATCGCAGCCGAACGCGCTAACCACTTGCGCCATCGAGCTCCTCATAAGATGTGTTATTTACATTAAATTATATGTAGGACTTATGCTCCATAATATTTCTACAAAAATGTTAAAATCTGCTGAATTAAATTAACAACATAGTGCTCATTATAGGGCATTCATTGATGGTGCCAAGACTGGACCACATCTTATAAAACACAAATTGGTCTAACCTAGCTGGAAGTCTGCAGACTATTCAAGTATAATCCACAATAAACTCCCACAAATGTCAATAACGCTCGATTTGTAGTATGTGATAATTATTAGAAATTTCAAAGAAATCAATTTGTTTCTAAATCTAAGCATATTTCAAATAACCAATAACCAACCTTCAGTACTTCATCACTATCAGGTCCATTGTTTTAATTATAATTGCACTAAGTTTAGATTTAAATTTATCATAATTCACACTATATTTTTTAAGCCTGAATTTTAATTTGTTAATAAATTATAATTTTCCAATTTTAATAATAAAGAAACATTTAATAATAATAAATAAAGTATCTTCACACATATTTAAATGACTACATTAATGCTGTGATTTTATTGTAGAATAACTACCATAATGTCATAATAAGATTAAAAGTTACCAAACAATAATAGGGAAGATGCATATATAATATATATGAAAATTTTATGATTAAAATGTTACAAAACTATAAAAGAAATGCCACTGCAACGTTTTTATTTTACATAATGTTGTTTTTTAACAATTATTACCAATTAAAACTACTTGAAACGGAACGTATTTTAAAACACCAATCAGCGTTTAGTGACGTCACTCCTGTTATGACAACTTCTTTGAGGTTACGGTTGTTATAGTAAATATTATTTTATGGGAATATTTATTGCGTTTTTTACATTTAATAAAAATGAAAGTTGCGTTTATCAAAGCAGACTCCAGGAATTTACCAAGAGTTAGCGTTGACATGGTTATAACTTTTTTGTCCAAAGTGCAGAGTTTTTAAGTGTAGAAATGAAAGGGACTAAATTACTACGGTATGTAAAAATCGTAGTTGTTAAACTTCGTCCTTTATTTAGCGGCTTCTACAAATCTTACGGCGATAATGCAATCGGCTATGTCCAAATTAAAAGAGATGGAAAATTATGTACAATAAAAGGTCGAGTTCTCCGGAGCATAAAGTACGTAAAGAAGGTTATCGTGTTACAGTTATTTTAAATGAAACGCAAAGCTTGGTTCAGTCCTGCCAATGTGAAGATTGTGCCACACTATATCTAATTTTCGACGTCATTCTCCAACTGTAAAATGTTATAGACAGGTTTTGTAAGTATTAGATAGGTTACTAATGCGTTTTTACGTACAAGCAGATTAATTAAGCATATAACAAGCATATTCGCCGACTTACGTCAAAGTGGTTTTTTTTATTTTTTTTTATTCGTTAATAGGTAAGCGCTTGACCATAATTCGCCTGATGGAAAGCAATATTATGGTCTACGATGGAGCGCGCTTACCTAATAAAAACCGGTTCACTCTTGCTTTGAAGACCGCTAGATTGTAGTGCTCGGGGAACAAGGGCTCAGGCAAGGAATTCCACAGTTTGGCAGTCCGCACGATGAAGCTAGACGCGAATCGCTTAGTGCGAGTCTTTGGAACTGCCACCGTGAATCGATGTCGCCTTGCCGTTTCCCTGCTCGTCCGGTAGTAGAATGGGGCGGGAGGAATTAGCTCATGTAATTCCTATGCGCACTCACCGAAATGCAACCGATAGAACACCGAAAGCCTGGCAACTTTGCGTCTTCTCAGCATCGAATAATGGTCTTTGGAGAATAATTTTCATTTCTCTTCGCAGCTTGAAACCACTTTTTTTCAGTTTTGGGTCAGAAGTTCCAGTCAAAAACAATTTATTTGGGAACTTTGTTGAAGTAGATTGGCCCAAAACATGAGTCAACACGGCTTTTTTACGGAATATTAGTGGTATTGTTATGATCACATGATGTTGATGGATAGTACATTTTGAATTTTTCAAAAAAATATTTCGAAAGTCGAAAAAATATGCAAAAGTATGAAAATTTAAAGCCAGCAACGAACAATTACGACCAGTGACAGACAGGAGTGACGTCATCGCATCCATAGGTTCGTTTTCGCGCGAAAATTTAAATTGTCAATTTAAAACCGCATTTTTTCCGATAAATCGCAATGTTTTAATTTTTTAATATATCTGTGGTTTAATCTACATGGAATTCTTTAAAATGAAAACAAAAATAAAAATATTGCATCTTCCCTATTGAATCCATTTTAATTTTCTTTTGATATAGAGGATAATATAGAATTGTGTAATATTTGTGAAACACCAATCTAAGTAATAAAAAATCATTTAGCCAAAGGTTGCCTGGTAGAGATTGCTACCTTAGCAATAAGGCCACCTTTTGTGTTTGTGTTACTTGAGTTTTAGGTTGTATATATTTTGTTAAATAGTGCAATAAAGAATATTCAATAGTAAGTAAGTAAGCAGCAAGAATTTAGTTAGATTCTTAGTGTTTTAACCATGCCTTTTATAAACTAATTCTCCACAATAGCCATTTCAGTTTAACAACTCAGGTTTAGTTTAAATCCAGCATACATCATCAATCATCCAGCGGAGCAAAGGTATTATATTCCAATAATATATGCAACTCACAGGTGTACAACATTGCTGTACTGCAGACTAACCTGGAGTTCATGCGAATGCATTGAATTATTTGAATAAATAACTTTTAAAAATCTCAAGTTCAAGGTATATGGTACTACACATTATATATTTTTTGTTAATAAGAACAAGACCATTTGTTGCTTTTATTTACATAGATATGATATTGTCTGTATTTAAGAAATGATTTATGAATTTCTTGTGATGAATTAAAAGAAATCATCATGAACACATGCAGTAAACTGCTATCATGCTTTCTGAAGAATACAAGTTGGATCTGCATAATAACCAAGCTAAAACTTAAAAAGGAGCGAATCACCTTTACAACACCAGTGGCATGCTTAAGAAACTTTAAATGGTATATTCAATCAATATTTCAATATGTCTTCTGTCAAAACGGTCAGGGAATGCTATTCCCTGGCCGTTATATAGTCTCTAAGGGGCTAAACCAGTATAGCTGGCTGGCAACGCTTGCATCACCACTGATTGATTCTGTGTAGATTATCAGTGTGGTAAAGGGTCATCTCCAGTCTACTGTTTTACATTAACGCTGATCTGGATGGTTATGATGCTATTGCAATTTCTCATTAATAATATAATTATTTGTTTCACAACTTGTACATCAAGATGTAGTATTTCTTAATAACATTTAGGTACATAGAAATATTGTTGTTGGTAACAATAAAAACTAAGATAATGGAATGCTGAAATCTCCTAAAATTTATGAGTATTTTACTCAAAATATTAAGTACTAGACAATGGTTTGTGTGTTTGTACATGAAATATGGTTTTTCAGATTTTTGAATTTTTCGATAATATAACTTTAGTTATAATTCAAATGTTATAACAATAAAATATAATAGTTTTTCTTTTCTAACACTGGCGTTAACAAACCCCAATAGCTCCTGCCTGTTCTTGGATGAAGACAGGCTGATTCACGTTGATATGAAAGTGAATCATAAGAATTCAAAAACCAAATACGTGTCGATAGCTTCATCAATATAAATGAAACGTTATTGATCTTATCTCCACTGCAGTAAATATAACTCATGGGGAATAAGAATTCCAGCTCAAACATACTCACCATCTGTTCTTTTTATGTTGATGTTGATTCCGGACTGGATCATCACGCTACCGTCATCCATTTTTGCACTAATTTATGCACCACATACACTATAGAACATTATTTCGCAATCAACGTTTATTCAATAAAAGTCTAACACATTAGGAAATTACTAAAGAGAACCGGTGAAAATTACAAAATAAATTTCTACACCCAGATTGACAGTTATTCCGAGCTAGTTACACACTTCAGACTGGAACGTTTGAAATTTGTTTCACTACAACAGTCAAATCAATCACGACTATATTTTCTTCAGCTACGTAATTGATTCGACTATTGGAAAAGGCAAATGAAACAAAAACTTCACTAAAAAAATACAATTCTTATTGAAATTGTTACAAATCCAATTTTCTAAAATTAACAGTATGTACCACTGCGTCTAAAAATGTATGTTTAGAGTTGCCATGATTTCTAAATAAAAGCTACTAAATGGAATGACAAAAATAAAATGATCGTATAACTGAATTTGTAAGATAGATACTATAATTCTAACGAGATTTTCGTCGCAAATTTTACGATTACCTGTCTTCAAATATTATTAATATTAAATTCAGTCATGATTCATGAATTATGCAAGTTATAATCGAGTTTAATTGAGTTAATCTAGCACAGTGCACAACACTACGAAATCATAGACAACCAAATACAAAACTATCATCATTTACATTGGTTATGGTATTAGATAAAAAAAATCACCGAATTGAGCTTTTGCAACTATTTTGCACTTTTTCAGAAATTATTTATACACTAATTTATAGAAATGATAAGCGAATATAAAATATCACATAAAGCTAAAAAGCGGATCAAAGAAGTTAAAAGGAAAGCTCGTCCGGGTAAGAACGATATTGAGGCCACTGATCCGCTTTAGATTTTTGTCATATTCCTTATTCCTGATAATTTAACTTTTTGTTTAGAATATTAGTGATGATTTTATGTGTTTCACTTCAATAAAGTGTCACACAATACAGGCACGGTTAGTTATTTTTCAATTATTGCTGGGTAACTTCTAGAACATATTCATAGCAGAAAAGCGTAGCAAAAAATTATCGGCTCAGTTACAAAAGGAATTTAAAATACTAAGCATGTTATTAAATTTATGTAGCATTTATTACATTGCAGTGTATTATCTTTAAGGTTTGGGTAAACTTTATAACCTGTTAACTACACTTTATTTGCACTGTGTACTGTAGTTTTGCCATCTATAATATAGTCTATGAATATAGTTCAAGGTCTCAATGTATAAATGTAATTAAATCCAAATTACTGATTCTTCTAACATAATTTTCCAAATTCAACTGTGTGTGTTTTCTAAGTAGTAAATGAATCTTTCGCAACTCTTTTCCAACTTCATTTACAGAATGTACTTAAAGTTACATTTATAATCTATTCAATGAAACTAGCTAGTAGCTACCGCCGAAAACTAAGTTATTTTGTCAGTGTTAGATTGTGTTGTTGATGTCACTCTCAATGACAGTTCACTTTCTAGTGTGAGGCAGTTTTCCATCTTAGTTTTTGTAACTAATTGTGTTTTAAAGAAAGCACTTAACTAACTCTCTACTCTTGATACAATTGCAAAAAAAAAACTAAATTATTCCTGACACACCAATGCAATGTCTTTGTTTCATCAGAATCTGTCTAGGAATATTTAAAAAATAAATACACAACTACACTAACACACACCAATTAGCCTAGCCCCAAAGTAAGCTATAGACTTGTTTTGAGGGATGTTAGGGCAAGGATACATAATTTAGTATATTTGTACAAAAATACATATTAAACATACTGGAGTACAAATGCTCATATTCATCACACAAACAACTGTCCCCATCGGTCCTGAACCCGGCACCTCTTGAGAAGTCTCTCCACAGAGGTAGCAACAAAAAAATATTTTGTTTCTATTAAACATTTATTTCATAGAATATGGTATATCTCGTCCCTCTTTAATATGGTGTCTGCTGCCTGGTCTGCTTGAAATTTTTTCCAGTAAAATTTTCTGTAAATTTAAACATCAATTAGCAGTTACATACTTTAAAAGAAAGAAATTATAACTATGGTATATATAACTTGATGACAATGTGTTTTTTTTGTGTATTATTTTAACTTTGTATGAGTACTTATTATATAAGAAAAGGAAATATTTCAGTATTTCTAATTAAAGACATTATCTAATAATTTTATTATGTTGTGTATTCCATTATATTTTCTATTAACAAACATGTTTGTCAACTTGCAGAATTAACTAATAAACAACAATGGACAGCTTTGAAGTATGCTGAGAACTTTGAAGAATTTTTGAAATGCAATGACAATGTTGAAAGAGTTGATAGTAACAAAGTATCACAAGAAGATTTTATTGAAAAATATGAAAAGATATTTAGACCTATTGTTATTACAAATGTTCAGACACATTGGAAAGCTAACCATAAATGGACTTTAGATAGATTAGCCAAAAAATATCGAAACCAAAAATTCAAATGTGGTGAAGACAATGAGGGTTATAGTGTTAAGATGAAAATGAAGTATTATGTAACTTATATGAGGACAACGACTGATGACAGTCCACTTTATATTTTTGATAGTAGTTTTGGTGAGCATCCAAGAAGGAAAAAGCTACTGGAAGATTATGAGGTACCTAAGTATTTTAGGGATGATCTGTTTAAGTATTGTGGCAGTGAGCGAAGGCCTCCATATCGTTGGTTTGTGATGGGACCACAACGATCTGGAACTGGGATTCATATAGACCCATTAGGCACTGGGGCCTGGAATGCTCTAGTGTTTGGTCACAAAAGATGGTGCTTGTTTCCAACTCAAACACCTAAAGAATTGATTAAAGTAACAGGAGCTATGGGAGGGAAACAGAGAGATGAAGCCATTACTTGGTTCAAACTTATTTATCCTAAGACTCAATTAGAGAGTTGGCCAGAGGAATATAAACCGGTAAATTGCTTTTGTTATATTGTAACTATATTATATGAAATGCAGTCATTAAATGTATATACATATATTTATTTGTTTAGTAATATTTCCATTAAAGTCATGGCATTTCAGTTCTATATAATATTAAAGGATGAGATGGATGGCGCAACAGAATGTTACCAAAGAATTGTCATTTCCAAAAACTTAAATGATTTTTTTGTTATATACTATAAAGTAAACTGCTTAAATGAGACCCCCCTCATGGGGGTGGACGGAAACGGGGACCGTAAGAAGTGCGGGCAGCGGGCACTTGTAATTTTGACAAGAATGTGTTGCCTGCACCACATGGTCCCCGTTTTCTTCTCCCACACCCTGTACCCAGGTGCCACAGGCGAGGATTCAGTTAAGCGGTCTACCTATAAGCTTACTAGTAACAATACTAATTAGTCATATTTATTGTTAAATATCACAATTGTTTTATATACAGGTGGAAATACTCCAAAAACCAGGTGAAACAGTATTTGTGCCAGGTGGCTGGTGGCATGTGGTGCTAAATTTGGATGAAACTGTAGCTGTGACTCAGAATTTCTGCAGCCGTACCAATTTCCCCATAGTGTGGCATAAGACTGTTCGAGGCAGGCCTAAGCTTTCCAAAAAGTGGATTAAAGTATTAGAAGCCAAAGAACCAGACCTTTACAAGATAGCAAGTAGCTTGGACATTAACCAAAGTACTGGTGTGGCTTCAGATAGCTCATCAAACAGTAGTTCTTCTAGCAGTGATAGTGAGAGCAGCTCATCTGAGAGCTCAAGTGAAGAAGATAGCGGTCAAGAGAGTATCTCTGCTCACAAGAAAAAGAAAAGAAGGAAAGTAGATACAGAATAAAGCACTATTATATCTAGAGAAATGTGACTATCAAATTTTTAAAAGATATAATAAATTGTTATAGTGTCTTAGTAAAATATAATGAGATATCATATTATGTAAGCCTGCCCTTTTTGTATTATTAAATGTAATTATCAAATTCATTTCTGTTCATTATTACTGTAACAAAACATGAGTGGACACAATACCTTTGTATTGTTATCTGATAAACTACAATTCTATGAATAAAGTATTATTTATATAAGATTATTTTTTGTTATACCTTATTCTCTAACCAAATCTCAAATGATACTCACACCAATTAGCCTAGCCCCAAAATAAGCACCATAAGGCTTGTGTTATGGGATACTAGGGTAACGGATTGAACACATCTTAAGCTGTATTATATTTTTATAGAAATACATATTAAACATCCATGACTGGAGTACAAATGCTTGCATTCATCACACAAACATCTGCCCCCACCGGGATTTGAACCCGAGTCATCTCGAGCCCGCGACACCATGAAACCCGGAGTACAAGCCACTCAGCCACGGACATACGTTACTCTTTGGCCACGGAGGTCGTCAAACGGAGACTGCTGTAGTTAAATGTTGGTGAAAACGTGATGAACTTGCTACCTATACCAATTTATGATTGATTCTTAGTCAAAAGTCCGAGAGAGGTGCGGGCGGCGGGCAATTATTGTAATCTTGACAAGAATGTGCGGTTGTGCGCCTTCCTCCCGCACCTCTTACGGCCCCCGTTTTCGTCCTTCCCCACACCCTGTACCCCGCGGGCGAGGACTCTGCGGTCTACCTATATAAGGGCCCGCACACCTCTAAATCCGACCCTCCCGTACAGACCCCGCAGGCCAAGAAACGTCCTAACGGACCCCCCCAACAAACTCACGCGCGACCTCGAGGCCAGAAGCCTCAGAGGAGCCAAATGGGCATTGCAACGCGCCTGAGACCCCCCGCCCCCCCGATCCTGAGAGACCTTCAGTCGCTCAGTCCCAAACCGATACGGATGCACATCAGAGTGCATCCGTCCTCTAAGCGCACTATGCAGTAGTATATACTAAGGCAGCGCTGCATCATCCCCTTCTCAGGGGTTGATCGCATCAGATGAAGCCTGAAAGGCCCCTAAGGCCATAGGCATCCCCCACGGGTGTGTTTTAGTCAGTAAGAGTCTGACATAACCCTACAGCCGGCTGTAGGGTATCCATGAGGATTTCACACCCGCTCCCCCGCCTGGGAGGAAACAAAAAAAAAAAAAAAAAATCTTAATCTGGCCCTGGATACTATGCATACAGAAAGTAATAAAAAACGAGCGAACCTTACAGTAGTCGCGTATGATGTGTAACATTTGTAACCTCACCTTATATTAGTAAAAAAAGAAATAAAACCTACTACAAAAGGAATAAGCCATTTGACCATTATGTTCTAAAATCAAATTAAATAGCGCGCGCTTTCGTGACTTCCTGTTACACACATCCGTCCCATTTCACGAAATCACTCCCACAAATTGCAGGAATGCGAGAGGACAAACATCTTTATGTTACACGTAAAAAATCGGCCTTCTATAACCAGGAATCAAAGTCGAAGTTGAGTTGTGAAAAAGTGCACATCTCGTATTTTATAATAACCGTCGAAAAGGTTATTTATTAATTTTTGAAGTTATACTTCTTTAGCCGCGTTATGAAAAAATTATGAGAGTGAAATTTTAAGATGCGCGCGCATCACTGTAACACAAAAGTAACATAATGAAGTTAGCCGCGGGCGCGTTATGAAAAATCATGTGAGTGTTTCGAGATGCGCACGCATCACTGTAACACAATAGTAACACCATGAAGTTGGCCGCGGGCGCGTTATGAATGTTAGTGTCTAATAATGGTGGATTATTAGACATCTGTTCGAAAGGTACTTTGAACGATCCACGGAGCTCCATAAGATGATCGCGTTGTCAAAAACAATGTTGGCACGCTCGTCGCCTCTGATCATTGTTTTCATATTTATAATATTTATCCACATGTTTCTAGTTTCTATATAGACACAACGTGTTTTAGTTACTTACAAGTGCTAATTACGTATGGACTAATAACTTAAATTCAGTAGTGATTTTAATTGAATATTTTGAATATTTATTTAATTTTTCAAATTAAAACTGAACTTAATTGACTGTGTTAACTATCCTTTTCCATCCTTTTATTATTTCATTGTAATTATTAATTATTTGCATGCAATTGATGAAATTGCTAAAGAAGTATAACTTCTCACGCGCGTACATAAGTTACACGCATCCATTTTTTTTTCTAAATAATTATTAGCATTTCAATAGAAAAAAAAACATAATGGAATTAAAATTTTGTTCCGGAGAATTTCATCTGACTTTACCGTGCTTCCAACAGCTAACATTAACATTTCAAAGTATTTACTGCCTAGTAGCTGCTCACTTAGTAATACAAGATCTACTTATTATAAGTACGTAGAAAATAAAATAAAAAAGCGAGTGTTCTTATGACCACACGGCTGAAGTGAAACTTCTTTAGCTCCAATGATCTGAAAATCATAAACTTTACCCGAAGATTTGTGGATAGAAAAAAAAAACACCAGTCCGCACTGAGTACGTTATCATCGACCAATCCGCACTGGGTCCGTTATCATCCTCCAATCAAAACAATACAAAATGAACTTAGACGTGTTATTTCAAACATTCTCCATGCAAAGTTAAGTTTATCGAAAGGCAGAGAAATTATTAAAATCGTGAGAATTTGTACACTACGGAATGAAACACGTGTTGAAAATTTTATAAGTTTTTTGAATTGTAAAACTATGACTTGTAAAATGTAACGTAATATGTAGCTACTGTAAATGATAAATTACCATTCCATTAATATAAATATCACAGTGTCGTTTCTGGCGCAAAGTTGCCCATTACGCTTGCAGCATTGCTACGCTGGATGGCAATAGACAGTCTTTGTGCCAGAAACGACCCGGAGCGAGGGTCACCAGTTTTTTGCCTGAGTCGGCGGCCAAGGCCCTATACAAATTGCTTTGCTTGGCTTACGCGCATCCAACAACCCACCGTTTCCACCGCCAGAGGTACAAAAATGTATCCTTGCCCCAACAAGGAATATTATAAGCGCTTCGCCACCGTCTGATGTTCAGCTACCGCCCCAGCCGTGCGTGTCGTGCGACCAATGTGGGTAGCGCCGAAAGTGCTGACACACGTCACGGCCCACACCAAACATCGTCCCCTCTCCTACGGTACCAATGTTAGACCTCAGGCCGTTTTCCGTGTGTAAGTTAAAAAAAAAAAGTTGTAATTTTTCTTTTTTATTGTAGTTTTATGTAATATTTAATAAGACCGCTAACCAAGCATGCAATTGTTCGACCGTACACAAACACAAAAATTAGGGAGGACACATTAGAGGAATGAATGAAATTTGAATGAACAGTTCTTGATGAATGGACATAATGTTTATTTGTAATGAAACCAGAAAGTTTCATTTATAAATATTGATCTATCTCTATTTATATTGCGACACGAGAATAATCACGGTGCAACTAAATAAAATCTATGACCTCGTGTGATGCTATTTACGTATTACTTTGACCGTTTTAAGCTATTAAAAAATAGTTGTAATTCAACTATAGCAATTACCGAGGTTATAAAAGCCGCTCGATGTAGGCAGCTGACCTGATAACTGACTACCTAATTTCATTTACTTTATTCTACTTAAACGCATATATAAGGGGCCCGGTATGAGAAAAATGTGAGGAGTAAAATCTATCGATGAATGACCTCGTTACGTTTTTGGTGCGCATCCTGTTCGAGCCAAAATGATTTAAATCCAAGAGCTTAGGTGCAAAAGAATTAAATTGAAACTACTGTGTATTTTGTTAGACCATAGATTTCTTTATTAGTTAGGTGACGTTTTGCCTATATGTAGCTCCAAACATATTTACAAGCGTGATGCAACGAACTACAGCGCCATCTATTTTGATACATATGAACTAAAATTTTAAATGCTCAAATGGCGTACACCATGACTTAATGTAACAAAACAAATAAAAACCGTTCAAATCAATCGTTTTTAAATTAAATAAACTCTTTTTGCGTCTGGTTAGACTATAGAACTTAAGGAGTAAACTCCAGTCGTGCTTCGGAGCTGACACACACAATTTTTTTATGACAGTGTATCCTTGCCTTTCTCTATACAGAGAGAAAAGGAGAGACTGATGTTAAATTAAGTTGAGAGAATCATGCATGCCCGAATTGACAGCTATGTACTGTTCATAATTTTTATGTGGCTACTTACCTGGATCGATTTAAAGTACTTTTTATGTTTATTATCATATTTTAACGTCGAAAGAAAGCTTTTGTTTGGCTATGTTATAGATTGTGATTGATTGAATGTTCGTTTTTTTATAAAATCTATTCATTTATATTTGTTTTATGAACTTGCTATTCTTGTCAGAAGATGCACTTAATTATGTCTGCTTGAAAGATTTCCAGTAAAAATACTCCATTCATTCATTTCATTAATTTTCGTCACTTCACTATGAATTTCTACTTATTATTTTTGTCATTCATTCGTCATTCTACGCCTTTTATTTTAATTGAATTTTATATCAGAATGCTAACTTTTTATTAATTAAAAATTGTATATAATAGAAAACACCATGTCTCTGCAGGATTGAAGTGGCAGATCGGTTTTTGCATGAGAAATCAACATCATTTTCCTTTTATATGAGAGCTCCGACTAGACACGTAACGAGCCAAAATGATAGCAGTCGCGCGTGAACTAGTTTCTAGAAACGTAGTAGATCAATGTTCTTGTACCTTTCGACAGAGGGGAAATACCTGTAATGGCATCTCCCGTTATAGATACTCAGAGATTGTAGCGCGATGACTGCATTTCGTAAAAATTTATTAAATTATAATTCATAATTAGTGAAATAAGTTATGCACTGATTTTCAATTTAAGAATTCTTTTCAGGCTCATATTTTGTAAGAACGAAACAAAGGACCTTTGTTCCGTTTATACTGGCCTTCGTAGTGAAATTCTTCGGTCATGATTCTAATCCAAGGAATCCAAGATGCTTTGTTAGAATCAGAATCGCTACAATTCAAATTTAATAGTCTAGTGGTGCCACAGACATATAACTAGTAGCAGACGGAATATTCAGTTTTAAACAGCGTGGCAAATACACACACATTGAAACTCACCAAAGCATGGGCCACATTTAGTATTGTAGTTATTTCATGAAATACCTATCCGAATAGATAAGTCCTAATGTGATGTCCATGCTAATAATATTATAAATGTAAAAATCTGTCTGTTTAATATCTTCATGGCGAATTTAGCCAGGCGAAATCGCTGAACCGATAATGATGAAATTTAGCACGGAGATAAAATTAACACAGGGAAAGGACATAGGTACAATTAGGAAAATTGAAATAAAAGTTAAAGGCATAGTTTTTATCTATTTATTTTGAAATAATACAAGTTTTTTTAGAAAATTTCTTTGAGATACATTTGTTTCTTTACATTGATGTTTACATCTAAGATCAAAATAAAATTTGACAACAACTTTAATAAACAAGTGGACATGGTTTATGTCATGATCTGGATTGTTCGAGTCAAATAGTGAATAATCGACATAATCACATTTAATCAAACTATTAAAATCATTACTTTTGTTTATTTTAAAACAAAAAACACTTAAAACACTATAAGTATTTGGTTGCCAATCCTGACGTTTCATATATTTTAACCATGCATTCCGAGTACTTTCATCCTTTGGAAACCTAGAACAAAATTGTTTATGTGGTTATTTGGGTTATATACCTACCGATGCCAATGTTCCAAGAAATATGAATAGCTAGTCAGTAATAGGTACCTATCTATTTACGTTCTTGATTGCATTCACATTCAAAATACAATGCAATGCAAACAAAATTAACGCCGAGAAACTTTTTGTCTTTGATACCGAGTCCGTCCTCTGTTATGGCAATAGTACTTCAGTTGTCAGAATTGGAATTTCCTATCATGATTTATCCTGATTACTTCCATTTCTTTACTTTTAGGATATTAGTTTTGACCGATAGTATCTTAGATAAATAAACCTACGTAAAAAATGTTACATGTTACGATAATATTTAAATAAGCTTCGAAAAGACTCAAAGACATTTCAGTACACAACAAAGACACATAAAAACTTACTGATGAAACGTTAATCCTGCTGTTCTATTGTAGGTAGCACTTTCACATCGATACGCACTGTACTTGACCATAGTAATTGAATAATCTCGTTTTGTAATACAGTTTCATCAAAGCAATATTCTTAATAAACACCGAAAAGCCGCATGTCCGATAAGTCATGAATAAAATGGCGGCGAGGAATAAAAATGACACGCGTTGACATTTGTTGATGTGTGAGTCATTGTTGCAATAGATGGAAGAATGAGATGCCACTATCGAGTTGTAGCTGAGTGTAAAAAGGATAAAAGATCATGTTTTGATTCATAAATATAACTAGGTTTTATGTTACGTCTGCTATAGTATTATATGTCTGTGAGTGGTGCCAATTCTGGCGAGATTCTCTAAACTTAAAACTAAATTTAACATCAGTCTCTCCTTTTCATTCTGTATAGAGAATGACAAGGATATACTGCTGTCAAATTTAAGTTTAGGTTTAGAGAATCATGCTAGAATAATATCTATGTTGCAAAATACCTAGTACAACACTGATTTGTCAAAAGAATGTTAATAGACAAGTGTCATTTTATGGGTCTGTCTATAATAGACATGGGCGTTTTTGGTTTTGCACGCAAACGGATATTTATCGGATTTCAGATTTCAAAATCGATTTTAAAATCCGTTTTTAGATATCCGATTTCAGATGTGCCGAACTTAGCCAATTCACTAGTTTGTGTTATGATTTGGTTTTATTAGCTAACGACAATCACAAACAATTAATTGTAGGAAACAAGGATACTCGTAGATTTGCGCGATTTTCCTTCATGCTTTAAATCTAGGCTTAGGAGTAGCAGAAAAGTTATGTTTACGGTTAAAAATCGGCTTATATACAATGATTTCTTTATACATATTTTTTTAGTATTTTTTTTTTATTTTTCTGTTTGTATTTATTATTTTTCAAACCATTTACAAAATCAAACCTAATTACTTCAGGTTAGCGTTCAAAAATGTAAGTTAATCGACTTTTGATGTTTTTAGACGACATCTCTTTTCAGTGATAAATAATCCCGCCTTAGAGAACAGCAATAGATTTCCGTAAACAGCAAACCGAAATCGGACTTCCGAAAACGAAAGCACGAATTTCGAATCCGATTTACATATGGATACTTGTGGTGGTATTAGATCGCTAGCGTTTTGGTTCGGTTAGATTTCCGAAATCGGATTTTCTTGTTGAGAAATCGTTCGGTATCGATTTGTGTTTGAAATCGGATTTTGGATTCGTTTTGATATATCAGACGCATGCCTAGTCTATAAAACTGTCAGATAATTTTAGTTTATGGTTTTGTGCAGCCATTTGTTAACCTGCCAAAGTTTCCGTGAAAACTCCTCTTCAAAATGCTGAAATCGGCTACAGGTACACTAGCCAATGTCCTAAAAAGGTCTTTGGTTCCTGCAGTGAGAGTCAGTGCAGTTGTGCCAGCTAGAAGATCACATGGTGGTCCAGTGGAATCCGATGAAGAATTCGATAGCAGGTTAGATTTTGACGTTATGTAACTAAAAATGATAATAAAATCCTTTCGGAATTTGTATATTTATATTCTGAATACAGTAAACAAAAGGTTTTCTTGTCTACTGAATATTAAAAAGCTTTCTTAATTTCTGTATGAGTAATTTCGATTGCCTACTTTAAATTGTATTTTATGGTCTCATTTATTTACAAATTTAAACCTAAATAACGAATGTGCAATATTCGCACATGAAACGTAAAATTGCTATCTTCTTTTACTTTGATAGATTATTTTCAGTAGCTACAAAAAACCTACTACTTCATGGATCAATAATCTCTTGTCAGAAATAGGTAGATAAGGTTAGTCGAATTAACCCTATTAGATTGTGCGAAAGAAATGTCGGTATAAAAGAAATAAAATATGAAATGATTTCTGTTGTTTTAGATATGAAGCTTTCTTCAATAGAAAAGATATTGATGGGTGGGAGATCCGCAAAGGAATGAATGACATCTGTGGTATGGACCTGGTGCCTGACCCAAGGATCATCAAAGCCGCTCTACATGCTTGCAGGCGGGTCAATGATTATGCTCTTGCAATCAGGTTTATTGAAGCATGCAAAGATAAATGTGGACCTAAAGTGAATGAAATTTACCCATACATTATTCAAGAGATCAAGCCAACACTTACTGAACTTGGCATCGATACCCCTGAGGAGCTCGGCTATGACAAACCAGAATTAGCTTTAGAGAATGTTTATGAAATGTAAGGCTGTCGATGTTAACTATCAAATTAAGTTGTAGAAAATTTATATAACAGTTTTGTTGTCAATTTTTATTTTTTAATTGTGAGAAGTTACATCTTCAACTCAAGTATTCTTGGTCTATCACAGCAACCACAAGATTTTGTCTAAAGTATAAAAGCTTAGAGAAATATACACTGTTTTTATTATAATTATCTTACCCTCTAGTTATTATTTATTTATTTATTTATTTATTAATTAAGGACAGCCAACAAAACAAACACCAAATAAAAATACAACTGAGAAAGCAATAAAGAAAACAATTCTTAGTGCTGCCTTACTTAAAGGCTGCCACTGCATGCGTAAAAAATTTGCTTACGAAGTAGACTTACGAAACAAAAATGAAAGAATCTAGTACAAACACTTCAAAACTATAAAAGTAAATATTAGATACATATTAATATCCATTCTGACATCATTCTCCAGACCCAAAAACAGATCCAACACCAGTCCCTCACTTGCACTCTGTATTGAGAATGACAAGGATACACTGCCACCTAATCCAAGTCTAGGCCTAGAGAACGCTGCCAAAATCGACGCCGTCGTGGCGGTATGCTTAACAATAATATGATTGATCTATGTGGGTACAAAGGAGTCTAAAAGAGCAGACTTAAATTTGCGAAGAGAAGAAGACATGTCTATATCACTGTGTTTAGAAGAAGCGGCCAGCGTACGTAATAGTGTGTTATATTGTGACTGAAGTCTATTAATGGTACAAAAATGACCAAGGTTAGTTCTGGAAGCCCCTGCTCGGAAAGGTGCATAACGTGAAGGTCGAGCAGATTTATATGGGATATTAAAGTTAATCTGCGCTAACAAGTGTGAGCAATCTAAGTGACCGTTTAGTAATTTGAAAAAGAAAATGTGATCATGCATTTTACGTCGATTTTCGAGACCGTTAAGCTTAAAGTGAATCAAACGCGATCTGTATGTGGGTAGTTGTTTGGACAAGTAGTGTTTATAAGTTAAGTGCCCCAAGAACCTTTTTAATACGGATTCAATACGTTGTTTATGAACCTCGTAATACGGTGTCCAAATCACACTGCAGTATTCTAAGCCAGATCTAACCAAGGTGTTGAAAACTGCTATTTTGCTTGAGGCTTGTCTAAATTCCTTGCAATGTCGTAATACAAATCCTAAAAGCTTAAAGCTCTTTTTAGTAATTTTGTCTATATGTATATGAAAACGAAGTTTTTGATCCATGAATACACCCAAATCACGAATAACGTCCACTTCTCCGATAATATCATTATTTATTTTATAGGTATTAAAGTAAGGAGATTTTCGACGAGAGAAGTGTATAAAGCTACATTTTGAAACGTTGAGTTTCATGGAATTTACTTTGCACCAGGAAGAGAAACGGTTGAGATCTTCCTGAAGGAGTATAGGATCATTAACATTATTAATTAACTTGACGATTTTTAGGTCATCTGCATATAAGTGTATTTTAGAATTCAGAAAGCAGGAAGCGACGTCATTAATGAACGCGTTAAAGAATAAAGGTCCCAAGTGTGATCCTTGTGGGACTCCAGAGGCTATCAAAAATGACGAAGATATGAAACCATTCAATACTACTCTGGAGGATCGTTGAGTCAGGTATGATTCACACCAGTTGAGAAGGTTACCGAAGATACCGTAGCGGAATAACTTAGAGACGAGAGTTTTGTGGTCAACCTTGTCGAACGCTCGGCTGAAATCCGTGTAGATGACGTCAACAGGCGTACCATGGTCCACAGCTGCCACCAAATCAGACACGAAACCCGCCAGATTTGTTACTGTAGAACGCGACCTAATAAAGCCATGCTGTTGTGGTAGTAAAATATTCTTAAAATGCCAGGCCAAGAACGGGTGTACCAGCACCTCAAAGACCTTTCCGAAAATTGATAACAATGAGATAGGACGGTAGTTATTTACTGAAGTCTTGTCTCCAGATTTATATACAGGTACAATTAAGGCTTCTTTCCATATGGAGGGAAAGATACCTGTTCTAAGCGATTTGTTATAAATCAGGGAAAGAGGTTCGGCAAGGACTTCATGGCAAGAGGCAACAAAAGAAGACGGGAGTCCATCAGGACCTGCACCCTTACGGGGGTCAAGTGCCTTCAGTGCTTTATCGACCATGTCTGTGGTTATGGTGACGTCATGTAAGGTCTGAGATCCAGAGGCGACATAAACAAGTGAGCATGTAGCGTTCATATTCGCACTATTAAAATCGCAGTCATAAACAGATGAGAAACATGAGGCGAAGGCATTACAGATCTCGGGCCCCGTATGTGCAATTTTATCTTTATAAGTCATAGCAGATGGATATGAACTGCAACCCTTACGCTTCTGCTTTAAAAAAGACCAAAACAGTTTGGGATTAGAGGTTAAGGAGGTTTCGATTGATTCTATGTAAGAGTTATAGCTACTTTGTGCAAGTTTGTTACATCTAGTTTTGAGAATGTGAAAGGAAATATCATCTAATGGGTTTTTGAACTGAATATAACGCTTACGGTATTTGTTTTTTTCACGCAATAAGCGGATGAGGTCTTTATTGAACCAAGCAGGGTAATTGTTCGAATGCGGCTTAGACATGGGCACATATTTTGATATGAGTTGATTAACAGTACTGTAAAATACCCCCACCATGCTATCAACACAAAGACAAGAAGCGAATTTTTCATGCCAATTTATTGTCTTAAGTTCTTTTATTATTTTACCGTAGTCAGCTTTATGGTATTTAAACTTAGGCTCTTGGTTATAGCTCAGGTTGTCAGTTACATGGCCCGATATATTGAATTCAAAAGGTGGGTGGTGAATATCAACTTTTGATAAGGGAAAAGTACACATCCGCAAGTCACTAACTAATATGTTCGATAGAACTAAGTCAAGAATTCTGTTTTTACTATTTAGTACATAATTATATTGTTCTAAGCTATTTAAAGAAATAAAATCTATGAGTAAATTCTCACATACACTGCCCCCGCCAGCCGAAGCCCTGTACGACGGCCCCGGGGAACATAACCACCTGATGCCACCCAAGTTGAAATCGCCAATCAACAAAATATTCCCTGCATTCATAAGAACTTTATTTGCATTATCTAGAAAATGTTCATATATATGTATCTGTGCAGGCGGTGGAATATAAATACTGCATATGTATAGTTTTTCGACCTTGTTGTTGATACAGGTATCTATACAAACCCAAACGTCCTCACATTTACTTTCGTATTGAATACATCGCACAGATTTTAGGCGTTTAGACACTGCTATAAGTACTCCACCACCGGATTTGCTATTGTGAAAACCACTACTGCAACGGTCGCGCCTGTAAACAGAATATCGGTCAGAAAACAGCTCCGAATCCAAAATATCACCCGCTAACCACGTCTCGCATAACACAATAATGTCATAATCACAAGTTAATCCGTTAATATAAAAGTCTGCAGTTTTAGTCCTCAGTCCCCTTACATTTTGGAAATAAATATTTATTTTATCTGAGAATTTGACAAATTAAAAGTATTAATGCAGGTTAAAATTTAACATAGAAAAAAAAATAAAAAACAATATACGTTTATATCACATAATATTACTTAAGATTATTTATGACATCAATATTACGAATAAAAATAGGCTCTGAGTCGTCTGTTTTTCGCATGTAAACACGCCCGGCGCGTACCCACACATATTTATAATCCAATTGTTTAGCGCGCAGGCGTGCTGCAGCGTGCAAATGCCTGTTCTCTGGGGTCAAATTTTCCACAACAAATATAGGTGTCTTCTTGTCATCGATACCAAGAGTACTGGAATTTAATTTTTCGTCGGGGTTTTTTTTGTTGTACTGTATGGAGGCAGCAAGCACAGTATCTCTCAATCTTGGAGTACTAAATTTCACCAGTATGGATCTAGGACGCTCACTGTTATTGTTAGACTTGGCAATACGGGAACAATAGCTAATGTCGCTGTCATTTACGGGACACTTGACGACACCACTGAGCTGTTTAACGATAGATAAAACGTTCTCAGACCTATGCTCGGGGACGCATTGCAGTTCCAGGTTAGCCGACCTCGACAGTTGATCCATCTGGCGGACGCGACTAGAGAGGGCATTAAGTTCACAGCGTAATAATTCATTCTCCTTATTTAGTGTATTTATATCGGAGCTATGCTTTTCTATATCCTCTTTCAGCGAGTCGAAGTGCTCACTCAAGAAATTTAAGGAGTCTTTGAATTCACTCAACTGATCAGTAATATCCTTGAAACGAGAAGTTATTGTTTCAGTCAATTCGCAGGTAAACTCACGCATAACAGACCTCATCTCCTCGCGTATCAGCAATTGAATATCAGTACGCGTAACATAATCCGAGGAAGTTCCCATGGAAGTAATCACTTGGTCGTGTTTGGTTTGGACCTTACGACGAGCCACATTAAAAGTTATATCTGCTAAGCCAGTAGGTGTGGAGGGCCGCACATAGTTGTTAGTATTGTCTCCCTTAGGCTGCTTATTTCGGCAATTCGGGCACATCCATTTTAATTTAGCGTCCTGTTTGATGTTGTTTACTTCTTCTGATGACATATTCAAGCATAAATAATGATAAATTTCCGCACAACGCGAGCATTCCAGATGATCATTATCTTTAAGTTTGCTGTTACAAGCTGCACAGTTCTTCATTGTTAACAGGATATATTCTTACACGGAAAAAATGTAGGTTCAAGAAAAATAGATTATTTCTCAATGTTATTTCAATCGGCGACGTCAATATTTTCGATGTGGGTAAGTACACTGAACAAATTCAACGACGACACTATACTGAGTTTAATTTGGAAAAAACTATCACTTAAATTCTCAAATTATATATTTTAAATACACTGTTAGCTATTTCACTGTTCAGTAATTAACTTGTAGTGACGTTATTATGAAAAATAGATAGAAATGTTTGCACTATTTTGTCAAATATTGGGGAGCTTTGACTATCGCGTCTTACTTCATGGAGGGTAAGCTAATAAAAAATACATATGTATGTACATGCAGGTCTTCACATGATTCATAACAGGCCAAATTCTTCAACTGCTTTTCAATTCTAAAGGTTGGGCTTAAAGTAAAAAAAATAAAACAAGTTTTAAGTTACTTAATCTTCACTCTGTCATAAGCAGGCAGAAATAATTATGCCTCGCTTGGTATTTTGTTAACCAACACCAGCCAAGTTATATCCCCATTCCTGGGACATAAGCCTTCCCCAGAGAATAAGGAATAAGGAGAAGAGATAATAAAAGATAAGTTTTTTAATTTGGTAAATATTATACTTTTCTATAGATGTTGGAAGATTAAGTAGTTGAATGCCATAACTTCATTATTAAGTCATAGTGTACCGAGTCTTCTACTAGATTTAATAGTTACTGGTATGTTGCCACCTGGCAGAAGCAGTAACTAGAGGCAAACCACAGTTCAGCACCATGGTTTAAATTCAATTTTATTGTGTGTCATCATAACCCTTATATCCTACTAGCGGCTATCCGCGACTTTGTCCATGTTAACTGTAGTTTTTCAGAATCTCAATGGAACCAGAATTTTTTGGGGATAAAAAGTATTCCTTGTCTCAGTCCAGGTCATAACTATATGTGTACCAATTTCATCCAAATTTGTTCAGAAGTTTTTGTTTGATTGAGTAAGAAACATACAAACTTTCACATTTATAATATCAGTAGGATCTTTGTAATGGACAAGATCACATTCAGATACAAGCCAAATTTCAACATGCTGACCCACTGCAAATTGGACTGTAGATGTAGCCTGAACAAATAGCTTATAAACAGTGGGGTGCCCAAGGCTTCAGATTAGGGCAAGCAAATTTCAAAATTACTACATAAAAATTAACATTAAAGTGATACTTTATTTTATGTTTTGTTATATTCCAATTACTTAATTATTTTGTTATATTCAAATTAGAGGGCAAGGCCGAATTGGCCTCTAAGAAGCTTGGTGTGCTCAATAGATCGAGTATGTACTTCACACCGGCCCACCGACTGCAGCTTTATAAAGTACAGGTTCGGCCTCACATGGAGTACTGCTCTCATCTTTGGGCGGGGGCACCCCAGTACCAGCTTCTCCCTTTGGATCGCATGCAGCGCCGAGCGGCTCGAATCGTCGACGACCAGGACCTTTCCGATCAGCTTGATTCTTTGGCTTTGCGTAGGGATGTAGCTTCGCTCTGCATCTTCTATCGCATTTATCACGGGGAGTGTTCTGAGGAATTGTTCAGATTAATTCCAGCTGCTGCATTTCGCCATCGTACATCGCGACAAAAATTGCATCCCCATCATCTTGATGCGTGGCTATCCACAACCGTGCGTTTTTGTCGAAATTTTTTACCACGTACGACAAAACTGTGGATTATGTTTTCGCCAGCAGTGTTTCCGGACCAATACGACCCAAAAACCTTCAAAAAAAGAGCGTACTCCTTCCTTAAAGGCCGGCATCGCATTTGTAATACTTACTCCTGGTGTTGCAAGTGTCCATGAGCGACGGTGATCACTTACCATCAGGTGAGCCGTCTGCTCGTATGCCCCCTATAACATAAAAAAAAATACAATAAATTTCAATGGACCATTAGTGGACTTGCAATATTTACTTAGGGCAAGCTGGGCTTTCGGCTTAAATGAAAGGAGCGCCACTGAGCTTCAAGTGCCCTCCAGAAGATGAAGAAGTATACAATTTACTTTTTCAAGCAAGGCTGGTCTTTTAAGCACATACCATAGACTACATTACATACAGTTGATCAATTAATAAATAATATATAAAACTCAAAGTTGACCGACTGACATAGTGATCTATCAACGCACAACCCAAACCACTGGACGGATCGGGCTGAAATTTGGCATGCAGGTAGATGTTATGACGTAGGCATCCGCTAAAAAAGGATTTTGATCAATTCTACCCCCAAGGGGATAAAATAGGGAATGAAAGTTTGTATGAAACTTTGTCAATTTTAAACCGGTCGGGCTGAGACTTTGCATGCAGGTATAAGAAGAATCAAAGATGAATGTCATTGTGTATAATACAAGCCTTAACAAAAACTGTAGTCTACACCGAAGCGAAGCGTAGGCGGGCCGCTAGTTAATAAATAAAACCTTTTATTTTACGTAAATACTTTATTGATTGCAATATTCACACATCATACTCAAAATATTTACAATACAATCACAAATCATTTACTTAACAACATAATTGTGCTTTTCATTCATTATCATTATAAGGACGAAACACAATCTTATGCAATGCGAATCAAACAAAAGTAAAATTCAAAATAAATAAAAAATACAACAAAAGTAAAAATAATTGTCTTTTTCACTAAAACACAAAAAAACCTTTAATACATTTTAATATATTAGTTACTCGCTTTTGTACTCTTCTATAGTTCTAACTTAATGACTATATCTGACTATAATTTAGTTATTTATTATTACACTTAACATTAATATAATTTGTCAATTTAAAAATGTCGATGGCTATAAAACTGGACATTAACGTGAATCTACCCAGTTTCCGATATTAATATCGTACAACACAGCTAATATTGAAATCACATTCAACAGATAAGTAACTTCCTTTATTATCCGTTCAGACATCATTCGATTGCATGTCAACCCTGCGTATATTATTATTTTAGATATTTTGTTTTCCTGTTAAATATTTTACAATAATGCCGACTATACATTATACATTAAAGAATTCATCTATTACATATAATAGATAAGTATATTACAAAAGTTATTCGAAGAATAACATTCCAGTTAGATAATATAAGAACAAGTGTCACATGCTATTACTGACTAGAAATCACTCGTGACTCGAAAAGACTAGAATAAATTAGCAGGTGTGTAACAAACATAATTCATAGAAATAAATTAAACAACAATCTTAACAAACTCATGTATAATAAAATAATATTAAGGAATGTATTTCGTTATAAGTATAATACCGCTCGCATTGTACAGAGGGCATGTCAAACTGCATTCTATGGTGACAACAATGCGAGCGGTAGAAGTTAGAAGTAAATAAATTTGTAAAATATTTATTTATATTGCACAAATCTCTCTCCTACTTAACAGCGATTTGTTATTCAGTGTCCCGATCAATTAAGTATCTTCCCATTGACTTGTCTTAAGTAAATCGCACAGCTTAAACGAACTTGAAGACTCGTTTAAAATAAATAAAAACATACTCAACACATGTCGGACATTTAAATCATGTATTAGGTATCACAAAAATATTCGATTAACTTAAAATATAATAATTTTGAGATAATACAGTAGGTATTGATTTTCAAAATTATTCAATATAATTTCATTTATATATTCGAGTTGAATATTATTCAACCGGAATAATACAGTATCGATTTTCATGTGCAATGTATGACCAGTGAATGTACTGTTATATAGTGCCAAACTGACTGTTATTAGTTATCGATGTAATTCTTTCGAACGGTTTAAACTTAATCATTTCTTGGGACGATTCGTTTTCCTATTAAGGAATAGTTCCGTAAAAAGCAAATTAGATTAAGAAATAAGAGAAAAAGTGACATAAACAAATACACTGGATAAAGCATAAACAACGAGCAATTCTCTATAAACCTAACTCCACATTCGTGACTTCATACTAAGCGATACGTTGCATCACTGGCTGTTTATCACACAGTTCTTGATTCTTAGTCTTCATATAAAAAATAAAATCCTCTCTCGGTGACGGGTGTTTGTCCTGTGAGTGTTGTTGGTGTCTGGTGTTAAGTGTTAGGTGGTGTAGAATGTGGGCAATGGTTACGTGGCGTCGGGCTCGGGGTCGGAGCTGGCCACGAGGGTCAGTAGCTAGGAGTCTGCCACCACCGCGTCCCGCTCTGCCTTCACCTGTTGCTGTTGAGTACAATATCATCAATATACCATCATCACCATATTTATGTCCCCACTGCTGGGGTACAGGCCTTCCCTATGGATAGAATATGGAGATTATACGAGTGTAATTTACCGCATTCATCTCATACAATGATGTCAAATTGATTGAATTGAAGTTTGATACTTATGAATTTAGGCATAGATGAATGATTGGTCTCGCTTCAGTCGAGTGAAGCGAGACCAATCATCATTCATCTATTTACCGCATTCATCTCATACAATGATGTCAAATTGATTGAATTGAAGTTTGATACAGTGTTGCCAACTCTACGTCTTTTTACGTAGATCTACGTATTTTAGGCCTTTTCTGCAAACCTACTAACTTTAGTCCCAGAATCTACGTATTTTCTTAATTTTTTTCAAATTTGTAAAATAACTTAATTCACTAGAATAAAGAAGAATATTTTCCGTTACTTTACTTAAAAACTATAAAAATGTTTATTTCTTTTAAGATGTATCTTAAAACTCTTGTATCTTGTAGAAAAGGTTCCCGTCATTGGTTTTGTTGACTAAATTAATTCTGGACGCAGGATTTGTGAAAGGAGAAACGACAAAACTCTTTGACTTAGTAGGTACATTCGTAACCTTAAAAATTGAATTTTTAAACTTTAAATATTATTCAATGAGTACTTACATCGAATTGATGTTTGCAAAAAGAAATGTCTTTCAGTCGATAAAGTTACAGGAATTAGTAAGCTTTTAACATGTGTTCATGTGTAAGCGTATGTATTATTTCTCTTGGCAATTTTAACCACAACTTTCTAGAGTCTTTTACCAAGTGTATTATGATAACTAACTCTATTTTTCATGTGATCTATGAGAAATCATGGTTTTATAATACCACATGGTCATGGTCTACCGCAGCATGGTAAGTGCTTCCAATGCAGCGATTTCTCCAAGAACTCTTTGTTCCATCTCCCGTTTTTAAAGAAATTGTATAACAAAATACTCGTTTCATTCGGTTTCACCTGACTTCTTCATTTCACTCAGAAAAAAGTACGTAGATCTACGTACTTTTCATATGCAAAAATTACTAAATCTACGTAATTTTCTCATCGAGCCTACGCCTTTTTCAAAATCCGAGTTGGCAACACTGGTTTGATACTTATGAATTTAGGTATAGACGCAATAGATGCTTCGGAGATTAACAAAGGTTACTTTTTGACGTGAAAATAAAAAATTAAAAGGGTGATTTGATATGGGGCATGAAAATTTGAGTGGAAAATCGAATTAAAACACACTAAAATATATTACATTAAATAAGCAACTTTTGCAGACATAAAAATGGTTTTGTTAATATCAAACGGGTCAAGTTCCGCCACAAAAAAACCTAATAATGTCACTCCATAGTCATCATCATTAGCCTATTAATGTCCCCATTGCTGGAGCACAGGCCTTCCCTATGAATGGAATAGGGACTCCGTAGTGCTTGGAACTAAATGTTGCCAAAATCGTCGATTTGCACTGTGAGCATTAGATGGGGGTTCAATCAAAGTTAAATATGCTTATAATTTTGTAATAATAATGGTTTTATAGCTGAGAAGAAAATTTTCATTATTAAGATATTGGATTACTCCATCTCGGATTTCGCGTTCCGAGATTCTTGTAGTAGTGATGATGCGAGTAGTGTGTCATCATATAGCACGGCGGGTATCGTATGGTGGTCAGACAGTCACCATGGCCTTGGAGAGCACGCTGGCATCCTTGAGGCTGAGCACCTGCAGCACCTGGTCCCCGGCGCCCTGCAGCATGACCTGCGCGACGCCGCCGCCCATCGACAACGCCTCCAGTGTCTCGCCGCCCTGCTCCACCTGTAGATCCACACCACACCCATTCTTACATCACGAACGACTGAACAATGACGTTGTACACAATGTGTGACAAAAATAACGCACACGCTGAAAGCATTTTCATTGAAATAGGCTTCTGAATCGATATCAATAAAAAAGTACATGTTTATCTTAAGAAATACTAAACGTTCGTTCAATCATTCTAAAAAAGAGAATATGATACAAAATTCAAGGTAATAAAAGCTTTTTTTAAATGCTATAACTATACCTACTTTATAATAAACAATTGTAAGAACATTGAGCTGTCACTATTTAAACTGATTAAATAAAAAATACTAAAATTGATTCCTTTTCAATATTTGTAACAAACTACTTTCGGGCTGTACGTTATTACTGTAACATTGTTATAGAAGTACACTCGCCAACACATCCGCATCCGTCCTTTTAATGCTGGCACTTCACATGGCTATTTGTATTTATCACTTCGACAGCTGTCCCCGTAGAATGAGCACCACACTTTCACCACGTTTTCTATCGCACCTAGCTGTCAAACTCCATTAGTAATTTGACAATTGAGCGTGATAAAAAAGTGTTATATATCATCATATCGTGTTGCTCAAGCTAGAGGGGCAGGTTATTGGTTCTTATAACATTTTATAGGGAACTAATGGATGCCTTTCCACTTTGTGAAAAATTAGTTTTTCCATACAAACTAGCACCCCCTTAAGTAATGATTTTGGAAATAAAAGATATTAAATGTCCTTCCCCGGGAATCAAGCTAAATATAAACCAAAGTTCATGTAAACCGGTTAAGACGTAAAGAAGTAGTCTGTGCGGAAAGAGAATGTGATTTAGATTGGAGGGCGCTGTAGTGCTTTTCTACCGTATTTGTAAGGTTTTACCCCTTTTAGACATGATTAAATACAAAAAACCGCAAGAAATCACAACAACAAACAAATCCGTATCAATACAAAACTTTGACGTTTTACAGTTTGCTGGGTTTGATTGCCAAATAAAAATCTTAATGTTAGTTCCGTTTTTCGCCACGCCCATTCTATTTCCGCACAGACTCTAACAGACAACACACACTTTCGCATTTTTAATATTATTATGGATGAAAAGGAGAGATTGTTGTCAAGTTTACATATAGCAAACACAAATATTCATGTGAAATGCTAGCATTAGACATATATAGAGTGATCAATCTCAGAAGAACCATTGGTCAGACCCATGAAAGATCTAGTGAGGTTTCAATTTCTCATTAAAAACTTTGAGACGGTTGTGAAGTTAGCAGCAAGCGCCACTAATCCGTTGCACAGTTCAGTGACATTCGGCGCGCGCCTACATTATGGGTGTATTCCGAAATATACATCAGTATACTGACCAGTGGTAATGACGTCACGAATCCGACGCCATATTGTTCTGGTATCCTACCATATTTTTACCGGGAAAACGGATATGACGTATGGCCGAGCGTGCGTGAGATGCATTCGAATTTTATTTCTTTTTTATTTAAAGAAAAATAACGGCATCGGAACAAAAAGAATTCCTTTTAATTGATGTGATGAATAAAAAATCTTCTTTATTCGGACTCAGAATGCGGCAGTAAGAACGATTTTAGAAAAATGATTTATTTTCACTGCCTGCTAAAAATACAACACCAAATAATTCACTAATTCTAATGAGCCAAGCATTTATATATCTCGTAGTTAAACAAAACGCCTCTAGCGGCAAACATCAAAAACTGAATTATTGCCAACAGTTTAAGACATTAGCAGCTACATAAGAACATAATATTAAACAAAATGAAAAATATACACACCTGGGCATGCGGCAAACAAAGACGACACAAGCTGTGCAACTCTACAAATGAAACAAACAATATCAAAAGTCTATTTTTATTGCGACTAGCACAAACTGCGCGTTATGACGGCACTTGACATTACTTCGTATATTTGCATTTGCTATTTGTAAACTTGACAAGTGTATTATTTACATTTCCTATAGGGCACAATAAGGATTAACTGCTGTCATTTTTTTACAAATAGCCATGTCAAAGTGCCAGCATTAATAACGGAGCAATCACACACGCACACACATTAAAGAAATAACTATACAACACACACACACAAATGTTTGAGTCAATTTGCATAAACTATAACTTCACATGCGAATTTATTATTTCATAAACTAAAAACAGCAACGCAACACGCTACAAACATAAAATTAGCTGCACACTCCCAAAATTAGAATTCGTTTCTAACCACTAGAAATTAAAAATTAATAATCAAAGAACTTAGGGGATACTTTATAAAATGTACTTTGTGTAGGAATCCATAAGGTCGACATTGTCTAGAATAGTTTTTTTTTTATAATATTTCAGTTTTTAGAAAGTGTGCAACAAATAATAATAACAAATACAGCTCAGAAACAAAAAAATACTTCTAACTTCAATATACTCGTATGTAATTGAATATGTGAAGTTATTAAGTATAGGCGGTGTCCAAATACAAGTGAAGATAAACCCCACTTTATCATCTTTGGTAATAAAAATGTATAAAACTAAACAATAATGGACCGTAAAGAGATTCTATTATGATCGTACTTCACTTGCCTATTCGTGTTTGCTATTCTTAAACTCACCATCAGTCAGTGTAAATGCACATGTATATTTACGCTCTGATAAATTGGAAATAAATTTCCTGAATGTATCTTGTGACGAAAATAAAATATATATATATTTTTTTATAACTTTTCACTCCTTATAAAACGTAATAATGACATAACTGTATCAAGTTTACATATAGTAAATACGAATAGCCAAGTAAAGTGTCGGTATTAGGCGAAGGTATTTCTTTATACTCGCAACCGTAGGTTTCCCATAAAAATATATTATTTACAGTCGATACATACGAATTTACTTTGGTAAATAATGATCGAGGTGTGCCTTCTGACGGTGTGCCCTGGACACAACTCCATTTGTATCTAATACCCTTTTCATAATTTTATAATAAGATATTTTATATTCAGCACAAGACATGTCAGTCGTTTGTTGACATATCTTGTAAAACTGGGACCAGTTTAATAGTTTCTACCGCTATTCATACACAGCCAAATAAAATATAATGACTATGTGGCGTGGTCTACTTAAAAGTCTATGGAATTGGTTGACTATATAAAATTAACAAAAATAATTAAAATTAATAAAATCAACACTTACAAGTAAGTAATTATTATGCTTTAAATATGGGTTGTACTGTGTACCTCCCAGCATTATTGAATAAACTTAAAATAATAATAAAGATTTATTTTGCTATAAATCTTTTTATAAATAAATCAAAGTTTAGTTTGAAATCTTGATTATTTTGTTTAGCTCAAAGTAAGAAATGTACTTAACAATTTTAATGGTAAGTACAAGTTAACATAATATTAAAGGCATCAAAAGCCTAAATTCACTTGGTCTATTTTAATATGAACCCTTAAAAAATTAACATCGCAATTTCATAATATGAAATAAGGGCATACACATGTGCATTATTGGAAATAAATTTCCTGAATGTATCTTGTGACGAAAATAAAATATATATATTTTTTTAAATACGTTAAAATCAACGAAAATAAATTTAACATTGGACATAACATTTTCAAATATTTTATAATAATAATCAATCACATACACAGACAGGCACACACATCAAAACTATATACAAATGTTAACGAAAATGGTAAAACAACACAATAACAGTCGGCAGTCTCATTTCATTGACAACTTTATATGTTTAGTAGATGTTTGAACATAATACAAATAAAAATAAGCATCATATGCATTAACTACGAAATAAATGCAAGTTAAATAAAAAATAAGCATTTGGCACTATCAACTGTTTGGCAGGAATTTAAATATAAAAAATGGTTGCCTGTAAAGTCGGTTTTACGGGCGAAGATTTTACGTGACAACGTCTTTTTCTCGGTAGAATATTTATTGATATGAATATAATTAAATTGCACAATAGGAACAAGGAATTGAATGAAAATAAGAATTGCACAAATTTTAACTATAGAAATATATTTTGTTTACTAAAACATTGTACATGTAAACTTAAACTCATCGTAACGTTACCGAGCGTTACACTTTTTCATAAGTGACTCCCAGCCGCAACCTAATTTAAGACGTTGTCACGTCAAAAACAAAATTTAATACTTTAAAAATAGGCACCTAAGTAGGTATAGTGATAACTTACTACAATAATGAAATAATGCTATAGCAAACGTGGAAGTCAGCATTTTTACATTAAGCACTAATATGGAGATCTTCGTTTTCACATCTTACAAAAATATCACATAATCTTTAGTAGCATAATAAACAGTACATTTTGACATAACTAACGTGTATAAATATAATCTTTGGGCATTAATAAAATGGCATTTGTGTAGTATCTACTACAAATAAACATCAAACATGCATATATCATCGTTCAACATCCAACACGTTTGAATAGGGATGATGACTATTTTTGTTCTTCGTTCATCAGGTAGATTATCAAAAAGTATTTATTGGACACGTATTTTTTCTTTTTTCACATAATATAAACATTGCAGAGATATATTGATTTGAAAAGTTGCACGACGTCACGTTTTAGTACACTTTTAAATGAAAATTCACTAAAAAGTACCTACTTTGACGCGCTATAACTTTGTCATTTTTTGGTTGATTGCCCAAAGAAAAAATACGTGTCCATTATTTTTTGATCATCTAACTGACGGACCAAATAGAATTTCGTTTACTGTACCCCGTCATCACCCCTATTATGGTAGTGCATCAACATAATTCAAACATTCAGATGTAATCAACATTTAACAGTTAAAATAATAGGACGAAAGTCTATTTTGCGATAATCTGGGTGGGATTTATGACAACTCAAATATGTCATAATATTATGTCGAATAGAATTTCTAAGTCCAGCGTATCATCAAGGTTTCGCTGCAAACCCTCCATTCACTACAATTTTGGTATTTGTCATCTAAAATGTTGTAGAAATGAAAACAATTAGCTAATGATAGTGAAAACGGGTGTATTAATAAGTGTGTTTTGTTCATAACACAGAATGGGCTGAGCGTTTCCGGTCTAATAGTCAATTCACAATAGCGTAGAATTAAAACTTGAGTCTGAAACGTAACAAAGCAAATTCACCCTTATCTCAGCAACGTAATGCACATATTCATTTATGAGCAGACGCGAGCTAAGAGACATTTGAGAAATAGGTATTTGAAAAAAATATTACCGTCACGCATTGGCAAATACCGTGTGATAGGGACAACAGACTCCAATAATCAAGAGGTTCATTTCTGGGTTGTAGTATTGCATTGTTTAACAAAGTTCCCCAAGATCTGATTGAGCTTCCTCTAACCAAATTTAAATCTCAGATCAAGAATACTCTTATGAATAAGGGCAATTATAAAGTTAATGATTATCTAAATGATCGTAATGCATGGACATAGTGTTTCTTGTAATTTGTTATTTGATGGGTACGAGTCAGTTTTTGTAACAGTAATATGGTACCTATCTAATGCCGCTTCCTATATACTAAATATAAAATTTATTGTAACTGTATATCTATATCCTAAATGATATAATGGAAGTTGACTTCAGACGTATCTCTGAAGTCATTTTTCAAGTTGACGACTCTGTATATATCAATACAGAGAGTAAAAAAGCAGCCCTTGCTGAGTTTCTTGCCGGTTCTTCTCAGTACAAGGTCTCCCGCCGTAGTTTTGCGGACCGATGGCGAAGCTTCTTGACCTTCACAAGTGCTTGTAACAGCCTAGACTGAATCAATGACTTTTCATTTCATTTCGACAGTAGTGAACGCAGAAAATTGCGTATTATAATTTCAAAAAATCGAGGCTTGGCTCTCGACGATTCCCTCCTCGAAAATTAGATATATATGTAAAGAAATTTTATACTAAATGCTTATTAATCTACACACTAGACGTCTTTAATGGTGATAAAAATTTGTTTATTTTTGGCCTTTTTCGAGAGCTTCTAGTTTCTTTGAAACTAAAGTTATCGAAAAAAGGAAGACATATATATGCGCATTCGACTGAAACGCGATCAACTCTGATTGAACTCAGAAGGCATTTAAATATATATATTACGTTAAGCGAATATGAGTGAATTTGCCATGTTGAGTTTCTGACTGACGCTTCGATTCTGCGCTAGTATGAATTGACCATAACAGTTATATAGAAAAAATGGGCCCATAAGTGTGAGAGAGTGTGTGTAAGCATCTGCTGCAACATTGTTTTCTATTTGTGTAGGTGGGAACATTTTTTGTTCCAATAAAATATATTTCATTTCATTTCATTTATCGAGAGAGCAGCTGTCGCTCACTCCGTTGTCTATACGTCGTATTTATAAACGAGTAAAAGATATTACTTCTGCGCTCAAGTAATCACTTGAGCAATATTATTGATTTCATCTCGAGAAATTGATCAAAGGACTTTCGAAAATGAAAATTCTTCTAACTCGTGGTATTGAAAAATAAAATAAATCGAACATATCAAAGTAAGACTTTCAGTGCGAGAGGGACAAAATATCTTACGTCATCGTTTGCAATTTCATTTTTTGGGTCAACTACACTAAAGACCTAGAAATGTAGCTATTCCCAAGTGGGTCAGAAATCAGTTGGTTAGATCGTAGGTTGCTTATAAATGCGACAGGGTGTCTAGGGTAGTGTACAGTAGGCTTGTTGAAAATATATCGATGTTTTTGTTCGATATATCGATAATTGTTTTTACTTTCTACATTCCTAGTGTACAGCTAGCGCGGCATTATAATGCGATTCAAATAGGAATAGGATAGCCAATGACCTCCATCTGTCAAACGTCGCTTGAAAAGTACGGTTTGCAAAAAAATCTTGGAACCCTTTTTTAGCACTCAGCTAATTCTAGAATAAAATCCAAAGATTTGTAAACAAACAATAACAAATATTGATAATTAATATTGTTTGATATTTTTTTTTCATTTACCGAGCTTGGGCTATGACTGGTTGATAACCTAAATCGTGAACCAAATGTCACTTTAAGTTGCGTTCATAAACTAGATTTATTAAAAAAAAACTTTTTTTTGCTCACTCTACGTACTCTCTACTCTTCGTTTGGTTTGAATGGACAGCTATGACGTCACAATATGGCGCCCAGTCGGTCCTATTCTTAGTTGAATCGCATTATACACGCGTGCGCCTGCGCAGCGTTGCGAGCGTACTGATAGCGTTTGTGTATGTATGTATATGTGTGGGGTGAGTGATATCGAGTGTGTATGTATGCACCTGCACGATGGGGGCCACGCATACTCCGTCGTGGTGCTGCATGGAGGCCACCATGCTCTGGTACACGGATGCGGACACCGGGACCGTTATTACCCCGGAAACGGATACCGGGTAGCCTGCAAATAAAGGAGATAAACATATTTATGATTTTTTTTAAGCATTTAACTGCTAGATGTTTAAATCTAAAGAAAAGTTTACTAGAAAAAAGAAGAACTTCCTTGCAGCTTAAGGCTAGGAAAATTTCGACGCGGCTAATAGGGCCGTGGTAGCATAATGGTCAGTGCATTCGCCCTGATAGCCAAGGATGCGGGTTCGAGTCCCGTCCGCTGCCTGGTCCGCGTGGATTTTTTTCTAGATAAACATATTGTCACAAACGCTCTCGAAACGTAACCGCGAACGTGCCAGAGATGGAATTTACCAGATCACCGCGGGTCGCGATAGAGGTCCAGTAATGCTGCTCATTCTAAAATGAGCCTTATGCAGTGCGGCGTAAGGGTGAAAGTGCAACGACAACGTTACCTGCGTAGGTATAAGTAGGTATTTCGTACTCGCGGGTGCTAGGTAATTGTCAATTTAACAGGTACTTTCTAGAATGCGTCGATCGGCGTATATAAGCGCGATTGGCGCCGCGCAAGGACAGTTGAGTTTCAACAGCGATCAAAGTGTTCAAGTGAGATTGTTTAGAAACTTGTATAGTGAAATACAGTGTTTAGTGAGTGTTTTGTAATTAACATTGTGTTTTAATTGTATGAACGGTGTGGTGAATAAAGAACTGTCAAGCGTGAACTGGCATATAATTTCGAACCTCATCCCGACACGTAACAATATTAATAAAAAAAACGAGCGAGCCCTACAGTAGTCGCGTATGATGTCTAACATTTGAAACCTCACCTTATATTAGTAAAAATAGAAATAAAACCTACTATAAAAGGAATAAGCCATTTGAATATTATGTTCTAAAATCAAATCAAATAGGGCGCGCTTCCCAAACTTCTTGTTACACACTTTCGTCCCATTTCACGTCATCACTCCCACAAATTGCATGAAAGCAAGAGGAAAGATGTTACACATCAAAAAGCGAGTGTGCTTATGATCACGCGACTGAAGTGAAACTTCTTTGGGTTGCGCTGGGACCGTTATCACCCTTCAATCAGCACTGGGTCCATTATCACCCGCCAATCCACTATGGGTCCGTTATCACCCACCAATCCACTATGGGTCCGTTATCACCCACCAATCCGCGCTGGGTCCGTTATCACCCACCAATCTACGCTGGGTCCGTTATCATCCACCAATCCGCGCTGGGTCCATTATCACCCACCAATCCGCGCTGGGTGAATTATCACCCGCTAATCCGCGCTGGGTCCGTTATCATCCACCAATCCGCGCTGGGTCCATTATCACCCACCAATCCGCGCTGGGTCCATTATCACCCACCAATCCGCGCTGGGTCCATTATCACCCGCCAATCCACGCTGGGCCCGTTATCATCCACCAATTCGCGCTGGGTCCATTATCACCCACCAATCCGCGCTGGGTCCATTATCACCCACCAATCCGCGCTGGGTTCATTATCACCCACCAATCCGCGCTGGGTCCGTTATCATCCACCAATCCACGCAGGGTCTGTTATCACCCACCAATCCGCGCTGGGTCCGTTAGCACCCACCAATCAGCGCTGGGTCCGTTAGCACCCACCAATCAGCGCTGGGTCCGTTATCACCCACCAATCCGCGCTGGGTCTGTTATCACCCACCAAACCACGCAGGGTCTGTTATCAGCCACCAATCCGCGTTGGGTCCGTTAGCACCCACCAATCAGCGCTGGGTCCGTTATCACCCACCAATCCGCGCTGGGTGCATTATCACGCACTAATCCGCGCTGGGTCCATTATCACCCACCAATCCGCACTGGGTCCGTTATCACCCACCAATCCGCGGTGGGTCCGTTAGCACCCACCAATCAGCGCTGGGTCCATTATCACCCACCAATCCGCGCTGGGTCTGTTATCCCCCTCCAATCCACGCAGGGTCTGTTATCACCCATCAATCCGCGCTGGGTCCGTTAGCACCCACCAATCAGCGCTGGGTCCATTATCACCCACCAATCCGCGCTGGGTCCGTTATCACCCAAAAATCCGCATTGGGTCCATTATCACCCGCCAATCCGCGCTGGGTCAATTATCACCCACCAATCCACGCTGGGTCCGTTATCACCCACCAAGCACTAGATTCATGTATTTTGTGACGGGTATTGTTCACTGTTTACCGATGAGTCACCGATGACACTAATCGTAACGCCTCAATCGTAACACATTCGCCAGTTTACCCCTAAGTCAGACAAATTTCACTTCAAAAATATTATTGAATACTGGCGGAATCAAAAAAAAATAGGTGTGTGTACTTATGTAGGCGCGTGAGAAGTTATCCTTCTTTGGCATCGTTTAAAATTAGTTTTTAATTGCATGCAAATAATTAATTACAATAAATTAATAAAAAGTCTGGAAAAGGACACAGTCAATAAAGTTCAGTTTTAATTTGAAAAAATAAATAAATAATCAAAATATTCAATTAAAATCGCTACTGAATATAATTTATTAGAACATATGTGATTTGCACTTGTATGAAACTCAAACACGTATTCCGAATATACAAACTAGAAACATGTGGATAAATATTATAAATATGAATACCTATAACTGTTACTTTATTACAAAAAAAAATGGTTGCCTGTAAAGTCGGTTTTACGGGCGAAGATTTTACGTGACAACGTCTTTTTCTCGGTAGAATATTTATTGATATGAATATAATTAAATTGCACAATAGGAACAAGGAATTGAATGAAAATAAGAATTGCACAAATTTTAACTATAGAAATATATTTTGTTTACTAAAACATTGTACATGTAAACTTAAACTTAACACGAGAGACTCATCGTAACGTTACCGAGCGTTACACTTTTTCATAAGTGACTCCCAGCCGCAACCTAATTTAAGACGTTGTCACGTCAAAATAAAGATGTGGTTTTTGGTTCTACTACACCAATGGTCAAGAGATGGCGCTGTAGTCTCCTGAATCGCGCTTTGGTTCCGTTGTTCCAGATTAATAAATACTTTTGATATTATAAATATGAATACCTATAACTGTTACTTTATTACAAAAAATAAAGATATGGTTTTTGGTTCTACTACACCAATGGTCAAGAGATGGCGCTGTAGTCTCCTGAATCGCGCTTTGGTTTCGTTGTTCCAGATTAATAAATACTTTTGATAGGCCTTCACAATGCAGTCGTTAGCACCCCCTAAATAGAGATTCTATTTCTATTTTGTTGGTAGATTTTCTTAATGTGCGGTAAACACAAAAGTAACGCATGAGGTTGGCTAAAGCGACCAACTTCATGCTGTTAAAATTTTGTGTAGACATGGGCGTTTTTGGTTTTGAACGCAAACGGATATTTATCGGATTTCAGATTTCAAAATCGATTTTAAAATCCGTTTTTAGATATCCGATTTCAGATGTGCCGAACTTAGCCAATTCACTATTTTGTGTTATGATTTGGTTTTATTAGCTAACGACAATCACAAACAATTAATTGTACGAAGCAAGGATACTCATAGTTTTCGCGATTTTCCTTTATGCTTTAAATCTAGGCTTAGGCAAGAGTATATATTCTGTGGCTTAGGACTAGCAGAAAAGTTATCTTTACGGTTAAGAGTAAAACTATTGCGGCGCATTTAAAAATCGGCTTATATACAATGATTTCTTTTTTTTTTATTATTTTTCAAACCATTTACAAAATCAAACCTAATTACATCAGGTTAGCGTTAAAAAAAATGATAATTGCTCGACTTTCGATGTTTTTAGACGTCATCTTTTTTCAGTAATAAATAATCCCGCCTTAGAGAAGAACAATAGATTTCCGTAAACAGCAAACCGAAATCGGACTTCTGAGCACGAAATCGGACTTCCGAAAACGAAAGCACGAATTTCGAATCCGATTTACATTTGGATACTTGTGGTGGTATCAGTTTTGGTTCGGTTAGATTTCTAAAATCGGATTTTCTTGTTGAGAAATCGTTCGGTATCGATTTGTGTTTGAAATCGGATTTTGGATTCGTTTTGATATATCGGACGCATGCCTAATTTTGTGTTACAGTGATGCGCGCGCATGTTAAAATTTCACTCTCATCATTTTTTCATAACGCGCCTAAAGAAGTATAACTTCAAAATTTAAAAATCATTCATGTATCAGACTATATTGGATCGAGATATAAATCTAAAACTTCCGTCTCAAAGACTCATACTATTACAAAACGTAGTCCAAAGTTTAACCTGTAAGACCGATGCTGTCACTTTTGTTGGCAAAGAGAAGACAGAGACCATAATAGATTTACTCACTATAGTCCGCGTTTTGGAAAAACTCTTTCAAACGTAATTATAATAAAGTGTGATTGAAATTGGAGCTGATATTAGCAAAAAATTAAAAACAAAGATAAGTGTGTAGAATCACACTGATATTATAAAAGTGAGAGTTTGTGAGTGTGTTATATAGTATATTTGTTACTTTATCACTTCTAAACGGCTGGAGCGATTTTAATAAAATTTGGTATAAGCCGCGCCAATAAAGAAACGAATCTAAAATGGCGGCGGCGATCATGCGCTCTCACTCTAAACTATTGCTGTTTTTAGTCGCACACGGCGAGTACTACATGCAAAAAAATATAAGTTCTGACTTTGTTCTCGCACTGTCTCGACATTACCTAATAAACATTTTTTTCTTTTTATTTGTTGACCCTACCATCTGTCAGTGCAGGTACATAGACGCCATTTTTGATTCGTTTTTTTATTGGCGCGGCTTATATGTAGTTAGCCGACACCCAGGATTAACACAAAGGCTACGTTTTACTGCGGGAAATATCCCTAATAAACCGCGGGGCACAGCTAGTCGAGCATAATGAATTTTCCATCGAACCAAAACACTCGTCTATGGAAGTAACCACCTTATAGCACCTTCTAGAAAACTTCAGTTGATAATACTAGTAGTAGTGTTCTGTTTCTATCAATAAGGCTTTAGGTCTCCACGGAATAGGGAATGGACTGAGGATGGGCAAGAACAGAGGTATTTTTAGTATCGCAAGGATCTTTCTTTTATATTATAGGGGGCATACGAGCAGACGGCTCACCTGATGGTAAGTGATCACCGTCGCTCATGGACACTTGCAACACCAGGAGTATCGCAAATGCGATGTCGGCCTTTAAGGAAGGAGTACACTCTTTTTTTGAAGGTTTTTGTATCGTATTGGTCCGGAAACACTGCTGGCGACAATATATTCCACAGTTTTATCGTACGTGGGTAAAACATTTCGACAAAAACGCACGGTTGTGGATAGCCACGCATTAAGATGATGAGGATGAAATATTTGTCGCGATGTACGATGGCGAAATGCAGCAGCTGGAGTTAATTCGAACAATTCCACAGAACTCTCCCCATGATAAATGCGATAGAAGATGCAGAGCGAAGCTACATCCCTACGCAAAGCCAAATGATCAAGCTGTTCGGAAAGGTCCTGGTCGTCGAAGATTCGAGCCGCTCGGCGCTGGATGAGATCCAAAGGGAGAAGCTGGTACTGGGGTGCGCCCGCCCAAAGATGAGAGCAGTACTCCATGTGAGGCTGAACCCGTGACTTATAAAGTTGCATTCGGTGGGCCGGTGTGAAGCACATTCTCGATCTATTCAAGCTTCTTAGAGGCCAATTTGGCCTTGCCCTCTAAATGATCCCGAAACTGGACGTCGCTCGATATGTCAACGCCAAGAATTCCAATACTAGCTGAGGCAGTTAGAGGAGTGTTCTCAAAAAGAGTAGATACGACAAATGGTATTTTTTTTGCGATGAACGCGCATACTTGTCTTCGTAGGGTTAAATTGGACTAGATTAAGTCGGCCCCAATTCGTCACTTGGTTTAACAAAGTTCTATAGGATTACATTATAATAGGATATTATTATTATTGTAGGATCTATAGGATTACAGTGGTCGCTTTCCTATTTTCCAGTGCATATGCGCCTCTGTTTCTTTCATAGTGAGACTTGCGTATGGGAGTTTGGAGTAATTCGTCCCCCTGTATCTGCTATATATATATATATACGCACCATGTCCGTCTTCCCCGGTAAGTATCAATTGTCCGTCGTGGTTGAGAGTCGCCTCGGCTACAGCGTTGAGATCTACAACGGTACCGTCTCCGTCTAAAGCTTGTACGACGCCAACTCCCGTGCCTCCGCCGCCTTCGCCGCTGTGGATCTATGAATGTAAGACAGAAACAACCTTAATATTTCTAATATTACTTGGATTAAAACATAAAGGGCACTCGCGGCTCAAAAGTGATCCGCTTAAATTGTGGTGCATGACCACAATTCGCTTTAGTAACAATTGGACATTCAAACACGCTGCATGTGCACTCAATATAACAATATTGCGATTATTCTGTGTAATAAAGATAAAAAAATGGGTGCGTGTACTTATGTAGGCGCGTGAGAAGTTATCATGCATGTATGCATGCAAATAATTAATTACAATAAATTAATAAAAAGTCTGGAAAAGGACACAGTCAATAAAGTTCAGTTTTAATTTGAAAAAATAAATAAATAATCAAAATATTCAATTAAAATCGCTACTGAATATAATTTATTAGAACATATGTGATTTGCACTTGTATGAAACTCAAACACGTATTCCGAATATACAAACTAGAAACATGTGAATAAATATTATAAATATGAATACCTATAACTGTTACTTTATTACAAAAAATAAAGATGTGGTTTTTGGTTCTACTACACCAATGGTCAAGAGATGGCGCTGTAGTCTCCTGAATCGCGCTTTGGTTCCGTTGTTCCAGATTAATAAATACTTTTGATAGGCCTTCACAATGCAGTCGTTAGCACCCACTAAATAGAAATTCTATTTCTATTTTGTTGGTAGATTTTCTTAATGTGCGGTAAACACAAAAGTAACAGCATGAAGTTGGTCGTTAAAGCGACCTACTTCATGCTGTTAATTTTTTGTGTTACAGTGATGCGCGCGCATCTTAAAATTTCACTCTCATAATTTTTTCATAACGCGCCTAAAGAAGTATAACTTCAAAAAATGCCTTTGATACTTTCAAATAGTTCAAAATCAAATAAGTAATGGACTCGGCAACACTTTTTATTCGTAAGTCTGTAAAATATATATTTTTTAAATCACGTTTTGACGTGACTGTTATTTATGTAATCGCCATTTTGTTATCGAGAAAAGGACAACAATACACCTCAGCCGTGCGGACTCGCCGTTTCGCTCGCGCTGCGTTGAAGCGTACAATTCTGTCTCGCTCGCTCGATTGAATGGATATTTACAGACGTGTGCGTGTGTGAGAGTTGCTTATGAACGGGAGTTCAGTGAGTTCATATAAGCAAGAGAAAGCAGTGCGCGCACACATTTCCTTTCTCGCTTTCTCTTACAGCTAGTAAATGAAATATGTATATGTACATGCATGTATATATATATATATATATATATATATATTGTACACACACACACACATATATATATACATATAGATGGAGCTAAAGAAATTTCACTTCAGTCGTGTGGTCATAAGCACACTCGTTATTTTGTAGTACTTTTGAAAGAAAACGGATTTCCGTTATATATGATTTTTGTGTAACTTTCATCGTTTACACAGCGCACGCAACGGATGCACACAAACGGAATATTTTTATGATGCTTTTCAACATTTTTGATTGGTGCTCCGAACCAATATACACTATCCAACACAAAGAGAAATTTTCAAATTGGACCAGTAGTTCTTAAGATTAGCGCGTTCAACTAAACAAACAAACTCTTCAGATTTATAATAATAAGTATAGATGTGAAAGTTGTTATGTTCATAAATCGATCACGCAAAAACAGCTGAATGGATTTAAGGAGAAATTAGATATACATATAGTTCAAAAACTAAATTAAGTCTCAATTTGTGTGTCCAAATTAAGAGTCCCAGCAGTGGGGACATTAATAGGCTGATAATGATGATGAAAACAAGGTTTTCGAAAGTGGTGACGACATCTATATGCCCCACATAGCTGACATGGAGGAAATAATCACTCGCCTCCTCAAGAGATGGCGCTACCAACACTGCGATCAAAATAGTATGGAAGCCTACATCGCGCAAGTGAAATTCGGAGACTAACACTCAATATATACAATGCCCGACCAACAGCAGTCGGGGATCCGCATCATCCCCCTCTCAGGGGATGATCGCTTCAGATGAAGCTTCTAATGCCCTTCTGGCCATAAGCATGATTAACGGGTGTTTTTTTAGTCAGCAAGAGTTTGACATAACCCTACAGCCGTAGGGCATGCATGAGGATTTCTCACCCGCTCCGCCGCCTGGGAGGAAACAAAAAAAAGTCGGGCTGCGTCCCCTGAGTTACCATCACCCAGCTCGGAGGAAGATCTTTGGCCTTCCTACAGATATCCGTCGTGTACAGAGCGTCAGTGTCGTGTATTGTGTGAGTATACTGACCACTTGAGCCGTGGTGCCGTCGGGTAGCGTGATGATGGGGTTGTTGGGGTCGACCTGGATCAGGGAGACGGTGCCGTCCGGATTGGTGATGGTCTGGAGTACTGCGGGCGCGTACTGAGACATCTGCGGTGCGGACAAACGTTTCTATTAAAACAGTTTCGGTTTTTTGATAGCAACTTACGTCCGCGAACACATTTGTAAAGTTACGAGTTTAATATTGGCACGATCCTCTAAGCCCAGAACATAATGTAATAAAGATTATGTACTGTGTTCTTCAATTTGCTTAAAACTCAAAGATTTTAGTCGGTTATGAGCACAGTGCCTGAAATGCAAGATGCCACTTAGGCAGGCAGTTATATCTTGCATTTTAGGTATTGTGCTTCTAACCGATTATAGTAGAATTAGAATAGAGGAAACTCGTAACCTCGCAAGAATTTCAGTAATACTTATTTACGGGCAAATGAAATGAAAGTAAAAGTTTGTCAAATAACGGTGTTATAGCAGATTTAGCATTTTGCTAAAATCTATCGTGATTTTATCGTGGTTGTGTGTCGATGCAGACTTGCTGCGAGGATATGACAGGCGCCGGAGTGCGGCTAGAACTGTTACCGGCAAACATGATTATATCTGCACCATCCATCGAATCGTGGCAGTATAGATAGTATGAACAGTGTTTAAACCAAAGAGATAAGGTCTCATTTTGATCACGACTCGTACATCGACATCAGCCAGCGTCATCTGGTCGATGCAGACTTGCTGCGAGGATATGACAGGCGCCGGAGTGCGGCTAGAACTACTGCCGCTAGAACTGGCCGAGGGCATACATGCTGATATCTGTGCCAACCATCGATTGGCATACAAAGTATCGTATACGATCAAGGACAAATTAAAAAGATAGTCGAAAGGTATACAGATAGGTGAGTGATGTTTACAATCACAGTTAGCAGTATAATATGTATAAAACAGTTTGCAAAATACAAGTGAAATCGAGTCGGTTAATAAATTTATTGAATACAAGTTGTTACCATATCCAAGGCGGCATTCCGAATGATAGCAGACGGTGAAAAAAGATGAGTTGTGTTGTTATTATAAATGTAACAATGAATATAATTTATTATACAGTAATGACGCCATATTATGAACCCATAGAGCCAGGTAATTCTCATTGTAGAGCAAGTAATCACTGTAGGCCGAATAGAACGTCAGCCCCTTTCATCTGCTGCTTTTCCCTGGTTTTGGGAGTTCATAATATTGCCACTAAAGCTTTGGAAACAAAACCGCGAAAATACTGGAGATAAGTTTTAACAGAACACCGCAGGTCGCTCATTATAATATGAGCCTTATGCAGTGCGGCGTAAGGGAGAAAGTGCAACGACATCTACACTTGTTTACAACTTATGCGTATAAGTAGGTACTACGCACTCGCGGGTGCTAGTTAACTCTCAATTTAACGCGACTTTTCTAGAATGCGTCGATTGTCGTATTTTAATCGCGATCGGCACCGCGCAGCAGACAGTTTCAACAGCGATTTCGGAACGAATAGAAAGGCGATCAAAGTGCTAGTAAAGTGCGATTATTTAAAGACTTGTATAGTGAAGTACAGTGTTTCAGTGAGTGTATTGTGAATAACATTGTGTGTTAACTGAGTGGTGAATAAAGTACTGTCAAGCGTGAACTGGCATATAATTTTGAACCACATCCCGACACGTAACGAAATGGTCTTTGGTCATGCAGTAAAATAAAAACAAGCTGTTTCATACATTTCGGTCAATTAGCTGATGCACTTTTGTATGAAACAGCAGATTTTTTTTTCGCGATTTCAGAGTTGGTCCCATAATAAAAGTTGTTCCTGTTGCTGGGTAGAATCACCCCCTAAGAGGTTGTTGGTGTTTTAAAATTAATCTTGTATAAGTCTATCTATATATATAAAACTCAAAGGTGACTGACTGACTGACATAGTGATCTATCAACGCACAGCCCAAACCACTGGACGAATCGGGCTGAAATTTGGCATGCAGGTAGATGTTATGACGTAAGCATCCGCTAAGAAAGGATTTTGATCAATTCTACCCCCAAGGGATAAAATAGGGAATGAAAGTTTGTATGAAACTTTGTCAATTTTAAACCGATCGGGCTGAGACTTTGCATGCAGGTATAAGAAGAATCATAGATGAATGTCATTGTGTATAATAAAAGCCTGAGAACAAAAACTGTAGTCTACACTTCAGCTCTACACCGAAGCGAAGCGAGGGCGGGCCGCTAGTACAGTATATGTATTCTATTCGTTACCCTAGTATCCCATAACACAAGCCTTACAGTGCTTACTTTGGGTTAGGCTAATTGGTGTGTGATTGTGTGTGTGTGTTGTAAATATTTATTATTATTATAATAATAATAATACTGACGGGCTGCGTGGGCGGCCCCTTCTCGTCGTCCTCGGTGAAGGCGGGCAGCAGGTCCTCGCGGCCGTGGTACTTGTAGCAGTTGATCACTATCTGACGTAGCGCGTGCGTCCATGACATCTGTGCCAGACAATTTTCATTGTACTCAATGATATCTTTTATATAAATTTCGCGTGTCACAATGTTAGCTACCATACTATGAAATTTTATATGCATATTCCGTGGGTCTGAGAATCGGCTACTATAAATTTTTCATATCCTTAAGTGATAATGTTTGTCCACTTGTAACGTAGTGTTCTGAAACCTACAATGTGCCTTCGCGGCAAAATTCAAACTATTGGGTATTGTAACGTAGTGTTCTCATATGGGTTAGGAGGAATGTTATCCCAGGAAATTGATAGAACACTAGGTTACACACCCCTAAAAATTTTTTTTGACAATTTTTTTTATGTGGTATTAAAAAATACATACAACCCTAAATTTTCTCTTCTACCACCTGCCCCTATTTTTATGGCGGTACAAAGTTCGCTGGGTCAGCTAGTAATAAATATATTATTTCTATGTAGTTTGTTTCAAACGAATTAAGACCAAAAGTAAACAAACAAGTGGTTAAGTCTGACCATAGACAGTTTAGTGTTGGGGATTCATAGTCTTATCAAAATCAATTGCACGATTGAATAATAATAATGTTTATTTATTCTCACCACAATACAAAAATTTTGGTGCAGACATATTGTTTGTATTTACAACAGATATATTTACAGTACCAAATATATTATGGAGAGACTGTTGTCTAAACTGGGCAGTAAACTGCCTGTTTAATAGAACACCAGGATCATATTCATATTCTTACTATTATGTTATCATGATCATATTCTTAGAAATTGTTAAAAATCTATAAGGCTCAATTTGTAACATTAATATTTTTTTATCGTCACTACTCAAAAACGAGCTCTAGCTGTTAACTGTATTTGGCAATATATAACTATACTAGCTGACCCAGCGCACTTCGTACCGCCATAAAAAAATAGGGGTTGGTAGTAGAAAGTTGAAAATTTAGGGATGTATGTATTTTTGTATGATGTATCATAAAAAAATTAAAAAAAAAATCTGTAAAATTGAAAAAAAAATTTAGGCGTGGATTACCCTTAACATTTAGGGGGATGAAAAATAGATGTTGTCCGATTCTCAGACCTACCCAATATGCACACAAAATTTCATGAGAATCGGGAAAGCCGTTTCAGGGGAGTTTAACCACAAACACCGCGACACGACAATTTTATATATTAGATTTTGTAACTTAATAAAACTCTTTTTGAACAATTGGTTTGCATGATATATTAAATATCTAGGTTCGTCTATTATATATAATTCAGTTTTGTTACTCCGTTCAACAATAGTCAAACTTTACGTTTATTATACAAATGTGAATACATAACTGTATTGATTATTATTTAAAAAAAATAACCTAAGTGTATCAAAGAAATAAATTTTACACATGTAGGATTACTGATAAAAATGAGATGATTTTTTAGCCCATCACAATTTATTTTATCGATTTACTATTCGATTATTAACGTCAATTGAAATAATTTTGAATAGACCTTTCGGTGCAACACTGTTCAATAATAGACAACAGACAATTCCCGCCTGCCAAAATAACCTTACTTTTCGACTTGAGATTTTATTTATGATTTTTCATAAATTAATAAATAAATTAGTGCTATAAAAGATAGTGATTTAATATGTCAAACACATTGGAATGCAAATTAATGTGTCGAGAAATCCATTTAGTGATTCATTACGTGGGAATTGAGAGGTAAACTGTTCGTTTACCATTGGTCTAAATTCGTTTGGGACAGACTATATGAAATTTGTTAAATACATCATACATAGAATAAAATGGTAGGAAAGTCAAAACTGTACATTGAATATATTTAAAAAATAATACTTGGGGTGTGATCTACAATCGATACCGAAGCTAAAAATATAGTTTTTAGATCTTTGTTTGTTTGTCTGTATATATGTCCGAGATAAACTCAAAAAGTACTACATGGATTTACTTCAAATTTGGCACGAATATTATTAAGAAGTCGGGTCAACATATACGCTATATATTATCACGCTATCACCTTTGGGGAACGAGCAGTGAACCTTTATCTCTTATCTATTAGACAAGTCCGTCCGTCCGTCTGTCTGTGGTGCTGTTTCAGCGGCCAAACCGTAAGAGATAGATAAAGAGAATATTTAAGTTATAAGTTAAGAATAGTCTGATAAGACTACAAACCGGATTTGAGTAACGTAGCACTTCTGGTTTTCGAGAAATCAAAACCACACAAAATCTCCGAAGTTCTCAATTAATTAAATACATTTTTTTTTTAAATCAGGTTTTGGTGAATATTTGGTTCACTGGTTTGCTAGTTTCTAACTAACTCCAGGCGTACGAAGTCGCGGGCGGCTGCTAGTGTATTATACTTTGTGTAAACGCGGGGTTACAGTGAGTAGAGACTAGATGTCGCTGTGGTAAGCGTGTGATATGTTTACCTTCTGTTTCTCGTCCTCGGAGCGCGCGTCCATCCTCACGTTGGCCCACGGCAGGTCCTTGGGCCACCACGGGGGCCTGGTCGACTCGCGGCCCCAGCCCGGCTTGCCGCGAACTGGACCACAGCAATACATATAATAGGGGTGACGACGGGGTACAGTAAACGAAATTCTATGTAGTCCGTCAGTTAGATGATCAAAAAATAATGGACACGTATTTTTTCTTTGGGCAATCAACCAAAAAATGACAAAGTTATAGCGCGTCAAAGTTTGGGAGTAGGGGCTCGTGACGTCACTTTTGAGTGAATTTTCACTTAAAAGTGTACCAAAACGTGACGTCATGCGACTTTTCAAATCAATATAGCTCTGTAAAGTTTATATTATGTGAAAAAAGAAAAAATACGTGTCCAATACTTTTTGATAATCTACCTGATGAACGAAGAAAAAAAAAATAGCCATAATCCCTATTATACCAACCGATCATCAACAACTATCATGGTAGGAGAGATCGTTTCATCTAAAACTGAACGCCCCTCCATTGTCTTACTATTACATGCAAATGACCAAAAGTCGTAGCAGTTTGTTGGAAAATTGTTTTTTGCTGCTCAAGACGTCCGCCCCTACATAGAGGGCTCAGATATGGTAGGAGTATTTCACAAGAGGTAAGCTCCCTTATGTTATTCTGCCGCGCTCGAGTTTATCCAAAAATCCGCGCTTGGACTCCCCTACTATTATTACCTGTCGAGCAGATTTTTAGCAAATATCTAATTTAGTTTTTATTAAGTGTAGAAATAGATAGAATGGACTTTTAGATGCACAATGAGTGAACAGATGCAAACACACTCAAATTAGCTATAGTCATTGGTCATTTGGTTAATTCAGTCGACGGCTAGACCCGAACGTGTCAGCACGCTGAGATTTTATTTATTTATTTAAACTTTATTACCAAACATAAGCAAACGGCGGACTTAATGCCATAGGCATTCTCTACCAGTCAACCAGTATGATTGTTGGAGACAAATAGTATGGCGATAGAGCAAAGTTGCTAAAATTAAATAAAATGAACAATATCAAAATAACAGCAATAAAATAATAATACTTAAATACAAATTGATGCACATATATAAAATACTCATATAACATATACAAAAACATACATAAAATACAATAAATATAATATATATCGATGCAAACTATAGGGAAAAATCACGTAGTCAGGTAGTGTTCACGCACAAGTTTTTTGAACTCAAACTTATTTTCAGTACTACGTATGCTTAGTGGTAGAGTGGTCTGAGATCACTCATAAAAGTGTGGAGGGGTTCAGTTTTAGATAAGATCATGTCTACTTAGCTGGGGCACAGACTATCTTTATATGTAGATGGAGTACACAATGAAAGAATAAGATTTGCTAACAGAGACGTATGAAAATTTACAAATGTTGACTAGTTGTATGCTAGGTTATGGAATTCCAAGAAGATAAGAAATATACTTTTAGCGTAAAGTCCGCCTTTTGTTCATTTTGCAATTGTGGCAATAAAGTTTAAATAAATAAATACTGGTTAAATTGCTAACCTCTGTCCTAAAACTTGTTAAAAACATATTTCTTAACAGTCGAGCAACAAACAAGGAATTTGGATGAAATTTGGTACACATAAGTCGACAGGGACAACTTTAAAGTTCGAGACAAAGGCGGCTTTTATCCCGGCAAAATGCTCAAAATTTCCGTGGAATAAAAAAAAATAAACTTATTTAAGAAAAAGTGTTGGATATATACAATATGTCACTAACTCGACGGGCGTGGGGATGCCGTCGATGATGAGGGGGGGCAGCTCGAACAGCGAGGGGTATATAGTATGTCACTCACCCATGGAGTACTTGAGCATGAGCGGTATGAAGGCGCGCAGCTGGGCCTGCGTCATCTTCTCGACGGGCGTGGGGATGCCGTCGATGATGAGGGGGGGCAGCTCGAACAGCGAGGGGTATATAGTATGTCACTCACCCATGGAGTACTTGAGCATGAGCGGTATGAAGGCGCGCAGCTGGGCCTGCGTCATCTTCTCGACGGGCGTGGGGATGCCGTCGATGATGAGGGGGGGCAGCTCGAACAGCGAGGGGTATATAGTATGTCACTCACCCATGGAGTACTTGAGCATGAGCGGTATGAAGGCGCGCAGCTGGGCCTGCGTCATCTTCTCGACGGGCGTGGGGATGCCGTCGATGATGAGGGGGGGCAGCTCGAACAGCGAGGGGTATATAGTATGTCACTCACCCATGGAGTACTTGAGCATGAGCGGTATGAAGGCGCGCAGCTGGGCCTGCGTCATCTTCTCGACGGGCGTGGGGATGCCGTCGATGATGAGGGGGGGCAGCTCGAACAGCGAGGGGTATATAGTATGTCACTCACCCATGGAGTACTTGAGCATGAGCGGTATGAAGGCGCGCAGCTGGGCCTGCGTCATCTTCTCGACGGGCGTGGGGATGCCGTCGATGATGAGGGGGGGCAGCTCGAACAGCGAGGGGTATATAGTATGTCACTCACCCATGGAGTACTTGAGCATGAGCGGTATGAAGGCGCGCAGCTGGGCCTGCGTCATCTTCTCGACGGGCGTGGGGATGCCGTCGATGATGAGGGGGGGCAGCTCGAACAGCGAGGGGTATATAGTATGTCACTCACCCATGGAGTACTTGAGCATGAGCGGTATGAAGGCGCGCAGCTGGGCCTGCGTCATCTTCTCGACGGGCGTGGGGATGCCGTCGATGATGAGGGGGGGCAGCTCGAACAGCGAGGGGTATATAGTATGTCACTCACCCATGGAGTACTTGAGCATGAGCGGTATGAAGGCGCGCAGCTGGGCCTGCGTCATCTTCTCGACGGGCGTGGGGATGCCGTCGATGATGAGGGGGGGCAGCTCGAACAGCGAGGGGTATATAGTATGTCACTCACCCATGGAGTACTTGAGCATGAGCGGTATGAAGGCGCGCAGCTGGGCCTGCGTCATCTTCTCGACGGGCGTGGGGATGCCGTCGATGATGAGGGGGGGCAGCTCGAACAGCGAGGGGTCGTCTGCGGGCGGCGGCGGGGCCTGATCGCAGCCGCCCAGCCCGAACTGACCCACGTTACTCAGCCGCGCAGCCAAGCCAGCGCCAGGCATGCTACCCGACCCCCTACTGACCAACCCAGACCCGATAGCCCAGTATATACCCCACCCCACTGATCTTACTGATCCCCGAAATCGTCTTTAAACGTAACGACTAAATTGTTTCTGTTCTAATAACTATATGATGAACTGTTTGTTTTTAAAGTGTTTTGAATGAGACTTTTATTAGCTTTGACCATATACGACTCACACCCTATCCCTGAGCATTCCCTTCCCAAAAGTCAACCCAGAATTTTAAATAATACCCAAAATCTTATATGGTTTGTTACTCGAAAAGTAGCAAAAATAAGAAATCATATAGCATTTTTTATTAATTCAGAGACGCAAAGTTAATCCAATACTTGACGAGATAACGAATTACTCTCAGTCTGATAATAAACTAACACTTTACTCTCGATTCAAACTCGATTATTGCCCAAATGGCGTCGATTTTAACGACAATTCAAATCAGCAGTTACACTAAATGGATACTCTACGTTACGCCCTAAAAGTACACAACTCGCCAAACAATCTGCATTATGAATTGCGATTTACTGTTTAGGAAATTCAATTTGAATCAGGGCAAATGATTGTGTTTGGGTTACATAAATTCCGTTAAAGATACAAAATACTAGCATTCAGATATTAATGATCTGGCAAGTTCCGAGATGCTGCTATTTTAATAACACCTAATATATGGTCGGGTAGCATGCTAAATTGAGATTGAGACAACCATAGCTAAACTGTCTTGGATATATTCTTCTAAGATTTTCAACTTTGTCTTAGATATATTCTACTAAGATTTTCAACTTTGTCTATTTATCCAATATAGACAGTTTAACTAGGTCTAAATTTACTTATACACGAAAATCTAAAGGGCTCATATTTCAATGCCTAGACAAAAATGATATGTCTGTTTCAGTATATAAGTTATTCTTCAAATGAAAATGATTAGTTTTAAGACATGTTTGACAATTTTATTTCAGCCATAGCAACTTTATAAACACATAAGTTTTATCCCATAATTGAAACATCAGCCCTAAATTTAACTTCAATAAAATCTCAAGAAAAAAGCAGACGGGGCTCGAACCCGTACCCTTCGCTATTTGGGCGGATTTTTTGTAATACAGACAATTTAATACTTTTTGTATATAATTTCTGCACATTGGCTTAGTTAAATAAAAAATATGCTTTATTTTATGAAAAGCATTGACAGCACACAAATTACCGCAATCGTATTAACTTCCTTCCATAATGTATTACGAAAGATTTATATTTTTTACTTTTAAGAAAACATTCTACAATATTCAATAAAGCCGGGTACGATATGTCGAGGCAGCTTCGCGATCAAAGTAACGTACAGTGTGATTGAGTAGCCCACTTATGGAGGTCATACACATTAGGTTTTGCATGATGGTTTTAGCCGTACATGCATAACCGACATGCAAGCCCTAGCGTGTATGTGATAAAACTGTACAGTTTTCAGTGCATGTAACTCGGTTATGCATGTCGGTTATGAATGTACGGTTAAAACCATCATGCAAAACCTAACGTGTATGGCCTCCATTATACCCACCCAATACCCCCGTGATATTTACTGAAAATATTTGCTGCTATTCTTATTTACGGGGGGTAAATCAATACAAGGGGCTCCCCATGAGAACAGGGTATATGACAGTATTAAAAATAAAGTGCCAATTGTTTGCATCTGTATTTAGAATGAATATTGGCAGGGGTTTTTATAATTGGTGCAAAAAAACTATTCATAATTTTACTAAAAACCCACGAAAAAGATAATAGATTTCTTATCTAATGTCACGTGACCCAAAACGCTTGGGATTGGTGGAGCCTAAAATGACGTCACACGCAAGTAAACTTCCGGTTAAATTGACATTACATTGTATCGTCTGACGTTTTAATAACAGTCGTGTGACGTCACACACTAGTAAGACGCCAAATTGTCCAGAGAAACGTTTTCGCGGCAACTTGAAAATGGAGATTTTGACATGGTCATTTTTACTGAAATACACAACAGAATGATGAATATCCACTGTTTACGGACTCTATAAACATTAGCTAATAACGTGAAATCGTTGTCTAAAAATTGTCAAATACCCTACTGCGATGTTCACTAAAAACGGTAAAATTACGTTAAGTCCTTATTAAATTTGAAGCTCCTGAAACTGTATTGGATACTTCAGGAGCTGTATCGTGCATCCAATTTGATTTTGACAGCTTCCAAGTCTCATTTTAGAAACCAAAAACAATACTAATTAAAAAGTGTTTGCTAAACTTTTCAATTCAATTTTATATTGTTTATACTTTCATAGTCACTAACATTATAGTAATTTAAGTTTACGGGATTGTTAACATGTACCTTGTTTTTTTTTTGTTGTTGTGTATGTTGCAAGCGCCATGATCACGGAGTAACATTTATTAGTTGCAAGCGCCACGATCACGGAGTAACATTCGTTAGTTACTCCGTGATCATGGCGCTTGCAACAGTGCCGAAATATTGCAAACTCGTTAAAGACAAGGTATAGTGCGATTCAAATAGGAATAGGAAAGCCAATGACCTCCATCTGTCAAATGTCGCTCGAAAAGTACGGCTTGCAAAAAAAGACTTGGAATCTTTTTTTAGCACTCTGCTCATTGTAGAATAAAAACCAAACATTTGTAAACAAACAATAATAAATATTGATAATTAATATTGGTTGATATATTTTTCATTTATTAAGCTTTGGCTATGAATGGTTGATAGCCTAAATCGCCAACCAAATGACACTTTAGGTTGCGTTCTGCATGATTATTTATAACTACTCCGGCGGCAAAGCAGAAATGAGCGGAATTGAAGAGCTAGATTCTGATTAATGTTTTTTTCCACAGTCTGGATAAGTAAATATTATTAAAAATCTGCTTTTTTCTTTTTCATAATCTTAGTAAATAAATTTTATTAAAAAAATCGGATGTTTTTTCTCATTTAATCTTAGTAAACAAGTTTTATTAAATAAAAACTTTTTTTGCTCACTGTACCTATTTGGTTTGAATTAACAGCTATGACGTCACAATATGGCGCCCAGTCGGTCCTATTCTTAGTTGAATCGCATTATACATGGTAACAATCCCATAAATAACTTATATTACTATAATTCAATTTTATGTTCTCTAGCACCATACCTACTTCCCATAACAACTATTATGTTTTTAACATCTAAGAACGATTGCGCTCGCCATATGTACACCTGGCACGAGATGTGAAGGCCGACCGAATGGCAGGTAAAGTCCCTCACCTGCTGCGCGAGCGCGTTCTCCAGCTCCTCCATGATCATGCAGCGCAGATTGCGGACCACGTCCTCCAGGGGCTTGGCGCCGAACACGCGGTACGAGGTGTTGGGCTTGCCGGGAGTCGCCACCAGCACCACCGCCTGCTGCCCCACGCGCGTCGCGAACTCCTCGATCGTTTGCTGCGAGCGAACACAACCTCATATTACGATCACCATCATCGTCAGTCTATTAATGTCCCCACTGCTGGGGCAGAAGCCTGAACCTATGGATAGAATAGGGAGATTGGGCCATGACCCACCACGCGCGCCGAGTGCGGATTGGCGCGTGCTAACGACTGCAAATGCAGCCGGGACAACGGCTTAACGTGCCTTCCAAATTACGAAGGAACTCGAGATGAAGATTTTTGTTGTTAAGTTAACGCAAATACGGTATTTGACAGTATTAAAAATAAAGTGCCAATAGGCTAGTTGACTCATGTCGAATTGTATTAAATAAATGTTTATTTCTTAAAGTATTTGGTCTAAGGAACCTAAATATATCGATTTCACTTCATAAAAGCAGAAGAATGCTGTAGAAATTTAATTTTAAAAAATATTTTTTAGTCTATATTTTTTAAACTGTTCGCCACAGCCGCCATGATTGTGACGTCTCTTGTGGTAAACAACTAAATGTCATTCACGTGTTACTGTGGGTGGATTCTTTCGTCTAACTAAATTTATCTTAAAACACTTTTAACTTTAGAAAAGTTTCCGTTTACTGTTTTTTTGACAAAACTAATTATGGATGCCGACTTTGTGAAAGCAGAAAGCACAAATCTGCCAAGAATTGACGCATTGGATGGTGATTTTTTTGCACTAAACCTCTATTTCTACTCTGCGGAGCAGAGAAACGACAAGGCATCTATGTAAGTACAGTGCATTTAGTATTACAAAGAAGCTGCGGAACATCTTCGCGTCCAAAATACCTCAGTGCCTTAAGACGAAAGTCTTTAACCAGTGTGTGTTGCCAGTGATGACCTATGGCAGTGAGGCGTGGTCGTTTACTATGGATCTCATAGGACGGCTCAAGGTCGCCCAGCGGGCAATGGAGAGAGCTATGCTTGGTGTTTCCCTGCGTGATAGAGTCAGAAATTACGAGATCCGTAGGAGAACTAAAGTCACCGACATAGCTCGAAGAATAGCCCAGCTGAAGTGGCAGTGGGCGGGACATATAGCGAGGAGAACCGATGGCCGTTGGGGCGGAAAGGTTCTCGAATGGCGACCGCGTGCCGGACGACGCTCAGTGGGAAGACCCGCTACAAGGTGGACCGACGATCTGGTGAAGGTCGCGGGAAAACGCTGGATGCGGGCAGCGCAGGACCGATCGTTGTGGAGATCCTTGGGGGAGGCCTATGTCCAGCAGTGACAGAGAAACGTTTTCCGGGCAACTTGAAAATGGAGTTTTTGATATGGTTATTTTTACAGAAACACACAATAGAATGATGAATATCCACTTTTTACGGACTCCATAAACATAAGTCAATAACGTGAGATCGTTTTCTAAAACTTGTCAAATACCCTATTGCTGCACAGTAAACAAAATGTAGGGTTGTACAGGCAGGATGTCAGTAATCTAAACCTACGCATTTTTATTATATGTTTGAATCACACTATCTCCCCCCCCGACTTATTGCCCATGGGCTTTAGACTCAGCCCATTCACGCGGCAAGTAGAACTTAAATGATAAACATTGAAAATTGGTGAAATTTTGCAACCCATTGAAGGTCTCCAAAAAATAATTATCCCATTCAACAAGACGTCAAATGCAAGTGTAATAAGGTCGCGAAGATCATCATCATCAGCCTATTAATGTCCCCACTGCTGGGGCACAGGCCTTCCCTATGGATGGAATAGGGAGATGTGGGCCATGACCCACCACGCGGGCCCAGTGCGGATTGGTGGGTGGTGCTAACGACTGCAGATGCAGCCGGGACCAACGGCTTAACGTGCCTTCCGAAGCACGGAGTAGCTCGAGATCGTAATTTTTGGTCACCCATCCAATGTCCGACCACTGCGAAAGTTGCTTAAGTTCAACGACCGCAGCCGAACGCGCTAACCACTTGCGCCATCGAGCTCCTCCGAGAGAATACGATAGCTGAAACAATTGAGAATCCTCGATTTGCTGGCGTGATCCCGGATATTTGGAAGTTAGCTCAATAACCAGTACATGTTTATGCTGCTATGGCGTCCTGTAAGGTGCAGAATACTTCCTCAATGGGTGCTCCAATTAGAGCGAAAAACATTACTTACTACTATAGGCTATTTGACAAGTTTTAGAAAACGATCTCATGTTACTGAATAATGTTTATGGAGTCCGTAACAAGTGGATATTCATCAATTTTGTTGTGTATTTCAGTAAAAATAACTATGTCAAAAACTCCATTTTAAAGTTGCCGGGAAAACGTTTCTTTGGACAATATGGCGTCTTACTAGTGTGTGACGTCACACGACTGTTATTAAAACGTCAAACGATACAATGTAATATCACTTTAATCGGAAGTTTACTTGCATGTGACGTCATTTTAGGCTCCGCCTATCCCAAGCGTTTTGGGTCACGTGACTATAGATAAGAAAACTATTATCTCTTTCGTTAGTTTTTGTATAATTATGAATATATTTTTTGTAAAAATAGTAAAAATCCTTGTCAATATTCATTTTAAACACAGATGCTAACAATTGGCACTTTATTTTTAATACTATCAAATACCCTATTTTAAGATAATCAAAAGTAATTTAATCAGTTCAGCATATACCTCCATCGTTTTTGTTGTCGTTAAATGACTTAATTTTTAGCCCTGCAAAACTATGTAACAATTAAATGTTATCTCTTACTCTTAGCTTCCTGAGGAGTCTGTTTTGGTGTCGTTTCCTGACGGAGGGGTTGGTTTCGAACGAGTGCGGCCGCTTGCGCTTCTTGGACGACGCTATGGCGGCAGCAGCAGCCATTCCCACTGGGCCTGTGTGTAGAAATCACAAATGTTAGTGTAGCTAACAATAATAATTCGAGAATAATTATTATTGCTATACAGGGTGTTACAAAAATACAAATAAAGCTTGAAGGGCGTTGAAGTACATCATATAAGGAGTCTTCTCCAATTTTCTTAAAATATTTGCATGAAATTTTAACTTTTTATAAAAACAGTTATTTTTAATGATCCTCGAACTAGTGACGTGTCTTAAAATGACCGATATTTTTATTAATCATCCTTATATGATGTACTTCAACACCCTTCAAGCTTTATTTGTATAATTGTAAATGTTCGTGTGAGCCATAACAACTGGGAACTACCGTGCTTGCTTTCTCGTGAGATTTTTTACTGACAAGACAATGTTTTTGACGTGACAACGTCTTAAATTAGGTTGCGGCTGGGAGTCACTTATGAAAAAGTGTAACGCTCGGTAACGTTACGATGAGTTTAAGTTTACATGTACAATGTTTTAGTAAACAAAATATATTTCTATAGTTAAAATTTGTGCAATTCTTATTTTCATTCAATTCCTTGTTCCTATTGTGCAATTTAATTATATTCATATCAATAAATATTCTACCGAGAAAAAGACGTTGTCACGTAAAATCTTCGCCCGTAAAACCGACTTTACAGGCAACCATTTTTCTGAATATTGTAGCTGATACTGCAAAGAAAGTTCACGGTCCTAATTTAGTAGGCAATAGTCATATTCAAAACCGTGGCAATTAACTTTTTAATTTAATTTAATGGAAAGCGAATCTATAATTTTTGTTACTATTCAATGGCAAACGACTCCTCTTCACCACACCAGATATCAAGTGCCAGTATAAACCAGTTGCGATAGTGGTGCCTGTGTTGGTTTTGCGATCACGCGTTTATTTGCCGCATGAGCTACCTCTACAACTGGAGGCCTACTCTTATTCAACAATTACTTAATATAAATAAAACTAGTTTTAACAGGTTAAGGCACGAACTTTATTTATTTATTGACGATTTTTTATTTACTTTGTCAAGCTACCTTCGAAAGACTTTTATTGAGCATTCGGATATTTCATTGGAAGATTTTTAAAACTTTATTGTCTATGTATGAATTTATTAGTTAATTTAGATAATAAAGTACTTTATTTAAAATTATTTTTTGTAATTTTGAGTTTATTTATTTCACCCTAACTACCGTAAACTACCACCGGTTCCAAAATTGGGAGACCTTTCTGAGAAGAACCGGCGAAACAAACTCAAGAGAGGCTTTCTATCACCTTCTTATGTTAAACCATGCAAACAAAAAGAAAAAAAAAGACTAAAGAAAATATAACTAGAAAAAAATCCACGCGGACCAGGCAGCAGACGGGACTCGAACCCGCACCCTTCGCAATCCGGGCGAATGCACTGACCAATTATGCTACCGCGGCCCTCAAGGACCGCGTCGAAATTCCTCTAGCTATTCTTAAGCTGCAAGGCAGCGCCATCTATTCGCATTGTAGGTAACCCACAATGTCAAATGAATACTTTTACAAGTATTAAACATTTGAAAGAAGAAATAGCAATTATAGTTAGAATTTTTATTTTTTAAAGCATGTAACTGCTTGATGTTTAAATCTAAAGAAAATATAACTAGAAAAAAATCCACGCGGACCAGGCAGCAGACGGGACTCGAACCCGCACCCTTCGCAATCCGGGCGAATGCACTGACCAATTATGCTACCGCGGCCCTCAAGGACCGCGTCGAAATTCCTCTAGCTATTCTTAAGCTGCAAGGCAGCGCTATCTATTCGCATTGTAGGTAACCCACAATGTCAAATGAATACTTTTACAAGTATTAAACATTTGAAAGAAGAAATAGCAATTATAGTTAGAATTTTTATTTTTTAAAGCATGTAACTGCTTGATGTTTAAATCTAAAGAAAATATAACTAGAAAAATATAAATAGCATAATTGGTCAGTGCATTCGCCCGGATTGCGAAGGGTGCGGGTTCGAGTCCCGTCTGCTGCCTGGTCCGCGTGGATTTTTTTCTAGTTATATTTTCTTTAGATTTAAACATCAAGCAGTTACATGCTTTAAAAAATAAAAATTCTAACTATAATTGCTATTTCTTCTTTCAAATGTTTAATACTTGTAAAAGTATTCATTTGACATTGTGGGTTACCTACAATGCGAATAGATGGCGCTGCCTTGCAGCTTAAGAATAGCTAGAGGAATTTCGACGCGGTCCTTGAGGGCCGCGGTAGCATAATTGGTCAGTGCATTCGCCCGGATTGCGAAGGGTGCGGGTTCGAGTCCCGTCTGCTGCCTGGTCCGCGTGGATTTTTTTCTAGTTATATTTTCTTTAGATTTAAACATCAAGCAGTTACATGCTTTAAAAAATAAAAATTCTAACTATAATTGCTATTTCTTCTTTCAAATGTTTAATACTTGTAAAAGTATTCATTTGACATTGTGGGTTACCTACAATGCGAATAGATGGCGCTGCCTTGCAGCTTAAGAATAGCTAGAGGAATTTCGACGCGGTCCTTGAGGGCCGCGGTAGCATAATTGGTCAGTGCATTCGCCCGGATTGCGAAGGGTGCGGGTTCGAGTCCCGTCTGCTGCCTGGTCCGCGTGGATTTTTTTCTAGTTATATTTTCTTTAGATTTAAACATCAAGCAGTTACATGCTTTAAAAAATAAAAATTCTAACTATAATTGCTATTTCTTCTTTCAAATGTTTAATACTTGTAAAAGTATTCATTTGACATTGTGGGTTACCTACAATGCGAATAGATGGCGCTGCCTTGCAGCTTAAGAATAGCTAGAGGAATTTCGACGCGGTCCTTGAGGGCCGCGGTAGCATAATTGGTCAGTGCATTCGCCCGGATTGCGAAGGGTGCGGGTTCGAGTCCCGTCTGCTGCCTGGTCCGCGTGGATTTTTTTCTAGTTATATTTTCTTTAGATTTAAACATCAAGCAGTTACATGCTTTAAAAAATAAAAATTCTAACTATAATTGCTATTTCTTCTTTCAAATGTTTAATACTTGTAAAAGTATTCATTTGACATTGTGGGTTACCTACAATGCGAATAGATGGCGCTGCCTTGCAGCTTAAGAATAGCTAGAGGAATTTCGACGCGGTCCTTGAGGGCCGCGGTAGCATAATTGGTCAGTGCATTCGCCCGGATTGCGAAGGGTGCGGGTTCGAGTCCCGTCTGCTGCCTGGTCCGCGTGGATTTTTTTCTAGTTATATTTCTTTAGATTTAAACATCAAGCAGTTACATGCTTTAAAAAATAAAAATTCTAACTATAATTGCTATTTCTTCTTTCAAATGTTTAATACTTGTAAAAGTATTCATTTGACATTGTGGGTTACCTACAATGCGAATAGATGGCGCTGCCTTGCAGCTTAAGAATAGCTAGAGGAATTTCGACGCGGTCCTTGAGGGCCGCGGTAGCATAATTGGTCAGTGCATTCGCCCGGATTGCGAAGGGTGCGGGTTCGAGTCCCGTCTGCTGCCTGGTCCGCGTGGATTTTTTTTCTAGTTATATTTTCTTTAGATTTAAACACCAAGCAGTTACATGCTTTAAAAAATAAAAATTCTAACTAAAAAAAGACTAGTTTTATTTAATGAGTGATGTGCGTGAAAACTTTAGAAACAAATAATTATTAATATGTTTTTGGTTCGTTTTTAGTTATAATAAAGATTGAGGAGTAGTTTTTCTAAGCCTACTCAAAGAAAGCTTTAATTTGACAGTTTATCGTTCAAATTAAGTAGAACCATAATATATTGACGAAATTAAATTTCGTTTGTTTTTCTTTATCGAAAGTTCGTTTCGGAGAAAGAGAGTAGACCCCCTGGACTGCACACATTCAATGCCGACTCTTCACTTGGCTATTCGTGTTTGTTATTTGTAAACTTAACATCAGTCAGTACCTAAAATGCTCTAAAAAAATTTTAAACTTTTTAAATTAGAGAAATTTATTATCGGCTGCGATCGTTGGAAGTTAAGCAATTTTCGCAGTGGTCGGTCATTGGATGGGTGACCAAAAATCCTCTATCTCGAGTTCCTCCGTGTTTCGGAGGGCACGTTAAGCCGTTGGTCCCGGCTGCATCTGCAGTCGTTAGCACCCGCCAATCCGCACTGGGCCCGCGTGGTGGGTCGTGGCCCAATCTCCCTATTCCATCCATAGGGAACATTAATAGGCTGATGATGATGATGTTTATCTTAAATTAGAATTCCAATTGGATTCGCCTGAAGTTGTACATGTAACTCTTTTCAAGAAACTTTAGAAGTTTAGCTAATAAATAAATTGTTAAGTATGTTATTTATTTTTTTATATTATTTAAGAATTTAACTGCTAGATGTTTACCCGCACACTTCGCCAATCCGGGCGAATGCACTGACCAATTATGCGTGATACTTGGTCAGTGCATTTGCCCGGATTGCGAAGGTGAGGTTCGAGTCCCGTCCGCTGCCTGGTGAATTTTGTTCTAGTAAAACGTTTCTTTAGATTTAAATTGTTAATGTTAATTTTAAATGAAACTAAAATTGTAAAAGAAAATAATTAGGTATAGTAACCTGCGGCGGCGAGTTGCTTGGTGACCTCGTCGCTCATGGCCGTCTTGATCATGTCTTGATCGTCGTAGGCGGAGCCGGCCGGGGACGACGCACACTCGTCGTCCTCCTCCGACCCGCTCAACCCGCACCCCTCCACCTGCGACATGTCCTGCGCCCGACCCGACGTACCCAACCCTTGTACTAGTGCCAACTATGCTCGGCCGTAACCAACCAAGCTCGGCCGATCAAAACAAAGTATGCTTTCCAATTACAGAGCATAATGCGACTCAGTGCCGCACAATGCCCAATTATGCTGATGCTTAATTGGAACCTGAATTCAAATGCACCAGCAGAGTGCGCTAAGTTCAGTGTTGAAAAAAAAAGTCAATGTTTGTACCTTCATTCATACTTATATTTATTTTTTAACAGTTTGAATGAACTTTGATTATTTAAAAAAAAGCTATGTAATGAAACCAAACCTTTAATAATTTTTCAACAATAAATAATATTACTAACGATAACATATAAATAAAACATTTCGATCAATGCCAACTTAAAGAAAAAACACTTGTTAATTTTCTTTCTCTTAGTTGGTACCATTGCACGCATCACACGAAAGCATTGCTTTTGAGAGTGCTCAATTGTGCGAAGCGTTGCTGTAGTTGGAACACTCAACGTTAAGCATTATGCCGCATAATGCGCAATAATGCTGTAATTGGAAAGCAACCAAAGAGAGCGCGTGCACTCCTCCTGTCATCGTCCGATGACTCCCAAATACTTAGATACTAAACATGCGTTTAATGGAGAAGTATACGCAAAGCTCGACATAGATGGCGCTGCAAACGCTTGATCCAAACCACAGCCAAAATTACCGCAGTCAAATTTTAAACGTGTTTTTTGTTGTTAAAAATATTAAATAAGTGGTGAAAATGTATTTAACATGGTTTGTAATACAGCTAAAACAGAATTGAAAAGGAGAGGAGCATCTGTGCAAGGCAGAAAAGTTGATCTAGTAGAAAGGTACTCTTTCTATTATTATGCTAGAATGCTCATTCTCAGACATAGATGCATTTTCCATGATTATTTTAATAGTACACGGATCTGAGTAACTTTTAGCAGGTTCATTAGTCAAATCTATCTTATTTATGCATCAGTCAGACATCTCATTAAGTTTTTTGAGAGAGCAGTTTTTTCTAATCAAAATGAAGACATTCAGATGCAATTATCTGCCCCAGATACATACAATGATGTAAACAGCAGCTCAGTTTACCCCCTCCCCCCCTCAAAGCAACATAAAAAAAAATATTTTAGTCGGTAAGCATGCTCATGCTCTCACAACAACTCGGCATTTGTATGTTGTTTAATAAAAAGCTTAAAAATGAATAGAAGCTAATAGGTATGTATTTGATCGAAGTTTTGGGTCAAGCGATAACAGCGGCCCTAGTGGCCACATTTTGCAGAATTCTTGTCCATTCGGAGCAGCTGAGTTTGGTTGATGGCGCCCGAGCAGTTCGGCCGATTACGGATTAAGCTTCAGTCAACACCCACACAGCAACTGCTAAACAAGTTTTGACAGTCTGTTGGTGCGCAAATTCAAAGGTGTCGTCTGTTCGTCGGTCGATTGGCATATATGCAGAGTTAGCAAACCAAATGCTAATATTTGTGACTGCAGTCTTTCTGTCTGATTCTAGATTTATTTTTCTCGTAAACGACAAAGTATGTCGGATCCGCGAGCTACATATAAGATTGTACAAGTATCATATAAACGCATTAAATAATACCTCCTCTGCCATATCCATCGATTCTGTACTGACTGCCGAGTTCATGATGTCAAAGTCGGTATCGCTGTCCTCGTCGTGACCTCTCTTCACCTCCAGGACCATTGGAGTGACCTACTGTGTCCTCACGGCGCAAATGTCGTGCCGTTTTCACCCACTCACTTGCAGCGATTTAATTTCTGTGGGCAAAGTAAAATGTAATGTGCATTCCGACAAGGAAGAAGTTTATTAATCAAGATAAAATATGTTTTAAAATATAAGTCTTTTGTCATTGATAATAACTAACAAATTGCATATAGTTGCTTTTTTCAAATTTCTTAAAAATAAAAATTGTAGGATGCCCACGATTTGAATTGCATAGGATTTTCTTACAAATAGATTTTTAGCAGCAGCTTTACTTAAAATATTAGAAAGTGCTAGTCCGCAGATACGCACAATTATCTTAATTGTGCCATTGTATCATCATCCTATTAAGGCACAGGCATTCATTACGGGGGTTTTATATTCAAATAGTTGGATCAAGTCTTTAAATTATAACAGTAGAAGCATCTTCTTGACTTCGATTGAAAATGTTTGAGGGCTTTAATACAGATTACTGGGGGTGCCAAAAAAAATAATTCTTGAGAGCTTTGTGAGAAGATAATGTATTTTTCGTTCTAGATACAATGGAAAACAAATTAATTCATTCCTGTAGTAAGTTTATTGCAGCAGCTTCTTTTTAGCTTTTGATGATGCTTTCTGAATGATGACTAAAGCTCTGAGATACAATTTATTGTTTGATAAACCATAACTTTGATAAAACCACCTTTAAAATAAAATATTTTGAACTAAATAAATTATAATATAATTATTGCCTAATTTAACTGTAATATGGTTAAAGACTAGGTTTTGAGTGATTCCAACAGCTAACCATGCACCCTAACCAGCTGGTTAATGAAATGTTTTATTATGTGTTGAATATAGTCATCAGAAGTACTCTAGTTAGGAGGCTGTGGCATTGGCCTGAGAAAAAGAAAACAACTGCAAACACAATTTTTCTGCTTCTGACATGACATGAGGAACATGGTCTGCAGGCTATTAACGGAGTGAAAGTAAGTATCCTAGACATAATCCCCTACTTGCCAACTTCAACTTACAATAGGAGGCAGGTCATAATCTTCTTGTTCACCAACTTTCATATTAATTTACTCAGACCAGGCATTTGCCAGCCAATGGGTCAGAAATTAATTTAATTTCTGCTGTGTTGGCTCTTCAGAGCCAATGTCTAGTGTAAATAATAAGCCAGATTCTATGAGCTCAAAACTAAATTTAACAGTGGACTTTCATGATAATTTTTATTTAAAGCATATTTATAGCTATTAAATTTAGTTTTTGGTTTAAAGAATCTTGCCATATCAGGCTCATTGTCTACTGCTGTATTTACAAGTATTAGCTTAGCACCATTTTGAACTATTGATTTTGTTAAGAATCATATATTCATGTTATTGAGCAAGACCTGTTATTTGCTATCAGTATCTATAAAATTCATAATTATGTATAGTACTAGGATTCTTTATTTATTCCAATTGGAATGTAATATTCTAACTGGAATTTGAAAGAGAATTAAGTTTATTGATTACTGAATACAGAGATGAAGACAAAGTGCCTAAATACTTTATTTCTTGTGTTGTTAAAAGATTGTTTTAATGAGATTGTCACAATCAATAAAACAGCAAAATGCTGAATCATTTGCTTCTCCATACTAGCTACATCTACATAGTAGCTACCAACTTGACTTTTGTATAGGCAGCTAAGCCAGGAAAATCAATACTCGAGTTTCTCTCACTAATGTCCTACTAGACCATTGTAATACAATAGGTACTTAAGAATCTGGTCACCAAACCATGTATGAGCTCTTTGAGCTATATCTTCGGGTTTGTATATAGCTTGGAAAGGCTGTATGCAATAAAATAATGCATTAAGAAGCTATGTCACAGTGAGTCGCATATAATCGGGATGCCGTTTGCATCCAATGCATTCATGCTTCACTGCGACGGCCCCAACTTTGAAGACGAATGACGCAAACTCTTTTGCGGCGGCGTAAAGGATAAGCCCAAATGAATGGCCATCATGAAGGGGAATCGCGCGTTCGAGCAGGCTCAGACAGAATAGAAAGACTACGGCTGCGTACGCACCTGCGTGATTTGAAACACATATCGAGATCGCTTTTGAAGTCGCCAAAACTTGCTGTGATGTAACCGATCAAAAATAACACTTTTCAAGACTTTCTCACTCAAACAGACACTGAATTCACTAAATTTACGGAGTGCACAAGAGACCCGGAAAAATCCGAATCCTCCATTATTATCGATCGGTGAACGCGGAACATAGCCAACAAAAACTTCACATCTTCCAAGCGCCATTTTGTACGAGTCTGCGCGATAAGATTTCTCACATTGGAAAGGGAAATCTCGCCCCTCAGCCCGAGGGGGGACCGGAATAACAATCGCTGTTAGTTTTTTATAAGCTGAATTATATTGTTTTAGCGTAATACTCACATGGTTACACCCTAAATATAAAACCTAATTTATTTTTATGCCTTAGAAGGCGGGCCTTCAGGAAAAATTCCAAGTTTATTTTCGAAAACATTGATCAGTCGTCATTGTATATTAGCGACATCTATTGAAAATTCAATGAACCTCTTTTGACATATTTGAAATTGACATTTTGTAATTTGTTTAAAAAAAATGTAAACATTAATTCGTCAACATCGTAACAGTCTTGTTGTGCGTAATTTTATGGAAATATAGAGTATTGTATTACCTGCTGATTAATTGTGGAGTGTCGTGTCGTGGTCCCAAACATATTAGCGATAGTTTAATTATGAAGTAAGTGTTATTTTAACTTTGTTCCTAACCTATAAAAATTTGGTTTTGTGTTGCGCTTTTTATGTAATTTATCTCAAATTAGCTCAATGTTTACATTTTTTACAAGGTGTAGCTGGGTTCTTTCTGCATTACTTGTGCAATCAAGGACTTGGAAGTGGTTAGAATATGATATTAACAGTCTTTCGTTCATTACTCTTTTAGATGGGTATCAAGGGTATTAATATTTCTTTAAATAATTCATGTTTTTTCTGATCTATTTCAGGCTCAGTCATATGACTTAGATGTAAAAAAATCTATTAACAAGTATTGACCCTTTGCTATTACTAAATTGGTGTGCCTGAAAATAAAATGATCCAGGGCTGTAGCCAGAGTTGTATTTAAGACAGGGCAGCAATATTAAAATTACATTTAGGGCATACGGCCTAGCTTAGCTACGGCCCTGTCATAACCTAGTTTGTACTAAAGTGGGACTTGTTATTTAAATGAAACTGCTGATGTACATATAATCATTATATTGCATAATTATTTGTAAGTATAAAATGTATGACATAGTACTTAACTAAATGACTAATTTATTAGATAAAATATTAAAATTACATTAATCATAAAACATGAAACAAAATTTTATATAAATCACATAATTATTGTTTGTCAATTTAATAAAACATCTATATAACTATCTATTCTTCATCGGTTTCTTCTGTGTTCATCGGATTCTTCGGAGGATCCTGTAAATAAAGCATGAATTAGTTCCAAGTATAAAATATATGTTAAAAGTAAATTCTGTAGGATTATATAAGGCAACTTGTCTTTTGTGCAGATTGAATACTTTATGTTAGTATTAATGTTTAAATTATCAACACAATTTTCCCTCCTGGCATGAATTTGGATTTTTAGCAACACAACTTTGATAGTTGAATGTTGCTAAAAATCCAAATTCACTCCACCATACTTTAACAGTCAATGTTGATAAATCCCTTTTTATATCACATTTTGATGATCAAGCTAGGGGAGCTGAATATGTTCAACAATATGACAATCGTTGTAACTTGTCTTTGATCTTAAGATGACAATGCTTATAGGGTGGGTAGGTTTTGGTAAGATTGTCCCCTCTACTTCAAGTCAAGTATTCCGTCTGTGGTCTTTCTTACAAGGTGGTCCCATGGCCCATGCATTATGCAGTAGCAGCAGCGCTTTTCGGAGTCTCTTATGGCGCGATGTATGGGAGGAGTCACCTAAGGCGGCGGGTGCGGTGTTTATGGCGCGGTGGCAGTACCGGCCCCGCCAGCCGGGGTGGCTGTGGCGCGATGTATGGGGGGAGTCACCTGAGGCGGCGGGTGCGGTGTTTATGGCGCGGTGGCAGTACCGGCCCCGTTAGCCGCGATGTATGGGGGGAGTCACCTGAGGCGGCGGGTGCGGTGTTTATAGCGCGGTGGCAGTACCGGCCCCGTTAGCCGCGATGTATGGGGGGAGTCACCTGAGGCGGCGGGTGCGGTGTTTATGGCGCGGTGGCAGTACCGGCCCCGCCAGCCGGGGTGGCTGTGCCGCGATGTATGGGGGGAGTCACCTGAGGCGGCGGGTGCGGTGTTTATAGCGCGGTGGCAGTACCGGCCCCGTTAGCCGCGATGTATGGGGGGAGTCACCTGAGGCGGCGGGTGCGGTGTTTATGGCGCGGTGGCAGTACCGGCCCCGTTAGCCGCGATGTATGGGGGGAGTCACCTGAGGCGGCGGGTGCGGTGTTTATGGCGCGGTGGCAGTACCGGCCCCGTTAGCCGCGATGTATGGGGGGAGTCACCTGAGGCGGCGGGTGCGGTGTTTATGGCGCGGTGGCAGTACCGGCCCCGTTAGCCGCGATGTATGGGGGGAGTCACCTGAGGCGGCGGGTGCGGTGTTTATGGCGCGGTGGCAGTACCGGCCCCTCCAGCCGGGGTGACAGCGGCAGGCCCCGAGGCTGCAGGTGCCGTGCTTGCAAGCGCGCGCACACTCTCCCTGGCGCCGGCCCACCTCGCAGTGGTTGCCGCCCAGCCCCGCGGGACAGCGGCACTTGTTCGCGCCTTTGCACCGGCCCCCGTTCAAACACGGGATCACGCATTTCGCTGTCGGATTATAAGGGCTTTTTGGATATGTACGATTATAGGTGTCCGTGATGGTAGCGTACCCACGATCAATATACGGTTTTTCGTAATGCCATTAAATACTGCGTAAATAGTGCCAAATTAGTGTAAAAATAAAAAAAAATAGTGCCTCTTTAATTTAAGAAATAAAGACCATTTTTACTGTGTACGCTAGCATGACGTCAAGCTAGCGTACCCATAATAGTTCTAATAGAAAATGAACTTTTCTCGTTATCAATTCTATATGTATAAATAGTGTGTCAAATAGTGCCTTTAACAGTAAAAGAATTTTAAGTGAATTCGCATCACAACAATACATAATGAGGATGTTAAATTCTAGGAACAAATGTATTGTAGTACTGTTGCACACACAATTAATTTATGCACTAAGACATTATGAGATTATTTTTACACTAATTTCACTAAGAGATTATTTCTACACTAATTTAGCACTATTTATGCAGTATTTAATGGCATAACGAAAAACCGTAAATTGATCGTGGGTACGCTAGCATCACGGACACGATTATAGTTGTAAAACAGCGGTTGTAAGCGGATAGTTATTCAAAGTAGCCGATAATAGCATTCGGACAGCGATTGACAACCAGTTATCTATCCAACTCAATACCAAAAGGTGTTATAAGATTTACAGTACCTGAGTCGAATTTGTTATAATATACGAGCCGCTTTATACAAATAGGTATTTTTACTCTGTAATTAACCTAACGTACTGGGTTAAGGTTTAAAACATACAATAACGTAGAAGCAGCTGCTAAGAAAAATAATCATCATTCATCATTCATTCATTCATCATCAGCCTATTAATGTCCCCACTGCTGGGGCACAGGCCTTCCCGGTGGATGGAATAGGGAGATTGGGCCATGACCCACCACGCGGGCCCAGTGTGGATTGGTGGGTGCTAACGACTGCAGATGCAGCCGGGACCAACGGCTTAACGTGCCTTCCGAAGCACGAAGGAGCTCGAGATAGTAATTTTTGGTCACCCATCCAATGACCGACCACTGCGAAAGTTGCTTAAGTTCAACGATCGCAGCCGAATGCGCCAACCACTTGCGCCATCGAACTCCTCAAATAACAGAAAAATAATATTATACTAAAATAATAAATCTAAAGAAAAGTTTACTAGAAAAAAATCCACGCGGACCAGGCAGCGGACGGGACTCGAACCCGCATCCTTCGCTATCCGGGCGAATGCACTGACCATTATGCTACCACGGCCCTATTAGCCGCGTCGAAATTTTCCTAGCTTTTAAGCTGCAAGGCAGCGCCATCTCTTCGCATTGTAGGTAATCCACAATGTCAAATGCATACTTTTTCAAGTATTAAACATTTGAAAGAAGAAATAGCAATTATAGTTATGATTTTATTTATTTTTTAAGCATTTAACTGCTAGATGTTTAAATCTAAAGAAAAGTTTACTAGAAAAAAATCCACGCGGACCAGGCAGCGGACGGGACTCAAACCCGCGTGGATTTTTTTCTAGTAAACTTTTCTTTAGATTTAAACATCTAGCAGTTAAATGCTTAAAAAATAAATAAAATTATAACTAAAATAATAAAATAAAACGTTCAGTACAATTCCTTTATATTATACTCTATTTTAATACGGTATGATACTTACAGAATTCGCAACGTAACCCATAATATCCCTTCGGACATTCACAGGTGTCCTTCTGTATGCACTTCCCTCCGTTGAGGCATTTCTGCGAGCATATTCCTGCAAAGAATAAAATAGTAGTACATTTTGTTTTAGGTTTGGTGCGATGATGCTGCGGCCCAGCGGCCAATTGCGCTTCGTTAGGTCTGCCCACACTCCTACATGGCAGAAGAATCCAAACGTAAGTTTAGTTTTGTTCATCATCATAATCAGCCTATTAATGTCCCTGTTGGGGCAGAGGCCTTCCCTATGGATGGAATCGGGAGATTGGGCCATGACCCACCACGCTGGCCCGCTAACGACTGCAGATGCAGCCGGGACCAACGGCTTAACGTGCCTTCCGAAACACGGAGGAACTCGAGATAGTAAATTTTTGGTCACCCATCCAATGACCGACCACTGCGAAAGTTGCTTAACTTCAACGATCGCAGCTGATCGCGCTAACCACTTGCGCCATCGAGCTCCTCTTTGAGAACTTTGGTCAACACAATCCACCAAACATTGCATTACAAGTACATTTATTTATAAAGTGACGTCAAAAGTGTTGTGTTGATAGATAGATAGATAGATAGATAGATAAAACTTTATTCACACCAACATGCACACATACAAAATGGAATACAAATTTTACAATTATACAAATCCTTTAAAAATATAACAAATTATATTTATACAAAAAAATACTGATAATTTCGTGTGCAGCAGCGATGCGAATGGGCGAAAACTCAGCGTAACATTTACTCCGAGAGTAAATCGCTGATTTTCAGTTCTAACCCATATAGATGAGGTCACGCAATTAAATGTCAGATTAAAATTCATAATACTATAAACGAAATTTCAAATTAAATTAAATACAAAAATTAATTAAACATTCATTGGACATATAATTGTATGGTACTTTACATAAACATAAAAACAAAATTGATAAATTGATCAGTGAGTAAATATTTATAATTTTTTATTTTTAAGCATGTCTAAAGAAAATAGTTTCGGTGAAAATAAAATTAAAATTCAAGCACACAACACCAACGCCGACAACTCCGCACCCAAGCAACTAATTTCTGGATATTCCAATTTTCTGTTGTTCTAATAAAAATGATTTCAGATGTGTTTTAAAAGTCTGTCTGCACGGAATTAGTCTTAAGGGTGGAGGTATGTTATTCCAGCATTTAGTCGCTTGGTAGCGGAAACTGCCAGTGAAGCCAACAGTTCTGTGCTGGTGGGTGCTCAAAGGAGCCCTTACGTGCCTGGGGACACCAGAACCGTAGTGATGGTGAAAAGTAGAATACTTTAGTTTATGATATAAATATTCAGGATTCTTATATTTCACTACATTGAACATGAGCATGGCAAGATGCAAATGCCTACGCGACTCCATGTTTAGCATAGAAGCATTATTTAGGTATGGTGATACATGTGTACGTGGAGGAATATGGAAGCAAAAGCGGGCACAAGCATTTTGCACACGCTGTATAATTTTCTTTGTTCTGTACAACAAGCGCGGACCATAGACCAAGTTACCATAGTTCAGCCTTGATAGGATCAGCGATTCACAGAGCGCAATTCGGGACTTTTCAGATAAAAAACTACGAACTTTATACAAAACTTTTAAACGATAAAAGCAGTTTTTTACTAGATTAAGCACATGACCTTCAAAACGCAATCGACTGTCAAATGTTATTCCCAGGTTCCTTGTCTCTTGAACACGTTCAACATTTGTGCCCAGGACTTGAACAACGGGTGGATCACGTAAAATGTTTTCGGTTTGCTTTTTGGTACCTATTAGCATACACTTCGATTTGGACGGATTCAGTACGAGAGCATTGTCTTTAGACCAGGAAGCTATAGAATTCAAATCTTCGTTTAATTTGCTGACCGCCTGAGATATTTTAGCAGGTTTTTCGGAGATATATAGCTGAACATCATCTGCATAGAAGTGAAATTTACAGCTTTTGATTACTTTTGACAGATCCGCACTGTATATAATGAAAAGAAGCGGTCCAAGTATTGAACCCTGAGGGACACCACGTAACGTCGGTTTTGGTTCAGAAGTAAGGAAAGATCCATTCTCCCTACGAAGACGTACCGCTTGGTTCCGGTCACTAAAGTAGCTACTGAACCATTTAACCGAGTGAGGTTCAAAACCGTAAAAAGTTAATTTTGCAAGTAGTAAAGGTACGTTTAAGCAATCAAATGCACGAGAAAAATCCAGCAGAGCCAGCATAGTACTTCTTCCCGCGTCCTGTTCAGCTAATATATTATCTGTAACATCGAGTAAAGATGTAACGGTACCACGACCCTTACGAAACCCCGATTGAAAAATTGGTAAAATTTCATTATCTTCAACGTATTTAATTAATTGACTATATACAGCCTTTTCCAAGATTTTTGATAAAAAAGGTAAAATACTAATAGGTCTTAGGTCTTTAAGCTCAGTCGGAGGTTCAATTTTAGGGATTGGCGTTATTAGTGCTGACTTCCACTGATGAGGTACCACACCTGTGATTAAAGATTTGTTTACTATATCCGTAATAACTGATAGTGTCCTTGGAAGGGTGAGCAAAATCATGTCCCTGCTTATACCGTCACTGCCAAAAGCATTAGATTTTACAGATAAAAAGTAATTGGAAACGTCAGTTTCAGTGACAGTATGTAGCTTAAAAGGAGATTTTGTAGTATCAAATCTGTGTCTTTGAAAATAAGAGAGCAGCGAAGTATCAACTTTATCTGGCCCAGGCGCTTTCAAAAAGTGATCATTGATTACGTTTGGATCACTAAAGCAATCTGGAAGGTAGTCACTCTTAGTATCGGGCAGAACTGTGTCCTTGAAGTTTCTCCAAAACGTTTTGCTATCGCTATTATTTGAATTAATATAGTGGTCATAGTAAGCTCGCTTCTCATTATTAATACTTGTTGACACCAAAGTTTTGAGATCCCTATAATATTGTTTGTGTATATCGTGTTTGGACTCACGATATGTTTTATGAGCTTCATTACGCAAATTAATCATAAGCTTTATCGTTTCCGTTATCCAAGGTAGGGGTGTTGTGGGTTTAAACGCATTGATATTCTATACATTCAACATCTTCATCATCAACCCATGCTCGTCCACTGCTGGACATATGTCTCCCCTAATGCATGCCACTGCTCGCGATTCTCTGCCACTCTCATCCAGCCTACTCCAGCCAGCCTACGGATGTCATCATCCCATCTTGTCTCAGGGCGTCTCACACTACGTTTACCGAGTCGCGGTCTCCACTCAAGAACTTTACGCTCCATCGGCCGTCAGTTCTGCGGCTAATGTGGCCAGCCCACTGCCACTTCAGTTTGCTAATTCGGTGGGCTATGTCGTTGACTCTGGCTCTCTGTCGCATTACATATATATATTAGCTATATATAAGATTCTATATATTAGCTGTCAATAATTTCCTCATCAGCCTATTTATTCACTCTACAAGGGTCATCACGAGGAGACAGGCTCAAGCTGTTCCCGCGGCAACGTGACCAATATATTACCGTTCTAAGCACGGAGGTGTTCGAGATGATAATGGTTTTTTCGCCGCTCAGTAACCAGCCTTTTTGTGAAAGTAGCGTTATTTCATGAGGATTACGCCACGATTTTGGCGTGACACCGCCTTTTTTTTTAATCCGGAGAAATGCCTTACGCATACCCCGCCGCTGGGTAGGCGACGGGGTTCCCACCTCCCGCCCACCCACTCAGTCAACCCTAGGCCTGGCTCAGTGACTGCTCGGGATGGGGGGGTCCTACCCACTACAACTTCGGGATGTGCTCTCCTTGCCTTAGGTGGCGGCATGGGATCCTTACTGGGAATCAACCACGCCGCCGCCCTGACACCACCTGCCTTGGGTTTAATTTCTTTGTTATTTTTTTTTTATAAAAAAAAAACGGCAAATAATCAGATTGCCGCGATAGTAAGCGGATATCAAAGCCAGTCTGTTGGCTAATATCCGTCTGCTTGTAAGTACTTGCAATGCAATACTAGAGTGGTTATCGCGCGTTGCTAATCCTAACCTAAGTGCCGGGCCACTATACTTAACTATGCCCCTATACTGACAGAAACACGACACTAAACGGTCGTTTAATTTCTTGTGGTCTTCTATAAGGTGGATGTGAATTCAGTTCTCCAGCCCAGAAGGAAACTGCTTATAGTTTTTTTATGCCTTCTAAGTTTAGATTAAAACAAAAAGGGTAGATACGGTACGCTCATACTTGCATCAAACAAAAACTGATCCCACGGCAGCGCGAACGGGACGGCGAGAACCGCGTCACTGCATTACCGACCCGAACGAAACAGCACGTTAAGTTTCAACGGCAGCGCGAACGAGACGGCGAGATCCGCGTCACTGTACTACTGACCAATCACGCGACCAGTACTCGACTTCACTACCGAATAAGATACAAAACAAACAGCAATTTTTATGAAAATATATATTTTATAGTACTTACGAATGAAAAGTGATGCCGTGGGTTTTATTTTTAGTTCTTGAGCAATTTGAGCACTTTTTAAAAACATACTTAGGCACTGTTTTATCATATAAACACAAAATATTAGCAATATTTTTTTTGGCGTTCACATATACGTCGCTTGCATGTCAAGTTGTGACTAAAGCGATTAGGGTCGTGGCCCACAATTGGTGCGGATCACTTTTGTGAGGCTAGTGCCGTATCTACCCTTTTTGTTTTAATCTAAGCTTCTAAGGCAGACGAGCGGACGAACGGGCCACCTGATGTTCAGTGGTAACCGACGCCCATGGACATCAGCAATACCAGAGATACAGGGATGCCGCTACCTTCAGTGGAACATTCCATTGAAGTCTTTCTTGACTCAAAAGAAAATATTACTAGGAAAAATTCCACGCGGATTAGGCAGCAGACGGTACTCAAACCAGCACCCTTCGCTATCCGGGCGAATGCAGTGCAATACCGCGGCCCTGATGGCCGTGTCGAATTCTTTCTAGTCTTTCTTTCTAAGCTGCGAGGCAGCGCCATCTTTTCGCATCGTAGGCAACCCACAATGTCAAATGAATACCTTTATAAGAATTAAACATTTGTAGGAATAAATAGCAATTATAGTTATAATTTCATTTTTTAAGCATATAATTGCTCGATGTTTAAATCTAAAGAGAAAATTATAACTTTCTTGACTCTTCAATCCTCAATCCCTCATGGTGTCCTCACTCAATCACTTCCGTGGAGGTGGCATAATAATAATCAATGTAATTAATTCCTTCCTGCAGTTAGACAAGATAATTCGCGTGGACCACGCAGGCGAGTTGGGTGCGGACCGCATCTACGCCGGACAGATGGCTGTACTGGGCGGCACCTCCGAGGGACCGCTCATACAGCACATGTGGGAACAGGTATTGGGAAAAACAACCTTATTTGGGTGTACATAGAACACATTTTATAGGACTGATAGGGTGTACATAGAACACATTTTATAGGACGGACAGATGGTAGTACAGGGCGGCATCTCCAAGGGACCGCTCATACAGTATATGTGGGAATACGTTAGGATTAACAACCTTATGAATACACTTTTTAATGGATTTCAAGAATAGCGTGGGTTCCAGATAATTTATGTCAATATTTTCATTCTATTAATCATTATTGTTATTACTAATTTCCACCAAAAGATCGTCAAATCTAGACGGAATAAGATAAAAATTCAAAATATATTTTTTCTAAACACATTTGATCGTTGCAGGAAAAGAGACACCGCGAGACGTTTGAGCGTCTGATCAATGAGTACCGCGTGCGACCTACAGTACTCACCCCGCTGTGGAATGTGGCGGGGTTCGCACTAGGCGCGGGTGAGTACTGACTACACTACAGTCTACACTCACACACAGTACTCACCCCGCTGTGGAATGTGGCGGGGTTCGCACTAGGCGCGGGTGAGTACTGACTACACTACAGTCTACACTCACACACAGTACTCACCCCGCTGTGGAATGTGGCGGGGTTCGCACTAGGCGCGGGTGAGTACTGACTACACTACAGTCGACACTCACACACAGTACTCACGCCGCTGTGGAATGTGGCGGGGTTCGCACTAGGCGCGGGTGAGTACTGACTACACTACAGTCGACACTCACACACAGTACTCACGCCGCTGTGGAATGTGGCGGGGTTCGCACTAGGCGCGGGTAAGTACTGACTACACTACAGTCGACACTCACACACAGTACTCACCCCGCTGTGGAATGTGGCGGGGTTCGCACTAGGCGCGGGTGAGTACTGACTACACTACAGTCGACACTCACACACAGTACTCACCCCGCTGTGGAACGTGGCGGGGTTCGCACTAGGCGCGGGTGAGTACTGACTACACTACAGTCGACACTCACACACAGTACTCACCCCGCTGTGGAACGTGGCGGGGTTCGCACTAGGCGCGGGTGAGTACTGACTACACTACAGTCGACACTCACACACAGTACTCACCCCGCTGTGGAATGTGGCGGGGTTCGCACTAGGCGCGGGTGAGTACTGACTACACTACAGTCGACACTCACACACAGTACTCACGCCGCTGTGGAATGTGGCGGGGTTCGCACTAGGCGCGAGTGAGTACTGACTACACTACAGTCGACACTCACACACAGTACTCACGCCGCTGTGGAATGTGGTCCGCCGCTCATATCTGACCGCCGAAGGTTTTCAAATACCTCACGCTCATTTTTTTTAATATTGTTATTACCAATGTAAGAGAAAAAAAAAGAACGCGAGGCATTTGAAAACTTCAAGCGGCTAGAAATAATAAAATGAAATCGTAAGCGTTAGAGTTTTCCAAAGCATTACCGTTAGGCGAATGGCCCCCAGGTGATGCATTTTTTGCAACTTTGGGACTCCCATTTTTTTTATGACACACCCAAGATTGAAATTCACACTAATCATCAGCCTATTAATGTCCCCACTGCTGGGGCCCAGGCCTTCCCCATGGATGGAATAGGCCGGGACCAAACGGCTTACCGTGCCTTCCGAAGCACGGAGAAACTGGAGATAGAAGACTGTTGGTCACCCATCCAATGACCGACCACTGCGAAAGTTGCTTAACTTCAGCGATCGCAACCGAACGCGCTAACCACGCTTGTCGAACTATACGCAGGGGTATTTATTGCTCAGCTCGTTCTTCAAATTGAACCACGAGACTGCACCCCCAGGTACCGCGTTGCTGGGTAAGGAGGCCGCCATGGCTTGCACGGTTGCTGTGGAAACCGTGATCGTGGATCATTACAATGACCAGCTGCGGACACTCATGGACGACCCCAACGTCGACAAGGACATCCTCGACACCATCACCAGGTAAGAGCCCTTTCACATTTTTTGCAAAAAATCGTAATTTTTGAGCGCCTTATTTACCCCCTTAGAAAAGATTTTGACTATTTCCAATAGAAGTTAACAGTAGAATTATTCTTCCTATTGAAAGTTAATGTAGAACAGTGGTTCTCAAACTTTTTAAATGACGGAACCCTTTTGGGAAGCAAAATACTTGATGGAACCCTACAATAAAACAATTATTTTTATAAGTGTATTCTATATTAATCAGCATAATAAAAGTACAATGTATCCGTTACTAATTATTATTTACTTCACCACTTGGTAAGGACAATAATAGAAAACATTAAAAAAGAAAAAATCTAACTAGTGGGAGGTATGAAACTGTTTTTTATTTTTCATCAATTGCTTGATATCAGGTTTGATGGAAGAAAGTTGGAGTCTCATATCAGCTTCGGCGTCCAGTCTATTGCGATATTTTGTTTTCGTGGCTGCGTAGGTAGAGAATCCTGTTTCGCACAAATATGTAGTTGGGAACGGGAGAAGAATATCCAGAGCCATTTGGCCAAGCATTGCATATTCATCTTGGATTCTGCACCAAAAATCATTAAGAGGCGTCGTTTTGAACAATGACTCCATACTTGTGTCTGATGACATTTCTAAAAGAGATTCATATATCTCATTTGACATGTTTTCAGGCTTTTCCAAGTTGGGTAAAAAAGGATTATGAATCCAGGAGTTCACTTTAATTTTTGTATTGTGTTCTTCGGGAAAATACTTTTCAAAAGATGCGCGCATCGAACTGAGATATTGGACCAATTCTTCAAACACATTATCTTCAAACATTTCTGAGTCGTTTTCGCTAACAAACTCAGTGAGTAACGTAAAACTTTCTATTTCTTTCTTACCAATGCAAATGATCCAAAAATCTAATTTTCTTTTAAAAGTAGTTATTTTATTATAGGCCTGAAACACTGTTGTCTGTTTACCTTGCAATGATAAATTTAATTCGTTAAGTTTTTGAAAGATATCCGCCATAAAAGACAATCGGAACAACCAAGTTTTATCATACAAACGGTCCTTCAAATTAAAAGAAGTATCTGCTGAAAGAAACATTTGTAACTCGGCTCTAAGTTCAAATAGCCTTGTTAAAGTTTTTCCCCGAGACAGCCATCGCACTTCTGTATGGAGCAGCAGTGTTTTATGTTTGCTGCCATAATCTTCACACAATAATGAGAACAATCGGGATTGTAGTGGTCGTGATTTGATAAAATTAATTATTTTTACCGCTTCATCCATAACTAATTTTAGATTAGACGGCATTTGCTTCATCGCAAGTGCTTGTCTATGCAGAATACAATGACTGGAACTACAATTAGGCGCTTTATTTTTCATTCGTGACACTGCTCCTGCTGTTTTACCTGTCATCGCCTTGGCCCCATCTGTACAAATGTCAATGCAATTGTTCCAACTGAGATTATGTTCTTCAAAAAATATATTTATTTTATTAAAAATTTCTTCCCCGGTAGTGTTTGTAAGCAGCGATGAACACATAAGCATGTCTTCTTCAAAAGAACTTTTATATGGATATCTCACAATAACCAGCAGGATAGCCAAACCAGCGACATCAGTCGACTCGTCCATTTGCAAAGCGAATCGTGTATTTTGTAGACGTGTAACTAGTTCTTGTTTGACGTAGCTTGCCAGATCATGGATTCGTCGTGAAACAGTATCGTTTGATAGCGGAACAGTAGAAAGATGCTTTGCAGATTTTTCATCAAGCATACATTTTGTTATGTCTAATACACATGGTTTTATTAATTTCTCAGCGATAGTGTGCGCTTCACCTGCTTGTGCAATGCGATAGCTAACTAAGTATGATGCCTCCGTGGCCTTTTCGTTGGTAGTTTGTGTTACATGCATCATATTTTTTTGACTTTCTAATAACTGATCTTTTTTGCGAACAAAAAATTCTTTATTCTTGTCTTTAGTCTCGGGGTGTACGGTTTCTAAATGTCGACGCAATTTGGCAGGTGCCATGGAACTATTAGGAAGCAGTTTACTACAGAGCATGCAGAGAGGTGAGCCGTTGGAATCAACAAATCCGAAACTGATATAAGATTCATCATACTTCCTTTTTTTCGTCTTTGAAACCGTCGAGCTTGACGTCGTGGCACTCGTGGCATCATCTTCTGGATCGGTGATTGCTAAATTCTCCGCGCGCATTGCTTTTGAACATTCAGCGTCATTAGAAGATGTTGTTGGAACACGTTTAACACCTTTAAGCCAACGTTCCATTCTTCTTTATTTATAATGTTACAAGTCAGGATAGTGGGGTTTAAATAATGCACAATCGTTACTGCGTATAAGAGACTAAATTTAGAACCTACAGGGAAGAAATGTATAAAACTGAGACAACAGAATACAGCAGGCAGTAAAACAATGAACACCAGTTTCTCGCTAGCGAGCTTGTAAGTAGGTAGTAACTTATCGCTCCGAACGCTAATCATCAACTGACGACGCCAACGCGCGATCGCCGCTTTTATACTTAGTCCTAGACTCGATCTCAAATATTCTCGAAAATACTCGAGTCGGCACCTTTGATAAACAAAAAGCAAAAATAAAAACAGAAATTTAAAAATAGCGTTGTAAACAATATCGACTTTATCCTTTGAAGTTAGAGACGAAAGTCGCTAGTTGACAACTATAGCGTCTAATTCAGAGGCGGCTTTTATCAAAGAGACTGAGCGCTTACAAGTATACTACCCGCTCGTTTTAAGTTTGCCGCTGGCGATAGGTATGAGTGTATGACGTTCGAAATTTTTTATTTAATTGTAACAATAAAAATTGTGTACGTTAGATATTTGGGTAAAACTATGACACATTATAAGTTTTGTTGTCACGTGGGGGAGGGTACGCGCATTCCACAGACCGGCAAACTTAGAGCGAACGCGTTGTACAAGTATAAAATTGTTGAGACCAAACTTATGAGATATTGTACCAGCTAATGTAACACAAGCTTATACAAATACAAATAAATAAATAAATAACATTCATAGCGTTTTGTCTCCGCGCGGCCGCGGAGTCCGCACAGCCGCGGAGCGACCAGAGAGAGGTGTTTTGATTTTTTTATTTCTAAATTCTTGCGGAACCCCGACAGAGGTATCACGGAACCCTAGGGTTCCGCGGAACACACTTAGAGTATAGCTGATGTAGAATATTTGCAAATATTATTTTGCCTTTTTTGTACTGATCGTTCTACTGCAGCTAGTTTACTGAAAAAACGATAATATGCACAATTTGAAACGCCTGAATCTCTCAATAATGTTTAATAAATTAGATCAAATTAATTACTACGACATCAGAAATATGTTTTTGTTGTAATATAATGTATTAGAATTTTGATTTTCGACCTCATTAATTATCAAAAAAAAACATCTGACCTCCGTGAGTTTTCCCAAAAAATAATGCAGGTTTACCTCGTATTTTGGTATTGAATTAAATAGAATTCCTATCAAACATTTTCATATAACTAATCTGCCATCATTGAACTACTGAAATATGTATATATTTTTATGATTAGTTCATTAATAATTATTTTATAAGACTCTAAACATCACCCGTAAAATGCAATATATACTAGTGCAAATCTACCTAGGCGCCGATTAGTACGGCAACGGTGCAATTTTGTAAAAGGGCTCTTAACGACCAACCGCATATTGAGGCACTGGTGGCAGCCACTTATTGCCGCCCCTAGTGACTCAGACAAGCCCCTACACGCGGCCCCTAGTGACTCTGACAAGCCCCTACACGCGGCCCCTAGTGACTCAGACAAGCCCCTACACGCGGCCCCTAGTGACTCAGACAAGCCCCTACACGCGGCCCCTAGTGACTCAGACAAGCCCCTACACGCGGCCCCTAGTGACTCTGACAAGCCCCTACACGCGGCCCCTAGTGACTCTGATAAGCCCCTACACGCGGCCCTTAGTGACTCAGACAAGCCCCTACACGCGGCCCCTAGTGACTCAGACAAGCCCCTACACGCGGCCCCTAGTGACACAGACAAGCCCCTACACGCGGCCCCTAGTGACTCAGACAAGCCCCTACACGCGGCCCCTAGTGACTCAGACAAGCCCCTACACGCGGCCCCTAGTGACTCAAACTAGCCCCTACACGCGGCCCTTAGTGACTCAGACAAGTCCCTACAAGCGGCCCCTAGTGACTCAGACTAGCCCCTACATGCGGCCCCTAGTGACTCAGACAAGCCCCTACACGCGGCCCCTAGTGACTCAGACAAGCTCCTACACGCGGCCCCTAGTGACTCTGACAAGCCCCTACACGCGGCCCCTAGTGACTCTGACAAGCCCCTACACGCGGCCCCTAGTGACTCTGATAAGCCCTACACGCGGCCCTTAGTGACTCAGACAAGCCCCTACACGCGGCCCCTAGTGACTCAGACAGGCCCCTACACGCGGCCCCTAGTGACTCAGACAAGCCCCTACACGCGGCCCCTAGTGACTCAGACAAGCCCCTACACGCGGCCCCTAGTGACTCAGACAAGCCCCTACACGCGGCCCCTAGTGACTCAGACAAGCCCCTACACGCGGCCCCTAGTGACTCAGACAAGCCCCTACACGCATTCTGTATGTGTATATATATATGTATACAATGGTGGGCACATAATTAAAGACACTTCCTAATTGACCACAAAAAACTTACTTATAGTACTAAAATTACCTAAAATTGGTATTTAATCTAGTGTAATTGTTATTAAACCATACAGGAGCTCTATTTTTGAATCACTCGTTTTGCGTCGAACGCTCGATTTCTACTAAATGTCATTCGACATAATTAATTCCGTATTTTTGAATCGCTCGAGTGCAACGAATGGGTGAAACCACTCGCTGCATGGCGAATGGTGGAGGCGAATGATAGAATAATTGTCAATTCTTTTGTGCTATTAGACGACGATAGTCTATCATTGTCATGCTTTATATGAAACGACAAAGAGTAGTAGTAATTACCGGTTTTTATTATTTCTGCGTGAAATGAGTAAAATTTCGTATTTCGTAACAAACAGGCAACACTGGTGACGAGTGGTTCAAAAATACGGAAAATCAGTACTATGCGACTTGAAAGTCGAAGGGGACTTATGTCGCATTCGACGATACTATGTCAGACGAGTGATTCAAAAATAGAGCTCCAGGACGTTGTATTCTTACAATGTGGGACAATAATAGTTCGTTAGTAGTTTAGACACTACACGCGGCCCCTAGTGACTCAAACTAGCCCCTACACGCGGCCCTTAGTGACTCAGACAAGTCCCTACAAGCGGCCCCTAGTGACTCAGACTAGCCCCTACATGCGGCCCCTAGTGACTCAGACAAGCCCCTACACGCGGCCCCTAGTGACTCAGACAAGCTCCTACACGCGGCCCCTAGTGACTCTGACAAGCCCCTACACGCGGCCCCTAGTGACTCTGACAAGCCCCTACACGCGGCCCCTAGTGACTCTGATAAGCCCCTACACGCGGCCCTTAGTGACTCAGACAAGCCCCTACACGCGGCCCCTAGTGACTCAGACAAGCCCCTACACGCGGCCCCTAGTGACTCAGACAAGCCCCTACACGCGGCCCCTAGTGACTCAGACAAGCCCCTACACGCGGCCCCTAGTGACTCAGACAAGCCCCTACACGCGGCCCCTAGTGACTCAGACAAGCCCCTACACGCATTCTGTATGTGTATATATATATGTATACAATGGTGGGCACATAATTAAAGACACTTCCTAATTGACCACAAAAAACTTACTTATAGTACTAAAATTACCTAAAATTGGTATTTAATCTAGTGTAATTGTTATTAAACCATACAGGAGCTCTATTTTTGAATCACTCGTTTTGCGTCGAACGCTCGATTTCTACTAAATGTCATTCGACATAATTAATTCCGTATTTTTGAATCGCTCGAGTGCAACGAATGGGTGAAACCACTCGCTGCATGGCGAATGGTGGAGGCGAATGATAGAATAATTGTCAATTCTTTTGTGCTATTAGACGACGATAGTCTATCATTGTCATGCTTTATATGAAACGACAAAGAGTAGTAGTAATTACCGGTTTTTATTATTTCTGCGTGAAATGAGTAAAATTTCGTATTTCGTAACAAACAGGCAACACTGGTGACGAGTGGTTCAAAAATACGGAAAATCAGTACTATGCGACTTGAAAGTCGAAGGTGACTTATGTCGCATTCGACGATACTATGTCAGACGAGTGATTCAAAAATAGAGCTCCAGGACGTTGTATCTTACAATGTGGGACAATAATAGTTCGTTAGTAGTTTAGACACTACACGCGGCCCCTAGTGACTCAAACTAGCCCCTACACGCATTCTGTATGTGTATATATATATGTATACAATGGTGGGCACATAATTAAAGACACTTCCTAATTGACCACAAAAAACTTACTTATAGTACTAAAATTACCTAAAATTGGTATTTAATCTAGTGTAATTGTTATTAAACCATACAGGAGCTCTATTTTTGAATCACTCGTTTTGCGTCGAACGCTCGATTTCTACTAAATGTCATTCGACATAATTAATTCCGTATTTTTGAATCGCTCGAGTGCAACGAATGGGTGAAACCACTCGCTGCATGGCGAATGGTGGAGGCGAATGATAGAATAATTGTCAATTCTTTTGTGCTATTAGACGACGATAGTCTATCATTGTCATGCTTTATATGAAACGACAAAGAGTAGTAGTAATTACCGGTTTTTATTATTTCTGCGTGAAATGAGTAAAATTTCGTATTTCGTAACAAACAGGCAACACTGGTGACGAGTGGTTCAAAAATACGGAAAATCAGTACTATGCGACTTGAAAGTCGAAGGTGACTTATGTCGCATTCGACGATACTATGTCAGACGAGTGATTCAAAAATAGAGCTCCAGGACGTTGTATTCTTACAATGTGGGACAATAATAGTTCGTTAGTAGTTTAGACACTGCTCATTATGAGAACGCAACACAAACTTTTTTAACGTATTTACTGTATGTGTGTGGACTGTACAGTCCTGATTTAAACCCGAAAGGAAATTTGTGGTACCAGGCGAAGAAGACAGTGGCGACAAAATGGACATCAAACAACGATCAACTTTACACAGCTTTTAGAGAAGCTTAGAAGCAAATTCTGGTGGAAGCTTGTAAAAAATTTATCGCTTCCATGCCTAAGAGATGTCGTGCTGTCATTTCTGCCAAAGGACATACGACCAAATATTGATACGTACCGGAAAGTTTTATAAATGTGTTAGGAATATTGTGTAATGAAGATAATTTCAATAATAACAATATTTTTTTCAATTTCTTCTAAGCAAATCGAGTGTCTTTAATTAGCTGGCCAGTTAGTTAGTTAGTTAGTTTTTAGTTAGTTTTTCAGGGCGGTTCCGCACTTAGTCCTAATTATTGGACTATTGTGCGTATCTCAAAAACATTCCCGCTTACTCCAGCCAGCCTATATCGGTCCAGAAGGAAAGCAGCCTTGATAGACTGCTGCAAGCTTCCGGAAACGATTCTGGCGACTGGAGAAGTCGTGCCCGTTGGTCGGCCACACTCCTGCATTCCATGATGACATGCTGTGGCGTTTCTTCTGCCTCCATGCATCCTCTGCATAGGGGGCTGTCTGTAACTCCTATTGTATATAGGTGTTTGTTTAGGGGACAATGACCAGTATTTGACGAAGTTTGTCCTCATTTAGTCTGGTAAGGGTGCGGGCAAAACTTTTATTTACCGCCGGAACCGCGTTTTTCGTTTGCCGGCATCCTTCACCTGTTTTCCACTCCATCAAGTGTGATTTATGAGTTATTTCACGCAGCCACGTTTTAATTTGGGCCTGAGGTATGGGCAGCACAGGCTCCGGACCATACATCTTTGTGTCTGCTCCCCTCTTAGAGCTGCTGCTGCTAGCTGGCCAGTTATAAATACGTTAAAAAAGTTTGTGTTACGTGTGTTTGCCATAATTTTTAACTTGATGATAATCCAACAGGTTCCGTGATGAGGAACAAGAGCACCACGACACGGGCATCGAACACGGGGCCGAGCAAGCACCCTTCTACCGGGCGCTCACTGAGGTCATCAAAACCGGCTGTAAGGTCGCCATCGAGATATCCAAGAGGATATAGTTAGCGTGTATTGTTAGGTTAAAGAAGTGATGTATTTTTGTTAAATAAATGTTGGAAATGTTGATTGTTGGTTTTTGGAGTTTACTCCTTAAGAATCGATTTGCATATACAGGGTTACAGGGAAACGTATTTTTGCTATTTTTACCTCAAACTAAAAATGTACCCTCTGCTACCATAACTGTTATTTGGTCAATGTTTTGCCAATTTAATAGCAAGTGTTATACCTTTTTGAATAGCTAAAGAGACGTAGAAGTTTTTAAAATTATTTGCAGAATAAGTTCCATACATTTTTTTTTAGAAAAGTGCTTCAAAGTTAAGATAAGAACACTTGGTGAAAATTCTTTAGTTATAAACGTTGTCGAGCAGTTTTTTTAAGCCGTTAGAAGTAGGTTCAGTTTTTATTCATTATTTTTATTGCTTGACATGTCTTCTAACTAGATACATTAAAAAATCGGACCTTTGGAGCTCTAGTTTCAAAAAAATCGACAAAAACCCAAAAAATATAGGATTTATTAAAAAAATCTTTAATATCCAATATCTCCATAACGGTTAAGTTTCGGACACCATATTATAGGACCAAATCCAACAGAAATGACCTGAATAATTGTATAAGGGGCCCGGTATGAGAAAAATGTGAGGAGTAAAATCTATCGATGAATGACATTAATGACCTCGTTACGTTTTTGTGCGCAACCTCATCTGTGCACCTTTCACTTTTAGCCATGGCAACGGATAAAAAACATTAAGTTGTCACAAATGTCAATTAAATAAATAAACTAAAAATAGATAAAACCGGAGCAAAATTAATGAAAACAAATAAATAACAGAATATAGAGAAATTCCGGTAAGTGTCCAGCACTCTGGAATAGTGATTTTCAGTACAGATGGAATTATAATACATATTTACAAAATGATGACTAGTGTGTAATATTTTTGAAATTGTGTTTCCAGAAATACATAATAAAATATTGATGAATATCGCTGATGTTAGATGATAAAATGTGTGACATGGAACCTATGGTAGTCGAAACCATGGCACGATTCCTGAGGTATCTCTACTTGTAACCGACTTCTTCGGACTTGATTTTGTTTTGTGTCTGTTCAAAGACAATCGTTTTTAAGAGTGTAAACTCCGGTCGTGCGTCGGAGCTGACACATACATTATGTTATGAGGGTACCTATGGTTTCGTCTCACTAAGCATTGTAGGGCGACAGCGAGACAGTATTTCCCTATGAATGGAATTGGGAGATTGGGCCATGAGATGCAGCCGGGACCAACGGGTAAATATAAGGTACAGTTATAAGGCATGAAAGCACGAAGTAGCTCGAGATAATAAATATTTGGTCACCCATCCGATGGTCGGATATGTCAAGTGTGTCTGTCAACTCAGTACTTTTAATCTTTTGGTAACCAAGGTAACGCATCTTCGTAGTACTAATGACCTCAAGACCGCTGTGCAAAATGGCGTCCACTGTTTTCTTTTAACTACGCATGAAATTTGAAAATGTAAATTTTTAAAGCACTTAACGAATAAAAGTTTTACATTTTTACAATGGCATTTTCCAAAAACACTCCAAAAATCTTTGTAAGACCCTAATGGGTCATGGTAGGTAGCGGCGCGAGTGTTCTTGAAGTGAAACTTCTTGACGCACGCTGGACTTGGGGGTTAAGCTGGCGATCGCGTTACGCGTTACGAAAAGTGTGTTCGGGCGAGGCGAACGGGAGTTGAGTGGGGGATATAAGCAAGGGTAATCAGTGCGCGCGCACATTTTCTTTCTGGCGTGACCCAGCGTGGATTAGTAGGTGACAATGGACCCAGTTTTTGGTGTTTTTTTTTCTATCAACAAATCTTCAGGTCAAGTTTATGATTTTCAGATCATTGGACCTAAAGAAGTTTCACTTCAGTCGTGTGGTCATAAGCACACTCGCTTTTTGAAGTTATACTTCTTTAGGCGCGTTATGAAAAAATGATGAGAGTGAAATTTTAAGATGCGCGCGCATCACTGTAACACAAAATTTTAACAGCATGAAGTTGGTCGCTTTAGCGTCATGCGTTACTTTTGTGTTTACCGCACATTAAGAAAATCTACCAACAAAATAAACATAGAATCTCTATTTAGTGGGTGCTGACGACTGCATTGTGAAGGCCTATCAAAAGTATTTATTAATCTGGAACAACGGAACCAAAGCGCGATTTAGGAGACTACAGCGCCATCTCTTGACTATTGGTGTAGTAGAACCAAAAACCACATCTTTATTTTTTGTAATAAAGTAACAGTTATAGGTATTCATATTTATAATATCAAAAGTATTTATTAATCTGGAACAACGGAACCAAAGCGCGATCCAGGAGACTACAGCGCCATCTCTTGACCATTGGTGTAGTAGAACCAAAAACCACATCTTTATTTTTTGTAATAAAGTAACAGTTATAGGTATTCATATTTATAATATTTATCCACATGTTTCTAGTTTGTATATTCGGAATACGTGTTTGAGTTTCATACAAGTGCAAATCACATATGTTCTAATAAATTATATTCAGTAGCGATTTTAATTGAATATTTTGATTATTTATTTATTTTTTCAAATTAAAACTGAACTTTATTGACTGTGTCCTTTTCCAGACTTTTTATTAATTTATTGTAATTAATTATTTGCATGCAATTAAAAACTAATTTTAAACGATGCCAAAGAAGGATAACTTCTCGCGCGCCTACATAAGTACACGCACCCATTTTTTTTTGTTATCGCAATCGCTTCTATTCTGGAGGCCGCTTACCATCAGGCGCCATATGCTTGTTTTCCATTCTTTTAAAACAAAAAAAGTACTGACTGCCCTCACAGTTGCTGCTGTGGTAGCCGGATGGGCAGGAGCAGACGCCGGGCGAGGTGCATTTTAACGTAATGCAGGGTGTTGTAATGCTGTCTTTGACCTATTGGTGGCCCTGGGCATATTTGGATAATGGGGCTCCTACGAACTAGGGACTCCGTATTTGATCTGAGGGAGGCCTCTATTGATCGCGGGGCCCACTGGGAAAGACGGGTCTGGTTGTAGGTGCGCAAAATGACACTGAATGAGGGCTACAGTTTTTTGTCTCACCAGATGGCGCTACTGTTGAGTGAAGTCCTAAAGTGTAGCTTTTAAAGTTTCTTTATGGGCGCGTGAAATCAAAATTTACATTTTAATACAAAAGAACCGTATTTTTAACATAATCGGCCATGCTACAGTGTGGCGCAGTTGCGTTTCGTTCGGAAGAAAAGGAGTATACAATAACTAGAAAAGAATCCACGCGGACCAGGCAGCAGACGGGACTCGAACCCGCACCCTTCGCTATCCGGGCGAATGCACTGACCAATCATGCTACCGCGGCCCTGATGGCCGCGTCGAAATTCCTCTAGCCATTCTTAAGCTGCAAGGCAGCGCCATTTCTTCGCATTATAGGTAACCCATAATTTAAAAAAAATGGTTTGAACATCAAGCAGTTACATGCTTAAAAAATAAAAATTATAAGTATACAATAAGTATTCTTAGCTCCGTTTTTAAATAACTGACTGTCATTAACACGTTACTTAAATTTGCCATAATTAATCTCAGTTATAACCAAATTATAGCTATTAACGTGATTGTTACCATGTACCTTGTTTTTTATGATGCGCCATGATCACGGAGTAACCCCGTGATTACTCCGTGATCATGGCGCTTGCAACAGTGCCGAAATATCGGAGACTCATAAAAAACAAGGTACATGGTAACAATCCCGTTAATATCTATAATGTTAGTGACCATGAAAGTTTAAAACAAAATATAACCAAATTTTCACATCATTTTCTTAATTAGAAATAAACTTGCGTAGTTATCCCGCAAGTAATAACATTTGACATTTCGGAGACCTCACGCTACACAAGCGCATCTAGCGGCGGATATAGCCCTCATTAACACCTGCGCATAGTTGAACTCGCTGCTAATTTCATGGTCGCCCTAAAGTTTTAAATGCACAACACAAAAGTTAAACACAAAGTTAGCTTAAGGGGTCCATATACGGAACGATTGATCTGTACGATCCGTCGTTTCAGACCGATCGAAACGATGGATCGACAGTGTATGTCAAGATCGTTAACGATTTACTTATTCGCAGACGATATCGGAGATCGCAACAAAAACCCATGCAATCATGAATATCGTAAACGATCGATCGTCAGTGTCCCATATACGGTACGATTGATCTGTACCAATTGTCTGTATTTATCTTAAACGATTTCCTTCAGATCGATCGCAACGACGCCCACGAATCGTTTCGTGTATGTAGTGGCATTTCTGAACGATCGATCGTTGACGATTTCTTTCAGATGGATCGCAACGACGAATCGTTCCGTATATGGGGCCCTTTAGCGTGGTAAGTACTGACCGCCCTCGCAGTTGCTGCCGTGGTATCCGGGCGGGCAGGAGCAGACTCCGGGCGCAGTGCAGTTGCCTCCGTGCAGACACTGCGGGTAGCAGAGCGCCGTACGACAGTGCTGCCCCATATACCCCTCCGGGCACTGGCAGATCTTCTCGTGGTTGCACCAACCTTGGTTCGCACACTTTTTATCGCACTCTGGATCCGGCCCTGTCGTATTCGCGCCAATTTTTGCAATTAGTTTAACGTAATATGAATGTTTAAAGATGTCGTTTCCGGAATAATAGAAATACACAAAAATTGGAAGCTTCGAGTCAGTATAGTCTTTTTATCATATATTTCCTTATTCGGTAGTTATCTCGTTTATTTTAACAAAATATTCTTTGCAATCTATGAAAAGATTGCTAGTTTTCATTTGAAAAAGTACTCAATATTTGTATGTGTTAAAAGGAGATATTGGCTTACATTATTTTCGAAGTGGACAATAAATAGAATGAAACTATGGTCAAAGTAAACAGCTAATCTTACAAAGTCAACACTTCTAGTCTATTGGTTTACCGCGTTTCGCGTTTACTGAACGTTTTACGATTCTCAGTACCTACTCGAATAGGTTTAAACACAAGTTTGCTGTTTGCAGTCCGTTAACCTTCAATGTAGGTAAATATTTAGTTATTGTGAAACTTCTTATGGCTCATTTACACGATGGCCCATCTCGATGATACACTGTGATGGACCATTGTGTATTGGCGTCGGATGCTATGGCTAATGGCGCGCGCAATAGCTTTGTGGTGGCTTTTGAAACTATCGCTGTTGCATTGGATTGGGTACGTTGTCAGGTAAACAGGGTTTCTGTCCATTTTATCATGATTACGGTTGACAATATTGAGCTATTGCTTAGGCGCTGAAAAAAAATCTGGCCACTGATATCTAGACATGGCCAGATCACTTTTAAATTCATCAAAACCGTTGCAGAACTACAGCACACGCCATTAATTCCTGGATTATAGCTAGGCCAACTAGTATTGACGCCTTTAGTTGCTGAAATGAAACGAAGCAAGCAAATGAGTACCAACCTAAAAATGAATATGTTGTGAGCAGAGGCACCGTGAGTTCAGCCAATCAGCGGAGGCACTCGGCGATAGGCACCCGGAAAATAAAGCATTATGGTGTTATAATTTAGGGCTTTGCACCGGAACTAAATCTAAAATTATGATACTCTACGGAGATCGTAAGCATTTTTTATTAAACTAGGCTTTCTCCAAAAAAAAATATGTATAATTTGTTGACACATATCCAAGCTAGGAAAACATTTCTTCCTATTAAGTAAATCTCTATGTATTTATTCATTGAAAAGTTTAAAAGTATTTTTTGCGGTTATCTTCGTTCACTGTTACTTTTATAATTTTTCGACAATAATTTTCATGGTTGTTGTATTTCAATATATTTAAGTCTTTCGCTGTCGCCTTTGCAAGTAGTGGTGGTACCGTAGGTAGTTCCAATGCAAAGCCCTTAAGTTAAAATGAATGCCTTATGCTAACTCCTTGCGCCAGGCTTATATGGGTGATGAATTGAGCGCGGTAGAATTAGTGGGCCTGCAATACTATCAAACACCAATACGGAAATTGACACTAGTTAATTACAGAACTTTTTAATGACTCTACCCCACCTGATGTTAAGTGGTCATAAAGCCCAAACGCGTAAATAGCTGGTACAGCAGTTGTAAACGGCCACACCAACCATCCTCATCTTGCCGGCCTGCAAAAATGCTTCTTCGCGCCGTCTTAATGGACCTCAGATTGTAGGAAAGAGCAAAGAATGTGTGTGTTGTGTATATGCAATATCTTGAATTATTTTGGTAAAAACTTTGCCGCGACTGTTTTGTCTTGGACATGAAATATGGGCTTGCTGAAAAACCGTCTAAAATACTGAACAATGCTGTAATAAAATTTGTCAATCGCCGTATTGTTTTGCGTTTACATAGACGAAAACATAATTAATGACGTACAAAAGGCTATAAATTACGCAAGCTCCGGCATCCACACCGTTTGTAACGGGGAGCAACACAGGGACGGACTCTGTGTATTGTTCTACTCAAGCTTTAATTTAATATGTATTCGTAAAAAAATATTAGTAGCATAAGCGTAATATTGGAGCTTGGATGGATGGAGCGTGGATTTAAGTAAAAATCAACCAAGGTCTGGCTGGCTTACTTTCGTTGTAAGTAGATCTGTTTATTTGACTACTGGAAAAAGCGTAATGTAATGATGTTATTAATAAGCTTTCAACTTCAATTTCTTAGTTTAACTGTTTTGAAAGTAACTAAGTAATCTTTTTTTTGTTATTATGATTTTTTAAGAAACTTTTAAACTAACTAAAGCATCTCCCTGTGTTATTGTTTGTTTTTATGATTTTCTTTGATTATAATAGTGTAAAATTTGTATTCTCATTTCAAACCTGCTTTGTAGGATAGAGTTGTTATTGTATTGTTATAAAAATAATAATATTATAATAATGTTCATAAAAACAAACAAACACACAGACGAAAAAGTGTTAAAAATGCGTGGGCGATACAATACCTGTCCTTTCAAAATACACACCTCTCTGTGCGCATTCCTTCTTTAAGTTAAACCTCAAAGGGGTACCCTTAAGTGGGATACCCCGGCCACTTTTGAGTACTAGTCCTATTTCTAATGTGGCTACACCACTGCTATTTCCAACACATGGTAGAGATACACTGAATTCTGTGGACAATCATGATTTTGATGATAAAACTTAAAAATAACAAATTCACTTATTATTGAAGAAGTTATAATATTTTTCTTGGAATAGAAACACTGGATAATAAAAGTACATTGGGAAATGTATCCATCATCTATGACCCATAGCCATGGCCCAGTGTTGATTGATGCAACGACTGCAGATTCAGCAGGAACCAAGGTTATATATTATCTGCAACGATATTAAATACCCTAGATCAGTGGTTCTCAAACTTTTTAAATGACGGAACCCTTTTGGGAAGCAAAATACTTGATGGAACCCTACAATAAAACAATTATTTTTATAAGTGTATTCTATATTAATCAGCATAATAAAAGTACAATGTATCCGTTACTAATTATTATTTACTTCACCACTTGGTAAGGACAATAATAGAAAACATTAAAAAAGAAAAAATCTAACTAGTGGGAGGTATGAAACTGTTTTTTATTTTTCATCAATTGCTTGATATCAGGTTTGATGGAAGAAAGTTGGAGTCTCATATCAGCTTCGGCGTCCAGTCTATTGCGATATTTTGTTTTCGTGGCTGCGTAGGTAGAGAATCCTGTTTCGCACAAATATGTAGTTGGGAACGGGAGAAGAATATCCAGAGCCATTTGGCCAAGCATTGCATATTCATCTTGGATTCTGCACCAAAAATCATTAAGAGGCGTCGTTTTGAACAATGACTCCATACTTGTGTCTGATGACATTTCTAAAAGAGATTCATATATCTCATTTGACATGTTTTCAGGCTTTTCCAAGTTGGGTAAAAAAGGATTATGAATCCAGGAGTTCACTTTAATTTTTGTATTGTGTTCTTCGGGAAAATACTTTTCAAAAGATGCGCGCATCGAACTGAGATATTGGACCAATTCTTCAAACACATTATCTTCAAACATTTCTGAGTCGTTTTCGCTAACAAACTCAGTGAGTAACGTAAAACTTTCTATTTCTTTCTTACCAATGCAAATGATCCAAAAATCTAATTTTCTTTTAAAAGTAGTTATTTTATTATAGGCCTGAAACACTGTTGTCTGTTTACCTTGCAATGATAAATTTAATTCGTTAAGTTTTTGAAAGATATCCGCCATAAAAGACAATCGGAACAACCAAGTTTTATCATACAAACGGTCCTTCAAATTAAAAGAAGTATCTGCTGAAAGAAACATTTGTAACTCGGCTCTAAGTTCAAATAGCCTTGTTAAAGTTTTTCCCCGAGACAGCCATCGCACTTCTGTATGGAGCAGCAGTGTTTTATGTTTGCTGCCATAATCTTCACACAATAATGAGAACAATCGGGATTGTAGTGGTCGTGATTTGATAAAATTAATTATTTTTACCGCTTCATCCATAACTAATTTTAGATTAGACGGCATTTGCTTCATCGCAAGTGCTTGTCTATGCAGAATACAATGACTGGAACTACAATTAGGCGCTTTATTTTTCATTCGTGACACTGCTCCTGCTGTTTTACCTGTCATCGCCTTGGCCCCATCTGTACAAATGTCAATGCAATTGTTCCAACTGAGATTATGTTCTTCAAAAAATATATTTATTTTATTAAAAATTTCTTCCCCGGTAGTGTTTGTAAGCAGCGATGAACACATAAGCATGTCTTCTTCAAAAGAACTTTTATATGGATATCTCACAATAACCAGCAGGATAGCCAAACCAGCGACATCAGTCGACTCGTCCATTTGCAAAGCGAATCGTGTATTTTGTAGACGTGTAACTAGTTCTTGTTTGACGTAGCTTGCCAGATCATGGATTCGTCGTGAAACAGTATCGTTTGATAGCGGAACAGTAGAAAGATGCTTTGCAGATTTTTCATCAAGCATACATTTTGTTATGTCTAATACACATGGTTTTATTAATTTCTCAGCGATAGTGTGCGCTTCACCTGCTTGTGCAATGCGATAGCTAACTAAGTATGATGCCTCCGTGGCCTTTTCGTTGGTAGTTTGTGTTACATGCATCATATTTTTTTGACTTTCTAATAACTGATCTTTTTTGCGAACAAAAAATTCTTTATTCTTGTCTTTAGTCTCGGGGTGTACGGTTTCTAAATGTCGACGCAATTTGGCAGGTGCCATGGAACTATTAGGAAGCAGTTTACTACAGAGCATGCAGAGAGGTGAGCCGTTGGAATCAACAAATCCGAAACTGATATAAGATTCATCATACTTCCTTTTTTTCGTCTTTGAAACCGTCGAGCTTGACGTCGTGGCACTCGTGGCATCATCTTCTGGATCGGTGATTGCTAAATTCTCCGCGCGCATTGCTTTTGAACATTCAGCGTCATTAGAAGATGTTGTTGGAACACGTTTAACACCTTTAAGCCAACGTTCCATTCTTCTTTATTTATAATGTTACAAGTCAGGATAGTGGGGTTTAAATAATGCACAATCGTTACTGCGTATAAGAGACTAAATTTAGAACCTACAGGGAAGAAATGTATAAAACTGAGACAACAGAATACAGCAGGCAGTAAAACAATGAACACCAGTTTCTCGCTAGCGAGCTTGTAAGTAGGTAGTAACTTATCGCTCCGAACGCTAATCATCAACTGACGACGCCAACGCGCGATCGCCGCTTTTATACTTAGTCCTAGACTCGATCTCAAATATTCTCGAAAATACTCGAGTCGGCACCTTTGATAAACAAAAAGCAAAAATAAAAACAGAAATTTAAAAATAGCGTTGTAAACAATATCGACTTTATCCTTTGAAGTTAGAGACGAAAGTCGCTAGTTGACAACTATAGCGTCTAATTCAGAGGCGGCTTTTATCAAAGAGACTGAGCGCTTACAAGTATACCTACCCGCTCGTTTTAAGTTTGCCGCTGGCGATAGGTATGAGTGTATGACGTTCGAAATTTTTTATTTAATTGTAACAATAAAAATTGTGTACGTTAGATATTTGGGTAAAACTATGACACATTATAAGTTTTGTTGTCACGTGGGGGAGGGTACGCGCATTCCACAGACCGGCAAACTTAGAGCGAACGCGTTGTACAAGTATAAAATTGTTGAGACCAAACTTATGAGATATTGTACCAGCTAATGTAACACAAGCTTATACAAATACAAATAAATAAATAAATAACATTCATAGCGTTTTGTCTCCGCGCGGCCGCGGAGTCCGCACAGCCGCGGAGCGACCAGAGAGAGGTGTTTTGATTTTTTTATTTCTAAATTCTTGCGGAACCCCGACAGAGGTATCACGGAACCCTAGGGTTCCGCGGAACACACTTAGAGTATAGCTGCCCTAGATACACCACGAGCGCTCAAAATGTGTCCCAATCAAGAAGTGCTTGGATTCCACTCAAGCACTTCTTGGTTCACAGTCAAACGCGGACCGTTGAAAAGTCAAGATGCCGTAGAGCTCCGTGAAAAAATGGGAAAAAACTACTTATAGTTCGTAAAGTGACGTGTTTTCGACAGGTATCTAATCTATGTTTATTAATTTAACACATTTGAAGCTAATTTTAGTCTAATACCTTCTATAAACTGATTTAATATAAAAATTTGTTTTATTCAAACGCATGGTCGGTTATACGTCGCCGTATAGCCGTCTCTTTTCCTCGCGATCTGTATCTGCTACTAGCAATGTAGCGCATTCAGAATTGCGCGTAAAGTAAAAAAAAATAAGGTCTATATTCTTCCGTATATAACAATGTCGTAAAATTTTCCGAGCTTGCATTTCGAACTGCCATAAGTTTTTGATGCATGCGTTTTAATGAAAAGCTTATACAGTATGCATTAGTGATGTAACGAATGTCATTTTTTGAACATTCGCGAACGCGAATGCGGATGCGAATGTCTGGTACCGACATTCACGAATGCGAATGCGAATATTTAGTTTTTTTTTAAATTTGCGCCAATTGTCTATGGCATGGTTGCAGTCTCGTTCGAAATGCCGAGTTGATATGAACTCATCCGACTGAAGTGTCATTCCGCTCGCACCGGTCTTTCCGTAAACAAAACAAGTGAATTTTAAGGTTAGTGATTGTGAGTGTATTTCACACTTTGCGATGTTGAACGAGCTAAATGTAAACTGTGTAACAATGAATATTCAAGGAAAGGCAGAACTACAACTTCTTCAAATTGTTTTTTTCTAATATTCATATTCGCAAAACATTCGCAGAGATTTTGCGAATGCGAATGTGAATGCGAATACGAATGTGAATATTCGTTACATCACTAGTATGCATTAAAGGTAACTTTCAATGTTTAAATAATGTCTGAAATTGTTTTTGACCACGCGATCATCTTACGGGGCTCCGTGGATCGTCCAATGTACCTTTTGGACACATTTCGGCCACAATTTTGTTCGTGTTGTTGTATCTAAGGTATTTAATATAGTTGATTATCCGCCCTTCCAAAGCAAAAGGGAGCTGGAGATAATATTTTCTATGATTAATTACCCCATCCTATGGCCATTATTAAAGTTGCTTAATTTGCATCATTGCAGACCAAATGAGCCATTAAGCTTGACATCCTAATCAATCAGCATGGGCTGAAGTCATGGGACTTTATTCATTATTTATTAGGATGGAACCTAAATTATAATACGCGGTCTTTTTTTTTCCCCACCAAACCCCATCTGATGTTAAGTGACGGTGAAGTCCAGATGTGAAGATAGCTGGTACAGCAGTTCTACCTGCCACACCAGCCATCCTCATCTTACCGGCCTGCATGTTGCTTCTTCACGCCAATTTTAAAGGATCTCAGGTTGTAAGAAGGAGGGAGTTCCCTCCCTCCACGTGAGCTCTGAGATTCAAAACTGGGATACAGCTCTACAATGAGTAAAGTCTCACTTAAAAATTGATTTTCAAAAAGAATCGCATCAAATTGAGTTTATGGGTATGGTGGCAAAAAATTATGCGTTTCTACTTACCTTTGTCAGTTTTAGGTACTCTCCCTTGGGTTTTAATCGACAATACTGGTGGGCTAAGCACTTTAAGGTCAGACGACTTCAGTGTATCGAAATTATAAAAGTACTTCTTCCTCGATCTCCAAGTGAAATTAACAAATTCAACTTCGGACGGTATTAAAGGTAACTTGAGTGAAAAATTTGGATCCAAAATGTATGGCGATATCTTGCCGTTCTGAATCGCAAACACTCTCATTGATATACCTGTGAACAAGTTATTACAAAAAAATCTAATAAAAGTATTGAGGTATGTTACACTCATTTGAAGTTTGTGATATGCCCATGACATTAATCATCATAATATGATTATTCGTTACTCGTTAATGTACGGCTCCAAGGACCATAAAAATTGCTATCCTGGATTCTATGATTAAATCGGACAAAAAACGTTACTAACTATAGTATTTACTAATAACAGGTAACGAAATTGTTCGTAAACACATTCTTAGCCACAGTTCTAGAAAGTTATTCGGCTGGCATTTGCTATATTTTCTGTAACAGATCAGTAAGTTATAGGATCCACAAATGTATATTTTCTAAAAGAATAATAATTGAAGCGTATTTACCGCTGAATGAACGGACTTGTCTCTCGTCGATCCACAGGGAGATGTCGGTCTGGCGCGACTCCGGGTCCTTGTAGTCGCGGCGGCTGGCGCCCAGCGACAGCGACATAGCCAGCGCCACTCCGGCGCACAGCCGCGCACCCAGCGAAGATGGCCGCCACATCCTGGACAAACTTTATCATCAGCCTATTAATGTTGCCCACTCCCAACTTCTCTATGGATGGAAAAGAGATGGGCTGTGGCCTGCTCAGCGGGTCCAGTGCGAATTGGTGGGAGCTAATGACTACAGATGCAGCCGGGACCAACGACTTAATGTACCGTCCGAAGCACGGAGGAGCTCGAGCTAATTCAATCCAATGACCGACCATTACGACAGTTGCTTAACCATAACGATCGCAGGCCGAATGCGCTAACCACCTGCGCCATCGGGCTCCTCCTGGACAAGCTTACCTGGTACATTTTTTTGAAGTGTGTGTACTGTTGGTAGTAAGTAAATGACCTTTACAGCATCACCGGGTTTGAGGACGGTGAGATCCTTAGAGGACCTCAATCCGGGAAAGAACCTCAAGCTGATGGCATCTCCTCTCCGTCCGAGAGAAACAAGGCCATTTGAGCCTGAGGGGCGTCGGTTAGAGGGCGTCTCTGAGCCGAGGTTTAAGGCTAGTTGGCCGTAGTACTTGGTATAGCATGTTATAGCATTTTCTGGTGTGTAGACTGGATCTTCGCACATTTATCCTACAGGTGCGGCATCTGTTAGCTAAGTAATGTTTGTGACCTGTGTGAAAGTAGTCGGTGACGCGTTGGCGCGGATGCTTTCGTCGTTAGAATAAAGACACATGCTTAGTCCGAAGCAATCGGAGGGAACCACATGTAACTGCCCCTCCGCGACTTTTAGCTTAGCGATGAGCGTAGCGATGCGACGGTCTGCTCGCATTTTGGTTGACTGGGCTTTTACGCTAGCCCCGTCGCTGAGAGCTTCACTTCATAGCGTGCTTTTAATATTTCAGTACATTTGGTCTCATCGCTCGACGCGTCGCTCTGAGCCGTAGCTCATAGCGGTGAGATCACAGCCAAGCCGTAAGAGAAGTGGCTTACAGCAGATTTGTGTACAACACAAATTGGAGGGCCCTTCTGGAGGAACCATTTCCGCTGTTTAGACTGCAGGGTAACAGGTTATTTATGTAAAGGTTTTCAGAACTTCTCGGTGTAGGAGATGGTGTTAAGGTAGGCAACGCTCAAGTTGTACTCTTGGTATCGCAAGCCATAGGCATAGGCCATGGTGACAGCAGATAGACAGATAGCTCCGATATCATCCCTTCGACACGAACCTTAAAAAGAGCATTCATAATTCAGTCAGTCCAAAAACGACGAACGTTTCCGTCTTACAGCTACAATATTATCCTTACACTTCTGACAAGTCGCTTAAAACTAGCTTGATCCATGTTCTGTATTGTATTTTGCCTCACTCCATATTGTTCACCTATACTATAAATCACGGCACGAAACTTTAAGTTGTCTTGGGAGGAAACGAGGTGCGCGGGCGGGCGTGCGTTGTGCCGATTGGCTCTCCAGCCGTTCCCATCGCAGCTATGCCCTACGCGTTTTGTTCAGCTTTAGAGTTACGTGCCGCGATTACCATTAAATCTATTAAAGTTTATTTGCATAAGAACTGAAATGCAATTTTTATTTGCTATTGAAACGTTTCAAACATATTACTATTCTCAACCTAGAGCCTACTAAAGGTAGAGGTATACAAGCAACACGACGAATACTGCTCAAAACTCACGGACTGCAGGCAAGCCAGGGAAGCCGTTCCTAAGGTAAACCTGCAGCTAACACGTAAGTTAATCAGACTACCTAGACAAGCCCTGAAACAAATCGTGGGTATACTCACGGGTCACGGCTACTTCAACAAACACCTTTGTAATATAGGTATTTCTGACAGCCCTCTGTGCAGAGCCTGCCTGGAGGCGGATGAGTCGAGCGCCCATGTCCTACTGGAGTGCAGGGGCGTTGCAAGACAAAGGACTTCTCTAATGGGAAGCCCGAAGACAATAGTAGAGGCTTGCAGCAACATTCGGGGACTGCTGAGCTTTCTGGAGGAGCTGGGATGGCAGGACTGATGCCAATCCCCACGCAAAATAGGCACTAGGTGTCGAGTTGCGGAAACAGCCCGCCGTACTACTAAGACTAAGGTATACAAGCAACTTTTGCAGGCCGGCAATGTCAGGTAGACTGATGTAGCGCGTACCTAGAGGACTTCTGCATCTAGCTATTATTCGTGTGCACTACCTACACTATCGCAACATCACCTGCGATAGTCAATACTATCATTCAAGTTTATTATAGTGAACACCCCATTCCTATAAATAAACAAACAACCTCCAAATTAATGTAACCAATTCCATAATGTGATAACAAGCGTGAAAACCAGCATATAATTTGTTAGGTTCTGTTCCACCGTTCAACTCTGTTTGAGGGAGCGGACAAAAAAAAATAAAGAAAACAAAATTATCACAGTTAACATAATTGATTGGGCCCGTGTGGACGTGCTCCCACAAAGGAGCCACCGTGAGAATAGGCCGGGCCCTAAAAAACGGACGACTTCATTAAATATCCCCTGTCAAAAATGTAATGTCTCTACTAGTTTTTTCTCGCTCCCAATGTCAAATTATACTTAGAAAAGGTGTTAACAAAAAAAATAGACAGGCGTGTGTATCTACGCATACAGGGGTGCGTAACCATTTTGTCTAGGTATGTTTAATATGATTTCTAAAATTTTCTGTTTCTTCCATGTTATTTAACAAAAGGTACAACTAAACAGGTTCTTTTCTTTTTCAGTTTCTTCTATTAGAAAGAGGAAAGGCTTGGCGGATCGCTCATCATCATCATCATCAGCCTATTAATGTCCCCACTGCTGGGGCACAGGCCTTCCCTATGGATGGAATAGGGAGATTGGGCCATGACCCACCACGCGGGCCCAGTGCGGATTGGTGGGTGCTAACGACGTGGCGGATCGCTCACAGAAATAAAAATCTTAATTGATAAATACCCTTCACCTTACAGAGATAGTAATATAACATGAGTGCTGTTGTTAAGTAAGGTTCTACGCAGACTCGTCTTTCCCAGTGGGCACTTTGGGCAAGTGCCCAGGGCCCCGCGATCGATAGGGGCCCCCCTCAGATCAAATACAAAGTCCCTAGTTCCTGTTAAATCACCAAACAGAAGTCATAGGGACCCCATTGTCCTAATATGCCCAGGGCCTCCAATAGGTCAAAGACGGCACTGAGTCTACGGCACCATTTAGTAGGGAATTGGAATCTGGGGGCCATTCGCCTAACGAGATTGCTTTGGAAAACGCTATCGCTTACGATATCACTTTGTTATTTCTGACCGCCGAAGGTTTTCAAATACCTTACGCTCATTTTTTTAATATTGTTATTAACAATGCAAAAGAAAAAAAAGAGCGGGAGGCATTTGAAAACCTCATGTGGCTAGAAATAATAAAATGAAATCGTAAACGATAGCGTTTTCCTTAGCAATCCCGTTAGACGAATGGGCCCCTGGTCACAACCAAGCAAAGGTTTCTTGCTTGCTTCTTCTCAGTACAAGGTCTCCCGCCGTAGATTTACTTTATTTACGTTGCGTTTGACTTTCACAAGGCCTAGACTGAATAAATGAGTTTGAGTTTTCAGGGTTTCTTTATCTTGTATCAGTAAGGTGAAGAAATGCTTCTCATTTTTAAGCCGTGTCAGCTGTCTTTGCAACTCCTTGGTTTTATTTCACTTTGCACTAAGGAATTCACCAATCAGTCAACTCTGCTATACCTATACTTCTCATTAATGAGAAGCAGATTAGAATATGCCTCAGTCGTTTGGTCTCCTCATTACAATGTACACGCTGAGCGTATTGAAGGAGTTCAAAGAAAGATTCTCAATATTCTCAGTTTCTTTATAAATCTTACGAGATCAAATTCGAAAGGTTCAAAATTTCTTCCCTAGAATCCCGGCGCAAATATCACCAGTTAATTTACCTGTATAAAATTGTACACTCACTCCTCGACTCACCGTTTCTTACCTCAACGCTTAGTTTTAATATTAGATTTAGATCGCGTAATCCCACCCAAAGGGTATTAAATACCCTAATATAAATAGAGCAAATTTTGCTCTGCAAGTTTATAAAGGCAACACGTCCTTTTATAATCCACATACACAAATATGTGTCGTCAATACGATAACCTGCATAAGGATCATTCTTCCTTGGACATTTTTTGTAGTCGGCTTCTTGAATTTCGGAAAGCAATCCAACGATTAATACTTAGTTAAAAAAAAAAAATGGTTGCCTGTAAAGTCGGTTTTACGGGCGAAGATTTTACGTGACAACGTCTTTTTCTCGGTAGAATATTTATTGATATGAATATAATTAAATTGCACAATAGGAACAAGGAATTGAATGAAAATAAGAATTGCACAAATTTTAACTATAGAAATATATTTTGTTTACTAAAACATTGTACATGTAAACTTAAACTTAACACGAGAGACTCATCGTAACGTTACCGAGCGTTACACTTTTTCATAAGTGACTCCCAGCCGCAACCTAATTTAAGACGTTGTCACGTCAAAAAGAAACCGGTTAATTTTTACTTTTATTTTAGTGATTGTTTTTTTTCTTGTTTAATTGTTGAAATTCGATTTATATATTTTTCTTTCTTTAGTGTGAACTTCTGCCCATAAAATTTAATCATGTTATGCCCACATATTTAGAGTTACAGTTTGGTTTTCTATTATTGTAATAGGGATGATGACTAATTTTTTTTTCTTCGTTTATCAGGTAGATTATCAAAAAGTATTGGACACGTATTTTTTCTTTTTTCACATAATATAAACATTGCGGAGATATATTGATTTGAAAAGTCGCATGACGTCACGTTTGAGTACATTTATAAGTGAAAATTCACTCAAAAGTGACGTCACGAGCCCCTACTCTCAAACTTTGACGCGCTATAACTTTGTAATTTTTTGGTTGATTGCCCAAAGAAAAAATACGTGTCCATTTTTTTTGATCATCTAACTGACGGACTGAATAGAATTTCGTTTACTGTACCCCGTCATCACCCCTATTGCTTTGTTTTTTTTTTAATATAATTGTAACTTGTTTTGTGAGCTTTATAATAAATAAAAAAAAAACTGAACTCCAGGTGCAGGGCTGAAGTGGGGTAAGCTAATTTACTAGTTACTGCTTATATAAAAACGAATTAGGCAAGTGGATTGGGTAATCAAAAAGTCGCGCCAGCCAAGATAAATATTCGTTTGTCATTCTCATATCGTTTAATGAGGTAAAGCCTCATGTCGTAGCATTGATATACACGGCTATTTTATTTATAAAATAAACTACAAAATTTCATGCCGTAATAGGTATCATCCGGTTTATTCATCTCAATCAACAATAAATAAATGTATCAAGAATCAATTAATCTATACTTATAATAAATCTGTAGAGATGTCAATTCTGTACATGAAATATATTTTTAAAATAACTATCAGGGGGTGATTAGTGATCGATACTGATGCCAAAAATGCAATCAGTAAAATTTTTGTCTGTCTGTCTGTCTGTCTGTGTGTTTGTTCCTTATAGAAACAAAAACTACTCGACGGATTTTAACGAAACTTGGTACAATTATTCTTCATACTCCTGGGCAGGTTATAGTATACTTTTCATCACGCTACAATCAAAAGCAGCAGAGTAGTGAAGGGAAATGTTAGGAAAACGGGAGAAGTTACTCCATTTTTTAAGCTTCCGTCGCGGGTGCAGCCTTAATGGTTAAAGTTACATAGAAATCATGTACGACGGAAATATTCTACATGAAATTGTCTAAAAAATATCCCGCAACAGCATATGTCTATCTTTTATAGTTGACTCACAGTAGCACGTGTAATTATATAAATAAAGTCATTCTTTACAGCACAAGCCTGAGAACAAAAACTATAGTTTACACTACAGCTCTACACCGAAGCGAAGCGAGGGCGGGCCACTAGTAAATAAATAAATGTGATAGTTATAAGCAACCATATTACAACTACACAGAATCGAGGCGATTATTCAAAAAGATCATTTTTCTACATTGGTCCCAAAGAATATGGAACTTGGGACCTCAAAGAAGTCACAAAGGCTAAAATCAACGGAGCCCTATTACTAAGTCTCCGCTGTCTGTCCATCCGTTTGTCAGAGGGCTGTACATTCTCATAAACCACAAAAGTTAGACGTGTAAGTATGTATTTCTATTGCCAGAGCGAGAAATAATTCAATTCAACAAAATAACCCCCTTATCTTAAAAAAATAAGGTGATTTATTGATGTATGACCGTTTTTTATTTTCTCGCCTTAGTAATCTTTTAAATACATATTGTACAATTGTATGGAGCAGCTGACTGGCTTCATTTTTATTTTTAGCACAAATTTTAAACGATAAGAAACGAAACAAAGTAAATTTTGATGCCTAACAGACTTAGGTTCTTTGTTTTGATAATGATAAGTGAATAGGTATTTATGCGACCCCATTTTTGTATGTACTAGATGTTTCATTGACCTTTTTTTGTTAAGTATGAGTTTGCGCAAAAATTTAAATTAAGATGAAGCCCGATTACACATTGAATACCCACTTATTGTCTTGCCTTGAAGACTTGCTAATTGCAGTCAGTGATCCAAGACGAGAGGACTGAATCACACAATGAATTCCAGTCCCGCACAGTATCCGTTATAAAAATGTGCGTGGAATACTATTTTAGCAATATATAAAATCCCGCGCATGTAGTGTCACGCCACGCTTCTGGAAATGATAAAGTAGCTGCCTTACATATAAACAATATGTATTATGATTATATCTACTTAATCTCTGTAATTAATAACAGAATACTAATTAAAGAGAAAAAAAAACATACAAAAAGAGGCCGCGGGAGAAATGCGTCAATGGCGCCGTTTATCTCAAATTAATATTTTTAAACAAATACAAAAATGTTGATAAATAACCCTAATAATATAAATAATTTTAAACGCATAAAGATAACGTTAAATTTCAATTGGCGTTAAATAGAGATTGAACAATATTGACCTTCATAAAAATATTGATAAGATCTTAAAAAATCGTTAAATCAATGCAGTAATTGCATAATAATTATCTCCTTATTAGGTATTACTCTAAATGTTGACTCCTGTAATTTCCGGTAGGACCTGTCTGTCATCTTCTGTAGTCTGACTTCTCGCATAGAAGATCATAACGAAAGTTCCTGGATGTCTAATCCTGATATTTATATATGATGAGCCAACGATATTAAATAGTGGATCGTCCAATGTACCTATTGGACAGGTTCCGACCACGATTTTGTTCATGTTATTATATCTAGGGTATTTATTATCGTTGTGATGAGCCCATACTTCTTTAAGAGTCATTGTAATGCAGTATAGTTATCATTTAATTAAGGTAATATTTTTGTAAATAATATTAGTGTGAACAATCTATCCAGATTTTATAATGATCCAGAAAAATGATACTTATAACGATGCCGCGGCATTACATTTAATTGCCTTTCTCGAAAATGTTTAACATAAATCTTGAAAAAAAACCCTAAACTTGACGATTTGGGTTTTTTTTTCTTTATCTCTACGTAATGGCTATAATATGTGTGTGACATGAAGCTGCGTGTGTACCTAAATAATAATAAAGTTTTAATAAGCAGTCTTTAGGTAGGCAAAATTATTTTTATATGTACATAATGTAGTTGGTAGACATATTATACACAGAGCTGCACATCCTGAGATAACAGTGCTGCGAATGACCTGCTGCTTTTTGCGAATCAAAAAGGATAAAAACAATATTATAGCCTTGCGGCAGATAAATAAAATTGATAAACCTAAAATATACATTTGAAACGCTGCATTCACTGTCTCATCGGACAAATGCAGACATCGTATATTTACATGAGTACCACAGAATAACAGTGGTAAGTTAAAATTATGTTAATAAATATTCGAATAATGTGGAGTATGGATCTAATTTAAATGAATACATGTCTAGTTAAAGAAATCGTGTTATTGAAATCAGAAACTATGGTGCCGTGATCCTAGAGTAGATCAAAATATTAATTCTTTAATCGAGGTCGAGGAAAGGAAAAAGGAATCGAAACTTAGACAGTTTTGGCATTTTTTGTGTAACCCGTACCTAGGATACTTGACGACTGCTCACTTAAGTTGTGACAGACTCTTACTAACTGCACGTAGAAGCGGTCATAAAAACAATACATATTAAAGATTCAAATTTTTGTTAAATTAGGTAAGAAGGACATGAAACTGCTTACTGTCTGTGTTCAAAAGGAACGACATTTTAACCGCGTTTATTCCGCTTAATTTATCGTCAGAAGGTGGTGCACCCCTGTCATGCACTTGTTAGTTGTTAAGCTGACCAGCAGAGGTCCGATACGATACCCGTTCGAAACAGGTAATCGGACGCGATGAGAGTAAAAAGAAAAAAACATCGGGAGGCGGCGCGCGACCGCGCTCCCGTCCGCGCTAAGGGTCGCTATTCACGAACTTTTTTTTTCTCTCATATTATTTATTTATTATTCGCTTAGTCGCAATCGGAACACAATGCACGATAAATATGCTTGTCACCACCAAAATGAAACGAATGAAAGAAACACTTCTTCGGAATAATTATATAATTACATTTATTTCGTTTGAAGTGCCTAAATTGATATTTATCTATGTGTTGGATAATATAGGTAAATTGGTAAATATAGGTACCAGGATCAAGTAATTTTAAAGTTCTCGTTTATGCAAGAATAATTGAAAGTGTTCATATATTAAAAATGAAATAAAACCTAACCACAATGGATATTACAATTCCATTATATTATAAACCTACATTTAGGGGTCACGTCACCATATAAATAAGGAATTAACTATACCTAATTGAATTAAAGTATAACTTGAACGTAAGGAACGTAAGATTAATAAGTACTTATTTTTTTAAATATTATCATTACTATCAAAACCGAGTGAATACATGGGTTTATGTGCCTTTGACTACCATATTATAACGTAAAGCAATTGATGAGCAAGGACAATGAAATATAATTCTAAAAGACATGACCGGGCCAATGAGACTTGGAACTGATTTTATAATTAAACTGCAGTGGGCAAGCAAAAAAATGTGTACCCTATCATATTGCCAGACACAAAATCCGGTTTTATAATTATTGGTCCTTGGACGACGGAGCGGGCGCGCGGGTGCAAATAAATCGCCAATATTTATGAAGTGCGCGGCGCGGCGGTCAACAGCCGCCAGCCGCAGCCTGTGTGACCGCCACTTAACATTATGATCCCATACATCTAATAATAACGCGCTCCTGTTTGTTTACCTCAACTAGATAGCAATGTTTACGTTTTAACGCTTTTAATCTTTCGGTGGACTTTCATGCAGCATCTGGGATCTACTCGAATGTGTACCTTGATAGATTATTATTGCCTTCATAGTGGTGGCGCGATTTGTACCGTGATAAAGGAGATCTTTTTACTCAATAGAATTTTTATAAACTCAAGTTTCTATTTGACTTCGCATGTATTTAACACAAATAATTTTCATTCAGGATTGTCCTCATAGTTGTCCCACTATTGATGTCTTCACTTCTGGGGCAATATCGTTGGAATAAGGAAAATGGACTTTAAGGATTTTCACGAACAACTAACAAATAAATAAAATCAATGAACTAGACTGACTTTATAGATTCAAGAAAGCAACTTCTCAGTACACTCCTTCAAAATATTTCGAATGGGATCAACAATCACTTATGAAGAAGATACAACTTTCTTGTTATTCATTAATATCTTAGGCAAAATTTAGCAAACTTACGCTAATCATAAAACTTTAAAAAGCTCACCTGTTTGAACTGTTGTCACGGCGTTGTTGTCGTTTGATTCACATGAAACACTGTCATTATATTAAAATGTCACTACACTCGCGACGTGAGGAGTTAGATACGAGGCTGTAGGGCTGCAGGTGACGCCTGGACGACGGCCGGGTGCGGACTGCGGGCTGCCATGCCATGATCGCTGCCTGCCCGCGAGCCTGCCACTGGCGGCGCAAGCGCAAGCGATGGACGGAGTTCGCGACTCCGTTCAGTCGAACAAAGCTCATTATTATCCAAGAGGCGATCCTTTTGTCACCTTAACATACATAATCAGAAGTGTTTACAGCGTGCTTGACTTTTAATTTAGATTTGTATCACAAACCTTCCTACCAACTTAGATACCTTTTTGGAATAGAAATTAGTTCATTAACGAAGTTACAAATAACTTACTACAATTATTAAGAATTCACTTGACTATTTTACGTACCTAAACATATAAGATAACGAACGATACAGAACTATATATTCTATATAGCTAGAAACAATATGAAATAGGTGATTTTTTGATAAATAAATAGCAGTCTGCAACTGAATATTGAAACCATGAACCATTATAATATCTGTAAGCGAGTTGATTGACTTTATAAAATGTATGATTAATTATTATGGACACCAACCCCTTATATACTTGATTCATAAACGAAAACTACGCTTGGATTAGTTACTCCATATTTTGTCTCTGTCTATTATATGACAAATGGCATTTGAGTGACATTAACAAAACACTGTGTAAATATGTAACTATGGCGCTGCCTTGCAGATTAAGGCTAGGAAAATTTCGACGCGGCCATCTGGGCCGTTGTAGCATAATTGGTCAGTGCATTCACCCGGATTGCGAAGGGTGCGGGTTCGAGTCCCGTCCGCTGCCTGGTCCGCGTGGATTTTTTCTGGTAAAACTTTTCTTTAGATTTAAACATCTAGTAGTTAAATGCTCAAAAAATAAATAAAAAAATAACTCTGTAACTAGTCTAAACTTATTCCTTCTTTATAAACTACTACAACTAGCTACAGTTTAGTAAGAGTTTATAAGTACTTAAATACCTGTGGACACTTACTACATGGAGTAATCCATCCATCCATCCATCAATAAAGAATGAAGAACTTGCTAAAATTAATCTATTTTTTTTTGGCCTCCGTACTGATACCTATACGAGCAAAGACATTAAACTATAATATACTTAAGAAAATATAACTAGAAAAAATTCCACGCCGACCAGGCAGCAGACGGGACTCGAACCCGCATCCTTCGCTATCCGGGCGAATGCACTGACCAATTATGCTAGCGCGGTCCTCACGGACCGCGTCGAAATTCTAGTTATATTTTCTTTAGGTTTAAACATCAAGCAGTTAAATGCTTTAAAAAATTATAACTATAATATAAAGAAAATATAACTAGAAAAAAATTCCACGCGGACCAGGCAGCAGACGGGACTCGAACCCGCACCCTTCGCAATCCGGGCGAATGCACTGACCAATTATGCTACCGCGACCCTCACGGACCGCGTCGAAATTCTTTCTAGCTATTCTTAAGCTGCAAGGCAGCGCCATCTCTTCGCATTATAGGTAAACCCACAATGTCAAATGAATACTTTTACAAGTATTAAACATTTGAAAGAAGAAATAGCAATTATAGTTATAATTTTTATTATTTTTAAAGCATGTAACTGCTTGATGTTTAAATCTAAAGAAAATATAACTAGAAAAAATTCCACGCGGACCAGGCAGCAGACGGGACTCGAACCCGCACCCTTCGCAATCCGGGCGAATGCACTGACCAATTATGCTACCGCGGCCCTCACGGACCGCGTCGAAATTCTTTCTAGCTATTCTTAAGCTGCAAGGCAGCGCCATCTCTTCGCATTATAGGTAAACCCACAATGTCAAATGAATACTTTTACAAGTATTAAACATTTGAAAGAAGAAATAGCAATTATAGTTATAATTTTTATTATTTTTAAAGCATGTAACTGCTTGATGTTTAAATCTAAAGAAAATATAACTAGAAAAAAAAATCCATGCGGACCAGGCAGCAGACGGGACTCGAACCCGCACCCTTCGCAATCCGGGCGAATGCACTGACCAATTATGCTACCGCGGCCCTCACGGACCGCGTCGAAATTCTTTCTAGCTATTCTTAAGCTGCAAGGCAGCGCCATCTCTTCGCATTATAGGTAAACCCACAATGTCAAATGAATACTTTTACAAGTATTAAACATTTGAAAGAAGAAATAGCAATTATAGTTATAATTTTCATTATTTTTAAAGCATGTAACTGCTTGATGTTTAAATCTAAAGAAAATATAACTAGAAAAAAATTTCACGCGGACCAGGCAGCAGACGGGACTCGAACCCGCACCCTTCGCAATCCGGGCGAATGCACTGACCAATTATGCTACCGCGGCCCTCACGGACCGCGTCGAAATTCTTTCTAGCTATTCTTAAGCTGCAAGGCAGCGCCATCTCTTCGCATTATAGGTAAACCCACAATGTCAAATGAATACTTTTACAAGTATTAAGTGCGGGTTCGAGTCCCGTCTGCTGCCTGGTCCGCGTGGAATTTTTTTCTAGTTATATTTTCTTTAGATTTAAACATCAAGCAGTTACATGCTTTAAAAATAATAAAAATTATAACTATAATATACTTATAATTTTTATTATTTTAAAGCATGTAACTGCTTGATGTTTAAATCTAAAGGAAATATAACTAGAAAAAATTCATCGCGGACCAGGCAGCAGGCGGGACTCGAACCCGCACCCTTCGCAATGCGGCCGAATGCACTGACCAATTATAATATAATATACTTATTTACTGAGGAGCTCGAAGGCGCAGGTGGTTAGCGCGTTCGGCTGCGATCGTTGTAGTTAAGCAACTTTCGCAGTGGTCGGTCATTGGATGGGTGACCAAAAATTTCTATCTCGAGTTCCTCCGTGCTTCGGAAGGCACTTAAGCCGTTGGTCCCGGTTGCATCTGCAATCGTTAGCACCCGCCAATCCGCACTGGGAATAGAGAGATTGGGCCATGACCCACCACGCGGGGGGTCATGGCCCAATCTCTCTATTCCATCCATAGGGAAGGCCTGTGCCCCAGCAGTGGGGACATAAAAGAGGCTGATGATGGTGATGATACTTATTTAAACATCTTTACACGAGACACAGCCTCTAGTTTACCTTCTGTGACAATAATATAAGGTTAAAAGTGGTACATGTTTCATGTTTAAATAACGTTCCATGTTCCGTTCTATGTTTCAGACTCTAAAAATCAAGAGGTTCATTTCTGGGTTGTAGTATTGCATTGTTTAATAAAGTTCCCCTAAATCTGATTGAGCTTCCACTAACTAAATTTAAATCTCAGATCAAAAGTACTCTTATAAATAAGGGCTATTATAAAGTTGATGATTATCTGAAAGATCGTAATGCATGGTCATAGTGTTTCTTATAATTTATTATTTAATGGGTATTAGTCATTTTTCATAACAGTAATATTGTACCTATCTAACGCCGCTTTCTATATACTAAATATATTGTTAACCATAAAATTTATTGTAACTATATTTATATTCTAAATGATGTAATGGAAGGTGACTTCAGACGTATCTCTGAAGTCAATTTTCAACTTGACGACTCTGTATATAACAATACAGGGAGAAAAAACAGCCCTTGCTGAGTTTCTTGCCGGTTCTTCTCAGTACAGGGTCTCCCGCCGTAGTTTTGCGAACCGATGGCGTAGCTTCTTGACCTTCACAAGTGCTTGTAACAGCCTAGACTGAATAAATGACTTTTCATTTCATTTCATTACACCAACTTCTTTTACTGTACGTTCAGCAGGACATCCGTTTAAGTTTATATAAATGGCGATATCTAATTAATTTCACATACCAAATTAATAAGTACGCGGTCTGTTAATGAGGAAGCGTATTAAAGTTAATTGTGTGTTACAGATCGTTCCGGGTGGAGCCGGGGGTCGACTCTGTTGACCCGACAATGCGCATGAGAACCCAATTGGTACAGATGGAACGAAAATCTTTACTCGGATATTTAATTGACAAAAGTTGCATGTGTTCCCTTACCATGCAATTTCCTTTATTAAAACTATTCTATAACAAAGTGGACGATGTTCAACACATTTTGATGGAATGCGTGAAGAACAGAAGAGAGAGAGAGAGCTATTCATAGAACAATATCAACTTAAAATATAGGTTCGTTTGTGGAAATATTAGCACTAAAGAAGTTTACTAGAAAAAAAAATCCACGCGGACCAGGCAGCGGACGGGACTCGAACCCGCATCCTTCGCTATCCGGGCGAATGAACTGACCATTATGCTACCACGGCCCTATTAGCCGCGTCGAAATTTTCCCAGCCTTAAGCTGCAAGGCAGCGCCATCTCTTCGCATTGTAGGTAACCCACAATGTCAAATGAATACTTTTTCAAGTATTAAATATTTGAAAGAAGAAATAGCAATTATAGTTATAAAAAAAAGTTTTTTTTTCTAGTAAACTTTTCTTTAGATTTAAACATCTAGCTGTTAAATGCTTAAAAAATAAATAAAATCATAAATATTAGCACTACCAAACTCAGATGCAGCAAATTCGATGTTTGATATGGTTTTCGCTAGTAAGAATAGGTCGCCCTCTTCAATGTTTCAAATTAAATTAGTTACATATGTTTTGGTTAGGGTACGATGAGGCTGGCATATTCATAGAATAAAAGCCTCTAAATAAAAAAAGAAAAAAAAAGCTATTCTATAAAAAGCTAAGCGTCCATGTTATCATTGAATGTTCAATAAATAAAGAAAACCAACATTTCAGGGTCAAAGTCGCCCGTTTTGTTTTTGTAAAAACCCAAAAAGATATCTGTACCTAAATTTTGACCTGAATAAATTCGCAATCAACGCTGAGACGGTTACATTGATAAATACTTTAAATACCACAATTATTTGCAAGTTCGCTTTCCCTGTCGCCAATTTTATTTGGGGTCTCTTCAATGTCTTCTCGTCCTTATATAATTTCGTTTATGTCATCATCCTCAAGGTTTTTTTATCGTATTTTTTATCCTCTCTCTGTACATGGTACATTTAGGGTTAATTTATACCGCTGCGGAATGGAATGGAACTAAATTTTTGCAACGAAATTGTGCATAGCATAATGAACTTTACGTCGGTTGCCGTTGCACAAGGAAAAAAATTGGTCGGGGAAAATGGGATATCCTCGTGGTTATCTTTTTACTCATTCTATTCTGCAGCGGCATGAATTGAACCTTATATTCATCAATTCTTATTGGGTAATTCATGTATCTTTTCGGTTACTATTAACGATATTATTTTCTATTTACCGAACATGCAAAAGGTTATATAGATTTTCTATTAACCTATTCAGCCGGAGATAGCACTATTGAATATATGAAAAAACTAAAGAATAAAACAACTCGTGTAATTTCTTAAAATTTATTTTCTATGCAACATAAAAAAATATCCATCATAGTTACACAATAAATTACAGTTACTTAATGCGAACTAAAATGTAAATTATTATACTTCGTGTTCAGTTTTATTTTTTATTTTCGCACGAGGTCAAACTCCAATCAACAATAATGTTAACTATACTGTAATTTGTCATGATTCAACCTGTATATTAATATTAAATGCAAACTAACATCCTTAAACAACAAAACTCCTCCGATGCGGGTTAAAAAGCTTCGCAATTCTGGCTACAGGTGCCAAAAAAAATTGCTGTCAAAGAGTAGTTTATCAGATTGTTTAAATGTTATTTATTGGGAACGAAATAGAAGACGTAACAGCTACATTCCGAGGAGTGTGTGCACATAGGCGGTTTACTTATTAGGTGGTACAGACAGATAAGCACACACTTTGACTTGTGATGTACACTTGCCGATAAAACAGTTCACAAGTGTATAACTAAAACTGCATTTCTATAAACAATAAATAATAATAGACATTTATACTCGAATTGTTATTAATAAGATGATATTTGAACATTAATTAAAATTTATACATTGATATATAACTTTGTCGATACATTGTTGTGGCCGCGACGAAAAGTTAGCGTCTGCATTAATATTATTCTACATAACACTGATTGTACTCATAACAATTAGTACTTATCGGGTTTATCGTAACAATAATTCAGCTGCCGGCTCTTGAAACAGATACAATACTACGTCAATACTTCACATACAGTTCATTAAACGAGTTTGAAGTTTGTGTTTAGACTGATAAGATATTTTAACGATGACTATTATTAATAAAACACGTTTAGCATGGGCAGATTCGGAGACACGCAAAATGGGTGACTAACCTAAATTAATATAATATGAATACAATGTAAAGATTAAAATTTGAATTTCAGAGTTCAAAGCTTATATTCATATTTATTCTAAATACTGTTATTGGAACTGGTCACTACAAAAAACATAATACTTATTCCGTATACCTGTTCTTGCGTTTCTCTAGAATTTGTCCATGCGTAGGTATTATTTAATAAATATTGACATAAGTAAATGCTTACAAATTGTGCTCGTCGGAACGATTCTTGCGACTTCTTCCTAGTCAAGCACTACCATAAAAACACATATACTGAAACAGTTGAGTTATACTTTTATATAAGGCAAGTTACATTTTGTAATACAATATAATGATACGTAATCAAAAAATCATATTGAACACATTGAGATTCTATGAATTTCTTGAGAAAGGCAGTGTGATATAGATCACCGTAAATTTGGTGAGACACGTTCAACAATTCAACTGTCCCATTGTTAATATCAACAAACGTTAGACACATAAACGTAGTCGTCAACAGCGCGGTATAAGAAGCGACAACAAATATAATATGCGAATCGAACAAGGCTCTCCTACCATTAATTAATATTAATATATATTAAATTCTTACTAGACAATAGACATGATAAAGATTCCTTAACAAATAACTTAAGGGGGTTACGATAACAGTGCCTTCAAATATAAATATAATGCAATGTACAAGGTACCAATGGTTACGGAGTAAGCTCAAATGAGAACGCGCGCCGTGCGAGCCGCGCGGAACGGACACACATACATACATAATAAATACTACATAAATTAATGAACGAAAATACCTAACATCCACACACACACACCGTGCAATAAATTAATTCACTACAGACATATCGTTACTGGAGTCCACGGTGGACGGCGGTCTCTTTGTTTTAAAAACATTGCCCAGATTACATCTGACCGCCGCCGCGGACCGTGGCGGAGGTAACTATATAAATAAACAGATATTGGAACAAAGCAACATGGTTAGACCGTGTGGAATGTATTACTTAGGACCCGACACCTTTCAGGCGAAGAAAATATACGTACAAATAAAATTTGAAGGGGAAACGGTACAAGTGTTCAAGCGAACGAAATAAATATAACTAGAGTAGAGATGCGACAAGCGAGCGCGTTAGCCGACTATCGATTAGTTAACACGAGACCCTAGCCTTAACTCTAAACACGAGATACAAGAGATTCTCATACGGGGCGGAGGTGACAGCGCGCCTCACAACTTCATATCATCAATAAACACAACGCGCATTAAACAGTTTCTTGCTAAAGGCGTCGCGCGGCCACATCCGCCCAGTACTCGTCCAAAATCAGAAACATCAACTTGGGATAACTTCACAATGTTAGTGGTGCGAACGAACTTCATTAATGTCGACTGTTTACGTCAAAAATACAATAAAAGCTTGAATAGAAACCTTAGACTACCACGAGTGAGAGACGCCCGCGCCAGATCAGCACGGACTATAACCAACTATGCCGATCATAGATTATTTTTTTATATAACATACGAGCTGGGCATTATTATACACTAAGTTTTTGAGATTCATTTTAATATCATAAGTATATTTTAGCAGCCAGAGAAGTTGACTACCGCCCGTACAATGTGGTACTTTACATATTTTATCAACAAACATTTCTTAAAGGCGTGAAAAACCTTCAGCCAATAAAAATGTAGTATTTTTGCACGTAAGAAGTTTTTATCGACATCGATTTGTCGATATCAGCGAGACACTAACAAGTGCACGTCTCATTCAATTTTCAACTTTATTGGTAGTTGAATATAGTTTAATTGTAGTGCAACATTCATAATTTGAGCAAGAGAGTAGATATCTGTAGTAGCATGTGTTGTACGGGCGGTGTAGGAGATTCCAAACGTAGTCCGGTTCCAATAACATCGCATCCAGCGCATACAACATCAATCGCGACTCCCTCCCGCCAAGCACCAACATCGGCCGGTGGTCAAACCGCGCAGCGTACAAAAATATCCTCATATACATACGAAAATACTTTGATATAAATACATACGATAAAGATATAACTTTGATTCGATAAGAGTGATTTTACAACACGATCAAGCTAAGTGAGAAATGTGAATATCTTGTAGAAATTACGTGTCAAAAATAAACAATCCTTAAGTGACGCTACGAGCTGTCATATTTTTATTTTCACAAAATAATTTCTTCGTGGTCCACAGCGATTTTGTATTGGAATGCTACATCGATAAATAGAGATATTAGAAAAATAAAGGCGGATAGCATTTCATTTTTACTTTATATACCAACGAGATTTATACGAGTTACCATTTGTAGTTTGCACGCTAAACGCACATTAACGACATACTGCTTCAACAAACATTAAATTGTACAGTTTCCGATACCCTCCTACTAAGATTTATCCCTCAGTTTGACCACCGGCATCCAGAGCTATAACCTTATTCCTTTACCTATTTCCTGTGACAAAAATAGCTTCTCTTAATTTCATAACCCTAATTTACAGTAATTGATATCGGGCCGAAACTTCGCCTACACAAGCCAGAGAGAGAGCCTCGATGCCGAAAAGTTGACTTCAAAGTACTGTTGCCAGCACCACGGTAACATTGGAAAACAAATATATCAGGACAGGCTATATACCTTTGCTAAAAATGCCTGTGTATTAACTATAAGGTAAGGATATAATTACCACTTCCTATTTTTCCTTTCCTATATTACTGTCATTGACTGTTTAACGTTTTCGGAATGTCAGCTTTTCGGTACCGAAGCTCGAGTGTCAGGTTATGATGACTATTTATTTGTTTAATTACTCAAAATCAGTCTCATAAAGAAAACAAACTATTTTCTTTTTCAAATATATCCGAGAGTGAATAGGGATGATGACTATTTTTTTTTCCTCATTTATCAGGTAGATTATCAAAAAGTATTGGACACGTATTATTTCTTTTTTCACATAATATAAACATTGCTGAGATATATTAATTTGAAAAGTCGCATGACGTCACGTTTGAGTACACTTTTAAGCGAATATTCACTAAAAAGTGACGTCACGAGCCCCTACTCCCAAACTTTGACGCGCTATAACTTTGTCAATTTTTGTTTGATTGCTCAAAGAAAAAATACGTGTCCATTATTTTTTGATCATCTAACTAAATAGAATTTCGTTTACTGTACCCCGTCATCACCCCTATTGAAGTTTGACAAAGCTAAACTGACTCTTACAACTTGGACATAAGGTCGCAGTGTCACATCTTATTGCACACAAGTCTAAACACTCTAAAATGAACATTAGAAAATGTATAAAAAGTTCCATATCAATAGCCTTCAATACCGACACTAGTTTCATGGGCCACACTAAGAGAACAGTAGGCTCCGATTTCAGCTTAACCTAACTTGGCCCTACGCTAATAAATTTCAACTAAACACGTGTCTAAAACATTCCGGCCATTATGTTACATAAACGTCAGTGCTACATAATATATTCAGAGAAATAACATATGGCAGTAGCTCAAGAATTATATACTATATTTTGTGATATTGCGTTTCCCATATACGCGTATCGTTCCTTACATAAGGTAAATTTTATAATAAGACATAAAAATTGAGTGCTGGATAAGGTAACATTTGGCAGAGCGCGACAGACATAATCTTATAGCGGCATCTCACTTGGCTATTCGTATTTGCTATTTGTAAAAAAGGCATTAGTCTATTCTTTTCTTTCCTTGTATAGTATGATAAGGACAGACTGATGTCAAGTTTACAAATACCAAGCACGAATAGCCAAGCGAAGAGTCCGCATTACTGTAGGAGATGTATTCGAAATGTTGGATAGATTTAATGGGATGAAAACAGTTTCTGTTGCGCTTCGTGAAACGTTACCTTTACATAAATTTGGCGGCAGCCTAAATCCGAAGATTATGAAAATCTTAGTAACATCGTATTTATTTATTTTAATAGAATACAAATAAAATATATCAGCAATTCGTTAGTTACAATTTTTTGAGATAACAACACTCATTCGCTCGCATATACATCGGAACAACTCAAAATCAATTCGATCAGTTAAACAAAAAAGAGCTGCCTCACATAACTGCAAATCCCCATTTCGGAGCGCCATTCACATAGTTTTACAGGTTTCTCCTTAGTGTTTCAGGACAATCCATGAAAAGGGGGTGCAATACTGCAAATTTTAAACACAATATTCTGCGACTTAACCTTCTGAACGCCGAGCCGGAAACGTTACAATAAAATTCATTCATTGTCGATTTAAATTTTAAGATATTCAACTAGTCCAATTCGTTTCTAGCTTCAGTTTGAAGTATTTCCTACTCGAATTTATTTCGCGTATTATATCGTTCCTGCGACAGAACGATTGGCGTTCAAAAGTTAAAATAGGAGATGTTGGTCAGCTCCTCGATCCCCGTGCGTTTACACGTAGGTTGGGGGCTGGGGCCCGGCGGGGGGCGCGGGGGTCGCTAGTGGGGGGCCGGCGGGGGGGCCCGCGGGGGGCGCGGGGGGCGCGGGGGGAGGCAGCACGCGGGCGCCGGGCACGTACTGACCGATGAACGACCCGTCCTCCGTGAACCGCCCTGCAATCGTGCAATAACGGTTATACGCAACCCAACACGTTCCCTTTTGACGAACTCCGTTGCCGAGTGGTTTCATGGTGTCGCCGACTCGGGAGGTTCCGGGTTCGAATCCTGGTTCGATGTTTGTGTGATGAATACGAGCATTTGTACTCCGGTCATGGATGTTTAATATGTATTTCTATATAAGTATACTTATATATGTACGTTATATGTATGCTATCCGTTACCCTAGCATCCCGTAACACAAGGCTTACAGTGCTCACTTTGGGGCTAGGCTAATTGGTTTGTGTTGGAAATATTTATTATTATTATTTATTACTATTCACCACATCACCAGCCTATAAATTTCTCCGCTGCTGGGGCACAGGCCTTCCTTATGGATGGAATATGGAGTGCGGGCCGTGACCTACTACTCGGACCCAGTGTAGATTGTTAGGTGCTAACGACTACAGATGCAGCCGAGACCGACGCGACGGCTTTACGTGCCTTCCAAAGCACGGAGGAGCTCGAGATAGTAAATTTTTGGTCACCCATCCAATGACCGACCCCTACAAAAGTTGGTTAATTTCAACGATCGCAGCCGAACGCGCTAAACACTTGCGCCATCAAGCTCCTCACTATTCATACCTGTTGCTATACCTTTTGCACCCTTTCCACCTTATTGAAAAACGTGGACTAAAGTTTGTCTTGGTTTAAAACTAATTCTATCTCTTTCTAACTTTTAGCACACAAAAGTGACAGGGTCAATTTGAAACCAGGTGTAAATTTAATCAAGTCTTTACTTTTGTAATAAGACGGAACGAGTCGAACATTTTCACATAATAAAATTTAAAAAAAATCCGACAACAGCATAGCAGAGCTGAAATTACCATGAAATGGACTCAAGTAAACTGATATTGGTTTGTAGCCTGTGTATAAATACCGCACTATGAAATCTAATGCTTATTATAATAAACTAGTTACTTGGAAATGATTTCTGCGCTCGAGCTCAATGGCGCAGGTTGTTCTGCTGCGATCGTTGAAGTTAAGCAACTTTCGCAGTGGTCGGTCATTGGATGGGTGACCAAAAATCTTCTATCTCGAGTTCCTCCGTGCTTCGGAAGGCACATTAAGCCGTTGGTCCCGGCTGCATCTGCAGTCGTTAACACCCGCCAATCCGCACTGGGACCGTGTGGTGAGTCATGACCCAATCTCCCTATTATGTCCATAGGGAAGGCCTGTGCCCCAGCAGCGGGGACATTAATAGGCTGATGATGATGATATGTCATAACATAACGATTAACTAAATCTGGCAGTAGTATAAGTGGTATAAGTATTATGATAAGGTCATACTCTAAAGAATAAAAATGAGAAAATCTTGTCCAATTCAATTTTAAGTTAAGAGGAGCATGCCAAAATTAGAAACTTAATTTCTTAATATAACATGACACTAGCATGTCAACCCTGTAACAGATATAATGAATGGTGGGATTCTCTGAATTCTCAAATAATATTATAATGCGATTCAAATAAGAATAGGAAAGCCAATGACCTCCATCTGTCAAATGTCGCTTGAAAAGTACGGTTTGCACAAAAATCTTGGGACCTTTTTTAGCACTCAGCTAATTCTAGACTTAAAACCAAACATTTGTAAACAAACAATAACAAATATTGATAATTAATATTGTTTAATATTTTTTTTCATTTATTGAGCTTTGCCTATGACTGGTTGATAACCAAATGTCACTTTAAGTTGCGTTCATAAACTCGTTTTAAAACTTTCGTTACCATAAAGGATGCATGTTCGAATATGACCAAGTTATAGTGCATCATTATTCATAACTACTCCGGCTGTAATGCAGAGATGAGCGGAATTGAAGAGCTAGATTCTGATTAAGTTTTTCTCACACAGTCTTAATAAATAAATATTATTAAAAATCGGTTGTTTTTTTTCCTCAGTCTTAGTAAATAAATTATATTAATAAATCTGATGTTTTTTCTCACTTAATGTAAGTAAATGAGTTTTATTAAATAGAAACTTTTTTTTTCTCACTCTACCTGTTTGGTTTGAATTGACAGCAATGACGTCAAAATATGGCGCCCAGTCGGTCCTATTCTTAGTTGAATCGCATTATACAAACTTGTAAAAGAAATTTGAAACCTAATTTAAAAACAAAAGGAAAGTGACAGATTTCAGTAGGTAAGTAATTTATCATATACTTCTGAAACACTAGCTTATTGTTGAAGTCGTTCAAAAAGCAAAAAATATTGAAACATACATGCATAACAAAATAGAAAAAAAAAAAATACATACCTCGTGAACTTAAATATAAGCGTTGCTCGTGCATAGGCGAACGAAAGGAAGGGAGCAAGGAAGAAAATAAGGAACCTTGCCTACACTACGTTATGCATAAAAAACACTAATATAATCATTTATATTAAAAAAGAACAGTGTGTGCATGTTAAAAAAAAATAATCACTCAAAAAGAAAATTCACTCAAAATGATCACTCATAGTTTTTTTACAAACTAAATATTATAATAACAATAACATTCCTCGTGTGTGTGTATGTGTTGTGTCTTAGCAACTAAACTAAATTGTAAATACGTAGAAGAGATTTGAACTGGACGAGTGACAATCGGCTTTATCTAAACTATTATTGCAATAGTGGAATAAAGACCCTGAGCGCCCGGCATAATATAATGCACATCCTACACTGGCAGTAAACGTTTACTAACTAGAAATCTAACCGAGTTCACCACCGCTATTCAAGTGGTATTGCCACAACAAGATATATCAAGTTGGCCAAAATTTTAAATTTTCTCCAATCGATTTTCTGTCTGATTCTGATTGCTGTAAGATTTAGATGCAATTGATTGAAAAAAAAAAAAAATTTTGTGCTAACTTGACGTGTCGTCGCTTTTGTTACATAGCAATAAGAGCTATATTTCTTCGACATGAGCAAAACCACTTGTCCAGGGGGGCAGGGCTCTTACTATCGACTTAAAATGATATTCAAATGCAAATTTCTAGTCGAGGGAAAAGTGATATAAAACATCACTTTCACTTCAACACCTAACGCAAATTACTTTTTAGCGCATTAATAGTAAGGCCCTAGGGTTGCCAGAAAGAAAACGGAATAACGCGATATATATACAAGAAAATAAAGTTCATTGTATATTTTCAAATTGTAACTAGATATGTTTGCGTATTCCAGTTTAATTTTTTTATTGTTGGCAACCCAGCTTTCTTAAATTTATCACTGACATTGGAATAATACTAGCGGGCCGGTTCACCGTCGCGAACGTACCAATCTGATCGGAGAATAATATAGTCTGCGGCGATCGGTTTTCACGTTATCGTATGTGTTTTGAGATATAAAGAGTTCCTTTTATATCTTGTTCAGTACTCGACTTGTTAGTGATGCATTGGCACTTTGTGAAAAACAGCTTGCTACCGAGTAAGCGTGGTCTCAAATATTACTTATCGATAACGCTTTTTTTATGGTTAGTCATTCAAAGGAGCTTCATACATCGTATTTTTTTCATTCATAAATACTTTTAGAACGTATACTAACATCCGTACCGTAAGATCAATACATTTTTAGAGATCCTTAGAAAATTATTGTAATCAAACCCGTGTATTTTTCACAACTTTATAGAATGATCAATAATCTTATAAAGCTTGCTCTTAAAGTGAAAAAAAAAATCTCTTTTAATAACAAATTTATAAAGATAACGATAACGTGTTTAAAACAATACGATTCATTGAGATTGTTTGTCATTGTGAGATTATTAAGACGTGAGAGAGTCTTTTCTGCCTCCTTAGCATGAGTACCACGATATGATAAAGATTTTTATCAACACTTAACCGTTAAGCCAGAAACATATTAACGTGTCGTTTCGTGGCGCGCCAGAAGCACATCGGTTTCATACATTTACTATGGTTAGAGACATATTTACGTGTAGTGTCGTGTAGACGCTCTAACCTCTCTATCTCTTTCTAACCCATGATAAATGTATGAAACCGATGCGCCACGTCACGCCACGACACGTTAATATGTTTCTGGCTTTTAACTCCATTATAGTTAGAGTTAGATGTCGATAAATCTCTTTAACATTACGCGTTTGAACGGTCATGCTAAAAGAGATGCGTGTAGAAAGTCTTTAGGGGGTGGGAAGTAGGATCTGGCGGGAAAAGAACAACCATTTAGACCGGAAATGGGGTATATTGGGACGCGGTAGGGGTGGGGGTATTATACGAGCGTGGCGAAGGCCTGCGAGGCGGAGTCTTGATGCGAGGAGGGCGGCGGGCGCCGCTTGCGGCCGTACTGCCCGATGAACGACCCGTCCTCGTTCATGCCCGCTACGGACGCAACACGACCACGTACAGGACATGCATGCACTCACAGACCCACATCTAACTATATGACGCAAGTGTGTGTACGTAGCGTGCCATAAATCGATATTTATTGAAGTGAGGCTGAAACGATACGAGCATCACACGCGACTATATATATATATGTACGTAAATAACCTAACATTAGGCGGTGCATAAGGCATAGGGGAACGGAGCAGTTCACGCAAAACTCAAATATAAGAAGTTTTACTTCAGATATGTGATGTGTTTTTTCCGTTATTATATATAGGTTTGGCAGGTATCAAAAATGTAGCGAGCTAACCCAGAAGGAACCTATTTAAATAAAACAAGTTTCAACGGGTTAGATGCACTGATTTATTTATTGACGTTTCGCAGCATTTTCAGGTATGCGTCGTCAGAATAATGATTTTTTATTTACTTAGAGCTACCTTCAAAAGACTTTTATTTAGCGTTCAGATATTTCATTAGAAGATTTTAAAATCTTTATTGTCTATGCATGAATTCATTAGTTAATTTAATTAATAAAGTAGTTACTTTATTTAATTCTTTTATACAATTTTGAGTTTATTTGACCCTAACTACCGTAAACTACCACCGGTTCCAAAATTGGGAGACCTTTCTGAGAAGAGCCGGCGAAACAAACTCAGAGAGGCTTTCTATCTCCCTCTTATGTTAAATCATGCAAACAAAAAAAAGAACTAACAGTATCTGTTGGTCCCGCAGTGTGTGCACGGGGTTGGGATTTTATCTGTTGTATAATGGGTTCCCAAGATGGGGATATATACCAACCATCTACCCTATTAAAATTTGGATATTTCTTAATTTCAATAGCTTCGCGTATCATTACAGGAATGAATCGTTGATCAGTTGCAAGGATCTGTGGTTTATCAAATCTAATGTAATGGTTTGGTCCCCCTAATGCATGTTCACACACTGCAGACTTATTTTCACGCCTATGTTTCATAAAAGAAACGTATTTACTATGGCTTTAAAAAGAGTCTAATTTTATGTATTCGGAAACACTAACGAAGGCGGGTATTTACACTCCAGCGCTGTATTTTAATGCTGCATGTCATTGCTACTTGCTATTGTACTTAAAGAATGACAATCGCCATTTCAAAAAAACCTTTGGTAGCTTTCCAATTACAGCATTATAGCGCATTATGCGGCATAATACTTAACGTTGAGTGTTCCAACTACAGCAACGCTTCGCACAATTGAGCACTCTCAAAAGTAATGCTTTCGTGTGATGCGTACAATCGTACCAACTCAGAGACAGAAAATTAACAAGTGTTTCTTCTTTAAGTTGGCATTGATCAAAATGTTTTATTTATATGTTATCGTTAGTAATATTATTTATTATTGAAAAATTATTAAAACCTTCGTTTCATCATAGTTTTTTTTTCAATAATCAAAGTTAATTCAAACTGTGATAAAATTAAATATAAATATGGATGAAGGTACAAACATTGACTTTTTTTACAACACTGAACTTAGCGCACTCTGCTGGTGCATTTGAAAACTAATAAACGTTCCAATTAAGCATCAGCATAATTCGGCATTGTGCGGCACTGAGTCGCATTATGCTCTGTAATTGGAAAGCAACCTTTATCTGTGACTTATCAAGCTGTTAAAATAATTTAATTCCTTCATTTAAAAAGGCAGATGCAGCGTCAAGATGGTTGGTGTGGCAACTGCTGCACCAACTATTTTCGCGTCTGACTTAACGTAAGGTAGGAAAGATCTATTTACCTACCTAGCTATTCAAAAAATAATTGCAACGCGGTGGTGAGCCCTATGATTTTTTATCACTCCTGGGTACTCAATATATGACAAGCTCGGTTTACACAATTGCGTCGTCCATTTCGATGTAGGTCTGTGCATGCGCCAAACAAACGCACACTATCAACAGCACGTGCATTCATTATATAACGCTCACAAATATTTAAGAAAAAAAACGAGAAAAACTTTATAGTGAAGCTGGCACTTCTGATGACTGTTCGTATTTGCTATTTGTAATATGACAGCAGTCTCTTTTTAATATCTTAAAGAGCATGAAATGAATACTCTCGTTTCAAATTTACAAATAGCAAATATGAATAGTATTCGTATTTGCTATTTGTAATATGGCAGCAGACTCCTTTTAATATCTTAAAGAGCATGAAATGAATATTTTGTTTCAAATTTACAAATAGCAAATATGAATAGCCGTGAAGTGCTAGCATTACAGAGAAGGCGAAAACCCAAATATTTCACAAAACTTTAATTGAACTCTATACAATACGCAAGCGGTGTATTTTATAGTTAACTTTGCTAAAATGTCACAGCTGTCACAAAATATTTGAACATTTGGCCGTAAGCCGTCATGATTATGAACCTCGGTTACAGGCTCTAGATTTTACTATACCTTACTTTTTAAGAGTGATTTGATTGACCTAAGGCACATTTGATTTAAAGATTAATTTTTAGACACGTCCTGTTAAATCAAATTCACCCATATTGATTGCATGTAATGAATTTATTTTTCGTTTTAATGTAAGGTGCAAATCATACGGCTTTCTGAATACAGTGAACAACTAAAATCAATCTTTTATGTAATGCGTAACGATATTAAAACCCCTAGATACACCACGGGCGCTTAGTTTCCCAATCAGTTCATAATTTAATCACGCGCGGACCGTTCAAGACTCCATATCAACGATATTAAATACCTTTGATACACCAACACGAACAAAATCGTGGCCGAAACCTGTCCAAAAGGTATATTGGACGATCCACGGAGCTCCGTAAGATGATCGCGTAGTCAAAAACAGCCGCTAAACTCCGTGAAAAAAAAAACTTCGGGTACGTAGAGTGCCGTTTTTCGATAGGTATCCACAATGTTTTTAATATAAGCTATTTACGGGATTGTTACCATGTACCTTGTTTTTAGCGAGTTGGTAGACCGATATGTCTGCCAATAACAGCCTACCCGCAATTACTTCAGTTACTCCGTGATCATGGCGCTTGCAACAGTGCCGAAATATCGGAAACTCGCTAAAAACAAGGTACATGGTAACAATCCCGTAAATAACTTATATATTACTATAATGTTAGTGACCATAAAAATTTAAAACAATATATATAATGTTTGTTAATTTATTCATTTGATACTTTTATTTTTATAATACTTACTACAAACTGATTTAATAGAATAGATATTATTTGTAATATGCAAATGCATTTGACGAGCTTGCATTTCGAACAGTCATTACTCTTTTGAGGTATGCGTTTAAATTAAGACCTTATATACTGTGTATTAGTGGTGACTTAGGCCCGTATTATAGAAAGAATCTCAGCGATTGATCTAGTCTTGAGCATAGTTAGAAAAGGATGTCGCTAAATATAGCACATAGCCGCCATCCCTTTCTAACTGTACTCAAGTATAGATCAACACTTAGTTGTTATTCTGTAATACGGGTCTCAGAATGTTGAAATAATGCCTTTTATTGTGTTTTGCTACGCGATCATCCCACGGCGCTCCGTGGGCTGTCCTTTGCACCTTTTAGACAAGTGTCGGCCACGATTTTGTATCTAAAGTTTTTAATATCGTTTGTAATATTATATATCTTTTAGTTATTTTTGAGAAATTTCTAAAACAAGCTTTACTCACATTGTTAACAATAAACATACGCATTACATAAAAGAATTTCGTTCTTTTAATTTTTCAACATTAAAAATAATAGAACGAATGAAAGTAAATAGAAGTAATAAAAATTTAACACTAAATCAAGAAAAATAATTGCAAAACAATGAACACTACGTCTCAGAATGCAAAAATAGAAAATATGCTAGCATTCCAACAATCGCAACGAAAGTAGCTGTTCTCCTTGGACTTTAGTTCTTGTCATAAAGGAATAGAGTCCAGATCGTCGTGATAAGCAAACGAGTACGTACCAGTTTCACCTTCCCCGTACTCCGCCATCGAGTCGGTGTCGCTCTCGGGGCCGGGTTTGGTGCCGCTGCTCATGGAGTGCCGTGATTTGTTGTCCAACCTGACACAAGCATTAAAATAACGTTTAAGACTTGTTATCCAACCTGACACAATCATTATGATAACGTTGAAGAGTAAGCACACATTGAGCCACAAATCACGGCCACTAATGGCTCAATCAAGCCAGCAGACGCAGCCACTAATCGAAGCTGCTAGTAGTCGCCACAGAGCCACCATTGGCTGCCACAGAGCTAGTGGCTTCGATTAGTGGTTGCGTCTAGTGGCTTGACTGAGTCACTAGTGGCCGCGATTAGTGGTCAATCAAATTCAAAGTTAATGTGCGCTTGATCTTCCCGTTGTATTTATAAACAAGAATTGGACATCACTTTGCTTAAGTAATTGCTTGAACAACATTTTTCATTTCATAGTTAAGAAATATAACACTGTAAGAACTTTCAAAATTAAGAATTCTTAGTCAAATAATCTATCATTACTCAGCTTTCCTACTTAAGAACTTGGTTATATTAGTGATTTATTATATATTAGTATTTATAAAATTTAAATTTATTTTGAAGAATTCTAGTGTACAAATCAATGTACTTTATAAATAAATTTGATTTGATTAGTAATTAAATTAGGTAAATATAAAAGGGAAGCTACGGTACGCTCTTACTTGCGTTAAATAAAATACATGGTCTGACTCGACTTTACTTCAAAAGTTAGCAAATAGGCCATCTAAACTAGGACACAGTATCACAACTCACGGGTGCGTGTACTCGTGGAAGCCGGCGTCGCGGTGCTGATGCCTCATCTCCCGGTGGTGCGCGTGTACATATAGTATCACAACTCACGGGTGCGTGTACTCGTGGAAGCCGGCGTCGCGGTGCTGATGCCTGCCGCAGGCCATCTCCCGGTGGTGCGCGTGTACATATAGTATCACAACTCACGGGTGCGTGTACTCGTGGAAGCCGGCGTCGCGGTGCTGATGCCTCATCTCCCGGTGGTGCGCGTGTACATATAGTATCACAACTCACGGGTGCGTGTACTCGTGGAAGCCGGCGTCGCGGTGCTGATGCCTCATCTCCCGGTGGTGCGCGTGTACATATAGTATCACAACTCACGGGTGCGTGTACTCGTGGAAGCCGGCGTCGCGGTGCTGATGCCTGCCGCAGGCCATCTCCCGGTGGTGCGCGTGTACATATAGTATCACAACTCACGGGTGCGTGTACTCGTGGAAGCCGGCGTCGCGGTGCTGATGCCTGCCGCAGGCCATCTCCCGGTGGTGCGCGTGTACATATAGTATCACAACTCACGGGTGCGTGTACTCGTGGAAGCCGGCGTCGCGGTGCTGATGCCTCATCTCCCGGTGGTGCGCGTGTACATATAGTATCACAACTCACGGGTGCGTGTACTCGTGGAAGCCGGCGTCGCGGTGCTGATGCCTGCCGCAGGCCATCTCCCGGTGGTGCGCGTGTACATATAGTATCACAACTCACGGGTGCGTGTACTCGTGGAAGCCGGCGTCGCGGTGCTGATGCCTGCCGCAGGCCATCTCCCGGTGGTGCGCGTGTACATATAGTATCACAACTCACGGGTGCGTGTACTCGTGGAAGCCGGCGTCGCGGTGCTGATGCCTGCCGCAGGCCATCTCCCGGTGGTGCGCGTGTACATATAGTATCACAACTCACGGGTGCGTGTACTCGTGGAAGCCGGCGTCGCGGTGCTGATGCCTCATCTCCCGGTGGTGCGCGTGTACATATAGTATCACAACTCACGGGTGCGTGTACTCGTGGAAGCCGGCGTCGCGGTGCTGATGCCTGCCGCAGGCCATCTCCCGGTGGTGCGCGTGTACATATAGTATCACAACTCACGGGTGCGTGTACTCGTGGAAGCCGGCGTCGCGGTGCTGATGCCTGCCGCAGGCCATCTCCCGGTGGTGCGCGTGTACATATAGTATCACAACTCACGGGTGCGTGTACTCGTGGAAGCCGGCGTCGCGGTGCTGATGCCTCATCTCCCGGTGGTGCGCGTGTACATATAGTATCACAACTCACGGGTGCGTGTACTCGTGGAAGCCGGCGTCGCGGTGCTGATGCCTCATCTCCCGGTGGTGCGCGTGTACATATAGTATCACAACTCACGGGTGCGTGTACTCGTGGAAGCCGGCGTCGCGGTGCTGATGCCTGCCGCAGGCCATCTCCCGGTGGTGCGCGTGTACATATAGTATCACAACTCACGGGTGCGTGTACTCGTGGAAGCCGGCGTCGCGGTGCTGATGCCTGCCGCAGGCCATCTCCCGGTGGTGCGCGTGTACATATAGTATCACAACTCACGGGTGCGTGTACTCGTGGAAGCCGGCGTCGCGGTGCTGATGCCTGCCGCAGGCCATCTCCCGGTGGTGCGCGTGTACATATAGTATCACAACTCACGGGTGCGTGTACTCGTGGAAGCCGGCGTCGCGGTGCTGATGCCTCATCTCCCGGTGGTGCGCGTGTACATATAGTATCACAACTCACGGGTGCGTGTACTCGTGGAAGCCGGCGTCGCGGTGCTGATGCCTCATCTCCCGGTGGTGCGCGTGTACATATAGTATCACAACTCACGGGTGCGTGTACTCGTGGAAGCCGGCGTCGCGGTGCTGATGCCTGCCGCAGGCCATCTCCCGGTGGTGCGCGTGTACATATAGTATCACAACTCACGGGTGCGTGTACTCGTGGAAGCCGGCGTCGCGGTGCTGATGCCTCATCTCCCGGTGGTGCGCGTGTACATATAGTATCACAACTCACGGGTGCGTGTACTCGTGGAAGCCGGCGTCGCGGTGCTGATGCCTGCCGCAGGCCATCTCCCGGTGGTGCGCGTGTACATATAGTATCACAACTCACGGGTGCGTGTACTCGTGGAAGCCGGCGTCGCGGTGCTGATGCCTGCCGCAGGCCATCTCCCGGTGGTGCGCGTGTACATATAGTATCACAACTCACGGGTGCGTGTACTCGTGGAAGCCGGCGTCGCGGTGCTGATGCCTGCCGCAGGCCATCTCCCGGTGGTGCGCGTGTACATATAGTATCACAACTCACGGGTGCGTGTACTCGTGGAAGCCGGCGTCGCGGTGCTGATGCCTCATCTCCCGGTGGTGCGCGTGTACATATAGTATCACAACTCACGGGTGCGTGTACTCGTGGAAGCCGGCGTCGCGGTGCTGATGCCTGCCGCAGGCCATCTCCCGGTGGTGCGCGTGTACATATAGTATCACAACTCACGGGTGCGTGTACTCGTGGAAGCCGGCGTCGCGGTGCTGATGCCTCATCTCCCGGTGGTGCGCGTGTACATATAGTATCACAACTCACGGGTGCGTGTACTCGTGGAAGCCGGCGTCGCGGTGCTGATGCCTGCCGCAGGCCATCTCCCGGTGGTGCGCGTGTACATATAGTATCACAACTCACGGGTGCGTGTACTCGTGGAAGCCGGCGTCGCGGTGCTGATGCCTGCCGCAGGCCATCTCCCGGTGGTGCGCGTGTACATATAGTATCACAACTCACGGGTGCGTGTACTCGTGGAAGCCGGCGTCGCGGTGCTGATGCCTGCCGCAGGCCATCTCCCGGTGGTGCGCGTGTACATATAGTATCACAACTCACGGGTGCGTGTACTCGTGGAAGCCGGCGTCGCGGTGCTGATGCCTCATCTCCCGGTGGTGCGCGTGTACATATAGTATCACAACTCACGGGTGCGTGTACTCGTGGAAGCCGGCGTCGCGGTGCTGATGCCTCATCTCCCGGTGGTGCGCGTGTACATATAGTATCACAACTCACGGGTGCGTGTACTCGTGGAAGCCGGCGTCGCGGTGCTGATGCCTGCCGCAGGCCATCTCCCGGTGGTGCGCGTGTACATATAGTATCACAACTCACGGGTGCGTGTACTCGTGGAAGCCGGCGTCGCGGTGCTGATGCCTGCCGCAGGCCATCTCCCGGTGGTGCGCGTGTACATATAGTATCACAACTCACGGGTGCGTGTACTCGTGGAAGCCGGCGTCGCGGTGCTGATGCCTCATCTCCCGGTGGTGCGCGTGTACATATAGTATCACAACTCACGGGTGCGTGTACTCGTGGAAGCCGGCGTCGCGGTGCTGATGCCTCATCTCCCGGTGGTGCGCGTGTACATATAGTATCACAACTCACGGGTGCGTGTACTCGTGGAAGCCGGCGTCGCGGTGCTGATGCCTGCCGCAGGCCATCTCCCGGTGGTGCGCGTGTACATATAGTATCACAACTCACGGGTGCGTGTACTCGTGGAAGCCGGCGTCGCGGTGCTGATGCCTGCCGCAGGCCATCTCCCGGTGGTGCGCGTGTACATATAGTATCACAACTCACGGGTGCGTGTACTCGTGGAAGCCGGCGTCGCGGTGCTGATGCCTGCCGCAGGCCATCTCCCGGTGGTGCGCGTGTACATATAGTATCACAACTCACGGGTGCGTGTACTCGTGGAAGCCGGCGTCGCGGTGCTGATGCCTCATCTCCCGGTGGTGCGCGTGTACATATAGTATCACAACTCACGGGTGCGTGTACTCGTGGAAGCCGGCGTCGCGGTGCTGATGCCTCATCTCCCGGTGGTGCGCGTGTACATATAGTATCACAACTCACGGGTGCGTGTACTCGTGGAAGCCGGCGTCGCGGTGCTGATGCCTGCCGCAGGCCATCTCCCGGTGGTGCGCGTGTACATATAGTATCACAACTCACGGGTGCGTGTACTCGTGGAAGCCGGCGTCGCGGTGCTGATGCCTCATCTCCCGGTGGTGCGCGTGTACATATAGTATCACAACTCACGGGTGCGTGTACTCGTGGAAGCCGGCGTCGCGGTGCTGATGCCTCATCTCCCGGTGGTGCGCGTGTACATATAGTATCACAACTCACGGGTGCGTGTACTCGTGGAAGCCGGCGTCGCGGTGCTGATGCCTGCCGCAGGCCATCTCCCGGTGGTGCGCGTGTACATATAGTATCACAACTCACGGGTGCGTGTACTCGTGGAAGCCGGCGTCGCGGTGCTGATGCCTCATCTCCCGGTGGTGCGCGTGTACATATAGTATCACAACTCACGGGTGCGTGTACTCGTGGAAGCCGGCGTCGCGGTGCTGATGCCTCATCTCCCGGTGGTGCGCGTGTACATATAGTATCACAACTCACGGGTGCGTGTACTCGTGGAAGCCGGCGTCGCGGTGCTGATGCCTGCCGCAGGCCATCTCCCGGTGGTGCGCGTGTACATATAGTATCACAACTCACGGGTGCGTGTACTCGTGGAAGCCGGCGTCGCGGTGCTGATGCCTCATCTCCCGGTGGTGCGCGTGTACATATAGTATCACAACTCACGGGTGCGTGTACTCGTGGAAGCCGGCGTCGCGGTGCTGATGCCTGCCGCAGGCCATCTCCCGGTGGTGCGCGTGTACATATAGTATCACAACTCACGGGTGCGTGTACTCGTGGAAGCCGGCGTCGCGGTGCTGATGCCTGCCGCAGGCCATCTCCCGGTGGTGCGCGTGTACATATAGTATCACAACTCACGGGTGCGTGTACTCGTGGAAGCCGGCGTCGCGGTGCTGATGCCTGCCGCAGGCCATCTCCCGGTGGTGCGCGTGTACATATAGTATCACAACTCACGGGTGCGTGTACTCGTGGAAGCCGGCGTCGCGGTGCTGATGCCTCATCTCCCGGTGGTGCGCGTGTACATATAGTATCACAACTCACGGGTGCGTGTACTCGTGGAAGCCGGCGTCGCGGTGCTGATGCCTGCCGCAGGCCATCTCCCGGTGGTGCGCGTGTACATATAGTATCACAACTCACGGGTGCGTGTACTCGTGGAAGCCGGCGTCGCGGTGCTGATGCCTCATCTCCCGGTGGTGCGCGTGTACATATAGTATCACAACTCACGGGTGCGTGTACTCGTGGAAGCCGGCGTCGCGGTGCTGATGCCTGCCGCAGGCCATCTCCCGGTGGTGCGCGTGTACATATAGTATCACAACTCACGGGTGCGTGTACTCGTGGAAGCCGGCGTCGCGGTGCTGATGCCTGCCGCAGGCCATCTCCCGGTGGTGCGCGTGTACATATAGTATCACAACTCACGGGTGCGTGTACTCGTGGAAGCCGGCGTCGCGGTGCTGATGCCTGCCGCAGGCCATCTCCCGGTGGTGCGCGTGTACATATAGTATCACAACTCACGGGTGCGTGTACTCGTGGAAGCCGGCGTCGCGGTGCTGATGCCTCATCTCCCGGTGGTGCGCGTGTACATATAGTATCACAACTCACGGGTGCGTGTACTCGTGGAAGCCGGCGTCGCGGTGCTGATGCCTCATCTCCCGGTGGTGCGCGTGTACATATAGTATCACAACTCACGGGTGCGTGTACTCGTGGAAGCCGGCGTCGCGGTGCTGATGCCTGCCGCAGGCCATCTCCCGGTGGTGCGCGTGTACATATAGTATCACAACTCACGGGTGCGTGTACTCGTGGAAGCCGGCGTCGCGGTGCTGATGCCTGCCGCAGGCCATCTCCCGGTGGTGCGCGTGTACATATAGTATCACAACTCACGGGTGCGTGTACTCGTGGAAGCCGGCGTCGCGGTGCTGATGCCTGCCGCAGGCCATCTCCCGGTGGTGCGCGTGTACATATAGTATCACAACTCACGGGTGCGTGTACTCGTGGAAGCCGGCGTCGCGGTGCTGATGCCTGCCGCAGGCCATCTCCCGGTGGTGCGCGTGTACATATAGTATCACAACTCACGGGTGCGTGTACTCGTGGAAGCCGGCGTCGCGGTGCTGATGCCTGCCGCAGGCCATCTCCCGGTGGTGCGCGTGTACATATAGTATCACAACTCACGGGTGCGTGTACTCGTGGAAGCCGGCGTCGCGGTGCTGATGCCTCATCTCCCGGTGGTGCGCGTGTACATATAGTATCACAACTCACGGGTGCGTGTACTCGTGGAAGCCGGCGTCGCGGTGCTGATGCCTGCCGCAGGCCATCTCCCGGTGGTGCGCGTGTACATATAGTATCACAACTCACGGGTGCGTGTACTCGTGGAAGCCGGCGTCGCGGTGCTGATGCCTGCCGCAGGCCATCTCCCGGTGGTGCGCGTGTACATATAGTATCACAACTCACGGGTGCGTGTACTCGTGGAAGCCGGCGTCGCGGTGCTGATGCCTCATCTCCCGGTGGTGCGCGTGTACATATAGTATCACAACTCACGGGTGCGTGTACTCGTGGAAGCCGGCGTCGCGGTGCTGATGCCTCATCTCCCGGTGGTGCGCGTGTACATATAGTATCACAACTCACGGGTGCGTGTACTCGTGGAAGCCGGCGTCGCGGTGCTGATGCCTGCCGCAGGCCATCTCCCGGTGGTGCGCGTGTACATATAGTATCACAACTCACGGGTGCGTGTACTCGTGGAAGCCGGCGTCGCGGTGCTGATGCCTGCCGCAGGCCATCTCCCGGTGGTGCGCGTGTACATATAGTATCACAACTCACGGGTGCGTGTACTCGTGGAAGCCGGCGTCGCGGTGCTGATGCCTGCCGCAGGCCATCTCCCGGTGGTGCGCGTGTACATATAGTATCACAACTCACGGGTGCGTGTACTCGTGGAAGCCGGCGTCGCGGTGCTGATGCCTCATCTCCCGGTGGTGCGCGTGTACATATAGTATCACAACTCACGGGTGCGTGTACTCGTGGAAGCCGGCGTCGCGGTGCTGATGCCTGCCGCAGGCCATCTCCCGGTGGTGCGCGTGTACATATAGTATCACAACTCACGGGTGCGTGTACTCGTGGAAGCCGGGCGTCGCGGTGCTGATGCCTCATCTCCCGGTGGTGCGCGTGTACATATAGTATCACAACTCACGGGTGCGTGTACTCGTGGAAGCCGGCGTCGCGGTGCTGATGCCTGCCGCAGCCATCTCCCGGTGGTGCGCGTGTACATATAGTATCACAACTCACGGGTGCGTGTACTCGTGGAAGCCGGCGTCGCGGTGCTGATGCCTGCCGCAGGCCATCTCCCGGTGGTGCGCGTGTACATATAGTATCACAACTCACGGGTGCGTGTACTCGTGGAAGCCGGCGTCGCGGTGCTGATGCCTGGCATCTCCCGGTGGTGCGCGTGTACATATAGTATCACAACTCACGGGTGCGTGTACTCGTGGAAGCCGGCGTCGCGGTGCTGATGCCTGCCCAGGCCATCTCCCGTGGTGCGCGTTGTACATATAGTATCACAACTCACGGGTGCGTGTACTCGTGGAAGCCGGCGTCGCGGTGCTGATGCCTGCCGCAGGCCATCTCCCGGTGGTGCGCGTGTACATATAGTATCACAACTCACGGGTGCGTGTACTCGTGGAAGCCGGCGTCGCGGTGCTGATGCCTGCCGCAGGCCATCTCCCGGTGGTGCGCGTGTACATATAGTATCACAACTCACGGGTGCGTGTACTCGTGGAAGCCGGCGTCGCGGTGCTGATGCCTCATCTCCCGGTGGTGCGCGTGTACATATAGTATCACAACTCACGGGTGCGTGTACTCGTGGAAGCCGGCGTCGCGGTGCTGATGCCTCATCTCCCGGTGGTGCGCGTGTACATATAGTATCACAACTCACGGGTGCGTGTACTCGTGGAAGCCGGCGTCGCGGTGCTGATGCCTGCCGCAGGCCATCTCCCGGTGGTGCGCGTGTACATATAGTATCACAACTCACGGGTGCGTGTACTCGTGGAAGCCGGCGTCGCGGTGCTGATGCCTGCCGCAGGCCATCTCCCGGTCGTGCACGTCGTACTTGCCGCCCCGGTTGCGCCGCACCACGCATACTAGCACGAGCACCAGCACGAGGAAGGCGAGCGCCACCATGACGCCGATGAACCACCCGGCGGTGGCCATCTTGTCGTCGCGCATTATCACCGGCCCGTCTGCGGACGAGGACGATGTCGATCATCAAAGATTCGCAGTCAAAAGAACGCTCCAAATTTAAAACTGACAAAAGCAGGATTATGAAATATAAAAACAAACCTTCTACCTTGTAACACTTTGTCATCTTTGCCTAGTCTATTTGAAAAACATCGTGTGTAACAAACAAACACAGATATTTTTTCTTATTTACACTAATTTCGAATCCCCAAACCTAGCTGGTGAAAAAAACGACGGGTTGCACTCCGGGAGTGCCGGCAGAAGTGAAAACTTGAATATTAACGTTGTGAATTTTTTATATTTTGGAATACTTAAGGAATAATTTTGCACGAATTGCTTTAATTTATTGTAAACCACAAGTGGTATACTACAATGAACTTTATTTTCATGTGAGAGAAAAATAAATAAATGATTGAATGATTGATTGATTAATTAGCAGTATAAAAGTACTTTCATTTATGTAGTAAAATACAATATTGCGCTATCGTAAACAAACATGACAATTTATATTACATTAAAAAGTTTATCTCTCAGAAAAATCAACTTACATGAATCACATTTAAGCACACCTAGCGATATCTATTGTAAAAAAAAAGCATTTTCTTCGCAATAAAGCTGCCACCTGGGCGTCCTAATTAGAGACTTATGATTATAATATGATAAAATAAAATATTACTACGTTTCATCCAATATATTGAAAATCAACAACCTTTCCAATTTTATTATTTTCGTCTTATAAATTTTCGATTAGGTCACGAGTCCGGACGTGATCAGGCCACGTGTCCTGACGCGCTATTAATATTTTTTACCCATTACAAAAAAATTGTACAAAAGTTTTCACTTCAAAAATTATATTAATAAGTCAAACCAATTAAACAAGATAAACAAAGTCTCGTATTTTAATACCCCTTCTTATATGACAGTCCCATAAAAAGTATTATCTTATAGAAGTCAAAATTTATAACGATTATATAGTAATGGAATACATTATTATTTATATGACTTGTAAAAGGGTTGAGGTTTCGATTAGTAATTGTAAGTATGTTATTCTTAAAATTGTTATATAGTTTTATTGAAAAAATATAATCAGCTAAATAATGCGAATTAGACTTCTTTGCATAATTGTAAATTATAAGAAATGGAGTTGAAAAGTGAAAAAAGTTCCAGTGGTGCCTTACAATCAAAAATACGTACGGAAAATTTAATAAAACTGCCTACATAAACCTACAACTGTCAATGATAACAGAACTGTTTTAAAGTACAAGCAACTGAACGTGCAAATAGTTCCGTACAATTTTTTACATTAGAAAGTTGGGATCATGGCTGAAGAAATAAAGCTAACGTGATACCTTATAAATAATATAATTTAACGCCTTTGGCTACCAAAATAATCAAAACACACATTGAAGAATAACACTTTCTGAAATTACAATGCATGCAATGATTTTGAAACAAATACCTCGTATTTGTTTCTTAGGTTTTCACGCACATCACTCATTAAATAAAACAAGTTTCAACGGGTTAGATGTACTGATTTTATTTATTTATTGACATTTCGCAGCCTTTTCAGGCCTGCGACGTCCGAATAATGATTTTTTTTGAACTACCTTCGAAAGACTTTTATTGAGCGCTCGGATATTTCATTGGAAGATTTTTAAAACTTTATTGTTTATGTATGAATTTATTAGCTAATTAAATTAGTAAAGTACTGAGTTTATTTATTTGACCCTAACTACCGTAAACTACTACCGGTTCCAAAATTGAGAGACCTTTCTGAGAAGAACCGGCGAAATAAACTCATGAGAGGCTTTCTATCTCATTCTTATGTTAAATCATGCAAACAAAAAGAATTAATAGTATCTGTTGGTCTTGCAGTGTGTGCTCGGGGTTGTGATTATCTGTTGTATAATGGGTTCCCAAGCTGGTGGTAAATACCAACCAACTGCCCTATTGAAATTTGGATATTTCTTAATCTCAATAGCTTCGCGTATCATCCTAGGAATGAATCGTTGTTCAGTTAGATCTGTGGTTTGTCAAATCTAATGTAATGGTTTGGTCCTTCTAATGCATGTTCTCACACTGCAGACTTGTTTTCGCGCCTATGTTTCGTATCTGCGATATGTTCTTTAACCCGAGTCCCTATACTCCTCTTTGTTTGCCCGATGTAGGAGAGGCCACAGTCGCATTCAAGTCTGTAGGTACCAGCAACTTGAAAGGGTATATTGCACTTGACAGTTCGTAGAAACTGGTTGATCTTCTTTGGCGGCTTGAAGTAAGTATTGATCGAAGCACGCTTCAGAATCCTCCCAATCTTGTCAGTGACCACTTTCATGTAAGGTAGTACAGCAGGTTGTCTGTCGACTGTGCTAGGTTTGGAGCGATTGTGACGGCGATGTGGTACCTTCAGATTATTATCCTTCAATACTTGCTCGACATGCTGAAGTTCAGCTGCCAGGTGTTGAATAAATAAATAAAATCAGTACATCTAACCCTTTGAAACTTGTTTTACAAATACATCGACTTCTCCATCTATTAGAAAATCATTTTTAAAGAATCACACGCAGAGACATGAAACCATGGGCGAAAAATTCACACTCAATGCATTTAAAAAAAAAGCCTCATTTTGAATTATTTAAATTAAATAGTATAAATTATTTGAATAGTAAAAAGTGACAGACAAGCCAAGTCACAGATTAACCACAGAATAATAATCAAATTATACTGGGTCACTATGGCAAATGATATATATATACTTAAACAATTTTACACTTAAGCAATATGTATGTATTTATGTGATTATAATTCTATTCGTGTTATTCTTTAAATTTATTTGTATACCGAAACACCGTGCACCATACAGGCCCTGTCGGAATACCAGCGTTGTCGTGACACGTTTAGTTACATGTCACGGCAGCGTTATGCTAAGGCGGGGTAATGATTGACCAATATTATAACTGTTTGTATTTGTTTCTTAGGTTTTCACGCACATCACTCATTAAATAAAACTAGTTTTTACGGGTTAATGCACGAAACTTTATTTATTTATTGACGTTTCGCAGCCTTTTCAGGTCTGCATCGTCAGAATAATGATTTTTTATTTAAAATTGTCGAGCTACCTTCGAAAGACTTATATTGAGCGTTCGGTTATTTCATTGGAAGATTTTTAAAATTTTATTGTCTATGTATGAATTTATTATTTAATTTACTTAATAAAGTATTTTATTTAAAATACTTTATTAAGTAAATAAAGTATTTTAAATAAAATACTTTAATATAAGTATTTTTTTGCGAAACGTCAATAAATAAATAAAGTTTCGTGCATTAACCCATAAAACCTAGTTTTATTTATAACTGTTTGGTTTATCAATGTTTGTGATGCTTTCATTATTTATAAATGTTATTAGCAGTTTATATTATTATATGTTAGTGTGTTTTTATTGGTCAATAAAATTGTTCTCTCTCTCTACCTCTCCATAATATAATTTGTAAAATCAAAGAAAATATGAACCTATGCATTCATAAATAAGAACATTTCTAAATCTATACTTAGATTTTATTGTTTAAAAATCAAATTTTAATAGGGATGATATTTATTTATTGAAATAAGACAACAATTAACTTAAAAAATATACAATAACAGTTTAACTTAAACATATTGAACAAATTAGATCTTCTTTTCCAAGAAACCGAACCAATTCCATGAAAATGACCCGTCTGGCAGATCTGGAAAAAAAAGTGTTTTATTTTGAACCTCCAAATTTATTAAGACTGAGAAAACTAAGTACAAAATATAACCTCTATAAATGTTTGTTTCTCATCAACACCTTAATGGCCTGCGCAAACGAAGGACTTTTGTCCGCGGAGTATTAAAGTCCCAAAATCTTAAAAAAAATGTTGCCCGAAAATTAAGAAGCACAGGCTATGGAAGTAAATATTCTCAAATTTGTTGTGATGTTATTAACATTAAGTTAAAGAAAAAGATAAGACTTTTTAAAACGGAATACTGGTTCCATCTCTTTAAATCGGAGCGAGCATGCCGATCGCTCGCATGCCACGCAGAGTTATAGTAGGGGAGCCCAAGCGTGGATTTTTGAATTTACTCGAGCGCGGCAGATTAACATACCTTGGACCTCGTGAAATACTCCCACCATACCTGCGCGCTCAACGTAGGCCCGAAAGTATAGGGCGGCAAAAAAAAAATGTCAACACACGGCCATCCATGGCTTTCGGTCGCGTCCAAAATGTCAGTCTTTTAAATAGGGATGATGACTAATTTTTTTTCTTCGTTTATCAGGTAGATTATCAAAAAGTATTGGACACGTATTTTTTCTTTTTTCACATAATATAAACATTCCAGAGATATATTGATTTGAAAAGTCGCATGACGTCACGTTTGAGTACAATTATAAGGGAAAATTCACTCAAAAGTGACGTCACCAGCCCCTACTCCCAAACTTTGACGCGCTATAACTTTGTCATTTTTTGGTTGATTGCCCAAAGAAAAAATACGTGTCCATTATTTTTTGATCATCTAACTGACGGACTAAATAGAATTTCGTTTACTGTACCCCGTCATCACCCCTATTGAATCTACAGGAGGGTGCACGACTTCACGTAACGGTTCTGAGGTCGGAAAAAATATTAATCTGCGGGTTTGCATGGTGTAGCCGTACGAATGGGTAGAATATAGAAAAATAATTCGAGCGCGTCAGATATTGAGAAAGGATGTTACGTGAACCCTCCAAAAGCTCCTCTTCAAAAGACTGACGATTTGGACGCGACCAAAAGTCATGGCCATTTATTGATTTTTATTTTTTTGCTTTGAGAGGGCTCAGCTGTGGTGAGAGTATTTCACAAGGTGCAACGTTGCCCTCTTATGTTAATCTGCCACGCTCGAGTGCATCCAAAAATCCACGCTTGGGCTCCCCTACAATAAAGTTAGCTGTGCGCGTTGCTGTGCCAACATGAGTTCTATTTTTTTCGGGGACACCGCGTAATTTTGTTCATTCCGGCCTCTCGGAGCCCGCTGTTGTTTGAGGAACTGCTTGTATGAGGTACTTAAATCCTGTGTGCTTTACTCAATGCAGTTGTAGCGTTCTATTTTGGCGGACAAAGAAGTACGCGAATACGTCGTCTGCGCAGGCGTTAAAGAGTGTCAGTAATTTTAATAAATGTGACTTGGCTGTTTCGTTACTACAAGAACTATTGTATAACTGAAAAGTAATGAACAGAGGATAACATTTTTACCTTACGCTCATGTGAATGTAGCGAATTGGCCAAGCCACATTCTTCGACTAAGGGGCCGTTCAAGTATTACGTAAGCAGATTTATTACAATTATTTACCCCCTCCTCCCCCTTGTCAGCAAAAATAAGCAAGCTCTTTCCCCTCCCCCCCATCCTTACGTAAACATTGGTACCTGTATGCATTTTTCCTTTAATGTATTCTGTTTTTTATTGATTCATGAGCTTTCATGAGCAGCAGCAGTATTTAAAAAGGCTTAATCGGTGATGCTGACGTAATCACCATCTCGACCCCCCACCCCCCATGTCATCAAAAATAAGCAAAGCAAAGACCACCCTGCCCCCCTGTAGTGCTTACGTAATACTTGAACAGCCCCTAAGGGGTAGAGTTTGTGAAGTTTCGCCTTGTAGAGTTAGGGCGAGTAAAGTTAGAAACTTGGCTCTACTATCAGTAACTTTATGACAATGCGAGGCATATGGTCTCGTCTTGGCAACATTTCACACGGAATTTAATTAATACTGAAATAAGGACTAGTTCCAAATCTCGTATATGCCCAAACTAATTTATTAACTAAATTTTAATTGCATGAAAATAAACTATGCCTGACAGCAGTCAATCTAGCGGAATGGGATAGTCCAGAGTCCAAAGGGGGCGATCGAAACAAGATAGTGAATAAAGCGCGGGATTTCCCCAAGCATAGTTAGTGCGTGCCTCGTTAGCAATGAATGAGGCGAGGCAACTTTTACACCACACAAATAAAAGTATTTTACGGTTAAATAGTTGCCGTAAAAATATCACCGGTGCCGATATATCAGCCAACCCAAAGTATCGTCGATATATCGATATCGGATGCATCACATAATTTCACTTATACCTATAAGACACATGGGCAAAATAAAAAAAAAATGGAAATGTACTTACGTTTTCAAAATAGTTGATGAAGATCCCATTGTGACATATTTTAAAAACACAATATTTACTTTTTGTATTGCTGCTACGTTTATGAGTTGAATTACTTTATAAATGATCTTTACATGCACCACTTACAATGAACGACCATCATTTCTTCTTTACACCGGTAGAAAATAAAGAAATAAACAATATAATAAATAACGTTATAAGTATAACATCTTTTAGAACAGACGAAATACCTCCTACCCTGGTTAAGTTGTATTGGCAGTTCTATATACTATGCTGGTAAACCAATCCTTTTAGGTAGTCATCTTCGCTCAGTCTTTAAAAAAAATGAGAAATAAGTGCCATACAGCAAATTGAGACTGTTTTAAATGGCCCGCATACTGTGACATTATCATGTACCCATGTACAAATTTATATTCATATACCCAAATATAATTATAAAGAACATAGAAATATCTACAACATTCAAAAATCAACTAAAAACGTAAATAATCCAAAATTGCTATTATAATTTGTTAGAAGGTCACATTATTATTATAGTTTATTTCATTCTGATGTATCTAGTGTAAGTTGTAATTTGCATTATGTACTATAAAGCCGTTTGATTCCTGAGCCACCATAAGCATAATCTCTTACAAAAATTGCAAAAAGTTATATGAATGTATCCCTGGTAACGAATGTTGTCATTTTCAGAACAATCATATTTCACGCGATTGATCTTGCCGCCGCCCTGTGACATAATGTTGACGTCATATAAATTGAAGTTTTGACCATAGATTTAGGATTTTCTTAATAATCTATTAAAGTTTTTCTTAATGTCAAGAAACTGAATTATTTTTAAGGTTTTGAAAGTTATTTCTAAATTCAATCTACCTATATAGGATTTTATCTTAAAGATGATCTACTGCATTGAATTGAAAACAAAGGTCAAATTTGAAAGATCTTTGATTCACATTAATACAGTTTCTTTCTTATAAGAGATCGTAAGTGCATCTACGTATTCTTTAAAGAAGAAAAGTTGTATGTTTTGACATTTTTAAACGAATGAGGGTGTTTATGAAAATTTACGTCACCAGTTAGCGCCACTGTTACGTGAGGTCTTTTGTATGAAGTTTTTAACGCCAACTCCATAAACCAGATTCATAGACTATGAGATCATATGCGATTTGACGGATGATTAAACCTTTCGTCTCAGTACTGCCACCTGGTGCCTGTCATTCCAAAAAACCCTCATTATCGCAGTGGGCCGGTAATCAATGTTTTCGGTAGTACCTAAAATTGTTTTATAAATGAGCAAATAGTATAATTTAGTTTTAACGATAATTGCTAAGTTTTCGCGTCACATGTTTACCCATAATCATTAATGTACCACCCAAAATGTAAATTAACATGCAATAAATGAATAAATGGATGACGTCGTATTTTTTTTTTGTCTATCTGGTGGATTATCAAAAATTATTGAAATATTATTCACGTAGTTGACGTCACGTCTAGGTACAATTTTTACTTACACGTGACGTCACGAATCCCCACTGCCAAACTTTGACGCGCTTTATCTTGTGATATTTTTTTTATTAATTGACAAAAGCAAAAAATAAGTGTTCAATAATTTTTCATAATCTAACTGACGGGATAGACTAGATAGAATTTTGTTTACTCTTCCCCGTCATCATCCATTTTAAAAGAAGTATGAATTTCAATTAAATATTATGGAAACATATTCAAAAACAATATTTAAAATGTCAAATTCGTTAAATGATATTCAATATTGCACAGTTTTCATTAAAATTTAGCAGAAAGAAAATCTTTTACATAATAATAGAATTACCAATTAGGAAATTGTAAGGTATTTTTTTAAATTAAAATTGGGACGCTTTTTTCAATTCATCTGGCAATTGATTATATACTTGAATATCGGTAAGAGCAATATGGATTATTACTATACAATTTTATACTCGGAACACGTACAATATTTTTCACATTATGGCCTGTCCTCTTTAAAATGTTGCAATTCCATTTAAACAAATGTATGTTTATGAACAAAGATACCATATTTATACAAACTTGGCAAAGGTACAATATTTTTCGATTTAAATAAAGGTTTGCTACTTTGCAATAGGCAGTTAATTCCATAGACAGCCGTTAAGTTTTTTTTCTGAATCCTAAACACCTTAATGCTGTCTATAGAGAAGCCCCGCAATAGCGTAACACCGAATGAACACAGCCATGATAAGCCAATATTGCAAATTTTTCGTAATTATTCATAACATAAACATACAACATACGTATTTGTCTAACTTACTACAAAGAATTGTAACAGATTCTTTCAATTTAAATATTTGTTAAGTGTTATAACCAGGAACTTTGCATGAATAAACTGATAATAATTTTACTCATTAATACGAAGCTCTGTAGTATTGTTATTATATTATGTTTGAAATTTTAATTTAGTTTTTTTCAAGTTTAATGATAAATTATGACTATGTATCCACCCACGAAAGGCCAGAGTCAAGGCAACTTTTTACGTCCTGCGCCAAGCTGCATTTATTTTTGCTTTTTATAGTATGTAAGTGTGATGTTGTCCGCTAAGAGAATACAGTCAATATCCAAAGCCATCGGAAATGTTATGTTAATTTATGTAAAGCTAAAACAATAATAGACCCAGTATATCTCCTTGCGGTAATACTTCATCAATGTCAGCGTATCGAGACCTGTAAGTCTCTGATGACCAGTTGCAGCAATTTAGCTTAATCTCAATTTAAGTAAAACTAAATTTAGCCCATACAATGATGTCAAATTTACATTGACGTTTTGACATGATGAATCGAAATTTATCAATTTGCTGCAAATGGGCCTATGTAATGTTCTGATATCATGAGTCATGTTTTAACAGGTCAAAAGCTTTGCTAGACTTTTTATCTTACTATATAATAATCAATCAATAAATATACTGACCTATGGAGGTGTCCACCTGCTGCATCTCGCTGGTGCTGAAGTAGTCTCCGTCGTGTGCGGTGAGCTTTATATCGTACAATCTGGCCGGTTGCAGCCCAGTGATAGTGACATGGTCTTCGTCCGTAACGTCCGGGGTTCGAAGCCATTGCGCGTCGCCTTGCAATCTGTACCACGCCACGAAGTGGGTGCCCGCGTGACCATCAATGTTGGGCAGCCATTGCACCTGGATTATTATGTCTCGTGATAATTAAGAAGCGCGTTCGGCTGCGATCGTTGAAGTAAAGCGACCTTCGCAGTGGTAGGTCATTGGATGGGTGACCAAAAATTTACTGTTACGAACTCCTCCGTTCTTCGGAAGGCACGTTAAGCCGTTGGTCCCGGCTGCATCTGCAGTCGTTAGCACCCACCTATCCGCACTGGGCCCGCGTGATGGGTCATGGCCCAAAACTCCCTATTCCATCCATACGGAAGGCCTGTGTCCCAGCAGTGGGGATATAATAAGGCTGATGTTGATGATGATGATTGAATTACAAAACAGAATTAAAATTTCCCTCCCGGAGGGTAAAATATTCTGGACCAGCTTCAATTTACCTAGACTATTTACATTTAACATGATTTTGTTTGAAACTTCTCTATAATGTAAAAAATAATCCTTTTTGAACACGCTGACACGAACATTTCTTAAGAAAGTAGTAAACAAATACTGTTTATACATACCCTGATGTGGGCCGTTCCTTCTTTCCCCGGCAAGGTTTTGGTCTCAAACATCGGTACGTCCGGGACCGCGTTGACCACAGCCTTCGTCGTCTGATGGACATATTGCTCGTCACCTTCACCGGCCTTGGTCTTGGCCCTTACGATGATCCTGTACTGTGTATTAGGCTCCAATCCAGCTAACTTCGCCCGGTCCAGTTTGGGATCGATCGCTTTCTTGCGATGCTGCAAAGGCCCCTCAGAGGTTCCGATCATTTTCTTATAGGAAATCGTGTAGCCGGTCAAGATGCCGTTTTCATCGAGAGGTTTGTCCCATTTGACGAGCATCGCCGACGATCCGAGGGGGTAGGCCTGTATAGATCTGACCTTTCCTGGTTTCCCTTCGGGTGTGACGAAGGAGACTACATCGCTGGGTGGGCCGTTGTAGCGGCTATTGTAGGCGAGGATGCGGGCGTTGTTTTTCTTAAAAGGCTTGAACTGCGTGACCAAGGTTTGAGTGGCGTCGGCTTTGACCAGGATCTCTTTTTGTTGGTTTTCCTCGCCGTCGATCCAGGTTTGGATCTTGTAGCCTTTGAAGTGGCCTCTGACAGATTCGGGGGAGACAGCGTTCCAGCTGAGCAATGCGCTGGTGCCGGAAGTGACTTGAACGAGGGTGAAGTTGGAGGGGGCTTGCATAGGAACATCCTCCCCTGACCACCCTATCACTTCTACGGGGGTCACGTTCGATGTGCCTTTAGAATTCACCGCCACCACCTGTGGAAGGTTGTTCAGATAAGTGGATGAGACAATAAATACTTAGGACATGACTCTATTATTAACTATACTTGTTCATAAATAGCTCCATCTAGCGACAATCATCGACTATCATCTGGCAACAATTTCTCACCATTAGGAGAAGCTAACACCGGAAGAGACGAGATGCGCTGTATATCAATATATATAGGGACAGACAGACACCAGAGCACTCCTTGGCCAGGGTATCACTCAACTTCAATATACAATACTACTATTTAAAAGATGTCATAATTAACCTATTAATAGGGCCGACTCTGGCATGATTCACTAAACCAAAAATGAAATTAGCTAACAGTATATCCTTGTCATACTCTACACAGAATGAAAAGGAGAGACAAGTTGTCATACTCATATTTGAATTAGAGATTGACATGAAAATCAGATTCAATATGAACATACAGACAAAAAAAAAAATGCACATAATAACAACACCAAAAAAATAAAAATTACACAATTATAACACGAGTTATGTGATAGGGTGTCACTATTTTTACTTCGATCGATCTGTCAAAAAGATAATTAATGAATGGACAGACTATAATATAAGTTTTCGTGTATATATTTAAACACATCTATTCTCAAAGAGCTAAATTGTTTTCTGTTTACCAAAGTTAGCGTTTTAAAAGACTAAAAGTGTTTTGAATTAGGAATGTGGATATTGTTAGTAAAAGTTTCAATCACCAAAGAGATCAATCACAATTATCCTATGAACAAGTCAAAATAAAACTGAGAAAAAATTTGAAACCAATGAAATACATTCCGCCTTCTTTCATAATAACTTCACTTCTAAGTAAAAACTGTACAAAGACATGACGTCATGCGACATTTCAAATCAATATGTCGCTGTATTTCCGAGGAGCTCGTTGGCGCAGTTGGCAACTTTCGCAAAGGTCGGTCATTGGATGGGTGACCAAAAACTTATTATCTCTCACTCCTACGTCTTCGGAAGGCACGGTAAGCTGCATCTGCAGTCGTTAGCACCCTCGAACTGGGTCCGTGTATTGGGTCACGGCCCAATCTCCCTATTCAATTCATAGTGAAGGCCTGTGTCCCAACAGCGGGGACACTAATAGGCTGATGATGATGAGTTACCTTGATGCTATACGGATCGAAGGTGGGTTTTTTTTTCATTCCAACATTCACACCAATTAGCCTAGCCCCAAAGTAAGCACTATAAGGCTTGTGTTATGGGATACTAGGGTAACGGATAGAATACATGTACATTTATATAGAAAATACATATTAAACATCCATGACTGGACAACAAATGCGCGTATTCATCACACAAACATCTGCCCCCACCGGGATTTGAACCAAGGACCTCTCGAGTCGGCGACACCATGATACCCGGCGTACAAACCACTCGGCCACGGAGGTCGTCATGTTGTTTGTGCTCGATATTAACAGTTATATGTAGCGGCAAACCTTTTGAGCAAAACCACTGAGTAAAAATCTTGCGCAGTAGAGCAGCTTTTGTATAACGAAACGCTACTGCGCAGACTTCCTTGATTACTGTCGATACTCAAGCCCTGTTATTAATAAACGAGAAATGAGCTTAGACCGGGAGCTCTACTCTCTTTCCCCGAAACGAAATTTCGCCAACTAACGAATTTTAAACGAAATTTGGCCAGTGACTCTACTCTATTTCATTTTTGAACACGCACATAAAGTTCGGAATCATAAACAATTTTCTCCGCCGTAGTTTTGTGAACCAATGGCGTAGCTTCTTGACCTTCACAAGTGCTTGTAACAGCTTAGACTAAATAAATGACTTTTCATTTCATTTCATTTTATCTTTATATATATAATTCTTCTGTGAGTGTGTATGTCACTGAACTTCTCTTAAACGACTGGACCGATTTTGATGAAATTTTTTGTGTGTGTTCAAGGGGATCTGAGAATGGTTTAGATTCACAATTTTGTCCGCTGGACAACCCCTATTTTTTTAGGGCGGTACGAAGTTCGCTGGGTCAGCTAGTATCTTATAAAGCTACCTCCCAGGGCTTTCCTTCAGGAAGTGTTTACAGTACCTTGATCCTGTAGGGCTCGAAGGTTGGCGTGTTTGGCACCAACAGTTCAGATTGTTGCCAGTCCCGCACTTGCGCCTCGTCCCACTGCTGGCCGGCGATGTCGCGCCGCCACGACACTAGGTAGTAGAACCCGGGGCCGTTGTGCTCGATTTGAGGCATTTTCTACAATCGATTTAAATTTAAAACAGAATTATTTAAGTTATAATTTTTATTATTTTAAAGCATGTAACTGCTTGATGTTTAAATCTAAAGAAAATAGGACTAGAAAAAATTCCACGCGGACAAGGCAGCAGACGGGACTCGAACCCGCACCCTTCGCAATCTGGGCGAGTGCACTGATCAATTATTCTACCGCGGCCCTCACGGACCGCGTCGAAATTCTTTTAGTCATTCTTAAGCTGCAAGGCAGCGCCATCTCTTCGCATTATAGGTAACCCACAATGTCAAATATAGAAGAAGAAATAGCAATTATAGTTATAATTATTACAATTAATCAATTAATTATAGGATTATTTAAGTTGTGGGGTGTGGTTTCCCATATTAAATGATATATGATAGAATATGATATAAAAATGCTAGACACTGATAATTGATAATGTTAATACGGAATGATAAAGAAACAACCGATTGATAGTAACGCTTGTAATGCATTGACCGATACGTGTTGCGCATACATCATCATGAAAGTAGAACGTTAAATTAACAAAATAAAATATCAATTACGAAATATGTACGTTACACCGTACAAATGTGATACATCTATTGGCGCACGTAAAACCGATTTGGCGATTTAAGCCGGCGTGGCGACTCATGCCGTGGCGATTATTAATATTTGGAATCGGTGCAATGCTAGCCCCAGTAGTAAATGGGAACTCAGATCTATCAGACATGCATGGCACCGACTTCGAATATTAATTTGACAAGAAAGTTTTTTTATCTTTTACTTTTAGACGGTTTTAGTTTTATTGGTATTTTTTTTATAATTCTTTTAATAAAAAACTCGACATCAAAATCTTTGAGTGAACATTCACCCCTATTTTCCCACCCTTAGGGTAAGCTTTTTGTTTCTAAATTCATATGGGACCAACTACGGTGTACACCCTTTCCAATAAAAAAAGAATTATCAAAATCAGATTACTCTGTAAAAAATGTTAAAAAAAAATATACGCGTCGACTTGAGAATTTCCTCCGTTTTTTTTTCGATTACTAAACTTGATAAATATTGTAACATCTGTATAAAAACAAGGGGCCCAACTACAAATTTTAACAGCAACATATTCGTATCGTCAAATTTCGTATGGAAAAAGCTGGTTTGTTCTTCCGTCTGACAGAGGCGCAGTAGTTTTTATAGAAACTTTGACGATGCGAAACCGTTGCAGAGCTGTCAAAGTTCTTTCGTTCTTCTGTTTGGGCCTCCGATTGATTTGAAGATGGTGGAAAAAAGTATGTATAATGATTAAGATTTTATTTATTTTTTAAGCATTTTACTGCTAGATGTTTAAATCTAAAGAAAAGTTTACTAGAAAAAAATCCGCGTGGATTAATTTATTAATCATTATACATACTTTTTACCACGGCCCTATTAGCCGCATCGAAATTTTCCTAGCCTTAAGCTGCAAGGCAGCGCCATCTCTTCGCATTGTAGGTAACCCACAATACTGATAATACTGATAATACTGTATAATGATTATACTGACCGCCCAGGAGATGAGCATATTGTTGGGTTCCGTCCCCCTGCCCTCCACGTTGTCGGGGTTCTTGTATGGCACGTCGGGCTCCGTGGTGCACACGTCGGAGTGCGCCGACGGTAGGGACGGACCGATCTTGTTCCACGCGATCACTCTGTACGAAAAGTTTTGTTCTTTAATAATAATAATAATAATAATAATATTCTTTATTGTTATACACCATAGAAAAACACACAAGTAAATTAAAACATGATAAATAGAACGTCCACAATATAGGCGGCCTTATTGCTAGGCAGCAATCTCTTCCAGGCAACCCATAAAAGAAAGATAAATAAATATGAAGGAGATAAGGAGGGGTGTTATAGAAAAAAAAACATAATGATATCAATGGTAGGAAAAACAGATATATCTAAGGAAGGAAAGATAGGATGAAGTAAAAATTTAACATAATTGTTGAGATAGGAAATAACTCCGAACTTATCCCTAAAATAGTTCAGAGTGCGAGCCCTTTGAATGGTTTCTGGCAATGAGTTCCATAATCGTACTGAATGCACAGAGAAGGAATAGGAAAAGAAATCAGTAGAATGAATTGGAATTTCAAGAGATAGGTTAGAAGAAGATCGCAATGTGCGCTGTGAAGTAGAAGTGAGAAACGTGAAGTTTTGTTCTTTATTCTTTATTGCATGCCACGGATAGTACAAAAAACAACATTATCATAACCTGTACAAACATGTGACACCCTGCAAAGGCGTTGCAATTTTTCTTAATTTATTATTATTATTTAAATAAACATTCAAATATATTATAAAAAAAATTCAATTCAATTATTAAACATGCATCTTACCAAAATTAAAATTAAAAAATACATATATTTTACAATTTAAAAACTATAGATATTAATTATTAATATACAATTTTCACACTCAGAATTTTTAATATAATGTAGAGGTATTTCATGAAATTTAATAAGTTTTTTTATTACTTCATTAAAATTATATATCAAATATGTTTATCTTGGAAAAATTCTAATATATTATAATATGATTTATTAATAAGATGTTCCTTTAGACATTTTTCAAAAATTGTATCGTTTTCCAAATTTTTAATATTGTTGGGTATGTGAATAAATTAATTATCATGGAGTGTGGAGAATTAGATACCAATTTCAAGTTTGAAAACGGGGCTTCAGTAGATTCTGGTAGCGATCATTACGTCTTACTAATTTAACTGGGGAGTATAATTCGATATGTTTTTTCACAAACTTGCAGGTTTCAGAGATGTATAGGCATGTTATGGTAAGTATTTTAATTTTTTTGAAATATGGTTTGCAGGAGTCTGTCTGTTTTATATTTGCAAGTATTCTTATAATTTTTTTCTGGAGGACAAAAACATCATGAATATCCGTTGTTAAGGCCGCGTTGTTTCATCGATAGTTAAATTAGACTAAAGTTAATGGAGGAACTCGATGGCGCGGTCGGTTTGCGCATTCGGCTGCGATCGTGGAAGATAATCAACTTTCGCAGTGTTCGGTCATTGGATGGGTAACCAAAAATCTTTTATCTCGAGCTCCTCCGTGCTTCGGAAAGCATGTTAAGCCGTTGGTCCCGGCTGCATCATTTTTGAAGTTATACTTCTTTAGGCGCGTTATGAAAAAATGATGAGAGTGAAATTTTAAGATGCGCGCGCATCATGTAACACAAAATTTTAACATAATGAAGTTGGTCGCTTTAGCGACCAACTTCTGTGTTTACCGCACATTAAGAAAATCTACCAACGTTACTTTTGTGTTTATCGCACATTAAGAAAATCTACCAAATAAATAGAATCTCTATTTAGTGGGTGCTAACGACTGCATTGTGAAGGCCTATCAAAAGTATTTATTAATCTGGAACAACGGAACCAAAGCGCGATTCAGGAGACTACAGCGCCATCTCTTGAACCAAAAACCACATCTTTATTTTTTGTAATAAAGTAACAGTTATAGGTATTCATATTTATAATATTTATCCACATGTTTCTAGTTTGTATATTCGGAATACGTGTTTGAGTTTCATACAAGTGCAAATCACATATGTTCTAATAAATTATATTCAGTAGCGATTTTAATTGAATATTTTGATTATTTATTTATTGTTTCAAATTAAAACTGAACTTTATTGACTTCGTCCTTTTCCAGACTTTTTATTAATTTATTGTAATTAATTATTTGCATGCAATTAAAAACTAATTTTAAACGATGCCAAAGAAGGATAACTTCTCACGCGCCTACATAAGTACACGTACCCATTTTTTTTATATATATATAGAGGTAGGCAAATGACTCTATTCCATCTGATGTTAAGTGGTAATAAAGTCCAAACGCGAAGATAGTTAGTACAGCAGTTATAAACTGCTATACCAACCATCCTCACCTTGCCGGCCTGCAAAAATGCTTCTTCACGCCTCTCTTAAAGGACCCCAGATTATAGGAAGGAGGGGACACTTGCGCGGGTAAAGAATTCCACTTACGAATAGAACAGTGTAATCTGCAGTCGTTAGCATCCAGCAATTCGCACTGGGCCCGCGTGGGGGGTCACGGCCCGCACTCCTTATTCCATCCATTGGGAAGGCCTGTGCCCCAGCAGGGGGGACATTCATAGGCTGACAATGAAGATGATGATCCTATATCACGGATGCACCGGTCGAATACTGGTGGCCCGCCGACAGCAAAAATAATAAGCATAAACGCTATGAAATGTGCCAGCTTATTTGGTTTTACCTATATATGTGAACAAACTTTTTCAATACTAAATAATAATAAAACAAAAAATCGAACCGCCTTGCAAATTATAGTTTGGAAGCAGTGTTACGTGTTGCTACAAGTAAATTTGAGCCAAATATAAAAAAAGATTGTAAGCACTATGCCGTGCCACGCTTCAAATAAATAAATTCTTTTTCAATTTTTATATACAGGGTGTTACAGAATTCCGAAACAAAATTTGTAGGTATGTATTCCGAAATAAAAATTTGTAGGTATCTGAGCGGGGCGCAGGGGCGCCTGGGGGAGAGAGGGGGGTCTGTTTAGGTAGTAGTAATCGTACGCATTTATAGGGTTGTCATAGGCAGGTGTAAAACGATATTTTTATTAATTTAATTAGAAAATAAAAATGGTCTCAAAGGCGTCAAACTTCCGTGGGTAATTCTAAACAAGTAACTCAACCAAACCCTAAAGTTTTATTTCGGACTTTTGTCACACCCTGTATATTTAATATATATTATCAATTCTTTATTGTCTTTAATAACCTATACTCCTGGCGGCCCGCCATCAGTTCATGATTTGCCCGAGTGGCCCCTAGTCTTAATAAGTCTGTGCATCCCTGTCCTATATCGATGTGGCCCACTCACCGGAAGGTGTAGTTGGCCCAGGGCGTGAGGGGCGCGGCCCACTCGTTCTGCGAGGCGGGCACGTTGTCGTTGGCCACGTCCCAGGTGTGGGGCGTGAAGGAGGTGTTGTAGTGTATGCGGCCCACTCACCGGAAGGTGTAGTTGGCCCAGGGCGTGAGGGGCGCGGCCCACTCGTTCTGCGAGGCGGGCACGTTGTCGTTGGCCACGTCCCAGGTGTGGGGCGTGAAGGAGGTGTTGTAGTGTATGCGGCCCACTCACCGGAAGGTGTAGTTGGCCCAGGGCGTGAGGGGCGCGGCCCACTCGTTCTGCGAGGCGGGCACGTTGTCGTTGGCCACGTCCCAGGTGTGGGGCGTGAAGGAGGTGTTGCAGTGTATGCGGCCCACTCACCGGAAGGTGTAGTTGGCCCAGGGCGTGAGGGGCGCGGCCCACTCGTTCTGCGAGGCGGGCACGTTGTCGTTGGCCACGTCCCAGGTGTGGGGCGTGAAGGAGGTGTTGTAGTGTATGCGGCCCACTCACCGGAAGGTGTAGTTGGCCCAGGGCGTGAGGGGCGCGGCCCACTCGTTCTGCGAGGCGGGCACGTTGTCGTTGGCCACGTCCCAAGTGTCGGGGGTGAAGGAGGTGTTGTAGTGTATGGAGTATCGCAGCACGGCGGCGCGGTTGTCCCCCTTGGGAATCCACGAGAGGTGCGCCAGTCGGCCTTGGCAACGGATGCTGTTCAAACCCGGCGCGTTCGGCTTGTCTAGAGAATAAATAAATAAATATTTCCAACACTCACACCAATTAGCCTAGCCCCAAAGCAAGGGCGGATCCAGCTTTGGTGCCAGGAGGGGAGGTCATATAGTCGTGGTCAAGTCACAGTGGGTACAGATTGTGGAGTGGACCCAGCCCAGGGGGGGGGGGGTCATGGCCCCCATGACCCCCCTCTGAATCCGCCTTTGCCCCAAAGTAAGCACTGTAAGGCTTGTATTATGGGATGCTAGAGTAACGGATAGAATACATTATACTGCACATATATAAGTATTTTTAGATAGAAAATACATATTAAACATCCATGACTGGAGTACAAATGCTCGTATTCTGCAAACAAACATCTGCCCCAACCGGGATTCGAACCCGGCACCTCTCGAGTCGGTGACACCATGAAACCCGGCGTACAAACCACTCGTCCACTGAGGTCGTCGTGAGTAACATTAACAAGTGACAGCCACAGATCACGGAGCGCAAATTACAGAAAGTGTATTCTTTCGCACCTTGTGCCGGCACGTCATGTGGCTAATCGTGTTTGCTATTTGGTAGATGTGTATCCACAAAGAGCAGTGAGAGGACGGGACTGCCATCGAGGCGGATGCGATTGGCCATGTGAAGTTCCGGCATAACAGGCCCTGCCAGAATACCAGCGCTGCTGTGACATGTTGTGTAGCGTGTTACGGCAGCATTACGCTGAGGCAGGGTCCTGATTGACCACAAATGGTATTATATTTTTTTTTCTTTTCTCCATCATGTATATTTTCATATTTTTTTTTGTGTGTTGTTTTGTAAATTTATTAATGTGGTCAATAAAAATGATTCTCTCTCTCTTTCTCTCTCTCACCAATTAGCCTAGCCCCAAAGCAAGCACTGTAAGGCTTGTATTACGGGATGCTAGGGTAACGGATAGAATACCTATACTGTACATATACAAGTATATTTACATAGAAAATACATATTAAACATCCATAACTGGAGTACAAATGCTCGTATTCGGCAAACAAACATTCACCCCATCCGGGATTCGAACCCGGCGCCTCTCGAGTCGGTGACACCATGAAACCCGGCGTACAAACCACTCGGCCACGGAGTTCGTCAAAATGAAAGTAAACCCTGATGAGAGCTTCGGGTGTGTGCAACTTCATAAAAAAATAATAGTGTGCACGAACCACACGTCTGAAGTGAAACTTCTTTTCTTAAATAACCTAATGTTAGGCGGTGCATAAGGCATAGGGGAATGGAGCAACGGACGCATCACTCATATATTTATATATTGTTGCGTGTAACGCTAGCAGCGTTTCAGCCTTCGCCGAGTTACCCTCCCAACTTTCATGCCCATTGGGAAGAGCTGCGCACGCATAACACACACCCTGTATATATATATTTTTAATGATATTTAAAAATATCGGTCATTTTAAGACACGTCACTAGTTCGAGGATCATTAAAAATAACTGTTTTTATAAAAAGTTAAAACTTCATGCAAATATTTTAAGAAAATAGAAGAAGATTCCTTATATGATGTACTTCAACGCCCTTCAAACTTTTTTTGTATTTTTGTAACATCCTGTATATATATATATATATATATAGTGGAGTGACGTTCGTGACGCATATCTATTTCACATTTGCCATAGGATTTTAACTTGCTATTTACACCCCGTCCGAAAAGAAGTTTCTCTTCAAAACATGTACTCATTTAAGGTGTCTCAGCAACATGAGCTTTTGATCGATTTTATATATAGTCCGGTCAAATTAGCTTCAAAAATAGGGGTAAGGTTACATTAATTCGCACCTAGCTGAAAATTGGCATGAATGTTGGGAACCCTATTACACACAATTTATCAATTATCCACATGAATCCAACGTGAGGAAAAAAAAATATTCAAGGTCAAATGTTGCAAAAATCGGTTTATCGAGTTTTCCAGCTAAACGGTAAGTTTTATTATAAAAATAGGTGAGGCAAAAATTATTCATCATGCAATTATCTATAAAAATTGTTTATACACTTTTTTTCCTAAGATTCACCATTTCGGAGATATAACGATGCAAAATGTTGAAAAAGTTGTATTCTTTATAATATGTATGTCAATTACCGTTAAATACGTTACAGAACGATAATATAAGTTAAAAATATTAGTTTTCGTGGCGTATACATGCATACTATACAATTGTAAGAATATAAACTCGAAAAAAAATCCAGTCCCGTCCAGTCAGTCAGTCAGAGCACCTCAGAGATAAGTTTCGATACTTATCTTTTGCTAAAAATACGCATAAAAAAAACAAGTACAATTAGCTTGTTTTCCTCCAACCTCTGCTTCTGCTCAGCGACATCTATTTCGGGTATATTATCAAGTTCAAGTATGGCTCGGTATAGTAAGTTAATTGACAATATATTGGAACCAGTAAAGACTTTACTACCTCCTGCACCAGAAAAAACTCCTCAATTCAATTTTTTGCAATCGCAAATCGGGGTGTAATGCTAAATGCGGCTGTAAAAAAGTTATGTTGTTTTGTTCATTAGATCAGTTGTCGAGGCCAATCGTGCTCCAATGTTCAATCGCCAGTAGAAGAGGATTCTTACGATATATGCGAGGAGACATCTGATGCATCGCTCTTTGAACAATTTATTTGTACCCAGCAGGAAGAAGAAGAAGAAGAACAAGACAGTATGGATTATGTTCCATTAGAAGAGTATCAATCAGACGAATAATTTTCTCAAATTACTCATTACTTACACCGACCTTGTCATTACAATAGTACCATTTTCAATTAAATACAATAGCTTTTAACTCAACAGAACCACAATAGATCGTGGAATAGGCCTACCGGGGAAACCACGGAAAAATAAAACGCACCATTTACACTACCTCACGGGTGGCGCGGAAACGTGTGCATATTATGAGTAACACAACTTTTTTAACTTTTTACATCGCTATATCTCCGAAATGGTGATTCTTAGGAAAAAAAGTGTCTAAACAAAATTTATAGATAATTGCATGATAAATAATTTTTGTTTCGCCTATTTTTATGGTAAAACTTACCGTTTAGCTGGAGAACTCAAAAAACCGATTTTTGCAACATTTGACCTTGAATATTTTTTTTTCCACACGTTGGATTCATGTGGATAATTGACAAATTGTGTGTAACAGGGTTCCCAACATTCATGCCAATTTTTAGCTGGGTGCGAATTAATGTAACCTTGAATGTCTATTTTGACCGGACTAATATTTTAATATCGATATTATTTATTTATGACTAAAGCAATACAACCTCTAAAATTATTCATATCATTAACGAAAATATTAAAGATGAATCGATAAATCTTGCAGTTTGCGTAAATGATGTTTGTTGCTTACTCTTTTAAAGACTATACTTACGGGTTAAACAGTTGGCAGCAACAAATGTCTTTAAATTGGATTTGCGAACTATACAGTTTAACACTATTAAATACATTACTTTCTCAAAAATTATTACAAAAAATAACGGAGGGACAATTCAAAAGTAATAGTTTACATGAAAAAATTAATTTAAATTACATTGCACCTTCCCTATTCATCCAATAACCGGCCATAGCAAAACTTGTTTAAATGCCACGATGGCAAACCGAATCAGTGGCGCCATCTAGCTCCAAAAACATGTCCATATAAAAGCTGCAGGAGGAGCCTCGAGAAGACCTCGATGGTGCAGGTGGATAGTGTGCTCGGCTATGATCTTTAAAGTTAAGCAACTTTTCAGTGGTCGGTCATTGGATGGGTGACCAAACATCTTCTATCTCGAGTTCCTCCGTGCTTCGGGAGGCACGTTAATCCATTGGTCCCGGCTACATCAGAAGTCGTTAGCACCCGCCAATTCGCATTGTACCCGCGTGGTGGGTTATGGCCCAACACTGCCGCATTTAGGGGAGGGCAACCGGGGCGAAAGCCCCGGGGCCTCCACAAACGGGGGGCCCCCACAATAGAGACTTCGGAAAAAAAAACTTTCAAATTCCAACTAGTAAACACTAGTAAACATCTATTCCTTTGATATTTTTTTTTTCTCTTTTACTTTTACCTACAGCTAATCCTACAGTTTACCTACAGCTTTCAGATAATTCTTGTTTCCGTTTATATTTATATGTGTTTGTTCAATACTAAGGGAATCTACTTGGTTCACAATAAATTATTTATTGAAAAACTCGACTGAAAAAAAATTGTTTACTTTATTTGGAAAATAATTTTGGGTGAGGGGGCCTCCGCACCTCTGTTGCCCCGAGGCCTCTGGACTTCTAAATCCGGCCCTGTGGCCCAATCTTCCTATTCTATCCATAGGGAAGGCCTAAACCCCAGCAGTGGGGACATTAATAGGCTAATGATGAAAGGCTGCAAAGCATAATAATAGAATATAAAAAAAATCAACCTTGCACAGTGAGCTTCGCGTCCGCACTGTCCTCATCGAAGGGGGTGCGGGCGATGCAAGTGTAATTCGCAGAGTCCAGCTCGGTAGTATCAGAAATGAGCAGCGAGTAGTCGTTGGTGACTCGGTACCGCGGCTGGCTATCGAAGTCGATGCGCCGTCCGTCTACCAGCCATATTATCTCTAGAGGCAGGGATTCGTCCGCATGCGCGTTGCACCGGAAAGTGGCTGAAGATCCGGCGGGCACTTCGTACGTTTCCGGTTTGTCGGTGATCATCGTGCGTTCTGTGAAAACAACGTTACGTCATCGATCATGGAAAATGAACACCTTCGTGCCACAAGCACGAAAAGCGTTTAAAAACAAGAAAAACGTCCGGTAGAGGCGCTGTTCAGTTTTCATTGACTATAATAATAATAGCTTCGGAATATTATATTTTAAGTTAAAAGGGAATATCTTTTCTTTACATTTAACCATCTAGCAGTTAAATGCCTAAAAAATAAATATATAACTTAAATTGCTATTTCTTCTTTCAAAATGTCTACCTACGCCTATTTGTAAAGGTATTCATTTGACATTGTGGGTTACATATAATGCGAAAAGATGGCGCTGCCTTGCAGCCTTTAAAATACTATTGAAAATTCGATACAGCCATCAGGGTCGCGGTAGCATTATGGTCAGTGCATTCGTCCGGATAGCGAAGGGCGCAGGTTCGAGTCTCGTCTGCTGCCTGGTTCGCGTGCATTTCTTTCTAGTAAACTTTTCTTTAAATATAAAGTAGGATGGTAAGCGCTACAATAGACATTGAACCACTTACTTTTAACAGTGATAGAAATTTTTTTTTTTTTTTTTAATTTTTTACAATAGACATTGAACCACTTACTTTTAACAGTGAGTGAGCCGAAAGCCGACTTCTCCCCAAACTTATTGTTGGCGTAGCACCGATAGGTGCCTACATCGGTGAAGGATACGTCGCGGATCACCAGGTCGCCGTCCGCTGTGATGTTGTATCTGAACACAAATATTACTCATCAAAAATGTTTATGAACATTTACTAACACTAATACGTTTATTAAAAAGTTAGAAATTTACATTTCTGTAAGTTCACTGATAGAAAACGTTTAGAAACATTTATAACATGACGTCGGCTCTCAGTTTTGGATTATGTTCCGATGCATCTACAAGAAAATGAAGGTTTGCTCATTGGATTAGCTTTATTTATTTATTTATTTTTAAATAGAAAAAGCGCTTTAAATATTTGCGCCGCACGTTAAGAGCCCTTTTACAAAATTGCGCCGCTGCCGTACTGATCGGCGCGTAGGTAGATTTGCGCTAGCATATTTTGCATTTTACGGGTGATGTTTCGAGTCTTACAAAATAATTATTAATGAACTAATTATAAAAATATATACATATTTCAGTAGTTCAATGATGGTAGATTAGTTAAATGAAAGTTTTTGGTAGTAATTCTTTTTAATTCAATATCAAAATACGAGGTAAACCTTCATTATTTTTTTGGAAAACTCACGGAGGTTAGATGTTTTTTTTAATAATTAATGAGATGGTAAATCAAGATTCTAATACATTATGTTACAACAAAAACATATTTCAGATGTTGTAGCAATTAATTTGATCTGCTTTATTGAACATTATTAAGAGATTGAGGCGTTTGAAGTTGTGCATATTATCGTTTTTTCCGTAAACTAGCTGCAGTAAAACGATCAGTACAAAAAAAGGAAAATAGTATTTGCAAATATTCTACATTAACATACAATAGGAAGAATAAATATACTGTTAGCTTCTATTGGAAATAGTCAAAATCTTTTCTAAGGGGGTAAACGAGGGGCTCAAAAATTACGATATTTTGCAAAAAATGTAAAAGGGCTCTTAAGTGCTAGGGAAACGTGTAGTGCCACATGTACACTAACCACTGTTAAGTTCGAGTACCGAGTTTAAATTTCGGGCGCACCGTTTGCAATGACTGTTAGGGGCCGTTCAAGTATTACGTAAGCAGATTTATTACAATTATTTACCTCTTACTCCCCCCCTCACGTGCTTACGTAAACATTGGTACCTATGCATTTTTCCTTTAATTCTGATTTTTTTTATTCATTCATGAGCTTTCATGAGCTTCACGAGCAGCAGTACTTAAATAGGCTTAGGATAGAGGACTTTAACGCACATAATATTCATTGAAACAAACTTTATTGACACAGTATTCAACATTGAGTAAGGTCCTATTACGAACAAAACCAACTTCTTTCGAATTTTTGGTATATGTGGTACGAATACAATCTTCAGTCCATGACACCCGAATCCATGATGCTGACGTAATCACTATCTCGATCCCCCACCCCCCCCCCCCCAAGTCATCAAAAATAAGCAACGCAAAGACCCCCCTACCCCCCTATAGTGCTGCCATACGTCCGGGTTTCCCCGGATTTGTCCTAGTTTACGGGGCGTCCGGGGAGCGTCCGGGCGGGGTTCTATTTGTAGTCCGGGTTTAAAAATTTACGGCAACGCATGAGTGGCCCTAGGTGGTGCAAGTGTCCATGGGCAGCAGTGACCACTTATTATGAGGTAGACCGCTAGCTCTTTTGCCTAGATCAACACAAAAAAGTTGATTTGTGACATTTTTAACTGTTTTTTTATTGGTCTGTCCGGGTTCTGGGCTTCAAAATCCGGGGTTATCACGCGTCTTATCCTGGTTTCCACATTTTAGAGATGGCAGCCCTATGCTTACGTAATACTTGAACGGCCCCTTACGTCAAACACAAAGGTGCGACCTACAAGGCCGCAAGCACGACGTTTTTTCGTTGGAGAGCAAGAGTAATTCGATTACTCTCCTTCGTGCTTCAAACGAAAGAGCTGGAGACAAAAAAATTTTGGCCACACATCCAATGTCCGGTCATTGCAAAAGTTACTTAGCTTCCACGATCGCAGATTGAACTCTCTAACTACTGCGCCAACGAACTCATCTTTATAAATCATCATCATCATCATCAGCCTATTAATGTCCCCATTGCTGGGGCACAGGCCTTCCCTATGGATGAAATAGGGAGATTGGGTCATGACCCACCACGCGGGCCCAGTGCGGATTGGTGGGTACTAACGACTGCAGATGCAGCCGGGACCAACGGCTTAACGTGCCTTCCGAAGCACGGAGGAACTCGAGATAATAAAGTTTTGGTCACCCATCCAATGACCGACCACTGCGAAAGTTGCTTAACTTCAACGATCGCAGCTGATCGCGCTTACCACTTGCGCCATCGAGCTCCTCATAAATTGATCTTTATAAATATTAATGGAGAATTGATGAGATAAACCGTATTTACAGAGCGTGGCAATATATTTATGAATCACCGTGTTAAGAGTTCAGGAGAGATATTTATTAATGTCAGTAAACATGACATAGTTCATGTTCAGTAAAGGTCAAAACCATTATTATCAAGCATTTGCGGGTCAGGTATGACATAATTTAAGGTTGACCTATGGGCATTTTGCGTTATTTTTAACATTCATCAAGTGATAACATAGCTTTTTAGTATAAATTTAATATATTCTTCATAACATTTATAAATATTCAGCCACTAACTAGCGAACGATGGATTTTTTATTATTCCAATTGCCGTTAAGTTTTATTCTGTACAACAGGTAGATAATATGGCGTTTAAATAAGTATTATGGCTGCACCATCGTTTTATCATCACCACCGTTCTTTCTAGAGAGTTATCATGCGAGTATAGGTCAGTCCATTCACGGCGGCCTATAGGCCAGCACTGCACCCCAGACACAGACGGTGCCCCGCGGTCAGCTGCCTGCCGTGCCCGGTAACATTACTCACTTGCCCCCGGTGAGCTCCACGTCGTCGCGCCGCCACTGCACGGTCGGCTATAGGCCAGCACTGCACCCCAGACACAGACGGTGCCCCGCGGTCAGCTGCCTGCCGTGCCCGGTAACATTACTCACTTGCCCCCGGTGAGCTCCACGTCGTCGCGCCGCCACTGCACGGTCGGCTATAGGCCAGCACTGCACCCCAGACACAGACGGTGCCCCGCGGTCAGCTGCCTGCCGTGCCCGGTAACATTACTCACTTGCCCCCGGTGAGCTCCACGTCGTCGCGCCGCCACTGCACGGTCGGCTATAGGCCAGCACTGCACCCCAGACACAGACGGTGCCCCGCGGTCAGCTGCCTGCCGTGCCCGGTAACATTACTCACTTGCCCCCGGTGAGCTCCACGTCGTCGCGCCGCCACTGCACGGTCGGCTATAGGCCAGCACTGCACCCCAGACACAGACGGTGCCCCGCGGTCAGCTGCCTGCCGTGCCCGGTAACATTACTCACTTGCCCCCGGTGAGCTCCACGTCGTCGCGCCGCCACTGCACGGTCGGCTATAGGCCAGCACTGCACCCCAGACACAGACGGTGCCCCGCGGTCAGCTGCCTGCCGTGCCCGGTAACATTACTCACTTGCCCCCGGTGAGCTCCACGTCGTCGCGCCGCCACTGCACGGTCGGCTATAGGCCAGCACTGCACCCCAGACACAGACGGTGCCCCGCGGTCAGCTGCCTGCCGTGCCCGGTAACATTACTCACTTGCCCCCGGTGAGCTCCACGTCGTCGCGCCGCCACTGCACGGTCGGCTATAGGCCAGCACTGCACCCCAGACACAGACGGTGCCCCGCGGTCAGCTGCCTGCCGTGCCCGGTAACATTACTCACTTGCCCCCGGTGAGCTCCACGTCGTCGCGCCGCCACTGCACGGTCGGCTATAGGCCAGCACTGCACCCCAGACACAGACGGTGCCCCGCGGTCAGCTGCCTGCCGTGCCCGGTAACATTACTCACTTGCCCCCGGTGAGCTCCACGTCGTCGCGCCGCCACTGCACGGTCGGCTATAGGCCAGCACTGCACCCCAGACACAGACGGTGCCCCCGCGGTCAGCTGCCTGCCGTGCCCGGTAACATTACTCACTTGCCCCCGGTGAGCTCCACGTCGTCGCGCCGCCACTGCACGGTCGGCTATAGGCCAGCACTGCACCCCAGACACAGACGGTGCCCCGCGGTCAGCTGCCTGCCGTGCCCGGTAACATTACTCACTTGCCCCCGGTGAGCTCCACGTCGTCGCGCCGCCACTGCACGGTCGGCTATAGGCCAGCACTGCACCCCAGACACAGACGGTGCCCCGCGGTCAGCTGCCTGCCGTGCCCGGTAACATTACTCACTTGCCCCCGGTGAGCTCCACGTCGTCGCGCCGCCACTGCACGGTCGGCTATAGGCCAGCACTGCACCCCAGACACAGACGGTGCCCCCGCGGTCAGCTGCCTGCCGTGCCCGGTAACATTACTCACTTGCCCCCGGTGAGCTCCACGTCGTCGCGCCGCCACTGCACGGTCGGCTATAGGCCAGCACTGCACCCCAGACACAGACGGTGCCCCGCGGTCAGCTGCCTGCCGTGCCCGGTAACATTACTCACTTGCCCCCGGTGAGCTCCACGTCGTCGCGCCGCCACTGCACGGTCGGCTATAGGCCAGCACTGCACCCCAGACACAGACGGTGCCCCGCGGTCAGCTGCCTGCCGTGCCCGGTAACATTACTCACTTGCCCCCGGTGAGCTCCACGTCGTCGCGCCGCCACTGCACGGTCGGCTATAGGCCAGCACTGCACCCCAGACACAGACGGTGCCCCGCGGTCAGCTGCCTGCCGTGCCCGGTAACATTACTCACTTGCCCCCGGTGAGCTCCACGTCGTCGCGCCGCCACTGCACGGTCGGCTATAGGCCAGCACTGCACCCCAGACACAGACGGTGCCCCGCGGTCAGCTGCCTGCCGTGCCCGGTAACATTACTCACTTGCCCCCGGTGAGCTCCACGTCGTCGCGCCGCCACTGCACGGTCGGCTATAGGCCAGCACTGCACCCCAGACACAGACGGTGCCCCGCGGTCAGCTGCCTGCCGTGCCCGGTAACATTACTCACTTGCCCCCGGTGAGCTCCACGTCGTCGCGCCGCCACTGCACGGTCGGCTATAGGCCAGCACTGCACCCCAGACACAGACGGTGCCCCGCGGTCAGCTGCCTGCCGTGCCCGGTAACATTACTCACTTGCCCCCGGTGAGCTCCACGTCGTCGCGCCGCCACTGCACGGTCGGCTATAGGCCAGCACTGCACCCCAGACACAGACGGTGCCCCGCGGTCAGCTGCCTGCCGTGCCCGGTAACATTACTCACTTGCCCCCGGTGAGCTCCACGTCGTCGCGCCGCCACTGCACGGTCGGCTATAGGCCAGCACTGCACCCCAGACACAGACGGTGCCCCGCGGTCAGCTGCCTGCCGTGCCCGGTAACATTACTCACTTGCCCCCGGTGAGCTCCACGTCGTCGCGCCGCCACTGCACGGTCGGCTTGGGCGCACCGAACACGCGGCACTTCATCACCGCCTCCGAGCCGTCCACCTTCGTCAGGTTCTCTGGTCCCTCCTTTATTTCAGGAGGGATAGCTAAAAATTAAGCCAGAAAACTAATTAATCTCTTGTCTAATGTGGTTAACGTTACGTTAATTCTATTATCTGCTCCATTATAAACATCATATTTATGACAGACAGACGTCCTGTCTACACGTCTTTAATTTGAAAATTTGACACTGCGATGGTAGCGCCGTCTGTCGGATCCAATGTAAAACATTCCAAAATCAACAACTACTAATAAATTAAAAATTAATTAAAAAAACATTGTCCAGCGGACAAAATTGTGAATCTAAACCATTCTCAGATCCCCTTGAACACACACAAAAAATTTCATCAAAATCGGTCCAGTCGTTTAAGAGAAGTTCAGTGACATACACACTCACAGAAGAATTATATATATAAAGATATATATTTGATCTTCAGTATTTAAAAGCGGACGCGAGCTAAGAGACTTTTGATAGGCATTTGAAAAAACTGATGTTGTCACGCATTGGCATGGCAAAAATCTAGGGAAGAATCAGTCAAGAACAAACAAAATATATGTATGGAAAAAACATCGCCCGCCTCCCCCTCTTAAGAAGAATCTCATTGCTAATTTGTCTCTTGTAAATAAATAATATATACTAATAATAAACTAAATATTATGAATGGGCTGTTGCTCAGCATGAACATATTAAAGTTTATATCCTTGTTTTTTTTTGTGTGATAATGAATAGAATTTTATGTACTTTTGTATTTGTCACCTGTTTGTACATCAAATAAATAAATTTGAGAAAGAAAAACTTTCTTATCCCTTCTACTAAAGCACATTTCGCACACGGAGGAGTTCAAGATTTTAGCAAAATTAAAGTTCATTTGGAGAAGGAGTTTAGAAATCAATTTTGTTTTGTTTAATAATTCTTTAAGTACACTTAATTAGTAAAATAGATTTTATATCGCTCGCTACCATGCCATTAAAAAACAGTAACTCTTTGATAGTAACGCTTAATCCTCCTTATTTGGAAAATATGGACTACAGTTAGGCCCGTATTACAGAATGACAACTAAGTGTTGATCTTTACTTGAGTACAGTTAGAAAGGGATGTCGCTATGTGCTATATATAGCGACATCCCTTTCTAACTATGCGCAAGACTAGATCAATCACTGAGAATCTTTCTATAATACGGGCCTTAGTCTTAGTTTAACCTATTGTTGTCCCAGTCTTCTTTTTAGCGAACGAAAAAAGTGACAGCATCAGTTTAAGTTCAGGATTATAGTTAAACTATAGTCCATCTTTTGTAATAAGGCAACAAAGGTCAAATTTCGGTCAATAGGCGAACTCAATTTCAATGTATAGATTTTCCATAAACACTAACCCAATTAAGGATGAAAGGATAAATATAATAAAATTAAGAACTAATCAAGAATTAAAGAACGAGGTTAAAGATTAACATTAATAATCATAAACAATATGGAGTCTACAAGTAGTACATTGACCCGGTAGAGAATCAAATCCAGGACGACGGAAGCAGATGATAGCTTAAGATAACCTAAGTTATTACTTGAAGTAGGTATCTCATGTAACTAAATAAAAAAATGGGTGCGTGTACTTATGTAGGCGCGTGAGAAGTTATCCTTCTTTGGCATCGTTTAAAATTAGTTTTTAATTGCATGCAAATAATTAATTACAATAAATTAATAAAAAGTCTGGAAAAGGACACAGTCAATAAAGTTCAGTTTTAATTTGAAAAATTAAATAAATAATCAAAATATTCAATTAAAATCGCTACTGAATATAATTTATTAGAACATATGTGATTTGCACTTGTATGAAACTCAAACACGTATTCCGAATATACAAACTAGAAACATGTGGATAAATATTATAAATATAACTGTTACTTTATTACAAAAAATAAAGATGTGGTTTTTGGTTCTACTACACCAATGGTCAAGAGATGGCGCTGTAGTCTCCTGAATCGCGCTTTGGTTCCGTTGTTCCAGATTAATAAATACTTTTGATAGGCCTTCACAATGCAGTCGTTAGCACCCACTAAAGAGAGATTCTATTTCTATTTTGTTGGTAGATTTTCTTAATGTGCGCGCGCATCTTAAAATTTCACTCTCATCATTTTTTCATAACGCGCCTAAAGAAGTATAACTTCAAAAATAACACACTTTCATAGCTAGAGTGTGTACTGTGTGACACTTCTATAATTACAGGATATGTGAACTGGTAAATTTTAGTGGTCAACGGTACTGGCTCGGCGCCGGCGACGTCATACGGCGGACGTGAGTGCAGGAGCTCAATTTTAGAATCACTCGCCTTGCGTCGAACGCTCGATTTATACTAATTTTGATTCGACATAATAAATTCCGTATTTTTGAACCGCTCGACGTCAACGAACGGTCTCAACCACTCGTTGCGCGTTGGCGAATGATGGAGGCGAATGGTAGAATAATTGTTAAAGTTATGTTTGGTATTTTCAAGATTTTTCGTCAATCTTTCTAAAATCCAGATAAGATGACGATTTGTTGCGACGTTTTGATCTTTTCTAACAAAAAAGGCAAAAGATTAAATAACCTGTTATTGAGAATTATACGTTTATTTTTACACAGCGGTAATGACTGCTTTTTATCTCTTTCATAAAATTAATAAATATAAATATTTTGAGAAAAGTTATACTAGAAAAAAATCCACGCGGACCAGGCAGAGGACGGAACTCGAACCCGCATCCTACGCAATCTGGGCGAATTGCACTGACCAATTATGCTACCACGGCCTTGATGGCCGCGTCAAAATTTTCCTAGCCTTAAGCTGCAAGGCAGCGCCATCTCTTCGCATTGTAGGTAACCCACAATGTCAAATGAATACTTTTTCAAGTATTAAACGTTTGAAAGGAGAAATAGCAATAGCAAAGAAGTAAAACTTTTCTTTAGATTTAAACATCTAGCAGTTAAATGCTTAAAAAAATAAAAACAACTATAAATATTTTGTATTAAACTGGTAACACTAGACGGAAAATCAGTATCATGCGGCTTGGAAGTCGAAAGTGACTTAAGTCGCATTCGACGACGCTATGTCAGGCGAGCGAATCAGAAATAGAACTCCTGGACGGACTGATCAGTTGCTATAATTTTTAATTATGAACTTACACAGTGTATGAATCTATTCAAAAATTAACAGCGAGCCATCGTAACCCACTGGAAGTGGCTGACACAGCAGTAAACTTCACAGTTCACCCGATTGTGATATTTCAGTGGAGTGTACACTAAAGCCAATAAATCTCGTAAAAGAGCACCATTTTTATGAAATAGGTTCAACCATGACATTTTTAATTGTTTCTATTTGATTCTATTTCATTCCATTTGTAATGCTCAAATTATATAAGATTACTAGCTGACCCAGCGTACTTCGTATTGCTTACAATAATTTGGAAGAAATGATAAACGACGAACGTCAAATGTTTGACAGGAATATACACATAGCCATCTGTCGGATCCAATGTAAAACATTCCAAAATCAACAACTACTAATAAATTAAAAATTAATTAAAAAACCATTGTCCAGCGGACAAAATTGTGAATCTAAACCATTCTCAGATCCCCTTGAACACACACAAAAAATTTCATCAAAATCGGTCCAGTCGTTTAAGAGAAGTTCAGTGACATACACACTCACAGAAGAATTATATATATAAAGATTTGACATATTTTGAATGGGTATTGTATTTTATCTTATTGACATATTATTTTTATATTATAACATTACATTAAATTTGTATTTGCATGCCAGACTTATATGGCAAAACATATGCACATTGTTTATTTTGTACCAACTCATAATACCGTGTTATAAAGCAAATAAATAAATAATTATTATTATAAAGTTGCCACTGCGATTACATGTTTTGTAGTCGGCATGCGATAAAATTTTATTTTTTAATTTTATCTTTTATTATGTTTGATTCTACAATTTAAACGGTAAGATTTGTTGCACATGTCAATGGGTAGCGGTTGTCACTTCTAACCATCATGTATGCCACACACCTCTATAATTCGGTATAAAATACTTCGACCCAGAAGCTATTTCATCACCATTATGGTTACAGTCACAGAACAGAAAAGTCTCTTTTTTCTGTTCTGGGATACAGTAACCTTCTTTTTTTTTTCAACACACACCAATTACCCAATTAGCCTAGCCCCAAAGTAAGTACTGTAAGGCTAGTGTTATGGGATACTAGGGTAACGGATAGAATACATATATAAGTATATTTATATAGAAATACATATTAAACATCCATGACTGGAGTACAAATGCTCGTATTCATCACACAAACATCTGCCCCCACCGGGATTCGAACCCGGGACCTCTCGAGTCGGCGACACCATGAAACCCGGCGTACAAACCACTCGACCACGGAGGTCGTCAACTATGCTATCGAGAGCCCCTAAGAGTGAACAGCAATAGTTTCCTGGACTGTCAGTCTTATCACAAACGCTACAGGTATAAATTAACCATCTATAATTTATCATCAAGAGAATTCGCGTTGATAAGAGCAGTCACCCAAAAGAGAAAGACCAATATTATTTTATCCGCACATATTAAATTTATACAAAGTGTAAGTGAAAGCTAGTGAAATGAGTACGATTGGTAAGTAAGTAATATCCGGATGTGTGTATATTATTTTAAGCGTGGGCAAGTGGAGCGAGCATCTCGCCGGGCCGTGAGGATGTGCCCAATAGACGCCGTCTATGAGCTCTCAAAAACATTGTCAACAAACCCACCTAAAAGTTAAGTAAAAGGAAAAATACTCACTAGAATCTATATATATAAAACTCAAAGGTGACTGACTGACATAGTGATCTATCAACGCACAGCCCAAACCACTAGATGGATCGGGCTGAAATTTGGCATGCAGGTAGATGTTATGACGTAGGCATCCGCTAAGAAAGGATTTTGATCAATTCTACCCCCAAGGGGATAAAATAGGGAATGAAAGTTTGTATGAAACTTTGTCAATTTTAAACCGATCGGGCTGATACTTTGCATGCAGGTATAAGAAGAATCATAGATGAATGTCATTTGTGTATAATACAAGCCTGAGAACAAAAACTGAAGTCTACACTTCAGCTCTACACCGAATAGGGCGGGCCGCTAGTTCTTTCATAAAACAAAAACAAAGTTGCAGTGTGGTGACCGGCCCAAAACCATTTTTTACTCAACCAAAATAAAGCTTTGATAAATTTGACGACTTTAAAAATTCTTTGCACGAGATTAGTAAGTATAAATATTCATGGCAATATACACAACAACATATCATAAATAAACTGGTCATAAAAATGCAGTGCGCGACAGCTCAGATCACGTCACCACGTGGACCGACTACTAAACGATTGACAATGAGTGAGTAATGACCAAGGACGGTGTAAAGTGGCCGCGCCGACCTGACGAGTACTCCTCGTGCAGATTAACACCAACTACCAGGAACTGCGATGAAGGCATACACCCGTCCTACATCTTAATTATACTCTTTATTGCATCATACAGTTTAAAACATATAGTTAAATAAGAAGACAAGCATATGCAAATCTCGGCGAAGACGAATAGGGAGCCATTGAAGTAGAGAGCGATAAGCTGACACATGATCATACTTCCGCAGACCAAATATAAATCGTATGGCTAAATTTTGGAGTCGTTCTAATTTATTGAGTAGCTCTTCATTTGCATCAAGATAACAGACATCGGCGTAGTCGAGAATTGGAAGAAGGAGTGATTGTGCTAACATAATTTTGGTTTAAATGATAAAAAGTATTGGAGTCGCTTGAGAGAGTGGAAAGAGTAATGGATACGTTTACTAACTTCACCAATATGCGGGGACCATGCCATGTTACAGTCCATAGTCAAACCAAGGTTTTTAACTTTATCAGTGTATGGTATTGGAATATTGTTGTAGAGGAGTGAAGGAACAATACTCCAATCCAGTCTACACCTGATGAAATATGGAAATAATTTAGTCATTGAAGACCGGTCGGTGCAGTGGCAGATTCAAATCGTAGGGTCCAAATCTGGGCGCCATTCGCCTAACGCAAATGCTTTGAAAGACGCTAACGCTTTCGATTTTATTTTGTTATTTCTGACCGCCGAAGGTTTTCAAATATCTCACGCTCATTTTTTTTAATATTGTTATTACCAATGGAAAAGCAAAAAAAAGAGCGCGAGGCATTTGAAAACCTCAGGCTGCTGGAAATAACAAAATTAAAAAATCGAAAGCGTTAGCGTTTTCAAAAGCATGTCGGTTAGGCGAATGGCCCCCTGGTAGGAGAAATTTTATTTGACACGAAACGCAAAGGTATTTGTTTCAAGTTTAAGTTATTTATTTAATAAGATTGGTATCGATTCTGGCATGACTTTCTCAACCTAAACTAAAATTTGACAACAGTGTATCCCTATCATTTTCTATACAGAATGAAAAGGAGAGACTGATGTTATTGAAAGTTATTTTGAAGTTTAGAAAGCCGTGACAGAATCGTCACCATTATAAATATATTTAGTTTTTATAGAACAATTTCTTCTCGGATTTGGCTACATGCTACATAATAAGCGAGTTGTTTGTTGACCATAATTATCACCAAAGCTTTATTAATCTATCTATACAGATGTTGTAAGTAGGGCCGGATTTAAGACAGGGCTCCTGCGTTGCCCCAGGGTCTCCACGCCTTAAATCAAGGCCCTTTGTAACTTACCAAAAGGCAATTCTCATTTCCCTCTTAGTTCGATAAAGCTTTAGCAATAGAATTCTATATCATCATCAGCCTATTAATGTCCCCACTGCTGGGCCTTCCCTATGAATGGAATAGGGAGATTGGGCCATGACCCACCACGCGGGCCCAATACGGATTTGCGGGTGCTAACGACTGCAGATGCAGCCGGGACCAACGGCTTAACGTGCCTTCCGAAGCACGGAGGAACTCGAGATAGAAGATTTTTGGTCACCCATCCAATGACCGACCACTGCGAAAGTTGCTTAAATTCAACGATCGCAGCCGAATGCGCTAACCACTTGCGCCATCGAGCTCCTCGAATTCTATATAGACATGGCTAATATTTCAATGAGTTTGTCAACAAAAACACTAGGAATTTGTTGACATTTTCCACAAAATGGATTGGACAACTCTCCCCTCATTCTGCTCGGGTTACTAAGCTCCGGCGAAGCTTTTATACATTGTCTCCCAAAAGTGACTTACTTGTTGACCAAATCGATACTAGAAATAACATTTACCATACCGGTTACATAATTATATACCATCCTTTCAAATAATATACTTGAACTTTTTACATAGTTCAGCATATTGAGTTTGTTATCTCAATTTTGTCAACAAAAACTTCTGGAAAAGTACGCATAATAAGAATTCTAAAGTGCAAAAACATACAAATATACCTATTTCTTTATATCGTGATATATATATATGTGTGTGTGCGTGAAGGAATCACTTATACTGTAAAGGCTAATAGTAGTAGTATATATAAGAATATAATACTATATATACTATAAATTGACGACCTCCGTGGTCGAGTGGTATATACGCCGGGTTTCATGGCGTCGCCGAATGGAGAGGTCCCGGGTTCGAATCCCGGTGGGGGCAGATGTTTGTGTGATGAATACGAGCATTTGTACTCCAGATGGATGTTTAATACGTATTTCTATATAAATATACTTATATATGTACAATATACGTATTCTATCCGTTACCCTAATATCCCATAACACAAGCCTTTACAGTGCTTACTTTGGGGCGAGGCTAATGAGAATGAGTGTTGGAAATATTTATTTTATATTTATTTATTAAAGGCGAAAGTTTGCGAGTGTGTATGTTTGTTACTTCTTCACGTCTAACTTCACGGCTGGAGCGATTTTAATAAAATTTGGTATGGAGTTAGCTGACACCCTGAATTAACATATAGGCTATGTTTTACTGCGGGAAAATATCCCTAATGAACCGCGGGTAACACCGGGGGGCACAGCTAGTATGATATAAGTACAAGTGAAATCTTTGATATTTTACAACAGTTTAAATTGGTAAAGTAAAATACCAATTGGAAACAGTACCCTTAGTATGAATTTTACAATTATGAAAACTATGATAGTTTTCGTGAGCTCGCACTCGTACTAAGGGTACTGATTTTATTGTTTTCGTTTCAATACAAATAAGTCTTTAAATTTTATCATTAAATCATTTGCGTCATATTAAATTTTAAGTATATTTGGTCGACGACCTCCGTGGTCGAGTGGTTTGTACGCTGGGTTTCATGGTGTCACCGACTCGAGAGGTCCTGGGTTCGAATCCCGGTGGGGGCAGATGTTTGTGTGATGAATACGAGCATTTGTACCCCAGTCATGGATGTTTAATATGTACTTATATATAAATATACTTATATATGTACTGTATATGTATTCTATCCGTTACCCTAGTATCCCATAACACAAGCCTTAGTGCTTACTTTGGGGCTAGGCTAATTGGTGTGAGTGTTGAAAATATTTATTTATTTATTATTATTATTACTTTTTACCAAAATGGACGTAGAAACATAATTTACAATTACGAAAAATATATTAGTTTACGTGAGCTCGCACTCGTATTAAGGGTACTGATTTTATTGTTTTCGTTTCAATAAAAATAAACAGTCTTTAAATTTTATTTTAAATCATTTGCGTCATATTAAATTTTAAGTATATTTGGTTACTTTTTACCGAAATGGACATAGAAACATAATTTACGATTACGAAAACTATGACAGTTTTCGTGAGCTCAAACTCGTACTAAGGGTAGAGAAAGACTATTAAAACTGTAACTTTGTTTATTCAGTGTAACTTTTGTCATATATCACATAAACTATGTTCTCTACGCTTCCAAAGCAGCTAAATATATCCGTCCCATCTATTCCCGTACACTTCTATTGATCAGTGTCGGATTCGGACGTCTTATTTGCTTTACAATGTACGAAAGCGATTTATCGACTTCTCTTTCCCCCAGTCCCTATTGAGAAAGTTAAGCGTATTTACAGTTCACCATTATTACATAATGCGAAACATTGAATCCCTTCTAAATACGATCTGAAATCATTATTTTTATCTGGAAGTATATAGGTTTTATAAAAATACAAATAGCTTGAAGGGCGTTGAAGTACATCCTATAAAGAGTCTTCTCTAATTTCTTAAAATATTTGCATGAAGTTTTAACTTTTTATAAAAACAATTATTTTTAATGATCCTCGAACTAGTGACGTGTCTTAAAATAATCGATATTTTTATTAATCATTAAAAATAACTGTTTTTATAAAAAGTTAAAACTTCATGAAAATATTTTAAGAAAATTAGAGAAAACTACTTATATGATGTACTTCAACGCCCTTGAAGCTTTATTTGTATTTTTGAAACAGCCTGTATATAAAAGTGATATTCAATGAGCCAGAATAAGTAAGTTATCCAAAAGGGTCCCAAACTAATGATATTATTCGCTGATAATTTTAGCCATATTGAGAGAAAGCTACCGATATAAATAGCTTTACGAGTGAGATTATTACAGCCGAGTGCGACAATTGTTGTTGAGCCGTGATTGGTGTAGGTTACGTAAGGGGTAGAGAGAAAAGGAGTTATATTTTCGGAATCAGCCTAATCAACCGTTACTGCCGTAAGGGAACACCGCCGCGGGATAATCCAGATGACTCACCGGGCTACCGAACTAGGGAAAAATCGGGGATAGGTACACCAGTAGGGTTTCCATCACATTAATAGTAACTAGCAAACCAGTGAACCAAATGTTCACCAAAACCTGATTTAAAAAAAATGTATTTAATTAATTGAGAACTTCGGAGATTTTGTGTGGTTTCGTTTGAAATTCGTGATTTCTCGAAAACCGGAAGTGCTACGTTACTCAAATCCGGTTTGTAGTCTTATCAGACTATTCTTAACTTATAACTTAAATATTCTCTTTATCTATCTCTTACGGTTTGGCCGCTGAAACAGCACCACAGACAGACGGACGGACTTGTCTAATTGATAAGAGATATTAATGTGATGGAAGTTGACATCAACACATGTTTTCAATTTTTGATGTCATCTTTCAATTGACGATACTGTTTAAAACAAAACAGGGAGAAAAAAATAGCCCTTGCTGAGTTTCTTGCCGGTTCTTCTCAGTACAAGGTCTCCCGCCGTAGATTTACGAACCGATGGCGCAGCGTTTGACTTTCACAAGAGCTTGTAACAGCCTAGACTGAATAAATGCGTTTGAGTTCGAGAAGTATTCAACTCGACAACGATGCGGGGCCTTTTATTTTTATCATATTGTTTTTTTATAGCTCGGTAGGCAAATGACTCTACCCCACCTGATGTTAAGTGGTAATAAAGTCCAAACGCGAAGATAGCTGGTACAGCAGTTATAAACTACCACACCAACCATCCCCACCTTGCCGGCCTGCAAAAATGCTTCTTCACGCCTCTCTTAAGGGCCCCCAGTTTGTAGGAAGGAGGGAACACTTCGCAAAGAATTCCACTTACGAATAGTACGACAAACAAAGGAGTCACTAAATTTCTGTGTTCGTGTAGGAATAGTGGCCACAGTAAGTCGGTGGCAACGAAGGCCAGCGCGCGTGGTCCTCTAAAGAAAAGGCGATGTAGGGATAAGGGAGAATAACTCCTCAGAACACTCGCCATGGTATAGTCGGTAGAAAGCGCTTAATGATGCCACATTGCGGCGTAATTGTAGAGACTCGAGTTTGTTAGTTATTTCTGGATATTTCAACAATGCGAAATTGTAAGAATCCCATAACATTTAAGAACTATGAGAGACGTATCAACGTTCGCTGAAATAAGCTAAGCGAACACGTAGCACGAGAATGCGTGATGGGAATATTTTTAGGGTATCAATCCGTGTACACAACGTGTGGTGGTAGCCCTGCATGTATACGCACGCAACCGCACCCACCCGCTCCTTTTCGGAGGGTAAACCCGGATCTATACAGGGTATTACAAAAATACAAATAAAGCTTAAAGGGCGTTGAAGTATATCATATACGGAGTCTCCTCTAATAGGGCTGATGACTAATTTTTTTTCTTCGTTTATCGGGTAGATTATCAAAAAGTATTGGACACTTATTTTTTCTTTTTTCACATAATATAAGTATTGCAGAGATATATTGATTTGAAAAGTCGCATGACGTCACGTTTGAGTACACTTATAAGGGAAAATTCACTCAATAGTGACGTCACGAGCCCCTACTCCCAAACTTTGACGCGCTATAACTTTGTCATTTTTTGGTTGATTGCCCAAAGAAAAAATACCTGTCCATTATTTTTTGATCATCTAACTGACGGACTAAATAGAATTTCGTTTACTGTACCCCGTCATCACCCCTATTTTCTTAAAATATTTGCATGAAGTTTTAACTTTTTATAAAAACAGTTATTTTTAATGATTAATAAAAATATCGATCATTTTAAGACACTTCATTAGTTCGAGGATCATTAAAAATAAGTGTTTTTATAAAAAGTTAAAACTTCACGCAAATATTTTAAGAAAATTAGAGAAGACTCCTTATATTACTTCAACGCCCTTCAAGCTTTATTTGTATTTTTGTAACACCCTGTAGACGCTACCCGAAAAATCGGAACAAAAATGATATCGCACTACACTCATCGTCCATTGCGTGGCATACGAAAATACTTTAAAAAGCGTCGCGGAAAAAAGCAGAAGCGTACGTACAATAGTATTTTTTTTTGTGTTAGCAACTGCAGGTAAAGCGGCGCGGGCCGCCACAACACAAAAAATGATATTATTATTGGGTGCAGCTGGACTTTTGATACTGTTTGTTGACAATGGATTGCGGATCTGTATAAATCCCTACGGGGGTCAATCGCGCGCTCCTCCGCTTATTGTGAAAACCATTTATCTTAAGCTGGATTTGAGTTACAGAAGCTTGTTTACTTAGAGTAATTCAAAAAATTCAAAATACAATATCGTTTATTCAGTCTAGGCTGTTACAAGCACTTGTTAATGTCGAAAAACTACGCCATCGGTTCGCAAATCTACGGCGGGAGACCTTGTACTGAGAAGAACCGGCAAGAAACTCGGCAAGGGCTGTTTTTTTCTCCCTGTATTATATACAGAGTCGTCAAATTGAAAAATGACTTCAATATGAGATAACTCATGAAGTCACTTCCCATTACAAATGTAAATGATAAAACAATTATGACTATAAAATAAAAAATATAAAATATAGATTTAAAAAAAAAGTTTAGGAATGCCGTAGTATAATGCTATTGTAGGGTTTATGTGTTACGATTGATTTAATTATGCTGCGTCCGTTGTAGCATAATATAACTGCTAGCACGAAAGTGTAACTATGCTCTGATAAGCGGTGAATTAATAATTACAATTAATGCTATCAATTTCAGAAAATAACAGGTCTGCGGTTATTTTGTTTGAATACAGTCATATTTTACTATAAATTTAATGCAATTCATAATTTGTTTATAGAGAACAAATAAATTACATTTAAATGATGTGGTGAGCTGTACCAAATATTATATAAATAATAACATATTTATGAATGAATCAAAGAAGTTATTCATCACCAATTACAGAAAATAACATAATTGCGGTTGCATTAATACAGTCATATTTTAAGCATATACGTGATATGATTTCCTCAAAGAGAGGAGAGCAAAGTAATGACAATTATTATAAAAGTTCAACTTGGCTTAAACTGATGGTTAAGGATGAATAACAATCCGTACCAATATTAAAATTCGAAAGTGTCTGTCTGTCTGATACCTCTTCACGCTTTTACTACTGAACCGAATTAGGTGAAAACTGGTGTAGAAATTGAGTCTCGGGAAAGGATATATGATAGTTATCATGCTTTTAATATTTTTTTTAAGGGGGTGAAGAAAGGAGTGCAAGTTTGTATGAACAAAAAACCACGCAGACAGAAGTTGCGGACGGAACGTGTTTGCGGTAATACCTTTTAAAGCAGTTTTGATATTCCAAATTTATAATAATAATAAATATTTCCAACACTCACACCAATTAGCCTAGCCCCAAAGTAAGCACTATTGTGGCTTGTATTAAGGCTTGTGTTATGGGATAGTAGGGTAACGGACAGAATACATATACTTTACATATATAAGTATATTTATATAGAAATACATTTAAAACATCCATGACTGGAGTACAAATGCTCGTGTTCATCACACAAACATCTGCCCCCACCGGGATTCGAACCCGGGACCTCTCGAGTTGGCGACACCATGAAACCCGGCGTACAAACCACTCGACCACGGAGGTTATAATTTGCTCATAGAGAGTATGTACGGTGACATTAAGATCAATTGTCCCAAGGCCAATGAAGTAACGTAATGACGAGACAGGCACCTCTGCCTGGCTATGCGCTCAGTCAGAGCGGCAACAATACGTTCGTCCGCCCATAGCTATCAATTATACTAACTGACGTTTACGGCGGTCGCGGCGACTATCATTTTGAGAATAAAAACGCTAGATTAAAACTGACAACTTGAATGGGACTTGACAAATAAGTTCAAATTTATTTAAGCTCGTAAGCTTGTAGGCCAAGAACAAAGAAGATTGGAGCGAGATTTGATTCTTACAGATTAAATCAGTTTTTTTTGTATAGTCATAATTTTTATATAATTTCCATTTGTAATGGAAAGTGACTTCATGAGTTATCTCGTATTGAAGCCATTTTTCAATTTGAAGACTTGGTGTTCACATGCGATAGAAGTGAATCCTACAAAAATGTGAACACACCTAAAGTTAAAATTTAACTCTCTAGGTCAAAAGTCAATATTTTATACTTACACTAGTGGCCCGCCCTCGCTTCGCTTCGGTATTTTATCCCCTTGGAGGTAGAATTGATCAAAATCCTTTCTTAGCGGATGTCCACGTCATAACATCTACCTGCATGCCAAATTTCAGCCCGATCCGTCCAGTGGTTTGGGTTGTGCGTTGATAGATCACTATGTCAGTCAGTCAGTCACCTTTGAGTTTTATATATATATAGATAGAGAAAGATAATAGAAAAAAAATGAAAAAGTATATGTCAAATAAGATTGGGTATTTGACAAGTTTTATAAAACGATTTGACGTTATTCGCTAATGTTTATGGAGTCCATAAAAAGGAGATACTTTTAATTCTGTTGTGTAATTCAGTAAAAAATAGGAAACGATAAATTAGAATTTTCAAGTCGCCGCGATAAAGTTTCTCTGGACATTATGGCGTCTCACTAGCACGTGACGTCACACGACTGTCATTAAAACGTAAAACGATGCAATACAATGTCACTTTGGCTAGAAGTTAACTAGCGAGTGACGTCATTTTAGTCTTGGCCAATCCCAGGCGTTTTCGGTCACGTATCCATGGAGCAAAAATATCATTTCTATTTAATCATTTTATAGAAAGCTTATTAATTATTTATTCTTTCAGATCAGTAAAATCGCTGCTAACAATGATATTAAATACAGTTGCCAACAATTGGTTCATTATTTTTCATACTGTCGAATAACCTATTGTGCGGTAAATGAAACAGCAGCCAGCTACAAATTCAGTGGGTAAATTAAATATGAAATTGATTTATCATTACTGAAATCTGTTCGTCCTGTGGTCAAGCGGCATTCACAGTGGTAAGTAATGGATACGTAGGTAGGTAACAAACGCTATTAACAAAAATAGAATTTCAGGCGGACGCATTTATGGACTAAGCTAGTCTTACTGAATAAATTAATTTCATTTATCAATTAACCGTGTATCCTTTTTTAAGCAGAGGGTGAAAAATTCACACACATTGGGATAAAGTTCATTAATAATATTAGATTGTTGTATAATGCGAGGTACAAAGTTCATAGGGGACATAAAAACGCGTGCCAATTCGGTCATCGTTTTAGCGCCGCGCGTGATGGCGTGTCTACATATCCCGTTGATCGTTTAATCCTCACAACGCGCGCACAATTTAAATAACACTCTTATTGCAATCACACGAGGAACTAAATTCGAATAAATTAGTGACGGTTTCCCTTCCTGGGCGTTTTTATGGGCAATGTTGCGTGGTAGAAGAACGCCGGAGCATCACGTAATCCCGGGAACGTATATCGCCGCAGGGGGACCGCTTAAACGCTTCACGGAACAGTTAGATTGAGTCTGTCCTGAGACAAGATTGATATACCGGTGATCTGTAGGGCTCATCAATACTCACTACGCTACAGCTATCTTGGCTAGAACAGATTGTGAGGACATATCACACAATCCAGCATCCAAGACCCCGGAAACAAACCACATTGAAATTTTTAATAATAAATAGACTGGACGTTTCTAGTACACCTGTAAAATATGTTCATGGTTTGTCATGCTTTATCTAATATATAAAATTCTCGTGTCGCGGTGTTTGTGGTTAAACTCCTCCGAAACGGCTTTCCCGATTCTCATGAAATTTTGTATGCATATTGGGTAGGTCTGAGAATCGGACAACATCTATTTTTCATCCCCCTAAATGTTAAGGGTAATCCACCCCTAAATCTTTTTTTTTTTCAATTTTAGATATTTTTTTTTATTTTTTTTAATACATCATACAAAAATACAACATCCCTAAATTTTCAACTTTCTACCACCAACACCTATTTTTTTATGGCGGTACGAAGTTCGCTGGGTCAGCTAGTCTGTCTATATGATTGTATTACGTATTAATAATATTGTATTGACTTGGTTTTTGAAGTGAATCGTCTTCAGGCACGCTTGACTTGGGGGGTAAACTGGCGAATGCGTTACGAGTTACGCGTTACGAAAAGTGTAAGCGGTCACACATACAGATGGAGCTAAAGAAGTTTCACTTCAGTCATGTGGTAATAAGCACACTCGCTTCTTTTATATTATTTCTTAGTCTACAGATTCTTGGTGCGTACCATTTTTGTGTTATGTTGCAATACCCTGTAGGTACCATGCTTCATAGAGCCGTATTTTATATTCTTTTTGATATTGTTTGCTTTTGTTTCTTTTCTTGTCGATAAATTATATTTCTACAGTCCACGCGAATCTTTGATTCCTTTTCATGTTATATTCAAATATTTTACGTGGTTATCCACGTTCACCTACTCGAAAACAACAAGCCTAGCATGAAACATTAAACTCTATACTACTTATACTCAAAGTATTTACTTGGTTGATTCATATAATGTTAAGTACCTAAACTTGCAAATATACATGATTTATTTGTTTCTTAGGTTTTCACGCACTACACTCATTAAATAAAACTAGTTTTAACGGGTTAATGCACGAAACTTTATTTATTTATTGACGTTTCGTAGCCTTTTCAAGTCTGCATCAATGTCATTTTATTTAATTTTGTCGAGCTACCTTCGAAAGACTTTTATTGAGCGTTCGGTTATTTCGTTGGAAGATTTCTAAAATGTTATTGTCTATGTATGAATTTATTAGTTAATTTAGTTAATAAAATACTTTATTTAAAATTCTTTTTGTAATTTTGAGTTTATTTATTTGACCCTAACTACCGTGAACTACCACCGGTTCAAAAATTGGGAGACCTTTCTGAGAAGAACCGGCGAAACAAACTCAGAGAGGCTTTCTATCTCCTTCTTATGTTAAATCATGCAAACAAAAAGAACTAATAGTATCTGTTGGTCCTGCAGTGTATGCTCGGGGTTGGGATTTTATCTGTTGTATAATGGGTTCCCAAGCTAGTGGTAAATACCAACCATCTAGCTAGCCCCAAGTCAAGTGTGCGTAAAGAAGTTTCACTTCAAAAAACAAAATTATATATATATTACAAGCTGACCCAGCGAACTTCGTACCGCCATAAAAAATAGGGGTTGGTGGTAGAAGGGCGAAAATTTTGGGTTATATTTTTTTGTATGATGTATCATAAAAAAATTAAAAAAAAAATCTAAAATTGAAAAAAAATATTTAGGGGTGGATTACCCTTAACATTTAGGGGGATGAAAAATAGATGTTGGCCGATTCTCAGACCTACTGAATTTCACAAAATTCGGTCGAGCCGTTTCGGAGTAGTTCAATTATGCGCACCGGGACATGAGAATTTTATATAATACTAGCTGACCCAGCGAACTTCGTACCGCCATAAAATTCCCTAATAAAATAAAATAAAATAAAATAAAAAAAATAAAAAAATAGGGGTTGGTAGTAGAAAGTTGAAAATTTAGGGATGTATGTATTTACTAATGCTGTATCATAAAAAAAATTAAAAAAAAATCTAAAATTGAAAAAAAAAATTTAGGGGTGGATTACATCCGATTCTCAGTAGCCCTCCCCGCGCGGGGGGCCTCACTCCCCTTGTGGGCAGCCACCATAGAGCTACGTCGGAGCTGGAGCTGCGGCCTCGGGAAGCCCCGCCTGAAGCGGACTCGCTTAGTTTGCACGACGAACCGTTTAGGGATGTATGTATTTACTAATGCTGTATCATAAAAAAATTAAAAAAAATCTAAAATTGAAAAAAAAAAAATTAGGGGTGGATTACATCCGATTCTCAGACCTACTGAATATGCATATAAAATTTCACGAAAATCGGTCGAGCCGTTTCGGAGGAGTTTAACCACAAACACCGCGACACGAGAATTTTATATATTAGATATGTAATAAAAAAACTCACATTGCACATTGATGTAGACATCCTTGTAGACGTATCCGATGGAGTTGGTCGCGTTGCAGCCGTAGTTGCCGGTGTCCGTCTTCACCAGGTTGGGTATGGTGATGGTGTTGCCGGTGACCTGCCGGCGCGGGTTGTATGGCGCGTGCTCGATGGGGCGGCCGTTGTACACCCACGAGATCTGAGGGTTGGGGGTGCCGCCCGCCACGCACTTGATCGTGGCCGTCTCGCCCTCCGCCAGGTTCTGGAACTCCGGCTCCACGATGAAGAACGGAGATGCTGCCGACCAAAAATAGAGATGAGTATATTTCTTTTGAGCATTTAACTACTACTTATTTAAATAAATAAATAAATATTTCCGACACTCCCACCAATTAGCTTAGCCCCAAAGTAAGCACTATAAGGCTTGTGTTATGGGATGCTAGGGTAATGGATAGTATACATATACTGTACATATATAAGTACATTTATATAAATACATATTAAACACCCATGACTGGAATACAAATGTCGTATTCATCACACAAACATCTGCCCCCACCGGGATTCGAACCCGAGACCTCTCGAGTCGGCGACAGCCATGAAACCCGGCGTATAAACCGCTCGGCCACGGAGGTCGTCAAATTAAGTAGTTATTCTAAAGAAAATTTTACTAGAAAAAGATCCACGCGGACCAGGCGGCAGACAGGACACGAACCCATGCCAGCTATCCTATACATAGATTATTTACTTATCATGTCAGAATCGATATCAATGTAGGTATTTTATATGAATGTCTTTTAAGGTACGATCCCACGATGTGTGTTGTCGCGGGCGAGGACGCGCCGCGCAGGATTGCCAAACGTATGAGAACTCTAACGTTTGAGTTTTAGCAGTATCTATACATGATACGAGGTAAATAGTAATCTCGTACACTTTTATACTTAAGAGATTTGAACAATGTTGACTGTTTGTATCATGTACATAAACCAAAAACATTATAAGAAAGTAAATAAATATCTACTCCACAAAGGATCGTCTCAGTAAGTACATATTCATTATGCCATCACTAAATGCATCCTTATTCGTATTATCATTTCGTATCATTTATAGAGAATTAGATACTGCTAAATCTCTATAATACATTTGGCAAACTGCGCGGCGCGATCTCGCCTGCGACATCATACATCGTGGACAGCACCTTTAGATACTGTAACGTCCATTACGTTACAGCCTCCTTGTTTGGGTAAACTCTTTGTTCATGTAATGCCTACGGCTGGCAGTTATATTAAAAAGGTAATGTCATGATTTTTAAATATTTGAAATTAGTAATCCTCTGTCGTTTGATAGAAGATTCCAAGATATAGACTTTAGGCACCAAACCATACGTTAATAAGATTAAGCTCATATATTATATTCGCATGAAATCAAATATAAAAAATATCAAATCAAAGTTGTTTCAATTAATTGCTTTGCCCCCAGGATCTACCCCTTCAGGATAGATCGCCGCAATACACAACTTGTAACCACGATTTGATTAAGCTTCATACTTTAATTCAACCATGATCCATCTAAACTATTACGAGTCGTGTTTTGTTGAACTCTCTATGAGCCGAAGCTAATTTGGTCGGCTATCGAATACCAAAGCAATTAATGGATCAAGTCAAAACTCGTCAATGTGATTCATCCGCACTCTTTGTAAATTTAATTTAGTATATAATAAATAATGGAGGAGCTCGAAGGCGCAAGTGGTTAGCGCGTTCGGCTGCGATCGTTGAAGTTAAGCAACTTAAGCCGTTGATCCCGGCTGTATCTGCAGTCGTTAGCACCCACGAATCCGCACTGGGCCCGCGTGGTGGGTCATGGCCCAATCTCCCTATTCTATCCGTAGGGTAGGCCTGTGCCCCAGCAGTGGGGACATTAATAGGCTAATGATGATGATGATAATCTATACTTATAATAAATCTGTAGAGATGTCAATTCTGTACATGAAATATATTTTTAAAATAACTATCAGGGGGTGATTACTGATCGATACTGATGCCAAAAATGCAATCAGAAAATTTTTGTCTGTCTGTCTGTGTGTATGTTCCTTATAGAAACAAAAACTACTCAACGGATTTTAACGAAACTTGGTACAATTATTCTTCATACTCCTGGGCAGGTTATAGTATACTTTTCATCACGCTACAATCAATAGCAGCAGAGTAGTGAAGGGAAATGTTGGGAAAACGGGAGAAGTTACTCCATTTTTTAAGCTTCCGTCGCGGGTGCAGCCTTAATGGTTAAAGTTACATAGAAATCATGTATGACGGAAATATTCTACATAAAATTGTCTAAAAAATAGCCTGCAACAGCATATGTCTATCTTTTATGGTTGACTCACAATAACACGTGTCATTATATAAATAAAGTCATTCTTTATAGCACAAGCCTGAGAACAAAAACTATAGTTTACACTACAGCTCTACACTGAAGCGAAGCGAGGGCGGGCCACTAGTAAATAATAATATTACAAATGTACCTAATACCAAGGGAAAAGTATTTTTGGCGGAGGTTAAAAAGCAAAGGTGTTTATCATAAAAATGATTAAAAATATGATGCATGTTTAAAACAACACAAGATAAGGAAGTTCATATATGATAGATGAGGAGTGGGGTCAGTGACCCGAAGACGAGTGATAGTAAGAAGTACAGCTCGAACATAAATCGCCCGCCCACGGAAACCCGACAACGTAGTCTAGGCTCCAATTAGGTTGGATTACACTCCGGCAAGAAGCTACCTCACTCAACAAATTAGGTTCTAAAAAAGTAACACTTTTTTATTTATTCAACACAGTTGTTCTATAAGGTTACTGCGAGAGGAGCTCGTTGGCGCAAGTGGTTAGCGCGTTCGGCTGCGATCGTTGAAGATAAGCAACTTACGCTGTGGTCGGTCATTGGATGGGTGACCAAAAATTTACTTGCTTCGGAAGGCACATTAAGCCGTTGGTACCGGCTGTTTCTGCAGTCGTTAGCACCCACCAATCCGCACTGAGCCTGCGTGGTGGGTTACGGCCCACTCTCCCTATTCCATCCATAGGCAAGGGCTATGTCTCAGCAGTGGAGACATTAAGAGACTGATGATGATGACGAGTGCCTAAAGACAAAAGTCTTGAATCAGTGCGTCCTACCTATGATGACATACGGAGCCGAGACATGGACACTGACGGTACGGCTGGTCCACAGGTTCAAAGTCGCTCAGCGCGCTATGGAAAGGGCTATGCTCGGCGTTTTTCTGGAGGATCGCATCAGAAATGAGGTAATCCGACAAAGAACCAGAGTCATCGACATAGCCCACCGGATTAGCAAGTTAAAGTGGCAGTGGGCTGGCCATATTTGCCAAAGAACCGATAACCGTTGGGGTAGACGAGTTCTGGAGTGGAGACCGCGTCTAGGCAAACGTAGTGTAGGACGTCCTCAGGCACGATGGAGTGACGATTTGCGCAAGGTGGCTGGCAGGAGCTGGATGCGAGTAGCCCAAGATCGATCTGAGTGGCGTGCAATTGGAGAGGCTTATGTCCAGCCTTAGACTAGGATAGGCTCTTGATGATGATGATGATGACGATAGGACAACTAGACAGTTCTAATTGACCTCAAACCTTTTCTCTTGGGCTTTAAAAGATCAATCTTATTTCTGCTTAGCCAGCAAATTAGGACAAACTCGTAATGATGAAAACGTAATGATAGATCGCAGTTGCATCAACATGATAAGATTATTTAATCAAACTCAAACTCATTTATTCAGTCTAGGCTGTTACAAGCTCTTGTGAAAGTCAAACGCTACGCCATCGGTTCGTAAATCAACGGCGGGAGATGATAATGAATCTTAATATCATATTGTTTACGGAATACAGAACTTCCGACCCTGTCACTCAATAAAGAGAAAGCAATGGATCTCAACTCAACAGGCCCCCAATAGGTTTACGGGATAGAGAAAATATCTCCACGTTTCGAGTCCCACTGGTGAAGTGACCGATTTGAAGGCATGTCACAATTAATGTGGGAACGGGGTTAGTGAGTGGCCATGTCTATCGAGCTCGTGAACGATTACGTCACGTCACCGACCTGCCCCGCACGCACTGAAGCATGACCATGGCTTATATATTTCACTAGCGGCCCGCCCTCGCTTTGCTTCTGTGTAGAGCTGAAGTGTAGTCTACAGTTTTTGTTCTCAGGCTTGTATTATACACAATGACATTCATCTATGATTCTTCTTATACCTGCATGCAAAGTCTCAGCCCGATCGGTTTAAAATTGACAAAGTTTCATACAAACTTTCTTTCCCTATTTTATGCCCTTGGGGGTAGATATGATCAAAATCCTTTCTTAGCGGATGCCTACGTCATAACATCTACCTGCATCCCAAATTTCAGCCCGATCCGTGCAGTGGTTTGGGGTGTGCGTTGATAGATCACTATGTCAGTCAGTCACCTTTGAGTTTTATATATATGTAGGTAGATATAGAAGATTTCATGAAATTGCAGTCAGATAAATAAATAATTAGATCCAAATAACTCTTTTATAGCATACGCTGGCTGTAATAATTTTAAAATTATGGAATATTTCGGTATGTTTATAGTTATAGGCAACATCATACATGTTTTTTGGTTTTAATTAAAACACCCCTGATAACCTCCGCATTACGGAAGACAAGACGCTTGTTTTTTTTTTATATTATGTAACAAGTATGACTTTCAAGCGACCTGCCTGATTGTAAATGCAAAAAAACAAAAAAGTTTTTATCTCTATCGTGAAAAAAACATCGTTAAAAAAAACAAGGTCCATGTTTTAGTTTTCCGAGTAGAGAATTCAATGCTTACGAGTTTATAATAATGTTTCCTGTTTATTTTTGAACTCTACCACATTTTTTTAATTGAAAATCACCAACCAAGATTTTTAACAATAGGGATGATGACTAATTTTTTTTCTTCGTTTATCAGGTAGATTATCAAAAAGTATTGGACACGTATTTTTTTCTTTTTTCACATAATATAAACATTGCAGAGATATATTGATTTGAAAAGTCGCATGACGTCACGTTTGAGTACACTTATAAGTGAAAATTCACTCAAAAGTGACATCACGAGCTCCTACTCCCAAACTTTGACGCGCTATAACTTTGTCATTTTTTGAATGATTGCCCAAAGAAAAAATACGTGTCCTTTATTTTTTGATCATCTAACTGACGGACTAAATAGAATTTCGTTTACTGTACCCCGTCATCACCCCTATTGGCAACACTCATCACGTACGGAAAAATCCTCGAAGCGACACCAGAGTACCATGTTGCGCCGCTGCCTACCCTATCCCTATCCCCTACTTAGTGGATATGAAACACTCTAAAATTACACAATGTTTTGGTGATTTTGGTGAGTGAGGGCTCCAGGCTTCCATGACTACATGGGATTTTGAGGATTACTAATTATAACTGTTTGTGCGTTGTCTCCGATTATTACGCTTGGTAGAAAGCGCACAGACCGTAAATGTCTCCCAAATTCATTAAATTGGATATGTTATAATTTTATAACTATAATTGCTATTTCTTCTTTCAAATGTTGAATACTTGTAAAAGTATTCATTTGACATTGGGGGTTACCTATAATGCGAAGAGATGGCGCTGCCTTGCAGCTTAAGAATGGTTAGAGGAATTTCGACGCGGCCATCACGGCCGCGGTAGCAAAATTGGTCAGTGCATTCGCCCGGATAGCGTAGGATGCGGGTTCGAGTTCCGTCCTCTGCCTGGTCCGCGTTTTTGTTTTTCTAGTTATATTTTCTTAAATTGGATATATTTTTTTTATTTTGAAAAGGTGGCAATCAAGCATATGTTCCGCCTGATGGTAAGCGGCCACCATAGCGTATAGACCAGTGATTCCCAAAGTGGTCTATATCGACCCCTAGGGGTCTATGACGACCTGCAAGGGGTCTATGTCAGCGAAAAAAAAATGGGGGTCCATGAAATGAAAATGGGGGTCCACGATAATGGATATCAACATACACTGATAGTTCTTATTTACTTACTCTATGCTATCTTCTATTAAAAAAAAACGTAAACATTATTTATAAAAGTACCTATGAAATAATAAAAAATATTCTATATGTTTATAAAATTTTGTAAGTTGTAAGATGTAGGCATTCGCTTTGTGGTCGCAATACATTTTGAAGTTGTATAAACCTTCACATAATGATAAACCAGTATCATCTTGTTACACTAACTTCCCTCCAGACTGAAATTTACAAAAAATCAATATCAGGTAAGTAGGGGTCTACCCAAAACCTGAAAACATGCAAAGGGTCTACGACACAAAAAACTATGGGAAACTCTGGTATAGACGCTTGTGATACAGAAAATATCAATCCCCTACCCCTTGGAGCCCTACTCACCGACAGAAACACAACACCACAAAAAGATTTCTACCCCTTGGAGCCCTACTCACCGACAGAAACACAACACCACAAAAAGATTTCTACCCCTTGGAGCCCTACTCACCGACAGAAACACAACACCACAAAAAAATTACTAAATATAGTAAATAGTTTTCAGACTTTGAGATTTTTGATGTCATCTTTCAATAGACGACTCTGTATAAAACAAAAACAGGGAGAAAAAAATAGCCCTCGCTGAGTTTCTTGCCGGTTCTTCTCAGTACAAGGTCTCCCGCCGTATATTTACGAACCGACGGCGTAGCGTTTGACTTTCACAAGAGCTTGTAACAGCCTAGACTGAATACATGAGTTTGAGTTTGATAATTCCAAATGCAAATGATCAAATAATTCAAATAAACAGCAAAATATTTACAACTTCATTCGCGTTGTGATTTGTTCAAAAAGTTGCAACATTTACAACATACAGAAACAAGAAGTTAAAAAGAGCAAAATAAATTTCCTTCAGGATCGACGTTTCAAAGCCAAGCGTACAATAATAGCGCCATTGTGTTGAGCAACAGTTGAGGCAGCCAAGTTTGCAAAAATATACGCAACACAAAAAATTGTGCTTTTTTAATGCTTCTTTAAAACGAACGCGGTTTCAACGTCCCCATCAGTTGTATTCATGCAACACGGCTTAATTTAACCTCGCTGAACTCTACAGTATTGTGATTGTGAAACTCTTTACGGTGGCGGTTTCGCAAAACGGGAGGACAGGAATCAAAATGGCGACCAAATTAAAATTATTAACGTAAATAGGTACATTGCTTAGATCTTGATTATCGTGCAGTACAACTATTCGAAATCATTACTTACGAAAGAGAGAAATCTAGTTTTTAGGGTTCAGTACCTGAAAAGGAGAAAACGGAAACCCTACAAGATCATCCATCTGCCTGTCTGTCAGGACCCTCGATCTTGGGAAGAAACGAGTGGAATTTTAAAACATATACATAAGAATATAACATTATTTCTTTCAAAAACATTTTTTTTTGTAATTTTTACCCATTTTTTCACCATTGATACTATCAAAAAAGGTAAAGCGTAATATAACTGGAGCATAGTTTGAATAAGGAAAGCATAACTTAGCTCAAAAAGCTTTATATAATGGAGATTGTTTGTGATATTATTCATAGTTTTATATATCTTACTAGCTGACCCAGCGAACTTCGTACCGCCCTAAAAAAATAGGGGTTGTCCAGCGAACACACACAAAAAATTTCATCAAAATCGGTCCAGTCGTTTAAGAGAAGTTCAGTGACATACACACTCACAGAAGAATTATATATATAAAGATATGAAATACTTCATTACGTTGATTTAACTTTAAAAATATGTTAGATAACATATTACTCTTTAAATAAATACATCTGAATATATTTTATAATTAAAAGTGTAAACAATATTCATAATTCCCTTTTTCTGGAGCAAATATTGGAGCAAAGTAGGACCATTTTACCGGTACCTTAAAAATTTGTACGAAACTCTCGGGTTTTTTATAGCCAGGTAGGCAAACGACTCTACCCCACCTGATGTTAAGTGGTGATAAAGTCTAAACGCGAAGATAGCTGGTACAGTAGTTATAAACTGCTACACCAACCATCCTCACCTTGCCGGCCTGCAAAAATGCTTCTTCACGCCTCTCTTAAAGGACCATAGCATTTTATTATTTTCGTAATACGAGTAAGAAGCAAAGCAAGGAAATTACTTTCTCTTAACAAAACCGCTATTCAGTCTCAAAGACAATGCAGATTTTCGTGAACAGTGTTTGCATTAGCCGACAGCGATAGCGGCGGAGGCGATGAGGAAATGACACAAAGCATCCAATTACACCCCCCATCAAAATGTGGAACAGCGGAACCTCAATGGTGGTCCGCCGGCCGTGACAAACATTTCCAATAAAGACGCTGTACTAGGGCTGTCTATCAATGCATTATAATGCGATTCAACTAAGAATAGGACCGACTGGGCGCCATATTTTGACGTCATAGCTGTCAATTCAAACCAAATATGTAGAGTGAGCAAACGATTAGTAAGTGAGACAAAACATCAGATTTTTTAATAAAATTAATTTACTAAGGTTGAGAAAGAACACAACCAATTTTTAATAGTATTTCTTTATTAAGACTCTGTGAAAAAAAACATTAATCAGAATCTAGCTCTTCAATTTCGCTCATCTCTGCATTGCCGCCGGAGAAGTTATGAATAATCATGCAGGTCACATACGAACATGCATCCTATATGTAAAGAAAGTTTAAAATCGAGTTTCTGAACGCAACATAAAGTGACATTTGGTTGACGATTTAGGTTAGCAACCATTCATAGCTAAAGCTCAATAAATAAATAAAAAAAGTCAACTAATATTAATTATGAACATTTGTTATTGTTTGTTTGGTTTTTATTCTAGAATCAGCCGAGTGCTAAAAAAGTGTTCCGAGTTTTTTTTGCAAACCGTACTTTTCAAGCGACATTTGACAGATGGAGGTCATTGGCTTTCCTATTCGCATTTGCATTGAATCGCGTTATACAACGATATTAATTACCATAGATACACCACGTGCGCTCAAAATGTGTCCCAATCAAGAAGTGCTTGAACCGTCACGAACACAGTCACGCACGGCTCGTTGAAAAGTCAAGATGCCGCAGAGCTCCGTGAAAAAATGCGAAAAAAATACTGATAGTATGTAATGTGTCGTTTTTTCGACAGGTATCTCTTCATCTAATCAACGTTTGTTAATTTAACGCATTTGAAGAAAATTTTGTGAGAATACTAACTATTAACTGATTTAATCTATCTATACTTATAATAAATCTGTAGAGAGGTCAATTCTGTACATGAAATATATTTTCAAAATAACTATCAGGGGGTGATTAGTGGTCGATACTGATGCCAAAAATGCAATCAGTAAAATTTTTGTCTGTCTGTGTGTATGTTCCTTATAGAAACAAAAACTACTCGACGGATGTTAACGAAACTTGGTAAAATTATTCTTCATACTCCTGGGCAGGTTATAGTATACTTTTCATCACGCTACAATCAATAGCAGCAGAGTAGTGAAGGGAAATGTTGGGAAAACGGGAGAAGTTACTCCATTTTTTAAGCTTCCGTCGCGTGTGCAGCCTTAATGGTTAAAGTTAAATAGAAATTATGTATGACGGAAATATTCTACATAAAATTGTCTAAAAAATATCCCGCAACAGCATATGTCTATCTTTTATGGTTGACTCACAATAACACGTGTAATTATATAAATAAAGTAATTGTTTATAACACAAGCCTGAGAACAAAAACTATAGTTTACACTACAGCTCTACACCGAAGCGAAGCGAGGGCGGGCCACCAGTAGAAAATATTTGTGATATTCAAATGCATGGTCGGTAATATAGCGGTCTCTTTTCCTCGAGGTCCTTACCATGCGCTATTGCTATATTGCGCTAACAGCGCATTCAGAATTGCGCGTATAGTCACAGAAGTAAGGTCTATATTCTTCCGCATATAGCAATAAGTCGTAACTTTTACGAGCTTGCATTTCAAACCGTCATAACTCCTGGACACATGCGTTTTAATTAAGACAATAAACAGTATACATTAAAGGTAACTTTCAATGTTTATATAATGCCTTATATTGTTTTTGACTACGCGATCTTCTTACGGAGCTCCATGGATCGTCCAATGTACCTCTTGGACGGGTTTCGGGCACGATTTTGTTCGTGTTGGTGTATCTAGGTTATTTAATATTGCTGATGCATAATGAAAAACTCACACGAAAAAATGCAAATAATTCTCTTTCTGTCCGTCTGCTGCATTTTCATGTCTAAACCACCAAACTGAAAACCAGGAGATTCTAATGAAAATACTCCGCCCGTTGCCTTTTCTTGTAGGGGAATGTTAGCTTCACCCCAATTTTACCCAATCACGCTTTATTTTGTCGATAAAAATAGTCTTTGTATTTTTCCGAGATCACCATAATACCAGACCAAATTTAATTAAAGTCGGTCCATAGTTCCTTGAGCATTCATAAGTATAGATTTTAAGTTTGTCTAGTATGAACAACTGTCAATATAAGTACTAAATCATATTACATAAATGACTATTAATTGACGACTCTATATATAATACAGGGAGAAAAAAACAGCCCTTGCTGAGTTTCTTGCCGGTTCTTCTCAGTACAAGGTCTCCCGCCGTAGATTTGCGAACCGATGGCGTAGCTTTTCGACATTCACAAGTGCTTGAACAGCCTACACTGAATAAATGATATTGAATTTTGAATTTTTTGAATTTTATCAAAAAAGATCTATATATCTTCCTCATTTTCTTTTTGCATTTTTCTTATAGTATTTATTTTATGAATGCAATCTTATACAACCCTAGCTTGACCGCAGGATTGCAAAGCGCGTGTACATCGGGCTTAATACCCTACCAATCGATTCTCGCATTTCTCGAGGTGTAGTGAGGAAATTGCGGAAAAGATAGCGCGTGATCAAGGGGTGCATAGAAATTGTTCGATAAATAGGCACTTACTTCTCATTATTACCCCATTTTGAATAAACTTAAGATAGAGACGAAAACTTCCCGTGAAATCGTAGACAAGAGAAAAATATCTCAAATTTATGTACATTCATTTAAGCACGAGCGTTTCTTATTCAGTAGCGAAAGAAAGGACCGTATATTATTTTAAAAGAATATTTTAGTGAATCAAATACAATACAAAGAATAATTTTAGACGCTTTTAATTAACTTGCACTGTTCTATGTAAAAAACATTGTCGGTCTTTTATCAGTAAATAGGGTATTTGACAGTACATATTAAAAATGAAGTGCCAATGGTAAGCATCTGTGTTTAGAATGAATATTGGCAGGGGTTTTTACTACTTTTATATAAAAAAAAATCATAATTTTACTAAAAACCCACGAAAAAGATATTTAATTCTCATCTATTGTCACTTGTCACGTGACCCAAAACGCTTGGGATTGGCGGAGCCTAAAATGACATCACACGCAAGTAAACTTCCGGTTAAAGTGACATTACATTGTATCGTTTGACATTTTAATAACAGTCGTGTGACGTCACACGTCATTCATAAAATTTGTTAAACCATTTTCTTTTTACATTTTTTTATTTTATAGTCATAATTTTTATATTATTTGCATTTTTTTTGTTTGTAATGAAAAGTGACTTTATAAGTTACCTCATATTGAAGTCATTTTTCAATTTGACGACTCTGTATATAATACAGGGAGAAAAAAACAGCCCTTGCTGACTTTCTTGCCGGTTCTTCTCAGTACAAGCTCTCCCGCCGTAGATTTGCGAACCGATGGCGTAGCTTTTCGACATTCACAAGTGCACAAGTTGTAACAGCCTAGACTGAATAAACGATATTGAATTTTGAATTTAATGAATTTAGTAAAACGCCATATTGTCCAGAAAAACGTTTTCGCGGCAAATTGAAAATGGAGTTTTTGGTTATTTTTATGTTTTTATTTATTTTTAAGCATTTGACTGCTAGATGTATAAATCTAAAGAAAAGTTTACTAGAAAAAAATCCACGCGGACCAGGCAGCGGACGGGACTCGAACCCGCACCCTTCGCAATCCGGGCGAATGCACTGACCATTATGCTACCACGGCCCTATTGGCCGCGTCGAAATTTTCCTATCCTTATTTGGTTATTTTTACTGAAATACACAACAGAATGATGAATATCCACTTTTACGGACTCCATAAACATTAGTCAATAACGTGAGATCGTTTTCTAAAACTTGTCAAATACCCTATTGCATAATGAGGTTACTTTAGAAATGCGGAACTTTAAAAAGGAAATTACCTATATTTCTTAGTTTTGCTTTGCCAATTGATGAGAAAAATACCGGCCAAGTACGTGTCGTGCCACGCGCAGTGTACGGTTCCGTAGTTGCTCGTCTTCACCACAATATATTTTTGGAAAGAGTCTATATTTTAAGCAATTACTTCGTCTAAGTCACTTTTAATGTTTTCTTCTAAGGAATTTTTATTATATCAGAAATTTTCTTATACATAAGTTGAATGACTATTACTTTTAAACTAACAAATCTATTTTAACCGTTACAATTTTCCTTAAAATTTCATGAAAAGTACAATTATCATGAATTTTTCCAGGCTTTTCAAACCAATAGTTTAGTTTCTAGAGGGGACGCTGACGACGACGCCCTACACGAACAAAAATTTGCACATTAAAGTGCAATATTCAAATCAAATGCTTGCAAATTCAAATTTTGCAACTCGAAAAATACTGTTAGGAGCCCTTAAGTGATTTTAAAGGACCTATTTAACGATACCCCAATTTTTTTTACCATTTTGTCGGCATAATGAATGTGCTGACAGTCTCCAAACAAAACCGGGGACAGACAGACGGACATGACGAAACTATAAGGTTTCCTTGTCCAGACTACGGAACCCTAAAAAGAAGAAGCACACGAGTCTAATATTGCCACTAGTACCAACTTTTATGGAATGAACACTTCTCAACTTTTTGTTCATAATGGTCCGAAGTGGAATGCTTGCTTGTCTATAATAGGAATCATACTTATTTTAAGTTTTTAATGGTGCCAATACTGGCGTGACTCTCTAAACTTAAAACTAAATTTAACATCAGTCTCTCCTTTTCATTCTGTATAGAGAATGACAAGGATGCACTGTTGTCAAATTTAAGTTTAGCTTTAGAGAATCATACCAGAATCGACATCATTATACCTATGTTACAATGTAATTTCGGTACTTACCTATACATTTTTTTTAAAGTGACCAGATTTACCACTCGTGCTAACCATTGTTGTAAATGGGTAAAAAACCGTAGATATAATATACTACTACTAAACTACTGCAAAAATTAAACTGTAATGTCTCAATAGCAAAAACAGCAAAAAAAGAGGCGTGAGAAGCAACATGCAGGCCGGCAGGGTGAGAATGGCTGGTGTGGCAGGTAGAACTGTACCAACTATCTTCACGTCTGGACATCACCGTCACTTAACATCAGCGTGCCAATCGCCTAACGGAAATGCTTTGGGAAACGCTAATGCTTACGATTTTATATTGTTATTTCTAGCCGCCTGAGGTTTTCGAATACCTCACGCTCATTTTTTTTAATATTGTTATTACCAATGCAAAAGAAAAAGAAAGAGCGCGAGGCATTTGAATACCTCAGGCGGCTAGAAATAACAAAAGAAAATCGTAAGCGTTAGCGTTTTCCAAAGCATTTCCGTTAGGCGATTGGCCCCCAGGTGGGGCGGAGTCATTTGTCTGAGCTATCCATAAAAAAAACGAAAAGTGGTCCACCCTAGTTATTTTCATTTATGCTGCGTACTCGTTCTAGTAGAAACGTCAGTGTCGAGTACGCGGACGCGACCAATAATTTAATATTCTACCAATTAGTAGCGATGCGAGGAAGCAGGCGCCTAAACCGGCCCACACTACACCGCCGTGCCGCTCTGCTCGCGGGACCCTTTATTTGGTACAATGTGCCGCGCATTGTTATGCCCGACTCGACGTGACTACTACAATTTTTATGTGGGCGACCGACAAACCTATCTGTGTTACGAATGTTTAGTTCTGACATAGAATAAAGTTATTGATGACCCTCATTGTACGTATAAAAGAAACAAGATTGAAGCTTGAGACACAAACCATTATTGGTAACTTTGAAAGATACTTTGGGTGCTGCTAGCGGAGATGAGTCTGCCCTAACTACTTTGATATTTATGATGTAAATGTTTAATTACACCTATTATAAATAAGTCTATTTGTATTTACACTGTGTGACACAGCAATCAAAATGCAGGTGAACAATTAATGTATAATTTCACATTATGTAATGAAAGGTGACTTCATGAATCATCTCTGAAGTCATTTTTCAACTTGACGACTATGTAAATGATAAAACAGGGAGAAAAAAACAGCCCTTACTGAGTTTCTTGCCAATTCTTCTCAGTACAAGGTCTCCCGCCGTAGATTTACGAACTGATGGCTTAGCTTCTAGACATTCATATGTGCTTGTAACAGCCTAAACTGAATAAATGATTTTGATTATTATGTGCTAATAAAATCATGTATATAGAAAACACATATAGTTCTCTCAGAAGAACTTTAAAAATATGTGTAGTGATATAATATATTCATCTTGAATCATTGAATAGTCTAAAACCTGCCTGCTAGTGACGACGTAGCGATACCATACATATAGCGTTAAAAAAGATCACGAGAGAAATAGTGAGACAGTAATCTTGTCTGTGCTTCAAGTTAAAACCAATGGGAATTCCTCTGATGCCAAAATTAACTATCGTAAAAAAAATGTCCAGCGGCAAGCCAGGATGATGTAAGAATTCTAACTATAGGTACCCTACATATTCAGAAGTTTTGATAGAATAAATAAAACACCCTGAAATTACACTTTTTTGTAGCCAATCATGTAAAAAGCGTTATATATATAAAACTCAAAGGTGACTGACTGACATAGTGATCTATCAACGCACAGCCCAAACCACTGGACGGATCGGGCTGAAATTTGGCATGCAGGTAGATGTTATGACGTAAGCATGCGCTAAGAAAGGATTTTGATCAATTCTACCCCCAAGGGGATAAAATTGGGAATGAAAGTTTGTATGAAACTTTGTCAATTTTAAACCGATTGGGCTGAGACTTTGCATGCAGGTATAAGAAGAATCATAGATGAATATCATTGTGTATAATACAAGCCTGAGAACAAAAACTGTAGTCTACACTTCAGCACTACACCGAAGCGAAGCGAGGGTGGGCCGCTAGTTAAAAAGTAAAGCTTATTGATTAGTAGGTATAATCATTATTTCACTAAAAATTTTATTTCCATTAGGATCATAACCGTCAAACTATCGGCCTATGCTCACTGTAATACCGCAAAAAGTTCATGTTCGTAAACTTTTATGATCACGCAATATTGCTTTCTGCCGGGCGCGACCCTCACTCGGTATTAGAACTACTCCAATACAAATAGATTCTATTCAACCGCACTAAGCTTTTATATTATTTACAGTACCTCATCTAAACAAGACACAATGATAAATTGTAGAACTCTTCATAATGACATGAAGGTATTCAGGGAAATTCCCTGGCTCCCTCATCATACAGAGTCATTAATAACAGGGTATTTTCCAAGAGATATACTGCGGTACATTTAACTGGCGGAACCGCGGAATTATCATGAGAGGTTTTGGAAACACGAGAGGGGCGAGATATAGTGTTGCGAAGTATTTCAAAGAAAGTAGGCCGTAATTCCTTTCACATTAGGTTTTGCGTACGTAAGGCTAGTCTTGCTAGCCCTGTATTTAGGCAAAGTATAAAATCTTGCCTTTATCTATTTTAGTGAAAAGGAAAATTATATGTACATACATATTTAGGCACAGAAAAATCTATAAATATAAAACTCAAAGGTGACTGACTGACTGACATAGTTATCTATCAACGCACAGCCCAAACCACTGGACGGATCGGACTGAAATTTGACATGCAGGTAGATGTTATGACGTAGGCATCCGCTAAGAAAGGATTTTGGTCAATTCTATCCCCAAGGGGATAAAATAGGAAATGAAAGTTTGTATAAAACTTTGTCAATTTTAAACCGATCGGGCTGAGACTTTGCATGCAGGTATAAGAAGAATCATAGATGAATGTCATTGTGTATAATACAAGCCTGAGAACAAAAACTGCAGTCTACACTTCAGCTCTACACCGAAGCGAAGCGAGGGCGGACCACAAGTTAATTTATAAAAAACAGAAAATAGAAATACTTTGCTGTTATTTATTCAAATAACTATTATAAATAAATTCTCTTATTTATTAATCTAACTAATCTAACCTGCATGCCAAATTTCAGCCCAATCTGTCCAGTGGTTTGGGCTGTCCGTTGATAGATCACTATGTCAGTCAGTCAATCACCTTTGAGTTTTATATATATATAGATAGATAGATTACAGTGGAAAAACTGTTTAGTATGTTAATAGTTCGTTCAGGAGAATCAGATAGATTTTTTCCCGTTTCTTTATTCAGTACTTTCTCGCCAAACTTTACGATTCTAGATCAACGGGAAGTACCCTGGTTTTGATTTCCTTACGAGGGTCAAAATATGCGCTACAAAATGCGTGTAAACGGCCGGACCTAACTTTTCACTGCAATGACTAATAATTTTGATTATTTCCACTGTTCCAATGAATAGGGTATTTGACAGTGTTAAAAATAAAGTGCCAATTGTAAGCATCTGTGTTTAGAATGAATATTGGCAGGGTTTTTACTATTTTTACAAAAAGAATATTCATAATTTTACTAAAAGCTAACGAAAAAGGTTTCTTATCTTTTGTCACGTGACCCAAAACGCTTGGGATTGGCGGAGCCTAAAATGACGTCACACGCAAGTAAACTTCCTGTTAAAGTGACATTACATTGTATCGTTTGACGTTTTAATATCAGTCGTGCTACGTCACACACTAGTAAGACGCCATATTGTCCAGAAAAACGTTAATTATTCAAAATCGAGGTTTTGATTTGGTTATTTTTACTAAAATACACAACAGGGGGCCAATCGCCTAACGGAAATGCTTTGGGAAACGCTAACGCTTACGATTTTATGTTGTTATTTCTAGCCACCTGAGGTTTTCGAATACCTCACGCTCATTTTTTTTTAATATTGTTATTACCAATGCAAAAGAAAAAGAAAGAGTGCGAGGCATTCCAATACCTCAGGCGGCTAGAAATAACAAAATAAAATCGTAAGCGTTAGCGTTTTCCAAAGCATTTCCGTTAGGCGATTGGCCCCCAGAATGATGAATATCGACTTTTTGCGGACTCCATAAGCATTAGTCAATAACGTGAGATCGTTTTCTAAAACTTGTCAAATACCCTATTGCCAAGGTTTCTAGACACGAGTACTTGATATTAAATTCAGCTTGTTTCGTCCATGCGTTCCTGAGAAAAATGAGCGTATACAGCTGTACCAATCTTTCTATTGCATATCATATCATTTATTAAGAAGTTTTTTTCGCTGTTGCAAAGGCTTGCAGACCTGTGCACTTGGCATTATTATGATGCGTGATGTTCCTGAGAAAAAGTATTTTGACAGCGATCCTATAAGTGTTTAATTTCCCATCCTTCTTGATAAAAAGTAACTCTGAAATGGCTGCTCCTATAAATTCGATCTTGTAATGTTAAAAGTTTAGTAAACAAGCATATGTCCAGCCGGTTTTTTTTAAGTATGAGTTTTGATCCTAAGAGGACCTCAAGCCGAGAATAGGCGAGTGCCTCAAGAGGTATTCCAGGCGGATGGCATCTCCCCTCGGGGGGAGTCTCCTCTCCGTCTGGAGCCTATAGACTACTCGAACCTGAGGGTATGGGGGTCTTCAGCTTGATGGTAAACGGCCACCTATCTTTATTTCTTTTTCAATTCTATTACCATCCAATGGATCAAGGGACACAGTGGATCATGCGGAAACGACGCTGCGGATGAGCTGGCCCGGAAGGGATCTGATACGACCCCAACAGGTCCCGAACCAATCGTCCCGATACCGGTAAGCTATCTCGTCAATAAAATCCGCAAGCACACTGCCGCACTACACCAGCAACACTGGCTCGATATGGAGATGTGCAGACAGACCAAGCTCGCTTTGCCACGGGTTAACGCTGCCTTCTCCAAAACTCTCCTACAGCTAAGCAAACCTACATAGCGCATGGTAACATCTTCACGTCTGGACTTCACCATGACTTCACACAAACGCTCTCGAAACGTAACCGCGAAAGTGCCAAAGATCGAATTTGCCAGATCACCGGGGGTCGCGATAGAGGTCGAGTAATGCGGCTCATTCTAAAATGAGCCTTATGCAGTGCGTCGTAAGGGTGAAAGTGCAACGACATCTGCACTTGTTTACAAGTTATGCGTGTTACCTGCGTAGGTATAAGTAGGTATTTCGTACTCGCGGGTGCTAGGTAATTCTCAATCTAACAGGTACTTTCTGGAATGCGTCGATCGGCGTATATAAGCGCGATTGGCGCCGCGCAGAGTCAGTTGAGTTTCAACAGCGATTTCGGAGCGAATCCAAAGGCGATCAAAGTGCAACAAAAGTGTTCAAGTGAGATTGTTTAGAGACTTGTATAGTGAAACACAGTGTTTAGTGAGTGTTTTGTAATTAACATTGTGTGTTAATTGTGTGAACTGTGTGGTGAATAAAGAACTGTCAAGCGTGAACTGGCATATAAATTCGAACTCCATCCCGACACGTAACAATATAAAAAAAATGTTGTAGTTACCTTCGATGCTGAGCTGGATGGAGTAGGTCTGCTCGGTGCCGGCTCCGTTGGTGATCTCGCAAGTGTAGGTGCCCTCGTCTTCATAATTGGGGTACTTGATCACCAGCGTCTTGCCGTAGTTGTCCTGCGCGATCCCTTGGGATGACGGGATGGCCTGACCGTTCTTCTTCCACACCACGTGCGGGAGTGGCCTACGAAACCATATATATTTACAGCGGCACTCAAGAACTCAAATCCATGCATGCAATCTCAAGCTTGATTCGCGCTGATTGTTGAAGTTAAGCAACTTTCGCCATGGTCAGTTATTGGATGGGTGAGCAAAAATTTACTATCTTGAGCTCGTCCGCGCTTCGGAAGGCACGTTATTAGCACCCACCAAACTGCACTGGACACGCATGGTGGGTCATGGTCTAATCTACCTATTTCATCCATAGGGAAGGCCTGTGCCCCAGCATTGAGGACATTCATAGACGGATGATGGTGAATCTTAAGCAATAAGCTTTATGAATTCACGTTTTGCCTCATTCTGTAGTTATGAAGAAAAAGACAGCATCAGCAAGTTAATTGACTTCTCCGAGTGTGGTTGTTAGCCTACATAAAGGTTATAGCACGGTAATATTATCTATACAGTATTCTATCTTCATACAAACGGTCGGAAAGCGTGTCATACCTACGCCACTCGAGTTCGCGCGTTGGAAAAAAATTTACCGTCACATTTTTATTCGGTTACGCGTCACGTTTTTTGGTTACGCGCCATCTTTTTTTTAAAAGAGCACTATTTACCTCATCCGAACAATTGCTTCTTCTGTCAACTTTAAAAAAAAAAGTATCGACAGCAAATATTCGTGTTTCACACAAGGTAAGGTAAGGTAAGGTAAGGTAAGGTAAGGTAAGGTAAGGTAAGGTAAGGTAAGGTAAGGTAAGGTAAGGTAAGGTAAGGTGTAGTTATACCCCTTTAGTGGGTGAGTTTTTGAAAAATCTCAGCGCACGCCTATATATATATTTCTGGAAAGTTGCATGTAGATCATTTTTCGAAAAAAATAAGGCCATAAAGAAGTTTCACTTCTTACGTGTGTACACTAGTACACGCACACATTTTTTTTTTTGTTTATATTTATAGTATTTTTATTATGTCAGATGGCCAATAAAGGTTTTTCATTTCAAAGGTTTTCATTTCATAATACTCACGTGCCACCGTAGATACAATAAAGCTCCACCCTTTTCCCTTTGAGCCCCTTCTCCACCCGCCTGGTGGTGTACTGTCGCACGGGTTCGTGCTGGTTCAGTCCCGGCGCCGTGCCTGCAGGCTTCACTTGCAAATACACCTTGTTGCCTAGCTTGTACTCATTCCTGAAGATGGATTTAGCAGCGCAAGTGTACGCGTAATCCTCGCTCGCGTCATATCGCGTCACGTTCGAAAACCACAAATTGCCTTCCGGATCGAGGGTCATGCGGGAGTTGTTGATCGTTTTCAGTTGGCCCTGTTCGCCTTGCAACATCCAGTAGACTTTGGGGCTGGGATGACCGTCGGGAGGTTCGCAGGTGAGTTTGAACGGTTTCCCCTCCTCGGCGGTGATGGTTAGCTGCGGGCCATCGGTCTCCTTGAAGGAGTTGAGCTCCGCTTTGCGCACGAAGACGGAGTTGGAGGTGGCGGTGCCCCATTCGTTCTCGGCGAAGCACTGGTACTGGCCGAGGTCCTCATCGCGAGGCTGGCTCACCACAAGCGTGCCGCGCCCCGGCTGCTGGGATATGCGGTTGTCGTAACTCGTATACTCGAACGGCTTGCCGTTCTTGATCCATCTGTACCTGTTGTGACAATAAAAAAAATGACAAAGAAAGAAGTTAAGAATGTGAAAATAAAACAATATTCAAAGAAATAAGTAAACAATGATTTGACGACCTCCGTGGCCGATTGGTTTGTACGCCGGGTTTCATGGTGTCTCCGACTCTAGAGGTCCTGGGTTCTAATCCATGCATTTGTACTCCAGTCATGGATGTTTAATACGTATTTCTATATAAATATACTTATATATGTACAATATATGTATTCTATCCGTTACCCTAGCATCCCATAACACAAGCCTTACAGTGCTTACTTTGGGGCTAGGCTAATTGGAGTGTGATGGAAAAAAAATGAGATCGTTACGGATGGAGGAATAAAACAAATAAATCTTGCTCAACAGTTTACTCTGATACTGAAATAAATAGCTAAGATTCTTTCTATAGGCGACAAGCTAGCTAGAAGCTATGCAACCACCTAATTAGGCGCGTGTGATTAACTGCGAGTGTCAACGATAATAAATACCCAAGATACACCACGTCCGCTCAAAATGTGTCCCAATCAAGAAGTGCTTGAACTCCACTCAAGCACTTCTTGTTCACAGTCACGCGCGGTTCGTTGTAAAGTCAACATGCCGCAGAGCTCTCTAAGATAATGCGAAAGAAATACTTGTAGTATGTACACCTGCAGTGCAGTTTTTCGACAGGCATTTAATCAATGATTATGAATTTAACTCATTTGAAGAAGTTTTGTTGTAATACTTACTTTAAACTGATTTAATATAAATTATTTGTGATATTCAAATGCATGGTTGGTTATAGCCGTCTCTTTTCCTCGCGGTTCGTAGCTGCTATATTTATAAAAGCGCATTCAGAATTGCGCCTAGAGTCAAAGAAATAAGGTCTATATTCTTCCGCATATAGCATTAAGTCGTAAAATTTGACAAGTTTGCGTTTCGGAGTGTCATAACTCTTTGACGCATGCCTTTTAATTAAGACCTTATACAGTAAGCATTAAAGGTGACTTTCAATGTTTAAATAATGTCTTATATTGTTTTCGACAACGCGATCATCTTACAGAGCTCCGTGGATCGTCCAATGTACCTTTTGGACAGGTTTCGGGCACGATTTTGTTCGTGTTGGTGTATCTAGGATATTTAATATCGTTGGCTAGTGTGCGATATGTCCGTTCTCTAGTAGATTCGCTTTTAGTACTAAGCGAGGCTCTTTGTAGCCTAAGCCTCACGCACCTTCTATTATAATAATCGGATCCTTCCTACGAAGGAACATCACTCGGACCCGAGACAATATACTGTTCATAAACTTAGCCGGAGATCGAACCTAAGACCGCAACAGAGAGCGAAAACGCGGCATGTCTCTTAGCCGCAGAGGTCGTAAGATTAGTATAACGATTCTACAAAAAGTCAAGCCTTTAACACAGCTCTTATTATATAACCACCAAGTTTGCTGCAAATAGTTTCATTTCTAGAGCATGTCACAGCTATAATAAATACTTCAGGGTATTGGATATATTTTGCCTTTCTTACAATCAATTTAGAAATGAATGCTATAAGGTCGTTTTACCCTAACACTTAGTAATTATTTTCTTACCATAAATTTTGATTATCATGTTTATTCTATTCACATAACTCTAAATATTGTACGTTATTTCAAGTAAATTATGTAAGTGTATGAATGTTTCAGTCTGTGGAAACTTAACAGGTTTATGAAAAAGTAATGAGTGTTACTTAATTGAATTGTGTAAAACTGTATGTTTCCCAAATGAAAAATAAATAAATTTAAAGAGCTGTATTAATTCATGTCTGTAGTCATTTCCACGGCATTGAATATGGATGGTGTTCCAGAGTCAAAGGTCAAGGCTGCCCGACAGAACACAGAGGCAACATGACATAAGTATTACTAATAGATTACGAACAATTGACAAATAATTAGTATTACGTCCTGAAGTATTCAAATTAATTATCACTTATTCGGTCTAGGCTGTTACAAGCACTTGTGAATGTCGAAAAGCTACGCCATCGGTTCGCTTATCTACGGCAGAAACCTTGTACTGAGAGGAACCGGCAAGAAACTCAGCAAGGGCTGTTTTCTTCTCCCTGCATTATATATAGTCGTCAAAGTGAAAAATGACTTCAATATGAGATAACTCATTAAGTCACTTTCTATACAAAATATTATTTATACTGTTTCGTTAACTAATAATAATTTATGTCACAAGAGTCATTAATTTCCTGAATGGAACTCGTAATTGACTAATGAATTACTTAATTAGGTATGAACGAAGCAAACAATATCTATTAGAGAACAATTTTATTCCGTCAAAGGATGTGCTGAATCAGTTTTCGTAATTTAATTAAGCCTCAATCTACATTTAATTATAGACATGAGATCATTTAGGTCTCAGCCATCATAAAACGCGTAGATATATTAAATTTTTATATTTATAAAACTTGACGGCTTGTACTCTTTCCGATTAACATAATTAAAACACTGAAATATTGGTCGTCTACAAAATAACTTTTAAAAACAAGACACTTGCATCGTTAAAGATGCTACTATGTACGCTGATCACTAACTGTACCCTTAGTACGAGTTTTACAATTACGAAAACTATAAATGCGATTCAAATAAGAATAGGAAAGCCAATGACCTCCATATGTCAAATGACTCTTGAAAAGTACGGTTTGCAAAAAATCTTGGAACTCTTTTTTAGCACTCAGCTAATTCTAGAACAAAAAAACCAAACATTTGTAAACAAACATGACGACGATGACAACTCCGGTAGTTATGCAGAGCTGAGCGGAATTGAAGAGCTAGATTCCGATTAATATTTTTACTCACACAGTCATAAATGTTATTAAAAATCGGTGGTTTTTTTTCTCACTTAAACTTAATAAATAAGTTTTATTAAAAAAAAAAACCTTATGTTTTTTCTCACTTAATCTTAGTAAATAAGTTTTATCGAAGAAGACTTTTATTGCTCACCCTACCTATTTTGTTTCAATTGACAGCTTTGACATCACAAAATGGCGCCCAGTCGATCCTAATCTTAGTTGAATCGCATTATATGATAGTTTTCGTGAGCTCGCACTTGTGTTAAGGGTACTGATTTTATTGTTTTCATTTCAATACAAATAAACACTGTTTAAATTCTATCATTAAATCATTTGCGTCTTCTTAAATTTTAAGTAGGTATATTTGGTTACTTTTCACCATAAATGGACATAGAAACATAATTTACAATTACGAAATCTATGACAGTTTTTGTGAGCTCAAACTTGTACTAAGGCTACTGAAAAGGTTAATAATACGAAAATGTGAATAATCTTTTTTTTATCTTAAAAAGTTTAAAATACCAACTTAAAGGAAGGAAGGTCAGGTTGATAGAATCTAAGGATCACGTCACCTCGGTAGTTTGTTAAATGAAATAAATAGAGAAATTATCAAATTATATAGATATTTAAATTCACCCAAGTACCACAAGTAGCAATTTAAAATATCACTTTTGGGTTGTAAGTATGCTTTCAACTTTTATGTTAACCTTGAACCGATGAATAGATGACAGCATGCACAAATACGTGTCAATGAAGTTTTATAATAGAATAATATTAATACTTCTATATGAGTATGGTAACAGGCCTCGAGATGAGTTCATTGAGTCACGGCCGATCCAATGTTTGACTCATACTTGACTAACATAAATGTTGTAGTAAAATAAAAAGGTTTTAGGTATTCCGGGAAGATTTTAATGCAATCTGAACAATACAAATAGTAATTATTTTAATGCAATCTGGAAAAAATAGTAATTATTTTAAAAAAAATGCAGTTGTAAACGAGACTTTCAGTAGCTACGAGAGTGAACGACAGCAAAAAAACCATGAAAGAGTATTTTTATCGTATATAAAAGAGTTGTATTTAAATGCTTCAAATTTGAATAATAAAAATTTTACTTTTGAATTTTTTGATTCCATTTAAGTTTACCCATTAGGCAGACCGCACACCAGACATATAATAAAATTGTATTACGATAATTGTGGCGGCACATTAGAAACGCGACACATTTAACGCCCTCATATATCAGTACTCTTAGTATGAGTTTGAGCTTACGAAAACTAACATAGTTTTCGTAATTGTAAATTATGTTTCTATGTCCATTTTGATGAAAAGTAACCAAATATACTTAAAATTTAAGAAGACGCAAATGATTTAATGATAGAATTTAAACACTGTTTATTTGTATTGAAACTAAAACAATAAAATCAGTACCCTTAATACGACTGCGAGCTCACGAAAACTATCAGTTTTCGTAATTGTAAAACTCGTACTCAGGGTTATGTACCCTTTGCACGAACCATTATCGAATACGAATAGTTTGCGAGTACGAAATGTCAATGTCAAATGTGTACTGATTTTTAGTTCTCTCGTTGTCTCTCACGTACACTCGCGGAAAGACCCGCTTTGTCACCCATAATGCCATAATCGCTTGCGGTAGCGGCGTAGTAAAAATTCATTCATAGACATGTAATTATCGCTGTCTTACTTTTTCGTATAGCGCTGTCGCGATCACGATGCGGATGACAAATTGCAACTAAAACAAATGCAATTCAATTCATTATTCAATCAATGAAATGCTCTCTGTCTTACTTTTGTGCGGCGGCCCGGATTGGCGCGTCCGACGCGAAGGCGGGGCGTAGTAAAAACTACTGTAGAAAACCGTTCAATGCATTTTGTTCGCCAAGTGACAGAGCGCAAAAATCCGCGATAGTACGTTATGGCGCTGCTGTTCAAGTTTCCATACAAAATTTGACAATGACATTTCGGACTCGCAAACTATTCGAATTCGATAATGGTTCGTGCTAAGGGCACTGCTTGCAAGCACGCACACCTAGGACACATTTGTAGCGGGTGCATTTAGTAGCGAGCCGAGAGCAAAAATATAGCGTGCATATTGTGGCAAGGTAAATGTTGCGTTCATGTTTGTACCTTGTGGCTCCGGTGTGCGGTCTCACTTATACATTTAAAAAATTTTTCATTATTCGTGCAAGCCTTTCCTTGTGTGTAACGTACTGGTGGTAAGTATGTACGAACGCAAAGGTTCTTGACCCAAAACAAACAATATTTTTATTACGTGGCGGTGCAATGAATACCGTTATATTAACATCATATAAATATAATATATATAAATATATATTAACAGGAATACTTGTTCCGGTAAGTGGGACAATTAGCAGTTTAAGTTTGTTTCACCCAACTTATAAATAGTAAAATACCACAGATACAGATCAATCAAAAAAATTGCACAACACTTCGGTGCGAGACCGTTAATAAATTAACTAATCTAAAGAAAATATAACTAGAAAAAATTCCACGCGGACCAGGCAGCAGACGAGACTTGAACCCGCACCCTTCGCAATCCGGGCGAATGCACTGACCAATTATGCTACCGCGGCCCTCACGGACCGCGTCGAAATTCTTCTAGCATTTTAAACATCAAGTAGTTACATGCTTTAAAATAATAAAAATTATAACTATAATTGCTATTTCTTCTTTCAAATGTTTAATACTTGTAAAAGTATTCATTTGACATTGTGGGTTACCTATAATGCGAAGAGATGGCGCTGCCTTGCAGCTTAAGAATGGCTAGAAGAATTTCGACGCGGTCCGTGAGGGCCGCGGTAGCCTAATTGGTCAGTGCATTCGCCCGGATTGCGAAGGGTGCGGGTTCAAGTCCCGTCTGCTGCCTGGTCCGCGTGGAATTTTTTCTAGTTATATTTTCTTTAGATTTAAACATCAAGCAGTTACATGCTTTAAAATAATAAAAATTATAAATTAACTAATTATAAAAAAAACTTGCGCTGCAATGTGATCATCTATGACGTGATATTGAACGTTAATATGTGACTACATACTATAAATAGACGGTGCAATCAGAGTCCATTTCGATTTCATTTCAATAGGCGCAGCGAAAAGTCGACGGCCTTTATAACGTTATAAGGCAGGTCAGTCAACAGAGGTTACGTCAAACTTACAGTAGTTATGCTTATACGCCTGATAAACTAAAATTTATATTGAAGACCCACATGGATGGTAATTAGCTGTTTTAATAAGTCCATGTGAATTACGCTAATGAGAAATTAATAATAAACATGTTAATTAATAATCCCAACCATATGTTAGTTATTCTCCTATTCTTTGAACCCAGTTTGTCGATGCTTCATAGATATATTTATAGTAAAACTAATGACACGCACGACTTTGCTACGCTTTAGTGTAAATTAAAAATTCGACCCTTGGCATACACATTGCGCTATGTATATCTGGGGAAGCTACCCCATGCCTGCATGCACGAGTAACTGCTTGATGTTTAAATCTAAAGAAAATATAACTAGAAAAAATTCCACGCGGACCAGGCAGCAGACGGGACTCGAACCCGCACCCTTCGCAATCCGGGCGAATGCACTGACCAATTATGCTACCGCGGCCCTAACGGCCGCGTCGAAATTCTTCTAGCCATTCTTAAGCTGCAAGGCAACGCCATTTCTTCGCATTGTAGTTAACCCACAATGTCAAATGAATACTTTTAAAAATATTAAACATTTGAAAGAAGAAATAGCAATTACAGTTATAAATTTTATTTTTCTGCCTTGCAGCTTAAGAATGACTAGGTGAATTTCGATGCGGCCGTTAGGGCTGCGGTAGCATAATTGGTCAGTGCATTCGCCCGGATTGCGATTTTTTTCTAGTTATATTTTCTTTAGATTGTAAATATTTACTCAATTTATAGCCAAATTAATAAAACGCATCTGTTCATATTTAGAATTTGATAAAAAGCTACACTCATAACCACTTATTATATTAGTTTTCTCATGTCTGTGGGGGTTCATGGCGCTGAATGCTGAAATACAGTACTCTTAGTACGAGTTTGAGCTCACGAAAACTATCATAGTTTTCGAATTGTAAATTATGTTTCTATGTCCATTTTGGTGAAAAGTAATCAAATATACTTAAAATTTAAGAAGACCCAAATGATTTAATGATAGAATATAAACACTGTTTATTTGTATTGAAACGAAAACGATAAAATCAGTACCAAGTGGAATATCATTGAATGGTATTCAAACAGAAGAACTTGATTGCTCGAACTTTAATAGGGAGTGTTCCAATCGTGATGCATTGTAAATATTACTTATTTCGATAACTATAACTTTTAATAAGCTTAAGATAATAATGAGAAAATAATATAGTTCGTCTTTCTGTAATTTCCATGTAAGTTGTGCACCCTACCACTTTTTATCCACAACACTCTATGGTTGACTGGTAGAGAATGCCCATGGCATTAAGTCCGTCGTTGTATACTTGTGCATTAAACATAAATAAATAAATAAAATAAATATATAGTTAAAAAACTCAAAATCAAGCTAAAATAATAAATTTGCTATTAAAATTTAACTAAAAATCAGGAAATAATGTTCAAAAATTGATATTTTCTTGACTAGCCGAAAACTGGATGAACGAAAGGAAAATTAATTCCTAAAAAAGTGTGGGGTGCTCAATATTGATTGTTGTAAATATATCAGTACTATATATTTATAAATAAATAGATAAGATGTAATATAGAAGTATCTATGTAAAAATATTTTTATAAATAGATATAATTTTATAAGTAGAGAAGTTATTATAATAAAAAGCAACATACCCTTTCAGTGAAAAAAAAAAACTTTTTAGAAAATTGTTATTTCAATTTCACACAGTCTAACTATTAGGGGATTGATGTAAGCACTTATATTTTGCAAATAGAACAGATTTTTAGAAAAAGTAATAGGTAGGTAACAAGAAATATCTATAACACAATTATGTTTAAAATAACGGTATTTTGCTTTAACACTCTTAATTTTGAACTTGTAACAGCTGTTACAAAAGCATGTAACACTTGTTGCACACTAAATTTAGCATTAAATTAGATGTATAGTAGGATAGTACCTAAAAATTTGTGTAAGAAACAACTCATTTCATTATTATTTAATTAAAGTGACACTAATTATATTTTTATCAAAATTTTGCTGTTTTACATTCATGCAAACCTCATTCATAAAATCAATATGCAAAATATATAATATCGGTTACACCTTATTTGACTAGGTTATTATACTGCGAAGTATATTATTATCTTAAATTTTGCTCAAATTATAATAAAAATACAATGTAAAGAGTACGTGTTTTGAGAATAAAATAAAAAAATATATATAACATGTTCAAGATCTCTCGCACACTCCCTTTCCATGGAATGCACCCTAAATGATATGGTGTAGAGGTTTATCATGAAGGTCTGACACAGATACACTTGTATTTTTTTTTTTTTGCTATCCTACTTAAATTGAAATCAAACCATAAACTTTTCTTTGCTATGATCTCATAAACATCATATGTAATAGTTGAACTTGGTTCAGCTGTCACACCTTCGACATATGACCAATTTGGGCCACTTTAGTAATACAAATATAAACACTATGCAACATCATAAGTTAATTGATGTATATACAAAAAATTAAATATGGATAATTACTCTGAATAAAATAACTACATTTGTAGAATTGTAACACAACATTGAAAAAATGTTTGCCAACTTAAACCAAATTTAAATCAAATAGAAATAATTCAATTATTGAATATTGTATCTTTTTTACTTCAAGTTTCAAAAAAAAAACAAAAAGAAACCTTGTAAGATTCTGTACAGAGAATGACAGAAAGAAAAACTGTTTAATTTTATGAGAATCATACCAGAATCAACACCAATACTTCATTTTGAGAAACAAAAGTAAAAGTGTTTTAAAATGAAATTGAAATATGCATTTATTCTTTCAAATCAAAAGTTTCTACTAATACATGAGAAAAGTTATATAAGTCACTCATTTCTCATCGCCCTTTCAGGACATATTGTAACTAGTAAGTGAAATGGGTAAAGGAGTAGTATGGTACATATTTACATATAAAGGATGTTGACTTTTAATTTTGCTATACTTTAAGACTTAAAGATTATTCCTTCAGTTCTGATTAGAATTCAGCAAGTTGACTCTCTTTTATATGTTTGTATAGGTACTTCTTTAATTTTAGAGAAACAAAATCATTATAAAATTCCATATTAATATAAAACCTATACATACTTGGGTGCGGGCTCTCCTTCAGCCTCACATTCGATGATAAATGGCTTGTCTACTTCACCAGGCTGCGCTACTTGAAACAGAAGCTCTTCCTGTGTAGGTTGCTTCACTATCTTCGGTGGTGATGTTACTGTCCAAAAAAACACAATCATATTCCTGATACATTCTAACTTAACCAATTGAACGATATCATCATCATCAGTCTTAGAATGTCCACTACTGAACATAGGCCTCCTCAAATATAGGTAGATTGGTAGATTTAAATGGCCAAATTTATTTTTAAAGGAAATGTGTATGTTTGTGTGTAGTCATTATTAACTAATCAAGAAACTAAAGGCATTAACAGTCTTAGCCATTCAAAATTACATTAATTTAAAAACCCAGAAGAAATTACATTGAATATGTTTTCTGTTTCAATAAGATAAATTAGGGATTTTTTTTTGTTTGAGGAAATGTAAATAGTACACAGAATAAAGGACCAAACATGACAGAGAGTTACATTATTTTATTAAGAAATCTCTATCGAAAGCTTTTCTTAGATGATACCATTATATCAATAAAAGTTTAATTTTCTATATAAATAATACTCACATAAAGCCGTCGCTTGCGAAACTATCGCGACGAATAACAAAATATTAACTGTGCCCATGGCTCCAACTGTCTTCAGTTCCGTAAATCTAACAAGAAATCAAACAAGCCAGTTTAGATACAGCAAAACACATTTCTCCGGCACACATGTCCAGGCACTCGATGACCTAATCCGAATAAAGCTTGGCCACAATGACAACACCCACTAAAAATAGTAACATCAAAATACACTAAATTAAAGACCTCCCGTTGATTTCAGCGAAAGTTAAAACTTCCTTAGTTTTATCACAGAGCCCTAAAACTTTACGATTGCACTATTTCTGTGAGGAATTTGTATTAGAAACCCGCACTAATACACTGTTAGTTCCAGGTAGAAGGCAAATCAATAATTACGTTTCCCTACTTTTTTATGAAAGATGTTAACAGAGCACGTATTTATAATTGTGTTATTTAAAAAAACAATTACCTATATTCTTATTTATAACAGATTCATCGCGAAAAACAATTAAAATAATGTAATACACGAGCTCAAAGGCGGGGCCTGTAAAAAATCGCTGTTCGCTGCTTCGTTCGTCGTTCGTTCAGCGTCACAGACTACGGAGGGAGGGAGCGGAGAGATGAGTTGACGTTGAGTTGACGTACAGCGTTGACGGTTCAATGCACACTTGCACAGGCTGCGTTCCGGACATAGACCAAACAAGACTGTACCAATCATACGGGACGAGAACAAGATACAAAACATAGTACTTTTATCTCATTCTAATATGAAGATCATAAATATGGTAGTTACAGTACGTATAGCAAGCCCTTACGTGGTGTGCCGTGTGAAAGTGTTCTATGTAAATGAATGTTTAGTGTGCGATATAGTGCTATGAGCGATATGCCTACCAGTAATTATGAAAATAAGTAAGGTAAGAAAATAGGTATAGCGTAGTCTTAACGCATGGTTTTTTTTTGTTTTGGGAATTCAAACATTAAAATATAACTAACATGTTGGAGTCGATTCTGGCATGATTTTCTAAACCAAAACTTAAATGACAGTGCATCCTTATCATTCTCTTTACAAAATTAAAAGGAAAGACTGAGACTGATTTAAAATTAGTTTTATGTTTGGATAATCATGCCAGAATCGACACCATTGTTTGAAGTCTTCTTATTTTCTCAATCAAACCCACAGACTTAGAATTATAAGTCTGTGATCAAACCCTCAAGTTTTAACGAAATGTAGCGGTGGGTCGTTCTCAAATTTTCTGACGACGAATATAAGTGTTCAAAACGATATACGATAATCGACTTTAAGTGTTCAAAAATAAAGATTATTTTATTGTAAACTCAAAGCTTAATTTATTATAGAACGAAACGGCCTCATATCATTGCGTTCTATTATAGACTGTATTTATTTCACTATAAAGTACATTTGCGTGCAGACAATCCGAGGACTAGTTGTTCGACGAAGACTGTTTTGATCCGAAACGTAAAACGGTTCTATCGTCGCGGAACACAAAACGGTCCTTGAAACCAGTTCGTCGTTAGAACGCTCACACCTAACGAAATGCAATAATTAATTTACTACATACAAATAAATGAGTAATTCCGTAAGAAGCCAGTCATTATACAGGATGGCCGGGGAGTTGACGTTCAAGCGTAAACTTTAGATACTTTATGATGAGGAGTATCCAAATCACCCCCATGTATGTTCTACGATTTTGCGTAGTTTTCGAGTTATAATTTTTTTAATGATTTTTTTCGTAATTTTCACCTAACATCAGTTTTCGAATTTTTTCTCATTCTGTTGGACTTTTCTGGTTCAGTTTTTTTGTGATAACTGACTAACATAGTCTAACCCAGCACCTTAAAACTTATGGTTTATCTAGGTATTGCAGAATTCACTTAGAATTTGTTCGAAAGTTCAAAATTACGATTTGAGCTCAGTACACACAAATTTTCAAAGTATCAAAAAAAATGTAAATGAGGGAATTTTACGTTCAAAGTGCTTTTAGAAACTTCCTGAGACATTAAACTTTCAAGCAAGGCCAAATAAAGAAAGGGTTAATGGGAGTTTATTTTCTGTAACTGCCCTTCAAAGTAAATTAAGGCATTTTTCAAGGAAAAAAAATAATTATTTTCTTTTATTTAAATCTTTGCCTATCTCTCAGTTATTATGGATTTGAGAAAAACACAGTTGTTAATGACCTAAATTCTACTACTACTCACTTACTCGTCTTGTTTTGCTGTTTTTTCTCGACCACTATTTGCCTACTGATACCGCCGCTGCTTACTTGTTTAACCCCTGCTTGTTATTGGATTCCGTAGTGCCTGACGATTTGGACTGTAGTTACTTGGAAGTGTTAGTGATGCCCTACACTCTGAGTGAATATGCAGAAATGCATTATTTCTACGGGGATCAACATCAACACCGAGGCGGAGCGCAACCTGATCATTACCCTGACTATCGTGTGTTCATTAATACTCACAATACGTTAACGGCAGGCCGCATTCCTGGCCAACTTGGTGGTGAAGGCATTCAGAGGGTTGATCAGGAATGCAGGGAAATCGTACTGGAAGAAGTGCAACGCAATAGTAGTACAAGTACGAGAGCATTAGCTCGTAACCTTGACATACCAAGATCTTCAATACAGGATATTTTGCGTGAGGAATCATTTCACGCCTACCACATACAAAAAGTACAAGAGTTGCAGCCTTCAGATTATCAATTGAGAGTCGAGTTCTGTAGAACTATGTCGCAGAAAAGGGAAGAAGATCCCGGATACTTTAATAAAATCTTGTGGACCGACGAGTCAAGATTTGAGCGAACTGGGGTTTTCAATATCCACAATTTTCACATTTGGGCCGTTGAAAATCCACATGCCGCCAGACCATCATCATTATAACAGCGTTTTAGCGTTGACATGTGGTCTGGTGTTTTGAATGGTGAATTAATAGGCGCATTTGAACTGCCATCGAGATAAGACGGCGACACATACAAAAGTTTTTTAGAAGACAATCTACCCATATTACTGGAAGATGTAAATCTTGAATTAAGAAGAACGATGGTATTCCAGAACGACGGGGCGCCATGTCATTACGCGACACAAGTGCGTCGCCATTTAGACCAGACCTACCCCAACAGGTGGATTGGACGACAAGGGTCAATTGCCTAGCCACCACGCTCGCCTGACCTCAACCCTATTGATTTTTTTATCTGGAGCTTCTTTAAAGAAATTGCGTACGCCAGAGAAGCTTCGAGTGAAGAAGAACTGAGAGCAAATATTCTCGAAGCTGAAACCACTGTGAAAAATAACCGTAAAGCTTTTAGGCACCTAAAACATAATTTTTTGCGCAGATGTAGATTGTGTATTTCTGTGGGAGGGCAAAATTTTGAAAATTTGCTTTAAATAAATGTATTTTGTTCACAATTTACTGTGTTTTACTCAAATCCATCATAAATCATAGAAAGTCAAAGATTTAAATAAAAAAAATCCTTTGAAAATACCTTAATTTACTTTGAAGGTCAGTTACAGAAAATAAACCCCCATTAACCCTTTCTTTATTTGGCCTTGTTTGAAAGTTTAATGTCTCAGGAAGTTTCTAAAAGCACTTTGAACGTAAAATTCCCCCATTTACATTTTTTTTGATACTTTGAAAATTTGTGTGTACTGAGCTCAAATCGTAATTTTGAACTTTCGAACAAATTCTAAGTGAATTCTGCAATACCTAGATAAACCACAAGTTTTAAGGTGCTGGGTTAGACTATGTTAGTCAGTTATCACAAAAAAACTGAACCAGAAACGTCCAACAAAATGGGAAAAAATCGAAAACTGATGTTAGGTGAAAATTACGAAAAAAATCATTAAAAAAATTATAACTCGAAAACTAAAATCGTAAAACATACATGGGGATGATTTGGATACTCCTCATCATAAAGTATCTAAATTTTACGCTTGAACGTCAATTCCCCGGCCACCCTGTATATAGTCTACCCTTAGGGGCCGTTCAAGTATTACGTAAGCAGATTTATTACAATTATTTACCCCCTCCTCCTCCTTGTCAGTAAAAGTAAGCAAAGTCACATACACGTGAACGCACACACACAGCCTCAGTTTTTCTAATCACGTATACACACACATTGTGCGACAGGGATAGAGAGATGAACTCGCATTGTGGCGTAAGCGTGATGGCAGTAGTTAGTCCCCACCCGCTGGTTATTCCCCGACTCCGAATCGTGTGGTTTAAGATACGGCCAGCAAATAAACAAGGGAAATAAAAATATTTAACTTCTATGAAAATATATATATTTTAAAAGTAATATAACTTACCATTAAATTGTAGTTTCTTTATTTAAAAAAAGGAAAATTTAAAAATCTGAAATCCCCACTGCTTTATATTACTGCAAATATAAACTGAAAAGATAAAAACAAGTCCAGTAGTCTTTTCCGTGTCCGTGATGCTAGCGTACCCACGATCAATATACGGGTTTTCGTTATGCCATTAAATAGTGCGTAAATAGTGCCAAATTAGTGTAAAAATAATAAAAATAGTGCCTCTTTAATTTAAGAAATAAATACCATTTTTACTGTGTACGCTACCATGACGTCAAGCTAGCGTACCCATGGCCGACCCCAAGAACGGCATATATTTAAGCAACGAAATTGACACACAAAAATAGTTCGCAAATAGTGCCCTGGCTTTACAAAATTTCATAATCAATACTCTTAAAGGACCAAAGATATTGAACTAAACATTCTTAGCTGGCGTCAACCTGGCGTACCCATAATAGTTCTCATAGAAAATGAACTTTTCTCGTTATCAATTCTATATGTATAAATAGTGTGTCAAATAGTGCCTCTAACAGTAAAAGTATTTTATGTGAATCCGCATCACAACAATACATAAAGAGGGTGTTAAATTCTAGGAACAAATGTATTGTAGTACAGTTACACACAAAATTAATTTATGCACTAAGAGATTATATATATATGTATTTTTACTAAAATAAATAGGTACTTTTTATAAAAAGATATTATATTTCAATTCGAATTCACCAATCATAAATTCATATAAGAATTTCAACCTACCTACCTACTAAGTACCTTACTTACCTACTATACTACGAAAATATTATCACTTTTGTACATGACTGTACTTCATATATAAAAATAATTTATTTGCTTTTTTTATATTGTTTTACTGCGAATTAACATAAAATACTTTTACTGTTAGAGGCACTATTTGACACACTATTTATACATATAGAATTGATAACAAGAAAAGTTAATTTTCTAGGAGAACTATTATGGGTACGCCAGGTTGATGCCAGCTAAGAATGTTATGTTCAATATCTTTGGTCCTTTAAGAGTATTGATTATGAAATTTTGTAAAGCCAGGGCACTATTTGCGAACTATTTTTGTGTGTCAATTTTGTTGCTTAAATATATGCCGTTCTTGGGGTCGGCCATGGGTACGCTAGCTTGACGTCATGGTAGCGTACACAGTAAAAATGGTATTTATTTCTTAAATTAAAGAGGCACTATTTTTTTTATTTTTACACTAATTTGGCACTATTTACGCAGTATTTAATGGCATAACGAAAAACCGTATATTGATCATGGGTACGCTAGCATCACGGACACGTCTTTTCCTCCGTAAGTCTATCATTCTGTCAAGTAAGGGACAAAGATAAATCGTTGTAGATCCTAAACAGTCATATAAAATAAAAGATGTTGTAAGGAACCTAAATATGATTTTCGATTATCTAGACAATGATACCCCACTCGACCTATCTCGTCAACTTATTTTTTTTAGTTACAATGGTGTCGATTCTGGCATGATTCTCTAAATCTAAACTTAAATTTGACAACAGTGTATCCTTGTCGTTCTCTATATAGAATGAAAAGGAGAGACTGATGTTAAATTTAATTTTAAGTTTAGAGAATCTCGATAGAATCGACACTAATATTTTTTTAAGCATTTAATTATTTGATGTTTAAATCTTAAGAAATTATAACTAGAAAAAAATCCACGCGCACCAGGCATAAGACGGGACTCAAACTTCGCTATCCGGGCGAATGCCTGAAGCTTTATTTGTGTTTTTTCTGTTGTTTACACACTTTAGAAAAGCATTATGAGGGTATAATAATAATAATAATAATAACTTTATTTGGAACAAGTGCAATGTACATAAAATTATGAATCGTTAAAACTACTTTAGTTTTACAAAAACTGTGTTGCAGAATTAACGCCCATTCCCGTATAATATGAAACAGTGTTCCTATCAATGTATAAAATTAATTAAAACAATCTGTATAGAGAGAAAATTAAAATGAGACAAAAATATCCACAATTTAAAATCCATCGAAGGTAATTTCAAAACAAAAAATATGTCCGAGTGCATTTTTATCAATATTATAACAAACCAATACTAAATTTTACCAAAAAATGAAAATAAGGACTAAAATATAACATTTGAATTTTTATGCTCACATTAGAAGGTAGGTAAACGCAGATAATACAAATCTATTAAAATTACAATATTAAACCTACCTGGACACTACAAACCAATAAATCATGATATAGAATAGTTAAATTCAATATAAGACACAATTTCGCACACATCGTACCAACATCACTGCAAAAAAGTTAATTCAAAGCATACGAACATCATTAATTTGTTTATTAAATAGTAAAAACGTCCAGCAGTACCATACGCTGGCCATCAACTGAACTAACAATTCATTTCGAGCGACTGATAAGCGCGACCAGGATCAGTGGTAGGAAAAGGGGCGGAGCAAGTCAGCAGGCGTGAATCGTTGTAGAAGAAACAAATAGATCTACATAGGGCGCGACTCCAGTTCATGAGCGACAAAAATGCTGTAACATGAGCGATAAACTCCATTATGAACTCTTTTGATAAGTAGAATTATTGTGTTTAAATCTGAATTTAAGTTGTTTTTCATTTATTTTTATAACCTGACAATAGAAAGAATTTATACCTATACTATCCACTAATTCAAATATTTTTTTTAATGTCATTATTGTAAATTAAAACTATTTTTTGATATATTTAAAGATTATATTTATTAATGAGTAAATGAGATTTTGGAATGTTCATTTTTATAAATAGTTAAATCAAATTGAAATTATTTTATTTTAAGATGATTATCACGTTAACGAGGTAAAGGTATTTTTAAAACAAATTAGTTTTAAAAATATATACTTTTTTTTTTTGGAGTAGGTATTGTTTACTAGAAACAAACAGCACGCAAAGCTGCTTTAGCAGTATTTCGACGTTTAACAGTCTTATAATTAATTATTTATAAGTACCTCTGTTTCTGTATATGAAAGCCCCTTCAGCCAAACAGTGATCCGCAGTTTACATTCCTTAAAAGTAAGTGGATAAATATTTAATATTTTATTTACTTTATTGTATAAACGGGGAGAGAGGTAGTGAAAATGACGTTTTGCGAGCTCCAACCTAACATATTTATTTCTACAGACTATATCCGATCTACGTTTGTTATGGAAATGGTCGGAGTTGAATGGAAGTTGGGAATGTTTGCGAAGTAAGACCAGCATGATGAATAACTGACGCACAGTTAGTACACCAGTGTCCTCATATAATTGAGAAGTTGGATATAGAATAGGCTTGAAGGTCATAACTTTTAACACACCTCTTTGAGCTCTTTCAAGGCGTAATAAAAGGGACTTATTGGCTCCCCCCCATACCGTAACACAGTATGATAATACGGACTGAGCGAGGGCCAAATATACAGATTTAAGTGTAGAAGCATCAAGTAAATTACGTAGGGTTTTAAAAATATACATGAGTTTCCTCGTACGGTTAGAAGTTACCTTAATATGCTCATCCCATGTGAGTGAATAATCCAGCCAAACACCGAGGTACTTAAGTTTTAATTTACTCTGCAGTAGCATACATCCACAATTTGACATTCCGGGGCAGTTCTGATTATGAGCTTGGATAATAAAGTTAGGCGCAGGAAGAGATGAACATTTTGGTGCAAAAGCCATATAGTTTGTCTTGTCTAAGTTGAGAGTAAGAGAGTTGTAGATCAACCATGCATTAACAGCACCAAGAGCATATTCAGCATATTTTTTAGTCTCCAACCAGTCGCTACCGTGAGCCAGTAGAACTGTGTCATCTGCGTAGGTAATAATTTTGCAGTTTGGCAATGACATATTGCAGAGATCATTCATGTAAACTAAAAAGAGGGTAGGGCCGAGGACGCTACCCTGAGGCACACCGAACTTTAGCTCTACTTCATTACTAATGATTCCATCCACCAGAACGCACTGTGACCGGTTACTTAAATAGCTACTGAACATGTCCAAAGCAGTACCTCTCACACCAATATTCTCCAGCTTTCTAATCAAAATTGGAATGGAAACAGTGTCAAATGCCTTTGACAAGTCCAGGAAGATACCAATTGATTTTTGTTTGTTCGTGAGGTTTGTAACAACTGTTTCGGTTAATGATAACACTGCATCTTCAGTAGACTTACCCTTTGTGAACCCGAACTGATTAGCAGCTATAATTTGCCTATCCGTTAAGTATCCTGTCAGTCTAGTATTGATTATTTTTTCCAAAAGTTTTGATAACGTCGTCAGTACCGATATTGGACGATAATTTGAAACACAGTCTCTACTTCCTGACTTAAAAACTGGATGAACTAGAGCCTTTTTCATTGCTTGCGGGAAGATACCACACGAAAGACATAGGTTAAAAATATGTGTAAGTACTGGTAGAAGAGTGAATTTGGCTGCCTTTATCAACGATGCGGAGATACCATCCCAGCCGGTAGCAGATGTGCCCTTCAATCCATCAATCAACCGATCAATTTCTTCGCAGTCGGTACTAAAGAGAGTCATAGAGCTAAGCGGGGGATTTGTGTTGCTAAATAAAGATCCAAAAACAGGACTTACAGAAGAAGAATCAATTTTCGATGCCAGACTTTCACCTACGTTTGCGAAAAAATTGTTTACTACGTCAACTGAGGAAGATGAGTCACTAGATAATGCTAGCAATTCTCTTGATGGGTTTGGTGATTTATTAAGATTTGTCACCTTTTTTATTAAATCCCAGGTTACTTTTGTATTATTTTTAGCTAGTTCAAATTGTTTGATTTCGTATTGCCGTTTTATTTTCTTTATTAAATTGTTACAAAATTTTTTATATCTTTTATAAGTCGTAAGAAGAATAAGATTATTGGGTTCTTTTTTTGTATTTTGATATAATTTGTCACGATGTCTTAAACAACGCAGTAAACCAGGTGTGATCCAAGGCTTAATAATCCTTTTTCTACTAGGAATAATGGAATTTTGTGTATGATTTTTTACTACATTCGAAACTAAGTCAACAAAAATATTTGTTGCTAATTCAGGATCAGAACATGTGAGTATTGGAGAAAAGTCAATTTCATTTAGGCTCTCAGCGCAGGCAGTGACATTAATGCGTTTAGTTGTTGAGCGATTTTTAAGGGTCTTTGTTTTATGACTAGAGCAAAGAACAACAGCGGCATGATCTGTTATTAGTGAGTCTCACACTAAGGTCACTGCATTGGATTTTGTTTTCATAATCACATGATCAAGACAATTCCTATTTCGAGTAGGGAGGATATGTGCTGGCAACAAACCATGAAGCGCTACGGCATTTAGATAGTAATCACATTGAGGGTCGTTATTATCTCGAGCAATGTTAATATTGACATCACCCACAATTACGATATTATCATAAGACTTTAAGTTTTTCAAAGTATTATCAAGGCAACATAAGAAGTTGTCTATGTCTCTTTGAGACGGCGAGCGATAAAGAGCGATGACAGCAAAACTGGAAGATAATTTCAGAAGAATACCGCTAGCGTTATTCATTACAATTACCTCATGACTAAAAGGGATGTCTTCTTTAATATACATGACTACACCGTCATTTTGAATATTTCAGGAATAATCTGACTTCATAGAAACATACCCAGGTAATAGTGGAAGCATGGGGCATTTGCTTAACCAACATTCAGTGAGAACAATTATATCCAATGGAATATCAATTCGCTGCAACAGAGTGAGTAATTTAGAAAAATTACAGTTTACACTTCTAATGTTTACCTGAAAAACATTGAAAGATTTGTTGGGATTATTTAGAAACGATTTACAGTTTTCCGGCAAACAATTATACGACCGAGAAACTTGAAACTGATCAAAGTCATCTATGATATTTGTATTAAGCGTGATAAAAGTATGAAATTAAAGGGAGTATATGAAGGCAGCAGCGTAGGATCTGAAAAATGAATATTAATAAATTTACGATCTTTGGTTTTTGGTGGAAGGTTGGTACGAGTATGGATAGAAGCCACAAGTTCACACATTCGCCAGAATAGACTATGAAAAAAGTATAGCATTGAGTGGTTAGTAGTACTAATATGACGGACATTGAGCGACTCATTTGGCACCGCAAAAGCGAACCTGATATATCCATTTGCAGTGTCTTATTTGTTAAAAGCAAAGTACACAAGTAAATATGATAGTATGAATGATTTAAATTATGAAGCATTTGATTTATGAGCACACAGTATTGGTGTCGATTCTGTATAGAGAATGACAAAGCTACAGTGGTGTCGACTCTGGCATGATTCTCTAAACCTAAACTTAAATTTTACAACAGTGGTGTCAATTCTGGCGTGATTCTCTAAACTTAAAACTAAATTTAAGGTCAGCCTCACCTTTTCATTCTGTATAGAGAAGGACAAGGATGCACTGTTGTCAAATTTAAGTTTAGCTTTAGAGAATCATGCCAGAATCGACATCATTGTATCCTTATCATTCTCTATACAGTATGAGAAGGAGTGACTGATATTAAATTTAGCTTTAAGTTTAGAGAATCACGGCAGAATCGTCTCCACTGTTGTCAAATTTAAGTTAAGCTTTAGAGCATCATTCCGGAATCGTCATCATTGTATCTATATTATTGTCCTTGAACGTACGTATCGTTACTAGCTGTCTCAAATACTGATTGAAACGAATTGAGCGACAGCGCTCACTTTGTAAGCTTCAAAACGGCTGTTCGCTAGGGTCCGTCCATACTTTTTATTTTGGTCGAAGCGTCACACCGATATTCTAATGTAAAAATAAAAGAAGATTAATATAATTAAAGACTAGGCTCTATGGGCATTGTTCCCTTTGCCTTGAAACGGGAGAAACTTAAAAAATAAACACTCACTGTCAAAAACTGACATTAGGCTGGGACGAAATCGTGGTTAGGGTTAGAAATTAATTAAATTTCTTTATTTTGGAGCCATCAAGAATCTAATCTAATCTAAAGACATGTGCATTGATTTCTTTCCCACAAAAAATCTATTTGTCAATCTAGCTACCTACTTGGTAAATATTAAAAGTGCACACAATTAGATATGGATCACAGTTTATTCAGAAGCCGGTTTCAATGCAGTCTTTTATACCATGGATTCATGTTTTGTAGATATTACGATTGAATTTCTTGCAGTCGCATTTCACAGCATTTTATACTATTCTCATATCTATCCTAGCAGTATTTTCGAACCAAGACGGAAGTATAATGTTGTTGTGTATAATTGTATACATCCAGAAGTAAGCCAATACATAATTCTATGTTTGAAGAGCATAAAAGAATGCCTCAAAAATGGACAGCTTAATCGTGTTGTATTTGCAGTTACAAATGAAGAGTATAAACCCCTGACAAAGTTTGTGTTTGATATTTATAAAAAGGATGATTTTGACGAAACCAATGATGCATATTTAATTCAAACAGAACAAAACTTACGAGCATTTTGTTTGCATTTATTATCAAATTGTGATAAATTTAAATTTTCATCAGATGACTACAGTTTTACCATTTACATCCACACAAATGAAACTACTGCAGTCTCATTAGCGCTAACTCCAGGTTTAGAAGACTTTCCCTTAGTTGAAGTTGGTGAAAATAGTGTAAAAGAGACTGAAAACATAATTCCATTGAGAAATTTCCCTATCAGAGATCATTGTATAGAAAGTTATATAGAACTTTAAAATATCTGTTGTTTTTTTAAGTCTATTTATTTTCATGTAGGTTAATAGGATAATCTTCTATGTACTCTTGTTATGCTAAATACAGATTTTTTAATCTTCATGTAGGATAAAAGGATTATCTTCTATGAAAGTACTTTTTTCATGTTAAATGTAATAATTTTTAATAAAGGTTTTATTTTCCTAAATGTCTTATTAATCATTAAATAATTGGATCATGCTAATATAAAATTTCTAACAAAATACTTAAAGTGATAAACCTAGTTTTGTTAACATTCTCCTTGTTTTCATAATGATAATTATATATTTAAAGAAGAATGATATTAAGAATTATAGATTCACATTATTAGGTGTTTGGTATGTTATATCCTTGTTACATTTCATACATGCTTCATAAAGTTCACAACTATGACCCATGTAATACTATTATGTAAGAAATCCTAAATACAAGGCAGATTTATTTTCTCTTATTCTTAATTAATCTTCATTTAGACTCCATCCAGATTTTTCAATTTAACTGTGAGACAACGTAGGCGCGAATATATCTCGTCCCAATCTACATAAGCACCAATGAGTCTTCTCACATTGTTGCTGTTATCTTCGTAGGCATTTCGACCATGCAGCATTCTGGTATTGTTGAATACGAGTATATCACCTACGTTAGTTTTGAATGATGCAGAAAATTCGTTACTCAGTTTTAGAAACAGACCATGTGCTTGATACCAGGGTACTACCTTTTCTAACGGTTCAGGGAAATAGCTGCCTCTTTGAGGTATAGAGAAATTAACACGGAATAGTTCCCCATGTTTGTCTATACAAAACACCGGTGCCCTATATAACTTGAAGAATTCATTTCCGTGCTCGACGCCTATGTCACTCCATTCGACTTCAACCTCTGTTAAGATTTTGTAGTGCTCAGGATGATGCTGCTTCATGTACTCGGCGACGAAGAAGCTGTCTGACAACAAATTCTGCCCGCCATAGCTTTCCGTTTGGACTAGACAGTGCAATAGCGTCGTTCCCGGGCAATATTCGTAATAGGGCAAGTCCAGGTGCAAGGGCAAGTGACCTGATAAATAGGCCACGTTACTTGTGTTCGGAACGCTCTGCACCACGAACTTCGCTCCATAATGCGTTGTTTTTGGAAAAGCAACTTTTGCTATGATATCGTCGATAGCGTTTTCAGAATTCGGGGTACCCTGTATCAGTGTTACGCCATAGACAGATAGATTATAAAGCCAATCGTGCAAAGCCTTGTCGGAATCCAAAATTTCATTATAACTAAATCTCTTCAATATTTGATTGAATGTTTCGTTGTTCCACGTTATCTGGGCGGGTCGGTAGATCGCCTCGTTGTATTTACGCCGGTTTTCCCGCGCGAAACTCCTAAACTTTAGCCAGTTGAGTTGGTAAATTGATTTGTGGCCGTCCGTCCATAATATTTCAACGGATTTCTCATTGTATAACACTTGTTTGGGTTTGATGTTGAGATCGAATTTGCTCCAATCTAAGATTCTGCTTTTAGCCGAAGAGTGAAAACAATGTTCGCATTGGCAATTGTCTCTTAACCACACGTGTGGGAACTTCAAACTCTCACCAGCTATTTCCACGTTTAAAAAGTCATTTAAAAAGCGCACTGGAAAAATGTTAATTTTATTAAATCTATTTCTAACCAAATGTTTCACAATAAACATGACTGATGCTCAGTCGTATCAAAATAACTAGCCAGAGGCAACAAGCACAGACCGATAGATAATTATGTTCAAAGTATTAAGTAACTGAATAGCTCGGGCCTACGCGGAGCTGTGATAACTGGCGATAAAGATGATTGACATAATAATTAAATATATACGTACATTATTCGCTACATCTGGAAGCATAAGGTCGTAAAGGCACCTCAGGGAGCCGGTTTTAGATAAACAATACCTCTATCAACTAACTAGTTAAACAGAGAGATGTCGTTTCGCTGCTAAAACAACTTGTTAGATATGCTTTGCTGTAGATAGTTTAAAATAATTTCAGATAACGTCAATAGGTACCAATTACAATAGATAGATAAATTATTTATTTCCATCAGTATAGCACACAAATTCAAGTAAACAAATAGAAGAATGAAAATTACTAAATATGTAACTGTGTGCCACAACGTCACGAAAAGGGAAAAACTCAACGATACCTTTGCTCTGAGAGCCAAGCACTGGTTTTCAGTTCTGCCTGACAGTGACGTGATTAATACAAATAGTTTTTTTTAATTATTATTGTTATTATAATTATATCTGTTAATATTATAACTACACCATAAATTTTTACTAGAAAAAAAATCCAGCGGAGAAATCACGCGGACCAGGCAGGTTCGAGTCCCGTCTGCTACCTGGTCCGCGTGGATTTTTTTCTAGTAAAACTTTTATTTAGATTAAATCATCTAGAAGTTGAGGAGCTCGATGGCGCAAGTGGTTAGCGCGTTCCGCAGCGATCGTTGAATTTAAGCAACTTTCGCAGTGGTCGGTCATTGGATGGGTGACCATAATTTACTATCTCGAGCTCCTCCGTGTTTCCTCCGTGTTTCGGAAGGCACGTTAAGCCGTTGGTCCCGGCTGCATCTGCAGTCGTTAGCACCCACCAACCCGCACTGGGCCCGCGTGGTGGGTCATGGCCCAATCTCCCTATTCCATCCATAGGGAAGCCTGTGCCCCAGCAGTGGGGACATTAATAGGCTGATGATGATGATCTAGAAGTTAAATGCTTATAAAAAACATAACTACACCATAAATGTTTCAACATAATTGATTAATATTTACCCATTAGCATTTAGATACAAATTGTGATACTTGGAAAGCGGCAGAAACCGCTACCATACGACAACATGTAGTTATTCCTAGCCTTTGCATTTCCAGTAATATTAATAAATGTTTAGCGAGATATGATTCTCCTTAGTGGAGGCAGAATGTTGTTTTAGCACCTGGTCGCCTGATAACGAAAACTACCCTTAAACTCCTGCGTTTTGCCGATAAAGGTGGCTTTGCCTGTCTTGGTTACCTGTAAAAGTCATAACGTAGTGCAGTAGTAGGGAATTTTACCTTCTCATATAAATAACTCTTGAATTTAATAATGTCAAACATTAACACGGCTAGATGTAAACTGCTTCGATTTTATGTTCAACATCGAAGCCCTGTTTATGAAAGGCGATATATGAGTACGTGGCGGGACATTGAAACAAAAACGACAGCAGGCATTCTGAATCTCCTGCAGTAACCTCCTACTCCAACATCACCATAATTTAATCTTGAGATTATGTGTTTCACAGAGTAATGCGTGCATTTTCTGACAGTAGGCCACGTATCTTATAGAGAACTTTTAAGCGATAATAACAAGTCTTCACTAGACCTTATACGTAAGACTCAAAACGCAACTGACTGTCTAAAACAACTCCAGATTTCTGGCCTCACTGTCTACAATTTCACCACAGACTCTGACAAAAACAGCACTGCCTGTGACCTTATCTAATTGTTTACTCGTGCCGAGTACCATAAATTTGGATTTTCTTGGATTGAGGACTTAGGCATTATCAGCAGACCAAGCAGCCACCGCATCCAAATCTATATTGAGCTCACGAATCGCTGCGATTATAGTGTTTGGTGTTTTGGACACGCATAACTGCACATCATCAGCGTAACAATGATACTTGTGTCTTATAGCAGTTGGTAAGTCGGCAACATATATAAGAAAGAGTAAAGGCCCAAGTATAGACCCCTGAGTGACACCACGTCTAACAAGCTCTAAGCCCAAAGTCAAAAAAGACCTATCCTCTTTGCACAGTCTTACCGCTTGTCGTCCGTCACTGAGATAACTATTGAGCCATCTGACTGTTACGGCGTCGCATCCATAAAATTGTAGTTTCGACAACAGAAGGGTATACCCCCTGAGACAATCAAATGCGCGAGAAAAGTCAAGTAGCGCTAGAAGCATGTCATTTCCCGTATCCTGTATTAGAGTTTTTGGTCTTTGGCTCTTACATAGAACATCTCCATGCAAGCCTGTGCTATACTGTTTAAGTTAAACAACGGAAAGAATAAAAAAAACTAAGAAACAAAAAAATAAAACATATCAGCAGGATCAAACCCGAGATCGCCGGATACAATGTCGTGCCGCGCACCGTTACATCAAAGCGCTACAGATGAGTTTGATCAATGTTAGGGACACTAGCTTGTAAGTAGTGATGTTACGGTCTTGAATTTTGACAAACCGGATTTGATCGGTTAGTAATACATGCAAATCGGTTTCCGAACCGAACCGCCAAATTTTAAGTAAACCGCGGTTTGAACCGTTTGACGAGTTGACGAATGAAACTTACGAAACAACAGGTGCTATTTTTTTTTAATTCTACATATTTTATTGATATTACATCGTGCAAATATTTAAAGGTAATTGAAAAATAACAATTAAAATATGAAAACAAATAATAATAATCAGAATTAAAAATGTCAAAATAAAAATAAACAAATATCTATGTAATACCGTGTTTAAAAAATTACAAAAAAATACATAAAACCGTACTTCTTAACTTTGAGAATAAAATACAATTTTAATAATCAACCATATAATAAATACGTAACTTATTTTTGTAAAATCATTTGAGCCGTAGAAACTTTATTTGGTACAAACAACAATTAAAAAGTTTTCTTACAACTATTTAGGAATAATATTTGGTCTATTTTTTTAGAAGCTGGGCAATTACGTCGCATATTACATAATAATGAAAACAAAATTACACCGTCAAGTCAGTCAAATCTACCAGAGTCTGTTTCATTTCGGTTCGGTCGGTAAGTCGGTTATGGCTGTTGTATTTAAATTGTCGATGCGCGCTAACCGTATCCGCTGCTGTAAGTCGGTTCGTATTGGTCGGTCAAGTTTTATTAGGGTCGGTAAAGCACGTCAGGAGCCGCACGCGATTTGTGGATGGCGGCATAAACAAGAATTGACAGGCGCGCATGCGCGCAGCGCGATACGAACGAATGCCATGGTAGAACCGGTTTACGAAGACGTTAACCGATTCAACTCGGTCCATGCTCAAACCGGTTTGAACCGGTTTGAAAAGTCAAGTCGTAGACATGGGCGTTTTTGGTTTTGAACGCAAACGGATATTTATCGGATTTCAGATTTCAAAATCGATTTTAAAATCCGTTTTTAGATATCCGATTTCAGATGTGCTGAACTTAGCCAATTCACTAGTTTGTGTTATGATTTGGTTTTATTAGCTTACGACAATCACAAACAATTAATTGTAGGAAGCAAGGATACTCGTAGATTTTCGCGATTTTCCTTCATGCTTTAAATCTAGGCTTAGGACTAGCAGAAAAGTTATGTTTACGGTTAAGAGTAAAACTACCACGCCGCGCTATACAACCACACCAGGCTGGTGCACCACGCGCAGGTAATGTGTGACCCACACGTGCCCCACCTGCGGGGCATGCTTCACCTACCACGCCGCGCTATACGACCACACCAGGCTGGTGCACCACGCGCAGGTAATGTGTGACCCACGCGTGCCCCACCTGCGGGGCATGCTTCACCTACCACGCCGCGCTATACAACCACACCAGGCTGGTGCACCACGCGCAGGTAATGTGTGACCCACGCGTGCCCCACCTGCGGGGCATGCTTCACCTACCACGCCGCGCTATACAACCACACCAGGCTGGTGCACCACGCGCAGGTAATGTGTGACCCACGCGTGCCCCACCTGCGGGGCATGCTTCACCTACCACGCCGCGCTATACAATTACACCAGGCTGGTGCACCACGCGCAGGTAATGTGTGACCCACGCGTGCCCCACCTGCGGGGCATGCTTCACCTACCACACCGCGCTATACAACCACACCAGGCTGGTGCACCACGCGCAGGTAATGTGTGACCCACGCGTGCCCCACCTGCGGGGCATGCTTCACCTACCACGCCGCGCTATACGACCACACCAGGCTGGTGCACCACGCGCAGGTAATGTGTGACCCACGCGTGCCCCACCTGCGGGGCATGCTTCACCTACCACGCCGCGCTATACGACCACACCAGGCTGGTGCACCACGCGCAGGTAATGTGTGACCCACGCGTGCCCCACCTGCGGGGCATGCTTCACCTACCACGCCGCGCTATACAACCACACCAGGCTGGTGCACCACGCGCAGGTAATGTGTGACCCACACGTGCCCCACCTGCGGGGCATGCTTCACCTACCACGCCGCGCTATACGACCACACCAGGCTGGTGCACCACGCGCAGGTAATGTGTGACCCACGCGTGCCCCACCTGCGGGGCATGCTTCACCTACCACGCCGCGCTATACAACCACACCAGGCTGGTGCACCACGCGCAGGTAATGTGTGACCCACGCGTGCCCCACCTGCGGGGCATGCTTCACCTACCACGCCGCGCTATACAACCACACCAGGCTGGTGCACCACGCGCAGTTAATGTGTGACCCACGCGTGCCCCACCTGCGGGGCATGCTTCACCTACCACGCCGCGCTATACGACCACACCAGGCTGGTGCACCACGCGCAGGTAATGTGTGACCCACGCGTGCCCCACCTGCGGGGCATGCTTCACCTACCACACCGCGCTATACAACCACACCAGGCTGGTGCACCACGCGCAGGTAATGTGTGACCCACGCGTGCCCCACCTGCGGGGCATGCTTCACCTACCACGCCGCGCTATACGACCACACCAGGCTGGTGCACCACGCGCAGGTAATGTGTGACCCACGCGTGCCCCACCTGCGGGGCATGCTTCACCTACCACGCCGCGCTATACAACCACACCAGGCTGGTGCACCACGCGCAGGTAATGTGTGACCCACGCGTGCCCCACCTGCCGGGCATGCTTCACCTACCACGCCGCGCTATACGACCACACCAGGCTGGTGCACCACGCGCAGGTAATGTGTGACCCACGCGTGCAAGTAAATTCTTATTCTTATTTTCATTCAATTCCTTGTTCCTATAGTGCAATTTAATTATATTCATATCAATAAATATTCTACCGAGAAAAAGACGTTGTCACGTAAAATCTTCGCCCGTAAAACCGACTTTACAGGCAACCATTTTTTTTGTTATTCTGTTTGTTTTTATTATTTTTCAAACCATTTACAAAATCAAACCTAATTACTTCAGGTTAGCGTCCAAAAATGTAAGTTGCTCGACTTTTGATGTTTTTAGACGACATATCTTTTCAGTGATAAATAATCCCGCCTCAGAGAACAGCAATAGATTTCCGTAAACAGCAAATCGAAATCGGACTTCCGAGCACGAAATCTGACTTCCGAAAACGAAATCACGAATTTCGAATCCGATTTACATTTGGATACTTGTGGTATTTGGTTTTGGTTCGGTTAGATTTCTGAAATCGGATTTTCTTGTTGAGAAATCGTTCGATATCGATTTGTATTTGAAATCGGATTTTGGATTCGTTTTGATATATCGGACGCATGCCTATCAAGTCGTTACATCTCTACTTGTAAGTATTGTTGCATACTGCGATGCCAACCGGTACGAGCGCTCGAATAGATGTTTAATGTTAAAACATAAACGCAAAACCCGATATTGAAATAAAACTAACTTTGTATAAAAAATTGTCTTTATTGATTATATTTTTTAAATGCACGTCCAATTAGAATTAAATCAATTTTAATTTTACATAGTTATAGTAAATAAGCATTAAAACATAATCAACATTTTATTCGGTCTTATGGTAAAATTAAGACTGTATTTTCAAAACAACAACAGTTATTAAAAATAAAGACGTGTAAATGAACTAACCAATACTTAACAGTGACTAAAGACTTATGTACTCAGATAATTGTAACAATAAACATCGTAAAGGTAATCTTATTACCCGCTATAATTAAACACAATTATTTATGATTATTGAACTTAGCAACAAGATAACAATAACAATGAGATGCGATGAAAATTATACATTCTCACTTATCATATCACAATTAGATGTGTTTTGTTCAAAGTTACATGTCAATTGTTCTTAGAGCGTTTATATTTATAAACGCGATTTTTTTGATTTTGCGATAAAGTTTTATGAATTATTAAAAACATTATTATTTACTTGTTAAATCAAATATATAAGCTTTTATGGATAACATTTTAAACCTATCTATCTTTCTGTTCGAATAACTTACAAAGCGACATCATAATAAATATATCTATGTATATATCTTCAGGGCGGGTAGGCAGAGCGAATAGTCGGTTATAAGCACAGTGCCTAAAATGCAAGATGCCACTGCTGCAAAAATGCTTAGGCATTGTAATAGGGTATTTGACAGTATTAAAAATAAAGTGCCAATTGTTAGCATCTGTGTTTAGAATGAATATAGGCAGAGGTTTTTACTATTTTTGCAAAAAAAAATATTCATAATTTTACTAAAAACCCACGAAAAAGATAATACACACGCCAATATGTACTTTATAACGAATAAATACAGTCTATAATAGAACGCAATGATATGAGGCCGTTTCGTTCTATTAGTTTTCTTATCTATTGTCACGTGACCCAAACGCTACGGATTGGCGGAGCCTAAAATGACGTCACACGCAAGTAAACTTCCGGTTAAAGTGACATTACATTGTAGCATTTGACGTTTTAATAACAGTCGTGTGACGTCACACACTAGTAAGACGCCATATTGACCATAGAAACGTTTTCGCGGCAACTTGAAAATGGAGTTTTTGATTTGGTTATTTTTACTGAAATAGACAACAGAATGATGAATACCCACTTTTTACGGACTCCATAAACATTAGTCAATAACGTGAGATCGTTTTCTAAAACTTGTCAAATACCCTATTGCCTAAATGTTATTTCTTCTATAAATCGAAACGCACTGTCTCTTTAATGCCTAATGCGTAAGTTTGTTTGGAAACTCTTGATGTGAAGGGTTGTTGTAATTCGGGACTAGCACTAGAAAATTACAGGATAGTCTATTTTGTCCTATGTTCAGATTTTAGTTAAAAAGGGAAGTATCTGTATTTTAAGTTGTATTTAAGGCGATTTTTAAGGAATGGAAGATTTTTAAATCTTCAGAAAATTCTAGCAGTTAAAAGATTAAAAAATAAAAATAGAAAAATTGCTTTTATTTCGAAGAATACAGTTCTTTTATTATTTATTGATATTTAAAGATTTCAAATTGACGGTGGGCAGAAAACATTATGGTCCGGATAAATTGTAGGCAATCTGCTTCTTAGTCGAATAGCGTTTTAGGTATTATTGGAGCAGTGGCATCTTTCTTTCTAGGCAGTTTTTTTTAGTCAAAATGACGTGTTAGGTATTATTTGAGCAGTGACACCTTTCATGCTAGGCTGTCTGCTTTTTTGTCAAAATTATGTGTTAGCAACGTTATTAAATACCCCAGAGTAATATTTTGAACGCTCGTGGTGCATCCACGAGCGTTCAAAATATGTCCCAATCAAGAAGTGCTTGAACTCCACTCAAGCACTTCTTGATTCACAGTCACGCGCGGACCGTTACAAAGTCAAGATGCCATAGAGCTCCGCGAAAAAATGCGAAAAGTGTCGTTTTTTCGACAGGTATCTAGTCAGTGTTTGTTAATTGAACGCATTTGGAGCAAATTTTGATCAAATACTTACTATAAACTGATTTAATATAAAATATTTATGATATTCAAATTCATGGTCGGTTAAACGTCGCCATATAGCCGTCTCTTTTCCTCGCGGTCTGAGCCTGCTATATTTAGCAATATAACATAATAATAACAGCGCGTACAGAATTGCGCGTAGAGTCAAAGAACTAAAATGCGTTTTATTTAAGACCTTCTACAGTATGTATTAAAGGTTACTTTCAATATTTAAATAATGCCTTATATTGATTTTGACTACGCGATCGTCTTATGGAGCTCCGTGGATCGTTTAATGTACCTTTTGGACAGGTTTCGGGCACGATTTTGTTCGTGTTGGTGTATCTAGGGTATTTAATATCGTTGTGTGTTAGGCATTATTGCAGTAGCATCTTGCATTTCAGGCACAGTTCTAATAACCCATACATTGAGTGCTCATAGCTCATATACTCATAGCCAAAAGATGCGATCCATAGTCCATCCATACACACCATATTTTCCTTTCATACTGAGTCCCGAGTAGGAGCGGAAAATCCGCAACCTTTCTTGTATATTTTAAGTATGAATATGCATAATTAATACCCATGTAATTAAACAAACCAAAAAAATAACTTAACAACCCATAAAAAGTTATTATGACTTAATGTACTTTAAAACAATTTGATCAACAAAATATAAATTAAATATGTCATATGAGTTATTTATTATGCTAATTATAGTACTAATAACAAATAGTCAATAAAAAAAGGCTGTAGAATAACAACAATAGTAACAAATATTTAGAAGAGTATGTATAAATTATATGTAATGATTTTCTCGCCTTCTAAAATATGAAGGTACTTACATACCTGTTTAAAATTATATATGAACTTTCATTAGATTTCAGTATGTTATCTATTTAAATTATATGTTAAACTTGTATAAAATAAAGTTGTAAATCGTTAAGATTCTATTCCATGATCCGAGAGAACTTTCGTACGTGAATTCTCTATCTCTAAAGTTTAGTAGGTAATAGGCTATTTCTTTCTTAGGTTTTCACGCACACCAATCATTAAATAAAACAAGTCTACGGTACAGATGCACTGATTTATTTATTTTTTGTCGTTTCGCAACCTTTTCCGGTTGTCATCAGGCTGGAATCAGTGCATCTATACCGTTGGAACTTGTTTAATCTATACATATAATAAAATGGTAGGAAAGTTATTTAGAAATAAGGCTATTTGACAGTATTAAAAATAAAGTACCAATTGTTGGCATCTGTATTTAATAAGAATATTAGCAGAGATTTTACTGTTCCGCAAGAGTCATCGTAACTTCATAATCATGAGTTAATAAAGTTAGATAGTATTCTAAAACTTTAATATTGATCTTGTGATAGGCGTTGCCGATACCATGACTGTTCCAGATGTCGAACTAAAGTTATATAATACTAGCTGACCCAGCGAACTTCGTATCGCCATAAAAATAAGGGTGGTAGAGGGGTGAAAATTAAGGGTTGTTTGTGTTTTTAATATTACGATACATATTTAACGTTTAAAAAAGTTTTTTTTCTTGAGACGATTTAATAATTATTTTGAACACAAAATCGGTTATTGTGATTAAACCATGACAGCTAGATATATGTTCTCGCGGACTTTTTTGTAGGTCTTAATGGGATCTACAAACCCGTAGTACATCATTTTGTTCTATTGTCAATAGTTTTTGCAGCGCACGCAAAAATATGTTTTCGATTTTACACCTTGTGTTACAAAATAGCAATTTTATTACGGATCCCTAATTTTGAAAAAAAATTATAGCCTATAGCCTTCCTCGATAAATGGACTACCCAACACTGAAAGAATCATTCAAATCGGACCAGTAGTTCCAGAGATTAGCGCGTTCAAACAAACAAACAAACTCTGCAGCTTTACAATATTATTAGTATAGATTTATACCAAAGATTTACCGCTACTTTCGCACGTGAATCCTCTAAAGTATAGTTATTATACCTCTGGTTAGCGTTTGAGTTGGATATTGATCAGAAATCAGAAATTTTATTGCGTAGATCTTGTGGTAGGCGTTGTCAGGGATGCCCCGGATGTTCCAGAAGTCGCTGAACTAAAATTACATAATATTTATACCAAAGATTTACCACTACTTTCGTACGTGAATTCTCTAAAGTATAGTTTTAGTATTATACCTCTGGTTAGCGTTTGAGTTTGATATTGATCTTGTGGTAGGCGTTGTCAGGGATGCCCCGGATGTTCCAGAAGTCGCTGAACTAAAATTACATAATATTTATACCAAAGATTTACCACTACTTTCGTACGTGAATTGTGTAAAGTATAGTTTTAGTATTATACCTCTGGTTAGCGTTTGATATTGATCTTGTGGTAGGCGTTGCCGAGGATGCCCCGGATGTTCCAGATGTCGTTAAACTAAAGTAATATAATATTTATACCACAGATTTACCACTACTTTCGTACGTGAATTGTCTAAAGTATAGTTTTAGTATTATACCTCTGGTTAGCGTTTGAGTTTAATATTGATCTTGTGGTAGGCATTGCCGAGGATGCCCCGGATGTTCCAGATGTCGTTGAACTTTTCCGGTTGCGTGTTGCAATTGCTGTCCGTAGCCTTCACCCAGATTTCCATCTATTGGACAGATGAAGATAGATTTATAGTGTAACTTCGAAATAACAAACCGGAAGGGAACAAGTAAATATTCATAAGAAAATATTACTAGAAAAAAATCCACCCGGACCAGGCAGCACACGGGACTCGAACCCGCACACTTTGCTATCCGGGCGAATGCACTGACCAATTAAGCTACCGCGGCCCTGATGACCGTGTCGGATTCTTTCTAGCCTTTCTTAAGCTGCAAGGCAGCGCCATCTCTTCAAGGGCGGATCCAGCTTTGGCGCCAGGGGGGGGGGGGGGGGGTCATATAGTCGTGGTATATTAAATATTGAAAGTACTGAAATACAATCCCCCTAGGTTTGGTCCATCTGTACTGCCCAGGGGGGGGGGGGGGGGGTCATGACCCCCATGAGTCCCGTCTGCTGCCTGGTCCGCGTGGAATATTTTCTATTAAAGTTTTCTTAAGCAACTGTTCGTTATATCGAGTAATTCGTTAAACTGGAGTTTGTTATAGTGAGGTTAGTTTGCTTTAAAATTTGTTATAGGAAGGTAAAATAACAAAAAAATGGGTGCGTGTACTTATGTAGGCGCGTGAGAAGTTATCCTTCTTTGGCATCGTTTAAAATTAGTTTTTAATTGCATGCAAATAATTAATTACAATAAATTAATAAAAAGTCTGGAAAAGGACACAGTCAATAAAGTTCAGTTTTAATTTGAAAAAATAAATAAATAATCAAAATATTCAATTAAAATCGCTACTGAATATAATTTATTAGAACATATGTGATTTGCACTTGTATGAAACTCAAACACGTATTCCGAATATACAAACTAGAAACACGTGGATAAATATTATAAATATGAATACCTATAACTGTTACTTTATTACAAAAAATAAAGATGTGGTTTTTGGTTCTACTACACCAATGGTCAAGAGATGGCGCTGTAGTCTCCTGGATCGCGCTTTGGTTCCGTTGTTCCAGATTAATAAATACTTTTGATATTATAAATATGAATACCTATAACTGTTACTTTATTACAAAAAATAAAGATGTGGTTTTTGGTTCTACTACACCAATGGTCAAGAGATGGCGCTGTAGTCTCCTGAATCGCGCTTTGGTTCCGTTGTTCCAGATTAATAAATACTTTTGATAGGCCTTCACAATGCAGTCGTTAGCACCCACTAAATAGAGATTCTATTTCTATTTTGTTGGTAGATTTTCTTAATGTGCGGTAAACACAAAAGTAACAGCATGAAGAACCAACTTCATGCTGTTAATTTTTTGTGTTACAGTGATGCGCGCGCATCTTAAAATTTCACTCTCATCATTTTTTCATAACGCGCCTAAAGAAGTGTAACTTCAAAAATTGTTTCCTGTCGCTACATGAATCGTATACTATGGGATAACAGTATTGAATGTTGCCCAACTATTTATGGTAGCATCAAGAAAATCTATCTACATTCAAGCACATGAGTTGTAGAACCTTGGGTTAGGTAGAAATATGTTATGATTTTTTGAAGTTATACTTCTTTAGGCGCGTTATGAAAAAATGATGAGAGTGAAATTTCGAGATGCGCGCGCATCACTGTAACACAATAGTAACACCATGAAGTTGGTCGCGGGCGCGTTATGAATGTTAGTGTCTACCACTTAGTGGTTAATAATCCACCATTATTAGACATCTGTTCGAAAGGTACTTTGAACGATCCACGGAGCTCCATAAGATGATCGCGTTGTCAAAGACAATGTTGGCACGCTTGTCGCCTCTGATCACTGTTTTCATATTTATAATATTTATCCACATGTTTCTAGTTTGTATATTCGGAATACGTGTTTGAGTTTCATACAAGTGCAAATCACATATGTTCTAATAAATTATATTCAGTAGCGATTTTAATTGAATATTTTAATTATTTATTTATTTTTTCAAATTAAAACTGAACTTTATTGACTGTGTCCTTTTCCAAACTTTTTATTAATTTATTGTAATTAATTATTTGCATGCAATTAAAAACTAATTTTAAACGATGCCAAAGAAGGATAACTTCTCACACGCCTACATAAGTACACGCACCCATTTTTTTTATTATTTTGCTGACATTTCTACTGAGCAGCTCCTTAACCTTTACCGAGCCCAAGTTCGCTCCTGCTTGGAGTACTGTTGTCACCTTTGGGACGAATCTGCTCGGTATCAGCTGGATGCACTGGACTCGGTGGAACACCGTGCGAAGAGACTCATAGGCTCTCGTTGAAGCTAATCTCCAGAGCCTTGACCACCGATAACGTGTAGCTTGCCTCTCGGTGTTTTATCGGTTACATTTCGAAGAGTGTGCGGAGGTATTACATAATTTGATCCACCTTTCCCCTTTCCACTACCGGACGACCAGGCGCGGCGAGGGCTTCCACCCTTATGTTGTCGAAGTTCCTGCAGCATCGGCAGCAGTGATCCTGGCCTCCGATCTATACTCACCGAGGCCTGTATGGAGGCGGGCAGCTGCAGCTCCCACAGCGTCCAGGAGTAGTGCCGCGGCGGGGGAGCAGCATCGGCAGCAGTGATCCTGGCCTCCGATCTATACTCACCGAGGCCTGTATGGAGGCGGGCAGTGATCCTGGCCTCCGATCTATACTCACCGAGGCCTGTATGGAGGCGGGCAGCTGCAGCTCCCACAGCGTCCAGGAGTAGTGCCGCGGCGGGGGAGCAGCATCGGCAGCAGTGATCCTGGCCTCCGATCTATACTCACCGAGGCCTGTATGGAGGCGGGCAGTGATCCTGGCCTCCGATCTATACTCACCGAGGCCTGTATGGAGGCGGGCAGCTGCAGCTCCCACAGCGTCCAGGAGTAGTGCCGCGGCGGGGGAGCAGCATCGGCAGCAGTGATCCTGGCCTCCGATCTATACTCACCGAGGCCTGTATGGAGGCGGGCAGTGATCCTGGCCTCCGATCTATACTCACCGAGGCCTGTATGGAGGCGGGCAGCTGCAGCTCCCACAGCGTCCAGGAGTAGTGCCGCGGCGGGGGAGCAGCATCGGCAGCAGTGATCCTGGCCTCGAGCCAGGTGTTCCCCTGATCGCCACTAACATCCACTCTGGTCACTTTGGCACCGCCCCCGGAGTACGCGTAACCTGGTAAGTATATGTATTTTTATTTTTGAAGTGAAACTTCTTTTCGAACGAAGTGTTAAAGGACAAATCCTATAGAAGACATGAAACGGAAATGTGCCACGAGTGATGGTAATATAATTAGAAACACTTCTTATAAATAAAGAAAGTATAATTTCAACGTACAAATGTTAGTAAAAAATGTACACATTCAATAATTAATAATCATGCAATAATAAAGCCACTCAAATAAAAAACTCATTAAATGCAGAAAATATAAAACATATTATCTTACTTAAATGATTTTTCCATTTACTAATTGTAAATTACACAAATAAATTATATAAATTAATAATAAAGTGGGGCCTAGAATACTTCCCTGAGGAATTCCATAACAGGTATTGTCTAAATCCAAGCCGAGAACTAATCCTATTTTTACACACTGGGTTTGTTTGCTTAAATAATTAGCAAATAGTTTAAGCTTGGTGCTTTTATACCTAGATATTCTAGTTTCTGTAATAAAATGGGAATACAAACTGCATCAAAAGCTTTAGCTAGATTGAAGAATATTCCTATTGTCCTATTTCTAATGTCAAGTTCCTGAATTATATAGTCCGTTAGTTGATGATCATGAAAAATTCAATGTTCCTGTGTAATTAAAAAAAAAGTAATGCACTGCTAAGGCTAATATTCGAGTGAACCGCAACACTCGGCTTTTGTATTTAGGTACTTCTGTCTTGGGTATATTTGTTTCCAGATGGTTCTTGGCAATATAATTACCTTGAACGTTAATATATCCGTCTTTGACTACAACAGTGTCCCCGTGCTGGGGGCTGCAGATGGCCGAAGTGACGGGCACACTGTATACAGGCGGGGCTTTAGAGAAATCTGCAGTCTCCCAAGTGACAGACGCGTTGAACGAACGGTAGTCTTTGCGGTGCCAGTGGGAAGAGCTTTCTTCGTCCGATATCGTTATGGATTCTGCGGCGAAAGATACAGAATTGATAGGTATCATAGATCTCATAATACAGGTAGTAGTTAAAATAGTGTCAGGTCTCGTGTACCTGTATATTGAAACTGATAGAAAGGTTAAACAATAAAAAATTTGCAAATGCATTCTCTTAAATTATTTTTCAGAAAACTTACAAGCTAACAAATGTTTATGTAACAAAAACATAATAAAACAAACGATACAATGTAATGACACTTTGGCCGGAAGTTTACTAGCGTGTGACGTCATTTTAGTCTTGGCCTAACCCAGGCGTTTTCGGTCACGTGACCATGGAGCAAAAAAACATTCCTACTTAATGCTTTTATAGAAATTTGTTCTTTCAGAATAGTAAAATCGCTGCTTATATTCATAGCAAATACAGATGACAACAATTGGTACATTATTTTTTATACTAAGAAGTAGCCTATTTGCAATATACACATAGTATGACAAGCTAAGACATATTATTCTTATCATTTCTGCAATGAACCTTTTGGAGTCTCAACGGTGGCAATTTGAGTTTATCTTTATTTCTAGTATTGAAAGTACATCATCCCGCCTCGGACATAAATTTATGTTCTGCCGTATAAATAATATAAAATGGGGATGATGACTAATTTTTTTTCTTCGTTTATCAGGTAGATTATCAAAAAGTATTGGACACGTATTTTTTCTTTTTTCACATAATATAAACATTGCAGAGATATATTGATTTGAAAAGTCGCATGACGTCACGTTTGAGTACACTTATAAGTGAAAATTCACTCAAAAGTGACGTCACGAACTTTGTCGCGCTATAACTTTGTCATTTTTTGGTTGATTGCCCAAAGAAAAAATACGTGTCCATTATTTTTTGATCATCTAACTGACGGACTAAATAGAATTTCGTTTACTGTACCCCGTCATCAACCCTATTGTAAATGTATTGAGACGCAACAGTGATCAGGAGCAGTAACGTTGGCTACATACCTAGCCACTTGACGCTGCGTACTGCGGCCGCGCCGGGTACCAGCGGCGCCCCGTTCATGGTGGTGGCCAGCCACAAGCGGCCGCTGGGCTACATACATACTGTGACGTCCGAAACGTTACAGCCTCCTTGTTTAGGTAAACTCTTTGCTTTTGCAATGCCTACGGTTGGCAGTTATATTAAAAAGATAATGTCATGATTTTAAGATTTGAAATGAGGAATCGTCTGTCTTTTGATAGAAGGTTCCATTCAAGATTAGATCTTCAGGCACCGAGAACTTCCTCTCGTATTTAGATAAAATTCTTTATAATCGCCTGAATGATAATATAAAATAATAACCATCGTCTAGTTGTTGACGTGACAACGTCTTAAATTAGGTTGCGGCTGGGAGTCACTTATGAAAAAGTGTAACGCTCGGTAACGTTACGATGAGTCTCTCGTGTTAAGTTTAAGTTTACATGTACAATGTTTTAGTAAACAAAATATATTTCTATAGTTAAAATTTGTGCAATTCTTATTTTCATTCAATTCCTTGTTCCTATTGTGCAATTTAATTATATTCATATCAATAAATATTCTACCGAGAAAAAGACGTTGTCACGTAAAATCTTCGCCCGTAAAACTGACTTTACAGGCAACCATTTTTTACTGAAGAGTCACGTCCCCAGGTTCTATCCATTCCGGGTAGAACTCTATAATACCTAGCCACTTGACGCTGCGTACTGCGGCCGCGCCGGGTACCAGCGCTCGCAGGGGCCGGCCGTGGTCGGGGGGTAGCGGCGCCCCGTTCATGGTGGTGGCCAGCAGGATACGGGCGCTGGGTTCCAAAGCCAGCGACAAGGGAATGGACGTGCTGAAGTTGACGCCCGTCGCGTCTATATCCGCGCCCGTCAACTACCACATATACATCATCATCATCATCAGCCTAATAATGTCCCCACTGCTGGGGCACAGGCCTTCCCTATGGATGGAATAGGGAGATTGGGCCATGACCCACCACGCGGGCCCAGTGCGGATTGGTGGGTGCTAACGACTGCAAATGCAGCCGGGACCAACGGCTTAACGTGCCTTCCGAAGCACGGAGGAGCTCGAGATAGTAAATTTTTGGTCACCCATCCAAAGACCGACCACTGCGAAAGTTGCTTAACTTCAACGATCGCAGCCGAACGCGCTAGCCACCTGCGCCATCGAGCTCCTCACACCACATATACACCCAAGGTCAATGACACAACGCTAAACGATTGCCAAACGAGCAGCGGAAACCTCATAATCATTAGCCTATTAATATCCCCCCTGCTGAGGAGCTCGATGGCGCAAGTGGATAGCGCGTCCGGCTGCGATCTTTGATGTTAAGCAACTTTCGCAGTGGTCGGTCATTGGATGGGTGACCAAACATTTACTATCTCGAGCCCCTCCGTGCTTCGGAAGGCACGTTAAGCCGTTGGTCCCGGCTGCATCTGCAGTCGTTAGCATAGCACCCACCAATCCGCACTGGGCCCGCGTGGTGGGTTATGGCCCAATCTCCCTATTCCATCCATAGGGAAGGCCTGTGCCCCAGTAGTGGGGACATTAATAGGCTGATGATGATGATGATGATGATCCCCCCTGCTGGGGCACAGGCCATTAGGTACTTCACAAAATAGTACTGAACCGCTTGTAATTGTATTTTAATGGCGCGTTCCAGGGTTCAATGCTCGGGATACCAATTTGGCCGGTATCACCCCACAGCCCCTACTTCCACCACACGAGAGTGCTCTCTGCCGGGCTCAGCTACCCGTTCCTACAGCCTCCAGTCGCCAGCGGTTTCCATAACGCGACTCCCGGGATTACCAACTAGATATGGAATAGGGAGATTGGACCATGCGCCACCCAACACGCGAAACCGCATGGTTGAAGCTCAATGGCGCAGGTGGTTAGCGTGTTCAGCTGCGATCGTTAAAGTTAAACAACTTTTACAGTGGTCGGTCATCGGATGGGTGACCAAAAATTTACTATATCGAGCTCCTCGGTGTTTCGGAAGATACGTTAAGCCGTTGGTCTCGACTAAATCTGCAGTCGTTAGCACCCGCCAATCCACACTGGATCCACGTGGAAGGTCATAGCCCAATTTCCCTTTTCAACCTATAAGGAAGGCTTGTGCCCCAGCAGGGAAAACATTAATAGGCTGATGATGAATATTATATTCTACTAGTCGACCCAGCGAACTTCGTACTGCCATAAAAATAGAGGCAGGTGGTAGAAGAGAAAATTTAGAATTTTATGTATTTTTAATACCACATTATAAAAAATAAATATTGTCCGAAAAAAAATTTAGGGGTGGATTACCCTTAACATTTAGGGGGATGAAAAATAGATGTTGTCCGATTCTCAGACCTACTGAATTTGTATGGCGTAGCTTCTTGACCTTCACAAGTGCTTGTAACAGCCTAGACTGAATAAATGACATTTCATTTGATTGCATATAAAATTTCACGAAAATCGGTCGAGCCGTTTCGGAGGAGTTTAACCACAAACACCGCGACACGAGAATTTTATATATTAGACTAGTTGACCCTGCGAACTTCGTACCGCCATAAAAAAATAGGGGTTGGTGGTAGAAGGGCGAAAAGTTAGGGTTAAGTATATTTATTTTTGTATGATGTATCATAAAAAAAAATATCTAAAATTGAAAAAAAAAATTTAGGGGTGGATTATCCTTAATATTTAGGGGGATGAAAAATAGATGTTGTCCGATTCTCAGTCCTACCCAATATGCTACACAAAATTTCATGAGAATCGGGAAAGCCGTTTCGGAGGAGTTTAACCACAAACAACGCGACACGAGAATCTCTTATCTATTAGACAAGTCCGTCCGTCTGTCTGTGGTGCTGTTTCAGCGGCCAAACCGTAAGAGATAGATAAAGAGAATATTTAAGTTATAAGTTAAGAATAGCCTGATAAGACTACAAACCGGATTTGAGTAACGTAGCACTTCCGGTTTTCGAGAAATCACGAATTTCAAACGAAACCACACAAAATCTCCGAAGTTCTCAATTAATTAGATACATTTTTTTTTTAAATCTGGTTTTGGTGAACATTTGGTTCACTGGTTTGCTAGTTTTATATATTAGATAGATTAAACATGCAGTAAGTGCTCACAATAACGTGTTTCCCCTCAGTATTGTCCAAGTCGACCCCGCACAGTATCAGCAAATCTCGCAAGTACACTCCCTCCCATACAGCGTTGCTGATGGCGCCCGTCGTCCAACTGATGCCCTTGACCGGCTTTACCTGCTTTGGAACAAATTAAACATTATTTTTATTGGTCATTAGTGTTGTAAACCGTAATCCTGGCACATTTTTTTGATCACGTTTTGAATTTTAGTTTTCTATGTCTATTGTTTTTATATGTCACTGCTATTTATCTTGTCTGTGTGTTTACATTCATTAAAGAAAAGTGCTATCTTCAAACTAGTTTTTCTCTTATATAAAAATTAGCCCCGTGATTTTAGCTGCGTGTTTTTTTAAACCGACGAAAAAAAAACGGAAGAGGTTCTAAGTGCATCCGCCCGGATAGCGGAGGGTGCGGGTTCGAGTCCCGGCTGCTTTCTGGATCCACGTAAATTTCTCAATTTAAAAGAAAGAAAAAAAAAATATTTGTAACAACAAAAAAGTCATAATAATATGAAAAATAAAATAAAACAATTAAATTTAGTCTCAAAACGGTTTCAACTCAGCGTAGTGCTAATGTTGCCATTAGAGCTGGTCTTCCGTTGGAACCGGTTTGGTGTCGCACGAATCAATAACAACAAGAACAATAAATAACATAAAAAAAAATAGAAAATAAAATAAATTACCAGGAATAAAAATAAAAACAAAACATGCTTGGCTGAACATATCAAAATATCTCTGCCACAGCCATTTAAAAAGTAAGAAGACAAAAAAAAACATTTCTCTCTCCCTCTCCCCACACGCTATGGCAAAAGACATTTCCCACAAAACAAGTTATTATACACATTTCAATTTTAAATATTCCATTCATGTTGTTACAGATATGGTTAAATACATGTCATAAAGTTACATTAACCCTGTCAGGGCATCGCAATAGTTGGTGTTCTATGAAGGAAAATCACTCAATTTACAATTGAAATTAAATTTCTTAAATTTACGTAATATAAATACGAACCATCAAAATTCATATATTTCATTAATTATCCCATAATATGCCATAATTATAAAATAGATTGGTAAAATGACAACGATATAAGTAACATTTTTTTTTTCTAGCGGCCCGCCCTCGCTTCGCTGCGGTGTACAGCTGAAGTGTAGACTACAGTTTTTGTTCTCAGGCTTGTATTATACACAATGACATACATCTATGATTCTTCTTATACCTGCATGCAAAGTCTCAGCCCGATCGGTTTAAAATTGACAAAGTTTCATACAAACTTTCATTCCCTATTTTATCCCCTTGGGGGTAGAATTGATCAAAATCCTTTCTCAGCGGATGCCTACGTCATAACATCTACCTGCATGCCAAATTTCAGGCTGATCCGTCCAGTTTGGGCTGTGCGTTGATAGATCACTATGTCAGTCAGTCACCTTTGAGTTTTATATATATAGATAACCTAACCCACACCAACCTGGTGCATCTCCGTCCGTCTGTTCCCCGCGCACATGAGCGCCGCCCTGACGGTGTGCCGCGGCAACTGCTGCAGTTGCTGCATCGACAGAACTGTCCTCCTCTCGCGACCGTCACCTTCTTTGATCACGACGCTGAGGCGGTGCGTCTCAGGGTCCAGCTCTGGAACAGGCATGTGTTGGCGCACGTAAAATAATTCGCTGAAAACAGAATAAATTACACGCGACGCTTAAATAGATTGGCTTACATGAATTATTGTTTTTAGAGATGTATGTATATGTTGTAGGATGATTGATTTGATATTTGATGATAATAATTGGGAAGCGCGAAACGCGATTGTTCTGCTATAACGCGTTATGATCTGCGCTCCGTATTTTAAGGTTATTATAAATAGGGTATTCGACAAGTTTTAGTAAACGATCTCACGTTATTGACTAATGTTTATGGAGTCCGTAAAAAGTGGCTATTCATCATTCTGTTGTGTATTTCAGTAAAAATAACCAAATCAAAAACTCCTCAAGTTGCCGCGAAAACGTTTCTCTGGACAGTATGGCGTCTTACTAGTGTGTGACGTCACACGATTGTTATAAAAACGTCAAACGATACAATGTAATGTCACTTTAACCGGAAGTTTACTTGCGTGTGACGTCATTTTAGGCTCCGCCAATCCCAAGCGTTTTGGGTCACGTGACAATAGATAATAGAAATAGAATAGAAATAAATGTATTTGCCTTAAACACAGTCACATTTACATAAATTAAACAAGACAAAATAGCCCAACTAGGTCCCTGCCTCAGCTTGAATACTACAGCAACACCAGGGCTGCTGCAGCGCTGATAATTCTGGCAGGAAAAGAAAACTATTATCTTTTTCGTGGGTTTTTAGTAAAATTATGAATATTTTTTTTTGTATAAATAGTGAAAACCTCTGCCAATATGCATTTAAAACACAGATGCTAACAATTGGCACTTTATTTTTAATACTGTCAAATAACCTATTAAAGTAATAAATCTCCATCACCTGCTTTAAACTAGCGGTGGGTCGTTCTCAAAATGCAACCGTTTTCTTTTAAACGAAAACTAGTCCTCGAAACTGTTCTCGTTCGCAACTGGTTATGGTTGCGGCTGGGTGACGCAACGAAACGACACGCGACGGTCGAACGAATGTAACGCAACGAAACTGAACTAAATGAAATCTTTGTTAACGTTTGTTTCGTTGCTGCGAACGAGACGACGAAACATCGAAATAAATGTAGTGTTATACGATAATCGACTTTAAACGTTCAACAATAAAGATTATATTATTGTAAAATCAAAGCTTAATTATCATAGAACGAAACGGCCTCATATCATTGCGTTCTATTATAGACTGTATTTACTTCATCATAAAGTGCGTATTGGCAGACAATCCGAGGACTAGTTGTTCGACGAAGACTGTTTTGATCCGAAACTTAAAACGGTTCTATCGTCGCGTAACACAAAACGGTCCTTGAAACCGGTTCGTCTTTAGAACGCTGTCACCTAAAACATATCAGTTTATCGGTCGTTCAATTCTTCTTAGTTTGGTGTATAAAGAGGTGGCGGCGGAGCGCCAGAAAAAAAAACGAGCGAGCCTTACAGTAGTCGCGTATGATGTGTAACATTTGAAACCTCACCTTATATTAATAAAAAAAGATATAAAACCTACTATAAAAGGAATAAGCGATTTGAACATTATGTTCTAAAATCAAATCAAATAGCGCGCGCATTCGCGGCTTCCTGTTACACACTTCTGTCCCATTTCACGAAATCACTCCCCCAAATTGCAAGAAAGCGAGAGGAAAGATGCTACACATCAAAAACTTATTTTTCTAGTACAAAAAATACACTATTAAGTTCTTAACAATAGCAGTTATTAAGAATAAACATAAGAACCGCTCATCACAAACTTCCTATGAATACAGAACAACACCTTCCTTCATATATTTGTTCATTATGAGACCACATATGACAATAGTAGAATCGGTCCTAACAGACCGGAGGGGAATTTACATACCAAATTCAATGCTAAAAGATCGAGTAGTTTTAAAATATAAATGAATGGAGTAAAGACTTTTCTGTCATGGGATGATGGGCCATCCAGTATATTTTTAAGGATTAATAATAAACATAATTTTCGTTATTAAAAATAAAGTTTTAACGACTGTACATGAATTTGACAGTTTTGTTTCTGGCGTTCTAAAACTAAGACATTTATAAGAATTGTCTTAAATCTTAATGTTAACAGACCGGAGGGATAATTAGATGCTTAGAAACTGATTCCGAAATTGGAGGAACAAAACATTGTATTTAGCACATATTGCATTGACGACCTCCGTGGCCGAGTGGTTTGTACGCCGGGTTTCATGGCTGTCGCCGACTCGAGAGGTCCCGGGTTCGAATCCCGGTGGGGGCAGATGTTTGTGTGATGAATACGAGCATTTGTACTCCAGTCATGGATGTTTAATATGTATTTATATAAATATACTTATATATGTATTCTATTCGTTACCCTAGTATCCCATAACACAAGCCTTATAGTGCTTACTTTGGGGCTAGGCTAATTGGTGTGAGTGTCGGAAATATTTATTTATATTAAAAAAAACACTGCAATTTTCTGAATATCCAGGGGGACAGCGCGTACGCAGTCCCCACTACCAAAAATTACGCATCCGAGTTATCCACATTAGGGATAATCGCAGGGGTCAACCCCACCGCAGTGCAATGGAGGAGCCTCGCCCTGGGGGAACCGCCTTCCTGATCACGGTGTCCTCTATGCCAGGTAAGTATGAATTTTCTAACTACGTGTAACGTAGTCTTGATTCCAGCTACACTTTCAACACCGCCTTTCAGAAATATGCGTACACATTTAGGGGCGCCATCTAGCGACTAATGTTAACATTAAATGCTAGTCAAATCTTAAAGCCAGGCTTTCTCTACACGCTGCAATACTTGCTAGATGGAGCTGCTAACAAAACAGAATACTGATTTCATAAAAAGGCAAATCCTCTGAAAATTTTTGGTACTTACATCATTCTTTAGTTAGTATTTTATTTATTTATTTAAACTTTATTGCCGCACATAAGCAAACGGCGTACTAATGCCATACCATAACGAGATTCTCTACTAGTCAACTCACGGAACAAAGTTCTGTAGGTCAACAAATGGAGACAAATGATTTAAAATAAAAGCGACATGAGAAATAATAGTAGGTAGGTACTTCATACAAACATTATTTCACATACATAAAATACTTTTAAAAATTTTGTATACATATACATAGCATACATAAAGAAAGAAATAAAATCTACTACGAAAGGAATAAGCCATTTGAACATTATGTTCCAAAATCAAATCAAATAGCGCGCGCTTTCGCGACTTCCTGATACACACTTCCGTCCGTCCCATTTCACGAAATCACTCCCACAAATTGCAAGAAAGCGAGAGGAAAGATGTAACACATCAAGGATAATTTACAACAACATAACAGAATTCGTGATCAAGTTTAGTAGAGTTCGGTAACAACAAACAGCAGCCATAGTTATCTAGGATAACAATCTAAATTTTTCAGTCACTGGTGTCGATTCTAGCATGATTCTCTAAACCTAAATTTAAATTTGACAACAGTACATCCTTGTCATTCTCTACACAGAATGAAAAGGATACACTGTTGTCAAATTTAAGTTTAGGTTTAGAGAATCGTGTCAGAATTGTTGTCTTTTATTCTCTAAAATAAATGCGCATCGATTCTCTAAAATAAATGAGCAACGGCGGCGAGGAGTTGTGTTTTTACTACGCTATAGTATTAATTAATTAATCCACGGGACACGATGTATCTGCTGCAACGTGTTAATCTGTGCTCCGTATTTTAAGCTTATTAATTAAAGTAATAAATCACCATCACCTACGTTTGGTGTATAAAGTCTAGCAGCGGCGGCAGAGCGTGGTGAATAGAGGGAATAGAGTCTGTGCGGAAAGAGAATGGGCGCGGCGAAAAACGGAATTAACATTAAGATTTTTATTTGGCAATCAAACCCAGCAATCTGTAAAACGTCAAAGTTTTGTATTGATACGGATTTGTCTGTTGTTGTGATTTCTTGCGGTTTTTTGTATTTAATCATGTCTAAAAGGGGTAAAACCTTACAAATACGGTAGAAAAGCACTACAGCGCCCTCCAATCTAAATACCATTCTCTTTCCGCACAGACTCTACCGTCATTTTTTATTACTACGCTCTAATCTGTATGTGTACTGGCTGCTCGTACTGAGGGTACTACATAGTAAAGAAAAATAAATCTCGATCGATAACAAGCCAATAACGACACTAAGATACTTGAAAAAAAATCCACGCGGACCAGGCAGCGGACGGGACTCGAACCCCCATCCTTCGCAATCCGGGCGAATGCACTGACCATTATGCTACCACGGCCCTATTCGCCGCGTCGAAATTTTCCTAGCCTTAAGCTGCAAGGCAGCGCCATCTCTTCGCATTGTAGGTAACCCACAATGTCAAATGAATACCTTTTCAAGTATTGAACATTCGAAAGAAGAAATAGCAATTATAGTTATGTTTTTATTTATTTTTTAAGCATTTAACTGCTAGATGTTTAAATCTAAAGAAAAGTTTACTAGAAAAAAATCAATGATTTAAATATCTAGCAGTTAAATGCTTAAAAAATAAATAAAAACATAACTAAGATACCTACTTGTTCCGAAATGCATCTATTACAGACAAAAATGCTTGGGTTTGAACTGTTCCAATCATTCCAACAGATTTTCTGTATTATTTAATTTATTTAAATCATGATTGTATTCACGTTGTAACAACACAATGATTTGTAAATGTTGTTACAGTATACTTTTGACATTGTGGAGTTTTTTTCGCTCATTTTTCTCCGCAGCTAAAAAATGTGTCTAATAACGAGTGATAAGGTTTTTTTTTGATGTTTTAAGAGAATTGTACTGTACATCCAATTTGAATAAAGATATATTGATTTCTCATTTCATCGATGGATATGCAAATTTCATCCATGACATTTTGCCTGATTGAGTAACAGCCTGATGTTAAGTGAAGGTGAAGTCCAGACGCGAATAGCAGGGGGCCATTCGCCTAACGGAAATGCTTTGGAAAACGCTACCGCTTACGATTTCATTTTGATATTTCTAGCCGCCTGAGGTTTTCGAATGCCTCGCGCTCTTTTTTTTGCATTGGTAATAACAATATTAAGGAAATAGAGCGTGAGGTATTTGAAAACCTTCGGCGGTCAGAAATAACAAAATGAAATCGAAAGCGTTAGTGTTCTCTAAAGCATTTCCGTTAGGCGAATGACCCCTATTTAGTAAGAGGGAACACGTTAGTGTTGCCGATCGTTAGTCGACTATCGATGATTAATCGATAGTCTATCGATAGCCAACCAATCGTATGACAATCGATCGGCTTATCGATAGTATCGATACTATCAATAGTTTGTTATTAATGAACTACAATAGTATCGATAGTATTGCACTCATTCGATAGTATTGCCTTGTTCTGAGCTATCGATAATATCGATACTATCGGTTGTATCGATTCTATCGATAGGCCTATCGATAGGGTACATGATTTTCGATGTAAACTGTCGATAGTTTTAATATCGATAGTTCGGCAACACTAGAACACGTGAGCGGGCAGAGCATTCCATTTACGGATAGTGCGACAAAGAAAGACTCATCTTTCTTCCGGAAAAATGTTAGGTTCTAAACTTGGAATAGTAGGATGTATCGTTAAGTAGTAAGTAGGTACTTTATGTGACATACTTGGGCGTATCGAAGTGCAGTATCTGGTATTTCGGAGGCGTCTCCGCGTTGAAGGGGCGCGCAGTCTTCACTGACAATCTCGGGTCTCTGCGGGGCTCCCGGGCCCATAGCTCTTCATCTGAATGGTCCACCAAGTCATCCTCGTGCAAGTTACCTGGCGAACCAAAACTTTATAGAACGTAATTTGACAATGGCGTCGATTCTGGCGTGTCTGGATGTCATATTTTGACACCCAGTAATAGTCCATAGAGTCCTTTTGCGTAGTCACCCTACTCTCCTTAATTTGTTTCGTCGAAAACCTTTTTGTTATCACTTTCTTCCTCATTAAATAACGAATTATGCACTTTTTCACTGCAAGAAACAACATTGTCGGCAGCGACCGCCATATACATATATAAACAAAGCGCTTGCAGCGCCTCTACCGGTAATTAATGTGACTACTTTACAATAAGATCAAATAATTTTTGCCATTTCATGAAGTAGCCGCGCGTTTAGTTGGCCATATCGTGAGACGATTTCTCATCATTGATCTGCCCAAACCATATCATGATGTGGCCAATAGATAGTGAACCATTTCATGAAATGCGACCATTTAATGAAATTCTCAAGCATTTCATGAAGTGATCAAATCTACGATATGGCCACGACAGATACACTGTTGTCAATTTTAAGTTTAGCAATGAATGTCTGCAGGTTGCTATCTTACAAAACGCTTACGCTTAACAATACAAAATTATTTTGTTTCACAAATGTTACCTATTCTGTATGACTCTAGCAACTTGTAAATCTCTTCAGTCTTGTGCATGCCGTAGACATTCCAAAACGGCTCAATGCTCAACCCAGCAGCATTCAGAATCTGCTCACCTCCAGGGTGAGAGGGTAGGAAATCGGTGACATCATATACCCCCTGCTTGTATGTCACCCAAAAACTCAACCTGTTTACCAGAAAGTAAATACAATTAATGAATTATACAAATTAATTTACAATAATTTTATAATGGAGATGAATTGCTAAGTTTATTTGTTTCTTAGGTTTCCACGCACATCACACATTAAATAAAACTAGTTTTAACGGGTAAATGCACAAAACTTTATTAATTTATTGATGTTTTGCAGCCATTTCAGGTCTGCTTTGTCAGAATAATGATGAGAAAAAATCATTTGTCATCATTAATCGTTTCGCAGCCTTTACAGATCTGCTTTGACAGAATAATGATGAGAAAAAATCATTATTCTGACGAAGCAGACCTGAATAGGCTGCGAAACGTCAATAAATAAATTAAGTTTCGTGCATTAAAACTAGTTTTATTTGCTAAGTTTATATTACAATAAAGAAATAGATTATTCTATAGATAGCGAATATTAGGATAAAATGTATATAAAAATATATATGACATACAACATACATAATGAATTGTAATTCAATTTGTAATTTATAATGTTTATGATAAACTGATTTGATAGTTTTTTGAATTTATCCAAATCAATCCAAACAGGCTTAAAATATTTAGTGTTATTATTATCATCAGTTTTATGTTGAAACAACCTGATAAGAGTTTGCATCATGTCAGAATACAGCAGACTGCCTTTTGCTTTCCTTTTGCCATTCTAAATATTTCCAATTTAAATCATTTTTCATTGGTTTTTAATATGTGCTGAAGTCACCTCTATTCGTCAGCGGTCTCAAGCTTTAACAACCATGTTGTTGAAATATAATGAGGTCTATTGAATAATTCCGCCTGCGTGTTACAGGTAAGGCATAGACAGGGGCGTGCCGTCCTTCGCAGCCTGCTGCTTTAAGGTAGTGCAGTGGTATTTTAAGGTTGTTGAGATAATAATTTACAAATTTCTATGAACTCTCCTCATTCCTTGCATTTGCTAACTTTTAAGATATTAAGTTTCGGAAGGCACGTTAAGCCGTTGGTCCCGGCTTCATCTGCAGTCGTTAGCACCCACCAATCCGCACTGGGCCAGCGTGGTGGGTCATGGCCCAATCTCCCTATTCCATCCAAAAGGAAGGCCTGTGCCCCAGCAGTGGGGACATTAATAGGCTGAAGATGATGATGAAGATATTATTTATTCTCATATTGTGTAGTACTTATTTACAACTGCGCAGTTATAATTTAGAAATAAAAAAAAGAAGAAGTTAATAAGAACAGTACCTCCATGGCCACGTGGTTTATACACCGGGTTTCATGGTGTCGCTGACTCGAGAGGTCCAGGGTTCGAATTCCAGTGGGGGCAGATGTTTGTGTGATGAATACAAGCGTTTGTACTCCAGTCATGGATGTTTAATATTTATTTCTATTTAAATCTACTTATATATCACTGTAGATATGATATGTATGATGAGTGATTGATATGTATTCTATCCGTTACTGTAGTATCCCATAACACAAGCCTTACAGTGCTTACTTTGGGGCTAGGCTAATTGGTATGTGTAGGTAATATTTATTATATTCAGTTATTTAAGTTGTTACTCACTTGGTGTCATGTTTGCTCACTTCCTCGGCCCTGTAGGTAGGCAAGTCTGGTCTCTTTACACCAGCCTCTATTACTTCTTTTTCTGTAGCAGGTTTTGCCTTTTGTCTGAGGTCAAGTCTTTCTGAAATATTGAATGTTTGGTCATGTAATGTGTCAGGTTACCCTAACACGGTAGAGTAAAAAAAATTATATATCTTGAGAATGTGCCTTCCACTAACTCTTAGTTGGTGATCCACATGCCATAGCATTTAGCGACGCTAGTTAAAAAACTAGCAGCTATAAGTGCATTTCTTTGTCATGGATATTATCATACAAACTTAATTCACATTCTCTTCTCTTTTTACTGCCAATAGCCATGTTTCAGTAATATTCACTATGGCATATAGATGATATAAAATATAGCTATATTTTTTTTCTTTTTACTATAAAGTTGTTTTACCTGATAAAGCAGATCCAACAACTACTGAACCAAGCAAAGCGGCAATCCCTGGAGTTTTCCAACCCCATCCTTTTTCATCTCGGGACCTGTTGCTAAATGTCCTTAATCCAATTGGCGTAAAGTTCACAATTCTATATCTTGCTACATTACTGAAATATAGGGGTAGAGATTTATGATTATTTTGCATAGGGAGATAGTTAAATTCCTATGTGCAGAAATGGTGTTAATTAAATGAACAGAATAAAAAAGTACTTCAACTTACCGTAACAATAAGAAGGCTTTTATAGACATTTCTTATAAAGCAATAGATTCAGAACATAGGTCCGTAAATTATATTTAACTCAATTTGAACTGATAATTTGTTATTGTATTTTGACCTTGCAGTATCTTTCGTCAACTATCCTAATTAATCCGTTATCTGTTGTAGTTATAGTTTGATCACAGCCAATGGGCTACTGGAAAAACAAATAAGATTCTCCAACAAAAACTTTTTATATATTATTTTTCTTTGGTGGGATAACTTATGAAGTTTATATTATTTTTCTTTGTAAAGGTGTTGAAAACTGAATCACATATTCTTTCTAATTATTATTACTTTTTTTAAATTTTCCGTTTTGGTTGGAATTTACCAGGGTCAAGACCGCATTCACAAATGGAGACGCAAATCGCTATTGTTTGTTGTTGTGTCAATGTCATTACGAAGGCTGTCAAACGTTATTGTTTTAAAGGCATGAGATACTTTATACAGACAGACTCAAAATCATGTTTACTAACTTGATTATATAGACAAATTCCCACCAACTATGAGCTTTCCCCTATCTATTTAGTTCATAGACATAGTAGTAGGGGAGCCCAAGCGGGGATTTTAGGATTTAGGTACTCGAGCGCGGCAGCGGCGCAACCTTGCACTTTGTGAAGTGAATGTAAAACAGGTAAAAACCAGTGTGAATGTAAAGAATAGGAATATGGGCCTTGTAGACACCACAGTATTCTTAGGGATTACTTCAGATTCTAAGCTTCAATGGGGCCCACATATTGATAAATTGTCAAATAGACTTAGTTCTGCAGCATATGCCGTAATGAAGATACGCCAGTTAACGGATGTAGATACGGCCAGATTAGTTAGTATACTTTAGTTATTTCCATAGTGTAATGTCGTACGGAATTTTATTGTGGGGAAACGCCGCCGACATTCAAACTATTTTTGTGCTGCAGAAGAGAGCTATTCGATCAATTTATAATCTTAAAGTTAAGGATTCCTTAAGAGATAGGTTTAAGGAATAGGGAAGATGCATATATAATATTTATGAAAATTTTATGATTAAAATGTTAAAAAAATATAAAAGAAATGCCACTGCAACGTTTTTATTTTACATAATGTTGTTTTTTAACAATTATTACGAATTAAAAATACTTGAAACGGAACGTATTTTAAAACACCTATCAGCGTTTAGTGACGTCACTCCTGTAATGACAACTTCTTTGAGGTTATGGTTGTTAAAGTAAATATTATTTTATGGGAATATTTATTGCGTTTTTTACATTTAATAAAAATGGAAGTTGCGTTTATCAAAGCAGACTCCAGGAATTTACCAAGAGTTAGCGTTGACATGGTTATAACTTTTTTTGTCCAAAGTGCAGAGTTTTTAAGTGTAAAAATGAAAGGGACTAAATTACTACGGTATGTAAAAATCGTAGTTGTTAAACTTCGTATTTTATTCAGCGGCTTCTACAAATCTTACGGCGATAATGCAATCGGCTATGTCCAAATTAAAAGAGATGGAAAATTATGTACAGTAAAAGGTCGAGTTCTCCGGAGCATAAAGTACGTAAAGAAGGTTATCGTGTTACAGTTATTTTAAATGAAACGCAAAGCTTGGTTCAGTCCTGCCGCCTGCCAATGTGAAGATTGTGCCACACATTTTAAACTTTATCTAATTTTCGACGTCATTCTCCAACTGTAAAATTCAAAGTATGTTATAGACAGGTTTTGTAAGTATTAGGTAGGTTACTAATGCGTTTTTACGTACAAGCAGATTAATTAAGCATATAACAAGTATATTCGCCGACTTACATCAAAGTGATCTTCTCAGCATCGAATAATGGTCTTTGGAGAATAATTGTCATTTCTCTTCGCAGCTTGAAACCACTTTTTTTTCAGTTTTGGGTCAGAAGTTCCAGTCAAAAACAATTTATTTGGGAACTTTTTTTTTTCGGAATATTAGTGGTATTGTTATGATCACATGATGTTGATGGATAGTCCATTTTAAATTTTTCAAAAAAATATTCCGGAAGTCGAAAAAATATGCAAAAGTATGAAAATTTAAAGCCAGCAACGAACAATTACGACCAGTGACAGACAGGAGTGACGTCATCGCAACCATAGGTTCGTTTTCGCGCGAAAATTTAAATTGTCAGTTACCGCATTTTTTCCGATAAATCACAATGTTTTATTTTTTTAATATATCTGTGGTTTATTCTACATGAAATTCTTTAAAATGAAAACAAAAATAAAAATATTGCATCTTCCCTGACGGTCGCATCACAATACATTTACGAAAATTTATTACTTGTAAGAAAAAAAATGGTTGCCTGTAAAGTCGGTTTTACGGGCGAAGATTTTACGTGACAACGTCTTTTTCTCGGTAGAATATTTATTGATATGAATATAATTAAATTGCACAATAGGAACAAGGAATTGAATGAAAATAAGAATTGCACAAATTTTAACTATAGAAATATATTTTGTTTACTAAAACATTGTACATGTAAACTTAAACTTAACACGAGAGACTCATCGTAACGTTACCGAGCGTTACACTTTTTCATAAGTGACTCCCAGCCGCAACCTAATTTAAGACGTTGTCACGTCAAAAAATATTAATTTGTTTCTTAAAAACAGTGATGTTCACACACTTAATACAAGAAACAAAAATAAACTAACTTTACCTGCTTCACAAAATCAATAATTCATTTAAAGGTCTTTGTGTTCGCTTACACAATAAAGTCCCAAGCAATATCCAAGAGTTAAGCATAAATAAATTCAAAGATAGTATAAAAAAAGCACTTATTAAAAAAGCTTATTACAAAGTGTCTGATTATATTACAGGCAAAAATGCTTGGGTTTGAACTGTTCCAATCATTCCAACAGGTTTTCTAAATTAAATAAATCATGATTGTATTGACGTTGTAACAACATAATGATTTGTAAATGTTTTTACATTATGCTTTTAATGTTGTGGAGTTTTTTTCGCTCGTTTTTCTCCGCAGCTAAAAAATATGTCCAATAATGAGTGGTAGGGAAAAAAATGTTTGGACGATTCAAAAGTGTTGTACTATACATCCAATTTGAATAAAGATATATTGATTTCTGATTTCTGACTTTCCCACGCTCCCCCACCATACCTAATCCTTTTATATAGAGTCGGACATCTAGTGCAGCAAGAAAGAACAACAATCGGCCATGACATTTCGTCGTGTCCAAATCGTCTGTCTTCTGAATAGGAGCTACTGGAGGATTCACGACACGACCACGTTCGACCCTATTTAGAGGGCTCAGGTATTTTGCCGCACTCCAGAAAATTCCAAAATCTCCGCTTGGCAAAATAAGTTGAAGGATGCTGCTATAATGTGCGTTTGTGACGACTCCGCTAACAACTGGGAGCTCGATGGTGCAAGTGGTTAGCGCATTCGGCTTAGATCGTTGAACTTAAGCAACTTTCGCAGTGGTCGGTCATTGGATGGGTGACCAAAAATTACTATCTCGAGCTCCTACGTGCTTCGGAAGGCACGTTAAGCCGTTGGTCCCGGTTGCATCTGCACTCGTTAGCACCCACCAATCCGCACTGGGCCCGCGTGGTGGGTCATGGCCTAATCTCCCTAATCCATCCATAGGGAAGGCCTGTGCCACAGCAGTGGGGACATTAATAGACTGATGATGATGAGGAAATATACAATAGATATTGGAACATGTACATTGTATAAAGAGAGGAGATAACTCTGGTCTTATGAGATCATAGGCTGCGACCTATTTTGGATACCAATCTCTCCACAATCTTGTGTTAAAGAAATAAAGATAAGTTTGTATGCTTTCTTATGGGATTCTGCGGAGAAGAAAAAAAAACGCATTATTATTACGTATTAGTGATGTAACGAATATTCGCATTCGCATTCGCGAATATTCGCATATTTTTGAATATTCGCATTCACATTCGCATTCGCAAAATCTCTGCGAATGTTTTGCGAATATGAATATTAGAAAAAAACAATTTGAAGGAGTTGTAGTTCTGCCTTTCCTTGTATTTTCATTGTTACACAGTTTGCATTTAGCTCGTTCAGCATCGCAAACTGTGAAATAAGTCCATGTTTCACTAGAATTCGATTTACTCATGTTAATAAATCACTATTACCACTCACAATCACTAACCTCAAAATTCACTTGTTTTGTTTACGGAAAGACCGGCGCGAGCGGAATGACACTTCAGTCGGATGAGTTCATATCAACTCGGCAATTCGAACGAGACTGCCATCATACCATAGACAATTGGCGGCAATTTAAAAAATAAATAAATATTCGCATTCGCGAATGTCGGTACCAGACTTTCGCATCCGCATTCGCATTCGCGAATGTTCAAAAAATGACATTCGTTACATCACTATTACGTATGATAACGATAATATAATTATGATAGTTGAACTTCAATTGTGGTGTGCAAAGGGTTCAACATTTGTAAGTTGTTAAACTCAATGGGTAGTGTAGTATACCGTAATGAGTTTTTAATGATTTTCTTCATTAGGTACATTTTCAACTGCGGCGTCCATCCGTGTCGGCCGTGTTGCTTCATGGCGGCGTCGCATATAAAGTGACTTTCCTTTTTTTGTACCATTATACTGTTATTTTGCTGTTCCAATTGCTTTTAGATATAATTATATGTATATAGTAGTAGTATTTTATATACAGTATGTACGAAAAGAAATATTTATTATAAGATTTAATGGCTCCCAATAAGTTTATTAAAAAATGTATGCATAAGCTAAAAATATACTGGCTGAAAATAAAAATAGGATGAATAAAACCAACTTGGTGAAGAAAACAACAAATGGCGCGCATTTTGTACCATTTGTTAAAGTTTGGTTCTTCGCATATAGCTAGTAAAGTGAAAAAAATATGGAAATAGACAGCGATAGCGATTTAAATTCAATCCCAAAAGTATAAAAACAGCTGCAAATGAAAAAATGCAAATGTTAATCGCGTCGCGGGATAATTTTTTAAAAGCTTATTAAAATCACCAAAATAACACTCACACACATGCATTAATAACTCACTTTGCGCTAGATGCAACAATCTACTATTAACAACCTTTCTTGTAAGCAGTGCAATATTTAGATCAAGGCTAAATTGGCTGAGTCCTTAGCGGCCAAGGAGGCCTCTTCTGAGCAGCCTCTAATTGGTATAAGACGATTAAGGCAATATGTACACTGTTGAATACAAATACTATGTATTAATGTATGATATGATAATTTGTAAGCTTAGATTAAACAAAAAGGGAAGATACGGCACTCGCAACTCAAATGTGATCCGCTTAAATTGTGGTGCATGACCATATTTCGCTTTAGTCACAATTGGACATTCAAACACGCTGCATGTGCACTACGGTTGCCAGATTGGCTGGACTTGGCTGGATTGTCCAGCTATTTCACACGTTGTCCAGTGTCCCGGTTTTAGGCAAAATGTCCAGCTAAAAAGAAGCTGAAAATTAAAGACCACCAGTATTAGTGGTTTTTCCACCGAGTTGGCAACACTGGCTCCGCTGCGGCCTCTCGCTATCTACGCCCGGGATTGAATTCAATAATTCGATTGAACTTTGACGAAAATTGTACTAAATTTAAATCTTTTCTAAATACAGATAAAGGTTCTAATATGATAAATGCGGCTAAAGGAAATGCTAAATATATGTGGCAGAAAAAGTGTTTGATTAAGGTTCCTCTGTTTTGTAATAGTAAAAAAAAATGGGTGCGTGTACTTATATAGGCGCGTGAGAAGTTATCCTTCTTTGGCATCGTTTAAAATTAGTTTTTAATTGCATGCAAATAATTAATAACAATAAATTAATAAAAAGTCTGGAAAAGGGCACAGTCAATAAAGTTCAGTTTTAATTTGAATAAATAAATAAATAATCAAAATATTCAATTAAAATCGCTACTGAATATAATTTATTAGAACATATGTGATTTGCACTTGTATGAAACTCAAACACGTATTCCGAATATACAAACTAGAAACATGTGGATAAATATTATAAATATGAATACCTATAACTGTTACTTTATTACAAAAAATAAAGATGTGGTTTTTGGTTCTACTTCACCAATGGTCAAGAGATGGCGCTGTAGTCTCCTGAATCGCGCTTTGGTTCCGTTGTTCCAGATTAATAAATACTTTTGATAGGCCTTCACAATGCAGTCGTTAGCACCCACTGAATAGAGATTCTATTTCTATTTTGTTGGTAGATTTTCTCAATGTGCGGTAAACACAAAAGTAACAGCATGAAGTTGGTCGCTAAAGCGACCAACTTCATGCTGTTAAAATTTTGTGTTACAGTGATGCGCGCGCATCTTAAAATTTTACTCTCATAATTTTTTCATAACGCGCCTAAAGAAGTATAACTTCAAAAAATATGATAATGCTGATTAATGTATGTGGCAAAAAAGTTATTTTATATTAATTTTGATTAATTAAGGTTCCACTGTTTTGTAATAATAAGAATTTTATATAGTCATGCTGATTTTTTTTTCCAGCCAAAAATCCTAATGTCCGGATATTTTATAATATTGTCCAGAAATTTTGATTTCTCAATCTGGTAACCCTAATGTGCACTCAATATAACAATATTGCGTATATTCTGTGTTATGAAGATAAAACAATGCATTCGATGCTTTTATAAAGAACACAAATAGTTCAAAATCAAATACTAAATGCCTCAGCAAGACTTTTCATTCGTAAAACTGCAAAAACATTTTTTTCTCAAAATTCATGCTTTGTCGTAAATGTTATTTATTTACGTAATCGCCATTTTGTTATCAAGAAAAGGACAACAAAACGTTGATTTGAAGCATATAATTCTGTCTCGCTCGCTCGATTGAATGTTTATTTAAAGACGTGCGCGTGTGTGAGAGTTGCTTATGTGGTTGAGTCGGATCATATTTTATTTGATGTTAGTATGAGCGTACCGTATCTACCCTTTTTGTTTTATTCTAAGTTTGTAAGTAATTAAATTATCATGATTTTTACTCACTATTGCGACTTTTTATTTTTTCACATAATCATAACATTATAGAGATACATTTTTTACTAGACGTTACGTCACGAGCTCGTCCCTTCCAAGTTCCAACCTTTGACACGGTTTATCTATGTCATCATTGGTTGATTAACAAACAAATATATGTCCATTATTGTTTGATATTCAAACTGACGGACTAAATAGAATTTTGTTTAGTTTACCCCGTCACCAACCCTTAAATATATATTTATTTCCCTAGTTGGTTATTAGTATTTTTTTAATCTAGTTAAATATGTGGGTTTGTGGGTTACCTACAATGCGAAGAGATGGTGCTGCCTTGCAGCTTAAGAATGGCTAGAGGAATTTCGACGCGGCCATCAGGGCCGCGGTAGCATAATTCAGTCAGTGCATTCGCCCGGATTGCGGAGGGTGCGGGTTCGAGTCCCGTCTGCTGCCTGGTCCGCGTGGAATTTTTTCTAGTTATATTTTCTTTAGATTTAAACATCAAGCAGTTACATGCTTAAAAAAATAAAATTATAGTTAAATATTTACTTGTAGTCTAGCAACTAATTGCTTCTGTATAAAGTAGTTATAAATAATAAATAAATATTTACCACACTCACACCAATTAGCCGAGCCCCAAGCTAAGCACTACAAGGCTTGTGTTACGGGATACTAGGGTAACGGATAGAATACATATACTGTACATGTATAAGTATATTTTTAAAGAAATACATATTAAACATCCATGACTGGAGTATAAATGTTCGTATTCATCACACAAAACATCTGCCCCCACCGGGATTCGAACCCGGGACCTCTCGAGTCGGCGACACCATGAAACCCGGCGTACAAACCACTCGGCCAAGGAGGTCGTCAGTTGGTTCGCTCGTTGCTCAACAGAACTGTAGAAACCGTTATTTAGGTCATATTGCCAGTGATTTCAGACAGACAGCTTGCGGGCAATAATCTGGGGGAATACCTGGAATTTTATAAGCATTTACAAAAGAAATCAAAACACAGAGGTATACTATTACTACTTACTAGCAAACCAGTGAACCAAATGTTCACCAAAACCTGATTAAAAAAAAAAAATGTATTTAATTAATTGAGAACTTCGGAGATTTTGTGTGGTTTCGTTTGAAATTCGAGATTTCTCGAAAACCGGAAGTGCTACGTTACTCAAATCCGGTTTGTAGTCTTATCAGACTATTCTTAACTTATAACTTAAACATTCTCTTTATCTATCTGTTACGGTTTGGCCGCTGAAACAGCACCACAGACGGACGGGGACGGACTTGTCTAATAGATAAGAGATAATTCTTTGTGTAAAATTTCCTTTCTAGATATATCTAATTTTCGAGGAGGAAATCGTTGATAGCCAAAACTCAATTTTGCAATATTTATACGCAGTTTTCAGCGTCACCTACTGTTGTCCCTATCACACGGTATTTGATTTGCCAATGGGTGACAGCTATCATCATCATCATCAGCCTATTAATGTCCCCACTGCTGGAGCACAGGCCTTCCCTATGGATGGAATAGGGAGATTGGGCCATGACCCACCACGCGGGCCCAGTGCGGATTGGTGGGTGCTAACGACTGCAGATGCAGCCGGGACCAACGGCTTAACGTGCCTTCCGAAGCACGGAGGAGCTCGAGATAGTAAATTTTTGGTCACCCATCCAATGACCGACCACTGCGAAAGTTGCTTAACTTCAACGATCGCAGCCGAAGGCGCTAACCACTTGCGCCATCGAGCTCCTACTATAGTTTTTTTTAAATACTTATTTCCCAAATGCCTCTTAGCTCGTGTCCGCTCTTATTCCGTTGGCTTCGGTTGTACATATCTGCAAATTGTCAGCAATGCGCCCTAATATACCTAAGGCCGTGGTAAGTTAATGCTCGTTTTCCCTACTACATCCATAGAGAAGGCCTGTGCCACAGCAGTGGGGACATAAACAGGCTGATGAAGATGATGCTGATGATCGTAGCTGCGACAGCAGTAATCATGCTACGGGGAGAGATCCTTAAGCTGGCACTGGAGTCAATCAAACAAGTTTATTGGTTATAACAACAGTGAAATTACAGTGGTTATAGAAAATATAGGCATACAAAATTATTATAATTTATAAATTTATTTATTCATTCAATGTCAACATATAATTTTAAAAATAAATGTAAATTGTGGTTATTAGATAAACAGTATACTGCGGCCAAGACTGCATTTAATTTAGATATTTAATAATGGATGTATTAATTTTTTTAATCGATTTTCAAAGTTTTACTTGTTGGTATCACAAAATGGATCAATGTTTTAGTTAAATAAGGTTGTGGCAGAATATCAGCGACTTCCGATAAAACGGCGGTCTAAGGCTGAGTCACATTCCCTTTTTGTTCCCAAAAAGTTAGTATGTCAAATTTTAAGTTTTTGTATTTGTAATTATGTATTTTTTGGAGCAAATAAATACTTATTATTATTATTATAACCATACTGGTCGCTACTCAGTAAAAGCTGCAACATAAGGTCACATCACTGATCTTCCGTAGCGCCAGAATGCGTCAGGGCCTCTAGTAGACTTATAACACTAGAAGTTAAATGCTAAAAATAAAATTATTCGATTAATGTATGCAAATATTAATTAATTTATGCACAAGTTAGGTGTTTTATTTAACATTTTGATAAGTTATTTTAATTATACCTCTTTAGGTAAACAGACGCAATCAATTTGGCTAAATGAGTTTGATTAACATTTAACAGACTGACCGGACGAAGTAATTGTCGAAGGAACTGTATTAAAAGAGGATGGAAGTGTCATGCAGAGCTACTTTATCGCAACATGAGCTTATTTATAGTGTGAGAAGTAGCGGCACGAAACTCTAGCCACGGTAATATTATTACTATACAGTGATGTCGATTCCGGCATGATTCTCTAAAGCTAAAATTAAATTTGAGAACAGTGCAACCCTGTCATTTTCTATACAGAATGAAAAGGAGAGACACCAGTATTGTGGCTCGGCCCTGTCCTTGAAATAACTGCCTACGGCCGAGCGGGGCGTATCATCCCGGTAGGGCCGCCCGCCTACAGTATTTTAATTTCATCTACATAATTGAGTTTCTTTCTAGTTTTGTGATTGTAAATATTTTATTTAATATGTAAAAAAATGTTGTGAATTAATTAGGAAGTGTTCAATAAAATACATTTTATTATTAGGTAGGTAACATTTAATGAAAAAAAAATATAGATTTGAGACGGAAGAAATTTACGCCACGACTGAGACGTACAAAAAGCTTTATTATTAAATTTAAAAGTATAATAAATATGCATTCGTATAAAAAGTTTAATAAAAAATACTTTATGGAAACATTGGCAGGGAGCAGAAAAGGGAATATCTTTGACTTGGTTATATATACCTGCAGCTACTTTACAATTGATATGTTTTTGGAGTTTACTCCTTAAGAATCGATTTGCATATATAAGGGGCCCGGTATGAGAAAAATGTGAGGAGTAAAATCTATCGATGAATGACCTCGTTACGTTTTTGGTGCGCATCCTATGTCGCGCAACTTTGACAAACAAAGATGACGGATTGACATTAATATTTTTTTTAAAATCTGAACTGAAGTTAGATATTGTTTATGATAGAGCAATGGGGACAACGAGGTATGGTACAACCATTGATGCGGTATTTTCAAGATTCGTGAACCACGTATCTACCACGTAGTTACCATAAACCACTTGTCACTGTAATTAATAATGCAGACAATGTTGATTTAATTAATATTTAAAAAATGATAATAGTCTGATAATAATAATTACATAATTTATCAACATTCGTAATGATATATTTATGCACATCTGAAATTGACTATTGTAAAAAGTTTAATGTAAAATATTTCGTCGATTAGTTATAATAAATGTATATGAAATGAATAAATATATATTTATATATATATATATAATTTTCATTAATTTGTTAATTTACCCTTTCATACAGAATCAATCTTTTTTAAGTTAAATAAACTCTTTTTGCGTCTGGTTAGACTATCGAACTTAAGGAGTAAACTCCAGTCGTGCGTCGGAGCTGACACACACAATTTTTTTTATTGGGTGCGTTATTGAAGAGTTTAAACAACCAAAAGAGCACAATATCGACTATTGCTGTTAATATGTAGGTATCTAATTAATTCAATCAGAGTGGCGTAGGTTTGACACGCTTTCCGACCGTTTGTATGAAGATAGAATACTGTATAGATAATATTACCGTGACGAAACTCTAGCGCTGACCTTTTATGTGCGCTTGTGGGCGTGCGATGCGCCGATTGGCTCTTCAGTCGTACCCATGCGTAGCTATCCCTTTCGCGTTTTGTTCAGCGCTAGAGTTACGTGCCGCGACTTGTACAAAGCGTTCTTTAGGAAGCCGCTCAGCAAATACAGGAAGAACTTTCTGCAGACCATTAATACCACTAGGTGATTTGGCAGCTGTTTGATTATATTAGAAATATACGACTTTTGTCTGAGTTTAAACAATCCTTACAATATGTAGTTCTACTGTTATATTTAGCATGAAATTGATCTGATAAATTTAGGATTCAATAGCGAACAGAAGAACAACAGTTACGATTTGAAAGATATTTTCAAACTTCAATTGAGCTTGAAGTTTGTAAATATAAGAAGCTACTTGACGAAATGTACGTATATGCAAGACTCAGTTAATTAAACCACTCCGACTAAAATTAAGTGTAAGTTCAGTTGTAAAGAAGGATAAGTAGCTGAATGCGGCAGAAACTTGCGCCGCCCCAGCCAAGTACCCCCTTTTTTATTACGCAGGCAAAATATCTATTTACAGACGTTGGCGCCCTTAAGGGGCACACCAATGAACTGACCTCACACCTAGCCTCTCGCAAGTCTCACAGGTGCGAATCACGGAGAAGCCGTTAAGGCGCTTTGCAGACGACGGGGCGGGGCGGGCCGGTCAATTTCGCCGCGAATAATAGCACAAAGTGAATCCTATACTTCGAACGCACACAGAGGGCAAAAAGACCGCGCCGCAGGTGCCCGGCGGGCAGTGTCGGCGCGGCATGTCCGCGGCTGCCCGCCGTGGATCATACAAACCAGTTTATATGCAGTAACGCAGACGGCGGCGCGGGGCGGCTAGCTCGCTCCGCGCCTCGCGCTTTTTAGTGATGGACTATTCACTAGAACAAACGTCCTGAACTGCCTGCCTCTGCCCGTCGTGTGCTTTGTGTACGCGGCGAGGGCAGCCGCAGACATCGACGGGCAGACGCGGTCTTTATTGCTTGGCGGACAAAAAGCCTGCCCCGCCCCGTCGTCTGCAAAGCGCCTAAGCAGTCCGCGCGGCTTACGATACTATACGCTAAAAAACCCTGCGAATACCCTCTACGCACTACGCACTTAGCAGTGCGGAACCGCGAGAGGAGTCAAGTACCCCTGCGTTTACTGTTATGAATCAAATCGGATTGTATAGGAGACATAAGGTCATTCCACAGAACAACTCAAATACACATGATAACTTATTGCTTACTCAAGTTAAAAAAGTTCTTTTTAAGAAATTCACATTCAAATTTCATACGAACAGTTCAAATATTTTAACATTCATAAGGTAGAAAATTCTTATAAATTTATCGGATAAAGTTTCTTGTTCAAGTTTCATATTGCGAAAGTTGCCGTCTCAGGGGCTCGCCCGACCCGGCGGCGGCGGGCGGCTACCGGCTCGCACTGTCCGAACGATTACATTCCTAATGCGTTTACGTTAATTTACCTACGGACAGCAATTAATGATTATACATTATTTTTAATAGTACCTATAGTATAATGGTTTCGTCTGTTGCCTGGTCCGCGTGGAATTTTTTGGAGTTTACTCCTTAAGAATCGATTTGCATACTTATATAGGCCCGGTAAGAGAAAAATGTGAGGAGTAAAATTTATCGATGAATGACATTAATGACCTCGTTACGTTTTTGTGTGCAACCTCATCTGCGCACCTTTCACTTTTAGCCATGGCAACGGATAAAAAACATTAAGTTGTCACAAATGTCAATAAAATAAATAAACTAAAAATAGATAAAATCGGAGCAAAATTAATGAAAACAAATAAATAACAGAATATAGAGAAATGCTGGTAAGTGTCCAGCACTCTGGAATAGTGATTTTCAGTACAGATGGAATTATAATACATATTTACAAAATGATGACTAGTGTGTGATATTTCTGAAATTGTGTGTTTCCAGAAATACATAATTAAATATATGATGAATATCGCTGATGTTAGATGATAAAATGTGTGACATGGAACCTATGATAGTCGAAACCATGGGACGATTCCTGAGGTATCTCTACTTGTAACCGACTTCTTCGGACTTGATTTTGTTTTGTGTCTGTTCAAAGACAATCGTTTTTAGATTGTAAACTCCGGTCGTGCGTCGGAGCTGACACACACAATTTTTTCTAGTAATATTTACTTTACATTTAATTTATTTTTACGAATGTTTAATACTTGTAAAGGTGTTCATTTGACGCTGTGGTTATCTACAATGCGAAGAGATGGTGCTGCCTTGTAGCTTAAGAAAGGCTAAAAAGAATTCGACATTACCATCAGGGCCGGCGGTAGCATAAGGCATTCGCCCGGATAGCGAAGGGTGCGAGTTCGAGTCCCGTCTGCTGCCTGATCCGCGTGGATTTTTTTCTAGTAATATTTTCTTTAGATTTAAGCATCGAGCAGTTACATGCTTAAAAAAATTAAATAATAAATATGGTATGTAACAGAAGATCTCATAAAAATTTGACAGATACGTAATCGTATCGCATCGTCAAAGTTTCTGTGAAAATTAAGCAGCGCCCCTACCGGACGTAAGAAAAAACTGGCTCCTTTCATACAAAATTTGACGATGACGATACGATTACGGAGCTGTCAAGATTCGTGCTTAGGTCTCTGCACGCGTTGTCGGACGTGATGATGACAGACATGCAGCGAGGATTCAACGATGTTTGAATGTTCCCTATAAGGCGTTTAGCAGACAACGGGGCGGGGCGGGCTTTTTGTCCGCGAAGCAATAAAGACCGCGTCTGCCCGTCGATGTCTGCGGCTGCCCTCGCCGCGTACACAAAGCACACGACGGGCAGAGGCAGGCAGTTCAGGACGTTTGTTCTAGTGAATAGTCCATCACTAAAAAGCGCGTGGCGCGGAGTGAACTAGCCGCCCCGCGCCGCCGTCTGCGTTACTGCATATAAACTGGTTTGTATGATCCACGGGGGGCAGCCGCGGACATGCCGCGCCGCCACTGCCCGCCGGGCACCCAAGGCGCGGTCTTTTTGCCCTCTGTGTTCGTTTGTAGTTTAGGATTCACTTTGTGCTATTATTCGCGGCGAAATTGACCGGCCCGCCCCGCCGAGGATGGTTGATGTGGCAGTTTATAACTGCTGCGCTTGTGTGGCAGTTTATAGCTATCTTCGCGTCTCGACTTTGCGACCACTTAATATCAGGTGGGGTAGAGGCATTTGTCGGACCTATCTATAAGAAAAAAAACGACGGGTTGCACTCCGGGAGTGCCGGCAGAAGTGAAAACTTGAATATTAACGTTGTGCATTTTTGATATTTTGGAATGGTTAGGGAATAATTTTGCACGAATTGCTTTAATTATCAGTATAAAAGTACTATCATGCACGTGGTAGAATACCTTATTTATTTATTGCGCTATCGTACACAAACATGATAATTTATATTACATTAAAAAAGTTTATTTCTCAGCAAAATTAACTTACATGAATCACGTTTAAGCGCACTTAGCGACATCTATTGTAAAGAAATCATCTTACATGGATCACATTTAAGCGCACCTAGCGACATCTATTATATAAAAAAAAACATTTTCTTAGCAATAAAGCTGCCACGTGGACGTCCTAGATATTATACGAATAATGTAATGGAAGGTGACTTTAGAAGTATGTCTGAAGTCATTTTTCAACTTGACGACTCTGTATATATCAATACAGGGAGAAAAAAGCAGCCCTTGCTGAGTTTCTTGCCGGTTCTTCTCAGTACAAGGTCTCCCGCCGTAGTTTTGCGAACCGATGGCGTAGCTTCTTGACTTTCACAAGTGCTTGTAACAGCCTAGACTGAATAAATGACTTTTCATTTCATTTCATTTCATTTCATTTTCATTTCATTTCATTTCATTTCATTTCATTGACTTAGTAAATGTTTCGTCCAATATATTGAAAGTCAACAACCTTTCCCATTTTTGTTGTGTGTCATGATGCGATCAGCCCACGTGTTTAACCTGACGCGAGTTTAACATTTTTTACCCATACAAAAAAAGTGTACAACGCCGCTAAAGAAGTTTTCACATCAAAAATATATGTGCGCATCAAACCCGACGGAAAATTCGAAATCATAAAAAATATACAAAAGTCTTACTCAAAATTGAACAAATTATAAAGGATCAGCTAAGCGGATCAGGTTTCGTGTGATTATGTGTCCTACACGATGTTAATTTTTGCATTAAACTGGTAGACTACCACAATATCTTAACAAAATTTGTTTTACTAATTAAAAAATGAGGAGCTCGATGGCGCAGGTGTTTAGCCCGTCCGGCTGCAATCGTTGTAGTTAAGAAACTTTCGCAGTGGTCGGTCATTGGATGGGTGACCAACAATTTCTATCTCGAGTTCCTCCGTGCTTCGGAAGGCACATTAAGCCGTTGGTCCCGGTTGCATCTGCAGTCGTTAGCACCCGCCAATCCGCACTGGGCCCGCGTGGTGGGTCATGGCCTAATCTCCCTATTCCATCCATAGGGAAGGCCTGTGCCCCAGCAGTGGGGACTTTAAGAGGCCTCAAGGCGTTTCTTATCTAGTCGTTTATTGTCGTTATAACAAGGACATAAGGACGAGTTGTTCGATAATTAAAATAACATTAATTTATTATTTTAAAGTTTCAACAAAATACGACATATAAAATATGTAACTATAAATAAAATAAATAACGATCGCGCCGCCCCGATATCAAGATGACACCCGTGAAAGGAAATAAAAGTGACGGGGGACACTCTCAGAAATACTTATTAGAAGGGCAGGAAATAAGATGTCTGCTCGTCCGGCCGTCCATCGGCGAGCGTCGGGCCGACCGACTAGCGACTAGGGTTACCATCCGTCCGGATTTGATCGGACATGTCCGGACTTTTTGCCTTTTGTCCGGACTTTGTCCGGCTTTTTCATTTGTCCGGATTTTTATAATTAAATGGAATATGTATTTGTTTCTTAGGTTTTCACGCATCACTCATTGAATAAAACTAGTTTTAACGGGTTTATGCACGAAACTTTATTTATTTATTGACGTTTCGCAGCCTTTTCAGGCTGCTTCGTCAGATTTTTTTCGTCAGATAATTTAACATAAGAAGGAGATAGAAAGCCTCTCTTGAGTTTGTTTCGCCGGTTCTTCTCAGAAAGGTCTCTCAATTTTGGAAACAGTGGTAGTTTACGGTAGTTAGGGTCAAATAAATAAACTCAAAATTACAAAAAATAATTTTAAATAAAGTACTTTATTAACTGATTGAAGTAATTAATTCATACATAGACAATAAAACTTTAAAAATCGAACAATGAAATAACCGAACGCTCAATAAAAGTCTTCGAAGGTAGCTCGACAAAATTAAATAAAAAATCATTCTGGCGAAACGTCAATAAATAAATAAAGTTTCGTGCATTAATCCGTTAAAACTAGTTTTATTAAATGGAATATGCGTAAAACTACTTATTAAGTTATATCAAATAAGTCAAATAATCTTTATTAAGCTCTCATTAATTGAAAACAAAATATAAATTGTCTTACAACGAGACCCACCTCGCGATGAGAGCGTCTGCTGCCACGCGTATAATATCACTATAACTAAGTAGGTGATGTTTGCAGTTTGTGACAAAAATGTCCGGACTTTTATCGTAATGTCCGGCTTTTTGTCCGGACTTTTCAAATTTTTCAATAATAACCCTACTCGCTAACATCCACTCCGATGGAATTATGTCACCGAATATCGTGTGGACACACGACACGCGCTTGATATTTTGTTTCCGATAGCGAGTTCTTTGTCGAAATAGTATAGGAAAAAAAATAGTTGACACACTAGACGAGTGCTATGCTGTAAGGTAATAATAGTATCTTTCTCTTATGAAGTGAAACTTCTTTTCGTACGGGGTGTAAATGCAAAATCCTATGGAAATGATGAGATGGATATGCGCCACCAGCGTCACACGACTATGTAAATATATTTAACTAGCGGCCCGCCCTCGCTTCGCTTCGGTGTAGAGCTGAAGTGTAGACTACAGTTTTTGTTCTCAGGCTTGTATTATACACAATGACATTCATCTATGATTCTTCTTGCACCTGCATGCAAAGTCTCAGCCCGATGGGTTTAAAACTGACAGAGTTTCATACAAACTTTCATTCCCTATTTTATCCCCTTGGGGGTAGGATTGATCAAAATCCTTTCTTAGCGGATGCCTACGACATAACATCTACCTGCATGCCAAATTTCAGCCTGATCCGTCCAGTGGTTTGGGCTGTGCGTTGATAGATCACTATGTCAGTCAGTCACCTTTGAGTTTTATATATATAGATTAATAGAAACATAACCCCAACAACCGGTAGTATTCTTTCTAATAATTTATGTCACAGTTTTAACGTCATCACCATTAGCCTATTAATGTCCCCACTGCTGGGGCACGGGCCTACCCTATCGATGGAATAGGGAGATTGTCCAATCTCCCACTACTCGGGCCTAAAGATGATTGGTGGGAGCTAATGATTGCAGATGCAGCTGGGACCAACGGCTTAACATTAGGGTGGATAGAAAAACGCGATTTTTCTGCAATACAAATGTAAATTTAGTAATAATCGAAGAAAATTTCATTTAGAATGCCCGTTTGAATGATCGAACAACTGGGGGCCAATCGCCTAACTGGATTGCTTTGGAAAACGCTATCGCTTACGATTTCATTTTGTTATTTCTAGCCGCCTGAGGTTTTCAAATGCCTCGCGCTCTTTTTTTTTCTTTTGCATTGGTAATAACAATGTTAAAGAAAATGAGCGTGAGGTATTTGAAAACCTTCGGCGGTTAGAAATAACAAAATGAAATCGAAAGCGATAGCGTTTTCCAAAGCAATCTGGTTAGGCGATTGGCCCACTGGACAGTTCAAACCAACCCAAGCATTTTTCTGAATGTCATTTGTGTATGTAAAAACGTTATATGGAATTAGTAACTATCGTTATGTAAAAAATAAACATAATTATGCTGTAAATATGGGTAGCTTTCCAATTACAGCATTATAGCGCATTATGCGACATAATGCTTAACGTTGAATGTTTCAACTACAGCAACGCTTCGCACAATGAAGCACTCAAAAGTAATGCTTTCGTGTGATGCGTGCAATCGCATAACACGAAAGCATTACTTTTGAGACCAACTTAGAGACAGAAAATTAACAAGTGTTTATTCTTTAAGTTGGCATTGATCAAAATGTTTTATTTATATGGTTATCGTTAGTAATATTATTTATTGTTGAAAAATTATTAAACCTTTCGTTTCATTATAGTTTTTTTAAAATAATCAAAGTTAATTCAAACTGTGTTAAAAATTAAATATAAATATAGATGAAGGTACAAACATTGACTTTTTTTTCAACACTGAACTTAGCGCACTCTGCTGGTACATTTGAAAACTAATTCACGTTCCAATTAAGCATCAGCATAATTCGGCATTGTGCGCCACTGAGTCGCATAATGCTCTGTAATTGGAAAACCACCATGATATGTAAGTACTTCCTCAAAAAGAACAAATAATATAGGAAAAATACCCAAGGAAATAAAGGCGAACCCTCACTGGGCAGATGCCTCGCCCATGAAAAACAGCCCTTGCTCTATGCTAATTAATTTCATTTTTTGTTCAGAGAGCAAAGGATTAGAGGAGCAACAGCCGGTCCGTTACGAGATAATTAATTGTGTATAAAGGAAGGATGTAACAGTGGCGGACTAACAGGGGGGCGGAAGGGGCGCCCCGGACCTCCGATCTCGAGGGGCCTCCAAATGTCTCCCCTGATCAGAACCTAAACATAACTTTAAAAATGTTAAGAAAATATAACTTGAAAAAATTCCATGCAGACCAGGCAGCAGACGGGCCTCGAACCCGCACCCTTCGCAATCCGGACGAAAGCACTGATCAATTATGCTACCGCGGCCAGAGTTCAGTAAATTGAAGGCACGAAAACACATATAAACGCTACCAAAAATAAAAAAAAAATCTTTGATTTAGTTTAGTATTTTTTTTTGTCGATGATTCGTATTTGATTTTCCTACCCATAGCCATTCCATATTGTAGGTATGTATGTTTATTTTGCCGAAATAATTTAATTCTTATTTAAATTTCACTTGTCAGATTTAACGAAATAAACATAGTTATAATTTTTATTATTTTTAAAGCATGTAACTGCTTGATGTTTAAATCTAAAGAAAATATAACTAGAAAAAATTTCACGCGGACCAGGCAGCAGACGGGACTCGAACCCGCACCCTTCGCAATCCGGGCGAATGCACTGACCAATTATGCTACCGCGGCCCTCACGGACCGCGTCGAAATTCTTTCTAGCTATTCTTAAGCTGCAAGGCAGCGCCATCTCTTCGCATTATAGGTAAACCCTAAGGCCTTGCAGCTTAAGAATAGCTAGAAAGAATTTCGACGCGGTCCGTGAGGGCCGCGGTAGCATAATTGGTCAGTGCATTCGCCCGGATTGCGAAGGGTGCGGGTTCGAGTCCCGTCTGCTGCCTGGTCCGCGTGAAATTTTTTCTAGTTATATTTTCTTTAGAAATAAACATAGTAAACAATTTTTTTTTAAAGCTGGGGTCCTCATTCTGCTTTGCCGCCCCGGGCCTCCGACTGGCTTAGTCCGCCACTGGGATGTAATGAAAACATTTCTGGTGATAACAAATTAGTAAAATGATAAACAATTTCGCTTGTGTAATAATGTAATTTTCCTTCCTTGAGGATATCTTGGTCATAGAATATAAGAGAGAAAGATTTATACACTGTCTAGATGTTTCTGGGTAGAATAAAGAAATTGAGCCATAAAGGGCCTTTTATATTTTGTTTAATTCAGTTCATTCAGTATATTCGACTCTAAATTTCAACTTTCAAACTCAAACTCATTTATTCAGTCTAGGCTGTTACAAGCTCTTGTGAAAGTCAAACGCTACGCCATCGGTTCGTAAATCTACGGCGGGAGACCTTGTACCGAGAAGAACCGGCAAGAAACTCAGCAAGGGCTATTTTTTCTTCGTGTCGTCAATTGAAAGATGACATCAAAAATTGAATACATGTGTTGATGTCAACTCATCACATTAATATTATTAATTAACAAAAGTTAAGTATAGCTAGGTACTATTTTTAAATTTAGAAGTGGCGATTAAACAATTTTCAACCAAATTAGCAAAGTAAAACGACTTAGTCTATTATATTAAGCCCATGTGACTTATCATTTATGAAATCTTTAACAGCATAGTAACCTTTCTTAAGTAGACATGTTTTTAGACAATTCAGACTGTTAGACACACTAATTAACTTAATAATCAGAGTCGTTGCTGCAGATCTAAATTAGTTAGCATACTGAATTTAGCCAAATGTTATTTAGGTAAGAAATCAGCATCATCTCTGTGCCAACTATCTTGTTTTTAAATCGAGTGTCTGTCGAGTCGGTTCTTATCGGGACAAGGTCTCCCGCCATGGCTTTTTTGTACGTGCCTGTTTACAACTTAGTCTGAGGTTCTTGAATTTTTTTCCGCGGTATAAATTTTTCCATTTAGCTTTGGCGCCCAATTCGACCTCTCCCCTCCCTCTAACCCAGAGTTCCCCAAACTTTTTTGTGTCGAAGACCCCTTGCCATGTTTTTCCGTGCTGGGTAGACCCCCTACTTACCTGATATTGATTATTTTTCGCTGACGTAGACCCCTTGCAGGTTGTCATAGACCCCTAGGGGTCGATATAGGCCACTTTGGGTATCACTGCTCTAACCTAATTCAGAGCTGTGCGCTGAAAGGGTTTTTTAGTCAGAAACATTTAGTAAGTTAAAAACTTCCGATGTCTCAAGTCAATAAGTATCACGAAGTAGATTTATGTTATTTACGGGATTGTTACCATGTAACTTGTATATATTTTTGTTCTGTGAAGGAAATAAAGCGACAGACATCTTCTTTGAAGAAAATTAAGCGACTTCGTCATAAATAAGTAAATGTATTTCTCTATATTTCATAACATAGGTAATAGGGTATTTGACAGTTTTAAAAATAAAGTGCCATTTGTTAGCATCTGTGTTTAGAATGAATATTGGCAGGGGTTTTTACTATTTTTACAAAAAAAATATTCATAATTTAACTAAAAACTCACGAAAAAGATCATAGTTTTCTTACCTATTGTCACTTGACCCAAAACGCTTGGGGTTGGCGGAAAATTAAAATGACGTCACACGCAAGTAAACTTCCGATTAAAGTGACATTACATTGTATCGTTTGACATTTTATTAACAGTCGTGTGACGTCACACACTAGTAAGGTGCCATATTGTCCAGAAAAACGTTTTCGCGGCAACTTGAAAATGGAGTTTTTGATTTGGTTATTTTTACTGAAATACGCAACAGAATGATGAATATCAACTTTATACGGACTCCATAAACATTAGTCAATAACGTGAGGTCGTTTTCTAAAACTTGTCCAATACCCTATTTTAATATATGTATATGTTACCGGCCAAACCCGATTTCAGGACAAACTAGTTTTGCCTAGGCTAAACTGGTTCTTCCTATGCGCGATAGGATTAACTAGTATAGCCTAGTCCAAACTAATTTGTCCTAAGCCCGATAGGATAAACCAGTTTAGCCTAGGCCAAACTAGTTGATCCTGATAAAAATACGCATATTCTAGGATAAACTAGTATGGCCTAGTGTAAACATTATAGTATATCTAGAAAGTCAAAATAAATAGATAAACTGAATAAAATAATCCGTAATTGGAAAAATAATATTTTTTATTAAAACCATAATGATTCATCGTTACAAGTTATGGATAATTAGTAATACAAAGAAAAGTAAGAAAAGTTTAATTTTTCTAGTAAACTTTTTTTAGATTTAAACACCTAGCAGTTAAATGCTTAAAAATAAATAAAAACAATAACTATAATTGCTATTTCTTCTTTCAAATGTTTAATACTTGAAAAAGTATTCATTTGACATTGTGGGTTGCGTGGTTGCAACCTACAATGCGAAGAGATGGCACTGCCTTGCAGCTTAAGGCTAGGAAAATTTCGACGCGGCGAATAGGGCCGTGGTAGCATAATGGTCAGTGCATACGCCCGGATTGCGAAGGGTGCGGGTTCGAGTCCGGTCCGCTGCCTGGTCCGCGTGGTTTTTTTTTCTAGTAAACTTTTCTTAAAATATTTTGAGTTTACAGTGAGATGAATTGTAAAATGAATGAATTGTATCACGCATGTTACGGTAACAGATCGCTAATGCGTACCCGGCTTTACTGTCTTCCGAGCTCCCGGCAACAACAAAAGAGTTAAACAAAAACCAATTACAGAAAAAACACTCCCTCCACTTTCTTCCAGCGTTCTTTTTACATGACGCGCCCTGTACAAGTCCTGACATGTCTGTTCAATTACTTTCCGCTTTGCTAAATTGGTTTAGACTAGGTCGTACTAGTTTATCCTAGAGTGTGCGTATTTATATCAGGATCATCTAGTTTGGCCTAGGCTAAACTGGTTTATCCTGTCGCGCTTAGGATAAATTAGTTTGGACTAGGCTATACTAGTTAATCCTATCGCGTATAGGAAGAACCAGTTTAGCCTAGGCAAAACTAGATTGTCCTGAAATCGGGTTTGGCCGGTAACATATATACCAATAATATTAAACAGATGTATATTGCTTTAGCTTTTATAGTGATCCTGTGGTAGCTGCGACAATGGTGGGGTTGCTTGACTATAGAGATGGGCGTTTTTAGATATTTTTGAAATCGATGCGCATCGGTATCTGATAAATTGCATCGGATGCCCGCATCGATGCCGGCATCGCATCGATGTCAACTGAATGTCGATATCTTGTATCACAGGATACGATGCGTGTTTTGTGTGGGTGTGTCTTTTCTGTGACTTGAAAATGTAATCGAAAACCACTTATTTACTTTTCGGTATGTTATCTGAAAAGATTGAATGCTGGCAAAATTATTAAATAAAAAAATTCACTCAGAGCGTAGGTTTTGAACGCCAGCAGGATGCCAGGTTTGGATGCGCGCATCCGATGCGACTGGATGCCGTTAATGGATGCCGATGCCATCTAGTTTTTGTCATCGTTACTATAGCAACAGTGCCACAAACTTTTCTGTGCCAGTGGCAAAAATTTGAACTACAATTTATCCATAGCATTTTGACATTTTTATGACATATTTGTTCACCGCTAGCGACATCTCCACCGGCACAGATAAGTTTGTGGCACTGTTGCTATGGTAACGTTGACAAAAACTAGATGGCATCGGCATCCAGTCGCATCGGATGCGCGCATCCGAACGTAGTATCTAAATAGTCTGTGATCCGAACCTGGCATCGTTATTGCGCATCGTTATTCTAAAATCGCCCACCCCTACTTGACTAAAGTGGTTCGCTTTTTAGTCGCACGTCGTCACGGATCGCTAAATGGACCTTTTTGAAGTAAAACTTCTTTACGCTCGCTTGACTTAGGTGGTAAGCTGGCGTTACGTGTTACGAAAAGTGTGTTCGGGCGAGGCGAACGGGAGTTGAGTGGGGAATAAAAGCAAGAGAAAGCTGCGCGCGCTCATTTTATTTCTCTCTTTCTCTTATAGCAAGCAAATGAAATATGTATATGTATTGTACATACATGTATCTATTGTACACAAACATATATATATATACATTCACTGTTTCACTTCAGTCGTGTGGTCATAAGTACACTCGTTTTTTTATGAACACCTGTTTTTAGCGAGTTTCCGATATTTCGGCACTGTTGCCAGCGCTAGGATCACGAAGCAACTTAACATATCTATACTATATACTAATATTATAAAGCTGCAGAGTTTGTTTGTTTGAACGCGCTAATCTCTGGAACTACTGGTCCGATTTGTATGATTCTTTCAGTGTTGGGTAGTCCATTTATCGAGGAAGGCTATAGGCTATATTTTTTTTTCTAAATTAGGGATCCGTAATAAAATTGCTATTTTGTATTAGAAGGTGTAAAATCGAAAACTTATTTTTGCGTGCGCTGCAAAAACTATTGACAATAGAACAAAATGATGTACTACGGGTTTGTAGATCACATTCAGATCTACAAAAAAGTCCGCGAGAACATATATCTAGCTATCATGGTTTAATCACAATAACGGATTTTGTGTTCCAAATAATTATTAAATCGTCTGAAGAAAAAAAAATTACGTTAAATATGTATCGTAATATTAATCCTTATCGAAATTAAGCATTATGTTATCAAGAGTATTTATGTAGAAGTAAAATACTTTTTGTTTCATCTCAATCGGATATTTCGTTTAAAAGTTATCACGTGTGTAAGATGTTAAGTTGGTACCTTTTAATGAGTTTATGGGCCATAGAGTTTTTTATCAACATAAAATCCTGTAATAATCTTTTTCGAAATATATTTGTTGATGATTGTAAACGCGGGTGAAACCGCGGGGCACGGCTAGTATTAACATAAATTACTGTAATGTTAGTGACCATGAAAGTTTAAAACAATATATTACGTAGTAGAATTGTGTAAGAACAATAATAAACATATATTTAGAAGAATAATCTTATGTCCTTATTTACAAGTTTATAGTTGTTCTATAAAAATCACAGATTATTATATAACATAGAAACTATTAGCATTACCATCAGTAAACTCTCCTTGATGGGTGCCATAAATTGATAATGGCAATGGCGAAAACTGAAGCAGAAACTGAAAGTTTAATTAAGAAGTTTTTGAGAAGCGTGTAGCCCTTCAAGTGTCATCATTATTATCATCATCCTATTGGTGCTCCCCCTGCTGGGGCACAGGCCTTCCCTATGGATGGAATAGGGAGATTGGGCCATGACCCACCACGCGGGCAAAGTGCTGATTGCAGATGCAGCCGGGACCGACGGCTTAACGTGCCTCTCGAAGCACGGATGAACTCGAGATAAAGATTTTTGGTCACCCATCCAATGACCGACCACTGCGAAAGTTGCTTAATTTCATCAATCGCGCTAACCACCCGCGCTATCGAGCTCTTCAAGTGCGGCTTCAATTAAAAGCGACGGTCTTTTGACCAGCGGTTTCTCAATTTTCAGTAATAAAGTCCAGAGTCCAGTACCCTTAGTACGAGTTCGAGCTCACGAAAACTATCATAGTTTTCGTATTTGTAAATTATGTTTCTATGTCCATTTTGGTGAGAAGTAACTAAATAAAATTAAAATTTAATAAGACGCAAATGATTGAATGATAGAATTTAAACACTGTTTATTTGTATTGAAACGAAAACAATAAAATCAGTACCCTTAGTACGAGTGCGAGCTCACGAAAACTATCATAGTTTACGTAATTGTAAAACTCGTACTAAGGGTACAGGTAAGTGAAGAAAATATAAAATAATATATTGTTTCTATTTCTTATCATAATTATAGGATTCCCATAAGTAGGGATTCGCGTAGTGCTCCTGTTCCTTTATGGGATGTTCCTTGTTGTCAGCCTTGGGGTGGCACTGGGGATCAGCCCACTTGGTGAGGTCCATCGACGGAATCTCTTTGCATGATCTGATTTCGTTCCTGAAATGCAATTTTGGATTCAGCTTTCTTAAAGAAAAATATTAAAACTCTCAACCTGATATGATATGACTTCTTTTTTTCTGTTATATAAGAAAAAATATTAATTTGTTTCTTAAAAACAGTGATGTTCACACACTTAATACAAGAAACAAAAACAAACTAACTTTACCTGCTACTAGGCTTCATAAAATTAATAATTCATTTAAAGGTCTTTGTGTTCACTTATACAATAAAGTCCCAAGCAATATCCAAGAGTTAACCATAAATAAATTTAAGATAGTATAAAAAAGCATGTAACTGCTTGATGATTAAATCTAAAGAAAATATATCTAGAAAAAACACCACGCGGACCAGGCAGCAGACGGGACTCGAACCCGCACCCTTCGCAATCCGGCCGCGGTAGCATAATAGGGGTGATGACGGGGTACAGTAAACGAAATTCTATTTAGTCCGTCAGTTAGATGATTAAAAAAATAATGGACACGTATTTTTGCTTTGGGCAATCAACCAAAAAATGACAAAGTTATAGCGCGTTAAAGTTTAGGAGTAGGGGCTCGAGACGTCACTTTTGAGTGAATTTTCACTTTTAAGTGTACTCAAACGTGACGTCATGCGACTTTTCAAATCAATATATCTCTGTAATGTTTATATTATGTGAAAAAAGAAAAAAATACGTGTCCAATACTTTTTGATAATCTACCTGATAAACGAAGAAAAAAAAAATTAGGCCGCGGTAGCATAATTGGTCAGTGCGGTCAATAGAGTAACTATTGGCCGCACTGACCAATTATGCTACCGCGGCCCTCACGATGATGATTATTGTTTGGTTTCTCTTTGAATTCAAATAAAAGATGGTTACCCGCGTCCAGCTCGGAGCAGTGCCCTGGGTTGGATCTGGTCCACGCGGTCGCCGCTGTCACACAGGAGTCGGGCAGCACTCGATTTTCTTACTTCATATAGCTGAGCTGAAAACAATAATAGGAATTAACTTACCAAATCATAAATAAAACTAGTTTTTACGGGTTAATGCACGAAACTTTATTTATTTATTGACGTTTCGTAGCCTTTACAGGCTTCGTCGTCAGAATAAAACTTTTATTTAATTTGTCGAGCTACCTTCGAAAGACTTTTATTGAGCATTTGGCTATTTTATTGTTCGATTTTTAAAGTTTTATTGTCTATGTATGAATTTATTATTTAATTTACTTAATAAAGTATTTTATTTAGAATTCTTTTTTGTAATTTTGAGTTTATTTATTTGACCCGATAGGGAATATGGTTGGTATATACCACCAGCTTGGGAACCTATTATACAGGAGATAAAATCCCAACCCCGAGCACTCACTGCAAGTCCATCAGATACTATTAGTTCTTTTTGTTTGCATAATTTAACATAAGAAGGAGATAGAAAGCCTCTCTTGAGTTTGTTTCGCCGGTTCTTCTCAGAAAGGTCTCCAAATTTTGGAACCGGTGGTAGTTTACGGTAGTTAGGGTCAAATAAATAAACTCAAAATTACAAAAAAGAATTCTAAATAAAATACTTTATTAAGTAAATTAAATAATAAATTCACACATAGACAATCAAACTTTAAAAATCGAACAATGAAATAATCAATCGCTCAATCGCTCAATAAAAGTCTTTCGAAGGTAGCTCGACAAATTAACTAAAAGTTTTATTCTGACGACGAAGCCTGTAAAGGCTGCGAAACGTCAATAAATAAATAAAGTTTCATGCATTAACCCGTAAAAACTAGTTTTATTTAATGAGTGATGTGCGTGAAAACCTAAGAAACAAATTACCAAATCATCTTGTAACATTGGTAAATTGTAATAGGGTATTTGACAAGTTTTAAAAAACGATCTCACGTTATTGTGTAATGTTTATGGAGTCCGTAAAAAGGATATTCATCATTCTGTTGTGTATTTCAGTAAAAATAACCGAATCAAAAACTGTATAATTTACAAGTTGCCGCGAAAACGTTTCTCTGGACAATATGGCGTCTTACTAGTGTGTGACGTCACACGACTGTTATTAAAACGTCAAATGATACAATGTAATGTCACTTTAACCGGAAGTTTACTTGCGTGTGACGTCATTTTAGGCTCCGCCAATCCCAAGCGTTTTGGGTCAAGTGACAATAGATAAGAAAACTATTTTCTTTTTCGTGGGTTTTTAGTAAAATTATGAATATTTTTTTTGTAAAAATTTGAAAAACCCCTGCCAATATTCATTCTAAACACAGATGCTTACAATTGACACTTAATTTTTAATACTGTCAAATACCCTATTGTACAGGTTAGTAAACCAGTATACTGTAGATGTTGAAGATAATTTTAGATAGTTGCAGTACGTCGAGTTTAGTTATGTAAGCAAGAGAAGTCCACTAATATTGTTTTAAACTTTCATGGTCGCTAATATTATAGTAATATAAGTTATTTACGTATGTGTAAAACCTTAATATTCAAAAAAGTGTCGTGTCGCGATCCGATACTGTAAGTGTTGTGTGCCGAGAATAGTTTCGAGTGAATAGTGAGAATGTGAACAGTGGTACGGGTATCGAACGCAATAAAAGACTTCGTCGGAGGGTAGACCGATATGTCTGCCAATAACAGCCTACCTGCAATGACTTCAGTTACTCCGTGATCATGGCGCTTGCAACAGTGCCGAAATATCGGAAACTCGCTAAAAACAAGGTACATGGTAACAATGCCGTAAATAACTTATATTAGTATAAAGTCCACTAATACTTTAACACTTTAATAATGTAAATATCAAGATATAATAGGTTAATTAAATCAATTCTATCCTTGATAGTTAACTCATCTGATGTTTGTGACGTATATATAGATAATGGCGCGGGTGGTTAGCGCGTTCGGCTGCGATCGTTGAAGTTTAGCAACTTTTGCAGTGGTCGGTCATTGGATGGGTGAACAAAAATCTTCTATCTCGAGTTCCTCCGTGCTTCGGAAGGCACGTTAAGCCGTTGGTCTCGGCTGCATCTGCAATCGTTATCACCCATTAATCTGCTATGGGCCCGCGTGGAGTGTTATGACCCAATTTCCTTGTTCCATCCATAAGGTAGGCCTGTGCCCCAGCAGTGGGGACATTAATAGGCTGATGGTGATAATGATGACATCAATTCGTTCACTTACGAAGTGTCAAGGAGGCCGGAATGTCCCCGTGCTCAAAGAAGTGCCTGTCGGCCTTTCGCCACTGCACCAGGTTCTGGCGCATGATGCAGAACAGCGTGGGCCCCACGTACCCGCCCTCGATCAGCTTCTCGCTGTAGATGGCCGTCATCACGTCTACATCGTCCACGTCGTAGTATATACGACGCATCTGCTCCACTTTCTGCGAGATCAATTAAAGACAACATCACGTATTGTTGTGTAGTGATACCGAAGCAAGTGGTCGAACAACTTATGTAAAATCAGAATCAACCATCTAAATGAAGGTTGGTTTTTTAGTTTTTCATATTTAAAGAGAGACGACAGAATGCTTTTACTAAATCTAATGTAATCCTTTTGTTCGTCTCTTAGGAACCCTAATAGGCAGGGCCGGATTTAGGATTGTGGAGGCCCCGGGCCACTTAGGATTTGCATGCTTGTTGACCCATTGAAATGTTGTTATTTCTTAAGCTGTTGTGGAGGCCTCTGGGCCACAGCCCCACCTGCCCTGCCTTTAATTCGGCCCTGGTTAGATGTACAAAGTACTGTAGGCTGTAGATAAAGGTAAAAGAGCAAAAAAAAAATATCAAAGGAAAAGATGTTTACTAGTGTTTACTAGTTGGAATTTGAAAGATTTTTTTTTAAGTCTCTATTGTGGATATTCTCCCCCGTTTGTGGAGGCCCCGGTGCTTTCGCCCCGGTTGCGCTCCCCTAAATCCGGCAGTACTAATAGGTACAACTATGATCGACAGACAGATAACAAGCTAGTTACGAAGCGGCCTGTGTTAGATCTTAACCTGATGTCAAATTTAACCTGATATGATTTCTTTGTCGCACTATCCGTAAATAGAATGCTCTGCCCGCTCACGTGTTCCCTCCCTCTTACAACCTGGGATCCTTTAAAAGAGGCGTGAAGAAGCAACATGCAGGCCGGCAGGGTGAGGATGGCTGGCGTAGCAGGTAGAACTGCTGTATCAGCTATCTTCGCGTCTGGACTTCACCTCCACTTAACATCAGGTGGGGTAGAGTCATTTGTCGGACCTATCTATAAAAAGAAAAATTACAAATGCGCCAAAAGTTCGGGTCTTTCGCCAAATCCAACTCTTCGGGAACAACATGAACTTGCCATAATTCTTTGAAAGAAGCAGTGGTCCCCTTTCTCCTTTTGGTATCACTATGTTGCCCCAGTGACATGAAAAGTAATTAGTCATTCATCCGTCAGAACACTCAGAACTCACGTCAGGGAATATAACGTCGTGGAGGTCTTCGAACTTGTGCGCTGTTGGTAGGCCGCACAGCTTGCGGTACTGGTTGTAGGGCGGCAGGCCCTGGTCGCGCCCTCGCTGCATGTCCACGGCTGGCAAATCCAGCGCCGCCTGTATGTTGCTGGCAACGCGCTCCGCGATCTAATGGAAATTACAAAATCTATAAATCCAAAGAAAATTTTACTTATATTTTTTATTATTTTAAAGCATGTAACTGCTTGATGTTTTGATCGAAAGAAAATATAACTAGAAAAAAATCCACGCGGACCAGGCAGCAGACGGGACTCGAGCCCACACCCTTCGCAATCCGGGCGAATGCACTGACCAATTATGCTACCGCGGCCCTCACGGACCGCGTCGAAATTCTTCTAGCCATTCTTAAGCTGCAAGGCAGCGCCATCTCTTCGCATTATAGGTAACCCACAATGTCAAATGAATACTTTTACAAGTATTAAACAATTGAAAGAATTTTACTACCAATACATTCATTCGGTTCAGGTATTAGACAGGAATCGAACCTGCTATTCGAGTTGTACCCATGTACCAAAAGCTTCTTGAGACTACAAAACTTTTCCACAGTAAATAATAAAATTGGACAACTACATATTATATAATGAAAACCCTATAATATAAAAATAAATCGCTGAATGTGTTGCTAAGCGCAAATCTCGAGAACAGCTGAACCGATTTCGATAATTCTTTTTTTAGAATATTCCTCGAAGTACGAGGATGGTTCTAACGCAGAGAAAAATTAAAAAAAATGCCTGAAAATATCCAAAAACAGCACTTTTCTATACTCCCATACAAACGATTCGTAATAATACTTAAAAGTCAATTTGAACTTTAATACCATACCATAAAGGAGATTGCTCAGCTTCCATACACGTTTGGCCTAAAGACCAATAATCATGAAAAATTGTTTCCTAGATTCGAAATTATATATAAATTACTGTAGAAACGAATATTATGGACGGACACCCCTGAGAACTTCTATAAACCATATACACTGAACATATTAAAATAATAAAAAACAAATAAGTTATATAGTCAACTAGGGAAATCAAGCCAAGTACCGAAATTATGGATTAGATTCAGGTATATAGAGCATGTAGATTAACAGATAGTTGCCTGTTTTTAAAGTTAATGCTTAAGAGTAACTTTTAATATCGGGTGTCATTTCCGGTTATAATAAGGTACTCTGTGACAGAAACTGTGTGATGATTGTGAATGAGCCACAGATTAGAGAGAATTTTTAAATTCTCGTTAACCAAAGAAAGCTAAGAGATTTAGGTTCTATAGCCATATATTCAGTATTAGCTTCATTATTTTTGTTATGTTTTTAAGATAACCATATTTAAGATTTTTAGTGTATCACACCTTATAATTTTATTCATTTATTAATTTATAGTCAGGGAACGTAGGCCCATAGATAGATACCTTATAGTCTAACATATATACAGATTATAATGTGTTTATGGAGGTCTTTGGCGAAAAATGTATGGCAATAGACTTTATGATGTCGCCTACCATCTATAATAATTGTCTGAGCACATTTGCATCTAGTGAAAATTATAATATAGTGGTGGATATTAATACCACAGTGTAATAAAAAAAATGATTTATTTTATCGATCTTTACAAAATAGATTTGTTTTTATGTTATATAAACAACTTCGATCAGTCTTTGGCTGAATGTTACTACACCCATAGCCATCAAAAATGATTCGTATGTTTTCCAAACCGGTAAAATTAAATGTCCTTTTTAAAGTAAATATATTATACATAGATGTCCGTTGAAATGTAATGACTGTAAATTAAATTATAAATTACGCCAAGAATTACCGTGTATGTCAATATTTTTTGTGCATTTAGGCCAATTTGAGCAATCTCCTTTCAAATGTTAGTGGAGAGATTCTGGGAAGGCAAAACAATTGAGCAAATATACCATTTTCAGTTTTTTTTATAATTACTTATATGAAGAGTCATTTAAATCTACACTACAGCTCTACACCGAAGCGAAGCGAGGGCGGGCCACTAGTAATAAATAAATATTTCCAATACTCACACTAATAAGCTGACCCGAAAGTTAACACTGTAGGTTTGTGTTATGGGACACTAGGTAACAGATAGAATATATACACTGATACGTATGTAAGTATATGTATATAGAAATACATTTGCATGCAAATACAGGGGTCTAGGCACCGAATATGATTGTGTCCCATTCCATGTCGAGACCCTTGGTCCGTGGGGTCCTAGCGCTGTAAGGCTTTTTAAGGAAATAGAAAAAACGACATCACTGGAGGCCGAAGAGCTGGCAGCTACCTCGGACAAAGAATTAGCCTAGCTATTCAAAGGGGGAACGCTGTCAGTTTCTTTGGAACCTTGTCTAAAGGTTTTAAAAAACCTTAAATAAGGTTAAGGTTTTAAAATTAAAACCTTTTAATAATGTATTTTAGTTATTATATATTTTAAGATTATAGAATGTTGTAACTTTTAATGTACCATGTTTCTTGTAAATAGAAATACATATTATACATCCATGACTGGAGTACTTATTTATCACACAAACATTTGCCCCCATCGGGACTCGAACCCGGGACCTCTCGAGCAGACGACATCTTTAAAACCCGGCGTACAAACCACTCGGCCACGGAGGTCTTCATTGGTAGGCAAAGCGATCGTGTGGCCTATAGTTCGTAGAATTATAGAACAAGTAATGAGTGCACCATCTCTTTCTCTCTTTCTAGAAACACATGAGAAACACAATTTCACGCGAGTGTCGCTCAATCCATTCTTTATGTTTAAGTATTACCAGTATATTTTTTACCATTTAAATTTATTTGCAACTCTGCATCTGATCGAAAGCAGCCTTGTCTTTATTTCAAAATACCAACCTCTTGAAATAAAGACAGTGAGAAACGATATGTCCCTTTTGGTTAAATCCATCATAATGGTCATTTGAAATGATTACTATATCAGAAGTAACGACAGCGCGTTGCTTACATTACTGGCATCATTATTGTACTTACAGACCTTAGGCGACTTCACTTGTATTAGTAGGAGTAAACTATAACCGCATTAAATGGAGGATAACATAGCTTCATGATCCTGCTCCAATCTATACACAGCTAAGTTGGCAAATCAGTAAATAAAACAATTTTCAGTAGCAGAGAATTCTGATTAATCTCACATAGCAGTGCTATGTCATGTTCAATATGACTCTAGCAGAAATAGCCTTACTTATGCGAAGGGGAGAAATTAGTAACGAAATTGACAATAGCGACAATGACATAGAAGAAAATGATGATGAAGATGGCGCCCGTTTCAACAACGAGTCGCTTATTCCAGAATCCAGACCTCATCAGTCATTCAGATATCATGATCTTATATCTAAAGTTCGAAAAGTGTTCAAAACCTTTAGAAGGTCCCCCACTAAAAATGAAATTCTTCAAAAACATATCCAATCTGATTTGATTGATTAATACTGTGAACTGAACTAATTGTTATGAATTTCAGAATTTAAGAATCGATGGTTTTTGTTAACATTGCAATTTTTAAAGATTCTTGTGTTTCTAATAAATAAAACATGATTATTGATGAAAAATATTCATTGGTTTTAAATAAGTGTCTAATTATTTGATCAACTACGCTTTAAATAAATTACTTACATCAAAAGAACCGAAAAAACCGGGTACCCGGTTCTGTGTTTTGAAGGGAACCGAAAGAACCGGTTCCGAAAATGTAATCGGTTCTCGATTCCCTACATAGCACCCATTTATGTATTTTAGTACATATCTATCCGTTAAAAATGTTAGTGCATGTAATATTGGTGATGCTTACATCAGGCTCGATGACGTAGTCGATCTTGTGCGATCCCTGACGGAAGGCGCCCTGCGTGAGATCTGCTTCAGTGTTGTTGACCTCCAAGATACCGCTGCGCAGAGCATCGTCCACCGTCGTCCTGGTGCCTAAGTACTCGCCTTTATTGCTGTATAAGCTAAAAAAAAGTTTGAAACGACAATTAAAACTGAATTATGATCTGTCGGATAAAACATGAACCCATAGTTTGTTGACCACCACCAATGCTATTATTACGATGATACGGGAATTAAACCTTAAATCAGAAATACATAATAATCTTAAGGATTTTTAACACTGGATTTCTTTAGGAGTCAGCTGCTTCACGGGAAGCCAGTCATTTCAAACTAGTGTAAGTTGGGATCATTCCTCCTGTCAAATTCACAGTCACATAATAATAATAATAAACTTTATTTTCTCTCCACAATCTTATACATGCTTCATGAGTAACAGATTATAAAACTCAGGTCTAAGATTGTGAGAGACTGGTGACCAAACTAAGCTGATGCCTGTGTCTCAGTGCACCAGCCTCTCTCCGCTTAAGAAAGTGTTACATAAGCAAAAAAAGGGAGCAACGATAAAATCTAAAATCACATTTATATTATTTTGCATGATATGGTATATGGTAGTGCTAGTTGTGAGTATGGTGTTTATGTGCGTGTGTGAAGTGTGTGTGTGTGTGTGTGTGTGTGTGCGTGTGTGGAGGGGGCGTGTGGGACTGGCTCGTAATTCAAGAATTCATAAGGCTTTCTGTTTCTAAATAGTTTAGGTTTTGGAGGAAATTGGTGACTTTCTTCTTGCAGCAGAATCTGGTGAGTAAATGTCCTTCCCAAGAAAATAGGCATCTCTGAGTTGAATTGCTTAGATTCCATTATAAATTGGACATTAGAATTAATTTAAAAAAGCAACTTCTTCAAGATCTTCACTATAACTCACTCAGTCCTTCCGTCCTGCATTGTGTGGAACCAGCGGCCGCCGACGACGTACTCGTGGTACACTCCGGGCTCGTAACGCTCGTCGAAGTCGTCCACGTACCCGTGCGTGTCGTAAATTATCCCAGCTTTTAAGGCATTCTCCCTACCTAACAGCACATAACGTTAGATGAATTTGCTGTTTCGTTTGGGCTCATATTTAAATTATCACAAAACATAGTAAATGATCACGAAAAAACACATCTATTAATCTAAATGTTAGGTAAAAGGTTGTATTTTTGAGGATCATTTAAAGAATTTTCTGGCTTCATTGAAGCAGAGCATCAACATCGAGCCTTAGAAATAGACAGGATAGATTTGTTGTGTATAGAATATAAATATGCTAATATCAGAAAAAAAAACTAATAGATTAGGATAAACTCATACAAAGCTCTAAAAACAAAGAGATAAGTGGTTAGATAGTTTTCTGATTGATAGCAATGTTCATTAATAGAATTTCCTATATTTGGCGTGAAGACTTTAGCAAGTGATATATTCTGAAATCTTTTATTTTTAGTCCAATATCGACATTATTCAGTCAGCCTGATAAAAGAAATACAGAAAATTATTCGATACTAATTTGGAAAATGAATGGCAAATCTGATCGTTAAAAACGTTTAAATATATTCTTTTTCCTTCTATGCTGGTCATATATTCTTTTTCCTTTTATTGTGGCCCTAATTTATTGTTTTGTTTTTCTTTGCCCTGTATCTGCTGAAATATTATCACCAAAATCTAGAGAATGAATAGGCTCTGAAGAAACTTTATCTAAGCAAAAAAGCTTTTTTTTCTTAGGAATGCTGACTGGATTCGAAGCCACTGTCAAGTGTTTTACCAATAACGCAATTTATATACCAAGTAGTTCTGCCATGAGCTCGTAGTAAAAAATATGCTGCCATTGTGCAATGTTGATGTGGCGCGCCGTCTCGAATAACTCCTGGTCGCTCCAGCACGGGTTGATCTCCGCCAGCTTCCGCGCCAGCCGGTTGTGCTCCCGGTAGAACCACATCGCGGTCATGTACACGCCAACTAGAAGGTTGCCGCCAAACGCATCGCCTGCAACGTTACTAATTTTTATACGACTGCCAAGAAGAAAGATAACACTATTGCTTGTGTTTTGTTGTGAGGAGCTCGATGGCGCAAGTGGTTAGCGCGTTCGGCTGCGATCGTTGAACTTAAGCAACTTTTGCAGTGGTCGGTCATTGGATGGGTGACCAAAAATTACTATCTCGAGCTCCTCCGTGCTTCGGAAGGCACGTTAAGTCGTTGGTCCCGGTTGCATCTGCAGTCGTTAGCACCCACCAATCCGCACTGGGCCCGCGTGGTGGGTCATGGTCCAAATCTCCCTATTCCATCCATAGGGAAGACCTGTGCCCCAGCAGTGGGGACATTAATAGGCTGATGATGATTGTGTTTTGTTTAAAGATATAGGTAGTTACCGTATTCGTAGCAAGCATTCTCTATAGGTCTTCTGTTCAGGGCACAGACAGGAGCCGTACCGGGGGGGTAGTCTAGTCCGTTCCTCTGCTCCGCCCGCAGCAGACCGCCTTTGTACTCGCGGATCTGGCGTTCCCGCTCGTTTGTGAACCCATACACGACAGATAGATCGATCAGTGGTGTCGTCACTGAATACTGGGATGAAAGAAGGAGTAGCTATAAGTTCAGATTTAGAAACAGCTTAACATGATTGAACTCAAAGATTTGTTTGAAATGTGTGGCTCTTTCTTCATTTTTTAGAATTTTCATGAGCCGGATAATATTAATATTTGTTTAACGTAAATACATTGATAGATTGAAAACTTTGGCTTTGGAGTAAGGGTTTGCAGGGTGAAAACAGAAGTTACAAAATAAGGGGTTGGTAATACCACGGTAATAATATCATACAGTATTCTATCTTCATACAAATGGTCGGAAAGCAAGTCATACCTACGCCACTCGAGTTCGATGTGCTCTCGGCGGGCACCCAGTCGCGAATGCGCCGCCGCGCCGCAACGACGACCGAACGGTCTGAATTGTTTTTTGTGCAGTTAGCCGTGCTTAAACGTGCGTTTTGTATTGTAAATATTTGATTTAATTAAGTAGATACCTACATAAATTAGTATGGAAAAGAACAAAATCTCTCTCTTCAATAACACACCCAGAGATATCATTTTTTAAATTACCTGAAATATTGGAAAGGTGTCTTACCTTCATAGAATATTTTTTATATACCTATCTACTAGTACGTTATTTGTTTCTAATTTAGGTAATTCGGTTTTTCCATCGGGCTAAATATCTGGAATAATATATAAATCAGTGGTTAGGATGAAAAAAGAGACAAACGAGTAATCTACCTACACTCGCGTTAAAAACAAAACTACATAAAATACTGTAGGCTGGCGGCCCTACCGCGTGCCAACGCAGCGCTCGGTGTAGGCATTTATTTTCAAGGACAGGGCGGAGTCACAATACTGTATAGATAATATTACCGTGGTAATACCTAGGAACAATAACATACCAACACAATCATTGCGGTACCTTCATTAGCATTGTTTGGATTTCTAACAATTGATTGCAGGGAAAAATCTGATTTGTCAAGCTTACATAGCTAAAAGCTTGCCCTGAGTATTTTTTATGAGAAGGAGATTATGAACCGAATATTCTACGTGGTCGAGTGACTTGAGAGTTAATTCAAGGTATCGCCATTTTTGAGAATTGAGTGCAGTGGTACCTTATCGGGCTAATGTACAACCCGCGTTTCGATTGGATAAGAATTCAGCATGGAAAGTGGCCTGATATTTATTTATATAAACAATTACTCACTCTCTCCGCGGGCATGGCGTTGGATATGCAGCCCCTCTCCTGGAAGGTGGGGTTCCTGGTGAGGTTCATGCAGCGGATCCCGGTGAGCCGCAGGTACGGGTCGTCGGGTGCCACCGGGATGGGGATGCAGGTGGGGTTGATGCGGTTAGGAGTGTTTCCTACGCAGCAGTCGCTCAGAATCAAGTACCGCACTGCGATGTCACAAAAATATGAGTATGAGTTACAGTTGCAATCGGGCGCGGTTACAACCAAATACTTTTGGGGATGTTATCGTTGCAGAAGATAAGGTTGAGCAATTTACCGACCATAACCACAAAACGCCGCCACCGGCATATTTCTTGTAGTTTTCATACATTTTATATGGACTCGCCACACACGGCACGCCGCGCCGGTGGCCGCCACAAGCTACAAATCGTCGTTGCTCGCTTCTTGTGGCCCGCACCGGCCACTTAATGCGCCGATACAAAACGCCGCCACCCGTCACTCGCGCGCTTCCCCACCTCTCTCTCCCTTACCTTAGTCGGCTGCTGTCGCGCGCTTCTGCCACTTTAGTAGCCGCTTCTAGCTTCTCGTGGTGGCGTTTGTGGCTGTGGCGTGGGGGCGCGTGTGCGGTGATATGATAACTTTTTTAAATAAAAAATAATAAGCGTGATTTATTTAATTTCTATATTATTCACGACGTTTAAGATTCTTTATTGATGCCATGATCAGTAGTCTACCACGACGTCCTTTCCGAAAGTCTAAAATGGGAATAACTTACAAAATTTAATAAACAGTGCTTCATACACGTTTAGAAAATCTATTATTTAGTGATTGATATAAGAATCTAGCAGAAACTTTGTTAACTCAACAGTAGTTTTGACAAGGTAAATCTAGTTATTTTTTACGCATGTACATATATTGCAATCCACGAAGACGCGCCTCACTATTCCTCCTAACCGTTTAAAGTAAATGCCCGGTCCTCGACTTAGGGGTTTTGCCCCCAGATTTAGGGGCTAGAAGGGTTAAAACAGACTTTTTAGGGGCTGGAATTTTTTGGGGGTTCTTTTAGGGGCTTTTAACAAAACTTGCAATTAAATCGAAAAACAAAGCGTGTGTTTTCTTTCAGTTTTTGCGTAGAATGGAACGCACCACGATATGAAACGACTGAACTGACTGTGTGGCAGATTGTTTCCTAAGGCTGTATGGACTAAAGTTCTTTGCCTTCCACCAATCAAAACAGCTAAATAAGATTTAACAGCCTGTCAGGTCATTTTCGTTTGATTTTCCATTCGTAAAATGTATTTATTCAATAAAATGATTTACTGTAACTAAATATGTTACGTTTTAATTTATGAGCAACGAAAGAATTTAGGTATTAAGATAAGTAGGTACATATAAATTTCTTTATTTAGGGGATTTTAGGGGAATATAAAAAATACTTAGGGTAAAATTTTGGTAAGGGTTGGTAACACTGAGTAAATGTGTGCCAGCTTCCGCCAATATTTGAGTGTTATCAGTACACACTAATTATCCATGATAATAATAAATAATAATATGATAATTATCTAATTAACAATTTATCACTAATTATCCTTCAACCAAAAATTGGTGGGCGGCATCTTCGTGGATTGCACTATCTGTAACTGCTTGATGTTTAAAACTACAGATAAATCTATACGATTTTGGAGAAAATTATTTTTGCAAACAACTGTGTGCATCCTACCACGTAATTTTCGTGGGTGGTGCCATTAAGGTCTTAGTCCACTTACACGACTCTGCTCCAACCCGACTAAAAGAATATAATTCAAATATGTGCTTTCAAGTGTTGCTCTTTAAAAAATCTTACCACGCTCGCTAGCGATCTTAATGCCTTCACTCTGCGCCTTTTTTGTTGAGTATGTATGCTGTTGGTCGCAGATGACATTTACAGCGTCACCGGGTTTGGGGACGGCGAGCTCCTAAGGGGACCTCAAGCCGAGAATTGGCGAGTGCCTCTAGAGATATTCCAGGCGGATGGCATCTCCACACGGGGGGAGTCTCCTCTCCGTCTGGAGCCTCTAGACCACTCGAACGTGTCTCGCGTCTCTGAGACTCAGACCTCGGCTCTAGTTAGCCTAGTGGGACGAAGTTGACGTGACTCCTTGTTTACTATGCGATGCAAGGAAGCGGTCTGCGTGGTGTTCGTGAGCTGACTGCTATAAGGCCATTATGGTATTCATCATCATCATCAGCCTATTAACGTCCCTACTGCTGGGGCACAGGCCTTCCCTATGGATGGAATAGGGAGATTAGGCCATGACCCACCACACGGGCCCAGTGTGAATTGGCGGGTGCTAACGACTGCAGATGCAGCCGGGACCAACGGCTTAACGTGCCTTCCGAAGCATGGAGGAGCTCGAGATAGTAAATTTGTTGGTCACCCATCCAATGACCGACCACTGCGAAAGTTGCTTTACTTCAACGATCGTAGCCGAACGCGCTAACCACTTGCGTCATCGAGCTCCTCATTATGGTATTACTATCAAGCAATTCGCTGACAGCTATCTGTTGGAGCGTAGACAGCTGGGTGGCTTCTAGCTGTTGCCGCGTGGACTGCAGGCAGTCGCCTTAGTTTGGAGCGATGTTGGGTGGGAGAGGTGTTTTTTTTTATGTTATAGGTGGCATACGAGCAGACCCCTCACCTGATGGTAAGTGATCACCGTCGCCCATGGACACTTGCAACACCAGGAGTATCACAAATGCGATGCCGGCCTTTAAGGAAGGAGTACGCTCTTTTTTTTGAAGGTTTTTGGGTCGTATTGGTCCGGAAACACTACTGGCGACAATATATTCCACAGTTTTGTCGTACGTGGTAAAAAATTTCGACAAAAACGCACGGTTGTGGATAGCCACGCATCAAGTTGATGGGGATGAAATTTTTGTCGCGATGTACGATGGCGAAATGCAGCAGCTGGAATTAATCCGAACAATTCCTCAGAACACTCTCCATGATAAATGCGATAGAAGATGCAGAGCGAAGCTACATCCCTACGCAAAGGTCGTGAGTTAAGACCCTCATACCTTAAAGCAGTAAGTATGAACATAAATAAATTATTTACATAGAACGGTCAGGTCAACGTTGTCCACGAATGAGAAGACTCCAAGGTGGGTCGCGAGCACATTAAAGTTATGGTCCACTGGGTACCCGTCGCTCAGCAGTTTGGTGCGCAGAAGTCGCGTGGACGGCAGATCTGATCCATTCATCGACTGCCTTAGCATGTTCCCTGGCAACAGAAGAAAGTCACATATTATTCATCAACACTCTTACAGCCTATTCTGCAGTTCTTATTGACGACTGATTAAAAAGAAAAATAATTGTTTCCAAAAAAGGATTTAATTTATTATGATTCATTATGAACTTGCACGTCTGTTTGTTTATGTACTGATGAGTACGGTGGAATTACTTAATTGTGATTGTAATAGTAGGGGAGCCCAAGCGGGGATTTTTGGATTTACTCGAGCGCGGCAGAATAACATATGGGGAGCAACCTTGCACGTAGTTAAGTACTTCCACTATACCTGAGACATCTATGTAAGGTCGAACGTCTAGGGCAGCAAAAACAATATTTCAACAAACGGCCATGACTTTTGGTCGGGTCCAAATCGTCAGTCTTTTGAATAGGAGCTACTGGAGAGTTCACGTAACATTGCTTCTCAATGTCTGATGCGCTCGATTATTTTTCCTATATTCTACCCCTTCGTACGGCCACCCCCATATCATGCAAACCGCGGCAGATCAATATTTTTTCCGTTCTTAGAAACGTTACATGAACCCTCTAGTAGCTTATATTCAAAAGACTGACGATTTGGGCGCGACCAGTCATGTCATGACCGTTCGTTGAAATTTTGTTTTTGCTGCCCTAGATACTACATAGATGGCTCAGGTATAGTGGGAGTACTTAACTAGGTGCAAGGTTGCTCCCCATATCATATTCTGCCGCGCTCGAGTAAATCCAAAAATACCCGCTTGAGCTCTCCTACTATAACGTTCCAGCGGATCAAACCACTAGAAACAGTATTATATAACAACCAATAAACCTGTTTGATCAAAAGGAAAAGCACAAATTGCTAATTTAGTTGTTATCCTTAAATTAAGTATAATTTTGTTTCAATAACAAATGCGCTTTCAGATTATTTTTTTATATTAATACGTACAAACAATGTGTTATTAAAACAATAATATAATGTGTTATTATTTATTTTAGTTTAAGCCTGAAAAAAACGCAATGAACAGTGAACTTACTAGTCGTGCTTTAATAATATTAGAGAAAGCTTACATAAGTGTATTAAAAACTTTAAATTATTGAAAATCTTGTCTTAAAATTACAAGTTAGCATAACTTGAATGTTGACATTTGCGTCTTTACGAATAGAAAAATGGCCACCTTGCTTATCTAGGTCGGGTGCCTGGTAAAGGGTTCCAGTGTAATCAGTGCCTTCTTTGACCTATTGGAGGCCTTTGACATATTAGGATAATGGGGCCCCTATGATGTAGAGACTTCGTATTGACTTACTACGCATATACATACGCATGGTTGCGCTATGGAATAATATTATGGGGGCATAGTACGGACGTTCACGACCTTTTTATCCTTCAAAAAAAGTGTCTCCGTATTATCGTCAATATCAGACAGCAAGTAAGTTGTAAACCACATTTCATTAAAGAGAAATTGTTAACCCTTCCTTCACTGTATATAATGGAAATAGCATTGTTTGTTCGCAAACAACCAACATATTTTACATTCAATAAAAATTTGATTTAGTATTACCTAAATTAAAAGAGAAAGCAACATAAATACATTTAAAATGAAACTCAAACAACATCTAATCAAGAAAGCATACTATTCGGTAAATGAATTTATGAATGATAAGTGAAACTGTCACGGAAAGCTCACTAACTTGTTTGAAATTGAAACTGTTTAGTAGTTGTGGTGATATAGTTATTGTACTTGCAACACCCTGACAGGGTCATGTACCATGCCAAAATAATTTTAAGATCCTGTATATACTGTACATGTGCAATTAATTAAATAAATATTTGATCTGACGGGGGCCCCTATTGATCGCGGGTCCCTGGGCACTTGCCCAAAGTGCCCACTGGGAAAGACGGGTCTGAGTGTAATAACGTTTAATGTCTTTAGGCTCCAGTAATTACACGCCATTAATTACCTAATCCGAAACTTGCGGGTAGCATACGCAACAGCGGTGTGCCAGACGCTCCACGCGACGGGAATTTGGGGTTGGTGCAGGTGCCGTCCACGCGCCGCCCCTCGTGCTTCTTGCATGGCTCCACTGGGACGGTGCACAAGCTGCGAAACAAGATTTATAAGAAGTGGGTATAATCCGGTCTGATCCGATCGCCGGTTTAGGGAAGTAAACTTCACTTTATAGAAGACACATTGTATTATTACTATCTATTCTGTGGTCTTATTGTGTTTCTGTCGATGGGTAGGGTTCAAGGGCTCCACGGGGATAGGAATTAAGGAATATTATTTTTAAAGCAGTATATCACTATACATCAACATGGATATTTTACACAAAGTCAACCACCTCTAACTAAATCAGTTTCATTGTAAATGTGGTGGCTGCTATGGATGAAAACAAGCAAGTTCATGTGATATACATAGATTTTAGAAAGGCTTTTGATAACGCTCCTCTCAGAACCCTCATTACGAAACTCGAAAACAATGGAATATAGGGTCCTCTTTAAAAGTCGATTCAATCTTATCTTGAGCGGAGATCTTTCTATGTGGTGATGAATGATTTTAGATCCTCTACATTCACGATAACCTCTGGAGTTCCACAGGGGTCCCATATTGGGCCAACTTTATTTAACGCCTTTTATTTATTTATTCTTTATTGCATGCCACAGATAGTACAAAAACAATAATATCACAAGTTGCACAAATATGTGACACCCTGCAAGGGCGTTGCAATTTAACTTAAATTATTATTTTTTTTTAAATAAATAAATAAATATAAAATTCAATTCATTTATTATATATGTATCTTATTAAAATTAAATAATAAAAAAAGAACTATAGATATTAATATACAATTTACACACTCAGAATTTTTAAAATAATATAGAGGTATGTCATGAAATTAAATAAATTTTATTATTACTTCATAAAAATTATATATCAGGTATGTTTATCTCGAAAAATCTCTAATATATTATAATAGGATTTATGAATGATATATTCATTCCTTATTTTTGATATTGTTGGGTATGTGATTATATATTTTAATTATCATGGAGTGTGGAGAATTTGATACTAATTTCAAGTTTGAAAACGGGAGCTTCAGTGTATTCTGGTAGTGATCATTTGGTCTTACTAATTTAACTAGTGAGTTTATACTCAATAATAATTCAATATTTTTTTTCACAACAAACTTGCAGGCTTCTGATATGTAAAGGCATGTCATGGTAAGTTTTTTTTTAATATGGTTTGCAGGAGTTTGTTTGTTTTATGTTTGCAAGTATTCTTATAAAGTTTTCTTGAGGACAAAAACGTCCTGAATATCAGTGCAGTTACCCCACAATATAATACCATAAGTCAGCCTGGAATAGACAAATGCATGATATGCAGAAAAGGTGGTATTAAGGTCAGTATTGCGTTTCAACTGTCTCAGTGCATATGTTATGGGCCAAGTGATTAATGCGGGCAGTATTCATAGTGCCAGGGCAGTATGAATAATGCTCAGCCATATCGGGCCAAGTGATTAATTACAATCTAAACTCACCTATTTATCACATTGCCCGGTCATTATTAATAATACCGGACGCCTCGTGGTTCATGTAATAAGTCAGCGTTTTAGATAGCTTGAATTTATCGCTTGGACCGGGCAGTATGAATAAATTCCAAAAGTTGGTACTATTGTCAAAATGAGAGATGTCTCGCCATTTTGTGTTCGTTTTGAGATCTTGGTAAATAAAAAATAGTATGGGCTCAACACTTAGAAAATAAGGTGAATGTGGCTTTACAACAGTCTTTAATTCAGAAACGACTTGGTCAACCCCGACACGCCGTGGTCTTGGTCTGCCCTACCCCTAGAGTGTTTTTAGAGCCTTTCCAATAGACCCTTGGCATTGTTATTTTTTTTCTATTCGCCAGAAATGAAACTTATACGTTATATAAAGGACTATAAAAGAAGTTTGAAGAAGGATAAACAAGGTCTCTAAACCATAAGCTAGCCGACTTATAATGGGTTAAAGTTATTGCTACTTTTTTTGTTTAGGCGTTTTTTTGTTTGTAAATGTGATAATTTAGGACTTTAATTTAAACCGTTTCATTATATCTTTAATCAAGGAGACGTTTTTATACTGGATAGGGGGTTCCGCGACGTGATAGACGATCTAACGGGCATGAACTATCGCTCTTATATACCCATTACTAAAAGTAGAGGTCATTCACAACTGACTACTCGCCAGGCGAATTCGTCAAGAAGAGTGACTCTATGCAGATGAGTTATCGAAACAGTAAACGGACGTTTAAAAACCAGTTTCCACAACTCAGGTCCGTATTTTTTAACAGAGCTGCGAGCCACATGTATGAGGAATTTAAAATAGCAGGTGCGTTAATAAATGCGTTCGGGAAACCACTGAATGATCTTCTGTTGGTAGAATCGATGATTAACAAAATAAACGCTACTCCTGAAAACAACAACTTAGGCGAGTATGTAGTTAACAGAAACCTAAACCAAATAAGAGCCAATTTCGTGTCAATGACTGCCACCGTTCCTAGTCTTGACAACTTCCCCAGAGTTGATATAAATGATTTAATAATTCACGCGGTGGGAACGTATCAAATAAGCCAGGCCCGAAGTTATTACGGCGAACATGTCAGGGACGATGTTTCGTACGTCATTGAAGTATATAGGGAGGACAGACTGGATATTACGGATCTACAAATGTTCGGCATTGATGTTGTGAACCCGTGGCTGCTCCGTAGTCACATTCAGTCACGACATAGGCAACAACGTACATACTTTGCGTACATACTAATAGACGGTGTTAATGAAGGCATAATGGCCATAAAAGGGCAATATTGTTCGTGTATTGCAGGAATGAGGACTTTAGGTTGCTGCGCCCACGTCATGTCTGTACTTTATTTCATGGGCGGGGGAAGACATCAAGAAAACTTGACCCCTCCAGCCGAATTTCTGAATTATATAGTCAGACACGACGTGGAAAATGAAGTTGACATTGTAAGCGAGTAGTAGCAATAAGTAACTTATGTACTGATTAATAAAATAGATTTAACTAAATACTTTTGTCTATTTCTTTGCACTAAAATATTCCTCAAACACCTATTTACTTTTATCCTTACGTCCAGATTTTTATAATACAGTTATAAAAAGTAAAATACAAAAACATTATAAAAACAACCTAGTATGCCGCCAGCACCGGAGTAAGGCCCAAGTTTGCGGTTGTTAGGGTTGCAGAGCGAGAAATCTTCTCGCAATGCGTGCCGTGCCCGAGGACTGCCTTCTGTACTTAACTGACACTTGATCCAGCCATCTAGCGAGATTATTATTATTTTAAGACATCGTCATCATAGCAGCCGCAGAGCGCCCACTGCTGTCGTATTATTTATAGAAGAAGAAGATAGAAAACTAACAACAATTAATTTATTATAACTAACAACAATTAATTTATTATTTTGGCTAGGTCATACCACATGGCTGCACGCTTAGGAGACCAATTCTGCTAACGTTAAATCATAATGTTGTCTCAATAGTACCTACGTACCTATTCACGGTTCTTGTTACTAGGACTTAAAAACATTAGGTACCATGGAAACACCACTGATACACCATTATGACTATGATTCTACATTAGTGGAATTGGCCCCCATGACTCTTGCTTATCAAGTTCCTTACTACTAGAGTTATTTATTAAATTATTTTGATATTATTTATATCATTTCCATGTCTTATTAAATAGTAAAAAACGCCTGATAAAAAACTAACAGCAACAATAATCATAAATGTTATTTAGGCTAGCTTATGGTTTGGAGACCTCCTTCCTCCTTCTTCAAACTTCTATTATAGTCCTCTATATAAGGTCTAAGTTTCATTTCTGGCGAATAGAAAATAAATAACAATGTCAAAAGGGTGCATTGGCCTTTAAAAATAAATACTAAAGTATGAAACATGTTTTTATTATTACTCTACGCGATAATTTATTTCATTACTTGTAATGCTCGGTCTATCTAACTAAGTATTCATTTGAAAGTATTAAACATGCTTTACATCACTCTGCCCAATCGGCACTTGGCATTATTCATAATGCCCGGGCAATGTGATAAATTGATTGGTTATAATCACATTGCCCGCTCTTATTGGGCATTATGATAATGCCCGATTGATCACTTAGCCCATAACACATATACAAGAGAGGACAATCGAGTTGTTAGCATTTGAGTAAGTGGTTTCCAGCTTTTTTTAATCTCGAACCAAATCACCTGGTGGCATTAATGGACTGCAGGAAGGTGTTCCGGTCGTCGCTGAGCGGCTTCCCGAAGTACGAGTCGTACAACACCTGCGCGCGCGCACCTTGCGCGCACACCAGCGCCAACGCCCACACAATACACAACCGCATATTGATTGAAACGAAAATAAAACCCAAAAATGTGTGCTAACAATTTTATACCCAAATTGAATGTTAATATGATTATTAAACAATAATAGTGCACATCCTCATCTTCGTATTAGCTTACTTACATGATAATTTAATTGCAGCTTTATTAATTGGTAATGAATGTAGTCTTTATACAAACAATGCACGTAAACAATTAACCTATGTTAATTAACTTAAACGAAGTAATCTTCAAAAGGGTTACTTTAATGCATTGAATAATATTACCGGTAAATACTTTTTGTGCAACGAATAAATCTATAGATCGTTTTGAAGGAGGTAGAAGAAGGCCGAAAATCACTATCAAGATCATTGGTTGCTCTGGTTTTGCATGTATGTAATTTAAAAAGCAATATAAATGAACTGGCAAATTTTATGTAAATATTTTAGAACTTTCTTACTTATTTCAGTAAAAAAAAAAAAAGAAAAGAAGTTTGTAAGAAACTCTACTTTCGTCGTTTTGAAACAATGAGCCAAATTATTAGTTATACTTTTTAATATTTATTATAGTTTTCATATTAAATTATAAACAAATATAATAATAAACTGCTCGATGTTTAAATCTAAAGAAAATATTACTAGAAAAAAATCCACGCGGACCAGGCAGCAGACGGGACTCGAACCCGCACCCTTCGCTATCCGGGCGAATGTACTGACCAATTATGCTACCGCGGCCCTGGCGGCCGTGTCAAATTCTTTCTAGCCTTTCTTAACCATTAATTTCAGGTATAGTCTATAAACTTTACTAATTCGTGGCCATTAGGAATAATCCTGCAATAGCTTAATATTTTTTCAGTAGCTATTTTTTGTGTCTTTTCTTTGGCTCAAATTTTATTTGTCTCTAATTGGCTTTAATTTTTATGTCGTTATTTGTGTTGATTCTGGCATTATTCTCTTAACTTAAAGCTAAAGTTAACACCAGTCTCTCCTTTTCATTCTGTATAGAGAATGACAAGGATACACTCTTGCCAAATTTAATTTTAGGTTTAGAGAATCATGCCAGAATCGACACTATTGTATGTTATGCACGGCCGAAATTCTAATTAAAATTATAAGTTTCGGCTGCCTGGTTTCAAATGGCCGTAAATCGAAAGGAACGTCTATATTTTATAGACGGTTATTCGTTAAAATCCTTCTTCTTCTTAGTCGTTCACTCTTGTTAGAGTGGTCGTGGTCATGTGCCGGTCAGAATATTGCGCCACCGCTTCCTTCGTGATGCGACGCCATGTTGCTCTGTGTTTTGCAGAGTGGGAGTTGTCGTTGATGCTGGATCGTGTGACAGATTTGATGAGATCCGTCCACCGTGTAGGAGAGCGTCCACGTGATCTTTTGCCCTCGACTTTGCCTTGCACCACCAATCGTTCCATAGATTCCTCGTTACGGGTAATGTGCCCAAAGAACTTGAGGATACGTATTTGCACAGTCGACGATAACCTCTTTTTTAATTTGGAGTTCTTTTAGAATCGAAACATTGGTTCGGTGCGCAGTCCACGGGATGCGAAGCATGCGTCTCCAGCACCACATTTCTAGAGCGTCAATATTGCGACGGTCTCGCATCCTCAGCGTCCACGTCTCAGCTCCGTATAGAAAGATTGAAAAGACCAGGCATCTCATTAGTCGAACCTTTGTGTTTCTGGTTATTCTGCGGTCCTTCCAAATCTTGGTGAGTTTTTCCACTGCGGATCTAGTTATGGCGCAACGTCTCCGGATTTCGTCCTCGCAACCTCCAGCATTGGTGATCGTGGATCCTAGATACACGTAGCTGTTAACCACCTCGCATCCCGCTATAACTTTGACATCTGGTTGGTTAATGTCAGCACGATCCACGATCATCATTTTCGTCTTATCACGGTTAATTGCTAGTCCAAAATCCATGGCCGTGGTCTCAAGACGACGAAGCAGAGTTTCAATTTCATCTTTGGTTGACGCTAAGAGAGTAGTATCATCCGCATATCTTAAATTTGGTATTTTACGTCCTCCCACAGACATTCCCTTATTCCAGTCTTCGAGAACGATCCGCATGATGTACTCTGTGTATATGTTAAATAATAGCGGAGACAATATACAGCCCTGTCTAACGCCAGCTTGCGTTTTGAAACGTTTGGAGTCAAACTCGTCAACTTGAACTGCGGCTGTGCCATCTTCATACAGACGTCTAATGAGATGTACGAGATGTTGTGGTACACCCATTTCCGTCAGAACTCTCCACAGTTTCCACCACTTGACGGTATCAAAGGCTTTTCTAAAGTCAACGAAACATACATAGAGAGCGATGTTGAACTCCCGAGCCTTCTCTACAATTTGTCGCATTATGAGTAGCTGATCTCTTGCACCTCGGCCCTTCACGAAACCAGCTTGCTCGGGGGCGATTTCTCGAGATAAGTAGGTTTGAAGCCTCGTGTTGATAATATGCAACATTATTTTGCTTGCGTGAGATATGAGAGAAACTAGTCTGTAGTTATTGCATTTTTTTGTTGATCCTTTTTTATGAAGTGGAATGAAAATGGAATGAGACCAATCGCTCGGCCAAACTCCAGTATCCCAAATTCGGCGGCAGATTGTGTGCAATATTTCTACTCCGATCTCCCCCATAGCCTGTATTGTTTCAATCGGGATCTCATCAAAACCCACAGCCTTATTCCGCTTAAGGTGTTTAATGGCTGCGCGCACTTCATCTTTCAGTGGCATTGGTTCTTGCTCATACGCTTCTTCATGAATCGCCGCAATGTCTGCTGTCTTCTCTTTGAAAAGAGATTCACAATAGTCTTTCCAGACGCCAACAATCTCCTTTATGTCTGTGATGGTTTTTCCCGATACATTCTCAATGGCCCAAGTCTTTGGTTTGAATTGACGGGTTACAAGTCTGATTTTCATGTGTAAGTCCTTGGTTTCAAACTTTTGAGAATGTCGTTCAACCTCTGCGCATATAGATTGTAGCGCTGTATTGCGGTCTCGACGACAAGCGGCTTGTATGTTGGAACTCATAGCATTAAGTTCTTGTGTTGTGGCACCATTAGCTTTTAGGTTTCTACGTTTCTCGACTAGGTTCCAGGTATCAGTCGACATCCAGTGCTGCCTCTTTTTAGGTCTAGTGTTAGGTTGTGATACGCTTACAGCGTCTTTGATAAGTTGCACGGCTGATTTCCAGAGATCGTCAACGTTTCCTTCTTCGCTATATTGTTCGTGCCAGCGTTGTTCTTGTAGCGATTGAACAAATAAGTCCTTGTCAGTCACTTCTATGCGTTTGGGTTTTTGTTTGTGACTATGGGTTTACGCATTCTGATCTTCATGTCACACACAAGAAGTTGGTGGTCAGACATAACGTCGGCTCCTGGCAGTGTGTGTGCGTTGGTTATTGAGCTTCTCCATCTTGCTTGGATCAAAATGTAATCGATCTGGTTGCGATATTCTCCATTAGACGATGTCCAGGTGTACAGTCTTCTTGGGTGGTGTTTGAAGATTGTATTCATTAGAGTGAAATTATTGTCCGCTGCAAATTCGATAAGGCGCTCTCCTCTATTGTTCCTGCTGCCAAGACCATAGGGACCTACAATGTTGCGCAACCCCACATCATTAGCAGTGGCTCCTACCTTAGCATTAAAGTCACCGATAATCATTAGGATTTCTCTTTTTGGTATGCCATTAATACACCCCTCCAGTGTGTTATAAAAGTCCTCGATTTCTTCTTCTGGAGCGGCATTTGTGGGGGCGTATATCTGGATAACATTTAGCGCACATGGTGAAGCATTGAGTTTCATGGAAATTATTCTCTCGCTGACGGGGTTGTACCCCAGGACAGACCCCACCAAGGACGCATGTACTGCAATAGCCACTCCGGCGAAACTGGATGATTCGTTTCCTGAGAAAAATATAGTGTGTTTCTCTATTTTTCTGTGGCCACTCTCTTTCCAGTGCGTCTCACTAATTCATGTAATAAAAGTATTGCATCTTTCGAGTTCGTGATCTAAAACATGGAGTTAAAATCCTACTTTTTACTAAATAAAATATAATAAATAATTATTTCCAACACTCACACCAATTAGGCGTACAAACCACTCGACCACGGAGGTCGTCAAATATGATAAATGTGTAAGTTTGTATGTTTTGTTACTAAATCATGCGAAAACTACTAAACGGATTTGGATGAAATTGGATACTCATATAGTTTATGACCTGGATTTAGACATGGGATACTCTTATCTTTATATATATAATTCTTCTGTGAGTGTGTATGTCACTGAACTTCTCTTAAACGACTGGACCGATTTTGATGAAATTTTTTGTGTGTGTTCAAGGGGATCTGAGAATGGTTTAGATTCACAATTTTGTCCGCTGGACAACCCCTATTTTTTTAGGGCGGTACGAAGTTCGCTGGGTCAGCTAGTAGTAATATAAGTTATTTACGGGATTGTTACCATGTACCTTGTTTTTAGCGAGTTTCCGATATTTCGGCACTGTTACAAGCGCCATTAGCACGGAATAACTGATACTCTTCTGGGATACTCTTCATTTTGGAAAAATGTTAGGTACCTGTCACGCGATCGAAGTCGCGGGCGGTCGCTAGTTATAAAATAACTAATAAAGTTTCAAAGTATTATATAGATTTGGTCCAGTTAGTTTTAGCCTTGCCTGTACTTTGTTTACAATTGCAGTCGCACGTGCAGGGTGTTAGGGGGGTAAATGAGCTCCCCTTTGGCCCCCCTCACGTCCACCCGGTGGATAGTGCTCGTGACAATTTACTTTTATAGCTGTTTACTTTGTTTCGTTTTTCTTCGATATAAATCCTTTAGTTCTGGTTGCGTTTTTTTATTAAGATTCCTCTCTGTTCTACCTATCTGTTTTTACATACCTACTGTAATTCATTAATACAGAGGAGTTATTAATACAATTGTAAGTTTACCTTATTAATACCGATCGAATCATAACGAGTATCTGTCAATAATATCGATTATACCAGTTACAATATCAGTTATTAGTACCAAGTTATTTCTTGTACTGGCAACATTGACATTGATAGATAGATACATAGATACTAGCTGGTTGGTAGATTGCTCACTTGACATCACAGACCATTAGGAGAACAAGTTCTTGACATCGAGGCGTGTTAGCGAACGTTACGTGTCGGAATAAAATCTTTAATTATCTTGAGAATCATTGTTTCATTTCTGAGATAGCAGTTGAATCTTATACAATTAATAAAATAAATTTTGTTTTTCGAGTTTTTCGTTTTCTAGTTAATTTGGATATTCTTAAATGTGTTTTGATTTGATATTGTTTATTGATTATGTGAGTATATAATTACATATACTTAGTGATTATTTAATATAGGCACACTGACATTATAGCAATTAAAAACTCGAACTCGAAAAAAGATCGTTGTTGTTAATTTTATAAAATAATTTAAATAATATATTGTTTTAAACTTTCATGGTCACTAATATTATAGCTATTATCGGAATTCTTACCATGTACCTTGTTTTTTATGAGTCTCCGATATTTCGGCACTGTTGCAAGCGCTATGATTATCATGATGTAGGCATCCGCTAAGAAAGGATCTTGATCAATTCTACCCCCAAGGGGATCAAATAGGGAATGAAAGTTTGTATGAAACTTTGTCAATTTTAAACCGATCGGGCTGAGATTTTGCATGCAGGTATAAGAAGAATCATAGATGAATGTCATTGTGTATAATACAAGCCTGAGAACAAAAACAGTAGTCTACACTTCAACTCTACACCGAAGCGAAGCGAGGGCGGGCCGCTAGTATTTAAATAAATCTGTTTTCATTTGATCAATTTACGACGTTATATTTCTATTCTAGAAAGGTTTTTAGCGAGTAATAAGGTCCAGTCCATAAATATGTGTAAAAAACCTTTCCCAATTCCCAATGACATATTTCAATTATATAGGATACAATACCTTTCCTATTACAACATATGAACTAAGCTTAGATTGTGTTTTATTCTGTCTTTCTTTTTGCTAATTAAGGTGACAGCATAATATGTATTTAGGTTTTGGCCAAGATGTTGTAATAAGGGATTGTTTCTGACCAAGATTTTACTGGAAAAAATTGTGTCAGGTTGCCATGCCTTGTTCGATAGCATGTAATAACTGGGTTATTTTTGAAGTGAAAACTTCTTTAGCGGCGTTGTACACTTTTTTTTGTATGGGTAAAAAATGTTTAACTTGCGTCAGGTTAAACACGTGGGCTGATCTGAAAGGTTGTTGACTTTCAATATATTGGACGAAACATAGTAATATTTAATTTTATCGTATTATTATAATAATAAGTCTCTATCTAAGACGTCCAGGTGGCAGCTATATTGCGAAGAAAATGCATTTGTTTACATTAGATGTCGCTAGGTGCGCTTAAATGTGATTCATGTAACTTGATTTCTTTACAATAGATGTGGCTAAGTGCGCTTAAACGTGATTCATGTAAGTTGATTTTTCTGAGAGATAAACTTTTTTAATCTTTATATATAAAACTCAAAGGTGACTGACTGACATAGTGATCTATCAACGCACAGCCCAAATCACTGGACGGATCGGGCTGAAATTTGGCATGCTCTACCTGCATGACGATGCTGTTATGACGTAGGCATCCGCTAAGAAAGGATTTTGATCAATTCTACCCCCAAGGGGATTAAATAGGGAATGAAACTTTGTCAATTTTAAACCGATCGGGCTGAGACTTTGCATGCAGGTATAAGAAGAATCATAGATGAATGTCATTGTATATAATACAAGCCTGAGAACAAAAACTGTAGTCTACACTTCAGCTCTACACCGAAGCGAAGCGAGGGCGGGCCGCTAGTGTAATATAAATTGTCATGCTTGTGTACGAAAGCGCAATAAATAAATATTGTATTCTACCACATACATGATAGTACTTTTATACTGATAAATTAAAGCAATTCGTGCAAATTTATTCCCTAATCATTCCAAAATATCAAAAATGCACAACGTTAATATTCAAGTTTTCACTTCTGCCGGCCCGGGAGTGTCTTTTTTTACAGTAATAAAGATCTGTCACTTACAAAGTAAAAGTTTACCGATAACAATCTGGAAAGGCATGAAGTTATTCACTTGAACGTTTCCATTGGATTTTTTGGATTGGATCCCGAATAGTTAACTCAAAGACGTTAAACTATACTATACTCTCTGGAGCTCGATGGCGCAAGTGGTTAGCGCGTTCGGCTGCGATCGTTGAAGTTAAGCAACTTTTGCAGTGGTCGGTCATTGGATGGGTGACCAAAAAAAATTACTATCTCGAGCTCCTCCGTGCTTCGGAAGGCACGTTAAGCCGTTGATCCCGGCTGCATCTGCAGTCGTTAGCACCCGCCAATCCGCACTGGGCCCGCGTGGTGGGTCATGGCCTAATCTCCCTATTTCATCCATAGGGAAGGCTGTGCCCCAGCAGTGGGGACATTAATAGGCTGATGATGATGATAATGATAATCTCTGGATTTAATCGACTAAAGGCCAGCCAGTCGTCGGCCTTTACCAACTGAATTCATAAAAAAATATTAATGGAATTCCTGAAACGCACCCGAGTAAAGCCAGCGGCATTCCATAATAAACTAGCTGTAGGCATCCTAATAATATACACAGAGGGTTCCCAGGTCACCGTCACCGAATTAACAGGAGATCTGTTTTTCTGAAAGGACAATGGGCAAAATTGCATGGACACTGCACCCACGTCCGCCACGGCTTAAACTACATTTGTTTGAAAGGTATCATAGTCATGATCATTTGTGCCAAAGCGCATCAAATTCCATCCCGGGAGTCTTTAGTTATTTTAAGTTAAATAGGTACAATTCCATAGGTAAAAGTAACTATAACGAACATAATATTTAAAGATACAAGGACGAGTATATAGAGTCGAGTGGTTTGTACGCCGGGTTTCATGGTGTCGCTGGCTCGAGAGGTCCCGGGTTCGAATCCTGGTGGGGGCAGATGTTTGTGTGCTGAGTACGAGCATTTAAATTGATCCATAGATTTTTTATTAGCTCGTATGATTATAATGACGTACGCGATGATAATCGTGTTCCTATTTCTAAAGCGTGTTAGTTAAATATCAATGAAATAACAGGGAGCGTACAAAATGTAAGACATAGGACTGCATACGAGTAGACTAGTTGCAACGGCAACTGCAATATCACATCCTTCAACCCCCATACCCTGTTAGATGTTTCGAGGAGTCTCAGTAAGTGCAAGCAGCAAGCAAGCAGGATAGTCGGTAGGCTTTGTTGTTTAGTATTTTGTATCTGGTTGTACAGTAAGATATGATTCACTCACTTATTATTGCTAATATTATAAAACGAAAGTACTATTGATATTGAATGAATTTCTTTAGCTATTTAAATATCATCATCATCAGCCTATTAACGTCCCCACTGCTGGGGCACAGGCCTTCCCTATGGATGAAATAGGGAGATTGGGCCATGACCCACCACGCGGGCCCAGTGCGGATTAGCGGGTGCTAACGACTGCAGATGCAGCCGGGACCAACGGCTTAACGTGCCTTCCGAAGCACGGAGGAGCTCGAGATAGTAAATTTTTGGTCACCCATCCAATGACCGACCACTGCGAAAGTTGCTTAACTTCAACGATCGCAGTTGAACGCGCTAACCACTTGCGCCATCGAGCTCCTCGCACTGTATATAGTTAACCTGAAATGTTTATAACCTAATTTGTTAATAAGTGATTATTGAAATAGCTCTGTGCTACACACGCTAACATAAATCAGTCTTCTGGTATTGAATATTTATGAACTACCTAGTTCCAGATAACAACTTTGCACTAAGTACTCAGTTAAAACATTGTTACGTGTCGGGATAGAGTTCGAAATAAAAATTCCAGTTCACGCTTGACAGTTATTTATTTACCACTTAATTCACACAGAGAACATCAATATTAATCACAATTCAAGCACTGAATGCTAGACTTACTATACTATACAAATCGCATACGAACTCTTTGCACTTTAGGCGCTTAGCAGACGACGGGGCGGGGCGGGCTTTTTGACCGCGAAGCATTAAAGACCGCGTCTGCCCGTCGATGTCTGCGGCTGCCCGCGCCGCGTACACAAAGCACACGACGGGCAGAGGCGGTCAGTTCAGGACGTTCGTTCTAGTGAATAGTCCATCACTAAAAAGCACGTGGCGCGGACTGAGCTGACCGCCCCGCGCCGCCGTCTGCGTTACTGCATACAAACTGGTTTGTATGATCCACGGTGGGCAGCCGCGGACATGCCGCGTTGCCACTGCCCGCCGGGCACCCAAGGCGCGGTCTTTTTGTCCTCTGTGTGCGTTTGAAGCATAGGATTCAGTTTGTGCTATTATTCACGGCGAAATTGACCGGCCCGCCCCGCCCCGTCGTCTGCAAAGCGCCTAATCGTTCCGAAATCGTTGTTGAATCGACGCATTTTATAAAAGTTGTTAATTATGTATATATATTACTAGTGGTCTGCCCTCGCTTTGCTTCGGTGTAGAGCTTTAGTGTAGACTATAGTTTTTATTTAAAGGCTTGTATTATGCACAATGACTATCTTCATAATAATTATAAACCTTCCATTCCAAATAAAAAAATCGTTGCCTAGTTAAGGACCCGTTGTACCGAATAAACATTGCTCTGCTGTTCCAATTTGAAAAAAAAAAATGTATTGGACAGTGTATTTATCGAGGAAGGCTATACATATATATTACCAGGCTACGACCAGTAGCAGCGGAGCATCGATGAAAAATGTTGCAAAAACGGGTAAAAATATTCCAGTTGTGAGATTCCGCTGCGTGCGTTGGGTAAACGGTTTAAGTTACACAATAATCATGTATGATAGAATTCTACCCCTTTAAAAGTTCAGTAAAAAAGTCCACGACAGCCTATGTCGTTATTTTAAGTTTGACTCATTTTAAACCATTTCTTCAAATTAACGCGGGTGAAACCGAAGGGGACCTTTAGTTGTGACATAACTGTAATCTTTAGACGTATGATATCGCGGACTTTGCTCTATTGTCAATGAGTTCCGCAGCGTACGTGATATAAGGCTATTTTTTGGTATTTTTACACACGTTGGATTACATTATCGAAGTTTTCATACCCTAACTTTTTTGAAAATACTCTATAGCCTATATTAATCAGTGATGACGTAGCATTCAAATGGTGAAAGAATTTTTAAAATCGGTCCAGTACTTTTTGAGCCAATTCGTTACAAACATTAAAACTTACATACAAACCTTTCCTCTTTATGATATTATTAGTATAGATAACTGACAGAGGTTGAAATCTAAAGAAAATTTACGGGAAAAAGTTCCATGCTTACCAGGCAGCAGACGGGATTCGGACCCATAACCTCCGCTATCCGGGCGGAGCAGTGAAAATTGTGGCTTTTACCCTTAGTACGAGTTTTACAATTACGAAAACTATAATAGTTTTCGTAAGCTCGCACTCGTACTAAGGGTACTGATTTTATTGTTTTCGTTTCATCATCATCAGCCTATTAATGTCCCCACTGTTGGGGCACAGGCCTTCTCTATGGATGGAATAGGGAGATTGGGCCATGACCCACCACGCGGGCCCAGTGCGGATTGGTGGTTGCTAACGACTGCAGATGCAGCCGGGACCAACGGCTTAACGTGCCTTCCGAAGCACGGAGGAGCTCGATATTGTAATTTTTGGTCACCCATCTAATGACCGACCACTGTGAAAGTTGCTTAAGTTCAACGATCGCAGCCGAACGCGCTAACCACTTGCGCCATCGAGCTCCTCCAAAATGGACATAGAAACATAATTTACAATTACGAAAATCATGATAGTTTTCGTGAGTTCGCACTCGTACTAAGGGTACTGATTTTATTGTTTTCGTTTCAATACAAATAAACGGTGTTTAAATTCTATCATTAAATCATTTGCGTCTTCTGAAATTTTAAGTATATTTGGTTACTTTTCACCAAAATGGACATAGAAAAATAATTTACAATTACGAAAACTATGATAGTTTTCGTGAGCTCAAACTCGTACTGAGGGTACTGATGAATAATCCCTTGGCGCGGAAGGGATTTAAAAAGCGATACAATGTTATTATGAAATAATGACATTGGATGTTTTAATGTGTAGTAGAGGTTTTAAAGCATGGGGGTAGATAAATCATTTTCCCGCACACTCCCATACATGGCGCCGTGCGTATCCTTTACAGTTTTTTTTTCATTCCGGTCGAACCTCTTTGGCAGTGCTTTTAATCTGTACCTTTGTCTCTCTTTAATACTAAAAAGAAAAACAGACGAAAGATGTAGTTCTAATTTTCACCACCTGCACGACTTTTTGGCGGGATCGGGAAGCGTCACTTTAGCAGATTTGTTTTTCTTGCTAAAAATTGTGTTGCGGCGGATGTTAGTGTCTAATAATGGTGGATATATAATATAATAATAATATTAATAACCACTAAGTGTTCGGAAATATGCACAAGTGCTGGCAAGTGAAACAAAATAGCGGAAAGTGTCTTTCGATGTTCCCTCAAGAAGTCCACGGGGAGGTTCCAGTACATCTCTACACATTTACTGAAACATAGGGAAAGGGGGATTGACTTGACTGCCACTTACTTTGACTTGAGTAATATTTTGACCACGAGTGCTTTAGAATATGTAAACATTTTACACTTGACATTGGCTAAATGCACAAACCGTGCGAAGCCAAATAAAAAAAAAATCACCACTTGCACGTGGCGCCATTTGGAAATGCGCGCCATTTTTTAATTAGAAAAAAGTTTGATTCATTACATAAATCAGGTATAGGTACTGTTTTTTCGCAAATGTGTTGAAAAACGTTGTATGACATTCGTGCGAACTTGGTATTTACAAACTCGTGCCTATTGTAAGTCATTTACATTCGTCTTATGTACTCGTTTGTAATATATTTGTTTCTTAGGTTTTCACGCACATCACTCATTAAATAAAACTAGTTTTACGGGTTAATGCACGAAACTTTATTTATTTATTGACGTTTCGTAGCCTTTGCAGGCTACGTCGTCAGAATTAAACTTTTATTTAATTTGTCGAGCTACCTTCGAAAGACTTTTATTGAGCGTTCGGTTATTTCATTGTACGATTTTTAAAGTTTTACTGTCTATGTATGAATTTATTATTTAATTTACTTAATAAAGTATTTTTATTTGAAATTCTTTTTTGTAATTTTGAGTTTATTTATTTGACCCTAACTACCGTAAACTATCACCGGTTCCAAAATTGGGAGACCTTTCTGAGAAGAACCGGCGAAACAAACTCAAGAGAGGCTTTCTATCTCCTTCTTATGTTAAATTATGCAAACAAGAAGAACTAATAGTATCTGATGGTCTTGCAGTGCGTGTTCGGGGTTGGGATTTTATCTCCTGTATAATAGGTTCCCAAGCTGGTGGTATATACCAACCATCTTCCCTATTGAAATTTGGATATTTTTTAATCTCAATAGCCTCGCGCATCATTCGAGGAACGAACCGCCGCTCAGCTGCAAGGATCTGTGGTTTATCAAATCTAATGTAATGGTTTGGTCCCCCTAATGCATGTTCACACACTGCAGACTTATTTTCACGCCTATGTTTCATATCTGCGATATGTTCTTTTACCCGAGTCCCTATACTCCTCTTTGTTTGCCCGATGTAGGAGAGCCCACAGTCGCATTCAAGTTTGTAGACACCAGCAAGCGTTTGTAATAACCAATTTACCGCATTAGTGCGGTAAGTTAATTCTTTTTAAGTTTTACAGCCTTGGATGTAATCCATACAGCCAATTATTCATTAGTATGGTAAGTAAATTATAAATAACTATTTCCACTTTTTTTTTGTGTTCTCTACGTTTTGGTATGGGGTATCAACCTGTTCCGAATATTCTTGCTCTCAAAAACTATCGGCCCTTTTTTACTATGGTTATTAAATAGTATCTACATATTCATACTACTTCAAATTGAAATCCTAAAGTAGGTTAACTTTATTTGCCTGTCTACGCTTCGCTTTTATTAATTTTAATGATTCTTGGTTATTTTGGTATGGACATTATAGTCGCGTAAGTACTACATGGGTTTGTAACTACTCAAGGGACTACGTTTCATGTTATGATTAAGGCTTAATGTGGACATAATATATTTTTTCAGCGAAATAGGGGGACCTAACCGAAATATAACTATTATTTTACTAGAAAGAAATGAAAATTTATAAGGTGAAAGTTAGTATTAAAAAACTATTACTTTACAAAGACGCGGGTCCCCGCTGATTAGGTCATACCAACTTATTTAAATATAATTATCATCCAGCCCCCACTTTTCCAGTGGGCACTTTGGGCAAGTGGGAAATCAAATACAAAGTCCCTAGTTCCTATTAAATTACCAAACGGGGGTCATAGGCCCCATTATCCTAACATGCCCATGGCCTCCAATAGGTCAAAGAAGGCACTGTTATCATCAGCTTATTTTCCATTTCGTGACTTGGGCATAGGCCTTATATACTCATCAAAAGTGTCTAAGCAACACGAACTTATTTGAACTTAAGACTATTTTTTAAATATACATATATTCTTTTGCTAATAATATCCAATTTGATAATCAAAAATCTTACAAGTGTACACGATTTCTTGTTTTACATTAACAAGGTGTGATTTCTATTAACGATTATTTTGATTGCAAATATGCAAACCAGGGTTATTATGATTAAGTACCTACTTAAGTATTTATGATGCCTGATTGACTGCATATTGTACGAACGTGTATAATGAGATTTTTTTCTGGTTGAATTGATTCGTCGGTATAATTAACACTTATTGACTGAGCACTTGATTATGGTCTGTAGACTGATATTATTGATATGGACACTTGATATTTATATTGTACTCATGAAAATAGATGATTGATATATTATTGATTTAGTTAAGCACCGTTTGTCGCCGACTCGAGAGGTCCCGGTTTCGAATCCCGGTGGGGGCAAATGTTTGTGTGATGAATACGAGCATTTGTACTCCAGTTATGGATGTAAAATGGGTCTAGTACCCATTGGACCCTCAAGATTCGACCCAAAAGCAAAAAGTGCCCATTGGACCTCTTTTTTGGTGTCCATTGGACCTTCTTAAAACATTTTATATTCAATGTGCCCATTGGACCTCTTTTTTGGTGCCCATTGGACCTCCTTAAAATTTTTATATTCAGTGTGCCCATTGGACCTCTTTTTAAGTGCCCATTGGACCTTCAAGATTATACCCTACTGCCAGTTCGACCTTATTAACAGTTTTGTTAAGCACAGTACAGTCATGTAGAATATTGCAGACAAAAATAAAATTAATAGAAGGTATTATAAAGCCACTAACTAAATACTGTAAAATCAGGTTACCTTTTTTCTTCGAATTAACGACATTTCGCCGTCCCCGGAGAATAAAAAGATAACCACAAAAACGTAAGTTTTCAGGAAAAATAAAAAAAAACTGTTTTTTGTCTATTGCTCTATTAATACTGGACGCAGACAGATGATAGTAACCTTTAAGAAAAGAAAATTTTTAACACATTTGGATTTTTTTGTAAGGTACTCGTACAATAAGATATAATGGAGATAGTTAGAAAATAAAAATTGAATCAAAAGTTATCAAAATTTAATTTGTATAATGTTTATTTTTATTTTATTCGTATTGACAAGGAGCCAAAACCAAATATTGCACTACTGACATGTATTTTAGTTCTATGTGTTATAAGGGTGCAAGTGACAATGATAATACTTCAATATCTTTTTTTTCGTAAATATTGTAAAACCTTTTTTTCTTTAAAGGACATAATATATGTTTGTGCTTTAGGTTTAAAAGAATGATCATTAATTACATTAATTTAAAATTTAATTACATTAATAGTCATTAATGTAAAAAGGTTTCACTCAATAGGGCGATCGTACACTGACCAATAAATACCCTTACAGCGCAACACCAAATCCACAAGACCTTTCAAATCGAACAAAGTTCGATTGATTCAAAGTTCCTTAAAACAGCTTGGATCTAGACAATCTAAGCAACATGATGGTGGATTTTGCAACGAAATCATCTTTTGATCTAAGACTGAAATGCTGAGGTAGATTGAGTGTTTTTATCGACATTTATACTCCTCTTAAGCACCTAATGAAAGGAAGGTTATAGATTCCAAGCCCAAGCAATCTCTGCGCTTAAACAAAAGGATGGCGCCGATCTCATGTGTGGGAGAGAGAGAAAATTTGCTGTCTCGTTCCGATTTATGACCTACGTTGCAGCTAGAAAATAATCTTACAACCGTAGGCCATTGCTTAGAAAAATTACTCACATATGTATCTTAAATATTTAATTTGGTAATTTATAATGTTTTACAAAAGACTGTTAAATTTTTTATGGAGGTAGGTAGTGGGGTAGTGGGTCTTTTGGCAGACTCCAAGTTTTTATGAGACGCAGCGCACTTAATTGTGAATCGTTTGACAAAAAACTAGAATTTTATTTTATCCCGGTTTTTTATATTTAAATAACATAAATCTATCTAATAATTGATTTGCAAATGGCAAGTTTATTTGTCTATTTTTTGTTGCCAAGCATCAAATATATTATATTCAATGCGTAACAAAAGCAGTGATAATAATTTTGATAATAATCCATGACTGGACTGATTGACATTTGCCATAGTGATTGAGTTGACGTTATAAGCCACCACGCACTAAAAATATGACGTTACTAAGATAGGGTAGCCAGTATACTTAAAAAATTGTTTAATTATTAAACACGATTTAAATTAATCGGTAATGAATAAAAAAATCGAAGTATCTATACATGTTATACAAACTTTCAAAATATATATATTTCGTCCCTGCCGGAAACCGACTACCGCTTTTGAACAATATCCTTTAGTTAAAGTATGTTTTTATTATAAGCAATTTCTGGCTAATTGTAAAAATATGATTAGAAATCATTTTTTTATAAAATATAATATGAAAATATTACATTTGTATTTTATTTTATGAATATTTAGAATACATAATAATTGTGCTTCAATAGTTAATGTGAGTGATATAAAAACTGTATGTATAATTTAGTTAAGATATCTGATAAAAAAACATTTCTATTTAAAAGTAAAATAACAAAATCTGTGATTTGATTATTATATTCTATGGTTTGTTGCTGATGATTGATGTTTCGCATTTTATAAATATGTTGATTTTAAATACTTACATTTACAACCTTTGTGCTTTTATTTATTTTATCAATATTTAGAATATATAATAGTTGTGCTTAATCTGTGTGATATAACAAACCATATTTATAATTAAGTTGAGCTATTTGATAAAAAATAATTTCTATTGGCTTTAAAAGTAAAGTAAAAAATCCGTGATTTGATTATTATATTTTATGTAAATATTTATATTGGTTGTTACTGATGGAGAGTTTTGAATTTTATAAAAATGTTGATTAAATACTTAGATTTATAACCTTTGTGTTTTTATGTCTTTTACAATGTTACTTTACTACACGACTGTACTTTACCGTTCCAAAAGAATTAGCCAAATAGTTAAGAGCTCCAATAGCTCCCATAGTGTTGTTAAGTACGTCTTTGAGGGTCCAATGGGCACCATGTTCTTGATAGGAGGTCGAACGGGCACTTTTTTGTAGGTAAGGTCCAATTAGGAGGGTCCAATGGGTACTAGACCGTAAAAGTAAAATGTTTATTTCTATATAAATATACTTATACATGTATTCTATCCGTTACCCTAGTATCCCATAACACAAGTAGGGACACGATATCGAATAGAAAGTATCGATACTGTACTCATGAGTAGTATCGGTAAAAAAGTATCGTACTCGTAAAAGTATCGAAACAAAAGTATCGATACTTCAAAGTATCGAGTACATTTCATAGGGTCTTATCGGAGCCTCTGTGGCCTGATGAGCAAAAATTGAAAGTTGTTAAAATTGAAAGAAAAACAATCGAATTTTATTATAGTACGAATAATCAAAAACAAAAAAGGACATGTAAATTCACAAAATGCTATATTATATAATAAAAAGAAAACAGCTGTGATTTCTGACACTAAAAAAGTGTTCATTAATATTACATTCATAATTAAAATGTTATTTAAAAAGAAAGAAATCTTAAACAATTTAGAAGTATGAAAGTTTTCAGATTTGTTTCAAATTAAACTTACTTTTCTTGAATTTTAATCATTATGAAACATTATACCCACTTATGTTAATTTGAATCTGACACGTAGTTAACGGTTGCCGTTGAGGTTACGTCCGTCTTTTTTTCAGGTGGTTTCAAATAGATATACACAGCACAGACAGAATAATAGTGTTACACTTGAATAAATCAAATACAGTCAAGCGAAAAACACAATAAACGGCGAATCAATCACAGTTCCTAACAATATGGTCGCTAAATAAATAACTATGAAACAAAACAAAGCGCAAAATAAACACAGTCACAGATTGGAAAGAATTTGAATATGTCAGTTACTGACTTTATAACAACGCAATAGGGCATTTGACAGTATTAAAAATAAAGTGCCAAAATAACGAAAAAGATATTAGTTTTCTTATCTATTGTCACGTAACTCAAAACGCTTGGGATTGGCGGAGCCTAAAATGACGTCACAAGCAAGTAAACTTCCGGTCAAAGTGACATTACATTGTATCGTTTGACGTTTTAATAACAGTCATGTGACGTCACTCACTAGTAAGACGCCATATTGTCCAGAGAAACGTTTTCGCGGCAACTTGAAAAGGGAGTTTTTGATTTGGTTATTTTTACTGAAATACACGACAGAATGATGAATATCCACTTTTTACGGACTCCATAAACATTAGTCAATAACGTGAGATCGTTGCCTAAAACTTATCAAATACCCTATGGAACGTTTTAGAAGGTTTGCTATGATTTAACAAGATGGCGTTGCCATCAATATGATGCGCTTATTCAAATTTTTAAAGGTTTCGATACTTGCCAGAAAGTACTCATTTAGTAAAAGTATCGAAAACAAAGTATCGAGTACAAAAGTATCGGTATCGAAAGGAAAAGTACTCGATACCACAAAGTATCGATACTTTTTCGTGTCCCTAAACACAAGCCTTACAGCGCTTACTTTGGGGCTAGGCTAATTGGTGTGAGTGTTGGAAATATTTATTTATTATTTAAAGACAACATCTTGAGACTATTTATAATATCGTATCATACCAATCCACGTAAAAAAAAATTTGACAGGTATGGCACCTAATTCTAAAAGTGTGGTAAATTTTATTTTTACTGAAGTAAATTAAATCGCCAGTGCTAAACCTTGGTTGCATGGAGGATGAGGAATCAAATTCGTAGCTTCGACATTTTCAGAGAGTTGATGGTTCTTACAGCCTATCAGTAATCAAGTAATTTTCGAAAGTAATTCCATAGTAACTTTGCACGTTAAAAATCGTAAGAGCAAGTTATACTTACTTGCCCGTAGGCAATCGGCCGTAGCCGATTGTCATAAAACCCCGGCAACTGCCGTCGGGAAGAAGTTGATATTGAAAAAGTTTTCAACTGGATTTTCAAACTCTTAGGTCCGGCTTAGGTATTGAAATTAGTGGCGTGCTAGAGAAATGATTATGAGCCCTTTTACAAAATTGCGACGCTGCCGTACTGATCGGCGCGTAGGTAGATTTGCACTAGTATATATTATTGCATTTTACGGGTGATGTTTCGAGTCTTATAAAATAATTATTAATGAACTAATTATAAACATATATACATAATTCAGTAGTTCAATGATGGCAGATTAGTTTTATGAAAGTTTTTGATAGTAATTCTATTTAATTCAATATCAAAATACGAGGTAAACCTGCACTATTTTTTGAGAAAACTCACGGAGGTTAGATGTTTTTTTTGATAATTAATGAGATGGAAAATCGAAATTCTAATATATTATGTTACAACAAAAACATATTTCTGATGTCGTTGTAATTAATTTGATCTAATTTATTGAATATTGTTGAGAGATTGAGGCGTTTGAAGTTGTGCATATTATCGTTTTTTCCTAGTATTTGCAAATATTCTACATTAACTTACAATAGGAAGAATAAATGTACTGTTTACTTCTATTGGGAATAGTCAACATCGTTTCTAAGGGGGTAAACAAGGCGCTCAAAAATTTTTTGCAAAAAATGTGAAAGGACTTAAACGCAGTGGCTGAAAGGTATTAGGTTTGTTTGATAAAGAAGACAAGTATCCTAAGAAATACAAGAGGAAATTTGACCCACCCATTAAGGCGAGGAGCTCGATGGTGCAGGTGGTTAGCGCTTTCGGCTGCGATCGTTGAAGTTAAGCAACTTTCACAGTGGTCGGTCATTGGATGAGTGACCAAAAATCTTCTATCTCGAGTTCCTCCGTGCTTCGGAAGGCACGTTAAGCCGTTGGTCCCGGCTGCATCTGCAGTCGATAACACAATCTCCATTCCATCCATAGGGAAGGCCAGTGCCGCTGCAATGGGGACATTAATAGGTTGATGATAATGATGATGATTAAGGTCTCTGTAGCATATAAGTTTAAAGTGTGTATAAAAACATGTCTCCTTATGAAAGGTTACTATGCTGTTAAAGATTTCATAAATGATAAGTCACCTTGGGCTCAATATAATAGACTAAGTCTTTTTACTTTGCTAATTTGGTTGAAAATTGTTTAATCGCCACTTCTGAATTTAAAAAAAAGGTAAATTTAAAAAATCAAAAAACCCGACTGCTTAGTCATTCTTCAAATAAAAACTGAAAAGAAAAAAACAAGTCCAGTAGTCTATAATTCTGTTAATAAGGAACAAAGCTACTTTAACAGTCGGGACCCATTAGATATTCAAGAATACATAATATTTTTCAACAGTGGGTCCCGACTGTTAAAGTAGCTTTGTTCCTTATTAACAGAATTATAGACTACTGGACTTGTTTTTTTCTTTTCAGTTTTTATTTGAAGAATGACTAAGCAGTCGGGTTTTTTGATTTTTTAAATTTACCTTTTTTATTTCACACTTTTTAGTTAGTATTTTAAGACGGTATATACCGTAGTCTTGTTACTTCAGTAAGGGAATTAATATCGCGGGAATTATTAAGTACCTTGCATCGGTCTAAAAGATTGATTTATTAAGACATATAAAGACTTTACCAGCGGGTTCAAGGCTACAGATGGGCCTCAATTTTCGCAAAAATGTGTGAAGTTAAATCAAGTTGTTACATAACTATCTCTAATGTATGTAAATTTTATAGTAAACTAGCACTTACTCAAAAAGTCATCTTTTGTTTTTAATAGTTTGTAATAGTTTTTAATAGTTTAGCAGTAAATATAAAATTCATTTATATTCGTCGACTATTTAAAATTGGCAGTGGCTGCATTGTTATGTCAATGCCGGACGTCTAAGATTGTGATATACACAAATTCAGTGTCAGTCCCTAGTCTCATAATTTGATATACCTACATAATTCACAGAAACCCAATATGTAGTTGCCAGAAGTTAACTTCAAATGTTTTTAATCACCCTATATACAATACCAATCAATGACGTTTATGTCGCAGGTTGAAGAAAGAAGTAATTCCCGTCTGTTGTTTTGGACAATGGTGGCAACTGCCTTAGATCACTAAATTAAATAATTATGCAATCACCAAAGCAAAGTTTATAATATCTGGTTAAACTAAAGGCTCATAATAAAATTTTCATAACGTTAGGTAGAGCACCATAGCAATCTCATTTATTATCAATTTATAGTTCTCTTTGTAGTTTTCTTTTAAAGCGTTCACATTTAACAGGGTAACTTTGTGTTCGACCCTTTTTTATTGGTAGTGTAAAGCTCGAATGAAGAGTACTCCCAGTAGTGCAATCATGGCAATTGTTTTCCAAATTTTTTTTTGTTATAAAAATACCGAATAACGTATCACTGTTAAGCACAAATGCTAAGTAACTTTTACAAATATAATCAAATAAACCTATTGCTTACTTTATTTTTAAATCTTTTTCATCAATTAAATACTTATCTTATCCTAACTATCTATACTAATATTATAAAGAGGCAAGATTTGTATGTTTGTAACAAATAATCTGTCAAACTACTGAACCGGTTTCAAATATTAATTCATCATAAGGTAGCTACATTATTTATTATAACATTTTTCTTTATTTAAATACATTTTGTCCGTGTGACATAGGCTATATTTTATCCCGATAAATAAATTTCACCCGTACAATGCCTGGGTGGATCACTATTAAGTATAATATAATATTATAGATGCGAAAGTGAGTTTGTTTGTTGCGCTTCCGTGCCCTAATAGCTAAATCGAATATAATGAATTCCCATAAAGAAGTAGATGGGAACTTGGTTCTTAGCTACAACATCGCAATACTTATAGGCGTAGGGTGATGAAAGAGGTGATTTACCTATAAAAATCTACATTATTTACTTTGAATTTTGCAGAATTATTACAAAACCAATATTATCGCGAGCTGATAATTAAATACAGGGATTTCAATAAGTATGTACTTACTAGCGAAAAATGGGTTATTTGTCATTATCTATTCTATACTTATAATAAATCTGTAGAGATGTCAATTCTGTACATGAAATATATGTTTAAAATAACTATCAGGGGGTGATTAGTGATCGATACTGATGCCAAAAATGCAATCAGTAAAATTTTTGTCTGTCTGTCTGTCTGTCTGTGTGTATGTTCCTTATAGAAACAAAAACTACTCGACGGATTTTAACGAAACTTGGTACAATTATTCTTCATACTCCTGGGCAGGTTATAGTATACTTTTCATCACGCTACCATCAATAGCAGCAGAGTAGTGAAGGGAAATGTTGGGAAAACGGGAGAAGTTACTCCATTTTTTAAGCTTCCGTCGCGGGTGCAGCCTTAATGGTTAAAGTTACAAAGAAATCATGTATTACGGAAATATTCTACATAAAATTGTCTAAAAAATATCCCGCAACAGCATATGTCTATCTTTTATGGTTGACTCACAATAACACGTGTAATCTATACTTATAATAAATCTGTAGAGATGTCAATTCTGTACATGAAATATATGTTTAAAATAACTATCAGGGGGTGATTAGTGATCGATACTGATGCCAAAAATGCAATCAGTAAAATTTTTGTCTGTCTGTCTGTCTGTCTGTCTGTGTGTATGTTCCTTATAGAAACAAAAACTACTCGACGGATTTTAACGAAACTTGGTACAATTATTCCTCATACTCCTGGGCAGGTTATAGTATACTTTTCATCACGCTACCATCAATAGCAGCAGAGTAGTGAAGGGAAATGTTGGGAAAACGGGAGAAGTTACTCCATTTTTTAAGCTTCCGTCGCGGGTGCAGCCTTAATGGTTAAAGTTACAAAGAAATCATGTATTACGGAAATATTCTACATAAAATTGTCTAAAAAATATCCCGCAACAGCATATGTCTATCTTTTATGGTTGACTCACAATAACACGTGTAACTCCCGATAGCTGAGCAGTTCGGAGCATTCTGATCATATTTGTTTACTCTTATGTTTATAAATACTCTGACTCATCCCTAATTTAACATAATTCACCAAACTTATACATGAAATAAGCCATCGCGCCGTCGCACGTGAATACTGAATCATGCTATAAGGATCATTTTTGTGTAACGGTTGCCGCGCTCGACACGGGTCGCGGCGGCGCGGCGGTAGGGTATCAAAAGGCGGGAGGTCCGAGAGCGAGCTGTCTAAATATGTTTTCTGCGTCGCTCCCCGCCCTGGGGGACGATCACTTCCGATGAAGCCTTAAAGGCCTTCCCGGCCAGAGGCAGCCCCTACGTACGTACGTGTTTTTTAGTCAGTACGAGTCTGACATAACCTTGCAGCCGGCTGTAGGGTATTCATGAGGATTTCACAACTGCTCCCCTGCCTAGGAGGAAACAAAAAAAATAAAAAAAAGAGAGCGAGCGAGCTTCAATATTTGGCTGTTGATGCGTTCAGAGCGCTCGACCTTATTGACAGACAATAATTGATATTGTGAAACCGTGCTTATCAGCGCGACTTTTAGTCTCTAAATAGTTTTTTTGAATTTATTTTGTTGTTATTTTGTAAAATAGGTATTAGTTGTTTTGGTAGTGTTTAAATATTCGTTCAAATTAAAAATTATTAAATTACTTTTATTAATTAAAGTAGTTATAAGTATTTATTTTTAAGCGAAGTAGGTATAGGTAGATAGTATTGCACAGGCGTTTCAGCTTTATTTTCATTTCTTTTTTGTTGTGAGTAGTATATATTTCTGGTTATAATTCTATATGAATATTTTAGTTTAAATAGTCACTTAGATTTTAAGTGTAAGGTAGCTAAAGTTAGGACCACGTATTAGTTGTTTTGGTAGTGTTTAAATATTCGTTCAAAGTGTAATTTAATCATATGGGATGAATGTACGATGGCCCATCGAAAAGCAGTAGAAGCGGTAGACAGAACTTTAAGGGATATAAGACAAAATGATCGACCAATGGGCCGTATCACAGTTTTATTTTGAGGTGATTTCCGATAAACCTTACCGGTAATACCACGGGGAACCCGAGCTGATGAGGTTAGGGCTTGCCTGAAAAGCTCTTATTTGTGGCGTGATATACAATCGGTGCATTTGACTATAAACATGCGAGTGAGAACTGTAGATAACCCGGATGATCGTGAATTTTCTAATATATTATTAAAGATAATACCTTCACCAAAGATACCTATCCACTGCTACACCAAGGAAAACTTATTCTGACGCCTGAGTTATGTTGTATAGTGCAATCCCAACAACATTTTATATTGTCAGTTTACGGTGACGCAATAAATATATTAAATAAGGACAATTCTTGGCTTTGCGAAAGGTCCATTTTAACTCCTCGCAATGACCAGGCATCTGAGATTAATAATAAAATACTGTCGAATATACAGGGGGAAAGCAAAATTTATAGTTCAATAAATAGAATGGCCGATGAACAAGAAGCCACTAATTACCCGATAGAATTTTTAAATTCTTTAAATATGCCCGTGCTTCCTTCTCATGAAATTTGTTTAAAAATTGGCATTCCGATTATTCTGCTCCGAAATTTAAGACCACCACAACTTTGCAATGGAACTCGGCTTAAAGTAACCCAGTTGCAACAAAATGTAATCGAGGCTCAAATTTCAATAGGTTGCGGTGCAGGAGAAACCATCTTTATTCCCAGAATTCCCATGATACCAAATAATTTTCCATACCAATTTAAAAGAACGCAATTCCCAGTATCGGTGTGTTATGCAATGACAATAAATAAGGCTCAAGGGCAGACTTTTCGTGTTGCTATAGTAGATCTCGGTGTCAGTTGTTTTTCACATGGTCAGTTATATGTCGCTCTTTCCCGGGTTAGCAGTTCTAGAAATCTTTATGTTCACGCGCCGGACGGGTCAACTTTCAACGTAGTTTACCCGGAAGCTTTGCGCTGAAGTATTTTCATTCTATATGTACTTAAGCCTCATGTGAAAGTGATCTAAACAATATTACCAACACATTAACATAATAACATACAAGGAGTTACACACTGATGATCCCCGAGATCATCAGTGTGTAACTATGCACAGTGATAATAATAATATTCTGCGGTTCCTTATTGCAATATTTTTAACAGTATTGTGGATTGACATATTATATTTCCCTACTAAAATACGAAAGTTAATCTGTCTATCACATCAAAACCACGGAACCCTGAGGAAGGACATATGCTACTTTTTTACGAAAAACGACGAAAACGCGGACGAAGTCGCAGGCTAAAGCTAGTCTATACTTATAATAAATCTGTAGAGGGGTCAATTCTGTACATGAAATATATTTTCAAAATAACTATCAGGGGGTGATTAGTGATCAATACTGATGCCAAAAATGCAATCAGTAAAATTTTTGTCTGTCTGTCTGTCTGTCTGTGTGTATGTTCCTTATAGAAACAAAAACCTACTCGACGGATTTTAACGAAACTTGGTACAATTATTCTTCATACTCTTGGGCAGGTTATAGTATACTTTTCATCACACTACAATCAATAGGGCCAGAGTAATGAAGGGAAATAAATGTTGGGAAAACGGGAGAAGTTACTCCATTTTTTAAGCTTCCGTCGCGTGCGCAGCCTTAATGGTTAAAGTTACATAGAAATTATGTATGACGGAAATATTCTACATAAAATTTTCTAAAAAATATCCCGCAACAGCATATGTCTATCTTTTATGGTTGACTTACAATAACACGTGTAACTCCTGATAGCTTAGCAGTTCGGAGCATTCTGATTATATTTGTTTACTCTTACGTTTATAATACTGTCACTCATCCCTAATTTAAAAAAGTTAACATTATTACCTATTCAATAAAAAAAGAATCATAGAAATCGGTATAGAAACACCAAACTTATACATGAAATAAGCCATCGCGCCGCCCGTCGCACGTGAATACTGAATCATGCTATATGGATTTATTTTTGTGTAACGGATAAGACAAAATGATCGACCAATGGGCGGTATCACAGTTTTATTTTGTGGTGATTTCCGACAAACCTTACCGGTAATACCACGGGGAACCCGAGCTGATGAGGTTAGGGCTTGCCTGAAAAGCTCTTATTTGTGGCGTGATATACAATCGGTGCATTTGACTATAAACATGCGAGTGAGAACTGGAGATAACCCGGATGATCGTGAATTTTCTGATATATTATTAAGGATTGGTGAAGGTACCACTGCTACACCAAGGAAAACTTATTCTGACGCCTGAATTATGTTGTATAGTGCAATCCCAACAACATCTCATATCGTCAGTTTACGGTGACGTAACAAATATCTATATATATAAAACTCAAAGGTGACTGACTGCCATAGTGATCTATCAACGCACAGCCCAAACCACTGGACGGATCGGGCTGAAATTTGGCATGCATGTAGATGTTATGACGTGGGCATCCGCTAAGAAAGAATTTTGATCAATTCCACCCCCAAGAGGATAAAATAGTTAATGAAAGTTTGTATGAAATTTTAAACCGATCGGGCTGACACTTTGCATGCAGGTATAAGAAGAATCATAGATGAATGTCATTGTGTATAATACAAGCCTGAGAACAAAAACTGTAGTCTACACTTCAGCTCTACACCGAACGTTAAAAAAAATGAAAAACAGCAAAATTCTGAGTTTTTCATTAAAATTCAATAATCATAAATACCTATTATGATAATATATTTTTCATCATTTAATAAGAAGGAACTGTATAACAGTTTTAATGTTAATACTTCGTATAGGATCAGATACTGCGAATACCCCATTTTTTTTCTTTTACATAGTACACCGCGCTATCACTTAGTCATCGTTGTAACTTTTTAAATATTTGTCGAAATGACATAGTGTAAGAAGCAAAGTTTATCGTCTTTAAATATCAAAAGCGATTAAAGTATTTGTTTTGATAAAAAATGATTTGTTAATACAAAATGTGCATTTTGGAAATAGATATCAAATAATATTTTAGTTTTGATTCACTATTTTAGCTGTAATGACTTACACATTAAAAATAGATATATGGTGTCACGGACTTTTTTTTAGAACTATTTAAGAGATACATTTTCACTCTACATTACATTCATGTAACTTTTATTGTTTTTGCAGTACAGGCCAAAATGGCTCGCAGATGGGACATTTTTTTCCGTCTTATGTGACACTTATTGCTATATATTGGCCAATTCACTCAATAACTTCATAAATTATTATATATATGTAATTATCATATATGAGCTATATTACTGTTCAGTTTCATTAAAATCCATTCAGTATTTTTTAGGTGAAAGAGTAACAAAGATCCATACAAATGTAAGATTTGAAATTATAAGCGTGTGGTTAATATACAACTTTAAAGCGTTGTAAATCCTAAACAATCATATAAAATGCAAAATGGTGTTAGAAACCTAAATATGATTTTTGATTATCTAGACAGTGATACCCCACTCGACATATTTTGTCAACTTTTTTTTTTTACTTCGTCACAATATGGCGCCTAATTTTGCCCATATTAAATTTTGATTACTATCATATCTTTAGTAGCACTCCCATGATTGAGACGAATCGATTGATGTATGAATCATCAAAATCGGTCCAGGCGTTTGGTCTCTAGTGTGCCACAAAGGAACAAACATACATATATAGACTGTTAAACACATAACCCTGTCTGCGCGTCGCGCTTCGCGCTCTTGCATTGCGCAGCCGGGTAATTAGTAGCACTCCCATGATTGAGACGAATCGATTGATGTATGAATCATCAAAATCGGTCCAGGCGTTTGGTCTCTAGTGTGCCACAAAGGAACAAACATACATATATAGACTGTTAAACACATAACCCTGTCTGCGCGTCGCGCTTCGCGCTCTTGCATTGCGCAGATGGGTAAAAATAGTACCTAGCTATACTTTTGTTAATTAATAATATTAATGTGATGGAAGTTGACATCAACACATGTATTCAATTTTTGATGTCATCTTTCAATTGACGACTCTGTATGAAACAAAACAGGGAGAAAAAAATAGCTCTTTCTGAGTTTCTTGCCGGTTCTTCTAGGTACAAGGTCTCCCGCCGTAGATTTACGAACCGATGGCGTAGCGTTTGACTTTCACAAGAGCTTGTAACAGCCTAGACTGAATAAATGAGTCCACCCTGATCGTGGAAAGCACAAATTCGAGTCCTGTCTAAAACCTGGATCGTGTAGTTTTTTTTAGTTCAAAATTTTCTTTAGTTTTATGAATTAAGTAGATTTAATGCCTGTTATAAATTTAAATGCAGAATCAACAAATTGCTCTACGTCCGTTGATGTTAAATATGTTTTGTGAGTAGTCATTGCTCTGTTTGCCAACCACACTGAATGTAGGTAGGTACAGTATAATTTTATCGAAGTCATTAAAACTTAGGTAATTATGTCATTAGGCTTAATATATTAAGTTTAGTATAATTATTATACGTATGGACGTCATGGGTCAAGCCCTATTAAAAATAATCTCATCTTAAGTTAGCTTTATTTTGATTTAAACATAGGCAGCAGTAAGTAATGATATAACCGGTCAAATGCGAGATGGACTCGGACTCACGCACAAAGACTTCCTATAGGATAGAATAATGAGGTCAGATATATAGGGAATATACCTAGGTCATAAATTCTGTCACATCTTTAATATAAAAAAAATAAATGTGTGCGTGTACTAGTGTACACAGGTAAGAAGTGAAACTTCTTTATGGCCTTATTTTTTTTCGAAAAATGATCTACATGCAACTTTCCAGAAATATGTATATAGGCGTGCGCTAAGATTTTTCAAAAACTCACCCACTAAAGGGGTATAACTACACCTTACCTTACCTTACCTTACCTTACCTTACCTTACCTTACCTTACCTTACCTTACCTTACCTTACCTTACCTTACCTTACCTTACCTTACCTTACCTTGTGTGAAACACGAATACTTGCTGTCGATACTTTTTTTTTTTAAAAAGTTGACAGAAAGCAATTGTTCGGCGCGTAACCAAAAAAATGTGACGGTAAATTTTTTTCCAACGCCGATAAAGAAGTTTCACTTCAATAATTGAAACAAGTTTATTCACTATGTAACTATTTATATACCAAAACGAACTTAACAAAACATAGATTCTTATGATGATAAAGTTTATTCAAAATGACCTCCGTGATTTTGAATACAGGCCTTCAATCTGCGCGGCCAGTCGTCTATCGCAGCACGAACGAGGTCCATGTCAATAAACTTTTTTGTGGCCAGCATTCTAAAAGAAAAGTTTTTACTGTGTGACAATACTTATGACCTGACTGTGTAATATGTGATTATTGACCAAAAACGACAAGTGCAAAGACGACGAAGATTGACATAGTTAATTCTTTTAGTATAGTGTCGCCGCACACGGGCCACTGACCATAACCACAAAACGCCGCCACCGGCATATTTTTTGTAGTTTTCATACATTTTATATGGACTCGACACACTCGGTACGCCGGTGGTCGCCACACGCTACAAATCGTCGTTACTCGCTTCTTGTGGCCCGCACCGGCCGCTTAATGCGCCGATACAAAACGCCGCCACACGTCACTCGCGCGATTCCCCACCCCTCTCTCCCTTACCTTAGTCGGCCGCTGTCGCGCGCTTCAGCAGCTGAAGTTCAGCCACTTTAGTAGCCGCTTCTAGCTTCTCGTGGCAGCGTTTGTGGCTGTGGCGTGTGGCCTGTGTGCGGCGACACTTAAGTATATAGTAGTTATTTAAGTTAAGTTGTTATTTTATTTATAGTATCACATTATATGGAAAATAAAATAACAAGAACTTAAAAACTACCTAATGAATAAAATTTAAATACAAATTACCTTAACCTACTTATACATAATGTCAAATTATGATTTTATTTATTTTTTAATCATTTAACTGCTAGATGTTTAAACCTAAAGAAAAGTTTACTAGAAAAAAATCCACGCGGACCGGGCAGCGGACGGGACTCGAACGCTGCAAGGCAGCGCATTGTGGGTTACCTACAATGCGAAGAGATGGCGCTGCCTTGCAGCTTAAGGCTAGGAAAATTTCGACGCGGCTAATAGGGCCGTGGTAGCATAATGGTCAGTGCATTCGCCCGGATAGCGAAGGATGCGGGTTCGAGTCCCGTCCGCTGCCTGGTCCGCGTGGATTTTTTTCTAGTAAACTTTTCTTTATAATGTCAAATTTACAATTTCAATGGAAAAGAAGTCACCCGCGTCGCCAGCGTTGGAGCAGGAGCAGCGCCGCCGTCAGAATGGTGCCCAATAGACTAGCAGCATTGCCACGTTGAATTGACCAAGATAGCTGCCAGCCTTTAAGTCACTTCGGTGAGTCTCTTTGATAATTCCCTAAATAAGGAACGAGCGCTTGGACCCCATGGGCCCATAGTCTCAACACCAAATGGCACAAATATCTATTATCTATTAGACGAGTCCGTCTGTCCGTGGTGCTGTTTCAGCGGCCAAACCGTAAGAGATAGATAAAGAGAATATTTAAGTTATAAGTTAAGAATAGTCTGATAAGACTACAAACCGGATTTGAGTAACGTAGCACTTCCGGTTTTCGAGAAATCAGGTTTTGGTGAACATTTGGTTCACTGGTTTGCTAGTATATAAGTATAGTTATTTTAAGCATAGAACTATACTACTATAATGGAAATCTGACCCGTCCGTTATGGTATCGGTAGGACAACTGTCAGTGCATTTACCCGGTAACAGAAGGATGCCAGTTCGATTCCAGTCCCGTACCTGGTGCGCCGAGTTATTCTAGACCAAGTAAACATTTGGGATCCCGGGATCCTTTAAAAGATGTGTGATGAAGCAATATGCAGGCCGGCAAGGTGAGGATGGCTGGTGTGGCAGAACTGAACCGTCATATATGTAATGAAATGAAATGAATGAAATGAAAAGTCATTTATTCAGTCTAGGCTGTTACAAGCACTTGTGAATGTCAAGAAGCTACGCCATCGGTTCGCAAAACTACGGCGGGAGACCTTGTACTGAGAAGAACCGGCAGGAAACTCATCAAGGGCTGCTTTTTTCTCCCTGTATTGATATATACTGAGTCGTCAGGTATAACATCAGGTAGGGTGGAGTCATTTGTCGAAACAATTTATATTAAAAAGAAAAACTTTAGATATAACAACCTAGCAGTCTACTTAATGGTTAAATATAGGTAATAAAAAAATAAGTTCATCTAAAAAGAATTTCTTTTCATTTCTATTGGAAAAAGCAATCAAAGAGAACTTTTGTGGAACTTCAACATCTTACTGAGCGTATTAAATAACAGAAAGGGAGACGTTTCTCGATTCGATTTAACGTAATACATTATGAATGCAAAGGCAGCGATGTTTATTGGGTGAAAATACGACATTTTCCATGTATCTTTTCTTGAATTTATTTCTATGCTGTTTGATTCGTCTGTGGCAATAGCAAAGACTAAAATAAAAGATCACGGAGAAACTCAGTAATGTGTATGTGTAAATTACATTATGTTAGGATTCGATTCTGGTGTGATTCTCTAAACTTAAAACTAAATTTAACACCAGGCCTTCCTTCTCATTCTGTATAGAGAACGACAAGGTTACACTGGTGTCAATTCTGACACGATTCTCTAAACCTAAACTTAAATTTGACAACAGTGTATCCTTGTCATTCTCTATACGGAATGAAAAGGAGAGATTGATGTTAAATTTAGTTTTAAGTTTAGAGAATCACGCCAGAATCGACACCAATGTTGTCAAATTTAAGTTTAGGTTTGGAGAATTATGCCAGAATCGACACCAATATCATTGGTTAATTGGAATAAAGATCTCCACTGGTAAGCTTAGAGCAAGGGATTGGGTGCAAATGGCTCGAGCTGCACATTCTTCTGCAGTATTAGCTTATTTGTAATTGCGACCTGACTTCACTGGAGTGGGATAGTTTGTTGGACCTTGTATATAAAAAAAGCATGTGCGTCTCGGGACGCATAACAGAAGTGATAACTTGAACCACGGTAATATTATCTATACAGTATTGTGACTCGGCCCTGTCCTTGAAATAACTGCCTACGGCCGAGCGGGGCGTACACACGCGGTAGGGCTGCCCGCCTACAGTATTTTAATTTCATCTACATAATTGAGTTTCTTTCTAGTTTTGTGTCTGTAAATATTTTATTTCATATGTAAAAAAATATTGTGAAGGAATTAGGAAGTGTTACATAAAATACATGTTATTTTAAGTGTAATATTTAATAAAAAAAATATAGATTTGAGACAGAAAAAAATTTACGCCTCGACTGAGATGTACGAAAGCTAAATAAATAATAATATATTAAATTTAATAGTATGATAAATACGCATCCGTATAAAAAGTTTAATTATTGAAGAGTTCAAGCAACCAAAAACAGCGCAATATCGACTATTGCTCTTTGCCATATTAAACTAAGTAGGTATCTACTTAATTCAATCAAATATTCACAATACAAACGTTGCACAGCTAACTGCTTAAAAAACAATTCACACCGTTCGGTCGTCGCCATAGAGTACATTGTTGCTGCGGCGCATTCGCGACTGGATGCCCACCGGGTGCCGCGCGAACTCGAATGGCGTAGGTATGACACGCTTTCCGACCGTTTGTATGAAGATGGAATACTGTATAGATAATATTACCGTGCTTGAACTATGTATTTTAAGCAGCGCTGCGAGATAGAGTGAGAGAGGAGGTGTCTGCCTACCGCTGCCGTATGCGTGAGAGGAAGGGAAGCCAGACGGACTGGTGCCGTAACGCGTTACGTAACGAAGCGGTTTACACTCCCACACGAAGTTATCACTTCAAAAACACGGTTGGAATGTTAGGTATAGTATGCCTATTTTTTATTGAGTTCTTTTGCACGTGTATGTCGCCGAGGTGTATCGTGATTTCCTTCCTTGTATCACACATAATACTTCCTTTGCGGTAGCTACTTAGCTACGTTCGCTATGGCAACGCGGGAGGGGGAGAGACACAACCTGTTTGTCCCTGTCCCTCGCCGCATTGTTGACTCTGACAAGCTTAGGATTTACGAACGAACGTTTGAAAAGCCGAAATAATAACAACTCAACTTCACTAACATTTTACGGGAAAATGCTTTCGGAAAATTAATAAAACCCATTTCATTTAAAGCCTGCTGCCCGCCGGGTAGCACCGCTGTGTTTTCCAGGTAGAATTTTCTCTAAATATTGTATACCTACCTGCCGAGCTTAATAATTTGTTAAGCAAAAATTGTACAGGACTCTATCACCACACTTTTTATTGATCACTATACTTATTCGGAGAGAATATTTTTGCTCTATGATCTTTTATTGTGGACTGACACATGTAGGTACACTCGTGTGGCTTGTCGTTATGGGATTAAGTGGTTTTTCAACCGAATAGAGAAACAACTAGCAAACCAGTGAACCAAATGTTCACCAAAAAAAAAAAAATTGTATTTAATTGATTGAGAACTTCGGAGATTTTGTGTGGTTTCGTTTGAAATAGAAATCACGTGATTTCTCGAAAACCGGAAGTGCTACGTTACTCACATCCGGTTTGTAGTCTTATCAGACTATTCTTAACTTATAACTTAAACATTCTCTATATCTATCTCTTACGGTTTGGCCGCTGAAACAGCACCACGGACGGACGGACGGACTTGTCTATTAGATAAGAGATACTTTTTTGTATGTTATTTATTCTATTTTGTGGTTATATCGACATGGCTCCCTTTTCCATTTCATAATTGATTGATTATATATAGATTTTTTGCCTTTATTCTGTACTCACAGAACAAAGAAAGCTTTGCTTACGTATCTTTGTCTATATATATAAAATTCAAAGGTGACTTGACTGCGATAGTGATCTATCAACGCACAGCCCAAACCACTGGACGGATCGGGCTGAAATTTGGCATGCAGGTAGATGTTATAACGTAGGCATCCGCTAAGAAAGGATTTTGATCAATTCTACCCCCAAGAGGATAAAATAGGGAATGAAAGTTTGTATGAAACTTTGTCAATTTTAAACCGATCGGGCTGAAACTTTGCATGCAGGTATAAGAAGAATCATAGATGAATGTCATTGTGTATAATACAAGCCTGAGAACAAAAACTGTAGTCTACACTTCAGTTCTACACCGAAGCGAGGGCGGGCAGCTAGTGTGAAGATAAAATTCACTTTAACCTTTCTACAAGCGCATTTAATTAAAGCAAATCACTTCAAAGGATTAGTGCAGACATGTGATCCAATATCCATCCAATTCGACATTTAATCTCGTCATGTCTGATGTTTCTGTTTATTTGTTCATACGAACCATGCTTTATATGGTGGCTATTTACGTAGGATTAATACACCATAAGGTTTCCAAATAACTCATCAAAGTGCTTCTTGTCATAGGATAGGTACACTAAGTAGCGGGTTTAATTAAAGTCAACCGTGGGCTCGGAGGGCGGATCAATCAGGCACGGTTCCCAACTTAGGGGTTTTGCCCCTAGATTTAGGGGCTAGAAGTGTTAAAACGGACTTCTTTAGGGGCTGGTTTTTTGGGGGGTTCTTTTTACGAAAATTGCAATTAAATCGAAAAACAAAGCGTATGTTTTCTTACAGTTTTGTGCGTAGAATGGAACGCACCACGATATGAAACGACTGAACTGACTGTGTCGGGGTTGTTTCCTAAGGCTGTATGGTCTAATCCTATCACCTATGGATGAAATAATAAAACAACAACATAACAATCGTGTTTTATTCCACCAATCAAAACAGCTAATTATGATTTAACAGCCTGTCAGCTCATTTTCTTTTGATTTTTCCTTCGGAAACTGTATTTATTCAATAAAATAATTTACTGTTACTAAATATGTAACGTTTTAATTTATGAGCAACGAATGAATTAAGGTAATAAGTAGGTACATATAAATTTTAAATTAGGGGATTTTAAAAAATACTTTGGGGAAAATTTTGGTAAGGGTTGGTTTTTGTAAAATTAAATTTAAATATTACCGAAAATAAAAAGCCACATCAGTCAGTGAGATGACAAGAGAATATATTTCAAACTTTCAAAAGTTGAGTTGACAATTAAAGTTTACGAACTATAGACATAGCATAGAAACTTATTTCTACAACACGCACCCTTAAACTTAATTAGTGCAAAGTGCAACATTTCATTAGCTGACTGTACTTTAAAACTATCGCTAACACAACATGTTTCCTTTTAACTTTAAATACAAAGCGACAAGTTATTGGTGCAAAATTCATGTTTAGGATATGGCAGGGACTTGGTACAAATATCAGCTATCATTTCATTTGTTGGCTTGTACAATATTTTGATATAATTATTTGCTACAGCGTCACGTACAAAGTGATAGCGTACTGAGACATGCTTTGTACGTTTATGGAATACAGGATTATAAGCTAGTTTATGGGCTGACTGATTATCATTAAATAATTCAATACTTTTATTATGATTGTAAATATTAACAGAATTTTGAATTTTTAAAAGTTCGTCTAAAAACTGTTTTAAAAACATAGCTTCTTTTGAAGCCTCGCTTAGTGCTATGTACTCCGCCTCTGTGGAGGACAAAGCTACACATGTTTGTTTTTGACAGCACCAGGATACAGTATTATTATTAACTTTAAAGATATATCCTGTGAAGGATTTGCAATCTACATCAGATGCCCAATCCGCGTCTGTATACCCCGTTATATTAAAAGTATTAATTAAAGAATCAGCTTTAAAAACTAATTTCATGTTTATTGTACCTTTTAAATATCGGAGCACACGTTTTGCTGCGACCCAGTGCTCTTCTGAATAACAGTTATTAAACTGACTCAGATAAGTAACACTATATGCTAAGTCAGGTCTACTCATTTGACATAAATACATTATTGAGCCAATTAGCTCCCTGTATGGATATTTGTCGTCACAAATTGTGTTACTAGGTGTAAGTTTTAAATTAGTTTCTAAGGGAGTCTTGACAGGTTTGCAGTCAGTCATCCCAAACTTATCTAAGACTCTAAAAATATATTGCTCTAGACTTAGAGACAGCTCGCGTTTGACTTTGTCATGTGTGATTTGAACACCCAAAGCATTATTAAGTTTCCCTAAATCTTTGATCTTAAATGCTTCTGACAATGCATTTTTAAGTGAAATAGCCATATTTTGGTCATTGTACATTATGAAAAAATCGTCGACATATAACGAAATAAACAAAATGCTCTCTCCCGCCCGTTTCACAAAAATGCATTGTTCAGTATTACACTGCCTATATTGAAGAGACAATAAAACGTCTTTTACCCTAGTAAACCATGCACGGGAAGATTGCTTAAGCCCGTAGATAACTTTTTTGAGCAAACATACTTTGGACTCCTCGCCTGGTTTTATAAATCCACTTGGCTGTGCCATGTAGATTTCCTCCGTCAATTCTCCGTTAAGAAACGCCGTTTGAACATCTAAGTGTTCAATATCAAAATTAAGTTGAACAGCAATAGAAAAAAGAACTCTTAACGAAGTGTACCGAACTACAGGAGAAAATACCTCAGAGTAATCCTCACCTTTACATTGTGTGTACCCCTTGGCAACAAGACGAGCGCGATAGCGCGAGATCTTACCTTCAGCGTCTCGTTTGATTTTAAAAATCCATTTGTTCTGTACAATATTTTTGTTCGGCGGTCGATCGACTAATACCCACGTTTCGTGTTGATGGAAAGCATCCAATTCGGCTTGCATAGCCTCTTTCCATTGCTTAGCATCAGGCGAGCTGAGAGCTTCTTTCAACGTCGTAGGTTCTAGGTGATCGCCACAAAAATTTATAATTGAATCACCATACCTCAATGGTTTGTGATGCTGCCTTGCAGGATATCTTCTATGAACTTCCTCCTCAGTAGGACTATCCGTGGTTGATTCGATTAGAGTTGAACTTCCAGTACCTCTATTATTACTGCTGAGCACAGTAGTACCTGGATCTCCAGCACCATCAACATTATCCAGGGGTGCCATTCCGGAACTCTCATTCTCAACAGTTATACTTTCCGTGTCCTCTAAATAAGGGAAAGATAATATTTGCTCATGAGTTGAAGAGTCATGGGGGACTTCAACGCAAGGCTGGGCAAACGTGGCGATGATGAGTTGAAAGTGGGGCAATTTGGAGTTGGAATCCGGAACTTCCGAGGTCAAATGCTAGCCGATTACATGGAGAAGGAGGGACTCTTTATGATGAACTCCTTCTTCAGAAAACGGCTGCATCGAAAATGGACCTGGAAAAGTCCGGATGGCGTGACAAAAAATGAGATTGACTTCATCATGTCGACTAAGACTCGGATATTCAATGATGTCTCAGTGATCAATTCGTTCAATACGGGAAGCGATCACCGAATGGTAAGAGGCACATTGAATCTAAATGTCAAAGCCGAAAGGAATCGACTGATGAAGTCCACGCTCCGTCCTGAAGCCATCCAGATCCAAAACCCCGAGCGCTTTCAACTCGAACTGCAAAATCGCTTCGATTGCCTAGAGAGCTGCGTAGACGTGGACAATTATAATGACAGGTTTGTTGAAGCTGTCCTTACGGTGGGCTCGAAGTTCTGCAAGCCCATCCGTACCAAAAAACGTAGCAAGATCACGGAGCCGACTCTCAAGCTCATGGAGAAAAGGCGTGAGATGGGTCTGCAGTCCTCTGAAGATGCACGTCGGCAGCTCAATAGGCAGATTTCGAAGTCTCTGACTCGCGATATACGCCGCTTTAATACTGATCGTATTAAAGAGGCCATCGAGCGGAACAAAGGCTCGAAAGTGTTCGCAAGAAATCTGTCTCTTGGACAGAGTTTGCTGACGAAGCTGAAGACAGAGGACGGCAGAATCATTTCGTCGCAACCTGAGCTTATGGCTGAGATCGAAAGCTTCTACGGACAGCTATACGCGACATCACGAGTACCTGTCACAAAGGCGACCGACCCAAGAGCCAAATTAACCCGACACTACACCGAAGATATCCCGGACGTCAGCCTGTACGAGATTAGTGTAGCTCTGAAACAGCTCAAAAACAATAAGGCGCCGGGTGATGACGGAGTTACAGCCGAGCTTCTGAAAGCAGGTGGACGACCAGTCTTGAAATCTCTTCAGAAGCTATTTAACTCTGTCATACTCGAGGGCAGAACGCCTAGCGCATGGCATAGGGGATTGGTGGCGCTTTTCTTCAAGAAGGGCGACAGGGCCCAATTGAAGAATTACAGACCCATCACGCTCCTGAGTCATGTATACAAGCTGTTTTCGAGAGTCCTCACGAATCGTCTCGCGCGCAGGTTTGACGACTTCCAGCCTCCCGAACAAGCCGGATTCCGAAAAGGGTTTAGTACCGTAGACCACATCCATACGCTGCGGCAGGTTATACAGAAGACCGAAGAGTATAACCTGCCATTATGCTTGGCGTTTGTGGACTACGAGAAAGCCTTCGATTCGATCGAGACATGGGCCGTGCTTCGGTCACTCCAAAGGTGCCAAATAGACTATCGATACATCGAAGTGTTGCAGTCGTTGTATGAAAACGCCACTATGTCAGTTCGACTCCGGGACCAAAGCACGAAGCCAATCCAGCTACAGCGTGGTGTAAGACAGGGTGACGTTATATCACCGAAACTGTTTACAGCTGCGCTGGAAGACGTTTTCAAACTTTTGGACTGGAGCGGACTTGGCATCAACATAAACGGCGAGTACATGACGCACCTTCGATTTGCAGATGATATCGTAGTCATGGCTGTGACCATGGATGACCTGGGCACAATGCTCGGCGACCTCAGTAGGGTGTCCCAACAAGTGGGTCTCAAAATGAACATGGACAAGACGAAAATCATGTCGAATTCCCATGTCGTACCCACTCCAGTGACTGTTGGGAGCTCTACACTGGAAGCTGTTGACCAGTACGTATACCTGGGACAAATAGTCCAACTGGGTAAGTCCAACTTCCAGAAAGAGGTTAATCGACGAATCCAACTCGGCTGGGCAGCGTTCGGGAAGCTACGTAGCATCTTCTCGGAACATCTACCGCAGTGCCTCAAGACGAAAGTATTCAATTCGTGCGTGTTGCCAGTGATGACATACGGAACCGAGACGTGGCCGCTTACAATGGGTCTTGTAAGAAGGCTCAAAGTCACCCAAAGGGCAATGGAGAGGGCTATGCTCGGAGTTTCTCTGCGTGATCGAATCAGAAATGAGGAGATACGCAAGAGAACTAAAGTCACCGACATAGCCCACAGAATTGCAAACCTTAAGTGGCAATGGGCAGGGCACATTGCTCGCAGGACCGATGGCCGCTGGGGCGGAAAGGTCCTCGAGTGGCGACCGCGTACCGGGAAACGCAGTGTTGGCAGGCCCCCCACAAGGTGGACCGACGATCTGGTAAAGGTCGCGGGAAGCCGCTGGATGCGGGCAGCATGGGACCGATCGCTGTGGAAATCCATGGGGGAGGCCTATGTCCAACAGTGGACGTCTTTCGGCTGATGATGATGAATGAATGAATGAAGAGTTTTGGAAAGAGAATTGATTTTAAATGAATTTTACATCCCTAGATAAAGTGATTTTATTAGTAGTTGGATCTAATAATCTGTATGCTTTTGAACAATCATCATATCCCACGAACATATATTTTTTGCTTTTTGGTTCTAGCTTATGTCGTTTATTTTTAATAATATGTGCATAGGCATCACAACCAAAAACTTTTAAATTACTATAATCAACAGGTTTGTTAGTCCAGACCTGCTCAGGTACAGTATTGGCTAACTTTTTGGTTGGTGACCTGTTTATTAAATAAACTGAAGTATGAGCTGCTTCAGCCCAATACTTCATATCGCATCCGGATTCGCACAACATACACCTAACTTTGTCCAGGATTGTGCGATTCATTCGCTCTGCGACTCCATTTTGTTGGGGAGTATAGGCTACAGTTAACTGGTGACAGATACCTTTTTGCTTAAAATAATTTTTCAAATCCTGATTGCAATAGTCCCCAGCATTATCAGAACGAATAACTTTAACTTTACGTGCACATTGATTTTCAACCATAGTAATGAATTCTTTTATTATAGAAGTAACCTCAAATTTATTTTTTAAAAAGTAAATAAAGACCTTTCTACTATGATCATCGATGAACGTCAGAAAATATCTCTTACCTCCAACAGACTGTACTGGTAATGGTCCGCATACATCGGTGTGAATCAAATCCAAATTTTCTTTAGCCAACTCTTTTGCAGGATTTGAAGGAAAAGAATCCCTTGCATGCTTACCTTGAATACAAATTTCACAAGTGATATTTGATTGTTTATCTGTAAAATTAATAGTGTCCGCGTAATCTTTTAGTTTAATAAGGCTTTGTGTGTTCAAATGACCCATTCGCTTATGCCAAAGATCAATATTATTGATCTGAGCAATATTTACAGTATCATGAAAATTGTCAAGTTGATAGGCTGCTCCTAGCTCAGAGCCCGTAACGGCAATTTGGCCAGTTACATTACAACTACTACCGTAAAAAATTCTACAACCTTGCGAATCAAATACAGTCACGAAACCTTTTTTAACTAATTCAAAAACAGATATCAAATTTACAGAAAGATTAGGTACATACATTATGTCAGAAATTCTATTTATCTCATTATTTATAACTTTAATATCTACATTACCAAGACCTGTACATTTTAGCTGTTCACCGTTAGCTACAGTTAACGTTTTTGGAGATATTTCCTTAAAGTCCTTTATCCAATCCTTACGTCCAGTCATATGTTGAGTTGCTCCGGAATCGATATACCATATATCATGGCTATTGTTACCTAAACTCAATGCTATCAAAGATTTCGGGTTCTCGTTCTTTGGTTCTGAATTTCTTTTATTTTTGAACCAACATTCTTTCTTTGTATGTCCAGATTTCTTGCAATTCCAACACCACTTTTTGTTCTTGTTATTATTGTTATTCTCTTTAGGTTTTTGTTTGTTTCCAGAATATAAGCACGTTACAGTATCTTTGTCATCACCATTCCATTTTGTGTCTTGTAAAAGTTTTGTTTTTACCAAGTCACTAGTGATTTCAACTCCTGAATGTTCTAGTGCCATTACCATCGGGTCATATTCCGAAGTTAATCCCTTGAGCATAACTACGCCTAGAAACTCATCATCTACCGGTTTGCCTATAGCATTTAGTTGTTGACCAATAGAAATGGTATCATTGACATATTCATGCATGGTGCTGTAATCCGTTAATTTTACGGAACATAATTTGCTAAGAAGTCGTAGACGTCTGTTTAGACCCTTATCATCAAATATTTTTTCTAAAGTGTCCCATGCTTCTTTAGCTAATGTAATGTTCATTAGATGTGGATATATGGACTTGTCGACAGAAAGATTGATTTTTGCTAACGCCTTCTCGTCTATCCTAGATCGAACATCCACAGGAGTTGAATCTCCCTCTTTGTATCCACTAACACATTGCCAAAGATTATCATGTATCAAACTATTCTTCATAATAAATCGCCAGACATTGTAATTTTCCCTACCTTGCAGTTTGTCAACTGAAGATATACCCGACGAGTTGCTTTCTTTATCCATTATGAGATTAGTTCACTATAGAATATTCACTGTTATGATATTTATATGCTTATTTTCTTATTATTCCCATAACCTTTTGTAAAATTAAATTTAAATATTACCGAAAATAAAAAGCCACATCAGTCAGTGAGATGACAAGAGAATATATTTCAAACTTTCAAAAGTTGAGTTGACAATTAAAGTTTACGAACTATAGACATAGCATAGAAACTTATTTCTACAACATTGGTAACATTGCAATCAGGAGGGGTTAGGACTGAATTATTGAATGATAAATCTTATTGTGTTAGCTTGTATCAGCGGAATTAGTAATCGTTTCATCTCGACTCATCTCTCGAGCGCTGGTTCATCAGGCACTCACTTGTAAACACAATACACACGTCACACGACACTTGTAGGTACTAATAAGCTGTTTGTCCTGGTAGGGGAGCGGGGGGTACGTTGTTACAATTTTTAGATAGTTGACAAAAGCTATCAAATAAATTATACATTTGGTTACTTGTAATGTTAGTATGTCTATTTAGCTATTTAAATATGACTGAAAAATTATTAAAATTTATGTGATTTTTTCACAATGGAGAATTTAACTAAACAAGTAGATTGTAACATGTTACTCCGGAATTGGGGCTAGTTGTTACATCATCGGGGCACGATGTTACAGTAGATAAATAAACAAAATCATCAGTGACACATTTTTTTTATTAGTATTTCAAAACGATATAAACAATAGAGATCCCTTTATACAGTCTTCTAACATTTATGAGTAATTATAATATCTATTATGGTAATTATTTCAGTTTTTTTTTGTAGAAAATCGCTTCGGCAGGAACATTTTTAAATCTTAATAAAAACACAGGCTTAGTCTGAAAAATAACAACTTGTAGTAATTAAATTATTCACTTTCACTTCTTAATTAGTTATTTTAATAATCTTTTGGCAAACTAAAATACTTTGGATTCTAACATTTTTAAGGCACTTAGTTTATAGAAAGATATATAGTAACAACTTACCCCAAACAATTGTAACTACTTGCCCCATGGCACGTTTTTTTAATATAAATTGAAGTCATTATTTATGGATATCGATAGTAGAATAAAACAATATTATTATTTAAAGGTAGATATATTATGAACGTTCAAGGTTAAAAATTTTGACAAAATAAAAAATATAGTCATCAGGAATCAAAAATTTCGTACAGGATTTTTTTACTTACTTGGTTGAAATCGGGACACACGCATATAACCTAGCAGCTCAGCGCTTGGCGGGTCACTGATTATTTTTATCTAATGCACCATGTTATAAGAAATCAAATGAGTCCAATTATGTCCATCAAAGAGTTTCAAATCCCGGTAAAAAACGCGTGTAACTTCTTACCCCTGTAACAACGTGCCCCCCGCTCCCCTATTATCATTAAACTTGCTCTTTATGTATGTCGGCACGGTAATATTATGATAACCTTACTGTGACGTCGGCTTTTGAGGTAAATTATGTACAATCGAATAGACTGATTCCTGACAAGGGTTGCCAGATGCTGGATTATCAATTCTGAGACAATTGCACCCCCCTGAACAAATAAAGCATCTGAACAAACCCCCATCACCCCCCAGAATTAAAACATCGAGCAGGTCAGCGGTGTCACTTTTTGTTAGTTTATATTGTTACGAAACTAGCACATTTTCGAAATCCGGGACAATAAGGTGTTATTACTGGACACGGAACAAGACGCAAAATTCCGGGACAATCTCGGATTTTCCGGCCATCTGGCAAGTTTATTCCTGACCCACTTGTCCGATATTTGGACGATATTTTGACGACCTCTGTGGCGGAGTGGTTTGTACGCTAGGTTTCATGGTGTCGCCGACTCGAGAGGTCCCGGGTTCGAATCCCGGTGGGGGCAGATGTTTGTGTGATGAATATGAGCATTTGTACTCCAGTCATGGATGTTTAATATGTTTTTCTATATAAATATACTTATATATGTACAGTATATGTATTCTATCCGTTACTGTAGCATCCCATAACACAAGCCTTTTACAGTGCTAACTTTGGGCTAGGCTTAATGGTGTGAGTGTTGGAAACATTTCGCTTAAAAATGTCGAACCAGAAAAGTTTTCTTCTTTAAAGAAAGCGTAATTACACATAGGACTAGGATATAGTTATAACAAGGAAACTGTATTAAAGTTAATCAAAAATCTTTGAACAAAGGACATTGGGCAAAAATGTATGGACGCTGAACCCACGTCCGCCACGGTTTAAGGTACATTTGTTTGAAAGGTATTATAGTCAAGATCATCTGTGCTAAAGCGCATCAAATTCCATCCCGGGGGTCTTTAGTTATTTTAAGTTTAATATGTACAAGTACTATTATAACGAACGAACATTAATGAAACAAAGGAATTAATTTAGTTACTTAGTTCGACCCTACATAGTGTGCTCAGGAATTATGAGAGTACTTAACAAGGTGCAAGCGTGCCCCCTTATGTTATTCTGTCGCGCTAGAGTAAATCCAAAAATCCCCGCATGGGTTGGGATTTTTTTAAACATTCTGTTCGTTATAGTAAATTGTCTTCTATGTAAAACGGAGCGACCACAGATTACACAAACTTGTCCACGCTTCGGAGAACACATGATTTCAGTTCATCCATACTAATTGATAAATCCGAAAATCGTGTTCCAATATCCAAAGCGTGCTAGTTAAAAATCAATCAAATAGCAGGGAGCGCACAATCACAACGAAGTAAGACGAGTCGACTATTTGCAACTGCAAGTCCTTCAGCATCCGTAAATCGTTTTGAAATGTCTCAGCTAGAGCAAGCGCAAGATGGTCGGCAGGCTTTGTCGTATATCTGGTTGTTTAATACGTAATGGCATATTATTATGATTACTAATAATATAAAATGAAGGTACTATAAAATGAATTTATTTAGCTATTTGTTTCTTAGGTTTTCACGCACATCACTCATTAAAAAAACTAGTTTTTACGGGTTAATGCACGAAAACTTTATTTATTTATTGATATATATTTAGCTACTTAAATAAGCCCATGCGTCATATCTATTGACTACCAGGATATTTTTTACGGTGTCATATCTTTTGACTCCCAGGATATTTATTTTCGGTGTCATAATAAAAAGGCTAGTTTTTCATAGATCTATCGATTCATACTAATTTCATTGTTGGCGGAGCTGGGTGCGTTTTGCTCATTGTCCTTTGAATTGTAGTTTGAATTTCGAAATAACATTCAAAATCGTTAATATAATAAAAACTCTTTCGATTTCATGAAAAACTTTAGTTAACTAAGGCAAATTCAGCTAAGCCACATACAATGTCAGGAAGAAAGAAGAAAGAAAGAACCATTATAGGGAGGCGGTAAAATCGGACTAGTCAATTTGATTGAAACTTACGTTTTTGTGAAAGTCTAGCATATTGTTTTGCAATTTTTCGATTGGCGGGTGCTAACGACTGCAGATGCAGCCGGAACCAACGGCTTAACGTGCTTTCCGAAGCACGGAGGAACTCGAGATAGAATATATTTGGTCACCCATCCTATGACCGACCTATGCGAAAGTTGCTTAACATCAACGATCAGCAGCCAAACGCGCTAACCACCTACGTCTTCAAGCTAAAGCAAGCTGGTGGTGAAACAGGATTTTCAGAATAGGATATTTGACAGTATTAAAAATAAAGTGCCAATTGTTAGCATCTGTGCTTAGAATGAATCTTGGCAGGGGTTTTTACTTATTTCATAATTTTACTAAAAACCCACGAAAAAGATAATAGTTTTCTTATCTATTGTCACGTGACTCAAAACGCTTGGGATTGGCGGAGCCTAAAATGACGTCACACGCAAGTAAACTTCCGGTTAAAGTGACATTACATTGTATCGTTTGACGTTTTAATAACAGTCGTGTGACGTCACACACTAGTAAGACGCCATATTGCCCAGAGAAACATTTTCGCGGCAACTTAAAAATGGAGTTTTTGATTTGGTTATTTTTACTGAAATACACTACAGAATGATGAATATCCACTTTTTACGGACTCCATAATCATTAGTCAATATCGTGAGATCGTTTTCTAAAACTTGTCAAATACCCTAATAGTACCTTTGCATTGATCGATTATACTTTAGTAGCAAATGTTTCAATAAAATGCCTTTTAAAAGCACATATCATACATGTGCCTAATAAAATACATATATGTAAAGAAATGTTGACAAAGGAGATTGCTCAAATTGGCCTAAATGTACAAAAAATATTGACATATACGGTAATTCTTTTCGTAATTTATACTTTATTTTACAGTCATTAGATTTTAACACTACTACCTTTGTATAATATAATCATTTTAAAAAGGACTTTTAATTTTACCGGTTTGGAAAACATACGAATCATTTTTAATGGCTATGGGTGTAGTAACATTCAGTCATAGACTGATCGAAGTTGTTTATATAACATCAAAACAAATCTATTTTTTAAAGATCGATAAAATAAATCATTATTTTTTTTTATTACACTGTGGTATTAATATCCACAAGTATATTATCATTTTTACTACATGCAAATGTGCTAAGACAAATATTAGAGATAAATGATATAGGCGACATCTTAAAGTCAATTGACATACAGTTTTCGCCAAACACCTCCATAAACACATTATAAGATGTGATACACTAAAAATCTAAAATATGGTTATAATATAAACATAACAAAAATAATAAGCTTTCTTTAGTTAACGAGAGTTTATAAAGTCACTCTAATCTGTGGCTTATTCACAAACTACCAAGCAAATAACACACAGTTTCTGTCACAGAGTACTTAATTATAACCGTAAATGCATAGATGATACCTGATTTTAAAATTTACTCTAATGCATTAGCTTTAAAAACAGGCAACTATCTATTAATCTACATGCTTTATATACCTGAATATAATATATAATTTCGGTACTTGGTTTCATTTCCCTAGTTTGCTTTAACTTATTTGTTTTTTATTATTTTAACATCTATGTACATAACCTCAAAATCATTCAGTGTATATGGTTTATAGAAGTTCTCAGGGGTGTCCGTCAATAATATTCGTTTCTACAGTAATTTATATATAATTTCGAATCTCGGAAACAATTTTTCATGATTATTGGTCTTTAGGCCAAACATGTATGGAAGCTGAGCAATCTCCTTTATCCATTACTTCATAAGATATAATATACTTACTACATTTTTACCCCCTGTAAATCAATCGTTTCCGGTGGCAAGGAAAAAACATGTCAGCAATATCAAGAAAAGTTATACTAGAAAAAAAAAATCCACGCGGACCAGGCAGCGGACGGGACTCGAACCCTAGTTTTTTCTAGTAAAACTTTTCTTGAGATTTAAACATCTAGCAGTTAAATGCTTAAAAAAGTAAAAACATAATGTCAGCATTATCAGACGACCTCCGTGGCTGAGTGGTTTGTACGCTGGGTGTCATGGTGTCACTGACTCGAGAGGTCCCGGGTTCGAATCCAGGTGGGGGCAGATGCTTGTGTGATGAATACGAGCATTTGTACTCCAGTCATGGATGTTTAATATGTATTTCTATATAAATATTGTTATATATGTACAGTATATGTATTCTATCCGTTACCCTAGCATCCCATAACACTAGCTTTACAGTGCTTGTATGGGGCTAGGCTAATTGGCGTGAGTGTTGGTAATATTTATTTATAATATTATAGTTTCTAAACCTATCTTAATGACAAATACTGTTCAGTAAATAAAGCTCAGCTTATTACATTCAACCATACATAGTCTGTTCCAAACGAATTTAGACGAAAAGTAAACAAACACCTTTACCTAATAATTCCCACTCAATTTAGTGAGTCATTGCGACTCACTAAATTGATTTCTCAACACATTCATTTGCATTTCTAGAGGTTTGACTTATAAATTCACTACCGGTAAAATGGTCCTACTTTGCTCCAATATTTGCTCCAAAAAAAAGGAATTATGAATATAAATAAATAAATATTTCCAACACTCACACCAATTAGCCTAGCCCCAAAGTAAGTACGGTAAGGCTTGTGTTATGGGATACTAGGGTAACGGATAAGAATATAAGTATATTTATATAGAAATATATATTTAACATCCATGACTGGAGTACAAATGCTCGTATTCATCACACAAACATCTGCCTCCACCGGGATTCGAACCTGGGACCTCTCGAGTAGGCGACACCATGAAACCCGGCGTACAAACCACTCGGCCACGGAGGTCGTCAATATTGTTTACACTATTAATTATGAAATATACTCAGATGTATTATTTTAAAGAATATTATATAATCTAACATACTTAAAAGTTAAATCAACGTAATGAAGTATTTCATAATATATATAAAATTATGAATAAGGAGCAAAGTTACCCATAGTCATGGATATATTCCACAAACAATCTCCATTATAGAAGCTATGCTTTCCTTATTTAAAATTTGCTCCAGTCATATTACGTTTTACCTTTTGAAGTTATACTTCTTTAGGCGCGTTATGAAAAAATTATGAGAGTGAAATTTTAAGATGCGCGCGCATCACTGTAACACAAAATTTTAACAGCATGAAGTTCGTCGCTTTAGCGACCAACTTCATGCGTTACTTTTGTGTTTACCGCACATTAAGAAAATCTACCAACAAAATAGAAATAGAATCTCTATTTAGTGGGTGCTAACGACTGCATTGTGAAGGCCTATCAAAAGTATTTATTAATCTGGAACAACGGAACCAAAGCGCGATTCAGGAGACTACAGCGCCATCTCTTGACAATTGGTGTAGTAGAACCAAAAACCACATCTTTATTTTTTGTAATAAAGTAACAGTTATAGGTATTCATATTTATAATATCAAAAGTATTTTCATCCCACCACCTCGGAAAGTGTAATTTTGCGCTTCGAAATCTGGCTGGAAAATTCTATTTTATTCGCTTGAGCGGCAAAGTAGATTTGAATTTAGAACATCACATATAATGAGTACTCAATATAATTGTAAATTCAAAACGTCATTAAACCTATTTAATGTAACCTCTATGGTGCCAAATTTATGATTAGAACTTTTTAAATTGTGAAAAAATTTAAATTTGGAACCTTCTTGGTTTCTTTGTTTTATTTGCGTGCTTCGCGCCATTCTAGTTTTTCACGTTTTATTGCTTAATATAATTAACATAACCTAAAAACTGTACAAAAAAATCAACTAAAATGAGTGACATTAGCGACGATGAAGTTTATCTAACGCCAACTGAGTTAACTGAAACAGTTAATAATGCGCAAATGAGCCTTCTCCCTCAGCAATCACGAGAGAAGTATTTGAAACAGTACGATATATTTAACATGTGGCGACTAGCTAAAGGAGCAAAAACTTTCTCCGAAAACGTTTTGCTGGCATATTTTATAGAATTATCTGAGACCAAGAAAGCAAGCACGCTATGGAGTACGTATTCAATGCTAAAATTAACAATTAAGATGAAGAAAGACGTTCATATCGACACCTATCATAAATTAGTGGCATTTTTAAAAAGAGCCTCATCTGGTTATAAACCAAAAAAATCGAAGGTTTTCACAGCATCTGAAATTGCAAAGTTTATTAATGAAGCACCTGATTCCGTATATTTAGCGGCAAAAGTAAGTCAATACGTGTAATTTTTTGTTGTTGATAAAATTGTACATAGTACTTACAATATTTTTAATTTGATTAATTTATTTACGATTATAAATACTTCTTTTGTTACAGGTTGTTCTTATTATTGGTATAACCGGAGCATGTCGAACAAATGAACTTACACTACTTAATGTCAATAACGTATCAAAATATTCTCATAATTCTGATGAATTGCTATTAATTAATGTACTAAATACCAAGACAAAAAAAGACCGCAACTTCGTTATTCGCAAGGAATATGTAAACATTGTTCAGAAATATCAAGCTTTACGTCCTTCTAACACCCCAATTGAACGATTTTTTCTACAATATCGCAACGGAAAGTGTATCCGACAACCTATGGGTCAGAATAAAATTGGCAGTATTCCACGAGAAATAGCAACTTTTCTCGGACTTTTAGAACCCCCGTTATACACCGGTCACTGTTTTAGAAGAACCTCAGCCACACTTTTGGCCGAATCAGGGGCTGATCTTCTATCGCTTAAGCGCCATGGAGGCTGGAAGTCTAATTCGGTTGTAGAGGGATACATAGAGGATTCAATCCAAAGTAAATCAAAAATTTGTAATAGTATCGTGGAGGCCATAACGCTGAAAGAACCTCTGTCAGATTCTTGGTCTCGCCCTTCTACATCTAAAATGAGCCCCCATAAGATTGGAAACAATAGCCCTCTCTCGCCAACATTTACGCCAATAGAATCCAATGAATCGGCACAACTATTTAAAATTACTGATACGAGTAGTTTACCACAAAACAGCGCACAATTCACAAACACCAACATAACATTACCTAACAAAAATATTAAACTTAACATAAGTAACTGTAGCAACGTTACATTTAATATTTCTTAATTATTTTCTACTTCTTATTATTTTCTTCAATTTATAGATTATCTTAATGTGTTTTAATTGAAATAAAAATATTTTGTCATTATAAATTGTTTTCTTTTTCATTTTGTCATTTCCTCGCTGAGGTGGGATGAAAAGTTACGTATTGCACTCGAGTGGAAAGATTTTTCACCTTGTGCTCGTTTGTTTCCCTCGCTGACGCTCAGGATTCTAATTTAGAATCACTCGCTGCGCTCGTGATTCAACTTTAGAATCCTTCGCTTGCTCGGTCATCCAAATCGAGCACGCGGTTAAAAAGGAACTTTCCACTCTTGTATAATAAATAACTATTATTAATCTGGAACAACGGAACCAAAGCGCGATTCAGGAGACTACAGCACCATCTCTTGACCATTGGTGTAGTAGAACCAAAAACCACATCTTTATTTTTTTTGATAGTATCAATGGTCGAAAAATGAGTAAAAATTAAAATAATTACTAAGCGATAAAATATTTTAGAGAATTCGAGCATAATAACCCCTATAGGAGCAATTTACGGTATCTTTTATAGCACTAATTTCTTTATATATATATATATGAAAAATTAGGTAGGTACTTAATAAAAGAAAAGAAATTCCATTTTTTTTTATTCTTATGTTACAGTAACTACAGCTTTGATTTCGAATGTAATTCGCATAATAACACATATAGGACACGTTTAAGCAAAAATTCGGCCTACTTTACGCTGCTCCATGAAATAATCGTTCGATCCGACGAATAAACAGAATCTCTCGCTACTCGTTACACAATGCAAATAATCTTCGCCTCCGCATATTGCGTCACAGAAGAATCGAGTAAGCAATCGAATTCGGTAATCGATGCTTGACAAGCGGAATCTTCGTCATTAGTGTACGCGGAGACAGATGGTGTTATTCTCAGGAGCACTATAATAAGGTCTGATTAGGGCCGGCGCAAACAAGACGACCTGGTTGAGATGCTGAAAAAATCGTTTGTCCCCCTGCCGCGGCCCGATCGCGTAATTTTTCATTTTTCTAAACATGTAAAAAAAAATTCGGCGCGGCGAATAGGGCCGTGGTAGCATAATGGCTAGTGCATTCGCCCGGATTGGGGTGGGGTTCGAGTCCCGTCCGCTGCCTGGTCCGCGTGGATTTTTTCTTGTAAACTTTTCTTTAGATTTAAACATCTAGCAGTTAAATGCTTAAAAATAAATAAAAACATTAATGTAAAAATATTACTAGAAAAAATTCCACGCGGACCAGGCAGCAGAATTTTTCTAGTAATATTTTATTTAGATTTAAATGCTTTAAAAAATAAAGATTATAACTGTAATTGCTATTTCTTCTTTCAAATGTTTAATACTTGTAAAGGTATTCATTTGACATTGTGGGTTACTTACAATGCGAAGAGATGGCGCTGCTTAAGCTTAAGAAAGGCTAGAAAGAATTCGACACGACCGTCAGTGCATTTGCCCGGATAGCGAAGGGTGCGGGTTCGAGTCCCGCCTGCTGCCTGGTCCGCGTGGAATTTTTTCTAGTAATATTGCTTTAAATTTTTGTTTGCTTCTTGGTTCTATCGATTGGCTGTCTCAATAAAGGAAATAATTTATGATATAAGTACGGTAAGTTGGTAATTACAAACGTGTAGACGAATGTAAATGACTTACAAGAGTCACGAGTTAGTAAATACCAATTCCGCACGAATTTCATACAACGTTTTTCAACACATTTGCGAGAAAACACAATATAATCATTCGCTAATCCCAGGCGATTATAGTTACGTAACCATAGACCCAAAAAAAAGTATCTAATGATTTTTAGATAATTTATTACATATATCTTCTCTCAGAATAGTTAAATCGCTGCTAATATTCATTTTAAAGACATAGGCACCGATCTATGTTTTGGGTTCCTCAAAGATGCCATCAATTTTTCATATTGTAAAATATCCTATTGTGTTTTCTTATAAATGTCCTAAATGTATTATTTATTTAGAATTTATCTTTTTTAAAAGAATAGTGTGTGTACAAAACTTCCCATCATGATTGTTTATAAAATATTTCACTAAGTACCTACAATTAATAAGTTTTCTGACCATTGTTTGGGGTGGAGAGTTGATAACCTGGGAAAAAATTCCTGTAAATTTTCCTAGTTCAGGTATCAGCCCACCACAGTCTGCTACATTGTACCATTGCTTCATGTAAGTCTTATTAAGATTGTGGTATGAGAAAATAAAAAAATATTATTATTATTTTGCACACCAGGTGTGCGTTGGGCCTTACACGCGTCCAATGGGCTGGCAAATCGATCTGGAACGGCGCCCCGTCCTCTTAAACAACGGCCAAACAGTAATCTTACATTTAGTTGTTTACTACGCTTATAAAATACTACATAAACATACCAGTGTAAATATAAAAAAAACGACGGGTTGCACTCCGGGAGTGCCGGCAGAAGTGAAAACTTGAATATTAACGTTGTGCATTTTTGATATTTTGGAATGGTTAGGGAATAATTTTGCACGAATTGCTTTAATTATCAGTATAAAAGTACTATCGTGTATGTGGTAGAATACAATATTTATTTACTGCGCTATCGTACACAAACATGACAATTCATATTACATTAAAAAAGTTTATCTCTCAGAAAAATCAACTTACATGAATCACATTTAAGCGCACCTAGCAACATCTATTTTAAAAAATGCTTTTTCTTCGCAATGAAGCTGCCACGTGGACGCCCTAGATAGAGACTTATTATTATAATACGGTAAAATAAAATATTACTATGTTTCGTCCAATATATTGAAAGTCAACAACCTTTCCGATTTTATTGTGTGTCATGATGCGATCAGCCCACGTGTTTGACCTGACGCGAGTTTAACATTTTTTACCCATACAAAAAAAAGTGTACAACGCCGCTAAAGAAGTTTCACTTCAAAAATGTGAGCTGTCACGGGACGCTTGGCAGATGTGAAACATCGACATTATTTTGTATAAGTAATATGCAGAAAAGAACAGATTGTGATAGGAACTAAATATGGCATTATGATAAAATAAAATATTACATTTTTTTTTCCAGAAAATTACTATTTATTTAATAAAAAATTATTTTCATTAAATACAAAAATCGAATTCGATTGCGCAAGGCGACGCCACATTGCATGTATAATATATACCTTCATATAGCGTGGCGACGCGGCGCCATGGCATGATTCGCCACGCCAGAAATCGGTTTTACGTGCGCCTATGAATGTTTCACATCAAAAAGGACTTGATCAATGGACAAGGCATGTATTGTTTCGAGGCAACATCTTGATCGACAAATACCAAACGTGAAATGAAATGAAATTTATTTATTCACACAAAACAGAGAAGATACATTTTGGTTGTGATTTTCATTTAGTTCGTCCATTTTGCCAACGACAGGGCATGTGAATGTCAAACTTAATTTAATTCTAAAATTTAAAGGTACTTATGTCATTTCACTTATTCTATTCTAAGTCAATTTTCGTTTCTAAATATTCTCTGAGTAAAAACATTTCGTTATTAGCCACATTTTAAGCTTCTTTTTAAATATAGGCAAACTAAGCTCCGTTATCAAGCGTGGTATTCGGATAGCAGTTTTTATTGTAATATTGAGTACGCATATGTGTAGCCTCTTTGAAGCTTCTATGAAGTATGCTTTTGGGGTTTTTTTTCATCTTCGTGAGTGTATTTTTATTTTAACTATCTTACTGGCAGACCCAAGGGTAATTTCTTTTTGAAAGTTACTCTACCAGTAGAACCCCAGTAAAATCATATTACATACAAGTTTAAAAAAAGATTTATCTTATCTAATTATTCAAACATTTGATTACTTTATCTTTATATATATAATTCTTCTGTGAGTGTGTATGTCATTGAACTTCTCTTAAACGACTGGACCGATTTTGATGAAATTTTTTGTGTGTGTTCAAGGGGATCTGAGAATGGTTTAGATTCACAATTTTGTCCGCTGGACAACCCCTATTTTTTAGGGCGGTACGAAGTTCGCTGGGTCAGCTAGTATTTTAATATAAACAAGGAGTAGGTACTAAGGCCACATAACTATAAAAGAGTCAGGGATATTTTCTTTTTTCTCGTTATAGAGATAAAATTCTTAATTAATTATCGTTTGCTGGGAGCTTGTAAACTTGGAGTTTGAACTTTACTAAACATAGATCTCTAGCTCCGAATATCTTTAAAAAATATACGTAAGCACAAATATTCACGCAAAAAACGCACAAAAGTCGACATATTATGATAACATCAAACAACAGTAAGAGTGAACTTCTTTTTACACAATTTTCATAAAATCTTCTTCCTTTAGTATTCAAAGCCGGGGAGTCTTCGTTTTTCCTCGTACAAATCTTTCTATTTTTTACCCAAATATATTGTGGTACAACTTCAGTTTAGACTCTTTGGTCTTCTTTAGAAGTTGTTTATTGAAAAATGACATTATGGTATTTGACAAGTTTTAGAAAATGATCTCACGTTATTGACTAATGTTTATGGAGTCCGTAAAAAGTGGATATTCATCATTCTGTTGTGTATTTCAATAAAAATAACCAAATCAAAAACTCCATTTTCAAGTTCCCGCGAAAACGTTTCTCTGGACAAAATGGCGTCTTACTAGTGTGTGACGTCTCACGACTGTTATTAAAACGTCAAACGATACAATGTAATGTCACTTTAACCGGAAGTTTACTTGCGTGTGACGTCATTTTAGGCTCCGCCAATCCCAAGCGGTTTTGGTCACGTGACAATAGATAAGAAAACTATTATCTTTTTCGTGAGTTTTTAGTAAAATTATGAATATTTTTTTTGTAAAAATAGTAAAACCCCTGTCAATATTCATTCTAAACACAGATGCTAACAATTGGCACTTTATTTTTAATACCGTCAAATACCCTATTGCTCGTTAACATAAATATTTTTGCTGTCTTCTACAAATTGTAACATGGTTGTATTCAACTTAGCTTTCCTTTTGCTGGGCGCTTGTTAACTTCGAGTTTGAACTTTAAATAATAATAATAAAATCTTTATTTATTTCTTCACGTAAGTAGAAAAAAGAAACATTTACAATGAAGTGCTTAATTACAATATTTCATTACTTAATGTGAAGACTGGTGCTTGCAATAGGATAAACCTGTTCTACAAGACACTAGGCCTCTACTCCCAAAACTACATGAACAGAGTAAGCCATCTTTATACTATTTATGTGATTAATGTATTTATTAATATGAAAAGTGCTTAAGAAACAAATAAAAACACAATAATAAAAAATAAAATAAAAAAGTAATTGTGTGTGTGTGTGTGTGTGTGTGTGTGTGTGGTGTGTGTGTGTGTGTGTGTGTGTGTAAGCGTATGTGTGCGTGTGTGTGCAAAATATAAAGGAATGTGTGATACATACAAGCTATCGATCGCATTCTTATAGTGCTCCATACTCTGTTACCAGATGCCTCTGGCCTCAGAGGTACATAAGTCATTATTAATTGGGCCCAGAGTGCCCGCCAATAAGTCATCATTTGCGCGCCAACTAGGTTGGTGTTGGCGCGGGAAATCAAAAAAGTTCCGTTTGCAATAAGATCCTATTTTATGGTTTTCTTTTTTTTTACTCTTACCCACAGGTGTATTTTCTACTTCACACGATCTTCGAAGTGATATGTTTTTTTATTTAATCTGTATATTGAAGTCAAATTTTCATTTTGTAACGTGTTAAACTAACGCGTCTATAGAAACCGCATAGGTATATTAAACATCTTTCAGTATAAAGAAAAGTTTTACTAGAAAAAAAAAAAAAATTTTTTCTAGTAAAACTTTTCTTTAGATTTAAATATCTAGTAGTTAAATGCTTGAAAAAAATAAAAATCATAACTAAAATTGCTATTTCTTCTTTCAAATGTTTAATACTTGAAAAAGTATTCATTTGACATTGTGGGTTACCTACAATGCGAGGAGATGGCGCTGCCTTGCAGCTTAAGGCTAGAAAAATTTCGACGAGGCCATCAGGGCCGTGGTAGCATAATTGGTCAGTGCATTCGCCCGGATTGCGAAGGGTGCGGGTTTGAGTCCCGTCCGCTGCCTGGTCCGCGTGGATTTTTTTTTCTAGTAAAACTTTCCTTTAGATTTAAACATCTAGCAGTTAAATGCTTAAAAAATAAAAAAAAACATAACCATCTTTCAGTATTCAATAATATTAATATCATATTACATGTTTTCGATACCTATTTTGGATATTATTTTGTGGTTTGGTACTACAAAATAATATCCAAAATAGGTATCGACCGTGGGTGTGTGTTATACAGAAAAACTAATTAATAGTTTAAAAACTAAAAATACGCTTTTATTTACTGCACTAAAAAGCCAAAAATAAACAAAATATACTCTTTGTTTACTTCTTATTACTTTTAACATATATATATATAAAAAACTGAAAAAGCGTGGGGCTACTTTTTTACTAGTAGGCAGCCTAGTGTGCATCAGCGACCTTCCAGTCCCATCATCAGACTAGCTCGATGGTACCATAATATTGTATTGTCATCTAATCTACATATAATTGTCAAGTTTCATGATGATACAAGAATTAGAAGTGCGTGTAATTCAGATTCTTAAATTCCATTACATAGTTAGTTACATACAGGTCGACCTAATAAAAGCGTGTTAAAAATGGAATAGGTACTTAATTGATGGCTGTTGTTATACCAAATAAATAAATAAATAAAATAAAAATCATTTTCAGGTGGCACTCAAGCCTTAATGACCTTTTACAAAGATTTATTATATTTTTATTTTATTTATTTATATATATTTTTTTTATTTTTTTTTTTTTATTTATTTATTATTTTTACGTCCGAGGTCGAATTTCGGGATATTTCAGAAGCGTCACACAACCATGAACTTTTCGCGGTGAGCCTTGCTCAATAAGCATTGATTCTGAACGTCACATTAATAAATCATCCATTCATTCATTCATTCATTCATTCATTCATTCATTCATTTAAGAAACATTTAAATTTGATTTTATTTTTTCATCAACCAATCATTTGTAGGTCTTTGTGTTCGCTTATACAATAAAGTCCCAAGCAATATCCAAGAGTTAAGCATAAATAAATTCAAAGATAGTATAAAAAAAGCACTTATTAAAAAAGCTTATTACAAAGTGTCTGATTATATAACAGACAAAAATGCTTGGGTTTGAACTGTTCCAATCATTCCAACAGGTTTTCTATATTAAATAAATCATGATTGTATTGACGTTGTAACAACATAATGATTTGTAAATGTTGTTACATTATGCTTTTAATGTTGTGGAGTTTTTTTCGCTCGTTTTTCTCCGCAGCTAAAAAATATGTCCAATAACGAGTGGTAGGGAAAAAAATGTTTGGACGATTCAAAAGTGTTGTACTATACATCCAATTTGAATAAAGATATATTGATTTCTGATTTCTGATTTCTGAATCAATCATTTTTGGAAACCAAAAGTTATATGCTGATGCAATTTCTATTCCTGTTTTCAAATTGAAGTTACTTTTAACATGAGTACATAGTATCTTTTTGTATTAGGGTTAACTAGGGTTAATTAACTGTTCCCAACATTAGATTTTGCCTCCATAAAGCTTTGTGTAGAGTTAATTTTAAGGGTGCTTGCCTATCTCATTAAAGAGCGAACTTATTACATTAAAATGATGGAGTGTAATTTGAAACTGCTAATACGGATTAAAACGTCGGCTTTTAAAATGAGTATGGAATAAAATTCTGCTAACTACACACCATTTTATATTTTAAATCCTGGGTTCAGAACCTGGGGGTAATTACCCCTCCGGGGGTAAATCAGCCATACTTCGGGGGTAACAAAGAACCTAATTATTTGGTCAAATCGAAATAATAAGAACACTTTATATATATAATTCTTCTGTGAGTGTGTATGTCACTGAACTTCTCTTAAACGACTGGACCGATTTTGATGAAATTTTTTGTGTGTGTTCAAGGGGATCTGAGAATGGTTTAGATTCACAATTTTGTCCGTTGGATAATGTTTTTTTAATTAATTTTTAATTTATTAGTAGTTGTTGATTTTGGAATGTTTTACATTGGATCCGACAGACGGCGCTACCATCGCAATGTCAAATCTTTATATATATAATTCTTCTGTGAGTGTGTATGTCACTGAACTTCTCTTAAACGACTGGACCGATTTTGATGAAATTTTTTGTGTGTGTTCAAGGGGATCTGAGAATGGTAATTTTCATCAAAATGGTCCAGAATGTTTTAGCTTATTAAAAAAAGTTTGAAATTTTCAAATTAAAGACGTGTAGACAGGACAACGTCTGTCGGGTCCGCTAGTACTATATAATAGTACTACTAAATAGAGCATGCGCTCCTTCTTGCTAGCGAGCCCGGGGGGTGCTGAGTGTGGGAAGCGGGGCGAGATTTTTTCCTGACGATGACATTATTAGAGACGAAGATGTAGCGGCCAAATTGGAAGTTCTTGGACTGATGATAACATTTTAAAGTCGGGGTAAAATCGGTTTTCCTAATAGGTTACAGGGGTAGCAGTATTGGAAAGGTTAAGAAACACTGTTTTAGATGGTACCTCCGACTTTGTTTCTTTTCTTTATTTTTTTTTATATTCAGTTAGGCATATGATTCTTCACCTGATGTTAAGTGGTGATAAAGTTCTAAACGCGAAGATAGCTGGTACAGCAGTTATAAATTGCTACACCAACCATCCTCACCTTGCCGGCCCGCAAAAATGCTTCTTCACGCCTCAGTTAAAGGACCCCAAATTGTAGGAAGGAGGGAACACGTGCGCGGGCAAAGAATTCCACTTACGAATAGTACGGCAAAGAAATGAGTCACCAAATTTCTTTGTTTGTGTAGGAATAGTGGCCACAGTAAGTCGGTGGCAAGGCAGGCCAGCGCGCGTGGTGTTTTGAAGAAAAGGCGATGGAAGGATAAGGGATAGTAACTCCTCAGAACACTCGCCATGGTATAGTCGGTAGAATGTGCTGAATTTGAAACATAAATAAATAAATAATATATATTTCCAACACTGACACCAATTAGCCTAGCCCCAAAGTAAGCACTGTAAAGCTTGTGTTATGGGATGCTAGGGTAACGGATAGAATACATATACTGTACAATATAAGTATATTTATATAGAAATACATATTAAACATCCATGACTGGAGTACAAACGCTCGTATTCATCACACAAACATCTGCCCTCAACGGGATTCGAACCAGGGACCTCTCGAGTCGGCTACACCATGAAACCCGGCGGACAAACCACTCGACCAAGGAGGCCGTCAAAACAATTCTTCTCATTCCTCAATTTACTTCTTCGGTTAGTGGCTTAGGCCTCATTTGATAATTTCCACTTGTTTCAATTGGGTGGCTTAATGGTGGACTAAAATCTCCATGGAGAATAACCACTACTATTTTGAAAAACTGCCTGCCCAAATAAAATGTCAGCTATAGTAAAAATTTAAATTGTAAATATCATTACTTTAAATTATTATCTTCTAGAAATTCCTCTACCGTGTAATAAACATGTGCTTAAGAGTAGCTTTTTAATTTTTCCAATGAATAAAAATATAATATCAACCTTTTCCTCAACTAACGTTTTAGGTAATTTGTTATGAATTTTGACTGCCATTAGAAGTGGACCAGATAAGTTCATTTTCAGCCTTATAGTTGGTATAAGCAGTTTATGTCCATGTCGTGATGTGTACCGTGATGATGTACCATTTCGCTTTTTAAAATAATTTGGATATTTACGAGTGAATTTACAAATCTCTAAAATTTAAATACACGGCAAAGTAAGAATCTCGATTTTTTTGAAATACGGTTTACGTTATATGTTTGCTATGGTATGGTTATCTGTTTGCTCTATGTTTGCAAGTATACGAATGAGTTTCTTTTGAGCTGTAAATAAGGTGGTACTATCAACACTGCTCCCCCACAAGATTACCCCATAGCTAAGCAACGCGTGAGCATAGGCATAATATGCAGTTTTAGACGTTACTAAGTTTGTTGTTTTTGAAGTGAAACTTCTTTATCGGCGTTGGAAAAAAATTTACCGTCACATTTTTCGGTTACGCGTCACATTTTTCCGTTACGCGCCATCTTTTTTTATATTAATAGTTGATAGCTGAATGATCACACTGTCGCCGGCGAGAACTCTCTCTACTCGTTTGTAGCTGAGTGACAATAGTTATTAAAGATAAGACTCGCTCAGCCAAACTCGCATAGCGATACTCGCTCAGCGATACTCGCTCAGCGATACTCGCTCAGCGATACTCGCTCAGCGATACTCGCTCAGCGATACTCGCTCAGCGATACTCGCTCAGAATTACTCGCTCAGCGATACTCGCCCAGCGATACTCGCTCAGCGATACTCGCCCAGCGATACTCGCTCAGCGATACTCGCCCAGCGATACTCGCTCAGCGATACTCGCTCAGCTATACTCGCTCGGTTAAGCTGGCTTGGCTGTCAAAAGCCGTGCGCGTGCATTTTAACTCAGGACTGCCAATTTGTTTCTAGTTTCTACTCGCTTATCGTTCATCGTCGGAGGTGGAACATGTGCCTTAGATTACTGAGCCGTGTAATCATAACAGTTTCATAGGCAGTAATTTGTATTCATGTCTATGATAATAAAATCCTTTTGTTTAAACTTTATCTAATTTAACTTTATTTAACCAATTTCTGGAAAGTTGCATGTACATCATTTTTCGAAAAATAAGGCCATAAAGAAGTTTCACTTCTTACGTGTGTACACTAGTACACGCACACATTTTTTTTTTTGTTTCTCGAAGAGCGTAAGCAAAACTTGATGAATCAGCGTCATTGATGATAATGAATTTGATTTGTGGCTGTTCGAACGTGGTACAGCCCCAAAACTGCAATAGAATTGGAGCCTGTTTCGATCGCAATTTTTGTCGCCTGCTGCGATTTTGTCAATTTTATTCGCGTCACGTCCGCGCACTCATATTTATATTGACCGCTGGCGTTACCGAGAAACAACAGACTTTTAGTGCCGGCCGCCGCCGCCGTGCCGAATCACGAAAAAAATATATATTAAACGGAGTGATTTGTTGTGTTCGTCTTTCTTGGCTTTGGTAAAAAAATACGGAGGCTGCAATGAATTCTGAAACTTTAATAGCCGGAGACGCCCGAGTGGAATGGAATAATTGGGTGAGTGAAATCAAAAATCATTGATTCGACACGGACCCACGCGCATGAACACACACCCACACGCACAAACGCATACACACACACGCACACAAACACATACAGATTCATTTGCATTAAATTCATAACATTAAGTTCTTAAGATGTACGCTATTGAGATTGAGTTTACTTAACTGGGATGAGCCACTGACTCCTGAGATACAGGACATGTCCTAGTTTGGGAGTTTGAGACTCACACTGTTTTAAAAATGTCATTGGTAAGGTGCTTATTGTAAAATTAATGTTCATGTATTATTTAACTATTGTTAAATAAATATTATTATTATTATTATTCGTTCGCCCTGAGCCAGAACAGTGGTTTATTACTTTATTCAGTAGTCCAAGATTTTTACAGTTAAATCTCTTTATAAATAATAATAATAATAAATACTAGCAAACCAGTGAACCAAATGTTCACCAAAAAAAAAATGTATTTAATTAATTGAGAACTTCGGAAATTTTGTGTGGTTTCGTTTGAAACAGAAATCACGTGATTTCTCGAAAACCGGAAGTGCTACGTTACTCACGTCCGGTTTGTAGTCTTATCAGACTATTCTTGACTTATAACTTAAACATTCTCTATATCTATCTCTTACGGTTTGGCCGCTGAAACAGCACCACGCACGGACGGACGGACGGACTTGTCTAATAGATAAGAGATTTCCAACACTCACACCAATTAGCCTAACCCCAAAGTAAGCACTGTAAGGCTTGTGTTATGGGACTCTAGGGTAACGGATAGAATATATATACTATACATATATAAGTATATTTATATAGAAATACATATTAAACATCCATGACTGGAGTACAAGTGCTCCCCACTGGAATTCGAACGCGGGACCTATCGAGTCGGCGACACCATGAAACCCGGCGTACAAACCACTCGGCCACGCAGGTCTTCTTTAGTTAGCAGTTTTTCAAAATAGTAGTGGTTATTCTCCATGGAGAATAATAAAATAGTAGTGGTTATTCTCCATATCCTACTATTTTATTATAAAAATTTATTATAATATTTTATTATTAAAATAGTAGGATATGGAGAATAACCACTACTATTTTATTATTCTCCATGGAGAATAACCACTACTATTTTGAAAAACTGCTAACTAAAGAAGACCTGCGTGGCCGAGTGGTTTGTACGCCGGGTTTCATGGTGTCGCCGACTCGATAGGTCCCGCGTTCGAATTCCAGTGGGGAGCACTTGTACTCCAGTCATGGATGTTTAATATGTATTTCTATATAAATATACTTATATATGTATAGTATATATATTCTATCCGTTACCCTAGAGTCCCATAACACAAGCCTTACAGTGCTTACTTTGGGGTTAGGCTAATTGGTGTGAGTGTTGGAAATCTCTTATCTATTAGACAAGTCCGTCCGTCCGTCCGTGCGTGGTGCTGTTTCAGCGGCCAAACCGTAAGAGATAGATATAGAGAATGTTTAAGTTATAAGTCAAGAATAGTCTGATAAGACTACAAACCGGACGTGAGTAACGTAGCACTTCCGGTTTTCGAGAAATCACGTGATTTCTGTTTCAAACGAAACCACACAAAATTTCCGAAGTTCTCAATTAATTAAATACATTTTTTTTTTGGTGAACATTTGGTTCACTGGTTTGCTAGTATTTATTATTATTATTATTTATAAAGAGATTTAACTGTAAAAATCTTGGACTACTGAATAAAGTAATAAACCACTGTTCTGGCTCAGGGCGAACGAATAATAATAATAATAATATTTATTTAACAATAGTTAAATAATACATGAACATTAATTTTACAATAAGCACCTTACCAATGACATTTTTAAAACAGTGTGAGTCTCAAACTCCCAAACTAGGACATGTCCTGTATCTCAGGAGTCAGTGGCTCATCCCAGTTAAGTAAACTCAATCTCAATAGCGTACATCTTAAGAACTTAATGTTATGAATTTAATGCAAATGAATCTGTATGTGTTTGTGTGCGTGTGTGTGTATGTGTGTGTGCGTGTGTGAGTGTCTGCGTTTGTGCGTGTGGGTGTGTGTGCGTGTGTGTGTGAGTGTATGCGTTTGTGCGTGTGGGTGTGTGTTCATGCGCGTGGGTCCGTGTCGAATCAATGATTTACGATATCACTCACCCAATTATTCCATTCCACTCGGGCGTCTCCGGCTATTAAAGTTTCAGAATTCATTGCAGCCTCCGTATTTTTGACGTGACAACGTCTTAAATTAGGTTGCGGCTGGGAGTCACTTATGAAAAAGTGTAACGCTCGGTAACGTTACGATGAGTCTCGTAGCATGCTGGAACCCCGTAGCCGTGTAGCAAGTTTGCTACGAATCGTCGTAGCGTGGTTGCATGCTACGATGGTATTCACAAGCACAATGCATTGTAATATGTTTTTTTGACGTATTATATATATTTCTATAGTTAAAATTTGTGCAATTCTTATTTTCATTCAATTCCTTGTTCCTATTGTGCAATTTAATTATATTCATATCAATAAATATTCTACCGAGAAAAAGACGTTGTCACGTAAAACCTTCGCCCGTAAAACCGACTTTACAGGCAACCATTTTTTACCAAAGCCAAGAAAGACGAACACAACAAATCACTCCGTTTAATATATATTTTTTTCGTGATTCGGCGCGGCGGCGGCCGGCACTAAAAGTCTGTTGTTTCTCGGTAACGCCAGCGGTCAATATAAATATGAGTGCGCGGACGTGACGCGAATGAAATTGACAAAATCGCAGCAGGCGACAAAAATTGCGATCGAAACAGGCTCCAATTCTATTGCAGTTTTGGGGCTGTACCATGTTCGAACAGCCACAAATCAAATTCATTATCATCAATGATGATGATTCATCAAGTATTGCTTACGCTCTTCGAGAAACAAAAAAAAAATGTGTGCGTGTACTAGTGTACACACGTAAGAAGTGAAACTTCTTTATGGCCTTATTTTTCGAAAAATGATGTACATGCAACTTTCCAGAAATTGGTTAAATAAAGTTAAATTAGATAAAGTTTAAACAAAAGGATTTTATTATCATAGACATGAATACAAATTACTGCCTATGAAACTGTTATGATTACACGGCTCAGTAATCTAAGGCACACGTTCCACCTCCGACGATGAACGATAAGCGAGTAGAAACTAGAAACAAATTGGCAGTCCTGAGTTAAAATGCACGCGCACGGCTTTTGACAGCCAAGCCAGCTTAACCGAGCGAGTATAGCTGAGCGAGTATCGCTGAGCGAGTATCGCTGGGCGAGTATCGCTGAGCGAGTAATTCTGAGCGAGTATCGCTGAGCGAGTATCGCTGAGCGAGTATCGCTGAGCGAGTATCGCTATGCGAGTTTGGCTGAGCGAGTCTTATCTTTAATAACTATTGTCACTCAGCTACAAACGAGTAGAGAGAGTTCTCGCCGGCGACAGTGTGATCATTCAGCTATCAACTATTAATATAAAAAAAGATGGCGCGTAACGGAAAAATGTGACGCGTAACCGAAAAATGTGACGGTAAATTTTTTTCCAACGCCGATAAAGAAGTTTCACTTCAAAAACAACAAACTTAGTAACGTCTAAAACTGCATATTATGCCTATGCTCACGCGTTGCTTAGCTATGGGGTAATCTTGTGGGGGAGCAGTGTTGATAGTACCACCTTATTTACAGCTCAAAAGAAACTCATTCGTATACTTGCAAACATAGAGCAAACAGATAACCATACCATAGCAAACATATAACGTAAACCATATTTCAAAAAAATCGAGATTCTTACTTTGCCGTGTATTTAAATTTTAGAGATTTGTAAATTCACTCGTAAATATCCAAATTATTTTAAAAAGCGAAATGGTACATCATCACGGTACACATCACGACATGGACATAAACTGCTTATACCAACTATAAGGCTGAAAATGAACTTATCTGGTCCACTTCTAATGGCAGTCAAAATTCATAACAAATTACCTAAAACGTTAGTTGAGGAAAAGGTTGATATTATATTTTTATTCATTGGAAAAATTAAAAAGCTACTCTTAAGCACATGTTTATTACACGGTAGAGGAATTTCTAGAAGATAATAATTTAAAGTAATGATATTTACAATTTAAATTTTTACTATAGCTGACATTTTATTTAATTTAATTATTTTTTATATAATATAGAATATATAATATAACATGATATACTATGGATGGAATAGGGAGATTGGGCCATGACAGTGCGGATTGGCGGTTACTAACGACTGCAGATGCAGCCGGGACGAACGGCTTAACGTGCCATCCGAAGCACGGAGGAACTCGAGATAGAAGATTTTTGGTCATCCATCCAATGATCGACCACTGCAAAAGTTGCTTAACTTCAACAATCGCAGCCGAATGCGCTAAACACTCGCGCCACAACTCAAATCTCAAATCAAGTTACTACAAACTTAAAAAAAATGCAATGGATCGTGAATCTTCATTACATTCATTGCAGTCACATTCACGAGGTGTAAGTTATTGAAAAGTTTAAAGCGTGTTACAGAATGACAACTAAATGTCGATCTTTACTTGAGTACAGTTAGAAAGGGATGTCGCTATGTGCTATATATAGCGATATCCCTTTCTAACTATGCTCAAGACTAGATCAATCACTGAGAATCTTTTTATAATACGGGCCTTGTTTTTTTCTTTTGTCGATGGGAAATGCATTTACGCACCGTACCGCGTGCTGGCTGGGCGCGCGGCGTGTGTGGGTCTTCCCGGCGCGGAACAACGCCGGTCCTACCCACTAACTTCTGCGTCATCACCGACTCGCAGAAGGAAGCGGCAGCCTTCCAGGCCCGCTCGCTACCAAGCATGGCTCTAACCATGCTTGGCAACGAGAGGTCTCCACCGCCGAACGCCGCAACCAGAGTGCGGCGCTCGTTTCGCCAGGCCGGGCACACGATTAGCGTGTGCTCGGCCGTGTCGTCGGGAGAGTCTATAATACGGGCCCAAGAGACGTAGGACATATCGGAGTTTCGTGAGCACCCGTCTGGGGAAGTAATCTTCACCTTACCGAAGACCACAGTAAAATAACATTAGCTTCTGATGGTGTAGTATTTCTGTTGGTGAGTAAGGTTCTAGGATTTCGCGGGGTTGAGAATGGAGAAGTATACGTAAAGCTCGACATAGATGGCGCTGCAAACGCTTGACCCAAACCACAGCCTAATATTGCCGGAGTCAACGTGTTTTTTTGTTGTTAAAAATATTAAATAAGTGGTGAAAATGTATTCAACATGGTCTGTAATACAGCTGACAGAAAACAGAGATGAAAAGGAGAGGAGCATCTGTGCAAGGCAGAAAAGCTGATCTAGTAGAAAGGTACTCTTTCTATTATTATGCTAGAATGCTCATTCTCGGTACATAGATGCATTTTCCATGATTATTTTAATAGTTCATGGATCATGAGTAACTTTTAGCGAGCTCATTAGTCAAATCTATCTTATTTTTGCATCAGTCAGACATCTCATAGAGTTAGGTTACCTCTGGCTAAAATGGGAGGTATAACATTGGGTTTTTTACAGACTTGAGGCATGTGACCGCAATTTTAATTTTGGTGCAGTTTTTTCTGATCAAAATGAAGACATCCAGATGCAATGACCTGCCCCAGATACATACAATGATGTAAACAGTAGCTCAGTTTTATCCCCTCCCCCCCTTTCAAAGCAAAATATAAAATTATATTTTAGTCGGTAGTCATGCAGTTTTCTCACAACAACCAGGAACTGCACAACTCGGCATTTGTATGTTGTTTAATAAAAAGCTCAGAAACGAATATAAGCTAATAGGTATGTATTTGATCGGAGTTCTGGGTCAAGCGATTACAGCGCCCCTAGTGGCCAAATTTTGCAGAATTTTTAGGCAACGCTACGAGTGATACTTTTGGTTTCGCATCGCAAGTGTCTAAAGGAAATGGTTGATGCTACTTTTTATTTTTATATAATATAGTCAGATAGGCAAATGACTCTACCCCAACTGATGTTAAGTGGTGATAAAGTCCAAACGCGAAGATAGCTGGTACAGTAGTTATAAACTGCCACACCAACCATCCTCACCTTGCCGGAATGCAAAAATGCTTCTTCACGCCTCTCTTAAAAGACCCCGGGCAAAGAATTCCACATACGAATAGTACGACAAAGAAATGAGTCACCAATTTTTTTTGTTCGTGTCGGAATAGTGGCCACAGTAAGTCGGTTGCAACGTAGGCCAGCGCGCGAGGTCTCTGAAGAAAAGGTGATGGAGGGATAAGGGAGAATAACTCCTCAGAACATTTGCCGTGGTATAGTCGGTAGAATACGCTTAATGATGCCACATCGCGGCGTATTTGTAGAGACTCGAGTTTGTCAGTTACATCATCGCCAATGATGCGGACTGCGTGCCGCTGCAACCTATCGAGGCATCGAGTAAGTACGTGGCGGAGACATCCCAGAGGTGCGAGCAATATTTCACGCAGGACCGCACTTGCGTTTTGTACAACAAGCACAGTTGATCAGGCATGGAAAAACGCCGCACCTTGCTTGCCATGAGGCGGACTTTATTTGCCTCACACAAAATAAGGATCGATGGCAGTTGCATTCACAGTTTAGTGGCATTCTGGTTTAACCTCCTGCCGCTAAGAGTTCGTTATACTATCTCTTATCTAATAGACAAGTCCGTCCGTCCGTCCGTGGTGCTGTTTCAGCGGCCAAACCGTAAGAGATAGATATAGAGAATGTTTAAGTTATAAGTTAAGAATAGTCTGATAAGACTACAAACCGGATGTGAGTAACGTAGCACTTCCGGTTATCGAGAAATCACGTGATTTCTATTCCAAACGAAACCACACAAAATCTCCGAAGTTCTCAATTGATTAAATACATTTTTTTTTTGTGAACATTTGGTTCACTGGTTTGCTAGTTTAATATAATTTCGTAATCGTCTACTCGAATTCGTTAAAATGTTAATGCATTAAGCATTAATATGCTAACGCTAGTAATGCCCGCTTTATGAAAGTTTTGGCAAATCATTATATTCAACTAACACGCTCGCCAATGTAACCGAAACCCATGATTAGGAGAGATCGACCATGATAGCTTCTGTGTCGGGTTTTCGGACGGTGCGGAGACGCGGAAGAATCCCTAAACGGGGATCCCGCGGCTTCGTACTAAGCAGCTTAGATGGTGTTCGCAGGATTTTTTAGCGGATATTATGCCGTATAGCGTCCGTAAGGGTTACGGGGTCCTCAGTGGGCAGATACTGCTGGGGCTCGTAGGGCTTGCGGGAGCCAGGTGTGAGGTCCGTTCGGCGGTGTGCCTCTTAAGGGCGCCGTCGTTTGTAAATAGTATTTTTTAAGGGGTCGGTCATTGGATGGGTGACCAAAAGTTTACTGTGTCGAGATCCTCCGTGCTTCTGCATCTGCAGTCATTAGCACCTACCAATCGACTGGGCCCACGTGGTGGGTCATGGCCCAATGTCGTTTACCTTTAAGAAAGGCCTGTGTCCCAGCAGTGGGGACATTAATAGGCTGGTGATGATGTGATGTCGATAACTGCATCATGGAAAATCATAAGATTGGCGAAGGACGTCGAACTGGTGTCAGCTGCTAGTAATCGTTTATTTCATGAATATAATCATTATTTAAATACGCTTTTTATAATGCATTTGTTTCTTTTGGTGTACTTAATTTTTATGGTACTAAGTGGTACTAAGGTGTAGGAAGACCAAAGGGGAAGATCTTCCTCCGAGCTGGGTGATGTTAGTAGCTCGGGGGCTGCGCCCCAACTGATGTTGGTCGGGCATCGTATATATGAAGAGTCAGCCTCCGAATTTCATTTGCGCGATGTAGGCTTCCATACTAATGTTGATCGCAGTGCAGGTAACGCCATCTCTTGAGGATGGTGAGTAATGATTTCCTACATCCGTTGTACACTTCTGGACACATCTATTGGCCCACCTTAGAGTTTAGGTTTCGATGGCCCCTACCGAAATATGATTGCTAGATTGAACAAAAACTGTTGATGCAGTTTTAAATCTGATACATTTACCATCTTTTTCGATCGTATTGTTTTAAATTTGAATTCAGAATACCATACGACATGGAGCTACGCCTAACAAGTCGGATATGCGCCTTGTTAAAGGCAATTGATTTTTGAATAAAAACATGTTATATCAAATACAGGTTTAATTTAATAACGCGTGTTGCCTCCATGGGCATCTACCACAGCTCTCATACGATTAGGCATAGAGTTTATCAACCGCTCTATGAAATTTTGAGGGATCATCTCCCATTCCTCTTCTATGGCAGTTTTCAACTCCTGCATCGTCCGAGCAACTGGCTGACGAGCCCTAACACGTCTTTTTAGCTCGTCCCACATGTGCTCAATGGGGTTCATGTTTGGGCTTCTTGCTGGCCAGTCCATAACTGTGATGTTCACATCCCGAAGATATTCCCTGACGATGCCGGCCGCATGGGCTCTTGCGTGATGCATGCATGATAATCATGCATAAAAAGGAAATTTGGGCCCACATAGTCCGCGTATGGTATCACGTGAGGTTCTAAGTACTCACGAATGTACCTTTAATGTTGGCAGCCGTAGTCCTGTAACAACCTCAAGTTGAGTTTTGCCGCTCGCGGATATACCGCTCCAGACAGTCCATGAGCCACCGCCATAAGCAACCCTCTCTTCAAAGCAGCATTGTGCGAAACGCTCTCCCTTACGTTGATAGACCTTCTTCCTTCCATCATTGCCATGTAACACAATTTTAGACTCATCAGAAAAGAGTACACGGCTCCAATCTTGCTGTGTCCAATTTAAATGACTGCGTGCGAAATGAAGGCGCGCTGTTCGGTGGGCTCGCGTTAGTTTGGGCCCATTAGTTGGCTTGTGTGGTACCATATCGCGTTCTTTTAACCTTCTCCGAACAGTTCGAGCGCTTACAGATATTCCGTGGAAGTCGCGAATTTCTTTTTGTATCTCAATGGAGGTAAGGTAACGATTTCTCAAGCTGGTCGTCACGATGAATCGATCCTGCCTTTCAGTTGTGACCCGAGATCGTGGCCTTCCTTGGCGACGAACAAAGCGGCCAGTCTCTAGGTACCTCCGATAAACATTTCGGACCGCAGATCGACTTAAATTAAGTTGAGCACTCACGTTTCTTTGGCTGTGTCCGGCCTGAATAAGTGCCACAGCTTGGGCGACGACTTCAGGTGAAGTATCCATAGATTATTGATAGAACCTCATCTTAATGTTAAGAATAAGTAATGTTTGTTGCAAAACCAAAGATATCAATCACTTTTTCACGAATTAAATCCAAGTAAACCAATAAAACCAAGTTTTCTTAGAAATCGATTGTTTGATATCAACAAACAGGCTATAAATTGTCTTTTGTTTCTTTAAATTCTGTGTTCGAAATTCAAAAAGAGACTATTGAATGAAATTGTGAATGTGCCAGGTTCAAAACTGCATAAAAACTTTTTGCTCGACTTAATATAAAATTTTAGCTAGGACCACACGAAACTGAAAATACAAGGAGGGCCAATAGATGTGTCCAGAAGTGTATATCTGTGGGGTATATAGATGTCGCCGCCACAAAGGTACTAAGTGGTCGCCCATTGGCTGATATTAGATCTATTTATTCCATGACAAAAATATGCTAAAAATGGGTGATCTACACAAGATTTTACCTCCAGTTTTAATTTATTAAATATATAATTTCTGTATTCCATTTCAGTGAATTTTGCTAATGTGTTCTTTCAGGAATAGGAAAGCAATATGTTATTCCACGAAGAAGATCAACACGTTTCTCAATCTTAGAAAAAAGATAGGATTTTCGCGAAAACGCCAGGCGCCTCAGAGATTGGGAAATGAACGGTTTATGTAATAAATTAATTTATTTACTAAAATATAGATCCATTTAAATAACAAAAACTTAAAAACTACTTGATGTCTATAATTTACAATCCAAATTACCTTACCTTACTTAACTTCTCAAATAATATATAATTAACAAAACAAAATATATAAACACCCCAGCGTCGCCATAATAAAAAAATGTTGATAGCAACAACAGTTGTTGGGCTATGCTCGGTGTTTCCCTACGTGATAAGATCCGAAATACGGAGATCCGTAGAAAGTCGCACACACCGGACACAGCCTGAAGAGTTAGCACGCTGAAGTGGCAATGGGCAGGCCACATCGCTCGAGGATCTGACAACCGTTGGGTAAGAAAGGTCCTCGAGTGGCGACCACGCACCAGACGACGCGACGCAGCGTGGGGCGGCCCCCAACAAGGTGGACTGAGCACATCGTCAAATTTGCTGGGAGCCGCTGGATGCGGATAGCGCAGGACCGCGCATTGTGGCGTTCTATGGGGGAGGCCTATGTCCTGCAGTGGACGGAGAAAGGCTGATGGATGGATGGTGGATGGATGACAGCTACATTGAACAATGTCGCCTTTGTCTAATAATCCGAATTTCGCTATCCCTACGATGTTCGCGAAAATTCGATTTATCAAATTATCCTACGGCATGTAAGTACATATACAGATTATTTGTACGTTTTGCGATTTTTTAGATATTTCGTTACTCAATCACGCAAAAATTAGGTTTGGTACACAGGTTGATATGGGGTGCGGGTGAGCGGTCTGTCGAACTCCCAACTCACCTAGCAATGCGGAGCGGATGACCCGGTGCAGGGATATTTTCTGGGTTTAAGTGGATCTTTTCAGGGTGTAGGTAAGGCCCTGTTGACTTCAGCGAGCCTCAGGGCTGGCTGGAGTGGGCAGGGAGGAGTCTCACATACCTTCTTCTCGCTCCCATAGTGGTTGAAGAAAGCGTAAGGCATTTATCAGACAAAAAACGAAAAAAATTTGTGTGTGTCAGCTCCGACGCACGACCGGAGTTTACACTCAAAAAACGATTGTCTTTGAACAGACACAAAACAAAATCAAGTCCGAAGAAGTCGGTTACAAGAAGAGATACCTCAGGAATCGTCCCATGGTTTCGACTATCATAGGTTCCATGTCACACATTTTATCATCTAACATCAGCGATATTCATCATATATTTTATTATGTATTTCTGGAAACACACAATTTCAAAAATATCACACACTAGTCATCATTTTGTAAATATGTATTATAATCCCATCTCTACTGAAAATCACTATTCCAGAGTGCTGGACACTTACCGGCATTTCTCTATATTCTGTTATTTATTTGTTTTCATTAATTTTGCTCCGATTTTATCTAATTTTAGTTTATTTATTTTATTGACATTTGTGACAACTTAATGTTTTTTATCCGTTGCCATGGCTAAAAGTGAAAGGTGCGCAGATGAGGGTGCGCACAAAAACGTAACGAGGTCATTAATGTCATTCATCGATAGATTTTACTCCTCACACACTGGGCCGCTTATATATGCAAATCGATTCTTAAGGAGTAAACTCCAAAAGAAAAAGGTTGATATGGGGTTTTAAGAAACTGATCACTGGACCAGTTATAGATTTACGTATTTCGATTCTTTTTTTTTACTCAAATCTATGAATGTACAAATTTTAATTAATGGTAAATCGTTCGGTAAATTCCCATATCCGTAACGATACTGTTGTTTTAAATGCATCATTTCACGCACGATTCAAGAAGAGCGATTAATGTTAGCGTGTGCAGCAGAACGCTGTTTAAACCATCACTTAATAACATGTTACTGTATTCATATTTCAGACTAGTTATCGAATACATTGTAACATGTACATGATTTAGATTTTTTTTTTTTATATGATTAGGTAGGCAAATGACTCTACCCCACCTGATGTTAAGTGGTGATAAAGTCCAAACGCGAAGATAGCTGGTACAGCAGTTATAAACTGTTACACCAACCATCCTCACCTTGCCGGCCCGCAAAAATGCTTCTTCACGCCTCTCTTATAGGACCCCAGATTATAGGAGTGAGGGAACACGTGCGCGGGCATAGAATTCCACTTACGAATAGTACGACAAAGAAATGTCGCCAAATTTCTTTGTTCGTGTAGGAATAGTGGCCGCAGTAATTCGGTGGCAACGTAGGCCAGCGCGCGTGGTCCTCTGAAGAAAAGGTGATGGAGGGATAAGCGAGAATAGCTCCTCAGAACACTCGCCGTGGTATAGTCGGTAGAATGCGCTTAATGATGCCACATCACTGCGTAATTGTAGAGACTCGAGTTTCTTAGTTACCTCTTCATCGCCAATGATGCGGGCAGCGCGCCGCTGCAACCTATTCAAGGCATCGAGTAAGTACTTAGCGGAGCCATCCCAGAGGTGCGAGCAATATTCCACGCAGGACCGCACTTGCGTTTTGTACAACAAGCACAGTTGATCGGGCGTGAAAAAACGCCGCACCTTGATGCCTTTGCTCGGATTCTTTTCAGTACTCTTAGTACGAGTTTGAGCTATCATAGTTTTCGTAATTGTAAATTATGTTTCTATGTCCATTTTGGTGCAAAAGTAACCAAATATACATAAAATTTGACAAGTCACAAATGATTTAATGGTAGAATTTAAACACTGTTTATTTGTATTGGAACTAAAACAATAAAATCAGTACCCTTAATACGAGTGCGAGCTCACGAAAACTATCATAGTTTTTGTAATTGTAAAACTCGTATTGAGGGTACAGGTGAAGAAGCAACATGCAGGCCGGCAGGGTGAAGATGGCTGGTGTGGCAGGTAAAACTGCTGTATCAGCTATGGTCACGTCTGGACTTCAACTTCACTTAACATCAGGTGGGGTGGAGTCATTTGTCGGACCTAACTATAAAAAAAAAAAAAAAGGATTTTCATTAAAATTTTTGGTGAAATCACTTTGCCAGCACCGATGACCGGCTGACAAGTATAGTTTTAATAGTTTTATTTAATTAACCATTTGTCAGCGCCATTAATATTTATTCTTAAAAAACCAACGGGAACAGCCAAACGACTTACTTCAACTCAGCCAAGATGTTGCCGTGCTGCAAATTGTATCGATAACATTTAAATTACATAAATGTGACAAAAATTATGGTAAATTTAAAAAAGATATAGTAGTCTTTTGACAAGTCATGGTTACCTATCACTATAGTTTCCGGAAACATTTCAGCCAGATTATATCCTCATATTACAAAATATGAGCTAAAGTTGAAATCTTATATAAAAAGTTTTGTAATTTGAATCTTAGAATAAAAAGTAAGAATATAAATAATAATTCATTTGTATGCACGACATTCTTACACATGTTGTTACAAATAAAATTAATTTCTGTCTTCTTTAAATAATTGAAGGATTTAATCATTTATCTAACGTAGATATATTAATTCTGTCACATTTACTTGCAAAATAAAAGACAGGACCAAACCAAAAGCACACATTTTAGTTTTAAGTTCATTAATAGTTGACGGGTAATGTCATGCCTTAAAATGTGGCTTTGGGAATTGGGAAAGGTTTCTGTACATTATTTATTCCTACTAATGGACCTTCTTCCTTTTAAGCAACCTTACGAGGCAATATTATTACTAGCTTCCGCCCGCGACTTCATCCGCGTCAACTTAAGTTTTTTGAGACTACCATAGGAACATATTTTTTCTCCGAAATGAATAGCCGAATAGACAGACATAAGTACATTTCTTCATATTTTATTCTAGCTGTGCCCTGCGGTGTTACCCGTGGTTTATTAAGGATATTTTCCCGCAGTAAAACGTAGCCCTTGTGTTAATCCAGGGTGTAAGCTAACTGCATACCAAATTTTATTAAAATCGCTCCAGCCGTTTAGACGTGAAGAAGTAAAAAACATACACACTCACAAACTTTCGCCTTTATAATATTTGTGTGATGTGATTAAGCACTCAAACGTTTTTATAACATTTGCCAGTTTTTATATTCGTATCACCTACGTTCAAAATGCAAATAAGACGTTCAGACCATTTCTACCTTTAAATAAAAAACCGGCCAAGTGCGAGTCGGACTCGCGCACCGAGGGTTCCGTACAAACCTGCAAGGTTTACAAAGTTCGTTCATTACGACAAGGAAAAAAGTAATAAGTTTATATTTATTAAAAAATATATATTTTGTAATGTAACTAAAAATTTAAGGTTTTCGGATTTTTTCCTTTATGTGTGCTATAAAACGTTGCTTCATGCCAAATTTCAAGATTCTAGGTCGACTGGAAGTACCCTTTAGGTTTTGATTCCCTTGCGAGTACTTGCGAGTTTCAAAATATGCAGCTTAAATTGCTGTTTCTTTTGATTGCGTAGACATAGAAGTTTGATTTTGTTACAGCTTAAAGGTGTTATAGATCTGAGTATTTGGTATGAATTTCAATTTAATACCTCTACGCGTTTATGAGGAAATGGGTAGTAAGGTTAAAATTATTAAAAAAAAATATATTATGTGATGTAACTAAAAATTTATGGTTTTCGTAATTTTTCCTTTATCTATGCTATAAGACGTTGCTTGGTACCAAATTTCAAGATTCTGAGTTCACGGGAAGCACCCTGTAGGTTTTGATTCCCTTGCAAGTGTCGAAAATTTGCGGCATAAACGGCTGTATCTTTTGATTGCGTTGGCTTAGAAGTTTGATTTTTTCACAGCTTCAAGGGACAGTAGACCTGAGTAATTGATATAAATTTCAGCTTCATACCTCCACGCGTTCCTGAGAAAAAGGGTCTTGACAGACGGACGGACGGACAGACGGACAACAAAGTGATCCTATAAGGGTTCCGTTTTTCCTTTTGAGGTACGGAACCCTAAAAACGATTGAAGGAACACTACTCGTACCTTTCTACTTGACTATCTAATGTTATTATATATATATGTACCAGTGGCCCGCCCTCGCTTCGCTTCGGTGTAGAGCTGAAGTGTAGACTACAGTTTTTGTTCTCTGGCTTGTATTAAACACAATGACATGCATCTATGATTCTTCTTATACCTGCATGCAAAGTGCAGCCCGATCGGTTTAAAATTGACAAAGTTTCATACAAACTTTCATTCCCTATTTTATCCCTTTGGGGGTAGAATTGATCAAAATCCTTTCTTAGCGGATGCCTACGTCGTAACATCTACCTGCATGCCAAATTTCAGCCCGATCCGTCCAGTGGTTTGGGCTGTGCGTTGATAGATCACTATGTCAGTCAGTCACCTTTGAGTTTTATATTTATATAGATTGTATGTTTATGTATGTGTTATGTTATATTTATTCAGGAGCACACACTGACTGCCTTTTTCTATGTTCTTTCCTTTCGCGGGCCTGCTGGAAGAAATTTCATTATGAAATAAGCAGCAGACATGTCGCTTGTTTCTCTTTTTTTTCTGATATTTTATTGTGTGTATACAAAATAAATAAATAACATACATTGCGCATGGTAACGGGTGCTATCACTGGACATGCACATTTTAACAGACATCTTTTCAACTTAGGTGTCACGGACAGCCCCCTATGCAGAGGATGCATGGAGGCAGAAGAAACAGCTACTCATGTTCTGCTGGAATGCAACGGAGTGGCCGAATACCGGGCGAAATACCTCGGCTCACCGGGAAACCTTCAAGAGGCAGTCACCAATGTGAAGGCCCTGGGGGCGTTCCTGGCGGAGTTGGGCTGGCTGGAGTGATTCCGGCCATACACCCTCCTCACGCAAAACAGGCGCCATAAGGACGTCGAGTTGCGGAAACGCCCGTAGCAACAACAAGAAGAAGAAGAAATAAATAATAAATAAGCAATGATCGTGATTGGTATTTTCGGCCTTTATCAGTTTTTGCATCCTTCAAAGCAACCTAAAAATTAATTCGTTGAAAAATCATTTAATGTAAATATTATTCAGTGCAGTGCCTAGTTTTTTCGAAGATTACTCCGTATAAAATTAGTTTTTAGTCAAGTAATTAAGCGTATTATTTGAATAAATACATTTTACATAATGAGGCACGATTCCAATCTTTGTATGAGGCAATGAATGGCAAAAAAAATATTGCAGCTTTGTTTTATGTTAATTCATCATCATCAGCCTATTAATGTCCCATTGATGGGGCACAGCCCTTCCCTATGGATGACATAGGTAGTTGGGCAATGACCTACTACGCGAGCCCTGTACGTATTGGTGGGTGCTAACGACTGCAGATGCAGCTGGGACGAACAGCTTAATATGTCTTCCGAAGCACACAGGAGCTCAAGATAGTAAATTTTCAGTCACCCATCCAATGACCGACCACTTCGAAAGTTGCTTAACTTCAACGATCGCAGCCGAACGCTCTAACCACTTGGCGCCATCGAGCTCCTTGATATAGTCATAACCATAAACAAAGTTGCAATTGCATGTTTAATCATTAAGCTACTAAATGTATGAGGATGTTCTCAATTATTTTATTTAATAGGCGTATTAAAATTTAATTTGGTAACAAATATGTTGCAGAAAATTTTGGGTATCGTTTAGTTTCAATCAAGATGCGCTTGTTTGTAGTCCTAGTGTTGGCGCTGGTGTCCACGCAAGGTGCGCGCGCGCAGGTATTGTACGACTCGTACTTCGGAAAGCCGCTCAACGATGACAGGAACAACTACCTGCAGTCAATTAATGCCACCAGGTGATTTGGTTCATGCTTTTAAAAATACGTGGGGTACCCAAATAAATAGGGTGGGTCGAAAATTCGGGTCAAAATTCGGTGGGTCAGAGTAATCTTCGAAAAAAGGTATTTCTATCTAATCTTTTTGTGATAGTGGAATTAAGTTGTCTTACATGTTCAATTCGACGACCTTCGTGGCCGAGTAATTTGTACGCCAGGTTTCATGGTGTCGCCGACTCGAGAGGTCCCGGGTTCGAATCCCGGCGAGGGCAGATGTTTGTGTGTTGAATACGAGCCATTGGTAAGTTAAGTGTCGTCCATTTACGACCATTCTTCTAGGATGATTTTGGAAAAAACTGTTTGATATCACCAAGTTGTTCCCAGAGACAAACTGTATAAGGCGTTCAACCCTTTCATTTCTTTGTCCCAGTCCGAATATCTCTACACTTGGGCTAATCTGATTTGCATGTGTTCCTATCTTTGCGTTCAATGTCAGGAATCTTAGCTATTGTCGATTCCACTTCAGTATAGAAAGCCTCCAGTTCTGCGTCGCTGGATGTACTAGTTGGTGCGTATAACTGTGTGGCGGCGACATCTACATGCTCCACATATAATGAACATGGAGGGAATACTCCCTCGCCTCCACAGGAGATGGTGCTACCGTCGTTGCGTGGCACAACACATGGAAGCCTAAATCGCGCAAGTAAAATTTGGAGGCAAACACTCGATATATACGATGCCCGACCAACATCAGTCGGGCCGCGGCCCCCGAGCTACCATCATCCAGCTCGGAGAAAGATCTTCCCCTTTAGCCTTCCTACACTGGTGACTCTCGACTGAGCACAGCAGCAGCAAGCAACCTTCAACCAGCGCAGCGCCAACCATCATTCCTCATACCCCTTCCTCATCAGGTCCAGCAACATCAGCAGTCACACAGCACGCTAGCATCAGCCTCAAGGTTCCATCGCAGCTCTCAACGACGCTTCCTGGACCTTCGGCAGCACCCGACGGTATCATATAATGTTCAAATTGATCGGCTTCGCTTTCAGTTTAATACTCAGCACTCGATCGCTTACAGTTTCATATCCCATTACACAGTTATTGGTTTTATTAGGTAGGACAAAGGTTACACCGTTTCGGCTGTTGTCGTTGTTCCCAGAGAAGTAGACGTGGCCATTACCTTTCTAATGGGTCTAGTTTTATCCACAAATACTTATTTCACATCGCTCTATTTCTTTTCCAAGAATGTAAAGCTTGCCACGTTGAAGCAGACCGCGCACATTCCATGCACCAATGTTTTGGATCCGTCGTATCTTCTCTGTAGAAGAGATTCCAGTAGTATGATTTTCATGTGATGCCTGGTCTCCTACACCATCATGGCCGGTTGCCATTCACACCGTCTGCCCCGGACACAGAACGGCGCCGGTTGCTAAGTGAGTCAAAGAACCACCTATTGTGACCACGTCCCTTAATGACGATTCTCTGTGGGAAATGTAGTGCAATAGTTTCCCCTTGCATCCTACACCAGACATTTTTGAGGTTATTTTGTCCTCATGGTCGCTGAAGCCTCTTCCGATCGGTTACCCGGCTGTGGGTGTGATTATACCGCCAGCACTCGGTCGTCAGAGTCCCGTCAGTTATCTAGCAGGGATTACCACGACGACAGAGTCTTCGCCGTCTGTGTGACGCATGCAGGTGAGGTTGACATTTGATCCTAACCGGCACCAGTGTAGGAAGGCTAAAGGGGAAGATCTTCCTCCGAGCTGGATGATGGTAGCTCGGGGACCGCGGCCCGACTGATTTTGGTCGGGCATCGTATATATCGAGTGTTTGCCTCCGAATTTTACTTGCGCGATTTAGGCTTCCATACGTTGTGATCGCATCGCTGGTAGCGCCATCTCTTGCGGAGGCGAAGGAGTTTTTCCTCCTTGTTCATTATATGTGGGGCAAGTAGATATGTTAATTACCGTTCGCCCCTTGCGCCCCTCGGTGATACCTACCTCTTATAAAATTATGTTTTGTTTCGCAGCTTGTGCACCGTCCCAGTGGAGCCATGCAAGAAGCACGAGGGCCGGCGCGTGGACGGCACCTGCACCAACCCCAAATTCCCGTCGCGTGGAGCGTCTGGCACACCGCTGTTGCGTATGCTACCCGCAAGTTTCGGATTAGGTAATTAATGGCGCGCGATAACTGAAGCCTTACACCAGGCGCCCGCCTTTGACCAGTGGCAACAGATACAATAAACTATTATTAAACAATTTTCTTTAACTTCTAATGGGAGGGTAAACCGCTTCGTTACGTAACGCGTTACGGCACCAGTCTGGCTACCCTTCGCCGCGATCACCTTATTCTTGTTCACCCTCGAATCCCCTTTTCACATATCAATCTTCTGTGCTCAAAAAATTATAGTTTAAACTTCGAGTTTAAGTTATCACTTCTTTCATGCGTCCGGAGATGTACACGCTTTTGTTTCAGTATTAATTTATTTATAATTCTAGTATTTCTTTCATTTGTTGTCAGGAAACATGCTTAGGCCGTCGATGAATGGATCAGATTTGCCGTCCACACGACTCCTTCGCACCAAACTCCTGAGTGACGGGTACCCCGTGGATCACAACTTCAACATGCTCGCGTCTCACATTGGAGTCTTCTCATTCGCGGACAACGTGGACCTGACCGGTCTATGTAAATAATTTTATAATAATACCGATTATATGAACTTGCTTGTTGTTATGTTTAAGGAGATAATGCGCCTCTCATACGAATAACATGATTTACCAAAAAGTCAGAACAATGAACAGTTGTTTGCGAAAATAGGTTTCTTCAAAAAAGCACAAATTTTCTATTCAAAGCTCATATTAGCAGTTTAGGGAAATTCTTTGATGAGGAAATATATTTTCTTATACTTTCAATTAAAATTAAATATAAAAAAACGAGTAAGTAGGTACAATGATGAGTGGTTTGTACGCCGGCTTTCATGGTGTCGCCGACTCGAGAGGTCCCGGGTTCAAATCCCGGTGGGGTCAGATGTTTGTGTGATGAATACGAGTATTTGTACTCCAGTCATGGATGTTTAATATGTATTTCTATAAAAACATACTTATATATGTACAGTATATGTATTCTATCCGTTACCCTAGTATCCCATAACACAAGCCTTAGTGCTTACGTTGGGGCTAGGCTAATTGGTGTGAGTGTTGGAAATATTTATTTATTATTATTTATTGAATTTTTACATTATTCATATTGTAGACTTTCGTACGGGTCGTCGTGGTGTTCTATCTGACCATGTAATCTGTACAGAATCTGAAACGTCAAAAATAATATAAAAATTAAATAAATTGCGCTTATTTCAAAAACATCAACTTCAAATCTTCAACTGCAACGATGACACCCCAAGAGTCTGGCTGTAACCGCGCTCGAGCGTAACTCATACGAATTAACTTTGTGACATCACAGTACGACACTTCATTGTGAGCGACTGCTGCGTAGGAAACACTCCTAACCGCATCAACCCCACCTGCATTTCCATCCCGGTGGCACCCGACGACCCGTACCTGCGGCTCACCGGGATCCGCTGCATGAACCTCACCAGGAACCCCACCTTTCAGGAGAGGGGCTGCATATCCAACGCCATGCCCGCGGAGAGAGTGAGTAATAGTGAATATATCAAACAACTCCCCTGAACTCTAATACAATCAAAACTGGTTGTAAATTAGCCTCACTCAAACGCCAAAAATGGCGATACCTTGAATCAAATCAAGTAACTGGACCATGAGAAACTAAATCTTCAAGATAAGGTTTTAACTGTATGAGCGTCGTGCTCATAAGATTTTTCCCTACAATTAGCAAATTAATAACGAATTCCTAGGAATCCTAACAATGCTAATGAAGGTCAGATATGATATTACCAGGAATAACAAATCCCTTATTGTTGAAACCTCTGTTTTCACTTTGCAAACCCTTACAACTACTGCAAAGCCCAAGATTTCAACCTCTCAATGTAGGTAATTACGTGAAAAGAAATATTACAATTTTCCCATGAAAATTTGAATAGTCACTATTCAAACTGAATTCCCAATACATCTGTCATTTTGACCATGATATAAGGAGCTCGATGGCGCCAGTGGTTAGCGCGTTCCGTTGCGATCGTTGAATTTGAGCAACTTTCGCAGGGGTCAGTCATTGGATGGGTGACCGAAAATTTACTATCTCGAGCTTCTCCGTGCTTCGGAAGGCACGTTAAGCCGTTGGTCCCGGCTGCATCTGCAGTCGTTAGCACCCACCAACCCGCACTGGGCCCGCGTGGTGGGTCATGACCCAATCTCCCTATTCCATCCATAGGGAAGGCCTGTGCCCCAGCGGTGGGGACATTGGTGGGCTGATGATGATGATGATGATGATAAGCTGTTTCTAAATCAAAATTAATAAAAACCTTCTCTTTTGTCCCAGTATTCTATAACGACGCCATTAATAGATTTATCCATCGTGTACGGGTTCTCGAACGAGCGTGAACGCCAGATCCGCGAGTACAACGGTGGTCTCCTGAGAGCTGAGCAGAGGAACGGACTGGACTATCCCCCCGCAACTTCTCCTTTCTGTATACGGAATAGAAGACCTATTGAGAACACGTGCTATGAATTCGGTAATTGTACCATTTCTTGCTATTTTATTCATAAGCAATTTCTCAAAATTCAAAATTAATTAGCAAACTGAAGTGGCAGTGGGCTCGTCACATTAGCCGCAGAACTAACGGCCGATGGAGCCGTAAAGTTCTTGAGTGGAGACCGCGACTCGGTAAACGTAGTGTGGGACGCCCTGAGACAAGATGGGATGATGAAATTCGTAGACTGGCTGGCGTGAGCTGGATGAGAGTGGCAGAAAATCGGGAGCGGTGGCGTGCATTAGGGGAGACCTATGTCCAGCAGTTGCAGCAGCTGGATGCGGGCAGCGCAGGACCGATCGTTGTGGAGATCCTTGGGGGAGGCCTATGTCAAGCAGTGGGCGTCGTACGGCTGATATGATATGATGTCCAGCAGTGGACGAGCATGGGTCGATGATGACCATTTCTTAATCCATGGCACAGTTATTGATATTATCTTTGAAGGAGTCTTAAACGCGCATGCTGGTTTTTAACACCTGCAGAGATATTTTATAAAAAAATAGAAGAAAATGAAAGTGGCATGAGCTGTTGTACCAGTTATACTCGCGTTCCACCGTCACTTACAATCAGGTATGGTGGAGTTGCTTGGGCCTATATATAAAAAGTCTAAGTTACCCAGTTTGTACTCAGTTCATCTTCGATCAACTCAGATGAATTGAGTGACAAAGAAAACGGTCATCTGGGAAATGAACAATGTTGGTTTCTTTGCTCATTACTAAGGTGCGGACAAATAAACATTGATGTAAACAATATCTGAAAATATCATCAATTGTAGGTGATGCATACGGCGGCAACCTTCTGACTGGCGTGTCCTTGACCGCGTTGTGGTTCTACCGGGAGCACAACCGGCTGGCGCGGAAGCTGGCGGAGATCAACCCGTGCTGGAGCGACCAGGAGCTGTTCGAGAAAGCGCGCCAAATCAACATTGCGCAGTATCAGCACATTTTTTACTACGAGCTCATGGCAGAACTGCTTGGTAACAAATTCTTAGTTTATTTATTTTGATAGTTTTGTTGGTTGAGTCCAGATCCAGTCTGATAAGCGAGAGATGATAACTGAATTTTATCTAGTAAAAAGTATCTTTAGATCCAACTCTAGATTTTGATGTCAGCAGATAAAGGAGAATGAAAAATAATTTAGCAATAGAAGGAAATCCATATATCCTTTAAGCAGCAAAATCCTTTAGACTTTTTCTAAAGCTCGATGTTAACGTTTTGGATAAATCTAAAACACTTCATAAAAGAAATAAGATACTCAATAAAACTTATGTGTCATTAGGTAGGGAGAATGCCTTGAAGGCTGGGATAATTTACGACACGCACGGGCACGTGAACGACTTCGACGAGCGTTACGAGCCCGGAGTGTACCACGAGTACATCGTCGGTGGCCGCTGGTTCCACACAATGCAGGACGGAAGGACTGAGTGAGTTATAGTGAAGATCATGAAGGAGTTGCTCATTGAAATGAAGGATCCCTATGAAAAAGCCTAAGACCTGGGTTCCGAACCTGGGGGTAATAACCCCTCCGGGGGTAAATCAGCCATACTTCGGGGATAACAAAGAACCTAATTATTTGGTCAAATCTAAATAGTAAGAAAATACTATACAATAATACTACTAAATAGAGTATGCGCTCCTTCTTGCTAGCGAGCCCTCGGGGTGCTGAGTGTGGGAAGCGGGGCGAGATCTTTCCTGATGATGACAACATTATTAGAGACGAAGATGTAGCGGCCAAATTGGAATTTCTTGGACTGATGATAACATTTTAAAGTCGGGGTAAAATCTGTTTTCCTAATAGGTTACAGGGGTAGCGATAGTATAGTATTGGAAAGGTAAGGAAACACTGGCCTTAGACATTAAATTTTTTTGGATTGGTGTCCTACACTACAGCTACTTCCAATGTTAACTTCTCAAAGCTTTCCTTAGGAACGAATTGGGATATTACAAATAAAACTTAACCTTTATTTAGTGATAGTAAGTTTGATAGGAGTAAAGATCCCAACTTAGACGGCTTCAATTAATCGCTTCCCCTGAGGCAGCTGACTCCTAGGTAAATGAATGTAAAGAATCCTTTACATTTAACATTATCCAGGATACGAAGGAATAGTTTCCCTCACTTGTATTCAAGGCTTATACAATGTAATTGAGCAAGCATTGTTTTCTACAAGGTTATAAGACTGTAACATGTTTCTTCAGAAAGTATACACCTTTACGAATGACAAAGGCCAAGTTTGATAAAAATAATTTGTACGGGACGCCGGGCTGTCGCAGTAGCGGACAGTTACCGACTCGTACTGAGGGGGTGGAGGAAGTTACACGCAGGAGTCTTGACTGTAGTGGACTGTAGTTTCGGCGAATAAAACCCCTGGTGTTCGGTATTGAAGAAATCGGTGGGCGCTGATAATGGATGGCCGGTGAGAGGAGGCTTCAGGTCCAGAGTGAACCGCTTGATTGTTTCTTCCTGTTCCTTAGGGTAGGAGCGCCTGTCGCTGAATGCATGTCGGAGCATTTTTTTTTTTTTTTTTTTTTTGTTTCCTCCCATGCGGGGGAGCGGGTGAGAAATCCTCATGGATACCCTGCAGCCGGCTGCAGGGTTATGTCAGACTCTTACTGACTAAAAAACACCCGTTGGGACTGCCTCTGGCCGGGAAGGCCTTTAAGGCTTCATCGGATGCGATCGTCCCCTGAGAAGGGGACGATGCAGCGCTGCCTAGTGATAACTAGCACATATGCGCTTCTTTGACGAGCGGCTCCCTATTGGAGCACGCCCGTATCGGTTTGGTGAGCTGCGGAAGGCCGCTCGCAACAGGGTGGGCATTACAACAGCCAGAGGGACTGCTGTCGGCCGTAGCCTAAAAGGGACGGGAGTGCGGTCGTTGCTATTACATTTAACTGAGAGGAAACTCCGTTCCGACTTAAACAAGTCGTTAAGAGTACATCGGGGGCCTAGTGTTTGCTCCACGCAACACTTTACCCGTTCAAGGGACGAGTAAAGTGTTGCGTGGCGCCACCTACCGGGGAACGCTAAAAACAGTGTTTTTAGCCGCCGTACGCAGTGTGGCAAATCCAAGCCTTATAGACATTGTAATTTGACACGCCAGCTTAGACGAAAAGAGGACTGCAAGTATAAAAAAAATAATTTAATCTAACTAGAATGCAACGCTGGGCGACGCCGCGAATGCCGTTGACGCGTTGCCGACGCTAACTCTTAGAGAGCTAGCGTCTGCAACGCGCACAACAGCGCTGAGTGCTCGCAGAGCGCGTTTAAACGCTCTATCGAGTTGTTGGCCTGCCTTATTTTAGCGGCCAACACAGAGATTTCTTGGAGATCGACTTTATTCATTGTGCTTAGCACAAGTAATAAATCGTCGCCAAGAGAGGACGGAGCGGTAGTGTGAGTGTGTGTGTTTGTGGTGTGACGTGTAGTGTTATGTACCGGAGGGACAGATGGGGCTTTGGGTGCCGGGGTAGGGGTGGGTCTCCATTTCGGAGTCGGGATGGTTGGGGGGGCCGGGGCTGTGGCCGGCGCCGCCGATTTCGGAAGGGGGGGGTAATTTACGTTCGTATTCGCCTGTGGTGTGGATCGCGAGGGGCGGGACGGACGAGTGGGCCCATTAGCGGGCTTTGAGTTGGGACGCGGGCGCGGGGCTTTAGGACAGCCTTTGAAATTGGCTGTGTGGCCCGATTGGCCACAGAGGACGCAAGCGGGGGGGGTTGGGGAGTCGCGAGTACGTGAGCATTCGTGCGTCGGATGGGGGTCTAGGCACTTAACGCACCTGTGAGGGGCAGCGGAATTCGCGGCGGCGTGACCGTATTGCTGACAGCGATGACACTGGCCAGGAATACCGCGGGGGTTGGGTGGCTCGACAGTGACCTTTGAGAGGCCGCAAACTGTTAGCTCGGATTTAAAAATATCACGAGCGGACGGGGAGGACGAGAGAATGACGAAGGCGAGCGGGAAGCGCTTGCCCAAGCGGTTGTGCATTTTATGCACGGCTAGGACGGGGAATGACTGACTAACGAGGTCATTGAGGATGTCCTCGTTGGAAAGTTCGTAAGGAACGCCGCGCAAAACGGCCCTAACCTTTCGCTCTTCCGGGAGAGCGAAAGTGTGGTATGGAAATTTGGAATCTGAAAGAAGCTTAATTAGGCTCCGGAACGCGATGATATCGGGAGTGCAGATTTTAATTGAATCGCCCACGTTAGAGGCTTGAGTGTAGTTGATGTTTTGGACTTTGCAAGAGTTGGCCACCGATTGCCAAAGAGATTTGTCCCTAAGGAAAACTGGGGGCGGTTTAGCGGACGCGGGGGAGGTCGCGGGGACGCGGGGCGGGCTAGCCGTCGGGGCTGGGGTGGTCGCGGGGGACACCGGGCGCGGGGTCGGGGCGACGGCCACGGGGGTGGGGGGGGAAGCGGGTTGAGACTGAGGGGAAGGTGTGCGGGACGTTTTGGACGTTTGGGTTTCCATGGATGAGGAGGAAGGAGTACGCCGCTTGTTGCGGCGCTTCTTCCTCCCCTCCACGGTGACAAAGGGAGGGGGAGAGTTTGGGCCCTCATCCGTTGCAGAAACCAGTGTTTCTGATTCGGACGGGGATCCGGAGGATTGGGAGGGAGAGGAGCGCTGGGAGGCGGTCCTCTTTCCGGAGGCGATGGAGGGATCGGGACTAGCTGGGGAATCGGGCTGAATGGAGGGCTGAATGGGGGGTCGGACAGGCTGGGGGGACAGAGTGGAGTCAAGCTCCTTAATGCGCCTAGCAAGGGCTATATAATTGGGATCAGTCGGGTTTTTTGGATCGAACGAGGCCTTAGATAGCCAAATCATTGGGTCTAAATCGGGGAGTTCTTGGGCGAGTTGTGTCGCCAAACGGGATCTCTGCACAGAAGGCAGGTGACGAAAGGAAAGAGAGGTTGCGTAGGTGAAGCTATATATAGCCTGCCTCGCGGATTGGGCCATAATGACGGGGGTTAAGGGATGATGGCGTACTAAGTGTGAAATAGTGATATGACGTGCGTGTGAGTGAAATAGGAAGGAAACCTCCCTGCCCTAGGCAGGGGGGAGAGGGGGGGAAAATGTGCGGGCAGGTATCCCTACTGGATAGCCGCCCTTCCGTCACCCTTGGGCTATTCCCAAGTGCAATGGGATCGGGACGTCCGGTTTCTCGGGATCAGGAGAGCCCGAAGCGTACCGGGGCTACGCTGACCAGCTTCGTTAACACCGCTAGGTATCAACTGGTCCAACGCGATCGGCTCGACTCTCGTGTAAAGCCGCGACCGGCGCCGTGAAAACGGCACTGATGCGACCTCAAACAATAATCGAACGTACGAGTGCAACCGTTAGAAAAGGCGGGAGCACTGAGCGTGAGCGAGCAGCGGACTGTACGTGCGCACAATCCGGTGATCGGACACCACGGAGTACCCCCACTAGAGTCCGCATCACGCAAATTTTGTTTGAAATCAAAATCGCCAAAGTCGGTGGCGTGCAGGGAGATCAGCCGCGTTGTGATTGGACACGTCAAGGTCAGATGATATACTCAGTGCAGCGAAGTGATGAGGGTAAGATCGATTTTAGAAAATATCGATATTTTATATCGATAAATAAAGAACACCCGGCATTATGTGCCAAAGTTGTATACTTTTTTAATTTTTTTATCTGTGTTTCATAATTGGGTAACGTAGTCTGGCAATATTTGTCATCAGCAGCTAGCTGTCAATGTCAAATACGTAGGTTTGTCAATATAACCTCTATATGTAGCCGGGTCGTCAAAAGAAATAACGGATAAAAAGGCAATCACAGCAGAGAACATTCACAATCACAGTACGCGGGAGCGAATGATTTTTTTGTTTGTATTTTAGGATTGTCAAATTGACATTTGGTTTTTTATTTAGAAAAAGCAAAGGAATCATGGTTTTTACAGTCACTTGAGTAATATTTTAAGTAAAATTCTGTCCCTTGAAGATTTAGGGTTTCCATATCGAAAAATATGAATCATTATATAACTTCTTTCCACGATTCACTTAAATAAAGGCAAAATTAGTTTTATGTAGCAAATAATTTTGGCTTCATTTTGAGACCAAATTCAACTGTATACAAGTTTAGCATTTTTTCTATGAAAAGTGCCGGATCTCCATTGTACAGAGGCCTAGTACTTTGGTGCGCTAGTGTAGCTATGCGCAAACATACTCTCTCCACTTTCTTCCAGCGTTCTAATTACATGACGCGACTAGTAACTACATACTAAATAAAATATAAGCAACACAAAAAACACGTAAAAAAAATATCTAGATAGACAATAATATGCTGTTTATGACAACTTTTAAAACTTAAGGCGCCTTACTCATCGGCTCGGTACAGGTTCGTTTTGTTTGCGGGAGTGACTGTCAGTGGTAAAGTGACGAGAACATATGTAACTGTTTACAGTTGGAGCCCAATCTTTACGTTTAGTTGCACTTATCCAAACTTCCTTCATCTTGGCACATTTTGGAAACCTATGAAATAAATAAAACACGTAATGTTACTGTATTTTGATTCTCGCATCAGTCTGTAAGATATCACCTTTAATATCTCTTTAAAGATTTTGCTCGTTGCTGTTCTCGTGAAAGGCACATGCGATATACAGACTTAATGAATTTAACATTAATACGGTGACGTCCGTGGCTCTTGACTTAGCACACGCAAAATAACCTAAGTATAACCAAATTATTGATTTTGAAGGAACTTGGTAAATACTTATCAAATTTTATGCTAGCTCCCACCCGCGACTTCATCCACGTTAACTTTAGTTTTTTGAAAATCCTAAAGAAACCTGACATTTTTCCGTTACAAAAAGTATTCTATACAACGATATTTTATACCCTAGATACGACAGCATGTACAAAATCGTGGCCGAAACGTGACCAAAAGGTACATTTGACGATTCACAGAGGTCCGTAAGATGATCGCGTGGTCAAAATCAATGTAATGCATTATTTAAAAAAAAGTCACCTTTAATGCATACGGCATAAGCTCTTAATTAAAACGCATGCATCAAAGATTTATGGCAGTTCAAAATGCAAGTTCCTAAAATTTTACGACTTATTGTTATATGCGAAAGAAAATAGACCTTATTTTTTTTAACTTTTCGCGCTCAATTCTGAATGTGCTGTTAGCTATTATAGCAGGTACAGACCGCGAAGAAAAAAGACGGCTATAGGGCGACGTATAACCGACCATGCTTTTGAGTATCACAAATATGTTATATTAAATCAGTTTATAGTAAGTATTACAATAAAATTTGCTTCAAATGCGTTAAATTTATAATAATAATAAAAACGTTTATTTGGCTCAAATTATATAAATAACTTATTACATAAAGATGACTATGTACCAAATTATAAAAACGTTAATTAGATACCTGTCGAAAAAACAACACTTTACGTACTATTAGTATTTTTTTCGCATTTTTACGGAGCTCTGCGGCATTTTGACTTTTCATCGGTCCGCGCGTGACTGTAAACAAAGAAGTGCTTGAATAAAGTTTAAGCACTTCTTGATTGGGACACATTTTGAGCGCTCGTGGTCTATCTAGGGTATTTAATATCGTTAATTCCATGTCTTTATCTAGGTCATAAAGTATGCGCACTTAATTTCATACAAATCGGTTTAATCGTGTAATAGTAACAAACATCCATACAAATTTTCGGGTTTAAAATTTTAGTACGATATGATTAAAAACTGTTGGTTGTATACTCATGATATCTGTTATTGTATACGATGAAATAAATAGTTTTTATTTATTTTTTCTATTTCCGTAGCTGACAAACTTATCGATAAACTTACGGGTACAGACATGAGCTGCGTCAAGTCACTAGCAATACACGTGCCGGTGTGAGAGCGGAATAGCATATATGATGTAGCGCATGCGAGAAAGGGATAGTGTTAAAAGACATCAACGCGTTCACCAAAAAATAAATACAATTAAAAGCAATTTCATATAAGAGTATTTTTGTCTTTTTGTAATGCATTTAAACTTACCGGTGAAAAGTAATACCATCTTTTTGAAGACTGGAAGTTTTACTCCACTTTCCACATAATTTAATTGCACAGTACGGCATTTTTTCTAGTTTTTTAACGCAAAAACGAGAGAAGCACTTCTGCTAACGCTCGGCTTCGGAATGAAACGATGTATAGCGACGTCTGTGGGCGTGTCTCACGCATACGTAATGTACTACTTAAGCTTGGCGTAAGCGCTTGCCCTTGTATGCGGACTCTAGTGGGGGTGCTCCATGTCGGACACGGAATGCGATGGATGATGTCGGAGCATGTTCCGACTCGAATTTTATATGCTAGGACTGAGCTGGCCAGCGATCCATTACCTCACCCACGCTATACTTTATTTTTCATTTTCTCAAAAATTACAATAGTGCGAGCTTAAAACTAATTGTACATACATCGGGCATACATTTAGGCATATTTTTAACACAGTTATGTGTCCGTAAACACGATATTTTAGGTGTGGCGCGCAAAAAATAGGTCTCCGCAATATTTATACTTTCCCCCTCCATAGGGCTTCGCCCTGCCACGGGGCTTCGCTGCCCCACCCGCGCGCTCCGGGCGCGCCGGGTGGGGAGCGCAACATGTCTCAGAAAACGGTTCTATACAAACATGTTTTGTCTCCTACACGGTACATTTTTACACTTATTGATGTGATACCTATTTATTTACGTAGCCCTACGTGTTACCTATCTAATACAACAAGTTTCTTACAAGAATATCAATAAACAACAGCTCTACGGCCCTATAAAGTTTACAAATTAAAAAGTCTCAAAAAACCTACTTATATTCACTTAATGCCTAACTATCATATACCGTTTTATAGAAGAAGTAAAAACACACAAAATAACATCATTATTATAACAATTATACCTATATCCTATTGACTATTCGTAAAAAACTATTCCCAATATTTTCCTTAATTACGCTTAAACTACTAACACGATTCATACAAAACTTCGATATATTATTCCTATGACTACCTACTTTCTAATAAGACATAAGATAAATCAATCAAAACATAAAACATACTATTATCGAAAACTGTCAACTCAGGCAAAATCCTATAAGATGTGAGACAAGGACAACCTATTGTCTCCGTCCCTCCTATAGGTCGGAACTATCAGTATTCTGACTAGTTTCCCCGCGCCACCGCTTGGCGTCGTGGCGATCGTTTAGATAAAGTCTTATAAGATTATTGGAGAGAACGGGGCGGAATATCGCTCTGAACTATCAATTTTACAATGGTTTACTATGGGCAGAGCTATCTATTATTGCGATATCCGACTCATTCTAATAAGACAACAAGGGAATGATATTTTTAATGCGTATACAACCGATTCATGCGAAATTATAGATACATTTTTATACATTGTTCTCGTATTGTCGTAAGTTCATTTTCTCTCGCTTCGGTCGTCGCGTACATAATTATTTCGCAAAACTATGGACGGAACGCAACAAATTGTCGCGCTCCAATGACAGCTAACTATCATTCAAGTGGTCAGGTCAGGGGTGAGGCGGCAAGATTGGGAGATTTTATCATTTGGCTGACTTGATGTTCATTTCCTGTAGGAATTATCATAATTTTAGCAACGGTAGCGGTCTTCAAACTATGGAGGTCTGATTTTTATTCGACAGAGGATAATCGTTTAGATATAACTCTGTATTTTTTTTTCCAGCCTGTACAGCAATAAAGGAAAGTACTTAGGTACCAGGGCGGCGGTGGACGATGAACTGCGCAGCGGTATCCTGGAATTGAACAATACTGAAGCAGATCTCACGCAGGGCGCCTTCCGTCAGGGCTCTCACAAGCTCGACTACGTCATCGAGCCTGATGTAAGGATCACCAATTTTTTTGTTTCTTTTTTCATTTATTGATTTACCAACATTTGTATACACCAAAAATAGTAACAAACATTTTGAGTTCTTTAAAGTTCAAGTGTAACAAATACTTATAGGTAAATACATTATGCATTTAAACAGCATACCATCTGAAAATCAGCTTAATCTAAAAAAAACACTACAATATTTTTAAGTACTGTTTTGTGATAAATACTTAAATAAACTAGACTAAAGCTTGTCAGGTGAGTCCCAGAAAATATTAAGCTGAACATTTTTTTTGTGTGTTCATTTACCAGCTTGCATAGTCTTGAAAAAGGGGAGTTGGATCCGAATACCGTTCTGCGACGAGGTGCTTTGAGAGGGTCTATCCTACTGCGGGGGTATCTTGAAAAAACACTGAAATTGATTTTATCCAGAATTTGAGGGCAATCAATTTTGTTATTAAATATTTTAGACAAAAAATGATAAATCAATGATAATTCTCCGTTCTTCTAATGTGTTCATTTTGAAATATTACTTATACTAACATTTTGTATAAGCGAAGCATGCACTAAGCCACATTGTGCTTCAACTTGTAATTAGCATCTGCAATTGAAAAAGTTTTGGTCACTGATTTGCCACCTGTAAACCCAGCCATGCAATGAAGAGGTATACAGAGGAGAGGAGGGGAATGAAGTTATGGCCAAAACAGACTTTTGAAACGCGACGCCACCCGATGCTTGTTGAGTCAAAGTAAATGTAATATTTTCTGCGATCAGAATCACATTAGGAACATTGAACGCAACGCGATACGCACATACTTTTTTAGAAAATACGCGTGGCGTTGCGTCGGGTGGCGATGCTTTGCGTTGCGTCGCGTAGGTCTGTTTGAGCTTTTATGTTGTCCTCCAGTAAGCACGGAATCATGAATTCCATTAGTTAAGGCATGATGCCTTAATACAATGTAAGCAACATGGTAGGTATTGACACTTTTGGTATCGCAATCATCTGAGAACCTCTGTGATAGATTGGCATGGCACTTGCATGACACAGCTCCAAGTATAAGAGATAGGTTTAAAGAATTTGGTATAATGACGGTTGCATCACAATACATTTACGAGAATTTATTACTTGTAAGAAAAAATATTAATTTGTTTCTTAAAAACAGTGATGTTCACACACTTAATACAAGAAACAAAAATAAACTAACTTTACCTGCTACTAGGCTTCACAAAGTCAATAATTCATTTAAAGGTCTTTGTGTTCGCTTATGCAATAAAGTCCCAAGCAATATCCAAGAGTTAAGCATAAATAAATTCAAATAAAAAAAGCTCTTATTAAAAAAGCTTATTACAAAGTGTCTGATTATATTACAGACAAAAATGCTTGGGTTTGAACCAATCATTCCAACAGGTTTTCTATATTAAATAAATCATGATTGTATTGACGTTGTAACAACATAACGATTTGTAAATGTTGTTACATTATGCCTTTAATGTTGTGGAGTTTTTTTCGCACGATTTCTGATTTGATTTCTAATTTCTTATAAGTAAAGATTATGCTTTATTTCTTACTTTCTAGTAGTTTTGGTTTAATGATGTCTGTTTTTCTTTCTGTTAAAAATGTTTTTATTTCCCACTTGTACCTGGTCTGCATTATTTCTCTTTTCATCTCTTAAAATAACCAAACACGAATGGAGTTCTGTTTGTAATTGAGGAGTTCCATTGTTTTCTCGGAATCTCGCTGATAATCTGGTGAAATAAGCCCGCACTTGCATGTTACGTGCGTTCTATCTGCCTCTTGTTCTGTAATCTGAGATCTCGACACGAGGCGAGGTAACAAGCTATAAGCAAGCCAGGCTTTTTTACAATCTCCTGCTCGATAACTCGGGGCGAGTTAAGAAGCTGCTAGAATCTCGAACTCGCTGGCTTGTTAACATCGAGGCTTAAGTATGATAGCCCTGATAACGTTTATAATATCATGATGTTAGGTATGTACCAATCATCATCATCATCAGCCTATTATTGCTGGCGCACAGGCCTTCCTTTTGGAAGGAATAGGGAGATTTGGCCATGACCCACGGGCCCAGTGCGGTTTAGTGGCGACTGCAGATGCAGCTTCGGAAGTACGGAGGAGTTAGTAAATTTTTGGGCATCCATCTGAACCAGTGAACGACCACTACGAAGGTAGCTTAACTTCAACGATCGCAACCGGACGCGCTAACCACTTGCTCCATCGAGCTCCTCAATGAACCAATATGAAGCAATAAAGATCATATTAATGTGTAGATGACCAGCCTGTAGAGTTAGTGGATTCTACAAAGTTTTTGGGTATTACTTTAGACTCTCTACTTTAGACGGATGGAAAGTGACTTCAGACGTTATTTCTGAAGTCATTTTTCAAGCTGACGACTCTGTATATAACAATACAGGGAGAAAAAAACAGCCCTTGCTGAGTTTCTTGCCGGTTTTTCTCACTACAAGGTCTCCCGCCGTAGTTTTGCGAACCGATGGCGTAGCTTCTTGACCTTCACAAGTGCTTGTAACAGCCTAGACTGAATAAATGACTTTTCATTTCATTTCAGATGGCGGAGCGTGGCGCTGGCGACGTGCAGGCGGCGATGGATTTGCCAGCCGTGGACATGCAGCGCGGGCGCGACCAGGGCCTGCCGCCCTACAACCAGTACCGCAAGCTGTGCGGCCTACCAACAGCGCACAAGTTCGAAGACCTCCACGACGTTATATTCCCTGACGTGAGTTCTGAGTGTTCTGACGGATAAATGACTAATTACTTTTCATGTCACTTGGGCAACGTAGTGGTACCAAAAGGAGAAAGGGTGTCACCACTGCTACGTTCAAAGAATTAAGGCAAGTTCATGTTGTTCCCGAAGAGTTGGAATTGGCGAAAGACACGACCTTTTGGCGCATTTGACATCAGGTTAAGATCTAAAACAGGCCGCTTAGTAACCAGCTTGTTATCTGTCTGTTGATCGTAGTTGTACCATTTTCATGTTACTGGTGGAACATTATATATAGGGTAAGGATGCAAATGTGGAATACTACTTTTAAAAAAAAATCGTATTAAACATGGATGAAGAGATTAATAAGTGAACACTGCATTTAATGTTGGAAGAACTTATATTTTATTCAAGTTAAAGTAATTAACAACCTTGGATTATCACAAGTAGGATCAATTGTGGTTTAATTAAGAAATCACAGACTGGCGTAGTTTAACTAAAGTGAATATAATTTGGAATAGGGTATTTCCAAATTACAATCACCTAATGGTTAACCTGAAATACCTATTTATTCAACAACTGACATACTAGACTTAAGATTTGTACAAATATAAACACATAAATATAAGTCACACTCAAGATGCAAGCCGATTTATTACTTGGAAAATTTTCTCGTCAGCACTTTCACTCCGACGAAGTTTGTCACGGAACTGTCAATATGGCTGCTTCTTAGACACCTCAATTTTGTTTCGTAACCCATAGACTACGTAATACTGGTATACGTAAATACATGGCGCTTTAGTATATTTGTATATTGCAGTATTCCAATTTTCCAACAGTATCCCAAATTCTTTCCTCTATTCAGAGGAGGAATGGTGTAGTTCAGAAGATTTTTGACATGGTCACCTTTGTACCCAAAGTGTTGGGACTGGTAAAACACCGAACTAAATGGCGTATGTGACTCCGACACGACGGGCCCCTAAGCCGGCGCAGCAGCAATAACGCCAAAGTAACTCGAAGGTCGCTGACTGATATGAAGACTTAACCTCCGAATTTCTATAGCGCGATGTAGAATTCCATACTTTTTGGGTGCAGCGCCGGTAGTGCCACAGAACACAGAAAGAGGTTCTGTGTTCTGTGGGTAGTGCCATCTGATGTTATGGAGCGTCAAGTCTAGCTTTGTTTTTAGATGTCATATCATATAGCTACATCGTCATCAGCCTATTAGTGTCCCCACTGCTGGGGCACAGGCCTTCCCTATAGATGGAGTAGGGAGATTGGGCCATGACCCACCACGCGGGCCCAGTGCGGATTGCTGGGTGCTAACGTCTGCAGATGCAGCCGGGACCAACGGTTTAACGTGCCTTCCGAAGCTCGGAGGAGCTCAAGATAGTAAATTTTTGGTCACCCATCCAATGACCGACTACTGCGAAAGTTGCTTAACTTTACGATCGCACCCGAACGCGCTTACCACTTGCGCCATCGAGCTCCTCATAGATACATAGAGGTTTCTTTGATACAACCCGCTGAGAAGTGGACGAATAAACAACGCTACACTATTTACGTTACACCAGTAATAGAGTTCCGAAGTCCAATTAAGATGGTTGATCCAGAATTCTGTGGTACAAGTTATTGCACCACTTTCTTATATCGATTTATTTCGCAGAAAGTGGAGCAGATGCGTCGTATATACTACGACGTGGACGATGTAGACGTGATGACTGCCATCTACAGCGAGAAGCTGATCGATGGAGGGTACGTGGGGCCCACGCTGTTCTGCATCATGCGCCAGAACCTGGTGCAGTGGCGAAAGGCCGACAGGCACTTCTTCGAGCACGGGGATATTCCAGCCGCCTTGACACTTCGTAAGTGAACGAATTGATGGACGTGTAAAAAGCCGATTTCGAGAAGTATTTGTTGATCTCCATGTTAGCTAAGTGCTGCACGTATAACACCAATGTGGCGGCGATACGTTCACGATCACGTCAGGGTCACCAGTGTAGGAAGGCCAAAGAGGAAGATCTTCCTCCGAGCTGGGTGATGTTAGCTCGGGGGCCGCGGCCCGACTGATGTTAGTCGGGCATCGTATATATGAAGAGTTAGCCTCCGAATTTCATTTGCGCGATGTAGGCTTCCATACTGGATGTAGGATCGCAGTGCAGGTAACGCCATCTCTTGAGGATGGTGAGTAATGATTTCCTCCATCCGTTGTATACAGGGTGTGACAAAAGTCCGAAAAAAAACTTTAGGGTTTGGTTGTGTTCCTTGTATAGAATTACCTACGAAAGTTTGACGCCTTTCAGACCACTTTTGTTTTCTAATTTAATTAATAAAAATATCGTTTTACACCTGCCTATGATAACCCTATAAATGCGTACGATTACTACTACCTAAACAGACCCCCTCTCTCCCCCAGGCACCCCTGCGCCCCGCTCAGATACCTACAAATTTTTATTTCGGAATACATACCTACAAATTTTATTTCGGAATTCTGTAACACCCTGTATATGTAGGGCATATAGATGTCGCCGCCACACCAAAAAGACCATTATTTATAGCTCGAAGTGTTAAACGTTTTTTCAGGTTTCACCAATGTTACAAGCGCGTTTGGTTCGTTAATTCCTATGATTGTTTTCAGCTCAGCTGAATGAAATAAGAAAATCGAGTGTTGCCCGACTCCTGTGCGACAACGGCGACCGCGTGGACCAGATCCAACCCAAGGCGATATTTAACGCTAGACCAGGGTAACTATTGTTAATTATTATGATCAAAAGAGAATTTAATCGATTTTAGGAACCATTACTCGTCATGGTTCATGAACCATTTTTAAATCTTAGTGCTCGACAAAGTGTGGATCATATTTTTATTAAATTTTATAGTATGTAAAATCCAGCATCAAAAAATATAATGACGTATGGCAGCGCAGGTGCAAGCATGAATAGAGCTCAAAAAATTGTATATAGATAGGCGTAGGGCGGGAAATATTGGCAATTGAAACTCAATTTTACTGATTGCCATAGTTTTGGAATGGTAGGTCATAATATATTTCCGGACACATCTTTCGCTCCACGCAGTGTTATAAGTTTCAGCAATAATTTCAAAAATACACGAAATGTTGGTTAATAAATCAGCTTCAAAATTGCGCAGGCAATAACTTTTTGCTCAATGTAACATTTATTTTTAGCTAGGGACCGTCAAAACTTAAAATGCTACGTGGGCCGATGTATATGTCCGCAAGTATAGTTCACAAATCCTTGAAAAATAATACTTTCAAACTTTTTTACGAACTATTAACTATTCGTTTTCTACTGAACTCGAAATATGAAAAATAGGTTTCACATCATAATTTTTATTTCAGGAACGAAATCAGATCATGCAAGGAGATTCCGTCGATGGACCTCACCAAGTGGGCCGACCCCCAGTGCCACCCCAAGACCGACAACAAGAAAGACCCCATAAAGGAACAAGATTACCACACGAATCCTTACTTGTCAGAGTCCTATTATTATGATAAGAAATAGAAACACTATATATCATCTCTATACTGTGACGTCCGAAACGTTACAGCCTCCTTGTTTAGGTAAACTCTTTGCTTTTGCAATGCCTACGGTTGGCAGTTATATTAAAAAGATAATGTCATGATTTTAAGATTTGAAATGAGGAATCGTCTGTCTTTTGATAGAAGGTTCCATTCAAGATTAGATCTTCAGGCACCAAGAACTTCCTCTCGTATTTAGATAAAATACTTTTATATTAGCCTGAATGATAAAAAGAAATAAATAATTTATCTCTATCAGTATTTTTCAATTAACGTCTACGCTCCCAGGTTCTATCCCTTCTGGGTAGAACTCTATATGGTGGACGCGCCGCGTTAGCTTCAAGTACCGCGAGTGAAAAATAATTTTAAATCAAGAAAGAAGTAGTTTTATGAAGATGGAGACCAGGACCGATGTAACCGATTTCTTTCGTCAATTTAATATCATCGCCGCCATCAATAATTTCAACGATGAAACAAAAAGAATTGTGTTGTCGGCATATTTAAGTGGACCTGCATTGTTATTCTATAAAAAAATTAATGAGTCTTGTGAGAATTTTCAGATTTTAGAAAAGAAAATATGTGAAGAATTTCCATCATCGATGAATGCGTTGGAAAAATTTTTCTCACGAAGACAAGGCTTGTCAGAAGAGCAATTGACCTTTTTTTATGTATTGGATGAGCTGGCCACAAAAGCGGGAGCTGTCATCGATGACAAATGCTTCATTAGACAGTTCTTGAAAAATGCGAATTTAAATACGAAAAATCTTTTCGCATTTCAGTTATATAGTGATAAAACACATTTAAAAAATATTTTACGTCAAGCACAGGATATTTTCGGAGACGAAAGTGCCGAAATTTGTTGGAATCTGCCGATCCAACCATCGTTTGTTACACCAATGACAAACTTCGAAGCGGCGAAAATTTCGCCTATAATAAGGCACGAAGAAGAACAAGAGAAGGAAATCAGCTTCATTTCCTCCCAAAGTGTCCTTTCTCATCCCATTGTCCCTCCCGAACATATGATTCCCCGCACTTTTTGTTCCAGCAACATGAACAAAAAGAAAAAAACAAAGAAGAAGAAGCAAATGAAGAAATTTTTTTATGAAGAAGATTCAATGAAGATGGCTGATAAAGAAATTCACCATTCACAGCCGTCAGAAAACAACAGTCAGCATACAAGTGAGTCCAAACCATTAATTAATATAACGTGTCGTGACAAGGAGTTTGTAGGGCTCATTGATAGTGGTGCTGTAGTGTCTGTGGTGTCAAAAGACACAGTAAGTCGAATTCATCAACAGGTTGATGAAAGCGATATGAAGTTGAAAGCTGTCGATGGTAAAGAATTGTCTGTTATAGGGAAAGTTAACCTTAAATTATTGATAGACAATGTGTTATTCATTCACGATTTTCTTGTGGTAGAAAATATTAGGAATAACCTCATCTTAGGACAGGATTTCTTACTTCGAAATAATGCGATAGTAGACTTTTATAATGAACAATTAATAATCAAACATATTAAGTGCAAGTTTAAAAGACTATATACACAAAAGAATAATGAAAGGAATAGTGATAATTCGGTATATGATGAAAATTTATATTATGCCGAATAGGTTGATAGTATTATAATATTGTGTTACTAATGAAATTTTATTTCAGTTTATTGTTTATATGAATGTTTTAAAGCAATGGTGGTATGTAAATAAGGTTCAATACAATAGTCATTTTAGAATTTTATTTCAAAAGCATATTAAATATAACTTTGTCATTTTATTAGAAATTTTTTTCAATACACATATTATAAGGAACTTTTACACATTTTGTTTATGACAGATCAATAGGTAGTCTCATTAAAGTATTTTCATTTCTTTTAATTGTTAGCTTTAGTGTAATTTGTTGAGTAGGTGGATTATTGATATCGTAATAACCATAAGAATGATAGGTAACAGGTTCGATTCTCTGTTCAACTTGGAATTATTCAATTGACTTTGAATATGATCATTGGTAGGATTAATTCAGCATTAGGATAGAATATATATAGTTAATAATGTATAATAGGATAATATAGGTCCATAAAGAAAATTCCCTTATTATAAAAAAGGAAACGGGTTCGATTCCCTGTAAGGTTAAAAAAATAAATAAATGAATAATAATGTTATACTTTGAAAATTTATCCAACTATGGAAAAGAGGCTATAAAGATTTATCATAAATGTTTTCTTGAATATTAACTTACCCGACTGAAGAAAAATGGTGTAAAGAATTTTACTAATATTTTCTTGATTGTTTTATGTACTACCACATGATGCGGACTTCCCGAGAGAGAGCAGGCTGGCGCTCATGCAGACGTCAGCGATACTGACGATGATCCACCCTGAAGATGATGGAGACACCCTCTACGAATTCGCGTCGTTTTCGTTTCAATTTGGTCGCGTCGCGTTCGTCAAAATCGTCACTTGTAGTAGTTTGACTTGGGGGTAGGGAACCCTTAGTATTCCATGGGAATTGGGTTTAATCTTGTTTGATGCTAGATGTCCTTACCCAAAATTTCTATTACGTTTGCGCATCATGGGTGTCTAATAAAGTACAAGACAATAAAGTGGTGGACCACGTCTGTATCTTTATTAAAGATGTACGAAAGTAAACATTAATTATAAATTCTTTTAGGTTTTGCTCAAATCCAGTTCAATGTTTACGAATCTTAGGAAATAGTTTGAATTTCGTGTCGTACATCTACTTAGTATGGGAAGTAATGAAGTTTCAAAATATAAATTTTCTTGATATTTAATGGTTTAATAAATGGGATAGGGTAAAGTTTTGCTGATAGATGGGATAAAATAAAAATTGCTTGGGTAATTTAAGTTATAGCTAGGGTTAGCTTTGTTTTTTTGTTTTTGCCGACTGATGTCGATGTAAAGTAAAGTAAAGTTAAGGTTAGGAGGGAGATGTGCGAGGGATTTTGTTAAGGTTTTGCTCCTGTAAAGTCTTTGCAATAAAACTTTGCAAACAGTTAGGGTTCTTTTCCCGTAAAGTTTTTTTTTGCAAGTTTTGCAAACTTATTGTGAGGGCTAGTCTGTAGTAAAGGCCACCTCCCAGTTGTATTTATGTCCTTAAGCAGGTAGGGATTTTAGATAGGACCGTCGAACCCTCTCGATGTAGTAGGTAGGAAAAAAAAATTTTGTTCGGTCATCTGGTATGACAAAACAATTTTTTTTTCTAGAGGTGCCGGAGGGATGTGACGTCCGAAACGTTACAGCCTCCTTGTTTAGGTAAACTCTTTGCTTTTGCAATGCCTACGGTTGGCAGTTATATTAAAAAGATAATGTCATGATTTTAAGATTTGAAATGAGGAATCGTCTGTCTTTTGATAGAAGGTTCCATTCAAGATTAGATCTTCAGGCACCAAGAACTTCCTCTCGTATTTAGATAAAATACTTTTATATTAGCCTGAATGATAAAAAGAAATAAATAATTTATCTCTATCAGTATTTTTCAATTAACGTCTACGCTCCCAGGTTCTATTCTTCTGGGTAGAATTCTATAATACCTTAGATTAAAACAAAAAGAGTAGATACGGTACTATAGAGTTCTACCCAGAAGGGATAGAACCTAGGAGCGTAGACGTTAATTGAAAAATACTGATAGAGATAAATTATTTATTTCTTTTTATCATTCAGGCTAATATAAAAGTATTTTATCTAAATACGAGAGGAAGTTCTTGGTGCCTGAAGATCTAATCTTGATTGGAACCTTCTATCAAAAGACAGACGATTCCTCATTTCAAATCTTAAAATCATGACATTATCTTTTTAATATAACTGCCAACCGTAGGCATTGCAAAAGCAAAGAGTTTACCTAAACAAGGAGGCTGTAACGTTTCGGACGTCACAGTACGCTCATACTTGCATCAAACCAAGACTGATCCCACGGCAGCGCGAACGGGACGGCGAGATCCGCGTCACTGCACTACCGACCAATCACGCGACCAGTACTCGACGTCACTACCGAATAAGATTCAAAACAAACCGCAATTTTTATGAAAAAAAAATATTTTATAGTACTTACAAATGAAAAGTGATGCATGGGTTTTATTTTTAGTTCTTGAGCAATTTGAGCACTTTTTAAAAACACACTTAGGCATTGTTTTATCATATAAACACAAAATATTAGCAATATTTCTTTTTGGCGTTCACATGTACGTCGTTTGTATGTCAAGTTGTGACTAAAGCGATCAGGGTCGTGGACCACAATTCATGCGGATCACTTTTGTGAGGCTAGTGCCGTATCTATCCTTTTTGTTTTAATCTAAGCTCTAACATATTTCCTTTCATTTAAGTTATTTTATTCATTGTAGGTAAAGTTAAGATAAATATGTGAGGGTACTTAATATAATATGAATGTGCATGATATAATAAATCAGTCTCCATTATACGCTTGTGCTTTCATTATCTATCTCTAAACGCAACATGGCGCAGCCGGTAGGATTTTTGGAGTTTACCCCCTAAAGAATCGATTTGCATATATTATAAGGGGCCCGGTATGAGAAAAATGTGAGGAGTGAAATCTATCGATGAATGACCTCGTTACGTTTTTACTATCTACGCTGTAGCAGCCGTAGTGCTACACCGTAGCACAGTATCGTAGCGTACCTTTATTTATGCACATCTGAAATTGACTATTGTAAAAAGTTTAATGTAAAATATTTCGTCGATTAGTTATAATAAATGTATATGAAATGAATAAATACATATTTATATATGTATATTATTTTCATTAATTTGTTAATTTACCCTTTCATACAGTATCAATCTGTTTTAGGTTAAATAAACTCTTTTTGCGTCTGGTTAGACTATCGAACTTAAGAAGTAAACTCCAGTCGTGCGTCGGAGTTGACACACACATTTTTTTTAAACTGTGATTATAAACAAGTTCAAGGTACTCAAAGAAAGGTTAGTGGAATATTTAACAGTGAGGGCAGCTCATTTTAAAGATGCAGTCGTCATTCAACTCAGTTTTTTCCCCACAGCTGCTATTTTCTGATGTGAACTATTTAGAAAACCTGACTTCTGGAAATATAATCAAAGAATAGTTGAAGTGGAAGAACTCGCATTTCAAATTACGGCTTAAATTATTTTCCTTGACATTTATTTCTATTTAATTTATTTATTTGATTTTATTCTCAGCGCCATGTAAGCCTACAATTACAAGCACTCACACTAAAGTACTTGAATGATGTAGTGTTCGGGGCGCGGCGCCCGCCATCTCGTTACGAGGCATAGCATTGCAGCTGCATGGATACATACACACACACATACACACACACATACACGCACACACCCACACTTCATAAGGTTATCCTGTGACAAATTCTTGAATACCCATTTGTATGGGTATTTAGTGATTGTTTTTCTTTCTTTTTTTTGTCTTTTTCTCATAAATTAATTTCATTATTCATGTTAGTGCCGCTGCACACGGGCCACCGGCCACAACCACAAAACGCCGCCACTGGCATATTTCTTGTAGTTTTTATATATTTTATATGGACTCGCCACACACGGGACGCCGGTGGCCGCTACAGGCTACAAATCGTCGTTGCTCGCTTCTTGTGACCCGCACCGGCCACTTAATGCGCCGATACAAAACGCCGCCACACGTCACTCGCGCGATTCCCCACCCCTCTCTCCCTTACCTTAGTCGGCCGATGTCGCGCGCTTCAGCCACTTTAGTAGCCGCTTCTAGCTTCTCGTGGCGGCGTTTATGGCTGTGGCGTGTGGCCCGTGTGCGGCGACACTTAGTAAATTATGATTTATATATAATTTTTAAAATTAAATATAATAAATACTGATATATAGTAGCGCCGTTAGTATGTAATGTGTACATAATGAGTTTCTGTAACTGGCCTTGAGGAGCTCGATGGCGCAAGTGGTTAGCACGTTCGGCTGCGATCGTTGAAATTAAGCAACTTTCGCAGTGGTCGGTCATTGGATGTGTGACCAAAAATTACTATCTCGAGTTTCTCCGTGCTTCGGAAGGCACGTTAAGCCGTCGGTCCCGGCTGCATCTGCAGGCGTTAGCACCCACCAATCCGCACTGGGCCCGTGTGGTGGGTCATGGCCCAATCTCCCTATTCCATCCACAGGGAAGGCCTGTGCCCCAGCAGTAGGGACATTAATAGGCTGATGATGATGATGATGAATTGGCCTTAAGATTATTTTTATATTTTATTGTACAAAGAAAAACACTGTAGAAACTTAAAGAAAAATAAAATAAATAAAACTCCTGTTTTATTTATCACGAAACATTTGAGCTTTTAGAAAAAAGCGAAAAAGTACAAATAAACATATTTTTCCTTATCATTGGCGAGTATTGTAGTGGCGGTTTATGACTAGTTCGACGAAAAATTCACAGACCTCAAAAAGTTGATTGAAATGTTTGATAATTTCTTTGTCTCTAAGAAAAATGTTACAGTAATGCGTCATCATTTCTTCACTGGAGATCACCACAGTGGTGAAACAATTGAACAGTACGTTAAGAATTTCTGTGAAGATTTAATACGTGACAAGTTAATATGTGGCATTCAAGAAAATACACTACGGGAACCAGATCTTTAATTTAAGAAGTAGTTAGGAGATATAAATTTTTAAGACTCCCGTATGGTATAACTTCAGCCTCCGAAGTTTTTCATAAAAAAATTATCAGCACTTTAATAACCTTTAGGGTGTCTGCCTTTATGTTGATGACCTATTGGTTATGACCTTATGGTTCTCGGGAAAACAGAAAACCAGTGTAACTAGTTGGCTATAGAAAAAATAATTTCAAATTAAACATAGAAAACTACAAATTTGCCATGACAGATATAAAATGTTTGGGTCATAAAATCACACAAAATGGTACCTATCTATCCAGTGAAGTCCCATAAGAATTAAAATAACATTGATCAATACAGCATGCATTAAACCTTAACTTTAAACCATCATAAAAAAGAAAATGTCTTTGTCCGAAAAATAAGCAGAAACAGCTTCCTTCACTTCGTCATCAGTTGAAAAATTCTTTTCTCAGTTTTTGAAAGAGGTAATAATATTTGTTTCTTAGGTTTTGACGCACACCACTCATTAAATAAAACTAGTTTTAACGGTTTAATGCACGAAACTTTATTTATTTATAGAATAATGTTTATAGAAACAGAATACCGTTCCTGACGAAGCAGACCTGGAAAGGCTGCGAAATGTCAATAAATAAATAAAGTTTCGTGCATTAACCCATTAAAACTAGTTTTATTTAAGAGGTAATAATCACTGGGAACCAGGTCTGGGCTGTAGGGTGGATGGTCTAAAGTGATGGTCAAAGTCCACCCTAAGGTAGGCTCCAGCATGGTCTGTCTAGGCAGGGCAGCCAACGCAACACGACTCTTGTGAACAGTACCCCTAGCACGAACCATTATCGAATTCGAATAGTTTGCAAACCGAAATGTCAATGTCAAATTTTGTATGGAAACTTGAACAGCAGCGGCACGAAGTACGTAACGAGAACTAAAAATCAGTACACATTTGACAATGACATTTCGGACTCGCAAACGATACGAATTCGATATTGGTTCGTGCTAGGGGTACAGGCGCGTTGTCGTGAAGAAGAAGGACACCTTTGGTCAATTTTCCTCGTCTTTTTTCAAACCCAAAAAATTTACAACCAACTTTCACCCCATTAGAGGCAGAGGTTTTAAAGAACACGTTATTTTTTATTTCAGCATTTTTTTATCGAATATCCTCGTCACTTAATAACATTTTATGTATTTGATACCTTCTTTATTTTGTCAGGTATACCTCTGGTTGGATATAATAGTGCGAAGCGTCTTACATAAAAATTGAGGGAAAATATTAAAGCCTATTGAAAAAAGGCAACCGGTGTGAAATTAGCTTACACATTCACGCCGCGTACCGGAGTAAGGAACCTTGCACAATGAACTTTGAATAAAAGTCACAAAAAATGTTTTTTAGGGCTGATTTCTCAAACAAAGGATAAAATGTATCTGTCTGGTAGCGTATTATACGGACAAAATTTAGAGTTTACTTGTGTTCATTGGTTTAATGCAACGATATTAAAAACCGTAGATACACCAACACGACCAAAATCATGCCCTAAACCTGTCCAAAAGGTACATTGGACGATCCACGGAGCTCCGTAAGATAATCGCATAGTCTAAACAATATAAGTCGTTAATTAAACATTGAAGATCACCTTTAAAGCACATTATATAAGGTCTTAATCAAAGCGCATGCGTCAAAGAGTTATGACAGTCCGAGATGTAAGCTCGTAAAATTTTACGACTTATTGCTATATGCGGAAGAATATAGACGTTATTTCTTTGACTCTACGCGCAATTCTGTATGCGCTGTTAGCAATACAGCAGGTACGGACTGCGAGGAAAGAGACGGCTATATAACCGACCATGCATTTGTATATCACAAATATTTTCTATTAAACCAGTTTATAGTAAGTGTTAAAACAAAATTTGCTTCAAATGCGTTAAATTAACAAACATTGATGAGATATCTGTCGAAAAAACGACATTTTACATACTATACTAGTACTCATTTCGCATTTTTTCACGGAGCTGAGCGGCATGTTGACTTTTCAACGGTCCGCGTGTGACTGTGAACCAAGAAGTGCTTGAGTCGTGTTCAAGCACTTCTTGATAGGAACACATTTTGAGCGCACGTGGTGGTTCTAATATCGTTGGTTTAATGTGACGGATGACATCCTTCTCTATTCGATTGAGTATTAATTTATTGAACAATACACTTAGCACGAACCAATATCGAATTCGAATAGTTTGCGAGTGCGAAATGTCATTGTCAAATGTGTACTGATTTTTAGTTCTAGTTACGTCCGTGGTGGCGCTGCTGTTCAAGTTTCCATACAAAATTTGACAATGACATTTCGCACTCGCTAACTATTCAAAATCGATATTGGTTCGTGCTAAGGCTACAGTTAAGTTTTATCCGAATTTCGAAAAAATGGCTCTTAATCAAACATATTTTTTAGCTACGAAATTGTATAAGATAAATATAACATAGTGCCTCTACTTTACGAATTAGATGATGCTTAAGCAGAAAGTCAGCCCGCCATACATTTTTACAAAGCAAACATCAAATCATATTCCAAATAGTAGGACGTAAGCGCCATTGGTTCAAAAAACACCAACATTTATGTCGCTTCAGCGTTGTGACCAATAAAAATCTTCAAATAATTGAGTTACTACCTACAATGCAAAGAGATGGCGCCGCCTTGCAGCTTAAGGCTAGGAAAATTTGGACGCGGCCATCAGGGCCGTGGTAGCATAATTGGTCAGTGCATTCGCCCGGATTGCAAAGGGTACGGGTTCGAGTCCCGGCCGCTGCCTGTTCCCCGCTTAAAAAAAACATAAAATTGAGTTACTTAAGCGCCGAAAAAGTACTCAAATCGTCACGAAATATAAACAGATCGACGCAGAAAAAAATCTGATTCAAATGATATATAAATAAATATTTCCAACACTCACAGCAATTCGCCTAGCTCCAAAGTAAGCACTGTAAGGCTTGAACGGAAAAAATGCATATAGAGTCTGTGCGGAAAGAGAATGGGCGTGGCGAAAAACGGAACTAACATTAAGATTTTTATTTGGCAATGAAACCCAGCAATCTGTAAAACGTCAAAGTTTTGTATTGATACGGATTTGTTTGTTGTTGTGATTTTTTGCTATTTTTTGTGTTTAATCATGTCTAAAAGGGGTAAAACCTTACAAATACGGTAGGAAAGGACTACAGCGTCCTCCAATCTAAATCCCATTCTTTTTCCGCACAGACTGTACTGTACATATGTATAAGTATATTTTATATAGAAATACATAGTTAACGAATGGAGTATAAATGCTCGTATTCATAATATAAACACCTGCCCCCACCGGGATTCAAACCCGGGATGTCACGAATCGGCGACATCATGAAACCCGGCGAACAGACAACTCGGCCACGGAAGTCACTATAACAATATATAACTATATTTCTTGTACAATATCATTATATTTCTTGAAAAAAATATAATGGTTTTTCCGTCACATTGCACTATCTCAAAAAATACACATTTCCTAAACTGTGTAGGCATTGTGATTTTCTAGTAATTCTTTGGGAGATATATAATATTTCCGGGAACACTTCATACAGAAAATATCCCTATTAATCGTTTTTATAGTAAGCAAAAGTAGCCGTGTCCATATTTCTGTTAGGTTTTACTTCATATTATAATAGGCTAGTTGACACTTTTTGAAAATGTGTTTTAAATGGTAAATAATTGTTCAATTACACCGAAAAAAAATGTATTGTATTTTCTTTTTACCTAGAAAGCTACAAAACATTAATTTTAAAACAGATTTTTCATGGACATACAAAAACGCTGTCGGCCATTTTAGTCTATAGATTATCTATGGTATGACGGGAACGAAATAGTAAGCAAACACTCGCAAGCACGTAGGATATAACATATCTGAATTTACATTACAAAACCATGAATTCTAATAGATTTCATGATAAATATAGTAATTATCATGATTGTATTATACGAGAATAAAGAAAAACATCGTTAAAGACTCCAGAAATATTGTGGTTTCAATTTTTAAAGTTATGAATGTAGCTGCTAAGTCGAAGAGTTTTGTCGTTTCTGCTTTCACAAATCCGGCGTCCAGCATTAATTTAGTCAAGAAAACCAATAAACGGACACTTTTCTTCAAGATATAAGAGTTTTTAGATATATTTTAGTCGGACGAAAGAAACCACAGTAACACGACAATGACGTTTAGTAGTTTGCTATTATGTTTACGTCACAATCATGGTGGACAGCGTTTTTAGTGTTTAAAAAGCATAGACTAAAAAACTATTTTTTTATATCAAATTACTACAGCCATCTTCTAATTTTATGAAGTGAAATCGATGTATTTAGGTTCATTTCATAAGCATTTGTATAGTGCAATTTGACATGAGTCAACTAGCCTATTATTAATATGAAAAAAACGAGTATGCTTATGATCACACGACTAAAGTGAAACTTCCTTAGCTCCATCTGTATGAATATATACATATTGCATTTACTAACTATAAGAGAAAGAGAGAAAGAAAATGTGCGCGCGCACTGCTTTCTCTCGCATATATCCCCCACTCAACTCCCGTTCGCCACGCCCGAACACAGTTTTCGCAACGCGTAACGGATTCGCCAGCTTATCCCCCAAGTCAAGCGTGCGTATAGAAGTTTCACTTCGAAAATAAAGTGCCAAATGTTTATAATTTAAGCACTGTTTCATTTTGGTAGGAGACTTCGGAAAAGGACATCTTCTAAATTGTCCCGTCTGCTTCTAAATTGTGTTGTGGCGGATGTTAGTGTCTAATTATGGTAGATTATATTAACCACTAAGTGTTCGGAAACATGCACAAGTGTTGGCAAGTGAAACAAAATAGCGGAAAGTGTCTTTCGACGTTCCCTCAAGAAGTCCACGGGGAGGTTCCAGTAAATCCCCACACTTTTACTGAAACATAGGGAAAAGGGGATTGACTTGACTGCCACTTACTTTGACTTGATTTATTACTTTGACCACGAGTGCTACAGTATTTGTAAACATTTTAACACTTGACATTGGCTAAATGCACAAGCCGTGAGAAGCCATTTAGAAAGAAAAATAAAGGCTAATTCTTTACAAAGCTACAGGCGCTGACTAGCATGCTTTTCTTTACATAAGATACAAATCTAATAACAAAGGGCTTACTTCAAGTAATATGGGTGCGTGTACTTAAGTACGCGCGTGAGAAGTTATACTTCTTTTTGGAATTATTAAAAAATAGTTTTTTATTACATGCAGATAATTAATTACAATAAGATAATAAAAGGATTGGAAAAGGATAGTCAACGCAGTCAATAAAGTTCAGATTTAATTTGAAAAATTTAATAAATAATCAAAATATTCAATTTAAATCACTACTGAATTTAAGTTATTAGTTCATATGTAATTAGCACTTGTAAGTAACTAAAACACGTTGCGTCTATATAGAAACTAGAAACATGTGGATAAATATTATAAATATGAAAACAGTGATCAGAGGTGACGAGCGTGCCAACATTGTTTTTGACAACGCGATCATCTTATGGAGCCCCGTGGATCGTTCAAAGTACCTTTCGAACAGATGTCTAATAATGGTGGCCCCCAATGGTGGATTATTAACCACTAAGTGGTTAATAAACCACCATTATTAGACACTAATATTCATAACGCACCCGCGGCCAACTTCATGGTGTTACTATTGTGTTACAGTGATGCGCGCGCATCTCGAAATTTCACTCACATGATTTTTTCATAACGCGCCCGCGGCTAACTTCATTATGTTACTTTTGTGTTACAGTGATGCGCGCGCATCTTAAAATTTCACTCTCATAATTTTTTCATAACGCGGCTAAAGAAGTATAACTTCAATAAATAAAATGTTAACGGTAGGTTAGTAAGGGTAGGCTTTTCAAAGAGGACGCAGTAAGTGCTATGAAATTGCTCTAGGATGACGCAGCGAGTCGCATTATGATCCGTAGATAATGGCTTTATCTCAGGCGACAATATTCATTTTACTTATAGTAACATTCCAATGTGAAAAGTATAATGTTTTTTGAAGTTATACTTCTTTAGGCGCGTTAAGAAAAAATGATGAGAGTGAAATTTTTAGATGCGCGCGCATCACTGTAACCCAAAAGTAACAGCATGAAGTTGGCCGCGGGCGCGTTATGAAAAAATCATGTGAGTGAAATTTCGAGATGCGCGCGCATGACTGTAACACAATAGTAACACCATGAAGTTGGCCGCGGGCGCGTTATGAATGTTAGTGTCTAATAATGGTGGATTATTAACCACTTAGTGGTTAATAATCCACCATTATTAGACATCAGTTCGAAAGGTACTTTGAACGATCCACGGAGCTCCATAAGATGATCGCGTTGTCAAAAACAATGTTGGCACGCTCGTCGCCTCTGATCACTGTTTTCATATTTATAATATTTATCCACATGTTTTTAGTTTCTATATAGACACAACGTGTTTTAGTTACTTACAAGTGCTAATTACATATGGACTAATAACTTAAATTCAGTAGTGATTTTAATTGAATATTTTGAATATTTATTTAATTTTTCAAATTAAAACTGAACTCAATTGACTGTGTTAACTATCCTTTTCCAGTCCTTTTATTATTTTTATTGTAATTATTAATTATTTGCATTCAATTAAAAAATATTTTTAATGATGCTAAAGAAGTATAACTTCTCACGCGCGTACATAAGTTACACGCATCCATTTTTTTGGGGTTCTGTTATTTTGAAACGATGAAGGAATTTGTATTCTATTGTCTCTTTACGACAAATAAAATTAAGAGAAATTGTCATACAAGACTTACAGAGTTACGACTTTGTACGGAGGAATTTGCTTCTAGGATGGCTACAACTTGACTGACTATTATTGAATCATTGAAGTTACAGTGTTTCAAATGTTTAATACTTGTAAAAGTATTCATTTGACATTGTGGGTTACCTATAATGCGAAGAGATGGCGCTGCCTTGCAGCTTAAGAATGGCTAGAAGAATTTCGACGCGGTCCGTGAGGGCCGCGGTAACATAATTGGTCAGTGCATACGCCCGGATTGCGAAGGGTGCGGGTTCGAGTCCCGTCTGCTGCCTGGTCCGCGTGGAACTTTTTCTAGTTATATTTTCTTTAGATTTAAACATCAAGCAGTTACATACTTTAAAATATATATATATATATATATATATATATATCTTAATGTTTGTTCCGTTTTTCGCCACGCCCATTCTCTTTCCGCTTAATTCGTTCGAATTCCGAAATACGTTTCATTTTTTTCATAGGATTTTTCCATTTACACTCCGTGCGTAAAGAAGTTTCATTTTAAAAACTAAAGTACTCGTAGCTATATTTACCTTAACTTAGAGGATGTCAGTGTGAATCACACATTTAGGTTCCAAAAATCTACACACGAATAAATATTATAAAACACACAGCCAGAAAGAAGTCCGGCAATCAATCTTCTTTAGGACAAACAATTATAAGCCATTCATAAGGCTGCGCCGGCAATTTCACGGCAGCGAAATTATAATAGATTTCTAACGCCTCGGCCCTCTCTCGCCTTCCATGCCATTCGGTATCGGGTCCATCTAAATTAACTGTCAAGAATTCGCGTCCTCTCGGAAAACTCTTCCCCGCGAATCTCTCGACGGACGAAGGATACGCAGACAGAATGCCACCGCAGTTTCTTTTTTTATTTGTCACAGTTGAACTTTTTGTTTTCAATCAAGGCAACTTTTTTCTTTTGAACCCAGCTTTTTCTCTTTGGTCGGAGTATGTCTCCGAAAGAAAGTTTCGCTTCTTTGCTCTTTCTTTGGGTTCCGTAGAGAAAGGTGGCAATGGACCCAATCAAAAAAAAAGGGTTGCACTCCGTGAGTGCCCGCAGAAGTGAAAACGTGAATATTAACGTTGTACATTTTTGATATTTTGGAATGGTTAGGGAATAATTTTACACGAATTGCTTTAATTAGCAGTATAAAAGTACTAACATGTATGTTTATTTATTGCGCTATCGTACACAAACATGACAATTTATATTACATTAAAAAAGTTTATCTCTCAGAAAAATCAACTTACATGAATCACATTTAAGCGCACATTTATTGTAAAAAAAAAAATCATTTTCTTCGCAATAAAGCTGCCACGTCGACGTCCTAGATAGAGACTTATTATTATAATATGATAAAATAAAATATACTTTGTTAAACCAGTTTTTGATATATTTTTTTTATAGTCATATTTTTTATATTATTTACATTTGTAATGGAAAGTGACTTTATGAGTTACCTTATATTGAAGTCATTGGTCGATTTGACGACTCTGTATATAATGTATATTCTAACAGGGAGGAAAAACAGCACTAGCTGAATTTCTTGCCGGTTCTTCTCAGTACAAGGTCTCCCGCCGTAGATTTGCGAACTCATGGCGTAGCTTTTCGATATTCACAAGTGCTTGTAACAGCCTAGACTGAATAAACGATATTGATTTTGATTATATACCAACCGATTATTATGACGTAATTAGACTACTAAGTTTTTGTTTCCATATAAAATTCATTGTTGTAAAGTCGAATATAATGACTTCGCTTACAGTGACATGTCGCTTTGTTATGACCCTATTTAATCAATTTTGTCCGTTTATAGTGACGGACATGATTCTTTACACCTTCGGTAATGTTCTTTGATTCCCGACGACGACGTTTGGCACGTGGCTCGGTTTTGGTTTTGAATCTAAGTGAGTAAAATAGAACGTCACGCATTGCTTTCAGTGATATCCTATGTAAATAAAATTAAGGTACAAAAACCTTTTTAAAAACAAGCGTTTATTCAAATGCGCTAAAAAGAAAAAAAGAAAATTTAGTTAAAGTTTGTTTCTAAATAGATTTTCAAATTTTAGAAGTCCGCCATATTGGATTGAGAGTGACGTCACATTTTTTTCGAGTTACTCTCAGCAAGCCCTTTAATTTGATACCCATATTGTAGGAATGCATTAAAAATGATTGGTCCGTCATTTTGGGTATGCCGCCATATTGGATTTAGAATGACGTCATACTGTTAAGCATGCATTGTCATCCGAACTGAACGAACATACCAAATTTCAGCTTAATCGGTTGAGGGCAAGTGCTTTAAAATTGAGTTGTAAGATTTGACCGTAACAAACATACATAGCAAGTTAAATAAAAGCTTGTAAAAAATGACATTTCAATGTCGTAAAGCATTTATGATTGAGAAGAAAGGTGCAATAATATGCAGATTAGAAAATAGAGAATCAAACTCATCAATAAATATTATAAAATAAAATGAATGTTTCCAACACTCACACCAATTAGCCTAGCCCCAAAGTAAACACTGTAAGGCTTGTGTTATGGGATGCTAGGGTAATGGATAGAATACATAGACTATACATATATAAATATATTTTATATAGAAATACATATAAAACATCCATGACTGGAGTACAAATGCTCGAATTCATCACACAAACATCTACCCGGCATACAAACCACTCGGCCACGGAGGTCGTCCAATCAAACGATAGTATTAGAGTCAGTTATTACAATATAATGAAAAAGCAAAAGCCGATAAAAATGACAGATTTTTTAAGTAAAAAATGAAAAATATACATACATGTATTAAGTGCAAATAAGTATATACCTAAAAAAAGGTTGTTTTTTTCACAATAATGCTTCGTATAACGTCCGCTTAGTATGACGTGTTTGTCAATTCCTTTCAATGTCATAATAAACGGATTCTACTGTACCTAGGCATAAAAATGACTGATGCGTGCACTGCTCCATTCCTCTATGGCTTATGCACCACCTGATGTTAGGTTATTGAAGTGAAAACTTCTTTAGCGGCGTTGTACACTTTTTTGTTTGGGTAAAAAATGTTAAACTCGCTTCAGGTTAAACACGTGGGCTGATCGCATCATGACACACAATAAAATTGGAAAGGTTGTTGACTTTCAATATATTGCACGAAACATAGTAATATTTTATTTTGTCGTATAATAATAATAAGTCTGTATCTAGGACGTCCAGGTGGCAGCTTTATTGCGAAGAAAATGCATTCTTTTTACAAAAGATGTCGCTAAGTGCGCTTAAACGTGATTCATGTAAGTTGATTTTTCAGAGAGATAAACTTTTTTAATGTAATATAAATTGTTTGTGTACGATAGCGCAATAAATAAATATTGTATTCTACCACATACATGATAGCACTTTTATACTGATAATTAAAGCAATTCGTGCAGAATTATTCCCTAACCATTCCAAAATATCAGAAATGCACAACCTTAATATTCAAGTTTTCACTTCTGCCGGCACTCCCGGAGTGCAACCCGTCGTATTTTTTGTTCCACTTTTTTCGTACGGAGTTTTCCTTGTGCGAGTCTAGCTCACACTTGGCTGGGCCTTTTTTGCAGCGGTCCGTTTCGTACCGCAAAGTTAGGACTTATTTATTATGTATTTATTTTGGATCCCACATGAAGATGTTTCTCTTGGTGTAATCTTTTCTTGACTTTTTATTTATTTTTTTGATCGTTCGTCTTTATGTGTGTAGAGTATGTGCGGAAAGAGAATGGGATTTAGATTGGAGGGCGCTGTAGTGCTTTTCTACCGTATTTGTAAGGATTTACCCCTTTAAGACATGATTAAATAAAAAAAAAACCCGTAAGAAATCACAACAACAAACAAATCCGTATCAATACAAAACTTTGACGTTTTACAGATTGCTGGGTTTGATTGCCAAATAAAAATCTTAATGCTAGTTCCGTTTTTCGCCACGCCCATTCTCTTTCCGCACATACTCTACTAAGTGGGTGTCTAGAACTAGAACTAAAAGCAAAGAAGTAATGCCATGACGTCTGCGTGTACACTCCCATAGACCAACTAGATTAACGAAAAGATTTCTACAAAAAGTATTAATTACCCAACCAAAATCTTTATTAGATAGCATTTTAGTTCGGTATCATAAAGATAACAAAGGATAACCAAGGTATCCAAATTAATGTAGCAAGCAGACCTGTCCTTCCCAGTGGGCACTTTGGGCAAGTGCCTAGGGCCCCGTGATAGATAGGTGGGCACCTCAGATCACAATACAAAGTCCCTAGTTCTTGTTAGATCACCAAACGGGGGTCATAGGGGCCCCATTACCACGGTAATAATATCATACAGTATTCTATCTTCATACAAACGGTCGGAAAGCGAGTCATACCTACGCCACTCGAGTTCGATGTGCTCTCGGCGTGCACCCAGTCGCGAATGCGCTAGATTGGGAGATTGGGCTATGACCCACCACGCGGGCCCAGTGTGGATTGGCGGGTGCTAACGACTGCAGATGCAAACGGGACCATCGGCTTAACGTGCCTTCCGAAGCACGGAGGAACTCGAGAAAGAAGATTTTTGGTCACCCATCCAATGACTGACCACTGCGAAAGTTGCTTAGTTTCAACGATCGCAGCCGAACGCGCTAACCACCGGCGCCATCGAGCTTTCATTAGTTAGACAGAAGTGGTTTAACTACATAGGCTAACGTGCCGCGTCGCACCATGCGGGCCCAGTGCGGATTGGTGAGTGCTGCCGACTGCAGATGCAGCCGGGACCAACGGCTTAACGTGCCTTCCGAAGCACGGAGGAACTCGAGAAAGAAGATTTTGGGTCACCCATCCAATGACTGACCACTGCGAAAGTTGCTTAACTTCGACGATCGCAGCCGAACGCGCTAACCACCCGCGCCATCGAGCTTTCATTAGTTAGACAGAAGTGGTTTAACTACATAGGCTAACGTGTCGCGTCGCACCATGCGGGCCCAGTGCGGATTGGTGAGTTTTGCCGACTGCAGAAGCAGCCGGGACCAACGGCTTAGCGTGCCTTCCGAAGCAGGGAGGAACTCGTGATAGTAAATTTTTGGTCACCCATCCAATGACTGACCATTGCCAAAATTGCTTAGCTTCAACGATCGCAGCCCAACGCGCTAACTACCCACGCCATCGAGCTCTCATTAGTTAGATAGTAGTGGTTTAACTACATAGTCTAACGTGCCGCGTCGCAGCCTGCGAGCGTCGAGTGCGGTTAACTTAGCTAAAGGCTTAAGGCCTAAGCAGACCGGGACGGCATGGCAAGGGATTTAAATTTTTACTAATGGACATTCAACCGTACTGTTAGAGAAATACGGCATAAATTGCTATGCTTTAAAATGATGCCGTGGCATTAAAAGACATGCCACAGGCTCCCGTGGCGGGATGCCATGGCATACTGCGGTAGGCAACGGCATGCCACGGACTCCGGCGCTCGTAGTGATATACTGCGAGGTGCGGCGGCGGGGGTAGAGAAGCGGGGAATTCACCCTTAGATTCACTTTCTTTCCATAGATTATCAACCCAAAATCTTCTTCTATCCCTATTATCAGCCTATGCACCTACTTCTTCATCTGCAATAATCGATATCAACACCAAATCCCAATCTACCATTTTAAAACTGAGGCACACCAACACTCGATCAAACGCAACTGAAGACTAAAAGTGTATCGGGCAGCAGGAGTCGCTGAAGCGTGCTTTGTCGTAAGCCTTTATGCAGACCAGGACGGCATGGCAAGGGATTTGGCCGTGAGTCAGCGCACACTGGCCGCTTAGATACCGCGGCATTCCAGCACTATGCCACGGCATGCCACGGCGTGCCGCGGTACTGCTGCCCGATACACTTTTAGTCTTCAGTTGCGTTTGATCGAATGTTGGTGTGCCTCAGTTTTAAAATGGTAGATTGGGATTTGGTGTTGATATCTATTATTGCAGATGAAGAAGTAGGTGCATAGGCTGATAATAGGGATAGAAGAAGATTTTGGGTTGATAATCTATGGAAAGAAAGTGAATCTAAGGGTAGTCTCAGTATATCACTACGAGCGCCGGAGTCCGTGGCATGCCGTTGCCTACCGCAGTATGCCATGGCATCCCGCCACGGGAGCCTGTGGCACATCTTTTAATGCCGTGCGATAAAATCCCTTTCAATGCCACGGCATCATTTTGAAGCATAGCAATTTATGTCGTATTTCTGTAACAGTACGGTTGAATGTCCATTAGTAAAAATTTAAATCTCTTGCCGTGCCGTCCCGGTCTGGGTAGGCCTTAATACTGATAGCGGTCCGAGCATTGCCAGCATTCCGGGAATATTCTGCCTGCCTTCTATCGATTCAGCCGACAATGCGCAGTATTGAGGACCACTTACAATAATGTAAACAACGGTTTTGCTTATGTTTTGCTTATCTATAGCACGCACTCGTAAATCTTATTGAAGTAAAACTTCTTTTCTTAAGGGGTTTAAATGGAATAATCCTATGGGAAAGATGAAATGGAAATGCGTCACACGAATATGAATATATATTGTTTTAAACTTTCATGGTCACTAACATTATAGCTATTAACGGGATTGTTACCATGTACCTTGTTTTTTATGAGTCTCCGATATTTCGGCACTGTTGCAAGCGCCATGATCACGGAGTAACTGAAGTAATTGCGGGTAGGCTGTTATTGGCAGACATATCGGTCTACCCTCTGACGTCGTCTTTTACTGCGCTCGAAACTCCTACCACTGGTCACATTCTCACTATTCACTCGCACCTGTTCCCGACACACAATACTCACAGTATCAGATCGCGGAACGAGACTTTTTTGATTTTTGCGGTTTTCGCACATACGAATATCGGAGACTCATAAAAAAAGGTACATGGTAACAATCCCGTTAATAGCTATAATGAATATAAATATTTAAATATGTGTCTGTCTCTTCCCGACGAGCATGAAGGCTGTAACGCTACGTGCGTCACGAGCGTCACACGCGACAAATCATATAAGTCGTAATCATAATCAAAAACATTTAGACAGTTTAGGTTGTTACAAGCACTCATGAATGTCTAGAAGCTACGCCATCGGTTCTTAAATCTACGGCGGGAGACCTTGTACTGAGAAGAACCGGCAAGAAACTTAGCAAGGGCTGTGTTTATTTCTCCCTGTTTTATTATTTACAGAGTCGTCAAGTTGAAAAATGAGTTCAGAGATGATTCATGTAGTCACCTTTCATTACATAATGTGAAATATACATTAATTGTTCACCTGCATTTTGATTGCTGTGTCGTACAGTATTAATACAAATAGTGTTATTTATATTAAATGTGTCTCCGTTGGCAGCACCCGTTCACGAGTATGACGCTTGAATCAGCAATCGCTTCTCTCAACCATATTTTAGGGAATGCCCTTAGAGGAGCTCGATGGCGCAAGTGGTTAGCGCGTTCGGCTGCGATCGTTGAAGTTAAGCAACTTTCGCAGTGGTCGATCTTTGGATGGGTGACCAAAAATGTACTATCTCGAGCTCTTCCGTGCTTCGTTAAGGAAGGAAGGCACGTTAAGCCGTTGGTCCCGGCTGCATTTGCAGTCGTTAGCACCCGCCAATCCGCACTGGGCCCGCGTGGTGGGTCACGGCCCAATCTCCCTATTCCATTCATAGGGAAGGCTTGTGCCCCAGCAGTGGGTACATTAATAGGCTGATGATGATGAACGACCCGCCTGACACGACATCACCGAAGAGACTTTTAAGAGAGCATGACTAATAACCACCCATACTAACTACAGCATATTTACTTAAAACTAAGGTCATTTATCTGTAGGACACTGCAAACAATTAACAAACTGACCTAACAGTTCTATAACATATGACCTAATTTAGGTAATAATTTACAAAATAGAAGAGGAATAACAACATAATTTAGAAAAAAGAACCATTTAAAAAAAGTTACAAAGTAAAGTATTTTTTCATTTTTTCGGAATAAAAAGTATCCTATGTCTCAATCCAGGTAATAAACTGTATCTGTGCCCAATTTTATCCAAATCCATTCAGACGTTTTTGCGTGATTTAATAACAAAAAAATCTACTTTCGCATTTAAAATAATTGGTAGGATAAAAATAAAATTATATACAAAAATTTAATAATACTAGCTGACTCAGCGAACTTCGTACCGCCATAAAAAAGAGGCAGATGGTAAAAGAGAAAATTTAGGGTTGTATGAATTTTGTAATACCACATTATAAAAAAATAAATAATATTCAAAAAAAATTTAGGGTTGGGTTGTAGTAGTGCTCTATCAATTTCCTGGGATAACATTCCTCCTAACCCATATGAGAACACTACGTTACAATACCCAATAGTTTGAATTTTGGCGCGAAGGCGCATTGTAGGTTTCAGAACACTACGTTACAGGTGGAGAACCATTATCACTTAAGGATATGAAAAATAGATAGTAGCCGATTCTCAGACCCACGGAATATGCAAATAAAATTTCATAAAAATCGTTCTGGCCGTTTCGGAGGAGTATGGTAACTAACATTGTGACACGAGAATTTAATATATAAGATAAATTATGAATAATATTATTATAGCCAATAGAAACCACATCGATTATATTGTGTTTCAAAGTTTTCAACAACATACTACTTAGTGCTTACGTAATTTATTTTATTAAGTATAAAAAGTTTTCTTTTTCATTTCTCAATTACAAAATCCACCCGCACCTGATCCATCAAAGTGATGTGTTCATCAAAGGTTGCAGACAATCCTCAATTCTTCCGCATTCTACTATGAATGAATTTTTACTACGCCGCTACCGCAAGCGATTATGGCATTATGGGTGACAGAGCGGGTCTTTCTGCGAGTGTACGTACCTATTATTTTAGTTAATAAATTATTTGATATATCAAATATTTGGTTGTCACTTTATGTTCGGTGGCTGAGCTAGGAGCGACGTCTCCACTACGCTACGTTGGCAGAAGCTTGAGTTGTACTTAATTTTATGTGACGTTGTGCCTCAATGTTGGGTCTGCCCACACACTACGCTACGTTGGCAGAAGCTTGAGTTCTACTTAATTTTATGTGACGTTGTGCCTCAATGTTGGGTCTGCCCACACATATATAAGTTACTCGATAAATAAAAATACATAAACTTACTCAATAATATTTTATATAATAAAAATGGGTATGTTTTTATGAAATCACGATACAAGTAAAACTTTTAAAATAATTCATAACAAAAGCTTTCTCGGCTGGGAATAGAACTCGGGCCGCCCGGGTAGCAGCCGAGCTTTCTACCACTGAACCACCGAAGCTTGTTGACAAAATCTTTTACTTCATCATCATCAGCAGCCTATTAATGTCCCCACTGCTGGGGCACAGGCCTTCCCTATGGATGGGTTAGGGAGATTGGGCCATGACCCACCACGCGGGCCCAATGCGGATTGGCGGGTGCTAATGACTGCAGATGCAGCCGGGACCAACGGCTCAACGTGCCTTCCGAAGCACGGAGGAACTCGAGATAGTAAATTTTTGGTCACCCATCCAATGATCGACCACTGCAAAAGTTGCTCAACTTTAACGATCGCAGCCGAACGCGCTAACCATCCGCGCCATCGAGCTCCCCTCATTAGTTAGATAGTAGTGGTTTAACTACATAGTCTAACGTGCCGCGTCGCACCATGCGGGCCCAGTGCGGATTGGTGAGTTTTGCCGACTGCAGATGCAGCCGGGACCAACGGCTTAACGTGCCTTCCGAAGCACGGAGAAACTCGTGATAGTAAATTTTTGGTAGAAAGAAGATTTTTGGTCACCCATCCAATGACTGACCACTGCGAAAGTTGCTTAGCTTCGACGATGACGATGGTTAGCGTAACCACTGGCGCCATCGAGCTCCTAAATATATAATATTTATTTATTGTCATATAAATTGTTTAAGTACTTGAATAAAATATAGTCCCTGACCCCTATAATAGGAGAAAAGCCTTTGTGACAGGAGTCAATGCCCACTGCCGAATACATAGATCATAACTATTTATGGAACAAAACAGTTTTACAATGAGTGCCTATTGGTCTCCTGCAATAGATTCCATAATGTTTGACGACCTCCGTGGTCGAGTGGTTTGTACGCCGGGTTTCATAGCGTCGCCGACTCGAGAGGTCCCGGGTTCGAATCCCGGTGGGGGCAGATATTCGTGTGACGAACACGAGCATTTGTACTCCAGTCATGGATGTTTAAATATCTATTTCGATATAAATATCCTTATATATGTAAAGTATGTGTATTCTATATATTGTTTTAAACTTTCATGGTCACTAATACTGCACACAATACTCTGCACGATCTGATACTGTGAGTATTGTGTGCCGGGAACAAATGCGAGTGAATAGTGAGAATGTGACCAGTGGTAGTGGTAGTATCGAACGCAGTAAAAGACGACGTCAGAGGGTAGACCGATATGTCTGCCAATAACATCTACCCGCAATTACATCAGTTACTCCGTGATCATGGCGCTTGCAACAGTGCCGAAATATCGGAGACTCATAAAAAACAAGGTACATGGTAACAATCCCGTTAATATCTATGTGTATTCTATCCGTTACCCTAGTATCCCATAACACAAGCCTTACAGTGCTTACTTTGGGGCTAGGCTAATTGGTGTGAGTGTTGGGAATATTTATTTATTTATTATTTATTTAATGTTGGCTGGTTACAGTCGTTGCACAGTTTAGAGTATCAATCGTGCCGCAGCTCGGGCGGAGCCGCGTGCCGTGCAACGATTAAAACTTAATCCGTTGGCCTCCCCCGATACACAGCCCCGATTCAAAAAGGGTCTTTTACAACGTCCGATTGTCAAACGTAGTCAAAAATACGTGTCTATGTTCTTTAAATTTGCACACTGTCATGATTTTTGTATTTGTGGTCCGTATAGTTTTGCAGTTGCGAGTAAGTGTCGCCGCACACGGGCCACCGACCACAACCACAAAACGCCGGCAACGGTATATTTTTTGTAGTTTTCATACATTTTATATGGATACAAATCGTCGTTACTCGTTTCTTGTGGCCCGCACCGGCCACTTAATGCGCCGATACAAAACGCCGCCACTCGTCACTCGCGGGAATTCCCCACTCCTCTCTCCCTTACCTTAGTCGGCCGCTGTCGCGCGCTTCAGCCACTTTAGTTAGCCGCTTCTAGCTTCTCGTGGCTGCGTTTGTGGCTGTGCTCTACTTTTGCAGTTGCGAGTAAGGTGTAGTCGTTTGTAAATTTATGAGTACTTATTGCATATTTTGTTTAATAAGTATCTTAGATCTAAAACAAAAGGGGAAAATACGGCATTCGTGGCTCAAAAGTGATACGCCTAAATTGTGGTGCATGACCACAATTCGCTTTAGTCACAATTGGACTTCAAACACGCTGCATGTGCAATACTCACTATAACAATATGGCGTATATTCTGTGTTATATAGAAAAATCAATGCCTTCGATGCTTTTATAAAGAACACAAATAGTTCAAAATCAAGTAACAAATGCTTTGGCAACACTTTTCATTCATTAGTAAAATTGTAAAAACTTTTTTTTCTCAAAAATCACGATTTGTCGTGAATGTTATTTACGTAATCGCCATTTTGTTATTAAGAACAGGGCAACAATACAGTTCAGCCGTACGGACTCGGAAGCGGACTCGCCGTTTCGCTCGCGCTGCGTTGAAGCGTACAGTTCTGTCTCGCTCGCTCGATTGAATGTTTATATACAGACGTGTGCATGTGTGAGAGTTGCTTATGTAGTTGAGTCGGATCATATTTCATTTGATGCTAGTATGAGCGTACCGTATCTACCCTTTTTGTTTTAATATAATAATAATAATAATAAGTGTTTATTTCAGGCACAGTAACCCATATTAAAAATTACAATAACAATTGCATTTTGTCCAATTTTGTCTTAAAATTAAATCATTGTATCACAATTCGTCAATTATTCAAATCAAATTAAATTCAGACAATAACAATAATATTAATAAAAATAAATAATATAATAAAAAACTATATGACATAGTTTTACATATTAGATTGAATGAAATAAATTAAATTAATTAATTAACATACATTATTAAAAATTTTCATTGCACTTTACGAACATTGGCGATATGTAGATGACAGACAGTGTGTGTGACATTAAATGTACTTTACCAAGTTGATATATGTTAATGTTGAGTTTAATGATGCAATAATATTATTGTTTGACTCGTACAGTCTCCTGTGGAATGATTTCTTTAGTCTATTTAACAATTCATATATATCGGTTACGTTGTTCTCAGCGAACATACCAGTCGCACTGCACCGCCAAGGTAGACCAAGTATTGCCCTTAAGGCGTTGTTGTACTGTGCACGAAGAGTATTAAAAACATTCTTCGTATAATTTTCCCATAATTGGCTGGTGTAGAACGACTGGCAGTATGCCTTAAACAACGTAATCTTTACTTGTTTGGAACAGTGTGCAAACCGCCTTGCAAGCATATTAGCACGCATCGCAAGCGATCGCCTTTGTCTTTCTAAGTCATGATCGTCTTTTAATGAGTCGGTTATTATATGCCCCAAATATTTAAACGTGGTAACTATAGTGAATGGACTACCACATTATGTTATTTCTGGGATGCTTCTAGGGCCGCTACCAGCTTTAAAAATCATTACTTATGTTTTCTTAACGTTGTATTTAAGGCCATGCATATGCGCATACTTTTCACAGATACCTAACAGCTTACGGAGGCCGGCCACCGAGGGGCTCAGTAGCACCATATCGTCCGCATAGCTTAAGTTATTAACATATGCTCCGCCAATGTGACAACCGACTCTTGTGCTGCTGAGCTCCTCCAGCAGACCATTCATATAAAGATTAAACAAAACTGTTGAGGTTAGTCCGCCCTGCCTAACCCCGCACTCAAGCTTATATGGTACAGAGAGGGACTGTCCCCATCTGACTTGGTTCTCTTGATTTGAGTACCAATACTGTAATAAATTAATTATTCTTGTAGGTACTTTTGTTTGTCTCAACTTACGCCACAGTAAATTATAATCTATTGAATCAAAAGCACTGCTAAGGTCTAGGAAACAAGAGTAAATTGAAGTGTTTCTGTTATGATAATATTTTACAGTGTTTTTTAAAGCGTATATTGCCAAGTCAGTTGAGAGACCCTCTCTAAAACCGAATTGGGCACTGTTTAACATAATATTTGATTCGTTTAGGTATACATTTATAATTCTTTCAAAGATTTTTGATACAATTGTTGCTAAAGAAATAGGCCGGTAATTCTCTATACTAGACGCATCCCCTGTTCTATTCTTTATAATAGGCGCAACAATCGTTTTAATCATTTCATTCGGTAAGTAGCCAAAATCAATACATGCATTCATAAGATAACATAATTTTTCAATCAGTAACGGCCCACCATACAAAACATGCTCCACGCTGAGGCCGTCGTGGCCGGGAGATTTGCCGCGTTTCATGTTCTTAACTATTTTGTACAACCGATCAGGGGGCCAATCGCCTAACTGGATTGCTTTGGAAAACGCTATCGCTTACGATTTCATTTTGTTATTTCTAGCCGCCTCAGGTTTTCAAATGCCTCGCGCTCTTTTTTTTCCTTTTGCATTGGTAATAACAATGTTAAAAAAAATGAGTGTGAGGTATTTGAAAACCTTCGGCGGTTAGAAATAACAAAATGAAATCGTAAGCGATAGCGTTTTCCAAAGCAATCTGGTTAGGCGATTGGCCCACAGGTGTGATTTGCATGATAGATGCATTGCTAACGGCTTGCGAGTGTGAGTGAGCGCGCGATACAACAACAGCAGTTCGCGGCGACTCCTCTCCCGTCCCCCACCGCCCCCGTGCCGGCGACGCCTCGAGTGGCGGCTGAGCGCTGCTTACAAATAACCGGTTTCACTAGTTTAAATTTAGTTATAAACAGGTGTCGATTCTAGCATGATTCTCTAAACCTAAACTTAAATTTGACAGCAGTATATCCTTGTCATTCTCTATACAGAACGAAAAGGAGAAACTGATGTTAAATTTAGTTTTAAGTTTAGAGAATCACGCCAGAATCGGGACCACATATTAGCTATTTCTGCTTGATTACAACTACCATTAATTGACATAGGCAAATTTGATTTATATTTAAGTTTGTTTGTTTCTTTCCAAAAGTTATAAAAATCATTTTTTGATCTATACATAGCCATTATATCTGCTTTTATTTTATTTTCATTGCGCTGGCACCATTTTAATTTGTTCTTAAAAGTTTTACGTGCGTTATACATAGCATCATATACCCTACCATGACTAGGGCGGCCATAGAAAATCCAGGTTTGATATGCCTGTCTTGCAATTTGGTGACTAGAACTGATATGATGGTTCCATCCAGCTACTTGCTTCTGTTTTTGACGTGACAACGTCTTAAATTAGGTTGCGGCTGGGAGTCACTTATGAAAAAGTGTAACGCTCGGTAACGTTACGATGAGTCTCGTAGCATGCTGGAACCCCGTAGCCGTGTAGCAAGTTTGCTACGAATCGTCGTAGCGTGGTTGCATGCTACGATGGTATTCACAAGCACAATGCATTGTAATATGTTTTTTTGACGTATTATATATATTTCTATAGTTAAAATTTGTGCAATTCTTATTTTCATTCAATTCCTTGTTCCTATTGTGCAATTTAATTATATTCATATCAATAAATATTCTACCGAGAAAAAGACGTTGTCACGTAAAATCTTCGCCCGTAAAACCGACTTTACAGGCAACCATTTTTTTTTCCTTAACTTCCCTACATAAGACTGTACAGCCGCCCTCGCCATACAGCCCGTAATGTCATTGTACAGGTTTTCAATGAACTGCTTATGTTCACAATGCGATATGTTGCGCGAACCGAGCGTCATGAGACAACTACAGCTCTTTATGCATTTTTCAATCAATTCAGTATATCGACGAGTTTAATCTAAGATAAGGACTATTTTAAGATAAGTAAAGGACATTGCTCAGCGTCCATACATAGTTAGCCTAAGAACCAACAATCATGAAATATTATTTACTAGGTTCAAAATCGTAAGTAAATGACTCTAAAAACAAAGATTATTAACGGACACTTCTGAGAACTTAAATTATTAGGAAAACTAAAATTTTTTTGAGGTTATGTTTAATATTTCAATGAAACATAGGTCAACCTATGAATTTAGTATGAACTCAGTATGAAGTGAATTAATATTACAACTAATTCATCTTATTCGGTGCGATTTTAAAGAATAACTATTAGGAAAAACTTGGTTAGGTAGGAATCATGAATAAAATAAAAACTGTAGTTTTGCTTCTTACTCTCAGATTATTACTCTTTGGTTTGGAATGCACGAATGCCACAGATTACTACGAATGCAAACTGCATACACCACAACCACAGAGTAACGAGTTTTATGCCGGCCCTTCACTTGACAACAGTTTGTCCTTGTCATGCTTTATAATGAAAAGGACAGACTGATGTCATGTTTTAAAATAGCAAATACGAATAGTCAAGTGAAGTGCCGGCATTAGAAAGAAAGAGTATTTTGTTTGCAGTGCTGCTATAGATTATACACATAAAATGGTATTTATTATCTCAGATTATTTTTTAACTTTTGAATTTAGCTTACTTAACTGGAAGTGTCCGTCACAATCTAAATACTGATAATTATCGCAAAAAATATACTAAGAATTATCAAAAATGCCAAATTGGTGTTGGTTCTTAGGCCAATTTTAACATTGTCCTTTACTTACGTTTAGTGTGGCTTGCTTTCAAATGTTGATGTTGGACGTACTGTTTAAAGTTAAAGAAAGATTTCCACTTTTCCCTGCTGAACTTACACTGGAAGTCAAATAAAAACCAAGAGTAGGTAAAGAAATATTGAAAGTTACCAACGGACGGACTATCAACGTACGTTTATTGCAGTCGATGGGCTCGCAGCCTGTCGATATTGATTGACACAAGTTTATACGTGTTATATTTATATCTTTCACCGCTATCATATTTAATTAAGTTTTGATTATATTCGCAAGGGCTGTACTTGTGGGACTGTAAGTACTTTTATATCGACAATCGTGTACTACTATATAGATTAAAAAAAAATGTGTGCGTGCACTAGTGTACACACGTAAGAAGTGCAACTTCTTTATGGCCTTATTTCGAAAAATGATCCGTACGTGCGCTAAGATTTTTTCAAAAACTCACCCACTAAAGGGGTATAACTACACCTTACCTTACCTTACCTTACCTTACCTTACCTTACCTTACCTTACCGCCTCCCAATAGGATAACAGTTCAATACAAAATTGCCACCAACGATCAGGAAATCGACCGCATTTGCCCGCCAGGATCCACCCGGGTGTATACCGACGGAAGCAAACTTGACACAGGGGAAGTGGGAGCTGCTTTCGTTGCGTACCACCCTGAGCAGAAACATCCCCAAACCACTCGAAAATTCAAGTTACACTTCACGTGTACAGTATTTCAAGCGGAACTGCTCGCTATCCACCGAGCCTGTGAGTGGGCGCTGGGCTCCCGGTCAAACTCATACACCATCTTAAGCGACAGTATGTCCTCCCTACAAGCACTGACTGATCGCAGCAACACAAATCCTCAAGTGGCTCAGATACACAAAACCATACACACTGCAGAACTGGCAAATAAAACTATTTCCTTCATCTGGGTCAAAGCCCACGTAGGTATCAAGGGAAACGAGGAGGCCGACTGTGCTGCGAAAGAAGCTGCAACGCTGCACAGCAGATACAATTACGCAATGTTTCCCATCAGCTACGTTAAACACCAAATAAAGGAAGAAACACACAGTAAATGGACAGAAACGTACAGGGATACTGTCGGTGTTGCAGAACATACCAGAAGGATGTGTCCTGAACTGGAAGACGTCACAAAAGTGATGGAACAGTGTGGCGCATCCTTTTGGCTGTCTCAGGTCCTTACAGGACATGGATATCACCGGCAGTATCTGTGTAGGTTTAAAATCATAGATAATGACATTTGCCCCTGCAATAGCGGGGCAATTCAGAACATTGACCACCTACTATTCGAGTGCGGTAGATATGCAAGAATTAGACACGAATATCTTTCATGCTGCGATTTTCATAAAATCAACCCACGCAATATGATTGAAACAGCCTCAAACGAAAAAACCCGAGTAGCAATGCTCGAATTCATTAAGGGAGTATTTGGGACACTAAAGCAGTTCAATGGAACATAGCCATACTTGGCTGGGTAGAAATATATAAAATAACATATTTTATTAGTAATTAATATTGTATATATATATATATAAACATTATACATATGAACATATATATAATATCATATAATATCAAATATATAATCAAAAATATATACCCACAGTGAAACACGAATTAAACATCATGAACACCAAAGGTTTTGCTGTATCAAATCGCAGCACACCAAACCTGCAACCTGAAAAACAAACACATAATTATAATACCTTACCTTACCTTACCTTACCTTACCTTACCTTACCTTACCAAGTAGTGCCCTACGAAATGCAATAAACCATATTAAAAAGGAAAAACAAAAACAAAAACAAAAACAAGTACTAGCAATATCGCTCGATATCAAAGGCGCTTTTGACCACGCTTGGTGGCCATTATTACTAAAGCGCCTCAGAGAATTGCAATGCCCCAAAAACATATACACAGTGATACATAGCTACCTAAACGAGAGAACCGTGAGAATCAATTATGCTGATGAATCAACAATGAAAACGCAAACCAAAGGATGTGTCCAAGGCTCAGTCCTTGGACCCATCTTCTGGAATATAATAATGGACGAAGTCCTTAATATAAAATACCCGGAAGGCTGTCTCGTACAGGCCTACGCAGACGACCTGCTGCTAATAGCCAGCTCAAAGGACGTCAAGAGTCTGGAAAACAGTGTACAAATCGCACTTCAGAAAATCATAAACTGGAGCAACAATGCTAAACTGGAGATAGCCCCCGAAAAAACACAACTGATTATTTTCACAAATAAAGCTAAAAAAGTCAATATAAAAATAAATAATAAAATTATAAATTCAGTAAGCGAAATCAAATACCTAGGAATAATAATAGATGATAACCTCAAATTCATTAAACACGTAAATTATATAATAGACAAAGCAGAGAAAATCAATAAAAAACTAAACATATACATCAGACCATCCTGGGGAGTACAATCAAAAAACGTAGACACAATATACAAAATGGTAATACAACCGATAATAACCTACGCAGCCGAAGTATGGGCACCCACAGCAACGAAATATAAAACAGTCAACAAAAAAATTACTATCACTACAAAGAAGATTTGCAATAAAGATTATAAGAGGATTTAGAACCTTACCTACAACAACAGCAATAGCCCTAGCACAGCTTACTCCATTAGACCTTAAACTGAAAGAAATAGCAGAAATAGAAGAAACCAAAAGTAGACAAACAACACCATATCTACCGGACGATATTACATACCAAAAACGAATACACCCATCGCACCTTCTACACCCAGCAAACCGAGTCACTATAGAAATTGAAATAACCACCACAAATGATGACATTAACAAATTAAAAGAAAAAGACACATACCAAATATTTACTGATGGGAGTAAAAATAATGGAAAAGTAGGTGCAGCCTTCATGGTTATTACGCCACAAAATAAAACAGTAATAAATAAGCTCAAATTGCATGACTCATGCACGGTGTTCCAGGCCGAAGCATTCGCAGTCCAAAAAGCAACGGAATGGTGTGTACAAAACAAAATAAAACAAAGTAAAATTTACTCAGATTCCCTTTCCGCCCTCCAAGAACTCAAAAATAGGAACTCAACGAACACGATAATCGCTGAAACCCACATAAATATACATAAACTACGACAAATTGGAACAATCCACTTCTCGTGGGTGAAGGCGCATTGCGGAATATACGGTAATGAGTTGGCGGATGAAGCAGCAAAAGCAGCTGCAACAATAGAGAAAACACCAGAATACAATAAATTTCCAATTTCATTCCATAAAAAACAGGCCAAAGAAGAAATAGAATTAGAAACAAATAAAAGATATTTACAAAGCACCACTGGACAACACACCAAACACCTATTCCCAGATTTAAGAACATTAAACATGATAATAGAAAAAATACCTGCTAACTTCATTACTACTCAAATATATACAGGACATGGGTACCATTTACAGTATCTACATCGATTTAAAATAAAAGAAACAGACAAATGTCCCTGTGACGATACAACCCAACAAACACTAGAACATCTAATACAAAACTGTCCAAAATATAGCACATACAGAAATGAATATATACAAACTTTTCAATATACAACTTATACAAACAATAAAAACCTAAACCCCTATGAATTAAATAACATTATTAAAAAAGAAACAACAATCAAATCATATATAGAATTCATCCAAAAAATCATATTGAACTTAAAAGAATTTAACAAAAACATCAATTAAAATTTACAAAAACACAAATATACTTTATTAACATAAAACAGCGAGAAAAACAGCTCGTAGTCCAAAAGCGAGTGTTTTGCTCATAACAAAGCAAACGGATACCAAAATAAAAAATAAATAAAAATACCTTACCTTACCTTACCTTACCTTACCTTACCTTACCTTACCTTACCTTACCTTACCTTTTTTTTTTTTAATACGCAGGTAAAAAATCTATTTACAGACGACGGCGCCTTTAAGAGGCACACCGCCGAACGGACCTCACACCTGGCTCCCGCAAGTCTTACGAACCCCCCAGTGGCTGCCCACCGAGGACCCCGCAACTCTTACGGGCGCTTTACGGTATAATATCCGCTAAAAAAGTCCTGCGAATACCCTCTAAGCTGCTTAGCGCGAAGCCGCGGGATCCCCGTTTAGGGATTCTCCGCGTCTCCGCACCTAGCAGCCTCCCGGCCAAGCCGGGGCTCCACGGCAGGGGTCTCCCGGGGTATCGCGGGGACCCCGCAGACGTGCGCGGGTAGGCCCGCGCGCGGGGGCTGAGTACGCGGCCTAGTGCCCACCGTACCGCCCCCCCGTCCGCTGCGGAGGGCTACTTGGGCGTGCCCGTGTAGCTCCCTCCGCCGCCCCCCTCTTTGCAGGACAGAGCTACAAGGGGGGGCTGCCGTCACGGGGTCCGTCGGTGGCCGGCACGGCCATCGCCATGCCGGTCAGCGAGGGACCCCTCGGGTAGGGTCATGGGACGGGCGCAGCCAGGGCGCGCCGCCGTCCTCTCCTACCCGTCCTCCTTTGGCGGGAGGGAGCGGCCAGAGGATCATCCTCCCGCTCCCTCTCAGCCGCCTCCTTCTGCGAGATGACGTTCTCGCAGAAGGAGGCGGCTGCCTCCCACGCCCTGTCGCTGCGGAGCATGGCCTCCACCATGCTCCGCAGCGAGAGGGCTCCGCATCCCAGCGCCGCAACGAGGTCGCGGCGCTGGTGTCGCCAGGCCGGGCACTCCAATAAGGTGTGCTCGGCCGTGTCGTCCGGGGCGCCGCAATGATGACATTGCGGCGTCTCCTCCCGACGTGCGACACGGTGCAGATAGTGACCGAAGCATCCATGCCCGGTCAAGACCTGCACCATGCGGAACGTGAGGCCGCCGCGCCGGCGACCCAACCATTCCTCCAACACCGGACGAATGGCTTCTATCGTCCGGTGGCCGGCGCTAACATGGGCGAGTGCCTCATCCCATCGCCGCAGAGCTTCGCTCTCGGCGATGGAACGGACCTGCCTCAGCTCTGCTGGGGCAAGTCTTTCACCCCGCTCCCTGGCCTCGACCCGACCTCGATGCATTTCTGCCAGAACCTGTGCATCGAGGTCCCACGGCGTCGCGCCTGCGAGCACGCAGGCGGCGCCGTGGCTGACCGTGCGGTACGCTCGCACGGCCCGGGTCGCGATGACCCTCTGCGGACGTCGCAAGAGGGCCCTCGTGCGGGGTTTGAGGCACTCAGCCCAAACCGGGGCTCCGTAAAGTGCCATCGACCGTATCACCCCGTGATACAGTCGACGGCACGCAGCACCTGGTCCCCCTACGTTCGGGAGGACCCTGCCGAGTGCGGCTGCAGCGGCACACAGCCGTGGAGTGAGGAGCTTAAAATGCTCCTCGAAACTCCATCGGGGATCCAATACCAGGCCGAGGTACTTCATGCTTCCCTCGACCGGTATTCGGACCCCTTCCACCCGGATACGGAGCCCCGGAGGGGTGCTGCGGCGTGGGCCATGGAACATCATGGCCCTCGATTTGTCGAGGGCCACTTCCAGGCCCAGGAGGTGGATGCGTCGGACGACCATTGTGGTGCCGACCGACGCTAAACGCACCGCATCCTCCACCTCCTTTGCCTTCGCCGCGACAAGAGTGTCGTCGGCGAAGCAGACAACCTCCATTCCTGGGAGGAGGCTGCCTCGCAGCACCCAGTTGTACCCCAGGTTCCAGAGCAGTGGACCCAGCACTGAACCCTGGGGTACACCTGCGGCCATGGCCCGCGAGCGGATGCGCCCGTCGGGCCCCTCGTAGAGGACCACCCTACCTTGTAGGTAGTCCTCTACAATGGCACACAGGTATGGAGGCACTCGGTGAAACCTTAGTGCCTCCATAATGCACTCGTGGGGGAGGCTGTTAAATGCGTTGCGGATGTCTAACGACACCGCAATAACAGCCTCACCCCGCGCCGTGGCCGCCTCGGTCCACCCCTTTAAAAGGGCCACCGCCTCCATTGTGGACCGGTTGCGCCTGAACCCGAACTGACGTTCGGCCAGGTTCGGGCCCGGCCCCTCCAGGTGCTCGACGATTCTCACCGCCAGGATCTTCTCTAAGAATTTCCCGGCATCGTCGAGCACCACAATCGGCCTGTATCCCGAAGGGGAGTCTTCCGGGCGGCCGTCCTTTCTGAGAAGGACGAGCCGCCCCTGCTTCCACCTCCTAGGGAAGCGGCCCGCGGCGATGCTGACATTCAGCACCGCTAGGAACCGCCTCCTTAGGGGCCCCAAGGCGAGGGCCAACACCTTAGGTGGGACCCCGTCCGGCCCGGGTGCCGTGTTTTTTGCCCGGAGCCTGTCCCTCACCGCATCGAACTCCGCGTCCGACACGGGAGGGGGGGGCGGGATCGGCTCCTCGGGAGGGCCCCCAGGAGGGAGCATTCTTGGGGGCTGGAAGGGACCCGGGTCGGGGAACAGAGTCCCCAGTACCCGGTCCAGCAGCACTTCCTCCATGGCCGAGGTGGGGGGGGCGTTGTTGGCGAATTTCCCCCGCACCACCTTGTAGGGCCGCCCCCAGGGGTCCTGGTCTAGGAGAGCTATAAAGCTCTCCCAGGACGCCCTCTTGGCCCTGATGATGGCCACCCTCAGCGCCTTCTTGGCCTCTTTGTACACCCGACGACACTCCGCCTCGTCGTCAGGTGTACTTGAGGCGCGCCTACGGCACCTTAGGTAGGCGCGCCTGGCCCTCATACTGGTGGTACGCAGGTCAGCGATCTCCTGCGTCCACCAGTACGTCTGCCCCCTCCTGGGGCAGACCCGTGCCCTAGGCATGGCGGCTTCGCAGACGACCCTCATGTCGTCTGCAAATAGATCCGCCATGCCATCAACATCCCCGGCGAGGTGGGGGGGCGCATCGGCCCACGCCCGCACCATCGCCGCCTCCGCCACCAGTTCGGGGCGGAGTTTCGTGAGCGCGTATCTCGTAAACGCGCTCACGGCGGGGCCCTCGGTCGTACGGGCCCCGCGGGATGTTGAGGAGACCCGGTATCTGACGTATAGATGGTCAGATAGGGTCTCCTTCTCCTCCACCTGCCAGCCCGATATGCGGCCGGCTAGGGAGGGGGTGGCGAAGGTCACGTCGACTATCGACGTGCCTTGCCACCGGACACAGGTGGGCGCATTGCCCACATTGAGGGTCTGGAGCCCCAGGGACAGAACCCAGGACTCCAGATCGCCACCCCTCACACTGGTGTCGGGTGAACCCCACGCCGTGGACTTGGCGTTGAGGTCACCCGCTAGAAGGACCGGAAGAGGGGCGGCCCGCAGCACCACTCCCTCCAGGGCGGAGAGAAAAACTTCGAACTCCGCCCGGCTCCGGTTGGGGGAGAAGTAGGTCGATATAACGACTACTCCCCCCCATTTGGCAGCCACGTATCCGGCGCCCCTCTCCAGGAGTACTAAGGAGGCCGGCCCGGCGGCCGCAGAATGGCAGCGGACTCGTTTGTGTCCGCTAGCCATTCGGGTGATCGTGGCGGAATGTAGTAGGGCTCCGATACGATCACCAGTCCCACATTCCACTCCGACGCTGACTGGCGCATTAGGTCCTGCGCCGCGACGCAGTGGTTAATATTTATTTGGAGGAGCTCAATGGATGTGTTGGACATTGGTTTCCATCGGCTCCTCCGCCGCCACCGCCGATGATGTTGTTGGCGGAGGCGTAGGTCGTGGGACCTCTGCTGTCGTCGTTGCCCGCGCTATGCGGGCTTTGACCGCGGGGGGCTTGCATCTACGACCCCCCATGCGGTGATTAGCCGGCCGCTTTGCGGCTGCACAGACTGCGCAGTTGAGCGCAGCTGTGCAAGACGCCGCGTTGTGCCCCTCAGCACCGCAGCGGTAACACAGCGCGCTGCGGTCGCAGACTGAGGAGCAGCACTGCACAGGGTGTCCAATCCCCATGCAGCGGTAGCAACGCATCGGCTGTTGCTCCAACAGCCGTATGGAGGCGGAGCTCCAGCCCAGTATTATGGTTTTGGCCTTTTCAAGGCGCCTCGCCGCCTCTACGGGGACCGAGGCAAAAGCAGCCCCAGTCCCGCGGGCCCCCGTGTGGATTTTGCCCACCTTAATTTGGTGGGCAGGGCAGTCCCCTGCCACCTTACCTTACCTTACCTTACCTTACCTTACCTTACCTTACCTTACCTTACCTTACCTTACCTTACCTTACCTTACCTTACCTTACCTTACCTTACCTTACCTTACCTTACCTTACCTTACCTTACCTTACCTTACCTTACCTTACCTTACCTTACCTTACCTTACCTTACCTTACCTTACCTTACCTTACCTTACCTTACCTTACCTTACCTTACCTTACCTTACCTTACCTTACCTTACCTTACCTTACCTTACCTTACCTTACCTTACCTTACCTTACCTTACCTTACCTTACCTTACCTTACCTTACCTTACCTTACCTTACCTTACCTTACCTTACCTTACCTTACCTTACCTTACCTTACCTTACCTTACCTTACCTTACCTTACCTTACCTTACCTTGTGTGAAACACGAATATTTGCTGTCGATACTTTTTTTTTTAAAGTTGACAGAAGAAGCAATTGTTCGGATGAGGTAAATAGTGCTCTTTTAAAAAAAGATGGCGCGTAACCAAAAAACGTGACGTGTAACCGAATAAAATGTGACGGTAAATTTTTTTCCAACGCCGATAAAGAAGTTTCACTTCAAAAAAACTATTTTAACTAGGTTTATTTATGAGAATAAAATTTCAAATTCCCACAAAAAGTGTTCGTCGCAACAACCGGTTATTTGCCTTTCCCAGATCTAACAAAAATTATACAGCCAACGCATATTTACAACAAAGTTTGACCGCATATAATACATCGTTTGCAAAAATTGACCATTTCTCAAATAGTGTAAACCAATTTAAGCAAAAGGTTTTATTTGTATTGTATTTTACTTACTGCGAACTATAGCTATTGTGAATATCAAAAGCGATGTCAATTTAGAATTTTGTTTTTCATATCATTACATAATCTTAGCGTTCCGTGTAATATTGAAGAACCAACTGTCTATTAACATTAGCACTCAAATCCTTAAGTTTTTTTTGTTCCCCTTAAGTATAAGCCCTTACCACCAAATTATCGTAAGCGACACTCGCCAAATTATCGTAAGCGACACTTTTGTCGAAATGCGTTTTTTGTGGAAACTAATATTTTAAACCGTAACGGACCCATCTCTGTTGATATTTCCCTCCAAAAGAACACCGTTATAATATAATAGAGGGAAGAATAGAGGGAAATATCAACAGAGATGGGTCCGTTACGGTTTCCACAAAAAACGCATTTTGACAAAAGTGTCGCTTACGATAATTTGGCGAGTGTCGCTTACGATAATTTGGCGTTAAGGGCTCGATATTTAGACTTATGTGTTGGCACTTTAGCTACTGTAAAGAAAAATTGTATCGATGTACATGACTGTTTGTTGTCCAGAATAAAATAAAATAAAAAATAAAGAGAAGAAAATGAAAAACCACTCAAGAGATAAGAGGATGGCATAGTTAAGGTAGCGGGGAAAACTTGGAAAAGGCTGGTTAGGGACAAGGAAAAGTGGAAGAGTTAGAGGAGGCCTTTGCTAAAAGGCAAACGGAGTTACTCTTTCCAAACTCGGTGACGCTGTATAGGTCCTCAGCAACCAATAGCATACATTGTTATGGTATTTGTCTCCTTCCACTGCTCCTAGTACAAAGAAAGAAAACAAAAAAATGAAGATAATGTTATAATTATATTTTACTAACTGATATCATAAAGAAAATGGCTTAATCTAAATTTTAAGCATTCCAAAGGCTTATCAGGTAAATACAGTAGTTTTAAGTTATAGCTAATATAAATCTCTTCCTTCTCAGTGAACAAATCATTAAGTTAACATAAAAATGGAGTTGTAAAAATATTAGATGTTTATAACAAATTATATAAATTAATTATAATGTACTTACATGAGTTCTTAAACTATATCTAATAAAATATTTTACCTACTCTGCAGTGGACTGTCAATTGAGAGACCACAAAACTAGACTTTTCGAGATAATAAACTATTAGGTGGATATTGGGAGTCCTACGGCTCGTTTGATCGATATTGGTGATGCTGTATATTATGTTAGTTCTTGTTCTCAATGAGACAACCAGTTATATACAGTGAAACCTGGTTAGGTAGGACCTGGATATGTGCGAAACCTCTATTATTGAGAGTTGCAATGAGGTCCCGGTTCTTTTTCATTAAATTACCTCTGTTAATGGGACTCTTTGAACCTGATTTAATGAGATTGGAATTCTAAGACTCTTTCGATGTTTACCTCTATAATTTTTTTTTTTTTTTATAGATAGGTCCGACAAATGACTCCACCCCACCTGATGTTAAGTGGAGGTGAAGTCCAGACGCGAAGATAGCTGATACAGCAGTTCTACCTGCCACACAATTGAGACTCTGTAGCTCAATTACCTGTATAAGTGAGACTAATCAATCAGGTTGTAACACGTTTTGACATGTTTGTTTACATACATTTCGTATCGCATGCTTTGTTTGTCAGTACTATCTCAGGTTTGACCTAAAAACAATAGGAAATAACGGTACATTTCGACCTCTGTAAGCGGGGGCCTCTGTAAACGAGAAAACTATAATTTTAAACCTGCTTAATTGGAAAACTGGATTATTGGATACCCTCAATAATTGGTACATATGTCTTGGTCCCTTGAGATCCCAATTAACCAGGTTTCACTGTATATGGAAATGGGTAGTCCGGAGTCCAACCTCACCTCGCGGTGTCTCCGCACCGTTCACCCAGGGTTAGTTAGGGAAATACCTTGATTACTATAGGTTAAGGAATGTATCTGTCTGTACAAAAACAAAACATAAGTTACAAGAGTAATAAAAATTAACACAATTTTTTATATAAACAATGTTGATTGTCTGAATGCTATGTGTTTACCGAAAGTCATTAACCGGCCCTTACTTTTGTGGTAAATTAGATACGATTTCTATATATTTTAGTCGTTTTGACATCGTATGGTCTATTGAAGGTTTTCAGTATAACTGCATTATATCCGGCCGCCCAGAAATTTCGAAGCGGAACTTTGCTAACTATTCAATAGATATTTGCCCGTTTAACAAAAAGAGAGAATTTATTGAATTCGCCGCAACAATGGCGGCAAGAAAGTATGGTGAACGGTATAAGTTTCAATTTCATGCGAGCTTTTGTATTTTTAAGTCGTAGGATTTAGAAACACGTTTTTATTTTTCTGATTTTTAAAGTTCCGTGCCTAAAGTACGAGAAAGGAATTCCATTTGTTAGTCTCCGATGTATATCTCATCAATCTTCTGAACCATATCCTGTAAATAGTTAAAACTTTAACATAAGTTTTTTTTATCAATTACATATGCTATCACAAAAATGTAATATGTTTTTCTTGAATACATATATTGACTTTTGGAGTCGCTGTTCAATATTGAATATTTATTGCAACCATAAAGTTAATAAAGATGTTATTATAAATTAATAAAAGTACATTTATATGTATATGTTTAATATGTATTTCTTTATAAATATACTTATATATGTACAATATATGTATTCTATCGTTATATCGTTAGCCTAAGCATCCCATAACACAAGCTTTACAGTGCTTACTTTGGGGCTAGGCTAATTGGTGTGAGTGTTGGAAATATTTATTTGTTTATTATTATTTATGAATCCTGTTGGGTATAGCAACTTAAGGAGAAGGGAAGAGGAGGATGCTTTTCTCAAAAAAACATAATTTTATTCGGTCAGGTGGAACCATTAATTTATCTCTACGTCTCAATGAATATTTTATAGTTTCATCATCGCCACGGCTTTTGTAAAAGTCATTATATTTTCTAACAAACTTACATATCTCTAAAATATCATCATCATCAGCCTATGAATGTCCCCACTGCTGGGGCACAGGCCTTCCCTACGGATGGAATAGGGAGTTTGGACCATGAATCACCACGCGGGCACAGTGCGGATTGGTAGGTGCTAGCGATTGCAGATGCAGCCGGGACCAACGGCTTCACGTGCCTTCCGAAGCACGGAGGAGCTCGAGATAGTAAATTTTTGGTCACCCATCCAATGACCGACCACTGCGAAAGTTGCTTAACTTCAACGATGAACAAATTGCAAATTTGTAAATTTTCAGCATCTAAAGTGTCGTCGGGAACGCTCAAATCTTAAGAGCTATAGCTTAAAGATAAATACATAATTTCTTTGGGTAATATTATCGATTCCAGGCCAAAATTGTGTTTTTGATCCCAATAAAAACACGAAACCACAAATAGGCAGTTTTATATTCTGTAAAGTGCAATAAGGCGATACTGTAAAATAAAATCTCACTTCCGATTTCGGTAGCTGTCATTTCAGACATTAGTTTGATATGCATAACGCCATTACACGGCAAAATGTCGCTATGTCTGTAGAAGCAGCCAGTAGTAGATATTTGACATTTGTCAGAACTCCGATGAAATAAGATCGCAAGTGAGATTGTACCTTACAGAATACCTATGCAGGAGGATACTTTTTCAGATCAGCGTTTCAAATCAAGCGGCAAATTGCAATGCTCTACTTCTGTTTACATAAATGATACTAACTCCAAAAAGATTGACATGTAGGCCTCAGCAGATTTTCCACTCCAATAGGGTATTTGACAGTATTAAAAATAAAGTGCCAATTGTTAGCACCTGTGTTTAGAATGAATATGGGCAGGGGTTTTTTTTTACAAAAAAAAATAATTTTACTAAAAACCCAAGAAAAATATAATAGTTTTCTTATCTATTGTCACGTGACCCAAAACGCTTGGGATTGGCGGAACCTAAAATGACGTCACACGCAAGTAAACTTCCGGTTAAAGTGACATTACATTGTATCGTTTGACGTTTTAATAACACTCGTGTGACGTCACACACTAGTAAGACGCCATATTGACCAGATAAATGTTTTCGCGGCAACTTGAAAATGGAGTTTTTGATTTGGTTATTTTTACTGAAATACACAACAGAATGATGAGTATCCACTTTTTATGGACTCCATAAACATTAGTCAATAACGTGAGATCGTTTTCTAAAACTTGTCAAATACCCTATTGGAGCGCCCGCCTGGTAAAGTAACTCTCTCTACGTTAAAGAAGATAACAGTAAAAAATCCTTTTTAAAAACAAGCTTTTATTTAAATAGCTTGTTTACAAAAACGTTTTTTTTACCTTAATTTTATTTTATACTTTTTAGTTGTCACATGATAAGTTCCTAAGTCTGTTCGTCTCATTCAACGCATCATTATTGCAAGGTCGTTTGTCAGTTAATTTTGAACAGTCCAGATCTTCAATGAGGAGCCCTTCTAATGATTTCACCCTACTTAAGGCCCCATATGCTTGACCAGCGGCAAAGAGCTACGAGCCCAAGTATACAACGGCATGGTCGACGGTACTACCCTGCATTTTGTGTACCGTACAAGCCCAACATAATATATTTGGTAACCATCTCCGTTCTGTAGTGCCATGACTATATTTTGCTGGAAATTGCATAGTAATTTCAACTAAATTAGTTAAATATATCTGTTTCAAAAATGATATTTGAGTTTTAATAGTCATATGCAATGCCATATTGGGTTAAGAGTGACGTCATATTATTTCTCGAGTTATTCTCAGCAAGCCCTTTAATTTCATACCTATACTGTAGGAATGCATAAAAAATAATTGATCCGCTATTTTGGATATGACGCCATGTTGGATTTAAAATGACGTTGTACAGTTAACCATGCATTGTCATCCAAACTGAACGTGTATGCAAAATTTCAGCTCAATCGGTTAAAAATATCTGTTTCAAAATTGATTTTCAAGTTATAGAAGTCCGCCATATTGGATAAAGAGTAACGTCATATTTTTTTCGAGTTACTCTCAGCAAAGCCCTTTAATTTGATATCCATATTGTAGGAATGCATTAAAAATGATTGGTCCGCCATTTTTGGTATGCCGCCATGTTAGATTTAGAATGACGTCACACTGTTAAACATGCATTGTCATCCGAACTGAACGTGCATACCAAATTTCAGCTCAATCGGTTGAGGGCAAGTGCCTTAAAATTGATTTGAAAAATTACACCCGAACAAACATACATTGCAAGTTAAATAAAAGTTTGTAATATCACTATCAATTGGTGGTATTGTGTTTCTGTCGGTGAGTAACGTTCCAGGGCTCCACTGGGTAAGGCATTTTCTTATACACTGTCCCTCACTTTGACGCTTAAAATAAATATACAAGCTTTGCCATTCCAGTGCGTTCTTGTGGATTTTCCAATAAATAAATTAATGAAAACCAAACAAAACTTAGTAGAGTCTGCGCGGAAAGAGAATGGGCGTGGCGAAAAATGGAACTAACATTAAGATTTTTATTTGGCAATCAAACCCAGCAATCTGTAAAACGTCAAAGTTTTGTATTGATACAGGTTTGTTTGTTGCTGTGATTTCTTGCGGTTTTTTGTATTTAATCATGTATAAAAGGGGTAAAACCTTACAAATACGGTAGAAAAGCACTACATCGCCCTCCAATCTAAATCCCATTATCTTTCCGCACAGACTCTAACTAGGTTCGTATTTAAGGTCATTCAGCTAACTGAGTTCTCATAAAAGATATGCTTTCCGAAGATCGTTACAAAGTTCGCAAATATTTTGGGCCTTTCATTAAATTTTGTTATTGTTAACTGGAGTTTCCCCGAAACGTTTCCTGTGTCCGGATAATATTAATCCGAAACAAGGCACTGTCGAGTAATGCTCAAACTCCTTATAATCTATGACGATAAAACTAACGAGTGATTTGAACAATAAGTTGGATTATTGACACTGCTGCTGTTGAATCAACAAATAAATCTATTAGTTACTCTATCTGTCTATATTTAGTTTTCGTATTCGGTCTTAGGCCGTGAAACATAGACTATTTCGCAATTTCCAGTCTTTGGATTTTTGAAGTGAAAACTTCTTTAGCGGTGTTGTACCTTTTTTTTGGATGGGTAAAAATGTTAAACTCGCGTCAGGTTAAACACGTGGGCTGATCGCATCATGACACACAATAAAATTGGAAAGTTGTTGACTTTCAATATATTGGACGAAACATAGTAATATTTTAATTTATCGTATTATAATAATAATACTCTATCTAGGACGTCCACGTGGCAGCTTTATTGCGAAGAAAATGTATTTTTTTACAATAGATGTCGCTAGGTGCGCTTAAATGTGATTCATATAAGTTGATTTCTTTACAATAGATTTCGCTAAGTGCGCTTAAACGTGATTAATGTAAGTTGATTTTTGTGAGAGATAAACTTTAATGTAATATAAATTGTCATGTTGGTGTACGATAGCGCAATAAATAAATATTGTATTCTACCACATACATGATAGTACTTTTATACTGATAATCAAAGCAATTCGTGCAGAATAACCTAACCATTCCAAAATATAAAAATGCACAAAGTTAATATTCAAGTTTTCACTTTTGCCGGCACTCCCGGAGTGCAACCCGTCGTTTTTTTTTGAGTGTGTGCTGCTGTTGGTCTTAGATGACCTTTACAGCGACACCGGGTTTGGGTCGGCGACATCCTAAGGGGACCTCCGAGAATTGGCGAGTGCCTCTCTAGGTAGTCCAGGCGGATGGCATCTCCCCACGGGGTGATCTCCTCTCCGTCTGGAGTCTCTAGACCACTGGAATCTGAGGGGGTCGGCTCGACTAGAGGGCGTCTCTGAAACTCGAACCTCGGCTTTAGTTAGCCGTTGTCGTGGGGGCGTCTTTGGATGGGTGACCAACAATTTATTTACTTTGTATATCTGCTCTGAGCTTGATCCCAGTATAATCTGTAGTCGACTGAAGTTGTAAGTTGAGTTGTTTTATTTTCTACGCAACTTTTAAATTATTTTTCTTTAGATAATTCTGGAAAGTATTAAAAAACTTAAAAAAGATGTGTGAAATCGGTATAGTGTCTTTATGGCGTGATTCAGGGAAACAGGGATTCATTCATATATCTATATATATTAAACTCAAAGATGACTGACTGACATAGTGATCTATCAACGCACAGCCCAAACCACTGGACGGATCGGGCTGAAATTTGGCATGCAGGTAGATGTTATGACGTAGGCATCCGCTAAGAAAGGATTTTGATCAATTCTACCCCCAAGAGGACAAAATAGGGAATGAAAGTTTTTATGAAACTTTGTCAATTTTAAACCGATCGGGCTGAGACTTGGCATGCAGGTATAAGAAGAATCATAGATGAATGTCATTGTGTATGCCTGAGAACAAAAACTGTAGTCTACACTTCAGCTCTACACCGAAGCGAAGCAAGGGCGGGCCGCTAGTTGTTATATAAAACATAGCTGTAGAAAGCTTTGATAAGAAAAAACTTATTCCTATCCAAAACAAATAAAAGTGTGCTCAAGCAAATAAGAATTACGTAAACAGTGACCCGAAGCGAATTTGTGTTTTTGTAAGAAGGAATTTGTTATTTATCCTGATAGACTCTTCGGAATAAAACGGATCAAATAAAGTAATGACGAATTTTCCCTTTCACGGGTCCCCGTCAACCGGACCGGCGCGCATTCCGCCGGCCGTCGGTCAAAGAGGCTACGGCGCGGCGTTTTGCTTGCGTCGTCGGTGACCTGTCATACTAGCAAAGCATTATTGTTCGAATTTCAATTGTTAGAAAAATATACAGTGCGACTAAGATGTTTTTGCTCGTTGCCGAAATCGGAACTTATTTTAGGAAGGCACTTTTATTTTTTTTTATATAGCCAGATAGGCAAATGATTCTACCCCACCTGATGTTAAGTGATGATAAAGTCCAAACGCGAAGATAGCTGGTACAGCATTTAGAAACTACCACACCAACCATCCTCACATTGCCGGTCTGCAAAAAATATTCTTTACGACTCTCTTAAAAGACCCCAGATTGTAGGAAGGATCGAACATGTGCGCGGGTAAAGAATTCCACTTACTAACAGTACGACAAAGGAATGAGTAACCAAATTTCTTCGTTCGTGTAGGAATAGTGGCCACAGTATGTCGGTGGTAAAGTAGACCAGCGCGCGTGGTCTTCTGAAGATAAGGTGATGGAGAGATAAGGGACAATAACTCCTCAGAACACTCGCCATGGTATAGAGGTATATATGTATTTATAGAGGAACAATCAATCAATCAATCAATCAAAATCATTTATTCAGTTTAGGCTGTTACAAGCACATATGAATGTCTAGAAGCTACGCCATCGGTTCGTAAATCTACGACGGGAGACCTTGTACTGAGAAGAACCGGCAACAAACTCAGCAAGGGCTGTTTTTTTCTCCCTGTTTTATTATTTACAGAGTCGTCAAATTGAAAAACGTGTATATAAGCCTTATATATTTCCTATTACTCTTTCCGAGTTATTGCAAATTATAATGTCCCCTTTAGTTAGGAGATTTTTCGTACTTATAATGTTATTTCATCACTTATTCACAAGCAGCACCCTCCTGTCAGTGTTATCTAAGGGCCGCAAGATCTTGGTCGCACTGAAAGAAAGTTTTAATAAATAAGTCAGTTATCTTAAAACTTTTACCAAAACTGACGTAATCTTGTACCTGAGGAAGGTTGTATTTTTTTTTGTAATATACCTTTTGATCAGCATAATTAAAAATGGTGGTGATACACAAAATTTGATTTTGAAGAGCTCGATGGCGCAAGTGGTTAGCACGTTCGGCTGCGATCGTTGAAGTTAAGCAACTTTCGCAGTGGTTGGTCATTGGATGGGTGACCAAAAATTTACTATCTCGAGTACCTCCGTGCTTTGGAAGGCACGTTAAGCCGTTGGTACCGGCTGCACCTGCAGCCGTTAGCACCCACCAATCCGCACTGGGCCGGCGTGGTGGGTCATGGCCCAAACTCCCCTATTCCATCCATAAGGAAGGCCTGTGCCCCAACAGTGGGGACATTAATAGGCTGATGATGAAATGATGATGATGATATCATTGCTAACTATGGTAAAAGCTATATTCCTCTCAAATTTTTACTTTTTTCAAATTATTGTAAGCGGTAAGTAGTCCGTCAGGTCAGCTAGCGAAAGATAAAACTAAGGTAGACAAAAAATCATTTTTATCAACAAAAAAAAATGGATTTTTAAATCACCTTTAATCAATGAGTGCAGCAAAATGAAAATGATAGAAAAAATAACAATTTAAAATAAAAAACGAGCAAAAGCATTTGGAGTTTATAAAAGGTGACTCGGTGCGCTTTACTAGGCAGAATCAAAGAGAGAATATATTTTTAGACTATTACCAAGGTGGCCCACATCAAATATGCCGTGGGACATCCATGTAACCGTTATAATTTGCAATTTTACTTTTGCTTATTGAGTTCTTTAGCCGTAGTACAAATACCTATATATTGTTGAAATTGGTAACTTTAATGGTCACAAACATTGATGTAAAGTATGATATTTACGGGATTGTACCATGGTACCATGTACCTTGTTTTTAGTGAGTTAAAATGTAGCTAGACGCCACATCTGCTTTATATCTTCTGTTTTATACAACAAGGTTAACGGAGTTCTGAATATATTTCCTCTTACTCTTAGAAAATGCAGGGTAAAACTATGGAATGGCTTCAAAACCTGACATATTCTGATACAGAGGCATTATTTATTGGGTTTGGCCTGATCATGTAATGTAAATTTGGGCTATACATACTCTCACACAGACACACACTCACAAACATGCACACATACTCACACACTCATACATACACACAAACACGTATTTAATTTCTGTTTTAATATTAAATTAGGATTAAGATTAAAATTAAAATTATTGTAGCAAAAATTGTTTTCTGGAGGTGGGCGTTAATAACTGCGACACAGTTTTAGAACTAATGCAGTTATTTTCGATTACTATTATCATTGTATTTTTGTTATGGCTTTAATAAATATTTCATTTCATTTCAGTTTCCGATATTTTGGCACTGTTGCCAGCGCCATGATCACGGAGTAACTAGAGTAATTGCGGGTAGGCTGTTACTGGCAGATCTATCGGTCTGCCCTACGACGAAGTCTTTTGCGTTCGATACGTACCACAGTTCACATTCTCACTTTCCACACGAAACAGCATAGGTATTCTGTAAGGTACAATCTCACTTACGATCTCATTTATTCGGATTTATGACAAATGTCAAATATCTAATACTGGCTGCTTCTACAGACATAGTGATATTTTGCCGTGTAATGGCGTAATGCATATCAAACTAATGTCTAAAATGACAGCTACTGAAATCGGAAGTGGGATTTTATTTTACAGTATCGCGCTATTGCAATTTACAGTATATCATAGTTAAAATAAAACTACCTTTTCGTGGTTTCGTGTTTTTGCTGTTCTCGACACACAATAACTATAATACTCGCAGTATTGAATCATCGTCAGCCTATTAATGTCCCCACTGCTGGGGCACAGGCCTTCCCTATGGATGGAATAGGGAGATTGGGCCATGACCCATCACTCGGGCCCTAGCGGATTGGCGGGTGCTAACGACTGCAGATGCAGAAGGGACCAACGACTTAACGTGCCTTTCGAAGCACGGAGGAACTCGAGACAAAAGATTTTTGTTCACCGATCCAATGACCGACCACTGCGAAAGTTGCTTAATTTCAACGATCACGATTCAAATTACTTGGCGCTTGCAACAATGCCGAAAAATCAAAAACTCGCTAAAAACAAGTTACATAGTAACAATCTCGTAAATAACATAAATTACTAGTACAAATATTACTCTTTCAGTTCTGTTTTGGAGTACTTTTCCGAAAAAAATAATTTCGAAGTTTGTGTTTGGGTTAATCTGATATCTAAAATTGAAATAATAAAATAGTAGTAGTAGTACTAATAAAGCACCTCTGAGCTGTGTGGTGGTAGATCGGGGGCCGTGGCCCGACTAGTATTGGTCGGGCATCGTATATATGGAGTGTTTGGCTCCGAATTTTTCTTGCGCGTAGGCTTCCAGACGTTGTGAACGAAGCGCCGGTAGCGCCATCTCTTATGGAGGCGAGTGACTATTTCCTCTATGTTCATTATATGTGGGGCATGTAGATGTCACCGCCATAAATTTATTTATTTATTTAATTAATTGCACATGTACAGTATATACAGGATCTTAAAATTATTTTGGCATGGTACATGACCCTGTCAGGGTGTTGCAAGTACAATAACTATATCACCACAACTACTAAACAGTTTCAATTTCAAACAAGTTAGTGAGCTTTCCGTGACAGTTTCACTTATCATTCATAAATTCATTTACCGAATAGTATGCTTTCTTGATTAGATGTTGTTTGAGTTTCATTTTAAATGTATTTATGTTGCTTTCTCTTTGAATTTCTATCGGAATTTTGTTATATATTTGAATTGAACGGTATAGAGGACTTTTTGAACATTTCTAGTTTTGGCACTGGTAATACTAAATCAAATTTATATCGCGGATTTTTATTCAATGTAAAATATGTTGGTTGTTTGCGAACAAACAATGCTATTTCCATTATATATAGTGAAGGAAGGGTTAACAATTTCTCTTTAATGAAATGTGGTTTACAACTTACTTGCTGTCTGATATTGACGATAATACGGAGACACTTTTTTTGAAGGATAAAAAGGTCGTGAACGTCCGTACTATGCCCCCATAATATTATTCCATAGCGCAACCATGCGTATGTATATGCGTAGTAAGCAGACAAGGCGCATTTAAAATTCGTTACTGTAAACGAATTTTATATGGGATATAGGATTGCATAGGTTGCGTTGTTGATTGTGTATTTGTATCTTCGATTTCCAATGTGGAATATTAGACGGGATTTAAACTACCCAATGCTATAATAAATTCGTAGCGTACCTTTACCGTGCTAATCTTAAGAAAAGATATTGTAATGTAAAACAATATTTGAATGATAAAACGGCCTGGTTGTAATTTTATCTGTACATCTGTAGAAAAAGAGGTTTGAAAAGAACCTTGCACTTACTCCCTTTCATATACTTGTTCAATTTGTTTTGAAGATTGTTTCTTGCTATTTTGGGTCTTATGTTTACACTTATTGTTAGTAAATTGGTTGATTATTTATTGTTACCTATTTGACATTATGTGATGGAAGTTGACCTCAACATATGTTTGCTAGTTTGATATCAACTTTCAATTTGACGAAACTGTTTGAAATAAAACAGGGAGGAAAGAGCAGCCCTTGCTGAGTTTCTTGCCGGTTTTTCTCAGTACAAGGTCTCCCGCCGTAGTTATGCGAACCGATGGCGTAGTTTTCGACTTTCACATGTGCTTGTAAAAGCCTAAACTGTATAAATGATTTTTGAATTGAATTGAATATCAAATGAAAATTTTGTAAAATAATCATCTTCGTAATAAAGATGAAAGCATAGAGAGGTACATTACAATATCGAGGAAGTACAGCTATTTGTGATACTACTTTTGATGAGTGTACTTATATGTTTGACGACCTCCTTGGCCGAGTGGTTTGTACGCCGGGTTTCATGGTGGCGCCGCGCCGACCTGAGAGGTCCCGGGTTCGAATCCCGATGGGGGCGGATGTTTGTGTGATGACTACGAGCATTTGTACTCCAGTCATGGATGTTTAATATGTATTTCTATTGAAATATACTTACATATGTACAGTATATGTATTCTATCCGTTACCCTAGTATCCCATAAGACAAGCCTTATAGTGCTTAGCTTGGGGCTAGGCTAATTGGTGTGAGTGTTGGAAATATTTATTTATTTATTTATGTTCATTTATAAACATTCAGTAAAGTTAATTTCATTATTAAAATTATTTACACTAATCAACAAGAATCAAAAGAATTTGATTCTGGACAAAGCTAGATCTTTCAAAGACTTTTCCGTTTTTGATGAAAGGAATTTAATAACAAGTTCCTCAGTGATTACAGTGTCTGTTTGGACCAGTGATTCCCAAAGTGGTCTATATCGACCCCTAAGTGTCTATGACAACCTGCAAGAGGTCTACGTCAGCGAAAAAAATTCAATATCAGGTAAGTAGGGGGTCTACCCAACACGGAAAAACATGGTAAGGGGTCTACGACAGAAAAAAGTTTGGGGAACTCTGGTTTGGACCAACCTAAACAGTTTGGGGCTGTATTCTCCAAATCGATAATAGATGCATCGTGAACGAATTCTTCATGTCGCGTCTTATAATGCGATTCAACTAAGAATAGGACCGACTAGGCGCCATATTGTGACGCTGTGTATTATAGCTGTCAATTCAAACCAAATAGGTAGAGTGAGCAAAAAAAAGGTTTTATTAAATAATACTTATTTACTAAGTTTAAGTGAGAAAAAGCATCAGATTTTTTTAATAAGCAACATTTATTTACTAAGATTGAGAAAAAAAAATCACCGATTTTTAATAATATTTATTTATTAAGACTGTGAGAAAAAGCATTAATCAGAATCTAGCTCTTCTATTCCGCTCATCTCTGCATTACCGCCGGAGTAGTTATGAATAATCACGCACTATTACTAGGTCGCATACGAACATGCATCCTTTATGTAAACGAAAGTTTGAAATCGAGTTTTTGAAACGCAACTTAAAGTGACATTTGGTTGACGATTTAGGTTATCAACCATTCATGGCCAAAAGCTCAATAAGTGAAAAAAAATATCAACCGATATTAATTATCTTTATTTGTTTACAAATGTTTGGTTTTTATTCTTGAATTAGCGGAGTGCTAAACAAGGGTTCCAAGTTTTTTTTTGCAAACCGTACTTTTCTAGCGACATTTGACAAATAGAGGTCATTGGCTTTCCTATTCTTATTTGAATCGCATTATACTCTACGGCTTCAAAACAATGTGAGTTAGAGAAGGATAGACAAACATGACGGTCACGATAATAATATTGAGTTTCAACTTTAAGAAACTTTGAGAGTTGTGGCACTGAATGCTTTTAATACTCGGGACGATATGAATCGCGGGGAACGCCGCAGACGTTAACAGGTTTTATCCTTTAAGTAGGTTTACTTTTAGATCAGGAATGTTTTGCGTTTGTTACACGGGTAGTTCAGTGTGCCATCTTTGCGGTCAATTCGAAAAATATTTGTAACTTTCATCATCATCATCATCATCATCGACCCATGCTCGTCCACTGCTGGACATAGGTCTCCCCTAATGCACGCCACTGCTCCCGATTTTCTGCCACTCTCATCCAGCCCACTCCAGCCAGCCTACGAATGTCATCATCCCATCTTGTCTCAGGGCGTCCCACACTACGTTTACCGAGTGGCGGTCTCCACTCAAGAACTTTACGGCTCCATCGGCCGTCAGTTCTGCGGCTAATGTGACCAGCCCACTGCCACTTCAGTTTGCTAATTCGGTGGGCTATGTCGGTGACTCTGGTTCTCTGTCGGATTACATCATTTCTGATGCGGTAACTTTATGAAGTGAATATTATTTTCGGGATTTTTCCTACCACCAAATGTTAGGTTACTTAGGAAAAAAAATCACTTCAGATTGTGTGGTCCGTGCACACAATTTTTTTATAGGCTTGTCATAAGACCCGGACGTCGTCTAATCGGAGGACCGACTACAAAGCTTATTGTTTCATTTTTTACATTATTTTTGAGTTTCGGGGTTTTTTTCAAATTCCAATTCATTAATTTTTGAAGTGAAAACTTCTTTAGCGGCGTTGTACACTTTTTTTGTATGGGTAAAAAATGTTAAACTCGCGTCAGTTTAAACACGTGGGCTGATCGCATCATGACACACAATAAAATTGGAATGGTTGTTGACTTTCAATATATTGGACGAAACATAGTAATATTTTATTTTACCTTATTATAATAATAAGTCTCTGTCTAGGACGTCCACGTGGCAGCTTTATTCCGAAGAAAATGCATTTTTTTACAATAGATGTCGCTAAGTGCGCTTAAACGTAATTCATGTAAGTTGATTTTTCTGAGAGATAAACTTTTTTAATGCAATATAAATTGTCATGTTTGTGTACGATAGCGCAATAAATAAATATTTTATTCTACCACATACATGATAGTACTTTTATACTGATAATTAAAGCAATTCGTGCAAAATTATTCCATAACCATTCCAAAATATAAAAAATGCACAACGTTAATATTCAAGTTTTCACTTCTGCCAGCACTCCCGGAGTGCAACCCGTCGTTTTTTTAAAGCAACATGTTGTTTATGCTCCAGCGATATTTTCATGTAAATAACATATTATTAAATGGTCCTTGTCGTTGTGTTGCTTCACTGTGTATGATATTTAACTGTGGCTAAGTGCCCCGTGTGCGTTGAGGGCATCGCTCGTGATCCTGCCTGCGGTAAGAAGGTTTGAGAACCACAAATCCTTTTGCAAACTCCATAAACGAGAAAGGATCGCAGTTTAAAGAATTCTTTCTTGGAAGCATTTGTTATGTCTCTTGTAACCGGTGGATTCAAGATCTTCAAACTTAAGATCATTTCTTTGTCGCACTATCCGTAAATGGAATGCTCTGCCTGCTCACGTGTTCCCTCCCTCTTACAACCTGGGATCCTTTAAAAGAGGCGTGAAGAAGCAACATGCAGGTCGGCAGGGTGAGGATGGCTGGTGTTGCAGGTAGAACTGCTGTATCAGCTATCTTCACGTCTGGACTTCACCTTCACTTAACATCAGGTGGGGTGGAGTCATTTGTCGGACCTATCCATAAGGTATAGTGTTATTCTAGTGTGGTCTTCTGTAAGTTGGCGGTAGCCTAGATTCCCGCTATAATCTTCCTCTTTGAACATTGAAAATGATTTTTCCTTCGCTCCAGTAGGCCATTTTCGCTACCCCTGCCGTGGAGCCCCGGCTAGGCCGGGAGGCTGCTACGTGCGGAGTCGCGGACGAATCCCTAAACGGGGATCCCGCGGCTTCGCGCTAAGCAGCTTAGAGGGTATTCGCAGGACTTTTTTAGCGGATATTATGCCGTAAAGCGCCCGTAAGAGTTGCGAGGTCCTCGGTGGACAGCCACTGGGGCGCCCGTAAGACTTGCGGAAGCCAGGTGTGAGGTCCGTTCGGCGGTGTGCCTCTTAAAGGCGCCGTCGTCTGTAAATAGCATTTTTTACCTGCGTAATAAAAAAAAAAGGCCATTTTCGCTGCAGGTGCGACTCGCCCGTGATACCCCGAGGTTTAGCGCCACGAGAACGTATGAGGGCTCAAAAGACGCGGAATTTAAAGGGCTTTAGGAAAATGTAAAAAATAATTTTGGTTAAGTCATAAACTTTTAGTGCACTGCCAAAAAAAATGATTTCGGGCAGGGCATATAATATGTCATATATGTCACTTAACTGCTATTAAATGGTTTGGTAACGTAGAACGTTTGGTAACGTGAAAACGTAGTGTAGGACGTCCTCAGGCACGATGGAGTGACGATTTGCGCAGGGTGGCTGGCAGGAGCTGGATGCGAGTAGCCCAAGATCGATCTGAGTGGCGTGCATTTGGAGAGGCCTATGTCCAGCAGTGGACTAAGATAGGCTGTTGATGATGATGATTGATGAAATGGTTTGGCCAATTAAAACTATGATTTTTTGTTTGACTGGGCTTCTGACGGCTTAAATTTACTATTCTGGTCGGTCGGTAGGCAGCGCTACAATCGGTTTGAAGTTTTTAATTTTAATAGCAGCAGAAAATGGTAATAATAGACGGGTGCGCTAGGAGGTACTTAGGTAACACATATTATTGAGAAACTCCACGAGTTCCATAAGGATCTTTTGAATTTTAATGTTCACGAGCACGAAGTTGAAATAGATTTGTTCAATATCATAAGGTAAATGTTTATTTAAAATATGATTCGGACAAGAACTCTTGCATTAATAGGAGACTCATCATCATCAGCCTGTTAATATCCCCACTTGCACATCGTGCAAAATTATTCCCTAACCATTCCAAAATATCAAAAATGCACAACGTTAATATTGAAGTCTTCTGCCGGCACTCCCGGAGTGCAACCCGTCGTTTTTATTGTCACGTGGAGGCTAGAGAGCGAGATGTCATCGGCTTTATGCATGACTGTGGAAGAGATTACTTCAGCGCGCTCTATTGGCTATGGGAAGTTGAGGCGGGGACTACTTGTGTCATCATATTTAAAATGCAATAAAGTTGGCGTATAACCACTTTGTACCTCAACCGCAGTTTCCAAAATGTCATATTTTGACAGCCAGTAATAGTCCATCTTCTTCTTAGAAGCTACGTCAAGTCCTGACATCGTCGATCCCACAGTGCCTACAGACGAAAGTCTTCAATCAGTGCGTCCTACCTGTGATGACATACGGAGCCGAGACGTGGACACTGACGGCACGGCTGAACCACAGGTTCAAAGTCGCTCAGCGCGCTATGGAAAGGGCTATGCTCGGCGTTTCTCTGAAAGATCACATCAGAAATGAGGTAATCCAACAGAGAACCAGAGTTATCGACATAGCCCACCGGATTAGCAAGTTGAAGTGGCAGTGGGCTGGCCATATTTGCCGAAGAACCGATAACCGTTGGGGTAGACGAGTTCTGGAGTGGAGACCGCGTCTAGGCAAACGTAGTGTAGGACGTCTTCAGGCACGATGGAGTGACGATTTGCGCAAGGTGGCTGGCAGGAGCTGGATGCGAGTAGCCCAAGATCGATCAGAGTGGCGTGCATTTGGAGAGGCCTATGTCCAGCAGTGGACTATGATAGGCTGTTGATGATGATGATGAATAGTCCATAGATTTCTTTTGTGTAGTCACCCTACTCTCCTTAATTTGTTTCGTCGAAAAGCCCTTTTGTTAACTTTCTTCCTCATTAAATAACGAATTATGCACTTTTTCACTGCGAGAAACAACATTGTCGGGAGCGGCCGCCATATACATATATAAACAAAGCGCTTGCAGCGCCTCTACCGGTAATTAATGTAACTGAAGTAGCCACGCGTTTAGTTGGCCATATCCTGAAACGATTTCTCATCATTGATCTGCCCAAATAGGGTTACCAAATGATAAAATCAAAAGTCCGGAGAAAAGCCTTGATTTCCATTGAAAAAATATTTTTTTCAGTTTGAGAATTTTCTCTCAAACGTACTTAACAATTTTAAATAGTCGTAATATTATCGTGTATATTCTGCTTATACTTATTAATCAATATAATTTGAAGAGCTTAAGATGTGGGGCATATGAATCCATAATTAAAGAAAAAAACTTTACTTAAAAATGTATCTTCACATATTAAGTATGATAAAACTGATAAAGTTAAGATTAACTTGGATAATAAAGTACTGATTTTAATTGTGCAATTATTTTTAGTTTGTTTAACTTTTTATTTAAGAGATCTTTAAAACGTAAGCTATATTTTATTGTAAATTCAAAAAATCCTGAGATTTCATGAGATTTGCAAAATCCAGCCGCAATCCTGAGAAGAGTCCAAAAATCCTGAAATCTCAGGACAAATCCTGAGATATGGTAACCCTATGCCCAAACCACATCAGGATGTGGCCAATAGATAGTGAAACATTTCATGAAATTCTCGAGCATTTCATGAAGTGATCAAATCTACGATATGGCCACGACATATATAGCTATTACAAGTTATTGGGCAATAAAGACGCGGTAGTTCTATGACTTATGCCCACCATTTTTCAAACTGTTTTGTGTCAATAATAGTTGGCGTATTTTAGCTCGATTAAATCTAATGTACATAAGTGATAATCTCGACTTGTGTTGAACGCTAGGCATTACCTACATACACGGGTGTCTGTCGTACGTTGTCGGGCGACCGCTATCCCAGTCCATTAAGATCGGGTGCGGATAGAAGCGCTCCTAATGGATTGAATTGAATCCACGCGACACCACCGCCACCCTTGCTACGATATAATTCTGTTGACTATTACGTGTGCTTGTCGCAATGTTGTTTAATTCTTCTTTGTATTTAACAAACTATATATACCAGACAAGCAACCTCCAATATATAACATTTTATGTAATGTAACGTCAAAAACCGGGTGTTGGGTAAATAAGAGAGTCGTCTGTTATTAGCAACTCTCTTTGTTGAATTGAAACTTCTTAACGCACGCTTGACTTGGCTTGAAGCTGGCGAATGCGTTACACGTTTCGAAATGTAGGAGTTGAGCGGGGGATAAACTCAAACTCAAACTCATTTATTCAGTCTAGGCTGTTACAAGCCCTTGTGAAAGTCATACGCTACGCCATCGGTTCGTAAATCTACGGCGGGAGACCTTATACTGAGAAGAACCGGCAAGAAACTCAGCAAGGGCAATTTTTTTTCTCGCTGTTTTGTTTCATACAGTGTCGTCAATTGAAAGATGAGATCAAAAATTTAAAACATGTGTCGATGTCAACTTCCATCACATTAATATTATTAATGAACAAAAGTTAAGTATAGCTAGGTACTATTTTTAAATTTAGAAGTGGCGTTAAACAATTTTCAACCAAATCAGCAAAGTAAAACAACTTAGTCTATTATATTAAGCCCAAGGTGACTTATCATTTATGAAAACTTTAACAGTATAGTAACATGGCTGAGTTTCTTGCCGGTTCTTCTCAGTTCAAGATCTCCCGCCGTAGATTCGCAAACCGATGGCGTAGCTTCTTGACATTCACAAGTGCTTGTAACATCCTAGACTGAATATATGATGATATGATATATTGTACATACACACATATATATATACTAGCTGACTCGGCGAACTTCGTACCGCCCAAAAGTAATAATTTGCAATAAATTAAAATTGCGACTATAATTTGAGATTTAAACTATCCTATCTCTCAAGTTGGATCGAACTGCACATGGTGTGCGAATTTTATTATAATCGGCTCAGTGGTTTAGGAGTCCATTGAGGACAAACATTGTGACACGAGATTTATATATATTAAGATATATTCTTTAGCTCCATCTGTATATATATATGGAGATACAGATGGAGCTAAAGAAGTTTCAATTCAGTCGTGTAGTCATAAGCACACTTCCGTTGTTTGTTTTTTGTTAGGCAAAATATTTAGGTTAAATTATGCATGTCAAGTTAAGATACGTAAAGTGACGACAAGTTAAATTAAGTTTAGGTAACGTTATCTTTCAGATAAATTAAGTTACATCAAGAAAGCTTAAGTTATCTTAGCCAAGGAAAATTTTGAAAAGTATTATAGAATTCACAAGAAACTTACATAGAATTTTATAGTCATCCGACTTTACCACGAATCCCACATTTTTCTTGGAAAAGAAATTTGCAATTTACAGTAGAATATACTTATAAATAGTCATCGGACGTTAAGGCGCTTTGCAGACGACGGGGCGGGGCGGGCCGGTCAATTTCGCCGCGAATAATAGCACAAAGTGAATCCTATACTTCAAACGCACATAGCAGTCAAAAACACCGTGCCTTGGGTGCCCGGCGGGCAGTGGCGGCGCGGCATGTCCGCGGCTGCCCGCCGTGGATCATACAAACCAGTTTATATGCAGTAACGCAGACGGCAGCGCGGGGCGGTCGTGGACTATTCACTAGAACGAACGTCCTAAACTTACCGCCTCTGCCCGTCGTGTGCTTAGTGTACGTGGCGCGGGCAGCCGCAGACATCGACGGGCAGACGCGGTCTTTATTGCTTCGCGGACAAAATGCCCGCCCCGCCCCGTCGTCTGCTCAACGCCTAAATGTCGGGTGAAGTTTTGTTCACTCAACTATAAAGTTGGACTTTATGGAAAAGTTTGTACCCACCGTATTTTAAAATCATCCAGCAAAAACAACAGAGCTACTTACTCATGAAGATTATTGTTTTTTTTTCTATATGGCTTCGCACGGTTTGTGCATTTAGCCAATGTCAAGTGTAAAATGTTTACATATTCTATAGCACTCGTGGTCAAAATATTAGTCAAGTCAAAGTAAATGGCAGTCAAGTCAATCTCCCTTTCCCTATGTTTCAGTAAATGTGTGGGGATTTACTGGAACCTCCCCATGGACTTCTTGAGGTAACGTCGAAAGACACTTTCCGCTATTTTGTTTCACTTGCCAACACTTGTGCATGTTTCCGAACATTTAGTGGTTAATAATCCACCATTATTAGACACTAACATCCGCCACAACACAATTTTTAACAAGAAAAGCAAAACTGGTAAACTGACGCTTACCGATCCCGCCAAAAAGTCAAGAGTATTGATTAATGCGTCTCGTTAATAAGTAACTTAAGTGGGAAAAGTAAGAGGAAGAAATGCGACGGAGTTGTCTTGTTAAAGACACGTAATGGTAGCCATACAAACTACGAGAAATTGTTACGATCAGACTGTACAGTTCGAACGTATATCTAAAAAAAAAAATATGTATATACATATTAAACATCCATGACTGGAGTACAAATGCTCGTATTCATCACACAAACATCTGCCCCCATCTGGATTCGAACCCGGGACCTTTCGAGTCGGCGACACCATGGAACCCGGCGTACAAACCACTCGACCACGGAGGTCGTCAATTAAAGACATAATGCTAGTGATGTACATAGGTATGGTTTTTCTGTATGCAGAAGTTTGAAATAAGCTAATAATTGCTCCTTCTACATTTCAAGTTGTAAATCTTAATAAAGCTCTCTAACGCCGCAATCACATTTGGTCACATGGTCACATTCGGGTGCATGAAACACATTACTCGAATTCGGGCAGCCGAAACAATATTTACACTGGAATACTGGCTGGACGACGGTGTTGGGTAAACAAAAGGAAATCCACCCGTATCTTAGAGTATATACTAAAATCGTAAATGCTCTAAGGCCCGTATTACAGAATGATAACTAACACCCGTATTCATAAACATTACTATGAGGTCTCACAGGGTGCGTTAACGCACAGGGTCCGAAAAACCTATTCATAGACCGGCACTATGCGTCCCTTGTAATGAACGCACAGTAGTGTTGCCGATCGATAGTAGATCGATGATTAATCGATAGTCTAACGATAGCCAACCAATCGTATGACAATCGAGCGGCTTATCGATAGTATCGATACTATCAATAGTATCGATAGCACAGAAAAAGCGAATACTATCGGATGAGATAAATACTATCGATACTATCGATAGTATTGTAGTTCGTTAATAACAAACTATCGATAGTATCGATACTGTCGATTTTATTTGCAACCATACTATCGATAGTTTAACAATTTGCAATAGTATTGTTTACAATTTTCAGGTATTATATCAAACAATATAGTCAACTTTAGTCTAGAAAAATCGCTAGTGTCGATACTATCGATAGTATTGTTGCAGATTAAATCAACACTATCGATAGTATCGATACTATCAATAGTTTGTTATTAACGAACTACAATAGTATCGATAGTATTGCACTCATTCGATAGTATTGCCTTGTTCTGAGCTATCGATAATATCGATACTATCGGTAGTATCGATTCTATCGATAGGCCTATCGATAGGGTACATGATTTTCGATGTAAACTGCCGATAGTTTTAATATCGATAGTTCGGCAACACTAACGCACAGCCAAGGTAGCCTGCTAGCTGTATTACGCAACGCATACTGCCTATTGTTCTTTTCTTTTTGACTTCGTCAAAATTTTAGGTTATTTGCGTTGACTGTTATTTGCTGTTCGAGGTTTTGTTTTGAAGTTATACTTCTTTAGGCGCGTTATGAAAAAATGATGAGAGTGAAATTTTAAGATGCGCGCGCATCACTGTAACACAAAATATTAACAGCATGAAGTTGGTCGCTAAAGCGACTTTTGTGTTTACCGCACATTAAGAAAATCTACCATAGAAATAGAATCTCTATTTAGTGGGTGCTAACGACTGCATTGTGAAGGCCTATCAAAAGTATTTATTAATCTCGAACAACGGAACCAAAGCGCGATTTAGGAGACTACAGCGCCATCTCTTGACCTTTGGTGTAGTAGAACCAAAAACCACATCTTTATTTTTTGTAATAAAGTAACAGTTATAGGTATTCATATTTATAATATTTATCCACATGTTTCTAGTTTGTATATTCGGAATACGTGTTTGAGTTTCATACAAGTGCAAATCACATATGTTCTAATAAATTATATTCAGTAGCGATTTTAATTGAATATTTTGATTATTTATTTATTTTTCAAATTAAAATTGAACTTTATTAACTGTGTCCTTTTCCAGACTTTTTATTAATTTATTGTAATTAATTATTTGCATGCAATTAAAAACTAATTTTAAACGATGCCAAAGAAGGATAACTTCTCACGCGCCTACATAAGTACACGCACCCATTTTTTTTCTTTGTTTGCGGCTGTATTCGAAAATAATAGCGTTCTTTTACAATGGATTACAGTAGTGAAGAAGAATTTGATAATAATATCAATGAGCAAAACAGAATAAGTACCAGAAAAATGATACGATATTTCCAAAATCCTTTTGATTATTACAGTTCAGAAGAATTTAGACGACGCTACAATCTAATTAATTATTATTACCACGAAACACAAAATAGCTCTCAAGCACTGTTTGGTTTTAAAAAGGTTATGAATTATGACAATTGACAAATGATAGACATGTCATTCAGAGCGGTGTGAACTACGCAACATAAATGAACCAATCACAGAACTCTATTCAACGCTGTGCGTTCTCATAGCGAAGAGTCATTTGAGTATTGTTTATGAATTGAAAGGCTTGCCAAGTAAAACGCACTGAGAAATGTCTTACTTCGCACAGTGCTGCTACTTTACTTAAACAAGTATTGTTTGTGAATACGGGTGTAAGTGTTGCTCTTTACTTGAGAAAAGTTCGAAAGGGATGTCGCGGTAAAACTGTATTTCCAGGGCCCAAAAGGTGATACTTGTTTTTTGACGTGACAACGTCTTAAATTAGGTTGCGGCTGGGAGTCACTTATGAAAAAGTGTAACGCTCGGTAACGTTACGATGAGTCTCTCGTGTTAAGTTTAAGTTTACATGTACAATGTTTTAGTAAACAAAATATATTTCTATAGTTAAAATTTGTGCAATTCTTATTTTCATTCAATTCCTTGTTCCTATTGTGCAATTTAATTATATTCATATCAATAAATATTCTACCGAGAAAAAGACGTTGTCACGTAAAATCTTCGCCCGTAAAACCGACTTTACAGGCAACCATTTTTTTTTTTTTTTGTAGAAAAGGTCTTTTTAACAGATTTTTTTTTCTGGCGCTTCGCCGGCCGCTGCCGCGGCACGCTCGCTTTGCTCGCTCGGCTCGCGCGTTATGGTCACAACACTAACCTAACCTAACCTAGTGTGAAGTATCACCACTTGATAAGAAAAGTAAAAATTTTCAATTTTTTTTTTCTAAAAAACTACCAGTGCATAAGTGTGACATTTTTTTAATAATGTGGTCAACAGAAACCTTTTTAACATCAAAAATGCGAAATTACTACCAACAAAACTGTGAAGTTTTTACTTTTGGGCCCTGGAAGTAGAGTATATCCGATGTCGCTATGTGCTATATATAGCGACATCCCTTTCTAACTATGCTCAAGACTATATCAATCACTGAGAATCTTTCTATACTACGGACCTAAGACACGTATACTGGCGTACTCGACTCCGATTATTTTGGCACGATTTTCCTTAATTAAAACTTATTTTTCTTATAATTTTTATTATTTTAAAGCATGTAACTGCTTGATGTTTAAATCTAAAGAAAATATAACTAGAAAAAAATCCACGCGGACCAGGCAGCAGACGGGATAATGCGAAGAGATAGCGCTGCCTTGCAGCTTAAGAATAGCTAGAAGAATTTTGACGCGGTCCGTGTGGGCCGCGGTAGCATAATTGGTCAGTGCATTCGCCCGGATTGCGAAGGGTGCGGGTTCGAGTCCCGTCTGCTGCCTGGTCCGCGTGGATTTTTTTCTATTTATTTTTCTTAGTAATAATAATAACATAGGTTTAAATTATGGGCTAGCAATTTCAAATGATTATGCTTTAAATAAAAAAGTCTTAACCGCTCTTGATCAATGGTAGGTACTGGCCCGAATTCTCATAATTCCGCTTAATTAGTATCTGGAAATTGAGGAAAAATGATCTCTTATTAAATTTCAAGCGTCTCGCGAATGCCGAGGCAAGTTAGTTAGCTGGCGCTTTAAAGTTATTCGAAAACTTCGCTTAATGTTGATCGTAAGCTCTTGGTTTTATACAAATTTAATTTGAGAAGATTTTAAAACAAATTGCGCTGTGGTCCCAGATCGCATTCATTAATTAGCTGAATAGCATTCGAGCTACGTGAAATCCTATGAAAAATTATTGAGGAACAATTTATCTATACTCAAAATAGTGAAAAAGCAACTACCTACATATACGTGATCTGTAAGAATGGTCTTGAAAAAGTGCAATAATTGTAATAAAAACATTACGAAAAAGCAACCTGGACTTGAATGCAGTAGGTGCAATAAAATCGTACATGCGACTCCCGATTGTGCAAAGATAAGTAATAAGCAGATTATTACACTGCGCAATTCAAACGCGCTTGAATGGAACTGTAGTGAATGCTTAAGTAGCATCTCAAGACGTTCGTCATTCTTTGTTCCTGGGGATGAGTCCGACAGCGATGATGATTTCTCCTCTGCCACCAAAATACCAGCCGCTACTATTAATGTAAAAAAGCTACTCGAGGATATGGGCCAAGAAATGCAGAGGATCATTCGGACCGAACTAGGAAACATCCACTCATCTTTGGAGTTTACTAGCGATCAGCTTAGTGCTATGGAACAAACTGTACAAAAACAGGAGAGTAAAATTAAATTACTTGAAAATAAAAATACAGACCTTTTAAACAAAAATAAGAATCTCGAACTCCGTGTAGCCTCATAAGAACAACAGATACAGGAAATAGACCAAAAGTTTCTGATGAATTCTCTCGAAATTACGGGTGTACCAGAATTGGCCTCCGATAAGAATGTACTACCGATTGTAAAAAAAATTGCTGAAAAGCTGGAAGTGGACCTAGAAGAAGTACAAGCAGCCAGGCGCTTACCAAGCCGCAAGGAACAGCCAGGGCCGATTGTGGTGGAGATGAAGACCAAAGCAGGTCGTGAGGAGTGGATTGCGGCAGGTAGAAAGCTTTGTATGACTGTTGGAGATATACTTAGCAACGCCCCACCGTCGAAGGCTTCAGACAAGATCTATATTCGTGAAACTCTCACCTTGTACACCAAAACACTACTCTACAATACTAAACAGGCTCTCCGTGATTCATTTCAGTTTATATGGTGCAAGGCAGGTAGGGTCTATGCCCGTAAATCTAGCGATAGTAAAATATACACGATCCGTTCCACCAATGATATTAATGCCTTGTCAAACAAAACAACGGATTAAAGCATCTAAAACTACAGGTATCTATCTACTGATTATTCTGTATAAAAAATCAATAAGGTACTAAGCTCGATTATATCTAAAAAAAAATCTTTCATATCCAATGAATAATAATATCACTCAAGTAAATGAGTTATTCAATTGTGTTACGGTTAATTCTTTTTTTGATAAAATTAAAAGCAAAAAAATTAATCTGGCATGTATTCACATTAACATACGATCAATTATTAAAAACTTTGCCAAACTACTGTATATTGTTCATTGTTCTATTCATCCTATTGATATAATAATCGTTAGCGAAGTGGGTATATCAAATACATTGTGTCATTTATTTAATATTCCGGGCTACACGATGCACACACAGTTGCGCTCAAATAAAAAAGGCGGAGGAATTATCATTTACGTAAAAAGTTGTCTTAAATTCACTCAGCAATTCACAAAATCACATACATTCGAAAACATCACAGGAACAATCAAAACACTTTGCAACCAAACCGTAACTGTGTGTGCTGTATATAGACCACCATCCACAAACATGTCACTATTTGTTAAAGAACTGAATTCGTTAATATCCAAGGTTCATACTGATGGTAATCTTATAGTGCTGGGCGACACGAACATAGATCTAAAAACGCTTTCAACCTGTAGAGAATCATATCTCGATATGTTAAGTAGTTTCGGACTACTATGTGGGATAACCGACTACACGCGCATTGAGAGTCGCTTAAATAAAGTAACAAAGACGTGCATAGATCATATCTTCGTGCGCCCCGCATCACTAGAACCGATTACTGCGGCAGTCGATACCACATTGGCGGACCACCGCGCGGTTGTGGTTGCCTGCTGTGGTCGCTCCCATATACAGCATGCTTTGGATAATGGCAAAAATAGAACGATTTATTTCAACAGAAAAATATTACTAGAGGAATTAAATAAGGCTGATTGGAATTTAACTAACACAATGCGATCCCCTAATGATATATATCACTTCATAAAAAAAACTTTCTCTGATTCGTATAAAAAGTCAAAAATGCAAAAGTCTATTATAGTAAAAAATAGGGTGGTAGCACCTTGGGTCAATGATAATATTATCAAATTGTGCGACAAAAAAGATATGCTATACAACAAATGTAAAAAAGATGTTCATAATTTTAGTATCCGCAAAGAATATAACAAAATTCGAAATAAAGTTCATAAAGTGACGGAGTATTACAGAAACTTACATTTTCAAAATAAAATAAAAAACAATTTTACTAACAGTCGCAAACTTTGGCAAATTATTAATGAAATTTATGGTAGAATAACCCTGTCTTTAGACCACGCAATATTGAAAGCTTTTAGCGCACAAAACCTTCTACCTAAAGTAATCGCAAATAACTTTGCAACTGAATTCAGTAATGCTGTTAAAAAAATTGTCCCTACGTGTAGCATAAAGCTGATAAAAAACAACAATGCGACTACTAAACCTAGAACTTGTCTCCGTTTTATAAAAGCAACACCAGCTAAAGTACACAAAATAATTATGAAATTGAACACAAATAAAGCACCTGGTATTGACGCTATTAGAACGATAGATATAAAAAAGGTTAGTGAAAAAATATCCATAGCTATGGCAAATCTTATAAACACCACATTACAGACTACTACATATCCTACTGAATTAAAAAAGGGATGTGTACGCCCAGTACTCAAAAAAGGAAAACCAAATGACGTAAGTAATTATCGTCCGATTACTTTATTATCTTCACTTGATAAAATTGTGGAAAAATATGTTTGTGCTCAGATCCATGAGTATTATCGAAATCATGACATAATTAACAAAAATCAATATGGTTTTCAGACGGGTAAAAATACAACAATGTTGCTCTCTAAATTTACTGACTTCGTTAACGATAGTCTTAATAATAAGAAACAAGTCCTCGCCTTATTTATCGATTTTTCCCGGGCATTTGATACCCTTAACCATGAAACGCTCATAAAAAGTTTAGAAAACACAGGCTTACAAGGCCCACTACTAGAATGGTGTCGAGAGTATCTACGCGGTCGGTCTTTTTGTGTTAAGATACAAGATTGCTACAGTGAAGACACAAAGGTTACCGAAGGCACAGCCCAGGGCTCGGTTCTAGGACCAGTCCACTTCCTGGCTTACGTCAATGACCTTAATAATACGCTGAGTCATTGCACTTCTTTGCAGTTCGCAGATGATACCTGCCTGCTTCTTGCTGATAATAATGTCAACGAAGCACTGGAAAAACTCCAGACAGATTTCGACGCACTCGGTAGATGGTGCCATGACGCAGGTCTGGTCCTTAACGCACAGAAAACTAAATTAGTCCACATTAGCTCGTCGTATAAAAGAGACATTCTGAAAAAACAACTAATATCACACAATCACGCATGTTTCCATAGCGTAATACCAGCTTCAGCTTGTCCAAATAATTGCCAACCTATAGAAGTTGTAGACAACCACACTTACCTAGGCCTTGTAATAGATAGAAACTTAAACTGGAAATCACATATTGACCGTATTTGTCAAAAACTTAGAGCTTTCTTGGCTAATATTGTTATTATTATGAACCGAATCCCATTTAATACACGATTACTTCTATACAACGCTTTTATAACATCAGTGTTGTCGTATGGACTAAGTAGTTACGGACGTACATACCGAACTTATCTTAATAGTATCTATCAGCTGCAAATAAGAATACTTAAAAATATTGTATCGCCCAAAATGAAACTTGAATGTGTTAATAACGATAGCATGTTATTTAAAATATGTAAAACCCTGCCCGTATACGATTTCGTAAATTATAACATACTCAAGGAACAATTCTTTAACTTAAACATACAAAAACCAAAGGAACACAGAATTACTACACGCCAAATCATAAGCGAAAAATTAAAAGTGCCCAAATTCAATAATACCTATGGCCAGCGTACCAGTTCATATTTGGTTCCTCTTCTAATTAATACACTTAGCTTAGAATTAAGAAAAAAATTGACGCCAACGAATATAAAACATAATCTTAAACAATATTTTCTAACGCAATTGTAACACGCTGTATAATCCATGTGTTATCTTTGCAGTTGCACTGTATTTGTTGAGTTGTCTATAACCGTGCTGTGACGCGCTTTACCTGTGTGTGTTATTGCACTGCAATTTGTTCGTTTCTTATCTGTTATTCATATTAAGTAGTTGAATAGTGTTTGAAGGTTTGTTTAAAGCCAGTTCCCAAACAATGTAAAATAATGTGAATGTCCGAACAACGCATTCCTAGTTTAAACTCTATGTGGTTTTTTGTGAATGTTGTAATTAATGTTTGTGTTATATGTTTAAATGGTAAATAAATAAAAAAAAAAAAAAAAACATAATAAATCTGTAGAGATGTCAATTCTGTACATGAAATATATTTTTAAAATAACTATCAGAGGGTGATTAGTGATCGATAATGATGCCAAAAATGCAATCAGTAAAATTTTTGTCTGTCTGTCTGTCTGTCTGTCTGTCTGTGTGTATGTTCCTTATAGAAACAAAAACTACTCAACGGATTTTAACGAAACTTGGTACAATTATTCTTCATACTCCTGGGCAGGTTATAGTATACTTTCATCACGCTACAATCAATAGCAGCAGAGTAGTGAAGGGAAATGTTGGGAAAACGGGAGAAGATACTCCATTTTTTAAGCTTCCGTCGCGTGTGCAGCCTTAATGGTTAAAGTTACATAGAAATCATGTATGACGGAAATATTCTACATAAAATTGTCTAAAAAATATCCCGCAACAGCATATGTCTGTCCATCTTTTATGGTTGACTCACAATAACACGTGTAATTATATAAATAAAGTCATTCTTTATAGCACAAGCCTGAGAACAAAAACTATAGTTTACACTACAGCTCTACACCGAAGCGAAGCGAGGGCGGGCCACTAGTAACTAATATAATTTGACAACCATTAATATATTTTTGACAAATGGTATGGTATGGTAATGGTGGTAATGGTTTTTTTGACTTATTTAAATTAACGTATTTCATCCTATCACTAGTTAACGCAATTGACTTTGACATGCTGTTTATAAATTTGTTTTTTTTTTGACAATTGCTTTATATAATGTATCTTACATATTATATTAAATTAGATTGTTGAGTGCGATTGCCAAGTCAATTTATTTATTAAAAACATACAAGATTTTTAATATTGATATGGTCAGTATAAGATGTTATTAGTTAGTAACTATTAGTTATTACTAGCAAACCAGTGAACCAAATGTCAAAAAAAAAATTAAAAAAATAATAATTGAGAACTTCGGAGGTTTTGTGTGGTTTCGTTTGAAATTCGTGATTTCCAAATCCGGTTTGTAGTCTTATCAGACTATTCTTAACTTATATCTTAAACATTCTATTTATCTATCTCTTACGGTTTGGCCGCTGAAACAGCACCACAGACAGACGGACGGACGGACGGACAGACTTGTCTAATAGATAAGAGATTATCGTTTTTCGTTATTAGTTTATTTTTTTACGAAACTAGGACATTTTCCGAATCCGGAAAATAATTACTGGACAAGGGACAAGACGCAAAATTCCAGGAAAATCCCGGATTTCCCGGCCATCTGGTAAGCCTAGTCGTAACTGATTTGCAGTACAAATAAGTGTCGCCGCACACGGGCCACCGAACACAACCACAAAACGCCGCCACCGGCATATTTCTTGTACTTTTCATACATTTTATATGGACGGTACGCCGGTGGCCGCCACACGCTACAAATCGTCGTTGCTCGCTTCTTGTGGCCCGCACCGGCCACTTAATGCGCCGATACAAAACGCCGCCACACGTCACTCGCGCGATTCCCCACCCCTCTCTCCCTTACCTTAGTCGGCCGCTGTCGCGCGCTTCAGCCACTTTAGTAGCCGCTTCTAGCTTCTCGTGGCGGCGTTTGTGGCTGTGACACTAAGCTTTGTGCATGCCTGACGTGAGCTGTCAATTGTGGAAGAAGGCAGAATACCAAACCTATTCCTTTAAAGAAATTTGTTTTCATGCATATCTTTTTCCGCAATGTTTTAATTCTGCCATTATGGGCGAGAACAAATCCAAAAAAGCTGATTTCCTAAAGAAATCACTTTCCATTGTTTCTTGTGTTAAGTGTTCTAACTAGCACGATTTTAGCAGGTATATAGGTACTGAATGTGTCAGTTCAGCTAAAGTATTATCATTGGATGAGGAGCTCGATGGCGCAAGTGGTTAGCGCGTTCGGCTGCGATCGTTGAAGTTAAGCAACTTTCGCAGTGGTCGGTTATTGGATGGGTGACCAAAAATTTACTATCTCGAGTTCCTCCGTGCTTCGGAAGGTACGTTAGGCCGTTGGTCCCGGCTGCATCTGCAGTCGTTAGCACCCACCAATCCGCACTGGGCCCGCGTGGTGGGTCATGGCCCAATCTCCCTACTCCATCCATAGGGAAGGCCTGTGCCCCAGCAGTGGGGACATTAATAGGCTGATGATGATGATGATTATCATTGGAGTTTACTCCTTAAGAATCGATTTGCATATATAAGGGGCACGGTATGATAAAAATGTGAGGAGTGAAATCTATCGATGAATGACCTCGTTACGTTTTTACTGTCTACGCTGTAGCAGCCGTATTGCTACGCCGTAGCACAGTATCGTAGCGTACCTTTATTGCCTACGACGACAAAGAAACCGCGTCGTTGTACCACCGCGCCATTCGTTGAACACAAAACCATTGAGCTTTACAAGTAAACGTGAATATGGCATTTACAGTATCAATCTTTTTTAAGTTAAATAAACTCTTTTTGAGTCTGGTTAGACTATCGAATTTAAGGAGTAAACTCCAGTCGTGCGTCGGAGCTGACACACACAATTTTTTTTTGTGGAAAAAGGCTGGCGAGTCAACATTTAGACGTTTGATACAACTTGTTTTTTGAAGTTATACTTCTTTAGCCGCGTTATGAAAAAATTATGAGAGTGAAATTTTAAGATGCGCGCGCATCACTGTAACACAAAAGTAACATAATGAAGTTAGCCGCGGGCGCGTTATGAAAAAATCATGTGAGTGAAATTTCGAGATGCGCGCGCATCACTGTAACACAATAGTAACACCATGAAGTTACCCGCGGGCGCGTTATGAATGTTAGTGTCTAATAATGGATTATTAGACATCTGTTCGAAAGGTACTTTGAACGATCCACGAAGCTCCATAAGATGATCGCGTTGTCAAAAACAATGTTGGCACGCTCGTCGCCTCTGATCACTGTTTTCATATTTATAATATTTATCCACATGTTTCTAGTTTCTATATAGACACAACGTGTTTTAGTTACTTACAAGTGCTAATTACATATGGACTAATAACTTAAATTCAGTAGTGATTTTAATTGAATATTTTGAATATTTATTTAATTTTTCAAATTAAAACTGAACTTAATTGACTGTGTCAACTATCCTTTTCCCGTCCTTTTATTATGTTATTGTAATTATTAATTATTTGCATGCAATTAAAAAATATTTTTAATGATGCTAAAGAAGTATAACTTCTCACGCGCGTACATAAGTTACACGCATCCATTTTTTTTCTATCTTATTACGGATTATTAATGAAATTGTATTGTTATTTTGTTATTGTTTTCTTACAAATATAAATGGAAATATTCCTTTTGCATGCTATATCATATGGCTAAATAGGCTTAAAGCTACCTTTATATCTTTGTGAACATAAACATTTCAATGTGCCCACCCTATTTAATGGCAAATAAAGAATTTGAATTTTAATAGAACTAACTAACTATCAAGGAAGTTATTTTATCAAACCTATTAAATATCTCCTTGAGACTGTTGTGGTTTAGGTAGATAAGATTTCTTGCAAATATGTTTAACTAGTGGCCCGCCCTCGCTTCGCTTCGGTGTAGAGCTGTAGTGTAAACAATAGTTTTTGTTCTCAGGCTTGTGCTATAAAGAATGACTTTATTTATATAATTACACGTGTTATTGTGAGTCAACCATAAAAGATAGCCATATGCTGTTGTGGAATATTTTTTAGACAATTTTATGTAGATTATTTCCGTCATACATGATTTTTATGTAACTTTAACCATTAAGGCTGCACACGCGACGGAAGCTTAAAAAATGGAGTAACTTCTCCCGTTTTCCCAACATTTCCCTTCACTACTCTGCTGCTATTGATTGTAGCGTGATGAAAAGTATACTATAACCTGCCCAGGAGTATGAAGAATAATTGTACCAAGTTTCGTTAAAATCCGTTGAGTAGTTTTTGTTTCTATAAGGAACATACACACAGACAGACAGACAGACAGACAGACAGACAGACAGACAAAAAATTTACTGATTGCATTTTTGGCATCAGTATCGATCACTAATCACCCCCTGATAGTTATTTTGAAAATATATTTCATGTACAGAATTGACCTCTCTACAGATTTATTATAAGTATAGATGATATGCGAATATGTAAGTGTATGTATATTGTTGTTGTGATATTTTACGAATATAGTATTCACGTGACGGATAGGAGATACGTTATACGCCGTGATATCACGTACTTGAAACGTGATTTTCCCGGCGTTTTTTCTTTACTCCTGGTACCTGGGGGCCATTCGCCTAACGTTAATGCTTAGGAAAACGCTAACGCTTTCGATTTTATATTGTTATTTCTGACCGCCGAAGGTTTTACATTTGAATAATGGAATAGAGAAAGTATTGTATTTTGGTATGGTTTTATTGCGTATTTAAGCGAAGTAATTGACGTTGTTTGACTGTATAGACTTTTTTTTATCAAATAAGTGGCCATGAGCCACGCGGGCCTAGTGCGTATTGGTGGATGTTAATACCTGGGGGCCATTCGCCTAACGGAAATGCTTTGGAAAACGCTAACGCTTTCGATTTTATATTGTTGTTTTTGACCGCCGAAGGTTTTCAAATACCTCACGTTCATTTTTTTAAACATTGTTATTACTAATGCAAAAGACGAGCGCGAGGCATTTGAAAACCTCAGGCGGCTAGAAAAAACAAAATGAAATCGTAGGCGTTAGCGTTTTCCAAAGCATTTCCGTTAGGCGAATGGCCCCCTGATCTTGTGCAATGGTACACCACGCTTCGTATAGTTATGAGACCTACTTTCACACTTCAGTCTAATGAACAGGGTGGATACAATACTATTGCAGGCAGTTATCTCAACTCAAATACCTAACTCAAAGTCAAACTGCGTCTCAAACTCAAAATCGATTCTATATTAGTTATTTTTTATTTCTTTTTTTTCCTCCCATGCGCGGGAGCGGGTGTGAAACCCACATGGGTTCCCTTTTTTATGTTATAAGTGGCATACGAGCAGCTCACCTGATGGTAAGTGATCACCGTCGCCCATGGACACTTGCAACACCAGGAGTATCACAAATGCGGTGCCGGCCTTTAAGGAAGGAGTACGCTCTTTTTTTGAAGGTTTTTGGGTCGTATTGGTCTGGAAACACTGCTGGCGATAATATATTCCACAGTTTTGTCGTACGTGGTAAAAAAATTCGACAAAAACGCACGGTTGTACGCCCTACAGCCGGCTGCAAGGTTATGTCAGACGGTTATGTCAGACTCTTACTGACTAAAACACACCCGTAGTTCATGCTTATGGCCAGAAGGGCCTTATAAGCTTTATCTGAAGCAATCATCCCCTGAGAAGGGACTGATTCGGTATAACCACCGATCTTTTCAAGTGCTTATATAGTTTTTATAAAAACCTAACGTTAGCGCGATTCGGAAGCCGTTGCCGTTGGTACTCGCGGTAGCGCGGTATTTTATTGATGTTTTTAAAAGGATTTTTTTAGATTTTGTTGCAATGCAAGGTTTGACGCTTCAGTAACTTCAGATATGTCACTATTGATGTTTTCTTCTAAGAAATTTTCAATAGGTTGGTAATTTTCTGTAACCAAAGTTGAACGACTATTACTCTTAAACTAATAAATCTATCTTAATCGTTATAGTTTTCCTTAAAAGTTCATGAAAAGCACTATTATCGTGAATTTTTCCAGGTTTTTCAAGCCAATAGTTTAGCTTTTAGAGAGGGGGGACGCCCTACTAGAACAAAGATAGCAAGTTCAATATTTCGCAAACGGATCCCTAAATCGTGAAATAATCTTAGAAACCCCTAAGTAATTTTAAAGGACCCATTTAACGGTATCCCACACGATGGGGTAGATGATGAAAAAAAAAACATCCCCAGGTTACATGTAGCGGAGCTACCCTAAAAAAATATTTTTTACAATTTTATTCTACCATTTTGTCGGCGTGATTGATATATATATATATATATCACCACAAAATTACAGCTCTCTAGTGCTAATAGCCTCCAAGTGAAACCGAGGACGGACAGACGGACAGACGGACATGACAAAACTACAAGGTTTCCTTTTCAGGACTACGGAATCGTAAAGAACTTAAAAAAATATTTTAGTAGAATTGCAAGTTTTCAACACCACCCCGCAGGCGAAACACGTACCTATCTCTCATATATTATATTCTAGTTAAATCCACAGATTGTAGGCTAAACTTGCCGCAATGCTGATGGCTTTGCTTCTAATATACTCGTAAGTGGCTCCAGCCAGACGCCGCCGATCATCCGATCAGCCGACCACGAGACCCTCGTTAAAGGCGGACAGGCAGCCAGCTCCCAGAATCCTCCGCAAGGATTACCCTGCTTTTATCGTTGATCATCTGCTAATACTCATTATCGAGTCTCGAGGGATAGATTACTACGCCGCACCCGCACTGTTTATTCCAATAATCTGTTTGTTATTATATAGATACCTACCGAGCATTGTGCCAGGAAATTTCAAATAGATTCTATTGTCTTCTAAACTAATAGATAGGGGAAACTACCCAATCATTGGCACTCTTCCTATTATTGGCACGTTTGAGTTTAGTTCGAAAAAAACAGGAAACAATAGATTTTAGGAATAATGCTGCCAATTTTGTTGAGCAGCTCGATGGCGCAAGTGGTTAGCGCATTCGGCTGCGATCGTTGAAGTTAAGCAACTTTTGCAGTGATCGGTCATTGGATGGGTGACCAAAAATTTACTACCTCGAGCTCCTCCGTGCTTCGGAAGGCACGTTAAGCCGTTGGTCCCGGCTGCATCTGCAGTCGTTAGCACCCACCAACCCGCACTGGGCCCGCGTGGTGGGTCATGGCCCAATCTCCCTATTCCATCTATAGGGAAGGCCTGTGCCCCAGCAGTGGGGACATTAATAGGCTGATGACGATGATGATGGCTGCCAATTTTCAAATTTCGTAACCATACTAGGATTTTCTTTTTAATATGTAACGACCTTGAATAATCTATTGTCTCCTTGTTTTTTTCGAATTAAACACAAAATCCTAATAATAGGACGGGGGCCAATCATTGGGTGGTTTCCCCTAATAGCTTTTTTTTATTTTTATATATAGAGGTAGGCAAATGACTATACCCCACCTGATGTTAAGTGGTTATAAAGTCCAAACGCGTAGATAGCTGGTACAGCAGTTTAAATGCTACACCAATCATCCTCACCTTGCCGGCCTGCAAAAATGCTTCTTCACGCCTCTCTTAAAGGACCCCAGATTATAGGAAGGAGGGAACATTTGCGCGGGTAAAGAATTCCACTTACGATGGTACGACAAAGAAATGAGTCACTAAATTTCTTTGTTCGGGTAGGAAAAGTGGCCACAGTAAGTCGGTGGCAACGTAGGCCAGCGCGCGTGGTCCTCTGAAGAAAATAGATAATGGTTTGAAATTATTGTCCTTAACAGATCTCGATAAATACATTGGTGGTCAACTTTATCTAATGATGTAAATGGATCGATTCCAGTCCCTGGAGCATGAGCACCACAACTTACATTATATCTTTGATGACCTCCGTGGTCGAGTGGTTTGCACGCCGGGTTTCATGGTGTCGCCGACTCGATAGGTCCCGGGTTCGAATCCCGGTGGGGGCAGATGTTTGTGTGATGAATACGAGCATTTGTACTCCAGTCATGGATGTTAAATCATCATCATCATCATCAGCCTATTAATGTCCCCACTGCTGGGGCACAGGCCTTCCCTATGGATGGAACAGGGAGATTGGGCCGTGACCCACCACGCGGGCCCAGTGCGGATTGGTGGGTGCTAACGACTGCAGATGCAACCGGGACCAACGGCTTAACGTGCCTTCCGAAGCACGGAGGAGCTCGAGATAGTAAATTTTTGGTCACCCATCCAATGACCGACCGCTGCGAAAGTTGCTTAACTTCAACGATCGCAGCCGAACGCGCTAACCCGTTGCGCCATCGAGCTCCTCAATATGTATTTCTATATAAATATACTTATATATGTACAGTTTATGTATTCTATCCGTTACCCTAGTATCCCATAACACAAGCCTTACAGTGCTTACTTTGGGGCTAGGCTAATTGGTGTGAGTGTTGGAAATATTTATATATTTATTTATCACGTTTTTTATGGCGCCTTACTGTCAAATTCCATAGTCATTTGACAATTGAGTGTGATAAAAACGAGTTATATAGCATATCGTGGTGCTCATGCCAGGGGGCCAGGTGATGTAAATATAACAGTTTAATTATCTATCTACAATATCGACTTTGTTCTGATTTCTCGAACTGTTTTCGTTCTCGAGGCCTTAGATTAAAACAAAAAGGGCAGATACGGCACTAGCCTCACAAAAGTGATCCGCATGAATTGTGGTCCACGACCCTAATCGCTTTAGTCACAACTTGACATGCAAACGACGTACATGTGAACGCCAAAAAGAAATATTGCTAATATTTTGTGTTTATATGATAAAACAATGCCTAAGTGTGTTTTTAAAAAGTGCTCAAATTGCTCAAGAACTAAAAATAAAACCCACGGCATCACTTTTCATTCGTAAGTACTATAAAATATATTTTTTCATAAAAATTGCTGTTTGTTTTGAATCTTATTCGGTAGTGACGTCGAGTACTGGTCGCGTGATTGGTCGGTAGTGCAGTGACGCGGATCTCGCCGTCTCGTTCGCGCTACCGTTGAAACTTAACGTGCTGTTTCGTTCGGGTCGGTAATGCAGTGACGCGGATCTCGCCGTCTCGTTCGCGCGCCGTAGGATCAGTTTTGTTTGATGCAAGTATGAGCGTACCGTATCTACCCTTTTTGTTTTAATCTAAGCTCGAGGCACGGAAACTTCTCGAGGCCAAATTCTCGAGTCTCGAGGCTTTCAAAGAGGATTTATATCTATATATATAAAACTGAAAGGCGACTGACTGACATAGTGATCTATCAACGCACAGCCCAAACCACTGGACGGATCGGGCTGAAATTTGGCATGCAGGTAGATGTTATGACGTACGCATCCGCTAAGAAAGGATTTCGATCAATTCTATCCCCAAGGGGATAAAATAGGGAATGAAAGTTTGTATGAAACTTTGTCAATTTTAAACCGATCGGGCTGACTTTGCATGCAGGTATAAGAAGAATCATAGATGAATGTCATTATGTATAATACAAGCCTGAGAACAAAAACTGTAGTCTACACTTCAGTTCTACACCGAAGCGAAGCGAGGGCGGGCCGCTAGTTAGATGATAAAATTTGAAGAAAAAACTCAAAATAATAAAATTCACGTCTCGCACCAAAGCGGGTTTCTCGAGTTTTGTCTAGCAGAAACCCTAATTCATTATAAAAAAAAATCGTTAGTAACTAAAGCTAAATTAAGTTATTAAAGCACTATATATTTTATGCCTGAAGTGTGACTATGGAAAATAAAGTTTAAATTAATCCTACAACGGAAATATAATAATACCAAGTACTTACCTGAATGAAACTTAGTCATAGTGATTAATTGTCCTTGTGTGCGGCATAGTACTGTAATACCCTATCCTGAAGGGCTAGGAGCTCGATGGCGCAGGTGGCTGGCGCGTTCGGCTGCGATCGTTGAAGTTAAGCAACTTTCGCAGTGGTCGGTCATTGGATGGGTGACCAAAGGAAGGCACGTTAAGCCATTGGTCCCGGCTGCATTTGCAGTCGTTAGCACCCACCAATCCGCACTGGGCCCGCGTGGTGGGTCATGGCCCAATCTCCCTATTCCATCCATAGGGAAGACCAGGGGGCCATTCGCCTAACGGGATTGCTTTGGAAAACGCTATCGCTTACGATTTCATTTTGTTATTTCTGACCGCCGAAGGTTTTCAAATACCTCACGCTCATTTTTTTTAATATTGTTATTAACAATGTAAAAGAAAAAAAAAAGATGCGAGGCATTTGTAAACCTCAGGTGGCTAGAAATAACAAAATGAAATCGTAAGCGATAGCGTTTTCCAAAGCAATCTGCTTAGGCGATTGGCCCACTGTGCCCCAGCAGTGGGGACATTAATAGGCTGATGATGATGATGATGATGATGATGAAGGGGTAGGGAAAGGAGCGTAGCTTTGTTCAACTCTAAATAATAACCACGAATTATAATTGTTTCTTTTATTTAGTGTCGCCGCACACGGGCCACCGACCACAACCAAAAAACGCCGCCACCGGCATATTTCTTGTAGTTTTCATACATTTTATATGGACTCGCCACACACGGTACGCCGGTGGCTGCCACACGCTACAAATTGTTGTTGCTCGCTTCTTGTGGCCCGCACCGGCCACTTAATGCGCCGATACAAAACGCCGCCACACGTCACTCGCGCGATTCCCCATCCCTCTCTCCCTTGCTTTAGTCGGCTGCTGTCGCGCGCTTCAGCCACTTTAGTAGCCGCTTCTAGCTTCTCGTGGCGGCGTTTGTGGCTGTGGCGTGTGGCCCTTGCTAGCGACACTTAAACTGGAAGAATTACATGAAAATCGTTCTACCAATTACTCGATTTGTGCCTGAATTCTATCTGCTGGAATGTTCGATAAGAGACAAAAGATTCCCATATTCAAATATTTAAAATAATGACATTTGTTTTTTAATACAACTGCCAGCCGTAGGCATTAACATAAGCAAAGAGTTTACTCAAGCAGGAGGCCGTAACGCAACGGGCGTTTCAGTACTTTTCGATCTCGGGAGTTTTTTGTCCGACAAATTGAGTTTTGAGTCCGACAAATGATTCCACCCCACCTGATGCTAAGTGAAGGTGAAGTCCAGACGCGAAGATAGCTGATACAGCAGTTCTACCTGCCACACTAGCCATCCTCACCCTACCGGCCTGCATGTTGCTTCTCACGCCTATTTTAAAGGATTCCAAGTTGTATATTGTAGTTGTTGGCATTAGAATTATCCATTAGCATCAATGAGGGCTACCGTTTTCTGCCTCACCAGATGCCGCCACTGTTGATTGAGGTCCTAAATTTTAACTTTTAAAGTTTATTAATACGCACATGAAATCAAAGGTTACATTTAGATCGTATTTTAACACAAAAGAACCATATCCTAAACATAATAGGCCATGCCACAGTGACGCGCAGTTCCATTTAATTCGGAAAAAATGGGAACATAATCATTTTTCTAAGCTCAAATTTTTAATAACTGACATTCATTGCCACATAACTCATATTTGCCATAATTAAGCCGAATTGTTACCAATTATTCACAACATTATTTTAATTAGAAATAAACCCGCGTAGTCAACCAACAAGCAATAACATTTGACATTTCGGAGACCTCACGCTACACTAGCGCCCCTAGCGGCGGATTCATACGCGATAGCCCTCATTGCATGGAATTAGCTCCACCTATGGTAGAAAAAAACCCAGCAGTCTCACCATTCCAAGAGAAGAAAATTGCTAAAGGTTTTATTATTCAAACACACCTTTTCAGTTACCCAATTAGAACATTTCGTAGTTACTGACTGTTGATACAAAATCACCTGAATGAAGACAGCTCGCAAACAAGCTGGATCAGTTACAAGGACTCCCATTAAAATTCAAGAAGCAACGCGCACTTCTCAATGCCAGCCTAAGGGGGCAACAGGAAACCTTTACAAATTGGCTGTCTCATCCGCGGCGTATGTCTGGAGAGGTAAGCGATTTATTTAATTTATGTGTAGGAAGGCCAAAGGGCCGACCGTGCTCAGTTTCTCAAGCGTCGTAAATACTCTTCTATAACTGAAGATTATGAGTTTGCGGCGTTAGCTTTCGAGACGTTAGGGTCGTGGTCGGCCGACATGAAGCGGTTTATGAAGGATATGTCGAATCGACTGATTCTCTCTTCGGGTGATCAGAGGGCTGGCAGCTATTTCGCGCACAGAATCAGTTTAGCCGTTCAGTGAGGTAATGCTGCCAGTGTTCTGGGTACCATGCCCCAAATTGGAATTTTGGATGACATATTCCTCTTGTGAATATGTATATTAATATTTTAGGGTTAATTATTAATGATAAGTTTTTAGTTTGATATTGTTGTGACGTAATTATAGTTATTTGTTTAATAAATGTTTTAAACAAGGGGAAGATCTTCCTCCGAGCTGGGTGATGTTAGCTTGGGGGCCGCGGCCCGACTGATGTTGGTCGGGCATCGTATATATAAAGAGTGAGCCTCCGAATTTCGTTTGCGCGATGTAGGCTTCCATACTATTATGATCGCAGTACAGGTAACGCCATCTCTTGAGGATGGTGAGTCATGATTTCCTCCATCCGTTGTATAGACGTTCCAACGTTGGCTACGAAAATAATAAAAAAAAAATGAGCCGGCACGGGACGCCTGGTAGACGTGAAACATCATATGCAGAAAAGAACCCCTTAGCACGAACCAATATCGAATTCGTAACGTTTGCGAGTCCGAAAAGTCATTATCCAATGTGTAGGTATTGATTTTTAGTTCTCGTTACGTACTTTGTGGCGCTACTGTTCAAGTTTCCATATAAAATTTGACACTGACATTTCGCACTCGCAAACTATTCGAATTCGATAATAGTTCGTGCTAGGAGTACTGATTGCGATAGGAACTAAATATGGCGTAATGATAAAATAAATTGTTACGTTTTTTTTCCAGAAAATGATGACTCTTTATTTAATAAACATTTATTTTCTTTAAATACAATAATCGAATTCATTGTGCATGGCGAAGCGTCGCCACACTCTTCACACTACTGCATATGGACTGTGTATATAAACCATCATATAGCGTGGCAACGTGTCGCCACGACATGAGTCGCCACACCAGGAATCGGTTTTACGTGCACCTATAGATGTTTCACATCAATTTAAGTAGACATTGAAACTCTTAAAAATATCAAGGGATAAAATCTCTTATCTATTAGACAAGTCCGTCCGTCCGTCTGTGGTGCTGTTTCAGCAGCCAAACCGTAAGAGATAGATAAAGAGAATATTTAACTTATAAGTTAAGAATAGTCTGATAAGACTACAAACCGGATTTGAGTAACGTAGCACTTCCGGTTTTCGAGAAATCACGAATTTCAAACGAAACCACACAAAATCTCCGAAGTTCTCAATTAATTAAATACATTTTTCTTTTTTTAATCAGGTTTTGGTGAAAATTTGGTTCACTGGTTTGCTAGTAATACGTATACGACTTAAGGACTGATTTAGTATTTTCGCTCCTGAATGGAAACTGCTCCCATCTGTGGGATGAATCCGCCCGCTACCAGCTTGAAGCCTTGGAAGCTTTTGACAAACGACTTCGATCGTACCTAGGCGATGAAATACTTACAACCAGATATTCCGAACCCTCCAACATAGGGAACGGGAACTGCCTTCCTGCGTCTATGTTCCCCGATACATATAAAACAGGGACCTTCAAATCAAGATTGAATAGGCATTATTTAAGTTTGAGTGCTCCAGCTTAGACCCCATTGTTGCTTAACATCAGATGCGATTGTGGCCAAAGGCACTCAAGTCTTTTATATTGTTACGTATCGGGATGGGGTTCGAAATTATATGCCAGTTCACGCTTGACAGTTCTTTTTTCACCACACAGTTGACGCAGTTCTTTCTTAAATACACAGTACTACACTCACTGTACACTATACAAGTCTTTTAGTAAACGCACTTGAACACTGTACTTGCACTTTGATCGCATTTGTATTTGTTCCGAAATCGCTGTTTAAACTCAACTGACTTTGCGCGGCGCCGATAGTACTTATATACGCAAATAGATGCATTCTAGAATAGTGACTGTTTAATTGCGAGTTAACTAGCACCCGCGAGTGCGTAGTACCTACTTATACGCAGGTAACGCGCATAAGTTGTAAACAAGTGCAGATGTCATTGCACTTTTAATCTTACACTGCACTGCATAAGTCTCATATTAGAAAGAACCGCACCACTCGACCTTTATCGCGATTATTCACGTCGCGACGCTCGGTGTTCTGTACCCTTAGTACGAGTTTGAGCTCACGAAATCTATCATAGTTTTCGTAATTGTAAATTATGTTTCTATGTCCATTTTGGTGAAAAGTGTCCAAATATACTTAAAATTTAGGAAGACACAAATGATTTAATGATAGAATTTAAACACTGTTTATTTGTATTGAAACGAAAACAATAAAATCAAACGAGTGCGAGCTCACGAAAACTATCAAAGTTTTCGTAATTGTAAAGCTCGTACTAAGGGTACTGGTAAAATCTGTCTCCAGTATTTTCGCGGTTTTGGTTCGAGAGCGTATAAAACAATATAAAAAAAAAGGTTCTGTGAATTTCAAAGTAAAGAAACTGTTTGTTGCAATGGGTATTCATATGATGAGTGATCAATAAATTTACTATCTCTAGCTCCTCCGTGGTTTGGATGGCACGTTAATGCATTTGCAGTCGATAGCACCCACCAATCCATACTGAGCCCGCGGGGGGGTCGGCACCCAATCTTCCTGTTCCCTTTATAGGTAAAGGCGACGAGGATAGGGAAGGTCCCAGCAGTGAAGATATTCATAGGCTGTTGTTGATGATGATGATGAAAATGTGCACAAAACAGACATAGGTATCAAATCAGAAATCAGAAATCAATATATCTTTATTCAAATTGGATGTATAGTACAACACTTTTGAATCGTCCAAACATTTTTTTTCCCTACCACTCGTTATTGGACATATTTTTTAGCTGCGGAGAAAAACGAGCGAAAAAAACTCCACAACACTAAAAGCATAATGTAATAACATTTACAAATCATTATGTTGTTACAACGTCAATACAATCATGATTTATTTAATATAGAAAACCTGTTGGAATGATTGGAACAGTTCAAACCCAAGCATTTTTGTCTGTAATATAATCAGACACTTTGTAATAAGCTTTTTTAATAAGTGCTTTTTTTATACTATCTTTGAATTTATTTATGCTTAACTCTTGGATATTGCTTGGGACTTTATTGTATAAGCGAACACAAAGACCTTTAAATGAATTATTGATTTTGTGTAGCCTAGTAGCAGGTAAAGTTAGTTTATTTTTGTTTCTTGTATTAAGTGTGTGAACATCACTGTTTTTAAGAAACAAATTAATATTTTTTCTTAATATAGTATAATATATCATTAGTCATCATTATTGAGAAAAAAATTGTCGCTCCCAGTCAATGCTAGACGGTTAACTGGCGCAATATACGTGTGTCTTTTATCCCCACTCCAACTAACCAAGCAATTTGACAATTGAGCCTGATAAACAGGGGTCTACAGACCTATATCAATATTACCGGTATTAAGTAAAATTTTCGAAAAAAATATTTTAGATCAATTATTATCGCATGTCAGTTTGAACAAACTGTTACATAATAATCAATTTGGCTTTACTAGGGGTAGATCAACAACGGATGCGGGTGTTGCACTTATTAGACATATAATGGAAGCCTGGGAGAAGTCGCAGAATGTTCTTGGGGTATTCTGTGACTTATCCAAGGCGTTTGACTGCGTTGAGCACCAGACGCTGGTGTTAAAATTAAATCACTATGGAATCAAAGGCGCAGCCCAAAACTTGCTACTATCGTATCTCAGTTCCAGAGTTCAAACTGTAGAGGTAAATGGTGTTGAGTCATCTGGATCTTATGTGAAAATGGGCGTTCCCCAGAGATCGATTTTAGGTCCGTTTCTATTTTTATTGCACATAAACGATTTGCCATTTTTTGTGGAAAAATTGTGTGAGATCGTATTGTTTGCTCATGATACTTCTTTATTATTTAAGGTTGACCGATACAAGAATAACTTTGACGAATTAAATAATGCTCTCTCACAAGTATTGCACTGGTTTAATGTAAATAACTTAAAATTAAATGCAAATAAAACCAAATGCATTAAATTCACTTTACCTAATGTTAGAAGCGAAACCATTAGAATTAAATTAAACAATGAAAACCTAGATTTAGTTGAATCAACGATATTCTTATGTATAACCATAGACTCGAAATTGCAATGGTATCCTCATATTTCTCTGCTAGCTGGTAAACTTAGTTCAGCAGCCTATGCCATACGTAAAATAAGACAACTTACTGATGTAGCTACTGCTAGAACTGTATACTTTAGTTACTTTCATAGTATTGTATCCTATGGTATTATTCTCTGGGGATCAGCAGCCGATATTGAAACTATATTTATCTTGCAAAAAAGAGCTATAAGGGCCATTTATCAACTTAGTTCTAGAACATCTCTTAGAGAAAAATTTAAAGAAATCGGGATTTTGACTGTTGCTTCTCAATTCATTTATAATTGCATACTTTTTGTTCGAAGCAATATTAACTATTATCTAAAACACAGTGACATACATTCTTTTAATACAAGGAATAAAAATAAACTCAAGATACCAAATTACAGGTTACAGAAGGTTCATAAATCATTTATGGGTCAAGGTATACATTTCTATAATAAGATTCCTATTGATATCCTTGATTTGCCTCCTCATAAATTTAAAATACACATTAAGAATTGTTTACTTAAGAAAGGATATTATACTGTCAATCAATATTTGAATGATAAAACGGCCTGGTTGTAATTTTACCTGTAGATAATTTTTCAAAAGTTATATTAAAACTAAGGCTCCCAGCCTTAGAAAGAGTTTTGAAGAGAACCTTGCCCTTACTCCCTTTCACATATACTTGTTCATTTTGTTTTGAAAATTATTTCTTGCTATTTTGGGACTTATCTTTGCACTTATTGTTAGTAAATTCGTTGATTGTCTATTGTTACATATTTGACATTATGTGATAGAAGTTGACCTCAACACATGTTTGCAAGTTTGATGTCAACTTTCAATTGGACGACACTGTATGAAATAAAACAGGGAGAAAAAGGCAGCCCTTGCTGAGTTTCTTGCCGGTTCTTCTCAGTACAAGGTCTCCCGCCGTAGTTTTGCGAACTGATGGCGTAGCTTTTCGACATTCATAAGTGCTTGTAACAGCCTAGACTGAATAAACGATATTGAATTTTGATTTTTTTTGAAAAAAAACGCGTTATATATCATATCGCAGTACTCATGCTGGGGGGGGGGACTTAGTAGTAGTACGGCGGGTTGTTTCCGCAACTCGACACCCAGTGCCTATTTTGCGTGGCGATTGGCATCAGTCCTGCTATCCCAGCTCCTCCAGAGAGCTCAGCAGTCCCCGGATGTTGCTGCAGGCTTCTACTAGTGTCCGCGGGCTTCCCAGTAGAGAAGTCCTTTGTCTTGCAACGCCTCTGCACTCCAGCAGAACATGGGCGCTCGTCTCCTCCTCCTCCAGGAAGGCTCTGCACAGAGGGCTGTCAGAAATACCTATATGATAAAGGTGTTTGTTGAAGTAGCCGTGACCCGTGAGTATACCCACGATTTGTTTCAGGGCTTGTCTAGGTAGTCTGATTAACTTACGTGATAGCTGCTGGTTTTCCTTAGGAACGGCTTCCCTAGCTTGCCTGCAGTCAGTGTGTTTTGCCCAATATTCATCGAGTTGTCGTTGACATGATGCTGGGGGGCAGACTCATAATTATAGCGTTTTGTTCGCCAGCTTGTCAATTTTTGCAACTAACATAATTATTAATAAATATGTTCTCTAATTTTGTTACCAAATTAGATCTCATTTAGATGGGATTATCGTAACGTATTTAATACGTTTTATGAAACAAGAATATACTTAGGAACATATTATATGTCTTCATCGCTTCAGCTTATGATTCGCGGGCTAACTCGTGGCAAAATTCTCCCGACCTTGACCGCGGATCATAAAGGCTTTTATGAGAAACTATAATATTAAAGAATATAATAAAGTAATCTTATAAGAAATTAGTAAAATAGTCAACGGTAAGAATTATTGATGGACTTATGTAATTACTATCTCTCATTTTGTTGTTTGAAAACGACAGATGAAAGGTGCATTTGTTGTTTAGAATGACGAGGAATTATTTGATAGATTTTTACTGTTGGTTATAATTTTCTAAATACATTAAAATATATTTGTATGCTGTTTGTAAGAACACTGCTTCAGAAACAAGCAACTTGTTTATTCAACTTCCAATTTATTTCCAATTACAATAATAATTAAAGACGATACATCCGAACACTACGGCGGCTATGAACAGAATGCTTATCTATCACTGCCCCGCCCCGCCATACTTCGCCATACAGTCGGCCATACTTGCTTCGCGCCATTTGACACTTCCGGTTTTAATTAATTTCAATACAACGTTCCATTAAATGTACTTTTAAATCTATATGAATATGATTTGGTTAATAATTTGATCAAAATTAAATTAAAACAATCTATTTATGACTAAAACTATTGTCACTAACGCTCTGGAAACGATTTATCCAGAATGCTGCGGCCGTCGCTGGATATTCTAGACCTGTACCTGAAGACAAAGACAGTGTAGTCCAGTCGAATATGAGCTTTATCACTGCGGCGTAAAGGTGATATGCAATGACAGCTGTCTACTTGTTTACAACTCAAGCGTGTTACCTACGTATAAAAACTCGCCTCTGCCAGGGAAATCATAATGGAACTTGACTTTTTCGGAATGCGTTGATTGGCGTATATAAGGGCGCTCATCTATGCGCAATGTACGCCCCCCCACGACAACGGCTAACTAGAGCCGAGGTCCGAGACTCAGAGACGCCCCATAGTTGAGCCGACCTCCTCAGATTCCAGTGGTCTAGAGGCTCCAGACGGAGAAGAGACTCCCCCTGTGGGGAAATGCGATCCCGCGTGGAATTCCTCTAAAGGCATTCGCCAATTCTCGGCTTGAGGTCCCCTTAGGATCTCGTCGTCCCCAAACTCGGTGACGCTGTAAAGGTCATCTGCGACAAACAGCGTACACATTAAAAAAAAGCAATGTACGCATCATCCCCCTTTCAGGGGATGATCGCTTCAGATGAAGCTTGTAAGGCCCTTCTGGCCATAAGCATGAACTACAGGTGTGTTTTATTCAGTAAGAGTCTGGCATAACGTTTCAGCCGGCTGTAGGGTATCCATGAAGATTTCACACCCGCTCCCCTGCCTGGGAGGAAACAGAAAGTACGCAATATACTTTTGAGTTTCAACAGCGAATTTATTAGACTCCATCGCGAAGTATATGAAGGACGCCTCGAGGCGTTACTTCGATAAAGCCGCGCATCACCCGAACCCCTTAGTAGTAAAAGCGAGTAGTTATCATACGTCCCGTCCTCCAATCGTTGGTCCCTCCGATTCCGTCGGCCTAGGCACGTCTTAGACTACCCCGACGACGAAATCACACGCCCCAACGCGCCTCTGACTCCTCCCACACAGGTCACAAACACCAACACTTGACAGCTAGCAAACGTGCACACTAGCTTAGCATTAGGCAGACACCGCACCCGTAGGATAAGAGTGCGAAGACCCGGTCTACACACGACACGCTATACCAGGTACAGGTACGTATCTGGGCATTTTTCCCCGCCCCCACGACAACGGCTAACTAGAGCTGAGGTCCGAGTCTCAGAGACGCCCTCTAGTTGAGCCGACCCCTCAGGTTCGAGTGGTCTGGCGGCTCCAGACGGAGTGGAGACTCCCCCCCCCTCGGGAGACGCCATCCGACTGGAATACCTCCAGAGGCACTCGCCAATTCTCGGCTTGAGGTCCCCTTAGGATCTCGCCGTCCCCAAACCCCGGTGACGCTGTAAAGGTCATCTGCCACCAACAGCATACACACTCAAAAAAAAACAGCGATTTCGTAACGATTACAAAGGCGATCAAAGTGCAAGTGTTCGAGTGCGATTGGTATATGGACTTGTATTGTGTAGTAAAATTTACTGGGAGCGTATTGTAATTAGTATAGTTCACAGCACGTCACTCAAACGCTGAACAAAACGCGCAGGGGATTGCTGCGCATGGGTAAGACTGGAGAGCCAATCGGCGCAACGCACGCCCGCCCGCGCACCTCGTTTCCCCCCAACACATCTTAATTTTCACTTCTGCGCAATAACGGTCAGCGCTAGATTATAGTACCGCGACTTATATTACGTTTTAAGAACAGTGTACTGAAAAAAGAAATTTCAGCGTAAACTGGCATTATAAATTTCGAACCTCATCGCCACAATTAATGGTATATAAAGCAAAGTAGTAAGTACATTTATTAAAATTCTCCCTTCTTATATGTATACTAACTAATAACTTTATAAATTTTATTCTCCGCTAGCTATTAGGTGTGTTTCCGTATAAATTAGATCTTTTTTACGAATATTAGAACATATTTTAGACACTTTTTCTACTAAAATTATTTAATCAGCAAAAGAAAATCTTAGCATAAAATATCAAAATGGTGGTCCTCATACACTCTCGATAAGATGGAGCTCTTTATATTCTGAAACTCTGTTAGGCCGAGAACACGCTGGTAAACTACATTTACATATTTTTAACAAGCTCTCTAAAGCACATGCTATGCCCTAACCGGGTTTGTGTAAGTGTCGCCGCACACGGGCCACCGACCACAACCACAAAACGCTGCCACCCGCATATTTCTTGTAGTTTTCATACATTTTATATGGACTCGCCACACACGGTACTCGTGTGCGGCGTGTAAATCGTCGTTGCTAGTTTCTTGTGGTCCGCACCGGTCACTTAATGCGCCGATACAAAACGCCGCCACACGTCACTCGCGCGATTCCCCACCCCTCTCGCTTACCTTAGTCGGCCGCTGTCGCGCGCTTCAGCCACTTTAGTAGCCGCTTCCAGCTTCTCGTGGTGGCGTTTGTGGCTGTGGCGTGTGGCCCTTGTGCGGCGACACTTAGGATCTAAGACAGTGAATACTTTGCAACACCTCTGTACACCTACATGAAAAGACAATAAATATTATTCTTTTTATTTAGTATCAAGCTAAAAAAATATTTACCAAGTGAATAGGACGAAGCATTGTATGGTATTTTATACTCGACATAACATCAAGTTCCCACAAAGTGTGAAATTAGCGCAATATATTGTTAGTGTGTAATTTAAATAAAACTAGTTTTTACGGGTTAATGCACGAAACTATATTTATTTATTGACGTTTTTATTGAAATAAAAGTCTTTCGAAGGTAGCTCGACAAATTAAATAAAAGCTTTATTCTGACGACGTAGCCTGTAAAGGCTACGAAACGTCAATAAATAAATAAAGTTTCGTGCATTAACCCGTAAAAACTAGTTTTATTTAATGAGTAATGTGCGTGAAAACCTAAGAAACAAATAGTGTGTAATTTATTTCAGCGAGATGTAGATCAAAGTCAGTTACAGATTTTATAGATTCGGGTAACCGGTAACTAGGAGGAGCTCGATGGCGCAGGTGGCTAGCGCGTTCGGCTGCGATCGTTGAAATTAAGCAACTTTCGCAGTGGTCGGTCATTGGATGGGTGACCAAAAATTTACTATCTCGAGCTCCTCCGTGCTTCGGAAGGCACGTTAAGCCGTTGGTCCCGGCTGCATTTGCAGTCGTTAGCACCCACCAATCCGCACTGGGCCCGCGTGGTGGGTCATGGTCCAATCTCCCTATTCCATCCATAGGGAAGGCCTGTGCCCCAGCAGTGGGGACATTAATAGGCTGATGATGATGAACCGGTAACATAACTCTTCTCTTCCCTGAAGATCTTTCTCCGAGCTGGTAACTCGCGACTGATGTTGGTCGGGCATTGTTATTGAGTGAATTTATCTTGCGTGATGCAGGCTTCCATGCTTATTGAGCGCGGCGCCGGTAGCGCCATCTCTTAAAGAGGCAAGTGATTATTTCCTTCATCCATTGGTTATATGTGGGGCGTGTTGATGTCGCCACGAACGAAATTTAACACTAGCTTTGGGTGATCCTAGTAATTTTCAATTTGCTAATAGCTACTCTCTCAATATAATTTCAAGCAGTTTACTAAATCGACACAAATGTATTAAGCCATAATTAGTTCGTAGGGGAGAGTGGGGTAATTACGGACATCGGGTAAATACGGACACTGTTGTATTGGCTGCTCTAGCCAACCCCGCGCCCCGCCACTTTCATAACGGAGTCGAGTTGGCCATCTTTAGTGCCCGGATTGATGTCAACACGGGAGGTCGCGCGCTTCTCAAGGTAAATTAATTTTTGTTCGTTTATAGTTACGTGTCAATGTTATGACATTTATTTAACTTAAAAACTGTATAAGATATGTATTTATACTTTTTATCACATCTGAAAATGTGGAATAATAAACTAACACTATTATTACCTAACCTAAATTTTTTTGCCGCTAAATATTGACATCCAGTTGGGTTAATTATGGACTGTTGTCTTGGGGAAAATACGGACGTATCGTGTCGGAACAGAAATGGGCACATGACATTTGCACAAGTGGGGAGTACAAGCCGAGGCTATATTTGCGATTTCTGTAGCGACAAATAATGATAGTCCATTATTTTTTTGTATTATTGTAGCGTTTCAAACTTTTTAATGTCGCAACTGCAATAACAGTGTCATTCGTAATTATCCCACATGCTTTTGTTTTTTGATAAGAGAATATTGAAGTTGATTAGTTTTTTATATCTGTTAATTTCATAAGGTAAAGACCAAAGTTTAATAATTAATAAAGAAAGACTGATTTCAGATTATACTTTATTTTTTATTTAAGGATTCCCTTAGGTGTCCGCAATATCCCCACTCTCCCCTACACATGAATTCTAAAACGCGAGTTTTTATAACATTTCTAAATTAAAATCACAGACAATACCAATCTACCATTCGGCAAGTAGACACAACAACGTCGTTCATCCAAACGGCTTAGAACAACCGCCGGCTTAAATCCTGCAAACAAATAGCCCTTATTTATTCTCCGCGAAGAAAGTGTCCGTGTACACCCCGCCCTACACCACGCGGGGTCCGCTTAAACTCTCATCTGTTCTAATGGAGAGCATCTATCAAACATAAAATAAGTCCCGGGCGGCGTGACAGCATAATGGCACTGAAATTACCTCATTTTAACTTATTATTTCAGCCTTTGTGGAAACGTTGGAAGTTTTACCTGGCCAGTCTAAAGGTACAGGCATAGTCGAAGGGAACTGTCGAACTTCTCAAGGGATTAAAAAGTATAACAAAAGTACCTCAAAGGGCTCGTTAATGACTACCCATTATATATTTTTGATCTCTACGTTAATTAGGTAGGTGATTTGTTAATCTAAAGTGATAATAAATTGTATTATGAGTTTTTTTATAAGTTGTATCCTAATCTCTTGAAGCTTTAGTTTAATTACAAGGCAAAATACATTTATCTTGAGTAATTAACACTAAAGGACTCGCTAATGGGTCTAACGGATCCAGTACTTTGTATTTTGTTATACAACCTTTTCAACACATTTGCTCAAAAAATGCATTTACGAAAGTTGTATACATTGTTCGAAAGTTCAAAATTACGCGCCGTACAGCAGAGTGTGCGGTAAAATTCATTACGCACGCTCCCATATATGGCACCGTGCGTATCCTTTAGGCCCTTTTCACATGCACACGGTCACGGCACGGCCGCCATGCCGTGCAACCGTGCTAGCTCTTTCACATGTATACGGCTTACACACGGTCACCGGCTATGGATGTTGCAGTATTATCGAGAATTTTGGGGAACGACGACGTCTTTTATTAGGAACAAAAAAAGATTATTTTCATTATCATCTAATTCTTCAAAACTACTATTTAATCCTATACATACTTCTTTCCACGCTTCTTTTGTCTCGTTCCTGTTTTTATAAGACGCGATGGTTTTATCCCATAAAGTAGGACGCGCTTCAACTAGCGAAATCAACACATCAACATCGATTTCGACAGACATTCTGCAACAATCGTCCGTCCATTCCCCTATGACTTTAGCTGGCGAATGGTATTTGCGCTCGCCGTGCCGTACCGCGCCCGTGTTCATGTGAACGCGTCTATACAAGTCCATACAAGACTATAAAGACGGTTGCCGTGTCAAAACCGTGCATATATGTAGTGGATAAGGACGGCTGACATGCGGTCACGGCACGGTCGCCGTGCAATGTGAAAGCTCTCATTGTTGCTCATACATTACTATTTTACACGGCACGGCAACCGTGCCGTGTCCGTGTACATGTGAACAGGCACTTACGGTTTTTTTTTAATTTCATTCGAACCTCTTTGGAGTCGCTTTTAGTCTTTACCTATGTTTCTTTTTAAGAGCCCTTATACAAAATTGCGCCGCTGCCGTACTGATCGGTGCGCAGGTAGATTTGCACTAGTATATATTCCATTTGACGGGTGATGTTTCGAGTCTTATAAAAAAATGGTTGCCTGTAAAGTCGGTTTTACGGGCGAAGATTTTACGTGACAACGTCTTTTTCTCGGTAGAATATTTTTGATATGAATATAATTAAATTGCACAATAGGAACAAGGAATTGAATGAAAATAAGAATTGCACAAATTTTAACTATAGAAATATATTTTGTTTACTAAAACATTGTACATGTAAACTTAAACTCATCGTAACGTTACCGAGCGTTACACTTTTTCATAAGTGACTCCCAGCCGCAACCTAATTTAAGACGTTGTCACGTCAATAATTATTAATGAACTTATTATGAAAATATATACATATTTCAGTAGTTCAATGATGGTAGATTAGTTTTATGAAAGTTTTTGATAGTAATTCTATTTAATTCAATATCAAATTACGAGGTAAACTTGCATTGTTTTTAGGGAAAACTCATGGAGGTTGATTTTGTTGATAATTAATGAGATAAAAAATCAAAATTCTAATACATTATGTTACAACAAAAACATATTTTTGATGTTTGCCTTTTTGTGTTTGAAGTAGTGCATGTTATCGTTTTTTCCGTAAACTAGCTGCGGTAGAACGATCAGTACAAAAAAAGGAAAATAGTATTTGCAAATATTCTACATTAACTCACAATAATAAGAATAAATCTACTGTTAATTTCTATTGAAAATAGTCAAAATCTTTTCTAAAGGGTTAAACGAGGCGCTCAAAAATTACAATTTTTTGCAAAAAAAAGTGTGAAAGGGCTCTTAATACTAAAAAGAAAAAAATACGAAAGATGTAGTTCTAATTTTCACCACCCGCACGTGGCGCCATTTGGAAATGCTTGCAATTTACTTATTAGGCAAAATTTGCTTAATTACTTAAATTATGTATTATCTTTTCTCGAAAATGTGTTGAAACAAGTTGTATGACATTCGTTCGGATTGGTATTACAAATTCGTGACTATGGTAAACATAACATACTCTAACAGTCGTCTACTCCAGTGATTCCCAAAGTGGTCTATATCGACCCCTTGGGGTCTATGACAACCTGCAAGGGGTCTACGTCAGCGAAAAAAAAACAATATCAGGTAAGTAGGGGTCTACCCTCGGAGAGAGGAGCTCGATGGCGCAAGTGGTTAGCGCGTTCGGCTGCGATTGTTGAAGTTAAGCAACTGTTGCAGTGGTTGGTCATTGGATGGGTGACCAAAAATTTACTATCTCGAGCCCCTCCGTGCTTCGGAAGGCACGTTAAGCCGTTGGTCCCGGCTGCATCTGCAGTCGTTAGCACCCATCAATCCGCACTGGGCCCGCGTGGTGGGTCATGGCCCCATCTCTCTATTCCATCCATAGGGAAGGCCTGTGCCCCAGCAGTGGGGACATTAATAGGCTGAAGATGATGATGATGAGGGGTCTACCCAACACGGAAAAACATGGCAAGGGGTCTACGACACAAAAAAGTTTGGGGAACTCTGGTCTACTCGTTTGTAATAACCAACTTACTGCACTCGTATCATAAATAACTATTAAATCACGATTACAACAACATGGTAGGTGACGATTTTAGACCACAATTAGCTTTTCCCTTTAAGTGGTAAGGAAGGACAAGTTAGGTTTCGAAATTTTCCTAGCCTTAAGCTGCAAGGCAGCGCCATCTCTTCGCATTGTAGGTAACATTTGAAAGAAGAAATAGCAATTATAGTTATGTTATTTTTTTAAGCATTTAACTGTTAGATATTTAAATCTAAAGAAAAGTTTTACTAGAAAAAAAATCCACGCGGACCAGGCAGCGGACGGGACTCGAACCCGCATCCTTCGCAATCCGGGCGAAGCTTAAGGCTAGGAAAATTTCGACGCGGCCATCAGGGCCGTGGTAGCATAATTGGTCAGTGCATTCGCCCGGATTGCGAAGGGTGCGGCTTCGAGTCCCTTCTGCTGCCTGGTCCGAGTGGATTTTTTTCTAGTAAAACTTTTCTTTAGATTTAAATATCTAACAGTTAAATGCTTAAAAAAATAACATAACTATAATTGCTATTTCTTCTTTCAAATGTTACCTACAATGCGGAGAGATGGCGCTGCCTTGCAGCTTTAGGCTAGGAAAATTTCGACGCGGCCATCAGGGCCGTGGTAGCATAAGGACAAGTTGTTTAATGAAAAAGCTTATTTTAAGTGTTTACTACATATTAACCTTTTTAGATTAACATAATGTTATGTTTTTATTTTTAGGGTTCCGTATCTCAAAGGGAAAAAGCGGAGAATGATTTTGTTGCCCGTCCGTCCGTCTGTCAAGACCGTTTTTCTCAGGAACGCGTGGAGGTATCAAACTGAAATTCATATCTAATACTCAGGTCTACTGTCCCTTGGAGCTGCGAAAAAATTAAAAACTTCTAAGCCAAAGCAATCAAAAGATACTAAACTCGCACGGGAATCAAAACCTACAGGCTACTTCCCGTGAACTTAGAATCTTGAAATTTGGTACGAAGTAACGTATTATAGTACAGATAAAGGGAAATTGCGAAAACCGTAAATTTTTAGTTACATCATATAATAAAAAAAAAATTGAAAATTTTTGTACGGAACCCTTGGTGCGCGAGTCCGACACGCACTTGGCCGGTTTTTAAGCATTTAACTGCTAGATGTTTAAATCTAAAGAAAAGTTTACTAGAAAAAAATCCACGCGGACCAGGCAGCAGACGGGACTCGAACCCGCACCCTTTGCTATCCGGGCGAATGCACTGACCATTATGCTACCGCGGCCCTGACCGCCGTGTCGAATTTTCTCTAGCCTACCCGGCTACAATAAAACTACGCCTAGACAGACCATACATAAATAAAAAAGGGGAGAGATATCCCTTATGTTACACTGTGCCCCTTGTTTCACTGTCCCCCACTTGACCCTACAGTGCATTATTAGTGTAAGTATAGTCCGTGATAATTCATGGTGCAGTGGTAAGTGTATTTGGCTTGCGATCAAGGATCGGTCCTAAGAAGGGTGACCAAAAATATTATCTATTTCTCTTTAAAAACATTTGACGTGCCAGGTTAATACAGTGATCTCCACTCCAGATACAAGCATTCATCATCAGCCTATTAATGTCCCCACTGCTGGGGCACAGATTGGGCCATGACCCACCACGCGGGCCCTCGTTAACGTGCCTTCCGAAGCACGGAGGAGCTCGAGATACTAAATTTTTGGTCAGCCATCCGGTGACCGACCACTGCGAAAGTTCCTTAACTTCAACGATCGCAGCCGAACGCGCTAACCACTTGCACCATCGAGCTCCTCACAGAAGCATTAACATCCACCAATACGCACTAGGCCCACGTGGCTCATGGCCATCTATTTTGATAAAAAAGTCTGTACAGTCAAACAAGGTCAATTGCTTGGCTTAAATACGCGATAAAACCATACCGAAAAACAATGCCTTCTCTATTCCATTATTCAAATGTAATATCGCGGCTGAGTATCGTAGATATTTAAAATACCTCCGTTGGAAACGATATTTGAGATATTGAAATAAACAAAGACAAGGACGATATAAAAAAAGCTGAATAATAACTCCCAATACTTACCAAAAAGCAATACAACTAGCGGTCTCAGTTTGCCTCCTTGCGGCACTCCGCTTAAGAAAACAAATATTAGAAAAGAACCAATCTTCTATCTGAACCCCTGGGGGTGCGTCTCCACTGTTGATACGATTATTTCACTTAACGATGAAAAGCAAAATTTATTAAAGCGAAACTTTTATTACATAGCTACAAATTGTTTTGTTCATCTGTACCATGTCGGATTACATTTTTAATCTTAGATTAACCCATTGAGGTTCCAGTGAATCCCCACACATTTACTGAAACATAGGGAAAGGGGGATTGACTTGGCTGCCACTTACTTTGACTTGATTTATTACTTTGACCACGAGTGCTATAGAATTTGTAAACATTTTATTACTTGACATTGGCTAAATGCACAAGCCGTGCGAAGCCATTTAGAAAAAAAAGCGCCAAAATGAAAGCTAATATAAAAGAAAGACAAAAAGAAATGTTTTTATATTTTGGAAGGTTTAAGAGGGGTGTACTCGCATGAGTACAGCGGCCACAAAGCGGTGTAAATTTTCAAAACAATCTCTTTTTATGCAAAGTGTATTCAAGCGGATTTTAGATTGCCACTGCACTTTGGTATGATGACACTGTTGAAGGTGTATGGCCAGTTCTACTTTGAGTTGTTTGATGTAAATAGTATCTGGCAAGATTGCGCCTGCACAACAGCTAGTCCATATCTTGAGTGTGGTTGAGAAAGTACAAACGCTAGGCATTTGCTATAACCATGCCATGCATGCATTTTTCCTTAAATAGCAATCCTGGAAAGCGATATTAATCGACTCCTGAACTTCGACTCTTTCGCGTTTTATAGGACAACATTCGTTGACCTCCGCTAGTTATTCAATCATGTCCTATAAGTAAATAATAGGGCGCTTTCAATTTATGCGTTTATTGACGGCCTGCTGCGGTGCCGAAGCGGTGCGTTAGTCGTACAGCGTACAGACGATCCTTTTTTTTTCACACAAAACGCGCGGTGCGGCAACAGTCCTGTTGTCGAGCGTTCGCGGTACCGGCGCCGCACTGTTACTAAGCTCGATGGCGCAAGTGGTTAGCGCGTTCGGCTGCTATCGTTAACGTTAAGCAACTTTTGCAGTGGTTGGTCATTGGATTGGTGACCCAAAATTTACTATCTCGAGCTCCTTCTGCTTCGGAAGGCACGTTAAGCCGTTGGTCCGTCAGTCGTTATCACCCACCAATCCACCCGGGGCCCGCTTGGCGTGCCGTGGGTCATGGCCAATCTCCCTATTCCATCCGTAGGGAAGCCCTGTGCCCCAGCAGTGGGGTCATTGATGAGCTGATGGTGATGTTATTCGTAATAAGAATATTTTGACATGAGCGTAAATAAAATATTTTAAGCAATTGATTTTTATGTCTTTATTGCACCTGATGAGGTAGGCCATAGCAGACTTTCCTCTCGAATTGTAGCGCTCGTCTGGAGAAGCAACCTTCAGCTTACAGAATATCACAGTAGAATAGTCCTGTTGTCGAGCGTTCGCGGTACCGGCGCCGCACTGATGCCGCACCGCGCATTTAGTGTGAAAAAAAAGGATCATCCGTACGCTGTACGACAAACGCACCGCTTCGGCACCGCAGCAGGCAGTGAAGAAACGCATAAATTGAAAGGGCCCATAATAGCAATTTTAAGTACAACTGTGCAAATTTATTTGTCTGTGGTTTTTCTCAAAAAGTTTGCCGCTACCGTTAGCAATGGAAACGTGGCCGGCATGCTCCGAGGCTCTTTGTGTATTCCGCACCAGCAAAGAGCTCGGGCTCGACACACAAAACATCACGGGGGCAGATACCGATACACATACTGCCGTATGTACACAACAACCATTAGGTATACACGAGTACATAATATATTTTTTCTCCTCCTCTGCGCCACCGAGCTTCAACAATACTTAATATCTGCGATCAAACTCGCGTCTGGGCAGTTGGCATTTGCACCATGATAACGCTCCTGCTCATCGAGCGACCATTACTCAGGAGTTTTTCAAGCGATCGGGGCTTAGGTCGTATACAGAAAGAAAGCCGAAAGCCGATCGGCGCTTATCGGCTCCGATCCTTCCTACATAAAGGAAGCCGATTAAAGCAGATCAAGCAAAATGTCGGACTCAACGGACGATGATCTGGTTTTGTTAGAAAATGTGTATTTAAAAATGCGAAAAAAAGCTATACATCCTATAAATAGAGAAAGGAAACGTTTCGGAGAATACCATCATTTATTTGTAAAAAAATTGAAATTTGATGAACAAAGATTTTATACATATACAAGAATGATTTAAGAAACATTTTATTACATTTTTTATTTAGTGAAAAACCGTTTGATGAAAAATTGGTGCAATGGGCATAAACAACCATTCCTTCCAGAAGAAAGACTTGTTGTCACCATTCGGTAAGTACGAAACAAATAATTTTAGCGCTTAGTTAATAAAAGATAAAGTTATTAGATTTATAAAAAGATTATAACTTAGATTGATTTAATCTAAGGATAATAATTCAAATACAAATTATTTATTATTCGGACCAGCGCGTGTCGGCGCCGATCAGCGCCGATCGGCGCCAGTCCATTGAAAAAGGATCAGCGCCAATAGGCGCCGATAAGCTTTCGGCTTTCTTTCTGTATACGGCCTTACTGTGCTTGACCACTCTCCTTATAGCCCCGACTTCGCGCCGTGTGATTTGGGTCTCTTTCCGCTGATCAAGAGCCAGCTGAAAGGACGACGATTTGCAACTGATGACGAATTAATAAGTGCATGGGATGAGGCCTGCGCCAATATCACATAGGATCAGTGGGAGATTATGTTTTAATACGTGATTTGAACGCATGAAATCAGAAATCAATATATCTTTATTCAAATTGGATGTATAGTACAACACTTTTGAATCGTCCAAACATTTTTTTCCCTACCACTCGTTATTGGACATATTTTTTAGCTGCGGAGAAAAACGAGCGAAATAACTCCACAACATTAAAAGTATAATATAACAATATTTACAAATCATTATGTTGTTACAACGTCAATACAATCATGATTTATTTAATATAGAAAACCTGTTAGAATGATTGGAACAGTTCAAACCCAAGCATTTTTGTCTGTAATATAATCAGACACTTTGAAATAAGCTTTTTTAATGAGTGTTTTTTTTTATACTATCTTTGAATTTATTTATGGTTAACTCTTGGATATTGCTTGGGGCTTTATTGTATAAGCGAACACAAAGACCTTTAAATGAATTATTAATTTTGTGAAGCCTAGTAGCAGGTAAAGTTAGTTTAGATTTGTTTCTTGTATTAAGTATGTGAGTATTACTGTCTTTCAGAAACAAATTAATATTTTTTCTTACAAATAATAAATTTTCGTATATGTATTGTGATGCGACCGTCATTATTCCAAATTCTTTAAATCTATCTCTAATTGATCGAATAGCTCTCTTCTGCAGCACAAAAATAGTTTGAATGTCGGCGGCGTTTCCCCATTACCTCCCCACACGACATTACACTATGTAAATAACTAAAGTACACTAATCTGGCCGTATGCCAGCATGCATAAGTGTATTGACAGTGATGGTTTTTATTTTGAAAAAGTTTAATAAATAGTTAGATTTTTGTAAGACGTACATCCTACGTATATGTTAGGTTGAACAATAATAATATATTAAAAAAAAACACACATAAAATAGATGGTTAATAAATCAGCTTCAAAACTGCTTTAAAACTTTAAATAAATAATAAATAAATATTTCCAACACTCACACCAATTAACCTAGCCTCAAAGTAAGCACTGTAAGGATTGTGTTATAGGATGCTAGGGTAACGGATAGAATACATATACAGTACATACCTATATAAGTTTATTTATATAGAAATACATATTAAACATCCATGACTGGAGTACAAATGCTCGTATTCATCACACAAACATCTGCCCCCACCGGGATTCAAACCCGGGACCTCTCGAGTCGGCGACACCATGGAACCCGGCGTACAAACCACTCGACCACCGAGGTCATCAAACTTTTTGCTCAGTGTAACTTTACTTTTCTGCTAGGGTCCGTCAAATTAAAACTTAGAAGCTAGGTGAGCTGATAGATGTGTCTGGGACTATATTTATAATAAATCAATAATTCGGTTCGCAATCGTTTCCGCAAAAATCTTACCTTTTTCCAGTAACATTGAGAAATGTTATAGCCATTGTCTAATTATCTGCATTTACGCAAAATTCGATATTTTCAGATCACCCTACGACACATACATGTATTTATGTATATGTTATTTCCGCTGTTTCACACGAGAAGCTCGATGAGCGAGTGATTAGGGTGTTGGGTCTACAAGTTTCGCAATGGCTGGCAATAGGATGGGTGACCAAAAGTTTGATACCTCTCACTCCTTGATGCTAAGGAAGGCACAATACTGCATCTGTTATCGTTAGCACCTCCGATACAAGAGGACGACCCTTTTTTTTTAATACGCAGGCAAAAAATCTTTTTACAGACGACGGCGCCTTTAAGAGGCACACCGCCGAACGGACTTCACACCTGGCTCCCGCAAGCCTTACGGACCCCCACAGTGGCTGCTCACTTAGGACCCCGTAACTCTTACGGGCGCTTTACGGTATAATATCCGCTTAAAAACCCTGCAAATACCTTCAACGCTGCTCCATGCGAAGCCGCGGGGTCCCCGTTAGGGATTCTTCCGCGACTCCGCACCCAGTAGCTTCCCAGCATCGCCGGGGCCTCACGGCAGGGGTCTCCCGAGGTATTGCGGGGACCCCGCAGACGTGCGCAGGAAGGCCCGCGCGTGGGGGCTAAGTACGCGGCCTAGTGCCCACCGTACCGCCCCCCGTCCGCTGCGGAGGGCCACTCGGGGATACCCGTTTGGCTCCCTCCGCCACCCCCCCTTTACAGGACAGAACTGCAATAGGGAGGGCCGCCGTTCCCGTAGGAGTCGGACGAGGAGCGTAGTTCTTCCCGGGCGGGCCTCCGATACAAGAGGACGACCCTGCTTCCAAGGAATGAGCGTCATTCCGTCAGGTCTCTTGCCATCGTCTCGGAAGATGATACTTTTTCCTAAATTTTATTTACTTTACTACGTAATGTCTCTACTTAGCCCGATGCTTGACTAGTAGACAATGCCGTGTGCATAGTTGACATTACCAACTTGATTCAATTCAATATCCTTTATTCAGTCTAGGCTGTTACAAGCACTTGTGAATGTCGAAAAGCTACACCATCGGTTCGCAAATCTACGGCGGGAAACCTTGTACTGAGAAGAACCGGCAAGAAATTCAGCAAGGGCTGTTTTTTCTCCCTGTATTATATACAGAGTCGTCAAATTGAAAAATGACTTCAATATGAGGTAACTCATAAAGTCACTTTCCATTACAAATGATTACTAATATTACCCATAGTGCCCAGTTCACATTATTGCAGTCCAGTAATTTAGCTAATTAATCCAGTCCAGTAATCTAGAAAACCATTCTGGGTTAACCTTAGATGACCCTAAAGTGGGCGAAACATTAAAAAATCGGTATACACCACTCTACCAAGAAAATAATTGAATGCGCGGGAAAAAGATGGTCGGAAAAGAGTTTAAAAGTTTTCATCTATCCTATTTAGTAAAAACTCTATTTTATTTACTGTTTTCTTTAAGAACACTTATATTAATCGTTGTGAGTTAAACGGCTGCATTTGCAGTCGTTAGCATCCGCCAAACCGCTTTCGGCCCGCGTGGTGGGTCATGGCCCAATCTCCCTATTCCATCTGTACGGCTTACACCGCACATTACGTGTGAAATGCATGCTCAGCAGTCTCGCGGAACGCGATGCTCCGAATGAATATAACAACATATTTTTCTTAAGTAAATAAATTGTATTTAGTTTTAGTAGCAAAATAACTGTGTTAGAGTCTGTGCGGAAAGAGAATGGGCGTGGCGAAAAACGGAACTAACATTAAGATTTTTATTTGGCAATCAAACCCAGCAATCTGTAAAATGTTGTGAATTCTTGCGGTTTTTTGTATTTAATCATGTCTAAACGGGGTAAAACCTTACAAATACGGTAGAAAAGCACTACAGCGCCCTCCAATCTAAATCCCATTCTCTTTCCGCACAGACTCTACTGTAACCATCTAACTAAGCAATAAAGAAGTGATAATTTCTAACTGGATTTCCCTCAACTACTACACAACTTAGAACTTAACTTTAACTTCATCTTATGATTTAATCAAAGTTGATCCTTCCAACATAAATGAATTAAAATATAACCGTATCAGGAATCGGTGCAACACTATGATCAGGGACGCCCAAAGACGCCATATTCATAACTCTATTGAAAATGAAGATCCTGTAAAAGTTTGGAAATTTCTAAAATCTCTCGGGGTTGGCAAATCTTGTAGCATTAATCCTGTTAACAATCTTGATATCAACCAACTTAATAGTTATTTTTCCAGTTCTCTGCCTCTTGATGGGCGCCGTAAAGCTGAAACTTTACAACGTCTTTCTAATTTGCCAACTCCAGATTCTTCCTTTTTCCTACATCAATTTACTGATTGTGATGTTAAGAGAACCATAAAAACAATCAATTCCAGTGCAGTAGGAAGTGATTCTATTAGTCGAAAAATGATTCTTCCCATCCTCAACATCCTAGCTCCCATTATTACCCATATTCTCAATACTTCAATTTTGACCGGTGTGTTTCCTGCAGCCTGGAAAGACGCTAATGTTATCCCGATTCCTAAAAAATCCAATCCTGCCTCTTTTTCAGAATATCGTCCTATTTCCATTCTTCCCTTCCTTTCCAAGGTCCTGGAAAAACTCGTATATCGCCAACTTATTGTTTTCCTTAACCAGAACCAACTCCTTAACCCATATCAATCTGGCTTTCGTACGGGTCACAGCACATCTACTGCATTAGTTAAAATTGCAGATGATATTCGACATGGTATGGAAGAACGCAAACTTACACTGCTGACATTGCTTGACTTCACCAACGCCTTTAACTCCATTGATTTTGACATCCTTCTTGCTATTCTTCGTTCTCTTAACATATCTCCAATGGTGATTGATTGGTTTCAAAGTTACCTGCTAGGGCGCCGGCAGCGTATACGCATAGAAGAAAACTTCTCTGCGTGGTGCGTTATTGATGCCGGTGTTCCTCAGGGTGGCGTCTTATCTCCTTTACTCTTCTCTATTTTCATAAATTCTATCACACACTCACTTTTCAGTTCCTATCATCTTTACGCCGATGACCTTCAAATATACACACAGGCGCCGTTATCTGACCTTTCAGACGCAATAGCGGTTACAAATTCTGACCTTGCTTTGATTAGTAACTGGAGTAAGTCATTGGGCTTAACTGTTAACCCCGCGAAGACGCAAACTATTTTAATCAGCAGTCCTTATTTCGCTTCCAGGATCAACTATGAACGGCTGCCTCCTGTAACTTTTGATGGGATTGTTATACCCTTCTCCACAACTGTCAAAAACCTTGGTGTGATATTTGATCACTGTTTCTCTTGGAAACCTCAGCTCGAATCTATAAGAAAAAAAATATTTGCCGCATACAACTCACTTAATCGCCTACGTAACTTTTTGCCGACCAGTACTAAAATCACTCTGGCGCATACTCTTTTACTCTCCATTCTGGACTATGCTGATGTATGTTACACTGATCTTTCTGAGGAACTGCTAAGCAAGTTGGAACGTTTGCAGAATATAGCTATCAGATTTATATATAATCTTCGTAAATTTGACCATGTATCACACTTCCGCTCGAAACTCAACTGGCTCCCTATTCGCCGGCGCAGGGACTTACATACTCTTACGCTTCTTTATTCTGTACTTTTCCTACCTACTTCTCCACCTTATCTAAAACAATGCTTCTCTTTTCGATCATCCTCTTCACAATGCATTCTACGCTCCTCTTCTAATCTCACTCTAGAAATACCTTGCCATTCGACTGATTTCCTTTCTTACTCCTACTCTGTGCATTCTGTTCGCTTGTGGAATTCATTACCGGAATCCATACGAAGGGCTCGCACTCTGAACTCGTTCCGTGAGCAAGTTAAGCGTCATTTCCTATCTTTACTTTGAAAGTACCTCTTTCCTTTATTTATTTGTTTATTTTTTATTTTTTTTCATATAAATATGCATCTATATTATTATTACCGTTTTTATTTTATTTTATAATATTGCTCTTACACCCTTCCCCCCTTTTTTTGTTCTTTATACTTATTTAATTTTCCGTCATGGGTTGCCTGGAAGAGATTGCTATTAAGCAATAAGGCCGCCCATTGTGTAATGTCTCTCTGTCAGTGTAATCTTACTGTTATGTCCATTGTGGTGTTATACAATAAAGAATATTATTATTATTATTATTATTATTAATCGTGTACTCTGTTAACGTGGTCAACTAAGCGCTGCATCGTACACCATCTGTAGGGAAGGTCTGTGCCCCAGCAGTGGGGCATTAATAGACTGATGATGATGACGAATTAAACGAGTTTTTCGATCATCCTAAAGTTCACTCCAGGAAAAGCAGGCATAAACTCCTTCTTTCTTTTGCTTATTAAAGGTGGTAGTTCCGCAGCCTTTAACAAAAGTCATACATAAATATGTAAATAAATCATTTATCATTGTATAAAGTACAAAAGCAAACTTTTTTAAAACGAAAATGAGGTTTCTGGTTATTTTTCGATATAAACAATTAGACAATATATTGTTTTAAACTTTCATGGTCACTAACATTATAGTAATATAAGTTATTTACGGGATTGTTACCATGTACCTTGTTTTTAGCGAGTTTCCGATATTTCGGCACTGTTGCAAGCGCCATGATCACGGAGTAACTCTCTCGTGTAATATCGGAAACTCGCTGAAAACAAGGTACATGGTAACAATCCAATTTAAAAAAAAATGGGTGCGTGTACTTATGTAGGCGCGTGAGAAGTTATCCTTCTTTGGCATCGTTTAAAATTAGTTTTTAATTGCATGCAAATAATTAATTACAATAAATTAATAAAAAGTCTGGAAAAGGACACAGTCAATAAAGTTCAGTTTTAATTTGAAAAAATAAATAAATAATCAAAATATTCAATTAAAATCGCTACTGAATATAATTTATTAGAACATATGTGATTTGCACTTGTATGAAACTCAAACACGTATTCCGAATATACAAACTAGAAACATGTGGATAAATATTATAAATATGAATACCTATAACTGTTACTTTATTACAAAAAATAAAGATGTGGTTTTTGGTTCTACTACACCAATGGTGAAGAGATGGCGCTGTAGTCTCCTGAATCGCGCTTTGGTTCCGTTGTTCCAGATTAATAAATACTTTTGATATTATAAATATGAATACCTATAACTGTTACTTAATTACAAAAAAAAAATGGATGCGTGTAACTTATGTACGCGCGTGAGAAGTTATACTTCTTTAGCATCATTAAAAATATTTTTTAATTGCATGCAAATAATTAATAATACTTAATAATTACAATAAAATAATAAAAGGACTGGAAAAGGATAGTTAACACAGTCAATTAAGTTCAGTTTTCATTTGAAAAATTAAATAATTATTCAAAATATTAAATTAAAATCACTACTGAATTTAAGTTATTAGTCCATATGTAATTAGCACTTGTAAGTAACTAAAACACGTTGTGTCTATATAGAAACTAGAAATATGTGGATAAATATTATAAATATGAAAACAGTGATCAGAGGCGACGAGCGTGCCAACATTGTTTTTGACAACGCGATCATCTTATGGATCTCCGTGGATCGTTCAAAGTATCTTTCGAACAGATGTCTAATAATGGTGGATTATTAACCACTAAGTGGTTAATAAAATTAATTGTAACTATATATTTATATTCTAGATGATGTAATGGAAAGTGACTATAGACGTATTTCTGAAGTAATTTTTCAACTTGACGACACTGTATATAACAATACAGGGAGAAAAAAACAGCCCTTGCTGAGTTTCTTGCCGGTTCTTCTCAGTACAAGGTCTCCCGCCGTAGTTTTGCGAACCGATGGCGTAGCTTCTTGACCTTCACAAGTGCTTGTAACAGCCTAGACTGAATAAATGACATTTCATTTCATTTCATTTCATTTCATTTCATTTCATTTCATTTCATTTCATTTCATTTCATTTCATTTCATTTCATTTCATTTCATTTCATTTCATTTCATTTCATTTCATTTCATTTCATTTCATTTCATTTCATTTCATTTCATTTCATTTCATTTCATTTCATTTCATTTCATTTCATTTCATTTCATTTCATTTCATTTCATTTCATTTCATTTCATTTCATTTCATTTCATTTCATTTCATTTCATTTCATTTCATTTCATTTCATTTCATTTCATTTCATTTCATTTCATTTCATTTCATTTCATTTCATTTCATTTCATTTCATTTCATTTCATTTCATTTCATTTCATTTCATTTCATTTCATTTCATTTCATTTCATTTCATTTCATTTCATTTCATTTCATTTCATTTCATTTCATTTCATTTCATTTCATTTCATTTCATTTCATTTCATTTCATTTCATTTCATTTCATTTCATTTCATTTCATTTCATTTCATTTCATTTCATTTCATTTCATTTCATTTCATTTCATTTCATTTCATTTCATTTCATTTCATTTCATTTCATTTCATTTCATTTCATTTCATTTCATTTCATTTCATTTCATTTCATTTCATTTCATTTCATTTCATTTCATTTCATTTCATTTCATTTCATTTCATTTCATTTCATTTCATTTCATTTCATTTCATTTCATTTCATTTCATTTCATTTCATTTCATTTCATTTCATTTCATTTCATTTCATTTCATTTCATTTCATTTCATTTCATTTCATTTCATTTCATTTCATTTCATTTCATTTCATTTCATTTCATTTCATTTCATTTCATTTCATTTCATTTCATTTCATTTCATTTCATTTCATTTCATTTCATTTCATTTCATTTCATTTCATTTCATTTCATTTCATTTCATTTCATTTCATTTCATTTCATTTCATTTCATTTCATTTCATTTCATTTCATTTCATTTCATTTCATTTCATTTCATTTCATTTCATTTCATTTCATTTCATTTCATTTCATTTCATTTCATTTCATTTCATTTCATTTCATTTCATTTCATTTCATTTCATTTCATTTCATTTCATTTCATTTCATTTCATTTCATTTCATTTCATTTCATTTCATTTCATTTCATTTCATTTCATTTCATTTCATTTCATTTCATTTCATTTCATTTCATTTCATTTCATTTCATTTCATTTCATTTCATTTCATTTCATTTCATTTCATTTCATTTCATTTCATTTCATTTCATTTCATTTCATTTCATTTCATTTCATTTCATTTCATTTCATTTCATTTCATTTCATTTCATTTCATTTCATTTCATTTCATTTCATTTCATTTCATTTCATTTCATTTCATTTCATTTCATTTCATTTCATTTCATTTCATTTCATTTCATTTCATTTCATTTCATTTCATTTCATTTCATTTCATTTCATTTCATTTCATTTCATTTCATTTCATTTCATTTCATTTCATTTCATTTCATTTCATTTCATTTCATTTCATTTCATTTCATTTCATTTCATTTCATTTCAATGTCCCGTTCAAATCTGCCCTGTTTGCTTTGTTCAAATCTGCCCCACGGTCACTTGGAAAATAAAATATTACAAATAACTCCATTATGTTACTTTTTTGTGTTACAGTGATGCGCGCGCATCTTAAAATTTCACTCTCATATTTTTTTCATAACGCGGCTAAAGAAGTATAACTTCAAAAAAGAGATGTGGTTTTTGGTTCTACTACACCAATGGTCAAGAGATGGCGCTGTAGTCTCCTGAATCGCGCTTTGGTTCCGTTGTTCCAGATTAATAAATACTTTTGATAGGCCTTCACAATGCAGTCGTTAGCACCCACTAAATAGAGATTCTATTTCTATTTTGTTGGTAGAGTTTCTTAATGTGCGGTAAACACAAAAGTAACGCATGAAGTTGGTGGCTAAAGCGACCAACTTCATGCGTTTCTTTTGTGTCGCTAAAGCGACCAACTTCATGCTGTTAAAATTTTGTGTTACAGTGATGCGCGCGCATCTTAAAATTTCACTCTCATCATTTTTTCATAACGCGCCTAAAGAAGTATAACTTCAAAAAAAAATTAAGGTCAAAGTCCATTGAACAAGCTGTCGTAAGCAACCACAGATTACTTCTGTAATCATAAGCAGTTTTCTGGCATAGATATTGTGATGTATTCTGACTGTTCTAACCTATAGTGTGATTTCTTTTCTATTTGTATTTATGAGGTAATTAATTTGTACATATATTATATTTATTTTTAATAATGTTTTCTGTGATGTCACTGCTCTGGGTATGGCAGAATACCAGTGCAGCAGGTATTTTACCTGTTGTGTATGCTGAGCCATATCCAGTGTTGGCATCACATAAAATACACATTCTGTAGCTGTTTTTTATTGTTTGTTGATTTTTACTTGTTCGTTTCGTTTTACTATAAGTTTAATGTATTTTTGTATTTTATGTATATGTTATGTGCTGTCAACAATAAAAACAGTTTTCTTTCTTTCTTTCTTTCAATGCCGTAAATAACTTATCTCTTATCTATTAGACAAGTCCGTCCGTCCGCCCGTCTGTGGTGCTGTTTCAGCGGCCAAACCGTAAGAGATAGATAAAGAGAATGTTTAAGTTATAAGTTAAGAATAGTCTGATAAGACTACAAACCGGATTTGAGTAACGTAGTACATCCGGTTTTCGAGAAATCACGAATTTCAAACGAAACCACACAAAATCTCCGAAGTTCTAAATTAATTAAATACATTTTTTTTTTAAAATCAGGTTTTGGTGAACATTTGGTTCACTGGTTTGCTAGTATTACTATAATTAGACAATGGTCATTAAATAACAGGCTCAAATATTTTTTCATTTTGTTGACTTGTGTTATTAATTTTATTATGAATGGACACCATTGTATGATTATTGATTATTGGAATCTTGTGAGAAAACAGATTTTGAACATTGGACATCTATTTTGTACATTTTGATGGATAATTTTATATTTTTTTTGACATTGTATAATATTGATTATAAAATGATCTTGGCATGATACTGATAAGCTTAATACATTTTACAAGTACTATAAATTTTAATTTGATTTAAAAACTGTTGCATGCTGTTTAACAGTAAAATATGTGAGGCATGAGAATAATCAAACACCTTTTATACCATATTTTTATGCAATAAATTATATTATTATTATACTCTCATTTATTTCATTTCACAAGTTAGGTTTTTTATAAAATAGATATAAAAGTAAAATGCAAAAACGTAAATACAAAAATAAATATAGTATAAAAAACCTAACCTAGAAGGCCACCAGCAGCGGAGCGAGGCCCAAGCTACCGGTGGTTAGGGCCGCAGAGAAAGAAACCGCCTGACGATGCGCGCCGTGTCCAGGAGTACTGCCTTTTGCATCTGCCCCTTGACCCAACCATCTAGCGAGAGGCTCTTTAGATGTTGGTCGAGACTCTTCGCCATGAGACCGTTTACACTAAAAATTCAATTAATTAATTTAATTAATTTTACCGTTTCAATTATTATTATTTCGCTGCACAGCTGCTGTTAAATTGACACTTTTTAAAGCATACTGTCAAAATTTTTATGCATGCAGCCTATGGACCAACTTTACTAAAAGTGCCTACAATGCCCTTAGAGTTATGTATAATGACATATTCAGGGCTCTGTTTCGACTTCCACGCTACTGTAGTGCATCTGGCATGTTTGCGGACGCAAGCACTGACGACTTTTATGCTATTATGCGTAAAAAAGTCACGTCACTGGTGCATCGGTTGCGGGGAGGTTGTAACAGAGTCCTGAGTATGTTAACAAATAGAATGGACTCCCCTCTGCTCGGTCAGTTCATCAAACTACGTTTGGTGACCAGGCCGAGGGGAGGGTGCAGTAAAATTAGTAAATTTTTAATTATTTTAATTTTAAAATTGTTTATTTATTTTAATTATTTCTATATAATGTTAATGATTTAATGATATTTATATGTGTTATAATAATGATTGAAATTGTAATGAAATACTAACATGGGGTAAGAAAAATTTGTTACAAACATATATGAGACCATGTCTTGAAATAAAAGATTTTTATTTTTATTTATTTTATTTTGTTATTATTATTATAGAAAACAAATGAACGAATACCAAAGAAAAAAGGAAAAGTGAGGCATTACTATAAAATTGCGCGCTTTACCCACAAGAATACATTTTTATAGCGGCATGGTGTAGCCCGTGAAGATGTTCGACGAGATTAGCCACTGTCTACCCTATTGGGTCGCCTTAAGGTCGTCATTTGGCACTTACCCGGAATAACATTTGCGAATGGTCGTCACGTCTACACGGGCAATTCCCGCTTTAATACGAAGTGTAGTGTATGAGTTAGGAGTAGTCATAGTCGGTTAAAGCCCGTGATTACACTGTATGTGGAAAATATTGATTCGTGTTACATAGTTACCCAATAATATAAATAAACTTGTTAGTACCTACTAAGGGAAGATTATGAACAAGTGACACGCGAATGAAGTCGCATTCAAAGTTTGGTTTAAATGTACCTTCCTCATTCCGTCATTTGACGACTTCCGTGGCCGAGTGGTTTGTACGCCGGGTTTCATGGTGTCGCCGACTCGAGAGGTGCTGGGTTCAAATCCCTGTGGGGGCAGATGTTTGTGTGATGAATACGAGCATTTGTACTCCAGTCATGGATGTTTAATATGTATTTTCTATATAAATATACTTATATATGGACAGAATATGTATTCTATCCGTTACCCTAGTATCCAATAACACAAGCCTTATAGTGCTTACTTTGGGGCTAGGTTAATTGGTGTGAGTGTTGGAAATATTTATTCATTCATATTATTACTATCCAACGTTTTCTCATCTTAAGAAATATATTAAGTAAATATTTCCAACATTGACACCAATTAGCCAAGCCCCAAAGTTAGCACTATAAGGCTTGTGTTACGGATACTGGGGTAACGGATAGAATACATATACTGTACATATATAAGTATATTTATACACAAATATATTTAAATATCCATGACTGGAGTAAAAATATTCGAAAGTAATCACGCAAACATCTGCCCCCACCGAGATTCGAAGCCGGGACCTCTCGAGAAGGCGACACATTGTAACCCGGCGTATAAACCACTCGGCCACGGTGTTCGTCAAATCGGCGGGACCACCGGCTAATAACATTCCTAAATAGTTGTTCTGCCACTTTATTATCAACTGCGTGTCGATACGGATGCGTAGATTCCAGGGTTCTAGTTACAGGCCATTCTAGGGTCCGCCGTCACCCTCCCAGAGCACCGCCATATAATTTTATTCCAACTTTCTCCACTAAATATTCATCATACGCACTCAGCCACCGCCCGTCACCTCCGCGTCGGTCGGCGACTACAAACAACTCGTCGAAAACGGGTCAGCATAAGTTTTCCCACAACGTCTTTATTTAAAATGATGGAGGCATCACGAATTCATATATACAAACACTGATGGAGTACAAATATTCGAATTAATCACACAAACCCCCACCGGGATTCGAACCCGGGACCTCTCAAGTAGGCGACAACTTAAAACCCGCCGTATAAACCACTCGCCCACGGTGTTCGTCAAATCGGCGGGACCACCGGCTAATAACATTCCTAAATAGTTGTCCTGCCACTTTATTATCAACTGCGTGTCGATACGGATGCGTAGATTCCCGGGTTCTAGTTACAGGCCATTCTAGGGTCCGCCGTCACCCTCCCAGAGCACCGCCATATAATTTTATTCCAACTTTCTCCACTAAATATTCATCATACGCACTCAGCCACCGCCCCGTCACCTCCGCGTCGGTCGGCGACTACAAACAACTCGTCGAAAACGGGTCAGCATAAGTTTTCCCACAACGTCTTTATTTAAAATGATGGAGGCATCACGAATTCATTCTGAGAAATTTCTTTTTTGCTATTTCGTATTCAAATTTTATTAGGACGTGATAAAGCGGAATTATTTTATCTTGATGAACGATTTAACTTGAAAAATTTCTGGTTTAGAGATTTAAACAGGCTGAATGAATGACAAGGCAATTAATATTTCTCTTAGTTTTAGATTTGAATGTTCGGAGCCCCTTTCTGATACAAGTTGTTATTTTTCTTTGGATTTTTAAATGAAATTTGAAAATGTATGTTGCTGCCAATTGTGTAGTGCTACTGACGCCTTAGTATCGATTTCATTATTTAATTAGTAAGTATTATATTTTTCAATGAAAATCCTGATTTCATGTAAATATTGTCACAAACGCTCTCGAAACGTAACCGCGAAAGTGCTAGAGATCGAATTTGCCAGATCACCGCGAGTCGCGATAGAGGTCGAGTAAGGCGGCTCATTCTAAAATGAGCCTTATGCAGTGCGGCGTAAGGGTAAAAGTGCAACGACATCTGCACTTGTTTACAAGTAATGCGTGTTACCTGTGTAGGTATAAGTAGGTATTTCGTACTCGCGGGTGCTAGGTAATTCTCAATTTAACAGGTACTTTCTAGAATGCGTCGATAGGCGTATATAAGCGCGATTGGCGCCGCGCAGAGACAGTTGAGTTTCAACAGCGATTTCGGAGCGAATCCAAAGGCGATCAAAGTGCAACAAAAGTGTTCAAGTGAGATTGTTTAGAGACTTGTATAGTGAAATACAGTATTTAGTGAGTGTTTTGTAATTAACATTGTGTGTTAATTGTGTGAACTGTGTGGTGAATAAAGAACTGTCAAGCGTGAACTGGCATATAATTTCGAACCCCATTCCGACACGTAACAATATGTTTGCGGAGCGCTGCTCGCATCATTGGGGATGAAGAGGCAACTAGCAAACTCGAGTCTCTTCAATTACGCCGCAATGCGGCATCTTTAAGCGCATTCTACCGACTATACGGCGAGTGTCCCCAGGAGTAATTCTCCCTTATCCCTCCATCACCTTTTGTTCAGAAGACCACGCGCGCTGGCCTACGTTGTCACCCCCTTACTGTGGCCCCTATTCCTACACAAACAAATAAATTTGGTGACTCATGTCTTTGTCGTACTATTCGCAAGTGGAATTCTTTGCCCGCGCACGTGTTCCCCCCGTCCTAAAATCTGGGGTCCTTTAAGAGAGGCGTGAAGAAGCATTTTTGCAGGTCGGTAAGGTGAGGACGGTCGGTGTGGCAGTTTATAACTGCTGTACCAGCTTTCTTCGTTTTTGGACTTTATCACCACTTAACATTAGGTAACGTAGAGTCATTTGCCTACCTGGCTATAAAAAAATATATTACAAAATTGATTTGAAACAGTGCATTATCCTATTAGAATATGCAACAATTCTGACACAAATTAATAGTTAGTCATCAGTTACCAAACAACTTCTTCTTGTTTGAATTTATGGTAACACTTTCAGTATACATATCCGAATAAATATTTATCCAACTTTCCCAATCATAAAAGTTAAATCAGTCATAAACACTATTACGCAACGGCAACTCAGAAAATCTGTCAACGATTTTCCTCAAAGATTACCGCTACCTCGCGGCCGGCGGCGTAGCGTGGCGTCGTTGCTCGTAGCCGCGGCGCAGGGTCGTAGCAGCCACACTGTGCGTGGGCGTGCTACGACGCGGCGTAGTACTACGGGCAGTGACGTCACCACAGCTGATCCTGTCGGTCGGCGGTGCAACTGGTTGTACGTACAGCTGACGAAAACTTTCTTTGTTAATAAACATGAACATTTGGTAGAAAAACGCAATAGTGTGATAGACATTATTTTTTTATATTACGGCCCTCTTGCACTATAGGACTAAATTCAGATTTCCTAACCTAACCTAACCTAATCACACTTAAGTCTTGCACTAATGCCATTTCTATTAGACTTAAAACAATTGACAAAGATGGAATGATTAGGTAATTATAATATTTATTATTTTAAAGCATGTAACTGCTTGATGTTTAAATCTAAAGAAAATACTATAATTGCTATTTCTTCTTTCAAATGTTTAATGCTTGTAAAAGTATTCATTTGACATTGTGGGTTACCTATAATGCGAAGAGATGGCGCTGCCTTGCAGCTTTAGAATAGCTAGAAGAATTTCGACGCGGTCCGTGAGGGCCGCGGTAGCATAATTGGTCAGTGCATTCGCCCGGATTGCGTAGGGTGCGGGTTCGAGTCCCGTCTACTGCCTGGTCCCCGTGGAATTTTTTCAAGTTATATTTTCTTTATGATTAGGTAAGTTTTAATTTGAATTCAGAGCTGTGTAACAAGTGGGCCTCAGAATATTCAATACCTTATTGAGACAAATAAACATAAATGAGGTACCTATAATATTAGCACGAAACAACACCGTCTACATAGTGGTATACCGTGTTCCCATCTGTAGGACAAACCGGTAGGACCACGGACCCTTAATACTTTAATAATGGCAGTGAGATCTCACGGAATTCAGCAGTACCGAGAAAGGACACTTACCTCGAAATAAGATATTTCGAGCTTAAACTAGAATATTAATATATTTATGTAATAACTTAAGCAACTGTTCTAAGTGCCTTCTGAAGTAGTGATAATAAACCCACCTTTGACATTCTCCGACGTTCCATGATCATAGAGCGCAGGTGCTAACTACTGCCCCTTCGAGCTTACCAGGTTACATGAAGGGGAGCTAACCAAACAACAAAAAAAAAACTAAATTTAATTTTACCATTTTGTCAGCATGATTGACATAGGCCGTATACAGAAAGAAAGCCGAAAGCCGATCGGCGCCGATCCTTACTACATAAAGGAAGCCGATTAAAGCAGATCAAGCAAAAAGTCGGACTCATCGGACGATGATTTGGTTTTGTTAGAAAATGTGTATTTAAAAATGCGAAAAAAAAAGCTATACATCCTATAAATAGAGAAAGGAAACGTTTCGGAGAATACCATCATTTATTTGTAAAAAAAAATGAAATTTGATGATCAAAGATTTTATACATATACAAGAATGACTCAAGAAACATTTTATTACATTTTGGATTTAGTGAAAAACTGTTTGATGAAAAATTGGTGCAATTGGCATAAACAACCAATCCTTCCAGAAGAAAGACTTGTTGTCACCATTCGGTAAGTACGAAACAAATAATTTTAGCGCTTAGTTAATAAAAGATAATTAGATTTATAAAGTGATTATAACTAAGATTGATTTAATCTAATTCAAATACAAATTATTTATTATTCGGACAACAAAGATCATAATGACCAGCTGACCAGCGCGTGTCGGCGCTTATCGGCGCTGATCGGCGCCGATCGGCTTTCGGCTTTCTTTCTGTATACGGCCATACATATCTCCACAAAATATGGCTCTTTAGTGCTAACAGTCTCCAAGCAAAACCGGGGACGGATAGACAGTCGGACATGACGAACATATAAGGGTTCCTTAGCAGGACTAGGGACCCCTAAATAGGACCGTCGGTCATCGGACCGACCGCGGAAACGTAGTACGTAATCAAAATTGTGTCACAACATCATACGTTGTCACCGGCGTGTAAGAGATAACGACATTCCTCCATTTATTTCGTGGCGTTCCCATCGCTTACAATGGCGTCTGACGGCTGAGCGATACGCTTATATTAACGGAAGCTTCCAATGCGTTTTTAAGCAAATTTATTGGCGTCTACATACATATATTCGCACATGTGCCTTGAGGTTGATAGAGCTTAAAAAGAAAAAAAATATCCTTTTTTTATAGATAGGTCCGACATATCAAATCAGAAATCAGAAATCAATATATCTTTATTCAAATTGGATGTATAGTACAACACTTTTGAATCGACCAAACGTTTTTTTTCCCTACCACTCGTTATTGGACATATTTTTTAGCTGCGGTGAAAAACGAACGAAAAAAACTCCACAACATTAAAAGCATAATGTAACAACATTTACAAATCATCATGTTGTTACAACGTCAATACAATCATGATTTATTTAATATAGAAAACTTGTTGGAATGATTGGAACAGTTCAAACCCAAGCATTTTTGTCTGTAATATAATCAGACACTTAGTAATAAGTGCTTTTTTTATACTATCTTTGAATTTATTGATGCTTATCTTTTGGATCTTAACTTTGGATGAACTCTATGACTCCAGGATTGTGCAGTCCAGTCGCGAAGATAGCTGGTACAGCAGTTCTACCAGCCACTCCATCCATCCTCACCTTGCCAGCCTGCATGATGCTTCTTCGACGACCTCCGTGACCGAGTGGTTTTTACGCCGGGTTTCATGGTGTCGCCGACTCGAGAGGTCCCAGGTTCGAATCCCGTTGGGGGCAGATGTTTGTGTGATGAAAACGAGCATTTGTACTCCAGTCAAGGATGTTTAAAATGTATTTCTATATAAATATACTCATATATGTACAGTATATGTATTCTATCCGTTACCCTAGCGTCCCATAACACAAGCCTTATAGTGCTTACTTTGGGGCTAGGCTAATTGGTGTGAATGTTGGAAATATTTTTTAGATTTTAATTTTTTATTTCTTCACGCCTCTCTTAAAGGATTTTAAGAAGGAGGGAACACGTGAGCGGGCAGCGCATTCCATTTACGGATAGTGCGACAAAGAAATAAGTCATTTCTCTGGACGCGTTAGAACTGTGGCCACAGTTAGACGGCGACCACGTAGGCCAGCGCGCGTGGTCCTCTGAAGGAAAAGGGAAGAAAAACAGGATATTTCTTCGTAAACATTATTGTCTGTACATATTTATCAAATGCTTTTGTAAAATGTTCATTATATGTTTAAATTCTAGGGTGAATGTCAGTACTGAACCTCTACTAATTTCAGACGTTCATGGTTTATTTTTTTATTTTTATTCGACTACCCCCGTTTTGTAACAGGACTTTTTCCTTTCTTTTTGTTTTGGTTTCTATTTGTTCTAGATTTCTCCCTCACTGGGTGCTCATTTTTTGCACAACATTATATCTTTATATATATAATTCTTCTGTGAGTGTGTATGTCACTGAATTTCTCTTAAACGACTGGACCGATTTTGATGAAATTTTTTGTGTGTGTTCAAGGGGATCTGAGAATGGTTTACATTCACAATTTTGTCCGCTGGACAATATTTTTTTAATAAATTTTTTTTATGGCGGTACGAAGTTCGCTGGGTCAGCTAGTATATTTATATATATAATTCTTCTGTGAGTGTGTATGTCACTGAACTTCTCTTAAACGACTGGACCGATTTTGATGAAATTTTTTGTGTGTGTTCAAGGGGATCTGAGAATGGTTTAGATTCATAATTTTGTCCGCTGGACAACCCCTATTTTTTTAGGGCGGTACGAAGTTCGCTGGGTCAGCTAGTATATATATATATATATTTTACATACATTTTGACGTTCATGGTTACTACATAGGGACCGTTACTAGGACCATAACGATTGTCAATATGTCAATAATGTCACAGGACAATCGTCGCAAGATAATTTTATTAAAAGACGTCAATATGAAGTGAATGCCTTTAATGCTCTGGCACATAATGGTAAATATTGTTCTTAAAACAATTAGTGGGGCAACTGTATAAGCAGTTTATAGGGCATCGATTCGGATTGCCAACTTGATAAAATATAATTTAAATGGCTTGTACCGTTATATTAATATTACTCAATAGCTACAGCTCATCATTATCATCAGCCTATTAATGTCCCCAATGCTGGGGCACAGGCCTTCCCTATGGATGGAAGGCCTGTGCCCCAGCACGGAGGAACTCGAATTTTTGGTCACCCATCCAATAATCGACCACTGCGAAAGTTGCTTAACTTCAACAATCGCAGCCGAACGCGCTAACCACCTGCACAATCGAGCTCCTCAAGCTACAGCTCACTGACTCCAATTAAAACACTGGGTGGAATGCATGTATTTGGAGATGAATGGGTGACATTTGTATAGAGAATGTTTATTCGTCAATTATTTACAGGATATTTAAAACATTATTTAGTTTTAGTGCATTCAAAAACGTCTATAATATTAAATTAAAAGATATTCAAAAGGGTATTTGACAGTATTAAAAATAAAGTGCCAATTGTTAGCATCAGTGTTTAGAATGAATATTGGCAGGGGTTTTTACTATTATTATACGCGACCCAAAACGCTTGGAATAACGCGAGATCGTTTTCTAAAACTTATCAAATACCCTATTCGCTAAAATATTTATTGTTGTGCATAATTTCATCAACTTTACAAATATTATGCACACCATATTAAAACAACACACCATTTCACCTTTTTGCTCTGATATCACTAACAAAAGACGGAAAGATATAGTCTGCATCTCTACACATGATTCAAAATACATCTTTTCACATAGATTCTCTACTTTCCTAAGTCCTTTCTTATATAATAAGTTAAATAGAGTATTAGGTATTTATACATTAAACTATTTTAACTGTAGACTGTAGTATCTAATTATTTGCACAGCCTGACATACGAGCAGACCGAAGAATTACTTCTTATTTGTAAATAAATGAACGTAACTCCATAATTTACATTTACCAACATTTATATAATGATTACTTTAAGTTCTGTTTTAATTAATTTGTTAATTTATTAATCATTCAATGTATTATTTAGATCATAAAAGCCTGAAATACAGGTACAATTTTAACTGTAACCTAGTTCAGGCATCCATTATTTTGTATTTTATATTGTTATTAGTATTTTTATGCAATGTATGACCTTATTTGAATAAAGATATATTTATTATTATTATTATATTATATTTCTCGGAGCCGATAGTGACAACTTGAAAAAAATATTAAGAGACATGATGATTTCAGAAAGCATTAAAGGAACCCCATTCTTCTGGCAATCTTTCACTACCAAAACACAATACTACATGACATTGTTATTTCGGGGCAATCTCCTTTACGATAATAGAGGATACTTGGCCTCGCGCTCCGATTTGTGGGGAAAATCCGTGTGTACTTAGGGTTACCAGATGAAAAATCAAAAATCCGGAGAAAAGGCTTGATTTCCATTGAAAAATCCTGAGATTTTTTAGTTTAAGAATTTTCTCTCAAACGTACTTAACAATTGAGAAAAGTCGTAATATTATTGTTAATGTACATGCTGCTTATACTTTTCATCATCATCATCATCAGCCTATTATTGTCCCCACTGCTGGGGCACAGGCCTTCCCTATGAATGGAATAGGGAGATTGGGCCATGACCCACCACGCAGGCCCAGAGCGGATTGGTGGGTGTTAACGACTGCAGATGCAGCCGGGACCAACGGCTTAGCGTGCCTTCCGAAGTACGGAGGAGCTCGAGATATTAAATTTTTGGTCACCCATCCAATGACCGACCACGGCGAAAGTTGCTTAACTTCAACGATCGCAGCCGAACGCGCTAACCACTTGCGCCATCGAGCTCCCCGAGGCTAATGCTTGGCTAAGGCTTGATTTCCATTGAAAAATCCTGAGATTTTTAGTTTAAGAATTTTCTCTCAAACGTACTTAACAATTGAGAAAAGTCGTAATATTATTGTTAATGTACATACATGCTGCTTATACTTTTAATTCAATATAATTTGAAGAGCTTAACAAGTGGGGCATTTTATAAATTTTAATCCATAATAAAAGAAAAAATCTTACTTAAAAATAATATACTTGGATAAATAAGCTGATTTTAACTGTGCAATTATTATCAAAGGAAGATTATTTTTAGTTTGTTTAAGTTTTTATTAAAGAGAGCTTTAAAACGTTAGCTGTATTTTATTGAAAATTCAAAAAATCCTGCGATTTCGAGAGATTTTCAAAATCCAGCCGCAATCCTGAGAAGAGTCCAAAAATCCTGAAAACTTGGGACAAATCCTGAGATATGGTAACCCTATGTGTACTGTGCCCAACCGCTCATGTTGCTATGGTAATGTTTATACTGTTGTAATGATGTATATCTACTTGCCTCTTATTGGCCGCTTCTTTGATGTTAGGATAGAAGCTTTGGCCTTGTATTTTTAACCGACTTCAAACAGGAGGAGTTTCTCAAATCGTCAGTATATTTTTGAAGTGAAAACTTCTTTAGCGGCGTTGTACACTTTTTCTTGTATAGGTAAAAAATGTTAAACTCGCGTCAGGTTAAACACGTGACATTGACTCTCTCGTAAAATTGGAAAGGTTGTTGACTCTCAATCTATTGGACGCTTTAGCGACCAACTTCATGCTGTTACTTTTGTGTTTACCGCACATTAAGAAGATCTACCAACAAAATAGAAATAGAATCTCTATTTAGTGGGTGCTAACGACTGCATTGTGAAGGCCTATCTAAAGTATTTATTAATCTGGAACAACGGAACCAAAGCGCGATTCAGGAGACTACAGCGCCATCTCTTGACCATTGGTGTAGTAGAACCAAAAACCACATCTTTATTTTTTGTAATAAAGTAACAGTTATAGGTATTCATATTTATAATATCAAAAGTATTCATTAATCTGGAACAACGGAACCAAAGCGCGATTCAGGAGACTACAGCGCCATCTCTTGACCATTGGTGTAGTAGAACCAAAAACCACATCTTTATTTTTTGTAATAAAGTAACAGTTATAGGTATTCATATTTATAATATTTATCCACATGTTTCTAGTTTGTATATTCGGAATACGTGTTTGAGTTTCATACAAGTGCAAATCACATATGTTCTAATAAATTATATTCAGTAGCGATTTTAATTGAATATTTTGATTATTTATTTATTTTTTCAAATTAAAACTGAACTTTATTGACTGTGTCCATTTCCAGACTTTTTATTAATTTATTGTAATTAATTATTTGCATGCAATTAAAAACTAATTTTAAACGATGCAAAAGAAGGATAACTTCTCACGCGCCTACATAAGTACACGAACCCATTTTTTATTTATTTTTTCAAATTAAAACTGAACTTTATTGACTGTGGCCTTTTCCAGACTTTTTATTAATTTATTGTAATTAATTATTTGCGTGCAATTAAAAACTAATTTTAAACGATGCCAAAGAAGGATAACTTCTCACGCGCCTACATAAGTACACGCACCCATTTTTTTACAATAGATGTCGCTAGGTGCGCTTAAATGTGATTCATGTAAGTTGATTTCTTTACAATAGATGTCGCTAAGTGCGCTTAAACGTGATTCATGTAAGTTGATTTTTCAGAGAGACAAACTTTTTTAATGTAATATAAATTGTCATGTTTGTGTCCGATAGCGCAATAAATAAATATTGTATTCTACCACATACATGATAGTACTTTTATACTGATAATTAAAGCAATTCGTGCAAAATTATTCCCTAACCATTCCATAATATCAAAAATGCACAACGTTAATATTCAAGTTTTCACTATTGCCGGCACTCCTGGAGTGCAACAGTTCACAAACAGCGAGTACTTTTCTCAATGCACCAACAGAGGGAGCTAGGAGCACCGTATCGTCGGCATAACTTAAGTTGTTTGCACACAAGCCATCTACGAAACAACTCACATGCATGCTGCTGAGTCTTCCGATCAGTGCATCCACGTACAGACTAAAAAGCAGAGGAGAGCTCAATCCACCCTGCCTCATCCCACTCGTCAATCTATACGCTCTGTCATCTATATTAATGAACTTAATTAAATCAGCACAACCGAATTTGAATTGTTATAAACAAACCCAGATCTAAAACGTTCAGTACAATATTGTATTGGTGTGAACGAAAGATATTTGCATTTCTTTTTTGTCAAAACTGCCATTCAATAAGTGTATGCAACCTTTTCACCATGTCCGAGTGTAAACAGTTGCTTACAATACTTGAAAGTCAATTATTGCTCCTTATTAATTGTATATCCAATTATTGCTCTTGTACAAGGAAATTGCATCATGTACATGGATGGCGCTTAAAGAATTTGAATAGCTTAATAGTCGCAGATTAAAGAGACCTGTGTAACTCAGACCATAAGGTACCATTACCCGTGGAACATCTACATTTATTAGGCGCTTTGCAGACGACGGGGCGGGGCGGGCTTTTTGACGCAATAAAAACCGCGTCTGCCCGTCGGTGTCTGCGGCTGCCCTCGCCGCGTACACAAAGCACACGACGGGCAGAGGCAGTCAGTTCAGGACGTTCGTTCTAGTGAATAGTCCATCACTAAATAGCGCGTGGCGCGGACTGAGCTGACCGCCCCGCGCCGCCGTCTGCGTTACTGCATATAAACTGGTTTGTATGATCCACGGCGGCCACTGCCCGCCGGGTACCTGCGGCGCGGTCTTTTTGCCCTCTGTGTGCATTTGTAGTATAGGATTAACTTTGTGCTATCATTCGCGGCGAAATTGACCGGCCCGCCCCGGCCCGTCGTCTGCAAAGCGCCTTACGCTACACTGAACGCAGGTTTATTTAACATAATAACGGCTTCTAAATACTTTCAATGATGGTTTAGGCCTTTTTGGATGTCAGTGCTCTTTCTATATTAGATTTGTTGAAAATATGTGCTACCTAGGTACTAATACTTATTACGTTACGTAAATTTTACTTTAAGTCCGTCACAGACGTAGCTATAATACATATTAATATATCGAAATCACTACATAGTATAAAACAAAGTCGCTTTCTCTGTCCCTATGTCCCTTTGTATGCTTAAATCTTTGAAACTACGCAACGGATTTTGATGCGGTTTTTTTTAATAGATAGAGTGATTCACGAGGAAGGTTTATATGTATAATAACATCCATTAAATAGTGGAGAAGTACTGTTATTTTTGAGGTTTCTAATGTGATGTCGTAAATAATTACATTTTTTCCGCTTACATTGCAAACGCAGGCTGAACCCTACGTGTTTTATCAAAATAATGTACTAAGTATTGTACACATTGAAAAGGTCTACAGAAAAGTCCGTGATGGTCTATCTCTTATGAATAACCCACAATAACTTTTTTTTGTTTTTTTGGCTTGGCGGCACGTGCCTATTGTAATTAGGTATTAGAAGAATGTCATTGTGTATAATACAAGCCTGACAACAAAAACTATAGTCTACACTACAGCTCTACACCGAAGCGAAGCGAGGGCGGGCCACTAGTATATATTATACTACAGCAAACTACCACAGACGGGAGCTATACCATAATATATATATTCTTATATTTTTTGGCAAGCGTTCGGTAAGAAATGGAACATTCCGTGACATAAAAATATATCAAAATATAGATATTAATATGCCAAAATATACAGATATATCTGTTGACATATTTTGGTGACGCCATTGAAATATATATTATAGCTGCATGTGCGGTCACCCGAAAATTTATATTGAAAATATGTTGTAATATGTCTTGCTATGATTCATATCTTATATATAAAATTGTCGTGTCGCGGTGTTTGTGGTTAAACTCCTCCGAAACGGCTTTCCCGATTCTCATGAAATTTTGTGCGCATATTGGGTAGGTCTGAAAATAGGACAACATCTATTTTTCATCCCCCTAAATGTTAAGGGAAATCCACCCCTTATTTTTTTTTTCAATTTTAGATATTTTTTTTTAATTTTTTTATGTTACATCATACACAAATACATACAACCCTAAATTTTCACCCTTCTACCACCAACACCTATTTTTTTATGGCGGTACGAAGTTCGCTGGGACAGCTAGTCAATATATACTAGCAAACCAGTGAACCAAATGTTCACCAAAACCTGATTTTTCGAAAACCGGAAGTGCTACGTTACTCAAATCCGGTTTGTAGTCTTATCAGACTATTCTTAACTTATAACTTAAATATTCTCTTTATCTATCTCTTACGGTTTGGCCGCTGAAACAGCACCACAGACAGACGGACTTGTCTAATAGATAAAAGATTATAGCTACGTCTGTGACGGGCTTTAAGCAAGCATCTCGCGGCGCGAAGGAGCAGAAGCGTTCGGCGAACCATCATTAATAGTGTTTAGGAGCGTTTACGAAATACTTTTTCGCGGGACGACGCGCGGCGCGGGCTCGGCGGCGGCACGGCTCGTCGGCGGCGGGGTGGGGGCGGGGCGCGGGGCGCGGGGCGCGGCCGCCGGCAGACGTACGCCTACGCGCGCCGCCGGGGCACGTGTTCACGCGCGCCTCTCACTCGCAGCTCAGTCACGCCACGCAAGCGGCAGGGCCGCGCGCCCGACGCGCCGCCGCTCCGGACGCGCTCCGACAACATTCACAAAACGGACCTTATTAGTTTATAAATTCGTTTTTGGAATCCGAGTTTTTGACAGTTCTCGGCGACACGGTGAGTTTTCGCTTATCGAGTTTCGATCTGTGATGCTTTTTTGTAGCTGAGAATTTTTCGTCTGTGGTAAGGTTTGGTTGCTTTTTTAATTTTTGCACTTTATTTTCTGTATCGTTTTTTAAAGCTTGTTTTGCTTTTTTTGCATGTTACAACATTTATTTATTACAATTTATATTTTATGTTTTTTGAATATTACTATTTATGATTTCTTATATTAATTACACGCAATCATTGGTCGTCCGTCGAATTAAAATCTAATATAAAATATTTCATAACGTTAAACCTGAAGCAGGTATAAGCGGCTTATATTTAAGTTGTGTTTATGGTACACATATCAGCATATCAGATTTGCCAATTTGCTACAATAGATATTGTACTTTACGGGTATTAGATTAAGGTTGAATTTGATTTAGAAATTCTACAGTTATGGATATATTGATGTATTTTGTTCAAGTTTAGTTTTGGCATGTTTGTAATAGTATAATACAAAAATGATTAAGTGTTTTATTTAATTTTAAAGGCATCAGTTATCTTGTTGTTTTCTGAATAAAGATCGTATTACGAAATTGCTCTAAACCAATATTTAGAATAGATACTAAAAGATAAAAAACGACGGGTGCACTCCGGGAGTGCCGGCAGAAGTGAAAACTTGAATATTAACGTTGTGCATATTTGATATTTTGGAATGGTTAGGGAATAATTTTGCACGAATTGCTTTAATTACCAGTATAAAAGTACTATCATTTATGTGGTAGAATACAATATTTATTTATTGCGCTGTCGTACACAAACATGACAATTTATATTACAATAGAAAGTTTATCTCTCAGAAAAATAAACTTACATGAGTCACATTTAAGCGCACCTAGCGACATCTATTGTTAAAAAAATGCATTTTCTTCGCAATAAAGCTGCCAACTGGACGTCCTAGTTAGAGACTTATTATTATAATACGACAAAATAAAATATTACTATGTTTCGTCCAATATATTGAAAGTCAACAACCTTTCCAATTTAATTGTTTTCGTCTTACGCCACGTGTCCTGACGCGAGTCAAACATTTTTTACCCATACAAGAAAAGTGTACAACGCCGCTAAAGAAGTTTTCACTTCAATAAAAGTTTTGTACACAAAGATATCCAGGCTCAACAATACAAATCGGTTCAACTAATAAGGTCTACAAAAACTTAGTAACAGTTTGTACTAAATTTTTTTAACTTTGCAAATATTTACCGTGGGCCTAGAAGACACAGCCCGCTGTCAGATGGACGCTTAGTAAAGGATCCATCTTTGGGTATTGAACCCCCTACAAATCATCATATTTAAATATAGTAAAATGCATATTAATGGAGTGACGATTTGCGCAAGGTGGCTGGCAGGAGCTGGATGCGAGTAGCCCAAGATCGATCTGAGTGGCGTGCAATTGGAGAGGCCTATGTCCAGCAGTGGACTAAGATAGGCTGTTGATGATGATGATGAAATGGATATTATTAAAACTATATGAAAATGTTATGTTAGGAGATAGAATTCAGTGGCACATTTTTCATCATTTATTTTGTTGACTCACTTGCATTGAATAATCGAAGTATCATTTGATTACTATTCATGGGATCTGAGAATATAATAAGATATGTTAAATTTTTTAGGTTGATTAAGACGTTTATAACAGCTGTTAGAAGCTGGTTTGCTGAGGTGTAATAAAAATAGCTGGATTTCTCAATAATAACATTATCTAAAGAAAATATAACTAGAAAAATTCCACGCGGACCAGGCAGCAGACGGGACTCGAACCCACACCCTTTGCTATCCGGGCGAATGCACTGATCAATTATGCTACCGCGGCCCTGATGGCCGCGTCGAAATTCTTCTAGCCATTCTTAAGCTGCAAGGCAGCGCCATTTCTTTGCATTATAGGTAACCCACAATGTCAAATGAATACTTTTAAGTATTTTAGTATTAAACATTTGAACTAACTACTAAAATAAAATTATAACTATAATTGCTATTTCTTCTTTCAAATATAAAGTTCTAATAACATTATATTAACAAGAGCAAAAAAGTGAAAAGTAAAAACAAACAGAAAATCAAAGAAAATCAGAATTTATAAAAATATGAAAATGACATATAAAACGAAAGAGAGTCTTTAACAACGTTGACTGTGACTCAAATTTCCTCAAACTAATGCGGGTAGAACCGCAGGGCACTTCTAGTCCTTAATAAATAAATAAATATTTTCAACACTCACACCAATTAGTCTAGACGCAAAGTAAGCACTGTAAGGTTTTTCGTACTTTTCGTAGGAGTTTGTTCGTACAGAATAGAACGGCAGATCGGCAAGGTGAGAATGGTGTGGTGGCATATTTTTCTGCCACATCGCGACTGGACTCCACTCATTTTAAATATAAATTTTAGCCGTTACATGATAAAAATATTCTATAATTACTAATCCTATTCTAACAGGTATAAAAGGTTTATTTTTTGTTTTTTGTTTTGAAAATTATTCAATAGAAAACTGGTCAATTATTTTAATCTAAGGGTCAATGCAATTCGGAACTGCAAATAAGGAGTCGCTTACCATTGTAAAATATTACCACATCGAGTAAAACAAGTCGAAAAAAAGCGTTTCCTTTATTTTTTTAAATTTAATTAAAATTTTGTTTTGATAACGGATAAAGTAACACACATCCTTTAAAAGTTGTTGTTATTATTGTTTAAGAGGTACTTAGATCCTTGTGACAGGCAGACAGCGAAAGCATAATAATAGGGTTAAGTATGTCAACGTTTGGTTATGGAACCATTAAATGACTGTGTATGCAAACCCACCCTCATCATGATTGTGCTTTTATGACGCAATCAAAAACTTTTGTAGACCTACGTAAGGTCCACCCGTCGCGTTTGTATGGCTTAAGTAGTACATTAGGTATGACGCGTTTTTCACAAAACGAGATTTCTGCAAAAAGTATGCAAATGAGATAGGTATTTTTTTCATTATAATTATTAATACGCGAAGTGCAAAGGTTTTTGGGGACATTTTACAACGTGATTGATTAGGGTTGCTTCATCAACATCATCATCATCAACAGCCTATCTTAGTCCACTGCTGGACATAGGCCTCTCCAAATGCACGCCACTCAGATCGATCTTGGGCTACTCGCATCCAGCTGACACCTTGCCGCCACCAGATTTAAGGTTTTTAGATTTTTATTCTCATAAAAAATTACAAAATTCACTTACCATTAGAACATAAAATATTTTAAATAACAATTTGGTTCAATACGGAGATACATTGAAGTCGGGGGTAGAACTAAAACAGTGTCAGCTCAATCAGCTCATTGATTACGTTCAGGCATAGATGACTCGGTTAACAAATAAAAAAAGTTTGATCACAGTTATAGCTCCGCGTCGTACTAGAAGTGGCTTAAGTTGCTAGTGTTAGGAGTTTAGTTTGTAAATAATTTATATTTGTTATATTGGTAGTTCAACGACGCTTTTTTGTTTACTAAAACTTAATAGGGAGACACGGAGCGCTAAAGCTATTCATATAACGGAAAATTTTAAAGTTCTTGTAGGATTCTCAAAAAAGTAGCTCTAATGGCGCGATCACATTTATTCGTTAGCCCCGAAAACGAGTGCCAATACAATTCAGGTAAAAGACTGAGTGTAAATGAAGGTAGTCGAGTACGCCTGTATTCGGGTAGATTTGCTTTTGTTTGCCCGTCACCGTCCGCCCGTATTACAGTGTAAATATTGCTTCGGCTGATCGAACTCGTGTAATGTCTTTCGTGTACCCGAAAATGGGCTAGCGACTAAATATAAGTGCGGCATGACGCGGTTGAAATCACGGGCGCGCTAGTTATTTCATCATTATCATCATCATCAACAGCCTATTTAGTCTACTGCTGGACATAGGTTTCTCCAATTGCACGTCACTGAGACTTTAGGCTACTCGCATCCAGCTCCTGCCAGCCACCTTGCACAAATCGTCACTCCTACTTTTGCCTAGACGCGGTCTCCACTCCAGAACTCGTCTCCTCCAACGGTTATCGGTCCTGCGGCAAATATGGCCAGCCCACTGCCACTACAACTTGTTAATCCGGTGGGATATGTCGATAACTCTGATTCTCTGTCGGATCACCTCAATTCTGTTGCGATCCTTCAGTCAGAGAAATGCCGAGCATAGCCCTTTCCATAGCGCGCTGAGCGATATATTATTTACGTTATTTCATATTGACTCGTAATACAAAACTGGTTCTGCCGCGCTCTAACTTCCGTAACCATTCTGACCAACAAAACTAATCAGACTTGGTTGAAGATAGTAACGCATTAGAAATAGATTAAATTAAGAAAAGTACTTAATAATAAATTATTTCAATAAATAAAATTCTAGGTTCATATTTACATTCTATTTACATGTAAAAAACTTAAAAAATATAATATTATAACTAAAATATATTAATAAAAGGAGTCCCTTTAGGCAAGGTTCCGAAGATACTGGCAGCGTTCCCCCTTTGAATAGCTAGACTAATTCTTTGTCCGAAGTAGCTGCCAGCTCTTCGGTCTCCCGTGATGTCGACTAACCTTTTTGCTATTTCCTTAAAAAGCCTTATAGCGCTACGACCCCACGGACCAAGGGTCTCGACACCGAATGGAAAACAATCATTTTCGGAGCATAGACCCCTGTATATGCATAATTTAGCCTTTTCAGCCGCTTCACAAGCCGCACCAGCTCTGTTGTTGGTTCCATGTAGATGGGAAGGGGCCAACGTGTCTAAACAGGTTGCATCCCATACCAGCACCCGGCCCAATTATTATTAATAAAATAAATAATAAACATACTAAATTGCGCTTCACAATCACAAATTACTCTTTGTCAGAGGAAAAAAAAAGTTTGAATTTCTGCCACAAGCGACGGCGACGATGAGTACGATCTTCAAATTAAAGTTCTTACTAATCATGAAAAGAGATTCGGTATCCAACATAGAGCATATGGAATTAATACATAAATATGATATAAATATAGCATATACGATATTGGTGAATGCAAAAATATTCTAGCTATTCGGATTTCAGAAAAAGCTAGATTAGTGACTAAAATTGTTAAAATTGGTATTAAACATAGACTATGACCAAATAATGTGATTATTTAAGGGTGACATCATCAATTTGATAAAAAATAAAATAAAGAAAAAGAACATAGAGCAACACGGCGTACCCGGCCAGGAGGGGAGTAGGCATACACAGCTTTCCCTTCTGTCAGGTTGTACCCGATAGTGCCCGGTACTTGGTTTCCGTATAGCTTAGCTACAGAGTTTTTCAGACTGAGATTTTGGATATTTAAATAAAAGATGTGATATCTTATAGCGCAACTTGTATTCAAAAAATCGCTGTTTCATAATTCGAGGAAGAGGGGTTGGGGACAATATTTTGCGACCAATGGCAGCGTAGATTTTGATATCGCGTCATTTAGCACCATACGGATTGGTGACCGAGCCGAACCTTAACTTGGTGCATTCCGTCTCGCACAGAAATGCCAAACGAGGTTGATTTTTTTGAAAAAGGTGAAAATTTTGTTGAATATAAATATTGTGTTATTGTTTATGTGCGAGCGTCGTAGTTACAGCTTTGTTTTATATGCGTGTACGTTGAACTGCGTTTGAGTGCATAGGTTTCCCCCCGCAAAAAAATACAGAATCATTAGAACACTATTATGTCGCTAAGGCTATCCGTGTTTCTCTATGGTATATGTGGCGGCGACATCTATATGTCCCACATATATATACAATGGATGGAGGAAATCATTACTCACCATCCTCAAGAGATGGCGTTACCTGCACTGCGATCATATGAGTATGGAAGCCTACATCGCGCAAATGAAATTCGGAGGCTAACTCTTCATATATACGATGCTCGACCAAAATCAGTCAGGCCGCGGCCTCAGAGCTAACATCACCCAGCTCGGAGGAAGATCTTACCCTTTGGCCTTCCCACAGTATACAAGAGTTGAACAATCAAAACACCAATCATTCGTTCTTTCACCGAGCACGATTTTTAACGGACGTCAATCATTAATGCCGTACAAAGGTGGAATAAACGAAAATTTCACAGGTACACATGAATTCCGTGAATAGAATGTATATCGATTCCCCGATCCCGTAATGATTTATAATATAGCTTTAAAAGTAAGTACACGTAATATGACGCTTTGTGTATCGTATTTCGAGATTTGATTGATGTATTAATGCTGGGAGCGTTATTATATTTCTTCATAACTTTTGTTTGTGTTACTGATTGATAGCCTGAAAATATTATAAAACGTTTTGATTGATGCTCGCATCATCTATTATTAGCTTATTAGCTCGTAGGTAATTATTGGGTAGTGTGAAAAGAAGCCGTAATATTATGATGCCTCCAAGCCCATAAGCTTAGGCTTTACTACTAGGAGCTTTATTAGGCAGAATCAATGATGTTTGATAGTTATAGATGTACTTCGTACACGCTTTTGATTTGGCATTGCGAAAGTCAGGTATAATGCGATTCAACTAAGAAACGGACCGACTGTGTGCCATATTGTGACGTCATAGCTATCAATCCAAACCAAATAGGTAGAGTGAGCAAAAAAAGTTTCTTAACTTATTTACTAAGATTAAGTGAGAAAAAACCATCAGTTTTTTTGAATAACATTTATTTACTGAGATTAAGAAAAAAATCCAACCGATTTTTAATAATATTTATTCATTAAGACTGTGTAAGAAAAAACCTGAATCAGAATCTAGCTCTTCAATTCCGCTCATCTCTGCATTACCGCCGGAGAAGTTATGAATAGTCACAAAAGAACATGCATCTTTTATGTACACGAAAGTTTTAAATCATGTTCATATTTATTATGAACGCAACTTAAAATGATATTTGGTTGGCGATTTAGTTTATTAACCATTCATAGCCAAAGCTCAATAAATGAAAAAAATAATATCAACAAATATATCAATATATGTTATTGTTTGTTTACAAATGTTTGGTTTTTATTCTAGAATTAGTTGAGTGCTAAAAAAGGAATCCAAGATAGTTTTTGCAAACCGTACTTTTCAAGCGACATTTGACAGATGGAGGTCATTGGCTTTCCTATTCTTATTTGAATCGCACTATAATTGCCAGCCCCCCTAGCATGACTAACAAAACGCAATATGATAAAGCGATTTATCGACTCTCAACTGTCAAACTCCATTGTAGTTTGACAGTTAATGTCGATAAATCGCTTTATCATATCGCGTTTTGTTACTCATGCTAGGGGGGCAGATTTGCATTCAGTCGGACACGCTCTCTCGCCGCGGCTACACTTCGCTACAAGCTACAACGTGTAAATATTTTAGGTTTTTCCAGACAAAAAGCCCTATGTGTGTTTTTATGTTTTTACATACATAGTACAAAAATTACACGGGAATTATTAGAGACAAGAAAAACGTGTCATTTCATTCGTAAGTACAGTTGTAAAGAAATTAATGTATTTTTTTTTCTATATGGCTTCGCACGGTTTGTGCATTTAGCCAATGTCAAGTGTAAAATGTTTACATATTCTATAGCACTCGTGGTCAAAATATTAGTCAAGTCAAAGTAAGTGGCAGTCAAGTCAATCCCCCTTTCCCTATGTTTCAGTAAATGTGTGGGGATTTACTGGAACCTCCCCGTGGACTTCTTGAGGGAACGTCTAAAGACACTTTCCGCTATTTTGTTTCACTTGCCAACACTTGTGCATGTTTCCGAACACTTAGTGGTTAATAATCCACCGTTATTAGACACTAACATCCGCCACAACACAATTTTTAACGAGAAAAACAAAACTGCTAAAGTGACGCTTCCCTATCCCGCCAAAAAGTCCGTAAAAATATTTAGTGATTACTTATTTTGATAGTTGCTGGGACCGTTGACACGTGTTGCCTAAAGAGCGAGATGTAATCTGCTTTAGCACGAGATTGAAAGAGACTACTTTAGTGTGTACTATTGGCGACTGTTGTCAAGGGATTTTGGGGCAGGGACTACTTGTGCTATTTTAAAATGGCAATATAATGTTGGCGTATAAACTGTCTATATCCTGGGTTCCGAACCTGGGGGTAATTACCCCTCCGGGGTAAATCAGCCATACTTCGGGGGTAACAAAGAACCTAATTATTTGGTCAAATCTAAATAATACTACTAAATAGAGCATGCGCTCCTACTTGATAGTGAGCCCGCGGAGTGCTGAGTGTGGGAAGCGGGGCGAGATTCTCTCCTGATGATGACATTATTAGAGACGAAGATGTAGCGGCCAAATTGGAATTTTTTGGACTGATGATAACATTTTAAAGTCGGGGTAAAATCTGTTTCCCTAAAAGGTTACAGGGGTAACAGTATTGGAAAGGTAAGGAAACACTGGTCTATATATTATACGTCATTTTGTAGAATCAATCTGCTCGATTACCTCCTTAATTATAAAAGAAGAAGTTTGTTTTTTTTAAAACATACTCAAATGACATGATGAATGGAGAGAAAACATTCGTTTGTAATAGTTAAAAGCGGGAACGTTGAAATTTTGTTTGCTGCCCTAGACGTTAGACCCTATAAAGGTAGGGTTACCAGATGATAAAATCAGAAGTCCGGAGAAAAGGCTTGATTTCCATTGAAAAATCATGAGATTTTATGAGATTTGCAAAATCCAGCCGCAATCCTGAGAACAGTCCAAAAATCCTGAAATCTCAGGACAAATCCTGAGATATGGTAACCCTTTATAAAGGGCTCAGGAACTCTAATCTCTGTCTCCGAAACGAAATTTCGGTAACGAACGAATTTTAAACGAAATTTTGCCAGTGACAATGCAATGGGCCATGTTTGTAAGTTCTTTTTGTATCTCCCCTTTTAAGATTACAATTTTTACTTGGAAACAATATTACTTGACGACAAAATTTTTGATGACGTTAAAAAAACCTTCTTTGACAGTGTTAGCCGACTAATTTGTAGAGTTGATGCAACCGATTGTATGTCAACCTAAATTTGTCGTTTAATACTTTGAAGTATTGGAAATACATAAATTTATATTTTTTGTTACTTGAAAGCAAAGGATGCTAAGTCCATACATCCTTTCAAGTAATAATTAACATGTCTTTTTTTGTGTCACTAAACAGGCTCTGCCAGAATAACAGCGCTGGTGCGACACAATGGTGTCGATTCTGGCGTGATTCTCTAAACTTAGATCTGAATTTGACATCAGTCTCTCCTTTTTATTCTGTATAGAGAATAACAAGGATACACTGTTGTCAAATTTAAGTTTGGGATTGGAGAATCATCTCAGAATTGACACCAATGTCGCATCAGCTAATGCTGAGGTAGAGTCCTGGTTAGCCCTGTGTTTTTTTGAATTTGTATGTGTAAATGTGTAATATCTGTAATATGAGGGTTAATAAAATATATTCTATTCTATTATATTCTTATAAAGAATGGGATTATTTCGAGCCTTTACCGCCAAATTATCGTAAGCGACACTTTTGTCGAAATGCGTTTTTTGTGGAAACTAATATTTTAAACCGTAACGGACCCATCTCTGTTGATATTTCCCTCCAAAAGAACACTATTATAATATAATAGAGGGAAGAATAGAGGAAAATATCAACAGAAATGGGTCCGTTACGGTTTAAAATATTAGTTTCCACAAAAAACGCATTTCGACAAAAGTGTCGCTTAGGATAATTTGGCGGTAACGGCTCGATATGTTAATTTTACATGTAAAAAAGTTCCTCTCGCTAGCAGCCTTGATTTAAAATACTCTAGCAGTCATTTTAGGCTTTATTAAAACAAAAATCCCAAAACGAAACTTTTCATTTCCTCAATTTGAGGTTAAAATTTCAAACAATTGTCTGTCAACTTCAACTATTCGTTCCAAAGTTTTGTGAATAAGAGTAGGCTTGGAGGATTTAATTGTCATAATATTTTCGGACGATTGAATTTTCGAAATGAAACAGAAACAGAGTAAGGAACGTGAGAATTTTCTATCGAAATTTAATTTAGAGTAGGTATGATGGGAGTACTTTACAAGGTGCAAGGTGGCCTTATGTTATTCTGCCGCACTATAGTAAATCCAAAAATCACTTGTTGGTTGTTGATGAGTAAGAAACTATGCAAGTTTCTAAAATGTTATGATAGGACCCTAGCTTGCCCTTGAAAAGAATTGAAAACTACTTTAGACACGATGGACAATTTTGGGCTCAGATACATATTTTTTATATCATACAGCCGCATGGTAAAACGAATTAGAACGAAGAATTAAAAATAATAAATACCTATTCCCTCTTGTGTATGTATTACAAAAGAGGGTACCTAAATTTAGGTATGAACTGTTACTTTATCCTAGACTGACATAGTGATCTATCAACGCACAGCCCAAACCACTGGACGGATAGGGCTGAAATTTGGCATGCAGGTGGATGTTATGACGTAGGCATCCGCTAAGAAAGGATTTTGATCAATTCTACCCCCAAGGGGAAAAAATAGGGAATGAAAGTTTGTATGAAACTTTGTCAATTTTAAACCGATCGGGTGGACCTGAGACTTTGCATGCAGGTATAAGAAGAATCATAGATGAATGTCATTGTGTATATATACAAGCCTGAGAACAAAAACTGTAGTCTACACTACAGCTCTACACCGAAGCGAAGCGAGGGCGGCCCACTAGTTTTACATATAGTTAGGATAAGAGTGTGAAGACCCAATCTACACACGACACGCTATACCAGGTACAGGTACGTACCTGTGCGTTTTTCTCGCTCCCCACGACAACGGCTAACTAGAGCCGAGGTCTGAGTCACGGAAACGCCCGCTAGTTGAGTTGACCCCCTCAAGTTCGAGTGGTCTAGAGGCTCCAGACGGAGAGGAGACCCCCGTGGGGAGAATCCATCCGCCTGGAATACCTCTAGAGGTACTCGCAAATTCTCGACTTGAAGTCTCCTTAGGATCTCTCCGTCTCCAAACCCGGTGACGCTGTAAAGGTCATCTGCGACCAAGAGGATACAAAAAAAAAAATAGTATTACTTCTGTGGTTCAGTCCGACTCGCATTTTAGTAAAAGCGTTTGACACACTCACTGTATTATAATAATTAAATAAATAAAATAATAAATATTTCCAACACTCACACCAATTAGCCTAGCCCCAAAGTAAGCACTGTAAGGCTTGTGTTATGGGATGCTAGGGTAACGGATAGAATACATATACAGTACATATGTATATAAGTATATTTATATAGAAATACATATTAAACATCCATGACTGGAGCACAAATGCTCGTATTCATGACACAAACATCTGCCCCCACCGGGATTCGAACCCGGGACCTCTCGAGTCGGCGACACCATGAAACCCGACGTACAAACCACTCGGCCACGGAGGAATTAGTTAGTAAGGTAATTATTTGTAATTTAAGTATTCACATAAATTACAAATAATTACCTTCTTCACTTTTGACAGACAGTCTATTAATTGATGTGAGATTCTACGGACATTAACAAAGCTTTTATATACCAAAAACAATACATCCGAGCTATATGCGACGTCCCGCAAATGACATCATGCAGGCAGCTATTTCCTAAATTAAAATTACTTACACTTCTCTCTATCTATATTTTGGAATGTTGTATATTTGATAAGACACAACCTTATAATTTTCAATTTAAAAAAAAGGTAAATTAAAAAAATCAAAAAACCCGACTGCTTAATTATACTTCAAATAAAAACTGAAAAGAAAAAAACAAGTCCAATAGTCTATAATTCTGTTAATAAGGAACAAAGTTACTTTAACAGCCGGGACCCATTAGATATTCAAGAATACATAATATTTTTCAATAATGGGTCCCGACTGTTAAAGTAAAATTGTTCCTTATTAACAGAATTATAGACTACTGGACTTGTTTTTTTCTTTTCAGTTTTTATTTGAAGTATAATTAAGCAGTCAGGTTTTTTGGTTTTTTAAATTTACCTTTTTTATTTGACACTTTTTAGTTAGTTAGTATTTTAAGACAGAATATACCGTAGTCTTGTTACCTCAGTAAGGGAATTAATATCGCGGGAATTATTAAGTACCTTGCGGTGGTCTAAAAGATTGATTTATTAAGACATAAAGAGACTTTACCAGCGGGGTCAAGGCTACAGATGGGCTTCAATTTTAGCAAAAATGTGTGAAGCTAAATCAAGTCGTTACATAAATATCTAATGTACTCGTATGTAAATTTTATAGTAAACTACCACTTATTCAATAATTTGTTAATACAAAATGTACATTTTGGAAATAGATATCAAATAATATCTTTGTATTGATTCACTATTTTAGCGGTAATGGCTTACACATTAAAAACTGAATTTTGATTACTATCATATCTTTAGTAGCACTCCCATGATTGAGACGAATCGATTGATGTATGAATCATCAAAATCGGTCCACGCGTTTGGTCTCTAGTGTGCCACAAAGGAACAAACATACATATATAGACTGTTAAACACTATACCCTGTCTGCGCGTCGCGCTTCGCGCTCTTGCATTGCGCAGTCGGGTAAAAACACAGATACCTGCAGATTAGCAAGATATCATGGTAGATTGATGTTGCCCAATATGCGTACTCAATATTTCAAAAACTGCTATCCGAATTGTATAAAAATCTATAATAAGTTAACACACTTGATAACGGAGCTTAGTTTGCCTATATTTGAAAGAAAGCTCAAAATGTGGCTAATGACGAAGCGTTTTACTCAGTTAGAGAATATTTAGAAACGAAAATTGACTTAGCATATATAAAATGACATAAGTACCTATAAAATGTACAACTAAATTAAGTTTGACATTCCCATCTCATTCGCCCTGTCGTTGGCAAAATAGACGAACTTAATGAAAATCACCACCAAAATGTATGTATGTACTCTGTTTTGTGTGAATAAATAAAGAACAATGCCCATTTTTGACCTGATCATGTAAAGAGATGACATATACGTCAAAATAAAGCTAATTTAATTATAAGTTTAATACAATAATTGACGTGGTAAAAGAAACGCAGGAAAAAGATAGTTTATTATTTCAATATGTCTACGGTATGTCATTGTGTAAGTTACAGTTTCCGAACGCACTTCAACTATCCAGTGTTTGCTACGTTCCATTTTACACACTGCCACTTGTCAAGAATATTTGTTCAACCCTGTTTTTTATGCGTTTCAAATACTTTTACACTGTATTTTCTGTGTATGTTTTTCTATATGAAACTCTTACTGCAGATTAATTTAAATTAATATTATTATCAGCTCATATATTCGTCGTGCAGTACAATTGAACGATTTGTAAAACGGATTTCTTTGACATATGACAGGTGTTTGACAACCCGCCATGCACAGAGTTTGTTATTTAGATTGCATTGGTATTTTGTTTAATATTAAATAAAATAATGTAGGATTGCTGTAAGATATGTAAGCATCTAATAGTCTGTGGTTTTCATACAATCCACTTGATCTTGCTCAATATAAATTGCATAATTCACTCTTGGGACAAATTATTCTTCACATTATTGTTGTTTGGTTCAATTTACTTGTAACCATAAAGTAATCAATTCACTAATAACTGCACTGCATTTTGTCATTTAACCTGATCGAAATATATTCTCTTTTTATGTAATTTGTCGTGAATAAATAAAAAAAATGCAGATAATGCAAAAGAACATCTGAACACTTCAGTGTTGCCAGAGCAAAAAATAAATATAATCTAAAAAATAATTAATATTTTTCTAGTTTTCCTGCGTTTAAATAGTAAAAATGACTATAGGATATTATTTACTTAATTTATACGTAATCTTTCCAGTATAGTTTATATTTATTCATTAACTTTCATTATCAGGTTTTCAAATGTATGGAAAGTGGGCATTGTTCTTTCATTTAATTTCATGGGACTGCAATACTTTAAACAGTTTTGGTATATTTGTTTAGTGCAAGTTTACACCTAATGGTACACAAAGAGTAGTTAACGATAATAAAGTGATTCGCATAAACCAAACCCCGTGACACCATTAATAACGTAAAAAAAACACCCTCCCACCTGCCTCCGCGAGGCCGCATGGTTCACCGGTGACCCAATAGATCATCTCCAACTTTCTCCTTCACATCTGAAAAATGGTCTGGAAGTTTCCGAAAATAGCGCAGTCATTTGTCATTCCCACCGAGGCGGTCGCACCGATATAAAAAAAGTTGACTGTTATAATGCTTTTAATGAATATATTTATTGCTGATTTATTATGCACTAGTGGCCCGCCCTCGCTTCGCTTCGGTGTAGAGCTGTAGTGTAAACTATAGTATTTGTTCTCAGGCTTGTGCTATAAACAATGACTTTATTTATATAATTACACGTGTTATTGTGAGTCAACCATAAAAGATAGACATATGCTGTTGGGGGATATTTTTTAGACAATTTTATGTAGAATATTTCCGTCATACATGATTTCTATGTAACTTTAACCATTAAGGCTGCACACGCGACGGAAGCTTAAAAAATGGAGTAACTTCTCCCGTTTTCCCAACATTTCCCTTCACTACTCTGCTGCTATTGATTGTAGCGTGATGAAAAGTATACTATAACCTGCCCAGGAGTATGAAGAATAATTGTACCAAGTTTCGTTAACATCCGTCGAGTAGTTTTTGTTTCTATAAGGAACATACACACAGACAGACAAAAATTTTACTGATTGCATTTTTGGCATCAGTATCGACCACTAATCACCCCCTGATAGTTATTTTAAAAATATATTTCATGTACAGAATTGACCTCTCTACAGATTTATTATAAGTATAGATTACGTAATGTGCTCCCCAAATCGTGATGTGACTGTTTTTGCAATGTCGACGATGAAGCTCCTTCCTCGAAATCTCTTCGGTTGAATCTGATTGTCTTAATTGTTATAGTAGGCAAGCTGCTTGCTTGACTCTGATAAGATCATTGTTAAGAAAATATAACTAGAAAAAAAACCGCGGACCAGGCAGCAGACGGGACTCGAACCCGCACCCTTCGCTATCCGGGCGAATGCTCTGACCAATTATGCTACCGCGGCCCTGACGGCCGCGTCGAAATTCCTCTAGCCATTCTTAAGCTGAAATTTCTTCGCATTATAGGTAACCCGCAATGTCAAATGAATACTTTTACAAGTATTAAACACTTGATAGAAGAAATAGCAATTATAGTTATAATTTTTATTTTTTTAGCGGTTCGAGTCCCGTCTGCTGCCTGGTCCGCGTGGATTTTTTTTCTAGTTATATTTTCTTTAGATTTAAACATCAAGCAGTTACATGCTTAAAAAATAAAAAATATAAGTTCATTGTTAATTAGTAACCGTGTTATAATGACTTTGTTTTGATATTGACACGTTGTGATGTCTGTGCGGAACGAGAATGGGATTTAGATTGGAGGGCGCTGTAGTGCTTTTCTATCGTATTTGTAAGGTTTTACCCCTTTTAGAATGATTAAATACAAAAAACCGTAAGAAATCACAACAACAAACAAATCCGTATCAATACAAAACTTTGACGTTTTACAGATTGCTGGGTTTGATTGCCAAATAAAAATCATAATGTTAGTTCCGTTTTTCGCCACGCCCATTCTCTTTCCGGATAGACTCTGTGTGTTTTAGCAAAAAAATTTCTGTCAAAATTAAATTGTCAAAAAAAGCAATAAGGTTGGAACACTTATTACAATAATATTTCATTTATTCGCAGGAATAACATTCGTATTCAATATATATTCCGAATTGTATTCATATTTCAAAATTGAGTTGTTGATGTCATAATAGACCTATTGTAAGGGGGCGAACCTGGAGGAATAAACGCACAATTGTGTTGCCAATAGTTTGCGCTAAACGCCAATTCATGTTGTTGTTCGTCCGACACAAAATCGACCTCTTCTTGGAGCTAGATCAACAAAAAGGTAATTTAGTGTTGCCGCACACGGGCCACCGACCACAATTACAAAACGCCGCCACCGGCATATTTCTTGTAGTTTTCATACATTTTATATGGACTCGCCACACACGATACGCCGGTGGCCGCCACACGCTACAAATCGTCGTTGCTCGCTTCTTGTGGCCCGCACCGGCCACTTAATGCGCCGATACAAAACGCCGCCACACGTCACTCGCGCGATTTCCCACCCCTCTCTCCATACCTTAGTCGGCCGCTGTCGCGCGCTTCAGCCACTTTAGTAGCCGCTTCTAGCTTCTCGTGGCAGCGTTTGTGGCTGTAGATAGACTGTAATACGGTAGAAAAGCACTACAGCGCCCGCCAATCAAAATCCCATTCTCTTTCCGCACAGACTCTAAGAGGATATATAAATTTATTTAATAACAACACAACTAGCCACATTTGGATTGTAATGAGACTTATATTAACGAATAAATGAATAGTAAAACAATATTTAAAAAAAACACTTTTAGAAGCGTGATTTAGGAACTTTTTTCATTATTAATATTAAGTTTCGGATCTTTTAAAGGCTCTGTGGGCAAGATTAACCTGTAAAGGATTCCAAACGTTTGGAAATAAATTGAGAATACTAAATGTTAGGTAAACTTAGCTCAAGTTTAGGTGACCTCTTCAACCACGCCACTACACCGGTGCCCCGTTACGAACATCTTGCGGAAATTCGCCGTCTCTTTCCAATATTTTAAGAACGAAAGGGACAACACGTGCTGTAGTACTTACAACCCCGACCCGTGATGATCTGGGTCAAGTTCAAACGGCATCTGGGGTTGAAGTTAATGTCTACGAGTTCGACCGAGCTGATTCGAGCCTTTCCGATATTGATTAGTTTGAACAATTAAATCAGCAATGGTTAGCACAATCTATATACATATAAAACTCGAAGGTGACTGACTGACTGACATAGTGATCTATCAACGCACAGCCCAAACCACTGGACGGATCGGGCTGAAATTTGGCATGCAGGTAGATGTTATGACGTAGGCATCCGCTAAGAAAGGATTTTGATCAATTCTACCCCCAAGGGGATAAAATAGGGAATGAAAGTTTGTATGAAACTTTGTCAATTTTAAACCGATCGGGCTGAGACTTTGCATGCAGGTATAAGAAGAATCATAGATGAATGTCATTGTGTGTAATACAAGCCTGAGAACAAAAACTGTAGTCTACACTTCAGCTCTACACCGAAGCGAAGCGAGGGCGGGCCGCTATTATCGTATAAGATATAGACAGGTTAAACGCCAACATGATTGCATTTTAAAATAGCACAGGTAGTGCACGCCCCCACTTCCCTTGGTAACAGCCGCTAACAGAGCGCAAAGTTGTCTCTTTCATTCTCATGCATAAAGCAGATTTCATCTCGCTCTTTAGCCTCCACGTGTCAACGGTGTCAGCAACTGTTAAAATAAGTCATCACAAAATACTCTTAATAAAACTGTACTTTCGAATGAAATAACACGTTTTTCCTGTCTCTAATAGTTCCAGTGTAATTTGTGTACAATCTAAAAACACACATAGGGCTTTTTGTCTGGAAAAAGTAAAATATTTACACGTTGTAGCAAAGTGTAGCCACGGCGAGAGAGCGTGCCCGACTGAATGCAAGTCGGGCAATAACCTGACTTTCGTATTGTCAAATTAGAAGCGTTTATAACGTATCTATAACTATAAAACATCATAGTGTTAGCACGTTCGGTTTGCGATCGTGGAATTCAAGCAACTTTCGCAATGGCCGCTCAAAGAATAGGTAACCATATTTTTTGTTTCATAAGCTATTGCATAGATTTTATCACGGACTTTGAGCGCGGCGACCGAATCAAGAAATTTCGTAACGAAAATAACCTGACGAAGAGTGCATATGAATACAATTTTCGCCTTTCCAGTATCTATAAAACCGCGCAGTGTGTTAAATTGTTGTCGACCAACCAAACGGGACGACGAGACGGGACCAACGTTCGATGCATCACCGCGGTCGTCGGTTCAAATCCCGCACTCGTATTTTTTATTATATTTTTTTTCCTTTTTTTTAAATATTTGTTTTAGATCCCCACCTGTTCTTATTGTTATTTGTCTCGCTTTTATTTAGACTTTATAATTATAATTTAAATTTTCGGACTAAAGATGGTAAACTGTGGAGCTTGTGGAATTTTTTTGGCGCCGGGCAATGCTGTTGTTTACTGTGCTTGCCCAATAAAATATCATAAGGCCTGCTTCGCCATCTATTAACATCAAAGAAAAAAAGATATGCTGCATAAATAAAATAAAGAAATAATTATAATTGCATAAGTTGATAAAAAATGCTATGCAATAGCTTTACCGTGGCAGTCCCCGAGTGCCACACGTATTTTTGTTAAAAAGTACGCTAAGTTGGTATTATTATATTCTCGTTAGCACCGATAAATTCTCTCTCGGCTCACATGGTGGTATGGGTAGTTTGCCCTGTTCTATTCTGTCCACAGCGAACTCTTGAGCTGTCTGTGCTCCAGCAACTAAGAAATTAACACGCAAATAATAGCGATGTTGGAATAAATTAAAATTCACCTTCTGTTTATTGGCATCAAGGTTTTTTTCTGCTTGGATATATTTGTCGCCTTTAATGGCACAGTTTTTATAACTATATCAATTATTATCATGTACGTTCATTGTGTTCTCTTTATCTTTTCAAATAAATATATTTCAAATATCCGGGAGGCGAATGTGATATGTTTTGGATACTTCCATAATATCAAAGAACATATCGCAACTTTTAGATGTACATAAAAGTAATTTATTATTAAATTACGCCAAATTTTATTTTACTTTTCACCCAGATGTAGCCCCCATGTCAAACGATTGAGTGATATGTTTCCAGAATATGGCCATCGTTGTATTTTATACCTGAATTTTAAATCACCGCATCCATTACCCTTTTAGAGTATGTGCGGAAAGAGAATGGGCGTGGCGAAAAACGGAACTAACATTAAGATTTTTATTTGGCAATCAAACCCAGCAATCTGTAAAACGTCAAAGTTTTGTATTGATACGGATTTGTTTGTTGTTGTGATTTCTTACGGTTTTTTGTATTTAATCATGTCTAAGAGGGGTAAACCTTACAAATACGGTAGAAAGGCACTACAGCGCCCTCCAATCTAAATCCCATTCTCTTTCCGCACAGACTCTACTGTTAGTATGGTAAACTTAGTTTCTGACGCGTTCTGTCTTTTATCCAATCCCGGTCCAGCATGCGAGTTTATTTATAATTGTTAAAATGAAAAGTGCTACCGGGATCAAGCGGGCGTAGGTATACGGGCTCTAATCGAATCAGATTGTCTGTAAAGGCGCTATCATACTAGAGTTAGCGAGCGTTTCCCAAAATTTAGTGATATGACCAAAAATCGGGAAAGAAAGATGAAACAGCGCATTACATATGTAACACTTAGTGTCGCCGCACACGGGCCACCGACCACAACCACAAAACGCCGCCACCGGCATATTTCTTGTAGTTTTCATACATTTTATATGGACTCGCCACACACGGTACGCCGGTGGCCGCCACACGCTACAAATCGTCGTTGCTCGCTTCTTGTGGCCCGCACCGGCCACTTAATGCGCCGATACAAAACGCCGCCACACGTCACTCGCGCGATTCCCCACCCCTCTCTCCCTTACCTTAGTCGGCCGCTGTCGTGCGTTCAGCCACTTTAGTAGCCGCGTCTAGCTTCTCGTGGCGGCGTTTGTGGTTGTGGCGTGTGGCCCGTGTGCGGCGACACCTAAGCCGCGCTGTTTCATCTATTGTCAAATTTGACTTTAGTTAATGTCACGTCAAACACATACATAGACTTCATCACCACCTAAGATCAGGCGAGGTAGTCATTTGCCAACCTACTTTTAAAAAATATGGTAAGGCCGCGTGGTTTCATCATCTTTAGAAAAAATAACTATTTATCAAAATTTGACACAATAACCTTGTATTTGACATTTTTTTTATATTAAGGTAGGCAAATGACTCTACCCCACCTGATGTTAAGTGGTAATAAAGTTCAAACGCGAAGATAGCTGGTACAGCAATTATAAACTGCTACACCAATCATCCTCACCTTGCCGGCCTGCGAAAATGCTTCTTCACGCCTCTCTTAAAGGACCCCAGATTATAGGAAGGAGGGAACACTTGCGCGGGTAAAGAACCTATATACATTAACTATACTTTGTCAAATGTAACTAAATGTAACTGCGAATAAAACACGCAACCTTAACGATCCATGTGGAGCAGTCAAGATAGAATTGCCAGATTTAATATTATTTCAAAACCTGTTATTCAATTAAGCAGTAATATCGTTAACTTAAGTAATTACCGGAGTTAACTATCGGGATCGTGGTTTAGATTGATTAAAGTTTCAGGTGTCCATCATTGTTAAAAACAAGTATTAAATGAAATAGCTGAGATAGGTAATAAAGAGTAAGCAACTTAGATTAAAACAAAAAGGGTAGATACGGTACGTTCATACTTGCATCAAACAAAAACTGATCCCACGCAGCGCGAACGGGACGCCGAGATCCGCGTCACTGCATTACCGACCCGAGTGAAACAGCACATTAAGTTTCAACGGCAGCGCGAACGAGACGGCGAAATCCGCGTCACTGCACTACCGACCAATCACGCGACCAGTACTCGACGTCACTACCGAATAAAAATCAAAATAAACAGCAATTTTTATGAAAAAATATATTTTATAGTACTTACGAATGAAAAGTGATGCCGTGGGTTTTATTTTTAGTTCTTGAGCAATTTGAGCACTTTTTAAAAACATACTTAGGCATTGTTTTATCATATAAACACAAAATATTATCAATATTTCTTTTTGGCGTTCACATGTACGTCGTTTGCATGTCAAGTTGTGACTAAAGCGATTGGGGTCGTGGACCACAATATGAGCGGATCACTTTTGTGAGGCTAGTGCCGTATCTAACCTTTTTGTTTTAATCTAAGGTAAGCAATAGCTTTATTTTTGTGGCGAGTCTGAAGGCACTCGGGTTAGGCATATAAATTTAAAACTTCCTCAAGTCGACGCGTTGTACTTTTTATTATTACTAGCGGCTCGTCCTCGCCTCGCTTCGGTGTAGAGCGGAATTATACACAATGACATTCATCAATGATTCTTCTTATTATTACTCTCGTACATTATTTCATAATGATATTTCATTTAACTTAAAATGTATGTAGTTAACTTAACTAACTGGATAGCCTAGTCTAGGAAACTACCTACTTATTATGTAGTTTTGTTTTTAACGCGAGTGTAGGTAGATTACTTGTTTGTCTTTTTTTTCACCCTATCCACTTATTTATATATTATTCCAGATATTGTGCATGCAAAGTCTCAGTCCGATCGGTTTTAAATTCACAAAGTTTCATACAAACTTTCATTCCTTATTTTATCCCCTTGGGGGTAGAATTGATCAATATTCTTTCTTAGCGGACGCCTACGTCATAACATCTACCTGCATGCCAAATTTCAGCCCAATCCGTCCAGTGGTTTGGGCTGTGCGTTGATAGATCACTATGTCAGTCAGTCACCTTTGAGTTTTATATATATAGATTATCATAAAGTAACTTTCATCGCCAACACATAATAAATTATCGCTCTTTCTCGCGCATCGTTGAGCAGGATTTACGCTTCAATTGGAGCGACCATACGGAAGACAACACTGTCAAACACTGCCTTACTGCTTACCTAACAATGCCTTTTCTTATTTCTAGTTTATAAGGAAAGACTAGCGTCGACGTATAACTGAGGTTGCTTTCCAGCACCGTGTATCAAAGCACTAACTTAGGCTAAATTATACCTATGTATTTGTTAACGCCATCTATCCTTCGAAGAGAGAAACTGCAATCGGTCCATCGTCATCGTCCATTCATACATTCATTTCGTACCCATTCGTTACTACATTCACTCATTTTGATTTATATAGATTCACTCTCCCTCTTGCAATTCGAATTCAAAAAAGACAACGTACGCACATAATTTTTAATAAGATCTGTATTTTACTATGAATAATATTCTACAATCTGAATATCCGATTTTTATTGAGAAATCCACATATAGAAGACACTAAGCTATCGAACAGTATTTTTGTGAAAATGTTCATGATACCAAAGCCAGTATAGTTTGTTTGCCAAATCTATTATTTAAAGAAGTAAATTTTGTTCGCATGTTTTTTCTAACAGTCGCTCACCGCAGACACAGTGTGGCAGTACCTTAAAATCAATAACGCACACTAAAATTGCCAACAGATTCCTGGCGATTTAATGGAAAAGCCGTTAATGGGTGTTGATGAAAGGACGAGCGTGGCGGCCGAAAAAACACCCCTTTTATGACACTGAAAATCTATCGATTCCCTTTTTGTACGAACCAATAAACAGGACAAGGGCGAAAGGTTATTTAGAAAGGTGGGGTTCCAATGTTTATTAAGATTATTGTTTGAGGAGCTCGATGGCGCAGGTGGTTAGCGCGTTCGGCTGCGATCGTTGTAGTTAAGCAACTTTCGCAGTGGTCGGTCATTGGATGGGTGACCGAAAATTTCTATCTCGAGTTCCTCCGTGGCTGGTTGATCTGCAATCATTAGCACCCGCCAATCCGCACGGGGCCCGCGTGGTGGGTCATGGCCCAATCTCCCTATCCCATCCATAGGGAAGGCCTGTGCCCCAGCAGGGAGAAATAAAGAGGCTGATGATGATGACTGTTTAAATCACAAATAGTTTTTTTTTATTATCTTTTCAGCAAAAATGTTTTAAATTTGCTAGAGCTTTACAAAATACTGATAGGCTTGCTAGTGTGGCAAGTTTTTCTGACGCAAAAAATAAGAACTAAAGGAACACTCAGTAAAGAATTCAAGTCAAACTAGATTGCAGGCAATGAATGCTGAAATGACAAAGAATATTAAATGGATCAAAGATCGTAAATTTAACTTTCTATACTTACTACTTACACACGTTGTATTAACTGTAGTTATTTATTATGAATCACATTTACAGTATTTTAATTAACAAAGTAGGTAGCCATTAATTCGTACAATCATAATCACGGAAGTAAAGCCCATATATATCTAATGCTACAGAGTAAAAAGGTAACGTTCAGAACATGTACCGACAAAGCCGCGTTCATGACGTAACATGAACTATGGTAGTTCATAAATAAAATTGAATGCAAAATCATTTTTAAGCATTGCACCATCTCTTTTGAATTTAAATAGGTTGATAAGGAAGAAGTGATGTGATTAAAAGGATGTAGGCTACGTCCTAATTGGCAACGCACTACGACGGCACGAGGCGATCTCATCGTGCAATGAAAATAATGTGCGAAGGCTTATGAGCTCTATTAGTTCCTAAGCGTGCAACGCGCTGGGCATCCGCTCTGATGTAACCCTTCTTACAGGCCTTGGAAGCAGAATTGTAGGCTGCTTTGAGTGAATCGACCTCGGGATCCTTGAGAGCGCGGCCTCTGACCCAATATATATACATACTAGCTGACCCAGCGTACTTCGTATTGCTTACAATAATTTGGAAGAAATGATAAACGACGAACGTCAAATGTTTGACAGGAATATACACATAGCCATCTGTCGGATCCAATGTAAAACATTCCAAAATCAACAACTACTAATAAATTAAAAATTAATTAAAAAAAACATTGTCCAGCGGACAAAATTGTGAATCTAAACCATTCTCAGATCCCCTTGAACATACACAAAAAATTTCATCAAAATCGGTCCAGTCGTTTAAGAGAAGTTCAGTGACATACACACTCACAGAAGAATTATATATATAAAGATATATCATATTTTTTTTTATTTATGTTAATAATGAAACTATTAATTTCTTATATGAGCTGCTTTACTCTATGTCAGAGTTACTAACTGTTAGAAAGCTATACATTCTACATGCTGTATTACGGAAGCACACAACACTGTCGTACAATCCTAGTATCGTAGAAAAAAGAAGAAGAGACATAGTAGCATTAGTTCAGTGCTCTAACACAAGTTTTGCTCGCAACCAGTACCTCCACATCTCCTCCATCATCTATAACCATATTAACAAAATTTTAAATATTTATTCTCTAACTTACCGGGAGTGCAAGCTCAAACTGATGGCATGGCTCAAGACCTTGGATTATGATCACACTGAGAGCCTTCTTAATCTTACTTACTAACGGATAAAAAGAGCATTTGTACACACATACTCACGTACACTCGTCACACTCACGCACATGCACACACATGCACACACACGAACACGCACACACACATACACACGCACACAGACACACACTCAACCGCTTATATAAATTGTAATTTATATATTTTTTATTTTTTTACAATGTATTAAAAATCCAATGAAAAGACCTTACCATAAGAAATATTAATCATGCTATGGAAGAGTGGTTCCTTCTGGTACAGGTGTTTAACACTTAATAGAAGGAACCCACCCTGGTTTGATGTAAAACAAATGTGGTACCGTAATAAACTTTTTTGATTTGATTTTTGATTTATATTTCATGAAATATATCCTAACTTTTTTATGTATATCAGCGTCATGTCATTATATAAGATGAAAGATCTTATAATTAATTGTTTTTAAAAGTTTTTGATATAATAACATGTAAATTAAAATTATTTGTGATAACAATATGAAAACAATAACATAAACATATTTTTTTGTGAGTTTTCAATTGATATTTTATAAAAAAAACATTTTTTTCCAAAAATGTCATAAAAAATGTTTAAACAATATAAAAAAATATTTCCCCCTCTCCAGAGGTTTCTGATTTCAAATAATATAAAAAAACAAAATTATTAAAAAAAAATCATCAAAATCGAAGCTGTTCCACCGGGTTTCCAGGTAAAAAGCTTCATTGACTCGACTATATTAGGACACTTCTGAAGAAATCATCGCACGATGAGAAAGTATCGGATCATTGTGTGATCTTTATTTATTTATTTGATCACCAACATAATAAACATTGACACAACAATCTAGCAGGTAATGATAAAATATTTAAGCTTAATGTTATTACAATTATAGGTGAAGACCACATGCGTTATGGAATAGAAGCAACAAATGCTGGTAAACTGTTAAAGAAAAAGCCTTTAAAAGCTTTGTAAGATTTAAAAAAGAAATACATATAATCAACAATGTCCCGGTTAAAATCAATGCATTATAAGAAGAGTTATAATCGAATAAAGTCAACTTATATATATAGTAAAAAAAAAAATGAATCGAAATTAATAAGTCACAATAAACTACAGATTAAATTAATTTATAGAAATAATAACACAATTAAAATCTTTGGATGACGCCGTGAGCTTACATTTGAATTATGAAAGTTAATGAAAGTGTTTTGTTCAATAGGGGTGATGACGGGGTACAGTAAACGAAATTCTATTTAGTCCGTCAGTTAGATGATCAAAAAATAATGGACACGTATTTTTTCTTTGGGCAATCAACCAAAAAATGACAAAGTTATAGCGCGTAAAAGTTTGGGAGTAGGGGATCGTGACGTCACTTTTGAGTGAATTTTCCCTTATAAGTGCACTCAAACGTGACGTCATGCGACTTTTCAAATCAATATATCTCTGCAATGTTTATATTATGTGAAAAAAGAAAAATACGTCTCCAATACTTTTTTATAATCTACCTAATAAACGAAGAAAAAAAAATTAGTCATCATCCCTATTTAAAAACGACGTAAAAGAGTTCTGTCACGGTTCAAACGGTTCCCTGAAAGCACTTTTTGTTTCTGGAATATTTGGTTTCGAATGACCGTTGTTATTTATATTGGCAGGTGGACAATGCAGGTGCGTAGCGCCGGCGATAAATGCCCGCCTCGCCGCCCTGTTATTAATTCCACGGCTTAAACTTCACACGGATGAATCCAGAAATTTGTCCTTTTTTTCGATCGAACAATTTTACCTTTGAACTTTATTTCTTTTCTACCTTCGCTATTAGAAAATGTACTTCGATTCTGGACATTATTGGAAACCGTGCTTAAGCAAATTTTGTATAACGTTTTCTTATTAAATTCGTGTTAAAGAACGCTTGACATATTTTTGTTGATGTAGTAATTGCAATGATTTTTATTATTGTAACGTTGCACTAAAATTTAAGTGCTGGTTAATGAGACTTGTCGTTTGTTCTATTGCTACATCAAATAATAATAATAATAAATATGTCCAACACTCACACCAATTATTAGCCTAGCCCCAAAGTAAGCACTGTAAGGCTTGTGTTATGGGATGCTAGGGTAACGGATAGAATACATATACTGTACATATATAAGTATATTTATATAGAAATACATATTAAACATCCATGACTGGAGTACAAATGCTCGTATTCATCACACAAACATGTGCCCCCACCGGGATTCGAACCTAGACCTCTCGAGTCGGCGACACCATGAAACCCGGCGTACAAACCACTCGACCACGGAGGTCGTCAAATAAAGCGATAGCATCACTATTAATCTCTCTCTGAATCGGACATACCCACACATTATTATACATAATTCAGTATCCCTCATATAGTATCGTCAGTACTGACGCTACAAGCTTTATTTATTTTGGGAATCTACTGCGTGGGATGATTTGCTTACTTGTTATGAATTATTATTCATACGGATAAACTACTATTAACATCATTATTCCTAAAGAAAATATAAGTAGAAAAAAATCCACGCGGACCAGGCAGCAGACGGGACTCGAACCAATTATGCTACCGCGGCCCTCACGGACCGCGTCGAAATTCTTTTAGCTATTCTTAAGCTGCAAGGCAGCGCCATCTCTTCGCATTCATGTCCGTGAGGGCCGCGGTAGCATAATTGGTCAGTGCATTCGCCCGGATTGCGAAGGGTGCGGGTTCGAGTCCCGTCTGCTGCCTGGTCCACGTGGAATTTTTTCTAGTCATATTTTCTTTAGATTTAAACATCAAGCAGTTACATGCTTTAAAATAATAAAAATTATAATCATTCTTCCTTTTATCATTTTATTATATCCTATAAAGGTCATTTACGTGTGGATAAGGTACCCAGAAAAAAATATTTTCAACGATTCATTTGACCACTTTCTCATTGTGACTAATGCATATGTATATCCACGCCAAAAAACAGCTTTCTAGCAATAATAACTGCCTCTGAGTTAAGCTGCAATCAGAAGGCATACCGAAACCTTAAGGGTTCCTTGCTGATTCGGAACCCTATATAGAGGTTTCAACACAAAAACAAGATAAATTATTATAACAACATAACAACAAAGAGTTTCAATGGAAACTTCACAATGCCTCGGAAACAAAACCTTAACTGTTTTAACAATACAAAACAAAACCACAAAGTTTGTTAGGGGGGGTTTTTGTAACAAACCTTCAAAGCGACAGCTTATTAGCGGTACACAAAGGACTAATTCAACTTTTTATATCAGCCACCAGTATCGAGCATAACGACAGAAAGATGAAAAGAAATATACGATACGTGGAAAACTCGGCTCACCGAATGGAACTTCTGCAAACTTTCCTGGAGGGGAAAAAAGGGAATTATTCTAATTCGCCAAATTCACTGAGTTGTCCCACATATTCTGTTTGACGACAAGGGACGCGAATATTCAGTTAGCGCGTGTTTCGTCGTTCCCCAGGGAACAACGTTAGGGCTTACCGGGATTCCTTCGGATGCACAATGTGGTGAGGTATTCCAATTAATTACTCGGGGATGTGTCGAAAAGGTTTCGTAGCAAACTAAATTGTGAATATGATAAGAAGAAGTTACCTATTTCTTTTTATAATGAAATTTTCTGCTGTAACCACCGATACGTTAGTGTTTCTAACTCTTTTGACTGAAAAGATATTTAATCCTAACAATCTCATCTCTAACCCACGTCACAGCGGCATTTTGTAACAGTTTTCGGTATTTTGCTGCAAAGTCATGGAACAATATTTATCTCCTCCTTTGAAAAACTGATGTAGTACTGCAGCTTTTAAACGTAATATAAAAAAAATGGGTGCGTGTACTTATGTAGGCGCGTGAGAAGTTATCCTTCTTTGGCATCGTTTAAAATTAGTTTTTAATTGCATGCAAATAATTAATTACAATAAATTAATAAAAAGTCTGGAAAAGGGCACAGTCAATAAAGTTCAGTTTTAATTTGAAAAAATAAATAAATAATCAAAATATTCGATTAAAATCGCTACTGAATATAATTTATTAGAACATATGTGATTTGCACTTGTATAAAACTCAAACACGTATTCCGAATATACAAACTAGAAACATGTGGATAAATATTATAAATATGAATACCTATAACTGTTACTTTATTACAAAAAATAAAGATGTGGTTTTTGGTTCTACTACACCAATGGTCAAGAGATGGCGCTGTAGTCTCCTGAATCGCGCTTTGGTTCCGTTGTTCCAGATTAATAAATACTTTTGATAGGCCTTCACAATGCAGTCGTTAGCACCCAATAAATAGAGATTCTATTTCTATTTTGTTGGTAGATTTTCTTAATGTGCGGTAAACACAAAAGTAACAGCATGAAGTTGGTCGCTTTAGCATGCTGTTAATTTTTGTGTTACAGTGATGCGCGCGCATCTTAAAATTTCACTCTCATCATTTTTTCATAACGCGCCTAAAGAAGTATAACTTCAAAAAGATATTTGCTTGAATTAAAAAAAAAATAAACACAGTTCTGGAACCGTAAACTGCTGTGTTTTTTTGCAATTGCCATTTAAATTTATATTTTTTGTGTAATCATTATTAAGTAGCCATAGGGGTAACATATATGCATGTAGTATATTTGAAGTAAATAATGACTACAACGACTACTACTACGACTTGAGGAGCTCGATGGCGCAAGTGGTTGGCGCATTCGGCTACGATCGTTGAAGTTAAGCAACTTTCGCAGTGGTCGGTCATTGGATGGGTGATCATAAAATTTACTATCTCGAGCTCCTCCGTGCTTCAGAAGGCACGTTAAGCCGTTGGTCCCGGCTGTTTCTGCAGTCGTTAGCACCCACCAATCCGCACTGGGCCCGCGTGGTGGGTCATGGCCCAATCTCTCTATTCCATTCATAGGAAAGGCCTGTGCCCCAGCAGTGGGGACATTAATAGGCTGATGATGAATGACTACAAATTAGTATTTCTAAAAATTTATGTTACTTTATTCCTAAAATGGCGTGGCCAGTGGTGTTTCTAAGGTGAAACCATGGAAGATCCGTCGTCGGACAGTTTACAACATCCGACCTATTATGAGTTGTCCACCATTTTCGTGACGCAAGTGTTTAGACTTGTAGGAAGGCCAAAGGGGAAGATCTTTCTGCGAGCTGGGTGATCTTAGCTCGGGGGCTGCAGCCCGACTGATGTTGGTCGGGCATCGTATATATGGAGTGATTGGCTCCGAATTTCTCTTGCGCGATGTAGGCTTCCATACGTTGTGAACGCAGCGCCGGTAGCGCCATCTCTTATGGAGGCGAGTGACTATTTCGTCTATGTTCATTATATGTGGGGCATGTAGTTGTCGCCGCCACAGACTTAAACTATTTTATTTTTAAGCTACAACGTTCATATATTATTTGTGTCATGAATAAAATATTTTCTTCTTATTATAACTACAGCTTAATAACGATAGTCTAAGAACGAGGTAACGGCTTTCAGATATATCGGTCCCAAAATGAAAAGATTCAGAATAGTAGCTTCACAGATTGTTGTTCGCACTCATAGATTGGGATCTCGGGTATGTACTCGGAAGAACGCAGTTGAGTTTAAGGTCGAGATTCGTGTGTATGTGTGCCTTTCTCTATGTTGTACCTGAGTGTGGCTGTTTCGCTCTTTTCTATTGAGTTCCGATACTGTATATCTATTTTGAGTGTTGGTCTTGTTTCCGACTGGTTTATGCGGGCGCGTAAAGGTTTTTCAAGTGGATTCCATTAGTAAACCTTTCTCAGTTTCTCAATGTCTTCCTTTGCTAATCGTCGCTGTCGTGAGGAGTCCCGACCACGTCTTGGGAAAATGAATGGAAATTTGTGCATGTATACCTCTCGACGATTTCCGAAAATAAGGTATGTGTAAAAGAAATTGTACACAAAGAATAGTTAGTAGTTATACTAGGCCTCTATGTTTTGCTTTTTTTGTAAATGCTTATTGAATTTCCACACTAGACGTCTTTAGTGGTGATAAAAATTTGTTTATTTTTGGCCTTTTTCGAGGGCTTCTAGTTTCTTTGAAACACAAGTTATCGAAAAAAAAAGAAGATAAAGGATATTTGTTTCTTATGTTTTCACGCACATCACTCATTAAATAAAACTAGTTTTAACATAAGAAGGAGATAGAAAGCCTCTCTTGAGTTTGTTTCGCCGGTTTTTCTCAGAAAGGTCTTCCAATTTTGGAACCGGTGGTAGTTTACGGTAGTTAGGGTCAAATAAATAAACTCAAAATTACAAAAAAGAATTTTAAATAAAGTACTTTATTAACTAAATTAACTAATAAATTCATACACAGACAATAAAACTTTAAAAATCTAACAATGAAATAACCGAACGCTCAATAAAAATCTTTCGAAGGTAGCTCGACAAAATTAAATAAAAAAAAAACATTCTGACGAAGCAGACCTGAAAAGGCTGCGAAACGTCAATAAATAAATAAAGTTTTGTGCATTAACCCGTTAAAACTTAACTTAATTTAAGTAGATAAAGGAGCATAGAATGAGGTAAATTATACTGTATGTATGAAAATAAATTCTTTAGTGATAAAAATCAGTGTGGAATCAGTCGAGAACGTTTATATGGAAATAAACATTGCCAGTTCTATTAACGTTATATTTTTAAATAGCTATTTAAAGAAAATACAATAAGCTGAATATCTCTGACCTCCGTGGCTGCTGATTATGGCCAGTGGAAAACTTCGCGTTATGCAGCAGACATATCAACTGGGAAAGGGATTGCCACTTTATCAACTCGAGCCTTGTAGCATCTCCGACTGCATCTCCGAGTCGAGGCGATAAAGTTATGATTTCAAAATGTGCTTTGTAGTAGAGAGTTTCATAAAGAGAATACTCCCGGTTTCATGGTGGCCGGGTTTCATGGTGTCACCAACTCGAGAGTTCGATTCTCGGTGGGGACAGGTGTTTGTGTGATGAATTCAAGCACTTTTACTCCAGTCATGTATATATGTATAGTCATGTATTATCTATATAAATATAATATAAGTTTAGGCTATGAAAAATATTTATAATTTTTATTATTTTAAAGCATGTGACTGCTTGATGTATAAATCTAAAGAAAATATAACTAGAAAAAATTCCACGCGGACCAGGCAGCAGACGGGACTCGAACCCGCACCCTTCGCAATCCGGGCGAATGCACTGACCAATTATGCTACCGCGGCCCTCACGGACCACGTCGAAATTCTTCTAGCCATTCTTAAGCTGCAAGGCAGCTCCATCTCTTCGCATTATAGGTAACCCACAATCTGCTGCCTGGTCCGCGTGGAATTTTTTCTAGTTATATTTTCTTACGAATAATATGTTCTAATGTAGGTCACGTAGAAACAAGTCATTTACGCGCGGTATTTCGCAATATACTTAAGCTACTACTTTATGATATTAAATTTATATGCAAATAAACAGTGTTAGAACAACTATCATTGGGTTTGTTTCGTACATTAACTTTCCCTTACAATTGTCTCTCACTCTTTTCACATACTGTGGACACACTACATATACTTATATATGTATGAGTATATATATTAGATATTATCCGTTACCCTAGTATCCTATAACACAAGCCCACGGTGCTAACTTTGGGGCTAGGCTAATTGGTGTGCGTGTTAGAAATATATTATTGAACGCCTTGATTTGTTACGGTGACGGATATGGAGACTACGATCATTACTCTGTAATAAACTACTTACATAGCCGGAGCCAATTATTAGGAAGTAATAAAAGAGAGTTGAAGCATGAATCGCAATCGGCGTTGATGGCTAAGCCGATAGCGGATTAGCGGACTCGATTAAGCGGCCGGAGAGATCGGAGCGGCGAGGGGGAACTTAAAAACTGAAGTAATTTGGGTAGGATGTTATTGGGTTACAAGGTACATGAAATTCAAAATTCAATATCGTTTATTCAGTCTAGGCTGTTACAAGCACTTGTGAATGTCGAAAAGCTACGCCATCGGTTCGCAAATCTACGGCGGGAGACCTTGTACTGAGAAGAACCGGCAAGAAACTCAGCAAGGGCTGTTTTTTTCTCCCTGTATTGTCAATTTGAAAAATGACTTCAATATGAGATAACTCATGAAGTCACTTTCCATTACAAATGTAAATGATAAAGCAATTATGACTATAAAATAAACAATATAAAAAACAGATTTAAAAATGAAAAAAGTTTAGGAATGCCGTGTCCTAAGCATAAAAAATAAATGGATGGATGGATAGCGATCCGAGGGTAAGCATACTGTTATAAGTGTGCGAGTGTTTGTAGTTTGTTTAAACTTTCATCATGGTCACTGACGTTGTAGTAATTTATGGGATTGCTACCATGTCCTTGATTTTAGTGAGTTTCCGATATTTTGGCACTGTTGTAAGCGCCATGATCACGAAGTAACTGAAGTAATTGCGGGTAGGATGTTATTGGGTTATAAGGTGCATGGGTAGCGATACGAGGGTAAGCAATGGTTATAAGTGAGTGTTTGTAGTTTGTTTTAAACTTTCATCATGGTCACTAACGTTGTAGTAATTTATGTTATTTACGGGAGTGCTGCCATGTCCTTGAATTAAGTGAGTTTCCGATATTTTGGCACTGTTGCAAGCGCCATGATCACGAAGTAACTGAAGTAATTGCGGGTAGGATGTTATTGGGTTAGAGGGTACATGGGTAGTAATCCCGTAGATAACATTACTATTTTGTTTGCGGGTTAATTTTACGCACATGGCCACGTGCGACAATCGTATGAAATTAGAAAGAAAGAAAAAATTGTCAATTTAAACCTCCCGCCAATAGTCACATTATTGTCGGTCGATAATATCGGACGTGTCATTGCGATATTTCGTCGTACCTCTATTGCGTCGTTATTATAAAGGGTTTTTCATTAGGGACGCTACAAAAGTAGATCGATAGGGACAGCAAACGACGCCATTTTTTTTCCCCGTTCTTTTGACATTTCTCTTCAGTAACGTTTGCCATTTCATCATGGAAAGATATACGATCCAACAACGAGTCGAAATTATTAAAATTTACTACCGAAATTCGGAGTCAGTGGCCTCAACTTTAAGAGCGCTACGTCCAATTTATGGTCGTCATAATCGTCCTGCCAGATCAACAATTGAGCGTCTAGTGGAAAAATTTGAATCCACAGGCACAGTACAAAATGTTCCCGTGCCAGTGAGACAAAGAAGTGCCCGTAGTGTCGAGAATATTGATGCCGCTAGCGCATCAATTGATGAAGACCCAAATCAGTCTCTCACACGTCGTTCTCAAGCGTTGGGCATCTCTGTGACGTCGTTGTGGCGAATTTTGCGAAAAGATCTTGGCCTACATCCTTACAAGATCAAATTGACGCAAGAACTGAAGCCGCTTGACCACCAGAAGCGTCGTATGTTCGTGAATTGGGCTGAGCAACAACTTGAAAATGATCCGGATTTTCATCGAAAAATCATCTTCAGCGATGAGGCTCATTTCTGGCTGAATGGCTTCGTCAATAAGCAAAATATGCGTTATTGGTCAGGCAGCAATCCACACGTACTCCATGAGTCATCATTGCATCCCGAAAAAATTACGGTTTGGTGCGGTTTATGGGCCGGCGGCGTCATTGGACCTTACTTCTTCCGTGATGATCAAGACCGGCACGTTACTGTGAATGGGAATCGCTACCGCTCAATGATAACCGAATATTTTTGGCCCGAATTGGATAATATGGACTTGGACAATATGTGGTTTCAACAGGACGGCGCCACAAGCCACACAGCGAATGTCACAATCGATTTATTGAAAACCAAGTTTGGTGAACGTGTTATCTCACGAAATGGCCCAGTCAATTGGCCGCCTCGGTCGTGCGATTTGACGCCGTTAGACTATTTCCTGTGGGGCTTCGTCAAGTCTATGGTCTATGCCAACAAGCCAGCGACGATTGATGAACTTCGTACGAATATCGAACGTGAAATTGCAGCAGTATCGGCCGATTTATGCTTGAAAACCGTCGAAAATTGGGTTCAGCGTCTGGACTTCTGCAAGCGTGCCCGTGGTGGCCATGCAAAAGAAATCGAGTTCCATACATAATGGCATAGAATGTACTTTAACAGGAATAAAAAATTTTATTGATATCCAAAATCGTTTTTGTTTTATTTAAAAAAACTTTTGTAGCGCTCTTATTGAAAAACCCCTTATATAGCAGCAGTGTGTAACTTTGCAGCGGTTCTTATACATACTATGTACTAAAAACAGATAACGCCGTAACGCATCAAATTCAATTCATTTGACATTGTGGGTTACCTATAATGTGAAGAGATAGCGCTGCCTTGCAGCTTAAGAATGGCTAGAAGAATTTCGACGCGGTCCGTGAGGGCCGCGGTAGCACAATTGGTCAGTGCATTCGCCCGGATTGCGAGGGGTGCGGGTTCAAATCTCGTCTGCTGCCTGGTCCGCGTGGAATTTTTTCTAGTTATATTTTCTTTAGATTTAAACATCAAGCAGTTACATGCTTTAAAATAATAAAAAAATATAAGATTAGTGTAATTAGTTATTTTTACTAACAAGAGAACAAGTCAATACGTAACTTAATAAAGTTTTAAATTAATCTCAGTATAAGAAAGAAACTCATTTATTTTTTAGTAATACTCATTGTCAATATCCTTATTGGACCGTGGCGGCATGGCAGTGCAAACACAGAGCGTTGCAATGTTGGATGGAGCAGGCAAACAAGTAAAGGCGATGAGCGAGAATTCTCCAACGTAATGCCCCGTAGCGTTACGGCTAGGGTTGCAACGATATATCGGAATATCGATATTATCGATAATATCGAGACCAAAATATCGATATTTATATCGATATTTAAAATTCACTGATATCGATAATATCGATATCGGAAATTCCAAAATATCGATATTTCGTAGACTTAATTTGAAAACAATAATATCAATTAATTTACCTGCTATGACTTTAGGCTTTGCAAACTTAATACAAAGCAAAAAAAGAAAAAAATATCGATATATCGAAAATATCGAGTTAAAATGGTCGATATATCGGATATCGATATTTGCCTGACTTCGATATAAATATCGATATATCAAAAGACTTTGCATCCCTAGTTACGGCCTCCTTGCTTGTATAAACTCTTTGCCTATGTTATACCTACGGCTGGCAGTTGTATTAAAAGTAAACGTTACTATTTTAAAAATTTAAATGTGAGAACCGGACAGTGTTTCCACAATAAGGGGAAATTCCCCTTTTTAGGGGAAATTAGGGTCCAGAGGGGAAAAAAGGGGAAAGACTTGAAAAGGGGAAATTGCGAGAAATTATGGGTAAAGCCTAGCTTAAAATAATGCGGCACGGGACAATTTTTTTATAGAATATACCGTGGACTAGAGTGTTGCCGTATAAAAGAAACTGTGGCAACACGTGCAGATTTTATATATCTGTTATAGAATAAAATAGATGAAGACCTTTTTTTTTATTTAGTTACTACACTACTGCCAAATCTAAAAACTACAGAACAATTTTTGAGGGGAAAATGTCCTAAGAAGGGGAAATCTGAATTGAGGTGTGGGGAAAGGAAATAATTAAAGTGGAAACACTGGAACCGGACTTTTTGGCGGGATCGGAAAGCGTCACTTTAGCAGTTTTGTTTCTATTGTTAAAAATTGTGTTGTGGCGGATGTTAGTGTCTAAGAATGGTGGATTATTAACCACTAAGTGTTCGGGAACATGCGCAAATGTTAGCAAGTGAAACAAAATAGCGGAAAGTGTCTTTCGACGTTCCCTCATGAAGTCCACGGGGAGGTTCCAGTAAATCCCCACACATTTACTGAAACATAGGGAAAGGGGGATTGACTTGACTGCCACTTAATTTGACTTGATTTATTACTTTGACCACGAGTGCTATAGAATTTGTAAACATTTTAACTTGACATTGGCTAAATGCACAAGCTGAGCGAAGCCATTTAGGAATCTATCTCTAATCGAATATTATAGAGACATTGAATTCAGACTTGTCGGTTGATTATATTTAATTGTATTTTATGTTTTCCTGAATTCAATTATTTGACAGTATTAAAAATAAAGTGCCAATTGTTAGCATCTGTGTTTAGAATTATTATTGCCAGGGGTTTTTACTATTTTTACAAAAAAAAAATATTCATAATTTTACTAAAACCCACGAAAAAGATAATAGTTTTCTTATCTATTGTCACGTGACCCAAAACGCTTGGGATTAACGGAGCCTAAAATGACGTCACACACAAGTAAACTTCCTGTAAAAGTGACATTACATTGTATCGTTTGACGTTTTAATAACAGTCGTGTGACGTCACACACTAGTAAGACGCCATGTTGTCCAGAGAAACGTTTTCGCGGCAACTTGAAAATGGAGTTTTTGCTTTGGTTAATTTTACTGAAATACGCAACAGAATGATGAATATCCACTTTTTACGGACTCCATAAATATAAGTCAATAACGTGAATCGTTTTCTAAAACTTGTCAAATACCCTATTCCGCGTATTTAGAATCCACGTAACTCCCTTTGTTTGTCTGTTAAGCTTTCTGTTTGTTGTTTGTTTTACTTTTTTTAAGTTCTTACAATGGAACCGTTAAAGTTATCCAGATGTTTACTTTTTAAGGATAAAGACAATAATTTACATTTTATTTTACCCCTGATTCCTTCAAGTTCTTTTCTGACAATAGTTTTAACATTAATTTTTATTTTATGCTCTTAGTGTCGAAGATTTTATATAGCCAAATATGATAAACCTATTTAGTGTGTACTCCACAACATAGAACACTTTATAACATGAATTTCATAAATCTTTTGGGAATGGGATTTGCAAGGATTTCGATTTGATGTCCTTAACAACGGTATTTATAACCCTAGATACAACTTAACGAATAACATCGTGGCCGAAACCTGTCCAAAAGGTACATTGAACGATTGAAAGGTACACGGAGTTCCTTAAGATGATCGCGTAGTCAACAACAATTTGAACATTCAAATTCACCATTAATGCATAATAAGTAAGGTCTTAATTTAAACGCATATGTAAGCTCGTAAAATTTTACGACGTCTACGTGAAATAAAATCTATATTCTTCCGCATATTTTTGCTATATGCGGAAGAATATAAAGACTTTATTTCTATGACTATATCGTAATAGGGGTGATGACGGGGTACAGTAAACGAAATTCTATTTAGTCCGTCAGTTAGATGATCAAAAAATAATGGACACGTATTTTTTCTTTGGGCAATCAACCAAAAAATGACAAAGTTATAGCGCGTCAAAGTTTGGGAGTAGGGGCTCGTGACGTCACTTTTGAATGAATTTTCACTTATAAGTGTACTCAAACGTGACGTCATATGACTTTTCAAATCAATATATCTCTGCAATGTTTATATTATGTGAAAAAATAAAAAAATACGTGTCCAATACTTTTTGATAATCTACCTGATAAACGAAGAAAAAAAAATAGTCATCATCCCTATTCTGAATGCGCTCTTAGCAATATAGCATGTCCGGAGCGCGAGGTAAAGAGACGACTATGATTTTATTAATTAATAAATTCATACATAGACAATAAAGTTTTTAAAAATCTTCGAACGCTCAATAAAAGTCTTTCGAAGGTAGCTCGACAAAGTAAATAAAAATCATTATTCTAACGATGCAGACCTGAAGAGGCTGCGAAACGTCAATAAATAAATAAAGTTCGTGCGTTAACCTGTTAAAACTAGTTTTATTTAATGAGTGTTGTGCGTGAAAACCTCAGAAAGGAGCAATTTAACCTGAAAACTTTACACTCCTTTTTGGAAGTAGTGTAAAACGATGACGCTAATTCAAAAAAGGCCAAACGTTAGTGTTTAGCATTTCTGTGCGAGACGGAACGCACCAAGTTAAGGTACGGCTCGGTCACCAATCCGTATGGTGCTACATGACGCGATATAAAAATCGACGCTGCCATTGGTCGCAAAAATATTGTTCCCAACCCCTCTTCCTCGAATTATGTAACAGCAATTTTTTGAATATATAATACTAGCTGACCCAGCGAACTTCGTACCGCCCTAAAAAAATAGTGGTTGTCCAGCGGACAAAATTGTGAATCTAAACCATTCTCAGATCCCCTTGAACACACACAAAAAATTTCATCAAAATCGGTCCAGTCGTTTAAGAGAAGTTCAGTGACATACACACTCACAGAAGAATTATATATATAAAGATACGCTATTAGACTTTCAAAGATATCACATCTTTTATTTTAAATATCCAAAATCTCAGTCTCAAAACTCCGTAGCTAAGCATAGACGATACGAAAACCAAGTACCGGTGGTCGCTATCCAGCACAGTTAGTATTCCTCAACATAAAACTCTAGACTGTCGTCTTTAATCTAATAGTGATTAAAGAATTAAACACTTAACAGGTTTCCCCAACTCACAATGCATTTTATATAGAAAAGCGTCGTTCATCAAACTTAAGCTCCGCGAGAGTGCAAATATCTGAGAGGCACTTGTATCAGACGTCGGGTAATAGTCGCAAAGCTTTTGACTGGCTCAAGCAGTCAGAAACTTTTTGATTGCAACAACCTAACGGAGAGAAAAATGTCTGCAGTTTTCTAATGGGTTTTAGATTTAAGCTCGCTTTTCTCAAAGGACTGCGAAGATGAAAAAGAATAGAACATAAAAAATAGTTTCTGACTCGCATGAGATACTTAGTAGATTTGAAACGATTGCAAATATATATAAAGTTGTATATATAAAACAGAGTCGTATTAGTAAGAACACTAAGTGTCGCCGCACACGGGCCACCGACCACAACCACAAAACGCCACCACCGGCATATTTCTTGTAGTTTTCATACATTTTATATGGACTCGCCACACACGATACGCTGGTGGCCGCCACACGCTACAAATCGTCTTTGCTCGCTTCTTGTGGCCCGCACCGGCCACTTTATGTGCCGATACAAAACGCCGCCACACGTCACTCGCGCGATTCCCCACCCCTCCCTCCCTTACCTTAATCGGCCGCTGTCGCACGCTTCAGCCACTTAAGTAGCCGCTTCTAGCTTCTCGTGGCGGCGTTTGTGGCTGTGGCGTGTGGCCCGTGTGCGGCGACACTTATAACACAAGAACGGCTAGTCAGATTTTAATAATTCCTGATTTTCCCCCCTCACGTAATGGCGGAATACCAGTCACGAAAATAGATTAATGCTTAAAATAACTTTTGAAATAGATTACGTTTGTAACTCCGTTGTCTTCCGCAATTGGCAGCTCACGTCACGCATATTTATTGCCCATTTGTATTGATATTCACTGCAAATCAATGACATAATAAATAATCTAGATTAGAAATTATATTTGAACAAAATGGTGATAAGAATTTCAGTATATCAGTCACCATTATTGAAGATACGGCACTCGTGGCTCAAAAGTGATCCGTTTAAATTGTGGTGCATGACTACAATAGGGATGATGACAAATTTTTTTTTCTTCGTTTATCAGGTAGATTATCGAAAATTTTGGACACGTATTTTTTCTTTTTCACATAATATAAACATTGCAGAGATATATTGATTTGAATAGTCGCATGACGTCACGTTTTAGTACACTTTTAAGTGAAAATTCACTAAAAAGTGACGTCACGAGCCTCTACTCCCAAACTTTGACGCGCTATAACTTTGTCATTTTTTGGTTGATTGCCCAAAGAAAGAATGCGTGTCCATTATTTTTTGATCATCTAACTGACGGACTAAATAGAATTTCGTTTACTGTACCCCGTCATCACCCCTATTATGGTAAGAGATTCTTTTAGTACAATCATAAGTCTTTGCTGCATCTCGATACTGCAAGTCGATTCTGTAAGATGCAATCTCACTGACAATTAATTACATTTATACGGATTTTTGACAACTGTCAACTATCTATTGCTGGCTGCTTCAACAGTCATTCTGTCATTTTGCCGTGTAATAGCGTAATGCATAAAATTGTCATCATCTAACGGACGAACTTAATAGAGTTTCGTTTACTGTACCCCGTCATCACCCCTATTCGCTTTTGTCACAATTGGACATTCAAACGTGTGCTCAATGCTTTTATAAAGAACACAAATAGTTCAAAATGAAATAACAAATGCCTAAACTTCTCACTTTGTTCGTATAGGAATAGTGGCCACAGTCACTCGGTGGCAACGTAGGCCAGCGCGCGTGGTCCTCTGAAGAAAAGGTGATGGAGGGATATAAGGAAGAATAACTCCTCAGAAAACTCGCCGAACACAGTTGGCATATTTTTATACTTAATATTTTCACTTAAACTGTTACAGTTGGAGTATTTATCACTATTTTATATAGCTCCATTTATCCGGTTATATGTATCCTTAGACGTTGGTATCTTATTGGTTGCGAACAAACATTCGCGAGTCAATCCTGACACGTCACGCGCTCAGTAGCCGACTCGCAAACAAAACCTATCGCATATCTCCTTTATACATATATAATTGACAATCTCTAGGTGATCCCTCAGGGACAACAATATTACTGTTTGTTTTATCCCCATCACGATAGCAATAGCTTTAACATGACTGTGTTTATAATTTAATAGAGTATTGTTATTATTTTAGAAAGGTTTGGGTATTTTAAATATGGCGTTGGAAAGTGTAAGTTAAGACTAATTGAAAAAAAAAAAAAAATTTTCAACACTCACACCAATACGCCTAGCCCCAAAGTAAGCACTGTAAGGCTTGTGTTATGGGATACTAGGGTAACGGATAGAATACATATATTTTACATATCTAAGTATATTTATGTAGAAATACATATCAAACATACATACAGACTGGAGTACAAATGCTCGTATTCATCAAACAAACATCTGCCCCCACTGGGATTTGGACCCGGGACCCGGAAAGCTGGTGGAAAGAAATACGTACTATCCATCATCTTTTCCACCCTGTTCTCACTCCGTGGAGCTTGGGAAAGTACCACTATACCTTCTAAAGTACCTTACTATAGTACCACTACATTATTATATATTTTTGAAGTTATACTTCTTTAGGCGCGTTATGAAAAAATGATGAGAGCGAAATTTTAAGATGCGCGCGCATCACTGTAACACAAAAAATGCGACCAACTTCATGCTGTTACTTTTGTGTTTACCGCACATTAAGAAAATCTACCAACAAAATAGAAATAGAATCTCTATTTAGTGGGTGCTAACGACTGCATTGTGAAGGCCTATCAAAAGTATTTATTAATCTGGAACAACGGAACCAAAGCGCGATTCAGGAGACTACAGCGCCATCTCTTGACCATTGGTGTAGTAGAACCAAAAACCACATCTTTATTTTTTGTAATAAAGTAACAGTTATAGGTATTCATATTTATAATATTTATCCACATGTTTCTAGTTTGTATATTCGGAATACGAGTTTGAGTTTCATACAAGTGCAAATCACATATGTTCTAATAAATTATATTCAGTAGCGATTTTAATTGAATATTTTGATTATTTATTTATTTTTTCAAATTAAAACTGAACTTTATTGACTGTGTCCTTTTCCAGACTTTTTATTAATTTATTGTAATTAATTATTTGCATGCAATTAAAAACTAATTTTAAACGATGCCAAAGAAGGATAACTTCTCACGCGCCTACATAAGTACACGCACCCATTTTTGAGTAGATAGATAAATCATTTATTCCCATAAGTAAAGCACACAAATTCAAGTAAACAAATAGAAGAATTAATTACTAAATATGTATCTGTGTGCCGCAACGACAGAAAACGGCAAAAACTCGGCGATACCTTTGCTCTAAGAGCAAAGCACTGGTTTTCAGTTCTGCTCTGCCTAAAAAGCGCGTAACATGAAACGACACTGACGTGATAAATACAAGTAGATTGTTTAATTTATTATTGTGACTGTCCATTCTATTATTATCTTTTTGACAGATCGACGCCCATGAAATTTTGTATTGTTTACGTTAAAATGTCATAAAAATAATATTGTACTTCATGGACGGTTACCGCCCACTTAGTGATGTGCCAGCACATAATGATTACAAAGATTGTGCCACAGATTACAAATAATCGGTAGAAATAAATTGTTTGGTTAAAACCAAGTAATTAAAATATTAACATTATATAAAGTTCATTATATAAATGTCTTCTTAGTTTATTTTTTTAATTTATTCAGACGTATCAGATTCTTCATACAAACTGGACTCTTCGTCAGATGTGTCTTCGGTATTAATGATGAGTTTATTTTGTTGTATATTGTCAAAGGCAATACACTAGGTAAAATAATAAATCTAATGAGATTTTGTAATAATTTATTAAACACCAGTATTTTTGATAACTAAAATAATTTCGATACTTATAATCGATTAAACAATGTTCTAGCATAAAATCGATTATAGCTTTAAATCGAATGAGTTATGTGATAGGGCGTCACTATTTTTACTTCGATCAATCTGTCAAAAAGATAATAATAGAATGGACAGACTATAGCGAAGCGTCGATTAGACGTATCATTATTGCTCGTTTGTTTCTTGGAGATAAAAATTAATGTAATAATAACAAACATTTATTTCAGACTCTAAATTCATAGACAAGTGTTAGTAATTAACATGTGAGTGATTTGTTATTCTGTTGAAGTTATACTTCTTTAGGCGCGTTATGAAAAAATTATGAGAGTGAAATTTTAAGATGCGCGCGCATCATTGTAACACAAAATTTTATCAGCATGAAGTTGGTCGCTTAGCGACCAACTTCATGCTGTTACTTTTGTGTTTACCGCACATTAAGAAAATCTACCAACAAAATAGAAATATAATCTCTATTTAGTGGGTGCTAATGACTGCATCGTGAAGGCCTATCAAAAGTATTTATTAATCTGGAACAACGGAACCAAAGCGCGATTCAGGAGACTACAGCGCCATCTCTTGACCATTGGTGTAGTAGAACCAAAAACCACATCTTTATTTTTTGTAATAAAGTAACAGTTATAGGTATTCATATTTATAATATTTATCCACATGTTTCTAGTTTGTATATTCGGAATACGTGTTTGAGTTTCATACAAGTGCAAATCACATATGTTCTAATAAATTATATTCAGTAGCGATTTTAATTGAATATTTTGATTATTTATTTATTTTTTCAAATTAAAACTGAACTTCATTGACTGTGTCCTTTTCCAGACTTTTTATTAATTTATTGTAATTAATTATTTGCATGCAATTAAAAACTAATTTTAAACGATGCCAAAGAAGGATAACTTCTCACGCGTCTACATAAGTACACGCACCCATTTTTATTTATCATAATGACCTCATTTATAAAACTATATTTAAGAGATTTTTTCTTTTTTTTACATTGGACAGTGCAAATAGTTTCTTTATATTTTTTAGTTATGTCTAGATGTGAGGACCTGTAATTGGCTCTTTGTCGCTACTATTCATTTCTAGTATATTAAGATAAGCTGTTGGTCTTCCATGTAACCAAAATAAATAAATAAAATAATGTCTGTTATTAATATAACTTCACCACAAATGTTTCATTGTTACTGTTATAATTACTTTTTCAGGGCATAGATTAATATGGAATTAATATTTACCCATCAGCATTTAGATACAAATTGTGAAACACTTATTAGAAAGCGGCAGAAACCGCAACCCGAAAAAGCAAACCTGCTGGTTATTTAAACCTAAAGAAAATTTTACTCGAAAAAATAAACCACTTCAGGCCTTATCCCGTGGCCTGGCCGTATCGTAGAATTTTTTCTAGTAAATTTTTCTTTAGAATTCCACTTCATTTTGGTAGTGTTGATTTCCTGTTGGTGAGTAAAGTTCCCGATTATTTTCATTCTTTCTAACACTATTCCCCAGGTTATGACATCATCGGCCTATTAATGTCCCCACTGCTAGGGCACAGGCCTTCCCTATGGATGGAATAGGGAGATTGGGCCATGACCCACCACGCGGGCCCAGTGTGGATTGGCGGGTGCTAACGACTGCAGATGCAGGCGGGACCAACGGTTTAACCTGCCTTCCGAAGCACGGAGGAACTTGAGATCGCAGATTTTCGGTCACCTATCCAATGACGTTGCGAAAGTTGCTTAACATCGAGCTCCTCTTAACAATTGTTGATTTTCTTTTCGTTTTTAAAGTTATTAATGACAACGTAGCCGTAGCAGATGGATTTAGTGACCAACTGTCCGCTGTTTTAGTTAAAACTGTGATACTCGTAAGTCAAACATAATAATAATATATAATAATAATAATAATTTATTGGAGCCACTTTAAATTTTCATACATGATAATGTGAACCCTGTCCTCTGCAAAAGGTTACCCTGAGGATCAGAAGACAGTGCTCTCCCCAGTATTGTTACTTTGGAACTACACACATCAAAAGTGTCTAGGGATCAAGCATTTTTATGCGGATTTCTTGAGATTGAGATGTGGCTTTGTAATAAATTTATGATTTTATAAATTTATATGGATCCTTTTTGGTGCATTTCATAATTTGAATCAGGAACTGTGAATCAAATTCGAGTAAAAGATGAAAATCAGCTGTCAATATTTTCCCTATAAAAACATACAACGCATTGAAGACATTATTAGTGCTACTGTTTCCCCAACTACTGATTAAAACCAACGTTATTATGGAGCGGCGACGTCATTTAAGCAGGGAAGAAATGCTCAGAGCCGTGGGAATGATAGAAGCTGGTTCCCGGCAACGTACTGTGGCTTTAGCTCTGAATACAAGTCAGAGTGTTATCAGTCGACTTTGGACACGATACCGAAGCACTGGTACCGTGGCTGAGCGCCATGGAGGACGGTATCGCTGCACCACACGGAGACAAGACCGATACATTCAAATCTTAACTCGAAGAGCTCCAACAATAACCGCCATGATGTTAGCCGTGAGGCTTCATCACTCTTCAGGGAACTTAATTAGCGACCAAACAGTCAGAAACCGCTTGCATGAAGTGAACCTTCATTCCCGAAGACCGCTACGGGTACCACCTATAGCAATGCACAATCGTAGGATTCGATATCAATGGGCTCTTGAACACAGAAATTGGGCAGAAGAACAATGGCGTTTCGTGTGCTTTTCTGATGAGTCTCGTTTTGGTATGAGACCGGATACAAGACGTATACGACACTGGAGAACCCCTGGACGCCAACAGCGATTAAAATCCTGCCAGGAAGTCCATCCTTATAGTGGTGGAACCATCATGGTATGGGCGGGTATTTGGATCGGCGGAAGAACTGAGTTGATTTGGATCAGAGGCAACCTCAACGCTCAAATTTATGCTGAGACGATTGTATCAGACGTCATCGTTCCTCTACAAGTGCAAATCGGTCCCTTATTTCAGTTAATGCATGATAATGCACGACCGCACACCGCAAGAGTTGTAAGACAGACTCTCGCCGCAGCTAACATCAATGTCCTGCCCTGGCCTGCTCAGTCGCCAGACTTGAACCCGATTGAGCATGCATGGGATATGCTACAGAGAAGAGCTCTGCCGAATATGGAGGGTATCCAGTCGCAAGAAGACCTTTTTTTGTTGTTGCAACGAACATGGGCGGCCATTCCACAGCGTGATTTGGATGAACTCATTTTGAGTATGCCAAACCGATGTTCTTGTGTTGTTAGTGTTCGCGGTAGAAATACGGATTATTAATTGTTTAAGTTACCCAATAAAATTTTAGAGAAAACTGTTATTTCAGTCTTTTTTTCGAACTTTTGTGTTAGTGGTTCAAATGTCAAAAATCCCTTTATTAGGAAAATGGCAAATTTCTTTATTAATGCAAAGGTGACTTGGTTTATCGTTACTGTGACAAACGAAAACACTTTATTTGATGAATCCTTAAAGAAAATTTTAATTAATATCAATCAGGAGAAAAGTTATTGCAAAAATATATGTTGATCCCTAGACACTTTTGATGTGTGTACAATAATTTAAAACCACTAAATAAAAATTATATAAAAGTAATGTCAAAAAAAAAGTACCTAGGTATAGCATTAACCGGAGTGTGTGTTAGTGTGTGTGTGTGTTAGTGTGTGTTAGTGTGTGTGTGTGTGTGTGTGTGTGTGTGTGTGTGTGTGTGTGTGTGTGTTAGTGTGTATGTTCCTGCGTTCGTGTTGTGTAGCGTATGTGCATTTGTTTTATCGCTTTTTTCTGTCAATGTTATATATTTAAACAGATAATAAAATACTATGCTCGGAGAACTTACTAAGAAGAAATCACTCATAAATTTACTAATACTTAAATGACCACAACATTCAGTAGCGAAGGATAAATTACATAAATTGCTTATGAAAGAAGAAATATGTATTAGCTTTAGAATTCATAATACCTCGTAAACTTGATAAATTTGTAACACGATACTCCACGGAGAGCGGTAAAAACGATAATATTTTTTCCATTTCCATCTGCGACGGTGATAAAATCCAAGTGGCAAATAAAAATGGCAGTCGACGTCGCGCCCACGAAATGAATCGGTCGCTGCACAAACATCACTCCGCGTCTGACAGGCGGTAACGAGAAGTTTAGGCGTTTTGCAGACGACGGGGCGGGGCGGGCTTTTTGTCCGCGAAGCAATAAAAACCGTGTCTGCCCGTCGATGTCTGCGGCTGCACTCGCCGCGTACACAAAGCACATGACGGACAGAGGCAGTCACTTCAAGACGTTCGTTCTAGTGAATAGTCCATCACTAAAAAGCGCGTGCATATAAACTGATTTGTATGATCCACGGTGGGCAGCCGCATACATGCCGCGCCCGCCCGCCGGGCACCTGCGGCGCGGCCTTTTTGCCCTCTGTTTTTTGTCGTGTGCGTTTTTTGCCGTGTGCGTTTGTAGTATAGGATTCACTTTGTGCTATCGTTCGCGGCGAAATTGACCGGCCCCCTCCGCCCCGCCGTCTGCAAAGCGCCTTAGGGTCCTATAGCACTTCTGGAAATACACTGTCGATTCATGTTTACTCTTTGGCTGCTTGGAAGGCAATGCTATTCTCATGGGACTTGCAATCCGAAGAGGTTTTTTAAACGCTGGCATACACGGGTACATTCGTATTTTTTGTATTTAAAATTACCATATTTGTAAGGAGAAAGATAAATAAAAAGAATAGTGTGCAAAGACCACACATCTGAAGTGAACTTAATATTAGACGGTGCATAAGGTATAGGTGATTGGAGCAGCGCACGCATCACTTATTGTTAAAGTTTCATGAATTCTCTATTGCATGTACCTAAATTATATATCCAAAATATTAAAAGAATATAATTAACATTAATTGCTTGATTAGTATTCTTTTGAATTTGAAAGTACCTTTTTAACACGTCCTTATTTCGCGTGTTGCCTAATCTGATTCCATGCCACACCTAACGAAGTTCTGGATCCCTACTCATAGACAGATACACAACAATTTTTATAAGGTCTCCTGTAGAATATGTAATTTAAAAACTGTCAAAGTCTATACATGTGTCGGTTTGCCGCAGGCATGTACTTTCATTTAATTTTACTTATTTCAATGAGAATCTATAAACTGTATGCAGTTTATAGATTCTCGATAATATATGGTAATCGCCTGCACTCAATATCATAACAGCTGTTTGGAGTTTATGTGCAAGACGAAACTAAAATGCCACCACCAAGTTAAGGTTCCGCTCGGTCACCAATCCGTATGGTGCTACATGACGCGATATTTTATTCGACGCTGCCATTGGTCGCAAAATATTCCCCAACCCCTCTTCCTCGAATTTTGTAACTGCAATTTGTCTGAATGCAATATTACACACGCTATAAGAATTTCAAATTTCAAGTCACATCTTTTATTTAAACTTCCAAAATATTAGTCTCAAACTCTGTAGCTAAGCTACGACTATACGAAACCAAGTACCGGTGGTCGCTATCCGGTACAACAGCATAAGAACTTTTAAGTGTTATATTTCACAAAACAATAACGTAGCGTAGTATGACAACAAATTCTTTGTCCTTACCCATTTAGATGAATAAGAAAGAAAAGGTTCTCGACCCGCGTACAATTCACGGTTGTTCAGTTCGGCGAATGAGTGCACAAACACGGTTCCAACCGCTGTCCGAGGAGCGCTCCACATTGTGTGATGACTTTCCGAGTGCCTAAATTACTCCTCCTTTTAGTCCTGAACGAGTTCACGGCCCTTTGTTTAGCCCTTAGCCTTTTTTGAGCGACAAGTGCCTAAAAGCATGAGTTGACAACTGTAGCTGATTAAGTGAATAATTTGAAAGCAAAAACTTTTTTCTGCTAACCCTTTCTTTCTTTTTGGCAATCTTTAATACTCTGTTGCCGGCTCAGTGATCTAGAGTACATCTCAGTTGTAATACTGGATGAAAGACACTGCTTCCTATTTTGTGCAATCTCTTGCAGCTCGAATTGATCCTTGACGAACTTCCAATGTCATTGCCCATTATATAAGTCGTCAACAGGACGTTTATAGTAATGACCCCTTGGTTGAAATTGGGTTTTTGTTTTAGGAAGAACCGGAAACATAATATGAAGATCAATATCCACTAGGTTAACTCCATACGATTCTATTATTGCCAACGGTTATAGATGAGGAATTGGTCTTTAGTGCTTCCCCAAAGTTGGAAGAACACCTAAAATATGTTTTTCTTTCACTTATCCTATCATAAGTCTTTCTTATTGCAAAACGTAGTTACTCACAGGGCTTGAAACCGGTTTCGAAAATACCGGTAAATAAAGGTTAATACCGGTTTTTAGTAAAGGTTTCATTCGGAACACGTCCGAAATGAAAGCGGTACCTTATACCTTACTAAACCGGTTTAATCCAGAGCGACACGTGCACGCGTCGGCATGGCTTGAAGTTTGTTTTGTTTGAACTAATCAAGTCACAACTTGTTAATGCTCAGAGATTGATGCATTTATTAACACGTTTGCTAGCGTCTAGTGAGTCAAGTTATTCATTTATTATCGATGCCGTCAGAAAGAGCGGAACGAAACCCTTTAAAAACCGATAAATTGATTCAAAACCTATTTGATTTCGCTCTTTAGGAAAACCGGTTTTTTAAGGTTAAGGTAGAGCCAAACCTAAATAAAACGCTCCTAATGTACTTGACATTGATTTAGGTTTGAAAATTAACCGGTATATAAGCCCTGGTTACTCATATTTATGTATTTTACTAACTTCAATAAAATTGGCGCAAGATCAGGTTGACTACAAAATTAATCATTTAATGAACAAGCACAATTTATAACCCGAATCTGGTATATCGATATAATGTGCCTAGCTAAACTAAACAAGTACCATTGTTTACCATAATCTTACCTGTGTAAGGTAATGGTAAACAATAAACATTTTATGCAGTAAGAAATGAAACACGGTGCTGGATGATGAAAAGACCTCTCTTCTATATTTCCCATATAAATTTAGATGAAAGAATATGTGTTTTTGTTGACGTAGCAGCTAAAGTTAAATCGGCTACAGATTTCCTTTTAGTTTGTACAGCCTCATTAGTCTTAATATTGCGACGAACTAACCAATCAATAGGGATGATGACTAATTTTTTTTCTTCGTTGATCAGGTAGATTATCAAAAAGTATTGGACACGTATTTTTTCTTTTTTCGCATAATATAAACATTGCAGAGATATATTGATTAGAAAAGTCGCATGACGTCACGACGTTTGAGTACACTTATAAGTGAAAATTCACTCAAAAGTGACGTCACGAGCCCCTACTCCCAAACTTTGACGCGCTATAACTTTGTCATTTTTTGGTTGATTGCCCAAAAAAAAAATACGTGTCCATTATTTTTTGATCATTTAACTGACGGACTAAATAGAATTTCGTTTACTCTACCCCGTCATCACCCCTATTTCTACTTTTTTTGGAGATTTTTTTACCTATATACCGTGAAACAAAACTAGGCGGACTATTTGCGAAGTTCCGGCAGAGAATATTTCGGTTACGTCGCTTGGCTAGCCTCCCAGAATATTCGCGAAATGCGGTGTTTCACGATGCCTTGCTTGCGGCATATTTCATTCCTGCGTTTTGTCGTAATTGAAATGTGTTTCAATCTCTCTGTTTTGTATTTCTGCGGTTCCCAGTACCTAACTTGATAACTATCTTGGCAGGAATGTACGCGAAATAACTTTATAACAAATAGAGTCGGTTGTTAGATTATTTCAAATGTGTAATAGGAATATTTATTTTATTATACAAATATAGACCATACATACATACTTATTTCACAGACCATACACGAAAACCTTTTAAGGTTTATGTGTGTATGCGGGCCACTCCTTTACCACTTTCTTTTAAATTTAAATATCTTTTATATATATATTCATTAAGTACATTCGAGTACATTTCCTGTAAATTACTATGCAATTCATCGAGGTAGAAAGGTATGAAATAACAAAGCTTTCTATTTCCGTGGACATTATTACATTTCGGCAACAAATACTTTCTACGATCCAACACATTTCTCAGATTATCTGGTCTTTTATTAATATTCAAGTACTTAGTCTCGTTACATTCGGTTAGAATTACGTATTTTATTTGTCATGAACATTCATCACATTACAACATCGAAATAAATCTTGTACGTTACCTTTATATTTAACTTCATAAAACTATATTTGGGTACAATTATCTTTAGCATTTAATATTGAATTTTATAAATATCCTCTATGTATGTCTTATAAGTTCTTCCATAACTAATTAGGCTATAACTTACAACAGATTCAGCTAGGGTAAGGGTTCTATGCTGTATAGTCTACTCGCGATTGATTTCAACTTAGCGCATACGTAATCTTTGTGAGGTCCCCAAAAAAATCTCTCGTCAATCAAAAGACCCACATTCATATGTTGCTTTACATTATCAATTGGCTGACACGTGCAATTATATGTCTGGTTATGAATACAATTATGATTGTGGCCCACCACGGTGGGTGTGATGTCGGCTTTATTGTGAGAGGTGTGAATATGCAATAACATAGTCTTTTGAGCGTTCACCACTAAACCAACATCATGGGCCTGTTTACATACGATATCAAAATTATTTTGCATTATTTGTTCAGCTTCCCTTACGATTTTGGCGGCTACTATCAGGCAGGTACTGTCTGCGAATTGGTACACCGATCCCTCTTTAATGAGTGAACACATATCGTTGCCATAAAGTAGAGGGCCAAAGGTAGATCCTTGAGACGTGCCTCCTTGTTAGAGTCATGTTACTGTGCCGATTACCTAGTTTTACTACAGAGTGATGATTCGTTTGGTAGCTTCTGATAAGCTGCAGAAATGGACTCTGTGTACTGCATTGAGTTAGCTTATGGTAAAGAGTACTATATTGCATCATGTCAAATGCCCGACTAAAATCAAATGAAATGCACTAAAATGTGTAATTTGTTATTTAAATAGTCATTAATATCATTTGTAAAATTTCGTAACAGCTGCGTATAGCTTTTATTTTTCTGAAAGACACATTGATTTGTGTTTATTATGTTTTCTTGGATAAATATTCAATTATTTGCTTACTTAAGAAACGTTCTATAATTTTATCAAGACATGACAGTATAGTTATTGGTCGATAATTCCAATAATCTAAATAGCCTTTTTTTTAAATTGGCCTATTTACTCCTATTTTTTATAAGTCCGGATATGTCCATGATTTAATACAACAATTAATTGAGTTATTATATTTATCATTACATCAGAAATAAATTTTATGTCACAAAAACGTATACCATCGTAACTGGGACTTTTTCTCTCATTTTGTTTTTTTAACTTTATGGTTTATTTTAATATTATGAGCTTTTTTATGTATGATCATAATCAAAATCATTAATTTAGTTTAGGCTGTTACAAGCACTCATGAATGTCTAGAAGCTACGCCATCGGTTCGTAAATCTACGGCCTTGTACTGAGAAGAACCGGCAAGAAACTCAACAAGGGCTGTTTTTTCTCCCTGTTTTATTATTTACAGAGTCGTCAAATTGAAAAATTACTTCAGAGATGATTCATAAAATAGGTGATTTCATTACATAATTATTAAATATACATTAATTGTTTACCTGCATTTTGATTTTGACCTGTGTCATACAGTATAAATACAAATAGTGTTATTTATATTAAGTGTGACTAAACACTAACTTCAATATTAAGGAAGTTAGGGCAGACTCATCTCCGCTGGCAGCACCCGTTCACGAGCATGACGCATGAACCAGCCATCGCTTCGCTCAACCATATTTTAGGGTACGTAACGACCCGCCTCACATGACACCGCCAAAGAGACTATTATGAGAGCATGACTAAATTGTAAATTGATGTATCCGAACAAGTCTCATACGTTAGACGATCTAAATTCTTTGATGTGCAGGTATTAAGTGTATTTTCATTATTCGTTTTATCAAAAGCCTCCGCAAAATTGTTTGATAATTTTGTAGGTTCTTTATTAAAGGTTTTAAGTAATATTTCATCAATACATTTAGAAATTTTACCTGTAAGTCTATTAATCATTTGCCATATTTTAAGAGTGTTTTTAAAATTTTCAATAATTTCTAATTTACTTTGTCTATTTCTCAAATACTGTGCATATCTATTTGTTTTCTTTCTATATTTATTGTAAAGTAAACGCTTTTCGGCACCATGTTCATCTCGGCGCCAAGAAAAAATTGAAAGATTTAATCTCGTTATTTCACTCATATTTGTAAGTCGATGATTAACCCAAGTATACATTTTTTTTTACTTTGAGTAAACCTAATAAATGAATATTTACATTTTTCGTGCGCATTTTTAATATTTTTTATTATGTATATAATAAACTACTAAGTTGGGGTCCTCGTAACCTCGTTCCTAAGTGGCAATTGCCAGTCAATATTATTCAATTCTGCGCGCAGTCGCCGATTATTATCAATACGAGCGATAAGATGTTTAGGATCACGTGATCCCGGCATGGTACTGCTTTGTTACATTAGTAATGCATTTAGAATGGCGTAATCGGTTACACAATGATCAGCTGGAGCGATGCTCACTACGGCTGTGTAAGCGACCAATAAGCTTATATTACGAATACGAACGTGGTCGATACATGATTTCGTGATTATATTCCCGTATGTTTCAACACGTGTATAATTGCACTTTTTAGAGCACACAGTTGGAGTTTAGAAGTAATTAGTAATAACTGCGTTCGATTTTTTTGTGTCAAGATTCATATCTCCCTTAACTATGTAAAATTCAAAAAATTCAAAATTCAATATCGTTTATTCAGACTAGGCTGTTACAAGCACTTTGTGAATGTCGAAAAGCTACGCCATCGGTTCGAAAATCTACGGCGGAAGACCTTGTACTGAGAAGAACCGGTAAGAAACTCAGCAAGGGCTGTTTTTTTTCTCCCTGTATTATATACAGAGTCGTCAAATTGAAAAATGACTTCAATATGAGGTAACTCATAAAATCACTTTCCATTACAAATGCAAAATTAACTATTAATGTAATTACCCGTGTATGATTGCTGAGAAAGTAAATCTGACAATTCCCGTGTTAAATGTTCCTTGTTCATGATCTGTGGTCTGTATAATGCACACAACACAAGCCTACAACTACCATCTGCTATAATCTCACCCGTTATGCACTCCAATTTCAGCAGAATATTTTTTTTTCCACAAAACTTTAGACTATTGTATACATATAATATAATACCATCGCCCTTTCTGTGTGTTCTTAATTCATAGCACAAAATAATAGAATATTTTGTTCAGAATCGAGAGCAGCATTCCATATTATTGAATTACGCCGTGACGTGGCGTCACTAAGAGCGTTCTATCGTCTGTACCACGGCGAGTGTTCTGAGGAGTTATTCTCTCTTATTCCACCTTCCCCTTTCCTTCAGAGGACCACGCGCGCTGGCTTACGTTGTCACCGTCTAACTGTGGCTACAATTCCAACGCGTACAAAGAAATTTGGTGACTCATTTCTTTGTCGTACTATCCGTAAATGGAATTCTCTGCCCGCTCACGTGTTCCCTCCCTCTTACAACCTGGGATCCTTTAAAAGAGGCGTGAAGAAGCAACTTGCAGGCCGGCAGGGTGAGGATGGCTGGTGTGGTAGTTAGAACTGCTGCATCAGCTATCTTCGCGTCTGGACTTCACCTTCACTTAACATCAGGTGGGGTGGAGTCATTTGTCGGATCTACCTATAAAAAAAAAAAAATATCCTGATTTTGATACGTGGGTAAAATAATTTATTGCATTGGTGTCGATTCTGGCACGATTCTCTAAATCTAAACTTAAATTTGACAACAGTGTATCTTTGTCATTCTCTATACAGTATGAAAAGGACAGACTGATGTTAAATTTAGATTTAAGTTTAGAGAATCACGCCGGAATCGACACCATTGTTTTGCTAATATGCGTTTCGAATATTAACGTTTAATCTAATAAGAGTCATTTTTTCTTAAATTGATTCTTATCAGGTAGTGACGATTTGACCCCCGCTTCTGTACGGTGTAGAGTGCTGGCCGGTCCACGAGAATGCGAAAAATAATGATACATTGCTTACTAAGATTGTATGGTACTGTGAAATTCATAAATTTCAATGTGGTATTGTTGTAGCACATTGAAATATCACTAACTTTTGGTGATGTTGTGTTTATAGCTGAAGTTTATGTGCTACAAAAGCCCTAACAAAACAAAAACAATAGGGGTGATGACGGGGTACAGTAAACGAAATTCTATTAAGTCCGTCAGTTAGATGATCAAAAAATAATGGACACGTATTTTTTCTTTGGGCAATCAACCAAAAAATGACAAAGTTATAGCGCGTCAAAGTTTGGGAGTAGGGGCTCGTGACGTCACATTTGAGTGAATTTTCACTTATAAGTGTACTCAAACGTGACGTCATGCGACTTTTCAAATCAAAGTGAAAAAAGAAAAAATACGTATCCAATGCTTTTTAATAATCTAACTGATAAACGAAGAAAAAAAAATTAGTCATCATCCCTATTACACTAGCTTAGAAATTAATTTAATATTTAACAGAGTTTTATTGAATTTCTGTCAAATAAGTAATTCCGCATTGCAAACTCAACTCCGACATTATCGGGCGTATACTAATTAAACTTGCAAAAGTTAAATGCTACGCCATTACGCGGCGCAATATGAGCGCTGAGTGACAGCTGTCAAAATGTGACTCATTCCGTTTAAGCAGGAATGTACGCTGCAGCTACGGAACTGTACGTCCGTATATGAATTTTAAACAGAATCATGTAGGTGTGATTGACAATTTGGGAAACGTTTCATTAATAAAACGATTCTCTCCATTACATTCGTATTTAAATACTTCATATGCCTTTATTGAATCGATATTGAATTATTAATGTGAAATTTGGGTGACGTTGGCTTACATCGCATGGGTTTATTGAGGCTTTTCTATAGGCGCGTTGCGATGGTCTGCATTGGGTCCTGACTTCATGGAGAAGCTTGATATTATAAATTTTATGTCAAAACAAGTGTCAACGGTAAAGATGCACTGATTTATTTGTTTAGGACGTTTCGCATCCTTTTCAGGCTTCGTCATCAGTCTATTAATGTCCCCACTGCTGGGGCACAGGCCTTCCCTATGGATGGAATAGGGAGATTGGGCTATGACGCACCACGCGGGCCCAGTGCGGATTGGTGGGTGCTAACGACTGCAGATGCAGCTGGAACCAACGGCTTAACGTGCCTTCCGTAGCACGGAGGAGCTCGAAATAGTAAATTTTATCGGATAGTAAATTTTTGGTCACCCATCCAATGACCGACCACTGCGAAAGTTGCTTAACTTCAACGATCGCAGCCAAACGCGCTGAGCACTTGCGCCATCGAGCTCCACTTCAGGCTGCGTCATCAAAATTAAAATTAGAGCCTAGGACTAGGTGTGTTCGTTGAAATTACTTATTTCCTGATTATCATCTTCCTCGTCGTCCTCGTTCGTCCTCAAGACAAACTTTTTGGTCACTCATCCGATGACCGCATGTTGCGTAAGGGCTAAACCTCCACGATCGCAGACTGAACAGGTTTGAAGAAGCATTTCTGTAAGCCGGCAGTGAGGATGGTTCGTGTGGCTATTTATGACTACTGCCCCAGCTAATTTCGCGTCTGGACTTGATCACCACTCAACATCGGGTGGGGTATTCATTGCCTACCTAATTTTTTATTTTATTTTTTCGCTGACGGGGAGAAAAAATGTATTATATCCACGACAATGACCAACGCCATGTTGGTTTGCTGTAAACAAACCCTCGCGACGCAGGTAATTGCGTGGTGCATTCGGCAAGCGGCGAGCCGCCCGAGGGCCGCTAGTCGGTGCGGGTATACTTTGACGTGCACTCACGCAAGCGTGGCATACGTCAAACCACCCCGCCTCCGAACAGCAGGCCGGATAGCACCCGCTTTAGCCGATCCTGGGCTTCTCCGTTCACAGCGTCACCTGGCTAGTCTCACGGACCGCAGTCCGAGCGGCTAGCCAGCCGACCAGCTCCCGTACCTACCTGGTAAACCAACTCCCCGATCTACCCCTCATCCTCCAGGCGTAACTGCGGGGTCCAGTTATGAGTCGCCGCTTGTTGGGCCTGGGATTCCTACCCCCTCGTGATGGTGCCGCGGAGCACCCCCTCCCTGGCAGTCACAGAAGGTACCGCTAAAGGACTAGCAACCGGGCTCGGCGCCGCCGACCAGTCCTCCCCCTCCTGCGTCGAAGAGAGTTCGCGTGGGCTTGTTCCTCGCGAGCTCTCTCCGCCGCCTCCTTCCGTGAGATGACCTCCTCACAGAAGGAGACCACCACCTGCCAGGATCTGTCACTTCCCAGCATGGCCCGTACCACGCTGGGGAGCGAGAGAGCAATCCCCTCTGCCGCTGTCAGAGTGCCGCGCTGCTGCACCCACGACGGGCACTCCTCTAGGGTATGCTGCGCCGTGTCCACCGCAGCGCCGCACTCATGACACGACGGGGTTACTTCCCTCCGGATCCGGTGCAGGAACTTACCGATGCATCCATGCCCGGTAAGAACCTGCACCAGACGGAAGGTCAGTGATCCGAACATGCGGGATGCCCAGTCCCTAAGGAGAGGGCGCAGAGCGTCTAGGGTTCGGAGTCCGGATGATTCATTGCCTACCTAGCTATAAAAAAAAGACGTGCTAAAACTCGCGCCATTGAGCTCCTATTTAATAATGCTAAATAGATTTATTGTTATCTGTCGACAGGTAAGAGTGGGTGAGCCGTCTCAAGCCCGCGACTAGTGATTGAAGCGCTGGAACTCCGAGCCATCCGATAAATGAGAACTGAGGACGTGTCCGGGGATCACCAACATGGCCTCCTTCAAAGGTAAGCTTCACCAGTATTACTAAGTTCGAATATTAGCTATACCTATAGTTAAAGCAAAATCGACTAAAACCCATGAAGTATCTATCTATATCTAGTATAGATTCTGTGGCGGCGACATCTACACGCCCCACATATAACTAAAATAGAGGAAACAATTTTACGCCTCCTCAGGAGATGGCACTACCGGCGCTGCGTTCACAACATAAGGAAGCCTACATCGCGCAAGTAAAATTCTATAGCCAACAGTTCATATATACGATGCCCGACCAACATCCCCACCCAGCTCGGAGGAAGATCTTCCCCTTTGGCCTTCCTACAGATTCAGATTCAGCAAGGAAAAACAACTGAGCACCTTTTGCAGTTAATGGCTCCGAAATAAAAACAGCTGTTTCGCTCGCTTTTAGTCGCTCCTAAGAGTTTTGCTCGAAGCTTCTCTTTACACGTCCTATTGAACACCTTAGCCATCTGAAGTATTTCCGTTTTTACAATGATGGGAGTGTTCTCACACTTATCAGATTTTTTACCTGGTACTCTACAAATGTATTTTATGTCATTTTCGTTAACTTCACATTTGATAGTTTTTCCCAATTCCTTGTCCATATTAACTAAGTTTTCATTGCGTAATGTGGGCATATTTTTATTTCCAAGTTTGTTTTACGATTTGCTCATTGTAAGTCCTCTAAAATATTGATGTACTCTCTATCCTTAGTTGATCATTTGACTTTACTTTTACATTTGACTTGACTTTAGAATAAACTTAATCAAAAAATTTAGGTTAAGTGTAGTGATTAAAACTAAAGAAGTTTTATATTGTAACCCCTCGTTTCCACCAAGAACCAAGTCTTATACTAGTTTTAAGCAAAATTTATAGAACACTTTTTGTGGCTGTTTAAAACATTCATTCGTCTACAATGCATAGAAAACTAGTATCTTACAAGTATAAATTTACTTCACATAATTATAGATATTAACGGGATTGTTACCATGTACCTTGTTTTTTATGAGTCTCCGATATTTTGGCACTGTTGCAATTGTGTCTCTCTGATACTGTGAGTATTGTGTGCCGGGAACATATGCGAGTGAATAGTGAGAATGTGACCAGTGGTAGGGATATCGAACGCAGTACAAGACGACGTCAGAGGGTAGACCGATATGCCTGCCAATAACATCTACCCGCAATTATTTCAGTTACTCCGTGAATCATCGGAGACTAAACTAATAAAAAACAAGGTTTAGTAATGGTAACAATCCCGTTTATATCTATAAAGTTAGTGACCATGAAAGTTTAAAACATTACTTCACATATTTTATTTAGTACTAAGCAACTAAGTAAAAGTACTAGGTACCAACTAGTGTTGCCGAACTATCGATATTAAAGCTATCGACAGTTTACATTGAAAATCATGTACCTTATCGATAGGCCTATCGATAGAATCGATACAACCGATAGTATCGATACTATCGATAGCTCAGAACAAGGCAATACTATCGAATGAGTGCAATACTATAGATACTATCGATACTATTGTAGTTCGTTAATAACAAACTATTGATAGTATCGATACTATCGATAGTGTTGATTTTATCTGCAACAATACTATCGATAGTATCGATATTAGCGATTGTTTTAGACTAAAGTTTGTGATTGACTATAATACCTGAAAATTGTAAACAATACTATTGCAAATTGTTTAACTATCGATAGTATGGTTGCAAATAAAATCGACAGCACCGATACTATCGATAGTTTGTTATTAACGAACTACAATACTATCGATAGTATTTAACTCATTCGATAGTATTGGCTTTTTCTGTGCTATCGACAGTATCGATACTATCGATAAGCCGATCGATTGTCATACGATTGAATGGCTATCGATAGACTATCGATTAATCATCGATAGTCGACTATCGATCGGCAACACTAGTACCAACATCAACGTTAAACTTTCTGCTTAAAATCGTTATCTTTTTTTTATCGTCACGCAATTTATAAGACGTTGTAAGATTTCAAGTTTCTTGTCGTGAGCTGTCGTAATTAAATATCAAACGTGATACATATTCTAAAAAGATTAAATCCCTCAGTTAATTAACAAGACAACATCCAACAAAGTTTATCAATGCAAGTACCTACAACAACGGAATAGAAAATTGTGGTTTTCATTTTGTTTATTCGAAAGTTCCTCAGGTAAATTGTAAGTTATTTTATTACTTCTCGAGAGCTGTCTAAATTTGACTGTATCAAAATAGATATTTAGTTATTCTATTAGGATTTGCCATACAAATCTTTTGATTTTGATGTTTATTCGTAGATTTTTCTCCAAACAACTTTCTTGTGAAAATTTTGTTAAGTCTAAGTGACTTAAACAAAATGTTTCTAAGAAAATTCGAATGTTCACATTTATGAGTTATTGAGCTATCAATTGTGATTTTCTGTCTGATTTTCTTTTAAATATATTTATCGTTAAACCGTAAATATAGTTACACGTCGACCATACCAAATTAAATAAAACTAGTTTTTACGGGTTAATGCACGAAACTTTATTTATTTATTGACGTTTCGCAGCCTTTTTAGGTCTGCATCGTCAGAATAATGATTTTTTTTTTGTTACCAAATTATTTCACACAGTTGCTTTATATTGAATGTGAAACACACAACAATATTTTCGACTCAACTTTCAAACTTATGTTTGAAACGTAGTTTTTTTATGAAAATTGCCTTTGCTCAAAAGAGGGCGTCATACGGTTGAGATATTGATGATGAACCTATAATTAAATAAACAACTATGATTCGGGAACAAAATCTTTTTAAAAATACATCTATTTCTGCTCCATTAACGACGAATTCATTATATTGGCGACACATACGTGCTATAGGGTTATAATAAGAAGTTTTATTGAGATATACAGCAAGAAAAAATGTCATAGGCTTTCTAAAGCGATAATTAATATTAAAACTAATATGGGACAACAGGTAGGGAGAATCTAACTGCGAGTGAATAATTTTATGCAGGGTGATTTCATCCAAATATTTCCTACGAAAATATCAATGACTGCATGAATGAGCGAAGTAAATTAAATCATAAACAGACAAATTGAGAACTAAACAAGAAAATGTTGAAATCCTACCACATTTATTAATTTTCTTACGAAACCAAGAGGTTTTGGCAATGTCGTGGGTGCATAATCGTGATAATGTTGACGTTGTAAACCAAGTGTGATGACTCTCCACAGAAAAACCAATTAATTGGTTTTGTGTAAACCTTTGTAGTCATTTTGTGTAAATGTATTATTATTATTAATTCAGGGAATTCGTAGCTTTAGTCCACAAGAAATAACTAAAACTAGCAAAAATCCGTAAAATAAGTGTTCTTCATAAAATGAGTGCTTTTAGAAAAACCAATAATGCCTTTGAATTCTAAATCCTACAAGTTCTTCAATCAACTGTTGATTGAAATCAATAGAACTGATAAATGATAGTCGCGGCCCATTGGATGGCTCACAATGCCTTAATTGACACTACGAAAAAACGAATAATGCCTTTGAATTCTAATCCTTCAATCAACTGTTGATTGAAATCAATAAAAGTGATAAATGATAATCTCGGCCCATTGGATGGCTCACAATGCCTTAATTGACACTACGAAATTCGAATAATGCCTTTGAATTCTAATCCTTCAAGTTCTTCAATCAACTGTTGATTGAAATCAATAAAAGTGATAAATGATAATCTCGGCCCATTGGATGGCTCACAATGCCTTAATTGATTCTAAAGACCATAGGTACAAAATATGATTCACCCATTATAAAGAAATGGGTGCAACTCTATATCACAGGCAGGCAGATTGTGGCCAAATAGTAATTTTAATTTTTTATGTTTTGAGTGTGATTAAAACATAAAAAATAAACATTAAACATTTACTAACATAGTATATAAGTGAAATTGTTACTAACGCTTTATGGACCATATAGTTATTCAAGTAAATAAATAAATTATTATTATTATTATTAATTCACACTACATATGCTTCATCTACATTTCTACTTCCAATCTACATTTTGGTTACAAAATGATGTTTTTATGGATTAACGACAAGTAAAGTAAAATATCGAGGAGCTCGATGGCGCAACTGGTTAGCGCATTCGGCTGCGATCGTTGAAGTTAAGCAACTTTCGCAGTGGTCGGTCATTGGATGGGTGACCAAAAATTTACTATCTCGAGCTACTCCGTGCTCCGGAAGGCACGTTAAGCCGTTGGTCCCGGTTGCATCTCTGCCGTCCTCAAGCTAAAACGCGGCTAAATGACAAAACCAACTTTTGAGATATGGCCAATAAACTGTAAATTTTAATTTATTGCTATTTGGTAAACTTACTGTGTAAACTTTAATTTATTGCTATTTGGTAACCATTCATCAAATGACGGATTTTTAGACTTAAACTACAAAAGAAACGCATACTTTTTAAAAACAGATCGATAGAGAATTAAAAACTTTATAAGACGCAATCTGACTGAAAAATCGACCACATGTCACTTTAGCCGCACTTTAGTTTGCGGACGGCAGATCTGCAGTCGTTAGCACCCACCAATCCGCACTGGGTCCGCGTGGTGGGTCATGGCCCAATCTCCATATTCCATCAGGCCTGTGCCTCAGCAGTGGGGACATTAATAGGCTGATGATGATGAATGAATAAATTTTCTTTTGTATGAGAAAATAACTTTCATTCTTTTTAATGTAAAACAATTCACTGAATGTATTAAGTATAATGTTTTAATTTTTGACGTGCAGTCCTACTACTTTATCAATAATAGAACAAATTGTTATCCTTGACAAGTTAAATTTAGCCCTCTTACCATTCTGAAACCATCTAAGATGATTACACACGTGCTTAAAGAACAGACGAAGGGAAACCTTTCATTATACCTAACTCACGGTGACAAAAATTTTATTTGGCGTGAGAATTTATCGCCGCTCGCTTACAGGGAGACTTGCACGTCTCAGGATTAAATGAATGTCACATAAGTCACAGTTAATACTATGGACAGTACCCAATTTGCTTAATGGACGACTCCACTTGTCTGATTGTGTTAGAAATGTGAGAGGATAAGCTACATACTCGTAGATGCACTGTAATTGTTGCCTACAGTGATATTTTATTCAGATATTTTGTTTATAATATGAGACTATAAGAAATTGAACTCAAATGTTGATTATTTCAATGCATCATTTTCTCTTTTTGTTTCCGAGAGCACAACTGAATTTAGCACTGAAACGACAATTCTTGTAGATTGATGTCAGTTTATTGGAGTTTACTTCTTAAGAATTGATTTGCATATATAAGGGGCCCGGTATGAGAAAAATGTGAGGAGTGAAATCTATCGATGAATGACCTCGTTACTTTTTTACTGTCTACGCTGTAGCAGCCGTAGTGCTACACCGTAGCACAGTATCGTAGCGTACCTTTATTTATGCACATCTGAAATTGACTATTGTAAAAAGTTTAATGTAAAATATTTCGTCGATTAGTTATAATAAATGTATATGAAATGAATAAATATATATTTATATATGTATATTATTTTCATTAATTTGTTAATTTACCCTTTCATACAGTATCAATCTTTTTTAACTTAAATAAACTCTTTTTGCGTCTGGGTAGACTATCGGACTTAAGAAGTAAACTCCAGTCGTGCGTCGGAGCTGACACATACAATTTTTTTTAATGGGTTTTAGGTATTACCTATTCTTAAAAAGTTAAAAAAAAAAAGTCTAATCAAGTGAAATTCATTGATATTTTCAATGAAGTAACAGAAGTAAAAGAAATGTCGTTTATCTACCTCAGTCCTTCAAAACATGTGCTAGACTCTATTTATAACGTATCCAATAGACTCGAGCGTTACAATATGTTGCCCCTTATATACTTCTGCGACGTAACAATTTGTCGCAACATAATTATGGAAATTCGCACTCTTCGGCTACCGCCGCCACCTTGTCCCCCCCCCCCCCCCCTCTCCTACACATAAGTCGTATTCGTATCATTTAAAACGTTCGCTGTAACAGAATTCACACTTCATTATGCGAGCAATAAACTTATTTGTATGCCTCTAATTAAGATTAATCGCATCGGTAGAATCTTGTGGAGTTGCCAAGTACCAGAGTTGGATTTTGTACTATAATTATAGTATTTACTAGCAACCCAGTGAACCAAATGTTCACCATAACCTGATTTTTCGAAAACCGGAAGTGCTACGTTACTCAAATCCGGTTTGTAGTCTTATCAGACTATTCTTAAGTTATAACTTAAACATTCTCTTTATCTATCTCTTACGGTTTGGCCGCTGAAACAGCACCACAGACGGACGGACTTGTCTAATAGATAAGAGATACTATAATTTCGCCCTTTGTACTATACACTATCCACATCTCAGGATAGTACGCTTAAATACTATAATTAAAAGTTTACTCCCGAATGCTTAGTTTTACGTCATATTTTGAATATTTCGACCGTGCGTGTATCCAACCGAATTCTGATCTTGCGATGTTTGCTGTGTTTTTGGCCGGGGATTCCCCGATTATCCTCCGCAGTACACTTCTCTCTTTCTACTAATCTCGTCCCTTCCATTCCATTGGAAACTCAATCAAAGTTTGCTCAAATAGTACGTTTACAGTGTTTTAATTATGGAAAGTGGCATCAAAAGCGGTAGCAAAAGTGAAAATTGTACTGATTTTATTCCTACTGAGGATAATATGTTGATGAGATGAAATGCCAAGGATGAAGATGGAACTAATAGTAATATTCAAGAACTCATAAACTTATAAGAGGAGGAAATTTTGCTTTAACGGGTGTCTGTTTTATTTACTATATGTTAAATAAAAAATAATGAAAGTGTACTATATTTTTTTTATAAATACTATCCTTTTCATTTTTTTGTGCTATCTTTTTCAACATACCTAAATCCAACCCTGCCAAGTACTTAAATGTATTCGAAGCTGAAGAATTAATCCTCGCGATTATAAAGACTTGATAAGAACTTAGTTCTCAGTGGATATGTAAATTATTTAGATATAATTCTAAGTTCTGGAGCTATCTCTATTTTATTTCTAATTAGATAAATATTTTCCTTGTAGTTCGCCTAGTCGATTCTTGTGTTTGATGAAATATTGTTATTAATTTGGTTTGATATTTTAGGTAGGTAGGTACAAATCTTTGATCCTTGACTAAGCAATAATCTTTTCATAAAATCATGCTGTCCTAGATAAAGATAGACAGGCGTAGATAAATAAAAAAAATATCCAAACTTAAAATCAAATATTTGGCCATGAATAAATTTAATTTTGTTTTGTTTAAGAAAAATACTGAAATTACTACGCAACTTTCTCATATTTGTTTTACAAAATTTGAGTATAAAATTAATATTTCAGACGAAGTAATTAGTAATTAGCGCAACGGAAGTCGTTCAACTACTTGTCGTATGTTTAGTATAGTAATTAAAATAAACCGAAGAAGGTTTCAGAGAAATTCAATTTAAAGAAGTCTCAGCAAGATACGGTTTCGTATTAAAGAAAAAGTGTTTTAGAAACCACGGTTTCATAAAAGAAAATGCCCGTGTTAGCATTGGCATTAATAATTAATTTTATAAACACTTTGAAACTTATATAAAGCAATAAAAGCAAATGGATTGGAAATAAAACTATTCAATAGATTCAGATTTCTTTATTTTATAAGGGAAATCACTACTTTCAAAATTATTAAATGTTTAAAGTACACTATTTATTGATTATTAAAATTAAAATACCAAAACAAAGTATAAAATCTTTACTCGCAAATAATCTCTTATTTTAATTTTTAAGATTACAGAAGTAATTTCTATTGTAAATGGCAAAGATATATTATTGTATATTATTTTTAGATATTAGGTAGTTTTAAGCTTTTTGTAATTGTAAACTCATACATTTTATTAATCTAAATAAATTTCCTTATTAGATTATGACTTACAATATTATACAAATATAATTCCGATAAAAGTTATAAACAGCAATATGAAAACGATTACTTAACTCAGAGCTCCGCTCGGTCCGATGGCTCGATACAGAATCGCCCCGCAAAGGTTGGAGCTCGGCCTTTTAAAGGCAGCGACAAACAACTAACGTCATCGGGCCGTTCAGAACACGTGTACAAAGATTTCGCTGACTACCCGCAATTTATGAAATATTCTATTAAATTATGTAATTTAGTGCTAGCAATAGATTTTCACAGTATTTTATATAAAACCTACATTACAAAAATCAAGTACGAGTATTGAAGCAGCAATAACATCACTGAATCAACCATTTTTAAGTGTACAATAATTATACAGCCGCCTCGATGTTTTGTTTTTAGCTTGTTAATGACCTTATGTGTATATTATCTAACACCCGCGTGGTTCTCCGCGACGGAGCCGAACGCCCGTTTAACGCAGTTTCAAACCTTAGAGTTTTGTCACAGCCACTCATGCATTTCAGCTCAATCTGTTGAAGATATCTTCTTTAAAAATTTAGTTGCGAGATTCAGCATTCTGCAGGGGGGACGTTAATAGGCTGATGATGATAATGATGATGATGATGAAGCTAGTTTCACATCAGCTATATTATGGACCCTGAGAGCTGGTGTGAGCATTGGAACACTTAGCAGTTGTGATAAAACTCTATACAACCACACAAGTTCTCTCGCTGCTTCACTTGCTGCAACTATTTCAGCTTCAGTCATCGATATCGCTACTTCTGTTGTCTCTGGCTGAGCCAGCTGAAGGCTCCTCAAGCATAACAAGACAGAACACCCGTAGTGGAAAGTCTGCATCACTGAAAGCTTCCAAAACTTGAGAAGTTCCTGCTCTGTAGGTAATGGCACGGTTAACTATTCCTTTAAGGTATTTAAGAATTCGCTTTACTCATAGCCAATCTTCAGTAGTGGGAATTTCGAGACGGCGCTGGACCTGGACGCTACTCCAACGGCATAGGCTATCTCGGGTCGAGTGCTTACCATGAGGTTAGCGAATGCTCCGACTGCCTCTCTGTAAGAGAAGCATCCGATTTCGGTGTAGTCTCCTTCTTCTATTACTATTGGAGTAGAGATGGAATTGCAGTGCTGCATGTTGAATCTCTCCAAAACCTTCCTGGTGTATACAGTTTGATTAATGATAATAGCACCATTATCCTTTCTAGTTATTTCCAGGCCAAAATAATTGATGGCTAGTTTGGTGGTGATTTTAAGCCTTTTGTCTAGGCCCTGGAGAACACGATTCGCTACTGTTTCGTTGGTAGCAGCTACGAGTCCGTCATCAACATATAGGGTGGATCAGTGGTTTGTCAGAGCCGTCCCGTCTCGTAAAAAGGGAAGGGTCTGCTTTTGTCGGTACAAATCTCATATCAATGAGATTTCTGCAAAGCAAATGTTCCTACATCTCGGGGCTTGCTTAAGTCCGTATAAGATGCGGTTCAACTTGCAGACTTTTTAAGTGCCATCATTGAAACCATCTGATTGTAACATATAGATTGCCATCATTGAAACTAACATATAGATCTTCTCTTGAAGTTTTCCATTGAGAGAAGCAGTGGCAAGATCAAATTGAGTCAAGTAAAGTCATTCCTGGGCAGCGACACTTAGCGGACTTTTTATTATTGCCATACTGGTTACAAGGCTAAATGTTTCCAGGGGGCCAATCGCCTAACTGGATTGCTTTGGAAAACGCTATCGCTTACGATTTCATTTTGTTATTTCTAGCCCCCTGAGGTTTCCAAATGCCTCGCGCTCTTTTTTTTTCTTTTGCATTGGTAATAACAATGTTAAAGAAAATGAGCGTGAGGTATTTCGGCGGTTAGAAATAACAAAATGAAATCGTAAGCGATAGCGTTTTCCAAAGCAATCCAGTTAGGCGATTGGCCCCCAGGTAGTCAACATCTTGCCTCTGTTTGAAGCCTTTAACGACTAATCGCGCTTTGTACCTTTCAATGCTGCTATCCGGATTGCATTTTATTCTGATGATCCATTTGCATGGCAATGGTTTTCTTCCAGGGGCAAGTCAGTTAATGTCCACAGCTTGTTTTCACGGTGGAAATTCAATTCGCTCTCCATAGCCTGCATCCACGATCCGCTATCTTCATGCTTCAAAACCTCTTTGTATGTGCCTTGAAAACAGCAGTTAAAGCAATCGATATGTGTGACGTAATTGTCGAGCTTGACTGGAGGTCGAAGCTGCGATCGATCCCTCAGGTTATAGCGAGATTCAGTTCTCTCTTCAGCGTCATAAAAGTGTTCTTCTTCTTCAATTGTTCTGAGCTTTATTGAAGATGGGGATGGCGGCTCTTCTAGTGGAGGCGACTGCGGAGCCGTAGCATCTCGCACTTCCTCTTCCGCAAGAAAGGGAACATTTGGTGCACTTGTTTCCAATTGCAGGGGCGATCGCGGATTTGAGACCTCTCGTGGTTCCTCTCCCTCGAACTTGGACGATTCTGTGCTTTGTGGGTCTTCTAGTAAACGCAAATCAAATTCTGACAGTGGCTGCGGGTTGCCAATGGTTGCTTTAAATTCCACTTCCGATATGAATGTAATATTTCTGGATTGTATTTCCACCTAGCCAGATTCGATAACCATCATCTTGTTCATATTTGGTTCATATCCGATAAGTCACCTTTTGAAAGCTTTTTTGGACATTTTTTCATACGTTTGACTTTCGGTATTTACGCATAGCATACGCTACCAATTATTCTCTAATGTGAGATCTCCGGTTTTTTACCATGCCACAATTCTATTTTTGTTGTTCTACTCACGTTTAAGTAGCAGAGCGTTGTACAAATCGACGGTATAACGTCACTAGATACACTGAACAATCCACACTTGATTTTATAAAATTATTAATAAGTTCTGTTCATTTTATTTAACACATTCAGAAAGTCCACACAGATTGTCACAAATTTTCACTAGACTGTCATATTTGAATGCATATTATTTTTATAGAAACATGACAGTTTACAGACAGGACTAACTTCTTATCCAGCCTGTAACATTAATTACTTTGCCTCCGAACCAATTCCAAGTTAAATAAGCATGAGAAATCAAAGCCACTGAGCGAGCATGAGGACAAACTTCAAGATCAAGGCGAATTGTTTCTTTTATAAGGAAAATTTCATTTCCTTACGGGGCGCGGGCGGCGTTTCAAAAGTGATTTAGCTGATTGTAGCTCTCGGTGGGCTTCAGGCGCCAATCACTGGACGTTCACCACTCTGAGCCTCAATAACATTTATTTGGTCTACAAAATTACAAGCTATTGTGAAATTCAAATAGTTATAACCGCCGTAACATTATGCTTTGTCGGTAAATCGGCTTTTATTAAGGCCCACTTCTGAATCAAATTTAAACTAGACTTGCAACGAATATTCGGTTACTATTCGGTATACTGCCGAATATACTATTCGATGCAAGTCTAATTTTAACGCATGTTGCAAAGCCTCATTATAATTATCTGTTTTGGAAGTGAAACTTATTTTTGACTGGGTGTAAATGGAAAAAAAATCTATGAAAAAGATAAAAACGGAAATGCACCACGAGCGTCACACGACTACATATATATTAGTGAATTATTATTAAAAACCTTAAAAAATATAGTACAATTACTAAAATATATTACTAAAAGCAGTCCCTTTAGGCAAGGTTCCGAAGATACTGGCAGCGTTCCCCCTTTGAATAGCTAGACTAATTCTTTGTCCGAGGTAGCTGCCAGCTCTTCGGTCTCCCGTGATGTCGACCAACCTTTTTGATATTTCCTTAAAAAACCTCATAGCGCCAGGACCCCACGGACGAAGGGCCTCGACACCGAATGGGACAAAATTATAGTATTAGTCTATATATATATATATGTATATGTGCGTGTGTGTGTGTGGGATGCGTGCGGAGCACTTCTCGACGAGCATGAAAGTTGGAGCGTAATTCGGCGAAGGCTGAAACGCTACGAGTGTCATAAGCGACAGTATATATGTATAAGAAAATAAGTTTTAAAGAAAATATAACTAGAAAAAATTCCACGCGGACCAGGCAGTAAAAGTATTAATACTTGTAAAAGTATTCATTTGACATTGTGGGTTACCTATAATGCGAAGAGATGGCGCTGTCTTGCAACTTAAGAATGGCTAGAAGAATTTAGACGCGGTCCGTGAGGGCCGCGGTAGCATAATTGGTCAGTGCATTCGCCCGGATTGCGAAGGGTGCGGGTTCGAGTCTCGTCTGCTGCCTGGTCCGCGTGGATTTTTTTCTAGTTATATTTTTTTTAAATATGTTTTACTTAATCCGCACTGGGCCAGCGTGGTGGGTCATGGCTGAATCTCCCTATTCCATCCATAGGGAAGGCCTGTGCCCCAGCAGTGGGGACATTAATAGGCTGATGATGATGATGAAGTTTTACTTCAGATGTGTTTGTCCGTGCACACTATTTTCTTTCACTACATCATCAACATCACCCATCAATGTCCCATTGCTGGGGCACAGGACTTCCAAAAGGATGAAATAGGAAGACTGGGTCGTCATTAACCAGTGCGGATTGGTGGGTGCTAACGATTGTAGATGCAGCCGGGACCAACGGCTTAACGTGTCTTCTGAAGCACGGAGGAACTCAAAATAATAACTTTAGGGGTCACCCATACAATGACCGACCATTGCGAAAGTCGCTTAACTATCACGATTGCAGGCCGAATGCGCTAACCACCTACGCCGGCCAAGTGCGAATCGGACTCGCGCACCGAGGGTTCCGTACAAATCGGTTTTCGCAAATTTTCCTTTATCTGTACTATAAGACGTTACTTCGTAGCAAATTTTAAGATTCTAAGTTCACGGAAAGTACCCTGTAGCTTTTGATTCCCGTGCGAGTTTCCAAAATTTGAGTTACCAAAATTTGCGGAAATTTGCGGCATAAACGGCTGTTATCTTTTGATTGCTTTGGCTTAGAAGTTTGGCTTTTTTTTCAGCTCCAAGGGACAGTAGACCTGAGTGTTAGATATGAATTTCAGTTTGATACCTTCACGCGTTCCTGAGAAAAACGGTCTTGACAGACGGACGGACAACAAAGTTGTTGTAATTAGGTAAATTTTATAATCATATAATAATACTAGCTGACCCAGCGAACTTCGTACCGCCCTAAAAAAATAGGGGTTGTCCAGCGGACAAAATTGTGAATCTAAACCATTCTCAGATCCCCTTGAACACACACAAAAAATTTCATCAAAATCGGTCCAGTCGTTTAAGAGAAGTTCAGTGAAATACACACTCACAGAAGAATTATATATATAAAGATAATAATATTAAGTGTTACACGTAGCGCCATCTATCATTGTCGGGAAGAACCTCATATAATCTGCCTATTCTGTGCACCTCACTTTTACTTCCGTTTCCTGAAAATCTTTTTATGTCATGCGTTGTAATATCTTTAGAGAATGTGTGCTGTCAGGAATAAAACCAGAGTTTAACTTAAATGTATTTATTATTTGATATACCTAACCATTTCAACAAAAGTGATCCTATAAGGGCTCCGTTTCTTCCTTTTGAGGTACGGAAGTCTCAAAATGGAATCGAAGCTTTAGTTTCAATTAAGAATATTAGTGCCAGCGGCCTTGAGTCTCGACCTCCCAATATTTTGTCAAAGGATAGAGATACATATTAGAAAATATGATCATGTGTCCGCATACCGATCTCTTCTAAAATGGATGCCTATTAGGCAGCGCAGAAGTATGCGGGCTCTGACCACTCTGTTCTCCTTGCTGGATTCTCCAAATGCCCCTTTCTATCTCATTTCCCAATTTCAGTACTTATGTACCGCTCATTCTAAAAATCTTCGATCCTCTTCTAATCGCTTACTTATTGTTCCATCTCATCGCTCTGATACGATTCACTCATCCTTCTTCGTCAAAACCATACTTCTGTGGAACGAACTCCCTCTAGATATCAGAATGTCCACCAACAAAATCAGCTTCAAAACCAAGCTACGAAGCTTTTTACAGGAACAAGCAGTGTAGCCTAAACGTTAGTCGTCATTATTATGTATTTATTTAGTATATATGTTTATATATGAATGTATGTGTGAATTTATATGTATGTTTATTTATATGTAAGTACTTATTTATGTATGTGTAATTATTTATATGACTACTTCGTATTTATATCCGTTGGTCTTTTTTCCATCTAATTTGTGCACCTTACCACTATTTATCCATAACACCCTATGGTTGACTGGTAGAGAATGCCTATGGCATTAAGTCCGCCTTTGTACACTTGTGCATTAAGTATGAATAAATAAATAAATACATACCAAACAGTCGTGGGGTTAACGCGTTGTTATAAGGTAACTCTATATTTAACTTCGAAATAAGTAAACAGTTGAAAGCTAAGCAGAAATGGTAGTGTCCATAATGAGGCTCGTTAGGGGAAAAACTTGACGCCGAGCGGGTAGCAAGTGCAAAGCTCAGATAACGAGCTTAAGTTATACCAACCACTTGTGCGGACCGAAATACTTGATGTACCGCACACCTTGGAGTATCTACTTACTAGGACTAGACGGGTTTAAACGACTGCCCAAAAAAGAGTGTACTAAAGAAAAGTTTACTAGAAAAAAATCCACGTGGACCAGGCAGCGGACGGGACTCGAACCCGCATCCTTCCCTATCCGGGCGAATGCACTGACCGTTATGCTACCACGGCCCTATTAGCCGCGTCGAATTTTCCTAGCCTTAAGCTGCAAGGCAGCGCCATCTCTTCGCATTGTAGGTAACCCACAATGTCAAATGAATACTTTTTTAATTTCGACGCGGCTAATAGGGCCGTGGTAGCATAATGGTCAGTGCATTCGCCCGGATAGCGAAGGATGCGGGTTCGAGTCCCGTCCGCTGCCTGGTCCGCGTGGATTTTTTTCTAGTAAACTTTTCTTTAGATTTAAACATCTAGCAGTTAAATGCTTAAAAAATAAATAAAATCATAAAGAGTGTACTGTTTTTTTTGAAAAGAAACTTCGTTTTGGACGGGTTGTAAATGGAAAAATCCTACGGAAAAGATGGTAACGGAAATGCCTCTTAAATGTCACAAAATTATATATAAAATTCTCGTGTCACAATGTTAATTACCATACTCCTCCGTAACGGCCTGACCGATTTTTATGAAATTTTATATGCATATTCCGTGGGTCTGAGAATCGGCTACTATCTATTTTTCATATCCTTAAGGGATAATGGTTGTCCAGCTGTAACGTAGTGTTCTGAAACCTACAATACGCCTTCGCGCCAAAATTCAAACTATTGGGTATTGTAACATAATTTTCTCATATGGGTTAGGAGGAATGTTATCCCAAGAAATTGATAGAACACCACGTCACATACCCCTAAAATTTGTTTTTGGACAATTTTTTTTTTTATAAGTGGTATTAAAAAATACATACAACCCTAAATTTTCTCTTCTACCACCTGCCCCTGTATTTATGGCGGCACGAAGTTCGCTGGGTCAGCTAGTATATATATGTATATACGTGTGTGTGTGTTTGTGTGTGTATGTGTTAGTGTGTGCGTGTGTGTGTGTTTGTGTGTGTGTTGGATGCGCAGATCTTCCCGACCGATAGCGGCCTCAGTAGTCAACTGGTATTCTGTCAAAAAGTCTTACGGGTATAGTGAAAAGCTAATCTAGAAGATCTTACCAAAAGATCTCCAACTAAAGGGTTCCGATTGTTATCTTTTGGTATGGGGTCCTCACTAGCTTATGCAAGCGAGATTAACAAGCTTGTTTGTCTGTGGTCAAAGAAATAGGGTGATTAAAAAAACGTTCCATTTCTTAAAGAGTGTTATGACAATCAATAAAAATGTTATGACGGTGTATCGCGACGGTTTGGATCGAATGCTATTTAAATATTTCACAATTCCCAACGATAAATATTTAGAAGGGAAAAATTGGATTTGATCCTATCTATCTGGAACCCAAATCTTACCGAAGAGCCAGGTAATGACTACGGATGTCAGAATAGGAGAGGCGAAAATATTGTCATTTTCAGTAAGATGAAATATACCTAACCTATTATTAGGTATGTTTATTTTTGGAATTTTTATGAAGATTTGATCTGCAAACAGCGGTGCTGGATTGTTGTATCTATTTATGTTGTTGCTGAACTCAATATAAAGTTACGAATATTTCTTGTGATGTTTTCATAATAAGAAATTGTGACGTAAAATTAGAACGTACAAAATAAATATGTAGTTCTATTTGCGGAGGTTCCTAAAGTTTTTTCAGTGATTAAGTGTCGCCGCACACGGGCCACCGACCACAACTTATATGGACTCGCCATACACGGTACGCCGGTGGCCGCCACACGCTACAAATCGTCGTTGCTCACTTCTTGTGGCCCGCACCGGCCACTTAATGCGCCGATACAAAACGCCGCCACACGTCACTCGCGCGATTCCCCACCCCTCTCTCCCTTACCTTAGTCGGCCGCTGTCGCGCGCTTCAGCCACTTTAATAGCCGCTTCTAGCTTCTCGTGGCGGCGTTTGTGGTTGTGGCTTGGGGCCCATGTACGGAGACACTAACTGATTCCTGAACTTTTCAAAAAAAATCAAAATCAAAAAATCAAAAATCAAAAAAGTTTATTACGGTACCACATTTGTTTTACATCAAACCAGGGTGGGTTCCTTCTATTAAGTGTTTAACACCTGTACCAGAAGGAACCACTCTTCCATAGCATCATTAATATTTCTTATGGTAAGGTCTTTTCATTGGATTTTTAATACATTGTAAAAAAATAAAAAATATATAAATTACAATTTATATAAGCGGTTGAGTGTGTGTCTGTATGCGTGTGTATGTGTGTGTGCGTGTTCGTGTGTGTGCATGTGTGTGCATGTGCGTGAGTGTGACGAGTGTATGTGAGTATGTATGTACAAATGCACACACGCATCACATATTCACAGGCAGAGTAGTATGGCTCCAAGGAAGCACCGGTTAAGGAATTAGGTTTTTTTTTAATCCAATATTTGTACTAAGAGTTAGAACTTAGTTCCTCGATTGGATTCTTTATGAATGAATAGGTCCGAATGTTTTTAATCTATTTGCGAGATTGAATAACAAATATCCAAACGTACAATAGTTACTTTTGTAAATTCACAATTATATTAAGCATTGCAGAAGTTACATACAAAATGACAACACACACGCACGTACACACACACGTGTTGAATTTATATTGAATTTAAATTGGTAAAAAATAATCTATATATATTATAACTAGCTGACTCGGCGAACTTCGTACCGCCCAAAAGTAATAATTTGCAATAAATTAAAATTGCGACTATAAGTTGAGATTTAAACTATCCTATCTCTCAAGTTGGATCGAACTGCACATGGTGTGCGAATTTTATTATAATCGGTTCAGTGGTTTAGGAGTCTATTGAGGACAAACATTGTGACACGAGATTTATATATATTAAGATTTGTATTCCTTTTGTAATAAAAAGAAAGTAACATGACTAGGTAATGCCAAAGTATACTTGTTCATTCAGTCTTAACTCAAACTTCATTCGTTCGTTCAACCCCCACTCATTCGATCATTCACGCGTTCAGTTCACTTATGAACTTGCTTCACTTTGTATTCTGCTGTGCTAGGAGTCAGTCGTATCAGCTTCCTAGTAAAATTATATTTCACAGAATATAAGTATCATTCGTCACTGTGATTCCGTATTTTATTCAGCTCCTCTGACCTATAAAATCTACAACACACATACACACAAACACACACATACACACACACACACACACATACATACATACACACACACACACACACACAATCTATCTCACCGAAGGAGTACCACCTACTTTTATTGGATCTCTTTTGTGTGTCTCGCTTTTTTCATCTTAAGAGATGTGTGTGGCTGAAAATCAGCGCTGCCAGAGACCTTCCGTAACGGAGCAGTTTATGCTGAGTCACATCCATTTGCTCTTCACGCTGTCATATCGTATTGTACATTCTATGAACTATGTATTACTATGAGAGCAATAAAAATATAAACAATACAATACAATACAATACAATACAAAACTCTTTATTTACACCACAGAAAACATAAAACATGAAGTACATAATTAAAGAACACAGTGTAATAATGGGCGGTCTTATCGCTAAGAGCGATCTCTTCCAGACAACCTTAGGATGGAGAGGACAAGAAAGAAGCTGGAGAGACAGCGGTGCAATAAACTACACAAAACAACATAAAAATCGATCAAACTAATATAAACAAAATAAGTATATAAAACAATACATGTATATATACCTACATGAATACATAACTACATAGTTATATACACAAATACATACATATGTAACACACAAACAAATAAACATACATTCAAACAACGTTATTTAATTAGTTCCGATAGTCATTACTAGATGGCGCTGCCTGTCATTTGAATCACGCTTGCCTTTGTGTTCGAAAATTGTATATAGTCTAAAATCAAATTTTGTACAGACAAGGAATAGCACCGAGGTTGCAACCAAGCTGTATTGATTCTTTCTTGGTCTTGACTGTTCTGCACTCTGCACCCACGCTAGTCAGTCACCACTGGGTCCATAGAATTAAAGTAACAGTTTTGTTGTCTTCGTAATGTGGCTCAATAAAACTGTTGTCTCAGTCAACTGCATTGTTCTTTTGGCGGCGGCGAACCTGCACAGCATCCTCATACTTCTCCCACGTACTACACATAAATATATCTACTCTATTCTAAACTATTGTTATAATAAAAAAAAACATACAACTTTCCTCGATACAAGTATGACACAATTTATTTCAAATCGAACCAGTACTTCCTGAGATAAGCGCATTCAACCAAACAATCTATTTAGTTTTATAATATTAGTAAAGATCGAAGATTATCCGATTAAATCGTTATCATAAAATCAAAATCTTTTCGTGATAATCTCAGTAAACAAACATAATTGATCCCTTAACCGATAAAGTGAGGAGCTCGATGGAGCAAGTGGTTAGCGCGTTCGGCTGCGGTCGTTGAAGTTAAGCAACTTTCGCAGTGGTCGGACATTGGATGGGTGACCAAAAATTTACTATCTCGAGCTCCTCCGTGTTTCGGAGGGCACGTTAAGCCGTTGGTCCCAGCTGCATCTGCAGTCGTTAGCATCCACCAATCCGCACTGGGCCCGCGTGGTGGGTCATGGCCCAATCTCCCGATTCCATCCATAGGGAAGGCCTGTGCTCCAGCAGTGGGGACATTAATAGGCTGATGATGATGATGATGATGCTGATGAACCGATGAAGTAGTTTTTACCAGCGCCGCTTAAGAAATTAATTTTAAAAGCTATTTATCGACGAATAAACAGGCGAAGTTCAAAATTATAAAGTTTTAATATTCTATTTTTGTGTAACGTAGGCGCAGGGAGAAACTTCGCAATTAGTAAATACGTAAGTATGTCTGTGTAGTTGCTATTTTTTTGTTTTATATAGTCATCTTGTAATTGGAAAGCTCAAATTTAACCATCGTTGAAAAGATATAAACCACTTGTTAACCAAAAAACGACTTAATATTGAAAAAAAAACTTTTACATAAACCTTATGCGAATGTCAAACAAAAATAGTCCATTAAAACATACTTTGTTTAAATAATCACTTTCGCATCTAACTTCTAATGTTAAGTAACTAAGTTTATCATTTTTTAAGTTAATTTCATCATCATCATCATCATCATCAACAGCCTATCCTAGTCCACTGCTGGACATAGGCCTCTCCAATTGCAGGCCACTCAGATCGATCTTGGGCTACTCGCATCCAGCTTCTGCCAGCCACCTTGCGCAAATCGTCACTCCATCGTGCCTGAGGACGTCCTACATACGTTTGCCTAGAAGCGGTCTCCACTCCAGAACTCGTCTACCCCAATCGTTTTAAGTTAATTTGGTGAGGTAATATTCTCAGTACACATATTACCTAAAAATACCCTATTTTCCAATGATGACATAGACAATACTAAATACAGCAAAGATCATAGATATGTTGAATATCATTAATCTGAGATCCAGTTACGATTTTTCCAGATACGAATTTAGTTAGATAGTGATATGCCGCTAATAATTAAAAAAATATCGTTTTTGATACGAATTTCGATATTGGTTATTTTGTATCGATGTATCGATATATCAAATCAAAATATATCGGCAAAAAATATCGATATATCGAACAAAAAATATCGATATACCGATACATCGATACACTTTCAACAAGCCTAAATTCTGCTGTATTCGAAAAGCACTTTGTCCTTTAAATGTATGTTCACCATTACGTTGTATGTACATCAACGTTCAGATGTTTAAGATGAGATTTATCCAACTGTAAACATTTTTCCGCACTGTGAACGTATAGTGAGTATGTCACGTCCCTTCGGCTGTCTACGAAACCGTGGTTTCGTAACTGGTTTCGGTGAAGGAATTATTCTTTCTTGACGCAAAACTTTTATGATTCAAAATAAAGGTAACCTGAACTGTTGTATAATTTTATACGTTTTTGTTTTAGAATAATATAAATTTAAATTGAAAAATGGTTGACTTTTTTCTTATAGATAGGTCCGACAAATGACTCCACCCCACCTGATGTTAAGTGATGGTGAAGCCCAGATGTGAAGATAGCTGGTAAAGCAGTTCTACCTGCCATCCCAGCCATCCTCACCTTGCCGGCCTGCATGTTGCTTCTTCACGCCTCTTTTAAAGGATCCCAGGTTGTAAGGAGGGAACACGTTTAGGTATTGGGACATGCCTAGATTATAATATTAAGTCGTTTATCTATATCTCTTGTACGTGGTACACACAGAAAATTTTGAGAAACTAAAAAACTAACTTCTATGAAAAAATATTTTTATTAAGTCTTTTCAAAGAACTCTATACAAAGTTTCATGCGTCTGAACCAATTTTCAAAACATTTTTTCAAGCCCTCGGCACATACCTCTTCCAAGGCCTTCTCAAACGCTGCTAGCGCTTCTTGCGGCGATGAAAACTTTATCCCTTTGAGCAGATTTTTGGAACGAAGTTCCTTACGGCAGGCTTGGAGGGGATAGGGATTTTGCTGCGCGACCGAACTGAAAAAAATGTGATAGTAAAACCGTAAGAAAAAATCCGTGGAAAAAAGTGCGTGGAATAAAACCGTTAAATGAGACGTGCGCAGGCGCGACAGTCGCATACACAAGCGAGTTTGCAATTTGTGTCGATTCTACATTAGCCGAAGGAACTTCGTTCCTGGTGTCCCACGACACCTCATCATTTCTTATTTTTATTTAAGAGAATAAAAAGAAGTCTCACGGAGCCAAATCAGGACTGTAAGGAGGTTGTCCCAAGACTCGGACTGGTGTGAAGTCCAGGAAGTCCTTCGTTTTCATCGCAGAGTGCGCGTCGCGTTGTCGTGGTGAAGAAGGACCACGCGGAGCCCGGTGTTAGGTCGCTTGTTGCTCATTGAAGAAAAAACTTCTAGCAGGCATTTTGTGCTATAATACCATTCGGCGTTGATGCTGCTTTGGTCTCGAAGTGGAATTGAAATTAGGTACCCCGTCAAAGTGAAGAATCTTCTCGCTTCGCGAATCGCTTCACTTTCGTAGGCGTTGGTTCATTTTGAAACAGCCAAACTGCCGACTGACGCTTTGTTTCTGGATTGTTTTGATAAATCCAGGATTCGTCACCTGTCACAATATCGTGAACGCGCCGTGACGAGACTGCATCAAAATTATCTGAGTTTCGGTGAGGTTGTGCGGCATCCAGCGGGAAACTATCCTCCTTACGCAAAGGTGCTCCTGCAAAATCTTGTGAACACTTCCTGAACCAATCTGCAGAGTATGCTATATCTCTTCGTATGTAATTCGTCTGTTGTCTTGAATTGAATTTTTTACTGCCAGCACAGTTTCTTCGGTGACAGCCGTCGTAGGACGACCACTCATTTGTTCATCCCCCAAAGTAAGACGACCGCGTTTGAACTCGCTACACTAGCGGTAGACGGTTGCTTTTGAAAGTCCTTCATCCATAAAAGAAGTTCGAAATCGATCAAATGACTCATCAGGTTGTAAGCTTCATTTAAAATCGTAAAAAATCATAGCACGAAAATGTTCTCGATGCAGATACATTGTTTAATGAGACAAGAAAAAATTAATTCGCTCTCGAAAAAATGCGGAGGGAAATTTTAAAATCGAACGGTTATATTTTTACTTTTAAATAATCGAAGCTTTCAAAATGGTGGCAAAACAAGTGGCCAGTGTCTTTTACATAAAAAAAATATTTCGCAAAACTTTCTAAGTGGGTTGATAAGCAGATTTCAGGCTGTCTCCAAAAATAAAATTCTTGGTAAACCGGTTAAACCATATAGTAATTTGAATTCAATAATGTACAAAAGTTAATAAAATTCATATGAAATTTTTCTTCCAAGATTTATTAACATAAAAATTGATGAAAACTGAAAAGACGAAAGACTCAGTTCTAAAATGCGCTCAATTTTAATGTACATAATGATTAAAGTCTGCACATTTCAAATCTTAAATTATATTTTTATTTAAATTAAGGTTATGAGAAAGGACATTGCTCGTTCCCCATACATTGAATGCCCTAGAACGCCCAGCAATGAGAAAATGCTAGTTGTGTTCGGAATCATTCATAAACTCTTATTAAGCATTTGTTGAGATACGGACAAGTTGAGGAACCGTGGACTACTACAGAATGTATTCGATTTTGAGGTTATAATTATTATATTTAATCGTAAAAGATGTACACTTTATATATTCTGAATAGATTTAGTGTTTACCTCTATGTTAGCACTTAAATAATATACATTAAATGAACATAAAATGTAATTAATAATAAAAATAATAAATCCTTATATTCATATTGATTTATGAGTGTTGTCAGTTGGCACCTATGATACCTATACCTACCTGTAGTAGGTAATAATAGATTTCTTTTCAAATGAAATGTTCAGTCTTTCCATTTACCTGTTTCTATATTTTACTATCGGTAATTAGGTATGTACCTGGTTGAATAAACAGATATTACATGGGATGGGAGTATAAACTATCTTTACATAATTTCACAAATAATCTTTTTATAAATATAATATAAATACTAGTAATAAGTATTATTAACTAAGGTATCTAGTTCTATTTTTATGTTGATAAATACCTATGGTCGCCTTTATTGCATTTATTAAGGTAAACAATCTTGGCACAACTTTTTAACAGAATCACCCATTTAATAATAAAATATTAACGAAGCCAATAAACTATTAAAATAAATCGTTATTATAGACTGAAACCTATTGAATCCAGTTTTCAGTTGATTTTCAATACTAATTTTCAATAAAAAGGAGTGCCAAGTTGGATGAACAGACTGTAGTATCTAGTAACAGAACTTTTAATTTTTTATTTTTTTAAACAGATTGTCCGTTAACTATGATTAATTGCTAATAAGTTAAAAAAATAATAAAAAAATTATAGTGAAGGACATTCTTTTGGGCATGATAGGGCCGATTTCGTCGAAGTCCTTTGAAACATACCTAAACTGAGTATTTGATCCTCTTAAAAATAATTATTTTGTTCTTGCTTTTTGTGTAACAGACTTAGGCCCGTATTATAAAAAGATTCTCAGCGATTGATCTAGTCTTGAGCATAGTTAGAAAGGGATGTCCCTATATATAGCACATAGCGACATCTCTTTCTAACTGTACTCAAGTAAAGATCAACACTAAGTTGTCATTCTGTAAAAGGGGCCTTAGAAGTATTACCATTGTTATACTGAACATTACTTCCACTATGCGCTTGGGTCCACACCCACCGATTTCCACAGTCAAATCATGTGTCCCTTTTTGCTGACCGCCATATACTTAACTGTTCTATATATCTATACATGTATATCAGTTATACCTACGTGACTCCGTGATTTTGGGGTAAACCATCTGTGCACACAAAATAGTTTAATATTTTTTTGTACTCCAATCAATACGGATGATTCGCTTGACCAACAGTCTTACTTTGATACTGAAACAGTTATATTGAAAATATTAAACAAAAAAAATCTCGAAAAATACTGAGCAACAAAAAAAACGACGCGTTGCACTCCAGGAGTGCCGGCAGAAGTGTAAACATGAATATTAACGTTGTGCATTTTTGATATTTTGGAATGGTCAGGGAATAATTTTGTACGAATTGCTATAATTATCAATATAAAAGTACTATCATGTATGTGGTAGAATATAATATTTATTTATTGCGGTATCGTACACAAACATGACAATTTATATTACATTAAAAAAGTTTATCTCTAAGAAAAATTTACTTACATGAATCACGTTTAAGCGCACTTAGCGACATCTATTGTAAAGAAATCAACTTACATGAATCACATTTAAGCGCACCTAGCGACATCTATTGTAAAAAAATGAATTTTATTCGCAATAAAGCTGCCACGTGGAAGTCCTAGATAGAGACTTATTATTAAAATATTACTACGTTTCGTCCAATGTATTAAAAGTCAACAACCTTTCCAATTTATCATGTGTCATGATGCGATCAGCCCACGTGTTTAACCTGACGTGAGTTTAAAAAAAAAGTGTACAACGCCGTTAAAGAAGTTTTTACTTAAAAAAACAAAATGAAAAAAAGAATGATATGCCTGTCAGGTTTGAGCTCAAGACCTCTTACACTAGTGCATTAGACCAAACCACTGAAGTGTCCAACGCGCCTAAAGAAGTTTTCACTGCAAAAACATCAGATTTGTCGCCATTTCTTTTTAAAAGAATTTCCTTTTCGGACGTTACCGACTTGGCGGATGGGCGCTAAGCGGAAAATGTGTAAGAGTTTTCAATCACAACCGTCAGTTATTTCGAAGCTTAAGTTGTATAATTATAGTTATGTCTTTTTTTAAGCATTTAACTGCTAGATGTTTAAATCTAAAGAAAAGTCAGCGGACGAGACTCGAACCAGCACCCTTCGCAATCCGGTCGAATACACTGACCAATTACTACCACGGTCCTGATGGCCGCGTCGAAATTTTCCTAGCCTTAAGCTGCAAGGCAACGCCATCTCTTCGCATTGTACGTAACCCACAATGTCAAATGTATACTTTTTCAAGTATTAAACATTTAAAAGAAGAAATACCAATTATAGTTATGTTTTTATTTTTTTAAGCATTTAACTGCTGGATGTTTAAATCTAAAGAAAATTTGTATACTTATGTTTATTTTTAACTCCTTCCTACCGAGAGTTCCATGAAACTCACGTTTTCTTTCTTACTTTATATCTTAATATCTATAAATCTCGTGTCACAATGTTTGTCCTCAATGGACTCCTAAACCACTGAACCGATTATAATAAAATTGGCACACCATGCGCAGTTCGATCCAATTTGAGAGATAGGATAGTTTAAATCTCAAATTATAGTCGCAATTTTAATTTATTGCAAATTATTACTTCTGGGCGGTACGAAGTTCGCCGAGTCAGCTAGTACTTGTATATATATATAAGCTATTCAAAAGTATCGTATCCATCCTAAGGCTTTGTCTGAGAACGCGCCTGGACATGACTCGACTAGGGGCCTCATCTAGATTCAGGGACCAACCTCTTGACAAATAGAGACCCTTCTTGGGATTAGTACATCTTGCGCTCGTCTGACCGATCAATTGTGTGAGCCATGATAAGAATCAGAATGCAATAGGCATCGATATAACAGAAACACACACACATATTTTTGTGCTGCAGAAGAGAGCTATTCGATCAATTTATAATCTTAAAATTAAAGAATCTTTGAGAGATAAGTTTCAAGAATTTGGCATAATGACGGTCGCATCACAATATATATACGAAAATTTATTACTTGTAAGAAAAATATTAATCTAACTTTACCTGCTACTAGGCTTCACAAAATCAATAATTAATTTGAAGGCAAAGACCTTTCCTGTTCGCTTTTACAATAAAGTCCCAAGCAATATCCAAGAGTTAACAATAAATAATTTTAAAGAAAGTATAGAAAAAGCACTTATTAAAAAAACTTATTACAAAGTGTCTGATTATATTACAGACAAAAATGCTTGGGTTTGAACTGTTCCAATCATTCCAACAGGTTTTTCATATTAAATAAATCATGATTGTATTGACGTTGTAACAACATAATGATTTGTAAATGTTGTTACATTATACTTATAATGTTGTGGAGTTTTTGGCTCGTTTTTCTCCGCAGCTTAAAAAATATGTCCAATAACGAGTGGTAGGGAAAAAATATGTTTGGACGATTCAAAAGAGTTGTACTATACATTCAATTTGAATAAAGATATATTGATTTCTGATTTCTGACATTACTACATAGACCCAGCTTACAATAATTAGCTATTTAACAATAGTTAATTATTGTTAGCTGGGAAGTTATTGTAAAGTTATCAAGGCATTTTGATGTGATTCATTTATTAGACTTTTCATGCTGTGCCAATCATACCAAGTGATAAAATAAAAGAATCACAGATGGTGATTGAAATAAAGTAAAATATTTAATTTTTAATTAAGCGTTTCGCATCTACAATGTTTTAAGTAGGTACTTATTTAATTTCGTACATTCATCGTCACCTCGAGTTACAGAAACATCGTTCGCAAGCGCTTAATAAATTTACTTTCTTCTCCAGTCCGAGTGTTTGCCGAAAGAGAAGCGTAACTTGTAATCGAATTATGGATAAATTATTCATACCAAGTTCAGACTACACCGAACCCTATGCATTCGACCCGTACATCCGTCTGAGGCATGGATCCAAAAAATCACAAACTTTCTGTAGTCAAGATCATCTTCAGAAGTGATCCGCTTAAATTGTGGTGAATGACCACAATTCGCTTAAGTCACAATTGGACATTTGAACACACCTATCCTCTGTTATACAGATAAAACAATTCTCTCGATGCTTTCATAAAGAACAATTGTTCAAGATCAAATAACAAATCTCACGGCAACACTTATCGTTTGTAAAACTATGAAAACTTTTTTTTCTCCAAAATCACGGTTTGTCATGAATGTTATTTACTTTTTCGCCGTTTCGCTTGCACAACGTTGAAGCGTATAGTTCTGTCTCGCTCACCTGTTCAATGTTTATTTACAGAATAGTGCGTGACAGTTGCTTATGTAGTTGAATCGGAGCATATTATGTTTGATGCTAGTACAGTTTGCGGTACGTAGCTCTAGCGCTGAATAAAACGCGGAGGGGATAGCTGCGCATGGGTACGACTGGAGAGCCAATCGGAGCAACGCACACCCACCCGCGCACCTCGTTTCCCCCCAACACATCTTAATTTTTACTTCTGCGCAATAAAGGTCAGCGCTAAAGTTTCGTGCCGCGACTTATATGAGCGTACCGTTGTAGGAAGGCCAAAGGGGAAGATCTTCCTCCGAGCTGGGTAGTGGTAGATGTTGGGTTTTTTTTTTGTTTCCACCCAGGCGGGGGAGAGGGTGAGAAATCCTCATGGATACCCTACAGCCGGCTGTAAGGTTATGTCAGACTCTTACTGACTAAAAAACACCCTTTATTCATGCTTATGGCCAGAAGGGCCTTACAAGCTTCATCTGAAGCGATCAACCCCCGAGAGGGGGATGATGCGGCGCTGCGTTAGTTTAAACTAGTGCATAGTTTAAAATAACGCAAAATGCGCTTAGAGGACAAGTGCACTCAGATGTGCACTTGAAACGGGAGGGGACGTAGATGTTGGTCGGGCATCGTATATATAAACTGTTGGCTGCCGAATTTCACTTGCGCGATGTAGGCTTCCTTACGTTGTGAACGCAGCGCCGGTAGCACCATCTCTTAAGGAGTCGAGTGACTATTTTCCTCTATGTTCATTCTATGTGGGGCATAAAGATGTCGCCGCCACACCGTATCTTCCCTTTCTGTTTTAATCTAAGAATGTAACTCATCCTTCTTCACGCCGTAGATTCCTTCAAACATTCGCCCGGAGTTCGGCGTACTTCGAATCGAGTATTGTCAACTGTTTGAGTTGGTACGCAAACAAGAGTAATTAAGACTTGACTAATGGCCGCCTCCTTACCCCTCCTCGCCACATACTCGTTAAGAGGCACATTAGTTTTGCAACTCCAGTGTAAGAGTTGCCGGTAGTGTTGCCGATCGATAGTCGACTATCGATATTTAATCGATAGTCTATCGATAGTCAACCAATCGTATGACAATCGATCGGTTTATCGATAGTATCGATACTATCGATAGCACAGAAAAAGCCAATACTATCGGATGAGTTAAATACTATCGATACTATCTATAGTATTGTAGTTCGTTAATAACAAACTATCGATAGTATCGATACTGTCGATTTTATATGTAACCATACTATCGATAGTTTAACAATTTGCAATAGTATTGTTTACAATTTTCAGGTATTATAGTCAATCACAAACTTTAGTCTAGAACAATCGCTAGTATCGATACTATCATTAGTATTGTTGCAGATAAAATCAACACTATCGATAGTATCGATACTATCAATAGTTTTTTATTAATGAACTACAATAGTATCGATAGTATTGCACTCATTCGTTAGTATTGCCTTGTTCTGAGCTATCGATAATATCGATACTATCGGTTGTATCGATTCTATCGATAGGCCTATCGATAGGGTACATGATTTTCGATGTAAACTGTCGATAGTTTTAATATCGATAGTTCGGCAACACTAGTTGCCGGCATCTGCGCGACCGGTATCTTCAACGAACTTTTAGGTACGTTTTAATAGTGACGCTGTAACACATTAAGTAGGTACGTAATAAATTGTTCGTTACACTCATGAGTTGACTACTGTCATAAAACGGTCTTTAAAAGTTTTCATGTTGTTAGAAGGGGTACGTTACGGTAGAGGTATAATTTACATTTCACTGATGATTAATTTCGGAAAGAATTCGAAAAATATATTTATTCACCAATACAAAATTTTAACTTAGCTTACAATAGGCTAGTTGCCTATATTTTAAAAAGTAGTTAATAATAAACCTTGATGTTTATTTAACCCCAAAAAAATATTATTTTAAAAAAAAGTACATTAACAATATGTATTTTGTATTTCAAAAAACTTATTCAAATTTCCCTCGAAAACGCTCTAGACTGTCATGGCGTCTAGAATGACGTCACACCGTCAATCAATCAATCAATCAATCAATCAATCAATCAATTTATTTGTTCAAATATGAGTACATAATTTGGTGTTACAGAATTATAATGTCCATTCATATTTTACCCTATATGGGTGTGAAACAAATTAGGTAGGTACTGTACTGTACTGTCTACAAAATCCAAAAATTATCACATATTAGTAATTGTACTTAAAAAAAATTAAAATTGTGATAAAAGCAAACATTTAGTAAATTGTCAAATTAAATAGCATTTTTTACGACACTTTAAAATAGTAATAATCACATATCAATAATTGTACTTAGAATAGATTAAAATTGTGATAAAATCAAATATTTAATAAATTGTCAAATTGAATAGAAAATTGTTCATAGGTTACTTAATAATAATTAAAATAATAATCATTAAATATAAAATAAAATTAATAATAATAAAACATAAGATTATTTCAAATAGAGCTTTAAAAGATATTAAATAATATTAGTAACCATAATCAATAATTTAAAATCACATTTCATTTCATTGTATTGTCATTTAAAAATTCATTTATGGAATAATAACATTTGTCAATCAAAAGTTTACGCAGTCTTCTTTTAAAAATAGTCAAATTTAATTGTTTCAAAGAATCAGGAATCTTATTGTAAATACGAGGCGCCAGATGCAGTACGCTTTTCTGGAAGAGGGCTGTTTTACATTGTGGTATTCTTAGCTTATTAACGTATTGACCCCGCGGGGGGTTTCTTTGAAAGTCTAGCTTTAGAAATAAGTTTTTGTTTGCTTTCACGAATGCTGCTATCTCCAAGATGTAAATACAAGGTACTGTCAATATTTTGAGTGATTTAAAGTAAGGCGTACAGCTATCCCTGATATTAAGCCCACACATTGCTCTAATGCATCTTTTTTGAGCTCTAAAAATGTCTACACGATCAGTGCAATTTCCCCAAAAGATTACTCCGTATCTTAGCACAGATCCAACTAATCCATGATAAGCAGATAGAACTGCATGCCTGTTAACTATTTTTGTTAATTGAAATAAAGCAAATGCTGATTTATGCAAATTATTGCACAATTCCCTTGATTGATTCTTCCACTTTAATTTGCTATCAATGAAAAGGCCCAAAAATTTCGTTACTTCAGTCTCTTCTATAATTTGGTTTTTATATGTAACATTAATATTATTTAGGTCATTTTTGTTTTTTCTTTGTACAAAATGCATAATCTTGGTTTTACTTAAATTTATTTTTAAATTATTTTCATTTAACCACTTAACAATGTCATTTAAGGTATTATTAATATCTTTGTTATAATCTTTTGTATTATTGTATTTTATTATGGCTGTGCTATCGTCAGCAAAGAGTATCATTGGATTATGTACACTTTTTGGCATGTCATTGATATACAATAGAAAAAGGGACCGAGCACACTGCCTTGCGGAACACCGCATTTTAAGAGCCTGACAGAGGACCTATATTTTACTTCTATGCGTTTTTTCTGACATATTTTACTTATTTCTGTAATCTGTTTCCTATTAGAAAGGTATGATTCTATGAGTTTTAGTGCATTTCCTCTGATACCAAATCTATTTAATTTTTCTAATAGATTTTTATGATTAACATAATCGAATGCTTTCGTCATGTCCGTAAATATAGCGCATATAGGATTCGATTTATCCATCTCAGTTACAATTATATTAATTAGATCATAAATGGCCATATTCAGGGTTTTATTTTGTCGAAAACCCTTTTGTTCTTGACATAAGATATTAAATTTTTCTAAGAAACCGTATACTTGCTGATAAATAACTTTTTCAAAGATTTTTGAAATAACTGGAACTAGGGCAATGGGGCGATAATTTTTCATGTCTTCTTTGTCATTTTTTTTGTGCAAAGGTTTTATTATAGCCAATTTTAACGCATTGGGAAATATTCCTTCTGTTATGCATAAGTTTATTATGTATGCTAAATGAGGGGATATAATCACCGCTACATCTTTTATAACCCTAGTAGAAATATCATCATATCCTACACTTGACGTATTTTTTAATGATTTTATTATTTTTGTATTATATCTGAGGAAATTGGGGTCATAAACATCGAATTACTATTACTACTTATATAATTTTTATTTTGGCAAGGTGATTCATCTATTTCATCAATGAAAAAGTCATTGAAACTTTTGGCTATCAGTGATGGATCAGTTATAATTATATCATCTTTTTTTATTTGTAAAATATGTTCTTTTTGGTGTTGTTTTTTGTTTCTATTTATAATGTTCCATGTTGCCTTTGCTTTATTTGTTGCGATATTTATCAAATAATTATTTTGTGCCTTTTGTGTTAACCTAATAATTTTTTTAAGTTTACTTGAGTAATTTTGAAAAGTTATTTTATTTTTTAAAGAAGGCAAACAACGATAATTCCATAACAGTTTTCGTCTTTTTTTACAGCATAGTTTTATCCCTCTAGACAGCCATTTAACCCTTTTATTTAAAGTTTTTTTTATTATTTTATAAGGAAAGCAAAGGTCATATAATAATTTAAATTGTTTAATAAAGTAATTATAAGCCATATTTGGGTTATTTGTCTGATACATGTCTGTGAATTTCAAATTTTGAATATGTTTTTTGAATTTATTGATATTCTCAATAGAATAATCACGCTGTTTAATTTTCCATGAGGTTATCGGATAATATTTTTTTACTGGAACTTTCAGAAGCTGGGCGGTATGATCTGACAAGCCTAAATCGAGTACCTCACCTCTGCAGCCTCGTTTCACGTTGTGTCCAAAATTATCTAAACAAGTTTTGCTCATTAATCTAGTTATTTGATTTATTTCCAAACTAAGACCGAAACTGTGTAAAAAATTTTCAAATTCATACGACATTTTATTGCATTTTAATCTATCCATATTAAAATCACCACACAAAATGATTTTCCTGCTCATATTAGTACATAGATTTTGTAACAAATTATACATCTTTTCATAGAATATATCTAGGTTAGTCATTTTAGGAATTCTATATATACAAACAACAATAAGATTATGTGCTAGTAACTCGATACCACAAAGTTCGACTACACCGGATACTGATAAGCTGGAAACATTTAATAATTCTTTCCACTGAAGTCCGTTTTTTATTAATATACATGCACCTCCGCGGTTCTGGTTTTTCCTAGAGTAGCAAGCTGCAAGTGTGTAATTGGGAATATATAGCATATTTTCATGTCCTGATAATATAAAGTGCTCTGTTATACAAATTATTTCAATAGGTTTTCCATCTTGATACAATTGTTCAATGTGAGTGATAAGCAAGTTAGACTTATTAATTAATCCCGCGATGTTTTGATGGAATACGTTTATGTTGTTATTATGTTCGAAAAAAAATCTGTCTTGTGTAATTTTTCTTTGCATTCAAGATTCGGCATACTTTCGATTGTTTGTTGCAAATAAATTAATACATTCCTTAGTCCAAAGTTATTTATTTTTCCCGTTTTCCTTGAGAACATGCTGTAGTCATAACTCAACTTTAGATTGGTGTCAATAATATAAGTATACTCGTGTAACTGATTATCCATGCATAATATATTATTAAAAATTTCGACTCTGTAATTAAAAAGCATTGCATAATTGTGGCATATATATGTAGGTAGACATATGATTATATTTGTGTTTGTCAGTGGAGTTAATTTATTCCTTAAATACTTTATAATTTCAACATGATTTGTAGTTTTTCTAAAGTCATTTTCACCAATCATAATGATGCAAAAATCATCTAGGGTATAATTTTCAACTTTTTTTTCCAAGTCTTCTAGAAGTGCTATTGTACTACAATTTGGTTTTTTATAGTGACATATTTGAAAGTTCACAAAAACAGTCTCAACTATATCCAATAATTTATTTTCATTATTGCTGCTTATAATACACAACTTTGGTTTTGTCATGTTATCAAAATTTGAACTTATAAAATGTTTTCCCTTTTGCTGGTTTTCGATACTCTGATACTGACTTTCCAGAATGTTTTGTTTAACTGAACATTCTTTCAAATTCATTTTGGTGTTTTTCTTAGTAGATTTATTCTGTGGAGTCGATGTTTTAAGTCTCTGTGTATTCGGGGAACATAGACTATTATTGAGAGTTTTATGTAAAATATTTCTTTTTTTATCCAATTCTTCTATTGTTCGTTTTAACTGTGTGTTTTCTAAAGAAAGATTGTTTATTTCTTGATTTGCTATTTTTAAGTCTAATGTTAACTGTTCTATTTGTTTTCTTAGTTTCATCACATCTTCATTTACACTCTGTGAGCTTAGATTTGGAAGGCTATTGTTAGTGCCATCTATCGTCATATTGCAAGTATTGTTGCTTGTATTTTCAATTGTGTCGTCCAAAGTTGTTTCCGATTTAGATCGTGGTATTTGCCGACGAAATGTAATGTTGTCGAAGAAATTCATTTTTTTTATTAAATAAAGATAATAAAAAGTTCTCCGTGTGGCAGATTCGAAATTGCGCCCTCCGAGTGTTTTACGTGATGCTTATGCGTTGCACCAATTTGCATCTGTTATAGTGGTCGTAATTTTGGTCTAGTATGTGCAATATGAGTGATAATTTGTTTTGCAAAATTCTTTTCTTTAGAATTGATTTTTAAAGCACAGATTTATTAATAAACTTTCGTATAATTTCTTAATTATTGTTTCCGATAATACTTTTTCACTTCGTTTATAACATAATTTTGTAAAAGTAAGATCAGTGCCATCTATCGTCACGCCATGAAATCACTATGACATTAACAAAATTGCTCAACAGCTGATCGTGTTTACCTTCCAATTTAAATATAAAAATCGACTACTCATTTAATTATTATTTGATTAAATTTACTTCACTGTGACATTATAATATGTAAATCAATCCTTTTTTCACTCGCACACAATGTTTTTTAGGTAAATGTTCGCATTATTGAGTATTTTAACGATAATTGCAGCACTTTCTTACACTAAACTTTAATCTTATTTTGTAAAATAGTCCTTTATTATTACACTTGGATAACAATATTCCTTATTTATTGTACTTAAGTCTTTTGAAATCACTGAAATTTTCACAATAACATTCACTATAACTTTTTTTAAATTAAATAATATACGGAAGCGATATGAAACATGACACTGGCCAAGTGTGTAAAGCAAACAATACGCTCTACGCCGACTATTAAAATTATTTAGTTAAAAATTAACCCATCGTATTACAAGTACTGTTTAATGTCCTAGTATAAAAGGACAAGCATAAAACGCCAGGCAAATTATTTATATGCCACAAATGCGGAAAAAATGGTTAGAACTTGCAAGGAGGGATGGTGCCTATTCATTGTTTATCAACAAATACAAGAATAATTTTGTGATGAACATTTTGATGTAAGTATTTTGCATAACATAATCTATGAAATCAAAATGTTATACAAGCCGGATAAATTATATTGCATTATATTGTTAAAACAATAACAATTTATTATATGCTTCGGTAAATCCCAATACCATGGATGTTTTATGCTTCCTTTCAATAATTATCTGAAAACAAACTGATAAATTGTATCAAAGTAACAATAACATGAATGAGAAATCAATGAAATGTATGAAAACGGCAACCACAAAAGTAATGTTTTGCACTTGGTGACGTCAGTCTTTCTGATTGGTGTTTGCCGTCACGTGATCAAATGCCTATTTTATTCGAATTTATTTTCTAAAAATAATAATAATCTTTAATAATTATAATAAAAAGCTTTATTTTTTGTTATCTGTATATCATAATTCATATTTAGAAACTGTAACCCATTTGATTTATTGCTAGTTGACACAAGCCTGAGCTGAGCTCGTAACGCAAAGACCTAACATTTCAGTTTTTCTAAATGGTTCGCATTACAATATGTTGACAAAACACGGGAGGTGAATATTGTGAGTGAGGAAGTTACGGTAATACATAAATGTTCGGGTACATTAAGACTAAACAATATGACAAAAGTAAAATTATTAGAGTAACTTTAAACATTTTTACTGAATATTTTTACAAGTTACATAGGTGTATATATTTAATAAAAAATCCTCGAGTTATAATTACTCTATGTGTGTATATGTGAGTGTGAGTCTGTGTGCGTACGAGTGTGGATGTGTGTGTGTGAGTGTATGTGTATGCGCGCATGGGTGTGCCTGTGATAATTTTCAACCCACCCTTAGTTAAGAAAGTAGTCAACTTACATGCCTGATTATGTCGTCTGTTACCTGATATGACTGATCCATGAGCCAAGAGGATAAATTCAGCTAAGATCAGTGTAGTATTAAATGATATAATTCAACAAAAACATAATGATGATTGCTAAGAATACTTTATTAAACTGAATTTAAGAATCTTTTGTAGGTAACCTTGCTGTTAATAAATCATTATCAGCCTATTAATGTCCCCACTGCTGGGGCACAGGCCTTCCCTATGGATGCAATAGGGAGGTTTGGCCATGACCTACCAAGCGGGCTCAATGCGGATTGGTTGGTGTTTACGACTGCAGATGTAAATAAATAAACAAAAATAATTTATTTATGGGGTTATAATGGCACAGCTGCAAAAAAGAAAAAAGTTGATCCATTAAGTAAATACGTATCATCTAAACGTTGGTTGCCTTCGCTCTAAAAAATCCCACCTAGCAAAATTCGCGATTGCTTGAAAATGTCAGATGTGTCTTTTTGTTTCAATAAAATAACACAATCCATTAATTTCAAGACTGAGGCTTAATCGTAATGAATTTATCCTACCCTAGTATAAAAAATAAATACGTCAGACGCGATAATCAGTTTAGTAAAATAGTGAAATAAAAAAAACGACGGGTTGCACTCCGGGAGTGCGGGCAGAAGTAACAACTTGAATATTAACGTTGAGCAATTCTGATATTTTGGAATGGTTAGGGAATAATTTTGCACGAATTGCTTTAATTATCAGTATAAAAGTACTATCATGTATGCGGTAGAATAGAATATTTATTTATTGCGCTATCGTACACAAACATGACAATTTATATTACATTAAAAAAGTTTATCTCTCAGGAAAAAAAACTTACATGAGTGATTCATGTAAGTTTAAGCGCACTTAGCGACATCTATTGTAAAGAAATGCATTTTCTATAGTAAAATAAAATATTACTATGTTTCGCCCAATATATTGAAAGTCAACAACCTTTCCAATTTTATTGTGTGTCATGATGCGATCAGCCCACGTGTCTAACCTGACGCGAGTTTAACATTTTTACCCATACAAAAAAAAAGTGTACAACGCCGCTAAAGAAGTCACTTCAAAATCCTTCATCATCATCATCAGCCTATTAATGTCCCCACTGCTGGGGCACAGGCCTTCCCTATGGATGGAATAGGGAGATTGGACCATGCCACCACCACGCGGGCCCAGTGCGGGTTGGTGGGTGCTAACGACTGCAGATGCAGCCGGGACCAACGGCTTAACGTGCCTTCCGAAGCACGGAGGAGCTCGAGATAGTAAATTATGGTCACCCATCCAATGACCGACCACTGCGAAAGTTGCTTAACTTCAACGATCGCAGCCGAACGCGCTAACCACTTGCGCCATCGAGCTCCCCTCAAACAGTTCAAAATCCTTACTCATATTAAACCTTCATCAGCTTTCCTTGCGGTGCACCGGTTCGTTCCACGTTAACTAACTTGCCTTAAACTCTACCAACAACAACTTGGAAACCAACTAATAATTGCCGATTTTTCTGAGAGATAAACTTTTTTAATGTAATATAAATTGACATGTTTGTGTACGATAGCGCAATAAATAAATATTATATTATACCCCATACATGATAGTACTTTTATACTGATAATTAAAGCAATTCGTGCAAAATTATACCTTAAACATTCCAAAATATCAAAAATGCACAACGTTAATATTCAAGTTTTCACTTCTGCCGGCACTCCCGGAGTGCAACCCGTCGTTTTGGGTTCTTACCACCAGGAGGGAAGTATGCTTGTTTTGTAACTCTTTTAACATAATAATTTGTGTGCATCAGTAATGAAACTTCTTTTCTTAAAAAAGGTAACATAAGGCATAGAGGAATGGAGCAGCGCACGCATCACTCATAGATTAATATTTAAACACTAGTGGCCCGCCCTCGCTTCGCTTCGGTGTAGAGCTGTAGTGTAAACTATAGTTTTTTTCTCAGGCTTGTGTTATAAAGAATGACTTTATTTATATAATTACACGTGTTATTGTGAGTTAACCATAAAAGATAGACATATGCTGTTGCGGGATATTTTTTAGACAATTTTATGTAGAATATTTCTGTCATACATGATTTCTATGTAACTTTAACCATTAAGGCTGCACCCGCGACGGAAGCTTAAAAAATGGAGTAACTTCTCCCGTTTTCCCAACATTTCCCTTCACTACTCTGCTGCTATTGATTGTAGCGTGATGAAAAGTATACTATAACCTGCCCAGGAGTATGAAGAATAATTGTATCAAGTTTCGTTAAAATCCGTTGAGTAGTTTTTGTTTCTATAAGGAACATACACACAGACAGACAGACAAAAATTTTACTGATTGCATTTTTGGCATCAGTATCGATCACTAATCACCCCTGATAGTTATTTCAAAAATATATTTCATGTACAGAATTGACATCTCTACAGATTTATTATAAGTATAGATATGTATTATCGCGTGTGACGCCCGTGACGCATTTCCTTTTCATCTTTTTCATAGGATTTTTTCCATTTACAGCCCTTCCGAAAAAAGTCTCACTTCAGAAAAGGTCAAATGTTTGTATCCGTAAAAGTTTAATTCATCAATAAAATGAAAGTCACGAGCAACCTGGAGCTCTACTCTCGGTCTCCGAAACGAAATTTCGGTAACGAATGAATTTTAAACGAAATTTCGCCAATTACTCTACTCCATTTCATTTACGAACTCGCACATAAAGTTCGGAATCAGAGACAATTTTCGTGAACGAATGGAATGAGTCATGTTTGTGAGTTCTTTTATCTCCACTTTTTACATTAATTACATGTTTTACTTGGAAACAATATTACTATAAATTTTTACCCGACTGCCAAAGAGGGAGGGTAATGTTTAGGGAGTGTATGTAAGTATGTATGTATGTCTGTTCCTTTGTGACCTCCTGTAGCCTAAACGGCTTGATGGATTTTGATGTATGAGGTATCGTTAGATTTGTCTTGATTACGGGAGTGTCATAGGATACATTTTATCCTAAAAGTCCCACGGGATAAAGACATAATAATATTTTTTCTAAATTTCCCTTTAAAAAAATATGTATGCGGTATCATTAGATTCATTTTTAGACTGTCTTAAGGTACTTAATAATTCCCGCGATATTAATTCCCTTACTGAAGTAACAAGACTACGGTATATACCGTCTTAAAATACTAACTAACTAAAAAGTGTGAAATAAAAAAGGTAAATTTAAAAAATCAAAAAACCCGACTGCTTAATTATACTTCAAATAAAAACTGAAAAGAAAAAAACAAGTCCAGTAGTCTATAATTCTGTTAATAAGGAACAAAGCTACTTTAACAGTCGGGACCCACTGTTGAAAAATATTATGTATTCTTGAATATCTAATGGGTCCCGACTGTTAAAGTAGCTTTGTTCCTTATTAACAGAATTATAGACTACTGGACTTGTTTTTTTCTTTTCAGTTTTTATTTGAAGTATAATTAAGCAGTCGGGTTTTTTGATTTTTTAAATTTACCTTTTTTTTTGATGACATTAAAAGAACCTTCTTTGACAGTGTTAGCCGACTAATTTGTAAAGTTGATGAACTTCATTGTATGTCAAGCTAAATTTGTTGTTTAATACTTTGAAGTATTGGAAATATAATAATTAAATAAAATTTGGTGTGTTTGTTAATTTGACATGCTAAAAAAATGTTCCTCACGCCAAGCAGTCTTGATTAAAAACGAAAATGAAAAATTTTCGTTTTGGGATTTAATTTCGTCAATTTGAGGTTAAAATTTCGAACAATTATATGTCAAATTCAACTTTTCGTGTGAAAGTTTTGTGAATTAGAGTAGGCTTGGAGAATCTAAATGACAAACTATTTTCGGACGAACGAATTTTCGAAACGAAAAGGAAATAGAGTAGGAAAGGTACGAAATTTCGATCGAAATTTAGTTTTTCGTTGAAATCTACTATATAAAAATAAGTCGGGTTTTCCTTCCTGACGCTATAACTCCAGAACGCACGAACCGATTTCCACGGTTTTGCATTCGTTGGAAAGGTCTCGGGCTCCGTGAGGTTTATAGCAAAGAAAATTCAGGAAAATTAAAAAAAAAATCTTCTTCTTTTAATCACCAAACGAAATGTTACATAAAACGAAGCCATCCGGTGGCGAAACGGAGTTCGCCGGGTTTGCTAGTAAAGTTTAAATGTTTAACAAATAATTGTTAGTTTGCAAGTTTTCACGAACTTTAGTTCGGCCCGATTAACAGACTCCAGCAAACCCAACATTTTACAAATTCTTAAGTGCGTAACCACCAATATTATTACATTAACCCGCCCATGTAATTTTACCCCAAAACTTATAATGAAAAGGTTAATAAACACGTTAATATACGAGATATACATTAAGTCTAGACGTGTTAACAAGTTATAGTTCTAAAATTGTTGCTAACTATTGCGCGAGTGAGTATAAATTAGTTACAACACTTGTTCAGTTGATAATGTTCATAATTTATTTGTTTCTTAGGTTTTCAAGCACATAACTCATTAAATAAAACTAGTTTTTACGGGTTAATGCACGAAACTTTATTTATTTATTGACGTTTCGCAGCCTTTTCAGGTCTGCATCGTCAGAATGACGATTGACAATGACAATTCTGACGATGCAGACCTGAAAAGGCTGCGAAACGTCAATAAATAAATAAAGTTTCGTGCATTAACCCGTAAAAACTAGTTTTATTTAATGTTCATAATTGCTTTTAATTAATACATTTTTGGCTTATAATCATCCGGTTACTTTTCACCCTCGATATTTCGTATCTGTGGAATTCAGAATCAATAAAATAAAATCGTAGAATAAGAAGAAATTGTCACTTTGTAAATTAAAAAAAAAAACGAGTGAGTGAGTGTGTGAGCGTGTGTGTCTCTGTGTGTGTGTGTGTGTGTGTGTGTAGCTCCACCTGTATGTATATATGTAATTATTTATGTCTATATATGTATACGTGTGTACAATATATACATGTATGTACATATATTATATTTCATTTACTAGCTATAAGAGTAAGAGAGAAGGAAATGTGCGCGCGCACTGCTTTCTCACTGATAAGCAATATCTCCTCCACTCAACTCCCGTTCGCCTCGCTCGATCACACTTTTCGTAACGCGTAACGCGTTCGCTAGCTTATCCCCAAATCAAGCGTGCGTAAGTTTCACTTCAAAATCAATGATAACCATATCTCAAGAAACGATAAATAATTATAAAATCAAGGTACCGGCGTACAGAACAAATAAGTTCATCACGGATCTGAAAATATTATTGTATAAATCATCGTCAGCCTCTTAATGTCCCCACTGCTGGGGCACAGGCCTTCCCTATGGATGGAATAGGGAGATTGGGCCATGACCTACCACGCGGGCCCACGGGTGCTAACGACTGCAGATGCAACCGGGACCAACGGCTTAACGTGCCTTCCGAAGCACGGAGGAACTCGAGATAGAAATTTTTGGTCACCCATCCAATGACCGACCACTGCGAAAGTTGCTTTACTAGAACGATCGCAGCCTAACGCGCTAACCACCTGCGCTATTGAGCTCCTCGCATTTTCATTCATTATTGTATAAATATTATGTTTTAATCCCAACAATTTTTCAAGAAATTTTTGGTCACCCATCCAATGACCGACCACTGCGAAAGTTGCTTAACTACAACAATCGCAGCCGAACGCGCTAACCACCTGCGCTATCGAGCTCCTCGCATTTTCATTCATCATTGTATAAATATTATGTTTTAATTTTAATCCCAACAATTTTTCAAAGGGAGCGATACCGTGGAGCGACAGTAATAAGCCCCACAATTAGTTTGTTACCGAAGGCGGTTTTTGCCTACGAGCAAGAGTTTTCGGAGTAAATTATATTTCCTCCGTTCCGCAAACAAAACTTAAAGGGGCGATTTACAACGAAAACGCTTGCAATAGGGGTGATGACGGGGTACAGTAAACGAAATTCTGTTTAGTCCGTCAGTTAGACGATCAAAAAATAATGGACACGTATTTTTTCTTTGGGCAATCAACCAAAAAATGACAAAGTTATAGCGCGTCAAAGTTTGGGAGTAGGGGCTCGTGACGTCACTTTTGAGTGAAAATTGTACTTGTTTAATTGTAAAACTTGACGTCATGCGAATTTTCAAATCAATATCCGCGTGGATTTTTTTCTAGTAAACTTTTCTTTAGAAAAAATACGTGTCCAATACTATTTGATAATCTACCTGAAGAAAAAACAATAGTCATCATCCCTATTAACTCAAAGCTTCCCGGTTATGGTGGGCGGTCTCTCAATAGTTACAAATAGTCGGACTATCGGATTTCATCTTCGGAAATACGTTTTCAACTTAGGGATGTCGAAAGTTGAAAAAAATATCGATATATCGATACATCGATCTTTTAAAAAATATCAGTATCGGCTTCGATATATCGCGAAAAAAACATCGATATATCGGACCAATTTTCCCAAAAATATCGTAAAGTAGCTCACAAAATATGACACGCGGAATAATAATGGAACGAAAACTATCTCCCTAAAAATAGACTCTATTTTCGAATGATGACGATGAATGAGTTACGATTTTTCTAGATACGTATTTAGTTAGATCGTGATATGCCGCTAATAATTAAAAAAATATCGTTTTTGATACGAATTTCGATATTGGTTATTTTGTATCGATGTATCGATATATCGAATCAAAATATATCGGCAAAAAATATCGATATATCGATACATCGATATATTTTCAACAAGCCTATTTCAACTGCGGGTGAGAGGAAGAGACGTCTCGGTACTGTGGGGTAGAGCGGGACAGAACAAGGACATGTCTACTACGTGAAAGGGATCATAAGTTTTACTTTGAGTACCGTCAGCATATTTCGATAAAGGTAGTTGTTTAAAAATTGAAATTAATAAAAATTGGAACTCCTCTAGGATTCGTGGGGCATAGCCACAGAACACAGAAAGAGGTACTGATGATGCCAGCTCGCCACTACTACACTACAACCGAATAGATAATCTATATATATAAAACTCAAAGGTGACTGACTGACATAGTGATCTATCAATGCACGGCCCAAACCACTAGACGGATCGGGCTGAAATTTGGTATGCAGGTAGATATTATGACGTAGGCATCCGCTAAGAAAGGATTTTGATCAATTCTACCCCCAAAGGGATAAAATAGGGAATAAAAGTTTGTATGAAACATTGTCAATTTTAAACCGATCGGGCTGAGACTTTGCATGCAGGTATAAGAAAAATTATAGATGAATGTCATTGTGTATAATACAAGCCTGAGAACAAAAACTGTAGTCTACACTTCAGCTCTACACCGAAGCGAAGCGAGGGCGGGCCGCTAGTACATAATAAAATGAAAGATTACTTGCTTCTTAATTTGCATTATTATGATTAATACATTAATTTGATATCCCTAATTACTTTTATTTGTGTTTCAAAGTATAACTTTTTAATTGTTAAAATTTGTAATTTCTTTTAAAGTTAAGTCCGCTGTGTTATAATAATTTGCTGACTGTACTCCGTGTGGATAACGGATATTTGCTATGTAGTTTGCTTCTTAGCACATCGCTCGAATATCGTTCGCTTTGTACACTGAACGAACATATATATCTGCTTTGAGCCCCTACGACCCCCCGGAGAGTCTTCACAATGGTGAATTCTTCTGTGTAAATAAAATGGGTGCGTGTACTTATGTAGGCGCGTGAGAAGTTATCCTTCTTTGGCATCGTTTAAAATTAGTTTTTAATTGCATGCAAATATTTAATTACAATAAATTAATAAAAAGTCTGGAAAAGGACACAGTCAATAAAGTTCAGTTTTAATTTGAAAAAATAAATAAATAATCAAAATATTCAATTAAAATCGCTACTGAATATAATTTATTAGAACATATGTGATTTGCACTTGTATGAAACTCAAACACGTATTCCGAATATACAAACTAGAAACATGTGGATAAATATTATAAATATAAATACCTATAACTGTTACTTTATTACAAAAAATAAAGATGTGGTTTTTGGTTCTACTACACCAATGGTCAAGAGATGGCGCTGTAGTCTCCTGAATCGCGCTTTGGTTCCGTTGTTCCAGATTAATAAATACTTTTGATAGGCCTTCACAATGCAGTCGTTAGCACCCACTAAATAGAGATTCTATTTCTATTTTGTTGGTAGATTTTCTTAATGTGCGGTAAACACAAAAGTAACAGCATGAAGCATGGTGTTAAAATTTTGTGTTACAGTGATGCGCGCGCATTTTAAAATTTCACTCTCATCATTTTTTCATAACGCGCCTAAAGAAGTATAACTTCAATAAATAAAGAAATCGGGCAACTTTGAGATTTACAAAGGTGCTGCGTCGACTATCGGTAGATCTAAGTGTTAAACTGCCTTATTACAAAACGTTTAATAAAGTTAAATCTGGTTTAAAACTGATCTCGCGGTCTACACAACCTGAAAGTAAGTTGAAGTTAAGCAACTATCGCAGTGGTCGGTCATTAGATGGGTGACCAATTTACTATCTCGAGGTCCTCCGTGCTTCGGAAGGCACGTTTAGTCGTTGGTCCCGGCTGCATCTGCAGTCTTTAGCACCCAGCAATCCGCACTGGGCCCGCGTGGTGGGTCATGGCCCAATCTCCCTATTCCATCCATAGGGAAGGCCTGTGCCCCAGCAGTGGGGACATAAATAGGCTGATGATGATGCTGATGAATAATAAATGCAGTTAATTTTCAATAATCAATAAATAGTGCAATAAATAATCAAATTTTAATTTGAAAATTATATTTTTTATCTATTTAATCTTTATTGCCTTTACACTGCAAATGGCGGACTTAATGCCAATATGGCATTCTCTACCAGTTAACCGGAAAGAACATACAGAGCTATAAAAAACGGCAGAATCAAAGAAGAGAGATTAAAATCAAACAATGAGCAAATATACTAACACTTAACTATACATACGACCATACTAACGTAAATATACACACAAACACTATAAATAAATATATATAATAAATAAATACACATACATATAACACATATACTTTGTCGGATAGTATATGTATTTTGTATCAATTAAAATTACAGAATAATGTCTGTAAATAAAACTAGTTTTTACGGGTTAATGCACGAAACTTTATTTATTTATTGACGTTTCGCAGCCTTTTCAGGTCTGCATCGTCATAATAATCATTATTATAAAAATCATTATTCTGACGATGCAGACCTGAAAAGGCTGAGAAACGTCAATAAATAAATAAAGTTTCGTGCATTAACCCGTAAAAACTAGTTTTATTTAATGAGTGATGTGCGTGAAAACCTAAGAAACAAATATAATGTCTGTAATTTAAATTGATACAAAAAAATATGCGGAATTAATGAGAATCGAGCAGCTCAAATAATATTGCTTTAAAGTTTTTCTTCGGAACGTCAAACACATCCAAGTTGGGGGATTTTGTGTTAATATCATTATAGGTATTGCAGATTCTGGCTAGAGGATGATGAAAGGCAAAGCAAAAGTCTTCGTAAGTGGTTTCCTTGGGCATTTACGGGATACAGTGAAGTTTATCGAGCTAAGCAGATCGGTACCCCTAACACGAACCATTATCGAATTCGAATAGATTGCAAACCGAAATGTCAATGTCAAATTTTGTATGGAAACTTGAACAGCAGCGGCACAAATTACGTAACGAGAACTAAAAATCAGTACACATTTTGACAATGACATTTCGTATTCGCAAACGTTACGAATTCGATTTTGGTTCGTGCTAAGGGTACAGGAAACAAAATTTTATTATATTTGTTTCTTAGGTTTTCACGCACATCAAATTTTATTACTTATAATTTTATGGAGAAATGGCAAGTCTATTCAGTGATGTCATACCAAAGAAAGCCAGTCGCATAATGTAAGGAACCTAGTGATGTATACCTGATGCTTTATACGCTAGATGTCTTAGTAAGGTACGCTGCTCCATTCCCCTATGCCTTATGCACCACTTAATGTTAGGTTATTTAAGAAAAGAAGTTTCACTTCAGATGTGAGACAGAGAGAGAGAGAATCATTTTTATTGACCACATTATAAATTTACAAAACAACATACAAAAAAAATAAGAAAATATACATAATGGAGAAAAGAAGAAAAAAAATGAAGTACCATTTGTGGTCAATCAGGACCCTGCCTCAGCGTAATGCTGCCGCAACACGCTATAAAACGTGTCACAGCAGCGCTGGTATTCTGGCAGGGCCTGTTATGCCAGAACCTCACATGGCCAATCGCATCCGCCTCGATAGCAGTTCCTTCCTCTCACTGCCCGTTATGGATACATATCTATCAAATAGCAAACACGGTTAGCCACATGACGTGCCAGCACAAGGTGCGAAAGAATACACTTTCTGAATTCTGCGCTCCGTAATCTGTGGCTGTCACTTGTTAATGTTACTATTACTGTCGTCACACATACCGCACAAAAACAGTGAAATTGAGTGTACAAACTCAGTAATTGCTCAACAGATGTGTGGTGACACCTTTTTTTTATGTTTTAACAGTGACAAATAACCATAATGGCCCGATTGATGGTAAGCAGCCTCTAGAATTCTAGACAATTGCGGTACTAAAGAAATCAGTCTCTCCGTTGTCTACAAGCAAGCACATAATTCAACGTGCACATACATTGGGTACAATGAAAGATATTCATGGATTTACTGTTTATACAGATAATATGATAATAATAAATTTAAGTACGTTATGATTAAGTTATGGAAGAACGAATTCACCTGACACAGGCTTTATTTGCGTAACGACTTCAATCACTGTCTTCACTATTTTTATCAAATCTAAAAATTTGATTCCAGTTTGACTCTTTGAATATTATATTTTTTTTATATTTCTACACAAGTTTAGTGTAGTGTTTATATTGTATTGATTGCTTACACCAAAGCAGTTCACCGGAACCCAGCCAAGTATGGCTATGTTCCATTGAACCGCTTTAGTGTCCCAAATACTCCCTTAATGAATTCGAGCATTGCTACTCGGGTTTTTTCGTTTGAGGCTGTTTTAATCATATTGCGTGGGTTGATTTTATGAAAATCGCAGCATGAAATATATTCGTGTCTAATTCTTGCATATCTACTGCACTCGAATAGTAGGTGGTCAATGTTCTGATTGCCCCGCTATTGCATAAAAAATATATATATATATATATAAGATATAAAATAACATATATTATTAGTAATTAATATTGTATATATATATATATATAAACATTATACATATGAACATATATATAATATCAAATATATAATCAAAAATACATACCCACAGTGAAACACGAATTAAACATATCATGAACACCAAAGGTTTTGCTGTATCAAATCGCAGCACACCAAACCTGCAATCTGAAAAACAAACACATAATTAAAAAAAAAAAAAAAAAGACTGAATATACCAATAAAGCAGACGAATATATTATAATAATATTATAATTCAATTTAAGAAGCATAATTTAGACAGTTGTAGAAATCGGAATAAATTTGCCTAAATAGTTCTCTCAAGATACCTACGTAGGCTTTCTATATCTTTTCGTTCATTCCTCTCAATAAACATCATCTCTCAACATTAACTCAATAAATTGGTTATACCAAAGAACGCTGTTATTTTGCCAACGGTTACGTGTTAGATGAAACTTTAAGTAGCATAAATTAATATGATTATAGTCTGGGTAACCAATCGTCAAGTGTCTCTCATAACAGAGTTCATCTAAATTCTAAGAGGCTTAGACTCAAGGTGGAGGTTGGTCCTGTGAATATTAATAAGGCTGTTTGTTCCAAAATTCTTGATAAATAGCTCAGTAAAGGTCTTCTGACCTATATTTTAAAGCACTTAGTCTTTATGTCTGGTGCCTGGTAATTGGTAAGCGATCTTGTACTACCTAAACTTAATGCTCTTTCGACCTATGTTTCTGATTTAATAACTTGGGTTCCTTTAAGTAAGGACTGGGATTCCTCTGTAAATTTTCCATTTGGTGTGGCAAGTAGGACTGCTGTACCAGCTATCTTTACGTCTGGACTTTACCGTCACTTAACATCAGGTGGGGCGGAGTCATTTGTCAGATCTATGCATAAAAAAATCAAGGACTTATAATCTTATTAACTGAATTTAACTCCTAGTAACACAGGCCTGGGTTAAGATGATAGATGTAAAAGGTATGTCGTTGAATACTAATTTGAACAAAAACATGTACATAAGGGCTTCTTGTACTTTTATTTAAATTACAATATTATAAGTCTCCCTAGGTCAGCTATAGAAACAGACATTCTGGAAAAATCTTAGTTGTACCAGAAATACAGCTCGCTGTTGGACAATAGAAAGAGAGATAGAAATAGTTTATCTATCTAATTCTTTGCCCACGCATATGTTCCCTCCTTCCTACAATCTGGGGTCCTTTAAGAGAGGCGTGAAAAAGCATTTTTGCAGGCCGGCAAGGTGAGGATGGTTGATGTGGTAGTTTATAGCTGCTATCTTCGCGTTTGGACTTTATCACCACTTTACAGTAGGTGGGGTGGAGTAATTTGCCTACCTGGCTATAAAAAAAATCAGCCCATCTACTACGAGCACCAGGATATTTTTTTACGATATATGGTATAAATTACCTATGTCACGTTCTCATCACGTTGCACTCCATACGTATGATCTGCCAACATGATTCCTGACCCATCATAAGCTTATTTTGTTAAAACCATTTCCAAACAATTGCAAGGTAGATTTTTGCTTAAATGACTCGTATCGTACGTATGGTAATTTTTGTTATTTACCTTGTTTTTAACGAGTTACCGATATTTCGGCACTCACAAGCCATGATCACGGAGTAACTGGAGTAATTGCGGGTAGGCTGTTATTGGCAGACATATCAGCTCTCGTAGAGAGTATATTGTTCCGTGCATATCGGTCTACCCTCCGACGAAGTCTTTTATTATGTACGGTACCCGTACCACTGTTCACATTCTCAGTATTCACTCGAAATTATTTTCGACACACAATACTCACAGTAGCGGAACGCGACATGACACTTTTTTATTATTCCGGACATACGAACCACATGATTCCAGACACTCGACAATTTAAACCCGTTATCAACATTGAAATTGTTGTTTTGTTATTACAACTATTTCCTTGACCAATTTTAGTATTTAATATGTAGTCGAGATAATCTGTGGGTTATGGAACTCAATCCAGTGATTGGGACCAGAATCAACCAAATTGTCCGCGATGGCTGATTACTGCGTATCGTTGTTCTTGATTGCTTTTATGTGTTCCTCTCATTCAGCACGCTACTGTTCGCATTGTTTAGCCAACGTACGAACTGCCACAGCTTCAATCGATCTTATAAACGAGGCACATGGTAACAATCCCTTATAACATAAATTTATATAAACTTATTATATCCTGAACAATTTTATTTAACGTGACAGACATCCTGTGACATAATTTGTTGAATGACTTATTCCCATGGACTAAGAATTTCCCAATCACTTTGCCAACCTTTTAACACGCTTTTATAAGGTTGATTTGTAACGAGCAATGTAATAAAATCTAAGAATCTGCTTTACATGCACTTCTAACTCTTGTCTCATCATGCAACTTGGCAATTGTATGTAGATTATATGACAATACAATATTATGGTACACTCGCGGAAAGACCCGCTCTGTCACCCATAATGCCATAATCGCTTGCGGTAGCGGCGTAGTAAAAATTCATTCATAGAAATGTAATTATCGCTGTCTTACTTTTTCGTATAGCGCTTTCGCGATCACGATGCGGATGACAAATTGCAACTAAAACAAATGCAATTCAATTCATTATTCAATCAATGAAATGCTCTCTGTCTTACTTTTGTGCGGCGACCCGGATTGGCGCGTCCGACGCGAAGGCGGGGTGTAGTAAAAACTACTGTAGAAAACCGTTCAAAGCATTTTGTTCGCCAAGTGACAGAGCGCAAAATTCCGCGATAGTACCATCGAGCTGGTCGGATCATAGGACTGGAAGGTGGCTGATGGAACCTTGGGCTGCCTACTAGTAAACATAATATCGAGTTTGGGTTCATTACATTCGTCTTAACATAATAAATTCGTCTCAACATCTTAAAATATATTATTGAAAACTATTAAACCGACTATTTCCATTAAAGCCTCGTATAACATACGCAGTACCTCAGTTATGGAGTCAACTTTTAGTAAACCCACGCAGCTACTCGACTGTAACGCAATAAAATTAGCAATAACTGTTGTGTATTGTATTAACCGCCCGTATTGTAAGACGTCTGTTTATTGCCTAAGCTGAGGTCAGACATGTTATGTGTAATAAATTGGAATACATAAACACCTTTAAAGTTTTTTTAAATTGCCTATCTATTTGTTGCATAATTATTGATTGCTTGAAATTCCTTGTCGTAGTATGTAGATCATACCTTCACTTTAGTATTTGGAAGAATAAGATGTACATGCTTGAGTCCTTTGATAGGTACAATACAATGTTATAGGCATTTTTTTTCACAGTTAGCGAGTTCGTATCCCGGTTCAGACAGCGAAATTTTTTAATTCGTTGAAAGTATTTGCTAAAAATTTTAAAATAAAAATAGGGTTTTTTTCAGCATAACTTTGAATCTACAGTTTTTAGAGTATTTTCTATTATGCAACTATCCAGTCTCCATGACTTCGTCTTTGTGAAGAAATTGTTTCTCATCAAATTCCAAAAGGGGGTGCCCTTTTTTAATCCTTTGCGGGATGCCTTTCCGTGATAAAAACTATTCTGTATCCTTTCCTGGGACATTATCTTATACCAAATTTCATCTAAATCTCTTTTAACATGAAGTGGTATCCAATGATTTATTAAATGATTGATTAAAAGAAAAATAGTGAGACTAAAAGACACACTTTCATCATCATCATCATCATTAGCCTATTATTGTCCCTACTGCCGGGGCACAGGCCTTCCCTATTGATAGAATAGGACACACTTTACATTTATAATATTAGTACGGATAAATATGGATGAAACTGTCATTTAAGTAGATACGATTCACCACACCTAAGGCCCGTATTACAGAATGATAACCAAGTGTTGATCTTTACTTGAGTACAGTTGGAAAGGGATATCGCTATGTGCTATATATAGCGACATCCCTTTCTAACTATGCTCAAGACAAGATCAGTCACTGAAAATCTTTCTATAATACAGGCCTAAAAGGAATTCGAAGTAGTTATACACAGTTTGAGTAGAGCGTATGTTTTATGGGCCTCAAAGAAAACATTGGCAACTAACGTGCCAACTAAAGGTAAAGGACACCCGGCATTTTGTGCCAAAGTTGTATACCTTTTTATTTTTTTTATCTGTGTTTCATAATTGGGTAACGTAGTCTGGCAATATTTGTCATCAGCAGCTAGCTGTCAATGTTAAATACGTAGGTTTGTCATCAAAAGGGTTTCTATATCAAAAAACATTAATCATTAAATAACTTCTTTCCACGATTCACTAAAAATAAGGCAAAAGTAGTTTTATGTAGCAAATAATTTTGGTTTTATTTTGAGACCAAATTCAACTGTATACAAGTTTAGCATTTTTTCTATGAAAAGTGCCGGGTCTCCTTTAGAAGTAGTTAACCAGTTTGAATTTAGCATGAATAATTAAGTTAGATTGAGTCTCCATCTCAATCTTAAACCGTCCTTGCATGCAGTTTAATTACTCGAGCGGTGCGGCTGTCGGCTCTCTCCCTTTTTCAGGATTTATTAGCTCTTGAACTAGCAATATTGGAGAGCGAGGCGATTTATTCAGTCCAATCACCTACCGAGCATACAGACTCAATAGGGTATTTGACAAGTTTTAGAAAACGATCTCACTTTATTGACTAATCTTTATAGAGTCCGTAAAAAGATATATATTCATCATTCTGTTGTGTATTTCAGTAAAAGTAACCAAATAAAAAACTCTATTTCCAAGTTGCCGCGAAAACGTTTCTCTGGACAATATGGCGTCTTACTAGTGTGTGACGTCACACGACTGTTATTAAAACGTCAAACGATACAATGTAATGTCACTTTAACTGAAAGTTTACTTGCATGTGACGTCATTTTAGGTTCCGCCAATCCCAAGCGTTTTGGGTCACGTGACGATAGATAAGAAAACTATTATCTTTTTCGTGGGTTTTTAGTAAAATTTAGAATATTTTTTTTTGTAAAAATAGTAAAACCCCCTGCCAATATTCATTCTAAACACAGATGCTAACAATTGGTACTTTATTTTTAATACTGTCAAATACCCTATTACAACCTGTCGAATGAATCGTATGACAAGCAGTATACAGCTCAAAGTAAATCGACCTGTGGCTATCTGTACCTGCGGCATTGTCTATTCAATATTCTATTTATGCGATTGGTGCGAATCTTCGCAGATATTTGATGAGGGTTCATTTCGGATATTGTCGATTAATAAGGCATTTACGTGTTAACTTAACTATTATGTATGTACGCTCCAGTGTTGCCAACTCGGATTTTTAAAGGGAGCTAGATCATATCTAAAAAAAAAGCTAAAAAAGAGCTAGATTTTTATAGAAAAAAGAGCTAAATTATTTTTATGTACCATTTATTAAAAATCAATATGAACAACGTTTGTAATGGATTCGGGATCACTTTTATTTATTTTGGCTAAGGTGAAACTATTTCACTGACACTGACGGTACGGCTGGTCCACAGGTTCAAAGTCGCTCAGCGCGCTATGGAAAGGGCTATGCTCGGCGTTTCTCTGAAGGATCGCATCAGAAATGAGGTAATCCGACAGAGAACCAGAGTTATCGACATAGCCCACCGGATTAGTAAGCTGAAGTGGCAGTGGGCTGGCCATATTTGCCGAAGAACCGATAACCGTTGGGGTAGACGAGTTCTGGAGTGGAGACCGCGTCTAGGCAAACGTAGTGTAGGACGTCCTCAGGCACGGTGGAGTGACGATTTGCGCAAAGTGGCTGGCAGGAGCTGGATGCGAGTAGCCCAAAATCGATCTGAGTGGCGTGCAATTGGAGAGGCCTATGTCCAGCAGTGGACTAGGATAGGCTGTTGATTGATGATGATGATGATGAAACTATTTCAAATCTCTTTTTGCTGTAATACTGCAGTTTAGTAATACTGATATCAGTCTTATCTAATAGCAAACTGAATCTTCCATCACCTATCTCTTTTTAATTCGGTTATAAAATGCGGACTTGCGACATTTACCACTACAGTTTGGTAACACTACATTTTGTTCTGTGTGATTTTAAGTTTTCGGCATCTTTAAATTGTTTATTACATAGTTCACTAAGGCAATTGACAGGTAATATTGAAGTATGAGCGCTTATAAAAAGGGCCAATGTTCATTCAGCGGAATTTGTCCCAGAATCAATTTTCGGTTTTGGAGAAAAACTTAATTTTCATTAACCACCTGAAAATGATTGCGCCACTGTAAGGTGTTTTTTTCTTTATATATGATTAAATAAATCACCTTTTTTAGAATAAACCTCGCATTTGCAGTGGGTACCATACCATCATATAATAAGTATAAACAATCTAGGTATATTTTGACTATAGAAACAAGTATTTTGGACTAAAAATAATACAAAAGGATTTATTCATAGTGTAAATGGAAAAAAGCTTAAATTGTACAAAAGTAGAGCTAAAGAGCTAGACCTACATTTTTAAAGCTAACCAAGCTGATTTAGAGCTAAATCTAGCTCCAAAAACTCCGTGTTGGCAACACTGGTACGCTCGCTTCAAGATCAAGGTTTACGGTTACAGACATATCGTGTTACTGTAACAATATATTTTTTTTTACATTAAATAGGCTTATGCTTGACGGCCACGCGACTGATGAAAAGCGACGTAGCAGCCTAAGGTGGGACGCGCTTGCCTAGAAGAAACCGATTGACTCGCGACTTGAATAGCCCCAGATTATAGGTGACTGGAAACAGAGATTCCGGCAAAGAGTTCCACAACCTAGCTGTTCTGACTATATAGGTGGAAGCAAACCGTTTAGTACGAGTTTGTGGGACCTATACGGTATATCTGTGGCGTTTTGCCGTCTCTCTGGTGGTTCTGTGGTAAAAAGGTGAAGGTGGAATTAAGTTATGTAACTCCGAGGCACACTCACCGAATTGTAACCGGTAAAAAACCGATAAAGAGGCAACTTTTCGCCTGTGTTCAAGACTTTGGAGTCTAGTTTCGAATAATTTTGTCGTCACCGATGAGCTTCCTTGCACGCCTCTCAATGCACTCCAGAGTAGCTGATATTTTGCAGAACCGTCCCAAAGGTGCGAACAGTACTCCATGCACGAGCGAACTTGAAAAATGTGCTAAATATCACATATAGTCATGGTCAAGTTACATAGTAGGGTATAAATTGACCCTGCCACCCCCTGGATCTGCCCTTGGTTACAAGGAGGGTAAGTATATTAAATATTGAAGATAGGATATTTTACTAAAAGAAGACATCATTTTATTTTTAATAATAACTAAAACTGCATTCACAGTTTCTGAAAAATCGCATGCCAAAACCGGGAACCGAACTCGTGGAATGTGAAACAAAAAAAAACATGTATTTATGACAACCGTCGAAAGGGTTCATCGTGAGGATTATTTTTTCTAAATAACAAAGCATTTTAAATGAAGGAAAAATCACTAGTCATAATGTCTTGTATAAACTGATTAAATCTAAAAAAAATATAACTAGAAAAAAATCCACGCGGACCACTGACCAATTATGCTACTGCGGCCCTCACGGACCGCGCCGAAATTCTTCTAGTCATTCTTAAGCTGCAAGGCAGCGCCATCTCTTCGCATTGTAGGTAACCCACAATGTCAAATGAATACTTTTACAAGTATTAAACATTTGAAAGAAGAAATAGCAATTGTAGTTGTAATTTTTAATATTTTAAAGCATGTAACTGCTTGATGTTTAAATCTTAAGAAAATATAATTGGTCAGTGCATTCGCCCGGATTGCGAAGGGTGCGGGTTCGAGTCCCGTCTGCTGCCTGGTCCGCGTGGAATTTTTTCTAGTTATATTTTCTTTAGACGGTGATAAATTCAGTTTTACTCAAACAACACCTTTTTGCTTAAATTGAGATTTTCTAGTAACATTTTCTTTAGATTTAAAACATCTAGCAGTTAAATGCTTAAAAAAATCCACAAATACAACTATAATTGCTATTACTTTTTTCAAATGTTTAATACTTGTAATGGAATTCTTTTGACATTGTTGGTTGCCTACAATGCGAAGAGATGGCGCTGCCTTGCAGCCTAGGGCTAGAGAAAAATCGAAACGGCCGTCAGGGCTGCAGTAGCATAATGGTCAGTGCATTCGCCCGGATAGCGAAGGGTGCGGGTGCGAGCCCCGTCTGCTGCCCGATCCGCGTGGAATATTTTCTAGTAAAAAAAATCTTTAGATTTAAAACATCTAGCAGTTAAATGCTTGAAAAATCCTAAAAATAACTAAAATATCAGATTTCTTTTTTTTGGTGTAGCGCAGTCGATAGTAGTAGCATAGTGAAGATTCGACACCAGCCTATTAATGTCCCCACTGCTGGGGCAGAGGCCTTCCCTATGGATGGAATAGGGAGATTGGGCCATGACCCACCACGCGGGCCCAGTGCGGATTAGTGGGTGCTAACGACTGCAGATGCAGACGGGACCAACGGCTTAACGTGCCTTCCGAAGCACGGAGGAGCTCGAGATAGTAAATTTTTGGTCACCCATCCAATGACCAACCACTGCGAAAGTTGAAGTGAAGATTAGATGTTTTTAAATAATCTAAAAATAGCAAGAATAGCCTCGTTCGACCTAAAAAAACAACCCCTGGCTACAATGTTCCCAAAAAATTCCATTACATTAAAGGCCGCTGCATACGTGACGAGTAAATAATTCGGACGGGACGTGAGCACAGAATATATACACTACGCGAAAAGAAGCGACACTTAAGCATGTGTGCTCGTAAAGTCGCCCGCGGCTATGTGTGAGTGTCCGGAGGTGTGCGGGGGCGTTGCGCGGCGCGCGGGGCGTGGAGAGGGCAGTCGCCGACTGCCTCGACCGAAGGGATGGCAGTAGCGAAATACTAAAATAATAGCGTTGCACTGCATTGCACGCACAGACTGACTACGCTACGCAATCTTATTATTATTTAGATAATAATAAGAATTATAAAACGAATCGAAAAAGGAGAAAATATATAATAGTTAGCAATTTGTTATAGTACCTACATTAAATACACATGCATACACGCTCCTGCTCAAGGTCACTGACGCTGGAACTCTCACGTACAGAGAGTGTCACCGCTGTGACGTGAGCGGGACGAGCACGTCATTATCTCGTTCAAAACGGGAACGTGGTGCAAATGCATACGCACCGTGACAGTGATTCGGATCTAACGTGCTAGTGCTGATTTTATAATGATTGGAAATGTATTTTTACAATTTTACTAGCTGTCCCAGCGAACTTCGTACCGCCATAAAAAAATAGGGGTTGGTGGTAGAAGGGTGAAAATTTAGGGATGCATGTATTTTTTGCATGATGTCTCATAAAATAATTAAAAAAAACTTACCCTTAACATTTAGAGGGATGAAAAATAGATGTTGTCCGATTCTCAGATCTACCCAATATGCACACAGAATTTCATGAGAATCGGGAAAGCCGTTTCGGAGGAGTTTAACCACAAACACCGCGACACTAGAATTTTATATGTTACATATTCTTGGATCAACGCGTCATTACAGATCTGTTCGGAATGCGCAGAACAGAGCGACTGTGCTATGCATACGTAGCGAAACCACGAGCGAGACGGGGCACACGCAGGGCGTTACGGCACAGGGACGTGCTAAACATCGTCCGTGACGATATTTTTCCCGTCCACGTTCCCGCCCCGTCCATGTACCCGTGACATGTGCGTTTTTACCCGGCTGCGCAATGCAAGAGCGCGAAGCGCGACGCGCAGACAGGGTTATGTGTTTAACTGTCTATATATGTATGTTTGTTCCTTTGTGGCACACTAGAGACCAAACGCCTGGACCGATTTTGATGATTCATATATCAATCGATTCGTCTCAATCATGGGAGTGCTACTAAAGATATGATAGTAATCAAAATTCAATATGGGCAAAATTAGGCGCCATATTGTGACGAAGTAAAAGTCAAAAAAAAGTTGACAAAATATGTCGAGTGGGGTATCACTGTCTAGATAATCAAAAATCATATTTAGGTTCCTAACACCATTTTTCATTTAATATGATGGTTTAGGATCTACAACGCTTTAAAGTTGTATATTAACCACTTACGCTTTTAATTTCAATTTACGTTTGGATCGTTTTATGGATCTTTGTTACTCTTTCACCTAAAAAATACTGAAGGGATTTTAATGAAACTTAACAGTAATTGTATACATTGTGTATGAAACGATGTTTCCAAATATTCCCGTCCCGTCCCGTCCCGTCCGGATAAAAACTCGTCACGTATGCAGCGGCCTTTAGTGACCTAATCCAAAATTCTTGTTTTTTGGTAAACGCTATAAATGTGATTGACGTGTTGGCCATTTTTTTGTTTTTCTATTATAATGTTATAAGTTGTACGTTTATTATCATATTTATTATTGTTAATGATAGGATAGGAATTGTTTTCACGATTATTTACTAAACCAGTCTGTATAACTAATTAGAAACTTTGTTAATTAATCATCAAAAAAAAAACATGTCACTTATTTTCCGAAACCAGTTTATTATAATTGGCTTATTTCACTGTGTGTCCATTTTTTACAACAAAAACGTAACTATTTATTTATTTATTTATTTATTTATTCTTTATTGCATGCCACAGATAGTACAAAAAACAACATTATCATAACCTGTACAAACATGTGACACCCTGCAAGGGCGTTGCAATTTTACTTAAATTATTATTATTAATTAAACAAACAATCAAATATATTATAAAAAAATTCAATTCAATTATTAAACACGCATCTTACCAAAATTAAAATTAAAAAATACATATATTTTACAATTTAAAAACTATAGATATTAATATACAATTTTCACACTCAGAATTTTTAATATAATATAGAGGTATGTCATGCAATTTTTTTTTATTACTTCATTAAAATTATATATCAAATATGTTTATCTTGGAAAAATTCTAATATATTATAATATGATTTATTAATAAGATATTCCTTTAGACATTTTTCAAAAATTGTATCGTTTTCCAAATTTTTAATATTGTTGGGTATGTGATTATAAATTTTAATTATCATGGAGTGTGGAGAATTAGATACCAATTTCAAGTTTGAAAACGGGAGCTTCAGTTTATTCTGGTAGCGATCATTACGTCTTACTAATTTTACTGGGGAGTATAATTCGATATGTTTTCTCACAAACTTGCAGGCTTCAGAGATGTATAGGCATGTTATGGTAAGTATTTTAAACTTTTTGAAGTATGGTTTGCAGGAGTCTGTCTGTTTTATATTTGCAAGTATTCTTATAATTTTTTTCTGGAGGACAAAAACATCATGAATATCCGTGCAGTTACCCCACAATATAATGCCATAGGTCAGCCTGGAATGGACAAATGCGTGATATGCAGAAAGGGTGGTATTAAGGTTAGTACTGCGTTTCAACTGTCTCAGTGCATATACGAGAGAGGACAATCGAGTTGTTAGCTTTTGAGTAAGTGGTTTCCAGTTTAAATGCGAGTCTAGCTCTATCCCTAGCATGGTTGCAGAGTTTACAGTTTCTAATTTGTTGGATTTGTATTTGTAGTTGATGTTTAATGGGGTCTTTTGATGAGGTCTATATTCCATTAATTTAGTTTTCTCCAGGTTAAGCTGTAGATTGTTACACTCTAGCCATTTTGTAAGCGAATCTAATGTCGCGTCCAATTTTACTTTAAGTGAATCAGTGCTTGTGCAGGAAAAGACTACTGAAACGTCATCTGCATAAAGCACATTATCAAAAGGAATTGAATCTGACAGGTCATTCACGTATATCAGAAAGAGTATACAACCTAGAACGCTACCTTGTGGTATTGATCCGGTGATAGGGGTAAAATCAGATCTGATATGTCTAATTTCTCCAGTTTCGAAGTTGACATTTTGTATTTCTACGCTCTGGTGTCGATTCCGAAGATAACATTTAAACCACTCAAATGCTAGTCCCCTTATACCGAGCCCGTAGAGTTTATCAAGTAAAATTTTGTAATTTACTCTATCATACGCTTTACTCATATCGAGTAATAAGCTTATTGCGTGTTTCTTATTATTAATTATATCAAAAACTTTTTGTAATAACTTATAGACGGCTAGAGTGGTTGTTTTGTTTTTGCGGAAACCATATTGATTTTTGTGAAGAACTTTAAACTTTTCTAAAAATGCTATAATTTTATTAGCCATAGCTGTTTCAAATATCTTAGCAGATGTCGGTAGGAGTGCAATAGGACGGTAATTACTTACTAAGGTTTGTTCGCCCTTCTTGTGTATTGGCTTTACTACAGATATTTTTAGGGAATCTGGAAAACATCCCTCCTGAAAGGACTGATTTATTAATAGTGTGTATGGTAATGTCAATTCTTCCGCACATTTTTTAATTAAGCATGGGGGGATGTCATCGACTCCAAAGCTAGATTTACTTTTAAGATTTTTTATTATTTTGTAAGTGTCTCTGGGCTCTAGAGATTGTAAATAGAGTGAACTCTGTATTGAGTTTACAATTTTTGAGTGTTCGCTGCTTGTAAGTTTTTGGGTGTTGCTGATTGTTGAGAAGTAGTCATTAAACAAATTCGCTATTATTTTTGGGTCTTTATATATTGATTGGTTCTGTTTTAACACAATATTTTGTTTAAGTAGTCGGGGTTTTGAATTCAATTCTTTGTTAATTATATGCCACATAGTTTTACTTTTGTTTTTTGAGTTTGAATATTTATGAGTGTTTTCTATCTTTTTTGATATTTGTACAGCTTTTTTCAATAGTTTACAATACTTTTTATAATAATTATCTAATATTTTACTTTTTGCCTGTATTTTAATCAATTTTAATAATCTCTTATTTCGACAGGATACTTTAAGGGCTGGAGTAAGTTTTGATTTTGCAGGTGCATGGCATAGTTTTATAGCTAACTTGGGTATATACTTATCTAAGAGTTGTTGGAGAACAATATTAAATGCATCATAGTTGGTGTTGGTGTTTTGGTCTGGTTTTATTATTTCAAACCACTTTACTCTCTTCACTTCACTTTGTTATTTACGCTTTGCATATTTTGGTAGAAAACATTTATGTTTTTATCGAAAGGACTGGTTTTTGTTAAGCCTGGTAGGATTTGTATTATTTCCATTTACTTCGCTGATGATATGGTTAAGTCCGGGTCCAGTAAACTCTTTTCCATCTACTATTAGCTTTCCTTTCCTTATGACAGCATTTTGACCCTTTTTCCGGATCTCCATAAGAGCCTGTTTCAGTTCGCGCTTTTGTTTTAGATCCGACTCACTTAGGTATTCGGAAATGCCCAAACCAAACTCTCTAAAGTATGCTGCATTAAGTAATATATATTTCCTTAGTCTTTTATTTGATAATTCTATCCTTATTGGTCTAATATTCTTTCCTCTATGCCCTATGAAATTTACTTCTTCGATGTATGGGGGTAAATGTATATTTAGTACATCTTTAAAAATGTATGAAATTCGATCTACTAAATCATCCTCCGTTTCGCGATATTCAGAAGATAATCCATGCAAGACAATATATTTTTCGAATTTCATGTCAGTCGTGGTATCTAGGGATTTTGAACTATGTAACTTTTCTTGAAATTCATTATAATTTTTTTGCAATTTTGAACATTCATTTTGCAGGCTTTTGATTTTTTGTCCAAGGGTTAAAATATTTTCTTCGGTTTTAGTCTGTCTGCATTTCAAGTATTCAAAGTTTTGTATAAAGTCTTGTCTTAGGTTTTTTATAGCTGATTCAATTTCCCTCTGAATAGTATTTTGTATTGCTTGTAAGATAGATTTATTATTTTGCTGTAGATTTTCTTGTATAGATATATTTATTTGCTCTAGAGTTGCCAAGTTTGATGGGGAAATGCTGTTTATTGGAGTATTTTGCGTTGGGTGTTCTAAAAAGGTATCCCCTTCAAGGGAAGTATTTGAATGGTCGGCTACTGGCGATATCGCTTGGCGTCTTCGTTGGCTTTTTCTATTTAAATTCAGATCGCAATTTATTTCATCGTAATTTTGCCGAACAGGGGTGTTTGAGTTATTTGTCTTTGCAACTTTTGAGCAACATAAGGGACATTTCCAAGACATTTGTGATCCGGCGTCATTGTATTTATAAATCTTACCAAAGGTACATTTGCACATTGAATATCATAACTTTGTGTGCATAAACAACATGATAAGTAGTATCTATCAGGTATTTTCTGACAACATCCTGCACATATTTTATCGGAGCTTGCCATCTTGCGAAATTTTTAAGAAACTTGTTTATTGATTGTTAAGAGTGAAGCAAACACTGAAGGTTCGAGTAGCTGTTTGGTATGGAAGAAGAAACAGATGGCGTTTATTGTGATTTTTTGTGAGTAAAACACAAACAGTAATAATGTAATTTATGGATGTAATTTAAATGAAGAACTTATACGTGGTGCTCAATCATTATATCGTTGGTGGTGCAGACAAAAATGGAAACATCAATTAATAGACAGTCGTTCAACTTGATTTGAACTGGCGACCCGCGGAGTTTGCAAAGCCGCTGCCGCGCTGCTTAAACCTTGCGGCCACGCAGCGGATATTTGTAACAGCGAAATTTCCGAATATACTAGGCACAGAGATTTGAATTTTTAAAGTTCGTTATTTTATGATTCATCAAAAAAAATTTAAAACGTATTTTCACTAAATCTTTAATTTTGTCACTAACACTGTTATCATTTATTATTATTCTTCTGTTTAATATACTTGAAATAAGCTTTTTACACTGTTTTTATGGGTCACTGATGATAATTTTAATTTATTGTTTATTTTCACTGTATGGTGGTATTTCCACTGGCCTACATTTCCACATATTTCACACATGAAATATATCAGTATGATTTACTCGCTAAGCAGAACAATTCACTTTTTATATTTATAAATCAATTTTAAATACGACGTCGATGTTTACGTGACGACAGCGCCATCTGGCCATATTTAATATAGAGGTGATTCATTTCTGATGTTATATATTTGATAGATGACCAATTTTGTATTAAGCTAGTTTAATAATTAACGATTTTCTAAATTAAAGGAAAATTAAATAAATGACCACGCAACACTGAATGGGGTACTCATACTGAAGGAGGCGTGGTATGCGTGTTATTTAAAAGAGACGGAAATAGTACGTTTGTCTTCTTCTGGCCTAAAAGAGCCTGTTTATTATTAATAAACTGATAGAATACATGTTTTAATGCCGTTTCACGTTTAAAAGTCATTTTGCATTTTTTTTTATTTAAGTCTCTTCAATTCTAAAGGTGCGATATGCGTTTTTGGATACATTGTGTATGAAACGATGATTCCAAAACTTCCCGTCCCGTCCGGATAAAAACTCGTCACGTATGCAGCGGCCTTAAATCAACGGCGAATTACACCGAAATGAAACAAAACAAAAGAATGTTCTTTTGTTCACAAATACTTAATTAAATCATCGTTCAGTTTGTGTTCCTTCACCTTAACATGGAAAATTGGGGATCAAAGGTCCATAGGTACTACGTGTCAGAAGGGTCCTACATTAAATCTGAACCGAATCAGTTACATTATTCTATGAAGACCGATATCAAGATCCCTTTAAAGGGCCCAATAAAGGGAACAGCGTCGCAGGTTGGGCCCGGAGCCATTTCTTGTCCCCATAAATCTCTGAAGTTGATTATAATCAACCAAGTTAGAGAGGTAGAATATAAAGCGGTCACGTAAAGGTGTTACTAATCTTCGGTCGCGCTTAATCCCGTGATTTGGGTAATGAGTGATGGCAGTTCCGAATTGAAATTCCACAAATTTCTCACTTTAAAAATATATTTGAACATTTGTATTCGGGTGTTCGCAGAGGAGCTATATGGCGCAGGTGCAGGCTGCGATCGTTGAAGTTAAGCAACTTTCGCAGTGGTCGGTCATTGGATGGGTGACCATAAGTTTACTATCTCGAGCTTATCCGTGCTTCGGAAGGCACGTTAAGCCGTTGGTCCCGGCTGCATCTGCAGTCGTTAGCACCCACCAATCCGCACTGGGCCCGCGTGGTAGGTCACGGCCCAATCTCCCTATTCCATCCATAGGGAAGGCCTGTGCCCCAGCAGTGGGGACATTAATAGGCTGATAATGATGATGATGTATATATACATATTTCATATACTACCTATAAGAGAACGACAGAAAGAAAATGTGCGCGCGCACTGCTTTCTCTTACTTATATCCCCCACTCAACTCCCGTTCGCCTCGCCCGAACACACTTTTCGTAACGCGTTACGCATTCGCCAGCTTACCCCCCAAGTCAAGTGTGCGTAAAGAAGTTTCACTTCGAAAAAGGTAATACTGCGGTGTCACTGTAAAAAAATGCAGTATTTGGGTTTTTTTAACACACACCAATTAGCCTAGCCCCAAAGTAAGCACTATAGGCTTGTGTTATGGGATACTAGGGTAACGGATAGAATACATATACAGTACATTTATAAGTATATTTATATAGAAATACATATTAAACATCCATGACTGGAGTACAAATGCTCGTATTCATCACACAAACATCTGCCCCCACCGGGATTCGAACCCGGGACCTCGTGTTGGCGACACCATGAAACCCGGCGTACAAACCACTCGGCCACGGAGGTCGTCGAAACTAACCAAAGTTAACGGCGGCGACAATTACGCACTAAGTTGCGCACTTGATCCCTTAATCTCCAGACACTTTTGATGAGAGTTAAGTTAAGTGATAAGAGTTAAGTGATGGTCAATTTAACACTCACACTAATGTCGTTAGTAACTTGGTTACTAACGACATCTATCGGAAAATTGTGAACTAAAATTCTTATTTCTATTATTAATTAAACAAGTGATAAGTTTACTTTAAATAAATTACACAAAGAAAGATTAGGTGTTTCATTAAAATGTGGTAAAATAAATTATTTTTAAACTTTTTATGAGTATTGAAAGATTTCATCATCATCATCGTCAGCCCATTAATGTCCCCACTGCTGGGGCACAGGCCTTCCCTATGGATGGAATAGGGAGATTGGGCCGTGACCCACCATGCGGGCCCAGTGCGAATTGGTGGGTGCTAACGACTGCAGATGCAGCCGGGACCAACGGCTTAACGTGCCTTCCGTAGCACGGAGGAGCTCGAGATAGCAAATTTTTGGTCAGCCATCCAATGACCGACCATTGCGAAAGTTGCTTAACTTCAACGATCGCAGCCGAACGCGCTAACCACTTGCGCCATCGAGCTCCTCAGAAATCCTTATTGAAAGATTTATAGAAGGTCATTGATTGAAAGTAAGTACTGTGAAGCCTCCCGCCCATAGGTGCTGTTGTCGACAGCTTCACTCTATGCTATACAAGTCTCTTTTTAATATTGTTTATGTTCTATGACTTGTAGAATTTATTGTTTATTACTGTCGTCTTAATAATTGATGTCAATTGGTCTTGTGTTGAATATTGCTCGCACCTCTGGGATGGCTCCGCTAAGTACTTGCTCGATGTTTAAATCTAAAGAAAAGTTTTTACTAGAAAAAAAATCCACGCGGACCAGGCAGCGGACGGGACTCGAACCCGCACCCTTCGCAATCCGGGCAAATGTACTGACCAATTATGCTACCACGGCCCTTTTGGTCGCGTCGAAATTTTCCTAGCCTGAAGCTGCAAGGCAGCGCCATCTCTTCGCATTGTACGTAACCCACAATTTCAAATGAATACTTTTTCTAGTATTAAACATTTGAAAGAAGAAATAGCGATTATAGTTATGAATCTAAAGAAAAGTTTACTAGAAAAAAATCCACGCGGACCAGGCAGCGGACGGGACTCGAACTCACACCCTTCGCAATCCGGGCGAATGCACTGACCAATTATACTGCCTGGTCCGCGTGGATTTTTTTTTCTAGCAAAACTTTTCTTTAGATTTAAACATCTAGCAGTTAAATGCTTAAAAATAAATAAAAACATACTTGCTCGATGCTTTGGATAGGTTACAGCGGCGCGCGATCCGGATCATAGGCGATGAGGAGGTGACTAAACACCTCGAGCCTTGTTTTTTATTTAATAATCTGATCTTAACCAAGATTGATTTTAAATAGTACAATTAAGTTATTCACTAATAGAATTACGAATTGACTTCATAGTTAAAGATATAAAGAAGGTTTAATTGCCTTGCTTCATAATCTGCGATAGCCAATTATTTGGCAGAGGCTTTGGGCTGGTCCGATAAGATATTAAATTTGCAATCGAGTTCGTATGAAAATCATTTTTATGTCTAACGAGGCCTACAATTTATTAAGAAACATTATTGGAGGACGAAAAATATTCTAATTGTGAATAGACATAAATAAAAGATTAAGTTAGTAGAGTATTTTTCATGCTGGGGCCATACTTACGGGAAATGACATTAGCCGCGTCCTGTCTGAGCGAGCAGCCTCGCCAGGCAAAATTTCCCCGCCATCGAGCTCCACAAGTAAGCAACGTATCAATATTTGGCCTGCGCTCGTAGAAGTAAAGCAACTTTGATAATGGTCTGTCATTGGATGGGTGGCCAACAATTTATAATCTCGATCTCCTCCCTGCTTCGGAAGGCACGTTAAGCTGTTGATACCGGCTGCGGCAATCGTATCATATTGTAATTTTTCATCAAACATTCATAATTATAATAAAGTAAAAAATATATTGTTTTAAACTTTCATGGTCACTAACATTATAGATATTAATGGGATTGTTACCATGTACCTTGTTTTTTATGAGTCTCCGATATTTCGGCACTGTTGCAAGCGCCATGATCATGGAGTAACTGAAGTAATTGCGGGTAGATGTTATTGGCAGACATATCGGTCTACCCTCTGACGTCGTCTTTTACTGCGTTCGATACCCCTACCTCTGGTCACATTCTAACTATTCACTCGCATTTGTTCCCGGCATACAATACTCACAGTATCAGATCGCGGAACGACACTTTTTTGATTATTGCGGTTTTTACATATACGAACCACTGGATTGCAGACACTAGACTATTTAAACCCATCCTCACGATTGAAATTCTTGTGTTTGGTTATTTCAATCGCTGCCCTGACCAATCTTAATATGTAGTGGCGTTCTGTCGAGATAATTTGTGGATTATGGAGCTCAATCCAGTGATTAGGACCCGAATCAATTTAATGTTCCGCGATGGCTGATTTTTGCACATCATCTTAAAATTGCAATGTAATGTATTGCATTTCCCGTTAGTGTGGCCCTAGCATAAAAGATACTCTACAAACTGAAGCTTTTATTTACGACTATTCAAAATTCGAATATTTTTTGTCCTACAATAATGTTTATTAAAAAATCGTAGGCCTCTTTAGAATATAAAAATGATTTTCATACGAACTCGACAAGAAGACAGATTATAGTAATATATGTTAGTGACGGGATTGTTACCATGTACCTTGTTTTTAGATGGTGATCAATATCGGAAACTCGCTAAAAACAAGGTACATGGTTACAATCCCGTTAATTACATACATTACTATAATGTTAGTGACCATGAAAGTTTAAAACAATATCACTTATGCAAAACAAGTGACGAGATGGCAAACATTGCTAAGGATCATCAGGTTGAAGGGATCAGTGAACCGTTGTTCTCCTTCCTCATTAAATAAAATAACGTTTTCATATCATCAGGCACAAAGAGAAAAACCGCGATTTCGCATTGGACGAGTACTTTTGTAATGTTAGTGACCATGAAAGTTTAAAACAATGTATTAAGAAGACAGATTTACAGTACAAAAATATACTTGCAGTGCAACGGCAATTTTTCAATTTAAAGATTATTCTTATCTATACTTATAATAAATCTGTGGAGAGGTCAATTCTGTACATGCAATATATTTTCAAAATAACTATCAGGGGGTGATTAGTGATCGAAAAATGTAATCAGTAAAATTTTTGTCTGTCTGTCTGTCTGTGTGTATGTTCCTTATAGAAACAAAAACTACTCGACAGATTTTAACGAAACTTGGTACAATTATTCTTCATACTTTTGGGCAGGTTATAGTATACTTTTCATCACGCTACAATCAATAGGAGCAGAGTAGTGAAGGGAAATATTGGAAAAACGGGAGAAGTTACTCCATTTTTGAAGCTTCCGTCGCGTGTGCAGCCTTTATGGTCAAAGTTACAGTTACAGCATGATAGAAATCATGTATGACGGAAATATTCTACATAAAATTGTCCAAAAAATATCCCGCAACTGCATATGTCTATCTTTTATGGTTGACTCACAATAACACGTGTAATTATATAAATAAAGTTATTGTTTATAACACAAGCCTGAGATCAAAAACTATAGTTTACACTACAGCTCTACACCGAAGCGAAGCGAGGGCGGGCCACTAGTACTACATATTGTACTAAAAAATTGAAAATTATTCACTGTAACATCGAAATGCCAAGTGATGTTATTTTTAGTTTGGATAACATTTCCTTCTAATAAGGTTCGTTTTATTATTGAAAAGCCATCCCTTAATCTGAAATAGAGGCTTCATTTCACGTAACCTCATCGTGGAATGCTCGAGTGACCTTTCCAACAGGTTTCAGCTTAATATCAAGAGTTGGCTATTTGTTTTCGGGAGCCTTCATTTAGGGAGCCCCCCCTCACCCCCTCGAGCAATGAACTATCCGCACTGTCAGATTAATGGATACATATTAACTCACTCTGACGAATATGTTTCGCCCTTTAGCGATATTTAACTGGAAGTGTTGGCTTTGGCTATACAAGGTCGTCTTTCTCATCTGACTGTTTCGTTTTACATTTCTGTACCGGATCTGTGTACATTTTTTACCGATAACCACTTCTTGAGGAGTTCGATCTTGAGCTCGATGGCGCAAGTGGTTAGCGCGTTCGGCTGCGATCGTTGAAGTTAAGCAACTTTCGCAGTGGTCGGTCATTGGATGGGTGACCAAAAATTTACTGTCCCGAGCTCCTCCGTGCTTCGGAAGGCACGTTAAGCCGTTGGTCCTGGCTGCATCTGCAGTCGTTAGCACCCGCTAATCCGCACTGGGCCCGCGTGGTGGGTCATGGCCCAATCTCCCTGTTCCATCCATAGGGAAGGCCTGTGCCCCAGCAGTGGGGACATTAATAGGCTGATGATGATGATGATGACTTCTTGACTGGCTCAGTTTCGATGCGGTATGGTTTTGTTTCTGGACTATGACGAGACAATATGTCCACACCATGCAAGTCGCTTAGAGAAAATGGAGCGTGCCATGCTCAGTGTATCCCTAAGAGATCGTGTACGCAATGAGGATATACGGAAAAGAATAAAACTACCCGACATTGCTCGCGAACTCGCAGGGAAGAAGTGAAGGTGGGCAGGTCTCGTGGCTGGCTGCGGTGTGACAAAAACATTCAAAAATTACAGATTACCCTCAATAAAAAATGAAAAATATAGTACATACATACATCATGTATCGTACTTATTACGTGCAATTTTTATTTTGATTTAATATATGTACTTATTTTTTCTATTAAAATACGTAAGTACATATTTACATTTTTATTCACAAAACGCTTTGTTATACCTACGTCCGCTTATTAAGACGTGTTTGTCTATTCCCATCGATGTCATTATGTTTACAATCCATTTGGATTCCACTGAAATTTGAACTCCGTCAGAAACTTTCACTTATATGTATGTTACAAGCACACCCCAGCATCAAATTACGTTGTAAATCTTCAATAGTGTATTTGACAAGTTTAAGAAAATGATCACACGATTTTATTACTAATGTTTACGAAGTCCGTAACAAGTGGATATTCATCATTTTGTTGAGTATTTCAGTAAAAAAACCTAAAACAAAAATTCAATATTCAAGTTGCAGCGAAAAAGTTTCTCGGGACATTATGGCATCTCACTGGTGTGTGACGTCACACGGCTGTCATTTAAACGCGAAACGATACAATCTAATGTCACTTTTTCCGCAAATTTACTAGCGTGTGACATCATTTTAGTCTGCGGCTACGCCAATCCCAGGCGTTTCCAAAAAAAAAATCCCATTTCATGTTTTTTTTTAGAAAAGTTATTAATTTTTTGTTTTCTCAAAATATATACTATATTTATGACAGATTCCAACAATTGGTAATTTATTTTTGATACTGTCAAATACCCTATTTATACAAAAACTTTGTCAAATTTTATCTACAGTCTGAATTTGACCGTGTAGATTCATTTCTGAAAATTATGATGAATTGTTTAGCAAAATCGTATCTTCCCTATTTAAAACCCTCGTGGGCACGTTTCCAGGGACATTTACTGAAGCTTCTATGAATGTATCCAAGATATATATTATAATGACGCGACCACGAGCCCAGTTTGAAGAGGGTTCGGTCAGGACGTTGCTTGGGCCCAACTGTTCATATTCGAATAAGAATCTGGACTTATCCACAACTTTCAGAGACAAATGTGACCAATAAATCTGACGGATTACTAATGGGATGATTTACGAATGTAATAAACCAATTTTCTTCAAATGACACATTATTGTTCTTTTACAATGTGGAATAACATTATTTGTACTCCAGTCATGAATGTTTGTAAAATATATGTATTTATAATTTTTATTTTTTAAGCATGTAACTGCTTGATGTTAAAATCTAAAGAAAATATGACTAGAAAAAAAATTCCACGCGGTCCAGGCAGCAGACGGGACTCGAACCCGCACCCTTCGCAATCCGGGCGAATGCACTGACCAATTATGCTACCGCGGCCCTCACGGACCTATAATGTTACCTGTAGGTTACCTATAATGCGAAGAGAAGGCGCTGCCTTGCAGGTTAAGAATGGCTAGGGGAATTTCGCGAGGGCGAATATGAAGTATATGTATTCTATCCATTACCCAAGTATTCCATAACACAAGCCTTACAGTGCTTATTTTGGGGCTAGGCTAATTGGTGTGAGTGTTGGAAATATTTATTTATTTATAAGCCGTACTTTCGCTGGTTTTCAAGATGTCGCCCACTCGATATCCGGTGTAACTGACTAATGGTTGTTTGTTTTTCATTTCCACTAAACTTAGCTTTGTATCATTATTTTCTACGTTACGTCACACTAATATTATAAAGGCGAAAGTTTGTGAGTGTGTATGTTTATTACTTCTAAACGGCTGGAGCTATTTTAATAAAAGGACATGGCTAAGCAGTGTTGCCAGGTCCGATTTTAAAAAATCGGGAGGCGTTATAGAAAAAAAACAGTAGATGTATGCAAAGAGCTACAACTACATGACGTGGCGTACTTGTCCGATTTGCACCCCCCCCCCCCCTAGAATTGGCGATCAAATTTTTGGACAATTCCTTTTATTTTATATATAATATAATATATACATATAATGACGGAAAATGAAATTTAAAAAAGATAATCGAAATCTAAAGGAAACGGAAGAAATTTCAGAAAAACAGGAGATCTCCTGTAAAATCTGGAGACCTGGCAACACTGTGGCTAAGAAACTGCCCTTAACCTGTATAATTATTTTGCAATAGCCCATAATTTTATAATATTTTTTTATTAATTATTACGTGTTTATAATTCTCATACAACTTTCGTGTAATAAACAAATATTTAAAAGTATAAAAATTTACTTCATTCATCATGTCTGTTTCAAAAGGAAAATGTTCCGTTTTACTAAAATAAATGAACAATAAATGTATACTAAAAATATTTCTGTCAGTATATCGAAATAAACAATATTAATTCATAATTCCCAAAAACTATAACATATTTGGCCCTTATCTTTGTTATAACAAATCACTGAAGGCCTAAATTAATAGATTTTATTTTTCTGATCAGGCTTGAGAGAAGGCTGTATGATAAAATTAATTCTTCGATTTTTGCAAATGAACAAAATAAAACTTCACCGATTTCATGTCAGGCCGACAACAACAATTATTTGTATTTATTTTTACATTAAAAAATGTGAAGAAATATTCTAAGAAAATGCGAAATTGAGGGCTCCGTAAATAATTGGCAACATCATTTATCAAATGTAGCAAGGTAATGACGTCGTAGGAGATCTCATAATTTTCATGATTGTGACTTTATCAAAAGTTCCTGAGCCCTTTTTCATAGAATTTATAAATTTCAGCCATTCTGCATTATATATTACTAAGGCACAATATTTATACATTGCTAGGGCAGTCGCCCATACAAAATTTTACCATGTCCTTTGGTATGGAGTTGGATGACACGTTGAATTAACACATAGGCTACATTTTACTGCAGGAAAATATACCTAAAAAACCGCGGGGTACAGCTAGTATTCCATAATACTAACCTTACAAGAAGCTTCAAGGATTGTAGCTATTTTTTTTAAAGATATGTCCGACAAATGACTCCACCCAACCTGATGTTAAATGAAGGTGAAGTCCAGACGCGAAGATAGCTGATACAGCAGTCCTACCTGCCACACCAGCCATCCTCACCCTGCCGGCCTGCATGTTGCTTCTTCACGCCTCTTTTAAAGGATCCCAGGTTGTAAGAGGGAAGGAACACGTGAGCGGACAGAGCATTCCATTTACGGATAGTGCGACAAAGAAATGAGTCACCAAATTTCTTTGTACGCGTGGACTTGTGGCCTCAGTTAGACGGTGACCACGTAGGCCAGCACGCTACTCCTCAGAATACTTGCCGTGGTGCAGACGATAGAACGCGCTTAGTGACGCCACGTCACGGCGTAACTGAAGAAGCTCGAGGTGTTAAGTCACCTCCTCATCGCCTATGATGCGGATCACGCGCCGCTGTAACCTATTCAAAGCATCGAGCAAGTACTTGGCAGAGCCATCCCAGAGGTGCGAGCAATATTCCACGCAGGACCGTACTTGCGTTTTGTACAACAAGCACAGTTGATCGGGCGTGGAAAAACGCCGCACCTCGTTCAGGACTCCGAGTTTGCGTAAAGCTGTTTTGGTTTCGATGTAGTCCTTTGGATTCAGGTCTGAGCGAACTTCCATACCGAGCATGGTAATGTTGCTCTGTAGCGCCAGTGTTGTGCCCTGAAGAGATGGAAGGGGAAGGAATGGCGATGTTTTTGCCGTGAAAGCGCAAGCCTGAGTTTTCTTGGCATTGAACTCAACCAAGTTCCTTGGTCCAAAGCCTGATTGAGTTCAACGACAAGATTCTCCCGTTTCCCCTTAGTTACCGCCTGCCCAGCCGCTGCTTGTCAGAGATACCCGCATGCACTGTACTATCGTCTGCATAGCAATGAATATTCCCAAGAGGAATTAAGTCATTGATATGCAGCAGAAAGAGAGTGGGGGATATGACGGAGCCCTGGAGAACGCCGGCATTCACTTACATGTACCGTGAACTGCTACCATCCGTAAGGACACGAATTCTACGCTCATGCAGGAAGTCAGCTACCCAAGAACAGAACTGGGCTGGCAGACCGTATGCCGGAAGCTTGGAGGGAAGGCTTTTGTGCCAGACCCTGTCGAACGCCTTGATTTTAATAGTGTAAGTGTAAGAAATATGTTTTATATGTGTAATACCGAGTTTATATGAGGCGATTTTAGTTGACCAACTAATAAATTTCTGGCTTTCAATATAATTGACGAACTCATATTGAAGAAAAGCTTTTGAACGATACATGTTGACTTATTTAAATGGGGTCGAAGGACCACCTCAAACACCGCGGAACGTTGAACTAACGTGACATGATGTCACATAGCGTGACTCGTGACATGAGGTCACACTTTCGTGCATGCAGCTGGTGTTAACACGTCAAAAACGTTAACGATAGTGGCTCAGAACAGTTCTAGAAACTTAGGTTTATCTGCGTGGAAAAGTAAAGTATTAGCTCATTGAAAGTTTTTCTTGTTGCTCCCAGTCAGGTTTTGGATTATTGTGTTAATAAATTACGTCTTCACCTCCCAATGGAGAACAATTCTTCCTCATCATTGTCTCGGAGTTTTTGTTACAATAACATGAAACGATTGTTCGTGTCAATGCTTCCGCTTTCAAGCTATTGTCACTAGAAAGTATTTTATTTAAAACAATAAAACCTCGCGCACGAAAGGTTCCGTACCATTATCTAGACAACAGAGGAGCTCGGTGGCGCAAGTGGTTAGCGCGTTCGGCTGCGATCGTTGAACTTAAGCAACTTTCGCAGTGGTCGGTCATTGGATGGATGACCAAAAATTTACTATCTTGAGCTCCGCCGTGCTTCGGAAGGCAGGTTAAGCCGTTGGTCCCGGCTGCATCTGCAGTCGTTAGCACCCGCCAATCCGCCCTGGACTCGCGTGGTAGGTCATGGCCCAATGTTTATATTCCATCCATAGTGAAGGCCTGTGCCCCGGCAGTGGGGACATTAATAGGCTGGTAATGATGATGAACTTTATTCATTACTAGTGGCCCGCCCTCGCTTCGCTTCGGGGTAGAATTGATCAAAATCCTTTCTTAGCAGATGCCTACGTCATAACATCTACCTGTATGCCAAATTTCAGCCCGATCCGTTCAGTGGTTTGGGCTGTGCGTTGATAGATCATTATATCAGTCAGTCAGTCACCTTTGAGTTTTATATATATAGATTAGAGTCATACCACTAACCAAAGGTAGTGTTCAAACCCGCACCCTTCGCTATCCGGGCGAATGCACTGACCATTAGCTACCGCAGCCCTGATGGCCGTGTCGAATTATTTCTAGCCTTTCTTAAGCTGCAAGGCATCCTGTCTGCTGCCCGGTCCGCCTGGATTCTTTTCTAGTAATATTTTCTTTAGATTTAAACACTGAGCAGTTGCTTAAAAATAAAAATTATAAAGGTACTGTTAATTGTGATTCAATTCAATTCAATTCAATTTATTGCACTCATGTGGTTACATGGATGGTAACAAGTTACATAATGCATAAAGTACCTAACATGAACCCTGTCAGGGTATCGCAATATAGATAAAAACTAGCTGTACCCGGCGGTGTTACCCGCGGTTTATTAGGGATATTTTCCCGCAGTTAAACGTATCCTATGTGTTAATCCAGGGTGTCAGCTAACTCCATACCAAATTTTATTAAAATCGCTCCAGCCGTTTAGACGTGAAGAAGTAACAAACATACACACTCACAAACTTTCGCCTTTATAATATTAGTGTGATTACAAAAGAGAATTTAACAAATAAACAATTATCTATATGAAGAACCTAATTTTTATTAAACAACTTTTTTTTTCTCAAAGCATGCATAAATGTCATCTGATTTCATTAATTTTATAACTCAAACCTGTAAGGTGATAATTGTGATCACTAGAACCTTGCCGATCAGCTTGATCCTTTGGCTTTGCGTAGGGATGTAGCTTCGCTCTGCATTTTCTATCGCATTTATCACGGAGAGTGTTCTGAGTGTTGTTCGGATTAATTCCAGCTGCTGCATTTCGCCATCGTACATCGCGACAAAAATTTCATCCCCATCATCTTGATGCGTGGCTATCCACAACCGTGCGTTTTTGTCGAATATTTTTACCACGTACGACAAAACTGTGGAATATATTGTCGCCAGCAGTGTTTCCGGACCAATACGACCCAAAAACCTTCAAAAAAAGAGCGTATTCTTTCCTTAAAGGCCGGCATCGCATTTGTGATACTCCTGGTGTTGCAAGTGTCCATGGGCGACGGTGATCACTTACCATCAGGTGAGCCGTTTGCTCGTATGCCCCCTATAACATAAAAAAAGTGGTGAATACTCCCCCATATAAGCAGGCTATTCACCCTACCTTTCTTAGAAGCATTATAAGAGAATGCGCCAAATCTCGCTTAACGTTTTCTGCGTTTTCACAAAAATTGGAAGGCGCAGACTAGGAAAATATACAACAAATAAAGCTGAAAATTCTAAACAACATTTACGTGCGTAAAAAACTCTAAACAAAAACACTTAAGCAAAACATTATAGAGGAAAGCCGTGGAGGAAACCGTAAAAAGACTGTCGATACCGGGGGTTCCCCGAACCCGCTACAAACTGACAAAAGGGTTGAATTTTAATTAGACCCAAGTCGGTTCGTGTTTCCCTAACGCCGTCGCCACTAGACTACGACGCAGCATGAAAAACTTTTGTTTTTGTTACGCATGTTCGTAAGTGGTTTAATAAACGTGTCAACGTTCATTGGATTAAGAACCGAAATCGCTTTATATCCTTAGATTAAAACAAAAAGCGTAGATACGGCACTAGCCTTACAAAAGTGATCCGCACAAATTGTGGTCCACGACCTCAATCGCTTTAGTCACAACTTGACATGCAAACGACGTACATGTGAACGCCAAAAAGAAATATTGATAATATTTTGTGTTTATATGATAAAACAATGCCTAAGTATGTTTTTAAAAAGTGCTCAAATTGCTCAAGAACTAAAAATAAAACCCACGGCATCACTTTTCATTCGTAAGTACTATAAAATATATTTTTTCATGAAAATTGCTGTTTGTTTTAAATCTTATTCGGTAGTGACGTCGAATACTGGTCGCATGATTGGTCGGTAGTGTAGTGACGCGGATCTCGCCGTCTCGTTCGGCTGCTGTTGAAACTTAACGTGCTGTTTCGCTCGGGTCGGTAATGCAGTGACGCGAATCACGCCGTCCCGTTCGCGCTGCCGTGGGATCAGTTTTTGTTTGTTACAAGTACGAGCGTACCGTATCTACCCTTTTTGTTTTAGTCAAGTTTATAACTATAAATAAGTATTTCAAACACTCTCACCAATCAGCTTAGCTCCAAAGTAAGCACTGGCTTGTGTTATAGGATACTAGGGTTACGGATAGAATACATATATGACTGATACATATATAAATATTTTTTTATCTAGAAATATAACAAACATCCATGACTTAGGTACAAATGCGCGTATTTATCATAGTAACAGTTGCCTCTCTGGGATTAGAACCCGGGACTTCGGAGTTGGCGGCAATTGGAATAGCGGTGTACATACCACTTGGCCGTCAATTAGATTAAATTTTGATTGAAGTCCGTTAATCTGTATAATTTGCAACGTTGACATACATTTTAATGTAAAATGACAATTAATTCTAACCATATCTGTTGTTAAGCTAGGATGCGCATTGGTTAGTGTGAAAAAATAATATTATAATTCATAATTTGACAGTATTAAAAATTAAGTGCCAATTGTTAGCATCTGTGTTTAGAATGAATATTGGCAGGGTTTTTTACCATTTTTACAAAAAAATATTCTTAATTTTACTAAAAACGTACGAAAAAGATAATAGTTGTCACATGACCCAAAATGCTTGGGATTGGCGGTGCCTAAAATGACGTCACCCGCAAGTAAACTTCCGGTTAAAGTGACATTACATTGTATCGTTTGACGTTTTAATAACAGTCGTGTGACGTCACATACTAGTAAGACGCCATATTGTCCAAAGAAACGTTTTCGCAGCAACTTGAAAATGGAGTTTTTGATTTGTTTATTTTTCCTAAAATACACAACAGAATGATGGATATCCACTTTTTACGGACTCCATAAACATTAGTCAATAACGTGAGATCGTTTTCTAAAACTTGTCAAATACCCTATTATAAATGTAATCAAAGTTCGATCAAAGTTATTTCGTATAAAATGGCTCCATAGTGAATTAGTAACAAACAGATTATACTTAAAAGCTAGTGTTAGTCAATAAACTTGAATGAATAAAATAAATATTTGACACACACAGCGTTACCAGATTGGGGGTTCTTTCGCAATTCTGGGAAAAAATTTCCGCTTGGGGAAATTTTTGGGAAATATTATTGTTACGTGTCGAGATGGGGATCTAAATTATATGCCAGTTCACGCTTGACAGTTCTTTATTCACCACTCAGTTCACACAATTAACACACAATGTTAATTACAAAACACTCACTAAACACTGTATTTCACTATACAAGTCTCTAAACAATCTCACTTGAACACTTTTGTTGCACTTTGATCGCCTTTGGATTCGCTCCGAAATCGCTGTTGAAACTCAACTGTCTCTGCGTGGCGCCAATCGCGCTTATATACGCCGATCGACGCATTCTAGAAAGTACCTGTTAAGTTGAGAATTAGCTAGCACCCGCGAGTACGAAGTGCCTACTTATACCTACGCAGGTAACGCGCATAACTTGTAAACAAGTGCAGATGTCGTTGCACTTTCTGCCTTACGCCGCACTGCATAAGGCTCATTTTAGAATGAGCCGCATTAATCGACCTCTATCGCGACCCGCGGTGCTCTGGCACATTCGATCTCTAGCACTTTCGCGGTTCCGTTCCGAGAGCGTTTGTGACAGTATCTTTGGGAAAATTCTATCTTAGGGGAATCTGTTGGGGGAAAAGTACATTATGGGGCATTTTGGGGCTAATACTTCTAACATATACGATTAAAAGGCAATGAAATCACATCATCAGTGCGTGAATGAAGGTTAGTTAAAATGCTAACAAAAACGTTTGGGTGTTTTTTTTTCGAAAACGTGTCATTTTGGGTAAATGTAAAAATTAGTTTTGGGTAAATCGTAAAATTGCATCTGGCTATTCTGCAAACAGATGTCACCTAACGATGTTCCCGCCTTTGTGAGTGCATGTGAAGGGGTCCCGCGACTATAGGAACCTCCTTACAAGTTGCGCTCTCTGGGAATCGAACCCTGGATTAATCGGCTCACAAGTTCTATTTATTATTTATTTAAGCGGGCTACCTAGCTTAAGGCAAAACGCAAGAAACTTTAAGGAGTTATAGTGAATAATATTTTTATTAAAAACAAACAAAACAATAATGACGTAACTAGAAATAAGAAAAGTTTACTAGAAAAAAAATCCACGCGGACCAGGCAGCGGACGGGACTCGAACCCGCATCCTTCGCTATCCGGGCGAATGCACTGACCATTATGCTACCACGGCCCTATTAGCCGCGTCGAAATTTTGCTAGCCTTAAGCTGCAAGGCAGCGCCATCTCTTCGCATTGTAGGTAACCCACAATGTCAAATGAATACTTTTTCAAGTATTAAACATTTGAAAGAAGAAATAGCAATTATAGTTATGATTTTATTTATTTTTTAAGCATTTGACTGCTAGTATTTTTTTCTAGTAAACTTTTCTTTAGATTTAAACATCTAGTCGGCGCAAGTCTCACTTGCCACTAGACCAACACCCTCACAGGCCAACCTTCGCGAAGCCCAATCGGTGGGGTTAAACTGCAACGTGGTTGATAATTCAACTCTGTTAGCGTTTGCCCCACCGAAATCTCGCCGCACCAGCTCGTGTTTTATAAGCGGCGTCTGCTTATGCGCCGAGAAGGAATCTTCGTTCACCGCCATCTTGAAATAGGAGGTGTTACGCCGCCGTAGGTGTGGTCATTACAACTCGTTGGCTAATGACAGCCGTGAGCAGCCATCTTGCTGCTGCAGGCGCGGGAACAATAGACGGCTCGCAGACCGGTCGCTGTGACGTCACATCGTATGATGATCGTATGTAGACTTGCAACGAATAGTATATTCGGCAGTATACCGAATATTCGGCAAAAGTATTCGACTAGATTTTAGCGCCAAAAACTTTTACAGACGTGATTGTTTCGCGCTCCTTTGTTTTGTTCTAATCTGCCGTCCTCAAGCTAAAATGCGGCTAAATGACAAAACAAAGGACAATGTTAAAATTGGCCTAAGAACCAACACCAATTTGGCATTTATGATAATTCTTAGTATATTTTTTGCGATAATTATCAGTATTTAGATTGTGACGGACACTTTCAGTTAAATAAGCTAAATTAAAAAGTTAAAAAATAATCTGAGACAATAAATACCATTTTATGTGTATAATCTATGGCAGCGCTGCAAACAAAACACTATTTCTTCCTAATGCCGGCACTTCACTTGGCTATTCGTATTTGCTATTTTAAAACATGACATCAGTCTGTCCTTTTCATTCCTTATTAAGCATGTCAAGGACAAATTGTTGTCAAGTGAAGGGCCGGCATAAAACTCGATACTCTGTGGTTGTGGTGCATGCAGTTTGCATTCGTAGTAATCTGTGGCATTTGTGCATTCCAAAGAGTAGTTTAAATACCGGAAAGTGCATTCTCGTTTCGGATTACCTGTTGTGTGTGTTTATTTGCGATTGTTTTTCCCTATTTCGGCTATCTAATATTCCATCGATGTTACCAAAGGGGAGAGCCCTTATTACCAAGTGCTAGTGAACCTGTGCCACAACATCCTGAGAGGATCATACTGCCAAATTATTCAAGAACACCTGATACACATTCACGCTGCATATTTACACAATATACATGTGATATACAAATAAACACAAAAAACAATATGATACAATTGTGTGAAAAATAGTCAATAAATAAGAAGCAAAACTACAGTTTTTATTTTATTGATGATTCCTACCTTACCAAGTTTTTCCTAATAGTTATTCTTTAAAATCGCACCGAATAAAATGAATTAGTTGTAATATTAATTCACTTCATACTGAGTTCATACTAAATTCAAAGGTTGACCTATGTTTCATTGAATATTAAACATAACCTAGTAGTTTTCCTAATAATTTAAGTTCTCCGAAGTGTCCGTCAATAATCTTTGTTTTTACAGTCATTTAGTTACGATTTTGAACCTAGAAAATAATATTTCATGATTGTTGGTTCTTAGGCTAACTATGTATGGACGCTGAACAATGTCCTTTGAGATATGGCCAAAAACGGCGCGTAAACTTTAAATTATTGCTATTATGTAACCATTCATCACATGACTGAATGAATTAAAAAACTGTTAACTTGTTTAATACCGAAAATAATTGAATTATGTACCTGTTTGTTGTACCAATGACTACTTAATTAATGATAATAAAAGAACCTTACCCTTCTAAATTTTGATTACCACAATAATTCAAATACATAGAATCCTCCATTTTTCCAATTCAGAAGATGATTATGTTCCTGTGTTATATACCAATGACTACTTAAATGATTATACAACAGAAATGAAAATATGAATATACCTATACGTAATCAATCGATTTTAATTTTTCATTTTACCAATTATTTCTCTATGACAAAATATATTAATTAGGTATTCGGTATTCGGCCGAATAATATGTAGATATTCGGTATTCGGCCGAATATAATAGAAGCAGCCGAATAGGCCGAATACCGAATAGTAACCGAATATTCGTTGCAAGTCTAATCGTATGATTTCCATGTGTGGCCTCACTGTGCAAGCGCAGTGGTTGCGGTAGCGGATTTCAGTGAAATGAAATGAAATGAAATATAGGCTGTTACAAGCACTTGTGAATGTCAGAAGCTACGCCATCGGTTCGCAAAACTACGGCGGGAGACCTTGTACTGAGAAAAACCGGCAAGAAACTCAGCAAGGGCTGCTTTTTTCTCCCTGTATTGATATATACAGAGTCGTCACGTTGAAAAATGACTTAAGAGATACTTCTGAAGTCACCTTCCATTACATCATTTAGGATATAGATATATACAGTTACAATAATAAGTTTATATTTAGTATATAGGAAGCGGCATTAGATAGGTACCATAATATTGTTACAAAAACTGACTAATACCCATCAAATAACAAATTACAAGAAACACTATGTCCATGCATTACGATCTTTTAGATAATTATTAACTTTATAATAGCCCTTATTCATAAGAGGATTCTTGATCTGAGATTTGAATTTGCTTAGTGGAAGCTCAATCAGATCTTGGGGAACTTTGTTAAACAATGCAATACTACAACCCAGAAATGAACCTCTTGATTTTTGGAGTCGCTACACATACAGTCGTATCTAGCGAGCTAGCATCGAGGAGTCCCACCATTTTGCAAACGCATTCAGGATGGTACTAATTTCACCACCTAATCAACTCACGTGAACCTTCTACCGATTATACCACGGCGCGTGTTCTGAGGAGTTATTCTCCCTTATCCCTCCATCACCTTTTCTTCAGAGGACCACGCGCGCTGGCCTACGTTGCCACCGACTTACTGTGGCCACTATTTCTACCCGAACAAAGAAATTTGGTGACTCATTTCTTTGTCGTACTATTCGTAAGTGGAATTCTTTACCCTCGCAAGTGTTCACTCCTTCCTATAATCTGGGGTCCTTTAAGAGAGGCGTGAAGAAGCATTTTTGCAGGCCAGCAAGGTGATCGTGGTAGAATCCCTAACGGGGACCCCGCGGCTTCGCATTAAGCAGTGTAGAAGGTATTCGCAGGACTTTTTTAGCGGATATTATGCCATAAAGCGCCCATAAGAGTTGCGGGGTCCTCGGCAGGCAGCCACTGGAGGGTCCGTAAGGCTTGCGGGAGCCAGGTGTGAGGTCCGTTCGGCGGTATGCCTCTTAAAGGCGCCATCGTCTGTAGAAAGATTTTTTACCTGTGTTATAAAAAAAGGCCAGCAAGGTGATGATGGCTGGTGTGGCAGGTAGAACTGCTGTATCAGCTATTTTCGCGTTTGGACTTTATAACCACTTAACATCAGGTGGGGTACAGTCGTTTGCCGACCTCTATATATATAAAAAAAATCACATACTGACGCTTTTCCCATTAAAACCACAAAAATCAACCAATATAAAGTTGTCGATAGAAATTCGTTACGTCAACAAGCTTTAGTGTATTGCTTGTGACAATTTTTTGATATATTATATTTTCGTAGGATTTTATCGATTTCGTATTATCGTTTACAGGGCTAGAGGGAGATGTGAAAGTAATTTTCCGCTTGAACTTTCTGTTTATTATTTAATAGAGTCTCATTTCTATACTTACATATATATATATATCACACAACAATGGGAGTCTTACTCAGTATTAGAGATAAATATAAGATATACGTTATTTTTGTTGGACGACCTCCGTGGTTTGTACGCCGGATTTCATGGTGTCGCCGACTCTAGTGGTCCCGGGTTCGAATCCCGGTGGGGGCAAATGTTTGTGTGCTGAATACGAGCATTTGTACTCTAGTCATGGATGTTCAATATGTATTTCTATATAAATATGCTTATATATGTACAGTATATGTATTCTATCCGTTACCCTAGTATCCCATAACACAAGCCTTACAGTGCTTACTTTGGGGCTAACCTATTTGGTGTGAATGTTGGAAATATTTATTATTATTTTTATGGAAATCGGTTATCGTTGACGTTCTATATGTGACTGTAAAAAGCAGCTTTTTTAAAAAAGGTAAATTAAAAAAATCAAAAAAATCGACTGCTTAATTTTACTTCAAATAAAAAACGAAAAGAAAAAAACAAGTCCAGTAGTCTATAATTCTGTTAATAAGGAACAAAGCTACTTTAACAGTCAGGACCCATTAGATATTCAAGAATATATAATATTTATCAATAATGTATTAATATTACTGTTAAGTTTCATTAAAATCCATTCAGTATTTTTTAGGTGAAAGAGTAACAAAGATCCATACAAACGTAAGATTGAAATTAAAAGCGCAAGTGGTTAATATATAACTTTAAAGCGTTATAGATCCTAAACAATCAAATAAAATGAACAACGGTGTTAGGAACCTAAACATGATTTTCAATTAACTAGACAGTGATATCCCACTCGACATATTTTGTCAACTTATGTTTGAAGTCATACTTCTTTAGGCGCGTTATGAAAAAATGATGAGAGTGAAATTTTTAGATGCGCGTGCATCACTGTAACACAAAATTTTAACAGCATGAAGTTGGTCGGTTTAGCGACCAACTTCATGCTGTTAGTTTTGTGTTTACCGCACATTAAGAAAATCTACCAACAAAATAGAAATAGAATCTCTATTTAGTGGGTGCTAACGACTGCATTGTGAAGGCCTATCAAAAGTATTTATTAATCTGGAACAACGGAACCAAAGCGCGATTCAGGAGACTACAGCGCCATCTCTTGACCATTGGTGTAGTAGAACCAAAAACCACATCTTTATTTTTTGTAATAAAGTAACAGTTATAGGTATTCATATTTATAATATTTATCCACATGTTTCTAGTTTGTATATTCGGAATACGTGTTTGAGTTTCATACAAGTGCAAATCACATATGTTCTAATAAATTATATTCAGTAGCGATTTTAATTGAATATTATGATTATTTATTTAATTTTTCAAATTAAAACTGAACTTTATTGACTGTGTCCTTTTCCAGACTTTTTATTAATTTATTGTAATTAATTATTTGCATGCAATTAAAAACTAATTTTAAACGATGCCAAAGAAGGATAACTTCTCACGCGCCTACATAAGTACACGCACCCATTTTTTTTTAATGGAATCCCATGAATATAGGAGCCCAAAAGCCAAAAAAGTTTTTGAGGATCCCGTAATAACTACCAACAACAAGTAAATATTACATTTTAATATTTTCTTTTAAAAGATATTAATGGTCTTGATTTAACGTTTTGTATTGAATCGAGTGTTCCTGCCACTTAAACGATGTTTTGACTTTTGTGTTCCTGTTGTCGATGTCGGACTGTTGTTTCCTCTGACGAAACGTAAAGGGAGACATCAAGACTTCTATAGTAACATCTTTACTTACTTTCTCAATTGTATCTAAAGTTATCCCCTAGGATTGGGCATCAGGGGAGCCGTCAGTCCAACACCGATATTTTGACCTTCGTGTTCGTGTCATAGGGTATTCTGACTTATGTATTTTTTTTGTTTCTTAGGTTTTCACGCACATCACTCATTAAATAAAACTAGTTTTTACGGGTTAATGCACGAAACTAGTTTACGGTAGTTAGGGTCAAATAAATAAATAAACTCAAAATTACAAACAAGAATTTTAAATAAAATACTTTATTAAGTAAATTAAATAATAAATTCATACATAGACAATTAAATTTTAAAAATCTTCCAATGAAATAACCGAACGCTCAATATAAGTCTTTCGAAAGTAGCTCGACAATTTTAAATAAAAAATCATTATTCTGACGATGCAGACCCGAAAAGGCTGCGAAACGTCAATAAATAAAAAAAAGTTTCGTGCATTAACCCGTAAAAACTAGTTTTATTTATGTATTTTTATTATGTATACGATGTATATTTTTCTAGATTTTGACTTTCGTATTCGTGTTATCTATAGAGAATTCTGACTTACATGTTTTTATTATATATACGATGTATTTTTTTCTAGTAAAACTTTTCTTTAGATTTAAACATTTAGCAGTTAAATGCTTAAAAAAAAACATAATATTTCTTCTCTCAAATATTTAATACTTGAAAAAGTATTCACTTGACATTGTGGGTTACCTACAATACGAAGAGATGGCGCTGCCTTGCAGCTTAAGGCTAGGTAAATTTCGACGCGGCCATCAGGGCCGTGACAACATAATTGGTTAGTGCATTCGCCCGGATTGCGAAGGGAGCGGGTTCGAGTCCCGCCCGCGTGGTTTTTTTTTCTAGTAAAACTTTTCTTTAGATTTAAACATCTAGCAGTTAAATGCTTCATCATCATCATCATCAGCCTATTAATGTCCCCACTGCTGGGGCTCAGGCCTTCCCTATGGATGGAATAGGGAACGCGGTCCCAGTGCGGATTGGTGGGTGCTAACGACTGCAGATGCAGCCGGGACCAACGGCTTAGCGTGCCTTCCGAAGCACGAAGGAACTCGAGATAGTAAATAAATTTTTGGTCACCCATCCAATAACCGTCCACTGCGAAAGTTGCTTAACTTCAACGATCGCAGCCGAACGCGCTAACCACTAATAAAAACATATGTATACGATGTGTTGACCCGTTTGTTTCTATTGTTGGTGTGGCAGACTGGCTGTCGGTGACGTGGGCGCAGGGCGGCATGCTGCAGCCAGACGCCGCCGCGGCGCCGGGAGACATACACTCCGTCAAAGCACGGTCAGTACTAACATTAAACTAATCTATTCTATACTTATAATAAATCTGTAGAGAGGTCAATTCTGTACATGAAATATATTTTCAAAATAACTATCAGCGGGTGATTAATGATCGATACTGATGCCAAAAATGCAATCAGTAAATTTTTTGTCTGTCTGTCAGTCTGTCTGTGTGTATGTTCCTTATAGAAACAAAAACTACTCGACGGATTTTAACGAAACTTGGTACAATTATTCTTCATACTCCTGGGCAGGTTATAGTATACTTTTCATCACGCTACAATCAATAGCAGCAGAGTAGTGAAGGGAAATGTTGGGAAAACGGGAGAAATTACTCCATTTTTTAAGCTTCCGTCGCGGGTGCAGCCTTAATGGTTAAAGTTACATAGAAATCATGTATGACGGAAATATTCTACATAAAATTGTCTAAAAAATATCCCGCAACAGCATATGTCTATCTTTTATGGTTGACTCATAATAACACGTGTAATTATATAAATAAAGTCATTGTTTATAGCACAAGCCTGAGAACAAAAAATATAGTTTACACTATAGCTCTACACCGAAGCGAAGCGAAGGCGGGCCACTAGTATCATAATAAAACACATCATCATCATCAGCCTATTAATCTCCCCACTGCTGGGGCACAGGCCTTCCCTATTGATGGAATAGGGAGATTGGGCCACGACCTACCACGCGGAGCCAGTGCGGATTGATCGTATACATGAAATACTTTCATCCGTTCGAAGCGGATTAATATATTCCAGTTATATTGTCCTAACTGTATTACGTACTATTTTAATTTGTTTTAAAAATATAGATAGTGACACAGCGGATTCGAAACGGACAGCTTTGTTATGCAAAATGTCTGTCAATGAATCGCCGTGTGAACACGACTTATTTGCAAAATTTGAATATTTATTTCTGCCGCGATGAAGAGCAGTCTGAAATTGTGCATTCAGTGTTTATTTCTAGAAAACTTTACGTCCTCACTGAAAATATATGTTTGTGTGATAGAACAGACAAGCGTTGCGGTACCTAACGGAATTTTCCACCTATTCAGCGAATAGCGAATAATTTTTTAAACCTTTTTTCGTGGAGCTTTCAAGCGACCGACTTATTGAAAGCATTTTAAATGTCAGTTTGGCGGCGACTGAAACCGCTGGTGCAGGTACAGTCTGCTGCACTTTTAAAACTGGGAAAGTAGAAATAAATTAAATAAAACTAGTTTTTACGGGTTAATGCACGAAAAATTTATTTATTTATTGACGTTTCGTAGTCTTTACAGGCTACGTCGTCAGAATAAAACTTTTATTTAATTTGTCGAGCTACCTTCTAAGGTAGCTTTTTTTGTGCATTAACCCGTAAACACTAGTTTTATTTAATGAGTGATGTGCGTGAAAACCTAAGGAACAAATAGAAATAAATTTAAAACGATGCTTTTGTAGGAAGGCTAAAGGGGAAGATCTTTCGAGCTGGATGATGGTAGCTTGGTGGCCGCTGTGGCAACCGATGTTGATCGGGCATTGCATATACAGGGTGTTACACAAATGCAAATAAAGCTTGTAGGGCGTTGAAGTACATCATATAAGGAGTGTTCTCTAATTTTCTTAACATATTTGCATGAAGTTTTAACTTTTTATAAAAACAGTTATATTTAATGATTAATAAAAATATCGATCATTTTAAGACACGTCACTAGTTCGAGGATCATTAAAAATAACTGTTTTTATAAAAAGTTAAAACTTCATGCAAATATTTTAAGAAAATTAGAGAAGACTCGTTATATGATGTACTTCAACGCCCTTCAAGCTTTATTTGTATATTTGTAACATCCTGTATTTAGTGTTTACCTCCGAATTTCCCTTGCGCGATGTAGGCTTCCATACTTATTGATCGCAGCGCCGGTAGCGCCATCTCTTGAAAAGGCGAGTAATTAATTACTCCATATTGGTTATACGTGGGTCGTGTAGATGTCGCCGCCACACTTTGTTATATTATCTAGGTGTTTCCATTTCGTACAATCAGGCGCTTCAGTTTGAGTCTTTTTTTTTAAATATGGTTAGGGCACTTATGTATCTTGTTCGAACGGGATGTCATCTATGCTATCTTCTCATGTAAAAAAATATAATATTATGGACATTTGTAAAATAACCTTAAGAGCCTAAACTCGTTCTCAAATATTTAGGTCGCTCGAAACCTAAGTGTTGAATTAAGGACATTGGCAAACCGCTATACAATTTTTTGTTTAACTAATAATAGAGAATGAGCCTATAATAATTCAAATAAGGCTCATTTCATTTTTATATTAACTCTATTAGTCTTAATTTTTCGCTCCATCAATATAAGTTAATAAAATTTCATTTGAAAACGAAATTAATGTTAAATATATGCCAAAAAAATATAGGAAATTCAAATATTTGAAATGCGACGAGTGTGGTTGACGCGACGTGATGGTCACTGGGTATGCCAATGCTAACGATGTAAAATTGCAAGTACTTAGATGTTAAAGCTGAGTTCCAACTAGACTCCGAGTTCAACATTTAAAATTTTCTTAAAAATGTATGAACATAATGTCTATTTGATTGACGTAGCCTTTAAAACGACCGCAAATGACCGATGTTTCGCTGTTAGTTTTGCGAAAATTTGTGACATTATTGTTTTGTAAATAATAAAATTTACGATACAAGTTTTGATAACACACCAACAGATATTTCTAACGCAGCAAAGGATATTTCCAATCAATTACTACAAGAAAAATCATGAGAACGTTTTAAATAAAAAATCAAAAACCCGACTGCTGAAATATTACTTCAAATAAAAACTGAAAAGAAAAAAGCAAGTCTAGTAGTCGCTAATTCTGTTAAGTAAGGAACAAAGCTACTTTAACAGTCGGGACCCATTAATTCAAGGATGGATCAATTTTTTTCAATGATGGGTCCCGACTGTTTAGGTAGCTTTGTTCCTTACTTAACAGAATTATAGACTACTGGACTTGTTTTTTTCTTTTCAGTTTTTATTTGAAGTAATACATATTTCACCAAAAACTCATGTCACTCGACTTCGCCTCGTGTGTTAAGCCCACAATTGCATAAATAACTATTACTCATGCAGTATGTTGTATGATTTTCAAAATAAGAATATTATCATTCAAGCGCGTTCCACTACCACAGCGCATTCATGAATTTTAATTTCTTGGTCTTACAACGTCACATGTTTTTAAGAATCTGATAAAGAGGATTAATGCCATGGGTGTAGATATAAAGTCTTGTATGGCAACTATTACAATAGGGGTGATGACGGGGTACAGTAAACGAAATTCTATTTAGTCCGTCAGTTACATGATCAAAAAATAATAGACACGTATTTTTTCTTTGGGTAATCAACCAAAAAATGACAAAGTTATAGCGCGTCAAAGTTTTGGAGTAGGGCCTCGTGACGTCACTTTTCGACGACGATAATTGTTCCAAAACGTGACGTCATGCGACTTTTCAAATCAATATATCTCTGCAATGTTTATATTATGTGAAAAAGAAAAATACGTGTCCAATACTTTTTGATAATCTACCTGATGATCGAAGAAAAAAAAATAGTCATCATCCCTATTAGGTATTAAAACACTCATGTGATTCTACAATAATAAACCTAAATACGTGTTTCAATACCTCTAATTATAGATCACTTGCATAAATAACTATTATACATTAAACGATAGAGAAAGCCCAGCCCGAGCCATAAAATAATCTGCAAGAAAGAGTCCAATAGCAGGCCCTCTTACGTCGGCATTTGACATTTAATAAAGTAACCCTTTCGCTGGCAGCCTCCGGGCCTGTTGCCTGGCGTACTGCCCACTCTGATTAAATGCGAGTGTGGAAACTTGACATTCCAGTCAATTATTATGTATTTTATCTGCACCTTTGCTTTAAAACCTCTGTAAAAGATTTCAAAACCATTTTCCTATTGCCAACATTTTTTTTTCTATATGGCTTCGCACAGTTTTTGCATTTAGCCAATGTTAAGTGTAAAATATTTACATATTCTATAGCACTCGTTTTCAAAATATTAGTCAAGTCAAAGTAAGTGGCAGTCAAGTCAATCCCCCTTTCCCTATGTTTCAGTAAATATGTGGGGATTTACTGGAACCTCCCCGTGGACTTCTTGAGGGAACGTCGAAAGACACTTTCCGCTATTTTGTTTCACTTGCCAACACTTGTGCATGTTCTCGAACACTTAGTGGTTAATTATCCTCCATTATTAGACACTAACATCCGCCATAACACAATTTTTAACAAGAAAAACAAAACTGCTAAAGTGACGCTTCCCGATCCCGCCAAAAAGTCCCTACCAACATTGAAACATCCAAGAGAATGCTATAATGTTATTTTTTTGACATTCTCCCTTTTCAGAGAAGACGAAGGGAACAATGCCGATACAGCCTTATCTTAAGTTTTATTAATTTTCTTTTTTTACAATAGAATGTCGGTGTGACGTATTCTAATGTGTCTTGGAGTGTTAGGCACGAAATGTATCGAGTTAGTTTTTTCGATAAGCTACTGTTGGGAGTCAACACTACAATGAAGTTCTCACGTCCACTTGACCGGAATAGCGTATATTTTAAAGATTCCACTAATTATTCAGTTGCGCAAATGGATGTTATTGTAGCTGAGTAATTGCGCTTAAGCGCAAATTCTTTATTTTGCAATTGTAGGAAGTCGGAAAATATTCACATTAGATTTTCCGCTTATTTTGCTGTTTATTCGCCACTCCACAATAACGAGTAAAGCGACAATGCTGTTGCGGACAGTGGCTATTAGTTCCTATGAAACTCTTATAGCTGGAAAAAAAAAACCATATTCACTTAGGGTATTGTAATATAAATTTCGCTTCCAGCTAAATAGTGTATTTTGCTTTTGATATTTAAAGTGTCCGTCAACGACTACTAACAAAAGAAGATGTCAGAACTAATTTCAAATTGTTTATACGATATGCTTAAAAATATGTTCCAAGACTAAAATACCTGATACCAAGTTATCTAGTATAATATCATTAGCGTGTACAATGATATCATACTCGATAGCAACTACTTAATTGTATGATTGAGTGCGTTGCAGTAGGGAGTTTAATTCAAGGATGCGGGAACGCGGTGAAGTTCCTCAACGGTGATCACGCGGTTCCGCACAGAGGGTATTCGCAGTGTTTTTAGCGGATAGTATGCCGTAAGCGCTCGTAAGCGGCGCGGACTGCTTAACGACTTCTCCGTCTCGCACCCGTGAGACTTTTTTTTGAGTTTGAGTATGATGTTGTCGCAGATGACCTTTACAGTGTCACCGGGTTTGGGGACGGCGAGATCCTAAGGGGACCTCAAGCCGAGAATTGGCGAGTGCCTCTAGAGGTATTCCAGGCGGATGGCATCTCCCCATGGGGGGGGAGTCTCTTTCCGTCTGAAGCCTCTAAGGCTTTTTTTTGAGTGTGTATGCTGTTGTCGCAGATGACCTTTGCAGCGTCACCGGGTTTGGGGACGGCGAGATCCTAAGGGGACCTCGAGCCGAGAATTCGCGAGTGCTTATAGAGATATTCCAGGCGGATGGCATCTCCCCATGGGCGGGAGTCTCTTTCCGTCTGGTGCCTCTAAACAACTCGAACCTGAGGTCCGTCTCGCACCCGTGAGGCATTTTTTGAGTGTGTATGATGTTGTCACAGATGACCTTTGCAGCGTCACCGGGTTTGGGGATGGCGAGATCCTAAGGGGACCTCAAGCCGAGAATTGGCGAGTGTCCTAGAGGTATTCCAGGCGGATGGCATCTACTTATGGGAGGGAGTCTCTTTCCGTCTGAAGCTTCTAAATAACTCGAACCTGAGGGGTCGGCTCAACTAGAGGGCGTCTCTGAGACTCAGACCTCAGCTCTAGTTAGCCGTTGTCGTTGGCGGGGCCGTGACTTGCGAGAGGCTAGGTGTGAGGTCCGTTCGTTGGTGTGCCCCTTAAGGGCGCCAACGTCTGTAAATAGAGGTTTTGCCTGCGTAATAAAAAAAGGGAATTTCATACAAATAATCATAATCAAAATCATTTATTCAGTTTAGGCTGTTACAAGCACATATGAATGTCTAGAAGCTACGCCATATCGGTTCGTAAATCTACGGCGGGAGACCTTGTACTGAGAAGAACTGGCAAGAAACTCAGCAAGGGCTGATTTTTTCTCCCTGTTTTATCATTTACAGAGTCGTCAAGTTGAAAGATGCCTTCAGAGATGATTCATGAAGTCACTTTTCATTACATAATGTGAAATTATACATTAATTGTTCACCTGCATTTTGATTGCTGTGTCACACAGTATAAATACAAACAGAGTTATTTATAATAGGTGTAATTAAACATTTACATCTTAAATATCAAAGTAGTTAGGGCAGACTCATCTCCGCTGGCAGCACCCGTTCACGAGCATGACGCATGAACCAGCCATCGCTTCGCTCAACCATATTTTAGGGAACGTAACGACCCGCCTTGAGGAGCTTGATAGCGCAAGTGGTTAGCGCGTTCGGCTGCGATCGTTGAAGTTAAGCAACTTTCGCAGTGGTCGATCTTTGGATGGGTGACCAAAAATGTACTATCTCGAGCTCCTCCGTGCTTCGGAAGGCACGTTAAGCCGTTGGTCCCGGTTGCATCTGCAATCGTTAGAACCCGCCAATCCGCACTGGCCCAGTCTCCCTATTCCATCCATAGGGAAGGCCTGTGCCCCAGCAGTGGGGACATAAAGAGGCTGATGATGATGATGAACGACCCGCCTCACACGACACCACCGAAGAGACTTTTAAGAGAGCATGACTACCCATAACGACAACCACAACATAATACTGAACGGCTCGAGTGGCTACGGTGACGATTTCTTTCCGAGTTGATAAGTTCAAGTTCAAATCATTTATTGCACCATGTTGTCACATTGATCTTAGAAAGAAATTATAATAATAACTAGCAAACCAGTGAACCAAATATTCACCAAAACCTCAAAAAAACCTCAAAACACCTCAAAACACAAAAAAAAAATGGGTGCGTGTACTTATGTAGGCGCGTGAGAAGTTATCCTTCTTTGGCATCGTTTAGAATTAGTTTTTAATTGCATGGAAATAATTAATAACAATAAATAAATAAAAAGTCTGGAAAAGGACACAGTCAATAAAGTTCAGTTTTAATTTGAAAAAATAAATAAATAATCAAAATATTCAATTAAAATCGCTACTGAATATAATTTATTAGAACATATGTGATTTGCACTTGTATGAAACTCAAACACGTATTCCGAATATACAAACTAGAAACATGTGGATAAATATTATAAATATGAATACCTATAACTGTTACTTTATTACAAAAAATAAAGATGTGGTTTTTGGTTCTACTACACCAATGGTCAAGAGATGGCGCTGTAGTCTCCTGAATCGCGCTTTGGTTCCGTTGTTCCAGATTAATAAATACTTTTGATAGGCCTTCACAATGCAGTCGTTAGCACCCACTACATAGAGATTCTATTTCTGTTTTGTTGGTAGATTTTCTTAATGTGCGGTAAACACAAAAGTAAATTTTGTGTTACAGTGATGCGCGCGCATCTTAAAATTTCACTCTCATCATTTTTTCATAACGCGCCTAAAGAAGTATAACTTCAAAATGTATTTAATTAATTGAGAACTTCGGAGATTTTGTGTGGTTTCGTTTGAAATTCGTGATTTCTCGAAAACCGGAAGTGCTACGTTACTCAAAACCGGTTTGTAGTCTTATCAGTCTATTCTTAACTTATAACTTAAATGTTCTCTTTATCTATCTCTTACGGTTTGGCCGCTGAAACAGCACCACAGACGGACGGACGGACGGACTTGTCTAATAGATAAGAGATAATAAATATTTCCAACACTCACACCAATTAGCCTAGCCCCAAAGTAAGCAGCACTGTAAAGGCTTGTGTTTTGGGATACTAGGGTAACGGATAGAATACATGTATTGTACATATATAAGTATATTCATGTGAAATACATATTAAACATCCATGACTGGAGTACAAATGCTCGTATTCATCACACAAACATCTGCCCCCACTGGGATTCGAACCCGGGACCTCTCGAGTCGGCGACGCCATGAAACCTGGCGTATAAAACACTCGGCCACGGAGGTCGTCACTTATAATTATAGAGACAAACATGACCCTGCTAGATCATTGCAAAATAGTAAATAAAAATAAACATTTTCGTAACATCATGTACACTCGCGGAAAGACCCGCTCTGTCACCCATCTCTTATCTATTAGACAAGTCCGTCCGTCCGACCGTCCGTCCATCCGTCCGTCCGTCCGTCCGTCTGTGGTGCTGTTTCAGCGGCCAAACCGTAAGAGATAGATAAAGAGAATGTTTAAGTTATAAGTTAAGAATAGTCTGATAAGACTACAAACCGGATTTGAGTAACGTAGCACTTCCAGTTTTCGAGAAATCACGAATTTCAAACGAAACCATACAAAATCTCCGAAGTTCTCAATTAATTAAATACATTTTTTTTAAATCAGGTTTTGGTGAACATTTGGTTCACTGGTTTGCTAGTGATGCCATACTCGCTTGCGGTAGCGGCGTAGTAAAAATTCATTCATAGACATGTAATTATCGCTGTCTTACTTTTTCGTATAGCGCTGTCGCGATCACGATGCGGATGACAAATTGCAACTAAAACAAATGCATTATATTCAATCAATGAAATGCTCTCTGTCTTACTTTTGTGCGGCGGCCCGGATTGGCGCGTCCGACGCGAAGGCGGGGCGTAGTAAAAACCGCTGTAGAAAGCCGTTCAAAGCATTTTGTTCGCCACGTGACAGAGCGCGAAATTCCGCGATAGTACCTACGTATTCTATATTAACATTATTTATTGATTGTCACTATTTAAAAATTATCATTATTCAGTAATTAGTTATTAATTATTAATAAATTTATTCAGATTATTCATTTAATTCTTGCAGCGAATAAAAACATTTCTTAACAAGATATTCCTTTAGCATTAGCTTAAAGGACAATGTTAAAATTGGCCTAAGAATCAACACCAATTTGGCATTTATGATAATTCTTAGTATATTTTTTGCGATAATTATCAGTATTTAGATTGTGACGGACACTTCCAGTTAAGTAAGCTAAATTAAAAAGTTAAAAAATAATCTGAGACAATAAGTACCATTTTATGTGTATAATCTATGACAGCGCTGCAAACAAAACACTATTTCTTCCTAATGCCGGCACTTCACTTGGCTTAGTTTTCCAATTACAGAGCATAATGCGACTCAGTGGCGCACAATGCCGAATTATAATGATGCTTAATTGGAACGTGAATTAGTTTTCAAATGCACCAGCAGAGTGCGCTAAGTCAATGTTTGTACCTTCATCTATACTTATATTTATTTTTTTAACACAGTTTGAATTAACTTTGATTATTTTAAAAGAACTACAATGAAACGAAAGCTTTAAAAAAATTTCAACAAAACTTAAAGAAAAAAACACTTGTTAATTTTCTGTCACTGAGTTGGTAGATTGCACGCATCACACGAAATCATTAGGTACTTTTGAGAGTGCTCGATTGTGCGAAGTGTTGCTGTAGTTGAAATATTCAACGATAACTATTATGCCGCATAATTCGCTCAACTGCTGTGCTGTGCTGGAAAACTACCCTTATTAAGCATGACAAGGACAAACTGTTGTCAAGTGAAGGGCCGGCATAAAACTCGTTACTCTGTGGTTGTGGTGCAGGCAGTTTGCATTCGTAGTAATCTGTGGCATTCGTAGTAATCTGTGGCATTCGTGCATTCCAAAGAGTAGTTTATTATACCGGAAAGTGCATTCTCGTTTCGGATTACCTGTTGTGTGTGTTTATTTGCGATTGTTTTTCCTTTAATTTAACTATTTTGGCTATCTAATATGCCATCAATGTTACCAAAGAGAAGAGCCCTTATTACCAAGTGCTAATGAACCTGTGCCACAACATCCTGAGAGGATCATACTGCTTAATTATACAAGAACACAACATCCGATACACATTCACGCTGCATATTTACACAATATACATGTGATATACAAATAAATACAATATACAATATTATACAACTACGTGAAAAATAGTCAATAAATAAGAAGCAAAACTACAGTTTTTATTTTATTCATGATTCCTACCTAACCAAGTTTTTCCTAATAGATATTCTTTAAAATCGCACCGAATAAAATGAATTTGTTGTAATATTAATTTACTTTACACTGAGTACATACTAAGTTCATAGGTTGACCTATGTTTCATTGAATATTAAACATAACCTCAAAAACATTTTAGTTTTCCTAATAATTTAAGTTTTCAGAAGTGTCCATCAATAATCTTTGTTTTTTCAGTCATTTACTTACGATTTCGAACCTAGAAAATAATATTTCATGATTGTTGGTTCTTAGGCTAACAAACATAGGACGCTGAACAGTGTCCTTTGTTTGTTTTGATCTCTTCTTTAATATTTCTAGGTAACTTGTATTTATATAAATTTTCACACACATTGACAGGGGGCCACTTCGAAACATTTTTAATTTGCAAGTTGGTTGAGCTATTTGAGGAGCTCGATGGCGCAAGTGGGTAGCGCGTTCGGCTGCGATCGTTGAAGTTAAGCAACTTTCGCATGTGGTCGGTCATTGGATGGGTGACCAAAAATTTACTATCTCGAGCTCCTCCGTGCTTCGGAAGGCACGTTATGCCCTTGGTCCTGGCTGCATCTGCAGTCGTTAGTACCCACCAATCCGCACTGGGCCCGCGTGGTGGGTCATGGCCCAATCTCCCTATTCCATCCATAGGGAAGGCCTGTGCTCTAGCAGTGGGGACATTAATAGGCTGATGATGATGATGATGAGCTAATTTATTTTGTGGTCTAAGAATTTGAGGCATTGTTAATACGGAAAGAACTCAGGGTGCTTTCTAACAAATTCGCACACGGCGTATATGTATAGGGATGCTAAAGTTAATATATTGAATAGCCGTGCCCCGCGGTTTCACCCGCGTTTACAATCATCAACAAATATATTTCGAAAAAGATTATTACAGGATTTTATGTTGATAAAAAACTCTATGGCCCATAACTCATTAATAGGTACCAACTCTTAACATCTTACACGCGTGATAATTTTTAAACGAAATATCCGATTGAGATGAAACAAAAAGTATTTTACTTCTACATAAATACTCTTGATAACATAATGCTTAATTTCGATAAAGATTAATATTACGATACATATTTAACGTAGTTTTTTTTTCTTCAGACGATTTATTAATTATTTTGAACACAAAATCGGTTATTGTGATTAAACCATGATAGCTAGATATATGTTCTCGCGGACTTTTTTGTAGGTCTTAATGAGATCTACAAACCCGTAGTACATCATTTTGTTCTATTGTCAATAGTTTTTGCAGCGCACGCAAAAATAGGTTTTCGATTTTACACCTTGTGTTACAAAATAGCAATTCTATTACGGATCCCCAATTTTGAAAAAAAAAAAAAATAGCCTTTAGCCTTCCTCGATAAATGGACTACCCAACACTGAAAGAATCATTCAAATCGGACTCGGTAGTTCCAGAGATTAGCGCGTTCAAACAAACAAACAATAATGTGGCGACTGGATTCCAAGAATGCTGACTTGATATAAGCGTCGACGCGCGGTCCGCGGTGACGCGAGCCAGTCGCACATTACCACCGATCCCGTCAGGTTCATTCTCAAGTCATTGTAATAGTACGCATAACAGTTAGAAAATAGACAGTATAATATGGAGTCAGAGTAATTTAGATGAACATTGTGAAGTGAATAAACAGTCAGTGATTTATATAGCAGCTTTATTTGACATTCACACCAGACCCTAACTTAGGTAAAGTGGCAACATATAAGTCAATAGAGACACACATGCCAAAGTGATAGATATACCAAAATAATATTAGTATAGATTTGCCAAAGTACGGCTTGATGCTATGTCTTCTACGACAATTAGGAATACGTTATAGTTCGTATCGTACTCAGCCTTTCAGTGAAGATGCAGTTTCTGATCGATTAGTCAGCGCGGCAGTCATGTTTCGCGAACGTATACGCTTCCTAGAGCTTTCGTGTTTCATTTACACCACACGACTAACTAGTTGAACATGATAAATTACATCCGTATTCGTTAGATCGACAATGTTATTGTGGGTTACCCACAATGCGAAGAGATGGCGCTGCCTTGCAGCTTATGAGTATAAAGACCAATGCATTCGCCCGGATATCGAAGGGTACGGGTTCGAGTCCCGTCTGCTGCCTGGTCAGGGTGTAATATTTGCTTGTCATCTTTTTTTTAGATTTATCCATATTCTAATCTACAGATTACCATCGCGATGCACGTCCGTAGAAACACAACAATTGATATTAAACAAGGTAATAAAAAATATTTTGCATAACTTTTCTGGCATTCCGAAAACAAAACACGATCGGCGGGCAAATTGTATGGGAAGCGGGAGAAGTTAATTTCAGATTTCGAATGCGTTCGCCTCTTTTTTTTTACATTCAACCTAATATCATAATAATAATAATATAATTTATTGTCAAACAACACAGATTTATATGTTAGTATACAATATAACTTATAACTAAGGGTTAGTAGCCTATAATTAAGTATTCACACAAGTAAAAAAGTTTTGTAATACGTCATGTACCTTAGAGGCACTCCGTGCCATCGTAGCCTAATTTAATAAATTAAAAAATAAAATTTACTAGACTAATTAACAAGTTATTTTACGACTTTTTGGCGGGATCGGGAAGCGTCACGTAGCGTTTTATTTTTCTTGTTAAAAATTGTGTTGTGGCGGATGTTAGTGTCTAATAATGGTGGATTATTAACCACTAAGTGTTCGGGAACATGCACAAGTGTTGGCAAGTGAAACAAAATAGCGGAAAGTGTCTTTCGACGTTCCCTCAAGAAGTCCACGGAGAGGTTTCAGTAAATCCCCACACATTTACTGAAACATAGGGAAAGGGGGATTGACTTGACTGCCACTTACTTTGACTTGATTTATTACTTTGACCACGAGTGCTATAGAATTTGTAAAGGTTTTAACACTTGACATTGGCTAAATGCACAAGCCGTGTGAAGCCATTTAGGAAAAAAAAAGTTTATTTTACTATACAGCTAGTAGTAATGTAATGAGTTTTATTTTCAATTTTACGTATGTGGTTTTATAAAGTACGCATTTATAAAACCATCTTTAATTTTGTAATTCGAGTATTTTGACATGAGTGTAGATAAAAAGAATTTATGCATCGCTTTACGCATGTCTGAACACAAAATTCGTGTGTTACAGGAGACCACGGTAAAATAACCTTACCATTTGTTGGTGTTGTATTTCTTTCGTTGAGTTAGGTTCTAGCGCTCCAAGAGGTAGGGCATTGAATAATTTATTTATTAATTAATTTATTTATTGAAGTTAAACATGGAGGCTTACAGAATAATACAAAACGCCGGCAAGTCATACATAAAAATATGAACAATCATAGAAGGTATTCATTAAATTAAGAAAAAGAGATAATCAAATAATAATAATTATAACAACAACAAAAAACCAGTAATGCCAAATAGCAATGTCAAATAGTACATAAAATAGAAACAAAGTCAAATCACCCATTGTAAAAGTATAATTTATTAGTGTTATAATAAAATAGTTAATTATGTCATATCTAATGTCAACTAAGAACAGATAATGTCAAATAATATACTAATTTAATAAATAAAAGAATCAGGGTAGGTAAAAGTGCCTGTAATATTATCTGTATCGCAAGAGGAGCTCGATGGCGCAAGTGGTTAGCGCGTTCCGCTGCGATCGTTGAAGTTAAGCAACTTTCGCAGCGGTCGGCCATGGGATGGGTGACCAAAAATTTACTATCTCGAGCTCCTCCGTGCTTCGGAAGGCACGTTAGTCTCGGCGGCATCTGCAGTCGTTAGCACCTCATCTCTCAGGTCATCTTCATCATCGTCTCAGGTCATGGCCCAATCTCCCTATTCCATCAAGGAAGGCCTGTGCCACAGCAGATGGGACATTAAAAGGCTGGTGATGTGACGATGTGAAGCGTCTTAAGCTATGATGACCGCTTACCATTATGAGGGCCATATGCATTGTTGCCAACATTTTAACACAAAAAAGACGGGTTGCACTCCGGGAGTGCCGGCAGAAGTGAAAGCTTGAATATTAACGTTGTGGATTTTTGATATTTTGGAATGGTTAGGGAATAATTTTGCACGAATTGCTTTAATTATCAGTATAAAAGTACTATCATGTATGTGGTAGAATACAATATTTATTTATTGCGCTATCGTACACAAACATGACAATTTTTATTACATTAAAATAGTTTATTTCTCAGAAAAATCAATTTACAAGAATCATATTTAAGCGCACTTAGCGACATCTATTGTAAAGAAATCAACTTATATGAATCACATTTCAGCGCACCTAGCGACATATATTGTAAAAAAATGCTTTTCTTCGCAATAAAACTGCCACGTGGACGTCCTACATAGAGACTTATTATTATAATACGATAAAAGAAAATATTACTATGTTTCGTCCAATATATTGAAAGTCAACAACCTTTCCAATTTTATTGTGTGTCATGATGTGATCAGCCCACGTGTTTAACCTGACGCGAGTTTAGCAAATTTTACCCATACAAAAAAGGTGTACAATAACGTTAAAGAAGTTTTCACTTCAAAAAAAAAGCAAAGATCGTATGGTCGTGTCGTGATGTTTAAATTCACCTTGCGCGCTCACGCGGAAACAAGCCACCGTCGTTGGCAGATATTCGCTGGTTTATTACCTCCTTTATTGTGGGGATATTTTTCACTGCCTCTGAGATCTAACAGCCTTTCAGAGGATATGGGAATTAACTTCATACATGTAAACCCTATTATGTATGCTTATTCACCATTCAAAGCGTTATAAATTATTAGTGTATATAAATTTCTTTTAATATGTTTTTTTTTTATAGATAGGTCCGACAAATGACTCCACCCCACCTGATGTTAAGTGAAGGTGAAGTCCAGACGCGAAGATAGCTGATACAACAGTTCTACCTGCCACACCAGCCATCTCCACCCTGCCGCCCTGCATGTTGCTTCTTCACGCCTCTTTTAAAGGATCACAGGTTGTAAGAGGGAGGGAACACGTGAGCGGGCAGAGCATTCTATTTACGGATAGTACGACAAAGAAATGAGTCACCAAATTTCTTTGTACGCGTTGGAATTGTAGCCACAGTTAGACGGTGATAACGTAAGCCAGTGCGCGTGGTCCTCTGAAGGAAAGGGGAGTGGAATAAGAGAGAATAACTCCTCAGAATTTGATTTCAGGAGCTTCATAGCGTGTTCAGTCTGTGATTGTGGATGTAACTAGACTTTTATAACGGCTGCCTGGTTTTAGGATGAGTGTGCGAAAATTTGCAATCGTAGGTACTTCGTGCTTTAAAGAGATGGGCTTCTCCAGTCCAGCCAATCTTTACGTGCATGCAGAATTGTAAAATACACGAAATAGTGTTTGGTCATCTATTCCAAGACCAGCCTTGCTTTTAGCAACTTCTTCTTCTTCCTCGTTACTTCCTGACGATTGTAAAAATACAATTGAAAAAAATTAAATCGCACGTTGAATCGAGAGTTCTTTAAGAAATTTGTGAAGAAGCATTTTCGCAGGCCGGCAAGGTGTGGATGGTTGGTAGTTTAGAACTGTCGTACCAGCTATCTTCGCGTTTGGACTTTATCACCACTTAACATCAGGTGGGGTAAAGTCATATGGGTCCCCGCGATACACAGGGAGACCCCTGCCGTGGAGCCCCGGCTAGGCCGGGAGGCTGCTAGGTGCGAAGACGCCGAAGAATCCCTGAACGGGGATCCCGCGGCTTCGCGCTAAGCAGCTTAGAGGGTATTCGCAGGGTTTTTTAGCGTATATTATGCTGTAAAGCGCCCGTAAAAGTAACGGGGTCCTCAGTGGGTAGCCACTGCTGGGGCTTGTAAGGCTTGCGGGAGCCAGGTGTGAGGTCCGTTCGGCGGTGTGCCTCTTAAAGGCGACGGCGTCTGTAAACAGTATTTTTTGCCTGCGTATAAAAAAAGGTGAGGTTAAGTCATTTGCCTACATGACTTAAAAAAATCCCGAAATTGGCAGGATAACTCTATCGTCTCACCAACAATTAACTTTCCCGAAATAGAGAAAACTGTTTGAGTTTACTTTTGAAATTTTCACTTAGCAATGATCTCTGTTGAACAAATTTTCGATCGGTCCCGACATCTCGCAATCCTCGTTAATTAAGTCCATTTGGGCGGGGGTCGGTCGAGTAATGCCCTCTGAGTGTGACGATTAAAACGTAGTTGCACTCGACCGTGAACAAATATCGGCGATCCATTTGCGAGGGTCGATGACCACCTGTGGGTACAAACATGAACTTTACTCCTCAAATATTTAAGTAACTTTAACTTAATGTTTAAGTACTAAGTTGTAAAATTTACATAGTTATTTTCTGTTTTATCATAAAGAAAAGAAAGGTTTCAAAATAATAATAAATAAATAAATATTTCCAACACTCACACCAATTAGCCTAGCCTCAAAGTAAGCACTATAAGGCTTGTGTTAAGGGATGCTAGGGTAACGAATAGAATACGTATACTGTACATATCGTCGTTGCGACTTCAAGACCTCCTATGTGTCATTTTTGTCGAAATACCTTTTTTATACGGGTTTATTTCAAATTTTGGCGCTACATCGAAAGCAAGAACTCTAGTGTGAATAAGTCTTTTCAATTTCTATTTATTTACTTTATTCAATATATCTTAAGTGCTTGCTCAAGTAAAGTTGGCATTTAAAATATCTTATGTGTAAAAGCGTTAGATAGGAAAAAAATGTTAATGGTCAAATTTTCAAACTAACTAACCAATAGAAGCACTGGAATGAGAGGGATGCATAGGTCGCGTGATTATTTTCCGATTGTAGGTGTAAGATGGGGGTAGAAATATAAAAATTACGTTAGCTTCGACGGGTTCTCACTCTGTGGTTATAACAGTCGATGTGCAAAGTGTATTGCTTGCTCCAAAGCTATTGGCAAGTGCCCTGTTCTATAAATTGAAGTTACAATGTCATAATTTCACTGTTTATGATGTTTTGTCTAAAAATGTATCAATTTACTGCGGGCACAAAGCAGACGGTAATGTAACTGCTAATGAATTTACATCTTGCTTAATAGACCATTGTCAAAATTTACCAACTACGATTGAGTGTATTATTATTTTTATGTTTGTAGAACAGAAACCGAATTACGTCGACTGCCCTAAGTTATTTGGCACAACAAAGGCAATTGAATATCGAACAACTCTATTTAGAGAAAGGGCATCAATGATCTGCTCCTTACTCCCGGTATCTTTGGGTATGCAGACGACAGCACAGTCTCGGAGAGATACCTGCCTGATGTGAAGTCTGATGCAGACGTCCGATCTTTAAGGGAGGCGATGGTGGAGGGAGTGACTGCAACCCTGGAAGCTGTTTCCCACTGGGGTGAAGCCAACTTGGTTGGAATCAATCCCTCTAAAACACAGGCCTGTCTCTTCTCGGCGAAACGGAGTCCATTCCATCTGACTCCGACTTTCCGAAATGTGTCGGTTACAGACCATCTCGAGCTCTTAGGTCTGGACATCTCATTCAGCCTCAATTTCGGTCGCTACATCGAGTCCATTGCTAAAACCGCTGCCAATAAACTTGGAATACTTTCTAAGGTCAGGCGATATTTTACATCTAAGCAGCTCCTTAACCTTTACCGAGCCCAAGTTCGCTCCTGCTTGGAGTACTGTTGTCACCTTTGGAATTCATCTGCTCGGTATCAGCTGGATGCACTGGACTCGGTGGAATACCATGCAAAGAGACTCATAGGCAATGACGCTCTCGTTGAGGCTAATCTCCAGAGCCTTGACCACCGAAAACGTGTAGCTTGCCTTTCGGTGTTTTATCGGTTACATTTCGGAGAGTATGCGGAGGTACTACACAATTTGATTCCCCCTTCCCCTTTCCACCACCGGACGACCAGGCGCGGCGAGGGCTTTCACCCTTATGTTGTCCAAGTTCCTCCCATTCGCACGAAGCGATTTACTTCCGCTTTCATTATGCGAACGGCTAGGGAGTGGAACTCCTTACCGAGGTCTGTTTTCCCGGACCAATATAATCTGGACATCTTCAAAGCCAGAGTGAACAGGCATCTTCTAGGCAGGCGTATACCATCCTAGGCCTCATCATCGCTTTCCATCAGGTGAGATTTTGGTCAACGCCTTTCCTATTAAACATAAAAAAGGGCACACCATGATGGAGGTGAACAGTGTTCACTCCACTATTGAGCAATACATAAAACCACTATTATATACTATTGTAATTGCAATGATAAATTTTAAAAACAAATAACTTGTATAATTAAATGTCATGTGTTTTGAATCTCAATCCCTTTTACATACTTATATTCTCTAATGTGATACAAAACGCGCAACCAAAACCTCTTATGTGTCACATTGAATTGTTTTTTATTTTTTTACTACAATTTCGATTACTATTTAAAATGACATGAGTAAAATAAAAATCATAAAACCCTCTAGTTATTACTTGTATTTTTTGTTATATTTAGTTTCCTTATATTTTTTTCAGTAGACAGTTTTTATTGAATATCTCGCAATGAAGAATTTTACACATGGGAGGTCTTAAAGTCGCAACGACGATATATAAGTATATTTATATAGATATACATATTAAACATCCATGACTGGAGTAAAAATACTCGTATTCATCACACAAACATCTGCCCCCAACGAGATTCGAACCCGGAACCTCGAAACCATGAAACCCGGCGTGCAAACCACTCGGCTACGGAGGTTGTCAAAAGGTTTAGGTTGAGGCAACGTAAATTAAGCAGTCCGAATAGGTGATAAAAAAAATTGTATCATGAGTCTCTCCGTGCATCGAAACACCACACTTTAAGCCATTTTCCGGCTACTTATATCTTTAGCATTCGTTAGCGTCGTGCATTATAAGCCAAAGTCGTCACTAGGTGATTCTATGCATAGGAAAAGTATGGTTGCCCCATCAGTGGGGACATTAATTAAGCTGAAGATAATATACCTCTAATTAATATTTTATTTTTATTAATGTGACCTGCTGATGCGTAGGAACTAGTTCAGTAAGTCAGCATGTTTCTTGAATAAGTAAATAAAATTGTGACCAGGAAATGGTCAATAGTCGCCGTATACCCTTTTCTGTCGTTCCTACATAATAATTATCGTTTTATTTTTATTATTTTTTTATAATTTTGTGCACAATAAACTTTTGTATTCTTTCCAACGCGTGTAATGCGCGTAGCACTCTTAGCGGTGACCCGTAGACGATACGAAGATCGTAACGTCGTTGCTTGTGATGTCACGATCTATGCGGAACATCATTACATAAGTCAAGAAGGCACAATGACAAAGCTGTAAATACAAGACAATTGCGCGTGTGTGGGTGATTAGGTAATCCGACAGAGAACCAGAGTTATCGACATAGCCCACGGGATTAGTAAGCTGAAGTGGCAGTGGGCTGGCCATATTTGCCGAAGAACCGATAACCGTTGGGGTAGAAGAGTTCTGGAGTGGAGACCGCGTCTAGGCAAACGTAGTGTAGGACGTCCTTAGGCACGATGGAGTGACGATTTGCGCAAGGTGGCTGGCAGGAGCTGGATGCGAGTAGCCCAAAATAGATCTGAGTGGCGTGCAATTGGAGAGGCCTATGTCCAGCAGTGGACTAGGATAGGCTGTTGATGATTGATGATTGTGTGTGGGTGAGCACTGGCCCCTGTCGCGTATGCAGAGAATCGTTACTATTGGCGGCGATAGGCCGCTGGTGCTAACTCACACAAGCGCACTGCATGAAGTTTTGCCTATGTGCGTTCTTCACTCAAGTAATATCATCTTATACATAGTACCTTTCTAAAAAGGTAGTAACAGTTGGCGAAGGGAAGTAAGATGAATTGCTTAGATCTTCATTGCCACTTTCGCCTCCATTAAATTCCTAATTTTTATGCTCAGGGTAGGTAAATGTTAAAAAATAACTTATTTTTTTTCCCGGTGGTCCTGATTCGTACGTTCTTTTAATTTTTGAAGTGAAAACTTCTTTAGCGGCGTTGTTATCTTTTTTTTGTATGGGTAAAAAATATTAAACTCGCGTCAGGTTAAACACGTGGGCTGATCGCATCATGACACACAATAAAATTGGAAAGTTTGTTGACTTTCAATATATTGGACGAAACATAGTAATATTTTATTTTATCGTATTATAATAATAAGTTTCTATCTAGGACGTCCACGTGGCAGATTTATTGCGAAGAAAATGCATTTTTTACAATAGATGTCGCTAGGTGCGCTTAAACGTGATTCATGTAAGTTGATTTTTCTGAGAGATAAACTTTTTTAATGTAATATAAATTGTCATGTTTTTGTACGATAGCGTAATAAATAAATATTGTATTCTACCACATACATGATAGTACTTTTATATTGATAATTAAAGCAATTCGTGCAAAATTATTCCCTAACCATTCTAAAATATTTAAAAATGCACAAAGTTAATATTTAAGTTTTCAATTCTGCCGGCACTCCCGGAGTGCAACCCGTCGTTTTTTACTTATGAGCAATAAGTTATGAAAGTCATAGAAATTATGTTACAGATGTCATTTTTTTTATTGCGTTTGCAAATTAGCATTATGATTTTTTTAATAACAATAAAATTCAACAAAGCGTTTTAATTTGATTGACGTCTCTGAGTGCCCCGGTTAGTGACAGTGAATCTTGCAAAATTACACAATTCGCCCTGGAGTGACACACGGCTGTCTCTCATTATTACACATAAGTAATTGTTCTAAGCGCGACACGGGGCGGTGACAACCCTGACACTGAGCACTGGCGGGGCGAGAGGGGGGGGGAGGGGGGCGGGGACTCCCATTAATTAATCATCTAATAAATGTGTGACGTCATAACGCGTCATAACATGAAACTTCTCCTTTGTACGAAAATCAATTTATGATTTTCTTTTATTAGCTTGGGAGCATTGTTCTAAATTTTTCAACGTTTATTTGGATCAATAGAAACCTCTTCGTAAGCTTTACTTTAACAATGTATACTAATATTATATAGCGGTAGAGTTTGTTTGTTTGTTGGTTGAATGCGCTAATCTCAGGAACTACTGGTCCGATTAGAATTAAATTCTTTACTTAAATATAGGCAGGTATCTGTGAAACCAATACAGCTGACCATAAACAGATGTAGAGTCTGTGCGGGAAAAGAATGGGCTTGGCGAAAAACGGAACTAACATTATGATTTTTATTTGGCAATCAAACCCAGTAATCTGTAAAACGTCAAAGGATTTGTTTGTTGTTGTGATTTCTTGTGGTTTTTTGTATTTAATCCTGTCTAAAAGGGGTAAAACCTTACAAATACGGTAGAAAAGCACTACAGCGCCCTCCAATGTAAATCCCATTCTCTTTCCGCACAGACTCTATAAGTTTTATCAAGATTTTGAGTTTGAGTTATTACGAAAGAAGAGTTTGAGTTTGAGTTATTACGAATACTTTGTCGAAGTATTCGTAATAACTCAAAATCAAACTTTATTTAGATAAATCATTAATTCCCATCAGTACAGCATACAAATTCAAGTAAAAAAAATGGGTGCGTGTACTTATGTAGGCGCGTGAGAAGTTATCCTTCTTTGGCATCGTTTAATATTAGTTTTTAATTGCATGCAAATAATTAATAACAATAAATTAATAAAAAGGCTGGAAAAGGACACAGTCAATAAAGTTCAGTTTTAATTTGAAAAAATAAATAAATAATCAAAATATTCAATTAAAATCGCTACTGAATATAATTTATTAGAACATATGTGATTTGCACTTGTATGAAACTCAAACACGTATTCTGAATATACAAACTAGAAACATGTGGATAAATATTATAAATATGAATACCTCTAACTGTTACTTCATTACAAAAAATAAAGATGTGGTTTTTGGTTCTACTACACCAATGGTCAAGAGATGGCGCTGTAGTCTCCTGAATCGCGCTTTGGTTCCGTTGTTCCAGATTAATAAATACTTTTGATAGGCCTTCACAATGCAGTCGTTAGCACCCACAAAATAAAGATTCTATTTCTATTTTGTTGGTAGATTTTCTTAATGTGCGGTAAACACAAAAGTAACAGCATGAAGTTGGTCGCTAAAGCGACCAACTTCATGCTGTTAAAATTTTGTGTTACAGTGATGCGCGCGCATCTTAAAATTTCACTCTCATCATTTTTTCATAACGCGCCTAAAGAAGTATAACTTCAAAAATCTTTATTTGCAAACTAAGTGTTACATACGATTCTTAAACATGATACATAGCATCTTATGACTCAGTAACCTTGTTCAGGTATAAAAAATAATAGATAATTAAACATTTATTATTATGAAGTTATAGAATTAAGATATATTTATTAATCATTTAAACATATTTTAACAAAAAAAAACGACGGCTTGCACTCCGGGAGTACCGACAGAAGTGAAAACTTGAATATTAACGTTGTGCATTTTTGATATTTTGGAATGGTTAGGAAATAAATTTGCACGAATTGCTTTAATTATCAGTATAAAATAACTATCATGTATGTGGTAGAATACAATATTTATTTATTGCGCTATCGCACACAAATATGACAATTTATATTACATTAAAAAAGTTTATCTCTCAGAAAAATCAACTTACATGAATCACGTTTAAGCGCACTTAGCGACATCTATTGTAAAGAAATCAACTTACATGAATCACATTTAAGCGCACCTAGCGACATCTACTGTAAAAAAATGCATTTACTTCGCAATAAAGCTGCCACGTGGACGTTCTAGATAGAGACTTATTATCATAATACGATAAAATAAAATGTTACTATGTTTCGTCCAATAAATTGAAAGTAAACAACCTTTCCAATTTTATTGTGTGTTATGATGCGATCAGCCCACGTGTTTAACCTGACGCATGTTTATCATTTTTTACCCATAGAAAAAAAGTGTATAACGTCGCTAAAGAAGTTTTCAATCAAAAAATCCAAATTAATTAAATATGTTAAAGTATTCTATGACTACTTCAACAAAGTAATAAAACGGAAATAGTTACGATGTAATTATTACGTCTTAACCAGTTCCCGTGTGAATTAGCATATTTATTTTATAAATATTAAATAAATATTTCCAACACCCACACCAATTAGCCTAGCCCCAAAGTAAGCACTATAAGGCTTGTGTTATGGGATACTAGGGTAACGGATAGAATACATATACTGTACATATATAAGTATATTTATATAGAAAATACATATTAAACATCCATGACTGGAGTACAAATGCTCGTATTCATCACATAAACATCTGCCCCCACCGGGATTTGAACCCAGGACCTCTCGAGTCGGCGACACCATGAAACCCGGCGTACAAACCACTCGGCCACGGAGGTCGTCAGTCAATTTTATATATTTAAACTTTTATGCCGCAATTGCAATAATGGATAAAAGTCGGACTTAACGCTTAAAACCATTCTCATGGCGATACATCGTCTCACCAAAATTTGACCGTGACCTTAGTCCTAACAAAACGCGTGCCCGCAAGCGGTCATCTTTGGTGATTTAGATTTCAATCGAAAATTGAGCAATGGTTGAAGTAGACATATCAACTCAACTCAGAAAGGAATCGTCACCGTATCAAATTGAGCCGTTCAGTTTTCTTAGTATGAAACTCTATACTGCAACGCACACTAATTGGAATTGTAACTTATCTAATCGCCTCACGAAGAAAGAAAGAAAGGAGAAAGAAAGAAAAACATTCATTGACGACATACATTAACAATTACAATAAATACACAACAAACATAAAACAAAAGGTACATCGTCAACTAGGCCCCACCTCAGCATAATGTTGCAACGGCAAAAATGGATTGCCGCTGCATCGCTGATATTCTGGAGGGACCTAATTTGGACATCGACGGACGGAAATACAAGACAATCAATACACAAAACAAAAACAAAAAACAATCTGGACCTCGCATCCCTAAAAAAAACACACACAAGAGGCTGTGTGGGCTCGGCTCTTTGCCTACGAAAATTTGGCTACACCAAAATAAGAGAGAGAAAAAAAAGACAAAACCATAACCTAAGAAATGTTGTTTATGAAGAAACCAAGAAGAAACACGAGTTTGACCCCAGGTTTTTTTTTTTGATTACTCCCAGGCGGGGGAGTGGGTGTGAAATCCTCATGGATACCCTACAGCCGGCTGCAAGGTTATGTTAGACTCCTACTGACTAAAACACCCCTCTCAGGGGATGACGCAGATAAGGAAAGTCCCGAGGCGATTACGTTACGATTATATACGGTTTGTGTTCACCCAGTGATTATCCCTTTCCGAGTTAAAATATCTCTTGAAACAATAATGCGGACTCTGTGGCTCTGTGGCTGTCGTCTGTCTGTACATTCCTCTGTGAACTGGGATAGTCAGCGAACATTCGTTACGGAGACATTTAATCACCGGAGCGGTCACATAGCCACCATTCAATTCACGTGTGCATTCGCTGAACTAACTTTTGTTAGTGGACTTGTGTGTGTAAATGGACGATATGCTCTGACGAAATGACTGGGACTCTGACGACTAGAATTACCATTTATTAATGGCCTGAAAACTAATTTTGGTAACAATGGATTTTGTGAGACTGTCTTTGTGTCTGCGTCGAATACCAACTTTCACCATTTTACACTTTGCACATTTTTGTAAGATATTTGTTTGATATTATTAGTTTAATTGTATTTAAACCTCTTTTCTTACATATTTGTGGTATTGACTATCACAGACAATACAAGAACTATGATAAACGTCAAATGGGTCGCGTCGGTAAAACGGGGGTAAGAATATAAAAGGGGACGTTTGGCATTTTCTGACACACATAGACTAATATTGTATATAGGGTATAGACGGCTAACTCCGTATTTATTGTAATATGAAATAAACAGCGCCATCTATCAACCTCGAATGAAACTAAATTTCTTTTATACATAAGCATAGACCTAATTAATACGTATGTATAGTTAGTACTTCAAGATAAATAATGGGCATTGGAAAACATCGGAAACAATCGTAAAACATTACAAAAACAATTTTATAAAAATAATTTATCTTAAAAACAATACTAGGTACTTAACTAGATTGAATTTAAAAATAAATTACTTTTTTAAAATAGTTTTTGTAATGTTTTACGATTGTTTCCGATGTTTTCCGATGCCCATTATATATCTTGAAGTACTTGTATAGCCTAGTATGAAATGAATTATTAAATTAGCATTACAAAGATCAATCTGGTGTATCTTGTACAAAAAATTACAGTTTCTTATTTAATGTACAATATTGACCAGATTAATTACTGCCAACAGCTGTGGTATTTTAAAATAAAAATCATTTTAATATACAATTCTTTTGACACATGCACGCTGACACATTCGAACTCAGTACACGGAATAAGCGATAACTCTGTCCATTGGGTGTAACAAAGTTAAGAGTGTGAATAAAAGTGTTGCGAATATTAAGGCGCTTGGTTTCATTACCCTCTCTCTGATCGTTTATATTTTATTTCGTAACAAATATTAGGTTATCAGTTTGTGTTCTTTGTTGAAGTCCGATTTAAGTTCGTCGTCTTATGAACGCAAATTCGTGTTTTTTCGTGAGGTGATTAGGAGTGTACTCCGTTATATATACCAGTATACTGGCCAGTGCTAATGCCGTCACGGATCGACGCTATACTAGTTAATTGTTCCAAAATATACAGACCAGTGCACTGGCGTCATAAATCGACGAAATATTAAAAATAGTGCGAATAAAGAAGACTTTTTATTCACGTCATCGAAAAAAAGGGATTCTATTTAAATCTAAAGAAAAGTTTACTAGAAAAAATCCACGCGGACCAGGCAGCGGACGGGACTCGAACCCTTCGCAATCCGGGCGAATGCACTGACCATTATGCTACCACGGCCCTATTCGCCGCGTCGAAGTTTTCCTAGCCGTAAGCTGCAAGGCAGCGCCATCTTATCTTATAATCTATATCTTATCTTATAATCTTTATCATTATCATCATCATTATCAGCCTCTTAATGTCCCCACTGCTGGGGCACAGGCCTTCCCTATGGATTGAATAGGGAGATTGGGCCAAAACCCACCACGCGGACCCAGTGCGGATTGGCGGGTGCTAACGACTGCAGATGCAACCGGGACTAACGGCTAAACGTGCCTTCCAAAGCACGAAGGAACTCGAGATAGAAATTTTTGGTCACCCATCCAATGACCGGCCACTGTGAAAGTTGCTTTACAACGATCGCAGCCGAACGCGCTAACCACCTGCGCCATCGAGCTCCTCAAAAAAAGTATTTCTAACACATTATCGTATATTGATCGTAAAACGCGATTGTGGTCCACACCAAGAAATTGAATTTAATCACAATGTAGTAGATATTTCCTAAAGAAACCTTAGGTTTGATGATGATGGGTTTCGTGTAATAATTATATGTGAGTTCTTACACATAAGACAGGAAATTAAAATAAATTAACTTTGATCTACTAAGAGCTGGTTGTACAAAGTGAATAAATTTAATTAGAGCCTCTTTATATAGGTTCTCTTTTCAAATTAAGTCTAAAAATATATCAGAGCGTTAGTAATAAAGGTTCGATTCAAACTGACCGATAAAAAAAATTTAAACTATCTGTGCCCCGCGGTGTTACCCGCGGCTTATTAGGGATATTTTCAGCAGTAAAACGTAGCCTTCATGTTAAATCAGGGTGCCAGCTAATACACCGAAACCGTGATCAAAACAGCTTTGGTCTGTTTTCCCGGACCAATATAACCTGGATATCTTCAAGGCCAGAGTGAACAGTCATCTTCTAGGCAGGCGTGTACCATCCTAGGCCTCATCATCGCTTTCCATCAGGTGAGATTGTGGTCAAACGCATTGCCTATTTAGCATAAAAAAAAAAGCTTCACTCAAACTTGGTGTTCTGAACAAGGTGCGGCGTTTTTTCACGCCTGATCAACTGTGCCTGTTGTACAAAACGTAGGACCTGCGTGGAATATTGCTGGCACCTCCGGGATGGCTCCGCTAAGTATTTACACGATGCCTTGGATAGGTTACAACGGCGCGCTTGCCCACATCATTGGCGATGAAGAGGTAACTAACAAACTCTATTGCAGCGGACGGGACTCGAACCCGCACCCTCCGCAATCCGGGCGAATGCACTGACCATTATGCTACCACGGCCCTATTCGCCGCGTCGAAATTTTCCTAGCCTTAAGCTGCAAGGCAGCGCCATCTCTTCGCATTGTAGGTAACCCACAATGTCAAATTAATACTTTTTCAAGTATTAAACATTTGAAAGAAGAAAAGGCAATTATAGTTATGTTTTTGAAGTTATACTTCTTTAGGCGCGTTATGAAAAAATGATGAGAGTGAAATTTTAAGGTCGCTTTAGCGACCAACTTCATGCGTTACTTTTGTGTTTACCGCACATTAAGAAAATCTACCAACAAAATAGAAATAGAATCTCTATTTAGTGGGTGCTAACGACTGCATTGTGAAGGCCTATCAAAAGTATTTATTAATCTGGAACAACGGAACCAAAGCGCGATTCAGGAGACTACAGCGCCATCTCTTGACCATTGGTGTAGTAGAACCAAAAACCACATGTTTATTTTTTGTAATAAAGTAACAGTTATAGGTATTCATATTTATAATATCAAAAGTATTTATTAATCTGGAACAACGGAACCAAAGGGCGATTCAGGAGACTACAGCGCCATCTCTTGACCATTGGTGTAGTAGAACCAAAAACCACATCTTTATTTTTTGTAATAAAGTAACAGTTATAGGTATTCATATTTATAATATTTATCCACATGTTTCTAGTTTGTATATTCGGAATACGTGTTTGAGTTTCATACAAGTGCAAATCACATATGTTCAGTAGCGATTTTAATTGAATATTTTGTATTTATTTTTTCAAATTAAAACTGAACTTTATTGACTGTGTCCTTTTCCAGACTTTTTATTAATTTATTGTAATTAATTATTTGCATGCAATTAAAAACTAATTTTAAACGATGCCAAAGAAGGATAACTTCTCACGCGCCTACATAAGTACACGCACCCATTTTTTATTTATTTTTAAGCATTTAACTGCTAGATGTTTAAATCTAAAGAAAAGTTTACTAGAAAAAAAAATAGGGCCATGGTAGCATAATGGTCAGTGCATTTGCCCGGATTGCGAAGGGTGCGGGTTCGAGTCCCGTCCGCTGCCTGGTCCGCGTGGATTCTTTTTTCTAGTAATTTTTTCTTTAGATTTAAACATCTAGCAGTTAAATGCTTAAAAATAAATAAAAACAAAACTCTATTCTCTTAGGTTACGCCGTAATGTGGCATCATTAAGCGCATTCTACTGACTATACCACAGCGAGTGTTCTGAGGAGTCATTCTCCTTTATACCTCCATCACCTTTTCTTCAGAAGACCACGCACGCTGGCCTACGTTGTCATCGACTTACTGTGGCCACTATTCCTACACGAACAAAGAAATTTGGTGACTCATTTCTTTGTCGTACTATTCGCAAGTGGAATTCTTTGCCCGCGCACGTGTTACCCCCTTCCTACAATCTTGGGTCCTTTAAGAGACGCGTGAAGAAGCATTTCTGTAGGCCGGCAAGGTGAGGATGATTGGTGTGGCATTTTATAACTGCTGTACCAGTAACCTTCGCCTCTGGACTACATCACCACTTAACATCTTGCCGACCTGGTTATAAAAAAAAAAGATTTACTAGAAAAAACCACTAGCTCCGGATGTCATGTATACATCAGCTTCGTATTGAACGCATTCAGAAACGCTTTACTAGACATCTCACAGTCAGTAGTAGGCTGAATACAAAATCTACCAACTACAGCCAGACTTCAGTATTTTAATATGGACAGTCTACTCACTAGGAGAAATATTTAGGATATCACATTTTTATTTAAAGTTGTCAGAAATGTAGTTGATTGCCCACAATTTCTCAGTAAGATAAATATTAGAGTTCCCCGTAAACCACCACGCTATCCTGTACCAACATTCAGCAAACCAATCGCTCGCGCAAATATATTAAACACACTCTGCATCATATCGCTTGCCCGAAGCTTACAACAAACTAAGTGAGAGTGTTGATATCTTCCATGACTCTTTTCTACGATTCAGGACTAAAGTTTCAGAGTTATTGAAGTTATACTTCTTTAGGCGCGTTATGAAAAAATGATGAGAGTGAAATTTTAAGATGCGCGCGCATCACTGTAACCCAAAAAATTAACAGTATGCTGTTACTTTTTTGTTTACCGCTCATTAAGAAAATCTACCAACAAAATATAAATAGAATCTCTATTTTGTGGGTGCTAACGACTGCATTGTGAAGGCCTATCAAAAGTATTTATTAATCTGGAACAACGGAACCAAAGCGCGATTCAGGAGACTACAGCGCCATCTCTTGACCATTGGTGTAGTAGAACCAAAAACCACATCTTTATTTTTTGTAATAAAGTAACAGTTATAGGTATTCATATTTATAATATTTATCCACATGTTTCTAGTTTGTATATTCGGATTACGTGTTTGAGTTTCATACAAGTGCAAATCACATATGTTCTAATAAATTATATTCAGTAGGGATTTTAATTGAATATTTTGATTTTTTATTTATTTTTTTAAATTAAAACTGAACTTTATTGACTGTGTCCTTTTCCAGACTTTTTATTAATTTATTGTAATTAATTATTTGCATGCAATTAAAAACTAATTTTAAACGATGCCAAAGAAGGATAACTTCTCACGCGCCTACATAAGTACACGCACCCATTTTTTTAAGAGATGCGTAGGCAAACTTTATTTTTATTTTTGTCGTTAAATTTGTTATATTGTGTAATTATATATATTCGTTTTCTATTGTCTATAGTTTCAAAGCCACTAATAGTTCATAAACTTCATTATTTACATGTGGTTTCAGTTTGTGTTTCTGTTTGTTTATTTAATTAAAATTCGGTCCGTCCGTACTGTCTCTTAAGCATGATGTGGCTACCTTCAATAGAATTTTGCATTTTGTATGTATCACTATAATGTTTAAAAAAATAAAAGTTAGTGTAACTTTCCCTGGTGGTCCTAATAAATAAATAAATAAATAAATAAATAAATAAATAAATAAAATGTCTAGCTGAATACAAATTAGGTACCTCGCGCACCAGCAGGTACATTTGCACACCGTGACAATCAACAGTATCGATAGAAGATATTATTATGGAACCACAAACCAATTAGTGACATGCAAACAATACTGCGTCGGGTACTTTATTAGAAGCTGGAACAAAACCGCGGAACATAACGCTTCGCCCGCGGAACACTCCAACAAAAACGTTAATGGAGAACAAAACGGCTCAATATCCCGACGAGTAACAAGATACGTTGTTTACTTATTGATAGACAGACAACAGTACACAATACCATTGTTTCGTTACAACCGAAATCAATAGCTAGGAATTGATAGAGGAGTAATTTTTGTTAATTTACTTTATAGACTCAATCTAAAAGGTATTGTGTGCGATAATGTACGCCGAGACCTGACCACTAATAGTAAGGCTTGTCCACCAAATTAAGGTCTCCCAGCGAGCTATAGAAAGAGCTATTCTCGGGATTTCTCTAAGGGATCGAATCTGGTACGAAGTAATTCACCAGAGAATCTACTACTGACAGAACTCAAGGAGTCGGCAAGCTGAAATAACAGTGAGCTGGTCATATATGCCGTAGAATTGATGGCCGCTGGAATGGGATGGCTGATAGACGAGTCCTGGAGTGGAGACCGCGAATCGACAAACGTAGTGTGGGGCGTCCCGCAACTAGATGGAGCGACGATATCCGAAAAGCCTGGATCAGGAGAGCTGAAGACTGTCCTCAATGGCGTACCAGGGGAGAAGCCTGTGTCCAGGAGTGGACTGATGCGGTCTGATGATGATATGTGATACGCATGTTGGCATGGTCTTTATTAGGTACCTTTAGATATTTTTTTTGTGCGTAAAGAATTATGATCATAAAATTACGACTATTTTTTGAAGTTATACTTCTTTAGGCGCGTTATGAAAAAATGATGAGAGTGAAATTTTTAGATGCGCGCGCATCACTGTAACCCAAAAGTAACAGCATGAAGTTGGCCGCGGGCGCGTTATGAAAAAATCATGTGAGTGAAATTTCGAGATGCGCGCGCATCACTGTAACACAATAGTAACACCATGAAGTTGTCCGCGGGCGCGTTATGAATGTTAGTGTCTAATAATGGTGGATTATTAACCACTTAGTGGTGGAAAGGTACTTTGAACGATCCACGGAGCTCCATAAGATGATCGCGTTGTCAAAAACAATGTTGGCACGCTCGTCGCCTCTGATAACTGTTTTCATATTTATAATATTTATCCACATGTTTCTAGTTTCTATATAAACACAACGTGTTTTAGTTACTTACAAGTGCTAATTACATATGGACTAATAACTTAAATTCAGTAGTGATTTTAATTGAATATTTTGAATATTTATTTAATTTTTCAAATTAAAACTGAACTTAATTGACTGTGTTAACTATCCTTTTCTAGTTCTTTTATTATTTTATTGTAATTATTAATTATTTGCATGCAATTAAAAAATATTTTTAATGATGCTAAAGAAGTATAACTTCTCACGCGCTTACATAAGTTACACGCATCCATTTTTTGTTATTTTTTATAACTTCATCTTTGATTTGAAAACCAACAAGCTATTATAACAAATATTTTTTTACGAAGTAATGCTAGTTCAATAAACAAAAGTACTAACATTACTTTAATTACTTCGTAATGTTAGTACGTTTGCATATTAATAAGGTCGATAAGGTCGAACTAGATAAGGTCTTAGGTCTAGTCTAGTACTCTCTTTAATAGTTCCGTAACTAACACACGAGTTAAGAAACGACACAGTGACAAAGCCCGTAAAGAGTGGGTGTTTGCCTGCGAATGGAGAAAAAAAAACCACTTTCGTCATGGTCTGTTATCCTTCCTTCGGGATTTACAAGACAAGTTTCGTTATTGAACGCGGCTGAATCTGCAGCTGGCAAAATTATTTGATATTCCTGCGGTATTCTACTCAAAAATTGAGGAGCTCGATGGCGCAAGTAGTTATCGCGTTCGGCTGCGATCGTTAAAGCTAGGCAACAAATTTACTATCTCGAGCTCCTCCGTGCTTCGGAAGGTGGAACCAACTGGTCCCGGCTGCATCTGCAGTCCTTAGCACGCACCAATCCGCACTGGGCCCGCGTGGTGGGTCAAGGCCCAATCTCCCGATTCCATCCATAGGGAAGGCCTGTGCCCCAACAGCGGGGACATTAATAGGCTGGTGATGATTCTAGTCAATAAAATTGTTCCCATCTGATTTTGTGCATTACGCATGTCTGTGGCGAGCATTAGTGACACTGGTGTCGATTCTGGCATGATTCTCTAAACTTAAAACTAAATTTAAGATCAGTCTCTCCTTTTCATTCTGTATAGAGAATGACAAAGATAGACTGTTATGAAATTTAAGTTTAGGTTTAAACAATTGTGCCAGAATCGACATCATTATCACAGTATTTAGAGAGGTAGGGCATCACAGATTTTCTGTTCCATTCGGAGCGCCGGTCTAGGGAACTGCTCGTCTATAAAGAATGCTCCTCCATCATACACAAGACCACAGTAAAATAACACTACCTTTGGTGGTGTTCTGTTTCTTTCGGTGATTAAGGTTCTAGGGCGCGTAAGGGTGTTGGATCAGGGTAGGCAACGGTGCGAGTGATATTAATAATAATAAATATGCTTTATTGCACACAACAAAGGATACAAGACATCAACAAATAAAACAGAAAAAAGAGTACAATAGGCGGCCTTATTGCTAAACAGCAATCTCTAGGCAGGCCAAGCAACCTATAGTGGAAGAGGAATAATAATATAGATAAATATAGGTGCAGGAGTAGAAATACAGGAGATAATTCTTACATAAATATTCAAGAGAAGCAAAGAAATGGGATGCTAAACGAGTTTAAGAAACGTAAATGAAGTAGCTTTTAACTTGATCGCTAAAGGAATTAAGTGAATGACCTTCTGATTCCTTCAGGGAGAGAATTCCACAGCCGAGCAGCGTGCACAGAAAAGGAATAAGAAATGAAGTCAGAAGAGTGACAGGGAATTTTAAGAAGGTTAGAAGAGGATCGCAGCGAGAGCTGAGAAGAAGAGGATAGAAAAGAGAAACACTGCTTAAGATAAGGCGGAAACGATGGCAGGAAAAGTATAGAATAGAGGATTGTGAGAGTGTGTAAATCCCTGCGCCGGCGAAAAGGGAGCCAATTGAGTTTACTGCGGAAGTGAGACACGTGGTCGAATTTATATTATTTTTGTATCGCAAGTGTCTACAGGCTACGGTGGCTGCTTACCATCGGGGAGACTAAATCGACCTATGCATAGAATAAAGTTACATATGAAAATGTTATCAAATTACTTTTATTATACTTTTAGGCGAAACGGACGCATATGTTTTACTGGTAAAAACATTTATTCTAAAACTTATATAACTTCGAAGATAGCAACTGAATAAAGGTACATGTGATTTTTGTTTCCGAAGAATATAGAGCCAAGAGCACAAGAACCTTTTGGATAGGCAAGAAAGTAGCCAGCACGGCTTCAATTTTGTTACAAACTGAGACTTTTTACTAAATTTTGGATTCTATTTTTCTTATTTGCCATATTATCATAATTTGACGGGACAGGACATATAAATTTTGTATCACAAAGTTATATCTTCACATAATATTGACACGTTTCCCAAACATAAGGTCTGATATGCATATTGCATATCAGACCTTATGCTTGGTGCTTATATATATATAACATAAAGATGTCCGTAGTAAATTGTCACATAATCACATAAGATACGCTTAAATAACAGAATAGGAGCCGTAAATGTAGTTTTTTTATATAATATTACAAATAAAGGTGTCATAATATGCTTCTCAATGATTTATATGATTGGTAAAAAAAATGCTAGAAAAATACCAAAACAAGTTAAAGCAAATTTTACATACTACAAACTTCAAATCGCTCTACTGTAAAGTAGGGATTATGCAGAAGTAGCTTTATTCTATGGATAGGTTGAAATGCTTGTCTACCACCCTTTTAAGACAGTAAAGCATTGACAGGCTGATTTTATTTGTTCCCAGGTGTGGACGAGCCGGGAGCCTCGCAGCCACTCCCGGTGAGAAGCTAATGGAGTTGCTCCGGCCAAGCGCGGGCACACCTCGGAGGCACTCCACCGCCGCCTGCGTGCCGCAGCCTCCGCGACCCTCGGGCTTCGTCTACTGTCCTTCAGACGCACTGCCTTACTGCCCGCCGTCTAGGATTGCACCACCCAGGCCGGTGCTCAAGGTATGATTTTTCTTTCTTTAATTCCATTTTGGAGTTTACACCTTAAGAATCGATTTGCATATATAAGGGGCCCGGTATGAGAAAAATGTGAGAAGTAAAATCTATCGATGAATGGCCTCGTCACGTTTTTGGTGCGCATCCTATGTCGCGCAACTTTGACAAACAAAGATGACGGATTGACATTAAACGTCCATGTGTCTTATTTTAGTTACCATAAACCACTTGTCACTGTAATTAATAATGCAGACAATGTTGATTTAATTAATATTTAAAAAAATGATAATAGTCTGATAATAATAATTACATAATTTATCAACATTCCTAATGATATATTTATGCACATCTAAAATTGACTATTGTAAAAAGTTTAATGTAAAATATTTCGTCGATTAGTTATATATTATGTATATTATTTTCATTAATTTGTTAATTTACCCTTTCATGCAGTATCAATCTTTTTTAAGTTAAATAAACTCTTTTTGCGTCTGGTTAGACTATCGAACTTAAGGAGTAAACTCCAGTCGTGCGTCGGAGCTGACTCACACATTTTTTTTAATCTAGTCAGTAACATCCACAGTGTTTCATATGGAACCCTCAATAGTAATCATGGTGCACTTTTTTTGACATCAATTAATAGGTTGATCGAATCTGCCCTCTATTTCAAAAGTGCTTGGTTCAAACTTTGTCTGGTAACTGATAAAGGACTTCGTTTTTAACCCTTGTCATGGTCATGTAGCTTTGAAATAATATTATATTTGTTAACTAAGCATAACTTTGTATATCCAAAATACTAGATAAGCTGTCTGAAAAAAATACCGGCGTTTGGAAATCTTTATATATATAATTCTTCTGTGAGTGTGTATGTCACTGAACTTCTCTTAAACGACTGGACCGATTTTGATGAAATTTTTTGTGTGTGTTCAAGGGGAAAGCTGTCTGAAAAAAATACCGGCGTTTGGAAATCTTTATATATATAATTCTTCTGTGAGTGTGTATGTCACTGAACTTCTCTTAAACGACTGGACCGATTTTGATGAAATTTTTTGTGTGTGTTCAAAGGGATCTGAGAATGGTTTAGATTCACAATTTTGTCCGACTGGACCGATTTTGATGAAATTTTTTGTGTGTGTTCAAGGGGATCGTTACATATTGTCATAACATTTGAATAATAATTTTCATCAAAATGGTTCAGAATGTTTTAGCTTATTAAAAAAAGTTTGAAATTTTCAAATTAAAGACGTGTAGACAGGACAACGTCTGTCGGGTCCGCTAGTCTAATATATAAAATTCACGTGTCGCGGTGTTTGTGGTTAAACTCCTCCGAAACGGCTTTCCCGATTCTCATGAAATTTTGTGTGCATATTGGGTAGGTCTGAGAATCGGACAACATCTATTTTTCATCCCCCTAAATGTTAAGGGTAATCCACACCTAAACTTTTTTTCAATTTTAATTTATTTTTTTATTTTTTTTATGATACATTAAACAAAAATACATACAATCCTAAATTTTCACCCTTCTACCACCAACCCTTATTTTTATGGCGGTACGAAGTTCGCTGGGTCAGCTAGTAATTTAATATTATTGTTTGTTACAGCTGCAACCACCGCCACAGATCCAAGTGCCACCGCCACAACCCCAACCGCCGCCGGTACCGCAGCGTACAGCCCCCGTGACTCCCGCGCCGCTCCCCGTCCCACCGCCCGCACCACCACGCCGCTCCTCCCCGCAACCTCCCCGACGGGTCCCGCCACCAACACCCCCGCGACCGCCGGTGGCCACCAGCCCCGCGTCCACGGCCACAGATCCCAACGGCAACCGCCGAACTGTCGTACCCATCCCCCCTCAGCCTAGACTAGATTGCAACAGAAACCCTCAACCTCCCGTCCCGCGGAGACCACCACAAAAAATGCCTGACACGCCGTACACACCTCCGCCGAGCCAGACTATCAAACGCTCTCCCAGCTCTGGCTCAAACATAAGCGTGCGACAAGACTCCAACGTGTCATCGGACTCATTCAGCCAGACATCCTCGCCGTCGTACACGACGAAAACGATGGAGGCTCCTCTACTGCCACATCAGCACGTGAACAAGAGTCTTAACGCGAAGATCGCAAGAGGTTTGCTCCTCAAGGAGCAGCAAGAAAAGGAGGCTGGCAATTCCTCCATCACGAAGAGTATGTCGACACCGGCTTCTCTGCAAACCATCGTTCGATTCCAGAACGGGAGCAACATGTCTCTACATCATCGGGTGAGTTTCATCAAAACTATGCAACTCAATACATTTATTTGTAGATTGTTGTCCGCTTTGATTTTCGCAGACTTATTTTTCATGTGGGCCCAATAAATAATCAAAATTGTGTACTCGAGCCACCCCTAGCACCGAACATAACAATTTGGCAAAAATCTCAAAAAAATACGAAATCTTGTTTTTCATTCGGTCGCCGTTTGAAGAAGGTAAATATTATTAAGAAAAAAATATAATAGGTCAATAAATTGTCGACTGAAAGTACGGGGTAGTATCTCGAGGCTCGAGATCACAAACGTGGATTGTTCATTGCACTACTCCATCATAAACAAATTTGCAATAAAACAGAGCTACAAACTATCCCGTACTTTCAGGCGAAAATTTTCACCGGACTATTGTGTTCCGAATGTTTTACGATCACTTACGTAACCAATGTGAGTGGCAAGTTTGACATCCGATAGCTGAATTACTATCATCGATATTGTAATCCGATCCACGTGGACCCGTTTATGGCGAATCAATTTTCACCAAAGTGGCTTGTTTTATTATACGTTTTCATAGGGGTAAAAACAAATAAAAGCAATTGTATGTCTGATGAAAGGCTCATTGTAATTGCGTCGTATTTCTAGCCATATTCAGTACCTACTCACCAACCATCGTTATGACAAAATGAACATCGAAAAAAAAACAGCGAATACAATAAAACATCTGTGTAATATATAAAATAAAAAAAATGTCCTTAATAATAGATCCCGTATTTTTTCTTTAATAAATATAGAAAAGAGAGTATAAAATGAAGTATACCAAAAGACTAAATTAGTAGAAATTGCTTTAAATGCTAAAGTTTTTGGGACAATAATTTGAATTAAATGACAAAATGCAAATTCAGCATTACCTATCGATACTACAAAATGACAGATTCTGAATTATGGATGAAACGCAAGTCAAGCGACATAAATCTCAAAGATAGTTGAGTAAATTCGACAGCTTTGGATAACTTGACCTATGCCTGTCTTGCCCGAATGAATATTAAACGACTTAGGCTTAGTTTTGGGTGACATTTTAATTAAAACAATTTTCGTTATAATAATGTCATCATCAGCCTATTAATGTCCCCACTGCCGGGGCACAGGCTTCCCTATGGATGGAATAGGGAGATTGGGCCATGACCCACCACGCGGGCCCTGTGCGGGTTGGTGGGTGCTAACGACTGCAGATGCAGCCGGGACCAACGGCTTAACGTGCCTTCCGAAACACGGAGGAGCTCGAGATAGTAAATTATGGTCACCCATCCAATGACCGACCACTGCGAAAGTTGCTTAAATTCAACGATCGCTGCGGAACGCGCTAACCACTTGCGCCATCGAGCTCCTCAATTCGTTATAATAATGCTTGCGCAATATTCTGGTACACTTTTTAATTCTTGATAATTACTACTATTTTATTGCGGGGAAATGCTGCCGACATTCAAACTATTTTTGTGCTGCAGAAGAGAGCTAGTCGATCAATTTATAATCTTAAAATTAAAGATTCCTTAAGAGATAGGTTAAAAGAATTTGGTATAATGACGGTCGCATCACAATACATATACGAAAATGTATTACTTGTAAGAAAAAATATTAATTTGTTTCTTAAAAACAGTGATGTTCTAAGTGTGTGAACAAAATACAAGAAACAAAAATAAACTAACTTTACCTGCTACTAGACTTCACAAAATCAATAATTCATATAAAAGGTCTTTGTGTTCGCTTATACAATAAAGTCCCAAGTAATATCCAAGAGTTAACCATAAATAAATTCAAAGATAGTATAAAAAAAACACTTATTAAAAAATCTTATTACAAAGTGTCTGTTAAATTACAGACAAAAATGCTTGGGTTTGAACTGTTAATTCATATAAAAGGTCTTTGTGTTCGCTTATACAATAAAGTCCCAAGTAATATCCAAGAGTTAACCATAAATAAATTCAAAGATAGTATAAAAAAAACACTTATTAAAAAATCTTATTACAAAGTGTCTGTTATATTACAGACAAAAATGCTTGGGTTTGAACTGTTCCAATCATACCAATAGGTTTTCTATATTGACGTTGTAACAACATGATGATTTGTAAATGTTGTTACATTATACTTTTAATGTTGTGGAGTTTTTTTCGCTCGTTTTTCACCGCAGCTAAAAAATATGTCCAATAACGAGTGGTTTGGAAAAAAAATGTTTGGACGATTCAAAAGTGTTGTACTATACATCCAATTTGAATAAAAATATATTGATTTCTGATTTCCTAAATGTGTTTTTAATCCAAATATGATGCTCTATCGTTTCATTCTGTATTAGCATGTTACGAAAAATCCTTAATTCATATTATATAATCTGTGCTTACTCGTTCGTCGTGTTAAAGCAATTTCGGAGCATTGTGATAATAAATTTCGCCGTATGCATGTGCGCTTAACGCAGGCTAATGCAAAGAGAAAATTTTATGTCTAGCCACTAGCGTAATGGAATAAATTGTGCAGATAAAACACTGATTTTAATTCCAGGGAATTAAGTTCCTTTTATTAAACTCGGCTCTTCTCACACAACTCAGCATTATTAAATTTTTATTACGCTTTGTATTTTTTTAGAATTCCATGATTTCTTTGGATTGCATTCTATGATTTATGCAAATTGAGATTGCGCGTTTTGACATAAGCGCTTTGTAATATTTGAAAACATGATTATTACCTTAGGTGCAAAGTTATTTTTAACAAAAATAACTAAAATATATAACTCTATATTATCTCTTTAGCTATTAACGGGATTGTTACCATGTACCTTGTTTTTTATGAGTCTCCGATATTTCGGCACTGTTGCAAGCGCCATGATCACATAGTAACTGAAGTAATTGCGGGTAGACGTTATTGGCAGACATATCGGTCTACCCTCTGACGTCGTCTTTTATTGCGTTTGATACCCTTACCACTGGTCGCATTCCCACTATTCACTCGCACTTGTTCCCGACATACAATACTCACAGTATCAGATCGCGGAACGACACTTTTTTGATATTTGCGGTTTTTACACATACGAACAACTGGATTCCAGATTCTTGACAATTTTAAACCATCCTCACGATTGAAATTCTTGTGTTTGGTTATTTCAATCGCTTCCCTGATCTATCTTGATATGTAGTGGCGTTCTGTCGAGATAATTTGTGGATTATGGAGCTCAATCCAGTGATTAGGACCTGAATCGACTAAATGTTCCGCGATGGCTGATTTTTGCGTATCATTATTTCTGACTGCTTTTATGTGTTCTTTCATTCGACACGCTATTGTCCGCTTCGTTTGGCCAATATACGAACTACCACAGCTGCAGTCGATCTTGTATACACCAGGTTTCTCCACCAGGTGTGAAGACAGTATTCAGTGAGTATTTATTAAGTATGTTCGAGATCTTGTCTGTCACTCCTTTGATATATGGCAAAAATAGTGGTTGCCTGTCTACTTTGTATTTCGGGTGTCTTAATTTGTGTTTGGGTGGAAACTTTCCCTTGTATCCATTATTCTGTAAGACCCGCCGTACATGCTCCAACTCTTCGTACAAGTGTTCCTTGTCACACAAGTCATATGCACGGTTCGTTAGTGAAGTGACTACAGAATTTAGATGTTAGGGTGGTTTATATCGGAGATTCATAAAAAACAAGGTACATGGTAACGATCCCGTTAATACTTATAATGTTAGTGACCATGAAAGTTTAAAACAATTTTAAATATAGAGAGCGTATATTTGAGGAAAATGCCGATATTTTTTTATATTACAATATTAAATAGGTTCACGGTCTAATTTACTAATCACAATCATATGAAAATAGTTAGTAATACTTGGTTAATTGATATAATAATTGTTCTGATCGTTTCTTTTAGTCGGATAATGAGAAGTTGGGCAAAATGCCAATGTGTTTAGATTGCGTTTAGGGATTTCAGTATTAGACGTAATTGAACTCTCCGATATTCATTTCAATGAGATTCGATAAATGGTTGCGATCACGCCTACTGAGATTATTTCCCCGAACAAAGGACACACTTAAAGATCCTTTTTTTTTAATAATTTTCTTGATTTCCATTACACCGATTCATTCGAATTCGATAACATCTTAAATTGTTAATGGCTACTCAATGGTGCCTTACTATCGGCTTTAAATATCATCATCATCATCAGCTTATTATGTCCCCACTGCTGGGGCACAGGCCTTCCCTATGGATGGGTTAGGGAGATTGGGCCATGACCCACCACGCTATGCGGGCCCAGTGCGGGTTGGTGGGTGCTAACGACTGCAGATGCAGCCGGGACCAACGGCGTAACGTGCCTTCATAAGTACGGAGGAGCTCGAGATAGTAAATTTTTGGTCACCCATCCAATGACCGACCACTGCGAAAGTTGCTCAACTTCAACGACCGCAACCGAATGCGCTATCCACTGGCACTATCGAGCTCCTCCGCCTGAGTACTTAATGTATCAATGTATAATAATTACCGGATGTAGATACGGCCAGATTAGTGTACTTCAGTTATTTCCATAGTGTAATGTCGTACGGAATTTTATTATGGGCAAATGCCGCCGACATTTAAACTATTTTTGTGTTGCAAAAGGGAGCTATTCGATCAATTTATAATCTGAAAGTTAAAGAATCTTTAAGAGATAAGTTTAAAGAATTTGGAATAATGACGGTAGCATCACAATACATTTATGAAAATTTATAACTTGTAAGAAAAAATTATAATTTGTTTCTTAAAAACAGTGATGTTCACATACTTAATACAAGAAACAGAAAAAAACTAACTTTACCTGCTACTAGGCTTCACAAAATTAATAATTCATTTAAAGGTCTTTGTGTTCGCTTAAACAATAAAGTCCCAAGCAATATCCAAGAGTTAACCATAATTAAATTTAAAGATAGCATAATAAAAGCACTTATTAAAAAAGCTTATGACAAAGTGTCTGATTATATAACAGACAAAAATGCCTGTGTTTGAATTGTTCCAATCATTCTAACAGGTTTTCTATCTCTACATAGTATAAAACAAAGTCGCTTTCTCTGTCCCTATGTCCCTTTGTATGCTTAAATCTTTGGAACTACGCAACGGATTTTGATGCGGTTTTTTTAATAGATAGAGTGATTCAAGAGGAAGGTTTATATGTATAATACAAGCATAATATAGTAGAGAAACACTGATAATTTTAGAGGTTTTTAATATAAGGTCGTAAATAAACACATTTTTTTGCGCTTACATTGCAAACGCTGGCTGAACCCAACGAGATAGATCAAAATAATGTACTACAGTATTGTACACCTTAAAAAGGTCTACAAAAAAGTCCGCGCTGGTATATGCCTATCTCTTTGGTATAACCCACAATAACCATTTTTTAATTACTTATTACGAGAAAATAATGGCTTATTTACGAACAAGCGATTTTAAGCAATACAGCATTAATCCTTATCCAATTAAGTACCTTAAATACATTGTGCGTGTCATCATCATCATCATCATCATATCAGCCGTATGACGCCCACTGCTGGACATAGGCCTCCCCCAAGGATCTCCACAACGATCGGTCCTGCGCTGCCCGCATCCAGCGTGTAATATAGATCAATATAACCCTCTACAGCATGTAATTTAAATGAATATTTCCGAAGATATTACAGATTTAAAATGCAGGAACATACCGGTTCGGGCAGTACTGGCCGGGGGGCCGGCGGCGGCGCGTGTCTTTAGTAATTAGGTATTTAAAGAAAGTCATTGTGTTTAATAGAAACCTGAGAACAAAAATATAATCTAAACTACAGCTCTACACCGAAGCGAAGCGAGGGCGGGCCACTAGTATTAAATAAATCATAATTGTATTGACGTTGTAACAACATAATGATTTGTAAATGTTGTTACATTAGAATGTGGAGTATGTTTCGCTCGTTTTTGTCCGCAACTAAAAATGTCCATAACGAGTGGTAGGAAAAAAAATTTTTGGAAGATTCAAAAGAGTTGTACTATACATCCAATTTGAATAAAGATATATTGATTTCTGATTTCTTTCTCAATGAAAATTATTATGAAGAAGACTGATCAACATTTTCCTGATATAATAACATCCGTTAAGAGCCAGAGCGCGCCCATGTTCCAATTGATATTGGATTTTCAACTGTCCTATATTTATTTGACCTAGTTCCCTACTAATAATACGCAAATCGCGTAGAAAAAATATGTAGCTTATAATGAAGTTCAATTCAAATTCAATAAGAATTCTTTGTAGAATATCCAGTTATGATCTATGATTTACTTCTTTTACATTTAAGACGAAATAAATTTGATAATTATGATAAACTCTACCAAAGGAATAACATAGATTAATTATTCTACATAGAAACGGGATCAATACATTTTATTAAACTATTTTATTAATAGGGAATAAAATTGAAAAGATGATTAATATAGCCTGGTCCGCGTGGAAATTTACTTTAGATTTAAACATCAAGCAGTAACATGCTCAAAAAATTATAACTATAATTGCTATTTCTTCTTTCAAATGTTTAATACTTGTAAAAGTATTCATTTGACATTGTGGGTCACCTTCAATGGCAATGCGAAGAGATGGCGCTGCCTTGCAACTTAAGAATGGCCAGAAGAATTTCGACGCGGCCGCCAGGGCCGCGGTAGAATAATTGGTCAGTGCATTCGCCCGAATAGCGGAGGGTGCGGGTTCGAGTCCCGTCTGCTGCCTGGCCCGCGTGGTTTTTTTTCTAGTTACATTTTCTTTAGATTTAAACATCAAGCAGTCACATGCTCAAAAAATAAAAATTATAACATAATTAATCTCAAAAGTTTTGCGACTCTCTAGATTCCGATGTATGATTTACTAAAAACGAAGGTTGATGACGAGGTACAGTAAACGAAATTCTATTAAGTCCGTCAGTTAGATGATCAAAAAATAATGGACCTGTATTTTTTCTTTGGGCAATCAACCAAATAAAAAATCAAAAAACCCGGCTGCTTAATTATACTTCAAATAAAAACTGAAAAGAAAAAAACAAGTCCAGTAGTCTATAATTCTGTTAATAAGGAACAAAGCTACTTTAACAGTCGGGACCCATTAGATATTCAAGAATACATAATATTTTTCAACAGTGGGTCCCGACTGTTAAAGTAGCTTTGTTCCTTATTAACAGAATTATAGACTACTGGACTTGTTTTTTTCTTTTCAGTTTTTATTTGAAGTATAATTAAGCAGCCGGGTTTTTTGATTTTTTAAATTTACCTTTTTTATTTCACACTTTTTAGTTAGTTAGTATTTTAAGACGGTATATACCGTAGGCAGGATGACCTCTAGCAGGCAGCAATGGCGAAACATAGTGAAGCGCATCACATCTGCCCCCTCCAATAATACTACAAGTGCATAGCGATCACGACCGCTCTGTCAAGAGCGTACCGGCTAAGAAGAAGATATACCGTAGTCTTGTTACTTCAGTAAGGGAATTAATATCGCGGGAATTATTAAGTACCTTGCGTCGGTCTTAAAGATTGATTTATTAAGACATATAAAGACTACCAGCGGGGTCAAGGCTACAGATGGGCCTCAATTTTCGCAAAAATGTGTGAAGTTAAATCAAGTCGTTACATAAATATCTTTAATGTATGTAAATTTTATAGTAAATTAGCACTTACTCAAAAAGTCATCTATTGTTGATGTTTTTTTTTTAATAGTTTAGCAGTAAATGTAAAATTCATTTACTTTTATTCGTCGACTATTTAAAATTGGCAGTGGCTGCATTGTCATGTCAATGCCGGACGTCTAAGATTGTGATATACACAAATTCAGTGTCAGTCCCTAGTCTCATAATTTGATATACCTACATAATTCACAGAAACCTTATATGTAGATGCCAGAAGTTAACTTCAAATATTTTTAATCACCCTATATACAATACCAATCAATGACGTTTATGTCGCAGGTTGAAGAAAGCAGTAATTCCCGTCTGTTGTTTTGGACAATGGTGGCAACTGCCTTAGATCACTAAATTAAATAATTATGCAATCACCAAAGCAAAGTTTATAATATTTGATTAAACTAAAAGCGCATAATAAAATTTTCATAACGTTAGGTAGAGCACCATAGCAATCTCATTTATTATCAATTTATAGTTCTCTTTGTAGTTTTCTTTTAAAGCGTTCACATTTAACAGGTCAAAGACTGTGTTCGACCCTTTTTTATTGGTAGTGTAAAGCTCGAATGAAGAGTACTCCCAGTAGTGCATTCATGGCAATTATTTTCCAATTTTTTTTTGTTTAAAAAAATACCGAATAACGTATCACTGTTAAGCACAAATGCTAAGTAACTTTCACAAATATAATCAAATAAACCTATTACTTAGTTTATTATTAAATCTTTTTCATCAATTAAATACTTATCTTATCCTAACTATCTATACTAATATTATAAAGAGGCAAGATTTGTATGTTTGTAACAAATAATCTGTCAAACTATTGAACCGGTTTCAAATATTAATTCATCATAATGTAGCTACATTATTAAATATAACATTTTTCTTTATTTAAATACATTTTGTCGGAGTGACATAGGCTATATTTTATCCCGATAAATAAATTTCGCCCGTACAATGCCCGGGTGGATCACTAGTAAGTATAATATAATATTACAGATGCGAAAGTGAGTTTGTTTGTTGCGCTTACGTGCCCTAATAGCTAAATCGAATATAATGAATTCCCATATAGAAGTAGATGGGAACTTGGTTCTTAGCTACAACATCGCAATACTTATAGGCGTAGGGTGATGAAAGGGGTGATTTACCTGTAAAAATCTACATTATTTACTTTGAATTTTGCAGAATTATTACAAAACCAATATTATCGCGAGCTGATTAATAAATACAGGGATTCCAATAAGTATGTACTTACTAGCGAAAAATGGGTTATTTGTCATTATATTCAGTAAACCTTTTTTGTAACATTAAGTAATATCGTTCAAAAAATGAAAAACAGTAAAATTCTGAGTTTTTCATTTAAATTCAATAATCATAAATATCTATTATGATAATATATTTTTCATCATTTAATAAGAAGGAACTATATCACAGTTTTATTGTTAGTACTTCGTATAGGAGCAGATACTGCGAATACCCCGTTTTTTTTTAATTTGTACACCGCGCTATCACTTTGTCATCGTTGTAACTTTTTAAATATTTGTCGAAATGACATAGTGTAAAAAGCAAAGTTTATCGCCTTTAAATATCAAAAGCGATAAAAGTATTTGTTTGGATAAAAAATGATTTGTTAATCAAAATGTGCATTTTGGAAATAATCAAATAATGTTTTAGTTTTGATTCACTATTTTAGCGGTAATGACTCACATATTAAAAATAGATATATGGTGTCACGGACTTTTTTTTAGAACTATTTAAGAGATACATTTTCACTCTACAATACATTTATATAACTTTTATTGTTTTTGCAGTGCAGGCCAAAATGGCTCGCAGATGGGAGATGATTTTCCGTCTTATGTGACACTTATTGTTATATATTGGCCAATTCACTTGATAACTACATAAATTATTATATATATGTAATTATCATATATGATCTATATTACTGTTGAGTTTCATTAAAATCCATTCAGTATTTTTTAAGTGAAAGAGTAACAAAGATCCTTAAAAACGTAAGATTGAAATTAAAAGCGTAAGTGGTTAATATACAACTTTAAAGCGTTGTAGATCCTAAACAATCACATAAAATGAAAAATGGTGTTAGGAACCTAAATATGATTTTTGATTATCTAGACAGTGATACCCCACTCGACATATTTTGTCAACTTATTTTTTTTATTTCGTCACAATATGGCGCCTAATTTTGCTCATATTGAATTTTGATTACTATCATATCTTTAGTAGCACTCCCATGATTGAGACGAATCGATTGATGTATGAATCATCAAAATCGGTCCAGGCATTTGGTCTCTAGTGTGCCACAAAGGAATAAACATACATATATAGACTGTTAAACACATAACCCTGTCTGCGCGTCGCGCTTCGCGCTCTTGCATTGCGCAGCCGGGTAAAAATGACAAAGTTATAGCGCGTCAAAGTTTGGGAGTAGGGGCTCGTGACGTCACTTTTGAGTGAATTTTTCCTTATAAGTGTATTCAAACGTGACGTCATGCGACTTTTCAAATCTATATATCTCTGCAATGTTTATATTATGTGAAAAAAGAAAAAATACGTGTCCAATACTTTTTGATAATCTACCTGATAAACGAAGAAAAAAAAATTAGTCATCATCCCTATTCCATCATTTATAATTAGTTGAATTGCTACAGACAAAACTTTATATTGATTATTCGAATACCAGTGATTGAAATTTCAAATGTTTTTGATTACTCTTAAAATACCCGTTGGGTTTGCATATTTCTGTAGGTATACTATAATATTGTGCGTAATTTTTCTTCACTAGGTATGCATTCCAAGGTCAGAAAATTTTAGCTACCCAGTGAAACGCGTTCTAAGCGGCAAAATTCCTTGCTAAGGCCCCTCAAGTCTGTCTGCCATCTAATTGGAGGGCTATCGAAAGTTTGTTGGGAGGCAAATTGAGCCTCTCAATAGCTTACTTAGTGCCGGAGAAATGGTGTACCAATAATCTACATTTTCTTCATTAGAGTGTGGCAAACATAAAAGGGGAACAAATAACAAATTTTAAGTCAAATACTTTCCCTTTTTATTTATTTGACTTATTACTATTATATTTGTTTCTTAGGTTTTCACGCACATCACTCATTAAATAAAACTAGTTTGTTACGGGTTAATGCACGAAACTTCATTTATTTATTGACGTTTCGTAGCCATTACAGGCTACGTCGTCAGAATCAAATTTTGTCGAGCTATCTTCGAAAGACTTTTTATTGAGCGTTCGGTTATTTCATTGTTCGATTTTTAAATTTTTTATTGTCTATGTATGAATTTATTACTTAATTTAGTTAATAAAGTCGTCAATCGAAACGTCAATAAATAAATAAAGTTTCGTGCATTAACCCGTAAAAACTAGTTTTATTTATTACTATTAAATTTGTAAGATTAATATTATGCGTATTTTCTAATTTTCTATCACATCATTTTCAAATTAATTCAACTGCCACGCCTAAGACAAATACTTTCCTTGTCAGATTAACAATAAGCAAAAGCTTAGGTCGAGACAAATTCTTTTTGATCTAATTGTTATCAAGTCTTTATGCGGTTTTTTTACTCTATGTATTTCATAATGGTTACTTTAAATGTATTATCTGTATTCACCCTAGTGTGGTAGCACCACGTGTTCTCGATCCTATTGTAACAAATTTTAGGACAACTAGATTTTACTTATTTGCACAACAACAATAATTATTAAAGCACGTTCCATAAAGGTACACTAGAATGTGTAATAAACAATCTAAACACCAAAATTAGTGAGAATATCACTCAAAGTAATTCAACGAATAGCGCCAAAAACCTGTTAATGCCACCCCAATGTTACATTCGTTTATTAATTAATTGTATGAAGTACATTTGCACTTCATACAATTAATTCCTTTATTATATTCGTCGGCGGATGGCGTCTCACTTGCTCCTTCGAAACGTTAAATCAACGACAAATGTCATCAGTCAGTGTACCATTGCCTTATGAAACGTCAAGTAATGACAGTGACAGCTGTCATCACTTGGGAGTGGTCTATGCTAAGGGTAGTATTTAAGGGGCTATGCTTCATTGGAAGGGGCATTCAGCATTCAGACGTGAGCCGCGATAGTGAACGGCCGTTAGCAGAGAACTCTCCGCGCATCACAAAGCAATCCGTTTGTACCTTGGCAATCTTAACTGATTTTGTACAGTCATAAGAAGATTCAAATTAAACGTAAACTTGGTCACTAGACTACAGTTTTATTTTCGGGAAATATCATTGAATAACCAAGATGGCGGATCAAGACGAACCACATTGCCAACCGTCTATCCAGCTCGCCCTCTCCGACATATTTTTTATTATTATATTTAACCTGCTTGAAGTTTAAATCTAAAGAAAATATAACTAGAAAAAAATCCACGCGGACCAGGCAGCAGACGGGACTCGAACCCGCACCCTTCGCAATCCGGGCGAATGCACTGACCAATTATGCTACCGCGGCCCTCACGGACCGCGTCGAAATTCTTCTAGCTATTCTTAAGCTGCAAGGCAGCGCCATCTCTTCGCATTATAGGTAACCCACAATGTCAAATCAATACTTTTACAAGTATTAAACATTTGAAAGAAGAAATAGCAATTATAGTTATAATTCTTATTATTTTAAAGCATGTAACTGCTTGATGTTTAAATCTAAAGAAAATGTAACTAGAAAAAATTCCACGCAGACATGGCAGCAGACAGGGCTCGAACGCGCACCCTTCGCAATCCGGGCGAATGCACTGACCAATTATGCTACCGCGGCCCTAACGGACCGCGTCGAAGTCGAGTCCCGTCTGCTGCCTGGTCCGCGTGGAATGTTTTCTAGTTATATTTTCTTTAGAATTCCTTTATTGTGTCACAAATTTTACCTCGTAAAAGTAACTCAAGTAGCATCTAATCTTGGACTTTGGGTTGACAAGGAATCATACTACAGAATTTGAAAAGGTCACTGTTTACAATTCAATATTATTATCTTCTCTCGCCCTCTGTGAATCGAAATAGCTTTTAAAAACAAGTTTTATCGTCTCCTCGTAGACTGTTAAGCGTTTAAAACCCTGCGAACGCTCTTTGTTTTGTTTAAGTTAGACTTATTTGTGAAGTAGTCTGGTGATAAAACTTCCATCAATGTTTAAGGTTCTCTTAGTTAGATTGTAAGCGCTTAATAACTACTAATTGGAGCCGTCCGTCGCTTGAAAAGGTTTGACGAGAAGCATTCGCCTCCGTTAGAAGGTCGTTGACCGAGGAGGGAATCCGTAAATGAAGCTCCGCAAAATATTGGAACGAAGTTCCTTACGGCAGGCTTATAGGGATTTTGCTGCGCGACCGAACTGAAAAAAATGTGATAGTAAAACCGTAAGAAAAAATCCGTGGAAAAAAGTGCGTGGAATAAAACCGTTAAATGAGAGGGGACAGGGATTTTGCTGCGCGACCGAACTGAAAAAAATGTGATAGTAAAACCGTAAGAAAAAATCCGTGGAAAAAAGTGCGTGGAATAAAACCGTTAAATGAGAGGGGACAGGGATTTTGCTGCGCGACCGAACTGAAAAAAATGTGATAGTAAAACCGTAAGAAAAAATCCGTGGAAAAAAGTGCGTGGAATAAAACCGTTAAATGAGACGTGCGCAGCCGCGACAGTCGCATACACAAGCGAGTTTGCAATTTGTGACGATTCTACATTAGCCGAAGGAACTTCGTTCCTACCTGGTGTCCCACGACACCACATCATGTTTTTTTATATTTTAATTTCTGACTTAATGACACACCTTCTGCAACTTATTAATTAAAATCGTGTCATGGTAATCAGAGAGAAAACGAAAAGCAACCGCAAATATCCGATACAAAATACACAGCGAAATATGTTTTTTTTATAGATAGGTCCGACAAATGACTTTACCCCACCTGATGTTAAGTGAAGGTGAAGTCCAGACGCGAAGATAGCTGATACAGCAGTTCTACCTGCCACACCAGCCATCCTCACCCTCCCGGCCCGCATGTTGCTTCTTCACGACTTTTAAAGGATCCCAGGTTGTAAAAATTAAAAAAAAACAAAAAACTCGACTGCTTAATTATACTTCAAATAAAAACTGAAAACTCACGGACTTTTTTGTAGAACTATTTAAAAGATAAATTTTCACTCTACATTACATTTATGTAACTTTTATTGTTTTTGCAGTGCATTCCAAATTGACTCGCAGATGGGAGATTTTTTTCCCGTCTCATGTGATACTTATTGTTATATATTGGCCAATTCACACAATAACTACATAAATTATTATATATATGTTATTATCATATCATGAGCTATATTACTGTTAAGTTTCATTAAAATCCATTCGTATTTTTTAGGTGAAAGAGTAACAAAGATCCATACAAACGTAAGATTGAAATTAAAAGCGTAAGTGGTTAAAATACAAATTTAAAGCGTTGTAGATCCTAAACAATCATATTAAATGAAAAATGATGTTAGGAACCTAAACATTTTTGATTATCTAGACAGTGATATCCCACTCGACATATTTTGTCAACTTATTTTTTTTACTTCGTCACATTATGGCGCCTAATTTTGTCCATATCGAATTTTGATTACTATCATATCTTTAGTAACACTTCCATGATTGAGACGAATCGATTGATGTATGAATTATCAAAATCGGTCCAGGCGTTTGGTCTCTAGTGTGCCACAAAGGAACAAACATATATATATAAACTGTTAAACACTATACCCTGTATGCGCGTCGCGCTTCGCGCTCTTGCATTGCGCAGTCGGGTAAAAAGGTCCCCCCTTTTAGAGATAGAAGATTTTTGGTAGTTGTAACGACAGATATTATTAGTTATTAGTGTGTGTTACTTTTTTGTGTTGTTTGTTTACGATAATTTTTCTTTTTCTTGTATTTTTTGTTCTCAAAATCTTGTATCTGCTGTCTCGTTGTTTGTGTCAAAATAAATGTATTTTCTTTCTTTCTTTCTTTCTTTCTTTGGTCACCCATCCAATGACCGACCACTGCGAAAGTTGCTTTACTTCACACCCGCGGCGTCGATCTCCTCAATACACTGTGGTTTTCTAGCTGAGTTACATCACTACTGAACATCTATCTAAACATTAATTATAAACAAAATTTTAAAGAAAAATTTCTAAGTTGTATAGTGGTTTCGTATAAGCTGTACTACACACATCAGTCTCAGAGGCTGCGCATTACCCGCACTAAATTAAAAACTTGTACGAGCTCACGAAGCCCGCACAATCTTCTAGATTAAAACTGCCAAAGGCTCTATCATAGTTACTCTAGTACTTATTAATTGCATTCGAGGATCGAAAGAAGAATGTTATGCTAATTTTGTACAATATTCAAGTAGTTATATTTTAAGTTTTTAAGCATTAACTCCTAGTATATTGTTTTAAACTTTCATGGTCACTAAAATTATAGATATTAACGGGATTGTTACCATGTACCTTGTTTTTTATGAGTCTCCGATATTTCGGCACTGTTGCAAGCGCCATGATCACGGAGTAACAGTTACTCCGTGATCATGGCGCTTAAATATCGGAGACTCATAAAAAACAAGGTACATGGTAACAATCCCGTTAATATCTATAAAATTAACTGCTAGATTTTTAAACCTAAAGATATTTTTACTAGAAAAAATTCCACGCACCCCAGGCAGGCTCATCCCGTCAGAATTTTGGAATTAGATTTTTATTTAGTAAAATATTATATTTTTGAATTTTTAAGCATTTAACTGCTGAATGTTCAAATCTAAAGAAAATTTCACTAGAAAAATTCCACGCGGACCAGGCAGCAGACGGGACTCGAACCCGTACCCTTTGCTATCCGGGTTAATGAACTGACCATTATGCTACCGCGACCCTGATGGCTGTGTCTAAATTTCTCTAGCCTTTCTTAGGCTGCAAAGTATAGACAGTCATCGATCAACTATTCATTTATGCATCTCTTTTGTGCTGTCAACAATTTTAAAAAGTCAAGAAAAATGACAATCAAAATGATTCTATTTATATGAATCCTACAGCTCCTATTGACATACATAAAATAATACTTTCGTTGAAAAATAAAAACAGTGTAGGTTATGATGAAATTGCGACAATGGTAGTAAAAGATGTAACTACTTTTATTTCACCAGTGCTAAGCCATATTATTAATAAATGTATAGAATACGGTGTATTTCCAAATATATTAATTTAAAACCTGTAATACAGCACTATTTAGGAAAAGTGTGTTTTGCAATGCACCTTATATTTATAGTAAATTACCTGAAAGTGTGCGAGAAATTACCGTGACCAATATATTAAAAAAAATATTACAATATTTTTTAAAAAATATTACAAAAATATTACAAATTATTAAAAAATATTACAATATTTTTTAACAGAAAAATGTTACTATACGGTCCGTGATATTTTGGAAGACAAAAGTTCTTAGACTAAGTATAGAAAATGACATGCATGAAATAATTCCAATCTTATATTTATCGCTTATTGACATTTTGAATAAACTATGTGACATTGAAATAATTAATGTTTTATAGAAATACTAGCAAACCCAGCGAACTCCGTTTCGCCACCAGATAGCTTCGTTTTATGTAACATTTCGTTTTGTGATTAAAAGAAAACGATTTTTTTTTTAATTTTTCCTGAATTTTCTTTGCTATAAACCTCACGGAGCCCGAGACCTTTCCAACGAATGCAAAACCGTGGAAATCGGTTTGTGCGTTCTGGAGTTATAGCGTCAGGAAGGAAAACCCGACTTATTTTTATATAGTAGACTAGCGGCCCGCCCGCCCAGCGGCGTGTAGAGCTTAAGTGTAGACTACAGTTTTTGTTCTCAGGCTTGTATTATACACGATGGCATTCATCTATGATTCTTCTTATACCTGCATGCAAAGTCTCAGCCCGATCGGTTTAAAATTGACAAAGTTTCATATAAACTTTCATTCCCTATTTTATCCCCTTGGGGGTAGAATTGATCAAAGTCCTTTCTTAGCGGATGCCTACGTCATAACATCTACCTGCATGCCAAATTTCAGCCCGATCTGTCCAGTGGTTTGGGCTGTGGGTTGATAGATCACTATGTCAGTCAGTCACCTCTGAGTTTTATTTAAATAGATAGATTATATTGCATGCCGTTAAGGCAGAATATGGCTGTACTGTACTAAAACGTATCGATGTAACAACTTTGTAACCTGTAAAGATGATTTGATTTGATTATGAAATCATAATTTCACAAGTAGGTAACATCAAAGAACATCGTCAATCCTCTATTATAATGTCGTAGATATATAAATGGATACAGATAAAGTTGTCGTGTGAAGACGACGCATCCCCGACTCGTACCATTGTTTGTGGAGATTGCTCCCGGCCTTGTTCTATGCTACTTCCTGAACATAAGCATTGATGTAGTCTTACAACCTCCTTATACGAGTGTGCTTCATATCAAATGACACAGCCTATAATGTTAATATGCTGGGTACTAGTATAAGTAGGAGCAATAACTATAGTTGCTCCAATTTTTAACAACTACGCAAGGATGTTTTTGATTCTATCCTGGAGTTAAAAAAAACATTGTACAAGTTAGCCGCTATCACTATAGTTTATCCAACAGATACAATAAAAATACAATACAAAAACCTTTAATATAAAGAAAATATAACTAGAAAAAAATCCACGCGGACCAGGCAGCAGACGGGACTCGAACCCGTACCCTTCGCAATCCGGGCGAATGCACTGACTAATTATGCTACCGCGGCCCTTACGGATTTTTAGTGTGCCTGTGTATGTTTACGTGCGTGTGTGGATATGAACATGGTGAATTGCAACGTTGTCTAATATCAGATTCGAATAGTTGGCATTTAACGTCAAATATCAAGAAGTTTTGTATGAAAGATTTTTAATTCTGGTATCCATAACGGACGTGTTATGGCACTGATTAAATTTCCATGCAAAACTTCCTATAACACGATTCAACTAAGAATAGGACCGACTGGGCGCCATATTGTGATGTCATAGCTGTCAATTCAAACCAAATGGGTAGAGTGAGCATAAAATAAGCTTTTATTTAATAAAACTTATTTACTAAAATTAAGTGACAAAAACCATCAGATTTTTTTAATAACATTTATTTACAAGAAATAACACCCATTTTTAATAATATTTATTTATTAAGACTGTGAGAAAAAACATTAATCAAAATGTAGCTCATCTATTCTGCTCATCTATGCATTACAATCGGAGTAGTTATGAATAATCATGCATTGTCAATCCTCTATGATAATGTCGTATATAAATGGATACAGGTTAAAGTTGTCGTGTGAAGACGACGCATCCCTATGCACGGCATTCCTAAACTTTGTTAAACCAGTTTTTTATATGGTCATAATTTTTATATTATTTGTATTTGTAATGGAAAGTGGCTTTATGAGTTACCTCATATTGAAGTCATTTTTCAATTTGACGACTCTGTATACAATACAGGGAGAAAAAAACTGCCCTTGCTGAGTTTCTTGCCGGTTCTTCTCAGTACAAGGTCTCCCGCCGTAGATTTTCGAACCGATGGCGTAGCTTTTCGACATTCACAAGTGCTTGTAACAGCCTAGACTGAATAAACGATATTGAATTTTGTATTTTGCACTATTACTAGGTCATATACGGACATGCATCCTTTATGTAAACGAAAGTCCGAAATCGAGTTTCTGAACGCAACTTTTTAAGTGACATTGGTTGACGATTTAGGTTATCAATCATTCTTGGCTAAAGCTCAATAACTGAAAAAAAATATAAACCTATATTAGTTATCAATATTTGTTATTGTTTGTTTACAAATGTTTGGTTTTATTCTTGAATTAGCAGAGTGCTAAAAAATGGTTCCAAGATTTTTTTGCAATCCGTACTTTTCAAGCGACATTTGACAGATAGAGGTCATTGGCTTTCCTATTCTTAATTGAATCGCATTATATGAAAGACTTTTAATTCTGGTTACGTCCGTTATGGCACTGTTCAAATTTTCATGCAAAACTTCCTACATTTGACATGTATCGAGATTGAATTCAACTATTCGAATTCGATATTGGTTCGTGCTAAGACACTGATCTCTAAGCGTTCAAACCCACTATAAACAAAAGTACGAAATGCTTACTCTTCAATATATTGTTTTAAACTTTCATGGTCACTAACATTATATTAATTTATGTTATTTAAGGGATTGTTACCATGTACCTTGTATTTAGCGAGTTTCCGATATGTCGATAGATATCGAAGACAGTGACATACATTCTTTTAATACAAGAAATAAAAATAAACTCAAGATACAAACTACAGGTTACAGAAGGTTCATAAATCATTTATAGGTCAAGGTGTACATTTCTATAATAAGATTCCTAATAATATTATTGATTTGCCTCTTCTTAAATTTAAATAAAATACACATTAAGAATTGCTTACTTAACAAAGGATATTATACTGTATATCACTATTTGAATGATGAAACAATCTGGTTGTAATTTTACCTGTTGATAATTTTTCAAAAGTTATATTAAAACTGGGGGCTTTAGAAAGAGTTTTGAAGAGAATTGTCTATTACTACCTATTTGACAATATGTGATGGAAGTTGCACATGTTTGCAAGTTTGATGTCAACTTTCAATTTGATGATACTGTATGAAATAAAACAGGGAGAAAAAAGCAGCCCTTGCTGAGTTTCTTGCCGGTTCTTCTCACAAGGTCTCCCACCGTAGTTTTTTTTGCAAGTTTTTTTTACCACTGTTGCAAGTGCCATGCTCACAGAGTAACTGATCTAATTGCAGGTAGGCTGTTATTGGCAGACATATCGGTCTACCCTCCGACGAATTCTTTTATTGCGTTCGATACCCGTACCACTGTTGACATTCTCACTATTCACTCGAAACTGTTTTCGACACACAATATCGGAACGCAACACGACACTTTTTTGATTATTCCGGTTTTTACAGATACGAACCACATATTTCAATCGCTATACTCACCAATCTTAGTATGTAGTGGCATTCTGTCGAGATAATCTGTGGGTTATGAAACTCAATCCAGTGGTTGGTACCAGAATCAATCAAATGTGCCGCGATGGCAGATTTTTGCGAATCGTCGTTCTTGATGTTCAGTCTTAATATCCCTCTAAAAACAGATAAAAACAACAAACTCTAACTAAATTTTAAATACCTATGTTTCAAATTAAATAAATATTATAATTATAATTATTATTTCCTTTATTTCATTAAAAATACATACAAAATTATATTTCGAAATATTATTTTTTTACAATGTATAACATTAAAAAAAAATGACATTTTTTAAAATACAAAAATGCTGTTCCCCATCGGCAGCAAGATCAGGGTCCCTGCTACCGGTGGTTAAGGATCCAGAGACAGGAACCTCCTCACTATTCTATTAATTATTATTCTTTTTACTTATTTTATACCATATTAATTACATTTTTAAATATTGATATAAAAATAAAAACATTTTTATCTACACTCATGTCGTAAATCCCTCATTTACTTATCAGAAACGCTAAGCAAATGATATACCTTTCGATGGAGCCGTGACTAAGGATCCATACAAATTTCATTTCGTTATCGCAAAGTTGTAACAAAATGAAGTTTTTTTTTTTAATTTTTACGCAGATGCTTGCTATTTGAGCACACTAGCGTGTTTCGGAACGCACCCTTGGCGGCGCGCATGCGCGGTGCTATATTACTGCAAATTTATTTTCGCGCCATTAACGTTTGTATTTTTCCTTTTGCAATTTGTATAATATGTAATTCGTTATTCGTTGTAATAAGTAATTCGTTATTACAAGTTTTTTTACTAAAAACCCAGTAAAATGTCTGAAACTGATAGTGATATAGACGAAAATTTGACACCCCCGGATATTCTTGAAACAGCAACTAAAATGACAAATAATCTTCTCCCAGAAAAATCAAGGAAGATATACGAAAAAACCTATGAAGAATTCATGGATTGGAGAATGAAGAAAAACACTACATCATATTCTGAAAATGTCTTACTTGTGTATTTTCAAGAGATGTCAGAAAAACTAAAATCTCCAACTTTGTGGACTAAATTCTCAATGCTCAAAAGTACATTGGGAATTCATCACAACATTGACATGACAAAATATTCAAAGCTAATTGCTTTCCTCAAAAGAAAATCAGAGGGATACAAAGGGAAAAAGTCGAAAACCTTTTCACCTGACCAGATAAAAAAGTTTATGAGCGAAGCACCCGATAAGATATATCTTTTCTCAAAGGTAGGCAGATACTTATTGTTTATTATGATTGTTTAATGTTATTGACACTACTTATCTACATAAACCTTATTTATTCATAATATTGTTACAGACTGCACTCATCTTTGGAATAATAGGTGCGTGCCGAAGACAGGAGTTATACAATCTTCAGTTTAAAGATGTACAAGTCTTTGAAACCACCATTTTAGTCAATATTTACAACACTAAAACAAAGATAAGCCGCTCTTTCTCTATAACGGGCTGTTATTGCGAAGTATGTAGAAAATACATAGAACTACGCCCAAATCCCTGCAGCAGCCCTTATTTTTCTCTAAACTTCCAAGCTGGAAAATGTACCACACAAAGAATCGGCAAGTTTGGTTATCTTGGAAAAGTGATTGCAAATTATCTAGATCTTCCCAATCCAGAATTATTTACGGGGCACTGCTTTCGCAGGACGTCTGCGACATTGTTAGTGGACTCTGGTGGAGATATAGCAACTTTAAAAAGACATGGTGGATGTAAATCTACGACTGTAGCAGAGGGATATATTGATGAGTCAATAGCCAACAAGATTCTAGTGTCGAATCAAATACTGAATTACATCGAAAAAAATACATTGAATATAAATATCCCATCTACATCTACTATAAATGCTCGAGAAGGATCGGTTCCATCCGCAAATATAACCTTTAATAATTGTACCATGCAAAATGTCAATAATTATTACAATAAACAATGATTACTTTATTTTGTCTTTAATTTAAATTTGTTGTATGAGTGTAGATAAACTATTGTATGCAACTGTACATAATTAGTATTTAACACTCGTGTATACTTTTATGAAACTCGCTTGCGCTCGTTTCATAAACCACACTCGTGTTAAATACCCCTCATTATGCAACAGTTGCATAAATAGCTATTTTTTTTACATTTATTCGGCCTCCGCCGAGTACTCCAAGCGGCGCAAATATTCAGCTCTCAATGAGAGCTACATATTTGTGCCGTTTGGTGTGGAGACTACGGGACCATGGGGTCCAAGCGCTCGTTCCTTCTTTAAGGAATTGTCTAAGAGACTCACCGAGGTGACCGGTGATCAAAAGGCTGGCAGCTACCTCGGCCAACGGATTAGCCTCGCTATCCAACGTGGAAATGCTGCCAGCCTATTGGGCACCATTCCTGACGGCGGCGCTGGGGGTGATATATTTTTTATTTTATAAATTGTATATTATTTAAGTTCTTAGTTATTTCTAGTTTTTATGTTTTTAGACATAAGGTAGTTTCAACATATAAATATCATTATAACTTTAAAATAAAACATCTTCAAATTAAAACATTTACTTAATTATTATTATAAGTCAGCCACTGACATTGTATCTGGAGAATTTTGTTTTTCTGGTATTGTCCAAAACCAAGTCATGAGGGTTCAAAAAAAACGACGGAGCGCTTCGCGAAAACGTCTTGGCAGGAGCACTACCGTGCCCCTAGATATGCACTGCAACTCGTGTCCGAAACTGCGCACTGTGTAGAATCTTGATTACAAACACGTGTGGTTGAGTACTGCAAGCATCGTGCATGTGGAATGGATGTTGAATTTGTTTGTGAATTGTTGGTTACACAAACGTAGGAAATTTCTTAGAAGAGCTGAAATTATATATGAAAAGTAATTTAACAACGATTTCTACACTTGATACGGATATAGTATCATTTTTAATTATGTTATATCACATTGTTTTATAATGCCAGAATTAAAAAAGGGCTAGGTAATGGTAGCCAGTCCAGTTAAAGAATCATTAAGAGATAAGTTTAAAGAATTTGGAATAATGACGGTCGCATCACAATACATATACGAAAATTTATTACTTGTAAGAAAAAATATTAATTTGTTTCTTAAAAACAGTGATGTTCACACAATTAATACAAGAAACAAAAATACACTAACTTTACCTGCTACTAGGCTTCACAAAATTAACAATTCATTTAAAGGTCTTTATGTTCGCTTATACAATAAAGTCCCAAGCAATATTCAAGAGTTAGCCATAAATAAATTTAAAGATATTATAAAAAAGCACTTATTAAAAAAGCTTATTACAAAGTGTCTGATTATATTACAGACAAAAATGCTTGGGTTTGAACTGTTCCAATCATTCCAACAGGTTTTCTATATTAAATAAATCATAATTGTATTGACGTTGTAACAACATAATGATTTGTAAATGTTGTTACATTAGACTTTTAATGTTGTGGAGTTTTTTTCTTTCGTTTTTCTCCGCAGCTAAAAAATATGTCCATAACGAGTGGTAGGGAAAAAAATTGTTGGACGATTCAAAAGAGTTGTACTATACATCCAATTTGAATAAAGATATATTGATTTCTGATTTCTGATTGCGTTTTGGCTAAGTAACAAATTTATGAAATGTTTGCGATAGATGTTCTTTAATATAGGATGGCTATATATTTGATAATAGGGGATTGAGAATTAGGGAAAGATACCAGGCCACTCAGAAAGTTTTACGAAAAGAAGTTTTTATGTATGAGGACACTGGCCACTTGTAATAATTTTGAAAACTTCGATTATTGAAAAGTAAAAATATCGCTGTTCGATTTTCGAATTTCCTTCCGCATTTTTTCAAGAGTCAATTAATTTTTTCTGCATCCAGAACATTTTCGTGCTATGATTTTCTACGATTTTAAATGTGGCTTAAAACCTGATGAGTCATTTGATCGATTTCAAACTGCTTTTATGGATGAAGGACCTTCAAAAGCACCCATCTACTGCTGGTATAGCGAGTTTAAACGCGGTCGTCTTACTTTGGGGAATGAACAAAGGAGTGGTCGTCCTACGACGGCCATCACCGAAGAAAGTATGCTGGCAGTAAAAAAATAAATTCAAGAAAACAGACGAATTACTTACGAAGAGATTCAGCATACTCTGCAGATTGGTTCAGGAAGTGTTCACGAGATTTTGCACGAGCACCTTTGCGTAAGAAGGATAGTTTCCCGTTGGGTGCCGCACAACCTCACCGAAGCTCAGAAGCAGGCCCGTGTGGATTGGTGCAGTGATATGATACAAAAATTAATGCAAGCTCGTCACGACGCGTTTACGATATTGAAACAGGTGATGTATCCTGGATTTATCAATACGATCCAGAAACAAAGCGTCAGTCGACAGTTTGGCTGTTTCAAAATTAACCAACGCCTACGAAAGTGAAGCGATCGAGGAGCGCAGGGAAAATGTTGATCGCTTGTTTCTTCAGTTTGACGGGGTACCTAATTTCATTCCACTTCGAGACCAAAGCAGCATCAACGCCGAATGGTATAGCACAAAATGCCTGCCAGAAGTTTTTTCTGTAATAAGCAACAAGCGACTTAGGCTTGTTGAAAATATATCGATGTATCGATATTTTTTGTCGATATATTTTGATTTGATATATCGATACATCGATACAAAATAACCAATATCGAAATTCGTACCGAAAACGATATTTTTTTAATTATTAGCGGCATATCACGATCTAACTAAATTCGTATCTGGAAAAATCTTAACTGGATCTCAGATTAATGATATTCAACATATCTATGATCTGTGCTATATTGAGCATTGTCTATTATTTGTAAATCTGTTTCGCTGGTGAATCTGTTGTGCTGATTTCCATTATATTCTGTGAAGTGTGTGACTGTCTAGTCTTGTTAACGAAAGAGACCCTGCAATCATTTACCTGAGAGGCCCTGCAATCATTTTCATCATTCGAAAATAGGGTCTATTTTTAGGGAGATAATTTTCGTTCCATTATTATTCCGCGTGTCATATTTCGTGAGCTACTGTACGATATTTTTGGGAAAATTGGGCCGATATATCGATATATCGATGTTTTTTTCGCGATATATCGAAGCCGATATTAATATTTTTTAAAAGATCGATATATCGATATTTTTTTCAACTTTCGAAATCCCTAAAGCGACTTAACACCGGGCTCCGCGAGGTCTTTCTTCACCACGACAACGCGCCCGCGCACTCTGCAATCAAATCGAAGGACTTCCTGGACTCCACACCAGTCAGAGTCTTGGGATACCCTCCTCACAGTTCTGATTTGGCTCCGTATGACTTCTTTTTATTCCCTAAAATAAAAAATCTGCTCAAATGAATACAGTTTTCATCGCTGGAAGAAGCGCTAGCAGCGGTTGAGAAGGCCGTGGAAAAGGTATCGAAGGACTGGAAAAAATGTTTTGAAAATTGGTTCAAACGCATGTAACTTTGTACAGAAGCTAGTGGTGAGTTCTTTGAAAAGATTAAATAAAACTATTTTTTTCATCGAAGTTATTTAGCTTCTCAAAACTTTCTGAGTGTCCCCCGTATTAGCTTGATTATAATAATGGTTTATTTACGAGTATCTTATGAAAATCTTCCGCCGACTTTTATATTCTAACTAGTGGCCCGCCCTCGCTTCGCTTCTGTGTAGAGCTGTAGTGTAAACTATAGTTTTTGTTCTCAGGCTTGTGCTATAAAGAATGACTTTATTTATATAATTACACGTGTTATTGTGAGTCAACCATAAAAGATAGACATATGCTGTTGCGGGATATTTTTTAGACAATTTTATGTAAAATATTTCCGTCATACATGATTTCTATGTAACTTTAACCATTAAGGCTGCACCCACGACGGAAGCTTAAAAAATGGAGTAACTTCTCCCGTTTTCGTGATGAAAAGTATACTATAACCTGCCCAGGAGTATAAAGAATAATTGTACCAAGTTTCGTTAAAATCCGTTGTTTCTATAAGGAACATACACACAGACAGACAGACAGACAAAAATTTTACTGATTGCATTTTTGGCATCAGTATCGATCACTAATCACCCCCTGATAGTTATTTTAAAAATATATTTCATGTACAGAATTGACATCTCTACAGATTTATTATAAGTATATAGATATATAGATAAGAGGAATTCAAAGTTTAAAAGAGCATTCTAGTACCTACATGTAACTTCTTAAATTCGTTGTCCAATGTACCGTATCAAATCGTGCAATGTGTAATACCTACTTACACTTGGTTCAACTTTGAAGCGAAAAGAGCTACTTTAGATACTTTATTACATTCTCCAAGTGACATAGAAAACACCTGGCCTCACCAATGTTTACACTTACACTGGCAGTTTTTGATGAAGTTTGTTAAATGAGGTTGATATAATACTTATTGATGTAGGAAGGTTTTTTTTTAAGTAAAAACTTCTTTAGCGGCGTTGTACATTTTTTTTGTACGGGTAAAAATGTTAAACTCACGTCCGGTCAAACACGTGGGCTGATCGCATCATGACACACAATAAAATTGGAAAGGTTGTTGACTTTCAATATATTGGACGAAACATAGTAATATTTTATTTTATCGTATTATAATAACAAGTCTCTATCTAGGACGTCCACGTGGCAGCTTTATTGCGAAGAAAATGCATTTTTTTACAATAGATGTCGCTAGGTGCGCTTAAATGTGATTCATGTAAGTTGATTTTTTTGACAGATAAACTCTTTTAAAGTAATATTAATTGTCATGTTTGTGTACGATAGCGCAATAAATAAATATTGTATTCTACCACATACATGATAGTACTTTTACACTGACAATTAAAGCAATTCGTGCAAAATTATTCCCTAACCATTCCAAAATATTCACTTCTGCCGGCATTCCCGGAGTGCAACCCGTCGTTTTTTTTATACATAGCTCTGACAAATGACTCCATCCCACTTGATTTTAAGTAACGGTGAAGTCCAGACGCGAAGATAGCTGATACAGCAGTTCTACCTGCCACACCAGCCATCCTCACCCCGCCGGCCTGCAAGTTGCTTCTTCACGCCTCTTTTAAAGGATCCCAGGTTGTAAGAGGGAGGGAACACGTGAGCGTGTAGAGCAGTGTTTCCTAACCTTTCTAATACTGCTACCCCTGTAACCTATTAGGAAAACAGATTTTACCCCGACTTGAAGTGTTATCATCAGTCCAAGAAATTCCAATTTGGCCGCTACATCTTCGTCTCCAATAATGTCATCATCAGGAGAAAATCTCACCCCGCTTCCCACACTCAGCACCCCGAGGGCTCGCTAGCAAGAAGGAACGCATACTCTATTTAGTAGTATTATTATATAGTATTTCTTATTATTTAGATTTGACCATATAATTAGGTTCTTTGTTACCCCCGAGTTATGGCTGATTTACCCCCGGAGGGGTAATTACCCCCAGGTTCGGAACCCAGGGTGTAGAGCATTCCATTTACGGATAGTGCGATTCCCAATTTAAAACAAATCCCACTGAATACTGCAGTGAAGCTCGAGGAGCTTGAGGAGCTCGATGGCGCAAGTGGTTAGCGTGTTCGGCTGCGATCGTTGAAGTTAAGCAACTTTCGCAGTGGTCGGTCATTGGATGGGTGACCAAAAATTTACTATCTCGAGTTCGAGTGCTTCGGAAGGCACGTTAAGCCGTTGGTCCTGGCTGCATCTGCAGTCGTTAGCACACGCCAATCCGCACTGGGCCCGCGTGGTGGGTCATGGCCCATTCTCCCTATTCCATCCATAGGGAGGACCTGTGCCCCTGCAGTGGGGACATTAACTGGCTGATGATAATGATGATGATGATCACTGCAATGAAATCAGATAACCCTAAAATGATTTGTATAATGATCAGCGGACGGGACTCGAACCCGCATCCTTCGCTATCCGGGCGAATGCACTGACCATTATGCTACCACGGCCCTATTAGCCGCGTCGAAATTTTCCTAGCCTTAAGCTGGAAGGCAGCGCCATCTCTTCGCATTTTTCTAGTAAACTTTTCTTTAGATTTAAACATCTAGCAGTTAAATGCTTAAAAAATAAATAAAATCGTAACTTGTATAATGATGTTATATGAAGCATCTCGTAGGCTACGTATAAATGTGTAAGTTGACACGTGTCCCTTGACGTGGGCGGCGGTGAAATCCCCTCTCTGGTAGATTAGATTGCACGACGCTCGTGTTGCCGTCGCGTCAACGCAGCTGTCGACTTCAATCGTTTACACTGACTCAACATTGAGTACCCGAGCTTAAAGTACATATTCATCTTGAGCACTTACTCGTTGTGAGCAGTACGCCAACGCAGATGTTACAAATGCACTATTCTCAGAAAATATAATTTCCTCAGTCTTTCTGTTTTAACTGTTAAAAATAAGAATTGTTCTTATTATAAATAAAATTAAGGTAAAAAAAGTCTTTTTAAAAACAAGATTTTATTTAAATGCGCTAAAAAGAAAAAAAACTTTTGACACAAATTATATGTTATAAAATCTTGTCGCGAGATTTAGGTATATACTCGTATTTACTTTATTAGTTTAAAATTTTTAATAGGCATAGCAAGTAAATACGAGTACTTAAATATAGCGACAAGCTTTTATAACATATAAATTGTGTCAAATGTGTTAAATTTGAAATGACGTTATAAGTTAACAGTAAAAGTTTTAGTGTAAAAGTTTATTTTTTTCTTTTTAGCACATTTAAATAAAAGCTTGTTTTTAAAAAGGTTTTTTTTACCTTAATTTTATTTTATACTTTTTAGTTTTCACCTGATAAGTTCCTAAGTCTGTTTATATCATTCAAAATTGATAGTTGAGTTTTAATAGTCTGCCATATTGGATTAAGAGTGACGTCACATTATTTTTCGAGTTATTCTCAGCAAGCCCTTGTAGTGATGCATTAAATTTTGGATATGACGCCATGTTGGATTTAAAATGACGTCACACAGGTAACCATGCATTGTCATCCAAACTGAACGTGCAAAATTTCAGCTCAATCGGTTAAAAATACCTGTTTCAAAATAGATTTTCAAGTTTAAGAAGTCCGCCATATTGGATTAAAAGTGACTTCACATTTTTTCGAGTTACTCTCAGCAAGCCCTTTAATTTGATACCCATATTGTAGGAATGCATTAAAAATGATTGGTCCGCCATATTGGGTATGCCGCCATGTTGGATTGAGAATGACGTCACACTGTTAATCATGCATTGTCATCCGAACTGAACGTGCATACCAAATTTCAGCTCAATCGGTTGAGGGCAAGTGCCTTAAAAATTGAGTTGTAAGATTCCACCCAAACAAACATACATTGCAAGTTAAATAAAAGCTTGTAAAAACAGGGTAAATAAAAATGATTCTAAGAAGATTTGATTAGTTTTATTTGTACTGCTAGTTGTCATATCGAATGAAAATAGAAAGATATTGACTTTTTTCATAACAGTACATGTATTTTGCCTGGAAATGGAGTATGCTATTAATAGCATAAGTCCTCGTATTATTTTATTTTATCTTTATTTGGACAACATTCACAGAAATAACACTTATAACTAGATCTCATTAACAAATCATACATAAATATAGTTATGTTGGTCAAAAGGGCTTAATGGGGGTGATGACGGGGTACAGTAAACGAAATTCTATTTAGTCCGTTCAGTTAGATGATCAAAAAATAATGGACACATGGCAATCAACCAAAAAATGACAAAGTTATAGCGCGTCAAAGTTTGGGAGTAGGGGCTCGTGACGTCACTTTTGAGTGAATTTTCACTTATAAGTGTACTCAAACGTGACGTCATGCGACTTTTCAAATCAATATATCTCTGCAATGTTTATATTATGCGAAAAAAGAAAAAATACGTGTCCAATAATTTTTGATAATCTACCTGATAAACGAAGAAAAAAAAATTTGTCATCATCCCTTTATTATATTGTTTACTAAACTTAGTTACAGGATACAAATGGCTCATTTTGTTTGTACCAAATACCATAAATTTCCAGATCTTATGTCTAATCATTGTTGCAATATCTGCTAGTTATTTTATATTATACAAAATTGATCCATAGAATTGACATATGTGTTGTATCCTCCCAGATGTTACGAGACATGCGGAGCGCCGGCGCGGACAGCTCTCCCCACAAGTTCCGAGTACTTCAACTCGCCCTCAACGCTGTTGCGTTGCTTGCCATCACTGGAGCACTGTTCGCGTACTTCCGAGCCAACCCTGCAGTACAGGTAATAAAGTCATCACATTTTGTGTCCAGTCTCATCACAGTCCTTTGTAGGAAAGCCAAAGGGGACGATCTTCCTCCGAGCTGGATGATGGTAGCTCGGGGGCCGCGGCCCGACTGATGTTGGTCGGGCATCGTATATATGAACTGTTGGCTGCCGAATTTCACTTGCGCGATGTAGGCTGCCTTACGTTGTGAACGCAGCGCCGGTAGCGCCATCTCTTGAGGAGGCGAGTGTTTATTTCCTCAATGTTAGTTATATGTGGGGCATAAAGATGTCGCCGCCACACCTTCATAGCTTTTGAGAGCGAATGTAAACAAAATCTTGATCTGTCAATTAGCTGTCGATAGAATTTGATAAAATATTAAGATCATTCAATTGTCCAATTTGTTTTTGAGTAGTGTCTACGTATTGCTTAAACAATGTTGTCTACGGTCAGGATTATCTAGCTCTTTGCTGACTTTTGCTCACAAAATGATTGAATTCAAATAGTTAAAGAGACTTTATTCTTGATAAATACTTACTTTATTATAATAAAGGCTACGCGAGGCTACGGGGGACCCAAGATCTGGTAGCTTTTTTGCTCAAAGAATTAGTTTGGCGATACAGCGAGGCAACGCTACCAGTCTTCTGGGGACCGTGCCTAGCACAGGCGAACTCAATGAAATATTTATTTTGTAATTATTGTTCTACCTTGTGTTGACATTAATAAAAGTTGTCATTATAAAAAAAATATATATTAAATAATAATAAATGTGATGTGTGTGTGATGGATCTAATAATAATTTATTTAAAACTCAATCAATTTCATTCATTCTATTTAGGCCGTTTTTTTATTTGGTTAGTTTCATTTTCATTCAGTGTTCGAAGGAGTTAGATTGGCAGAGCGAAAAGTACGGATTCATAGGTTACGACACATATCTCGTGGCCTGTATGTTGATAATTCTCTCTAAAAAATGATTTGATTTATAAGGTTTCTTATGTGACGGATATCTCAGGAGATATAAAGATAAGGTTTTAAATTAATTTCGATTGAAAAACAAAATTGAAATGTAAGAAAGCTATAGCAAACCAAGCATCATACTTGGTTAAATGGTATTTGGTTAAATTTCTCCAAAGAATACTCGTAAATTAAAAATTTGCTTTGAGCTTCAACGCCATCAAAATAAAGACATTAAAACCTTTTGTCATTTTAATGATCTTATTCAGTTAATTGTGTACTCAGAGGGCGCATAAATTGTTAAAATATAATCTGATTACGAAAACCGAAGGTAATCCCGTGAGGTTTCGCACTTTTTATTGCTTCCACAGATTTGTTAGGATAAAATATTCTCTAGCAAATAATATCTTTTATAGCACAGTGTGACCTAAACCCGCACTTTACGCACGCTTTTCCGTGACCTAAGTTGCCTATTTCTGCACGGTGTGTAAATGAATTGACCAACTTCACTCATGTAGAAAAAATAAAAGGAAACACATTTAAATGTCATTTGGAGCTTAAAAACTCACAGCAAACAAATGACAAATTAGCGATAGGTTAGGTTATTTTGTTGTAATGATATTTGATTTTTTCCTCCACCAGTGTCAAGTACATTAGGAGCGTTTTATTTAGGTTTGGCTCTACCTTAACCTTAAAAAACAGGTTTTCCTAAAGAGCGAAATCAAATAGGTTTTGATCGATTTAGCGGTTTTTAAACGGTTTCATTTCGCTCTTTCTGACGGCATCGATAATAAATGAACAACTTGACTCACTAGATGCTAGCAATCCTGTCAATAAATGAATCAATCTCTGAGCATTAACAACTTGTGACTTGATTAGTTCAAACAAAACAAACTTTAAGCGATGGCGACGCGTGCACGTGGCGCTCTGGATTAAACCGGTTTATTGAGGTTTTAGGTACCGCTTTCATTTCGGACGCGCTGCGCTCCGAACGAAACCTTTACTAAAAACCGGTATTAACCTTTATTTACCGGTATTTTCGAAACCGGTTTCAAGCCCTGATTATACATGGCTAGGCATTCCTCTGAAGCTGTTACACGATTTCGTTTCTGGTCGACTGTTAGTAAACGCGGCACCCATCTTGCAGAAAGCTTTTTCATGCCCAGAGTATCATGCATAACATAAAAAACTCGTTTAGTCGAGATGTGCACAGCATCACTTATGTCGCGTATCTTCACTCGACGGTCTGCCAAAATAATATCATGTATTTTTTAACCATGCCCTCCGTAGTGGCCTTCCTGGGCGCTCCGCGTCATTAGTGGTAGTACGTCCATAACGAAATTCAGTGAACCATTTATGTTCAATCCCATGAGAAGACGCAGAATCACCATAATACATTTTCAATTTGTCTTCGGTCATTCCTCAGAAGCTGTTACACGATTTCGTTTCTGGTCGACTGTTAGTAAACGCGGCACCCATCTTGCAGAAAGCTTTTTCATGCCTAGAGTATCAAGCATAGCATAAAAAACTCGTTCAGTCGAGATGTGCACAGCATCATTAATTCGCGTATCTTCCCTCGACGGTCTGCCAAAACAATATCATTATCATCAGCCTATTAATATCCCCACTGCTGGGGCACAGGCCTTCCCTATGGATGGAATAGGGAGATTGGCCCATGACCACCACGCGGGCCCATTGCGGATTGGCGGGTGCTAACGACTGCAGAGGCAGCCGGGACTAGCGGCTTAACGTGCCTTCCGAAGCACGGAGGAACTCGAGCTAGTAAATTTTTGGTCACCCATCCAATGACCGACAACTGCAAAAGTTGCTTAACTTCAATGATCGCAGCCGAACGCGCTAACCACTAGCGCCATCGAGCTCCTACGTCTGTATTTTATTAACCATGCCCTCCGTAGTGGCCTTCCTGGGCGCTCCGCGTCATTAGTGGTAGTACGTCCACAATGAAATTCAGTGAACCATTTATGTACCATCCCATGAGAGAGCGCAGAATCACCATAATACTTTTTCGATTTGTCTTCGGTCTGCTTAATAGTTTTACCACGTGAAAAATAGTGTTTTCATCCCACCACCTCGGAAAGTGTAATTTTGCGCTTCGAAATCTGGCTGGAAAATTCTATTTTATTCGCTTGAGCGGCAAAGTAGATTTGAATTTAGAACATCACATATAATGAGTACTCAATATAATTGTAAATTCAAAACGTCATTAAACCTATTTAATGTAACCTCTATGGTGCCAAATTTATGATTAGAACTTTTTAAATTGTGAAAAAATTTAAATTTGGAACCTTCTTGGTTTCTTTGTTTTATTTGCGTGCTTCGCGCCATTCTAGTTTTTCACGTTTTATTGCTTAAATATTTTGTCATTATAAATTGTTTTCTTTTTCATTTTGTCATTTCCTCGCTGAGGTGGGATGAAAAGTTACGTATTGCACTCGAGTGGAAAGATTTTTCACCTTGTGCTCGTTTGTTTCCTTCGCTTGCTCGGTCATCCAAATCGAGCACGCGGTTAAAAAGGAACTTTCCACTCTTGTATAATAAATAACTATTAATTAGCACTCGAAACTCGCTACTCCATTATCAAAGAATACTAAGAAGTCGCCTAACTTTTTTGTTTCTAAAAACCTTGTTTTCGCGCCAAATTTGAAAGAAGAACGTCATGCGCTTCGTTGGGAGTTTTCAAATATGAGACAAAAAAAATAACAAACCTTTTTTGAAGTGAAAACTTCTTTAGCGGCGTTGTACACTTTTTTTGTATGGGTAAAAAAAGTTAAACTCGCGTCAGGTTAAACACGTGGGCTGATCGCATCATGACACACAATAAAATTGGAAAGGTTGTTGACTTTCAATATATTGGACGAAACGTAGTAATATTTTATTATCGTATTATAATAATAAGTTTCTATCTAGGACGTCCATGTGGCAGCTTTATTGCGAAGAAAATACATTTTTTTGTACAATAGATGTCGCTAGGTGCGCTTAAATATGATTCATGTAAGTTGATTTTACAATAGATGTCGCTAAGTGCGCTTAAACGTGATTCATGTAAGTTGATTTCACTGAGAGATTTTTTAGATTTTTTTTTCTTTTTTAAAATAATATAAACTGTCATGTTTGTGTACGATAGCGCAATAAATAAATATTGTATTCTACCACATACATGATAGTACTTTTATACTGATAATTAAAGCAATTCGTGCAAAATTATTCCCTAACCATTCCAAAATATCAAAAACGCACAACGTTATTAACCCATCGTTTTTTTATTCAACCTTAGTCATTGAGTTGCCAAACTGCCCTCGTAAGTCTAAACAACAAAATATGGATGGAAAAACCCAAAGCATTTTGCACAATTAAAAAGAAAATCAGTATACTTGTCGCGTTCCCAGAACGTTTGAAACAATGGCCGCTAAGAATACCGCATTAACTGTGCGGCTTCAGGCCCAAAAATGGCCACAAAGAGTCTTTTTAATTCTTGCTACAAAGCTGTATACAAGCATTGTCGTGGGCAGAGTACGTACGGCTTCCATTGCGGAACTTTCACGTTACTAAACGTGTTTCATTATTAATTGTTGTTAAGTATTAATTTATAACTAGCAAACCAGTGAACCAAATGTTCACCAAAAAAAAAATTAATTAATTGAGAACTTCGGAGATTTTGTCTGGTTTCTAGAAATCACGTGATTTCTCGAAAACCGGAAGTGCTACGTTACTCACATCCGGTTTGTAGTCTTATCAGACTGTTCTTAACTTATAACTTAAACATTCTCTATATCTATCTCTTACGGTTTGGCCGCTGAAACAGCACCACGGACGGACGGACGGACTTGTCTAATAGATAAGAGATGAACTTGGGAGATATAAATAAATTGAATCATTTTTATCGTAAAAACCATAATAATAAATATTTCCAACACTCACACCGATTAGCCTAGCCCCAAAGTAAGCACTATAAGGCTTGTGTTATGGGATACTAGGTTAACGGATAGAATACATATACTGTAGATATATAAGTATATTTTTTATAGAAAATACATATTAAACATCCATGACTGGAGTGCAAATGCTCGTATTCATCACACAAACATCTGCCCCCACCGGGATTTGATCCCGGGACCTCTCGAGTCGGTGACACCATGAAACCCGGCGTACAAACCACTCGATCACAGAGGTCGTCAATAAGATTTTCTTTTGTGTAAAGTCAATAGTTTTATTTCACTTCGATACGATACGTATTTACAAAGTTACAATAGTACAACGCCATTTGGTTAAAACACTGCACCTTGCTCGATGGTGCGAACCGAAACCTAAGTTAAGCAACTTTTAGAATAGCCGGTTATAGGATGGGGTTATAGGACCAAAATTTATTATCTCGTTATCTCGAGCTCCACTCTCCTTCGGAAGCCATATTCTAGCCACCATAGAGGGGCGCCACGCAGACGAACAAAACTTTTTGGAGGATCTTAAGGGGGTCCGTACGCGACGAGTTCAAAATGCACCGATTTCGAGAGCAATCTCTTTGCTTAGCGCTGTACATGATCGGATTCCGGAGGCTGACTTAATATCCCAAAATTATATGTGTTTTGTTATTATTTAACTAGCGGCCCGCCCTCGCTTCCCTTCGGTGTAGAGCTGAAGTGTAGACTACAGTTTTTGTTCTCAAGCTTGTATTATACACAATCACATTAATCTATGATTCCTCTTATACCTGTATGCAAAGTCTCAGCCTGATCGGTTTAAAATTGACAAAGTTTCATACAAACTTTTGTTGATAGATCACTATGTCAGTCAATCACCTTTGAGTTTTATATATATATATAGATTTCATATACGCATAGTGTTTAGCTGTTAGAATTGTTTTTTTAACCGGTGTAAGTTTTGGTTTAGAGCTCTAAGTATACTGTGTAGTAAATAAATAAATGTAGGTCAAGCGAAGGCCAATACCACGGTAATAATATCATACAGTATTCTATCTTCATACAAACGGTCGGAAAGCGAGTCATACCTACGCCACTCGAGTTCGATGTGCTCTCGGCGTGCACCCAGTCGCGAATGCGCCGCCGCGCCGCAACGACGACCGAACGGTCTGAATTGTTTTTTATGCAGTTAGCCGTGCTTAAACATGCGTTTTATATTGTAAATATTTGATTTAATTATGTAGATACCTACATAATTTAGTATGGAAAAGAACAAACGACGATCAATATCGTACAACAGCACATTTCTGTTTTTGGTTGCTTAAACTCTTCAATAACACACCCAGAGATATCATTTTTTAAATTACCTGAAATATTGGAAAGGTGTCTTACCTTTATAGAATATTTTTTATATACCTATCTACTAGTACGTTATTTGTTTCTAATATTTAGGTATTTCGGTTTTTCCATCGGGCAAAATATCTGAAATAATATATAAATAAGTGGTTAGGATGAAAAAAGAGACAAACGAGCAATCTACCTACACTCGCGTTAAAAACAAAACTACATAAAATACTGTAGGCTGGCGGCCCTACCGCGTGCCAACACAGCGCTCGGTGTAGGCATTTATTTTCAAGGACAGGGCGGAGTCACAATACTGTATAGATAATATTACCATGCCAATACCAACGTATAGCTAGTTGGCCTCGTTGTCGCACGCCAACATTTGTCTTACGTTAACACCAATGGGCAGCTGCACATATCTTTTTTATAAGTATTGGCCATTTGCATTGGTCGTCTACAGACTTGCCCACCACGTCCTCGAGCCTCGACTTCTTCCGACTGAGTACTGGAGCTCTATTTTTGAATCACTCGTCTGACATAGTATCGTCGAATGCGACATAAGTCACCTTCAATTTCCAAGTCGCATAATACTGATTTTCCGTATTTTTGAATCATTCGTCACCAGTGTTACCTGTTTAATATGAAATATGAAATTTTACTCATTTCACGCAGAAAAAATAAAAACCGGTAATTACCGCAATGAAAACCGAACAAAAATTCTCGTTGTCGTTTCATATAAAGCATGACAATGATAGATTATCGTCGTCTTCTATTAGACAATAGCACAAAAAAATTGACAATTATTCTATCATTCGCCTCCACCATTCGCCATGCAGCGAGTGGTCTCACCCATTCGTTGCACTCGAGCTATTCTAAAATACGGAATTTATTATGTCGAATGAAATTTAGTAGAAATCGAGCGTTCGATGCAAGACGAGTGATTCAAAAATAGCTCCTGGGCGATTGCGTGCACGCGCGCACGATCATCGGCACGCATCCCTTTGATGTACCGACAATTTCCCGATTACAGGCGATGATGGCCACTCGTGGACGATTATGCCATCTACATAATTGTGCGTGTCTGTAATCTCCCATCATCATGGGTCATTGCGAAGAGGGGCCATAAATGTTTTAAGTCAGCCGTTATGCCTATCTCTGGCGTTTGTTACAATCAATTGTAAACTGTGACTTCTATGACTTAGACTTGACCGTATAACTGTATTCCATACACTACAAATAGGTAGGTACGACAATGAGTTTTCACTTCATAAAAAACCACTTTTGATGATTATTAAAAATCAGGCATTTTGATGATGATAAAGTCTTACAAGAGTAATTACTTCGGAGAATCGAATTTCGACTTACTGTCGAATAATCAATATGAGTATGAGAATATAGGTGCCTAAAATACAATATTATTTGCATAAGCGTATAGGTAATTAATAGATATTATTATACCTTGCGAGGTTACGTTCATCATCAATTATTTCTTTAAATGCCATATTTGCTTTTGATCATAGGCATAAAATGATGGCTGGGTTCAATCCGTTTTTTATAATATGACTCTTTGACTTTGAATAAATGGACGAAAATCACTACATAACATTAAATAAATTCCGTAACTCAATATCATATAGTAAAATAAATTGAAAATTTTCAATAATTGTAATTAAAGTTTCAATACCTATTTAACCTAATCTTTCTTAGCGTGAGGTAACTTTTGCTGTTCAGTTAATGTACCAGTAAGGTAAAAAAAATACGACGGTTTACACTCCGGGAGTGCCGGGAGAAATAAAAACTTGAATATTAACGTTGTGCATTTTTGATATTTTGGAATGGTTAGGGAATAATTTTGCACGAATTTCTTTCATTATCAATATAAAAGTACTATCATGTATGTGGTAGAATACAATATTTATTTATTGCGCTATCGTACACAAACATGACAATTTATATTACATTAAAAAAGTTTATCTCTCAGAAAAATCAACTTACATGAATCACGTTTAAGCGCACTTATCGACATTTTTGTAAAGAAATCAACTTACATGAATCACATTTAAGCGCACCTAGCGACATCTTTTGTAAAAAAAATGCATTTTCTTCACAATAAAGCTGCCACGTGGACGTCCTAGATAGAAACTTATTATTATAATACGATAATAAAATATTACTATGTTTCGTCCAATATATTGAAAGTCAACAACCTTTTCAATTTTATTGTGTGTCATGATGCGATCAGCCCACGTGTTTAACCTGACGCGAGTTTAACAATTTTGACCCATACAAAAAAAAAGTGTACAATGCCGCTAAAGAAGTTGTTACTTCAAAATAGCACCATTTGACGATAGTCCAAATGATATCATAATTTGACAGTGACAGTTATAGTAAAAGGTGACTAACTAGCTCTGTATAACTCACACTTAGTTATGGTCACATCAAAGAAATATTCTTTAAAATAGATCACGGGAGCGGTATTGTAGGCAATATATAACAGCGGCTACAAAACATGTCCTAGTGAAATTCACCAAGCCTATTAATAACTCAGCCCGAGGACACTCCTGTCTCCTTTTAGATCCAGACTTAAGAGTTTGAAAGACAAACAACAATGGAAGTTTTAAGCCTGCGAATAAATTTATACGACTCGCAGGTATTGGAGTGACGCAAATTAACTTTTTCGTACAATGGGCCAACATTCTTTAGCCCCAGATTACTCTCGAGGCGCATATTTCGTGAGATATGCGAGTAATTAAAATAAGAAGGCCCTTTTTTTTTCTAAAACATTTACGTTATGTTTGGATAATTTTCGCCGGCTCTTAGGCAATTCCTTTTCATTGTAACTTGGAGTTATGATCATGCGTGACATGACATTAACTTAGGGCTGCTCCTTGGGCGCGTTGTTTGATACCTACGTACCTAGTTAATTTTATTTAGGTTTCATTTTAGTAAAAATACTAGACAAAACATTACCATTTGTTAATTTTACACATTTAGGTACTTAATTATTTGACGTATCATTAACTACAGTCACGTTTATCTATCGATGAAACAACGCGGCCATAGACCTATCAAGAAGAAAACTGACGTAAGAAGCCGCAGAAACCGCATGGCGTGTGTGAAAAGAGTGATCATTTTTTTTCTTTTATTTATTTAGAACAAAAAACAGTCTCACAATAGCTGTTACTTTTAGATACTTAGTAAATACATTACTCATTGTGACACCAACAACAATGTCCACATATTTAAGCATAAAAAAATCCTTAATGAGAGCTGATTTTTTTTTTTAGTTTAAAAAGCATTACATAAGAATTTGCGCTTATTTGTTACTATACTACAAAAATAGTTACTTGTACATAGTTAAATTATACTTTACTATTAGATATTAATCACATTTTTTTTTCTAGTAATATTTTCTTTAGATGTAAGATTTAAACATCGAGCAGATACAAGCTTTAAAAATAAAAATTATAACACATACATCTAGTCCACGTAGTCTGGCATCACATTTAAAGTAAAAACATGAAATGTTGGTTGTACATCAAGTTACTATCAACAAGTCCACACTACCATTTGGTAACAAAACAGGCCAGTATAATCTCAGTTTCTAAATTGATTACAAAAAATACATATATGCCCAAGCTAATCACCACCAAGTTCCAAGAAAACAGCCATTTTATATTTACTGGTATTAAAGTTGAAAATATCAACGTCATTAAATTTAATATTATATGTCTTAAATAATATATTAATTGGCGATCTTTCGCCCGCTTTAGTACGGCATAATCTTTGTGCAAATGTTTTAATTTTTTTTACATAATCTAAAAGAAACTTTACGCGGTACTGCAAACCGCAATTTATTTGTAAGTTCAATACTATCATATTTATTATGACATAAGTCGTATAGTACCATCATATCCAACATTGCTCGTCTGTCGCTTAATTTTATTAGTTTATATTTCTGTAACAGTTGGTCATATTTCTGGTAGACATGACAACATCTGTAGTTCATATATCGCAGAAATTTCTTTTGAACATTTTCATCACATCAATATATTTTTGGTACAAAGGGTTCCAAATAGATATGGCATATTCTAACTGGCTTCTGATAAGAGATTTATATAAATGTAAAAAGGTTGTGGGAGATTTAAAATTTTCACTAGCGCGGACCACAAACCCAATCATTTTAAAAGATTTTTTTACAATATTATCTATATGTCCATCCAAATGTAATTTTGAATCAAGCAGTAACTCGTATGCAGTCCACTTTTTCTAATATGTTATTTACTAATTTGTATTGGAAGTTACTAATATTTCTTTTTTTAGTAAACGTGATTGATTTATATTTATTCATACTTAGTCCTAAATTATTTTTATCGCAATATTTAGTAAATTTGTGTAAGTCGTTTTGAAAGAGGAAATGATCGTTAATATTAGTTATGGCATGGTAATTTTTTTTTCATCATTGTGAATCAAGCGAAACATGTGTGCTTTACGGCGTTCAATTCTCTCTGCCTACCCCACCCAAGAATCGGCGTGAAGTTATATTGTCATAGATTTGTCATTGGATAAATAGCTTTAAAGTCTACTCTTTGTATCCAACAGTACGTGTCCCAAGTGGTGAACCGGTCGACGGTGGTGACCTGGCCGACTCCCACTGAGCCCCCGGGCGCTCGCAACCCCGCGCCCGGCGTCTGCCTGCCCGTCATCGTCAGCTTCTGCCAGCAGCATCGCGTCTCGTACAACTTCACCGTGTTCCCAAACTACATAGGACACTTCGGCCAAAGGGACGCTCAGCAGGTCAGTAAGGACTTCAGTCTTTCCGATTTTTCGTCGTCATTGTTAAAATTGTATTAATTTCTGACTGATGAGGAGCTCGATGGCTAACCACTAGAGGTTAGCGCGTTCGGATGAGATCGTTGGAGTAAGGTTCTATTGTTTCTTCTTAGTCATGCAATGGTATTTCTTACTGTAGGATGGCCAAAGGGGAAGATCTTCCGCCGAGCTGAGTGATTGTAGTATGGGGGCCGCGGACCGACTGATGTTGGTCGGGCATTACCTATATGGAGTGTTAGCCTCCGAATTTCACTTGCGCGATGTAGGCTTCCATACTTTGTGAGTGCAGCACCGGTAGCCCCATCTGTTGAGGAGGGGAGTGATAATTTCCTAAATATTGATTATATGTGGGGCGTGTAAATGTCGCTACCACACTTACTTTGTTATGAACTACTTTTTAGGGCTTCGTACTATAAAATAAAAGAATATTTAACTCACGTAGGATCATTTTGATGTTTACCGTCTGTCTGACCTTTTTTCTCAGAACACACATAGATGTATCAAGCTAAAATGAGCACCTGTTAAATACTCAGTTCTGCAAATCTTTGGACCAGCGATGTAATCAAACTTCTGAGTCAACGTAATCAAACTAAACGCCCGTTTCACTCTACCTAGAATCATAAAAGAAGCAATGACACGTAGCACAAGTAAAACAAATCGAGAAAACGCTAAGAGACTCGATTCTCGTAATGAACGAAATATTTATATATTTGGAAGTCTAGTCGTAAAGAACTCGTAATCGGAGTGCGATTCCGAAGCGCACTTGACCGGTTTTCTTACTGTTAAAAGCTCTTTGCTTCAACTCGGTAAATGGATACGTCACCACATCAGAAAACATTAATGATTAATTATACCTTTATACTTATTCCGAGACTCTTTTCTCAATGTCATTGCGGCTTCAAAGTTCCAAGTTCTTTCAATTCCCAACTTCCTCCTGGGAACGTTGGCAAGTTGTATTAATTCATTTGGCTGTTATAATGTTTCGTTCGTCCCTATTATTCACGAGTTTGACATTCTATTATTGAGAACCTTTGTAAAACGTATTAACAACTACCTAGTAAAAATTTTAACGTTATTATTTAGTCATATTTCGTGAAAAGCCATTCAAATATTATGCCTCATTAAATAGTACATTTCAAATATTGATGATGTTTTAATAATGTCCTTGTCTTCAAACATGCCGATTGCTTCATTGCGGCTCACATGTATGATTTAATATAGATTTAAGCTGTATCAATGTTATTTCATTTCCTCCACAGACTTCCAATATTTATCTTATTTTGCGATTTTTCTAGAGAGTTTCCATATTCCTAATCTTTTTTTTTTATAGATAGATCCGACATATGACTCCACCCCACCTGATGTTAAGTGATGGTGAAGTCCAGACGTGAAGATAGCTGGTACAGCAGTTCTACCTGTCACACCAGCCATCCTCACCTTGCCGGCCTGCATGTTGCTTCTTCATGCCTCTTTTAAAGGATCCCAGGTTGTAAGAAGGAGGAAACACGTGAGCAGGCAGAGTATTCCATTTACGGATAGTGCGACAAAGAAATGAGTCACCAAGTTTCTTAGTACGCGTTGGAATTATGGCCACAGTTAGACGTCACACCGAAGGCCAGCGCGCGTGATCCTCCGAAGGAAAGTGAATGATGGAATAAGAGAGAATAACTCATCAGAACACTCGCTGTGGTACAGACGATAGAACGCGCTTAGTGACGCCACGTTACGGCGTAATTGAAGAGGCTCGAGGTTTATAGTCACCTCCTCATCGCCTATGATGCGGATCGCCGCCGCTGTAACCTATCCAAAGCATCGAGCAAGTACTTGGCGGATCCATCCCAGAGGTGCGAGTAATATTCCACGCAGGACCGCACTTGCGTCTTATACAACAAGCACAGTTGCTCGGGCGTGAAAAAACGCCGCACCTTGTTCAGGACTCTGAGTTTGCGTAAGGCCGTTTCTACCACGCTTTCGATGTAATTCTTTGGATTTAAGTCACAGCGAATTTCCATACTGAGCATGGTGATACTGCTCTCTAGCTCCAGTGTTGTGCCCTGAAGATAAGGACATGAAAGTAATGGCGAAAGAAAGCGCAGACCTGGGTTTTCTTAGCATTGAACTCAACCAAGTTCTTGGTACCCCATTCAGAAATGTGATCCAAAGCCTGATTGAGTTCAATGACAATATTCTCCCGTTTTTCCCTTGTAACTGCCTGTCCAGCCGCTGCTTGTCCGAGATATCCCGCATGTACTGTACTATCATCTGCATAGCAATGAATGTTCCCAAGAGGAATTAAGTCATTGATATGCATTAGAAAGAGAGTGGGGGATAGGACAGGGCCCTAAGGAACGCCGGCATTCACTGACATGAACCGCGAACTACTATCGTTCGTAAGGACACGAATTCTACGCCCACGCAGGAAGTCAGCTACCCAGGAATAGAACTGGGCTGGCAGACCGTATGCCGGAAGCTTGGAGAGAAGACTTTTGTGCCAGACCCTGTCAAACGCCTTGGCAATGTCAAGGCTGATAGCCAATGACTCGCCACGCTTGTCGATAGCCTCAACCCAGATATGAGTCAAGTACGATTCTCTTTACGAATTCGATTCTATTTACACGTATCGTAGGTACTGCAATGATATCACTTGTTGTTAAGAATATAAAGAAATATTTTTTACGACAAAATGGTGAAAAAGTTTGAGTAAAAACGATAAAATTAATCTCCTTTAAAGATATTGTCGTCGATTGAGGTCCAGATGGGCTTGTAACGTAACAATCGATATTGTGTGCTGTCCAACATACAAGGCAGACATAATAATATAATAGTTGAGGCCCAGTTTATCATATCTTTCGATTGGATGAGTCGTCCGTGTCTTGAAGAATAAACACATCGTCAATGTGAATAATGTCATTTCTATAAACCAGTTTGAAGGTTGTTATTTTATTTCAATTTCATAAACATAGTTTAATTTGCGGTGATTATCTCTTATCTTTATAATTATTCTCATCAAGCTAATTGAAAAGTTCATAAAATATAAAAAGCTGGAAATAATATATTATTGACCCGTGTTCTGTAAAATTCCTAGATATATCCTGTATTTTCGTTATCGTTTGAGGGTGATAGAGGTATTTTGTTCATGTACCAATTTACAAAACAATATAAGGGTTCAATATAAATATCCCTACAGTGATCACTGTAGTGATATTTATATTGAACCCTTATATTGTTACTTCACAAGTTACTGTCTATCTTTGTCACTTCCACGACTAAACTGATAAACGGATTATGAGGAACTTTACCGTAAAGATAAATGGCATCTTGAAAAAGGATATGATGGCTAGTAATGTATATTGTTGCTCTCTCATATTTCACAAGCTTTCACCTGCCAACTCTTCAGGAGATAAACTGCACAAAGCAACTTTATGCATTAAATGTATACTAGCTGACCCAGCGAACTTCGTACCGCCCTAAAAAAATAGGGGTTGTCCAGCGGACAAAATTGTGAATCTAAACCATTCTCAGATCCCCTTGAACACACACAAAAAATTTCATCAAAATCGGTCCAGTCGTTTAAGAGAAGTTCAGTGACATACACACTCACAGAAGAATTATATATATAAAGATTTTCTTTTCTAATAAAATACTTGCTAATATTTTGAACTTCGTCTGCATACAAATAATGTGTTTCCACATAAGATTCAACCTCAATTGCTCCACTCATTAGACTTATATTCACGACATAATATAGCTCAATATGCCGTCTGTGTCTTCTCAAAAATCTCTTGTTTCTCTTCGTATTAAAATTCCTTAAATTCAGTTTTGCGATTTATGCATGAATAACAGACAGACTGATAGACAGTCGAATAAATAGAGAGACAAAACAGAAAGACGCATAGACAGACAAACAAACAGAACAGACAGACTGAGACTTTCACGGTTACAATATTAGTATCGTTTTTGCAGGTAAGTGTTTGAATTAACGCAACGTTGGTACGTAACAGTCTCAAGATGATTAGCGGTCAAGGAGATCTCTGTTGTTAATTACCTAAAGAGGCTGATCATTAAAACCCGCGCGAGCCAGTTCAAACCGTTTCAGGCCACGTTTATTGCAGGTTTTTAAATTCTATTATAATACGCAGGTGGGTACTTATGAATACAGCTAATGTCCTGGAATAAAGTAATGATATTTTAGTATAGAATTGATTAAATTATGAAATTATAGTATCGAATAGATGAAATTATTAAGTAGTTTATATAGTTAAGTAGGTACTAGTTTTTCTTTTTGAAGTGAAAACTTCTTTAGCGCTGTTGTACCCCTTTTTTGTATGGGTAAAAAATGTTAAACTCGCGTCAGGTTAAACACATGGGCTGATCGCATCATGACACACAATAAAATTGGAAAGGTTGTTGACTTTCAATATATTGGACGAAACATAGTAATATTTTATTTTACCGTATTATAATAATAAGTCTCTATCTAGGTCGTCCTTTGGCAGCTTTATTGCGAAGAAAATGCATTTTTTTTTTCAATAGATGTCGTTAGGTGCGCTTAAATGTGATTCATGTAAGTTGATTAAATAAATATCAAAAATGCACAACGCTAATAATATTCAAGTTTTCACTTCTCCCGGCACTCCCGGAGTGCAACCCGTCTTTTTTTTTTCTTAAAGTTCTTGTTAATTACACTACTTAATTTTGGAATACTTGCTTCTATAGCGTACGCTTCTCTAAATTTTCAGGCAACAAATGTTCGCACATCGTATGCGTTGTGACCATAGTCCTCAGCGGTTTTTTTCCTCGATTCTGGCACTTTTGTCCTCCTCGGACAAGAGTCCCTCGTCTGCACAGCCCATTAGTCTGACTACGATTATCGAACCTATTTTGTGATCGAGATTTTTGGACATACAGCAGGACCTCTTTAATCCGAACTACGGCAATTTACCCCCCTTTCGAATTCGTGGAGCATTCTGATTATATTTATAGGGTAGGTAAATAAAACTTTTATCTACTATTAGGAAATACTCAATAAATAATAATCTATATATATAAAATTCAAAGGTCACAAGGACTAACTGACATAGTGATCTATCAACGCACAGCCCATACCACTGGACGGATCGGGCTGAAATTTGGCATGCATGTAGATGTTCTGACGTAGGCATCCGCTAAGAAAGGATTTTGATCAATTCTACCCCCAAGGGGATAAAATAGGGAATGAAAATTTGTATGAAACTTTGTCAATTTTAAACCTGCAGCTGAGACTTTGCATGTAGGTATAAGAAGAATCATAGATTAATGTCATTGTGTATAATACAAGCTTGAGAACAAAAACCGCCTAGGCCGCTAGTAATCTATATAAAATATATTTATTTAACTTTTTAAAGAACTCCAATATTTTAGTTTGTCAGGAGGTATCTTTGACGACCTCCGTGGCCGAGTGGTTTGTACGTCGGGTTTCATGGTGTCGCCGATTTGAGAGGTCCTGGGTTCGAATCCCGGTGGGGGCAGATGTTTGTGTGACAAATACGAGCATTTGTACTCCAGTCATGGATGTTTAATATCTATTTCTATATAAATATAGTTATAGATGTACAGTATATGTATTCTATCCATTACCCTAGCATCCCATAACACAAGCCTTATAATGCTTACTTTGGGGCTAGGCTAATTGGTGTGAGTGTTGGAAATATTTTTTTATCTAATTACAAATAAAAAGGTTTGTTTCGCAATTTTACGTAAATTCATATTTTCTGGTTAATCAATTTGGCGGGTGTGGCACTCTGAAGGAAAGGGGAAGATGGAATAAGGGAGAATAACTCCTCAGAACACTCGCCGTGGTACAGACGATAGAACGCGCTTAGTGACGCCACATCACGGCGTAATTGAAGAGCCGTTTCTCCTTGATTACCGCCTGTCCAGCAGCTGATACCCCGCATGCACTGTACTATGGTCTGCATAGCAATGAATATTCCAAAGAGGAATTGATTAAGAAAAGCTGATGAAAGCTCCGATATCCCTTAGTCGGTTTTACGAAACCCACGGGCAGACAAGGAAGCGGTAAGTAGTATTCTTTCTCGGTCACCGCATCGCATTCATTCATTCGGATCAGAAGGGGTTCAGATTACAGAGGTCCTGCTGTAAACTTAGATTAAAACAAAAAGGGTAGATACGGTACCCTCATACTTGCATCAAACAAAAACTGATCCCACGGCATCGCGAACGGGACGGCGAGATCCGCGTCACTGCATTACAGACCCGAGCGAAACAGCACGTTAAGTTTCAACGGCAGCGCGAACGAGACGGCGAGATCCGCGTCACTGCACTACCGACCAATCACGCGACCAGTACTCGACGTCACTACCGAATAAGATTCAAAACAAACAGCAATTTTTATGAGAAAAAAATATTTTATAGTACTTACGAATGAAAAGTGATGCCGTGGGTTTTATTTTTAGTTCTTGAGGAATTTGAGCACTTTTTGAAAACATACTTAGGCATTGTTTTATCATATTAAAACAAAATATTATCAATATTTCTTTTTGGCGTTTACATGTAGGTCGTTTGCATGTCAAGTTGTTACTAAAGCGATTAGGGTCGTGGACCACAATTTGTGCGGATCACTTTTGTGAGGCTAGTGCCGTATCTTCTACCCTTTTTGTTTTAATCTAAGGCTGTCATCATCATCATCATCATCAGCCTATTAATGTCCCCACTGCTGGGGCACAGGCCTTCCCTATGGATGGAATAGGGAGATTGGGCCATGACCCACCACGCGGGCCCAGTGCGGATTGGCGGGTGCTAACGACTGCAGGTGCAGCCGGGACCAACGGCTTAACGTGCCTTCCGAAGCACGGAGGAACTCGAGATAGAGGTTTTTGGTCACCCATCCAATAACCGACCACTGCGAAAGTTGCTTAACTTCAACCATCGCAGCCGAACGCGCTAACCACCTGAGCCATCGAGCTCCTCATCTGAGGCTGTAAATATAGATAATTCCATCCTATCCATTCGTCCCGATGTTCACATAAAATAATTTGTCGTGATTTGTTTTAATATGATGGCTGCATCGTGCGTGTGGCATCTCATCTCGTGTTCTCGTGTTCACATGTGTCACATATATTCGCGTGTCTATATCGTTCCCCTAAATTAGGACAATTACGCGTTACTACGTCTTCTTTTCATCGACGTAGCGATGTGAGGCTTCCCAAGCGAATATTTCCACCTCTCGCCTTTTCACATTATCAACGTAGGTACGCGTGTATGTACCACAATAGCTATTACTTACATACATACATGTGTTTTATTCTTTTACGTATACGAAACGCCTTACATTAAAATTATTTAACAGTGATATTTTTTGCCGTTGAAAAAACATAAAGCTTTTTGGCAATGGGTCAGAACTGAAAATCAGCGATTTACTATCTGAGTAAATGTTACGCTGAGTTTTCGCCCATTCGCATCGCTGCTGCACACAAAAATATCATAGTATAGTTGTATAAATATAATTTGTTGCATTGATTTTAAAGGATTTATATAATTGTAAAATTTGTCTTCAATTTTGTATGTGTGCATGTTGGTGCGAATAAAGTTTAATCTATCTATCAATTATTAATTAAGTATATTTGGCGTCGATTCTGGCATGATTCTCTAAACTTATAACTAAATTTAACATCCTTTTCATATTTGTTTCCTTAGTTTTCACACACATCACTCCTTTTCATTCTGTATAGAGAATGACAAGGATACACTATTGTCAAATTTAAGTTTAGATTTAGAGAACCCTGCCAGAATCGAAACCAGTATACGATAAATCATATTATGGTATTTAAAATGTAATCAGCATTCCTGTAGTGGGAGTAAAAAATCCATTTTTAACATCAGTTGTTCTTGGAATAACATTAAATAACATTTAAAAGGTATTCAGTAACTTTTGGGTGTCTACGAGAAAACAATTCACCAATTAGGTATTATGAGTAGGTAGGGGTAGTACCTCTGTAGTATGACTATAGCAATAAGTGAAAATTTAAATAAAATCTTAACCTGAAAATCAAAACAAAGAATATGGCAGCGATCCCGTAAATAATATTTATTATAACACTAGCGGACCCGACAGACGTTGTCCTGTCTACACGTCTTTAATTTGAAAATTTCAAACTTTTTTTAATAAGCTAAAACATTCTGGACCGTTTTGATGAAAATTACAATTCTCAGATCCCCTTGAACACACACAAAAAATTTCATCAAAATCGGTCCAGTCGTTTAAGAGAAGTTCAGTGACATACACACTCACAGAAGAATTATATATATAAAGATTTGACACTGCGATGGTAGCACCGTCTGTCGGATCCAATGTAAAATATTCTAAAATCAACAACTACTAATAAATTAAAAATTAATTAAAAAAATATTGTCCAGCGGACAAAATTGTGAATCGAAACCATTCTCAGATCCCCCTGAACACACACAAAAAATTTCATCAAAATCGGTCCAGTCGTTTAAGAGAAGTTCAGTGACATACACACTCACAGAAGAATTATATATATAAAGATTTATTAGAACGGAATAAAATTCACTTACACTAATTACATAATAGGTATAAAATACTACTCATACATTACCCTCGCAAAACTTCAAACACACTGACAGCCATTTCTTCCTTTCATTCGCAAACACATCTTATTCAGGGCTGGCTTCCAGGAGGGCATTGAGTGCAGTGAGGGTACGTGGGATGGTTGATCTTGCATGAGCGACTGTGTGACAAACTGGAACAGCAAAAAATTTGCGTCTTCTACTGCGACCATAGTTATTGGACACAAAAAGTCGCAAAAGCACCTTATACACTTCCGGTGCATCTAATATTCCACTTAATATTTTGCTCATTATTATCAGCTGATCATTCTCACGTAAAATAGATACATTGCGCAAAAAAACACGCGGGTTTTTCTTAATGCTACTTTCGATAACTGCTACATTAACATAACATAAAAGTATTTATTAATCTGGAACAACGGAACCAAAGCGCGATTCAGGAGACTACAGCGCCCTCTCTTGACCATTGGTGTAGTAGAACCAAAAACCACATCTTTATTTTTTGTAATAAAGTAACAGTTATAGGTATTCATATTTATAATATTTATCCACATGTTTCTAGTTTGTATATTCGGAATACGTGTTTGAGTTTCATACAAGTGCAAATCACATATGTTCCAATAAATTATATTCAGTAGCGATTTTAATTGAATATTTTGATTATTTATTTATTTTTTCAAATTAAAACTGAACTTTATTGACTGTGTCCTTTTCCAGACTTTTTATTAATTTATTGTAATTAATTATTTGCATGCAATTAAAAACTAATTTTAAACGATGCCAAAGAAGGATAAATTCTCACGCGCCTACATAAGTACACGCACCCATTTTTTAGTTATCCAACTGTACATGTTCCACTAGGGCATACTTGTAATAGATATTGGAGTTTACTCCTTAAGAATCGATTTGCATATAAAAGGGGCCCGGTATGAGAAAAATGTGAGGAGTAAAATCTTTTTTACCCGGCTGCGCAATGCAAGAGCGCGAAGCGCGACGCGCAGACAGGGTTATGTGTTTAACAGTCTATATATGTATGTTTGTTCCTTTGTGGCACACTAGAGACCAAACGCCTGGACCGATTTTGATGATTCATACATCAATCGATTCGTCTCAATCATGGGAGTGCTACTAAAGATATAATAGTAATCAAAATTCAATATGGGCAAAATTAGGCGCCATATTGTGACGAAGTAAAGAAAATAAGTTGACAAAATATGTCGAGTGGGGTATCACTGTCTAGATAATCAAAAATCATATTTAGGTTCCCAGCACCATTTTTCATTTTATATGATTGTTTAGGATCTACAATGCTTTAAAGTTGTATATTAACCTTTTGCGCTTTTAATTTCAATCTTACGTTTGTATAGATCTTTGTTACTCTTTCACCTAAAAAATACTGAATGGATTTTAATGAAACTTAACAGTAATATAGCTCATATACGATAATTTCATATATATAATAATTTATGTAGTTATTGAGTGAATTGGCCAATATATAACAATAAGTGTCACATAAGACGAAAAAGAATCTCCCATCTGCGAGTCATTTTGGCCTGCACTGCAAAAACAATAAAAGTTACATGAATGTAATGTAGAGTGAAAATGTATCTCATAAATAGTTCTAAAAAAAAGTCCGTGACACCATATATCTATTTTTAATGTGTAAGTCATTACCGCTAAAATAGTGAATCAAAACTAAAATATTATTTGATATATATTTCCAAAATGCACATTTTGTATTAACAAATCATTTTTTATCAAAACAAATACATTTATCGCTTTTGATATTTAAAGACGATAAACTTTGCTTTTTACACTATGTCATTTCGACAAATATTTAAAAAGTTACAACGATGACAAAGTGATAGTGCGGTGTATTATGTAAAAGAAAAAAAATGAGCTATTCGCAGTATCTGATCCTATACGAAGCACTAACAATAAAACTGTGATACAGTTCCTTCTTATTAAATGATGAAAAATATATTATCATAATAGGTATTTATGATTATTGAATTTTAATGAAAAACTCAGAATTTTACTGTTTTTCATTTTTTTAACGATATCACTTAATGTTACAAAAAAGGTTTACTTAATATAATGACAAATAACCCATTTTTCGCTAGTAAGTACATACTTATTGAAGATTTATTTTTAAAATAAAGTAAGTAATAGGTTTATTTGATTATATTTGTAAAAGTTACTTAGCATTTGTGCTTAACAGTGATACGAAATTCGGTATTATTTTAAACAAAAAAAAATTTTGGAAAATAATTGCCATGATTGCACTACTGGCAGTACTCTTCATTCGAGCTTTACACTACCAATAAAAAAGGGTCGATCACAAAGTCTTTGACCTGTTATATGTGAACGCTTTAAAAGAAAACTACAAAGAGAACTATAAATTGATAATAAATGAGATTGCTATGGTGCTCTACCTAACGTTATGAAAATTTTATTATGCGCCTTTAGTTAAATCAAATATTATAAACTTTGCTTTGGTGATTGCATAATTATTTAATTTAGTGATCTAAGGCAGTTGCCACCATTGTCCAAAACAACAAACGGGAATTACTGCTTTCTTCAACCTGCGACATAAACGTCATTGATTGGTATTGTATATAGGGTGATTAAAAACATTTGAAGTTAACTTCTGGCATCTACATATTGGGTTTCTGTGAATTATGTAGGTATATCAAATTATGACACTAGGGACTGACACTGCATTTGTGTATATCACAATCTTAGTCGTCCGGCATTGACATCACAATGCAGCCACTACCAATTTTAAATAGTCGACGAATAAAAGTAAATGAATTTTATATTTACTGCTAAACTATTAAAAAAAACATAAACAAAAGATGACTTTTTGTGTAAGTGCTAGTTTACTATAAAATTTACATACATTAGAGATATTTATGTAACGACTCGATTTAACTTCACACATTTTTGCGAAAATTGATTGTAGCCTTGACCTCGCTGGTAAAGTCTCTATATGTCTTAATGAATCAATCTTTTAGACCGACGCAAGGTACTTAATAATTCCCACGATATTAATTCCCTTACTGAAGTAACAAGACTACGGTATATACCGTCTTAAAATACTAACTAACTAAAAAGTGTGAAATAAAAAAGATAAATTTAAAAAATCAAAAAACCCGACTGCTTAATTATACTTCAAATAAAAACTGAAAAGAAAAAAAACAAGTCCAGTAGTCTATAATTCTGTTAATAAGGAACAAAGCTACTTTAACAGTCGGGACCCACTGTTGAAAAATATTATGTATTCTTGAATATCTAATGGGTCCCGACTGTTAAGTAGCTTTGTTCCTTATTAACAGAATTATAGACTACTGGACTTGTTTTTTTTCTTTTCAGTTTTTATTTGAAGTATAATTAAGCAGTCGGGTTTTTTGATTTTTTAAATTTATCTTTTTTTTTACGAACTTCTTCAATACGTGATTCCATGTTCCATAGATGTATTTTTTTTTTATTCCACTGCTCTCAAAGATGTCTTTTGCTGGACTGGCAGAGCCACAAATTGGTAACTGTCGCGGAGCTATCTCTCTTTACTACTTCAGTCCACCGCTGGGAATTGGTATAAATTACAATACTTAGAGGAGCTCGATGGAGCGGGTGGCTAGCGCGTTTGGCTGCGATAATTGAAATTAAGCAACTTTCGCAATAGTTGGTCATTGGATGGGTGACCAAAAATCTTCTATCTCGAGGTCTTCCGTGCTTCGAAAGGCACGTAAAGCCGTTGATCCCGTCTGTATCTGCAGTCGCTAGCGCCCGCCAATCCGCACTGGGACCGCGTGGTGGGTAATGAGCCAATCTCGCTATTACATCCATAAAGAAAGGGAAGGCCTGTGCCCCAGCAGTGGGGACATTAATAGGCTGATGATGATGATGAGGACAATATGTAAGCCATTGTCCTGAACATAAGCTCTAATGCAGTAAAATCAAACAAATATGGGTTTTATCATTACTGGGGATGGCAGCAGGTCTAAATAAGCAAATAGGTAAGCTGAGTGTGGACACAGAAGGAGAGGACCCTTTTCTGTGCTCTGTGAGTGTTTCCAATAATAATAATAATAATTTATTGTCTTTTTTTACATGTTAACAGTTATTTAAATAATATTTCATTAAAAATAAGACAATAGGGAATGGTTCAGCCAATGTAGGTCAAGCCTGGACCTGAACCAACGCTGTTTTTCAGCCACCCCTTAACCAATTTTTCTTAAAATTAATAATATAGAGAGCCTCGAATTATCCATTATTTGATTAGAATTAATATTGGAACATGTTTCGTGCATAAACGTATACTCCTACTTGCCATAGATGTACTCGCCCTACTCGTACCTTTTCCAATATAAATATTTCCAATATATTCTATACACTGTAGTTCTCGAAAATTTTAAATCAATCCTGGGCTTTTCTCAGATTGCAAACAAATGACGCTCGATTCCGATTTCACGATTCGATTTTATTCTCGTAAAATAACAGATTAAACATGCTTTTCTTTCTTTCAGAAACTCTTTCTTTTGCTCTAATGACATGGACTTCATGCTTACACATTCTGAGCTAATGTGAGTACTCTTCTCACACCATATGCACTGCTTGTCGTTCTGTTTCTGTACCATGATCTACACGTTTTAACGGCTGTTTTCGCTCTCGAGTAGCTGCAACACGCTGCTGTAGCCTCCCGTGGCTTCGGAGCAGTATTAAAGCTGTTCATTGCAAGCTGAACCTTCTCTTCGCAATCTACCTCGCGCTTCATTGTAGATTTATTTTCAAATACTGTATCTAACAGTGCACATCGCCAAATTAAGGGTTAAATATACATCCGATGAGTTCACACGGCTCGCATAAGCAAATCCGATCCTCTTTAACACGACCGTACTGAAGTTTACCGCGTATAATAATAACATAATTACGTGGCGGAACGTGACGTGTCGTCCAATAGGCAGATTAGTGAGACCCCTTCAAAGTATGCGAGTTAATTGGATCCCAAGCTCTCTGATCTTTGGGACGCTGCCGATCATCGAGTGGCCATTAATGCTGAATACGTTACCGCCTCAACCGTTGTAAGAAGAGGTAAAATAAAGGTTCTAGAGTGCAGTCACGGGAGTTAAGCGACGGATGTTATAACTACAAAAACACGATGAACTACGGACGACACGACAGGCAGATAATACTAAACAATAGAAATAATTTTGAAAAAGAAAAAACAAAAACAATATAAATAAAACACAAGATTAAAAAATATTAAAAAAAAGTAATTTATTACATAAATTAGCTAATAAATTCATACATAGAACATAAAATTTAATCTTTCAATGAAGTATCCGAACGTTCAAAAAAGTCTTTAGAGGTCTAAAGTAAATAAGATATAATAATTCTGACAACGCATCCTAAACAGTACATCTAGCACGAACCATTATCGAATTCGAATAGTTTACAAACCGAAATATCAATGTCAAATTTTGTCTGGAAACAGCAGCGGCACAAAGTACATAACGAGAACTAAAAATCAGTACACATTTGACAATGACATTTCGGACTCGCAAACGATACGAATTCGATATCGGTTCGTGCTAGGGGAAACGTAAAAAGGTAATAATGTTTCATTTAATGTGTGCGTGAAAACTTAAGAATCAAAAAAGTCATGTCTTGTGATCAACCGCTGCAGACGCTCTGAGTGACCATTAAGCATAAGGCACTAAATTCACTGTTCAGGCTAACATTTATTTTTGCCCTTACAACCTTTGCAGCAACAGCCGCTCTCAGACTCGCCAAAATATATGTTTCTTCATCAATAAAAATGTTTTTAAAAGTTTATATTTTAGACTTGAATTAGCTTAGAAACGACATCCAAAATTCAAACTGAATTTTGATCCAAAAGAAGATGAAGATCCAAAATGGCCCGAATTTCGCCTCTGCTGATTCTTGTTTACATTTTTATTAAACCTTCTAATGTGTGTAATAAATAAACTTAAATTCTGCTGTGATTTGAAAGAACAAATCAATTGAATATGTGAATTCGATTGCACAGTCAAACTCGAAACGCGGCTAAGCAACTTTAACCCGATCTTCTTAAGTGTGAGATGCAAAATTGACTGTAGGGTTTATGTTTGAATGAAATGAAATGAAATGAAAAACATTTATTCGTAACAGACATGGATACATACAAATTGTTAAATTTATACACACACACACATATACAAATACATATGTGTATATACAGGGTGATACAAAAATACAAATAAAGCTTGAAAGGCGTTGAAGTACATCATATAAGGAGTCTTCTCTAATTTTCTTAAAATATTTGCATGAAGTTTTAACTTTTTATAAAAACAGTTATTATTAATGATTAATAAAAATATCGATCGTTTTAAGACACGTCACTAGTTCGAGAATCATTATTGCAACACCCTGTATATATATACATATGTATTTGTATATGTGTTGTATTTTGTTTGTATTGTGTGTATATATATATATATATATACACAACCATATATATATATATATATATACATACACACTAAATGACGGAAAAACATACATTACATAACATATATCCACAGCTGGACCGAAAAAGATCCAGTTCAGCATGAGCCCGTTTGAACTGACGCTGTTTTTCAACTGGTTCCCTTTCTGATTTGTGGATGCCAGACACTATAATAACAAGATTATAGGTTTTTATATTAAATAACAATAAAATATAACCAATTGTACCAGTGAACAAAAAAAAAGAGTTAAATGAGTAACATATTCAGTAATCTCATCTAAATCTATACTAATATTATAAAGCTGCAGAGTTTGTTCGTTTGTTTGAACGCGCTAATCTCTGGAACTACTGGTCCGATTTGAATGAGTCTTTCAGTGTTGAGTAGTCCATTTATCAAAAAAACTAAAGGCTATATTTTTTTTCAAAATTAGGGATCCGTATTAAAATTGCTATTTTGTAACACAAGGTGTAAAATCGAAAACCTATTTTTGCATGCGCTGCAAAAACCATTGACAATAGAACAAAATGATGTACTACGGGTTTGTAGATCTCATTAAGACCTACAAAAAAGTCCACGAGAACATATATCTAGCTATCATGGTTTAATCACAATAACCGACTTTGTGTTCAAAATAATTATTAAATCGTCTGAAAAAAAAAACTACGGTAAATAATTATCGTAATATTAATCTTTATCGAAATTAAGCATTATGTTATCAAGAGTATTTATGTAGAAGTAAAATACTTTTTGTTTCATCTCAATCGGATATTTCGTTTAAAAGTTATCACGTGTGTAAGATGTTAAGAGTTGGTACCTATATATTTTATCTCGGTATTTCCACGGAAACGAGTAAAACTCGGGTGAAACCGCGGGGCACGGCTAGTAGTAAATAACACTACAACACATTTACAAGGAAAACATAACATGAAGCGCTGACATTAATGACTTATTTTGGAAACTGGAACCAGTTAAAAACTCGTCACATACACAAAATGCCACATTTGAGAACATCGGCAAATAGTATTTACATTTTATTTTTAAATTGCTAACAACTGTGTTGTGTATAAGAAGTAGGCAGAGTGTCATGTACAAAATTATTTATCGCTCTTCAAGCCATGAACTAAGCTTTAATGGAGAAATTACTTCTGACCTGCCACAATCACCGTCAAACCAACAACGCCAATCCAATCCAATATGGTCTGGTGCACTGTGTGTCTTTTTACCCGGCTGCACAATGCAAGAGCGCGAAGCGCGACGCGCAGACAGGGTTATGTGTTTAACAGTCTATATATGTATGTTTGTTCCTTTGTGGCACACTAGAGACCAAACGCCTGGACCGATTTTGATGATTCATACATCATTCGATTCGTCTCAATCATGAGAGTGCTACTAAAGATATGATAGTAATCAACATTCAGTATGGGCAAAATTAGGCGTCATATTGTGACGAAGTAAAAAAAATAAGTTGACAAAATATGTCGAGTGGGGTATCACTGTCTAGATAATCAAAAATCATATTTAGGTTCCTAACACCATTTTTCATTTTATATGATTGTTTAGGATCTACAACGGTTTAAACTTGTATATTAACCACTTACGCTTTTAATTTCAATCTTACGTTTGAATGGATTTTTGTTGCTCTTTTACCAAAAAAATACTGAATGGATTTTAATGAAACTTAACAGTAATATAGCTCATATATGATAATTACATATATATAATAATTTATGTAGTTATTGAGTGAATGGGCTATATAACAATAAGTGTCACATAAGACGGAAAAAAATCTCCCATTTGCGAGCCATTTTGGCCTGCACTGCAAAAACAATAAAAGTTACATGAATGTAATGTAGAGTGAAAATGTATCTCTTAAATAGTTCTAAAAAAAAGTCCGTGACACTATATATCTATTTTTAATGTGTAAGTCATTACCGCTAAAATAGTGAATCAAAACTAAAACATTATTTGATATCTATTTCCAAAATGCACATTTTGTATTAACAAATTATGTTTTATCAAAACAAATACTTTTATCGCTTTTGATATTTAAAGACGATAAACTTAGCTTTTTACAGTATGTCATTTCGACAAATATTTAAAAAGTTACAACGATGACAAAGTGATAGCGCGGTGTACTATGTAAAAGAAAAAAAATGGGGTATTCGCAGTATCTGATCCTATACAAAGTACTAACATTAAAACTGTGATACAGTTCCTTCTTATTAAATGATGAAAAATATATTATCATAGTAGGTATTTATGATTATTGAATTTTAATGAAAAACTCAGAGTTTACTATTTTTCATTTTTTTAACGATATTACTTAAGGTTACAAAAAAGGTTTACTTAATATAATGACAAATAACCCATTTTTCGCTAGTAAGTACATACTTATTGGAATCCCTTTATTTATTAATCAGCTCGCGATAATATTGGTTTTGTAATTATTCTGCAAAATTCAAAGTAAATAATGTAGATTTTTAAAGGTAAATCACCCCTTTCATCACCCTACGCCTATAAGTATTGCGATGTTGTAGCTAAGAACCAAGTTCCCATCTACTTCTATATGAGAATTCATTATATTCGATTTAGCTATTAGGGCACGGAAGCGCAACAAACAAACTCACTTTCGCATCTATAATATTATATTATACTTACTAGTGATCCACCCGGGCATTGTACGGGCGAAATTTATTTATCGGGATAAAATATAGCCTATGTCACTCGGACAAAATGTATTTAAATAAAGAAAAATGTTATAATAAATAATGTAGCTACCTTATGATGAATTAATATTTGAAACCGGTTCAGTAGTTTGACAGATTATTTGTTACAAACATACAAATCTTCCCTCTTTATAATATTAGTATAGATAGTTAGGATAAGATAAGTATTTAATTGATGAAAAAGATTTAAAAATAAAGTAAGTTATAGGTTTATTTGATTATATTTGTAAAAGTTACTTAGCATTTGTGCTTAACAGTGATACGTTATTCGGTATTTTTATAACAAAAAAAAATTGGAAAATAATTGCCATGATTGCACTACTGGGAGTACTCTTCATTCGAGCTTTACACTACCAATAAAAAAGGGTCGAACACAAAGTCTTTGACCTGTTAAATGTGAACGCTTTAAAAGAAAACTACAAAGAGAACTATAAATTGATAATAAATGAGATTGCTATGGTGCTCTACCTAACGTTATGAAAATTTTATTATATGTGCCTTTAGTTTAATCAAATATTATAAACTTTGCTTTGGTGATTGCATAATTATTTAATTTAGTGATCTAAGGCGGTTGCCACCATTGTCCAAAACAACAGACGTGAGTTACTGCTTTCTTCAACCTGTGACATAAACGTCATTGATTATAAATAAATAAATATTTCCGACACTCACACCAATTAGCCTAGCCCCAAAGTAAGCACTATAAGGCTTGTGTTATGGGATGCTAGGGTAACGGATAGAATACATATACTGTACATATATAACTATATTTATATAAATACATATTAAACATCCATGACTGGAGTACAAATGCTCGTATTCATCACACAAACATCTGCCCCCACCGGGATTCGAACCCGGGACCTCTCGAGTCGGCGACAGCCATGAAACCCGGCGTACAAACCACTCGGCCACAGAGGTCGTCTTGATTGATTGGTATTGTATATAGGGTGATTAAAAACATTTGAAGTTAACTTCTGGCATCTACATATTGGCTTTCTGTGAATTATGTAGGTATATCAAATTATGAGACTAGGGACTGACACTGAATTTGTGTATATCACAATCTTAGACGTCCGACATTGACATGACAATGCAGCCACTGCCAATTTTAAATAGTCGACGAATAAAAGTAAATGAATTTTATATTTACTGCTAAACTATTAAAAAAACATAAAAAAGATGACTTTTTGAGTAAGTGCTAGTTTACTATAAAATTTACATACATTAGAGATATTTATGTAACGACTTGATTCAACTTCACACATTTTTGCGAAAATTGAAGCCCATCTGTAGCCTTGACCCCGCGGGTAAAGTCTTTATATGTCTTAATAAATCAATCTTTTAGACCGACGCAAGGTACTTAATAATTCCCGCGATATTAATTCCCTTACTGAAGTAACAAGACTACGGTATATACCGTCTTAAAATACTAACTAACTAAAAAGTGTGAAATAAAAAAGGTAAATTTAAAAACCAAAAAACCCGACTGCTTAATTATACTTCAAATAAAAACTGAAAAGAAAAAAACAAGTCCAGTAGTCTATAATTCTGTTAATAAGGAACAAAGCTACTTTAACAGTCGGGACCCACTGTTGAAAAATATTATGTATTCTTGAATATCTAATGGGTCCCGACTGTTAAAGTAGCTTTGTTCCTTATTAACAGAATTATAGACTACTGGACTTGTTTTTTTCTTTTCAGTTTTTATTTGAAGTATAATTAAGCAGTCGGGTTTTTTGATTTTTAAATTTACCTTTTTTTTGTTTTTACTTGTTACCAATTACTGACTTTTAAATTTATTTTCAATATTAAAATTAGTTCTTATTTATTTGTTGTTTTATATGTTTGATTTTAATTTAGTATTTTAAGTTAGTTTATTTAGTTATATGTAAGACATGTCCATATATATGTATACTGCCTAATTGTTGCTGTGCATTTGTAAGATATTGACGAAGCTGTTTTCTGAATACATAAATGGAGTGACTTGCTCTTAAAGAGGGTGGGATGTTATTCCAAATCTTTGCTGCTGCATAGCGAAAACTGCCCCTGATAGATGCTGATCCATGAGACTGAGTAGCAAGCTGCTGGGAGCACTGCCTTCTGCAGCTTACCCAAGACAAGTCGATTGTAAAGATATGCAGGTTGCCTAGACCTAGTCAAAGAAAGAAAGAAAGAAATAATTTTATTAGCCTTAAGTAATAGGAGTACACAAATCAAAAGTAATAACAGAAAAAAAGAAGGCCAACTAGGTCCCTGCCTCAGCATAAAGCCACAGCGATGCCGAATTGACGAAACTAATAACTAAATATATTAAACAATTAAAAACAGTAAAAACTAACATTATGAAGAGGTGGAATCCATTAATACATTATATCATTGAAATATTATCATAGTAACATAAAACATGCGGCAACCATACGGTAGCATATAATAAAAAAACAATCTGAACATGCATGGCGACAACAGAGTGGATGGCGTGTTCCGCTGAGATGTGGCCAAACAAGTGTTAGCCAACAAACCAGAATCAAACCCCGCAAGCCTGTTTATGTGAAGTGAAAAACTCTAAAGTGAGTCGTAGATACTATAACAAGCTTTGCAGATACAGTAAATGTGTTTTTAGATGTTTCCTAAATGTGTGAATTGTTTACGCACTGGCGGCGGGAGGTCGTTCCAGCATTTCGTGGCTGCAAATCTAAAGGATCCACGAAATGCTGCTGTTCGGTACTTCATGATCACTCCAAATAGTAAACATGCCAGATGTAGTTTACGCCTAAATTTCATTTTAAGAACTGCATGTTGGTTCAAGAATGGGGTAATGTGGCATCGGGGAGGTAGCAAAACCGCGTAACCTCTGAATGAATTATAAATTGTGTGCATACCTTTTATCATACCTGAACAAACGGGTTTATTAAAATACACCAACAATTTTTTTGTCTAAAAATTAAAGGTAGCGTAGATATAGCGCCATTTTCTAAAATGTAAATCTTCCCTTACATCATCATTCTTCCCTTGTTACGTCGCAAGAAGAGATCTACACTGACAACACAAAGGGCTTCCAACATTATTACATTAAACATGTTTCCTAGTGTTCCATTATCGTCATTTATTCGCGTCCAAAGATCCACAATACTGTAGAATGAGCTCGACGTTGTAACGACGACGGGCGGGCGGCGGTGGCTCGTCAATCACCCGCCGTCCTCAACAATAGTGCCGGTTAAAACAACGCAGCTCCCGGTACAGGTTATTAATTTGAAAAGGCAGATTTTCATTTGCGCGCCCATTATGGGCAAAGGGAACGCTTTCTGCTCAGGCTGCTGTGAATATCGGATCAATTCGCTTGTAATGGCTTGTAATCGATTTAAATTAATAAAAGCATTTTTCAAATTAAAGTTTTCTCGTTTAATTTTATTTTTGAAGTTATACTTCTTTAGGCGCGTTATGAAAAAATTATGAGAGTGAAATTTTAAGATGCGCGCGCATCACTGTAACACAAAATTTTAACAGCATGAATGCGTTACTTTTGTGTTTACCGCACTTTAAGAAAATCTACCAACAAAATAGAAATAGAATCTCTTTTTTGTGGGTGCTAACGACTGCATTGTGAAGGCCTATCAAAAGTATTTATTAATCTGGAACAACGGAACCAAAGCGCGATTCAGGAGACTACAGCGCCATCTCTTGACCATTGGTGTAGTAGAACCAAAAACCACATCTTTATTTTTTGTAATAAAGTAACAAAAAGTATTTATTAATCTGGAACAACGGAACCAAAGCGCGATTCAGGAGACTACAGCGCCATCTCTTGACCATTGGTGTAGTAGAACCAAAAACCACATCTTTATTTTTTGTAATAAAGTAACAAAAAGTATTTATTAATCTGGAACAACGGAACCAAAGCGCGATTCAGGAGACTACAGCGCCATCTCTTGACCATTGGTGTAGTAGAACCAAAAACCACATCTTTATTTTTTGTAATAAAGTAACAGTTATAGGTATTCATATTTATAATATTTATCCACATGATTCTAGTTTGTATATTCGGAATACGTGTTTGAGTTTCATACAAGTGCAAATCACATATGTTCTAATAAATTATATTCAGTAGCGATGTTAATTGAATATTTTGATTATTTATTTATTTTTTCAAATTAAAACTGAACTTTATTGACTTCGTCCTTTTCCAGACTTTTTATTAATTTATTGTAATTAATTATTTGCATGCAATTAAAAACTAATTTTAAACGATGCCAAAGAAGGATAACTTCTCACGCGCCTACATAAGTACACGCACCCATTTTTTAATTGGACGTCGAGTGGGCTTAGTTATAAAATAAATAGTAATAAATATTTCCAACACTCACACCAATTAGCCTAGCCCCAAAGTAAGCACTGTAAGGCTTGTGTTATGGGATACTAGGGTAACGGATAGAATACATATACTGTACATATATAAGTATATTTATATAAAAATATATATTAAACATCCATGACTGGTGCACAAATGCTCGTATTCATCACACAAACATCTGCCCCCACCGGGATTTGAACCCGGGACCTCTCGAGTCGGCGACACCATGAAACCCGGCGTATGAACCACTCGGCCACGGAGGTTGTCAAAAGTTATAACACATACATTTAGTTTAGTGAAAAATTTTACGGAAATATTTAATATAGAAAAAAAAAAACTTTATTTGTTCTCTCACATAGAAATACATAATGGTAAAAAGTAAGGTATAAGCAAATTCACAATTTAGATACCTAACTTATAACTCTATGTAAGACACTGGCTTCTGCACTAGGAGAACCTGTGTGACAGATAACCAGCCTCCCCGACTCTGGATCAGGTGGATAATGGTACCTCTTACTAATAATTTAACATAAATATAAATATTAACTTGTGAGTATGTGTTATGATGTGTGTGCGTGTGTGTGCGTGCGTGCGTGCATGTGGAAGTGTGTGAATGTGTGTTTATGATGTGTACTCGTATTTAATTTAATAATATTCTGAGTTTCTTATGTAGGAACAGTTAGAAGCTCTTCAGTGTCATCATAGCTAAGACCCTTCAGAAAAGCAGTAGTGACCTCTTTAAATTTAAACATCAATATTATTAGATATTTTTTAACTTACAACAATTCAGTATTGCTGTGGAGCATATGTTTTTACAATCTTTTTTTACAAAATAAAATAACTCATTATACATCGATTCTCGTCTTTATTCAGCCAGAACATTTTTATTCAATGGAAACAAATCCCACATCTAAAACCAACCTATTTGCTTTGCCCGGAAGAAAACAGGAAAAACCTTTTACCAAGAGGCTTACTCAATTATCGCAGTCTTCTTTTAATTTAATATTCTTTTACAATTTATAGATAAATAAAAAATAAAATAAAAAGCCTTTTATTCCCTTGGTACAATTTGACAAAAAAATACATTCACTTTCTAAATTACTTAATATCTATCTTGTTTACTGTCTTATATTGCTTGTCTAAAATTTATTAACTAATATATTAAGACAGGATCAATTGGAGCTCGATGGCGCAAGTGGTTAGCGCGTTCCGCAGCGATCGTTGAATTTAAGCAACTTTCGCAGTGGTCGGTCATTGGATGGGTGACCATAATTTACTATCTCGAGCTCCTCCGTGCTTCGGAAGGCACGTTAAGCCGTTGGTCCCGGCTGCATCTGCAGTCGTTAGCACCCACCAACCCGCACTGGGCCCGCGTGGTGGGTCATGGCCCAATCTCCCTATTCCATCCATAGGGAAGCCTGTGCCCCAGCAGTGGGGACATTAATAGGCTGATGATGATGATATTAAGACAGAAGTTACTTAATTACTATTCAATAACCGTAAGGAACCCCTCTCAGGTAAATGCCTCTTCCAAAGATAGCCACTTTTCTCTGTCTTGAGCTATACTCTGCCATTGTTTTCTTGTTTTATTGAAGTTATACTTCTTTAGCCGCGTTATGAAAAAATTATGAGAGTGAAATTTTAAGATGCGCGCGCATCACTGTAACACAAAAGTAACATAATGAAGTTAGCCGCGGGCGCGTTATGAAAAAATCATGTGAGTGAAATTTCGAGATGCGCGCGCATCACTGTAACACAATAGTAACACCATGAAGTTGGCCGCGGGCGCGTTATGAATGTTAGTGTATAATTAGACATTACATCTAGTATTAGACATCTGTTCGAAAGGTACTTTGAACGATCCACGGAGCTCCATAAGATGATCGCGTTGTCAAAAACAATGTTGGCACGCTCGTCGCCTCTGATCACTGTTTTCATATTTATAATATTTATCCACATGTTTCTAGTTTCTATATAGACACAACGTGTTTTAGTTACTTACAAGTGCTAATTACATATGGACTAATAACTTAAATTCAGTAGTGATTTTAATTGAATATTTTGAATATTCATTGACTGTGTTAACTATCCTTTTCAAGTCCTTTTATTATTTTATTGTAATTATTAATTATTTGCATGCAATTAAAAAATATTTTTAATGATGCTAAAGAAGTATAACTTCTCACGCGCGTACATAAGTTACACGCATCCATTTTTTTTTGTTTTATTTATTATACAATTTCTATAACAAGAACGGAAGATATTTGAAAAAAAACACACACAAAATAATTTGTATGGCCAATGATGTACACTCCCTTGTTTGCCCGTCCCAATTTTCTTTCACATTTAATAGAACTACTAACTGATGGTCGTTCAATATATGGACGCTGATGTTCTCAAAGTTATGAGCCACTGTCACCAATAACATTATGCCATCGACATAAAATATACTAAAAGCGATAAAACTAAGCTCTGTGACGAACCGGCGGCTAACGAAATAGCTTTTGAATCAGAGCTTGTTTGTAAAAACAATGTTTGTTTGATAGGGGAAAAATAAATTTGTGTCAACGCACAGCGTACTGAATACACAATACACCGAACTGGATACACAATATGTAATTTTGCAGTTGCAATTTCATAAATTCACTATAAAACGAAATTGGATACTGGGGAGGAGGAAATCAGTAGCCAGTTTGGGCGTGATAAATGAGATTTCTGTAATATGATACTACTCACTTGAAGTATATTCCGTGTTGTGATTTAATAAATGCATCATAATTGGTTTATTGTATAAATTAATCGTGAAGGTAATGATCAAGAAGGGAATGGGTTTTTTACTGACAGATAAAAAAAATGTGTGTGTCAGCTCCGACGCACGACTGGAGTTTACTCCTTAAGTTCGATAGTCTAACCAGACGCAAAAAGAGTTTATTTAACTTAAAAAAAGATTGATACTGTATGAAAGGGTAAATTAACAAATTAATGAAAATAATATACATATATAAATATATATTTATTCATTTCATATACATTTATTACAACTAATCGACGAAATATTTTACATTGAACTTTTTACAATAGTCAATTTCAGATGTGCATAAATATATCATTAGGAATGTTGATAAATTATGTAATTATTATTATCAGACTATTATCATTTTTTTAAATATTAATTAAGTCGACATTGTCTGCATTATTAATTACAGTGACAAGTGGTTTATGGTAACTAAAATAAGACACATGGACGTTCGTAGATACGCGGCTCACGAATCTTGAAAATACCGCATCAATGGTCGTACCATACCTCGTTGTCCCCATTGCTCTATCAGAAACAAGATCTAAATTCAGTTCAGATTTTAAAAATTTTATTAATGTCAATCCGTCATCTTTGTTTGTCAAAGTTGCGCGACATAGGATGCGCACCAAAAACGTAACGAGGGTTATTCATCGATAGATTTTACTCCTCACATTTTTCTCATACCAGGCCCCTTATATATGCAAATCGATTTTTAAGGAGCAAACTCCAAAAATAGGGTTTATCAAAAATTCAGCTATTTTGGAGACATTATCAAAATATAACATTTGTTTCAGGACTTGGAAATATACGATGCAGTGGTTGACGTGCGCTGCTACGAGCTGACCGCTCTGTTCCTCTGCTCGCTGTTCGTACCTAAATGTGGTCCTCTGGGGCACATGGTGAGACCTTGCAGAAGCCTCTGTCAAGGTAAGACTCGTCAATAATTACATTTTATTTGAACTGAATCATGAATTGAACTGTAAAGATAAAGTGTCCTTCCAAATTCTTTATTTTCTTCAATACAGTACTATGTATATAGTTCTATTTGTTTCTTACGTTTTCACGCACATCACTCACTAAATAAAACTAATTTTAACGGGTTAATGCACGAAACTTTATTTATATATTGACGTTTCGCAGCCTTTTCAGGTACCTGCTTCGTCAGAATAATGATTTTTTATTTAATTTTGTCGAGCTACGTTCGAAAGACTTTTATTGAGCGTTCCATTGTTTGCGTTTTATTGTTTGCATAATTTAACATAAGAAGGAGATAGAAAGCCTCTCTTGAGTTTGTTTCGCCGGTTCTTCTCAGAAAGGTCTCCCAATATTGGAACCGGTGATAGTTTACGGTAGTTAGGGTCAAATAAATAAACTCAAAATTACAGAAAATAATTTTAAATAAAGTACTTTATTAACTAAATTAACTAATAAATTCATACAAAGACAATAAAATTTTAAAAATCTAACAATGAAATAACCGAACGCTCAATAAAAGTCTTTTGAAGGTAGCTCGACAAAATTAAATAAAAAATCATTATTCTGACGAAGCAGACCTGAAAAGGATGCGAAACGTCAATAAATAAATAAATTTTCGTGCATTAACCCGTTAAAACTAGTTTTATTTATATAGTTCCACTTCAAAAGTATTGTAATTGGACAATGGACAATTGTTATCATTCTGCTGGTGATGGTCTGCAACCTGTAATCTTAAGTGGATTATGAATATAGCTATAATGTCGATCTGGATGATTAAAATTAATTGTTTCCATCTGAAACGTAACAATAACGTCTTATTTTATATTCCAACAATCGCTGAATACAATGAAGCTGTAACCAACACGTAATACAACAAAAGTGATTCGGCCTTGAAGAAGGATTTTCTCAAGGTTGCTACCTCGTTAAAATGAAATCAGTATAATTGTGTTCAACTTGTATTCGTACTCAACAGAGTAATTAATGAGATGAATGTTAGTTTAGCCAACCAACTAAGTATTTCAATTAATAGTTCACGTTATCTGATATTTAATGTTGATTTGTATCTTTGCTTATGATAGGTACCTCATTTTATACGTGAAAGACTTTTCGTGTATCTTTTATTAAATAACCTTTTTTCGGTACAGAAACAATGCGGCGATGTGGTTTCTTCTTGGAAGTGTTCGGGCTGTCGATGCCTGACTACCTTCAGTGCGAAATATTCCCAGAATCCACAGACACGGATGTCTGCCTTGGTAACAGGGAGGTCAAGGAGGCTAGACTGCGAGCTGCCAAACCAGGTGAACAGATCTTAATAAAAAAAAAATGGGTGCGTGTACTTATGTAGGCGCGTGAGAAGTTATCCTTCTTTGGCATCGTTTAAAATTAGTTTTTAATTGCATGCAAATAATTAATTACAATAAATTAATAAAAAGTCTGGAAAAGGACACAGTCAATAAAGTTTAGTTTTAATTTGAAAAAATAAATAAATAATCAAAATATTCAATTAAAATCGCTACTGAATATAATTTATTAGAACATATGTGATTTGCACTATTATGAAACTCAAACACGTATTCCGAATATACAAACTAGAAACATGTGGATAAATATTATAAATATGAATACCTATAACTGTTACTTTATTACAAAAAATAAAGATGTGGTTTTTGGTTCTACTACACCAATGGTCAAGAGATGGCGCTGTAGTCTCCTGAATCGCGCTTTGGTTCCGCTGTTCCAGATTAATAAATACTTTTGATAGGCCTTCACAATGCAGTCGTTAGCACCCACTAAATAGAGATTCTATTTCTATTTTGTTGGTAGATTTTCTTAAAGTGCGGTAAACACAAAAGTAACGCATTCATGCTGTTAAAATTTTGTGTTACAGTGATGCGCGCGCATCTTAAAATTTCACTCTCATCATTTTTTCATAACGCGCCTAAAGAAGTATAACTTCAAAAATGATTGGCACATAATTACTTGCCATCTCGAGTGTCTCATTCAAGTCCTGGAATATTAGTATATGATTTTATCTTTCATATATCTTGTAACCACTTAGAAGACGTCCTCCGTGGCCGAGGGGTTTATACGCCGGGTTTCAAGATGTGGCCATCTCGAGAGGTCCCGGGTTCGAATCCCGGTGAGGCCAGATGTTTGTGTGATGAATACGAGCATTTGTACTCCAGTCATGGATGTTTAATATGTATTTCTATATAAATATACTTATATATGTATCAGTTTATGTATTCTATCCGTTACCCTAGCATCTCATAACACAAGCCTACAGTGCTTACTTTGGGGCTAGGTTAATTGGCGTGAGTGTTGGAAATATTTATTATTTTATTATTTTTTAAGGTAATAAATAATACAATAATTACAGTATAACTGTATTTTTTTTATAGCCAGGTAGGCAGATGACTCTACCCCACCTGATGTTAAGTGGCGATAAAGTCCAAACGCGAAGATAGCTGGTACAGCAGTTACAAACTGCAACACCAAGCATCCTCACCTTGCGGGTCTGCAAAAATGCTTCTACATGCCTCTCTTAAAATGGGTTTGGGTTGAATCTAGTTTTATTTTAATAAAAGTATGTTTTTATTTATTTTTAAGCATTTGACTGCTAGATGTTTAAATCTAAAGAAAAGTTTACTAGAAAATACTGAACCCACACCCTTCGCAATCCGGGCGAATGCACTGACCATTATGCTACCACAGCCCTATTGGCCGCGTTGTAATTTTCCTAGCCTTAAGCTGCAAGGCAGCGCCATCTCTTCGCATTGTAGGTAACCCACAATGCCTTGCAGCTTAAGGTGAGGAAAATTTCGACGCGGCCAATAGGGCCGTGGTAGCATAATGGTCAGTGCATTCGCCCGGATTGCGAAGGGTGCGGATTCGAGTCCCGTCCGCTGCCTGGTCCGCGTGGATTTTTCTCTAGTAAACTTTTCTTTAGATTAATAAAAGTAGTTAAGATATGTTTTGCTTCTGCTACTGTCACATAGTTTCGCCACATGTTGAATAACAGTATGAATTTGAAAGTTTGATAGAAAACCTGTTTCCTTACATTTCAAAAATGTAAATAACAAGGCATCGTGAAAAACTAGCGGTCAACATCGGAACCTAGTGCAAAATCACCGATCTTAAAAAAATTCTAAACAATAAGGCTTACTATTCTGTAAACGAATATATTGACGAAAAAATGGTTGCCTGTAAAGTCGGTTTTACGGGCGAAGATTTTACGTGACAACGTCTTTTTCTCGGTAGAATATTTATTGATATGAATATAATTAAATTGCACAATAGGAACAAGGAATTGAATGAAAATAAGAATTGCACAAATTTTAACTATAGAAATATATTTTGTTTACTAAAACATTGTACATGTAAACTTAAACTTAACACGAGAGACTCATCGTAACGTTACCGAGCGTTACACTTTTTCATAAGTGACTCCCAGCCGCAACCTAATTTAAGACGTTGTCACGTCAAAATAGGTTAGGTAAATAAATAAACATGACATAAACCCATAATATTAATGTAAACTGTAAAGCTATTTTTGTATTTAAATGTTACTATTAATTAATAATATTATTAAGATATGTGATTTAATTTTGTATAAAATATGTAATTGTAATAATAATCTAATAATTTGCCGTGCCGTTACAGGGCTCTTGTTTGCAACCTAACCATACTTGTAACACCTGTGTATACAACAAGATGCAACAAATGAATATGAATCTCTTATCTAATAGACAAGTCCGTCCGTCCGTCCGTGGTGCTGTTTCAGCGGCCAAACCGTAAGAGATAGATAAAGAGAATGTTTAAGTTATAAGTTAAGAATAGTCTGATAAGACTACAAACCGGATGTGAGTAACGTAGCACTTCCGGTTTTCGAGAAATCACGTGATTTCTATTTCAAACGAAACCACACAAAATCTCCGAAGTTCTCAATTAATTAAATACTTTTTTTTTTTGTGAACACTTGGTTCACTGGTTTGCTAGTCTCTTATCTAATAGACAAGTCCGTCCGTCCGCGGTGCTGTTTCAGCGGCCAAACCGTAAGAGATAGATAAAGAGAATGTTTAAGTTATAAGTTAAGAATAGTCTGATAAGACTACAAACCGGATGTGAGTAACGTAGCACTTCCGGGTTTCGAGAAATCACGTGATTTCTATTTCAAACGAAACCACACAAAATCTCCGAAGTTCTCAATTAATTAAATACATTTTTTTTTTTTGGTGAACATTTGGTTCACTGGTTTGCTAGTATGAATATGATACCAATGTCTCCTCCACAGTTTGCCCCACCGGGTTCCAATGCGACGTGAAACGGTGCATTCCTCACGACTGGCGTTGCGATGGCCACGTGGACTGCGCGGATCGGTCCGACGAGCTCAACTGCCGCGTGTGCAAGCGCAGCGGCGACGTGCACTGCGGCAACCAGCGCTGCATCTCGCAGGCGCACATGTGCGACGGACGCGTCGACTGCCCCTGGGGCCAGGACGAGAGGAACTGCTGTAAGTTATGCCCGATTTATCTATCTTTATATATATAGATAATATGATAATAATAAATTTAAGTACGTTATGATTAAGTTATGGAAGAACGAATTCACCTGACGCAGGCTTTATTTGCGTAACGACTTCAATCACTGTCTTCACTATTTTTATCAAATCTAAAAATTTAATTCCAGTCTGACTCTTTGAATATACCAATAAAGCAGACGAATCTTTATATATATAATTCTTCTGTGAGTGTGTATGTCACTGAACTTCTCTTAAACGACAGGACCGATTTTGATGAAATTTTTTGTGTGTGTTCAAGGGGATCTGAGAATGGTTTAGATTCACAATTTTGTCCGCTGGACAACCCCTTTTTTTTAGGGCGGTACGAAGTTCGCTGGGTCAGCTAGTTTATATATATAATTCTTCTGTGTGTGTGTATGTCACTGAACTTCTCTTAAACGACAGGACCGATTTTGATGAAATTTTTTGTGTGTGTTCAAGGGGATCTGAGAATGGTTTAGATTCACAATTTTGTCCGCTGGACAACCCCTTTTTTTTAGGGCGGTACGAAGTTCGCTGGGTCAGCTAGTTATATATAAAATTCTCGTATCATAATGTTTTGAAATGGCTTGACCGATTTTTATGAAATTTTATTGCATATTCAGTAGGTCTGAGAATTGGCTGCTATCTATTTTTCATACCCCTAAGTGATAACGGTTATCCACCCCTAACTTTTTTTTTCATAATGTGGCATTAAAAAAATGTATACAACCCTAAATTTTCACCCCTCTACCGCCAACCCCTAATTTTATGGCGGTACGAAGTTAGCTGGGTCAGCTAGTCTATATATATAAAAATGAAACCCGTTTTCCGTTGTCACGACATAACATGAAAACGGCTTGACCGATTTGGCTGATTTTTTTTTGTAGTTTTCTAATACTCTGTACAAGGTTCTTACGGAAAAAAATATAAAGAAAATCTCTCAGAAAGATTGAAAAATATAACGTAACGAATGTCAACGTGATTCAATTTAAAACAAAAAATCTGTGGTAATCTGTTACACCACATCGATAACCGCGCTGACAAAATGACGGTTGAAATTGAATAGGTACTCATACATAAGATAGGTCAGCTATACAAAAGCAGCATCAAAGCTACGCTAAGCCGGTACGAAGTTCGCCGGGTCAGCTAGTAATAATATAAAACAGTTCGTACATTGTTAACAGCACACCGTGTGCATCACCCACGCTCCTCGACTATGAGATTGTATATCCCACGGAAGTGTGGTGGTCGTGGCTTCCTAAATGCCAAGACATTACATAACCGCGAGATAAACAATCTTAGGGAGCATTTTCTTAACGTCGATATGGGGATTCATAGAGATGCAGTTGCTGTTGACAATGGACTCACTCCTCTATCTTTAGCAAAAGAAAACTGGTGCAGACCTGTAGTACTTAGTACTTTTGGAGTTGCATGGCAGATTCTACCGGGCTCTCCATGGGCCTGACGTAGATTTATCAGCATCAGTATCCTGGCTACGTCACGGTGACCTTTTTGGTGAAACCGAAGGTTTTATCTGTGCAATTATGGATGAGGTTGTGATGACGAAGAACTACCGGAGGTTTATACTGAAGGATGGCACATTGGATGTTTGCCGTGCGTGCCATCGCCCAGGTGAATCCCTTAGGCATATAATCCCCGGTTGTTCTCGTCTCGCAAATGGCGAATATTTGCACAGACATAACCAAGTGGCCAGGATAATACACCAACAACTTGCTTTGAAATACAATCTTTTAGCATCCGAGGTTCCTTACTACAGGTATGCTCCAGAACAGGTTTTTAAAAATAGCCATGCCACATTATATTGGGATTGATCTATCATTACAGACAGGACTATTGTGGCTAATAAGCCCGATATTGTATTGATAGATCGACACGAACGCCGTGCAGTAGTTGTTGATGTCGCTGTCCCCCATGACGACAGACTTGTAAAAGCTGAAAAAGACAAAGAAAACATTGATTTAGCTCGCGAGATTGTTGACATGTGTATTAAGTATATTTATATGAAATACATGTTAAACATCCATGACTGGAGTACAATTGCTCGTATTCATCACACAAACATCTGCCCCCACCGGGATTCGAACCCGGGACCTCTCGAGTCAGCGACGCCATGAAACCCGGCATATAAACCACTCGGCCACGGAGGTCGTCATTGTCCCTATAGTCGTTAGTGTGAACGGTCTCATAACGAAGAGACTCCATTAACATATTTAGGTTCGCCCTTACATCGGACGTACTCACCTGCTGCGTGTACTATTCTTTTTTTTTTATTGTGTATGCTGTTGGTCGCAGATGACCTTTACAGCGTCACCGGGTTTAGGGATGACGAGATCCTAAGGGGACCTCAAGCCGAGAATTGGCGAGTGCCTCTAGAGGTATTCCAGGCGGATGGCATCTCCCCACGGGGGGAGTCTCCTCTCCGTCTGGAGCCTCTAGACCACTTGACCTGAGGGGGTCGGCGTGTGCTATTCCTTATGCTGTGACTCTCATATATAAGGCCGTCCCTAGCTACCCGTAGTCTTAATCAACGTAATTTAATTGTACCCCTTGTTTATGCTGCATCCAATCTAGTTAGTGTCGCCGCACACGGGCCACCGACCACATAACGCCGCCACCGGCATATTTCTTGTAGTTTTCATACATTTTATATGGACTTGCCACACACGGTACGCCGGTGGTCGCCACACGCTACAAATTGCCGTTGCTCGCTTCTTGTGACCCGCACCGGCCACTTAATGCGCCGATACAAAACGCCGCCACACGTCACTCGCGCGATTCCCCACCCCTCTCTCCCTTACCTTAGTCGGCCGCTGTCGCGCGCTTCAGCCACTTTAGTAGCCGCTTCTAGCTTCTCGTGGCGGCGGTTGTGGCTGTGGCGTGTGGCCCGTGTGCGGCGACACTTAATCTTAAATTAGAATGAACTGCTTTCCGAATACCTGGATTAAAAGTGAATAATTTCTCCAATAGTGAGACTCAGTGATGCGAATGGAGACGTGGGGCGAGGTGAACTGCAAGTGTACCGGGCTGTGAACCAGTCCTGGTATCCCGCCTGTCTGTCAACTCTGGACGATAACACTGCACTCAAGCTTTGCTCCATGCTGGGATACTCGTGAGTAATATAGAAAGTAGACGCTATTAAATAAACCCGTTGTTTCCGTCTCATCAGATGGTGGATGGGAGAAGAATCCAAATTAAATAATGCGATATTAAAATACACTAGATACACCACGAGCGCTCAAAATGTATCCCAATCAAGAAGTGCTTGAACTCCTCTCAAGCACTTCTTGGTTCACAGTCACGCGCGGACCCTTACATAGTCAAGATGCCACAGAGCTCCGCGAAAAAATGCGAAAATAATACTTAGAGTACGAAAAGTGTTTTTTTTGGGACAGGTATCTAGTCAATGTTTGTTAATTTAACGTATTTTAAGTAAATTTTGATTTAATACTTACTATAAACTGATTTAATATAAAATATTTGTGATATTCAAATGCATGGTCGGTTAAACGTCGCCATATAGCCGTCTCTTTTCCTCGCGGTCCGTGCCTGCTATATTGCTAACAGCGCGTTTAGAATTGTGCGTAGAGTCTAAGAACTAAGGTCTAAATTCTTCCGCATATAGCAATAAGTCGTAAAATTTTACGAGCTTGCATTTCAAACTGTCAGAAGTCCTTGGCGTATGCGTTTTATTTAAGACCTTATAAAGTATGTATTATAAAGGTTACTTTAAGTTTTTAAATAATGCCCTATATTGATTTTGACTACGCAATCATCTTAAGGAGCCCCGTGGATCGTCCAATGTACCTTTTGGACAGGTTTCGGGCACGATTTTGTTCGTGTTGGTGTATCTAGGGTATTTAATATCGTTCAATGCAACAGATATATTTGCAGCACCTTCCACTTTACCTGTATGGATGATTTCCTCCACCTTGATTTCTACAATCCGACTAATTATAGTAAAACAACGCCGCATTGTTGTCTCAAAAGCTATAGGAAATCATAAAATTTTCATGGTGACTTACTCCACGATCTTAAACGTCAAATAATACGGGATACCTATAACTACACTCAACGGCATAGCAACTGGTTCACCCGCGAGTACCTTGGAACGCTTGATTCAATTTCCTTAAAAAGTATAAAAATTGCAACTATCACAGTTGTTACCTACAAAAAGTACGTTTCCTAACATTTTATTCAAAAGTATTGTCTACTTAATGTAAGCAAGAAACACAATCTTACGATTTGCTTAACTTTGAATAAAGATGCGATTAACGTTTTTGTTAAATGAAGGGATAGTCTAGGATACGTTTTATATTTTTTTTTTAGTTTTTGTCCATTTCGCATTCGCTGCGATCGTTGAAGTTAAGCAACTTTCGCAGTGGTCGGTCATTGGTTGGGTGATCAAAAATCTTCTATCTCTAGTTCCTCCGTGCTTCGGAAGGCACGTAAAGCCGTTGGTCCCGGCTGCATCTACAGTCTTTAGCACCCGCCAATCTGCACTGGGCCCGCGTGGACATAGCCCAATCTTCTTATTCCTCTTTACCCACCAGTGGGGACATCAATAGGCTGAAGATGATCAAATAAGCGACTTGTATGTTTCGAAACAGATCGGTAAACAACAGTCAAGTGATCCTGCCTGGGAGGAAAGCTGGGCCCCGTGCGGGGCGCGTGCAGGTGCAGGGCGCCGCGCAGTCCTACCGCGCGTTCCTGCGCAGCGAGGGAGGTCTGCTGAGGGAACTGAAGGAATGCCGGCATGATTCCACCAGAGTACACCTCGTGTGCAACAACTATGGTGAGTACTTCGGTGTTATTGTTGGATTAGATGGAGGGAGCCTTTGTGCAGAGCATGCCCAGAGGATCCTCCTCTGGACATGCTCTTGCCCAGACGAGGAGGAGACGAGCGCCCATATTCTGCTGGAATGCGGAGGCGTTGCAAGACAAAGGACTTCTTTACTGGGAAATCCACGAACACTAGTAGCACCTGCAGCAACATACGGGAACTGCTGGGCTTTCTGGAGGAATTAGGATGGCAGGACTGATGCCAATCGCCTCGCAAACACACGGTGTCTATACTAAGGACTAGATGGAGGGTAACCGCTCCGTCGGCCTAGGCACGTCTTACAGTACCCTGACGACAAAATCACTCGGGCCAGCGCGGCACCGACTCCTCCCACACAGGCCACAAACACCAACACTACACAGCTAGCAAACGTGCACACTAGCTTAGCATTAGGCAGACACCGCACCCGTAGGTAGGAGTGCGAAGACCCGGTCTACACACGACATAAAGGTGCGATTGATCTAGAGGCTCCAAACGGAGACTCCCCCCGTGGGGTGATGCCATCCGCCTGGAATACTTCTAGAGGCTCTCGCCAATTCTCGACTTGAGGTCCCCTTAGGATCTCGCCGTCCCCAAACCCAGTGACGCTGTAAAGGTCATCTGCGAACAGCATACGGACTCAAAAAAGAAGTCCAACCGGGCGTTCCTGGTACAATTCTGCGAAATTACCTTAAATACAACAACTAGTATAATGAGTATTTCGAAATTACCATGTACCATTACCTAGTCAAAGACAATGTCAATAATAGCACAGTGTAAATTTTATACGATAATTTTGTAATCAACTTGAAGTTTGCGGCCCATGATATATCAGTACGAGTTCGACATATCCATGCTCTTGGTAGCATAATTGCTTTTGCGTTTACTTTGATAGAGGAAAACACTAGTTGTAATCTGATATCTGAACCGGGTGGTTTTTTTAGTCATAACAACAATTGTTTTCGACCAGTAAAAATCGTCTTAATGTAAGAAAAAATTACGTACTTATAACTAAAACATACCTATGCCGACCTTTGTGGCCCAATGGTGTACGCCGGGTTTCATGGTGTCGCCGACTCGAGAGGTCCCGGGTTCGAATCCCGGTGGGGGCAGATGTTTGTGTGGTGAATACGAGCAATAGGGATGACGACTAATTTATTTTTTCTTCGTTTATCAGGTAGATTATCAAAAAGTATTGGACACGTATTTTTTGTTTTTTCACAAAATATAAACATTGCAGAGATATATCGATTTGAAAAGTCGCATGACGTCACACCTTGGTACAATTTTCACTTAAAAGTGACGTCACGAGCCCCCACTCCCAAACTTTGACGCGCTTTATCTCTATCATTTTTTGGTTGATTGCCCAAAGAAAAAGTACCTGTCCATTTCTAAATAGAATTTCGTTTACTTTACCCCGTCGTCACCCCTATTGTACGCCAGTCATGTTTAATATGTATTACTATATAAATATATGTACAATATATTATATATTCTATCTGTGACCCTAGTATCTCTATCACAAGCCTACTGTGCTTACTTTGGGGCTAGGCTAATTGGTGTGAGTGTTGGAAATATTTATTTTTTTATTTATATGTGTATAAATATTTGAGAGCGGAGCCCAAGCTGGGATTTGTGGATTTACTCGAGCGCGGCAGAATAACATATGGGGAGCAACCTTGCACGTAGTTAAGTACTCCCACTATACCTGAGCCATCTATGTAAGGTCGAACGTCTAGGGCAGCAAAAACAAAATTTCAACAAACGGCCATGACTTTTGGTCGGGTACAAATCGTCAGTCTTTTGAATAGGAGCTACTGGAGGGTTCACGTAACATCCCTTCTCAATGTCTGACGCGCTCGGTTATTTTTTCCTATATTCTACCCCTTCGTACGGCAACCCCCATATCATGCAAACCGCGGCAGATCAATATTTTGTCCGTTCTTAGAAACGTTACATGAACCCTATCTAATGCCGCTTCCTATATACTACATATAATGTTAACTATAAAATTAATTGTAACTATATATTTATATTCTAGATGATGTAATGGAAAGTGACTTCAGACGTATTTCTGAAGTAATTTTTCAACTTGACGACACTGTATATACCTAACAATACAGGGAGAAAAAAACAGCCCTTGCTGAGTTTCTTGCCGGTTTTTCTCAGTACAAGGTCTCCCGCCGTAGTTTTGCGAACCGATGGCGTAGCTTCTTGACCTTCACAAGTGCTTGTAACAGCCTAGACTGAATAAATGACATTTCATTTCATTTCATTTCTAGTAGTTATATTCAAAAGGTTGACGATTTGGGCAGCACCAAAAGTCATGACCGTTCGTTGAAATTTTGGTTTTGCTGCCAGATATGGTAGGAGTACTACCATATCTGGCTTAACTAGGTACAAGGTTGCTCCCCATATGTTATTCTGCCGCGCTCGAGTAAATCCAAAAATCCCACGCTTGGGCTCCCGTACTATAAAACTACTTATACCGATAAATCTATGAAATATTATATCTTGAGCATCTCACGATATTCCCGATATGTTCGTCTTAAAGTTTATTCATCAGTTTACCATACAATCTCCTCGGGAGTATCTCAAGGATCTTATTTAGGTTCAGTCTTGTTTGTTTAAACACTTATAAAATGAGACGCCCAATAAAATTCGTCGTAAAATCTAATTCATCATCATCATCATCATCAGCCTATTAATGTCCCCACTGCTGGGGCACAGGCCTTCCCTATGGATGGGTTAGGGAGATTGGGCCATGACCCACCACGCGGGCCCAGTGCGGGATGGTGGGTGCTTACGACTGCAGATGCAGCCGGGACCAACGGCTTAACGTGCTTTCCGAAGCACGGAGGAGCTCGAGATAGTAAATTTTTGGTCACCCATCCAATGACCGACCACTGCGAAAGTTGCTTAACTTCAATGACCGCAGCCGATTGCGCTAACCACTGGCGCCATCGAGCTCCTCTAAATTAAAAAATCTTATTATCGTTCAAATACTTACTCTAAATGTTTAATACCACAGACGTTGCCTGAATTAAGCAATTTTCGTGTTTTAGCATTAGATCAGCTAGATTGATGGAGCATTATGTGTTTAAGTATTAATCTTATAATTCCTGCTTTCCAGTTTGTAATGTTGATCCTGTTAATTAATACGTGTTATTTAATCATCCCACGCTGTAGCTACTAGAATTCGAAGGGAAACAGCGAATTAGGCAGCTGCCTACTTTCCCGTACGGATAGTAAACATCTATAGATAGGCTTAGGGAACAATTGAGGGCGGCGTGGCGGGTTGTCATTATTGAATAGAAAATTTCCACTTAAAAGAGACCAACACGAGAAACACAGACACGCATAATATCACTGCCGGATTTAGGGGAGGGCAACCGGGGCGAAAGCCCCGGGGCCTCCACAAACGGGGGGCCCCCACAATAGAGACTTCGGAAAAAAATCTTTCAAATTCCAACTAGTAAACATGTTTTCGGTTCCGTTCGCTAATTCTAAGATCTAAGATTTAATTTCAGATAATTCTTGTTTCCGTTTATAGTTATATATGTGTTTGTTCAATACTAAGGGAATCTACTTGGTTCACAATAAATTATTTATTGAAAAACTCGACTGAAAAAAAATTTTTACTTTATTTGGAAAATAATTTGGGGTGAGGGAGGCCTCCGCTCCTCTGTTGCCCCGAGGCCTCTGGACCTCTAAATCCGGCCCTGAAAGAAAGAAAGAAAGAAGAAAGAAAAACGTTTATTGGCCTAAAACATTTACAGAACAACATACATTGAATAAATAAAGAGAAAATCAATAATAAAGTGAAAAAGATATGAATAAAAAAATAAAAAGGAAAGGCCAATGTAGGTCACTGCCTCAGCCTAAACTGCTACGACTCTTGGCACAAGGCCGCAGCAGCACTGATATTCTGGCAGCGCCCCCTCTTAATTTTTACAAATAAAAATAAAACAGATGAAGCCGCGCTCAGCACCCACACGCAAAATTCATTGGCCCTGCATAATATGATCCTTTTATTATTGGAATTGGTTTTTCTTCAAGGTTTAAGGTTCCCAGATATCTAATGTTATCAGGTTAAGGTGATGAACATAGATGATGATGAGTATATAAACTAATACTAAAAAATGTCAAATACCAACACGTCACACTCAGGGGAACGACACAAAAGAGATGTTGAGCATATTGCTAATAACTATTTTGGCCAAAGAACTCGGAAATATACCTATAATACCAAAAATATTTAACAACAAAAATGGAAAAATGTAGAAGTAAACATAATATACTAGCAAACCCGGCGAACTCCGTTTCGCCACCAGATGGCTTCGTTTTATGTAACATTTCGTTTGGTGATTAAAAGAAGTTTTTTTTTTTAATTTTTCCTGAATTTTCTTTGCTATAAACCTCACGGAGCCCGAGAACTTTCCAACGAATGCAAAACCGTGGAAATCGGTTAGTGCGTTCTAGAGTTATAGCGTCAGGAAGGAAAACCCGACTTATTTTTATATAGTAGATTTAAAAGAAAATTAAAAAAAAGATATTTTGGTTAATTTTTAATTATTTTATTTAATCTTTATTGCCTTTACAATGCAAATGGCGGACTTAATGCCAGTATGGCATTCTCTACCAGTCAACCGGAAAGAAGGTGCAGAGAAAATAAAACGGCAATTTTGTTGTAGAGGACTTTGGTTAAGAGTAAGTATCCTATGTGCGAACCAGCGCAAAGAATAATTACTTTTAACTAGATAATGGTTTATCTGTGTGCCAAATTTTATATAGTGGTGGTGGGTATATAGAAAGAAAAAAAATGTAAAGAGCGCATTATTCGCCAACAAGCTGACTTTTCAGTTTGGCGAAATAAGTTGTTTTTGTATACCTGTATTTTTGGTGAAAATAAATAAATAAAATAATCCATGAGGGCTGGACACAGGTCGAAATTTCCCCTCGAAGACGTAGATTATAAAAAACATACAATACGACCCAAAAACCTTCAAAAAAAGAGCGTACTCCTTCTTTTAAAGCCGGCATCGCATTTGTGATACTCCTGGTGTTGCAAGTGTCCATGGGCGACGGTGATCACTTACCATCAGGTGAGCCGTCTGCTCGTATGCCCTACAACATAAAAAAAATGGATGCGTGTAACTTATGTACGCGCGTGAGAAGTTATACTTCTTTAGCATCATTAAAAATATTTTTTAATTGCATGCAAATAATTAATAATTACAATAAAATAATAAAAGGACTGGAAAAGGATAGTTAACACAGTCAATTAAGTTCAGTTTTAATTAGAAAAATTAAATCAATATTCAAAATATTCAATTAAAATCACTACTGAATTTAAGTTATTAGTCCATATGTAATTAGCACTTGTAAGTAACTAAAACACGTTGTGTCTATATAGAAACTAGAAACATGTGGATAAATATTATAAATATGAAAACAGTGATCAGAGGCGACGAGCGTGCCAACATTGTTTTTGACAACGCGATCATCTTATGGAGCTCCGTGGATCGTTCAAAGTACCTTTCGAACAGATGTCTAATAACACTAACATTCATAACGCGCCCGCGGCCAACTTCATGGTGTTACTATTGTGTTACAGTGATGCGCGCGCATCTCGAAATTTCACTCACATGATTTTTTCATAACGCGCCCGCAGTTAACTTCATTATGTTACTTTTGTGTTACAGTGATGCGCGCGCATCTTAAAATTTCACTCTCATCATTTTTTCATAACGCGCCTAAAGAAGTATAACTTCAAAAAAAATCGTTATTCCAGAGACAGCTATGGTGGCTATGTACTAGCGGAAGCCTCTTATGCTTATATTCCATCCTTTTGAAATGAAAAAGAAAGCAAAGTTGAATAAGCTCGTAAAGATTTGCCAACAATACGACGTGTTGTATAAAGGTGACGGTCGCGCCTAATTCCTTGCATGTCTCGCACTTTTGTGCTAAAGCTTTTGTGCCCTCTTTTTACATTCGGAGCTCAGTTGGATATTCAAACTTATCTTTATTATCAATACAGCAATGATACCATTATCGTTCGTAAATGTATATTTTTTGAGAGTTCAATCCTCTAAACATTGATACCGTCTTCTATTAAATAACTGAATAAATGGTTACGCAAATGGTTTCCAAAAGGGACCTTCTAAAAGTCGTTTTCAATAAAGAATACTTTTCCGTTTTCTACCTCACGAATGAGACAACATTATTGTCACCAATTTTTTACGAATCCGTTTCAAAATATTCTATATTGTAACTTGCTTAAAGTCATAATTTTTTTTTAATGCATGTAGCTGCTTGATGTTTAAATCTAAAGAAAATATAATTAGAAAAAAATCCACGCGGACCAGGCAGCAGACGGGACTTGAACCCGCACCCTTCGCAATCCGGGCGAATGCACTGACCAATTATGCTACCGCGACCCTCACGGACCGCGTCGAAATTCCACTAGCCATTCTTAAGCTGCAAGGCAGCGCCATCTCTTCGTTCCTTTTTTCTTCATCTTTTTTCTAATTATATTTGCTTAAAGTCAATAAAAGTTTCTTTATGATTATTATTAAGGCGCCTCAAATAATAATGTGATTATTATATTATTATTATAATTTGAGGCCCCTTAAAAGCATCATATTATTGTTGATCGTTGTATTATCATTTATAAATTAATAGCGGCCCACCCTCGCTTCGCTTCGGTGTAGAGCTGAAGTGTAGACTACATTTTTTGTTCTCAGGCTTGTATTATACACAATGACATTCATCTATGATTCTTCTTATACCTGCATGTAAAGTCTCAGCCCGATCGGTTTAAAATTGACAAAGTTTCATACAAATTTTCATTCCCTATTTTATCCCCTTGAGGGTAGAATTGATCAAAATCTTTTCTTAGCGGATGCCTACGTCATAACATCTACCTGCATGCTAAATTTCAGCCCGATCCGTCCGGTGGTTTGGGCTGTGCGTTGATAGATCACTATTTCAGTCAGTCACCTTTGAGTTTAATATATATAGATTGATAGAAATTAGCTAGTATAAGTTCCTGTATCATATTTCTGGTCATTCCATTAAATTTTAAAACAATTTTTAAAAGAACTGCATTTTTTTTTATTGTCGGAGATATGAAAAGAATATTATATCTTTAGATAAGATTTTTTTAAATGTTAAATTAGCCAAGTACATAATGATGAATTAATTTTCAAATATATGACTCACTGAAAATCAGATAAGTTCCGAAGAAAGAGTGCACTCTGCATGGAAAACCATGGTTAAGGAAAGTCACCACCCTACAAATTATGGGTTATAATGCTGCATTACAAACACCGTAGTTTCTACTGATGGACACAACAAATCTTTGTTTTTATTTTTTTAAGCATTTAACTGCTAGATGTTTAAATCTAAAGAAAAGTTTTACTAGATAAAATCCACGCGAACCAGGCAGCGGACGGGACTCGAACCCACACCCTTCGCAATCCGGGCGAATGCACTGACCAATTTTTTCTAGTAAAACTTTTCTTTAGATTTAAACATCTAGCAGTTAAATGCCTTAAAAAAATAAAAACATAACTATAATTGCTATTTCTTCTTTCAAATGTTTGTTGTCGGTTACCTACAATGCGAAGAGATGGCGCTGCCTTGCAGCTTAAGGCTAGGGAAATTTCGACGCGGCCATCAGGGCCGTGGTAGCATAATTGCTCAATGCATTCGCCCGGATTGCGAAGGGTGCGGGTTTCGAGTCCCGTCCGCTGCCTGGTCCGCGTGGAATTTTTTTCTAGTAAAACTTTTCTTTACATTTAAACAACAAATCTTCATTGTCATCATCCCTCTTTAACGAAGGCTCGATCATCGATAGTCATGGCCCGTGCGCCGACGAGGCGGAGTCCCCATCGGATGTGATCCGGGGATTTTGTCGGATCAGCGCGGTCGATCCGTACCGGACCGTCCATGGCCCACCATCAATCATTCTTGGAGCTAATGACAAACGTGATTTTGCTATTTGTTTTGCCGCACTGTGGACCCGATTTAAAAGTCAAGCTCTAATACAGTCGCTTATTATTGTTACCAGAAAATGTTTTAGACCCAACTAATCTACATTTAACACCAAACTGAAAAATATATGTCGCGTACTCCGTGTACTCCTAAAAATCTCAACTGCACCTAACTAGATAAATATATATATATATATTTAAGAGCATTTAACTGCTAGATGTTTACATCTAAATCTATCTAAAAACTTGTGGGTTACCTACAATGCGAAGAGGTGGCGCTACCTTGCAGCTTAAGGCTAGGAAAAATTCGACGCGGCCATCAGGGCCGTGGTAGCATAATTGGTCAGTGCATTCGCCCGGATTGCGAAGGGTGCGGGTTCGAGTCCCGTCCGCTGCCTGGTCCGCGTGGATTTTTTTCTAGTAAAACTATTCTTTAGCTAAATATTGTTAATTTATCTTTCAAACATCAAAAATTCACATAAGAATAAAGAAAGATGTGGTATTCGTTTATCCTAAAATCTGCAATAGGTTCAGATATCGATACATTCGACCATTTAATTTAAATTTATTTCAAACTAACTAATCCCAGTCTTCGCATTAGTCTCCCTAAAGTTCATTGTCTCGTGCTTAATTAACTAATTAATTTATTGTATTCCTGGTAATGGACATTCTAATTGAGAAGTAGAAGTAAATTAATGAAGATATGATTGAACGTTACTTAAAAGTCTTAGATCAAATCCAATCATATTTAATTAATAACAAATTTAAAAATCAAAATCATTTATTCAGTTTAGGCTGTTACTAGCACTCATGAATGTCTAGAAGCTACGCCATCGGTTCGTCGCACGGCCCAAAATCTACGGCGGGAGACCTTGTACTGAGAAGAACCGGCAAGAAACTCAGCAAGGGCTGTTTTTTTTATTTACAGAGTCGTCAAGTTGAAAAATTACTTCAGAGATGATTCATGAGGTCATCTTTCATTACATAATGTGAAATATACAATAATTGTTCACCTGCTTGCTGTGACGTACAGTATAAATACAAATAGTGTTATGTATATTAGTTAGGTACATTAACATCTTCAATATCAAAGTAACTACTTTATGGTAGACTCATCTCCGCTCACTACCACGACCACGACCACGTTTTGTCATTCAAATATTCTTAAATAGTCTGAAAATTAATTCAATCCTAGTATCGTCAAAACATGATTCATAATATATGTACATGATATAGATATACCCGTTGGAATGTTGGAAGTTTAAACTCAAGCATTTTTATCTGCAATACAAGTAGACACTATAAAGTAAGCTTTCTTAACATGTATTTTTTTAATAGTCGATTTAAATTAAGTCAGGCTTAACTCTTGAATATTGCTTGGGACAATATTGTAAAAGCGAACACAGAGACCTCTAAACGAATTATTAATTTTGTGGCATCTACTAGCAAGTAAAGATAAATTATTTTTACTTATAATATCGGGTGTATGTATTTTACAATTTTTAGTATTTAAATTAATATTTTTTTGACAAATAATACAAATTTCAAACACTTAATTTTACCTTCATTTAGCAGTAAGTTATTAATAGTGAACCAGTGGACTACCTTAGAAATAGACTAGTTCACGTCATCGATTTGTGATTGCCTACGTTTAATTTCAGACAATGGTGAAGTGTTATCCGCAAACAATACTATTTCGTAATTATTCTTTACAAAACAGGGCAAGTCATTGATATAAATAAAAAATAAGAAAGGACCAAGGATTGAGCCCTGCGGGACTCCCATTTTAACCGACGAACCCGGAGATTTTTCTCCATTGATGTCAACCCTCTGAAACCTGTCACTCAAATATGATACAATAACATCCAGAGTGGTATTTCTAAATCCATAGTGATGAGGTTTCCTGATCAACGGTTTCATGCAAAACGCAATCAAAAGCCTTTGATAAGTCGCAAAACACACCTATTGTGCATCATGCGAACTCTCACAGGCATCAAAAATTTGCTGTACAAACTCAACACCGGCATCAGTTGTTGAGCGACCCTCTGTGAAACCAAATTGTTTACTACAAATAATGTTATTACTAGAAAAAAATGATTGCATTTGATGTAGCATAATCTTTTCAAAAACTTATGTAGGTCTAAAATTTGTTGGGTCTGATGTGCTACCCGATTTATGCAATGGAGTTCTTTTACTATATTTCATTAGATATGGTAAAACCAACAATTGACTAGTACGTTGTTTTATGTTTTTTTTTTAATATTGATTCAGCAACAATAGGGAAGAAGTCTAAAGATTTTGTAGTTAAAACTGGAATATCAATGAAAAAATTCTCAAATGCTGTATCAATTTCAACATCTGATCTAACATTTCTATTTTCAGTGATAAAATTAAAACTAGTATTTGGAGTTTTAGATTTTCCAGTTACATTGTTTATAATGTTCCAAGTCATTTTGATTTTGTCATTACTATTCTTAATCTTCCAACTTCAATAAATTGATTTAGCTGTGCGGCATACTTTTTTTTAAATAACTTTGAATAACTATGTACATACTCTCTGAAACTTTCGCTAGTATTCAAAAAAAATCAAAATTTAATATCGTTTATTCAGTCTAGGCTATTACAAGCACTTGTGAATGTCGAAAAGCTACGCCATCGGTTCGCAAATCTACGGCGGGAGACCTTGTACTGAGAAGAACCGGCAAGAAACTCAGCAAGGGCTGTTTTTTTCTCCCTGTATTATATACAGAGTCGTCAAATTGAAAAATGACTTCAATATGAGGTAACTCATAAAGTCACTTTCCATTACAAACAAAAAAAATGCGAATAATATAAAAATTATGACTATAAAATAAAAATATATATATAAAAAACTGGTTTAACAAAGTTTAGGAATGACGAGTCGTACTGTTTAGACAAAAAAATGAACGATTAAAGTTTAGTACAACGATTAATAGTACCCAGTGAATTAAGAGCAGACTCATCTCCGCTGGCAGCACCCGTTCACGAGCATGACGCATGAACCAGCCATCGCTTCGCTCAACCATTTTTTAGGGAACGCAACCACCCGCCTCATGCGACATATTAATTACATACTAATGCCGACATATTAATGCCGCGTTCATTGTATAGTTCATAAAGTTTTCTTCTACTTTTATGTATGCCTGGGGTGGCCCACAAATAATGTAATATAAAACTAACAAAAGGTAATGCTATTGTGATTTAGTCTCACTGAAAGTTATTATTGATACACCAGACATGCTACAAACTACTGAAGACAACAAACAGAAACCTAATATAGACTAGATAATATATTTTCACAGAAATATGTACATTTAAATAAAGAACAAATAGTAAGATATTTTTAACTAAAAACCTTACAAAATATACAATACAATACAATACAATACAATACAACTCTATTAAACACCACGAAAAACATTGAACATTCAGCACAAAAACATTTAGTACAGGTGATGCAATAGGCGGTCTTATCGCTTAAAGCGATCTCTTCCAGGCAACCTTTGGATGGAGAGGATTAGAAGGCAGTGGGAGAGACGGCGGTGTAAATCGCTAGTATAATATAATCTATTAGTAAATATATATCATACACATATATATATACGTACATACATACATAGATACAATAAGTATAAATACAAATACATACATACATAAATTAGTAAAATAACTGTTTTAATTATGATTTTATTTATTTTTTAAGCATTTAACTGCTAGATGTTTAAATCTAAAGAAAAGTATACTAGAAAAAAAAAATTCTAGTATACTTTTCTTTAAAAAAAATTTTTTTTCTTTAAAAAAATTTTTTTTCTAGTATACTTTTCTTTAGATTTAACTGTTTTAAGCTCATCGATTTCAGTATCAAGATAATGATATTCAAGAATTTTAAGATGACGCTGATAACGCTTTATATAGAAAATTAAACTAATTCCCAGCTTTTATTTGTATTTTATACAAGATGCATGGGAGCACAACCGACATAAACTTTGTCAAAATTATGTTAAACTTGAAGAATACTAATGCACAGACAAAAAGTTTATACCACCAAAGAAACGTTCAACATAAACACAAGAATATTTGACCCCGGCCGTATGTGAAACAACTTCATAAGCGGCGTCGTGCCGCGCAAATTTGGGCGATATTAATAGGGTGGTAGAGTCTGAAATGCCGTGCTTGGTAGCTGGGGACGGGCAGGTGGCTGCGCGGCCATTTTCCTAATGGGTTCCCGCCCCAGAATCAAATCCGAATAGCGTTTGTGGTCGGCTCTCAAGTCGTTTTACTTAATCAGAATCACGCCGAGTCAATGCACTTTAATGGAAAACGCTCCTTGCTATTTTACTTCGTGAATGGTTTATTATTGTCGATTTTTATCTCTTTTATAATATGCCATGAGAAATGTAATTATGCTATTAAAAATGCTTCATTATAGGATTCATCTGAATAAATTTATTTGTATCTTTTTTTGACAAACAGCACGAGATATTATAGTACAAATCTATACTAATATTATAAAGCTGCAGAGTTTGTTTGTTTGTTTGTTTAAACGCGCTAATCTCTGGAACTACTGGTCCGATTTGAATGATTCTTTCAGTGTTGGGTAGTCCATTTATCGAGGAAGGCTATAGGCTATATTTTTTTTCAAAATTAGGGATCCGTAATAAAATTGCTATCTTGTAACACAAGGTGTAAAATCGAAAACCTATTTTTGCGTGCGCTGCAAAAACTATTGACAATAGAACAAAATGATGTACTACGGGTTTGTAGATCCCATTAAGACCTACAAAAAAGTCAGCGAGAACATATATCTAGCTATCATGGTTTAATCACAATAACCGATTTTGTGTTCAAAATAATTATTAAATAGTCTGAAGAAAAAAAACTACGTTAAATATGTATCGTAATATTAATCTTTATCGAAATTAAGCATTATGTTATCAAGACTATTTATGTAGAAGTAAAATACTTTTTGTTTCATCTCAATCGGATATTTTGTTTAAAAGTTATCACGTGTGTAAGATGTTAAGAGTTGGTACCTATATATTTTATCTCGGTATTTCCACGGAAGCGAGAAAAACGCGGGTGAAACCGCGGGGCACGGCTAGTCCATTAATATCAATTATGCAAAATCAAGTAGTAGAGGTGGACAAATTCTTCTATATACTTTGTTGCAAGTTTTGTTTTAGATTTACGAGTCGAGTTATCTAAACTAATAGGTAGTTCCTAAAGTCTTTAGTCAGTATCTTAAACGAATAATATTAAGTTATTCCTACGCCTTTGAGAACAGCAGCCTGTCTGAGGAATATTAATGCAGATAAAGGTTGACATCAATAAAAAAAACAAAGTTAAAGAAAAGTTTACTAGAAAAAAATCCACGCGGACCAGGCAGCGGACGGGACTCGAACCCGCACCCTTCGCAATCTGGGTGAATGCACTGACCATTATGCTACCACGGCCCTATTCGCCGCGTCGAAATTTTCCTAGCCTTAAGCTGCAAGGCAGCCCCATCTCTACGCATTGTAGGCAACCCACAATGTCAAATGAATACTTTTTCAAGTATTAAACATTTGAAATAAGAAATAGCAATTATAGTTATGTTTTTATTTATTTTTAAGCATTTAACTGCTAGATGTTTAAATCTAAACAAAAGTTTACTAGAAAAAAAATCCGCGCGGACCAGGCAGCGGATGGGACGCGAACGCCATCTCTTCGCATTGTTGGTAACCCATGATGACGCTGCCTTGCAGCTTAGGGCTAGGAAAATTTCGACGCGGCCAATAGGGCCGTGGTAGCATAATGGTCAGTGCATTCGCCTGGATTGCGAATGGTGCGGGTTCGAGTCCCGTCCGCTGCCTGGTCCGCGTGGATTTTTTTCTAGTAAACTTTTCTTTAGATTTAAACATCTAGCAGTTAAATGCTTGAAAATAAATAAAAACAAAAACAAAGTTGTTAGATTTCCTTTATAGGGAATTAGATATTTTTTTCCATGATTCCCTCCCGTATATCGAGACTGCTGCCCGCTCATTCGTCTTTGTCGGGATTTCTTTCATAGCTATTTTTAGACATCAACCAAATCTGATGTGGATCTGATTGTAGCTAAAGCCTCGCCGCTAGTGTTGCCGAACTATCGATATTAAAACTATCGACAGTTTACATCGAAAATCATGTACCCTATCGATAGAATCGATACAACCGATAGTATCGATAGTATCGATAGCTCAGAACAAGGCAATACTATCGAGTGAGTGCAATACTATAGATACTATCGATACTATTGTAGTTCGTTAATAACAAACTATTGATAGTATCGATACTGTCGATAGTGTTGATTTTATCTGCAACAATACTATCGATAGTATCGATACTAGCGATTGTTTAAGACTAAAGTTTGTGATTGACTATAATACCTGAAAATTGTAAACAATACTATTGCAAATTGTTAAACTATCGATAGTATGGTTGCAAATAAAATTGATACTATCGATAATTTGTTATTAACGAACTACAATACTATCGATCGATAGTATCGATAGTATTTAACTCATCCGATAGTATTGGCTTTTTCTGTGCTATCGATAGTATCGATAGTCGACTATCGATCGGCAACACTACTCGCCGCGATCGAGCTCACTGAGTTGGCTCAGTGAAATATCAGTTATTTATCGACGCAATTCGTACAATTGATTTTGTCTTAAAATATGAAAACAAAAACACGTGGATTATTTTAATAAAGTTAGTTAGTAAGTTAAACATCAACTCGATTTAAGATAATGCTAAACTTGACAATCTCACACAGAAATATATAATTATGGGAACAATAATTGTATTGAAAAGTTTACTACAAAAAAAAATCCACGCGGACTATTAAGCGGACGGGACTCGAACCCGCACCCTTCGCAATCTGGGCGAATGCACTGACCATTATGCTACCACGGCCCTATTCGCCGCGTCGAAATTTTCCTAGCCTTAAGCTGCAAGGCAGCGCCATCTCTTGCAACCCACAATGTCAAATGAATACTTTTTCAAGTATTAAACATTTGAGAGAAGAAATAGCAATTATAGTTATGTTTTTATTTATTTTTAAGCATTTAACTGCGAGATGTTTAAATCTAAACAAAAGTTTACTAGAAAAAAATCCACGCGGACCAGGTAGCGGACGGGACTCGAACCCGCACCCTTCGCAATCTGGGTGAATGCACTGACCATTATGCTACCACGGCCCTATGAAATTTTTGAAGTTATACTTCTTTAGGCGCGTTATGAAAAAATGATGAGAGTGAAATTTTAAGATGCGCGCGCATCACTGTAACACAAAATTTTAACAGCATGAAGTTGGTCCGCTTTAGCGACCAACTTCATGCTGTTACTTTTGTGTTTACCGCACATTAAGAAAATCTACCAACAAAATAGAAATAAAATCTCTATTTAGTGGGTGCTAACGACTGCATTGTGAAGGCCTATCAAAAGTAAATACTTTAATCTGGAACAACGGAACCAAAGCGCGATTCAGGAGACTACAGCGCCATCTCTTGACTATTGGTGTAGTAGAACCAAAAACCACATCTTTATTTTTTGTAATAAAGTAACAGTTATAGGTATATTCATATTTATAATATTTATCCACATGTTTCTAGTTTGTATATTCGGAATACGTGTTTGAGTTTCATACAAGTGCAAATCACATATGTTCTAATAAATTATATTCAGTAGCGATTTTAATTGAATATTTTGATTATTTATTTATTTTTTCAAATATAAACTGAACTTTATTGACTGTGTCCTTTTCCAGACTTTTTATTAATTTATTGTAATTAATTATTTGCATGCAATTAAAAACTAATTTTAAACGATGCCAAAGAAGGATAACTTCTCACGCGGCTACATAAGTACACGCACCCATTTTTTTTCTAGTAAACTTTTCTTTAGATTTAAACATCTAACAGTTAAATGCTTAAAAATTAATAAAAACATAACAATAATTGTATTGTTATTGCGAATACATATTGGGGGCAGCCGATAAAAGTAATTAAAACGATTGAAAAAGGGGCTGCAACGAGATTAGGATAAATACACAATTACGAATGGGTTTGCTAATAGCGTAACGTTTTCACCTTTGAAACCATTGTCGGAAGCTTGTGGTCCGCGTATTCTTCTAGCTAGAGGGGCGCATGAACAGCACACACAGTCATATATCAAATTCACAGTTTATTGTTGACGAGTTCCAATGAGGGCTACCGTTTTCTGTCTCACCAGATGGCGCCACTGTTGAGTGAGGTCCTAAATTGTAACTTTTAAAGTTTATTAATACGCACATGAAATCAAAGGTTACATTTAGATCATATTTTAACACAAAAGAACCATATCCTAAACATAATAGGCCATGCCACAGTGACACGCAGTTCCGTTTTATTCGGAAAAAATGGGAACATAATCGTTTTTCTAAGCTCAAATTTTTAATAACTGACATTCATTGCCACATAACTCATATTTGCCATAATTAAGCCGAATTGTTACCAATTATTCACAACATTATTTTAATTAGAAATAAACCCGCGTAGTCAACCAACAAGCAATAACATTTGACATTTCGGAGACCTCACGCTACACTAGCGCCTCTAGCGGCGGATTCATACGCGATAGCCCTCATTGTTTGGTATACTGCACGTAAAGATTATGGTTATACGATGTTAGCAAGGTCGCGGGTGCGGAACGGAGTGACGTAGGTCCTCACGTGTGATCAGTGGCTTTATAAAAAGATTCTCAGTGATTGATCTAGTCTTGAGCATAGTTAGAAAGGGATGTTGCTATATATATAGCACATAGCGACATCCCTTTCTAACTGTACTGAAGAAGAGATCAACACTAAGTTGTCATTCTGTAATACGGGCCTTACTGTCTGCGTTAGGTTAGTAAAAAACCACATACGCAGATGCATCGTTCTCGTTGCGAACCTACCCACATTTAAAAAATATGAAATAAGTAACCACGATTAAGTGATGACGGAACAATAATGATAGATCAAAGATGGAAATTACATTTAATAAAACATTGTTTCAACGGTTTTAATGCGTTTAAAACCCTCGAATGAGTGATGTGCATAACAAGATAAGAAATAAATAACTTACATTTAATACGATTGCTGAAAATGTCTCATTTGTTCACATTTAGGTAATTAACCCAGGGCTTGTTTACCGGTTAATTTTCAAACCTAAATCAGTGTCAAGTACATTAGGAGCGTTTTATTTAGGGTTTGACTCTACCTTAACCTTAAAAAACCGGTTTTCCTCAAGAGCAAAATCAAATAGGTTTTGAATCAATTTAGCGGTTTTTTAACGGTTTAATTTCGCTCTTTCTCACAGCATCGATAATAAATGAACAACTTAACTCACTAGATGCTAGCAATCGTGTCAATAAATGCATCAATCTCTGAACATTAACAAATTGTGACTTGATTAGTTCAAACAAAACAAACTTTAAGCGATGCCGACGCGTGCACGTGGCGCTCTGGATTAAACCGGTTTATTAAGGTTTTAGGTACCGCTTTCATTTCGGACGCGCTCCGAACGAACCCTTTACTAAAAACCGGTATTAACCTTTATTTACCGGTATTTTCGAAACGGGTTTCAAGCCCTGAATTAACCGCATGGACGAAAACCCACTAAGTAATCGTTGTAGTCCCGTCCATAACTTGAAATTTAAAAGAGAGAAAAAAAACAAGTGGCTGTCCCTTTACGAGCGTGGAATATCAAGATTTTTATTTTGTCTGCTCTCAGGTTAAATTTATAGCAATTCTGGGAGCACAAAGTTCGTAGAAACGTCTGTGAGCGCATTAAAAATTCTCGCATCGGTAAGTGGGCAGGAAACCGGTGCTTTTATTAAAGTGTCTGTTGTCTCCCGCGGAAATGTTTACAATATTGTTTATTGTGGGTTACCTACAATGCGAAGAGATGGCGCTGCCTTGCAGCTTAAGGCTGGGAAAATTTCGACGCGGCCAATACTGGCCGTGGTAGCATAATGGTCAGTGCATTCGCCCGGATTGCGAAGGGTGCGGGTTCGAGTCCCGTCCGCTGCCTGGTCCGCGTGGATTTTTTTCTAATAAACTTTTCTTTAGATTTAAACATCTAGCAGTTAAATGCTTAAATATAAATAAAAACATAATATTGTTTATTCTTCAACAGAGACTAGGAGCATAGGGAGAGCATAGAATTTGTCTTCTTTAACAAGGAATTTGAGGGGCTCAATGGTATGGTGGTCAGCTTGGCCTGCGATAGGGATGATGACTAATTTTTTTTTTCTTCGTTAATCAGGTAGATTATCAAAAAGTATTGGACACGTATTTTTTCTTTTTTCACTATACTGATTTGAAAAGTCGCATGACGTCACATTTGAGTACACTTATAAGGGAAAATTCACTCAAAAGTGACGTCTCGAGCCCCTTCTCCCAAACTTTGACGCACTATAACTTTGTCATTTTTTGGTTGATTGTCCAAAGAAAAAATACGTGTCCATTATTTTTTGATCATCTAACTGACGGACTAAATAGAATTTCGTTTACTGTACCCCGTCATCATCCCTATTGTGGAAGTTAAGAAACTTACGGAATGGTCAGTCTTTGGATGGGTGACCAAAAACTTAATATCCACCAATCCGCACTGTGCCCACGTGGTAGGTCACGGCCCAATCTCCCTATTCCATCCATAGCGAAGGCCTGTGCCCCAGCAGTGGGGTCATTAATTGACTATGATGATGATGATGAATAAGGGATTTATTCGTTTAGTACAAACCATAAAACTTTTGATCGTAGATTGAGCAAGTTGTCATTACTATTTTAACTAAGAATAACAAGAAGTTGCTAAAGAAAAGTTAACGATTATTTTGAGCATCATAAGTATCTCTTATCTATTAGATCAGCTATACTCTAAGTGTGTTCCGCGGAACCCTAGGGTTCCGTGATACCTCTGTCGGGGTTCCGCAAGAATTTAGAAATAAAAAAATCAAAACACCTCTCTCTGGTCGCTCCGCGGCTGTGCGGACTCCGCGGCCGCGCGGAGACAAAACGCTATGAATGTTATTTATTTATTTATTTGTATTTGTATAAGCTTGTGTTACATTAGCTGGTACAATATCTCATAAGTTTGGTCTCAACAATTTTATACTTGTACAACGCGTTCGCTCTAAGTTTGCCGGTCTGTGGAATGCGCGTACCCTCCCCCACGTGACAACAAAACTTATAATGTGTCATAGTTTTACCCAAATATCTAACGTACACAATTTTTATTGTTACAATTAAATAAAAAATTTCGAACGTCATACACTCATACCTATCGCCAGCGGCAAACTTAAAACGAGCGGGTAGTATACTTGTAAGCGCTCAGTCTCTTTGATAAAAGCCGCCTCTGAATTAGACGCTATAGTTGTCAACTAGCGACTTTCGTCTCTAACTTCAAAGGATAAAGTCGATATTGTTTACAACGCTATTTTTAAATTTCTGTTTTTATTTTTGCTTTTTGTTTATCAAAGGTGCCGACTCGAGTATTTTCGAGAATATTTGAGATCGAGTCTAGGACTAAGTATAAAAGCGGCGATCGCGCGTTGGCGTCGTCAGTTGATGATTAGCGTTCGGAGCGATAAGTTACTACCTACTTACAAGCTCGCTAGCGAGAAACTGGTGTTCATTGTTTTACTGCCTGCTGTATTCTGTTGTCTCAGTTTTATACATTTCTTCCCTGTAGGTTCTAAATTTAGTCTCTTATACGCAGTAACGATTGTGCATTATTTAAACCCCACTATCCTGACTTGTAACATTATAAATAAAGAAGAATGGAACGTTGGCTTAAAGGTGTTAAACGTGTTCCAACAACATCTTCTAATGACGCTGAATGTTCAAAAGCAATGCGCGCGGAGAATTTAGCAATCACCGATCCAGAAGATGATGCCACGAGTGCCACGACGTCAAGCTCGACGGTTTCAAAGACGAAAAAAAGGAAGTATGATGAATCTTATATCAGTTTCGGATTTGTTGATTCCAACGGCTCACCTCTCTGCATGCTCTGTAGTAAACTGCTTCCTAATAGTTCCATGGCACCTGCCAAATTGCGTCGACATTTAGAAACCGTACACCCCGAGACTAAAGACAAGAATAAAGAATTTTTTGTTCGCAAAAAAGATCAGTTATTAGAAAGTCAAAAAAATATGATGCATGTAACACAAACTACCAACGAAAAGGCCACGGAGGCATCATACTTAGTTAGCTATCGCATTGCACAAGCAGGTGAAGCGCACACTATCGCTGAGAAATTAATAAAACCATGTGTATTAGACATAACAAAATGTATGCTTGATGAAAAATCTGCAAAGCATCTTTCTACTGTTCCGCTATCAAACGATACTGTTTCACGACGAATCCATGATCTGGCAAGCTACGTCAAACAAGAACTAGTTACACGTCTACAAAATACACGATTCGCTTTGCAAATGGACGAGTCGACTGATGTCGCTGGTTTGGCTATCCTGCTGGTTATTGTGAGATATCCATATAAAAGTTCTTTTGAAGAAGACATGCTTATGTGTTCATCGCTGCTTACAAACACTACCGGGGAAGAAATTTTTAATAAAATAAATATATTTTTTGAAGAACATAATCTCAGTTGGAACAATTGCATTGACATTTGTACAGATGGGGCCAAGGCGATGACAGGTAAAACAGCAGGAGCAGTGTCACGAATGAAAAATAAAGCGCCTAATTGTAGTTCCAGTCATTGTATTCTGCATAGACAAGCACTTGCGATGAAGCAAATGCCGTCTAATCTAAAATTAGTTATGGATGAAGCGGTAAAAATAATTAATTTTATCAAATCACGACCACTACAATCCCGATTGTTCTCATTATTGTGTGAAGATTATGGCAGCAAACATAAAACACTGCTGCTCCATACAGAAGTGCGATGGCTGTCTCGGGGAAAAACTTTAACAAGGCTATTTGAACTTAGAGCCGAGTTACAAATGTTTCTTTCAGCAGATACTTCTTTTAATTTGAAGGACCGTTTGTATGATAAAACTTGGTTGTTCCGATTGTCTTTTATGGCGGATATCTTTCAAAAACTTAACGAATTAAATTTATCATTGCAAGGTAAACAGACAACAGTGTTTCAGGCCTATAATAAAATAACTACTTTTAAAAGAAAATTAGATTTTTGGATCATTTGCATTGGTAAGAAAGAAATAGAAAGTTTTACGTTACTCACTGAGTTTGTTAGCGAAAACGACTCAGAAATGTTTGAAGATAATGTGTTTGAAGAATTGGTCCAATATCTCAGTTCGATGCGCGCATCTTTTGAAAAGTATTTTCCCGAAGAACACAATACAAAAATTAAAGTGAACTCCTGGATTCATAATCCTTTTTTACCCAACTTGGAAAAGCCTGAAAACATGTCAAATGAGATATATGAATCTCTTTTAGAAATGTCATCAGACACAAGTATGGAGTCATTGTTCAAAACGACGCCTCTTAATGATTTTTGGTGCAGAATCCAAGATGAATATGCAATGCTTGGCCAAATGGCTCTGGATATTCTTCTCCCGTTCCCAACTACATATTTGTGCGAAACAGGATTCTCTACCTACGCAGCCACGAAAACAAAATATCGCAATAGACTGGACGCCGAAGCTGATATGAGACTCCAACTTTCTTCCATCAAACCTGATATCAAGCAATTGATGAAAAATAAAAAACAGTTTCATACCTCCCACTAGTTAGATTTTTTCTTTTTTAATGTTTTCTATTATTGTCCTTACCAAGTGGTGAAGTAAATAATAATTAGTAACGGATACATTGTACTTTTATTATGCTGATTAATATAGAATACACTTATAAAAATAATTGTTTTATTGTAGGGTTCCATCAAGTATTTTGCTTCCCAAAAGGGTTCCGTCATTTAAAAAGTTTGAGAACCACTGTATTAGATAAGTCCGTCCGTCTGTGGTGCTGTTTCAGCGGCCAAACCGTAAGAGATAGATAAAGAGAATGTTTAAGTTATAAGTTAAGAATAGTCTGATAAGACTACAAACCGGATTTGAGTAACGTAGCACTTCCGGTTTTCGAGAAATCACGAATTTCAAACGAAACCACACAAAATCTCCGAAGTTCTCAATTAATTAAATACATTTTTTTTTAAATTGGTGAACATTTGGTTCACTGGTTTGCTAGTTTTGATATAAACACATATGCATACCTTATAAAATTTTATGATATGAACTATTTTAGAAGATACGTATACTCAATGAAATAAATTTAATTAAGTACTAATTTCCTATAGACCTTGCTGAAAGTTAATTGTACTTTCAGACTGGCTTGTGGTAAAAATCTTCAGAATGCCCTAAATATTAACGGGGTTGTTACCATGTACCTTGTTTATAGCGAGTTTCCGATATTTCGGCACCGTTGCAAGCGCCATGATCACGGAGTAACTGAAGTAATAGGCTAGTTGACCCTTTTTGGAAAAAGGTTTTAAATGGTTAATAAATGTTCTATTAGACCGAAAAAAATGTATTGTATTTTTTTGAGACCTAGAAAGATACAAATCTTTAATTTTAAAATAGACTTTTCATGGACATACAAAAACGCTGTCGGCCATTTTAGTCTATAGATTATCTATGCTATGACATAAACCTGTAGTAAATAAAAACTCGTAAGCACGTAGAAAATAACTTACCTGAGTTTATAATAAAAAAAACCCATCATCATCAGCAGCCTATTAATGTCCCCACTGCTGGGGCACAGGCCTTCCCTATGGATGGAATACGGAGATTGGGCCATGACCCACCACGCGGGCCTAGTGCGGATTGGTGGGTGCTAACGACTGCAGATGCAGCCGGGACCAACGGCTTAACGTGCCTTCCGAAGCACGAAGGAGCTCGAGATAGTAAATTTTTGGTCACCCATCCAATGACCGACCACTGCGAAAGTTGCTTAACTTCAACGACCGCAGCCGAACGCGCTAACCACTTGCGCCAACGAACTCTGCAGTTAATAACATATATGACTATAATGTTAGTGACCATGAAAGTTTAAAACAATATCATTTATGCAAAACAAGTAACGAGAAGGCAAACATTGCTAAGGATCATCAGATTGAAGGGATCAGTGAACCGTCGTTCTCCTTCCTCATTAAATAAAATAACGTTTTTCATATCATCACGCACAAAGAGAAAAAACCGCGATTTCGCATTTGACGAGTACTTTGTTACGGATTATTTCATCCCATAAATAAGAGACCCAATCAGTGTTGCCAACTCTACGTCTTTTTACGTAGATCTACGTATTTTAGGCCTTTTCTGCACACCTACTAACTTCAGTCCCAGAATCTACGTATTTTCTTTTAATTTGTATAAATTTGAAAAATAACATAATTCACTATAATGAAGAAGCAAATTTCCAGCCAGCAACAGCAGAACAGCATGCCAATGCAGCTTCTTCTCTAAAAATTCTATGTTATTTTAAATAAACTGTACTACAAAATACTCGTTTTAATCGGTTTCACCTATCCTATCTTCATCATTTCACTCAGAAAAAAATACGTAGATCTACGAACTTTTCATATGCAAATTTTACTAATTCTACGTAATTTTCTCATCGGGCCTACGCCTTTTTCAAAATTCGAGTTGGCAACACTGGACCCAATGAAGGTTTATTTTGTTTTGAATTGTCACACAATTTGTCGAATAATTATATGATACGTACGTGATAACTCTGTATAACAAAGGGAATTGTGTTTAAGCACTTATTTAATTAACTGCGATGCTTGTGAACGTTGATTATTGTTCAGACACGAATAGCGTTTCAGCTGTAATTGTAAGCTAGGTATGTACTTATGTCATGCTTGACAAATAACATATAACTTCGCCAAAGTATTCACACTTGTGTAGATAAATAAATTGAATTTAACTCTTGTTTGCAAAGAAAATGAATGTCGTCATACAATTTAAAAATTCTTGACATATACTCTGTGCGAGACTGTAGACTGTATTTTTCCTGCTTTTCCAAATCTAAAGAAAATTTTACTAGAAAAAAATCCACGTGGACCAGGCAGCAGACGGGACTCGAACCCTCACCCTTCGCTATCCGGGCGAATGCACCAACCGTTATGTCTCCGCGGCCCAAAAGACCCACCATTTCTTCCAAAAAAAAATTGTGTGTGTCAGCTCCGACGCACGACTGGAGTTTACTCCTTAAATTCGATAGTCTAACCAGACGCAAAAAGAGTTTATTTAACTTAAAAAAAGATTGATACTGTAAATGCCATATCCACGTTTACTTGTAAAGCTCAATTGTTTTGTGTTCAGCGAATGGCGCGGTGGTACACAGACGCGGTTTCTTTGTCGTCGTAGGCAATAAAGGTACGCTACGATACTGTGCTACGGTGTAGCACTACGGCTGCTACAGCGTAGACAATAAAAACGTAACGAGCTCATTCATCGATAGATTTCACTCCTCACATTTTTCTCATACCGGGCCCCTTATATATGCAAATCGATTCTTAAGGAGTAAACTCCAAAAATCTTTCCATTTAAAAATCTAGCAGTTAAATGCTTAAAAACTAAAAACATTATTATTTCTTCTTTCTCCTCCTGTAACGATTCTACGTGAGCCATTTTGCTATCCAACAATAAATAAATATATGTTAAGTATCTTAATTCAAATTGGGACAAAAATACCTTGTCTAATAACCCCACAATACTAATGAAACGGTAACACTTCTATCGCGTCATTAAACGTTCTATCGTTACAGGGCCAATAGGCATCTATATGTTTTTTTGCCGAATCCTGCATTAAAACCACGATACTGAATACAGTAGTGACATGTTTAACTCGTTGTTTACAATATTACGTATCTACAAAAAAAACTATTGAAATTATTGGGTACTAGCGGCCCGACCTCGCTTCGCTTCGGTGTAGAGCTGAAGTGTAGACTACAGTTTTTGTTCTCAGGCTTGTATTATACACAATGACATTCATCTATGATTCTTCTTCTACCTGCATGCAAAGTCTCAGCCCGATCGGTTTAAAATTGACAAAGTTTCCTATAAACTTTCATTCCCTATTTTATCCCCTTGGGTGTAGAATTGATCAAAATCCTTTCTTAGCGGATGCCTACGTCATAACATCTATCTGCATGCCAAATTTTAGCCTGATCCATCCAGTGGTTTGGGCTGTGCATCGATAGATCACTATGTCAGTCAGACACCTTTGAGTTTTATATATATAGATACACGAGCCCAGCCTGGAACTGTGGGCAATAGCGTGCTCGAGCTTATAAATTTTCATCACCGAGCCCCTGTAACCGGCCTTTGAAAAAGCTTCTAAGCCTCTGCACGCTCGGAAAAGTTTACATCTGGCGCATTTGATATTATTAATAAGCCTGTTCTATAAGTATTCTCAATTGATTCTTAGCTTGTTCCGAAACACGTTTTATTCAGATAAGAGACTAATGAATTACCTACTCAATAAAACATTTTAGCAACTTATTTTTACGGATTCCTATAAATTTTTGTACAAAGACACGAGAAGATTTTTTCTTCTTTTTTAATGTTTCTTTACGTTTTTATACGAATTGAGATTATTTGTTCAACTGAATAGGTAAGTACTCAGGTACTTATCACAAATATATAAAAATATGAAAGTGATACGACACGACAAAGCGTGGAGGCAAGCGTTTGCCAAATTATACAAAGCTCCTTAAAGCTCATAAGAGGATTTAGCCACGTACGCAGTCACTACTTGTGACTCGTATGTAAGCAGCCACCTCGTATCCTACGAAATGAGATTTTCTGTTTCTTTGTAGCGGTAAACTGCGGGATCTTATTCAACTATATAAGACGTAATATCTCTTCAAAAGCGATCTTTTTATCAATACTATTACAAACAAACAAACAGCGTTTGTTATTTCGCGTATCGTTTTTCTATATTGTTATTTAGTTTACGTATATAAGATAACTTATTTATGAATAGTGGCCCGCCCTCGCTTCGCTTCGGGGTAGAATTGATCAAAATCCTTTCTTAGCGGATGCCTACGTCATAACATCTACCTGCATGCCAAATTTCAGCCCGATCCGTCCAGTGGTTTGGGCTGTGCGTTGATTGATCACTATGTCAGTCAGTCACCTTTGAGTTTTATATATATAGATTACTAGCGGCCCGCCCTCGCTTCGCTTCGGTGTAGAGCTGAAGTGTAGAATACAGTTTTTGTTTTCAAGCTTGTATCGTACACAATGACATTCATCTATGATTCTTCTTATACCTGCATGCAAAGACTCATCCCGATCGGTTTAAAAATTGACAAAGTTTCATACAAACTTTCATTCCCTATTTTATCCCCTTGGGGGTAGAATTGGTAGAATTGATCAAAATCCTTTCTTAGCGGATGCCTACGTCATAACATCTACCTGCATGCCAAATTTCAGCCCGATCCGTTCAGTGGTTTGGGCTATGCGTTGATAGATCACCTTTGAGTTTTATATATATAGATTTACATTCGCCACATCGTTAACTACGGCTTTGTCATCTCTATCTTAATTGGCGGTCAGCGAGCACGCAGCGATGTCGAATTGTGTAACATGTAACCAATGAGATTCCTTAATACCTTACTTAGCAGATTTAACAGTCAATTGTATTATATTAAATCAATTATATTATTCCTCATTTACATCTTTTCCCTTAGTATTGAACAAACACATCTTTATATATATAATTCTTCTGTGAGTGTGTATGTCACTGAACTTCTCTTAAACGACTGGACCGATTTTGATGAAATTTTTTGTGTGTGTTCAAGGGGATCTGAGAATGGTTTAGATTCACAAAGACGTGTAGACAGGACAACGTCTGTCGGGTCCGCTAGTAGATATATATGTGTGTGTGTGTGTGTGTGTGTGTGTGTGTGTGTATTGTGTTGTTTGGTTGCTGTGTAAATATATTTATATATTTTTTTTTGTTCCTAGTGCGTGTCTGTCAATATAAAATGTATATACCTACATGTATCTCATTTATGTATGATAATATTGAAAGTGATATAAATGATAAACTGTATTTATTATTTATGTTTGTGAATAATTTTATGAGTATGTGTTTTTTTTTTTTTATTCTTATATTTCTTTTTTTCCGTTAGTCAGTTGTCAAAAGAACCATAGGTGTCAATTGAAAATCAGCGTCAGGTCCCACAAACTTGACAACATGCTGAATTGACAAGCCGCGAGATAGCAACAGAGTAAATCACTATGGTAAGGGGCCGTTCAAGTATTACGTAAGCAGATTTATTACAACTATTTACCCCTCCTCCCCCTTGTCAGCAAAAGTAAGCAAAGCTCTTACCCCTCCCCCCCATCCATACGTAAACATTGGTACCTATATGCATTTTTCCTTTAATGTATTCTGTTATTTTTATTCATTCATGAGCTTTCATGAGCTTCATGACCAGCAGTACTTAAAAAGGCTTAATCGATGACGCTGACGTAATCACCATCTCGACCCCCCACCCCCCATGTCATCAAAAATAAGCAAAGCAAAGACCACCCTGCCCCCCTATAGTTCTTACGTAATACTTGAACAGCCCCTAACGACATTTATGAAAAATTGTGTGTGTTACTTTTTTGTGTTGTTATCCTATTGTTTACGATAATTTTTCTTTTTTCTTGTATTTTTTTGTTGCTCAAAATCTTGTATCTACTGTCTCGTTGATTGTGTCAAAATAAATGTATATTCTTTCTTTTTTCTTTCTTTCTATTAGGGCAGATAGAATTTTCGAGAGAAGTTATGCAAAACGCATTAGCTGCTCGAAATACAGTGTCAGTCTGCGACCCATCTTACAGAAGATCACAGAGAAATAAAGCTTGTTATTTCCACGTAATGGTAGTGTATGTGTTTCTGTCGGTATGTAAGTAAGGTTTCTTGGTTCCATGGGGTAGGAGATTCCAGGCCTAAGCCTTTTTCGCTTACTGCTTTTACCACACTAAATAGGGACAAACTTCGCAGGATTATAGGATCCCTGGCTGGTCACTGTCCCCTAAACAAACACCTATATACAATAGGAGTAACAGACAGCCCCCTATGCAGAGGATGCATGGAGGCAGAAGAAACGCCACAGCATGTCATCATGGAATGCAGGAGTGTGGCCGACCAACGGGCACGATTTCTCCAGTCGCCAGAATCGATTCCGGAAGCTTGCAGCAGCCTGCGAAGACTGCTTTCCTTCTGGACTAAAATAGGCTGGCTGGAGTAAACGGGAATGTTTTTGAGATACGTACAATGGTCCAATAATTAGGACTAAGTGCGGAAACCGCCCTGAAGAACTAACTAAGAACTACCTTAGTAATTCTGCTCTATATTTCTTAGACATATAAACTAACTAGCGGCTTGCCCTCGCTTCGCTTCGGTGTAGAGCTGAAGTGTAGACTACAGTTTTTGTTCTCAGGCTTGTATTATACACAATGACATTCATCTATGATTCTTCTTCTTATACCTTCTTCTTTATCTTCTTATACCTGCATGCAAAGTCTCAGCCCGATCAGTTTAAAATTGACAAAGTTTCATACAAACTTTCATTCCCTATTTTATCCCCTTGGGGGTAGAATTGATCAAAATCCATTCTAAGCGAATGCCTACGTCATAACATCTACCTGCATGCAAAAATCGATTCCGGAAGCTTGCAGCAGTCTGCCGAGGCTGCTCTCCTTCTGGACTAATATAGGCTGGCTGGAATAAAACGGGAATGTTTCAAGGCACGCACAATGGTCCAATAATTAGGACTAAGTGCGGAAACCGCCGGAAAAGCTAAAACTAAACTACTGCTTTTGACAGAAGGAAGTGATAATCACCGAGCTATTTAGTGGTCCACTACTGCTTTATTATAACGCCACTAAGATACTTATTCTGATAAGCATCGATGGATATGCAATTTTCTCCTTAGTTACACACTGTAAATGTCGAAAAAGTTAGCGAACACCCCGGCTTATCAGTGCCCGTTGGAAAATATTCTTTAACCTGAAGTAATACAGTATTGTTTTGAATGTCAGATTTTTAAAGTATGGTGAATTTTTGATGCGATCGACTGTCGCAGTTTGTGTCTCGGGTTCGGTTTGCAGTAATTCGGTTTGCGACTTTAGCTAACAAAATTTATAAAAAGCCCGTCCGCAAATAGGGTATTTGACAGTGTAAAAATAAAGTGCCAATTGTTAGCATCTGTGTTTAGAATGAATATTGGCAGGGATTTTTTAATATTTTTACAAAAAAAATCATAATTTTACTAAAAACTAACGGAAAAGATAATAGTTTTCTTATCTATTGTCACGTGACCCAAAACGCTTGGGATTAACGGAGTCTAAAATTACGTCACACGCAAGTAAACTTCCGGTTAAAGTGACATTACACTGTACCGTTTGACGTTTTAATAACAGTCGTCCGACGTCACACACCAGTAAGACGCCATATTGTCCAGAGAAGCGTTTTCGCGGCAACTAGAAAATGGAGTTTTTGATTTGGCTATTTTTACTTAAATACACAACAGAATGATGAATATCCACTATTTACGGACTCCATAAACATTAGTCGTCGTTTTCTAAAACTTGTCAAATACCCTATTGTAGCAGCCCAGTGTACGTTTTATTACATACCGGCTGATCGGCCAGATGGGATTAATCATAATCATAATCATTTATTCAGTTTAGGCTGTTACAAGCACATATGAATGTCTAGAAGCTACGCCATCGGTTCGTAAATCTACGGCGGGAGACATTGTACTGAGAAGAACCTGCATTTTGATTGCTGTGTCACACAGTATAAATACAAACAGAGTTATTTATAATAGGTGTAATTAAGCATTTACATCTTAAATATCAGAGTAGTTAGGGCAGACTCATCTCCGCTGGCAGCAGCCGTTCACGAAGTGACGCATGAACCAGCTATCGCTTCGCTCAACCATATTTTAGGGAACGTAACGACCCGCCTCACACGACAGCACCGAAGAGACTTGATGAGATTGAATGGAGCGAAGTCTTCTATCGCGTCAGATATCTTCGCGACTAGAATATACTTGTCTACACTGAACATTGGCAAGAAACGCAAACTTTTTGATACCATCAAAGTGAGGAAGGATGCGTATCTAGGACTCGTGATGAGGCACGAAAAGTAGGACCTCTTACAACTAATCATCATCATCAGCCTATTAATGTCCCCACTGCTGGGGCACTGGCCTTCCCTATGGATGGAATAGGGAGATTGGGCCATGACCCACCACGCAGGCCCAGTGCGGATTGGTGGGTGTTAACGACTGCAGATGCAGCCGGGACCAACGGCTTAACGTGCTTTCCGAAGCACGGAGGTGCTCGAGATAGTAAATGTTTGGTCACCCATCCAATGACCGAGTACTGCGAAAGTTGCTTAACTTCAACGATCGCAGCCGAACGCGCTAACCACTTGCACCATCGAGGTTCTCAACTAATAATGATGGGCAAAGTTGCTGGAAAACGGCATCGGTCGCAGGAAGAAGTCCTGGTTGAGGAACCTACGAGAATGGACTGAAATCTCGAGCGCCGCGGAATTATTCCACCTTGATAAAGATAAGGAGACTTATGCTGAGCTGACTGCCAACCTTCGCTGTTCGGAGAGGCATTAGAAGAAGAATATACTAAACACTAAGCGAGGTGGGATAATTTTCAGCATTTTTTCTATACCATTCTGGTCTGGAAGCAGAATTTTTTTGTTTATTTCTACAAAAAAAAACAGATTAATGCTAACTAGCAAACCAGAGAACCAAATGTTCACCAAAAAAAATGTATTTAATTAATTGAGAACTTCGGAGATTTTGTGTGGTTTCGTTTGAAATAGAAATCACGTGATTTCTCGAAAACCGGAAGTGCTACGTTACTCACATCCGGTTTGTAGTCTTATCAGACTATTCTTAACTTATAACTTAAACATTCTCTATATCTATCTCTTACGGTTTGGCCGCTGAAACAGCACCACGGACGGACGGACGGACTTGTCTAATAGATAAGAGATAATTTCAATATTTAAAGCATTAAGGTAACTGCTAGATTTACAAATAGGGGCCGCAGTGTGACCATATGTGGCAGGATCCTGCCTTTTCGGCAGGTTTAGCCATTTATTTTACTCTGTGGCATATTTGTTTGACGTTTTAGAAATCTGGCAGTATTTGGCAGTTTATAGCAATTTAACCTTTTTTTTATTTATTTAAATGAGTGGGGTGCGGATCGACAAAAGAAAAAATAGTACGTAAGAATTTTAAAATGCCAATGGCAACATTGGCAACGATGCCTTTGTTTCGAGAATTTCCTATAACATCTCTAGTCGAATTTGTAGTTCATTTCATTGTAAACCTTAAAGTGTGTAGCATAATGATTATATTACCTTTATTTTTATTTGTTAGTTGTTTATGTAATTAGTCGGACTAGAAAAACTGTCGGAGACATAATTTTATTTTGTTTCTGATTTCGTGCGGTGTGTTGAATGGTTACCATAATACCATGAAACGTCAATATGAACAATTTAGGCATGCGTCCGATATATCAAAACGAATCCAAAATCCGATTTCAAATACAAATCGATACCGAACGATTTCTCAACAAGAAAATCCGATTTCAGAAATCTAACCGAACCAAAACCAAATACCACAAGTATCCAAATCTAAATCGGATTCGAAATTCGTGCTTTCGTTTTCGGAAGTCAGATTTCGTGCTCGGAACTCCGAATTCGATTTGCTGTTTACGGAAATCTATTGCTGTTCTCTGAGGCGGGATTATTTATCACTGAAAAGATATGTCGTCTAAAAACATCAAAAGTCGAGCAACTTACATTTTTGGACGCTAACCTGAAGTAATTAGGTTTGATTTTGTAAATGGTTTGAAAAATAATAAAAACAAACAGAATAATAAATAAAAATACTAAAAAATATGTAAAAAGAAATCATTGTATAAAAGCCGATTTTTAAATGCGCCGCAAAAGTTTTACTCTTAACCGTAAACATAACTTTTCTGCTAGTCCTAAGCCTAGATTTAAAGCATGAAGGAAAATCGCGAATATCTACGAGTATCCTTGCTTCCTACAATTAATTGTTTGTGATTGTCGTTAGCTAATAAAACCAAATCATAACACAAACTAGTGAATTGGCTAAGTTCAGCACATCTGAAATCGGATATCTAAAAACGGATTTTAAAATCGATTTTGAAATCTGAAATCCGATAAATATCCGTTTGCGTTCAAAACCAAAAACGCCCATGTCTAGAACAATTATATCGCGTAGTAGTATTTATACTGTATGACACAGCAGTCAAAATGCAGGTAAACAATTAATGTATATATAATCATTATGTAATGAAAGGTGACTTCATGAATCATCTTTCAAGTAATTTTTCAGTTTGATGACACTGTAAATAATAAAACAGGGAGAATAAAGCAGCCCTTGCTGAGTTTCTTGTCGGTTCTTCTCAAGGTCTCCCGCCGTAGATTTACGAACCGATGGCGTAGCTTCTAGACATTCATGAGTGCTTGTAACAGCCTAAACTGAATAAATGATTTTGATTATGATTTTAAAATTGTTTAGTGGAACAACACTGAACAGTCTTGTGGCAAAAACTAGGAACTATAACTTAGTTTGCATAGTAGCGCCCTCCCGTTCTCCAGCGGGGCAAAAATTGGAACTACTTGTATTGATAGCAGCGCTAACTTGTCAATGTCATAAAAAGGACAGATCAGCGTTGTCGATATATTGGCATTATTTCGGCATTTTGTGCATAAAATTTTGGCAGGATTTGTCAGTTTTTTTGCCTAAGCGGGGCAGGATCTCTAATTTAAGGTTGGTCACACTGAGGGGCCGTTCAAGTATTACGTAAGCATTATAGGGGGGCAGGGGGTCTTCCCTTTGCTTATTTTTGATGACTTGGGGGGGGGGGGGGTCGAGATAGTCATTACGTCAGCATCATGGATTCGGGTGCCATGGACTGAAGACTGTTAGTTGGAATTAATATGTATACCAAAAATTCGAAAGAAGTGTGTTTAGTTCGTAATCTATATCTATACTTATAATAAATCTGTAGAGAGGTCAATTCTGTACATGAAATATATTTTCAAAATAAATATCATGGGTGATTAGTGATCCACACTGATGCCAAAAATGCAATCAGTAAATTTTTTGTCTGTCTGTCTGTCTGTCTGTCTGTCTGTCTGTCTGTATGTTCCTTATAGAAACAAAAACTACTCGACGGATTTTAACGAAACTTGGTACAATTATTCTTCATCCTCCTGGGCAGGTTATAGTATACTTTTCATCACGTTACAATCAATAGCAGCAGAGTAGTGAAGGGAAATGTTGGGAAAACGGGAGAAGTTACTCCATTTTTTAAGCTTCCGTCGCGTGTGCAGCCTTAATGGTTAAAGTTACATAGAAATCATGTATGACGGAAATATTCTACATAAAATTGTCTAAAAAATATTTCGCAACAGCATATGTCTATCTTTTATGGTTGACTCACAATAACACGTGTAATTATATAAATAAAGTCATTGTTTATAGCACAAGCCTGAGAACTAAAACTATAGTTTACACTACAGCTCTACACCGAAGCGAAGCGAGGGCGGACCACTAGTAGTACTTAATGTTGAATACAGTGTCAATAAAGTTTATTTAAATTAATATTATGTGCATTAAAGTGCTCTATCCTAAGCCTATTTAAATACTGCTGCTCATGAAGCTCATGAAATAATAAAAAAAAACAGAATACATTAAAGGAAAAATGCATATAGGTACCGATGTTTACGTAACCATGGAAGGGGGAGTAAGAGCTTTGCTTACTTTTGCTGACGAGGGGGAGGAGGGGTAAATAATTGTAATAAATCTGCTTACGTAATACAATTAAGATATATATTTAAGATGTAAATGTTTAATTACACCTATTATAAATAACTCTGTTTGTATTTATACTGTGTGACACAGCAATCAAAATGCAGGTGAACAATTAATGTATAATTTCACAGTATGTATTGAAGGGTGACTTCATGAATCATCTCTGAAGTCATTTTTCAACTTGACGACTCTGTAAATGATAAAACAGCCCTTGCTGAGTTTCTTGCCGGTTCTTTTCAGTACAAGGTCTCCCGCCGTAGATTTACGAACCGATGGCGTAGCTTCTAGACATTCATAATGTGCTTGTAACAGCCTAAACTGAATAAATGATTATGATTATGATTATGATTATGATTATAATTATGATTATGATTATGATTATGATTATGATTATGATTATGATTATGATTATGATTATGATTATGATTATGATTATGATTATGATTATGATTATGATTATGATTATGATTATGATTATGATTATGATTATGATTATGATTATGATTATGATTATGATTATGATTATGATTATGATTATGATTATGATTATGATTATGATTATGATTATGATTATGATTATGATTATGATTATGATTATGATTATGATTATGATTATGATTATGATTATGATTATGATTATGATTATGATTATGATTATGATTATGATTATGATTATGATTATGATTATGATTATGATTATGATTATGATTATGATTATGATTATGATTATGATTATGATTATGATTATGATTATGATTATGATTATGATTATGATTATGATTATGATTATGATTATGATTATGATTATGATTATGATTATGATTATGATTATGATTATGATTATGATTATGATTATGATTATGATTATGATTATGATTATGATTATGATTATGATTATGATTATGATTATGATTATGATTATGATTATGATTATGATTATGATTATGATTACTTGAACGGCCCCATATAGAAAAAATACATTTTTTTTTTCATTGTTTGCTGTCGTCTCCAAAAATTTCGATACAAAGTTTCTTTTGATATTACCGATAAGCGTCGTGGATTCAAGTTAGCAAGAAATCAACTTTACTTAACGAGCACATAATAAGCGAGGATGCTTCTTACAAGGTTGAAATATAAATAAAAGCGTTTTGCTACTATGTGCTTAAGCTCCACCCAAGCTGCAGAAATTAATAAGAACGAAAACCGTGTTTTATGTTTGAGTTGTAAATTTACAGGATTAAGAAGATTTTCTAAGGCGAAAGTTGAACACGCACGTGTCCCGTGCCGTCTCGCCCCTCGAATGAATTTGACGTGTACTTTGTTAAATGAAATGTCATTTAACAAAGGAGACCCGGCACTTTTCATAGAAAAAATGCTAAACTTGTATACAATTGAATATGGTCTCAAAATAAAGCCAAAATTATTTGCTACATAAAACTACTTTTGCCTTATTTTTCGTGAATCGTGGAAAGAAGTTATACAATGATTAATATTTTTTGATATGGAAACCCTAAATCTTCAAGGGACAGAATTTTACTTCAAAATATTACTCAAGTGACTGTAAAAACCATTATTCCTTTGCTTTTTCTAAATAAAAAAACCAAATGTCAATTTGACAATCCTAAAATACAAACAAAAAAATTATTCGTATTTCGCATCCGCTCCCGCGAACTGTGATTGTGAATGTTCTCTGCTGTGATTGCCTTTTTATCCGTTATTTCTCTTGACAACCCGGCTACATATAGAGGTTATTTATATTGACAAACCTACGTATTTGACATTGACAGCTAGCTGCTGATGACAAATATTGCCAGACTACGTTACCCAATTATGAAACACAGATAAAAAAAGTATACAACTTTGGCACAAAATGCCGGGTGTCCTTTTTTAAACAAAAAATAAAACAACTAAAACTTCCGAATCGTGAACCAGATATTATTAACTCTTACATTTTAATTCCATTTTCGATTTTGAAGTCGGTTTAAATTTTTTGTTTAAAAAGAAATTATTTCATCCGTTTCAGTGTAAATTACATCGTCCAAGTAAACTCTAACACAATTGACGGAGAAATCGGTGAACATGCATAAAAAAACATCGTGCGTGCTTTTCAAATTTGAAGATTTCACTCGATTTCCCTGGATTCCACCATCAGATCCTGACTTCTCAGAAGGATCTCGGAAGTGCACTCTTTCGAAAAAATGGGTGCGTGTATTTATGTAGGCGCGTGAGAAGTTATCCTTCTTTGGCATCGTTTAAAATTAGTTTTTAATTGCATGCAAATAATTAATTACAATAAATTAATAAAAAGTCTGGAAAAGGACACAGTCAATAAAGTTCAGTTTTAATTTGAAAAATAAATAAATAATCTAAATATTCAATTAAAATCGCTACTGAATATAATTTATTAGAACATATGTGATTTGCACTTATATGAAACTCAAACTCGTACTCCGAATATACAAACTAGAAACATGTGGATAAATATTATAAATATGAATACCTATAACTGTTACTTTATTACAAAAAATAAAGATGTGGTTTTTGGTTCTACTACACCAATGGTCAAGAGATGGCGCTGTAGTCTCCTGAATCGCGCTTTGGTTCCGTTGTTCCAGATTAATAAATATTTTTGATAGGCCTTCACAATGCAGTCGTTAGCACCCACTAAATAGAGATTCTATTTCTATTTTGTTGGTAGATTTTCTTAATGTGCGGTAAACACAAAAGTAACAGCATGAAGTTGGTCGCTTTAGCTGCTACTTTTTTGTGTTACAGTGATGCGCGCGCATCTTAAAATTTCACTCTCATCATTTTTTCATAACGCGCCTAAAGAAGTATAACTTCAATAAAAAAAGATTATTGGAAATCGGTCCACAATTGACGGAGAAATCGGTGAACATACATAAAAAAATATATATATACAGTAGAACACAGAACCTCCTCCTATTTTTAAGATGGTTAATTAAAAAACCGGCTTAGCTCGTGTCTTGCCACGCAATGTAGGTTTCCGTAGTTGCTTGTCGTCACCACAATATATTTTGGTAAGAGTATAATATCCTATGCAGAGGATGCATGGAGGCCACTGCCGGATTTAGGGGAGGGCAACCGGGGCGAAAGCCCCGGGGCCTCCACAAACGGGGGCCCCCACAATAGACTTCGGAAAAACTTTTCGGTTCCGTTCGTTAACTCTAAGATTTAATTTCACTTCTTGTTTCCGTTTATATTTATATGTGTTTGTTCAATATAAGGGAATCTACAACTTGGTTCACAATAAATTATTTATTGAAAAACTCGACTGAAAAAAAAATGTGTACTTTATTTGGAAAATAATTTGGGGTGAGGGGGGGCCTCTGCTCCTCTGTTGCCCCGAGGCCTCTGGACCTCTAAATCCGGCCCTAATGGAGGCAGAAGAAACAGTTACTCACGTTCTGCTGGAATGCAACGGAGTGGCCAAATACCGGGCGAAATACATCGGCTCCCCGGTGAGCCTAGGTAACCTTCAAGAGGCAGTCACCAATGTGAAGGCCCTGGGGGCCTTCCTGGCGGAGCTGGGCTGGCTGGAGTGATTCCGGCCATACACCCTCCTCACGCAAAACAGGCGCCATAAGGGCGTCGAGTTGCGGAAACGCCCGTAGCAACAAGAAGAAGAAGAAGCTATATGTTTAAATCTAAAGAAAAGTTATACTAGAAAAAAATCCACGCGGACTAGGCAGCCGACGGGACTCGAACCCGCATCCTTCGCAATCGAATGCACTGACCAATTATGCTACCACGGCCCTGATGGCAGCGTCGAAATTTTCCTAGCGTAAAGCTGCAAATCAGCGCTATCTCTAACTACTTCCATCTCAAGAATAATTACTTGGTCTAAGTCAATTTTAATGTTTTCTGCTAAAGAACTTTAATAGGTCAGAAATTTTCTAATACATAAGTTGAACGACTATTACTCTTAAACTAACAAATCTATTTTACCCATTATAATTTTCCTTCAAAGTTCAAGATAATCACTATGATAATGAATTTTTCCAGATTTTTCAAGCCAATAGTTAATCATCTCTTATCAGGTTAATCATCTCTTATCTATTAGACAAGTTCGTCCGTCTGTGGTGCTGTTTCAGCGACCAAACCGTAAGAGATAGATAAAGAGAATATTTAAGTTATAAGTTAAGAATAGTCTGATAAGACTACAAACCGGATTTGAGTAACGTAGCACTTCCGGTTTTCGAGAAATCACGAATTTCAAACGAAACCACACAAAATCTCCGAAGTTCTCAATTAATTAAATACATTTTTTTTTAAATCAGGTTTTGGTGAACATTTGGTTCACTGGTTTGCTTGTAACAATCTAATTCAATAAATTAAAGACTTCCTATAAACCGTCATTTAAATAAATCACCAATTTCACCTGTATTCATTACTAGCCCCCCATAACAAAGGAGCTTAATTGGAATCTAAACTAAATGAAATTATTAAATGTCTACGCCAGGATTTCTTAAAAGCACTCATAAATACGATAACGAGCAATTTTAAATTTGAAAACGACTTTATTAGCAGTGTATAAGGTTGTTGTTTGAAGTGCGGGAGCGTCGCAAGTCTCATTAGCTATAACGAGCGGTCGTAAGTTTCGTCGATTTAATACTATCGCCGCGTAGCTCATACAGACCTTGTATTTTTACGAGGACGCATAAAAATGTCGCGGTAGCATTGTAAACCTTAGATTAAAACAAAAAGGGTAGATACGGTAAGTTCATACTTGCATCAAACAAAAACTGATCCCACGGCAGCGCGAACGGGACGGCGAGATCCGCGTCACTGCATTACCGACCCGAACGAAACAGCACGTTAAGTTTCAACGGCAGCGCGAACGAGACGACGAGATCCGCGTCACTGCACTACCGACCAATCACGCGACCAGTACTCGACTTCACTACCGAATAAGATTCAAAACAAACAGCAATTTTTATGAAAAAATATATTTTATAGTACTTACGAATGAAAAGTGATGCCGTGGGTTTTAGTTTTAGTTCTTGAGAAATTTGAGCACTTTTTAACAACACGCTTAGGCATTGTTTTATCATATAAACACAAAATATTAGCAATATTTCTTTTTGGCGTTCACATGTACGTCGTTTGCATGTCAAGTTGTGACTAAAGCGATTAGGGTCGTGGACCACAATTCATGCGGATCACTTTTGTGAGGCTAGTGCCGTATCTACCCTTTTTGTTTTAATCTAAGTTGTAAACTTGGTTTTTACCCAGAGCCTGATTTAGAGTTCTGACCGCCCTAGGCTTACTATGAATATGCTCCCCGCTGCCTGTCCTGAAGGCCTACTCTATTTCAACTAAAAACGAAATTTCGATCGAAATTTCGCACGTTCCTTACTCTGTTTCTATTTCATTTCGAAAATTCGTTAGTCCGAAAATAGTTTGACATTTAAATTCTCTAAGCCTACTCTAATTCACAAAACTTTCAAACTAAAAGTTGAATTTGACATATATAATTGTTCGAAGTTTTAACCTCAAATTGTGACGAAATGAAAAGTGTTACCTTTTCATTTTCGTTTTGGAACTTTTGTTTAAATTAAGCCTAAAATGACTACTAGAGTATTTTTAATCAAGGCTGCTTAGCATGAGGAATATTTTTTAGCATGTCAAATTAACAAATACACCAAAAAAATGTAAATCTAAATTTGTCGTTTAATACTTCAAAGTATTAAACGACAAATTTAGGTTGACATTGAATGAAGTGCATCAACTCTACAAATTAGTCGGCTAACACTGTAAAAGAAGGTTCTTTTAATGTCATCAAAAAATTTTTGTAGTAAAGTAATATTGTTTCCAAGTAAACAGGTAATCTAAAAGTGGAGATAAAAGAACTCACAAACATGACTCATTCCATTCGTTCACGAAAATTTTCTGTGATTCCGAACTATAAGTGCGTGTTCGAAAATAAAATAGAGTAGAGTTATTGGCGAAATTTCGTTTAAAATTCGTTCGTTACCGAAATTTCGTTTCAGAGAAAGAGAGTAGAGCTCCTGTCCTTCCTTTTTCATTCACTTACATGTACAACTAATTAAATTACAAGTACAGTACCCCTAGCATGAACCAATATCGCATTCGAATAGTTTGCGAGTGCGAAATGTCAATATCAAATTTTGTAAGGAAACTCGAACAACATCGTCATAACGGACGTAGCGAGAACTAAAATTCAGTACACATTTGACAATGACATTTCGGACTCGCAAGCTATTCCAATTCGATATTGGTTCGTGTTAGGGGACAAAAGAGAACTTAGGTAACCTAATAAACTGACAGTCTGCTTACTAGTAAACCAAATACAAAAGGAATCAAACAATTCCAATCTCATATAACAGAACAATGTTCTAAAATCTGAAATTTCAACACATATTTTTACTATTTATTTAGTCCTAAAAATAAAAAAGAAGAAAAGAAAAAAGAAAGTATCATTCCTTTTAATTATCTTTACAGTCGAAGAACTCATGACAGAGGGCATACCTATATTTTGTTTATGAATTAATTCATTAACAGGAGAACATGAAATGACGATGCTGCAATGACTTGGATATTAAAAAATAAACTTGAGAAACCAAAGGTTTCAATATTCATTATATATTATTAATATTTATTTAATATTATTTATGATCTATCTTATAAACTTTAATTATTTATGTAACAGCATTGAGCGGAGGCAGGGTCCTGATTGGCCTTTCTTCTCTATCCATATCTAGCAATCTCGTACAGGCGCTGCCAGAATACCAGCGCTGTTATGGTGGGAATATTCCCTTCCTACTATAACAGCATTGAGCTGAGGCATGTCCTGATTGGCCTTTCTTCTCTCTCCATATCTAGCAATCTCGTACAGGCGCTGCCAGAATACCAGCGCTGTTATGGTGGGAATATTCCCTTCCTACTATAACAGCATTGAGCTGAGGCATGTCCTGATTGGCCTTTCTTCTCTCTCCATATCTAGCAATCTCGTACAGGCCCTGCCAGAATACCAGCGCTGGGTGGGAATATTCCCTTCCTACTATAACAGCATTGAGCTGAGGCAGGATCCTGATTGGCGTTTCTTCTCTCTCCATATCTAGCAATCTCGTCCAGGCCCTGCCAGAATACCAGCGCTGTTATGGTGGGAATATTCCCTTCCTACTATAACAGCATTGAGCTGAGGCATGTCTTGATTGGCCTTTCTTCTCTCTCCATGTCTAGCAATCAGGTACAGGCCCTGCCAGAATACCAGTGCTGTTATGGTGGGAATATTCCCTTCCTACTATAACAGCATTGAGCTGCGGCAGGGTCCTGATTGACCTTTCTTCTCCCTCCATATTGTTGCTCTCTGTTTGGTTTTTATTGTTATTGTTTTAATTGGTGTTGTTTTTCAGCTACGTATGTGTATGGCCAGTAAAATCTTTTTCTTTCTTTCTTCTTTCTTTCTTCTTTCTTTACCCCAATACGGGAGTACTCAACTGCGTTCATTTACACTTAGTCGTTTACCCGAATCCCATTGGCTGATTTGCTCTATTTGTGCTAACGACCATAATGGGCACAAGATGCTCAGTTGGTATTGGAATTACGTACCTGAATGAGTGTGTGAATTCATTCGAATTTCGTTAGACGTGCAGGCACCAGAATTCAAGTTACTTCAGGCAAGTCAAGTGAGTAGACTAAGGACTTTGGTTGCTTTATATTTGGCTACATTTTTTATAATGTCTGTCTGTCCTCCCTTGGCGACGCCCTTGATTTAATTCGTAGTTCAGCGCCACGCCAGCCAGCCGCCCCCTTGGTCTTTGCGCCCTAGGCTCCAGCTTTATTAGCCTGTGGGTAGATCAGGCCCTGTTTTTACCCTGTAAGGTTTGACGACTTCCGTGACCGAGTGGTTTGCACGCCGGGTTTCATGGTGTCGCCGACTCGAGAGGACCCGGGTTCGAATCCCGGTGGGGGCAGATGTTTGTGTGATGAACATGAGAATTTGTACTCCAGTCATGTCATAGTCATGGATGTTTAATATGTATTTCTAAATAAATATACTTACATATGTACAGTATATGTATTCTATCCGTTACCCTAGTATCCCATAACACAAGCCTTATAGTGCTTACTTTGGGGCTAGGCTAATTGGTGTGTGTTGGAAATATTTATTTTTATTTAAGGTAGTCTCTGTTCCGCGTCATTCGCAGACCCATCATTTCATGCAATAGAAGAAAAAAGAACAGAAATACTGAAATCCAATGATATAGACATTTAATTTCTTAAATGCCATTTTAGTTTAAGGTACCTATATGAAACACAGGCCCTAACCCGCTATGGAAATTAAAAAATCTTGTTCATAGTTTTTTACACCCATTTCCGATCTTGGTCTGCAAACAGTTACCTAATTAATCTTCTCATAACAATTAAAATAAGACACTGAACCCATGCTATATTTGGCATACGGATATTAAAATATCGTTGTACGCAAATCGACGAGGTAATCGACCCTTAATGTGCAATTAATACTGAATAATTTTCTTTTGATCCTCCTCTCAGGTAGCTTAAAAACTTTTAAGAAGTTTTTTTATACCTGTATGTACGAGTACATTGAACGCAGAAACGTTCTTTATTATAATATACTAGCGGCCCGCCCTCGCTTCGCTTCGGTGTAGAGCTGAAGCGTAGACTACAGTTTTTGTTCTCAGGCTTGTATTATACACAATGACATTCATCTATGATTCTTCTTATACCTGCATGCAAAGTTTCAGCCCGATCGGTTTAAAATTGACAAAGTTTCATACAAACTTTAATTCCCTATTTGATCCCCTTGGGGGTAGAATTGATCAAAATCCTTTTTTAGCGGATGCCTACGTCATAACATCTACCTGCATGATAAATTTCAGCCCGATCCGTCCAGTGGTTTGGGCTGTGCGTTGATAAATCACTATGTCAGTCACCTTTGAGTTTTATATATATGGAAGATTTGCAACTTTCTATCGCTATAGGCTTATTGAGAATTTTAAAGGTGACGAAATTCACCAATCAATAAAATTTGAAGTCATGCTGTTTTCGAGACATCTTTAAGAATTTATAGCTACGTGACTATCATAAGGTAAACAAAAAAAATTGTAGGTAACTATTTACAAAAGCCTCGAAGCCGTTTCAAATTTTGAAAAGAAATTTAAATCTGTATTCTTCGACTAACATAAAATGATATCGCCGAGAAAAATCCGAAGGCTAGGTAAATTTATTGAAAAGCATGAAAGGGGAATTTAATCCCGAAATCGTTGCTAGAAGTATATTGATAAAGGGTCCGTTGTTGTAAGGTTGTCTATTCAAATGTGGCTCGTGAGCTAGGCAATTGTTCGAAGATTAATGCGAAGATTTTATTAAATTCCCCGGGACAAAGGTTTTGACAGGGCACAAATTACAGCCGCCGCCGATCCGCGGAATGCGCGCAGTAACCCGCCCGCGTTCCAGACTTGTAATTGCAAGTTGCCCGAGAAACCAATGTTGTGCCCGAATGGTGATTTCGGCGGCCGATGTTCGATCACTGGAAAATTTAACATTAAATCCTTACACATGGGTAGTATTGTACCCAGCGTTGCCAACTCTACGTCTTTTTACGTAGATCTACGTATTTTTGGGGCCTTTTCTACAAACCTACTAACTTTAGTCCCAGAATCTACGTATTTTCTTGAATTTTTTCAAATTTGTAAAATAACTTAATTCACTAGAATAAAGAAGAATATTTTCCGTTACTTTTCTTAAAAACTATAAAAATGTTTATTTCTTATACAGATGTATCTAAAAACTCTTGTATCTTGTAGAAAAGGTTCCCGTTATTGGTTTTATTGACTAAATTAATGCTGGACGCAGGATTTGTGAAAGGAGAAACGACAAAACTCTTTGACTTAGTAGGTACATTCGTAACCTTAAAAATTTAATTTTTGAACTTTAAATATTGTTCAATGAGTACTTACATCGAATTGATGTTTGCAAAAAGAAATGACTTTCAGTCGATAAAGTTACAGGAATTAGAAAGTTTTTAACATGTGTTCATGTATAAGTGTATGTATTATTTCTCTTGGCAATTTTAACCACAACTTTCTAGAGTCTTTTACCAAGTGTATTATGATAGCTAACTCTATTTTTCATGTAATCTATTAGAAATCATGGTTTTATAATACCACATGGTCATGGTCTACCGCAGCATGGTAAGTGCTTCCAATGCAGCGATTTCTCCAAGAACTCTTTGTTCCATCTCCCGTTTTTAAAGAAATTGTATAACAAAATACTCGTTTCATTCGGACTTCTTCATTTCACTCAGAAAAAAATACGTAGATCTACGTACTTTTCATATGCAAAAATTACTAAATCTACGTAATTTTCTCATCGGGCCTACGCCTTTTTCAAAATCCGAGTTGGCAACACTGATTGTACCTATCTACATAACTTTTTAACTACTCACACTATATAGGGGAGGATTTACCTTTACAAACTTGAATAGGATAACACAGGTAGTCGGTGCGGAAAGAGAATGGGCGTGGCGAAAAACGGAACTAACATTAAGATTTTTATTTGGCAATCAAACCCAGTAATCTGTAAAACGTCGAAGTATTGTATTGATACGGATTTATTTGTTGTTGTGATTTCTTGCGGTTTTTTGTATTTAATCATGTCTAAAAGGGGTGAAACCTTACAAATACTCGTACGGTAGAAAAGCACTACAGCGCCCTCCAATCTCAATCCCATTCTCTTTCCGTACAGACTCTACTCTCTCTCTCTTGTATTTAACTTTATGATGGCGTAGCTTTTCGACATTCACAAGTGCTTGTAACAGCCTAGACTGAATAAACGATTTGAATTTTGAATTTTTTTGAATTTTCTAGTAGCTTCTACAACAAATACTTTATATTATGTTATTTTTTTATTATTTTCTAATCATTTAACAGCTCGATGTTTAAATGTAAAGAAAATTTTACCAGAAATATTTCCACGCAGACCAGGCAGCGGACGGGACTCGAACCAATTATGCTACCCCTGCCCGGATGGCCGTGTCGAATTTTCTCTAGCCTTTCTTAAGCTGAAAGGCAGCGTCATTTCTTCGCATTGTAGGTAACCCACAATATCAAATGAATACCTTTACAAGTATCAAACATTTGAAAGAAGAAATAGCAATTTCTCGCGTGGATTTTTTTCTAGTAAAATTTTCTTAATATTGTGTTTATTATTGTGTGCCGAATTTTATGACGGGAATTAACAATATTATTGTATAAATATATAAAAAACTAACTAAATATAAAACTATTACTTCTAAAAGATCAAAATTCCTTAGTTACTCGATTTTTTTATTATAATACCAACATCATCATCATCATCATCATCAGCCTATTAATGTCCCCACTGCTGGGGCACAGGCCTTCCCTATGGATGGGTTAGGGAGATTGGGCCATGACCCACCACGCGGGCCCAGTGCGGATTGGTGAGTGCTAACGACTGCCGATGCAACCGGGACCAACGGCTTAAAGTGCCTTCCGAAGCACGGAGGAGCTCGAGATAGTAAATTTTTGGTCACCCATCCAAGGACCGACCACTGCGAAAGTTGCTTAACTTCAACGATCGCAGCCGAACGCTCTAACCACTTGCGCCATCGAGCTCCTCCTAATACCAACAACAAATGGTGAAAAGGCAAGTTAAATCTCACTGTACAAACGTCGAAATGTCCAGACCACAATAGATGGGTGTCAGATGTTACTCAAGAACCTTAAATAACAATGTTCTTCGTGATTTATACTAAATTCTTCATATTTAATAGATGCATGGTTTCTTAGAAATGCGCAACTTCTTTTTAATCATCAAAGATTCATTACAAAGCGTTGTAACCTGCCTAAGCACTTTTTTAATATTTAAATTAATCCTCTTTGATGTTTTTCATATCTTCAAAGAGTTCGAAAAAATATAAAAGCATTTTGATAGAATCTGCAACAAAAAATTTATAGTAATCTGATTAGCTGGGAGGGTCTTACCTGCTTAATCCCGAAAGATTTATCATCAATTATGCTTGCTGAAAAACAAGTTATTATTTTCAATTGAGTATTTAAATTAATTATCCGTTCAAAAAGCGAATGGTAGGTATTGTAGGGCTTAACCTGAAAGGAAGCCCTGGGGGGTAAAACTCAAATGGTAATCAATAATAACGATAAAGACTTTTAACTTGGTTTATTTGAACTCAGAGAGAATATAATGCTCTTTAATTAATATTCAACTACTCGTTTTTGTGCCTGAATTCTATCTGCTGGAATCTTCCATGAAAGACAAAAAAATCCTATTTTTTTTTCTAAATGGCTTCGCACGGCTTGTGCATTTAGCCAATGTCAAGTGTTTAAATGTTTACAAATTCTATAGCACTCGTGGTCAAAGTAATAAATCAAGTCAAATTAAGTGGCAGTCAAGTCAATCCCCCTTTCCCTATGTTTCAGTAAATGTGTGGGGATTTACTGGAACCTCCCCGTGGACTTCTTGAGGGAACGTCGAAAGACACTTTCCGCTATTTTTGCCAACACTTGTGCATGTTCCCGAACACTTAGTGGTTAAAAACCCACCATTATTAGACACTAACATTCGCCACAACACAATTTTTTCCAAGAAAAACAAATCTGCTAAGGTGACACTTCCCGATCCCGCCAAAAAGTCCAAGATTCTTGCAAATTAAAATAATGACATTAAATCTAAATAAAAGTTTACTAGAAAAAAATCCACGCGGGCCAGGCAGTCCAGTCCCGTCCGCTGCCTGGTCCACGTGGATTTTTTTCTAGTAAACTTTTATTTAGATTTAAACATCTAGCAGTTAAATGCTTAAAAATTAATAAAAACATAACTAATGACATTAACTTTTTAATATAACTGCCAGCCGTAGGCATTACATAAGCAAAGAGGCCGTAACGCGACTGGCGTTACAGTACCTACTTATAGTCCAGTCAGTATTGTCGCGAAATCCGTTTTTCCTCAAACAGCTGGAACTATGCTAAAAAGTTTCTTAAGATAGTAAAGAACACTTTACATAGAGAAAAAAATGTTTCCAACCCCGGGCAAGGGTGAAAACCACCCTTAATAATCTATTTTTCCAATTATCTCAAAAAGTATACGAGATACGGAAAAAAACTTCAAATGAAAATTGTAGATCTTTTTGAAATCTACAAAACATTATTCCACCCTCTTGCCCCTATTTTCAATAGGGGAGCCAATAATCGAAGTCAAAGATAACTTTTTTAACTAACTTTAACTTTTTAAGTATTGAATCTTTGACTTCGATTATTGGCTCCCCTATTGAAAATAGGGGCAAGAGGGTGGAATAATGTTTTGTAGATTTCAAAACGATCTACAATTTTCATTTGAAGTTTTTTTCCGTATCTCGTATACTTTTTGAGATAATTGGAAAAATAGATTATTAAGGGTGGTTTTCACCCTTGCCCGGGGTTGGAAACATTTTTTTCTCTATGTAAAGTGTTCTTTACTATCTTAAGAAACTTTTTAGCATAGTTCCAGCTGTTTGAGGAAAAACGGATTTCGCGACAATACTGACTGGACTATTAGTTAGCTTAAATCTTGTAATAGTAATAAATAAATCCTCCCAAAATAAGCACTGTAAGACTTGTGTTATGGGATGCTAGGGTAACGGATAGAATACGTACTGGTACATATATAAATATATGTGTATCAACAAATATATATTAACATCCATGACTAAGATGCAAATGCTTCTTTGCCTTTACACAGAACTAACCTGGGTCTTCATCACCCTCTGGCCAGAATCTGCAATACCTATAACGATATTAACACAAGATCACCCAACTTGGACATTTTTGACGTTTCGCAGAAAAACTTTAAAGCAACATTGTTTGAGCTGCTCGATTCTCATTGATTCTCATTAATTATCATTAATTCCGCATTATTATGGTTATTATTATTATTTTTTGTATCAATTCGACATGACATTATTATTATTTGCATCAATTTGACATACATTTTTAATTTTAAATCAAACATTGATTATTAATTGCACTATTTTGTATTGATTATTCATTGATTTATTGATAATTAATTCCATATATTATTATTGATTATTAATTACATTGTACTTTTCTGAATTGAATGTTGTGTGTGCTTGTAAAGGCTTGCATATATGTCTTAGAATAAGTATTATTTAATTTTTTTTTAATGTTTTTATATGTTTAGCTGTAAGTACACCTATTAAATTAATAAATAAATAAATAAATAAATGCTCGTTATCTTCGTCATACTAACATTTGCCCACACTTGGATTCGAACCCGGGACCTCTGAGTAGGCGACGCCACGAAACCCGGCAAGTATACCACTCGGCCACGGAGGTCTTCTAAAAAATAAAAACCTTTCGGGCATCTTGCTTTACTTAGTCAAACGCGCGGCTTTGTCCCGCCCCGAAAGTCATGGGCTTCTTCTTAGACCAACGAGATTTTTTCAACACTTATTACTTTCGCTGATAGAACCTTCATTTAAGCTGGAACATTGACATATACATACGAAATGTCATGAATTCCGTTCTACTTCTGCTATCTTCGTAAAACTCCAATGCACAATAGTCCTTTGTGGAAGTTCATTCGTAGCCCAATCATTATATTTCATCCATAGCGGAGGTTCGTGCCTTATCAGTGAGGATATTAATAACCAACATTAATGATACATCTGAAAGTGTATAGTAAAATAAGTTATTTACGGGATTGTTACCATGTACCTTGTTTTTAGCGAGTTTCCGATATTTCGGCACTGTTGCAAGCGCCATGATCACGGAGTAACTGAAGTAATTGCGGGTAGGCTGTTATTGGCAGACATATCGGTCTACCCTCCGACGAAGTCTTTTATAGCGTTCGATACCCGTACCACTGTTCACATTCTCACTATTCACTCGAAACTGTTCTCGACACACAACACTTACAGTATCGGATCGCGACACGCCACTTTTTTGATTATTTCCGGTTTTACACATACGAACCACAGGATTCCAGACACTCGACAATTTAAACGGGTTTAAAACAAGGTACATGGTAACAATCCCGTAAATAACTTATATTACTATAATGTTAGTGAGCATGAAAGTTGAAAACAATATATCTGAAAGTGTATTTACTAAGCAATAGTTACCTCATCAGACAAAACTACAAGCCTGCTCGAATTAACAGACAGAATAAGTTTTGCAGACTTTGCAAAGCTCATTTCAAATCGTGTTTACGTGCGTGAAGCAAGTTCTCTGCTTTATGCATTTTTTCTAAGTCTTTGGGAATTCTGTCGCACACCCCATACGCTCAAAACATGTAGCATTGTTTCTGTCAGCACATTATTCGTGCGTAAGCTGAGAGTCTAAAATAGTCCTCTCTCGCTACGGCATTTGTTCCATATCGATCTTGATGACAGGATAATACTGAGCTCGTTCGCCTTACGGTGGAAATATTTCTTCAATATCTATATGTCACTATGTTTGTTAAGATAAATGGTTTCCAAAATACAACTTCTGTGTAAATACTATTTTATACGGGTAGACATTATTTTCCAGTCAAAATTCAGGCCGCGCGTTATGTGAGCGAGCTCTACAGAATCGAACGCACATTCGAAATTTACCCCTGTTTTCTTGCTGGAATAAGGAACTAATTCTTTTTTCATCCTACCTGAAACGCGCGAATAATCTTTAATAAAGTAGAACCCAAAGTCATCCCTGTTCTACACTTTAAATTAGAAAACGCTTCCAATCTCGTCCGGCATCTTATTGGCTACTTTTTGGTTTGTACTTCTACCACAGTATAGCGGGTCTATTGCATGTCCGAATTTCACTGGAAACTCAACTTTATTTATTCTACTTAACAGTGGATATTGAGTGACGACCTCCAGATCTGCGTTATCAGGCGACGTTGCCAAGAACGCCGCCGAATTGTTAATTAATGTTTGCCTAATGTAGTACCGCCGTAAACTAACAGTCATCGAATTTTCCAGAGTTGTTTATTTGATGACTTGTTGCTAGTGGGTTCTATAGAAAAGGGGGACATCATTTTATATTCAACGAATTTCTTATGTATTCTGGGGGTCCACTTTCTTTCTCCGAAACGAGCTTTCGGTTTCGGAACAAAGTTCAAAGGAAATTTAATTTTATTTATTTATTTTCTAAGAAAACCAACAGCTTTTTTCCGATACAAAATTTACAGTAGATACATTTCTAAAAGTATGGTCAATGACAGGTTTTCCTTAACTAGATTAACAATAGGTGACTTATTATGGTACTTTTATCCCTAACAAGCGATCATCAAACAATCCATCCGTATGTAATCTTATAAAAGTAGTAGGTATAAATCTCTTAAATAAAACTAGCAAACCAGTGAACCAAATGTTCACCAAAACCATTAATTGAGAACTTCGGAGATTTTGTGTGGTTTCGTTTGAAATTCGTGATTTCTCGAAAACCGGAAGTGCTACGTTACTCAAATCCGGTTTGTAGTCTTATCAGACTATTCTTAACTTATAACTTAAATATTCTCTTTATCTTTCTCTTGCGGTTTGGCCGCTGAAACAGCACCACAGAAGGACGGACTTGTCTAATAGATAAGAGATGTCATATTTACACATATACATAATAATACTAAGTATCTCTTATCTATTAGATAAGTCCGTCCGTCCGTCCGTGGTGTTGTTTCAGCGGCCAAACCGTAAGAGATAGATATAGAGAATGTTTAAGTTATAAGTTAAGAATAGTCTGATAAGACTACAAACCGGATGTGAGTAACGTAGCACTTCCGGTTTTCGAGAAATCCCGTGATTTCTATTTCAAACGAAACCACACAAAATCTCCGAAGTTCTCAATTAATTAATATTTTTTTTTTTGTGAACTTTTGGTTCACTGGTTTGCTAGTGTAAGACTAATAAGGTACAATTAATACTTTTCACTATTCCGTTTATTTATCTAATATTTTTCTAAAATATACGATACTTTTAAATATAAATAAATTTTAGTATTTACCCTTTTGATTCTTTTCTTGCAGTCTAATTTTTATTTCATGTTTGAATTTATTTTTTGTTTTTGCGAATTTTGACAATTCGAGGTTTTAATTAGAACGATTAACTATCAATTAAATTTTTTTAATGAGTAGGCTTAGAGAATGTACACCTCAATCTATTTTCGGGCGAAAGAACATTATTATAGTTAGAAACGAATTGACGACCTCCGTGGCCGAGTGGTTTGTACGCCGGGTTTCATGGTGTCACCGACTCGAGAGGTCCCGGGTTCGAATCCCGGTGGGGGCAGATATTTGTGTGATGAATACGAGCATTTGTACCCTAGTCATGGATGTTTAATATGTATTTCTATATAAATATACTTATATATGTACAGTATATGTATTCTATCCGTTACCCTAGCATCCCATAACACAAGCTTTAAAGAAACATAGTAAGAGACGTGAAAAGTTTCGATCGAAATTAAGTTTTTCGTTAAATTAGAGTAGTCTTAGTCTTAGTAGTACGGCGGGCTGTTTCCGCAACTCGACACCCAGTGCCTATTTTGCGTGGGGAATGGCATCAGTTCTGCCATCCCAGCTCCTCCAGAGAGCTCAGCAGTCCCCGGATGTTGCTGCAGGCTTCTACTAGTGTCCGCGGGCTTTCCATTAGAGAAGACCTTTGTCTTGCAACGCCTCTGCACTCCAGCAGAACATGGACGCTCGTCTCCTCCTCCTCCAGGCAGGCTTTGGACAGAGGGCTGTCAGAAATACCTATATTATAAATGTGTTTGTTGAAGTAGCCGTGACCCGTGAGTATACCGATTTGTTTCAGGGCTTGTCTAGGTAGTCTGATTAACTTACGTGATAGCTGCTGGTTTACCTTAGGAACGGCTTCCCTAACTTGCCTGCGGTCAGTGTGTTTTGCCCAATATTTATCGTGTTGTCGTTGACAGCGATCCCTTATTCAGGTTCTCAGCTGTCGATAAGGTATGGGTACAATTGGCTCCGGGCCAATGGCCGTCCTGCTGGACCCCTCTCTAGCCAGGCAGTCAGCCGCATCGTTACCCCTTGAGCCGCTGTGTCATTTAATCCATTGTAAGGTCAGTCTATTGTCATTACAAATATTGGATAACTTACTGTGATATTCATATGAAGGGACGCGCGGGGGGACCTTTTGGGTAGCGCCACATGCGCCCACGCAGGCGCGATGCGAGTCAGTCATTGGCCGGGACTCGTTAACTTAGCGTAAAGCCACGCGCGGTGCCTTGATTTTTTCCCGCGCTCGTGTGTTCCGTTAAGTTTGAATAAAGTGTAATTATATAAATAAACGCGTATTATGTTTCACTGAACCACACTCCATCCGGATGGTTATGCCTGATGTCATTATATTGTTGTCCAGTGCCTGTAGGACAGAAGTGAGAAGCGCTGTCAGAGAGAATACGAATATGTTTTCCTCTTACCCCGCGGCAGTCTATCTGGAAGACTGTGTTATATGCTCCCAATGCTGAATTAGAGTAGGCCTCCAGTTCTTTTTAGCATTAGCACCGCGATTATGATATAATATGTACAACACGTTTTTACTGCATTATCAAAATACTATGGGGTTTTATATTTGGACGTGCTAAAATCGTGAAATCCCTTTATGATATGACTCTTGAGGCCGAAGTTAGTTTATATGTCTAAGAATTATTACCTACATACAGATAGAAATAAGTAGAATTAAGCAGTCGTTAGCCAGCACTCATCAATCCATAATATTGCTGTGGGTCACGAATTCAAGACCAGTTTCCCCTAAATCTGCTTGGAATTTCTTTGGATATATATATATATATAAGCAGATCTAATCAATTGTTTTTTTTTTGTATAGTGATTTTATTAGCCTCCTCAAAGGACCTAGAAATAATTACACACACTTCCTATACTTCAATTAAAAGCCTAAATTGACCTACAACCTAACGAATTAAATATATTGGACTTACCCGTTAATCCGGGGAAAAATTTATACTTAATAATGCACTGACTATAACTGCCTGTCACTGTGCAATTGACTAGATGTTCCAGGGTTCGATCAGCAGAAAGAGACCTATTTTGGATGCGCGGAGCTATTTATAGTGGTCTATGATCACGTGTCAACTGACTCAGGATTTCGCTTCTAATTCCTTATAAGGAATACAAAATCACCTAGATCGGTTAAACAGACTCCGCCCATCAAAAAAAATTCTTTCCAGAACATTAATGCAATCACGCATCTTAAACGTGTAATTTATTTCACACAGTTACATACTAGCTCCATCTATCTTACCTTTCAAATGCAACTACCAAATTTTTCCATTCAGAATATATACCGTGCTTCTTTAAAGCAGATTACAATATTCGGTGATTATTGTGTATGATGATAGATGGCGCTTTAAATTAATAATATTAGTATAAAATAACTTATAAAATTATGATGCTACAAACAAAAAGGGTAGATACGGTACGCTCATACTAGCATCAAATAAAATATGATCCGACTCAACTACTTTAGCAACTCTCGCCACGCACACGTCTGTATATAAACATCAATCGAGCGAGCGAGACAGAACTAAACGTTTCAACGCAGCGTATTGTTGTCCTTTTCGTGCCTACAAAATGGCGATTACGTAAATAATATTCACGACAAACCGTGATTTTTGAGAAAAAAATGTTTTCACAGTTTTACGAATGAAAAGCAATGCCGGGGCATTTGATTTTGAACTATTTTTGTTCTTTATAAAAGCATCGAAGGCATTGTTTTATCTTCATAACACAGAATATACGCAATATTGTTATATTGAGTGTACATGCAGCGTGTTTGAATGTCAAATTGTGACTAAAGCGAATTATGGTCGTGGACCACAATCTAAGCGGATCACTTTTGAGCCACGAATGCCGTATCTTCCCTTTTTGTTTTAATCGAAGGTTTCATGCTTAAAATATATAAATTATAACTATAATTGCTATTTCTTCTTTCAAATGTTTAATATTTGTAAAAGTATTCATTTTACATTGTGGGTTACCTACAATACGAAGAAATAGCGCTGCCTTGCAGATTAGAAAAGAAAGGCTAGAAAGAATTCGACACTGCCATCAGGGCCGCGGTAGCATAATGGTCAGTGCATTCGCCCAGATAGCGTAAGGGTGCGAGTGCGAGGGGGTGGGATTCGAGTCTCGTCTGCTGCCTTCTCCGCGTGGATATTTTCCTAGTAATATTTTCTTTAATGTAGGTCCTGTACTGTTTACCACGACCATCATCATCATCATCAGCCTATTAATGTCCCCACTACTGGGGCACAGGCCTTCCCAATGGATGGAATAGGGAGATTGGGCCATGACCCACCACTGCAGATGCAGCCGGGACCAATGGCTCAACGTGCCTTCCGAAGCACGGAGGAGCGAGAGATAGTAATTTTCGGTCACCCATCCCATTGGATGGGTGACCGACCACCGCGAAATCGCAGCCGAACGCGCTAACCACTTGCGCCATCGAGCTCTTGACGGCACGAGCACGGCCATAACTATCAGCTTTATTTTCGCGCACTTATAAGACCCGTTTGTAAATCATAATCACCATTGTGAAAAGCACTCGGAGGGGCACCTAAATGAAATCTTAATCAAGCCACAAATAGTATTAAGGTTTCTTTTGTTCGTTTAACTACTCCGGTTGGAGCGACACGGGTGGCCACCGAGTTAATCCATTATCGTAAATTGTCGCCAGAGGCGGTTTCAACACTGCCCATGATTAAACATACTTTGTGCTTTTCCACAAGTCGGGTGTAACCAGGTGAGATTTTTATGGTCTGGTTCATCGTAAAAAGGAGTTTAATTCACACGTGGGACTGGAAATCGAACTAGAGGGACGACGAAAGTTCGACAAAGCTGTAGCGCAATAGGCTGTTTGACAGTATTAAAAATAAAGTGCCAATTGTTAGCCTCTGTGTTTAAAATGAATATTGGCTGGGGTTATTACAATTTTTACAAAAAGAAAAATTCATAATTTTACTAAAAACCCACAAAAAAGATAATAATCATAATCAAAATCATTTATTCTATTAGGCTGTTACATTACAAGCACCTATGAATGTCTAGAAGCTACGCCATCGGTTCGTAAATCTACGGCGGGAGACCTTGTACTGAGAAGAAACGGCAAGAAACTCAGCAAGGGCTGTTTTTTTCTCCCTGTTTTATCATTTACAGAGTCATCAAGTTGAAAAATGACTTCAGAGATGATTCATGAATAGTTTTCTTATCTATTGTCACGTGACCCAAAACGCTTGGGATTGGCGGAGCCTAAAATGCCGTCACACGCAAGTAAACTTCCGGTTAAAGTGACATACATTGTATCGTTTGACGTTTTAATAACAATCGTGTGACGTCACACACTAGTAAGACGCCATATTGTCCAGAAAGACGTTTTCGCAGTAACTTGAAAATGGAGTTTTTGATTAGGTTATTTTTACTGAAATACACAACAGAATGATGAATATCCACTTTTTACGGACTCCATAAACATTAGTCAATAATGTGAGATCATTTTCTAAAACTTGTCAAATACCCTATTACACTCTGTCGTTAGCCCGAATACGGGTGCTAATGGAACTCAGTTAAACGAGTTAGTGATAGATTTCCTTTTGTTAACCCGACACCGTCTTCCTGCCCGTGTACCAGTGTAAATATTGCTTAATTGCCGTCCGAAGCACGGAGGAACTCGAGATAGAAGATTTTTGGTCACCTATCCAATGACCGACCACTGCGAAAGTTACATATCTTTAACGATCGCAGCCTAACGCGCTAACCAGCTGCGCCATCGAGCTCCTCGATCGAAATAGATCACGTATTCGACAAATTGATGTTCGTATTATTCTTCAATTTATTTATAAATTATACTGTTATGAATATGTATTTACTTTGTAAAATTTGTGCAAATTCACAGATACTTTGAATCAACATCAGAATAGGGATGATGACTATTTTTTTTTTCTTCGTTTATCAGGTAGATTATCAAAAAGTATTGGACACGTATTTCTTCTTTGTTCACATAATATAAACATTGCAGAAATATATTGATTTGAAAAGTCGCATGACGTCACGGTTGAGTACACTTTTAGTTGAAAATTCACTGAAAAGTGACGTCACGAGCCCCTACTCCCAAACTTTGACGCGCTATAACTTTGTCATTTTTTGGTTGATTGCCCAAAGAAAAAATACGTGTCCATTATTTTTTGAACATCTAACTGACGGACTAAATAGAATTTCGTTTACTGTACCCCGTCATCACCCCTATCTGAATCGTTGGCGCATTGGTTATATTCTGAGTTATTATTTAAACACCCACGTTGTCAGTTTATCATATCAAGCATGTATTGATTGAAATTCCTATAAAAACCCTGTGCATATCTTCTTATTGAAAGTTTATTATAAAATACTTGGCGCGTTTATTTGGGAATTAAGAGGAAAATACTGTGATAATATAAAAAATAGAGTACTCTCAAAGTAAATACGAACAGCCATGTAAAGACCATTTTCTTCACATTTTCTTCTCAACAGTATATCCGCGTATTTACACATGTGCCAAAGGGCACCCTTTGCATATGGTAGGAATCAAAAATCAAAATCAAAAAAGTTTATTACGGTACCACATTTGTTTTACATCAAACCAGGGTGGGTTCCTTCTATTAAGTGTTAAACACCTGTACCAGAAGGAACCACTCTTCCATAGCATCATTGATATTTCTTATGGTAAGGTCTTTTCATTGGATTTTTAATACATTGTAAAAAAAATAAAAAATATATAGATTACAATTTATATAAGCGGTTGAGTGTGTGTCTGTATGCGTGTGTATGTGTGTGTGCGTGTTCGTGTGTGTGCATGTGTGTGCATGTGCGTGAGTGTGACGAGTGTACGTGAGTATGTGTGTACAAATGCTCTTTTTATCCGCTAGTAAGTAAGATTAAGAAGGCTCTCAGTGTGATCATAATCCAAGGTCTTGAGCCATGCCATCAGTTTGAGCTTGCACTCCCGGTAAGTTAGAGAATAAATATTTAAAATTTTGTTAATATGGTTATAGATGATGGAGGAGATGTGGAGGTACTGGTTGCGAGCAAAACTTGTGTTAGAGCACTGAACTAATGCTACTATGTCTCTTCTTCTTTTTTCTACGATACTAGGATTGTACGACAGTGTTGTGTGCTTCCGTAATACAGCATGTAGAATGTATAGCTTTCTAACAGTTAGTAAATCTGACATAGAGTAAAGCAGCTCAGTTGGGAAGTCGCGTTTTTTTAAATAGATAACTTTGATCAGAGCTCTTTGAGCTCTTTCAACCTCTAAAAATTTAGTTTTCAGCGCTCCACCCCAAACCCTTATGCAGTAAATCAAGACTGATTGCGCCAGCGCAACATATATCTGGTTCAGCATATCCTTAGTGGCTACATATCGCAGTGTTTTAAAGACCCAGATCAGCTTCCGCATTCTAGATCCAACCAAGTCAATATGAGAGTACCAAGATAGTCTCTGATCGAGCATAATCCCAAGATATTTAACATTTTTTACCTTAGTCATGGATGGACAGCTGCAATCCTGACACATACTACGAATGCAGGAGCCAGAGTGGATCTTAATATCATAACCAGCTGTCGGCTGTGTCCTATCTTGAATAGAGAAGCACATGTAATTTGTTTTTTTTATATTTAGGGTAAGCAGATTAGCCACTAGCCACTCGGAAATCATAGTCAGTCCAAGTTCAGTCCTACGCTTAACAATATCCCAGTTTTCTCCCGAAAAAACCACAGCAGTATCATCCGCGTATGACAGAATGCTTGCATTTTGAATACTCATATTACATAAGTCGTTTATGTAAATGAGGAAGAGCGTCGGACCCAGGATGCTCCCCTGTGGTACACCGTAGGCTACTCCAGTTGTACCACTCACATATTCGCCCACCTTTACCTTTTGCATCCTGCCATACAGATAGTCCTTAAATAAGCTTAATGATTTACCCCTGATTCCCACCTTCTCCAGTTTTTGAACAAGGATGGGGATAGAAACGGTGTCGAAAGCCTTTTTTAAATCTAAGAATACTGCGAGACATTTGCGTTTTCTGTCCAGATGTTCAGTTACAATGGAAGTTAGTGACTCGATGGCATCAGCAGTAGATTTGCCAGCTCTAAACCCAAACTGGAAATTTGACAAGATGTTATATTTCTCAAGATATCTCAACAGTCTCTTATTCAAAAGTTTTTCAATAATTTTGGAAATAGCGGTTAATACTGAAATTGGCCTATAATTGTTGACGTCGCTTCTATCTCCGTTCTTGTAAACTGGTGTAATTAAAGCCTCCTTCAATTGAGGTGGAAAAATACCTTGAGAAAAGCAGAGGTTGGAGAGGTGAGTAATAACTGGGACAACCACGTCTTTTGCCCGTTTAAGAAAACTAGTTGGGATATTGTCAGATCCAGGGGCACTGTCGGATTTTAAACTCATTAAAACAGATTTAACCTCATCATCATCCGTATTCAATAGCACAAAGGAATTTAGTAGTGGAGGAGGGTTGTTGTTTAACAAATTTAAGCCATCTTTTTGAGGTATGATATCGGCCAGATTTTTACCAATATTGCCAAAATAGTCATTTATGTAATTTACAGATTCTTCAGGTGTAGTTTTTAGCTTAAGTAATTTTGAATTTTCAGATTTGGAAGATTTTATGTGCGTTATGGCTGATATCGTATTCCAAAAGGTTTTAGTATTTATTTTAGATTTATTAAGCACCTCCCTATCGTGGTCTCGTTTAAGCTTTTTAATTAGATTATTGCAAAAGTTTCGATAGCGTCTATAGGTGATTCTAAGTATGTCGTCCTCTGTATTTGAACGAAGCTTTTTCTGTAATTTATTTCTGTGTCTAATACACCTCAAAATTCCCGGTGTTATCCACGGTTTGATAACTCGATCTTTTTTAGGGATAAGTACTTTTTTGGTGTTATCTTTCAGAGACTCTATTAAATTGTTGATTAGCTTTTGAGTTACTTCCAGAGGATCACAGTTGTAGATCAATTTATTTACTTTTTTTGCTGTCAGTGTGAGTACTGCCTTATCAAAATTTACAACTCTTTTAATTTTATTAGGTTTAGTTTTTAAACGTTGATGACCAAGGTGTAACAAAACCATGGAGTGGTCCGTGATAGTAGTGTTCAGGACTGCTACGTGGGACAGTATTTTTGACCGGTCATACTTAAGCATGACGTGATCCAAGGAACTTTTTTCTCTAGTGGGTTTATTGTGGCCCATCATTATACCGTGTGTCGCTAACATATCTAAATAACCAGCTCTGTTTTTATGTTCGTAACCTTGCCCATTTTCCCGCGGTATGATATTTATGTTTAAGTCCCCAGTCAAAACTATATTTTTGTATGTTTTTAGAGTTTCTAAATGTGCATTCAGTGAGCTTATAAAACCCTCAGCATTCATATTTGATGGTGATCGGTAAGTACAAAGTATAATAGTATCATTTATTTTTAATTGGAGGCAAGATGCCTCTAGTATATTTATTTCATCGACACAGGTTGTGATATATTTTTTTACATATACTACAACGCCGTCACATTTATTTAAGTAACGGGTGGTATAAAATGATACATAATTTACCAATACAGGGATCGGTTTATCTTTACTGAGCCAACATTCCGTTAGCACTATTATATCTGGTTCATAATTTAATTGTGTAAGAGTGACTAGAAGATCGTTAATGTTACATAGTATACTTCGGATGTTTTGTGTCACTAATACTAAATCATTATCCTTTATTTTCAGAACATTTGCTATTTTATCAATATCACATAAGGTATTTGTAGAAAATTCGATTTCATCAACAACGTTTATACTATTTATTTGGTCATTCATTATGTTTTTTTTTTGAAAATCGAGATTTCAAACATGACGGTTTCATTTGTATAAAGAAATTTTAAATTTTGGGCTTGCTTACATGAATTTTTGTATGTGTATTCGCGCAATAGTGAAAATGAGTTTGAATAATGTTTTTTGTGATTGAGAGTAAGTGTATGATGTGTTGAGTAAGTTATTGATGTGAAGTATATTTGGCTATATGTGTACACATGAAAAAGCATATTTATTATTATGTATATATGTGAACACTTTGTGTGTATTTGTAGGTATATGCATGTGTGAGTTTTTGTTTGTACATAGATTAGAGTGAATGTGTTTATATTGATATATAGATTTTTATAGCTATATTTAAGTGAATGTGGTTTGTAAAGTGTTTTGGTTGTCTGAAACCGCTTAATTACAATACATATAAAACAACATAAAATAGTAACTAACTCATACATTTGAAAAGTTAGGAGAAAAAATACATGTACTAAAGTAACAGTTTTGGTAAATAAGTGATTATACAGGTAAAGAGACAGTTTTAAATCTAAAAGTATTAATATAAAAAACTTTGAACTCCAGAGTCTCGCAATTACAATTTTAAAGTTATATATATTCGCAAAACTAACCCTATTTTTACAATAGGTAAAGACTGCAATATATAACAGGGATAGTAGTATAAGTAAGTGAGCTAAAGGTACTAGTCATTCAGCCTGCATGAGGCGCTGAATCTGAGCTTCAGATTTGATGGCTATAATTGGAGAGTTATCTAATTTCCTGACATACACTCTGCCATAGGCAGTCCAGCAGTACTTATAAGATTTTGACTTAGCCAAATCCCTAGCAAGGAAATGCAAACGCGAGCCTTTAGCGGTAAGCTGCTCGGACACAAAAATGGGTGTGTCTTCTTGTATACGGAACCCTAGATGCTTAGCACATAATTTTGACTTTGTTTTTGAGTTAAAAGCCTTACATAGTTTTAGCACATTAGTCTTAACCATGGTTGAGTTTAATTCCACTACAAGTGTCGCGTTTTTATCCGTTTTCCTACCATAGACCCGGTATATATCTTTGATATCGGACGTATTTATATTTCCACCAATAGTAGTGGACAAACTCAATACCATGTCGATTAGGTCTTCCTTAGTTTCATTATTTTTTTTAGGTAGGTTTTTAATTTCAAAGTTAGATTTTCGGCAGTTCATCTGCAAACTTTCAATTCTATCTTCTAGTTTTGTAATATATTCCCAATTTTCCTTGTATTTATATTCAAGATCCACAATCCTATTAGATAGTTCTATGTTTTGAGACGTCAGTAAAGCAATCGAGTTTTCGATGTTAGCATTTGTTTGTTCGATTCTTTGCAGGGTAGGGCAAATGTTTTTAAGCTCTTGCTGTTGTGTAGTACAAAGAGAATGAAACATTTCCTTTATTTCGGTCTTGAACACCTCAAAATCGCTCATCGTTACACTCCTATAACTCCTGTCACGACTAAAAACATAATTCGGAGGGGTTGTATCAATAGTTCCTGTTTGATCATGAGTGGTTTCACCCTCACAAACGGACATATCCGCCTCTCGATTCATTGTAACAGTTTATTGTGCTTATAGTAAGTTGGAATACAATATTTGTTAAAAATGCACTGTATTTATAATGTAATAATAATATATTAAGTAATTTATTTGTAGTGCACGGTTTCTCGTATCTCAGAACCGAGCCAAAACAAATTTATTTATATGCGTTCTCTTTAATAATATGGAACCAAGGCTCAAAGTTCAACGTTTTAATTTCCAATAGCAGCGTTATCACTTGAATCGGCGCATACGCTCCCCAATCAGTGAGATAGTAAAGGATAGTTCAATAAATTTGACGTAGATCTCGTTCTCCCTCGTAGTGCAAGGCGGAGTCAGAACTCACAAAACAGCGTAGCCGCGTCAAAGTACCACAGTCGACCTCGCTTACTCACGTACGAGTATAAATGGGCGGGAATACAGCAGGCGAAAATGAGCGAGACAGGATAATGCAATATATGTCCTTCTTGCGCCTACTACAGACGTAAACCTGTCCAATATCGACACAACGGCGGATTACTTTCACTAGCAGACAACTGCACTGTCTTCTATCTTTTTTACACGCACTCGAAGTCCGTTTCGCAGCAGAGTAGGACAGTTCACAGACACTAGCACCGCGCGGATTAAGCTTCGTAGTGATACCTCTTCACTGTTATGCACTCCTATTATTATGGAAAATTATTTTGTAATTTAAATTTGTATTTATTTATTTAATAAAAACTGACACAGACCAGTGGATGCGTTCGCACTAGGTGCGGTCCGGGAGGGAAGAGCTAGAAGGAGGGAAGAAGAGGAGATAGCCAATATTACTTTAAAAGATATTGAAGCCCAATAATTAATAGCCAGAGTTCGAGCAATGACTTTCGTGCACCCGAATACATGCTAACGTTCAAATGTAATTGCGGCATAAGACACTCAAGAAACATCATCATCATAATATCAATCGTACGACACCCACTGCTAAGCATAGGCTGTCTCACTCATGGGGAGTTGGGACCGTTTTGAAACAAACATTTAGTTATAATTTTTATTTTTTTAAACCATGTAACAGCTTGATGTTTAAATGTAAAGAAAATATAGCTAGAATAAATTCCACGCGGACATGGCAGCAGACGGGTCTCGAACCCGCAATCCGTGCGAATGCACTGACGCCGCACTGGGCCCGCTGCCTTGCTTGCTAGAGGAATTTCGACGCGGTCCGTGAGGGCTGCGGTAGTATAATTGGTCAGTGCATTCGCCCGGATTGCGAAGGGTGCGGGTTCAAGTCCCGTCTGCTGCCTGGTCCGCATAGATTTTTTTCTAGTTATATTTTCTTTAAACATTTAGATGTTTGTGTTTATTTTTTTTATATACACTTTTACTGTTCTGTCTCAAAAAAAAATATTCGTTGTTTCTTATGAATTTACTAACATTACTACATTTTAGTTTATTTAGGTTATTATTAAGGTTTAAAAGAAACTTATCTGGGTTGATTTCAGTCAGCGTTTAAAGAAAGAGTTTTTACTATAGCGGTAGGTATCTATCTAGCTCCCTACCGAGAGCTCATTTTAACTGATTGCTTTAATTTGTTTTTCTTTGTTTTCTTTGTTCTGCGCAAACTTTGCTTGTTTTTCTTTAAGGTGAGTGTTCCCACCGGTCTGTAAACATCATAATCTTTAGACAGATGGTTCTCAGATATAGTTAGTCGTCGCAACAAATTGATTTTCAAGAGTAAACCTTAAACTAAAAACCTTAAAAAATATAATACAGTAACTAAAATATATTACTAAAAGGAGTCCCTTTAGGCAAGGTTCCGAAGATACTGGCAGCGTTCCCCCTTTGAATAGCTAGACTAATTCGTTGTCCGAGGTAGCTGCCAGCTCTTCGGTCACCAGTGATGTCGACTAACCTTTTTGATATTTCCTTAAAAAAACCTCATAGCGCTAGGACCCCACGGACCAAGGGTCTCGACACCGAATGGGACAAAAACTATTTAATAAATCTTTTAGAAAACGATTTCTACTTTTTCTAGGTCCTTTTATTTATAATAATGTAAACCGGGGTTGAATATAATATTCACTAAATTATTGTAAACTAAAACGCATACCTACTCACTCAATTTCTTCTTCCACTGACTTATGAAGAAACTGAGAAGATGTTACTACACATGACTTGATTCCTTACTCGTCTTGCATGAAAATGATTATAAAAACATATCTAACTAAATGTTGGTATACTTGTCAAAATTTTTTTTTGTTTATTAATGTAACTTAAATTTTAGTTTTTCATTTAAAATCATATTTTCTTAACAATGTGGTATCTTGTAAATTTATTGAAGTTATACTTCTTTAGGCGCGTTATGAAAAATTGATGAGAGTGAAATTTTAAGATGCGCGCGCATCACTGTAACATAAAATATTAACAGGATGATGTCGCTAAAGCGACCAACTTCATGCTGTTACTTTTGTGTTTACCGCACATTAAGAAAATCTACCAACAAAATAGAAATAGAATCTCTATTTAGTGGGTGCAAACGACTGCATTGTGAAGGCCTATCAAGAGTATTTATTAATCTGGAACAACGGAACCAAAGCGCGATTCAGGAGACTACAGCGCCATCTCTTGACCATTGGTGTAGTAGAACCAAAAACCACATCTTTATTTTTTGTAATAAAGTAACAGTTATAGGTATTCATATTTATAATATTTATCCACATGTTTCTAGTTTGTATATTCGGAATACGTGTTTGAGTTTCATACAAGTGCAAATCACATATGTTCTAATAAATTATATTCAGTAGCGATTTTAGTTGAATATTTTGATTATTTATTTATTTTTTCAAATTAAAACTGAACTTTATTGACTGTGTCCTTTTCCAGACTTTTTATTAATTTATTGTAATTAATTATTTGCATGCAATTAAAAACTAATTTTAAACGATGCCAAAGAAGGATAACTTCTCACGCGCCTACATAAGTACACGCACCCATTTTTTTATATTGTGTCACTGGAAGAGAGTGGGTACTCAAGTCACAGGGCTTTCCTATTTTAAGTACCCACAGATCCTTAGTTTTAAAATATCCTGTGCCTGTTATTTGTAAAACCATATTGTATAAAAAATCTGGGAATCAATGGGAATTATTATTATTATAGTTAACGCCAGAACGTTTGAAATGCTACATATTTACTATTATCAAACTGGAATGATAAACAGAACTCTTACAGGCTTATTCCAATTCCAATCAAATGCGGACTAAAATTAGTCTTGGTTTAAAACCAGAGAGTAAAGAAAGAGGTTCGAAGGGTGCTCATACACCGTTTGCACAGGAACTGGTGTCGCCGGCTCGCCCCCCACTACTTTTCCACCTAAAAGATAAAAGCCAATCAAATGCCGCGACATCAAACAATCAGACCAATCAGCGCTCATACCCGAGAGCAACACCGCAATCAGAACCAAGTTTTGGTCAAGTTATGAGCATTTGCTCATACATGACTGTGCCACGCCTGCCACACCCACAAGGCCCTACTAACCTCTTACTGTGTTCTATGTTTAAAACTAATGTTGTCTCTATCCTCTTTTTAGCAAACAAATGTCAATCAGTTTTAGTCCAGGTTTAACTTTAGTGTACGTTTTGTAAGAAGGCGGTTTAGTTTTATGAATATACCTACCGCAGTTTTATGATAGCCATACACACTACGAGAAATCGTTACGATCAGACTGTACAGTGCGAACGGTACCGATAAATCGTAGCGTGTATGTTATAAAACTGCACAGTTTCCTATACGTACGCCACGTACGATAAACTGTTCCGTGCGAACTGTACAGTCTGATCGTAACGATTTCTCGTAGTGTGTATGGCTACTATTACGATACACAAAACTGCGACGATTCGTGACGACCTTAGATTTGAACAAAAAGGGAAGATACGGGTGCATGACCACAATTCGCTTTAGACACAATTGAACATTCAAACGCGCTACATGTGCACTCAGTACGAGTATAACAATATTGCGTATATTCTATGTTATAATGATAAAACAATGCCTTTAATGTTTTTATAAAGAACACAAATAGTTCAAAATCAAAAAACAAATGACACGGCAACACTTTTCATTCGTAAAACTGAAAAAACATTGTTATATTTTATAGTTGTTTTTTTCTTAGATTACAGCAAGGCTTTTGTTATGAAATAACTACTAGAGTAATAGACGGAATACCTTAAAATTAAAATTTAATTACATATAAGGAATAAATCCTACATGTAATTCTTTTTTCATCCCACCACCTCGGAAAGTGTAATTTTGCGCTTCGAAATCTGGCTGGAAAATTCTATTTTATTCGCTTGAGCGGCAAAGTAGATTTGAATTTAGAACATCACATATAATGAGTACTCAATATAATTGTAAATTCAAAACGTCATTAAACCTATTTAATGTAACCTCTATGGTGCCAAATTTATGATTAGAACTTTTTAAATTGTGAAAAAATTTAAATTTGGAACCTTCTTGGTTTCTTTGTTTTATTTGCGTGCTTCGCGCCATTCTAGTTTTTCACGTTTTATTGCTTAATATAATTAACATAACCTAAAAACTGTACAAAAAAATCAACTAAAATGAGTGACATTAGCGACGATGAAGTTTATCTAACGCCAACTGAGTTAACTGAAACAGTTAATAATGCGCAAATGAGCCTTCTCCCTCAGCAATCACGAGAGAAGTATTTGAAACAGTACGATATATTTAACATGTGGCGACTAGCTAAAGGAGCAAAAACTTTCTCCGAAAACGTTTTGCTGGCATATTTTATAGAATTATCTGAGACCAAGAAAGCAAGCACGCTATGGAGTACGTATTCAATGCTAAAATTAACAATTAAGATGAAGAAAGACGTTCATATCGACACCTATCATAAATTAGTGGCATTTTTAAAAAGAGCCTCATCTGGTTATAAACCAAAAAAATCGAAGGTTTTCACAGCATCTGAAATTGCAAAGTTTATTAATGAAGCACCTGATTCCGTATATTTAGCGGCAAAAGTAAGTCAATACGTGTAATTTTTTGTTGTTGATAAAATTGTACATAGTACTTACAATATTTTTAATTTGATTAATTTATTTACGATTATAAATACTTCTTTTGTTACAGGTTGTTCTTATTATTGGTATAACCGGAGCATGTCGAACAAATGAACTTACACTACTTAATGTCAATAACGTATCAAAATATTCTCATAATTCTGATGAATTGCTATTAATTAATGTACTAAATACCAAGACAAAAAAAGACCGCAACTTCGTTATTCGCAAGGAATATGTAAACATTGTTCAGAAATATCAAGCTTTACGTCCTTCTAACACCCCAATTGAACGATTTTTTCTACAATATCGCAACGGAAAGTGTATCCGACAACCTATGGGTCAGAATAAAATTGGCAGTATTCCACGAGAAATAGCAACTTTTCTCGGACTTTTAGAACCCCCGTTATACACCGGTCACTGTTTTAGAAGAACCTCAGCCACACTTTTGGCCGAATCAGGGGCTGATCTTCTATCGCTTAAGCGCCATGGAGGCTGGAAGTCTAATTCGGTTGTAGAGGGATACATAGAGGATTCAATCCAAAGTAAATCAAAAATTTGTAATAGTATCGTGGAGGCCATAACGCTGAAAGAACCTCTGTCAGATTCTTGGTCTCGCCCTTCTACATCTAAAATGAGCCCCCATAAGATTGGAAACAATAGCCCTCTCTCGCCAACATTTACGCCAATAGAATCCAATGAATCGGCACAACTATTTAAAATTACTGATACGAGTAGTTTACCACAAAACAGCGCACAATTCACAAACACCAACATAACATTACCTAACAAAAATATTAAACTTAACATAAGTAACTGTAGCAACGTTACATTTAATATTTCTTAATTATTTTCTACTTCTTATTATTTTCTTCAATTTATAGATTATCTTAATGTGTTTTAATTGAAATAAAAATATTTTGTCATTATAAATTGTTTTCTTTTTCATTTTGTCATTTCCTCGCTGAGGTGGGATGAAAAGTTACGTATTGCACTCGAGTGGAAAGATTTTTCACCTTGTGCTCGTTTGTTTCCCTCGCTGACGCTCAGGATTCTAATTTAGAATCACTCGCTGCGCTCGTGATTCAACTTTAGAATCCTTCGCTTGCTCGGTCATCCAAATCGAGCACGCGGTTAAAAAGGAACTTTCCACTCTTGTATAATAAATAACTATTTCGCTTTACTATCTGAGAATGTTCAGATATGCCAGAATTCTTTTATATAAAACTAGCTGACCCAGAGAACTTCGTACCACCATAAAAATAGTGGTAGAAGAGAAAATTTTGGGTTGTATGTATTTTTTAATAGCACATTATAAAAAAATAAATATTGTCCAAAAAAAATTTTAGAGGTGTGTAACGTAGTGTTTTCTCAATTTCCTGGGATAACATTCCTCCTAACCCATATGAGAACACTACGTTACAATACCCAATAGTTTGAATTTTGGCGCGAAGGCGCATTGTAGGTTTCCGAACACTACGTTAAAAGGTGGACAACCATTATCACTTAAGGATATGAAAAATAGATAGTAGCCGATTCTCAGACTCACGGAATCTGCATATAAAATTTCATAAAAATCGGTCAGGCCGTTTCGGAGGAGTATGGTAACTAACATTGTGACACGAGAATATTATATAAGTCTAGCTGACCCAGCGAACTTCGTACCGCCATAAAAAAATAGGGGTTGGTGGTAGAAGGGCGAAAATTTTGGGTTATATTTATTTTTGTATGATGTATCATAAAAAAAATAAAAAAAAATATTATCTAAAATTGAAAAAAAAAAATTGGGGGTGGATTACCCTTAACATTTAGGGGGATGAAAAATAGATGTTGTCCGATTCTCAGACCTACTGAATATGCATATAAAATTTCACGAAGATCGGTGGAGCTGTTTCGGAGGAGTTTAACCACAAACACCGCGACACGAGAAATTTATATATTAGACTAGCTGACCCAGCGAACTTCGTACCGCCATAAAAAACAGGGCTTGGTGGTAGAAAGTTGAATATTTAGGGATGTATGTATTTTTGTTTGATGTATCATAAAAAATTAAAAAAAAAAATCTAAAATTAAAAAAAAGATTAGGGGTGGATTACCCTTAACATTTAGGGGGATGAAAAATAGATGTTGTCCGATTCTCAGACCTACCCAATATGCACACAAAATTTCATGAGAATCGGGAAAGCCGTTTCGGAGGAGTTTAACCACAAACACCGCGACACGAGAATTTTATATATTAGATAACCAAGTTTGAACGGGTTAGATGCACTGATTTTACTGCAAATGATGCGAAACGTCCATAAATAAATAAAATCGGTGCATCTAACCCATTGAAAGTTTGTTTTATTTATTGAGTGGTGTGCGTGAGAACCTAAGAAACAAATTCTTTTATAAGTCGTTAATTGGTTCCTTTTCTTCAACAGAATGCGGCAGACGTCGGACAGGGGGCGGTGGGACAAAGAGGATAGTGGGGGGAGTGGAGGCGTCGCCTGGGGACTGGCCCTTCCTGGCGGCCATACTCGGCGGGCCCGAGGAGGTGTTCTACTGCGCTGGCGTGTTGGTAGCAGACCAGTGGGTGCTCACCGCCTCACATTGTGTCGGGAAGTGAGTGCCGAAAGATCTTATATAATAATCAATCATCATCATCAGCCTATTAATGTCCCCACTGCTGGGGCACAGGCCTTCCCTATTGGGCCATGACCCACCACGCGGGCCCTGTGCGGATTGGTCGGTGCTAACGACTGCAAATGCAGCCGAACGGCTTATCGTGCCTTCCGAAGCACGGAGGAGCTCGAGATAGTAAATTTTTGGTCACCCATCCAATGACCGACCACAGCGAAAGTTGCTTAACTTCAACGACCGCAGCCGAACGCGCTAGCCACCTGCGCCATCGAGCTCCTCAATCAATAGGTTATATAGCTTTGCTGGAGTTCTCTCAGAGATGTAGAGATCCTGCAAAGTAAGGTAATTGGAACTTCAGGACTACTATCTGAGTGATAGTCCCTGGTATTGCCCAAAGAGGTACACTATCGGGCGAGCGTGCTAGTGGCAGAACAATGGGTGCTTACCATCTCGCACTGCGTCGGGAAGTGTATGCCGGTATATGTTAAAATGCAATTCAATCTTTTTCATCATTCATGACAAGTTCGCAACGAGCGCAATTGAGTTCCTGCGCGCGCCTACATCAACATACATTTCGTTTAACTCGCTAACTTGCTCCATCTTCGCAGCCGCTATTAAGTTTCAATAGCACTATACAATTAGAGCTTGGGAAAAGTTTTCTTAATCCCAATAAGGTGAAAACCAAAGACATTAATCAGTTCTTACAAACTTTATTACTGCAGAGATAACGACATCCTGCAAAATAATGTACCTTCTTAAAATTTCAGAAGGTAAGCATCCAGGAGACAAGTAGACTACCACCTGAGTTGAGCTGAAGATACTCCCTGGTATTGCCCAAAGAGGTATTCTATTGCTCAGGCGTGCTAGTGGCAGACCAGTGGGTGCTCACCGCCTCACACTGCTGCTCATTTTTAGTTGTCTGTAGTGGTCTTCTTTTGACATATCAGATATAATTGAGCTTCAGAAAAGAAGTTTAGCTTAGGCTCTGCTAGAGCATGGTTAAGATTGACTGTACACTAAACTGAATGTTAACTTGCAGCCATTCCGACGTGAACGGGTGGACTATACAGCTGGGAATCACGCGGCGCCGTTCGCATGCGTACTACGGTCAGAAGGTGAAGGTGCGTCGCGTGGTGCCCCATCCGCAGTACAACATAGGGGTCGCGCACGACAACGACATCGCACTGTTTCAGGTGAGGACACATCTATCTTGCAGCCATTCAAATGTGAACGGGTGGACTATACAGCTGGTTACTACGGTCAGAAGGTGAAGGTGCGTCGCGTGATGCCCCATCCGCAGTACAGTATAGGGGTCGCGCACGACAACGACTTCGCACTGTTTCAGGTGAGGACACATCTATCTTGCAGCCATTTAGATGTGAACGGGTGGACTATACAGCTGGTTACTACGGTCAGAAGGTGAAGGTGCCTCGCTTGGTGCCCTATCCGCAGTACCGTATAGGGGTCGCGCACGACAACGATATCGCACTGTTTCAGGTGAGGACATATCTATCTTGCAGCCATTTAGATGTGAACGGGTGGACTATATAGCTGGTTACTACGGTCAGAAGGTGAAGGTGCCCCATCCGCAGTACAACATAGGGGTCGCGCACGACAACGACATCGCACTGTTTCAGGTAAGGACACATCTATCTTGCAGCCGTTTAGATGTTAACGGGTGAACTATACAGCTGGTTACTACGGTCAGAAGGTGAAGGTGCCTCGCTTGGTGCCCTATCCGCAGTACCGTATAGGGGTCGCGCACGACAACGATATCGCACTGTTTCAGGTGAGGACATATCTATCTTGCAGCCATTTAGATGTGAACGGGTGGACTATATAGCTGGTTACTATGGTCAGAAGGTGAAGGTGCCCCATCCGCAGTACAACATAGGGGTCGCGCACGACAACGACATCGCGCTGTTTCAGGTGAGTACACATTTAGGCGCTTTGCAGACGACGGGGCGGGGCGGGCCGGTCAATTTCGCCGCGAACGCTATCGTTCGTTCAAAGTGAATCCTATATTACAAACGCACACAGAGGGCAAAAAGACCGCGCCGCAGGTGCCCGGCGGGCAGTGGCGGCGCGGCATACAAACCATGCAGTAACGCAGACGGCGGAGCCCGCTCCGCTCAGTCGGTCAGCTCAGTCCGCGCCACGCGCTTTTTAGTGATGGACTATTCACTAGAACGAACGTCCTGAACTGACTGCCTCTGCCCGTCGTGTGCTTTGTGTACGCGGCGAGGGCAGCCGCAGACATCGACGGGCAGACGCGGTTTTTATTGCTTCACGGACAAAATGCCCGCCCCGCCCCGTCGTCTGCTAAACGCCTTATCGTGCAGCCGTTTAGACGTGCACGGGTGGACTATACAGCTGGTTACTACGGTCAGAAGGTGAAGGTGCGTCGCGTCGTGTCCCATCCGTAGTACAATATAGAAAGAAAGAAAGAAAAACATTTATTGACAATATACATTAACAATTACAATACACATCAAATATAAAACAAAAGGTACATCGTCAACTAGGCCCCACCTCAGCATAATGTGGCAGCGGCAAAAATGGATTGCCGCTGCAACGCTGATATTCTGAGGGACCTAATTTGGACATCAACGGACGGAGATACAAGACAATCACTTTTACACACACATAAGTTATTAAAATAATAATAATCATCATCATTTTGTGGTACCTCCCCTATATGTATCCTGGACATGATTTTATTTTTACATCATCTATACTATCGTGTGAAGTATCGTTGAATAGATCCTTTTTAATTACTTAAGGGTTCCCAAGACTATTTTTTCGATTAAGGGATCCGAATATTGAATTTTAAAGCGCTAATTTTTGTTCAAATAAGGCTTCCGTTCTCTCTAAAAGCTAAACTATTGACTTGAAAAACCTTGAAAAAATCACAAATTTTAGGAAAAACTATAACGGTTAAGATAGATTTGTTAGTGTAAGAGTAATAGTCGTTCAACTTTAATTAAAGAAAGGAGACCCGGCACTTTTCATAGAAAAAATACTTGTATACAGTTGAATTTGGTCTCAAAATAAAGCCAAAATTATTAGCTACATAAAACTACTTTTGCCTTATTTTTAGTGAATCGTGGAAAGAAGTTATATAATGATTAATATTTTTTGATATGGAAACCCTAAATCTTCAAGGGTCAGAATTTTACTTCAAAATATTACTCAAGTGACTGTAAAAACCATGATTTCTTTGCTTTTTCTAAATAAAAAACCAAATGTCAATTTGACAATCCTAAAATACAAACAAAAAAATCATTCGCATTTCGCATCCGCTCCCGCGTACTGTGATTGTGAATGTTCTCTGCTGTGATTGCCTTTTTATCCGTTATTTCTCTTGACGACCCGGCTACATATAGAAGTTATATTGACAAACCTACGTATTTGATATTGACAGCTAGCTGCTGATGACAAATATTGCCAGACTACGTTACCCAATTATGAAACACAGATAAAAAAATTAAAAAAGTATACAACTTTGGCAAAAAATGCCGGGTGTCCTTTCTTACCTATAGAAAAATCCTTAGAAGAAATCATTGAGAGTGACATAAATGAAGTTATTGTAGCGTAAACCCTTGCATTGCAACAAAATCTAAAAAAAAACAATTTAAAAACCACTATAAAATATCATTAGTTCCACAACGCTACCGCGAGTACCAACGGCAACGGTTTCTGCATCGCGCTAACGTTACGTATTTATAAAAAGTATATAAGCACTTGAAAAGATCGGCGGTTATGCTTCATCATCCCCTTCTTTCATCATCATCATCATCATCAGCCTATTAATGTCCCCCACTGCTGGGGCACAGGCCTTCCCTATGGATGGAATAGGGAGATTGGGCCATGACCCACCACGCGGGCCCAGTGCGGATTGGTGGGTGCTAACGACTGCAGATGCAGCTGGGACCAACGGCTTAACGTGCCTTCCGAAGCACGGAGGAGCTCGAGATAGTAATTTTTGGTCACCTATCCAGTGACCGACCATTGCGAAAGTTGCTTAAGTTCAACGATCGCAGCCAAACGCGCTAACCACTTGCGCCATCGAGCTCCTCAATAATAATAGGACCAAAGGATGAGAAGTCCAGTACAAAATCAAAAACGTAACACAAGAGGCTGTGCGGGCTCAGCTCTTTGCCTACAAGATGCACAAAAATAACGGTAACACTCACTAAACACTGTACAAGTCACTAAACTATCGCACTGGAATACTTTTGTTGCACTTTGATCGCCTTTGGATTCGCTCCGAAATCGCTGTTGAAACTCAACTGTCTCTGCGCGGCGCCAATCGCGCTTATATACGCCGATCGACGCATTCTACAAAGTACCTGTTAAATTGAGAATTAGCTAGCACCCGCTAGGGGTGTCCACTCTGAAAAAACATCGATGTAATTTTTGATTCGATACATCGCAACTATATATCGATGTCTTTCGATGTATCGAATGAAAACATCGATGTACTTTAAACATCGAGTACTTTTTCTGATTTTTTTCACAAAACTCAACTTATGCGGAAAGTGACACATATCAAAAGAGGCCATGTTTTCACAGTAAAAAATGTTACTATTGAAGTTTAGGAAAAGACCTTAATCTATAATTTTATTATAGTTTAGATATTAATCTTTTATAAAATAATAGAATTAACTCCTTTCATAATGAGTAGGTAAAACGAGTAAAAGCCATGTTTTAGAAAAATCTATATTATATTTTACAAAAGACCAATTGAAAAACACTAAATAACCCGCAAAATTTTTGCTAAGTCTGTCAAAAGAACATTAGAAATATACTTTAATCTTAGTTTGTTTCACAAAACCAAAGGTTATTAAATGTTTATAAAAACATAGAAACTCGTAGATATTTTTACTGTCACTGCACTGACTCTTGGGCAGTGCTGCCAACATCGGGTCCATATCAGAGAATTCGGAATAATGATGCTTTCTTAATAGTAATAAGTAAAATTTTAGTGGTCAAACTTAAGTTTATTTTTTACTGAGGTCAAACCAAAGAGGATATTATTGATCAAACTCTATTACCAATTCGATGTTTTTTTAAAACATCGATGCATCGAGTATATTGAAAGCTTTTCAAAACATCGGATCGATTCGATGTTTTTCATTGCAAACATCGATGTTTTCGATGCATCGATGAATATCGAATATCCCTAGCACCCGCGAGTACAAAGTACCTACTTATACCTACGCAGGTAACGCGCATAACTTGTAAACAAGCGATGTCGTTGCACTTTCTCCCTTACGTCGTACTGCATAAGGTTCATTTTAGAATGAGCCGCCTTACTCGACCTCTATCGCGACCCGCGGTGCTCTGGCAAATTCAATCTCTAGCACAGTCGCGGTTCCGTTTCGAGAGCGTTTGTGAAAATATGTTGGGTAGTGTATTAATATTCGGTTTGTTTGGCAGCTGGCAGTCCGCGTGCGCTACCACGAGCAGCTGTCGCCGGTGTGCCTGCCGCCGGCGCGGCGCGCGCTGCCGCCCGGCACGCTCTGCACCGTCATCGGCTGGGGCAAGCGCGACGACAAAGACAGTCAGTATTACGATAAACTATACATCTTACGCTATTCCTGCACTTGCGTGCCAAAGCTTCTAATTTTCGAACTTTGAATTAAGTATATTCTTTTGAGGGTACATTATTGTTCTTACTGAGGGTACATCTTATATATATTACAAAACTCAAAGGTGACTGACCGACTGACATAGTGATCTATCAACGCACAGCCCAAACCACTGGACGGATCGGGCTGCAATTTGGCATGCAGGTAGATGTTATGACGTAGGCATCCGCTAAAAAAGGGATAAAATAAGGAATGAAAGTTTGTATGAAACTTTGTCAATTTTAAACCGATCGGGCTGAGACTGCATGCAGGTATAATAAGAATCATTGATGAATGTCATTGTGTATAATACAAGCCTGAGAACAAAAACTGTAGTCTACACTTCAGCTCTACACCGAAGCGAAGCGAGGACGGGCCACTAGTAGTGAATAAAATTAAACTCGGAGGCGGTAACAGGACCATTACAAGAATTGGAACACTGCGAGTTCCATCATAATCCTTACCTTCCACGGTCGTAGGTACAGATTAGTAACAAAATACTGGGATTTGTGAAAATTGCATAAGCATCCCATTAATAAATAGGTAGGTACCACCACCACCTAATGAGCGCAGAAATGGAATGAAAAATCATTCAAAAAAAGTTTTAGGTAATGCATACACTATAATGTTTGTTCTGTCAATTCTAGTGTCGGAGTACGAGCCAGCCGTGAACGAGGTGGAAGTGCCGGTACTGAACCGCGACCTCTGCAACCAGTGGCTCGAGCACCGCGACCTCAACGTCACCGAGGGCATGATCTGTGCTGGCTACCCGGAGGGCGGCAAGGATGCCTGCCAGGTATGGATATTGATGCCACTTAACTGTCTTCCACAAAAGGTCGGGTTCTGAACCACAACTTCTGCAACCAGTGGCTGGAGCACCATGACCTCAACGTCACCGAGGGCATGATCTGTGCTGGTTACCCGGAGGGCGGCAAGGATGCCTGCCAGGTATGGATATTGATGCCACTTAACTGTCTTCCACAAAAGGTCGGGTTCTGAACCACAACTTCTGCAACCAGTGGCTGGAGCACCATGACCTCAACATCACCGAGGGCATGATCTGTGCTGGTTACCCGGAGGGCGGCAAGGATGCCTGCCAAGTATGGATATTGATGCCACTTAACTATCTTCCACAAACGGACGGGTTCTGAACCGCAACTTCTGCAACCAGTGGAGAACCATGACCTCAACATCACCGAGGGCATGATCAGAGGGTGACACGGAAGCCTGCCAGGTGCAAATTATGTAACTCTGTTTAACCGATAAGGACCCAACGACAACCCACCATTCCACGTAGGGCCCTCGTGGTGAACCATGGCCCAATGTCCATTATTCCATTCATTGCGAATGTCTATGCTCCAGCAGTTGGCACATTAATAGACTGATGACGATACCTCCTTGTCCTGCACGATTCCAGAACAGTATTTGTAGCATACTTTTGGAGTAAAGCAATTATCATCAGCGGCCGGATTGTGTAGTTTTTTGGGACATCTAACTGGCGTACAATTTGAGCGTTATAAATCCGCTATATCTTGTCTTTTTTAAATAAGCCGATGATGATTTAAATGAATAACTTAAGCGTACCAGTATTTCCACTAGGCTATAGTTGTCCTCACTGCTGGATCACAGGTACGATTATTAAACTGGTCTTGATTTATTAAGAACCGATGTTGCCAGGGCGCTTCGGACGGGATGCTGCTGTACCGGGCTATATTGGTGCCAGTTGTATGTAGGAGTTTGATGGCGCAAGTGGTTAGCGTATGCGGCTTGCGATCGTGCAAGTAAAGCAATTTTTGCAATGATCGGTCATTGGATGGGTGACCAACAATTTATTATCTCTCGCTCCTTCGTGATTCGGATGCAGGTTAAGCTGATGGTTCCGGCTGCATCTGCAGTCGTTGGCACCCATTATTCCGTGGGTTAAGTGGGCCATGGTTCAGTCTCCCTATTCCTAGCTCCAGCAGTGGGGAAATAGACTGATGATTAAACTTTCTTAGTCTACGTGATCTACAATGTTTGCAACATATTTCTATGACCATTATCACCAGGAGCCATTGTATAAAATTAACGACTGTTGCTTGCTATCGAGAATAAGCTTAACTTTTACTGGGTAAGCATTGGTGTAGCCGGAAATCTTTTCTAAGGGGGCAGCAGTCCAGTTGAACTAACATTATTGCTGCAATTTATTTTCAACTTTTCAACACTGAAATTTTAGGGTGGGTAGAAAATATTCTAGGGTGCGCATTGCTCACCTTTGTCCCTCCCTAGCTTTAACTTATATGACGACCTCCGTGGCCGAGTGGTTTGTACGCCGGGTTTCATGGTGTCGCCGACTCGAGAGGTCCCGGTTCAAATCCCGGTGGGGGCAGATGTTTGCGTGACGAATACTCCAGTCATGGATGTTTAAATATGTATTTCTATATAAATATACTTATATATATACAGTATATGTATTCTATCCGTCACCCTAGTATCTCATAACACAAGCCTTATAGTGCTCACTTTGGGGCTAGGCTAATTGGTGTGTGTTGGAAATATTTATTTATTTAACTATGGCTGTAAGATGAAACTTAAGCGTCATGATATTGTATCAGGGCGACTCGGGCGGGCCGCTGCTGTGCCGCGAGGGTGGGGGCGGGTCAGAGGCCGGTCAGGGCGGGTCCGGGTCCGGGTCCGGGTCCGGGGGCGGGTCTCGTTGGTTCGTGGGCGGCATCGTGTCGTGGGGCATCAAGTGCGCGCACCCGCGGCTGCCCGGCGTATACGCGTACGTGCCACGCTACGTGCCCTGGATCCGACGACAGATCGCGCTCTACGATGACCCCGACCAGGACTGACTGGACTAACATCTCCCGGTGTCTGTCCCTCCGAACGAATGGTATGCCTGACACATGGAGAACGGTGGACGGCGTGATTCGCGTGTTCTCACTCAGATCGAGTCGCGACTGAGAAGTTACTCTGAAGGCATAGTATGCCCGAAACATTCTTCCCGATCGTCTATTGAGAACACTCCCGACCACTGAGCTCCAGCTTAATCCGCGTCTAAGAAGTGCCTCAAAGGGATGGTATGCCTGAAACATTGAGAATAGACTGAGCGATTGACCTGAGTTGTGTTGACCTGGTCGCTAATTTTTTTGGCATCTTACGACAAGTATCTTAGAGGCGTAAACTAAAGCCAAAGCAGATCAGTAAATAGCTGGATGATTGTCACTTCTATCTGTCAAAAACCGTTAGCGAATAGAACAACTGGACAGTAATGCAAAAGTCTTAGGCCCGTATTATAGAAAGATTCTCAGTGATTGATCTAGTCTTGAGCATAGTTAGAAAGGGATGTCGCTATATATATAGCACATAGCGACATCCCTTTCTGACTGTACTCGAGTAAAGATCGACACTTAGTTGTCATTCTGTAATACGGGTATTAGAGGCTGGCAAGCTGAGAGTGACTGGTGTGGCAGGTAAACCTGCTGCACCAGCTATATAGGTAACCTATCTAAAATAAAGTGTTAGAGACAATATGATGGTGCCAGAAAAGGCAGAAAATGGACTGAGCTTTCCCTGTCCAAGTATTAAAAAAAATAGATAAAAAATTGAGAGAAACGAGGCTTTATCTGAAGCGATCAAATGTCATGCAAGGGAAGCTCAATTCAATCTCGCTATATGCATACGACCTATAGTTCGCAAAGGTTACTGCATTTATATCTACCTAAAATGTTGTCAATTTCATGAAAGTGTAATTCAATCTATTTTCTATGTCTATGCTCACAACCATCTGAGCTCCAGCTCAAACTACTACTAAGCGAGTTAGCCAACATCTCTACAATACTGGGTAAATTGTGTTTGTGTTGAGGCATACCATCTCCGAACGATGTGTCTGGCATTTCATAAGAAACGATGTGTTGAATGTCCAGTTTCTGAAGTAATATACTCCAGTGTTCAGGCATAACGTAACACACACCTGAGTGATGCAGCCCATCCTGCATTTGTATTTTAGCGGAGGTATGCTCAGACGAGAGAATTGGTGGCAAATGCGAAGTCTCAGATTCGTGCTACAAGGGACTTTTTGATTTAAAAGTAAAGTGTGGAAAAAACGACAAATACGTAATGAACGTCAAAAAATGTAATGCTTGGACGGGAGAAGTGGGCGGCTGTGATGAATTTCATTAATGGAGGAAACTTAAAAATGTTTGATACGGAATTTTAGTCCTAAGTGTGTGTTTTACAAACAATTAGAATGAGCAGTAAAATCGAAAGCCAGTCTCTCGTCTGGGCACCTTGCGAAATGGCAAAATGCTTTCGGCGTATTTAAATATTATTATTATTGTGCAGAGGCATCAAAGCCTCGTCGATATCTAGCTAGACTCGTAACGACAATAAAATTTGACTATCGACAATAAATGGCTGAATATTTTTACATATCACTCGTCTATCGTGTGAAGTAAAGAAGCTGTGATAATATAAAACTCTTTATAAACGATTCGATTGTATTGTATTAACGTTGCGCGGACTGCGCCCACGCCGGCTGACTTGGCTCCCGTCTCTTACGATCTTTTATCGGCGGGAGCTCTTTGATATTGTATGTACATTTTGACTATATAGATGACGTAGGGTTCTGAAGCTTTAGCCTGATCTTTTAGGGATTTTTTAATGACGTTCCTTGATATTTCATTTCTATATTACGTGTCGTGCGTTTAGTGTCTCGTTTAGATATTAAATGTACCCATATTTGTTTGATGTTTGGTGTTAGTAGTTTTTAGAGAGAAGTGCTTTTATAGATTAATAAACTTTTCGTTTGGACGCAGTATGTCGTATGTAACGAAAAACCTCGTCCAATAGAAAACAGTATTAAGATGTAGGTAGAGGTAAAGGCAACTCTTCCCTTGAAAGACAATAATGTCAAAAGTAAGTTAACGCATGACAATAATAAACTAAATGATTAGAAACTAAATGACAATACATACCTACTATTATTAGTGAATACATTTTTTAGCGAAAACATAGTGTTTATAGATGGTAAATAGTAAATGTTAAGAGACTTAGTTAATGACAATAAACTTTTTGGAGAATATAATAGCCATTATGAAATCCTAGCGAGAGATGACAATAATCTTTTGATTTTTAAACTGTTTATATTATACATAATTAAAACGTAGATGTAAGGCTTTGTTAAGTGTCTATACAATCTATTGAAAATTGATCATGTCAGTATAATGTTTTCTTTTGAAATTCTATTCTAAAGATAGAGACGTAATAACTGGAGAATTATAATGAAGAGTCAAAGAAATTAGTAAAATAGCTTTAATAGAATCTAAGAAAATATACCTACTTAGGAATATAAAAAAAATAAACTTTTAGACTAAGGTATTATTTGTGTTAACGGAATACCATATTTTATGTCGTTAATTTACAGAACACAATTTAATAAAAATAGCTATAAACATGTTATAACTTACGCATTTGCTGTGTTACCAAAGAAAAACGATTAAATAACATAGTTATTTATAATGATTTGCTATAGATGATAGCGAACGCTATGCTCAATGGAATATTAACCGTATTTATATGTATACAAGACATAACTTAGATAAGTATTATGAATGTATGGTTGTTGACTTCTTATGAGAGTCCTTCTTATCTCGAGCTTTCTATAGTGTTATTCATAGTCGAAATTTTATATGAGATCAGAGTTATTTTAACTAAAACGATTTTAATAATATACTAAAATTATAAAATTATGGGGACTATTAATCTCCACATTTACCTATTTATATCAGTTGTGTGTTAACCACTAAAAGGTTTTTTTTTTAATTCGTTAACTTGTTATTGAAATTGAAACAATTGAAATGAATTCGGAGCACTTTGATACTCACATGAAGTCAAAATGGGGTGTGGAAATTGTATTTTTATTTTAAATGATAAAAATGGAACCACTTTTAAAGCAGAATTGATAAAAGGATAAAAGAATCAAAGTGACCCTTTAATGTTAACAGCAAAAAAGGTATTGCATAAATATTCACCAAAATAACATTTCGCTGAAAATATCAGAAGAATTTACTAAAAATTTTCATTCACCGAAGTTCCTTGATTTCCTAAAAAGGAAAAGTTTAAAAGCAGCCCGATGTCCATCCCCCCTAGCATGACTAACAAAACGCGATATGATAAAGCGATTTATCGACACTAACTGTCAAACTACAATGGAGTTTGACAGTTGAGTGTCGATAAATCGCTTTATCATATCGCGTTTTGTTACTCATGCTAGGGGGGCAGGTGTTATTAATGAGGAGCTTGCATAAACCAATTTATGCTCTCATCTTATTTCCATAAAACAATACATACAAAGCAGAAATGTTTAAAATTAAAACGAAACGTACTTATTGTTTTGACATAATATGATCTAATTGTCTATTGTCCATATTTTTTCTAGCATTTGGCCTTTTTTTACCAGCCCATTTTTTAATAAATAAATTTCAATTCAGTTAAACATATAAACGTAGGTACATGAAATAATAAAGATAATTAGTTGTGGATACGAGAGAATACCTTATTTAAAAAGTAACAAAGTTTTTGAGGCATAAATCGACATAATAATAAAACGCAAACTATAGCAGATGTCGAATAAAAAAAATACTCTTAAGCCTGTATTATAGAAAGATTCTCAGTGATTGATCTATATAGTCTTGAGTATAGTTAGAAAGGGATGTCACTATATATAGCACATAGTGGCAGTGTTGCCAGGTTCGATTTTTAAAAATCGGGAGGCGTTATAATAGATAGAGAGGCTTACTTTTTCCCAGTTTCACCCCCCCCCCATCCCCCCTAGAATTGGTAAATCAAATCAAGATAAAGACCAGTAACGTGTTTCAGTGGCTTCTGCCGCCCTTTAAAGCCAGATTTTTTTAGACAATAATATATATTATAAAATTAATAAGGTTACCTACATTATTAATGAGCGAAAATGCAACTCAACATGCAATTTAAAAAAGAAAGTCGTATTCTAAGAAAAACAGGCGATTCATGTACAAAAACAGTAGAACAGGAGAAATATCAGAAAAACAGGAGATCTCCTGTAAAATCTGGAGACCTGGCAACACTGCATAGCGGCATCCCTTACTAACTGTGCTCAAATGGGGATGAGCACTTGGTTGTCATTCTATAATACGAGCCTTAAAGTTAAGGAAATAGCATAAAATATCTACAGTGACGGTTACTTTAAATTTAATAACATCACTTTCAAAAGGCAAAATTGATGCGACACACATTGAAAGTGGGACACTATGAAAAGTTTAAAGCTAAGTTTGGTTATTCTACTGGCAGCGATAAAAAGCTAGATTTTGCTGATATGTGAGATTCAAGGGTAGCACCGTCGACACGGATCGTATTTGAATAAATTAGGACCTTATATCATTTCGACTTAGGTAGGAAGTCCAAAGGCTGATAACGAATGAAAACGAAGACGATTTAAACTTTATAAAAAAAAATGAGAAAGCTAGAAGTTGAGTTGAGAGTGAGTTTTTTAAATGATTTAAATTCTTTATCAAAAAAGTGACTAAACGAAATATCACGTAGCGCGTTCAGATGCATGTTCTTATAAACTTCAATACTGGTTTTGTTATACTATTTTCTATGAATTTGCGTTTTGTAGATTCGCTTGCGAAACGTAGGCTCATTTGTATACTTTACGAAACGATACCTGTTAATTAATAACATAAAGAAATGCATTGGTATTTGGCTTTATATAGAACATGTGTAGGGGAGTCTATGCATGTTCATTCTTAATATTTATATGTACATATTAGATGTACATTGTTCGTGTAATACTCGGGATGTGTAACCATGATGTATCACATTAATATGTCGTATACTGTACTTGTAGATATACGTTAATTGCTGTTTGGGAAAAAAATCTTAATAAGTAGACAATGTTTCGTGTTCAGAGCATATCTTCTTCGAGTCAGCTGGTATGACTCTTGCTCATAGCATAGGTGAGATATATATATATATATATATGTTTGTATATGTAAAGATGATAACATATGATAGCGATTATTGTAATTAGCAAACAGTATTTTGATAAACACGACGATGGTATGAGGATTGTAAAATTTATACATGAGCTGGATGGAGCTCGGTCGCCTATTATCATGATTAATGAATTATGCTTTCCGTTTAAATATCAATTTGCATAGGTGTAAATATATTTTTGATCCTTAATACTTTACAGGCAAGAATAAAGGTTGTGTACTAAATAATTTATGTATAGAGTAAATGTAGAACGAATCTCTGCTTGATGCTCGCATTGTGTCCGGTGGTTCTAAGCGCGAACATTTGTCGCTTCATAAATTTCAAATCTCCCTATTCCATCCATAGGGAAGGCCTGTACCCCAGCAGTGGGGACATTAATAGGCTGATGATGATGATGAAATTTCAAATTACCGAAGACTCTTTTGACCATTCCGTCACTAATCGTAAAATGTTCTCGCTTTGAGCACTGACTCGTATCGATGTTAACTGTTGTAGCAGAATGCATATCTCTCTAGGAAATAGTTGACTCTCCTAAAGCGTGCAACATGTCCTTGGGCACCGTTTTGATGTTCGATTTCAACTTATAAGCTACATATATTTGATTCTTTTATACTGTAAGTTTGTAAGTGTTTCCGTTTCTTGTAATATTGAAGTGTATTGAATGGAAATTATCAGCTATGAATTGCCGTATACTTTTTCATCATTTTGTCATATATTTACTTAAATGTAGATATTATATGCTTTGTAAGCATTATGTTTTTACTGTGGTCAATTTCAACCAACGATTATAATGAATAATATCAAAAATATCAATTAATAAATTCAATTAAATCATATCCTTTTACCACAAAGCCGACTTAATATAATTGCTATTATTTTATATTGATATACATATTAAAATAAATATAGATTGATGTGTTTGTAATTTGGGCATTATAAATGAACAGATCGCTAATTATTACCTAATGATTTAAGATAAATGAAAAAATCATATTATTATTCTTTATGCATATTACTAAACATTTAAGTCTATTAGATTTACTTGTACACATTGTATCCCACGTTATTTACAAATTCCCTAAAATTATTTATATAATTATTTGACAAACATGTAAGGAATAAGTCAAAATGTCTTCAGAAATGACAATAATTAAGGTCGACTTTCATTGGCACTGTGACACCGATAAGGATATTTTAAGCTCGAATGAATTAAATTGTTATCTTCAATCCATTGAAACAAGGTTCAAAATTAATTGAGCTTAAAAAGCCTTTCCAATGTCATTCTACCAATGAGTACCGGTCTTAAGTCTAACTTATATAATTGACAATAAAAATGAACTTATTGGGATATACTTACTATGTTGAAATTATCAAAATATTTGTATTTTTTCAACATGTAGTAACTAAATAATTGATGACTTTTGTAGTTTAGCCAATCGTCATTAAGATTTGTGGGTAGTTTCAATAAACTAGTCAGTGATCAATTGTGATTTTTACATTATAATCTGTGCTTTATTTTTTTGAAGCGCTTATGAACTCTGTGTTTACTCTAGGAGTAGTGGGACGACCTGAGTACCTTAAAAAGTTGATATCTGCAAATAGAACACTCCTTTAGCTGCATCTAAATAACTACCAGTACTTAAGGAATTCGTAATAAATATATATTTAATAATTCCAGTTACACATGCTGGCTCACAGAAAAATCCAAAACGCCGGCAAGCCATACATAAAAACATTGATATACATAGAAAGTATTCATTCCAATTCAATAAAATTAAGAAAATCAGGAAAAGTCAAATTAGAAAAAGTAATGTCATATTTGATACTTATCTATTGATAAGTACATTTTTGGCGGGATCGGAAAGCGTCAATTAAGCAGTTTTGCTTTTCTTGTTAAAAATTGTGTTGTGGCGGATGTTAGTGTCTAATAATGGTGGATTGTTAACCATTTAGTGTTCGGGAACATGCACAAGTGTTGGCAGGTGAAACAAAATAGCGGAAAGTGTCTTTCGACGTTCCCTCAAGAAGTACACTGGAAAAGTGTGGGGATTTACTGGAACCTCCCCATAAAACATTGGCCATGAAACATAGGCAAAGGGGGATTAACTTGACCGCCACTTACTTTGACCACGAGTGCTATATAGTATTTGTAAACATTTTAACACTTGACATTGGCTAAATGCACAAGCCGTGCGAAGCCATTTAGAAAAAGAAATGTTCTAAACATCCACAACAATTACCCTTTGAAATTCATCCTATGGATTGTAAACACAGTATCTGCTCTCCTAAATTTAACTTAACCCACATATCGTGTTGGACATCGTCTGTCCTACGCTATCTTACATGGCTTTTTTGACGCGTTAAAGTGAAACTTTACAACTTTATAAGGCACAGGTTCGGCCTCACATGGAGTACTGCTCTCATCTTTGGGCGGGGGCACCCCAGTACCAGCTTCTCCCTTTAGATCGCATCCAGCGCCGAGCGGCTCGAATCGTCGACGACCAGGACCTTTCCGATCAGCTTAATCCTTTGGCTTTGAGTAGGGATGTAGCATCGCTCTGCATCATCTATCGCATTTATCACGGAGAGTGTTCTGAGGAATTGTTCGGATTAATTCCAGCTGTTGCATTTCGCCATCGTACATCGCGACAAAAATTTCATCCCCATCATCTTGATGCGTGGCTATCCACAACCGTGCGTTTTTGTCGATTTTTTTTTACCACGTACGACAAACCTGTGGAATATATATATAATCCACAGTTTTGTCGCCAATATTGTCGCCAGCAGTGTTTCCGGACCAATACGACCCAAAAACCTTTAAAAAAAAGAGCGTACTCCTTCCTTAAACGCCGGCATCGCATTTGTGATACTCCTGGTGTTACAAGTGTCCATGAGCGACGGTGATCACTTACCATCAGGTGAGCCGTCTGCACGTATGCCCCCTATAACATATAGGAGCGATATGGAGTTAGTTGACGCCCTGGATTAACACAGGCCATGTTTTACTATGGAAAAATATTCCTAATAAAACGCGGATAACACTGCGTGGTACAGCTAGTATATTTAAATAGTCGTACATAAAAGTTCGAGTAAATATTCAGGACTAGTTTACGAAACTACCCGCATGAAACTATTAATGTAGTCACGTAATAGATACGCACAAAGTATTTATCTATCTATACTAAATGCAGATTTATATAGTACCTATCTCATAGATTTACAACCCGCGGGGTTCTTATTGTTAAAGGGACGATTGTTATAAATTATTCGTACAATAAAAACTGATTAATTTTCTTAAATTTCAGCTGCAGCTGTGACCAGTAAAAATAAAACTAAAGTTACTTTTTATTTTTTTTATCACAGCATTTTCAAAACAATTTCTTTATTTATAATAAATGTATACTAAAATTTGTAAATTGAATATTTTCACCGACAAATCGTCAATTTCTATAGAACCCCTCTCAATAATGCATTTGGTTGCATATCAAGCGGCATAAACATAGTCAACCTTATTTGCTTTAAAATACGTATCAATATCGTCCAGCCCCACTAGCATGAAAACTGCGATATGATATGTAACGCATTTTTATCACGCTCAAGTGTCAAATTACTATAGTAGTAGTAGTATATATGTTTTCGTCCATTGGGACAGGCGAAGGTACTAAGCCATCCTGCCAAGTCTTCAAATTACTATAGAGTTTGACAGTTAAACGCGATATAATGAGTGTATTCCGAAATATAAACCAGTACGATGGCCAGCGGTGGTAGTGTCGTCAATATGGCGTCGAAAACATGACGTCATTACCACTGGCCAGCGTACTGGTGTTTGTTTCGGAATACACCCAATGTAAATAGTGGTTCTCATGCTACGGGGGTTGATATGCAATCGATTGTATTTCGCCATTTTCCCAAATAGGGTTTATTATTACGATTTCCATATTTATAATTTTAACTGTAGCTGTGTACACATCCTGTTATCTGAAAATTCATTTCAGTCCAGTCGCAATGCGATCAATTTTGTAATACATACAAAAATATTTTCAAAGTGTATCTATCTCCCTTATAATAAGTACGAAAACATATTTTTCTAAAGAGATTTTCAGAGTAGCTTTTTGCAACAAACTATTGGGTGCACCCAATCTTGAAATGAAATATACGACGGTAATATAAACACAGAAAGCTTATTTTCCCTTCACAAAGTTTAGGTACATTATTGGATTAAGTTATATTGTTTAACGAGTGCACTCTATAGATTGCGGCGTATTTTCTTTTCAATGTCCATAAATTATGTGTTTGATGTTAGTTTCGTGTTTAACGGGAGCGGTGTGTCTCGCTTGTATATTTCTATTATGTAGCTTTTTGTTCCTAAAGCTTGGAAATAAATAAATACAATGACATATTGGTTTCATTCCACCACCCACATCTTCTAATATATAAAACTAGCAAACCAGTGAACCAAATGTTCACCAAAAAAAAAATGTATTTAAATAATTGAGAACTTCGGAGATTTTGTGTGGTTTCGTTTGAAATAGAAATCGCGTGATTTCTCGAAAACCGGAAGTGCTACGTTACTCACATCCGGTTTGTAGTCTTATCAGACTATTCTTAACTTATAACTTAAACATTCTCTATATCTATCTCTAACGGTTTGGCCGCTGAAACAGCACCACGGACGGACGGACTTGTCTAATAGATAAGAGATTCTCGTGTCGCGGTGTTTGTGGTTAAACTCCTCCGAAACGGCTTTCCCGATTCTCATGAAATTTTGTGTGCATATTGGGTAGGACTGAAAATCGGACAACATCTATTTTTCATCCCCCTAAATTTTAAGAGTAATTCAACCCTAAATTTTTTTTTTTCAATTTTAGGTATTTTTTTTAATTTTTTTTTATGATACAGCATTAGTAAATACATACTACCCTAAATTTTCGCCCTTCTACCACCAACCCCTATTTTTTATGGCGGTACGAAGTTCGCTGGGTCAGCTAGTATTGATATATTGACTTAGCTCTGCAGCATATGCCGTAAAGAAGATACGCCAGTTAACTGTAGATACGGCCCGATTAGTGTACTTTAGTTAAACCGATCATCTGCCCTGTGAGTGTTGGGTTAACATATTTGTACGTAGTAAAAAATCCCTCCTTCCTTCAATCTGTAGTCCTTTAAGAGAGGCGTGAAGAAGCATTTTTGCAGGCCGGCAAGGTGAGGATGGTGTAATAGTTTATAACTGCTGTACCAGCTATCTTCGCGTTTGGACTTTATCACCACTTAACATCAGGTGGGGTTTTCATTGTCGGATCTATCTAAAAAAAACGGCCAACTAGTTAATGTGGTCGGGAAACTAGTCGTGTCCGTAACCGACTAGTGCGCGAGGTACCTAATAATCATTGTACTAACTAACGGGGATTGGTAAAACTAATAATGATAAAACTTTTGATTATTGCATGAATATTTAATAATGGATACAATTACATTATTCAACAATAGGTATAAATAACTAGGCGTTAACCACTAACTAATACAGAGTGGTTACAGTGTTTGGATGGGGATTAACTTATTCGATGTTTCCGGGCCAAAACGTGCGCACACAGCTAACGCTTGCATTTCACTTGGCTATTCGTATTTGCTATTTGTTAACTTGACAACAGTCTATCCTTATCATACTTTCTAAAGGATGTAAAGGATGTCAAGTTTACAAATTTGCTAACACGTGAATTGCAGACACGATTTGTTTAGATTAAGTTATAAAATCACTAGGTTAAATACATTAAAATGTGGCATATAAATATGCCCACGTCCTAGCCCATTTTCTTACAATTGAGATTCTTGGCTCAATCTAAGCAGAGTCGACAATACTTCACAATTTCTATTAAAACATAGTTTAAAAACATAATTTTGAGTGTTGACCGCGATGGTCTCCATAAAGGACTTATCACTGGCCATAGAACTGAAGTCGATGCAAACGTCATTACTTAAGATAACTATTAACATTTCCACTTTGGCGTGAATGGTAAACGATCTTACGTTACGAATGGTAACAACATTTTTTTAAAGTGAAAACTTCTTTAGCGGTGTTGTACACTTTTTTTGTATGAGTAAAAAATGTTTAACTTGCGTCAGGACACGTGGCCTGAACGGGGATCTGACGAAAACAATAAAATTGGAAAGGATGTTGACTTTCAATATATTGGACGAAACATAGTAATATTTTATTTTATTGTATTAGAATAATAAGGCTCAGAATGAAAATGCATTTTTTACAATAGATGTCGCTGGGTGCGCTTAAATGTAATTCATGTAAGTTAATTTTTCTGAGAGATAAACTTTTTCAATGTAATTTAAATTGTCATGTTTGTGTACGATAGCGCAATTAATAAATATTGTATTCTACCACATAAATGATAGTACTTTTATACTGATAATTAAAGCAATTTGTGCAAAATTATTCCCTAACCATTCCAAAATATCAAAGATGCACAACGTTAATATTCAAGTTTTCACTTCTGCCGGCACTCTCAGAGTGCAACCCGTCGTATATTTTTTTTCTTTCTCCTCCTTATTAAGAAAGTTTTCTTATTATTAATTAATAGCTGTGTTGTTTTCTGACACCCAGTAAATTTAAACACAAAGCTTTCTAGCCGATTTTCAAAGGTAAATAAGATGCCTGTAAGGTGTGAGAAAAAGCTTTAATTCTCAATCTATATTGAACTTTGAACTCTATATCAACTTTGTTGGAGTTTACTCCTTAAGAATCGATTTGCATATATAAGGGGCCCGGTATGAGAAAAATGTGAGGAGTAAAATCTATCGATGAATGACCTCGTTACGTTTTTGGTGCGCATCCTATGTCGCGCAACTTTCTAATTTGGTTGCGAGTGTAGGGTATAGGGACACGTGCATAGGGTATACTGCAAAACGACTATACCTATATGTTATTTAAGTTAAATAAACTATCTCTTTTTGCGTCTGGTTAGACTAGCGAACTTAAGGAGTAAACTCCAGTTGTGCGTCGGAGCACACATTTTTTTTATTTCAAAGAAGTACACAGCCAAAGATATCTTTGTCTCTGAACACTTTCAACTCTAATGACGTTTCGCATCGACCGTCGCTACTCTTAACGGATACGGTATAGCTCAGAAGCCCTCTCAGTGCCGGACCACACAACACGCCCGTTCAGTCTTCAGTATACCCACTAAATTGACTAACAACAATGATGTTTTATAAATAAAAGCGTGATGTTCTACACAGAACGCCATGGAAACTTTAATTTCGATTTATATATACTTTTTGCACGTTTAAAGAGTCTTCTAATATGCACTGAGCTTTGATTATGTATACCCTAGATACCGAATTAACTGCACAAAAAAATATCTACTACATATGGTAGATATCGTCGGTACGCACGCACACATTGACTGCTGTAGTACAAGCGCGAAACAAGAGCCGTTTTCTTTAAGTGATTCATTTGTATTCAGTCCTACACAACGCCATGGAAACTTTAATTTCGATTCATGAACGCTGTATTTTTAATAAACCATTGAAAATGTTTAAGTAGCCAATATGAAAAAGTTTTATTGCCTCCAAATTATGATACACTTATTAAAACAGTACTACATATAGTAAAACAAAATAATTACAAGTATGTATCTAAAAGTAAACATTTAGTGGAGGCAAGAGTGGAGTGGAGAAGAACCTGGTCAGTGCGGGCTTTCAGCCCCAACCTTTTCCCCATGATGTTATGCGGGTCACAGTCAGTAATATAGAACTACCAACTATTTACACAAAAAACTTACATTCTTACAAACTAAATAGAGAAGCTAAGGAAGGTAACTTTGACGTCGACGAACATTAATATACTGTCTATGGTCTTTGCCTCTCCAGTTATACCTAACTGGACAAATTATACCAAAATATGCGTATGGTCCTTCGCGCCGGATAGAACTACCTTCAGCGATTTCTGCATGGGCACGTACCTACACATTTTAATATAAAACATCATTGTCTTACAAACTAATGAGAGTATATTTTTCTAAAGAGTTCATTAACATCCCTTAATGTTTTGCTAACCTCAAAAACGGACTTCCACATTCGAAAAGTCACCTATACAAAGAGCTAATAATTAGATAATGATATACTAACAGCGATTTTGGATGAGCTCAATTCAGTTGTCGGTCAAAAAAGACCTTCATCCGACCAAAATAGCTGACACAAAGTGTCTTTTAGACCACCTGGGACAAGTACTCCATTGATTTTAGTACATTTCCTCTTCATCAGTTTTCTGTTCAACATATTTGAACAAAAATATTTGAATTTATAATACCGAAATATTTACGTTAGTTCGATAACTGATAAAAGACATTTTGGTGTTATACAGATTACTATAGTAAAAAGTGAATGTATTTTTCGTCATGTATATGCAAAGTTTTGGGTCAGTTTTTGTGGTGCAAAACAAAATGAATAGGATTAGTCAAACACAAAACAACAGAAAACATTTTGTAACAATCGTTTACGTATGTTCAAAAAATACATACTTAATAATAATAGTATAATTATCTATGTCAATGACCGTGCAAACTAACAAGATATTTTATCATTATGTCGTTTTATTAAAATGCAACATTTAAATAAATTTATCTAATACATATTACACTACCTACTAAGACATTTGTTACGCATTCAATAGAAATTTAGCTGATTAAAATTGTAAATAATTTTGTAAATAATTATTTCAATTTGTTAAATCAACTGAAATGTTGGATGTGTTTGAGAAATTGACAGTGCTTAAGGCAAATATTTCACTCTTTAAATGCATAATATATAAAGGGTGTTACAAAAATAAAAAAAAAACTAGAAGGGCGTTGAAGTACATCATTTATGGAGTCTTCTCTAATTTTCTTAAAATATTTGCATGAAGTTTTAACTTTTTATTAAAACCAGTTATTTTTAATGATCCACGAACTAATGACGTGTCTTAAAATGATCGATATTTTTATTAATCAATAAAGATAACTGTTTTTACAAAAAGTTAAAACTTCATGCAAATATTTTAAGAAAATTAGAAAAGACTCCTTATATGATGTACTTCAACGCCCTTCAAGCTTTATTTGCATTTTTGTAACACCTGTATTTTGATGATAATTTTAATGTCACATCGGTGGGCTATTGATATGTGCACACAAACATACACTAGAGATAAATATATTCTCTAAAAATTACTGTAAGAGCCTCCAAAAGAAAATATTATCTACTTCTCAATAATATGAGTACATTTTTAGAAAACTATAAATTAAGCACTATTATTTTTATTTACGCAACCTTAAAAAGGAAGTTACGATGTGTATAAAATGAATACATACCTTACTAAATGAGTAACAACGAAATTTGCTATAGAATCTAAGTTATACACGTTTAATAATATGATTTAGAATATACTTAATACTATATTTATAATCAAGCCATTTTGTATCGGGCAGATTGAGTCGAGATAAAATATGAAATGTATTTCAACAAACCGATATAAGTAACACGCAATATGATCAATAATTTTCTTTCTACTTAAAATTAATGATATGACGCAAGCGCAAATTGTATGCACACAATTTTAAGAGTAAAAATATCATTAAATGCACAGTTTTTCAATAAAATAATCTTTGCATAGCCTCTTCGGAATTATTATAGGATATTCAGTCGAAGTAAGTTGAAATGAGTATGTTTTTATAAATTTTATTATTTTTAAAGCATGTAACTGCTTGATGTTTAAATCTAATGAAAATATAACTAGAAAAAATTCCACGCGGACCAGGCAGCAGACGGGACTCGAACCCGCATCCTTCGCAATCCGGGCGAATGCACTGATCAATTATGCTACCGCGGCCCTCACGGACCGCGTCGAAATTCTTCTAGCCATTCTTAAGCTGCAAGGCAGCGCCATCTCTTCGCATTATAGGTAACCCACAATGTCAAATGAATACTTTTACAAGTATTGTACATTTGAAAGAAGAAATAGAAATTATAGTTATACATTCGCCCGGATTGCGAAGGATGCGGGTTCGAGTCCGGTCTGCTGCCTGGTCCGCGTGGAATTTTTTCTAGTTATATTTTCTTTATGAGTATGTTTTCTTTGGTTGTTACATTCAACATTAACCTGCAAACATATACGTTGAACTGATGTTATTTTAATCCAATCACTACAAATAATTAATCTAAATTTCATATTTATATTGGTTACTGGTAAATAAAATTTTATTTTCAATTATGAAAATCAAATCTTTATATTCTACTTTACTAATAATGATATTAAAGCAGCCTCGATACATCTAAAATATACAAAAAACATGAGCATCTCCCTTTGTGATTGTAATTGCACAAGTATTCATTTATATACTAGACGACAACGTACCGGCACAACTCTCCAACTAAAATCTAAGCCAAATAATACTCACTACAATATTAGGTATATTAAGATTAGTTATTTGTCAGTATTTTTGTAAAATTTCACATCAGACACGCGACACTCATACTTTCTACACGTTTAAGATTATTATAATATGCACGGAGCTTTGATTATGTACACCCTAGATACCGAATTAACTGCACAAAAAATATCTACTACATATGGTAGATATCGTCGGTACGCACGCACACATTGACTGCTTTAGTACAATCCGAAATTGGAGTCACGCACACATTGCGCGAAACAAGAGCCGTTTTCTTTGCGTGATTCATTTGTATTGCTCTCTCTAGGTGTATAAATAAACAAAGATACAAAGCGAGTAGTAAAGGACATGGTAAAAATTTGTATGAGCTACTGCCCTAGCAATGTATAAATATTGTACTTAGTAATATTTAACACTTCACAAAGTGTTTTAATGCAAAAATAAATACAAAATGTCGGTTGTCATCGGCCTAACAGGTGGTCTGTGAAGTTTTATTTTGTACATTGGCAAAAATCAAAGGATTAATTATCATACAGCCTTGTCCAAACATGATAAGAATAGTAAAATATACTATTTCAGGCCTGCAGTGATTTGTTATAATAAAAATTAGGGCCAAATATGTCATAGTTTGAAGGAGTTTAGAAATAATATTGTTTATTTCAATATACTTACACAAATATTTTTTGTGTACAATTTATTGTTCATTTATTTCTGTAAAACGGAACATTTTCCTTATGAAACAGTCGTGTAGTCAATTTTCATACTTTTAAACATTTTATTATTTCACGAAAGTTGTATGAGAATAATAAACAAGTGGTAATTAATAAAAAAATATTACAATGTTACGGGCTAGTGTGAAATAATTATACACGTTAAGGGCAGTTTCTTAGCCATGTCCTTTATAGTTGAAGCGAACCATAAAAGAGTATTGACACGGGGAAGACGAGAAATAGTTTCATCAATAACCACGAAAAAAATGGTTGCCTGTAAAGTCGGTTTTACGGGCGAAGATTTTACGTGACAACGTCTTTTTCTCGGTAGAATATTTATTGATATGAATATAATTAAATTGCACAATAGGAACAAGGAATTGAATGAAAATAAGAATTGCACAAATTTTAACTATAGAAATATATTTTGTTTACTAAAACATTGTACATGTAAACTTAAACTTAACACGAGAGACTCATCGTAACGTTACCGAGCGTTACACTTTTTCATAAGTGACTCCCAGCCGCAACCTAATTTAAGACGTTGTCACGTCAAAACGATCTTCATAACAAATAAGTTGAGATTCAAAAATAGATCTGTAGATAGAAAGAACAACAAGGGGAAACGCTAAGTTAAAATATCTAAAGTCTTTCAACATTCGCTGTTTTAGTTATCAAATAATTTAGGCCTTAGGGATACAATTCGAAATTTCATCTAACAAAAACACGTTACTTACTAGGTAAGAATAATTTTCGATTTAAGGTTTACAAAGTAAACTCTTTGCTTTTACGAAATAAAATTTAATTGACGTCCGTTGTTTACAGAAATCAAGTAATTGACGTCAATTGACAAAATGAGTTTAGCCAATATAATAAATATTTTGTGTACATATTTCAAATTTAAATTGCACTAGTTATCACAATCATAAATACATGTGAAATTATATATTAACTTAAAATACAAACATTGTTTAATTTATACTATAAGGAGTCGTTTCTAATTTTCAGGATAGCATACATCCATCAAAGTCAATGAAGGCTACCGTTTTTTGTCTCACCAGATGGCGCCACTGTAGCGTGAGGTCCAGTACCCTTCGCACGAACCAATATCGAATTCGATTCGAAATCAAGTCCGAAATGTCATTGTCAAATGTGTATTGATTTTTTAGTTCTGTTTACGTACTTTGTGTCGCTGCTGTTCAAGTTTTCATACAAAATTTGACATTGACATTTCGGTTTGCAAACGATACGAATTCGATATTGGTTCGTGCTAGGGGTACTGAAGTGTAGCTTTTAAAGTTTGTTTATACGAGCGTGAAATCAAAGTTTACATTTAAATCATATTTTAATACAATATGATTTAAATGAAAAAAAAAACATAATATTTTTTCTTAGCTCCGCTTATAAATCACTGACATTCATTGACACGTAACTCATATTTGCCATTACTAATCAGAGTTAATACCAAATATTCACAACATTATTTTTAATTTACAATAAACCCGCGTAGTCAACCCACAAGCAATAACATTTGATATTTCGGGAGACCTAACACTACACTACACTGAGGAGCTCGATGGCGCAAGTGGTTAGCGCGTTCGGCTGCGATCGTTGAAGTTAAGCAACTTTCGCAGTGGTCGGTCATTGGATGGGTGAAGAAAAATTTACTATCTCGAGCTCCTCCGTGCTTCGGAAGGCACGTTAAGCCGTTGGTCCCGGCTGCATCTGCAGTCGTTAGAACCCACCAATCCGCACTGGGCACGCGTGGTGCATTCCATTCATAGGGAAGGCCTGTGCCCCAGCAGTGGGGACATTAATAGGCTGATGATAATGATGATGACACTACACTAGCGCCTCTAGCGGCGGATTCATACGCGATAGCCTTCATTAACTATAGACAAAATAGAAAGGTGTCAATTGACTTATTCTTAATCATCCTGGATTATTAGTACCAGAGGTGTTACTTAAAGATCTTGGGCCATCAGTTTCTACCACGAGTATTATCGTAAGAGACTTTTTTTGGAATAGCGTAGTATACGAGTCTTGAGACTAGCTTAATCCTAAAACTGGTTTATCAGTAACAGATAGCGTATTGTTTGGTAAGAAAGAGGAAATTCCAATAGGGATGATGACTATTTTTTTTCTTAGTTTATCAGGTAGATTATCAAAAAGTATTGGACACGTATTTTTTCTTTTTTCACATAGTATAAACATTACAGAGATATATTGATTTGAAAATTCGCATGACGTCACGTTTTGGTACAATTTTCACTTAAAAGTGACGTCACGAGCCCCTACTCCCAAACTTTGACGCGCTATAACTTTGTCATTTTTTGGTTGATTGCCCAAAGAAAGAATGCGTGTCCATTATTTTTTGATCGTCTAACTGACGGACTAAATAGAATTTCGTTTACTGTACCCCGTCATCACCCCTATTATGGTAAGAGATTCTTTTAGTACAATCATAAGTCTTTGCTGCATCTCGATACTGCAAGTCGATTCTGTAAGATGCAATCTCACTGACAATTACATTTATACGGATTTTTGACAACTGTCAACTATCTATTGCTGGCTGCTTCAACAGTCATTCTGTCATTTTGTCGTGTAATAGCGTAATGCATAAAAAATTGTGTGCACGGACCACACATCTGAAGTGAAACTTCCTTTCAAAAATAACCTAACATTAGGCGGTGCATTAGGCATAGGGGAATGGGGCAGCGCGCGCATCACTCATATATATTGTCGTGTATGACTCTTGTATTGTCCCCCCCCCCCCCCACGACAACTAACTAGAGCCGAGGTCCGAGTCTCAGAGACGCCCTCTAGTTGAGCCGACCCCCTCAGGTTCGAGTGGTCTAGAGGCTCCAGACGGAGAGGAGACTCCCCCCGTGGGGATATGCCATCCGCCTGGAATACCTCTAGAGGCGCTCGCCAATTCTCGGCTTGAGGTCCCCTTAGGATCTCGCCGTCCCCAAACCCGGTGACGCTGTAAAGGTCATCTGCGACCAACAGCATACACACTCAAAAAAAAAATGTGTGCGTGTACTAGTGTACACACGTAAGAAGTGAAACTTCTTTATGGCCTTATTTTTTTCGAAAAATGATCTACATGCAACTTTCCAGAAATATATATATAGGCGTGCGCTAAGATTTTTCAAAAACTCACCCACTAAAGGGGTATATCTACCTTACCTTACCTTACCTTACCTTACCTTACCTTACCTTACCTTACCTTACCTTACCTTACCTTACCTTACCTTACCTTACCTTGTGTGAAACACGAATATTTGCTGTCGATACTTTTTTTCTTAAAGTTGACAGAAGAAGCAATTGTGCGGATGAGGTAAATAGTGCTCTTTTAAAAAAAAGATGGCGCGTAACCAAAAAACGTGACGCGTAACCGAATAAAAATGTGACGGTAATTTTTTTTCCAACGCCGATAAAGAAGTTTCACTTCAAAAAACATATTGTTTCAGCCTTCGCCGAGTTACCCTCCAACTTTCATGCTCTTTGGGAAGAGCTGCGCACGCATCCCACACGTGACGTTCGTGACATCTTTTCCATTTACACCCCGTCCAAAAAGAAGTCTAAAATTGGAATTTCGGAACTCGCGAGAGAGGTTTCATTTTACAGAATCGCACTGCCGATCTATCAGTAATTCGACCTTATGTTAGGTTAGATAAGAGTTAGTATTCGCGCTAATTGTTGTGGTGTATAGAGGCGAGGAAGGCCGGGTCTACGGAGGCTACCTTGGCGGTGAGGAAGGCGTGCATGCAGAACAATAGGCTCTGCAGAATCTGGCACTCCAACTCCTGACAGACACCAATGTTTCGCTTAAACACAACGATATTGATAGCAAAGGATGCTAAGCCCATACATCCTTTCAACTAATAAAAAAAAATGTGTGTCACTAAACAGGCCCTGCCAGAATAACAGCGCTTGCGACAAAATGTCACATCAGCTAATGCTGATGCAGGGTCCTGGTTAGCTCTGAGATTTTTGTATCTGTAAATGTGTAATATCTGTAATATCTGTAATATGAGCGTTAATAAAATACATTCTATTCTATTTATATTGAATATCCTAGCTACAACAAAAAGAACAAAATCGTGGTCGAAACGTGTCCAAAAGGTACATTGGACGATCCACGGAGCTCCGTAAGATGATCGCGTGGTAAAAAACAATATAATGCATTAATTAAACATTGAAAGTCACCTTAAATGCATACTGCATAAAGTCTTAATTAAAACGCATGCGTCAAAGACATTATGGCAGTTAGAAATCCAAGCTCGTAAAATTTTACGACGTATTGTTATATGCGGAAGAATATAGACCTTATTTCTTTAATTCTATGCGCTGTTAGCAATGTAGCAGATGCAGACTGCGAGGAAAAGAGACGGGTATACGAGACGGCGACGTATAACCGATTATGTATTTGATCACAAATATTTTATATTAAATCAGTTTATAGTAAGTATTACAATAAAATTTGATTCAAATTCGTTAAATTAATAAACATCGAAAAAACGACATTTAATATACTATAAGTAATTATTTCGCATTTTTTCACTGAGTTCTGCGGCATATTGACTTTTCAACGGTCCGCGCGTGACTGTGAACCATAAAGTGCTTGAATGGAGTTCAAGCACTTCTTGATTGGAACACATTTTGAGCGCTCGTGGTGTATCTAGGGTATTTAATATCGTTGATACGAACACAACTACAAAAAATATTAATAATTCTTTGTCATAGGTTTCTGTATCATGAGTAATTGTTATAATAAATATACTATATTATTTATAAATATCACTTCAATATTGTGCGAAATATCATTTAAAAGTAGTTCCAGTGCGAGATCATTAACCGCTACATTTAAGAAAAAAATATTACGAGCTTGCATTTCGATAATAATGATGTCTTTGATGCATGCGTTTTATTAAGACTATACAATATGCATTAGAGGTGACTTTCAATGTATATGTCGGAGGGGTGAGCGGGATAGGCGGTTGGCCACGTGGTTCGTCTAGATCCGCCATCTTGGGTATTCGATGTTATTTTCCGAAAATTAAACTGTAGTCTAAAAACCAAGCTAATGTTTAATTTGAATCTTCTAATCACTTTACAAAATCAGTTATGATTGCCAATGTACAAACGGATTGCTTTGTGATGCGCGGAGAGTTCTCTGCTAACGTCCGTTCACTATCGCGGCTCACGTCTGAATGCTGAATGCCCTTTCTAATGAAGCATAGCCCCTTAAATACTACCCTTAGCATAGACCACTCCCAAGTGATTACAGTTGTCACTGTCATTACGTTACGTTTCACAAGGCAATGGTACTCTTGACTGATGACATTTGTTGTCGGTTTAACGTTTCGAAGGAGCGAGTGAGACACCATCCGCCGACATATAAATAATCCTTGTATTGTTTTTGACCCCGAGATTATCTTACGCAGCTCTGAGGATAGTCCAATGTACCTTTTGGACAGGTTTCGGCCACGATTTTGTTCGTGTTGATGTATCTAGGGTATTCAATATCGTTGATTCGTATTTATAAATGTTCATAGGCAATGGTGTCGATTTTGCCTTGATTCTCTTTAGTTTACTTAAAACTAAATTTAACATCAGTCTCTCCTTTTCGTTCTGTATAGAGAATGACAAGGATACACTGTTGTCAAATTTAAGTTTAGGTTAAGAGAATAGGGATGATGAGTAATTTTTTTTTTCTTCGTTTATCAGGTAGATTATCAAAAAGTATTGGACACGTATTTTTTCTTTTTTCACAATATATAAATATTGCAGAAATATATGGATTTGAAAAGTCGCATGACGTCACGTTTGAGTACACTTTTAAGCGAATATTCACTAAAAAGTGACGTCACGAGCACCTACTCCCAAACTTTGACGCGCTATATAACTTAGTAATTTTTTGGTTGATTGAAAGAAAAAATACGTGTCCATTATTTTTTGATCATCTAACTGACGGACTAAATAGAATTTCGTTTACTGTACCCCGTCATCACCCCTATTATGCCAGAATCGACACCGTTAAGGATATAATATTACCTTGGTTTCGATGACTTTGGTCTCGGCGTCTTGGAAGTGCAACTTAAGCTTGGACTTGCCATCGTCGCTGGAACCTCGTAATTGGGAAAATCTGATGAAAGAAAGGTCAAGTCTTAAAGAACCAGAGTAGACATAGCGAATGATACATCATTATTATCAGCCTTTTAATGTCCTCACTGCTGGGGCACAGCCCTTCGCTATGGATGGAATAGGGAGATTGGGCCATGACCCAAAGGCGCAGGTGGCTAGCGCGTTCGGCTGCGATCGTTGGAGTTAAGCAACTTTCGCAGTGGTCGGTCATTGGATGGGTGATCAAAAATCTTCTTTCTCGAGTTCCTCCGTTAAGCCGTTGGTCCCGGCTGCAACTGCAGTCGTTAGCACCCGACAATCCGCACTGGGCCCGTGTGGTGGGTGATGGCCCAATCTCCCTATTCCATCCATAGGTATTGTATTGTAGTGTACAATAATTGTGGTGTACAGTTAGAAATGGCTGCCGCGACCACACCCGCACTCCTGGTGTGTCTTGTGAAAACCGCGGTCCTCAGAACGTATGTCCGGTGACGGTGCAGGAGTATTGTCTGGTTTTTACTGGCCTTGTTCAGGGCGTTAGGTAGGGTCCCGCTCATATTAATCGAGCTCCAGGGACGCCCGTAAGAAGCAGGGAGAAGTCCCGGATACTTTTCTTTCGCTCCCCAAGTGGTAGAAGGAGGGATGCGTAGGCTATTTGCCAGACACATAAAAAAGGCGTGTCTTAGTTTAGTATAGGTGTTATGTAGTGTAACGCTCTACGGGCCAAGAACCCGCCCGCCCAGTCCAGTGTGAAGCTGGCAGTGCACCACCGAGAATGTCTTCTAGGTGTTATGTAGTGTAGTGCAGGTGAGTTTAGTATAGTATAAGTAACATGTAGTGTATGTGAGTTTAGTATAGTATAAGTGTCATGTAGTGTGGATGAGTTAAGTATAGGTGTCATGTAGTGTGGATGAGTTTAGTATAGGTGTCATGTAATGTAGTGTCGGTGAGTTTAGTCTAATATAGGTATCATGTGGTGTAGTGTAGTTGAGTTTGGTCTAGTATAAGGGTTATGTTGTGTGGTGTAGGTGACTTTAGTTTAGTATAGGTGTCATGTAGTCTAGTGTAGATGAGTTTAGTCTAGTGTAGGTGTCATGTAGTATAGTTTATGTGAGTTTAGGTCATTATAGGTGTGAGGTAGTGTAGTGTAGTGTAGTGCCTATATAGACAGGTACCTATATGCCCACACGGGCGGCGCGCCGGGCGTGCCCTCGCTGAGCGAGAACCCGGCCGCCCAGTCCAGCGTGAGGCCGGCCGGGGACCGCGTGTAGTGTAGGTGAGTGTAGTGCAGTATAGGTGTGAGGTAGTGTAGTGTAGTGTAGTGTAGTGTAGTGTAGTGCCTATATAGACAGGTACCTATATGCCCACACGGGCGGCGCGCCGGGCGTGCCCTCGCTGAGCGAGAACCCGGCCGCCCAGTCCAGCGTGAGGCCGGCCGGGGACCGCGTGTAGTGTAGGTGAGTGTAGTGCAGTATAGGTGTGAGGTAGTGTAGTGTAGTGTAGTGTAGTGTAGTGCCTATATAGACAGGTACCTATATGCCCACACGGGCGGCGCGCCGGGCGTGCCCTCGCTGAGCGAGAACCCGGCCGCCCAGTCCAGCGTGAGGCCGGCCGGGGACCGCGTGTAGTGTAGGTGAGTGTAGTGCAGTATAGGTGTGAGGTAGTGTAGTGTAGTGTAGTGTAGTGTAGTGTAGTGCCTATATAGACAGGTACCTATATGCCCACACGGGCGGCGCGCCGGGCGTGCCCTCGCTGAGCGAGAACCCGGCCGCCCAGTCCAGCGTGAGGCCGGCCGGGGACCGCGTGTAGTGTAGGTGAGTGTAGTGCAGTATAGGTGTGAGGTAGTGTAGTGTAGTGTAGTGTAGTGTAGTGTAGTGCCTATATAGACAGGTACCTATATGCCCACACGGGCGGCGCGCCGGGCGTGCCCTCGCTGAGCGAGAACCCGGCCGCCCAGTCCAGCGTGAGGCCGGCCGGGGACCGCGTGTAGTGTAGGTGAGTGTAGTGCAGTATAGGTGTGAGGTAGTGTAGTGTAGTGTAGTGTAGTGTAGTGCCTATATAGACAGGTACCTATATGCCCACACGGGCGGCGCGCCGGGCGTGCCCTCGCTGAGCGAGAACCCGGCCGCCCAGTCCAGCGTGAGGCCGGCCGGGGACCGCGTGTAGTGTAGGTGAGTGTAGTGCAGTATAGGTGTGAGGTAGTGTAGTGTAGTGTAGTGTAGTGTAGTGTAGTGCCTATATAGACAGGTACCTATATGCCCACACGGGCGGCGCGCCGGGCGTGCCCTCGCTGAGCGAGAACCCGGCCGCCCAGTCCAGCGTGAGGCCGGCCGGGGACCGCGTGTAGTGTAGGTGAGTGTAGTGCAGTATAGGTGTGAGGTAGTGTAGTGTAGTGTAGTGTAGTGTAGTGTAGTGTAGTGTAGTGCCTATATAGACAGGTACCTATATGCCCACACGGGCGGCGCGCCGGGCGTGCCCTCGCTGAGCGAGAACCCGGCCGCCCAGTCCAGCGTGAGGCCGGCCGGGGACCGCGTGTAGTGTAGGTGAGTGTAGTGCAGTATAGGTGTGAGGTAGTGTAGTGTAGTGTAGTGTAGTGTAGTGTAGTGCCTATATAGACAGGTACCTATATGCCCACACGGGCGGCGCGCCGGGCGTGCCCTCGCTGAGCGAGAACCCGGCCGCCCAGTCCAGCGTGAGGCCGGCCGGGGACCGCGTGTAGTGTAGGTGAGTGTAGTGCAGTATAGGTGTGAGGTAGTGTAGTGTAGTGTAGTGTAGTGTAGTGTAGTGCCTATATAGACAGGTACCTATATGCCCACACGGGCGGCGCGCCGGGCGTGCCCTCGCTGAGCGAGAACCCGGCCGCCCAGTCCAGCGTGAGGCCGGCCGGGGACCGCGTGTAGTGTAGGTGAGTGTAGTGCAGTATAGGTGTGAGGTAGTGTAGTGTAGTGTAGTGTAGTGTAGTGTAGTGCCTATATAGACAGGTACCTATATGCCCACACGGGCGGCGCGCCGGGCGTGCCCTCGCTGAGCGAGAACCCGGCCGCCCAGTCCAGCGTGAGGCCGGCCGGGGACCGCGTGTAGTGTAGGTGAGTGTAGTGCAGTATAGGTGTGAGGTAGTGTAGTGTAGTGTAGTGTAGTGTAGTGTAGTGCCTATATAGACAGGTACCTATATGCCCACACGGGCGGCGCGCCGGGCGTGCCCTCGCTGAGCGAGAACCCGGCCGCCCAGTCCAGCGTGAGGCCGGCCGGGGACCGCGTGTAGTGTAGGTGAGTGTAGTGCAGTATAGGTGTGAGGTAGTGTAGTGTAGTGTAGTGTAGTGTAGTGTAGTGCCTATATAGACAGGTACCTATATGCCCACACGGGCGGCGCGCCGGGCGTGCCCTCGCTGAGCGAGAACCCGGCCGCCCAGTCCAGCGTGAGGCCGGCCGGGGACCGCGTGTAGTGTAGGTGAGTGTAGTGCAGTATAGGTGTGAGGTAGTGTAGTGTAGTGTAGTGTAGTGTAGTGTAGTGTAGTGTAGTGCCTATATAGACAGGTACCTATATGCCCACACGGGCGGCGCGCCGGGCGTGCCCTCGCTGAGCGAGAACCCGGCCGCCCAGTCCAGCGTGAGGCCGGCCGGGGACCGCGTGTAGTGTAGGTGAGTGTAGTGCAGTATAGGTGTGAGGTAGTGTAGTGTAGTGTAGTGTAGTGTAGTGTAGTGTAGTGCCTATATAGACAGGTACCTATATGCCCACACGGGCGGCGCGCCGGGCGTGCCCTCGCTGAGCGAGAACCCGGCCGCCCAGTCCAGCGTGAGGCCGGCCGGGGACCGCGTGTAGTGTAGGTGAGTGTAGTGCAGTATAGGTGTGAGGTAGTGTAGTGTAGTGTAGTGTAGTGTAGTGTAGTGCCTATATAGACAGGTACCTATATGCCCACACGGGCGGCGCGCCGGGCGTGCCCTCGCTGAGCGAGAACCCGGCCGCCCAGTCCAGCGTGAGGCCGGCCGGGGACCGCGTGTAGTGTAGGTGAGTGTAGTGCAGTATAGGTGTGAGGTAGTGTAGTGTAGTGTAGTGTAGTGTAGTGTAGTGCCTATATAGACAGGTACCTATATGCCCACACGGGCGGCGCGCCGGGCGTGCCCTCGCTGAGCGAGAACCCGGCCGCCCAGTCCAGCGTGAGGCCGGCCGGGGACCGCGTGTAGTGTAGGTGAGTGTAGTGCAGTATAGGTGTGAGGTAGTGTAGTGTAGTGTAGTGTAGTGTAGTGTAGTGCCTATATAGACAGGTACCTATATGCCCACACGGGCGGCGCGCCGGGCGTGCCCTCGCTGAGCGAGAACCCGGCCGCCCAGTCCAGCGTGAGGCCGGCCGGGGACCGCGTGTAGTGTAGGTGAGTGTAGTGCAGTATAGGTGTGAGGTAGTGTAGTGTAGTGTAGTGTAGTGTAGTGTAGTGCCTATATAGACAGGTACCTATATGCCCACACGGGCGGCGCGCCGGGCGTGCCCTCGCTGAGCGAGAACCCGGCCGCCCAGTCCAGCGTGAGGCCGGCCGGGGACCGCGTGTAGTGTAGGTGAGTGTAGTGCAGTATAGGTGTGAGGTAGTGTAGTGTAGTGTAGTGTAGTGTAGTGCCTATATAGACAGGTACCTATATGCCCACACGGGCGGCGCGCCGGGCGTGCCCTCGCTGAGCGAGAACCCGGCCGCCCAGTCCAGCGTGAGGCCGGCCGGGGACCGCGTGTAGTGTAGGTGAGTGTAGTGCAGTATAGGTGTGAGGTAGTGTAGTGTAGTGTAGTGTAGTGTAGTGTAGTGCCTATATAGACAGGTACCTATATGCCCACACGGGCGGCGCGCCGGGCGTGCCCTCGCTGAGCGAGAACCCGGCCGCCCAGTCCAGCGTGAGGCCGGCCGGGGACCGCGTGTAGTGTAGGTGAGTGTAGTGCAGTATAGGTGTGAGGTAGTGTAGTGTAGTGTAGTGTAGTGTAGTGTAGTGCCTATATAGACAGGTACCTATATGCCCACACGGGCGGCGCGCCGGGCGTGCCCTCGCTGAGCGAGAACCCGGCCGCCCAGTCCAGCGTGAGGCCGGCCGCGCGCCCGCCGTGCACCACCGTGAACGTCTTCTTCTACGGACAAGTAAATCGCCCAATTAATACAACCACGTAAACTTCATTCATTTCTCTTATAATATTTTTGTTGATTTAGATCATCAGGCATTTAATGCCGAATTCGTCAAAATAAATTATGACTTGTTTGTTTTTCTGACTAAAGCGGAATTTATAATAGAGGAAAGGATGCTAATTTGGAATACGGTTGGTAATTTGGAATACTGCAATATACAAATATACTAAAGCGCCATCTATTAACGTATACCAGTTTTACGTAGTCTATGTGTAAGGAAAAAAAAATGAGATGGCTTAGAAGCAGCCACACTGACAGTTCGGTGACAAACTTCATCGGAGTGAAAGTGCTGTCGAGAAAATTTTCCAAATAAGTAATAAAACGGCTTTCATCTTGAGTGTGACTTATATTTATGTGTTTATATTTGTACAAATCTGAAATCTAGTATGTCAGTTATAAATTTTATTATTTTTAAAGCATGTAACTGCTTGATGTTTAAATCTAAAGAAAATATAACTAGAAAAAATTCCACGCGGACCAGGCAGCAGACGGGACTCGAACCCGCACCCTTCGCAATCCGGGCGAATGCACTGACCAATTATGCTACCGCGGCCCTCACGGACCGCGTCGAAATTGAAATGCGAAGAGATGGCGCTGCCTTGCAGCTTAAGAATGGCTAGAAGAATTTCGACGCGGTCCGTGAGGGCCGCGGTAGCATAATTGGTCAGTGCATTCGCCCGGATTGCGAAGGGTGCGGGTTCGAGTCCCGTCTGCTGCCTGGTCCGCGTGGAATTTTTTCTAGTTATATTTTCTTTAGATTTAAACATCAAGCAGTTACATGCTTTAAAAATAATAAAATTTATAACTATAATTGCTATTTCTTCTTTCAAATGTTTAATACTTGTAAAAGTATTCATTTGACATTGTGGGTTACCTATAATGCGAAGAGATGGCGCTGCCTTGCAGCTTAAGAATGGCTAGAAGAATTTCGACGCGGTCCGTGAGGGCCGCGGTAGCATAATTGGTCAGTGCATTCGCCCGGATTGCGAAGGGTGCGGGTTCGAGTCCCGTCTGCTGCCTGGTCCGCGTGGAATTTTTTCTAGTTATATTTTCTTTAGTATGTCAGTTGTTCAAATCAACACTTATTTTAGAAATTAATGGAAACACAAATTCACAAAAACATTTTGGATAGAATTGGCTATGTTGCTAATTTGGAATACAATAGGCTATGACTCTGGTTGTTATGTTTGTGACTGTTGCAAAGCCTAGAAAAATATATTTTAAATTGAAATGCTTTAATTTAAAGCCAAATAAATAGGTATTTCAGGTTAACCATTAGGTGATTGTAATTTGGAATACCCTATTCCAAATTATATTCACTTTGGTTAAACTACGTCAATCTCTGATTTCTTAATTAAACCACAATTGATCCTACTTGTGATAATCCAAGATTGTTAATTACTTTAACTTGAATAAAATATAAGCTTCTAACATTAAATGCAGTGTTCACTTATTTATCTCTTCATCCATGTTTAATACGATTTTTTTTAAAGTAGTATTCCAAATTTGCATCCTTTCCCTATACTATAATGTTACTGTATCTGAAATTCGCTTCAATACACTTTGATTCTGCGCTAGTACAAATTAACCGTACCTTTGGTTAAAAAAATAAACATCGTTAAAAATTATTTGTTGTTCATTTTTACAATATTTATGTTACAGTATTTATATTGCTGCGAAAAAAGTATCTGACGAACATGATCTAAAACTTTTTGCTTGAGCATCATAACTGGAAAGAGACAATGACAAAAATAATAACATGACAACACTACCTACGACTCCGGGTGCCACCATAAACAATTCTTCTTCGCTTTAAAAAAGTCAAACGGATTTTTTGGCGGGGTTTCATCGAGTGTGGTTGGTGTCTTATTTTAATTATTCTTAAATTCGTTCATAGTGGATATTGTGAAAAAAAATTGGTGTAATTTTGTGTTACAACTGTCTGCGTAACTAAAGAATTAGTAGAATCGTCAAAATATACGCTATTCCGGTCAAGTGGACGTGAAAATTTTTTTGTAGTATTGAGTACCTCATAGAAGCTTATCGAAAAACCAGCTCGATATATTTCGTGCCAAACACTTCAAGAAACATTAGAATGCGTCACACCGACATTCTAATGTAAAAAGAAAAACAGAATAATTTAACTTAAAACTAGGCTGAATGGGCATTGTTCCCTTTGCCTTCTCTGAAAAGGGAGAACTTAACCAAAAAAAAAAGTAACACGCCTATCAAAAATACGTCAATAATTCAGACAAATACAATGTCAAATAAGGCAGGTTTTTTTATGAAGCTTATCAATTCGTTTTCACAGAATAAGGGAAATTTTATCTTGGTTAAAGTGAAGCATTATACAACTGGTATATGAAATAGTAAACGTGATAATGATCGACAGCAGACACGTGTGCATGCTACCGAAACCAGCAAAGTTCATGGACCCACCGCCTACTCTGGGCTGGTGCTGGCGGATGCTATATAAGGTTCGTTTATCGTAACTTCTAGTTTACATCAAGCAGTTACATGCTTAAAAAATAAAAATTATGACTACAATTGTTATTTCTTCTTTCAAATGTTTAATACTTGTAAAAGTATTCATTTGACATTGTGGACTACCTACAATGCGAAGAAATGGCGCTGCCTTGCAGCTTAAGAATGGCTAGAAGAATTTCGACGCGGTCGTCAGGGCCGCGGTAGCATAATTGGTCAGTGCATTCGCCCGGATTGCGAAGGGTGCGGGTTCGAGTCCCGTCTGCTGCCTAGGCCGCGTGGAATTTTTTCTAGTTATATTTTCTTTAGATTTAAACATCAAGCAGTTACATGCTAAAAAAAATTTTTTTTAACTTCCAGTTTGCTAACGGGTAAGGGATAAACTCAACTTTTTGCCCTCCTAGAATGCGCACGGCGATGCCGCAATTTATATATCGCGTTATTATCACGATCAATTGTCAGATTATTATAGTTTGACAGTTAGACGCGATAAAAAACGTGCTATAATGTAAATTGTGGTGCTCAGGCTACGGGGGCTAGGCCTAAAAGTAGACACTTCACAATTTATTGATTGAAACTTCACAATTTTCCGCTGAAAAGGTTTCTTTTAACGACGTTAGTAAACAAGGTCACTACATTTATAGGCTACTAGTGGCCCACCCTCGCTTCGCTTCGGGATAGAATTGATCAAAATCCTTTCTTAGCGGATGCCTACGTCATAACATATACCTGCATGCCAAATTTCAGCCCGATCCGTCCAGTGGTTTGGGCTGTGCGTTGATAGATCACTATGTCAGTCTGTCACCTTTGAGTTTTATATATATAGATTAGCTTTTTATATTTATTTTTTTACTTTTCCTAGTAAATAAAAAGTGCGACCACTTTTACAAGTTACATTGATGTTTTTTTTTGCTATATTTTTTGTAGTCTATGAGACAAAAGTCCCGAAAGTACAGTTTTATCAAAAAGAACCCCAAAGCCAATTTGGGTTCTAAAATTAAACACACTGTAGTAATATGGGTTTAACTTAAATGTATTTAAAATCTCTCTCTCTCTCTCACACACACACTCACTCTCTCTCACTCACTCACTCACTCACTCACTCTCTCTTTAATAATATTAAATATATATATATATAGAGAGAGAGAGAATAGTAATATGGGTTTAACTTAAATGTATTTAAAATCTCTCTCTGTCTGAGAGAGATTACTTTTTTATATTGTAACTGTCTATTTTTTGAGTGTATATGCTGTTGGTCGCAGATGACCTTTACAGCGTCACCGGGTTTGGGGACGGCGAGATCCTAAGGGGAACTCAAGCCGAAAATTGGCGAGTGCCTCTAGAGGTATCGTAGTGGAGCTCGATGGCGCAAGTGGTTAGCGTGTTCGGCTGCGATCGTTGAAGTAAAGCAACTTTCGCAGTGGTCGGTCATTGAATGGGTGACCAAAAATTTACTATCTCGAGCTCCTCCGTGCTTCGGAAGGCACGTCCCGGCTGCATCTGCAGTCGTTAGCACCCACCAATCCGCACTGGGTCCGCGTGGTAGGTCATGGCCCAATCTCCTCATTCCATCCATAGGGAAGGCCTGTGCCCCAGCAGTGGGGACATTAATAGGCTGATGATGATGATGATGTATGTCTATTAAAAAACTTATCTCTTTCTAACAAGAAATCTCGACCAAACATTGGTGTCTCATCTATTTTACGAATCATCTAATTCGACTATCGCTTTTCACGTTCCTGTTCAGTTACGCGAATGGCGTTTGCCTTGCGAATGGCACAACGGCTCCATGATATACCTCCGGAGCCAGCAGAGCGTGAAGCGCGAGCGCAAAAGGCTCGTGAGGACGAGCCATTGGCCAGTACTGCACCCTTACAGTCCCGCCAAACACTACTGGGACTGCACTGCTATGCTCGTTGGGTTCTTCTCACTTATCTACATACCGATGGAAGTGTTCAAGCCATGTGAGTGCGCTGCGTTTTATCTTTTTGGCCTGTTCTACAAGGAGACTTTGCCGTCGTAACATTTGTCACTCACTACTCTGAACTACACAGAATAATGTAGTGATAGTTTAACACAATTCCTAGTTACAGACCAAGTTACTTACCAATAGAGTATTTGACAGTATTAAAAATAAAGTGCCAATTGTTAGCATCTGTGTTTAGAATGAATATTGCCAGGGATTTTCACTATTTTAACAGAAAAAATGTTCATAATTTTACTAAAACCCCACGAAATAGATAATAGTTTTCTTATCTATTGTCACGCGACCCAAAACGCTTGGGATTGGCGGAGCCTAAAATGAATGACACGCAAGTAAACTTCCGGTTAAAGTGACATTACATTGTATCGTTTGTCGTTTAAATAACAGTCGTGTGACGTCACACACCAGTGAGACGCCATATTGTCCAGAGAAACGTTTTCGCGGCAACTTGAAAATGGAGTTTATGATTGGGTTATTTTTACTGAAATACACAACAGAATGATTAATATCCATTTTTTACGGACTCCATAAACATAAGTCAATAACGTGAGAACGTTTTCTAAAACTTGTCAAATACCCTATTTCGTATTCTTCGATCGTAGTTATGAGAAATAGTTGCTGGTAGTTAGTATTCAGTATATTTAATCGCACAATAACAGTATATGCACCTTCTCAATTCCGCTGGTAAGACCCGCGTGTGGGAGGCCAGCCAAACCGATTCGCTACTGCTGCAGTCATACCAGAAACACTAAAACACCAACACCTTTCGAAGGACCATTAAAATGTACGAGTCAGTGTGACCACGTACACCTTTTAGATGTTGATAGATTATAGTTGTTTGTAATACGCAGGTGAAAAAATCACCAATGTTTAATATGTATGCAGCCGAATGTAAATACAGATAATGTTTTATTTTTTTAAGCATTTAACTTCTAGATGTTTAAATCTAAAGAAAGGTTTTTACTAGATTTTTTTTTTCTAGTATAAACGTTTCTTTAGATTTAAACATCTAGCAGTTAAATGTTTAAAAAAATAAAACATAACTATAATTGCTATTTCTTCTTTCAAATGTTTAATACTTGAAAAAGTATTCATTTGACATTGTGGGTTACCTACAATGCGAAGAGATGGCGCTGCCTTGCAGCTTAAGGCTAGGAAAATTTCGACGCGGCCATCAGTGCCGTGGTAGCATAATTGGTCGGTGCATTCGCCCGGATTGCGAAGGGTGCGGGTTCGAGTCCCGTCCGCTGCTAAGTCCGCGTGGTTTTTTTCTAGTAAAAACATTTCTTTAGATTTATACAGATAAAATAGTTAGTAGGTAATTCTTTGCTTGTCTGTTTCGAATGCGCGCTCTTAAAGTACTCGTGTAATTAATATAAATTATCAATAAAATTTACTATTATGACGCGCGACTCAAATTAGGTCGCTATGTTAGCTCAGTATGTGCGGTGATGAGACCCTATTCATTGTCAGTATCTCTTATCTATTAGACAAGTCCGTCCGTCCGTCCGTCTGTCTGTGGTGCTGTTTCAGCGGCCAAACCGTAAGAGATAGATAAAGAGAATGTTTAAGTTATAAGTTAAGAATAGTCTGATAAGACTACAAACCGGATTTGAGTAACGTAGCACTTCCGGTTTTCGAGAAATCACGAATTTCAAACGAAACCACACAAAATCTCCGAAGTTCTCAATTTTTTTTTTAAATCAGGTTTTGGTGAATATTTGGTTCACTGGTTTGCTAGTTGTCATGTAATTGCACGGCTTGACTGTATATGGCAAAAGGTAAACCTCAATGTTGTTTGCGTTTTCTTTATATCAGTACAGAAAAAAAAATATATATGACTAAACCTAAAGAACATTTTTATTAAAAAAAAAACCACGCCGACCAGACAGCGAACGGGACTCGACCCCATACCCCCTAATATGCCACCGCGGCCCTAGTCATCGTGTCGATTTTTTTTCTAGTATTCGTTAGATTCGCATTGTGGGCAACTCACAAAGTCAAACGAAACATAGTATTAACATTTGAAAGAAGAAGGGGGGGGGGGGGCAAGACAGTCCCGTCTGCTGCCTGATCAGCGTAGATATTTTTGAAGTAAATGATTATGACTATTTAAGTTGATCATCAATCTAACAGTATCCTGTATCCTATTCTGAAAAAAGCGATTTACCAAACTAGTTGAGTTAACCGATTAATAAACAAACTTCGTTTACTAAAATTTCAGTCACCCATAGACGAAACTATTTTCAGTGTAAGCACGAACCAATACCGAATTGGAATAGTTGAAATTTTTTATCGAAATTTGAACAACGTCCCAACGGACATAACGAGAATCAAAAAAAATTCACACACAACATCTTGATATTTGACGGGTTCGAGATGGAATTTAACTATTCGAATCCGATGTTAGTTCGAACTATGGGTAGAGATAAATACTTACAGGTCCGACTCCATTCAACTACATGATCCTTATGGCGGACGCGATCGCCTTCCTAGACATTGTCATCAAGTTCATGACCGGCAACGAGCGGGACGGAAACAAAGTCATCATAGACCCCAAAGAGATCGCCAGACGATACCTGCGCGACACCTTCATACTAGATTTGATATCTACCATCCCTTTCCAATTCATAGAGTTCTACATAGGCTGTCGCTTTCCAACATTCACGACGTGGTACATCCTCAAACTCTTCAAACTAATAGCTATCGGGAGAGCATGGAAGAATGTGTCTCACCAAATCCAAATGTCTTACATCACTACAAGCGCATTGGTAACTCTCGTGCGACTCGGCCTCTTCATACACTGGATGGCCTATAGCTACTACCAGATACCAATACTTTTTGTACACTTCTACGGCTTTAAAGGCAGAGCGAAATATTGGATAGACCGCTTCAATATTGGAGAGCTGTACGACGCTTCGATCGCCACCAAGTATTCGACGAGCCTGTTCTACGTTTGCGGGCTGATTATTGGTGCGGGGAGGCCTGATTCTGCAAACTACTATTTACCAGGGGAGCAGATCATGAGCTCGGTGATCGGTTTACTAGGTCTCTTGTTTATAGTCTACGTTGGCTCGACTTTTCTTCGACTAATGGCATACAGTCGATTCGATATGTTTTTGTACGACGGACGTCTGAAAGAACTCCAGAACTACATGGTGTTCAAACATCTGCCGAACAGCTTGAGGCGCAAGATCGAGTTGTTCATCAAATACAAGTTTTATGGGCACTTCTTTAACGAAGCTGATATCGTAAACACGATAAATGAACAGATCAAACAGGACATTAATATGCACTGTTGTAAGCGTCTGGTGATGAACGTACCTCTGTTTCAAGATATGCCTATGGCGCTTGTCAATTCGATCATTTTCAAGCTGGTTCAAGTCGTATATATGCCGGGAGAGGTAACTGTCTATTTTTGTGGCTATTAACTTTGTAGCTAGAGTCGGATATTCGGTAGTGTTGCCGATCGATAGTCGACTATCGATGATTAATCTATAGTCTATCGATAGCCAACCAATCGTATGCCAAGCGATCGATAGTATCGATACTATCGACAGCACAGAAAAAGCCTATACTATCGGATGAGTTAAATACTATCGATAGAATTTTACATCGTTAATAACAAACTATCGATAGTATCGATACTGTTGATTTTATTTGCAACCATACCATCGACAGTTTAACAATTTGCAATAGTATTGTTTACAATTTTCAGGGATTATAGTCAATCACAAACTTTAGTCTAAAACAATCACTAGTATTGATACTATTGATAGTATTGTTGCAAATAAAATCAACACTATCGATAGTATCGATACTATCAATAGTTTTTTATTAACGAACTACAATAGTATCGATAGTATCTTTAGTAATGCACTCATTCGATAGTATTGCCTTGTTCTGAGCTATCGATAGTTACGATAGTATCGGTTGTATCGATTCTATCGATAGGCCTATCGATAGGGTACATGATTTTCGATGTAAACTGTCGATAGTTTTAATATCGATAGTTCGGCAACACTAATTCAGACTATTCCTTGTTTAGTTACCTACTATTTGTCTTCCATGGAGTCACGTAGTAATGGGTAATTTTATTTTCAGACTGTAATGAAATGCGATCAACCTGGAAGTTCCATATATTTGATATATTCTGGTACTGTTGCTTTATTCAACGCAGCGGGACGAGAGGTTTGTAGCAAATACAATTTCGTTTTGTATCAGAAGTAGACTTGCAACGAATATTCGGTTACTATTCGGTATTCGGCCTATTCGGCTGCTTTTATTATATTCGGCCGAATACCGAATATCTACATATTATTCGGCCGAATACCGAATACTTAAATAGTATATTTGGTCATAGAAAAATAATTGGTAAAATTAAAAATTAAAATCGATTACATATTTTCATTTCTGTTATATAATCATTTAAGTAGTCATTGGTACATAACACAGGTACATAATCATCTTCTGAATTGGAAAAATGGAGGATTCTATGTATTTGAATTATTGTGGTAATCAAAATTTAGAAGGGTAAGGTAAGGTACTTTTGCCTAATATTCGGCAATTCGGTCAAGGTCCTCGCCGAATATTCGGTATACTGCCGAATATACTATTCGTTGCAAGTCTAGTCAGAAGTACTGGCTCAACAAGTAATTAAATCCTCTCAAATTTTGTCCTATCAGATCACCCATCTCCGCGACGGAACACATTTCGGTGAGGCTGCGCTTCTCAATCCAGGATCAAAGCATCTATCGACCGCTGTAGCACTCGAAATTACGGAAATATTCAAGTAAGTGTTGGATTCAGTATTTTTCTACCGTATTCATCATCATCATCATCATCATCATCAGCCTATTAATGTCCCCACTGCTGGGCCATGACCCACCACGCGGACCCAGTGCGGATTGGTGGGTTCTAACGACTGCAGATGCAGCCGGGACCAACGGCTTAACGTGCCTTCCGAAGCACGGAGGAACTCGAGATACTAAATTTTTGGTCACCCATCCAATGACCGACCATTGCGAAAGTTGCTTAACTGCAACGATCGCAGCCGAACGCACTAACCACTTGCGCCATCGAGCTCCTCAACGTATTAATATTCACCTATTAATAAACGAGGTAAGGGCTTAGACTAGCTACACCTTGTTTTGTTCATTTCATAATTTTTGTCATTCATTGCACAGAGATAAAACATGGAGTAACTAATCAAGCTTAGGGCTCCCACACAAAACTGCTATGCGATGCGATACGACGTCGCATCGCAGAAACTTGCGAAGCGAATGAGGGCTACCGTTTTCTGCCTCACCAGATGGCGCCACTGTTGAGTGAGGTCCTAAATTGTAACTTTTAAAGTTTATTAATACGCACATGAAATCAAAGGTTACATTTAGATCGTATTTTAACACAAAAGAACCATATCCTAAACATAATAGGCCATGCCACAGTGACGCGCAGTTCCGTTTTGTTCGAAAAAAATGGGAACATAATCATTTTTCTAAGCTCAAATTTTTAATAACTGACATTCATTGCCACATAACTCATATTGGCCATAATTAAGGCGAATTGTTACCAAATATTCACAACATTATTTTAATTAGAAATAAATCCGCGTAGTCAACCAACAAGCAATAACATTTGACATTTCGGAGACCTCACGCTACACTAGCGCCTCTAGCGGCGGATTCATACGCGATAGCCCTCATTGATGTGATACGATTTTGTGCGGCAAAACTTTTGTTAAGGTGACCATACCATACCTTCAACGTATACGCCATGTTTTTGTAATAGTGACATGGTTTGCAAAAAAAGATTGTTGCACTGCTATTATTATTAAATAGATATACAAGAATGTCAATGACACATAACAATATCAAGTTACAGTTTTTTACGCAGGTTAAGCAATAAGGATTTCCAGGCGTCCTTGCAGCCGTATCCGCATCTCAAGCGACGCATCGACAGCTCTGCGGTATCCCAGCATCGCCCACGCAATACTTTCTCACTTAACTATTAGCTCAATAGGGTATTTGACAAGTTTTAGAAAACGATCTCACGTTATTGACTAATGTTTATGGAGTCCGTAAAAAGTGGGTATTCATCATTTTGTTGTGTATTTCAGTAAAAATAACCAAATCAAAAACTCCATTTCAAGTTGCCGCGAAAACGTTTCTGTGGACAATATGGCGTCCTACTAGTGTGTGACGTCACACGACTGTTATTAGAACGTCAAACGATACAATGTAATGTCACTTTAACCGGAAGTTTACTTGCGTGTGACGTTATTTTAGGCTCGGCCAATCCCAAGCGTTTTGGGTCACGTGACAATAGATAAGAAAACTATTATCTTTTTCGTTAGTTTTTCGTAAAATTATGAATATTTTTATTGTAAAAATAGTAAAAACCCCTGCCAATATTCATTTTAAACACAGATGCTAACAATTGGCACTTTATTTTTAACACTGTCAAATACCCTATTCTTGGACATGAGTCATGACCAGTTTAAATAATCAACCCCCAGTAAAGGGTAAAGATGGTTGGTTCAGTTTCTTAGCAAGATATTTTGAAAATAAAAATATCTAGACAACAAAGATCTAATAAAGGGTCTTTCTTTTACTTGAATTAATTGAAATTGGATGTTATTAGAGTACAGCCACAAAATTAGAAGTCGCCAGAAGGACGTCTCTCGCCAATCTTTAAAATTATGACCTAAACTTAGTTATTGATTTTGGCAACACGCGTGGTCGCAAATTAATTCTGGCTATTTAGAATGCCTAAAAACGACGTGTGTGCTTGATATAAATAACGCTTTGTTCTGAACCTTATTGGTTAGGCGAGGAAGTTACGTAATTTGTGGTTAAAAGCGCATACAATCGCAAAAATTCGTATAGTCGTCGAGAAGAGTGGCTGGCACTGGCTGGAGTAACGACAATCCTTACTTAGATTTATGAAAGAAAAGTCTGTACTGGCTCGTTATCGTGAATGGAGTGTAAGTAATCATTTAGTTTTGCCTGAAGCAATGAGGGCTATCGCGTATGAATCCGCCGCTAGAGGCGCTAGTGTAGCGTGAGGTCTCCGAAATGTCAAATGTTATTGCTTGTTGGTTGACTACGCGGGTTTATTTCTAATTAAAATAATGTTGTGAATAATTGGTAACAATTCGGCTTAATTATGGCAAATATGAGTTATGTGGCAATGAATGTCAGTTATTAAAAATTTGAGCTTAGAAAAATGATTATGTTCCCATTTTTTCCGAATAAAACGGAACTGCGCGTCACTGTGGCATGGCCTATTATGTTTAGGATATGGTTCTTTTGTGTTAAAATACGATCTAAATGTAACCTTTGATTTCATGTGCGTATTAATAAACTTTAAAAGTTACAATTTAGGACCTCACTCAACAGTGGCGCCATCTGGTGAGGCAGAAAACGGTAGCCCCCATTACAATAATAAAGTATTAAAGAGGAGAATTACAGTTACTGAAATTAATTAGTCAACTAATAAACAGTAATAAAGTTGTTTGTCAACAAAATGTTTAAAAGTAAGTTAATCGTTCTTACTGATAAAATACTGTTTTCTTGAGGACATACTTAATTGTTTTGTAGTTTTTTGTTAGCCTGATAAGGGAAAATAATTAGTTTAGTAAAATAAAAATTACCTTAGCCCAATGTGACTATTGTTTTAATTTTAAAACTTTCAGAGATACATATTCGTTGTTAAAGACATTATTAATGAAAATTTAATGCAATTTCACTTTGAACACATGCCATAACACACACAAAAAATAGACATGCGTTCAACACGAGTTTAATAAAAAAACCACAAACAAAATTTGGCAATACAAGGTTAAGACAGTGTCTATCTTTTTTCTAGTAAGATCGTAGTGGTCCACGCAGACTCCACTCTAAGCAGATTTTTCCCTGTTTGGGTGATGCGAAGGTCCAGGGAATGAGGAAGCAGTGCTGCCATCACTCGTAGGTAGCCTGCATCGCGCTAATGGAATTCCTAGGCTCACACTTATATACAGAGCGTGACCAACATCTGTCAGGGCCCGGAAAAAGATCCTTCTTTCAGGCCTTCTTACAGTACTATGAAGTAAGTTAGCGGTGGGTCGTTCTCAAATTTTCTGACGACGAAACGCAACCGTTTTTTCTTAAACTAAAACTAGTCCTCGAAACGGTTCTCGTTCGCAACTGGTTTTGGTTGCGGCTGGGTGACGCAACGAAACAACACGCGACGGTCGAACGAATGTAACGTAACGAAACTGAACTAAATGAAATCTTGTTAACGTTCGTTTCGTTGCTGCGAACGAGACGACGAAACATCGAAATAAATGTTGTGTTATACGATAATCGACTTTAAATGTTCAATAATAAAGATTATATTATTGTAAAATCAAAGCTTAATTATCATACAACGAAACGGCCTCATATCATTGCATTCTATTATAGACTGTATTTACTTTATCATAAAGAACATATTGGCGTGCAGACAATCCGAGGACTAGTTGTTCTACGAAGACTGTTTTGATCCGAAACGTAAAACGGTTCTATCGTCGCGGAACACAAAACGGTCCTTGAAACCGGTTCGTCTTTAGAACGCTCACACCTAAAGAAAGTATACTAACTACTCACCCCGAGTCGTACAACAGGGGGCCAAACGCCTAGCGGCATTATTTCTGACCGCCGAAAGTTTTCAAGTAACTCACTATAATCTCTCACCTCACATAATGCAAGAGGAAAAAAAAGAGCTGCGAATCATTGAAAACCTTAGGCGGTCAGAAATAACAAAATGAAATCGTAAGCGATAGCAATCCTGTTAGGAAATTGGGCCCCCTAAGCTGACGACATTTTTGGTCCACTTAGCGGATCTCTCCTAGTATCGGCTCTGAAGTATCTCGGGCCGGCAGTGGCACCTGCTTGCATGAGGAAGCAGTGCTGCCGCCAGTCATAGGTAGCCTGCATCGCGCTAACGATGTTGCGGCACTCCCAACATATATACAGAGTGCGACCGACATCTAACTAGGAACACTCAGCCCGGAGGAAGATCTTTCCTTCAGAACTTCCTACAGTACTATGAAGTAAATATACTACTACTCAGCCCGAGTCGTACGACGGAGGTGACGACTTTATTGGTCCACGCAGCCTCCACCCATAGCAGATCTCTCCTAGTAATGGCGCTGAAATGTCTCGGGCAGGCTGCGGGACCTGCTTGCACGTTGCACGAGGAAGCAGTGCTGCGCTCGCCATACATAGGTAGCCTGCATCGCGCTAACGGAATTCCTAGGCTCACACTTATATACAGAGCGCGACCGACATCTATCGAGGATCACTCAGCCCGGAGGAAGATCATTCCTTCAGGCCTTCCTACAGTACTATGAAGTGAGTATACTACTACTCACTCCCAGTCGAACGACGGAGCTGACGACATTATTGGTCCACGCAGCCTCCACCCTTAGCAGATCTCTCCTAGTATCATCGCTGAAATGTCTCGGGCAGGCTGCGGGACCTGCTTGCACGAGGAAGCAGTGCTGCGCGCGCCATACAATAGGTAGCCTGCATCGCACTAACGGAATTCCTAGGCTCACACTTATATACAGAGCGCGACCGACATCTATCAAGGATCACTCAGCCCGGAGGAAGATCTTTCCTTCGAACTTCCTACAGTACTATGAAGTGAGTATACTACTACTCAGCCCGAGTCGTACGACGGAGCTGACGACATTATTGGTCCACGCAGCCTCCACCCTTAGCAGATCTCTCCTAGTATCATCGCTGAAATGTCTCGGGCAGGCAGCGGCACCTGCTTGCACGAGGAAGCAGTGCTGCCACCAGTCATAGGAAGCCTGCATCGCGCTAACGATATTACGGCACCCACATATATACAGAGCGCGATCTATATAGGATCACTTAGCCCGGAGGAAGTTCTTTCCTTGAGAACTTCCTACAGTTCTATGAAGTAAGTATACTACTACTCACCCCGAGTCGTACGACGGAGCTGACGACATTATTGGTCCACGCAGCCTCCACCCTTAGCAGATCTCTCCTCGTATCTGCACTGAAATATCTAGGTCCAGGCGGCTGCGGGCCGGCAGCTGCGCCCGCTTGCACGAGGAAGCAGTGCTGCCGCCAGTCCACTGTCTCGCTCTCCTTCACTGTGCGGAACATTGTCTGGTAGACCTTGAGGACTTCAGGGCACTTGGCGAGCTCTGTCAGATTCATCTGGTACAAGAAAAGGAAGCTGTTATAGTACTAACTTTATTACATTCGAATTCATAATAAATATTCAATAGGGTATTTGACAAGTTTTGGAAAACGCTCTCACGTTATTTACTAATGTTTATAGAGTCCATAAAGAGTGGATATTCATCATTATGTTGTGTATTTCGAAAAAAAAACTAAATCAAAAACTCTTATTTTCAAGTTGCCGCGAAAAACGTATCTCTGGACAATATGGCGTCTCACTGGTGTGTGACGTCACACGACTGTCATTAAAACGTCAAACCACACAATCTAATGTCACTTTAACCGGAAGTTTACTTGCGTGTGACGTCATTTTAGGTTCCGCCAATCCCAAGCGTTTTGGGTCGCGTGACAATAGATAAGAAAACTATTATCTTTTTCGTGGGTTTTTAGTAAAATTATGAATATTTTTTCTGTAAATATAGTGAAAATCCCTGGCAATATTCATTCTAAACACAGATGCTAATAATTGGCACTTTATTTTTAATACTGTCAAATACGCTATTATACAATTTTGTTCGCTAGCTCCTCATATATGGAGTGAACTTTAAAGCCAAATAAAGTGTTACTCACAGGTGGCGTATCGTACAGCATGACGTCAGTCCCCTTCAGCACTAGGAACTTGGGTCTGTATGTCTGCCACGGGGCGCTGGCCGAAACTACGCCTTCGTGAACCCATCCCATGTATTCTATGCGCTCGCCCATTGGTAGAGCGCGGTTCAGTAACTTCATCTACAAACAAACAAAGATAATCATTTAGAAGGAAACAGAGGTAAGGCTAACTCACTATTTTCTTATGCTATTCCCACATCAGCGTGACGAAGCTTCGGATGGCTTTCATCATCATCATCATCATCAGTTTATTAATGTCCCGACTGCTGGAGCACAGGCCTTCTCTAGGGATGGAATAGGGAGATTGGGACGTGGCCCACCACGCGGGCCCATTGTGGATTGGTGGGTGCTAACGACTGCAGATGCAGCCGGGATCAACGGTTTAACGTGCCTTCCGAAGCACGGATGAACTCGAGATAGAAGATTTTCGGTCACCCATCCAATGGCCGATCACTGCGAAAGGTGCTTAACTTCAAAGATCACCCGCGCCCTCGATCTCGTCGAGGGCTTTCTTCAGGTGGCTTTGGTGCAATAAAGTTATGGTTCGAACTTAGAAGTTATTAGCGTGTCAAATTAAACTAAACTATCGCCTAGTATCTATCGCAGACCCGCAGCCGGAATTCAAATTTCGAACGCTAATTTTAGGACATTTAGTACAGATAACGTCAATGAATGCCGGCTGCACGCAAAAAAAAGGGTGACGCCATGTAACAAGTCACGCGTTCCGGGGCGTGTGTGTGTGAAGTCGAGGGATTCCTTTGACCACTTGCCCCTAACCTCTGTCCCCTACCCCTCTGAGCCTCCCCCCCTCCCCCCCCCCCCCTCGTGTAGTACTTCACCCCCGCAGAGCTTAACTCGACCCCATAGAGTTAAAGAGGCGTGCTTGGGCTCTAACGAACTGTAACAAACAGAAGCCTCACAAAACTGCCCAGAGCCAGAACCAGAGAGATGGTGAGGCCCAGAATGTTGTCACAAACGCTATACCTGCAGGTTGGTGAGGCCCAGAATGTTGTCACAAACGCTATACCTGCAGGTTGGTGAGGCCCAGAATGTTGTCACAAATGCTATACCTGCAGGTTGGTGAGGCCCAGAATGTTGTCACAAACGCTATACCTGCAGGTTGGTGAGGCCCAGAATGTTGTCACAAACGCTATACCTGCAGGTTGGTGAGGCCCAGAATGTTGTCACAAACGCTATACCTGCAGGTTGGTGAGGCCCAGAATGTTGTCACAAACGCTATACCTGCAGGTTGGTGAGGCCCAGAATGTTGTCACAAACGCTATACCTGCAGGTTGGTGAGGCCCAGAATGTTGTCACTAACGCTATACCTGCAGGTTGGTGAGGCCCAGAATGTTGTCACAAACGCTATACCTGCAGGTTGGTGAGGCCCAGAATGTTGTCACAAACGCTATACCTGCAGGTTGGTGAGGCCCAGAATGTTGTCACAAACGCTATACCTGCAGGTTGGTGAGGCCCAGAATATAATAAATAATAATAATAATAATCTTTATTTCTTCTTCCACAATCTACAAATTCCATGACAACTTATTATACTTTAATTCTTATATAAAAACAGTAAATAGATTGTGAGAGACTGGTGCCTGAACTAGGCCCCTGGAGAATGTACATTGATCAAATTATAAGGTCATTGATCTTACATATTAAATTGTAGGTATAGGAAGAAAAACATCTTAAATTACAAAAGTTACACGACTACGCTTTAAATAAGAATAAGTACCTACAAGCTTTGATTAATATCAAAGCCTACAAGTAACAACTTGCCTTAATTTTTAACTGTAACAAGTGTGTAAGCATATTTGGTACTTCAAAATTTGAAAGAATGAGAGAGATTTATAAGGTTAGGCTTATTTATCTATGGAAATCCAATAAATTCTCAGTTTCTATGTATGTTTGAGTACGTAAAAATTGAGTAACAAAGACTTTACAATTTCTGTTTGTGTAGTGGACAATGTTTAATTTTGAGTGGAGCAGATTATAGCAGTAAGGGCCCAGAGAATGTTGTCACAAACGCTATACCTGCAGGTTGGTGAGGCCCAGAATGTTGTCGGAAATGCTTTTCAGCCATAAAGAAAGCGCGGCCGGCTCCTCCAGGTGGATCACGCCCGTGCTTTGCTGTCGAGCACCGCGGACCTAGCCAATAAAAAATATAATCAATAACCAACAATGATCATAGCGTTTAGAATCACTAAACATTTTATAAACCTAGCTAGATCATCTAGCAAATCTATACTAATATTATAAAGAGGAAAGGTTTGTACGTAAGTATGTTTATAACGAATTGGCTCAAAAAGTACTGGACCGATTTTAAAAATTCTTTCACCATTCGAATGCTACATTATAACTGATAAATATAGGCTATAGTGTATTTTCAAAAAAGTTAGGGTTCAAATTGGAACAGCAGAGCAATGTTGCTTTCGGTACAACGGGTCCTAAACTACGCAACGACTTTTTTACTTGGAATGGAAGGTTTATAATTATTATGAAAAAAGTCATTGTGTATAATACATGCCTTTGAACAAAAACTATAGTCTACACTACAGCTCTACACCGAAGCAAAGCGAGGGTGGGCCACTAGTAGTTATATGAAATGTTAAGCGATTCTAAACGGTATGATAGGACTACCCATACCAGGATTCCGGTATCAGCCAATACCGGAATCTATCAGTGAGAGTATCAAAAAATAATAGATACATTTTTTTATTTTATTTATACCAAAGCATTACAAACAAGATTTCAAGTAAATAAATAAATAAAGCGCGTCCAAGCTCGGGAGTGGCGGCTCGAGACGTCACTTCTAAGTGAAAATTGTACCAAGACGCGACCTCACGGGACATTTTAAATCAATATATCTCTGTAATGTTCTGATTCTGACTCTGAGGAGCTCGATGGCGCAGGTGGCTAGCGCGTTCGGCTGCGATCGTTAAAGTTAAGCAACTTTCGCAGTGGTCGGTCATTGGATGGGTGACCAAAAATTTACTATCTCGAGCTCCTCCGTGCTTCGGAAGACACGTTAAGCCGTTGGTCCCGGCTGCATTTGCAGTCGTTAGCACCCACCAATCCGCACTGGGCCCGCGTGGTGGGTCATGGCCCAATCTCCCTATTCCATCCATAGGGAAGGCCTGTGCCCCAGCAGTGGGGACATTAATAGGCTGATGATGATGATGATGATGATGATAATGTTCTGATTATGTAAATAAAGAAAAAATACGTGTCAACCATTGAAACACTTAGGAAAAATCAAAACATTTCTATAGGAACTATACAGAAATATAAAATTACCAGTTTTTTGGAGTTTACTCCTTAAGAATCGATTTGCACATATAAGGGGCCCGGTATGAGAAAAATGTGAGGAGTAAAATCTATCGATGAATGACCTCGTTACGTTTTTGGTGCGCATCCTATGTCGCGCAACTTTGACAAACAAAGATGACGGATTGACATTAATAAAAATTTTAAAATCTGAACTGAATTTAGATATTGTTTCTGATAGAGCAATGGGGACAACGAGGTATGGTACAACCATTGATGCGGTATTTTCAAGATTCGTGAATCACGTATCTACGAACGTCCATGTGTCTTATTTTAGTTTCCATAAACCACTTGTCACTGTTATTAATAATGCAGACAATATTGATTTAATTAATATTTAAAAAAATGATAATAGTCTGATAATAATAATTACATAATTTATCAACATTCCTAATGATATATTTATGCACATCAGAAATTGACTATTGTAAAAAGTTTAATGTAAAATATTTCGTCGATTAGTTATAATAAATGTATATGAAATGAATAAATATATATTTATATATGTATATTATTTTCATTAATTTGTTAATTTACCCTTTCATACAGTATCAATCTTTTTTAAGTTAAATAAACTCTTTTTGCGTCTGGTTAGACTATCGAACTCTCAGAATACAGAACAAACCAGAAACCGTCAATGCGCTCAAAAGTGAAACCATACAAACCACGCGGGAACGGTGTGGTTCGTCAAATTGTCATTTAGTCAATGGCCGACGCTCGTACTGTTTACTAGTAATTCCAGCTGTCAGTTTTAAAATAATTATGCCGTCGTGTGTCGTTCCCACTTGCAAAAATGCAATCGAAATGCTACGAAGAAATCAGATGGGATCACCTTTCATCTGTAAGTTGTACATTTCCAATCCATTTTATTAAAATATTAAATTTAATTTACGTAATATAATTGTCAAAGAAAATCACGCGTCCATTTTGTTAGTATTGCCACAGAATAATCGAACATTTTACCCAACTTTTTTATAACTTTTAATTTTATTGATTTAATTACAATTATTATGTGTTTTTTTTATTCAGGGAGCCTTTTGCTAAATAGTATAAACTGCGCGAGTGTTTTAATACCATTTATGTGCGGATAATTCATTCAGATAAAACTAATATAGCCATTAATTACTCAGTTTCAAAAAGATATGCCAAAAAGGTATGTTGAGATTATAACTTTAATATTAAAACATGAATGTAGTCAAATATGTTCGTCACATTACGTTTACTAGAAATATTTTCACTTGTATTAGTTTACTTAATAAATTATGTATGTGCAAACTACAAAATGTATTATTTCATTCTACCCCACCGTATTATCCATGGTATAGCCCTATCATCATACCAATTATTGAGCTGAGTCCAAGATAAGTTTCAGTAACAACTTGTGTAAAGAACTCTAGATGAACATACTTATACATACATATATATTTTTTGTAAATACATACATAATATGCCAAGACCGAAAGAGGAGTAAAAGACCAGACTATGTAGATAAATAAACTGGTTTTCAGAAAAAACGGGCACTTTAATTTTTTTTTCTACTTCAATGAATATAACAAGAAAGGGGTATTATAAAAGTTATCTTTAATTTTAGTTATGATACTCACATCCAGTTGTCAAATTTTGTTCCTATTAAATTAAGTCAAAAGGAATGAATATATTTTACCTATTGAACGTTTGAAAATTACCATTTGACATTACTGTCATATTATACATAAATTTTACCCCAAAAGCGGTAATGTTATGTTGCGCTGGTAACACTACGTGGGTGGGGAGTTGTTTTGGACACAATGCGCTCCGTACAAATAAGACTAAATGCTCCTTCTGGTTTGTTCTGTATTCTGAGATCGAACTTAAAGAGTAAACTCCAGTCGTGCGTCGGAGCTGACACACACAATTTTTTTTATTACATTCTTTGATATAGTGTTAATATATAATTTTTAACTTACCTCAAAAGCGCCAGGTCTTAATTTGTCGGTGCCAAAAACGTATCGCGTCACGTAACCCATCATTAGTGGAACTGAAATATTATTAAAACAAAAATTATTAAATAACATGAACAATTATTTTTTTTACCGTTATTTTTATTAATTATTCAACTGCTAGATATTTAAATTGAATTCCACGCGGATCAGGTAGCAGACGGGACGTTAAGCATGAAACTATAAACGGATCCGTCCGTCTGTGGAATAGGGTATTTGACAAGTTTTAGAAAACGATCTCACGTTATTGACGAATGTTAATGGAGTCCGTAAAAAGTGGTCATCATTCTGTTGTGTATTTCAGTAAAAATAACCAGATCAAAAACACCATTTTCAAATTGCCGCGAAAACGTTTCTCTAGACAATATGGCGTCTTACTAGTGTGTAACGTCACACGACTACTATTAAAACGTCAAACAATACAATATAATGTCACTTCAACCGGAAGTTTACTTGCGTGTAGTGTAGATAAGAAAACTATTATCTTTTTCGTGGGTTTTTAGTAAAATTGTGAATATTTTCTTTGTAAAAATAGTAAAAACCCCTGCCAATATACATTCTAAACACAGATGCTATCATTTGACACTTAATTTTTTATTCTGTCAATTACCCTATTCGCTGTCAACAGGTCTTAGAAATTCTAGTTCTGTCTCGGTGTTAAAAAAAGCCTAAAGGAACATTATCTATCTTGTTGCGTTTAACCATGCCCTTATTCTTTGCATTGTTTCTTTTCTCCTCTTGTGGTTCATCACATGTGGTTCGTCACGGCCCAATCTCCCTATTCGATCCATAGGGAAGGCCTGTGCCCCAGCAGTGGGGACATTAATAGACTTGTGGCGGCGACATCTATATACCCCACATATAACTAACACGGAGGAAATAAACACTCGCCTCCTCCAGAGATGGCGTTACCGGCGCTGCGTTCACAACGTGAGGAAGCCTGCATCGCGCAAGTGAAATTAGGCAGCCAACAGTTCATATATACGATGCCCGACCAACATCAGTCGGGCCGCGGCCCCCGAGCTACCATCACCCAGCTCGGAGGAAGATCTTCCCCTTTGGCCTTCCTACAGACTGATGAAGATGATGATAGGCAGACAGTTGCCTAACTCACCTGTAGCGATGCACGACTCCGAATGATTTAACCTTTCGACTAATTCGCAACTACTAATTTGGCTATTCGAAAGGCAAATCAGTCACATTCAATGACAACTAATGTCATTATTCAAATCATTATCATCATCAGCCTATTAATGTCCCCACTGCTGGGGCACAGGCCTTCCCTATGTATGGAATAGGGAGATTGGGCCATGACCCACCACGCAGGCCCAGTCCGGATTGGTGGGGGTGCTAACGACTGCAGATGCAACCGGGACCGACGTCTTAACGTGCCTTCCGAAGCACGGAGGAGCTCGAGATAATAAATTTTTGGTCACCCATACAATGACCGACCACTACGAAAGTTGCTTAACTTCAACGATTGCAGCTGGACGCGCTAACCAGTTGCGCCATCGAGCCCCTCATTATTCCAATAACGACTACTAATTTATAATACTAATGTCAAATTTACAAGAGCGCAACGAATAAGGTTAGGTTATCCATAGTTCGTTCATCATTTGCCTTAGCTCAGTTAGTTTCCGTATGTTCGCACTTGGCACCTGCTACGATAGTCTTGTATATGTTATTAATTTTTTTCAGTGAAAATTATATTTACCAGTGAATCTGTTTATTGTTACTTGATTTATATTTATTTTTAATATAAAGAGTTCATATAACAATCTAATCATTAAAAAACAATAGGGATGATGACTATTTTTTTTTCTTCGTTTATCAGGTAGATTATCAAAAAATAATGGACACGTATTTATTCTTTGGGCAATCAACCAAAAAATGACAAAGTTATAGATAGCGCTTCAAAGTTTGGGAGTAGGGGCTCGTGACGTCACCTTTGAGTACACTTAGAAGTGAAAATTCACTCAAAAGTGACGTCACGAGCCCCTACTCCCAAACTTTGACGCGCTATAACTTTGTCATTTTTTGGTTGATTGCCCAAAAAAAAAATACGTGTCCATTATTTTTCAATCATCTAATTGACGGACTAAATAGAATTTCGTTTACTTGTACCCCGTCATCACCCCTATTGAGAGTAGTACCCTATTAACTGTGCTTATTTCTTTCACTCGACGAGTTCGCCCGACCAAGCCCGAGTCGAGCCGGTTTATTCGTCATCATCACATACGTCAATCGAGAGCCGGTTAGTCACCGCTCGATACCTTCGACTCCAGTCGAATGATATAAATCGCAGTCGACTCGGTCGAATGATTAGTATCTCTTATCTATTAGACAAGTCCGTCCGTCCGTCCGTCTGTCTGTAGTGCTGTTTCAGCGGCCAAACCGTAAGAGATAGATAAAGAGAATATTTAAGTTATAAGTTAAGAATAGTCTGATAAGACTACAAACCGGATTTGAGTAACGTAGCACTTCCGGTTTTCGAGAAATCACGTGATTTCTATTTCAAACGAAACCACACGAAATCTCCGAAGTTCTCAATTAATAAAATACATTTTTTTTAAAGAAAATATAACTAGAAAAAATTCCACGCGGACCAGGCAGCAAACGGGACTCGAACCCGCACCCTTCGCAATCCGGGCGAATGCACTGACCAATTATGCTACCGCGGCCCTCACGGACCGCGTCGAAATTCTGTCTAGCTATTCTTAAGCTGCAAGGCAGCGCCATCTCTTCGCATTATAGGTAAACCCACAATGTCAAATGAATACTTTTACAAGTATTAAACATTTGAAAGAAGAAATAGCAATTATAGTTATAATTTTTATTATTTTTAAAGCATGTAACTGCTTGATGTTTAAATCTAAAGAAAATATAACTAGAAAAAATTCCACGCGGACCAGGCAGCAGACGGGACTCGAACCCGCACCCTTCGCAATCCGAATTTTTTCTAGTTATATTTTCTTTAGATTTAAACATCAAGCAGTTACATGCTTTAAAAATAATAAAAATTATAACTACATTTTTTTTTTTTGTAATTGGTGTACATTTGGCTCACTGGTTTGCTAGTTAGTACTATTCGAAGTCGCGCATCGCTACTCACCTGAGACTACGTCTTGCCACGTGGGTTGCGCAGGAGGTCGATCTGAGGCGACAGAGGGAGGTCTCGAGCCGCGTATGGAGCCCATAGCGCTGCCCGGCCTGCTGCTATCTTCATCCCACGACGTCTGAAATCAAATGGAAATACAGTGTAAACTCCATCTAAATGATCGTAATGCATGGACATAGTGTTTCTTGTAATTTCTTATTTGATGGGTATGAGTCAGTTTTGTAACAGTAGTATGGTACCTATCTAATGCCGCTTCCTATATATACTAAATATAAAATTTGTTGTAACTATATATCTATACCCTAAATAATGTAATGGAAGGTGACTTCAGAAGTATGTCTGAAGTCATTTTTCAACTTGACGACTCTGTATATATCAATACAGGGAGAAAAAAGCAGCCCTTGCTGAGTTTCTTGCCGGTTCTTCTCAGTACAAGGTCTCCCGCCGTAGTTTTGCGAACCGATGGCGTAGCTTCTTGACTTTCACAAGTGCTTGTAACAGCCTAGACTGAATAAATGACTTTTCATTTCATTTCATTTCATTTCATTTCATTTCATCTAACGTCAGGGGCTGTTCAAGTATTACGTAAGCACTAGAGCGGGGCAGGGGGGTCTTTGCTGTGCTTATTTTTGATGACATGGGGGGTGGGGGGTCGAGATGGTGATAACGTCAGCATCATCGATTAAGCCCTTTTAAGTACTGCTGCTCATGAAGCTCATGAAAGCTCATGAATCAATAAAAAGACAGAATACATTAAAGGAAAAATGCATATAGGTACCGATGTTTACGTAAGGATGGGGGAAGGGGTAAGAGCTTTGCTTACTTTTGCTGACGAGGGGGAGGAGGGGGTAAATAATTGTACGAAATCTGCTTACGTAATACTTGAACGGCCCCTCACTCGATTTAACGACAAACTCCCTAAAGCCTTAGATTAAAACGAAAAGGGTAGATACGATACGCTCTTACTAGCATCAAATAAAATATGATCCGACCCAACTACATAGGCAACTCTCGCCACGCACACGTCTGTATATAAACATCAATCGAGCGAGCGAGACAGAACTATACGCTTCAACGCAGCGCGAGTCCGCGTCTTTTTGCAGCCGACTGCGTTTTATTTCTCTCCCTACAAACGGTTGAATTGAATTGTCTTTTTCTTGATATAAAAATTGCTAGTAGGTAAATAACATTCATGACAAACCGTGATTTTTGACAAAAAAAATGTTTTTATATAATTACGAATGAAAAGTGTTGCCATGGCATTTATCTTGAACTCTTTGTGTTTATTACACAGAATATACGCAATATTGTTTTATTGCGGGCACATGCATCGTCTTTGGATGTCCAATAGTCACTAAAGCGAATTGTGGTCATGCACCACAATTTAAGCGGATCACTTTTGAGCCGCGAGTGCCGTATCTTCTCATTTTGTTTTAATCTAAAGCTCGCAACCATGAGCGAAAAATCTCACTCCATGCATATTTTTCAAAAAACCTCATTTCGAGTACATACCTACCAAATTATTTAAATAGTAAAAAGTGACAGACAAGCCAAGTCACAGATTAACCACGGAATAACATAACACAGCAAATGATACTGGGTCACATATTTATATTTACTTTTAGTTTCCTGTTAATTTTTACACTTGAGCAATATGTATGTATTTATCCAATTATAAATCTATTCGTTTTCTTCATTAAATTAGTATACCGAAACACCGTGCACCATACAGGCCCTGTCGGAATACCAGCGTTGTCGTGACACGTTTAGCTGTTTTTGAAGTTATACTTCTTTAGGCACGTTATGAAAAAATGATGAGAGTGAAATTTTAAGATGCGCGCGCATCACTGTAACACAAAATTTTAACAGCATGAAGTTGGTTGCTTTAGCGACCAACTTCATGCGTTACTTTTGTGTTTACCGCACATTAAGAAAATCTACCAACAAAATAGAAATAGAATCTCTATTTAGTGGGTGCTAACGACTGCATTGTGAAGGCCTACCAAAAGTATTTATTAATCTGGAACAACGGAACCAAAGCGCGATTCAGGAGACTACAGCGCCATCTCTTGACCATTGGTGTAGTAGAACCAAAAACCACATCTTTATTTTTTGTAATAAAGTAACAGTTATAGGTATTCATATTTATAATATTTATCCACATGTTTCTAGTTTGTATATTCGGAATACGTGTTTGAGTTTCATACAAGTGCAAATCACATATGTTCTAATAAATTATATTCAGTAGCGATTTTAATTGAATATTTTGATTATTTATTTATTTTTTCAAATTAAAACTGAACTTTATTGACTGTGTCCTTTTCCAGACTTTTTATTAATTTATTGTTATTAATTATTTGCATGCAATTAAAAACTAATTTTAAACGATGCCAAAGAAGGATAACTTCTCACGCGCCTACATAAGTACACGCACCCATTTTTTTTTATAGAAAGGTTTGATAAATGACTTCACCCCATCTGATGTTAAGTGAAGGTGAAGTCCAGAGTGAAGATAGCTGATACAGCAGTTCTACCTGCCACACCAGCCATCCTCACCCTGCCGGCCTGCATGTTGCTTCTTTATGCCTCTTTAAGGATCCCAGGTTGTAAGAGGGAGGGAAGATAAGTTACATGTCACGGCAGCATTATGCTGAGACAGGGTCCTGATTGACCACAGATTGACCAATATTATAACTAGTTAGGTTAGTCAATGTTTGTGATGCTGACTTGCAATATTAATCCTTTTATAATAAGTCCTAAGGTGACACAGTATTGTTATTTTACCTCATCATTAACCAAAAATCATGTTATAATCTAAAGAGCAGGCAGGCAGCAGACGGGACTCGAACCCGCACCCTTCGCTATCCGGACGAATGCACTGACCAATTATGCTACCGCGGCCCTGACGGCCGCGCCGAAATTTTTCTGGGCATTCTTAAGCTGCAAGGCAGCGCCATTCCTTCGCATTGTAGGCAACCCACAATGCCTTCGGGTTGCGTACAATACGAATATAATGGGTTCGAGTCCCGTCTACCGCCTGGTCCGCGTGGAATTTTTTCTAGTTATATTTTCTTTACATTTAAACATCATGGTTAAAAAATAAAAATTATAACTTAAAATCATGTGTTAAATTACTTCATTTTCAGCCTGCGTCGTTAGAATCATGATTTGGACTAATAACTTAAATTCAGTAGTGATTTTAATTGAATATTTTGAATATTTATTTAATTTTTCAAATTAAAACTGAACTTAATTGACTGTGTTAACTATCCTTTTGCCAGTCCTTTTATTATTTTATTGTAATTATTATTTATTTGCATGCAATTAAAAACTAATTTTAAACGATGCCAAAGAAGGATAACTTCTCACGCGCCTACATAAGTACACGCACCCATTTTCTTTTATTGAATTTTTAACCACGTATAAGTTGTATCATACTGTAAATTACCTGCCAACCACCGTTGGTATGCTCGACGCTTTTCTCCGAGTTACAATTAGCATCGACCGGCTTGTTGTGAAGGGAGGGGTGGTCATCGCCCGTACTGCTGTCCGTATCGGATGCCCCGTCCGCTGTTAGATTAATTAACAATAAATAAATTAATAATTATCATAATTAATAGCTCCGATTACTGAACAAAATGCAGATGGAACTCAGGGAACACGGAAGTGAGGGCACCAAAACAAATACGAAGACAAAAGTGAAGACTTTTTTGTCTCTGTGAACAGTTTTGACAATGTTTGAACAAGGCGACACAGTTTTGATAAAAACTTAACGGTCTAAGATCCGAACCTACATCGACCTTAACCGTGCAGATAATAGAAACATATTTTATCATGAATTTAGTATATTAGAAAATATATGAAAAATGGGTAGGGATGCAACATTGTGCTGAGAAACATCGATATTTTTGAACATCGATGTTTTTCGTGCAAACATCGATGTTTAAAAATATCGTTGATAAGAGCGATATATCAATGATTTTGCCGCTGTTTTTTTTTTAATTTTTAATAGGATGCTTCATTGAAACATTTGACAATACCGCTCTATTTGGTATAAGTATGCTCGATGCTTAAAGGTTAATAAAAATAAGAATTACATGATGGTAAATTAAATTATAAGAAAATGATTCTCATCATTCAATTAGGCAAATAAACAAATTAAAATGAACTGTCAGTTCACAAGCTGCTTTAATCAACAAGCTATTCGTTTTGTCATTTTTTACACCTCAAAATTATAGACTCAGTTTTCACGTACCCGCCAACTAAAACCTAAAAAAAAAAACTATCAAAATCCAACTAATTTATAAATTAATTAAACAAGTAAATTACTCAACCAATCAAGAAATCTAAAATGTGTATAGGTATGTAATCTAAGAATCAAATTATATTTAATCAAATTCATCTACGCTTTACGTGTCAGCACAACAATGCAATGCGAGCGAACGTCACAGTGATTCCGATAATCCGAACAGACAAGAACGATGTCGATGTTTGCAAATGTAGTGAACGATGTATCGACGATGTTAACATCGATGTTTATGACCGATACCCCGATGTTTTACAGACATCGATGTATCGTTTGCATCCCTAAAAATGGGTTGCCTAAAAAAATCCTGGACAGACTATTTTTAATTTGTTGAAGCATCAAGATAATATGAAAATATTGTCTTAAAAACAGTATAAAATGTGCAATCCTTGGGTTGTCTGGGTTTTTTACCTGGGTGAACTACTGGGTTGCCAGGTATAAACAAGTATGTCGATGCCAGTTACGTTACCAACGGCTGCACATTCTATAGGTACGTTTTATACTTTAAGTCAGGACAACATTTTCTTATTATCTTGGTGTAGCAACATATTTTTTTCTTAAATAATATTTTAAAAAATAATTAAAAATAGCCTGTCCAGGATTATTTGGGCAACCCATTTTTAATATATTTTCTAAAATACTAAAGTCATGATAAAATATGTTTCATTCTATTATCAGCTAATCTATTAGACAAGTCCGTCCGTCTGTGGTGCTGTTTCAGCGACCAAACCGTAAGAGATAGATAAAGAGAATATTTAAGTTATAAGTTAAGAATAGTCTGATAAGACTACAAACCGGATTTGAGTAACGTAGCACTTCCGGTTTTCGAGAAATCACGAATTTCAAACGAAACCACACAAAATCTCCGAAGTTCTCAATTAATTAAATACATTTTTTTTTTAAATCAGGTTTTGGTTAACATTTGGTTCACTGGTTTGCTAGTCAGCTATTAAATGGATACACCACGTGTGCTCAAAGTGTGCCACAATCATGAAGTGCTTGAACATTCTGGTTCACAATCACTAGCACTTTTTGGTTCACAATCACCCGCGGACCGTTGAAAAGTCAACATGCCGCAGAGCTCCGTGAAAAAATGCGTAAAAAAATACTTATAGTACGTAAACTGTCGTTATTGAAGTTAAATTGCTTTAGGAGCGTTATGAAAAGGTGATGAGTTAAATTTTAAGATGCGCACGCATCACTGTAACACAAAAGTAACACCATGAAGTTGGCCGCTAAACCGCACAGTATAATGCGATTCAAATAAGAATAGGACGTCAATGACCTGCATCTGTCAAATGTCGCTTGAAAAGTACCGTTAGCAAAAAAAATCTTAGAACCCTTTTTTAGCACTCCGCTAATTCTAGAATAAAAACCCCATATTTGTAAACAAATAATAACAAATATTGGTTGATATTTTTTTTCATTTATTGAGCTTTGACTATGAATTGTTGATAACCTAAACCGTCAACCAAATGTCACTTTAAGTTGCGTTCAGAAACTCAATTTAAAATTTTCGTTTACATAAAGGATGCATGTTCGTATGTGACCTAGTAATAGTGCATGATTATTCATAACTACTCCGGCGGTAATGCAGAGATGAGCGGAATTGAAGAGCTAGATTCTGATTTATGTTTTTTCTCACACAGTCTTAATAAATAAATGTTATTAAAAATTTGTTGTTTTTTTTCTCAATCTTAGTAAATATTTTAATAAAAACATCTGATGTTTTTTATCACTTAATCTTAGTTAGAAGTTTTATTAAATAAAATCTGATTTTTGCTCACTCTACCTATTTGGTTTGAATTGACAAATATGACGTCAAAATATGGCGCCCAGTCGGTCCTATTCTTAGTTGAATCGCATTATAAGTCTCGAAAAAAAGCTACCAACAAAATAGAAATAGAATCTCTATTAGTCGCGCATGTTGGCACGCTCGTCGCCTCTGATCACTGTTTTCATTTTTATAATATTCATCCACATGTTTCTATATTCACAATACATCTTTTAGTTTCATACATGTGCGAATTGTATTCAGTAGTGACTTAAATTGAATACTTTGATTATTTATTTAATTTTTCAAATTACAACTGAACTTTATTGACTGTATTGACTATCATTTTCCAATCCATTTATTATTCTAATGTAATTAATTATTTGCATGCAATTAAAAACTAATTATTAACGATGCCAAACCAATTATTGTACACGCACCCATTTTTTTTTGGATAGGTACTAATCAATGTTTATTAATTTAACGCTATTAATTATAGAAAATATTTGTGATATTCAAATGCATGGTCGGTAATATAGCCGTCTCTTTTCCTCGCGGTCCGTCCCTACTGTATTGCTAACAGCGCATTCAGAATGGCGCGTAGAGGCAAAGAAATAAAGTCTATCTATATTCTTCCGCGTATAGCAATGAATCTTAAAATTTTACGAGCTTGCATTTCGAATTTTACGAGCTCGAATTTCGAGCTTTACGGCATCTTGACTTTTCAACGGTCCGCGCGTGACTGTGAACCAAGAAGTGCTTCAGTTGTGTTCCAGCACTTCTTGATTGGGAAACATTTTGAACACTCGTGGTGTGTCTAGGGTATTTAACATAGTTGAATGGTGTTCGTAATTAGTGTCCGACCGAAAGTTCGGTTTCGGTTTCGGCCGAGTTTCGGCCAAAAATTAAGTTTCGGCGGCAGTTTCGGTTTCGGACAAAAATGGCCGAAACTTTTGCCGAAACCGAAACTGGTTTTGGAAGTTGTTCCTCGCACAGCAGTCAATATCTTATATTGAGAGATAAAAGAGATTGATGATTCTTCTAAGTACAAATACAAACCAAAGTAATTATTAATAAGATTTCAAAATACCAATTGGCATTTAATGAAACAGTAACAATTTGTGAATTGATAACTGATACAAATTGTGCTATGAGAACTTACTTTGAAAAAATAATAAAAATATTATTAATATTTTTTTTTATATTATATTTAATAAATGATTACCTACAACAAAATTAATATACTGTGTTTCAATTTCATGTCCTAATTAATGCTGAATAATGGGTAAAATGCACCAAACTTCAGTATTTTAAGGAATTTTAATCGTGACCACGTGAGTTTCGGTTTCGGCCGAAATGGAAGCCACGGCCGAATATTCGGTTTCGATTTCGGCCGGAAAACCAGTTTCGGTCGGACTCTATTCGTAATATTACCTTGTTTCTGCAGGAAGGGCGTGGCTGCCCTGTAATGTTTGACAGTAAGCACGACTATATCGCCGGCATTGCGGAGGATGTTGACGGCGTCGTCGTGCTTGCACGCCGTTATGTATTCCCCGTTGACTGCAACCAATTATTCAGAAATCAATATAGTTATGATTTTATTTATTTTTTAAGCATTTAACTGCTAGATGTTTAAATCTAAAGAAAAGTTTACTAGAAAAAAATCCATTCGGACCAGGCAGCGGACGGGACTCGACCCCGCATCCTTCGCTATCCGGGCGAATGCAATGACCATTATGCTACCACGGCCCTATTAGCCGCGTCGAAATTTTCCTAGCCTTAAGCTGCAAGGCAGCGCCATCTCTTCGCATTGTAGGTAACCCACAATGTCAAATGAATACTTTTTCAAGTATTAAACATTTGAAAGAAGAAATAGCAATTATAGTTATGATTTTATTTATTTTATTAAGCATTTAACTGCTAGATGATGCAAGGCAGCACATTTTTTTCTAGTAAACTTTTCTTTAGATTTAAACATCTAGCAGTTAAATGCTTAAAAAATAAATAAAATCATAACTATAATTGCTATTTCTTCTTTGAAATGTTTAATACTTGAAAAAGTATTCATTTGACATTGTGGGTTACCTACAATGCGAAGAGATGGCACTGCCTTGCAGCTTAAGGCTAGGAAAATTTCGACGCGGCTTATAGGGCCGTGGTAGCATAATGGTCAGTGCATTCGCCCGGATAGCGAAGGATGCGGGTTCGAGTCCCGTCCGCTGCCTGGTCCCCGTAGATTTTTTTTCTATTAAACTTTTCTTTAGATTTAATCAATATAGTGTCACAAACGCTCTCGAAACGGAACCGCGAATGTGCTAGAGATCGAATTTGCCAGAGCACCGCGGGTCGCGATAGAGGTCGAGTAATGCGGCTCATTCTAAAATGAGCCTTATGCAGTGTGACGTAAGGGAGAAAGTGCAACGACATCTGCACTTGTTTACAAGTTATGCGTGTTACCTGCGTAGGTATAAGTAGGTACTTCGTACTCGCGGGTGCTAGGTAATTCTCAATTTAACAGGTACTTTCTAGAATGCGTCGATCGGCGTATATAAGTGCGATTGGCGCCGCGCAGAGACAGTTGAGTTTCAACAGCGATTTCGGAGCGAATCCAAATGCGATCAAAGTGCAACAAAATTATTCCAGTGCGATAGTTTAGTGACTTGTATAGTGAAATACAGTGTTTAGTGAGTGTTTTGTAATTAACATTGTGTGTTAATTGTGTGAACTGTGTGGTGAATAAAGAACTGTCAAGCGTGAACTGGCATATAATTTCAAACCCCATCACGACACGTAACAATATCTTTATACAAATTGGATGTATATTACAACTCTTTTGAATCGTCCAAAAAATTTTTTTCCCTACCACTCGTTATTGGACCCATTTTTTAGCTGCTGAGAAACAGGAGACAAAAAAAACTCCACAACATTAAAAGTTTAATGTAACAACATTAACCAATCATTATGCTGTTACAACGTCAATACAATCATGATTTATTTCATATAGAAAACCTGTTGGATTGATTGGAACAGTTCAAACCAAAGCATTTTTGTCTATAATATAATCAGACACTTCGTAATAAGCTTTATTGTTTCGTTGCTACTTAAAATATTCTAGTACTTGAATAAATCGGCCAAGTGTCATCGTACGATCCATACCTCTATAACATCTTAAGAGTTCTATAACTTTGCAATAGGCTAGTTAACTCATGTGGAATTGTATTAAATAAATGTTTATTTCTTAAAATATTTGGTCGAAGGAAACTAAATATATCGATTTCACTTCATAAAAGCAGAAGATTGCTGTAGAAATTTAATTTTAAAAAATATTTTTAGTCTATATTTTTTAAACACTAAAAACGCTGTTCGCCACATCCGCCATGATTGTGACGTCTTTTGTAGTAAACAACTAAATGTCATTCGTGTGTTACTGTGGGTGGATTCTTCCGTCTGAGTAAATTTATCTTAAAATACTTTTCACTTTCGAAAAGTTTCCGTTTACTGTTTTTTTTAACAAAACTAATTATAGATGCCGGCTTTGTGAAAGCAGAAAGCACAAATCTGCCAAGAATTGACGCATTGATGGTTGGTGAATTTTTTGCACTAAACCCCGATTTCTGGTCTGCGGAGCAGAGAAATGACAAGACATCTATGTAAGTACAGTGCATTAGTATTACAATGTAGTAATAAACATAAAACTGATACAACATATGAATAAGTGTAATAAAGTTACGTAGGTAATTTCTTTCGGCACTTTAATCCACAACTTTCCTGGAGTCTTCAAGGATGTGTTTTTATATTCTCGTACAATACAATAATGATAATTACTTTATTTTTCGTGGTATTTAGTAGAAATCATGTTTTTTTTTTATTATAAACTCAGATAAGTTATTTTCTACGTGCTTACGAGTTTTTGTTTACTACAGTTGACGTCATAGCATAGACAATCTATAGGCTAAAATGGCCGACAGCGTTTTTGTATGTCCACGAAAAGTCTATTTTAAAATTGAAGATTTGTAGCTTTCTAGGTCTTAAAAAATACATACATTTTTTTTCGGTCTAATATAACATTTATTAACCATTTCAAACCTTTTTCCAAAACTACTACTAGCCTATTATAGAAGTTTCGGGAAAACGCAAATCTCCGCAGAGTTGTAAGTATGTAAGAAACAAATAATTTTTGTTATTTGCCACTATAACATAGTGGCAATTTTAATACAAATTCTGTGCGGAAAGGATTTTGATCAATTCTACCCCGAAGCGAAGCGAGGGCGGGCCATTAGTCAACAAATAAAAATGTAAAAACTTGATGAACGTGATAATTATTCGATGAAGGCCCTAAACAATGTTGTATGCTTTAATTCATTGACACGAGAGCTTACACATCGCCCTAACTAAGCGGTTAAATCTTATTACGCCGCGTAATCAGTTTGCGCGATCGAGTGGTTGACATGGTGCATTCCTAACCATTCGCTTCATTGACCTGGATGGAAGCCAGACCAGTAGGCCTATTCGCTAACTGCTTTTGACAGATGGAAGTGATAATCACCGAGATATTTAGTGGTCCACTACAGCTTTATTATAACGCCACTAAGATACTTGTTCTGAAAAGCATATGAAATTTTCTCTTTAGTTACACATTGTTTAGGCGTTTAAGCAGTTGGGGCTAATCCTACGACTAGGAAATAAATATCTCCAACACACACCAATTAGCCTAGTCCCAAAGTAAGCACTGTAAGGCTTGTGTTATGGGATACTAGGGTAACGGATAGAATACATATACAGTACATATATAAGTATATTTATATAGAAATTTATATTAAACATCCATGACTGGAGTACAAATGCTCATGTTCATCACAGAAACATCTGCCCCCACCGGGATTCGAACCCGGGACCTCTCGAGTCGGCGACACCATGAAACCCGGCGTACAAACCACTCGGCCACGGAGGTCGTCAAAGGAAAGCCTTTCGCTAGGGGCAGTACTCTTAAGATACTTTATAACGGCTACGTTCGGAGTATATAGGAGTTTGGTAGCATGGTCTGGAGTCCTCAGTATGCCGTTCACAAGGATAGAATAGAACGTGTACAACGCAAATTCATAAAATCATTAGATTATCGTGTCGGATTTTATCATAATGATTATGAAGAGAGTGCAAAAAGACATGAAGTGCAGTCATTGGTCTGTAGACGCCAGTATTTGGATGCCATGTTTCTGTACAAGATAATTAACAATCACATTGGTGCCAATTCTGGCGTGATTCTCTAAACTTAAAACTAAATTTAACATCAGTCTCTCCTTTTCATTCTGTATAGAGAATGACAAGGATATACTGCTGTCAAATTTAAGTTTAGGATTAGAGAATTATGCTAGAATCGACACCATTGACTCAGCTCAACTTGTGCAGAGTATTGTGCTCAAGTGCTCAAAGTTCCTCGTTTCTCCTCACGTTCAAAGGATACCTTTTATGTTTCGAGTTACCATACCAACTAAGCTAGAGAAACCTTTTTTAGACGGACATGTAATTTTTACAATAAGTACTTGAATGAAGCAGATATTTTCAGTGAATCACTTTACAATTTCAAAAGGAAAGTTAGCGAATTATTGTTTAACTAGTATAACATGTGCGGCGGCGATGTATATAATCTGTTTAAAGATATCCGTCACTTTAATGCCGCTTGAATATAATCTTAATATATATAAATCTCGTGTCACAATGTTTGTCCTCAATGGACTCCTAAACCACTGAACCGATTATAATAAAATTCGCACACCATGTGCAGTTCGATCCAACTTTAGAGATAGGATAGTTTAAATCTCAAATTATAGTCGCAATTTTAATTTATTGCAAATTATTACTTTTGGGCGGTACGAAGTTCGCCGAGTCAGCTAGTAATTTTATATGAATTAATGGTACTTTAGGTCTATTTGTAAACATAAATTGTAAAATTGATTGTATAAGACTGTTTGTTACCTGAATTAAATAAATTGTGATTGTCAAAAAAGCCAGCAAATACGCCGGCTTATCAATGCCTGTTGGAAAACTTGGGGGCCATTCGCCTAACGGAAATGCTTTGGAAAAAGTTAACGCTTACGATTTCATTTTGTTATTTCTAGCCGCCTGAGGTTTTCAAATGCCTCGCGCTCTTTTTTTTCTTTTGCATTGGTAATAACAATATTAAAAAAAAATAGCGTGAGGTATTTGAAAACCTTCGGCGGTCAGAAATAACAAAATAAAATCGAAAGTTTTAGCGTTTTCCAAAGCATTTCTCTTAGGCCCCCTGAAGTAATACAGTAGGTATCATTTTGAATTTCAGTTTTTTAAAGTATGCTGAATCTTTAACGCGATTTGTGTCTCGGGTGCAGCAATTCGGTGTGCGGCTTTAGCTAACAAAATTTATAAAATAGCCATTCCGCAAATTGTAGCGGCCCAATGTACGTTTTATTACATACCTTACCATACTCAAAACTCACGGACTGCAGGCAAGCCAGGGAAGCCGTTCCTAAGGTAAACCTGCAACTAACACGTAAGTTAATCAGACTACCTAGACAAGCCCTGAAACAAATCGTGGGTATACTCACGGGTCACGGCTACTTTAACAAACACCTTTGTAACATAGGTATTTCTGACAGCCCTCTGTGCAGAGCCTGCCTGGAGGCGGATGAGACGAGCGCCCATGTCCTACTGGAGTGCAGGGGCGTTGCAAGACAAAGGACTTCTCTAATGGGAAGCCCGAAGACAATAGTAGAGGCCTGCAGCAACATTCGGGGACTGCTGAGCTTTCTGGAGGAGCTGGGATGGCAGGACTGATGCCAATCCCCCACGCAAAATAGGCACTAGGTGTCGAGTTGCGGAAACAGCCCGCCGTACTACTAAGACTAAGACTAAGACTACATACCTTTGATGACAGCGTCCCCAACAAACAGCTGCCCCGTCTGGTCAGCCGCTTGGTCTTTGTATATTTTGGATATGAGGATGGGCAGCTTGTGCTCAGCTCCTCCCTTAATGCTAAGTCCGAGCCCTCCCACTTTCTGCCGCGTGATTTGAACCATGCGTTCCTAAAAGATAATGATGAATCTAGTATAAATTTCACAGCTTGTACACCAGGCGCTTAATATAAAATTAATTTCATCATCAGCCTATTAATGTTCCCACTGCTGGGGCACAGGCCTTCCCTATGGATGGAATAGGGAGATTGGGCCATGACCCACCACGCGGGCCCAGTGCGGATTGGTGGGTGCTAACGACTACAGATGCAGCCGGGACCAACGGCTTAACGTGCCTTCCGAAGCACGGAGGAGCTCGAGATAGTAATTTCTGGTCACCCATCCAATGACCGACCACTGCGAAAGTTGCTTAAGTTCAACGATCGCAGCCGAACGCGCTAACCACTTGCGCCATCGAACTCCACAAAAAAAAATGCTTACAGAAAATATTACTAGAAACAATTCTATTGGACCTACTTCTGTTTAAAGCTAGGAGAGGAAATGATTGTTATGACGAAGTAAATTGTGCTCTCTCTGAAGTCCTTCACTGGTTTACGGTAAATAATTTAAAACTAAACTCTAGCAAAACAAAATGTGTTAAGTTTACTTTACCTAATGTGAGGCAGGTTAATACTAGTTTAAAAATAAATGACCAGCCTGTAGAGTTAGTGCATTCTACAAAGTTTCTGGGTATTACTTTAGACTCGCTTCTGCAATGGGATCCTCATATTGATGCCTTATCAAGTAGACTGAGCTCTGCGGCCTTCGCTGTTAAAAAAATAAGACTCCTAACTGATGTGGAAACGGCAAGAATGGTTTACTTTGGTTACTTTCATAGCGTTATGTCATATGGCCTTTTGTTGTGGGGCTCAGCTGCTAATATAGAAAGTATTTTCGTACTGCAAAAGAGAGCTGTTCGCGCCATATATAATTTAAAGGCAAGAGAATCTCTTAGAGAAAAATTTAAAGAAATTAATATTTTAACACTGGCATCGCAATACATCTATGAAAATATAATATATGTAAGAAGAAACTATGACGCATTTGCAAAAAAAAGTCAAACCCATAACTTTAACACGAGATTTAAGAACAAGCTTGCCGTTCCATGTTTCAGACTCCAAAAATCAAGAGGTTCATTTCTGGGATGTAGTATTGCATTGTTTAACAAAGTTCCCCAAGATCTGATTGAGCTTCCACTAACCAAATTTAAATCTCAGATTAAGAATACTCTTATGAATAAGGGCTATTATAAAGTTAATGATTATCTAAATGATCGTAATGCATGGACATAGTGTTTCTTGTAATTTCTTATTTGATGGGTATGAGTCAGTTTTGTAACAGTAGTATGGTACCTATCTAATGCCGCTTCCTATATATACTAAATATAAAATTTGTTGTAACTATATATATCTATACCCTAAATAATGTAATGGAAGGTGACTTCAGAAGTATGTCTGAAGTCATTTTTCAACTTGACGACTCTGTATATATCAATACAGGGAGAAAAAAGCAGCCCTTGCTGAGTTTCTTGCCGGTTCTTCTCAGTACAAGGTCTCGAACTTGTACTGAGAAGAACCGGCTCGAACTCGGTCTTTTGCGAACCGATGGCGTAGCTTCTTGACTTTCACAAGTGCTTGTAACAGCCTAGACTGAATAAATGACTTTTCATTTCATTTCATTTCACTACAGGCTAGATTTTGAACGAGTGCCTTTCGTTATAAAAGCTTATGCAATAAACGATTTGAAGGCGTGTTGCTTTTTCCCCGTATTATGCTTTAGACGATCACGTAATTTCTTCAAATTGCAGACAACTCCATTGTCATATTGTATACTTTCAAATGAACTCAACGATACAGGTCGCGGCAACTCTAGCGCTGAACAAAACGTGGAGGGCATCAACACATCTTAATTTTTACTTCTGCGCAATAACGGTCAACGCTAGAGTTTCGTGACGCGACTAATACTTATGAAACATTTAAAATAATAGGGGGGTAATGACTGGGGTACAGTAAACGAAATTCTATTTAGTCCGTCAGTTAGATGATCAAAAAATAATGGACACGTATATTTTCTTTGTGCAATCAACCAAAAAATGACAAAGTTATAGCGCGTCAAAGTTTGGGAGTAGGGGCTCGTGACTCGTGACGTCACTTTTGAGTGAATAAGTGTACTCAAACATGACGTCATGCGACTTTTCCAATCAATATATCTCTGCAAAGTTTATATTATGTGAAAAAAGAAAAAATACGTGTCCAATACTTTTTGATAATCTACCTGATAAACGAAGGAAAAAGTATTAATCATTATCCCTATTAAAGAGCAATGCAACTTTTGCAACGAGCACTGTGTGAACATCAGCATCAACAGCACCAGTGGGACAGTGGGATGACATTACCCTCGCGTGGGGCACGCTCTTGTCCCGCGCGGAGGGCGGCGGGGCGGGCGCCTCGCGCTGCACGGTGACGGCGTCCATGGTGAGCACGAGGCGCGCCGTCCGCGGCCGCGACTTGCCGTCCGACACCTGCACCATGCCTGTGCGGATCTACGGAAACAACACATTTTATTTTTTATTTTTATAGACAGGTGCGACTGATGACTCCACCCCACCTGATTCACCGCACTAGCTATTATGACCATTCCTTTGCTATACAAGCTGTTCGGCTTTGGAACTCGTTGCCTACTAATATCAGACGTGCTCAGTCTTTAAATATATTCAAAGACCAGCTCAAACACTTTTATCTTCCGCAGTGAATCTGATTTTACTGTGTAAATGTTATGTATTTGTATGTATGTGTGTGTGTGTGTGTGTGTGTGTATGTATATATGTTATTGAATGTATTTTTAAATTAAAATACTTAGGTTTCATGTAAAATTAGTTCTATGTAGGGATGCAAAGTCTTTTGAAATATCGATATTTATATCGAAGTCAGGCAAATATCGATATCCGATATATCGACCATTTTAACTCGATATTATCGATATATCGATATTTTTTTCTTTTTTTTTGCTTTGTATTAAGTTTGCAATGCAAAAACCTAAAATTAAGGAAGCAAAGGTTTCCGAAATATCGATATTTATAATGTGGGCAGGTAAATATCGAAATCCGATCAGATATGTCAGCCATTCCAACATTTCCAACACGATATTTTCTATATTTTTTATAGCGCTGTAAGAAGTATCAAATCAAAAGCAATTTCGAATCAAAGATATTTATTTTGTTTAAAATATTTGCACGCAGCCAAAATCAGAATAGATAATCATATGAAAAACAATTGTTATGAATTAGTAAAACCTACACATCAGGCTCCAGAATAGGGTAAGCCCAAAGCTTCCAAAATTACTATACCTATCTTACTTTCTTGACTTGGCGAGCTTAAAAAATTTACGATTTGTATAAGATTCTTAATTTTATTTTGTGTTATATTACAATGATATTAAATTTCAATTAATCAGTAGTTGACAATTATCTAGAAAGAGAGGCAAGGATTTTATTTAAGTGCATGAGTTACCATTAGGTATATGATTATACCTATATACGTTGGTGTCGATGGCTTGATTGTCAAATTTAATTTTAGGTTTAGAGAAACATGCCAGAGTCCACACCAGTTTAGTATATTTCTTGGGGTTCAAGATTTTTTTAATACATCTATAAGCTCTTGCAATTTCAAAGCAATAGTTATTTCGATATTATTCAATTTAGATAGTCATAGCAGGTAAATTAATTGATATTATTGTCTTCAAATTAAGTCTACGAAATATCGATATTTTGGAATTTCCGATATCGATATTATCGATATCAGTGAATTTTAAATATCGATATAAATATCGATATTTTGGTTTCGATATTATCGATATTCCGATATATCGTTGCAACCCTAGTTGTATGTACACTTGTGACTATTTACTCCAAGCCATTTAACACCCCAACCTACAGTCTCTGTATAACTTTTTGTACTCACGGTTGTCTGGAAGAAATCGCTCTTAGCGATAAGACCGCCAATTATAATGCTTTTGTTAAGTTTGTTGTTTGTTAATGTTATGGAATTATGTATTTGGTGTTATAATAAAGTGTTAATCTATCTATCTATTTGATGTTAAGTGACGGTGAAGTCCAGACGCGAAATAGCTGGTACAGCAGTTCTACCTGCCACACCAGCTACTGTTTTCTTTCTTTATATAGAGTTGTTATTGCAAGTAAGTGCGGGTGAGTGGAATAGCCCAAGATATTTGTGTTATACCATTTACTAATAGACTGAGCGACAAACATAGTGATGTCAATGATATAGGCCAAAATCATTATTGGTGTCATCATCATCATGATCATCAGCCTATTAATGTTCCCACTGCTGGGACACAGGCCTTCCCTATGGATGAAATAGGGAGATTGGGACATGACCCTCCACTCGGGCCCAGTGCAGATGGGCGAGTGCTAAAGACTAACATGCCACTGAAGCACGGAGGAACTTGAGATAGAAGATTATTGGTCACACGTCCAATGACCGAACACTGTGAAAGTTGCGTAACTTCAACTCCTCGTGATTATTGCTGTAATAAGCAGCAATAGGTATAATCTTTATATATATAATTCTTCTGTGAGTGTGTATGTCACTGAACTTCTCTTAAACGACTGGACCGATTTTGATGAAATTTTTTGTGTGTGTTCAAGGGGATCAGAGAATGGTTTAGATTCACAATTTTGTCCGCTGGACAATGTTTTTTTAATATTTTTTTTTTATGGCAGTACGAAGTTCGCTGGGTCAGCTAGTATCTTTATAGAAGGCTTCTGTCAGTGGCTAAATTAAATTGTTTTGGTTACTCAGATCATTAACAGTTTTTCATCTTTTTTGTATGACAAATACAGAGCTCCACAACTTATTTCCATGAACAGAGGCCATATTATTTATTCACACCTACATCTGTGTCTCTTTATGTCAGGCAAGTTTTATTTTTAGAGCAAGACTGCTGTTTTTGCCTGGTGTTAAGGATCATAATACAATGTCAGACTGTTAAAATGATTGTAGAAACTACAGTGACTAATTGTCAGTATATCATCTACAAAAAGTTCCATAGTTGCACTGTTTATTTATACTTTTACTATCTGCACAGTATCATCATCGACAGTCACATTTAAATATTTAATTGCAAATCAAAAATAGAAAATGAAAAATGGTACATCAAAACACCAGCTTCTGTAGCATGAGCACAAGAATTTACACCATATCATGTTTTTTATTGCATCTGACTGTCAAATTCCATAGTGATTTAACAACTGAGGGTGATAAAACGAGTTATATATCATATTGCTCATGCTAGGAGGGCTAACTTACCAATATTATAGTTAACTTACACACCATAAAACAAAATGTCACTTCCATAACAAACTTACGAATTTGAATTTCATAAAACCTACTATGCCAAAATATCTTATATTAATTTGGTAAGTTTACTTTGGCTGAATAAACATAAAATGCAGATTCAACAATCAGACTTTTGGAACCGTCATTGATAAAATTGTGTGACTTTTCCCTGGTGTTAAGTACCCCATTATGTGCAGTTTTTCATTATACATTTTTACTAAAATATCAGATTCGTAAGTTTGCTGTAGATGTGACGAAAATATTTCTTATATGTTTTTGGCTGTTCTATTGTCATCAATAAAAGTATATCAGTAGACTTAATACACTTATAAAATAGTTAACACTACTGAATTAAGATAATTACATTTTGCAATACCTTTTGCAGTTCTAAGTTTTCAAATGCTTCTAGTATAATTTTAATTAATAGAGAAATTATGAATGGTACTGCAGAATACAATTAACTACATATCTTCTGCAGAGTAAGCATCAAAGATGTAATACATCAATAGCAAAGAAGTCTCATAGCCTTATCCTGTATGTAAGTAGCTGAGGCATTGTAATTCTTCAGCTAGGAAGACCTGAACCTGGACCTAGAGGTCAGGCAATCCAGCATGACTAGAAGTTATTAGACAATAGCTATGAGAATATTTATTTAAATGTAACATACCTTTTCATCTTTTTTCTCCTCAACAGGCGTCATCATTTTGTAACATACACACCATAACGAAAAGAAGGCTATTCATCAGTTTTTCTTAACACTGTACACAGAAATTTTCGTTGCTCCCCATTTTCACCACATTAATCACTGTTCATACACAATCTACTATATGGAGTATTTTTTTAAGAACATTCTGTAAGGGGACTTAGTGGATTTATTAATTATTTACGAGTTACACATTACAAATACTAAATACAGGTCAGTGGCATACAATAAATCAATATAAGTGAACGGCACCAAAACAAAGCTGGTTTTCACACATAACATTAATCCACTGCAACTTTTTATATGACATAGCTCATATTATTAATTTATTTCTATTTTGTTATTGTTTTCATTCATTATTTATCATAAAAAACGTAAATTTTAATGCATTTTCGCTTATCTAAAAGTAGGTGGACAAAGTCGTCGCAGACGGTCAGTGTTACCAACACTGAAAAATATTTATCCTCTAAGCTAAGTAGGGCTGACAGCGCCTAAATTGCTACTGCTGGATAGCTGAATCCAGGAATCGCAGTCATTCGAGTATAATAGTAGGTATTGGATAGTATTGAAATGCCCAAGCACATCTAAATTTTAATTGATTTAAATATGAATACCTATTTAATATGATCTGCTACCACTTTAACATGTATGAGATTTGGGAGCGTTAAACATGAGCATGAATTTTTTAATAAACTTTTTAAGAAGTTATGAGATAAAAAAAGGAAATAAACAAAATTAAATGTTTTAATAAATTCTAGTAATCTGGTCAAAGTAGGCGAAAAAAAATAAGAGTGAAGGTACATAAATTCACATCAAGCTAAAAGTTAGTACATAATTAAATATAACGTTTCAAATTTTCTGATCGTTCAGGTACATGGAAAAAACTACTTGAGGTCAAAAGTAAAAAAATGTGGTTTTTTTTGTCGCTATTTTCATCAATACGGTAATTTTTATCACAAAATTATCTTAAACGAAAATTGTAGATCATAAAATTATCTTTCAAAATGGTATTCCTCCTCCTCCTTGTGTCGTGCTCCTCATTGCTGAGGGTCATGACCTCGACGAATCATTTTATGGACGATCGCTTTCCACTTGTTGCGGTCTTCGGCAGCGTGGACTGCATTGCGTTTTGGTGTTGTCGCTGATCTGATCTGTCCATCGCATGGGGCTTCTTTCTCTTGGTTGCCTTCCCAGTACTTTTCCTGTCACCAGGAGTACTTAAAGGGTATTGTTTTTCTTCCTGGCTATGTGTCCGAAGAATTCGAGGATCCTACGCAGACAGACTGTCGATAGCCTAACGGTGACTCCCACTTCTTTTAGAATTGACGCATTGGTGCGGTGGACTGTCCACGGAACTCGTAACATTTTCCTCCAACACCACATCTCAAATGCGTCAATTAGAGACCTGACTGCCTTCTTGAGGGTCCATGTTTCCGCACCATAGGTGAATATGGAGAACACAAGAGTTCTCACCAAGCCAATCTTGGTTTTTTAGTGAGATCGATCTATCTGTCCAGATCCTGCCTAATCGGGTCAACGCGCTTTTTGTCATTCCAATCCGGTTCCGAATGTTCAGTTCGAATGAGCCATCGCTACATATGGTAGAACCAAGCAACACAAAGCTGTCCACATATTGGAGATTGAGTATCTCACAGCTCCAGTTGTTTTGTTCGATCTATGACCATGACTTTGGTTATCGACACGATGATCGACAGGCCAAGTTCTCCACTCACTCGTTCTAATCGTTCCAGCAGTTTTCAGCTTCATCAGTTGCAACGAGTGTGATGTCATCAGTTATTGGTATATAGTGATCAAAGAAGCGAGACAAGATGTTGAGGTACGCCGAGGTCAGATGTCACGTTCCATAGGCTGTTCCAATTAACGCAGTCGAATACCTTACTATAGTCGATAAAGCACAGGACCAAAGGGGTGTTACATTCGTAGCATTTCTCAATGAGTTGTCTGTCGTTTAGGATTTCTTCTCTTGTGCACATTCCATTCACGAAGCCAGCTTGTTGGAGTGGAATTTGCCAATCCAAATAGTGACGGATCCTGTTGTTCAAGATGTGCAGGACAAATGGTATTAATAATTTCTTTTTCTAAGAGGCACCGTTAGTGAGCTATAACAATATAAAAATTGTAAGCGTCATAATATTCTTAAGAATACTGTCTTATTATCACCATATTTTATTATGTTCAGCTACAGTGATGTATACACGTACGTACTTATGTACGTCAAGTATCGTAGCTGTAATTTTAGTAAAAAAAAATCTATCGATGATTGTAACTTGCGTTTAAAATATAAAATATACATAAGTATAAAAATAACAATAATGTGATAAAACTTTTTAAAAAGTAATTCAACACCACAAGAAATTATCACCAATGGAATTCGATTTTTGCTTTTCATGTACGGATCTCCTAAGAAAACTACCAGCTTAGATATGTATCGATATGCGTGTTTTGTTAATTACACTCGAAATAAAAAAACAAGTGCAATAACTAAGCTCAGTTGCTCGTGGGAGAGAGGAGGTAATTATTCTTGATTTTTGAGCTATCGAGCTCTGCACGTGCATACGTACTCAATACGTATTTCTGAAATATTTAGTTTTTTTTTATAATTTTGGATTAAGCGAGTGCTAGCGAAGCAGTCGCTGAAAGAATGGAATTGATCTTTGCCGGAAGCTTGAATTACTGAGTATTTTCTAATTTATCACACATGATGAAATTATTAACTTCTTAAACAAATAACCTCAATTCACTGAATTCTATGAATTCGCTATCGCAGTGTTTTGTTGCAAAATACTCCGTTTGATATTATTAAGGGTGGCAAAAGGAATTAAATATAGGCAGGGTATCCGATAAAAGGAGCGAACGCATTTCGAAAAATTTTTTGCACAGCAATTTAATTAACAAAAAAAAGTGTATAAAATCATAAGTACTAAAGATATGTAAACTCTGTAATAGATGTGTTACATTTATCAATAGATAAATTAAACTTTTTGATTTCATTATAAACAAACATTTTGTTCATTCGTGCAGAACTGTTCATTCAAATATCGTTCATTCTTTACATTTCTATTGCATAGTTTCATAAAATTGTTAGCGTGTGTGCGTTTTTTATTTGTGTGACGTGAATTTTGGAGTGTGTGCTTGTTGGTGCGCATTTCGGAGTGTTTTTATAGCAACAACACGCTCGTGTTTGTGCGAGTATTGCATATTTTCGCTAGTGTGCTATATACGGGAGTACCTCGTCCCCCGCTAAAAATGGGTAAAAATTATTTGGTGATTGAACGGCATGGTATCTCCATTGGTATGATCTAAGGTAGAACCCTGTTGACCATTCCAATCTCCCCTCTACTACCATTTACCCCCAAATTTGGAGAAAATGTCCTAAGTTGGTAACACTGACAGAAATTGGGAAATCGACTAGTGATGTCCAGTCACGTGATTTGACTACCTACTTAGTTTGCATGATCATAGTCTCATGTCGACTTTGAGGCGATGGTAAACGTTATTAAAACTTCGTGTAGTTAATACAAGCTAATCATTTGTTAATGTCATGTTTCCATTTCCTATTAATATTAACTATTATTAATAAATATTATTCTAATCAGAATTTGCTCAACCTACCAAAAAACCTTACCTTAGAGTAGGTATAAAGTATATCGGTAAATATTTGTAAATATTATTAGATTATTAGGGTTTTGGTAAATATAATTAAAGAAAATGGTACAAATTTAGTGTCGGACAAAGTGTCGTCCATTCCCGGGTTCGAATCCTGACGGGGGCAAAATTAAATGTATTATGAATACTAGCATTTGTACCTTAATGTGTAATACATATTTCTATTTAAATATACTTGTTTTTATCAAATAGTTTTATGTACTCTATCCGTTACCCTAGCATCCCTTATTACAAGTATTACAATGATTATTTTTGGGCTAGGCTAATTAATTGGTGTGAATGTAGGCAATATTATTAATATCTTTAAATATTCTAACGAAATTGAAAGAAAAATAGCTTAATGCAACTCTTTTGAATTGTCCGAATTAGTATAATCTATGTATCATTATTTTTAAGGGTACATACAATCTGTATTCTTTTAAAGATGCTTATGGGCCAGCTATTCCAAGATCAGCTTTCAAACTGTTGGTTTCACAGGAAGTTTCCGCAATCAAGCAACTAAATGCTGGAATGACATTCCACCCCCTGTTAGAAATACCTGTCACATAATATTTCCGTTGTCTTAAGTTCATTGTCATTAGTATTTTTTTTTAATAAGAATTTGGGGTTAGTATAGTCCGTCGATTTTAGTCGGTTTGGGTATAAATTGACGTCCCTCCACAGATGTAGAATGTAACGATGTGCCAGACATGAAGTAGTCCGTCTTATTGTAGTAGCACCGGAGAAACAATCAGGGCCAGCTGACTTGAAGGGGATATAGCAGTCAATAGCACATTTTACTCCTTTAGACCTATGATATAGGTATATTGTTAGTTACTCCCTGATCATGGCGTTTGCAACGGTACCGAAATATCGGAGACTCATAAAAAACAAGGTGCGGTGGCGGTCAGAAAATGTTTACCAGTTTTGAAATTAGGTTCTATGTCACACTTTTTTCACTAAAGTCTAAAATGCCATATCAAGTAACCTTTAATAACAAATAATTACTGCGGGCAAATAAATAATCAAATTTCGTTCCACAACACACATCTTTATTTCCTCTTTCTCCCTAATTAATATTTTCATTATTACACAACATGTATATAGAAAGACTTTTATACAATAGTGTATAATTATATCTACTTACCTATATTAATCAACAATACAGTAAAAGAAATACGAATCCCTTATTAATTAAATTGGCAGTCTATTTTAATGATATGTATCTTTTGCAGTTTGGAACAGCCATTAATTTTAAATTTCATTCTTCCTCATCACTTACGAATACACAAAATATCCACGAACATTTTTATATGCATTTATGCATATTAAATAATTGAAACATTGTGAAATTATAGTGATACTGTGAGATTATTTATTTTAGTGGCCTAAAAACATTTAATAAAGTAATGCTTTTTAATCAAAGAACATGGTTGTATCAGAGCGCATGTATATATTTTTTTAAATTACTGACATAAGTACTTACATTTTAGAAATACTTTAGGCAAAATTCCTTAAAAATAATTTTATTTTATGGGTATTATTATGAGGTTATAAAAAATGTGTTTATAATATTTTAGTGCCATTTCATGACTCCCCCGTTATTGTTTCAGTAAAATCTTTATAATTTTTAACAATCCCACAGCACACAATTTTAGTTTTTTATCCTATATTTATTATTATTTACAATTGCATCAATTTTAAAATCTAAATTGTCATTGACTAACAGTATATAAATAAAAATCACATATTAGTACGTTAATTACAACAGTAATTTAATAACAGGGTCACAATATCATTTAGCTGAATTATTTCAAAATGCTGAAGCATAGCTTAAATTAATAGGTAATCATGTCAATAACAACGTGACAACATGACATTAACGATACATTGTTCGGATAAACCCATTGAATAATTATTTGAAAAATAATTTATTTTAAAGTCTGGCTTAATTTCTTAATCTAATAATGGACCATGGAATGCTATACATGAATTGTACATTCCCGACGTTCTTGTTCCTTCCTTTGCTGGTATCTGTGAAAAAAGACAATAAATTACTTAAGAATTTAAAATAAAAATAATAATGTTGCAACAGTTTCTAGCTATGATTAACTTACTTATCAATTAAAGAAGATATATCTGGAGCGGCTGGAGCGAAACTTCCAGAGAGCCCGTCGCTCCCGTTTGGGCCTCCGCTGTAAAACGATAGTACTTTAGGTCAAAATTTATGTTTTAACATTAAAATCTAAGTCTAATGTGAAGCGAAGCTTAAGAAGTGAGGTTATTTTTTAGTAAGCTTTTGTACTGGGACATGATATTTGATATTTAACAAAAATCACGATTACACTCTTCATAAATCAGATTGTATGTTACAAAATTTAACACTCAATGTACCTACTCATCAACAAACAAATCTTCAAACGACGTCAAATTATGGCAACTAAGTAATAGGTTTTTGTATACTCAATAGGCCATTTGACTAGTTTTTGAGAACGTTCATACTTTATTTATTATTGTGTGTAGAGTAAAAAAACGAAAAAAATATGACTTCAAATTTGCCGCGGAAACGTTTCTCTAGCAAATATGGCGTGTTTAAAGACATCACATGACACTCATTAAAATCAATCGGAACAACTTAATGTCTTTTTGAGAATATGTTTATAAGCAGGTGACGTCATTTCAGGCTTCGCCAATCCTAGGCGTTACCGGCCACGTGACAATAGACCAAAGAATACCTTTCTATTTCATGACTTTTTGTAATAACATCAACTACTTTTTTGTCCAAATAGTGAATCGTTTCCAATATTCATGTAAATACATACACCAACGTCAAATAGCCCATTGGCAAATAAACTCTCATTACATTAAGTTGAATTGAAATTGCATGCCAGGGTCTACCACGTAACTACGATGAAAATGTAATTAATTTTGTATATTTGAAATAATTTAATATCGTATAATATAGGTATATTTATATTTCTTATTAAGAGAACTGCGTCAATACTTGAAGTTCTTAAATAATAATGTTGAGCCAAATAATGGTATTCTTCTCAAATCTTAAAACTAATTTGACAGCAGTTTCTCTTTACATTTTTAAAAATGAAGAATATGTAGATAAAACTACTATTAAATTTAGTTTTAGATGTTGAGATTCAAACCAGAACTATAGACCCACGTTGATAAAATGAATGGCTATGGCTATGGCTAGTGCGTGTACCGCGGAGGTGCGTGGCGGAGTGGCGGGGGAGGTACCTGAGTTCTACCTGCTGGTGGTGCGCGCGCTGCGCCGCCCGCTGCCGTACGTGCTGCCGCACGGGGACCCGCCCGATCCTGATAATATCAAATTGGGCATTATCAATTCTATCCATACTAATTATAAATGCTAAAGTGTGTTTGTCTGTTACTTTTTCACGCTTAAACTGCTGACTTGTTTTAGATTAGTTTTGATATAGAGATATATTGAGTCTTGGGAAAGGACATTGGTTAGTTCTGTCAAATCAGTTGGCCTCAGATCTGATTGAATGCAAAAACTTGACATTAATAAAACCAAGTCTACTAGAGCCCGCCCTGTAGTCATGGGTGTGCCACAGGGATCAATATTGGGTATTTTGTTGTTTCTAATTTACATTAATGATCTCCCTTACTTAGTTAATACCTTTTGGGTTTAAAATAATAACTCGCCAACAATAAGCTTGAAACGGTTTATTAATGATAGAAATAAATAAAAAAGACTGTAGGTTGAAAATAAGTTATTTTATTATTTTTAAAAGATTTAATATTTGGATTTTATAATTCAATAACAGAAAATTGTTTTTACTTTTACAAGGTCTCTGCCAGACTGACAGACAATAAGATATTTTATTGACAGCCTTGATGGTATTGAAGTCAAACTAAATAAAAACCTTAAGAAGATTTTATAATTATTGTTGGCCAAGAAGGTCTAATATGAAGGGAATAGACATCGTTACAAAAAAAAAAATTACAGAAACAACCAGTTGTACTCAAACAATACGTATACAGAATTTCATCTAAACAGCATTAGCGGTTTCAGCGTGAAGAGAAGTATGAATGAAAAATTTTGGTGTATATTATAGATTTCCTCTATGAAAATTAACCTCGTGTAGCTTTATTTTTCATTAGAATTAACCAATGCGTAAAATGGGCTTTTTTATTCATTTACTTACCCATATATAATTCAAATTCATAATTGATAAAGGAATAGAATTTTTATTACACAAAAGAATAAGATTCATTACAAATATTTTTTAAACAATATTTTTTAACTTGATTTAAATCGATCGACTCAATATATATTTCTTTAAGATGCATAGGAACAACATTAATTTGATAATGTCAAATAACAGAGCCAGTGTGACCATATGTGGCAGGATCCTGCCTTTTCGGCAGGTTTAGCCCTTTATTTTCGTCTTTGGCATATTTGTTTGACGTTTTAGAAATCTGGCAGTATTTGGCAGTTTATCACCTTGGACGCCATGCCGATCACTTTATATTTTTTTCATAGAAATTATCGTCCTGCAGGATAATCTTTAGATTGCCTGACGGCGTTCAAAGTGTTATATAAAGGTGCAATATAAGCTTTTTTTTATATATTTGGCAATACATCCTTTAATATGAGTAGAGTGCGGATCGACAAACGAAAAAATAGTAGGTAGGAATTTTAAAATGCCAATGGCAACATTGGCAACGATACCTTTGTTTCGGGGATTTCCCATAACATCTCTAGTTGAATTTGTAGTTCATTCCATTGTGAACCTTAAAGCGCGGAGCATAATGTTTATATTACCTATATCTTCATTTGTCAGTTGTTTATGTAATTAGTCGGACTAGAAAAACTGTCGGAGACACAGATTTGTTTTGTTTCTGATTTCGGGTGGTGTGTGTGAATGGTTACCATATTACCATTAAAGGTAAATATGAAATTCAAATGGTAACTAAAAATACGTAAATATTTGCAATTTTGTAAAATGTTTGTTGTGTTTGCCAATGTCGAATGCTGCTTGTGAAAGAATATTCTCGCAAATCAACCTTATAAAAACAAAAACCCGGAACAGACTTATCAATAAACATGTCGCCTCTATTTTGCATGTTAAACAAGGCATTTAAGAATATAGTGACTGCGTTTCATTCCAGCCAACAAATTATATGATTAAAAATATAAAGAAATTGATCAAAAAGAATACGAGGCTAATACGAATGTATAACTATTTAAAATAAAAATATAAAAAAATCATGTGACTATTTATTTTAAATTTTAAAATTGTATTGGCATTATTTCGGCATTTTGTGCATAAAAGTTTGGCAGGATTTGTCAGTTTTTTTGCCTAAGCGGAGCAGGATCTATAATTTAAGGTTGGTCACACTGAACAGAGCACGAACAAACTTTTTTTAAGAGACTTTTTGGCGGGACCGGGATGGGTCACTTTAGCAGTTTTGATTTTCTTGTTAAAAATTGTGTTGTGGTGGATGTTAGTGTCTAATAATGGTGGATTATTAACCACTAAGTGTTCGGAAACGTGTACAAGCGTTGGCAAGTGAAACAAAATAGCGGAAAGTGTCTTTCGACGTTCCCTCAGTTTGTCCACGGGGAGGTTCCAGTAAATCCCCACACATTTACTGAAACATAGGGAAGTGGGATTGACTTGACTGCCACTTACTTTGACTTGATTTATTACTTTGACCACGAGTGCTATAGTATTTGTAAACATTTTAACACTTGACATTGGCTAAATGCACAAGTAGTGCGAAGGCATTTAGAAAAGAAAAAACTTTTTATACTGCACAAACCGTGACCGGCCCTTAAAAAACACTTTATACTTTTTCAAAATCGACAAACTGCAGTTAGGGACACGATATCGAATAGAAAGTATGCATACTGTACTCATGAGTAGTATCGAAAAAAAAAGTATCGTACTCGTAAAAGTATTGAAACAAAAGTATCGATACTTCGAAGTATCCAGTACATTTCATAGGGCCTTATGAGCAACCCGCCCCCCCTCACCCCGGGATAAAATTAAAAGAAAAACAATCTAATTTAATTATAGTATGTATAATCAAAAACAAAAAAAGGACATGTAAATTCACAAATTTCTATACTATGTAGATACCTACTCTTAAAATGTGTAATAGTAATATAATCAACTGCAAAACTAAACGTGCGTAATTCAAGTACGTAAGTCTCAGAACACACTAGATTGCTTGTGCTTCCAATTATATCAACGCAATGGAATGTTTTAGAGTGTTTGCTATAATAGGGGTGATGACGGGGTACAGTAAACGTAATTCTATTTAGTCCGTCAGTTAAATGATCAAAAAATAATGGACACGTGTTTTTTCTTTGGGCAATCAACCAAAAAATGACAAAGTTACAGCGCGTCAAAGTTTGGGAGTAGGGGCTCGTGACGTCACTTTTTAGTGAATATTCGCTTAAAAGTGTACTCAAACGTGACGTCATGTGACTTTTCAAATCAATATATCTCTGCAATGTTTATATATTATATGAAAAAAGAAAAAAATTGTGTCCAATACTTTTTGATAATCTACCTGATAAACGAAGAAAAAAAAAATTAGTCATCATCCCTCTTTCACTAGATGGCGTTTCCATATCAATATAAGGCGCTTATCCAAAATTTTAAAGGTATGACGCTTGCCAAAAAGTACTCATTTAGTTGAAGTATCGAAAACCAAGTATCGAGTACAAAAGTATCGGTTTCGAAAGGAAAAGTACTCGATACCTCAAAGTATCGATACTATTCGTGTCCCTAGCTTAGTTAGGTTAGGAATGCTCCTAACTCCTAATCACAGATTACTAAGAATAAGTCCAAACTACGGTTCGCTGGTATTATGTACCTACAGAATATTCCTGTTTATTTAACCTATTCCAGAATTCCAGATACCGAATCACTTACTACGTTTTAAGTAATTAGGTAGGTATCCGCTCCCATTGTTTATTGTTGACTTTTTTTAAAGAGAGTTTGTTAGTAGGGTGTTATATAAATAGGAATACTCCGTGATCATGGCGCTTGCAACAGTGCCGAAATATTGGAGACTCATAAAAAACAAGGTACATGGTAAAAATCCGGTTATTATCTTTAAGGAATTTAATTATTTTAAATTCTTCTATATAGTGGCAATGTTAGCGTCGTGTGGGTACCGGAAAGGTGGCCAACCCTATTATATAATAAAGTAGCCTACTTTAAGGATCCAATACTATATTTAATTATTAAGACGTAGAGAATCAAAAATATATTTATTTAAAAAAAAAGTAAATATTTTAATAATGTAAGCTTCGAAAATACTATATTTGATAGAAAAAAAAGTTGGTAAACCTAGTTGCAGGATTGGCGGGCTCCACGCTGTGGGGCATCAATCCGTGTACAAAAGGAGAGGTAATGCACAGTGAATTTCCCGCTAAAATTGGAGAGCACGTCTGAGGGAGTAACCTCCACTTTACAGAAGACTACAGTAAAATAACACTACCATTTGGTGGTGCTGTGTTGCTGCTGGTGGATAGGGTTTTAGGGCTCCGCGTGGTGGAGGATGGGGTTCAGGCCGGCAAGGTGAAGATGGCTGGAGCAGCACACTTCTTCATCATCTACTTAGACTTAACATCAGGTGATGTTGGATAACTTGTTGCGTCTCGTATAAAAAAAATATTTTCAGTAGTGGTGCTTTCGCTGTTGTCGTCTGTATGTTTATACTGTCGTATGTAACCGCTCCTTATTTTTTTGACGCACGAATGAAAACCGACTGACGGTGGCTCCCCAAGTTTCCCAAGAGTGAACACGACGTAAGGTGCATTGGAACGAGTTAACTGTATGCAGCTGTTTAACTTAGTTGTCGCCACTGTTTCCTACATTTGGACGTAGTTACGCGAAAACGTTCCAACCCACAGCGACCACATTTTGAGATAAACGCAATTTTGTGTTTTAGCGGTACACTTTTTCCCTGTAATTATATCAGGCAAATACTATTGGTTTTACTGTGGAATGCCAAACTGGTTATTGAATGAAATGCATATTTTTTCTAAATACATAATACAAGGCACATATAAATAGGTTAAACGAGTTTGAAACGTTTTTGCTAAATTTAATTTTGTATGAACCTTGTTAAATAGCAATTATGCATAAACGTTCCAAAACGAATTTAAGTGTATTATTTAATAAATATATCTAAAATAAATATGTAAAATAATAAATAACAATGAGGAACATACAAAAACAATAAAAAAAATGAAAATGTATTGATTGTGTATGTAAGATGGGTTTCATCATTAGGACGATTTTGATGTTTCTGTTCTGACCAGCACAGCAATCACTCCATAGGATTAAATGTTCAGCCGTGGGTTTTAGTTATTGATTTATATATTTTATTAGGCACGAACCTACTTCCTGTGCGCCTCTTCTTGCCTCTCCTTCTACCCAAACATAACAATGCCCAGTATCATGAGATGCACTATGGATACCACTATTGTAGAACCACAACTGCTTTTTGTGCAATGCAATATTCGTGAATGCGGGGTAAAGGCAATGTTTTCTTCAAATCAAAGGTTAAGCATTCCACTGAGGGTGAATTTTGTGCTTGCTCAAAATCTCTCTTCATTTGCTTTAAGCTCTCATCCAACCTTGAAAACTACATCATGCCGATTCCTTGAGTCTGGCCATACTTTCTTACCAACTGACAAAGATTTCACAAAAATTGAAACCGCACTCAAGCCCCATTAACGCGTATATACACCTGAAGAATACATCAATATTATTAAAACCTGTAAAAAAGTTAAACCTCTTTATGTTTACAAAATGACAAAAACTGATTTTTTTAGTACAACTAATCTTAGTTGGCTACATACAAAAGAAATTAAGTTGGATAAAGATAAAATGTTTTCTATTTTTATGCAAACGAATATCAATTTTCAACTCATTGAAGACAATTTCAATGAGTTGAAAATTGATAAAAGAATAAAGCTAGAACTGCAATACATAAAAGAACCTGATTTTTGTTTATTGTGGCCTAATGGCAAACCAATTGCTCCAGCGAAATTAGTGGACTTACAATCCATGTACCACTACATACCTGAGGATTGTCTTCAATTTTATAGAACGCTTCAAAGTTCTGAAGAAGCTACTGATGATGATGATGATGGGTTTGGTGGAGTTCCGGGCTTTGAGATCATAGAATACGATGATGAAAATTGAATGTTTATAATGTAAGTTTTTGATAACTTTTGGAACCATATCAGCTAATTTTTGGCATAGGTTCTAAGCTCAAAAGATCACGTTCAATTTTTTTTTGTAATACATTTTAAATTTCTTTTTGTTGTTTTTGTATGTTCCTCATTGTTATTTATTATTTTACATATTTCTTTTAGATATATTTATAAAAATAATACACTTAAATTCGTTTAGGAACGTTTATGCATAATTGCTATTTAACAAGGTTCATACAAAATTAAATTTAGCAAAAACGTTTCAAACTCGTTTTACCTATTTATATGTCCCTTGTATTATGTATTTACAAAAAATATGCATATTATTCAATAACCAGCTTGGCATTCCACAGTAAAACCAATAGTATTTTCCTGAAAAAATTACAGGGTAAAAGTGTACCGCTAAAACACAAAATTGCGTTTATCTCAAAATGTTGTCGCTGTGGGGTGGAACGTTTTCGCGTTACTACGTCCAAATATACCATAGTTATTTATTTTGGTTAAAAATATTTTATTCTCTAGAACATATTTAATAGCAAAAATAGATCAAGTAATTGTGGATCGTTTATAGCAAAATATTAGAAAATAATATATTATAGTAAAACGTTCCAATTTATTTAGAACAGGGTTCGCAACTTAAAAAAAACAGTATGGATTAATCTAAAAGATTTTAAATTATATGGAACATTTTTGCAGAAATAAAAAATGTATAAAGATTTTGCAAAAACGTTCCAACCCACATGGATCATTTAAGTAACAATTAAATGTGCGTTTTATGAATTTAGTATAATGTTCCAAGACAAGTGGAACATTATAACGATATGTTATTCTATTAAGAGTTTTTAACAATATGTTTCAGTATGCATGTAATGTTTTTACTTTATTTTGAGTACACGTCCTTGGCATAATGGTGGGATGGAACATTTGGGTGAAACTTTATTGATGAAACTAACCTAAAAATACTACTATCTTTGTGTGCACATGATGTAATATGTAAAAAATAGTACCCTGGTTATGGTAACTCATTTTCGAGTGACTTGTGGGTTGGAACGTTTTCGCGTAACTACGTCCATTTATAGAACAGAATTCGCATAGGAACTATAGGCGAGGGATAGGGAATACATTATGTGCAATGGAACGTAAAACTGCATTAATTAGCAATAGTGTCTTTGGTATGGCTACTGCAATCTTTGACAAAATACCTAATAATATAAAGAGTTTGCCAATGACTATTTTTAAGAAACGCTTAATGAAACTGTTAATTGACAAAGTATATTATACTACACAAGAGTTTCTTAGTGACACTTCCTTGAAAGAAATGGACATCATTACCTAATTAACTCATATTTTTAGCCTATTATAGCACAATTTATTATTATTATTATATATTTTTAGTTTGACATAAAAATATTGCTTAGTAATTTTGACATAAACATATTTTGACATTTATTTCTAACTATGACTTGTTGATTGTAATTGTAATATAATAATTTTGAATTTTATATAATTGTAAATCTGATTATTACTTAAAAAATATTGTATACCTTGTAATAAGGTCGAAATGTAGTGACACTAAACTTTTTATCTAACACCAAATTGCTGTACTAACCTACATTTCACAATAAATCTTTTGAATTTGAATTTGTTGTCGTCGCTGTCGGTGTGGGTGGTACTGTGGGGCATTTAAACGTAGACTATGCGACCAAGATCTTGTGGCACGTGGCCGAAATTAGAACTAACTTTAGAGAGGTAAACATAACCCTTTTTATACTTAAAGGACCGTGTTTAATCAACCTTTTATATTTCCTGTTACTAGAGTTACTACAAATGATAACGTACGTAATAACATAAGTGTGGAGAATTATTATTTTATTTCACCAGCAGCACCCCCCCGGCAATGTCATAAAAGTGCCACAAGATCGTGGTTCAACTGTTTTTGTCGTCGCTGTCAGTATGGACGGCCCATCAGGGCGGCCAGGCGGGTTCCACTGTTGGGCCTGCGTCACATCTACGGCATTACCAATCTGCTTTTTAGTAAAAATCTATAATAAAAAAACTGCTCATAATGGGGTACTTAACACCAGGGAAAAGTCATACAATTGTGTCAATGACGGTTCCAAAAGTTCGATTATTTGAATCTGCATTTTATGTTTATACACCCAAAGTAAACTTACCAAATGAATATACGATATTTTGGCGTTGTACGTTTTATGAAATTTAAATTCGTAAGTTTATTATGGAAGTAACGATGTATCCGTATACCTTTAGTGGTGGTGTTGTCGCCGCTGTTGTCGTCGCTGTCGGTGTGTGCGGGGTGCGGCGCGTGTGCGGCGTGTGCGGGCCAGGCGGGCGCGTTGGGCGCGCGCAGTCGATGTCGCGCCTCCACTGTCGAGCATTTAGACAAGCTCGACTCGTCTGCCAAACCACAATACACGGCTCTTTGCTTTTTTTATTATTGTCATAAAAATATTGAGGATTCGGGTAATTGCACTTATTGTTAGTTAATTCGTTGATTGTCTATTGTTACATATTTGACATTATGTGATGGAAGTTGACCTCAACACATGTTTGCAAGTTTAATGTCAACTTTCAATTAGACGACACTGTATGAAATAAAACAGGGAGAAAAAAGCAGCCCTTGCTGAGTTTCTTGCCGGTCCTTCTCAGTACAAGGTCTCCCGCCGTAGATTTGTGAACCGATGGCGTAGCTATTCGACATTCACAAGTGCTTGTAACAGCCTAGACTGAATAAACGATATTGAATTTTTGATTTTTTTTGAATTAACATTTTTCCCTCTTTGGTAACTTTTCAGTTGAAACTGCTTATAGGATTGTGTCCTAGCTAGAGTTGCAACTGTCTTTTTAGTGAAGCGCTTGGGGGTTCAGACCTCGGACTTTTGCTACAGTGAATAAATTTTGGGTTGTAAGGGGTTCTAAATACACCTACAACAACCCAAGCTAACCTCACCATCGCGTGGTGTACCCTGTTGACCAACAGACGAGGCTCTGGCAAACCGACCGGTGGCAGTATAACCATCCAACGACATAGGGGAGGGAAATCTCCCCAGCCATCTGACGAAGTTGACCACAGCAAATGGGGAAGTTGTTGCTACAAAGCCGGCAGCTCTTTTATAAGTGGAAGACTTCTACGGCCAGTTATTCGCATCACATGCATCTCTACCCGATCCCGAAATGAGTATTCTAGAGCCTCATTAACATGCCACTTCATCGAAGACCTGCCAGAAGTCAGTATTGGCGAAATCGAGATTACTCTTGGACAGCTTAAAAATGGAAAAGCCCCTTGAGAGGATGGTGTTACAGCAAAACTCTGGAGGCTCGAGGTAAACCCGTACTGAGGGAGCTCCAAAATCTTTTTAACACTGTCCTGTTCAAAGGGAGAACTCCGGAGGCGTGGAGTAGGAGTTTGGTCGTCTTGTTCTTTCAAAAGGGAGACAAGACCCTACTTAAGAACAATCGACCCATATCCCTTCTGAGCCATGTGTATAAGCTGTTCTCAAGAGTGATTGCGAACCGTCTTACGCGTAGACTTGATGACTTCCAACGATGGTTGGAACAGGCTGTGTTTCGAAGCTGATCAAGTAAAACAGGCGATATTGAACAAAAATCGGTGAAGACATATTTCGTACATCAATACTCCAACTTTTAATGACTCTATCGTGAATTTTATAGCTGCTCAGACAACTGATTATTATCGAGAAATTCATAAAATAATTTCCTTTATTTATAGCAGATTTACAGACACTTATAGCAAAATATCATGCAGATTACTATAACTTGTTAAAAATTCTCTTCAACAGAATAAAGTTGAACAGAAAGTTAATCCAAAAATTTGTTGAAAATATTTATTTCCTTCTATTTTTAGTATTTTATTGAGTGTTACAGAGCCAACAATTAAATACTCGTATCATTTGTGAATATTTTAACTATCTTGCTATCACGGTTCGTGACGAACAGCCTGGTGGCAGACAGACAGACGGACATTAGTGAAGTCTTCTTCTTCGGAACCCTAAAAAGAAGAGGAGTTTCATATTTCGAAAGTGGCTAGTGAAATTATTAGAAGGGACATAATAGCCGCAAAGTACGTTATTGAAAATTATACACCAAGTAGGTACAAATCAGATGACATTACCGCAATTGTGGGAGTGATTTCGTGAAATGGGACAGAAGTGTGTAACAGGAAGTCGCGAAAGCGCGCGCTATTTGATTTGATTTTAGAACATAATGTTGAAATGGCTTATTGTTGTAACAGGTGTTATTTGTTTTTTTACTAATATGAGGTGAGATTTTCAAATGTTACACATTATACGCGACTACTGTAAGGCTCGCTCGGTTTTTTTTATATACATTAGTAGCTATAGATTCTATTTAAAATTTTTAAATTTCATTCACTGTTGCTAAAGTTCGACCAGACCAGAAGTTTACCAGCGTAGGACGACATTTTATTCTACGCCAATCCCAGGCGTTTTCAGACACGTGACCTTAGAACAAAAAAGTGCTACGAAGAGAAAAACCTTTAAAACATCCCGAAAGAAGATACTAATAATCAAAAAGTTTTAAACAAAACGGGATTTTTAAACGTATCCTGCGGAGGGCAGGAGCGCTGCCGTTCGGCAACTCATACAGGAATTTCAAAGACAGAATATTAGATACTAGCGGCCGCTCGCGACTTCGTACGCGTGGAGTTAGTTAGAATTTTTAATGAAATAAAAATAAAAAGACTCGGAGCTCGGCTCTAGTAAGCCGTTTTCGTGGGGGCGCATTCGAGTGATGCCACAGAATATATACACTACGCGAAAAGAAAGGACACTTAAGCATGTGTGCTCGTGTAATCGCCCGCGGCTATGTGTGGGTGTCTGGAGGTGCGCGGGGGCGTTGCGCGGCGCACGGGGCGTGGAGAGGGCAGTCGCCGACTGCCTCGACCGAAGGCATGGCAGTAGCGAAATAGTAAAATAATAGCGTTGCACTGCATTGCACGCACGGACTGACTACGCTACGCAATCTTATTATTATTTAGATAATAATAAGAATTATAAAACGAATCGAAAAAGCAGAAAATATGTAAGAGTTAGCAATTTGTAATAGTATCCACATTAAAAGATTAAAAATTGATTATAAAATCAAACCTATCCTTCATTATTTACCCCAGTATCCTTGAATCAGTTTTCATTTAATAACTTACTAAGTATGCATAAATATTCATTGGCGCAGTCTAAATTCCATTTCGGTTCAACACGCTCAAACACGCTCCTGCTCAAGGTCACTGACGCTGGAACTCTCGCGTACAGAGAGTGTCACCGCTGTGGTGATGCTGAGTCCAGGGCTTGTATACCGGTTAATTTTCAAACCTAAATCAGTGTCAAGTACATAAGGAGCGTTTTATTTAGGTTTGGCTCTACCTTAACCTTAAAAAAACGGTTTTCCTAAAGAGCGAAATCAAATGGGTTTTGAATCAATTTAGCGGTTTTTAAAGGGTTTCGTTTCGCTCTTTCTGACGGCATCGATAATAAATGAATAACTTGACTCACTAGACGCTAGAAAACGTGTCAATAAATGCATCAATCTCTGAGCATTAACAAGTTGTGACTTGATAAGATCAAACAAAACAAACTTCAAGCGATGCCGACGCGTGCACGTGTCGCTCTGGATTAAACCGGTTTATTAAGGTTTTAGGTACCGTTTTCATTTCGGACGCGCTCCGAACGAAACCTTTACTAAAAACCGGTATTAACCTTTATTTACCGGTATTTTCGAAACCGGTTTCAAGCCCTGGCTGAGTCTGTTTACCGTATCGGTAGTGGTCGCAGGCGCGGCGCCGGCGGCGGTGCGGCGGCGCGGCGTCGAGGTCTCGGCGCGCGAGCGTGCGGAACTGAAGCGCGTGCGCCGCGCTAGCGCCGAACGTAGCGTACGGGCTTATCTCGTACAACTCCGCTGTTGGGCCGGACATCAGATACATTATTCATCATCATCAGCCTATTAATGTCCCCACTGCTGGGGCACAGGGCTTCCCTAAGGATAAAATAGGGACTTTGGGCCGTGACCCACCACGCGGTCCCAGTGCGGATTGGTAAGTGCTAACGACTTCAGATGCAGCCGGGACCAACGGTTTAAGGTGCCTTCCGAAGCACGGAGGAGCTCGAGATCGTAAATTTTTGATCACCTATCCAATGACCGACTACTGCAAAAGTTGCTTGACTTCAACGATTGCAGCCGCACTGGCTAACTCTTCTTGCACCATTGAGCTCCATACATTATCGACAGTGAAGAAGCAAAATCGCTTAAACGTCACTTTAGTGACTTTACAGAAACGAGGAACAAAGTTTGTTTTTAACAAAAAAAATATAGCTTATAGCAAATGAGAAGTAGCGCCATAAAAATAAAATTATATTCATAAAATAATATTTTCCAAATATTATTTTATGAATATAATTTTATTTTTAATACATATTTATATTTTTAATACATAGCGCCTTTACGAATTAGATGTCGCTTTAGCGAAAATCGCTCGGCCCGCAAAAAATTGTTTGTTAGCCAAACATCAAATCATACGTCAAATAGTAGGGCATAAGCGTCATCGGTTCAAAAAACAAAAAATATGTCACTTGAGCGTTGTGAACAATAAAAATCTTCAAAAAATTGAGTTGCTTAAGCGTCAAAATATTATTCAAATCATCACGAAATATAAACAAATCGACGCAGAAAAAACATGCCACTCAAATGATATATAAATTTTTGACCAAAGTGGCGTATAATCGATTTTGAATTTCCACTGTCGATAATATTAAGACTTTAGACTTAAGATTGCTTTTTCCGCATCCACCGCGGCGGCGAGCGCCCCTAGTACCGAATGCAGTAATAACGGTGCGCACGAAACCGGTCAGATTCAAGTCAATAGTATATTCGGTACAACGGGGGCGAGAGAGCTGTTTATTTGCTCTTCCTTTCCTCATTTGCATAGCAAGAGAAGATCACGGTAACAATTAGTCGCAGCACGATACTCTAGCGCTGACCATTATTGCGCAGAAGTAAAAGTGAAGATGTATCGGGGGGAAACGAGGTGCGCGGGTGGGCGTGCGTTGCGCCGATTGTCTCTCCAGCAGGGCTTGTTTACCCAAGGGCGGATCCAGGGGGGGGAGGGGGTCATGGGGGTCATGACCCCCCCCTGTGCTGGGTACAGATGGACCAAACACAGGGGGATTTTATTTAAGTACTTACAATATTTAATATACCACGACTATATGACCCCCCCCTAGCGCCAAAGCTGGCTATATGCCCCCCCCCCCCCCTCCCGGCGCCAAAGCTGGATCCGCCCTTGTGTTTACCGGTTAATTTTCAAACCTAAATCAGTGTCAAGTGCATTAGGAGCGTTTTATTTAGGTTTGGCTCTACCTTAACCTTAAAAAAAACCGATTTTCCTAAAAAGCGAAATCAAATAAGTTTTGAATCAATTTAGCGGTTTTTAAAGGGTTTCATTTCGCTCTTACTGACGCCATCGATAATAAATAAATAACTTGACTCACTAGACGCTAGCAAACGTGTCAATAAATGCATTAATCTCTGAGCATTAATAAGTTGTGACTTGATTAGTTCAAACAAAACAATCTTCAAGCGATGCCGACTCGTGCACGTGTCTCTCTGGATTAAACCGGTTTATTAAGGTTTTAGGTACCGCTTTCATTTCGGACGTGCTCCGAACGAAACCTTTACTAAAAACCGGTATTAACCTTTATTTACCGGCATTTTCGAAACCGGTTTCAAGCTCTGCTCTCCAGTCGTACCCATGCGCAGCTATCTGTGGCGCGTTTTGTTCAGCGCTTGAGTTACGCGCCGGGACTTGTACCTATCATGACGTCGATCTGGATTCCTTGCAGTTTAAACCTAGCACTTCACTTCACTTGACCGTTCACATTTGCTATTTGTAAGTTAGACAAGAGTATATTACCTTATATTATAGATATTAACGGGATTGTTACCATGTACTTTGTTTTTTATGAGACTCCGTGATCATGGCGCTTGCAACAGTGCCGAAATATCGGAGACTCATAAAAAACAAGGTACATGGTAACAATCCCGTTAATATCTATAATGTTAGTGACCATGAAAGTTTAAAACAGTATATTACCTTTCTTGTTTGCGATCTATACTTAGGGAATGAAAGGAGAGACTGCTATATAGTAATACTTAAATAGAAAATACGAATAGCCATGAAAAATAGTAACATGTAGTATGCTCTAACATTTTCAATAAGTTTGAATTCTTATTTTCTTACCCGAAGAGTCGTCATTCGATTTCTCATTGCCATTTATAGACGATGATGAGTACAGTTTCTGTCCTTCTCTTAACTTCTCTCTTTCAGCTTCGTTACTTTCACTTAATTTTCTATCGTCTCTCATGTAATGATCACTTGCTATACAGGAAAATCTGAAAACAACATTGTTCATTATTTAATATTAACAATAAAATTTGGACTAAAACTAGTTTATGAAGATTCTATTATTATCTGCGTGAGTTGAAGGAGCTTTACTATCAGTGGTTAGTGCATCGGATATGCTAGATATGATAGATCGTGGAAGTTAAGCAATTTTTGCAATGACCATTGACAATAGTATTGCTGACTAAAGTCCACGTTTCGATAGGTTGTTGGGCCTTGCCATCTTTGTTATCCACCGGCACTGGGCGTGATGCGGTATGGCCTATTCCAGTGCGGGCCCGGGCGACCCCGGCCTTTGATTTAGCAGTGGAGACACTTAAATGCTTATGCGAATAGGAAATATCGGAGTAGATATTATTTACAGTCATACTATAGAGGCAACCTGCTCCTTCCCGACGCTCAGCGCCCTCAGCAGCGCCGCGTGGACTGACGGCTGCAGGACATGATCCGCCCTGTACATCATAGTATAGAGGCCCCTCACCTGCCCCGAGCCAGCAGCAGGCACAGCGCGACGCCCAGCGCCCCCAGCAGCGCCGCGTGGACTGACGGCTGCAGGACATGATCCGCCCTGTACATCATAGTATAGAGGCCCCTCACCTGCCCCGAGCCAGCAGCAGGCACAGCGCGACGCCCAGCGCCCCCAGCAGCGCCGCGTGGACTGACGGCTGCAGGACATGATCCGCCCTGTACATCATAGTATAGAGGCCCCTCACCTGCCCCGAGCCAGCAGCAGGCACAGCGCGACGCCCAGCGCCCCCAGCAGCGCCGCGTGGACTGACGGCTGCAGGACATGATCCGCCCTGTACATCATAGTATAGAGGCCCCTCACCTGCCCCGAGCCAGCAGCAGGCACAGCGCGACGCCCAGCGCCCCCAGCAGCGCCGCGTGGACTGACGGCTGCAGGACATGATCCGCCCTGTACATCATAGTATAGAGGCCCCTCACCTGCCCCGAGCCAGCAGCAGGCACAGCGCGACGCCCAGCGCCCCCAGCAGCGCCGCGTGGACTGACGGCTGCAGGACATGATCCGCCCTGTACATCATAGTATAGAGGCCCCTCACCTGCCCCGAGCCAGCAGCAGGCACAGCGCGACGCCCAGCGCCCCCAGCAGCGCCGCGTGGACTGACGGCTGCAGGACATGATCCGCCCTGTACATCATAGTATAGAGGCCCCTCACCTGCCCCGAGCCAGCAGCAGGCACAGCGCGACGCCCAGCGCCCCCAGCAGCGCCGCGTGGACTGACGGCTGCAGGACATGATCCGCCCTGTACATCATAGTATAGAGGCCCCTCACCTGCCCCGAGCCAGCAGCAGGCACAGCGCGACGCCCAGCGCCCCCAGCAGCGCCAGCGCGGTGGCGGCCGCCAGTAGTGCTGTACGCACGCCGCCGCGCGCGCTGCCTGCCAGCGGTGCTGATGGCTTCAACGGAGGAATACGGCCTAGAAAGGATTTTTTATATACGTATTAGTAACGGCAAACAGCATAGACAAACAAACTTATGCAGTATTCGTAAAAGTTGCTACTGTGCAGGTTTCCTTGTTTATGATTGATGCTCAAAATGATTGCCAGGTGCATAAAATAAAGAAAGGTGGTAAACAATCGGAATACCCGCCCGATAGCAACATTAAATGTCAAAGCCTCAAATTTAGATAACGTTCGAACTTTCTAATAAGAACCACAGGCTCAAATTCAGATTCAGATATTTTGCTTGTAAATTTCACAACATAGTACATCGTCTCATTTCTCTAAGATTGTTCAATAGATCACAGGAAACCCTATCTACCCTATTACCGTATAATTGTGACAGCCAGCAGCGTAACTCTCTCCGCGCCCGCGTCACTGTAGGCCTCCACGGCCAGCACGTACCACGTGGCGGGCATCAGGTCACCGACCCCGTGACTTTCTGAACTGATATAATAAGACAATAACCTACTTCCCGCTATCGTATATGTATCAGCTAGCAGCGTGTCTCTCTTCGCACCCGCGTTGCTGTACTCTTCCACGGCCAGCTCGTACCACGTGGCGGCATCAGGTCACCGACCCCGTGACTGGCTGAACTGATATCATACGACAATAACCTACCTCCCGCTATCGTATACGTATCAGCCAGCAGCGTGACTCTTTCCGCACCCGCGTCGCTGTAGGCCTCCACGGCCAGCTCGTACCACGTGGCGGGCATCAGGTCACTGATCCCGTGACTGGCTGAACTGATATCATACGACAATAACCTACCTCCCGCTATCGTATATGTATCAGCTAGCAGCGAGACTCTTCGCACCCGCGTTGCTGTACTCCTCCACAGCCAGCTAGTACCACGTGTCGGGTATCAGGTCACCGACCCCGTGACTGGCTGAACTGATATCATACGACAATAACCTACTTCCCGCTATCGTATATGTATCAGCTAGCAGCGTGTCTCTCTTCGCACCCGCGTTGCTGTACTCTTCCACGGCCAGCTCGTACCACGTGGCGGGCATCAGGTCACCGACCCCGTGACTTTCTGAACTGATATAATAAGACAATAACCTACTTCCCGCTATAGTATATGTATCAGCTAGCAGCGTGTCTCTCTTCGCACCCGCGTTGCTGTACTCTTCCACGGCCAGCTCGTACCACGTGGCGGGCATCAGGTCACCGACCCCGTGACTGGCTAAACTGATATAATAAGACAATAACCTACTTCCCGCTATCGTATATGTATCAGCTAGCAGCGTGACTCTCTCGGTGTCCGCGTCGCTGTAGGCCTCCACAGCCAGCTCGTACCACGTGGCGGGCATCAAGTCACCGATCCCGTGACTGGCTGAACTGATATCATACGACAATAACCTACCTCCCGCTATCGTATATGTATCAGCCAGCAGCGTGACTCTTTCCGCACCCGCGTCGCTGTAGGCCTCCACGGCCAGCTCGTACCACGTGGCGGGCATCAGGTCACCGATCACGTGACTGGCGGAGCTTAGTTCATCACCCACCTGTAAGATACAATGACTAGGCTGAAACTGATGAGTTAACAATTAGTAAAAAAAATAGCGATTCTGATGAGAAAACGTCGAAATTAAGGGCCACAAAACGAGGATTTCGCAATTGTGCGAATGTTTACGAATTGAAAACATATCCAATAAATTAGATGCTTAATAAATTGATACGACTCCTCGATGTTTCGAGCATGAAGAACTAACACAAGAGGATGGCTGGTGTGGCAGGTAGAACTGCTGTATCAGCTATCTTCGCTTAACATCAGGTGGGGTGGAGTCATTTGTCGGACCTATCTATAAAAAAAGATACAAAGGACGCACTTACTCCTGTACAAATGTCCAAAATTGTATTTTACTTATATATAGGGGGTTCTATGATCTAAACTTCGTTTACCAACGTAGAATATGTACATATTCATTTTTAATTGTTCTATTCTTATAAATACCAAAGCAAAATGCGAGAATTATTTGTGAGCTTCATAAAACTTAGCAAGGATAGTACTTAAATATTTAAATAACATGTATTATTAGGACTATCCATGTGGCGTTTATTCTCTTTACCTACCATCCGGGTACGGCTTCAAAATGACAAAATTCAAAATCGTTTATTCATTCTAGGCTGTTACAAGCACTTGTGAATGTCGAAAAGCTACGCCATCGGTTCGCAAATCTACGGCGGGAGACCTTATACTGAGAAGAACCGGCAAGAAACTCAGCAAGGGCTGTTTTTTTCTCCCTGTATTATATACAGAGTCGTCAAATTGAAAAATGGATTCAATATGAGGTAACTCATAAAGTCACTTTCCATTGCCTTACTGTGTTTACCTTAGTGCGCGATAAAACTTACTTTGATCCAATGCTCTGTTCCAGCTCTCCTATATGATACTCTGAAGCCAAGTATGGGACAGCCGCCGTCTCGCCACGCGTAGAAGTTGATCTTTATCGCGGTAGAGTTCATGTGCACGTGCTCTTCGGGTTTTGGCGGCTTCGGACCTGAAGTCGTATTTGTTTTATAAGTGCTTAGTTACCTCCTGTTATTTTGAAAATCTTTCTTTTTCGACTTCGACATACAGGGATATGGAGAAGATAAGATATTGTAATTACCGGAGAATCGGTGCGTCGTTTTGGACGTGAAAGCTTAATCGACAGCCTTCCGAATTCGTAATATTAGTATATGGAACTAAATCCACCACAACTGTTTAGAAAAGATTATTCATCACGCGAGGAGATCGATGGCGCAAGTGGTTAGCGCGTTCGGTTGCGATCGTATACGTTAAGCAACTTTCGCAGTGGTCGGTCTTTGGATGGGTGACCAAAAATTTACTATCTCGAGCTCCTCCGTGCTTCGCAAGGCACGTTAAGCCGTTGGTCCCGGCTGCATCTGCAGTCGTCAGTACCTACCAATCCGCACTGGGCCCGCGTGGTGGGTCATGGACTAATCTCCCTATTCCATCCATAGGGAAGGCCTGTGCCCCAGCAGTGAGAACATTAATAGGCTGATGATGATTCACGTTAACGTTCTGATTCAATGAAACATGCTTTTTTCTATTAATAAATACTAGCAAACCAGTGAACCAAATGTTCACCAAAACCTGATTTAAAAAAAATGTATTTAATTAATTGAGAACTTCGGAGATTTTGTGTGGTTTCGTTTGAAATTCGTGATTTCTAGAAAACCGGAAGCGCTACGTTACTCAAATGAGGTTTGTAGTCTTATCAGACTATTCTTAACTTATAACTTAAACATTCTCTTTATCTATTTCTTACTGTTTGGCCGCTGAAACAGCACCACAGACAGACGGACGGACGGACGGACGGACTTGTCTAATAGATAAGAGATATTTTTTCCTGGAAAATAAAATTAACAACTTTTACTTACGTCCACCCCTCGTGGTAGCAGTCAGTATTTCACTAGGTTGCCCAACAGATATCTTGTTCTTGGCCTGTATCTTGGCATTGTACGTGGACCCACATTTGAGCATATCCATGGTGTATGACGTCACTTCTGGCGACAGCTCTACCGTGTGCCAGTCGGTCTCTGACGCTTGCTTGAAATGAAGAAGGTACCCTGAGACAAAGAATATGAATTGGTTCAAAGTGAATTTTAAAGGTCGGGGCTGCACTATACAAAATAAGGGAATACTGGCTAAGTAATCGGAAAGGACATTATGAAGGAAGATCCGAGGAAACGACTTCGCACTACTTGCTGTCTAGGGGCAGTGGAGACGAAAAGAGCTGATGCAGAAGATTTGAACAGCAGCCATCCTAACTTTGAGGGTCTGTAAGGTGCTTCTTCACGCCTCTTTCAAAGAATCTGATTTGTAGGAAGGAGAAAGTAATCCATTTGCATTTGCTTTCAAATATTTTTTGTATGGAAATTGGTGGCCATGGTAAGTCGGGGGCAACCTATGCTATCCGCGAGTGGTCCGCTGAATTAAAAGATATGGAAGTATAAATATATCTTCAAACTACTCTTCTTGCAGTGCCACCTGGAGAGTTTTGCAAAGAGAAAGGGAGAGGGGAAATGGTTTTAGACTGCGAGGGTGGCTAAAGTGGCACGTTTTTATCGTAACTGGAATCTATTGATATTTATGTTTTGTAAGCATTTAACTGCTAAATGTTTAAATCTTAAATAAAAATAGGTACAAGAAAAAAATCCACGCGGGCCAGGCAGCAGGCGGGTCTGTCCACGGGCAAAATTATGTTTAAGAAAAAGGTGCAGCATATATTTTCTTATCTTGATGATTGCAATGAGTGATTTCTATCCCACCTTTTATTGACAAGGGATGACATTAGCTATCCAGCTCACCCAATATAGGGTCCACGGCGTCCGCAGCTCTCTGCCAGTGAAGTTTGATGCTTGACGCGGTGGTGTACTGCAGCGACAGCGTGGGGGGTGACGGGGGGAGCACCGCCACCACTGTGTACATTATGGAGTCCTCTCCGATGGAGTTGCTGGCCGTGCAAGTGAAGTTGCCTGAAGACTGCTCGTTGACCTCTGGAATAGATAGAAAGTAAAAATACGCTATAAAAGAAATGCAGCAAGCACGGAAAAGTTTTCAAATATAATTTATATCAAAACAATTGCTAGTGATTTTTATATGTTCGTTATTATTTTGAGATCGACAAATACAGGAAGCGACGGGACACATCTTTAGCTAGCTATGGTATCATAATGATGTGTGGAAATTTGTTCTCACTTCGAGCCCGCTGCCAGCCGGAGCACGCCAGTAAGGTGATGGTGGTCAGTCAGCCAGTAGAGAGGCACTCACCGCGTATGTGCAGGTGTCCGGCGTGCGTGACCTGGTAGTAGGCGTGGTGCGTGACGGGCGCGCGCGCGTGCTGCCAGCGGGAGCGCGGCGGGGGCGCGCCGACGCAGGAGCACGCCAGTAAGGTGGTGATGGTCAGTCAGCCAGTAGAGAGGCACTCACCGCGTATGTGCAGGTGTCCGGCGTGCGTGACCTGGTAGTAGGCGTGGTGCGTGACGGGCGCGCGCGCGTGCTGCCAGCGGGAGCGCGGCGGGGGCGCGCCGACGCAGGAGCACGCCAGTAAGGTGGTGATGGTCAGTCAGCCAGTAGAGAGGCACTCACCGCGTATGTGCAGGTGTCCGGCGTGCGTGACCTGGTAGTAGGCGTGGTGCGTGACGGGCGCGCGCGCGTGCTGCCAGCGGGAGCGCGGCGGGGGCGCGCCGACGCAGGAGCACGCCAGTAAGGTGGTGATGGTCAGTCAGCCAGTAGAGAGGCACTCACCGCGTATGTGCAGGTGTCCGGCGTGCGTGACCTGGTAGTAGGCGTGGTGCGTGACGGGCGCGCGCGCGTGCTGCCAGCGGGAGCGCGGCGGGGGCGCGCCGACGCAGGAGCACGCCAGTAAGGTGGTGATGGTCAGTCAGCCAGTAGAGAGGCACTCACCGCGTATGTGCAGGTGTCCGGCGTGCGTGACCTGGTAGTAGGCGTGGTGCGTGACGGGCGCGCGCGCGTGCTGCCAGCGGGAGCGCGGCGGGGGCGCGCCGACGCAGGAGCACGCCAGTAAGGTGGTGATGGTCAGTCAGCCAGTAGAGAGGCACTCACCGCGTATGTGCAGGTGTCCGGCGTGCGTGACCTGGTAGTAGGCGTGGTGCGTGACGGGCGCGCGCGCGTGCTGCCAGCGGGAGCGCGGCGGGGGCGCGCCGACGCAGGAGCACGCCAGTAAGGCGGCGCGGCCGGCTCCCACGCACACGCGCCGCCCGAACGATGCGATCCGCGCCGGGACTGACAAAACACAATACATACAATTAACTCGAAATCACGTACCATTCAATGGGTACACAATTAAATTTTGCATTTACTCCTCACTGATATATTTTGTTTAGTGTCAATGTTTAGTTCATATACTTTGAATTATATTTATAGATAAAGGATACAAAATAAAGCGTACTATTGGGAATAGCTGGCAACAATATTCCCGTCTACGTATCGGAGCACCTCTCTCCAGCTAATATTGCTTCATGCTGCCACCAGGGCAAAGGCTAAGGATTTGTCTTACTTTGTGTGGGTACGAAATGGGCGAATTTTTATGCGTCAAAATGAAACTTCTCCTTTTATTTATGTCAAAAATTAGAATACATTAAAAGCATTGACATAATGTTATTATAAAAAACCTTTTTTGTTTCTTTTCATGAATAATATTTTATGCACTTTTTTATGTAATTTTTAATGGATGTATTATCAATTTATTTTTAAAATGTAAGAGGATTAAAAACAAAAACTATCTATTTGCTGTCATACTAGTATGTTGATTATTTTCAGGTGTTTCTTGACAGTTGTGTAAAACATGGTTGTGAAATATTCTTGTAGCAGCGAGACGCTAATCGCGGGAGACTTTAATATCCCTACCGTTGATTGGTCAGATCCTCTTTGTTGGTCTCTACTGCCTCAAATCTATTATGTTATGTTCATAACCTTAGCACCGCTTTCGATAAACGAATACAGGTTGATTCACTGTACACAGACTTCGCTAAGGCATTTGATAAGGTGGATCACAAAATATTGATTCGGAAAGCATATCACCTCGGCATACACGGCTCGCTTCTGCGTTAGCTGACATCATATTTGAGTAATCGATATTTAGTATCTTGTTATTACAAACACCAGTTAGACAAACGGTTGATGTCACTTTGCAATGTCTCACAATGGTCTTTATATCTAAGTTCTCTGTAAATTTTTATATCATCCGTATAGGCAAGGCAATTGCTTGAAATCAAGTTGACCAAATCGTTGATAAATAATACAAACAATAGAGGTCCAAGGTGGGAGCCCTGTGGTACACCGGATCTAAGCGTAAACGGCGCAAATTCATATCCATACAGGTCGCGGCACGTAACTTTAGAGCTGAACAAAACGCGGAGGGGGTAGCTGCGCATGCATGGGTATGACTGGAGAGCCAATCGACGTGTGGCGGCTACATCTACATGCTCCACATATAATCAACATGGAGAAAATAGTCACTCGCCTCCTCAAGAGATGGCACTACCGGCGTTGCGATTAATACGTATGGAAGCCTACATCGCGTAAGAGAAATTCGGAGCCAAACTCTCCATTTATACGATGCCCGACCAACATCAGTCGGGTCGCGGCCCCCGAGCTAACATCATCCAGCTCGGAGGAAGATCCTCCCCTTTGGCCTTCCTACAGGCGCAACGCACGCCCACCCGCGCGCCTCGTTTCACCCCAAGACATCTTAATTTTTACTTCTGTGCAATAACGGTCTGCGCTAAAGTTTCGTGCTGCGACTTATAAGGCCATTGATTTTGTTTGTAGGTTTAGATGTATCGAAAATCCACATCCAAGCGTTCTTAAATAGCGTGCGTTTAAACTGCCTGTACAAAAGGGCTATTTTTAATACTTTTTTTAGGCACTTTATCCAATGTTTTCGACGTAGTTTTTTTTAATATTTTATGAAGGAGATGTAAACTACTAAATAAAAAATAAAAAAAAAATGGGTGCGTGTACTTATGTAGGCGCGTGAGAAGTTATCCTTCTTTGGCATCGTTTAAAATAGTTTTTAATTGCATGCAAATAATTAATTACAATAAATTAATAAAAAGTCTGGAAAAAGACACAGTCAATAAAGTTCAGTTTTAATTTGAAAAAATAAAGAAATAATCAAAATATTCAATTAAAATCGCTACTGAATATAATTTATTAGAACATATGTGATTTGCACTTGTATGAAACTCAAACACGTATTCCGAATATACAAACTAGAAACATGTGGATAAATATTAAAAACTAGCGGCCAGCCCTCGCTTCGCTTCGGTGTAGAGCTGAAGTGTAGACTACAGTTTTTGTTCTCAGGCTTGTATTATACACAATGACATTCATCTATGATTCTTCTTATACCTGCATGCAAAGTCTCAGCCCGATCGGTTTAAAATTGATAAAGTTTCATACAAACTTTCATTCCTTATTTTATCCCCTTGGGATTTTCTTTATATTTTTTTCCGTAAGAACCTTGTACAGAGTATTAGAAAACTACAAAAAAAAGTACAGCCAAATCGGTCAAGCCGTTTTCATGTTATGTCGTGACAACGGAAAACGGGTTTCATTTTTATATATATAGATATGAAAACAGTCTCTGTTCTAAATTCAAAACTCGTAACTTTTCCCGATGTTTGTTGTACGTGTTTCCCGCGCTAGGACCGCGAGTGGCCGCGCATGCGTACGGTGCGGCGGGCGACGCGGTAATGGCAGCGCGGCACATGAAGTTGGTCGCTAAAGCGACCAACTTCATGGTGTTAATTTTTTGTGTTACAGATGCGCGCGCATCTTAAAATTTCACTCCCATAATTTTTTTATAACGCGCCTAAAGAAGTATAACTTCAAAAAAGCATGCTTATTCCCTATTTTCATTACAGTAGGTTGTAGCTATTTTAAAAGTCTAAAACCGTCGTGTAAATCCTTTATCAATTAATTACAGACTCTTGCCTCATAACAGTTCAGAAAAGTCCAAAAAGCCAAATTTTCCTTCAACACTGGCTAGCTACCTAAAAGCTTCAGCATTTTCAGAATAACTTCAGTAGTACTTGCTTAAACTTCTTTGTTACTACCTTTTTTTGTGTCTGGAAAATGCCTTACGCATCCTTCAACCACTGGGGGAGCGAGAAGAAGGTATGTGGGACTCCTCCCTGTCCTCTTCAGCCAGCCTTGGAGCTCGCTGATGTGAACAGGGCCCTACCTACGCCCTGAACAGGGCCACTAAAAACCAGACAAAATTCCTGCACCGTCACCCGACACGCAGTATGAGGACCGCGGTCCCCCTAGTGCATGCCGAGAGGGCGGGTGTGGTCGCGGAACCAGTCTCCGAATGGCCGCGCACCCGCCAGGTGGGCTTTGTTACTACCTACCAACAGCGGCGGCGCTAGGCGTCGGCGACGTCGGCCACCGCCGACGGCCTCGCGCATGAGGGGGCCTCCCAAAAAATTTTTACAAGTTACCTATTTATTTTCGTTTCTTCTGGCCTGGCTTAGCTAGTCGACCCCGAACAATTCGGGGAAAAAGCTAAGCAGATGATAATGACTTTTATTATTTTCTAACACGTGCGTGATGGAAGCGAGTAGTACTTTACGGGTATTCAGAATCGTCTGTCCGGTAACACTATTTTTGTATTTAAATTTCTATGTTTGTAGTTACTTTTTGTGATCATTTGATTATCAACAATAAAACTCGTTTACTCATACGTTATTTTATAATTTAGCTCACTTAATTTAACGGATTTTTACTACGAAGTAAAATAGGCCTCGCGAACTTGATGTCGCCGACGTCCACATGTGGTCTAGCGCCGCCACTGCGTACCAACATCTTATTTAAATTATCAGTTGAACAAGAAATACTTACTCCTAGAGCTAGGACCTTGCCCAACGACGAGAGTGGACTCCCCCTCACCAGAGCCCGTGGTGGCGGACACCCAGAACTCGTACAGCTGGTTCTCCATCAGGTTCCGCACTTGGTACATCAACTCCATCTCCGGCTTCGATTCCGCTGACACCGTGAAGCTCGAGTGCTTGCCTAAGCTAAATTAGATAAAAAAAGAAATAAAAAATTAAAAAACAGACTACAGGAAAAAAATCAAAATGATTAATACTAAATTTTAATTATATTTAAAAGTATCGTATATATTAGAGAAACATTTGATGAATAAACAGAACATAGAAAAGTAAGCAAGTATTTATTATATGTATTATTATGTATATTTTAGAAATATATACAGAAAGGAAAGTAGTAGACTTTTATAAGATTACATAACGATTACATACGGATGGATTGTTTGAGGAACGCTTCTTAGGGATAGAAGTATCAATAATAAGTCACCTATTATTGTAAAGGAGATTGCTCAGCTTCCATACATGTTTGGCCTAAAGACCAATAATCATGAAAAATTGTTTCCTAGATTCGAAATTATATATAAATTAGTGTAGAAACGAATATTATTGACGGACACCTCTGAGAACTTCTACAAACCATATACACTGAATGATTTTGAGGTTATGTTTGCAAATAGGTAGTTACATAGGTATTAAAATAATAAAAAACAAATAAGTTATATAGCAAACTAGGGAAATCAAACCAAGCACCGAAATTATGTATTAGATTATATAGAGCATGTTGATTAATAGATAGTTGCCTGTTTTTAAAGTTAATGCATAATGAGTAACTTTTAAAATCAGGTATCATCTATGCATTTCCGGCTATAATAAGGAAGGTACTCTGTGACAGAAACTGTGTGTTATTTGTGAATGAGCCACAGATTAGAGATTTTTTTTAAACACTCGTTAACTAAAGAAAGCTTATTATTTTTGTTATGTTTATATTATAACCATATTTTAGATTTTTAGTGTATCACACCTTATGTAACGTTGTTACATATTTATTTTATTAAAACTTATAATATTCTACCTAAAAATTAAATTACGTTTAATATTATTAACTTATATTGTTTTTGTACATTATTTACACGAATCAGTTTTTTTGAATACCTATTGTTTATAAACACAAAATTCATTTAACATCGGGCAATGAAATTTCGCTGCACGCGCGCTTCCAAGTTTGGCGACTCGTTTGTTGAGTTCCTCCCCTACCCCCCCCCCCCCCCCCCCCGACCTGCACCGCGCGCTGGCTGCGGCGCGGCCGGCCATCTCACACTCCGAAATTGAACTCCAAGCAGACACGCGCTCGTTCTGTGCTCCCAGCGACCTTGCGGACAACGCGCGATCTTTATATTTTTTTTATTTTTTCTTATTAATTGTTTAAGTATAATTAATCATTACACTCAGTGCATTAACCCACGTATTGGTAAGTGTTGAACAAGTATTCCTTCAATTAGCGTCCGATTATAAAGTGGAAAATCTTAAATTTTTAAAATAGTAACCGTCGTTTTGAATTTTTATCTTTATTTATAATGCTTTTGCAAGTTATATTAGATATATTCCTATTGTTTTTTAAGCTTACTAAGCTGTGCTTTAGCTTATTCAATTGTTTTATTTCTCCGATTGTAACTCCGATCTGATTGTGGCAATTATAACAAAACACACATACGTTCCGGGTACTTTTCTACTCCAGTTCTTGCCATGGCCACAATCAGAGGAGACAACGGAGTTTGGTTATTAATGCGACCATATTACAGGGTCCATGTTGTGGCGTCCACCGTACACCATCGTGTGACAACGACCAGCAATCCATCCCGTCACGGTCACCCCATCGCCTGGCGACGACTTCCGACTTCTTTTCGGGACTTCACTGTCGACCAGTACGACCACCGCTTCGTGACCATCTCCATCTTCTCTGGGCCCGGACTTCTCTTCGGCGGAACTACCAGGAGAGTACCAACCCTGGCCGGGAAAGCAAAGAACTTTCAAATACTGTAACGGTTTTTTTTTTTACCCGGGCACTTCGAACCACGCCCAAATAAATTTGTTGTTCACACCAAGAGTTGGTTTCATTTAAACGCCCTGGCTCGTGACACTGGCGCCTTTGACGTGGTTCTAGGGTACAGTATTTTTTTTTTGCTTTCCTGTGCCGGTGGTATTTTTATATGCTGTGTCATTGTGTTGTTGCTTTTTTTTGTTGTAAAACGCTTTTTATTTTTTGGTTGCCGCAACTAAGGTGTACGAACGTGGTTATTATTTTTACATATTTATAATTTTAAAACTACGGTCACCAACAAAAGTGGTACATTTTTTTTACTAATCTATTGTTTGTTTTTTTTTTCCATTGCTGCTCAACTATTTGTTTTCTTTAACTTTTTGCTACTTATTTAGCACAGTTAGCAGCTCATTTACATAGATTGTTTTTTTTTTAAATTTTCAACGGGTTCGTACACATTAGTTGCATATTTTTATTTTTGTATTGTTCTTTTTATTTTTTAGTTGCGATTAGATATTTTAATTTTGTGTTTTCTAGCGCTTTGTAGTATAGTGCTTTAGTAGTAATAAGTAGTTTTTTTTTTATATCAACCAGAGCGTTACAAGTAGTTTAGATTTTGTAACGACGGAGTAGTTGTATTATTTTTGCCATACTTGTTCAACATTCACCTTGATAGGGTTGTCAATTTTTTTTTTGTTCATTTAAGATTTTTTTTCTTCATGATGTCTTACCCCGTGAAATTTATGTCACTTCAAAAGACCGAATTAGAGTACGAAGTGACCATTAGAGGCGAAACACCTGCTTCGACTGTTCAGGAGTTGCGCAAACAAATTGCTAAGTGCGGGCCATTATATCCTTCGGAGGATATTCTTTCGAGTCCTTTCGATCCTCCGGAGGATCTTAAGGGTGTTAACGACGTCCTTGAGAGAGCTAACTCTAACTTGGTCGCGCAAATCGATAAAAACACTTGGCTTCGTACTCAAAATTTATTACATCATCTTTATCATCGGCTTAACCGTATCGTTTGCACCGACGCTTTAAAAAAGGAGCTTAGTGATTGCTATGACTCATACAGAAATGCAGTTTCTAAGTTGGACTCGCTTAAGGACACAATTTTTGATGCACTTGCTGTTTCCGGTAGTGAACCTTCGACTGCTTCAGCCCAGCTTCAGTTCAGCATTGCCACTCAACATTAATGTCACTTGCGAGGGCAATAGTGTCAATAATTTTTCCAAATTAAAATTTGACGGTAAGTCGTGTGTGCGCGCTTTTGTTGAGCGTGTTAATGAATTTTGTAAAGCGAAAGGTATTCTTCACAATAAAATATTAAGCAATGCTACTGAAATTTTCACTGGGGATGCTATTCATTGGTTTAGAAGCATTAGAGATACCGTATCTAGTTGGGACGAACTTGTAGTTTTATTGAAACGTGATTTCGATCAGTCTGATTATGACTACAGACTACTTTCTGAAATTAGATCTCGCACACAAGGAGAATCAGAAAATATAGTGATTTACTTGTCAATTATGTCTGGACTTTTTTCACGATTGTCAAGAAGGTTGTCTGAAGCCGATCAATTAGAAATTATCCTTCATAATGTTCGTCCATGTTACGCAAATATTTTATTTAACCTTTCGGAAATTAAGACAATTGATGAGCTTAGAGCCGCTTGTCGTAACTACGAATGTGTACAGGCGCGTCTTTCTCAATTTAAAGAACCTCCCAAACTTAACACAGAATACTCTAGCACCTGAGTTTGCTTATTCTGGGGCTTCACAATCGAAACAAAATTGTGATGATAACAGTAAATTTAATACAAATAGATTTTCTTATTTACAAAACAATAATTATTTTAATAAGAAATCTTCATATAACAGTAACAAAAATAGCACTTTTAGTAAATATAAACCTAATTCTACTCCTAAAAACTATATACATGCTATAGATTCTTCCAATCAAATGAAACGTTACTGCCCTCGTTGTCGTAATGATACTCACAACCTCAGACAGTGTACAGCTAACAAGGCTGAAATTGTTTGTTTTGTCTGTGGTCATAAAGGTTTTAAGACTCCTGAATGTCCAATTTGTCAAAAAGATAAGAGGGACAATTCAAAAAACTAGTGCGTGAGAGTTGTATGAATAAGAATTTTGATAAAGATGACTGGCGGAAATGGCTTGATACAATTAAATTATTTTTTAATTCTTACAATATTCATACAATTCTCAACAAAAATACTGAAATGGATAATAGGCCTTACGTAACTTTACAAATCAATGGTTTGAGTATTAAGGGACTTTTGGATTCTGGCTCCGCAGTCACCATACTTGGTAACGAAGCTCATTTAGTTTTGGAAAAGCATGGTTTGCCTATTATCACAGAAGATTTTATTACTGTGACGGCTGCCGGAGGTCAGAAAATTAGTGGTATTGGTTATGTTAACTTGCCAGTAAATTTTGAAAACCAATTTCACATTTTGAAGGCTTTTGTGGTACCTAATATTACACAAAGTCTCATTTTAGGAATAGACTTTTGGCAAAAATTTCAACTGTGCCCTAAGTACATTAATAGTATCGAAATGTGTAGCAATATTGATAGTACAGCTTCACTTGTTGACTCACAACCAACTTTCATTCAAAGTTATTCAAACTTAGACGATTCTCATAAACAATTAGCTGATAACGTCATTAAACAGTTTGAGAATATATCAGCTGAACGAAAAGGTCTTGGAGTTACACATCTAATGACTCACCGAATAGACACTGGTAACGCTCAACCTATCCGTCAACGTTACTATAGGTTGTCACCTGAGAAACAACGAATTTTAGTTGAGCAGGTTGACGAAATGTTATCATTGGACGTGATCGAGCCCTGTGAAAGTGCCTGGTCTTCTCCAGTCTTAATCGTGACTAAAAAGAACGGACAACCTAGATTTTGTCTTGATAGCCGAAAACTCAACTCTGTCACTAAACGGGATGCTTATAATTTACCTTACATCTCCGAAATTTTGGATAACCTTAGAGATGCGCGCTACTTAACTAGCATTGATTTATCTAAGGCTTTTTGGCAGATTCCTATCGCGCCTGAAGATCGCGAAAAAACAGCCTTTTATGTCCCAAATAGAGGCACATTTTGTTTTAAAAGAACCGCTTTTGGACTTACAAACGCTCCAGCAACACAGCAGAGATTAGTTGATATGTTATTTGCCGAATTCGATCTCAACGTCTTTGCGTATCTTGATGACATTATTTGCGTTTCCAAGGACTTCAATAGTCACGTGACCTTACTTTTACGTGTATTAGACAAGTTAAAACAAGCAAATCTTACAATAAATCTCGAGAAATGTGATTTTTTTAAGCCACAACTCAAGTATTTAGGCTATGTAGTTGACAATTACGGTTTGCGTACTGATCCGGCTAAAGTTGAAGCTATTCTTAATTACCCGACACCTACTTCTCGGAAAGAACTAAAAAGATTTTTAGGGACCGCAACTTGGTACAGGCGTTTTGTCCCAAACTTTAGTACAGTGGCTGGGCCCTTAAATAAATTGACCTCAACTAGGAAAGGCGCCGCTCCTTTCAAGTGGACACCTGAAGCAGCCTCCGCGTTTGTAAAACTGAAGGAGTGTTTAGTCTCTGCCCCAGTTTTGTCCTGTCCAGATTATACTAAGCCATTCGAAGTACACACCGATGCTAGTAGTTACGGTATTGGCGCTATGCTTACCCAAACGATCGATGGCAAGGAACATCCTATTGCGTACATGAGCAAGTCGTTTACTGCATCTGAGAAAAACTACGGCATTACTGAACGCGAAGCCTTAGCCGTTCTAACTGCGCTTGAATATTGGCGTTGTTATATTGAAAACGGTCAGCCATTCACAGTTTATACCGACCATAGCGCGCTAAAATGGTTTCTCTCTCTTAGTAATCCGACCGGTCGGTTAGCTCGTTGGGGAGTACGTTTGTCGGCATTTAACTTTGTCATCAAACATCGTCGAGGTTCCGACAATGTGATTCCTGACGCCCTTTCCAGAATCCCATGTAACGCCATCTCAACTGCTAACTCTTATTTGGACTCTAAAGACGCTTGGTACAAAAATTTATATTTCGGTTGTTTAAATGACCCTGCAAATTTTCCAAATTTTATTATTAAAAATGATACATTATTCCGTTTATCTAAAAACAAACACGAGTTAACTTCTGAATTCTCATGGAAAGAAGTAGTTTGTTCTGAATTCCGTGAGAATATTATTAAAGAAAACCATAGTGAGCCTACCGCTGCTCATTTGGGCATATTCAAAACATACAAACGTCTTGCCTTACGTTATTATTGGCCTGGCATGTATAATGATGTAGTTAAATATATAGATTCTTGTGACAAGTGTCTTTCATATAAATCACAAAATCATCAACTATTAGGAGAAATGGGTCGTCCTAAAAGTTGTTCACGTCCTTTTCAAACTATTTCCATAGACCTTATGGGGCCTCTCCCCACTACAAAACTTCGTAATAGTTATATTTTCGTCGTTACTTGCTGTTTTTCGAAATATTGCTTGATATTTCCTATTAAAAAAGCGACTTCAGATGTAATTACAAAAATCCTTGAGGAATCTGTGTTTCTCGTACATGGTGTTCCACAAACCATTTTAATGGATAACGGCACCCAATTTACAAGCAAGCTCATGGATAGTCTCTGTAATAAATATCATATACCTAACGTGCATTATACACCTAAGTATACCCCACAAGTTAACCTAGTGGAAAGATATAATAGAACAATAATTACTTGTATATCTATGTATGTAGACGACGATCATAGGTCTTGGGACTTGTTTATTCCTGAAGTCCAATTCGCTATAAATAACTCCGTAAACGAAGCGACAGGGTATACACCCTCATTTTTAGTTTTTGGTAGGGAGCTAGTCGTTTGTGGCTCACATTACGTTGACAATGACCTCGGTAGTGATTTATCAATTTTACCACGTGATGCTTATGCCGAAAATCTAGGTCGTCTATCTAGTGTTTTCGATAAAGTGCAAAAACGGTTGTGGCAAGCCCATGTGAAGAATACTTCTCATTATAATTTGAGAAGGAAATTTGCCGAGTTCAACGTTGGTGACATAGTCATGAAGCGTGCTTACTTTTTAAGCGACAAAGATAACTGTTTTTCAAAGAAATTGGCTCCGAAGTTTATTAAAGCTAAAATAGTAATTAAAAAGTCACCATTGGTATATGTATTGCAGGATATGACTGGAAAAGATCTAGGCACCTGGCACATTAAAGACTTGAAGTTGGTTGGTGTCAATAAGTAGTTTTTTTTCTTTTTATATATTTTTGTTTGGTTTATTATGTACAACAGTAGCTTTATATCTCGCGTCGCGCACTTAACTAACTTATTGGATATAAGTATTTGCCAAGTTTCTAGTTCATTAAACTAGATGTCTTCAGGATTGCTTGTAGGAGTCGGTAACATCCTTTGTATGGTACCTACTTTGTTTTAATAGTTAGAAGAATGATGATAGAAGAATGATAGAAGTATGAAAGATGATTTATGTTTAGGTTAAGCAACTACATTCACATTTTCCAAAACGGATTTTATTTCTCTATAAACAATAAAATCCTTCACTGCGCGCGGGGTATTGTAACGTTGTTACATATTTATTTTATTAAAACTTATAATATTCTACCTAAAAATTAAATTACGCTTTATATTATTAACTTAAATTGTACATTATTTACACGAATCAGTTTTTTTGAATACCTATTGTTTATAAACACCTAATTCATTTAACATCGGGCAATGAAATTTCGCTGCACGCGCGCTTCCAAGTTTGGCGACTCGTTTGTTGAGTTCCTCCCCTACCCCCCCCCCCGACCTGCACCGCGCGCTGGCTGCGGCGCGGCCGGCCATCTCACACTCCAAAATTGAACTCCAAGCAGACACGCGCTCGTTCTGTGCTCCCAGCGACCTTGCGGACAACGCGCGATCTTTATATTTTTTTTATTTTTTCTTAATAATTGTTTAAGTATAATTAATCATTACACTCAGTGCATTAACCCACGTATTGGTAAGTGTTGAACAAGTATTCCTTCAATTAGCGTCCGATTATAAAGTGGAAAATCTTAAATTTTTAAAATAGTAACCGTCGTTTTGAATTTTTATCTTTATTTATAATGCTTTTGCAAGTTATATTAGTTATATTCCTATTGTTTTTTAAGCTTACTAAGCTGTGCTTTAGCTTATTCAATTGTTTTATTTCTCCGATCTGATTGTGGCAATTATAACAAAACACACATACGTTCCGGGTACTTTTCTACTCCAGTTCTTGCCATGGCCACAATCAGAGGAGACAACGGAGTTTGGTTATTAATGCGACCATATTACAGGGTCCATGGTGTGGCGTCCACCGTACACCATCGTGTGACAACGACCAGCAATCCATCCCGTCACGGTCACCCCATCGCCTGGCGACGACTTCCGACTTCTTTTCGGGACTTCACTGTCGACCAGTACGACCACCGCTTCGTGACCATCTCCATCTTCTCTGGGCCCGGACTTCTCTTCGGCGGAACTACCAGGAGAGTACCAACCCTGGCCGGGAAAGCAAAGAACTTTCAAATACTGTAACGGTTTTTTTTTTACCCGGGCACTTCGAACCACGCCCAAATAAATTTGTTGTTCACACCAAGAGTTGGTTTCATTTAAACGCCCTGGCTCGTGACACTTATAATGTGTTTATGGAGGTGTTTGGCGAAAAATGTATGGCAATAGACTTTATGATGTCGCCTACCATCTATAATATTTGTCTTAGCACATATGCAGGAAGTAAAAATGATAATATACTTGTGGATATTAATACCACAGTGTAATAAAAAAAAAGTTTTATTTTATCGATCTTTACAAAATAGATTTGTTTTGATGTTATATAAACAACTTCGATCAGTCTTTGGCTGAATGTTACTACAGTCATAGCCATTAAAAATTATTCGTATATTTTCCAAACCGGTAAAATTAAGTCCTTTTTAAAATGAATATATTATACAAAGGTGTCCGTTAAAATCTAATGACTGTAAAATAAAGTATAAAGTACGGCAAGAATTACCGTACATGTCAATATTTTTTGTACATTTGGGCCAATTTGAGCAATCTCCTTTAGTTAAGGAAAACCTGTCATTGGCCATACTTTTGGAAATGTATTTGCTGTAAATTTTGTATTGGAAAAACGCTGTTGGTTTTCTAAGAAAATAAATGAATAAATAAAATTAGAAACGAGAGATACCTGAATAATTTCGTGATAATAGGTATAAGTTATTTACGGGATTGTTACCATGTACCTTGTTTTTAGCGAGTTTCCGATATTTCGGCACTGTTGCAAGCGCCATGATCACGGAGTAACAGATCGGACACGGAGATCAGTTACTCCGTGATCATGGCGCTTGCAACAGTGCCGAAATATCGGAAACTCGCTAAAAACAAGGTACATGGTAACAATCCCGTAAATAACTTATATTACTATAATGTTAGTGACCATGAAAGTTTAAAACAATATAATTTCGTGATATTACAGTAAAACTCAAGTCTCGACCACACAACTGTAATGCTTTGCTAACGTAGGAAAGTGAAAATGTGTATTTTGTTAGTCGTAGATTACCTGTAAAATATGTAGATTATCTGTAAAATATCACCTTGATTTAAGCGGCCAGCCCTAATGAGAGCTCAAGCAACAATAGTAGTTTTCGAGGTGTAGGATGTAGACTTATGAGAGTTGTCTCTCCGAGTCACTATGTTCGAGAATAATGATTTAGGAAAGAATGTAACGTGAATTTATGTGTGAAATAGTTTTGATTAACTTCGAATTGACCCAGGGCTTGAAACCGGTTTCAAAAATACCGGTAAATAAAGGTTAATACCGGTTTTTAGTAAAGGTTTCGTTCGGAGCGCGTCCGAAATGAAAGCGGTACCTAAAACCTTAATAAACCGGTTTAATCCAGAGCGCCACGTGTACGCGTCGCCATCACTTAAAGTTTGTTTTGTTTGAACTAATCAAGTCACAACTTGTTAATGCTCAGAGATTGATGCATTTATTGACACGATTGCTAGCATCTAGTGAGTCAAGTTGTTCATTTATTATCGATGGCGTCAGAAAGAGCGAAATGAAACCGTTTAAAAACCGCTAAATCGATCAAAACCTATTTGATTTCGCTGTTTAGGAAAACCGGTTTTTTAAGGTTAAGGTAGAGCTAAACCTAAATAAAACGCTCCTAATGTAATTGACACTGATTTAGGTTTGAAAATTAACCGGTAAACAAGTTCTGAATTGACCTACTATACTATTTTTTCCATTACATAAATTGTTAAGCACCAGAAAAGTAATTGTGCTGCTTTTCCTTTCGCTACTTTGATAAAAAAAAACGACGGGTTGCACTCTGGGAGTGCTGGCAGAAGTGGTAACTTGAATATTACCGTTGTGCATTTTTAATATTTTGAAATGGTTAGGGAATAATTTTGCACGAATTTCTTTAATTATCGTTATAAAAAGGTACTATCATGTATGTGGTAGAATACGATTTTTATTTATTGCGCTATCGTACAAAAATATAACAATTTAGTTCTAAAATCTCTCAGAAAAATCAACTTACATGAATCACATTTAAGCGCACTTAGCGACATCTATTGTAAAGAAATCAACTTACATGAATCACATTTAAGCGCACCTACCGACATCTATTGTAAAAAAATGCATTTTCTTCGCAATAAAGCTGCCACGTGGACGTCCTAGATAGAGACTTATTATTATAATACGGTAAAATAAAATGTTACTATGTTTCGTCCAATATATTGAAAGTCAACAACCTTTCCAATTTTATTGTGTGTCATGATGCAATCAGCCCACGTGTTTAACCTGGCGCGAGTTTAATATTTTTTACCCATACAAAAAAAAGTGCAAGACAACGCCGCTAGAGAAGTTTTCACTTCAAAAATTTATTAAATTTCATCTCATTTCATCTCTCATTCAACAAGTTCCAAAAATTCCAATAAGATACCAGGTTGGTTTTTACTCACCGCCCGGCCTCCCTGTAATAAACAGTATAGTGCGTTATGACCCCGTTGGGATGAAGCGGTGGTATCCAGCTAACGAGCACGGAGTCGCTGGAGTACGCTAGAGCTTTGATCTTCTCTGGAGCAGAGGGAACTGTGAACAAGACTACCGGTTAGCAAAACGCTTGATATAAAACAACCCAAAAATCGCACAAGTATGATGAGGCTCATGAGAGGTATGATACTGGATTTTTCACACAAATTAAAGTCCCATAACGAAATAACACTACCATTTAATGGTGAATAAGGTTTTAGGGCTGCACGGAAGGTAGGGATGACTGGAATAGCACATTTTCGTACTGCACCATTTTCAGAATAGACTTTACTTAGGTTAAACACCAAACGGGATAAATTGATGCGTCTTGTAAAAGCAGTGTATACCGATTTTCGTATTGTCACATTGTCACTGCCGTCTGCCACTACGATGGCCTAGGATTAATCTCCAACCGGGGAAAACAGACTCTTCGTTATTGTCTCAGGCGTAGGTTATACCGATTTTCGTATTGTCACATTGCCACTGCCGTCTGCCACTACGATGGCCTAGGATTAATCTCCAACCGGAGAAAACAGACTCTTCATTATTGTCTAAGCGTAGGTTATCGTGGCACTCTATTGTTTCTGATTTTCCTAACATAAGCGTTTCGGCTAGTTTTTTTGTGATCAGAATAATGTGTCTATCTTGTATAAGCTAATCTATCTTGTGAGTAAGCAATGTTTATTAAGAACTAGCGGCCCGCCCTCGCTTCGCTTCGTGTAGAGCTGAAGTGTAGACTACAGTTTTTGTTCATTGACATTCATCTATGATTCTCCTTATACCTGCATGCAAAGTCTCAGCCCGATCGGTTTAAAATTGACAAAGATTCAAACAAACTTTCATTCCCTATTTTATACCCTTGGGGGTAGAATTGATCGAAATCCTTTCTTAGCGGAAGCCTACGTCATAACATCTACCTGCATGCCAAATTTCAGCCCGATCCGTCCAGTGGTTTGGGTTGTGCGTTGATAGATCACTAAGTCAGTCACCTTTGAGTTTTTCATATATAGATTGGCTAATATCTATAATACAGCAGTATAATCTTACCGTCTTCTTCCGTCATGCAGTAGACGGGCGGGCTGCGCTTGCCGTCGCCGGCGTTGGTGAACGCCAGCACTTGTATGGAGTAGTTGGTGTACTTGCGCAGCGTGTGGAGGTACGTCTCTGTTGTCGTCACCCGTTTTATCTCCCCCACGTCCGCTGCAATTACAAACTCATTTGTCAAAATAGACTGAGAGCCAGTGTTCCGCAGGCTTACGGTATAGTAGCAAACTCCATATTAATGCTAGTTATACTAATTTATCTGCCGTAGATCAAATGGGGGTTCACTCTTCCTATAGAGGGTTCCTTTGGGCGTGCCTAGAAGTCGAAAAGCTTGAAAATCGACTTTCAAAACGTGATCGCAGCATGTCTGCCGTTTTGATATCTTAAAATATATATTTTTTTCTGTAGAAAAACTTAATGGCAGACACTTGCTCCGGTTCCTACTATATTATAAATAATATCATAGTTTCCAAAATTTCATAAAATTTGCATTATTTTAGCAAAGCAATAAAATATATATTATTTTATTATAATTATAAACATATATTCACAAAAACAAACCCATAGGTCTTTTCGACTTCTAGGTACGCTTAAAGGAACCCTCTATGGGAATAGTGAACCCCCATTTGATATACGGCAGATGAATTAGATTTAAGGAGTTTGCTACAATAACGTAAGTCTGGGGAACACTGGCTCTTAGACTAAAACTGAACTCAACAAATTGTATTGTTGTATCAGAGCTCAAAAGCAATCATCTTATGTTGTTACTGAAGCTCATGGTCTGCGTGCAAATAAATAGCATTTAGATAATATTTAGTATTCTGTTTCATCTATCGAGTTCTCTCGTGTTATTTGAATCTAGGTATATGCCAATTAGAATCGGTATCTCATCATTATCAATATCAGCCTTTTCATATTCTCATTGCTTGGGTATATGCCTTCCATATTGATGGAATAGGGAGATTGGGCCCAGTGCGGATTGGTAGGTGCTAACGACTGCAGATGCCGCCGGGACCAACGTGCCTTCCAACGCACGGCGGAGCTCGAGATATAAAATTTTTGATCACCCATCCAATTACTGAAAGAGCAAACTGCGACAGTGTTAGAGATAGTTAATGTTTACCTTTTGCATTTAAATTTGTGAAAATGCAATGAGGATGTTAGATTACCGGCATTGAGCGGCGAGTAGATGAGCTTGTACCCCTGTATGAGGCCGCGTGCTGGCGCGGGTACGTACCGTGGTCGGCGGTGAGCGGCAAGTAGATGAGCTTGTACCCCTGTATGAGGCCGCGTGCTGGCGCGGGTACGTACCGTGGTCGGCGGTGAGCGGCGAGTAGATGAGCTTGTACCCCTGTATGAGGCCGCGTGCTGGCGCGGGTACGTACCGTGGTCGGCGGTGAGCGGCGAGTAGATGAGCTTGTACCCCTGTATGAGGCCGCGTGCTGGCGCGGGTACGTACCGTGGTCGGCGGTGAGCGGCGAGTAGATGAGCTTGTACCCCTGTATGAGGCCGCGTGCTGGCGCGGGTACGTACCGTGGTCGGCGGTGAGCGGCGAGTAGATGAGCTTGTACCCCTGTATGAGGCCGCGTGCTGGCGCGGGTACGTACCGTGGTCGGCGGTGAGCGGCGAGTAGATGAGCTTGTACCCCTGTATGAGGCCGCGTGCTGGCGCGGGTACGTACCGTGGTCGGCGGTGAGCGGCGAGTAGATGAGCTTGTACCCCTGTATGAGGCCGCGTGCTGGCGCGGGTACGTACCGTGGTCGGCGGTGAGCGGCGAGTAGATGAGCTTGTACCCCTGTATGAGGCCGCGTGCTGGCGCGGGTACGTACCGTGGTCGGCGGTGAGCGGCGAGTAGATGAGCTTGTACCCCTGTATGAGGCCGCGTGCTGGCGCGGGTACGTACCGTGGTCGGCGGTGAGCGGCGAGTAGATGAGCTTGTACCCCTGTATGAGGCCGCGTGCTGGCGCGGGTACGTACCGTGGTCGGCGGTGAGCGGCGAGTAGATGAGCTTGTACCCCTGTATGAGGCCGCCGTGTTGTCCGGCGGGCGGCGCGCCCCACGACACCTTTACGCTCGATGAGGACAGCGCCGAACACGACACGCCGCGCGGGTGGGATTCCGGCACTAAAACATAATCGTCCGTTATATACTTACGCAACCATCAGGCAGTTCTGTTAGTAGTTTAAATCGTCAGTCGTCAGTTACCCAATTGGACGGTGGGTTCTCTATCATTCAAATCCTTGACTGCCAGTAAACTGACAGCAAAACCTATCGTCTAATAGACGCCATATACATATTGTACGAGCCGATTTGAACAGTTTTGTCTTTTGCGAAGCGTCAGAGAATCATCTTGCGTGTGGGTGGTACTGACCGCGCACACGCATCGACGCTCATGCGTGCGCTCACGGTTTCGTAGTTGCCTGTCGTTACCACAATGTATTTGAGCAAGAGTCTTTATTTTCTGTATCGAAAAATAATTAAGAAAAACAATTTCGAAATAGTTTCTTTAAAAATTTGTTTTTTAATACAAGGTTTTACGCTACAATAATTTCATCTATGTCACAATCTATAAAAATCTATGTAAAAAATCTATCTTAACCATTATAATTGTTCCTTAAAAGTTCATGAAAAGCACTGGTATCCTAAAATTTTCCAGGTTTTTCAAGGCAATAATTTAGATTTTAGAGGGGGGACGGGAAGCCCTACTTGAACAAAAATTGGCACTTTAAAGTGCAATATTTTACAAACGGATCCCTAAATCGAAAATCAGTCCTAGAAACCCCTCAGTTATTTTTAAGGACCTATTCAACGATATCCCACACGAAGGGGTAGATGATAGTGTTGGGTAGGACACGACTTGAAAAAGAGTTTGTAAGAGTAGCCTCTTTTTTGTACTGAACCAGTACAATGTCCCACTTCAAATGAGGCGAGGCGTACTGAAGCTCGGCAATACATTTGAAGTGACGAGTACAAATATGACATTGAGGCGTACAGAAGCTCGACATTACGTTTGTGTGTACGAGTAGCACCTCCTCTACGCACTATCAATATTGCTGGATCCAGCATGCAGGACAGCGCTATACACGAAAAACAGATAGAGATACAGATGGATAGTGCGTAGAGGACTAAAATGAAATGTCATGCCTCGCTCTCTCTCTCAGACTTACGAAGAGTGAGTGAGTAACGAGACGCGACTATCGCGACATTTAATATGAAGTAGTACATTTTAAAATTTTGAGCCGCTCTTACAATTTAGCGTCATGTCCGGGACAAATGTACCGCCTCTTGTAAGTCCTACTCAACACTAGTAAATGATGAATAAATCCCCTGTTATATGTAGTCCCCTACATGTAACCTACCCAAAAAAAAAATATTTTCCAAATTCGATTCTACCATTTTGTCGGCGTGATCGATATACATATCTCCACAAAATTACATTACTCTATAGTGCTAATAGTCTCTGAGCAAAACCAGGAACGGACAGACGGACATGACGAAACTAGCCAGGGTTCCTTGTCAGGACTACGGAAATGAATAAGTGTCTAACTAGTAAGAACAAACAAATTGAACTTTAGTAACATTTAACCTCCGTTTTAAGATTTTGGACAAATATTGACAATCTTGACAAATAAAATATTTAATATTTTATCATATTTTTAATTATACACTCCCGGACTCTTGAATAGAGTCACCTTACATTCCCGGGCCTAAAAGCCCAATACACAAAAAATATACAATATAACAAAAAAGTTTTTATGCATTTTTAATGCTGGCATATTTCATCGTCTTTCCCGTATGTATTATTCCAAATTTGAATTTTAGAATTTAAAATAAAGAACAAAAGCCGAGCTTGGTCACTGATTTGAAAAAAATAATGACTGTTGAAAGTTGCTTTTGAAGCAATTTAAGGCAATACAAGTTACTAAATAAACATTTCTTTTCATGTAAAACATGTCTTTATTTCAAATGATTTTTTTCCTTGAAAAAAGCAAATATAAACTTGTTTCAACTTAACTCGACTTTTTTAATAAACTGTAGTTCAAATTTAGAACAGTGGCACTCTAAATGAATGATGAGTATACCAGCTCCAAAACATTTTCCTTTCACATACATCTACTATATAAAAATAAGTCGGGTTTTCCTTCCTGACGCTATAACTCCAGAACGCACGAACCGATTTCCACGGTTTTGCATTCGTTGGAAAGGTCTCGGGCTCCGTGAGGTTTATAGCAAAGAAAATTCAGGAAAAATTAAAAAAAAATCTTCTTTTAATCACCAAACGAAATGTTACATAAAACGAAGCCATCTGGTGGCGAAACAGAGTTCGCCGGGTTTGCTAGTCTTTTATAAGTTACAGTACTGCAAACCAAAAAAATCAAGGTGGCTCGATCTAGGTGTCCAGGAGTGTATTTATTATATAGTAAAACACTAGCAAATCAGTGAATCAAATGTTCACCAAAACCTGATTAAAAAAAAAAAAAAAAAAAAAGTATTTAATTAATTGAGAACTTCGGAGATTTTGTGTGGTTTCGTTTGAAATAGAAATCACGTGATTTCTCGAAAACCGGAAGTGCTACGATACTCAAATCCGGTTTGTAGTCTTATCAGACAATTCTTAACTTATAACTCAAATATTCTCTTTACCTATCTCTTACGGTTTGGCCGCTGAAACAGCACCACAGACGGACGGACGGACTTTCAGACTAATATTTTTTTCAGACTAATAATAATAATAATGTTTATTCAACAAACCTTACAAGTACTACTACAATATGATCTTAAAATAAACATGGAATGGTTTGCTATCATATAGTCTTATAAGTAGGACCCCTGACTTTCATGCTAGGTAAGACCTGTGTTATGAAAGGCAGTGGTTCGATTCGAGACACCGGATGATTACAAAAACGTTATAAATTAATGTGTGTGTGAGTGTGTATATGTGAGATATTGGTACTTGTCTAATAGATCATCCATCCATCCATCCATCACCATCACAATACATTTACGAAAATTTATTACTTGTAAGAAAAAATATTAATTTGTTTCTTAAAAACAGTGATGTTCACACACTTAATACAAGAAACAAAAATAAACTAACTTTACCTACTACTAGGCTTCACAAAATCAATAATTCATTTAAAGGTCTTTGTGTTCGCTTATACAATAAAGTCCCAAGCAATATCCAAGAGTTAAGCATAAATAAATTCAAAGATAGTATAAAAAAAGCACTTATTAAAAAAGCTTATTACAAAGTGTCTGATTATATTACAGACAAAAATGCTTGGGTTTGAACTGTTCCAATCATTCCAACAGGTTTTCTATATTAAATAAATCATGATTGTATTGACGTTGTAACAACATAATGATTTGTAAATGTTGTTACATTATGCTTTTAATGTTGTGGAGTTTTTTTCGCTCGTTTTTCTCCGCAGCTAAAAAATATGTCCAATAACGAGTGGTAGGGAAAAAAAATGTTTGGACGATTCAAAAGTGTTGTACTATACATCCAATTTGAATAAAGATATATTGATTTCTGATTTCTGATTTCTGAGATAAGAGATACGCACCGCCCTCTAGCGTAGTGGCGGTGGCGGGCGCGGAGGGCGGGCCGGCGGCGACGGCGTTGAAGGCGCGCACCCTCACCGCGTACCGCGTGAACTTGCGCAACGCCGACAGGCTCAGCTCCGTCGCCGACCACCCGTTCACCGTCAGCGTCCTGCGAGACACGCCAAACAATTTATTTCTCAAGAAAAGTTTACTAGAAAAAAATCCACGCGGACCAGGCAGCGGACGGGACTCGAACCCGCACCTTTCGCAATCCGGGCGAATTGCCTAACCATTATGCTACCGCGGCCCTATTCGCCGCGTCGAAATTTGCCTAGCTTTAAGCTGCAAGGCAGCGCCATCTCTTCACATTGTAGGTAACCCACAATGTCAAATGAATACTTTTTCTAGTAAACTTTTCTTTAGATTTAAACATCAAGCAGTTACATGCTTAAAAATAATAAAAATTATAACTATAATTGCTATTTCTTCTTTCAAAATGTTTAATACTTGTAAAAGTATTCATTTGACATTGTGGGTTACCTACGATGCGAAGAGATGGCGCTGCCTTGCAGTTTAAGAATGGCTAGAGGAATTTCGACGCGGGCCGTGGGGGCTGCGGTAGCATAATTGGTCAGTGCATTCGCCCGGATTGCGAAGGGTGCGGGTTCGAGTCCTGTCTGCTGCCTAGTCCACGTAGAATTTTTTCTAGTTATATTTTCTTTAGATTTAAACATCAAGCAGTTACATGCTTAAAAATAATAACTATTTATTTCTTTTCTATATGAATATGTAGGAAGGCCAAAGGCGAAGATCTTCCTCCGAGCTGGGTGATGGTAGCTCGGGGGCCGCGGCCCGCTGATGTTGGTCGGGCATCGTATATATGAACTGTTGGCTACCGAATTTTACTTGCGCGATGTAGGCTTCCTTACGTTGTGAACGCAGCGTCGGTAGTGCCATCTCTTGATGAGGCGTAAGACTGTTTCCTCTATGTTAGTTATATGTGGGGCCTGTAGATGTCGCCGCCCCAAATACATATGGGACTCATAAGAAGGCTCAAGGTCGCACAGCGGGCAATGGAGCAGTTCGCCGTGCCCCGCGTCTGTGGTCATACCTGGTGGTGTTGGGGAGGGGCAGCGAGTCAGGCCCCAGCCCGGTGCAGCTCACGCTGTAGCCCAGCAGCTCGCCGTGCCCCGCGTCTGTGGTCATACCTGGTGGTGTTGGGGAGGGGCAGCGAGTCAGGCCCCAGCTCGGTGCAGCTCACGCTGTAACCCAGCAGCTCGCCGTGCCCCGCGTCTGTGGTCATACCTGGTGGTGTTGGGGAGGGGCAGCGAGTCGGGCCCCAGCTCGGTGCAGCTCACGCTGTAGCCCAGCAGCTCGCCGTGCCAGGCCTCTCTCGGGGGCGGTCGCCATGACACGTGTAATTCGCCGGCACCTCCCGCGACCACTTGTACCGATGTCGGCGCTTCTGATGGGGCTGGAAATATATAAGATAAAAAATAATGTAAAACAAGGCAGTGAAACAAAGTCACACACAATAATTGAAGAAAACTTTTCATGACAAGGATGAAAAATATAAGGAAGATTTAGAACGTATATTGCATAAAGCTGACCAGGGGTACAAATACAACCAATTCGGCTTGCAGTAGTTATTTGATAAAATACCTTCTTCCTGCGTTTTGACAACGACTGGTTCGGTGAAGGCGCTCCTGTCGATCTGGTTGACAGCTGCGACGCGAATCATGTAGGCCGTATGAGGCCGCAGCCCACTCAAGAACGCCTCGTAGTGTATGTCTCCTTTTTTTGTCAATCTGCAAAGAATGGCATCATCATAGTGAAGGAATATTAAGGATATTTTTAGATTGATAGTATTTGCTTTGTAGTTGATGATACACTGAAGTATTGAATAAAAATATTGTCTCCTTCCTAGAAAGAATCGCTTTCGACGTAGGCTTAAGGCCATTTCTCTACATGGGACCATTATAGTCCTAGGTTACATATTCAGAACAATATGCGAGAGAAGCTATTTAATTTTTTTTCACTCAAGTCCTAAATTAGACATTAACACACTAACATTAAAATTTGTTCTTAGTATCGGCTACTCAGATAGTTTTTACGTGGCAGATCTCAATAATTATCTGGAACTAATGAAATTCACATTCGTTCTGAAAGACCAGTTGTGAAGAATTCAGCAAGAATATGCCAAATACGTTGACGGTGACGGCAGGACCCACTGGTTGATCCTTGATGATTGATTGATGATGGAAATCGGACAGTATGCAGCAGAGTCTCCAAAAGGTTCTTGGTTCATTTGTGTTTCAAGGCATATGTTACTATAATAAAATTCCAAAAGAAATAATTAATTTACCTTTCAATAAGTTTAGTGTCTATAAAAACATGTCTCCTTAAGAAAGGTTACTATACTGTTAAAGATTTCATAAATGATAAGTCACCTTGGGCTTAATATAACAGACTAAGTCGTTTTACTTTGCTGATTTGGTTGAAAATTGTTTAACCGCCACTTCTAAATTTAAATGTAGTACCTAGCTATACTTAACTTTTGTTAAATAATAATATTAATGTGATGGAAGTTGACATCAACACATGTTTTCAATTTTTGATGTCATCTTTCAATTGACGACACTGTTTGAAACAAAACAGGGAGAAAAAAATAGCCCTTGCTGAGTTTCTTGCCGGTTCTTCTCAGTACAAGGTCTCCCGCCGTAGATTTACGAACCGATGGCGTAGCGTTTGACTTTCACAAGAGCTTGTAACAGCCTAGACTGAATAAATGAGTTTGAGTGAGTTTTGAGTAGCCCAGCAGCAGCGATGGTATAGAAGCAGCGATACTCACGTCACATGCGGCTGAGAGCCACCGTGCAACGACACGTTGACGGTAACGGCGGAGTCCCACTGGTTGATGCGGATGGCGCCCTGCGCGGAGAGCGGACAGTGCTGCAGCGAGTAGCCCAGCAGCGGCGAGTTGCCGTCGAAGCCCTGGCTCCAGGACAGACGCACTGCACGGCTCAGGATCTCCGTCACGGACAGGGAGTGCGGTGTATCGGGTTTCTCTGGAATTTTGCCGAGCAAAAGAGAATATTAAGACTTAATGCTAACTAAGTAAACAATGGAAATGGCCGTTAAATACGACAGATATGGGTTTTCATCTAACTTTTGCCGGTCGCTGCTCGCATGTATGTGGCTAGTGTAGATTTATATTAAATAATGCTCACTTTTCCAGGCATGTTTGAGGAGCAGTAACTTTATTCTTAATTATTAGTGTTTTTATACAGCACAGAGTCAGAAGAATGGCAAGGCATACGATAGTCAGATAGCTCCTTTGAATACGGCATAGATTTTTACTCGTTTATACAATGTTAGAAACACAAGGTGTTCGCGAAGTTGCGAGTTGTGCTAGAGCTGTAACCAGTTGGTCTTAACTTGCATTTAACATCAGGTGGAGTAAAGACATTTACAAGGATTGCGAAGCTGCAAAAATCAATGTTTAAAATAGAACTAAGTAATATTTCTTTACCTTGGACGGAAAGATAAATATAATGGTCACTGTGACCGAAGGCGTTGACGGCTTGGCACTTGTAGACGCCGGAGTCAGACCGCTCGGTGCGGCTGATGTACAGATGGGACCTTAAACCACTATCAGTCTTTGCTTCTGAGATGCTTAGCCTGGAACTGCAGAATGAAAAACCTATAAATCTTCTTGTCAGTTTGCACTTCGCTACTCTGTCTGACACTGTTCGCTTCGCAGACGATAATTTAAATGAAAAATAAGCAATATTAATGCTCTGCCTTGCAGCCTAAGAATTACTTACTGGTAGAAATTTCATATGGCTATTGAGTTCGTCATAGCATAATGAGGGCTACCGTTTTCTGCCTCACCAGATTGCGCCACTGTTGAGTGAGGTCCTAAATTGTAACTTTTAAAGTTTATTAATACGCACATGAAATCAAAGGTTACATTTAGATCGTATTTTAACACAAAAGAACCATATCCTAAACATAATAGGCCATGCCACAGTGACGCGCAGTTCCGTTTTGGGAACATAATCATTTTTCTAAGCTCTAATTTTTAATAACTGACATTCATTGCCACATAACTCATATTTGCCATAATTAAGCCGAATTATTCACAACATTATTTTAATAAGAAATAAACCCGCGTAGTCAACCAACAAGCAATAACATTTGACATTTCGGAGACCTCACGCTACACTAGCGCCTCTAGCGGTGGATTCATACGCGATAGCCCTCATTGGTCAATGCGTCCGCTCGGATAGCGGAGGGTGCAGATTCAGGTCTGCTTCCTGGGCCGCGTTGAATTTTTTTAGTAAAATTTTCTTTGGATTTAAGTATTATTATTTTGGATTTATACATTCGTGGTACTGTAGTCACCGCGACCTACAAAGTCTATTGTGACCCGACACCAAGTTAAAGTATCCTTTGAAGAATAAGTAGGTATTTGCGAGTAAATACCTACCTACCTTGGGTAGTTTTTGTGAGAGTATTCTCAAATATTTTAAAACTACCTACTCAACTCAAACTGCATTGACAAAGAATTGCATAAAGTGGTGACCGCTACTGCAATCACGATTCCCTTAAACTACAACTCAGCGCTGTGTTCTCAGTGTCATTGCTGGTTGATACGCCGACTCTGTGATTTCTTACACACGTCGTAGTGTTCATTGCTGTGTGCCCTTAACACGAATCAATATATAGTTTGCGATTGCGAAATGTCACTGACAAATGTTTACTATTAGGGAGCTCGATGGCACAAGTGATTAGCGCGTTCGGCTGCGATCGTTGAAGTTAAGCAACTTGCGCAGTGGTCGGTCATTGGATGGGTGACCGAACATTTACTATCTCGAGCTCCTCCGTGCTTCGGAAGGCACGTTAAGCCATTGGTCCCGGCTGCATCTGCAGTCGTTAGCACCCACCAATCCTCATTGGGCCCGCGTGGTGGGTCATGGCCCAATCTCCCTATCCCATCCATGGGAAGGCCTGTGCTCCAGCAGTGGGGACATTAATAGGCTGATGATGAATGTTTACTGATTTTAGTTCTCGTTACGTCCGTTATGACGCTGTTGTTCTAGTTTCCATATAAAATTTGACAATGGCATTTCGCACTCGCAAATCATTCGAATTTGATATTGGTTCGTGGTAAGAGTACTAGTGGGTGGTAGGTTTCGTCATCAGCCTATTAATGTCCCCACTGCTGGAGCACAGGCCTTCCCTATGGATGAAATAGGGAGATTGGGCCATGAAACACCACGCGGGCCCAGTGCGGGTTGGTGGGTGCTAACGACTGCAGATGCAGCCGGGACCAACGGCTAAACGTACCTTCCGAAGCACGGAGGAGCTCGAGATAGTAAATTTTCGGTCACCCATCCAATGACCGACCACTGCGAAAGTTGCTAACTTATACGATCGCAGCCGAACGCGCTAACCACTTGCGCCATCGATCTCCTGGCGTGATGAGTAATCTTTTCTAAACGGTTGTGGTGGATTTAGTTCCATATACTAATATTACAAATTCGGAAGGCTGTCGATTAAGCTTTCACGTCCAAAACGATGCACCGATTCTCCGGTAATTACAATATCTTATCTTCTCCATATCCCTGTATGTCGAAGTCGAAAAAGAAAGATTTCTCGAGCTCCATAGTAGGGTGGTAGGTTTACCTATAAGTATTAAGATCTAGATGGTTCATGTTGTGAGCCCACGTGACGCGGATGGGGCTGTCGCCGCGCACGTCGCACTCCAGCCGCGCCGGCGCCTCGCGCCGCGCCGTCATGTTGTGCGATGTCAGCTCGAACCGCGCCGGCTCTGGAAATGGCATTCAAATTAAACACCCGTCCATTTGTTATCAAATGAAATAGGGGTGATGGCGGGGTACAGTAAACGAAATTCTATTTAGTCCGTCAGTTAGATGATCAAAAAATAATGGACACGTATTTTTTCTTTGGGCAATCAACCAAAAAATTACAAAGTTATAGCATGTCAAAGTTTGGGAGTTCGTGACGTCACTTTTGAGTGAATTTTCACTGTGTACGTTAAGTGTACTCAAACGTGACGTCATGCGACTTTTCAAATCTCTGCAATATATCTCGGCAATGTTTATATTATGTGAAAAAAGAAAAAATATGTGTCCAATACTTTTTGATAATCTACCTGATAAACGAAGAAAAAAAAATAGTTATCATCCCTATTCTCTTCCATTGTCATTGTCGATACAGGGATCTTCGAGACAAAATTAGCTACGTACAATTTGAGCTTGCGCTCTCCAGCTTAGACCATATCTTTGCTGAACTTAGCGATTGTAGACAAACGCACATTCATAGAATCATGTTGCGAGGAGGAGTCATAAAAGCACACTACATATTGGAGGAATGGAGAAGTATACGCAAAGCTCGACATAGATGGCGCTGCAAACGCTTGACCCAAACCACAGCCGAATATTGCAGCTGTCAAATTTTAAACGTGTTTTTTGTTGTTAATTTTTTTAAGTAAGTGGTAAAAGTGTATTCAACATGGTCTGTAATACAGCTGAAAACAGAGTTGAAAAGGAAAGGAGCATCTGTGCTAGGCGGAAAAGCTGATCTAGTAGAAAGGCACTCCTTCTATTAACATCACCTAGAGTTAGGTTACCTCTGGCTAAAATGAGAAGCATATCGTTGGATTTTTTTTTACAGATTTGAGGCATATGACCGCAATTTTAATTTTTATGATGCAATTACCTGTCCCAGATACATACCATGGTGACAGCAGCCCAGTTTTACCCCCCCCCCCGTTTCAAAGCAACATACAAAATTATATTTTAGTCGTGTAGCATGCAGTTTTCTCACAACGACCAGGAATTGCACAACGCGGCATTTGTAATTTATTTAATAAAAAGCTTTAAAATTAATATAAGCTAATAGGTATGTATTTGATAGAAGTTTTGGGTCAAGCGATTACAGCGCCCCTAGTGAGAAAATTTTGCGAAACGAAACTCTTTTCTTCTAAAGTTCCAGGTTCTTAGTATGGGGATAAGGCTACAATATCAAATCTTCTGGCGATTTGGATTGCCTGATGCCTTCTCGTATAATTTATGCACTAGGCATTTACGAGCAGGCAGGTTTCATTTTACAGTTGCCGTTAAAAGTTTTGTGATTCGAAGATAATAATATGTTGTGAAGTCAATAATGTGAAGATATGTTACTTAAAAATTATATCGCATAATTCTGTTAATAGATTACCGTTAACAGCGACAGTGATGGTCTTGGTGAGCGGCGATCCGACGCCGTTCTCGGAGCGGCACATGTAGCTGCCTTCATCGTAGGACAGCGCCGACTCGATGTACAGCGTGCCGTTGGAAAGGAACTGGAACCTGCCGCCCAGGTTCACCAGCGGTATGAAGTCGGTCGAAGTTGGACCTGAAGGGAAGCACGGTGAATATAAATAATAACGTTCTTAAAAACCATGCTTACATTCATTCAGAATTCATGCTTTCACAGATTGAACACTGTCATACTCATTCACTCACACACACACACAAACACACACACACACACGCGCATGCACATCACACACTTTCATTTATGTTTGAGATTTTAGTTGTTGTCTTTTTAGTAGTATTATAAATAATATTTTTAAATAAGCTATATTACTATGTTCGGATTCGATGAGCGGGGCCTGGTGACCTGTAACACAGGTATTCCCATACCTATGTCAGGCACCAGACTCTCACATCTTATGTAAGATTATTTCCACCTTATATAGCGTCCCATATTATGTAAGTTGTGCAGAGAAATAAAATTATATTATTATTATTACCTTATTAAAAGCACGTTTTTTTTTAAGTGTGAGTTTGGACTTTGTTCAATGGCACGTATTGTGATCTCTATTCATTGTTTCAGTCAACTCAGTGGTTATCAAACTAACATCAAGAAGGAACTTTACGAATATCAGTATGTTATTAAAGAAAAACTTGTAAGGATTGTACATAGATATATAAGATAAGAAAAAAGACAAAACAAATCAAAATCAAATAGCAAATTGCCTATATAACCTAGGAACACGTACAACATTGTAGATTCACGTCAGAACCGGGATTTTTAATGAAACGGTGCGTTCTGTGTTTCGGTCGCAACACCACGTCGTATAAATTATGTTATTATATATCTGAATGTAAGAGTTGCTTACAACTATGAAAATTTTCAATTAAAACATCTGATATCTGTTGGGTAGTGCGACTGCATCATTAGGTAAAACGGCTTTTGTTACGACAGAGATTACTGTAGAGCTTAAAAATTAAGTGTTGGTAGGGTATGGCAATGCCAACCTCTCTGCTTCATCCAAGTGATTTGAGGCGTCGGTGATCCAGTGGTCTGACAGTGTAGCGCCAGAGGTTCTCCAGCCAAGACTGCCTCGTCCCTTGGCTCCATCACCCATTTAGGTGATACTGCAGCGTGAAAAAAATTTGCAAACTTGATATAAAATTTAACCAAGATTGGATGAGTAAAGCATAAAAAAATGAGGCTGAAGGTTATTAGAAATGATGAGGCATTATTAGAAATAAAATCATATCATTATTATAGAAACGAAAAACAAATGTCGACAAAAGATGACGTTTTAAGTACAGTAATATGTAGAAAAAAGTATACCTAAGTGAATTCATACATTGAAGTTTTCGAGATTCAATTTGACATGGGACAGTAATGAAGATGTATATTAGAGGTATGATTGTTCAAACTGATGTGAGTTTGAAATTATCATCATCATCAACAGCCTATTTTATTCCAATGCTCAACATAGACCTCTCCAAATGCACGCCAATCAGATCGATTTTTGTGAGTTGGAATATGAAAACATCAATTTTTCGTCGTATTCATACTAACTAATGAAAAAAATATACTAACGGCCATACTCGGAAATATCAATTCATTTTTTAAACCTTTAAATATGAAAGAAGACGTTTCTTTCAGTATGGCTGTTAGTAAAATTGTCACCTGTTCCAGCTGCAGTAAATATAGATTGAATGCAAAAGTTAAGACACGTATTCAATGTATGTAAGTACGATACTTACATTGATATTTTCATTAAATTGAAAATTTACAAAATTACAACGGTACTTAGATAATCTCTTATAACGAGATGATTTATTCTTCTTCATCCTAATTATAAAAAGCCTTCTTTATTCAGCACAGGCCGAACGAGCATATTTTATAGTTTTTAATAATAAAATAAATTACTCAAACCTTTTATAAGAAGTGCGATGGAGAATTGACACCTCAATTTTGTAATTTCATGTATCTTTATTGTAAAGATTGATAGGAAAATATACAAATAATATCTTGTTTTACTTCTGTTCCTTTTTCTTTAATCTTATAGCGTTAAAATTGCATTAAAATAGGTAATATATGTGGACAGTTACCATGTTCTTAAGCCATCTGTAATCCAACGCTGTGCAAAACAAAAACCGAAAACATTTAGGTGAAAGTTACTCTTAAAAATAAGCAATCACGTATCATTAACAAAATAACAGATCAAAGAAAATATATACAAAATGAACCTTAAAATCAACTAAGAGCTTGTGTACAATTTAGAAAAGGATTGAATTCACAAGTTTTAAGATAGCGAATAGAATGAGACTGATAAACCTTTCTATGTTGCACATAGCTCTTAATATCAGTTAGAAAAAACTGTGAACCAAGAGAATCCCTCTAACATAACATCTAAATCTAAACAGGACCCCAAGAGCTGATTGCAAAGGAACTGGCAGTACAATCCGAATACGGTTTGTTGCTTTGGTGCAAGCGTGAAGTGCTGTAAGATCTTGTGCTTGGTGCTGGTGCTGGTGAGAATTTATCGGTGCTATGTTACCTTTCACCACCAGTTCGGCAGTGTAGTTAACTTTGGCCGCCGAGTTGGAGGCCACGCAAGTGTAAAGCCCGCTGTGCCGAGCGAAAACCTCTTTGAATACGAGGTTGCTGAAAAAATCGGCGCCTCGCTCTTCCACCTACGCAATGGTCAGGGTTGTCAAACCTCTTTCGGGAAAGTGGACATTTGAACGAACGGGGGAAAAGAATTCACGAGACTTGAAAATGGGAAAGGTTGGGAGAGATCTTTCTTGTAAGCGTAGACATATGGAAGAAAATTTATTATGGAAACTTACAAAATCGATCATAAGATGGGTTACTGAATTAGATAAGATATTTCTTGAAAACAATACGATATAAATCAATTGTAGCTGTCACAAACCTGCAAATTGGAAGGTATCGGCGCGTTGTCCTTCAGCCAAGTGAAGTGTACGGGCATGTCCCCGGATGTTACGCTACAACTAACTTGAGCTCTTTTACCTTCCTGCAGGTTTGCAGAGAAAGAAAATGGTTCGATTTCTGGAGGATCTGAAAATAGAAATTTAATATTTGTTTCTTAGGTTTTCACGCATATCACTCATTAAATAAGTTTTAACGAGTTAATGAACACTTTATTAATTATTGACGTTTCGCAGCCTTTTCAGGTCTGCTTCGTCAGGATAATTTTTTATTTCATTCGAGCTACCTTCGAAAGACTTTTATTGAGCGTTCGGTTATTTCATTGTTAGATTTTTAAAGTTTTATTGTCTATGTATGAATTTATTAGTTAATTTAGTAAATGAAGTACTTTATTTAAAATTCTGTTTAAAACTCAAATAATTTTGAGTTTATTTATTTGACCCTAACTACCGCAAACTACCACCGGTTCTAAAATTGGGAGACCTTTCTGAGAAGAACCGGCGAAACAAACTCAAGAGAGGCTTTCTATCTCCTTCTTATGTTAAATTATGCAAACAAAAAGAATAGTATCTGATGGTCTTGCAGTGTGTGCTCAGGGTTGGGATTTTATCTCCTGCATAATGGGTTCCCAAGCTGGTGGTATATACCAACCATCTTTCTTATTGAATTTAATAATAAAACAAGTTTGAATCCATATTTCAAGAGATAATAGTTATACTATTCAATAGTTTAATTTGCAAAGGTTTTATAATACAGGAAGACTATAATTTACAAGCTACTCACTGCTTACAACCAGCTGCAAGTCCCTCCTAGCAATTTCCCCATGTGAACCCATCACTGCACAATTATAGGTTCCTGCATGGGACGAATCCACCCTTGGTATCCTCAAAGCACCATCGATGCTATTATCCCATGCAATTGGACTGCCGTCTCTCTCCCACTTTACGGAACTGAAAGTCATAAAAGCAAACATTTAAAAAAAAATGAGAATTTCTCATTGTAAGTCAGTGATTGATCAAAGATTACCTGATTGGATAGCCAGAGTAAGGGCAGTATAGCACTAGTTCTCGACCAGCCACGGCCCTGATAGGACCGACTGAACGTACGTACGGAGGACCTAAAAAGCACAACTAAGTAATTAGGTTAATGTAGAAAGTATATTCAAAATGTTGGAAAAAACAATTGATTGCTAATATTTAAATTTCAAAGAATCTGTGGCAGCGACATCTATATGCCCCACATATAACTAACATGGAGGAAATAATCTTACGCCTCATCATCCTCATCAAGAGATGGCGTTACCGGCGCTGCGTTCACAACATATGGAAGCCTAAATCGCACAAGTGAAATTCGGCGGCCAACAGTTCATATATACGATGCCCGACCAACATCAGTCGGGCCGCGGCCCCCGAGCTACCATCAACCAGCTCGAAGGAAGATCTTCCCCTTTGGCCTTCCTACAAAGCTAAGGTTTTCGTAGCCTTTTATTTTGGACTGGGAAACGTAACAAAAATATCGAATGCGCCAGACTGTTTTAACGCACAGTTCAAATATCATCATCACTAGCCTATTAATGTCTCCCCACTGCTGGGGAGACATTAATAGGCTTTCCTATGGATGGAATAGGGAGGTTAGGCCATGACCCACCACGCGGGCCCAATGTGTATTGATGGGTGCTAACGACTGCAGATGCAGCCGGGACCAACGGCTTAACGTACCTTCCGAAGCACGGTGGAGCTCGATATGGTAAATTTTTGGTCACCCATCCGATGACCGACCACTGCGAAACTTGCTTAACTTCAACGATCGCAGCCGAACGCGCTGACCACTTACGCCATAGAAGTCCTCCGAGATGTGCTGTGTTTTAAAGCACAGTTCAAAGCTTAACATAAACTTATGTCCATCCATCCATCCATCAGCCTTTCTCCGTCCACTGCTGGACATAGGCCTCCCCCATAGAACGCTACAATGCGCGGTCCTGCGCTATCCGCATCCAGCGGCTCCCAGCACATTTGACGATGTTGGGGGACCACCTTGTTGGGGGCCGCCCCACGCTGCGTCGTCCGGTACGACCATGTGGTCGCCACTCGAGGACCTTTCTTACCCAACGTTTGTGAGATCCTCGAGCGATGTGGCCTGCCCATTGCCACTTCAGCGTGCTAACTCTTCGGGCTATGTCGTACACACCGGTCCTTCTACGGATCTTATCACGTAGGGAAACACCGAGCGTAGCCCTCTCAATAGCACGCTGCGCAACTCTGAGTTTTGTTATGAGGCCGACATTCAGAGACCACGTCTCAGTCCCATAAGTCATCACTGGTAACAGACACTGGCCATACATCCTTCTTTTCAGGCACTGGGCACAAACTTATGTATGTCGGTATAAATAAACATTTACCATAGATATTGAGCCGGGATGTGTGTGAGACTTCGCCAAGGGAGTTAGCAGCTCTGCAGGTATAGAGACCGCCATCTTCGGATCTCACCGCCGAAATGTTCAAATAACTAACTACATCGTTCGTTTTCGTGGCGAATTGCTCTACGCTGTATCTGAAAAAGCACGTCACGGTTGTTTAAAAACATTAATTGTACAATATAGACAAAACATTTATTTATTTTTTAATCCATTATTTAATTGCCTTATATGCAAATGGCGGACTTAATGCCAATATGGCATTCTCTACCAGTAAACCGGAAAGAAAGTGCAGAGCGAATATAACGGCAAAGAATAACAAAAAAGAAAGTTAACATCAAACAATGCGAAAAACAAAATTAAAACATAAACATAATTATATATACACATACATAAATACATATCCTATATATCTAATAATATATTACACATAAACAAAGATTCATACATAAAACATATACATATTTATACAGTGTCCGATTATAGTAATCTGATTGAGCTTAAACGCTTTCCAATAGATTAAAGTAATGTTTCCGCGCCAAAGTGTTAAACGCAGTCTTGTTTGGAGCGTTTCGCACGTTTAAGTATTTTAACATTAAACATTATAAGTATTTTCAACTATTTTATAAGAAAACTAACTGACCCAGCGAACTTCGTACCGCCATAAAAATAGGGGCAGGTGGTAGAAGAGAAAATTGAGGGTAGTATGTATAATTTAATACCACATTAAAAAAAATGTCCAAAAAAATTTTAGGCGTGTGTAACGTAGTGTTCTATCAATTTCCTGGGATAACATTCCTCCTAACCCATATGAGAACACTACGTTACAATAAACAATAGTTTGAATTTTTGCGCGAAGGCGCATTGTAGGTTTCAGAACACTACGTTACAGGTGGACAACCATTATCACTTAAGGATATGAAAAATAGATAGTAGCCGATTCTCAGACCCACGGAATATGCATACAAAATTTCATAAAAATCGGTCAGGCCGTTTCGGAGGAGTATGGTAACTAACATTGTGACATGAGAATTTTATAAAGAAGATCGCTGATCATAACTTCACAGGATTTTGGTATGGATCAGAAGTATTAATCTGTTATAATGAACAAAAGAACGCAGTACCTGGGTCTGTTTTAGTTATTTAAGTTTATAATTAAAAATTTATTTATTCATTTGTACCAACGCGGTATGAACATAAAGGTGACAATAACAGATAAGTACTACATATTAACCATTTCTGGCATACATTTTTTTATTGACAATCTAAAATTAATATAAAGATAACAAAATATGTCATGTACGCCTATTTATCAATAGGAACAGTTTAATACTAAATAATATCAAAGCTAATAAATATTTGTTTCTTACGCTTTCACGCACATCACTCATTAAATAAAACTCATTTTAACGGGTTAATGCACGAACTTTATTTATTTACTGACGTTTCGCAGCCTTTTCAGGTCTGCATCGTCAGAATAAGGTCATTATTCTGACGATGCAGTCCTGAAAAGGCAGTCCGAATTTAGTTAGCAAGCTAATGAATTTAGTTCATCAGATGTATTTGTATTGTACACAATATAATTGAGTATTACTGCTCTTTGCAATTTGTTTATGAGAGTTGAAAAGTTATAATAAACAACGTAACTTTAAAATAATATTGAAAAAGCCATTTATCCATAAACCACACAAACTGTTTTTGCACGCCAACTCAAAAGAAACGTCAGCCGCAAAACTATTACCAAATCTAATTTTGATAACACCTCTTGCACGGCCTTACTTTACCGAGTTAATGAGAAAATTATAAGAAAAATAATTGAACTCCGCCTACGCACTTTTACGCCTATTTATTCCATTTCATAAAACACCTTTTAGACGAGCCATAAAGTGGAATATTTTTCACTTTCAAGGTTCAGTCGTGACAAGCTTTGAAAACTTACAGAAAAAACAAACACAGCAGGGGATCGGTTAATGTTTTTGAAATGTTTATGTTCTGCGATTTGAAATTTAATAAAAATATTTTAATACTACTATAAGCTTTTTAAATAAACTGTTAACATTTTTATACAAATAAAGTTACATGAAAATATAATTGAACTCAACAGAAATTGTGATTTATAAACCAATCCAGCTTTAATCGGATTCATTGCTCTTGAGTGTACTATTCATATGTACCTGTGTCCTCTAGCTATAGTGTTTAGAGGTTGCCCATCAAGCAGCCACGAGAAATGTGGAGGCGGTGACCCAGCAGCCGAGCACTTGAGGGTGACGACTTGTCCTGGCCTCAGCACTTGCTCTATGAACGTGTACTGAAGTTCAGGCGCTGTATCTATGAAACAAAAAGTTAATTTCATTTAATACCCAATAACAAAATTAAATGTAATACACACACACTATGAGGCTGACATTTGCAGCAATGAATTGAATTATAGATATTTTGCATTCGTCACAGCAAAAATATTATGCGAGTTAATCAACGATTTTAAAAACCCGAGATACACCAACATGAAAAAAAACGTACCAAAAACCTGTCCAAAAAGGTATATTGGACGATCCACGAGGATCTGTAAGATGATCACGTTCTCAAAACAAATAATACAGGGCATTTTTTAAACATTGAAAGTCACCATTAATGCATCCTGGATAAGAAGAAGATAAGGTCTTTGTTAAAAAGTATACATCAAAGAGTTATGACAGAAATGCAAGCTCGTAAAATTTTACGACTTATTGCTATATACGGAAGAATATAGACCATATTTCTTTGACTGTATGCGCAATTCTGAATGCGCTGTTAGCAATATAGCAGTTACGGACTGCGAGGAAAAGAGATGGCTATTCAACCGACTATGAATTTGAATATCACAAATATTTTCTATTAAATCAATTAATAGTAAATATTAGAACTTAATTTGATTTAAGTGCGTTAAATTAACAGATATTAAATAAGTGCCTGTCGAAAAAACTACACTCTACGTACTATAAGTATTTCTTTCGCATTTTTTCACGGAGGTCTGCGCCATCTTGACTTTTCAACGTTCTGCGCGTGACTGTGAACCTAGAAACCTTGAACGCCACTCAAGCACTTCTTGATTGGGACACATTTTGAGCGCACGTGGTGTATCTAGGGTATCTAATATCATTGGAGTCAATATGTCATCGAGATAAACAGCAATATACTAATATAACTAAATGGAATTTGTTTCACTGCTACGATAAAAATTAAAATTCATATGACACAAATGTATCCAAAACCCAGTAACAGTGTAAGATAAAACTGCTTAAAGGTAATTAGAGTAGATTAAAGTGAGGTTGAAAAGTTAAAATTCAATTGCAAGAACGCACCGCCAAGTCTCAATTCAGCGCTGGCTTGTGCGGAGTCGCGCTCATTCCTTGCGACGCACTGGTAGACGCCGCGGTCGGCGCGATGCACCGACGCTATGATCAGTTGTTCCCCGTTGTTCTGGATGCGGGTCCTGCCTCCCGCGACGCCTGCCCCCAGAGGCACTCCGTTGTGGAGCCACTCCAACCTTGGCGCTGGCCAACCACTCCATGTGCAATTTATCATGGCAGTGCCACCGCTGTTTACAACCTGGTGACAAGAAAATGCGACTTTTTGGAAATGTCATGTAGTATTCCTTATTATATGAAAATCCATGAAGTTTGAAGTAAATCTAAAGATTTTTTTTTACTAGAAAAACTTCTAGTCGTTTCAAGTTTGGATTAGATTCGAACCCGTATATTCCTTCATCCGGGCGGACGCAATAACTAAAAGCTACCGTAACGACGAATTTGCTCTAGTGCTTCTTATAGGCTGCAAGGCAGCGCCAGTTCTTCAGTATCTTATAAAATTGGCCCATTAAAGACTGGTGATAAACCTAGGAATTTATGCAATAAAAATACTCCAAGGTTGCCTTTGTTTTGTAGTTGGCTGTCCAATTAGATTAATCGTAAATAATGCCTACCTCAACGATAACTGCGAACGAAAAACCGCACCATTAAGATTGCGGTGAGGTGAGGGGTGGACAGGAATACTTAGGCAGCAAATGATTGCATGATAAACAAAACCACTCGCGCACGTATTCCCTCTTTCCTACAACCTGGGGTTCTTTAAAAGAGGCATGAAGAAGCATTTCTACAGGCCGGCAAGGTGAGTAAGGTTGGTGTGGCAGTTCATAACTGCTGTACCAGCTATCTTCGCGTCTGGACTTTACCACCACTTAATATCAGGTGGGGTAGAGTCATTTGCATCTAGCTATAAATAATAATAGCGTGTTTAGATATTACTTTACTAAGGGTTACCGACTATGTTTATTTCCTTAGCTTTATTAATAAAAAATTTACTACAAATTTCGTGAATTCATTTCAGCAAATATTCCGAATTCCCCACGCAAATAGTAGGTAATTAAGTTCACGAGCCGAATCCCCATTGTTGCTACGTTTATTTTATTCACGCCACAAAATTAAATGAAGCCTACAGTTGCATTACAGTTTTCACAGGTAATTGTAGAGAGCACAGTTTTCGTATTTCAGTTGAATTCGTAAACATCGGTAGGTGATTCGGGCTAATGAAATCGCTGAAGATTAAAATGCTTACTGTATAATTTCCAATTCTTCTTATACCTGTTAAAATCATTGATGCAAAAAAGTTCAGTATCATATATATATATATATATATGTACATGTATGTATATATATGTATGTAAGTATATCCGTTAATATTCACAATGGTAAATCAAATATTTACCACCTAACCTGGATTTTGTAAAAGGGCCCATATAGCAGGTAGGAAGTTCAAATAGATATTTACCATTATATTTTCTTTCAAAACACCTAGAAACCGTGTTGTACAACTGTGCAACGTGTACTTCTCTTCTATAATTTATGGTCTGGAAACAATTTGAATTAAATAAGTATAAAATGATATACATAAACATAAAATAAAGTAACTACAATTTATCGTAAACACCATGTACAGTAAAAACATCAAATTACCAATCCTGACAGAGAACAGTAAATTTTTGAATGAATTTAGAGGAAATTGGTATTTTCTGATTTGGGTCACTACCTTTATATGATAAATAACGTGGAATGATTTTTATTCCGAGTTTTCAAACAAAATATAGCGATACAGCGCATTTTCATAATTTATTGGTAGGTACAATTTATTCGCTAGCTCTCTCCTGCTTTAATTAAATGTTCGACGGTGGATACAAATAAAATATATGTGGTTATTAATAACGCTTATCAAAATCGTACGGTACGACCTGTTATTAATGTATGTTATTTTAATGACGTAACTTTTAAATTGTTATCCACCAAAATTAAAACGGAAGTTGCACTTAAGTTGGTGCACCAAAATGTAAATTTTTCGATTGCAGAATTGTACAAATTTAAATTACTTTTTGACACTACTGAGTACACAATTTGCAATATCCAGGAATGTTAATAAAAACAGATTTTGGAGACCAAAGTTTGTGATTAATCAAAGATTAAGGTAGCAAAAATTATAATATTCAATTCAATTTATTCATTTATTTGCATCACAAATTAATACATGTTCACTGCAGACATAGATGATTATAAGTTCTTAAATATCAAGTATAAACTACAGTCATTAGAACGTGACAGTGGTGCCGATTCTAGCGTGATTCTCTAAACTTATAACTAAATTTAACATCAGTCTCTCCTTTTCATTCTGTATAGAGAACGACAAAGATGCACTGTTGTCAAATTTAAGTTTAGCTTTAGAGAATCATGCCAGAATCGACATCAGTGATGCAAATAGGCAGAAGCTCAGCAGTGTTTTTGCCTTAATAGGCAAAATGCTGATTTTCAGCAACTTCCCGATAGTATTATATTGTAATGGGAAATATTTATAGATGATCTTCAAAAAATTATAGATTTTTTGAAGATCATCTATATCACTTAAAAAAAATTGATAACATACAGGTTAAGCTATCAATTGTTTTTATTCAGGATAACATAGCATTTTTTTGATGATCATTCAAATATGTGCCTTTATAATTGCAACAATACGTACTATTCCTAAACCTATTTTATGAGATACCTCAATTACGTGGGAACTTGTCGCTCATCCGATTACATCGATAATTGCCATAAAAATGGACTATTATCTCTTGAAGAGCGTTGGATACTATCGGATATGATCGGTTCGACATCGTTAGAAGCAATATTGATACCACTGAACTTAGCTTACATTAAATTTTGTACCCCAAACCGTCGTACTAGAATCACCCGTTATTCGCTACTCCACATGTTACTTTGTATGGAGCAAATGCAATTCTGACTCGGTTGTCTGTCTTATATAACAACTTTTTAGTGGTATAGTCATTTTCTGAAGTACTAAAAGCATTGTCAAAACACAATTAATTTCTTCATTTATTATTTCGCTTTGCAACGGTCACGCGCGATCTGGCATTAAAATATGCATACCTACATGTTACCTACTTACTTACTAATTTAGCCTACACTCCGACAGTTTTAGTAACTAATTTAATTTGTAGAAACTTGTTATTGGCCATTCTTATTACGAAGTTCAATTATGAAATAACAAAAATAAATGAATAAACAATACTAGACCTTAAAAGACCTTAAAAAAAACGACGGGTTGCACTCCGGGAGTGCCGGCAGAAGTGAAAACTTGAAAATTCACGTTGTGCATTTTTGATATTTTGCAATGGTTAGGGAATAATTTTGCACGAATTGCTTTAATTATCAGTATAAAAGTACTATCATGTATGTGGTAGAATACAATATTTATTTATTACTCTATCGTACACAAACATGAAAATTTATATTACATTAAAAAAGTTTATCTCTCAGAAAAATCAACTTCCATGAATTACGTTTAAGCGCACTTAGCGAAATCTATTGTAAAGAAATCAACTTACATGAATCACATTTAAGCGCACCTAGCGACATCAATTGTAAAAAAATGCATTTTCTTCGCAATAAAGCCGCCACTTGGACGTCCTAGATAGAGTCTTATTATTGTAATACGATAAAATAAAATATTACTATGTTTCGTCCAATATATTGAAAGTCAACAACCTTTCCAATTTTATTGTGTGTCATGATGCGATCAGCCCACGTGTTTAACCTGACGCGAGTTTAACATTTTTTACCCATACAAAAAAAGTGTACAACACCGCTAAAGAAGTTTTCCCTTCAATAAGAAAAGAATTCATCTAAGAATAGGCAAAATTTTTCGCTTAGTAAATCAAAAGTTACGGTAAGTTAGTCAAATCCTGAGTCCATGCGAGCCAGCTGCGGCAGAGAAAAGGGTCCCTCCCTGATTGTTTCAGATTGGGAAGGATGAAGCAGACATTCGTACCGCTCGTTGTTAGCGGTGACCCTTTAAGAAGGATTGCAAATAAGATTGTTTCAAATGGCCCCGACCGTTTTGTTCCAAAGAATTTTCTTTATTCGAGCTACTTTGACTTGTCAGTTATGTCAACCTACCTTAAGCTAGATTTGGGTCAGGGTAATTTATGTAAATTGTGTAATTATTTTGTGGTTCGGGCTTAATTTTTTGTGGGTTCACCCCTTTTTCACAATTATTTTAGTGCTCAGTTAAATTTAACTGCTGCCCACCTACTCTTTATTGTGTTTTTCTTTGAAAGAAGCTTCTTACATGACTGCCTATAGTGTACTATTTCGATATAACCATTTACCTACCATCTGAATACCGAGAATATATTATTAATACGGAATGTTAGTGTCGCCGCACACGGGCCACTGACCACAATCACAAAACGCCGCCACCAGGATATTTCTTGTAGTTTTCATACATTTTATATGGACTCGCCACACACGGTACGCCGGTGGCCGCCACATGCTACAAATCGTCGTTGCTCGCTTCTTGTGGCCCGCACCGGCCACTTAATGCGCCGATACAAAACGCCGCCACACGTTCCCCTCCCCTCTCTCCCTTACCTTAGTCGGCCGCTGTCGCGCGCTTCAGCCACATTAGTAGCCGCTTCTAGCTTCTCGTGGCGGCGTTTGTGGCTGTGGCGTGTGGCCCGTGTGCGGCGACACTTAGTGTAGGACGAGGTTTTATATGATTTAAACAATACTAGACGTGTGATCACCAAAAGGAATTCAATAGGTCCCTCTGAATAACAACAATTTCAGAATGTCACTCAACTGTGTGGAATATCTCAATGTGGCTGGTATATAAATATATTTCAAATTTTAAAATGATCAAGGAATTACTACATATCAACACAGGGACAACCTTCGTGGCCGAGTGGTTTGTACGCCAGGTTTCATGGTGTCACTGACTCGAGAGGTCCCGGGTTTGAATCCCGGTGGGGGCAGATGTTTGTGTGATGTATACGAGCTGTTGTACTCCAGTCATGGATGTTTAATATGTATATCTATATGTCATCTGAATATAATAAATTCTGTAAGTTGATCAATTTCTTAGTAAATTACCGTGAGAGATACGGTGTGAACTGCTGGGTATTCTAAATGTAATACTGTCAATATTTGAATTTATAGAATACAATCGTAATTATTATGTAATATATTATATACAAGCAGGATATATCAATGAGCGTCTTCGATAAACAGTTAGTTTTTCAATTGATATAATTGCAATATTCTACTGGTATAAATTAAATTGAATAGATTAGTAAGGTCTATACTTTAAGTTAAATATTCGCAGAAAAAGCTATCTGAGAATACCAATATCATTAATTTGCTTTTTAGTGTGAGACAATATCATGAATTCTTAACACGGTGCTATAGAATTTATTGAATGTGGTATCGCTATCTACTTTGCATCGTGAATTATGAATCGCTCCTGTTTTTAGGGTTGCGAATTTTTGGTATGAATATGCATGGTACATTAGTTACGTCGATCAAGTGTGTGTGTGTGTGTGTGTGTGTGTGTGCGTGTGTGGGGTGTTTAATGAGGGCTATCGCGTATGAATCCGCCGCTAGAGGCGCTAGTGTAGCGTGAGGTCTCCGAAATGTCAAATGTTATTGCTTGTTGGTTGACTACGCGGGTTTATTTCTAATTAAAACAATGTTGTGAATAATTGGTAACAATTCGGCTTAATTATGGCAAATATGAGTTATGTGGCAATGAATGTCAGTTATTAAAAATTTGAGCTTAGAAAAATGATTATGTTCCCATTTTTTCCGAATAAAACGGAACTGCGCGTCACTGTGGCATGGTCTATTATGTTTAGGATATGGTTCTTTTGTGTTAAAATACGATATAAATGTAACCTTTGATTTCATGTGCGTATTAATAAACTTTAAAAGTTACAATTTAGGACCTCACTCAACAGTGGCGCCATCTGGTGAGACAGAAAACGGTACCCTCATTGAAACAAAACTTTGTAGACCAGTCACCGTAGACAAAACAATTGCGTTTGGTTGCAATACATTGCAATTTACAGTACCCTTAGCTCTAGTACAGCGCCACAACGTACGTAACGAGAACTAAAATTCAGTACACATTTGAGAGAGGAGCTCAATGGCGCAAGTGGTTAGCGCGTTCGGCTGCGATCGTTGAAGTTAAGCAACTTTCGCAGTGGTCGGTCATTGGATGGGTGACCAAAAATTTACTATCTCGAGTTCCTCCGTGCTTCGGAAGGCACGTTAAGCCGTTGGTCTCGGCTGCATCTGCAGTCGTTAGCACCCGCCAATCCGCACTGGGCCCGCGTGTCATGGCCCAATCTCCCTATTCCATCTATAGGGAAGGCCTGTACCGCAGCAGTGGGGACATTAATAGGCTGAAGATGATGATGATGAATGACACATTTGACAATGACATTTCGTACTCGCAAAAGCAACGAATTCGATATTGGTTCGTGCTAGGGGTACTGTTGTTGTGAGGATAATTTTCTTACTTTTTTGAAGTTATACTTCTTTAGGCGCGTTATGAAAAAATGATGAGAGTGAAATTTTAAGATGCGCGCGCATCACTGTAACACAAAATTTTAACAGCATGAAGTTGGTCGCTAAAACACTTTTGTGTTTACCGCACATTAAGAAAATCTACCAACAAAATAGAAATAGAATCTCTATTTAGTGGGTGCTAACGACTGCATTGTGAAGGCCTATCAAAAGTATTTATTAATCAGGAACAACGGAACCAAAGCGCGATTCAGGAGACTACAGCGCCATCTCTTGACCATTGGTGTAGTAGAACCAAAAACCACATCTTTATTTTTTGTAATAAAGTAACAGTTATAGGTATTCATATTTATAATATCAAAAGTATTTATTAATCTGGAACAACGGAACCAAAGCGCGATTCAGGAGACTACAGCGCCATCTCTTGACCATTGGTGTAGTAGAACCAAAAACCACATCTTTATTTTTTTTAGTGTAAAAATAATTTTGCTGCTTCGAAAGACCTGTGCTAACTGTGTGGTGCCCCGAAAAACTCGAAATTTTTAGTCTGTTTTCGGCTTCTGACTTTTAACTTTTTTAAGGTCCATCCCATCTACAAAACACTTTCTACATTTTAAATTGCAATTTTATTTTAACACTAGCGGCCCGCCCTCGCTTAGCTTCGGTGTAGAGCTGCAGTGTAGACTACAGTTTTTGTTCTCAGGCTTGTATTATACACAATGACATTCATTGATTCTTCTTATACCTGCATGCAAAGTCTCAGCCCGATCGGTTTAAAATTAACAAAGTTTCATTCAAAATTTCATTCCCTATTTTATTCCCTTGGGGGTAGATCAAAATCCTTTCTTAGCGGATGCCTACGTCATAACATCTACCTGCATGCCAAATTTCAGCCCGATCCGTCCAGTGGTTTGGGCTGTGCGTTGATAGATCATTATGTCAGTCAGTCACCTTTGAGTTTTATATACGTAGACTACTGGTAAGTATGCTAACAACATACCAACATCAGTAAAGTGCAATTTATTGCTACCTACGATGTCTTTTCTGGTCTATTGCGAAATATTTGTAACGTTACCCAATTTCGAATTACATATTCTGTGGAAGTAGGAATGAGTATAATGATATCGCGTTGTCGAATACAACGACCTTTTAATGAATTTTTGATTAGGTGAAACCCGTGTGTGGAGCTTAAAAGCGGGTAAAGTTAATTAAATTTTACTTCTAGTAATAAGTGTGTGTTTAACTGTGTTTTTAGCCATCAACTATTTGGTCTTAATATGTATTGTCACTATTTGTCTTCATACAAAAACATCTAATCATTATCATCAGCTCGGAGGAAGATCTTCCCCTTTGGCCTTCCTACAAAGCTAAGGTTTTGGTAGCCTTTCATTTTGGACTGGGAAACGAAACAAAAATATCGAATGCGCCAGACAGTTTTAAAGCACAGTTCAATCATCATCATCACCAGCCTATTAATGTCTCCCCACTGCTGGGCACAGGCCTTCCCTATGGATGGAATAGGGAGATTAGGCCATGACCCACCACGCGGGCCCAGTGCAGATTGGTGAGTGCTAACGACTGCAGATGCAGCCGGGACCAACGGCTTAACGTGCCTTCCGAAGCACGGAGGAGCTCGAGATAGTAAATTTTTGGTCACCCATCCAATGACCGACCACTGCGAAAGTTGCTTAACTTCAACGATCGCAGCCGAACGCGCTAACCACTTGCGCCATCGAGCTCCTCTAAAAACATCTTATAATAGATATAAATCAGTTGAATGACTTGGAATTTCAAAAGATGGGTTAGAAGAAGATAACAAAGTGCGCTGTGGAGTAGAAGAGAGAAACAAGAAGCATTCTTTTAAGTAATGAGGACAAGAGGGTAAGAGAAGTGCGGAGTAAAGAAGCGTAAGTGTGTGTGAAAGCTTTTAAATTAATCGATAAACAGTAAGTTTTTTAATTGATATAATTGAAATATTCTACTGTTAAAAAGAGATAATGTTTGGAATTTCTGTGCGAGACGGAACGCACCAAGTTAAGGTTCGACTCGGTCACCAATCCGTATGGTTATACATGACGCGATATCAAAATCGACGCTGCCATTGGTCGCAAAATATTGTCCCCAACCCCTCTTTTTTTTTAATTATGTAACAGCAATTTTTTGAATACAATATTATACGCTATAAGACTTTCAAAGGTATCACATCTTTTATTTAAACACCCAAATCTCAGTTATAATTTTTATTATTTTAAAGCATGTAACTGCTTGATGTTTAAATCTAAAGAAAATATAAATAGAAAAGAATCCACGCAGACCAGGCAGCAGACGGGACTCGAACCCGCACCCTTCGCAATCCGGGCGAATGCACGTGAAGGCCGCGGTAGCATAATTGGTCAGTGCGTTCGCCCGGATTGCGAAGGTTGCGGGTTCGAGTCCCGTCTGCTGCCTGGTCCGCGTGGATTTTTTTCTAGTTAAATCCAAATCTCAGTCTCAAAACTCAGTAGCTAAGCTGCGACCAAGTACCGGTGGTCGCTATCCGGCACAGATAATTAAATTTTAATAAGTGTGTGTTTAACTGTGTATTCAGCCATTTTACTATTTGGTCATAATATTTATTGTCACTATTTGTCACCATATAAAAACATCGAATGATATGATTGTTATTTCGATGCCTGACTACAAACGTCGTCTGCTTCGAGTGTGTTTCCATCAACCCGCATGCCACAAGCCACAAGGGAATTCACCGTATTATTCGATTATTTGGATTTCAGTCGATATCTTCCTCAGAATCGAATCCGTTATTGAAGCTACCCTTATACATATGTGTTTCTGAAGTATGGTGTTCCTATCTGCCGTCGTCAAGCTAAAATGCGGCTAAATGACAATACCAACTTTTGAGATATGGCCAAAAAACTGCGCGTAAACTTTAAATTATTGTTTTTTTGTAACCATTCATCACATGACGGATTTTAGACTTAAACTATAAAGGGTACAAATGCTTGTTAAAGACAGATCGATAGTTAATTTAAAATTGTAAAAGATGAATTTTATGACTCAGGCATTGTCCTAATACAACGCGATAACGCGAATGAGCGATACGATCATCGTACGAGTCGACGATCAAACATATTGATCTAGAATAGGTGTCCTAATAGGCGATCGCGCGATGCATTCGCGCGACTAAAATGTTTAAAAATCTATTCGCGCGATCTTAGTTCGCGCGAACGCGGAATCAAACCTATTAATGATGAATAGGTGTCCTAACTGAAGTTCGCGCGATGATCGCGTCGCGTCGATAGGAAGCGGGGAGAGGGGCAGGGCTGACCCGTTCCGTATTCGCGTTCTATTAGGACACCCAGTTCGCGATCACGCGACGGTCGCATCGTTTAAACGCGCGATGATCGCGTTATCGCGTTGTATTAGGACAATGCCTCAAAAGTCAAACATATGCTACTTAGCCGCACTTTAGTTTTTGAGGACGGCAGCTATAGAAGGAACGAGAATCATTTGACGTAACATTTAGTATCGTCTTCAGGTTTTAAAATTAAACCATGATTACTTAATTTATCTTTAGTACCTGTATGATATTTTTTGTTTTTGTATCCAGCGTTTCACATAAAAAAAAACTTTAGTTATAGGGCCTATTTTTAGCTTTACGCCGTCATAATTTTTTTAATACTTTTAAATTTTTGTAAGTACCCTAATTAAAATCTAAAACGTATTTCGCCAATTTTGGACATCTCATAGCAAAGCTTCCCTTAAGGGAAGTCCGAGCTTCTTTTAATGCATGGATACTAGCCTGCTTACTCTTGAATCTATTCTCAATGTCAATTTGAAGCCAATCCAATAATAATACAATTCAGAAACCATACTCTTGAAACGCTTGAAATTGGCATTGCATTGAAATTGGGATTGAGATGTTATTGGATAGTTACGCATGAAGTTAGCTTAATTAAAACTCTGCAATAGTGGGGACCTTTGCGCTTACGCCGTATCGACAAACATTTAACAAAATGAAAAAACTGTTTCTAACACCATAAATGATTGATTTTAATGAATAATTTAATAAACAATGTAATTATGTGTCCTTAACTATTACTTTTCGGTACCTTACACACTATATTTTGTTGTTTATCATCTTATATACACACTGAGACTGTATGTCGTCACGCATTTGCCTTAAATATATAAAAAATGTGTATTTCCGAGATAAGTTTTAAAAGTTTCATAAGTTTGAATGCAGTGTTTAATTCATGGCTGTAGTACTTCAGATAAGTGCAGTGTTTCTTGCAGCCTTGTTGTGTAGCGGTTACATTGTCAAGCAGTGATTATTTAAGGTATGTATTTTTGTCTGATTATTTTATGTTGAATGTATGTATGTATTTAAATTGGCCTACTTTTCAACAATTGGAAGCTCTTGTGGAGTTCCTTGAGCAAAATCCCTGTATCGCTAGGGGTTTTCTAAGGACTTCACAGGGCAAACAAGATAACAAAAGGAAGTGGACCGAAATAGCTGTCTTTAAATGTCCTATGTATAGTACCTATACATAGATAGTTATTTTAATAATAATATACTTATTCTCAAAAATAAAACTATATTTTGTGACATTAACTTTAATACTTTTCAGCAGTCAATAACAGACGCTGTGGAGACACCTACCACTTCTGCAAATGATGTCAAATTATCATTGAGGAGGGAGGGCATAATAGACGAAGAACTTTTACTGCCTCCTCCACTCCCCACTGCTGGGACCTCAAGGCAAGATACTTCTGCTGCCGCTGGCACGATACCACCTCCATCAAGTGAGTTATTTATTATTAACCATGCATATCGTCATTTAAAATATACCTATATTGAATTCCTCAATAAATTCTTTCAAAACCACAACAGACATTCCTTCAATTCAGTAATGTACAAGCACATTGATAAAAACTTAAGAGGTCTTTGGATTGGAATGTCAAAAAAAAGCAACGGAGACCCACTTGTTAGGATAGTGTTGAGTTAAATGCAGATCTTTTTTTATCTTTAAGTGGTGTTTTATAATTGTTTTTTGAAGAATTAGTAACAAATTATTTAGTATGAAATTTGTGTTTTAAGATTCCGCTACAAATGCTTCTCGTCAACAGTCACAACGATTGCTGTCAAGAAGTGTTGATGCAGAGATGGACCGTATGGCATGCATAGAAGAAAAGCGCGTAGAGGCTAAGAGGCTTACTGCGGAGGCCTTTGCTAATACCAGCAGAAGTTTTGACCGACTCGCAAATGCTGCCCATAGCTGAGGCTCATACAAGGGTAGCAAATGCATAAGGGGTAATAAGTAATAGGTTACAAAATTAAGAAAAAAATAAGTTTAGTTATTGTATTTTCGCTTTAGGTATTATTATTATTTGGAATGTAAAATGTAAATAATTGGAGTATAAGTTTATTTTACTTGTAAGACTGTAAAATGGGATAGTTTACCATAGATTAAAATATTAGCTATATTAACAAGACTGAAATAAAGACAACCAAATAATGTAACTTACAATATATATAATTAGTATTAGTTTTATTTACAAGATTGTAATAAAAAAATAATAATTATGACACAAATTACTATCACAAAATATAATAAGGAAGTTAGATAAAATTATAACAATTTTTAAATATATCCAAGTTGAAATTGTAAAGTAGTTGTTGTACTTCTGAGACTGTGCTTAGGATTACTAAAACAACTTATTAAAGTTTTACAGTGTTAACTAATTTAGAAACTCACTTTAATTAGATCATTATAAATCAACTTTAAATTTATGTTTTATTTTACACTACAGATACAACCTTTATTAAAATCACCTACAAGCTGACCGTAGTTGCTGAACCAAAGAATTTCTTTTTTCAATACCTTTCCTGAGTTCAGCAACTGATGAACCAGTCCCATGAGCTTCTTGAGATGCTGGTATAATATTTCAGCATCATCCAATATCTCAGTATCCTCAATATGATAATAATTGTGGGACTGGTTGCAGATATTGTGTAACACACAACATGCTTTACTAGGATGATAATGAAGCACCCTATGCCCTAATAAGCATCGCCATCTATTCTTTAGTACTCCAATAGTACATTCCACAACATTGCGAGCAGAACAATGCACTTTAATATAGTACTCTTTTGGAGACCCTTCAGCAGCACCCACAATAGGAGTCATCATATACACCATCTGAGTATATCCAGAATCAGCTAAAAATAATAAATTCACACTTTAGTTTCCATGATTAGTCTGTATTTATAGTTGTGTACATTGAGAATATAATTTTTATAAAAATATTATTAACTCTGTATATGAAATTTATACTATTACTATGTATGATTTACCTAACAAAAAACATTTTCTCAGACATCATTTAAAGCAATCAAATGACTCCTTATGCTGTGCTGATGCCAAACAAAACTGTCATGTGTCGCACCACCAAAAGAGGCATCAACAGACAGAATATTCAAATCAGCATCGCAGATCTATAACAAAAGCAATGGCTTTTGTAAATAAACAAAAAAAAATATATATAATATAGTATTTAATGAACCCTCCTTGTTTAAGGACTTACAATCATAACATTCCTTGAGTGAAAATGTTTTCTATTGAGAAACCTCTTTTCATTCTCAGTGGGCTTACTATGGCAACATGTGTGCCACCTATGACAAATTTAGGATTCCAAATTTTTCATAAAATCTGAAAAGAAAAAAGTCTTTTAGTAAATTGGATAAGATTATTGTGTACTCACTATCCATTGATAACTACCAGTTGCAAAGAATGATAATGCTACCCATAACTGCAAAATGAGAATGTAGTTTAAAATTTATGCATACATGCATTGTTCTAAACAATCATCTAAATGACATATTATAAGGTTATATCAACAAAACATTGATATTATTATGTTAACTTAGTTCATAATCAAATAATAACATTAATTGTTTATATCACACAATTTCTATCAGGCACTTACTTTATATTTTGGTGATATGTCACTTCTCCTCTTTGAAACAGGTAAGAAGGGTCTCAGCTCTTCTTATATCAAATTAAATAAGTCTTTTGTGACGCGGTAATTTGCCACAAATTCTTCTTCGCCCATGGAGAATGACCTATCCATATAACGCGCCAAACGACGCTCATTTCTTCTTATTTTGAGTTCATTTCTTCGGGCATTACGTAAAATAACGAAGGGAAGAGCTAATCGCGCCATATCTCACACAAAATGCTTGTTTTAACTTAAAATAATCGAACTCAATACACACACAGTACCTTTTTTGTTATTGTAAAAATCTCAATCGCTATCCAATTATACCACAATACAATCGCAATTACAGCTGTCAAAATAGCGTCAAGAGTACGGATTCAAGTAAAACTCAATGCCATTTAGTTTAACCAATCTCCGCGCAATATGAGTCCAATTTGGCGCTAGTGTTGCAACTCAAGAGTACGAAACGTCACAATGCCAATGTCGATCGATCGGGATTGGTTTCAAGAGTAAGCACCTAGGTGACCATTTTGGTAATAACTTTAAAAAAACGACGGGTTGCACTCCGGGAGTGCCGGCAGAAGTGAAAACTTGAACATTAACGTTGTGCATTTTTGATATTTTGGAATGGTTAGGGAATAATTTTGCATGAATTGCTTTAATTATCAGTATAAAAGTACTGTCATGTATGTAGCAGAATACAATATTTATTTATTGCGCTAATCGTACACAAACATGACAATTTATATTACATTAAAAAAGTTTATCTCTCAGAAAAATCAACTTACATGAATCACGTTAAAGCGCACTTAGCAACATCTATTGTAAAGAAATCAACTTACATGAATTACATTAAAGCGCACCTAGCGACATCTATTGTAAAAAAATGCATTTTCTTCGCAATAAAGCCGCCATTATTGTCATACGATAAAATAAAATAATACTATGTTTCGTCCAATATATTGAAAGTCAACAACCTTTCCAATTTTATTGTGTGTCATGATGCGATCAGCCCACGTGTTTAACCTGACGCGAGTTTAATATTTTTTACCCATACAAAAAAAGTGTACAACGCCACTAAAGCAGTTTTCACTTCAAAAATGTCACTTTAATTATTCAGAGCAGCAGATCCATTGACCAAGTATTTCCAATGCAGAGACCCTTCAAAAACAAAAGTTGTTTAAGAACAAAATAAAAATAAAAACAACAATAATATGTATCACAAGTGCTTTTGAATTGTTAACAATTATCTTCAGTTGAAGTTTCCTTTAGTCCAAGAAACAGTCTCACTAATATCACAAAGGTGAAAAGGACATTGTTCTGCGTCCATACATAGTTAGCCTAAGAACCAACAACCATGAAATATTATTTTCTAGGTTCGAAATCGCAACTAAATGACTGTAAAAACAAAGATTATTGACGGACACTTCTAAGAACTTAAATTATTAGGAAACCTAAGTTTTTTTGAGGTTATGTTTAATATTCAATGAAACATAGGTAAACCTATGAACTTAGTATGAACTCAGTATGAAGTTAATTAATATTACAACTAATTCATTTTATTCGGTGCGATTTTAAAGAATAACTATTAGGAAAAATTTGGTTAGGTAGGAATCATGAATAAAGTAAAAACTGTAGTTTTGGTTCTTATTTATTGACTATTTTTCACATAATTGTATCATATTGTATATTATATTTATTTGTATATCACATGTATATTGTGTAAATAAGCAGCGTGAATGTGTATCAGGTGCTCTTGAATAATTAAGCAGTATGATCCTCTCAGGATGTTGTGGCACAGGTTCACTAGCACTTGGTAATAAGGTCTCTGCTCTTTGGTAGCATCGATGGCATATAAGATAGCCGAAATAGATAGAATAAAGGAAAAACAATCGCAAATAAACACACACAACAGGTAATCCGATACGAGAATACACTTTCCGGTATATTAAACTACTCTTTGGAATGCACGAATGCCACAGATTACTACGAATGCAAACTGCCTGCACCACAACCACAGAGTATCGAGTTTTATGCCGGCCCTTCGCTTGACAACAGTTTGTCCTTGTCATGCTTCATAAGGCATGAAAAGGACAGACTGATGTCATGTTTTAAAATAGCAAATACGAATAGCCAAGTGAAGTGCCAGCATTACGAAGAAAGAGTGTTTTGTTTGCAGCGCTGTCATAGATTATACACATAAAATAGTATGCATTGTCTTAGATTATTTTTTAACTTTTTAATTTAGCTTACATAACTGGAAGTGTCCGTCACAATCTAAATACTAATAATTATCGCAAAAAATAAACTAAGAATTATCATAAATGCCAAATTGGTGTTGGTTCTTAGGCCAATTTTAACATTGTCCTTTGTATGTTTTTTACTTAACCGCGTAAAACCACTGTACTGCTGTGGATGAAATTAAGTACGCTTATAGTTTATTACCGGAATAGGGTATTTGACAGTATTAAAAATAAAGTGCCAATTGTTAGTATCTGTGTTTAGAATGAATATTGAGCAGGGGTTTTTACTATTTTTACAAAAAAATATTCATAATTTAACTAAAAACCTAGGAAAAAGATAATAGTTTTCTTATCTATTGTCACGTGATCCAAAGCGCTTGGGATTGGCGGAGCCTAAAATGACGTCACACGCAAGTAAACTTCCGGTTAAAGTGAAATTACATTGTATCGTTTGACGTTTTAATAACAGTCTTATTGTACAGAAAAACGTTTTCGCGGCAACTTGAAAATGGAGTTTTTGATTTGGTTATTGAATGATGAATATCCATTTTTTACGGACTCCATAAACATTATCCAATAACTTGAGAGCGTTTTCTAAAACTTGTCAAATACCCTATTGAGACATAGGATACTTTTTATCCCGAAAAAAATTCTCCTGAGGGGTTATCAAGAAACTAAACTTTACGCGGACCAGGTCACGGGCGGCGGCTAGTTTAACATCATCAGCCTATTAACGTCCCCACTGCTGGGGCTCAGGCCTTCCCTATGGATGGAATAGGGTGATTGGGCCATGACCCACCACGCGGGCCCAGTGCGGGTTGGTGGGTGCTAACGACTGCAGATGCAGCCGGGACCAACGGCTTAACGTGCCTTCCGAAGCACGGAGGAGCTCGAGATAGTAAATTTTCGGTCACCCATCCAATGACCGACCACTGCGAAAGTTGCTTAAATTCAACGATCGCAGCGAAACGCGCTAATCACTGGCGCCATTGAGCTCCTCAGGCTAGTTTAACAGTAACTGTTAAACTGTTAATATCAATTTATGGTTGATTCCTCTTTGCTTATGACAGCCACTTGGGAGCGCTTCCCGTGCCGCGGTGCGGGATGCATTAAGCCTTTTCCCGTGACGTCATCGCGGGCCACGTGTCTGCCGCAACGCCATTAGGCGTGCGGTGCGGCGTGCGGTGTTTCGAACGCAGTCGACCCAATTATTTTGTAAGACTCAGGGTGTATTCCGTAATATATAATAACTAGCAAACCAGTGAACCAAATGTTCACCAAAATCTGATTTAAAAAAAAAATGTATTTAATTTGAAGCGGAGAGCTAGTGGGATGAAATATGAAGGCTAGGATTTAGGACGCAATGGGTTTATTAACACGATTCTTTGGTTAAACACAAAATAATATTATATCTGATGACAGGCAAAGACTATGACACACAATAACAATTTTGAAAGCAAAAATCATAAAAATGTCAATACTTTAAAAACACTTCAAAAAACCATAAAAACTTAATCTATAAAAGAGGTCGGCAACAAATCAATTGAGAACTTCGGAGATTATGTGTGGTTTCGTTTGAAATTCGTGATTTCTCGAAAACCGGAAGTGCTACGTTACTCTAATCCGGTTTGTAGTCTTATCAGACTATTCTTAACTTATAACTTAAATATTCTCTTTATCTATCTCTTACGGTTTGGCCGCTGAAACAGCACCACAGACAGACGGACGGACGGACTTGTCTAATAGATAAGAGATAATAATAAGTATTTATTTGCTCCAAAAAATAAATAATTACAAATACAAAAACTTAAAATCTGACATACCAAATTTTGGGAACAAAAAGGGAACTGTGACTCAGCCTTAGACCGCCGTTTTATCGGAAGTCGCTGATAGTCTGCCACAACCTTATTTAACTAATACATGCTCCATTTTGTGATACCAACAAGTAAAACTTTGAAAATAGATTAAGAAATTAATACATCTATTATTAAATATCTAAATTAAATACAGTTTTGGCCGCAGTATATACTGTTTATCTAATAACCACAATTTACATTTATTTTTAAAATTATATGTTGACATTGAACATAATATATAATATACCAGTATACTGGCCAGTGGTAATGACGTCATGAATGGACGCTATACTGGTGATTTGTTCCGAAATGTACAGGCCAGTGCACTGACGTCATAAATCGACGAAATATTAAAAATAGTGCGAATAAAGAAGATTTTTTATTCACCTCATCAATAAAAAGTAATTATTTTTGTTCGGATGCCATTATTGTTCTTTAAATAAAAAAGAAATAAAATTCGAATGCACCCCACGCACGCTCGGTCATACGTCATTTTCGTTTTCCCGGTAAAAATATGGTAGCATACCAGTACAATATGGCGTCGGATTCGTGACGTCATTACCACTGGCCAGTATACTGATGTATATTTCGGAATACACCGTCAATTCGTCAATGCACAGCGTGTTTATTTCTCAATCAGATCACATTTTATTGAAATAAAATGTAATTTATTTATTCACACAAAACAGAGTACATACATTTTGGTGGTGTTTTCATTTAGTTCGTCCATTTTTTTTTATAGATAGGTCCGACACATGACTCCACCCCACCTGATGTTAAGTGAAGGTGAAGTCCAGACGCGAAGATAGCTGATACAACAGTTCTACCTGCTACACCAGCCATCCTCACCCTGCCGACCTGCATGTTGCTTCTTCACGCCTCTTTTAAAGGATCCCAGGTTGTAAGAGGTTGTAATTTTGCCAACGACAGGGCATGTGAAAGTAAAACTTAATTTAATTCTAAAATTTAAAGGTACTTATGTCATTTTACTTATTCTATTGTCAATTTTCGTTTCTAAATATTCTCTAACTGAGTAAAAACATTTTAAAGTATTGAAAAGAATGAAATGAAATGTTAAATTCTTTTCTGGCCATCATAGCAATAGCATATTACAAAAATGAAAGTTCATTTATAGGCGGCCAACCAAGACCCTGCCTCAACATAAGCTGACATAATTGGAAAAGAAAATACTTTTCTTAATATGTCGGCGTGTTATTCGCTTTGAAAGAGTTGATTGAGAATGCTAGATCAATCCATGTATCCATCAATCTATCCTAAACCACGGTAATATTATCTATACAGTATTGTGACTCGGCCCTGTCCTTGAAATAACTGCCTACGGCCGAGTAGGGCGTATTCACGCGGTAGGGCTGCCCGCCTACAGTGTTTTAATTTCATCTACATAATTGACTTTCTTTCTAGTTTTGTTATGGTAAATATTCAATTCAATTCAATTCATTTATTGCAGACCATGATGGAGATACAAAGGTGGTAACATATAGACAAAAGTGCATTATGGACCCTGTAGTGTAGGGTATCGCAATTGCAAGAGGAGAGGACGTCTTATTCATAATTCCTTATTGTGATATAATTTGTTATATCCAATGAATTAAAACCCATAAAAATTATTTATTCATACTACTCCAATAAGATATTGTATAATTAGATTTATGATTTATGTACAATTATTAATTATGTAAGTATTGTATTATATCTTTTTATAATAAAAATAATATTGTATTTGTTACATTTATTCCATAGTAGTTTTATCATTTAGGTATTCCTGGAGGCTATAATAGCATTTATTCAATAACATTAACTTATTTTTTTTAATAAAAACATTGTAATTTTCTTCATTTTTTAAATTTTTAGGTAATTTATTATAGATTGTTATAGACATATTATAAGTGCTCGATGAGCATAATTTAAGGCGAGTAGTTGGAACCATTAGGTTTTTCTTGTGTCTCGATGTATATTTTGAAGGAATGTTTTCTCTTCTACTAAAAAAAATTGAGTATTTTTTTACAAATTTACAAATCTCAAATATATAAATGCTTGGTAAAGAGAGAATTTCATATTTTTGGAAGTAAGGTTTACAACTTTCAGTTTGGTTAATATTAACAATAATACGAATAAGTTTCTTTTGTAGTGTGAATAAAGAGGATACGTCCGTACTGTTCCCCCACAAGATGATTCCATAGGTAAACCAGGCATTGGCATAAGCATAATATGTGATAAGAGCAGTCTTTAGATCTGTTGTTTTTTTGACCTCTCCAAGTGCATATGTAAAACTAGATAATTTATTTTTTAACATCTGGATGTGAGATTTCCAATTTAAGTTAGTGTCTATAGTTATACCCAGTAATGAAAAATCATTCACACATTCGATATTTTTGTTTTGAAAACTATAACAGAATTTTAGCGGTAATTTTTGACGCGGGTGAAAGGTTATTAATTTAGTTTTATCAAAGTTTATTCTAAGGTTATGTTTGTTTAACCAGTTAAAAGTCTGGGTCATTATTAAATTTAATTTGGTTTGTAAGTTGTTGTTGTTTTTACAAGATGTGAGAAGAGAAATATCGTCCGCAAAGAGGACACACGGTTCCTCTATTGTTTTAGGGAGGTCATTGATATAAATTAGAAAAAGGAGACATCCGATGACGCTCCCCTGAGGAATTATAGTTATAGTTTTACTTTCAGAGAGAACCTTTATTATTTCTTTGTGTATATGATCAAAATATTCTATTTCAACAAATTGCTGACGGTTTTGCAAATAACTTTTAAACCAATTGTGCGCTGTTCCGCGAATGCCTATTCCGTATAATTTATTAAGTAGTATTTTATGATTAACACTATCATATGCTTTCGACAATATCCAATAGAATTCCAATAGCATACTTTTTATCTTCTATTACTTTAATTATTTGCTGAACATATTTATAAACAGCCAAAACTGTAGACCGTTTCCTCCTAAAGCCTTAGGAGAACTTAATAACACGATCATTCATTGCTTTTTCAAATATCTTTGACGAAGTAGACAGCAAGGCGATGGGTCGGTAATTGTTAGGATTTGATTTGTCATTTTTCTTATGGATAGGCTTGATAATTGTTGTTTTTAGTAATGTAGGGAGAACACCTTCTTTGAAGGACTGATTAATCAACATTGTAAATGGCAAAGTTAACTGATTGGCACATTCCTTGATTAAGCGGGGCGGAAATTCATCAAATCCATAGCTATTTTTATTTTTAAAATTCCTAATGATTTTCCTTACTTCGTAAGGTTCCACTGGGCTTAGAAACATGGTGTTAAGCGTAGGGTTGAGCACGTGAGTACCACAGCCGCTATCAGTCGACAAAGTTGATTCACCAACGGAAGAAAAGAAGTTATTAAAAATATTTGCAATGGATTTAGGTTCGGAATACATTATATTGTTATAATTTAGTTTTATATCACAATTATCTTTAATATTTTTCTTGTTTGTCGTTTCATTCACTATACTCCACATAGTTTTAACTTTATTATTAGATTGTTTCATTCTGTTTATAAAGTGTAACTTTTTTGCACATATTATAGATTTTTTAAGTATTTTTATATATTTTTTATAATGTGTTCTTAATATAGGATTATTAGATTTAGTGTTAAATATTTTAAGTAGCCTTTTATGTTGACATGATTTTTTTATTCCTATTGTTAACCAGACTTTTTTATTTTTTATGACTTTAAATTTTCTTTTAGGGATATATTGATTTAGTATTTCTGATAATGTATTGTTAAATGCAGCATAATTTTCATTTATATTTTTAATAATTATTTTATTCCAATCAACTAACTGTAATTTTTCTTTATATTCTGTGATTGCTTTTTTATTATATATTCGCTTTTCTACATACCAAGTGCTGTCCTTTACTTGTTTAGGTATCTTGAGTTCAACGTATATACCTGAGTGATATGAAAAACCCAAAGCCTCCACCGAGGTTTTTATGTGCTTACTATCAAAATTGGTAAAGATGTGGTCTATACATGTTGAAGATGTTGGTGTAAAATGTGTCGGTTCCTTAATATGTTGAGTAAATTTAAATGCTAACATAAAGTTTAAGAATTCTAATGCCTTTTTGTTACGATCTAATAAGTTAATGTTAAAATCCCCACCTATTATTACTTTGTATTTTGTATATTTGCTATTTACATAATTCAGAATTTTATTTAATCGGCTATAAAATAAGACCTCCTCCCGTCTGTTCCAGTACATTACAATTAAAAGTATATTTTCTTTAACTAGCTCGATTGCACAGACCTCCAGCATATACTCAATTGACATTTTCTTTATATCATTATTCTCAATAGACTCAATATGCTCTTGCAGTAGGACGCAAACACCTCCTCCTTTTCTATGTTTTCTGGAAAATGAGGCAGCTATTTTATATCCATCAATTTGAACCATCTGAAGTTTTTCCTGTGAAAGCCATGTTTCAGAAATACATAATGCATGGTGTGACGGATTTTGCTCTAGGAATGATTCCAAAATATCTCGTTTATTATATAAACTTTGCATGTTTTGATAAAGAATTTTAAATGGTGGTTCTGTAGTTTCGAAAGTTGTGATTTTTTGAAGTTATACTTCTTTAGGCGCGTTATGAAAAATGATGAGAGTGAAATTTTAAGATGCGCGCGCATCACTGTAACACAAAATTTTAACAGCATGAAGTTGGTCGCTTTAGCGACCAACTTCATGCGTTACTTTTGTGTTTACCGCACATTAAGAAAATCTACCAACAAAATAGAAATAGAATCTCTATTTAGTGGGTGCTAACGACTGCATTGTGAAGGCCTATCAAAAGTATTTATTAATCAGGAACAACGGAACCAAAGCGCGATTCAGGAGACTACAGCGCCATCTCTTGACCATTGGTGTAGTAGAACCAAAAACCACATCTTTATTTTTTGTAATAAAGTAACAGTTATAGGTATTCATATTTATAATATTTATCCACATGTTTCTAGTTTGTATATTCGGAATACGTGTTTGAGTTTCATACAAGTGCAAATCACATATGTTCTAATAAATTATATTCAGTAGCGATTTTAATTGAATATTTTGATTATTTATTTATTTTTTCAAATTAAAACTGAACTTTATTGACTTCGTCCTTTTCCAGACTTTTTATTCATTTATTGTAATTAATTATTTGCATGCAATTAAAAACTAATTTTAAACGATGCCAAAGAAGGATAACTTCTCACGCGCCTACATAAGTACACGCACCCGTTTTTTTCCATCCGTTTTCTCGCCTACTTGATTACTACTTGATAAGTTCACAAAGTCTTTATTTTGTGTGTTATCTGTACTATTTAGTGTTTTATTTTTCATGTTAATTTTTTCTCCTTCTATGTATAATTTATTGTTACGAATAACTGCATAAAAACCATATTTTATTTCATATGTGAAAAAAAAGTTGTGAATGAATTAACACTCGAATATTTCACTAGACTGAGTCAAGTCATTATGAATGACGTCAACACTATTAATTATTGTGTTTACAAGTAAACAACCAATATAAAATATGTATATCCATGTATGATTAACGCAATGTGTTGCTAATAAACAATAAATAAATAAGTCGCGCGAGTATATGTTAGAGATCAAAAATGCCAAAATGTTCTGTAATTTGCTGAAAATCATATCTGGAACATCAAACGTACAAGAGATGGTGTTAAATTTCACATATGTATAAGTACAATTATTAACATACTATTTCTATTTAACCACTTTTAAACAGGAAATTCATATTATTTTGATAAAATTCAATCGTCGGACATTACATTGTCATTGCTGTTGTCTAATTTAATACGAATGTTTCAGTTTCTAATATTTTTTTCTAATATTTCATTCACCTTATTGTGGTAATGGCGCTTTTCCAATTCATCGATATTGCACTGTCGATAAATTATAGGCAAGCCTTTTTGACGAAAAGAACGTGTCAAAAAGTAATTATGTATGTGGATTTGGCTGTGTATTGTGTCATTTTTGATATGTGAGTGTCGTAATTACAATTTCGTTTTTTGCGAATGTATGTTAGACTACATTTGTGAGCATATGCTCCCCCCCGCGCAAAAAGTGGCAGAATGATTTCAGTAGTAAAATGGCACTATGGCTACTCCCCTCCTTGTCGTCGATCGAGTTGCTCTATGATCCAAACCCTTCGAATCTTTAATTTAAATATGTTCTCAATATTGTTTTTCAACTTTCATGACAGCTACGGTCACTCATTTTCATCTGAATATTGAGAAAGCACCTTCGGTATGCGATAATGAAAGACAGCCATTTTTTCAAATATTCAGATGAAAATGATGGAAACCATTATTGTCCCGATTTTCTCTCAAAATTGGTAAAATATTAGTATCGTCCCTAGTTACTCCATGATTCGGAAGATACTTTAAAACTTTGTTACCGATTAAATTTGCAGAAAACAACCTCTAAGTTGCTATAACAGTCATACAATTAATACTTAAGCATATGTGTAAGTTTGTTTGTATTAATATAGCTGTGTTGATGGTCCATAAATAAATACAATTAAAAATTGTCAAAACTAATTTTTTTTTGAAAGTCAAGCCTCGATCATATTGGGCGAGTTTGCAAGCTACAAGCAAGTGAGTTCGCTATCATCATCATCATCAGCCTATTTATATCCCCACTGCTGGGGCACGGACCCTCCCTATGGATTGAATAAATAAATAAACAGCAACGGCATAAAGTACGTAACGAGAACTAAAAATCAGTACACATTTGACAATGACACTTCGGACTCGCAAACGATTCAAATTCGATAATGGTTCGTGTTAGGGGTACAGTTAGAAAGGGATGTCGCTATGTGCTATATATAACATTATCCTTTTCTAACTATGCTCAAGATTAGATTAATTACTGAGAATCTTTCTTTAATACGGGCCTAAGAATGCATGGTGTCGTTACTGACTCAACGTTTGCTACTTATTTTGTACTAGTGTCCCGCCCTCATTCGCTTCGGGGTAGAATTGATCAAAATCCTTTCTTAGCGGATGCCTACGTCATAACATCTACCTGCATGCCAAATTTCAGTCCGATCCGTCCAGTGGATTGGGCTGTGCGTTGATAGATCATTACGTCAGTCAGTCACCTTTGAGTTTTATATACAGGGTGTAAGAAAACCTATAACGAAGTCGAAGGCCATGTATTTTCCACATCATGTCGATATTTTTTTTCTTCTGGACCATACCTGGGAAATTTATGTTTATGGAGATATTGAAGATCAAAGTTACAATTTTTTTTTAGATTTTTACAAAAATCGTTATTTATTACCTTTTTTATCATCGCACTTACACACACGCAAACATATACACACAGGCACATTGTTTGCGTAGGGTCACAGTAGCGCGCCGCGCTATACATTGCGTACTAGAAAAAATTGTAATTTTTTAACTTCAAAATACAAATGTTTCCCACGTATAATACTTTGTAATATTACTTGTTTGGGTGTACAGAATGCGTGGTTTAAGTCTTTGTCATAGGTTTTTTTACACCCTGTCTATAGCATTATCCTTTTCTGACTATGCTTAAGACTAGATTAATTACTGAGAATCTTTGTATAATACGCGCCTAAGAATGCATGGTGTCGTTACTGACTCGGCGTTTGCTCTTTATTTTGTACTAGCGGCTCGCCCTCGCTTCGCTTCGGTGTAGAGCTGAAGTGTAGACTACAGTTTTTGTTCTCAGGCTTGTATTATACACAATGACATTCATCTATGATTCTTCTTATACCTGCATGCAAAGTCTCAGCCCGATCGGTTTAAAATTGACAAAGTTTCATACAACCATTCATTCCCTATTTTATCACCTTGGTGGTAGAATTGATCAAAATCCTTTATTAGCGGATGCCTACGTCATAACATCTACCTGCATGCCAAACTTCAGCCCGATCCGTCCATAGGTTTGGGCTGTGCATTGATAGATCACTACGTCAGTCAGTTACCTTTGAGTTTTATATACACCGTGTTCCTGAGGTTATACACTAACTTTGGCATGTTATTCAGACTATTAAATTGATATTTTTTTACTATGGACACTTTTATGAACTCCAATTTCTTTAACATTTTTGATTTTCATACAAACTAAATGCTTAGATGTAATTTATCTCATATGAATTACTCTTTCCCTGAGCTGGCAACGTCGCATTTGAAACTTTGGTTCACATGTCCACATAAACTTTTTAAAACTTTTCTTGATGTCAACAATGTTTTTTTTAAATTTTGACTTTTGAAACTATGAGTCTTATTGACCATTGACAAAGAGTTGATAGTTTGATAGTTTTGGTTGCACAAAGTGGCAACATCTCATAGATAAAGACTCTTTGTCACTGCACAACACAATTGAGTTGGTTAAACTTAAATTATCAATAACTTAAAAACTATGCTATTTAAACTACTACTTTCCTTGTACGATTCGTTCAACAAGAGCTATAGAAGTATTATTCAAAGTTAATGTATATCCTCAGGAACACGGTGTATATAGATGTTGGTACCTGCGTGTGTGGTTGCGCGTGTACAGTGAGATGCGCGCGCACGGCGAGGTTACGCTACGTCTATGAACCTAAAACACGCGGTAAGAAAGATACAACCAACCCTAGATGCACTTACCCTATGGCTGAAGAAATGGAGGCTCGCCATCAACGTAGGAAAAACGCAAGCGATGACAATTGGCCGACATCGATACCAACCACCGCCTCTCAAAATCAACAACACATCCGTACCGTGGGTAAATAAGGTAACATACCTGGGTATTACCATAGACCCACGCCTAACGATGCGGCCGCACATAAATAACATCATAGCCAAGACAAATACGGCCAGAGCGTTATTACGGCCCGTACTTAGAAGTACACTCCCCCTTAGAACCAAACTTACTATATATAAAATTTACATCCGTCCCATTTTCACATACGCATCGCCTGCGTGGTACGCGCTGGTCGCCGAGAGCCAGAAGAAGCGCCTTCGTGCCCAGCAGAATCTCGTACTACGCGCAATAACAGACGCAGGCAGATACGTACGCAACACAACCCTAAAGAGAGACTTAAAAATTGAAACTGTTGATGAATTCATACACAGATTGGCCAGCAGTATGTTCGATCGAGCGGACAGGTCGGAGCACGCGCACCTGCGCGACTTAGCGCCCGCCCAAGTCCGCTCTCGAACGCACAGCAGCAGAGGGCTGCCAAGGGAGCTCATCCCGGACTCCGAAGAAGCCACTGCGGGTTCCCGCGCACCGCGCGCGGTCGAGCCCCCACCACCAGACTGACAACGGCCCCGCCTGCACGGCGCGGGCGGGATCACACCACCGGACACGACACCCCGATTATGACTTTGACACCCGACTTGACAGCAAAAAAAAAAAAAAAAAACACACAAAAGATGGCAAATAACAAAAAAAATAGAAAACAATTATAAAATGTAAAAAAAAAATTAAAAAAACAGTATATATAAAAAAAAAGAAATACTCATAAAAATTGCCCACGACCGACAAAGACGACTGTCCTATCCCCTCCCACCTAAGTCCACCGCCCGCTCGCTGGTCGCTCACTGGGCCTCCCTAACGGGTCTCACCCGGTGGGCTTGACCGCGCCAAGGGCGGTGTGTGAAGAGTGGGGGAGGACGGACCTCGACGACCGTCCCGTCCGTAGACGGGACGCGAAAACCGCAACCACTGAGGTGGGCACCACGCCCAGAGCAGTAAGAGCAGCACCAAGAAGAAGAGAGGCACGGCGAGGTGTATATAGATGTTGGTACCTGCGTGTGTGGTTGCGCGTGTACAGTGAGATGCGCGCGCACGGCGAGGTGCAGGCGCAGCGTGACGTGTCCGTGCGCGTTGGCGGCGCGGCACGCCCAGCGGCCTGCGTCCGCCACCTCGGCGCGGCGCACCGCCAGCGCGTCCTGCGCGCGGCTGTACCGCCCGCCGCCCTCGCCGTCGCGAATCTCGCGCAACACACCGCCGCCAGACTCTCTGTACCATCTGCAAACGATACCACAGCTGTCAATGCAAATCTTATGTCAGGGGCGTATTATTAGGATCAATTGGGGCACAGTGTAACAAAAGGAATAGGCGCGGTCACCGCCTGGTGGCCCCGCCATTGCGAGCCCGATTCATATCCAGGTGATCTTGGTTCTTCTTAAAATTCACACGAGTTCGTTATGGTTTATTTGACTAAGAAGAAAATTATGACTGCATATTACTTGTACCGACAAAGCAAAAAAGAAATGTCGAAGATTTTGGATTCATCCTATTTTAGCACGGCGAGAAGAGTTTGGTAAATTTCATACCCTATACAAACAACTGCGAGAAGACGAAAAACAATTCGCAGATGACAGATTCTAGCGAAGCGGCCGCGCGGCTGCCGTGTGATCGAGGAGCGGACGTCGCGCGATCGCCGCGCAGTTAGTTAATCACAAATAATTTTACGTTAAGTCCTAGTTAATAAAACATAAATTTGCTGAACAGTTAGTACGCGGTCACCACGCGGTATACGGGTATCTTCTAACTGCAGCCGAGGCGTTGATTGGTTCGGTTGTTTGATGTGGCGTCGTTTAATTGGCTTATCTATTAGGCAAGCCGGCGGCATCGCTTCTCGTACAAACGGTCTATGATCGCCCTTCTAACCCCTTCCTGTGTTCTGTGGTGCTAACAACCCCTGAACCTAACAGCTCCGAGTGAGGTGATATCATCGTATTCTAAAGGTAAGGGAGTGCTTAAACTCATTTTCAACTCTTTGATTTGGCCCATATGAGTCTGGTTTTTTGATCGGCAGATTATCGAGTTAGTCTTACCCAGGTGTAGCAGAGAGCCACCAACTGGTTCAGCTTTTGTATGTGGTGCGTATGCTACACATACCTCTTACAATAGGCTGACGAGAAATTAACACAAAAAAAAGGAAAATTTAAAAAATCAAAAAACCCGACTGCTTAAATATTACTTCAAATAAAAACTGAAAAGAAAAAAAACAAGTCAGGGTCTATAATTCTGTTAAGTAAGGAACAAAGCTACTATAACAGTCGGGACCCATTAGATATTCAAGGATGGATCATTTTTTTTCAATAATGGGTCCCGACTGTTAAAGCTGCTTTGTTCCTTACTATCACTCGATATATTTCGGCAACTTATTTTTTTTTCTTTCTCACAATGAATGGCGCCCATTTGTCTCCATATTGATTTTTGATTATTATCATATCTTTAGTAGCACTCCCATGAGTAAGACCAATCGATTGATGTATAAATCATCAAAATCGTTCCACGCGTTTGGTCTCTAGTGTGCCACAAAGGAACAAACATACATATATAGACTGTTAAACATTATACCCTGTCTGCGCGTCGCGCTTCGCGCTCTTGCATTGCGCAGTGGGGTAAAAAAAAAACAAAATTCAAAATCGTTTATTCAGTCTAGGCTGTTACAAGCACTTGTGAATGTCGAAAATGATTTTTTTTATGAAAGAATATCGTAGCGATATCCGTCTAGGCTATGTCATCTCAATGCAATAGTAATATATTTAGCCGGTTTGTTTCTGATCAATCGTGTTTGATGAGGGTTGACAACTTCGTAATTTCTCCTTACGGAAGTAATTAGAAGACAAATTAGATATAGACATGGATCAGCGAATCAAATATACAGTCGCAAATAATAAAAATAAATTCTAGACAACTCAAATAACCAGAGCTTTTATTGGGAACCATAGCTGAAGATAAAAAAAATTGTGTGTGTCAGCTCCGACGCACGACCGGAGTTTACACTCTAAAAACGATTGTCTTTGAACAGACACAAAACAAAATCAAGTCCGAAGAAGTCGGTTACAAGTAGAGATACCTCAGGAATCGTCCCATGGTTTCGACTATCATAGGTTCCATGTCACACATTTTATCATCTAACATTATCGATATTCATCATATATTTTATTATGTATTTCTGGAAACACACAATTTCAAAAATATCATACACTAGTCATCATTTTGTAAATATGTATTATAATTCCATCTGTACTGAAAATCACTATTCCAGAGTGCTGGACACTTACCGGCATTTCTCTATATTCTGTTATTTATTTGTTTTCATTAATTTTGCTCCGATTTTATCTATTTTTAGTTTATTTATTTTATTGACATTTGTGACATCTTAATGTTTTTTATCCGTTGCCATGGCTAAAAGTGAAAGGTGCGCACCAAAAACGTAACGAGGTCATTTGTTCAGTAGATTTTACTCCTCACATTTTTCTCATACCGGGCCCCTTATATATGCAAATCGATTCTTAAGGAGTAAACTCCAAAAGCGTCTTATTTTTGGAGTGCAAATCCTCACAAAACTGCCAAGTGAAAACTAGGTCTGAAGCTCTCGGTTTACCATTTTTTTGCCAAACTGAGGGTAGTTTGGCAAAAAACAATGTTGAATATAAATAAAAGTGAACTACACTTTGTCCAATTTTCAACTACTCCAATTCAACTGCAAGAGCTATTGTCGCGTGTTGTGCTGCCGATTTCGTAGTTACAAAACAACAAAATGAAAAGGCCATTACGGAGGAAAAACGCACTACAATAAAAAAGTAACCTTTCCGTCATGTCGCATAATAGGATTTGCGAGCATTTCGTTTCGCTCGGCCGCCGGTACATTCGTCCGACAGAATTATTAAAATTAAAAAAAACCCTTTTGAAATTTAAACGCCTATTTGAGGCACTCGGGGACAAAAGCCTGTGGATGAATGGTCCACATCCTTTTGAGTTTTTTATGACTCGAGTGTTGATATCCGCCGGGGTGGGGTGTTTTTCGTCCATTTTCTTTGTTAACGAAGTTCTTTTTCTTGTAAGTGCTCGTGGGTTGAATGTGGTATAGTTCATTTTGTTCGTCTTGATAATTTATATTTTTCAGTAGGTAAAAAAGTTACTCATTTAATAGCAGCCCATTTGAAAAAATTATTAATTTAGAAAAAAAAAATTTAGTAAACTTTTCTTTAGATTTAAACATCTAGCAGTTAAATGCTTAATAAAATAAATAAAATCATAACTATAATTGCTATTTCTTCTTTCAAATGTTTAATACTTGAAAAAGTATTCATTTGACATTGTGGGTTACCTACAATGCGAAGAGATGGCGCTGCCTTGCAGCTTAAGGCTAGGAAAATTTCGACGCGGCTAATAGGGTCGTGGTAGCATAATGGTCAGTGCATTCACCCGGATAGCGAAGGATGCGGGTTCGAGTCGAGTCCCGTCCGCTGCCTGGTCCGCTTGGAATTATTTTTCTAGTAAACTTTTCTTTAGATTTAAACATCTAGCATATAAAATCATAGAATTATTAATTATTAATTTATAGTAAGAGACCGACAAATTGCTTGCTTTGGAAGCATGGTGTCTTAGTTAAGATTTTCGTAGTAGCACTAGCACTCACTACAATGCAATAATAAGTGATTCTTAACATTGAAATAACGGTGACGTGGTGCTTAGCGGGGGTTCGAATAATGAGACGATATAAACTTGATATTGGTGTCGATTCTAACATGATTATCTAAACATAAATTTGACAACAGTGTATCCTTGTCATTCTCCATATAGAATAAAAAGGAGATACTGGTGTCGATTCTAGCATGATTCTCTAAACCTAAACTGAAATTTGACAACAGTGTATCCTTGTCATTCTCTATACAGAATGAAAAGGAGAGACTGATATTAAAATTAGTTTTACGTTTAGAGAATCACGCCAGAATCGACACCACTGCTGTTAAATTTAGTTTTAAGTTTAGAGAATCGTGTAAGAATCGATATACCATTGTATACTTTAAGGTAGAAATAGAAAAAATAACTGTTGATGCTTGCTACATAGTAACAATACCAGGGGAACGGGGTATAAACAAAATCTGAAGGACATGTAAGTATCATACCATACACTCTTTGCCTAAGGGCCTGCTCCCGCTTAACGCAGTGCACACCTTAATAGGGAAATAATGGTCCATACTTACATACGGTATTACTTGATAGCTTTACTCTAACTGAAGCAAGTCAAAAAAATTAACGTTTGGAAAGCAAAATTCACAACTCGAAGCCCAGGCGCTCTATTTTTGAATTACCTGACATAGTATTAAGTCACTTGCGACTTCCAAGTTGCATGATACTGATATTCCGTATTTTTAAATCGTCCATCTACAGTTTTACCAGTTTAATACAAGATATTTATTTTAATAATTTTTTTTTTTAGAAAAGGTCAAATCGTCGCAACGGATCGTCATCTTATCTGTATTTAAAAAAAACGACGGGTTGCACTCCGGGAGTGCAGGCAGAAGTGAAAACTTGAATATTAACGTTGTGCATTTTTGATATTTTGGAATGGTTAGGGAATCATTTTGCACGAATTGCTTTAATTATCAGTATAAAAGTACTATGATGTATGTGGTAGAATACAATATTTATTTATTGCGCTATCCTACACAAACATGACAATCTATATTACATTAGAAATTTAATCTCTCAGTAAAATCAACTTACATGAATCACATTTCAGCGCACCTAGCGACATCTATTGCAAATAAAATGCATTTTCTTCGCAATACAGCTGCCACGTGGACGTCCTAGATAGAGACTTATTATCATAATATGGTAAAATAAATTATTACTATGTTTCGTCCAATATATTGAAAGTCAACAACCTTTCCAATTTTATTGTGTGTCATGATGCGATCAGCCCACGTGTTTAACCTGACGCGAGTTTAATATTTTTTACCCATACAAAAAAATTGTACAACACCGCTAAAGAAGTTTTCACTTCAAAAATTGAGAAAAAATCTTGAAAATATCTGAAATAAATTTGACAATTATTATTATACCATTCGCCTCCATCAATCGATACATCTTGTTGACGTCGAGCGATTCAAAAATACGGAATTTATTATGTCGAATCGAAATTAGTATAAATCGAGCGATCGACGCAAGGCGAGTGGTTCAAAAATAGATCTCCAGATCGTAGGACTGTTAACATTTATTTGTTAGGGAGTAAAACTGTCGAGTAATACCGTACCTATGTGAGTAAGGACCATAAGGATAGGAAAGGAAATATTCTGTCAATCGTCCAAAAGACTCCTGACTAATCTTCGTAACATCAGATGGGTAATGTTTGAGCTTCTTTACACCACCTGCTATAAAAGATAATGTGAAAATATTCAGTTTTCGCAACAGTCGTTGTCCAATATTGTCCAACCAAGTTAGTCGGCAACGATGAATTTTGTATAGCGACAATTAAAAAAGAGTAGTTTATTTGTTTCTTAGGTTTTCACGCACACCACTCATTAAATAAAACTAGTTCTAACGGGTTAATGCACAAAACTTTATTTATTTATTGACGTCTCGCAGCCTAATTAGTGGATTAGCAGAATAATTATTCTGTTGAAGCAGACCTGAAAAGGCTGCGAAACGTCAATCTATATACTTAGATTAAAACAAAAAGGGTAGATACGGTACGCTCATACTTGTATCAAACAAAAACTGATCCCACGGCAGCGTGAACGGGACGGCGAGATCCGCGTCACTGCATTACCGACCCGAACGAAACAGCACGTTAAGTTTCAATGGCAGCGCGAACGAAACGGCGAGATCCGCGTCATTGCACTACCGACCAATCACGCGACCAGTACTTGACGTCACTACCGAATAAGATTCAAAACAAACAGCAAAATTTATGAAAAAATATATTATATAGTACTTACGAATGAAAAGTGATGCTGTGAGTTTTATTTTTAGTTCTTGAGCAATTTGTGCACTTTTTAAAAACACATTTAGGCATTCTTTTATCATATAAACACAAAATATTAGCAATATTTCTTTTTGGTGTTCACATGTACGTCGTTTGCATGTCAAGTTGTGACTAAAGCGATTAGGGTTGTGGACCACAATTCATGCGGATCACTTTTGTGAGGCTAGTGCCGTATCTACCCTTTTTGTTTTAATCTAAGTCTATATATATAAACCTCAAAGGTGATTGACTGACATAGTGATGTATCAACACACAGCCCAAACCACTGGACGGATCGGGCTGAAATTTGGCATGCAGGTAGATGTTATGACGTAGGCATCCGGTAAGAAAGGATTTTGATCAATTCTTTCTACAAGGGGATGAAATAGGGAATGAAAGTTTGTATGAAACTTTGTCAATTTTAAACCGATCGGGCTGTGACTTTGCATGCAGGTATAAGAAGAATCATAGATGAATGTCATTGAGTATAATACAAGCCTGAGAACAAAAACTGTAGTCTACACTTCAGCTCTTCACCGAAGCGAAGCGGGGCGGGCCGGTAGTAAATAAATAAAGTTTCGTGCACTAACCCGTCAAAACTAGTTTTATTTAATGAGTAGTTTTTTTAATACATTGCACATTTTTTCTGATTTACATTGTAACCAAACGATTTTACTTTTTCGAAGTGAGAACAGAGAAATGAGTCCTATATCTTCGCTCAGAAACGAAGACGAACGGTTGATAAGGGAAAAAGCTTTTCAGAACATGAGCCATTATATTAATTAACATTATTGGACTTAATAAATGCTCAGTCCTTAATTTCAGATGAAAATAATAATTTATCATAAACAATTACTTTCAATTAGAGTTTGAAACAAAACGGTATCCTAGAGCATTAGGCAATTAGGTGCTTTCCCATTACAAAATCTTCTAACAGCTTCGTGTCTCACACGACATTGTCCCACGGTTGCTAGGATACGGCACGCTCCAATCATTAGTGTTACAAAAGAACATTGTCGTGTGGACTGTGTGATGTAGAATATTCTTATATGGGCACGTAACGTATGAAATCCAATAATGTGTTTACTTTTTTTTATTTTTTTTTCCGACTCTCACACCAATTAGCCTAGCCCCAAAGTAAGCACTATAAGGCTTGTGTTATGGGATGCTAGGGTAACGGATAGAATACATATACTGTAAATATATAAGTATATTTATATAAATACATATTAAACATCCATGACTGGAGTACAAATGCTCGTATTCATCACACAAACATCTGCCCCCACCGGGATTCGAACCCGGGACCTCTCGAGTCGGCGACAGCCATGAAACCCGGCGTACAAACCACTCGGCCACGGAGGTCGTCAAAACTGAATTGAAATGTGAGGAGCTTGATGGCGCAGGTGGTTAGCGCGTTCGGCTGCGATAGTCGAAGTTAAGCAACTTTCGTAGTGGTCGGTCATTGGATGGGTGACCAAAAATCTTCTATCTCGAGTTTCTCCGTGCTTCGGAAGGCACGTTAAGCCGTTGGTCCCGGCTGCATCTGCAGTCGTTAGCACCCGCCAATCCGCACTGGGCCCGCGTGGTGGGTCATGGCCCATCTCCCTACTCCATCCATAGGGAAGGCCTGTGCCCCAGCAGTGGGGACATTAATAGGCTGATGATGATGATGATGTGTGGCAAAATTAATGGTACAAATGGCACTGATTTATCCCACTAGTACAATAGGGGTGATGACGGGGTACAGTAAACGAAATTCTATTTAGTCCGTCAGTTAGATGATCAAAAAATAATGGACACGTATTTTTTCTTTGGGCAATCAACCAAAAAAAGACAAAGTTATAGCGCGTCAAAGTTTGGGAGTAGGGGCTCGTGACGTCACTTCTTAGTGAATTTTCACTTAAAAGTGTACCAAAACGTGACGTCATGCGACTTTTCAAATCAATATATCTCTGCAATGTTTATATTATGTGAAAAAAGAAAAAAATATGTTTTTGATAATCTACCTGTAGCTCTATTTTTGAGTCACTCGTCTGACATAGTATCGTCGAATGCGACATAAGTCACTTTCAAGTTCAACTTTCAAGTCGCATAATACTGATTTTCTGTATTTTTGAATCATTCGTCACCGGTGTTACCTGTTTAATACGAAATGTAAAATTTTACTCATTTCACGCAGAAAAAATAAAAACCGGTAATTACCGCAATGAAAACTGAACAAAAAATTCTCGTTGTCGTTTCATATAAAGCATGATTGTCATGCTATTGATAGATCATCTTTGTCTAATAGCACAAAAAAAAAATAACAATTATTCTATCATTCGCCTCCACCATTCGGCATGCAGCGAGTGGTCTCACCCATTCGATGCACTCGAGCGATTCAAAAATACGGAATTAATTATGTCGAATGAAATTTAGTAGAAATCGAGCGTTCGACCACGACGCAAGACGAGTGTTTCAAAAATAGAGCTACTGATAAACGAATAAAACAAAATTAGTCATCATCCCTATTGATGGTGCAAATGGCACCGATGTATACCATAGCACCCGCCGGACCACATGTACCATTAGGCAAGTCCCATTGATGCTACAAATGGCACTGACTTATCCCACTAGTCCTATTCAAAAACATACAGGTTACTTGCATAATAATTAAAATTCCTACAATGTGTTTTTTTTTGACGTGACAACGTCTTAAATTAGGTTGCGGCTGGGAGTCACTTATGAAAAAGTGTAACGCTCGGTAACGTTACGATGAGTCTCGTAGCATGCTGGAACCCCGTAGCCGTGTAGCAAGTTTGCTACGAATCGTCGTAGCGTGGTTGCATGCTACGACGGTATTCACAAGCACAATGCATTGTAATATGTTTTTTTGACGTATTATATATATTTCTATAGTTAAAATTTGTGCAATTCTTATTTTCATTCAATTCCTTGTTCCTATTGTGCAATTTAATTATATTCATATCAATAAATATTCTACCGAGAAAAAGACGTTGTCACGTAAAATCTTCGCCCGTAAAACCGACTTTACAGGCAACCATTTTTTTTATTTTATTGTTCCCAAAAACCAGTCATCTTGATAGTAATCGGCCCTCACAGCGACGTCAGAACGTCGTCCTTATTGGCAAAGATTGTAAAATGACACGATGTGTTCTCATACAAACATGTCTTGGGAAAGATATCATGAAAAGGTTTTTTAACAGGCGGATTTTATCAGAACTGTCCTAATACACAGGTACATTAATTTTAAGAAGTTGACAAGAAGGACGACGCCACTGACGCTTGCTATATAAACATGTCTTGGGAAAGATATCGTGAAAAGGTATTTTAACAGGCGGATTTAATCAGAACTGTCCTAATACACAGGTACATTAATTTTAAGAAGTTGACAAGAAGGACGACGCCACTGACGCTTGCTATATAAACATGTCTTGGGAAAGATATCGTGAAAAGGTATTTTAACAGGCGGATTTCATCAGAACTGTCCTAATACACAGGTACAATAATTACATAGAAGTTGCTAAGTAAGACGACGCCACAGACGCTTGCTTTAAAAACATGTCTTGGGAAAGATACCGTGGAAAGGTTTTTTAACAGGCGGATTTCATCAGAACTGTCCTAATACACAGGTACATTAATTACATGTGTGTTGGTAATATTTTATATTTATTAGCGTAGAGTAATGGTTTCCCGTGTTTCGCCTGTAGCAAATTCCTGTTTATTTTCCTCAGTATTGAAGTATTACCACTTATTCACGTCGCATGGTGACGCGACGGGGCGCTTGAACGCGCCACGATGCTTTGACTGCGCTAGCGTGTTGAGCGTTAAGAGTATGCACTCTCAAGTTGTCTACGTCGACCCTATGCCTTCCTTGCTCGTGTAATTTTTACTATTTTTGTAGTTTACTCCTTAAGAATCGATTTGCATATATAAGGGGCCCGGTATGAGGAAAATGTGAGGAGTAAAATCTATCGATGAATGACCTCGTTACGTTTTTGGTGCGCATCCTATGTCGCGCAACTTTGAAAAACAAAGATGACGGATTGACATTTATATTTTTTTTTAAATCTGAACTGAATTTAGATATTATTTCTGATAGAGCAATGGGGAACAACGAGGTATGGTACAACCATTGATGCGGTATTTTCAAGATTCGTGAACCACGTATCTACGAACGTCCATGTGTCTTATTTTAGTTACCACAAACCACTTGTCACTGTAATTAATAATGCAGACAATGTTGATATAATTAATATTTAAAAAAATGATAATTGTCTGATAATAATAATTACATATTTTATCAACATTCCTAATGTTATATTTATGCACATCTGAAATTGACTATTGTAAAAAGTTTAATGTAAAATATTTCGTCGATTAGTTATAATAAATGTATATGAAATGAATAAATATATATTTATATATGTATATTATTTTCATTAATTTGTTAATTTACCTTTCATACAGTATCAATCTTTTTTAAGTTAAATAAACTCTTTTTGCGTCTGGTTAGACTATCGAACTTAAGGAGTAAACTCCAGTCGTGCGTCGGAGCTGACACACACAATCTTTTTTCTTCTTAAATTAAGAAAGTTGTAATTTATCATTAGCCATCTATACTAATATTTAAAAGCTGAAGTGTTTATTTCATTGGTTGAACACGCTAATATCAGGAAATCGGAACACCAATCGATTTTTCTGTTAGAGAAGAGATAGTTCATTAGTCGAGAATTGCTATTGGCTATAAACATCACGCTGCGATCAAAAGGAGCGGAGCATTGATGTAAAATGTTGCAAAAACGGAAAAAAATGGGTGCGTGTACTTATGTAGGCGCGTGAGAAGTTATCCTTCTTTGGCATCGTTTAAAATTAGTTTTTAATTGCATGCAAATAATTAATTACAATAAATTAATAAAAAGTCTGGAAAAGGACACAGTCAATAAAGTTCAGTTTTAATTTGAAAAAATAAATAAATAATCAAAATATTCAATTAAAATCGCTACTGAATATAATTTATTGGAACATATGTGATTTGCACTTGTATGAAACTCAAACACGTTTTCCGAATATACAAACTAGAAACATGTGGATAAATATTATAAATATGAATACCTATAACTGTTACTTTATTACAAAAAATAAAGATGTGGTTTTTGGTTCTACTACACCAATGGTCAAGAGATGGCGCTGTAGTCTCCTGAATCGCGCTTTGGTTCCGTTGTTCCAGATTAATAAATACTTTTGATAGGCCTTCACAATGCAGTCGTTAGCACCCACTAAATAGAGATTCTATTTCAATTTAGTTGGTAGATTTTCTTAATGTGCGGTAAACACAAAAGTAACGCATGCTGTTAAAATTTTGTGTTACAGTGATGCGCGCGCATCTTAAAATTTCACTCTCATCATTTTTTCATAACGCGCCTAAAGAAGTATAACTTCAAAAAATATTCCATTTCAGAGTTTCCGTTGCGTGCGCTGCCTGAATTCCTTTATACGTGACTTTCGTGTAACTTTTTTCCTAAAATAATCTATAAACGAGGCCTCGACAGCATATATCCATCTAGGGATGCGCGACTTCGAATAATACTAATACTAATTATTCGACTCCACGAATCATTCGACTAAGTCGACTGCGCTTTATATCATTCGACTGGAGTCGAATGTATCGGGCGGTGCGCGTCGCACGCATTTATTTTATTAGTTATTCGAATAATGTTATTAGTATACTACTAATTTACCTTTCGAATAGCCAAATAGTAGTTACGACTTAGTCGAAAGGTAAAATCATTCATAGTTGCGCATCGCTGTATCCATCTTTTAAGTTTGACTCACTATAACAGTTTTCCTGAAATTAATGCGAGTGAAAACATTTATAGGTCCGACAAATAACTCCACCCCACCTGATGTTAAGTGAAGGTGAAGTCCAGACGCGAAGATAGCTGAAACAACAGTTCTACCTGCCACACCATCCATCCTCACCCTGCCGGCCTGCATGTTGCTTCTTCACGCCTCTTTTAAAGGATCCCAGGTTATGAGGGAGGGAACACGTGAGCGGGCAGAGCATTCCATTTACGGATAGTGCGACAAAGAAATGAGTCACCGAATTTCTTTGTACGCGTTGGAATTGTAGCTACAGTAAGACGGTGACAACGTAGGCCAGCACGCGTGGTCCTCTGAAGGAAAGAGGAAGGTGGGAGAGACCTCTTATTAGTTTTTAAAGATTATCTTGTGTACCTGTACTTTGATAACCTGAACACAATCCCATTTTGCAGAGCAGAGCCCTGAAAGTATACTCACCAGTAGAATTTAACGAGACGATCGCTTACACACATAAATAAAACAGTAATTATAATTTTTATTTTTTGTATTTTAATGCATGTAACTGCTTGATGTTTAAATCTAAAGGATTCTGCGGGCTCGAGTCTCTGCCTGGTCTGCGTGGATTTTTTTCTAGTTATATTTTCTTTAGATTTAAACATCAAGCAGTTACATGCTTTAAAAAAATATATAACTATAATTGCTATTTCTTCTTTCAAATGTTTAATACTTGTAAAAGTATTCAATTGACATTGTGGGTTACCGACAATGTGAAGAAATGGCGCTGCCTTGCAGCTTAAGAATGGCTAGAGGAATTTCGACGCGGTCCGTGAAGGCCGCGGTAGCATAATTGGTCAGTGCATTCGCCCGGATTGCGAAGGGTGCGGGTTCGAGTCCCGTCTGCTGCCTGGTCCGCGTGGAATTTTTTCTAGTTATATTTTCTTTAAAACAGTAATTGTTGATGTTTTAAGCACACTATCATCATCAGCCTATTAATGTTACCTCTGCTGGGGCACAGCTACAGAACTTATAATATCCTCTTATTATAAGTTCTGTGGGCACAGGCCTTCCCTATGGATGGAATAGGGTGATTGGGCCATGACCACCACGCGGGCCCGCAGGGTGCAGCTGGGACCAACGGCTTAACGTGCTTTCCGAAGCAGTGAGGAACTCGAAATAGAAGATTTTTGGTCACCCATCCAATGCCCGACCACTGCGAAAGTTGCTTAACTTCAACGATTGCAGCCGAACGCGCTAACCACCTGCACCATCGAGCTCCTCATCTAAGCGTACTAACTCGCAAGCAAAACAGTTAAAATGGTGTTCGTGATGCTAGCTTACCCACGATCAATATATTCAATTAAAATACCTTTACTGCTAGAGACACTATTTGACACGACACACTATTTATACATATAGAATTGATAACGAAAAAAGTTCATTTTCTATAAGAACTATTATGGGTACGCCAGGTTGACGCCAGCTATGTATGTTTAGTTCAATATCTTTGGTCCTTTAAGAGTATTGATTATGAAATTTTGTAAAGCCAGGGCACTATTTGCGAAATATTTTTGTGTGTCAATTTCGTTGCTTAAATATATGCCGTTCTTGGGGACGGCCATGGGTACGCTAGCTTGACGTCACGCTAGCGTAAACAGTAAAAATGGTCTTTATTTCTAAAAATAAAGGGGCACTATTTTTTTTATTATTACATTAATTTGGCACTATTTACGCAGCATTTAATGGCATAACGAAAAACCGTATATTAATCGTGGGTACCTACGCTAGCATCACAGACACAGTTAAAATGTGGGAATATACGTACATGCAGTAATAATTTACCTGAATAAATACCGTATGTTCGAATGAAACAAAGACAACACTGGCGAATTCCTAGTGCTTAATATTAGTGTGATCGGTACTAGATACTGGTATTTTGGATATGCAAATTATATGTGGATTAGCAATGGCAGGTACTATAATATATTCTGAAGGTTCAGAACTAATGTTGGAGTCTTAAGCCGGAGATTATGTTGAATTTATGTGTACATACATTGGTGCTGTGGCTTAATACTGGAAAGCCATATTAATAAATTATGGTGCGGGCTTATTGTCTACAAAATTAAATCTTACAATAATGTATAAAAATCTGGTATAATGTTTGATATTTGTTCTGGATAAACCCCGATGTTGTTAAAAGGGTATATTTGCGTTCAATTTTAAAGCTTAATTTTATTAGGTACGATTTTCATTTTATTAAATTTAGAGCAATAGGTATGTAGGTATATAATGTTTATTATTTTTTACTTACATTCATGTCATTTTGTAACCAAATTATCATTGAGTAAAAGTTGTTAAAGCAACTCTTTAGGTTAAAAATATACCTGTGTTAGAGTGCCTCGCTACCTCGTATCATAATACATCACAACTTGTTTAAAAAACAAATATCTCGCCATTGCAGCAAATTTGATTTATCGGATGTTTATATCTATTTTTAAAACATATAAATAAAGCCTATGTATATACTATTAAGCTTAATCTCATACTGATTTTCTACCTCATCTTAATAAGAATTCAAAAGCCATACAGTTACTTGTTTCTTCAGCTTATATGTTGATTTTCAGCATATGTTATATCAGTTATATTTTATATTTTCAAGCATTTACTGCTAGATGTTTAAATTTAAAGAATATTTTACTAGAAAAAAATCCACGTTGACCATCTCTCTCATCTCTCATCATACTGGGTTACCTACAATGCGCAGAGATGGCGCTGCCTTGCAGCTTAAGAAAAGCTGGAGACAATTCGACCCGGCCATCAGGGCCGCGGTAGTATAATTGGCCAGTGCATTCCCCCGGATAGCGAAGGGTGCCGGTTTGAGTTCCGTCTGCTGCCTGGCCCGCGTGGAATTTTGAAGTGAAAACTTCTTTAGCGGCGTTGTACACTTTTTTTTTATATGGGTAAAAAGTGTTAAACTCGCGTCAGGTTAAACACGTGGGCTGATCGCATCATGACACACAATAAAATTGGAAAGGTTGTTGACTTCCAATATATTGGACGAAACATAGTAATATTTTATTTTATCGTATTATAATAATAAGTCTCTATCTAGGACGTCCACGTGGCAGCTTTATTGCATTTTTTTGACAATAGATGTCGCTAGGTGCGCTTAAATGTGATTCATGTAAGTTGATTTACAATAATTTCGTCTTATTAAAGATCACGTTTTCTCAAACAGAAAGGACAAATCAAGTACTTGTTACGTACACACAGAGATACAGTTGTTTCAAATGTTTGATTTGGATCAGCAAACATCAGGGGAACCGTCGTGTCAGCGCCCAAATACGAGTGCCCGCACTTCAGCAAAGGATTAATTCGCAAAACCGCCGCAAGTTGGCCAATCTTGCTGGTTAAAGGAACACACGCTGAGTCAGACCTCGGCATAACTGACGGGGGAACACGAGTCGAATTTCAATGGGCCCCTCTTTGGTGTTCGGGCGTATGTTACGATGTGTTTTGATGAGTTGACGGAACATGTAGACGGACGCAGGGAATGCTAAACTAAAGTTCCAGTTTACTCAGTCATGGAGCATGGTGTATACAACTTTTCGACCTTAGTAATGTAGGCAAATGTAGGTTGATTGGTGTGTAAAACCAACTCTTTGCCGCAACGAATGATGTTCAAAAACAATATATATGTAAAGAACCTCTTTACAGTCAGTTCTTTAATTTGTTATTTCTTATGTAGTTTGTATAGCTCTCGGGCGACCATAATAATAAAACTGTCACTTGATAGATGGTGTCGCTTTGACAGAACGAGCTGTGATATTTTTATTTGATTATTTTAAAATATTATTGTAAAGGAAGGAATTGTTGTATTAAGTAAAAGACTTTAAATGTCGTTTCTTTGTTTTCAGGTAAGTTAGTATGATTTATAGTAGATAGTAAAAAGTGTAGTGAATAATAAATGTTTTAACCTACATACATACTTAATAAAATCTTTGTTTTCAGAGCAACACATTTGTTTGATTACTTTTACAATTTCCATTAAAAGGTATTATAATTATAAGATATTATATATATAAAAGACATATATATATATATATCTTTTATATATATAATATCTTATAATTATTTTATATATATATAAAATCCCCTTCCGCCCCTCTGTTAGTCCGCCACTGGGTGAAGGTTGCCAAAAAATATTACTTCAGAAGTTTTCGAGTTGATTTGATACAATTTATTATGTACTAGTGGTCCGCCCTCGCTTCGCTTCTGTGTAGAGCTGTAGTGTAAACTATAGTTTTTGTTCTCAGGCTTGTGCTATAAACAATGACTTTATTTATATAATTACACGTGTTATTGTGAGTCAACCATAAAAGATAGACATATGCTGTTGCGGGATATTTTTTAGACAATTTTATGTAGAATATTTTCGTCATACATGATTTCTATGTAACTTTAACCATTAAGGCTGCACACGCGACGGAAGCTTAAAAAATGGAGTAACTTCTCCCGTTTTCCCAACATTTCCCTTCACTACTCTGCTGCTATTGATTGTAGCGTATGAAAAGTATACTATAACCTGCCCAGGAGTATGAAGAATAATTGTACCAAGTTTGGTTAAAATCCGTCGAGTAGTTTTTGTTTCTATAAGGAACATACACACAGACAGACAGACAGACAAAAATTTTACTGATTGCATTTTTGGCATCAGTATCGATCACTAATCACCCCCTGATAGTTATTTTGAAAATATATTTCATGTACAGAATTGACCTCTCTACAGATTTATTATAAGTATAGAAGATGTGTGGTGTGAGGGACAGTTTCATGAAAATAATATCAGTTCTTACTGACATTTATTTCTGTGATAAATATCAATATTGTTCCCGAATGAACTATAAGTATTCCACAGCTTGGAACCCAATATCTGTTCTTAGTTGTCTGGAATTTGTTATTCCTAGGTTTAAGTACGTGTGATTTGATTCAACACCTCCCTTTTTTTTCTAAATGGCTTCGCACGGCTTGTGCGTTTAGCTAATGTCAAGTGTTAAAATGTATACAAATACTACAGCACTCGTAGTCAAAGTAATAAATCAAGTCAAAGCAAGTGGCAGTCAAGTCAATCCCCCTTTAACTATGTTTCAGTAAAAGTGTGGGGATTTACTAGAACCTCCCCGTGGACTTCATGAGGGAACGTCGAAAGACACTTTCCGCTATTTTGTTTCACTTGCCAACACTTGTGCATGTTCCCGAACACTTAGTGGTTAATAATCCACCATTATTAGACACTAACATCCGCCACAACACAATTTTTAACAATAAAAACGAAACTGCTAAAGTTGCACTTCCCGATCCCGCCAAAAAGTCCACCTCTCTTTTATTAACTACTTGCATTATTTAAAAAAAAAAATTAGTATCTGGTATTTATATTAATAAATAACTTATTAATAATAATTTGTGTTTGGTTTCGAGTTTAAAAGTTTTATTCACTTTCTTGATCAATAAATAAATATTTCCAACACACACCAATTAATTAGCCTAGCCCCAAAGTAAGCACTGTAAGGCTTGTGTTATTTGATACTAGGGTAACGGAGAGAATACATAAACTGTACATTTATAAGTATATTTTTATAGATATATACATATTAAACATCCATAATTGGAGTACAAATGCTCGTATTCATTACACAAACATCTGCCCCCACTGGGATTCGAACCCGGGACTTTTTTTTTCTTTTTTTTTTTGGTGAACATTTGGTTTACTGTTTTGCTAGTATATTATCTAATGGAGGTGTTTAATGTTATTAAATATAATTGTAAGCTATTTTATATTAAACAATGCGGTCTGATATAAATAAGAAATTTAGTGTACCTATGACATTTTAATATTCATTTTGTGTTTGACATTATAATACTATTGTGGCGGCGACATCTATATGCCCCACAGATATACAACGGATGTAGGAAAATCATTACTCACCATCCTCAAGAGATGGCGTTACCTGCACTGCGATCAATATTAGTATGGAAGCCTACATCGCGCAAATGAAATTCGGAGGCTAACTCTTCATATATACGATGCCCGACCAACATCAGTCGGGCCGCGGCCCCCGAGCTACCATCACCCAGCTCGGAGGAAGATCTTCCCCTTTGGCCTTCCTACACTATTAACTTGACTTTTGATTTTTAATTATTTTATTTGATGAAAATTATTTAATTGAAATTATGTAATTTATTAAATCAAATAAAAGATTAGTTGTATTTTAAGTGACATGTGCCTATTTCTATAGTAATTGATTATGTATTATTATTATAATTATGAGCTATGTTGCTCGAAATGTTTTTTTATAGCAATCTTTGCCCATAGTTAATATTCCTTTACAACCGAATCTTAAGTATCGTTTATTTCGTGCGAAATCTTGAACTTACCTAACATAATACGAAAAACGTCACTGAATAAAAGGAAAGGTTGGCTATAAACGACTTCATAAGTTATTGATTGGGTTAACCAACCTTCTTTGTGAACACAAATTATATTTCAACGGTTATATCGAGAGACGGTAGATGCTGCTATCTTTGCAGTGGACCTCCACTTACAACAAGTACACATATAAAAGTATAATATATGTATAGGGTCATGTGGGGTGCAGTGTATCAAAGGGCACAGTGTAACAACATAAGGAATATCTCTTATTCGTCTATGGTAGGGGTGGCCAACCAGTCGATCGCGACTATTAGTTCAGTCGATCGTGGCTATAGATGTAAAACCAATTAAAACGTAACCGTTTAAAACGAAAAAAACTGTTTAAAAAGAGAAATAAACCATTTTTTTCGATTTAAAACAGTTGGTGTCGATGGTGTCAACACCAAAAAAAATATGAAAAAAATGTTGGCAAATGTTAGCATTGTGTTAATGATGTAATTTTTTTTAATCTAGTGTTTTTTATATAATATAATATATGTATATTAAATAAGTGCTTAAGTATGAAGGTACCTACATACCTAGGTACTTAAGTTTTCGTGGTACCTAGGTAATGTACGTAGGTACTTTCTATTGATTTTCTTTACACCTACTAAGTAAAACAAAGAGGAGCTCGATGGCGCAGGTGGTTAGCGCGTTCGGCTGCGATCGTTGAAGTTGAGCAACTTTCGCAGTGGTCGGTCATTGGATGGGTGACCAAAAATTTACTATCTCGAGCTCCTCCGTGCTTCGGAAGGCACGTTAAGCCGTTGGTCCCGGCTGCATTTTGCAGTCGTTAGCACCCACCAATCCGCACTGGGCCCGCGTGGTGGGTCATGGCCCAATCTCCCTATTCCATCCATAGGGAAGGCCTGTGCCCCAGCAGTGGGGACATTAATAGGCTGATGATGATGATATGATGAAGTAAAACAAAACATGACGTCAGGTGACCAAAAATTGACCATAATGAAGTGTAAAAAACATAGTTCTTTTATTTTTGTTATGCCAGTTTTCAACCGTTTAAAACGATTGATTTGGGGTTTAAAACGGCCACATTTTGTTTCATCATCATCATCATCAGCCTCTTTATGTCCCCACTACTGGGGCACAGGCCTTCCCTATGGATGGAATAGAGAGATTGGGCCATGACCCACCACGCGGGCCCAGTGCGGATTGGCGGGTTCTAACGATTGCAGTTGCAACCGGGACCAACGGCTTAACGTGCCTTCCGAAGCACGGAGGAACTCGAGATAGAAATTTTTGGTCACCCATCCAAAGACCGACCACTGCGAAAGTTGCTTAACTACAACGATCGCAGCCGAACGCGCTAACCACCTGCGCCATCGAGCTCCTCGATGTTGATGATGAACACATTTTGTTTAAATCGTTTTAAATCGGTTGTTTTACATTTATAATCGTGGCAAGGTAAAGAATATAAATAAGTATAACAGGCTGCGCATCGTAATCACCAAATGCTGCACGCATCTTCTTTATCCTCTCTTCCATAGGGATATCTATGAATTGGCTATAAAATTTGCAGATACGTTTCAAATGGAACACTATTAATAATGTCTCTGCGCAGTAATATAAATAAGATTAGTAAATGAAGCTAATACAGCACCTCAATTGTGAAATAAGTATAATGAAAATGTAAATATAAGAAATATAAAAAGAAGCAAATATGTAAAAAATCATAGGAAATAAATAAACAAGAAAAATGATTGTAAAATAGACATAATAATTTAAGAACTCAGAGAAACGAAAATGTAAATAGAAAGAATATGTAATAGAATTATGAGATAAGAGATAAAAAAGAACGCACATGAAAAGAAAACAAAAGAATGCAAAACAAAAAAGAATATAAAAAAAACAAATATATATAAATAAGTAGTTACTAAGGCAGTCGTTCACTTTTATGTTTGCCCTCTTAATAAAATAATAAAATACTACATAATTATGTACTGAACTGTGCTGTTTCATTTAAGATTTCAAGAACTATGTAATTGGTAGATCGCATGGGTTTCGACAGTAAACAGTAGATCTTGGGTCTAATCATGTCGGCCTGGTCTATAAATAAATAAATGTATGTCTTGATGTGTTTTATTAGTTTCATACAAAGAGCAATGCGGCCGTCGCGACCAGGATTGTATTAGGCATTCTCAATGTTCTCTGCCGATCTTTCCCCGCTGTTGGGCCAGCACATGAACAAAACTCAAAATGTCGCGCGAGTGTATGTTAGAGATCAAAAATGCCAAAATGTTATGTAATTTGCTGTAAAACATATTATCTGGAATATTAAACTTACAAAAGGGTGGTGTTAACTTTCACATATTAATAGAATTATTAACATATTATTTCTATTTAACCACTTTAAACACAAAATTTACATTATTTTGTTAAAATTCAATCGTCGGACTTGTTGACAAAACAATCGACTCGCCAATACAAATTTCAGATCTGTCAATAAAAATCTTGTTTCATCTATGCCCGATTTAGCGTTGTCATTTTTTATGTGAGTTTCGTAATTACAATTGCGTTTTAGCGAAAGTATGTTGAACTGAATTTGAGTGCATATTCCTCCCCCGCAAAAAGCGGCAGAATGATTTCAGTAGTATTATGTCATTAAGAGGTTGCTCTATGATTTCATAAGCCGCCATCCTAGGCAGCTGTCATCGGACGTCAAATGGCCGGGTACAATACAGAGATATACCGTTTGTTACACTATGCCGTTTGTTACACTATGCCCTTTGTTACACCATGCCCCTTGTTACGCTGTCCCCCATCTTTCCCTTTTTTAACCGACTTCCAAGAGGAGGAGGTTCTCAATTCGTCTTTATATTTATTTTATTTATATCATTGTTTGTGCATATCTTTGAGGTTTGAAGCCCGATTTTCATGATTCTTTATGTTTTGAAAAGTTTGATAGCAGAATGGTGTCATATTAATTTGGTAGAGATCTGATAAACATTCTCGAAGATAAACAACAGAACTCATCAAATACGAACAGTAGACATATATTGATATAATATATTGTTTGGAAATGACAATTATAGGATGGTAGTTCATCGAAATAAACAGCCTTGATAGGTTTATTGTATTCGCTTGATGTAAATTTGAGCCTCTTTTAAAGGACATCATCACACATATCGATACTAAATTATATATATTTTTTTATTGATTTTCTAAATACACACATTGATTATAACTGAGATATTTGCCAAACTATTGCAATAGTTTATCGGCAGAGTTCTCGTAGATAAAGATTAATTACTAATTACTTACAATGTGTTACATACTTCTATTAATAAACAAAACAGATCAGTGGTTGCTATTATAAAAATACATAATATTTATATACTATTTATATTATGAAGTACAATATTTTGACCTTACAAAAATATAACATCAACAATTTCCAGCCAAAACGGGTGAAACGGATCTGGGTGAAAGGAGACCCGGCACTTTCAAATAAATAATGTTAAACTTGTATAATAATGCTAAAGTTGAATTTGGTCTCAAAATAAAGCCAAAATTATTTGCTACATAAAACTACTTTTGCCTTATTTTTAGTGAATCGTGGAAAGAAGTTATAAAATGATTAATATTTTTTGATATGGAAACCCTAAATCTTCAAGGGACAGAATTTTACTTCAAAATATTACTCAAGTGACTGTAAAACCATGATTCCTTTGCTTTTTCTAAATGAAAAACCAAATGTCAATTTGACAATCCTAAAATACAAACAAAAAATCATTCGCATTTCGCATCCGCTCCCGCGTACTGTGATTGTGAATGTTCTCTGCTGTGATTGCCTTTTTATTCGTTATTTCTCTTGACGACCCGGCTACTACTATATAGAGGTTATATTGACAAACCTACGTATTTGACATTGACATCTAGCTGCTGATGACAAATATTGCCAGACTACGTTACCCAATTATGAAACACAGATAAAAAAATTAAAAAAGTATACAACTTTGGCACAGAATGCCGGGTGTCCTTTAGCACTCATACCTATCAGACCAACAAAATAATACTTTTTGTCCTAGAAAAATATCAGACCTCTGTGATATTCTCAAAAAAACTAATGTTTACGCGGAAGAAGTCGCAGGTGGCCACTAGTAACATTATACATTTTTATTTTCTTCTATTCTAAAAGTAATCATATGTACTTGTGTAACCGAACCGGCAGCTCGGCACTTAACAGTTAATACATTACAGAAAAAGCAGCGGAAGACGAAAGTACGAAATAAAACAGAAATAATAAACAAACTTTGCCAAGATCTTCTCAGAACCGAGAAGGATTCGACGTAGATTTACGAAACAATGACATAATATAACTTTTCGACTTACACAAGAGCTCAGGAGCTACCTAGACAATCTTACTGAATCACATATATTCATTTCAGATGCCAATAAAAGTTTTAGTGCTGCTAGTAAAGGTTTATTTGTGTAATTATTACTCTGGAAAGCTTTTTTTTTTTCCAACACACCAATTAGCCCAGCCCCAAAGTAAGCACTATAAGGCTTGTGTTATGGGATACTAGGGTAACGGATAGAATACACATACTTTACATACATATATAAGTATATTTATATAGAAATACATATTTAAAATTCCATGACTGGAGTACAAATGCTCGTGTTCATCACACAAATATCTGCCCCCACCGGGATTCGAACCCGGGACCTCTCGAGTCGGCGACGCCATGAAACCCGGCGTACAAACCACTCGGCCACTGAGGTCGTCAGGTTCGTCATTCGGTCGTTATAACAAAATGTTTTGATGATTCTAATAGAATTTTCGGAGTTGTGGTCTAGAGGAAACTGTACCCATAGCACGAGTTTTACAATTACGAAAACTATGATAGTTTTCGTGAGCTCGCACTCGTACTAAGGGTACAGATTTTATTGTTTTCGTTTCAATACAAATAAACAGTGTTTAAATTATATCATTAAATCGTTTGCGTCTTGTTAAATTTTAAGAATATTTTGATTACTTTTCACCAAAATGGACATAGAAACATAATTTACAATTACGAAAACTATGATAGTTTTCGTAAGCTCAAACTCGTACTAAGGGTACTGAATTCTTAGTAATATTCTCAAAAATTAATCCTCACACATGTAGCACCAATAGGCTTTTCCTCACATTCACTTAAATTTCATTAGTTTAAATTGATTAGGGCTAATTTGTTCAATGTAAAAGGTTTGTTAATAATTTCGTCGTTGTGCGGTGTGGGCCCGATTAGGGTTACCAGATGAAAAAATCAAAAGTCCGGAGAAAAGGCTTTATTTCCATTGAAAAATCCTGAGATTTTTACAGTTTCAGAATTTACTCTCAAACGTACAACCGTTTAGAAAAGTCGTAATATTATCTTTTATATACATGCTGCTTATACTTTTAATTCAATATAATTTGAAGAGCTCAACATGTGGGGCACTTTATAAATCCATAATTAAAGAACCCTTGAAAAAAATTAGAGAACACTCCTTATATGATGTACTTCAACGCCCTTCAAGCTTTATTTGTATTTTTGTAACACCCTGTATACATAAAATTCTCGTGTCACAATATTAGTAACCATACTCATCCGAAACGGCTTGACCGATTTTTATGAAATTTTATATGCATATTCAGTAGGTCTGTGAAACGGCTACTATCTATTGTTCATACCCCTAAGTGAATATGGGGTAAATAGGGGGTTGACAACCCATATCCGGTTGTCCACCCCCATGACATCCATTTATTTTTTAATTTATTGGACATTTTTTTATGTGGCTTTTAAGTCACTATTTAAAATTGACTTAGTAGCGCTGTCGTGTTATTTATTTATATATTTTTAATAAACGAGACAAGATACTTTAGTAAAAGTTTTGTTTAAATGTTGCTTATAAATAAATAATAAATAAATATTTCCAACACTCACACCAATTAGCCTAGCCCCAAAGTAAGCACTGTAAGGCTTGTGTTATGGGATGCTAGAGTAACGGATAGAATACATATACAGTACATTTATAAGTAAATTTATATAGAAATACATATTAAACATCCATGACTGGAGAACAAATGCTCGTATTCATCACACAAACATCTGCCCCCACTGAGATTCGAACCCGGGACCTCTCGAGTCGGTGACACCATGAAACTCGGCGTACAAACCATTCAGCCACGGAGGTCGTCAATAAAATATGCCAATTTGTGTGTATTGATTACATTTTCAATGAAAATAAGGATCATTCGCTATCTTTGTCAAGTTTTAAGCGACATAGATAAATACAAAAGCATTCACAATGCATCTGTGGAAAAGTTCAGGCCGTCGACGCCGGATTTAATTTCGTTACGTTGAATTTCAATAAAGAGTAATTCAGGTTTATGAAAGCTGTTTCAACGCTTAAAGTTTTGATTTCGCTATAGTGGGAACCGAGGCAGCCTTTCTTTAAGTTTTCTTTTCATTTTCAAGTTTGCAAAGTTCTGTCGTGATATTATATCAGAGGCAGTGAAAATTACTTCTGTTCTATTTGTTTATATTATGCAGTGGCTGGAGACGTCGACACTAACTTCATTATTTTGCGTAAATTGAGGAACTTCTTACACTTTTACTAAAAGTCAGTGAAGCCAAAGAAGGCCAAGATTGAATTGATCGCATTTTAAAGGTTGTTGACGCCCGGAGACGCAAAAACCGGTAGGCGCGCGGCGGCTGGCGTCTATCAAAAGAGCTATTAATGAAAAGGAAGCTTGCGAAATGTGTGTATGGACCATATGGCATTCTCTTCTCTCTGTCTACTCTATCCGGACATTGTGTTAGCTCGTGAGGATAGAATATAAAAAAAGGACGGGTTGCACTCCGGGAGTGCCGCGTGACGGCAGGAGTGAAAGCTTGAATATTAACTTTGTGCATTTTTGATAGTTTAGAATGGTTAGGAAATAATTTTGCACCAATTGCTTTAATAATCAGTATAAAAGTTCTGTCATGTATGTGGTAGAATACAATATTTATTTATTGCGCTATCGTACGCAAACATGACAATTAATATTACATTAAAAAAGTTTATCTCTCAAAAAAATCAACTTACATGAATCACGTTTAAGCGCACTTAGCGACATCTATTGTAAAGAAATCAACTTACATGAATCACATTTAAGCGCACCTAGTGGCATCTATTGTAAAAAAATGCCTTTTGCTTCGCAATAAAGCTGCCACGTGGACGTCCTAGATAGAGACTTATTATTATAATACGGTAAAATAAAATATTACTATGTTTCGTCCAATAAATTGAAAGTCAGCAACCTATAAATGATAACACAATAGTTTTGGCTTGACGCTCACACAAACACACACAGAGTGCGCGAATTACAGGCACATAACTTTGGAGTTTACGACGAATTCTTTCTCACATTTTTACACAAACATAGACAACTCTAATCTGAATTAAGACAAGACGAAAAGTAATCCCACGGAAATAAGATTCGGTGAACGCTGAAACTTGTAATGTGGTGAAAACTAATAACCAAATAACCTTCCAAGAAAAAAACCTTTAACTGAATGTGCGCAGGAAGGAAAACTAGTTGGTAATGACTTTACTAATAGTTTCATTGTTTCGGGAGAAATGATCTGGAATCTTGGAGCGACGGGCGGGGCTCGCCACGTCAGCAATCCGGCGTTCCTCAGGGAACACACTCAGCAAACATGTGAGGCTTTGAAACGTATTTGCGTTGGGTATTTTACAGTAATGTTGGATTTCGTATTTTGCGTGCTTTTAATGATTTTATTACGGTACTTTATGCACTTGCAATAGGGGTGATGACGGGGTACAGTAAATGATCTGGAATCTTGGAGCGGCGGGCGGGGCTCGCCACGTCAGCAATCCGGCGTTCCTCAGGGAACACACTCAGCAAACACGTTTGGCTTTTTAACGTATATGCGTTGGGTATTTTACAGTAGGTAGTGTTGGATTTCGTATTTTGCGGGCTTTTAATGATTTCATTAAGGTACTTTATGCACTTGCAATTACATTAATCCAATCTATCTCCTATCCTTTTCATTCATGTGTACTTGTAGCTTTGGCCGTCTCTCCACTCCAGTGCAGTGCATTTTTTTTTTTCAAGACACCAATTAGCCTAGCCCCAAAGTAAGCTCTGTAAGGCTTGTGTTATGGGATACTAGGGTAACGGATAGAATACATATACTGTACATATATAAGTATATTTATATAGAAATACATATTAAACATCCATAACTGGAGTACAAGTGCTCGTATTCTTCACACTATCATCTGCCCCCACCGGGATTCAAATCCTCTCGAGTCGGCGACACCATGAAACCCGGCGTACAAACATCTCGGCAACGGAGATCGTCAAGTTAATGTCTTAGGTGCTAAAGTTTTTGTAATAATTTTCCGTATCTTTAGTGAACGGTGAATCAGCCACGAAGTACTTACATATATTGACATAAAACAAGATTAATTTTGCTCGCTGAGAATAAGAATGGTTTGTTCAGCGAGAAATTTACGATTTATTGAAAACTTTTACGGTCTTCAATTCATCGAGTGGTCGTAGTACTTAAGATTGTGTGAGTATTTCAACAAAGTGATGGTGGAATTCACTTCCCAATAACAAACTGAGCTTGCAGTTGCATGTCGATGAATCATTACCTCGTTAGTATAAAATGAATTTAGTTTTATCTACTGAGGCCCTAATTTAAGCGACAAACATTTTCTGTGCCGGATTCAATCATGTTGCAATGAGTGATTCTTGTTTTCCTGAAAATACGATAACATTCACGTTTCTCATGAAAAAAAACGATGGGGTGCACTCCGGGAGTGCCGGCAGAAATGAAAACTTGAATATTAACGTTGTGTATTTTTGATATTTTGGAATGGTTAGGGAATAATTTTGCACGAATTGCTTTAAATATCAGTATAAAAGTACTATCATGTATGTGGTAGAATACAATATTTATTTATTGCGCTATCGTACACAGACATGACAATTAATATTACATTAAAAAAGTTTATCTCTCAGAAAAATCAACTTACATGAATCACGTTTAAGCGCACTTAGCGCCATCTTTTGTAAAGAAATCAACTTACATGTATCACATTTAAGCGCACCTAGCGACATCTATTGTAAAAAAAATGCATTTTCTTCGCAATAAAGCTGCCACGTGGACGTCCTAGATAGAGACATATTATTATAATACGGTAAAATAAAATATTACTAAGTTTCGTCCAATATATTGAAAGTCAACAACCTTTCCAATTTTATTGTGTGTCATGATGCGATCAGTACAGACGAGACTTTAATTTGAAAAATATAAACATACTTAGGTTAACAAAAGACATTTTGCTCAATAATATGCAAGAAAAAATCTACATATAAATTGATCCAGTAAGGTACGACTCTCATATTAACAGAGCTTCTTTAATATTATCCAAAGAGAATTACTAACTTTCGCAAAGTTTTATTGAGTAAATAAGTTACTTAATAATTAATCTTTATGTTGAATGCATTGCAACAGCTCGATCGCCCCTCGTCTCCGCTGTATCCTTACACCAAATCTCTTCCAGCGAACACTTTGTTTGTCAGAAACATCTCGTCGGCTGCCGGCGCTTGTCTCGCAACATTATTTATATCATCGGGCCGCCACCGCCGTCTCCCGGGACATGACTTATAACGTGCGTCGCTGTTTGTGTTGGGAACATCTCTCTGCGGCGGAGAAACATATTTTTCACATTTTGGGAGCGCTTGATGTGCTAATATATCATGTACCGTACAAAGGCCTCGGCGAAACGCAACACGCCGAACGTGCGACGCCGTGTCAGCGATAGTGATGGGACGCCACTTTAAAAATATCGAATAAACTAATACCGGCGATACACACTACGAGAAATCGTTACGATCAGACTGTACAGTTCCAACGGTACCGATAAATCGTAGCGTGTATGTATAAAACTGCACAGTTTTCTATATACTGATCTGATAGTCTGATCGTAACGATTTCTCGTAGTGTGTATGGCTAGCATTAAGTTGTAACACCATAGCAATAAATATCATCACGTCGCCCGTTACTAGATGGCGCTGTACGCATATGAATCGCGCTATCCTATACCGACACTGATTGTATGACACATCATAGTATCAAATGTCATCACGCCTATATTATATTGAAACCACTTGTATATACTGCTATATTATACTGAAACCACTTGTATAAGGTGTTCTTGGGAAATTGATCAAACAAATCATCGTCGCTTCGTAGGGCGTATTGTCTTGCACGCTTTACTCTTCCAACACGTGAGACGTCTTAGTGTCTTGATAATAGTATACATGAACTTCCACCCTTGTGGGATACATTAATACCCTTTTTCTTATAAGTATAGTAATCAGAATTTAAGTATTCTCTACCTACGCCTATTTTAATTTGACGTCACACTCCCCCTTCGCCCTCCCGCACATTCTTACAAAGTGAAGTTGTCACGTCGAAAATATTACAGTTTGTTTGTGACCAACCTTTTGTTAAAGAAAGAGAGAGAGAGATGAGATATGGGAACAAACACGATTAGGAAAAATAGTGCCTCCGCCAAGACGACAAGACTAGCCAAACGAAGCGCAAGGGCACGTTTAAATGACTCATCCACCCCACCTGATGTTAAGTGACGGTGAAGTCCAGACGCGAAGATAGCTGATACAGAAGTTCTACCTGCCACACCAGCCATCCTCACCTTGCCGGCCTGCATGTTGCTTCTTCACGCCTCTTTTAAAGGATCCCAGATTGTAAGAGGGAGGGAACACGTGAGCGGGCAGAGCATTCTATTTACGGATAGTGCTGTACAGACAGTACAGATAGCCGTTCCTACGGGTTTCCCTGGCCGGCGGGGTCGATGCAGTCCTCCCGGCATCGGTTTGACGGATGCCTACCCTGGACCGAATCCTTCGCGACAACCTCCACTCGAGCTCTGGTTGTACGCTGGCTGACCCCGAAACGCGCGAGAAGAACTTCACGGGTTTTTCACCATGCGCACGGTGGTAACAAACCAGGCAGGTGTTAGGCACCCTTACACCAGAAGAGCAGATGGAAGTTCCGATATCCCTTAGTCGCTTCTTACGACACCCACAGGAGGAGAAGGGGTGGTGAGTTGTATACCTTCCTTCCTTCTCCGTCACCGCGCGGTTATAAATAAACGGTCAGATATCATAAAACATAGTACTAAACTTATGTTTTGCCATTTAAGATAGTTTTAATTAATATGATCATCAATCATCATCAACAGCCTATCATAGTCCACTGCTGGACATAGGCCTCTCCAAATGCACGCCACTCAGATCGATCTTGGGCTACTCGCATCCAGCTCCTGCCAGCCACCTTGCGCAAATCGTCACTCCATCGTGCACTGCGTGCAATTAATATGATACCACTTATTAATAAATAGCTTCAAAAACTTTAAGTCTTTGGCCAACATAAGCTTGGCCTCCTCCTTGAACACAACCTTTTTTTCTTCTTCGACAATGCAGTAAAACTTACTTTGAGAATTTTTCTCACATCGACCTACTCCACACTGATAGTCAATTATTCACCAACAAAGCATTTGTTGGGAAATTTTATTGTCTGTGATAGAACCACAGTACCAGGTCCAGGCAAATGAGAACCAATTAGACCAGCCGCCTAACCATTCAGTAAAGCTCCAATGAGTCTTTTGTTACTATAATTTTGATGTAGATAATTATGGTCACTTGTGAGATTTCAAAAAGCATCAAGTCTTTCTGCGACAAAGTTCTCTGTATGCGAAATAATGTATCCAGGCTTAAAGCCTGTGGTGCTGAATGAAGATGTATGTATTTTGCATATCTTTTGGTAGTTTTATTGTTCACCACAAAGTAAGGAAACCTGTTTGAGAGCATTTTATTCATTTTGTTCATTAATTATATTTCTGCACATTCAATTTATTTTAAAAATGTCATTCAGGTATACTGTTGCTAAATTTGTCACCATTTTATCATCTCACTTCCTATCTTTTCTTGAAGCGCTTCATCATATTTTTGAACCCTTATAATTTGAGTTTAGATTACACTATAATATTAAACAAAATTCTCGGATAAGGAATAGCGAATTTATTTATCATATAAAGTTTTAATTACATAGCTCTTAAACTTCATATTTTATTGATATCTAAAAAACCTGATTTCGTACTGACTCACTGATGATCATCAAAATGTTTAGGGTGTAATCCCTAATTTCCTAGAAAGCTGAAATTTGGTATGCAAGCCAATATACACAAACAAGATTAAAAAAAAACTCTTAACTTTTATTCCTCAACCCCATAAATTAGGGGATAGAAGTTTGAATGAGACTTCCTCAATTTTGACGCCAACACCTTACTCTAAAACGCCAACTTACAAAGTTAGTCTTGGTTTAAACCTAATGACTCAGTCTGCTTTATAGCAAGCAAAAGTGACAGCGTCAGTTTTAGTCCAGGGTTATCTTTAGTCTACTATCTCTCTTTAGTCTGTTATCTTTGTGGTAATAAGGAAGGTCTGAAAATTGATTTCCTTGTTATAAATAAATAACAAAAAGCACAAGCCACATAATATGACTAAGGTTTAGTTTGTGAAGTTAGGCTGTAGTGTAAAGGTAAGTATAATTAGAATGCTGGCTCTACTGAGATCTGATAACTTATTGACAGTACGATTCATTATGGCCTTGTCCTTTGAATGAAAAACGTTATAAGTGGCATTTATATTTACGCTACCCACAACAATGATTTAGCCTCAAATCAGGCAGAGCTTGTAACTATGGAAACTGAATAACGTTTACAATACGCAATACAAAACTCGGTAACTAGTATAAGTGTCACCGCACACGGGCCACTTACCACAACCACAAAACGCCGCCACCAGCATATTTCTTGTAGTTTTCATACATTTTATATGGACTCGCCACACACGGTACGCCGGTGGTCGCCACACGTTACAAATCATCGTTGCTCGCTTCTTGTGGCCCGCACCGGCCACTTAATGCACCGATACAAAACGCCGCCACATGTCACTCGCGCGATTCCTCACCTCTCTCTCTCTCTCTAACCTGAGTCGGCCGCTGTCGCGCGCTTCCGCCACTTTAGTAGCCGCTTCTAGCTTCTCGTGGCGGTGTTTGTGGCTGTGGCGTGTGGCCCGTGTGCGGCGACACTAAGTGTTCGTTACACAAATAAATACACCTACAAGCCTGCCGGAATAACCGGTTTTAAATCCAGGACTGTTGGAGTAAAAGGCAAGAGTGCTGCTTTTCAATGAATCGGTCATCAACATTGATCCAGATATCAAATTAAAGTTCTTCTGATATAGATACCTTCAAAACTGGTATGCAACATCTTCTTTGCTCATATAATGGCATAAAAATAAAGGAAGGAAAAATTATTATCATCATCCTAATAATGTCCCCACTGTTGGGGTACAAGCTTTCCCAGACGCCGCTTGTCCGAGATACCCCGCATACACTGTACTATTGTGTGCATAGCAATGAATATTCCCAAGAGTAATTAGGTCATTGATATGCAGCAGAAAGAGAGTGGGGGATAGGACGGAGCCCTGTTGAACGCCGGCATTCACTGACATAAACCGCGAACTGCTACCATCCGTAAGGACACGAATTCTACGCTCATGGAGGAAGTCAGCTACCCGAGAACAGAACTGGGCCTGCAGACCGTATGCCAGAAGCTTGGAGAGAAGGCTTTTATGCCAGACCCTGTCGAACGCCTTGGCAATGTCAAGGCTGATAGCCAACGACTCGCCACGCTTGTCGTTAGCCTCACCCCAGATATGAGTCAAGTACGCTAGAAGATCACCCGTCGATCGTTGAGATGGTTGTTAAGGACCTTTTCTAGAACCTTACAGAACCTTACAGAAAACTGAGGTGACTGCTATTGGCCGGTAGTTTGCCGGGTCTGGGCGACCCCCTTTTTTGGGCACTGACTTGGCTTTTTTGGCACATCGTCCTATTAATGTCCCGACTGTCGGGGTACAAGCTTTCCCTATGGGTAACATAGGGAGTTTGGGCCATGATCCACCACGTGGGCCCAGTGTGGATTAGTGGAAACCAACCACTGCAAATGTAGCAGGGATCAACGGCTTAACGTGCCTTCCGAAGCACGGACGAACTCGAGATATTAATTATTTGGACACCCATCTAAAGACCGACCACTGCGAAAGTGGCTTAAGTTCTACGATCGCAGGTCGAAAGCGCTAAACACCTGTGCTATCCAGCTAAAGAAAGAAAAATAAAAGTTGTTATTTTTGGTAATGTTTTTGTGACTTCGGTTCATTCAATGAGTGTTTAACCGAAGTTTCGAGAGATTTCGAAATGCTCTTTCAACTCCTCTGGAAAGTTTCTTCGCTGAATATAATACAAAACAAAGAAATATCTCGCGCGTAGCCTGCTTTGAGATAATTTCATTACTCCACATTGGTCTGGCACAAGTAAAACTATAAAAGGTAAGTAAGAACTTACTTTACAACTCAGAATACACAAGTAATTTTGTCTGACCACATTATTGTCTAAAGTGAACTCCGCTGTTTGAGCGCAATATCCTCAATAGCAGATTAAATCATAAAAAAGGTACAGTGATCTTCGATATGCGCGCATCTTGAATCCGAAAAATATTACATTAATAATGCATCAACAAAGTTACAAATTCCATAAAGGTTACACAGCATATTTTACGAGCACAGCAAATATTCAAGAATTTAATCTAAAGTTCAAGGAATTAAGTATCATCCAGTCTATCTTTAGATAACAAAGTTATTTTACTACTTAAACTTATTATCATTACATCTACCACTTAATAGAAACTATCTTCGTACAATTCTGTAGTCGTTTGATCATTAAGTTACTAATTATTACCTATGTGAAATGTATCGTATGGCTTGTTTGATATTCGACCTGAGTTCATTGTAATTGCTATCATCTAAGTCACAGTCGGAGTTTGGAATTTACAGTGGTTAAACCTTGTGCAATTATTTGAATAGTAGTAGTATTTACTTAAATCATATTTCAATATTAGATTTGTATAACTACGAGGATACAAATTGCGATATTACCAAACCCAAACCAGAATTTAAAAACACCATTTGACCTTTAGATATTCAAAGGTGAAATGGTGTTTTTAAATTCTGGTTTGGGTCAAATTTTGCGTTATTTGTTTTTGCTATGTCCTGGTTTCTATTAATAAATGTCTTTTTTTATAGATATTTGTTTTAAAATTTGTCCTTATACTCATACTAGAAATTCTGTGAAAATTTGCAATTATGGGATATATTTACCTGACATTGTTTATAAATTTTGATTTATTTTCAAGAGTTAAAATTATCTACGATAGCGAACTATCGATAGTTCGACACCACTACCTGAGGACGTTTAACTCTGTGTTTTCTGATGATAAATGATAGGCAGTACCTTACTTCATGAGTACTGTCCTTGCTATTATTAAGTATTTCAGGAAGTTTATCATTTCTCTTGTAACTATGAACTGAACATGCTACAAAATTATTGTTTTTATAATCCTTTATAATTATGTTGAGCTCTGTGATACAACCGTTGCCATTTTTTTATATTGTTGGCTAGGTAAAAAAAAACTCGGAATCTGTTTAAACGAAGGCAACATTGCTTCTACCCATCATCATCATCATCAGCCTATCCCCACTACTATGGGGAATGGATGGATGGAATAGAAGATTTTTGGTCACCCATCCAATGACCGACCACTGAGAAGATTAAATAGTTTAAGTATTTTAAAAAAAATACTTATAACATTTTTATTTTTTTAGCATTAAACTGCTATTATTACATTTTTATTTTTTTAAGCATTAAACTGATAGCTATATTTAAATCTAAAGAAAATTTTACTAGAACAAGTCCCCCGCGGTTCAGAAAGCAGACAGGACTCGAACCAACACCTATTAAAAATACTAGAAGAAATCCGACACGGCTATTAAGGTCGTGGTAACATAATTGGTCAGTGCATCCGCCCGGCTAGCGGAGGATGCGGTTCAAGTCCCGTCTGCTTGCTGGCCCACGTGGATTTTTTTCTAGTATTCTAAATTTTCTTTACAAATTATTTACCTATTTTTGATCAAAACTACGATATAAATCTAAGTTATGAATCCTCACCGTACATAAATGTTCCAACCAACAAATGTCGGTGCAAGAAAATGCTCTGCAAAGGTTGTACGTTGTAGAGGACAGATAATGGGATACGTCTGTCAAACCGAGCGATTCGCCCCGGAAAATTCCGTGATAAATGCCCGCTGAATTCCCATGAATATTGATGGTTTATTGTTGGCAATGTTTCTTACGAACGTTCGATACTCCTGTGGCCATATAGTTTGTCGTTAGGAATTGTTAAAATGTTCCATTGTTGTGCGTTAGTATAGATTTAATCAATTAATCATTACGACGACGTTTCCTGGAGAAGGAACAATGGAGATCATATAAGTAGTACATACTTTAACTGTTGCTTTTGATGATTTGTTTAATGTAACAAACGATATATATGTATTTAAAATATGAAACGTGATGACGTGGAATTACCAGGCGAGATTTAGTGGCGAACTAATCTTAAAATTAAGTATGCAAATGTCAGAAATGTAAAAGAAAATAATCAACTATTAGAGCTCCTATGGCTTATTCCACGGGGACATGCTATCGACTATAGAAGTGATCAGGATAAATGCCTTCTGAAGCATGGAGAAGAGTTTTTTTGCTGACATTCCATCGCCTAAATTGCTGAAAGATACAAACGTTGATCCACTAGACTGCGGAAAAATGAAAAGTGATTTATCAAAACTTTCCAGACTTTTTTATAATGTAACTACACCAATGGATAATAGAAAAAGACGCCAAAATATCGCGATCGCCGTAATAGCAGTGTCGCAGGATAACAATAACAAATTGTCTCCGTGACGAGGCCGTGGCGAGGCTGAGGCGAGGCAGCGTGACCCGGGTGATTTCACCATGAACTAAGGAACAATAAATAAACTTACAGTGGATCCAGTGTTTTAAATGATCTAGGTGGGTTTCAAAGGTAAGCGAAAAATATCGCTTTATAACAAAATCATTGTCTACATAAAAAAATTGTGTGTGTCAGCTCCGACGCACGACTGGAGTTTACTCCTTAAGTTCGATAGTCTAACCAGACGCAAAAAGAGTTTATTTAACTTAAAAAAGATTGATACTGTATGAAAGGGTAAATTAACAAATTACTGAAAATAATATACACATAAATATATATTTATTCATTTCATATACATTTATTATAACTAATCGACGAAATATTTTACATTAAACTTTTTACAATAGTCAATTTCAGATGTGCATAAATATATCATTAGGAATGTTGATAAATTATGTAATTATTATTATCAGACTATTATATTTTTTTTTTAATAGTAATTAAATCAACATTGTCTGCATTATTAATTACAGTGACAAGTGGTTTATGGTAACTAAAATAAGACACATGGACGTTCGTAGATACGTGGTTCACGAATCTTGAAAATACCGCATCAATGGTTGTACCATACCTCGTTGTCCCCATTGCTCTATCAGAAACAATATCTAAATTCAGTTCAGATTTTAAAAAAATTATTAATGTCAATCCATCATCTTTGTTTTCCAAAGTTGACATAGGATGCGCACCAAAAACGTAACGAGGTCATTCATCGATAGATTTCACTCCTCACATTTTTCTCATACCGGGCCCCTAATATATGCAAATCGATTCTTAAGGAGTAAACTCCAACAAATATTAACATGAATATTTTCTCATTGAAACCAGAAGCACAAATACTATTTAACCAAAACTGTAACCATAAAATTGATTGCGTTTCAAAGGTAGATGATGACAGAATGAATGGGAAGGAATCACACACTTAAGATTTAAAGGTCTTTGTGTACGCTTCTACAATAAAGTCCCTAGCAACATCCAACAATTGAGTATCAATATATTTAAAGCTCGATTGAGGAGCACGATGGCGCAAATGGTTAGCGCGTTCGGCTGCGATCGTTGAAGTTAAGCAACTTTCGCAGTGGTCGGTCATTGGATGGGTGACCAAAAATTTACTATCTCGAGCTCCTCTGTGCTTCAGAAGGCACGTTAAGCCGTTGGTCCCGGCTGCATCTGCAGTCGTTAGCACCCACCAATCCATGAACCAATCTCCCTATTCCATCCATAGGGAAGGCCTGTGCCCCAGCAGTGGGGACATTAATAGGCTGATGATGTTGATAATATTTATAGCTACTATTAAAGAGTTCTTATGGATAAATTGTATTATTATTAAGCGTAATAATATTAGGTGCCTGATTATATTTCAAACAAAAGTGCTTGGGTTTAAGCTGTTCCAAATGTTCTAAGAGGCTATTTCTATAAACAAGATAAAGATAGCCTATTCTGTAATTGACACTTTACAATATAACTAGCAAACCAGTGAACCAAATGTTCACCAAAACCTGATTAAAAAAAAAAGTATTTAATTAATTGAGAACTTCGGAGATTTTGTGTGGTTTCGTTTGAAATTCGTAATTTCTCGAAAACCGGAAGTGCTACGTTACTAAAATCCGGTTTGTAGTCTTATCAGACTATTCTTAACTTATAACTTAAACATTCTCTTTATCTATCTCTTACTGTTTGGCCGCTGAAACAGCACCACAGACTTGTCTAATAGATAAGAGATATTTTGTAAATATTGTTACAATATTTGACGCTGTGAAGTTTTTCCGTTCGTTTTTCTAAACAGCAAAGAAAATGTCCTGAACATGGTGGTAGGGGAAGAAATATAGACGATTCAAAAGAGTTGTACTTCCTATTTCCATAAATGATTTTGAATTTTAAGATGAGTGTGTTAAGACCGTGTCTTGTAGATCACTGTTTTCGTTGCCTGTCCCGTTCGGGGCTCAGTGTATCTTGTAAAACTCATAAAGGACAATGTTAAAATTGGCCTAAGAACCAACACCAATTTGGCATTTATGATTATTCCTAGTATATTTTTTGCGATAATTATCAGTATTTATATTGTGACGGACACTTCCTGTTAAGTAAGCTAAATTAAAAAGTTAAAAAATAATCTGAGACAATAAATACCATTTTATGTGTATAATCTATGGCAGCGCTGCAAACAAAACACTCTATCTTCCTAATGCTGGCACTTCACTTGGCTATTCGTATTTGCTATTTTAAATCATGACATCAGTCTGTCCTTTTCATTCCTTATTAAGCATGACAAGGACAAAAATAGACAATAAATAAGAAGCAAAACTACAGTTTTTATTTTATTCATGATTCCTACCTAACCAAGTTTTTCCTAATAGTTATTCTTTAAAATCACACCGAATAAAATGAATTAGTTGTAATATTAATTCACTTCATACTTAGTTTATACTAAATTCATAGGTGGACCTATGTTTCATTGAATATTAAACATAACCTCAAAAAAAAATTAGTTTTCCTAATAATTTAAGTTCTCAGAAGTGTCCGTCAATAATTTTTGTTTTTACAGTCATTTACTTACGATTTTGAACCTAGAAAATAATATTGCATGATTGTTGGTTCTTAGGCTAACTATGTATGGACGCTGAACAATGACCTATCCCTACCGGACTAAATAATTTCTTTTAGCTGAAGAATGGGTGCTTTAAAAATTGAGAAATATTTTACAAAATAAAGGTCAATAAGCATTTAATAAGCTTGTTTAAAGTAACTAAATACAAATCAAAAGCATTTCGTTAATTATATTAGTTATTAATTAGTAAGTAAACACGGGGTACACCTAAACCCTAAATTGAATAAGTTGCGTTGATCATTGTTCGATGATCATCATCAGCCTCTTAATGTCCCCACCGCTGGGGCACAGGCCTTCCCTATGGATGGAATAGGAAAATTGGGCCATGACCCACCACGCGGGCCCAGTGCGGAATGGCGGGTGCTAACGACTGCAGATGCAACCGGGATCGGGCTTAACGTGCCTTCTGAAGCACGGAGGAACTCGAGATAGAAATTTTTGGTCACCCATCCAATGACCGACCGTTGCTTAACTACAACGATCGCAGCCGAACGCGCTAACTACCTGCGCCATCGAGTTCGATGATCATTGTTGACGTAATCCATAATCCTACACCCCCTTTATTAATAAACGAAGACTAGCCTTGTATTAGTTACTCTATGTTTTCCCTCTCTCCATTGAATGACAAATGGCACTGGAGTGATATGAACAAAACCCGATGTAACTAATCTAAGCTTAATCCACGTTTATTAATAGGAGGGTGCGTGAGTAATCACTACATAGTATATAGCAAAGTCGCTTCCCGCTGTCTGTCCGTATGTCCTTATGTATGCTTAAATCTTTAAAACAACGCAACGGATTTTGATGCGGTTTTTTTTTAATAGATAGAGCAATTCAAGAGGAAGATTTATATTTATAATACAAGCATAATATAGTAGAGAAACACTGATAATTTTAGAGGTTTTTAATGTAAGGTCGTAAATAAACACATTTTTTTGCGCTTACATTCCAAACGCTGGCTGAACCCTACGAGACAGATCAAAATAATGTACTACAGTATTGTACACCTTAAAAAGGTCTACAAAAAAGTACGCGATGGTATATGTCTATCTCTTAGGGATAAGCCACAATAACCATTATTTATCCTATAAATTTTATGAGAAATAATAGATTTATTTACGAAGCAATTTTCAGCAATATAACATTCATCCTTATCCAATTAAGTACCTTAAATACATTGTGCATTTAATATAGACCAATTTGGCCATTGGACGCATGTAATTTAAATGAATATTAATATAACATAGCGGTTCAGACGCTACAGGGCGGGGGGCTTGGCGGCGCGTGCCTATTGTAATTCGCTATTAGAAGAATGTCATTGTGTATAAGACAAGCCTGAGAACAAAAACTATAGTCTATATACTACAGCTCTACACCGAAGCGAAACGAGGGCGGGCCACTAGTCTAAAAAAATATAATGCTGTTAATTTTTCATTGGTTTTTGAATACGTGGGATCAGTCGCGCTAAATCTTTAAAGAGCTTTTGGGTATCTTTCAAAAGCTCTGTGGCACGTACTAATCTCGATCGAGTCTATGGTCAGTTGATCTTCTTACAGCCAATTCAAATATCTGCAAAAACGTCTATTAATAAAAACGCCTACGCTTCCAAAAAAAATGTTGCAGTCAAACTAATTTAATCTGACCAGGAGGTATACTCTATTACAACGAAAAACGAAATTTCGATTGAATTTTCGCACGTTCCTTACTCTGTTTCCTTTTATTTCGAAAGTTCGTTAGTCCGAATATAGTTTGACAATTAAATTCTCCAAGCCTACTAGTACAGTCAATCTGTAGGTTGTGGTGAAAAAAAAACCTAAAGGGTAAGTCTTGTTTTTTCTGTTGTCAAATGACGTCAGTAAGCCACCTTGGCGATGGGCATGTTCAACTCGTAGGCGTTTTTTGAAAAACTCAAAATAACCGTCAAAAATTTTTTAAAAACGCATTTTTCTTGTTTTGTGTGCATTTTAGAAACTTTTTTTTCGACTATAATTGTAGAGGGCGTTGAGTACTATAATTTATGTCATTGTTGCAATCTCGTACAACAAAAAATGCACATTGTAGGTGGCGCTAAAGTCTCAAAAAAGTGTTTTTTCACTTTTTCACCCTGAAAATATCATTTTAATGGAAAACTTTAAATCGCAAAGTTGTTTCGTACCTAATTACCAACAACTTTTGTATAAACAATTTTTTTGTATTACTTACCGTTTTCAAGTTATAAATTGCGCAGGTATGAAAAATCCAATAGAGCGGTTTTGGGCAGTTGGCAGTTGGCAGGCAGGGCAGCAGTCAGGAAAATTGAGTTTCAAAAATTTTTTGAAGCTTTTTTTGAGTTTTTCAAAAAACGCCTACGAGTTGAACATGCCCATCGCCAAGGTGGCTTACTGACGTCATTTCGCAACAGAAAAAACAAGACTTACTCTTTAGGTTTTTTTTTCACTGAAACTATTTTTTTTTCGACAGATTGACTGTACTATACTCTAATTCACAAAACTTTCGAAGGAAAAGTTGACTTTGACAGATAATTGTTCGAAACTTTAACCTCATATTGACGAATTGAAAAGTGTTACCTTTTCATTTTCGTTTTGAGATTTTTGATTTAACTAAGCCTAAAATGCTTGTAAGAGTATTTTTATACAAGGCTGCTTAGCTCGAGAAACATTTTTAGCATGTAAAATTAACAAATGAACCATTAATTACTATTTATTGTAATTCCTATACTTCAAAGTATTAAATGACAAATTTAAGTTGACATACAATAGATTGTATCAACTCTACAAATTAGTCGGCTAACACTGTCAAGAAAGGTTCTTTCAATGTCATCAAAAAATATGCCGTAAACTACCTATATTGTTTCCAAGTAAAAAAACGTAATCTTAAAAAGTAGAGATAAAAAAAAACTCACAAACATGACTCATTCCATTCGTTCACGAGAACTGTTTGTGGTTCCGAAGTTTATGTGGCTGTCTAAAAAAAAATGAAATAGAGTAGAGTCAATGGCGAAATTTCGTTTAAAATTCGTTCGTTACCGAAATTTCGTTTCGGAGTAAGAGAGTAAAGCTCCAATGGTGAAATGTCTGGTTTGCAACATTAAAAGGAACAAACCTTGGGCATACAAGGAGAACTAATGCAGCTACTGTGGCTGCAAATTCTCACCGCAAATGGACTGCGTTTCTAGGTGGAGCGGGCTCACCAAAGCGACTGCCAGGGCAGTGGTTGACATGGAGTTAATAACGTGAACTACAGACGCTATCTAAAGAAAATATTACAAGAAAAAAATCCACGCGGACCAGGAAGCAGACAGGACTCGGACCGCGGACTACCGCGGCCCTGATGGTCGTGTCGAATTTCCTCTAGCCTTAGGCTGCAAGGCGTCTCCTCCGAGTCCCGTCTGCTGCCTGGTCCGCGTGATATTTTCTTTAGATTTAAACATCTAGCAGTTAAATGCTAAAAAAAATACAGCTCTAGAGATTAATTCCTTATTCAACTAGTCACTAAAGCTTTTACAAAGTTGAATAAATTATTCTACCTACATTATTTTGCTTATTCATTTCTACACGAAAACGGTATACGGCCAGTGTCGGTTTAATATATAACTTTTTATAGTAGGACATAATGGTGTCATAAAATTAAACAATAGTTTTTGTAGAAATAAAAAAATAAATAAATATTTCCAACACTCACACCAATTAGCCTAGCCCCAAAGTAAGCACTATAAGGCTTGTGTTATGGGATACTAGGGTAACGGATAGACTACACATACTTTACATACATATATAAGTATATATATATAGAAATACATATTTAAACATCCATGACTGGAGTACAAATGCTCGTGTTCATCACACAAATATCTGCCCCCACCGGGATTCGAACCTGGGACCTCTCGAGTCGGCGACGCCATGAAACCCGGCGTACAAACCACTCGGCCACGGAGGTCGTCACCCGCCAAAAAATATGTAAAAACCCGTGTATAAAGTAAAAATAAATGTATAAAGTAAAAATGACAGACTACAACTGTCAATAGACAATGGGGTTGCCAGAGGTGAATGATCTATGGCATTGCCTATAAACATTTTGCACAGCGTTAGGGCCGCAACAATATGGATGAAGTAAATAAAGAGGGTGAATTTCTAGTCTTGCTTCGTGCAGCTAGTAAGATTTCCAGGGTTCCCCTGAGAAGGCAATGGGGTTCTAGAAAGGCAAAGCGCCGATTTGAATTGGAGCCTCCACTACACAGTTATCCTATTTATTGACGTCTAGCTGACCCAAATTTGCATAAAATGTATGGACAACTGCCCCCCACCGGGACTCGAACCCGGGACGACAGTCGGCGACACCATGAAACCCGGCATACAAACCACTCGACCACGGAGGTCGTCAATTGTAGCTAATATATTCAGGCTCCAGTAAATAATGATTCTCAATCAAACGACTGCGTATCATAAATTCAAGTCGATTGCGGAGTTAATATTCAGAGCATCGTTTCGGTAAAGCTATATCTTAAGATAACCGCTTCAGTAATAAAACAGAACATTAGAAGAACAACAAAAAATCAATCTTGATTTTATTGGAAGGAAAAAGTGATGTACTGCTTACGTTTCCAATAAAAGAAAGGTTTACTTTTTCACGAAAGAAGCATACCTTTTGTTTGTCAAGTTCTGCGGTACTTTAACATTTTTTATTATGGCGACGTCTCAGGGTTGGGTATGGAAGATGGATGGCCCCGGCTGCCAACTAAGATCTCCCTGATATCCGCGAAGGTTAAAGGTGAGTTGGGGTTTTCTATATAAGTAATATTTTGTTGGGCCCATTTACGATCATGTACACTTCACACAAGGTCGAGTGGGTAACACGAATGGTATAACGAATCACAACACAGTGATATAATCAATCATATTGTAGTAATTAATCTATATATATAAAACTCAAAGGTGACTGACTGACATAGATGATCTATCAACGCACAGCCCAAACCACTGGACGGATCGGGCTGAAATTTGGCATGCAGGTAGATGTTATGACGTAGGCATCCGCTAAGTAAGGATTTTGATCAATTCTACCCCCAAGGGGATAAAATAGGGAATGAAAGTTTGTATGAAACTTTGTCAATTTTAAGATATAGGAAGAATCATAGATGAATGTCAATGTGTATAATACAAGCCTGAGAACAAAAACTGTAGTCTACACTTCAGCTCTACACCGAAGCGAAGCGAGGGCGGGCCGCTAGTTATAATATAAAAGCTTATTTAGCGCCGATGTATTCGTAACTATTCTGTTACAGACAACCGGTGTCAATAAACATTGTGTGATTTTAACTCGGCCGGAAAACAAAATGTATGTTTGTTCGATTTCAGCTCATACACATGGTATATTTAGCATGTATTGTATGTCACTATCCACTGAATTACACAATGAAGTTTCAGCAATGTCAATACAATACTTCGTACATCAGTGACAAAGTGTATTCTAGCATTGAGGACGTCAATTTAAGATTATGTGTTGTATTTTAATGAAAGAAAAAAAATGTGTTCATGGACCACAAATCTGAAGCGAAACTTCTTTTCTTTAATAACCTTATATAAGGCGGTGCATAAGGCATAGGGGAATGGAGCAGCGGACGCATCACTCATAGTATGATTGTATATATATCTATATATATATATAAAACTCAAAGGTGACTGACTGACATAATGATCTATCAACGCACAGCCCAAACCACTTGACGGATCGGGCTGAAATTTGGCATGCAGGTAGATGTTATGACGTAAGCATACGCTAAGAAAGGATTTTGATTAATTCTACCCCCAAGGGGATAAAATAGGGAATGAAAGTTTGTATGAAACTTTGTCAATTTTAAACCGATCGGGCTGCGACTTTGCATGCAGATATAGGAAGAATCATAGATGAATGTCAATGTGTATAATACAAGCCTGAGAACAAAAACTGTAGTCTACACTTCAGCTCTACACCGAAGCGAAGCGAGGGCGGGCCGCTAGTGTGTATATATATTCTCGCGTGTGTTGCTCGTGACGCTCGTAGCGTTTCAGCCTTCGCCGAGTTACCCTCCTCATGCTCGTCGGGAAAACCCCACATAAACACACACATATATATAGTCATGTAATGCTCGTGAAGTATTTCTGTTTTTCTTTTCAATAGATTTTTTCCATTTAAAATATCTATGTATTCCAGCCCCCGTAACATGACCACCAAAACGCTATATGACAAAGCGATGAGTAGTTCTTCAGGGCGGTTTCCACACTTAGTCCTAATAATAGGACCATTGTGCGTGTCTCAAAAACATTCCCGTTTACTCCAGCCAGCCTATATCGGTCCAGAAGGAAAGCAATCTTGGTAGACTGCTGCAAGCTTCCGGAAACGATTCTGGCGACTGGAGAAGTCGTGCCCGTTGGTCGGCCACACTCCTGCATTCTATGATGACATGCTGTGGCGTTTCTTCTGCCTCCATGCATCCTCTGCATAGGGGGCTGTCTGTTACTCCTATTGTATATAGATGTTTCTTTAGGGGACAGTGACCAGTCAGGGATCCTATAATCCTGCGAACTTTGCCCCTATTTAGTCTGGCACGGGCAGAACTTTTATTTGCCGCATGACAAAGCGATTTATCGACATTGCCTGTCAAACTACAATGGAGTTTGACAGTTGAGTGTCGATAAAAAGCTTTATCATATCATATTGCGGTACTCTTCCTTGGGGGGCAGGTAGTTGCAGTTTGAAAAGAGACTACCTATCCTAGCAACTGTTTGGTATCAACTCATCAATGTAACAGAATGTTACAAATAGCCCCTGCTCTTTATACAAACCGTAACAAAGGGTCGTTACATCCAACGAACCACTTAGATATATGGAACGTAATAATAAATTAATTCTACTGGAATAGGAAGGATACAATATTTTATGTTTATTAGGTAGATATATTATTTACATATAGTCAAGAAACAAGTCTCAAGCAATAATGCTTTTTGAAGTGAAAACTTCTTTAGCGGCGTTGTACACTTTTTTTGTGTGGGTAAAAATGTTAAACTCGCGTCAGGTTAAACACGTGGGCTGATCGCATCATGACACACAATAAAATTGGAAAGGTTGTTGACTTTCAATATATTGGACGAAACATAGTAATATTTTATTTTATCGTATTATAATAGTAAGTCTCTATCTGGGATCCACGTGGCAGCTTTATTGCGAAGAAAATGCATTTTTTTACAATAGATGTCGCTAGGTGCGCTTAAACGTGATTCATGTAACTTAATTTCTTTACAATAGATGTCGCTAAGTGCGCTTAAACGTGATTCATATAAGTCGATTTTACTGTGAGATAAACTTTTTTAATGTAATATAAATTGTCATGTTTGTGTACGATAGCGCAATAAATGAATATTGTATTCTATCACATATATGATAGTACTTTTGTACTAATAGTTAAAGCAATTCGTGCAAAATTATTCCCTAACCATTCCAAAATATCAAAAATGCACAACGTTAATATTCAAGTTTTCACTTCTGCCGGCACTCCCGGAGTGCTAATAAGATAAGACTGTATCAAATATATACAAATACTAGCTGACCCAGCAAACTTCGTACCGCCATCAATTTGGGTTTGATGGTAGAAGGGTGAAAAGTTAGGGTGGATTTTTAAATGCCAAACAATAAAAAAAATTACCCAAAAAATTAAAAAAATATTTTAGGGGTGGACAACCCTTTACACTTAGGGGTATGAAAAATAAATAGTAGCCGATTCTCAGACCTACTGAATATGCATATAAAATTTCATTCAAGGTCTGCCCAGCAGTGGAGACATTAACAGGTTGATGATGAAGACTATTGGGTCTTTCTTCGATACAAGCCTTCACTCTTCTGAAAAGAGGTAAACCTGAATAAAATCTACACTAGATTTAATTAAACACGTAAAATGAAATCGACTGCACCAAAAGGCTTTTCCACAATTTTAATAGACGGCACAGAAAACTTTACATCATTCCTTAGAATAATAAAATTTGCGAATTATTCGCGACTCGAGGTTGCAACAAATTTGGCCGGTGTGCAACGACGCGTATCAATTTATCGGAAAAAGTTTCCAACTTGAAACAGTTTCTGGTTCATACGACGCGGGCATGTCGCGGTTGCAATTTACAAGTCGCCAGCGATTTCTAAATTGCCATGTTTGAATTTATAAATCGCAATTTCATTAGCAGTTCCTATTATTTGTACGGTATTTTGAATTCTTCCAAATTATATTTTTTGGAAAAAATCGTGTAGTTTGTTCTGTAGTTTCAAATGTTTTGTCTAATTTTTTTTTGGATTCTGATAACTGGACTAAAACATTTGATAATCAGCATTGTTACATGAAACACATATTATTTCGGTACCGCAATGCAATTGCATAAAAATCAAGCTATAACAATCAATGCTTATTTAGCATATGAAACAATCTCTAACATCCAATTATAATTTTACTATTAGTGTTGTTCTTCTGAGAAGCGTACCCTCTCTTCTAATAACCACTTGCGTGCCCGACGGGGTCCATAATGCTCTTATTTATTTAAGTACCTACCATCCACTGTACACATTATGGTTGCAATAAATGATTTGAGTTTGAGTTTGAAAAAAACTTTTTTTATCGAAACCGCAAACGAACCAGCAGTCCACCTGATGGTAAGTGGTTTCTGCCACCCAGGGACACTTGCAGCACCAAGGCTACCAATCATGCATTGCCGGTTCTAAAGGAAAAGGTTTACCCGCCATTTGAAGACCACTGTATCTTAAGTAAGAGAGAAAACCCCTGAGAGAAGTTCTTCCAGATCTTGCTGGTACGCAAGAAATATGAACGCGCGAAACGACTGGTCAGAGAATACCAAGCTTCCAGATGGTGGAGGTGAATTTCTTTCTGTGGCGTGTGCTGTGGCGAAGGAACTTGGCCGCTGGAACCAGATTGAACAATTCCTCGGAATACTGTCCATTGTATAGACAGTACAACACGCACCAAGATGCAACGTCTCTGCTCAAGCTTAGGGGTTGCAAAGCGTCAGTGAGCTCAGGATCATCATCAGGTCTAGAAAATGCATTACGCATACTTCGCCAACCGAGGGTTGCCGACGAAGCTATCGGGGACTCCTCTCTGCCGCTTCAGGGAACACAAGTGCTCCGAGAAGCAAACGGGGCCCTACCTCGCCAAAAAGGCGACCGCCACAAGGGCGACCGTAAAAATTAGACAATACTCCTGCACCGGGAGTGCGAGTGATGTGGCGGTATCCGTTTCCGAATAGTCCGCCCACCCGCAAGGTGATTGTCCGCAAGCGGACCCGCCCCGATGACGGTCAAGAGGAACCTAGAAATAAGAGCAGTACTCCAGATGCAGCCTGGCAGGACCTCACTTTGGCTTGAAGTACTTTCTGGCTCTATTGAGCACCCCAAGCTTTTTGCACGCTAGTTTGGTTTTTCCTACCAAATGATCTCGGAACTGCATTTCATTCGAAATTATATAATTCCGATGTTATTAAGAGATGTTGAGGGGAGTGTCTTGGAAATAAGGTGCTACTACGAATGGGGATTTCTTCGTGGTTATTCTCACACTTGTGTTTTTGTTGGGTTAAATTGGACAATAATTTGTCAGCCCCAATTTGAGACATGGCCCAGTGATTTCTAATCTCAGAGTCAAGTTTAACTCTACACACCACGACTTTCATAAGAGGGATATTTCGCCGACCAGTGTAAAAACTGTCATCAGTGCTCATCCGCATAACAATGAATGCTGGAGCTCTACTCTCTTTCTCCGAAACGAAATTTCGGCAACGAACGAATTTTAAACGAAAGTTCGCCAGTGACTCTACTTTCTTCGAACACGCACATAAAGTTCGGAATCACAGACAATTATCGTGAACGAATGGAATGAGTTATGTTTGTGAGTTCTTTTTATCTACAGTTTTTAGATAACGTTTTTTACTTCAAAACAATATTACTTTATGACAACATTTTTGATTACATTAAAACAACCTCTTTTGACAGTGTTTCGATCAATTTCGATCAATTAGCTGTCAAATTCAACTTATAGTTCAAAAGTTTTGTGAATTAGAGTAGGCTTAGAGAATTTAAATGTCAAACTATTTTCGGACTAACGAATTTTCTAATTGAAATAGAAACAGAGTAAGGAACGTGCGAAATTTCAGTCGAAATTTCGTTTTTCGTTGAAATAGAGTAGGCCTCCTGTTGTTAGTTACACCAAAAAATAATTAATGATCACCTAAAACTACAATTGGTAACTTAAAAGTTAGGTTAGGTTTAAGGTAAGAACTATTTTCTTTATTTTTTAAATTGGTAATTTAAAAAAGTTAGGTTAGGTTAGGTTAGTTTTTTTTGTTTCGGTCACTACCTACATCGAGTCGCCTATCGGGAGGACTCGTCGCGGTGTCATCGCTGCGACTCTCCCGACGACACGGCCGAGCACACGTTGGCCTGGCGAAACGAGCGCCGCACGTTGGTGACATGCCAAGCATAGCTCGAACCATACTTGGCAATGAGGGCATGGAAGGCTGCCACCTCCTTCTGCGAGGTTGTGATGGGGAGCGGGAGGAGGACGCTCCGGCCGCTCCCCTCCGGCGTAGACGGGTGGGCCGAAGGAGGCAGGCGGTTTTGACCGCCGGTCTTCGTCGGCCCTAAGGTAGTCTGGGCGCGGCATGCCAGCCATTCGGCATAGGCCACCCCGTCTGGGAATTACATAGTACCCTAGGGTAATCCCACATAGGCGCGTCGCACGGTCTACTCGTTGGGCCGGGCCAGCCCGGGGACGCTCTGGTGTAGTGGCGCACGTAGGTGCGCCGATCCCAGAGCGCCCTCATAAGGGCCTAGGAGGGTACCGGGTCGGGGAGTCCCACACACGTCGCGTGCCTAGTGTGGTCAGTAAATGGATTTTCCACCGTCAACAAAACACGGTTTGCACTCCGGGAGTGCCGGCAGAAGTGAAAACTTGAATATTAACGTTGTGCATTTTTATATTTTGGAATGGTTAGGGAATAATTTTGCACGATTTGCTTTAATTATCAGTATAAAAATAATATCATGTATGTGGTAGAATACAATATTAATTTATTGCGCTATCGTACACAAACATGATAATTTATATTACATTAAAAAAGTTTATCTCTCAGAAAAATCTATTTACATGAATCACGTTTAAGCGCACGTAGCGACATCTATTGTAAAGTAATCAACTTACATGAATCACATTTAAGCGCACCTAATGTAAAAAAATGCATTTCTTCGCAATAAAGCTGCCACGTCGACGTCCTAGATAGAGACTCATTATTATGATACGGTAAAATAAAATATAACTATGTATCGTCCAATATATTGAAAGTCAACAAACTTTCCAATTTTATTGTGTGTCATGATGCGATCAGCCCACGTGTTTAACCTGACGCGATTTTAACATTTTTTACCCACACAAAAAAAGTGTACAACGCCGCTAAAGAAGTTTTCACTTCAAAAAAAGGTTAGGTTAGGTTTGAGGATAAATATTTTTATTTCTGACGCTTAAAAAAAATCACATAATATAAACTTATTATTCGTTCGTGGCAAGTACCAACAGTTGGAATTTGCAAGGACAATACCGCACTTACAAAGTCAGAACTTTGTAATAAAGTGTGCCACCAAGTGCTGGTACACGGGCCAGGAACGCTTGCTTCGCTCACTCGTAGCGCTCGGACGGCTCGACTGGAGTTATGCAACTTGTTTATTTGTTAACTTGTACGTATGAAATGTTCTTGTAATTTATGCATACCGTAAAAAATTAAAAGCTGCTTTTGCTGGAATTTCTGTAGTCGCAATGAGTAGGTTTTATTTTGTTGTTGATTATGAAATTAACAACGGTGGGTATATTCTCTAGTTTAAGTAAATATTTGTGGAGCAAACGAATCCATTTTCTATGTAAATTAAATTATACTGTGTAACTTCTGGGAATAATAATAAAACACGATTAGCACTACGTCAAATTAAAATGTTTCGATTTCATAATAAAAATCTTAATATCTTTAAAAGCATTTAATAACATTAATGAAACTAAGTTATTCCACTTTATCCTCTAAACAATAGTGCAAAACTTATTTTCTCTATTGGATCCCAAACGAAAGATAGGGTAAGTATTATTATTGTAGCGGATTTTCTTCGAATGGGGGCTACCGTTTTCTGCCTCACCAGATGGCGCCACTGTTGAGTGAGGTCCTAAATTGTAACTTTTAAAGTTTATTAATGCGCACATGAAATCAAAGGTTACATTTAGATCGTATTTTAACACAAAAGAACCATATCCTAAACATAATAGGCCATGCCACAGTGACGCGCAGTTCCGTTTTATTCGGAAAAAATGGGAACATAATCATTTTTCTAAGCTCAAATTTTTAATAACTGACATTCATTGCCACATAACTCATATTTGCCATAATTAAGCCGAATTGTTACCAATTATTCACAACATTATTTTAATTAGAAATAAACCCGCGTAGTCAACCAACAAGCAATAACATTTGACATTTCGGAGACCTCACGCTACACTAGCGCCTCTAGCGGCGGATTCATACGCGATAGCCCTCATTGTAGCACTCGTCATTCTGTATTTAAGAAGACTACAGTTATATTTTTTTTGTTTTGTATAGATCTCTATGAATCACTGAATACTACGGATAATGTCATGGTTGCGGAGGCTGTCAAACTATTCTTCTTATGTACGATTTGCCACCATACATAAGAATAATAAGTTGTATTTCTCTAGAAAGCTCAACAGTCTTGTATTTATAAGATTTTGAAGTGAAAACTTCTTTAACGGCGTTGTACACTTTTTTTTGTATGGGTAATAAATGTTAAACTCGCGTCAGGTTAAACACGTGGGCTGATCGCATCATGACGTGTGCGTCATTTTCTCGTCATTATTATATTACTTTTAGAGGAGCCCAAATGTTTAAAATCGATTTACTCAGAATGCCACATTCTGCACTTATTCGGTTTTCGCAGTAAGCAGACTTTTTATCAAGTCATGCACTTAGGCAAGGAAAGATGGTTCAAAGTACGGAGCGTGGTAGCGATTCTCCGGCAGACTCAAAATTTTTATGACATGTAGTGCACTTCATTGTTAATATTTTTGATAATAAACAAGAATTTATTTTATCCACGATTTTAGAGTTCCGTAGTCCCGAAAAGGAACCCTTAGAGTTTCGTCATGTCCGGCTGTCTGTCCGTCTCCGGTTTTGCTTTGAGACTGTTAGCTCAATCACGCCGACATAATGGTAGAATTAAATTTTGAAAAATATTTTAGGGTAACTCCCCTTACATGTAATCTGGGGATGTCGTTGAATAGGTCCTTTAAAATTACTTAAGGATTTTTAAGACTATTTTTGATTTTGGGATTTTCAAAATTTTTATTCGCGTAGTTTTCCTCCCTCGCTAAAAACTAAACTATTGGCTTGAAAAAATTCATGATAATAGCGCTTTTTATTAACTTTTAAGGAAAATATATCCTGTATTGATAAAACACTGCCATCTTTTTAATTAATAAGGTACATACTTTTTTAAATATAAATAAATGGTTAATGTTTGCAATTTACTCTTAGAACACCAACAGTTATGAACTTTCCTTCAGAATCGTTGAATAAGAAAATTTACTTCATATTCAGTTAGGCACTTTAGCCTTTCGCCGAAGAATATTCGCCATTGCATCATCAACAGCTTCTGATAATTCAATTGATCTTGTTAAATTCTTGCGGTTCAGTGGCACGAGGAAATTTAATATTATAATTGAATCATCATGATCGATGAGATACAAATAATAGGTACGACGTTTAAATACATCAGTTGTGACGTCCTTGGTTGATGAGTGGTGAGCATAACTCATCATCCGCTGGATGACAAATTATACAAAAGAAGAATAGTTTGACAGCCTCCGAATCTAAAGTCAAGTAGTGCTCCTGGATCTGACAGTATACCAACGAACTTTCATAAACTTGCCAAAGACAAAATAGTTCCTTTTATCACACACCTTACTAACCTCTACTTCTCCCAAGGTGTAATTCCGCCTAAATTGAAAGAAGCTCTAATAACACCTGTGTACAAGGGTGGAGATAGGAACGATGTGAGTAAATATAGACCAATTTCCGTTTTACCAGCTACATATCTCGAAAATTATAGAAAAAACGACGGGTTGCACTCCGGGAGTGCCGGCAGAAGTGAAAACTTGAATATTAACTTTGTGTATTTTTGATATTTTGGAATGGTTAGGGAATAATTTTGCACGAACTGCTTTAATTATCAGTATAAAAGTACTATCTTGTATGTGGTACAATACAATATTTATTTATTGCGCTATATTATGACAATTTATATTACAATAAAAAAGTTTATCTCTCAGAAAAATCAACTTATATGATTCACGTTAAAGCGCACTTAGCGACATCTATTGTAAAGAAATTAACTTACATGAATCACATTTAAGCGCATCTAGCGATATCTATAAAAAATGCATTTTCTTGGCAATAAAGCCACGTGGACGTCCTAGATAGTTAATATTATAATACGATAAAATAAAATATTACTATGTTTCGTCCAATATATTGAACGTCAACAACCTTTCCAATTTTATTGTGTATATATACTATATATATATATATATATATATATATATATATATATATATATATATATGTATATATGTAGAGATGAAGAAGAAAGAGTGAATGATATCAGAGCGGTGAGAGGGAACGACAAGTAAACGATTAGAAGAAGATCGAAGGTTTTTAGGATGAGAGGTACATAAGTACTGAAATTGAGAAGTGAGTTAAGGAGGGGCATTTGGAGAATCTAATAAAGTGAACAAGGTGGTGAGGGCCCGCATACATCTGCGCTGCCTAATAGGCATCCATTTTAAGTGAGAACGATACGCGGACATATGATCATATTTTCTGAGATTAAAAACGATAAGAATGCAGTAATTCTGAAGTCGATCAAGTTTATTGAGTAGATCTGCATTCAGGTCGAGGTAGCACACATCACCATAGTCAATTATGGGAAATATTAAGGTTTGCACAAGCCTTGCCTTAATATTGACCGGCAGAAAAATTTTCAGGCGATAAAGAGCACGCAGCATTCCCGTTACTTTTTGAAAGATACTACTTACTTGATCTTGCCATTCAAAACTCGAGTCGACATATAATCCTAAATTTTTTACGACATTGCTGAAAGGAACTGCAGTGCCGTCATAAATGATGGAACTAAGACCGCTGCTGTTAATTTTGCTCATCATTCTTGACCTTGAAATATTCCAGATAAAGTTATTTTCTGTAGCCAAATAATTTGCTAATTACACCATTAATTCTTACACAATTATTCCGTACCATCCACCGATAAAACCACTGGAACCAACGAGAGTGCTTAGATCAATCACAATTCCGAACTCATAATGGCCAAAACTAATTGTGTACAATTAATTTTCTTTATCATCGAAGAAAAACGTCGCTATTTCTTAAGCACATCGGGTCGGCAGACTGAAATAATATGAATTGACGCGAATAATTCATTACACCGCACCGTCGGTATAACAACCTGCTCGCAACGTTCCGCCATTATTGCTGGTAATTCCTGCTATCACTATTTGGGCGGCGGATGACAAATGATAGCCGTTCATGTATCAAACAAAAATAATGACGTATAAAAGCCAAACCGATGTATCGTAATGGGATCCGTTCGAATTATTTATGGGATATGAATAAGAGCAAAAAGAGCAGTAGAGACTGTGCGGAAAGAGAATGGGCGCGGCGAAAAACGGAACTAACATTAAGATTTTTATTTGGCAATCAAACCCAGCAGTCTGTAAATCTTCAAAGTTTTGTATTGATACGGGTTTGTTTGTTGTTGTGTTTTCAAAGGTGTTAAACCTTACAAATACGTTAGAAAAGCACTACATCGCCCTCCAATCTAAATCCCATTCTCTTTCCGCACAGACTCTAACGGATATTCTAGAGCCATCTCGGCATTGTTGCCTGGTCCGATTTAAAAAAATCGACAGGAGTTATAATTAAAAGCAGTTAATGTACGGAAAGAGCTACAAGAAAAAACAGTAGATGCAGCTCTTCTATTTTATTAATAACATTTTATTTTATTATATAATATATATAATTATATAATTTTCTTCATATTAATATACATTATATACGTACTCTCTATGGTGATGTGTTTTTTTTTTCCTATTGTTCTGTTTTTAGTGTTTCCTTGGTTTTTGAATGCTTTACAATCCATTAAAGCGACCTTGCACAGGCCCTGCCAGAATAACAGCTTATGCTGAGGCAGCGTCCTGGTTGGTCGTGTATAGATTAAGTTTTATTTCTTTTCATATTCTATGTTTATGATGGCCAATAAAGAATTTCATTTCATAACAAAGATTACCTACATTCTTAATGGCGGAAAACGCAACTCAACTTGCAATTAAAAAAATAATATCGCATTCTAAGAATAAACAGAAGAACAGGAGATATCCTGTAAAATCGAAAAACCTGGAAACCCTGCCTCTCAGCTTCAATGAATAAGACAGAAATTGCGTTTGTAGGTGTTCTTTCGTGAGTAACATACTTCTAATATTCTATAATTTGTCGTTTATTATTAAGGATGTTAATTTCAAAGCCAAACGATGAGCTACTTACTTTAAGATTCACTACACCCACGAATATGTGGTGCTCTGGTCCACTTAAAATTTATACTATAAGAGAGGGTATAGAGTTAATGAAATCTCATTTCTTAGTTCATGAAATGGTTTTTTTTCCACGTTGTATTCCGATGGAAACTTGAATTATCAAAAAGTAAAGCCTAAGAGAGAATATTTTTTTAAGAAAATATTTAAAAGCCAGCAATAATAAAAAATCTGAATCGGCAAATAATAAAAAAATGCACTTAATAATAATAATAATAACCTTGTTGCTTCTGAGGTGCCATATTACAGGTATGTGCCCGACCCAGTTCTCGAAAGTGGTCATATCACGCTGTACTGGGACCGATCTATCATCACTGACAGGACTATTGTTGCTAATAAGCCTGATATAGTGATGATAGATCGGGAAAAGCGCCTCGCAATGATAGTTGATGTGGCCATCCCTCATGACGAGAACCTCATGAAAGCCGAGAAAGATAAACAAATAAAATATCTTGACTTGGCTCATGAGGTTGTCGCCATGTGGGATGTTGACTCGGCTATCATTGTGCCGATAGTTGTGACAGTCAATGGCCTGATACAGAAGGCAGTGCTCCTTGACACGGCTCGCATTGTGAGGAGGTTCCTCTCTCTGGGGCCCTAACCACCGGTAGCTAGGACCCTGTTCCCGCTGCCGGTTGGCTTCTATTTTTTATATTTTTAAATGTTTTTATTTTTATGTCAATATTTAAAAATGTAATCAATATGGTATACAATAAATAAAGAGAATAATAATAACCTAAAAGAAACCCTCTATATCATCCTCCAAAAAGCTGCAATTTTAAATACATATCGCATTGTCAGAAAGTTCTTGCAAATAGATGAAATTGAAATTGGTTCTCATCACAACATAACCTAACACAACACATGGTGCACTTACTTGGTTTCGGCCCGTAATTGTAGTAAAAACCAGCCAAAGAGCTGAGAAAAAAAACAGTATACTAAAAATAATAATAATAATCTTTATTTCTTCTTCCACAATCTACATAAGCATTCATAAAGCGTTTAGCAAAAGATCTTTTGAAGTTTCAATTCTAAATCTAATATGTTGGATTGCACACTCCATTAGAATCGTGGAAAGTTGTCGCAATCTCGATTTCCAGACATCCAATAAAGAGTTGCCACGCAGCATGAGGTGGCTCAATTTCTGCATTCCCGAATCGAACTGCGATCGGATGCCGTTGAAGTACGCAAAGATATCGAGCAATTTAAATTTTACCAACGTTCACGGTACTGTCAGCATTCTTCGATGCACTGAATACTGTGGACTTTTCAGTAAAAAATGGTGTAAGTGGAAAATTGTACAGTTTAAGTACCTAGTGACTTTTTTAAATATACAGAAATGCTATCTATCACAAATCTTTGCGGTCGTACGACTTGTTCGTAAACGGAGATGACGTAAAGACTGTAATTAAATAGCTATTAACGGATAAAACTAGTTTTTACGGGTTAATGCACGAAACTTTATTTATTTATTGACGTTTCGTAGCCTTTACAGGCTACGTTGTCAGAATCAAACTTTTATTTAATTTGTCGAACTACCTTCGAAAGACTTTTATTGAGCGTTCGGTTATTTCATTGTTCGATTTTTAAAGTTTTATTGTCTATGTATGAATTTATTATTTAATTTACATAATAAAGTATTTTATTTAAAATTCTTTTTTGTAATTTTGAGTTTATTTATTTAACCCTAACTACCGTAAACTACCACCGGTTCCAAAATTGGGAGACCTTTCTGAGAAGAACCGGCGAAACAAACTCAAGAGAGGCTTTCTATCTCCTTCTTATGTTAAAATATGCAAACAAAAAGAACTAATAGTAAGTCTGCAGTGTGTGAACATGCATTAGGGGGACCAAACCATTACATTAGATTTGATAAACCACAGATCCTTGCAGCTGAGCGGCGGTTCGTTCCTCGAATGATGCGCTAGGCTATTGAGATTAAAAAATATCCAAATTTCAATAGGGAAGATGGTTGGTATATACCACCAGCTTGGGAACCTATTATATAGGAGGTGAAATCCCAACCCCGAGCACACACTGCAAGACCATCAGATACTATTAGTTCTTTTTGTTTGCATAATTTAACATAAGAAGGAGATAGAATGCCTCTCTTGAGTTTGTTTCGCCGGTTCTTCTCAGAAAGGCCTTTCAAGTTTGGAACCGGTGGTAGTTTACGGTAGTTAGGGTCAAATAAATAAACTCAAAATTACAAAAAAGAATTTTAAATAAAATACTTTATTAAGTAAATTAAATAATAAATTCATACATAGACAATAAAACTTTAAAAATCGAACAATGAAATAACCGAACGCTCAATAAAAAGGAAGGTCTTTCGAAGGTAGCTCGACAAATTAAATAAAAGTTTGATTCTGACGACGTAGCCTGTAAAGGCTACGAAACGTCAATAAATAAATAAAGTTTCGTGCATTAACCCGTAAAAACTAGTTTTATTTAATGAGTGATGTGCGTGAAAATCTAAGAAACAAATAAGCTAATAACGGAATTGTTACTACCTTGTTTTCTATGATTCTCCGATATTTCGGCACTGTTGCAAGCGCCATGATCACGGAGCAACTGAAGTAATTGCGGGTAGATGTTATTGGCAGACATATCGGTCTACCCTCTGACGTAGTCTTTTACTGGGCTCGATACCCCTGCCGCAGGTCACATTCTCATTATTCATTCGCACCTGTCCCCGACACACAATACTTACAGTGTCAGATCACGGAACGACACTTTTTTTTGATTTTTGCGGTTTTTGCAAGGTACATGGTAACAATCCCGTTAATAGCTATAATGTAAGTGGCCATAAAAGTTTAAAACAATAATATTAAAACAACGTTTCGTCGTTTGAATTATGATTTTATTTACTTTGTCGAGCTACCTTCGAAAGTCTATTACTGAGCGTTCGGATATTTCATTGGAAGATTTTTAAAACTTTATTGCATCATGAACTATACCATTAGAACTTGTTTTATTTAATGAGTGGTGTGCGTGAAATGTCGAACTCGATGGCGCAGGTGGTTAGCGCGTTCGGCTGCGATCGTTGAAGTTAAGCAACTTTCTTAGTGGTCGGTCATTGGATGGGTGACCAAAAATTTACTATCTCGAGCTCCTCCGTGCTTCGGAAGTCGTTAGCACCCACCAATCCGCACTGGGCCCGCGTGGTGGGTCATGGCCCCATCACTCTATTCCATCCATAGGGAAGGCCTGTGCCCCAAGCAGTGGGGACATTAATAGGCTGATGATGATGATGATAATGATGACATTTCAATTTCCTTTATATAATCTGATAGAAGCTTTAATTTTTCAGATGCTGATAATCTCTTATCTATTAGACAAGTCCGTCCGTCCGTCCGTGGTACTGTTTCAGCGGCCAAACCGTAAGAGATAGATAAAGAGAATGTTTAAGTTATAAGTTGAGAATAGTCTGATAAGACTACAAACCGGATGTGAGTAACGTAGCACTTCCGAAATCACGTGATTTCTATTTCAAACGAAACCACACAAAATCTCCGAAGTTCTCAATTAATTAAATACATTTTTTTTTTGGTGAACATTTGGTTCACTGGTTTGCTAGTGTGTTATATTTACGTTTGGACATTTTGTGAATATTATATTTAGAGATGTAACGACTCGACTTTTCAAACCGGTTTAAACCGGTTTGAGCATGGACCGAGTTGAATCGGTTAACGTCTTCGTAAACCGGTTCTACCGTGGCATTCGTTCGTATCGCGCTGCGCGCATGCGCGCCTGTCAATTCTTGTTTATGCCGCCATCCACAAATCGCGTGCGGCTCCTGACGTGCTTTACCGACCCTAATAAAACTTGAACGACCAATACGAACCGACTTACAGCAGAGGATACGGTTAGCGCGCATCGCCAATTTAAATACAACAGCCATAACCGACTTACCGACCGAACCGAAATGAAACGGACTCTGGTAGATTTGACTGACTTGACGGTGTAATTTTGTTTTCATTATTATGTAATATGCGACGTAATTGCCCAGCTTCTAAAAAAATAGACCAAATATTATTCCTAAATAGTTGTAAGAAAACTTTTGCATTAAGTTCTTTGTACCAAATTAAGTTTCTACGACTCAAATGATTTTACAAAAATAAGTTACGTATTTATTATATTGTTGATTATTAAAATTGTATTTTATTCTCAAACTTAAGAAGTACGGTTTTATGTAATTAATAGAGTTTATATATTTTTTTGTAATTTTTTAAACACGGTATTACATAGATATTTGTTTATTTTTATTTTGACATTTTTAATTCTGATTATTATTATTTGTTTTCATATTTTAATTGTTATTTTTCAATTACCTTTAAATATTTGCACGATGTAATATCAACAAAATATGTAGAATTAAAAAAAATAGCACCTGTTGTTTCGTAAGTTTCATTCGTCAACTCGTCAAACGGTTCAAACCGGTTCAAACCGCGGTTTACTGAAAATTTGGCGGTTCGGTTCGGAAACCGATTTGCATGTATTACTAACCGATCAAATCCGGTTTGTCAAAATTCAAGACCGTAACATCACTAATTATATTCTCTTGTTGGTCAAAATTTAATATAGTACTGACAAACAAAGCACGCGCGAAAGAAATTCAAATGTTTATAAACAATCGTGTCACCACCATCTGAATTTCTGTCTGCCATTCGTAAGGCGATATTTTTTCTCATTCCGAGATCAATACCCGTAGTTAACACCCTTTTCCTCGTCATCACGTGAGATGAACCAGACCTTACAATTTACTTAACGTACTCTCCCCCTTTTCTTACCCTTTAGTAAGGTCAGGTTACTCGGTGTTTACGACTGCAAAAGTGGTTATAAAACACTAGTGGCCCGCCCTCGCTTTGCTTCGGTGTAGAGCTGTAGTGTAGACAATAGTGTTTGTTCAAAGGGTTGTATTATACACAATGACCTTCTTCATAATAATTATAAACCTTTCATTCCAAATAAAAAATTCGTTGCGTAGTTTAGGACCCGTTGTACCGAATGCAACATTATTGACCAGTAGCAGCGGAGAATCGATGAAAAATGTTGCAAAAATGGGTAAAAATATTCCATTTGTGACGTTCCGTTGCGTGCGCTGGGTAAACGGTTAAAGTTACCCAAAAATCATGTATGACGGAATTCTTTCCCTTTAAAAGTTCTGTAAAAAAGCCCACGACAGCCTATGTCTATATTTTAAGTTTGACTCACTATAAACCTTTTTCTTCAAATTAACGCGGGTGAAAACCGCAGGGGACCTCTCGTTGTGACATAACTGTAGTAGTTAGACATATGGTATCGCGGACTTTTTTGTAGACATTGGTATCCTCTATAAAAATTTAGTACATCACTTTGCTCTATTATCAAACCGTGACATGATATACGTGACATACATAGTACATTAGTAAACTATTTATTATTATTGGTTTATTTGAGGTCGGTTTTATTTTTATTTTTTTATTTCATTTATATTATTTTAGTGAAAATTACATCGTCCAAGTAAACAATAAACATAAAAAAAAAATGGGTGCGTGTACTTATGTAGGCGCGTGAGAAGTTATCCTTCTTTGGCATCGTTTAAAATTAGTTTTTAATTTAATGCAAATAATTAATTACAATAAATTAATAAAAAGTCTGGAAAAGGACACAGTCAATAAAGTTCAGTTTTAATTTGAAAAAATAAATAAATAATCAAAATATTCAATTAAAATCGCTACTGAATATAATTTATTAGAACATATGTGATTTGCACTTGTATGAAACTCAAACACGTATTCCGAATATACAAACTAGAAACATGTGCATAAATATTATAAATATGAATACCTATAACTGTTACTTTATTATAAAAAACAAAGATGTAGTTTTTGGTTCTACTACACCAATGGCCAAGAGATGGCGCTGTAGTCTCCTGAATCGCGCTTTGTTTCCGTTGTTCCAGATTAATAAATACTTTTGATATTATAAATATGAATACCTATAGCTGTTACTTTATTACAAAAAATAAAGATGTGGTTTTTGGTTCTACTACACCAATGGTCAAGAGATGGCGCTGTAGTCTCCTGAATCGCGCTTTGGTTCCGTTGTTCCAGATTAATAAATACTTTAGATAGGCCTTCACAATGCAGTCGTTAGCACCCACTAAATAGAGATTCTATTTCTATTTTGCTGCATTGCGCATCTTAAAATTTCACTCTCATCATTTTTTCATAACGCGCCTAAACAAGTATAACTTCAAAAAGAATTTAGGAAATCGGTCCACAATTGACGGAGAAATCGGTGAACATACATAAAAAAAATACAGTCGAACATAAAACCTCCTACTCTTTTGAAGTCGGTTAAAAATTGTTCACAGTGACAAAACAGTATTCACTTTTATCTTCCTATTTGCTTTTAGTGCCCGCACTTGCATGTTCGATGCGTTAATGTTATGTCACGGTTTGGTTGACTGTAGCATTATGCCCTGGAGTTATTAAGTATGTCGTGTTCTATAAAATAACTGTTTGAGTTTTAGTATAAATAAAAGCTTTACGAGCTAACACACTTGTCATAATAACTTTTAATGGTTTGTTGAAACAGCAAATTATGAATGTGGGCAAGCACCTAAGACTGCGTATATGATGATAAGAGAAGCGGAAATGGCAGACATTCACGTTTGAGTAAAAGCACGGTTTATGAAACTCATAATTTCTTCTGCAGACATTTATTTTGCTGATTGTTGGTGTATAAAATAATATTTTATAAAACTAAAAACACGCTTTTATTTACTGCACTAGAAGACCTGCTAGAGACCGAATTTGCCAGAGCACCGCGGGTCGCGATAGAGGTCGAGTAATGTGGCTCATTCTAAAATGAGCGTTATGCAGTGCGGCGTAAGGGAGAAAGTGCAACGATATCTGCACTTGTTTACAAGTTATGCGCGTTACCTGCGTAGGTATAAGTAGGTACTTTGTACTCGCGGGTGCTAGCTAATTCTCAATTTAACAGGTACTTTCTAGAATGCGTCGATTGGCGTATATAAGCGCGATTGGCGCCGCGCAGAGACAGTTGAGTTTCAACAGCGATTTCGGAGCGAATCCAAAGGCGATCAAAGTGCAACAAAAGTGTTAAGTGCGATTGTTTAGAGACTTGTATAGTGAAATACAGTGTTAAGTGAGTGTTTTGTAATTAACATTGTGTGTTAATTGTGTGAACTGTGTGGTGAATAAAGAACTGTCAAGCGTGAACTGGCATATAACTTCGAGCCCCATCCCGACACGTAACAATATACACTCTGTTTAGTTCCTAAGGTTAGGTTCATTTCCCATACAGATTCGCGCGCATCCGATGTGGATGAATGATGAAAATTATACAGAATAGCGCACTGCTGGCGAAAAAAAAGGTTAAAAAAAGGTTTAATTTACAGGAGCTTTAAAAAAACTGAATGACACACATACACTGAGCTTTTGGTGAAGCTTTTAATTTATTAATTTTAACACTGCTTTGGGCGGGTTGATTGAAACTGAGAGTCAAATTCAGCGAGCCCACAATCTCCGAACTGTAAGAAAAAGTATTTTGATCAGATGCGCTATTACACCGTTTTCTTTGGCATCTCCTCATTTGCAATACAGTGATTGCAATTTGCAAAAATTAGGGATTTTGTATGGGATACATTATACGCAAGGTGCGGCCTCAGAGCCGTGGCCAGCGCGAGTATTAATAGCTCCGTAAGTTATTAGCTAGGAGAAAGAGAAAATTTAATATTAAGCAACTTTCGCAGTGGTCGGTCATAGGATGGGTGGTCAAAAATCTTTCATATCGAGTTCGACGTGCTTCGGAAGGCACGTTAAGCCGTTAGTCCCGGCTGTATCTGCAGTCGTTAGCACTCGCCAATCTGCACTGGGCCCGCGTGATGGGTCATGGCCCAATCTCCCTATTCCATCCATAGGGAAGGCCTGTGCCCCAGCAGTGGGGACATTAAATGGCTGGTGATGATGATTGACCGTCACTACTTTCCTGTCTAAAAAGTATCCTATATGTCAATCAAGTCTCCATAGCTTGAGTATCACAATTTACATTATATCTCAATTTTTTATCGCGTGTAACTGTCAAACTCCTTAGTAATTTGACAATTGAGCGTGATAAAAACGCGTTATGTATCATATCGCGGTGCCCATGCTAGGGAAGCAGGTATATATGTGAGTTATATTTAATCAAAATCTATATGTCTATATGAGAGTTATATTTAATCAAAATCTATATGTCTATTAATGTGAGTTACATTTAATCAAAATCTATAATGTCTATTTATGTGAGTTACATTTAACCAAAATCCATATGTCTATATGTGAGTTACATTTAATCTAAATCTATATGTCTATATGTAAAATTTAATCAAAATCTATATGTCTATATGTGAGTCAGATTTAACCAAAATCTATATGTTTATATGTGAGTTACATTTAATCAAAATCTTTATGTCTATATGTGAGTTACATTAAAACAAACTCCATTCAACATGTTTTTGCATGATTGTTTAAGTACCTAATAAATGTCTTTGCATAGAAACGGTCACATTTTATACTTGTCGACGAATGGCGTCTCGCTCGCTCATGCGAAACATAAAACCGACAACAAATGTCATCAGTCATTGTACCATTGCTTTGTGAAACGTCAAGTTATCACAGTGATAGCTGTCATCACTTGGGATTGGTCTATGCTAAGGGTAGTATTTAAGGGGATGGGGGATGATCGCTTCAGATGAAGCTTGTAAGGCCCTTCTGGCCATAAGCATGATTAAAGGGTGTTTTTTAGTCAGTAAGAGTCTGACATAACCTTACAGCCGGCTGTAGGGTATCCATGAGGATTTCTCACCTTCTCCCCCGCCTGGGAGGAAACAAAAAAAAAATTGGAAGGGGCATACGGCATTAATAAATAAAGTAATAAGAAGATTCAAATTAAACGTTAGCTCGGTCACTAAACTACAGTTTTATTTTCGGGAAATATCATACCTATCCCGCTCGCCCCTTCGACATACTTTTAGTAGGATAATAATGTTTCCGCTCCCCTCAACACCCAGCCGTCGGGTTAAGGTAAATAAGTCGTGCGGTAAAAGGTTGTAAACCGGTCCGGTTTATCACAGGGAGGGATAATGAGGGACGCCGACTTCAGAGGTACAGCTCGCAAAAGGTGAGGTAGTCTTAGATAAAAACAACTCTTAACAGACTCTGTTATTATTCAAGTGGACGTCAGTTTTTTATGGATTTCACGGTTTTCATCTTCGTCAGTTTGTTAGGAGGCCCGCGCTGTTCGTCTTTTACAAAAAATAACCCAAAATTCCGGGATGCGAATATAATAAAAATTAATTACACAATAGGCTAGTTGACTCTTGTCGAATTGTATTAAATAAATGTTTATTTCTTAAAGTATTTGTTACCATCGGCTGCCGTCGACGGGTCGACGACTGCCACCGAAAGGTGGAGACGTCTGCAGTTGCAATGGCGTCAGCTTTTTTTTTTGTTTTTATTTTGTGTTTGTATGGTGTTAGTCGCAGATGACCTTTACAGCGTCACCGGGTTTGGGGACGACGAGATCCTAAGGGGACCTCAACCCGAGAATTGGCGAATGCCTCTAGAGGTATTCCAGGCGGATGCCATCTCCCCGCGGGGGAGTCTCCTCTCCGTCTGGAGCCTTTAGACCACTCGAACCTGAGGGGTTGGCACAAATAGAGGGCGTCTCTGAGACTCAGACCTCGGCTCTAGTTAGGCGTTTTCGTGGGAAGGGGTGACCGCATAATTTTTTTAAGAAGGTCCAATGGGCACCAAAAAGAGAGGTCCAATGGGCACTTTTTGCTTTTGGGTCGAATCTTGAGGGTCCAACGGGTACTAGACCATGCCGTTGGCTGCGTTATAAATAAAGTCTAAGGCGTGACATTAATCCTAATCACAATTATTATACATCATCAATCATCATCAACAGCCTATCATAGTCCAATGCTGGACATAGGCCTCTCCAAATGCACGCCACTCAGATCGATCTTGGGCTACTCGCATCCAGCTCCTGCCAGCCACCTTGCGCAAATCGTCACTCCATCGTGCCTGAGGACGTCCTACACTACGTTTGCCTAGACGCGGTCTCCACTCCAGAACTCGTCTACCCCAACGATTATCAGTTCTTCGGCAAATATGGCCAGCCGACTGCCACTTCAACTTGCTAATCCGGTGGGCTATGTCGATAACTCTGGTTCTCTGTCGGATTACCTCATTTCTGATGCGATCTTTCAGAGAAACGCCGAGCATAGCCCTTTCCGTAGCGCGTTGAGCGACTTTGAACCTGTGGATCAGTCGTGCCGTCAGTGTCCACGTCTCGGCTCCGTATGTTATCACAGGTAGGACGCACTGATTGAAGACTTTCGTCTTTAGGCACTGTAGGATCGACGATGTCAGGACTTGACGTAGCTTCCCAAACGCTGCCCAACCTAGCTGAACTCTTCTATTCACCTCGTCCTCAAAGTTGTTTCTACCTAACTGCAATGTCTGCCCTTATTATTATACGTACTTTAATTATAAATAACAACTATCTTAATTTGTAATGTGTTTATTTTTAAATCTTACTAAAATGCAAATGGCATAGTTATTGATATTGTTAATCATTATCGATTCTCCATGGACCCTTTGTTCTACTGTCCGCGATGGCATATCGGCTCAAATGAGTTACTGCTCACTGCATATTACGTTGCGTTATGGGAGCCATTAAGATTTACATTGAACATTAAACAGAGATTTATTCATCAGCCTATTAATGTCCCCACTGCTGGGGCACAGGCCTTCCCTATGGATGGAATAGGGAGATTGGGCCATGACCCACCACGCGGGCCCAGTGTGGATTGGTGGGTGCTAACGCAGCTGTAGATGCAGCCGGGACCAACGGTTTAACGTGCCTTCCGAAGTACGGAGTAGCTCGAGATATTAATTTTTGGTCATCCATCCAATGACCGACCACTGCGAAAGTTGCTTAAGTTCAACGATCGCAGCCGAACGCGCTAACCATTTGCGCCATCGAGCTTCTCTGATATTAAATCGAAAGTGGAGTCCACGTGTAAAGAAAGCTTATGCAGTTAAAAATATGCCTTACAATGACCTGAATCCAATCCTCTACTTCTAAGACCTGGAACTTTACTCAACGGCAGAAACACAATAACCGTGAAAGAGAGTTAATTTACTGTTTTATAGATAGGTCCGACAAATGACACCACCCCACCTGATGTTAAGTGAAGGTGAAGTCCAGACGCGAAGATAGCTGATACAGCAGTTCTACCTGCCACACCAGCCATCCTCACCCTGCCGGCCTGCATGTTGCTTCTTCACGCCTCTTTTAAAGGATCCCAGGTTGTAAGAGGGAGGGAACACGTATGTACTTACTTCTCCTTTCTTGTGCTCTAATTCAAGCGGGAAGTCTACTCTTTTAAAACTTTCATTTTTTAAGTTCCCTTAAGCTTTAAAATTTCGTACTGGACATCATCCATCCAGGAAATATGGTTTCCTGATGAAAAAAATAGATTCACTTAATTGTGAAATTTGTGGTACAGTCGATGACGTCTAGCACATGCTTGTTGAATGTAGAGTGTACTAAATCTATCTATATATATAAAACTCAAAGGTGACTGACTGACATAGTGATCTATCAACGTACAGCCCAAACCACTGGACGGATCGGGCTGAAATTTGGCATGCAGGTAGATGTTATGACGTAGGCATCCGCTAAGAAAGGATTTTGATCAATTCTACCCCCGAGGGGATAAAATAGGGATTGAAAGTTTGTATGAAACTTTGTCAATTTTAAACCGATGGAGCTGAGACTTTGCATGCAGGTATAAGAAGAATCATAGATGAATGTCATTGTGTATAATACAAGCCTGAGAACAAAAACTGCAGTCTACACTTCAGCTCTACACCGAAGCCAAGCGAGGGTGGGCCGTTAGTATAACCATAAGACAACATCATTATTGCAAAAACATAAATATATTTTGCAACAATGAATCGTTGTAGTTTTATATAAATTTGTAATTTATTATGTGAGCATATGATGGGGCTGGCATATTCTTCATGTCAGGTAAATCCCTCTTAATAAATACGTTTGAAAAAAAAGTTCTCTTGTAAACAATAAAGAGCCCCAAAGTGGAGAAAGGCTTTTCTGAAAACGTATGTTGATAACTATTGTCTATGGCTTAGGGACATAATTAAAAAGAAGAAAAGAAGAACTATATTAATACTAGCTGACTCGGCGAACTTCGTACCGCCCAAAAGTAATAATTTGCAATAAATTAAAATTGCGACTATAATTTGAGATTTAAACTATCCTATCTCTCAAGTTGGATCGAACTGCACATGGTGTGCGAATTTTATTATAATCGGAAAAAGCACTGAAGGTTTAGGAGTCCATTGAGGACAAACATTGTGACACGAGATTTATATATATTAAGAAGATATCCTAAAGGAAAAAAATAAACATATCATTTTGCGGCCGGTTATTCTTTTTTGATAAAGTCGCAGGCACCAATTTTTTTTCGTATTTCATTTCTTAGTACACGTAATAAAATATGCGTGTCTCATACAAATTCGTTTAGTACGAATACTAAATATAAAATTTATTGTAACAATGAACCTTAAACTAAAAACCTTAAAAATATAATATAATTAAAATATATTACTAAAAGGAGTCCCTTTAGGCAAGGTTCCGAAGATACTGGCAGCGTTCCCCCTTTGTATAGCTAGACTAATTCGTTGTCCGAGGTAGCTGCCAGCTCTTCGGTCTCCAGTGATGTCGACTAACCTTTTTGATATTTCCTTAAAAAACCTCATAGCGCTAGGACCCCACGGACCAAGGGTCTCGACACCGAATGGGACAATATATTAATATTATACTATATCCTAAATAATGTAATGGAAGGTGACTTCAGAAGTAAGTCTGAAGTCATTTTTCAACTTGACGACTCTGTATAATATCAATACAGGGAGAAAAAAGCAGCCCTTGCTGAGTTTCTTGCCGGTTCTTCTCAGTACAAGGTCTCCCGCCGTAGTTTTGCGAACCGATGGCGTAGCTTCTTGACCTTCACAAGTGCTTGTAACAGCCAAGACTGAATGAATGACTTTTCATTTCATTTCAGTAGTTTTTTTGTGATTCAGTACCAAATATCTCTCCACCATATCCAACAATAATAGCCTAAAATAACTATGTTCCATGTGTATAAACATAAATCTAAAAATAAGGATTTCAGGTTAATGTTTCTGGTTAATATAGAATTCTGAGGCTCTGCATTGTTGGCTTATTAAATACAGAGTGGAGTGGGCCTACATTAAGGGGTTGACTGTCGGTAACCACATTGTTTACGATGCGACCGCGAGCTTGGGGTTTTTCTCGCCGGGCGACGAAAATTAAGGTCGTTCAGAGGTTTTGTTTAGGTTAATATTATGACATTTTATTTGAAAATTCATCGTTCAAACATGACACAGAAGCACAGTTTACTAAAAAGATAATATTTACTAATCTAAAGAAAATATAACTAGAAAAAATTCCACGCGGACCAGGCAGCAGACGGGACTCGAACCCGCACCCTTCGCAATCCGGGCGAATGCACTGACCAATTATGCTACCGCGGCCCTCACGGACCGCGTCGAAATTCTTTCTAGCTATTCTTAAGCTGCAAGGCAGCGCCATCTCTTCGCATTATAGGTAAACCCACAATGTCAAATGAATACTTTTACAAGTATTAAACATTTGAAAGAAGAAATAGCAATTATAGTTATAATTGGTCAGTGCATTCGCCCGGATTGCGAAGGGTGCGGGTTCGAGTCCCGTCTGCTGCCTGGTCCGCGTGGAATTTTTTCTAGTTATATTTTCTTTAGATTTAAACATCAAGCAGTTACATGATTTAAAAATAATAAAAATTATAAATATTTACTAATGTCAAGCTGTATGGTTAGTCATGTTTTATGAATTCATAATTTAAGTAGCATAGAAGCAATTTCAGTTAAGATCCACCACACGGGCCCAGTGCGGATTGGCGGGTGCTAACGACTGCTGATGCAGCCCGACCAACGGCTTAACGTATCTTCCGAAGCACGGAGGAACTCGAGATAGAAGATTTTGGTCACACATGCAATGACCGACCACTGCGAAAATTGCTTAACTTCAACGATCGCAGCCGAACGCGCTAAACACCCACACCATAGAGCGATTTTGGGCAGTTCAAGTACACATTTGCAGTGCACATTTCAATGTACGTTTTACTATTTTTTATTTTTTTTCATGGTTGAAAAAAAAAATAAAAAAAAATAGTTTCATTTTTATTTTTTTTCATGATTGAAAAAAAAATAGTAAAAACATACATTGAAATGTGCACTGCAAATGTGTACTTGAACTGCCCAAAACCTCTCTATTGGATTTTTCATACCTGCACAATTTATAACTTGAAAACGGTAAGTAATACAAAAAAATTGTTTATACAAAAGTTGTTCGTAATTATGTACGAAACAACTTTGCCATTTAAAGTTTTCCATTAAAATGATATTTTCAGCGTGAAAAAGTGAAAAAACACTTTTTTGAGACTTTAGCGCCACCTACAATGCGCATTTTTTGTTGTACGAGATTGCAACAATGACATAAATTGTAGCACTCAACGCCCTCTACAATTATGGTCGAAACAAAAGTTTCTAAAATGTATACAAAACAAGAAAAATGCGTTTCAAAAAAGTTTTGACGGTTATTTAAAGTTTTTCAAAAAACGCCTACGAGTTGAACATGCCCATCGCCAAGGTGGCTTACTGACGTCATTTGGCAACAGAAAAAACAAGACTTACCCTTTAGGTTTTTTTTTCACTCAAACGATATTTTTTTCGACAGATTGACTGTACTAATGCTTCTTCACGCCTCTCTTAAAGGACCCCAGATTATAGGAAGGAGGGAACACGTGCGCGGGCAAAGAAAGTTTACTTTCGATTCCACTTTCGAATAGTACGACAAAGAAATAAGTCGCCAAATTTCTTTGTTCGTGAAGGAATAGTGGCCACAGTAAGTCGGTGGCAACGTAGGCCAGCGCGCGTGGTCCTCTGAAGAAAAGGTGACGGAGGGATAAGCGAGAATAGCTCCTCAGAACACTCGCCGTGGTATATTCGGTAGAATGCGCTTAATGATGCCACATCACGGCGTAATTGTAGAGACTCGAGTTTCTCTCTCACTCCCATTCTAGATTGAGAGTGTTATGACTTTATTAAAGCACTTAACCCAAATATCCACGTTTCTTTCGTCCCCGCAAGAAGGGTACATTAGGGTGGCTTAATTGGCAACACCGCGCTCATTTGTCACAAGCCCTTGACGTTCCCGCTCCAGTTGTTTGCGTACGTACGAGTATACACGCCGCACTGCTTCCTAACACTATAACAGATAATGCGGTCTAATAAGTCTATGCTCATGAGGAATTTGGTACAATTCATCATGAAGGATCAGCGTTAGGTATAGTGTTGAGTAGGACTTACAAGAGGCGGTACACTAGTATACTCTATGAGGCGGTACATTTGTCCCGGACATGACGCCAAATTGTAAGAGCGGCTCAAAATTTCAAAATGTACTACTTCACATTAAATGTCGCGATAGTTGCGTCTCGTTACTCACTCACTCTTCGTAAGTCTGAGAGAGAGAGCGAGGCATGACATTTCATTTTATTCCTCTACGCACTATCCATCTGTATCTCTATCTGTTTTTCGTGTATAGCGCTGTCCTGCATGCTGGATCCAGCAATATTGATAGTGCGTAGAGGAGGTGCTACTCGTGCACACAAACGTAATGTCGAGCTTCTGTACGCCTCGATGTCACATTTGTACTCGTCACTTCAAATGTATTGCCGAGCTTCAGTACGCCTCGCCTCATTTGAAGTGGGACATTGTACTGGTTCAGTACAAAAAAGAGGCTACTCTTACAAACTCTTTTTCAAGTCGTGTCCTACCCAACACTAGTTAGGTATAATGTAGGACAAAGTTACACACATAGCACCAATGGCGGTGGAGTTAGCGATTATTTGTGATATTCAGTTACATCTAAATAACGATTTTTGGAAAATAGTTCAATATTTTTTTTTACTTTAGTAAGCGTTAGGTCAGTTTTACCAACTTGGATATAAGGAAACTGTATGAAACTAACTTTATTAGTATAGTTTCCAACTTCAGTAATTTTTGAACAATCTGTCGATGACTTTGGGGGTCGTATTCTATTAGTTATTCATTTTCCACAGAATCCATATATACACAGTCAGGTCATTACTATTGTCACACAGTAATAACTTTTCTTTTAGAATGCTGGCCACAAAAAAGTTTATTGAATTCGAATTTCCAATTGTTCATGAAAATAAAAATGTATACTTTTTAGAATTTTACTCATTTTTAAATATGGAGTGGACGCTTAAAGAAGGCCGTGTTGCAGTTATTGCGTTGCATCGTTGCGGTAACGCGCCAATTAAAATTCTTGAGATACTGAACATTTTGAATATAACCAAAAGATTCGTTTATCGTACCATCAAACGATAAATGAAGACTCTTGTGTAGATGACAGGTCAAGAAGTGGTCGCCCTTGGTCTGTTAGGACTCCAGCAGTGATAAAAGCTGTGAAATCCCAAACGTAATCAGAAACTGTTGGCCCTTCAGATGGGGTTAAGCAGAACCACGGAACCACAAACAAAATGATAAGGTGTACGCACACAGTAGTGAAGGAGCGAGCAACCGTATTCCGCGTGTCCAACGAGGTCATTTTCCATCCTCGCTCATGGTATGGTTGGGAGTTTCTTATTGGGGCTTAACAGAGGTACATTTTTGTGAGAAAGGTGTAAAAACGAATGCAGTTATGTATCAAAATACAGTCCTGACGAACCTTGTGGAACATGTTTCTCATACCATGTTCAATAACAGGCACTGGGTATTCCAACAAGATTCGGTGCCAGCTCATAGAGCGAAGAGCACAGAAGACTGAGAAAATCTGAGAGAAATTGACTTCATCCAGCACGAAGACTGGCCCTCCTCCAGTCCAGATTTGAGTCCATTAGATTACAAGATATGGCAACACTTGGAGGAAAAGGCGTGCTCAAAGCCTCATCTCAATTTGGAGTCACTCAAGATATCCTTGATTAAGGCAGCTGCCGATATTGACATGGACCTCGTTCGTGCTGCGATAGACGACTGGCCGCGCAGATTGAAGGCCTGTATTCAAAATCACGGAGGTCATTTTAAATAAACTTTATTGTCATAAGAATCTATGTTTTGTTAAGTTCATTTTGGTATATAAATGGTTACATAATGAATAAACTTTTTTCACTTATTTTATATTTAACAAGTGACAGAATTTATGACCTGACTAGGTACTGAATCAAAACAAATAATTTCACCAGAATTTATTATGGATATCTCAGCTTTGATTACATAACCGTTACTTACATCGCTGTCCTCGAAAAAACTTATTCCCATCTTTTTGTGAACTTTGAACATGTTTTTGCTTTTCGAGGAGCACCTTGGATCTGATTGCCAGAATTAAGGGTTGTCAGGCGCACTGACGAGTTCAGATATAATTGGCACGCACTCGCGTCACCGTGTCGTGACACGCACGTGACTGCCAGTCGTCATGTCAAATGTACTTGACACGTTTCTCCCAAGGGCTCTGAAACACACATTTCGCACGGCAACATTCCCCTTCACATGAAAACATTTGATGTTCAGAAAATAAGAATAGAACTAGCAAACCAGTGAACCAAACGTTCACCAAAACCTGATTTAAAAAAAAATGTATTTAATTAATTGAGAACTTCGGAGATTTTGTGTGGTTTCGTTTGAAATTCGTGATTTCTCGAAAACCGGAAGTGCTACGTTACTCAAATCCGGTTTGTAGTCTTATCAGACTATTCTTAACTTATAACTTAAATATTCTCTTCATCTATCTCTTACGGTTTGGCCGCTGAAACAGCACCACAGACAGACGGACTTGTCTAATAGATAAGAGATGGGTCTTGAAGAATTTTCTTTTCTTAATTCAAACAACTTTTGTTATTTCAAACAGAAAGTTATGCAATAGTTTCTGTAAATTTTCGTAGCTAACAAAGCTTCGTGGAAGTGCTTCAATTATTTTTTCTAATTAAAACATCTCTCCAACCTTTCCTTTTTTTATTTCCATCAAAGGTAAGTTTTCTGTTTGACCCTTAAAGCGTTGCGGAAGAGCTTGTTAATTGAATTTGTAATTTCGTTAAACGAAAAGCTGGCAAGAGCGAACCTGATAAGCATACCGAAGGTTCCAAAGAAATCTGTCTGTTGTTAGTTCATCCAACATCTTCCAGGCTTTTGTTCATGTTTTGCAAAATGTAAAAAAAATCCTTTAAAATATGTATATAACTTCACGCTTTTGAAGCAAGACTAAGTACATATCTTAGCTTCTTTCTTAGCTCAAATCATTGTCTTGGTATTAACATAGCTACCACGATATTTGTGAAATTATTAACTATTGTAAAGCACTGAAGTAGGATAAGATGGATGGAAGGACAAACTACTTTGTAGTTAAAAAAAATATTTTCCGTTAGTCGTAAATAAAAAATCATCATCATCATCATCGTCGGTCTATTAATGTCCCCACTGCTGGGGCACAGGCCTTCCCTATGGATGGAATAGGGAGATTGGGCCATGGCCCACCACGCGGGCCCATTGCGGATTGGTGGGTGCTAACGACTATAGATGCAGCCGGGACCAACGGCTTAACGTGCCTTCCGAAGCACGGAGAAACTCAAGATAGTAAATTTTTGGTCACCCATCCAATGACCGACCACTGCAAAAGTTGCTTGACTTCAATGACCGCAGCCGAACGCGCTAACCACTTGCGTCGTCGAGCTCCTCATGCAAAAAATGCACATTGGGAATGTTTACTTTCAAAACATCACTAAGGCGATTTCTTTCGCCAATTTTGTCGATCTGCTGTCACATTTTTGACTGACCTAGTAAATGTAGATCTTTTTCATAACCTTTGAGGAAATAGAGTCATTAACTATTCCTTTTTTATTAACGGAACCCTAGAGTGACGAGTTAGAATTTTCATTATTTGATGATTCAATTACCTAATGTCGAGATTAGATCTATAATCTTAGGCCATTTTTAATCTGCAGATTACTCTTCAGGTAAATAACTCTTTTTTAAATCATCATCATATTTTATTGTATGCGTTGATATTTTACAAAGGCATATGACACGATTCTTTAAACCTAAACTTAAATTTGACAACAGCGTATCCTTGTCATTCTCTATACGGAATGAAAAGGAGAGATTTATGTTAAATTTAGTTTTAAGTTTAGAGAATCACGCCAGAATCGACACCATAGTGTACTTAAAACTCTGCTATTACATAAGGACTAGCAAACCAGTGAACCAAATGTTCACCAAAACCTGATTAAAAAAACAAATGTATTTAATTAATTGAGAACTTCGAAGATTTTGTGTGGTTTCGTTTGAAATTCGTGATTTCTCGAAAACCGGAAGTGCTACGTTACCCAAATCCGGTTTGTAGTCTTATCAGACTATTCTTAACTTATAACTTAAATATTCTCTTTATCTATCTCTTACGGTTTGGCCGCTGAAACAGCACGACAGACGGACGGACTTGTCTAATAGATAAGAGATTAGTTCCAGTGTCGTTATTTGAAAAATTGAGCTCATTATAAAAGCTTCAGGCATCGGTGTTTCAATGGTAGACAGCTCGCCTCCTACGATCATTCATAACCAAAATCATTTATTCAGTTTAGGCTGTTACAAGCACACGTGAATGTCTAGAAGCTACCATCTGAGTATTGTACAAGAAGAAGAACCGACAAGAAACTCAGCAAGGGCTGTTTATTTTCCACCTGTTTTATTATTTACTAGTGGCCCGCCCTCGCTTCGCTTCGGTGTAGAGCTGTAGTGTAAACTATAGTTTTTGTTCTCAGGCTTGTGCTATAAAGAATGATTTTATTTATATAATTAGTGTTATTGTGAGTCAACCATAAAAGATAGACATATACTGTTGCGGGATATTTTTTAGACAATTTTATGTAGAATATTTCCCTCATACATGATATCTATGTAACTTTAACCATTAAGGCTGCACCCGCGACGGAAGCTTAAAAATGGAGTAACTTCTCCCGTTTTCCCAACATTTCCCTTCACTACTCTGCTGCTATTGATTGTAGCGTGATGAAAAGTATACTATAACCTACCCAGGAGTATGAAGAATAATTGTACCAAGTTTCGTTAAAATCCGTTGAGTAGTTTTTGTTTCTATAAGGAACATACACACAGACAGACAGACAGACAAAAATTTTACTGATTGCATTTTTGGCATCAGTATCGATCACTAATCACCCCCTGATAGTTATTTTAAAAATATATTTCTTGTACAGAATTGACATCTCTACAGATTTATTACAAGTATAGATGGAGTCGTCAAGTTGACAAATGACTTCAGAGATGATTCATGAAGTCACCTTTCATTAGTTCTTGTGAAATATACGTTAATTGTTCACCTGCATTGTGAAAGCTGTGTCATACAGTATAAATGTAAATAGTTTTATTTATATTAGGTGTAACTAGACATTACTTCAATGTCAAAATCCCAGCTAAGGAATTATTTTTTATTAATGATTTTATAGTTTCATTTGCATCGTGATTGTTTAAATATCACATGGCTAAGCAACTGGCTTTATATATTAGCACTCTGTAACGGTGTGGCGTAGAATCTGTGCGGAAAGAGAATGGGCGTGGCGAAAAACGGAACTAACATTAAGATTTTTATTTGGCAATCAAACCCAGCAATCTGTAAAACATCAAAGTTTTGTATTGATACGTGTTTGTTTGTTGTTGTGATTTCTTGCGGTTTTTTGTGTTTAATCATGTCTAAAAGGGGTAAAACCTTACAAATACGGTAGAAAAGCACTACAGCGCCCTCCAATCTAAATACCATTCTCTTTCCGCACAGACTCTAACCGCAACCGTTCTCCTTATTTATTCCCTTCATATTCGATCTTTTTGACCACTACTAAATAACTTTAAAATATTCGTTTATGGTTTCTGTTAACTTTGAAATTCAATTCCGTCAAGACTGTCAAAAAAATATTATTGTCAGTCCAGTAGCAAACACCGTAAAGGTAGATCCATTGTTGCCAGGTTTCCAGATTTTACAGGAGATCTCCTGTTTTTCTGAAATTTCTCCTGTTCTACTGTTTTTCTACATTAATCTCCTGTTTTTTTAGAATACGATTTTCTTTTTTAAATTGCATGTTGAGTTGCATTTTTCGTCATTAATAATGTAGATAACCTTAATAATTATAAAATAAATGTAATTGTCTAAAGAAAAAAAAATAGCTTTGAGGGGCGGCAGAAGCCACAGAAACACATTCGTCACTGGTCTTTATCTTGATTTGATTTACCAATTCTAGGGGGAAGGGGGGTGCAAGCCGGAATAAGTACACCTCTGCATCTACTGTTTTTCTTGTAGCTGTTTCCATACATCTACTGTTTTTTTCTATAACGCCTCCCGATTTTTGAAAATCGGACCTGGCAACACTGGGTAGATCCATCGGGTCCGGCTATTACGTACCCATTCCTCGACGCCCCTGGCCGGGACGCGCCCGCAGTGAAAAACTGCACTGTGGGTGCGCCCCGGCCGGGGGCGTCGCGGAATGGGTACGTTACGCGGTCTCGGTAAAAAGAATTACAAATTATAAGCCTTAAATGGTTTTTTTTGCAAAACAATAAGTTTTCAAGCCCATATTGGGATTTTTGGGAATTGGGAAAAATAGTTAAAGTTAATTGTTAGCTATTTGTTATTACTATTGAACTCCCTCTACCGACGTTTACCGTCACAACTCAAGACTTTGCAATTGAATGAAACGAATTTATATTTAACTAGCGGCCCGCCCTCGCTTCGCTTCGGTGTAGAGCTGAAGTGTAGCCTGAGAACAAAAACTGTATTTTTGTTCTCAGGCTTGTATTATACACAATGACATTCATCTATGATTCTTATTATATCAGCATGCAAAGTCTCAGCCCGATCGGTTTAAAATTGACAAAATTTCATACAAACTTTCATTCCCTATTTTATCCCCTTGGGAGTAGAATTGATCAAAATCCTTTCTTAGCGGATGTCTACGTCATAACATCTACCTGCATGCCAAATTTCAGCCCGATCCGTCCAGTGGTTTGGGCTGTGCGTTGATAGATCACTATGTCAGTCAGTCAGTCACCTTTGAGTTTTATATATATTTATATATATATATATATATATATATATATATATATGTAACTTTCATGTTCACTTGTCATTATAGTTTTTTTTTTCATGTGTAATGTTAAATATATGGTTCTCTCTATATTTATAAGGGAACAAATATATATATTTATATATTGAAGTTAACGTTTAAATTGTGATCATGGTCAGTTTTGATTCTGCAATTGGATACAGATCCAAAACCGCCGCTATGTATTTATGCTTTTAGTCGATGTGGCAGTTAGGTACCATTGATGCGCTTAAGTGACACTATTGTGTCGACATGTTTGATGAATTTGCAAGTGGCTGTTTCGCTCTTTAATGTTTCCAGTAAGTTGTATGGTTCAATTTTGTATAATCCGCAGTAATTTTGCATATTCAGCTCTGGTGCAGTGGAATATAGGGCAATCTTTTAAGATGTGTGTGATGTCCTGTTTAGTGTGGTTATCACATGGGCAACAATCATCGGGTGTTATTTTATACTGAATATAAATAACACTATTTGTATTTATACTGTATGACACAGCAATCAAAATGCAGGTAAACAATTAATGTATATTTAATAATTATGTAATGAAAAGTGACTTCATGAATCACCTCTGAAGTCATTTTTCAATTTGACGACTCTGTAAATAATAAAACAGGGAGAAAAAAACAGCCCTTGCTGAGTTTCTTGCCGGTTCTTCACAGTACAAGGTCTCCCGCCGTAGATTTACGAACCGATGGCGTAGCTTCTAGACATTCATATGTGCTTGTTACAGCCTAAACTGAATAAATGATTTTGATTATGATTATGATTATATTTGTGCAGATAGGCCTTGTGGTAACCGTGGCCCGAGAGAATTTGTGTGACAGAAAAATAAGGTTTGACAACTGTTCGAAATTCCGTTATTTCGGCAATGGTTTGGAAGAACGTATGTCATTATAGTAATTTATGCGGGAATGTTACCATGTACCTTGTTTTTAGCGAGTTTCCGCTATTTCGCCACATTTCATCACGGAGGCAACAAGGTACATGGTAACAGTAAATAACATTAATAACTATAATATCATCATCATCATCAGCCTATTAATGTCCCCACTGCTGGGGCACAGGCCTTCCCTATGGATGGAATAGGGAGATTGGGCCATGACCCACCACGCGGGCCCAGTGCGGATTGGTGAGTGCTAACGACTGCAGATACAGCCGGGACCAACGGCTTAACGTGCCTTCCGAAGCACGAAGGAGCTCGAGATAGTAATTTTTGGTCACCCATCCAATGACCGACCACTGCAAAAGTTGCTTAAGTTCAACCATCGCAGCCGAACACGCTAACCACTTGCGCCATCGAGCTCCTAATAACTATAATATGTTGAATTAGTTTTCTATTCACGTGTTCTTTTTCATTACCAAATCTTAAGAGTAAAAGGAGTAACATATTAATTTGATTCCCTTTCAGCGTTTGACGTGAAATATGTGTGAGAGTAAATAGCTTAACCCGACCATTAGCGGCCGACAGTTTCCATTATGGAACGATATGTACCTACACTTCCTTTAGTATTCGCTTTAGTATTGGCACAGAATATATACACTACGCGAAAAGAAGCGACACTTAAGCATGTGTGCTCGTAAAATCGGCCGCGGCTATGTGTGGGTGTCTGGAGGTGCGCGGGGGCGTTGCGCGGCGCGCGGGGCGTGGAGAGGGCAGTCGCCGACTGCCTCAACCGAAGGCATGGCAGTAGCGAAATAGTAAAATAATAGCGTTGCACTGCATTGCACGCACAGACTGACTACGCTACGCAATCTTATTATTATTTAGATAATAATAACAATTATAAAACGAATTGAAAAGGGAGAAAATATATAAAAGTTAGCAATTTGTTATAGTACCTACATTAAAAGATTAAAAATTTATTATAAAATCAAACCTATCCTTCATTATTTACCCCAGTATCCTTGAATCAGTTTACATTTAATAACTTACTATGCATAAATATTCATTGGCACAAGTCTAAATTCCAAGTTCAACGCTAGCGCATACACGCTCCTGCTCAAGGTCACTGACGCTGGAGCTCTCACGTACACAGAGTGTCACCGCTGTGGTATTGGCGACCGCACAGTTTTCCAAAGCGCTATTAACGGGCTAATACTTAACGTACAACGTTTAAACGCTGTGTGTAACGTAATTACGCAGCGTTTTACTGCCGCCCGCGTTTATGAGCGAACGTACTACATTAGTAAAGGAGGTACAGAGGGACAGAGGCTGTATAAACCATTTTAATTAGGTTTTGGAGTTTACTCCTTAAGAATCGATTTGCATATATAAGGGGCCCGGTATGAGAAAAATGTGAGGAGTAAAATCTATCGATGAATGACCTCGTTACGTTTTTGGTGCGCATCCTATGTCGCGCAACTTTGACAAGCAAAGATGACGGATTGACATTAATAAATTTTTAAAAATCTGAACTGAATTTAGATATTGTTTCTGATAGAGCAATGGGGACAACGAGGTATGGTACAACCATTGATGCGGTATTTTCAAGATTCGTGAACCACGTATCTACGTCCATGTGTCTTATTTTAGTTACCATAAACCACTTGTCGCTGTAATTAATAATGCAGACAATGTTGATTTAATTAATATTTAAAAAAAATGATAATAGTGTGATAATAATAATTACATAATTTATCAACATTCCTAATGATATATGTATGCACATCTGACATTGACTATTGTGAAAATTAATGTAAAATATTTCGTCGATTAGTTATAATAAATGTATATGAAATAAATAAATATATATGTATTTATATGTGTATATAATTTTCATTAATTTGTTAATTTACCCTTTCATACAGTATCAATCTTTTTGCTTCTGGTTAGACTATCGAACTTAAGGAGTAAACTCCAGTCGTGCGTCGGAGCTGACACCCACAATTTTTTTCATTCCGAGTCGATGCACTCTACACTGCTTAGTTGACCTACTAATTATTATGAACAATATTTTACACTATGTGACAGTGCAATAAAGGCATTCACATCATATTGACGTGTTTTAATAATTATTAGTGATGTGCCGAGTACGGTTTGACTCGAATCGGACTCGATTCTTGCCTTGGATTCGCTTATTCGGATACCAATTTATTTTGATTTGGGTACGCCGGACTCGATTCCGGTACTCGAGTTAGGAAGAATCGATTTTGTACTCGCTGACGGTTGTATTATGCGAGCCGACTGACTCGAATTTTGTATTCGAGTTAGGTTTACTCGGTTGTTCTCGATCTCTGTGTACTTTAGCATTGAAGTGACGCTTTTAATACAAAATTGAACTTGCAAGTTTTTGTTTTGATTTCTTCATTTTGTGTTAGTGAGCTGTTACTGTAAGTGAATTTAATTGTTTCTTAGTAAAACTAGTGTACTGATTTTATTGTAATTAATTTTAATACAGATATTTGTTCCATTCGTTTGTTAAAAACTAATAGAACAGATATGTGAAGTTCTTAAATAGCTTCTAAAAAAATCTCTTTTTGTTGTGTAATAAAACAAGTAGAACTTGATCTCATTACTAGTTCCTAGACGTTCTATATTTTTTTAACGTTTCTAAATATTTGCATTAAAAACGTTTGATTTGTTATGTTATTACGTTCAATCTAATGCTGTTTGAAGTTTACTCCATTTCAATTTTTCCTTTATGTTTAACATCGTTAACCGATTCGTGTTCTGGGATCAAATTTGTAGAATCGAGTCCAGGACTTGAGTTCTGGACTCGAGTCTACATTCGAATACCAAACCTATAACTTGAGTACTGGGCTTGAATCGCAAAATCGAGTCACAATTCGAATACCGTATAAACCAACTTGAGTCGATTCCAGCCCCCAAAAAAGCGACTCGGCACATCACTAATAATTATCTCTCGATGATCGTCCCGTGACGTCATTGACATATTGACAGTCGTTAAGGTTCTAGTAACGGCCCCTACAGAGGCCAAACTTTGCGCAGTGCGTGTGTGTGAATGAGCAACGGTGCACTATGGAAAATGGTAGAACAACGGCATATCAAAAATCGTTTTTACTAATGTCGTTACTGACGCACTTTCTTTTTAATAGTATATGAGTGGAACTAATATCTAATGAAATAATTTTGGTAGAAATAAATTTGGAATATATTTTTTTTAATACGACAAAGTGTCAATTTGAAAAATATCTATTTCAGGTCCGTTCACTTCATTATTTTAAAATTGATTTCTTTCAAATTTTTTTGCGAATAGATATAAAGTGTTATACATTTCTAAAAAGCCCTTTGTATGTAAATTTTAAAACAATTATAATATTGTAGGCTTTATAATAAATTTTTAATGAAAAAAAATATTTACTACTAGTGGCGAAAAATTAAGTTTTCCATCTTCATCGAGAGTTTTGTCAGTTACTGACGTCTCCCGACGCTTTACATTTGATGTTGTTCTGCAGTGTATTCATAAATATAATATATCAAAATCAGCTGCGGATACGTGTGGATTTTGAAGTTATCGCGAAAATTATGATACAAGTCAGGAAACGGAAAACCTCTATCTATTGTGGTTGAATATTTTATTGATGAGTTTGCGTTATATAGTTCGGTGGCGTGTTGTGTCGCCGCCAATAGAAACCACAAAATAGACAGTACCCTAAGCATGAACCTATATCAAATTCAACTGTCAATGTCATTGTCATTTTTTTACGGAAACTTGAACAGCAGCGCCAAAACAGGCGTAACGAGAACTAAAAATCAGTACACATTTGACGATGACATTTCGCAATCACAAACTATTCGAATTCGATATTGCTTCGTGCTAAGGGTACAGAATGCAATCTTATGTATAAACTTAAGTTTTCATATTTCGCGCTAGAATTGTTAACTTTGGCTTCGTGTAGTAGTGGCTCGCGTATGTAAGATTTAGTTTTTTGATTTATTGTTGAGAATGAAACAGGATGAATGGAAATACATAAACCATTTTTAATGTCATTATGATATTAGGGGAAAATAAAAAACCGACCATTTACAGTTTGATCAAACAACTGCCAATTGAACAGTTATAATACCTATATATATATATTTATGTTACTCTATTTATACAAAAATGTTCACAGACGCGTGTCTCAAGCGGATGGAATTCGCTGTCGCAGTAGTCCCAAGCGGTCCGAGATATCGCGTCCGTGAGCGGTGTCTATGTGTGCGTTGCCCGAGCGCACATTGTATGTAGATTACCTTCCGTACTAAATATTTTGTATAGAAACATTTCTCTGTGTACGCGATAGCCGTCAGTGCTCATCATACACTAGCAATATTATGACGCTTTGACGCTGCGGCTTCTTGTATATCTACTTAGGAGGACAGCAATGGCGCCGGTGTTATGTTATGTATGAGAGTAGCACAAAATCGGGAGCAGTGGCGTGCATTAGGGGAGACCTATGTCCAGCAGTGGACGAACATGGGTTGTTGATGATGATGATGATGATGATGATGAAGAAGTTTTAGGAAAACTAAACTTTGACAAGTTTCTTTCTTACAACCTGGGATCCTTTAAAAGAGGCGTGAAGAAGCAACATGCAGGCCGGCAGGGTGAGGATGGCTGGTGTGGCAGGTAGAACTGTACCAGCTATCTTCACGTCTGGACTTCACCGTCACTTTACATCAGGTGGGGCGGAGTCATTTGTCGGACCTTACTATAAAAAAAACGACGGGTTGCACTCCGGGAGTGCCGGCAGAAGTAAAAACTTGAATATTAACGTTGTGCATTTTTGATATTTTGGAATGGTTAGAGAATAATTTTGCACGAATTTCTTTAATTATCAGTATAAAAGTACTATCATTTATGTGGTAGAATACAATATTTATTTATTGCGCTATCGTACACAAACATGACAATTTATATTACATTAAAAAGTTTATCTTTCAGAATTTCTCATTTAAGCGCACCTAGCGACATCTATTGTAAAGAAATGCATTTTCTTCGCAATAAAGCTGCCACGTGGACGTCCTAGATAGAGACTTATTATTATTATACGATAAAATAAAATATTACTATGTTTCGTCCAATATATTGAAAGTCAACAACCTTTCCAATTTTATTGTGTGTCATGATGCGATCAGCCCATGTGTTTATTCACTACGAAAAACTCACTCTTACCGGGAACAGGATATGACGTCACCAGTAATACTTCTAAAGTTTGAAGACTACTTCCAAAGACATACAGTGAATAGAAAAAACTATTATTACAGTACAAAAATTATAATTTTCCCAAAAATTTATTAAGGTGTCTTATTTCCAAGAATAAATTTAGTAATATATTTCCAACATATATTTCCAACACTCACACCAATTAGCCTATCCCCAAGCTAAGCACTATAAGGCTTGTGTTATGGGATACTAGGGTAACGGATAGAATACATATACTGTACATATATAAGTATATTTATATAGAAATACATACTAAAAATCCATGACTGGAGTACAAATGCTCGTATTCATCACACAAACATCTGCCCCCACCGGGATTCGAGCCCGGGACCTCTCGAGTCGGCGACACCATGAAACGCGGCGTACCAACCACTCGGCCAAGGAGGTCGTTCCGTGAGTTAGATTATGAGGATCTAGATTCATGAAAGGGTAGGTATTATTGTAAGTCAACTAACAAGTGCGTCCAAGCAAAGGCAAGTCAACAAGCAAAAAGGGGAAAAGTCGGCGAATTACTGAAACCCCTTCGTTAGCCAGCATCCTCACGTCCTGTATTGCTGGTTTAATAGGTTGCGGTGTTTAAGAGTGTGCGTTAAACCGGCGATGGATGGGTGTTGAGGGTAACTGTCACGTTTAGTGCGAGGGTAATGAGGCATATACGTCACCCACCCAACGGTCATTAGGAAGGCACTGGAGTTTTTGTGATCATGGCCGAGGCTGTACTGCATACGTGAACAGTTGCTGGCTTAAAAACCATTCGGCACGGTTACACAGCGATGTACGAGACTTAATTCTTATTTATTAGACTACAAGGTTCATTTTAGTAAAGCGCTCTAAGTTAATGAAACGAATGAGTCGAGCTAATGTTAGAACAGTAACAGAATTTAATTAAGTTTAATGCTCGAAGGTTAAAGACTATTTTCATGCAAGAAGAATTATTCTTCATTGAAGAACAGCTCGTAATAAATATCAGTAATGATATTATATTGTGATGATATTGTGGGTTACCTATAATGGTCACGCCATAAAACAAAACAAATTCCCGGCGCGGATGTGCGATTATATACAAGAAGAAAACACAAAAACTAGAGGGAAACTGTGGGAAAGGGGGTACCTGTTGGTTTGTTGGGCTGGTTCCTTGACGCCTGTTCTTCCTGTCCTGGAAATGTTCGCCTGTGGCGCGCCACTATTTCTTTTTTACACTAATGTTCGCGGGATGTTCGCGGGCCCCGGGGCGGAAATATGTGTAGGCGAAAAGCGTCTCCGGAGCGCGGTTTTTTCTCGTCGTGGGAGTTTCTTGGTATCTCCTCTCGGCGATCAGAGCACACAAAGACCGTTGCCCTTTTTTCGTCCGTTGGTTCGAATTGCAGCGATGGCAGCGCCGCGGACGAAGTCGACAACAGGTGAGTTTAGAGGAAGGGATAAGGTAAATGTGTTTTCGCAAGCTTACGATAGATGGCGTTAACATATCCACCCCCCCTTAAAGGGTCACCTTTAAAACAATCATAATAAAGGCGAGAATAACAATAATCTAAACACTTACTTGTGTTATAGCGAATTAAGCGGAATTTACTAATTGACTAAAATATATATACTTACATACATTAAACTACATATTATACTTAATCTTAAATTATTATTCTAATTTTAGTGTAAAGTGTAGTTGTGATAAATATGTTATTGAGTTGGTAAAGGACATAAACGAACAACCGGGCGTGTATACGTTCCTCTAGGGGTTCTGACAGTAGCTACGCGCACGATACCATCCTTAGAAGGGTGAATTTTTTCTACTACTGCCAGAGGCCAAGAGAGAGGTGGCGCATTATCTACTATTATGACCACTATCACGCCGAGGGTGATAGGAGCGGAGAGCGTATTCCACTTCTGTCTAACTTGAAGGCTGTGGAGATATTCTACACTCCATCGCTTCCAGAACGACTGTACCAACTTGTCTAATAAAGAATGTCTCTGAAGTAGAGAAACGTTATCTGTAACCTCAGGTGCGGGTAGTGACGGTAAAGGGAAATTATTTAAAAAATGGCTGGGAGTCAAAGCCGTAGGCTCCGAAGGATCCGAGCTTAACACGGTAAGTGGACGCGAATTTAGTAAACATTCTATCTGTGTTAAAACCGTAAGCAATTCCTCATAAGAAAGGAGTTGCTGTCCTATTACCTTATAAAGGTGATTCTTTATCACTTTCACCATGCTCTCCCAACATCCACCAAAATGACTAGCGGAAGGGGGGTTGAACCTCCATTCTATTTGATTCCCCGAAAAGAAATCTTCGAAATATGAGGTTTGATTGCGTAAAAATCGATAAAAATCTCTCAAATATGAATTCGCGCCGACAAAATTCGTACCATTATCAGAGTACATGCATTTCACGGGACCGCGACGAGATAAAAACCTTTTAAAAGCTGCGAGAAAGGTAGGAGTGCTTAGGTCGGTTACCAATTCAATATGAACAGCGCGAGTCGTGAGGCAAGTGAACACGCATATATATGCCTTTTCGGATCGAACACCTCTACGGCGGACTGGCGTATACGAGATGGGGCCGGCGTAGTCACATCCCGAATGCGTGAACGGCTTTATAACGGGACGAACGCGGAAATCGGGCAAATCTGCCATTAATGGAAGGGTAGGTCGCGGTTTGGCGCGGAAGCAAAGATTACATTTGTGTATGCGCTGGCGTACAATGCGGCGGGCGGACATGATCCAATATCTTTGTCTGAGCAAAGACATAAGCAGTTCGGGCCCAGCATGCAGGTATGTACGATGATAATAATCTACGATTAAATGCACTATATGATCGTGTCGCGGTAATATAAATGGATATTTTTGAGCGTACTTAAGGGCAGAATTTGAAAGCCGACCACCTACTCGAATTACATCGTTCTCAATGAACGGGTGAAGTTTATTAAATGCGGGTGAACAAGGTTCAGCACTCTTAAGCTTTGAAATCTCGTCAGCGAAATACACGTGCTGTAACACTTTAATAATTTGAACTTCGGCGAAACTCAAATCGGCCGCCGTAATAGTTGCGGATGCGCGGCGTTGCAACTTTCTCGCGAATCGAAAAATATAAACTGTTATACGGAGGAGTTTGCTCCATGATGATTTGCGAAGAGCAAGAGCGAAAATTACAGACTCCCTAGCGGGGGCGGTAGCGGTATAAACACATAACTTCTGTTCCGGCACTTCGGAGACGGAAGTTAGAAAATCTCCATCGTTGAATGGCCAAAGTGAACAATCGGACAATAGCCACGGTGGACCATGAAACCAGAGGGGATGCTTCACTAGTTTCTGTGGCGTTAGGCCACGCGATAAACAATCGGCGGGGTTTTCGGACCCGGCGACGTGATGGAAATTTTCGGCAGGAATATTTTCGGTCACTTTGACGACACGATTTGCGACGAATGTCTGCCAACGATGGGGTAAACTCTTTATCCAGTAAAGCGCTACCTTAGAATCGGTAAAAGCGAAAATATTTATATTTAATGTGGCGGCATAATTATTTAAGACCGTACGCATTAATTTTGCGAGAAGCACAATCCCACAGAGCTCCAATCTAGCGATAGTATGAGGGGTAGTTGGCGCGACCTTAGACTTCGCGCAGACCAACCGTACTGTGACACCTCTGTTAGTTTCTACGCGTAGGTACACTACACCACCATACGCGCTTTCACTTGCGTCTGAAAATCCTATTAAGGAAATGACGCAATTGCCAGCGACGCCGACGTGACGCGGGATGCGAATATCGTTTAAAGCTAGAAGCTCGGAACGGAACTGTAACCACTGTTTGACATTAAAATAGAATTCATCAGAGTCCCTACACCAATATAGACCAAGTATTTTAGAAGGCGCGTGCTTGTCAAACTCAACGGCGGTGGTGAGCTTGTGAGTATCAGGAATGGTGTCTAGTACAGCATTTGAATTGCTGTTCCATTTTACTAAGTCCCATTGAGCTTCCTTGAACATATCGATCAGCTGTTTACTGGCCGCAATGGCTTGTTCGCTACTGGGGCTTGAGTAGGCCAAGTCGTCCATATACAACGACCGAGAAGCTATATCTCGCGCGAGGGGGTACTTATCCCCATGGTCGCTAATTAACTGACGAACGCAGGGTAATGCGTGAAACGGGCTTGACTTGAGACCAAAACAAACTCGATTAAATTCATAAAGCATCAGAGGCTCTTGCGGATTAAATCGATAAAATATTTTTAGAAAGCGACGATCGCAATCGCGTATTATTATTTGTAAAAACATTTGTCGTCAGTCCGCACTCATAGCTATAGCATGTAGACGAAAATTTAAAATAATTTGAAATAAATCGCCCTGTAGATTAGGGCCACCGTGCAGAATATCGTTGAGCGAAATATTAGTCGACGTTTTACAGCTCGCGTCTAACACGGGTCGCAGCGGTTTGTCATCACGGGCTACGCCGTGGTGCGGAATAATATACGACGGAAGAGTGGGGTCTTCCGCGCGAGCGGGAGATAAATATTGTTTATCAATATACTCATTGATAGCGGCATCATAAGCGGTGCGCAATTTGGGAGACGCTTCTAACTTGCGCTCTAAACACAAAAATCGCTTGCGAGCGATGAACTCGGAATTCCCGAGGGAATAAGCGTCCTCACGAAAAGGTAACGCCACGACGTATCGGCCACTGGTAGGATCCCTTACAGTGGTGGAACAATAAAATTCTTCACATTCAACGTCATCCGGACGTTGAATTTTGGACAGTTTTGTATATTTTAAGATCGTCGGCAAACAATAAACAACTTGAGTACCTAATAACTCGAACCAGATCGTTTATAAATGCTAGAAAAAAGAGAGGTCCCAAATGTGATCCCTGAGGAACTCCTGATAAACCAGAATATAATCAGATTCATATCCACAAGTAACTACTTTTTGATATCTCTCAGAAAGATAAGAATGACACCAGTCTAACAAAGAGCCGTGAACACCTGCCAAGCATAATTTCTTCAGCATTATAGAGTGATTAACCTTATCGAATGCTTTACTTATATCGGTGTACACCGCATCCACCTGTCGACCCTGATCCAGTTCAAAACTTAATTCATTTACATAGCATGTCCGATTTGTAATTGTAGACATCTTTTGACGAAAACCGTGCTGCTGAGGAACGAGGAAGGATCCAAGATGATTTGTAAAATATGGGTACACTAATTTTTCAAACAGTTTAGGAAAACTAGATAATAAGGAAATAGGTCTATAATTACGAACGTCGCTCGTATTTCCTGATTTAGGAATTGGTAAGACATTAGCCCATTTCCAAACTAACGGAAAAACACCAGTAGATAAAGAATTATTAAAAATAATATTTAGCGATATGATAGAGAAGAAGCACAGTTTTTTAGGAATACGGCTGGCACTCCATCCGGACCTGGACCTTTCCTTGGATCAAGATTCTTCATCGCTTTTTCAATGCATTCTACCGACAGGTATATATTAGAAAGGGAATTATTATTGTCATAAGATGTACTGCCAACGTAAGGCATTAGAATAGCAGGATCATTAGCCACGTATACCGATGAGAAGTGTTGTGCAAAGGCATTACAAATTGACTGAGGAGTATCAAACTTCGTATTATCCAAATGCATTACAGAGGGCATCGTAACGGCTTTCTTGCGATTGTTTTTGACATAGCTCCAGAAGGCTTTAATGTTATTCTTGCTAATAGAGTTTTCAATATTATACAAATATCGACGGTAACATTTTTTTATTAGTAAATGGCATCTATATCTTGCCTCTTTGAACTCAAAATCATCTACAGGATTATTATAAAGCTTTAGTCTCTTCCGTAATTTTTCCTTTTCTCTAAGCATTTGAATAAGGTATCGAAAATGATTCGTCTGCCAATGGCAAGTTGAGAAAATGTGGCAACGAAGATTTGTCAACCACAGCGGAAGGTAAATTTTCAGTGATTTTCTCAACAATTAAACAATTTACATTAAAATTTATATTTGCATTAAACCGAGAAGAAAATTTAAAGTTAGCGGAATTATTTACGATATTCTCGGAACCTCCAAAACCTTTGATTAACGTTCGCTTTATTTCGTTAGTTTGTATACCTAAACGCTCGCAACATTGCTTAGTTATAAAATGGCTTTGCGAAGCGGTGTCCAACAGAACACGAACGGTGTGTTTGTTATGAGACAAGTCATAAGAATAAACTTGCGCGGTCGCTAATAATATAGTTGTGTGCGGTGTGCATTGCGTAGTATCAGCGAAACAGTCACGCGGTGTCTTACTGGAGCGATGTAATGAATCACTAGACGTAGCGCATAGCGTTACGTCTGTATTAGTCAACGACGTAGGCTGTGTGCGCGTGAGCGATGCAGCTGTGTCGGCTGACGTCACCGGTGCGCCTGGATTCGTTGTTATGTTGGAAAAATGCAATAGTGTGTGATGTTTCGATTTGCACACACGGCAACACATACTTGAATTACAAGCCGAAACTTTGTGTACTGTACTAAGACAGTTTATACATGCGTTTAAATCTTTAGCCACTTTAAAACGTTCCAAAGGAGATAATTTATTAAAGTTTGAACATTTAAATAAATGTTGATGTGTGAAATTACTACACATGCATTTGGAGGCCGGAGAACCGCGGGCGCTGTTCACAACAGAATTAACAATATATGATTGATAGTTTGGCGGCGAATTATTATTATTCTTAATATTAGAGCGCGAGCGAATATTTCCAATTGTTTGTTTCGAACAGGTGGCGGTGTAGGTGGCTACTGCCGTACGAGTTAATATTTTTGACTGATTTTGCATAAAATTTACTAAATCATTGAATGTAGGTAGTTTGGAAGAATCGGTTTTTTGTTCGAAATTACGTACTGTCTCAGTGTCTAATTTTCTCAACGCCAACTGCAAAACAATAATATCGCTAAGGTCGTTTACCTTGATATTTTGGAGTGCGCGGACTGAATTTACGAAATTTTCAAGAAAGGCATCGTAATTTACAACTGATGCGCTTTGTATGGGTTTAAAATCTAATAAATTGTTTATATGTGAACTGACTAAAGTACGCTTGTCCTCATACTTTTCTACTAGCGTTTGAATAATTAAATCATAATTTTCTGCGCAGGGGGTAATCCCGGCGCAAGCGGTTTGAGCCTTACCCGAAATTTTACCTAACAAATAATAAAGTTTCTCAGCGTCTGAAAGCGATGGGTTTTCGTGAACAGTAGACTTATAACTAGCGAAGAACAGAGGCCACTTGCGTATGTCTCCGTCAAACGACATGAGTTCTAACGGTGGTAAGGAGGGACGCGTTTTACGCGGTGCATCTTCACTCTTCTTCTCGGCAAGCAGATCGCGGCTATGAATGGTCACCAATCTCTTAACCCGGCCGTATAGTCGTTCGAATGCGACAAAGCTTTTGTAATCTACTGCAAAGTTCGGTTTCTCTTTTAGTAAACACCTGTTGTACTCATCTAATAAGTTTTTAAATTCAGAACGTAATGTGTCAATGTTACTACTAGCATCGAGGAAAATTTCCACGCCTTGATTACCGGGTCCTAGTGTATTTGACAAGTCATAAATCTCTTGCATGCATTCAAATAAGGCATTACGCTTAGCTTCCAACATAAGTAATTTTTGATTTTGCGTACTAGGCGAATCCTTTTTCGGGTCCATTATGAATGCAAACAAATGACAAATGCGTAAGTAATTAAATATGTAAGCGTTGTTGTTTTTATTCTATGCACCTTTATAAAATATCCAATCACGGGTACATAAATGTGACAAATATCAAATATGTAGGTACTTTGAAATGTAGGTATACTTATAATGGTTAAGTATTTACTGGAACCTTTAATTAATTATATAAATACATATGGGTGTTATAATAATTTGTATTGTTCTCCTATTAGATGAATAATTTTATTCTAATGGGGCGGTAGATATATATATGAGCGAGCCACGACACCGTGCTTTCGTTTTATGAGAACGAAAATGCGCTGCGGGCTTATAATACGAAAAATAAGCGAAAATATATATAATATGTACAATATTGGAGCGGATAAATACTCTTACTGGGTAAATACCAGTAAGGGCGGGTGGATGAATGCGGCTGAAGGACCACTAAATAATGGTCACGCCACAAAACAAAACAAATTCCCGGCGCGGATGTGCGATTATATACAAGAAGAAAACACAAAAACTAGAGGGAAACTGTGGGAAAGGGGGTACCTGTTGGTTTGTTGGGCTGGTTCCTTGACGCCTGTTCTTCCTGTCCTGGAAATGTTCGCCTGTGGCGCGCCACTATTTCTTTTTTACACTAATGTTCGCGGGATGTTCGCGGGCCCCGGGGCGGAAATGTGTAGGCGAAAAGCGTCTCCGGAGCGCGGTTTTTTCTCGTCGTGGGAGTTTCTTGGTGTCTCCTCTCGGCGATCAGAGCACACAAAGACCGTTGCCCTTTTTTCGTCCGTTGGTTCGAATTGCAGCGATGGCAGCGCCGCGGACGAAGTCGACAACAGGTGAGTTTAGAGGAAGGGATAAGGTAAATGTGTTTTCGCAAGCTTACGATAGATGGCGTTAACATATCCACCCCCCCTTAAAGGGTCACCTTTAAAACAATCATAATAAAGGCGAGAATAACAATAATCTAAACACTTACTTGTGTTATAGCGAATTAAGCGGAATTTACTAATTGACTAAAATATATATACTTACATACATTAAACTACATATTATACTTAATCTTAAATTATTATTCTAATTTTAGTGTAAAGTGTAGTTGTGATAAATATGTTATTGAGTTGGTAAAGGACATAAACGAACAACCGGGCGTGTATACGTTCCTCTAGGGGTTCTGACAGTAGCTACGCGCACGATACCATCCTTAGAAGGGTGAATTTTTTCTACTACTGCCAGAGGCCAAGAGAGAGGTGGCGCATTATCTACTATTATGACCACTATCACGCCGAGGGTGATAGGAGCGGAGAGCGTATTCCACTTCTGTCTAACTTGAAGGCTGTGGAGATATTCTACACTCCATCGCTTCCAGAACGACTGTACCAACTTGTCTAATAAAGAATGTCTCTGAAGTAGAGAAACGTTATCTGTAACCTCAGGTGCGGGTAGTGACGGTAAAGGGAAATTATTTAAAAAATGGCTGGGAGTCAAAGCCGTAGGCTCCGAAGGATCCGAGCTTAACACGGTAAGTGGACGCGAATTTAGTAAACATTCTATCTGTGTTAAAACCGTAAGCAATTCCTCATAAGAAAGGAGTTGCTGTCCTATTACCTTATAAAGGTGATTCTTTATCACTTTCACCATGCTCTCCCAACATCCACCAAAATGACTAGCGGAAGGGGGGTTGAACCTCCATTCTATTTGATTCCCCGAAAAGAAATCTTCGAAATATGAGGTTTGATTGCGTAAAAATCGATAAAAATCTCTCAAATATGAATTCGCGCCGACAAAATTCGTACCATTATCAGAGTACATGCATTTCACGGGACCGCGACGAGATAAAAACCTTTTAAAAGCTGCGAGAAAGGTAGGAGTGCTTAGGTCGGTTACCAATTCAATATGAACAGCGCGAGTCGTGAGGCAAGTGAACACGCATATATATGCCTTTTCGGATCGAACACCTCTACGGCGGACTGGCGTATACGAGATGGGGCCGGCGTAGTCACATCCCGAATGCGTGAACGGCTTTATAACGGGACGAACGCGGAAATCGGGCAAATCTGCCATTAATGGAAGGGTAGGTCGCGGTTTGGCGCGGAAGCAAAGATTACATTTGTGTATGCGCTGGCGTACAATGCGGCGGGCGGACATGATCCAATATCTTTGTCTGAGCAAAGACATAAGCAGTTCGGGCCCAGCATGCAGGTATGTACGATGATAATAATCTACGATTAAATGCACTATATGATCGTGTCGCGTTAATATAAATGGATATTTTTGAGCGTACTTAAGGGCAGAATTTGAAAGCCGACCACCTACTCGAATTACATCGTTCTCAATGAACGGGTGAAGTTTATTAAATGCGGGTGAACAAGGTTCAGCACTCTTAAGCTTTGAAATCTCGTCAGCGAAATACACGTGCTGTAACACTTTAATAATTTGAACTTCGGCGAAACTCAAATCGGCCGCCGTAATAGTTGCGGATGCGCGGCGTTGCAACTTTCTCGCGAATCGAAAAATATAAACTGTTATACGGAGGAGTTTGCTCCATGATGATTTGCGAAGAGCAAGAGCGAAAATTACAGACTCCCTAGCGGGGGCGGTAGCGGTATAAACACATAACTTCTGTTCCGGCACTTCGGAGACGGAAGTTAGAAAATCTCCATCGTTGAATGGCCAAAGTGAACAATCGGACAATAGCCACGGTGGACCATGAAACCAGAGGGGATGCTTCACTAGTTTCTGTGGCGGTAGGCCACGCGATAAACAATCGGCGGGGTTTTCGGACCCGGCGACGTGATGGAAATTTTCGGCAGGAATATTTTCGGTCACTTTGACGACACGATTTGCGACGAATGTCTGCCAACGATGGGGTAAACTCTTTATCCAGTAAAGCGCTACCTTAGAATCGGTAAAAGCGAAAATATTTATATTTAATGTGGCGGCATAATTATTTAAGACCGTACGCATTAATTTTGCGAGAAGCACAATCCCACAGAGCTCCAATCTAGCGATAGTATGAGGGGTAGTTGGCGCGACCTTAGACTTCGCGCAGACCAACCGTACTGTGACACCTCTGTTAGTTTCTACGCGTAGGTACACTACACCACCATACGCGCTTTCACTTGCGTCTGAAAATCCTATTAAGGAAATGACGCAATTGCCAGCGACGCCGACGTGACGCGGGATGCGAATATCGTTTAAAGCTAGAAGCTCGGAACGGAACTGTAACCACTGTTTGACCAATTCCGAAGGGGGAGCTTCGTCCCAATCGACTCCTAGTTGCCATAAGCGCTTTATGATAAGTTTCGCGTACAACACAGTCGGTGCGATAAAACCAGTGATATCCCACAACCTCGCCACGGTGGATAAAATTGATCTTTTGGTACAAGTGTTATCGGTGGGGACCGATACATTAAAATAGAATTCATCAGAGTCCCTACACCAATATAGACCAAGTATTTTAGAAGGCGCGTGCTTGTCAAACTCAACGGCGGTGGTGAGCTTGTGAGTATCAGGAATGGTGTCTAGTACAGCATTTGAATTGCTGTTCCATTTTACTAAGTCCCATTGAGCTTCCTTGAACATATCGATCAGCTGTTTACTGGCCGCAATGGCTTGTTCGCTACTGGGGCTTGAGTAGGCCAAGTCGTCCATATACAACGACCGAGAAGCTATATCTCGCGCGAGGGGGTACTTATCCCCATGGTCGCTAATTAACTGACGAACGCAGCGTAATGCGTGAAACGGGCTTGACTTGAGACCAAAACAAACTCGATTAAATTCATAAAGCATCAGAGGCTCTTGCGGATTAAATCGATAAAATATTTTTAGAAAGCGACGATCGCAATCGCGTATTATTATTTGTAAAAACATTTGTCGACAGTCCGCACTCATAGCTATAGCATGTAGACGAAAATTTAAAATAATTTGAAATAAATCGCCCTGTAGATTAGGGCCACCGTGCAGAATATCGTTGAGCGAAATATTAGTCGACGTTTTACAGCTCGCGTCTAACACGGGTCGCAGCGGTTTGTCATCACGGGCTACGCCGTGGTGCGGAATAATATACGACGGAAGAGTGGGGTCTTCCGCGCGAGCGGGAGATAAATATTGTTTATCAATATACTCATTGATAGCGGCATCATAAGCGGTGCGCAATTTGGGAGACGCTTCTAACTTGCGCTCTAAACACAAAAATCGCTTGCGAGCGATGAACTCGGAATTCCCGAGGGAATAAGCGTCCTCACGAAAAGGTAACGCCACGACGTATCGGCCACTGGTAGGATCCCTTACAGTGGTGGAACAATAAAATTCTTCACATTCAACGTCATCCGGACGTTGAATGGACGGCGAAGGTACTTCTTCTAATTCCCAGAACCTTTTTAAAGTCATTTCTATAGATTCGGGAGCGGTGATAGCACAACACGAGGTGAGCGGTGACGACGCGTCGGCGCGGTGGTAAGCGGTGGGTACGGAACCCATAATAATATAAGGCCTATAACGCACTAGCGGCCTGCCGCGATGCGGTATGCCGATGCGGCAGGCCGCAGTATATACGGTCAGCCGTAACGGCACGCCGTATTCCGGCTAACCGTATGGTCTTGGCTCACTGCGGTCTGCCGCAATCGTCAGTGCTTCTAGAAATATTGCACATGATGGACGTTGAGGAAGTTGCGGCAGTCATTTATTTATATCATCGTAGAAAATATCGTCAAAAAAATAAACATAGATTTTGGATACATCCTCTATTGGTGACACGACATGACGGCAAAGAGTTTAATATTTTTATTTCAAACCTAAAGAAATTTGAAGATAAGTTCTTTGGATACACTAGGATGTCAGTAAAATCGTATGAAGAATTATTAACAAAACTATATTTAAATATTCGTGGCCAGGATACACGATTTCGGATGTCTATATCCCCGGAAGAAAAGCTCATTATAACCATCAGGTAAGAAAACAATATATTAAGTTGAATCACATTTATTTAAGGCACATAGAAATAGAATCACATTAACAAAAAATCTACGGTGAATTAAACAATTCAGACATCAACGAAGCGTCGTCTTGGCTAGCAGATTCCTGAGTTGCCTCTTCAGTTGTATCCATTGAGTGCGTGGATGTACCTGGTAGATTTTGACGGTGTTGGTAACCTGTAGTTGCGGGTTCTCTATTATTGAGTCTACTCTCATACCCTCGGTCAGTGTAGTCACTATCAAGTGTTTGATATCCTCTTCCAGCATATTCACTTTCATACATATGGTTTCGATACCCTCGATCAAATTGCGTATTAGGATAACTATAATGAAATGATGGTTGTTGAGCATTTCTAATAGCTCTTATGATTTCACATCTCGCTTCCAATTTATTGGATTCTGGAATTTTTTTGAACTCCCTTAAAAGGGATAACAAAAACAACTTGTCTTCGTCATTTTCCATTTCTTTTTTATACTCCAAGTTTTTGTTCAATACTGATACCAATTGTTGTCCAATAACGTCTTCATTATTACTTTTTTTCTTTTTTTTCTGATTAGCTACATTCTGTGATGTTTCATATGGGCCATCATGGTCTTGGGAAAGATTGTTGGCAATGTCTGACTCTGTCTCATTTACCATAGTAGAGTCCTTTAAGAATAATAAAATATTATAATAGGTATATGGGCTTTTATGTTTGGCACCTGAACCGCTTTTCATGTTTTTCATATTTTTCGTAGCTTTTACAAAACTATCTTTAATATTCCGCCATTTTTTCATAAGTACTTTACCTGTAACAATAACCATTTAAATTCATAATAAATAATTATGTTTTTAGATATTTGGCAACCGGATGTACATTCGCTGAACTACATTACACATTTCGAATTGGTGCGAGTACAATAGCTGAATTTGTTCGTGAAGTATGTTCGGCAATATGGTTACTGTTAAAAGAATCTTGTTTACCGAAGCCATCTCAACAAGGATGGCTAGATACTGCAAAGGGTTTCTTTAAAAGAGCTAATTTTCCGAATTGCATTGGGGCTATAGATGGGAAACACATACGGGTAATAAAGCCGTGCCATAGTGGATCCATGTACTACAATTATAAGCAGTTCTTTTCCATTATACTGATGGCTATATGCGACAGCAACTACAAATTCATAACAATAGATGTCGGTGCTTGTGGCAAATTTGGAGACTCAGCAGTTTATCAACACTCTAACTTTTACAAAAAAATGATAGCAGGAGAACTTGAGATACCAGAATCAACACCCATATCACAAGTAAATACTATTCCAATGCCATATGTTTTAGTAGGCGATGAAGCCTTTCCCTTATCCACGAACTTAATGCGACCTTATGCAAAACCAAAAAATACTAATTTAAACACTACTAAGAGAATATATAATTATCGGCATTGTAGAGCACGGCGATATGTCGAATGTTCGTTTGGAATACTGAGCAATAAGTGGCGTATATTCCATAGACCTTTAAATGTGGATATTAGTTTGGCTACTGATATCATCAAAGCATGTTGCATTTTGCATAACTACGTTCGAGACAGAGACGGTTATAACTATGAAGATACTTTAACATGTTACATGCCGCCTGATGTACCAGAAACTCAGAGAACATATAATCGAATAGGTAATAATATCGCTGAAAGAATTCGTGACTCTTTCGCTCAGTATTTTGAACATGAAGGTAAATTGGAATGGCAAGATAAATATATATAAGTAAATATAATGGCATTAATCCGCAAAATCGCAGGAAATTGGGAATAAAAAGTAGGTATGATGATTGTAACATTGTAACCATGATTAATAAATAACGTAACTTACCGAGTTCTTTCTTTTCTTCCGATGTATCATCTTCCTTTGCATATATATTAATCATTTCCTCCCAACATTTTAACTTTTTATTTCTGTCTGCATAATCAGCGCATTTGCTATCCCATATTGCGGGGCGTTCTTTTATTTCTAAAATGAACTTTTCTGTATCAAAATCCATGACGCGCACGAGTAGTGTCTAGCGCGTGAAACAAGCGACGACGGACTGGCGGGCGGGACGCGGCGTTTGCGACTACCGCGCCGAGTGCGTGGTGGGGATGCGGCGCGCCGCATCATTCAACCGGCGCGGCTCGTCGCAGTTCCGGAACAACCGGAGCGGTTGACGGCTGGCCGCAAATCAGTGCGTCGTTATCGTGCGGTTTCATGTACTAATCAATGTGCGGCCTACCGCAACGGCACGCCGCATGGCGGCCAACCGCTAGTGCGTTATAGGCCTAACCCAACACTGTATTAATCGCGGGGGGCGCCGAGCCGTTGTGGTGGAGTACATCGGCTAATAATAAATGCGGAAACAACGAGGCGCCTATCAAAACATCTATTTTGTCAGGTATCGAAAATGATTCGTCTGCCAATGGCAAGTTGAGAAAATGTGGCAACGAAGATTTGTCAACCACAGCGGAAGGTAAATTTTCAGTGATTTTCTCAACAATTAAACAATTTACATTAAAATTTATATTTGCATTAAACCGAGAAGAAAATTTAAAGTTAGCGGAATTATTTACGATATTCTCGGAACCTCCAAAACCTTTGATTAACGTTCGCTTTATTTCGTTAGTTTGTATACCTAAACGCTCGCAACATTGCTTAGTTATAAAATGGCTTTGCGAAGCGGTGTCCAACAGAACACGAACGGTGTGTTTGTTATGAGACAAGTCATAAGAATAAACTTGCGCGGTCGCTAATAATATAGTTGTGTGCGGTGTGCATTGCGTAGTATCAGCGAAACAGTCACGCGGTGTCTTACTGGAGCGATGTAATGAATCACTAGACGTAGCGCATAGCGTTACGTCTGTATTAGTCAACGACGTAGGCTGTGTGCGCGTGAGCGATGCAGCTGTGTCGGCTGACGTCACCGGTGCGCCTGGATTCGTTGTTATGTTGGAAAAATGCAATAGTGTGTGATGTTTCGATTTGCACACACGGCAACACATACTTGAATTACAAGCCGAAACTTTGTGTACTGTACTAAGACAGTTTATACATGCGTTTAAATCTTTAGCCACTTTAAAACGTTCCAAAGGAGATAATTTATTAAAGTTTGAACATTTAAATAAATGTTGATGTGTGAAATTACTACACATGCATTTGGAGGCCGGAGAACCGCGGGCGCTGTTCACAACAGAATTAACAATATATGATTGATAGTTTGGCGGCGAATTATTATTATTCTTAATATTAGAGCGCGAGCGAATATTTCCAATTGTTTGTTTCGAACAGGTGGCGGTGTAGGTGGCTACTGCCGTACGAGTTAATATTTTTGACTGATTTTGCATAAAATTTACTAAATCATTGAATGTAGGTAGTTTGGAAGAATCGGTTTTTTGTTCGAAATTACGTACTGTCTCAGTGTCTAATTTTCTCAACGCCAACTGCAAAACAATAATATCGCTAAGGTCGTTTACCTTGATATTTTGGAGTGCGCGGACTGAATTTACGAAATTTTCAAGAAAGGCATCGTAATTTACAACTGATGCGCTTTGTATGGGTTTAAAATCTAATAAATTGTTTATATGTGAACTGACTAAAGTACGCTTGTCCTCATACTTTTCTACTAGCGTTTGAATAATTAAATCATAATTTTCTGCGCAGGGGGTAATCCCGGCGCAAGCGGTTTGAGCCTTACCCGAAATTTTACCTAACAAATAATAAAGTTTCTCAGCGTCTGAAAGCGATGGGTTTTCGTGAACAGTAGACTTATAACTAGCGAAGAACAGAGGCCACTTGCGTATGTCTCTGTCAAACGACACGAGTTCTAACGGTGGTAAGGAGGGACGCGTTTTACGCGGTGCATCTTCACTCTTCTTCTCGGCAAGCAGATCGCGGCTATGAATGGTCACCAATCTCTTAACCCGGCCGTATAGTCGTTCGAATGCCACAAAGCTTTTGTAATCTACTGCAAAGTTCGGTTTCTCTTTTAGTAAACACCTGTTGTACTCATCTAATAAGTTTTTAAATTCAGAACGTAATGTGTCAATGTTACTACTAGCATCGAGGAAAATTTCCACGCCTTGATTACCGGGTCCTAGTGTATTTGACAAGTCATAAATCTCTTGCATGCATTCAAATAAGGCATTACGCTTGGCTTCCAACATAAGTAATTTTTGATTTTGCGTACTAGGCGAATCCTTTTTCGGGTCCATTATGAATGCAAACAAATGACAAATGCGTAAGTAATTAAATATGTAAGCGTTGTTGTTTTTATTCTATGCACCTTTATAAAATATCCAATCACGGGTAAATAAATGTGACAAATATCAAATATGTAGGTACTTTGAAATGTAGGTATACTTATAATGGTTAAGTATTTACTGGAACCTTTAATTAATTATATAAATACATATGGGTGTTATAATAATTTGTATTGTTCTCCTATTAGATGAATAATTTTATTCTAATGGGGCGGTAGATATATATATGAGCGAGCCACGACACCGTGCTTTCGTTTTATGAGAACGAAAATGCGCTGCGGGCTTATAATACGAAAAATAAGCGAAAATATATATAATATGTACAATATTGGAGCGGATAAATACTCTTACTGGGTAAATACCAGTAAGGGCGGGTGGATGAATGCGGCTGAAGGACCACTAAATAATGGTCACGCCATAAAACAAAACAAATTCCCGGCGCTGATGTGCGATTATATACAAGAAGAAAACACAAAAACTAGAGGGAAACTGTGGGAAAGGGGGTACCTGTTGGTTTGTTGGGCTGGTTCCTTGACGCCTGTTCTTCCTGTCCTGGAAATGTTCGCCTGTGGCGCGCCACTATTTCTTTTTTACACTAATGTTCGCGGGATGTTCGCGTATACAATAAAGTATTTTCGGATCGAACACCTCTACGGCGGACTGGCGTATACGAGATGGGGCCGGCGTAGTCACATCCCGAATGCGTGAACGGCTTTATAACGGGACGAACGCGGAAATCGGGCAAATCTGCCATTAATGGAAGGGTAGGTCGCGGTTTGGCGCGGAAGCAAAGATTACATTTGTGTATGCGCTGGCGTACAATGCGGCGGGCGGACATGATCCAATATCTTTGTCTGAGCAAAGACATAAGCAGTTAGGGCCCAGCATGCAGGTATGTACGATGATAATAATCTACGATTAAATGCACTATATGATCGTGTCGCGGTAATATAAATGGATATTTTTGAGCGTACTTAAGGGCAGAATTTGAAAGCCGACCACCTACTCGAATTACATCGTTCTCAATGAACGGGTGAAGTTTATTAAATGCGGGTGAACAAGGTTCAGCACTCTTAAGCTTTGAAATCTCGTCAGCGAAATACACGTGCTGTAACACTTTAATAATTTGAACTTCGGCGAAACTCAAATCGGCCGCCGTAATAGTTGCGGATGCGCGGCGTTGCAACTTTCTCGCGAATCGAAAAATATAAACTGTTATACGGAGGAGTTTGCTCCATGATGATTTGCGAAGAGCAAGAGCGAAAATTACAGACTCCCTAGCGGGGGCGGTAGCGGTATAAACACATAACTTCTGTTCCGGCACTTCGGAGACGGAAGTTAGAAAATCTCCATCGTTGAATGGCCAAAGTGAACAATCGGACAATAGCCACGGTGGACCATGAAACCAGAGGGGATGCTTCACTAGTTTCTGTGGCGTTAGGCCACGCGATAAACAATCGGCGGGGTTTTCGGACCCGGCGACGTGATGGAAATTTTCGGCAGGAATATTTTCGGTCACTTTGACGACACGATTTGCGACGAATGTCTGCCAACGATGGGGTAAACTCTTTATCCAGTAAAGCGCTACCTTAGAATCGGTAAAAGCGAAAATATTTATATTTAATGTGGCGGCATAATTATTTAAGACCGTACGCATTAATTTTGCGAGAAGCACAATCCCACAGAGCTCCAATCTAGCGATAGTATGAGGGGTAGTTGGCGCGACCTTAGACTTCGCGCAGACCAACCGTACTGTGACACCTCTGTTAGTTTCTACGCGTAGGTACACTACACCACCATACGCGCTTTCACTTGCGTCTGAAAATCCTATTAAGGAAATGACGCAATTGCCAGCGACGCCGACGTGACGCGGGATGCGAATATCGTTTAAAGCTAGAAGCTCGGAACGGAACTGTAACCACTGTTTGACCAATTCCGAAGGGGGAGCTTCGTCCCAATCGACTCCTAGTTGCCATAAGCGCTTTATGATAAGTTTCGCGTACAACACAGTCGGTGCGATAAAACCAGTGATATCCCACAACCTCGCCACGGTGGATAAAATTGATCTTTTGGTACAAGTGTTATCGGTGGGGACCGATACATTAAAATAGAATTCATCAGAGTCCCTACACCAATATAGACCAAGTATTTTAGAAGGCGCGTGCTTGTCAAACTCAACGGCGGTGGTGAGCTTGTGAGTATCAGGAATGGTGTCTAGTACAGCATTTGAATTGCTGTTCCATTTTACTAAGTCCCATTGAGCTTCCTTGAACATATCGATCAGCTGTTTACTGGCCGCAATGGCTTGTTCGCTACTGGGGCTTGAGTAGGCCAAGTCGTCCATATACAACGACCGAGAAGCTATATCTCGCGCGAGGGGGTACTTATCCCCATGGTCGCTAATTAACTGACGAACGCAGCGTAATGCGTGAAACGGGCTTGACTTGAGACCAAAACAAACTCGATTAAATTCATAAAGCATCAGAGGCTCTTGCGGATTAAATCGATAAAATATTTTTAGAAAGCGACGATCGCAATCGCGTATTATTATTAGTAAAAACATTTGTCGACAGTCCGCACTCATAGCTATAGCATGTAGACGAAAATTTAAAATAATCTGAAATAAATCGCCCTGTAGATTAGGGCCACCGTGCAGAATATCGTTGAGCGAAATATTAGTCGACGTTTTACAGCTCGCGTCTAACACGGGTCGCAGCGGTTTGTCAACACGGGCTACGCCGTGGTGCGGAATAATATACGACGGAAGAGTGGGGTCTTCCGCGCGAGCGGGAGATAAATATTGTTTATCAATATACTCATTGATAGCGGCATCATAAGCGGTGCGCAATTTGGGAGACGCTTCTAACTTGCGCTCTAAACACAAAAGTCGCTTGCGAGCGATGAACTCGGAATTCCCGAGGGAATAAGCGTCCTCACGAAAAGGTAACGCCACGACGTATCGGCCACTGGTAGGATCCCTTACAGTGGTGGAACAATAAAATTCTTCACATTCAACGTCATCCGGACGTTGAATGGACGGCGAAGGTACTTCTTCTAATTCCCAGAACCTTTTTAAAGTCATTTCTATAGATTCGGGAGCGGTGATAGCACAACACGAGGTGAGCGGTGACGACGCGTCGGCGCGGTGGTAAGCGGTGGGTACGGAACCCATAATAATATAACCCAACACTGTATTAATCGCGGGGGGCGCCGAGCCGTTGTGGTGGAGTACATCGGCTAATAATAAATGCGGAAACAACGAGGCGCCTATCAAAACATCTATTTTGTCAGGTATCGAAAATGATTCGTCTGCCAATGGCAAGTTGAGAAAATGTGGCAACGAAGATTTGTCAACCACAGCGGAAGGTAAATTTTCAGTGATTTTCTCAACAATTAAACAATTTACATTAAAATTTATATTTGCATTAAACCGAGAAGAAAATTTAAAGTTAGCGGAATTATTTACGATATTCTCGGAACCTCCAAAACCTTTGATTAACGTTCGCTTTATTTCGTTAGTTTGTATACCTAAACGCTCGCAACATTGCTTTAGTTATAAAATGGCTTTGCGAAGCGGTGTCCAACAGAACACGAACGGTGTGTTTGTTATGAGACAAGTCATAAGAATAAACTTGCGCGGTCGCTAATAATATAGTTGTGTGCGGTGTGCATTGCGTAGTATCAGCGAAACAGTCACGCGGTGTCTTACTGGAGCGATGTAATGAATCACTAGACGTAGCGCATAGCGTTACGTCTGTATTAGTCAACGACGTAGGCTGTGTGCGCGTGAGCGATGCAGCTGTGTCGGCTGACGTCACCGGTGCGCCTGGATTCGTTGTTATGTTGGAAAAATGCAATAGTGTGTGATGTTTCGATTTGCACACACGGCAACACATACTTGAATTACAAGCCGAAACTTTGTGTACTGTACTAAGACAGTTTATACATGCGTTTAAATCTTTAGCCAATTTAAAACGTTCCAAAGGAGATAATTTATTAAAGTTTGAACATTTAAATAAATGTTGATGTGTGAAATTACTACACATGCATTTGGAGGCCGGAGAACCGCGGGCGCTGTTCACAACAGAATTAACAATATATGATTGATAGTTTGGCGGCGAATTATTATTATTCTTAATATTAGAGCGCGAGCGAATATTTCCAATTGTTTGTTTCGAACAGGTGGCGGTGTAGGTGGCTACTGCCGTACGAGTTAATATTTTTGACTGATTTTGCATAAAATTTACTAAATCATTGAATGTAGGTAGTTTGGAAGAATCGGTTTTTTGTTCGAAATTACGTATTGTCTCAGTGTCTAATTTTCTCAACGCCAACTGCAAAACAATAATATCGCTAAGGTCGTTTACCTTGATATTTTGGAGTGCGCGGACTGAATTTACGAAATTTTCAAGAAAGGCATCGTAATTTACAACTGATGCGCTTTGTATGGGTTTAAAATATAATAAATTGTTTATATGTGAACTGACTAAAGTACGCTTGTCCTCATACTTTTCTACTAGCGTTTGAATAATTAAATCATAATTTTCTGCGCAGGGGGTAATCCCGGCGCAAGCGGTTTGAGCCTTACCCGAAATTTTACCTAACAAATAATAAAGTTTCTCAGCGTCTGAAAGCGATGGGTTTTCGTGAACAGTAGACTTATAACTAGCGAAGAACAGAGGCCACTTGCGTATGTCTCCGTCAAACGACACGAGTTCTAACGGTGGTAAGGAGGGACGCGTTTTACGCGGTGCATCTTCACTCTTCTTCTCGGCAAGCAGATCGCGGCTATGAATGGTCACCAATCTCTTAACCCGGCCGTATAGTCGTTCGAATGCGACAAAGCTTTTGTAATCTACTGCAAAGTTCGGTTTCTCTTTTAGTAAACACCTGTTGTACTCATCTAATAAGTTTTTAAATTCAGAACGTAATGTGTCAATGTTACTACTAGCATCGAGGAAAATTTCCACGCCTTGATTACCGGGTCCTAGTGTATTTGACAAGTCATAAATCTCTTGCATGCATTCAAATAAGGCATTACGCTTAGCTTCCAACATAAGTAATTTTTGATTTTGCGTACTAGGCGAATCCTTTTTCGGGTCCATTATGAATGCAAACAAATGACAAATGCGTAAGTAATTAAATATGTAAGCGTTGTTGTTTTTATTCTATGCACCTTTATAAAATATCCAATCACGGGTACATAAATGTGACAAATATCAAATATGTAGGTACTTTGAAATGTAGGTATACTTATAATGGTTAAGTATTTACTGGAACCTTTAATTAATTATATAAATACATATGGGTGTTATAATAATTTGTATTGTTCTCCTATTAGATGAATAATTTTATTCTAATGGGGCGGTAGATATATATATGAGCGAGCCACGACACCGTGCTTTCGTTTTATGAGAACGAAAATGCGCTGCGGGCTTATAATACGAAAAATAAGCGAAAATATATATAATATGTACAATATTGGAGCGGATAAATACTCTTACTGGGTAAATACCAGTAAGGGCGGGTGGATGAATGCGGCTGAAGGACCACTAAATAATGGTCACGCCATAAAACAAAACAAATTCCCGGCGCGGATGTGCGATTATATACAAGAAGGAAACACAAAAACTAGAGGGAAACTGTGGGAAAGGGGGTACCTGTTGGTTTGTTGGGCTGGTTCCTTGACGCCTGTTCTTCCTGTCCTGAAAATGTTCGCCTGTGGCGCGCCACTATTTCTTTTTTACACTAATGTTCGCGGGATGTTCGCGGGCCCCGGGGCGGAAATATGTGTAGGCGAAAAGCGTCTCCGGAGCGCGGTTTTTTCTCGTCGTGGGAGTTTCTTGGTGTCTCCTCTCGGCGATCAGAGCACACAAAGACCGTTGCCCTTTTTTCGTCCGTTGGTTCGAATTGCAGCGATGGCAGCGCCGCGGACGAAGTCGACAACAGGTGAGTTTAGAGGAAGGGATAAGGTAAATGTGTTTTCGCAAGCTTACGATAGATGGCGTTAACATATAATGCGAAGAGATGGCGCTGCCTTGCAGCTTAAGAATGGCTAGAAGAATTTTGATGCGGTCCGTGAGGGCGCGGTAGCATAATTGGTCAGTGCATTCGGCCGGATTGCGAAGGGTGCGGGTTCGAGTCCCGTCTGCTGCCTGGTCCGCGTGGAATTTTTTCTAGTTATATTTTCTTTAGATCAGTAATGATGTTAAAAATACATTCCTAAGAATCTGTTTCTTCATCTTATGTTTTCACCACTCTTGTCATTAAATATAAACACTTTGTAAATGGTTTTATGTAATTTAACATAAAGAATAGTACAAACCTGATTTAAATTGTTTTATTAAAATTGTATTTACCATAAAAGTGTAATATTTTTAACGTACAACTTTTGGATATATATTAACAGTAATTTTATAGGTTTGATGTTTTTGTGTGAGCTCCGCCACAATATATAAGCTAGTCGCGAATAAATAGGTAAGAATTCAGACTCCCAATGTAAAAATGACGCAATCGAGACCCGGCACTTTTCATAGAAAAAATGCTAAACTTGTATACAATTGAATTTGGTCTCAAAATAAAGCCAAAATTATTTGCTACATAAAACTAATTTTGCCTTATTTTTAGTGAATCGTGGAAAGAAGTTATATAATAATTAATATTTTTTGATATGGAAACCCTAAATCTTCAAGGGACAGAATCTTACTTCAAAATATTACTCAAGTGACTGTAAAAACCATTATTCCTTTGCTTTTTCTAAATAAAAAACCAAATGTCAATTTGATTTATTTTATTTATTTTATTTATTTATTCGCATTTCGCATCCGCTCCCGTGAACTGTGATTGTGAATGTTCTCTGCTGTGATTGCCTTTTTATCCGTTATTTCTCTTGACGACCCGGCTACATATAGAGGTTATATTGACAAACCTACGTATTTGACATTGACAGCTAGCTGCTGATGACAAATATTGCCAGACTACGTTACCCAATTATGAAACACAGATAAAAAAATTAAAAAAGTATACAACTTTGGCACAAAATGCCGGGTGTCCTTTGCGCAAGACAGAAATTATGTTATCTCTTAGGTCATCAGAGAATCTTACCCTCATGACTCCTGTACACAGTACAACTTTTTACAGTTCGAGCCATTCAGCTGTGGAATTCTCTCCCAGTGCGAATACGAAGTGCGGAATCGATTCACATTTTTAAGAATCCCGTGAAGTCTCACTATTTGTCTTTGTAATGTTATTTTTTTGTTTTATAATCTCTTTTGTAGTTTCTACCGACTGGACTAGATTTATGTATGTATATGTTTATACGTATATATATATATTTATAAATATAAAATATATGTGTATTTGTTTGTGTATGTATATATATATATATATTAATAAATTACATTGAAATTTACGCCGCCGTCTCTTCCACTTCCTTCTAATCCTCTCCCTCCAAAGGTTGTCTGGAAGAGATCGCTTTTAGCGATAAGGCCGCCCATTGTAACACTTAATATAAATGGCTCTGTATTTATTGTAATGTATTCTGTGGTGTTCAATAAAGTGTTTTGTATGAATTGTTCTGAACCAACTCTCTGCTCGAGCATGGTATACATTATTGTTTATGACGTAGTTTGGCTAAGTACTTACGTGACAGTAGGAGGAGGGTCGGCGTGTACCAAGCATGGTAGCACCACGTCACTGCCCCGACGGACGGTCGCCTCCCATTGACTGTGCGAGATGGCGCGAGGTGCTGACGCCACACTCATAGCTGTAAAGATGTCATAAGATTCAGCGATGGCGAAGATTATTAATTCTTTTGACTACCAGCAATAAGAAGGCACATAAAAAACTTCGGTTTTATTACTTTAACTAGTGGCCCGCCCTCGCTTCGCTTCGGTATTTTATCCCCTTGGGGGTAGAATTGATCAAAATCCTTTCTTAGCGGATGCCTACGTCATAACATCTACCTGCATGCCAAATTTCAGCCCGATCCGTCCAGTGGTTTGGGCTGTGCGTTGATAGATCACTATGTCAGTCAGTCACTTTTGAGTTTTATATATTTAGAACATGGGCTTGATTATAAATAAGAACAGACAGTGCCTTCTCTTTCTCTCCCTTTGAACAATAAGAGAATGTAAAGGCAGATAATATTTGAAGATCACAGACCTGCAAGGGTGCTCCTTTTTGCCAATAAGCGCCCTCTGCCGACACAGAGCGCATCTACTGTATTCTGAATAAGATCACAGATACGCTACGGCGAAGGTAGCAAACATATTTCTTCACCTCTCCTTGAGCTGAGTGCTTTAAGCTACGGCCTTCTTCTACTAGGAGGCCAGCTTTGTACAGAAGATAAGTAACTTACCTTCTACGTTGGCGCTTGTAAGCATGCATCTTCTCTTCTTACTCGTGAATGAGTTACCAGAGTTTTTTACCGGCCCAGAACGATCCACCAGCTGCGAACATTCGTCTACTAAGAGTCTTTAGCCAACATTCTATAGAAGCTTACTTACCTGTTACGTCGATGTTTGCAGGCGTACTTCTTCTTCTCTCGCCCGTGAGTGGGTCGAGCACGGAGCAAGAGTACTGTGCCCGGGAGTCTTCCAGCATCACCGAGCGCACCACCAGCCGCCATCCCTCGTCTACTAGGAGGGTGTTGCCAGCTACAAAGGAAAAAAATCATTATAAACTTCTAATTCTGTAGTGGGTTACTTTTGTTTTGGTGGAAAATGGTGACAGACAAACATCTGGCTTATGTGGCGGTTTAAGGTCATCATGCTGATATGCTTATGATACGAGAAGAATAATTCAAGCAGTACTTAGTCTGACCCATCCCATTTCCTGTACAGCTCTAGCAAACTTATACAATATAAGAACAGGACCGACCAGAACCTTAGGACTTCTAAGACAACTCACACCATTGAAAACATTAAGTGCATCAAGTGCGTATTCATGAGGCATTTCTTCTGTATATTCTATTTACAAATTCATGAAGGACGTAAAGTTCATGAGGTCCGCACTTCAGCAGTGCCGGTCCGCACGCGTTTTGCTTAGATCAAAACAAAAAGGGTAGATACGGCACTAGCCTCACAAAAGTGATCCGCATGAATTGTGGTCCACGACTCTAATCGCTTTAGTCACAACTTGACATGCAAACGCAACTGTATATGTGAACGCCAAAAAGAAATATCGCTAATATTTTGTGTTTATATGATAAAACAATGCCTAAGTGTGTTTTTAAAAAGTGCTCAAATTGCTCAAGAACTAACAATAAAACCCACGGCATCACTTTTCATTCGTAAGTACTATAAAATATATATTTTCATAAAAATTGCTGTTTGTTTTGAATCTTATTCAGTAGTGACGTCGAGAACTGGTCGCGTGATTGGTCGGTAGTGCAGTGACGCGGATCTCGCCGTCTCGTTCGCGCTGCCGTTGAAACTTAACGTGCTGTTATGTTCGGGTCGGTTGTAGCAATATAATTTTAGAATATTAAGTTGTAGAAATATTACTAATCAAAGCGCCATCTATCACCATACGTATCCATCATCTAACAATGTAATTGGTTTTAAAGAAGCACAGAATATATTATAAAAAAAAAAATATGATAGTTGTATTTGAATGATGAGATAGATGGAGTTGTATTTAATAGTGTTAAATGAAATTACACGTATTGATGACGTGATTAGCTATTGTTCAGGAAGCAGTTTCTTGGAGGGAGATGGGCGTAGCCGTATTAACCGGTCCTGTCAATTCCTCGCACCAAATATGGTGATTTGAGAGAAATTTGCTAGGACGCCGTCACGTGATCCTAGGCCACTATAAATAGCTTTGCGCAGACGATTTCACTCTCTTTTGTCTGCGAACCGAACACTTGAACATCTAGTTAATTGCACAGTGACTGGAAAGTATAGTCAGTGCATAATTAATTAAAATATTTTCCCCGGATTAACGGGTAAGTCCAATATAACTAACTGTTTAGGCTGTAGGTCAAGTTAGGTTTTTTTATTGAACTATAGAAAAATGTGTAATTGTTTCTAGGTCCTTTGAAGTGGCTAATTAAAAACAGTATACGATAATCACAATTACTTAATCCTGGTTGGGATTTCTTTGGAAATATATATATAAATATAAATGAGCCTGTGAAGCATTCTTCGAAAGTAGACGGGTTCATGTGATGACAGCACGTCCTGATTCATTCCTGAGGACATTTGAGTCACCTTGATGTTCCCGTGGTCTTAAAGCTAAGTAAAACTTATACCTTCTCAATATTTAACCGGTGCATACTCCGAAGAACAAAATTTCTGTTTAACGTAATAAAGTATTTATATTAGTAAACTATAAAGCCACTATAAGAAGAATTCAAATTTCATTACTTATTGTTTGTTATTTTCCAAAACCAAATGTTTATATAAAATGTTTAAATAAATATTTCTGCATTTACACATGTTCTTGAATGTATGAACATCACTGAAGTTAAAATCTTTGAGGTTGTAAAAGCTGTATATTTATAAAGTTGTCTATAAATAGTATTAATTTTGTTAAGTATGATGAAATAAGATCTGAATATTAACAATATATATCTTGTTCACTGCGGTTCTTGACATTTTTATTTATCTCCCTCAAATAACAGTATTACGGCGCCCTGAATATAGAATCTTTTAATCTTGAGTCTCATGTAAACCCTGAAAAAGTCGGTGGTAACTAAAATTGTTACACGGTAATGCAGTGAAGCGGATCTCGCCGTCCCATTCGCGCTGCCGTGGGATCAGTTTTTGTTTGATGCAAGTATGAGCGTACCGTATCTACCATTTTTGTTTTAATCTAAGGCGTTTTGCCAGCTCGATACTCACAGATGGGGTCAGCCGCAGCACGGCGACGTCCCAGTGCCAAGTGATGACGGGCGAGTGCTCGTTCAGTTCGACAGCCAGCGTCAATATCACGCGCACCTGCCAGTCTTGCCAGCTTAATACTCAGAGGTGGTCAGCGGTGGGTAATCCAGCGTCCTCCCAGTACCAGGTGGCAACAGGCGAGTACTCGCGCAGGCTGGCGGGCGTCTCGCATCTTACCTTGGCGGCGTTGATGTGACACGCTTCTACCAGTGTTGCCAGCTTGATACTCACAGAGGCGGTCAGCGGCAGGCAGCACGGCGTCGTCCCTGTACCAGGCGGCGACGGACGCGTGTTCGCGCAGACTGGCGGGCGCCGCACACGTTAGCAGCGCCGGTCCGCCTGCCTCGGCCGGCGTTGATGTGACACGCTCCTGCCAGTGTTGTCAGCTCGATACTCACAGAGGCGGTCAGCGGCAGGCAGCACGGCGTCGTCCCTGTACCAGGCGGCGACGGACGCGTGCTCGCGCAGACTGGCGGGCGCCGCACACGTTAGCAGCACCGGTCCGCCTGCCTCGGCCGGCGTCGATGTGACACGCACCTGCCAGTCTTGCCATACCACTGCGGACAAAGAGTTAGTTGTCAGAATATGGAAAAGGACAGAAGATGGTGGCATGACTTTCATTTATTTCTTTGAAGAAGCAACATGCAGGCCGGCAGGGTGAGGATGGCTAGTGTAGCAGGTAGAACTGCTGTATCAGCTATCTTCGCGTCTGGACTTCACCTTCACTTAACATCAGGTGGGGTGGAGTCATTTGTCGGACCTAACTATAAAAAAAACTTTAATTAATCATCAGCCTATTAATGTCCTACTGCTGAGGCACAAGCTTTCCCTATGGATGGCATAGGGATATTTGGTTATGATCCACCACACGGGCCCGGTGCGAATTAGTGGATGCAAAAAGCCGCTGTCCCACGATCTGTGTTGTCGCGAGCGAGGCCGCGCCGCCCAAGGTTGCCAAAAAAATATGAAAACTCTAACGTTCGAGATTTAGCAGTCTCTAAGGAAGAGGAGATCCCAGAATTCCTGTGAATAAAGACCAAGTTTACCCTGAGAGTTGCACGGTTGGAGTCCCGTCACAATGTGAATTTTAATTCCTTTGTGGTGAGGGAGCTGAACGAACACTTGGCGACTTTCGATGAAGGAAGATCTTTGTCCGAAAGGTGTTGTGTTCCGTTGGTACCGACGCTGGTTACCTGACACCACTCCGCGTCACACGTCGCCGTCTATACGTGTTAATTAGGTGCTTACTAACATAGTAATTAATTTTATTTAGTAACAATAATGTTTTATGTCTGTATATGTGTGAGACTATAAGTTATTTATCTATGGGCCTACGTAGCCTGTTAATTAAAAAAAAAATGATGTGGTGTCGTGAGACACCAGGTAGGAACGAAGTTCCTTCGGCTAATGTAGAATCGACACAAATTGCAAACTCGCTTGTGTATGCGACTGTCGCGCCTGCGCACGTCTCATTTTTTTTTCTTACGGTTTTACTATCACATTTTTTTCAGTTCGGTCGCGCAGCAAAATCCCTATCCCCTCCAAGCCTGCCGTAAGGAACTTCGTTCCAATAAATAAATAAATTAAATATATACAGCAAACTTCCTTCCGCGCCATTCACGACAATTTATGCCGTCGGGTATTATTCCTTTGGCTCGGATGAATTCCCATTCATCCGTCCAAAGTTCCAATTTCCAATGGGTGCAGTTAACCGCGAAGCGTTCCAATTTGACTGACAGCTAAGTTTGGTTGTTCACACAGCCAGCCAATGCTGACCGATCAAACTATGATGCAACAGCGAAACAAAAGCTAGTCGAAATTAGTCAGCGTTTCATTTGGCTGCAGACGAATAAATTAAAGCGTTTGTTATAGGGCCTGTGCAAACGTAGACACTTTTTGTTACCGACGCGGCACATCATCACAGGAAACTAGCGATGGGCGTTGAATTAACGAACGGTTTAAATAGACGGTCTACGTTCAATCGACGCTTCGACGGTCTGCAGTTTATTCGTTAACTAGTTGAATTCATAGACGGCTAAACTGAGAGTCCACAGTGTTCATATCTACTGAAAACGCGACGTCGACGCGTAAACGTATCTGGTTTACCGGTTGCAAGTCCAAACGTTCGTTCATTCGTTGAAATAAAGCAATTTGAAACTTAAGCATATGGCGTGGGAGTTGATATTTGTTCGTTTTTTAAACTGGAGTTGTTAGAGTGAAAAGGCAAGAGTATTCTGATACTGCGTGAAAGAGTAAACGATGCAGTGCAGGATGAACGAGTTTTGTTTATTGAAATTTGAAATTAGTGTGTCGCGAGGTCAAGGTCAAGGGACACGTGAATGCGAATTTAGTGCAAAGTTCATTCGAATTGAATGATTATTTTGTGAGTTTAATTTGTAATTTATTTTGTAAACATTTAAATGACTATAATGTAAAGTGAATACTAAATAAAGACCCCGTCGTCGTCGTTGCGTCGCGCCCGTAGACCAGTCACCACGTAGTTGATATGAACCCCTCAACGCTTGCCGTTATCACGTCAACTAGTTGAAGAATTCAACTAGTTGATCGACTAGTCGATGGACGGTAGTGGACGGTTTAGTTTCGTCGACGAAAAATACGTTGACGACCCACCTCTACAGGAAACTGTAGTTTCTGTTTCCTGTAGCGGCGATTGGACACCACACTTTTTATACCTACGCTTGGCGGTCACGCTAGTATTGTCAACTTTGGCTTATGCACAAAAAACTATCGTGGTATTGCCACTCATACTAACTAATATATAGTTGTTTGATTTATTGTTGAGAATGAAACAGGAAGAATTGGAAATATACATAAATATAATATATTGACATAAATAATAGTAAATATTTAATGTTACTGTTATAAAAAACAACAATTCACTATTTGATGTTTATTTAAAGAAATCGTCCGCAGAACAGTTACATTAACTTTTTTCTGCTCCACCCACTAAAAAGTTCACAGACGCGTGTCTTGCGCTCACATTCGTCCCAAGCACTACCGGATTTAGGGGAGGGCCACCGGGGCGAAAGCCCCGGGGCCTCCACTAGCGGGGGGCCCCCACAATAGAGACTTGGGAAAAAAAAAATCTTTCAAATTCCACTAGTAAACACTAGTAAACATCTTTTCCTTTGATATTTTTTTTTGCTCTTTTACCTTCACCTACAGCCTACAGTACTTTGTACATCTAACATACATGATTATTTGATTATATTAATCTTAAATAACAGAAATCATTGATCTATATTTGTTCACTCCAATCAGGCAATCAGTGAAATATCAAAATCTCAAATGGCCCTGATAAGCACTTCCAATTCACTACCCATCTTGAGGGAGTACCCCAATCGCTTAATGGCTGAGTGGGGTGGTACTTGCCCGCGGGGCCGATTTTAAGGCAGGGCAGGTGGGGCTGTGGCCCAGGGGCCTCCACAACAGCTTAAGAAATAACAACATTTCGATGGGTTAACAAGAATACAAATCCTAAGTGGCCCGGGGCCTCCACAATCCTAAATCCGGCCCTGGTCCCAAGTCTCAACAGATCCGCGAAATAGTGTCTGTTAACGCTCTCTATGTGTGCGTTGTTTGAGCGCAGACATTATATGTAAATTAAATTTTATACCTGCTCAACGCATCAGTCACTGGTGATCGTAGTTGATTTGCCCAAGGGGCGGTTCAGCTCAGTACGTACGTAAGGAAATTTGTTAATGCTGCTTGTGTGTTCTACTGACGACTCTTAGTTTCCAATTATCTACACCGAACACTTTTTGATCATCAACATGTATATGTAAAGTAGAAGCAACTGGACACAAAAATTGAATTTACGTTTACGCAGGCATGGATTCTATTTAAATCAAATATTCATTAGTAGCTTGTATCCGATTCCAGGCACAAAAGTGTCCAGGTTTGCGTAGCACCTTAATGGTATATAGTTCTTTAGTACTTAAGTGGCCATTGTAAAAGTATCCTTTGACAGAGTAGAGCACACTTTACCTGGTTTCATTCTGAAATGCTAACGCATTTGACTGTCGCTTTAAATTCTAGTGTTCACACTGTTAACGCCATCTATCCTTCGAAGAGAGAAGCTGCAATCGGTCCATCATCATCGTCCGTTCATACATTCATTTTCGTACCCATTCGTTACTACATTCACTCATTTTAATTTATATAGATTCACTCTTGCATTCGAATTCAAAAAAGACAACGTACGCACTTAATCAATAGATCTGTATTTTACTGTGAATAATATTCTACAATCTAAATATCTGATTTTTATTGAGAAATCCACTTAAAGAAGACACTAAGCTATCGAACACACACTTTGCTGCACACAAAGCAAGTACTATTTGCTTTTTGTTTTAAGTTTACAACACTTTTGTCGATTACTGCTCGTCTCCAATTCGTAAAAGCTAATTTAAATTATTGCGGATGTAACTGCGGAGAGTGCTTGATTCTAATCCGAGTTCATCTGTCTAATCTTATGCTTATTTTAGTAGTTTGTGTGACGTGTTAATAAAGGCAGTGTTGCCGTATAACGTCCTAGTATTATTTCAAGTCTACCGCAAAGTGTGCTGTCTCTTACTCTGATTCCAAAATTAAAAAAGGCGACTTCTCAAAATGTTATACAATACAATAACAACGATATCATATTAAAAGAACTCCCTTCTTGATCCGTACTACATTATCATCATCAGCCTATTAATGTACCTACTGCTGGTGCACAGGCCTACCCTATGGATGGAATAGGGAGATTGGGCCATGACCCACCACATGGGCTCAGTGCGGATTGACGGGTGCTAACCATTGCAGATGCAGCCGGGACCGACGGCTTTACGTACCTTCCGAAGCACGAAGGAACTCGAGATAAAAGATTTTTGATAACCCATCCAATGACCGACCACTGCGAAAGTTGCTTAACTTCAACGATCGCAGCAGAACGCGCTAGCCACCTGCGCCATCGAGCTCCTCACTACATTAATACATAAAAAGCTATGATTTTATACCATACTCTACTTGTTCTCGTATAGAGATCGTTACATGGTTTCTCATTTCATAATACATATCAAGAGAAGATTCCACAACATCTACAACACAGTTGCGAATTGTTAGCATTCTAGTTAACCGCAGCGCAGGTGTGCAGTAGTTTAGATGTTCCAGTTAATTTACAAAGTAACTGGTCTCACCTGCTCGAGGTCAAAATTTGAATCAGAAAATGGAGTCGATATAGCCATGCTACAGGCGGCGCGTTTTGTTTATGTATTTGTGTATATAGTTTGTGCAACAAACAAGGGGATTGTCGTTGTTATAGATGATTTATGGCGCTGTTATGCTTGTATGCAAATATGTAACGATGTGCATTGGGTATTACAAATTCTGTTTAACGTTGTCAGCTGAATAATGTTTCAGATGAAACTGTTCTAAAGTGAACGAACGACCTAGTTAAATGATAAAAGTTTAATTTCATATTTGAATACTCTCATATTGATAGATGTGTTAAAGCTTCTACTTATTAGAAAGAAAGAGAGTAAAATGTTTAGGAAACAAACGTATGGCCTCATGGTAAGTGTTGTGGTTTCTTCGGTAATGATGGGTCTTCTTTATATTTAAATAAAACAATGTCTTGACTTCACTCGCAGTTTATTAGCCAGCCATGTTGGTGCAAGAGAGAGAGAGAGGGTGAGAATGAGACAAAACATATTTAACGCCAACAACATTCTGATTCACCTACGTGACAGTGACAGCCTTATAAGCTTGCAAACAACGGTATTTAAAATCGTTGCTTGCAATACCAGAAAATCACAAGCATAGCTCGATTTTGTACTCACTACAGCTACAGGAGTAGACCCAAGACATAATACTATATGTAGGTTGCATTTTAGAAGTTTAAAGTAATGTAAATCGAAAAAAATACCTGCTTCTTAAAGAGGATGTGTAAAGAGAGGGTTCGCTTTAAACTTCTTTTCAAACTTTAAGTTTTTGTCCAAAGAAATACTCTATTTTTAGGAACACTTGCACCAGTATTTATGAATCAAATGTTTAAGAATATAAGTAATAATTAATTTGTATGCCGATATTGGCACAACATGTTATGTACTTAGCTAATTATCACTGACTATTCATTCAATCATCACATTAATATTATTAACTGACTAATTAATAATATTAATGTGATGGAAGTTGACATCAACACATGTTTTAAATTTTTGATGTCATCTTTCAATTGACGACACTGTTTGAAACAAAACAGAGAGAAAAAAATAGCCCTTGCTGAGTTTCTTGCCGGTTCTTCTCAGTACAAGGTCTCCCGCCGTAGCTTTACGAACCGATGGCGTAGCGTTTGACTTTCACAAGAGCTTGTAACAGCCTAGACTGAATGAATGAGTTTGAGTTTATCTTTCTTACACTTGTTATTACAAATAAATTTTCTTTCTTTTTTAAGATTAAAGCTGTTTAAAATACTATCTTTGAAACTATGTTAAAATTTGAAATCGAGATGACGAAGTTTAAAAATATTTTGCTTTAAACTTTAAAAACTTTACGGCAAGTGTGTTTTAAAGGTATCCAGCATTCAATTCATAGTACATTGTTCTTAGGAATCCGGTTACAAATTCAGTTGGCTATTTTATTGTTTTATCTTTTTTGAAGTTAAAATTACTTATGCATAGTTTATTATAGTTTCAAAGAAAGCGAAAACAATTTGCTATAAAACGTTTTATTTAAATCTCTAACTTCTATAATTTAAAAACGTGATAATTAGTTTTGCAGGCCGGTGTTATATTCCATACAAATTTTTCATGTTTTTATAGTATTATTAATTATTCATGTGTTTGTATTTTCTATATGATCCAATTACCAAGGCTTCGAGTGAACTTTCTGTATGTATAGCCTACCAAATCAATTTACTCGTATTGCAGACTTTTTTAAATTGTTACGTAAATTAAACATAATATAAAACTAGTTTTTTTACGGGTTAATGCACGAAACTTTATTTATTTATTGACGTTTCGTCGTCGTCAGAATCATTTTTTTATTTAATTTTGTCGAGCTACCTTTCTTCTCAGAAAGGTCTCCCACTTTTGGAACCGGTGGTAGTTTACGGTAGTTAGGGTCAAATAAATAAATTCAATATTACAAAAAAGATTTTCAAATAAAGTACTTTATTAACTAAATTAAGTAATAAATTCATACATAGACAATAAAACTTTAAAAATTAAACAATGAAATAACCGAACGCTCAATAAAAGTCTTTCGAAGGTAGCTCGACAAAATTAAATAAAAAATTGATTCTGATGACGCAGCCTGTAAAGGCTGCGAAACGTCAATAAATCAATAAAGTTTCGTGCATTAACCCGTAAAAAAAACTAGTTTTATTTAATGACTGATATTTGCGTGAAAACCTAAGAAACAAACATCCACATAATATAAAATATAAGCATGACACTACGTACATCTTTGTATCTAACTTGTATCAGGATATTTCTGACGGATTCCTGCACGCCCGAGGCGAAGTCACATCTGTCGTATCAATCCAGAGCGACGGCCGTGAAACGGTATTGAAACGCGGAGAGGTTAAAGGTGGCTCCAGACCTGAGATCGGAGCAAACGCAAATTCGACAATCTATTTTATATTCGTTCGAACCTCAAACGAAGCAGTAAATCTTATGGCCGAAATTCTTTAACATTTTATGGAGACTGTTCCTATCGGTTTTCGTAACGCAAAGACATCATTAAATTAACATTATACAGGGTGTTTCTTTTAGGGTGTCAAGCCTGTGCGAGCTGATAGCGGAGTACCATACCTATCAGATTTTTCGAAGTTATCAAGTTAGATTTTTTTTCGATATTTTTTAAGTTCAACGATGAGATAACTTTGAAAAAGTTTAACTTCTTTTTGGGTCGATTTAGTCGATAGGCATAATGACGATTGCATCAATACAATACAATACAATACATATATAACTTAACTTAGTGTTTGTCAAAAAAAATATTAATTTATTTACTAAAAATAGTGAAATACATACACTTAATACTAGAAGTAAAAATAATTTAGCTTTACCTGCTACTAGGCTCCACAAAATTAATAATTCATTAAGAGATCTCTGTGTATGCTTTTACAATAAAGTCCCAAGCAATATTCAAGAGTTAAGCTTGACTAAATTGAAATCGACCATTAAGAAATCACTTATTAAGAAAGCTTATTATAAAGTGCGTTTGTATATTACAGACAAAAATGCTTGGGTTTGAACTATTCCAACCATTCCAACGGGTATTTCTATATGATATATATTATGAATCATGTGTTGATGATACTACTATTGAATTTAAAAGCTGTGTTTAAAGTTGATTACTTTAGGAAGAATATCAGACTATTTAAGAACATTCGAATGACAAAACGGCGTGGTCATGATTTCTCCATTGTTTTTGCTTTGTAATTGTTTGCAGTGTCCTATAGATAAATTTCTTATATTTTAAGTAAATATGTTGTGGTTGATATAAGTGGTTATGGGTAGTTGTGCTCTCTTAAGTCTCTTCGGTGGTGTCGCGTGAGGCGGGTCGTGACGTTCCCTAAAATATGATTGAGCGAAGCGATGGCTGGTTCATGCGTCATGCTCTTGAACGGGTGCTGCCAGCGGAAATGTGTCTACCCTAACTACTTTGATATTTAAGATGTAAATGTGTAGTTACACCTAATATAAGTAACACTATCTGTATTTATACTGTATGACACAGCAATCAAAATGTAGGTGGATTTGGTGACTTTATGAATCATCTCTGAAGTCATTTTTCAACTTGACGACTCTGTAAATAATAAACAGGGAGAAGAAAACAGCTTTTGCTGAGTTTCTTGCCGGTTCTTCTCAGTACAAGGTCTCCCACCGTAGATTTACGAACCGATGGCGTAGATTCTAGACATTCATGGGTGCTTGTAACAGTCTAAACTGAATAAATGATTTTGATTGATTGATATACGTGATAAAAAGTCTTCAACGCGCATCATAGGATATACTTACTATGAAAATCAACATTTGATGTGTCATGAGCTTCGACGTGATGGGGTTACAAATTATAATGTAAGTTACGAAAAGTAGTGTTAGTTTACTGTAGTCTTAGGTGGACGTTGTTTTCTTAGACGGGCGCTCTTATGAAAGCAGAAAATCGCTATACCCAAATCTCTACAAGAAGAAACTGCACTTAAAACGAAAATAAAAATTAAATATCATCAACAGACAATTCTAGATCGAATCTAGACGTCCTGTCACTACTTTGTCGAAAAAGCAATTAAAGAATTTCGTTTCTTACTTGAAGACAAGTGATATTGTATATTAGCCTTTATTTATCTGTTTCATGCTATCGCTTTCTTTCACGAATCCGGGAAGGGATATTAATCTGCATCAGAGTTGGTGGAGTTATGTAACTATAATGCTGAGCGCTATGACTCATTAATAAATAACCAAATGTTAAATATAGTTAATTGCCCAGTGGACATCTCAAATGAAGACCTTAGAAAAGACAAAGAAATTGTAATCACACAGAATTCCTGTCATTCATCAGCCCATACAGAAAAAATACAAACCACTTATAGTGAAAAATTGTTTGAACCAGCGCTTTCACAGAACCTTAATTCACCAAAGACTGTCATGCTTTCTGACAAATTAGGTCAGGGACTTTCATCTATTATGAGTAATAAATATAATAATAAATTTTACAATTTATGCTTTCCTGGGCAATCATTTAAAGAAATTGTAAATAATGTTACAATGCATAAAGTAGATAGTTTTACCAATTTAATCATTTTATGTGGTGACAGCTCTGACATTAGAAAAAGGGACATAATGAATAGTTTTAATGTATTATTAAAGTTACAAGGAGAAACTAACTGCAAATTAATAATCAGCGCTTTCCCTTATGCTAAAAATTTGATGTGGGATGAAAATAAGCGCATCTTTGATTTAAATACATACTTGTATAATTTGATTAATCGTCATAGTGACGTCATTTTGTTTTTTGACATTAATAAATTTATTAGTAATTTTAAACTGACTTCAGATACTATGTATCTTTCAAAGAAATCTCGGACACAATTAGCTAATTTGTTAGCTTTTAATTTACAAATTGTAATTACTTCTTTTAAAACTGACATTAGTACTTGTACTAATTCAAATCTTTTGATAAATTGTAGTTCTACAATAAACTCTTTAGATTTAAACTGAAGCGTATGACAAAAGCTAAGCCCCATTATGTCAATATTATTCACCAAAATATCCAGGGCTTGGCCGGCAAAGACTTAGAGTTAGAATTATTAGCTAAAAGTCATGAAACTCATATCATGTGCATAACTGAACACTGGCTGCAACAACATGAAATGTCATTTTATTTAAACAATTTTCAACTCTCCAGTGCATTTGTACGCAGGACAGCTATTCATGGAGGGTCTTTAATTTTTGTAAAACATCATGTAAAATGTAAGGAAAGAAAGGACATTGTAAGCCTTTCAGTGGAACGCCATGTTGAGCTGTCGTGTGTAGAGTTAGTAAATTTTTATATAGTATGTGTATACCGGCCCCCCTCAGGAAACTTTGATACATTTGAATCAGTCATGGAGGACTCTCTCAATAAATTAAAAAATAAATCTGTAATAGTATGTGGTGATTTTAATGTCAATCTACTTGAAAATAGCTCTTTGAGTCTTCGGTTAATTACTTTGTTTAAATGTTTTAATTTAAATTTCCAGTTTACTGAACCAACCAGAGTAACATCTCACTCAGCCACTTGTTTAGACAACTTTTTTTCTGAATTGGATGCAATTGAAGGGTCAGTCTTTAGTGATATTACTTCCGATCATCTCGGTTTAAAGACAACATATAGTTTCAATGTCAGTACTGAGCCGAACATAATAGAGTGTAGACCTATAACAAATGAGCGCATTAATAATTTTAAAAATAACATTAGCGATAAACTTCCTTTAATGCCTTGGACGCATGATGATCCGGATATTTTGTACAAAAATCTTTTTAATTTAATAAATAATGAATTTCAAAATACGTTCAGAATGAAAACCATTAAATGTACACAGAAGTTGCAGTTCTGTGACTGGGCGACAAGTGGTATATATAAGAGTAGAACAAGGCTGTATGAGCTTTATAGAATCAAAGAATATAACCAGGATCCTGAGTTTATTAACTATGTTAGAAAATATTCCAAATTGTTTAAAAGCATATGTAATACTGCAAAGTCCAATTTTATTAGGGATAAAATTAAAAAATCTAGTAATAAAATAAAGACCACTTGGGATATCATTAAGCGCGAAAGTGGCAAGTGTAAGCCTCGTGAAAATAGCATGGTTCTTAAAATCAATAATAATCTCGTAAAATCGAAACATGAAGTCGCAGATATTTTCGATAATTTTTTTATAAATATACCATTAGAAACTACTTCCAACTTGGACTCATCGTCTGATACTGCTACAGCTCTGTTACAAAAATATGTACCTCCGTGTGGTTTATTATTTAATTTCAAGCACGTTAGTTCTTTTAAAATAATTAAAGTTTTCCATTCATTAAAAATGAAAAATGCATCTGATTTATGGGGTATATCTGTCAAAGTCATAAATAATATTATACATTCTATAGCCCCTTACCTAGCTGATATTTTTAATTCATGTATAGATCAGGGAGTATTCCCTGATCTTATGAAATTCAGTAAAATCATACCTTTATTTAAGTCTGGAAATTGTAAAGATCCTAGCAACTATAGGCCAATATCTATATTACCAGCATTGAGTAAAATCTTTGAAAAAATAATGTTAGAACAATTGTTGACTCATTTTAACATTAATAAACTTTTACACAGAGCGCAGTACGGTTTCACTAAAAACCGCTCCACGACTGATGCTGGGGCCACTATGCTAAAATATATATTTAATGCTTGGGAAAAGTCGCAGAATGCTCTTGGGGTTTTCTGCGATTTATCTAAAGCGTTTGATTGCGTTAATCATCAAACTTTGTTACGGAAATTAAATCATTACGGCATAAAAGATTCCGCACAAAAATTAGTGCAATCATATTTAACAGAAAGGACACAAATAGTTGATATTAACGGTACAAAATCAGCCGGATCTCATGTGAAAATAGGCGTTCCTCAGGGTTCAATTTTAGGTCCATTTCTTTTTTTAATTTACATTAATGATTTACCTTTCTTTGTAGAAAATTTTTGTGAAATTGTTTTGTTTGCAGATGACACCTCGCTAATTTTTAACGTTGACAGGTGTAAAACAAATTATGACGATGTAAAAAATGCACTTTCCAAGGTACTTCACTGGTTCTCTTCTAATAATCTTAAACTGAATGCGAGCAAAACTAAATGTGTGAAATTTACTTTGCCGAATGTAAAGCATGTTGAAATGGGGGATATAATTCTAAATGGTGAAAAACTAATTTTAGTCGATACAACCGTTTTCTTAGGCGTAACACTAGACCACAAACTTCAATGGAACCCTCACATTACAACACTAGCCGGTAAACTAAGTTCTGCTGCTTATGCAATTTATAAAATAAGACGGCTTACAGATGTCGACACTGCTAGGACAATATACTTCAGCTACTTTCACAGCATTATGTCATATGGCATTCTATTATGGGGCACGGCCGCAGACATTGAAACAGTTTTTATTCTTCAAAAACGAGCTATAAGAGCCATTTACCGCTTGGGATCTCGAACTTCTCTTAGGGATAAATTTAAAGAAATAGGTATAATGACTGTTGCCTCTCAATACATTTACAATTGTATATTGTTTGTGCGTCAGAACATAAATTTATATACGAGGCGCGATGATGTACATAATTTCAATACCAGAAATAAAGATAAACTCAAATTGCCACCATTGAGACTCCAAAAGGTTCTTGGTTCATTTGTGGGTCAAGGTATATGTTACTATAATAAAATACCAAAAGAAATAATTAATTTACCTTTTAATAAGTTTAAAGTGTGTATAAAAACATGTCTCCTTAAGAAAGGTTACTATACTGTAAAAGATTTCATAAATGATAAGTCACCTTGGGCTTAACATAATAGACTGTCTTTTTACTTTGCTAATTTGGTTGAAAATTGTTTAATCGCCACTTCTAAATTTAAAAATAGTACCTAGTTATACTTAACTTTTGTTAATTAATAATATTAATGTGATGGAAGTTGACATCAACACATGTATTCAATTTTTGATGTCATCTTTCAATTGACGACACTGTGTGAAACAAAACAGGGAGAAAAAAATAGCCCTTGCTGAGTTTCTTGCCGGTTCTTCTCAGTACAAGGTCTCCCGCCGTAGATTTACGAACCGATGGCGTAGCGTTTGACTTTCACAAGAGCTTGTAACAGCCTAGACTGAATAAATGAGTTTGAATTTGAATTTGAATTTGAATTTAATGTTTTATAGAAATTGTGTAAGAACTGGCAATGCTATTTTGTGATGTGGGGAGGCAAGTTAGTACTACCTCTGACCTATTTCAGTATTTGGTGCCTGACATTAAAGTTGCGGAATGAGATCATCATCATCAACAGTCTATCTTAATCCACTGCTGGACATAGGCCTCTCCAAATGCACGCCACTCAGATCGATCTTGGGCTACTCGCATCCAGCTCCTGCCAGCCACCTTGCGCAAATCGTCACTCCATCGCGCCTGAGGACGTCCTACACTACGTTTGCCTAGACGCGGTCTCCACTCCAGAACTCGTCTACCCCAACGGCTATCGGTTCTTCGACAAATATGGCCAGCCCACTGCCACTTCAACTTGCTAATCCGGTGGGCTATGTCGATAACTCTGGTTCTCTGCCGGATTACCTCATTTCTGATGTTGAGATCAATGAGGTCATAGTAACGTAATATTAAAGAAAAAGCTTAGGTAACTGGATCATGCTAAGTAAACGTTCCCCATTTCCCAATTAAGATTTTTTGTATTGATAACAAAGCCCGGGTAAAATTCAGCAAGGAGAACATGATATATTTCTCGATAAATTGGGTACCGACTCATAAATAACAGTTACTGGATAAGCAGAAGATTTTTATATATATTATGAAGAGTATTTTTTTTGAAGTGAAAACTTCTTTAGCGGCCTTGTACACTTTTTTTTGTATGGGTAAAAAATGTTAAACTCGCGTCAGGTTAAACACGTAGGCTGATCGCATTATGACACACAATAAAATTGGAAAGGTTGTTAACTTTCAATATATTGGACTTAACATAGTAATATTTTATTTTACCGTATTATAATAAGTCTCTATCTAGGACGTCCACGTGACAGCTTTATTGCGAAGAAAATGCATTTTTTTACAATAGATGTCGCTGGGTGCGCTTAAATGTGATTCATGTAAGTTGATTTTTCTGAGAGATAAACTTTTTAATGTAATATAAATTGTCATGTTTGTGTACGATAGTGCAATAAATAAATATTGTATTCTACCACATACATGATAGTACTTTTATAGTGATAATTAAAGCAATTCGTGCAAAATTATTCCCTAACCATTCCAAAATATCCAAAATGCACAACGTTAATATTCAAGTTTTCACTTCTGCCGGCAACCCGTCCCTTTTTTATATACAATAACACTGTTAAACAAATAAAACCTAAAAGAATCATCAAAACCTATACTTTTATTTTTAGTAAACATTGTCAAGATGTTTGGTATACAATAATAATTTCAAAGCCAATTTTATCCAGCATATACGAAGTAACAAATTCAAGTAAACCCAAGTCCCAATTCGCAGTTTTCATGGTAAATACTTCAGAAATTATTCTCAACTTCTTTACCAGTCCATTATAAAATACTAAAAGTAAGCAACAGAACATTACCAGAGGGGTCGAATCGTTCCATTATTGGCCTCAAGTAGTCTATCGCAGATTCCCCAGAGCCATTCATAAACGTCCATTATCGAAGTTAAATTTAACGGCTCTCGGAGGGATTTCACTCCATTTTGGGACTTCCGTTCTTAATTATACCAATATTTTTTTCTGGTCCAGATTATTCATGTTCCTCTTTCAACGTTAGGTTCAAGAGACAATTCGATGGTGTTTAAAGATATAAACTAGCTGTTTTTATTAACTTCGTCATTGCAGATAATGTGTATTGATTTTACGTATGTCGTCGTCATAAACAAATTATTAATATCTTGTGAACAAATTATTAATATCTTCAAATTGTGTCAAATTGAGTATCGTAAATCTACATAATAGGACGTGCTGCAGGTAAGTGTACATTATTATTATTATTTATCATAGCTAAATGTAATTTATAAGTCATTTATTTTATATACGTGGGACACACAGAAAGTTTTGAGAAACTTATAAACTAACTTCTATGAAAAAAAATATTTATATTAAATATTTTCAAAGAACTCTCCACGAGCCTCTATACAAAGTTTCATGCGTCTGAACTAATTTTTAAAACATTTTTTCCAGTCCTCCGCAGACACCTCTTCCACGGCCTTTTCAAACGCTGCCAGCGCTTCTTCCGGCGATGAAAACTGTATCCCTTTGAGCTGATTTTTAATTTTAGGGAATAAAAAGAAAAGTCCTATGGAACCAAATCAGGACTGTAAGGAGGGTGTCCCAAGACTCTGACTTGTGTGGAGTCCAGGAAGTCCTTCGTTTTAATCGCAGAGTGCGCGGGTGCGTTGTCGTGGTAAAGAAGGACCCCGTTGCCGAACTATCGATATTAAAACTATCGACAGTTTACATCGAAAATCATGTACCCTATCGATAGAATCGATACTACGATAGTATCGATATTATCGATAGCTCAGAACAAGGCAATACTATCGAATGACTGCAATACTATCGATACTATTGTACTTCGTTAATAAAAAACTATTGATAGTATCGATACTATCGATAATGTTGATTTAATCTGCAACAATACTATCGATAGTATCGACACTAGCGATTGTTCTAGACTAAAGTTTGTGATTGACTATAATACCTGAAAATTGTAAACAATACTATTGCAAATTGTTAAACTATCGATAGTATGGTTGCAAATAAAATCGACAGTATCGATACTATCGATAGTTTGTTATTAACGAACTACAATACTATCGATAGTATCGATAGTATTTAACTCATCCGATAGTATTGGCTTTTTCTGTGCTGTGTGATAAGCCGATCGATTGTCATACGATTGGTTGGCTATCGATAGACTATCGATTAATCATCGATAGTCGACTATCGATCGGCAACACTAGACCCCGCGGAGCCCGGTGTTAAGTCACTTGTTGCTCATTGCAGAAAAAACTTCTGGCAGGCATTTTGTGCTATACCATTCGGCGTTGATGTTGATGAAATTAGGTATCCCGTCAAAGTGAAGAAACTATTGATCTAAATTTTCCCTGCGCTCCTCGATCGCTTCACTTTCGTAGGCGTTGGTACATTTTGAAACAGCCAAACTGTCGACTAAAGCTTTGTTTCTGGATTGTATTGAAAATCCAGAATTTGTCACCTGTCACAATATCGTAAACGCGCCGTGACGAGCCTGCAACAATTTTTTGTATCATATCACTGCACCAATCCACACGGGCCTGCTTCTGAGCTTCGGTGAGGTTGTGCGGCACCCAGCGGGAAAATATCCTCCTTACGCAAAGGTGCTCGTGCAAAATCTTGTGAACACTTCCTGAAACAATTTGCAGAGTATGCTATATCTCTTCATAAGTAATTCGTCTGTTTTCCTGAATTACATTTTTTACTGCCAGCTCAGTTTCTTCGGTGACAGCTGTCGTAGGACGACCACTTCTTTGTTCATCCCCCAAAGTAAGACGACCGCGTTTGAACTCGCTACACCAGCGGGATATGGTTGCTTTTGAAGGTCTTTCATCTAGTATCAAAAGCAGTTCGAAATCGATCAAACTCATCAGGTTTTAAGCCACATTTAAAATCGTAAAAAATTATAGCATGGAAATGTTCTCGATGCAGATCCATTTTATAATGAGACAAGAAAAATTTAATTGGTTCTAGAAAAAATGCGGAGGGAAATTTGAAAATCGAACAGTGGTATTTGTACTTTTAAATAATCGTAGTTTTCAAAATAATTACAAGTGGCCAGTCTTATACATAAAAAAAATGGGTGCGTGTACTTATGTAGGCGCGTGAGAAGTTATCCTTCTTTGGCATCGTTTAAAATTAGTTTTTAATTGCATGCAAATAATTAATTACAATAAATTAATAAAAAGTCTGGAAAAGGACACAGTCAATAAAGTTCAGTTTTAATTTGAAAAACTAAATAAATAATCAAAATATTCAATTAAAATCGCTACTGAATATTATTTATTAGAACATATGTGATTTGCACTTGTATGAAACTCAAACACGTATTCCGAATATACAAACTAGAAACATGTGGATAAATATTATAAATATGAATACCTATAACTGTTACTTTATTACATAAAATAAAGATGTGGTTTTTGGTTCTACTACACCAATGGTCAAGAGATGGCGCTGTAGTCTCCTGAATCGCGCTTTGGTTCCGTTGTTCCAGATTAATAAATACTTTTGATAGGCCTTCACAATGCAGTCGTTAGCACCCACTAAATAGAGATTCTATTTTGTTGGTGGATTTTCTTAATGTGCGATAAACACAAAAGTAACAGCATGAAGTTCCTGCTACCAACTTCATGCTGTTAATATTTTGTGTTACAATGATGCGCGCGCATCTTAAAATTTCACTCTCATCATTTTTTCATAACGCGCCTAAAGAAGTATAACTTCAAAACTTTTTTTCGCAAAACTTTGAGTGGCCTGGTATATCTCTTTGGTGTTTACCATTACATAAAGTTATTATATAAATATAATATAAATACAATATAAATATTTCCAACACTCACACCAATTAGCCTAACCCCAAAGTAAGCACTATAAGGTTTGTGTTATGGGATGCTAGGGTAACGGATAGAATACATATACTGTACATATATAAGTATATATTTTTTTTTATAGAAATACATATTAAACACCCATGACTGGAGTACAAATGCTCGTATTCATCACACAAACATCTGCCCCCTTCGGGATTTGAACCCGGGACCTCTCGAGTCGGCGACACCATGAAACTCAGCGTACAAACCACTCGGCCACGGAGGTCGTCAAAAATATTCACAGTGTATATAAATAAATGACAACAGTATACAGGGCGTCCCACGGCTACCTCACACGGAGGGAAAGTATATTAAATATTGAAGATAGGATATTTTAATGAAAGAAGACATCATTTTATTTTTATTAATAACTAGAACTGCATTCACAGATTGTTTTAAAATCGCCTGCCACAACTGGGAATCAAACTAGAGAAATTTGGAAAAAAACTAACACGACATATTTTATGATAACCATCGAAAGGATTAACCATAAGGGTTATTTTTTGCAAAATAACATAGCATTTTAAATGAGAGAAAAGTAATTAAATTTAACATTTTATTTAAAACTAGTGGCCCGCCCTCGCTTCGCTTCGGTGTAGAGCTGTAGTGTAAACTATAGTTTTTGATCTCAGGCTTGTGCTGTAAACAATGACTTTATTTATATAATTCTACGTGTTAGTGTGATTCAACCATTAAAGATAGACATATGCTGTTGTGGGATATGTTTTAGACAATTTTATGTAGAATATTTCCGTCATACATGATTTCTATGTAACTTTAATCATTAAGGCTGCACACGCGACGGAAGCTTAAAAAATGGAGTAACTTCTCCCGTTTTCCCAACATTTCCCTTCACTACTCTGCTGCTATTGATTGTAACGTGATAAAAAGTATACTATAACCTGCCCAGGAGTATGAAGAATAATTGTACCAAGTTTCGTTAACATCCGTCGAGTAGTTTTTGTTTCTATAAGGAACATACACACAGACAGACAGACAGACAAAAATTTTACTGATTACATTTTTGGCATCAGTATCGACAACTTATCACCCCCTGATAGTTATTTTGAAAATATATTTCATGTACAGAATTGACCTCTGTACAGATTTATTATAAGTATAGATTATTTAATTTAATACAAGCTAATCTAAAATCGTATAGGCTTCAAAGTAAGTCAAAATGTTGAGTTCATCATCGTTGACGTTTATCATCCGCTGCTGTGGTTTCTGTAAGCGCATATCAAAACGTCCTAAACTTAAAGTATCCAGCTTACCTTTTAAACACATATCGAGAAGGTACGTCTCTATCAGGAATCAGGATATCTTTCGCGGTACCACCGCAAAGCTAATAATGTCTTTGTGGTTCATAAAGTAAGCTTCCGTTAAATCTAGTTTATTTTGATACGCCAAATTTATGTGTTCCGTTTTCGAATTTTCAGCCAATCGCATTGTAACTGTGAATTCAAAAATAAATGCATACGTACGGCACTTTGTATATCACTTTATTATTTTACATGTTTAATATGTATTTCTATATAAATATACTTATATATGTATAGTATATGTATTCTATCCGTTACCCTAGTATCCCATAACACAAGCCTTACAGTGCATACTTTGGGGCTTGGCTAATTGGTGTGAGCGTTGGAAATATTTATTTATTTATTATTTATTTATCACGTAATAAGACATTCCTTTCATTTAAAATGCTATTTTATTTAGCAAAACAAAAATCTTTATGATTAACCCTTTCGATGGTTATCATAAAATATATTTTGTTTTTTGTTTCGAGATTTCACGAGTTTGATTTCCAGTTGTAGCAGGCGATTTAAAAAAATACGTGAATGCCGTTCTAGTTATTATTAGAAATAAAATGATGTCTTCTTTCAGTAAAATACCCTATCTTTAAGCCGTGGGACGCACTGTATAACAAGTATTAGTAAAGGAAAAGTGAAGTGAATATTACTGTACTCGCTCGAGTACAGCCGCAACATGTATATAAAAATAACCTGTAATAATAATATAATAATAATTTATTTTCCTTTACAATAGCCTTCTTAATAATATATCGATTGGAGTCTCCATTTAAGCAAATATTGCCTGTGTTTGGAGGCTCCGCTCTTCCTTAACTAATAATGTGTAAATCACATACAACTCCAGTATGGTTACAGTAAATGAAAAAAATAACATGCAAAAAACAATAAGAAAGAATGAACGAAAATAAAATAAAACAAAACAATAAACGGACGATCTACGCTGAAAATAATTTTAAATCACATTAAAAGGACTTAAAGCTAAGCAAAAGTATTTGCAATTAAGAAATTAATGCAGATGTTGTGTGCCATGTGTGCGTGTGTGTTTGTGTCTTTATGTGTGTATGTGTGTGTGTGTGATTAATTTTATACATTGTTTCATGTCATTTATAAAATACGATGCAATAGAGATTCAGTTTCTTCATATGTTCGAGGCTGAATCCATTTAATTAAAAGGCTCTTACACTCATGATGATTTTTGTCATATATGTTTATTTCTTTATACCTGTGTTTTGTTTCTGTTTACTTACAATGGCTTCCAAACGTTTTACGACTGTAAACTACTACAACGGGTTAGAAGAAGATATTCCACCTATATATGAAGACAGCGACGACAACGCTGTCTGCGATATAGCCATTATACCACCACATTCGAGCGAGGTGACGAATGAAGAAGAAAATGTTGATGAAGGAGTGGTAACTGCTTCACTGCCTCGAGACGTTCCTAGATATATTGAAGTTTAATGAGGACACCAGTGACGAAAAACCATTGGCAGTAAAGTGACTTGGACGAGATTTAGAAAATGGAATCCTTCATGGGCGTAGATGTGAGCTAAATTATTCTTGAGCACCAAAATTTCAAAGTCAAAGCCAAGAAAAGAAGCTGTCAGAGGCAATTATGGATCTGAGTTTTAAATTGAATATAATTATTATGTCTATTACTTTGAGTTTCACTGTGGGAAAACTGTCATTAATACAAATGAACCTTTTGCATCAAGAGGTGTCCAATACTTTTTGAAAAACTAGAATCTGATCCAGTTAGTTGTGCACAAAGTCATATTAGATTTTTTAACTATTGCTATAACTTGGATATTGTACAAACAACGTGATCTAGTAAATCATCATCATCAACAGCCTATCCTAGTCCACTGCTGGACATAGGCCTCTCCAATTGCACGCCACTCAGATCGATTTTGGGCTACTCGCATCCAGCTCCTGCCAGCCACCTTGCGCAAATCGTCACTCCACCGTGCCTGAGGACGTCCTACACTACGTTTGCCTAGACGCGGTCTCCACTCCAGAACTCGTCTACCCCAACGGTTATCGGTTCTTCGGCAAATGTGGCCAGCCCACTGCCACTTCAGCTTGCTAATCCGGTGGGCTATGTCGATAACTCTGGTTCTCTGTCGGATTACCTCATTTCTGATGCGATCCTTCAGAGAAACGCCGAGCATAGCCCTTTCCATAGCGCGCTGAGCGACTTTGAACCTGTGGACCAGCCGTACCGTCAGTGTCCACGTCTCGGCTCCGTATGTCATCACGGGTAGGACGCACTGATTGAAGACTTTCGTCTTTAGGCACTGTGGGATCGACGATGTCAAGACTTGACATTGCATTAGTGAACAATTTCGGGGAAATAACGTCCCCTTGTCTCACTCCACGATGCAACGGTATGGGACTTGTTTGCTGATTCTGTACTTAGACAGACATGGTGGCGGCTTCGTAGAGACATCTAATCACTTGGATGTATCGCCAGTCGACTTGGCAACGCTGCAGGGACTCCAGGACAGACCAGATCTCAATCGAGTCAAAGGCCTTCTCATAGTCCACAAATGCTAGGCACAGAGGCTGATTGTACTCTTCAGTCTTCTGTATAATCTGCCGTACTGCGTGGATGTGGTCTATGGTGCCGTATCCGCTCCGAAATCCAGCCTGTTCCGGTGGTTGGAAGTCATCAAGTCTTCGCGCCAGACGGTTCGTGATCACTCTTGAGAGCAGCTTATAGACGTGGCTTAGAAGGGATATGGGTCGATAGTTCTTGAGTAGGGTCTTGTCCCCCTTTTTAAAGAACAAGACGATCACACTCCTACTCCACATCTCCGGAGTTCTCCCTTCGAACAGGACAGTGTTAAAAAGCTTTTGGAGCTCCCTCAGTACGGGTTTACCTCCAGCTTTCAAGAGTTCTGTTGTAACACCATCCTCTCCAGGGGCTTTTCCATTTTTAAGCTGCTCAAGAGCAATCTCAATTTCGCCAATACTGACTTCTGGCAGGTCTTCGGTGAAGTGACGCGTTAATGTGGCTCTAGAATCCTCATTTCCGGGATCTGGTCGAGATGCATGTGATGCGTATAACTGGCCGTAGAAGTCTTCCACTTCCGAAAGGACTGCCGGCTTTGAAGCAACAACTTCCCCACTTGGTGTGGTCAACTTCGTCAGATGACTTCTTCCAAGAGATTGTACGAACACTTTGGACCCTCGATTCTGCTCGATCGCTCTCTCGATCGAGAGAGTATTGGAGCACCGGAGGTCATGTCGTACGTGCTTACTGATCTCTTGGTTTAGAGTCCGCTTTGCTGACGAAGTGACGGGTGGATTTTCACGTCGTTCCTTCATTAGCCCTAAAGTCTCTTCGGAAAGCTTTGACTTCCTACCCTTACGCTGCGTTGCACATAATCTCGTACCCTCTTCCCTGAGGATCCGAACCACATTTTCGAGGTTTTGGTTTACGTCTGATGTGGTTTCCACGGCAGCAAATCGGTTCTCCAGATTTGACTGGAACGTTTCAGATCCTGTTATAGATTGGAGCAGAGTAGGTCGGAGCCTGGATTTCATCAAACGGACGCGCTCGGCCTTAAAGTTGATATTCAGAGAACCCCGGACGAGTCGGTGATCACTACCTGTATTGAACCTGTTGATCACGGAGACGTCTCTGAATATATACCTCTTGTCCGTCATGATGAAATCGATCTCATTTTTAGTCATAGTGTCGGGGCTTTGCCACGTCCACTTCCTTTGGGGCTGTTTCTTGAAGAAAGAGTTCATCAAGAAGAGCCCTTCCCGTTCGAGGAAGTTGACGAGCATTTGCCCCCTATGATTTCTGCTTCCAAATCCATGGGATCCTACTACCGATTCGCTGCAATTCTGTACTCCCACTTTAGCGTTGAAGTCACCCATAACAACGTTGTAGTGGGTCTTAGTAGTGGAGTGGAGGGCCCTCGATATATCATCGAACATATCCTCCACTTCGTCGTCAGAGTGTGTCGAGGTCGGTGCGTACACTTGCACCACCTTGAGGCTATACCTCTCGGTGAGCTTTATAATGAGGTACACTACCCTGTTCGACACGCTGGACATTTCCACAACGTTATCGGCAAGGGACTTATTCACCAAAAACCCAACGCCACCTTGGGACTGTTGGTCTCCCCCACGGAAGTACATTAGGTGGCCCGATTCGAGCGTTATGGTGTCCTCCCCCTCTCTTCGGACTTCACTTAACCCTAAAATGTGCCACCTAATCTTCCCAAGTTCCACCTCGAGTTGCGCCAGATGCGAGTCAAGCCGAAGCGTGCGTCCGTTGTACGTTGCCAGGGTCAGTCTATTGTGGTGGCCTCCCGTAGCCCGGAGATTCTTGGCACCCCCTGCCCCGCCGTCACCGTGGTCGCCACCGTGACCAGGAATAGCGCAGCTGCCGGGAACTGGGGGCCGTGGCTTGTGGTTTGTTTGCATTGAAGGTTTTGCCCATAATCGCCACGCTGGGCAGGCGGGTTGGCGATCGCAGAACGTAGGTTAATTCACTGATGACGCTGCTGCCCGTCACCAGTGAGATTTCCCTCCCCTACGTCGTTGGATGGTTATACCGCCATCGGTCGGTTTGCCAGAGCCTCGTCTGTTGGTCAACAGGGTGCACCGCGTGAAGGTGAGGTTGGCTTGGGTTCTTGCAGGTGTATTTAGAACCCCTTACACCCCTAGTAAATAGATCTAGTAAATAGACCAAAGAAATATTCCTCTGCATCCTTGTAATCGAATATGAAGAATCAAGAACGAGCGACATATGACTACAGATATGAAAAATAAAAAATGTGTAATTTAATTTTGTTTTATATACATGTGCTGTAATATCTTAATTAATAAACATAAAGACAGAAATGAAATTATTGTTGCAAACATCTTTAAATGTACTTTATAGATAGACCTAAAAATGTTCCGTGAGTTAATATGTTAACAGGAAAACTGTAATTGGCATTAATCTAAGAAAATATTATAAATGTAACTAGAAATAAGACAATGCTGTAGATATCCTGAAATAAATAAATAAATAATAACGTAGTGTGGGACGCCCTGAGACAAGATGGGATGATGACATTCGTAGGCTGGCTGGAGTGGGCTGGATGAGAGTGGCAGAAAATCGGGAGCAGTGGCGTGCATTAGGGGAGACCTATGTCCAGCAGTGGAGGAGCATGGGTCGATGATGATGATGAAATAAATATATAAATAAGGACTAGCAAACAATGCCTTTGGCTTCTCTCCTCAAATAATTCAATAGCAACTTTCTGGTCTGGTTTGTTATGTAAGAGTGTGCTGGCAATATGAAATCTCCTTGAAAAAACAGTAAATAAATAGATATTGTTTTGAAAAATCTACCGTTATTTGGCCGCTGTACTCACACAAGTACACACATTACCATTCTTGTTTCCTAAAATTTCTTAAAATTTCATTAGAGCCTAATTTATTTGTGTAAGTATTAAAAAGCATAATTTGAAATTTGGCAATGATAAATTGCCCTGTTCTGTCGAGAAAATTAATTTTCAAGTAAAGTTTTGAATAAATGAAATGACCCGGCGTTGTCTACTTCGGACCCTTGGGCCGGGCCGGGTCCTACATTAAATTCAATCAAAATTCCTGCTCCACCTGGAAATGCTTTTGAATATTTGAAACGGTTTTCAAAGAGGCTTTGATGAGATCAGCTTAGCATTGTGACCGTAATGGGTTGTGATGGGAGGCGAATTAGGTCCCGACAACTATGTGGGTTTAGTTTGATTAATAATTCAGAATGTCAGGCAGGACGTACTTAACTAGTTAGGTATGTAGTTCATAACTTTGAGCGACAGATCTATATATACTGATATTAGTTATGAGCTTGTTGCTTTGTAAGTTTCAGATGTCATCAATGAATCATTCAATATGGAGATTTTGTTCTGAAAAGCTTCCAAAGCCGTTCGTTTGAAAAAACCGTTCAGTGTTTTGACGACCTCCGTGGTCGAGTGGTTTGTACGCCGGGTTTCATGGTGTCACCGACTCGAGAGGTCCCGGGTTCGAATCCCGGTGGGGGCAGACGTTTGTGTGATGAATACGAGCATTTGTGCTCCAGTCATGGATGTTTAATATGTATTTCTATATAACTATACTTATATATGTACAGTATATGTATTCTATCCGTTACCACTAGCATCCCATAATACAAGCCTTACAGTGCTTACTTTGGGGCTGGGCTAATTGGTGTGAGTGTTGGAAATATTTATTTATTATTATTTATTTATTATGTTTTGGAGTGATTAAAAGTTTGTACAAAACATGTACTTAACTTCAAACTATAATTTGCACGCCATTATGGTAGACATATCATGGTTATTCTTGTTCATTTAAAATCTCTGTTGTTCCGTATAATAAAAATAAATTGTTATTATTATTTTTAACTAAAGATTGTTCAGAAAGTTTTTCTTTAAAAACTGAGAATGAAAAATTCAGGTTTATTTGGGTATTACAAAAGAAGCAAATTTTTGTATGTTTCATAAGTATATACAAATAGTTATAATTTTTATTTTTTCAAAGCATGTAACTGCTTGATGTTTAAATCTAAAGAAAATATAACTAGAAAAATATCCACGCGGACCAGGCAGCAGACGGGACTCGAACCCGCACCCTTCGCAATCCGGGCGAATGCACTGACCAATTATGCTACCGCGGCCCTCATGGACCGCGTCGAAATTCCTCTAGCCATTCTTAATCTGCAAGGCAGCGCCATCTCTTCGCATTATAGGTAACCCACAATTTCAAATGAATACTTTTACAAGTATTAAACATCTGAAAGAAGAAATAGCAATTATAGTTATAATTTTTATTTTTTTAAAGTATGTAACTGCTTGATGTTTAACTGTAAAGAAAATATAACTAGAAAAAAACCAAGCGGACCAGTTTTTTGCGGTTTTTTTCTGCCCGGTCCGCGTGGATTTTTTTTCTAGTTTTTTTTTCTAGTTATATTTTCTATATACAAATAGTTAGCTAGTTTTCAAGGTGCGTTTCGAAACTGGTCCTTGTTTACATAGAACTAAGAGAGGTTTATGCCCATTAAGAGATAACTTTGAGCTTAAAAGGAATATCAAAGCGTAGCTTTTACGTGGTCAGGCCATGATTACGCGGCGTTTTTGCGAAATCGGGCCGCGTATCACTTGCATTAAAATATTCATCTGCTTAAAAGCATTGGGGCGTGTCGGGAGTTTTATCATGACCTAGTATTATTATTAATTAATGATGACATTATAAAATGCAAGAAAAAAGTAGTGAATTCATGTTTATTGCCATGTCTGACCTATGGATGTCAAACTTGGATATATATGATAAATACATAAAAAATAAGATACAAGTATGTCAAAGATCATTGGAAAGAAGTATGCTTAATATAAAAAGACAAGACAGAAAAATGGGTGCGTGTACTTATGTAGGCGCGTGAGAAGTTATCCTTCTTTGGCATCGTTTAAAATTAGTTTTTAATTGCATGCAAATAATTAATTACAATAAATTAATAAAAAGTCTGGAAAAGGACACAGTCAATAAAGTTCAGTTTTAATTTGAAAAAATAAATAAATAATCAAAATATTCAATTAAAATCGCTACTGAATATACTTTATTAGAACATATGTGATTTGCACTTGTATGAAACTCAAACACGTATTCCGAATATACAAACTAGAAACATGTGGATAAATATTATAAATATGAATACCTATAACTGTTACTTTATTACAAAAAATAAAGATGTGGTTTTTGGTTCTACTACACCAATGGTCAAGAGATGGCGCTGTAGTCTCCTGAATCGCGCTTTGGTTCCGTTGTTCCAGATTAATAAATACTTTTGATATTATAAATATGAATTCCTATAACTGTTACTTTATTACAAAAAATAAAGATGTGGTTTTTGGTTCTCCTACACCAATGGTCAAGAGATGGCGCTGTAGTCTCCTGAATCGCGCTTTGGTTCCGTTGTTCCAGATTAATAAATACTTTTGATAGGCCTTCACAATGCAGTCGTTAGCACCCACTAAATAGAGATTCTATTTTGTTGGTAGATTTTCTTAATGTGCGGTAAACACAGAAGTAACGCATGAAGTTGGTCGCTGAAGCGACCAACTTCATGCTGTTAAAATTTTGTGTTACAGTGATGCGCGCGCATCTTAAAATTTCACTCTCTATATTTTTATAACGCGCCTAAAGAAGTATAACTTCAATAATGAGATTAGAAAAACAACAAATGTTATTGATGCTTTGGATCACTGTAAAAAACTTAAATGGAGATGGGCTGGACACATTGCACGTGTGAACAATATTAAATGGACTTATAAAGTGACTACTTGGAAAGGACTTCGACACAAAAGAAATAGAGGTAGACCAAAACAAAGATGGATAGACGAAATTAACGACGTGGCTGGTAGAGACTGGATCACCAAGGCCAAAGATAGAAAACATTGGAGTAAAATAGAAGAGGCCTTTACTCGCTGAGGGGTCCTTAATAAATAGAAAAATGAGTATTGACAATATTTTTAAATTATAATTGACATGTTTGTAATTGATTGACCTAATATTATTGGAATTGTATTGAATGATTGACATGTATATTTGATATTTATTAAGGAAATAAAAAGGCTATAATAATAATGATGACATTATGAAATACTTACTTTTGTACGTTGCTAATAAAATCACACCTAAATTATGTTACCTACATTAGGCAACAGCGTCTGTCGGATTATCAAGCCTTCATCATCATCATCATCAGCCTATTAATATCCCAACTGCTGGGGCACAGGCCTTCCCTATGGATGGAATAGGGAGATTGGGCCGTGACCCACCACGCGGGCCCAGTGCGAATTGGTGGGTGCTAACGACTGCAGATGCAGCCGGGACCAACGGCTTAACGTGCCTTCCGAAGCATGGAGGAGCTCGAGATAGTAAATTTTTGGTCACCCATCCAATGACCGACCACTGCGAAAGTTGCTTAACTTCAACGATCGCAGCCGAACGCGCTAACCACTTGCGCCATCGAGCTTCTCATCAAGCCTTCAAAAGAGACATAATTTTTATAGAAAAATAAGGAAGTTGGTTTGGTTAGGTAAGCTTGGTTAGACAATACTTTGAATACCTGATATATACTTTGTGACCGATTTCCATATTGCAAGTGCTTTATCTACTGAATCTAAGATATACGTTTAACAAAAGAGTTGTTCTTATCCCATGTAAAAAACAATCTGAGTAAGGCAATTCTGAATTTAAACTTGGGCTATTTCGCGATCCGGACCAAGCCTTCATCATCAACCCCTTTTATGTCCCCACTACTGGGGCACAGGCCTGCCCTATGGATGGAATGACCCACCACGCGGGCGGGATTGGCTAACGATTGCAGATGCACCCGGGACCAACGGCTTAACGTGCCTTCCGAAGCACGGAGGAACGCGAGACAGAAATTTTTGGTCACCCGTCCAATGACCGACCTCTGCGAAAGTTGCTTAACTACAACGATCGCAGCCGAACACGCTAACCACCTGCGCCATCGAGCTCCTCCTCTCGAGGACCAAGCCTTATTATAATATTAAACGACAATAAGCGTCTTGTGATCGCAAGGGCGGATCCAGCTTTGGTGCCAGTGGTCAAGTCACAGTGGGTACAGATTGTGAAGTGAGTACAGATGGACCCAGCCCAGGGGGGAGTCATGGGGGTCATAACCCCCCCCCCCCCTGGATCCGTCCTTGTGTGATTGCAACTTGAACATTTTATGAGTATCTATTTATAGTTTTAGGTTAGTGTTTTTATTTTTTTGGAGGTTCAGTTTGACAGATTTTTTTTTAGTTTCTTTACCCATTCTGGGTAGGCAAAGGGTACTGTGCCCATACAGCCAATTATTTAGTTTATTATTTCAAAATGAAATATGTTGTAAATAATATGTGCTGATAAGCTGTATTCCTTCTTTTTTAAGGCCCGAGCCAAATCTTCTTTTAGATATCTTGTCTTCAAAGTACTTCTTCTTCTTTCTTATCGTTTTTCTTTTTATTATTGTCTTCTTTTGTGTTTTTTCCAGTAAGGCCGAAGCCAGGTCGTTTGTGTATAAGTCATTTTCATTAATAGAAATGTCATTATATATGTCAATATAATATTTTTCATTACAGTAATATTTTCAAGTCATAATCAGGAGTCTTTTATAAAATTATCCAATTCGTGGATTATTCTCTCAAGTCATAATTGTGAATTCGTAAATCAAGGTCTTTAGTCAAGTTAGAGTTATGAAGTTTGACAGATTAGTCATTCTTTTTTATTTATTTTTTATTAAATCTTTGCACTTGTCTTAAGGCTAAGATTGTAAAATTATCCAGCCATTCCATTTTTTTCTCTCTTGGATACATGTACTTATTGGTATGCTTGTTTCTTTTGGTGTATTATTGTTGTTTTATTTATTATCTGTGTCATCAACCTTAGGCCCTGCCAGAATTATCAGCGCTGCAGCAGCCCTGGTGTTGCTGTAGTATTAAACTGAGGCAGGGACCTAGTTGGCCTATTTTGTTCTGATCTATTTATGTAAATCTGACTGTGTTTAAGCCTAATAAATTTATTTCTATTCTATTCAATTCTATATTTTTGAACTGTTCATATAGAAAAACACAGTTTATACCATTAATTTGAATTAATTTAATCATGTAGAAAATCCACCGGAAATCAAAGAAGTCCCAAAATAATTCTGCCGAAATTCAGCGTTTGCTCCTGAATTGCACACTGGCTCCAAATGGAGTTGTCACAGTGAAATACCTAACTGCCGGCGGACAAATGGCGGCGTACCGCGATACGGCCTGATTTATAAACACCCAGACTCAGTGCAACTGCCATCTCGGGGTGTGTTATTGCTTTTCGCCTTAAGCTATTTTGCTTCTATAGTTTGCGAAGCCTTACCTATGAGTAGTGAAACTTTTGAGCCAATTCTAAACACTTGAGTTACAAGGGCCGATCGCCTAACAAGATTGCTATGGCTATCGCGCTCAGTTAGGATTATATTTTCGTTATTTATAACCCCCTAAAGTTATAATAATAATAATATTTGATTTCAGATACTAGATCCATAGAAATGTTAGTAACAATCAAACCTTGAAAACTATGTTAGTACATTTTAAAAACAAAGTTATTTCATATACTCGTATATACCCTCTGAGGTGCCTCAGAATGGCACACTCCGGTTTTTTTGCGATAACATCGAGAATACTGTTGTCGCTCCCACGAACCCTGTGCATTATCTTTCTGCTAGGATTCAGAAAGTAGTTATAAATGAAGCTGAGTCTACAGGAGCACCCATTTCTATGGGCGTGCCCCAGGGTTCAATATTGGGCCCATTGCTTTTCCTTATTTATATCAATGACCTTCCTCACTTTACAAGAGATTTGTGTGAGACAGTACTATTTGCTGATGACACCTCTTTATTGTTTAAAGCTAGAAGAGGAAATGATTGTTATGACGAAGTAAATTGTGCTCTCTCTGAAGTCCTTCACTGGTTTACGGTAAATAATTTAAAACTTAACTCCAGTAAAACAAAATGCGTTAAGTTTACTCTTCCTAATGTGAGGCAGGTTAATACTAGTATAAAAATAAATGACCAGCCTGTAGAGTTAGTGGATTCTACAAAGTTTCTGGGTATTACTTTAGACTCTCGTCTGCAATGGGATCCTCATATTGATGCCTTGTCAAGTAGATTGAGCTCTGCAGCTTTCGCTGTTAAAAAAATAAGACTCTTAACTGATGTGGAAACGGCAAGATTAGTTTACTTTGGTTACTTTCATATTGTTATGTCATATGGCCTTTTGTTGTGGGGCTCAGCCGCTAATATCGAAAGTATTTTCATACTGCAAAAGAGAGCTGTTCGCGCCATATACAATTTAAAGGCAAGAGAATCCCTTAGAGAAAAATTTAAAGAAATTAATATTTTAACACTGGCGTCGCAATACATTTATGAAAATTTAATATATGTAAGAAAAAACTATGATGAATTTGCAAAAAAAAGTCAAACCCATAACTTTAACACGAGATTTAAGAACAAGCTTGCCGTTCCATGTTTCAGACTCCAAAAATCAAGAGGTTCATTTCTGGGTTGTAGTATTGCATTGTTTAACAAAGTTCCCCAAGATCTGATTGAGCTTCCACTGACTAAATTTAAATCTCAGATCAAAAATACTCTTATGAATAAGGGCTATTATAAAGTTGATGATTATCTAAATGATCGTAATGCATGGACATAGTGTTTCTTATAATTTGATATTAAATGGGTATTACTCATTTTTCATAACAGTAATATTGTACCTATCTAATGCCGCTTCCTATATACTACTTAAAATGTTAACTATAAAATTAATTGTAACTACATATTTATATTCTAGATGATGTAATGGAAAGTGACTTCAGACGTATTTCTGAAGTAATTTTTCAACTTGACGACACTGTATATAACAATACAGGGAGAAAAAAACAGCCCTTGCTGAGTTTCTTGCCGGTTCTTCTCAGTACAAGGTCTCCCGCCGTAGTTTTGCGAACCGATGGCGTAGCTTCTTGACCTTCACAAGTGCTTGTAACAGCCTAGACTGAATAAATGACATTTCATTTCATTTCATTTCATTTCATTTCATTTCATCAACGATGCAATTCTCTTGCGCATCACTGAAGGGAAGTCGTCTAAGTGGGCATCTGCGAACATACCCGATGCACTGCAGTAGCGTGGGAGCCCCAACAACATCCTCTATCCATTATTATATTGTACACGGATAGCGTTGTATGTCCGCTGAGTATCAAATACCTCCCGCCCATTTGTTTTTATATTGTTATTAGCAATGCAAAAAAGAGCGTGAGGCATTTGAAGACCTTCGGCGGTCAGAAATAACAAATTGAGATCGTAAGCGATAGCGTTAGCCATAGCAATGCCGTTAGGCTATTGGCCCCCCGGTTGTATTTAAAAGTGAATGAGATAAGTGCTATCAGTATTTATATCATTCTATACTTGCTCCTATATGATTGCTCCAATTTTATAAGAGAAAGCTACTGAATCTAAAAAAAACAATATAAACATAAATAGGTACCTTTTTTTTTTAAATCGGTTACCCCCGTTTTGTGACAGGTCTTTATATTCTTTTTTTTCTATTCTTTTATAGATATAAATATATAATTATATTATATGTTCTTTCTTATTCTAAGTTATGCTATTGACAACATTTCTGTTTTACTCATTTCTTAAATTCTTATATCTATCTTACATACATTTCTTGTTTACTTAAATCCTATGACTTTTACATTTTTGCTTCCTTATATACTTTTTACTTATTTTATACTACATTTAACATTAATAGATTTACCCTATTTCAATTCCGCTTTTAATTTACAATTGACAAGCTTCCTTGACTAATCCTTATTTCTATTTATTACTTTCTGTACTATTATCACGACTAAACTCTAGTAATAGTTTACTTTCTTTCTCGTTTTTGATAATTTCTCTTAGTGTGTCCCTACTGATTTGTGTATCTATGCGTTTCTGAAGTGTGTGTCTGTGTGTTTCTGTAATAGGTACCTGATAGCGAATCCCGGTAGCTATGCCACCGAACACAAGGAGAAAAAAAAATCCTGCTGACTTTCCTCTCAGTACAAGGCCATAGGTTTACGAACCGATGGCATAGGGTGCGGCCAGAGTGTACTCAGATTCAGATTCAGATTCAGATTCTGAAAACAAGCGCGAGAAATAAACAGTGTAGTCTGAGCAGGTTGCCTGCTTTTTCTCGCGCTTTGTTTTCTGAGTCTGAATCTGAATCTGAGTCAGGAGTGCACTCTGGCCGTACCCTTCGACTACACTGTTTATTTCTCGCGCTTGTTTCCAGAATCTGAATCTGAATCTGAGTGCACTCTGGCCGCACCCATAGAGTTGACGTCCACAAGAGCTTGTAACAGCCTAGACAAAATAAATGATTTTTGAGTTTTTATCCTTGAGGGGCTTTTTCGTGAATTTTATCTAGTGTATGTTAGACTATGTCAAAATAAGATACAAGCCAGGATGGTGGGGATAGCTGGTGTGGCAGGTATAACTAAACTTTTTTCGGACCTGGACTCAACCGTCACTTAGCATCAGGTAGTGTCACTCTTTAAGTTTATCTATATATATAAAACTCAAAGGTGACTGACTGATATGGTGATCTATCAACGCACAGCCCAAACCACTGGACGGATCGGGCTGAAATATGGAATGCAGGGAGATGTTATGACGAAGGCATCCGCTAAGAAAGGATTTTCATCAATTCTACCCCCAAGGGGATAAAATAGGGAATGAAAGTTTGTATGAAACTTTGTCAATTTTAAACCGATCCGGCTGAGACTGCATGCAGGTATAAGAAGAATCATAGATGAATGTCATTGTGTATAATACAAGCCTGAGAACAAAAACTGTAGTCTACACTTCAGCTCTACACCGAAGCGAAGGGAGGGCGGGCCGCTAGTCTGTATATAAAAAGGCTAATGTTTCCATTGGAAAAATTAAAAAAAAAATCAATAAAAAAATGTTTATCAAATCATTATTGAATAAACTTAAAAGATATCAGGCGAAAGTTACAGGAAGCATGCACAAAAAACAAAGTTTTCATCAGAATAAAGTGCTCCCAAAATGGTACTCTACAATTTACGTCGCGATTCACCACACGATACCGTGTAGCAGTTATAACACGAGAGGACAAATTTAATTCTGAACTCGTAAAACTTTCTGCGAGTGTGTACTCGTATTAACCACGTGTCACAATGGAATTGTCCCAATTTGTGATTGTGTCTAAGTGGTCGGTACTTCCACGCAGTAGTTCCGAGATAGTACTATCAAAACTTGCTCTACTAACATTCGGGGAGGAGAAAATATTGAAGAACATTACTCATTAATTCAAAGTAATGAGCGGTTCTTACATTTGAGTGGATACACTTTGATAAAAAAATATTTATGTTTTTATTTATTTGTAAGCATTTAACTGCTAGATTATTTAAATCTAAAGAAATGTTTACCTACAAAGCGAAGAGATGGAGCTGCCTTGCAGCTTAAGGCTAGGAAAATTTCGACGCGGCCAATAGGGCCGTGGTAGCATAATGGTCAGTGCATTCGCCCGGATTGCGAAGGGTGCGGGTTCAAGTCCCGTCCGCTTGAATTTTTTTCTAGTAAACTTTTCTTTAGATTTAAAATTTTATTTGATATTGATACAATTGATCACGATAATGTTTAAATGAAACAACTGATGGTTACATTTAAAATGAATACGTCGTCAATTCCATCAACATACTTAGCAATATATTGCTAAACTATTTTGAAGATTTGACGACTTCGACGTAGCTTCGCAAATATCTTTAAAAAAACCGAAAACCGGCGTATATTCGATGCCAGTTTTCAAGATATTTGCCTATTCAAATGTTCCTGGTTCAAATCCCGGTGGGGCAAAGGTTTGTGTAATGAATAGGAATGTTTCGAAGTGTTTATGAATGAAAATATAGTAATATATGTATCAGTATATGTATTCTATCCGTTACCCTAGTATCTCATAACACAAGCCTTTCCGTGCTTACTTTGGGGTTAGGCTAATTGGTGTGTGTGTTAGAAATATTTATTATCATTTAATAATAAAGATGATGACTCGTTGCTTTCATACAAGTCTTAATAGTATTTTGAACTTAGAGAATTATAAAGCCTATTCAAACCAGTTCCAAATTGCAGCTAATTTAAATATTGACCGCACTCCCTCGGTGGGTCGGAATGCTTAATGCAGTTGTCCCGCAGAGTTATCGGCGGGACGGTTAAATTGCACCGCCCTGTCCCACATTGGTTGATTTACAAAGCTTTAGTCTTCCCTCTAGTCAATTAATGCCACAACGCCATGAAGATAATGTCATTTTGGAATTAGAAAACGTCTGGTATGTGTATGAACAAAAAACCTATAAATCTAAAGAAAATTTTACTAAAAAAGACAAGACCATGTGGATGATTTTCTTGTAAAGTTTTCTTTAGATTAAAACATCTAGCATTAAATATAAAATAAACCTATAAATATTCTACTAGCACTGAAAAAATTACCACAGTTGAATAACTTTATTACTGCATGTGAGTATTTAGTTTTTGTAGTCTTTACTTTGTTGCTTGCTAACAAAATCGACGTTTTTACATTCAGAACATCACTTGTGAGATAAACTGTCATAATTACTGATGCGACTAGGAGATACAAATACACGCTACAAAAACTTTCACCCATAACTTCAGATAAAGCTACGCAAATCACCCTGTGTGTCTAATATCATGATCTTCTTATTCTAAAGCTTAAACACGTAGGTATATATAAATCGCTTCTGAGGTGGTGCGAGTCGTCTTTTAGAAATCATTCGCAGCTGGTAGCAATGTATGTTTATATCTCTTCCGCCAAAGTTGTCCCTTCTGTCGTTCCCCAAGGATCACATTTAGGGCCTTTCTTATTTTCATTAATGACCTAACTTCCACAATAAAATCAAAAGTTAAAATGTATGCAGATGATTTAAACGTCTATCGAGCTATCAAAGGTCCCGAGCATACATATGCCAAAAGGATTAAAATGCAAGTAGTGATTCGTGTAAAATATAAATGGAATGAAGCTTATCCTATTCTAATAAAATTTTCGCGAAAAACCAATCCCTCTAACGCCAATTATTTTATTAATCGCAAGTTGTTATCTAAAGTTACTCAGATAAGTGATTTCGGTGTGATTATGAATAGTATTCTAAATTTTCGATATCACATTGACTTCGTAATTGGCAAAACATCTAAATTATCAGGTTTTATCAATCGGCAGATGAAAGTATTAAAAGACCCAAAACTAACTATTCTCAGTTTCCTGCCGGTTCTTCTCAGTACAAGGTCTCCCGCCGTAGATTTACGAACCGATGGCGTAGCGTGTGACTTTCACAAGAGCTTGTAACAGCCTAGACTGAATAAATGAGTTTGAGTTTATGCCTAATCACCAGTTTTCTACAGACAACGGGTCCGCTTCTATCATAATTCTCAAAACTTGTACTTTTCGGACAAAAGAAACAATCTTTTCATTTCCTGTAGAGCATGAATAGACAATAGTACTGCTGCCAAATTAGGTTTTAGGTCCAATGGAATAATAATATCGTTAGTGTGTTACCGACTACTAATAACGTTTCACCTGCCAGCTGCAAAGCTTTCCCTCAATAATTGAGTGGTTTGTTCATTTAGTGACGTCATCGTCCACACGTCTGCCCTGTGCAGCGGTCGATAGTGATATTTATTTATTTGATTAGGAACACATGCAGCTATACATATCATACATTACAAAGTGATTAATAACAAAAACACAATTATTATATGTTTGCCACTTACAAGTGTTCACAGCATTCAATATTAAAATGACAGTATTTTTAACTACATTAAAAAAAACAATTAAATTAGAATAAGATTAAAATTTGATAAAAAAATGAATTAATAAATTAGATTAGTAAATTAAAATTCATATTAAAGAGGCTGAGATGGAATTCAGCAGCTTATGTCGGAAGTGGTTTTGACTATGGTTAAATATGTCAATGTCTCCCAATTTGCCATTCGTGTCATTATAAGTGGAACAAATTCTAGAGAGAAGATGATGCAAGCCCAGATTAATTCTACATCGAGGCAGACTGAAAGTTTTGGTCATTGGTCGCCAGGGGTAATTGTAGGGAACCGATAAATGAACCATCTCAAGTAGGTTTGCACATTTAATGATATTGTGTGCGACCGCTGCCAGGGAATGGCCATGCACCATCCTATTGCTGGCAACGTGTTTGGTGAATCGTGATACTGAAAAGTGAAATGTCAGCTTGTTTCGAATTCAAACTTCGAGAAGTACTGCTGATGTAACTTCTAATACTGATTATGTAGGTACGTAAAGAAAGTAATTCTTTTTGGTGAGTTTCTGTGTTAGCAATCCATCTTCATTTGAATTCTACTTACGGTTTTTTTTTATAGATAGATCTGACAAATGATCCACCCCACCTGATGTTAAGTGAAGGTGAAGTCCAGACGCGAAGATAGCTGATACAGCAGTTCTACCTGCCACACCAGCCATCCTCACCCTGCCGGCCTGCAAGTTGCTTCTTCACGCCTCTTTTAAAGGATCTCAGGTTGGAAGAGGGAGGGAACACGTGAGCGGGCAGAGCATTCCATTTACGGTGTGTTCGGCGCTTGTAACAGTGCCGAAATATCGAGGACTCACAGAAAAGGTACATGGTAACAATCTCGGTAATAACTATAATGTTAGCGTTTACGAAAGTTTTACATAATTAATATGGTTTCAGTTTGTTTTAGTCTTGATAAACTTATTATGCTTTTTCGACATACAACAATGGAAGCGTCTTTGCAGTTCATTTAGATTTTATTTTCTTGCCGCTTGTTTATTAATGCTTACCCATATTAAATAAAGGCCATTATTTCTTCGTTGATGATATTAGTATCTCTTTTATCTTACTAAATGTTTGCTTCTTATGTTTGGTTTTTTATATTGAAAAGGTGGCAACAAGTACTTGGTCTTCCTGATAAGCAGCCACCATAACCTATAGACTTACGATACAAAAAATATCACTGTAGCCGTTGTCTACCTTATCTCTTATCCTGTAGAATACAGGAACCTGACTTACCGAACACAACACCACCAAGAAGGAAGCGTAAGATGGAGCGGTTAATTCCCCAGAAAAGCGCTCCGATTTAAGCAAAACATTCGCTATGTCCTACCTCTCTTTGTTTCTTTAGTATTCCAAATGTGAACAACAGGTTAATTTTCTGGTGGCAAAATATCATAGAAGTAGAATCTAAAGGTTTGATGAGGCTTTCACTTTAATTTACACAAAATCAAGTTCTCATATTTCGCTAAAGTACCTACAGTAAAAAATCTGCTTAAGATTATAATTGTTGTGTATTTAAAATGCTGTTGAAGCTTGCTTTTCACGATGATTAATAAAGTAAAATCAGTTCTACATAATAGATTACGTAATTTCAATTGTTCTAACAATGGGACCATTAACATAATGACCAATCTCTGTGCGTTCATTTGCTTACTTAGTGCTATATAAACTGTCTCGGTCTAAATTACCTGTAGCCGACAATGTTTAGCTAAAGGGAGAGCACGGTAAATCAATTTGTCGACTCACCCTTGTCTCGAGGCCACGCCGGGCGCGATTGGGCGATCGCTAACCGATTTATGAGGCTTAAGATAACCGATATGTTTATTTCGTTGGGTTTGTTTCTTGAGGCTTTTTTTCTATTAGTAAGGATGTCTGAACGTCCTTTTTCATTGACCCTTATCTCCTAACTGTTCCCTTATTTGGAAACTTCTTGATTAACTAAATTGACGAGCGCCTACAAATTGTGGTAAAATCTATACAACATTATTATTATTAACATTTTTTTTAATTTGTTCACTTATTTTATAACACGCTCTTTAACAGTGATCTGTTGAATAATATACATAACTTAATTGTCCTTTTATTGAATTGACTAGTTATAAAAAAACAACTATTAAATTATCGTATTATATAGTTCCCGAAGTTGAATAGGTCATGAAATGAAAACATACTAGCTAGCCGCATAAAACATATACTACTGTTAAAGCTAATTAAAATAATACATATAGAAGTAGAAAGATATTTGAACTTTTCGAAAACTTTGCAGTGAATGAAATATCTCCCCGAGGCAGGACCCGAGTGTAATTTCAATTAATTTCTTTGGAACTAAAAAACAAAGGATCGAAACGGGAAAACGGCTAATAAAGTCTGATCGTGAATTGTCGATGTATTCAACTTTACAAGAAAGGGATCAAATGCTAACTTTTAATTGAGTACAGGAGTGTATAATACTTCGATCAAGTTTTGTTGAACGAAGGTACAAATATAAGCTGTTAATTATCATTATATAAATATGCGAGCGAAAACACTTCCCAAAATATTTCTTATCATCATCATCATCAACCCATGCTCGTGTACTGATGGACATAGGGCTCCCCTAATGCACGCCACTGCTCCCGATTTTCTGCCATTCTCATCCAGCCCACTCCAGCCAGCCTACGAATGTCATCATCCCATCTTGTCTCAGGGCATCCTAAACTACGTTTAGTCGCGGTCTCCACTTAAGAACTTTACGGCTCCAACGGCCAATCATCATCATCATCATCAGCCTATTAATCATCAGCCTATTAATGTCCCCACTGCTGGGGCACAGGCCTTCCCTATGGATGGAATAGGGAGATTGGGCCATGACCCACCACGCGGGCCCAGTGCGGATTGGTGGGTGCTAACGACTACAGATGCAGCCGGCCAACGGCTTAACGTGCCTTCCGAAGCACGGAGGGGCTCGAGATAGTAAATGTTTGGTCACCCATCCAATGACCGACCACTGCGGAAGTTGCTTAACTTCAACGATCGCAGCCGAACGCGCTAACCACTTGCGCCATCGAGCTCCTCAAAAAAACTACCAATTCTTTTTATAAAATATCATAATTATATAGTATTCCCAATTTAATTTTGAAGAAAGTAGGTACAGAGAGAAATTTTTCATTCATTTCATTCATGCAAAAGTTGTTCTGGTCTATTCGGCTTTCATGCGCTTTGCTGCTCGTCCGTCATAGAACTAAATTTAAAGCTAGAATCAAAGTTTCGCACATTCCTTTCTCTGTTTCTTTTTTTTCATTTCGAAAATTCATTCATCCGAAAAAAGTTTGACAATTAAATTCTCCAAGCCGGCTCTAATTCACAAAATTTTCAAAAGAAAAGTTGAATTTGACAGTTAACTATTCAAAATTTGAACCTCAAATTGACGAAATGAAAAGCGTTACCTTTTCATTTTCGTTTTCGTATTTTTGTTAAAATTAGGCCTAAAATGACTTCTGCAGTATTTGTAATCAAGGCTGCTTAGCGTGAGGAACATTATTAGCATGAAAAATTAATAAATTAACCAAATTTTTATTACTTATGGTATTTCCAATACTACGAAGTATTAAACGATAAATTTAGGTCAACGTACAATGGATTGCATCAACTCTACAAATTAGTTGGCTAACACTTCTATTAATATCATCTAAATGTTTTTGTAAAGTAATATTGTATCCAAATAAATAAAGTAATCAAAAAAGTGCAGGTAAAAAGAACTCACAAACATAACTCATTCCTTTCGTATGTTCGTTCTCATGAGCGTGTTCGAAATCGAAATAGAGTAGAGTCACTGGCGACTAAATTTCGTTTCGGAGAAAGAGAGAAAACAGCTCCAGGTATGGTAGGTTTGCGATATTTGTTTTTAGTACATTATATGTGTGAAAGTGGCTACGAAGTTACACACTGCTGCGATAATATTGACGCAATAGACGAAATATCGCAATAATGCATTCGTAATTATCGACAGATAATAACGCACCCATGGGCAGGAGACTTGATGCTTGATATTGTGAGCAAAGCCAGTGAAACGTTTAGCGGTTGCAAGATCTTCTTTTATAAGTGTATTTAACGATAAAAATATATTGTTAAAATCGAGTTATTCATAAACATAAAATAAAAAGAGTTCTGATTGAAAAAATACCTGCACAATAGCGTGTTTTGCTCCGGATAAAAGGGGAGTCTATTGTCATTATAATTCTTGCTGCCGACCTGTGTCTCCGAGCAGCACAGTTTTATTCTGCGATACCACATTTGAAACCACGTATAGGACCCTCAGTCTTGACTTTCCCAACATTTTTTATATGTATAGATGAAATTTCTCAAGCACATATTGCCAGATGTAATAACAGCGATCGCCATAATTTTCTCACCCAACTAAATAGTAAAATCTAAAGTTGTACGTCAGAAGTGTGTACTTATTTACCTCTTTCAATTGCGATACCTTACACTACAGGGTCCATAATGCACTTTTTATCTGTTAATATTACCACCTTTGTATCTCCATTATGGTCTGCAATAAACGAATTGAATTGAATTGAATATTTTCTATCTTGTTATACAAGATCCCAAGAGAGGTCTCCCTTCACCCCTATTAAAATAATATACCTATGTTACTTTTATCAGGGACTTTTAAAATGTGAATCAATATTACCCTCGAAATTACTGATTCTTAGCACGCAAAATTACGAATTAGACATACGAATAGCCTCGTCGTTGATAGCAAAGATTTAATTTTAAATCTTGCTACCCTGACAGTTTCCTAATAAGTTAGCCACATACGTGATGACCCAAAAGCCTTAATAGGGTACTTAGGAGTAGCCAAATGGGCCCTACGGAGAGATTAACCCTTGATCTCTATCAGAAACGAGCGGTTTGTAGAGAATGTTTTGCTGGTTTATGAGCAGGGAACAAGAAAATGGAGTTTGCTACGTGCTTTATTTGGACATTTTGGAAAGTGAACTTTTTTTGACGGACTTACGGGCTGTTTTCGATAAACAACGCTAATGACGTGACTCTTTGAGCTATCAAATTGGAAGTAGGAACTGTTTCTTTGGTGTCAGCATTGAGGAAGGTCAAAGAATGGCTAAAAGCCATACCAGCACAATATATTTTGTTAACCCATTACTCCATCGGTCAGCTTCCCGAAGAACGATCTAGCAATTAACCTGAGCTTCGTAGCAGCATTACGATGCATATAGGCTGGGGGTAATCCTAGGATTAAGTTTAACAGAAACAATCTTTGCTAAGTGACAAATAGATTGAATAACCGCCCATACTGGTCTGGCAGCGGTTTCAAAATAAAGAATCAGATTTATAACGAACAGCTGTGTGGTTCATTTCCTCATTCTTTTACTAAATAGCACTGTTGCACGTTTAGATGTCTTCGGAAACTTATGTTACTATAGTTTGCGAACAAAATCATAGCTTAATTACAAAGGACATCGACGAAATCGGCCCTAGCATGCCCAAAAGAATGTCCTTCACTATTATTTTTCAATTGTAAGTATAATAATTATAACCTTAAAATCTAATACATTCTGTAGTAGGCCACGATTCCTCAAGTTTTCCGTATCTCAACAAATGCCTCATTAGAGTTTATGAATGATTCCGAACACAATTAGCATTTTCTCATTGCTGTGCGTTCTAGGGCATTCTATGTATGGGGAACGAGCAATGTCCTTTGTAATTAGCTATTAATTTTATATATATGTCCAGCAAAACGCTTACAATCAAGGCCATGACAAGGATTACCAGTTGTGACTATATTTATACTAATTACCCAGTAACAGAAGTTATATTCACAGAACGATTATTCACTGACATGGATAGGACGACCCTGGAAGTAAAACATTCCAGTTCTTTCGCGAAATTTCTTCGTACGTACCTAATATTTTGTGCTAATTAAACATTTTTCCTTACTTTCTTTCAATAAGAACTATAGTAATTGACGTCGGCAAATAAGCGACTCGTGGCTTACGTTTTTTTTTTATAGCGAGGTAGGCAAATGACTCTACCCCACCTGATGTTAAGTGGTGATAAAGTCCAAACCCGAAGATAGGTGGTACAGCTGCTACACCAACCATCCTCACCTTGCCGGCCTGCAAAAATGCTTCTTCACGCCTCTCTTAAAGGACCCCAGATTATAGGAAGGAGGGAACACGTGCGCAGGTAAAGAATTCCACTTACAAATAGTACGACAAAGAAATGAGTCAACAAATTTCTTTGTTCGTGTAGGAATAATGGCCACAGTAAGTAGGTGACAACGTAGGCCAGCGCGCGTGGTCCTCTGAAGAAAAGGTGACGGAGGGATAAGCGAGAATAGCTCCTCAGAACATTCGGCGTGGTATAGTCGGTAGAATCTTAGTTACCTTTTCATCGCCAATGATGCGGGCAGCGCGCCGCTACAACCGATAGAAATAAAATGATGAGTATCTTCTTGAGTATCATTTATTGTACCCATATAAATGTAGTCTGTAATTCAACAAGTACATATATAGAGTGTAGGCGAAGTCTTCACGATATTTATAGGTTTCTACACAAACGCCGCCTCAGTCTTGCGAGCTCGTGTCACCTCTCACACACGTTTCATGAATAAAGTAAACATTATCTAATCCACAAGTGATAAGCTCCGTTTCACAGTGGCAGGTAATTGCGTTTAGACAAGGTAACAGATAATTCTGAACACACAATTTCTGCCAGCATCACAGCAAAATATATTATGTAGGTCTACTAAAACCGGCCTAATGTGATTTGGACTCGCACAAAAGCTGTTTCAGTGTCATTTTACAAAATTTACTATTGGGTAAATTTAAAAGAAGTAGAAAAATCATGTTTCTAGTATTATAATATGAGCGCTTACAAAAAAAGGCGGGTTGCACTCTGGTAGTGCCGGCAGAAGTGAAAACTTGAATATTAACGTTGTGCAAAAGTAACGCATGAAGTTGGTCGCTTTAGCGACTAACTTCATGCGTTACTTTTATGTTTACCGCACATTAAGAAAATCTACCAACAAAATAGAAATAGAATCTCTATTTAGTGGGTGCTAACGACTGCATTGTGAAGGCCTATCAAAAGTTATTTATTAATCTGGAACAACGGAACCAAAGCGCGATTCAGGAGACTACAGCGCCATCTCTTGACCATTGGTGTAGTAGAGCCAAAAACCACATCTTTATTTTTTGTAATAAAGTAACAGTTAAAGGTATTCATATTTATAATATCAAAAGTATTTATTAATCTGGAACAACGGAACCAAAGCGCGATTCAGGAGACTACAGCGCCATCTCTTGACCATTGGTGTAGTAGAACCAAAAACCACATCTTTATTTTTTGTAATAAAGTAACAGTTATAGGTATTCATATTTATAATATTTATCCACATGTTTCTAGTTTGTATATTCGGAATACGTGTTTGAGTTTCATACAAGTGCAAATCACATATGTTCTAATAAATTATATTCAGTAGCGATTTTAATTGAATACTTTGATTATTTATTTATTTTTTCAAATTAAAACTGAACTTTATTGACTGTGTCTTTTTCCAGACTTTTTATAAATTTATTGTAATTAATTATTTGCATGCAATTAAAAACTAATTTTAAACGATGCCAAAGAAGGATAACTTCTCACGCGCCTACATAAGTACACGCACCCATTTTTTTTTATTGCGCTATCGGACACAAACGTGACAATTTATATTACATTAAAAAGTTTATCTTTCAGAATTACTCATTTAAGCGCACTTAGCGACATCTATTGTAAAAAAAAAGCATTTTCTTCGCAATAAAGCTGCCACGTGGGCGTCCTAGATAGAGACTTATTATTATAATACGGTGTAGCAATATAATTTTAGAATATTAAGTTGTAGAAATATTACTAATCAAAGCGCCATCTATCACCATACGTATCCATCATCTAACAATGTAATTGGTTTTAAAGAAGCACAGAATATATTATGAAAAAAAAAAATATGATAGTTGTATTTGAATGATGAGATAGATGGAGTTGTATTTAATAGTGTTAAATGAAATTACACGTATTGATGACGTGATTAGCTATTGTTCAGGAAGCAGTTTCTTGGAGGGAGATGGGCGTAGCCGTATTAACCGGTCCTGTCGATTCCTCGCACCAAATATGGTGATTTGAGAGAAATTTGCTAGGACGCCGTCACGTGATCCTAGGCCACTATAAATAGCTTTGCGCAGACGATTTCACTCTCTTTTGTCTGCGAACCGAACACTTGAACATCTAGTAAATTGCACAGTGACTGGAAAGTATAGTCAGTGCATAATTAATTAAAATATTTTCCCCGGATTAACGGGTAAGTCCAATATAGCTAACTGTTTAGGCTGTAGGTCAAGTTAGGTTTTTTATTGAACTATAGAAAGATGTGTGATTGTTTTTAGGTCCTTTGAAGTGGCTAATTAAAAAAAGTATACGATAATCACAATTACTTAATCCTGCTTGGGATTTCTTTGGATATATATATATATATATAAATGAGCCTGTGAATGCAATCTTGATCAAACAAAGAACACTTGTGATGATAGCAGATTCTATTACCATCCACGTGGATACCGGAATCGCTTGATGGTACCAATATCTTGAAAGCTAAGTAAACTCTCAACCTATTTAATCTTTAAGCAGTGCATTCTCCGAAGTACGAAGTTTCAGATTGTTAGAACATAAATAAAAGATTTATTGTTGTAAACTGTAAATTCATTAACGAAAGTAGCTTCATATTTGCCAAACGAATTGTTTCATTAGAATCTTTATATAAATAAATTTGTATGTACGATACTTGATAGAACAAAATGTTTCCTTAGAATATTAACATTAATATAACTGTATGTACACCTGTTTTGATTGTATGTTCGTCACTGATATTCTATACCTTAATTTATAAAAGCCATCTTCAAAGATCTTAATTCATAATGTTAAGTGTGTTAATATATGTTGAAAATTGAACTGAATATTAACAATACATTTATCTTGTTCACTGCGGTTATTGATTTTTATTTTATCTCCCTCAAATAACAGTAAAACGGCGCCCTGATTATAGATTAATTAATTTCGAGTCTCATGTAAAAGCCCTGAAATAGTCGGTGGTAACAAAAATTGTTACAACGGTAAAATAAAATATTACTATGTTTCTTCCAATATATTGAAAGTCAACAACCTTTCCAATTTTATTGTTTTCGTCTTACGAATTTTCGCTTTATAATACGATAAAATAAAATATTACTATGTTTCGTCCAATATACTATAACAACCTTTTCAATTTTATTGTGTGTCATGATGTGATCAGCCCACGTGTTCAACCTGACGCGAGCTTAACATTTTTTACCCATACAAAAAAAGTGTATAACGCCGCTAAAGTTTTCACTTCAATAAATTGAAAACAGTATCACGGCTCTTATAAAAAAATACCTACAACGAAACATTCCGTTCACGTCATATAATAAGATTTAATTCTTTTTATAAATATTCTCACTTTTCGTTACTATATTTTTTGTTTTGAGCACAATAAAACTGATAAGTGCATCAGCTAATTATTATCAAATCATAAGTATTTATTTCGTACAAACTTATCGCTGTCAATAAAACGCACGAGATTGATGTATGTCCATTTACCGACAAGGTCCGTCGCAAAGGGTATAATTGTCACGATAAACGTATTCCAATTGAAATTAGAAAAGCTGAAAGCCCCAATATATTTCGCTCTGAATTAAAGAATATGTTACTTAAAAAAGCATATTATAGTATTATGGAATTCTTAGAGGTCAAATCTGTGTAAATGGATGTACACTATGTGTTTATTTTATTTTTGCATGCCTTGTGCTGAAATATGGAATAAGCGTACATATTATAATTTAACACCTTTGTATCACCTGCATTTGCAAATAAATAATTGATTGATTGATTGATTGATTGAGATGTTTAGTGTAGTGTTGCGAAGATTTGCGTGTGTCTGTGGTCCTAGCGTAAATGTAGACACTGAGACTGCACAAGCGTGGCAACGACATCTACACACCTTAAGACTTAACACTCCATGTTAACAAATGGTGTTTCTGGCCGCAAATTAATTAATGGCATACCAAATCGATGCCAAGAGCGCGAACCTACATCGCGCCAATAAAATTTCATAGCTCACGGAGCTCGACCAACATCGCGATGATTCAAGGCTTTGTCAGATGCCATCGTCCCCTTCTCAGGGGTCGATCGCATCTGGCAAAGCCTTGAAAGCCCTTAAGACCAAAGCTAGCCCCCACGTGGTGTGTTTTATTCAGTAAGAGTCTGACACAACCTTGCTTCAGGCTGCAGGGTATCCATTAGGATTTCACAACTACACACTAAATCGATGGACAGTGAAGAACCCCGGCTGGGTGGAAACAAATGAAAGCTGCGGACAGGTCGCGGCCTCCAGGCTAAGATCACCATGCTTAACAAGGGCTAGCTTGTGTACGCATGTCCTGGGGCAGTATTGGGCAAAATGTAATTAACTTCAAATTGGCAATTTCAATTACAAATTGTAATTGGTGACTTTAATTACAAATTACTTGAAATTATTGAAATGTAATTCAATTAACAATTAAAATTAGCAATTGTAATTGTCAATTGCAATTACTCAATTACTTACATATAATCTATTTTAAAGATGAGATAGTGTTTTCAATAAATCTATTATATTGTGATTTATCAAATATTTATTTACGAAATTTACAACCACCTTTTTTAAAATTAAGACAAATAAATGTTTGATTTATTTCAAATTAGACTTTAATACTACTCTTTGTTCAAACATTTGATCAGAAAGTTTGTGAGATTTTGGTAAATTAATCATTGTATGATATGAAAACAATCAATCGAAATAAAGGTGCACGCCGCTGGGAGAACAGAAAAGGGATAGGTAGCTGTGTAGGTACAGGTAACGAGGTACACACTTACACACTCATAAATTCAGGGCAAATTATACACTAAAACTTTGTTTATGTTGTGCTTATTGTGCTGCGTACGGGCATCAAGCTAATAACCGCTAAGTTTTAGTAGTTTATTATGTTACCCTTAAAAAGTAATTGAGTAATTTGAATTACAAACTAATATAATTTAAATTACTTCGGACGTAAGTAATTGAATTACAGTAATTTCAATTAAAGTAATTCAATTACTATTCATTGAATCAGTAATTAAATTACAAAAGTAATTAATTATGCCCAACACGGTCCTGGGGCATGATGGCGCCGTGAGCGCTATGCACGCGGCATCGGTACACGCGTCGACATCTTGAGCACGGTAATATTATCTATACAGTATTGTGACTCCGCCCTGTCCTTGAAATAAATGCCTACGGCCGAGCGCTGCGTTAGCACGCGGTAGGGCCGCCCGCCTAGAGTATTTTAATTTCATCTACATAATTGAGTTTCTTTCTAGTTTTGTGATTGTAAATATTTTATTTTATATGGAAAGATTCTCCGCAAGCCCATATACCCATATCGTAGGAAAGCATTAAAAATAACTATTCCGCCATGTTGGATTTAGAATGACGTCACACAGCTAACCGTGCTTTTTAATCAAAAGAGCCCCTCGAACTCGAGTGGCGTAGGTATGACGCGCTTTTCGACCGTTTATATGAAGATAGAATACTGTATAGATATTATTACCGTGTCTTGAGCGCACTGTACTCTACTTACCGGCCTGCGTGCGCATGTCGCGGGACACGATAGTGCCGTGAGCGTTGATCGCTCGGCAACGGTATACTGCAGCATGCACATCCTGTCGGTAATGGACGGCAGCGAACGGCAGGAACAGAAGCGTGCCGTTGTCCAGCACTTGTCTGAAACAATCATTAATACTGTTAATATATGGTAAATACAGCTGACACATCATCATTAGCTTAGTACAGTGTTACCAACCCTTATCAATTTTTTTTTTATATTTATACTTTATTGCACAAAAGTCTCGCATTCTCTACCAGTCAACCGGAGAATTTTAGCAAAAATCTTAAGGTAGTGCAAAAAGAATTCATCAAATTACTTATTATATTTTTATATCTATGGAAACTAGATAATATATATATATATATACTACATAAAATAAATATCTATAAAAATACATAAATAATATATATATATATATATATATATATATATATTATTTTATTTAGAATATACATACAAATATATATCGGAGGAGGAATCTAATAAATGATGACGTACGGAGCGTTTAAAAGCCAGTTTGTTCGGAGCATCTTGAAAATTTTCCCCTAAGTATTTTTTAAAATCCCCTAAATTAAAATTTATATGTACCTACTTATTACCTTAATTCGTTCGTTTCTTATAAATTAAAACGTTACATATTTAGTTACAGTAAACTATTTTATTGAATAAATACAGTTTCCGAAGGGAAAATCAAACGAAAATGAGCTGACAGGCTGTTAAATATTATTTAGCTGTTTTGATTGGTGTAATAAAACATGATTGTTATGTTGTTGTTCTATTATTTTATCCATTGGTGATAGGCAAAGAACTTTAGTCCATACAGCCTTAGGAAACAACCCCACACAGTCAGTTCAGTCGTTTGATATCGTGGTGCGTTCCATTCTACGCACAAAACTGAAAGAAAACATACGCTTTGTTTTTCGATTTAATTGCAAGTTTCGTAAAAAGCCCCTAAAAGAACCCCCAAAAACACCAGCTCCTAAAAATGTCCGTTTTAACACTTCTAGCCCCAAATCTGGGGGCAAAACCCCTAAGTTGGGAACCGTGGCTTAGTACAGGGGTTCCCAATCTTTGTAACCCCGCGCAGTAATAATTTTAATATTTTTTCACGGCGCCGTGTCCTAGTTAACTATTTAAGGAAAATAATCGAAATAAATAAGTACCTACAATAATAGTAAAAAGTCAAATGAATACTCTTACAAGTCCAAAGAAAAGTTTACTAGAAAAAAAAATCCACGCGGACCAGGCAGCGGACGGGACTCGAACCCGCATCCTTCGCTATCCGGGCGAATGCACTGACCATTATGCTACCACGGCCCTATTACTCTTATAACTATTAAACATTTGAAAGAAGAAGTAGCAATTATAGTTAAAAAATTTTTTTTTAAAGCATGTAACTGCTTGATGTTGAAATCTAAAGAAAATATAACTAGAAAATATTCCACATGCGGCAGTTACATGCTTTAAAAATAAAAATTATAGCTTATTGACACTGGCTATAAATATTACAATAATAAACATAATTATACTATGTAAGTATGTGTAAGTATGCCTAAACAGTGGGACACGGCATTCCTAAACTTTTTTTCATTTTTAAATCTGTTTTTTATATTTTTTATTTTATAGTCATAATTGTTTTATCATTTACATTTGTAATGGAAAGTGACTTCATGGGTTATCTCATATTGAACTCAGTTTTCAAATTGACGACTCTGTATATAATACAGGGAGAAAAAAACAGCCCTTGCTGAGTTTCTTGCCGGTTCTTCTCAGTACAAGGTCTCCCGCCGTAGATTTGCGAACCGATGGCGTAGCTTTTCGACATTCACAAGTGCTTGTAACAGCCTAGACTGAATAAACGATATTGAATTTTGAATTTTTATGTTTATATGTTATTAAATGTATTTCTTTTATTTATATGTTTAATTAGAATACATAGATTTGATGTACATTGTATGTATGGATGTGACTATTTATCCCAAGTCATATAACACCCCAAACTATAGTCTCTGTATAACTTTTCATACTCAGTGGTTATCTGGAAGAAATCGCTCTTAGCGATAAGACCGCCAGTTATAACGCTTTTGTTAATTTTATGGTTTGTGAATGTTATGAAATTATGTATTTGGTGTTTTAATAAAGTGTTAATCTAACCGTCTATCTATATTTGAATTCTATTTTTTTTTCCAACTCACACCAATTAGCCTAGCCCCAAAGTAAGCATTATATGGCTTGTGTAATGGGATACTATGGTAACGGATAGAATACATATACTTTACATATATAAGTATATTTATATAGAAATACATATTAAACATCCATGGCTGGAGTACAAATGCTCGTGTTCATCACACAAACATCTGCCCCCACCGGGATTCGAACCCGGGACCTCTCGAGTCAGCGAAGCCATGAAACCCGGCGTACAAACCACTCGGCCACGGAGGTCGTCATTATATCTGCGTTTAAAGTTATATTTAAGTTTTTAACATTTGTGGGTACTAATGCTGATATTTAAAAGAGTAATTCCGCAAACAAGGCAATTTACTAGAAAATTCTCTTGATGAGGAATTGGCAGAACAGACTATACGAGACTAACTAAACTCGCGTCAGGTTAAACACGTGGGCTGATCGCACCATGACACAAAATAAAATTGGAAAGGTTGTTGACTTTCAATATATTAGACGAAACATAGTAATATTTTATTTTATCGTATTATAATAATAAGTCTCTATCAAGGACGTCCACGTGGCAGCTTTATTGCGAATAAAATGCATTTTTTACAATAGATGTCGCTAGGTGTGCTTTTGATTTCTTTACAATAGATGCCGCTAAGTGCGCTTAAACGTGATTCATGTAAGTTGATTTTTCTGAGAGATTAACTTTTTGTAATATAAATTGTCATGTTTGTGTAAAAGAGTGATTCCGCAAACATGAAAATTTACTTGAAAATTCTCTTGATGCTAGACAGAACACTTTCTTGAAAGGAACATTTTCTGAAATTAGGGATTGGCAGAACACACTATATGAGACGGCTGTATTTAATTAATGTTATCTTTTTAATAGCAGATAGATAGATAGATAAATTATTTATGCACACACAAAAACAAATACAAAAATAGAAAACAATAACATAATAGCTATATTTTTTATTTTTTAAGCATTTAACTGCTTGATGTTTAAATCTAAAAAAAATATAAGTAGAAAATAAAATAACATAATAACTAATAAACAATAGTACTGAGATATATTGTAGTTTTAAAGAATTCAATAAGAAAGAATTTTAAGGAAGACGTAACTAAATTCCGATGTTAGGAATGGATAGAATAAAGATCGAATAAAGACATTTACGGAGCCGATGTGTCCGAAATTGTCAGCACTTTTTCTTCACGAAGAAGGTTTACCGACAAAGGACATCGACGAAATCGGCCCTAGCATGCCCAAAAGAATGTCCTTCACTATTATTTTTCTATTATTTTTTTAACTTATTAGCATTTATCATTGTAAACGGACAATCTGTTTAAGAAAATAAAAATTTAAAGTTCTGTTACTAGATACTACAGTCTGTTCATCCAACTTGGCACTCCTTTTTATTGAAAATACAGCATTAAAAATCAACTGATAACTAGATTCAATAGGTTTCAGTCTATAATAACGATTTATTTTAATAGTTTATTGGCTTCGTTAATATTTTATTATTAAACGGGTGATTCTGTTAAAAAGTTGTGCCAAGATTGTTTACCTTATTAAATGCAATATAGGCGACCATAAAAATAGAACTAGGTACCTTAGTCAATAATACTTATTACTAGTATTTATATTATATTTATAAAAAGATTATTTCTGAAATTATGTAAAGATAGTTTATAATCCCATCCCATGTAATATCTGTTTATTTTTATGAAAATCATATTGATAACCAGGTACATACCTAATTACCGATAGTAAAATATAGAAACAGGTAAATGGAAAGACTGAACATTTCATTTGAAAAGAAATCTATTATTACCTACTACAGGTAGGTATAGGTATCATAGGTGCCAACTGACAACACTCATAAATCAATATGAATATAAGCATTTATTATTTTTATTATTAATTGCATTTTATGTTCATTTAATGCATATTATTTAAGTGCTTACATAGAGGTAAAAACTAAATCTATTCAGAATATATATAGTGTACATCTTTTACAATTAAGTATAATAATTATAACCTCAAAATATAATACATTATGTAGTAGGCCACGGTTCCTCAAGTTGTCCGTATCTCAACAAATGCTTAATTAGAGTTTATGAATGATTCCGAACACAACTAGCATTTTCTCATTGCTGGGCGTTATAGGGCATTCAATGTATGGGGAACGAGCAATGTCCTTTGAGACGTTCTAAATAAAGGGCTGCGTCAAAACATCTAAAACTGATTGTTAGGGAAAGAAAAAGGTAGGCACCTATACCGTGAGCCTTTTATTCTAATATACTCAACCGAGCGTAGAAAGAGGAGATCGGTTGTCGCTGCATTATGTTAAATGTATTCGAAGTTACCTACTGTTATCTTCTCACATTGCAAAAAATATTATGTGACGTGAAAACAATATAGGATAATAATAATATAGGTATTTGTGTGATAGTATCAAGCTTTAGGGTAGATAATTCACAGACGCTTATTCTAGTTGTAATTCTAAAGCGAATAAAAATTTGAATTGAAAGCAACTACCAAGAAGTTTTTATTCTTTTTTCTCTCTTTATTTAAACGACTTTTATCTTTACAGACATATCAGTCCCACCGTGTACTTATATAAATTAATAAATCATCATAACGTAATATAGTATTGTCGGAAAAAAGTCGCGGCAGACATATATAGCGATACAGGCAGGATTCTAGCCTCTTCCGAGACCGGTTGGGTCAGAATGCTGTGAAACACACCAATGTCTGATATATTCAATTTACACTTGTTAACAAACTCTTGTCTCTGGTACCGGACACAATCCATTAACAAGTGCTGGAGATCTTCTACAACGCAGCATACTTCACAGTTGGGAGACTCAATTTTTTTCATAAGATATCCAAACTTCTTACATGGATAATGTCCAGATCGAAGTCCATTTAAGTTCACTACTAAGTGTCGACTTAATGTTAAATTAATAAACCACGGTATTCGTAGAGGCTGACTCTATATGGTTTTATACCATATTCCTTTTTTTTAACGGTTATCCCCAATTTGTATCAGGTCTTTTTTCAGCTTTTGTCTTTTATTTGTTTCTGTTTTTATTTTTTCTTATATCATGCTTGCTTTTTTGCATGTATTTTATGTATTTTCGTGCTTGTTCTTTTGCACTTGTGTCTTTTCTTTTTTTATACTTATTACAATGTTTTCTTATATTCTGTTACATTTCTTATTTCTTTTAATATATCATACAATTTTCTTATTTGATTTTATTCATACACAGACACTTATTTTACCTATTCCTATATATTTATATATTTCTTAATCTAATTACATTCCCGCCCTATCTTACATACTATTTTACTTGTGTATATTAATAAGTATTTTTCCCTTTATTAAACATCTTTATTTTTTCTCTATGACTTCTTTAACTATTTCTTTGCTGAATCTAATAAAAATCTCCCTGTCTTTATTATCCTTCATTATTACCCTTAGGTTTTCTTTGCTATGATGTGTGTTTAATGCCATTTGTGTATTGTGTCTAGCTAAGTTGTGAAGGGGGCATTCTATTAGGACGTGAAATAGGTCCTCTGCGGTGTCAGGGTCACAAACGCATCTAGAGTTGTCCTTCTTTTTAAATCTATGGAGGTAGGCGGAGAAACCTCCGTGTCATTCCTTTTTCTTTTGTTAATTGTTGGTAACTATAGTGTTAGTATATTATCGGTGTGAGGATCTCAATGGCGCAAGTGGTTAGCGCATTCGGCTGCGATCGTTGAAGTTAAGCAACTTTTGCAGTGGTCGGTCATTGGGTGGCCAAAAATTAATTTTCCCGAGCACCTCCGTGCTTCGGAAGGCACGTTAAGCCGTGGGTACCAGCTGCATTTGCATTCGTTAGCACCTACTAACCTGCACTGGGCCTGTGTGGTGGGTCATGGTCAATCTACCTATTCCGTCCATAGGGGACGCCTGTGCCCCAGCAGTGGGGACATCAATAGGCTGATGGTGTGTGTGAACTAAAGTGTTATGTTTATGCAAGCAAACGATTGGACTCTGATGGAAAGTGGTTACTACTGCCCATGGATTTTTTTTCATGCAGCACTTGCATCACACGTGTGCTATCGGTAGTGGACAAACTCCAAGGTTGCAAAGAGTGTGTGCTTTGCAAATGAAACAAACTGTTTCGCACACGACAGTTTTATTGGAAAGTTCTTAATTTAAATACATCGCATTAAGACTAATATAAATGGCTGTTATGAAACACTAACGCGATTCACAATCAATGTAACGCCATCTATTGAATAAAATATAAATTAAGGAATTAATAACTACTTACGGTTCATAGCTACTATTTGATCAGGTAGTTTTTATTTTTTGTTTGAATAATTAAAAGATAACATAAAATCTGGCTTTGCTTTAGTAGTGGAAAGTATTCTACTTATTGCAAAATTAACAATCGTCTCAAATAACAAATCCAGGATGTACAAAGTCACTTCTCATGAATTTAGCAACATCAACACAATAAGCACCTATTAGTAGTTTAACGGCCGCTTCATATTGCTTAAAGGTATCCAATTATATTTTAAACTATATTGAAATAGATTCTGTATTTTTGAAGTGAAAACTTCTTTAGCGGCGTTGAACACTTTTTTTGTATGGGTAAAAAATGTTAAACTCGCGTCAAGTTAAACACGTGAGCTGATCGCATCATGACACAATAAAATTGGAAAGGTTATTGACTTTCAATATATTGGACGAAACATAATAATATATTATTTTATCGTAATATAATAATAAGTCTCTATCTAGGACGTCCACGTGGCAGCTTTATTGCGAAGAAAATGCATTTTTTTACAATAGATGTCGCTAGGTGTGCTTTGGATTTCTTTACAATAGATGTCGCTAAGTGCGCTTAAACGTGATTCATGTAAGTTGATTTTTCTGAGAGATAAACTTTTTTAATGTAATATAAATTGTCATGTCTGTGTACGATAGCGCAATAAATAAATATTGCATTCTACCACATACATGATAGTACTTTTATGCTGATAATTAAAGCAATTTGTGCAAAATTATTCCCTAACCATTCCAAAATATCAAAAATGCACAACGTTAATATTCAAGTTTTCACTTCTGCCGGCACTCCCGGAGTGCAACTCGTCTTTTTTTATTAAACTACCCATTAATACCTTTACATCTCTACAATTTCTCTGAGTGCAGCTGCATGACTATATCCTAATATGGACTACTTGCAGAGTTATTCTTAATTACATTACAACATTCAAATATATTCTAAACAATTTTTGACTCGTCCAGACTGTAGGTACTTACTACAACTCAACATAAAGTAAAAATATCTGCTCCGCTGAAAACTCCAAGCTGAAATATTCTTTTCAATTCGCTCTGTGCGCCCTGTCTCCAATTTTTAAGAGTGCAAGATATAAAACGGCCACAGTCGATTCTCGTAAAAAAGTCCACTCTAATTTCCCCCATTCAGACAAAAAAAAAGCCAGAATCAAACTTCCAATTCGCGCAGGGCTGCTAATGCAATCAAAATCTCCCCGTCATACCCGGGTCCGGTGTTGATTCAGGCATAGATAATTATGTTACGGCGTCTTGAGATTGTATTAACGTCATAATTATGGTTATATATATTTTTGTAAAGCATGTAACTGCTTGATGTTTAAATCTAAAGAAAATGTAACTAGAAAAAAATCCCCGAGGACCAGGCAGCAGACGGGACTCGAACCCGCACCCTATTTCTATTTCTTCTTTCAGATGTGTAACAATAGTAAAAGTATTCATTTGACATTGTGGGTTACCTATAATGCGAAGAGAAGAGACAGAGAGAGAGAGAGAAGGGCGCTGCCTTGCAGCTTAAGAATGCCTAGAGGATTTTCGGTAGCATAATTGGTCAATGCATTCGCCCGGATTGCGAAGGGTGCGCGTCCCGTCTGCTGCCTGGTCCGCGTGGATTTTTTTTTAGTTATATTTTCTTTAGGCATAATTATGATTGGAATTTATCATTTGACGACGACCGTTGGAGAGGAAAGGTTCTGGAGTGGCGACTGCCGCAGCGGACAACGCTCTTTGGGCAAGCCCGCATCAGGTGGTAGTGACAGGATGTAGACAGCTCAGGACCGTTCTTTGGGGGAAGCCGATGCTCAACCGTGGGCCCCTTAGCTATATGATGGTGATGATCGATCAGTTGTTACAATTTAGGAAATGCTCTTACCTTTTAATTTTTATAATCGGATGCTGGTACAGGTGTTTAACTGATGAGCACAGTATCATATCTGTTACCTAGTAGACATAATTACTTCATCATCAGCCTGTTGATGTCCCCACTGCTGGGGCACAGGCCTTTCCTAGGGATGGAATAGGGAGATTGGGCCGTGACCCCCCACGCGGGCCCAGTGCGGATTGGTGGGTGCTAACGACTGCAGATGCAACCGGGACCAACGGCTTAACGTGCCTTCCGAAGCACGGAGGAGCTCGAGATAGTAAATTTTTGGTCACCCATCCAATGACCGACCACTGCGAAAGTTGCTTAACTTCAACGATCGCAGCCGAACGCGCTAACCAGTTGCGCCATCGAGCTCCTCGTAGACACAATTACTTAATAGTTTTGAAACTTCCACCAAGCCCTTAACGTCGGGACTTTATTCTACATTCCGTTCCGTAATGGAAAGGCAAAAGGGGGTTCCCCTTATATCCCTCGGCTTTTATTTATGACAATTATGGCCACTATAGTAATATAAGTTATTTACGGGATTGTTACCATGTACCTTGTTTTTAGCGACTTTCCGATATTTCGGCACTGTTGCAAGCGCCATGATCACGGATTAACGTTCAGTTACATACGTACATGGTAACAATCCCGTAAATAACTTATATTACTATAATGTATAGTGACCATGAAAGTTTAAAACAAATTATGGCCACATCCCACTCGTGTGGAAATAAATAATGATAAATCCTTTTGTAAAGTGATGTATTCAGAAGTGAATTACCTACCCATTATTTGATAAAAGTACCCTACACCGATAAGTTTCTCGCGCAAAGGTAAACTAAATTAGTGACCAAACGCCTTACCAAGTTTGCAATTAGCTAGTATGCTATGATTACACACCATCTAACAAATCTAACACTGCGACTTTGGTGGCTCTCAACATGTCTTCGATCTTGCGTGGTGGAAAAATAATAAAGTCACTAAATAAAACTAGTTTTTCACGGGTTAATGCACGAAACTTTATTTATTTATTGACGTTTCGCAGCCTTTACAACAAACAAACATGCATTTAGGGGGACTAAACCATTACATTAGATTTGGTAAACCACAGATCCTTACAACTGAGCAACGATTCATTCCTAGAATTATACGCGAGGATATTGAGATTAAAAAATATCCAAATTTCAATAGGGAAGATGGTTGGTATTTACCACGGAGCTTGGGAACTTATTATACAGGAGATATAATGAGTTTGTATGAAGGCCAAAGGGGAAGATCTTCCTCCGAGCTGGGTGATGTTAGCTCGGGGGCCGCGGCCCGACTGATGTTGGTCGGGCATCGTATATATGAAGAGTTAGCCTCCGAATTTCATTTGCGCGATGTAGGCTTCCATACTATTAAGATCGCAGTGCAGATAACGCCATCTCTTGAGGATGGTGAGTAATGATTTCCTCCATCCGTTGTATATATGTGGGGGCATATAGATGTCGCCGCCACAAGTTCCCAAGCTGGTAGAGATGTGCGTGAAAGAAACAAATTGTCACTCCATTGTAGCATCGTTACTTACTACTTCGTAATAAATAAATGCATTCACATCTATCAGGATAATATTCTCATTAGAACTTCTCCTGCAACGTGGGAGAGAGTTTTCAAATAATCATTTTCGCACCACATCGACAGCCCTGTTTACTTTTTCTGTTAAAGTGTAAAATAGCGAAAGGTCGTAATTGGCGCCACGGGTCGCCCTACAACTCCACGGAGCCGGCAGCACGGACCTGTTTAAAAGGTGAAGCCTGTGCATATTTTACATGTAAAAATTAGCCCAGAGTAATTCCCAAATTGGTGAAGGCTTTTACTGCGCAGAAGAATATAAAATGCTTTTGAGTGGTTAATGAATTAACAGCATGTTTCAGACACTGACTAACAATGTTTTCTTCAGAAATGATTTCATTATTATATTATTTTCTTTATGAATTAATTACAACACAGATTATAGTTAAGGATTCCTTAAGAGATAGGTTTAAAGAATTTGGTATAATGACGGTCGCATCACAATACATTTACGAAAATCTATTACTTGTAAGAAAAAATATTAATTTGTTTCTTAAAAACAGTGATGTTCACACACTTAATAAAAGAAACAAAAATAAACTAACTTTACCTGCTACTAGGCTTCACAAAATCAATAATTCATTTAAAGGTCTTTGTGTTCGCTTATACAATAAAGTCCCAAGCAATATCCAAGAGTTAAGCATAAATAAATTCAAAGATAGTATAAATAAAGCACTTATTAAAAAGCTTATTACAAAGTGTCAATGGTTACAGACAAAAATGCTTGGGTTTGAACTGTTCCAATCATTCCAACAGGTTTTCTATATTAAATAAATCATGATTGTATTGACGTCGTAACAACATAATGATTTGTAAATGTTGTTACATTATGCTTTTAATGTTTTTTCGCTCGTTTTTCTCCGCAGCTAAAAAATATGTCCAATAACGAGTGGTAGGAAAAAAAAATGTTTTGACGATTCAAAAGAGTTGTACTATACATCCAATTTGAATAAAGATATATTGATTTCTGATTTCTGATATACTTATTAATTTATTAGACTTTCAACATTGGCTTATCTTAATGTTATTATTGTTTTGTAATTACATGCTCCTCGTTAATTTTCAATTCGTGTTAACCTTGCCCGATAATTTAATGTAAAGTACCGTTGCACAGCTAGTCCCATTATCGAAGTTCTTTTAGGCGTATTTAAGTAGCACTTGACACATTTGATTTATTTGGGTAAATTAGTTATTCCACATCAGTAGAGATACGTTATCTGTAATGGCATGTATTTCGAAGCTAATTACTCTCATCCTCATCATGATCAGCATCATCATCAGCCTATTAACGTTCCCACTGCTGGGGCACAGGCCTTCCCTATGGATGGAATAGGGAGATTGGGCCATGACCTACTACGCGGGCCCAGTGCGGATTGGTGGGTGCTAACGACTGCAGATGCAGCCGAGACCAACGGCTTAACGTGCCTTCCGAAGCACGGAGGAGCTCGAGATAGTAATTTATAGTCAACCATCCTTTGACTAATTGTCTAATTACTGTACTCTTCGATATTGTCTGCTATATGACTGTAGCCGATTCAGCAGATATTTTATCCGCTAAAGCAGCATCTTCGCGTTTAGACTTCATTCTTTGTTAAATTAGTTGGAGTAAAACATCTACGCTCTTTGCTCCCAACAAAAAAAAACACTGTTTCTCTCTTTCGTGCCTTTTGCTTAGTTTGGTGTGTGTTTAAACAATTTCAGGAATGATATTATTAAACGTAGACTCAGTATTAGGCCAACATTGTAAACAGTCGCTTTCAACCATTATGAATTTAACACAATTCTTCTCAAAATAAAGACAGACGGTTTGTTTAAATAATCTACATCAACTTAATTTAGGTTGTAAAATTAAATAACATCACTGATGTGATTATCTCGACATCCCTCGAATAAATAGACTTGTTTTCTTATTTCTTATCTTATTTGTTAAATCACTAGGGTGGAATTATAATTGCGTCAGCAGACATTTCTGGCGTGGGATAAGGTGAAAAATGACATTCAATGGGGGTTACGTAATAACACATACATGTCAAGATGTGAAATATGGGAGTCGTGACAGGAATGCTAGCTACACAATCCGTCGTTTCAGGCTTAAACGCAATTTAGATACAATAGTATAAAGTTTTAGTTGATGCACTTAGATCTTTATTATGAATCCAATGCATACTTATTATTAACAGTCTGGATGGGAGTTCAGGTTTGTTTTGGTTTGCACCAGTGCAGTTGAGATTAATTATAATACCTATTTAGTCTCTATTTTTAAAATAGGTTTACTAGAAATTGTTACAATAATACAATTTAAATATTACAGCGATAGTACTATAGCTAAAAGCACAAATTATTAAAGGTAGACACCACATGCAAAGTTAATAATTACCAGTAACATTAAAATAAGACATTTACAAAATTCTGCCAATTTCTAAAGCTACATAATATCAACATACTACAACGTGGTCAATTGCAAGTGCTGACGAAATGCATTGAGGCTAACAGCATAAATATCAATAGACTGATCCAAAGAATTTAGAAGTCTACTTACTCTAGGGACAAACCAACTTGAACCCAATACCGTTGTGCGAAGAGGTGAAACTAATGTTTTTATTTGAGTTCTGGGTAATCTACGGGGTACATTAAATTTAAAGTATATAGTCTCTAATGTTTATTTTGCACTGGACTCAGTGGTCTTTGTTTTAAACGAGACGAACACAGTCCTTACGATATATCTTTTACTTAAAATGGATCCACAAAGGTTCTTTCATATAATAAATAATGGTTTTCGGTTAATTGAATACCTCAAAGATATTTGATGGTAAGTGGTTCCGTTATCAAACTTGAAAGATATCGACCAACTGCGACTCAAACATGAAGAGCTTGGTACCACTGTACAAGAATTAAAAGACGATTCGTAAGGCAGAAATATTATATTCTTATTTGCTTCCTTGGGTGTCTCATCTCATCTGTCACTCATCAAATAAAACAAGTTTCAACGCTATAGATGCACTGATTTATTTATTTATTGACATTTCGCACCCTTTTCAGGATGCGTCGACTTTTATTTATATACTTTTCTGTCGTGTTTTGTAGTGAAGCATCAGAAAGCTATCGGTTTCATACATAGGTTTCATCCAATATGTGTGGTTTGTATTATACTTGTGCGTTGCGATCTGTCTTGATGTGTCGAAACCGTTCTCACTCTAACCGTACAAATGTATGAAACCGACAGCTCTCTGACACGGCACGGCACTACATGACAGAGAAAATTTTTTAAGGCCAAAATATCAAACATTAATAGCAGTAAAACGCTGAAAATATCGACATACCCTAGCAAAAATTCAAGCTTTTTGAAGGGTATAGAAGATACTTCTGAAAACGAATTGTAAAATTTAAAAGCAAATTCAGCTATTTAATTGTATAATATAAAAGATAACATTACACTTAGCTTATATTCGCCGAAGTCCAAAACATAAATACTAAAAACGTTCAAGTTAAAAAAGAGACAAAAACATCGGAGGATATCACCGAGCAAAGGTGAAACTTTCTGAACTCTCCTAGATTGCCTCGTTCAGGCTACAGACGCTTGCACCTTTGGCAAACCTTTGAAATTAGCCCGCGACCCTGAGTTTGGTAACGATAATGTGAGTGCGGTGCCTCTTGAAATATTCACTGAGAGAGAGAGCTCGTTGGTGAATTCTTATTCTACAGTTTCATCACTTGCGTTTCTTAGGTGCCTTGCTCACCGAGTCGGTGAGGGCTCTTTTGTTTTTGTTTCTGAATCCAATGCATTGCAATGGATGCTAATTATAAACGGACCTTTCGATGCATTCCTAAACTTTGTTAAATCTGTTTATTTATAGTCATAATTTTTATATCACTGACATTTGTAATGGAAAGAGACTTCATCAGCTATCTCATATTGTAGTCATTTTTCAATTTAACGACTCTCTCTTATAATACAGGGAGAGAAAAAACAGGCCTTGTTGAGTTTCTTGCCGGTTCTTCTAAATACAAGGTCTCCCGCTGTAGATTTGCGAACCGATGGCGTAGCTTTTTGGCATTCACAAGTGTTTGTAACAACCTAGACTGAATAAACGATATTGAATTTAATTTGAATTGTACTTAAAATGAATCTACAGAGTTTATCTCTTGTAACAAATGACGGTTGTTGGTAAGATTTATCGTCTACTTGAATACCTCAAAGATATTTGATCGGAATTGGTTCCTCAACCAAGTGCGACTCAAATACGAAGGGCTTCTTGATACCATTGTATATTTTATCTACTAGGATTAAAAGACGATTTTTAATATCTAGCGAATAAACGCCGAAAATATCGAGATTTGGATAAATCTTGTAGTAGAAACACACATTCTTTACCGAGTGCATGTAATTCAATGAGAGCTTCCTCAATGAGTCGTTTCGGTACATATTCTTTACTGAACGAATACTCAGCTCTTTATCGCATGTTACCGAAAACAAAACTGTATGCATCAAAATGAAACGATACTTCACCGAAACCGAGACTATCAAGAAGTGTTTCTCGGTTAAGAATCTGCACAAATTAGGTTTGGTACAGAAAAGAAAACGAAACGAGCACGCGCCGATCCGGTGAGTAAGCGCCTTGGCATTGTTTAGTACCAAGAATTTTGTTCATTAAGAGAAACATTATGCAAAGACTTGTCTCATAAAAAGAGCTGTGTGTACAAACTTTTTAAGGCATATGAATAAAGGCGGAAGCACAAATATGAAGTTTGCGTAACTGATGATATAAATTTATTTGTTGAAGTAAATTATTCAGTTGATGGAACGCCAGAGATCTTACCTGTTGTTCTAGTTAAGAGATTCAATCCTGGTTAGCGAATATTCTTGTTTGAAAGCTGTTTTTACACGAATAATTATTATGACATGTCTGTAGATATTATGATCATCGTTTGATCAGTGATCGTGGAAGTTGGGCAACTTTCGCAACGACTGACTGACTTTTCGGTCAGTCATAGGATAGCTGACCGAAAATTCTTGAGTTCTTCGGTTCTTTAAATATCAATTTGACAAGTTGATCTAGTCTACACCTGATATTGTTTTTATTTATTTATTCAATTAAATCAATTACATTTTAATATACAATGGCTGTATCTAAAAACCCTTAAACATGGGTTTATCTGTCTACAGCGATTCGCTCCAACAAATATTTTTTAAGTTTATGTTTACAATTATCTTTCATATACAATTCTTGAATACTGGGGGGCATCATATTTTAGTGTTCTCGAACCATATACATTGTTGGTTTTCGGTAGGTGATATTTTGTATAATTAAGGTTACGCAAGTATTCTGGACGATGGTGAGTCTGTAGATTATGTGTTTACACCCACCGATCCACATTGGAAAAGATTTTTTTTATGAATAGATCCAACAAATGATTTTCAATGATGGTCGAGACCAGTCGCGAAGGTAGCTGCTGCAGTAGTTCTACCTGCCGCACCAGCTATCCTGCATATTGCTTCTTCGTGCCTCTTTAACGGATCCTGGGCTATAGGAGAGAGAGAATACGTGAGCGGGCAAAGCGGCGTGACAATTTGTGGATAGTGTTGCAAAAGAAATGAGTCACCAAAGGACATTGCTCGTTTCCCATACATTGAATGCCCCAGAACGCACAGTAATGAGAAAATATTAGTTGTGCTCGGAATCATTCATAAACTCTAATTAGGCATTTGTTGCGATACGGACAACTTGAGAAACCGTGGCCTACTACAGAATGTATTAGATTTTGAGGTTATAATTATTATACTGTAAAAGATGTACATTTTATATATTCTGAATTGATTTAGTGTTTACCTCTATGTAAGCTCTTAAATATTATGCATTAAATGAACATAAAATGCAATTAATAATAAAAATAATAAATGCTTATATATTTATTCATGTTGATTTATTAGTGTTGGCAGTTGGTACCTATGATACCTATACCTGTTCTAATAATAGATTACTTTGAATAAATGAAATGTTCAAAGGCTTTCCATTAACCTGTTTCTATATTTAATTATCGGTAATTAGGTATATAATCTGACTATCTTTATGAATTTCATAAAAATAAACAGATATTATAAGGGATGGGAGTACCTATAAACTATATTTACAAAATTTCAGAAATAGTCTTTTATAAATATATATAAATACTGGTGATAAGTATTATGAACTAAGGTAAGTAGTTCTATTCTTATGTTGATAAATACATATGGTTGCCTATATTGCATTTATTAAGGCTATCTATTCAAAATGGAAGAGAATTGAATTAAAATAAAACATTTGTATTTGAAATAAATTTGTGAACCTCATTGGCGAAAGCTTTTGAATAGTGATGAGACAGTCTCTTAAGGCTCTAAAGATGATATGACAGCAAATTGTGTACAGTCTCTTCATACTAACTCGTCCTAGTTGGACGAAACAATCTTAGCACAACTTTCTAACAAAACACCCATTCAAAAATAAAATAATAACGAAGCCAATAAACTATTTAAATATACACTGAAGCCTATTGAATCTAGTTAACAGTTGATTTTTAATGCTGTATTTTCAATAAAAAGCAAATGGGGCAAGTTAGGATGAACAAACTGTAGTATTTAGTAACAGAACTTTTTTTTTGTAGTTCTCCCTTTTCAGGGAAGGGAAAAGGATCAATGCCCATACAGCCTCATCTTTAGTTTTTTTTATTTATTAGAATAAGAAAATTCATTTTAATAAATCATTTTATTGTTTGATGAATTTCAGATATTCTTCTTTATACTAGTATCAGTTTTTTTAATGTATTTTATATATACAAAGAAATAAAAAGGCAGCTAACTACCAAAATAGACTCAAACTTATTTTATGAAAAACCTTATTATCGAGACTTTTATTTTTTTAAAACAGATTGTCCATTTGCTATGATTAATTGCTAATAAATTAAAAAAAAATAGAAAAATAATAGTGAAGGACATTCTATTGTCTATGATGCTGGGGCCGATTTCGTCGATGTCCTTTCTATGTTCTTTGCTTGGTGGATAATGGTCCATTCACTGTATCTATATATATAAAACTCAAAGGTGACTGACTGACATAGTGATCTATCAACGCACAGCCCAAACCACTGGACGGATCGGACTGAAATTTGGCATGCAGGTAGATGTTATGACGTAGGCATCCGCTAAGAAAGGATTTTGATCAATTCTACCCCCAAGGGGATAAAATAGGGAATGAAAGTTTGTATGAAACTTTGTCAATTTTAAACCGATCGGGCTGAGACTTTGCATGCAGGTATAAGAAGAATCATAGATGAATTTCATTGTGTATAATACAAGCCTGAGAACAAAAACTGTAGTCTACACTTCAGCTCTACACCGAAGCGAAGCGCGGGCGGGCCGCTAGTTTATTCTATAAGAAAGGCAGGTCCCAGATGATGATGATGCCCCGATAGTGATAAATTATGATTAAGTGCACACACCGTGTGCTTGTAACATTATTTGGACCAAAATAAAGTGGAGGTGTGCAATTGTGCATACGTGAATGAATATTGTGCATCTCACTGTTTTTGGTGTCAATTCGCTTTTCAATTTACATTCACAAAAAGTATCCCATTATACAAGATATTCCTAATTCAGTTCGGTACCTGAGGGAAAATTGAAATGAGGCGACACTGCCATCGACTGAAGTTTCCTGTGAGCGGTAATGTTGCGACCGGCGGTGAAGCCTCTCTCTCCAAATGGAACTTCAATACGAAACAATTTCCCAATAAATTGTCAGTTTGTTATTTGATTTCACGATATGACTGGAAATGAGGTTTGAATGATTCTTTCGACAATCGACAATCAAATTAAAATGACCAATTTATTTTTAGTCAATACGCTTTTTTATTTTAGTATGTAATCATATTTTTTTTATATAATTGACAAAATTTTGCTGAAGATTCCTAAGATATAGTATAAAATAGGGTACAAGTTTTAGAAAACGATCTCACGTTGTTGACTAATGTTTATGGAGTCCGTAAAAAATGGATATTCATCATTCTGTTGAGTATTTCAGTAAAAATAACCAAATCAAAAACTCCATTTTCAAGTTGCCGCGAAGAAGTTTCTCTGGACAATATGGCGTCTTACTAGTGTGTGACGTCACACGACTGTTATTAAAACGTCAAACGATACTTGCGTGTTTACTTGGAAGTTTACTTGCGTGTGATATCATTTTAGGCTCCGCCAATCCCAAGCGTATTGGGTCACGTGACAATAGATAAGAAAAATATTATCTTTTTCGTTAGTTTTTAGTAATATTATGAATATTTTTTTTTGAAAATAGTAAAAACCCCTGCCAATATTCATTCTAAACACAGATGCTAACATGTGGCACTTTATTTTTAACACTGTCAAATACCCTATTAGTAACCATGATGCAAGTACAACTTTAAAAGAGGTTTTTTATGGATAGGACCGACAAATGACTCCACCCCACCTGATGTTAAGTGATGGTGAAGTCCAGACGTGAAGATAGCTGGTACAGCAGTTCTACCTGCTACACCAGCCATCCTCACCCCGCCGGCCTGCATGTTGCTTCTTCACGCCTCTATAAAGGATCGCAGGTTGTAAGAAGGAGGGAACACGTGAGCAGCTTACTATCTATAATTGTTATTATTTTTAAAACATGTCAGTGCATTCGCCCGGATTGCGAAGGGTGCGGGTTCGAGTCCCGTCTGCTGGCTGGTCCGCGTTTAATTTTTCTAGTTATATTTTCTTTAGATTTAAACATCAAGCAGTTACATGCTTTAAAAATAATAAAAATTATAACAATAATTTCTATTTCTTCTTTCAAATGTTTAATACTTGTAAAAGTATTAATTTGACATTGTGGGTTGCCTATAATGCGAAGAGATGGCGCTGCCTCGCAGCTTAAGAATGGCTAGAGGAATTTCGACGCAGTCCGTGAGGGCTGCGGTAGCATAATTGGTCAGTGCATTCGCCCGGATTGCGAAGGGTGCGGGTTCGAGTCCTGCCTGGTTCGCGTGGATTTTTTTCTAGTTATATTTTCTTTATTACTATCTTTTATAAGTGCATTGATGTTATTGATTTTCATAATTACAAAAGAAGATAAGTCTAAATGTATGAATCAACTTTTGTCATAAGCAAAAAGAGGTTTTTTGGGAGTTATAAAACTGTTCTATTCAATAATATTCATCCTGGGGGCATAATTAATTTAATTAATACAAACAGAAGTTTGAGCCATGATTAACATAAAAGTGTTTACTGAAATAGGAGTAAAACTGGATTGGTTCGCGGGAATTCATTAATTGTTTCTTTGATTACCAAAATAAATAAAATACGGTGATTCTGTTACCAGTGGAATTTAATATTTATTCAATTCTGGCCAATTAGGGATGATATTTTGTTTGAAGTTACAGTACACACCATTTATTTCCAGTAACTGATCAATCATTATACTTCTGTGATTCGCCCTTCGTGATTACACTTAATTCACTTGTAGTAGCATGCATTATTCGCCCGAGAGATTACACTTAATTCACTTGTAGTAGCACGCATTATGTGCTGCCATCGTAGTGTACGATGGCAGCACATAATGTGAGTTACCTTACCTGTAAGTGACGTTCGACTTATATTATACGATGTGATTCGCCCGAGAGATTACACTTAATTCACTTGTAGTAGTACGCATTATGTGCTGCCATCGTACACTACGATCGTACACTACGATGGCAGTACATAATGCGTGCTACTACAAGTGAATTAAGTGTAATCTCTCGGGCGAATCACAGAAGTATAATATAAGTCGAACGTCACTTATAGATAAGTTCGTTTGACTTTCAATTTTATATTAAAGGTAAATCAGAAACATCCAAAGAACTTCGCCATGGAGAATGTTAAATATTTTTATCAACTACAATTTTATAGTACAACAAGCTGTGCCCCGCGGAGTTACCCGCGGTTTATTAGGGATATTTTCCCGCAGTAAAACGTAGCCTTTGTGTTAATCCAGGGTGTGAGTTAGTGTTGCCCAAATTCAGACTTGGTCTTGCAGTCTTGGTCTTGTTCATGCATTTTTGCAAGACCAAGACCAAGAACAAGACCGCGTATCTTTAGCAAGACCAAGACCAAGACTGACCGTGCAAGACTTGAGCAACAACAAGACTAATCCGGCAAGACTCTTGCGTATTGCAACTAGGACTTAGCGCTATTTCACGGAGTACTTAGGTATAACAGTTCGGTGTATAGGTGCGCTTAGGAATTCTATGAGACGCAAAAAACTGTATCAAATCAAACAGAGTGCATGCATAGTTTTGTTTTAACCATCAGCACTTTGATAATGCGGCATCAAAGGTTTTGTACTGACTTCTCAAAGAAATTTGCCGCTTTTCGGAAGTGCATGGTGAAGATACACGCGCCGGCGGCTTCTATTGAAATCAAATACAACAATCGTTGCCGCCGCGCCGAAATCACAACGTTTGACACTATTTGATTGCCGCCACAGGGCCTAGGTATACTCATGAAAAATTCTAATTTCATGTCGTGCCTTCTCACTCACGCCACAGAATATATACACTACGCGAAAAGAAGCGACACTTAAGCATGTGTGCTCGTAAAATCGGCCGCGGCTATGTGTGGGTGTCTGGAGGTGCGCGGGGGCGTTGCGCGGCGCGCGGGGCGTGGAGAGGGCAGTCGCCGACTGCCTCGACCGAAGGCATGGCAGTAGCGAAATAGTAAAATAATAGCGTTGCACTGCATTGCACGCACAGACTGACTACGCTACGCAATCTTATTATTATTTAGATAATAATAACAATTATAAAACGAATTGAAAAAGGAGAAAATATATAAAAGTTAGCAATTTGTTATAGTACCTACATTAAAAGATTAAAAATTTATTATAAAATCAAACCTATCCTTCATTATTTACCCCAGTATCCTTGAATCAGTTTACATTTAATAACTTACTATGCATAAATATTCATTGGCACAAGTCTAAATTCCAAGTTCAACCCTAGCGCATACATGCTCCTGCTCAAGGTCACTGACGCTGGAACTCTCACGTACACAGAGTGTCACCGCTGTGCTCACGCTAATACTATTTAATATATGAGCGAGCGAGACGGTACGACACGTCACCCGTACTCTAAAATTCGAAAATCGAAGTTCGTGCATTCGTTCTGCAAAGTAACTTTCACATTGCAAAAGACAATTATGAATATACCCACCTTTAGTTATTTTCCAAGGCTCTGCGGATTTTGGGTAACATGAAGCCAGTATTAGCTTTTAATGCTCCAGAACGGAAGTGAACAAGTGCCATAAAATTCTACGTCTCCAACCGTTATTGTGTTAATACTGGGAATTCTTAGTGTCACCGCACACGGGCCACCGACCACAACCACGAAACGCCGCCACCGGCATATATCTTGTAGTTTTCATACATTTTATATGGACTCGCCATACACGATACGCCGGTGGCCGCCACATGCTACAAATCGTCGTTGCTCGCTTCTTGTGGCGCGCACCGGCCACTTAATGCGCCGATACAAAACGCCGCCACACTTCACTCGCGCGATTCCCCACCCCTCTCTCCCTTACGTTAGTCGGCCGCTGTCGCGCGCTTCAGCCACTTTAGTAGCCGCTTCTAGCTTCTCGTGGCGGCGTTTGTGGCTGTGACGTGTGGCCAGTGTGCGGCGACACTTAAGCGTGTTTTATTCCAAAGTCTTTATTTCATGCGAACACACAATTTGAATTAATACCTGCATTTTAAGTTCGTGGAACAATGGTAAGTTGAAAAAGAGGATATATGGAAGCGGCGTCCCTCGGGGACGAACTTAAGCGTCGGGAAACGGTGTACCCGCGAGAGGGGGTCGCCGGCCGCCCCCGCTCGATGTTTGTATATTAATTGAGGTGAAACTCGTTTCGTGTTTTAATTAACAAGTAATTTGTTTCAGCTAAGAGCCGAGAAACGTCCACTACTTTGAACGGTTTAAAGATTAGGCGGATGGACGTGGAAGAATTCATAATCATATTTTATTTTATTTTATTTTTTCCTTTGCTTTCCGGGTTAATTGAAATTTGTTTGAAATTACTAAAAGACTGGAAGGGAAAGGCGGAAGTGTTTTTTTTGTACTTGGAAATTTGCTATTTTCTCTTTATGGTGTCTGGTAATACAATTTTTTTTATCTATCTAATACATAAAATTCTCGTGTCGCGGTTTTTGTGGTTAAACTCCTCCTAAACGGCTTTTCCGATTCTCATGAAATTTTGTATGCATATTGGGTAGGTCTGAGAATCAGACAACATCTATTTTATATTTTTTTTTTTTATATTTTTTTTTTCAATTTTAAATTTTATTTTTATTTTTTTATGATACATCATTCAAAAATACATACAACCCTAAATTTTTACCCTTCTACCATCAATCCCTATTTTTTATGGCGGTACGAAGTTCGCTGGGACAGCTAGTAATAATTTAATAATTTCATTTATTTAAGATAACGTCGACCCAAGTTGTTAGTAACAATAGGGATGATGACTATTTTTTTTTCTTCGTTTATCAGGTAGATTATCAAAAAGTATTGGACACGTATTTTGTCTTTTTTCATATAATATAAACATTGCAGAGATATATTGATTTGAAAAGTTGCATGACGTCACGTTTGAGTACACTTATAAGTGAAAAATCACTCAAAAGCGACGTCACGAGCCCCTACCCCAAACTTTGACGCGCTATAACTTTGTTATTTTTTGATTGATTGCCCAAAGAAAAAATACGTGTCCATTATTTTTTGATCATCTAACTGACGGACTAAATAGAATTTCTTTTACTGTACCCCGTCATCACCTCTATTGATACTTAATTTCTATGTTAGTAATTTCAGATTCAATTTATTATATTACAAATTTTATTTCACCATTTTCAGATTTCGTTTTTGAGCGACTTTGCTATAAATCGTGTTTTTGCGATGTCCGTAGATGAGCCGTCTGTTCAATTCTCACATGGAGTAAAATAAAACCAAAAAATGTAAATTTAAAAAGAAAATCACCAAAAGAGGATTAGAATTTACTTAAGTCTAAAGTACATTTAAAGTATTTTCTTATTAGAATAACGCTCTTAATTAAGTCTATTAAAAACGGCGACTGCAAAGTTCATTGTTTCGCAAAATGTTCATTGTGTTGTATTAATGAAATATTTTATTAACTGAGTTTCTCAACACATTATTTGAGCTCAAAGTTCAAGTGGAATAATGATACTGAAAAAATAAATATTAAACGAAACACCTCACCCTGTCCTGTCAAGCTTAATATACCCTTTCCAGTTGCTGGTGACTAGAAACTTGACACGAAGAGGAGTATAGGGATTCGGGTAAAAGAAGATATTGCAGATACGAAACAGAGGCGCGGAAACAATTCTGCAGTGTGTGAACATGCATTAGGGGGACCAAACATTACATTAGATCAAACAAATCACAGATCTTTGCAACTGAACAACTATTTATTCCCAAGATGATACGCGTGGCTATTGAGATTAATAAATATCCAAATTGAAGATGGTTGGTACGTACCACCAGCTTGGAAATCCGTTATTGAACAGTTAAAATCCTAACCCCGAACACACACTGCAAGACCAACAGATTTCTTTTTGTTTACATGATTTAACATAAGAAGAAGGCAAAAAGTGTCTCTGAGTTTGTTTCGCCAATTCAATGAATCAGGTTCCAATGAATACACAAACAAAATTAAACAAAGTAGTGTAATTATTAAATTAGCTAATAAATTCATACATGGACAATAATATTTCAATGATGTTTCCGATCGTTCAAAAAAAGGCTTTCGAAGGTAGCTCGACATAAGTCAAAACTACAATGTAATAATGTCCGTGGTAATAATTCTGACGCCGTAGCCTGAAAAGGATGGGAAACGTGAAAAAAAGTAATAAAAAGACGCATTTTTAACTTTGTTACCATGGACACGCTCAAAAGAAGATTGTGAATATCTCGAAAATTTATAAATTATTTATATAGTTTAGTTTGTTAGAAATGAGTTTCTATTTTTATTACTTAGATGAAAGTTATTTTTTTGTCGTTTCCAAATATATATATTTTTCTTATTACGTTTGTACTAATACAAACAGCTCCTTGAATCGCGTAGTCATTGGCGGAGATGTGAATGTAATACATCTCCACGGGGAAATCTCCCTGGTTATACCTTTCCAAATGTTATTAGCGAAACCCATTTCTGAAAGATATCGTATTTGGTTCGGCCTGCTTACTCGCAGAATAGGAGTTGTCTGTAACAGGTGAAATTCTTGAACCTATTCTTGTTCCAGAAAAATAACAGCTCCAGTAGCCTGTTTCAAAATAACTATTTTTATGTTTTTATTTATTTTCAAGCATTTAACTGCTAGATGTTTAAATCTAAAGAAAAGTTTACTAGAAAAAAATCCACGCGGACCAGGCAGCGGACGGGACTCGAAAACGCACCCTTCGCAATCCGGGCGAATGCACCGACCATTATGCTACCACGGCCCTATTCTTATTTAAACATCTAGCAGTTAAATGATTATCTTCTATACTTATAATAAATCTGTAGAGATGTCAATTCTGTACATGAAATATATTTTTAAAATAACTATCAGGGGGTTAGTGATCAATACTGATGCCAAAAATGCAATCAGTAAAATTTTTGTCTGTCTATCTGTCTGTCTGTCTGTCTGTCTGTCTGTCTGTGTGTATGTTCCTTATAGAAACAAAAACTACTCAACGGATTTTAACGAAACTTGGTACAATTATTCTTCATACTCCTGGGCAGGTTATAGTATACTTTTCATCACGCTACAATCAATAGCAGCAGAGTAGTGAAGGGAAATGTTGGGAAAACGGGAGAAGTTACTCCATTTATTAAGCTTCCGTCGTGGGTGCAGCCTTAATGGTTAAAGTTACATAGAAATCATGTATGACGGAAATATTCTACATAAAATTGTCTAAAAAATATCCCGCAACAGCATATGTCTATCTTTTATGGTTGACTCACAATAACACGTGTAATTATATAAATAAAGTCATTCTTTATAGCACAAGCCTGAGAACAAAAACTATAGTTTACACTACAGCTCTACACCGAAGCGAAGCGAGGGCGGGCCACTAGTAAATAAATAAAAACATAACTATAATTGCTATTTCTTCTTTCAAATGTTTAATACTTGAAAAAGTATTCATTTGACATTGTGGGTTACCTACAATGCGAAGAGATGGCGCTGCCTTGCAGTTTAAGGATAGGAAAATTTCGACGCGGCAAATAGGGCCGTGGTAGTATAATGGTCAGTGCATTCGCCCGGATTGCGAAGGGTGCGGGTTCGAGTCCCGTCCGTTGCCTGGTCCGCGTGGATTTTTTTCTAGTAAACTTTTCTTTAGATTACTATTTTTGTTATATTGTACTGTTTTGGAACGAGAATTTATCGTAGCACGGTTTCAGTAGAATGATTTTGGTATGAATAACTATTCTTGATGCTTACAGATTTATGACTGGCAGATTAATTAAGCCTATAGCGAGATTGTATGATTGTGCCAGGATATTTAACATTTAAATTGATCAGACTGGTAGCTACGACAAAACGGTTTACAAAATTAAGCAGGTGCATAATTATAAGAGGAGCTCGATGGCGCAGGTGGCTAGCGCGTTCGGCTGCGATCGTTGAAGTTAAGCAACTTTCGCAGTGGTCGGTCATTGGATGGGTGACCAAAAATCTTCTATTTCGAGTTCCTCCGTGCTTCAGAAGGCACGTTAAGCCGTTGGTCCCGGCTGGATCTGCAGTCGTTAGCACCCGCCAATCCGCACTAGGCCCGCGTGGTGAGTCATGGCCCAATCTCCCTATTCCATCCATACACATTAATAGGCTGATGATGATGATGATGATAATTATAAGGTTGTCACCACATAGTTAGGAAAAATAAGTAAACATACACATATACATTATCATGCAACTTCTTTAAAAATGGGAGAATTTATCAAAAATATTATGTCCCTAAAGATCAGATCAAGTATCCTGTTCCCTCAGAGATCGGATTGCAGATCTGGAACTGTTATAATAACGTAGAGACAACAAATTCATATCCTCCCATCCCCGAATCTGGTTTCAGAATATAGTGCGCCTCACTCATATCGTAGAATGTATGAGATTTGCGTTATCTGATTGGAATTCTTTTTAACAAGAATTGTAGGATAACAATTATAACAATACTAGCTGACCCAGCGAACTCCGTACCGCCATAAAAAAATTTAATTAAAAAACATTGTCCAGCGGACAAAATTGTGAATCTAAACCATTCTCAGATCCCCTTGAACACACACAAAAAATTTCATCAAAATCGGTTCAGTCGTTTAAGAGAAGTTCAGTGACATACACACTCACAGAAGAATTATATATATAAAGATAATAATGTTTGATTTCAGATACTAGATCCATAGAAATGTTAGAAACAATCAAACCTTAAAAACTATGGTAGTACATTTTAAAAACAAAGTTATTTCATATATATACCTTCTGTGGTACCGGTCACATGAACATGTGTATGTACCCAGTGCCTCAGAATGGCACACTCCGGTTTTTTTGCGATAACATCGAGAATACTATTGGGAAGTCGTCTAAGTGGGCATCTGCGAACATACCCGATGCAATGCAGTAGCGTGGGAGCCCCAAAAACATCCTCAACCCATTATTATATTGGACACGGATAGCGTTGTATGTCCGCTGCGTATATCTGACCTACAGTGTAGGTGCCACCTGTATGTGTTTTTAAATGTGTTTGCCGTTGGTCGCAGATGACCTTTACAGCATCACCGGGTTTGGGGACGTCGAGATCCTAAGGGGACCTTAAGCCGAGAATTGGCGTGTGCCTCTATAGGTATTCCAGGCGGGTGGCATCTTCCCACGGGGGGAGTCTCCTCTCCGTCTGGAGCCTCTAGACCACTCGACCCTGAGGGCATCACTGAGACTCGGAACTCGGCTCTCGTTAGCCGTTGTCGTAGGGGGGCGGGGTAAAACGCCCAGGTACGTACCTATACCTGATATAGCGTGTCGTGTGTAGACCCCGTCTTCGCTCTCTTATGTGTATCATTAAACGATACCATGTAATGTTACTTGGACCGGAAGCTAACCAGCGTAGGACTGGCGTCTGGAGCCTCTAGACCACTCGAACCTGAGGGGGTCGGTTCAACCAGAGGGCGTCTTTGAGACTCGGAACTCGGCTCTAGTTAGCCGTTGTCGTGGGGGGCGGGGAAAAACGCCCAGGTACCTGCACCTGATATAGCGTGTCGTGTGTAGACCCGGTCTTCGCACTCTTATGTGTATCATTAAACGATACCATGTAATGTCACTTTGACTGGAACCTTACCCGCGTAGGACTGGCGTCTGGAGCCTATAGACCACTCGAACCTGAGGGGGTCAGTTCAACCAGAGGGCGTCTCTGAGACTCGAACCTCGGCTCTAGTTAGCCGTTGTCCTGTGTGTTTATCGCGTGTTTTGTGGCAGTGTATAAATACCCGGAACGCGACCGCTACGCCTGACACGGTTCTCGACCGCCATGGTTCCGTCTCCGGCTTCTGTGTGTTTTGGCTTTGATAGATTACTTTGTATCGCGGAATTATAATATTTGGTATGTGTGTTTAATTTCTCTCTTCAGAACTTTGGTCAGGGATCCACAGCAAAAGCCTTATAATAAATCTGTAGAGAGATCAATTCTGTACATGAAATATATTTTTAAAATAACTATTAGGGGGTGATTAGTGATCGATACTGATGCCAAAAATGCAATCAGTAAAATTTTTGTCTCTCTGTCTGTCTGTCTGTATGTATGTTCCTTATAGAAACAAAAACTACTCGACGGATTTTAACAAAACTTGGTACAGTTATTCTTCATACTCCTGGGCAGGTTATAGTATACTTTTCATCGCGCTACAATCAATAGGAGCAGAGTAGTGAAGGGAAATGTTGGGAAAACGGGAGAAGTTACTATCACTAATCACCCCCTGATAGTTATTTTGAAAATATATTTCATGTACAGAATTGACCTCTCTACAGATTTATTATAAGTATAGATGAAGTGTCATTTTAGTCTACACTACAGCTCTACACCGAAGCGAAGCGAGGGCGGGCCACTAGTAGGGAATATTATCTCTTTATGCAAAATAAGTCATATACCTAACATGTATTGTGACGTAAATATAAACTGTCATTCGATAATTATAAAGTTTCAAATCTCTTGAGAATAAACACTTGGCGAAGTAAGTCGCGCGATTCACCCCCCTCAGCAGAAATCTCAACTTTATGGTAGCCCTTATAATCCTGCCGCGGCCTCCGCGGAACTTTTGACATAAATTTTTATCATTCACCTTCTCATTAAGTAAGGTAATGTAATTTTGCAAGGATAAAAGGCTTTACGGAATGCCTCGGTCCTCGAATAAAGGCAGTCAACCTGTTTTGGAAAATGCCTCGTTACAAATTTGCGGAGTACGTTTTCTTTATCGATAAATCTGGTTTTGCTACTAATGATGTGTACTTTTTCGACTATTTCGTTTTTTGGTGATTTTCTTTGTGCTATTAATTTTGAGAGATGACGTTGGTAAACGTTCATCATCATCATCAGTCTATTAATGTCCCCACTGCTGGGGCACAGGGCTTCCCTATGGATGGAATAGGGAGATTGGGCCATGACCCACCACACGGGCCCAATGTGGATTGGTGGGTGCTAACGACTGCAGACGCAGCCGGGATCAACGGCTTAACGTGCCTTCCGAAGCACGGAGGAGCTCGAGATAGTAAATTTTTGGTCACCCATCCAATGACCGACCACTGCGAAAGTTGCTTAACTTCAACGATCGCAGCCGAACGCGCTAACCACTTGCGCCATCGAGCTCCTCAAACGTAAACGTTACAGACGTTTTAATCCACCGACTGTAATGAACAGCTAACTAAAAACATTAAAATGTTGAGTAATTTTTCAAATCGGTGATACTATTAAGCAAACACGTTTGGGTCGATGGCGCAAGTGGTTAGCACGTTCGGTTGCGATCGTTGAAGTTAAGCAACTTTAGCAGTGGTCGGTCATTGGATAGGTGACCGAAAATTTACTATCTCGAGCTCCTCCGTGCTTCGGAAGGCACGTTAAGATGTTGGTCCCGGCTGCATCTGCAGTCGTTAGCACCCACCAATCCACACTGGGCCCGCGTGGTGGGTCATGGCCCAAACTCTCTATTCCATTCATAGAGCAGTCCTGTGCCCCAGCAGCGGGGACATTAATCACCTCATGAATCACCTCTGAAGTCATTTTTCAATTTGACGACTCTGTAAATAATAAAACAGGGAGAAAAAAACAGCCCTTGCTGAGTTTCTTGCCGGTTCTTCAGTTTAGGCTGTAACAAGCACTCATGAATGTCTAGAAGCTACGCCATCGGTTCGTAAATCTACGGCGGGAGACCTTGTACCGAGAAGAACCGGCAAGAAACTCAGCAAGGGCTGTTTTTTCTCCCTGTTTTATCATTTACAGAGTCGTCAAGTTGAAAAATGACTTCAGAGATGATTCATGAAGTCGCCTTTCATTACATAATGTGAAATTATACATTAATTGTTCACTTGCATTTTGATTGCTGTGTCACACAGTATAAATATAAACAGAGTTATTTATAATAGGTGTAATTAAACATTTACATCTTAAATATCAAAGTAGTTAGGGCAGACTCATCTCCGCTGGCAGCACCCGTTCACGAGCATGACGCATGAACCATCCATCGCTTCGCTCAACCATATTTTAGGGAACGTAACGACCCGCCTCACACGACGCCAAGCCATCCTCACCTCATCATGTCGGACAGAAAGTCATGCTTTCTTTAATATACGAGAGTGGTCAAAGAATTCCATCCTTAAAGAACGAGTCACAATATCTCTTACTCGTTCTGTGGCGTTTTGTGGATGTGATGAGTTTTTAACTGGGTCGTCTGCGAATTAATTTAAAAAAAAAAAATTGTTTACTTTGAAAATATGTTATTGTGTTATTTACTGTTTAGATGAGTTTATTGAATATGTTGCTCACTTAACTTTTCCTTTTGTTCACTGGTACAATTTGTAATATTTCATTTTTATTCAATATAAAATCCTTTAATCTTGTATCATAGTGTCTGGCATCCACAAATCAGGAAGGGAACCAGTTGAAAACCAGCGACAGTGCAAACTGACTCATGCTGAACTGGATCCTTTTCGGTCCAGCTGTGGATATATGTAATGTATGTTTTTTAATGTCCGTCATTTAGTGTATATATATGTATATATATATATATATATGTATGTGTATGTATATATATGTACATATATGTATGTATGTGTGTATAAATTTAACCTTTTGTATGTATCCACGTCTGTTCCGAATAAATGGTTTTCATTTCATTCATTTCATTATTCAATGTGTTCGTTTTATCAAATAAAACATATTACAATCACAACAGAAGTAATCTTCAATAAAACTAGTTTGCCAGCCTAAAATTGATTCACGAAAGTTCTGAATGCGATTAACAGGTATCTCCCGAGGGTGACTCGTGTCAGAATACGGCGACATCACGGCGACGCGACATTGGATACCTTTCCAGTGTCCTAAGTTTTTTCTCTGTGGTCGGCTATTTCATTGGTTGTTGAGTGGTGTTGATTTTAGAAACAAATAACGTGTAGTTATGTTTTTATTTATTTTTAAGCATTTAACTGCTAGATGTTTAAATCTAAAGAAAAGTTTACTAGAAAAAAAAACCACGCGCACCAGGCAGCGGGCGGGACTCGAAACCGCACCCTTCGCAATCCGGGCGAATGCACTGACCAATTATGCTACCGCGGCCCTCGCGGACCGCGTCGAAATTCTTCTAGCCATTCTTAAGCTGCAAGGCAGCGTCATCCCTTCGCATTATATGTAACCCACAATGTCAAATGAATACTTTTACAAGTATTAACAATTGAAATAAGAAATAGCATATAACTATAATTACTTTTAAATTAATATTTTAGAACATTGCCCTATAATACTGGTATTATAGGGCAATGCTCTAAAACATTACAATTTGAAAAGTCGCATGACGTCACGTTTTGGTACAATTTTCACTTAAAAGTGACGTCACGAGCCCCTACTCCCAAACTTTGACGCGCTTTATCTTTGGTCATTTTTTGGTGGATTGCCCATAGAAAAAATATGTGTCCATTATTTTTTGATCATCTAACTGACGGACTAAATAGACTTTCGTTTACTGTACCCCGTCATCATCCCTATTATGTCTCTGTTTTACTATTATATAACCATTATGTTCTTCTAAATTAATGCTGTTGTGGCGGCGACATCTATATGCCCCAAATATAGACAACGGATGGAGGAAATCATTACTCACCATCCTCAAGAGATGGCGTTACCTGCACTGCGATCAATAATAGTATGGAAGCCTACACCGCGCAAATGAAATTCGGAAGCTACTTCTTCATTTATACGATGCCCGACCAACATCAGTCAGGCCGCGGCCCCCGAGCTAACATCACCCAGCTCGGAGGAAGATCTTCCCCTTTAGCCTTCCTACACTGTGAAGGCAAATGATATGTTTTTCTTTCCATCTTTAGACGGGAGGAAGTTTGTAATTCAAACCACTTTTTCCGCGCGGACAAAGTCGTGGGCACCCAATGCTCTAAAACATTACACCATTTGTCTGATGTTGAACTGAGTTTACGTAATACTGATCGCATAAATTTTGATAATTTCATATTCAATAATCAATATAAAAAAAATGGGTGCGTGTACTTATGTAGGCGCGTGAGAAGTTATCCTTCTTTGGCATCGTTTAAAATTAGTTTTTAATTGCATGCAAATAATTAATTACAATAAATTAATAAAAAGTCTGGAAAAGGACACAGTCAATAAAGTTCAGTTTTAATTTGAAAAAATAAATAAATAATCAAAATATTCAATTAAAATCGCTACTGAATATAATTTATTAGAACATATGTGATTTGCACTTGTATGAAACTCAAACACGTATTCCGAATATACAAACTAGAAACATGTGGATAAATATTATAAATATGAATACCTATAACTGTTAATTTATTACAAAAAATAAAGATGTGGTTTTTGGTTCTACTACACCAATGGTCAAGAGATGGCGCTGTAGTCTCCTGAATCGCGCTTTGGTTCCGTTGTTCCAGATTAATAAATACTTTTGATATTATAAATATGAATACCTATAACTGTTACTTTATTACAAAAAATAAAGATGTGGTTTTTGGTTCTACTACACCAATGGTCAAGAGATGGCGCTGTAGTCTCCTGAATCGCGCTTTGGTTCCGTTGTTCCAGATTAATAAATACTTTTGATAGGCCTTCACAATGCAGTCGTTAGCACCAACTAAATAGAGATTCTATTTCTATTTTGTTGGTAGATTTTCTTAATGTGCGGTAAACACAAAAGTAACTGTTAAAATTTTGTGTTACAGTGATGCGCGCGCATCTTAAAATTTCACTCTCATCATTTTTTCATAACGCGCCTAAAGAAGTATAACTTCAAAAAACAGTCTCAAGTAACTTCGAAGGGGGCTCAAATCTTTTCATTGTTTAAGGGTTCCGTATTCAAAGCATGGCCATGGAACCCTTAACTAACTCTCAGCTGTCCTTACGTAAACACAGCAAAAATTAAACAGATTTTAAAAATAAAATTTCGCAGCGATTAGTTCAAAACCTCTTGTTTTTGCAAAATGTCACTTGTATTACAAATGTAGCACGGTACGGTATTTATTTTTAACCTTATTGACCAAAATACAAGAGAACGGTACAAAAGGCGGACTTAATGCTAATTAGCATTCTCTCCCAGTCAACCTTTAAGAAAAAGAAGTGCGTGTTTCACTTGCACTTAACTCCTTTTTTTCATACAGCTCTAAAACAAAATATTTTCGACCCACCTAATGACATAACATTGCATTGACGTCAGTCGTATCGTAACTTGCGTAAGAGGTGCCTTAACCAATCAGTTTAATATTTATCTCATTTTCATGCTTATTACAGTTAAAATAAGGCTGTATTATAGATATGAATTTCACGTATTGCACCTCATTTATCAACCGTCCACCTCGAAGGCTCCGCGGCTCTGAGAACGAGGGTCTTGTCTACGGCTCAGGCCGGGCTGTCACTCGCGACCTCTCTTAAAACAAGGTTAGGCGTTCGCGTAAACGTTCATAGTTTATACCTTTTGTAGGCAGTGACATAAAATAGTGCCATTAGCACCTTATTAATATATAAATTAATAAAATGCAAATTCGCAAAAACAGTTTGAACAGCTATGAACGGGTAGACTGACACCCTTTGGATAAAAAACCCTGCCGTCTAAAAACAAATAAGATCTAAAGAAAATATAACTAGAAAAAATTCCACGCGGACCAGGCAGCAGACGGGCCTCGAACCCGCACCCTTCGCAATCCGGGCGAATGCACTGACCAATTATGCTATCGCGGCCCTCACGGACCGCGTCGAAATTCCTCCAGCCATTCTAACACTGCAAGGCAGCGCCACCTCTTCGCATTATAGGTAACCCACAATGTCAAATGAATACTTATTGTTATACATAATGTTTAAGTATGGCTAGTTCCTCTAGCCATTCTGACGCAGTCCGTGAGGGCCGCGGTAGCATAATTGGTCAGTGCATTCGCCCGGATTGCGAAGGGTTCGAGTCCCGTCTGCTGTCTGGTCCGCGTGGAATTTTTCTAGTTATATTTTCTTTAGATTAAAACATCAAGCAGTTACATGCTTTAAAAAAAATTATAACATATAAGATTATAAGACTCGGGCAATAGCTAGATACCAGTCAGACACTACACAAGTATTATAAACTTGCAGATCCCTATCAGTAAAATAAGTTTTATAATATGGAAACAGTGCGCAGAGAGCAAGTCCTATCATTTTTTGACAAACCGTGATTTTTCAGAAAAAGAAAAGATTTCATAGTATTACGAATGAAAAGTGTAGCCGTGAAATTTGTTATTGATTAAATAAAACTAGTTGTTACGGGTTAATGCACGAAACTTTATTTATTTATTGACGTTTCGCAGCCTTTTCAGGTCTGCATCGTCAGAATAATGATTTTTTATTTAAAATTGTCGAGCTACCTTCGAAAGACTTATATTGAGCGTTCGGTTATTTCATTGGAAGATTTTTAAAATTTTATTGTCTATGTATGAATTTATTATTTAATTTACTTAATAAAGTATTTTATTTAAAATTCTTGTTTGTAATTTTGAGTTTATTTATTTGACCCTAACTACCGTAAACTACCACCGGTTCCAAAATTGGGAGACCTTCCTGAGAAGCACCGGCGAAACAAACTCAAGAGAGGCTTTCTATCTCCTTCTTATGTTAAATTTGTTATTGATCTTGAACTATTTGTGTTCTTTATAAAAGCATCAAAGGCATTATTTTATATTTATAACACAGAATATGATCAATATTGTTATATTGAGTGCACATGCAGCGTGTTTGAATGTCCAATTGTGACTAAAGCGAATTGTGGTCATGCACCACAATTTAAGCGGATTACTTTTGAGCCGCGAGTGCCGTATCTTCCCTTTTTGTTTTAATCTAAGATAATAATGCATTACAAACACACAATAAACTAATTAAACATCCGTCATACTATCACCATACGTTTGACACACACTCAATGACTCTTGAACGGAAGAACCTAATGATTTATAGAAGTTACTTAAATTTATTTTGACAGAACAACTATAAAATCTCGACCTCCGTGGCCGAGTGGTTCGTACGCCGGGTTTCATGGTGTCGCCAACTAAAAAAATACAAATTTGTATTGGCTCTAGTACCGATCATTGTAAATGAAGTCATTGTTTGGATATATGTGGTATATTATATATTCTCCTATAGGTATTTTTGTATGTAGAAACTTACTTTGTTAAGATAAGATAAAATGGTCACCTTACAAAGAGGAGGGTACTGGTGCACTGAGATACAAGCTTTCGCTTAGTTCAGGTACCAGTCTCTCGCAATCTTATGAAATATCCTAATATTGTTTTTAATTATAAGATGTAACATGTAGATTGTTGGAGAAAAATAAATAAAGTTATTATTATTATTAACTCGCGAGGTCCCGGTTTCAAATCCCGGTGGGGGCAGATGTTTGTGTGATGAATACGAGCATTTTTACTCCAGTCATGGATGTTCAATATGTATTTCTATATCAGTATATGTATTCTATCCGTTACCCTAGTATCCCCATTACACAAGCCAGCCTTACAGTGCTTACTTTGGGGCTAGGCTAATTGGTGTGAGTGTTATAAAATAAAATATATATACTTTTTCATTCTTTCATACTTATATTATAATTTCGTAAGTGCCTGCCTGTCTAATACCTTTTCACGCTTAAACTGCCGCACCGATTTAGATGAAATTTAGTAAGGAGTTAGTTTGAGATCCGAAAAAGGATAGTTTCTATCACAGAAATCGTTCTTTACAGATCACCTTTGCCATAAGGCGCTGGCTGAAAATCAGCACAGCTGTGGTATCGCGAAAGCGTTTATGACAGAGCACAGCTGAGGCAGCGCCCTATTGGCCTTACACGGCACGAACCTAGTAATTAGCTTTTTATTTTTTATCATAGGGATGACGACTATTTTTTTTTCTTCGTTTATCAGGTAGATTATCAAAAAGTATTGGAAAAGTATTTTTTCTTTTTTCACATATTATAAACATTGCAGAGATATATTGATTTGAAAAGTCGCATGACGTCACATTTTGGTACAATTTTCACTTAAAAGTGACGTCACGAGCCCCTACTTCCAAACTTTGACGCGCTATAACTTTGTCATTTTTTGGTTGATTGCCCAAAGAAAAAATACGTGTCCATTATTTTTTTATCATCTAACCGACGGACTAAATAGAATTTCGTTTACTGTACCCCGTCGTCACCCCTATTGTCTATATGTTTTACTATTATATAACCATTTTGTTCTTCTAAATTAATGCTGTGAAGGCAAGTAGAATGTTTTTCTTTCTTTCTTTAGGCGGGAGGAAGTTTGTATTGCAAACCACTTTTTCTGCTCGGACAAAGTCGTGGGCACCCGAGTACACATTAAATACCTATATCGCATCATGTTTAATAACCCGTTTACGTTAACCAAACGGTCGTTATTGCCGGTCTCTCACGTGGAACCCGCTTGGGTATAAAAATAATTATACCCCCCAAAGTAATACCTTTGAGACGGGATCTTCAAAGATATTTTGTGGTACAAGTTGATAGAAGTTGGCGTTTTTACTTTGAATAGTGATTAAATAAAAGGCTCTTAGTTTAAAAAAATCTCCTATGATGTTGGGCTCGGACACTAGATTTTCCAACTCGATATTCGTCCGCACTCTCCAGCTGCCATCCTCTCTTTGAGTCGGCCCTAGGATCTTCCGCAGAATCCTTCTTTCGGCGACCAGCAACTTATTCTCCTCTCTAAGGGTTAGCGTCCAAGCCTCACAACCGTACATCAATGTGCTGTAGATCCAAATCTTGGTCTTTCTTAGTAATAGCTTGGAAACCAAGACCCTGTGAAGAGCACCGCTGGGTCGGGCATGTAGAGAGAATGGGAGAGGATCGAGCCGTGAAAAGGGCGTATTTGGGGCAACCGATAGGACGACGGCCCGTTGGACGTCCCAGATACCGCTGGAGCGACGAGGTGCAGAGAGACTTGCAGTCTTTGGGTGCCGACGGCTGGCGGGACCTAGCCCGGGATCGCAGAGCATAGCGTCATCTTATGTCGGAGGCCAAGATCCACTTCGGATCGTTGCGCCACAGCAGTAGTAGTAGTAGTTTAAAAAAGATCGAGATTGTACACTACCAAAAGGTAGTGTTATTTTACTGTGGTTTTCTGTAAGGTGGAGATTACTTCCCCAGACGGGCACTCCCCGATAATAAGCAAGAATTACCACCAAATAGGCTTGTTTAAAATATATCGATGTATCGATATATCGATATTTTTTGTTCGATATATCGATATTTTGAACCGATATATTTTAATTCGATAAATCGATACAAAATAACCAATATCGAAATTTGTATCAAAAACGATATTTTTTTAATTATTAGCGGCATATCACGATCTAACTAAATTCGTATCTGGAAAAATCGTAACTGGATCTCAGATTAATGATATTTAACATATCTATGATCTGTGTATTTAGTATTGTCTTTGATTTGTAAATCTGTTTCGCTGGTGAATTCCATTATATTCTGTGGAAGTGTGTGACTGTCCAGTCTTGTTTACGAAAGATGGCACCTGAGAGGCCCTGCAATCATTTTCATTATTCGAAAACAGGGTCTACTTTTAGGGAGATAATTTTCGTTCCATTATTATTCTGCGTGTCGTCTTTCGTGAGATACTGTACTGTCATGTAGTGTAGCGGCAATTTGGTACTAATTCTTTATTTAATTATAATTTGTATTGTTATTATTACTGTGCTAGGCTGACTGTGCTACATATATTTTTGGGAAAATTGGTCCGATATATCGAAGCCGATATTGATATTTTTTTAAAATATCCATGTATCGATATATCGATATTTTTTTCAACTTTCGACATCCCTACCACCAAATACGCCATCTTTGAACGCACAGCCTTTTTTCACTACCTACTAAAACATGTTCGCGGGAATATAACATCATCGCTCTGATTTCACGTCTTGGAAGATGGGCTCTCCGTAATATTTGTCGGGCCAGTGCTCAAAGGTGGCTCGTCGTTAGCGGCTTCTCGGGCGGCTCCTGTAGGAGTACGCGCGTCGGCAGGATTAAAGCCGCTTGTTAGTTGTCTCGCGGTTTCAACTCACGTGCCTTAATGATGCTATTTCTTTTTGATGTGATAACTTCTTATGGAAGGGTAAACCTCTTCGTTAAGTAACGCGTTACGGCACCAGTCTGTCTGGCTTCCCTTCCTCTCACGCATACGGCCATGGGCCACAGCCACAAACGCCGCCACGAGAAGCTAGAAGCGGCTACTAAAGTGGCTGAAGCGCGTGACAGTGGCCGACTAAGGTAAGGGAGAGAGGGGTGGGGAATCGCGCGAGTGACGTGTGGCGGCGTTTTGTATCGGCGCATTAAGTGGCCGGTGCGGGCCACAAGAAGCGAGCAACGACGATTTGTAGCGTGTGGCGGCCACCGGCGTACCGTGTGTGGCGAGTCCATATAAAATGTACGAAAACTACAAGAAATATGCCGGTGGCGGCGTTTTATGGTTGTGGTCAGTGGCCCGTGTGCGGCGACACTTACCCGCAGTGCCACTTAGATTAGTTTAAGTTATCCCTTTTGTCGTGCGTCCCGAGAACTCTAGTTAAATTAAGTGCCAGACTTTATTGTCATGTTTAATCAATAAAATAAAATTGAAATTCTATTTCGTTTTCTTCTCCTGTTTTTTTACGTCAACAACCAATTTATCCCATTATGTCAATATGATATGCAAATATTCTGGGCATCGGGAAAATGTTTTATTTCGCATTTTGTTTCAGGCTTTGTTTCAGTATTAACTTATTCAACAGAGGGCTGAAAGAGGCAAATTCTTAAATCAACGGGTTTTTCTGTATTTAATATACCTAATAAAAACCATTATCCTCGGGTTATTAATATAACCCACAAGAGTTAGGCATTTACATTATAAGATAAAGACGTTGAACCCTTTTGGAAAATTATCGTGTCATGGTCAGTATAAAAAATACTATTGTGTAGGTAAACATTGAAGATCGCAAGATTAATGAGTTCTTGCAAAATTGTCGCAAGACCGCAGGATCTTCGTCAAATGATATTCTGCGTAATTAATTATATTCAGTTTCGTGTTCTTAAAATTCTTGGTTATAGATGCTTATAGCATCGGAAATTATACGAAAAAGAAAATGATCTTATACGTTATTTACTTATGTATAGCTTTTTTTGGAGCGTGTGTGCTGTTGTGTCGCAGATGAGCTTTACAGGGTCACCGGGTTTGGGGACCGCGAGATCCTAAGGGGACCTCAAGCCGAGAATTGGCGAGTGCCTCTAGAGGTATTCCAGGCGGATGGCATCTCCCCACGGGGGGAGTCTCCTCTCCGTCTGGAGCCTCTAGACCATTCGAACCTGAGGGGGTCGGCTCAACTAGAGGGCGTCTCTGAGACTCAAACCTCGGCTCTAGTTAGCCGTTGTCATGGGGGGCGTGGAAAAACGCCCAGGTACGTACCTGCACCTGATATAGCGTGTCGTGTGTAGATCGGGTCTTCGCACTCTTATGTGTATCATTAAACGATACCATGTAATGTCACATTGACCGGAAGTTACCAGCGTAGGACGTCATTTTATTCTACGCCAATCCTAGGCGTTTTCAGTCACGTGACCATAGAACAAAAAAGTGCTACGAATAGAGAAACCTTAAAAATTACTATTATTATTTTTGCAACATAAATACTTAATTAATTGTGTTTATAGTTTAAAGTTAGTGTTTTTATTTTTTCGGAGGTTCAGTTTGTACTCTGTCCTCCCACAGATTAGTCATTCTTTTTTTTTTATTAAATCTTTGCACTGGTCTTTAAGGCTAAGATTGTAAACTTATCCAGCCATTCCATTTTTTTCTCTTTGATATGTACTTATTGGTATGCTTGTTTCTTTTGGTGTATTATTGTTGTTTTATTTATTATCTGTGTCATCAACCTTAGACCCTGCCAGAATTATCAGCGCTGCAGCAGCCCTGGTGTTGCTGTAGTATTAAGCTGAGGCAGGGACCTAGTTGGCCTATTTTGTCTTGTTTCATTTATGTAAATGTGACTGTGTTTAAGGCTAATAAATTTATTGGAACGAAGTTAGCCTTACGGCAGGCTTGGAGGGCATAGGGATTTTGCTGCGCGACCGAACTGAAAAAAATGTGATAGTAAAACCGTAAGAAAAAATCCGTGGAAAAAACTGCGTGGAATAAAACCGTTAAATGAGACGTGCGCAGGCGCGACAGTCGCATACACAAGCGAGTAGTGTATAATACCTTTCTCTTTCTCCCTCTTTCTTTTCGTTCTCTCATCCCTTCTCTTTCTATTACCACTCCACCCCGCCAATGCATAGTATATACTCATGAATTCATGGACAAGCACGTGGCGAATACTCACTTCGTTCCTACCTGGTGTCCCACGACACCACATCATTTTTTTCTATTCTATTCTATTCTAAAAATATCCCGAAAAAAGATACTGTAATCAAAAACGTTTTAAACAAAACGGGATTTTTAAACGTATCCTGCGGAGGGCAAGAGCGCTGCCGTTACGGCAACTCATACAGGAATTTCAAAGACAGAATATTAGATAGGTACTAGCAGTCGCCCGCGACTTCGTACGCGTGGAGTTAGTTAGAAATAAAGGTTCACTGCTCGTTCCCCGTCGGTGATAGCGTGATAATATGTAGCCTATATGTGGACCCGACTTCTTAATAATATTCGTGCCAAATTTGAAGTAAATCCAAGCAGTACTTTTTAAGTTTATCCCGGACATACATACAGACAAACAGACAGGAATTCTAAAAACTATATTTTTGGCTTCGATATCGATTGTAGAGCACATTCTAAGCATTCAATTTACAGTTTTGACTTTCCTACCATTTTATTATAATTATGTAAAGATATCAATAATTGATTAGAAAGAATCGATAAAAAGCGAGATGTTGAAAAATCACCACAAAAAAGTGAAAAATACTAATTAGCTAGCATCCAAAACGCTACAAGATGTTGCACAAACATTTAACGCGCTAAAGGGTAATTTTGACAAACAAATTCATTGTTAAGGCACAGAAAAGGGTTGATTGTACCTTCGTGAAACTGAGGCTAACCCTACAGTTGCGGCTGAACGGCCAAATACTCTAAGTCGACCCTTTAAATGCGACCAATTATGCAAATTAAAGAAGTCCACGGATTGCGGCGGGATAATTTTCAGTTGGTCTCTCTACCTTGCTGTTGCTATGCGAATATCATTGTATCTGCTCATATTTTGAGTTCGGTATAGTTATGTTTATAATAATACAGGGGGAAAATAACCCTTGCTGAGATTGGACATTGTTGATGAACGGAGAACATTGCTCGACACACTAGAGACCAGAAGGGGAAGAATGTTCGGCCAGCTTGTACGACGCGACGAATTCATAAAAAACATCATTGAGGGAAAAGTAGAATAGAATAATTCTTTATTGAAAAACTGTTACATTTAGTATTACTGCTAGATGTTAGTGCACATAATTGAAATAAACAGTTACCCTAATCGGGCATGCAATAGTCATTTTTATAAAACATTATTATTAAAATATTCATTAAGATTATAAAATGCATTATATAATAGCCATTGGTTCAGGGACCTTACAAACTTATATTCCGGAAGTGACCGCAGATAAGGCGGTAAATTGTTGTATATTCGTATGGCAGACATATAAGTACTTTTTTCAATTTTAAAATTGCTGAATTTGACCGAGGTAAATGTAATTTGTCTTCACGTCTCATCGGGGTTATTCTACCTCGCTTGTCAGAGATCTTTGGGAATTCAGACTGGGTAGAAGGAAAGAGAGAAAGGGGAAGACCGAGGATAGCCTACATGAAGCAAATCATGGAAAAGATTGGCGTCGAGTCGTACAGGGGGCTCAGAGTTGGCGGAGGATAGAGGGAGATGGAGATGGATACATAGACTGCACCGACAAGAGCTTAGCTCTTAAATTGAGATAGAGAGAGAGAATCTTGCCGGCTCTTCTCAGTACAAGGTCTCCCGCCGTAGATTTACGAACCGATGGCGTAGCTTCTAGACATCCATGAGTACGTAATGCGTATAAAAGCCTAAACTGAATAAGTGATTTTGATTGTGATTATGGTAAAAGTAAAGATAATGATTATGTAATTTTTAAAATATTTGAATTTTTTGTTCGATGTCTATTTATGTATGTAAATGTTGTGCACAATTGTAATTGGGCACAGGCATGCCCATAGTTTTTCATTTCTTTTTGTACTTTTTGAAGTGAAAACTTCTTTAGCGGCGGTGTACACTTTTTTTTGTATTGTTAAAAAATGTTAAACTCGCATCAGGATAAACACGTGGGCTTGGAAAGGATGCTGACTTTCAATATATTGGACGAAACATAGTAATATTATATTTTATCGTATTATATTAATAATCTCTATCTAGGACGTCCACGTGGCAGCTTTATTGCGAAGAAAGTGCATTTTTTTTACAATAGATGTCACTAGGTGCGCTTAAAAGTGATTCATGTAAGTTGATTTCTTTACAATAGATGTCGCTAAGTGCGCTTAAACGTGATTCATGTAAGTTAATTTTTCTGAGAGATAAACTTTTTTAATGTAATATAAATTGTCATGCTTGTGTACGATAGCGCAATAAATAAATATTGTATTCTACCACATATATGATAGTACTTTTATACTGATAATTAAAGCAATTCGTGCAAAATTATTCCATAACCATTCCAAAATATCAAAAATGCACAACGTAAAATTCAAGTTTTCACTTCTGCCGGCACTCCTTTTTTTTTATCTGATGCCTGTTATTGTGCCATTATAAATAAATAAATAAAATAAATAGTCCGTCAATTACATTGTCAAAAAATAATGGATACTTATTATTTATTTTGTCAAATCAACCAAAAAATTAAAAAGATAAACAAACAAAGACAAAGTTTGGAAGGGAAGGCTCGTGACGTCACTTTTAGGTAAATATTGTACCAAAACGTAACGTACCATTTCAAATCAATGCTTCCTGATAACCTATCCGATAGACCAAGAAAAAAAATTGTCATCAACCATTTTCAAGGAGACATTATGTATTGACGAGAGGAGAAATCCCACAAAAAATAAATGTATTTTGAATAGGAATGGTCATCTTATTATTATCGTCTTTTTGACTAAAAGAAAGACACGGACCCCTTTAAGTATAAGCTTTCTCAGGCAGATAGTAAAATAAAATCTTTATACAAAGAAAAACCACGGAGAAGTAAAAAAGTAATAAATCTTTTTTAAATCTAAAGAAAAGTTTACTAGAAAAAAATCCACGCGGACCAGGCAGCGGACGGACGTCCCGAGATTTAAACATCTAGCAGTTAAATGCTTAAAAAATAAATAAAATCATAAATCTTTTTTATCTTTAATCAAATTAATATTTGGAGTCAGTGCAATGCCAACCCAAGTAGTAAACGGGATCTCAGATCTATCAGACATGCAGGGCACTCCAAACATTAATTTGACTAAAGATAAAAAAAGGTTTATAATTTTTACTTTTCGGCGGTTTAATGACTTTGTTATTATTTATATTTTTTTGAGACTACATTTTTTGTAATATATAAGTCGGCATCAAAATCTGTGAGTGAACATTCACCCAGATTTTCCCACCATTAGGGAAGGATTTTTGTTTCTAAATTCATTATTCGGGGTACACAAAGGGTATATCCCTTATCTATACATATAATAAATCTGTAGAGAGGTCAATTCTGTACATGAAATATATTTTCAAAATAACTATCAGGGAGTGATTAGTGATCGATACTGATGCTAAAAATGCAATCAGTAAAATTTTTGTCTGACTGACTGTCTGTCTGTCTGTGTGTATGTTCCATATAGAAACAAAAACTACTCGACGGATTTTAACGAAACTTGGTACAATTATTCTTCATACTCCTGGGCATGTTATAGTATACTTTTCATCACGCTACAATCAATAGCAGCAGAGTAGTGAAGGGAAATGTTGGGAAAACGGGTGAAGTTACTCCATTTTTTAAGCTTCCGTCGCGTGTGCAGCCTTAATGGTTAAAGTTACATAGAAATCATGTATGACGAAAATATTCTACATAAAATTGTCTAAAAAATATCTCGCAACAGCATATGTCTATCTTTTATTGATGACTCACAATAACATGTGTAATTATATAAATAAAGTCATTGTTTATAGCACAAGCCTGAGAACAAAAACTGTAGTTTACACTACAGCTCTACACCGAAGCGAAGCGAGGGCGGGCCACTAGTATCCTAATAAAAAAAGAATTATTTAAATCAGACTACTCAGTAAGAAATTATGTGAGCGAGTGTTCTGAGGATTTATTCTCTCTTATCCCACCTTCTCCTTTCCTTCAGAGGACCACGCACGCTATCCTACGTTGTCACCGTCTAACTGTGGCCACAATTCCAACGCGTACAAAGAAATTTGGTGACTCATTTCTTTGACTATCCGTAAATGGAATGCTCTGCCCGCTCACGTGTTCCCTCCCTCTTACAACCTAGGATCCTTTAAAAGAGGCGGAAGAAGCAACATGCAGGCCGGCAGGGTGAGGATGGCTGGTGTGGCAGGTAGAACTGCTGTATCAGCTATCTTCGCGTCTGGACTTCACCTTCACTTAACATCAGTTGGGGTGGAGTCATTTGTCGGACCTATCTATATATAAAAAAAAGTGTGGCAATAAATTATAATCAGTGAGTGAATATTCAATCACCGCCGGTTTTCATACCTTTGGGGTTGGGATTTTATTCATATGGGGCCAAATTCGGAGTATACCCTTTCCAATAAAAAAAGAATTATTACATTCATCTCGTGTTCATACGTAAAAAAAAATACTCGTCAACTCGAGAACTTCCTCCGATTTTTTTGGCGTCGGTTAAAAAACCTAGAATCGTACAAAACGAAAATATAGAATTTTCAAGAAAATTAGATTTACAATTTATGTTAAAACCAAAACTTTGATAAGAAGTGTTAATGTGTGTCTCAAGGGGCACCTCTTGTTGATGTTGTCTTATCCACTGGGAGTTGGCGTGAACAATGAATATTCAGTCACGCAAGCTGCAGGGACGTGTATAAAAATTTACGCACATAATATCACGCCATATCCGCCAGGGAGTTGAAGTTTCAAAAGAAACGAAGTGAAATGTAATATTCAAGTGTAAAAAAAATGTCTGCTTCGTCTCCAACATTCCATCATTCACGTTCCGAATTATTTTGTCTTGTGGGATTGACAGAACTCAATAAATAAACAGAAAGTAGATTAGTCATATATGCTCGGAGCTCGATGGCGTAAGTGCTTAGCGATCGTTGAAGTTACGCAAATTTCGCAGTGGTCGGTCATTGGATGGATGAACAAAAATTTGTCATCACGAGCTGCTCCGTGCTTCGGAAGGAACGTTAAGCCGTTGGTCCCGGCTGCATCTGCAGTCGTTAGCACCCACAAATCCTTTTTTGAGTGTGTATGCTGTTGGTCGCAGATGACCTTTACAGCATCACCGGGTTTGGGGACGGCGAGATCCTAAGGGGACCTCAAGCCGAGAATTGGCGAGTGCCTCTGGAGGTATTCCAGGTCTCCCCACGGGGGGAGTCTCCTCTCCGTCTGGAGTCTCCAGACCACTCGAACCTGAGGGGGTCGGCTCAACTAGAGCGCGTCTCTGAGACTCGGACCTCGGCTCTAGTTAGCCGTTGTCGTGGGGGGCGGAGAAAAACGCCCAGGTACGTACCTGTACCTGGTATAGCGTGTCGTGTGTAGACCGGGTCTTCGCACTCCTATCCTGCGGGTGCGGTGTCTGCCTAATGCTAAGCTAGTGTGCACGTTTGCTAGCTGTGTAGTATTGGTGTTTGTAAGCCTGTGTGGGAGGAATCGGAGGCGCGTTGGTGCGGGTGATTTCGTCGTACTAGCATCAAATAAAATATGCTTCAACTCAACTACATAAGCAACTGACACGCGCACACGTCTGTAAATAAACTTTCAATCGAGTTGACCTTTTCTTGATAACAAAATGGCGATTACGTAAATAACATTCACGACAAACCTTGATTTACGAATGAAAAGTGTTGCCGAGGCATTTGATTTTGAACTATTTGTGTTCTTTATAAAAGCATCTAAGGCATTGCTTTATCTTTATAGCACAAAATATACGCAATTATGTTATATTGGGAGCTCGATGGCGCAAGTGGTTGGCGCATTCGGCTACGATCGTTGAAGTTAAGCAACTTTCGTAGTGGTCGGTCATTGGATGGGTGACCAAAAATTTACTATATCGAGCTCCTCCGTGCTTCCGAAAGCAGGTGAAGCCGTTGGTCCCGGCTGCTTCTGCAGTCGTTAGCCCACCAATCCGCACTGGGCCCGCGTGGTGGGTCATGGCCCAATCTCTCTATTCCATCCATAGGGAAGGCCTGTGCCCCAGCAGTGGGGACATTAATAGGCTGATGATGATGATGTTATATTGAGTGCACATGCAGCGTGTTTGAATGTCCAATTGTGACTAAAGCGAATTGTGGTCATGCACCACAATTTAAGCGGATCACTTCTCTTTTTACAAGCTTTTATTTAACTTGCTATGTATGTTTGTTACGGTCAAATCTTACAACTCAATTTTAAAGCACTTGCCCTCAACCGATTAAGCTGAAATTTGGTATGCTCATTCAGTTCGGATGACAATGCATGATTAACAGTGTGACGTCATTCTAAATCCAATATGGCGGCATACCCAAAATGGCGGACCAATCATTTTTAATGCATTCCTACAATATGGGTATTAAATTAAAGGGCTTGCTGAAAGTAACTCGAAAAAAATGTGACGTCACTCTCAATCCAATATGGCGGACTTCTAAAATTTGAAAATCTATTTAGAAACAGATATCTTTAACTAATTTAGTTGAAATTTTCTTTTTTTCTTTTTAGCGCATTTGAATAAAAGCTTGTTTTTAAAAAGGTATTTTTTACCTTAATTTTATTGTTTTAATCTAAGGCCATCAAGGTCTTTAACACCAGTAAAAAGAGCTTGCCTCGAGTAACCTACACTACCTACCTAACTTATCGTTAGGTATTGGGTTTGTATCTTCCGATTAGCCGAATTCATAACTAAAACTTTACATAACAAAATCGAGGACTGAAACGTGATAAAAATATAATAATTCGGTACAAGTCTGCTACACAAAAAGCTTTATATTAAAAAAAATCTACCTCTAATTTCTTTCTTTAAACTCACAATACCTACGTAAGCAAGCAACAAATGTAGGGATGTCGAAAGTTGAAATAAATATCGATATATCGATACATCGATATTTTAAAAAATATCAATATCAGCTTCGATATATCGCGAAAAAACATCGATATATAGGACCAATTTTCCCAAAAATATCTTAGTATCGTAGCTCACGAAATATGACACGCGGAATAATAATGGAACGAAAATTTTCTCCCTAAAAATAGACCCTATTTTCCAATGATGACATAGACAATACTAAATACAGCACAGATCATAGATATATTGAATATCATTAATCTGAGATCCAGTTACGATTTTCCAGATACGAATTTAGTTAGATCGTGATATGCCGCTAATAATTAAAAAAAATATCGTTTTTCATACGAATTTCGATATTGGTTATTTTGTATCGATGTATCGATATATCGAATCAAAATTATCGGCAAAAAATATCGATATATCGAACAAAAAATATCGATATATCGATACATCGATATATTTTCAACAAGCCTAACAAACTACCTAATCTGCAAAACAACGGAGTTGACCAGACATGCCTTTGTAGTCACTTGGCCGCCGTCGTGTCTGGCGGCGTCAGTTCTTTACCTAAACTTTCCCTTTTTCAGAGATAAATCTTTGTCGACCGTCGGACATTTTGTTAGATGCTTTCCTTTATTAATGCCATCCGCATGTTAGCAAAAGGTTTAATTTACGACTCATTCATGTTAGTTAACTGAGACATGAAAATGTTACACGAAAACTGCTAAGTTTTCAAAGTTACCCTATTTATGGAACCTTATGGAATATTTTTTGACGACCTCCTTGGCCGAGTGGTTGGAACACCGGGTTTCATGGTGTCGCCGACTCGAGAGGTCCCGGGTTCGAATCCTGGTGGGGGCAGATGTTTGTGTGATGAATACGAGCATTTGTACTACAGTCATGGATGTTTAATATGTGTTTCTATATAAATACTGGCTGTCCCAGCGAACTTCGTACCGCCATAAAAAAATAGGGGTTGGTGGTAGAAGGGTGAAAATTTAGGGCTGTATGTATTTGTGTATGATGAATCATAAAAAAATATCTAAAATTGAAAAAAAAAATTTAGGTGTGGATTACCCTTAACATTTAGGGGGATGAAAAATAGATGTTGTCCGATTCTCAGACCTACCCAATATGCACACAAAATTTCATGACAATCGGGAAAGCCGTTTCTGAGGAGTTTAACCACAAACACCGCGACACGAGAATTTTATATATAAGATACTTATATATGTACAGTATATGTAGTCTATCCGTTAACCTTGTATCCCATAACACAAGCCTTATAGCGCTTAGCTTGGGGCTAGGCTAATTGGTGTGAGTGTTGGAAATATTTATTTATTTATTATTATTAACAATTTTAAAGTGTCCTTTCGTCTGACTGTCCATTTGTCAGTGGGCTGTATAAAATTAGGTTTATAATTATAATTTGTTGTTTTATAGACGCTGTTAACATTAACTAAACTTTTCTAATTCAACTACATAAACCTGTGTTAAATTGAATCAGATGCTACGGAAAATTTGTCGTTTGTATGGCTAAATCGCAAATTATTTTCTCTTCATTTACAATAGGCTAGTTGACTCACATCAAATTGTACTGTACAAATATTAATTTCTCATAATTTTTGGTATGAGGAATCTAAATAAATTGATTTCACTTCATAAAATTAGAAGATTGCTTTAGTAATTTTATTTCAAAAAATGTTTTTAGTCCATACTTTTTAAACACTAAAAACGCTGTCCACCATAATTGTGACGTCACAAAATTTGTAAACAAAATATTAAACGCCATTTTCGTGTTACTGTGGTTTCTTTCGTCGGACTAAAATATATCTAAAAACTCTTATATCTTGTATAGAAGTTTCCGTTTATTGGTTTTGTTGACTAAATTAATGCTGGACACGGGATTTCTGACAGCAGAAAGGATAAAACTCTTTGATTTAGTAGGTAAATTCATAACCTTAAAAATCTATTTTTAAACTCAGATTACACCCCGATAACATTATTTGGGGCTAGGCTAATTGGTGTGAGTGTTGGAAATATTTATTGTTTATTTATTTATACTAAATTTTTCTGGTATGTAATCCTAGAACCATTACCAAAGTTCCTCAAACCACCGAGTTCCTCACACAAGAGGGGTGATGACGGGGTACAGTAAACGAAATTCTATTTAGTCCGCCAGTTAGAGGATCAAAAAATAATGGACCCGTATTTTCTCTTGAGCTAGGAGGAGCTCGATGGCGCAAGTGGTTAGCGCGTTCGGCTGCGATCGTTGAAGTTAAGCAACTTTCGCAGTGGTCGGTCATTGGATGGGTGACCAAAAATTTCTATCTCGAGTTCCTCCGTGCTTCGGAAGGCACGTTAAGCCGTTGGTCCCGGTTGCATCTGCAATCGTTAGCACCCGCCAATCCGCACTGGGCCCGCGTGGTGGATCATGGCCCAATCTCCCTATTCCATCCATAGGGAAGGCCTATGCCCCAGCAGTGGGGACATAAAGAGGCTGATGATGATTTTCTCTTTGGGCAATCAACCAAAAAATGATAAAGTTATAGCGCGTCAAAGTTTGGGAGTAGGGGCTCGTGACGTCACTTTTTAGTGAATTTTCACTTAAGTGTACTAAATCGTCACGATTTAGTACACGTCATGCGACTTTTCAAATCAATATATCTCTGCAATGTTTATATCATCTGATAAAAGAAAAAATACGTGTCCAATACTTTTTGACAATCTACCTGACAAACGAAGAAAAAAAAATAGTCATCATCCCTATTATGTACAAGTATAAAAGACAGTTGAGCATTAAAGCTTTCGTTCCAGCGACATTGTGGCGCTACACCATTTACCGCATTTTCGCCATAAATCTTTGTCTTCCGTCGACATCTGATTTATCTGCTCGGCGTCATTTAGGACGTCACGTCTGAACGCTGTTGCGTCTGAGCGATGGGTCCGCAGCCCAATGATGTATATTATATCGAGGTCTACCACCAGTAGGTATATTTATAAAATTAAAAAAGAGTAATGTTCCGTAAAAACCTTAGATTAAAACAAAAAGGGTAGATACGGTACGCTCATACTTGCATGAAACAAAAACTGATCCCACTTTACTACATATGCAACACTTACACATCCACCTGTTTGTAAAGATACAATCGAACGAACGAAACAGCAATTTAAGTTTCAACGGCAGCGCGAACGGGACAGCGAGATCCGCGTCACTGCACTACCGACCAATCACGCGACCAGTACTCGACGTCACTACCGAATAAGATTCAAAACAAACAGCAATTTTTATGAAAAAATATATTTTATAGTGCTTACGAATGAAAAGTGATGCCGTGGGTTTTATTTTTTGTTTCTTGAGCAATTTGAGCACTTTTTAGAAACACACTTAGGCATTGTTTTATCATATAAACACAAAATATTAGCAATATTTCTTTTTGGCGTTCACATGTACGTCGTTTGCATGTAAAGTTGTGACTAAAGTGATTGTGGTCTTGGGCCACAATTTATGCGGATCACTTTTGTGAGGCTAGTGCCGTATCTACCCTTTTTGTTTTAATCTAAGGTAAAAACTAAACTTACTCACTACTCGCGAAGTTACCCGAGGTTGAGTCACAGATACTACGTACAAATTGCCTACAGCTGCAGAATAATTATTTTTTCCGTACTTAATATCTAAGTAGTCTTTGGCTCAACCTTCGGGTAACTTCGCTAGTACTGTTATTATTTTTTTTTCGTCTTCTGTTGGCGTATCATGTTTTGTTTGTTAAACCTCTTTACTAATCAGATAAAAAAAATATAAATAAATAAATATTTCCAACGCTCACACCAATTAGCCTAGTCCCAAAGTAAGCACTATAAGGCTTGTGTTATGGTATACTAGGGTAACGGATAGAATACATATACTTTACTTATATAAGTTTATTTATATAGAAAAACATATTAAACACCCATGACTGGAGTACAAATGCTCGTGTTCATCACACAAACATCTGCCCCCACCGGGATTCGAACCCGGGACCTCACGAGTCGGCAACGCCATGAAACCCGGCGTACAAACCACTCGGCCACGGAGGTCGTCAAATCCAATAAAGATCAGAAAGATCATAAAGAGTTCATGAAATGTAGCCTCATTTAAATTTTCTTGTAGAAATAACACTAAATCTCTTATCTATTAGACAAGTCCGTCCATCCGTCTGTCTGTGGTGCTGTTTCAGCGGCCAAACCGTAAGAGACAGATAAAGAGAATATTTAAGTTATAAGTTAAGAATAGTCTGATAAGACTACAAACCGGATTTGGGTAACGTAGCACTTCCGGTTTTCGAGAAATCACGTGATTTCTATTTTGTAATTATCACAATTTTAATTAACTATTTAAAGGTTAATTTTTTTTTATTTTTTTTTAAATCAGGTTTTGGTGAACATTTGGTTCACTGGTTTGCTAGTAGTGTTATAATGTGTAATGGAGGTGTTAGATTGTTCTTCCAAGTTAAGTGCCAGTGTCTAAAGTTATTCAATGCAATAAGCCTGTTGCTCGCAACAAAACCATCAACTCTATAAGTACTAGTAATAAGTATCTCTTATCTATTAAACAAGTCCGACCGTCCGTCCGTCTGTCTATGGTGCTGTTTCAGCGGCCAAACCGTAAGAGATACTCGTAGATAAAGAGAATATTTAAGTTATAAGTTAAGAATAGTCTGATAAGACTACAAACCGGATTTGAGTAACGTAGCACTTCCGGTTTTCGAGAAATCACGAATTTCAAACGAAACCACACAAAATCTCCGAAGTTCTCAATTTTTTTTTTAAATCAGGTTTTGGTGAACATTTGGTTCACTGGTTTGCTAGTATCTCTTATCTATTAGACAAGTCCGTCCGTCCGTGGTGCTGTTCCAGCGGCCAAACCGTAAGAGATAGATATAGAGAATGTTTAAGTTATAAGTTAAGAATAGTCTGATAAGGCTACAAACCGGATGTGAGTAACGTAGCACTTCCGGTTTTCGAGAAATCACGTGATTTCTATTTCAAACGAAACCACACAAAATCTCCGAAGTTCTCAATTAATTAAATACTTTTTTTTTCTTTTTTTTTTTTTTTTTGTGAACGTTTGGTTCACAGGTTTGCTAGTTAATATTAATAAAATTCTGGTACGTAAGTGCTTCTCTGTACTTACGGCCATATTTGGCAGTGTTCTCCCCTTTTAAATAATTAAAGAGCATGATAGACTGTTGTGGTTGTTCTGTGATTGGGAAAAAAAAATTGTGTTGTGTAGCAAATTCCGTATGTATAAAATGTAAAAAAGAAAGCTGTTTACTGTTTAGTGCATGATGAGGCCATCTTTAATTACAGTTATATTATATCCTAACTAGTGGCCCGCCCTCGCTTCGCTTCGGTGTAAGGCTGTAGTGTAGACTATAGTTTTTGTTCTCAGGCTTGTATTATACACAATGACATTCCTCTAATACCCAATTACAATAGGCACGCGCCACCAAGCCCGGTCGCGTCGTATTATTTCTCGTAAAAAGTATAGGATAAAAAATGGTTATTGTGGGTTATCCTTAAGAGATAGACATATACCATCGCAGACTTTTTTGTAGACCTTTTTAAGGTGTACAATACTGTAGTACATTATTTTGATCTATCTCGTGAGGTTCAGCCAGCGTTTGCAATGTAAGCGCAAAAAATGTGTTTATTTACGACCGTACATTAAAAACCTCTAAAATTATCAGTGTTTCTCTACTATATTATGCATGTATTATACATATAAACCTTCCTCTTGAATCAATCTATCTATTAAAAAAAAACCGCATCAAAATCCGTTGCGTAGTTTCAAAGATTTAAGCATACAAAGGGACATAGGGACAGAGAAAGCGACTTTGTTTTATACTATGTAGTGATACTTAAGCATATGTGTAAGTTTGTTTGTATTAATATAGCTGTGTTGATGGTCCATAAATAAATAAATAAATAAAGTACTATGCAGAGACATTTGTCTGATACCACCAACAATATTAAATTACCTAGATACACCACGTGCGCTCAAAATGTGTCCCAATCAAGAAGTGCTTGAACACCACTCAAGCACTTCTTGGTCACGAGCGGACCGCTGAAAAAATAGATGCCGCAGAGCTCTGTGAAAAAATATGAAAACAATAGTAATAGTAAGTTAAGTGTCGTTTTTTCGACAGATTTAATCAATGTTTGTTAATGTAACGCATTTGAAGTAAAGGAGACCCGGCACTTTTCATAGAAAAAATGCTAAACTTGTATACAGTTGAATTTGGTCTCAAAATAAAGCCAAAATTATTTGCTACATAAAACTACTTTTGCCTTATTTTTAGTGAATCGTGGATAGAAGTTATTTAATGATTAATATTTTTTGATATAGAAACCCTTTTGATGACAAACCTACGTATTTGACATTGACAGCTAGCTGCTGATGACAAATATTGCCAGACTACGTTACCCAATTATGAAACACAGATAAAAAAAATAAAAAAGTATACAACTTTGGTACAAAATGCCGGGTGTCCTTTTGTTCTAATACTTGCTATAATAAGAAGAGCTCGATGGCGCAAGTGGTTAGCGCGTTCGGCTGCGATCGTTGAACTTAAGCAACTTTCGCAGTGGTCGGTCATTGGATGGGTGACCAAAAATTATTATCTCGAACTCCTCCGTGCTTCGGAAGGCACGTTAAGCCATTGGTCCCGGCTGCATCTGCAGTCGTTAGCACCCACCAATCCGCACTGGGCCCGCGTGGTGGGTCATGGCCTAATCTCCCTATTCGATCCATAGGGAAGGCCTGTGCCCCAGCAGTGGGGACATTAATAGGCTGATGATGATGATGATGACTTACTATAAACTGATTTAATAGAAAATATTTGTGATATTCAAATGAATGGTCGGTAATATTGCCGTCTCTTTTCCTCGCGGTCCGTAACTGCTAACAGCGCATCCAGAATTGCTTATAAAGCCAAAAAAATAATAGTTTTTGTTTTAAACTTTCATGGTCACTAACACTATAAAAAAAATGTATTTAATTAATTGAGAACTTTGGAGATTTTGTGTGGTTTCGTTTGAAATTCGTGATTTCTCGAAAACCGGAAGTGCTACGTTACTCAAATCCGGTTTGTAGTCTTATCAGACTATTCTTAACTTATAACTTAAACATTCTCTTTATCTATCTCTTACGGTTTGGCCGCTGAAACAGCACCACAGACGGACGGACGGACGGACTTGTCTAATAGATAAGAGATAAGTTATTTACGGGATTGTTACCATGTACCTTGCTTTTAGCGAGTTTTCGATATTTCGGCAGTTTCGGCAGTATCTCTTTGACGCATGCGTTTTAATAAAGACCTTATACAGTATGCATTAAAGGTGACTTTCAATGTTTAATTAATGTCTTATATTGATTTGACTACTGATTTTGCTTTTTATTTTTCAAATGCTGGAAATATCATACCAGCCATTCTCTCGTGACCCATTGACAATCTTTGAGGTCTATTAATTGCAGTAAAAGTTGAAAACGTATTGATAGAAATAACAATTGTATTGATTTTTGAGTAAAACACTCTTTACCATTCAAACTCACGTAATCAAACTACAAACATTCATAATAAATCTTTAGTTAATGTTTACTATTCTCCGTACGAAAGATTGTAATATAGCCCATATTGCAATAGTATGGGGAATTCCCTCTGCATTACAGATAGACCCATCGCTGAAGCGATGGTCATCACATGAATGTGATGACTAGGGATGCAAACGATACATCGATGTTAGTAAAACATCGAGGTATCGGTCATAAACATCGATGTTAACATCGATGTTTTGATGAGCGATATATCGTCGATACATCGTTCACTACATTTCCAAACATCGACATCGTTCTTGTTCTTGATTTTCGGAATAACTGTGACGTTCGCTCGCATTGCATTGTTGTGCTGACACGTAAAGCGTAGATGAATTTGATTAAATATAATTTGATTCTTTGACTACATACCTATACACAGTTTAGATTTCTTGATTGTTTGTTTTTTCTTTAGGTTTTTGTTGGCGGGTACGTGAAAATTGAGTGTATAATTTTAAGGTTAAAAAAATGACAAAACGGATAGCTTGTTGATTAAAGAAGCTTGTGAACTGACAGTTTATATTAATTTGTTTATTTGCCTACTTGAATGATAAGAATAATTTTGTTATTATTTAATTTACCATCATGTAATTCTTAGTTTTATTAACCTTTAAGCATCAAGCATACTTATACCGAATAGAGCGGTATTGTTAGTTGTTTCAATGATGCATCCTATTTAAAATAAAAAAACATCGGCAAAAACATCGATATATCGCTCTTATCAACGATAGTTTTCAACATCGATGTATTTCAGAACGATGTTGCATCCCTAGTGATGGCACAATCAAATGTCATCTATACACAGAACTGAAAAAAGAATTATTATGATATGAAATGAATGTCACAAACTGTGCTACGTTCGGAAAAGTTTAGATAGGTACCTATCTACGTACCTCTTAAGGTAGGGCATTGTGGTTTCAAGATAAGATATTGCCCCACAATACCCTCCTAGCTACGGTCATGGTGACCGACCGCGTGATCTCCTGCCGACCTGGCCAATCACCATAAGCTTTTCTAGGCTGGCTTTCTGCGAGCTCGCAGAAACCCTGACGAGGCTGTTACAAGCACTCATAAATATCTTAAAGCTACGCCATCGATTCGTTAATCTACGGCGGGATCTCGTTTTTATTAATACACAAAATAATCAAACTCATTTGTTTGAAAAAAAAAATGTGTGTGTCAGCTCCGACGCACGACCGGAGTTTACACTCTAAAAACGATTGTCTTTGAACAGATACAAAACAAAACCAAGTCCGAAGAAGTCCGTTACAAGTAGAGATACCTCAGGAATCGTCCCATGGTTTCGACTATCATAGGTTCCATGTCACACATTTTATAATCTAACATCAGCGATATTCATCATATATTTCATTATGTGTTTCTGGAAACACACAATTTCAAAAATATCACACACTAGTCATCATTTTGTAAATATGTATTATAATTCCATCTGTACTGAAAATCACTATTCCAGAGTGCTGGACACTGACCGGCATTTCTCTATATTCTGTTATTTATTTGTTTTCATTAATTTTGCTCCGATTTTATCTGTTTTTAGTTTATTTATTTTATTGAGATTTGTGACAACTTAATGTTTTTTATCCATTGCCATGGCTAAAAGTGAAAGGTGCGCAGATGAGGTTGCGCTCCAAAAACGTAACGAGGTCATTAATGTCATTCATCGATAGATTTTACTCCTCACATTTTTCTCATACCGGGCCCCTTATATATGCAAATCGATTCTTAAGGAGTAAACTCCAAAAATATCAACAACCGTGGGTCGGTCGTGTCCGAATGAAATGAGGGCTACCGTTTTCTGCCTCACCAGATGGCGCCACTGTTGAGTGAGGTCCTAAATTGTAACTTAAAGTTTATTAATCATCATCATCAGCCTATTAATATCCCCACTGCTGGGGCACAGACCTTTCCTATGGATGGAATAGGGAGATTGGTAATAATAATAGAGATTAATAATAAGTTTATTAATGCGCACATGAAATCAAAGGTTACATTTAGATCGTATTTTAACACAAAAGAACCATATCCTAAACATAATAGGCCATGCCACAGTGACGCCCAGTTCCGTTTTATTCGGAAAAAATGGGAACATAATCATTTTTCTAAGCTCAAATTTTTAATAACTGTCATTCATTGCCACATAACTCATATTTGCCATAATTAAGCCGAATTGTTACCAATTATTCACAACATTATTTTAATAAGAAATAAACTCGCGTAGTCAACCAACAAGCAATAACATTTGACATTTCGGAGATCTCACGCTACACTAGCGCCTCTAGCGGCGGATTCATACGCGATAGCCCTCATTACCAACCTATGTGCCTTTATCGGGAGAGTATGTTTTTAGTACATGGACCTCCAAACAGTTTTTTGACGTTCCCAACGAGCCGTTTCGTAGAACTTCGAGGCGTGAAAGAAAAATAATCATTTATTTCTCTCAAAGGAAGGTGGAACACAAAAAGTCCCTCAAGAACATTCACCTACTTGACATTTGTCGTTTGGAATAAATATCCGTTAAAAGTGTATTTGGCAGCACCCCGAAGCATAATTAACTTTTCAAAGGAAAAGGAATGTCTATACCGAGCTATACAGCCTACGCATCCGGACAGATGAGAAATATGTATTTCTATCTAAGTTCACATTTGTTCTGGCGATTGAGTAATTTTATTAACTTTGACGAACGAGATGTCGATAATATATCATTTTTTTTTGTATCTTGGACCTTAGGATATTGATAGACTAAATATAGAAACTCAAGCTGTATCATCATCATCAGCCTCTTAATGTCCCCACTGCTGGGGCACAGGCCTTCCCTATGGATGGAATAGGGAGATTGGGCCATGACCCACCACGCGGGCCCAGTGCGGATTGGCGGGTGCTAACGACTGCAGTGCAACCGGGACCAACGGCTTAACGTGCCTTCCGAATGACGGAGGTATTCAAGATAGAAATTTTTTGGTCACCCATCCAATGACCGACCACTGCGAAAGTTGCTTAACTACTGCGCCATCGAGCTCCAGCTTTAGACAAAGAATGAAATTTAAAATATTAATACATATATTTGTAATTTTTGAAACATGTAACTGCTATATTTAAATCTTAAGAAAATTTTACTAGAAAATATACCACGCGGACCAGGCAGCAGACGGGACTCGAATCCGCATCCTTCGCTATCCGGGCGAATGCACTGTGGGTTACTGTTGTATATAATGCGAAGAGATGGCGCAGCCATGCAGCTTAAGAAGGGCTAGAGAAAACTCGACACGGCCATCAGGGCCGCGGTAGCATAATGGTCAGTGCATTCGCCTGGATAGCGAAGAGCGCGGATTCGAGTCCCGTCTGCTGCCTGGTCCGCGTGAATTTTTTTATAGAGGAGCTCGATGGCGCAGGTGGTTAGCGCGTTCGGCTGCGATCGTTGTAGTTAAGCAACTTTCGCAGTGGTCGGCCATTGGATGGGTGACCAAAAATTTCTATCTTGAGTTCCTCCGTGCGTCGGAAGGCACGTTAAGCCGTTGGTCCCGGTTGCATCTGCAGTCGTTAGCACCCGCCAATCCGCACTGGGCCCGCGTGGTGGGTCATGGCCCAATCTCCCTATTCCATCCATAAGGAAGGCCTGTGCCCCAGCAGTGGGGACATAAAGAGGCTGATGATGATGATGATGATAAATTTTCTTTATATTAATACATACTGTATCAGCAAATATCCCTTGCGGGGCTGATAGTGTCAAAGGTGCAGCTTGAGTGTAAAAAGCATTTTGTAGTTGTTGCGTTTGCTCTAATGGTAGCCATACACACTACGAGAAATCGTTAAGATCAGACTGTACAGTTCGAACGGAACAGTTTATCGTACGTGGTGTACGTATATGAAACAGTTTTATAACATACACGCTACGATTTATCGGTAACGTCCGGACGGTACAGTCTAATCGTAACGATTTCTCGTAGTGTGTATGGCTACCATAATAGTTTCTCACAAATAGAACAAAATACCACAGGTCGATGTATTTCGTTTTCATACACCAGGCCAGGATTTCGGCCGAGCCGTACGTACGTTGTCGTACGTCACCGTACGCCGTCGTGCGCCATAACTAAGCCCGGCGTGAATATTCATGAGGGAAAACAAACGCTGACAATGCAGCCGCCACCTGTCGGGGAGAATGGGCATACGTGGTGCACTTTTGAAGAACATTAGAGACTTACTAAAGATTTTTTTTTCTGGTTAGGGTAGGTAATAAATTAGTAAATTATAATTCCATCTTTCTTATTTAAAAATACTATTTAATTATAATTTTTATTATTTTAAGGCATATAACTGCTTGATGTTTAAATCTAAAGAAAATATAACTAGAAAAAATTCCACGCGGACCAGGCAGCAGACGGGACTCAAACCTGCACCCTTCGCAATCTGGGCGAATGCACTGACCAATTATGCTACCGCGGCCCTCACGGACCGCGTCGAAATTCTTCTAGCCATTCTTAAGCTTCAAGGCAGCTCCATCTCTTCGCATTATAGGTAACCCACAATGTCAAATGATTACTTTTACAAGTATTAAACATTTGAAAGAAAAATTATAGTTATAATTTTTATTATTTTAAAGCATATAACTGCTTGATGTTTAAATCTAAAGAGAATATAACTAGAAAAAATTCCACCAGGCAGCAGACGGGACTAGAACCCACACCCTTCGCAATCCGGGCGAATGCACTGACCAGGTGCGGGTGGTGAAGGGTGCGGGTGGTGAAGGGTGCGGGTTCGAGTCCCGTCTGCTGCCTGGTCCGCGTGGATTTTTTTCTAGTAATACTATTTAAGTTATGTAGAATTTAAGGTTTTATGATTGTAACAGTGCAATAAATTAAAAATTTGATTTAGATAACTATTAGGAATATTTCAATGATTTATTTCAGACCATTTTTTACAACTCATAGGCAACACACCCCACTTGATGTTAAGTATGAGTAGGGTCCAGTTGCGAAGGTAGCTAATACTATAACAGTTACTTGTTACAATAAGTTAGTTTCTATTTACATACGTAATGATAAAATATTATTTGACAGAATAGATTTAATTTCATCCAATGGTAAAGTAATTTAAATATCGGTAAAGGAAGCTAAAATCATTCTCTTCAATTAAGGTATTACTACCATTACTGCTCATTCACATAATTCATATAATGCACACATTTATTTACCAAGCTTGTTTTATTTTCCTTGAAGAAATTCAATTTATCTTCACTCTTAGTTGCCCAAAGAAGCCATAGAGTCGTTCCGTCTAGTTTATTAAACTGAAAACTCGTAAGAACCTTTTATTTTAGAAAACAAAAAATATTTTCTTTTATATACAACACAGGAAAACATTTATTAAAGTGTATACTATTTATGTTTGACGGACTATTGGTATAACGGTCTAAATCTCAAATTATATCATCATTTATTTTATTTGTTTCTTAGGTTTTCACGCACATCACTCATTAAATAAAACTAGTTTTTACGGGTTAATGCACGAAACTTTATTTATTTATTGACGTTTCGCAGCCTTTTCAGGTCTGCATCGTCAGAATAATGATTTTATTTAAAATTGTCGAGCTACCTTCGAAAGAATTATATTGTGCGTTCGGTTATTTCATTGGAAGATTTTTAAAATTTTATTGTCTATGTATGAATTTATTATTTAATTTACTTAATAAAGTATTTTATTTAAAATTCTTGTTTGTAATTTTGAGTTTATTTATGTGAACATGCATTAGGGGGACCAAACCACTACATTAGATTTGATAGACCACAGATCCTTGCAGCTGAGCGGCGGTTCGTTCCTCGAATGATGCGCGAGGCTATTGAGATTAAAAAATATCCAAATTTCAATAGGGAAGATGGTTGGTATATACCACCAGCTTGGGAACCTATTATACAGGAGATAAAATCCCAACCCCGAGCACACACTGCAAGACCATCAGATACTATTAGTTCTTTTTGTTTGCATAATTTAACATAAGAAGGAGATAGAAAGCCTCTCTTGAGTTTGTTTCGCCGGTTCTTCTCAGGAAGGTCTCCCAATTTTGGAACCGGTGGTAGTTTACGGTAGTTAGGGTCAAATAAATAAACTCAAAATTACAAACAAGAATTTTAAATAAAATACTTTATTAAGTAAATTAAATAATAAATTCATACATAGACAATAAAATTTTAAAAATCTTCCAATGAAATAACCGAACGCACAATATAATTCTTTCGAAGGTAGCTCGACAATTTTAAATAAAATCATTATTCTGACGATGCAGACCTGAAAAGGCTGCGAAACGTCAATAAATAAATAAAGTTTCGTGCATTAACCCGTAAAAACTAGTTTTATTTAATCATTTATTTTATCAAAACTAAATAATCATCAGAGCAGGAAGCTGAATACGAGTAAATATAAATGAAACGAGCAATGACATTTGATGGGTAGAATTACGACTTTCTTCAGTAGCCATTTTTTTCATATAATATTGAAATATCCATACTAGTTGCTCATATAATAGGGATGATGACTGATTTTTTTTCTTCGTTTATCAGGTAGATTATCAAAAAGTATTGGACACGTATTTTTTCTTTTTTCACATAATAAAAACATTGCAGAGATATATTGATTTGAAAAGTCGCATGACGTCACGTTTGCGTACACTTATAAGTGAAAATTCACTCAAAAGCGACGTCACGAGCCCCTACTCCCAAACTTTGACGCGCTATAACTTTGTCATTTTTTGGTTGATTGACCAAAGAAAAAATACGTGTCCATTATTTTTTGATCATCTAACTGACGGACTAAATAGAATTTCGTTTACTGTACCCCGTCATCACCCCTATTTGCGTGGTAAATTTTAGCTCAACCAGATCTGGATCGTTTCTAAAGTTTTACTTGAATAAGTAGATTCGTATACAGACAAAAGGATGAGCGCAGGTTAAAGTTTACTTTTTTAAACCTGAGAGTGAGCGGAACCTAAAGCTTTACAGGTGAGCATCAATCAAGCTGAAATATTTAATAATTACCTTTATTTAATTCTATCCTCGAGCAACCCTAAGCGAAGTGCTCACTTACCCCTTTTCCCCCGACATCCTCCACTCCGGATACAAGGGATCCGCCGCATAATAGGGAATTGTCATAATCCACGTAATAAATACCCAGCGTACAATCTCGGTGTATGTCTGTATGAGCTCGGATTTCCGGTGCTATTCTACGGAAGTACCTAATGTAGCCTCTTATGATATAAACAACATTGTTAATGAATAACATTTTTCATAAGACGTAAGTACTCTCAGTTATTGTGTTCGTGATGACGTATTTTAAATATGGGAAATCTTAGTTTAATAATAATACTCAGTAGTATAATAGTATAATATATATATATAGTAGTACTAGCTGACTCGGCGAACTTCGTACCACACAAAAGTAATAATTTGCAATAAATTAAAATTGCGACTATAATTTGAGATTTAAACTATCCTATCTCTCAAGTTGGATCGAACTGCACATGGTGTGCGAATTTTATTATAATCGGTTCAGTGGTTTAGGAGTCCATTGAGGACAAACATTGTGACACGAGATTTATATATATTAAGATAATAATAATAATACTGGACACGGCGCGCATCGTCAGGCGGTTTCTTTCTCTGCGTCCCTAACCACCGGTAGCTTGGGCCTCGCTCCGCCGCTGGTGGCCTTCTAGGTTAGGTTTTTTTATACTATATTTATTTTTGTATTTACGTTTTTGTATTTTACTTTTATATCTATTTTATAAAAAAACCTAGCTTGTGAAATGAAATAAATGAGAGTATAATAATAAATATTTCCAACACTCACACCAATTAGCCTAGCCCCAAAGTAAGCATTGTGGGCTTGTGTTATGGGATATTCGGATAGAATACTTATAATAATAATAATAATAAACACTTTATTGCTCACATACAAAAGGACATAGGTACAAACAATACATTAATAACAATAATATGGGCAAAGGCAGTCTTATCGCTACAAGCGGTCTCTTCCAGACATACTTCGCGGTATAGGTAAGCTAAACGGAAAAGAAGATGTATTAAGCCAGCAGAGTTGATGAGAAATGTAATTAAATATAATTAAATATAATAATTATACTGATACATATATATTTATATAAATATGTTTATTATTTATATAGAACTACATATTAAACATCCATGACTGGAGTACGAATGCTCGTATTCATCACACAAACATCTGCCCCCACCGGGATTCGAACCCGGGACCTCTCGGGTAGGCGACATCTTGAAACCCGGCGTACAAACCACTCTGCCACGGCGGTCGTCAGAGTTTCCATTTCCAACTTTTATTAATCTTTAAGTCAGCGTAGGATCATAACATTCGCAAATACCTTGTAAATGATGTGAAACATTTTTCTTTACATTAGTAATAGTTAGGAATATTTTCTTTTGATTTAAACAGTTCAATGCTTAAAAATTAGTTGAACAAATTAGGAAAAAAATATCGAAATTTACCTACGCCTTAAGCGTGCTAAAAACCAATACTAATATAAAATGTGCTTTATCGGCTTATTATGCGTATGCATACGCATGGTTAAGTTACGGAATTATTCTCTGGGGGCAAAGTACCAATGCACATGATCTGTTTATCTCACAAAAGAAATGCCTGCGTATTATATACAATATACGACCAAGAGAAAACTGCAGGCCATACTTTATTAAAGAAAAATTACTAACCCTCCCAACAATATATATTATGGAATTAGCAATGTTTGTACGCAAATATCAGACATATTATAAAAGAAATAATAATCCTCGCCGCTAATTTAATCTGATTCCTCCCGAACCTAAACTGGAGATGTATAAAAATGGACCATTATACCGATCCATATTGATATATAATAAAATTCCCGTTATTATTAAAACAGAATCTAATACAAACATATTTAAGAATAGATTGAAGCAGCATCTTATAAAAAAAGCATATTATTCTGTTGATGAATTTATGAATGAAAAATAAATTTAATGTAATTTAACTTAATTATGCTTGACCTGTTTATTTGATTTGATTTAGTTTGACTTAATTATGTTTGACCTATTAATTTGATTTGATTTGATTTAACTTGATACGATATGATTTTGATTTGACTATTATGATATGATATGATTATGATGACATGATATGATATAAATTTGCTTGATTAATTTTTAAAATGGATTGATTTTGTTTAAATTTGGTTGGACCTGATGTGATTTAATATGATCAACAATTAAGTGAAATTAATGTATTTAATGTTTAGCTTAAGTTTGTTGCAACACCCCAACGGGGTCATGTACCACTCTCTATTAAGTATGTAAGACCTTATAATAAAAAAATTACATGAGCAATGTGATATAAATAAATAAAAAATATAATAAAAATATTAAATATTAATCTGTTAGAAAACGATGCTAATTCATACGCTTTAAAAGTCTTATCTATAACTAGCGGCCCGCCCTCGCTTCGCTTCGGTGTAGAGCTGAAGTGTAGACTACAGTTTTTGTTCTCAGGCTTGTATTATACACAATGACATTCATCTATGATACTTCTTATACCTGCATGCAAAGTCTCAGCTCGGTCGATTTAAAATTGACAAAGTTTCATACAAACTCTCATCCCCAATTTATTCCCTTGGGGGTAGAATTGATCAAAATCCTTTCTTAGCGGATGCCTACGTCATAACATCTACCTGCATGCCAAATTTCAGCCCGATCCGTCCAGTGGTTTGGGCTGTACGTTGATAGATCACTATGTCAGTCAGTTACCTTTGAGTTTTATATATAGATTAATATTTAAGATAATCTTATAGATTTCGCTTTAGTATTGTAGCTAGACAAACACTGATTGTAATTTGACATTTTTATCATCTTCCTTCCTATTATAATATAAATGTAAAACTCTGTAAGGTTTTACGCTTTTCTTCTCAATCACGTAAAAATACCAAAACCAATTTGGAAAAAAATAGTTCGCATATAATTTGGTACGCACGCAAGATTTGGTACGCATATAGTTTATGTCCTAGATGGAGACATAGGATACTTATTTTCCCGGAAAACTGTTAGGTTCCTGTGGGAATCTCAAAAAACTAAATCTAACGCTGACAAAGTCGGAGTCGGTCGCTAGTCAAACCAATGAAATCTCAGCCCGAAGTTAAAGCTCACGAAAAAATAAAGTCAGCAGTGTGTTTTTCCCTCTCGTTTCATTTTACTTATTAAACGATCTTGTTGTAGCCAGGTCACCTTCCGTCAACCTTTTAATCAACACCGCCACATGTGCCGCAAAAAAAACACCAAATGGGCACATATGTACATAATTGCGGGCCTAGAGCAGGTGAGTAAATAAGGCGCAGAGAGAAAGCTTCATACTATTGCGTGTACGTGAGTGGCCACTGGCGCCTGTCGCGTACTCAGAGAACCGTTTCCTAGTAATAGAAATAGAAAAATACTTTATTTGTTCTCTCACATAGAATTACATAATGGTAAAAAGTAAGGTATAAGCATATTCACAATTTAGATACCTAACTTACAACTCTATGTAAGAGACTGGCTTCTGCACTAGGATAACCTGCATGACAGATAACCAGCCTCTCCGACTCTGGATCAGGTGGATAATCGTACCTCTTACTAATAATTTAGCATAAATATAAATATTAACTTGTGAGTATGTGTTATGATGTGTGTGCGTGTGTGTGCGTGCGTGCGTGCGTGCATGTGGAAGTGTGTGAATGTGTGTTTATGATGTGTACTCGTATTTAATTTTAATAATATTCTGAGTTTCTTATGCAGGAACAGTTAGAAGCTCTTCAGTGTCATCATAGCTAAGAGTAATGGCAATGAATACTAATTTTCATGTCTTAGCATGCTATGTGCTGTTGCTATGCTATTTGCTTAAAGTCGGTTTTTAATTTGATTATGAATAGCTGTGTTTTGTGAAATGCAAATGTTTCTTCATTACGATTACATATTTTTTTTTTTTTTTATAATTTAGCATTTTCCGGTCCACACCAAAATATCAATCACACGATCGATGTCTGTTTGAGTGATCTTATAGCCTACAACCTACGCAAAAAGTGTACAACAGGAATTATGAAAAAAAAAACCATAGAATAATGGACCATAAACATAAGCATTTCATTTTATTTTTTAAGAAATTGTATTGGCGCTAATGGTTCTTCTCTTCTCACTTATTCCTATTCATTCGTGAAGTGTCGGGTAGCGTCGAGTCATATTAATTCGTATAGAATGACATTAGCATTAGCACACAGCATGCACACGTTTCCCAGCTTAGGGATTTGCCCCCAGATTTAGGGGCTAGAAGTGTTAAAAACGGACTTTTTTAGGGGCTGGAATTTTTTGGAGGTTCTATTAGGGGCTTATAACAAAACTTGCAATTAAATCGAAAAAGAAGCGAGCGTTTTCTTTTAGTTCTGTGCGTAAAATGGAACACACCACGATATGAGACGACTGAACTCACTGTGTGGCAGGTTGTTTCCTAAGGCTGTATGGACTAAAGTTCTTTGCCTTCCACCAATCAAAACAGCTAAATAAGATTTAACAGCGTGTCAGCTCATTTTCGTTTGATTTTCCATTCGGAAAATGTATTTATTCAATAAATCATGCAAGATTGTTAAACCCTTACACTGTTACTCCCATCCTTTAAACCTTTTATTTATTTTCTGTTTCGTTTCCTTTCCTCTCCTATTCTTTCGCCTCTCACTATTATTAAACCGTCCTCTCCTCTCCCTGTCTTTCCCACCCATTCGACCTCCCTGGCTGCATCTCGACGCGGCCTCGGATTCTGATGGGGCTACTCTAACAAATATAGAATCCCTTATATATTACAATTATGTTATATTCAGCACCTTAAAATGTAAAATGTAATAAATAAACGAGTTAAAAAAAAAAAATAGGTCTTCAGCATTAATTATTATTGCGAATGCTAATAATTCCAACACTACCGTTTCCATTGGCGGCGAAATCCAGCCAGTGCTCACCCACACACGCGCATACTATAAATCTTTGCCTTTGAACTTTCTGCACTCATGTGGCTACAGGGCGCTCTTCTACCCTCGCTAATTGGTTCACCCGAGCCAGACCCGCCTAATGAGCAGGTGGAAAAATATAATTGAGATGTTAATTATATACCGGTCTGCAACTAATAAGCAGACTTTTAAACTGTTCCGTAGCTTTTCAATGTTAAGTTATGTGAAAATTTGAAAATTACCGAAATGATTGATGTTGTATTCTAAGGCGTTTTGCAGACGACGGGGCGGGGCGGGCATTTTGTCCGCAAAGCAATAAAAACCGCGTCTGCCCGTCGATGTCTGCGGCTGCCCGCGCCGCGTACACAAAGCACACGACGGGCAGAGGCGGTCAGTTCAGGACGTTCGTTCTAGTGAATAGTCCATCACTAAAAAGCGCGTGGCGCGGACTGAGCTGACCGCCCCGCGCCGCCGTCTGCGTTACTGTATATAAATTGGTTTGTATGATCCACGGCAGGCAGCCGCGGACATGCCGCGCCGCCACTGCCCGCCGGGCACCCAAGGCGCGGTCTTTTGCCCTCTATGTGCGTTTGTAATATAGGATTCACTTTGTGCTATCGTTCGCGGCGAAATTGACCGGCCTGCCCCGCCCCGTCGTCTGCAAAACGCCTAACAGTTTAGTGTCGCCGCATACGGGCCACCGACCACAACCACAAAACGCCGCCACCGGTATATTTCTTGTAATTTTCATACATTTTATATGGACTCGCCAGTGGCCGCCACACGCTACAAATCGTCGTTGTTCGCTTCTTGTGGCCTGCACCGGCCGCTTAATGCGCCGATACAAAACGCCGCCACACGTCACTCGCGCGATTCCCCACCCCTCTCTCCCTTACCTTAGTCGGCCGCTGTCGCGTGCTTCAGCCACTTTAGCAGCCGCTTCTAGCTTCTCGTGGCGGCGTTTGTGGCTGTGGCGTGTGGCCCGTGTGCGGCGACACTTAAATAGTCTCGATGTTGTGAAACTCTGACTATAATTAGGAAGTTATGGAAGTTTCGTTACAGTATTTATCTGGATGGGTAACATGGGTAAACAAAAGTGTGGTCGCATTTATTTGTGCTTCGGAATGCACGTCAAGGCACATTGCATATTATTATATCCCTAAAGGAAATCGGTGTCCAAAGAGCAGGATAATTCAATAATAAAAACGACGGGTTGCACTCCGGGAGTGCCGGCAGAAGTGAAAACTTGAATATTAACGTTGTGCATTTTTGATATTTTGTAATGGTTAGGGATTAATTTTGCACGAATTTCTTTAATTGTCAGTAGGTATAAAAGTACTATCATTTATGTGGTAGAATACAATATTTATTTATTGCGCTATCGTACACAAACATAACAATTTATATTAGATTAAAAAGTTTATCAGAATTTATCATTTAAGCGCACCTAGCGACATTTTCTTCGCAATAAAGCTGTCACCTGCCCCTCTAGCATGACCACCGAAACGGGATATGATAAAGCGATAATTATATCGGCATTAGCTGTCAGACTACAATGGTGTTTGACAGTAGTCAGACAGTTAATGTCGATATATCGCTTTATCATATCCCGTTTCGGTGGTCATGCTAGAGGGGCTGGACGTCCTAAATACAGACTTACTATTATAATACGAGAAAATAAAATATTACTATGTTTCTTCCAATATATTGAAAGTCTTTCCAATTTTATTGTTTTCGTCTTACGATCAGGACACGTGGCCTGTGATGCGATCAGCCCACATGTCATGACGCGAGTTTAACATTTTTTACCCACACAAAAAAAAGTGTACAACGCAGCTAAAGAAGTTTTCACTTCAAAAATTATATAATATTTAATAAGGCACATTTACAGAAATGCATATTATACATTCACTAAACAGCTATGTAATTAAATTGAATAATATTTTCTCGTTTAAAGTGCAAGGAGAAGGAATAGAATTCAGTGTTATTTTTTTCATTTGGTTTTAGTATGACACTGGCGCGTTTTACATTAGGACATAGTTCACCGTTCACGGCGAATTAATGTAATCTGAACTGTGACGTCACATGAAGCGTCGCTTCTCTCAGATATGGTTGAGCGACTTGCTCATTATGTCGCTCTCTTGAAGTTTCAAGCAGGTGCTCTTCTGATAAGGACTCTTATGGATTATTATTGTCTCATTTTATTTTTAAATTTAGAATAGTAACCTAAGTTACAGTAATAAATATGTCGGCGGGTGGTGTCTCACTCGCTCCTTCGAAACGTTAAACCGACAACAAATGTCATCAGTCAGTGTACCATTGCCTTGTGAAACGTCAAGTAATGACAGTGACAGCTGTCATCACTTGGGAGTGATCTATGCTAATGGTAGTATTTAAGGGGTTATACTTCATTGGAAGGGGCATTTAGCATTCAGACGTGAGACGCAATAGTGAAAAGACGTTAGCAGAGAACTCTCCGCGCTTCACAAAACAATCCGTTTGTACCTTGGCAATCATAACTGATTTTGTAAAGTAATAAAAAGCTTCAAATTAAACGTAAGCTTGGTCAGTAGACCACAGTTTTTATTTTCGGGAAATAACATTGAATACCCAATATGGCGGATCAAGTCGAGCCACGTGGCCAACCGCCTATGCCGCTCGCCCACTCCGACAAATATATAATTATATTTGTCGGGATTACTTTACAAAATCAGTTGTAAAGTAATAAAAAAAGCTTCAAATTAAACGTAAGCTTGGTCAGTAGACCACAGTTTTTTATTTTCGGGAAATAACATTGAATACCCAATATGGCGGATCAAGTCGAGCCACGTGGCCAACCGCCTATGCCGCTCGCCCACTCCGACAAATATAATTATATGTGTTTTTTAAGTAACACCTATATTTAATAATAATGACGGCCTTTCGGAGTTTTTAAAGATTCTAATTACTTTCTATATTGTATATAGAGCAGCTGTTAATATTTCAGCAACACACTATGAAAAAGGTAAAACTTCCTCAAAGCTTCTTTCATAAATGATTGAGTCCATAACACTGTGCGGTATAATTACATCTTGACATTGGGTAACATTGGACAGAGTCAATGAACCAGTGGACACTGTCAATGAAATCAGTGTTTTTGACAGCAAGGAGATGTCGTCGGGGCAATTGCTATTACAGGCAGAGGGAAATAAATATTATATCCAATACAGGGGTCGAACATTCAATAATGTTAAACAGCTACTCTACCTCTCAGTCACAGGTTTCCGGGTCTTACATTAGACAAAAGAGTTAGAGATGGGCGTTTTTAGATCGATGCGCGTCCATAAAGCAAGTCATACACGCTAGGGTTTACCTGACAGGTTTACCTGTACAGTTTAACTGTACAGCTAAACTGGAGCGTGTATGTCACATAACTGCGCAGGTTTCCACACCTGTACAGGCAACTCGAAAAAATATGAATTTTGATATTTTCTACCTTGGCAGTTTAACTGTGCGGGTAAAACTGAGCGTGTGTGGCGGTCGCCTGCGCAGGCGTCAGTTGTCTGGTGATTGTTAGAGGGGATGGACGCGCGGCGCTCTAATGTATAAGTACAAAATGTTGTCTCGTAAACGGAACTAGGTCCTGGAGGAGTTTATAGAAATCTATAAATCGGAGTATTGTTTTTGGCGCATAAAATGTTCTCCCTGTTGAAAGGTATCTTACGTCACTGTCAATCTTAGGTGAGGCGATATAGCTTTTGTCATTATTGTATCCTGCTTCTCAATTAAGGGAGTCACTGCTGATAACAGTTAAAGATACGTATTTCCATCCATTCGTACCTAGATAACTGCGGTAATCTGTTGATTCAGTAAATTAACATGAGAGTACAGTTTTATTTGCAGTAACCATGCTTTGCTGCACCGTTCACGCTGTATTCATTTAAATTTTATTTTTTTAAATAAAACAAGCAGTATAACCTAAAAACGCAACAGTGTTGAAATCAAGCGCCGCTGCCGGGGTTATGGTTTCAACTGAAAGTTTGTGTAGGTTTACCGCTACGTGTATGGTCTCTACTAAACTCAAGTTTACCTGTGCAATGGAACTGTGCAGGTAAACCTGTCAGGTATACCCTAGTGTATATGGCTTGCTTAAGATAAATCGCATCCTATGCGCGCATCGATGCCGGCATCGATATCATAGTATCACAGGATGCGATACGATACGACAGATGCGTGTTTTGTGGGGGTGTGTCTCTTCGATTCCATGACTCATGACTTGAAATTGGTAGGTAACTGAAAATATTGAATACTGGCAAAATTATCAACTAAAAAATTGCACTCAGAGTGTAGGTTTTGGACGCAGTTCAGTGCCACAAACTTTTCTGTGCCAGTGGCAAAAATTTAAACTTAAAATTTTCCATAGCATTTTGTCATTTTTGTTCATCGCTAGCGATATCTCCACCGGCACTTTAGCTATAGTAACGTGTTTTTATCTATTCTGTGTTTTTATTTATTATTCTTTATATTGTTAAATGCTTAAAAATGAATAAAAACATAACTCTAATTGCTATTTCTTCTTTCAAATGTTTAATACTTTAAAAAGTATTCATTTGACATTTTGGGTTACCTACAATGCGAAGAGATGGCGCTGCCTTGCAGCTTAAGGCTAGGAAAATTTCGACGCGGCGAATAGGGCCGTGGTAGCATAATGGTCAGTGCATTCGCCCGGATTGCGAAGGGTGTGGGTTCGAGTCCCGTCCGGTGCCTGGTCTGCGTGGATGGTTTTTTAGTAAACTTTTCTTTAGATATAGTAACGTGGTCAAAAACTATGTAGTTTGACATGCCATGTGGCGTGGCATTGACATCCAATAATGGCACCTGACAATGTTATCGCGTACCATTATTCTTATAACGCCCCCCTTAAAAAGAGTAAGTGTTATCAGATTTTTTTCACTTGAAAAAACTTTTTATCATCTCCATAATTGACATTATTTGAAAGCAAAGGATGTTAAGTCCATACATCCTTTCAAGTATTTTTTTTTTACTTTTTTTTGTGTCACTAAACAGGCCCTGCCGGAATAACAGCGCGCGACACAATGTCGCATCAGCTAATGCTGAGGCAGGATCCTGGTTAGCCCTGAGTTTTTTTTTAATTTGTATCTGTAAATGTGTAATATCTGTAATATGAGGGTTAATAAAATTATATTCTATTCATTCTATTCTATTATATAGTACTAGCAAACCAGTGAACCAAATGTTCACCAAAACCTGATTTGAAAACCTGAAAAAAAAATAGTTAATTAAAATTGTGATAATTACAAAATAGAAATCACGTGATTTCTCGAAAACCGGAAGTGCTACGTTACTCAAATCCGGTTTGTAGTCTTATCAGACTATTCTTAACTTATAACTTAAACATTCTCTTTATCTATCTCTTACGGTTTGGCCGCTGAAACAGCACCACAGACAGACGGACGGACGGACGGACGGACTTGTCTAATAGATAAGAGATAATTCAACTCATCTATTTTTTATGGAAGAAAGATAATGATCAAGCTTAGAGTCCGTCTGCTGGCAGGTACTTTTGCACCATGACTTAAAGGTGTTTGAGATGAAAGTACCACTCGCGGGTTACCTGGCAGACAGAAACATAATACTACAAAAAATAATGATGCCTCATCATCATCATTAGCCTATTAATGCCCCCACTGCTGGGACACAGGCCTTCCCTATGGATGGAATAGAGAGATTGGTCCATGACCCACCACGCAGGCCCAGTGCGGATTGGTGGGTGCTAACGACTGCAGATGCAGCCGGGACCAACGGCTTAACGTGCCTTCCGAAGCACGGAGGAGCTCGAGATAGTAAATTTTTGGTCACCCATCCAATGACCGACCACTGCGAAAGTTGCTTAACTTCAACGATCGCAGCCGAACGCGCTAACCACTTGCGCCATCGAGCTCCTCATCAATGTTGCCTAACTGTGGTCTTTTAAAAAATGTTATTGTGAAACATTTTCTTTTTCTAATCTTATTTATTTATAGGCTTTTACCTAATATAAAGGATATCATACATATCAGCCCCATCATACCCTAACATTATAAATTACAAAATTAATATAAAACTACCACGATTCATTGTTACAAAAAATACATATAATTAAGGCTCTTGAATACTCCCGACTGTGTATCTGCCAATATTGTTACGAATATCCCTACATCGAACACGTTTATATTATAAAGAAAATATAACTAGAAAAAATTCCACGCGGACCAGGCAGCAGGCGGGACTCGAACCCGCACCCTTCGCTATCCGGGCGAATGCACTAACCAATTATGCTACCGCAGCTCTGACGGCCGATGAAGAATACAAGCAAGTGATAAAAGCAATAGGGAACAAAGCTAAAGAAGTGGAAAGTAAGGCAGGATAGTAATACTATAGAGACGGCCGCGTGGAAATTCTTCTAGCCATTCTTAAGCTGCAATGCAGCGCCATTTCTTCGCATTGTAGGTAACCCATAATCAAATGAATACTTTTACAAGTATTAAACATTTGAAAGAAGAAAAAGCAATTTTATTTATAATGTTTATTTTTTAAGCATGTTACTACTAAAATGCTGCTGCCTGGTCCGCGTGGAATGTTTTTCTAGTTATATTTTCTTTAGATTTAAACATCAAGCAATTACATGCTTAAAAAATAAACATTATATAGTTTATATTATGTTTTTGCAATAATGACATTGTCTTGTGGTTATACTTAGTACACTCTACAAGCATGTGCTAGACGTCATCGACTGTACCACAAATTTCACAATTCAGTGAATCTATTTTTTTTTCGTAAGGAAACCATATTTCCTGGATTGATAATGTCCAGTACGAAATCTTAAAGCGGTTACAATGAACCTTCTGCTGCATTTCAAATTGACAAACCAAGGAATTCTCAGAGGCTGACACTGGATTGTCTTGTACCAGATTCCATTTTCCCAACTTCGCTCGTCAAAACACTCTTTAAATTTTCCAAAACATTTTCTTTTGAATTTTCCCAGCAGCTCTGAATAAAATGGTAAAATATTTGAGTTAATACCTTCAGCTAACTTCGCCAGTCTGTCAGCCTCTTCATTTCATTTAAGTGTCGCCGCACACGGGCCACACGCCACAGCCACAAACGCCGCCACGAGAAGCTAGAAGCAGCTACTAAAGTGGCTGAAGCGCGCGACAGCGGCCGACTAAGGTAAGGGAGAGAGGGGTGGGGAATCGCGCGAGTGACGTGTGGCGGCGTTTTGTATCGGCGCATTAAGTGGCCGGTGCGGGCCACAAGAAGCGAACAACAACGATTTGAAGCGTGTGGCGGCCACCGGCGTATCGTGTGTGGCGAGTTCATATAAAATGTATGATAGCTACAAAAAATATGCCGGTGGCGGCGTTATGTGGTTCTTCTTATGGTCGGTGGCCCGTGTGCGGCGACACTAAGACCAACATGAGATGAAATCCATTGTAATCTCAGAGTAATATTACGCACATTGATTTCATAGATCCTGCTTAAAATATGTAGAATTGTGAAACAATTGTGACGGGAATGTGAGAGCGGCTGCTGAGTGACACCGCTTAATGAAATAAAAGTTTGAGCACAGAGCTTTTAATAAAACGTTACGTTTTGAAAAACAATAGTGAGGTTTTATGAAACTATGATGCAAGCGAACTTTTAATATTTACCATTAATAGGAATATCTCCTTCCTTGGCTTAGCCACAGATGCTAATTGGTAAATTCAGATTTTTTAGTAACGTGTATGATGGTACATACGAAACATATCCCGCAAAACCAAAGTGAGGCTGGTGCGCACGTTGGTCTTCTCGATCTTCTTTTATGGCGCTGAATCCTGGACAATAAGACAGAGCGAAAGGGCAAGGGCTTTTGAGATGTGGTGTTGGAGGCGGATGCTAAGGATTCCATGGACTGCACGGCGGACCAACGTGTCCATACTTGATGAGCTCGGCATCACCACAAGGTTGTCCACTATCTGTTACCAGCGCATACTTAAGTATTTCGGACACATCGCTCGCAGAAACCCTGACAGCCTAGAGAAGCTGATGGTGGTTGGTCAGGTCGACGGGAGAAGATCACGCGGTCCGTCGCCTACCCGCTGGTCAGACCTAGTAAAGTCGCTCACTGGCCTATCAATAACCAAGGCTATAAAGACTGCCGAGGACAGGAATGCGTGGAGAGGCATAGTACATCAGGTGATCAACATTTCGAGTTAGACACGACCTTCAGCAATGAAGATAGTGACTAAGAAGAAGATGATGGTACAATCAAATTACTTAGCAAACAGAATGAACATTTGCAGTTTGATATTGTATAATGCGATTCAAATAAGAATAGGAAAGCCAATGACCTCCAGCTGTCAAATGTCGCTTGAAAAGTACGGTTTGCAAAAAAAATCTTGCAACCCTTTTTTAGCACTCAACTAATTTTAGGATAAAAACCAAATTTTTTTAAACAAACATTAACAAATATTGATAATTAATATTGTTTCATATTTTTTTTCATTTATTGAGCTTTGGTTATGACTGGTTGATAACCTAAATCGTCAACCAAATGTCACTTTAAGTTGCGTTCATAAACTCGATTTAAAATGTTCGTTTACATTAAGGATGCATGTTCGTATGGGACCTAGTAATAGTGCATTATTATTCATAACTACTCCGGCGGTAATGCAGAGATGAGTGGAATTGAAGAGCTGGATTCTGATTAATGATTTTTCTCACACAGTCTTAATAAATAAATATTATTAAAAATCGGTTGTTTTTTTTTCTCAAACAGTAAATAAATTAAATTAAAAAAATCTGATATTTTTTTCTCACTTAATCTTAGTAAATAAGTTTTATTAAATACAAACTTTTTTTTTTGGTCACTCTACCTATTTCATTTGAATTGACAGCTATGACGTCACAATATGGCGCCCAGTCGGTCCTATTCTTAGTTGAATCGCATTATATATAGCGATAGGGGAAATAAGTGCAAGTGGATGAATTATATTATATTAGTCGCATGCAAACAAAAATGACATTATAATAATAAACATCCGTCATATTATTCTGAGAGCAAAACTTCATAACAACCGGAATCCAGTCAAGAAATCTCCGTCTTGAAAATTCCAACTTACCGTCGACAGTTAAGAATTTAATGTATCGATAATAATACCCTTGAAAGTTGCGCTGGAAAGTCTCTCGGCTCTCAACAACAGATTGGCCTCTTTGCCATGAAATTCTGTCAGTTTTATTGAAATATCATGTCATGAGATTATTCTATTTACGATTATTCGATTACTCTAAGAAATATAGGTATTTGTATTTTTTATTGTTTGATCGACGACCTCCGTGGCCGAGTGTTTTGTACGCCGGGTCAGGGCTTGAAACCGGTTTCGAAAATACCGGTAAATAAAGGTTAATACCAGTTTTTAGTAAAGGTTTCGTTCGGAGCGCGTCCCAAATGAAAGCGGTACCTAAAACCTTAATAAACCGGTTTAATCCAGAAAGACACGTGCACGAGTCGGCATCATAATGTCCAGAGGAACGTTTTCGCGGCTTGAAAACTGAATTTTCAATTTTGGGGTTTTCCTGAATTACAGAACAGAATAAAAAAAAACACTTTTTATGGACTCCATAAACATTAGTCAATAACGTGAGATCGTTTTCTAAGACTTGTCAAATACCCTAGTGAAATTAAACAAAGTACCTATCTAGGTCACAAAGAAGTATTTTGCAAAACACTATTGCCAGAATATTGTATAGGCGCGTCTACACAGAGCTAGCAGCCTCGCGAGGCAATTGCCACGCGAAGCACCGACGCCCGAGCCATCGAGTGTCGGTTTTTTGTTTTGCTCAAAGGCGCCTCGGTCGTTTGCCGCGCGCTCTCTGGACGCTCGCGTATTTTGTTTCGTGCCTCGGTCGAGCATAATAATTATGAATAAAGATCAGTGTTTGAAATTAATATCTCTCTATGGTGTAAACACCTGGCTACGGAGTGCAAGTGATCCTAATTTTACAAATAAAGGACTTAGGGAAGATGCCTGGTTAAATATTAGCCACGAGTTGAATGTCCCGGTTCCTGATTTAAAAAAGAAAATGGATTGATTGAATCACGAGATTGAACGAACGAAGAAAACTGGCTCGGGCTTGCCGCGCGCGCACATCCTCGCGGTGACAGCGAGGCTGCCTCGCTTGTTCGGGGACAAATGCCTCGCGAGGCTGCTCGCTCTGTGTAGACGCGCCTTATGAGAATCGCGAACAATGAAATTTAAACTTCGAATGCGTGCGCCTCTTTTTTCACATTCGGCCAAATATAATGTCCTAATAGATTAAATTATAAAATAAAACTGCACTATATGACGAATGTTGTAGTTCTAATTTTCACCACCCGCAGGTGGCGCCATTTGGAAATACGCGCCATTTTCTTAAGAGAAAAAGTTTGTTCATTACTTAAATTAGATACCTACACTGCTCTCTCGCATATGTGTTGAAAAACGTTCTATGGCATTCGTGCCTTAAGTTGGTTATTAAAAACGAGTAGAGGAATGCAACGAGTTTGTGAATACTTAATTTTAGTAATGCATTTAAGTTTTGCTTCATTAGGCAAAAATTAAATGCAATTTTTGAACGAATGTGTTGAAATAAAATAGGCATTAAAATACAATTAAGTACCTATGTACTTTTTAAAATCGCATTCATTTGTTTCTTTTATCTAATATTTAAAATTCTCGTGATTATATAATACGTATAAACAACAAATTGTAATTATAAACCTAATTTTATACAGCGCACTGACAAATGGACAGTCAGACGAACGGACACTTTAAAATTGGTAATAATAATAAATAAATAAATATTTCCAACACTCACACCAATTAGCCTAGCCCCAAGCTAAGCGCTATAAGGCTTGTGTTATGGGATATAAGGTTAACGGATAGACTACATATACTGTACATATATAAGTATCTAATATATAAAATTCTCGTGTCGCGGTTTGTGGTTAAACTCCTCGTAGGTCTGAGAATCGGACAACATCTATTTTTGACCCCCCTAAATGTTAAGGGTAATCCACCCTAAATTTTTTATTTCAATTTTAGATTTTTTTTTTATTTTTTTTATGATACAGCATTAGTAAATACATACTACCCTAAATTTTCACCCTTTTACCAATAACCCCTATTTTTTTTATGGCGGTACGAAGTTCGCTGGGTCAGCTAGTATATATATACTAGCAAACCAGTGAACCAAATGTGCACCAAAACCTGATTTCTCGAAAACCGGAAGTGCTACGTTACTCAAATCCGGTTTGTAGTCTTATCAGACTATTCTTAACTTATAACTTAAATATTCTCTTTATCTATCTCTTACGGTTTGGCCGCTGAAACAGCACCACAGACAGACGGACTTGTCTAATAGATAAGAGATAATGCGATTCAGCTAAGAATAGGACCGATTGGCGCCATATTGTGACATCATAGCTGTCAATTCAAACAAAATAGGTAGAGTGAGCAAAAAAAGTTTGTATTTAATAAAATTTATTTACTAAGATTAAGTGAGAAAAACTATCAGATTTTTTAATGAAATTTAATTACTAACATATTTAATACTTGTTAACGCCATCTATCGTAAGCTTGCGAAAACACATTTACCTTATCCCTTCCTCTAAACTCACCTGTTGTCGACTTCGTCCGCGGCGCTGCCATCGCTGCAATTCGAACCAACGGACGAAAAAAGGGCAACGGCCTGTGTGTGCTCTGATCGCCGAGAGGAGACACCAAAAAACTCCCACGACGAGAAAAAACCGCGCTCCGGAGACGCTTTTCGCCTACACATATTTCCGCCCCGGGGCCCGCGAACATCCCGCGAACATTAGTGTAAAAAAGAAATAGTGGCGCGCCACAGGCGAACATTTCCAGGACAGGAAGAACAGGCGTCAAGGAACCAGCCCAACAAACCAACAGGTACCCCCTTTCCCACAGTTTCCCTCTAGTTTTTGTGTTTTCTTCTTGTATATAATCGCACATCCGCGCCGGGAATTTGTTTTGTTTTATGGCGTGACCAATACTTGAGACTAGAATAGTAGGTACTCTAGTAACGGACGTAAACTTATATTGGAGTTTATTTTTCCCAACACCAGTTCAGTTGATCCGAACTTTTAACGGAACACTTTTCCGTTTGCAAGATTGATGACGTCAGCGTGTGATCAAATTATATCGAGTTAGCGACGAAGTTAGTGATATAGTTATTTCATACCTACTTGGAAATAAAATTTCATAGTAATGCTAGCGTTGTAACAAAAAAGAAGTCAAAAGTTAAATTTTTTTTGGAGATATATATAACATATATATATATATATATTGAAGTTAAGCAATTTTCGCAGTAGTCGGTCATTGGATGGGTGACCAAAAATTTACTATCTCGAGCTCCTCCATGTTTCGGAAGGCACGCTAAGCCGTTGGTCCCAGCTGCATCAGCAGTCGTTAACACCCACCAATCCGCACTGGGCCCGCGTGGTGGGTTATGGCCCAATCTCCCTATTCCATCCATAGGGAAGGCCTGTGCCCCAGCAGTGGGGACATTACAAGACTGATGATGATGATGATATTTATTTTAAGCATTTAACTGATAGATGATTCCACGCGGATCAGACGGGAGTATTTTTTTGTGAAATCGAGTTATTAAATAATAACGCTTTTGTTAAGATGATTGTTTGTGAATGTTATGTAATTATGTATTTGGTGTTATAATAAAGTGTTAATCTATCCATCTATTTATACAGGGTGTTACAAAAATACAAATAAAGCTTAAAGGGCGTTGAAGTACATCATATAAGGAGTCTTCTCTAATTTTCTTAAAATTTTTGCATGAAGTTTTAACTTTTTATAAAAACAGTTATTTTTAATGTTTAATAAAAATATCGATCATTTTAAGACACGTCACTAGTACGAGAATCATTAAAAACAACTGTTTTTATGAAAAGTTAAAACTTCATGCAAAAATTTTAAGAAAATTAAAGATGACTCCTTATATAATGTACTTCATCGCCTTTCAAGCTTTATTTGTATTTTTGTAACATCCTGTATACCTACAAATTCGGAATCATCCTTTTCTCCTAATTCCGAATACGTAACATGATTTCACAAAAAAATAGTTATGATATTTTGAATGACGGCAGAATGACATACAGAACTTCTGTAACTGAATCCCGTATAATCTCGTCTGAAACCTGAGTCGAGTGGAATTTTTCGAGTAAAGTTTCTTCAAGTATAAAAATATAACACATTTAGGATGAGAAATTTGAGTGTACATAAAAATATTCAGAGAGTTTTATTGTACGTACAAAAATAACATGTTAGGCACTGTCTGGATAGTAACGCCGCAATAGGGGTGACGACGGGGTACAGTAAACGAAATTCTATTTAGTCCGTCAGTTAGATGATCAAAAAATAATGGACACGTATTGTTTCTTTGGGCAATCAACCAAAAAATGAGAAAGTTATAGCGCGTCAAAGTTTGGGAGTAGGGGCTCGTGACGTCACTTCTAAGTGAAAATTGTACTAAAACGTGACGTCATGCGACTTTTCAAATCAATACAATATCTCTGCAATGTTTATATTATGTGAAAAAAGAAAAGATACGTGTCCAATACTTTTTGATAATCTACCTGATAAACGAAGAAGAAAAAAATAGTCATCATCCCTATTATATTTGATCGTTGACTGATCTGGGTGCACGAAAGACGTAACTTGAATTCGGGCACCGGATGCAATATTTACACTGGTATACGGGCTGGCAGTGGCGTAGCATGGGGGGGGCGGGGGGTGCGGTCCGTACCGGGCGGCACTTTGCCGGGAGCGGCGCTGCGGAGGTGGCAGATAGAGAAAAAAAAAATATAAAAAAAAGTGATATTGTGATAGCCTACCTTCTACTCTATGTCAAAAAATGTTAATTTCACTCTTAGGTTAGTGTTATTCAATAAAAGTACTCTTTTTACCATGCCTCAATTTTTTTATAATGGATTGCAAAAATAAGAGGGCGGCAAATTTGGAATCCGCACCGGGTGCTAGTGACCTATGCTACGCCACTGCGGGCTGGAAGACGGTGTCAGTTAAACAAAAGGAACTCTACCCGAATACAAGCGTACTCGACTCATTTACACTCAGTCGTTTACCCGAATTCCATTGGCACTCGTATTCGAGTTAAGGACCTAGTGTAATTACTAGTGTTGCCGATCGATAGTCGACTATCGATGATTAATCGATCGACTACGGGTTTGTAGATCTCATTAAGACCTACAAAAAAGTCCGCGAGAACATATATCTAGCTATCATGGTTTAATCACAATAACCGATTTTGTGTTCAAAGTAATTATTAAATCGTCTGAAGAAAAAAAAATACGTTAAATATGTATCGTAATATTAATCTTTATCGAAATGAAGCATTATGTTATCAAGAGTATTTATTTATGTAGAAGTAAAATACTTTTTGTTTCATCTCAATCGGATATTTCGTTTAAAAGTTATCACGCGTGTAAGATGTTAAGAGTTGGTACCTATATATTTTATCTCGGTATTTCCACGGAAACGAGAAAAACGCGGGTGAAACCGCGGGGCACGGCTAGTGTTTGTATATTGGTAGAGGAGAATTCCTCATCACAGAGTCACAAAAAGAAACGCCGCATAAGTGAACAAATGTTTATTAAAATAAATAACGTTTCGGACGTCCTAAAAAAACCGGACCGCCATCGAAACATGGCGGGTAATTGCGTTAGCCCCCCGCTCTGAATGCATCTTCTGTTTTAGTACTTTGTAATTGAGTTACAAGAACGAAAACATTCATTACCATGCCATGCGAGAGTGGTCCGTTGCGCTGAATATTACTTTTGGCGAAAGCACGAGTTATTTTATCTAGCACTACTTTCGACTTTGCATAGATTGACCTCTTATCTATTAGACAAGTCCGTCCGTCCGTCCGTGGTGCTGTTTCAGCGGCCAAACTGTAAGAGATAGATATAGAGAATGTTTAAGTTAAGAATAGTCTGATAAGACTACAAACCGGATGTTAGTAACGTAGCACTTCCGGTTTTCGAGAAATCACGTGATTTCTATTTCAAACGAAACCACACAAAATCTCCGAAGTTCTCAATTAATTAAATACTTTTTTTTTTGGTGAACATTTGGTTCACTGGTTTGCTAGTAATTACCTAATATGAACTGCCATCACATGACGGAATAAGTTCCGACTACGACTATTAGTTACGCTGTTTTTGATCATATCACACAGATGAACATCATATAGTTATTCAAGTCTAAATTAAAGAAGTATCTGCTGAATATTCAAAAGCAATTTGAAAATATTTTCTGTCCCTATGAGAGCAAAGTTAAATACGCTAAACTCGCAAACTATTGGTCAGTAATGTGAGTCATTAATTGTAGATGTACTAAATTAATTAATTTACCTGGATTGTATATTATTATTTATTGTGTGTAAGAATTATATAATTGTAATTAAGTGACAAGTAAAAAAAATTACATCGTAATTGATATATTTAACATTTATTGTGTGTAAGAATAACATAAATTGTAATTGATTAGTAAAAAAATATGACATTTTAAATATAACGTGACATTGAATTGACTAAGCTTTGACTGACATCTAAATGAATTGACATTGTAATTAATATATTTGACATGTAATTGGCTATTTATAATTGAATTAAATTGTATAACTAACCACAAAATTTGACGATGGGTAGGCTTAAAACCAGCTGCGCTGTGCCTACTCCTTTTTCCGATTCATATTAATTACTTATATATAATGTAATAGTAAGGTATGGAAATAAAGAACTTGTATTTGTATTTGTAACATTTCATACGATAAACAGAGATAAATCCACCTTTGTAACCAACCAACCAAGAAACTCGAGTCTCTACAATTACGCCGCGATGTGGCATCATTAAGCGCATTCTACCGACTTTACCACGGCGAGTGTTCTGAGGAGTTATTCTCCCTTATACCTCCATCACCTTTTCTTCGGAGGACCACGCGCGCTGGCCTACGTTGCCACCGACTTACTGTGGCCACTATTCCTACACGAACAAAGAAATTTGGTGACTCATTTCTTTGTCGTACTATTCGTAAGAGGAATTCTTTACCCGCGCAAGTGTTCCCTCTTTACTATAATCTGGGGTCCTTTAAGAGAGAGGTGAAGAATCATTTTTCTAGGCCGGTAAGATGAGGATGATTGGTGTAGCAGTTTATGACTGCTGTACCAGCTGTCTTCGCGTTTGGACTTTATTACCACTTAACATCAGGTGGGGTAGAGTCATTTGCCTACCTCTATATATATAACCTTTGTAACATCAAGAGCCCAGACAATCATCGCTCTAACCATGACTAGTGAGACAATTACTCAATTCATTACGAACTGGCATGTATCGGATTACACAGATGGATTGGGTTCAACCTTAACATTACTTCTAAGCCACCGGATCCTAAAAGTATTCCACGGAAGACTGATCGCAGAAAATTTCACTCACTAGCTACGACCAGTCTGAACAATTTACACTTGCCGAGAGAATACAACAATTAGATGGAAATAGACACGCATGTGAATAACCTCACGTCAGTAATAATCGCTTGCTGTGAACTAACCTACCCTTGCGTTCAACACCGCGTAACGGCCAAGAGCAAACACAATTGGTGGGGACCAGAGCTGGAGAGACTGCGGCTAAGGTAAGGGAACTCTTCAATAGAGTAAAGAATACCAGATTTGAACACGCCTGGACATGATATAAAGATGAACAGTCGCGTTACTAAAAGCGCATCCGCCACAATAGAAGAAATAGAATGCTGGAAGAGCTTTTGTAACGATATCGTAGGCAACAACCAAGCCATTAGGGTAAAGAAAATGTAATCCTGGAATGCAAGAGTGAGGTAGAACAACGGGTATTCATTCCGGGTTACTGAGGAAGCTTCTAGAAGCCTGTTAGAGTCCCAGGAGGCTACTGCGCTTCTGGAAAGATTTGGGCTGGCTAAGCTAGCTGGTCCTACTATCCTGCACGCACAATGGACCAAATCGAACGTCTACGTGCAGAAACGGGGGCTCACCACAAGTAACATATTACTAATACATATTAATATGATGGAAGTTGACATCAACACATGTTTTCAATTTTTGATGTAATCTTTCAATTGACGACACTGTTTGAAACAAAACAGGGAGAAAAAAATAGCCCTTGCTGAGTTTCTTGCCGGTTCTTCTCAGTACAAGGTCTCCTGCCGTAGATTTACGAACCGATGGCGTAGCGTTTGACTTTCACAAGAGCTTGTAACAGCCTAGACTGAATAAATGAGTTTGAGTTTGAAACAAGTAACACTCGCTTTCCACTACTCGCTAACTGGTTTCTAGTTTCTAACTCTACTCGCTTCTTGTTCATCATCGGTGTTGTGATAAGTGCCTTATGCTATGTCATTAGGGGTTGTATAAGTTGTCCGCTTCAAAATTAACATTCATTTTTAGATTACTTTTTTTTTATATGATTAGGTAGGCAAATGACTCTACCCCACCTGATGTTAAGTGGTGATAAAGTCCAAACGCGAAGATAGCTGGTACAGCAGTTATAAACTGTTACACCAACCATCCTCACCTTGCCGGCCCGCAAAAATGCTTCTTCACGCCTCTCTTAAAGGACCCCAGATTATAGGAAGGAGGGAACACGTGCGCGGGCATAGAATTCCACTTACGAATAGTACGACAAAGAAATGAGTCGCCAAATTTCTTTGTTCGTGTAGAAATAGTGGCCACAGTAAGTCGGTGGCAACGTAGGCCAGCGCGTGTGGTCCTCTGAAGAAAAGGTGATGGAGGGATAAGCGAGAATAGCTCCTCAGAACACTCGCCGTGGTATAGTCGGTAGAATGCGCTTAATGATGCCACATCACGGCGTAATTGTAGAGACTCGAGTTTCTTAGTTACCTCTTCATCGCCAATGATGCGGGCAGCGCGCCGCTGCAACTTCTTGGTATCCAATTACGCGAAAAAATTATATATACTTTTAGCTCTGGTGACAGGGCAATATGCAACACCTGATTTGATCGTGTAAGTTAACAACTTTTTGGTAATGTTCAATTATAGTAAGTAATGTTTTTTTCTGCGTACATATTAGCTAAAGGACTTTTATTTTGGCATGCATACTGTTGTTATTATAAGCGTAAGTTTTCTTTGTTTGAATATTTTTTAACTCGGACACGCCAAAATGTTTTTTTAGCGGTATCCCCGATTTGTTTCAGGTCTTTTTGTTCTTTTTTGTTTTGTCTGTTTCTATTTTTTGAGTTTTTGTGTCATGCTTGCTCTTTTGCACGTTTGTGTGTTTTCTTTTCTTTCTTTTTTATTCTTTACAATATTCTTACTTGCTAATACATTTTTGTTCTCTTGTTTTATAGTTACTTGTTTACACACACTTATTTACTATTATTACTTATATCTTTCTTATCTATTACAGTATTTTCTTATCTATTACAATTTGCTATATACATTTTTTATAATTTTCCCATCTCTGTTTTATATTGTTCCCTTTTCGGGTTTCTTACAATTTCTATATTCTATTAGGCTTCCTTCTTACATTCTAATATTTACATTGTACATCTTTATAGGTTTTTCCTATATTAATCATCTTTGTCAACACGTCAAAATGGTTGAACATTAGCATCCACTGAAAGAATTTCCAGAATTATGAGATATCAAGTTTTTTTGTAATTCGAAGCGGACAAAGTCTTGGGCTAAGCCTAGTAATATAGGTTTAACTAATACGGATCAAAGTTAATGATTCATTTGACGTGATATCTAATCCTCATCTGGTATCAAGCGAGGTGGCTAGTTCTGTCGCTGTTCGTGACCAAATATAGATATTCATATCGATCGCTCAATGCTAGATACGTCTCTGACAGCTATCGTGTCCAAACATGTATTGAGTTTGAAGATATTGAAACATGATGAAAAATGTCGTCGTTAAACTGGATATTATTATATGTTTGTTGATCATCACCATAATCATCAGCATATCATTGTCCCCAACTGCAGGGGCACAAGACTCGTCTATGAATAGAATAGAGAGACTATCACTGCAGATTGGTGGGCGCCAACGACTGCAGTTGCAGCCGGGATCAACGAACAGCTTAACCTGCCTTCCGCATCGCGGAGAAGCTTGAAATAAAGAGTTTTTGGTCGCCCATCGAACGTGTAGGAAGGCCAAAATGGGGAAGGGAGGATCTTCCTCCGAGCTGGATGATGATGATGGTAGCTCGGGGGCCGCGGCCCGACTGATGTTGGTCGGGCATTGTATATATGAACTGTTGGCTGCCGAATTTCACTTGTGCGATTTAGGCTTCCATACTTTTTGAGTGCAGCGCCGGTAGCGCCATCTCTGGATGGAGGCGAGTGTTTATTTCCTCCATGTTAGTTATATGTGGGGCATATAGATGTCGCCGCCACAAACGCCCATTGTTAAAGGTGCTTATCCTTTCCCGTTTTTGCAACACAGTTGATTGTTGCTCGGTTTCTTTTGGTCGTATCTATAATATAACCCAAAACCTTCTTCGATAAATGTTTTATCCAAGACGAAAAAAATATGTTTAATAAGAACAGTATTTCCTGAGATTAGCGCGTTCATTCAAACAAACAATCAAACAAACAAACAAACTCTTCAGCTTTATACTGAAATTAAAACAAAAAGGCTTTATAATAGTGACGGGATTCGAGATGCTTTTCACCCGAGTGACTCGAGTAGATTTTATATTACTCGCACGTGAGTTAAATTTTTGACAACTGACAACGAGTGACTCGAGTTGACCCGTACCACTCGAGTGGTTTATACCGAGCAAAAAGAGGAATTAAAGTTGTGACAAGTTTACCTGCTGTAGATTCTCTTTGAAATTACGTAGAAATATGTTTGTGTGAGTTGTTAATGTCGTAAATAACCAAATTATGACTGTGTGTTATTAGTAAGTGGTGAAAATGAGTAAAAGTGTAAAAATGCAATTGTATGGTAATTTTTTGACACAAAGTTAGAACAAAAATCCGTTATTTGTAAGTTTTGCAAATAAAGTTTCAATTTTGGTAATACAATTAACTTGATTTCTCACATGAAAAACAAACATCCAGTTCAGTACAAGGATAGCAGTTGTGAATGTAGTTCGTCACAAGCATGTTCTTCGTGTCAAGATAATTCATTTGTGTTTGCGTTCGAAAGTTTTGGTCACTCGAGTTTTATATTCCGAAGGACTCGAGTCAGTAAAAATCACTCGAGTTTTATCTTCACTCGAGTGGCATTCGAGTGATAAAGTTACCAGTACCGAGTGACTCTACTTTTGTATCACATCTAGTGATCACTACTTTATAATACACACATCAAAAGTGTCTAGGGATCAACATATATTTTTGCAATAACTTTTCTCCTGATTGATATTAATTAAAATTTTCTTTAAGGATTCATCAAATAAAGTGTTTTCGTTTGTCACGGTAACGATAAACCAAGTCACCTTTGCATTAATAAAGAAATTTGCCATTTTCCTAATAAAGGGATTTTTGACATTTGAACCACTAACACAAAAGTTCGAAAAAAAGACTGAAATAACAGTTTTCTCTAAAATTTTATTGGGTAACTTAAACAATTAATAATCCGTATTTCTACCGCGAACACTAACAACACAAGAACATCGGTTTGGCATACTCAAAATGAGTTCATCCAAATCACGCTGTGGAATGGCCGCCCATGTTCGTTGCAACAACAAAAAAAGGTCTTCTTGCGACTGGATACCTTCCATATTCGGCAGAGCTCTTCTCTGTAGCATATCCCATGCATGCTCAATCGGGTTCAAGTCTGGCGACTGAGCAGGCCACGGCAGGACATTGATGTTAGCTGCGGCGAGAGTCTGTCTTACAACTCTTGCGGTGTGCGGTCGTGCATTATCATGCATTAACTGAAATAAGGGACCGATTTGCACTTGTAGAGGAACGATGACGTCTGATACAATCGTCTCAGCATAAATTTGAGCGTTGAGGTTGCCTCTGATCCAAATCAACTCAGTTCTTCCGCCGATCCAAATACCCGCCCATACCATGATGGTTCCACCACTATAAGGATGGACTTCCTGGCAGGATTTTAATCGCTGTTGGCGTCCAGGGGTTCTCCAGTGTCGTATACGTCTTGTATCCGGTCTCATACCAAAACGAGACTCATCAGAAAAGCACACGAAACGCCATTGTTCTTCTGCCCAATTTCTGTGTTCAAGAGCCCATTGATATCGAATCCTACGATTGTGCATTGCTATAGGTGGTACCCGTAGCGGTCTTCGGGAATGAAGGTTCACTTCATGCAAGCGGTTTCTGACTGTTTGGTCGCTAATTAAGTTCCCTGAAGAGTGATGAAGCCTCACGGCTAACATCATGGCGGTTATTGTTGGAGCTCTTCGAGTTAAGATTTGAATGTATCGGTCTTGTCTCCGTGTGGTGCAGCGATACCGTCCTCCATGGCGCTCAGCCACGGTACCAGTGCTTCGGTATCGTGTCCAAAGTCGACTGATAACACTCTGACTTGTATTCAGAGCTAAAGCCACAGTACGTTGCCGGGAACCAGCTTCTATCATTCCCACGGCTCTGAGCATTTCTTCCCTGCTTAAATGACGTCGCCGCTCCATAATAACGTTGGTTTTAATCAGTAGTAGGGAAACAGTAGCACTAATAATGTCTTCAATGCGTTGTATGTTTTTATAGGGAAAATATTGACAGCTGATTTTCATCTTTTACTCGAATTTGATTCACAGTTCCTGATTCAAATTATGAAATGCACCAAAAAGGATCCATATAAATTTATAAAATCATAAATTTATTACAAAGCCACATCTCAATCTCAAGAAATCCGCATAAAAATGCTTGATCCCTAGACACTTTTGATGTGTGTACTTACTAGCCGTGCCCCGCGGTTTCACCCGCGTTTTTATCGTTTCCGTGGAAATACCGAGATAAAATATTGCCTATATTATATCCTCCCTCAATAAATGGACTATTGAATATTTTAACAGTATTCATATCAGATCAGTATTTCCCGAGATTACCGCGTTCATAACAAACAACCAAACTTTTCAGCTTTATAATATTAAGAAAAATAAGAAAAATTTAGATTAAGTTAAATTGTATAAGTCGCAGGCAATAGCTGTCTATCTGTTCGACATTCAGCCAGACACATAAGAATTACGACTACAGACGGGAGTGTTTATGTTGATAAAAAACTCTATGGCCCATAACTCATTAATAGGTACCAACTCTTAACATCTTACACACGTGATAACTTTTAAACGACATATCCGATTGAGATGAAACAAAAAGTATTTTACTTCTACGTAAATACTCTTGATAACATAATGCTTAATTTCGATAAAGATTAATATTACGATACATATTTAACGTAGTTTTTTTTTCTTCAGACGATTTAATAATTATTTTGAACACAAAATCGGTTATTGTGATTAAACCATGATAGCTATATATTCTCGCGGACTTTTTTGTAGGTCTTAATGGGATCTACAAACCCGTAGTACATCATTTTATTCTATTGGCAATAGTTTTTGCAGCGCACACAAAAATAGGTTTCGATTTAACACCTTGTTTTACAAAATAGCAATTTTATTACGGATCCCTAATTTTGAAAAAAATATTGTGTGTGTCAGCTCCGACGCACGACCGGAGTTTACACTCTAAAAACGATTGTCTTTGAACAGACACAAAACAAAATCAAGTCCGAAGAAGTCGGTTACAAGTAGAGATACCTCAGGAATCGTCCCATGGTTTCGACTATCATAGGTTCTATGTCACACATTTTATCATCTAACATCAGCGATATTCATCATATATTTTATTATGTATTTCTGGAAACACACAATTTCAAAAATATCACACACTAGTCATCATTTTGTAAATATGTATTATAATTCCATCTGTACTGAAAATCACTATTCCAGAGTGCTGGACATTTGCTGGCATTTCTCTATATTCTGTTATTTATTTGTTTTCATTAATTTTGCTCCGATTTTATCTATTTTTAGTTTATTTATTTTATTAACATTTGTGACAACTTAATGTTTTTTATCCGTTGCCATGGCTAAAAGTGAAAGATGAGGTTGCGCACAAAAACGTAACGAGGTCATTAATGTCATTCATCGATAGATTTTACTCCTCACATTTTTCTCATACCGGGCCCCTTATATATGCAAATCGATTCTTAAGGAGTAAACTCCAAAAAATATATAGCCTATAGCCTTCCTCGATAAATGGACTACCCAACACTGAGAGAATCATTCAAATCGGACCAGTAGTTCCAGAGATTAGCGCGTTCAAACAAAGAAACAAACAAACTCTGCAGCTTTATAATATTTATTAATAATACTTATGTGCCAAACTGTCCGTAGTAGCACGGTAATATTATCTAATAGTAGTGTCAGTGGCGCGGCCGACCGCCCGACTGTTTATAACGCTGGCGTTTCTGTCCAGCGCGCCGCAGAAATTACATTTGAGTTATCGCTTTCATTGTCCCGTTGTTTTACATTATTATTTATGGAAGAGATGATTTTATTGTTTCCTTTTGCGTTCTCGGTGGACGGAATTACGTTTTCGGTGTATTCAATAATCCACTCGGAATTTATTAGATACTCTTCCTAGAGACGGAAGATAATTGCGGGATAAGGATGTAATGCCCGAAATGTATATTGGGTTTAAATATATACCTATATAAGCAAATTTTGTTTTTACTTAAATTTGACGATATTTTTACTTCCTTGTGTATAATACTAGTTTTTCACGGGTTAATGCACGAAACTTTATTTATTTATTGACGTTTCGCAGCCTGTAAAGACTAAAGGCAATAAATAAATAAAGTTTCGTGCATTAACCCGTGAAAAACTAATTTTATTTAATGAGTGATGTGCGTGAAAATCTAGGAAACAAATTACTTGTGTATGTTATAAATTTTCAAGTCGTATTTGAAATATATCAATGGTGTGAGTTTGGTTCAAATCTCACAACAAATTCTTCCGTCCGAGATAAAATTTTGGATATAAAAATGTGTACTTTGGACGGCGATGCATGGTGCATGGACGTACTTAATGAAAATTAGCTAAAAATTATTTGTCATGATAAAAATTACGTTGCCGAATTTATTTACTCTATCACCTATTCCGTGAAATTGTGAAAACTTAACTTACCTTAGAAGTACTAAAACACCTAAATACAGAGTTATATTTGATTGTGATTATCTTAGAATTGGGAGGTACCTCTCTAACATCTTTCTAAAGAGCTAATAAGATATAAAGATATTTGAATTTGTGTCATAATTTCATGCTCTCATCTTTGGGCGGGGGCACCCCAGTACCAGCTTCTCCCTTTGGATCGCATCCAGCGCCGAGCGGCTCGAATCGTCGACGACCAGGACCTTTCCGATCAGCTTGATCCTTTGGCTTTGCGTAGGGATGTAGCTTCGCTCTGCATCTTCTATCGCATTTATCACGGGGAGTGTTCTGAGGAATTGTTCGGATTAATTCCAGCTGCTGCATTTCACCATCGTACATCGCGACAAAAATTTCATCCCCATCATCTTGATGCGTGGCTATCCACAACCGTGCGTTTTTGTCAAAATTTTTTACCACGTACGACAAAACTGTGGAATATGTTATCGCCAGAAGTGTTTCCGGACCGATACGACATAAAAACCTTCAAAAAAAGAGCGTACTGCTTCCTAAAAGGCCGGCATCGCATTTGTGATACTCCTGGTGTTGCAAGTGTCCATGGGCGACGGTGATCACTTACCATCAGGTGAGCCGTCTGCTCGTATGCCCCCTATAACATAAAAAAAATGACAATTGTGGCAGTGGCACCTACACGCTCGATAAATATTTTTTTTCAGCACACCATATAGTCTAACCAATAAGAAATTTCAATATGAAATAAGCAGTGCACTTGTAAAAATTTCTCGTTCTTGTTCTACTTATCTGTTTTATTATGTGTGTACTACATTAGTAATTAGTAAATAAGGAGGAGCTCGATGGCGCGGGTGGTTAGCGCGTTCGGCTTCGATCGTTGAAGTTAAGCAACTTTCACAGTGGTCGGTCATTGGATGGGTGACCAAAAATCTTCTATCTCTAGTTCCTCCGTGCTTCAGAAGGCACGTTAAACTATTGGTCCCGGCTGCATCTGTAGTCGTTAGCACCCGCCAATCCGCACTGGGCCCGAGCACAGCCAAGTGGTGGGTTATGGCCCAATCTGCCTATTCCATTCATAGGGTAGGCCTGTGCCCCAGCAGTGGGGACATTAATAGGCTGATAATGATGATGAATAGTCTAACTCCATTTATAGCCCATAAATACAATGTTGGTCGGTCGGTAAATACAACTAAAATCATCGGGCTGCGTTGAGCTCGGTGAAATATTTAACTCACCCTTTTACACATTATTACCTATTACAACGAAATCTTTATAGTAACTATGCTGTGTTGAATTCAGTATTCGAGACAAAAAAGACGATAAAGGATCTCCAGACCGTAGCGGGAATCAGACTTTAAAATAACAGAATCAAATAACTGCTGCCTTGTAAGGCTCGTGGCACAGTAGGAACCGTATCTATCTATTTTAGAAGTATATTATTGATGCGGGCAGCTACAAAAACAAAAATACTAAATTTTTGATAAATTTATTAAAATATTGTTTATATTTGTAGTTATAGGTGTTTGTCATTTATGAAGTATAAATGAACTCGGAAAATACTTAGACATAAATTGATTATTTTTATGAATATATCAATGTATGTATGAGATTGTTTCTCATACAAAGTAAAAACGTAGAAAAGTGATCAATTTTTTTTGTGTTTGGTATTAAAAAACATATGTACTATTGAAGTTTTACTGTTTTTAATAACGAAATATTTATAAAATTATTGAAATAGTCAGCGATATGTCATTAGAATATGAAATAAATTTATTGCTGTTACCAATTTATCATCCTAACTAACCATCTTTTTGTGGGTGGTATAACCAGCCAGCCGAGTGCGCCCCGGGCCTTACTATTTAAAACAGCTGATACATATTTCATGCGCCTCCGCAGAATCCTTGCCGCCGAAGATAGTATAATTTCAAAGATAAAGGTTACAATGTACATGAAAGTAGATACTGAAAATAACGATAATGCTAGCACGATCGAAGAATTTGACATAAATGATATAAAAAACCGAATCGAAATCGGTTCATTTGTTTAGGCGCTACGATGCCATAAACAGACAAACAGACAAGTCGAACATATAAAACCACTCTTTTTTCCTTGGGGTTTAAAAATAGCCGTAAACAATAAATTAAGAGCTATGGGATGAAGCACAAAAGTTGTGTTTATAAGTCTAAATTTAATGAAAGTCTCAGATTTTAAATCAAAAATTAATATTTGTTTTATTTGCGGTAGGTCAGAGGAATTCTGGAGTTAAGGCAAGTAATGTCCGAGTATTATCTTGGTTTTCATAGACTATAAGAATCATTTCTGAAATCTATTTAAGATAATATTGGTACGCGTGCAGTATTGCTTTTCAAGGCGTAAAAACAGCTCACGAAGTACTTAACTTTTGCATCGGATAGACAATATTATTTGAACATGTTACGAATTCTTCATTAAAAATTGCCTAAATCTCATTTTTATTATATAAAACAATAAAATACTTTAGTTGGAGAACAATCAACATTCAGAACATTTTGCCATTTGTTTCAGTGTATCCAATGACATTTTGCGAAACTCAATATTACCCGAGATTGGATCGAGGAAGTTAACAGAGCATACAAGTTCCTCCTAGCTCGACTTTTGAACAATAAAATTACGATACGAATCGGGAAACCTCATCAAATCCCGTTAAAGACGTACCGATAACATCTTGCCGGAATCGAAGTTTGCAATCGCACACTTTCATTGCGCTCTCTTCCACGAAATCGGTTTGAGCAAGTCCATCAATATTTCAACGCGAGTCGCGCGATATAATACGCTCCCGAAGCGGGAATTTATAAAATGTCTCCAAGACACCTGAGGCTCGAGTTTTAGTGGATTTAGAAAAGTTTGCATGCGGCTATGTCGCCGGCGGGAGGCTTCATAAAGTTCGTGTTGATTTTGATGATGTTGTTTGAGTTTATTGGTAGGTAGGGGGTGAAGTTTTGAAAGCTTCAACACACTAAGTTATAGCTATCAATATTGACAGTATTGTTTACGATGTTGTTTCAACAGAGTCTGAAAACAGTAGGTAGGGAATTTGGATTTAAATAACGCGACGAAACATACTGATTTTAGTAACTAACCACTTGTCATTGTTTTTGTATCACTTTATCATTATAGAAATTATTTATATTATATTTTATGTTTGAACAGAAATAGTGTGCGTCGCTGGATTTCAGGAAACTTTATTTAATTTGTGAAATTCATGGAACAATTTTGATGACAATTTCCTATTAGCATCATCAAAGTAGATTGTTCGATGTCATTTCTGAACCAAACAATGGTCAAACAAGTCCTATTGCCTAAAAACAATCTAGTACAAGAGATATGCAAAACAGTTCATTATGTATTCCATAAGCAATGGAAAACTAGTATTTGCTCCGTGAAGCACTATTGTAGCTAACAATCAGAGCGACTCAAACCAAAACACAGAATACAGTTGGGTATTGAATTAAGTGAAAGCCCAATCAAACGTAATGGTGCATTAAGGATATAAAAGTAACGAGTTCTTTCAAAGAAGATATTGTTTTTTTTATTGCAGACGAGTGGATGATGATTGTATGTGTTAGGTGGTCACAGTTACTCATAGACTTCAGTAATGCCAGTAACACAGCCACGCTGCTGCCTATCGTAGAACACTCCATTTAAGTCTCACTTGAAGAGGACCATGTTATAGTACTGAGGGAACACCGTGGAGGGGAGATAATTCCATGATTTTATTGTTCGTGGAATGAAAGATCTCTGGAAATAAAGAATTGTGGACTTTAGTGTTTCCAGGTAATATGGTTGTACTCAACTCCAGTGACGAATAGTGCAGTGGTAAAATTGTGGTGTGGGTATTAACTGGAACAATTCCCCGGAGCACTCACCATGAAAAAGCTTATAGAATACGTACAGGCAAAGCAAATCCCCGCGTAGTTTTAAAGTGTCCAGATTTTCCACTAGCTTGGAATCATCGGCAATCCGAATCGCACGTCTTTGTATAGAATTGAGGGGATCCAACTGGTATTTGGAAGCTCCAGCCCAGGGATGTGAGCAGTACTCCATGTGGGGCCTAATTTGCGCTTTGTTTAGACGTGAAGTACTGCTTGGACTGATTAAAAATTTTAAGCTTTTAGAGGCCAGTTTGGTTTTGCTCTCTCTAATATATAATAATTTTCAATTATATTCTTTCACGTAAACATTTACAGTTAGCGACTCCTACGCTCATGTTTTTTACCTTCATGGTCCACACCTTTGCTGTAATTTATTTTGGGTTCTTCACATCTTATTTCTGAATAATATTCATTTGACTTAAGAAATTAATTAGGTACCTATTATTTTTTGTTATAACACGTTTCATAAGTATCATTAAAATAATTTAAGATATTCTGTTCACACTTATCCCAAGACCTTACAGGCTCCTTGATAAGTTCTTCATAAACATTATGTTCAAATCACGAAATGGGGACGCCTTTTAAAGGGGAGTTCGCCCCTATAAAAATAATCGTCAAGTTTTGTCTAACCAGATTCCTTCCCCAACCTTTTAGATGTTCCAACTTTTATAGCCTTCTTGACCTCACGTAAGGAATACCATAGTAATGTACCGAGATTACATTGATTATTGTGTTTCTTCTCACAATGTTCCTGTATTCTTGTTTTACAAATAAGCTACATTTGTTTTATTGCATATGTGTAATTATTTGCTTCACTTTCAATTTAATTATTTTATTTATCGAAACCTTTGGTCCGTGGGCTCCTAACGCTATAAGGTTTTTTAAGGAAATATCAAAAAGGTTAGTCGACATCACTGGAGACCGAAGAGCTGGCAGCTACCTCGGACAAAGAATTAGTTTATCTATTCAAAGGGGGAACGCTGCCAGTATCTTCGGAACCTCCTTTTAATAATATATTTTAGTTATTTTATTATATTTTTAAGGTTTTTAATTTTAGGTTCGTTGTTCCTGCATATATTGTTATTGTATAATTATTATGAATACGATATCAAATATAATGACTGCCAAGACAGCGCTTAATTTCTTCAGGTATTTTATTTTCCTTTCGTTTTCCTTGATTTCATTTATGTTATTTTAAGTAGCTTACTCATAAAAAAATTAACTATTGTTTGTTTAATATATAAATTACGGCGGTCTCAGAGAGGATTATTTTAGTACTTTTTTGTCACTTATTCCATTGCGAGCACAAATAAAATGACAAAACCGGCCAAGTGCGTATCATGCCACGCGCAGTGTATGGTTCCGTAGTTGCCTGTAGTTACAACGGTATATTTGAGCATGAGTCTTTATATTCTAGTAGCGGCCCGCCCCCGCTTCGCTTCGGTGTAGAGCTGAGGTGTAGACTACAGTTTTAGTTCTCAGGCTTGTATTATACACAATGACATTCATCTATGATTCTTCTTATACCTGCATGCAAAGTCTCAGCCCGATCGGCTTAAAATTGACAAAGTTTCATACAAAGTATCATTCCCTATATTATCCCCTTGGGGGTAGAATTAATCAAAATCCTTTCTTAGTGGATGCCTACGTCATAACATCTACCTGCATGCCAAATTTCAGGCCGATCCGTCCAGTGGTTTGGACTGTGCGTTGATAGATCACTATGTCAGTCAGTCACCTTTGAGTTTTATATATATATATATCGGAAATTAGCAAACGAATTAATATCTATTTATGTATCTCAACTAAGCTATCTAAATCAAAGTCAAACTGTGTCTCAAACTCAGACTCAATTCGATATTTTTTTTAAATACGAATTATAACCGCCGATTTTTTTTTGTTCTCTCCCATGCGGGGGAGTGGGTGTGATATCCTCATGGATACCCTACAGCCGGCTGCAAGGTTATGTCAGACTCTTACTGACTAAAAGCTTCATCTGAAGCAATCATCCCCTGAGAAGGGAAATTTTTCTTTAACCAAAGTTGAACGACTATTACTCTTAAACTAACAAATCTATCTTAACCGTTATGGTTTCCCTCAAAAGTACTATTATCACGAAATTTTCCAGGTTTTTCAAGATAATAGTTTAGCTGTTAGAGGGAAGGGAGGGCGTACGCCCTACGCAAACAAAAATAGGGTAGATGATGAAAAAAAATCATACCCAGGTTACATGTAGGGGAGCTAAACTAAAAAAAAATATTTTACAAAATTTTATTGTACCATTTTGTTGGCGTGATCGATATACATATATATTTCCAGAAAATTGCAGCTCTATAGTGCTCCTTCAATAGTCTCCCAGCAAAAACGGACACGATTAAAAGGGATTAAAAGGACCTATTCAACGATACCTTATAATATCTTCGCGTTTGGACTTTATCACTCCACTACCACAACTTAACATCAGGTGGAGTAGAGTCATTTACCTACCTGGCTTTATAAAAAAAAAATATTTTTCAAATTTTATTCTAACACTAGCTGACCCAGCGAACTTCGTACCGCCCTAAAAAAATAGGGGTTGTCCAGCGGACAAAATTGTGAATCTAAACCAATCTCAGATACCCTTGAACTCACACAAAAAATTTCATCAAAATCGGTCCAGTCGTTTAAGAGAAGTTCAGTGATATACACACTCACAGAAGAATTATATATATAAAGATTTATCGACGTGATTGATATACAGACCCACAAAATTACAGTTGTCAAGTGCTAACAGTCTTCAAGCAAAAACGGGGATGGACAGACGGTCATGACGAAACTATAAGGGTTCCTTGTCAGGGCTACAGAACCCTAAAAAACTATATCAGGACCACCACGTACAAATGCATTTTGTCTCAACATATTTTTCTATGAAACGTACATGTACCATAATGGTGAAGCGAATAATATAAATAAATATAAATGTTATAATATGTCTCTAGAGTTTGTGCGGAAAGAGAATGGGCGTGGCCAAAAACGGAACTAACTATTTTTATTTGGCAATCAAACCCAGCAATCTGTAAAACGTCATAGTTTTGTATTGATACGGATTTGTTTGTTGTTGTGATATCTTGCGGTTTTTTTGCATTTAATCATGTCTAAAAGGGGTAAAACCTTACAAGTACGGTAGAAAAGCACTACAGCGTCCTCCAATCTAAATCCCATTCTCTTTCCGCACATACTCTACTCGTATAGTTCACGTTTCGATTTATAATAAATGTGAGTCTCAATTTCTCAACACGGTTGAAAAGTTTAAATAAGTTTTGTGGCACATGAGACCTGCGCTCCACTTGTTGAGAACTCTTGCCAACTTCGACGGGGCAAAGAGGGGTGAGGAGTGAGAAACAATATATGTACTGCTTTTTTGGCAACACAGACCGTATTCTAATATTGCCCACTGTAAAAATATACGTTTAATCCTGTTTTGCCTTGCCAATCAGGGTGTTACACGTGGCTAGGATAGGCACACGTGGATTTTCCTGTATAATCTTTTTGACTGTACAGAGTAACTAAGTGAATGTTTTTTAATTTTGTAATGTTAATTGATTGAGGTGTTTGTGAATTATAATAATATATAACTCTGTTATAATGATATAATATTAAGATATTTAATTTTTTTGTTCGATGTCTATTTATGTATGTAAATGTTGTACACAATTGTAATTGGGCACAGGTATGCCCATAGTTTTTCATATCTTTTTGTATTTGTATTGTTTTTTTTTTGTCTGATGCATGTTATTGTGCCATTATAAATAAATAAATATCAGAGTTATCATCAAGTAACTATTTTGATTAAATATTATTTTTCGGAGCTCGATGGCGCAGAGAAGCTCGATGGCGCAAGTGGTTAGCGCGTTCCGCTGCGATCGTTGAATTTAAGCAACTTTCGCAGTGGTCGGTCATTGGATGGGTGACCGAAAATTTACTATCTCGAGCTCCTCCGTGCTTCGGAAGGCACGTTAAGCCGTTGGACCCGGCTGCATCTGCAGTCGTTAGCACCTACCAATCCGCACTGGGTCCGCGTGGTGGGTCATAGCCCAATCTCCCTATTCCATCCATAGGGTAGGCCTGTGCCCCAGCAGTGGGGACATTAATAGGTTGATGATGATGATGATGATTATTTTTTATAATTATTGTCTCAAAACAAAAGTAGATTCCCTATTTAATTCCCTGCAAGTTTAAATTTCCTATGTAATCCATCATCCCCCATGATGCGCTGGACGCGTGGCTGGAGCAAGTGACACATATATATATATATATATGTCACGTATATATAGCGCATTGCCCGCGCAGCAACAACCCTAGCCTACCAGTGAGTACCCGCCACACTGTGCGCACAACTGTCATAACCGGCACACTTGGCAATAGGTTTGGCGGTCGCAGTATAGCCAAGATTTTTTGGAATAAGACGCTGCTACCCATGGGACAAAAAGAGAAAGGTGTATCTGCTGCGACATGATTGTGTCCTCCTTTTCTGAGAGAAGGCACGTCGTCGAGCTGAGTGCCGTCCAGCGTCTGCCTGAAAGGCTGCGGCGCAGGAAACCCGTTAGCGCCGCAGAAGGCCCGCGGCGGCTAACTCAAGGACACGGACCAGAAATACACACATCAAAAGTGTCTAGGGATCAAGCATTTTTATGCGGATTTCTTGAGATTGAGATGTGGCTTTGTAATAAATTTATGATTTTATAAATTTATATGGATCCTTTTTGGTGCATTTCATAATTTGAATCAGGAACTGTGAATCAAATTCGAGTAAAAGATGAAAATCAGCTGTCAATATTTTCCCTATAAAAACATACAACGCATTGAAGACATTATTAGTGCTACTGTTTCCCTACTAATGATTAAAACCAACGTTATTATGGAGCGGCGACGTCATTTAAGCAGGGAAGAAATGCTGGTTCAAATGTCAAAAATCGCTTTATTAGGAAAATGGCAAATTTCTTTATTAATGCAAAGGTGACTTGGTTTATCGTTACTGTGACAAACGAAAACACTTTATTTGATGAATCCTTAAAGAAAATTTTAATTAATATCAATCAGGAGAAAAGTTATTGCAAAAATATATGTTGATCCCTAGACACTTTTGATGTGTGTATATAGCATAATAATAAATAGTAAAAATAGAAGTATGGTCCCTAGTTTTTGATGGAGTCGCAACTCTTTTGTTTCCATATCAAAAGGCAAAGGCATAAAAGGCAGGCGGGTTGGTGATCGCAGTATAGCTAAGACTTTGGTTTAAGACACTGCTGCCAGTCTTAAGTTGACTCTGTTCTATAGTCTCCTTTTAGAAAACTGGATGGAAGGGGTTTTCTTTACGTCTAACCTAGTATGGAGAGCCTAAAAGCTGATCTAGGTGAATAACATCAATTTCGTATGCGTGTTCTACAGGTTCTTTTTTGCTGAGTGCTCCAAGGAATTATTCCAGTTAATATCCACAGTATCATTTTGTCACCGCCCCACCCGCCACCGGAGACGATTTCACCCGTATTACCTGGAAATGCTGAAGTCCACAACTGATAGTTTCCAGAGATATTTTATTCCACATTCCACGGACAATAAAATTACGGAATGAGCTTCTCTCCACGGTGTTCTATCTGTACTATAACATGGTCCACTTCAATAGAGGCTTTCATTTTTTTTTTGAGTGTGTTGGACGCAGCTGACCTTTACAGTGTCACCGGGTTTGGGGATGTCGAGATCCTAAGGGGACCTCAAGCCGAGAATTTGCGAGCGCCTCTAGAGGTATTCCAGGCGGATGGCATCTCTTCACGGGGGAGTCTCCTCTCCGCCTGGAGCCTTTAGACCACACGAACCTGAGGGGTGGCTTAAATAGAGAGCTCCACGAAAGACAGCGGCACAGACGTATCATTACCATTGCTAATGTCCATGGGCGATAGTGACCATCAGGTAGCCTGCCCACAAGTCTGCCTTCAAAGGCAATAAAAGAAATTCTTTACCTGATGGCAGGCACGTCGTCGAGCTGGGTGCCGTCCAACGTCTGCCAGACGAGTTGCGGCGCGGGGAACCCGTGGGCGGCACAGGAGGCCCGGGCTCCCGTGTTGTTGGAGAATACCAGCTGGGGCGGCGGCTCCATCAGGAACACGGGCCCGTGCTCCTGACCCTCACCACCTGGGGAGAGATGTTCATCGTCAGGATCGTGGGTATCAGCCGTTTATATACCTTTTGGGTATCTTTTGTGTTGTGAATCATTCATTATGTACCTTTTGGTTTTTATTTCCCATTTTTTAAATGTCACTCTAAACAGGCCCTGCCAGAATATCAGCGTTTAAACGACGCAAATCCACATGAGCACACTTGGCCTTCTAAGTAAGTCCTTTGAAGATACAGAGATATTGATGTCCTTTTTAAAGTAAATTGTGTTTAATATTTTAAAACAGTGTATTTTAATCCCAGCTTTAGTATTTTTGAAGTTATACTTCTTTAGGCGCGTTATGAAAAAATGATGAGAGTGAAATTTTAAGATGCGCGCGCATCACTGTAACACAAAAATTAACAGCATGAAGTTGGTTGCTTTAGCGACCAACTTCATGCTGTTACTTTTGTGTTTACCGCACATTAAGAAAATCTACCAACAAAATAGAATCTCTATTTAGTGGGTGCTAACGACTGCATTGTGAAGGCCTATCAAAAGTATTTATTAATCTGGAACAACGGAACCAAAGCGCGATTCAGGAGACTACAGCGCCATCTCATGACCATTGGTGTAGTAGAACCAAAAACCACATCTTTATTTTTTGTAATAAAGTAACAGTTATAGGTATTCATATTTATAATATCAAAAGTATTTATTAATCTGGAACAACGGAACCAAAGCACGATTCAGGAGACTACAGCTCCATCTCTTGACCATTGGTGTAGTAGAACCAAAAACCACATCTTTATTTTTTGTAATAAAGTAACACTTAAAGGTATTCATATTTATAATATTTATCCACATGTTTCTAGTTTGTATATTCGGAATACGTGTTTGAGTTTCATACAAGTGCAAATCACATATGTTCTAATAAATTATATTCAGTAGCGATTTTAATTGAATATTTTGATTATTTATTTATTTTTTCAAATTAAAACTAAACTTTATTGACTGTGTCCTTTTCCAGATTTTTTATTAATTTATTGTAATTAATTATTTGCATGCAATTAAAAACTAATTTTAAACGATGCCAAAGAAGGACAACTTCTCACGCGCCTACATAAGTACACGCACCCATTTTATTTTTATTTATATCACTTAATTTTATGCTTTTGATTATTGTTCACAGGTTTTAGTTCAGGCTAAATAATTAACGTAACTTTCGTATTCTTAGATCTAAGGAATTTATTGTGAAACCGATTTTGAATAAATAGTTATTATTATCTCTTATCTATTAGACAAGTCCGTCCGTCCGTCTGTCTGTGGTGCTGTTTCAGCGGCCAAACCGTAAGAGATAGATAAAGAAAATATTTAAGTTATAAGTTAAGAATAGTCTGCTAAGACTACAAACCGGATTTGAGTAACGTAGAACTTCCGGTTTTCGAGAAATCACGAATTTCAAACGAAACCACACAAAATCTCCGAAGTTCTCAATTAATTAAATACATTTTTTTTTAAATCAGGTTTTGGTGAACATTTGGTTCACTGGTTTGCTAGTTATACCTAATGCCGAGGCAGGGTCTTCGTTAGCCCTTAGATTTTTTAATTTGTATGGTAAATGAATTTGAGATTTAATAAAATCTTCTTTCTTTCTTTCTAGTGCTGAGATACAGAATCACGAGTGTAATTCGGAATTTCCTTTTCATTCACTATATGAACCGTAATTTAATAATAATATGTATTTATTTCACAAGCCAGTTTTGCAACAATCGTACAACACAATATACAGTAAAGCTTAGAATAAACGTTTTATAGTATCCTCTGTGCCTGTACTAGGTTATAAAAATACCTGTAGGACAGACACAGCGCTCATCTCTAAGGACCAGATAAACAAAAAATACAATTCTTGTGAATTACCTTAACAAAGTTAAATCAACATATTATTTAAGTAAAAGAATTCAATTATTTTATGTGTTTATCGAACCTACTTTTGTGTGAGGGGAATGTGAATGTGTGTGTGTGTGTAGGAGGGTGTGTGAAGATTGGACTTTAGATGTCGAGTATAATTAATTAGTAAAGCTAACTAGCAAACCAGTGAACCAAATGTTCACCAAAAAATGATTTAAAAAAAAATATGTATTTAATTAATTGAGAACTTCGGAGATTTTGTGTGGTTTCGTTTGAAATTCGTGATTTCTCGAAAACCGGGAGTGCGTACGTTACTCAAATCCGGTTTGTAGTCTTATCAGACTATTCTTAACTTATAACTTAAACATTCTCTTTATCTATCTCTTACGGTTTGGCCGCTGAAACAGCACCACAGACGGACGGACGGACTTGTCTAATAGATAAGAGATACTATGATTATGATACTTGGAAAGTTAAAGTAAAAATTTACCTGAAATACTTACACGATTTGCAACTAAGATTGGTAAAAAAATTTGGTAAGCATATGTGAGTTTCGAAGGCATAATGGTTACTCACAGAGACAGCAACAAGTAAAGATATCAGCTCGATCCCAAGGTTTCGATATATCTTTATTTTATGTCTATGCGTTAACATTATTTTGATGTTCAATATCTGCCATTCGTCCCACGATAACACAAATTTTAAACCGCTTTTATTTCTAAACTCGAATCGAAAAGAATTAAGTTTCAGAAATCTATGTCTTTTTAACAAATTACGAATTTCGTCTATAGCCTATTAATGTCCTCACTGATGGGGCACAGGCCTTCCCTATGGATGGAATAGCGAGATTGGGCCATGACCAGCCAGGATTGGTCAGTGCTAACGACTGCAGATGCAGCCGAGACTAACAGCTTAACGTGCCTTCCGAAGCACGGAGGAAGTCGAGATAGAAGATTTTTGGTCACCCATCCAATGACAGACCATTGCGAAAGTTGCTTAACTTCAACGATCGCAGCCGACCGCGCTAACCACCTGTGCCATCGAGCTCATCTACGCATTAACACACTCATTAATTGCATTAATTAATAGTGTACGTTGTCTCCCACGGTAACATTTATTACCGCATATCAAAGCCCGTCAGATCCACGACACATTAAACTGAGTTTTGTCAGATTAGACGCGAGTTAACCGCTTAACGTGGTTAGCTAGCGGGTTTGACAGACCGCCTCGAATATAATACGCCATTTGAATTTCAAACGCCGCGTTAAGGGAATCCGCTAACTAGGCCAATTGAGCAGTCATACCGCCACGTTTATATCGTTGATTGGTTAGAAGTTGGAACTAACATCAAATAAACAAAAATTTAAAAAATCAAAAACCCCGACTGCTAAAATATTACTTGAAATAAAAACTGAAAATAAAAAAACCAAGTCCAGTAGGTAGTCTATAATTCTGTTAAGTAAGGAACAAAGCTACTTTAACAGTCGGGACCCATTAGATATTCAAGTATACATAAAAAATTTCAATAATGGGTCCCGACTGTTAAAGTAGCTGTGTTCCTTACTTAACAGAATTATAGACTGCTCTATTGGCCTAGTTATCAGATTCCCTATCTGCTAACTAGACCAATAGAGCAGTCATACCGCCACGTTTATATCGTTGATTGGTTAGAAGTTGTACCCAGCATCAAATAAACAAAAATTTAAAAAATCAATAAACCCGACTGCTAAAATATTACTTGAAATAAAAAATGAAAATAAAAAAACAAGTCCAGTAGGTAGTCTATAATTCTGTTAAGTAAGGAACAAAGCTACTTTAACAGTCAGGACCCATTAGATATTCAAGTATACATAAAATTTTTCAATAATGGGTCCCGACTGTTAAAGTAGCTGTGTTCCTTACTTAACAGAATTATAGACTGCTCTATTGGCCTAGTTAGCAGATTCCCTATCTGTTAACTAGGCCAATAGAGCAGTCATACCGTCACGTTTATATAGTTGATTGGTTAGAAGTTCTAACTTGGAACTAGCATCAAATAAACAAAAAAGGAACCAAAACTGTGCGTGGAATTTTGCTAGTCAAAGGAGATTGGCAGAAAACTATGGTGTTTGGGTACCGCCTATAAAATACTTTAGAGGACGCGTAGGGTGCTGATAACGGTACAGATTTGTAAGAATATTTTAAGAAAAAAATAGGATAATAACTCATATTTTTAGAACATGGGAATAAAAAGATAATTACATTTAAAGTTCTCAAATAATTGTATTAAATGACTGGGAGCGAAGCCAGTAATGCGTTAAAAAACAAAGAAATGCAAGTCATTTCATTTGACATTGACAATAAATTGCATCATTCAATGTTTGTTGATCTAGTAGCCTTATTCATCAAAAAATTGAATTGAATTCCAACCAAGGAACCAAGACGAATGAAAAACTCACTTCCGGTGAACTCCATAGGGGCACCGCCAAAAATCAAAAAGAAGAAGAAGAAAAGAATTAAAAATTATATCTATGAACTTGTCAACCAAAATCAACTTAGTTTCAAAATAAAAGTCTCTAGTTGGTTGAGTATTTAGCAGTAAAGTTTATCCAAGTTTTGAAAAATCGGCTTCTAGCAGTGAAATCTTTAAAAAAACTACACACATCAAAAGTGTCTAGGGATCAACATATATTTTTGCAATAACTTTTCTCCTGATTGATATTAATTAAAATTCTTTAAGGATTCATCAAATAAAGTGTTTTCGTTTGTCACAGTAACGATAAACCAAGTCACCTTTGCATTAATAAAGAAATTTGCCATTTTCCTAATAAAGGGATTTTTGACATTTGAACCACTAACACAAAAGTTCGAAAAAAAGACTGAAATAACAGTTTTCTCTAAAATTTTATTGGGTAACTTAAACAATTAATAATCCGTATTTCTACCGCGAACACTAACAACACAAGAACATCGGTTTGGCATACTCAAAATGAGTTCATCCAAATCACGCTGTGGAATGGCCGCCCATGTTCGTTGCAACAACAAAAAAAGGTCTTCTTGCGACTGGATACCCTCCATATTCGGCAGAGCTCTTCTCTGTAGCATATCCCATGCATGCTCAATCGGGTTCAAGTCTGGCGACTGAGCAGGCCAGGGCAGGACATTGATGTTAGCTGCGGCGAGAGTCTGTCTTACAACTCTTGCGGTGTGCGGTCGTGCATTATCATGCATTAACTGAAATAAGGGACCGATTTGCACTTGTAGAGGAACGATGACGTCTGATACAATCGTCTCAGCATAAATTTGAGCGTTGAGGTTGCCTCTGATCCAAATCAACTCAGTTCTTCCGCCGATCCAAATACCCGCCCATACCATGATGGTTCCACCACTATAAGGATGGACTTCCTGGCAGGATTTTAATCGTTCCTGATTCAAATTATGAAATGCACCAAAAAGGATCCATATAAATTTATAAAATCATAAATTTATTACAAAGCCACATCTCAATCTCAAGAAATCCGCATAAAAATGCTTGATCCCTAGACACTTTTGATGTGTGTATTTTCTTTTCGTTGACTCTTCTTACTTAACATTTTGCTTTATACACAAAACTGCTTAAAAACAATATTAATATATTTGTTACACAAGCCAGTTTTACAAAAATCGTTAGACAATAAAGCTTAGAATATAGAATACAATTAAAATTGATTGTAATCTTCTGTACCTGTACTAGGTTATAAAAATAGCTGTACCACAGACACAGCGCTCATCCATTAGTACCTGTTACACAATATTTATGTAAGAAAATACTTCATTACTTGTGATTTAGTTTAACGAGGTCAAATCAATAATATATTATTTGAGTAATCATCATTTTTCATTCGAACAACGGTTAACTTGATTAAACATATTATCATCAGCCTATTAATGTCCCCACTGCTGGGGCACAGACCTTTCCACCTGTGAATGGAATAGAGAGATTGGGCCCAGTGCGGATTGGTGGGTGCTAACGACTTAAGACGCAGCCGGGACCAACGGATTAACGTGCCTTCCGAAGCACAGAGCTCGAGATGATAAATTTTTGGTCACCCATCCAATAACCGACCACTGCGAAAGTTGCTTAACTTCAACGATCGCAGCCGAACGCGCTAACCACTTGCGCCATTGAGCTCCTCATTAAACATATATTCTATAACTAGCGGTCCGCCCTCGCTTCGCTTCGGTGTAGAGCTGAAGTGTAGACTACAGTTTTTGTTCTCAGGCTTGTATTATACACAATGACATTCATCTATGATTCTTCTTATACCTGCATGCAAAGTCTCGGCTTGGTCGGTTTAAAATTGACAAAGTTTCATACAAACTTTCATTCCCTATTTATCCCCTTGGTGGTAGAATTGATCAAAATCCTTTCTTAGCGGATGCCTACGTCATAACATCTACCTGCATGCCAAATTTCAGCCCGATCCGTGCAGTGGTTTGGGCTGTGCGTTGATAGATCACTATGTCAGTCAGTCACCTTTGAGTTTTATATATATAGATTCTGAGCTTAAAGTTGCTTGAGATTAAGACCACAATGTTGAATGAAAATTTGCCATTTTGTGGTATTCTTAGAAAAGCGCTCCATTTTATTTATTGGACTAGTTAATGAACATACATCCGAACCGACCGAATACATTACAATTATGTGAGATACACATTAGTTCACTATCGTGAGATGAGACGCGTTGGGTGAAACATAATCTACATCACTTGCTCTGACTTATTACATTAAGCAGTGTCGAGATGGAACCGATATTGCTTGTTAATTAATCGCTCACTAATTGGAAACTAGAAACCAATGCTTGAGTCAGTTCATTTCAATAATAATTAATCATGTACGTCATACTTAACCCGGCGTGAGTGAGGTCGGGTATGTCATACCCGAGAAGTTTTTAAACGCAGATTATTTAATGTTACTGTTGCCATGCGTGTCTTGTCGTTTCAGTAGCTGGAGGTAAGGGTGCGAGGTTCGAGGTACAGTATCGAGTTTAGTTTTGCGACGGCGGCGACGGTAAATACAGGGGCGTACACGTGGTTGGGGTATGTCATACCCGACCTCGTAGTCAGTGTTACATGCACTGACTGCTAAGCACTACACTCCGTGTGGCCCTGTCCTCCTTAAACTGCCTTCAAAACTCTTTTCTGCTGCGTGCAAGTAACATTCTAAATTATTTCATCATCATCGTCAGCAGCCTATTAATGTCCCCACTGCTGGGGCACAGGCCTTCCCTATGGATGGAATAGGGAGATCAGGCCATGACCCACCACGCGGGCCCAGTGCGGATTGGTGGGTGCTAACGACTGCAGATGCAGCCGGGACCAACGGATTAACGTGCCTTCCGAAGCACGGAGGAGCTCGAGATAGTAAATTTTTAGTCACCCATCCAATGACCGACCACTGCGAAAGTTGCTTAACTTCAACGATCGCAGCCGGACGCGCTAACCACCTGCGCCATCGAGCTCCTCTAAATTATTTACATAAGGTAAAAAAAAAGGTTTTTTTTGTAGCCGGGTAGGCAAATGACTCTACCCCACCTGATGCTAAGTGGTGATAAAGTCCAAACGCGAAGATAGCTGGTACAGCAGTCATAAACTGCCACACCAACCATCCTCTCTTTGCCGGCCTGCAAAAATGCTTCTTCATATATTTCACATTAGTTTGACAAATATGAAGCGTTTAATGTGTGAAGATTTCTTTAAACTGGTAGCGTAATTGAATAAATCGCGTTTGCAGTGCTAACTTCAAAATAATTTGTTTATAGACGTGAAAATCTTTAATTGGCCAACTGTTTCTATGTATATTTTTGTTTATTGTGTAAGCGAGCTGTTGGTTTTCCAAAAAGGTAATAAATATTTATTGTAAGCTTCGTAGAGAACTCTGAAGTTAGATTTTAATAATAGATTCTAACCTAAAAACTAAATTTGAGGGAAGTTTATTCTCATCGTGTCTACAGAGAATGAAAATAAGCGAATACTTTGCTATGAACTTTTCTTTTCTCATGTGGTGCTATTCTATATGATCAAACTAGCATTTCAACTCAGTATCCGCAGTGCGGTGTGATTAAAAATTGAATGTAAAATAAATTTTAAGTCACACCAAATCGGGTTCTATAGTGAAAAGTGAGTTTAGTTTTTCGAAAGTCCCCCAGGAACCGCTTATTTTTTCGGAATATAAAAAGTATTCTGTCTCAATCAAGGCAATAAACTATATACGTGCCAAATTCTATCCAAATCCGTTCAGCCGAATTTGCCTAATCGAGTAACAATCAAACTCACATTCGCATTTAAAATATTAGTTTGGTTAGTAAGATATGAGCGGCTAAGAAGCCACAACTAAAAGCTAGTTATGAAAAAAAAAATGAAAAATATTTATTCTGTAACCAAATTAAATTAACATAAAAGTTATTGAAGCACTCTTTTAGATAAACATATACCTGTGTTAGAATGCCTCGCTCTCTCGTACATCACAACTTGTTTACAAAAAATATACAAACATATCTCAAACTAATTAATAAAAGAAAACTAAATAATAAATAACAAAAATCATGCAATAAGTTATGACGAGTCGAATAACTTATGTTCACGCGATATCACAAAGCCCGTCGAATATCACACGATAATCCGTCGGCCGCTCGCAGCGTAGACGCTTCGACAATTTTGTAACCCTGTGCCGTACCAGTGCCATTCTTGTATCCAGAATGATCCAATTTTTAGAGCGAATTCAGACCACTCGTCGTTGGCTTCCTGCAGGGTTAACACAGTGCATTGCACACTATAATAATATAATAATAATCATTTATTCATAACCCTCAACATTTTACATTTAAAGTATTAAGCTAATAAAGTCTACTGGTAATTATATAAAAGTCTGAAGAAATGGACCCCTAACCCAGAAACTAGTAAAAACTGTAATTATCAGGGCTAGTGATTCCTCGGGCGACATATTGCAAAAATATTTTAATTTTAGTGCAGGCGAAGAATAGGTTGGACTACAGATGTTGAGGTGAGTAGATAATCAACTAACGAAACAAAACAATTTATCAAATATTGATTAAGTGTCAGCGTACAAGTATGAGTGACACTGTGAATAATTTATTTGTGAACTGTCACTGATGCTTTTATCCTGTTGTAATGACGTGATAAAAAAAAACCTCTTTCTTAACCAATTATGAAAGCGGATAAAAGTTTTGTCTGCCACCTTTTAACATAAAAAGGAGTTTTGTTCACTTTTTTCTAAACGGTTACGAAAAAAGATTATTTTATTCGCTTTCATAATTGGTTAAGAAAGTGGGTTTTTTTTATCATGTCAGTACAACAGGATAAATGCATGTGGAACATCTAATGGTAAGCCGCCATCACAGCTTCACTTGCGATACAAAAAGATATCACTCGAGTCGTTGTCTATCCTGACATAATCCTCTACCCCGTGGGCCCTGCCTGGTACATTACTCACTGACAGAAACACAATACCACCAAAAGGCACTTCTGTAAGCTGGAGGTTACTTCCCATACCAGCGCTCCAATTTGAGCTGAAATCCGCTATGCTCAAATTCATCTAACCTTACTGAGATACCTCTCTCAGTAAAGTTTGATGAATTTGGGAATAGTTTTTATTATTTTTAAAGCATGTAACTGCTTGATGTTTAAATCTAAAGAAAATATAACTAGAAAAAATTCCATGCGGACCAGGCAGCAGACGGGACTCGAACCCGCACCCTTCGCAATCCGGGCGAATGCACAGACCAATTATGCTACCGCGGCCCTCACGGACCGCGTCGAAATTCTTCTAGCCACTTCTTCAGTGAGGGCCGCGATAGCATAATTGGTCAGTGCATTCGCCCGGATTGCGAAGGGTGCGGGTTGGAGTCCCGTCTGCTGTCTGGTCCGCGTGGAATTTTTTCTAGTTATATTTTCTTTAGAATTTGGGAATTCTTTATTTTCAATGAAATGAAATAAAATGAAATGAAAAGTCATTTATTCAGTCTAGGCTGTTACAAGCAATTGTGAAGGTCAGAAGCTACGCCATCGGTTCGCAAATCTACGGCGGGAGACCTTGTACTGAGAAGAACCGGCAATAAACTCAGCAAGGGCCGCTTTTTTCTCCCTGTATTGATATATACAGAGTCGTCAAGTTGAAAAATTACTGATGACAGAGATACTTCTAAATTCACCTTCCATGACTTCATTAAGGATAAAGATATATAGTTACAATACATTTTATATTTAGTATATAGGAAGCTACATTAGATAGGTACCATATTACTGTTACAAAAAATGACTCATACCCATCAAATAACAAATTACAAGAAACACTATGTCCATGCATTACGATCATTTAGATAATCATTAACTTTATAATAGCCCTTATTCATAAGAGAATTCTTGATCTGAGATTTAAATTTGGTTAGTGGAAGCTCAATCAGATCTTGGGGAACTTTTTCAAACAATACAATACTACATCCCAGAGAAAATGACCCGCTGCAGCCCTAGCGCATGCCAGTGTTTGATGGTGACGTAGATAGTGTATATAGGGAATGGTGTTGCGATTGCCTGCATACAGTTTTAGGTCTTTCATGGAGGAGCATAAAGCTTGAAATTGCTTGGCCGACAGCCAGAATAATTAACTGCAAGCTTATCAAATTGTACCTGACTTGGAGAGAACGAACGTTGCAAATGAAGGGAAAATCTGAAGCTTAGCTATAACGTGGAATGTCATGTCTGTATTTGAATATCTTACGTTGTATTTTTTAAACTGACGATAATGTTTACAAGAGGAGCTCGATGGCGCAACTGGTTAGCGCGTTCGGCTGCGATCGTTGAAGTTAAGCAATTTTCCCAGTGGTCGGTCATTGGATGGGTGACCAAAAATTTACTATCTCGAGCTCCTCCGTGCTTCGGAAGGCACGTTAAGCCGTTGGTCCCGGTTGCATCTGCAGTCGTTAGCACCCACCAATCCGCACTGGGCCCTCGTGGTGGGTCATGGCCCAATCTCCCTATTCCATCCATAGGGAAGGCCTGTGCCCCAGCAGTGGGGACATTAATAGGCTGATGATGATGATGATGATGATGATGCTGAATGTTTACAAAAGAATCGGTTAAGTGCGAGTTGTAATCGTACACTGAAGGATATACTATCGTACAAAGATAATAACCTATTTATTATAACAATTTTTAATGTAACTAGAATCTGTGAAAATTTCAACTGCCTCACTACTGCAATGTAAAAACGAAAGAGGACTTGTAAAAGAGAGAAAAAGAGTCTTAACATGGGTTACCTATAATGCGAAGAGATAGCGCTGCCTTGCAGCTTAAAAATGGCTAGAAGAATTTCGACGCGGTCCGCGAGGGCCGCGGTAGCATAATTGGTCAGTGGATTCGCCCGGATTGCAAAGGGTGCGGGTTCGAGTCCCGTCTGCTGCCTGGTCCGCGTGGATTTTTTTCTAGTTATATTTTCTTTAGATTTCAACATCAAGCAGTTACATGCTTTAAAATAAAAATGGATGCGTGTAACTTATGTACGCGCGTGAGAAGTTATACTTCTTTAGCATCATTAAAAATATTTTTTAATTGCATGCAAATAATTAATAATTACAATAAAATAATAAAAGGACTGGAAAAGGATAGCAAACACAGTCAATTAAGTTCAGTTTTAATTTGAAAAATTAAATAAATATTCAAAATATTCAATTAAAATCACTACTGAATTTAAGTTATTAGTCCATATGTAGTTAGCACTTGTAAGTAACTGAAACACGTTGTGTCTATATAGAAACTAGAAACATGTGGATAAATATTATAAATATGAAAACAGTGATCAGAGGCGACGAGCGTGCCAACATTGTTTTTGACAACGCGATCATCTTATGGAGCTCCGCGGATCGTTCAAAGTACCTTTCGAACAGATGTCTAATAATGGTGGATTATTAACCACTTAGTTAACTAACATTCATAACGCACCCGCGGCCAACTTCATGGTGTTACTATTGTGTTACAGTGATGCGTATAACTTCAATAAAAAAGTAGTCCTAACGTAATTAAAATTGAAACTTCAACAAAATTTTGGAAAGCTTCGTCATGGATATCAGAATCTTTAACGATATTTGCCTTCACCAATATGGATGTATCTTTTACTAAGCGTGAACAGTGTAATAATTATGTATTGCTTTAAAACTTGATATACATATATAAATCAAGCAATTAATGCTTGAAATAAAAATATAAGTACAAAAAATATCAGTCTATTTTTGAAGTGAAACCTCTTACGCCTCCTCCTACTCCTCTTCTTCTTTACGCACTCTTGACTTGGGGGGTAAGCTGGCGAATGCGTTACGCGTTAGGTAAAGTGTGTTCGGGCGAGGCGAACAGGAGTTGAGTGGGGGATATAAGCAATAGAAAGCAGTGCGCGCGCACATTTTCTTTCCCTCTTTCTCTTAGCTAGTAAATGAAATATGTATATGTCATCATCATCATCAGCCTGTTAATGTCCCCACTGCTGGGGCACAGGCCTTTCCTATGGATGGAATAGGGAGATTGGGCCATGACCCACCACGCGGGCCCAGTGCGGATTGGCGGGTGCTAACGACTGCAGATGCAGCCGGGACCAACGGCTTAACGTGCCTTCCGAAGCACGGAGGAGCTCGAGATAGTAAATTTTTGGTCACCCATCCAATTTATGACCACTGCGAAAGTTGCTTGACTTCAACGATCACAGCCGAACGCGCTAACCACTTGCGCCGTCGAGCTCTTCATGTATATGTACTCACATTTATATATTGTGCAGACACACCCACACACACACACACACACATATATTGTCCGGTCGCCACAATACAGGCATGTCCTAGTGTGGAAGCCGTAGGTAACTCTACAATAATTTCAATGTTGTAAACTTAAAAATTCTTTAATATCTATATATATATATATATAGATATTAAAGAATTTATATCTTAATATATATAAATCTCGTGCCACAATGTTTGTCCTCAATGGACTCCTAAACCACTTAACCGATTATATTAAAATTCGCACACCATGTGCAGTTCGATCCAACTTGAGAGATAGGATAGTTTAAATCTCAAATTATAGTTGCAATTTTAATTTATTGCAAATTATTACTTTTGGGCGGTACGAAGTATATTTTATTTATAATTGTATATATATATGTATATACAGATTGAGCACACTCGTTTTTTTATGCCTTGTCGTGATAAATACAGATTATTTAATGAGACCAATTCAGGTATTTAAGTGTTTCAAAAGTTACATAAATGCCAGCTTAAGCTCAATCTAATTTTTCATAGTACCACAATCCCTCATTGGAACTGAGTTTAGGCAATTACTAGGTTCGTGAAACCAATACACGCACTTGAGTCATAATAATCATAATCATAATCAAAATCATTTATTCAGTTTAGGCTGTTACAAGCACTCATGAATGTCTAGAAGCTACGCCATCGGTTCGTAAATCTACGGCGGGAGACCTTGTACTGAGAATATATTGATATTGATAGAGTGTATTGGTTCTACGTATACATATGCATATACATATATACTTATGTATGTACAGATTTCGGGTAAACAAGCAGTGAGAGTTTGTTAACACGATCAAAGGTTTAATTTGAAGAATTGGCGCAGAAGTTATTGGGAGCCAATATAACTTGTGCTCAATAATTGGAGATTATTTAAGAGTCAAACTTGAACCCTATGAACATTATATATATGAAAGTCTGTATGTTTGTGAATTAAACACGCAAAAACTACTAAACGGATTGGGATGAAAGGAGATTGCTCAGCTTCCATACATGTTTGGCCTTAAGACCAATAATCATACAAAATTGTTTCCTAGATTCGAAATTATATATAAATTACTGTAGAAACGAATATTATTGAAGGACACTCCTGAGAACTTCTATAAACCATATAGACTGAATGATTTTGAGGTCATGTTTGCAAATAGGCACATAGGTATTAAAAAAATAAAAAACAAATAAGTTATATAGTAATAATAGTTAACCAAAGAAAGCTAAGAGATTTAGGCTGTACATAGTTCTTCAGTAGCTTCATTATTTTTGTTATATATATATTATAACCATAATTTAGATTTTTAGTGTATCCCACCTTATAATGTGTTTATGAAGGTGTTTGGCGAAAAATGTATGGCAATAGACATTATGATGTCACCTAAAATCTATAATAATTGTCTTAGCACATTTGTATGTAGAGAAAATGATAATATAGTTCTTGATATTAATACCACAGTGTAAAAAAAAATGTTTTATTTTATCGATCTTTACAAAATAAAATAATAAATAAATATTTCCGACACTCACACCAATTAGCCTAGCCCCAAAGTAAGCACTATAAGGCTTGTGTTATGGGATGCTAGGGTAACGGATAGAATACATATACTGTACATAAATATAAGTATATTTATATAAATACATATTAAACAGCCATGACTGGAGTACAAATGCTCGTATTCATCACACAAACATCTGCCCCCACCGGGATTCGAACCCGGGACCTCTCGAGTCGGCGACAGCCATGCAACCCGGCGTACATACCACTCGGCCACGGAGGTCGTCAAAGATTTGTTTTGGTGTTATATAAACCACTTTGATCAGTCTTTGGCTGAATGTTACTACACCTATAGCCATTAAAAATGATTCGTACGTTTTCCAAACCGCTAAAAATAAAAGTCCTTTTTAAAATGAATATATTATACAAAGGTGTCCGTTAAAACCTAATGACTGTAAAATAAAGTATAAATTACGCCAAGAATTACCGTATATGTCAATATTTTTTGTACATTTGTGCCAATTTGAGCTATCTCCTTTGCTATGCATATAGTTTATGGTATGGATTAAGGCAAGGTATACTTTTCATCCCGGAAAAATGTAAGGCTTCTGTGGGATTCTCACTAAACTAAATTAAGCACGGTCGAAGGCAGCCGCTAGTACCAAATGAGGTCGTGGCTTAAAGCTCAATGTGCCGTAGCAAAATAGTACGAAATTAAAAAGAAACAACATCCGTGAATATACTTCCTGCATCCATTGTTCGTGACAAGCAGATATGGAATAAAAGACGCACGTTTTATAAGCGTTAGGCCCGCTGTCCACGTAAAGCCTAATGGTAGCCATACACACTACGAGAAATCGTTACGATCAGACTGTACAGTTCGAACGGAACAGTTTATCGTACGTGGCATACATAAAGGAAACTGTGCAGTTTTATAACATATACGCTACGATTTATCGGTACCGTTCGGACGGTACAGTCTAATGGTAACAATTTCTCGTCGTGTATATGTCTACTTTAAAGCATCAGTGATCTGTTGCTTTGTTATTGTGCCGGATAGCGACGATGCGATCGTCGCAGCTTAGCTACAGTGTTCTGAGACTGAGATTTTGGATGTTTAAAATAAAAGATATGATATCTTTATAAGTCTTATAGCGTATATTTAGCGTAATCAAAATTGCTGTTACATAATTCGAGGAAGGGGGGTTGGGTCCAATATTTAGCGACCAATGGCAACTTCGATTTTGATATCGCGTCATGTAGCACCATACGGATTGGTGACCGAGCCGTACCTTAACTCGGTGCGTTCCGTCTCGCACAGAAATGCCAAACAGTTATAACTAATGAAACTAGATTAAGCTTTATAGAATCGAAGCTCAGCTTTGTAAAACTTTGTCTTTTTTTAATGCTTAATAGACAATGCGTTTGATCACAATCTCGCCTGATGAGGTCTTAGATGGTACACGCCTGCCTAAAAGATGCCTCTTTATCTGGTCTTGAAGATGTCTAGATTATATTGGTCCGGGAAAACAGGCCTCGGCAAGGAGTTTCGCTCCCAGTCGTTCGCATAATAAATGCGGAAGCAAATCGCTTCGTGCGAATGGGCGGAACTTCGACAACATAAGGTTGAAAGCCTGTCTGTACAATTAAAGACAATTTTTCATAATAAAATATAGCAGTTTAAGTCTAAAAGAAAAACTTAAATAGTGAAACTTCATTGCTAATACAAATCAATAAAATGCTTATTTCATCATTATTAACAGCCTATGTCCACTGCTGGACATAGGCCTCTCCAAATGCACGCCACTCAGATCGATCTTGGGGTACTCGCATCCAGCTCCTGCCAGCCCCCTTGCGCAAATAGTGACTCCATCGCGCCTCAGCACGTCCTACACTACGTTTGCCTAGACGCGGTCTCCACTCCAGAACTCGTCTACCCCAACGGTTATCGGTTCTTCGACAAATATGGCTAGCCTACTGCCACTTCAACTTGCTAATCCGGTGGGCTATGTCGATAACTCTGGTACTCTGTCTGATTACCTCATCAGCATCAGTAGATGCGATCCTTCAGAGAAACACCGAGCATAGCCCTTTCCATAGCGCGCTGAGCGACTTTGAACCTGTGGACCAGCCGTACCGTCAGTGTCAAATACCTATATTTACTCGTAATTACGATAACCTACTACAAAAAAATCAACTGGGGCAATTTAAGCATAGATAGAATTAGAAATAAAAAATTGAGTTGTAATTTTTAAGACTCTAATTAAATGTAATGATAGACAGTCTCTTGGCAATATAAAAATCTCGAGTCTAAATGTTGAAATAAAAATGGAACCAATACACATAGCTTCGGTACGTTCCCAACAGTACACCAATAGCCTTAATACATTTTTATCTCGCGTTGTCCTTTGTTCAGTTTTGCGCCATACTTCGTGAAAAAATGTCAGACGGAGGGTCGCCACCTTTGTGAGTCAACACAAAGGAGCCTTATAGTTCTATGCCAAATCGATCTCTATTGAAAAACTCGTACGTTTATTGTTCAGTGAGCTTACTTTGTAGGTACACAATATTGGATGGATGTTGTTTTTCCTAACACTTGGACCGGGAATAATAATGTTTGTATTCGTTGCTTCATCGGAGAGAAACAAATGAGTTTACTTAATAGAGAGTAGCTCGCTTTTATGTTGGCACACCTGACTGTCAAACACGTCGAGGGGCTTAGATCATCGCAGAGTTGTAGAGGTTTTCCGAAAGGAGAAAAAAGAGAAAGAGTGTTGGTGTTAGAAGTAAAAATGTTTTGTGAGAGTGAAAAACGAAACAGAGCGCCAATAATTCCATTAGAGCGTGTGCGAATTCTCATTGCCGCCATGACAGTTTAGTAAATATTATAATGTTCCGCAGTTCCGTTCTTGCTACTCCGTTGTATTGTTTCCAAAATAAATTTTAAGTTCTTAAGTAAATTAGTATTTGTTTCATGAACTTCAAAAATAACATTCACATTCATAAAGTACTAGTGGCCCGCCCTCGCTTTGCTTCGGTGTAGAGCTGTAGTGTGATAGACAATAGTGTTTGTTCAAAGGGTTGTATTATACACAATGACTTTCTTCATAATAATTATAAACCTTCCATTGCAAGTAAAAAATTCGTTGCGTAGTTTAGGACCCGTTGTACCGATGCAACATTGCTCTGCTGTTCCGATTTGAAAAAATATTTTTGTATTGGACAGTGCATTTATCGAGGAAAGATATAGGCTATATATTATCAGGCTGCGACCAGTAGCAGCGGAGCATCGATGAAAAAAGGTTGCAAAAACGGATAAAAATATTGAATTTGTGAGATTCCAGATTGTGACCAACAACGAAACACACATTCAGCCTACATTCTCTGCCGGTAAATATTGGCTAAGTGAAACTGAAGAATAGGTTTTGTCATCAGATTCAAAAGACCTGAGATGGATCATTGTACATGTAGACGGAAAAATGGGTGCTGTTCCCAATACGCGATTGATTTTTAAATCTCAAACTAAGTCGGCCGACAACAACGATGAAACAAACAGAGAAAAATTCATTAAATTGATAAAAGAAAAGCTTTTGCCAAATCTGCCTGCGCAGTCAATAGTTGCAATGGAGAATGAGTCGTACTACACAGTAGCGGTGAATAAAGTCCCACTATGTCAACTACAAAATCAGATATGCAAGAGCGTATTGTGTACAAAGGCGTTGCATATTTAATAACTATGGTAAAAAGTAAATTATTTAATATTATCAAGGAACACGAAGACCTTTACGAAGTCAATTTATTATTGCAGGAGCATGGTCATAAAGATGTACGACTTCCTCCTTACCACTTGAAATCAAATCGAACTCATCTGGAGTCTTTTGAAAAGATGAATAAAAAAATTTGTATGGTATACAAAAACATACTCAAAATGACTGAAGATGTATTTTGTAGGATCACACCAGAAGAATGGATAATAGAATGCTGCCAAGACGTAGAAACTGTTGAAGAAAAGTACTTCAATGATGGTTTATCTGTAAATAATGGAACAGACGATAGATTATGAGGTCTTAATTTGATGGACTGAGCTACTATTGATTTTAAATTTGTCAAACAGAATAATTTTATTTAGATAAAACTAATTTTCCACGGGTTAATGCACGAAACTTTATTTATTTATTGACGTTTCCCAGCCTTTACAGGCTGCGTCGTCGGAATCAATTTTTTATTTAATTTTGTCGAGCTACCTTCGAAAGACTTTTTTGAGCGTTCGGTTATTTCATTGTTCGATTTTTAAAGTTTTATTGTCTTTGTGAATTTATTTATTTGACCCTAGCTGCCGTAAACTACCACCGGTTCCAAAATTGGGAGACCTTTCTGAGAAGAACCGGCGAAACAAACTCAAGAGAGGCTTTCTATCTCCTTCTTATGTTAAATTATGCAAACAAAAAGAACTAATAGTATCTGTTGCCAAACAGACTTCATTATTCGATGGTTTAAACATCATTTTTTATCCAATTCAATTTGAGTTAGTTGCTATGCAGAGCTTTTTAATCAAGCTTCAAGTAACTGTGCCTCCATATGTTAGAAACACAAAACAAACAATTAACTGAAACTCTTGAATCGCTTGCGTGCAACGCAACTTATAAATTCATTGTAGAAGTTTATCCATGCCGTAACTATTCTCGTGAATCCATAAACAAATCAATAAATTCAAGGATTTAATATTTATTTTGTTAAGCTTAATGTCGTGTCACTTTGAAAACAGGAAGTAGCCAAGAAACCACAAAAGCTATTTGAACGGAAAATAATAGACTGCGGTGTCACATTTTCCGTGACACCTGTGTCACCGTTCAACGCCATTGTACCGACTGGTCTTTTGTGACGAAAATATGTGATCCTTTTGAATGTTGAAGTGTATGCTGCTATAGTAATAAGGTCACTAAAATACGAGGACATATAATTTTCTGTCTGATAATGTAACAACTTTGAAAACTATATTCATCATAATCAAAATCATTAATTCAGTTTAGGCTGTTACAAGCACTCATGAATGTCTAGAAGCTACGCCATCGGATCGTAAATCTACGGCGGGAGACCTTATTCTGAGAAGAACCGGCAAGAAACTCAGCAAGGGCTGTTTTTTTCTCCCTGTTTTATTATTTACAGTCGTCAAGTTGAAAAATGACTACTGAAATGATTCATGACGTCACCTTTCATTACATAATGATTAAATATACATTAATTGATTACCTGCGTTTTGATTGCTGTGCCATACAGTTTAAATACAAATTGTATTATTTATATTCATCATCATCATCATCATCATCATCAGCCTATTAATGTCCCCACTGCTGGGGCACAGGCCTTCCCTATGGATGGAATGGGGAGATTGGGCCATGACCCACCACGCGGGCCCAGTGCGGATTGGTGGGTGCTAACGACTGCAAATGCAGCCGGGACCAACGGCTTAACGTGCCTTCCGAAGCACGGAGGAGCTCGAGATAGTAAATTTTTGGTCACCCATCCAATGACCGACCACTGCGAAAGTTGCTTAACTTCAACGATCGCAGCCGAACGCGCTAGCCACCTGCGCCATCGAGCTCCTCCTCCATTTATATTAGGTGTCTCTAAACATCAACTTCTTCAATATCAAAGAAGTTAGGTCAGAGTCATATCCGCTGGCAGCACCCGTAAAACCTTTTAAAAATCCAATCTTAGTTGTAAATTGTGTATTTCATGTATATACTTTTAACTTTCCAAGTATCATAATCATAGTATTAGCTTTACTAATATTATACTCGACATCTAAAGTCCAATCTTCACACACCCTCCTACACACACACATTCACATTCACTTCACACAAAAGGAGGTTCGATAAACACATATATAATTAATTTCTTTTACTTAAATAATATTTTGATTTAACTTTGTTAAGCTAACACAAGAATTGTATTTTTTTCCTTACATAAAGGTTGTATAACTGGTCCTTAGGGATGAGCGCTGTGTCTGTGATACAGGTATTTTTATAACCTAGTACAGGCACAGAGGATACTATTAATGTTTATTCTAAGCTATACTGTATATTGTGATGTACGATTCTTGTAAAACTGGCTTGTGAAATAAATATTATTATTATTATTAACTATAATTGGTCAGTGCATTCGCCCGGATAGCGAAGGATGCGGTTTCGAGTCCCATCTGCTGCCTGGTCTGCGTGGATTTTTTTCTAGTTATATTTTCTTGCTCTTTTACATTATATCTCATATTTAGATTTATGCGTTTGTCAAAACGATGATGAAAAGTCCTCACCTTATATTAAATACAAATAAAATAACCAGAGCTGTACGAATAAAATAATACCTACCTACCATACGTTTAAGGCATTGTCCTAATACAACGCGATAACGCGAATGAGCGATGCGATCATCGTACGAGTCGACGATCAAACATATTGATCTAGAATAGGTGTCCTAATAGGCGATCGCGCGATGCATTCGCGCGACTAAAATGTTTAAAAATCTATTCGCGGGAACATAGTTCGCGCGAACGCGCAATCAAACCTATTAATGATGAATAGGTGTCCTAACTGAAGTTCGCGCGATGATCGCGTCGCGTCGATAGGAAGCGGGGAGAAGGGCAGGGCTAACCCGACCAAACTGTGTGTCAATCGTGATCGCGTATTCGCGTAAATCGTGATCGCGTATTCGCGTTCTATTAGGACACCCAGTTCGCAATCACGCGATGGTCGCATCGTTTAAACGCGCGATGATCGCGTTATCGCGTTGTATTAGGACAATGCCTTCTACTTAACCATTCAGGTATTGTAACATACCGGGAAATCCTAGATTATTCTTTAATTATTTTTGAAAAATGAATAATAGCGCTAGTGAAAAAACATTGGACCTGACCTGACCGAGCTTCATATCGAATCACCGAATCTTTTGGCTTTTTTTGAGTGTGTATGCTTGTCGCCGATGACCTTAACAACGTCACAGGGTTTGGTGACGGCAAGATCTTTTGGGGACGGCGAGATCCTATGGGGACTTCAGGCTGAGAAATGGCGAGTGCTTCTCTCTAGAAGCACTCGCCATGGTGCGGGCTTGGTTTGCGGGCGGATGGCATCTCCCCACGGAGGGAGTATCCCCTCCTCATATCCGTCTGGAGCCTCTAGACCACTCGAACCTGAGGGGGGTCGGCTCAACTAGAGCACGTCTCTGAAACTCGGACCTCGGCTCTAGTTACCTGCGGTCGTGTGTAGACCGGGTCTTCGCACTCTTATCCTACGGGTGCTGTGTCTGCTAAGCTAGTGTGCAAGTTTGATCTTTTGGTATCGACCCTAAGACCGATTTCGTTCGGCTATCCATCTCTTGCGACGTATTACGATATCACGGATACCTACCTAATCTGACTGCCTTGTGTTAAATGCTCTAAATCCGTATAATATTCTACTTGCGTTTCATCGAATCTCAAGTTATTATGACACCAAAGAAGTTTTCACTTGAAAATTTATAATAGAAAAATACAGTCGAATTGAGAAACTCCCTCTTTATGGTCTATACGCGTTTAAAAGATTAATAAACAATCTACCAAGAAGCGTACTAAAAGTAAAAAATAAAACAAGTAAAAGCATTGCTTTTAGATTGAAAAGTGTTCTGGGAATGATTGATTGCAATTACTTTATTGAAAATTTCTTTGACGTTTTAGTTCGATTTGTTGCTTTGAAGTTCACACAGTAATTTTAATATAAATAAAGATGTGGTTTTTGGTTCTACTACACCAATGGTCAAGAGATGGCGCTGTAGTCTCCTGAATCGCGCTTTGGTTCCGTTGTTCCAGATTAATAAATACTTTTGATAGGCCTTCACAATGCAGTCGTTAGCACCCACTAAATAGAGATTCTATTTCTATTTTGTTGGTAGATTTTCTTAATGTGCGGTAAACACAAAAGTAACGCATGAAGTTGGTCGCTAAGACCAACTTCATGCTGTTAAAATTTTGTGTTACAGTGATGCGCGCGCATCTTAAAATTTCACTCTCATCATTTTTTCATAACGCGCCTAAAGAAGTATAACTTCAAAAATGCGTGAGTGTCATAGAAATCTCGGTTGGAACGAAGTTGAAAATATTTACTAGTATATACCACTCACCAACCTGCACTAGGCCTGCGTGGCGAGCCTATTCCGTCAAACCAATAAACAAAACTTAAAACCAAGTCCACAGCCACCGCCTTCAGAGGTCCCTCACTTAGCTACCCACCCAGCTGTCTAGTGAATGAAAATCATACATTTTTTAGCCTCATCCATTCAACCGCCCGAAAAGGAACTCCGTTCTAAGTGTCGCCGCACACGGGCCACACGCCACAGCCACAAACGCCGCCACGAGAAGCTAGAAGCGGCTACTAAAGTGGCTGAAGCGCGCGAAAACGGCCGACTAAGGTGAGGGAGAGAGGGGTGGGGAATCGCGGGAGTGACGTGCGGCGTTTTGTATCGGCGCATTAAGTGGCCGGTGCGGGCCACAAGAAGCGAGCAACGAAGATTTGTAGCGTGTGGCGGCCACCGGAGTACCGTGTGTGGCGAGTCCATATAAAATGTATGAAAACTACAAGAAATATGCCAGTAGCGTATTTTGTACCAAAATGGATTTGAAAATTGTGATTGACTCTTTCTTCTTTATTAAGTGCATAATGCACCTGTGCGAGAAGAAGTAGTTCTTCCATAAAATAAAGATTGTTAAATATGGTACTTAAGCGCGTAATAGGCTTTTACTGTTAATGCATGCATTGAAAGGTCATCAGTTGATGGGTTGTCTTTTTTTCGTTTTCAGTCCTTCTTAAGAGAACTCAAAAAAATATATTGAAAAGCTAGTTATACATAATACGTCGATGCGCAATTGCGCATGTCCATCGAAATAAATGGGAGATTAACGTAGACTTGGTAAATTGTTTGTACAATACAAACACCGATCACCATAATTTTCACAAATCTCACTCAATTCTAGATTAAGACAAATAATGCAGATTTCGTTATTTCCTACATTCTTTAAAAACATTACTGTACATTTTAAGCACAGTAATGGTGTCGATACTGGCACGATTCTCTAAACTTAAAACTAAATTTAACATCAGTCTCTCCTTTTCATTATGTATAGAGAATGACAAGAATGCACTGTTGTCAAATTTATGTTTAGGTTTAGAGAATCATGCCAGAATTGACACCAATCTATCTATATATATAAAACTCAAAGGTGAGCGACTGACATAGTGATCTATCAACGCACAGCCCAAACCACTGGACGGATCGGGCTGAAAATTGGCATGCAGGTAGATGTTATGACGTAGGCATCCGCTAAGAAAGGATTTTGATCAATTCTACCCCCAAGGGGATAAAATACCGAAGCGAAGCGTGGGCGGGCCACTAGTTACGAATATTTTTTCTGTAAAAATATTAAAAACTTCTGCAAATTTCAATTCTAAATACAGATTCTAACAATTGGCACTTTATTTTTAATACTGTCAAATACCCTATTCTAGATTACGACAAATAATGCAGATTTCATTATTTTCTACATTCTTTAAAAACATTACTGTACATTTTAAGCACAGTAATGTTGTCGATTCTGGCATAATTCTCTAAACTTAAAACTAAAGGAGGACGGGCATTTTGGTATCCAATTGGTGTTTGGTATCAATAGCGATGAGTGATATATCATTGAATACCTCTTTTCATGTAGAATATTAGTTACTATGGCGGCATTCTGATATTTGTTGTCCGTTTTAATTTTTTCCAGTAAATACCAGAACCATTTTTGCAGGAACCGTTATTACCATTATTTATTATTACAGAACCAAAAAGGGAAATCGAGTCACTGAATCAAGTACAGAGTTGAATGCGGGATGCCATCCCCTCTCCCGCTCGTATTTAGGCAGGTAGACACATTAGTCGATCGTTAGTACTGCTCGTGAGACTACGTTCGTTCCTTCTTATATCTTTCATTATATTTTTACCTGTTTTTATCGTTGACTCCGGCTTTCTTATGGACTTGTGTTAACCTATTTTTATCGTTGACCCCGTTGACCCGCAGCTAGAAAGAAAGCGGTTGAACCATCTCGAAGGGCAGACTTCATACGACTTGAAGCAATGCAAATGAAGAACTTCCCCCAACTGACTGAAGAAGAAATCATTGTGCTTGCTTTGGGCACATATCAACTCAAACTAGCCAGATCTTACTGTAGCGAGCATTTAAATAATGGCCTATATACGATAGAAAAATATAGAGAAAATGCATTGGAAGACTTGCCTGAATACGGCATAGATCAAAACATTTGTTTGTTACGAGGACGAATCCGGTCTAGTCATGTTCGAGCAAGGACCTATTACTGCTACGTATTATTCAGTAATAACGACTTAGCTTAGAATAATAATTATAATAATATAATTCAACATTATTGTACATGTCTAACTGGTAGACGTACCATAGGAACTTGTGCTCACATATTATCAATTATATGGTACCTAGGCTATGCCAGGCACGCCGGATTCGTCGCTCCTGCACTGTTCCTAAATGACCTTTTTATAGATAATGAATAAAGCCACGGCCCACTCGCCCCCCCCTCTATATACGCCTATGGTTACCGTTAAAGATAACAAGCTAGTTATTGTTTTTTTTTATTATGTTTTTTACCATTTTCTTTTATTAACGTTCTCGTTAAAGATAAACATTAAATAGTTCACACGAGGTTGTATTGTTACTAAGTCGGAAGGCACTGGTATCTGCAATACAGTTTTTTTTAAACTATTGCAGATATCAACACTCTAACCTAATGCCTATTGTGAATACTTACAACACTGCTAAAATAATGTAAATACTAAAATGTATAACAATTTATAAAGAAAAAACTTTTTTTTATTATTTATTATATAACTCTGTTTTGACAAAGTATCAGGACAAGCGCCATAGTAGACATTATTGTATTCAAGTAGACCTTTCAAATGATATGTAACACATCTCTATTGGAACGGATACCAAGTTCCATACATTTTTGCCCATCATCCTTTAACATCAGTCTCTCCTTTTCATTCTGTATAGAGAATGACAAGAATGCACTATTATCAAATTTATGTTTAGGTTTAGAGAAGCATGCCAGAATCGACACCAATACCTTTATAATACGAAAATTAATTTCAATTTTAACTACAACTTTCCAATTTCTGTGAAGGAACTCCTCAAAAGGATACCTGGAGGGCAAAACTGCAACACTTGAATAACTTACAGTTCGCCTTCCTAGTCCCCGAGCTGTCGTAGCTTATGCTATTTCCCCTGTATGGCTACTTTCATTTGGTACAAGTCGACTTTTGTTTCCGAATTCAACATACGCCTTTCTACCGCTTTGAAGATGTATTGTTCTTCAAACGAAATGGAATAAAACTTCTGCATTGCCTCCGGTCTTGGCGGTTGATACTGTCAAAGTTGTTTTCTTTTTCTTATAATGTTTTTGTTTCGTTATGTCTGTTTGTCTGTCCGTCCCCGGTATTACTGGGAGACTTTTGGCACTAGAGCTTTAAGTTTCGATTTAGGGATCCGTTTGAGAAATATTATACTTTAAAGTGAATTTTTGTTCGAGTAGAGGAACTCTAAAAGATAAACTATTGGTTTGAAAATCCTGGAAAATTCATGATAATAGATTCATTCTTCTCAAAAACTGTTGACGAAAATTATAATGGTTAAGATAGATTAGTTAGTTTAAGAGTAATAGTCGTTAAACTTACATATTAAAAAAATCTTACCTAATAAAAAATCCTTCGAAGAAAACATCCAAAGTAACGCACAAAACCTTGCTTTGTGAAACAGAATCTAAAAAGAATATTTAAAGGACCACAATATAATATCATTAGTTTCACAAAGCTAGATGTTGCTGTACCAACGGCTTCTGAATAGCGCTATCGTTACGTCTTTATAAAGAGTACAGGAGCACTTGAAACGTACATACTCCTGCTGATATTGAAGTTTTGCGGTAACGACGGGCTACTACGGAACCATACACTGCACGTGGCGCGACACGCACTTGGTCATTTTTCTTTTTAGGCTTCCAGGCAACATAATTCTATTTATTAGGAAACGTTTCCTATTCGGACACCTAAGTCCACCAGATAAGTTTACATTGCAAATTTTTATGTCTACAGGAGCACCCATTTTGATAGGCGTACCCCAAGGTTTAATGTTGGGCCCATTGCTTTTCCTTATTTATATCAATGACCTTCCTCACTTTACAACAGGTTTGTGTGAGACAGTGCTATTTGCTGATTAAAGCTAGAAGAGGAAATGATTGTTATGACGAAGTAAATTGTGAAGTTCTTTATTGGTTTATAGTAAATAATTTAAAACTTAACTCCAGTAAATAAAAATGTGTTAAGTTTACTCTACCTAATGTGAGGCAGGTTAATACTAGTATAAAAATAAATGACCAGCCTATAGAGTTAGTGGATTCTACAAAGTTTCTGGGTTCTACTTTAGACTCTCGTCTGCATTGGGATCTTCATATTGATGCCTTGTCAGGTAGACTGAGCTCTGCAGCTTTCGATGTTCAAAAAATGAGACTCTTAACTGATGTGGAAACGGCAAGGTTAGTTTACTTTGGTTACTTTCTTTCAGTGTTATGTCATATGGCTTTTGCTGTGGGCCTCAGCTGCTAATATTGAAAGTATTTTCATACTGCAAAAGAGAGCTGTTCGCGCCATATACAATTTAAAGGCAAGCAAATACCTTAGAGTAAAATTTAAAGATATTAATATTTTAACACTGGCATCGCAAAACATTTATGAAAATTTAATATACGAAAGAAAACACTATAATTCATTTGCAAAAAAAGTGAAACCTATAACTTTAACATGAAATTTAAGAACAAGCTTGCCATTCCATGTTTCAGACTCCAAAAATGAAGAGGTTCATTTCTGGGTTGTAGTATTGCATTGTTTAATAAAGTTTTCAAAGAGCTGATTGAGCTTTCACTGACCCAATTTAAATCTCAGATCAAGAATACTCTTATGAATAAGGGCTATTATAAAGTTGATGATTATCTAACTGATCGTAATGCAAGTACATAGTGTTTATTGTAATTTGTTATTTGATGGTTATTAATCATTTTTCATAACAGTAACATTGTAACTATCTAATGCCGCTTCCACTATTCTAAATATAATGTTAACTATAAAATCTATTGTAACTATATATTTATATTGTGAATGATGTAATGGGAGGTGACCTCAGACGTATCTCTGAAGTCATTTTTCAACTTAGCAACTCTGTATATAACAATACAGGGAGAAGAAAACAGCCCTTGCTGAGTTTCTTGACGGTTCTTCTCCCGCCGTAGTTTTGCGAACCGATGGCGTAGCTTCTTGACCTTCACAGGTGCTTGTAACAGCATAGACTGAATAAATGACTTTTCATTTATTCATTCATTTTATTACGAGCCTTATGCAGTGCGGTGTAAGGGAAAAAGTGCAACGATATTTGCACTTGTTTATAACATATGCGTGTTACCTACGTACAAGTAGATACTACGCACTCGCGGGTGCTCGTTAACTCTAAATTTAACGGAACTTTTTTATAATGCGTCGAATAAGGTATATAAGCGCGATTGGCGTTTAGTTTTTAGAGCGATCATAGTTGAGTTTCAACAGCGATTTCGGTACGAATACAAAGGCGATCAAAGTGCAAGTAAAGTGTTCAAGTGGGATTGTTTAAAGACTTTTATAGTGAAGTATAGTGTTTATAGAGTGTTTTACGATTGAAAATGTGTTTTAACTGTGTGAACTATTATAATAATAAATCTTTATTTGTTATTAACAACTTTTATACAAAAAAAAAATCAGTGATCGGGGTCCTCTGTTAAGCTAAAAGGCCTGTGTCAGGGGACACCGCTCTTCCATAAGTTGTTTATTTTTATTTTCTTATTAAACAATGTTAAAACAGTATTTAAGAATGTAGCCGGTGTATGTGTTTGTGCGTGCGTGTATGTGTGGGCGCGTGTGTGTTTGTGTGTGTGCGTGCGTGTGTATATGTGTGGGCGTGCATGTGTATGTGTGTTAAGATGTGAGCCTCATTATAACTCTTTTTCACTCTTTAGTTATTTAACCTTATTAAGTAACATTTCGATTTCTTGACAGGTTTTTGCTTGCAGCCACTCTGTTATTAAACACCACTGTGTGGTGAAGAAAGTACCGTCAAATAAAACTAGTTTTTACGGGTTAATGCACGAAACTTTATTTATTTATTGACGTTTCGTAGCCTTTAGCCTGTAAAGGCTACGAAACGTCAATAATATTATTAAATAATATTATTTGATTTAAATTTATTTTAAAGTAAATTATTGTATTATATTGTAGTGCCCCAACGGGGTTCCATGTTTGTACCTAATGTATTTATATTTTAAGACCTTTTAAACCATGGAGACAATAAAGAATTGAATTGAATTGAATATTTGTTTCTTAGGTTTTCACGCACATCACTCATTAAATAAAACTAGTTTTTACGGGTTAATGCACGAAACTTTATTTATAACCCGTAAAAACTAGTTTTATTTATTGTGCGTGAAAACCTAAGAAACAAATATTCAATTCAATTCAATTCTTTATTGTCTCCATGGTTTAAAAGGTCTTAAAATATAAATACATTAGGTACAAACATGGAACCCCGTTGGGGCACTACAATATAATACAATAATTTACTTTAAAATAAATTTAAATCAAATAATATTATTAACATGTCAACGTTGCTTAATTACAATTGGGTACTAAATGAAATAAATATCATTCAATTTATTAATAGGTGCTCATTAAAATAAAATGTCAATAAAGTATTTTACAATGTCAATTTAGTATAATAATGTAATTTTGTTACTTTAAAAACTATAAAATGCTTTACCTTTTTAATAAGTACTGTCAAGCATGAGATGGTATTTAATTTCGAACCCCATCCCGACACGTAACAATAGTAATGATAATCTATACTTATAATAAATCTGTAGAGAGGTCAATTCTGTACATGAAATATATTTTTAAAATAACTATCAGGGCATGATTAGTGATCGATACTGATGCCAAAAATGCAATCAGTAAATTTTTTGTCTGTCTGTCTGTCTGTCTGTGTGTATGTTCCTTATAGAAACAACTACTCAACGGATTTTAACGAAACTTGGTACAATTATTCTTCATACTCCTAGGCAGGTTATAGTATACTTTTCATCACGCTACAATCAATAGCAGCAGAGTAGTGAAGGGAAATGTTGGGAAAACGGGAGAAGTTACTCCATTTTTTAAGCTTCCGTCGCGGGTGCAGCCTTAATGGTTAAAGTTACATAGAAATCATGTATGACGGAAATATTCTACATAAAATTGTCTAAAAAATATCCCGCAACAGCATATGTCTATCTTTTATGGTTGACTCACAATAACACGTGTAATTATATAAATAAAGTCATTCTTTATAGCACAAGCCTGAGAACAAAAACTATAGTTTACACTACAGCTCTACACCGAAGCGAAGCGAGGGCGGGCCACTAGAGTGGTAATAAGTTTATGAAATATCTATTTTTTTCTGATACGTACCAATTCCTTTAAATATTAAGGGCAAGTAGCAACGTTTCCACGAGTTACTTTATAAATTATATTATAGGTACTTTCATAGTAGTAGAAAACTTGAAGTTATTAAGTTATATTTTCTTAGTACCGTACCTCGATGCTTTTAGTATTATTTGCTTTTTGGATCGCAGAAACTACGTGACTGACTAGTAGTTAACTAAAACCATTTTTTACATAGAAATACTATATTTTTTTGTGGTTTTTCTTAAATAATAAAGAAAAGATGTGCAAATTTTATGAAGAAATTGGTAGCACATTTGATATTCTATCGTTAAAGTTAACTAATTTTTTCATTGACTGGTCTTAGGATGGGTGATCAAAAATTACTCATGTCAAACTCTGACGTGCTTATGGTACCAGTCAATAGCCCAAAACCACCATATTACTGCTCAATTATTTTTTATGCTACTTTTATTTGTATTTGCTTTCCTGCTTGTATTATGCATTGAGACCTTCAGTGAACAATTAAATGCAGCAACAAAATTTCTTGCGTATTTCAATAGAAGCTCATTAGGCAGTTGTCCTACAGCCGGCATAGAAGCCACTTAATCTCGGTTATTTTCTCGCTCAAGAAACGCACAATAGATATAATATATACATACATATAGGTACATCAAATAGCGAATGAAAGTTTGTATGAAACTTTGTCAATTTTAAACCGATCGGGCTGAAACTTTGCATGCAGGTATAAGAAGAATCATAGACGAATGTCATTGTGTATATATGTTACGGCTAATAGCCGAAGTGCGGCTACATCTAGTTTTAGCCGGCTACAACTAGGTGTATCCTACTTATCTTCGGTTACAACTAGGTTTAGCCTTATTATAGCGGCTAGAACTAGGTGCAGCCGCACACTGGTGGTTAAATTTAGGTGCATCCTATTGATTATTGGCTAGAACTAGGTTTTCATCAAGTTATCATCGGCTATTAGCCGTAACATATATAATACAAGCCTGAGAACAAAAACTGTATGCTACACTTCAGCTCTACACCGAAGCGAAGCGAGGGCGGGCTGCTAATTAGAGAATAAGAGACAAGATTAACGATATTATCCTAGACAACTAGGGGGTAAAACATATTAGGGTTGACGGGAACCTAAATCTCTTCGGCGACAACAGGACAATTCAGATCGAACTTTCATTTAGGTAAGTTCGTTTGATCATTAAAATATAATTTGAAACAAGATTTCCACATTAGATGAGGTTAAGGTTCCCCAGTTTCGGAGAAAAGTAGCTCACTGTAGAATTGACGTTCGTTTCACTAATTGAACTGCTGCTGAAAGATTTCCTGGAAATAGGAAAACTTAATAGTGGTATTGAACAAATAGATTCCTGACCTATTTGCCCGATAATTCGCTTAAGGATATTGAATCAGACAAATGACATCGACGAAATCGGCCCTAGCATGCCGAAAAGAATGTCCTTCACTATTATTTTTAAACTTATTTACAATTAACCATAGTAAGCGGACAATCTGTTTAATAAAATAAAAAATAAAAGTTCTGTTACTAGATACTACAGTCTGTTCATCCTAACTTGTCCTATTTGGTAAACAATCTTGGCACTCCTATTTTATGAAAATACAGAATTAAAAATCAACTGATAACTGGATTCAATAGGTTTCAGTCTATAATAACGATTTATTTTAATAGTTTATTGGCTTCGTTATTATTTTATTTTTAAATGGGTGATTTTGTTAAAAAGTTGTGCCAAGATTGTTTACCTTAATAAACGCAATATAGGCGACCATAGGTAACTAACAACATAAGAATAGAATTCGGTACCTTAGTTAATAATACTTATCACTAGTATTTATATTATATTTATAAAAAGATTATTTCTGAAATTATGTAAAGATAGTTTATACTCCCATCCCATATAATATCTGTTTATTTTTATGAAAATCATAATGATAACCAGTTACATACCTAATTACTGATAGTAAAATATAGAAATAATGATGTGGTGTCGTGGGACACCAGGTAGGAACGAAGTTCCTTCGGCTAATGCAGAATCGACACAAATTGCAAAAAAAACGTGGCTACTCACGAGTAAAATGTATCTTTAATGTGAGTTATTCGCTACGTGCTTGTCCATGAATTCATGAGTATATACTATGCATTGGCGGGGTGGAGTGGTAATAGAAAGAGAAGGGATGAGGGAACGAAAAGAAAGAGGGAGAAAGAGAAAGGTATTATACACTACTCGCTTGTGTATGCGACTGTCGCGCCTGCGCACGTCTCATTTAACGGTTTTATTCCACGCACTTTTTTCCACGGATTTTTTCTTACGGTTTTACTATCACATTTTTTTCATTTCGGTCGCGCAGCAAAATCCCTATCCCCTCCAAGCCTGCCGTAAGGAACTTCATTCCAATATAGAAACGGGTAAATGGAAAGACTTTGAACATTTCATTTGAAAAGAAATCTATTATTACTACAGGTAGGTATAGGTATCATAGGTGCCAACTGCCAACACTCATAAATCAGTATGAATATAAGCATTTATTATTTTTATTATTAATTGCATTTTATGTTCATTTAATGCATATTGTTTAAACATAGAGGTAAACACTAAATTTATTCAGAATCATATAAAGTGTACATCATATACGATTAAGTATAACTAGCAAACCAGTGAACCAAATTTTCACCAAAACCTGATTTCTCGAAAACCGGAAGTGCTACGTTACTCAAATCCGGTTTGTAGGCTTATCAGACTATTCTTAACTTATAACTTAAATATTCTCTTTATCTATCTCTTACGGTTTGGCCGCTGAAACAGCACCACAGACGGACGGACGGACTTGTCTAATAGATAAGAGATAATAATAACCTCAAAATATAATACATTTTGTAGTAGGTCACGGTTCCTCAAGTTGTCCGTATCTCAACAAATGTCTAATTATAGTTTATGAATGATTCCGAACATGACTAGCAATTTCTCATTGCTGTGCGTTCTAAGGCATTCAATGTATGGGGAACGAGCAATGTCCTTCCTGCTTTATTGAATGCTGCGTTCGTTGAAGTTAAGCAACTTTCGCAGTGGTCGGTCATTGGATGGGTGACCAAAAATTTACTACCTCGAGCTCCTCCGTGCTTCGGAAGGCACGTTAAGCCGTTGGTCCCGGCTGCATCTGCAGTCGTTAGCACCCACCAACCCGCACTGGGCCCGCGTGGTGGGTCATGGCCCAATCTCCCTATTCTATCCATAGGGAAGGCCTGTGCCCCAGCAGTGGGGACATTAATAGCCTGATGATGATGATGATGATGATAACAAGAAAACTTTATTTATATGACCCGAAGATCTTTGACATTAGTTTTCAATGCAATATGCAGAAGAGCATCTTTTCTCTACTATTTCGATTACTTGACGTCAAGAAAAACTTTTCTAAACTATAGGGATATCAAGTGTAAATCCTTAGTCTATGGGAAAAACTTTAATTAATATAACACGAGTTTAACGATAATAATATAATATGTCGTAAACAGTGCTTTTGTAAAAAAAAAACCAAGGATATATATATATATATATAGCGCCCCATATAACGTAGTCCTTCGAGCTCACCACGAGAGGGCGCTGCATTCCCGCCTGCTAGACAAGCAGCGCCGCGTGCGCAGCATAGTGCACCAGATGCGGCTGCGAGGCGAGCCCGCGCAGAACATTGTAGACGTGAGCATATCGTGTCACTATATAATTATATATATATATACTAGCTGACCCAGCGAACTTCGTACTGCCATAAAAAAAATTAATTAAAAAAACATTGTCCAGCGGACAAAATTGTGAATCTAAACCATTCTCAGATCCCCTTGAACACACATAAAAATTTTCATCAAAATCGGTCCAGTCGTTTAAGAGAAGTTCAGTGACATACACACTCACAGAAGAATTATATATATAAAGATATGTATATATAAAGCGCCCTATATATATATATACATTTAAGCGAAAGTCTACCTTATGGTTTTGCAATGGTTGAAATTATAATAATATATACTATCTTTAAACTAATATTATAAAGAGGAAAGATTTGTATGTAAGTATGTTTGTAACGAATTGGCTCAAAAAGTACTGGACCGACTTTAAAAATTCTTTCACTATTTGAATGCTAAAATATCACTGATTAATATAGGCTGTAGGGTATTTTTTTAAAAGTTAGGGTTCCGTATGAAAACTTCGATGATGTAACCCAAGTGTGTAAAAAATACCAATAAATAGCCTAAAATCACGTACGCTGTGGAAGTCATTGACAATAGAGCAAAGTGATGTACTAAAGTTTTATAAAGGATACCAATATCTTCAAAAAAGTCCGCGATACCATAAGTCTAAATATTACAGTTATGTCACAACTAGGTTCTCTGCGGTTTCACCCGCGTTAATTTGAAGAAAAAGGTTTATAGTGAGTTAAACTTAAAATATAGACAGGCTGTCGTGGACTTTTTTACAGAACTTTTATAGAGGAAGAATTCCTTCATACATAATTTTTGTGTAACTTTAACCGTTTACCCAGCGCACGCAACGGAATCTCACAAATGGAATATTTTTACCCGTTTTAGCAATATTTTTCATCGATGCTCCGCTGCTACTGGTCGTAGTTCGGTAATATACATGTATAGCCTATAGCCTTCCTTGATAAATGCACTGTCCAATACAAAAATATTTTTTCCTATCGGAACAGCAGAGCAATCTTGCATTCGGTATAACGGATCCTTAAACTACGCAACGAATTTTTTGCTTGGAATGGAAGGTTCATTATAATTATTATGAAGAAAGTCATTGTGTATAATATAAGCTTTTGAACAAAAACTATAGTCTACACTACAGCTCTACACCGAAGCAAAGCGAGGGCGGGCCACTAGTAATAAATATTTCCAACACTCACAGTAATTAGCCTAGCTCCAAAGTAAGCACTGTAGGCTTGTGTTATGGGATGTACTGTGAAAAATAAGCTTAAGGTCAGGAATGAAATTGGCTGATAGTACTTTAGTCGGTTATAAGTTAAATCGACCGAGAATTAAAAAAGCGGCTGGATTGTTTGCTTCTGAATTTGGATAACTTCGATAACACAGTGATTTTTGAAAATAAATAAAACAGCCCAAGCATAATTCAGATTTTTACAAAGAGATTTCCGTTACATTGTACAGACAGCTATTCACGTTATCAAAAACTGTAAAATATTGTTAATCGATTTTGAATTTTCCTCGGTGGACATTAAAAGGTTTTATCATGATTAAAACTGGGCTGGGGCACAGGCTTGCCCTATGGATGGAATAGGGAGACTGGGCCGTGACCCATCACGTTGGCCCAGTCCGGATTGGTAGATACTAGCAACTGAATATGCAGCCGTGACTGGACAGTGGGCTTAAGGTGCCTTCCGAAGCATGGAAAACTCAAGATAGAAGATTTTTGGTCACTCATCCAATGACCGACCAATGCGAAAGTTGCTTAACTTCAACGATCGCAGCCGAAGGCGCTTACCACCCGCGCCATCTAGCTCCTCCCAAGATAAATATAATATTCACATTCAGTACGAATATCTTGACAGTTTCGGGTACACCTTGACCTATAAATAACTTTAAATAAAGCGTCGGAAATAATTGCTTTTCTTTTATAAATTATGGCTTTTTAAGTTTCATGTTCAATTTATTATTTGCATTTAAAAGCAAATGCCGAATGTAGGTACATATCAAATCAAATCAAATTTATTAAAACACTACATTGATCAATCTACGTTAGTTACAATCGTCACTAAATAAATATGTTAGTCAACGTCACACATAGATATACTTATTTAAATTAAATTAACAATACAGGTCATAATTTTGTTCTAAACTGCTATTACACACTGTGCCTGAACTAGGATATCCTGTGTTTCAGCCAAAATAGGCTTAATTTAAAATATTAAATAATCACTACGAATTTAATTTACAACTTCAAATCAATAGGTACATATTCAAATCTACTCAAATTAAATAGAACTAGCAAACCAGTGAACCAAATGTTCACCAATTAAAAAAAAAAGAAAAAAAAAAGAAAAATGTATTTAATTAATTGAGAACTTCGGAGATTTTGTGGTGGTTTCGTTTGAAATTCGTGATTTCTCGAAAACCGGAAGTGCTACGTTACTCAAATCCGGTTTGTAGTCTTATCAGACTATTCTTAACTTATAACTTAAACATTCTCTTTATCTATCTCTTACGGTTTGGCCGCTGAAACAGCACCACAGACGGACTTGTCTAATAGATAAGAGATAAAGAAAAACTATAAAATGGTTGCCTGTAAAGTCGGTTTTACGGGCGAAGATTTTACGTGACAACGTCTTTTTCTCGGTAGAATATTTATTGATATGAATATAATTAAATTGCACAATAGGAACAAGGAATTGAATGAAAATAAGAATTGCACAAATTTTAACTATAGAAATATATTTTGTTTACTAAAACATTGTACATGTAAACTTAAACTTAACACGAGAGACTCATCGTAACGTTACCGAGCGTTACACTTTTTCATAAGTGACTCCCAGCCGCAACCTAATTTAAGACGTTGTCACGTCAAAATACAGAAATTATTTTATTACAATTGATTAATAGTGTTAAGAAACCAGAAATCAATATATCTTTATTCAAATTGGATGTATAGTACAACTCTTTTGAATCGCCAAAAATTTGTTTTCGTTATAGACATATTTTTTTGCTGCAAAGAAAAACGAGCGAAAAAAACTCCACAACATTAAAAGTCTAATGTAACACGCCAATACAATTATGATTTATTTAATATAGAAAACCTGTTGGTAGATTGGAACAGTTCAAACCCAAGCATTTTTGTCAATTAATTAATCAGACACTTTGTAATAAGCTTTTTTTAATAAATGCTTGTTTTATAATATCTTTAAATTTATTTATGGTTAACTCTTGGATATTGCTTGGGACTTTATTGTATAAGCGAACACAAAGACCTTTAAATGAATTATTAATGTGTGTTTGATAGATTAATATAGTGTTTGCTTGCTGGATTGGCCAATTTGGCTAGATTTTTCATCATATTAACGAAACGCAGGATAATGTGAAACAAATTGAGTAAAGGGTTGACAAAAAGAAAAAAAAATGGACCCTTGAATTTGAGGAATACTGAGTTTGTAATTTCATTCCCTCAACTTTGTAGATTGCAAGAGAATAGTAAACATTTCGCGTCTTTTTATTGAATCTTACTATAATATCATATTGATATAAAATTTGATTGTGCCACTCAAGAAATATTTTCGTAAAAAGGTTTTTCTTACAATTGCTAAGAATTCTGAACAAAGGATAAAAAATATTTACTTACCTTTTCAAAAGGCTTTTCAGTCTCACATAAATTCTATTAGACTAAGTAGCTTTGACTCAATTTTACTTTCAATGATAAAATGTACCATCCGTTCCGTTGCTTACCATCGAGTAGACAACAATGCCATGGACCAAGGATTTAGCCTACCTTTTTACCCGACTGCCGAAGGAAGACAAATATCCATACGAACTTCTCTACCTTCATCTATATGTATCAGAGTATCTATTATATAAAGTACCCTAGTATCCCATAACAGAAGTCTATTGTGCTTACTTTTGGGCTAGGCTAATAAAATTGGTGAGGGTGTTGGAAATATTTATTCATTTATTGTTCTTTGGAAATATCTATCTATATATATAAAACTCAAAGGTGACTGATTGACATAGTGATCTAAGTGATCAACGCACAGCCCAAACCACAGGACGGATCGGGCTGAAATTTGGTATGCAGGTAGATGTGATGACGTAGGCATCCGCTAAGAAAGGATTTTGATCAATTCTACCCCCAAGGGGATAAAATAGGGAATGAAAGTTTGTATGAAACTTTGTCAATTTTAAACCGATCGGGCTGAGATTTTGCATGCAGGTATAAGAAGAATCATAGATGAATGTCATTGTGTATAATACAAGCCTGAGAACAAAAACTGTAGTCTACACCGAAGGGAAGCGAGGGCGGGCCGCTAGTTTAAAATATAATGAAAATAGGAAGTAAGATAATGAGACCAGTAAGGATAAAAGTACATGCGTATATAATTTTCCAATAAAATCTGGAATATTCCAAGCCTTGGTTAGAGTAACGCACAAACAATTCTCATGAATAATAAAAATCTATAAATAAAATTACAGGAAGTACTCAAGCATCCTTCTTTATTAACGAAGGGGAAACTGTTTATCTTCTAGCCTAATTCTTAAAATAAAGAACATTCAGTAGATAGATGAATTTTTAAAAAGCCCTGTGAATAATTAATCCGTCAACTTATTCGTGGGGAGATAATCCAGCTTCTCGTGCTGTATTTTAAATTGAAATTACTTCTTAACTTGACGTTTCTGCATGTAATGAAACAAAGCGAAAAATAGACCTTGCTCGAGTCTGTTGTTATTTCTGTTCTGTGCACAATCTCTCGGCGGTGGATTTGTAAATTGGTTTTCTACTTTCACGAATATTTCTTACAGGTTCGTTTCATCATCATCATCGACCCATTCTCGTCCACTGCTGGACATAGGTCTCCCCTAATGCACGCCACTGCTCCCGATTTTCTGCCACTCTCATCCAGCCCACTCCAGCCAGCCTACGAATGTTATCATCCCTTGTCTTGTCTCAGGGCGTCCCACACTACGTTTACCGAGTCGCGGTCTCCACTCAAGAACTTTACGGCTCTATCGGCCGTCAGTTCTGCGGCTAATGTGACCAGCCCACTGCCACTTCAGTTTGCTAATTCGGTGAGCTATGTCGGTGACTCCAGTTCTCTGTCGGATTACATCATTTCTGATGCGGTCCTTCAGAGATACTCCGAGCATAGCCCTTTCCATAGCTCTCTGAGCGACTTTAAACTGGTGGACCAGTCCAGCCGTGAGTGTCCACGTCTCGGCGCCGTGTGTCATAACTGGGAGGACGCGCTGGTCGAAGACTTTCGACTTGAGACATTGAGGGATGGGTGACAGGCTCGTTTACCCAATAAAATACTTTATTTTTATCAAATTGTACAAACTATGGAGTGCTGACCAGTTAGTACCGTGCTGCAGGACAGTTTACATCCTATTTTGAAGTGAAAACTTCTTTAGAGGCGTTGTACACTTTTTTTGTAATTGGTGAAAATTGTTAAACTCGCGCTAGGAAACGTGGCGGCTACGTGACCTAATCGAATATTCGTAAGACGAAAACAATAAAATTGGAAAGGTTGTTGACTTTCAATATATTGGACGAAACATAGAAATATTTTATTTTATCGTATTATAATAATAAGTCTATCTATTATCTAGGACGTCCAGGTGGCAGCTTTATTGCCAAGATAATGCATTTTTTTACCATAGATGTCGCTAGGTGCTTCTAAATGTGATTCATGTAAGTTGATTTTTCTGAGAGATAAACTTTTTAATGTAATATAAATTGTCATGTTTGTGTACGATAGCGCAATAAATAAATATTGTATTCTACCACATAGATGATAGTACTTTTATACGGATAATTAAAGCAATTCGTGCAAAATTATTCCCTAACCATTCCAAAATATCAAAAAAACACAACAGTAAATAATATTCAAGTTTTCACTTCTGCCGGCACTCCCGGAGTGCAACCCGTCGTTTTTTTCTATTTTTGAAACAAAATAGCGGAAAGTGTCTTTCGACGTTCCCTCAAGAAGTCCACGGGGAGGTTCCAGTGAATCCCCACACATTTACTGAAACATAGGGAAAGGGGGATTGACTTGACTGCCACTTACTTTGACTTGACTAATATTTTGACCACGAGTGCTATAGAATATGTAAACATTTTACACTTGACATTGGCTAAATGCACAAACCGTGGGAAGCCATATAAAAAAAATCTTTACTCACTTTACCTTATTATTAGTGCAGCTGCAGCCATCTATAATATGGAATCAATTCTACAGACTGTCTCCAATTTATACGGGAAATCAGCTGTGTTCTACCTCTATCTATATTTAAGTTTTGAGAATTTGTTGTCGCAGTGTAGAACGTACTCAGGCGCGATGGAGTGACGATTTGAGCAAGGTGGCTGGCAGGAGCTGGATGCGAGTAGCCCAAGATCGATCTGAGTGGCGTGCATTTGGAGAGGCCTATGTCCAGCAGTGGACTAAGATAAGCTGTTGATGATGATGATGATGATGATTTGTCGTCCGTAATTCTCCACAGCAAAAAGCAAAAAACGTCCTGCACACGCATTCCACAAATATTTGATCGGCTCAATAGAGTTGTAGAAAGGAGATTGCTCAAATTGGCCTAAATGCACAAAAAATATTGACATACACGGTAATTCTTGGCGTAATTTATAATTTAATTTACAGTCATTAGATTTCAGCGGACACCTTTGTATAATATATTTACTTTAAAAAGGACTTTTAATTTTACCGGTTTGGAAAACATACGAATCATTTTTAATGACTATGGGTGTAGTAACATTCAGCCAAAGACTGATCGAAGTTGTTTATATAACATAAAAACAAATCTATTTTGTAAAGATTAGCTATTATATATATATATCCTGATATCCACAACTATATTATCATTTTCACTAGATGCAAATGTGCTCAGACAATTATTATAGATGGTAGGCGACATCATAAAGTCTATTGCCATACATTTTTCGCCAAACACCTCCATAAACACATTATAATCTGTATATATGTTAGACTTTAAGGTATCTATCTATGGGCCTACGTTCCCTGACTATAAATTAATAAATAAATAACATTATAAGGTGTGATACACTAAAATTCTAAAATATGGTCTTTCATCATTTCATCTTAGAAACATAACAAAAATAATGAAGCTACTGAATATATGGCTATAGAACTATAAATAAAGCTAAGAGATTTAGGTTCTATAGTTAACCAAATGGTTAACAAGAGTTTAAAAATTCTCTCTAATCTGTGGCTCATTCACAATCATCACACAGTTTCTGTCACAGAGTACCTTATTATTACCGGAAATGACACCTGATTTTACAAGTTACTCTTATGCATTAACTTTAAAAACAGGCAACTATCTGTTAATCTACATGCTCTATATACCTGAATCTAATCCATAATTTCGGTACTTGGCTTGATTTCCCTAGTTTACTATATAACTTATTTGTTTTTTATTATTTTAATATGTTCAGTGTATATGGTTTATAGAAGTTCTCAGGGGTGTCCGTCAACAATATTCGTTTTTACAGTAATTTATATATAATTTCGAATGTAGGAAACAATTTTTCATGATTATTGGTCTTTAGGCCAAACATGTATGGAAGCTGAGCAAGCTCCTTTTGACTTTAAAGTTAACATTTCTTTATTCAATTTGGTAGCTGGAATTATTAGAATATGAATTTATTTATTTGCATTACAATAGGGTACACTGGAGATCTTACATATACAAAGTTCGGCCCATTTTGCCTTTTATCAATAACATGCAAATATTGCATGCTAATATTGTTGGTTGTTATTGAATGTTTGTTTTCGATTACAACGAAACAACAAAAACAGCATGATGGTCGATAAACTGTTTTATTGTTTTATGTCATTGATTCAAAGTCCATTTGCAGTAAGTAGTCTGTGACAAAAGTTTCAAAGATCTCTTATCTATTAGACAAGTCCGTCCGTCCGTCTGTCTGTGGTGCTGTTTCAGCGGCCAAACCGTAAGAGATAGATAAAAAGAAAGTTTAAGTTATAAGTTAAGAATAGTCTGATAAGACTACAAACCGGATTTGAGTAACGTAGCACTTCCAGTTTTCGAGAAATCACGAATTTCAAACGAAACCACACAAAATCTCCGAAGTTCTCAATTAATTAAATACATTTTTTTTTAAATCAGGTTTTGCTGAACATTTGGTTCACTGGTTTGCTAGTTTTTCTATAATTCATTCAGTTATATAAAATCAACTTAACTCACATTTAGATTGCAAACTTTATTAGAATCTATATATATGAAACTCAAAGGTGACTGACTGACATAGTGATCTATCAACGCACAGCCCAAACCACTGGACGGATCGGGCTGAAATTTGGCATGCAGTTAGATGTTATGATGTAGGCATCCGCTAAGAAAGGATTTTGATAAATTTTACCCCCAAGGGGATAAAATAGGGTAAGAAAGTATGTATGAAACTTTGTCAATTTTAGACCGATCGGGCTGAGACTTTGCATGCAGGTATAAGAAGACTCATAGATGAATGTATAATACAACCCTGAGAACCAAAACTGCAGTCTACATTTCAGCTCTGCACCGAAGCGAAGCGAGGGCGGACAGCTAGTAAATCATAAAGTAATAATTTCTCTACAAAACCTCGTACTCCCGAGCACTTGTCACCTCCGCTCAAGCATTATCTGCGTACGAAAAGTGAGGCAAACAAAAAGGAAATAAAAGAAATCCCGTCATAATAATTCCAAGGGTCTTTTTTACATGATTCTTCATTCCAATTCTGTTTGCTTTCATGTGAATTTATTCTGTGACTTCTGGAGTTACAGTTTATTTTCGAATGGCAGGATTGGACTGAGTTTCCGTTTAGCACACGCAAAACGTATTAGCATATAAACAGGCGGGAGACAACAAGTTGAGTCTTTTGCAGCGCCTTCCAGCTAATGAAACCTGTTTGGAAGATCATTACGTTTTAATAAAGTGCTCGCAAACTCATAATGCTTGATACTTGAAGCTTAAAATATTAATAACGGGGCCGTTAATAATGTGGGCGGGAATTATATCTACAGTCGAAATATTTCAGGAGTGCCCACAAAAGGCTGTTTATGTTACCGTTGGAAGCACTTACATTACAATGAACAGTGGGTTTTCAAGTCGATGTAATGCTTTCCTCTTTTAATAACTAAGTGCTACGTATGATTTTCTGTTATAAATTGTAATTCTGTTTAATTAATCAAAGTCAAAATGTCTTCTATAAGGTATTCTTTTAAAAGTTGAATTCAGTAGAGTATCGATTAATTATCGTAGTTTCATACAGGCACGACTGGCATTATTTTGAGTTAAAGTAAAATTATAAGGAGGCAATACTAAGTTCCACATCGTGAATATAAAGGGCGGTCACTTAGCTGACGGGTCGGACCGTACTACGCCGTCGCGCACGGATTCCAAACTACCCACAAAGTATTCCGACAAAAAATTGAAATTTTTTAGTATCACGATTACTGCCCGACACCGCTCGTGCTGTGTGTCGGCGAAGATAGCTACGCCCTCAGCCGCAGGACAGGCGCGCGCCGCGAGGCGCGCCCTGCCAGGATCGCGCCGGCGTTAGCTCCAGACAGCAGCATGGCGGAACCGCCGTCTCAACGGCCAGCCGCCGCCTCTGGACTCACCACCACTCCGGCCCGAAACGCGCCGCTAACCACTGGTGACGTAGCCACCGCCACTTCCGCACCCCCCCCCCCCTTCGACACCCGCCGATGCACGTACTCCGCCATCCGGTAGCACCACAGCCAGAGAGTTGCGCATGCTGGCCAAGTCCCAATCTCCGCGCGCCAGATATGAATCTGACGCCGTGATTGTGGCTAGGCTAGCCGAGTGCGGATTTTTATCCGCCGGCCTGATTCGCTGGCTGGGAGTGTATATGCGGATAACGGAATACGAGCTGGGTGACGTTCCAGCCCTAACCGAAGCAGACTCCAAGGCGCTGGAAGCCATGCGGATGAACCGCGACATCCTGCCGCTGCAACCAGCCACTGCCACCGCCACCAAACGTAAGCAGCCCCCCTCAGCCCAGTCGCAAGAAGAAAAGCGGAAATGCGCGACCCCGCGCGAACCGCTACACCCGCGCGGCTATTACCGATCGCTGAGCATCGGCGACAAACCACCGCCGACGTCACCGCCGCTACCGACACCGTCGCCGCCGCCACAGCCGCTACCACCGCCACAGTCATCGCAAAAAACGGACCTACCCACAGGTCCGATTTCGGAGACACCCGCATCACAGCCGCAAAGAGACCGACCGAAAAGGACGATTCTCCGTCCCACTCCTAGCACATCTCAAGAAACGGGGGTAATCGGTGAAAAAATTTTACCGACTTACCCTCCCCCCCCCCAACATATGCGCAGGCTGCAGTAACCGCGCCCATAACGACCACTGCTGCCGCCACAAGGACACCGGCTCCGCCCGCCCAAGGGACCGCCGCCCGCCCAGGCCAGAAAACCACCGCAACCGCGCAAAATGCCTCCACCGGCCAAACGGCAAGTAAGTACCCACCCTTGGTGGTTGAACATCTGCCTGACTGGCCGACTCACCTGCGGAAGATCCACGAACAGCTCGGCCGCGCCCCCAATGCGCGCCCCTTCGGAGTGGGCGTCCGCTTCACCCCTGTAGATGGAGATGAGTACCGGCTCATCCAAGCATATCTCTCCCAGTTGGAGGGATTGAGTTGGTACTCCTACGCACTACCCGAGGACCGCAGCTTGAAGGTAGCCATCAGGGGGCTACCTTTCAATACCGAGCCCCAGCAGATCATAGAAGCTCTCGCAGAGAAAGGTTTCGTCTGCGAACACTCGAAGCGCATCCGGGCTCGAGCAGGCCGCCCGGGATGCATCTTCTTTGCGTCGCTCAGAAAAACCCCCGACACCATCCCGGCCATATACCAGCAGAAGGAGCTGATGAGCATGACCGGGGTCACTATTGAGGCATGGCGAGGGAAGAAAGGCCCGGCCCAATGCCATCGACATTCGTCGAAAGGGTGCCACCGCCCGATCGCCTGCGTGAGATGCGGGGCCCCTCACGCCGCCGCCGACTGCCCACGCCCAAGGTCGGAGCCCGCGGCATACAAGCCGCCGAGCACCTCACTCGAAGTCAAGGAGCTAAGGGATCTCCTGCACCCGCTGCCCACCATCGTGGCGGGTGACCTTAACTCCAAGCACCCTTCCTGGCATTCCACCACCACCAACGCCGCCGGACGCCGCATCTTTCAGGACGCCATCGAGCACAACTATGATGTGTCGGGCCCTCCTGAACCCACACGCCACGATCCAGCCAGCCACACCGATGACGTCCTGGACATTATCGTCCACCGCGCTGTCGACTCCAACATCACGCAGGAGGTAATGTTGGATCTCCCAAGCGACCACCGCCCAGTACTGTGCACTCTGCACGAACCACTTACCCGCGTGACGCCACCTGCTCCGCGTAAGCGCATCGACTGGGACCAGTTCCACACAACTGCGGCAATCACCACCACCACGCGGCCAATTTCTACCCCAGCAGACGTTGAGATGGCAGCCAGCGAGATCGCGGCCGCAATTCAGTCTGCGCTCACAGCATCAGAGCGCACTCTTTCCACCAAAGGGAGGTCTTCTCTTCTCCCTAGGCACATTAGAGAGCTGATTGCGGAGAAACGCAGAACCCAGCGCCTCTGGCAACAAACTCGCTGCCCCACAGCCAAAGCTCGACTGAACGCGCTTTCCAGTAAAATAAAGCGCGAACTGGACGACGACGCCACCGAATCCTGGGACCGACACCTGCTGAGCGTAGACGGTGATATGCCCTCCGTCCACCGCCTATGCCGGCAGCTCGCCACCACCACCCCAACCACTCGACCACTAATGGACAGCAACGGCCACCCGAGATACCGCGCGGAAGACCGCGCCGAGCTCCTGGCCGACCACCTGGCAAGTCTCTTTACGCCATTCGCTACGACAGACAGTGAGCATGTGGAAACCGTGAGGTACCACGTGAATAGCTGTCTGTCGTCGCCACCGCTGCCAACAGAGGACCCTATCGTCTTCTCGCCCCGCCAGGTCCTACGAGAGATTCAAAGGACGAAACCAAGGAAGGCTCTTGGTCTGGACCGCATCTCAAACGCTGCCCTACGCCACCTACCCATGAAAACGGTCGCCGCCATCACCCGGCTGTTTAACGGCATCTGCCGTACCGGACACTTTCCGAGCAGCTGGAAAGAGGGCAAGGTAATTATGATACCGAAACCTGGGAAAAATCGGTCCCTCCCAGAAAGCTACCGGCCCATCACCCTGCTCTCCACGACCTCCAAAGTGTTTGAACGCCTGCTGCTGCCCCAGATCACGCCACACATCGAGCCGCGCCCTGAGCAGTTTGGCTTCCGAGCCGGACACTCCACCACTTTGCAGCTCACCCGAGTGCTACACCACCTTGCCGCCTCAAACAACAAAAAAGGAAACCTCCGCCCTAGTAATGTTGGATATGGAGAAGGCGTTCGATAGAGTCTGGCACGAGGGGCTCATTTACAAACTATCGAAATCCAACCTTCCACCACGCCTTCTCCATATCATATCGTCATTTCTAACAAACCGCCAGATCACAGTTGCAGTTGAGGGCGCGCTCTCCACCTCGCGCCCAGCCCAAGCAGGAGTCCCACAGGGCAGTTGCCTGTCCCCGAGCCTCTACGCGGCCTACGCGAACGACGTCCCGGCCCTGGATGGCGTCAAGCTCGCCCTGTACGCTGATGATACGGCGTACATCAGCACCTCCATGAACGCTAACCACGCCGCTGCCAAACTCCAGCCCACGTTGGACGCCCTCGGCCCTTGGCTTGAGAAATGGCGCCTGCGCGTCAACGTGGCCAAGGCGATGGTCACGCAGACATCGCCCCCCACCACCAATCACCATCCTGGGAGAAACTGTCCCATGGGCCCAAAGCGTCAAGTATCTCGGAGTAACAATCGACGCTCGACTCTGCATGAACGCCCACGTAACCGCTACCGTCTCCAAAACAAAGTCGGCGCGCGCACAGCTGCGCCCCCTACTCCGCAGCCAGCTACCTATCAAGACAAAGGTAGCTATTTACAAACTTTACCTAAGATCCATCCTGACATACGCGTCCCCAGCGTGGTTCGCGCTGGTCGCCGAGTCCCACCGGAAACGCCTCCGAGCCCAGCAGAACATCAAATTACGCCTCATCGCAGATGCCGGACGCTATGTCAGGAATACAACCCTACAACGTGATCTCAAAACAGAGCCCTTGGACGAGTTCATCAGCAGACTCGCCACCCAAATGTTCAGCCGAGAAGACCACTCAACGCACGTGCACCTGCGCAACATCGCGCCCGCGTACGTCCGCTCCCGAACCCGCCGCGACAGACCGCTCCCCAGGGAGCTCCTGCCTCCACCTGATGAGACACCACCGAGTTCCCGCCCGCGATCACCGCGAGCGGTTGAGCCACCACCACTGGACTGACACCAGCCCCGCCCGCACTCCTGTGGGCGGGCCCCACCTGACAAGACACCCTCCTGAACTGACTTCTAAATTACGACACACGATTGCGACTTTCCAAACCAGACTGGCCCTAATCCCCCCTCACGCTAAGTCCACCGCCCGCTCGCTGGTCGCTCACTGGGCCTCCCCCATGGGATGTGAAGACGTAGAGGGGAAACGGACCCCAAACGACCACTCTGCATGGGCAGAGTGCGACCCCGCAACCTCCGAAGTGGAAAATACTCCAATACCGGATTCCCCAGTGAAGAAATACTGCAAGCTGACGGGACAGTCTTCGTACGTCTACCATAGAGGCAATTGCTCTCCGATGTAATTCCGTGTGTTCAAACTAAAGTTGGTTAATATAATATACTGAGTTTAAAACCTACAAAGGCATTATCATTTGTGGCGGCATCCTTACACTTCATTCAAATTGGATGCTCATTATAACAACTCTTTTGAGTCGTAAATTTTCATGTATAATGTTATATGATGCCGGTTTACAATACAATACAATACAATACAATACAATACAATACAATACAATACAATACAATACAATACAATACAATACAATACAATACAATACAATACAATACAATACAATACAATACAATACAATACAATACAATTACTTCGGTAAGTGAAGTTCGATTATTCAAGTATATTTCGAACTATGACCAACGAAGAAAGAGCGTGAATAAAATGTTAGAAACAAAAAAAAAACAGGAGGAGCTCGATGGCGTAAGTGGTTAGCGCGTTCGGCTTTCAAGCAACTTTTGCAGTGCTCGGTCATTAGATGGGTGACCAAAAATTTACTATCTCGAGCTCCTCCGTGCTTCGGAAGGCACGTTAAGCCGTTAGTCCCGGCTGCATCTGCAGTCGTTAGCACCCACTAATCCACACTGGGCCCGCGTGGTGGGTCATGGCCTAATCTCCCTATTCTATCCATAGGGAAAGCCTGTGCCCCAGCAGTGGGGACATTAATAGGCTAATGATGATGATGATGAAATAAAATTAACAAATAATTGGGGACACAAGAGATGCAAATAAATTAAAGAATTATTACAAGCAACAAGGATTTTCTACTGCTAAACCTTGATCGCTTTGTATTGTCTAAGTTACACCTTGAAAGATGAAAACGTTCGTGGTCACTAACGTTTAGCTATTAACGGGATTGTTACCATCATAGAGTATACTAGTATGTTACCATGTACCTTGTTTGTGTCGAGCGCAATAAAAGATGCCAGAGGGTAGACCGATATGTCTGCCAATAACATCTACCCGCAATTACTTCAGTTACTCCGTGATCGTGGCGCTTGCAACAGTGCTGAAATATCGGAGACTCATAAAAGACAAAGTACATGCTTGAAAGCCGTGTTGTTTGAAACATAGTTTATTTTGACTAATAGTTAAAGTCAGTTCAAATACATAATTAAATGTATAAAATTTTGACAAATGGTTATTGTTCGATAGGTTAGTGACTTCTACATGTGGATTTCTCAATAAAAATCGGATATTCAGATTGTAGAATATTATTCATAGTAAAATACAGATCTTATTAAAATTATGTGCGTACGTTGTCTTTTTGAATTCGAATTCCAAGAGGGAGAGTGAATCTATATAAATCAAAATGAGTGAATGTAGTAACGAATGGGTACGAAAAGAATGTATGAATGGACGATGATGATGGACCGATTGCAGATTCTCTCTTCGAAGGATAGATGGCGTTAACAGTTATTTTTTTCTAGTATTAGTAAAACTATAGTCAAAGGACATCGACGAAATCGGCCTCAGCATGCCCAAAAGAATGTCCTTAACTATTATTTTTCTATTATTTTTTTAACTTATTAGCAATTAAAAACAGTAAACGGACAATCTGTTTAAAAAAATCAAAGTTCTGTTACTAGACCGCCCATTATAATGCTTTTGTTAAGTTTATTGTTTGTTAATGTTATAGAATCATGTATTTGGTGTTATAATAAAGTGTTAATCTATCTAATCTAAATAAAATAAAACTAAACCCAACCCCGAGCACACACTGCAAGACCATCAGATACTATTAGTTCTTTTTGTTTGCATAATTTAACATAAGAAGGAGATAGAAAGCTTCTCTTGAGTTTGTTTCGCCGGTTCTTCTCAGAAAGGTCTCCCAATTTTGGAACCGGTGGTAGTTTACGGTAGTTAGGGTCAAATAAATAAACTCAAAATTACAAAAAAGAATTTTAAATAAAATACTTTATTAAGTAAATTAAATAATAAATTCATACATAGACAATAAAACTTTAAAAATCGAACAATGAAATAACCGAATGCTCAATAGAAGTCTTTCGAAGGTAGCTCGACAAATTAAATAAAAGTTTTATTCTGACGACGAAGCCTGTGAAGGCTACGAAACGTCATAAATAAATAAAGTTTCGTGCATTAACCCGTAAAAACTAGTTTTATTTAATGAGTGATGTGCGAGAAAACCTAAGAAACAAATTCTACCACATAAATTATAGTACTTTTAGAGAATGAAAATTATAAATAATAATAAAAAAAAAAAAAAAACAAATATCTATCTAGATTCTACAGTCTGTTCATTCTTACTTGTCCTATTTGGTAAACAATCTTGGCACTCCTTTTTTTGAAAATATAGTATAAAAATCAACTGATAACTGGATTCAATAGGTTTGGGTCTATAATAACGATTTATTTTAATAGTTTATTGGCTTCGTTATTATTTTATTTTTAAATGGGTGTATTTGTTAAAAAGTTTTGCCAAGATTGTTAACCTTAATAAATGCAATATAGGCGACCATAGGTATTTATCAACATAAGAATAGAATTGGGTACTTACCTTAGTTAATAATACTTATCACTAGTATTTATATTATATTTATGAAAAGATTATTTCTGAAATTATGTAAAGATAACTTTATACTCCCATTCCATATAACGTCTGTTTATTTTTATGAAAATCATAATAATAACCAGATACATACCTAATTACCGATAGTAAAATAAAGAAGCAGGTAAATGGAAACACTTTGAACATTTCATTTGAAAAGAAATCTATTATTACTACACGTATAGGTTATCATAGGTGCCAACTGACAAATCATTTATTATTTTTATTATTAATTGCATTTTATGTTCATTTAATGCATATTATTTAAGTGCTTACATAGAGGTAAACAATAAATCTATTAAGAATATATAAAGTGTACATCTTTTACGATCAAGTATAATAATTATAACCTCAAAATCTAATACATTCTGTAGTAGGCCACGGTGCCTCAAGTTGTCCGTATTTAAACAAATGCCTAATTAGAGTTTACGAATGATTCCGAACACAACTAGGACTTTCTCATTGCTGTGCGTTCTAGGGCATTCAATGTATGGGGAACGAGCAATCTCTTATCTATTAGACAAGTCCGTCCGTCCGTCTGTCTGTGGTGCTGTTTCAGCGGCCAAACCGTAAGAGATAGATAAAGAGAATATTGAAGTTATAAGTTAAGAATAGTCTGATAAGACTACAAACCGGATTTGAGTAACGTAGCACTTCCGGTTTTCGAGAAATCACGAATTTCAAACGAAACCACTCAAAATCTCCGAAGTTCTCAATTAATTAAATTCATACATTTTTTTTTAAATCAGGTTTTGGTGAACATTTGGTTCACTGGTTTGCTAGTATCCCTTAATATTTTTCAAACACCGCGGCCTCCGTCCATACGCAAATGCGACACTAACCTGGCTGGTTTTTTCATTTACGAGTAATAAATTATATCATGTAACAACTTTTTCCATGTGTTAATAAGTGTTGTGTCAACATTAACGCCACCGCTAAAGGACGGGATGAGATTTTTCATCGGCGTCCTGTCAATTAACATGTAAATTGGAGCCGCGCGCGTTTGATGACCCACCAAAGGCGACCACCCACAGACTGGTAATTACCAGTCTCTACGAGATTATTTGTGGTTGATAAGAGGAATAAAAGCGTATTGTCGAAGATTTTGTTGCATAATAAAACTGTATAATAAAAAAAAATGGGTGCGTTTACTTATGTAGGCGCGTGAGAAGTTATCCTTCTTTGGCATCGTTTAAAATTAGTTTTTAATTGCATGCAAATAATTAATTACAATAAATTAATAAAAAGTCTGGAAAAGGACACAGTCAATAAAGTTCAGTTTTAATTTGAAAAATTTAATAAATAATCAAAATATTCAATTTAAATCACTACTGAATAAAATTTATTAGCACATATAAATTTCGCATTTGTATAACATTATAACACGTGTTAAGAATATAGAAACTAGAAACATGTGGATAAATATTATAAATATGAATACCTATAACTGTTACATTATTACAAAAAATAAAGATGTGGTTTTTGGTTCTACTACACCAATGGTCAAGAGATGGCGCTGTAGTCTCCTGAATCGCGCTTTGGTTCCGTTGTTCCAGATTAATAAATATTTTTGATATTATAAATATGAATACCTATAACTGTTACTTTATTACAAAAAATAAAGATGTGGTTTTTGGTTCTACTACACCAATGGTCAAGAGATGGCGCTGTAGTCTCCTGAATCGCGCTTTGGTTCCGTTGTTCCAGATTAATAAATACTTTTGATAGGCCTTCACAATGCAGTCGTTAGCACCCACTAAATAGAGATTCTATTTCTATTTTGTTGGTAGATTTTCTTAATGTGCGGTAAACACAAATGTAACGCATGAAGTTGGTCGCTAAAGCGACCAACTTCATGCTGTTAAAATTTTGTGTTACAGTGATGCGCGCGCATCTTAAAATTTCACTCTCATCATTTTTTCATAACGCGCCTAAAGAAGTATAACTTCAAAAATAAAAAGTCCAAGTACGAGTCGGAGACGCGCATGAAGAGATTATATTTTGATATCAACAGGCAGACAGACAACATTAGATAATATTATAATATCGAGCAAAGAACGGCAAAAATAACCATGTCTGTAGTAATTAAATTTTTAATTGCATTGTTTATTTTTAAAGTCACTAATTGTACAACTTAATCATCATCAGCCTATTAATGTCCCCACTGCTGGGGCACAGGCCTTCCCTATGGATGAATTAGGGAGATTGGACCATGACCCACCACGCGGGCCCAGTAACCAACGGCTTAACGTGCCTTCCGAAGCACGGAGGAGCTCGAGATAGTAAATTTTTGGTCACCCATCCAATGACCGACCACTGCGAAAGTTGCTCAACTTCAATGACCGCAGCCGAAAGCGCTACCCACTGGCGCCACATCGAGCTCCTTTTTCACAACTAAATATTTTGTGAATTTATCAAGCGTCTACATGTCTCCGATATTATCTTTGTTGTATGGTGGCCCAAATTTTTTTTAGTAATAGGGGTGATGACGGGGTACAGTAAACGAAATTCTATTTAGTCCGTCAGTTAGATGATCAAAAAATAATGGACACGTATTTTTTCTTTGGGCAATCAACCAAAAAATGACAAAGTTATAGCGCGTCAAAGTTTGGGAGTAGGGGCTCGTGACGTCACTTTTGAGTGAATTTTCACTTACAAGTGTACTCAGACGTGACGTCATGCGACTTTTCAAATCAATATATTTCTGCAATGTTTATAATATGTGAAAAAAGAAAAAATACCTGTCCAATACTTTTTGATAATCTACCTGATAAACGAAGAAAAAAAAAATAGTCATCATCCCTATTGTTGTTACACTCTTAGCAGCAACAAAAATACATCATCTGTAAAAATTTCAACTGTCTAACTATCTGCCTGGTGACAGCCGGAAAGACAGACAGACAGACAGTGAAGTTTAAGTAATAGCGCCCCATTTTAACTCTTTGTACAGAACCCTACAAATTAACTAATGGAGAAGCGGAAGGTGTGAGTAAAAAACTTGTTACAGGTCGCGGCATGTAATTCTGGCGCTGAACAAAACGCGGAAGAAAAAAAGGAAAAGGGTAGATACGGTACGCTCATACTTGCATCAAACAAATACTAATCCCACGGCAGCGCGAACGGGACGGCGAGATCCGCGTCACTGCATTACCGACCCGAACGAAACAGCACGTTAAGTTTCAACGGCAGCGTAAACGAGACGGCGAGATCCGCGTCACTGAACTACCGACCAATCAGGCGACCAGTACTCGACGTCACTACCGAATAAGATTCAAAACAAACAACAATTTTTATGAAAAAATATATTTTATAGTACTTACGAATGAAAAGTGATGCCGTGGGTTTTATTTTTAGTTCTTGAGCAATTTCAGCACTTATTAAAAACACACTTAGGGATTGTTTTATCATATAAACACAAAATATTAGCAATATTTCTTTTTGGCGTTCACATGTACGTCGTTTGCATGTCAACTTGTGACTAAAGCGATTAGGGTCGTGGACCACAATTGGAGCGGATCACTTTTGTGAGGCTAGTGCCGTATCTACCCTTTTTGTTTTAATCTAAGCATGGGTACGACTGGAGAGCCAATCGGCGCAACGCACAGGTTCGGCCTCACATGGAGTACTGCTCTCATCTTTAGGCGGGGGCACCCCAGTACCAGCTTCTCCCTTTAGATCGCATCCAGCGCCGAGCGGCTCGAATCGTCGACGACCAGGACCTTTCCGATCAGCTTGATCCTTTGGCTTTGCGTAGGGATGTAGCTTTGCTCTGCATCTTCTATCGCATTTATCACGGGGAGTGTTCTGAGGAATTGTTCGGATTAATTCCAGCTGCTGCATTTCGCCATCGTACATCGCGACAACAATTTCATCCCCATCATCTTGATGCGTGGCTATCCACAACCGTGCGTTTTTGTCGAAAGTTTTTACCACGTACGACAAAACTGTGGAATATATTGTCGCCAGCAGTGTTTCCGTGCCAATACGACCCAAAAACCTTCAAAAAAAGAGCGTACTCCTTCTTAAAGGCCGGCATCGCATTTGTAATACTCCTGGTGTTGCAAGTGTCCATGGGCGACGGTGATCACTTACCATCAGGTGAGCCGTCTACTCGTATGCCCCCTATAACATAAAAAAACGCACTTCCACCCGAGCACCTCGTTACCCCCCAACAGTGGACAGAGGGCACATTGATAGATTGATAATAATCATCATCAGCCTATTACCTAATATCTCCACTGCTGGAGAACAGGCCTTCCCTATGGATGGAATAGGAAGATTGGGCCATGGCCCATCACGCGGGCCTAATGCGGATTGGTGGGTGCTTAAGACTGCAGATGCAGCCGGGACCAAAACTTAACGTGCCTTTCCAAGCACAAAGGTTTTTGAGATAACAAAATTTTTGGTCACCCATCCAATTTATGACCACTGCGAAAGTTGTTTAACTTCAACGATCGCAGCCGAACGTGCCATTGAGCTCTTCCTAGACTGATATAATGATGCAGACAAATGAATATCTTGAAGTGTTCACCATCATACTTGATGGTCTGACAAGATAGCAAGAAATTTATTGGATCGTATTAAAATATCGACTAAATTCTATAATGATTAGGAAAGGGCAATTATTGAAATACCACTCAACGTTTGAGAGCTACTCAACGTTAAGTAGATCCGAATGAAAAGCGTTTTTTCTTGAAAACTGTAGCCCTGGAATCGATATTTCTCTTTATATTTGGAAAATTTTCAATAAAATATGAAATAATGAAGCTTTCAACTATAGTAGGTTTTAAATAGACATTCAAGACGTGTAGGTAAATCATCATCATCATCAGCCTATTAATGTCCCCACTGCTGGAGCACAGGCCTTCCCTATGAATGAAATGAAATGAAATGAAATGAAATGTCATTTATTCAGTCTAGGCTGTTACAAGCACTTGTGAAGGTCAAGAAGCTACGCCATCGGTTCGCAAAACTACGGCGGGAGACCTTGTACTGAGAAGAACCGGCAAGAAACTCAGCAAGGGCTGCTTTTTTCTCCCTGTATTGATATATACAGAGTCGTCAAGTTGAAAAATGATTTCAGAGATACATCTGAAGTCACCTTCCATTACATTATTAAGGATATAGATATATAGTTACAATAAATTTTATATTTAGTATATAGGAAGCGGCATTAGATAGGTACCATATTACTGTTTCAAAAACTGACTCAAATAACAAATTACAAGAACCACTATGTCCATGCATTTCGATCATTTAGATAATCATTAACTTTATAATAGCCCTTATTCATAAGAGTATTCTTAATCTGAGATTTAAATTTGGTTAGTGGAAGCTCAATCAGATCTTGGGGAACTTTGTTAAACAATGCAATACTACATCCCAGAAATGAACCTCTTGATTTTTGGAGTCTGAAACATGGAACGGCAAGTTTGTTATTATATCTCGTGTTAAAGTTATGGGTTTGACTTTTTTTTGTAAATGCGTCATAGTTTTTTCTTACATATACTAAATTTTCATAAATGTATTGCGATGCCAGTGTTAAAATATTAATTTCTTTAAATTTTTCTCTAAGAGATTCTCTTGCCTTTAAATTATATATGGCGCGAACAGCTCTCTTTTGCAGTACGAAAATACTTTCTATATTAGCAGCTGAGCCCCACAACAAAAGGCCATATGACATAACGCTATGAAAGTAACCAAAGTAAACCAATCTTGCCGTTTCCACATCAGTTAGAAGTCTTATTTTTTTAACAGCAAAAGCCGCAGAGCTCAGTCTACTTGATAAGGCATCAATATGAGGATCCCATTGCAAATGCGAGTCTAAAGTAATACCCAGAAACTTTGTAGAATCCACTAACTCTACAGGCTGGTCATTTATTTTTAAACTAGTATTAACCTGCCTCACATTAGGTAAAGTAAACTTAACACATTTTGTTTTACTAGAGTTTAGTTTTAAATTATTTACCGTAAACCAGTGAAGGACTTCAGAGAGAGCACAATTTACTTCGTCATAACAATCATTTCCTCTCCTAGCTTTAAACACTAAAGAGGTGTCATCAGCAAATAGTACTGTCTCACACAAATCTCTTGTAAAGTGAGGAAGGTCATTAATATAAATAAGGAAAAGCAATGGGCCCAATATTGAACCCTGGGGCACGCCCATAGAAATGGGTGCTCCTGTAGACTCAGCTTGATTTATAACCACTTTCTGAATCCTAGCAGAAAGATAAGATAAATAATGGAATAGGGAGATTAGGCCATGACCCACCACGCGGGCCCACTGCGGATTGGCGGGTGCTAACGACTGCAGATGCAGCCGGGACCAGCTTAACGTGCCTTTCTAAGCACAGAGGTTTTTGAGATAACAAAATTTTTGGTCACCCATCCAATTTATGACCACTGCGAAAGTTACTTAACTTCAACGATCGCAGCCGAACGTGCCATTGAGCTCTTCCTAGACTGATAATGATGCAAACAAATAAATATGTTGAAAATTTTTGGTCACCCATCCAATGTATGACCACTGCGAAAGTTGCTTAACTTCAACGATCGTAGCCGAACGCGCTAACCACTTGCGCCATCGAGTAGGTAAATATTACTAATGAATAAAGTATTATCCCATCTTAGGCTTTCAAAGTCAACCTATAGTCTCTTTACGTCCGTCCGTCCATTCGCAGTTTTGGTCAAAACCTATTAGTACCAGAAAGGCAATAGATTAAGGCAATAAGAATAATCTGTTTTATATACATATTGGTGTCGATTCTGGCATGATTCTCTAAAACTAAACTTAAATTTGACAACAGTGTATCCTTGTCATTCTCTATATAGAATAAAAAGGACAGACTGATATTAAATTTAGATTTAAGTTTAGAGAATGCTGCCAGAATCGACACCACTATCTCATTGTACCATTTTTATGAAACAAAGAAATCTAATATTAAGTTGCAAACAAAGTGGTAAAATGAAATCTTGAAAAAAATCTAAGGCGCCATTCAACCCTATACATAAAGCGCGGATGTAAAAAAAATCTTTGTTCATCGACTTTATTGACATTAAGATTAAATCGTAGTAATAGTCAAATTCAAGATTTTTCACTACTTTAAATCGTGGATCAAATTTTTAAGATTTTTTTTTTACATACGTCCGACAAATGACTCCGCCCCACCTGATGTTAAGTGACGGTGAAGTCCAGACGTGAAGATAGCTGGTACAGCAGTTCTACCTGCCACACCAGCGATCCTCACCTTGCCGGCCTGCGTTTTGCATCTTCACACCTCTTTAAAAGGATCCCAGGTTGTAAAATAATGCGACAAAGATATGAGTCGACAAATTTCTTTGTATGCGTTGAAATTGTGGTCACAGTTAGACGGTGACATCGTAGGCCAGCGTACGGGGTCCTCTAAAGGAAAGGGGAAGGTGGAATTTGATATTAACGACCTCCGTGGCCGAGTGGTTTGTACGCCGGGTTTCCTGATGTCCCAGACTCGAGAGGTCCCGGATCGAATCCCGGTGGGGGCAGATGTTTGTGTGATGAATACGAGCATTTGTACTCTAGTCATGGATGTTTAATATGTATCTCTATATAAATATACTTGTATATGTACAATATATGTATATATTCTATGCGTGACTCTAGTATTCCATAACACAAGCCTTACAGTGCTTACTTTGGGGCTAGGCTTAAATATCTGCTAATATTGAAGTGACGACTTCTTTAGCGGCGTTGTACACTTTTTTGTAATGGGTAAAAATTGTTACACCCGCGTCTCGTGACCTAATCGAAAATTCGTAAGACGAAAACAATAAAATTGGAAAGGTTGTTGACTTTCAATATATTGAACGAAACATAGTAATATTTTATTTTATCGTATTATAATAACAAGTCTCTAATTAGGACATCGAGGTGGCAGCTTTAGAAAATGCATTTTTTACAATAGATGTCGCTAGGTGAGCTTAAATGTGTTTCATGCAAGTTGATTTTTCTGAGAGATAAACTTTTTAATGTGATATAAATTGTCATCTTTGTGTACGATAGCGCAATAAATAAATATTGTATTCTACCACATAAATGATAGTACTTTTATACTGATAATTAAAGCAATTCGTGCAAAATTATTCCCTAACCATTCCAAAATATCAAAAATGCGCAACGTTAATATTCAAGTTTTCACTTCTGCCGGCACTCCCGGAGTGTAACCCGTCGTTTCAATTAATATATTATTTTTCAGACTGTCAAATAGCCTTCTAATATATTTTATGGACATCCATGATTTTAGATGAAGATTCGTTGATATTATTATTCGTTAGTTGTGACGGGTACTATTATATCAGTGGTACCGCCTTATCTAGGCTGGGGCATCAAATATATTCGCCGTCGACCCCGACCGCCGCGACGGATTTGTATAGGTAATAAAACAGTGACTCCGGCTTAATTCGGGACGGAATAGCCGGCCCCACAGATTTAATTTGGCGTCTGATTCGATTTATAGGCGCGCGCGATGGTAATCTGGGCGCGGACGAACGAATAGCTGAGCTAATACGAATGGACGTTTTGCTTACCCGAATTAGAGGTCGATTATTGTAAAATTTCAGGTTAGAACAACACGCGATTACGGTAAAGCTATATACTGTTGTTTTTGATGTGAAACATCTATAGGCGCACGTAAAACCGATTTCTCGCGTGGCGACTCATGCACTGGGCCATGGCCCAATCTCTCTATTCCATCCAAAGGAAAAGCCTGTGCCCCAGCAGTGGGGACATTAATAAGCTGATGATGAGTAAAAAGTGAATGTCTGAATCATGATATAAAAACTTAAGTACATACAATGCAATCCAAACATATTTTGTATTCAGTAAACAAAGCTTTTTTAAAGCAAATATAACTAGAAAACATTCCACGCAGACCAGGCAGCAGACGGGACTCGAATCCGCACCCTTCGCAATCCGGGCGAATGCACTGACCAATTATGCTACCGCGGCCCTCACGGACCGCGATTCTTAAGCTGCAAGGCAGCGCCATTTCTTCGCATTGTAGGTAACCCACAATGTCAAATGAATTCTTTTACAAGTATTAAACATTTGAAAGAAGAAATAGCAATTATAGTTATAAATTTTATTTTTTTAAAGCATGTAACTGCTTGATGTTAAAAAGGGGTGCGGGTTCGAGTCCCTTCTGCTGCCTGGTCCGCGTGGATTTATTTCTAGTTATATTTTCTTTAGATTTAAACATCAAGCAGTTACATGCTTTAAAAAAAAATGGGTGCCGTGTACTTATGTAGGCGCGTGAGAAGTTATCCTTCTTTGGCATCGTTTAAAATTAGTTTTTAATTGCATGCAAATAATTAATTACAATAAATTAATAAAAAGTCTGGAAAAGGACACAGTCAATAAAGTTCAGTTTTAATTTGAAAAAATAAATAAATAATCAAAATATTCAATTAAAATTGCTACTGAATATAATTTATTAGAACATATGTGATTTGCACTTGTATGAAACTCAAACACGTATTCCGAATATACAAACTAGAAACATGTGGATAAATATTATAAATATGAATACCTATAACTGTTACTTTATTACAAAAAATAAAGATGTGGTTTTTGGTTCTACTACACCAATGGTCAAGAGATGGCGCTGTAGTCTCCTGAATCGCGCTTTGGTTCCGTTGTTCTAGATTAATAAATACTTTTGATATTATAAATTTGAATACCTATAACTGTTACTTTATTACAAAAAATAAAGATGTGGTTTTTGGTTCTACTACACCAATGGTCAAGAGATGGCGCTGTAGTCTCCTGAATCGCGCTTTGGTTCCGTTGTTCCAGATTAATAAATACTTTTGATAGGCCTTCACAATGCAGTCGTTAGCACCCACTAAATAGAGATTCTATTTCTATTTTGTTGGTAGATTTTCTTAATGTGCGGTAAACACAAAAGTAACGCATGAAGTTGTTCATGCTGTTAAAATTTTGTGTTACAGTGATGCGCGCGCATCTTAAAATTTCACTCTCATCATTTTTTTATAACGCGCCTAAAGAAGTATAACTTCAATAAAAATTATAACAAACCTCTTTTCTCACACACAACAGTAGTTATAAAGCTGTTTAATAGCAGGTAAACGGGCGCATCTATTGTACTGCCGGCAGACTGTCCCCCAGGACTCTGGGACAGTGCGGGAACATACAAAAGCACCAATTGTAAGAGTATGGGCGAACAAAAGCGACGCGACCCCTGCCGATTGTGACGTAGAATGGTTCGGTTTCACAGTAACTAGGTAGATAGATAGTTGATGTTATTTTTTCCTACGATTATTATATTTCCTTGAGAAGGAAAAGGATAAGCCATTTTCGCTATGAATTTCCACAATGGCGAAGTATAATATTGAGTGAGGTTTACTTGCGTCATTTCGTGGAGTACGTTTAAGTTCCCTTTTGTTATTGAATCCAATATTGTTGTACAACATCCGTATTTGTTTTCTTTAGATTTAAACATCTAGCAGTTAAATGCTTAAAAAATAAATAAAATCATAACTATAATTGCTATTTCTTCTTTCAAATGTTTAATACTTGAAAAAGTATTCATTTGACATTGTGGGTTACCTACAATGCGAAGAGATGGCGCTGCCTTGCAGCTTAAGGCTAGGAAAATTTCGACGCGGCTAATAGGGCCGTGGTAGCGTAGTGGTCAGTGCATTCGCCCGGATAGCGAAGGATGCGGGTTCGAGTCCCGTCCGCTGCCTGGTCCGCGTGGATTTTTTTCTAATAAACTTTTCTTTAGATTTAAACATCTAGCAGTTACATGCTTAAAAAATAAATAAAATCATATCCGTATTTGTGTTAAATTACATCTTGCGACTGGACCTATTTCCGCGGATTTTTTTGTCCACCAAAATATATCGCTTACACGACGTAGCCACGGTAATAATATGACGTAGCATACACGACGGATTTAATGTAACATTGTGTTTGAGGCCGTGAAAAGAACTCGGCTGATATGTTTTTCCGATTCAGCGACGATTACGAATGCTATTAATACCTATTATTGAGCACTAATTACTATCGGAAAAAGAGGTGACGCGCGATTCATATCTGTTGTTTTGTTATAAAAAACCTTTAATATTACGTTTGTAGGATCAGAAATCCTATGATTCAATAAAATGAACTTTTCCGTATTTTAAAATACACTTCTGGACACATCTATTGGCCTACCTTAGAGTTTAGGTTTCGATGGCCCCTACCGGAATATGATTGCTAGATTGAACAAAAACTGTTGATGCAGTTTTAAACCTGATACATTTTACCATCTTTTTCGATCGTATTGTTTTAAATTTGAATTCAGAATACCATACGACATGGAGCTACGCCTAACAAGTCGGATATGCGCCTTGTTAAAGGCAATTGATTTTTGAATAAAAAACATGTTTTATCAAATAAAGGTTTAATTAATAACGCGTGTTGCCTCCATGGATATCTACCACAGCTCTCATACGATTAGGCATAGAGTTTATCAACCGCTCTATGAAAATTTGAGGGATCATCTCCCATTCCTCTTCTATGGCAGTTTTCAACTCCTGCATCGTCTGGGCAACTGGCTGACGAGCCCTAACACGTCTTTTTAGCTCGTCCCACATGTGCTCAATGGGGTTCATGTCTGGGCTTCTGGCTGGCCAGTCCCTAACTGTGACGTTCACATCCCGAAGATATTCCCTGACGATGCCGGCCGCATGGGCTCTTGCATTACCATGCATAAAAAGGAAATTTGGGCCCACATAGTCCGCGTATGGTATCATGTGAGGTTCTAAGCACTCACGAATGTACCTTTCAGCATTTAATGTTGGCAGCCGTGGTCCTGTAACAACCTCAAGTTGAGTTTTGCCGCTCGCGGATATACCGCCCCAGACAGTCCATGAGCCACCGCCATATGCAACCCTCTCTTCAAAACAGCATTGTGCGAAACGCTCTCCCTTACGTTGGTAGACCTTCTTCCTTCCATCATTGCCATGTAACACAATTTTAGACTCATCAGAAAAGAGTACACGGCTCCAATCTTGCTGTGTCCAATTTAAATGACTGCGTGCGAAATGAAGGCGCGCTGTTCGGTGGGCTCGCGTTAGTTTGGGCCCATTACCTGGCTTGAGTGGTACCATATCGCGTTCTTTTAACCTTCTCCGAACAGTTCGAGCGCTCACAGATACTCCGTGGAAGTCGCGAATTTGTTTTTGTATCAATGAGGGTAAGGTGACGATTTCTCAAGCTGGTCGTCACGATGAATCGATCCTGCCTTTCAGTTGTGACCCGAGATCGTGGCCTTCCTTGGCGACCAACAAAGCCGCCAGTCTCTAGGTACCTCCGATAAACATTTCGGACCGCAGATCGACTTAAATTAAGTTGAGCACTCACGTTTCTTTGGCTATGTCCGGCCTGAATAAGTGCCACAGCTTGGGCGACGACTTCAGATGAAGTATCCATAGATTATTGATAGAACCTCACCTTAATGTTAAGAATAAGTAATGTTTGTTGCAAAACCAAAGATATCAATCACTTTTTCAAGAATTAAATCCAAGTAAACCAATAAAACCAAGTTTTCTTAGTATTCGATTGTTTGATATCAACACAGGCTCCAAATTGTCTTTCTTTAAATTCTGTGTTCGAAATTCAAAAAAAGACTATTGAATGAAATTGTGAATGTGCCAGGTTCAAAACTGCATAAAAACTTTTTGCTTGACCTAATATAAAATTTTAGCCAGGACCAAACGAAACTGAAAATACAAGGTGGGCCAATAGATGTGTCCAGAAGTGTATCTTACTCATTACCAGTACCCTTAGTACGAGTTTGAGCTCACGAAAACTATCATAGTTTTCGTAATTGTAAATTATGTTTCTATGTTCATTTTGGTGAAAAGTAACCAAATATACATAAAATTTAATAAGAAACAAATGATTTAATGATAGAATTTAAACACTGTTTATTTGTATTGAAACGAAAGCAATAACATCAGTACTCTTAATACGGTGCGAGCTCACGAAAACTATCATAGTTTTCGTAATTGTAAAACTCGTACTAAGGGTACAGCTTATTAATGACTCACTGCATGGGCAAAGGCCTTCCCTATTGATGGAATAGGGAGATCAGTAGGCTCAGTGCGGATTGGTGGGTGCTAACGACTGCAGATGCAGTTGGGACCAACGGCTTAACGTGCCGTCTGAAGCACGGAGGAGCGCGAGATAATAACCCACGACAACAGCTAACTAGAGCCGAGGTCTGAGTCTCAGAGACGAACTCTAGTTGAGCCGACCCCCTCAGGTTCGAGGCTCCAGACGGAGAGGAGACTCCCCCCGTGGGGAGATGCCATCCGACTGGAATACCTTTAGAGGCACTCGCCAATTCTCGGCTTGAGGTCCCCTTAGAATCTCGCCGTCCCCAAACCCGGTGACGCTGTAAAGGTCATCTGCGACCAACAGCATACACACAATAAAAATTTTTGGTAAAATAAGTTTTTGGTCCCCCATCCAACGATCTACCATTGCGAATGTTGCTTAATTTTCACGATCGCAGGCTCCTGCACCGAGCTCCTCAATTGTTGTAAAATTGACAATTGTATGCCATAGTTACATGTATGTGCTCATGCGACTAAGTTTGTATGATGCTAAATTTATTTATTCCGAAGCCAGGTTTTAAATGACGTAGGCATGAAACATTCTATATTAAATATTCACGGCTTTGTTCGCGTCTTAATAATTGGAACGAGTGATCTAAAATTTATTATTTATGATATTCTAATGGGCCCATTTTACGAATAATTCTCTCACTAATTATACTGTGTTTGTTTCGTGACAAAACTACACAGTATTTGGTTGCTTTGATCGCGACGTAGCTGGAACACGATTTTTCGTATTCAAGTTCCGACACGAATCAAAAAGGAAATTCCGCTATAGATACTTCATTTCTGTTTATTATAATTAACTAGCGGCCTGCCCCCGCTTCGCTTCGGTGTAGAGCTGAAGTGTAGACTACAGTTTTTGTTCTCATGCTTGTAATATACACAATGACATTCATCTATGATTCTTCTTATACCTGCCTGCAAAGTCTCAGCCCGATCGGTTTAAAATTGTCAAAGTTTCATACAAACTTTCATTCCCTATTTTATCCCCTTGGGGGTAGAATTGATCAAAATCCTTTCTTAGCGGATGCCTACGTCATTACATCTACCTGCATGCCAAATTTCAGCCCGATCGGTTTAAAATTGACAAAGTTTCATACAAACTTTCATTCCCTATTTTATCCCCTTGGGGGTAGAATTGATGAAAATTCTTTCTTAGCAGATGCCTACGCCATAACATCTATCTGCATGCCAAATTTCAGCCCGATCCGTCTAGTGGTTTGGGCTGTGCGTTGATAGATCACTATGTCAGTCAGTTACCTTTGAGTTTTATATATATATAGATTACGAAGGAAAAACTTTTGAACTTATCCCTTTTTCCGACATTTTGAAGGAGTGTGAAATTTTGTATGATAAATCCTTGTGTGGAGAAGGAGTGCAGAAATCTAATACTGTACAATAAATAAATATTTCCAACACTCACACCAATTAGCCTAACTCCAAAGTAAGCACTGTAGGCTTGTGTTATGGGATACTAGGATAACGGATACTGGTGTGGCGCGTGTAAATAGCCCACACCTGGGGTGGATTACACAAAAATGATAAATTATGTGGTTCAATACCAGGAAAAAGGAAGCGCCCACTTACCTATCTAATTTTAGAGCTCGATCCAAATATTGTATTGATTACCTTTTAATTATATTGCATGTAATGAAAATAAAATAAAATAAATGGATAATCACACGCCAGATTGAGGTAGAATAGATGAACTGTGTTATATTATATTTAAGAACTTATTGTACTTGTAACCTTTACCGAGCCCAAGTTCGCTCCTGCTTGGAGTACTGTTGTCACCTTTGGGAGGAATCTGCTCGGTACCAGCTGGATGCAATGGACTCGGTGGAACACCGTGCGAAGAGACTCATAGGCAATGACGCTCTCGTTGAGGCTAATCTTCAGAGCCTTGACCACCGAAGACGTGTAGCTTGCCTTTCGGTGTTTTATCGGTTACATTTCGGAGAGTGTGCGGTGGTATTACATAATTTGATTCCCCCTTCCCCTCTCCACCACCGGACGACCAGGCGCGCGAAGGCTTCCACCCTTATGTTGTCGAAGTTCCTCCCATTCGCACGAAGCGATTTGCTTCGGCCTTCATTATATGAACGGCTAGGGAGTGGAACTCCTTGCCGAGGTCTGTTTTCCCGGACCAATGTAACCTGGACATCTTCAAGGCCAGAGTGAACAGGCATCTTCTAGGCAGGCGTGTACCATCCTAGGCCTCATCATCGCTTTCCATCAGGTGAGATTGTGGTCAAACGCATTGCCTATTTAGCATAAAAAAAAAAAAAAAAAAAAACTCTATTTTTGGTGATTTAATAAAATTCAATTCAATTCAATACCTCCAGGACGATGGGTTGCGTGGTCTCCGACGGGCGTAAGTTGAGGCGGCTGGACCCTGATTTGCCGTCATCCCAGAAGGCGCATGTCACAATTATATTTAATACATTCTAAAGAATATTTTAATAATTTCATAGCGACCGAGAGAAAAGTATTGACATACATTTTGACAGTTTCTGAAGGAAGTGAGTAAGTCACTTTTTTACACGAAAGGCACCATAAACAATGTTTATTCCGGTAACCAGCCAGTGCCCTCAGCCTCGGCGACATCAATCCCACAGATAAGTGAGCGCGAGAAGTTTTCCTGGTATATCGCCACACATAACAGAATAGAAACATAATTTTACCATCTAAAGAAAATATAACTAGAAAAAATTTTTTCACGCGGACCAGGTAGCAGACGGGACTCGAACCCGCACCCTTCGCAATCCGGGCGAATGCACTGACCAATTATGCTACCGCGGCCCTCACGGACCGCGTCGAAATTCTTTCTAGCTATTCTTAAGCTGCAAGGCAGCGCCATCTCTTCGCATTATAGGTAAACCCACAATGTCAAATGAATACTTTTACAAGTATTAAACATTTGAAAGAAGAAATAGCAATTATAGTTATAATTTTTATTATTTTTAAAGCATGTAACTGCTGGTGCGGGTTCGAGTCCCGTCTGCTGCCTGGTCCGCGTGAAATTTTTTCTAGTTATATTTTCTTTAGATTTAAACATCAAGCAGTTACATGCTTTAAAAATAATAAAAATTATAACTATAATTTTACCAATTAAACTAAAACCATCCTTATGGCGCTCAACCAGATACAATACATATACTGATAGATATATAAGTATATATATATACAAAACCAGACACGGACGTATAATTGTTTTAAACTTTCATGGTCACTAACATTATAGCTATTAACGGGAATGTTACCATGTACGTTGTTTTTTATGAATCTCCGATATTTCGGCACTGTTGCAAGCGCCATGATCACCGAGTAACAACGGAGTTGCAACAGTGCCGAAATATCAGAGACTCATAAAAAACAAGGTACCTGGTAACAATCCCGTTAATAGCTATTATAGACGTTTAATATAAAACATCCATGACTGGAGTGCAAATTCTCGTTTTAATCTCACAAAAATCTGTCCTAACCAGGATTCAAACCCGGGATCTCTCGAGTAGGAAACCCTCTGAAATCCGGCATACAAACGTCGTCAAGTCAATGAAAGGTCAACTTTTATCCAATAGGCGACCACTTATAAATTGTAAACATGGTCTGTATTTTCACCGCACAGATTCTACACAAAATGTCATTTCTGCCACGCTCATATTGATGATTCTTTTACAGATCATTGCACGCAGTTTCAAGCAGAAATTATTTGCACGCGTTTTTAAATTCAATAGCGATAAGGGCTCTTGTTAACGATCGGTTTTCTGCCAGGTCTTAGGCGCGGTTTGTACCCGGGCCGTGCCAGCTAAGCCGGTCTAGTACCTATTGGAACTTCATAATTGGACCTTCCCTCCAAAAAAGTACCCATTCGACCTACTATCAAAAACATGGTGCCTCTCCCAAAGACCCTCCAAGATGGACTTATCTACAAATAGGAGCAATTAGTGTCGCCGATCACAACCACAAAACGCCGCCACCGGCATATTTCTTGTAGTTTTCATACATTTAATATGGACTCGCCACACACGGTACGCCGGTGGCCGCCACACGCTACAAATCGTCGTTGCTCGCTTCTTGTGGCCCGCACCGGCCACTTAATGCGCCAAACGCCGCCACACGTCACTCGCGCGATTCCCCACCCCTCTCTCCCTGTCGCGCGCTTCAGCCACTTTAGTAGCCGCTTCTAGCTTCTCGTGGCGGCGTTTGTGGCTGTGGCGACACTTAGAAACTTGTTGAAGAGGACAGTTTGTGCGTTTATACTGGCCCCAAACCGTCGTTAGCGCGGGTGTAGTTAACAAACCCCCATAGTCTTTAGATGACGACCGGAAGAAGACACGATGTAATACCATGCGTACAGGTACGTACGTACGTACGGCACGTAACTCTAGCGCTGAACAAAACGCGGAACAAACTGCGCATGGGTACGACTTACGGTTGCCAGATTGGCTGGACTTGGCTGGATTGTCCAGCTATTTCACACGTTGTCCAGTGTCTCGGTTTTAGGCAAAATGTCCAGCTAAAATGAAGCTGAAAATTAAAAACCACCAGTATTAGTGGTTTTTCCACCGAGTTGGCAACACTGGCTCCGCTGCGGCCTCTCGCTATCTATGCCCGGGATTGAATTCAATAATTCGATTGAACTTTGACGAAAATTGTACTAAATTTAAATCTTTTCTAAATACAGATAAAGGTTTTAAAATGATAAATGCGGCTGAAGGAAATGCTAAATATTTGTGGCAGAAAAAGCGATTTCATATTAATTTTGATTGATTAAGGTTCCTCTGTTTTGTAGTAGTAAAAAAAAATATGATAATGCTGATTAATGTATGTGGCAAAAAGTTATTTCATATTAATTTTGTTTAATTAAGGTTCCTCTGTTTTGTAATAATAAGAATTTTTTATAGTCATGCTGTTTTTTTTTTGTCCAGCCAAAAATCCTAATGTCCAGATATTTTATAATATTGTCCAGAAATTTTGATTTCTCAATCTGGTAACCCTGGTACGACTGGAGAGCCAATCGGCGCAACGCCCGCCCACCCGCGCACCTCGTTTTCCCCCAAGACATCTTGATTTTTAATTCTGCGCAATAACGGCGCTTTTTTAATTCAGCGCTAGTTTCGTGCCGCGACTTATAAAGCCGACGGAAAATCGTCTCATTACCAAGCACCCACATATTTTTAGGATGGATGAGACTTCCTTCTGGCTACTTATTTCGTGATATAAAATATTGTCACAAACGCTCTAAAACCAAAACCGTGAAAATACTGAAGACAATTCTTACCAAAACACCGTGGGTCGCGATGTGAATGGTCGCGGTAAAGATCGAGTGGTGCGGTTCATTCTAATATGAGCCTTATGCAGTACGGCATAAGGAGGAAAGAGCAACGACATTTGCACTTGTTTACAACTGATTATCAACACGTTTTAAATTTTTGATGTCATCTTTCAAATTGACGACACTGTATAAAACAAAACAGGGAGAAAAAAATAGCTCTTGCTGAGTTTCTTGCCGGTTCTTCTCAGTACAAGGTCTCCTGCCGTAGATTTACGAACCGATGGCGTAACAAGACAAGAGCTTGTAACAGCCTAGACTGAATAAATGAGTTTGAGATGCGCTTAGCCTACGTATAAGTGGGTACTACGCACTCGCGGGTGCTAGTTAACTCTCAATTAAACTGGGCTTCTCTAGATTGCGTCGATTGGCGTATACAAGAGCGTCCGGGGCCACGCATTGTACAGTTTAATTTCAAAGCGATAGCATTGGAGTTTCAACAGCGATTTCGGAACGAATACAAAGGCGATCAAAGTGCAAGTAAAGTGTCCAAGTGCGATTATTTTAAGACCTGTACTTAGTGTACAGTGAGTGTAGAACTGTGTGCACTGTCAAGCGTGAACTGGCATATAATTTCGAACCCCATCCCGACACGTATTAATCTTTATATATATAATTCTTCTGTGAGTGTGTATGTCACTGAACTTCTCTTAAACGACTGGACCGATTTTGATGAAATTTTTTGTGTGTGTCCAAGGGGATCTGAGAATGGTTTAGATTCACAATTTTGTCCGCTGGACAACCCCTATTTTTTTAGGGCGGTACGAAGTTGTCTGGGTCAGCTAGTCTAATATATAAAATTCTCGTGTCGCGGTGTTTGTGGTTAATCTCCCCCGAAACGGCTGGACCGATTTTCGTGAAATTTTATATGCATATTCAGTAGGTCTGAGAATCGGATGTAATCTATTTTTCATCCCCCTAAATGTTAAGGGTAACCCACCCCTAATTTTTTTTTCAATTTTAGATATATTTTTTTTTTTTTTTTTATGATACATCATACAAAAATACACTATACACTACCCCTATTTTTTTATGGCGGTACGAAGTTCGCTGGCTCAGCTAGTATTATATAAGATGACTCACCCATAGCGAACAGGATGATGAGGGCAGACACGATCCAGGAGCACATGGTGACGTCACGGACACTCACATCGCTCGCTCCTACATCTACCCGCCTCCCGAATAAACTGAAACAAACATTTAAATATATTTATGGTATTAGTCTTACCATAGTCACAAGTTTGTAAATACCAATCTGCGCGAATGTCACACAATTTTTTCTAGATGTTTGCGAGAAAACGGTACGTATAGCTCATTTATTTAATGAAGCAAACTGTTTTTTAATAAGAATATGGTGCGCATTTCCAAATGGCGCCACGTGCGGGTGGTGAAAATTAGAGCTACATCACGTATTAAAAGTAATAGTTAGCAAGTGTGAAATGCTATTATCAGATGTGTAATGATTTGAAGTTCACTTTAATAATATAATTTTAAAATAAAATACACCAATTAGCCTAGCCCCAAAGTAAGCACTGTAAGGCTTGTGTTATGGGATGCTAGGATAACGGATAGAATACACATACTGTACATATATAATAGTATATTTATATATAAATACATATTAAACATCCATGACTGGAGTTCAAATGCTCGTTGAATACGAGCAAACATCTGCCCCCACCGGGATTCGAACCCTCTCGAGTCGGCGACACCATGAAACTCGGTGCACGAACCACTCTACCACGGAGTTCGTCAAATCTTTAATCAGTTCTTTTAATCGTCTTTACGTCCGATATAGCGCTGGTGTTCAAATTTTACATTTGACAATGGTATTTTGCACTCTCAAAATATTCGAATGTTCATTCTAAGTATCGCAGGACACGGGCCACACGCCACAGCCACAAACGCCGCCACGAGAACCTAGAGGTGGCTACTAAAGTGGCTGAAGCGCGCGACAGCGGCCGACTAAGGTGAGGGAGACAGTAGTGGAGAATCGCGCGAGTGACGTGTGGCGGCGTTTTGTATCGGCGCATTAAGTGGCCGGTGCACGCCACAAGAAGCGAGCAACGACGATTTGTATGTGTGGCGGCCACCGGCGTACCGTGTATAGGGAGTCCATATAAAATGTATAAAAATTATAAGAAATATGCCGGTAGCGGCGTTTTGTGCTTGTGGTCGGTGGCCCGTGTGCGGCGACACTAAGGGTATAGTTGCGTAAAAAATAACGGCACATAAAGGCTTTTAAACACATCTCCGCCGAGAGTTTAGAGAGGGTAGCAAAAAAAATTGTGTGTGTCAGCTCCGACGCACGACCGGAGTTTACACTCTAAAAACGATTGTCTTTGAACAGACACAAAACAAAATCAAATCCGAAGAAGTCGGTTACAAGTAGAGATACCTCAGGAATCGTCCCATGATTTCGACTATCATAGGTTCCATGTCACACATTTTATCATCTAACATCAGCGATATTCGTCATATATTTTATTATGTGTTTCTGGAAACACACAATTTCAAAACTATCACACACTAGTCATCATTTTGTAAATATGTATTATAATTCCATCTGTACTGAAAATCACTATTCCAGAGTGCTGGACACTTACCGGCATTTCTCTATATTCTGTTATTTATTTGTTTTCATTAATTTTGCTCCGATTTTATCTATTTTTAGTTTATTTATTTTATTGACATTTGTGTCAACTTAATGTTTTTTATCCGTTGCCATGGCTAAAAGTGAAAGGTGCGCAGATGAGGTTGCGCACAAAAACGTAACGAGGTCATTAATGTCATTCATCGATAGATTTTACTCCTCACATTTTTCTCATACCGGGCCCCTTATATATGCAAATCGATTCTTATGGAGTAAACTCCAAAAATTATAAACAAACAGAGCACCTCGCAAATAATAATGAAGTCGCGCGAACAAAAAGTGGCACAAAACACCCCCGAACCTTATTACTTCACCGTCTGTCTCCCGCGTCCTTAAAGCGAAAGTTTACGCATTCGTTTATTTAAAACGCAACAAAATAACGTTTCTTATTACTGTACCACCGCGTTTGTATCACGTATTTCTGCCGCAACTTTTTAAGGGTGCTTTATGACATGAATTATGTATGGCGCACCTCCAGCGTCGCGGCCCAAGTGTTACGACATCGCAAACAACTTAGAAATTTTCGGTTTGTTGTTGGAAGATATTTTTTTTAATGTATGCATTGGAATTAATTTATACTGTGTTATCTTAATCGTTAAGGTGGATTTTTGACGTGACAACGTCTTAAATTAGGTTGCGGCTGGAAGTCACTTATGAAAAAGTGTAACGCTCGGTAACGTTACGATGAGTTTAAGTTTACATGTACAATGTTTTAGTAAACAAAATATATTTCTATAGTTAAAATTTGTGCAATTCTTATTTTCATTCAATTCCTTGTTCCTATTGTGCAATTTAATTATATTCATATCAATAAATATTCTACCGAGAAAAAGACGTTGTCACGTAAAATCTTCGCCCGTAAAACCGACTTTACAGGCAACCATTTTTTTAATTATTATTTCACAGATACACAACAACACCAAAAGGTAGTGTTATTTTAGCGTGACCTTCTTTTATAATTACCACAAAAACTAAAAAAGATGGTTCATGATGTGTTTTGAAAGTTGTAACGAAAACGTTAGTAGAAAAAAATTGTGGACGATTCAGAACAGCTTTCAATAAGTCAATTCGAATAAAGTATAATTTCATTTCATTTCATTTTAGTGGTACGAGTAACGAGCGGAATAAAAGACTTCGTTGGGGAGCAGACCGATATGTCTGCCAATAACATCTTACCCGCAATTACTTCAGATACTTCGTAACCATGGTACTGGCAACTATGCCGAAATATCGAGCAACTCGCCAAAATCAAGGTAAAATGACAGCAGTTCAAGAAAACGACTGAGTTACGCTACTGCTCTAGTATGTATTGTGCTATCTACCAATTGGTAAGCGGTCGTTCCAAAATATCAAAAATGCACGTTACTATTCAAGTTTTCACTTCTGCCGGCACTCCCGGAGTGCAACCCGTTTTTCTTCAGACTTTCGATATCACGTTTAATAATGTTTGAATGAACTGCGTTCCTTAAATGGTTATGCAAATTAACGCCCCACGAGGAATTTTTATTCACAACTTATTTCTTTAAAGACACGCTTCGGTGTAGAGCTGAAGTGTAGACTACAGTTTTTGTTCTCAGGCTTGTATTATACACAGGACATTCATCTATGATTCTTCTTCTACCTCCATGCAAAGTCCCAGCCCGATCGGTTTAAAATTGACAAAGTTTCATACAAACTTTCATTCTCTATTTTATCCCCTTGGGGGTAGAATTGATCAAAATCCTTTCTTAGCGGATGCCTACGTCATAACATCTACCTGCATGCTAAATTTCAGCCCGATCCGTCCAGTGGTTTAGGCTGTGCGTTGATAGATCACTATGTCAGTCAGTCACCTTTAAGTTTTATATATACATATAGATAATAGGTCTTTACTTTTAAAGTCCATTATTTTCTATTTTTGTTAGGAATTATAAGGCCCAAAGATTTTTATTCAAAAAAAATATGCAATTCTTCTTTGAAAATAGTCATTTGTTTAATGGTTAGTGTTCTGTTTTCAGCGCAATTATACGGTTTTCTTCATCATGGATATGTTAAAAAATCGAATGATGACGGAGTATGAGTGCCGTCGTGGCAGCAAAGCGACAGAAGCGGCACGTGACATCAACGACGTCAAAACAATATCGATCCATTTGCGTCTAACTGACAAGGTAAAAAGCTTGATCTTGAAGCTTGAGCTTGAATGTGTTAGAATAGATAACAAAATATGAAACTAGCGCCATCTAGCGAACTGTCTTGTAGGGTATACAGTGGAGCCTCGGTAATCCGGCCCCTGACTAATACGGCACCCCCTATAAACAGACATCGTCTATTACATACAAGTATTCGCTAATTCACGATTGAATAAGTTACATCTTGTACGCACCATCACTATTTATTATTATTACTTTTATAGTAAAACGTAATCTTTCTATTGTGTTGTTTAATTTGTTAAATTTGACATACATAACGAAGTATGATTTGTAATCTTGTATATCTATGCCAAAAATCGTAATCGTATTAATCGTTGCGCACAGGCATGGATCGGCAGTAGAAATACTATAAAATTTGCAATTCATTTAATTATTAGTTTTTTATATTAGTTTTCTTTCTTTTGTTTTTTGTTTAGCTCTTCCAGTCTGTAGGTAGTCTGTCCTACCACAGATAAGTCATTCCTTTTTTATTGTTTCTTTTAAATTTTTTGTACTTTTTCTGTAAAGCTAAGGATTTTAAAAACATTCAGCCTAGTTTGTTATTATCTTTTTTTTTTCTTCTTCTTTTTAAAGTGTACATTGGTATGGTTGTATTATAATGTCTCATCTGCGTCATCAACCTTAGGCCTTGCCAGAATCACCAGCGCTGCAGCAGCCCTGGTGTTGCTGGCTGGTTGCTGGGTCTTAGGCAGTACTCTATAATCCTACAAATTCGATAGTTCGACACTGTCCTGCAAAATGTTTGTCGGACTACCGGGGATCCACTGTATATAAATAAAGTTTTACTAGTCTGTGAACGCTAGTCTTTGTAGTTTTATTAGAATGGGTGCCTCACGAATTGAATGATCGCCAGCGCGAATTAAACGTAGAGTCAATCCTTGCACTGACACCGAACAGGCATACAAACGAAGGCATATTGACCCGCAACGAAAACTGGATTCTGTTCGACCATCGAAAGCGCTCAGCAAAATGTTCCGATCCTGGTCATGGTGACCTCTAAAACCCAGAAAACTGACCCTAAAAAGCGATGGTCACTGTTCAGTGGTGTACTTCCAATGTCATTCAATATAACTTTTTACAAAACGGTACAAGCATTACTGCACACGTGTAGTGTGAAGAACTGAACAAATAATGGAGAAGCTCACACATCTCCACCAGCTACACACGACACACTATACCAGGTACAGTACGTACGTTCCCTCCCAGGAACGGCGGCCCTCCTCATGTGGTTCTGTCCGCAAGGCGAGGGTGGCGGAGGGCTTTAGTTCTCCGCAGCGGACGGGGGGCGGTATGGTGGGCAGTAGGCCGCATACCTAGCCCCCACGCGCGGGCCTACCCGCGCATGTCTGCGGGGTCCCCGAAATACCGCGGAAGATCTCTGCCGTGGAGCCCCGGCAAGGCCGGGAAACTGCCGGGTGCGGCGGTGCGGAGATATCCCCATTAGCGGGGATCCCGCGGCACCGCATCAGGCGGTAGTGAAGGTATTCGCAGGACTTTTTTAGCGGATATTATACCGGAAAGCGCCCGTAAGAGCTGCGGGGTCCCAGGTGGGCATCCACTATGGGGGTTCGTAAGACTTGCGGGAGTCCGTTGTGAGGTCCGTTCGGCGGTGTGCCCCTTAGAGGCGCCGTCGTCTGTAAAAAGATTTTTTACCTGCGTAATAAAAAAAAAAAGGTACAGTACGTACGTACCTGGGCGTTTTTCCTCGTCCCCCACGACAACGGCTAACTAGAGCCGAGGTCCGAGTCTCAGAGACGCCCTCTAGTTGAGCCGACCCCCTCAGGTTCGAGTGGTCTGGAGGCTCCAGACGGAGAGGAGATTCCCCCGTGGAGAGACGCCATCCGACTGGAATACCTCCAGAGGCACTCGCCAATTCTCGGCTTAAGGTCCACTTAGGATCTCGCCGTCCCAAACCCGGTGACGCTGTAACGGTCATCTGCGACCAACAGCATACACACTCAAAACAAAAAACCCCACCAGCTTTGGTCAATTGTTCGGGTCCGCTGCTCCTGCACGACGACGCGCGACCTCATACTGCAGACGGTCTCCAAGTTACAAGAGCTGGGGTTGGAAGTTCTTCGTCATCCACCGGACTCACCAAATCTAGCACTTACAGACTTCTACTTTTTCCAGAATTAGGATAACTTGTTAGCGGGGGAAAATCAATAACCGAGAGGGCAGTTCAAAATTCATCTGAAAAATCGGTTGCCTCTCGTCCAGCAGCCTTTTCGAAAAAGGGCATCAGTAAGCTACCATTACGTTGTCAAAAATGCATTGATTACATGGGTAATTATTTTTATTAATATTTTTTTTAAATATATTAAAAGGGCTAAAATTCATAAAATACTTAATTTTTTAAAAGCTAAAGGAATTATTTACTTTTCTGAGTATTATCTCGGTGCTAGCGGTTTACACCTCGATAATACTGCTAATGCTATGGGGATTGTATTTCATCATCATCATCAGCCTTTTAATGTTCCCACTGCTGGGGCACAGGCCTTCCCTATGGATGGAATAGGGAGACACCACGCGGGCCCAGTGCGGATTGGCGAGTGCTAACGATTGCAGATGCAGCTGGGACCAACGGCTAAGCGCGCCTTCCGAAGCACTGAGGAACTCGAGATAGCAGATTTTTGGTTACCCATCCAATGACCGACCACTGCGAAAGTTGCTTAAATTCAACGATCGCAGCCGAACGCTCTAACCACTTGCTCCATCGAGGTCCTCGGATTGTGTTTAGTTCTTGTTATTTGTTTAATGAATTGAAGTTATTTATTATATGGGTGATGTATTTAGTATACGCGTTTATGTATGATTCTTTAATTAGAATTTGCAGTAGGTTAAATTGGTCCTGTAGGTTGCAGGTGGAAATGTTATATTCGGCGCGGGCTGCGACGAAACCTGGGCAGTTTCCGACAAGATGATCCAAGCTTTGGTTACTGGAGTTATAACAAGGGTAGAAGTCTTCTTGAGTATTACATGGAAGACCGAACATTAGAAATCGTACCCATATGTTCAGAAATCTTTAGCTCAAGTTATAGTGACGATTTGCAGCATCGCATTTGACTGAATCCGAGTGGAAATAATAATGTTGTCTAAATAGGTACATTTCTATCCCTTTAAAAAGCTTTTTCAGATAAAAAAAGAAATGATGTGGTGTCGTGGGACACCAGGTAGGAACGAAGTTCCTTCGGCTAATGTAGAATCGACACAAATTGCAAACTCGCTTGTGTATGCGACTGTCGCGCCTGCGCACGTCTCATTTAACGGTTTTATTCCACGCAATTTTTGTCCACGGATTTTTCTTACGGTTTTACTATCACATTTTTTTCAGTTCGGTCGCACAGCTAAATCCCTATCCCCTCCAAGCCTGCCGTAAGGAACTTCGTTCCAAAAATATAATTACAAAACATAAATAGCTTTCTCCAACAAACAAAACACTGAAATCGTACAAGAGGAAAACGAAAACAGATACTAATATACAAAATGAACTTCATAGTCCCAAGTTTGCTTTTCTTAAAACGAGAGCGTTTTATAACACCGCGAACCGCCGGTTAGGGATCAGCATTGAACAATTATAATCTTCCCGAGTCGAAGAACCCTCGGGTTCTAAATCTTTATGACGAGTTTTTAAAGTGGCGCCGCCGAGTTGACGAATGGCGGACACTCGGGCATTGGGCGACGCCATCTTGCTTGTTTTACGAGTTTGTCCATTTTACCACATGAGTAAAGAAGACACAGAGGCGAAAGCTTCAAGCAATGTGCGAGTACGGGTGAGCACTAGCGACTTAGAACAAGATCTAACTAATAATAAATCTAATTTTATTAGATTAATATCTTCTCTTATTTTGTATGTTAGGTGATTGTCTTGTGGCTCCGTCTGTTGATGTCCAAATTAGGTCCCTCCAGAATATCAGCGTTGCAGCGGCAATCCATTTTTGCCGTTGCAACATTATGCTGAGGTGGGGCCTAGTTGACGATGTACCCTTTGTTTTATGTTTGTTGTGTACTTATTGTAATTGTTAATGTATGTCGTCAATAAATGTTTTTCTTTCTTTCTTTCTTTCTAACAAATAGAAGTAATGATATGGCGCTTGAGCGTACACTCCTATAGACAATAGATTAACGATTTTTTTTCCAAACAAAGTATTACCCAACCTGAAAGCATTAGTGCTGTGTTTGCAGGTTGCATTTGACACTAGATTGCTTTTTTGATTTGGTATCGTAAAGGTAACCAATGTTATAATAATTTGCCATAACAAGCTATACAAACTTATCTAATTTGACGTTTTTATAGCGGTACGTACGCTGATCATAGTATGGATCATAGCAACATAGTATATTTGACTCTTTCTTGGTCCTTATAGTAAAGTAAGATAATTATATGAGTCGACTTTTTAAGTTGAATTTAAACTTCTTCTATCCTTTAGTTTATGATTATGAGTTATGTTGCTCGAAATAAATGAATATTATTTCATTTTTTTATTTTATTTATTAGTTCTTCTGTTTTTATTTATTTTTAAGCATTTGACTGCTAGATGTTTAAATCTAAAGAAAAGTTTTACTAGAAACGCGTACCAGTTATGCTACCACAGCCCTCATGGCCGCGTCGGAATTTTCCTAGCCTTAAGCTGCAAGGCAGTTTTTTTTCTAGTAAAACTTTTTTTTTTTATTTGTTCTTGTTCTGAGACTAGCGACCTCTCGCCGCCATTAGAAACGTTTATCAGTGTACGTGACAAATCGCCAGTGCTCACCTACGCACGCACAATTTTACTGTACAAAGCTTTGTATCTGCGCCTTCTTTAATCATGTGATTTTATGCAGCGCGATTCGGCAATCTCGTGGCGAGATTCCCGAAGTTTTCAGTACTTGTGTTTATTTCGTAGTAACATCTTTATTATCCTGGAAAAAGGCATCCGACGTATCGCTGGCCAGTGTCAAAGATAAATATAATAACTTGGTTTTATCTTGCAAATTTTTAAGACTGTTGCTCAATCATCTGTTTATATATAAAGTTTAAACATAATTTTCTCGATATTGCAATACGTTATTTTGCTATTGATACTTTTATCAAGGAACGCAATTAATTAAGAAAATATAATAAATTATTAAATATTAAACATCTTTAAAACGCCAACGGGATCTAACAGATATAAATTATTTATATAAAATCTTAAATAATAAGATAGATGCTCCATCTTTATTAGAAAAAATATATTTCCGTGTACCCAGAAGGCAAGAGAGAACAAATCGTAGAAAAGCATTATACTTTATTAAGCCAAGTAAAACTCATTACGGTAGCAATAGTTTTATAAAAAGAGCTTGCGCACTTTTCAATGAGTTTTTTACAAATATTGATATCTTTGAGACATCCAAAAATAAGTTTAGGAGAAGTATTGCTGAACTCGTATAAGGCTGAAGCTTGTAAGATAAGTAAGTGTTACTTTATGGACATTTGCTTAAAAAATGCCTTGCTGCTTATTATATATTTTGGTATGTACTTTAATTTCTTAAGTGTGAGTTGCTTTTAGCTTAAATGTATATTTTGCTTTTTATATTGCTGACCAATGTTACTGGATCAATTTATATTTGAATTAGTTAAGGAAACTATAGGTCTACTAACCAATGATATCTGTGTATCAATTGTAAACATGACATATTTCACACAAGTATCACACAATGTGTGACTATTTGTTTCTTATAAATAAAAAAAAAATATGTAAAAGATTGAATTACGAATATCTATTAGTATGGAATGAGTAAGGAAATGGGACGAAATGTCATTAGATGAATACGGAAACATTGCACTGCAAAGACGCACGTTTCTCACGCGGGAGAAACGTACCTAATAACATGTAATTCTTTGGCATTAGTATGTCATAGCTTTTTGGAACTTGAAAAAATAAATCTCTTGCATTCAAATGTTCTGTTTTACATCAAATTATCCAGAAATTTATTAAATGTGACTACGTTTGTAATAAAGAAAAAAGATGTCAATAACAAGCGAATGAAAATAATCTTAATAATCTAAGATAATTCAAACAAGATTACCATAACTCTAATGGCTTAAAATTGAAAATTTCACCAAATTCATATTTCTTCATTTAGTTACGACAGGAACTGATTAAAAATTCGACATCCATCCGTTTATTATGGCGTCCGCATCATAAATCACGGGAGACGACGAATTTTTTTTTGAGTGAAATCAACTTTGATAAACGATCATATCTTCTGTTGGCTCGGTGCTCATTTCAGCTTGGCACGACAATGTACTACCGACAGCATAGCAGGTCAAACAGAATAGGTGGTAATATTCACATTATTTTTCGAGTTATTCTCAGCAAGCCCTTTAATTTGATACCCATATTGTAGGAATGCATTAAAAATGATTGGTCCGCCATTTTGGGTATGCCGCCATGTTGGATTTAGAATGACGTCACACAGTTAACCATGCATTGTCATCCGAACTGAACGTGCATACCAAATTTCAGCTCAATCGGTTGAGGGCAAGTGCCTTAAAATTGAGTTGTAAGATTTTACCCGAACAAACATACATTGCAAGTTAAATAAAAGCTGGAAAAAATCTGGAAAAAAATAAAAACTTGTAAAAAAATAGTCACAAGTTATTTAAAAGTGTACTTATACTCTCAATAGGTACATTATCGTTCACACACTTATCAAATCTTATAAATCAATTCCCATTATCGACGACCTACGTGGCCGATTGGTTTGTACTCCGGGTTTTATGGTGTCGTCGACTCGAGAGGTCCCGGGTTCGAATCCCGGTGGGGGTAGATGTTTGTGTGATGAATACGAGCATTTGTACTCCAGTCATAGATGCTTAATATGTATTTCTGTATACTAATATATGCACAGTATATGTATTCTATCCGTTACCCTAGTATCCCATAACACAAGCCTTATAGTGCTTACTTTGGGGCTAGGCTAATTGGTGTAAGTGCTGGAAATACTTATTTATTTATTATTATGTAATATTATGACTTCCGAGGATGGTTTCAAAATATTATTTTTTAAACATAATCCTAGTCCTAGTGGTATAATGAAAGTTCGTAAGTTTGTTAGGTACTCAATCACGCAAAAATTACTTATTTATTTATTCATTTAATTCTTAATGGACAATTGTACAATGGCGGACTTAATGCCGTAGGCATTCTCTAAAAGTCAACCATAGGGTGTTGTGGAGAAGATTAGTGGTAGGGTGCACACGTGAGGTGGAAATCATATTTAAAGCAGTAAACGTAAATATTATAATAATATATATTAATGAAATTACACAATAATTATATACATATACATATATATATATATATATATATATATATATATATATATATATATATATATATATATATATATATATATATATATATATATATACACGTAAACATATAATAAAATAACACTACATAAAATTAATACATAATAATGACGACTTACTACTAAACGAAATTGTCTGTTCCAGTAAAAAGCTTCGCAGCTTGGTTTTAAAGCTATATTTGCTAGTGGACATTCTAATGGCTAACGGGAGTTCATTCCACAAATGAATTGTTTTGATGAAGAAGGAAGAGTGAATGATATCAGAGCGGTGAGAGGGAACGACACATTCGACTGACAACGGAGGGATGAAAATACATAACGGATTTTCATTTCCTTAAAGAATGGTTTCTGGGGTTAAATCTATCCTTTGTCCGTGCACGGGACTGAAACCTACTTTTGTACAAAATTACATCCTAATCGTTTAGCTGGTTTAACCGCGAAGAGGTAACAGACGTACAGACACACTTTCGCATTTATAATATTGTCACAAACGCTCTCGAAACGGAACCGCGAAAGTGCCAGAGATCGAATTTGCCAGATCACCGCGGGTCGCGATAGAGGTCGAGTAATGCGGCTCATTCTAAAACGAGCCTTATGCAGTACGGCATAAGGGAGAAAGTGCAACGACATCTGCACTTGTTTACAAGTTATGCGTGTTACCTGCGTAGGTATAAGTAGGTATTTCGTACTCGCGGGTGCTAGCTAATTCTCAATTTAACAGGTACTTTCTAGAATGCGTCGATCGGCGTATATAAGCGCGATTGGCGCCGCGCAGAGACAGTTGAGTTTCAACAGCGTTTTCGGAGCGAATCCAAAGGCGATCAAAGTGCAACAAAAGTGTTCAAGTGAGATTGTTTAGAGACTTGTATAGTGAAATACACTGTTTAGTGAGTGTTTTGTAATTAACATTGTGTGTTAATTGTGTGAACTGAGTGGTGAATAAAGAAATGTCAAGGGTGAACTGGCATATAATTTCGAACCCCATCCCGACACGTAACAATATTATAATGGATTTCTTTTAAGAATGTAAGACTGTCGTTATTGTTACAATGTTATTTATTATTGTGTCTAATTACTTAACATGAGGAGATCAGTTCACGCTTCGCTTCTCCTTAAACTTAAAGATAATAAGGATGATGCCTATTTTGTTTCGTTTATCTGGTAGATTGTTAAAAAGTAGAACAAGTATTTTTATTTTTTCTCATAATCAAAATATTACAGAGATATCATAATCATCAGCCTCTTAATGTCCCCACTGCTGGGGCACAGGCCTTCCCTATGGATGGAATAGGGAGATTGGGCCATGACCCACCACGCGGGCCCAGTGCGGATTGGCGGGTGCTAAAGACTGTAGATGCAACCGGGACCAACGGCTTAACGTGCCTTCCGAAGCACGGAGGAACTCGAGATAGAAATTTTTGGTCACCCATCCAATGACCAACCACTGCGAAAGTTGCTTAACTACAACGATCGCAGCCGAACGCGCTAACCACCAGCGCCATCGAGCTCCTCGCATTACAGAGATATATTGATTTGAAATGACGCATGTCGTCACGTCTAGATACAATTTTGACTTCTTAGAAGTGAAGCCACGATAAATGGTTCCAACAGGTTTTCTATATTAAATAAATCATGATTGTATTGACGTTGTAACAACATAATGATATGTAAATGTTGTTACATTATGCTTTGAATGTTGTGGAGTTTTTTTTCGCTCGTTTTTCTCCGCAGCTAAAAAATATGTCCAACTAGCAAACCCCGCGAACTCTGTTTCGCCACCAGATGGCTTCGTTTTATGTAACATTTCGTTTGGTGATTAAAAGAAGTTTTTTTTTTAATTTTTCCTGAATTTTCTTTGCTATAAACCTCACGGAGCCCGAGACCTTTCCAACGAATGCAAAACCGTGCAAATCGGTTCGTGCGTTCTGGAGTTATAGCGTCAGGAAGGAAAACCCGACTTATTTTTATATAGTAGATAACAAAAAAATGTTTGGACGATTCAAAAGTGTTGTACTATACATCCAATTTGAATAAAGATATATTGATTTCTGATTTCTGAATTGTAATTTTTTGGTTAATTAACATAAAAAAAATACGTGTCCATTATTCTCGATAACCTAACTGACAGATTAAATAGAATTTTTCATTTGACATTGTGGGTTACCTATAATGCGAAGAGATGGCGCTGCCTTGCAGCTTAAGAATGGCTAGAAGAATTTCGACGCGGTCCGTGAGGGCCGCGGTAGCATAATTGGTCAGTGCATTCGCCCGGATTGCGAAGGGTGCGGGTTCGAGTCCCGTCTGCTGCCTGGTCCGCGTGGATTTTTTTCTAGTTATATTTTCAATAGATTTAAATAGAATTTACTTGACTATACCCCGTCATGTCATCGCCTCTATTCAGAGTAAAGTTACTCGGTTGGACCGACCACATTTCCTACGTACGAAAGTTTATTCCCATCGATTTGACACCAGCAAGACGGTCCCATTTCCCGTGACCCGCCAATAATTAAAACAAATGGTCCCACGCTATAGTATGGCCGCTGGTAATGGGAAACTCACAGCTATATGTATATCCCGCTTCTCGCTTTGTCTACCTGACATACTTTGTTAATAGTTAATTAATCAAACACCGTTTCAAATGTCTTGCAACAAGAATGATTAATATTTCATCGTTAATTCTTAACTCTGACAAAACATCGGTGAATTTATTATCGTTCAATCAAAACGCGAAGTGAAATCTTTGAACCCCATTTTAAGTATGTTATGGTGTATGGAAAGAGGATTCTGAATACTTTTCATAATTTGAATGAAATTTTTATACGTATATATTTTTATCATTATAATATTGTAAAACATTAGCGTGGGTTAATAAACATGCCTCCGAAGCTTGAAGGAGTAGGAGATATTTTTTTTAAGTCACCTATGTCACGGTAATATTATCTATACAGTATTGTGACTCCGCCCTGTCCTTGAAAATAAATGCCTACACCGAACGCTGTGTTGGCACGCGGTAGGGCCGCCAGCCTACAGTATTTTATGTAGTTTTGTTTTTAACGCGAGTGTAGGTAGATTACTCGTTTGTCTCTTTTTTCATCCTAATCACTTATTTATATATTATTCCAGATATTTTGCCCGATGGAAAAACCGAAATACCTAAATATTAGAAACAAATAACGTACTAGTAGATAGGTATATAAAAAATATTCTATAAAGGTAAGACACCTTTCCAATATTTCAGGTAATTTAAAAAATGATATCTCTGGGTGTGTTATTGAAGAGTTCAAGCAACCAAAAACAGCAATTGTGCTGTTGTACGATATTGATCGTCGTTTGTTCTTTTCCATACTAAATTATGTAGGTATCTACTTAATTAAATCAAATATTTACAATACAAAACGCATGTTTAAGCACGGCTAACTGCATAAAAAACAATTCAGACCGTTCGGTCGTCGTTGCGGCGCGGCGGCGCATTCGCGACTGGGTGCACGCCGAGAGCACATCGAACTCGAGTGGCGTAGGTATGACTCGCTTTCCGACCGTTTGTATGAAGATAGAATACTGTATGATATTATTACCGTGCCTATGTAGTACAGGTATTCCCCAGGCGGTCATCGGATAGGTACAAGCCCTGTACTCCAACTGTGACGACAATCATAAGCTGATGACGATGATGGTAACATAATATGAGCGGTCATTCATGTACATGTCGTGAATTATTGAACGGAATGACAAGCCGGTAATGACTTAGGTCACGGTAATATTATCTATACAGTATTGTGACTCGGTCCTGTAATTGAAATAACTGCCTACGGCCGAGCGGGGCGTACACACGCGGTAGGGCTGCCCGCCTACAGTATTTTAATTTCATCTACATAATTGAGTTTCTTTCTAGTTTTATGATTGTAAATATTTTGAAATTGAAATGATTGTAATTTTTTGAGTTACTCCGTGATCATGGCGCTTGCAACAGTGCCGAAATATCAGAGACTCATAAAAAACAATGTAAATATATTATTTTATATGTAAAAAAAAAATGTTGTAAATGAATTAGGAAGTGTTCAATAAAATATATGTCATTTTTAGGTAATATTTAATAAAAAAATACATAGATTTGAGACAGAAAAATATTTACGCCTCGACTGAGACGTACGAAAAGTTTTATTATTAAATTAAGTAGTATAACAAATTATACGCATTCGTATAAAATGTTTATTAAAAAAATACATTAGGGAAACATTGGCAAGGAGTAGAAAAGGTAATATCTTTAACTTGGTTATATATACCTGCAGATACTATACAATTGACATGTTTTTTTTTTATTGAGTGCGTTATTGAAGAGTTTAAGCAACCAAAAACAGCACAATATCGACTATTGCTCTTTGCCATATTAAATTAAATAGGTATCTACTTAATTCAATCAAGTATTCACAATACAAAGCGCACGCTTAATCATAGCTAACTGCTTAAAAACAATTGACACCGTTCGGTCGTCGCTGCGGCGCATTCACGACTGGATGCCCACCGGGTGCCGCGCGAACTCGAGTGGCGTAGGTATGACACGCTTTCCGACCGTTTGTACGAAGATAGAATACTGCATAGATAATATTACCGTGCTTAGGTATATTCGGCGAATGGGTTGGCAACACTAGTTGTTAATTAACGTCATCTGAAGTTTGACATCTATCACTGTGCGTGTATAAAAACGAGTAAAACGTCAATTTTGGAGACTGCGTCGTTCTACCCTTTGGGGGACGATCGCTTCCGATGTAGCCTTAGAGGCCTTTCCGGCCAGAGGCACCTACGGATGTTTTTTAGTCAGTACGAGTCTGACACAATCTTGCAGCCGGCTGTAGGGTATCCATTAGGATTTCACACGCGTTCCCCCGCCTGAGAGGAAACAAAAAAAAACGACGGGTTGCACTCCGGGAGTGCCGGCAAAAGTGAAAACTTGAATATTAACGTTGTGCATTTTTGATATTTTGGAATGGTTAGGGAATAATTTTGCACGAATTGCTTTAGTTATCAGTATAAAAGTACTATCATGTATGTGGTAGACTACAATATTTATTTATTGCGCTATCGTACACAAATATGACAATTTATATTACATTAAAAAAGTTTATCTCTCATAAAAATCAACTTACATGAAACACGTATAAGCGCACTTAGCGACATCTATTGTAAAGAAATCAACTTACATGAATCATATTTAAGCGCACCTAGCGATATCTATTGCAAAAAAGCGCATTTTCTTCGCAATAAAGCTGCCACGTGGACGGCCTAGATAGAGACTTATTATTATAAAACGATAAAATAAAATATTGCTATGTTTCGTCCAATATATTGAAAGTCAACAACCTTTCCAATTTTATTGTGTGTCATGATGCGATCAGCGCACGTGTTTAACCTGAAGCGAGTTTAACATTTTTTGCCCATTTAAAAAAAAGTGTACAACGCTGCTAAGGAAGTTTTCACTTCAAAAAACAGTTTCGGGGACATTTGTGATCTCGACGTCGAGCTGTTCGATCGTGTTCGAACCCCTAACCGACTTTACCACGTTCCGATTTAATTCGTTTGCAACTGAGCAATCATAGCTCATTTTGAGCTGTATATTTGTGCGACTTTTTTTAATAATCCTAGGCAGTGCAAACGGAGTATTTTAAAGAGGATTTGTAATGGACGACCAATCATTATTAAACCAAAGCCCATGTGCCCCTTCTACATACACATTATTTCAATAAGTGTCTGTAAAAGTTTACGTTGAATAAGGTTATTTTGATTTTGAAAGTTGCGCACCAAATGTAATGTAATTTGACGACCTCCGTGGCCGAGTGGTTTGTACGCCGGGTTTCATGGCTGTCGCCGACTCGAGAGGTCCCGGGTTCGAATCCCGGTGGGGGCAGATGTTTGTGTGATGAATACGAGCATTTGTACTCCAGTCATGGATGTTTAATATGTATTTATACAAATATTCTTATATATGTACAGTATATGTATTCTATCAGTTACCCTAGCATCCCATAACACAAGCCTTATAGTGCTTACTTTGGGGCTAGGCTAATTGGTGTGAGTGTCGGAAATATATATATATAAAAAAAAAATGTAAAGCATGCTGAAATGGGGGATATAATTCTAACTAATTTTAGTCGATACAACCGTTTTCTTAGGCGTAACACTAGACCACAAACTTCAATGGAACCCTCACATTACAACACTAGCCGGTAAACTTAGTTCCGCTGCTTATGCAATCTATAAAATAAGACGGCTTACAGATGTGTAAAGGTGACACTGCTAGGACAATATACTTCAGCTATTTTCACAGCATTATGTCGTATGGCATTCTATTGTGGGGCACGGCCGCTGACATTGAAACAGATTTTATTCTTCAAAAACGCGCTTTATGAGCTATTTATCGCTTGGGATCTCGAACTTCTCTAAGGGATAAATTTAAAGAAATAGGTATAATGACTGTTGCCTCTCAATGCATTTACAATAATTGTATATTGTTTGTGCGTCAGAACATAAATTTATATACGAGGCGCGATGATGTACATTTTTTTTTGTACATAATTTCAATACCAGAAATAAAGATAAACTCAAATTGCCACCGTTGAGACTCCAAAAGGTTCTTGGTTCATTTGTGGGTCAAGTCATATGTTACTATAATAAAATACCAAAAGAAATAATTAATTTACCTTTCAATAAGTTTAAAGTATCTATAAAAACATGTCTCCTTAAGAAAGGTTACTATACTGCTAAAGATTTCATAAATGATAAGTCACCTTGGGCTTAATATAACAGACTAAGTCGTTTTACTTTGCTGATTTGGTTGAAAATTGTTTAATCACCACTTCTCAATTTAAAAGTAGTACCTAGCTATACTTAACTTTCGATAATTAATAATATTAATGTGATGGAAGTTGACATCAACACATGTTTTCAATTTTTGATGTCATCTTTCAATTGATGGCACTGTATGAAACAAAACAGGGAAAAAAAAATAGCCCTTGCTGAGTTTCTTGCCGGTTCTTCTCAGTACAAAGTAGGCCGTAGATTTACGAACCGATGGCGTAGCGTGTGACTTTCACAAGAGCTCGTAACAGCCTAGACTGAATAAACGAGTTTGAGTTGAGTTTGAGTGGAAACACGTCATGCAATGCGATATCAAACTCCACGCATTTGCAATAAGTTATTAGTTGTTTTAACATAAAGGACATGGTAAAGTTTTGTATTAGCGACTGCCCTGACAATGTATAAATACTGTACTTAGTAATATTTAATGGTAAATGGCTGAATATTTATAATTTCTATGAAAAAAGGCTCAGGAACTTTTGATAAAGTCACAATCTTGAAAATTATGAACACTTCAGCTATGTCATTACCTTACTACAGTTGATAAAAGATGTTGCCAATTATTTACAGAGTCATCAATTTCGTATTTTCTTAGAATCTTTCTTTCCATTTCTCTGATTAACTCTTGACAAAAAGTATTTCAAAGCAAAAATAAATACAAATAATTTGTTATCGTCGGCCTGACAGGAAATCTGTGAAGTTTTATTTTGTCTATTTGTAATAGTCAGTAAAATCATACAGCCTTGTCTAAAGCCTGATCATAATAATAAAATCTTTTATTTTAGGCCTTCAGTGATTTGTTATAATAAAAATTAGGGTAAATATGTCATAGTTTGAAGGAGTTTAGAAATAATAGTTTATTTCGATATACTTACATAAACACAATAATGTATACATTTATTCTTCATTTATTTTGTAAAACGGAACATTTTGCTTTTGAAACAGACATGAAGTCAATTTTTATACTTTTATATATTTGATTATTTCACGAAAGTTGTATGAGAATAATAAACACGTAATAATTAATAAAAAATGTTGTAAAGTTATGGGCCAGTGTGAAATATTTATACACGTTAAGGGCAGTTTCTTAGCCATGTCCTTTGTAAGATCCTACAGTCGCGGAGAAGATGTATTGTCTGTTTCAAATTTCAATAGTTATTTGAATAGGCCTATGCTCCATTGATCTAAACCCTTTGTGGTTTCCAATCAGGAGAGAATTAACATCACACGTTTGCATGTATTAAAATCACCCAAGGAACAGGTCACAGCCACAACATCTGTTTGATGGAATATTCGCCCCTTTTAATTAAGCTAAGAGCACCTTAAGGAATCGAGTGATCACTAATAGAATTATTGAAACGGTTAGACCCTGCCCGACCACAGTCCCTGCTTTTAACAATATATTCCAGAGAACTAACACAGTTGGGCAAACGGGGCTAGGGCCTCCACAACAGGGGAAGAGAGGGGGGTCCATACTTCTAAATCCAGCCCTGAGCAACTTACCGCTGCTCGCCGGGGCTTGAGTGGCGATTACGTACTTTTTGTATAGAACTCGATCTTAGGAAATTGATTGGAGCTTTCTTGTCAAGTATTAACTATTCGGCTTCTCGGTTTATTTATTTATTTATTTGATCACCAACATAATAAACATTGACACAACAATCAAGCAGGTAATGATAAAATACTTAAGCTTAATGTTATTACAATTATAGGTGAAGACCACATGCGTTATGGAAAAGAAGCAACAAATGCTGGTAAACTGTTGATGAAAAAGCCTTTAAAAGCTTTGTAAGATTTAAAAAAAACATATATTCAACAATGTCCCGGTTAAAATCAATGCATTATAAGCAGAGTTATATCGAATAAAGACAACTTATATATAAAGTAAAAAAATGAATCGAAATTAATTAGTTACAATAAATTACAGATAAAATTAATTTATAGATAGTAAATATTGTAGTCTCAGTACAAAATAAAAACACAAAAGGTCCTTATGATGCAGCATATCTACCGTCAGTTCACAACTTTAGTTTTGATGAAGACAATCGAATATTTTTGCAGGAGATTTATTACCAATCTAAAATATTGCTCTCATAGAAGCCATTAGAATTATAAAATATCCTATTATTTAACATGTTATTAAGATTCTGCAGAGTTATAGGCTTACTTGAAATTCAGCTCGAGAAAATTAGCATGGGCAAGACTTTTGAATAATTTGCGAAATTAAATATGATAATTGATGCGATAAATGTATAAATAGAATTTGTTAATTTTGATAACGAACGCTTTTCTTACTAGACTAACCAGTGTTTATATTTAATATTATCTTAATTTATAGGGGTGATGACGGGGCACAGTAAACGAAATTCTATTTAGTCCGTCAGTTAGATGATCAAAAAATAATGGACACGTGTTTTTTCTTCGGGCAATCAACCAAAAAATGACAAAGTTATAGCGCGTCAAAGGGGTCGTGAAGTCACTTTTGAGTGAATTTCACTTATAAGTGTACTCAAACGTGACGTCATGCGACATTTCAAATCAATATATCTCTGCAATGTTTATATTATGTGAAAAAAGAAAAAATACGTGTCCAATACTTTTTGATAATCTACCTGATAAACGAAGAAAAAAAAATAGTCATCATCCCTATTGTAATCTACACTACTAGTATAAAAATGTAGATAACGAGAAAAATAAAATCATTTGAATCCCAAATTAACACGGTAATGCATTCCATCGATTTTTTTGAAGTTATACTTCTTTAGGCGCGTTATGAAAAAAATATGAGAGTGAAATTTTAATATGCGCGCGCATCACTGTAACACAAAAAATTAACAGCATGAAGTTGGTCGCTTTAGCGACCAACTTCATGCTGTTACTTTTGTGTTTACCGCACATTAAGAAAATCTACCAACAAAATAGAAATAGAATCTCCACGCGCAGTGTTTAAAGCGCCAAGGATTGGATTTTTTTAAAGCGCCAAGTCTAAGGTAAAATATCGCCAGATTTAATAAAATACAACAAAATCCGCAAAATTACATTTACATCTCAGACAAGAAAAACCCTAATTTAAATAAACAACCAGTGAATATGTATGAGATGCTACGCTGATGACAATGCTGCAGTCTAAATTAGTACAATTTAGTTATTTAAAAAAAAGCCCTTAACACACAACCGCGTATGGGAATTCCCCTGTCACAGAGTAAGCATAGAACATTATGAAATTCCGGAAAGTTAGGGGATTTCCCCCTAAAAATATTTTGCTAGATTTCATTTTAAAAAACCACTAGAACTCGTGAAAAAGTACCAGTTCTGGTGGAAAAACCATCAAGGTGGCGCAACACTGTCCACGCACTATTTACCATTATTTAATTTTATAGAAAATACTGTAGATAAAATTTAGTTTACAATAGATTATTTTTGATATTGTAAATAATTAAATAGAAATAAGTCCAAACTTCCTTTTTTAAATTTGTCATACTTTTGTTTAATAATGATTCTTATTAATTTTGTTCAATTTGTTTGTTTTTTTTTTTATAATTGTTATTTTTAAATTCTATCTTTATAATCTACATTGTTTTGTATTACCTATGTATACGACTAAAGGACTTGTATCCATGGTCATGAACTTATTTATTTAATTAAAAAAAAAACAGCATCACACGGGGCCCAACCGCGTTCTGTGGTGAAGTGTAAATCACATCCTCTAGTTACGTGTTAGTTACCTTAGTACGTCGTATACGTATTAATAATAATAATACCATTTATTTCTGAAAAAACAAATACAGCTTTCGGAACAGAATTCCCGGTAAGCATTATAAATAGTTGTAGTGGAAATTCTCGCTCCCCCTAGATCAATTGACACAAAACCATTTGTACAAGAAATAAACAGCTATGAAACTATAAACAAAGCCTCTTATATGTATGTAACAAAAAACAGTAGGTATGTAATTTTGAAGATAAATAACATGCTAAGAAAAAACCTTTAATCACCATTAACAGCCAATACAGCTAAAATGAACAATTAATTACATAGGAGAACCTGATGTACGATTATTTACTAATACGATCAAAAAGTGTACTTAGTAACAAAAAGATAATTTTACTTTTACACCCACTGTGACCCACTTTCAGCTAGGCACAGTACACATAGCTTGCTACATTACACATATTGCACGCTTAGAATTGAAGTGACTTAAATAAAAAAAAATAATGTGTGCGTGTACTAGTGTACACACGTAAGAAGTGAAACTTCTTTATGGCCTTATTTTTCGAAAAATGATCTACATGCAACTTTCCAGAAATTGGTTAAATAAAGTTAAATTAGATAAAGTTTAAATAAAAGGATTTTATTATCAGAGACATGAATACAAATTACTGCCTATGAAACTGTTATGATTACACGGCTCAGTAATCTAAGGCACATGTTCCACCTCCGACGATGAACGATAAGCGAGTAGAAACAAGAAACGAATTGGCAGTCCTGAGTTAAAATGCACGCGCACGGCTTTTGACAGCCAAGCCAGCTTAACCGAGCGAGTATCGCTGAGCTAGTATAGCTGAGCGAGTATCGCTGAGCGAGAATCGCTGAGCGAGTATCGCTGGGCGAGTATCGCTGAGCGAGTATCGCTGAGCGAGTACCGCTGAGCGAGTATCGCTGAGCGAGTATCGCTGAGCGAGTATCGCTATGCGAGTTTGGCTGAGCGAGTCTTATCTTTAATAACTATTGTCACTCAGTTACAAACGAGTAGAGAGAGTTCTCGCCGGCGACAGCGTGATCATTCAGCTATCAACTATTAATATAAAAAAAGATGGCGCGTAACGGAAAAATGTGACGCGTAAGCGAAAAATGTGACGGTAAATTTTTTTCCAACGCTGATAAAGAAGTTTCACTTCAATAGCAAAATGACTTTTAAACGTGAAACGATATAAAAACATATTCTATCAGTTTATTAATAATAAACAGGCTCTTTTAAGCGAGAAAAAGACAAACGTACTGTTTCCGTCTCTTTTAAATGACACGTATACCACGCCTCCCTCAGTATTGAAGTACCCCATTCAATGTTGCGTGGACATTTATTTCATTTTCCTTTAATTTAGAAAATCATTAATTATTAAACTAACATATTACAAAATTGGTCATCTATCAAATATATAACATTAGAAATGAATCGCCACTATATTAAATAGTTACGTTTTTGTTTTATGTTGTTTAGTAAAAAATGGACACAAAGTGAAATAAGCCAATTATAATAAATTGTTTTCGGAAATTAATTGACATATTTTTTTTGGTGATCAATTATCAAAGGTTCTAATTAGTTACACAGACTGGATTAGTACACAATCATGAACACAATTCCTATCCTACCATTAACAATAAAAAATATGATAATAAACGTATAACTTATAGCATTATAATAGAAAAACAAAAAAAAAATGGTTGCCTGTAAAGTCGGTTTTACGGGCGAAGATTTTACGTGACAACGTCTTTTTCTCGGTAGAATATTTATTGATATGAATATAATTAAATTGCACAATAGGAACAAGGAATTGAATGAAAATAAGAATTGCACAAATTTTAACTATAGAAATATATTTTGTTTACTAAAACATTGTACATGTAAACTTAAACTTAACACGAGAGACTCATCGTAACGTTACCGAGCGTTACACTTTTTCATAAGTGACTCCCAGCCGCAACCTAATTTAAGACGTTGTCACGTCAAAAAAGTTTTTTTTCCTAAGCATGTCAGGAAACTACCTCTAATAACGCCTCCGTTTGGCCATAATCAAGTGTTCGCAACCACGTAATAAGTCGTTTTTTGCAGTCAGCAGAGCCCAAAGAATATATTTGTAGTATGTTATTCAATTTGACGACCTCCGTGGCCGAGTGGTTTGTACGCCAGGTTTCATGGTGTCGCCGACTCGAGAGGTCCCAGGTTCGAATCCCGGTGGGGGCAGATGTTTGTGTGATGAACACGAGCATTTGTACTCCAGTCATGGATGTTTAATATGTATTTCTATATAAATATACTATTATATGTACAGTATATGTATTCTATCCGTTAACCTAGCATCCCATAACGCAAGCCTTATAGTGCTTACTTTGGGGCTAGGGTAATTGGTGTGTGTTTAAAAAAAAAGTGCTTGTTTGTTGTATTGTATTGTAAATTGTATATAAGACGTAGGTTAAGCTAATAAAATGTTGATTTCACACTGAACGCTTGTAGTGATTTCTCCCGTGAGTCGCCCTCACCCCATCACCACAGTTCAAAAATAATATAACACCACGTCACTGTTTAATCTGTTTAGTTATAAATATACGAGTTTACACCTGTAATTACAGTCCACGTCATTTAAAGCCCCCATAGGACCCTTTTCATTGATCCGGCTCGAAGGACCATATATTATTTTTAAACGCGGTTTGGCTCGCCTCCTCCCGTTCGTAAGACTGGTCGGCGACAGCCCTTTTCTTAGTTGCCTATGGTCTGTCTTGACGTGTTTTATTAGTTTCATATGCCGCTGTCTGTAGCAGGAGGCCTACTCTATTTCAACTAAAAACGAAATTTCGATCGAAATTTCGCACGTTCCTTACCCTGTTTCTATTTCATTTCGAAAATTCGTTCGTCCGAAAATAGTTTGACATTTAAATCCTCCAAGCCTACTCTAACTTTTTCAAAACTTTCGAACTAAAAGTTGAATTGACAGATAATTGATCGAAATTTTAACCTCAAATTGACGTAATGAAAAGTGTTACCTTTTCATTTTCATTTTGGGAGTTTTGTTTAAATTAAACCTAAAATTACAACTAGAGCATTTTTAATTAAGGCTGCTTAGCGTGAGGAACATTATTTAGTATGAAAAATTTACAAATAAAACAATTTTTTGTTTATTATTGTATTGCCAATACTTCAAAGTGTTACGCGACAAATTTAGGTTGACGTACATTCGATTGCATAAACTCTACAAATTAGTCGGCTAATACTGTCAAAAGAGGTTGTTTTAATAAAATCAAAAGTTTTGTCAAAAAGCAATAGTGTTTTGAAGTAAAAAACGTTATCTAAAAAGTGTAGATAAAAAGAACTTACAAACATAACTCATTCCATTCGTTCACGATAATTTTCTGTGATTCTGAACTTTATGTGCGTGTTCGAAGATGAAATAGAGTAGAGTCACTGGCGAAATTTCGTTTAAAATTCGTTCGTTGCCGAAATTTCGTTTCGGAGAAAGAGAGTAGAGCTCCAGCTGTCATCCGATGTCCAATGACCGAGTATAATACAGAGATATTCTTTATGTAACACTATGACCCTTGTTACACTGTCCCAAAGTTGACCCTCGTTTTATTTAAATAAAAAAAAAATCAAACGGGTTTCAACATGTAATTAAATTTCGCTTTAAATTTGTCAACAGTTTTCAATTAGAGAGCAGTTGGCCCGTGCAATTTTAAACTTTATCTCGTTCATGGTAAGGTGGTTTCGCGTTGCCGGCTCGACGCAAAAGTTCACCGTTGTAAACGGAGGCAGTGCCGTAATTGGCCGAGGTGCTGTTCCGACTGACAATTGGAGGGTTCAATACGCTTTATAGGGTTGCCATTGTTAATTGGTGTAAATAATGGAAACTTTGTGTAAAATTGAAGCGATGAGATTGTTATAATTTTTATTATTTTAAAGCATGCAGGTAACTGCTTGATGTTTAAATCTAAAGAAAATATAACTAGAAAAAAAATCCACGCGGACCAGGCAGCAGACGGGACTCGAACCCGCACCCTTCGCAATCCGGGCGAATGCACTGACCAATTATGCTACCGCGGCCCACACGGACCGCGTCAAAATTCTTCTAGCTATTCTTAAGCTGCAAGGCAGCGCTATTCTTCGCATTATAGGGAACCCACAATGTCAAATGATGATGTAGATAACTGCTTGATGTTTAAATCTAAAGAGAATATAACTAGAAAAAAATCCATGCAGACCAGGCAGCAGACGGGACTCTCTCTCAGATAATAAAAATTATAACTATAATTGCTATTTCTTCTTTCAAATGTTTAATACTTGTAAAGGTATTCATTTGACATTGTGGTTTACCAATAATGCGAAGAGATGGCGATGCCTTGCAGTTTAAGAATGGCAAGAAGAATTTCGACGCGTTCCGTGAGGGCCGCGGTAGTATAATTGGTCAATGCATTCGCCCGGATTGAGAAGGGGCAATGAGATTGTTATTTATTTCATGTTAAAAAGGTACATTTTAATGCTTAAAGAGTGACAGACAAGTTTATGGCCCGCCTGATGGTAATCGGTAGCGGTGGGTTGTTCTCAAAATTTCTGACGACGAAACGCAACCGTTTTCTCTTAAACCAAAACTAGTCCTCGAAACGGTTCTCGTTCGCAACTGGTTTTGGTTGTGGCTGGGTGGTAAATGAAATCTTGTTCACGTTCGTTTCGTTGCTGCGAACGAGACGACGAAACATCGAAATAAATGTAGTGTTATACGATAATCTACTTTAAATGTTCACTAATAAAGATTATATTATTATAAAATCAAAGCTTAATTGTCATAGAACGAAACGGCCTTGCATATCATTGCGTTCTATTATAGACTGTATTTAATTAACCATAAAGTACATATTGGCGTGCAAACAATCCGAGGACTAGTTGTTCGACGAAGACTGTTTTGATCCGAAACATAAAACGGTTCTATCGTCGCGGAACACAAAACGGTCCTTGAAACCGGTTCGTCTTTAGAACGCTCACACCTAGTAAGCGGCCCCCATAGCCTGTAGATGCTTGCAAAACAAAAATTTCACTCACGCTCTAGCCAACCCTGACTCAATCGCTTAGCACGTCGAGCTCTGAAACCTTAAAGAAACACAAAACCACCAAAAGGTAGTGTAATTTTACTGTGATCTTCTGTAAGGTCCGCCATGCTCTATCGTTCTTAAAATATTTCAACTTCCAACACTATATTTTTGGAGTTTACTCCTTAAGAATCGATTTGCATATATAAGGGGTATGAGGGCCCGGTATAAAAAAAATGTGAGGAGTAAAATCTGTCGATGAATGACATTACGTTGACATGACCTCGTTACGTTTTTGTGCGCAACCTCATCTGCGCACCTTTCACTTTTAGCCATGGCAACGGAAAAAAAACATTAAGTTGTCACAAATGTCAATAAAATAAACTAAAAATAGATAAAATCGGAGCAAAATTAATGAAAACAAATAAATAACAGAATATAGAGAAATGCCGGTAAGTGTCCAGCACTCTGGAATAGTGATTGTCAGTACAGATGGAATTATAATACATATTTACAAAATGATGACTAGTGTGTGATATTTTTGAAATTGTGTGTTTCGAGAAATACATAATAAAATATATGATGAATATCGCTGATGTTAGATGATAAAATGTGTGACATGGAACCTGTGATAGTCGAAACCATGGGACGATTCCTGAAGTAAGAAATCTATTCACATGCGATTTGAATAAGATGAGATTGTATGTATCAGTGAACCAGAGATGTTATCAGTTTGATCCATGTCTAGTCTGTTCTAATTATAAAAGTGGAAGCAAATCTTGGTAATTGAATCAAAATACAAAGATAATAAAATTATATTCACTAATATAATGAACATAATGGTGTCAATTCTGGCATGATTATCTAAATCTAAACTTAAATTTGACAACAGTGTATCCTTGTCATTCTCTATACAGAATGAAAAGGAGAGACTGATGTTAAATTTAGTTTTAAGTTTAGAGAATCATGCCAGAATCAACACCAATGTATATATAAATCTAATTGGACGCGACTATAAAAATAACAAACGAAAACAATGATGTCATGAGCTCATTTTCCTTCTACAATATATGTAAAATATAGTTAATAATTGTCGTAATCAATTATTTGTCGTAAATGCCTATGGTTCTTAATTAATCAACAAAATTATTATTATCATAAATTTACAAAACGCAACAAAATATAAATATGACGTGCAAATTTTTCTTATGCATTCTCAACCCTATGCTGAAAATACACTGAGTCGCTTTGCATCGTCTTCTGAAGCATTTCCTTTTTTTTTCTTCGCTGTACTCTGACCTACACGACGATCCGATGTTCTCCCACTTTGTGCTTTATGTCGCATATCTAAAGTTCCCTTTCGGATGCAGCCTTAATGCTGATAAATAATCAGGGAGTCTGGCATTGCAGAGAACCCTGTATATCAATTATGCAACCTTCAACCCGATGCGGACCTGAACAATAAAACGCGGCCGAAGTTATGAAGTGAGCTTTGCAATTGGTTAAGTTGTCCGTCTGGAATAAATTAGGGTAATATTTAGCATACAGGGTAAACCATACACAATCTATTTGAATCGCGATATTAAAATAAATCGTCTCGGCCTAGGTTCTATGCTTCAATAAAATTGTAATAAAGGCATTACAATTGCTATATCAAGTCATTCGGATCTCATGTAAAAATGGACGTACCCCAGGGTTCTATTTTGGGTCCGTTCCTATTTTTATTATATGAAAATGATTTGCCATTTTTTTGTGGAGAAATTCTGCTAGATTACATTGTTTGCTGATGACACATCTTTATTATTTAAGGTTGACAGGTCCAAGAATAACTTAAAGATGTTAATGTTGCTCTCTTAAACTCTCAATACTTGTGGTATTGCACTGGTTTTATGTAAATATTTAAAAAGTAAATACTAATGAAACAAAATATTACAAATTTGCTTTACCTAATGACCGACACGAACCAGTAGAAATTAAATTAAAAATGAACAGCTACATCTTTAGATTTAAACATCTAGCAGTTAAATGCTTAAATTAAAAATATATAAAGCTAGGTCTAGGTAATTTAGCGTTATTCTTAGGTATATTTATAGACAGCGTTATTGACGACCTCCGTGGCCGAATGGTTTGTACGCCGGGTTTCATTGTGTCGCCGACTCGAGAGGTCCCGGGTTCAAATTCCGGAGGGGGCAGATGTTTGTGTGATGAATACGAACATTTGTACTCCAGTCATGGATGTTTAATATGTATTTCTATAAAAATATACTTATATATGTACAGTACATGTATTTTATCTGTTACCCTAGTATCCCATAACACAAACCTTAAAGTGCTTACTTTGGAGCTAAGCTAATTGTGAGTGTTGGAAATTAAAAAAAAAATATACACTCAAATTGTTATTGTTAGCTGGTCAACTTAGTTTCGTTAGTTTTTTGATGGCGTGCGTAGCTTTCAACCTTTAAATGTGCTTGTAAAAGCCTTAACCGAAAAAAATAATTTTATTTTTAATAGCATTTTCCATTGTACAATGTGAAGATTACAGCCTAAGATCAAGAATTAAGTCTTGGTAGTATATCCTATTGAACTTTCTAAAATTCCAAAATACTAAAATAATTTATTATAGTTCACCGTCACTTTTAAACACAATTTATTGAATTTGTTTTTTATCGGTTCGAATTAGTAAGCTCTTTGGGGTAAATATCCTTCTCACAGATAATATGAACAAAGTTGACGTCACACTTCGACGTGGGTACTCGCACAGAATACCAACTAGAGCAGCTCCACAGTCACGCACGAAACTGACACTCTACAAGCTTTAGTGCCTGTCCACATCACGAGATCGAGAACTGTGCGGTAACGCGTCACGGTGCGTTGATATAACGTACGAATTTACTTTACCGTAAGTATCGTAGAAATGCACGTCACAACGCGGCAAGATTACACGTTACCGTGCCTTATAAAATTCCGGTACATTCGACACAACTGATGCGCGTTGCCTACGTATAAGTAGGTACTACGCACTCGCGGGTGCTAGTTAACTTTAATCTAGGCTTTTCTATAATGCGTTAATGCCAAAGTAGAGTGATGTTGTACTGTGTGTTTAAGAAAGAACTGTGTGGTGAATAAAGAGCTGTCAAGCGTGAACTGGCATACAATAGCGAACCCCATCCCGACACGTAACAATACTATAGGGATATATGTATATATATATCTAAATACCTAAATTAATATTTATTGTGAAATCATAATTTGTAAATCCTTCTTCCTCCTGGGTGGCGTTTGGGAGTGGTCGTGTGTCTGGTTACTGTGCAATAAATATTTTATTAGAAATAAATAGTGAAAGGCCTTCTGGGGCTTCGGATTAGTTATGTGATTCGAAAACGCTCTCCTCGGGCTCCTTCTGCCCGCGCTGTTGAGTTGCCGTCTCGGCAAAGTAAGTAATTAAATTAGGCAGCGAAAATAAGCACCCAATATGGAGCATTGCTACGAAGCCGCATCTATGACGGACTACGACGTCCTACGATTTGAGTGCTACGTTTCAAAGCAAACATACGAAAGTACGAACATGATAGTCTAGTCAAGAAGTGCCTTTTTGGTCAACTTTTTTCAGCAGTCTCCGAAAATTATGATCGAGGTGTCATTCGATTCGGAATGGCATCTAGATGATTTTTGATTTGAAAAATGAAGTTCCGCAAACGAAAATTGCAAAAGTTATTTACAATTAACTAAAAAAGGGGGGTATCGTTTTTTGCAAATATCTCGAAAACTAATATAGATATTTCAAACTAAAAAAAATTCATAAAGTGGAGGAAATTTCCTAAAAAAAACCCTGACTCCCGGAACTATGAGTGAGAACCGTAATGATAATATGGTTGACTCAGAGATGTCGTGTACAAAAGACAACACATCAATCGGACAGCTTACAATACGATCAGTTAATGTAAAATCGTAAAGAAGAGATAGGGTACGGCCAGAGTGCACTCAGATTCAGATTCAGATTCAGACTCAGAAAACAAGCGCGAGAAATATACAGTGTAGTTTAAGCAGGTTGCCTGCGGCCACTATGGCCACCCTGCTTTAATTACACTGAATCTGAATCTGAGTGCACTCTGGCCGCACCCATACGTATTATTTGGAAACACTTATGGTACTGGTAAAGGTATCATTCAATGAACGAAGATTCTCAACTGAAGAGCTATATTAAAACAGTGGTCTTCCTACAGTAAGAAAACTGTATATAATACACACAGTCCTCTGTCAGCATAAAACCTTAATTTAAAATTCCACAAACGCAGCAAACCGGAGGCAAAAAATCGACTTCAAAAAATGCAATACTACGCTACGAGGCGAGGCAGTATGGTGCACATTCAGCTGAATTGTACAATAATTTAAATAAAAATCCTAAAATATACAATAAGAATTATTATACTTGTAAGTTTTACCCTCAGAGTGGATGCAAGCGAAAACCTATCATGAAATCAAAATGTTACTTGAGAAGGTTACATAACTAAAGAGTTAAAATGAGGCTTACATACACACTCACACACATACACACACGCATGCACGCACACATACACCGGCTACATGAACATTCATTAATATTGTCTACTCAGAAAAAAGGCTGTTTATGGAAGAGCGGTGTCCCCTGACACAGGCCATTTAACTTAACGGGGAACCCCGATCACTGTAGAAGATTTTTTTTAGAAAGTTTTAAGAAGAAATAAAAATTTATTATTATATATCATTTACATTAATAATGGAATGTGACTTAATGAGGTATCTCATATTGAAGTATTTTTTTAATGTGACGACTCTGTATACAATACAGGGAGAAAAAAACAGTCCTTGCTGAGTTTCTTGCCGGTTCTTCTCAGTACAAGGTCTCCCGCCGTAGATTAGCTAACCGCTGGCGTAGCTTTTCGACATTCTCAAGTACTTGTAACAGCCGAGACTGAAAAAACGATGTTTAATTTGATTTTTTTTAATTACAACTCGCTAAAGGAACTATACACTACACAAATATACAATAAATAAGTAATTATTGGAACGAACTTCTTTATAAACAATATATACTTGAAGAGAAAAATAAAAATTAATTGTTAATACTTCAAACACGACCAAAGTGTTAACAGTTACAGATCGGTTCTCAACAAGAAAACTTAAACTTAAGAAGATTTATGTTAATTTAAATTCAATAAGTCTGCGGTGGCGACATCTATATTCTACATGCCCCACATATAATTAACATGGAGGAAATAGTCACTCGCCTCCTTAAGAGATGGCGCTGCCAACGCTGTGTTCACAACTTGTGGAAGTCTACATCACGTAGATACATACATTCTTATTAACATTTTCACCTTTATAAATGGGATAACGGTACATTTTGACCTCTATAAGCGGGGGCCTCTGTAAATGAGACAAGTAAATTTTAAACCTGTCTAATCGCAAAACTGGATAAATGAAAACCTCTTTAAATGGTACAAAATTCTTGGTCCATTGAGATCCCAATTGTATTGCAATACATCTGAACACATTTCATTTTATAATTTTTATTATTTTAAAGCATGTCACTGCTTGATGTTTAAATCTAAAGAAAATTTAACTTGTAAAAACTTTCAAATGTTTAATACTTGTAAAAGTATTCATTTGACATTGTGTTCATACTAATATATTCATAAAATGAAATGTATTGAGATGAATAGCAATATTGCCTTTTCAGCCTCCCAGATTACGTTCTCCTAACGTTTGTCAAACACTATATCACACGCGATGCGTGCTAGCAGACATGGGCGGAAAATTTCATCTTATTATTTACAAAAAAATGCCACGTCGCATTTGAGTGAATTATAAATAAAGCGACTCCTCATTCTTCGTAGGTAGGGATGCGCCGATCCGATCCGATCCTTTGAAAGATCGGATCGAAAGGCATACGATCCGGTGATTTTCGAATCGGATCGACGCCATACGATTTTTTGCCGGATCGTTACAAAACTTGAAAGATCGGATCGCTTGGATCGTATGAATTAAAACGCGGTTTGTTTACAATAAATTGGGTAGGTACTTACTAAGGTTTCTGTTACGAACTTTATCTTTGTTTACATTTTAACTTGGCGGCGTTCTTTGCAGGTGGATCCGTTAATCTTATACATTCTATTATTATAAACAAAAGTTGTACCTGATTAGGTGTGACGATTATTGATAGGTTTACCAAATAAAAATCTAAAATAATTTGTCTTATTTATTGTATCCAATCCGATCCGATTTCTTGAAGATCGGATCGACGGCATGCGATCCGATCCGCGGATCAGATCGTAGCATTACGATCCGAAAAATCGGATCGACGACATGGATCGCACATCCCTATTCGTAGGTATCTCTAACCAGCTAAATTTCTCCGCTCGTCGGCAGTTCCGCGTTTATTTTGCGTCCTCATTTGACTTTCAGAAGAGCCGGCTGAGCCTAAATTGAATAAAATGGATGTCGACTTTGACAGAAGGCGCTTGATGAGGGTGTACGCACCTTCCGGGAACTAGTCGACTGAGCTGGTTGCATGTAAGTTGTACGATATACCTCAGGGCGTTTTTTATCATATAATGCGATTCAACTAAGAATAGGACCGACTGGGCGCCATATTGTGACGTCATAGCTGTCAATATAAACGAAATAGGTAGAGTGAGCAAAAAAAAGTTTGTATTTAATAAAACTTATTTATTGAGATTAATTGAGAAAAAGCATCAGATTTTTTTAATAACATTTATTTACTGAGATTGAGAAAATCAAAGCCACCGATTTTTAATAATATTTATTTATAAGACTGTCAGAAAAAACATTAATCAGAATCTAGCTCTTCTATTCCGTTCATCTCTGCTATATCGGCAGAGTAGTTATGAATAATCATTCACTATTACTAGGTCACATACGAACATGCACCCTTTATATAAATGAAAGTTTGCAATCGAGTTTCTGAACGCAACTTAAAGTGACATTTGGTTGACGATTTAGGTTATCAACCATTAATGGCAAAGGCTCATTAAGTGAAAAAAAAATTACGAATATTTGTTATTATTTGTTTACAAATGTTTGGTTTTTATTCTTGAATTAGCGGAGTGCTAAAAAAGGGTTCCAAGTTATTTTTTTGCAAACCGTACTTTTCAAGGGACATTTGACAGATAGAGGTTATTGGCTTTCCTATTCTTATTTGAATCGCATTATAGATAACATCATCGGGCCGAACTACTCTTCATTGCGTGCGGTATACGCACGGTATGTATATTTAACACATAGGAATAAGCTAGTCGCAACTTTGGAACATCTTGCATCGGCGCAGTGCACGCTGTGAGTCATAATTTTTGTCATCTCCTTCAAACTGGTGCTCGTTTGAGCTGCTCGATTCTCATTAATTCCGCATTATTATTGTTATTATTTTTATTATTTGTATCAATTTGACATACATTATTAATTTTAAATCAAACATTGATTAATTGCACTTTTTTATTGATTCATTCTTTATTAATTCTATTTATTATTATTGATTATTAATTACATTTTACTTTACTCAATTGATTGTTGTGTGTGCTTGTAAAGGCTTGCATATAATAATATGTCTTAGAATAAGTTTTTTTTTTTAATATTTTTATATGTTTAGCTGTAACTACACCTATTAAGGCGCTCGATGGCGCAAGTGGTTAGTGCGTTTGGCTGCGATCGTTGAAGTTAAGCAACTTTCGCAGTGGTCAGTCATTGGATGGGTGACCAAAAATTTACTATCTCGAGCTCTGCTCCTCCGTGCTTCGGAAGGCACGTTAAGCCGTTGGTCCCGTTAGCACCCACCAATCCGCACTGGGCCCGCGTGGTGGGTCATGGCCCAATCTCCCTATTGCATCCATAGGGAAGGCCTGTGCCCCAGCAGTGGGGACATTAATAGGCTGATGATGATGATGATGATGACACCTATTACAAAAATAAAATGAAAAAACGTGCAGGCGGCGTTAGGCGAAAAGTTTTTTAAGGGGGCGTTACAAGACTAACAACAAGAGAAATATTATTATTATTATTGCTTAGATATTCTAAAACCAAACAATGACACTACAAAGAACATCTTCAAAAACCACTGTGCCACCTCATTATGGTTCCGATTAGATGCTTTACGTTAAAGATAGTGTGGAAAAACAGGATTTTAATAAAACAAAAAGACTTAAGCGCCGCTTGGAAGATTCAACTGAGTCAAGTAATTCTATTTTAACAGAATTGAGAGGGCGACAGGATACCAAATTGGAAACACTCAAAACTACAATGGCAAATATTCAAGAGCAAAACATAGATATAAAATAATCCTTAGAGTTCATGTCCGATAAGTATGATGAGCTATTGTAAAAATTTAATAGTTTACAACAGGAATATGCTCATACATATGAATTGTATGACGTACTTAGTAGTAAGTAATATTGATTAAGTACTTTAGTATAATTATTATGCTACTGGGCGGTAGTCGGTCCGACTATGAACCTTATAAATAGATAAAGACAATGTCGAATAACTAAAGAACTAAAAAAACGGAGTTTGGTCTGTGGTGCCGCCTCGTGGCCAAAACTAGCTCATATTTGCTGAATGATAGAATTTGTTAATTTTACTTGCTTCCTATTGCACATGCCGTTGCAACGTGGGTTGTCCTAAATAAATTAAAAAAAAAATACAAATCATGCATTAGAACTATTTGGAATCCAAAATTGAGCAGTTCGACAGAAAGTCAAGGGCTAGTAAAAAAAAATGAGAAACGTTACCAAAATGGAATCCGAAAATAGGTACTCATTGATAGAATTAGCAAAAAACGTGGGAAAATTAAAAGATTTGCCTATTCAAGATTGAGATATTCAAGAAGCATTCCGTATAAAAATTAAGCAAAATATCAATAGTCCTTTAATAGGGATGATGACTATTTTTTTTTTCTTCGTTTATGAAGTAGATTATCAAAAAGTATTGGACACGTATTTTTTCTTTTTTCACATAATATAAACATTGCAGAGATATATTGTTTTGTAAAGTCGCATGACTACACGTTTGAGTACACTTATAAGTGAAAATTCACTCAAAAGTGACGTCACGAGCCCCTACTCCCAAACTTTGACGCGCTATAACTTTGCCATTTTTTGGTTGATTGCCCAAAGAAAAAATACGTGTCCATTATTTTTTGATCATCTAACTGACGGACTAAATAGAATTTCGTTTATTGTACCCCGTCATCACCCCTATTATTGACTTCACTACTACTGTATTAGGAGATAATTTTCTCAAATCGGCCAAATCTTATAATAAAGCAAACCCAGATTAGCAGCTTTCAACAACATATCGGGACAATCAGGCCCCTAAAATTACATATTCCTAGGGGATTCACTAACACCATAGGCCAAAAGATTACATTACTTAGCCAGGGACTTTGCAAAAATAATCGGTTATGAATATTGCTGGACATCACATGGCAAATATTATTAGAGAATGATGCATGTATACGTATTGACTGTGAAGAAGAGTTATCTAAATTAAAAAAAGGTCTAATGAGCTGACCAATTATGCTACCGAGGAGCAGTTACATGCTTCAAAAAAAGAATAATAATAAGATCTAATGATCTAATAAGCTTTTGAATTAATATACTTTTTAAATCAGCTAAATCGGTTCATTCGTTGCGATTTAATAACTAATTTTAGTAGCAACCCTACGCACACTCGCACCCGAGCGCTAGAGCTATGTGACGTCACAGTCACGCGGCCAGTCGAAATTTCGTTTAGTAATTTTGTCATAACTTCGTCAATATTTGTCGTAGAACAAAAATTTATCCAATGTATTTTATGAAATCCTTAGCTCAAAAAGAGAGCTGCGTGCTTTTTTTAATCATATTTTATACAAGCGGCCCGCCCTCGCTTCGCTTCGGTGTAGAGCTGAAGTGTAGACTATAGTTTTTGTTCTCAGGCTTGTATTATACACAATGACATTCATCTATGATTCTTCTTATAACTGCATGCAAAGTCTCAGCCCGATCGGTTTAAAATTGACAAAGTTTCATTCACTATTTTATCCCCTTGGGATTGGATTTTGGATGGATTTTGATCAATTCTATCCCCAAGGGGATAAAATAGGGAATGAAAGTTTGTATGAAACTTTGTCAATTTTAAACCGATCGGGCTGAGACTTATTACATAAAATTAAGACGTGGTAGTGTACTACAAAAAAGGGATACGATTATTATTATCTGTAGAAGAGATTCGTATCCAAGAAGCGAATTGTCTGTTAATTTACTTGAATAAACGCACAGTAACATTTGTAATATATCGCCCACCTGGTTATAAAAAACTTTATTCATTATTTAAATGTAACATTTGTTTAGTATAGCTAAATCAAACCTCGTTTCTCACCAATCACTATATTTGTTGTAGCAGATGTTAATAATTAAGATACACACGTTTTTGTACGCTTATATAAAGTAATTCTAAATTATTCAATAATAATGTGTGAGATCACTTGTCGCGGTTCACAGACACAGCCGGAAGAAAGCGAGAGAGGTGATGCAAGAATGAGAGAAGAGATTTAGTATGTCAAATACTAAATATCATCATCATCATCAGCCTATTAATGTTCCCACTGCTGGGGCACAAGCCTTCCCTATGGATGGAATAGGGAGATTGGGCCATGACCCACCACGCGGGCCCAGTGCGGATTGATGGGTGCTAACGACTGCAGATGCAGCCGGGACCAACGGCTTAATGTGCCTTCCGAAGCACGGAGGAGCTCGAGATAGTAAATTTTTGGTCACCCATCCAATGACCGACCACTGCGAAAGTTGCTTAACTTCAACGATCGCAGCCGAACGCGCTAACCACCTGCGCCATCGAGCTCCTCAATATAAAGTAACGAATATGTATAAAGTAAGTTTATATAATCATAAAAATGTTAAGAATAATAATAATAATAATCCATTTATTCATAACAGTCACCCATACTAGGCGTAGCCCGTCCTATGGGGGAAGTAAAAAATTAACACTATATAACATATAATATAATATATAATATATAAATATTTCCAACACATACACCAATTAGCCTAGCCCCAAAGTAAGCACTATAAGGCTTGTGCTATGGGACACTAGGGCAACGGATACAATACATATACTGTACATATATAAGTATATTTACTCAGAAACACATATTAAACATCCATGACTGGAATACAAATGCACGCATTCATCACACAAACATCTGCTCCCACCGGGTTTCGAACCCGGGACCTCTCGAGTCGGCGACACCATGAAACCCGGCGTACAAACCACTCGGCTACGGAGGTCGTCAATATAACTTACGGCCTAAAATACAACCAACTTAAAAGCATGGATACATTGGTACGCGCGTATGTTTGTATGTGTGTGAGTGTTTTGTGTGTGTGTGTGTGTGTAACTGTGTGTTGTGTGTGTATGTGTATAATCAACTCATTATCCTAGAATAAAGAATGATTTCTAACCAGACACTGTAGGTTTATTTATGCTGTGAAAATCAATATCTCAACTTATAATATAATTAAATTTACAATCGACCAAGTAGGATTAGATAGTACTTAAATATATATTCTAGTATGTACTATCAATTCAAACAGGTAAGTACTATAATGAAATTTAGGTATAATTTACACATTAAGTTGAAAGGACATGGCTAAGAAACTGCCCTTAACGTGTATAATTATTTTGCACTAGCCCATAATTATATAATATTTTTTTATTAATTATTACATATTTATAATTCTCATAAAACTTTCGTGAAATAATCAAATATTTAAAAGTAAAAAATTGTACTTCATGTCTGTTTCAAAAGGAAAATGTTCCGTTTTACTCAAATAAATGAACAATAAATGTATACTAAAAAATATTTCTGTCAGTATATCGAAATAAACAATATTAATTCAAAACTTCCAATAACTATGACATATTGGGCCCTTATTTTTATTGTAATAAATCACTGAAGGCCTAAAATAATAGTTTTTATTTTTCTGATCAGGCTTAAGAGAAGGCTGTATGATAATTAATGCTTTGATTTTTGCCAATGAACAAAATAAAACTTCACAGATTTCATGTCAGGCCGACAACAACAAATTATTTGTATTTATTTTTACTTTTAAAAATGCTTTTTGTGAAGTGTTAATCAGATAAATGTGAAGAAATATTCTAAGAAAATGCGAATTTAATGGCTCTGTAAATAATTGGCAACATCTTTTATCAAATGTAGCAAGGTAATGACAGCGTAGGAGATCTCATAATTTTCAAGATTGTGACTTTATCAAAAGTTCCTGAGCCCTTTTTCATAGAAATTATAAATATTCAGCAATTCTGCATTATATATTACTAAGTAAAATATTTATACATTGCTAGGGCAGTCGTTCATACAAAATTTTACCATTTAACCTTTAAATATTAATTAGGCTTATGTAGCTATTAACATACATATTATTATCTAAAGTAGTAAGTAATTAGAAAGTTTACTATTTTACCCTTCGATAGGTCGTACATTTCGACCCTACCCTTTTTTTCTTACCCTTTAAATTTTGTTGTGTTATATATTGTACTAGCGGCCCGCCCTCACTTCGCTTCGGTGTAGAGCTGAAGTGTAGACTACAGATTTTGTTCTCAGGCTTGTATTATACGCAATGACATTCATCTGTGGTTTAAAATTGATAAAGTTTCATACAAACTTTCATTTCCTGTTTTATCCCCTTGGGGGTAGAATTGATCAAAATCCTTTCTTAACAGATGCCTACGCCATAACATCTACCTGCATACCAAATTTCAGCCCGATCCGTCCAGTGGTTTGGGCTGTGCGTTGATAGATCACTATGTCAGTCAGTCACCTTTGAGTTTTATATATATAGATGTGTAATCTTATGTAAAACAGGATCATTATGGTTGATTAAGAACAATATATGGATGCTTTGTTTTGTGGTTAACGCCTTTTTCGAAACCAGCTTCTTACAACGCCTAATAATATTATTTAAATGTTGCTTAACCTGTATTGTATGTGCCTTAGTTTGTTGTAAGAAGAATAAATATTTATTATTATTATTATAAACCTTAACAACATATATCAAAATTTTGTTTTCAATAAACCGACTAAAATATACGCATAACAACATCGAGAAACTTTCTAATACATTATGAACGCTACGAAAGTTTTCATGGTTGGTTGGCTACGAGCCTCGTAGCCGCCCGTCGCTACGGCGTAGCGTCTACGAATGTACTCGAGATTCTTAGAATAGGAGTACAACCACAGAGTAAAGACATCATATTTTATGCAGAGGGTCAACAAAGTATATAACTTCAATCGAAAATAAAATCAATCGTACGCATAGAAATACAGATTGGATTGGGGGCAGTCTTGCCAGATGTATGGCGTTTTCACTTTTTCTCCCACCTTATTAATAATAGATTAGCTTTCTACTAAAACAGCTTTATTCTTTACTCATGGTAACTATCACTACATAATATAAAGCAAAGTCGCTTTCCGCTGTCTGTCCCTATGTATGCTTAGATTTTTAAAACTACGCAACGGATTTTGATGCAGTTTTTTTTAATAGATAGAGTTATTCAAGAGGAAGGTTTATGTGTAGAATACATGCATAATATAATAGAGAAAGACTGATCGTTTTAGAGGTTGTTAATGTAGGGTCGTAAATAAACACATTTTTTGTGCTTACATAGCAAACGCTGGCTGAACCCTACGAGATAGATCAAACTAATGTACTGCAGTATTTGACACCTAACAAAGGTCTACAAAAAAGTCCGTGATGGTATAAGTCTATCTCTTAGGGATAACTCACAATAACCATTTTTATCCTTTACTTTTTAATAGAAATAATGGCTTATTTACGAAGCGATTTAAAGCAACACACCACCAATCTTTATCCAATGAAGTACCTTAAATACATTGTGCATTAAATACAGATCAATATGGCATTTTGCAGAATTTAAATTAAATGAGTATTTTTGAAGATATTCCAGATTAAAGATGCGGGGACATAGCGGTTACTCGGGGCCGGCGGCGCGTGCCTATAGTAATTATATAAATAAAGTCATTGTGTATAATACAAGTCTGAGAACAAAAACTATAGTCTACACTACAGCTCTACACCGAAGCGAAGCGAGGGCGGGCCACTAGTACTAGATATACATGGGTTAGACTTGCACCTTGGCTTAATTTTGATACCCTTAAGCTTTAAAAAGTACAGTAATGACCAGTTTTAAACTAGTTGACTTAGCAGTGTGTTTTAATTATTGGACCATGGTGTAACCTTTAGTTGTTAATGTGGTGTTCTGTTAATTTATTGGTACCTACTTTATTAATGGGAAATCTTAAAGAAACGCACAAATGTGTATTTTGTTGATTCTAATCAGAGGAGCTCGATGGTGCAAGTGGTTAGCGCGTTCGGCTGCGATCGTTGAAGTTAAGCAACTTTCGCAGTGGTCGGTCATTGGATGGGTGACCAAAAATTTACTATATCGAGCTTCTCCGTGCTTTGGAAGGCACGTTAAGCCGTTGGTCCCGGCTGCATCTGTAGTCGTTAGCACCCACCAATCCGCACTGGGCCCGCGTGGTGGGTCATGACCCAATCTCCCTATTCCATCCATAGGGAAGGCCTGTGCCCCAGCAGTGGGGACATTAATAGGCTGATGATGATGATGATTACGAATTTTTGTCCTGAAATATTACAAATTATTAAAAAAATATTTTTTTTTGCCAGAGGTGCAATCGTAAGTCCCGCTTTTTGTAGGAAAATACGCGAGAAATACGCAGATATAACACTCGCGTGGCCCTCTCACACTAGCCACAGATTCCCGACTAGATATTAGTACTCGTCACTAAATCAAAGGCGTTGGCCTACTGTATGCACGATCGCTTATACTTTGACACAAGTATCTAACAATATATCTCAATCTAATTATCTGCGTAGTGGGTTCGTATTGCGGAATAATACAATATATATAAGTATAACTAGACAGTGCGATTAGTATTTATTATAACTATATAGTGTTCATTTACACCAGAAGTGGCTTACAGAATATTCCGCTGTGATATTCTCAAACATGGCAACGGATGTTTTGGTATTGCCAACTCGAGAGGTTGAATCCCTGTGGCAGGTGTTTGTGTGACGAACACGAGCATTTCTACTCCATTCGTGGATGTTAAATATGTATTTGCTATATAAATATAATTATATATGTATCAGTATATGTATTATATCCGTGGCGGCGACATCTACATGCCCCACATATAATGAAAACAGAGAAATAGTCACTCGACTCCTTAAGAGATGGCGCTACCGGCGCTGCGTTCACACGTATGGAAGCCTACATCGCGCAAGAGAAATTCGGAGCCAAACACTCCATATATACAATGCCCGACCAACATCAGTCGGGCCGCGGCCCCCGAGCTACCATCACCCAGCTCGGAGGAAGATCTTCCCCTTAGGCTTCCTACATATCCATTACCCTGGTATCCCATAACAGAGGCCTATAGTAAATAAATAAATAAATAAAATAAATATTTCCAACACTCACACCAATTAGCCTAGACCCAGAGTAAGCTATGTAAGGCTTGTGTTATGGGATACTAGGGTAACGGATAGAATACATATACAGTACATATATAAGTATATTTATATAGAAATAAATTAATAAACATCCATGACTGGAGTACAAATGCTTGTATTCATCACACAAACATCTGCTCCCACCGGGATTCGAACCCGGGACCTCTCGAGTCGGCGACACCATGAAACCCGGCGTACGAACCACTCGGCCACGGAGGTCGTCTAAAGTGCTTACTTTGGGGCTTAGGCTAATTGGTGTGAGTGTTGGAAATATTTATCACACTTATATTATAAAGGCGAAAGTTTGTGAGTGTGTATGTTTGTTACTTTTTCACGTCTAAATGGCTGGAGCGATTTTAATTAAATTTGGTATGGATTTAGCTGACACCCTGGATTAACACATAGGCTACGTTTTATTGCGGGGAAATGTCCCTAATAAACCGTGGGTAACACCGCGGGGCACAGCTAGTTTATTATATTTTCTTTGGTAATATTGTGACTACCACAAATTCTGCTATTATCACGTAAGTTACGCTATTACTTGGATAAACATTTGCCGACGAGAAGGGTCGGTTCCAGCCGACCGCGATACATCGCCGCGTCACGTCACAGCAGTTCGTGCCTCATCAGATACAAGGTTTGACAGCGCGCCCGCCGACGAAGACGCATTACCGCGATAACATCTATTGTGCAGACCTCAATGAGGACCTTTTTAACACGCTGATTCATGTACGTCGCGCCGCCGGGCCGTGTCTAATCTATTACCTTCACAAATTGTGTTCCGTTTTTTTTTGAGGGAAACTATTTTGACGTGAAAACATCGGCAAATGAATTACGAGTAAAATTCAATGCAAAATTCAATATCGTTTTTTCAGTCTAGGCTGTTACAAGCACTTGTGAATGTCGAAAAGCTACTCCATCGGATCGCAAATCTACGGCGGAGACCTTGTACTGAGAAGAACCGGCAAGAAACTCAGCAAGGGCTGTTTTTTTTCTACCTGTATTATATTATTATACAGAGTCGTCAATTAAGTACTTTCAATATTCATTGTTATTTATGTAGATGACAAAAATAATGTGCTATCAAAGATTAATTGGTTGAAGGAATTGCAGACCGGTCAAGTAGTAATAATGCCTTGACCACACGTACCGAATAGACGGGCGAGACATTAAAAAAATTCTCGGTCGAGTCCGTGATGGAAGTAGCACTCGGCGCATACTCGGCAACTATTTTGATGTGAAAACATCGGCAAGTGAATTACGAGTATTTTCAATATTCATTGTTATTTATGCACAACGTTAATATTCAAGTTTTCACTTCTGCCGGCACTTTTTTTATTTACTTTCTGCTGAGAGAAAATGCATTTTGGTATTTTATCCAAGCACAGACAGCAGGAAACATTTTGCACTGCGTAATATACGACAAAGAGTGTGTAAAGCATTTATGGTTTATATTTGCATGCAAATATGGACTCTACTCCAATACCTGTGTTTGCTGTTTATTAAACCATGCTATTTAGAAATGACGCAAACCAGCCTTGCATTTATACATATATATATATATGTCATTTTTAGGTGATCCTAATACGCTTTGATTTTTAAAAACATGCGTAGAGAAATTCTTGGCTGGCTGGTTTGCGTCATTTGTAAATAGCATGGTTTAATAAACAGCAAACACAGGTATTGGAGTAGAGTCCATATTTGCATGCATTTGTACTTCCTGGTTCCTACTCGGCTTATAGCAGCGCAGCCGTAAGTTGCATGCAAATATAAACCATAAATGCTTTACACACTCTTTGACGTATATTACGCAGTGCAAAATGTTTCCTGCTATCTGTGCTTGGATAAAATACCAAAATGCATTTTCTCTCAGCAGAAAGTAAATAAAAAAAGTGCCGGCAGAAGTGAAAACTTGAATATTAACGTTGTGCATTTTTGATATTTTGGAATAGTTAGGGAATAATTTTGCACGAATTGCTTTAATTAACAGTATAAAAGTACTATCATGTATGTGGTAGAATACAATATTTATTTATTGCGCTATCGTACACAAATTAACTTACATGAATCACGTTTAAGCGCACTTAGCGACATCTATTGTAAAGAAATCAACTTACATGAATCACATTTAAGCGCACCTAGCGACATCTATTGTAAAAAATACAATTTCTTCGCAATAAAGCTGCCGCGTGGACGTCCTAGATAGAGACTTTTTATTATAATACGATAAAATAAAATATTACTACGTTTCGTCCAATATATTGAAAGTCAACAACCTTTCCAATTTTATTGTGTATCATTATGCGATCAGCCCACGTGTTTAATCAGACGCGAGTTTAACATTTTTTACCCATACAAAAAAAAAGTGTACAACACCGCTTAAGAAGCTTTCACTTCAAAAATATGTTTACGGTACGGACATTATATATGTTTGGCTTAAGTTATTTCAAAGAAGTGATCTTTCATAGATATATACTTACTACTACTTACTAACATAGTAAATGTTGATTCATAAGGTTTGATTATTTAGATATTAATAAATTATAAATTAATAAAATCTGTGTCTGTGTGGTACCTTGGGTCTTAATTGTTATTTACTTTTAAACCAATTCCGGTTAATTTTGAAGTTTCGATAAAGGGGACATTTAAAAATGACAATAATAAATATTTCCAACACACAGCAATTAGCCTAGCCCCAAAGTAAGCGCTGTAGGCTTGTGTTATGGGATACTAGGGTAACGGATAGAATACATATAACTATATTTATATACAAAAACATAAACATCCATGACTAGAGTACAAAATGCTCGTATTCATCATACAAACATCTGTCCCCATTGGGATTCCAAGCTGGGAGTATGTTATATATATGGTTACGTTACAGATACTGGACATCTCAGCCGATATTCTCTTTCAAAAGTGGCTCTGCCAGTGGTCTAGATGGTTTGTAACCACAATAGTGTTTTTTTGGGCAATTTTAGTAACATAGTGGTGTCGATTCTGGCACGATTCTCTAAATCTAAACTTAAATTTGACAACAGTGTATCCTTGTCATTCTCTATACAGAATGAAAAGGACAGACTGATGTTAAATTTAGTTTTAAGTTTAGAGAATCACGCCGGAATCGACACCAGTATCCATGTGTGGTAATGAGTAGTCATGCTCTCTTAAAAATCTCTTCGGTGGTGTCGTGTGAGGCGGGTCGTTGCGTTCCCTAAAAAATGGTTGAGCGAAGCGATGGCTGGTTCATGCGTCATGCTCGTGAACGGGTGCTGCCAGCGGAGATGAGTCTGCTCTTAATTCACTGGGTACTATTAATCGTTGTTCTAAACTTTAATCGTTCATTATTATTATTATTTTTTTTGCCTAAACGGTAGGACACGTCATTCCTAAACTTTGTTAAACCATTTTTTTTTACATATTTTTATTTTTTATTTTATAGTCATAATTTTTATATTATTTGCATTTTTTTTTTGTTTGTAATGAAAAGTGACTTTATGAGTTACCTCATATTGAAGTCATTTTTCAATTTGACGACTCTGTATATAATACAGGGAGAAAAAAACAGCCCTTGCTGAGTTTCTTGCCGGTTCTTCTCAGTACAAGGTCTCCCGCCGTAGATTCGCGAACCGATGGCGTAGCTTTTCGACATTCGCAAGTGCTTGTAACAGCCTAGACTGAATAAACGATATTGAATTTTGAATTTTTTTTTTGAATTTTGAACATTTAAAAGATCTCCTTTCAATGTCAGTCGGTGACGCTGGCAGTCTTATTACATAATATCACTTTATTTTGGTAAACTTAATGCTATCCTTCGAAGTACCTAAAGATATTGTCGAGATCCTTTACGGGGCCAACTTAATTGCTCCAAAGAAAAAACCTTTCGTCGTGTAGCAACCAAAATTTGCGTTCAACATATTTTACCGATACTTTCAGCTGTTTTCCTAACGGTTCAGCTTGGTTGTGGCGTCAAGGGTAACCAACCTTGACGCCAAAACCAAAGCGAAAGCAAGGAGCGTGAACAGCTGCTTTACAGCCGTGAAGCAACCGTTCACGCTCATCGCACCTTTCTATCGCTTGTCGCTGCGAACGTGGTGCAGAAGGTGAATGCCTTCAACTCCGTAGATAGAGGTGCCTAACTTTCAGAAATTGAGGAAAAAATTACCACTATTTATCTTTGGCAATGCTACAGTAAACTCACTAAACTTATTTTTAAAACAGCCTGTTGCATTCATCTCTTGGCTATTAGCAAGGTGATCCTCTCGGGCCCGCTATCTTTAGTTTGGCAATACAACCTATTATTGATTCGCTAAACTCTAAATTGAATGTGTGGTACCTTGATGACGGAACTATAGCTGGCGATATTTAACAGTTCTCTCAGATTTTCACGTTATTATTGATAAATTTAAAAATATTGGCCTTGATCTAATTTATTCATAATGCGAGCTATTTATTCCAGAATTAAAATTTTTACCGGATCAGTTATAATGAATTACAAAATAACCAAATTTTAGCTCCTCATGTTAAAATTCTTGATAATAAATCACTCCGCTGAATATTTGACGATGCTATTCTGATTTTTATTGAAAAACTAATTTATAAATTTCAGCAGTCTACAGATTTTTTTTTTAAATAATCCTCACATATATTTGTATTCAATACCTTTTTGCGCTTTTGTCCCAAAATTCATATATTTTTACATAGTACTCAGTTTTGTTTTTTCCATATATATTGACAGTTTGCTCTGGAAGAAACTTACCAAAATTCTGAATTGTTCATTTTCTGATAACGCTTACGCTATGTCCTTCTTTAGGCGTAGTGGAGCTGGCTCACCTTGCAGAGGCCAGGAATGCTTAATGCCTGGGAGTAGATCCACTATCCACCTTATTTTCACAGAGGCAATAGTACGAGCCACTCTATTTGCGTCTTCAGAGTGATCTTTTAGCTTCCTCTAAAAACCCAGCTGATTGTGCTCGCCTCCTAGTGGTCTTTCAGGTAGTCTGGTGACTGGCTGCAAGCTCTTCCTTCAGCCAATATCGGGATTTTGCTTGACAGGAGCACTGTGTCACTTCACTTAGAATCGGCGTCAAGACCAATCATCCCCATCGCTATCGTTGCGGAACTCGCGTTGTTGTGTTGGGAGTTGGGACACCATGGTCTCTCATGCCAAATGAGCGCTGGTCGAGTCTCCCGCCACGCCTGCGTCAATGACGTCATCCGCAGAACTCTTGTCGCAGTCAATGTGCCAGCGGTCCTAGAGACGTGCGGCATCTTCCGAGATGATGGCAAGAGACCTGACGGAATGACGCTCATTCCTTGAAAGCAGGGTCGTCCTCTTGTATGGGACGCAACTTGCGTGGATAAGCTTGCTTCATGCCATACAAGTAGTACCTCCCTGGCTGCAGGCGCGGCGGCGGCCTCTGCTGAATGCTCCAAGCGGCGCAAATATTCATCTCTCAATGAGAACTACATATTTGTACCATTTGGAATTGAGACTATGGGAGCATGGGGTCCAAACGCTGGGTGCTTCTTTAAGGAATTGTCTGAGATACTCACAGAGGTGACCAGTGATCAAAAGGTTGGCAGTTATCTCGGTCAACCGATTAGCCTTACTATCCAACGTGGAAATGCTGCCAGCCTATTGGGCACCATTCCTGACAGCGGCGCTGGGGGTGATATATTTTATATTTTGTAAATTGTATATTATTAAAGTATTTAGTTATTTCTGAGTTTTAAGTTTTTAGACATTAAGCGGTTTCAGGCTTTTGTAATTTTTCATATTTTTATGGAAATATAAATAAATGAAATTAGTTACGTAACATATATTTATATGGTTACATTCGTCACGAAAACAAAAAAAGAATAAAAATATTCTTATTATCCAATTCGCAGGTATTCGCACGTAATTATTTGGAAACAGAAACCTGAAATGTTAAATATTATTCTTAGTTGAATTAAGCAAAGTTTCTTAATTAAATTTCATATTTTTTTTGTCTTTTCCTAAACAGGATCTCCATTTATTAGGACAGGCGTCTTCTGTTATCTTTTCCTTGTTAATTATGTTACGGGAAATTACCTTTCTCGAGCGTGCCTTTTGTTTGAATTTTCCCAGCATTTCGAAAACGAGAGATATTGTATATAACTTAGGACTATGCGAAGTTTGTCTGAGTTCTAATGGAAGCACGTGGCGTGTCTAACGTTAGTAAATGCGACGCTACGTTGTATATTACACGAACTAATCGCTAAACAGACACAATGGCTATTGGCTAATGTATAGCAGGCATTTACCCGATAGTTCTCTTTATGGCAACGATAAAGACTAATAAATAATCGCATTCACAAGGTTAGATAATAACCATTATGAGGAAAGTTAGATTACAACTAGCAAACCAGTGAACCAAATGTTCATCAAAAAAAAAATGTATTTAATTAATTGAGAACTTCGGAGATTTTGTGTGGTTTCGTTTGAAATAGAAATCACGTGATTTCTCGAAAACCGGAAGTGCTACGTTACTCACATCCGGTTTGTAGTCTTATCAGACTATTCTTAACTTATAACTTAAACATTCTCTATATCTATCTCTTACGGTTTGGCCGCTGAAACAGCACCACGGACGGACGGACGGACTTGTCTATTAGATAAGAGATTTGTTGTATTATTAAAATTCTTGATAGAAACAAATTCGTACTTACCCTTGTATGCTTTTAAACGAAATCGGCCTCCTTTTAAAGTATATCTACTATGGAAATTTACGGGTTAAGTCAAAAATTTGAGGTTAGTGTGGTCATCTGAACCCAGGGTAAACACGGTTATCAGCTGACGGCACCGCGGGGACTATTAAAGCCACTTAATATTAACCAAGGGCAGAGACCTCAAGCATAATTAACACAACACTCGAGAATGCTTTAACCTTTCGCGTACGTACCTATTTTGCGTTTTTTTACGTTTCTTTCGCACGTTGGGTAGATTTGGTTTGGGGGAGTAGGACGGGTATAAGTGGTCCGGAGACGCCGGTACACCCGCCGGCGGTGGCGGCGCGAGGCTGACTAAATCTGTGCCGTTCTCAAGGCAGGTCAGGTCAGATGTTGGGCCGCGTTCAGAGGTAAGCAATGGACAAATGAATTTGTTTAAAAGTATGAGTGCGTTGCGTAAGATTTGCCTGTATTGGTTTATGCTAACGCTTAAACAGTTTACAATTTTGATTGTTAGTTTATTAAGCCTTGCTTTGTTGAGAATCTTTGGAATGAGTTGTTCTGAATATGCTTCTGATTGGGTATTGGGTATGTTAACTGTACAATTGCATTGTTTCGATTCAAGAAAATTAAAGAAGATTTAGATTTAAAACACAAATAAGAGAACGAGAACATTACACAATCGGTTATTTGAAAAGAAAATTAATTTTTATCTTTTTATAAATAATGCGTTTTTTCGTCAATAACTTGCTGCTGCTGTTGCATAATTAGAATAAATTGTTTGTTTAATTTCTCATTCCTTTGTGTTTAATGTAACGTTTTAAATCTGTCAGACAAACAGCAATAGGGTATTTGACAAGTTTTAGAAAGCGATCTCACGTTATTTACTAATGTTTATAGAGTCCATTAAAATATATATTCATCATTATGCTATGTATTTCGGTAAAAAAACCAAATCAAAAACTCTATTTCCAAGTTGCCGCGAAAGGACAATATGGCGTGGCACTGGTGTGTGACGTCACACCGCTGTCATTAAAACGTCAAACCATACAATCAAATGTCACTTTAACCGAAAGTTTACTTGCGTGTGACGTCATTTTAGGCTCCATTAATCCCAAGCGTTTTGGGTCACGTGACAACAGACAAGAAAACTATTATCTTTATCGTGGGTTTTTAGTAAAATTATGAATATTTTTTCTGTAAAAATAGTAAAAACTCCTGCCTTTATTCATTCTAAATACAGATGCTAACAATTGGCACTTTATTTTTAATACTGTCAAATACCCTATCCAAAGTAAAGAATATTATGTAATACTAAAACTTGGTATTACTCAGTAAATCAGGGCTTGAAACCGGTTTAACATACCGGTAAATAAAGGTTAATACCGGTTTTTGCGGTTTACCGAAATGAAAGCGGTACCTAAAACCTTAATAAACCGGTTTAATCCAGAGAGACACGTGCACGAGTCGGCATCGCTTGAAGATTGTTTTGTTTCAACTAATCAAGTCCCAACTTATTAATGCTCAGAGATTAATGCATTTATTGACACGTTTGCTAGCGTCTAGTGAGTCAAGTTATTTATTTATTATCGTTGGCGTTAGTAAGAGCGAAATGAAACCGTTTAAAACCGCTAAATTGATTCAAAACCTATTTGATTTCGCTTTTTAGGAAAACCGTTTTTTTTAAGGTTAAAGTAGAGCCAAACCTAAATAAAACGCTCCTAATGTACTTGACACTGATTCAGGTTTGAAAATTAACCGGTAAACAAGCCCTGCAGTAAATTATCAACTAACCTGCATCGGCATCGTTGTGAGCACCGCCTTACCCAGCATCCCACTCATACACGCCCGCGATGACCGCACGCACGCGCATACCCCCCCATGCTTCCTACAAAACGATACATGTTTGTGTTACAATCCCCTGTAGGTGTACACCGCTCTTGTTTGTGTTGGCTTCACTGAAAATGGCTGCCAATGTACCACGCATGCGCGTCTTGAACAAACCTCTAAAACAACTGAGCTTCGAATAAATTTCGTATTTCGAACTTTATTCATATTGCTTTAAGAGTTTCCTGGGATTCGAAATGCGGCAAATGATAAAGGTTCCTTTTTAAAGAACTCGGCGGGCTTTTGAAGTTTGGACTTGGGAAAGGTAAAGGACACTTGGAGTGCGTGTCGGGAATTAGAATAAGCGGTTGTGCTTCTTTGATACAAAGCAACCGGCAGTGCCACCGCTGACTACATGGTAGCGTATACGCTGCTCTGATTCGGATATGTAAAATTCTTAGAACGTGCAAACCTTTTAGGGCGGTTTGTTAGGAGTTTCGCAGGGTTCGCGTAAGTAATGCGAAGAATGGAAACTTTTTGATTACCTAATAGAATGAGGTCTCATTCTGTCGTCTACTTTTACAATAATAAAAATGATAGCCCTAAATTGTGTCATAATAATGTTTAAATTGTATGCAATTAAAAAACCAAGTTGAAAATGTAAGCACTGCTACGATGAACCTATATTTTTAGTAGGCTCCTTTGTTTATGCTTTTGAAGGAATTAAAAGATACTACTGTCAAATTTATATGTAAGCGGCGCAGTTATTTACTTGTACATAAAATGTTATGGGAGCAAGAGATAAATAGCTTTATTAGTAACTAACCCTATTGTTTTTTTTATCTGGGGCTACATTAAAGAAATTGCGTTCGCCAGAGAAGCTTCGAAAGAAGAAGAAATGAGAGCAAAAATTCGCGAAGCTGAAACTACTGTCAAAAATAACCGTGAAGCTTTTAGGTACCTAAAACATAATTTTTTGCGCAGATGTAGATTGTGTATTTCTGTGGGAGGGCAAAATTTTGAAAATTTGCTTTAAATTAATGTATTTTGTTCACAATTAACTGCGTTTTACTCATATCCATCATAACTCATAGAAAGTCAAAGATTTAAACAAAATAAAATAATTCCTTTGAAAATGCCTTAATTTACTTTGAAGGTAAGTTACAGATAATAAACCCCCATTAAACGTTTCTTTATTTGGCCTTGTTTGAAAGTTTAATGTCTCAGAAAGTTTCTAAAAGCACTTTGAACTCAAAATCCCCCCATTTACATTTTTTTTTGATACTTTGAAAATTTGTGTGTACTGAGCTCACATCGTAATTTTGAACTTTCGAACAAATTTTAAGTGAATTCTGCAATGCCTAGATAAACCATAAGTTTTAGGGTGATAGGTTAGACTATGTTAGTCAGTTATCACAAAAAAACTGAACCAGAAACGTCCAACAGAATGAGAAAAAAATCGAAAACGGATGTTAGGTGGTAATTACGAAAAAAATCATTAAAAAAATTATAACTCGAAAACTACGCAAAATCGTAGAACATACATGGGGGTGATTTGGATACTCCTCATCATAAAGTATCTAAATTTTACACTTGAGCGTCAATTCCCCGGCCACCCTGTATATAGTTTCAAGGCAAATCACCGGCTATAAAGTTACTTTTTTAGGTCACTGAAGTGCTCGTGGTTCAAAGATATTACTAAAATCTGAACTACCCACAATCTCTTTGAGTTGCTAACTAAGTTCCACACCAATTAAACCAAAATCAAATCATACCTTTGCTACAAGCGACGGAGCTTAATGCACTAAATGGTGCATTAAGCTCTCATTATTGAGCTATGTTGATCGTAGCAAAGAGAAAGTAATTACTTCGTTTAAGGTCACATTGGAGCAAACCACAATAAAAAAACTGGAATTTGAAATGAGTTTATTAGAAAAAATTCCACGCGGACCCGCACCCTTCGCTATCCAGGAAAATGCACTGACCATTATACTACCGCGGCCCTGACAGCCGTGTCGAATTTTCTCTAGCATATCTTAGGGTACAAGGCAGCGCCATCTCTTCGCATTGTAGGAAACCCACTGTCTAATGAATACCTTTACAAGTATTGAACATTTGATAAAAGATTAAGCAATTACAGTATTTTTTTTTTACTTCTTTAAGTACCCCCTTCCCTCTCTTCAGTGCACAACACTGGTGCTACAGAGCAACATGATAATGCTCGGTATGGAAGTTCGTTCAGACCTGAATCCAAAGGACTACATGGAAACCGTGATCAAAACAGCTTCACGCAAACTCGGAGGCCTGAACAAGGTGCGGCGTTTTTTCACGCTAGGGATGTCGAAAGTTGAAAAAAATATCGATATATCGATACATCGATCTTTTAAAAAATATTAATATTGGCTTCGATATATCGCGAAAAAAACATCGATATATAGGACCAATTTTCCCAAAAATATCGTACAGTAGCTCACGAAATATGACACGCGGAATAATAATGGAACGAAAATTATCTCCCTAAAAATAGACCCTATTTTCGAATGATGAAAATCGTTAATCTGAGATCCAGTTACGATTTTTCCAGATACGAATTTAGTTAGATCGTGATATGCCGCTAATAATTAAAAAAATATCGTTTTTGATACGAATTTCGATATTGGTTATTTTGTATCGATGTATCGATATATCGAATCAAAATATATCGGCAAAAAATATCGATATATCGATACATCGATATATTTTCAACAAGCCTATTTCACGCCCGATCAACTGTGCTTGTTGTACAAAACGCAATCATAATTTTGACTTTTTTTTTTATTTTAACAATTGGGAACATAGAACAGTTATACGCTAAATATTACTAACATTTATAATGTAGATACTATTTAGGTAAGTGTACAACTCACACCAATGTCCACAAATTAAAGATGAAAGGCTAGGTTTGAATTAGAATTAGAATGAGTGTTGACGATAACAAACTTTAGTATTGCGAAGGGTGCGGGTTCGAGTCCCGTCTGCTGCCTGGTCGGCGTGGAATTTTTTCTAGTTAAATTTTCTTTAGATTTAAGCATCAAAAAGTTACATGCTTTAAAATAATAGAAATTATAAATATAATTGCTATTTCTTCTTTCAAATGTTTAATACTTGTAAAAGTATTCATTTGACATTGTGGGTTCCCTATAATGCGAAATGATGGCGCTGCCTTGCAGCTTAAGAATGGCTAGTATAATTTCGACGCGGTCTGTGAAGGCCGCGGTAGCATAATTGGTCAGTGCATTCGCCCGGATTGCGAAGGGTGCGGGTTCGAGTCCCGTCTGCTGCCTGGTCCGCGTGGATTTTTTTCTTGTTATATCTTCTTAAGATTTAAACATCAAACAGTTACATGCTTTAAAATAATAGAAATTATAACTTTAGGAATGTATTTCAGGCTTGTATAGATAAAGAGATAGCAAAATATAGAGACGATGTAATGAAAATGAAGAAAAATTAGATCTTTTTATTTGTAACTGGTTGTACGGTCGGTGAAAGAAAATAAATATCTTTTTAGGGCTCCGTATCCAAAGGGTAAGAACGGAAACCTATTGCTGTCACTCAGTCGTCTGTCTAAACGTGTGTCACGGGTCTCCGGATCGTAAACGGAATGAGTTACAGAACTGAAATTTTGTGTGAAATGCTTGCCAGTAGTGGAATATTTAACGGAATGTTTAAAAATTCAATCAAATTAATTATTTTCCATGGGGAGTCCCATTAATGAAAAGGTTAAAGATTTTAGTAATATAAGTTATTTACGGGATTGTTACCATGTACCTTGTTTTTAGCGAGTTTCCGATATTTCGGCACTGTTGCAAGCGCCATGATCACGGAGTAACTGAAGTAATTGCGGGTAGGCTGTTATTGGCAGACATATCGGTCTACCCTCCGACGTAGTCTTTTATTGCGTTCGATACATTAACAGGTTAAAGATTTTTTTGTGTTTTACCCAAGCATGTCACTAGTCATTGTCTAGAGTTGAGAATAATATGATTTTAATATTTTTTTATTTATAATTTTTATTTTTTATGCATGTAACTGCTTGATGTTTAAATCTAAAGAAAATATAACCAGAAAAAGTCCACACGGACCAGGCAGCAGACGGGACTCGAAACCACATCCTTCGCTATCCCGGCGAATGCACTGAGCAATTATGCTACCGCGGCCCTGATGGCCGCTTTGAAATTCTTCTAGCGACTCTTAACCTGCAAGGCAGCCTTTTATTTTCTATTTTTTTTTTCATTTTCAAAAACAAAGGAATGGATGCTCTCAATATTGCCATTTTTGTTACTGGGTTTATCTCGAAATCTAAACTTGTTAAGACTGTGAAATTTAGGTATATAATGCCACATAAATGCTGTATTTAAGCAAAAAGTACTGAAAACGTCGATTCATAGTGTATTTTGTAAAGGTCAAGCCCCAGCACCCGATCAGCACAGCCTCGGCGCGGCGTCCATTCCTGGACCGCGCTGTCAATCAGCCTACGTCGGGTGGACGCCTCGTTGTCGACCAGCGGTTGACGGGTGAACGCCTTGTTGTCGACCAGCGGTTGACGGGTGTACGCCGCACTGCCGCGTATTGAGTTCGCGATTTGGTTCAATTTGTAACTAAACAACTCAACTCAAGCTAAAATAGCGAGGAATACTTATTTATTTATTTATCTTTAACAAAGTTTCTACAGCGGTTTTTTGTGAAATTTAATACAATAAAATATAGATACAATCTTAAGGCCAATTACAGAAACTCATTATGTACACATTAGATACTAACGGCGTTATTATATGTCAGTAATTATTCCATTTAATTTAATTTATACAAAAAAACTAAACCGGCTCTTTCACTCAACCACACAACAAGGCTGACATTTGGCAAATTCTCATGACATATTTCAAAACGGGACGTCATTTAGGGCATTATGGCGCCTTAAAATGGCGACTAGCACAATAACACTTTGTCCCATCGCTGGTACTTAAGGTGTCAAAGGCCTATCGACAACCAGAGGCCGGCACACGGGGAGCGTGCGAGCGAGGCGAGGCGGTGCCGATACGGAGTTGATATAGTGAGCTTGTAGGAAGGCCAAAGCGGAAGATCTTCCTCCGAGCTGGGTGATGGTAGCTCGGGGGCCGCGGCCCGACTGATGTTGGTCGGGCATCGTATATATGAAGAGTTAGCCTCCGAATTTCATTTCCGCGATGTAGGCTTCCATACTATTAAGATCGCAGTGCAGGTAACGCCATCTCTTGAGGATGGTGAGTAATGATTTCCTCCATCCCTTGTATATATGTGGGGCATATAGATGTCGCCGCCACAAGCTCATCTCCCTATAATCTATACAAATATTATTTATAGAGTTGAGGCGGTGCTGGTCGGGTGCTGGGTGTTTAAGGTGAGCTTAAGTTGTGGCGAAAACGAACAAACGATTTTTATTATCGCGGTTTTTCACAATGTAGAGCTTGGAAATGAACTCTTTTTTATTAGTTAATGACAGGATTAGTTTACTGTACAGAACCCTAATAGAGGGTAGGGAGGCTAGACTCAGACGCGGAGAATCCCTAAACGGGGATCCCGCGGCTTCGCGCTAAGCAGCTTAGAGGGTATTCGCAGGACTTTTTTAGCGGATATTATACCGTAAAGCGCCCGTAAGAGTTGCGGGGTCCTCGGTGGGCAGCCACTGGGGGGTTCGTAAGACTTGCGGGAGCCAGGTGTGAGGTCCGTTCGGCGGTGTGCCTCTTAAAGGCGCCGTCGTCTGTAAATAGATTTTTTACTTGCGTATTAAAAAAAAAAAAAAAAGGGAGGCTAGACTCGCTCTTGGCCAGTTTTTTCTCATATTACCGTCGGGAATGTGGCGCCGGCCGGCCGCCGCACCTTACTGACGCGACTCATCAATCGTTTGCTAATAAACAGGTGAAATTTTACTGTGTGGTAAATCTTATTTTTTTTTACGTGTCGCAACAAATTACCTAACCCCACCCGATGTTAAGTGTTGGTGGGATCCATTCACAAAGGTAGATGATGCCGCTAGAGCTATCCTCACCTTGCGGGCCTGAACCCTTTCCTACCCCATAATAACCTTTTTTTGACGTGACAACGTCTTAAATTAGGTTGCGGCTGGGAGTCACTTATGAAAAAGTGTAACGCTCGGTAACGTTACGATGAGTCTCTCGTGTTAAGTTTAAGTTTACATGTACAATGTTTTAGTAAACAAAATATATTTCTATAGTTAAAATTTGTGCAATTCTTATTTTCATTCAATTCCTTGTTCCTATTGTGCAATTTAATTATATTCATATCAATAAATATTCTACCGAGAAAAAGACGTTGTCACGTAAAATCTTCGCCCGTAAAACCGACTTTACAGGCAACCATTTTTTTACGCAGGCAAAACCACTATTTACAGACTTTGTCAGTCTTAAGGGGCTCAAGAGCGAAAGGACTTTACGCCTAGCCTCTTGCAAGTCTAAGGATGCGAATCGGAGTAGCCGTTAAGCAGTCCGCGCGGCTAACGAGCGCTTTCGGCATACTATCTCTTATCTATTAGACAAGTCCGTCCGTCTGTCTGTGGTGCTGTTTCAGCGGCCAAACCGTAAGAGATAGATAAAGAGAATATTTAAGTTATAAGTTAAGAATAGTCTGATAAGACTGCAAACCGGATTTGAGTAACGTAGCACTTCCGGTTTTCGAGAAATCACGAATTTCAAACGAAACCACACAAAATCTCCGAAGATCTCAATTAATTAAATACATTTTTTTTTAAATCAGGTTTTGGTGAATATTTGGTTCACTGGTTTGCTAGTCTCTTATCTATTAGACAAGTCCGTCTGTCTGTGGTACTGTTTCAGCGGCCAAACCGTAAGAGATAGATAAAGAGAATATTTAAGTTATAAGTTAAGAATAGTCTGATAAGACTACAAACCGGATTTGAGTAACGTAGCACTTCCGGTTTTCGAGAAATCAGGTTTTGGTGAACATTTGGTTCACTGGTTTGCTAGTAATATATATAGTTTTAATAATACACACATCAAAAGTGTCTAGGGATCAAGCATTTTTATGCGGATTTCTTGAGATTGAGATGTGGCTTTGTAATAAATTTATGATTTTATAAATTTATATGGATCCTTTTTGGTGCATTTCATAATTTGAATCAGGAACTGTGAATCAAATTCGAGTAAAAGATGAAAATCAGCTGTCAATATTTTCCCTATAAAAACATACAACGCATTGAAGACATTATTAGTGCTACTGTTTCCCTACTACTGATTAAAACCAACGTTATTATGGAGCGGCGACGTCATTTAAGCAGGGAAGAAATGCTCAGAGCCGTGGGAATGATAGAAGCTGGTTCCCGGCAACGTACTGTGGCTTTAGCTCTGAATACAAGTCAGAGTGTTATCAGTCGACTTTGGACACGATACCGAAGCACTGGTACCGTGGCTGAGCGCCATGGAGGACGGTATCGCTGCACCACACGGAGACAAGACCGATACATTCAAATCTTAACTCGAAGAGCTCCAACAATAACCGCCATGATGTTAGCCGTGAGGCTTCATCACTCTTCAGGGAACTTAATTAGCGACCAAACAGTCAGAAACCGCTTGCATGAAGTGAACCTTCATTCCCGAAGACCGCTACGGGTACCACCTATAGCAATGCACAATCGTAGGATTCGATATCAATGGGCTCTTGAACACAGAAATTGGGCAGAAGAACAATGGCGTTTCGTGTGCTTTTCTGATGAGTCTCGTTTTGGTATGAGACCGGATACAAGACGTATACGACACTGGAGAACCCCTGGACGCCAACAGCGATTAAAATCCTGCCAGGAAGTCCATCCTTATAGTGGTGGAACCATCATGGTATGGGCGGGTATTTGGATCGGCGGAAGAACTGAGTTGATTTGGATCAGAGGCAACCTCAACGCTCAAATTTATGCTGAGACGATTGTATCAGACGTCATCGTTCCTCTACAAGTGCAAATCGGTCCCTTATTTCAGTTAATGCATGATAATGCACGACCGCACACCGCAAGAGTTGTAAGACAGACTCTCGCCGCAGCTAACATCAATGTCCTGCCCTGGCCTGCTCAGTCGCCAGACTTGAACCCGATTGAGCATGCATGGGATATGCTACAGAGAAGAGCTCTGCCGAATATGGAGGGTATCCAGTCGCAAGAAGACCTTTTTTTGTTGTTGCAACGAACATGGGCGGCCATTCCACAGCGTGATTTGGATGAACTCATTTTGAGTATGCCAAACCGATGTTCTTGTGTTGTTAGTGTTCGCGGTAGAAATACGGATTATTAATTGTTTAAGTTACCCAATAAAATTTTAGAGAAAACTGTTATTTCAGTCTTTTTTTCGAACTTTTGTGTTAGTGGTTCAAATGTCAAAAATCCCTTTATTAGGAAAATGGCAAATTTCTTTATTAATGCAAAGGTGACTTGGTTTATCGTTACTGTGACAAACGAAAACACTTTATTTGATGAATCCTTAAAGAAAATTTTAATTAATATCAATCAGGAGAAAAGTTATTGCAAAAATATATGTTGATCCCTAGACACTTTTGATGTGTGTATATTGGTTTATTTATCTTAAAAGTTACAATTGCTTTTATATACTAATTAGAGGAATTAAATCTTAATTATATTTCACATATAAGAGATTCGTTGACGGCTGTACTAGTATAAACTGTGTCACAACCGTCAGCGACTCCTTCCATGATATAAATTTCTCATGGGGATGCACAAAAATTAACCTTATTTAAACCACCCAAAATACCCAACTAACCTAAAATAAAAAAAAAACATTTAAATTGAAACACATAATTCTATATTTGTGTTTGTGTGTGTGTGTGTGTGTGCGTGTGTGTGTATGTGTGTGTGTGTTGTGTGTGTGTACGGTGTATGTTAGTGAGTGTACTGTATGTGATATATGATTATGCATGTTTGTTCTCATGAGTGGCAGTGCAGTAATTATCCGCAAAAAAACCCTGCGAATACCCCCTACGCTGTTAAATGTGCCTCCGCGGGGTCCCCGTTGCCCGCCCGGGACTTCACAACAGGGATCACCCAGGGTATTTTGGATGATCCCGCAGACGTGCGCTGGGAGATAAGTGCGTGGCCTATTGCCTATCACACCGCTCCCCGTCTGTTGCATAAGGACTGCCTAGGCGTTCCCTACGCGGCCCTCTCATGTAAGATAGAACTGCAAGAGAGGGCTGCCGTCACGGAATCCGTCGGTGATGGCGTCAGCCATGCCAGACTGCGAGACATTCATTCAGGTGGAGGGGCTACTGGGCAATTTTGTCCTGTAGCGATAAAATAAAAAAAAATAATAAATAAAAGAAACCAGAAAGTGGTAATAAAATATATATATTTACAAGAATAAAGTATTTACAGAACAATATAGAAAAAAAAATATATGTATGGTGTGAGTGTGTGAAGTGTGGGATGTGAAATGGGCGTGGGTCGTCGGCGATCTTCAGAGGCGGCTTGAACGGGAGGCCGTGAATCAAGCAGATGGACGACCAGGGCGAGCCTTCGCCTTCCCCTAATTTTCCTTCTGCGGAGTGAGGGAGCGGCCAGAAGATTATCCTCTCCTCAGAAGGAGGCGGCTGCCTCCCAAGCCTTCTCACTGCCGAGCATCGCCTGCGATTAACTCGCGGCGTTCTTATCACCAGCCCAAGTTACACAAGGATGCTGAATACTAGATGAATAGGAGGATCCTTGTGTACTAACAGTTGAGTGGCCGTTGGGGCGGAAAGGTTCTCGAATGGCGACCGTGTGCCGGACGACGCTCAGTGGGATGACACGCTACAAGGTGGACCGACGATCTGGTGAAGGTCGCGGGAATACGCTGGATGCGGGCAGCGCAGGACCGATCGTTGTGGAGATCCTTGGGGGAGGCCTATGTCCAGCAGTGGGCGTCGTACGGCTGATATGATGAACAGTTGAATAAAGTTACTGAATAAAGGCTGAGTATAATACTATTCAGCCACTACACTGCTTAAATGGGCATAATTATTCAACTTAAGTTCACATTGCTGAATAACTTGGCTGTAATAACGTAATTGTAACAGCAGTATTACGTTTTTAGTGCCTGAGCTTAGTGGATGTTGAAATGATTAAATTGTTACCGAAAATTACCAGTTTATTACTGGTTCCCAAATGTTCTTAAAAATACTACAATAATGATAATATTTAAATAATAATAATAATGTTTATTCATCAAACCTTAGAAGTACTGCTACAATATATTCTTAAAATAAACAAGGAATGGTTTGCTATCTTATAGTCTTACTAGCAAACCAGTGAACCAAATGTTCACCAAAACCTGATTTCTCGAAAACCGGAAGTGCTACGTTACTCAAATCCGGTTTGTAGTCTTATCAGACTATTCTTAACTTATAACTTAAATATTATCTTTATCTATGTCTTACGGTTTGGCCGCTGAAACAGCACCACAGACAGACGGACTTGTCTAATAGATAATTAGTCTTATAAGTAGGACCCCTGACTTTCATGCTAGGTAAGACCTGTATTATGAAAGGCAGTGGTTCGATTGGAGACATAGGATGATTATAAAAACGTTATTGATTAATGTGTGTGTGTGTGTATGTGTGTGTATGTTTGTGTGTATATGTGAGATATTGTGTGTGTGTTGTAATAATTTCATCTATATTTTAAATTAGTATATGTTCCGTTTCACTGTAAGTGTGGGTTAGTATCCACTCTTTTACCTTGGTCTTAAACTCATACTTATTTAGTTTATTAATGTTAATTGTAGAACCAGTCCTATAGTGGGATATCACAGGCTCGTTCACGCACTCAACGGACAGACAACCGACACGTCTACTCTCGCTCACAGCTCTCGTATTACTGACGTGGTGCCGAACAAGACAGTGTTGCCTGTATAGAGAAATGTCAAAATGCATACACTACATTAATGAATCCGTATAGTCGTCAAAATCTACACTCATTTATATGTCGGCGAATGGCGTCTCACTCGCTCCTTCGAAACGTTAAACCGACAACAAATGTCATCAGTCAGTGTACCATTGCTTTGTGAAACGTCAAGTAATGACAGTGACAGCTGTCATCACTTGGGAGTGGTCTATGCTAAGGGTAGTATTTAAGGGGCTAACGCTTCATTGGAAGGGGCATTCAGCATTCGCATTCAGCATTCAGCATTCAGCGGTGAGCCGCGATAGTGAACGGAAGTTAGCACAGAACTCTCCGCGCTTCACAAAGCAATCCGTTTGTACTTTGGCAATCATAACTGATTTTGTAAAGTAATAAGAAGATTCAAATTAAACGTTAGCTTGGTCACTACACTACAGTTCTATTTTCGGGAAATATCATTGAACAACCAAGATGGCGGATTAAGAAAAACCACGTGGCCAACCGCCTATATCCCGCTCGCCCATCCGACATATATATTTCGCTGTGCACCGCGGCTAATGGCCTAAATTAGGCCAGGCGTCGTGACAGTGTCAATTATTGCAAATATGCAAAATATAAATGTTCGGTTATTGCACCGAACATACGTGTAACAAGGTGGTTAAAATGCTAAATAGTAATTTAAGGTACCACTACTAACACTTTATACATACTATACCGTACACGTACGCTTCTAAATATCAGTAATTAAGGTAATGGTTCACATTGTGCTGTTTACGAGCGTACCTCCTACAAAATAAATAAATAAATAATAAACGTTTATTTCTTTTAAATTGTTATACATTTAGTTTACACATTAGTAGTGTTGTAATATTAACAATAGGTATAAGGTTGTAGCGTTGATATCTGCACTAGTTTAAAAAACTGTATTGCAGATACCGGCGCCTTCCGACTTGTTTTCAATACAATCTCGTGTGAATAATTTGATCTATATCTATAATGAAAACGTTATTAAAAAGAAAATGGTAGTAAACATTTTTTTCTTCTTTTTTCCTTCCCTTATTTAAATAGTCTACAGGTGAATACTAGTTACCTACATCTTGAACGGTAAATACATATGTAATAACAAAATAGCAACCATCAATGAACATATATGAATATGTGTGTGTGTTTGTGTGTATGTATAATTGTAAAATACTTATTGGAACTGTTTTAATCAAACAGTTATAAGTATTTTATAGGAGGTACGTAACAAAACGAAATGTTTTTACTCAGTTAGACAATATTTTGAAACGAAAATTGACTTTGAATAGAATAAATAAAATGACACACTCGTAAGATTAGGGATGATGACTAATTTTTTTTCTTCGTTTATCAGGTAGATTATCAAAAAGTATTGGACACGTATTTTTTCTTTTTTCACATAATATAAACATTGCAGAGATATATTGATTTGAAAAGTCGCATGACGTCACGTTTTGGTACAATTTTAAGTGAAAATTCACTAAAAAGTGACGTCACGAGCCCAACTTTGACGCGCTATAACTTTGTATTTTTTTGGTTGATTGCCCAAAGAAAAAATACGTGGCCATTATTTTTTGATCATCTAACTGACGGACTAAATAGAATTTCGTTTACTGTACCTCGTCATCAGCCCTATTTAATTAATTTTGACATTTACATGCCTTGTCGTTGGCAAAATGAACTAAATGAAAATCACCACCAAAATGTATCATCAACACTGTTTTGTGTTAATAAAAAAAAGTCTCTTATCGAAGTACCAGCAAGGTGGTACTGCAGGCCGGCAAGGTGAGGATGGTTGGTGTGATAGATAGAACTGCTGTACCACATTTCTTTGTCGTACTATTCGTAAGTAGAATTCTTTGCCCGCGCACGTGTTCCCACCTTCCTACAATATGGGGTCCTTTAAGAGAGGCGTAAAGAATCATTTTGTAGGCCGGCAAGATGAGGATGGTTGGTATAGCAGTTTATAACTGCTGTACCAGCTATCTTCGCGTTTGGACTTTTTCACATCTTAAAATCAGGTGGGGTAGAGCCTACCTGGCTATATAAAAAAAACGACGGGTTGCACTCCGGGAGTGCCGGCAGAAGTGAAAACTTGAATATTAACGATGTGCATTTTTGATATTTTGGAATGGTTAGGGAATAATTTTGCACGAATTGCTTTAATTATCAGTATAAAAGTACTATCATGTATGTGGTAGAATACAATATTTATTTATAACGCTATCGTACACAAACATGACAATTTATATTACATTAAAAAAGTTTATCTCTCAGAAAAATCAACTTACATGAATCACGTTTAAGCGCACTTAGCGACACCTATTGTAAAGAAATCAACTCACATGAATCACATTTAAGCGCACCTAGCGACATCTATTGTAAAAACAATGCATTTTCTTCGCAATAAAGCTGCCACGTGGACGTCCTAGATAGAAACTTATTATTATAATACGGTAAAATAAAATATTACTATGTTTCGTCCAATATATTGAAAGTCAACAACCTTTCCATTTTTATTGTGTGTCATGATGCGATCAGCCCACGTGTTTAACCTGACGCGAGTTTAACATTTTTTACCCATACAAAAAAAGTGTACAACGCCGCTAAAGAAGTTTTCACTTCAAAAAAATAAAGTGAAGTAATTTACTACCCTTTGTGAATAAATATGTATTTTTTTTATTTTTTTTTATTTATTAAGCTCACAAAACAAGTTACAATTATAAAAAAAAACCAAAGCAATATTACAATAATAGAAACCAAACTGTAACTCTAAATATGTGGGCATAACATGATTAAATTTTTATGGGCTGAAGTTTACACTAAAGAAAGAAAGAAAAATATATAAATTGAATTTTGATAATAAATTATGATTTATTGATATTAAATTATAAAAAAAATACCAATACAAAAGCGCCATTCCGACTTGTAATTACATTTACAACAATAGGCTCATATAAGTCATAATTAAGAGGAACCGTATAAATTCCATGTTCACATTCGTATGTCATACGATAGGGCGCTTCAGTGCCGATGTTTTCAAATTAAAACGTATTATACAAAATGGCGGCCGCACGTGGAACGCATGTGTGCCGCACGGCTCCCGCGCGGGTCGTAGCTGCGTCAATTACCGCTGTAACGGGACCTATTTCTGTCTGTACACGCAAATAATAGCCTGTCAGGGAACTTCTTTAGTTCGCCTTCTTTTCGGAGAGCAATAAACCCTTTTTAAAAACTGAAGAAAACGGCCCATTTAGAGATCTGGATATGTATTATGAGGTACTGCGGAGTAGAAGTCAATGTTAACGTAGCACTGTGATAGTTTTTGAAGTTATACTTCTTTAGGCGCGTTATGAAAAAATGATGAGAGTGAAATTTTAAGATGCGCTCGCTTCGCTTTAGCGACCAACTTCATGCTGTTACTTTTGTGTTTACCGCACATTAAGAAAATCTACCAACAAAATAGAAATAGAATCTCTATTTTGTGGGTGCTAACGACTGCATTGTGAAGGCCTATCAAAAGTATTTATTAATCTGGAACAACGGAACCAAAGCGCGATTCAGGAGATTACAGCGCCATCTCTTGACCATTGGTGTAGTAGAACCAAAAACCACATCTTTATTTTTTGTAATAAAGTAACAGTTATAGGTATTTATATTTATAATATTTATCCACAAGTTTCAAGTTTGTATATTCGGAATACGTGTTTGAGTTTCATACAAGTGATTTTGATTATTTATTTATTTTTTCAAATTAAAACTGAACTTTATTGACTGTGTCCTTTTCCAGACTTTTTATTAATTTATTGTAATTAATTATTTGCATGCAATTAAAAACTAATTTTAAACGATGCCAAAGAAGGATAACTTCTCACGCGCCTACATAAGTACACGCACCCATTTTTTTTTATATGCTTACAATTTATTACGATTATGATGATTACGAAAAGATGCTGATTATACTCGTATTTTGACAATGTGAACATAGTTGTCTTGATAGGGTATAACGGGTATAACTAACAAATGATTCTGACAATTTATAGATGATGTAGATGTAATAAATTAATATTGTGAACAATTGTGAAGAATTTGTTCGCTTCTTCCAGGTTCTTTTGGATGATTACCTGGCTTACGCCTTGCTAAAGACACTAATAAAATAAAATAGTCCTTTGGGATAAAATAATTATATTGAAGATCACAAAAACTAAATTAAATACAATGGGAAACAAAAAAACATTCTTTTTCTTCTTACTTTAGACAGCTACCAAAAAAATATATAAAAACCGAATCGCTAAAAAGAGCATATACTTAATAGCCCGGTCAATTTAGACATAAAAATAGGGATCAAATAACAAAAACCCCGACAGAGCCAAATATTGGTGGAGACCTTTGTTTTACCCTTATGAATAAAAATTTAAAAGTCCCCATCAATCCCATGCGAGCTTCAAAAGTTATGCGGGCCAAATGTCAAAATTTTAGGTTTTATGACTTTTTCTCAAAAACGGTAAGTTTAATCAAAAAATACCTCAGACTAAAATTGTAGATCTCAAAATTTTCTATAAAAATGGTTCTTATGATATTTTCTCTAAGTATCACCGTTCCTGAGATATCGTGATTGTGAGAGTCACGTACTACATAATATGCACACATTTGTTACATGTATACATATTCAGGTTCTTAAGCAAGCAAAAATACTTATTTGTGTCTCTTTTATGAATAAACTATATACTACATTATGAATATACCATATTGAGAAAATATATAGTTAAAGTCAGTCCCTTATGTAGTGACGACTGCCAGTTTACGTTAGATGAATTAAAGAATGTTTGTCAAAATGTACCTTTAGATAATAGAATTATAAAAGTACGGTTGAAGTTAAAGTACTTAAAGGAAAGTAAAAAACCAAAAAGAAGTTTGTTGGAATCACATTCACAGGTTAATTAAATAAATTTAAGATTCTATGCTATGACATTCTTGAACATCGGATTAAGGTACATACAAATTATAGCAATAACCTAAATAAATAACATTAAAACAATTTAACACCCACAGAAAGAAATTCTTAGTTTTCATTTAAAACAATTTTGTGTCAAGCTAAGAGCTTGAAAGAGATAAACCTTCCCACAGAAAAGTTTCACAATCGAAATTAACATATTATAAAGACATAAAAGTGAATCACTTACAAGAAGAGGATAAAATTTGTTAAATACGTACATTATAGCTTGGTGTAAACGACGGGTAAGTTGTACCTTCAGTGTGAACACGGCAATGTTTTCTTCGACTAAAAATACAATCCACCGAGGTACTCCCGGGCTCTTATTAAATTAATCCGCAATAAGCTGACGGTGCATTCTAGATGGAAAAAATATAATAATCCTCGTGATTATCAAGAGTTTAAATATCTGCGCGCTCGAGTCAAACTATTGGAGACTGAATGTTACGAAAATTACATTTCTTACACCGAAGAAAAAATGAACACATGTCCGCGGTACTTTTATACATATACCAAATCAATGCGTCGTGTAAACGATTTGCCTCCGTGTATGTCTTATAATAATAGTCAGTCTACTGATTATCAGGAATTAAGTGAAATGTTCAATAACTACTTCAATTCTGTTTTTGTCACAAATGATTCTGCACTTCGCACCAGTGATTCTCAAGTAAGTTTAGAAAATTCCTCGAAAACTTGTTTAAACTTACCTAGTTTGTACATTTCTCAGGAAGAAATTTTTAAAGCACTGAAGCAGGTAGACATAAATAAAAGCTCACGTACTGACACTATCCACCCTTTTTTCATATCACAATTAGCAAAGGAGCTTTCTGTCCCGTTGACCCTTATATATAACAAGTCACTCTCCGAAGGTTGTTTTCCAGACATTTGGAAGCGAGCTTTAATAACACCCATATTTAAGGGAGGTGATAAACATGATGTGCGGCAGTACTGGCCCATATCCAAGCTCTGTATAATGCGAAAAATATTTGAAAAGCTCGTTACAATTTTTTTGACTTGGCAAACAAAACAACTTATTTCTTCTCAGCAACATGGGTTTATCAGTGGTCGTAGTGTGGAGACCAATCTAATTACATATACGGATCTTATTATAAATGCTTTGGATTCTGGATATCAGGTGGACGCCGTGTATACCGATTTTTCAAAGGCTTTTGATAAAATAAATCATGATTTGTTATTCGAAAAAATATATGCAATTGGTATACGTGGCGACCTCTGGCGGGGGGTGAAATCGTATATCTCAAATCGGAGTCAGCCAGTAGCTTTACGGGGATATCAGTCTGGATTTCTTAATAAACCATCGAGCATTCCTCAAGGGTCGCATTTGGGACCGTATCTTTTTACTCTGTACGTAAATGACGTTAAAGATTGTTTTGTAAATTCACACCATCTGCTCTATGCTGATGACACTAAAATTTTTAAAGTAATTACCTCTCTTAATGACTGTTGTGAGCTGCAAAATGATCTTAGTAGATTTCAAGATTACTGTTCAAGAAATCAGCTTTTCTTAAACACTGATAAATGCTATACTATTACATATACCCGTAAGCATCATCCGATTGTTTGTGACTATAACTTCTTTGGAAGCACTATAAAAAGAGCCTCCTTCATACGTGACCTCGGTGTAACTCTGGACTCCAAACTTCACTTCAATACTCATATTGATAATATAGTATCACGTGCTTTTAAACAACTTGGTTTAATAAATCGTTTAGGGAAACCGTTCAAAGATACAAAAACTTTAATAACTTTATTGACCACTTACGTACGCAGTATTTTAGAGTTTGCTAGTGTGGTTTGGAGCCCACAGTATGCTGTTCACGTTGATCGCATCGAAAAAGTACAAAATAAGTTTTTAAAATTATTAAGCTATCGTGATGAACATATTTTAAAGGATTACAGGACTTGTGCCACAAAATATAACATAATCCCATTACAAATTAGACGTACTTTTTTGGACACTGTAATAGTTAATTGCCGAATTGATTGCACTAATTTGTTAGATAAAATCCACCTTAAGGTTTCTCGTCCCTCCTCACGGTCTAAGAGTACATTTTATGTCCCGCCATATCGCACAAATTACACAAAAACTCTTATTTGAGGCGATCACTTGATTTTTATAACAAAAACCTGACCAATATTGACATTTTTTCAAGTACTTATAATAATTACAGAAAACTGGTTCGCGAGATGTTGTACTAGTAGATTGTAAAGATTTTGAAACATTTTGTAAACAGTAACTAAGAAGTTTCTCATAGACTCAATTTGTTTAAACATAATATTAATTTAAGTTATGGTACTATAAATCTAGTCATACATTATTTAATTTAAGCAAATATTACTGTTAGAGACCGTTTGTTACCTAAATCAATAAAATTAAAAAAAAAATCGCTTGGCGGCTATAAGAATTTAATTGCACATTGACACTACTAAGTAACCTCTCAAATTGATCAATCATACAAAATCAGACTTTATCAGTAAAAAATAAGGTCCATAACTATTCAGTTGTTACATCTTTGTATTTACACAGGAATGGCTGTTGTATAAACCTACCAACCAGATAGTAAAATTATACGTTCCCTGTAGCTACATAAATCACGTGGGCTTGTCCGACCTCGGGCTATCCATGCTAGCAGGGTTATAAAAACTTATTTTTTTTCATACAAGGGACAGCAAATTGCTTGACTCCACTTTTAGTTAAACATGGAATTTTGACCAGGAGAAAAGAGGGTAGGGCACAGCGGATTTCCCGTTCGAATTGGGCGCCCGTCTTGGGAAGTTAACACAACCTTACATAGGATCACAGTTAAATTACATTATGTGTTGGAGGTGTTGTGTGTAGGAAGGCCAAAGGGGAAGATCTTCCTCCGAGCTGGGTGATGTTAGCTCGGGGGCCGCTGCCCGACTGATATTGGTCGGGCATCGTATATATGAAGAGTTAGCTTCCGAATTTCATTTGCGCGATGTAGGTTTCCATACTATTATGATCGCAGTGCAGGTAACGCCATCTCTTGAGGATGGTGAGAAATGATTTCCTCCATCCGTTGTATATATGTGGGGCATATAGATATTGCCGCCACATTGTGTTTCAGTAGGTGGGTAAGGTTTCAGGACTCCACGGGGCTTGGGTTAAGGGTTCCCGTCGCCTCATCTAGTACCGTCGTCTCGCTCACGCTGGTTGGGACCGTGGCCCGAATGAGGTGGGTAGGCCCCCCCCTCCTGAGTGGTCGCTGAGCCAGTGCCAGGAATTTCTAAGCGGGTGGGCGGGACGGGTCCGGAGGAGTCCCACATAATTCCGTTGCTACTCCAAGGTGGCGGGCTATGGGTTAAGCATTTTCCTGACGAAAAAAAGGGGGCTTGGGTTAGGGTAGGCAATGGCGGGAGTGATATTATTTGTATCGTACAGGCGTCTTTAGGCTATGGTGGCCACTTACCATAGACCATATGCTGCCACCCTTTTGAAATACAAAAGGCTTTGCAAGGCACCAACCGAGCGATAATTATTACAAGAAAAATAATCTTTTTTTTTATATTAAGGTAGGCAAATGACTCTACCCCACCTGATGTTAAGTGGTAATAAAGTCCAAACGCGAAGATAGCTGGTACAGCAGTTATAAACTGCTACACCAATCATCTTCATCTTGCCGGCCTGCAAAAATGCTTCTTCAGGCCTCTCTTAAAGGACCCGACATTATAGGAAGGAGGGAACACTTGCGCGGGTAAAGGACCCGACATTATAGGAAGGAGGGAACACGCGCGCGGGTAAAGGACCCGACATTATAGGAAGGAGGGAACACGCGCGCGGGTAAAGGACCCGACATTATAGGAAGGAGGGAACACGCGCGCGGGTAAAGGACCCGACATTATAGGAAGGAGGGAACACGCGCGCGGGTAAAGGACCCGACATTATAGGAAGGAGGGAACCCTTGCGCGGGTAAAGTCTTACATCAGTGGGCCGCATCCGCTGATTGTTTGACATCTTTGCTGAGTAAAAACCTGTGGAGCTCCAGCACCGTATCTTGTGTATAATACAGTCAGGATACCCAAAACATTATAAAATATACTTGCACACCACAATACCTAACGAAGCTGGCAGAATAGACTATAAAAGGTGCGGCTCAATAGTGAAAAATGCCTTTTGGCTATGGTTGGGTTAGGTTTTTTTTTTGGTAACCGTTTGCTTTGTTATGCTCAAAACACTCGATTTTGGACTACGAGCTGTTTTTCTCACTGTTTTATGTTAATAAAGTATATTTTGTTTTTGTAAATTTTAATTGATGTTTTTGTTAAATTCTTTTAAGTTCATTATGATTATGATTGAGTTAGGTTAGGTTAGTTAGGAGCTCGATGGCGCAAGTGGTTAGCGCGTTCCGCAGCGATCGTTGAATTTAAGCAACTTTCGCAGTGGTCGGTCATTGGATGGGTGACCATAATTTACTATCTCGAGGTCCTCCGTGCTTCGGAAGGCACGTTAAGCCGTTGGTCCCGGCTGCATCTACAGTCGTTAGCACCCACCAACCCGCACTGGGCCCGCGTGGTGGGTCATGGCCCAATCTCCCTATTCCATCCATAGGGAAGCCTGTGCCCCAGCAGTGGGGACATTAATAGGCTGATGATGATGAGGTTAGTTAAGCTGAGGCAGGGTCCTGATTGGCCATACTTCGTTCTCCTTTGTATTTCTCTGTTTTGTTTTAATTTGATTGGTTTTTCCTCATTTTTTTTCCTTTTTTCTATATATGTATTTGCGTGTATGGTCAATAAATACTCTTTCTTTTTTAATTTTTATTATTTTAAAGCATGTAACTGCTGGATGTTTAAATCTAAAGAAAATATACCCTGCACCCTTTGCAATCCGGGCGAATGCACTGACCAATTATGCTACCGCGGCCCTCATGGACCGCGTCGAAATACTTCTAGCCATTCTTAAGCTGCAAGGCAGCGCACTCTTTCTTCGTTTCTGCTTTCAAAGGTTTGCCTCTAATTGGCTGAATCTGTCCTGTCTCATGCAAGATATACAATACATTGAGTTAATTTTGTAAGTTATCGTGATTCTATTTGTATATTCAAAGAAAGTATAACAGTTTTAATACAGTTGTCGGATTGTTATTCAAACGTGGCTTATGGACATAAAATCCCAATGTGACCTCTCTTTATTTATTTACTATTCGCGTTTTAGTGAAATTGTATGCGAAAAATCCTTGAGCGTCAGTGAATTATACCCGAAAGAGGATTACACAGGTTTTATGCGTTTGAGCTGAGCTTTTGTTTTGGTTATTCGTAATGTTTAAATTCTTGGGGTATGGTAGATGCAGTATGCCGAGTCCAAAATGATGTATAATGCGATTCAACTATGAATAGGACCGACTGGGCGCCATATTGTGATGTCATAGCTGTCAATTCATACCAAATAGGTAGAGTGAGCAAAAAAAAGATTTTATCTAATAAAACTTACTTACTAAGATTAAATAAGAAAAAGCATCAGATTTTTTTAATAACATTTATTAAACTATTTTTTTTTAAAAAAAACCATCGATTTTTAATAATATTTATTTATTAAGACTGTGAGAAAAAACATTAATCAGAATCTAGCTCTTCTATTCCGCTCATCTCTGCATTACCGCCGGAGTAGTTATGAACAATCATGCTCTATTACGTTTGAAAACGAGTTTCTGAACGCAACTTAAAGTGACGTTTGGTTGACGATTTAAGTAGGTCAACCATTCATGGCCAAAGCTCAATAAGTAAAAAAAAATATCAACCGATATTAATTATCAATATTTGTTATTGTTTGTTTACAAATGTTTGGTTTTTATTCTTGAATTAGCGGAGTACTAAAAAAGGGTTCCAAGATTTTTTTGCAAACCTTACTTTTCAAGTGACATTTGGCAGATAGAGGTCATTGGCTTTCCTATTCTTATTTGAATCGCATTATAATTACGAGTATGAAACCAGTGGCTTGGAGCTCCTGGTATCTTCAGGGAGTTGTCTTGACGGTTGGTTGGACAGTTGGACAGTTGGTTCAACATCCGCAAAATAATAAATTCATTAGGTAAATATAGGCACTAGCATCATTAGATTAACAAAATAAACATGTTCAAATATGGAATCAATTCTATCAAAAATACAGTGATCAACTTGAAACTGTTCAAAAAAAATACATACGTACTGTTAATTACAGATGTTTCCGTGCTAGGTCTTCGTATAGTGAACTGCTGAGTAAGTTCTCCTTACCTTGCTTAAGTTTTAGGCGTTCTTTACTTGATTGTCTTTTCCTATTCAAAATCTGTCGTAATTATTTTGACTGCAATGACCTCATAAAACAGATTTATATTCGAATTCCCAGTAGTTCACAGCGTATAAGAGATACCTATGCTCATAAACTATTTTTCCCCAAACAGTGCAGAACGAATGCAGGTGAACGCGCACCCCTACGTCGAATGATGAACTTTTTTAATGACAACCTATCTGATTTCGATTTGGACTTGTTTACAATGTCTTTTATTCAATACTAGTGGCCCGCCCTCGCTTCGCTTCGGTGTAGAGCTGTAGTGTAAACAATAGTTTTTGTTCTCGGGCTTGTGTTATAAACAATGACTTTATTTATATAATTACACGTGTTATTGTGAGTCAACCATAAAAGATAGACATATGCTGTTGCGCGATATTTTTTTGATAATTTTATGTAGAATATTTCCGTCATACATGATTTCTATGTAACTTTAACCATTAGGGCTGCACACGCGACGGAAGCTTAAAAAATGGAGTAACTTCTCCCGTTTTCCCAACATTTCCCTTCACTACTCTGCTCCTATTGATTGTAGCGTGATGAAAAGTATACTATAACCTGCCCAGGAGTATGAAGAATAATTGTATCAAGTTTCGTTAAAATCCGTCGAGTAGTTTTTGTTTCTATAAGGAACATACACACAGACAGACAGACAGACAGACAGACAGACAGACAGACAGACAGACAGACAAAAATTTTACTGATTGCATTTTTGTCATCAGGTTCGATTACTTATCACCCCCTGATAGTTATTTTGAAAATATATTTCATGTACAGAATTGACCTCTCTACAGATTTATTATAAGTAACGATAAATAGGCCATTACTGATTGTTTACCAAACATTTAAAATTTGTGTTTTGTAACTTTTTTTTGTTTTGCTTTAGTTATACCATCATTTTGCAAGTAGAATAGATATTGCTAACTTATAATGTTTTATAAAAATATAATCTCTGTGTTGTTATATATTTTTAGTGGATAACGGTGTTGGTTGTGTAATGACATCAATGTATTTATTAGTGTTACTACATTACGTAAAATATTGCACAGTTGTTTGTTATCCTAAATAAATAATAAAAAAAATAATGTTAGAGTTCTTAGGTTATTTCGACATTCATAGGTTATTAATTAATCTTAGAGCTAAGAATTATAAAATGACAATTTTGAAATGCGTAGATAACTTTATTCACTGAACAGACTCTGACGACTCCAATTTTGTTATTTAAATCAGAAATTACATATTTAAAATACAGACTTTTTCTATCAACATTTTATTAAGATTTAAACATTCTAACAGGTAATATTCTTGAATATTTAATTTCGTTGGTCGTTTGTTAGACTGCGCAGCGGTGTTGAGAAAATCTTTATTGAGCACACACAGAATAGGGCACCAGTGAACCGTGGCCACAGCACTCGTATCATAAAGTAACTTGCGGTTTAACTAACTTACGTGTCACTATAACCAAATATATTTACCAGAAACAAAACACAACCGTCCGCAAATTTAGATTTCTTTATCATATAGCATGAGGTGTTCGCTGGCGTGGGTGTGGATCGTTGAAGTAAAGCAACTTTCGCAGTGGTCGGTAATTGGATGGGTAACCAAAAATCTTCTATCTCCTGTTCCTCCGTGCTTCGGAAGGCACGTTAAGCCCGGCCACATCTGCAGTCGTTAGCACCCACCAATCCGCACTGGGTCCGCGTGGTGGGTCGTAGCCCAATCTCCCTGTTCCATCTATAGGGAAGGCCTGTGCCCCAGCAGTGGGTACATTAATAGGCTGACAATGATGATGATGAAGCGTAGACGCTTCGCTATGGATCCCGCTTACCAAGGGGGGCTTGAACGTAAAGATAATAATAATATTCATTATTATGTGTATAAGATCTAATGCTCAGCATTGTTCTTACTAAAACTGCCTTTATAAAAGAGCATTAACTTCGACACAAGTATCTCAGTTTTATCACATAATGAAATCTCTGCGTTTTGGTGCTGCGTCTTAGTGTCTGGGTGTTAAGTGCCGACTCGTGAACCGGGCTGACTTCAATCCTTTCGCTGGCCATTCGCCAGACTTCCGCCCTGTTAATGGACGTTCGATGTCGGAGATTGTGTTATTAGGAATCGGAAATATTTTTTAAGACAACAATGATGGTTTCTTTTCTGAACTTCCAAAAAATGCGTGTAGTTAAGTACTATTTTCTTTAGACATTTCGGCAGTATGGATAGCTCTACCAATACATGCTTTACGGTTTTTTAGTTTTGTGGTCGCTGGCACCACAAGTTACTTCACCTCACCACACGCAGCATAAAAAAATCAATTCAATTCAAATCATTCATTTCAGAACTTGGTTCTATAGGAACATTTGATATACTTATAAACTATGTTAGTATAATAGAGATTACATAAAATATCATTACAAGATATGGAGAGCTTTATCCAGTTTCGTAGCAGAGAAGTGTCCCACCGGTACTAGAGCGGAGCCTAGTGAGCAGTCTTTCTTATGATAGCATAAAAGTCATCCGCAAACGCCTCCGCAAACAATTATGATACGCTGCAACTCCACGACAGTCTTATGGCGGCGACATCTTCATACGACACATATCGTCACTTCAATAGTAAACTTACGAATTTGACTTCATAAAACCTACTATGCCAAAATATCATATACTAGTGGCCCGCCCTCGCTTCGCTTCGGTGTAGAGCTGTAGTGTAAACTATACTTTTTGTTCTCAGGCTTGTGCTATAAAGAATGACTTTATTTATATAATTACACGTGTTATTGTGAGTCAACCATAAAAGATAGACATATGCTGTTGCGGGATATTTTTTAGACAATTTTATCCTTACACGCCTGAATAGCTCGCAGATTGCAGAATTTTTTCAGACTTAAATGACATTTATCGTTATATTTTGGACAATTCACACAATATCTTTATAAATTATAGCCTATGTGTTATTCTGATCTATAAGCTACATTACTGTAAAGTTTCATTAAAATCCGTTTAGTAGTTTTTGCGTGAAAGAGGAACATACATCCATCCATACATCCATCCAAACAAACTTTCGCCTTTATAATATTAGTAAGGAGTAATTTGGTAATTTTACTTTTGGCGTATAAACATAAAATGCAGATTCAAACCATCAGACTTTTGGAACCGTCATTGATAAAATTGTGTGACTTTTCCCTAGTGTTAAGTACCTCATTATGTTTAGTTTTTATTATAGATTTTTACTAAAAAAGCAGATTCGTAAGTTTGCCGTAGATGTGACGATATAACCAACTAATGGAGGAAATAATCAATCGCCTCTTCAAGAGATGGCGCTACCGGTGCAGCGCTCAATAAGTATGGAAGCCTACATCGCGCAAGTGAAATTCGGAGGCAACTTAATATATGCAATGGCCGACCAGCATCAGTTGGGCCCGATACGCTATACCAGGTACAGGTATGTACCTGGCCGTTTTTTCCCGCCCCCCACGACAACGGCTAACTAGAGCCGAAGGCCGAGTTTCAGAGACGCCCTCTAGTTGAGCCGACCCCCTCAATTTCGAGTGGTCTAGAGGCTCCAGATGGAGAAAAGACTCCTCCCGTAGGGAGATGTCATTGGAATACCTGTAGAGGCACTCGTCAATTTTCGGATCGAGTACCACTTAGGATCTCGCTGTTCCCAAACACGGTGACGCTGTAATCTCCCAAGCTACCATCACCCAGCTCGGAGGAAGATCTTCCCCTTTGGATCCATTGTTATCCGAAATAAATGATTATTATTATTATCTTAAAGTGAGGAACCTTTAGTTTGTTACTCCCACTACACTTGTCAAACTATTCGTTTAAGCCTATTTTTTTTGGAGTTTACTCCTTAAGAATCGATTTGCATGTATAAGGCGCCCGGTATGAGAAAAATGTGAGGAGTGAAATCTATCGATGAATAACCTCGTTACGTTTTTACTGTCTACGCTGTAGCAGCCGTAGTGCTACACCGTAGCACAGTATCGTAGTGTACCTTTATTTATACACATCTGAAATTGACTATTGTAAAAAGTTTATTGTAAAATATTTCGTCGATTAGTTATAATAAATGTATATGAAATGAATAAATATATATTTATATATGTATATTATTTTTATTAATTTGTTAATTTACCCTTTCATACAGTATCAATCTTATTTAAGTTTAATAAACTCTTTTAGCTTCTGGTTAGACTATCGAACTTAAGAAGTAAACTCCAGTCGTGCGTCGGAGCTGACACACTCAATTTTTATTTATTTATTACCATATTGAAAATATCATTAAACAATGGCATACGATAACATCTAAAACCACTAAGGTTTATACTGCGCTATCGGAGTTTACATTTATATTGCATAACTTGAAACATAGTATTATGTGAAATGATCTTATACAACTGAGTTACAGCAAATTAAGAAAGTCATCATTATCATCATCGGCCTATTAATGTCCCCACTGCTGGGGCACAGGCCTTCCCTATGGATGGAATAGGGAGATTGGGCCATGACCCACCACGCGGGCCCAGTGCGGATTGGTGGGTGCTAACGACTGCAAATGCAGCCGGGACCAACGGCTTAACGTGCCTTCCGAAGCACGAAGGAGCTCGAGATAGTAAATTTTTGGTCACCCATCCAATGACCGACCACTGCGAAAGTTGCTTAACTTCAACGATCGCAGCCGAACGCGCAAGCCACCTGCGCCATCGAGCTCCTCTTTAAGAAGAAGAAGATTAAGAAAGTAAGACACACATAATATTTAGCACTCGCAACAAAAACAGGCTGTATATACCTCCTTCACGCATAAAGATGCTAAACACCAGCCCCTATCACACGGCTATAAAAATATTTAATAAATTACCATCACAAATACGGGATGAACAGGAACTCCCTATATTTATGTTTTTATTTATTTGTTAAGCATTTTACTGCTAGATGTTTAAATCTAAAGAAAAGTTTACTAGAAAAAAATCCACGTGGACCAGGCAGCGGACGGGACTCGAACCCGCACCCTTCGCTATCCGGGCGAATGCACTGACCATTATGCTACCACGGCCCTTTTTGCCGCGTCGACTCCCTATATTTCACAAAAAAAATAAAAAAATATTTAGCCCATGAATGCTTCTATTCTATCTGTTGTAATAAAACAAAATATCTAAACCTTCTATGGTGTTTTATTAAATAAATTATATTCTTACAGTTTTGCAGCGCAGTGACTTGCAGACCAGAGACCAAAAAGAGAGAGCGAGAGCATAGATTACATAGACCGAATTTACATTTTTTTTTTTTATAGAACATACAATTTATAGCTTTAGATAGGTACTTCAACACTCTCACCAAATTGTTACGTTCTCTATTTTAACATTAAACATAAGAAATGGGTACATATTCATCTAAATATTGACAACATATGCTATCCAACTAAGTATACAATGTATCAACCTCTAAGTACTGAAACTTACTTAACACAATTTAACAATACATAAAGATAGTATTATTATATTCAAAGTGACACTGTTTGTATACATATTATTCTGCATAAAAATTTATAGTTACAGTTTACAAATTCCAATTTTATTTCTCAGATACTGAAATTTACTTTTCGGTAATGCCTTTGTAAACATATCAGCACTTTGCTCACTAGTACATATATAATTCAAATCAATTACTTTTTCTTCATACTTTTCTTTGACAAATTTATATTTAATATCAATGTGTTTACAACGTTTGTGATAGCTAACATTTTTAATAACAGAAATGGCACTTTGATTATCTATATTAATACAAATTGAATTTTGTTTATATTCATCTAAGTCTAACAAAAGCCTTTTCAACCAAATTACTTCTTTAGTTGCACTACATGCAGCCATAAATTCTGCTTCAGTGGTTGACAGTGCCACACTTTGTTGACGCTGACTGGCCCAGGTTATAGCTGCACCATTCTTTAAAAACACATACCCCGTCATTGACCTTCTTGTGTCAATATCATTTGCATAGTCTGCATCACTGAAACATTCAACTACATTTTCCTTTTTAGGAGTGTAGTAAAGACCATAATTTTTCGTGTCCTTTAGATACTTAATAATCCTTTTGACAGCATTCCAATGACTCTCATCATAAGAATCAAGGAAGCGACTCATCAGGCTAACAGCATACATAATGTCAGGTCGACTGACTATTGCTAAATGCATCAAAGATCCAACTGCTTCTCTATAAGGTATTTTTCTATCCATCTTTGATTTACTCTTTTCCAGCTTAGTATGTGGGTCTACTGGTATGCTGTTTCCTTTAGCATTGGTCATGTTAAACTTAATTAATAAATTCTCTATATATCTTGATTGATGTAAAAATATGTAGTTATCTCCTCTGTCTATTTGAAGTCCAACAAAATTCTTAGGTTGACACAATTTTATTTCAAAATTTTTCTTTAAAACATTAATTACATTATTTAATACTGATTGTTCTTTTGAGATTAATAATCCGTCATCGACATACAGGATCAGATATACTTTTGTTCCATTTAACTCGCCAATGTACACACACTGATCAGAATGACTATTAGTGAAACCAAATGTCTTTAATACTGAATCAAACTTATTGTTCCAGCACCTTGGTGCTTGTTTTAAACCATATAAGGACTTTTTAAGTTTACATACATAGCCTTCAGGACTGTTTATACCTTCTGGTGGAGTCATATACAAATTTTCTGTTATATTTCCATAAAGAAATGCAGTTTTGATATCAAACTGTATCATATTCAGATTATCCTGACACACTTTTGAAAGCATTACTCTTATTGAGTCGTATCTAACAGTTGGTGAGAAAGTCTCTGTATAATCAAGTTGATGCCTCTGTGAGCACCCCATAGCACAGAGTCTTGATTTGTAAAGTGGACCTGTTATATCATCTTTAATACGGAAAACCCACTTACATCCAATCAGCTTTACTCTCTCCGGCTTCTTCACCAACTCCCATGTTTCATTTACTTTATGTGCTTTCAACTCCTCTTGTATTGACTTACTCCACTTATCTTTATCGGAAGATAAGATTGCTTCTTGGTAAGTCTTTGGTGTGTCATCCAGTTGCTCTCCACCTTGACAAAGGTAAGTATTAGTTTCTTGTTTTAATTGCCTACTTTTAGATCTAGTGGTTATATTACTAGTTTTAAATTCAGAACAATTTTTTTCAGGTATATAGAGTGAACTATCATCTGAATAGAAGGATTCATCATCAGATAAGCTTTGAGTAGACATATTCAGTTCATTTGGCTTCTGACTATCCAGAGATTCTGAGCTTTTTGATTCTAAACTTTCACTTAAATGTTCATTGGTTTCATTTTTAATATTTTCTGTCAATGGAACTACAGAAAATTTTCTATTTATAGAATTTTCAAAAAATACAACATCTCTACTAATAATTATTTTTCTTGTTTTAATATCTAACAGTCGATAGCCTTTTGTTGTATCAGAGTAACCTATAAAAATCATTTTACTCGCCTTAGGATCCAGTTTTTGACGTTTTGAATCCGGTGTGTGTACCATTGCCTCACATCCAAAGATCCTGATGTACTTCAAATTTGGCTTCTTCCCGGACCACAACTCCTCAGGTGTCACATATGATATTGACCTTGTTGGACTTCTGTTTGTGAGATGAGCTGCAGTTGCTACTGCCTCTGCCCAATAGTGTTTCTGTAAACCAGCATTGATTAACATACAACGAGCTCTTTCCATCAGGGTCCGGTTCATGCGTTCCGCAAGACCATTCTGTTGTGGAGTATATGGATTAGAAGTTTCATGTATAATGCCTGAATTTTGAAGATAATTAATAAACTCACTACTAAGATACTCTTTACCATTATCAGTTCTAATACATTTTATTTTTAACTCAAGTTGGTTTTCGACTAGTACTTTAAATTGTTTAAATTTACTAAAGACCTCAGACTTATTACTAAGAAAATAGACAAATACTTTCCTGGTATAATCATCCACGAAGGTCAGGAAATATTTGGCTCCACCAACTGATTTCACCTCCAAGGGCCCGCAAACATCTGAGTGAATAAGTTCAAGTGGTTTCTTCGCTCTTGAACCATTTCTTGGAAACGGCAGTCTTGACTGTTTTCCTTGATGACAGTATTCACACTCCATGTTAACCTTATGTTCACTTAACATCACCCCTTCTGTACATTTGGTGAGTTTGCACAGATCTGTCATGTTCAGATGTGCCATCCGTTGATGCCATAAGTAGTGATCATTTTCACTTGTCTTACACATGTATGCCGGAATACTCTTAGTATTAAGCCTGTACATGTTGTTAATTAATTTGCAATTGGCAACTTCATCTTTAGCTCTATTGAGTATTTTACAGCCATCTTTATTGAACTGTACGGAACACCCATGTTCTATCAATTGACTTACTGAGAGAAGATTGCTCGCCAACTCTGGTATGTATAAAACATTAGTAACTTGTACTTTCTGTGTTTCTCCATTTTTCTTTGTTACAGTCAGATCAACTTTTCCACAACTTTTCACACTGAGCATTTTATCATTTGCAATACGGATGCTTGTGATTGGGGGTGCTGATTCATCATATAACCAGTCCTTCTTCATGGTCATGTGCATGGAGGCACCTGAATCTACAAACCAGCTATCATTGCTTATGTTGCTGAACGATGCTGAGAAAACTGCAACATATCCAGTTTCTTTTCCTGAATCTTTAGTGTTTCCCGAGTGATCCTTCTTTTTTGTTCTGCAATGTTTACTGATGTGACCATATTTGTTGCATTTGAAACAACGTGGACCCTTGTTGATATTCTGTGGTCTCTGTTTTGATCTGTCAATTTTATTTGCATACAATGCCACCGAGTCAGAAGATTTCACCTCTTGTAAAAGTTTTGTTTTCACTGAATCAGCCGTGATTGGTACTCCAGAGCTTTCCAAAGCCATTATCATGGGTTTGTAGCTTTCAGGCAAACCAGCCAAGAGTAATGTACCAAGCCACTCATCGTTCACTTCAAAAGAAATATTCCTCAACTTATGTGCTGTGGTCATAATTTTATTCACGTAGTCTTCTATATTATGACAACTTTCTAATGTGGTTGTGATTAAATCTTTTAATAATCCAACACGGCGAGTTAAACCTCTGTCATCGAAAGCTTTTTGCAAGTTTGTCCAAACTTCTTTAGCAGTCTTCGCGTCTTGAATATGAATGTAGTTTATTGTGTCGACTAATAATATTATTTTTGACTTAGCTTTTAGGTCAAGTTTCGGATCTACTGCTTCATTTTCAATACAACACCATAAATCCTCGTGCTGAAGATACGTCTGGACGGAGAATTTCCACGTGTTATAATTGTCACGCCCAATTAATTTTTCAATTAGCATCATTGTATTACTGTTCGTAGACATTGCTTAGTATATATTCTTATTATAACACTGTTTCGCCAACAATCTTGCTCTTTTCCGAAACCACGTTTCCAGGTGAGGTTATGTCGTATCAGTTTTATGATCGGCGACTATTTCTTTTGTTAATACTACTTTTACAATCAGATTACGGGCTGGGCCCATAACCTGTTGTAATAAAACAAAATATCTAAACCTTCTATGGTGTTTTATTAAATAAATTATATTCTTACAGTTTTGCAGCGCAGTGACTTGCAGACCAGAGACCAAAAAGAGAGAGCGAGAGCATAGATTACATAGACCGAATTTACATTTTTTTTTTTTTTTATAGAACATACAATTTATAGCTTTAGATAGGTACTTCAACACTATCGAAGAATACTTTAATAAATTAAATTAAATTGTTTATTTTTTTTAATTGTTTTTGTTTTGTTTTGTTAAATTATGTTATAATGATGGTATCTCCCAAACCAAATTAAATATGTTATAATTTTATAATTTCATAATATCATAATAATAATATAAATGTTTAATTATCTATTATTTGTTATACCTGTACAAGGTGACTAAGTCATAAGATGAATTGAAATGAAATATATTTTATTGGAACAAAAACAGTGAATACAATAAATGTGTACGATAATAATTGCATTAGTTATAAAAACTGTGTCGCAACTATTATCGCCCACCTCTGAGAGTACATTGGAGTTCCTTACATATAACAAACTAACAATAAATATTATGAATGATTTAAATTTAATTTAACGTACTTAAATTAACAAATCATTTAAATGCATTTTATGCGTGTGCGCATGGGTATGTGTGTGTGTATGTGTGTGTGTGTGAGAGAGTGTGAGTGTGATTGTGTGTGATTGTGGGTGTGCAGCTTAATGGAATAAGCTGAGGTTATCCTCCGTTAGTCTTCTATCTGCTCATAAGTAAGCGTATATAGCCAATTTGCCAAAAAAAGATGCTATGTATTATATTTAAGAACCGTATGTAACATTTAGTTTGCAAATAAAGAGCTTGAGTTTGAAAGAGTTTGAGTTTAATCTGTCAACTTAAAACTAACATTCATATGTGTGATGCTGTCTTGTGATTCTGGCGGCAATTTATTAACAAGTCCCGGCAAAAGATGGGTAGTTGTACGCTCACCGTATGCATTGATTCTTAGCTGTGGCCCGAGTGTATACAGGATGTTCAATTGGTATTTTTAAAGAATAGGGGTGATGACGGGGTACAGTAAACGAAATTCTATTTAGTCCGTCAGTTAGATATTCAAAAAATAATAGACACGTATTTTTTCTTTGAGCAATCAACCAAAAAATGACAAAGTTATAGCGCGTCAAAGTTTGGGAGTAGGGGCTCGTGACGTCACTTTTGAGTGAATTTTCACTTATAAGTGTACTCAAACGTGACGTCATGCGACTTTTCAAATCAATATATCTCAGCAATGTTTATATTATGTGAAAAAAGAAAAAATACGTGTCCAATACTTTTTGATAATCTACCTGATGACCGATATTGTTAAAAAACTGCTCTTTGAGTAAATCATATTGAACCTGCATATGTATTGGTAAGGTTTTACAGTGTTTGAAAATGCCATTTATATTTTTAGAAACTATAGTTTTAAGTATTTTTAATTTAAGATTGGGACCTGACTGACCGGATCCTCAGGGACCCTGGGGATCCGGTGCCCATCATCTTTTCAAAGATATAGCGAAAAGATTGGTGGAGACCACTGGAGACCGCAGAGCTGGCGGCTATTTCGCCCAGCGCATAAGCCTCGCCATTCAGCGGGGAAATGCCGCCAGCGTCCTGGGAACCTTTGCCGACGGGGAAGACTTAGGGCAGCTATTTTTTTAATATTTTTATTTTTTGTCTAGTTTTAGTGTAGTTTTAGTTTTATATCTAAATGTAAATTGTTTCTTTTTAAGTGATTTGTGATATATGTAGTTCTTTTAGTTATAATAAAATTTATATTTAGATTATTAATTTGATTTAGGTAGGATTTGTATTTTCGACCGTAACTACTAAGTCCATATTGAGTTACTTATACAGCTATTTGTTTTTGTTATTCACTGTCTAGATCGCCTGGGCCGAGCACTCGAGTTAATCACTCGACCGCAAATAAATTGGTTTACACTGATTTAACACTAAAGCCTATTTGAAAATCAGGCAATTTATATTTAAAACTATGGAAAGAAGGTTTTTAGGTACAGTACTCGAATGTAGATTGATGGCGCAGGTGGTTAGCGCATTCAGCTTGCAATCATGAAAGTTAAGCAATTTCCGCAGTGGTCGGTCATCAGATGGGTGACCAAAAATGTATTCTTTCAAGCTCCTCCTAGCTTCGAAAGGCACATTAAGAAATTGTTCCCGGCTGCATCGGCAGTCGTTAGCACCCACCAATCCGCACTGGTCCCGCCTAGTGGGTCACGGCCCGGTCTTCCTATCCCATCGATAGGAAAGGCCAGTGTCCAAGCACTTAGGACATATGTATATAGGTTGGTGATTTAATCAAAGATTAACTTGTACATTACGTTCTCGCTGCTGTAGTAGACGATTCACCCACTGCTAGACTAGAGTAGACTAGACTAGACTAGACTAGACTAGACTAGACTAGACTAGACTAGACTAGACTAGACTAGACTAGACTAGACTAGACTAGACTAGACTAGACTAGACTAGACTAGACTAGACTAGACTAGACTAGACTAGACTAGACTAGACTAGACTAGACTAGACTAGACTAGACTAGACTAGACTAGACTAGACTAGACTAGACTAGACTAGACTAGACTAGACTAGTACGATTTACTTGTACATTACGTTCTCGCCGCTGTAGTAGACGATTCACCCACTGCTAGTCTAGACTAGACTAGACTAGACTAGACTAGACTAGACTAGACTAGACTAGACTAGACTAGACTAGACTAGACTAGACTAGACTAGACTAGACTAGACTAGACTAGACTAGACTAGACTAGACTAGACTAGACTAGACTAGACTAGACTAGACTAGACTAGACTAAACTAGACTAGACTAGACTTAACTAGGCTAGACTAGGCTAGACTAGACTAGACTAGACTAGGCTAGACTCTGTATTTGAAAATGGAACAGTGGTTTGTTTCATTTAGTTAGTTCCACCTCCTTTTTGGACACTATAAATAGGCACTTATTAATAAAAATGATATTGTAGTTAAACTGCCTTTTGATTTCGAATGTGCTTACATTACAAAGTTACTATAGTCGAATTCGAATAGTTTGCGAGTGCGAAATGTCAATGTCGCACTCCCAACTAGTCTAGTCTAGCCTAGTCTAGTCGAGTCTAGCCTAGTCTAGTCTAGTCTAGCAGTGGGTGAATCGTCTACTACAGCGGCGAAAACGTAATGTACTCGAATAGTTTGCAAACCGAAATGTCAATGTCAAATTTTGTATGGAAATTTGCACAGCAGCGGCACAAAGTACGTAACGGGAACTAAAAATCAGTACACATTTGACAATGACATTTCGTACTCGCAAAATCATTCGAATTCGATAATGGTTCGTGCTAGGGGTACTGATCTAACTACAATAAAAAAATATGATGATTATGACATACTCGTAGGTCAAGTTGCATTTGCAAATGAAACAAACCAAAATTTAGTATAATTTATTTATTAATTAATATTTACAAATTCAACCTTTCAGGCAGTGATAGCGTTAAAACCATAACGAAACATAACAGACACAATAATCTTAAACAAATATTACCTAAGAACTCACAAAAGGAATAAAATACATCAAATATTCGATTACAAATAAGGGTTGAGTAGTATTTTTTGTTTAATAATTAAGAATAGGGATGATGACTAATTTTTTTTTTCTTCGTTTATCAGGTAGATTATCAAAAAGTATTGGACACGTATTTTTTCTTTTTTCACATAATATAAACATTGCAGAGATATATTGATTTGAAAAGTCGCATGACGTCACGGTTCGGTACACTTTTAAGTGAAAGTTCACTAGAAAGTGACGTCACGAGCCCTTACTCCCAAACTTTGACGCGCTATAACTTTGTCATTTTTTGGTTGATTGCCCAAAGAAAATATACGTGTCCTTTATTTCTTGATCATCTAACTGACGGACTAAATAGAATTTCGTTTACTGTACCCCGTCATCACCCCTATTGCTTTACATAAAACTTATATCTGGCTAATGAAAACCTATTTCTTATAGTAGGTATAATATTTGACGCCATGAGTCAAGTTTACATGTGGAGTATTCTAACAATTTCATTGCTAATAATTAAATTGTTTTCGGGAAAGCATTGTTCTAAGTGTTGATCCAGGTAATGAACTAAATTTAAGTCATACATTCATCATACCTTTTCAGCCATTTTTAAACATTAAACCCATGTAAACTTTAAAATTAAAATTATAAGGTAATTTTAATACAGGTTTTGTAAAAAGTAAAGGGCCAAAAAAGAAAGGCCATTGAGAGCTTATTGTTATTTTGGTAGGACACACATATCTTCTCTTTCGGAATGAAAATGAGAGGCTATTGTCGTTCTTTTATATTAAAAGGGTGGTAAACTAGCATATGGCCCGTGTTAAGTTTGTAATAACATTATTTAGTTTTCAAAGTCACCGATGGATGGCGTTACTGTTGTGTTGGATATTTTTCTATGATTGTTCTGAATCACGGTATTTAGTTTGTTTTGAATATGCTTAAGTTCAATATTATTTTGAAACAGACAGCCTCGGACATGTTTTTTATCTCGGTGTTGTATTTATCATAATAACACACACTTTTAGGGATTTGAAAATGGTCCTTCGAGCCGGATTCCCGATGGTAAGCCTCCGCCAATATCCTACAAACGCTGCCGATACAAAAAATTAGCGGTCATTGGATGGATGAACAAAAATCTTTTATCTCAAGTGCTTCAGAAGGCAGTAAGGCACGTTAAACCGTTGGCCCTGGCTGCATCTGCAGTTGTTAGCACCCGGAAATCCGCCATGGGACTGAGTGGTGGGTCATGGCCCAATCTCCCTATTCCATTCATAGGGAAGGACTGTACCCCAGCAGTGGGCTGATGATTATGTTAAACATAAGCCTATTAAAATTTTGTATAATAAAAACAATTTCTTAAATCTTAAAATAATTAATTAAAAACTCCACGAGTAAACTTGGACCCGAACGCCTCAGGCGAAACTCCACGCCTTGTATTTACAATGTCGGATCACGTGGTAATTGGGATTCATACTAAAATTTGAATTAATTATCTGTATTTATTGAGCACAATCTATTAACTGAGTTTGATGAAAACCGTAATTACTGGACACGATTATATTGAGCCAAATTATAAGAGAACTAGCGGCCTGCCCTCGCTTCGCTTCGGTGTAGAGCTGAAGTGTAGACTACAGTTTTTGTTCTCAGGCTTGTATTATACACAATGACATTCATCTATGATTCTTGTTATACCTGCGTGCAAAGTCTCAGCCCGATCGGTTTAAAATTTAAAATTGACAAAGTTTCATACAAACTTTCATTCCCTATTTTATCCCCTTGGGGGTAGAATTGATCAAAATTCTTTCTTAGCGGATGCCTACGTCATAACATCTACCTGCATGTACCTCCAGTGGTCTGGGCTGTGCGTTGATATATCACTATGTCAGTCGGTCACCTTTGAGTTTTATATATATATATATAGATGCCGGTGATTTTCCGCGGTTAGGTATGAATGTGTAAAATAATCTATTTTCTACACAAACTTCAAGTCTCTTTTTATTAATATTTTTTGGCACAACAAGTACCTACCCTATGTCCTTTTTGACAAAATTTTATAGAAATTGGTTTAGCGCTTTAGAGGACTAAAACCCGTATTATAGAAAGATTCTCAGTGATTGATCTAGTCTTGAGCATAGTTAGAAAGGGGTGTCGCTATATATAGCACATAGCGACATCCCTCTCTAACTGTACTCAAGTAAAGATCAACACTTAGTTGTTATTCTGTAATACGGGCCTAAGTACGTTAGCATGGATAAAGTATAATTTTATAGTAGATGAAATTCCTTCTTCAGCCGTTGTTCATTTTAAAGGATTTTTAATAATACCTTTAAAATATCATTTCGACGACCTCCGTGGCCGAGTGGTTTATACGCCGGGTTCCATGGTGTCGCCGACTCAAGAGGTCCCGGGTTCGAATCCCGGTGGGGGCAGATGTTTGTGTGATGAATACGAGCATTTATACTCCAGTCATGGATGTTTAATATGTATTTCTATATAAATATTACTTATATATGTACAGTATATGTATTCTATCCGTTACCCTAGTATCCCATAACACAAGCCTTACAGTGTTTACTTTGAGTCTAGGCTAATTGGTGTGAGTGTTGGACACATTTATTTATTTATTTACAACATAATCGCGTCACATAACATTCTATATGATTTATTAATGAATTATTTTTCTTATATCCACTACAAAAACGATACGGTTTTTTAAAAATTTTGTCATTTCATACAAAATAGGCCGAGACGACGATCCGAATGTACAAAAAACCGATAAAAAAATATTTACAATGTAACCCTTCTCCTTTTAAAAATTCAAACTATAATTTTATCTAGTTAACATTTATTTTAATAGTGTAGCTTCGCTACACCAGTCTTTATTGTCATTATTTTAAACGTGTATCGTGAAGTCTCTCCGCTCCTGTTCTTGTCGCTGCTGGTACCTGCAATTGAGAAATATATCATTTGTTTTGTATATTTTATCGAAATTCTCATTAAATTATCCCATCCAGCATTATTGTCACGTAATACGAAAGAAGTTTATTTGTTACAACATCGTTTACTGAGCTATCTAGCAAAGTAATTTATATCTCATCTTTTGTGTAAAATTTAACTAAATTCAGTCATCCGCCGCACAAAGAATTAAATAAAAATAAAAATACGACGTGGAATTAACGCCATCTATGATGCGAGCTCGGCACTACTCTGTTTATTGTAGACCATGAAAGCACCGCTCTTCGCGTTTCTAGCACGCCACGCCACAGTGTGAAAGTAAACTCGACCTTTATCAACAGATGGCGCAAAACAAGTAAAAAAACTAGTTATTTGAAAGAGATACAAAAAATTAAATTACACAAGTTAGTTTAGCAATTGCATAATGCTTAACCACAATCAGAATACTGTACTGTAATATATATATATATATATATATATATCTTTATATATATAATTCTTCTGTGAGTGTGTATGTCACTGAACTTCTCTTAAACGACTGGACCGATTTTGATGAAATTTTTTGTGTGTGTTCAAGGGGATCTGAGAATGGTTTAGATTCACAATTTTGTCCGCTGGACAACCCCTATTTTTTTAGGGCGGTACGAAGTTCGCTGGGTCAGCTAGTATTTATATAAGTATGGTCGTATGTATAGTTAAGTGTTAGTATAATTATATGCTCATTATTTGATTTACATCTCTCTTCTTTGATTCTGCTGTTTTTTTAGCTCTGTATGTTCTTTCCGGTTGACTGCAGTGTAAAGGTAATAAAGATGAAATAAATAAATAAATTTGGTTTCGGTATATCCTTGTATATTTTTAAATAGTTGAGTGATGATAATTAATTAAAGAAAGCATAACTAGAAAATATTCCACGCGGACCAGGCAGCAGATAGGGAAGGGCGCGGGTTCTAGTCCCGTCTGCTGCCTGGTCCACGTGGATTTTTTTCTAGCGATATTTTCTTTAGTTGAGTGATGCTTTAACACGTTATGGCGTCGTACTATTTTACAATTTTTTTAACTGCGTCAGTCGCTTTGACCAGCGTTGCAGGCGTTGTCGGCTCAGTCTATAACTAAAATAACACAAAAAATTGCCATCACGTCTGTGTCACCAATGTATAATGCGATTCAACTAAGAATAGGACCGACTGGGCGCCATATTTTGACGTCATAGCTGTCAATTCAAACCAAATAGGTAGGGTGAGCAAAAAATGTTACTATTTAATAAAACTTATTAACTAAGATTAAGTGAGACAAAACATCAGATTTTTAATAAAATTAATTTACTAAGATTGAGAAAGAACACAACCAATTTTTAATAGTATTTCTTTATTAAGACTCGTCTGAAAAAAATACATTATCAGAATCTAGCTCTTCAATTTCGATCATCTCTGAATTACCGCCGGAGAAGTTATGAATAATCATGCAGGTCACATACGAACATGCATCCTATATGTAAACGAAAGTTTATAATCGAGTTTTTAAACGCAACATAAAGTGACATTTGGCTGACGATTTAGGTTATCAACCATTCATAGCCAAAGCACAAGAAATGAACAAAAAAACCACTAATATTAATTATTAACATTTCTTATTGTTTGTATAAAAATGTTTGGTTTTTATTCTAGAATCAGCTGAGTGCTAAAAAAATGTTCTGAGATTTTATTGCAAACCCTACTTTTCAAGCGATATTTGACAGATCATTGGCTTTCCTATTCTTATTTGAATCGCACTATACCAACTGTTTGCCAAGTAGTGTAATGAGACTCGAGATGATTTTAAATTCTAATTTATTTCATTAAAAAAATACAAACAGAGCTGATATGCTAATGTGATGCGTGTTCATAAAGGTTTCACTTAATGATAAAAGTTAATCTATCAATGTGGGCGTTGTACCGAATACACCTTGCCTTGCTACATTAATGGTGTAGTTGCAACTGATTGGTTTCATTTCCAATTTAATTCAATTCAATTTATTGCACTCATGTGGTTACATAGATGGTTACAAGTTACAATAAACAATTATCTATATTAAGAACCTAATTTGTATTATACAACTTTATTTCTGAAATCATGGATAAATGTCGTCTGATTTCATTAATTTTATGCACGTTAATATGAATACGACCATTTTCCCTTCTTTTCCTTGTCACAAAAAAAAATATTGAAAAACAAATTAATGCCGAATAAACAGATAAACTCCAAATCCTCGTTTATGGGCAATAAAAGTTTCACTCATTGTTATTACGAAACTTAACTCCAGTTAGATATAATTGAAAATTCAAATTAAAATACGAAAAGTGAATAACCTTAATTATACCTGGCACCATAGCTACCTGGGGTTGGCGGGCGCGTGGTGGCGGCGCGGGCGGCGGCGCGTGTTGTCGTGTCGCGGCGCGTGTCGTCACCTCCGCCGCTGACGCTGCCTCCGCGCTGGAGAGTCCCCGCGCTACAGCTGGCATCATAGCTACCTGGGGTTGGCGGGCGCGTGGTGGCGGCGCGGGCGGCGGCGCGTGTTGTCGTGTCGCGGCGCGTGTCGTCACCTCCGCCGCTGACGCCGCCTCCGCGCTGGAGAGTCCCCGCGCTACAGCTGGCATCATAGCTACCTGGGGTTGGCGGGCGCGTGGTGGCGGCGCGGGCGGCGGCGCGTGTTGTCGTGTCGCGGCGCGTGTCGTCACCTCCGCCGCTGACGCCGCCTCCGCGCTGGAGAGTCCCCGCGCTACAGCTGGCATCATAGCTACCTGGGGTTGGCGGGCGCGTGGTGGCGGCGCGGGCGGCGGCGCGTGTTGTCGTGTCGCGGCGCGTGTCGTCACCTCCGCCGCTGACGCTGCCTCCGCGCTGGAGAGTCCCCGCGCTACAGCTGGCATCATAGCTACCTGGGGTTGGCGGGCGCGTGGTGGCGGCGCGGGCGGCGGCGCGTGTTGTCGTGTCGCGGCGCGTGTCGTCACCTCCGCCGCTGACGCCGCCTCCGCGCTGGAGAGTCCCCGCGCTACAGCTGGCATCATAGCTACCTGGGGTTGGCGGGCGCGTGGTGGCGGCGCGGGCGGCGGCGCGTGTTGTCGTGTCGCGGCGCGTGTCGTCACCTCCGCCGCTGACGCCGCCTCCGCGCTGGAGAGTCCCCGCGCTACAGCTGGCATCATAGCTACCTGGGGTTGGCGGGCGCGTGGTGGCGGCGCGGGCGGCGGCGCGTGTTGTCGTGTCGCGGCGCGTGTCGTCACCTCCGCCGCTGACGCCGCCTCCGCGCTGGAGAGTCCCCGCGCTACAGCTGGCATCATAGCTACCTGGGGTTGGCGGGCGCGTGGTGGCGGCGCGGGCGGCGGCGCGTGTTGTCGTGTCGCGGCGCGGGGCAGCGCACCTCCGCCGCTGACGCTGACTCTGCGCTGGAGTCCGTCACCGCGCGGAACACCTCTTCTATATATTACGAAAGTTATATCATTACCATTATAAACATACTCGTAAAGTGCTCCATAACGTAGAAAAAGTACAAGTTTCGTTAGTTTCTGAACATTTGTGTAAAATTTAAAATAATACGATTTTATAGATAACTAGCGGCCCGCTCTCGCTTCGCTTCGGTGTCGAGCTGAAGTGTAGACTACAGCTTTTGTTCTCAGGCTTATATTATACACAATGACATTCATCTATGATTCTTCTTATACCTGCATGCAAAGTCTCGGCCCGATCGGTTTAAAGTTGACAAAGTTTCATACAAAGTTTCATTCCCTATTTTATCCCCTTGGGGGTAGAATTGATCAAAATCCTTTCTTAGCGGATGCCTACGTCATAACATCTACCTGCATGCCAAATTTCAGCCCGATCTATCCAGTGGTTTGGGCTGTGCGTTGATAGATCACTATGTCAGTCAGTCACCTTTGAATTTTATATATATAGATTCTTTCGTTTAATTAATAATGTTTGATTTCATGCAGATATCATCATCAATAAAATTTTCACACTAGATTTGAGCTACAATACTGCACAGTAGCACGCCGTAGCGTTGCTACGTAAAACCGTAGCACCACGATCTTACGTCGTAGCGTCATCATACTTTGCCGTAGCATAGTACTGCTTACTATCACAATTTGTTCAAACAAGTTTTGTAGTCTTTGAAACATGAAATTAATATAAGCTAACTGGCGTATTCAGAAAGTCAAAACCAATTTTGTGCTTTATTATTTTAGATGTTGTATTGCAAAAAACGTGACATTTATTGTCGTCGTCCTATTTACAGAACGTTATTGTTATCGCAAAAGAGGTGACAGCACTAACTGCAATCGAATTTTAAAAATTAATGTGTTTCGTGTTCGCTTATACAATGAAGTCCCAATAGTCCAGTCAACAAGTTCAAAAACGTGAAAAATAGAGATAAAGCTCCTAAAAATATGAGCAATAGCTCATTGGATTCGGAACGACCTCTAGAAAAATGAGTTTTGAGGATTTTACTGCACGTAAAAAATTGCAATTGTTATTAACAAAATAAGATGAAAAAAAAAGAGGTATTTACGTTTTTGTTAATAACTCATAAATTATTAATATTTACGATATTTGGAAAAAAGGTCCTTAAAGAGGAGGAAATTTCCGAAAAAAAAGTCCCAGCTCCCGGAACTCTACCTCTATTATTTATAATTTTAATTTAACGCTGAAAATAGGGCTCCGCGCAGCCATTACGGCATGGGCGCACTGCCGTTAAAGACAGTTTCTTATATAAAATTATTTTTTTATAGTAATTAATATGAATTTAAAAATTTAAATAAATTATGGTGTCATCCAGATACTTGAAAGAATATATTCCCGTTGGAAAAATTTTTTTAAATTAATTTTTCAAAAAGTTATGCAATTGTTAATTAACGAATTTTTTTCCTATCTCCGTTTTCATAAATGACGACATAAAAATTTAAATAATAAACCTATAAATTTTTGGCTCTGTGGAGCTCTTCTTATATATATACTTAACAAGATCCCGTGATAAAAGTTCATTAAAGTTAATTATTTTGTTTATAACAATTTTTTAAAGTTAACAAAAAATGAAGTCTAAGAAATGTTATTAAAAAAATTTTTTAAAACAAATGTTATATTATTGCTGCTTTCTTATCCAACAATGGCATTAAGTAACATCGGAAAAAAATTTTTTACATCATTTGTTAAGAAATTGTTTATAAACAAATAGACAAGTTTAATATTTAAAGAAATTTTTTTTTACCATTATTTTGTCTTGACAAAATAATGATTTTTTAAAAAAAAAAATTTGTTAAATAATTTTTTTTATTGTTTATAATCGTTTTTTTGTATTTCGATTGTTTAAATAATTAGTTAAAGAATGATTTTCTCTTTAAAATTCATAATTGGCATTTCTTCATAGGTAAATAGAAAAAAAAAAAAATTTATCAATAATTTCATTGTTTGTTAACTTAACAATTTGTTATAAACAAATTCTAACTACCGTTATATTTTTTTTCTAGAGTTAAAAAAAATAACAAAAACAGCCATATATATCAAAATACTAAAAAAAAATTTTTCTATTTTTTATAACGCTTTTAAATATTACACGATACCAAAGTTGCACCGGACACTTGATTTGTCAAGTAAAAAATTAATATAACTTATAAACTATTCGAGATACGATAATGGACATTAAGGTCGTTTTTATAAAGCATTAATTAATCTTCAAAATAAGCTAAAAACCAAGTTTGTAACTATTGTTTATCAGCTTATACATGCATTTGTTTATAAAATTTGGAGATTTCTTTAACTTTTTCGTATCTCTTATGACTTACAACTTAATAAATAATTAAAATACAGCTATAAACCTTAAAACAATTTTGTTTAGCGATACATTATCTCCCAAATTATCAATTAATCGTACCTCCATCTCTAATATGACAGAAAAGGTGTCAACTAGTTCAGTTCAAAACTTCGATAGACCAAGCTGTTCTGCAATCCCTCCCTTAAAGAAAAGAAGGAAACGAACTATTTGAATTTGTATTATTGCATTGTATTATTTCCTCAAATATATTTAGAATTATTATTATAAAACAGTGACTTTTATTTTATAAATCCATTTTATCCTAATATTATTTCTAATATTTTTTTCATACCAATAAATGTAATTCTATTTAATTATAATAAAATACATAAAAATATGGTTTACATGTAAAAATTTAGAAGAAACGGCAGATCAAACTACAAAAAATATGAAAAAAAAATGCTTAATGACATCGAAGAAACTATTTATTTAAATAAATGATAAAATCAGTTTCACTTAGAAGCTATAAGAACTTATAATAATGTAGAGAAAATTAAAAAATTACAAAATGAAGGAAAGTGTTAGATAAATATTAAATAAATATTAATTAAATCACGTATATTGTTTAAACAATTAGAGATGGAGGTACGATTTATTGATAATTTGGGAGATAATGTATCGCTAAACAAAATTGTTTTAAGGTTTATAGCTGTATTTTAATTATTTATTAAGTTGTAAGTCATAAGAGATACGAAAAAGTTAAAGAAATCTCCAAATTTTATAAACAAATGCATGTATTAGCTGATAAACAATAGTTACAAACTTGCGTTGCCTGGTCCGCGTGGAATTTTTTCTAGTTATATTTTCTTTAGATTTAAACATCAAGCAGTTACATGCTTTAAAAATAATAAAAATTATAATAGTTACAAACTTGGTTTTTAGCTTATGTTGAAGATTAATTAATGCTTTATAAAAACGACCTTAATGTTCATTATCGTATCTCGAATAGTTTATAAGTTATATTAATTTTTTACTTGACAAATCAAGTGTCCGGTGCAACTTTGGTATCGTGTAATATTTAAAAGCGTTATAAAAAATAGAAAAAAAATTTTTTTTAGTATTTTGATATATATGGCTGTTTTTGTTATTTTTTTTAGCTCTAGAAAAAAAATATAACGGTAGTTAGAATTTGTTTATAACAAATTGTTAAGTTAAGAAACAATGAAATTATTGATAAAAAAATTTTTTTTTTCTATTTACCTATGAAGAAATGCCAATTATGATTTTTAAAGAGAAAATCATTCTTTAACTAATTATTTAAACAATCGAAATACAAAAAAACGATTATAAACAATAAAAAAAATTATTTAACAAAATTTTTTTTTTTAAAAAATCATTATTTTGTCAAGACAAAATAATGGTAAAAAAAAATTTCTTTAAATATTAAACTTGTCTATTTGTTTATAAACAATTTCTTAACAAATGATGTAAAAAATTTTTTTCCGATGTTACTTAATGCCATTGTTGGATAAGAAAGCAGCAATAATATAACATTTGTTTTAAAAAATTTTTTTAATAACATTTCTTAGACTTCTTTTTTTGTTAACTTTAAAAAATTGTTATAAACAAAATAATTAACTTTAATGAACTTTTATCACGGGATCTTGTTAAGTATATATATAAGAAGAGCTCCACAGAGCCAAAAATTTATAGGTTTATTATTTAAATTTTTATGTCGTCATTTATGAAAACGGAGATAGGAAAAAAATTCGTTAATTAACAATTGCATAACTTTTTGAAAAATTAATTTAAAAATTTTTTTCCAACGGGAATATATTCTTTCAAGTATCTGGATGACACCATAATTTATTTAAATTTTTAAATTCATATTTGTTACTATAAAAAAATAATTTTATGTAAGAAACTGTCTTTAACGGCAGTGCGCCCATGCCGTAATGGCTGCGCGGAGCCCTATTTTCAGCGTTAAATTAAAATTATAAATAATAGAGGTAGAGTTCCGGGAGCTGGGACTTTTTTTTCGGAAATTTCCTCCTCTTTAAGGACCTTTTTTCCAAATATCGTAAATATTAATAGTTTGAGTTATTAACAAAAACGTAAATACCTCTTTTTTTTCATCTTATTTTGTTAATAACAATTGCAATTTTTTACGTGCAGTAAAATCCTCAAAACTCATTTTTCTAGAGGTCGTTCCGAATCCAATGAGCTATTGCTCATATTTTTAGGAGCTTTATTTCTATTTTTCACGTTTTTGAACTTGTTGACTGGACTACCAAGCAATATCCAAGAGTTAAGCATAAATAAATTCAAAGATAGTATAAAAAAAAGCACTTATTAAAAAAGCTTATTACAAAGTGTCTGATTATATTACAGACAAAAATGCTTGGGTTTGAACTATTCCAATCATTCCAACAGGTTTTCTATATTAAATAAATAATGATTGTATTGACGTTGTAACAACATAATGATTTGTAAATGTTGTTACATTATGCTTTTAATGTTGTGGAGTTTTTTTCGGTCGTTCTTATAATCAGAAATCAATATATCTTTATTCAAATTGGATGTATAGTACAAGACTTTTGAATCGTCCAAACATTTTTTTCCCTAGCACTCGTTATTGGACATATGTTTTAGCTGCGGAGAAAAACGAGCGACAATTTCAAAACATCGGATCGATGATGTTGTTACAACGTCAATACAATCATTATTTATTTAATATAGAAAACCTGTTGGAATGATTGGAACAGTTCAAACCCAAGCATTTTTTCATTACATTTAAGTGTTCACCTTTTGATGGCGCTATGGGCATCCTGTAGGACACGCTGGAGTTGCACTCAGCACACGGCGAGCCGCTCGAGTCAGAGTCGGACTCGGAGCGGCGCACCATGAGGGTCATGGCGCGGGACAGAGTGTACTCGTCTGGAATTAATCACATAATAAGTCAAAAATAGTATATAATATAATTATTTCAAAGAATCACAGTCTGAAATATAGGGCTTAAATTGCTGGACTGCATGTTACATACGAGTATATTACTAATAAAATATTTTTTGTTTACAACCAGTTCAACAGATTTGTTCGATTTTGCGTAAAATTACTAAATAGATGAAACATTATTGTTAAATTGAGAAAAACTCTCTTAAAGGGTTCCTAAAACGGCCTATATGAACATATTTTTCTCTAAGATGGATCAATTATTATCCCTTCTGAGTAGAAAAAAGTTCGATAATATTATAAAAGTAGGTGATTTTAATATTGACGTACTAAAAAAAAACAATATTACTTTAGAGTTTGAATGTCTTATTCTTAATTATAATGGAGATGCCGCTGGAGACGCCGCGCCCCGCGCCCCTCGCCCCGCGCCCCGCGCCCCGCGCCCCGCGCCCCGCGCCCCGCGCCCCGCGCCCCGGGCCCCGGGCCCCGCGCCCCGGGCCCCGCGCCCCGCGCCCCGCGCCCCGCGCCCCGCGCCCCGCGCCCCGCGCCCCGGGGCCCGCGCCCCGCGCCCCGCGCCCCGCGCCCCGGGCCCCGCGCCCCGGGCCCCGCGCCCCGCGCCCCGCGCCCCGCGCCCCGCGCCCCGGGCCCCGCGCCCCGCGCCCCGCGCCCCGCGCCCCGGGCCCCGCGCCCCGCGCCCCGCGCCCCGCGCCCCGGGCCCCGCGCCCCGGGCCCCGCGCCCCGGGCCCCGCGCCCCGGGCCCCGCGCCCCGCGCCCCGCGCCCGTGTACATGCGAGGCCCTCAGTGTACCTGTGTTGAGCGGCGAGCGGTGTTTATGCGGCGGTGCAGCCGCTAGTTCAGGCTCGGCGCGCGCGAAGGTCCGCAGCGTGCCGCTGGAGACTCCGGGGCCGGCGCCGGTCCGGCCCGCGCCCGCTTCCGCGCCGGGCCCGGTCGCCCCGCCCGACATGCTGAACGTCGCGTACGGACTGATCTCGTACATTTCTGATGGCGATTAATGCACATCCTTAAATAATACAATACAATACAAAAACTCTTTATTAAACACCACGAAAAACATTGAACATTCAGCACGAAAACATTTAATACAGGTGATGCAATAGGCGGCCTTATCGCTTAAAGCGATCTCTTGCGAAGTGGAAGAGACGGCGGTGTAAATCGCTAGTATAATATAATCTATTAGTAAATACATATCACACACATATACATATATAAGATATATATACATACATAAATACATACATAGATACAATAAGTATAAATACATACATTGATCCAGTCCAGTTTTTAGAACATGAGATATTAAAAATAAAAGTATTACAATGTCAGATAGTGGGACTTCACAAGGTTTTTAAACGCATTAATAGTTATATATATAATAATGTAGATATGTAATAGTTTGAGGGGCTCGATGGCGCAGGTGGTTAGCGCGTTCGGCTGCGATCGCTGTAGTTAAGCAACTTTCGCAGTGGTCGGTTATTGGATGGGTGACTGATGGTTTCTATCTCGACTTCCTCCGTGCTTCGGAAGGCACGCTAAGCCGTTGGTCCCGGTTGCATCTGCAGTCGTTAACACCCGCCAATCTGCACTGGGCCCGCATGGTGGGTCTTGGCACAATCTCCCTATTCCATCCATAGGGAAGGCCTGTGCCCCAGCAGTGGGGATATTAAGAGGCTGATGATGATGATGTAATAGTTTTAAGGAAGCGAAGGGTATAATTAGACCAAGGGCCAGTCGGATTTGACGGCTCATTGAAAAATGCATTCTTTAAAAAAGGCGTGGAGAAGCACCTTGCAGCAAGCAAGGAGTGAATGACTGGCGTAGCAGATAAAAATGCTACACCAGCGTCTGGATTCCGCTGTAACCTAACATCAGGTGGGCAGGGCTAATTTTCTCGGAACTCGGACCTATATAAAAATGAATACACTAGTATTATATAAAAAATAGAAAAAATGGATGCGTGTAACTTATGTACGCGCGTGAGAAGTTATACTTCTTTAGCATCATTAAAAATATTTTTTAATTGCATGCAAATAATTAATAATTACAATAACATAATAAAAGGACTGGAAAAGGATAGTTAACACAGTCAATTAAGTTCAGTTTTAATTTGAAAAATTAAATAAATATTCAAAATATTCAATTAAAATCACTACTGAATTTAAGTTATTAGTCCATATGTAATTAGCACTTATAAGTAACTAAAACACGTTGTGTCTATATAGAAACTAGAAACATGTGGATAAATATTATAAATATGAAAACAGTGATCAGAGGCGACGAGCGTGCCAATATTGTTTTTGACAACGCGATCATCTTATGGAGCTCCGTGGATCGTTCAAAGTACCTTTTGAACAGATGTCTAATAATGGTGGATTATTAACCACTAAATGGTTAATAATCCACCATTATTAGACACTAACATTCATAACGCGCCCGCGGCCAACTTCATGGTGTTACTATTGTGTTACAGTGATGCGCGCGCATCTCGAAATTTCACTCACTTCATTTTTTCATAACGCGCCCGCGACTAACTTCATTATGTTACTTTTGTGTTACAGTGATGCGCGCGCATCTTAAAATTTCACTCTCATAATTTCTTCATAACGCGCCTAAAGAAGTATAACTTCAAAAAATGTATTTAACTGACCTTGATGTTCCTTTTTGCTGATGGGATGTTTGATCGGCGATGAAGTGTACACTTGCTGGCAGTTCCGTCTGTTGTCCTGTTTCTCCACTGACTTGTCCTCCTCCTCTGATATGTCGCCTTGTTCGTAACCTTTCCTGAAGCACGACGTCGAATTGCTGCAAAGGACAATGAGGTTAGCTAATATTTTTATTAAGTACGCATGTCAAATAACAATCACTGACTTTATTCAATGGAAGATGACGGGACCCAACCCTCGCACTTGAGTAAACGTGCTTACTCATCTAACATTTTTTTTATTTGTTTGTTTAGAAACTCGTTAGCTGAGTTTTCATAGTCACTGGGGCGTTATTGCAAAGAAAATGACAGATACAACTTTAATGAAACTACAAGGGTTTTTGACGCTTCTATGTATAGCGTTTAAGGAATGCTTCACGCACTGTGAGTGGTAGAAGCGTAGCAGCGGCGCCCGCTAGCAGCGTGCCCTTTTGCGGCAGAGACTACGCTTAGCGAATAATCTATTTATTTATCTTCGTCTATATGCTAGTGCGGCCAGCAACATCAAAGTCACGGTAATAATATATACAGTATTCTATCTTCATACAAACGGTCGGAAAGCGAATCATACCTACGCCACTCGAGTTCGGGGGAATCTCGGCGGGCACCCAGTCGCGAATGCGCCGCAGTGACGACCGAACGGTATGAATTGTTTTTTATGCAGTTAGCCGTGCTTAAACGCGCGATTTGTATTGTAAATATTTGATTGAATTAAGTAGATACCTACATAATTTAATATGGCAAAGAACAAACGACGATATTGTGCTGTTTTTGGTTGCTTGAACTCTTTAATAACGCACCCAGAGATATCATTTTTTAAATTACCTGAAATATTGGAAAGGTAAGACTATAGAATATTTTTTTATATACCTATCTACTAGTACCTAATTTGTTTTTAATATTTAGGTATTTCGATTTTTCCATCGGGCAAAATATCTGGAATAATATATAAATAAGTGGATAGGGTGAAAAAAGAGACAAACGAGTAATCTACCTACACTCACGTTAAAAACAAAACTACATAATAGGTAGGTAGTTTCCTAGACTAGGCTATCTACTTACTTAACTACATACATTATTGAATAACTAAACTACATACATTATTGAATTAAATGAAATGTCATTATGAAATAATTTACGAGAGTAATAAATGGTAGGTATTGTAGTGATCGGATATTTTTGGTGTATACTGGCAGCTTATTTAATAGCTGGAAAATAATAAAATAGGGAGATTTGTGCGGAGTTTAAAAACAGTATTTTGTTTATTGATAATAATAATGTAATTTCTTGAAAATAAAAGTGTTTCAATGACAATAATTAGTTTGCATGAAACGATCCCTACAGTACCTACCTAGTAAGATTTACCTACATTGTAGGTAATTTCCTTTTAAGCCGACTGCGCCATGACTAACAAATGAATATAACTTGTATGTTTAAAATAATATTCTTTTATTGAATTATGTAAGAATAAAAATCAGCAGTCAGGTATTTTACAAGCTTGTAATTGACTTGCAATATAGATAGGTATGTAACTATGTTTGTTCGGGTGGAATCGTGCAACTCAATTTTGAAGCAGATATCTTCAACCGGTTGAGCTGAAATTTTGTATAAACACGGTTAGCTGTGTGACGTCATTCTAAATCCAACATGGCGGAATAGTTATTTTTAATGCATTCCTATGATATGGGTATATGGGCTTGCGGGGAATCTTTACATATAAAATAAAATATTTACAATCACAAAACTAGAAAGAAACTCAATTATGTAGATGAAATTAAAATACTGTAGGCGGGCGGCCCTACCGCGTGTAACGCAGCGCTTGGCCGTAGGCATTTATTTCAAGGACAGGGCCGAGTCACAATACTGTATAGAAAATATTACCGTGTCAAAGTGGCCAGGAGCGCAGCATCGGCGTCCGCTAGTAGCGCGCCCCTTTGTCGCGGAGACTACGCTTAGCGAATAATCTATTTGTTTACCTTCGCCTATATGCTAGTGCGGCCAGTGACAGCAAAGCAGCCAGTAGCGCGTCAGCGTCGCCCGCTAGCAGCGCGCCTCTTTGCGGTGGAGACTACGCTTAGCGAATAATCTAGTTGTTGAACTTCACCTATATGCTAGCGCGGCCAGCAACGTCAAAGCGGCCAGTAGCGCAGCAACGGCGTCCGCTAGTAGCGGCCCCCTTTGTCGCTGTGACTACGCTTAGCGAATAGTCTATTTATTTATATTCGTCTATATGCTAGTGCGACCAGTGACAGCAAAGCAGCCAGTAGCGCGTCAGCGTCGCCCGCTAGCAGCGCGCCTCTTCGCGGTGGAGACTACGCTTAGGGAATAGTCTATTTATTTACCTTCGCCTGTATGCTAGCGCGGCCAGTAACAGCAAAGTGGCCAGTAGCGAAGCAGCGGCGCCCGCTAGTAACGCGCCCCTTCGTCGCGGAAACTACACTTAGCGAATAATCTATTTGTTTACCTTCGCCTATATGCCAGCGCGGCCAGTAGCGCAGCAGCGGCGCCCGCTAGTAGCGCGCCCCTTGGCGGCGGAGACTACGCTGAGCGAATAATCTATTTATTTACCTTCGCCTATATGCCAGCGCGGCCAGTAGCGCAGCAGCGGCGCCCGCTAGCAGCGCGCCGCTTGGCAGCGGAGACTACGCTGAGTGAATGATCTATTTGTTTACCTTCGCCTATATACTAGCGCGGCCAGTAACAGCAAATCGGCCAGTAGCGCAGCAGCGGCGCCCGCTAGCAGCGCGCCCCTTCTTTACAGAGACTACGCTTAGCGAATAATCTATTCGTTTACCTTCGCCTATATGCTAGCGCAGCCAGTAACAGCAAAGCGGCCAGTAGCGCAGCAGCGGCGCCCGCTAGTAGCGCGCCCCTTGGCGGCGGAGACTACGCTGAGTGAATGATCTATTTGTTTACCTTCGCCTATATGCTAGCGCGGCCAGTAACAGCAAATCGGCCAGTAGCGCAGCAGCGGCGCCCGCTAGCAGCGCGCCCCTTCTTTACAGAGACTACGCTTAGCGAATAATCTATTCGTTTACCTTCGCCTATATGCTAGCGCAGCCAGTAACAGCAAAGCGGCCAGTAGCGCAGCAGCGGCGCCCGCTAGTAGCGCGCCCCTTGGCGGCGGAGACTACGCTGAGTGAATGATCTATTTGTTTACCTTCGCCTATATGCTAGCGCGGCCAGTAACAGCAAATCGGCCAGTAGCGCAGCAGCGGCGCCCGCTAGCAGCGCGCCCCTTCTTTACAGAGACTACGCTTAGCGAATAATCTATTCGTTTACCTTCGCCTATATGCTAGCGCAGCCAGTAACAGCAAAGCGGCCAGTAGCGCAGCAGCGGCGCCCGCTAGTAGCGCGCCCCTTGGCGGCGGAGACTACGCTGAGCGAATAATCTATTTATTTACCTTCGCCTATATGCCAGCGCGGCCAGTAGCGCAGCAGCGGCGCCTGCTAGCAGCGCGCCGCTTGGCGGCGGAGACTACGCTGAGTGAATGATCTATTTGTTTACCTTCGCCTATATGCTAGCGCGGCCAGTAACAGCAAATCGGCCAGTAGCGCAGCAGCGGCGCCCGCTAGCAGCGCGCCCCTTCTTTATAGAGACTACGCTTAGCGAATAATCTATTCGTTTACCTTCGCCTATATGCTAGCGCAGCCAGTAACAGCAAAGCGGCCAGTAGCGCAGCAGCGGCGCCCGCTAGCAGCGCGCCCGCTCCACCCGCCGTGTCGCTGCCGGCGCCCCCACGCGGGGGAAACTGCGCTGGCGCTGGGATACGCTCTATAAAATGTATTCAATCTAATTACGAATTTCACTGAGTTGTAGAAATGCGAGAAACATTAGAACGCAGTGGGTAGGAACTTTTACTTTTATACATAATTCGAAAAACTCAACTTATTTTAGTAATTTTAGTAAGAAATTTTGATAAAGAAATTAGATCACATCAACAGCAATTTTGGCAGGAATACTAACAGGAAAATCGATCCTAATTATAACATCTTTAATTTGAGTCGGAAAACCATCACTTCTTAAACGTGAAAAGCTTTAAGCTTCTTATACTAAAGACTAGCGGCCAGCCCTCGCTTCGCTTCGGTGTAGAGCTAAAGTGGAGACTACAGTTTGTTCTCAGACTTGTATTATACACAATGACATTCATCTATAATTCTTCTTATACCTGCATGCAAAGTCTCAGCCCGATAGGTTTAAAATTGACAAAGTTTCATACAAACTTTCATTCCCTATTTTATCCCCTTGGGAGTAGAATTCATCAAAATCCTTTCTTAGCGGATGCCTACGTCATAACATCTACCTGCATGCCAAATTTCAGCCCGATCCGTCCAGTGGCTTGGGCTGTGCGTTGATAGATCACAGATGATCGGATGTCAGTCAGTCACCTTTGAGTTTTATATATATAGACTAGCGGACCCGACAGACGTTGTCCTGTCTACACGTCTTTGTGAATCTAAACCATTCTCAGATCCCCTTGAACACACACAAAAAATTTCATCCAAATCGGTCCAGTCGTTTAAGAGAAGTTCAGTGACATACACACTCACAGAAGAATTATATATATAAAGATGAGCGTGGACGCAAATAAGACGAGCGACGCTTCTGAAAACCTTAAACCTTACCTCCCTCCTCGGTCAGCGTGGCGAAGTAGTAGTTCCCCATAGTAGTTCCAGCCGCGGTGTTGGCCACCACCTTCAGATGGTACCACGTGGCGGGCAGCAGGCCGCAGACGGGTGTAGGCTGGGCGGCGGGCGGCACGGTCAATGACCTCCCGGCGGACTCCTCGAACCCCCTCACCGACACCGTGAAGGGGGACAGGGGGCAGCCGTTGCTGTCCCACGTGAGGAGGTTCAGGGTCACGCAGGTGCTGTTTGTAGTGATGAGCACTTTTTCTGGCGCCGCTCTGGATGCTTAGAGAGTAGACAAAGATACATGTCAGAGATGCTTAGAGAGTAGACAAAGATACATGTCAGAGATGCTTGGAGAGTACAAAAAGATACATGTCAGAGATGCTTGGAGAGTACAAAAAGATACATGTCAGAGATGCTTAGAGAGTAGAAAAAGATACATGTCAGAGATGCTTAGAGAGAAGACAAAGATAAATGTCAGAGATGCTTGGAGAGTACAAAAAGATACATGTCAGAGATGCTTAGAGAGAAGACAAAGATAAATGCCAGAGATGCTTAGAGAGTACAAAAAGATACATGTCAGAGATGCTTAGAGAGTAGACAAAGATACATGTTAAGAATGCTTAGAGAGTAGAAAAAAATACATGTCAGAAATCTTACAAATGGTGATGTCGAACACTTTTGTACTGTACGATCAAATCGTAAATTTTGCTAGCAAATCATTTTTAACCGCAAGTAATTGTTTAGGTCAATATTTTACTGTTTAAATATATTTCATAATCACGCCCAAGTTCGAGTTTGTCTCGAGCAGTGTGCACACGGTTACTTTCAAGTTTAATAATAAATATTTTTCGTCAAGTTTATCAAGTGTTTTCCTGTCTTCGATATCAAGAAATAGCAATTCAATGTACTGAGTTGACAAGGGCTCGTACATGTAGTCATAACATTTTAGTTTCTTGTCTTCTTAGGTACAGTTAAAATATAATTATAACTAGGTACTCAAGAGTCAAAATTAATGGATTTGGACAAAAAGAAATCGAAAATATTATACTAGGTTTCACCAGAACATTCGTAATTTTTGATAGATTTTTGTTAGTTTCTATGCATTGCTGTTATTTCATTTATTACAAGAACATTACTGACAGAGTTAAAAGAGAAAGAGGAGAAACAAAGCAAATACTACATTTTATGCCATGGTTTTACACTAAAACAGAACTGGAATGGCAGTATCTTAAGAGTTCAGGAACTTATTAGTACTATTTCAAATGTTACTATTACTATTCTCTTAATGTTTAGGTTAGGTTATGACGAGAATTAAGTCTAAATTATTAACTCACGTCCTCCTTTAGTGGATACCAGCAGTTCGTCACTGGGCGGTGAAGCCCCCACAGCGTTGTAAGCGAACAGTCTGACCTTGTAGACAGTGCCGCATGCGAGCCGCTCCAGCGTGTGCCCGCGCGAGTCGGCTGTCAGGCGGGTCGATATCCAGGAAGGAGTGTCTGCACGGGTGTGCTCCAGCGTGTAACCTGGGTAGCGAATACTATATTGTTAAAAGAATGACAACTTATGGAGCAAAACATACACAATATCGCTTAAGTCATCGTCCTTATTTGCTTATCTATATACACGCCATTGAGCCAAGAATCTATTGTTGTTGGTGTGCTCCAGCGTGTAACCTGGGTAGCGAATACTATATTGTTAAAAGAATGACAACTTATGGAGCAAAACATACATAATATCGCTTAAGTCATCGTCCTTATTTGCTTATCTATATACACGCCATTGAGCCAAGAATCTATTGTTGTGGGTGTGCTCCAGCGTGTAACCTGGGTAGCGAATACTATATTGTTAAAAGAATGACAACTTATGGAGCAAAACATACATAATATCGCTTAAGTCATCGTCCTTATTTGCTTATCTATATACACGCCATTGAGCCAAGAATCTATTGTTTGTTGTACACTCGCGGCGGCGCCGTCAGCGCTATCACCTCCCGCGTCACGCGCTCTGAGCCGTACTGATGGTGATGGTGATGGTACACTCTCAGTGCTCACCCCTGAGGCCGGCGACGGCGGGCGCGGGCGCGGCCCAGGCGAGTGTGAGCGCGGCGGGCGCGGCGGCGGTGAGGCGCAGCAGCGGGCGCGGCGGCGCCGTCAGCGCTATCACCTCCCACGTCACGCGCTCTGAGCCGTATGCGTTGCGCACCGTGCACGTGTAGTTGTCGGACACGCTGCGGTCTACGCCTGCAAACCGATGATGATATTATAGTCTATGACTTGTAAGGCATCAATTTTCTTAATGTAATCTGATCCCTATGATGATAAACTTGAGTATTACGATAAAATTGCACTACAGCAAATCCGAATAAAAATAATTTTGTAGAATATATACATGTATCCAGGTTACTAATTCAATGTATATTTTATATGTACCACGAGGATAATTAACCGCAATAGGGTATTTGACAAATTTTAGAAAACGCTCTCACGTTATTGATTAATGTTTATAGAGTCCATAAAAAATGGATATTCATCATTATGTTGTGTATTTCTGTAAAAAAAAACCAAATCAAAAAGTATATTTTCAAGTTGCCGCGAAAAACGTATCTCTGGACAATATGGCGTCTCACTGGTGTGTGACGTCACACGTCTGTCATTAAAATGTCAAACCATACAATTAAACCATACAAACTTTACCCGGAAGTTTACTTGTGTGTGACGTCATTTTAGGCTCCACCAATTCCAAGCGTTTTGGGTCACGTGACAATAGACAAGAAAACTATTATCTTTATCGTAAGTTTTTAGTAAAATTATGAATATTTTTTTCTGTATATATAGTAAAAACTCCTGCCAATATTCATTCTAAACACAGATTCTAACAATTGGCACTTTATTTTTAATAGTGTCAAATACCCTATTCCTATCCTGAGTATAAGGCGCTGTATCCACCTCAGCAACGTGACAAGGATTGTGTAGTGTTTGTTTTTGAACGGGGCGTGACACTGACACTTATATAACTGACACACGTAGGACAGCTGTTTTGTCTATGATAGCGAACCGCTTACGTCGGCGTAGCTGTCAAATTTCATTGATTGGGTTGGTAGCATTGGGGGAATAGTTGCTTTTTTTCATTCGACTCAAAAACACGACTGGAGACTTATAAAAAAAAAAAGGAAAAGAAGGCAGTGAATCTATGTTGGTGCGTGTGGATGAGTGGATGGAGTTTGACAGTTGTTGAATTGTGAATTATTTTTTCCCATATCGATTTGAGTCCTCAATCGGGCGTTTTGTTACTTGATTTTGAATTTTACTCGAAATTGAATTTCCTCGCTGATGTAGGTAGGTATTCTCTTTTCCTCCGCTTACGGCGAGCATAGTTATACGGGTTTGAGTTTATTCGTTATCTCGTCTCGAATGCAGCGGCTGTCTGTTTGATTGTGACCTTTGCCTTCAGTTGGAGAGAGAATAACAATCATAGACACATATTTGGGTTTTGGTGATCTTTTCTCCATGGTGAGTTGTCAAAACAACATTTAAAATTTTCGAAATTTATCGAGGCACATTCAGTTTTGTTTTCTGCCCAAAGTACTCGTATATTATAAGGAGGACCCTACATTTTACGGAGTCGGTGAATTAGATCCGAAAAGTTTATATCCTGGAGGGTATTGGCGGAAATAGAGCGGAGACGCTAACCGAACTGTAATTCGGGTTGATAAAGTCTCGCAGGTAGATGGTCCCGGAATCTTGCAAGGCAGGGCAGTATCTTGTGATAGGGGGAACAAATTAACGGATAGTTTTATATCTCGAACGGCTTATACGTTCTCCTCAAGAAGTACTGGAGCAAGAACAAGTTACTAACAAGGAGATTCTCTCTCTATACACGGACCAGAGGGGACGCGTGAGATTATTACAATAAAGGTTGCAAGCCACTCTCCAATCCCATGTAACCCGGCCGTAACTGCGGACAGATCATACACTGCTAAACCTATCCTAAACAAGGTATTTCTCTAACTAACCCTGGGTGAGCGTGGCGCAGGTACCACAAGGCGAGGTTGGACCCCGACCTATCCATTTCTATATATATCTATATAACTGGTTGTCTCTAGAACTGGTGAACTAAAATTAACTAAGTTTATCACCAATATCGATCAAACGAGCCGTAGAACCTCTGAAATCCACTAAATAACTTATTATCTGGAAAAGTCTAGTTTTTGTGGTCTCTCAATTGACAGTCCATTGCAGAGTAGGTAAAATATATTAGATATAGTTTAAGAACTCATGTAAGTACATGGTAGTTTGTTATGAATGTCTGATGTTTATATAATTCTAAGATTCATGCCAACTTGGTGATTTATATAAACTCTCACTTTAAAACTACTGTATTCAGCTTCGTTATGATATGTATAGTTATTAAAATATAGTTATAACATTTCATGTCAACTTGGAGATTTATATTAACTATAACTTAAAACTACTGTATTCATCTTCTTTAGAATCTATAGTTAGTAACATTTATAACATTATTTTAATTCCTTGGTTTTCTTTCATTGCTTCCCCTGCGCTCTGAGGTAGATTGTAGAGGGCAGTGGAGTAAAATATAACATCACAATTAGAATAATACTAACTGAGAATGTGCAGGTAGTCGCCGTCGAGCAGGTAGCGCGGGTCGGTAATACTAACTGAGGATGTGCAGGTAGTCGCCGTCGAGCAGGTAGCGCGGGTCGGTAATACTAACTGAGGATGTGCAGGTAGTCGCCGTCGAGCAGGTAGCGCGGGTCGGTAATACTAACTGAGGATGTGCAGGTAGTCGCCGTCGAGCAGGTAGCGCGGGTCGGCCTGCAGCGGGGGCGCGGGCCGGCGGCGCGCCCAGGCGCGGGTGAGGGCGGGCCCGGCGCCGCCGCACCGCAGCCGCACGCCGCGACCCACAGCTGACCGCACCACGCCGCCGAAGGACCACACCATCGCTGGCGCTATATATAATTACAATAATAATCTGTCTTATTGCCTCCAAACATCATTTGATAGACTGCTGGGCTTCCTGGAGGAGCTGAGGTGGCAGAACTGATGCCATTCGACATGAGAAATAGGCACAAAATGTGTCATGTTTGAACATTTACCACTTTAGGTTTTACGTCTTGAGAGATTATATCAGTTCGTTAGGGTAGGGTTGCCTAATGTGAATGTTAAATAAAAGGTGTTATGGTTAATCACTGACTGTTTATTCACTTCACCAATGTTGATCTAAATTACTCTGACTCCAAAATATACTGTCTATTATCTAACTGTTATGCGTACTATTACAATGACTTAAGAATGAACCTGACGGGATCGGTGGTTATGTGCGACTCGCTCGCGTCACCGCGGAACGCGCGTCGACGCATATATCAAGTCAGCATTCTTGGAATCCAGTCGCCACAAACATATACATGTAACCATAACAGAAAAAAAATACAAACTGCCAGCTAAAGCTCATGAAAATTTCCAGAATGGAATGTTTCATCTGGTTCCACGATAAAGAGGCAACAATACTAACACTCCTATCAAAGATGATGCAATAGTCCTCGAGGGAGAAAACCGACCATTTCCATAACGTGTTAGGTAAAAAGCTATCCCAAGACTAAGAACATTATGTGAGCTGGGGTAATTTGCTACACCATGATTGTTTTTTGAAGTTATACTTCTTTAGGCGCGTTATGAAAAAATGATGAGAGTGAAATTTTAAGATGCGCGCGCATCACTGTAACACAAAATTTTAACAGCATGAAGTTGGTCGCTTTAGTGGGTGCTAACGACTGCATTGTGAAGGCCTATCAAAAGTATTTATTAATCTGGAACAACGGAACCAAAGCGCGATTCAGGAGACAACAGCGCCATCTCTTGACCATTGGTGTAGTAGAACCAAAAACCACATCTTTATTTTTTGTAATAAAGTAACAGTTATAGGTATTCATATTTATAATATCAAAAGTATTTATTAATCTGGAACAACGGAACCAAAGCGCGATTCAGGAGACTACAGCGTTATCTCTTGACCATTGGTGTAGTAGAACCAAAAACCACATCTTTATTTTTTGTAATAAAGTAACAGTTATAGGTATTCATATTTATAATATTTATCCACATGTTTCTAGTTTGTATATTCGGAATACGTGTTTGAGTTTCATACAAGTGCAAATCACATATGTTCTTATAAATTATATTCAGTAGCGATTTTAATTGAATATTTTGATTATTTATTTATTTTTCAAATTAAAACTGAACTTTATTGACTGTGTCCTTTTCCAGACTTTTTATTAATTTATTGTAATTAATTATTTGCATGCAATTAAAAACTAATTTTAAACGATGCCAAAGAAGGATTACTTCTCACGCGCCTACATAAGTACACGCACCCATTTTTTTTTCTTATAATGCATGAGTTTGAGTTTCATACAAGAGAACGCTACGGAGACGGAACGGAGAGAGGGCGCTACTGTACAGCGTAAACATTAGCTCAGTGCAGATAATTTATTTTAATATTATAAAAGTGCTTATTTTATGGTAAAAATACTTCTACAGTGCAGTAAATTAGTTAAATTGTTTGGAAAAGTGTTTGCAAAGTGATCAAAACAGCAGTTAAAAAGTATTAATAGGAAAACAGTGATCGATGGATTGTGAATAGTCTTTAATCGGAATACCTTCAATTGATGCCTAACACAGTGATTAAAAAGTTACTATATTACAATAAGTCGATTCACCTTAATATTGACTGAAGTTAAAATAAAGTATGAAAAGTGCATTAAGGTTAATAAATATAAAATAAGAAATCTGCTATAAAAATATAAATCGCGCACCTACTGAGATATTTAACGCCATCTATGGTCATTTATTGCTACTAGCTAGCGAAGACAAGAATTTAAGTAAAGGTTCTTGTTTGGATCTAAAAATAGAAAGCAGAAGGAGTAAAAAACTACAGAGGTCACACTTTTGTTGTTGATATTTGTCTTGTTTATATTTATTTTGTAAACAATGTCTACTGTATGCGAGAGTTGTCAAGAAAAATTACCTAAAAGGGAGTATCTTCGTTGTGTTCTTTGTAATAGCACATACGATTTAGATTGTGCAAATGTATCTGTACAGCGATTTTACAACACGATGACTGCTGATCACAAAAAAATGTGGAAATGCCCTGCTTGCCATTGCAAAATACCTAAAACAGGGAACATTCATACACCGGTACGTCAAAATGAGTCGGAAAAAACACAGTATACAGCGAATGAATTAGATTATATCACTGTGAGGAAAACTACAACTGGGAGAAATGAAACACTTAGTTCTGAAGACTTGAGCATTCTTGGCGAAACAATTGATAATGAAAATACGAATACCATTATAACTAACGAAACCTCTTCAATATTGCGAAATTTAGGTGATATTATAAAACACAAATTGGAAGAAAATAATACAAACATATTATTACAGCTACAAACTATTATACAGACAGAAATAGGCCTGGCAATTAAGGATATACGTGACGAATTGAAAAATGAAACAAAATACTTAAAGGAACAAAATGAAACTAGAAAAATAGACATGGAGAATATAAAACAAGAAATAGAAAAATTACAACAGGAAAATTATATTATCAGAAAGGAGATAAAAGAAATGGAATCAAGGATTTTATCAGCCGAGAAAAATTTCAACCCTGAGCTAAATCTCAAAAAAATTGTTCTTTTCGGATTCCCCGAATATTATCACGAAACAGAATATGAATTATACAATAGATTAAATGGATTATTTCAAGAATTTTTACAAGTTGATTTATTAGGCTATATTGAACAAACCTACAGAATTGGAAAATACAAAGGGCAAGGAAATAGACCCCTAGTGATTGAACTAATTAGTAAAAGAATGGTAAAATATTTATTAGAAAATAACAGTTGCTTCAATAGGACAGGATTGTCAATTTCTGAATTTATGGACAAAAATACTCGCTTGCAAAGGAAAAATATGCGAAAGGAAATGTTGCTAGCTCGAAAAAATGGTTTTTATGCAGTTATTCGTAACAATAAATTATACATAGAAGGAGAAAAAATTAACATGAAAAATAAAACATTAAATAGTACAGATAACACACAAAATAAAGACTTTGTGAACTTATCAAGTAGTAATCAAGTAGGCGAGAAAACGGATGGAAAAAATCACAACTTTCGAAACTACAGAACCACCATTTAAAATTCTTTATCAAAACATGCAAAGTTTATATAATAAACGAGATATTTTGGAATCATTCCTAGAGCAAAATCCGTCACACCATGCATTATGTATTTCTGAAACATGGCTTTCACAGGAAAAACTTCAGATGGTTCAAATTGATGGATATAAAATAGCTGCCTCATTTTCCAGAAAACATAGAATAGGAGGAGGTGTTTGCGTCCTACTGCAAGAGCATATTGAGTCTATTGAGAATAATGATATAAAGAAAATGTCAATTGAGTATATGCTGGAGGTCTGTGCAATCGAGCTAGTTAAAGAAAATATACTTTTAATTGTAATGTACTGGAACAGACGGGAGGAGGTCTTATTTTATAGCCGATTAAATAAAATTCTGAATTATGTAAATAGCAAATATACAAAATACAAAGTAATAATAGGTGGGGATTTTAACATTAACTTATTAGATCGTAACAAAAAGGCATTAGAATTCTTAAACTTTATGTTAGAATTTAAATTTACTCAACATATTAAGGAACCGACACATTTTACACCAACATCTTCAACATGTATAGACCACATCTTTACCAATTTTGATAGTAAGCACATAAAAACCTCGGTGGAGGCTTTGGGTTTTTCATATCACTCAGGTATATACGTTGAACTCACGATACCTAAACAAGTAAAGGACAGCACTTGGTATGTAGAAAAGCGAATATATAATAAAAAAGCAATCACAGAATATAAAGAAAAATTACAGTTAGTTGATTGGAATAAAATAATTATTAAAAATAAAAATATAAATGAAAATTATGCTGCATTTAACAATACATTATCAGAAATACTAAATCAATATATCCCTAAAAGAAAATTTAAAGTCATAAAAAATAAAAAAGTCTGGTTAACAATAGGAATAAAAAAATCATGTCAACATAAAAGGCTACTTAAAATATTTAACACTAAATCTAATAATCCTATATTAAGAACACATTATAAAAAATATATAAAAATACTTAAAAAATCTATAATATGTGCAAAAAAGTTACACTTTATAAACAGAATGAAACAATCTTATAATAAAGTTAAAACTATGTGGAGTATAGTGAATGAAACGACAAACAAGAAAAATATTAAAGGTAAATGTAATATAAAACTAAATTATAACAATATAATGTATTCCGAACCTAAATCCATTGCAAATATTTTTAATAACTTCTTTTCTTCCGTTGGTGAATCAACTTTGTCGACTGATAGCGGCTGTGGTACTCACGTGCTCCACCCTACGCTTAACACCATGTTTCTAAGCCCAGTGGAACCTTACGAAGTAAGGAAAATCATTAGGAATTTAAAAAATAAAAATAGCTATGGATTTGATGAATTTCCGCCCCGCTTAATCAAGGAATGTGCCGATCAGTTAACTTTGCCATTTACAATGTTGATTAATCAGTCCTTCAAAGAAGGTGTTTTCCCTACATTACTAAAAACAACAATTATCAAGCCTATCCATAAGAAAAATGACAAATCAAATCGTAACAATTACCGTCCCATCGCCTTGCTGTCTACTTCGTCAAAGATATTTGAAAAAGCAATGAATGATCGTGTTATTAAGTTCTGCGAAAAGTTTGAAATCTTCGATGAAAGCCAGAATGGCTTTAGGAAGAAACGGTCTACAGTTTTGGCTGTTTATAAATATGTTCAGCAAATAATTAAAGTAATAGAAGATAAAAAATATGCTATTGGAATTCTATTGGATATGTCGAAAGCATATGATAGTGTTAATCATAAAATACTACTTAATAAATTATACGGAATAGGCATTCGCGGAACAGCGCACAATTGGTTTAAAAGTTATTTGCAAAACCGTCAGCAATTTGTTGAAATAGAATATTTTGATCATATACACAAAGAAATAATAAAGGTTCTCTCTGAAAGTAAAACTATAAACGCTTCCATTCCTCAGGGGAGCGTCATCGGATGTCTCCTTTTTCTAATTTATATCAATGACCTCCCTAAAACAATAGAGGAACCGTGTGTCCTCTTTGCGGACGATATTTCTCTTCTCACATCTTGTAAAAACAACAACAACTTACAAACCAAATTTAATTTAATAATGACCCAGACTTTTAACTGGTTAAACAAACATAACCTTAGAATAAACTTTGATAAAACTAAATTAATAACCTTTCACCCGCGTCAAAAATTACCGCTAAAATTCTGTTATAGTTTTCAAAACAAAAATATCGAATGTGTGAATGATTTTTCATTACTGGGTATAACTATAGACACTAACTTAAATTGGAAATCTCACATCCAGATGTTAAAAAATAAATTATCTAGTTTTACATATGCACTTCGAGAGGTCAAAAAAACAACAGATCTAAAGACTGCTCTTATCACATATTATGCTTATGCCAATGCCTGGTTTACCTATGGAATCATCTTGTGGGGGAACAGTACGGACGTATCCTCTTTATTCACACTACAAAAGAAACTTATTCGTATTATTGTTAATATTAACCAAACTGAAAGTTGTAAACCTTACTTCCAAAAATATGAAATTCTCTCTTTACCAAGCATTTATATATTTGAGATTTGTAAATTTGTAAAAAAATACTCAATTTTTTTTACTAGAAGAGAAAACATTCCTTCAAAATATACATCGAGACACAAGAAAAACCTAATGGTTCCAACTACTCGCCTTAAATTATGCTCATCGAGCACTTATAATATGTCTATAACAATCTATAATAAATTACCTGAAAATTTAAAAAATGAAGAAAATTATAATGTTTTTATTAAAAAAATTAAGTTAATGTTATTGAATAAATGCTATTATAGCCTCCAGGAATACCTAAATGATAAAACTACTATGGAATAAATGTAACAAATACAATATTATTTTTATTATAAAAAGATATAATACAATACTTACATAATTAATAATTGTACATAAATCATAAATCTAATTATACAATATCTTATTGGAGTAGTATGAATAAATAATTTTTATGGGTTTTAATTCATTGGATATAACAAATTATATCACAATAAGGAATTATGAATAAGACGTCCTCTCCTCTTGCAATTGCGATACCCTACACTACAGGGTCCATAATGCACTTTTGTCTATATGTTACCACCTTTGTATCTCCATTATGGTCTGCAATAAATGAATTGAATTGAATTGAATTGAATTGAGTTTAAACCGGGACATTGTGAATTGAATTTTTTTTTAATCTTAGTTAGAAGGCTTTTTCGTTAACCGTTTACCAGCATTTGTTGCTTATTTTCTTTAACGCATGTGGTCTTCACCTATAACTATAACAACATAAAGCTTAAACACTTTATCATTACCTGCTTGATTGCTGTGTCAATATTTATTATGTTGGTGATTAAATAAATAAATAAATACAACATTTCGCTATCCGGGCGAAAGCACCGACCAATTACGCTACCGCGGCCCCGATGGCCGCGACGAAATTTCTCTAGCCATTCCTTTTTTTATTTATTTACTAGCTGGTGCCCGCGACTTTGTACGCGTGGAATTAGTCATTTTAAGTAGCCTATTGTTTATTCAATCTGATTTTTCTCAGTCTGTTTACGGTTTGTATTTGAGTCAAGTTTTAAGTCTCTCAGTTTACCCAAGGAATAAGACCTTTCATTAAAACCTAAAACCTCTATTTGAAACCCTTCGGGGGGGTTGAGGGGGGGGGTTCCTTTCTTAGATCACCCTTAGACCGTGTACTGTCATACTTTCAATAAAATATTTTTTTCAATTTCTTTCAATAAATGAGAGCGACAGACTGCCAGCAAGCTCCGCCTCCTCGTCGCGCCCGCCGCCAGCATCTTGTCTTGCTTGCATCAAGCGCGCGTGGATTTCCTTAGTAGAGTTATTTTAGAAATGTATTTATTATACTCTTCAAAGATATTATACTTACAATCATCAACAAATATATACAATATGTTTTTTGTAGGTCTTAATGGGATCTACAAACCCGTAGTACATCATTTTGTTCTATTGTCAATAGTTTTTGCAGCGCACGCAAAAATAGGTTTTCGATTTTACACCTTGTGTTACAAAATAGCAATTTTATTACGGATCCCTAATTTTGAAAAATCGAAAATATAGCCTATAGCCTTCCTCGATAAATGGACTACCCAACACTGAAAGAATCATTCAAATCAGACCAGTAGTTCCAGAGATTAGCGCGTTCAAACAAACAAACAAACAAACTCTGCAGCTTTATAATATTAAGTATAGATAACGTCAACGTGGTTTACAAAAGTGAGTTTATTCTTAAGCTGCAAGGCAGCGCCATCTCTTCGCATTGTAAGTAAGTCACAATTTCAAATGAATACTTTTACAAGTATTAAACATTTGAAAGAAGAAATAGCAATTGAATAAATAAATAAATAGTTATATTCTTTTTCTAGCTATATTTTCTTTAGATTTAAATATCAAGCAGTTACATGCTTAAAAAAAAATGGGTGCGTGTACTTATGTAGGCGCGTGAGAAGTTATCCTTCTTTGGCATCGTTTAAAATTCGTTTTTAATTGCATGCAAATAATTAATTACAATAAATTAATAAAAAGTCTGGAAAAGGACACAGTCAATAAAGTTCAGTTTTAATTTGAAAAAATAAATAAATAATCAAAATATTCAATTAAAATCGCTACTGAATATAATTTATTAGAACATATGTGATTTGCACTTGTATGAAACTCAAACACGTATTCCGAATATACAAACTAGAAACATGTGGATAAATATTATAAATATGAATACCTATAACTGTTACTTTATTACAAAAAATAAAGATGTGGTTTTTGGTTCTACTACACCAATGGTCAAGAGATGGCGCTGTAGTCTCCTGAATCGCGCTTTGGTTCCGTTGTTCCAGATTAATAAATACTTTTGATAGGCCTTCACAATGCAGTCGTTAGCACCCACTAAATAGAGATTCTATTTCTATTTTGTTGGTAGATTTTCTTAATGTGCGGTAAACACAAAATTTTGTGTTACAGTTATGCGCGCGCGTCTTAAAATTTCACTCTCATCATTTTTTCATAACGCGCCTAAAGAAGTATAACTTCAAAAAAAAATATAAATACAATATTTTTTAAACTAGTTTCCTTCTACAGCTTATCTCACCTCTAGCATTAGGTTTCCTAGCGACGACGGCGCTCATATCCCCTTGGCCGGTTGCAGCGGCGGCGGTCACCCAGAACTCGTACAGCGTGTGCTCGCGAAGACCGCGCACCTCCACTTGTAACTCCGTCTGATCTCCCGCTGGTACTATCAGTTGAGATTGCTGACCTGCCCTAGGGAAGGATATTTCGGTTTTTTTAGTCTCACTTTAAAGAAAACATACTTAATTCAATCAATCAATCATTTATTTATTTTTCTCTCACATGAAAATAAAGTTCTTATAGTATACCACTTGTGGTTTACAATATGTTATAGTATTGTGAGAGACTGGTGCCTGAATGAGGTTTCAGTGAAACCTGTGACACAGGTCACCAGGACCCTCCCGTTGACTACATACATAATTGGTAGAGAAAAAGAGATTAAAAAGGTAGAATTAACTACAAATATTATAAACTACTACTAGAGGAGCTCGATGGCGCAGGTGGTTAACGCGTTTGGCTGCTATCGTCGAAGTTAAGCAACTTTCGCAGTGGTCGGTCATTGGATGGGTGACCAAAAATGTACTATCTTGAGCTCCTCCGTGCTTCGGAAGGTACGTCAGCCGTTGGTCCCGGCTGCATCTGCAGTCGTTAGCATCCACCAATCCACACTGTGCCCGCGTGGTGGGTCACGGCCCAAACTCTCTATTCCATCCATAGAGAAGGACTGTGCCCCAGCAGCGGGGACATTAATAGGCTGATGATGATGATTATAAACTAGCGGCCCGCCCTCACTTCGCTTCGGTGTAGAGCTGAAGTGTAGACTACAGTTTTTGTTCTCAGGCTTGTATTATACGCAATGACATTCATCTACGATTCTTCTTATACCTGCATGCAAAGTCTCAGCCCGATCGGTTTAAAATTGACAAAGTTACATACAAACTTTCATTCCCTATTTTATCCCCTTTAGGGTAGAATTGATCAAAATCCTTTCTTAGCGGATGCCTACGTCATAACATCTACCTGAATGCCTTTCAGCCCGATCCATCCAGTGGTTCGGGCTGTGCGTTGATAGATCACTATGTCAGTCAGTCACCTTTGAGTTTTAAATATAGGTATAGATAGGATCAAAAAATTAACGTACACGAAAGAACTCTAGATAGAACAGATGTTATTTATTGTATCAATTCGAAATATTGTTTGACATTTTAATGTATTAACGTTTTCTTGATAGTGTGAGTGAATTATTTAGTAATGGGAAAGTGGACATTGTGTTGAATTGTTTTGCGGAAATTACCTATATTTGTAAACCAAATGGGGCTGATCACGGCTGCACAATTGAAAACCCAGGTAACTTATAACCCGTGTTTCACAAATAATTTTTTTGATTTCATTTGAATATGTTCGGTTGATCTAAATAAGAAATTACACTTCAGCGAACTATGTAGTTCAACTTTAGTTGAGCTCATCTAATCAATGTACAGTGGGAGTCACGGGCGCGTGAACACTTCAAAAAATCTTTCCTATGCAAGCGCTAGACGGGTGATTTTACGGGTCGTAGTATTTTACTATAACCAATTAGTATAGCGCTGCACTGGGTGCAGTAATGAATGATGCGAGCGAGAGTAAATATTATGTGCGACGTTGCTCTATGCCGCTACACAGCTACAGCCAGTGGTTTGGCAACATCTCGGGATTTCTGTGATGCGCGTGCGATATCGGGATCAAATAAAGAAATAATAAAACAACAACAGTAATCATACGCGTTTCGATTTTAATATTGAATTCATGAATTTGGTATATTCATATTTTTAAAATAAACCTATAACCTTTTTACTCTCAAATAGAATAATCTCAATCTCAAATAAATAAGTAATCCCTCGGAGTATAAATTAGAAAATACTGCCATTTTCTATTTTTCTAGGTAATTAGAAGCCTAATTAATTACCAACTCCGATATTAACAACTTAAAAAAAAATGGGTGCGTGTACTTATGTAGGCGCGTGAGAAGTAATCCTTCTTTGGCATCGTTTAAAATTAGTTTTTAATTGCATGCAAATAATTAATTACAATAAATTAATAAAAAGTCTGGAAAAGGACACAGTCAATAAAGTTCAGTTTAAATAATCAAAATATTCAATTAAAATCGCTACTGAATATAATTTATTAGAATATGTGATTTGCACTTGTATGAAACTCAAACACGTATTCCGAATATACAAACTAGAAACATGTGGATAAATATTATAAATATGAATACCTATAACTGTTACTTTATTACAAAAAATAAAGATGTGGTTTTTGGTTCTACTACACCAATGGTCAAGAGATGGCGCTGTAGTCTCCTGAATCGCGCTTTGGTTCCGTTGTTCCAGATTAATAAATACTTTTGATAGGCCTTCATAATGCAGTCGTTAGCACCCACTAAATAGAGATTCTATTTCTATTTTGTTGGTAGATTTTCTTAATGTGCGGTAAACACAAAAGTAACGCATGAAGTTGGTCGCTGTGTTACAGTGATGCGCGCGCATCTTAAAATTTCACTCTCATCATTTTTTCATAACGCGCCTAAAGAAGTATAACTTCAAAAAAATTAATTTACACACATCTATCTCCATTTTAAGGAAGTTTCCTAAAAGCCTTTTTAGGCAACGACTCCTAATCATTAATTACTTTCACCTTCATATTTTAGTAGTTTTCGAGATTTGTCAGTGACTAAATACTCAAGTGGTTTCGGTTCAATATACCTATCTAAAGATATATGCGTTAGCATGTAATAGTCAGTGAGATATATTTTGTTATTTTTTTTAATACAAGGCGCAGAAAATTTCCCCTCCCCAGCCAGCTATTTAAGTGTGAGCGGGGACTAGTGAAGTCTGAGATAGATAACTGATGCGATAAAAAAGTGTGCCGCTCCAGCCATTCTCACCTTGCTGGCCTGAACCCAATCCCCGTCCCCGTGGAGCCCTAAAACCTTATTCACCACAGAAACAGAACACCAAAAGGTAGGAAGTGTTATTTTACTGTGGTCTTCTGTAAGAAAAAGATTACTTTTCCAAACGGGCGCTCCAATTCCACCGAGAAATCCGCTATGCCCTATCTCTTTTAAAATAAATATAATATCGTTAATGATAGTTTTTATATATTAAGTATTTACTTCTACCAGCGTCTATTTTACATTTAAAAGACGTAGGTCATAGCGGATTTCCCGCTTGAATTGGAGCGCGCGTTATACTTGATTAATCACAAACCCCTTTCTAAGCAATGGGCAAAATTTAATTTGTGAGACCCTTAGGTCGCGCTGAATCGCTGCCGTACTCAGAGACGCCAATTAACTTTTAATTTAAATTACAGTTGATGCTGTCACTTTGTATAAACAAAATTTCTTGGTAAAAAAAAATCAGACAACACGCGACTTAATGAAGCCTTACCTTTAATTGATGTCTTTGAGTGCGGCCGTTAGTGACATATAAAATATCACTGAATTATTCAGGAGTTATGATTCTTATAAATAAATAAGTTGTTAAATAATCTACAGAACTCTTACTTCGTGAATAGCACGAACGATTACAACTGTTTCCGGGTTTAATTATGTAGGTAATTGAAAAGAGGACATTCATTAAATCATTTACGAATTCCAAACAAAATGTAATATGATGAGCATACATTCATCACAACACAACCAAGCTATTCCTGTTCATTCATAAAAAGTCGAGTGCCCGCCCACTAACGAATCGTACAAAACGAGTGCATGGCAAAATCGCCTTAGAGCTGTTCACGCGCCCGTGACCATGTTTGTACATACACCGGAGATGTTGCTGCCATCCTCGATATCATTCAAAAGTCCATCAGTTGAGACTTTTATTTTCTAGTTTGATTGAAAACATTGCTACCTATTAATTTGTCATCGGCGTGTTATTTATCTTTAAGGTTTTAGATATACCCTAATTTTAGTTTCTAATCTTCTTGTCAACAGAGGAGGCATTTACTTTACTACTTATTGGTATTTTAACTATGTATTTTTACTTCTATTTATTTGAACTAACCTCTGAGGACGTGTATAAACAGTATAATGTTTGATGTTGCTGTTCTTTTGCTCCGGTGGCAACCAGCTCACGATCACAGACTCCTCCGAATGAGCCAGGGCTTTTATGTCAGCGGGTGGACCTGGAACTATTAAAGAATTCGTTGGGACATCAAAATAAGCATTATTTACTCTTTTTCCGTTTTAATTATAAAATGCGGCAAGAGAAATATCGTACACCATATAGCTTCAAGTAGGTAAGACTACCATCCTTACTAATATTATAAAGGCGAAAGTTTGTTTGGATGGATGTATGGATGGATGTTTGTTCCTCTTTCACGCAAAAACTACTAAACGGATTTTAATGAAACTTTACAGTAATATAGCTTATAGATCAGAATAACACATAGGCTATAATTTATAAAGATATTGTGTGAATTGTCCAAAATATAACGATAAATGTCATTTAAGTCTGAAAAAATTCTGCAATCTGCGAGCTATTCAGGCGTGTGCTGCAAAAACAGTTAGTGCTACATGTATATAATGTATGGTGAAAATATTTATCTTAAATAGTCCTACAAAAAATTCTGCGACACCATATATATCTATCTTTTATGAGTAAGCCATTATTGTCAAAATAGTGAACCATAAATACAATAAAAATTGATAATTTATTTCTAATGCACATTTGGTAGTAATAAATGGATCCTTATCAAAATGAATACTTTTATCGCTTTTGGTATTTAAAGGAGATAAATTTTGTCCTTCACAATACATCATTTGGACAAATATTTTAATAGTTACGACGATGACAAACCGAACGCGCGATACTATGGTATGTTACGGTCCGACGGGCGGCGCGGCGGGCGAATGGAGCGGGGTCGGTCGCGGTGAGGTGGGAGGAGAAGTCGCTCATCGCTGAGTGCGCGACCCGAACGCGGGCAGACGCGTTATTACAGTGCGAATGTAACATCTCAATATTGTCAGACTGTTATATTTTTCAAATACGACCCAAAAATTATGTATGTTATAATTTTAATGTCATAATGTTAGTTCTTTTCACGCTAATATAAGCTACTCGAAATACTAATACTGCGCACACGAAGTCGCGGGCACCAGTTATTGATACATAAAGACCTTGCTTTTATTCGAATTACACGCAGACGAAGTCGCGGGCAAAAAAGCTAGTGTAAAATAAAATTACCTGATTTCTAGTTTTTTCCACGAGATATCAACATGAAAATTGTTGTCTTAAAATTCCATGCCTCATCCATGTCTTAAAAATCAAGTTTTATCTTAGCCTACCATTCATCATGAAAATTGTTTTAGCTGAGGGGATATTACATAATTTCTGTGTGGGCCCATTAAAAACATCAGAAGTGATCGTGCGCGCGCGCAGACTGATGGAGTAGTTGTAGACTGCAGCCCCGTCTGTATTGTGTGTTTAATGCGATTCAACTAAGAATAGGACCGACTGGGCGCCATATTGTGATGTCATAGCTTTCAATTCAAACCAAATAGGTAGAGTGAACAAAAAAAAGTTTTTATTTAATAAAACTTATATACTATGATTAAGTGAGAAAAAGCATCAGTTTTTTTTAATAACATTTATTTACTAAGATTGAGAAAAATAAAACACCGATTTTTAATAATCTTTATTTATAAAGAATGTGAGAAAAAACATTAATCAGAATCTAGCTCTTGTATTCCGCTCATCTCTGCATTATCGCCGGAGTAGTTATGAATAATCATGCACTATTACTAGGTCACATACGAGAATGCATCCTTTATGTAAACGAATGTTTGAAATCGAGTTTCTGAACGCAACTTAAAGTGACACTCGGTTGACGATTTAGGTTATCAACCATTCATGGCCAAAACTCAATAAGTGAAAAAAAATATCAACCGATATTAATTATCAATATTTGTTATTGTTACTTTACAAATGTTTGGTTTTTATTCTTGAATGCTAAAAAGGATTCCAAGTTTTTTTTGCAAACCGTACTTTTCAAGCGACATTTGACAGATAGAGGTCATTGGCTTTCCTATTCTTATTTGAATCGCATTATACGTACTGTCTTCATGCGTGGCGCAGTACGCGGCCGGCGAGGCGGGGCCGGGCCCGGCGGCGGTGCGCGCGCGCAGGCTGATGGAGTAGTTGGCGGCGCGCTGCAGTGACTGCAATACGGTCTGCGTGCCGCCCGCGCGACGTGTTTCGACCGGACTATCTGGGTCGTTCACTACCTGCGAGTATAGAAGTAAAACTTTCCTTACCATTTGAATGGGATAAAAGCTCTCAACTCGTGTGTAATATTATTCTGTCCATATACAATATAACTGTTCCTAACGAATAGAACGATTAAGGTAAACTTAAATGATTTATATGTGCATTCAAGCAGGTAATTTAGATTCATAACTGGATTCAGCAGTTGGTGCTGCAGACGGATTCTACGATATCTTTATTATTTTAATCGCGCAGTACAACACCTGATGTTCTGTCAGCAGAATACATCTACGTACCTCAGCAACAGCAACTTTTATACTAGCAGTATCCTTGGCATTCAAAGCTAAACCATAATACCAGCTGAATTGTTCTACCAGTCTAACTTACTGCAATGTTATAGAAGCAAGAAATATTTCCATGTATTTTATGAAGCAAACATTATACCTGCAGGATTTCCGGCTACGGTCAGACTCTGACCCACAATTCTACTGACTTGTGTTACCAATCTATAACTTACATAAAGATAATTGTCTCCATGTACCTAATAGTTAGTACTGGATCCGCAAAGCTTGTGCCACAGTTGTGGGACCTTAATAGGCTCAACAGACACCAATTTCATATGAAATTGAGTGACACTGATGTTTGCAGATACTGCAATCAGGAGCGTGAAACACCAAAACACCTTCCATGTGAATGTGGGCCTCTTATCCACAAATGCATGTATATGTTGTCCCAAATGGCAATGTGGCCATAATTCCAACGCTTTGTCGCACTATCCGTAAATGGAATACTCTGCCCGCTCACGTGTTCCCTTCCTCTTACAACCTGGGATCCGTTAAAAGAGGCGTGAAGAAGCAACATGCAGGCCGGCAGGGTGAGTATGGCTGGTGTGGCAGGTAAAACTGCTGTATCAGCTATCTTCACGTCTGGACTTCACCTTCACTTAACATCAGGTGCGGTGAAGTCATTTGTCGGGCCTATGTATAAAAAAAAAATGAATACTGCTATAATACACCCAGAGGAAATCAAATCTTTAAAAGCTAGATCTTTTAGGTCGCAGTGACTACAGTCCCATTAGGACTGAATAGCCCTAAAAATCTAAATAACAATAAAAGGTTGATGATGTGAAGGGTTGTACCTCATAGATCAGCTCGTATCCCAGCAGCACGCCCCCGCGCGCGGCGCCGGGCGGCGGCTCCCACCACACGCGCAGCGACTGCGCGGACATCGCCTCGCAGCGCACGCGCTCCGGTGGGGCTTCAGGGGCTAAAATATCAAAATGAACATATAGATTACTTCTATGCTATTTTATAGGGAACCGGCAGAGCCATCTATTAGAGGACGGTGGTACTAACCATAACACAGTCCTCTCGCCCACAGACAACGCCCGTAGACTGCCCCTACGGCTAAAGAGGCGTAAGGCCGGCACGCTATAGCGATAATATGATTAAAATAGGATAGTTTGGTATAAGTTTTCGGGACGACACACTTTTTTGGCTTTATCAAGCACTCCGGAGCGTCTAATATATATTTAACTAAGTAGATATTGTTCTTATGCTAAGAAACCTTTTATTTAATTGTGTTTATGTGTTTGCATTCATTAAATTCAGTGTCATTGAACTGTTTGCCGTCTTATTTACTAAAACTTACAATATGTTAACGATGTGCTGAAGGCTTAGATACCTGAACGTATCGGGGAAGTGTTTTCAATACGTAGAAAACGTGATTTACACATCATCGTAGAGCAATACTTTTGTAGTATCAATTTTTTTTCGTATTTGTTATGTCTGAGTAAATTACACGTTTGACACTCCACCAAGTGTGTGTGTGAAGGTAAACTGAGACTGCCGTTAAAATTCGAACTAAAATCCCGATGTGCTCTATTTCTTTAAAATAAAATATCCAAAGAGACTATTACACCTTATTACGGGACTGAAAATTATAACCTGATATGACTATGCTGCCACTGTTCATGTACTGACTTAAAGTACTAGTAATATTTCTGAACTTAAAATTTCGATAATGACGATTGCGTACAGCGTAAATACGCAGGCAATAATTAATTTGTATGAATTTTCATGGATTTCCAACTGTGCTCGTGTCTCGCCGCGCTCACCTGTTTCACTCTAATATCACCCGTTTTGGTCGTTTAAAAACAACCTTTTTTTTAACCGGGGAAATGCGTTAAAGGTCGCAGAAAGTAACTCTAGCCCTGAACTAAACGCGTCATAGATAGCTGCGTGTGGCGGCGACATCTACACGCCCCACATATAACTAACATGGAGGAAACAATCTTACGCCTCCTCAAGAGATGGCACTACCGGCGTCTACATCGCGCAAGTAAAATTCGGTAGCCAACAGTTCATATATACGATGCCCGACGAATATCAGTCTGGCCGCGACCCCCGAGCTACCATCACCTAGCTCGGAGGAAGATCTTCCTCTTTGGCCTTCCTACAGTGGTGACCCCGACGGGATCCAGGATTAGGGAGGCCGCCTAGGAGGAGGCTCTTTGCCTACAAAAATTTGGATACACCAAAATAAGAAAGAAAAAAAAAGACAATACCTTAACTTAAGAAATGTTGTCTATGGAATAAATAAAGAACAAAATGGAGACAAGACGATACGTAATAAAAACCACGTCTTCGGACCATTTAACAACGTGGTACGGCATCATAAAATTACACTGTGCATTATAAACCGGGCCGAGAAAGACACTGTACGATCGGCAATATTTACGAGACAATTTTACAATCCGTGGCCCGAAAAACCGTTCGCAGAATGCCGGAGCGTCTTCACCGACAAAGATTGATTACCGCGAATATCCAGAAAATGAGATTAATTATGGGCCCTAACCTTGACATGGGCTCCTTCTTGAGAATTAACCACGCCGATTAGAATCCAACCTGCCTGTTAGTCTATGTGGAAGGAGTAAGCGCCTGGTTGGACGGCTTAGCAGTGGTTGTATTGTTTCATACTACTCACAGCTTACCTCCTTCGAGCGTGGTGGCGGTGAGCGGGGCGGCGGAGGGGCCGGCGCCGACCGCGTTGAAGGCGCGCACTCGCACCTCGTAGTGAGCGTGCGCTCTCAGCGAGGCCAATTGGACCTGCCAACAATAGGTATCTCATGTACTAGAGACCACAAAACACAGAAAGTGGTTGAAAGGATGATAATAGATGATTCAAGTGTGAGATTGAGAATATCAAAAAAGGTGAAAGTAATAACGTTAAAAACTACTGCCCAATATCTATTCTGAATGCAATATCAAAGTTATTTGAAAAAAATATCTGCCCGTTTTTAACTTCCCATTTTAAAAACATCATTCATGCAAACCAGCACGGATTCTGTAAACATAAATCAGCAGCAACCAATCTTGTTTCGTATGTCAACGATCTAACGAAATCAATCGACTCTGGCGTAGAAATGGAATCTCCATTTATACAGATTTTAGCAGTGCGTTTGACAAGGCTGACCACAACATACTGTTTATACAACTGAAGCGTTACGGAATTCATGGACCCCTTCTGCTATGGCTCCGTTCTTACTTAGAGCATCGGTTATTAAGGGTAGTTGTGAACAATTACAAATCGAAACCATTCCTACCTCACCTCGTTGGGAGTCCCCCAGGGTTCGATCTTGGGACCAATTCTGTTTATCGTTTTCATTAACGATATCCCTGATAAAATCCGGTATAGCAGCTGCTCTCTTTTTGCCGACGATTTAAAGTTGTATCGACCGATCAAAAACGAGGAAGATATACTTTTGCTCCAAAAAGATCTGGACTCGGTATCGCAATGGTGCGTAGACCACGGTATGACTCTTAACGTAAATAAATCTCTATTTATAAAATTTACCAGAAAGACAAAAAACATTAACGCTTCTGTCTATACCATTAATTCTGCACAGCTAACCGAAGTGGGTTCGACTCGTGATCTGGGCATTGTAATTGACAAAAAGCTCGGATTCATTGAACATATTTACGTTATTGTTGCAAAGGCATTAAAAATGTTGGTTTTCTTGAAACGCCTATGTAATAATTTCCATAACAATTTTATGCTTGTATAACAGTTTAGTGCAGAGTATACTAGAATACAGTTCCCAAGTCTGGAATCCGCAATATCGAGTCCACATTGATAGAATCGAGTGAATTTTACGAGGTTTCTTGCTTTCAAAGACAAGAAGTGTCCTTACCGTGCGGATTACCACACTCGTCTCAAATACTTAAAACTTCATACCTTAGAAAAGCGTAGAAAAACCGCGAACATTTTATTTCTGCACAAATTACTTCACGGCAATATTGTTGCGTAAGACCTTCTTGCGGAAATTAAGTTAAAGGTTCCCAGAAAAATCCCGCGCCAACCCATCAAATCATTCGTTAACTGTCCCTTTAAAACAAAATTAGCTTCACCGTTTAACAGAATTAAAGATGCATACAACGAGATATGCCATGATTTGAGTTGACATCTTTCATGCTCCACTCAAAGCCCTCAAAAATCATTTGTATGGTAACGTTCAAACCGAACAGTAATTTGTTACTGTTAAAAATATAAGTACCTACCTACATATAGTCAATGTTGTACATGCCTGCAATGGCAATTCACACAGTTGCACCTTTAATCTTTATTGAAATTTGTGAAATTGTCGATGGTATGTCAAATAAATAAATAAAAAATAAAAAATATTCGCAAATTTACAACGAACTGATTTTTTTTAAACTGCCAGCAATACATCAATCGTATTACAGAACCCAAGAAAGAGTTGATCAGTACCTGCGTAGCACTCCATCCAGAGGCTGTGATTGCCTGAGTTGCGTTTTCCGGCTCAGTGGAACCGGCCTCTCGCCAAGTCACCACATAACCAAGCAGTTCACCGTTCCAAGACTCTTGAGGTGGCGCCTGTGGGAAAAATAAAAAAGTGTTACAATAGATATTATTATACTACTCTGGGAACGCGATTAAAGTAGTTAAGTATGGGCTATTGAATTCTAAACTGAGAATCAACGAAGTGAATAATACTGAGCAATCTTGTGGGGCAGTATGAGAAGCCTCACAGCCCGCAGTTCCTAGTTAGGAGAAGTGGCATATTTAATGTATGAATAATAATTTGTCTGTGCGCATAATTAGATAAGCATTTGTATAATGGTAAAGGCAATAGTACAAACACCATACTTAAAAAATAATAATAATAGAAAATAACCAGAGAATGGTATAAATGCTCCTCCACCAGGATTCTATGACTTAACTAACACGAAAGTTTGTCGGTTGCCACTTGACTACAAATTTCGTTAAAAATATCATAGCTTGCTATATATTTACCAAGAAAAGACTATCTATCTTTAAAAGACCTAAGTTATCATAAATAACTGACACAAACCTGCCATTTGATTAGAAGTTCTCCTGGTGCAGTTGCTTGAACTTGAACATTGTGAGGAGGCTCCGATGGTGCTAAAAAGGAATTTCATACATTTTACTGTGCTTAGTACATACTATCATAACTATTATCTCTTTCGTTTCACCATCGTTATCAGTGACACATAAATGCTGATTTCAGTTGAAATAAATATACAGAGCCAGGAAAACGTTTCCAAACAAAATCATTAATTTTGGATTAATATTAAAGGACTATTAGGGAGAGGGGCTGCCTATAACTATTTCTTAGATGATTTTCAAAATTTGGCATCATTTTGGGGTAGTTTTAGTCTAATGGCGACGATATTAAAACCAAATTTGCACGTAATACCCGCAAAGATGATCTTCAAAGTACGTATATTTTAAATAGATTTTTTTGTTTGGCATTTCATTCAATGTGGTTTTTTTCAAAATACAAAAGCAGCAAGCAAGAAGGTTACCTTCTTCCAAAGTCTGCAGGATGACGGACTCGGAGTAGTCGCTGTCGCCAATGGCGTTGACGGCGGCCAGGCGCAGCGCGTATGCGGTGGCGGGACGCAAACCCTCCAGCCGGTACTCCAGGATCACTTCCGAATCGGGCTCAGAGGATTCCTGTCTGGAGTTACACTTGTTGTCATGAAGTTGTAAGTTTAAAGGGGTTGGTTACAGTGTCTGATATAAGGCCAATTAAAAGGCTTCCATATCGATCAATTTATTAAAAAAGGACCTTTACCATTTTGAAAACATGATATGTGTCAACCTCTTTCCCTTATTATAAAATGGTAAAAGCAACTTTTTTCAAGATTATTTTAGGGCTACGATAGCGTTATTGATGGTTTAATTTATTGAAGATAATAGGGATGTTGACGGGGTACAGTAAACGAAATTCTATTTAGTCCGTCAGTTAGATGATCAAAAATAATGGATACGTATTTTTTCTTTCGGCAATCAACCAAAAAATGACAAAGTTATAGCGCGTCAAAGTTTGGGAGTAGGGGCTCGTGACGTCACTTTTGAGTGAATTTTCACTTAAAAGTGTACTCAAACGTGACGTCATGCGACTTTTTAAATCAATATATCTCTGCAATGTTTATATTATGTGAAAAAAGAAAAAATACGTGTCCAATACTTTTTGTTAATCTACCTGATAAACGAAGAAAAAAAATTAGTCATCATCCCTATTATAGCAGACATATTCTTTCGAAAATGCGGTACTGCGGGAGGTGGGATACTTTTGCAGCAGGCTGGCGGCGGGCACTAGGCGTGCGGGCGCGTCGCTCCAGTGGTCGGGCGGGGGGGGGGGCGGCGCCCACCGCGCGGTACTGCAGGCGGTAGGATCGCACGCGCGCGTTGGTGTCGTACATACCTCTGCAGCAGGCTGGCGGCGGGCACTAGGCGTGCGGGCGCGTCGCTCCAGTGGTCGGGCGGGGGGGGGGGCGGCGCCCACCGCGCGGTACTGCAGGCGGTAGGATCGCACGCGCGCGTTGGTGTCGTACATACCTCTGCAGCAGGCTGGCGGCGGGCACTAGGCGTGCGGGCGCGTCGCTCCAGTGGTCGGGCGGGGGGGGGGGCGGCGCCCACCGCGCGGTACTGCAGGCGGTAGGATCGCACGCGCGCGTTGGTGTCGTACATACCTCTGCAGCAGGCTGGCGGCGGGCACTAGGCGTGCGGGCGCGTCGCTCCAGTGGTCGGGCGGGGGGGGGGGCGGCGCCCACCGCGCGGTACTGCAGGCGGTAGGATCGCACGCGCGCGTTGGTGTCGTACATACCTCTGCAGCAGGCTGGCGGCGGGCACTAGGCGTGCGGGCGCGTCGCTCCAGTGGTCGGGCGGGGGGGGGGGCGGCGCCCACCGCGCGGTACTGCAGGCGGTAGGATCGCACGCGCGCGTTGGTGTCGTACATACCTCTGCAGCAGGCTGGCGGCGGGCACTAGGCGTGCGGGCGCGTCGCTCCAGTGGTCGGGCGGGGGGGGGGGCGGCGCCCACCGCGCGGTACTGCAGGCGGTAGGATCGCACGCGCGCGTTGGTGTCGTACATACCTCTGCAGCAGGCTGGCGGCGGGCACTAGGCGTGCGGGCGCGTCGCTCCAGTGGTCGGGCGGGGGGGGGGGCGGCGCCCACCGCGCGGTACTGCAGGCGGTAGGATCGCACGCGCGCGTTGGTGTCGTACATACCTCTGCAGCAGGCTGGCGGCGGGCACTAGGCGTGCGGGCGCGTCGCTCCAGTGGTCGGGCGGGGGGGGGGCGGCGCCCACCGCGCGGTACTGCAGGCGGTAGGATCGCACGCGCGCGTTGCCGTCGTACCCGCGCCGCCACTGCACCACCGCGCCGCGTGCCTCCCGCTCCACCACCTGTAAGCCGCGAGGTGCTTCCGGAAATTCTGCAAACAAAATTCAAGATAAAAGTCTTCCAATAGAATGTTTGCGGAAGTAGAATCGATTCCTGCACATCCCCTGCTTTTGTTAGGAGACTATTAAGATGGGATTTTAGAAAGCAATAAAACGAGGACTTACAGCCAAACACGTAAAGTGGCATGTCAGCTAAACAGCCAGAAGTGCCTATAACCTCCGGACTAGAATCCTAACCCAGTTTACCGTGGGTAACAAAGGTTCTTTTTGAGAGACATCGAGACCATGTAACCATCTTGGCGAAATTATGTTCGCCAACAACAATTCACATAGATACTGGTCACAAAAAATCACGTGAGCGCAAGCTGCCATCAAACTACTACTAGCTACATCTCTCAGAATTAGTTTCACCACTCAGTTACAAACAGAGATGAGAACTTCAACCCATTATCAGTAATAATCTTTGAGATTATCATAACAATTAAGAAACTTTCATTCTCTGAGCAAATTTATGAAAAAACCGGAATCCAATTTAAGGACATCAAATAGTCATAAAAAAAAAATTCGGTTACTTTTCAACGAGTGCCAATCACTCCTGAATCTCGTATTTAACCCAATGCTAAAAATGTGCTAAGCAATCAATGTAACATGTATACTAGTAAATACTGGTCAATAAATTCCTCTTGATTGGATGCTTACCTTGAACAGCCAGATAGATCAGCAACTCGTCCCGTCCATAGGAGTTTTCTGCACGACACCGATAAACGCCCGAGTCGTGGCGTTCTGCGTGCGCGATGTTCAACTGAGAGCTGACTCCGCTGTCTGACCGCTTCTCTGATACCGACACCCTGAAAATAAATCGTCATCATCATCAGCCTATTAATGTCCCCACTGCTGGGGCACAGGCCTTCCCTATGGATGGAATAGTTAGATTGGGCCATGACCCACCACGCGGGCCCAGTGCGGATTGGTGGGTGCTAACGAGTGCAGATGCAGCCGGGACCAATGACTTAACGTGCCTTCCGAAGCACGGAGGTGCTCGAGATAGTAAATTTTTGGTCACCCATCCAATGACCGACCACTGCGAAAGTTGCTTAACTTCAACGATCGCAGCCGAACGCGCTAACCACTTGCGCCATCAAGCTCCTCAATCGTCATTATCGGCCTTTTATTAACCCTACCACTGAAGTCCAAATGAGCAGAATAGAAATAATGAGCCATGACCCACAACACAGGCTCAATGCGGACTGGTGGCCAATAACGACTTCAGGCGTACTAACCAACTACCTTTACAAATGACTCCGACAAATGACTCCACCCCACCTGATGTTAAGTGGTGGTGAAGTCCAGACGTGAAGATAGCTGGTACAGCAGTTCTACCTGCCACGCCAGCCATTCTCACCCTGCCGGCCTGCATGTTGCTTCTTCACGCCTCTTTTAAAGGATCCCAGGTTATAAGAAGGAGGGAACACGTGAGCAGGTAGAGCATTCCATTTACGGATAGTGCGACAAAGAAATGAGTCACCAAATTTCTTTGTACGCCTTGGAATTATGGCCACAGTTAGACGGTGACACCGAAGGCCAGCGCGCGTGGTCCTCTGAAGGAAAGGGGAAGGTGGAATAAGAGAGAATAACTCTTCAGAACACTCGCCGTGGTACAGACGATAGAAGGCGCTTAGTGACGCCACGTCACGGCGTAATTGAAGAGGCTCGAGGTGTTAAGTCACATTCTCATCGCCTATGATGCGGATCGCACGCCGCTGTAACCTATTCAAAACATTCAGCAAGTATTTACTTGGCGGAGCCATCCCAGAGTTGCGAGCAATATTCCACGCAAGACCGCACCTGCGTCTTATCATATATCATATCACCAAAGGCCAGCGCGCGTGGTCCTCTGGTCTTTTCTACTTTGAATGCATACTAAAAGCGCTAATCACTGTACTGTTGAGATCCTATTGAAATTAAAATGAGATGTGTGAACATTAAGTATTTAGTGCGTGAAGTAAATGAGGAGGTAAGGAACAAAAAGTGACATTAACAGATTTTTCTAATTTTCTCCAAATTTAAATTCATTCTGTAACTCCCAAGATTTTGTTCAAAAAGTGAACAGTTTCATAGAAAAATAGATGTGAACTGTTGCTTCCGGAACAAAAAGTTACATTTTTATTCAATCAGAGTGATTATTAAGACTTGAATTCAAAAAGTGTCATATTCTTAAGAAATATATTTGAAGAGACTTTAGTTGGTTCAAACTGGGTACCTGATTGTGGAGAATAGGGATGATGACTATTTTTTTTTCTTCGTTTATCAGGTAGATTATCAAAAAGTATTGGACACGTATTTTTTATTTTTTCACATAATATAAATATTGCAGATATACATTGATTTGAAAAGTCGCATAACGTCACGTTTGAGTACACTTATAAGTGAAAATTCACACAAAAGTGACGTCACGAGTCCCTACTCCCAAACTTTGACGCGCTATAACTTTGCCATTTTTTGGTCGATTGCCCAAAGAAAAAATACGTGTCCATTATTTTTTTATCGTCTAACTGACGGACTAAATAGAATTTCGTTTACTGTACCCCGTCATCACCCCTATTACATGTGTAAGAAATAAAAATGTTTTTTGTAAATCTATTTTTATTTTCAAACTGAATGTTTCATAAGGTAACATTTTATAGACAGTCACTTTCAAAAGGTGACATTTTACAAAATTATTGAATCAAATAGTGACATTTACAAGCTATTGGATCAATGGGTGCCATTTGATATATATATTTTTTTCCAAGTTTCAAAACCAGCAAGACAACATTATAATACATTTAATTTTATACAATAATTGACGCATAAATGGTTAGTAAAAATTGCTTAGAACAACTTGAATATTTTATTTTCTCAATTTACTCAAGAAGTTAAAATTTGTAAATGACACTTTTTGTTCCTAATCACCTCAAATATCTTATAGCACTCTAGTATAGTATCCTTAGCACGAACCAATATCGAATTCGAATAGATAGCGAGAGCGAAATGTCCATGTCAATTTTTGTAAGGAAACTTGAACAGCAGCGCCATAACAGACGTAACGAGAACTAAAATCAATACGCATTTTGTGAAGGATTATAGCCACAAATAAAATAAAATCTAAACATCAACCGAGATTTATTATGATATACGTTTGCACACACCTTACACAGTTTAACAGAAAGCAGAGAAGACTGGAAACGGTCGTAATGAAATATTGACATTGTATGCGTTTAATTTAATATTGCTTTGAAATTTGGCATTGACATTAGGCGCTCGCAAACTATTCGAATTCGATATTGGTTCGTGCCAGAACTACTGTTCATCTGATTGATCTTGATCAAAATAGAAAACTTTATTGTTGGTATAAAAACTGCAACCACGGTCACTGGCTTTAAGATTACTAAATAAATTGACATTGTAATTAATATATTTAACATTTATTGTGTGTAAGAATAATGTGAATTGTAATTGACTAGTAAAAAAATATGACATTTTAAATATAACGTGACATTGAATTGACTAAGCTTTGAATGACATCTAAATGAATTGACATTGTAATTAATATATTTGATATTTAATTGGCTATTAATAATTGAATTTATATTGTATAACTAACCACAAAAATTTGACTGTGGGTAGGCTTAAAACCAGCTGCGCTGTGCCTACTCCTTTTTCCAATTCATATTTAATACTTATATATAATGTAATAATAAGGTATGGAAATAAAGCACTTGTATTTGTATTAAGGCTTACGCAGACCGGGACGCCATGGCAAGGGATTTTGCCGTGAGTCAGCGCACACTGGCCGCTTAGATACCGCGGCATTCCAGCACTATGCCACGGCATGCCACGGCGTGCCGCGGCACGACAAAGCCCGCTTCAGCAATTTGGTGTAGATATCGATTATTGCAGATGAAGAAGTAGGTGCATAGGCTGATAATAGGGATAGAAGAAGATTTTGGGTTGGTAATCTATGGAAAGAAAGGGAATCAAAGGGTGAATTCCCCGCTTCTCTACCCCCGCCGCCGCACCCCGCAGTATATCACTACGAGCGCCGGAGTCCGTGGCATGCCGTTGCCTACCGCAGTATGCCATGGCATCCCGCCACGGGAGCCTGTGGCACGTCTTTTAATGCCGTGCGATGAAATCCCTTTCAATGCCACGGCATCATTTTAAAGCATAGCAATTTATGTCGTATTTCTGTAACAGTACGGTTGAATGTCCATTAGTAAAAATTTAAATCCCTTGCCATGTCGTCCCGGTCTGCGTAGGACTTTATCAAAGGTATACTTAAATTACTGCTATTGTATTACTGACCTATAAGTAGTAAGGTCTACCCTCTTCATATTGTGCGTCCACTGCAGTTGTATGGGGGGATCGCCGCGCGCGTCGCACTGCAACGTCGCCTGCGCGGTCCTCTTCACTGTCATGTTGCGAGATGAGAACTCAAAATGGGCTGGTTCTGTGAAAAACGATTGTTAGTAGTAGTAGTAGAAATCAGTCTTATGAAGCAAAGAAGAATCAGTTTATAAATATTTTATTTCAAGCACATCATCAAAATAAAATTACATCATCATTTTATAAAGTTACTAGCTAACCCAGCGAACTTCGTACCGCCATAAAAAAATAGGGGTTGGTGGTAGAAAGTTGAAAATTTAGGGATGTATGTATTTTTGTATGATGTATCATAAAAATAAAAAAAAATGAAAAACTAAAATTGAAAAAAAAATTAGGGGTGGATTACCCTTAACATTTAGGGGGATGAAAAATAGATGTTGTCCGATTCTCAGACCTACCCAATATGCACACAAAATTTCATGGGAATCGGGAAAGCCGTTTCGGAGGAGTTTAACCACAAACACCGCGACACGAGAATTTTATATATTAGATTTAATTTTAATTAATTCTGATAAAAACTGGCCAAGTCAAATGTAACCTACTTTAAGAACTCACATTTTTAATTTTTAAATAATAGCAATTTTTATAGGTATCCAATAAAGCAAAGAAATAGAGTTTAATACTTGTTCATAATGTTCTTTTGTTCATATAAATACATATTTGGATTTTGCATTGAACTTGGCACTTATTTAGATCTCCATTCTTTTTGTGGCGAAGCCCACAGCCAAGCATAATTTTTGTATTGAACTTGGCTCTCCTTTTTTACAAGCTTTTATTAAACTTGCTATGTATGTTTGTTACGGTCAAATCTTACAACTTAATTTTAAAGCACTTGCTCTCAACCGATTAAGCTGAAATTTGATATGCTCCTTCAGTTCGGATGACAATGCATGATTAACAGTGTGACGTTATTCTAAATCCAATATGGCGGCATACCCAAAATGGCGGACCAATCATTTTTAATGCATTCCTACAATATGGGTATCAAATTAAAGGGCTTGCTGAGAGTAACTCGAAAAAAATGTGACGTCACTCTCAATCCAATATGGCGGACTTCTGAAATTTGAAAATCTATTTAGAAACAGATATCTTTAACTAATTTAGTTGAAATTTTCTTTTTTTCTTTTTAGCGCATTTGAATAAAAGCTTGTTTTTAAAAAGGTTTTTTTTACCTTAATTTTTTATATTTATGTTTTTGGTGGGATATCATTACTTTTTGTAAAGAAAACTAGGCAGGTATTGACGAAACACCGTTCGCCGGTTGTTCAGCGCGTATTACAACTTTTTTTGACTTAACTTTATTTTTATATATCTGTTATATAGCAAATATAATAATACATATATTGGGATAGTTACAAATATCTGCTTGTATGCTTCTTACGGTTCCAACGCTACAATTCTTATTATTTTGTATGGGGTACTCCCACGTTCCCCCGTATACATATTGTACCCCCCCCCCCCCCCATATTTTTTTTCTATTTTATTTTTCCTACACTTACACACAATTACCGAGCTGGATTCCAAATTTCATCCTTCTAGATCATCTGAAAGTAGGTAAGATTTAGGTACTATATGTCAGTCAGTCAGTGCTAAAATTAATGACATTTTGACCTTCATCTCATTATGACCGTTTGAGCTATCTTCATGAAATTTGGGCTTCTAGATGTCCTTATGGATGTAATTAAACACACGTAGTTTTATGTGTTTACGTTAAAGGGGTTTTGAGTTATAGAAGGGTCAAAAGTGGCACAATGTGGTTCGTGTAATATTACACACGGCGCTGGCTAGCCAGTTCCTTTGCTTGAACTTGGCTTGACATGCTGCCGCGTATCTAGCAAAACCATAATTTTAAATACCTACCACACAGTAAATAAAATCTTTTTTTCTGTACAACTTTGTGACTCGACATTATAATTAATTTTACCGTTAACTGATATAGTGATGACTTTCGACAGGCCGCGGCCTATCCCATTCTCAGCACGGCACATGTACTGCCCTTCGTGGTGGTGCGCTGCGGGAGCTATGCTCAGCGAGCCATTAGCCAATACCGAAAACTGGAGATCGAGGTTCGAGACTGGACGAAAATCTACTCCTGATCCTGTAAAAAGTAATTTAGGAAGTAAAGAAAAACATCAGTAAAGATAATAATACTAGTTATAAATGTTTATTGAACTTAAGTTTACAATAAATTACTTAATTCTAGAAATAACAAAAGATATTTAACTTATACTATAGCCTGAAATAGGTAAACTGGCAATTGGTAGGGTCTTCACAAAAATGAACTTACAATTGTCTGCTTATTGGAGCAGTCATGGCTTTGCATATACTAAATCTGTTGTATTTAGTTTTGTTGGAGTTAAATGTAAGTAGATGCTGCTACAGCTAGCTGCTTACAATGTTAAAGACTTTTTGTGTACATTTGTGAACTTGTTCCTTAGAACTTGCAGAAAATAGTAAGACAGTATCGCCTGCATAAGATTTTTTTCTGCTACTTTCCAGTTTCAGATTACACAGGTCATTTATATACACCAAAAATAGAGAGGGGCCTAAAATATTTCCCTGAGGAACCCCATAACAGGTGTTGTCTAGATCTGAACTAATAATTACCTATTTTTACACACTGAGTTTAATTTTGAGTGCATTCACATAGATAATTCTCAAATAATTTAAGCTGAGTGCCACAAATTCTAGCTTTTGCAACAAGATGGAAACAGAAACTTCATCAAATGCTTTTGCTAGGTTAAGAAATATACCTAACCTATTGTCATATAACCCTTATCGAGCTCCTGTACTAAATAGTCAATAAATTGATGAACAGCGTCGGCAGTTAGTAACTTGGACCTTAAACCAAACTGATATTTGGAAAGTACAGATTTGTTTTCCAAATATTTCATGAGTCTATTGTTAATATTTTATCCAAAATTTTTGACATTGCAGGAAGAAGTGAAATGATTCTATGGTTTGTCAGATCTCTGCCAGATTTAAATACAGGAATAACGATTGCTTTATTCAAACACTTTTGGAAAATATTAGTAAGTGGTGGAACGAGGATGTGATGATATTGTTTTAATATTTTATTATATTATAAAGATGATAAATATTTAATTTTAAACTCGTAAAAAGGAGCTCGATGGTGAAGGTGGCTAGCGCATTTGGCTGGCGACCGTAAAATCAAGTAATTGTAAGTTTTAATATTGGTCAGTAATTAATGATGGCTGACCAAAAACTTAATATCTCGAGTTCCTCCGTGCGTTGGAGGAGACGTTAAGCCATTGGTCCAGGCTGCAGTGAGCCAATCCAATTCGAACTGAGCCGACGTAGTAAGCCACGGCCCAAACTCCCAATTCCATTCATAGGCAAGGCTGTGCCCCAGCAGTGGGGTAATGATGACGATGATGATAATAGGTAAAAGATGATAAAAATTTACCATGTCCTTTTAGCCAAGAAATTCTCGGTTCAGGATATCCTTTGGTGGCGCAATGGGCTAAAATTTGAGTTCCTAGTAATGCTGACACATCTTGAGGTTCGTACACCCATGATGGTGCAACTGAAAAGGTAAGAAAAAACATAAATTTTTTAGACGAAACTGGCAAGATAATGACAAAATATTGTTAATGAACACACCTTTAACAGCAAGTCTTGCTGTGTGGTTTACTTCTGCCGCAGAATTACTAGCGACACAGGTATATTCGCCACTATGCTTAGATGTCACATGGGAGAAGATCAAAAAACTAAACTCATCCAGCGATTTCTCTTGTACCTGAAACGCAACATCTACATAAGTCGTTTGCATTAGTCCGAAGCCATTTTTTCAGTAGATACAATTTGGTAATATACCTGTAAATTTGATGGAATGTGCTGTCCATCTTTCAGCCAAGAAAAATAAACTGGTTTGTCTCCTGACGTGATACCACAAAGGACTTGGACAGAACTGCCTTCCACCAAGTCAGTTGGAAAGGAAAACCCAGCTATTTTTGGTGGATCTGCAAAACAAATTATAATAATGATCTATCCGTATTCTGGACGGCGAATATTTTAACCTTTTAATGTATTGTGTCTTAAACCAGGAGATGTTTCTTCTTCAAAGAAAAGCCATAATATTGTATACTAGCTGTGCCCGCGATTTCGCTCACGTGGACTTTTTTTTTATCGATAGGTCCGACAAATGACTCCACCCCACCTGATGTTAAGTGATGGTGAAGTCCAGACGTGAAGATAGCTGGTACAGCAGTTCTACCTGTCAGTCCAGCCATCTTCATCTTGCCGGCCTGCATGTTGCTTCTTCACGCCTCTTTATAGGATCCCAGGTTGTAAGAAGGAGGGAACACGTGAGCAGGCAGAGCAATCCATTTACGGATAGTTCGACAAAGAAATGAGTCACCAAATTTCTTTGTACGCGTTGGAATTGTGGCCACAGTTAGACGGTGACACCGAAGGCCAGCGCGCGTGGTCCTCTGAAGGAAAGGGAAGGGTGGAATAAGAGAGAATAACTCTTCAGAACACTCGCCGTGGTACAGACGATAGAAGGCGCTTAGTGACGCCACGTCACGGCGTAATTGAAAAGGCTCGAGGTGTTTAGTAACCTTCTCATCACCTATGATGCGGATCGCAGGCCGCTGTAACCTATCCAAAGCATGGAGTAAGTACTTGGCGGAGCCATCCCAGAGGTGCGAGTAATATTCCACGCAAGACCGCACTTGCGTCTTATATAACAAGCACAGTTGCTCAGTTCAAGTTGTCAAGTACAGTTCGGAAAATAACAACATACCGTAAGTAGGTGACATGATTTTCCTGGTAAAATGAAGCTCTCTTCTTGCATTTATTTAAGCTATTACTTCTTCTTCTTTGAAAACGATATTAATTGGGCGATGGGGCCACATGGTATCGCTAGGATAAGGGAGATGAAAAATTCAAAATATATATATAGAAAGGAGGAGCTCGATGGCGCAACCGGTTAGCGCGTTCGGCTGCGATTGTTGAAGTTAAGCAACTTTCGTAGTAGTCGGTCATTGGATGGGTGACCAAAAATTTACTATCTCGAGCTCCTCCGTGCTTCGGAAGGGACGTTAAGCCGTTGGTCCCGGCTGCATCTGCAGTCGTTAGCACCCGCCAATCCGCACTGTGCCCGCATGGTGGGTCATGGCCCAATCTCCCTATTCCATTCATAGGGAAGGCCTGTGCCCCAGCAGTCGGGACATTAATAGGCTGATGATGATGATGATATAGAAAGGACTTCTTTGACTGACAATAAACATGTCTATGTAATGAATTCAGAAACAGATCAGGTTTCTGAATCTGATGAGATCCTTACTTCTCACGAATATTTGTATGTCCTTCTGTGCGTACTGTCCAGACGGAGCCGTGACTCTACAGGAGTAAACGCCGGCGTCTGCAGGTTCAGCCGGCCACAGCAGCAGCTCGCCGCTGAGACCTGACAACGCTCGTCCACCCGATGAGCCGAGGTCCAGCCCTCCACGCTGCCAACGGATCTCACTGGAACCAGATTGGATTTGTCAGAATTCATCAATGAAATTCCAAAGTTTAACTATAAATTAAATACATAAAATGTTTAAACTGTTATTAAATAGATTACCTGAAACGACCTAGTGAATAAAATAGGATAGGATATTAAATCTAATACAGAAAATACGAGTATAACTAGAGGTAGTTCAACTTGTGTCTGTATAAGATGCAATATGAACAACAGACTGACATTCTGAATCATTGTACCAATTTATCACATCTCTGTGATAATATTCTAATATTGCTTTCCAGATTGAATCCAAATATTTTAAAGTTGATAAAGGCAACGTAGCTACAAAACGTATTAAAATGAAACTTATAGTTTACTAAGCAAATGCACCTCCATCAACCTGATTGGAAATCCGGCGTACGGGCAATAGATGGTCGCGTTGATACCGGCGACCACGCGGATCGGGCCCACGTTCCTGATGGACGGAGGACCTGGAATCATCACCACAGATTTAAACACACCAGCCAACATTTTAGAAGGTACATTTATTTACTAACGTTTGTTTGAATTAGCAAATCTAAAACTACCTTCGTGTCTTATTGGGAGTATCCCAATGTCGCACTGGTTAGTAATCGATCTTAGATTAAGGATTAGACTGTCAACGGATTAGCTCAAAGTCCTCTCTGGTTCCTGGCGCATTAAAGGCCTTGGTTATGGTGTTCTCGCTAGCACCTACCAATTTGCATTAAGCCCGCTAATGAGTAATAACCTACTCTTTTTTGTCAGCTTACCAATAGAGAAGACCCTAGCGAGAACATTAGGAAACAGATAAGGAATTGTCCTGATAAATATTAATTACGATAGCTATGAAGCCTAAAACGACTGAATGCAGAAGAACTTTTATTATTAACTACATGCATGTGCAAACAAGGTTAAAAAGACAGAGCTTCATACAATTGGTTGCATCACACACGCGTGATGACCTGGCGATAGTCGCGTACTCAGAAAAATGATTCTATTGGCGGTTACACGCCGTCACTGCTCACTCAGACACAAGCACTGCATGATACTTTATCTGTGTGTGTTAAATACTCCATTTCTTTCCCGTGGTCCACCTCGTAGATTTAAACATCAAGCAGTTACGTGCTTTAAAAATAATAAAAATTATAACTATAATTGCTATTTCTTCTTTCAAATGTTTAATACTTGTAAAAGTATTCATTTGACATTGTGGGTTACCTATAATGCGAAGAGATGGCGCTGCCTTGCAGCTTAAGAATGGCTAGAAGAATTTCGACGCGTTCCGTGAGGGCCGCGGTAGCATAATTGGTCAGTGCATTCGCCCGGATTGCGAAGGGTGCGGGTTCGAGTCCCGTCTGCTGCCTGGTCCGCGTGGATTTTTTTCTAGTTATATTTTCGTTAGATTTAAACATCAAGCAGTTACGTGCTTTAAAAATAATAAAAATTATAACTATAATTGCTATTTCTTCTTTCAAATGTTTAATACTTGTAAAAGTATTCATTTGACATTGTGGGTTACCTATAATGCGAAGAGATGGCGCTGCCTTGCAGCTTAAGAATGGCTAGAAGAATTTCGACGCGTTCCGTGAGGGCCGCGGTAGCATAATTGGTCAGTGCATTCGCCCGGATTGCGAAGGGTGCGGGTTCGAGTCCCGTCTGCTGCCTGGTCCGCGTGGATTTTTTCTAGTTATATTTTCGTTAGATCATTTAATTAGCGTAGTTTTTCTAAAGCGAAGCCTAAAGAAATATTGTTGTTAATTAACTGCATCTGAATATCTTTTATATAATCATTGTTTTCAATTAATTTGCGCCTTTTTGATTTTCAATTCTCATTGTGCTCAAGACACTCAAGAGCCGTAATAAATTGGGGAAGAGTCAGGTGGACCACGGGTAAAAATTATTTGCCGTGGTTCAAGCAGGTGAACTACCTGGGGGGAGGGGGGGAAATACCCGTGGTCCACCTGGTGAACCACGGGGAATAATTTTACTATTAGTGTTGTTCTTCTGAGAAGCGTATCCTCTCTTCTAATAACCAATTGCGTGCCCGACGGGGTCCATAATGCTCGTATTTATACAAGTGCCTACCACCCACTGTACACATTATGGTTGCAATAAATGATTTGAGTTTGAGTTAAATAGTCCCCATGGTCCACCTGGGTGGACTATGAGGTGGACCACGGGAAACAAAGGAAATACTCATGTGTGTATACCCTAGTGGTGAGAAAATGGAATCCACATGATGAGTGGCTTACCATAAACGTTGAGCCGCGTGGAGTGCTCGACGGCCCCGCGCGAATTGTGAGCGCGACATGTGTACCGGCCGCCGTCCTCCGGCTTCACAGACGTGATGTTAAGGTAGCTCACCACGTCGCCGTTCGGGTTCATAAACTGCGTCACAGTTCTGGACACAAATATTATGTGCTTAAGGCATTATACAGCTGGCTACAGGTACTTGTCTTAAATATCAGAATTAACTAATATTTGTAAAGGAGATTGCTCAGCTTCCATACATGTTTGGCCTAAAGACCAATAATCATGAAAAATTCTTTCCTAGATTCGAAATTATATTTAAATTACTGTACAAACGAATACTATTGACGGACACCCCTGGGAACTTCTATAAACCATAAACACTGAATGAATTTGAGGTTATGTTTGCTTAGTAATAATTAAATTTTTGGTTATAAAATTGGTTTACAATGGTAAAAGGTAATTTTAATGTAATAACATATGCGTAGGTTCATGATAGTTCTGATCAAAGTGAAATATATTCGTGATATAGGTAACTTAAATATTCTGATAAGGTAGATTAATGAAATAAAACAACTTGAGTATTTTTATGTTGAGTTTAATATTACATATCATCACGATATTTTACATTTTTAGTGTATCACACCTTATAATGTGTTTATGAAGTTGTTTGGCGAAAAATGTATGGCAATAGCTACTGCACCCATAGCCATTAAAAAATATTCGTATGTTTTCCAAACCGTTAAAATTAAAAGTCCTTTTTAAAATGAATATTTTATACAAAGGTGTCCTTTAAAATCCAATGACTGTAAAATAAATTAAAAATTACGCCAAGAATTACCAAATTGAGCAATCTCCTTTAGAGTTTATCAAACTCAATGCCAACTACATAGCAGTTCGGCTTGTGTAACTGGAATGCGACTCTATAATATTTTATCAATATTCAAATGAAGGAAATTCTGCCAGAATTGATAAATTATGCAAAATTTATTATGCTTACAAATTCCTTAATTCGATGCTTCTCTTCAAACACATATTCACACGTCGTCAGTTACATTGAAAAATCATACCTGCCTACTATTATAATAATAATAATAATAATAATAAATTTATTTGACACATAAATTGATTACATACTTGTTTATAATGTAGTCCCTGACCCCTATAATAGGATAAAGACCTGTGTGAAAGGGGTCAGTGCCCACTTCCGAATCATCATCATCATCATCATCAACAGCCTATCATAGTCCACTGCTGGATATAGGCCTCTCCAAATGCACGCCACTCAGATCGATCTTGGGCTACTCGCATCCAGCTCCTGCCAGCCACCTTGCGCAAACCATCACTCCATCGTGCCTGAGGACGTCCTACACTACGTTTGCCTAGACACGGTCTCCACTCCAGAACTCGTCTACCCCAACGGTTATCGGTTCTTCGACAAATATAGCCAGCCCACTGCCACTTCAACTTGCTAATCCGGTGGGCTATGTCGATAACTCTGGTTCTCTGTCGGATTACCTCATTTCTGATGCGATCTTTCAGAGAAATATATCACTACTAGCTGACCCAGCGAACTTCGTACCGCCATAAAAAAATTTAATTAAAAAAACATTGTCCAGCGGACAAAATTGTGAATCTAAACCATTCTCAGATCCCCTTGAACACACACAAAAAATTTCATCAAAATCGGTCCAGGCGTTTAAGAGAAGTTCAGTGACATACACACTCACAGAAGAATTATATATATAAAGATATTTCACTTCCGAATACATAGATCATAAATATTTATGTAACATAACAGTTTTACAATAAGACATACATTATTGAAATAACTAAAGCAATCAGAATTCGATCAGAATAAAATCGATAATAGAATTAAATTGCTTACCTCTGAGGTGTATTCAATTCCTCCACAGCCTGGCCGTCCAGAAGCCAGGTGAACCTTGGAGGGGGGGAGCCAGAGGCGGCACAGTGTAAGGCCAAAGTCGGCCCTGGGTGTAACGCCTGCTCTATGAACGTGTAATGAAGTTCTGGAGCTGTATCTGTAAGGAGAGTAAAAGAAAAACTATCTGAAAGTGTTTTTTAAGCATTTAACTGCTGGATGTTTAAATTTTATGAAAAGTTTTACTAGAAAAAGATCCACGCGAACCAGGCAGCGGACGGGACTCGAACCCGCACCCTTCGCAATCCGGGCGAATGCACTGACCAATTATGCTACCACGGCCCTGATGGCCGCGTCGAAATATTCCTAGCCTTAAGCTGCGAGGCAGCGCCATCTCTTCGCATTGTAGGTAACCCACAATGTCAAATTAATACTTTTTCAAGTATTAAACGTTTGAAAGAAGAAATAGCAATTATAGTTATGTTTTTTTTTGTATCTGAAAGTGTTCCGGTATAGTGATAATGATTTAAAGCCTGCGTTGCGTTAAGCGGCAGTACGAAGACGTCCGCTACGCGTGCAGTTTTTATGTCATTTCATAGAACAGAGCTACGCAGGAGACCCGCCTCGCTCAGCGCTGCTCTATAAAATTACATAAAACTAGAGTCCGACCGAAACTGGTTTTCCGGCCGAAACCGAAACCGAACATTCGGCCGTGGCTTCAGTTTCGGCCGAAACCGAAACTCACGTGGTCAAGATTAAAATTCCTTAAAGTACTGAAATTTTGTAGCATTTTACCCATTATTCAGCATTAATTAGGACATGAAATTTAATGGAAACACAGTATATTAATTTTGTTGTAGGTAATCATTTATTAAATATAATATAAAAAAATATTAATAATATTTTTATTGTTTTTTCAAATTAAGTTCTCATAGCAACATTTTTATCAGTTATCAATTTAACAATTGTTACTGTTTCATTAAATACCCATTGATATTTTGAAATCTTATTAATTAATACTTAGGTTTGTATTTGTACTTAGAAGAATCATCAATCACTTTTATCTCAATATAGGAAACTGCACTTCTCAATATAGCATATGGACTGCTGTGCGAGAAACGAAGTAAGGCGAGCGTGCACGACAACTTCCGAAATCAGTTTCGGTTTCGGGAAAAGTTTCGGCCAATTTCGGCCGAAACCGAAACTGCCGCCGAAACTTAATTTAATAAAAACGCCTCATTTGTTTTCTCTTGCAATTGTGATTAGAGTAGCAATAGTCATTAAGTAAATTTTCTTATGCCTTGTATATACTTAATAAAATAGCTGATACTGCACTAATGACAGCTTATCATGACTACTGAGATATGGCATAATTTTTTGGGGCAATTCTAGTAGTAAAGATAGAGTTTTCAAAGGACAAAAAAGATGTGTAGAGAGAAATAAGTCGACTTCGCCCTACAGACTTTTGTTATCCTCTTTTTAAGGAATATAATATTTTGACTGTACCTTGTTTATATATACTTGAAGTTTGTTTCTTTGTTGAAACGAGTTTAAAATTGTTTTATAATGTTTTTACATCTAAAAGACACGCTGATAAAGTTGTGTCAAATACCACATAAAACTGCTTTGTTTGGTAATAATGTAGTATGGCGTTACTCCGATAATATTTAACAAGCTACCAAAAGATATACGGCAAATTGATAATGTGGTTCAATATAAAGTGACCTTAGAAAAGTTTTTAGTAAATAAAGCTTATTATACATTAAAGGAATATTTAAGTGATGTTGAAATTTAAACTACTATTTATGTTTTTAATTAATAAGATTCAAATAATCTATTATATTGTTTCACAATGATGATGTGAATTTGTTATAATTTTATATTATGCTCAATGAATGTGATAATTGTAGTAATTTTTTTTCTTCTCAACATGACAATTAATTTGCACACCCCATTGGGTAAGAATATAGGATGCTCTTTATCTCTATATCACCATTTGTTACCATATTCGGCAAATAAATATGATTATGATTAAGGTGCTCAATTATTTTTCTGTGTTCTACTAATTAAAAGTTATAATGGTGTAATATTTTGAATAAATAAATAAAATAAGTAAATACTTATTAGGCTATTCTATTGCAACATAATTTAATTAGAATAACTTATTGTATTGAGAAAAAAAAAAGTATTTTCATTACAATTTAATTAGCATAATAACTTTATTGGGAATTAGATTGGCGTATAACATTATTTGCTACATTAAAAGAATCAAATAACTCTCACAGGATTTTAATGCCTTTAAAAATATGCATGCTAGGTATATTGAAAACCACGTAACGATCCACAGACCACCGAAGTGAATTTTGCATAGTAAACTTTTCACGGTTTCGAGCAGCACGTTTCAGAATATCAGGCGATGCCGTCAAAAATACTATCTCGATGATGGATGGATCCCTAATGGGAGTGTTTCGATAAATCAGAAGCGTCAAAACAAAATCCAATCAACGCATTCGCTTCCTGAGCTCCGGCGACGGATAGAGATGCCATTTGCTGGAATTTCCAGGGACAGATTTGTTCGAGAGAATCTACTATCGACGATTATTCTGTTTAGATTTTAATATTCATGTTTTTTTAAAATAGCCAGGTAGGCAAATGACTCTACACAACCTGATGTTAAGTGGTGATAAAGTCCAAACGTGAAGATAGCTGGTACATCAGTTATAAACTGCCACACCAACCATCCCTCTCTTACAGGACCCCAGATTGTAGAAAGGAGGGAACACTTGTGTGGGCAAAGAATTCCTCTAACGAATAGTACGTCAAAGAAATGAGTTACCAAATTCCTTTATTCGTGTAGGAATAGTGGGCACAGTAAGTTGATTGACAAAAGATAAACGTTATCTTATACAGAGATGTTTAGGAACTATGACGACCGATAGTTAGTAGATAGAGTAGAGATTAAAGTCAAAAATAGTGAAGCTCAATTGCTAAGTAATTTGATGTAACTATGTGCAATTGTGCATGAACGTTTAATGACGAGCTGTGGATGACAGTGTTTGGAAAATATGCGACACTGGCTCAAGATAACAAACTATTTCATCTAAAATTGAATTGTAAAGATCAAAATGATTCTCACATCAAAGTTTTTCATTGTCCTTGTTCGGATATATTTCCCATGGTAGCCCTAAACACAGGCAGGACGTATGAGCATCGTTTATCACGGACCGGACCGTCCTGCTATTAACGAGCGAATATATTGCTCTCGGACGACACATCGTGCGCTGGACCAGTCGCCGACTTCGGCTCAGCTCACTTTATGAGTCGTCTGATAAATGACAATTCTTCGTGGCTTGTAATAATCACGACGAATGCTGACATTGATGTTTACATGTTTACAATATCAGCTATATTATTTTTGATTGTTTGATCTCGTTTCTGAAGAATAAGTAAGCTGAAGATCTAGTCATCATTGACAGTAGTTTTTATGTAAAAACCAACAATATTATGGTCGCTTCATTGACGTTGGTTGCGGTGTCACTCGCGTGTTGCTTACATTAATTTCCAGCCTCACGGCTCTCTGGATCCTTATTTACAGACAGAAACACTTCTTCAATGTTATGATTTAGTAACTTTCACAAAGTCCATTCATCGGAGGAGCAAACAAATGTGTTAAGATTTTGCGTACTTAGCAAAGCTCGCAGACGCATAGTGTGTCTTTCTTCTAACACAGTATTATTAAAAATAGAAATATGTTGAGAGATCGGATCTTAATAATTGCTATTATTATTTTATGCATTAATAACGAATCTGTCTAATGAGACATTTTATTTTATGTACATAACGTTCATTCATCATAAAAAATATATAATTTGAAAAAAAAAAATGGTTGCCTGTAAAGTCGGTTTTACGGGCGAAGATTTTACGTGACAACGTCTTTTTCTCGGTAGAATATTTATTGATATGAATATAATTAAATTGCACAATAGGAACAAGGAATTGAATGAAAATAAGAATTGCACAAATTTTAACTATAGAAATATATTTTGTTTACTAAAACATTGTACATGTAAACTTAAACTTAACACGAGAGACTCATCGTAACGTTACCGAGCGTTACACTTTTTCATAAGTGACTCCCAGCCGCAACCTAATTTAAGACGTTGTCACGTCAAAATATATTTTTTAATAATTTTGGACACTCTACTCATCATAGTAATATTTTTCTTCGGGTTATCCAAATTATTCTAAAAGTTATCTAAAGAAAACAAGAAATGTTTTACCCATTTACAATAACTGGTTAAAAAGAAAAAAGGATAAGAATGACACCCACGTATTTTATGTTGTTATTTACTGTTTCAATATCGGCCTGTATATTTCATATGTATCTGCGTAATCCACAACCATTGCTGCGGGTTCAATTTCCGCTCCCAAATAAGCATAGTATTGTACGTCCGCATACGAGTATGCATTAGCGGGTTTTGGCAAATCCTGGAATACTACGTTGGTCCCGATGACCATACCACAACTCACAAGTGCTTATCAAAACAACAAAGTTTATATATTTATTTAATTTTTGGGAGACCAACAGCTCATAAAACTGACATAGTTGAAGAAAAATTAGTAACAGAAGGCCAATTACAGGTCTCCACGTTTAAAAAACAGAAATCTTTATACTTTAACATATAAAATTAAAAACGTGCGGACAAAATAATAGGATTAGTCTACATAGTAAAGACAATTCGCCCTCTTAACAATCTTAAAAAATGTTCTTTTATTCATAGCAAATTAATGTTATTATTTAGTTTAAGTTCACAATTGTTAGTGTATAGATACTATCATATTACTCTTTCAAAAAATTCACTGCATAGAAGACGCCTTGCAGTTGCTACACCAGAATTGAATATATCAAAGTCTTTTCTAGACTTGCAAAATTCGTTCAGTGCAATGCTCGCTCGCAACAAGAATGCATTTTGTAGATAATTTGTGGAAACTAATGGTATACTAATTGGGATATAGTGCCTTGCTGACTTCGATGGGACATTGAAGTTTAGTTTAGAAATAAGTTCAGGAGAGTTAATTTTAAAGTTGCCGGAATATGCAATTCAAAATAACAAACTCATTTGAGCAACTTCCAGTTTTTTTGGTTCGCTGAAAACTATAGGCACGGTAATAGGAATACATGGTAACAATTGAGTGTTACTGTTGTTGCAATAGAAAAAAACTCGTTATTTTCTACTGTACCATTCGTCTTTAAGATTTTTTTTAGATTCTCCAAGTCTGTAAAAGGATCCTTGACCTTTCGATCTTTCACCATCTCAAGAAACTTGGACTCATTTTTTAAGTTACTCAATTATTTTTAATCGTCACAAAAGAAAATTTTTTCAGTGAAAGATTCGAACACAAATTGGATAGCACGTGAAACAGAGCTTTTCTTGAACTCATACACAATATGAAACAACAAGTGCTCAACAAGTCATATTATGGCATAGACGTGATGAGAAACTAGCGTTTGTTACATTAGTAGGAAGTAGAATTTTCTAACAAGTCCATTGTTAATCTTTTCTTGTCGATTAGAATTTTACTGCATCTTCAAATATCCACGCGGACTTCATAATTACAAATTTCTGGGATACCTGCTATTGCGGTATAGTTATTTCATCATCGCTTAGTCTATTGCCTTGCACCATTCGTACGGAATTTGGCTCGCTGCCCATAACAGCGTTAACTCTTATGTAAACGATGCATCGTTTTGTCCGAATCTACATGAGCAGCGCAGGGTTGATACGGACCTTCTAATTAGGGGCTAATTGCTGCTGTAAATGGTACACGCTCCGTATTCCTCCCTGATGGGTCATTTAATTAAACAGCTTCGGACTTACAGCTGTCCCGATTATTTAAATTATTGCGACTTTTGGAATGACAAATGTTTGTTAAATCAAACTCCTTTCTGTATTTCAGGTTTTTGGTCTATATTCTGTGGCGTAGTCTGCTATAGTGTATACTAGCAAACCAGTGAACCAAATGTTCACCAAAACCTGATTTCTCGAAAACCGGAAGTGCTATGTTACTCAAATCCGGTTTGTAGTCTTATCAGACTATTCTTAACTTATAACTTAAATATTCTCTTTACCTATCTCTTACGGTTTGGCCGCTGAAACAGCACCACAGACGGACGGACGGACGGACTTGTCTAATAGACAAGAGATTCAATTTAAATAGAGTTATTTCCAACTCAACGACGCTGGTAATTCAATAAGGAAAACCGTAATAACCGCAGTTTACACCTTAAACCCCATCGAGAGCGTTATTACCAAAATTATTGCCGCATAACGGCCAGTATCCATTGAGCCCGAGATTTAGTGTATGTACTGTGTTTGGATTCGCGCTACCGGCAGAGATTACAATTGGGAGGCCATTAAAAGTAATCCAGGTAGCCATTATGTGACAATATCTAGACTATACTTATCGTTTGACAGGAAAAGCGGCCACCTTCACTGACTTATATATTCTACTAGTGGCCCGTCCTCGCTTCGCTCCGGTGTAGAGCTGAAGTGTAGACTACAATTTTTGTTCTCAGGCTTGTATTATACACAATGACATTCATCTATGATTCTTCTTATACCTGCATGCAAAGTCTCAGCCCCATCGGTTTAAAATTGACAAAGTTTCATACAAACTTTCATTCCTTATTTTATCCCCTTGGGGGTAGAATTGCTTTCTTAGCGGATGCCTACGTCATAACATCTACCTGCATGCCAAATTTCAGCCCGATCCGTCCAGTGGTTTGCGATGTGCGTTAATAGATCACTATGTCAGTCAGTCACCTTTGAGTTTTATATTATATACTCGTAGATTGGCTGGCTGTTCAAGATAATCTATAATCTCAAATAACTAACCATTGAAAGTCAACTCCATGTTCTCAACTGAAATAATTAAACCAAATAAAACGTCACATTACGTTGCCAGTATTCATGTTTCTAATATACAATTTAATTTATTATTTATTATATTTTTTTTTAAAGCATGTAACTGCTTGATGTTTAAATCTAAAGAAAATATAACTAGAAAAAATTCCACGTGAACCAGGCAGCAGACGGGACTCGAACTCGCTACCTTGCAGCTTAAGAATGGCTAAGAATTTCGACGCGGTCCGTGAGGGCCGCGGTAGCATAATTGGTCAGTGCATTCGCCCGGACTGCGAAGGGTGCGGGTTCGAGTCCTGTCTGCTGCCTGGTTCGCGTGGAATTTTTTCTAGTTATATTTTCTTTATTATTTATTGTTTTGTTTTTTATTTAGCCTCACAGTTTTTTGTATGCTCCTCGGGGACAAAAGTGTCTTAGCCTTGGGTAGACTGGAGTACTTCGCTTCATTTAGGATTGATTTCTTCTTCATGAGGAGCTCAATGGCGGCTGCTCAATTCGGCTGTGATCGTTGAAGTTAAGCTACTTTTGCAGTGGTCGGTCATTGGATGGGTTTCGAGTTCCTCCGTGCTTCGATAGGCACGTTAAACCGTTGGTTCCGGCTGCATCTGCAGTCGTTAGCACCCGCCAATCTGCACTGGGCCCGCGTAGTGGGTCATGGTCCAATCTTCTTTTAACATCCATAGGGAAGGCCTGTGCCCCAGCCGTGGTGGCATTAATAGGCTGATGATAATGATGATGATTTAGGATTCTTACATATTTTTTTTTTTTTTTTTTTTTTTTTTTATTAATTCCTCACAGCGTTCGGCAATTAACTACAGGATCCTTCTTTTGTCCGTGACAAAAACCTCTTGGTGAACTATTGCGTATGTAATACTATTCATGCAAAATGAGAAGCAATGAACCACAAAGATAACGTTTCTTTAAATTAGTTCTCCGAAATATAACATTGGGAAGTTTTACTACGCCTAATTAAAAATAAATAAAATTAAGATCCAAAAACCTTTTTAAAAACAAGCTTTTATTCAAATGCGCTAAAAAGAAAAAAAGAAAATTTAGTTAAAGTTTGTTTCTAAATAGATTTTCAAACTTTAGAAGTCCGCCATATTGGATTGAGAGTGAAGTCACATTTTTTTCGAGTTACTCTCAGCAAGCCCTTTAATTTGATACCCATATTGTAGGAATGCATTAAAAATGATTGGTCCGCCATTTTGGGTATGCCGCCATATTGGATTTAGAATGACGTCACACTGTTAAGCATGCATTGTCATCCGAACTGAACGAGCATACCAAATTTCAGCTTAATCGGTTGAGGGCAAGTGCTTTAAAATTGAGTTGTAAGATTTGACCGTAACAAACATACATAGCAAGTTAAATAAAAGCTTGTAAAAAAGGCTTTTCTCTCATATCTGGGTTTTGACCTAGTTTTGTAGATCTGTAGTTATGCATTATTAGGTCGTTGACAGGGGCTGTTTCAAATTAGTGAAGAGGTAGGCTTCCCGTTTGGCTTGTCCTGAATTGATTACAGAGGACGTGCTTCCGCAATAGTTATGGTCCAAGACAGAAGAGAAGGTTGTTAATTCAGTTCACATTTTGTTGAATAAGTTGCTCAGCTACATTATGTCATTTATTTTGAAACTTTATTGACCAAAATATTTAACATTGATGCAAAAGGCGGACTTAATGCCAAAAGCATTCTCTCCCAGTCAACCTTTGGGGAAAATGAAAAACAATAACGGCGGTATAAAGCTAAATCTTAATATATATAAATCTCGTGTCACAATGTTTGTCCTCAATGGACTCCTAAACCACTGAACCGATTATAATAAAATTCGCACACCATGTGCAGTTCGATCCAACTTGAGAGATAGGATAGTTTAAATCTCAAATTAAAGTCGCAATTTTAATTTATTGCAAATTATTACTTTTGGGCGGTACGAAGTTCGCCGAGTCAGCTAGTACAATTATATATTATTGGTTAGTCGACGTCGCTGGAGACCGAAGAGCTGGCAGTTACCTCGGACAAAGAATTAGTCTAGCCATTGAAAGAGGTAACGCTGCCAGTATCTTCGGATCCTTGCCTAAAGGGACTCCTTTTAATAATATATTTTAGTTATTAATTTTATGTTTTAAGGTTTTTAGTTTTAGTTTTATTGTTCTAGTATTTATATTTTACTTATATATAGTAATTATGTAATTAGATAGAGACTTATTTGTTTATAGTTAGTGTATTTTATAGTTTTATGATGTGAAATTGTTAATATTATATATACAAATTAACATAGATACATACATAAATACATACTATAAAAAGAATATAATAAATACAAACATAACACACTAATATTTAAATATATATATATATATATTTACACATATATACATATATACACAAGATGATGATTAATAATTTTGCAACAGAGGAGCGTAAACATTCCTTTTAAATATAAGTTTACTAGGAGATCTTCTGATGGAGTCGGGAAGGTCATTCCACAGTCGTATGGCTTAAAGGAGTTGGACATATAGCCTGATTGAGAAAGAGGAATATAGAGAGCTAATGAATCAGCAGAGCGGAGAGGACGATCATGACTATCACAGAGATACTAAAACTTGCATTTCAAGTACTCAGGAGAATGAGGGTTGGAAATAATGGAAACGGCATTCACATTTTAAATTCACTCCTTTTAAATTTTATTTTTACGACGTAAATACAGTCCGTCCACAAGACCCCCTTATACTTTCCTTAGCGGTCTAGCTGTGAAAATGTATCAAACAGAATAACTTCCTACTTATTCATTACATTCATATGATGATGTTACTGATATTATAAATACAACTTATAATTTGTTTTAATTTAATCCGCCAACTCCACGGACGAGAGAATCGCAATAAGTTTGCACTAGCATTGTCGAGTAATCTCCACGAGACTCGATTGATCCGCCAGCGTATGCACAGACCTCCCTTATCTACTTGATCAAAGAGGGAAGTGAAAACTATCACCCGACACGAGCAAGTTAAATGTAATTTTTCTATGAGAAGTACCACTTCTGCGCATCTCTTGTGCAACGTAAAGGTTAATGCAGATGAATTTGATCAATATCACGACTGTCAGCCAACGATATTAAATACCCTACACACAACATCAGGTACAAAATCGTGGCCGAAACCTGTCCAAAAGGTACTACACGGAGCTCTGTAAGACGATCGCGTAGTCAAAAACAATATAAGGCATTATTTAAACATTCAAAGTCACCTTTAATGTATGTACTTTTTAAGGTCTTAATTAAAACGCATGCGTCAAAGAGTTATGATAGTTCAAAATGCTCGTAAAATTTTACGACTTATTGCTATACGCGTAAGAATAGAGACCTTAATTCTTTGACTCTACGCGCAAAGCTGAATGCGCTGTTAGCAATATAGCAGGTGCGGACCGCGAGGAAAGAGACAGCTATAGTACCGACCATGCATTTGAATATCACAAATATTTTCTATTAAATTAGTTTATTGTAAGTATTAGAACATAATCTGCGTCAAATGCGATAAATTAACACACATTAATTAGTTACCTGTCGAAAAAGGGACACTTTACAATTATTATAAGTATTTATTTCGCATTTTTTCATGGAGCTCTGCTCTCTCTTGATTTTTCAACGGTCCGCGCGTGTCTTCGAACCAAGGAGTGCTTGAGTTTTTTTCAAGCACTTCTTGATTGGGACACATTTTGAACGCACGTGGTGTATCTAGGGTATTTGATATCGTTGCCGGTAGCAACCCGAAACTATGATCTGACTTGAGTAAGCTGTTATTTTTTATAACCAGAACCGCTTCCGCGCGTGTCTCATGCAGCGTATCGTGTGACAGCGGCGCGTGACATATGGCCTGTCCAGTTATTGCAGATGGCGTTAATCAATATCACGAGCGGCAGCGGCCCGTGCCCGGAGGCCGCTGTCCTCCGCAAACTGGACGGGGCGCTGTTATTCCGACCTCGATGGTGGGCGGATTTGTGTGATCTTTCATTGGATATTTGATAGGCCTCTGAGCGTCCGTGATGAATTTCTCTAACTTAACTCTGTTTTATTTATAATTTCACATTGACGATTGTCATTTTAAATACACGTATGACAGGATTTCAAACGAGTAAAGGAAACAAGGTGAAATAAAAGAACACCTCATCATCATCATCAGCCTATTAATGTCCCCACTGCTGGGGCACAGGCCTTCCCTATGGATGGAATGGGGAGTTTGGGCCATGACCCACCACGCGGGCCCAGTGCGAATTGGCGGGTGCTAACGACTGCAGATGCAGCCGGAACCGATGGCTTAACGTGCCTTCCGAAGCACGGAGGAACTCGAGATAGATGTTTTTGGTCACCCATCCAATGACCGACCACTGTGAAAGTTGCTTAACTTCAACCATCACAGTCGAACGCGCTAACCACCTGCGCCATCGAGCTCCTCCTTCCAAAGAACACCTCCTTGACTGAAATTAATTGAAAATAATGCTGCGTACAGTCAGCTCCATAAAAATCGAAGTGTGAGGACATATTAAAAATTATCGAAGATACATAAATTCTATTTTATATGCGCTGTTAGATAATCAATATTATTGAAACAACACAATTCATAACTAAATAAATGAATATTTCCAACACTGCAACAGCGCTGTAAGACTTGTGTTATGGGATACTAGGGTAACGGATAGAATACATATACAGTACATAAATAAGTATATTTATATAGAAATACCTACATATTAAACATCCATGACTGGAGTACAAATGCTCGTATTCATCACACAACCATATGCCCCCACCGGGATTCCAACCCGGGGTACCTCTCGGCGACACCATGAAACCCGGCGTACAAACCAGGGATGTTGCGAACATTCGCATCTGCATCCGCAAATGCGGAACATCCGCATTGATTTGGACATCTGCATCTGCTTCCGCATCCGCATTAATCAATGCGAATGTTCATGCGGATGCGAATATTATACAAGTAGCGACAAGAAAGAAATTGGGCAGGGCCGGTGATTGACTCGTGCCGGCCGCACGTGAAAATAACCAATGGGAGCGAAGAAATTGGTGACAAGATTCGACACGTTTGTTTGTTCTAGCTAATGCATCATTTGTTTCTTGCAAGTGAATAAATATTACGTGTTTGTTTGCGCTGTGAAGTGAAAGTGAACTACTTATCGTATCATAAAGATAGATAGGTATTTTTAATGTTGTTGTGATACAGTGTGTAAATAAGAAGAGTTTACAAGAAAACTTTATATTATTTAAGACTAATATCCATAAGATCACAAGGTAAATTCTATTATACTACGCCGGTAATACGTTTTATTGTAGGAAAAATTATCGTTTTATGACGAAATTCGTTATTTTTCCAGTGTGATTACGTTGTCATTGTTTTAATTCTTCATTAATAGACTTTATTTACATAATATCTTATACATCCGCATCCGCATCTGCATCCGCGGATGTGAGCCTGCTAAACTCCGCATCCGCATCCGCATCCGCGGATGTGAAAATATCGGCATCTGCAACATCCCTGGTACAAACCACTCGGCCACGGAGGTCGTCAAACTTTGTTATGTGTTAAGATAATCAATTATATATTCGCGAATAACTGTTCAATGGTATCTAAGCACTCAAAGTTATCAAAAATATCTTGGTAGTAAAGAAAAGTAAACGCTAGTCTGAGGTATTACAGTTCTTTTGTTTTCATTCGCACATGACGTGATTGAGGTGTCTTTTGTTTGGGCCTAAAAGCGCGACTCCATTAGGCAACTATAATTCAATTATGTTTTTGAAGTGAAAACTTCTTTAGCGACGTTCTACATTTTTATTTGTATGGGTAAACAATGATAAACTTGTGACAGGTTAAACACGTGGGCTGATCGCATCATGACACACAATAAAATTGGAAAGGTGGTTGACTTTCAATATATTGGACGAAACATAGTAATATTTTATTTCATCGTATTATAATAATAAGTCTCTATCTAGGACGTCCACGTGGCAGCTTTATTGCGAATAAAATGCATTTTTTTACAATAGATGTTCGCTAGCTGCGCTTAAATGTGATTCATGTAAGTTAATTTCTTTACAATAGATGTCACTAAGTGCGCTTAAACGTGATTCGTGTAAGTTGACTTTTCTGAGAGATAAACTTCTTTAATGTAATATAAATTGTCATGTTTGTATACGATAGCGCAATAAATAAATATTGTATTCTACCACATACATGATAGTACTTTTATACTGATAATCAAAGCAATTCGTGCAAAATTATTCCCTAACCATTCCAAAATATCAAAAATGCACAACGTTAATATTCAAGTTTTCACTTCTGCCGGCACTCCCGGAGTGCAACCCGTCGTTTTTTTTTAATTATATAAGCTACAATTTGCGTGTCAGTTGTACATTTTTATTCAAGTGATGCGCAAATCAAAGCGCAAGCGTTATTTGCACGTTTAACTTTAGTTAGTTAGTTACTTGCACGTTCAAACGTTAAACCACTCAATTGGGAACATCCCCACTTGTACGCAGAGTAAAACCTGCATGCTCACGTGGACTCTCTCCGACGTAGGAGGGTGAGGGCAAGGAGACGGGGGCACCCTCGTCGTCTTCAGGCTCTCCCTGGCAGAGGCCTGCGGGGTTTGGACTTGGGAAGTTCAGATCCTGCCTTGCACAGGTCTGTGCTGATGGCTGGGGATGCCCATGATGCTCCAGGGCATCCCCAACACTTTCTTCTTCCGGGGGGAGAGGGATGTGTCCGATTGACTCGGACGCTCACTGGTGAGGTCGCGGAAGATTCCGTAAGGGTTCCCGTGACCTCATCTAGTGCCGTAGTCTCAACCACGCTGGTTGGGACCGTGGACCGAGTGAGGTGTGGGGCATCGTCAGGTTTTTAGTGGGTAGCCCCCCCCCCCCCCCCATCCTGGGCGTTCGCTGAGCTAGTACTAGGACTGGCTGAGCGGACGGGCAGGACGGGTCGAGAGGAGTCCCACATAACCCCGTTGCCACTCCCAGGTGGCGGGGTATGCGTCATGCATTTTCCTGACGGAAAAAAAAGAGTAAAACCTGCATGCAATTTACACACTCCCGAAAACATATTTTCAACGCTAGCAACTTGTATATGTTTTTTTTTTTCAAAATCTGCAATCACTCGTAGACTATAAGCAAATTCGATGTGTGAATTTGATGTCTTTTCCTTAGTGTATCTCCCATTGGAGATATCTAATCCTGACACATTAACTAAGTCTAGTCGTTTTCTAGTATTACACGACGTTTTAACCTTGTCTTTCTTTTTGTTTTTATTAGTTGGCAAGCTAGGTCATTCGGGTGATTAATAAGCCTCTTCTTGTATGACTGTGTATACTGTTGGATCTCTTCCCTTATGGTTCTTATTTGCAGATTATCATGTAGCTCGTTATTAGTGACAAACCATGGGGCATCTGACATGGTTCTTAAGACAATGTTTGGAATCGTTGCAATATGCTGATATTTGAGTCATTAGCACTTCCCCACAGCTGAATGCCATACGTCCAACACGGCTTAAGAATGCTTTTGTAAATTTGCAATTTGTTGTCGATAGACAGTTTAGTATTGCGTCCCATCAAGCAGTACAGGTTTCTATATTTGAGGTTGAGCTCGTCTCTTTTTGTTGTTTTTATATGGGGTTTCCACGTATATGTAACGTCATACTTGTATGCAAAACCTGCGTAATGGGATCGTGCATTAAGTATTTTGGAAAAAAAACAGATTAAAAGTCAAACGTTTAAGTAATATTTTAAGTACGGCACACATGTCAACTTGGAAGCGGATCGATAGCTAGATTAGATAGAGATTTTCTCACTTTATCTTGGTAAATAACTTTTAATAAATAAAAAACTTTTTTGCTCACTCTACCTTTTTCGTTTGAATTGGCAGCTATGACGTCACAATATGGCGCCCCGTCGATCCTATTTTTAGGTGGCGTGGTACAATAGGCGTAAGCTAGGATACGGAGAGACGTTAACACGGAAACTGCAAGTTGACCACGCACCGCGGCTAGGGATGAAACGATACCATCTAGGTATCGATACTTTTACTTGATACTGTATCGGTCATAAAGTATCGATACTTACTTGTATCGATAAATTTTGATGAACGATATTATAATTAAAAATTCAGGCACAGGCAACGAAAACAAAATAACGGCTCACGCCACGCGATGAACGAATGAATGGTGTTGATTCTGGCGTGATTCTCTAAACTTAAAACTAAATTTAACATCAATCTCTCCTTTTCATTCCGTATAGAGAATGACAAGGATACACTGAATGTTCAAATTTAAGTTTAGGTTTAGAAAATCGTGTCAGAATTGATACCAATGACTGAATAAATTGGAATAAATGTAAATCATACGCAAGGCTGCCAACTGAGCAGTAGAAAAGATGCGTTCGCCAAACAAAAATTTTAACTAGACACCTTACCATAGAGTAAATAATATGCCTACGAGTTTTTTTGATACTTCTCAGAGAGCGACCGACCAAGTACCGATACAAGTACTTTCTTCACGATACTACTTGTTACTCAGTTCTAAAGTATCGATGCCGAAAGTACTTGGTGTCGAAAGAAAAGTATCGAGTAGTTACTTGTATTTACTCGTATCGTTTCATCCCTAACCGCGGTTCGGGAGCTTGTCCCGAGTTGAGACGATGACGTTACGATTCCGATAAGTATTCGTTGAAGTATGAAGTTTTATACAAAGAACTAGCGGCCCGCCCTCGCTTCGCTTCGGTGTAGAGCTGAAATGTAGACTATAGTTTTTGTTCTCAGGCTTGTATTATACATAATGATTCTTCTTATACCTGCATGCAAACTCTCAGCCCGATCGGTTTAAAATTGACAAAGTTTCATACAAACTTTCATTCCCTATTTTATCCACTTGGGTGTAGAATTGATCAAAATCCTTTCTTACAATTTACAATTTAATAATATTATAATAATAATATTATAATAACATTTATTCACCATCAGAAAATACAAACCGTTGTTAAACAGTGTTAGAATATTTACAGTAAGTTTACATTAAGGTATGCGTAACAACATCAAAGACTGACAGCTACCCTCCGCTTTAGTAACAAAACTGTATTGCGGCAGAGTAGGATCATCGTCGAGTAAACAAAATAGGGTAGATTCATGTCATTTTACAACTTACGACAGGTCGTGATAAAACTGCGAAATTCTAATACTGGACAGTATACGTAAAGTAAAAAGATAAATATTATAAAGATACTAATACACATCAATACCAAAATTAATAATTTATATAATATTAGGTCATAGAACTACATGTAAATTTATATTATGTATAAAATATTAAATAAATATATATTACATATGCATACTCAAATTTTGCCTTCTAATCCTTCAACAAATCCTCAGTACTACTATAATCAAGTGACGCCAAGTATCCGGTAATTATTTTATTACATTTAAAATATAGCGAGAATAAGAATTCTTAGCGGATGCCTACGTCATAACATCTACCTGCATGCCAAATTTCAGCCCGATCCGTCCAGTGGTTTGGGCTGTGCGTTGATAGATCACTATGTCAGTCAGTCACCTTTGAGTTTTATATATATAGATACTGATCGGCTTGATTCGATATGGCGACTATCCCTTTCCAAGTTTATATGTGTGCTATAACCTTTAATTTTATTTAAATTGAATAATCCATGACATTTATGAGTACTCTGGACACTTAGATACCAATGAACAGTTACGACGCGTACATATTAAAGATCATTGTAATGGTGTTATAAGTATTTGGAGACTTTTGATCTGAAGATGATATAGACATCTTTGCTGTAAATAAATATCAATATAAAAGGCTTATAAGCGAAAACTTGTATTGTTAAGTATATTTTTTTTATGTAAGAACTTTTCCCACGTAGTAACTCTCAACAAATATTGAAAGTAACATGTGGTTAACGGTGTTGGTTTTGCAATTATAAAAACTTGGTGTTATTATATTTTTTATAAGATTGATTGTAAAACTGTGTGTTGACCTTAATTAACTATAAAAAAAAATGTAAGTCTGGTTGGTTGTGTACAATATTTAGATAACATTAAATGCAAAGATATAAGTGAAACTGTAACATATATTTTACCTTATATTTTTATGAAGCGTACTGTACCTTTCACTAGATTAATCCATGAAAATGACAGACCAAAGAGCAACCTTAATACCGTTAATCCATCTGTCGGAAGCGGACGCAATAAACTAGTGGGAGGTAGTTAAGGAGTATTCAAATGAGCTCTACTTTCAACTGGCCTTTATTTCTTGTTTCCCAGTAAGGTATACTGCCTTCCTTTTTAATTGTGAGCACTTTGTAATTGTTTCAACTGTCTACGACAGTAATTTGTCTGTCCTTCCCTCGTTTCTAGCCATTGGACTGAAGGTGACTGACTGACATAGTGATCTATCAACGCACAGCCCAAACCACTGGACGGATCGGGCTGAAATTTGGCATGCAGGTAGATGTTATGACGTAGGCATCCGCTAAGAAAGGATTTTGATCAATTCTACCCCCAAGGGGATAAAGTAGGGAATGAAAGTTTGTATGAAACTTTGTCAATTTTAAACCGATCAGGCTGAGACTTTGCATGCATCATAATCATAGATGAATGTCATTGTGTATAATACAAGCCTGAGAACGAAAACTGTAGTCTACACTTCAGCTCTACACCGAAGCGAAGCGAGGGCGGGCCGCTAGTTACTTAATAAAGATTCATTTTCATGCATTAATTTTCTGTTTCTACATAAATATTATGTTTTTGTAATATTCCAAAGGTGAGTGCTATTATCTAGCTTAAGAACATATAGAAATTATAACATATAGAATGTGATCCGATCTGACTCTTTCGTTCACGTTTAAAATTAGCAGGTATTTCGTTCGCCACAATTTTCGCGAATGTATTACCTTTTTTACCCTCGTCGTGTTCAGTGACGACGGAAAGCAATAAACCGGAGGTAGGTGTACCTTAAATATTCAAATGAGCCTCCCTTTGTATTACTCCGGCAGTTTTTTCTACAAACGTTGTAGCGGCAACTTAGGGGATTATTTTTGACGGCCCGCTGGCTACGAGATCGTTTGCAAGCAATGAGGGCACTTAATGGACGAAAAAATCTGGTCACGGCATAAACACGCGAATGAAATTCCACCTTGAAACAACTTGGCTACGTGTAAATTTCTCCTGAAACGAATTGGTAAAGAAAAATGTTTGGCCATCCCTCCTTTTCAATTAGTTTAACAAAAGGTGTTTGTGTGTCCTGCAAAATGGCTTTCTTTACTCTGGCGGGGGTTCATGGTTCTGAATTGCTGTGAAAATGGAAAAATTGGGAGCTCTGCAAAGAATGAGAGCGGTGAAAAATGTTTAGGCCAATGGTTTATCTTGTAAAACAGAGTATATGATGTTTGTTATTTTGTTCAATAATAAGGTATGTGACCCTTATACCGAACGCCACGACGGACCAAATCAGGTTTCCCTAAATCTTGTTTGTTTTAGGTATTATTTATTCGGTCGTTTGTTATAATACCCAAATGCGTTTGTTGATTATTAAAGGTAGTATAATTAATACATTTTTTCATATTTATATCAAGTGTATTCGTCAGTTATCTGAAATATTTTTTTTATATTCATTATCACGTTTTCACGCACGCCAATCCAAACTAATATTATAAATGCGGAATTGTGTCTACCTGTCTTTCTACGACTTCTTCACACTTAAACCGCTGAACCGATTGAAATGAAAATTGGTGGAGATGGAGGACACTGGAAAGTTCTATCCCATAAATCATCCTTTAAGGGGGTGGGAAGGGGGAAGGGAGAAGGGATAAATTTGTATGGAAAACCGATATTTCCACGCCTTATTACTAGTCTACTCATTTTAATAAACAATTTTGACGGGTATATTAAATTTTCATTACTCTCGATATTTCACATTTTTCTTTACAAGCTAAATTAAATCAATCATTCTCTTTTTTTATTACAGTTCTCATTCTTATTCATTTAATACTAGATGGCTTTATCTACTGAATGAATAAACCAAACGTCTAAGTAAAGTGCAAGTGTAAAAAAATTTGGCTGTTATTATAAATTAATTATAATCACCCACCAATCCATACTAGGCCTGGTGGGTGATGGCCCAATGTCGCTATTCCATCCATAACGAAGGACTGTGCCCCAGCAGTGACGAAATTAATAGGTTTTTGATGTAATTCAAAAGTTTATACTTCCAATCTGAATAAACACATTTTAAATTTATTTTATTTAATAAGTGTTATGTCTGTTTAAAGAGTACCTACTAATAATTTAATTGTAACATGACTATTGTACCTATGTTTATGAATAAATTAATTCTATTCTTTTTTATTTCCAAAGTCACTTATAAAAAGCAGATAAAAATATACTTTTTACAAATCCAAAAATTAGACATCCCCAAGTTTTATGTGTGGCAGGGCAGGTAGCCATGTTTGCCAAACAGTTTCCGGATATTACTTTTGTATATACTTTAAATAAATCATGTGTAATTATAATTATTATTATAAATGTATGATATCATCTAATTTTATCTCGCCAACAATCACTTCATTTTTTGACTCTATATTGTATTAAATATGTGTTTGTCTCCACTGCATTGTCATGGCCTTTTCTCTTTTCTCCTTGCAAAATCTTTTAAATGTTTATTATGAATAAAGCTAGTCTACTCACTCATAAAGGTGATGGCTGAAAATCGGTATTTTGCCTTAAACCTGGCAAATGTTTAGCCGAACCTTGGCCTTTTGCTTTCTGCAGCAAACATATGGATATTTCATAGCTGATATCTTGTATCTTTTTTTTATTGTATTACTCTGTCTGTAAATGTTTATGTATGTTGAAGAAAAAATAAACGCATTATCTATCTATCTATCTATCTATTCTACAGTGCATTGTACGTATCTCTGAGACTCCTTGTACCGTATCAGTACAGCTCGTTAGTGTCGCTTAGCGAGTCATCATGCTTCTATCAGGCATAACCTCGTCCTGTACTCGGATGAAGCTCATTTCCTTTAGGCATCCTAAGTTACTACATATTAAGTTAGAAATATGATCAGTTTTTGAAGTTATACTTCTTTAGGCGCGTTATGAAAAAATGATGAGAGTGAAATTTTAAGATGACTGTTACTTTTGTGTTTACCGCACATTAAGAAAATCTACCAACAAAATAGAAACAGAATCTCTATTTAGTGGGTGCTAACGACTGCATTGTGAAGGCCTATCAAAAGTATTTATTAATCTGGAACAACGGAACCAAAGCGCGATTCAGGAGACTACAGCGCCATCTCTTGACCATTGGTGTAGTAGAACCAAAAACCACATCTTTATTTTTTGCAATAAAGTAACAGTTATAGGTATTCATATTTATAATATTTATCCACATGTTTCTAGTTTGTATATTCGGAATACGTGTTTGAGTTTCATACAAGTGCAAATCACATATGTTCTAATAAATTATATTCAGTAGCGATTTTAATTGAATATTTTGATTATTTATTTATTTTTTCAAATTAAAACTGAACTTTATTGACTGCGTCCTTTTCCAGACTTTTTATAATTTATTGTAATTAATTATTTGCATGCAATTAAAAACTAATTTTAAACGATGCCAAAGAAGGATAACTTCTCACGCGCCTACATAAGTACATGCACCCATTTTGTTTTTTAGATATGTATACTTTGTACGATTCACGTACGAGTATGATTAGATTACAGTTTTCAGTGGTAAATGGAGTGACCAAATATATTGTAGTCAGTAGTAGAATTTTCCTTTTAAAAAAAAAGATAGGTATCTGTTGTTCGAAAGACCTTTCTAAACACTCCTGTACATTCGGGCGTCTTAAAAGAAGCCCGAACGTACAGGAGTTAATGCCTCCCATAATTCTCCCTCGTGTGATTTTCAGTAAAAAAATGATATTGATGAGAATAATGGCTCAATTGGGGAGCTCGATGGCGCAAGTGGTTAGCGCGTTCGGTTGCGATCGTTGAATTTAAGCACCTTTTGCAGTGGTCGGTCATTGGATGGGTGACCAAAAATCTTCTATCTCGAGTTCCTCCGTGCTTTGGAAGGCACGTTAAGCCGTTGGTCCCGGCTGCATCTGCAGTCGTTAGCACCCGCCAATCCGCATCGGGCCCGCGTGGTGGGTCATGGCCCTATCTCCCTATTCCATCCATAGGGAAGGCATGTGCTCCAGCAGTGGGGACATTAATAGGCTGATGATGATGATGAATGGCTCAATTACACTTGGTCGTTACCCCGTCTTCGGGCACCCGAAGCAATATTTACACTGGGATACGGGCTGGAGACGGTGTCGAGTAACCAAGACGAAAACTACCCGAAAACGGACGTACTCAACCCTGTTCATTTACGGTTAGTCATTTTAGTCGAGTCAATAAAGACATAAAACAGGCAAAACTTGGAAACCCGGTGGAACAGCTCCGATTTTGATATTTTTTTTTAAAAAATTGGTTTTTTTATATTATTCAAAATCAGAAACATTTGGAAGGGGGGAAATAATTTTTTTTATTGTTTAAACAATATTTATGAAATTTTTATAAAAAAGTCACTTTTATCGCTTTTTTTTGAAAACAATATTATTATGTTAATGTTAGTATAAAACATAGTTGTTAAAATGAGGCTTTTAATAATAATTTAATATTTAAACCATTAAAATACGATGTATTGGTCAATAATACGAATGCGTTGAGCACTTACGTTATATTTTAGTTACTTCATATATATATTATAGATAGGTCCGACAAATGACTCCACCCCACCTGATGTTAAGTGAAGGTGAAGTCCAGACGCGAAGATAGCTGATACAGCAGTTCTACCTGCCACACCAGCCATCCTCACCCTGCCGGCCTCCATGTTGCTTCTTCACGCCTCTTTTAAAGGATCCCAGGTTGTAAGGGGGACGGAACACGTGAGCGGGCAGAGCATTGCATTTACGGATAGTGCGACAAAGAAATGAGTCACCAAATTTCTTTGTACGCGTTGGAATTGTGGCCACAGTAAGACGGTGACAACGTAGGCCAGCGCGCGTGGTCCTCTTAAGGAAAGGGGAAGGTGGGATAAGAGAGAATAACTCCTCAGAACACTCGCCGTGGTACAGACGATAGAACGCGCTTAGTGACGCCACGTCACGGCTCAAGGTGTTGAGTCACCTCCTCATTGCCTATGATGCGGATCGCGCGCCGCTGTAACCTATCCAAAGCATCGAGCAAGTACTTGGCGGAGCCATCACAGAGGTGCGAGCAATATTCCACGCAGGACCGCACTTGCGTTTTGTACAACAAGCACAGTTGATCGGACGTGAAAGAGCGCCGTACCTTGTTCAGGACTCCGAGTTTGCGTGAAGCTGTTTTGATCACGATTTCGATGTAGTCCTTTGGATTCAGGTCTGAGCGAACTTCCATACCGAGCATAGAAATGTTGCTCTGTAGCGGTAGTGTTTTGCCCTGAAGATGATAAATAAATAAAATAAATATAAAATAAGATGAAGGGTCAGATGGTTATTAAGGAGCTTTTCTAGAACTTTACTTAAAACTGAGATGACTGCTATTGGCCGGTAGTTTGCTGGGTCTGAGCGATCCCCTTTTTTGGGCACCGGTTGCACGTTAGCATCTCTCCAAGTCTCCGGCACACGCCCCAAAGAATACGAGCATTGGTACAAGCGCGTGAGCACAGGAGACAACTCCGTTGCACATTTTTTCAGTACTACTGCTGGGATGCCATCAGGTCCACTAGCTTTCCGGACGTCGAGTGATTGCAATTCGGCACGAATCTCACACTACCTGATTTTAATATCAGGCATCGTTGTGCCACAATGAGGTAATGATGGTGGTAGTGCATTGCAATTATCGGGAGTTAGCCGCAAAGAGTTTTGCCAGTAAATCGGCTTTCTCCTGCGGCTTATGAGCTAGAGTTCCGTCTGGGCATCTCAGAGGTGGCAGCGAGGGCTGGCAGAAGGATTTTTGCACGGCTTTGGCCAAACTCCAGTAGCTACGGGAGCGTAGGATGCGTTATAAGTTCCTGGCCAATACGTGCAACGCGCTGGGCATCCGCTCTGATGTAAGCCTTGGAAGCAAAATTGTAGGCTGCTTTGAGTGAATCGACCTCGGGATCCTTGAGAGCGCGGCCTTTGACCCAATATATATATCTATATATCATTTTTTTTTATTAATATTTTTTTATTTATGTTAATAATGAAACTATTAATTTCTTATATTTCATGAAATATATTCTAACTTTTTATGTATATCAGCGTCATGTCATTATATTACATGAAAGATCTTATAATTAATTGTTTTTAAAAGTTTTTGATATAATAACATGTAAATTAAAATTATTTGTGATAACAATATGAAAACAATAACATAAACATATTTTTTTGTGAGTTTTCAATTGATATTTTATAAAAAAAACATTTTTTTCTAATAATGTCATAAAAATTGTTTAAACAATATAAAAAAATATTTCCCCCTCTCCAGAGGTTTCTGATTTCAAATAATATAAAAAAACAAAATTATTAAAAAAAAATCATCAAAATCGAAGCTGTTCCACCGGGTTTCCAGGTAAAAAGCATCATTGACTCGACTATTTATCCGAATTCCATTGCAACCGTATTCGGGCTATAGAATGAATTCCTACTTTAATAGAGTAAATCAATTTTTCAATAATAATTATTCAAGTGATGTGGACGTATTCCTGGCGAGACAAAATTATTTCAAAAAGATTGTGAATAGTATTTTTTTTAATAATAATAATAAAACCTAATTTAAATTACTTTATATTTTTATCACCATTTTCTCTGTGGGTATGGCTTTATACTTAATTTTTTACTTCTGTGTTTTTATTTTTATATAGTTCTGTGTTTTTATTAATCTACGGCATCGATTGGATTAAGTATATTTTATTTGAGTTGTATATGTGAAAACTATATAAGGCATATCAATGCTACATCATCTCGTTTTATCCTTAGTTTTAACATGCTGTTTGTTTTCCATGAATAAATAAATAAAATAAATAAATAAATAAGTCTTACCTCCTAAACGCAGCTCAGCGGCAGCCTGCGCGCTATCCATGTCCCTCTCGGCGAAGCACTGGTACATTCCGCGGTGCGCCCGCACCACCCCGTGGACCCTCAGGACCTTCTCTCCGCCTCCCACCGGCACCCCGTCATGCAACCAACGCACTCTAGCGTCACCGCCTTCCACTGAACAGTTGAACGACACCGAACTGCCGGAGTTTGCGATCTGCCAAAAAAATTGGTTAAGATAGGGGGCGTCCATAAATTACGTGAGATGTTTAAGGGGGGGAGGGGGTCGAGTCAAATCTCATCTAATCTTACGTTGGAGAGAGGGGGGTCTCGGCAAATATCACGCAATTTTTTATAACTCTCAGCAATATTGATTACTAGTCTTAACTAGTCGTAAATAAAAGCAAGAAGCATTTTTTTTTCTTTTTACAATAACAATCCAACGTGTTTACGAAAGAAACCCACATTTTGAAAAATCTCACGTGAGATTGGGGGATGGGGGAGGGGGTTGAATAAAATCTCACGACATCTCACCAGTGGGGAGGGAGAGACAGAAAATCCAAAAAAACTCCTCACGTAATTTATGGTCCATAGCTATAGATAATGCGTTTATTGTTTTCCTCAACATATACATTATATACATTTCATTCAGATACAAGAAATCGTATGCTGCAGAAAACAAAAGGCCAAGGCTCGGCTAAATATTTGCCAGTTTTAAGGCGAAACACCGATTTTCAGCCATCACCTTTTTGAGTGAGTAGATTAGCTTTATACAGGTTGTTACAGAATTCCGAAATAAAATTTGTAGGTATGTATTCCGAAATTAAAATTTGTAGGTATCTGAGTGGGGTGCAGGGGCGCCTGTGGGAGAGAGGAGGGTCTGTTTAGGTAGACGTAATTGTACGCATTTATAGGGTTGTCATAGGCAGGTGTAAAACGATATTTTTATTAATTTAATTAGAAAATAAAAGTGGTCTGAAAGGCGTCAAACTTTCTTAGGTAATTCTATACAAGGAACACAACCAAACCCTAAAGTTTTATTTCGGACTTTTGTCACACCCTGTATAATGAACATTGAAAGATTTTGCAAGGAGAAAAGTTTTTTTTTTTAAGTTTAAAGGTCTTGGATGAAATCCATACAGCTAATTCTTCATTAGGACAAAAGATAAAACAGCCATGACAATGTAGTGGAGACAAGCACAGATTAACTACAGTATAGAGTCAAGTGGTTGTCTGTAAAGGCGGTTTACGGACGATAATTTTACGTGATAACGTGATAAAGAAACATTGATGAAAAATAGATATGACGACATTTTCTTTTTTTCGTTTATCAGATATATTATAAAAAAGTATTGGACACGTATATTTTCTTTTTTCACATAATATAAACATTGCAGAGATATACTGATTTGAAAAGTCGCATGACGTCACGTTTTGGTACAATTTTTACTTAAAAGTGACGTCACGAGCCCCTACTCCCAAACTTTGACGCGCTTTATCATTGTCATTTTTTTGGTTGATTGCCCAAAGAAAAAATACGTGTCCATTATTTTTTGATCATCTAACTGACGGACTAAATAGAATTTCGTTTACTGTACCCCGTCTTCACCCCTATTATATAATTACTAGCTCTGATGACACGCGAGAAGAGAGATAAATGTGTACAATCAAGAAATGAAGAAACTTTTACTAACTCCAAACAGGACTTCACTGAATCAAAGATACAGAACAAAGTAAGTCTAATATGACCAATGTAAGATTGCTCCATATTATAAGAAAAAATCTCCGTGCTTCGGAAGGCACGTTAAGCCGTTGGTCCCGGCTGCATCTGCTGTCGTTAGCACCCACCAATCCGCACTGGGCCCGTGTGGTGGGTCATGGCCCAATCTCCCTATTTCATCCATAGGGAAGGCGCTCCAGCAGTGGGGACATTAATAGGCTGATGATGATGATGATAAGAAAAAATTAACATAGCTTTGACCTCAAAGAAGATGATGAATTTATGTTTTTTTTTTTAAGTTTCGACTTTTATAATAAAAGAACCATTAAAAATAAAAAAATACAAAAAAAAATTACTGATTAGTATAGGTCTCGTCTCATCATAATTTAAAATTATTTACAACAGCAATTGGAAAAAAGTGCCCCGTATATTTGTTGTCCAGACTTTTTTGCGTGTGGGCAAGATATATGATGTTATATGTCTCGCTTTTATAAACATAAAATAAGACTGAAAATTTCTGTCATTGTTGATAGTGTGTTGATGTTGGCTGTTTCCAAAGACGCCTCGTAGAGCCTCTTCTGTTAGGCGCCCACCATTACTCGGCCAATAGGAGGTTCAAAGTTGTTCCGGTAGTCTAGCAATGAACGTGTGGTGATTGGTGACGTCCGAGGGTGACGTGCCAAATCTATATAAAAATTACATTATCAAATAGTTTGTTATGTGTGTAGTGGAGTTCGCTCACCTAGCAGAGACCAGAAGCGCTTGGTCTAGTGCATGCCCGGGAGTGGATCCACCAACTTCTCTATCTTCTCAGAGACAGTGGGACGAGCCGCTCAGTTTGCGTTTTCAGAGTGATCTTTTAGCTTCTTCTGAAAACGCCACTGAGCGTGCTCAACTTCTAGCGGTCTTTCAGGTAGAGTCTGGTTACTGGCCACAAGCTTTATCTTCAGCCAGTATCGGGACTTTGCTTGACAAGAGCACTCTGTCTCTGGTAATATCGCTTCGACTTGGTGTCAAGACTATTCATCCCCACCATTGTCGTTGCGGTACTCTCATCGGTGAGTTGGGTCACCATGGTCTCTCATGTCAAATGAGCGTTTGCTGAGATCCGCAGAGCTCTTGTCGCAGTCAACGTGCCAGCGATCCTTGAGCCTAGCGGCATTTTTCGTGACGATGGCAAGAGATCTGACGGAATGACGCTCATTCCGTGGAAGCAGGGTCGCCCTCTTGTGTGGGACGCAACTTGCGCGGATACGCTTGCTCCGTGCCACACAGGGAGCAGCTTCCTTGCTGCGGGTGCGACGGCCTCTGCTGAATGCTCCAAACGGCGCAAATGTTCAGCTCTCAGTGAGAACTATGTATTTGTGCCGTTTGGTGTTGCGTCCATGGGCCCATGGGATCCAAGCGCTCGCTCTTTTTTAAGGAAATATCAAAGAGACTCACCGAAGTTACTGGTGATCAAAAGGCTGGCAGCTATCTTGGTCAACGGATCAGCCTTGCCATTCAACGTGGCAATGCTGCCAGCCTATTGGGCACCATCTCTGACGGTGGCGCTGGGGGCGACTTATTTTTTATTGTGTAAATAAGATGTTATTTATAAGTAGGTTAAGGAAATCTGTATTTCAATTTTATACATGTATATATTTAAACTAGTTACATAATTTACTTAATTGTAAAAATAAAAGTTTTTGTGGATTATTAGAAACATTAATTAATATTTTTTTGTTTACCACTTAATTAGTTTCAATTTGTTTTATCTTTCTAATTAATTTGTAATAGATATGCTAATAAACTCAAAATACTCCAGAGTTCCTAAGGCGCTTTGCAGACGACGGGGCAGGGCGGGCCGGTCAATTTCGCCGCGAACGATAGCAGAACGCTGCCCACCGTGGATCATACAAACCAGTTTATATGCAGTAACGCCGACGGCGGCGCGGGGCCGTCAGCTCAGTCCGCGCCACGCGCTTATTAGTGATGGACTATTCACTAGAACGAACGTCCTGAACTGACTGCCTCTGCCCGTCATGTGCTTTGTGTACGCGGCGCGGGCAGCCGCAGACATCGACGGGCAGACGCGGTTTTTATTGCTTCGCGGACAAAATGCCCGCCCCGCCCCGTCGTCTGCAAAACGCCTAAAACTGCCTTATTAAGTTTCACATGAGAAAGTGTTAAGGAAAATAAATAAAGTTTGGTACAGAGACTGCCCACTAACTCGCAACAAACGAATTAACTCAATTACCCAACTGTCCGAAGTAGAAAAAGTCATGTAAAAGTGACCGTCTTTCTTCGCCAAGACAATTCGTCGCTTCGATCTTATGTATAAATAATTCAGCGACGTCACGGCATGGACTTGTATCTTGAATCACTCGTTTAGCAATACTTTGTTTAGTTCACATAAACGAGATATTGTTATTTCAAGATTTAGAATTGGTTAATCAAGTAAAACGTAATTGGTTAACAAAGTGTCGTGTGAGGCGGGTCGTTGCGTTCCCTAAAAAATGGTTGAGCGAAGCGATCCCGTTCACGAGCATGACGCATGAACCAGCCATGCGTCATGCTCGTGAACGGGTGCTGCCAGCGGAGATGAGTCTGCTCTTGCTTCATTGGATACTATTAACCGTTGTACTAAACTTTAATCGTTCATTTTTTTTTTGCCTAAACAGCAGGACACGGCATTCCTAAACTTTGTTAAACCAGTTTTTTATATAGTCATAATTTTTATTATATTAGCATTTGTAATGGAAAGTGACTTTATGAGTTACCTCATATTGAAGTCATTTTTCAATTTGACGACTCTGTATACAATACAGGGAGAAAAAAACAGCCCTTGCTGAGTTTCTTGCCGGTTCTTCTCAGTACAAGGTCTCCCGCCGTAGATTTGCGAACCGATGGCGTAGCTTTTCGACATTCACAAGTGCTTGTAACAGCCTAGACTGAATAAACGATATTGAATTTTGAATTTTGAAACAGTCAAAACTCATTAACTGCCTCTGCTTAGAAAAAATCGTTTAATTTAGATACGTGATTTAATTTATTGTTTTAAACTTTCATGGTCACTAACATTATAGCTATTAACGGGATTGTTACCATTTACCTTGTTTTTTATAAATCTCCGATATTTCGGAAATGTTGCAAGCGCCATGATCACGGAGTAACTGAAGTAATTGCGGGTAGATGTTATTGGCAGACATATCGGTCTACCCTCTGACGTCGTCTTTTACTGCGTTCGATACCCCTACCATTGGTCACATTCTCACTATTCAGAGATTTAATTTAATGTCAAATGTTGTGCAAATGTCACGTGCATTGACCCGTAAAAAAGTAGTTTTATTTAATGAGTGATGTGCGTGAAAACCTAAGAAACAAATAAATGTTGTATATTTTATTACGGCTACTTGAGAGACTTATGAGTTAGCAAAGTATTAGATATTTAACCGTATCTCTGTCGTATTAATATCCAGTTGTAGATAGATGTTTCATGTCAGGAGAATGTCGAACGGTTCAAACACAGTGCCCCTGAGCTCTATTTTTGATTCGCTCGCCTGACATAGTATAGTCGAATGCGACTTAAGTCACGACCTCCGTGGCCGAGTGGTTTGTACGCCGGGTTTCATGGCTGTCGCCGACTCGAGAGGTCCCGGGTTCGAATCCCGGTGGGGGCAGATGTTTGTGTGATGAATTCGTGCATTTGTACTCCAGTCATGGATGTTTAATATGTATTTATATAAATATACTTATATATGTACAGTATATGTATTCTATCCGTTACCCTAGCATCCCATAACACAAGCCTTATAGTGCTTACTTTGGGGCTTGGCTAATTGGTGTGAGTGTCGCAAATATTTATTCTTATTTATTATTATTATTATTATTTATTATTACTTTCGACTTCCAAGTCGCATGATACTGATTTTCCGTATTTTTTAAACGTTCATCTACAGTGTTACCAGTCTAATAAAAAAAAAATATTTTTGTTATTTTGCCGCTAAGAAAAATAAACGTATATTTCTCAATAACTGGTTATTTTGTTTTTGCACATAAAGACAAGTATTATATCATTCGCCAACGCGCAATGAGTGGTCGAGACCGCTTGTTGACATGGAGCGATTCAAAAATACGGAATATATTATGTCGAATCAAAATTAGTTTAAATTGAGCGTTCAACGTAAAGCGAGTGATTCAAAAATAGAGCTGCCTGTCTCCGAATAAACCGGATTACGACCGCCCGATGCGAGTGTTCGACCGGATATTCGTTCATCTCTTCTCTAGCGAGTTGATACTAAACTCATTACGGAACATTTGCTCCGATCCTAACTTCACAGGCGAGTTTGTTTTGAATTTGCAATTTAATCATGGAATTTTAAGCCAATTTGCCGAATTAAAGTAAAGTTTCTGTATCATTGTTCGTCGGAGGTCTTTGTTTGTTCCAAATTATATTATAAATTCGTTGTCAGCCACCGCAATATCGAATAGAATCATCATTCGTCATTGAATCGAATAAGCTCTTCTCTTTCAAAGTTGGCTTAACAATGGATTTAGGTCAAATTTAAAGTGATCAAATTTATTTGTTTCTTAGGTTTTCACGCACATCACTCATTAAATAAAACTAGTTTTTTACGGGTTAATGCACGAAACTTTATTTATTTATTGACGTTTCGTAGCCTTTACAGGCTACGTCGTCAGAATCAAATTTTATTTAATTTTGTCGAGCTACCTTCGAAAGACTTTTTATTGAGCGTTCGGTTATTTCATTGTTCGATTTTTAATTTTTTTATTGTCTGTGTATGAATTTATTTCTTAATTTAGTTAATAAAGTACTTTATATAAAGTTCTTTTTGTAATTTTGAGTTTATTTATTTGACCCTAACTACCGTAAACTACCACCGGTTCCAAAATTGGGAGACCTTCCTGAGAAGAACCGGCGAAACAGACTGAAGAGAGGCTTTCTATCTCCTTCTTATGTTAAATTATGCAAACAAAAAGAACTAATAGTATCTGTTGGTCTTGCAGTGTGTGCTCGGGGTTGGGATTTTATCTCCTGTATAATGGGTTCCCAAGCTGGTGGTATATACCAACCATCTTCCCTATTGAAATTTGGATATTTTTTAATCTCAATAGCCTCGCGTATCATTCTAGGAACGAAATGTTGCTCAGTTGCAAGCATCTGTGGTTTATCAAATCTAATGTAATGGTTTGGTCCCCCTAATGCATGTTCACACTCTGCAGACTTATTTACGCGCCTATGTTTCATATCTGCGATTACGAAACTACGAAACGTCAATAAATAAATAAAGTTTCGTGCATTAAACCGTAAAAAACTAGTTTTATTTGATCAATATTATATGACTGAAACAAACTTAAATTAACAATCTAGCGCCATTTTAACGTAATAAGTAACGGTCATTATTAAGATCGTTATTTTAATATGCTTTTATTATACAGGGTGGTCCAACTAGTGACGTCAACAATTTTTTTTAGATACCTCGTACCTGGGGGTATCCGAAAATACACCATGTATGTTCCGCGATTTTTCTTAGTTTTCGAGTTATATTTTTTTTGTGTATTTTTAATGATTTCTGCCAGCGAGGTTTTTAAAAATTCATACCTTTTTTCTTAGTAGATATTTTGCAATCTTTTTTTGTCACATAATTGTCTTGAATGTTGTTTTAATAAAAAACTAACTCAGCTTCCTGAAATTACTTAACGTTATTCAAAAAAGGCTTGAAAGTTAGAACTTTAGTTTTTAGTAGGATTTACTCAAACATTCAACTTCAATTTAAAAATACAAAAAGGAGTTTCCATAGCTTCTGGTTAAGTCTAAAAACTCCGCATGCTTCAAAACTACCAAAAATCATAAAAAAAATGGGTGCGTGTACTTATGTAGGCGCGTGAGAAGTTATCCTTCTTTGGCATCGTTTAAAATTAGTTTTTAATTGCATGCAAATAATTAATTACAATAAATTAATAAAAAGTCTGGAAAAGGACACAGTCAATAGGGTTCAGTTTTAATTTGAAAAAATAAATAAATAATCAAAATATTCAATTAAAATCGCTACTGAATATAATTTATTAGAACATATGTGATTTGCACTTGTATGAAACTCAAACACGTATTCCGAATATACAAACTAGAAACATGTGGATAAATATTATAAATATGAATACCTATAACTGTTACTTTATTACAAAAAATAAAGATGTGGTTTTTGGTTCTACTACACCAATGGTCAACAGATGGCGCTGTAGTCTCCTGAATCGCGCTTTGGTTCCGTTGTTCCAGATTAATAAATACTTTTGATAGGCCTTCACAATGCAGTCGTTGGCACCCACTAAATAGAGATTCTATTTCTATTTTGTTGGTAGATTTTCTTAATGTGCGGTAAACACAAAAGTAACGCATGAAGTTGGTCGCTAAAGCCAACTTCATGCTGTTAAAATTTTGTGTTACAGTGATGCGCGCGCATCTTAAAATTTCACTCTCATCATTTTTTCATAACGCGCCTAAAGAAGTATAACTACAAAAAGTACTTAATCAGCCTATTTTTGTTGTAATTGGCCCTCGAAGGCGGATACGCTAAAAATCATTGAAACACGATTAAAGCATTTATTATTATATTTATTTATTGTGGGTTTACCTATAATGCGAAGAGATGGCGCTGCCTTGCAGCTTAAGAATAGCTAGAAGGAATTTCGACGCGGTCCGTGAGGGCCGCGGTAGCATAATTGGTCAGTGCATTCGCCCGGATTGCGAAGGGTGCGGGTTCGAGTCCCGTCTGCTGCCTGGTCCGCGTGGAATTTTTTCTAGTTATATTTTCTTTAGATTTAAAGCATTTAATTTTTTTTTATCTACTTTTTATCATTGTTATGGTAAATTAAACTTAAAAATGTAATTTCAAATTTAATTTAATTCAAATTCCCGTAAAATAACTTTAGCGTGTGTAATTTTACAACAATTTCGGTTTCATCGCTATTCTCAAAGGTCCGTTAGTTAAAACAAATCACGTCTAGGTATTATCGTTTTTTTAGCTATTCGTAATATTTTTATTCAGATTTTCACCGATCCTATTTTGGTGATTTATTGAGAAAATTGTAACAATTTAAAAAATTGGGCAGAAACCAAAGATCTCCTTTCATCCAAATCCGTTGAGGACCATTTGCGTGATTGAGTGACAAACATACAAACTTTTACATTTTTTATATTAAGTAGGATCAAAGAAAGTGTGCTGTTGCAGTGGTTAGTGCGTTTGGTGATAATTGATAAATTTTCGCAATGCCCAGTCATAAGATGGATGGAAATGCACATTATGCTGTTACTATCAGCTGCATCTGTAGTCATTAGCACCCACCAATCCGCACTGGGCCCTAGATCATGGGTCTCACACCCTATTCCATCGTGCAAGACCTGTAGCGATGAAGCAGTGAGGACACTAATAGGTCGCTTATCATGCCAACTTTATTATGATGAAGGCAGTTTGTTCACGGGTAGGAATTCACTCAAATTTAACATTACGTAAACTATTTTTTCTAAGCATTGAAAAGAAAGAGAAAATTTTATTTTATTGAAGTTATACTTCTTTAGGCGCGTTATGAAAAAATGATGAGAGTGAAATTTTTAGATGCGCGCGCAACACTGTAACCCAAAAGTAACAGCATGAAGTTGGCCGCGGGCGCGTTATGAAAAAATCATGTGAGTGAAATTTCGAGTTGCGCGCGCATCACTGTAACACAATAGTAACACCATGAAGTAGGAAGGACTAATAACTTAAATTCAGTAGTGATTTTAATTGAATATTTTGAATATTTATTTAATTTTTCAAATTAAAACTGAACTTAATTGACTGTGTTAACTATCCTTTTCCAGTCCTTTTATTATTTTATTGTAATTGTTAATTATTTGCATGCATTTAAAAAATATTTTTAATGATGCTAAAGAAGTATAACTTCTCACGCGCGTGCATAAGTTACACGCATCCATTTTTTATTTATTTATAAAGGTACATTAAACAGCGAAAGGCCAGCAAAAATGCACACAGCTGAATAACATAAGTAAACCTTAGTTACCAAAAGAAAACATATAAAGAAAAAAACATTGATGAAATAGTATTCAATCCTAGGTGATGAAACAAAGCGGGCGAAATGAATGAAAACTTGATATTACCAGTGAAAAGTCACTAATTGGGTACGAGTCTAATAAACATTCATGTATCTGCAATCAACCAAAATGAAATAAAAACATGCATAAAATTAACAATTAATATGTATAATTATATATATGTACTAGCTGACCCAGCGAACTTCGTACCGCCATAAAAAAATAGGGGTTGGTGGTAGAAGGGTGAAAATTTAGGGTTGTATATATTTTTGTATGATGTATCATAAAAAAAAATAACTAAAATTAAAAAAAAAATTAGGGGTGGATTACCCTTAATATTTAGAGCGATGAAAAATAGATTACATCCGATTCTCAGATCTACTGAATATGTATATAAAATTTCACGAAAATCGGTCGAGCCGTATCGGAGGAGTTTAACCACAAACACCGCGACACGAGAATTTTATATATTAGAGATATATATTTAAAAATTACAAGGGTACTTGTTATTTATTTATTTGGGGATGGGGGAAGGGGGAGGGGGAATCTTAAGACTTTAAGGGGCAAGTTGGTCTTATCTTAAGACTTTAAGGGGCAAGGTCATTGTTGATTTAATTTCGTAACCGCGAACAGGAAAATATTTTTTCAGCAACACTCGTCAGTATTCAGAAGACACGCGGTAGAATCACGGGGAACACGGCGAATACGTATTTTTCAATTTTTCCGCCTTCTCGGGGGGCACCTACCGGGAATTCGACGGGGTGCCAATTCCAATGAGTGCCACTGAGGTTATATGTATTGCCAATATGATGATGCGTTTCGAGAATAATAATGCTATAAATTTTATTATAAACCTGCCGAATGACGGTGCTGTGTCACATGTTTTCTGCTTATACTGTGCTATGACATGTTTATGTATTATTATCTCTTATCTATTAGACAAGTCCGTCCGTCCGTCTGTGGTGTTGTTTCAGCGGCCAAACCGTAAGAGATAGATAAAGAGAATATTTAAGTTATAAGTTAAGAATAGTCTGATAAGACTACAAACCGTATTTGAGTAACGTAGCACTTCCGGTTTTCGAGAAATCACGAATTTCAAACGAAACCACACAAAATCTCCGAAGTTCTCAATTAATTAAATACATTTTTTTTTTAAATCAGGTTTTGGTGAACATTTGGTTCACTGGTTTGCTAGTTCTTCCTATTTGGGTGAAAGCTTTTAGACACAACATATCAACATATTGTTTTAAACTTTCATAGATTGTTTCCATGTACCTTGTTTTATGCTATCGAGCGCAGTAAAATATAACGTCAGAGAGTAGACCGATATGTCTGCCAATAAAAACCACCCGCAATTATTTTAGTTACTCCATGATCGTGGCGGTTGCAACAGTGCCGAAATATCGGAGACTCATAAAAAACAAGGTACAGGGTAACAATCCCGTTAATAGTTATAATTTTAGACACAACTTGTGTTTTTGGGCAGAACACGGAGATCATTCGACTTGGAAGAAGCTGCAACGAATGGCCTTACCTTAACAGTTGTAGCTGCACGGTAGCATCAGTCTGGACCAGCTTCTATCTATATATATGTATATAAAACTCAAAGGTGACTGACTGACATAGTGATCTATCAACGCACAGCCCAAACCACTGGACGGATCGGACTGAAATTTGGCATGCAGGTAGATGTTATGACGTAGGCATCCGCTAAGAAAGGATTTTGATCAATTCTACCCCCAAGGGGATAAAACAGGGAATGAAAGTTCGTATGAAACTGTCAATTTTAAACCTATCGGGTTAAGACTTCGCATACAGGTATGAGAAGAATCATAGATGAATGTCATTGTGTACAATACAAGCCTGAGAACAAAAACTGTAGTCTACACTTCAGCTATACACCGAAGCGAAGCGAGAGCGGGCCGCTAGTTTTAGATAAGTTCCATCCTTTCTTTCCGTTTGAACGATAAAGTTGTCTTTAAGCTTAAAAATAAGCAATAAACAATGAAATCATTTGTCCTAAAGTTTATTTGTATCACATATTTTGTTATTTTTTTGTACGAAATCAACAGCTTGCTTCGTCATATTAAAGTTGCTACTTAGTTTTAAACTTTAGAGTAAGCGTTAGCATCCGTTCGAATATAAAGATGAGCATTTGTCTACTGCGCCAGCACTTGTTCCTACAGGATATCCTTATGATATGAAACGGGTTATTGGGAACATCATCATCATCATCAGCCTATTAATGTCCCCACTGCTGGGGCACAGGCCTTCCCTATGGATGGAATAGGGAGATTGGGCCATGACCCACCACGCGGGCCCAGTGCGGATTGGTAGGTGCTAACGACTGCAGATGCAGCCGGGACCAACGGCTTAACGTGCCTTCGAAAGCACGGAGGAGCTCGAGATAGTAAATTTTCGGTCACCCATCCAATGACCGACCATTGCGAAAGTTGCTTAAATTCAACGATCGCAGCGGAACGCGCCAACCACTGGCGCCATCGAGCTTCTCCATTGGGAACATAAACGGCCCAATCTCCTCATTTCATCCATAGGGAAGGCCTGTGGCACAGCATCAGTGGGGGCATTAATTTAGGTTGATGATGATGATGACCAGTGTTGCCAGGTCCGATTTTCAAAAATCGGGAGGCGTTATAGAAAAAAACAGTAGATGTATGCAAAGAGCTAGAAAAACAGTAGATGCATGATGTGGCGTACTTGTCCGATTTGCACCCCCCCCCCCCTAGAATTCTTCTAGATCAAATTTTTGAGAACAATTACATTTATTTTATAATTATGACGGAAAATGCAACTCAACAATGAAATTTAAAAAATTAAAAAATCGCAACCTAAAAAAAACAGGAGATTCATGTAGAAAAACAGTAGAACAGGAGAAATTTCAGAAAAACAGGAGACCTGGCAACACTGATGATGACTATGGGATCCTTACTTGCAGTTGTGGCTGGACAGTGACCACTAGTCTAGACCGGACCCTGAGTCTGGCGTCTCTTCTTTGTTCCCCGTACTGGTTGTGAGCTCGGCAGGTCCATACGCCACTGTCGGACGCCTGCGCGCGTCTGATGACCAGAACCTGATCCGACACTGAGATTCTGATGCTGTTGGATATGGGACTCAGTCGGCCATTGCTGTGGCGGAACCAGCTATAAGGGGGAAAAAAAAAAAATGAAAAAATGAATTATTACTTTACCATACATTTGGTTACATAAATAAAGGTAGGCTCTTTTTTTTAAGTGCAAAGACACCTGTACCAAAAAGAACCACTCTTCCATAGCATACGTTACATTATGGTAAGGTCATTAACTATATTAAGATTAAGACAAGGAATTAAATATAATAAAGCGGGAGTTACACCACAGAGCTAGTTAAAGTGAAATTTTACTAAGAATGTGTGAATGACATGGAAATTTACATTATAACAAGTTGTGCAACTCACGCTAATCAAAGCACATCTTAATTACATGAAAATACAATTTAAACAATTTAATTAAGCGGAGTGTTTGTGCATGTGTGTGTGTGCGTGTATGTGTGTGTATGCGTGTGTGTGTTTATGTGTGTGTGTGTGTTTGAAAATAAAGGGTTTTCTTTTTATCAATGCTCAGGCAACAGTTATTATTCATAATAACTTTGAGGAGTTGGTAGAATATCAAATATCTCAACCTATCCATAGAATAAAGTTACTTTTGCATAATCACAACTTTACAGTAGAGCGATTTTAAGTTTGTAAAATGTAAAATATGCTGTAACTTGTATTGGTATTTTTCTATCATTTGAATTTTTTTACTAATCATATAAAGCATTAAGAAGCAAATTATGACTAACATTTACGGCTTATATTTCGTTATTTAAGAGTTTCTTATGTGATTATGTGACAATTTACTACGGACATCTTTATGTTACATATGCATATCAGACCTTATGCTTGGGAAACGTGTCAAATTATGTGTAGATATAACTTTGTTTTACGTAATTTATATTTTCTGTCGCGTCACATTATGATAATACGGCAAAGATTGGGCAAAATCGATCAAACAAGAAAAATAGAATCAAACATTTAGTAAAAATTCTCAGTTTATAACAAAATTGGAGCCGTGCAGGCTGCGTTCTCGCCTATCCAAAAGGTTCTTGTGCTCTTGGCTCTATATTCTTCGGAAACGAAAATCACATGTACCTTTATTCAATTGCTATCTTCAAAGTTATATAAGTTTTAGAATAAATGTTTTTACCAGTAAAACATATGCGTCCGTTTCGTCTAAAAGTATAATAAAAGCAATTTTGTAACATTTTCATATGTAACTTTATTGTATGCATAGGTCGATCTATTTGCGCGGTAACGGTTTGAATGTAGAAGTAGCTGGAGTATTCTTTAATCAAGTTTTGCTTCTATGTCGGGTTTTTAAATTTGTATTGCCCTGGCTCAATTCAAAACACATTTTTAAGTTTTTTTTGGTCTGATAAATATTCCCGTCGTATTTTTAGCCCTAGCTGCAAATTAGCCAAATTTGTTAATGATATACCTGTAGGTTGGAGTAGGGCTACCGATTGCGCAGCAAACCAGGCGCACATCACCGCCTTGTGGTACGATCTCATCGTCTGATACAGCCAGCATTCGAGGTGCCATACTCCCAGTGGAATCTGGTTGAAAAATATTAAAGTTATTGACAATATTGAAAAACTAAACAAATATACTTTTATTTTTAAGTGTGTATGCTGTTGGTCGCAGATGACCTTTACAGACGGCGACATCCTAAGGGAACCTCAAGCCGAAAAATATACCAAGGTATATTGAATTCTAGTCTATGTTATAGCTTGACCGCTGTGAACCAGTGCCATGGTCGGCGGGACGCAGGAGGGGGATGCGATCGACCAATCAAACAGTAGCCTGTCAGCTGCCGCCAGCGATACACGTTCAACAGCAGAGTTCGCGCGGTTGAACCTTGTCTCCCCTACACATGAGATAAATTTACGGCATCATACAACAAAAATGTTTTTTTTATATAGATAGGTCCGACAAATGACTCCACCCCACCTGAAACATCACTTAACAAAGTGAAGGTGAAGTCCGGACGCGAAGATAGCTGATACAGCAGTTCTACCTGCCACACTAGCTATCCTCATCCTGCCGGCCTGCATGTTTCTTTATCCTAAGGGAACCTCAAGCCGAAAAATACACCAAGGTATATTAAAATCTAGCCTATATTATAGCTTGACCGCTGTAAAGCCGTGCCGTGGTCGGCGGGACGTTGGAGGGGGATGCGATCGACCAATCACTCAGCAGCCTGTCAGCTGCCGCCAGCGATACACGTTCAACATCAGAGTTCGCGCGGTTGAACCTTGTCTCCGCTACACATGAGATAAATTTACGTCATCATACAACAAACATGGAATTATAGATTCTACGTAATAAAAAGTTATAAGAAGTCAAGCAAAGATTATGCTAGTAAATGTGACGAGTTAAATAAATATATGATTGTATTTGTTTCTTAGGGTTTCACGCACATCACTCATTAAATAAAACTAGTTTTTAACGAGTTAATGCACGAAACTTTATTTATTTAATAATAATAATAATAATAATTTATTTGCCAAAATATGGTTACAATAGTTGTTATTGAAGTTGTCTCGTTGTACAGCCTTTTCAGGTCTGCATCGTCAGAAATTCTGAATAGAATAAAGTTGCTGGAGCTGAAGAAAATCAAGTTTCGTGCATTAACCCGTTAAAAACTAGTTTTATTTATATTATTGTATATTTCAATATATTTTTCCTTGTAACAATATTTATGGAAAGACTGGGTACATTATTACAAAGTCAAAGTCTATTTTTATGAGAACAAATTATAATACTGATTCATTGGTTATATCAATGCAAACGCTAACACTTTTGAGATAACAACACGACAATTTAAATATCATGAGATATCTCGCGCGTCGGCAATGCCGTGTATACCCGTTCACACTTGCCACACCGCGTCCCGCGGACTAGGGTCAGCATGGCAGTCAAGCTATAATCATCATCATCATCAGCCTATTAATGTTCGCACTGCTGGGGCACAGGCCTTCCCTATGGATGGAATAGGGAGATTGGGCCATAACCCACCACGCGGACCCAGTGCGGATTGGTGGGTGCTAACGACTGCAGATGCAGCCGGGACCAACGGCTTAACGTGCCTTGCGAAGCACGGAGGAGCTCGAGATAGTGAATTTTTGATCACCCATCCAATGACCGACCACTGCGAAAGTTGCTTAACATCAATGATCGCAGCCGAACGCGCTAACCGTGAAAAAGTAATTTGTAGGCCTTCATTAAAAACAAAATAATGTTACGGCTGTGGTAACTTTTCCTCATATCTTGTGAGGCAAAATATTCCACAATAAATACACGTGTCCATTTTCATTTTTGGTTTATTTACACTACCTCATATTTGTAAGGTCAGGACCTCATAGTTGTTCCCAATGTGTTCTTCCTCTTCTAACTTATGGAGCCGAAACCTGGACTATGACAAGGCAACATGTCCACACCATGCAAGTCGCTCAGAGAAAAATGGAGCGTGCCATGCTCGGTATATCCCTGAGAGATCGTGTACGCAATGAGGACATACGGAAACGAACAAAACTACCCGACATTGCTCGCGAACTCGCAGGGAAGAAGTGGAGGTGGGCAGGTCACGTGGCTCGCAGAACGGATGACAGGTTGAGTCCAGCTATTGTGGAGTGGCGGCCTAGAACAGGACGCAGAAACGTTGGTAGGCAGCCCGCCAGATGGTCTGATGACATCACAAGAGTAGCAGGACGAAATTGGATCCAGATCGCACAACACCGAGCAAATTGGCGCACCATTGAGGAGACCTATACCCAGCAGTGGGTGGATAAAGGTTGAAGAAGAGATATTTGTAAGGAGAGATATCACGTGTAAGCAAAGATACGTAATCACGTTGCCTTGCTTCAAGGAGGACTAATTGCTTTTAAAATAAGAGGTGGTAGGTCTGTCCCGTAAAATAAGCCCCTTTCCGATAGTGAGTCAGGTAGATAAAAGCACTAAATAATCGCCAACCGAAAATAATTTCTGTAAAGTAAAAGCATTGACCAAAATGCGAGGAAAGACATCTTTTCAAGGGCTTGGAAGTGCTGTGGTCAAAGCTGTGAGATATTATCGGAACATTGTAGTTTTGGTAAATACTCACGTGACACCGAAAGCATAGCTGGTGGACTTCGCCTCTTCTCCCCCGTGAGAGAATGGAGAGCTTCACAGGAGTATGTGCTGGGGTCGTCTAACCTGGCCTCTCTTACCACCAAGATGTCGCTACGGCTACCACCGACGATGAATTGGTCTCCTAAGAACAACATCATAAAGCTTATTTAGAATTCATCAAGAAGTCTAAGTTTGAAATGAGGAATTACGATATTATTACTGGCATAAGCAGAACAAATAGACCAGATCCCCGACCACAAATACTGCCACTCATTTAGTTGTATGTATGGTAGGCCGTGGAGTGCCGGCATAGAATATTGCACCTCCCCATCTCTTCCCGTGGGTGTCGTAAAAGGCGACTGAGGGATCACCAGGAGAACGGGCAGCAGCGTTCTCCTGAGTAACATTACATCTACTGCGATCGCCTACCCGCCTGCCAAGCGTGGCGATTATGGAAATAACCCCCCAAATGGACCGCGCATTGTGGCGTTCCATGGGGGAGGCCTATGTCCAGCAGTAGACGGAGAAAGGCTGATGGATGGATGGATACAACTTTCTCTACTATAAGTGGCTATTCGTACTCTCGTCCTTATTTTTCAAGCTAACTACGGAAGACATCCGACACATGCTGAGTGGACTGCCTTTTTAGTGACGCAAATGTCTAGACCTAGTATATTGTATTTATGTATAAGGTATATCGTTTTCATGTACTATTTTTGTCACTGAATAAAACATTTTCTTTCTTTCTTCTTAAATGAGTGGCAACATTTCCTTTTCATTCCACGTAACCCGAAATGATTCAAAACTACAACCTGAAAAAAAAAACCATAAACTAAACCATGTTTAGGCATAATTTGTACAGCATATTCTTCTTAAACCCGTGTTAAACTTCTTTGAGAGATATTTCCACAGTTCTTTAATCTTCAATCTTCTCAACGTAAAACTCTTAAGATTTTGGTCCTGGTCAAAATTATACAAACCGAAGCCTTTTTAATCAGGTTTAGCTCCTTTTTAAACAAATGTAGTACGGGAAAACCGTAACATAAAAAGTTACGGCTGCTATTAAGGCAGTCAAGTCAACTCGGCTTTAAAGAGAATAATCCGGCAGTAACATAAAGATACGGTGAAGCAATATGGCGTCCGTTCTGTCTCTTTAATCTAATCATTATTACTTACAAACGATAAGTACCTATTTGTTTCACATCACTCATTAAATAAAACTAGTTTTTACGGGTTAATGCACGAAACTTTATTTATTTATTGACGTTTCGCAGCCTTTTCAGGTCTGCATCGTCAGAATAATGACTTTATTTAAAATTGTCGAGCTACCTTCGAAAGAATTATATTGTGCGTTCGGTTATTTCATTGGAAGATTTTTAAAATTTTATTGTCTATGTATGAATTTAATATTTAATTTACTTAATAAAGTATTTTATTTAAAATTCTTGTTTGTAATTTTGAGTTTATTTATTTGACCCTAACTACCGTAAACTACCACCGGTTCCAAAATTGGGAGACCTTCCTGAGAAGAACCGGCGAAACAAACTCAAGAGAGGCTTTCTATCTCCTTCTTATGTTAAATTATGCAAACAAAAAGAACTAATAGTATCTGATGGTCTTGCAGTGTGTGCTCGGGGTTGGGATTTTATCTCCTGTATAATAGGTTCCCAAGCTGGTGGTATATACCAACCATCTTCCCTATTGAAATTTGGATATTTTTTAATCTCAATAGCCTCGCGCATCATTCGAGGAACGAACCGCCGCTCAGCTGCAAGGATCTGTGGTCTATGTGCAGTGTGTGAACATGCATTAGGGGGACCAAACCACTACATTAGATTTGATAGACCACAGATCCTTGCAGCTGAGCGGCGGTTCGTTCCTCGAATGATGCGCGAGGCTATTGAGATTAAAAAATATCCAAATTTCAATAGGGAAGATGGTTGGTATATACCACCAGCTTGGGAACCTTTTATACAGGAGATAAAATCCCAACCCCGAGCACACACTGCAAGACCATCAGATACTATTAGTTCTTTTTGTTTGCATAATTTAACATAAGAAGGAGACAGAAAGCCTCTCTTGAGTTTGTTTCGCCGGTTCTTCTCAGGAAGGTCTCCCAATTTTGGAACCGGTGGTAGTTTACGGTAGTTAGGGTCAAATAAATAAACTCAAAATTACAAACAAGAATTTTAAATAAAATACTTTATTAAGTAAATTAAATAATAAATTCATACATAGACAATAAAATTTTAAAAATCTTCCAATGAAATAACCGAACGCACAATATAATTCTTTCGAAGGTAGCTCGACAATTTTAAATAAAATCATTATTCTGACGATGCAGACCTGAAAAGGCTGCGAAACGTCAATAAATAAATAAAGTTTCGTGCATTAACCCGTAAAAACTAGTTTTATTTGATAAGTACCTATTTATATTTATTTTATAACTAGCAGCCCGCCCTCGCTTCGGTATAGTGCTGAAGTGTAGACTACAGTTTTTTTACTCAGGCTTGTATTATACACAATGACGTTCATCTATGATTCTTCTTATACCTGCATGCCTCAGTCTCAGCCCGATCGGTTTCAAATTGAAAAAGTTTCATACAAACTTTTATTCCCTATTTTATCCCCTTGGGGGTAGAATTGATCAAAATCCTTTCTTAGCGGATGCCTACGTCATAACATCTACCTGCATGCCAAATTTCAGCCCGATCCGTCAAGTGGTTTGGGCTGTGCGTTGATAGATCACTATGTCAGTCAGTCACCTTTGAATTTCATATATATGTTACCGGCCAAACCCGATTTCAGGACAAACTAGTTTTGCCTAGGCTAAACTGCTTCTTCCTATACGCGATAGGACTAACTAGTATAGCCTAGTCCAAACTAATTTGTCCTAAGCCCGATAGGATAAACCAGTTTAGCCTAGGCCAAAATAGTTTATCCTGATACAAATACGCATACTCTAGGATAAAGTAGTATGGCCTAGTCTAAACACTATAGTATATCTAGAAAGTCAAAATAAACAGATAAACTGAATAAAAACTCCGTAATTGGAAAAATAATATTTTTTTTAAAACGATAATGATTCATCGTTTAAAGTTATTGATAATTAGTAATACAAACAATTATACTATAACAAATAATATGTGTTTTTTTAATAGAAGCAATAATCATATCTCAATTATTAAAATTGTTATTTAGTTTTACATGGTGTACTTTGGTGGCACTTAGAATTGCAGAGTATCATTGCCTTCTCGCCTTCTTGAATTGCAGAGTATCATTGCCATCATTGGCATCTGTTTGTGGAACATTTTTATTGCAGCTGCATCTCACAAAACAGAAGGCCTATTACTTATGTGTTCAAGTGTACCCATGCGCATAAACACTCCCTCCACTTTCTTCCAGCGTTCTTTTTACATGACGCAACCTGTAAAAGTCCTGACATGTTTGTTCAATTACTTTCGACTCTGCTAAATTGGTTTAGGGCCGTAGGGACGTAGGCCGTACTAGTTTATCCTAGAGTGTGAGTATTTATATCAGGATTAACTAGTTTGGCCTAGGCTAAACTGGTTTATCCTATCGGGCTTAGGACAAATTAGTTTGGACTAGGCTATACTAGTTAATCCTATCGCGTATAGGAAGATCTAGTTTAGCCTAGGCAAAACTAGTTTGTCCTGAAATCGGGTTTGGCCGGTAACATATATAGGTAGAAGATGTGCACAAATTATTTCTACTGCTCAAACTATTTACCATTACATTAAAGGAGATCAAATTAATAGTATAACTTAGAGGGTACAAAATAGTTGAGTTTTAAATGTTATTCTAAAATTTACTTTAACGGACATACTGGTAGATAATGTTACTTCTTAAAATTTAAATATATTGTTACGTGTCGGGATGGGGTTCGAAATTATATGCCAGTTCACGCTTGACAGTTCTTTATTCACCACACAGTTCACACAATTAACACACAATGTTAATTACCAAACACTCACTAAACACTGTATTTCACTATACAAGTCTCTAAACAATCGCACTTGAACACTTTTGTTGCACTTTGATTGCCTTTGGATTCGCTCTGAAATCGCTGTTGAAACTCAACTGCCTCTGCGCGACGCCAATCGCGCTTATATACGCCGATCGACGCATTCTAGAAAGTACCTGTTCAATTGAGAATTAGCTAGCACCCGCGAGTACAAAGTACCTACGCAGGTAACGCGCATAACTTGTAAACAAGTGCAGATGTCGTTGCACTTTCTCCCTTACGCCGCACTGCATAAGGCTCATTTTAGAATGAGCCGCAATAATCGACCTCTATCGCGACCCGCGGTGCTCTGGCACATTCGATCTCTAGCACTTTCACGGTTCCGTTTCGAGAGCGTTTGTGACAACATTTTTTCCTGTTTCATTTGAGTTTTCAGATTTACTTCAGTATTCATAATACTTGTGTTGATTAAAACCTAAAAATAATTAATTCATTTTAAAGTTTCCGTACCTTAAAAGCGACAAAAGGTATCCTTTTAATTATGCCTCCATTGCCTGACTCACTTTTAAAATGGAAATAAGTAGACATGTGAAATTATCACAGAATTCGTGTTACTGTGCTGTGGCTGCATATTATCTCTTATCTATTAGACAAGTCCGTCTGTCTGTGGTGCTGTTTCAGCGGCCAAACCGTAAGAGATAGATAAAGAGAATATTTAAGTTAAAAGTTAAGAATAGTCTGATAAGACTACGAACCGGATTTGAGTAACGTAGACCTTCCGGTTTTCGAGAAATCAGGTTTTGGTGAACATTTGGTTCACTGGTTTGCTAGTTCTCGTATAAAGGACTAATTATAATAAATTATAAGACAAAATTAAGACTTTTAATGTAGGTACTATTACAAATTGCTGACTCTTATATATTTTCTGCTTTTTCGATTTGTTTTATAATTCTTATTACTATCTAAACAATAATAAGATTGCGTAGCGTAGTCAGTCCGTGCGTGCAATGCAGTGCAACGCTATTATTTTACTATTTCGCTACTGCCATGCCTTCGGTCGAGACAGTCGGCGACTGCCCTCTCCACGCCCCGCGCGCCGCGCAACGCCCCCGCGCACCTCCAGACACCCACACATAGCCGCGGCCGATTTCACGAGCACACATGCTTAAGTGTCGTTTCTTTTCGCGTAGTGTATATGTTCTGTGGTCGTGTGGTCATAAGCACACTCGCTTTTTTTTAGGGTAGCTCCCCTACATGTAACCTGGGGATGTTTTTTTTTAATCGTCTGCCCTATCGTGTGGGTTATCGTTGAAAAGGTCCTTTAAAATTACTTAGTGGTTTTTAAGACTATTTTTCGATTAAGGGAGCCGTTTACGAAATATTGGACTAAAAAGTGCTAATTTTTGTTCGAGGAGGGCGTCCCCCCCACCCCTCCCTCTTAAAGCTAAACTATTGGCTTGAAAAACCAGAGAAAATTCATGATAATAGTGCTTTTCATGAAATTCTAAGCAAAATTATAACGGTTATGATGGATTTGTATGTTTAAGAGTAATAGTCGTTAAACGTTGGTTAAAGAATATTTCTTACCCATTGAAAATTCCTTTAAGAAAACATTAAAAGTGACATATATGAAGTTATTGTACCGTAAAACTTTGCATTAAAAACACAATTTAAAAATAACTATATAAAAACCACAATAAAATATTCTTAGTTTCACAAAGCTACTACGACGCGAGTACCAACGGCAACGGCTCCTGAATCGCGCTATCGTTACGTTTTTATAAAGAGTATATTTTAAAAAGAGGAGGAGGAGGAGCTCGCTGGTGCCAGTGGTTAGCGCGTTCGGCTGCGGTCGTTGAAGTTGAGCAACTTTCGCAGTGATCGGTCAATGGATGGGTGACCAAAAATTTACTATCTCAAGCTCCTCCGTGCTTCGGAAGGCACGTTAAGCCGTTGGTCCCGGCTGCATCTGCAGTCATTAGCACCCACCGATCCGCACTGGGCCCGCGTGATGGGTCATGGCCCAATCTCCCTTATCCATCCATAGGGAAGGCCTGTGCCCCAGTAGTGGGGACATTAATAGGCTGATGATATTTTAAAAACGAAACGTAATATATTATATTCGAGTGACATAATCATATAAGCACTTGAAAGATTGGCGGTTATTATTCGCATTTAAAAATAAATAAATAATGAATTGATTTTGGGTTCAACATGTAGTTTGCGTTTGATTTAGATACATTAGTAAAGATACGTCATAGTTTGATAATAATTGTTTTTTTGTACCTTAGGTTTTCACGCACCTCGCTCATTAAATAAAACTAGTTTTAACGGGTTAATGCACGAAACTTTATTTATTTATTGACGTTTCGCAGCCTTTTCAGGTCTGCTTCGTCAGAATGCCATAATCTTTCGAAGTAGATTTTTACTTGCCTCTTGTAAGATCTTGGCGTTCCCACGTATGTCCTTTCTTGGTGTGATTCTCACACAAGGTGGGATGAGATTGTGGTCTCGGCATCTCTTCAGGAAATTCCAATGTTAGTTTCCGCGCTTTGTCTTCAGACCTTCCGATCGGCGGATCTTATTAGCGATTTCCAGCCCGTACTGATTAACAAACTTGTTTCTTTGGTTTTCACGCACATCACTCATTAAATAAAACTAGTTTTAACGGGTTAATTTTAGTTTCATCATCATCATCATCATCATCATCATCATCAGCCTATTAATGTCCCCACTGCTGGGGCACAGGCCTTCCCTATGGATGGAATAGGGAGGTTGGGCCATGACCCACCACGCGGGCCCAGTGCGGATTGGTGGGTGCTAACGACTGCAGATGCAGCCAGGACCAACGGCTTAACGTGCCTTCCGAAGCACGGAAGAGCTCGAGATAGTAATTTTTGGTCACCCATCCAATGACCGAATACTGCGAAAGTTGCTTAAGTTCATCGATCGCAGCCAAATGCGCTTACCACTTGCGCCATCGAGCTCCTCAAATTTTTTTTTTTAATTTTAGTTTAGTTATTATTAAATAAACTAGTTTTAACGGTTTTAAAGAAAAGGCTGCGAAACGTCAATAAATAAATAAAGTCTCATGCATTAACCCGTTAAACTAGTTTTATTTAATAATTGTTTTTTTTTTCTGATACAGATAATAAAGACCCCTACTCAAATAAATATATTGTGGTAACGACAGGCACAGGCAACTACGAAACCCTACACAGCCTGTGGCACGACACACACTTGACCGATTTTGCTTAACGTGACGACCTCCGTGGCCGAGTGGTTTGTACGCCGGGTTACATGGTGTCACCGACTCGCGAGGTCCCGGGTTCAAATCAGGGTGGGGGCAGTTTGTGTGATGTATACGAGCATTTGTACTCTAGTCATGGATGTTTAATATGTATTACTATAAAAAAAAATATACTTATATATGTACAGTATATATATATATGTATTCTATCCGTTACCCTAGTATCCCATAACACAAGCTTGATAGTGCTTACTTTGGGGCTAGGCTAATTGGTGTGAGTGTTGGAAATATTTATATTATTTATTTATTTATTTAAATCCTCCGCAATTGCAATAGATTTATTGCAAACATTATTAATTTTGCTCTATAGTACGCAACCCTTCATTTGCAACTGCGACTGGCACTTGGCCGGTTTTTCTCCTGTTTCATCCTAATAGTCGGTCACCCTTGTCTCGTCTAGCCTCTCAGCGCACGATCAGATAGCTTTCAAAGCCTAGCTCCAATGAATTCTAAATGCCACCAACTGTAGACCCTGGCGTAGGCTGTTGGTGGATAATGTTGTCTGAGGGTCTGAATGACACAGACGATTGAAATGAAACAATACCACACGGTTATAGGAGCTTTGTTTTAGTAACGGCTTAATGGAATATGGTATGGGTAAGGTATAAATATGTGCTTTTAGCAATTATTAAACGGTTTTATTGAACTTGCTATAAAACTAGTTTTTACGAGTTGATGCACGAAACTTTATTTATTTATTGACATTTCGTAGCCTTCACAGGCTACGTCGTCGGAATCAAATTTTTATTCAATTTTGTCGAGCTACCTTCGAAAGACTTTTATTGAGCGTTCGGTTATTTCATTGTTCGATTTTTAAAGTTTCATTGTCTATGTATGAATTTATTACTTAATTTAGTTAATAAAGTATTTTTTTTAAAACGTAAAGTTTACAAATAAGAATTTTAAATAAAATACTTAAATATAAATAATATAAATAATAAATGAAATAACTGAACGCTCAATAGAAGTCTTTCGAAGATAGCTCGACAAAATTCAATAAAAATTTGATTCTGACGAAGCAGCCTGTAAAGGCTACGAAACGTCAATAAATAAATAAAGTTTCATGCATTAACCCGTAAAAAACTAGTTTTATTTAATGAGTGATGTGCGTGAAAACCTAAGGAACAAAAATGAACTTGCTATGTTTGTAAATTATGGGGATCAAATCAAGTAATTGAAATTTTAGCTCCTTTCTGTAAAACGAAATAAGGTAATAGCAAGGAGATCATTATTATAAGCCCTGTATGCCAAATCGTTAATTTTCCTGACACGACAATGTTTGCTATTTAGAAGTGTTCTTCCTAGAATTGAACACTCAAATTATTTTCACAAACAAGAGTTTGCCTTTGATGATATTAATTTACAAGTAAGTTATTAGTAAGTTACAATTATAATGAGGACCTCCGTGACTGAGTGGTATGTACGGTTTCATGGTGTCGCCAACTCGACAGGTCTCGGGTTCGAATCCCGGTGGGGGCAGATGTTAATGTGATGATTACGAGCATTTGTACTCCATTGATGTTTACTAGGTATTTTCTATATAAATATACTTATATATGTATTCTATCCGAATAGTTGCGCTGGTATAGTATTTTGAATTTACCGCGTAAAGATTCTTATAATTGCTCATCGTCTTATTTTGAACTAGCGGCCCGCCCTCGCTTCGCTTCGATGTAAAGCTGAAGAAGTACAGTTTTTGTTTCACAGGCTTGTATTATGCACAATGACATTCATCTATGATTCTTCTCATACCTGCATGAAAAGTCTTAGCCCGATAGGTTTAAAATTGACAAAGTTTCATACAAACTTTCATTCCCTATTTTATCCCGTTGGGGGTAGAATTGATCAAAATCCTTTCTTAGCGGATGCCTACGTCATAACATCTACCTGCATGCCAAATTTCAGCCCGATCCGTCCAGTGGTTTGGGCTGTGCGTTGATAGATCACTATGTCAGTGATGACCTTTGAGTTTTAAATATATAGATTAATAGTTCAATTGGCACTTTACACATTTCCTATTCCCATCTCCCTCCTGCACATACTTATCTCATATGCAAGAGCGAGTCGACGTATGTCCACTGGGAACATCCAGCGGGTGTTGAAGTTAACATAGCTCTTAGCAAATCCGCATCGTTTGTTAGTGGCTGTCGTAAATCACGTTTTTCGTAAGTCATTCGATTGATAAACAATAACCACAGTTCGAATGCATCTCATTGTGAAAACAGAAGTGCCAGACTATGACTTTGACGACCTCCGTGGCCGACTGGTTTGTACGCCGGGTTTCATGGAGACGCCGACTCGAGAGGTCCCGGGTTCGAATCCCGGTGGGAGCAGATGTTTGTGTGATGAATACGAGCATTTGTATTCCAGTCATGGATGTTTAATATGTATTTCTATATATTATAAAATTATCGTGTCGCGGTGTTTGTGGTTAAACTCCTCCGAAACGGCTAGACCGATTTTCGTAAAATTTTATATGCATATTCAGTAGGTCTGAGAATCGGACAACATCTATTTTTCATCCCCCTAAATGTTAAGGGTAATCCACCGTATATATATTCTATCCGTTACCCTAGTATCCCATAACACAAGCCTTAGAGTGCTTACTTTGGGGCTAGGCTAATTGGTGTAAGTGTTGGAAATATTTATTTATTTATTTATTTATCCATTTAGTGTTAGCCATAAGAATAGCAACCGGCCACGAACCCAGGTTCGGTTTTGGATAGCCGGCTTGACGCATCCACCTCAGGAGCTTCTGGACTGATCGTTGATGCAAGGTATTGTGCAACCTTCCTTATTGGTTACGAACTATTTCCATTTGTTTTTATTCAGGCAATTCAAAATCTCCTTTCTTTGACTATCGTGCCAATTTTTAAATTGACAGTTCATCTATATAAAACTCAAAGGTGACTGACTGACATAGTGATCTATCAACGCACAGCCCAAATCACTGGACGGATCGGACTGAAATTTGGCATGAAGGTAGATGTTATGACGTAGGCATCCGCTAAGAAAGGATTTTGATCAATTCTACCCCCGAGGGGATAAAATAGGGAATAAAACTTTGTCAATTTTAAACCGATCGGGCTGAGACTTTGTATGCAGGTATAAAAATAAGTGTATAATACAAGCCTGACAACAAAAACTGTAGTCTACACTTCAGCTCTACACCGAAGCGAAGCGAGGGCGGGCCGCTAGTTTGAATATACAAATATTAAGCATCGCTCGCGCAAACGTAGGCTTGTGTTATGGGATACAACTTAGTATCCCATAACACAAGCCTACGGTGCTTACTTTGAGGCAAGGCTAATGGGTGTGAGTGTTGGAAATATATATACTATTTTTTTATTTATAGATAGGTCCGACAAGTGACACCACCCCACCTGATGTTAAGTGACGGTGTAGTCCAGACGCGAAGATAGCTGATACAGCAGTTCTACCTGCCACACCAGCCATCCTCACCTTGCCGGCTTGGATGTGGCTTCTTCCAGCTTCTTTTAAAGGATCCCAGGTTGTAAGAGGGAGGGAACACGTGAGCGGGCAGAGCATTCATTATCATATATATATATTATTATTATTATTTTATATATACACATATAATACAAGGAGAAAAAAAACAGCCCTTGCTGAGTTTCTTGTCGGTTCTTCTCAGTACAAGGTCTCCCGCCGTAGATTTGCGAACCAATGGCGCAGTTTTTCGACATTCACAAGTGCTTGTAACAGCCTAGACTGAATAAACGATATTGAATTTTGTTTTTTTTTATTTTATATATTTATTTCTTTTATTTATACAATATGGAACTCTTCCAAAAAATTATGATATTAATAAAAATACATGTCTTAAAGCTAAATCTTTCGAAACCAAACCCTGAACAGTAATTTTCATCCTCTTGTGAATAACAATCATGAAGTACACCTCTCTCTTTTTCTTTCCGCCTGTCTCAACCCTTTTAGAGGTACACCTCCATCAAATTACGCCACCGGCCACTATTTGTGCATCCTGAAGCCAATTTTTCCCTGCTGTACCCTTAGTATGAGTTTACACAAAAACTATGATAGTTTTCGAGAGCTCGCACTCGTACTAAGGGTACTGATTTTATTGTTTTCGTTTCAATACAAATAAACAGTGTTTAAATTCTCATTCGCGTCATTCATCATTAAATCATTTGCGTCTTCATAAATTTTAAGAAAATTTGGTTACTTTTCACCAAAATGAACATAGAAACATAATAGGGATGATGACTAATTTTTTTTTTCTTCGTTTATCAGGTACATTATCAAAAAGTATTGGACACGTATTTTTTCTTTTTTCACATAATATAAACATTGCAGAGATATATTGATTTGAAAGTCGCATGACGTCACGTTTGAGTACACTTATAAGTGAAAATTCACTCAAAAGTGACGTCACGAGCCCCTACTCCCAAACTTTGACGCGCTATAACTTTATAATTTTTTGGTTGATTGCCCAAAGAAAAAATACGTGTCGACTATTTTTTGATCATCTAACTGACGGACTAAATAGAATTTCGTTTACTGTGTGACGTGTACCCCGTCATCACCCCTTTTTATAATTACGAAAACTATGATAGTTTTCGTGACCTCAAACTCGTACTAAGAGTACTGCTCTTTTAAGGTCATCGTCCCAACGTATCTGAGGTCTTCCTGGAAGACGTTTTCGACCCCAAGGTCGCCACTCAAGGGGCCACTTGCTCCACGAATCAGTCTTGCGTGCCACATGACCCGCCCATTAGTCTAGTCACGGTTCCCAACTTAGGGGTTTTGCCCCCAGATTTAGGGGCTAGATGTGTTAAAACGGACTTTTTTAGGGGCTGGATTTTTTTAGAGGTTCTTTTAGGGGCTTTTAACAAAACTTGCAATTAATTCGAAAAACAAAGCATGTGTTTTCTTTCAGTTTTGTGCGTAGAATTGAACGCACCACGATATGAAACGACTGAACTGACTGTGTGGCGGTAATGCTGTACGGATTAAAGTTCTTTGCCTATCACCAATGGTTAAACAATAAAACAACAACATAGCAATCATGTTCGTTCTTTCATTCGTTCACGTCATACTCACGGCTCCCCATTCATTTTTGTCATTCATTCAATAAAATAATTTACTGTAACTAAATAAGAAACTTTTTAAATAATGAGCAGCGAAAGAATTTAGGTAATTAGTAGGTACATATTAAATTCTATATTTAGGGGATTTTAAGGGAATTTGAAAAATACTTGGGGGAAATTTTTGGTAAGGGTTGGTAACACTGAGTCTAGTAACGCGGTCGATAACATAGTAAGTAAGTAAGATAGTACACCTATAACATATTTACTTGTATTTACTCTGCTGTTAACACTGATGTATTTTATTAGTTACCGCGATATAACGAAGCTTCGTATTAATTGTGATCGTGCCTTTGAGAGTAGAATCGACGGCGCGAAACAATATAATGAACGACTTCAAGCAGTATTTATGTTTGTTTGTAAAGAAGAGAACTCAATTTGTTTCAGTCACTGAAAAAGGTTAATTAACGTTTCGAGCTAATGAGATATAGGCAGAGTTATTCAAAAAAAAGTTTGACTAGTTAAAATACTAGAGAAGACAAAAAAACGACGGGTTGCACTCCGATAGTGCCGACAGAAGTGAAATATTAACGTTGTGAATTTTTGATATTTTGGAATGGTTAGGGAATAATTTTGCACGAATTGCTTTAATTATCAGTATAAAAGTACTATCATGTATGTGGTAGAATACAATATTTATTTATTGCGCTATCGTACGCAAACATGACAATTTATATTACATTAAAAAAGTTTATCTCTCAGAAAAATCAACTTACATGAATCACATTTAAGGGCACCTAGCGACATCTATTGTAAAAAAATGCATTTTCTTCGCAATAAAGTTGCCACGTGGACGTCCTAGATAGAGACTTATTATTATAATACGATAAAATTAAATATTACCATGTTTCGTCCAATATATTGAAAGTCAACAACCTTTCCAAATTTATTGTGTGTCATGATGCGATCAGCCCACGTGTTTAACCTGACGCGAGTTTAACTTTTTTCATCCATACAAAAAAAGGTGTACAGCGTCACTAAAAAGTTTTCACTTCAAAAATTGTCATTTTTTTACATATTTAAATAAAACAAGTTTCAACGGCATAGATGCACTGATTCATTTATTTGTTGACGTTTCGTCGTCTAAATTAACATTCAAACGATGTCTGAATATATAAATATTGACGAGGTCTGAATAACTCACTTGCAATGATTATCGAAAAAACCTCAGTCAGCCCACGTGGTAAGCCGTTCTCCTCTGTTCCTGATGATAAAAACTTATATACCAATTGTACGAGCTGTACATACCTACTTAATCAACATTATAATAATTTCAAATTGACCCAGATTACTTTAAGCATACTCATCAATTGTATTTTCCTTTGCACAAATAGTTACTGAAATAAATTAGTGTTTTTACAACACTCAAACAGTTCGGTTTTATTTAGCACTCCTTGGAGTAACCTTACCCTTAGCAAGCATACAAGTGTGGGAAGCAACCCCCACACCAATTATAATTCCTGTAATTAGCAAGTTAATTTTGTAGGATTATTTCAGATTGTTAGTTAAATTGCGAGTCCATTAAGAACCCGCTTACCTCAGTGGGTGATTTGAAGTAATGTTGTTCTTATCTTTGAGGAGCAGACGTCGCTGCGGCATATTATCGGCCGTGAAGTTCTAAGGTTATAGGGTTGTCAGTGGTTACGATGAATTATTTATTAATTCTCCCTAAATTAAATTACTATCCCTTATCCCTCCATCACCTTTTCTTCAGAGGACCACGCGCGCTGGCCAACTTTGCCACCAAATTACGTACGTACTTTCTGTAAATGAATTCGCACCTTAGTTTGTTTTCCATAAGATGAAATTTTGATACAAGCGTATAGTGCATTTTTCGGGCAAGAGGTTTAGCGTAGTCAAATTAATAAATTCGTTAGTACTTGACAATAATTTCAAATAAAAACAATACAGTGAAAAGAAAAAGAAATAACTTTTTCACAGATTAGCGATGCGCGCGCATCAACGCTTTTTTGGGCAAAGGAACAAAAAACAGCCAGTGTTACTAATAAAGTAAATTAATAATTTTGTGTATCTATTTGTTACAGATACATGGTTGTAATTTATTGTCAAAATGAATCAAATTAAAGTATTAAATGTTCATATATTATATTTTATCTCCCAAAGTTAATTTTATTATGAAAATGTTGGCTACCTTTCTGACATTGAAACTCTTTGCTAAGATTTAAAAAAAGTATCGTTCGTTTTTAGACGGAACATAATAAGCCGTGCGTTTTACTTTACATTACCGCACGCGTGTGTAATGTGATAGATTATGATATTGAAATTGGTGCAATAAAAGAGTTCATTACTGATATTTATGAGGAAGAAAGGGTGGCGATCGAACATATGGGTCGTCTGATGGTATGCAGCCACCATAGCCTATAGATGCTTGCGATATCAAAAACACCACACTACCCCGTGGAGACCTGGAACCTTATTCATTGACAGGAACACAACACTCATATACCTATGTATCTAATATAAGTATAATCGCACGCGAACTAATAAATAATAATCTATATATATATAACTCTCAAAGGTGACTGACTGACATAGTGATCTATCAACGCACAGCCCAAACCGCTGGACGGATCGGCCTGAAATTTGGCATGCAGGTAGATGCTATGACGTAGACATCCGCTAAGAAAGGATTTTGATCAATTCTACCCCCAAGGGGATAAAATAGGGAATGAAAGTTTATATGAAACTTTGTCAATTTTAAACCGATCGGGCTGAGACTCTTTGCATGCAGGTATAAGAAGAATCATAGATGAATGTCATTGTGTATAATACAAGCCTGAGAACAAAAACTGTAGTCTACACTTCAGCTCTACACCGAAGCGAAGCGAGGGCGGGCCGCTAGTTAAACATAATTGTGCAACGCTTTAATAGTAAATAATTCATTGTCGATTCACACCCCTGAACTAAACGCGAAACGATATACATTTACGAGTTTGACGTTTCCTTTCATGGTTATTTGATGACACCGCGTTCGTAAGACGCCGCCGTCCATAAAACAACCATTTTAACCTACAAATAGATATGAAACAGTTGAGGGAACCTCACATCACTTTTATGACTTCATATCATTAGTGGTCATAACATTTAGTACGTATGTATCGACTTTCATCGGTTTCATTAGCCTACATTTCTAACTAAAACCAGAAACATATTAACGTGTCGTGGCGTGACGTGGCGCATCGGTTTCATACATTTATTATGGGTTAGTGAGAGATAGAGAGGTTAAAGCGTCGACACGACACGATACGTAAATATGTGTCTAATCATAGTAAATGTATGAAACCGATGTGCTTCTGGCGCACCACGACACGACACGACACGTTAATATGTTTCTGGCTTAACTGTCTTTCATGACTCTCGATGAAATGAGAATTTCATCATCAGCTTATTAAAGTTGCCATTTCTGGTGCACAGTTCTATGGACTTTTCTATGGATGGAGTGGGGAGATTTGGTCTTTAAACGCAGTTTAAAAGAAATTTGATATTGACTGAGTGGAATTTTTTCTAGTTAAAAAAAACTTTACATTGATAAATTGTGTCAGTGTAAATAACATTATATACTTAGACTATGTATGAATTATAAGTATACAACTTATTATAATTTTCATCTATTAATATATTATATACATACTCTATAGTGATGTTGGTTTTTTATTGTTCTGTTTTAAGTATTTACTAGGTTTTTGAATGTTTTACGAACCATTAAAGCGACCTTGCACAGGCTGCCAGAATACCAGCGCCGACATGGTGAGAGAAATATTTTCTTATCTCACTATGTCAGTTTATGCCGAGGCAGCCTAGTTGGCCGTCTACAGATGAACTTTTATTTTTGTCATATGCTATTGTTATGAGGGCCAATAAAGAATTTCATTTTTCATTTCTAAAATCTTACATTTTAAATTATCTTTAAATTTCAGAATCGAAAGCTTTCCGTATTAGTAATATTTATTTATTATCAGAAAACACATACAGCAATTTGACAGGAATACTCCTAATGCAATAGTGTAGTTCTTAAAATTACAATTATTAAAATAAACATAATTGTATTAAAAAAGGCAATAAAAATGGGTGCGTGTACTTATGTAGGCGCGTGAGAAGTTATCCTTCTTTGGCATGTTTTAAAATTAGTTTTTAATTGCATGCAAATAATTAATTACAATAAATTAATAAAAAGTCTGGAAAAGGACACAGTCAATAAAGTTCAGTTTTAATTTGAAAAAATAAATAAATAATCAAAATATTCAATTAAAATCGCTACTGAATATAATTTATTAGAACATATGTGATTTGCACTTGTATGCAACTCAAACACCGAATATACAAACTAGAAACATGTGGATAAATATTATAAATATGAATACCTATAACTGTTACTTTATTACAAAAAATAAAGATGTGGTTTTTGGTTCTACTACACCAATGGTCAAGAGATGGCGCTGTAGTCTCCTGAATCGCGCTTTGGTTCCGTTGTTCCAGATTAATAAATACTTTTGATATTATAAATATGAATACCTATAACTGTTACTTTATTAAAAAAAATAAAGATGTGGTTTTTGGTTCTACTACACCAATGGTCAAGAGATGGCGCTGTAGTCTCCTGAATCGCGCTTTGGTTCCGTTGTTCCAGATTAATAAATACTTTTGATAGGCCTTCACAATGCAGTCGTTAGCACCCACTAAATAGATATTCTATTTCTATTTTGTTGGTAGATTTTCTTAATGTGCGGTAAATACAAAAGTAACGCATGAAGTTGGTCGCTAAAGCGACCAACTTCATTATGTTAAAATTTTGTGTTACAGTGATGCGCGCGCATCTTAAAATTTCACTCTCATCATTTTTTCATAACGCGCCTAAATATAACAAGTAATAGTTGGAATCTTTCACAAACGTCTTCTTCTCAATCATGCTTAAGTGAAACGCGAGAAAGTTGGCTAAGTATAACTTAAGCTGCTCAAACTGCCGGCAACCAGTATTAAATCAGGCGCCTGGTAATCTGCATAAACGAGTGCGAACTACCGGCAAACGAATAACTGTCTAGATGGAGCGCGATTAATGAACATTTCCATTACCTGGCAGTTCTTAATAATCCTATAAGGAATCTTAGATTAAAACAAAAAGGGTAGATACGGCACTAGCCTCACAAAAGTGATTCGCATGAATTGTGGTCCACGACCTTAATCGCTTTAGTCACAACTTGACATGCAGACGTACATGTGAACGCCAAAAAGATATATTGCTAATATTTTGTGTTGATATGATAAAACAATGCCTAAGTGTGTTTTTAAAAAGTGCTCAAATTGCTCAAGAACTAAAAATAAAACCCACGGCATCACTTTTCATTCCTAAGTACTATGAAATATATTTTTTCATAAAAATTGTTGTTTGTTTTGTATCTTATTCGGTAGTGACGTCGAGTACTGGTCGCGTGATTGGTCGGTAGTGCAGTGACGCGGATCTCGCCGTCTCGTTCGCGCTGCCGTTGAAACTTAACGTGCTGTTTCGTTCGGGTCGGTAATGCAGTGACGCGGATCTCGCCGTCCCGTTCGCGCTGCCACGGTAATAATATCATACAGTATTCTATCTTCATACAAACGGTCGGAAAGCGAGTCATACCTACGCCACTCGAGTTCGATGTGCTCTCGGCGTGCACCCAGTCGCGAATGCGCCGCCGCGCCGCAACGACGACCGAACGGTCTGAATTGTTTTTTATGCAGTTAGCCGTGCTTAAACATGCGTTTTGTATTGTAAATATTTGATTTAATTAAGTAGATACCTACATAATTTAGTATGGAAAAGAACAAACGACAATCAATATCGTACAACAGCACAATTGCTGTTTTTGGTTGCTTGTACTCTTCAATAACACACCCAGAGATATAATTTTTTAAATTACCTGAAATATTGGAAAGGTGTCTTACCTTTATAGAATATTTTTATATACCTATCTACTAGTACGTAATTTGTTTCTAATATTTAGGTATTTCGGTTTTTCCATCGGGCAAAATATCTGGAATAATATATAAATAAGTGGTTAGGATGAAAAAAGAGACAAACGAGTAATCTACCTACACTCGCGTTAAAAACAAAACTACATAAAATACTGTAGGCTGGCGGCCCTACCGCGTGCCAACGCAGCGTTCGGTGTAGGCATTTATTTTCAAGGACAGGGCGGAGTCACAATACTGTATAGATAATATTACCGTGGCGCTGCCGTGGGATCAGTTTTTGTTTGATGCAAGTATGAGCGTACCGCATCTACCCTTTTTGTTTTAATCTAAGTTAGGAATGCTTCATAAAGATCCTCGTCAAAGAATAAAGGAAGGTTTGAGGATAGTTTCTGAAATAATCGTCTCGTTTTAATAATACACGGAGACAAAATAAACATCAGTCAATTCCTGCATCCCCGCTGTTTCATGTTTTTGTTTGTCTTTGACCCATTCCTGACAGATTCATAAAATAACATTATATAAGATTACTAGCTGACCCAGCGAATTTCGTACCGCCATAAAAATAGGGGCAGGTGGGAGAAGGGAAAATTTAGGGTTGTATGTATTTTTTAATAGAACATTATAACAAAACTAGTAAACCAGTGAACCAAATGTTCACCAAAACCTGATTTCTCGAAAACCGGAAGTGCTACGTTACTCAAATCCGGTTTGTAGTCTTATCAGACTATTCTTAACTTATAACTTAAATATTCTCTTTATCTATCTCTTACGGTTTGGCCGCTGAAACAGCACCACAGACAGACGGACGGACTTGTCTAATAGATAAGAGATAATTATTGTCCAAAAAAATTTTAGAGGTGTGTAACGTAGTGTTCTATCAATTTCCTGGGATAACATTCCTCCTAACCCATATGAGAACACTACGTTACAATACCCAATAGTTTGAATTTTGGCGCGAAAACACATTGTTGGTTACAGAACACTACGTTACAGGTGGATAACCATTATCACTAAAGGATATGAAAAATAGATAGTAGCCGATTCTCAGACTCACGAAATATGCATATAAAATTTCATAAAAATCAGTTAGGCCGTTTCGGAAGAGTATGGTAACTAACATTGTGACACGAGAATTTTATACATAAGATTATACATTTTTATTGTATTTTGTTTTCACTTAAACCGGCCGTTTGCCGAACAGTTTCCGGGTATTACTTCTGTATATGCATTAAATAATTCATGTGTAATTAATTATAGTTATTATATTTAAATATGTATGATATCATCTTATTTTATCTCGCTAACGATCACTTCAGTATCTCTTATCTATTAGACAAGTCCGTCCGTCCGTCCGTGGTGCTGTTTCAGCGGCCAAACCGTAAGAGATAGATATAGCCTCTGTATGCCGACGATCTCCAACTCTACGTTCAAGCTGATAAGCATAACTTAGACGCTGCTATCATACGCTTAAACCAAGACCTACAAAGAATTTCTGATTGGTCCAAGTGTTATGGTATCTATGTAAACCCATCGAAATGCCAGGCTATTATTTTAGGTAGTTCTCGTCAATTAGCTACGCTTGATCTGAGTAACTTGAATGCGGTAATTTATAATGGTAATGTTATCCAGTATCTACCCAGCGTTAGGAATCTAGGCTTATTTATCGATACTACTCTCAGCTGGGAAGTTCATGTTCAAGAAGTTAGTCGCAAGGTGATTAACACACTTCGAGCACTGTATCGTCTTAAGCACTTTCTCCCTTCCTGTACCAAAGTCGCACTCGTCCAGTCTCTTATTCTCCCTATTCTCGACTACGCCGACATCTGCTATTCTGACATCACTCAAAACCTTCTTATCAAATTGGATCGTTTGCTCAACAGCGGTATTCGCTTCATTTTCGGGTTACGTAAATATGACCACATTTCTCCCTTTAGAAAAGAACTTCAATGGTTGCCAATCAATGGCCGAAGAAACCTTAGATTACTTTGCATGCTCTTCAAGCTTTTATACGATCCATGTGCCCCAGAGTACCTGAAATCTAGATTTCAATTTCTGGGCACTTCCAATCAACGTGATCTTCGCTCGTGCAGAAATCTTACACTACAAATCCCCGTTAATCATTCTGGGTTTGGATCCAAATCGTTCACTATTACTGCCATACGCCTGTGGAATGCTCTACCACTAAGCATACGTAGTACTGAAAATAAGTTTGAGTTCAAAAAACTTGTGCGTGAACACTACCTGACTACGTGATTTTTCCCTATAGTTTGCATCGATATATATTATATTTATTGTATTTTATGCATATGTATATATATATATTTATTTATATGTGTATGTTTATGTATGGTTATATGAGTATTTTATATATGTGCATCAATTTGTATTTAAGTATTATTATTTTATTGCTGTTATTTTGTTATTGTTCATTTTATTTAATTTTAGCAACTTTGCTCTATCGCCATACTATTTGTCTCCAACAATCATACTGGTTGACTGGTAGAGAATGCCTATGGCATTAAGTCCGCCGTTTGCTTATGTTTGGCAATAAAGTTTAAATAAATAAATAAATAAATAAATATAGAGAATGTTTAAGTTATAAGTTGAGAATAGTCTGATAAGACTACAAACCGGATGTGAGTAACGTAGCACTTCCGGTTTTCGAGAAATCACGTGATTTCTATTTCAAACGAAACCACACAAAATCTCCGAAGTTCGCATTTTTTATTTTTTTTTGGTGAACATTTGGTTCACAGGTTTGCTAGTCTCTTATCTAATAGACAAGTCCGTCCGTCCGTGGTGCTGTTTCAGCGGCCAAACCGTAAGAGATAGATAAAGAGAATGTTTAAGTTATAAGTTAAGAATAGTCTGATAAGACTACAAACCGGATTTGAGTAACGTAGCACTTCCGGTTTTCGAGAAATCACGTGATTTCTATTTCAAACGAAACCACACAAAATCTCCGAAGTTTTCAATTAATTAAATAAATTTTTTTTTGGTGAACATTTGGTTCACTGGTTTGCTAGTTTGACTTTAATGTAGTTAATCTGTGCATGTCTCCACTGCATTGTCATGGCTGTTCTCTTTTCTCCTTGCAATTATTTTAAGTGTTTATTTGTAAAGTTAATCTACTCACTCAAAAGGATCTCTGGTTTTTTCATACAACCGTTGTCGACTGATTCCTCTATTTTTTATAACTATAGAATTGATTTTCATACACAAAATATAATTTTACTCATTGTATTTCCTTTTTTTGATAACTTGTGTTTCAAAGAAACTGGAAGCCTTCGAAAAAGACCAAAAGTAAACAAATTTTTAACACTACTAAAGACGTCTAGTGTGGAGATTTTAAAAGCATTTACAAAAAAATCCAAACAAAGAGGCATAGTATAACTACTTATTATTCTCTGTGTAAAATTTATTTTACATCTAATGTCTATATTATTACTAGCTGACCCAGCGAACTTCGTACCGCCAAAAAATATGGGTTGATTGTAAAGGGTTGAAAATTCAGGGTTATATGTATTTACTAATGCTGTTTCATAAAAAAAATATTTTTTATCTAAAATTAAAAAAAAAAAAAAATTTTATCTAAAATTGAAAAAAAATAAATTAGGCGTGGATTACCCTTAACATTTAGGGGGATGAAAAATAAATGTTGTCCGATTCTCAGACCTATCCAATATGCACACAAAATTTCATGAGAATCGGGAAAGCCGTTTCGGAGGAGTTTAACCACAAACACCGCGACACAAGAATTTTATATATTAGAAGATACATTTCATTTTCAACAAGGAAATCGTCGAAAGCCAAACCTCGAATATTGCAATATTTATACGCAATTTTCAGCGTTAAATACTGTAGTCCCTATCGCACGGTTTTTCAAATACCTATTTCTCAAATGTTTCTCAGCTCGCGTCCGCTCTTATTATCTGTACCCCTAGCACGAACCATTATCGAATTCGAATAGTTTGCAAACAGAAATGTCAATGTCAATGTATGGAAACTTGAACAGCAGCGGCACAAAGTACGTAACGGGAACTAAAAATCAGTACACATTTGACAATGACATTTCGGACTCGCAAACGATACGAATTCGATATTGGTTCGTGCTAGGGTTACAGGTGTAAAGTGCTACTTAACAAAACTTGAAATCGTGTCAGTAAAGAGAAGTTACTCGATCACGTTGTCCCGAACGGAAATTGAACATGCAGTCTCAAAGCTTGAAAATTCTGTCTACATCGCTCGACCGAAGTTTACGACAAAGTTATATTGAATTTTAAAAAAACTGGCGTTCAAAAAAAAAAATTTACGAAGCCGTTATCATAGGCGCAAGTTAGTTTCCCAGTTTATCCACTTATTTCTTACAAAACTGTAATGTGAAAACTGTCAGTTGGAACCGGTTTCGAAAGTACCGGTAAATAAAGGTTAATACCGGTTTTTTGTAAAGGTTTCGTTCGGAGCGCGTCCGAAATGGAAGCGGTACCTAAAACCTTAATAAACCGGTTTAATCCAGAGCGACAACTATACGCGTCGGCATCGCTTGAAGTTTGTTTTGTTTGAACTAATCAAGTCACAACTTGCTAATGCTCAGAGATTAATGCATTTATTGACACGTTTGCTAGCGTCTAGTGAGTCAAGTTATTCATTTTGTAGTTGTGTACTGACACACTACTTCACTCACTCGCTCTGTAGTTGGAAAGAAACTGACATAAAATCATTATAAATTTGAATTGAAACGGCGAAGGCGATGCCATCAGTAAGAGCGAAATGAAACCCTTTAAAAACCGCTTAATTGATTCAAAATCTATTTGATTTCGATTTTTAGGAAAACCGGTTTTTTTAAAGTTAAGGTAGAGCCAAACCTAAATAAAATGCTCCTAATGTACTTGAGACTGATTTAGGTTTGAAATTATTTTCAAACCGGTTTATACCGGTAAACAAGCCCTGGTTGGAACAAAAGAGACAACGTTTTCCTGCTCATCCTCACCACTAACTTTGGAACAATTTCTTTTACGAAAGTTTTTCTGATTAATTAAATATAAGTTTAATTTTTTGCATAGCGCATCTAGAAAGTTGTCTGTATTTCCATGCAACTGCATCAAAGGCGAACATTAAACTTGCATTAGCGGGGCTTAACTTTTATTGAAAGTTTTAAATTTGAATCTTATCTTCCTCTGGGACGACAACCGGACCAACTTCCTGTCCCGTCTTCATTGTGATCTCTTTTTTTGTTTTGCTCCTTTCAAATGAGTGCGAACTGTAGGTTGAGTAAATGGATTTATTTTTATCAAGAAAGAGGTATTTCAGAGTGTTAATTTTAAAGTGAAAATTATGCAATATATTTCTTCAACGTTTTTATTTTAAAAATAGTTATTTCATCTTAGCATTATTTAGAGAGTTCTATTTTTTTTTCCCGCGTTAATTTTTAGGCACTAAATTTGTTTCGAATCCGTTTGAGGAGCAAATTTTTTCAATGTGTATGTGTAAGTAAATATTAATTTGTGTTCAAATCCCAATAAGTCTGTGAGTTATTTAAGTAAATAAAACATCAAGATCAATGGCAAAGGTTGTCCTTTTAAAAATAATATTAAACTTAAGCGTATTCATAACAAACTAAATACCTTGATACAGAACAATCATAGAAAAATATGGAACACAACAGTATCGCCATCCATCGATGACTTTGAAAACTAAATAATATTATTAGAGACTTAACAATTAGTTTATCTATACATATAATAAATCTGTAGAGAGGTCAATTCTGTACATGAAATATATTTTCAAAATTACTATCAGGGGGTGATTAGTGACCGATACTGATGCCAAAAATGCAATCAGTAAAAATTTTGTCTGTCTGTCTGTCTGTGTGTATGTTCCTTATAGAAACAAAAACCACTCGACGGATTTTAACGAAACTTGGTACAGTTATTCTTCATACTCCTGGGCAGGTTAGAGTATACTTTTCATCATGCTACAATCAATAGGAGCAGAGTAGTGAAGGGAAATGCTGGGAAAACGGGAGAAGTTACTCCATTCTTTCAGTGTGCAGCCTTAATGGTTAAAGTTACATAGAAATTATGTATGACGGAAATATTCTACATAAAATTGTCTAAAAAATATCCCGCAACAGCATATGTCTATCTTTTATGGTTGACTCACAATAACACGTGTAACTCCTGATAGCTTAGCAGTTCGGAGAATTCCGATTATATAACGTAAATATGAGAATTTTAGTTTGATTATAAATACAGGTAATAAAAATGACCGTTTTTATCTATATATGTATATAAAAGTCAAAGGGGACTGACTGACATAGTGATCTATCAACGCACAGCCTGCATGCAGGTAGATGTTATGACGTAGGCTAAGAAAGGATTTTGATCAATTCTACCCCCAAGGGGATAAAATAGGGAATGAAAGTTTGTATGAAACTTTGTCAATTTTAAACCAATCGGGCTGAGACTTTGCATGCAGGTATAAGAAGAATCATAGATGAATGTCATTGTGTTTATTACAAGCCTGACAAAAAAAACTATAGTGTACACTTCAGCTCTACACCGAAGCGAAGCGAGGGCGGGCTGCTAGTTTTAAATAAAGTTAGAAATGTAAATTGACACGTTTTTATTAATAATATAAAAACAATATATTTTTTTCACCTGGATTACAATGCTCAAAGCGGCAATATTAATAATTGTTAAGTCCCTTTAGAACTTTAATAATTTCTCAAGTCTAAGTCTATTTACGCGCCGGCGATCATTCATCGCGCTACACTGAACATTATATCTGTAAGATTTTCAGGAGGAAGTCTAGCGGAATCTCTTTCATGAGATAAACGGCTAGGCTAAATCACCGAGAATTTCGTACGATCTGACAATAGAGTCCGTTATTAAGATAATATAATTGGATCAAGTAGGTTTCCTGTCAAGATCTGGATGGTCCCTTTCGGAACTATTTCGCGAGTTCGTTATTGTTTATAATTATTCTTAAAGTATTATTTATCTAATATTTCGTTTCGTTGGAAATTGCCTACATTTAAAGTCGCCCTTTTTAAGTCTGAATGTTACTGTCAAGCATTAATAGTCATTGTTTGTATGTCAAACGCATTAATGAGTATAATGCTGCCATACTCAAGCTAAAAGCAAAGACTTTAGTCTTTGGCTAAAAGACGGCTAAATGACAAAAACCAACTTTTGAGATATGGCCATCAAATGACGGGTTTTTAGACTTAAACTATGAAAGATACAAATACTTATTAAAGACAGCTCGATAGATAATTGAAAACTGTATAAGATGCAATTTGAGACTGAAAAATCGAGCACATGTTACTTAGCCGCACTTTAGTTTGAAGACGGAGGATAATATTGTTCAAGAATTGGAAGGCGTTTTCATTATTCTACATCATGCGGGAACATATAATGGGAAAAAAAAAGATGTTGAAACATACAATCGCAACCGTTGAAAAACAATAAATTATTATTAATAATAACAAAAGGGAAAACAACACTATCGAGTGTACTTTAAACCAGTCCATAATAAAATGCCATAAATAATAATTGTCATTGTGTCTATCTAATTAAAATACTGACTACAATTCCAAGACCAAGTTCTCCCTGAGTATCGTACGGTTGGAGTCCCGTCACAATGTGAATTTTAATTCATTTGTTGTGAGGGTGCCGACTGAACATCTGGCGACTTTCATGAAGGTGGATCTTTGGCCGCAAGGTGTAGTCACGGTAATATTATCTATACAGTATTGTGACTCCGCCCTGTCCTTGAAAATAAATGCCTACACCGAACGCTGCGTTGGCACGCGGTAGGGCCGCCAGCCTACAGTATTTTATGTAGTTTTGTTTTTAACGCGAGTGTAGGTAGATTACTCGTTTGTCTCTTTTTTCATCCTAACCACTTATTTATATATTATTCCAGATATTTTGCCCGATGGAAAAACCGAAATACCTAAATATTAGAAACAAATAACGTACTAGTAGATAGGTATATAAAAAATATTCTATAAAGGTAAGACACCTTTCCAATATTTCAGGCAATTTAAAAAATGATATCTCTGGGTGTGTTATTGAAGAGTTCAAGCAACCAAAAACAGCAATTGTGCTGTTGTACGATACTGATCGTCGTTTGTTCTTTTCCATACTAAATTATGTAGGTATCTACTTAATTAAATCAAATATTTACAATACGAAACGCACGTTTAAGCACGGCTAACTGCATAAAAAACAATTCAGACCGTTCGGTCATCGTTGCGGCGCGGCGGCGCATTCGCGACTGGGTGCCCGCCGAGAGCACATCGAACTCGAGTGGCGTAGGTATGACTCGCTTTCCGACCTTTTGTATGAAGATAGAATACTGTATGATATTATTACCGTGGTGTAGTGTTCCGGCGCTTCCGAGGTCGGTTACCTGACACCACTTCACGTCACACGTCGCCATCTATACGTGTTAGTTAAGTGTTTTTATATCTGTATATATGTTAGACTATAAGGTATTTATCTATAGGTCAATGTAGCCTGATTATAAATAAATAAATAAACAAAAAAAATGAAATATGTTTCAACGGAATAGATGCACTGACTTATTTATTTATTGACGTTTTGCATCCTTTTAAGGATGCGTCATCTGAATTGAAAAATTGAAAAGGATGGGCTTTGGTGTGATCAGGAAAAGTCACTTTAGCAGTTTAATTTTCTTGTTAAAAATTGTGTTGTGGCGGATGTTAGTGTCTAATAATGGTGGATTATTAACCACTAAGTATTCGGGAACATGCACAAGTGTTGGCAAGTGAAACAAAATAGCGGAAAGTGTCTTTCGACGTTCCCTCAAGAAGTCCACGGGGAAGTTCCAGTAAATCCCCACACTTTTACTGAAACATAGGGAAAGGGGGATTGACTTGACTACCACTTACTTTGACTTGATTTATTACTTTGACCACGAGTACTATAGTATTTGTTAACATTTTAACACACTTGACATCGGCTAAATGCACAAACCGTGTGAAGCCATTTAGAAAAAAAAAATGAAAAGGATGTAAAACGTCAGGATGCGTCGAGTGAATTGAAAAATTGAAAAGGATGTGAAATGTCAGGATGCGTCGTGTGAATTGAAAAATTGAAAAGGATGTGAAACGTCAGGATACGTCGTGTGAATTGAAAAATTGAAAAGGATGTGAAACGTCAGGATGCGTCGTGTGAATTGAAAAATTGGAAAGGATGTGGAACGTCAGTATGCGTCGTCTAAATTGAAAAGGATGCGAAACGTCAGTAAATAAATAAATCAGTGCATCTATACCATTGAAACTTGTTTTATTTAATGAGTGGTGTTCGTGAAAACCTAAGAAACTCAACAATAATAAACAAAAAAAAATTGAAAATGACAAATATTTACGGAAACAATCCTAATTGACTAATTAGTAAGGCACAGAAAATAAAAGTTATCGGGAAATGAAAAGTTCCAAATGGAAGCCTTAATCGAATTTTTCCCGTCTAATCGTTGGAATTAGAAGTCGTAAAGAACGGCCGCCGTTGCTGTCGAGGACAGCCGTTTTGTGAGCGAAAAATTGTATTGCGCTACTTAACAACGCCGTAAACGCTCAATTCATAAAGTTATGAAAAGCACTGTTAGACTTGGGATGAAATTTCGAACGAACTTTTTTTATCGGCTGCTTGAGTTGTGATACCATTATATTAATACGTGAAGGAAATATATTTTTGTAGATACACCTTCAAAGTATACTTTTCGTACGGAGCTGTTTGAGATAGCTTCATACTTATAGTTTATACGGAGAAGGAGTGCAAAAAGCTAATTATTTAAAGAAAAGTTTACTAGAAAAAATCCACGCGGACCAGGCAGCGGACGGGACTCGAATGCACTGACCATTATATATATGGATTACCTACAATGCGAAGAGATGGCGCTGCCTTGCAGCTTAAGGCTAGAAAAATTTCGACGCGGCGAATAGGGCCGTGGTAGCATAATGGTCAGTGCATTCGCCCGGATAGCGGAGGGTGCGGGTTCGAGTCCCGTCCGCTGCCTGGTCCGCGTGGATTTTTTTCTAGTAAACTTTTCTTTAGATTTAAACATCTAGCAGTTAAATGCTAAAAAAATAAATAAAATCATAAGCTAATTATTTCCTGAATGTATTGTATTAGTAATATACTCATCAAAAAATTCTAAGCAACAGATCGTACAGCTTTGAGCTTTCTAACGATTTTTGCTATTTTAATATTTGTACTATACACATTTGTAAAATTTCAGTATCCCTAGCAAGAACAATTATCGAATTCGAATAGTTTGCGAGCGCGAAATGTCAATGTCAAATTTTGTATGGAAACTTGAACAGCAGTGCCACAAAGTACGTAACGAGAACTAAAAATTAGTACACATTTCGGACTCGCAAACGTTACGAATTCGATATTGGTTCGTGCTAAGGGTAGCTTTAATTATATTTTAGAGAAAAAAAAATATGCCTATGCCTAGCCAGTCGTAACTTTTAGGTTTCATTTAATTCGTAATTCTTGGTTTGAAATTACAGATACACATTAGTGAGAAGATTAATCGAAATAATGAGAGAATGTTCAAGTGCCAAAGCTGCGAATAACAATATGATGATTATGGTACAGTAATGTTTACCAAATGTAAGGATAGCGCTAGAAGTACATTACAAAGACAGGATCGCTGAATTGTATGCTTTAGCAAACCCCACCTTGTCAGCCTACAATATGAAATGAAATGAAAGTTTATTTGCATGAAACAAAGTTTGTTACAGCTGGTAAATAATATAAAAATTGGTGCGTGTACTTATGTAGGCGCGTGAGAAGTTATCCTTCTTTGGCATCGTTTAAAATTAGTTTTTAATTGCATGCAAATAATTAATTACAATAAATTAATAAAAAGTCTGGAAAAGGACACAGTCAATAAAGTTCAGTTTTAATTTGAAAAAATAAATAAATAATCAAAATATTCAATTAAAATCGCTACTGAATATAATTTATTAGAACATATGTGATTTGCACTTGTATGAAACTCAAACACGTATTCCGAATATACAAACTAGAAACATGTGGATAAATATTATAAATATGAATACCTATAACTGTTACTTTATTACAAAAAATAAAGATGTGGTTTTTGGTTCTACTACACCAATGGTCAAGAGATGGCGCTGTAGTCTCCTGAATCGCGCTTTGGTTCCGTTGTTCCAGATTAATAAATACTTTTGATACGCCTTTACAATGCAGTCGTTAGCACCCACTAAATAGAGATTCTATTTCTATTTTGTTGGTAGATTTTCTTAATGTGCGGTAAACACAAAAGTAACGCATGAAGTTGGCCGCTAAAGCGACCAACTTCATGCTGTTAAAATTTTGTGTTACAGTGATGCGCGCGCATCTTAAAATTTCACTCTCATCATTTTTTAATAACGCGCCTAAAGAAGTATAACTTCAAAAAGTTCCATATGTTTCGCCCTTGGAAGAGCATACAAAATACTAATAAATTTTCTAAAAATTCAAATTTAAATTGAGTAATTGTTGCATTCCAAATGTCAAATTTATTATTTATTTTATTTTTTATTTATTCAATTAATACATGTCCTTTATACCTCTTTCGAGGAGGAGCTCGATGGCGCAAGTGGTTAGCGCGTTCGGCTGCGATCGTTAAGCAACTTTCGCAGTGGTCGGTCATTGGATGGGTGACCAAAAATTACTATCTCGAGCTCCTCCGTGCTTCGGAAGGCACGTTCAGACGTTGGTTCCAGCTGCATTTGCAGTCGTTAGCACCCACCAATCCGCACTGGGCCCGCGTGGTGGGTCATGGCCCAATCTCCCTATTCCATCTATAGGGAAGGCCTGTGTCCCAGCAGTGGGAACATTAATAGGCTGATGATGATGATGATGACACCTCTTTCAATAGCTTTCGAATAGTTTTGCAGTCTGAAGGAGTGTACCAAGGATGGAAGTCTTAAGGACAGTAACCTTAGTATTCAACAGCTTTATCGGCGCTAGGGGCTAACAAAACGTGTCTTAGAGTCCCCGCACACGGGCCACCGGCCACAATCACAAAACAACGCCACCGGCATATTTTCTGTAGTTTTCATACATATTATATGGAATTGCCACACACGGTACGCCGGTAGCCGCCACACGCTACAAATCGTCGTTGTTCGCTTCTTGTGGCCCGCACCGGCCACTTAATGTGCCGATACAAAGCGCCGCCACACGTCACTCGCGCGATTCCCCACCCCTCTCTCCCTTACCTCTCATGTCGGCCGCTGTCGCGCGCTTCAGCCACATTAGTAGCCGCTTCTAGCTTCTCGTGGCGGCGTTTGTGGCTGTGGCGTGTGGCCCGTGTGCGGCGACACTTAGAGTCCCCGCATATTTCCTGTAGTTTTCATACATTTTATATGGACTCGCCACGTAGAGTGTGGTGGCCACTGGCGTTAACCGTGTGCGGCGAGTCCATACAAAATTTATGAAAACTATAGAAAATATGCCGGTGGCGGCGTTTTGTGGTTGTGGCCGGTGGCCCGTGTGCGGCGACACTTTACATCATTCAGGGACATACCGTGGCTCTTGATGCCTGCATATGTTCAGGTTCAGGGTTATCCTGCACGTATCATACGATTTGTGCTTGTCTCCATTGGTTCTCCTGTTTTCGTTTTTGTCTGACTCTTGGCTCGAATAGGTAATGGCTAAAATCGGTCAGTACTTTTTTCATATTTACTAAACGCAGCATCGCCATTTTGCCTTCAAATGTGCAAATATTTAGGGGAGTTTCAGTCTTCTGCTTTCTGCTTCACATATTCATATTTTACGGCTGATTTAGCTGTTATATTTTTGTCACTTCCTCATCTATTTAAATTTAAATCTTCTATATATATAAAACTCAAAGGTAGGTAGGTAAGGTAAAAATTCCTTCAGAGCTGGAAGGCATGAGTATGCCCTTGGTGCTGCAAGTGAATAGGTATCTACATATATAAAACATACAGGTGACTGACTGTCATAGTGATCTATCAACGCACAGCCCAAACCACTGGACGGATCGGGTTGGAATTTGGCATGCAGGTAAATGTTATGACGTAGGCATGAGCTAAGAAAGGATTTTGATCAATTCTACCCCAAGGGGATAAAATAGGGAATGAAAGTTTGTATGAAATTTTGTTAATTTTAAACCGATCGGGCTGAGACTTTGCATGCAGGTATAAAAAGAATCATAGATGTATGTCATTGTGTATAATACAAGCCTGAGAACAAACACTGTAGTCTATACTTCAGCTCTACACCGAAGCGAAGCGAGGGCGGGCCGCTAGTGTATTATATAGGTAACAATAAACGTATTCGTTACTTACCAGTTTCACCGGCAAGGGGTGTCAGCGGTACGCCATCCTTGAACCACTTGGTGACGCTGACGTGGCTCTTGACTGTCGACGGCAAGCTGCAGGTCAGCAGGGCAGCGCCTCCCGCCATACCGTGGCTGGACTGTACGTGAATCTCCCACGGCACATCCATCACTGCGAAATGTATACAGAATCAAAATGGGATTGGAAATGATGGTAGACCATGTTGGAGATATTATAAGAAGCAAGTGGGGAGCTGAAGCCTGCTAAGGCGCCCATTTTAATTTTAAAATTAAAATGGGCGCCTTGGCAGGCTTCAGGTCAGCAGGAGGGGCTTTCTAGCTACCAGTGGCTGGATTGCACGCAAACCTCCCATGACATAATATATAATCAATAACGGAATTTAGGAGCTCGATGGCACGGGTGGTTGCTGCGATAGTTGAAGTTAAGCAACTTTCGCAGTGGTCGGTCATTGGATGGGTGACCAATAAATTACTATCTCGAGTTCCTCCGTGCTTTGGAAGGCACGCTAAGCCGTTGGTCCCGGCTGCATCTGTAGTCGTTAGCACCCGCCAATACACACTGGGCCCGCGTGGTGGGTCATGGCCCAATCTCCCTATTCTATCCATAGGGAAGGCCTGTGCCCCAGCAGTGGGGACATTAATAGGCTGATGATGATGATGAATGTTTAAAGTTTAGAACGACTATTAATTCAAATATTCCTTTGCACAACCTAAAGACAGATGCCGCTTTTCAAACAAGATTAGGTGCTCAGTATTCGGCAAAAGTAATGTAAAACAGTGTGGCGGACAAACCTCAGTCCATGACACGTACCTACCAAATTGTAACGTAATTCATTAAGTGACTTATTTCATGCGTGACATGCATCAGTTAGGAATTAAACAAGAGACGAGAGTACAGTCGGTGAAAATTATCTCTCACGTGAGAGAAGATCCTACTTATATTTGTAAACGGAAAAGTTTGGTGCTCAATCATGTAAAACTTCTGAATGGATTGAGATGAAATTTAGTTATCATACAGAACACTTTTCCCTTCCCGAAAAAAAATTGTGTGTGTCAGCTCCGGCGCACGACCGGAGTTTACACTCTAAAAACGATTGTCTTTGAACAGACACAATACAAAATCAAGTTCGAAGAAGTCGGTTACAAGTAGAGATACCTTGGGGATCGTCCCATGGTTTCGACTATCATAGGTTCCATGTCACACATTTTATCATCTAACATCAGCGATATTCATCTTATATTTTATTATGTATTTCTGGAAACACACAATTTCAAAAAAATCACACACTAGTCATCATTTTGTAAATATGTATTATAATTCCATCTGTACTGAAAATCACTATTCCAGAGTGCTGGACACTTACTGGCATTTCTCTATATTCTGTTATTTATTTGTTTTCATTAATTTTGCTCCGATTTTATATATTTTTAGTTTATTTATTTTATTGACATTTCTGACAACTTAATGTTTTTTATACATTGCCATGGCTAAAAGTGAAAGGTGCGCAGATGAGGTTGCGCACAAAAACGTAACGAGGTCATTAATGTCATTCATCGATAGATTTTACTCCTCACATTTTTCTCATACCGGGCCCCTTATACAAATCGATTCTTAAGGAGTAAACTCCAAAAATTGAATCGTGTGAGACTCGCAAAAATCCTCGGAAGTTAGTCATTTGAAATATGCAAGTTATTTCTAGCAAGCATTTAAACATGAAAAAGCGGCATGTTCATTGAAAATTTTTAAGCACAAAACATGTTGCCAAAATTGCCTAATTTCAAAAAAAACATGCATCCAGCCCAAGAAGAACATTTCGTATATTTTAAATTATGCAAAGAGGTCGCAATAACCCCCACCCGGTGCGCTCAGTTTCCGAGTAATTAACTTTGGCGAGAGTGTGGAGAAAATAAAAAAAAAACATCGACTTCATATTCTAATCCTGACCCATTTATACGAGCACCGCAAATGTTTAATATCGTCCATCAAACTTATTATAACGACGAAGCATTCTGATTTCTGTATGAATAGAATAGAATAGAATAGAAAGAAATTTATTATCCTTAAACACAGTCAGATTTACATAAATAAAACAAGACAAAATAGGTCAACTAGGTCCCTGCCTCAGCTTGATACTACAGCAACACCAGGGCTGCTGCAGCGCTGATAATTCTGGCAGGGCCTATGGTTGATGACACAGATAATAAATAAAACAACAATAATACACCAAAAGAAACAAGCATACCAATAAATACATATCAAAGAGAAAAAAAATGGAATGGCTATATAATTTTATAATCTTTGCCTTAAGACAATGCAAAGATTTAGTAAAAAAATAAAATAAAAAAGAATGAATAATCTGTGGGAGGACAGAGTACAAACTGAACCTCCAAAAAAAATATATAAACACTAACCTTAAATTATTAACACAATTAAATAAGTATTTATGTTGCAAAAATAATAATAGTAATAATAGTAAGTATGGAAGTTTAGTCGTATAAAAAAAAAGGTGATTTATGAAATACCAGCCAAGCTCGATTCGTTTTTATACTAAATCGAACAAAAAATGTCGACAGTCAAGTGTCTTGCATGCAGGTCCCTGTAATTGTAGCGATGATAATATATTCACGTTATGTGAAAATTTTAGCTATCTAAATCAAGGAAGTTATATATCCAATGGTAACAGGAATGCTCTCTGTTCAAAAATTTTGATCCGAAAGAGACTGAATGGTAAGCCGGAACTCTCTTTCTAATGAAATTCAGTCAGTGTCATTGACGTATGTGACAATTTGTGTTGCGACAACATGTCACAAATTGTCACATAAGTCAATTGTCAATGACGTCAATTGTCTTTGCCAATTTGCCAATTGTCATGAGCATTGGACCTGACTCTGGCGTGGTTTTATAAACTTAAATCTAAATACGACAGCAGCCTCTCCTTTTCATTCTATATAAAGTGCGACAAGGATATATTCTTGTCAAATTTAAATGTAGATTTCTCTTAAATTTTATTTTTAACAAATTTTTAAGTACTAGAAGCTTTGTTCAATAAATTAATAAATAATCTAAAAATAAATGAATATTTATATGTTTTCTCTCTATTAATTTTAAATCTATGCACGTCGTGACTACCATCCTATAAATGTGAATGGCTGGTTATTGCTGAGTAATGAAACGCCGGTAGGAAGCTAACTGAATTTATTAACACCCTGCACATACCACCACCAAATCAGAAAGACATTACATTTTTTTGCTTGTCACTCCTATGAGCCCTTTTAGCTCGCTCTGAAGCACCAGGTGATAAAGAACGTCAACTTCCAGTGCGTTATCAAATTCGTCTTTATCATTTGTGCCCGAAATTGTTTCTGATTCGACCTGAGCTGTGTCCTCTCTACCATCCTCTGCCCCTATTTAGGGCAGTACATTATGACCGTTAGACCATTTCGTTATCTCCATTGATGGCTGTGTGCTCGCCCGCAAGAGGGAGTAACGATTTTTAACAATCTGATCGCAATGTCTACGCCATCGCGTCGTTTCGTCGACAACAACGTTACAAGAGACGGGTCCTGCTATTTCTGAAACGTAACCTTTCGCCCACTTATTTCCCGTTTTTGAGTAATCGCGAGGGAGCACTTCATCGCCAAGAGCGAGGCGTGGAGCCGTCCGACGGCAGTAGCTGCCACCTGCTGCACTTGTGCAGCGTTCACTACGACTGTGACATCTGGGCGTAGTGCGTAGAGACGGCCCCGAAGGTGACGAGAGTGCGACCGCGGGTGAGACTCCTGTCGTTGCGTGCGTACAATTGCGATATTGGAATAAAAAATCTCTATAAAGATGATGGGATATCTGTATCTATATATATATATATAAAACTTAAAGGTGACTGACTGCCATAGTGATCTATCAACGCACAGCCCAAACTACTGGACGGATCGGGCTGAAATTTGGTATGCAGGTAGATGTTATGACGTAGGCATCCGCTAAGAAAGGATTTTGATCAATTCTACCCCCAAAGGATAAAATAGGGAATGAAAGTTTGTATGAAACTTTGTCAATTTTAAACCGATCGGGCTGAGACTTTGCATGCAGGTATAAGAAGAATCATAGATGAATGTTATTGTGTACAATACAAGCCTGAGAAATAAAACTGTAGTCTACACTTCAGCTCTACACCGAAACGAAGCGAGGGCGGGCCGCTAGTTTTCAAATATAGCCAGTATTATCACTTTCTTTATCGTTTTTACAGTATTCTCCGCCTTGCCGTTGCCTTGGGTTCTATACGGTGCCGAAGTAGAATGCCTTATTGTCTATTATTTTCACAATATTGTTTCAATTCTTCTGAAAAGATTGGTGGATCGTTACCGGTTACCAATTGTGAAGGAATACCGAACACCGCAGGTCCGCGTGGCCTGCGCTTGGACTGTGCCCGATGGCGGCGTCCGTTCACCAGCGCGATAAAACTAACATCTAACATATTTATAATTTTTATTATTTTAAAGCATGTAACTGCTTGATTGATTGCTTTCTAGTTATATTTTCTTTACATTTAAACATCAAGCAGTTACATGCTTTAAAATAATAAAAATTATAACTATAATTGCTATTTCTTCTTTCAAATGTTTAATACTTGTAAAAGTATTCATTTGACATTGTGGGTTACCTATAATGCGAAGAGATGGCGCTGCCTTGCAGCTTAAGAATGCCTAGAAGAATTTCGACGCGGTCCGTGAGGGCCGCGGTAGCATGATTGGTCGGTGCATTCGCCCGGATGCGAAGGGTGCGGGTTCGAGTCCCGTCTGCTGCCTGGTCCGCGTGGAATTTTTTCTAGTTATATTTTCTTTATATCTAACATATATATTAATAACGGTCACGATGTACTTTGATATACTACTATATCAATTACAGTTATGTACTGGCAACTGCGCGACAGAGACTGCCGTCCAAAACCTTAGTCTCTTCCGAGACAGTTTTTAATTTCATTTAAATGTAACGGAAAGAAAATATTAAGTACTTTTGTTACGATAAATTTAACAGTATTTTTTCTTCATTTTCTTTTAATTTGATTTGTGTTTTTTCTCTCGAGTGGACCAACAATGCTTCATTTTTGTATACAGCATAACATCCAAAGTATCATGACGATGAAAAACAAATATTTTTAATAAATTAATGAATTTCCTTGTCCTGACTGATCGCCACGTTGGAAGTGGGGGCACGTTTTCAATTTGTGCCAAACGAAAAAGACACTTGGTTTATTATTCTACAGAATCCTATCATGGTCCACTGTAGTGTTGTACTATTTGCTCATTATAAATAAAATAATTTAACCATTGAAAATTGTAATGGCGTGCTCTTTAATTACCTTCCGATCAAGATACACGACATTATCATCATTCAGTCCTACGACGCCCACCGCGGAGCATAGGCCAGCTTTAAAAAAATATTTAGAACTTCTATCTACCATAAACCCAACATTACAACTATACGTTAATAGAAGTCTGCATAGTGTGGAAGGGGAGGTGAATGGGGAAGACGCAAATAGTTTGAATCTAAAAACATAATAAATAAAAATTGGATGTGATTCGCAATCACAAAAGATCCGTCATGATTGACATAAAATATTGAAACTCTCGAGAGAGAAATACTGTTGGCCTATAGTGAAATCTGCCGCGAGGGAGATATGGTGTCACTTTGTGCAGCGGGTCGCCGCTACTGAATGCGCTGATGATGGGAAGCCACGACCACTCTGCCAAGAGTGTAATAACAAAGAAGAGGAAGAAGAATAGCAATAGGCCCATAATCTACATTAATGACCGAAATTATACCGTCTTATTAAACTGAGCAAAAAAACAAAGAAGCTACCGCATTCTATGTTTTCCTGATACTGATGCCAGACTCATCAAAGATCTTATCTATTTCATGCATGAGCATGATCATTGGCCTATTAATGTCGTCACTGCTGGGGCACAGGTCTTCCCTATGGATGGAATAGGAGTACGGATTAGTGGGTACTAACGGCTGCAGATGCAGTCGGGTTCAACGGCGTAACGCGACTTCCGAAGCACGGAGGAGCTCATGACAATAAATGTTTTGGTCACCCATCCAATGACTGACCATTGCCAAATTAAACGAAGAGCTCCTCTCTGCGTTCCGCTTTTATCTCTTTAGAATATGTTATATCTTGCGACATTGGTGTCAATTCTGACATGATTCTCTAAACCTAAAATTAAATTTGACAACAGTGTATCCTTGTCATTCTCTATACAGAATGAAAATGAGAGATTGATGTTAAATTTAGTTTTAAGTTTAGAGAATCACACCAGAATCGAGATCATTGTCATATTAAAAAATAAAAGCTTAAGATTATAAGTGGGAAAAGCAAAAAATTGATTTAAAGCAATATGGATAGGTAGAAATAAAATTTTAAAAAGTACTCGGGCGCCAGAACTACCTCAATAGACTCGCCGGAAGGGCATTGAACTATTAATCGCAAGGGTGGTTGAAGCAAAATCTATACCCTCTTTGGGTTGTCTATATATTGAAATTTCTAACAATTTGCGCCAATGATTTTTCTTGAATTTAGAAGCTAGGTCCAATTACCATCTTATATTTATAATCTTTACCTGAATTTTACATAATGGAATAATTTTCTCTCACCGGATAAATTCCTCGTTATAATATATTTACTTGCGCTTTCTGTCCCCGCTGCATCTTTGTTATGAGTTGATTGTATGTAAAGGTAAAGGCTTCGCTTCCTTGTAATGACAAAGGGTTATTGCATGGTCCAATATAAAATTTTCTATAGTATTTTAAAAAAATGCCTACGGCTGAAAAGAAGCAGTCCGCAGATTAGCACATGGCACAAAATAAAAGAAAATGTATAAAACAAAAGAAATTTCGAAGATTCCCACCGTTTTTTAAAGAAATCAAACGAACAAGCCGACAGCCATCTTAGACCGGGCGCCAAAGGTAGTTGTGTATGTAAAATGTGAGGATCCGATTTCACCAATGGATTTGAGTAAAAAAAAAAGTCAAAGATTAATAATGTGGATCTTGCCGGTAAACTTTTGGTCCAATATTTTACCCCCTCTACTCTTATTTGAAAATGGAATGTATTGAGTAAATGATATTAATGAATTTCAATGATTATTTCAGTTTTAATCTATTTTGTACAATCAGAATTATTTTGTATTTCTCTATGTAAAAGTATTAATAATAATGTATCTTGAAATGGAAACATAACGTCGTATAGTGAACTAGTGACGTTAAAACTTTCTTCCTTTTGTACTTTCCTAAAGGCAAGCAAAGGAATCAGTCTAGATAAAGCTTTATTAAGCCACAGAAAAAAAACGCACGGACTAGCGTAAGCGATCTTTGGAAAAGGAGAACCAGTGAGAGAACCCAATCAGAAGCCTTCTATCTATCTCTTCAGCCAATCAAAACTCATGTGACGCTTTTAACACGTTACAATATCTTGTATCGATTGTACCCGCCATTATCTTTAAATATAAAACTCAAAGGTGACTGACTGACATAGTGATCTATCAACGCACAGCCCAAACCACTAGACGGATCGGGCTGAAATTTAGCATGCAGGTAGATGTTATGACATAGGCATCCGCTAAAAAAGGATTTTGATCAATTCTACCCCCAAGGGAATAAAATAGGGAATGAAAGTTTGTATGAAACTTTGTCAATTTTAAACCGATCGGGCTGAGACTTTGCATGCAGGTAGGTACAAGAAGAATCATAGATGAATGTCATAGTGTATAATACAAGCCTGAGAACAAAAACTGTACACTTCAGCTCTACACCGAAGCGAAGCGAGGGAGGCCGCTAGTTTTTATATAAGACACTTGTATTGCTTGTGCCAACTACAACACTATTCCACTACGCCCCAGATATGAAGTGCGTCGTTTTAATTGGAGCCGTGTACGGCGAACAAAATAATTAATTACATTGATTGAATTTCCAATAATACCGTGACAAGGGTATTGGAGGATGATTAATTAATAACATCAGTAACAAACTTGTGTTCTGATTCCTTATATTATTGACGTGACAACGTCTTAAATTAGGTTGCGGCTGGGAGTCACTTATGAAAAAGTGTAACGCTCGGTAACGTTACGATGAGTCTCTCGTGTTAAGTTTAAGTTTACATGTACAATGTTTTAGTAAACAAAATATATTTCTATAGTTAAAATTTGTGCAATTCTTATTTTCATTCAATTCCTTGTTCCTATTGTGCAATTTAATTATATTCATATCAATAAATATTCTACCGAGAAAAAGACGTTGTCACGTAAAATCTTCGCCCGTAAAACCGACTTTACAGGCAACCATTTTTTTTATAGACGATTTAATTTACAGAAAATTTACTAGAAATAAAATCCACGCGGACCAGGCAGCAGACGGGACTCGAACCCACACCCTCCGCTATCCGGGCGAATGCACTGACCAATTGTGTTACCGCGGCCCTGATGGTCGTGTCGAATTCTTTCTACCTTTACATACATTCAACACGTAACAAAGATGCAGCGAAGACAGTAAGAGAATGTAAATTTAGTATAACAAGGCAGTTCTCCCGTAAGAGAAAATTATTCCAGTGCAGGCGATAGAAGTAGTTGAGTATGCAAAATGAGAGAACCAAATTCCACCAATGTATTTGAGTTAAAAAAGGTCAAAGATTAATTATGAGTAAAAAAAAACGACGGGTTGCACTCCGGGAGTGCCGGCAGAAGTGAAAACTTGAATATTAACGTTGTGCATTTTTGATATTTTGGAATGGTTATGGAATAATTTTGCACGAATTGCCTTAATTATCAGTATAAAAGTACTATCATGTATGTGGTAGAATATAATATTTATTTATTGCGCTATCGTTCACAAACATGGCAATTTATTAAAAAAGTTTATCTCTCTGAAAAATCAACTTACATGAATCACGTTTAAGCGCACTTAGCGACATCTATTGTTAAGAAATCAACTTACATGAATCACATTTAAGCGCACCTAGCGACATCTATTGTTAAAAAAATGCATTTTCTTCGCAACGACCTAGATAGAGACTTATTATTATGATACGATAAAATAAAATATTACTATGTTTCGTCCAATATATTGAAAGTCAACAACCTTTCCTGACGTGAGTTTAACATTTTCTATCCCTACAAAAAAAGTGTACAACGCCGCTAAAGAAGTTTTCACTTCAAAAAACATGTTAAAAAAATTGCAGTCGGAGAACCGTTTTGCAGATCACTTTTTATTTAATCTGAGAGTTCTGGCAACTGCAATGGCTTTTCCAACTTATTTTTTTGACACGGTTGTCATGCCACGTTCTCTTTTTAGCTGTGATATATCTTCAAAAACAGGTGAATCTTTTTGTTCAGAGCCGGCAACGCATGGGTACTACTCTAGGTGCTGCAAGTGTTCATGGGCAGCAGTTACCACTTACTCTCAGGTAGACTGTCAGCTTGATTGCCTACATCATCTTCATCACCAGCATATTAATGTCCCCACTGCTGGGGCACAGGCCTTCCTTATGGATGGAATAGGGAGATTGGGCCATGACTACGCGGGTCCAGTGCGGATTGGTGGGTGCTAACGACTGCAGATGCAGCCGGGACCAAGAGCTTAACGTGCCTTCCGACGCTCGAAGGAGCTCGAGATAGTAAAGTTTTGGTCACCCATCCAATGACCGACCGATGCGAAGGTTTCTTAACTTCTATGATCGCAGCCGAACGCGTTAACCACTTGCGCCATAGAGTAAAATCTTCATATTTTTACGATACTTCAAAGAAAAAGTCACATAAATCCAAATATTTCTTTCCCGATATTGCTTTGGGCAGCCCACTGATGGGGCGTAGTCATAGCAACAGGGGAAATCACAGTTGTTCATTACACGACGGTGTGAAGCTACATTAATCTCGGGAGAGAACTGAATTCACCTGCTTTATTTGACAATAAATTGCTTATTTTTTAATTATAAAGCATATTCTTCGGATAGTATTTTTTGGTGTGAGTTATGAACTCAAGAAAACTTAATTTAGATTCTAAGCCAAAATTTTGTCAACAATTAATGAAAATAGCCCTTGAAAAGCTATAACGACTGACAACTGAACTTGAACTGCTGTACCAGCTATCTTCACGTCTGGACTTCACCGTCACTTAACATCAGGTGAGGCGGAGTCATTTGTTCCAGAGGTTAAAAGCTGTAAAAAGAGAAACTAAAATTTAAAAAACGACAGATTGCACTCCGGGAGTTCCGGTAGAAGTGAAAACTTGAATATTAACGTTGTGCATTTTTAATATTTTGGAATGGTTAGGGAATAATTTTGCACGAATTGCTTTAATTATCAGTATAAAAGTTCTATCATGTATGTGGTAGAATACAATATTTATTTATTGCACTATCGTACACAAACATGACAATTTATATTACATTAAAAAAGTTTGTCTCTCAGAAAAATCAACTTACATGAATCACGTTAAGCGCACTTAGCGTCGTCTATTGTAAAGAAATCAACTAACATGAATCACATTTAAGCGCACCTAGCGACATCTATTGTAAAAAAAATGCATTTTCTTCGTAATAAAGCTGCCACGTGGACGTCCTAGATAGAGACTTATTATTATAATACGATAAAATAAAATATTACTATGTTTCGTCCAATATATTGAAAGTTAACAACCTTTTCAATTTCATTGTGTGTCATGATGCGATCAGCCACGTGTTTAACGTGACGCGAGTTTAACATTTTTCACCCATACAAAAAAAAGTGTTCAACGCCGCTAAAGTTTTCACTCGAAAACAGGTACGCTTACATAATTAATGTATATAAATATAGTCTCTATTCTGCTTCGCTATAGTAAAAATCGTGTCTCAAAAAATACATAATTTGACGACCTCCATGGCCGAGTGGTTTGTACGCTGAGTTTCAAGGGGGGCAAATGTTTGTGTAATGAGTACTAAAAAATTCAAAATTCAATTTAAAATTTAATATCGTTTATTCAGCGTAGGCTGTTACAAGCACTTGTGAATGTCGAAAAGCTACGCCATCGGTTCGCAAATTTACGGCGGGAGACCTTGTACTGAGAAGACCGACAAGAAACTCAGGGCTGCTTTTTTTCTCCCTGTATTATATACAGAGTCGTCAAATTAAAAATGACTCCAATATGAGATAACCCATGAAGTCACTTCCAATTACAAATGTAAACCACATAAAAATTATGACTATAAAATAAAAAAATATAAAAAAAATGATTTAAAAAAAAGTTTAGGAATTCCGTGTCCTATTGTTTAGGCATAAAAATAAATGTACGATTTAAGTTAAATACAACGATTAATAGTACCCAATGTAGCAAGAGCAGACACAGAGCAGCACCCGTTTACGAGCATGACGCATGAACCAGCCATCGCTTCGCTCAACTATATTTTAGGGAACGCAACGACCCGCCTCACACGACACCATGCTCGTACTAGCATTTGTACTCCAGTCATGGATGTTTAATATGTATTTCTATATAAATTTACATATATATGTACAGTATATGTATTCTATCCATTACCCTAGTATCGATAACACAAGCCTCATAGTGCCTACTTTGGGTCTAAGCTAATTGGTGCGTGTTAGAAAAAATTTTTTTGAAGTTCATATCAATGTACATTGTTAGGTGGTAGGATCGCAGGCAAGAGATGTCGCGTGCGAACATCGCTCTCGTGGGAAATCATAGTCCAGCTCATTCATTATTCAGAAGATTCGCGGCGCGGTCCCCTCAGCGGCGGTAGCACCTCGCCTCAGCTTATTATGAGCCAACTTCAATTATTGTCTAACTTCATTCATCTTTCTAACTCAGCATTTCCTTGTGGTTACGACGGGCGGATACGAATGACATTGCTATATTCTTTTTCAGTTTTAAGTATGAAATGAAATGAAAAGTCATTTATTCAGTCTAGGTTGTTACAAGCACTTGTGAAGGACAAGAAGCTACGCCATCGGTTCGCAAAACAACGGCGGGAGACCTTGTACTGAGAAGAACCGGCAAGAAACTCAGCAAGGGCTGTTTTTCTCTCCCTGTATTGTTATACAGAGTCGTCAAGTTGAAAAATGACTTCAGAGCTACATCTGAAGTCACAGTATCTTATTAGCTTACCAATTATTATCGTATTAGTTTCAGTTTATCAGCACTTGAGGAGCTGGATGCCGCAAGTGGTTAGCGCGTTCGGCTGCAATCGTTGAAGTTAAGCAATTCTCGCAGTGGTCGGTTATTGGATGGGTGATCAAAAATTTACTCGAGCTCCTCCGTGGTTAAGTTGTAAAAGTAAGGCACGTTAAGTCGTTGGTCCTGCATCTACAGTCATTAGCACCCACCAATCCGCACTGGGTCCGCGTGGTGGGTTACGGCCCAATCTAACTATTCCATCAATAGGCGTCAGTCCCATTAGGGACATTAATAGGCTGATTATGATTGTAAGTACTTATGCTCGTTGAAAAAGCAGAGAAAGTAAGAATAGTGTTGGAAAAATTAGATGTACTGTTGATCTTGAGCAGATTGAATTTTTTTTTAATAAAATGATTTTGAAGTGAAAACTTCTTTTATGGGTAAAAAATGTTGAACTCGCGTCAGGTTGAACACGTGGGCTGATCGCATCATGACACACAATAAATTTGGAAAGGTTGTTGACTTTCAATATATTGAACGAAACATAGTAATATTTTATTTTATCGTATTATAATAATAAGTCTCTATCTAGGACGTCCACGTGGCAGCTTTATTGCGAAGAAAATCCTTTTTTTTACAATAGATGTCGCTAGGTGCCCTTAAATGTGATTCATGTTAGTTGATTTCTTTACAATAGACGACGCTAAGTGCGCTTAACGTGATTCATGTAAGTTGATTTTTCTGAGAGATAAACTTTTTTAATGTAATATAAATTGACATATTTGTGTACGATAGCGCAATAAATAAATATTGTATTCTACCATATATATGATAGTACTTTTATACTGATAATTAAAGCAATTCGTGTAAAATTATTCCATAACCATTACAAAATATCAAAAATGCACAACGTTAATATTCAAGTTTTCACTTCTACCGGCACTCCCGGAGTGCAACCCGTCGTTTTTTCTCCTTATATATTGTAGGAGTTCAATGTATAAATAAATAAGCAAGATTGGATCTAATTCATGATTTTCACTTCTCGACATCACACATATTGCATCGGGTCTGGTGAGAAGATTTGCTAAGCCTTGTCCAAATAAAAATAATATAATAATGAAAGAATTAAAAAATTGTGTGTGTCAGCTCCGACGCACGACTGGAGTTTACTCCTTAAGTTCGATAGTCTAACCAGACACAAAAAGAGTTTATTTAACTTAAAAAAGATTGATACTGTATGAAAGGGTGAATTAACAAATTAATGAAAATAATATACATATATAAATATATATTTATTCATTTCATATACATTTATTATAAGTAATCGACGAAATATTTTACATTAAACTTTTTACAATAGTCAATTTCAGATGTGCATAAATATATTATTTTAAGTTATTGTACATCTTATTGTTTTTATTTGTTTTGTTACCTTAAGTCATGGTGGGCGATAACAGAGTCATGTTATCAAGTCAAATATTTGTAAGGACAAATCTCAGTTTGTCCTTGGTGGGCGATTATCTATACGCCATTTGTGCATTTAAAATTTTAGTTCATATGTATCAAAATAGATGGCGCTGTAGTTCGTTGCATCACGCTTGTAAATATGTTTGGAGCTACATATAGGCAAAACGTCACCTAACCAATAAAGAAAACTATGGTCTAACAAAATACACTGTAGTTTCAATTTAATTCTTTTGCACCTTAGCTCTCGGATTTAAGTCATTTTGGCTCGAACAGGATGCGCACCAAAAACGTAACGAGGTCATTCATTGATAGATTTTACTCCTCAAATTTTTCTCATACCGGGCCCCTTATATATGCAAATCGATTCTTAAGGAGTAAACTCCAAAAAAACAACAAAAACTTAAAAAAAATGGGTGCGTGTACTTATGTAGGCGCGTGAGAAGTTATCCTTCTTTGGCATCGTTTAAAATTAGTTTTTAATTGCATGCAAATAATTAATTACAATAAATTAATAAAAAGTCTGGAAAAGGACGAAGTCAATAAAGTTCAGTTTTAATTTGAAAAAATAAATAAATAATCAAAATATTCAATTAAAATCGCTACTGAATATAATTTATTAGAACATATGTGATTTGCACTTGTATGAAACTCAAACACGTATTCCGAATATACAAACTAGAAACATGTGGATAAATATTATAAATATGAATACCTATAACTGTTACTTTATTACAAAAAATAAAGATGTGGTTTTTGGTTCTACTACACCAATGGTCAAGAGATGGCGCTGTAGTCTCCTGAATCGCGCTTTGGTTCCGTTGTTCCAGATTAATAAATACTTATTGTTACTTTATTACAAAAAATAAAGATGTGGTTTTTGGTTCTACTACACCAATGGTCAAGAGATGGCGCTGTAGTCTCCTGAATCGCGCTTTGGTTCCGTTGTTCCAGATTAATAAATACTTTTGATAGGCCTTCACAATGCAGTCGTTAGCACCGACAAAATAGAGATTATATTTCTATTTTGTTGGTAGATTTTCTTAATGTGCGGTAAACACAAAAGTAACGCATGAAGTTGGTCGCTTTAGCGATGCTGTTAAAATTTTGTGTTACAGTGATGCGCGCGCATCTTAAAATTTCACTCTCATATTTTTTTCATAACGCGCCTAAAGAAGTATAACTTCAAAAAAGAATAATAATAAAATCATAACAAAAAAGGGCTTAAGAAGCCACAGAAATTTTCTATTACACGTACACACTTAACACGTCATACAAGCCGAGCGATCTGCCTCGTCCGCAATTTGACGGCGCTTTTTACTCTCGAAACAATGGGCCCGCGCCGCTCGCAGGGCCATTAACTCCACTCGCGTGGAGGGCCCTCGACGGCCCTTTCCCCACTTGGGGACAAAAGATAAACTTATTTGATGAATCTGTCGATAGAGCTTAACGCGTTAGCTTTGAGTGGGCGAGGTGCTTTACGACTCGCTAACTGCTTATAGGAGAATAGTGAAGAGATTATACCCCCAGAGACCTTTTAAAATGATCACTTGTCTGTCGTTTTAGCTTTTTAAGGGCTACCTTTATCGATAGAGATTAAAGTGAGCTTCATAGGAGTTAACAGTTTTAGAAATAGTGTGTGATTGAAAGGACATGGCTAAGAAACTGCCCTTAACGTGTATAATTATTTTGCACTAGCCCATAATTTTATAATATTTTTTTTATTAATTATTACGTGTTTATAATTCTCATATAACTTTCGTGAAATAATCAAATATTTAAAAGTATAAAACTTGACTTCATGTCTGTTTCAAAAGGAAAATGTTCCGTTTCACTAAAATAAATGAACGATAAATGTTCTCTAAAAATATTTCTGTCAGTATATCGAAATAAACAATATTAATTCAAAACTCCCAAAAACTATGACATATTTGGCCCTTATTTTTATTATAACAAATCACTGAAGGCCTAAAATAATAGATTTAATTTTTCTGATCAGGCTTCAGAGAAGGCTGTTTGATAATTAATCCTTTGATTTTTGCAAATGAACAAAATAAAACTTCACAGATTTCATGTCAGGCCAATAACAACAAATTATTTGTATTTATTTTTACTCTTAAAAATGCTGTTTGTGGTGTTAATCAGATAAATGTTAAGAAATATTCTAAGAAAATGCGAAATTATGACTCTGTAAATAATTGGCAACATCTTTTATCAAATGTAGCAAGGTAATGACAGCGTAGGAGATCTCATAATTTTCAAGATTGTGACTTTATCAAAAGTTCCTGAGCCCTTTTTCATAGAAATTATAAATATTCAGCCATTCTGCATTATATATTACTAAGTACAATATTTATACATTTTCTAGGGCAGTCGCTCATGCAAAATTTTACCATGTCCTTTAGAATAATGAAATCGTAGCCGCGTTTATTTCAAAGCCAAGTGCAAGTCGGATAGCCCACGCAGGGTTCCGTACCACTATCTGTACAACATTAGACACTTTATTATAATTTCGAGCCAATCGGTCACCCATCCAATGACCGTACACTGCGAAAGTTGCTTAACTTCAAGGATCGCAGCCGAACGCGCTAACCACCTGCGCCATCAAACTCCTCAACAACAACACGATGGACGAGATCATAAATGATTTGTGTAAAACTGTATGTTTCCCAAATGAAAATAAATAAATAAATATTGAAAGTCAATTTTAAGAGCAAAGGCGCATAAGTTAATAAATGCTGCATACACAAAACAAAAATCGAACTCATATGGTGAGTTAAATATGCAAGTCGCGCTAGAAATAGGGTATTTGACAGTATTAAAAATAAAGTGCCAATCGTTAGCATCTGTGTTTAGAATGAATATTGGCAGGGGATTTTACTATTTTTACAAAAAATGATTCTAAATTTTACTAAAAACCCACGAAAAAGGTAATAGTTTTCTTATCTATAGTCACGTGGCCCAAAATGCTTGGGATAGGCGGAGCCTATAATGATGTCACACGCAAGTAAACTTCCGGTTAAAGTGACATTACATTGTATCGTTTGACGTTTTAATAACAGTCGTGTGACGTCACACACTAGTAAGACGCCATATTGTCCAGAGAAACGTTTTCGCGGCAACTTGAAAATGGTGTTTTTGATTTGGTTATTTTTACTAAAATACACAACAGAATGATGAATATCCACTTTTGAGGGACTCCATAAAGATTAGTCAATAAAGTGAGATCGTTTTTTGAATCTTGTCAAATACTCTATTCGACTTTGCAAAATACCAACGGTGCAACGCACAGAGCTTTGTTCCACATAAGTGGTGTTATCAACCCAGTTCACTATGTGGCTCAGGTTTCTTGTTACTATTCGTGCGATTGTGGACCTAGGGGCAGGTTCGAGAGCTATTGAGGCCCAACTTGAGCGGTAAAACATCTGATACAGCGACAATCGCCACAAGACGTTACCAGTGTATAGTTCTTGTAGTGAATAGTAGCTTTAGGAAAACTTGATATGTTTCAGTTTCAGATGCTATTTGATTTAATATCACCGTGTCTACAAACGGTTTCTGTTTAATGGAATCGAATGAAGCTAATTTTTTTTGATGTGAAACATCTTTTGGCGCACGTAAAACCGATTTCTGGAGTGGCGACGTGTCAACCGTAATGCAATATGTATAATGCGATTCAACTAAGAATAGGACCGACTGGGCGCCATATTTTGACGTCACAGCTGTCAATTCAAACCAAATAGGTAGAGTGAGCAAAATAATGTTGCTATTTAATAAAACTTATTTACTAAGATTAAGTGAGACAAAACATCAGATTTTTTTAGTAAAATTAATTTACTAAGGTTCAGCAAGATCACAACCGATTTTCAATAGTGTTTCTTTATTAAGACTGTGTAAAAAAAACATAAAACAGAATGTAGCTCTTCAATTTTGCTCATCTCTGCATTACTGCCGGAGAAGTTATGAATAATCATGCAGGTCACATACGAACATGCATCCTTTAAGTAAACGAAAGTTTTAAATTGAGTTTTTGAACGCAACATAAAGTGACATTTGGTTGACGATTTAGGTTATCAACCATTCATAGCCAAAGCTCAATAAATGAAAAAAAAAACAACTAATTATTAATTATCAACATTTGTTATTGTCTGTATATAAATATTTAGTTTTTATTCTAGAATCAGCTGAGTGCTAAAAAAGTGTTCCGAGTTTTTTTTTGCAAACCGTACATTTGACAGATTGAGGTCATTGGCTTTCCTTTTCTTATTTGAATTGCATTATACCAGTGCTCAACTACCCGCCGATCAGTACTAGAGGTGGGTATTATAGCTTTTTGTCTGAATCAAATCGAAACTATATATCGATATTCGATATCGGATTCTGAAACTATATATTTTGATATCGGTGATATCGCTGCCGACCATATCAATCATATACCTATCATTACAGGATAACAATGGAATGGAAAACTATATTTTCCTGGTACTGATATATAACCATTATGCGAGTTTTAGATACATCAACATCAGGTAGGACTAGGAGTTAGATAATGCAGTATTTATAATTGTATTTAAGGGAATAATTAAGTTGATTTCTGTTTTTTTACAGGAACATTTGTTAAAAATATAGATAATAAACTATACATAAAAAAACCGGAAGATAAATAATACACCAACAATACAAAATAATACGCTAATGCAATTGAACGTGTTTGGACGTTCGAATCTACGAAATGATAAAAATTCATTTCTTTTGCTAGGGTTCAAGGATAGAGGTCAACGAGAGTAGAAATTAAATCGTGTCAAAACTCACCATTATTCCCTAAGAAATAAGGTTAACAAAAGTGTATTAACTATTTAATTACGATGAAAATAAAGTGAAAAATTGCAGTATGCGTTGCATCGTAACTATTGCTGTTTCACTATCCTCTCATCATACGCTCTCCCTCTACTCCCACTTGGCGTTGGTCGCGCTCATATTCCATTGTGATACAGTTCAATATACTTTAAACAGTCTATATACGATACAGTACCGTCAACGCGTATCGCATTCCCAATGCAATATAATGTTTTGCCAAAATATATAGTTTCAGAACGCATTGATATCGAATTTGACGATATTGATGCAATATACGTTTTAATATCTATATACGATTTGTATCGCCCACTCCTAATCAGTACGGCGCCAGCGCCCTTCGAGGCAGAACCTATGTCATTTTTTACCGTACGTATCCCGAGCAATTCTACGAGTGTATTTATCATAAACCGACTAGTGTTTCCCATCTCCCAGGCGTCTCATAGCTGCTCACTTTTTTATATTCTTTATTACATTCAAAATGTTTGAGACTCTTATTCATAATATACTAGCGGCCCGCCCTCGCTTCGCTTCGGTGTAGAGCTGAAGTGTAGACTACAGTTTTTGTTCTCGGGTTTGTATTATACACAATGACATTCGTCTATGATTCTTCTTATACCTGCATGCAAAGTCTCAGCCCGATCGGTTTAAAATTGACAAAGTTTCATACTAACTTTCATTCCCTATTTTATCCCCTTTGGGGTAGAATTGATCAAAATCCTTTCTTAGCGTATGCCTACGTCATAACATCTACCTGCATGCCAAATTTCAGCCCGATCCGTCCAGTGGTTTGGGCTGTGCGTTTATAGATCACTTTGTCAGTCAGTCACCTGTAAGTTTTATATATGTAGATACCTATTCACTCGCAGCACCAAGGGCATACTCATGCCTTCCAGCTCTGAAGGAATTTTAGGATCTTTATGAACAATTTAACCAAGTTCCGAAATATATTTTGTGGAATTACAACAAGCTATAATTATAACAAATGCTGCAAAATAACGCATTGTAAACAGCGTTAAATTAAACTGAGCTAATTATTAATATTTGCAGAGCGAGCATTGAATGAGATTAAAGCCACAAATAAAATGAAAACGAAGCGATAACACGAACGCCAGCCACCGCTGACAGCGCGAGTTACAGAGTGGCATACTTGACGGGATATCGGAATACTGCAATATTTGTAACAGCATTATTCAAAAGGCAACTTTCATAGCGGATTATTATCATAAAATAATTTAACCCTAATGTTAACAATTTATTACTTAATGAAGGAAAAACGAAATGTATGAAATTTGTATTACCTAATGTAAAACAGGTAAAAACCAGTGTGAATGTAAAGGATAGGAATGTGGGCCTTGTAGACACCACAGTATTCTTAGGGATAACTTTAGATTCTAAGCTTCAATGGGGCCCACATATTGATAAATTGTCAAATAGACTTAGCTCTGCAGCATATGCCGTAATGAAGATACGCCAGTTAACGGATGTAGATACGGCCAGATTAGTGTACTTTAGTTATTTCCATAGTGTAATGTCGTACGGAATTTTATTGTGGGGAAATGCCGCCGACATTCAAACTATTTTTGTGTTGCAGAAGAGAGCTAAAAAATATGTCCATAACGAGTGGTAGGGAAAAAAAATTTTTGGATATTCAAAAGAGTTGTACTATACATCCAATTTGAATAAAGGTATATTGATTTCTGATTTCTTTCTCCTAATTTTAAGAAGATTGATATCCTTCTTCGTAAATGTGAGTTGTATGGCATGAGAGGTAAGGTAAATGAATGGTTGTTTTCATATTTAACTAATAGAACACAATATGTAGAAATAACATATATAGACGACAAAATGGAAATAAAGCAATATCAATCAACGTCAAAATCAAAAACCCTAGGCTTGCCACAGGGCAGCATACTGGGTCCACTGTTATTCTTATTGTTTATTAATGATCTCCCAGATGTCATAGATCATCACTGCACACTCTTTGCTGACGATGTATCTGTCGTCATACCGTGTAGTGACAAGAAACATTATAATGATGCAATAAATGAAGCAGTATCTAAAATAATAACCTGGCTAAAACAAAATAAATTAAAAGTGAATTTAAAGAAGACGACATTTATTCAATTTATTAATAAAAACGGTAAAAAAAATGATTTGAAATTGACATTCAATAATGAACTAATTAATGAATCTTTACAAACAAATTTTTTGGGCTTGATAATTGACGACAAATGTTCTTGGAAAGATCATATAGACAGGCTCTGCAATAGGATAAATCCATTTGTTTATGCGTTGTGGAGGTTAACTAAGATTAGTAGCAAAAATACTGCTATTCAGGCTTATCATGGTTACGTAAGCAGCTTATTGAGGTACCAAATTCTTCTCTGGGGTAACTCATGTCACTTAAATCAAGCATTTGTCGCTCAAAAGCAATGTATTCGTGCTATTTGTAACATTGATTGCCGTACATCCTGTAGACCATTCTTTAAACAGTTTAAGCTGCTGACGCTACCTTGCATGTACATTTTTGAGGTTTGCGTGTTTGCCAAAACTAACCCCGAGTTATTCAAAAAGAAGAAAGACTTATTTAGTTTTAACACTAGATACCCTAATGCCCTAGTTCTTCCTCAAAAAACTACGGCTCTGTACCATAGAAATGCGTATTGTATGACTATATGTATTTATAATAGTTTGCCGGATGATCTCAAGATTTTGCCTTTAAATACGTTCAAGAGGAAACTTAAAACTTGGTTGATTGGGAACTGTTTTTATTCTGTTGAGGAGTTTATGGACTTATGTAAAAGACGACAGTAATCTACTATTTTTTTTCTTTACCCCTGGGTTTGGACCGCTTAGATAGTGCACTTTTATTTTTAGATATTTTATAAAATTTGTATGCCAGATTCTGGTGAATTGTGCGTGTCCCAACAAATAATGTAACACCTTTTGTACCACTTTTCTTGCAACTAAATAAATTATTATTATTATTATTATATTATTATTATAACACCGAAATCTTTTCTCAGTTAAAATTAGAGTATCAAAAAGAGTGGAGAGAATATTTTAATGAACATTCAAAAATAAAAGGTATTTGGTACAAAACAATACAAAATGAGCCTCCTCGAATACCGTGGTTTTTTATATACTAAACTAGCGGCCCGCCCTCGCTTCGCTTCGGTGTAGAGCTTAAGTATAGACTACAGTTATTGTTCTCAGGCTTGTATTATACACAATAACATTCATCTATGATTCTTCTTATACCTGCATGTTTTTCGGGGTAAAAGTAGCCTATGTGTGAATCTAGGGTGTCAGCTAACTCCATACCAAATTTTATTAAAATCACTCCAGCCGTTTAGACGTGAAGAAGTAACAAACATACACACTCACATACTCACAAACTTTCGCCTTTATAATATTAGTGTGATTATGTCGGTGAAAAGTAAAACTTATATTAAGAATTAGGTCCGGTCACATACCATCAAGGAAGTTTGCATATATGATGAAAAAAGTAAATACACCTAATGAGGGCTATCGCGTATGAATCCGCCGCTAGAGGCGCTAGTGTAGCGTGAGGTCTCCGAAATGTCAAATGTTATTGCTTGTTGGTTGACTACGCGGGTTTATTTCTAATTAAAATAATGTTGTGAATAATTGGTAACAATATGGCTTAATTATGGCAAATATGAGTTATGTGGCAATGAATGTCAGTTATTAAAAATTTGAGCTTAGAAAAATGATTATGTTCCCATTTTTTCCGAATAAAACGGAACTGCGCGTCACTGTGGCATGGCCTATTATGTTTAGGATATGGTTCTTTTGTGTTCAAATACGATCTAAATGTAACCTTTGATTTCATGTGCGTATTAATAAACTTTAAAAGTTACAATTTAGGACCTCACTCAACAGTGGCGCCATCCGGTGAGGCAGAAAACGGTAGCCCTCATTGTGAAATATGACAACAAATTGAGACGTGCAGAAAAAAACAAGTTTATATCAAAATTTCAAATAAATAAGTTGGATATGGGGATTGTTCAAAGTGTTCTGAGCAACCCCGAATCAGAAGCCGCATTGTACTTGTGTAGTTTAGTGGAATCATTATCATCATCATCAGCCTATTAATGTCCCCACTGCTGGGGCACAGGCCTTCCCTATGGATGGAATAGGGAGGTTGGGCCATGACCCACAACGCGGGCCCAGTGCGGATTGGTGGGCGCTAACGACTGCAGATGCAGCCGGGACCAACGGCTTAACGTGCCTTCCGAAGCACGGAGGAGCTCGAGATAGTAATTTTTGGTCACCCATCCAATGACCGACCACTGCGAAAGTTGCTTAAGTTCATCGATCGCAGCCAAACGCGCTTACCACTTGCGCCATCGAGCTCCTCATCCCCGAATCAGAAGCCGCATTGTACTTGTGTACTTGATTTTACAATTCTTAATTAATTAGTTCAGTACTCGTTAGTATTAGTTCGATGGAGCTGTCATGTCATCGGACAAAAGCTCATAAACAATAAAAGATAAAAAAAAAAACTTTCGCAGTGGTCGGTCATTGGATGGGTGACCAAAAATCTTCTATCTCGAGTTCCTGCGTTCTTCGAAAGGCACGTTAAGCTGTTGGTCCCGGCTGCATCTACAGTCGTTAGCACCCGCCAATCCGCACTGGGCCCGCATGGTGGGTCATGGCCCAATCTCTCTTTTCCATCCATAGGGAAGGCCTGTGCCCCAGCAGTAAGGACAATAATAGGCTGATGATGATGATGATTTAACCCTAGAATAAATATTTCAAACTCTGTTTCATATAAAAACATAGGATTTCGCTGTGTGTTTTAAACAACAAGTGAGCGCTGAATTGACTTGATAGTGATAGTTTAAGCGAAAGATTTGATGGTTCGGGGTAGTCAATAATTCAAAAACTTCAATATCTTTTTTTTAAGCATTTAACTGCTAGATGTTTAAATCTAAAGAAAAGTTTACTAGAAAAAAAAATTTTAGCTGCCTTGCAGCTTAAGGTTAGGAAAATTTCGACGCGGCCATCAGGGCCATGGTACCATAATTGGTCAGTGCATTCGCCCGGATTGCGAAGGGTGCGGGTTCGAGTCCCGTCCGCTGCCTGCTCCGCGTGTTTTGTTTTTCTAGTAAACTTTTCTTTAGATTTAAACTTCAATATCGTTTATTCAGTCTAGGCTGTACATACTTGACTTGTGAATGCCGAAAAGCTACGCCATCAGTTGGCAAATCTACGGCGGGAGACCTTGTACTGAGAAGAACCGGCAAGAAACTCAGCAAGGGCTGTTTTTTTCTTCCTCTATTATACAGAGTCGTCAAATTGAAATTGACTTCCATATGAGATAACTCATGAAGTCACTTTCCATTACAAATGTCGATTACATAAATATAAAAATTATGGCTACCTTTACAATAAAAAAAATATAAAAAAACTGATTTAACAAACTTTAGGAACTACAATTAAAGTTAAATACAACGATTAATAGTACCTAATCCAGCAAGATCAGACTCATCTCCGCTGGCAACACCCGTTCACGAGCATGACGCATGAAGCAGCATTGCTTCGCTCAACCATTTTTAGCACATAAGATATTTTTAAGAGAACATGACTACGCATAACCACATAATGGATACTAGGTTGTATTTTTTTTATTTATTCAAAATACATTACAACAGGTATATATACCTAATTCAATAGTGTAGTCGTCCTTTCAAACTAACAATAAATTCTTATAAAATTACATTAATCTAATTATTAACAATATTTTTCAAAGTTGTAAACTTTATAAAAATATCAATTAATATGTCAATAAAAATAAATAAAAGAAAAAACAATGTCAATGTAAGCAAATGTCAATTAAAAATCTATAAAAATAATTTAGGGTGCATTATCAATTCGATTACAAATATTGTCAATTTTGTCATTAAAATCTGAAATTCAGAATACATTTCTCAAAATAAATAAAAATATATTCGACTAAAAAGTCAATAATTTTATTTAAAGTTACTTAAATATATAAGTACCAGTGTAAATTATTATGACAGACCATAAACATAACTGGTAGGACACATGCATGTGATTACCTATACACTATTAAGTCTTTACCAGAGAAATAATAAATAATTAATTATTATCACTACCGTAAAATAGTAATTTAGAGAATAGTAATTTCATCTCCGCTGGCAGCATCCGTTCACGAGCATGACGCATGAACCAGCCATCGCTTCGCTGAACCATATTTTAGGGAACACAATGACCCGCCTCACACGACACCGCCGAAGAGATTTTTAAGAGAGCATGACTACCCATTACCACTCAAACTAAACTGCAAAATATTCACGTCGGACATAAAACTATTATAGTTATGTTTTTATTTAATTTTAAGCATATAACTGCTAGATGTTTAAATCTAAAGAAAAGTTTACTAGAAAAAAAATCCACGCGGACCAGGCAGCGGAGGGGACTCGAACCAGCACCCTTCGCAATCCGGGCGAATGCACTTAAAAATAAATAAAAACATAACTATAATTGCTATTTCTTCTTTCAAATGTTTAATACTTGAAAAAGTATTCATTTGACATTGTGGATTACCTACAATGCGAAGAGATATCGCTGCCTTGCAGCTTAAGGCCAGGAAAATTTCGACGCGGCCAATAGGGCCGTGGTAGCATAATGGTCAGAGCATTCGCCCGGATTGCGAAGGGTGCGAGTTCGAGTCCCGTCCGCTGCCTAGTCCGCGTGGATTTTTTTCTAGTAAACTTTTCTTCAGAAATAAAACTATTATGTTTCTTGAACAGGTTGAACAGGACAAGTAAATCGCGAGGGAGCAATTTTCAGTATCAAACTTCATATAGGTTACTAATTTATTTTAACCGAATTTACCAAAATCTATGTTTTTAAAGAATGCCCGCAATGTGCGTACTAAAGACAAGATGATTTCTAATGATTAATGTACTCGTACCAAGATAAAATGTTTTTACTTTCTTCTATATATGTGTTTGATAAGGAATCCGTTAAAGGTTTTTCATGATTTAATAAAGCTTTGATACACATCTATAAAATAAAAGCCTTTTGGTTAACACTCGATGCTGGAATCTACTTAAGGTATTCGCAAACGCCTGTGGATTTTATTAAGAAGTTAACGGTGTAGTGAACAACAAATCATCCACGGGTCTGGACAGCAGACACAACGTATTCCACGTCCCGTAAGGTGTAATTTATTTCGTAGCTGTTTCTAATAACTTATTAAGTGTTTATTTTTAACTAGTGGCCCGCCCTCGCTTCGCTTCGGTGTAGAGCTGTAGTGTAAATTATAGTTTTTGTTCTCAGGCTTGTGCTATAAAGAATGACTTTATTTATATAATTACACGTGTTATTGTGAGTCAACCATAAAAGATAGACATATGCAGTTGCGGGATATTTTTTTAGACAATTTTATGTAGAATATTTCCGTCATACATGATTTCTATGTAACTGTAACCATTAAGGCTGCACCTGCGACGGAAGCTTAAAAAATGGAGTAACTTCTCCCGTTTTCCCAACATTTCCCTTCACTACTCTGCTGCTATTGATTGTAGCGTGATGAAAAGTATACTATAACCTGGCCAGGAGTATGAAGAATAATTGTACCAAGTTTCGTATCCGTTGAGTAGTTTTTGTTTCTATAAGGAACATACACACAGACAGACAGACAGATAAAAATTTTACTGATTGCATTTTTGGCATCCGTATCGATCACTAATCACCCCCTGATAGTTATTTTAAAAATATATTTCATGTACAGAATTGACATCTCTACAGATTTATTATAAGTATAGATAATAAGAACCCTTAAGCGTAATTCCTAACGATGAAACAACGAATAAATAAAACCGACTAGATCACAACATCTGTACGCAAGTGGTCTGTCTTTAAATGAATTGTTCCGCCGCCGTTGACCGGAGACCGTTCGACTCTAGCCGCTCGGGCTCCCTGATTCCATTAACGAACCTTTTCGCGCCTCACAAAGAGGGATATTGCGGGCGGTCCAATCTCGGAGGTTTACTGCGGCCCTCCAGCTCCTCCATAAAGAATCGTATTTGCATTCCAGCCGTTGAGAAGATTGATCCCGACTTACGCCTTTGAAAATGTCAATACGCCAGGTCAAGAGACCGCGCTACGTGCCACCGTAAACCCTATTCGTTGTCCGCGAGAGCATCTTTTGATTTGGCGCAAAGCAATTGATTTTCTAGTAATGTTGAGCAGGAACTGAATCGAGTAATCGCGTTAGGAGTGGACCACATTCGTCGGGAGTACTCGTCGACGTATACAGGAGTGCTCTCGAATGAGAAACATCTTAAAGAGGCGGGTCTGAGTGAACTAGTGTTACGTCGGCAATATTGTTTTCCTGACATTGGCGTACCGATGAAATTTCACTCACCTCGCCTTTTGCGAACGGTGCGAAATAATCGTCTATCTACGGTAAATTCGACAAACACCTTTTGCTCCGTTTGAACGGAACAAAACCTTACGTTCACAGTCGTGTTGGCGTTTCGCAGGCTGTTCGCCTAAACCAAACAGCCTTTTGCCAGGCGGTGCGCAATGATTGCAAATGTCGCCAGAATTCTAACATTCCGAGAGAAAGGAGATACATAAGTAGATTTCGAATTTTTTTTGCTCCCGAAAGACGACGATTTGAAATTCGCGTCACAACTGCGTCCCTTCAGCCGGCGGATTGAATATAAACACTCAGGTCACGTTCTGTGTCCCGACAAAGCGGGAAGGTGCCGTTTATTCATTTCTTTACTGGACGCTATCAGATAAATAAATAATGTTGGCGACGCTTTTTCCGTTTATTTCGATATATCGCATTGGTGAGTTTCTGCACATGTGCTATTAATGGAATCTATAACTGTTTTAGCTATACTGAAGGACTTGGTAAGAATTCTATAATTTGTTTCGCCAATAGTACGTCCACGGAAACTTTCGTCAGAAAGTCAATAAAGACTTAACACCGGTAGCTAGAATTACTAATTTGATAATAAACTCTTTAAAATGTTGTTGGAAGGTACGCTATTTCACTTATGATAAATTGAATTTCCCCCAACTCTTAATTGATAAAACAGTTTCATTTGAATTAGGTACAAGAAATATAATAAACTTATTTTACATAGAATATTATTTGGACCGTAACACAGACTAAATAATATTATAATTCAGTATACCCGTTTTTCTTGATGGTGGATATATTTTTTGTTTGTTTAATCTGTCATTGTAGTTTATTTGTATTTATGTGAATGCTGTATTCACCTATTAAAAAGCATATCTTTAAGTATAGTAATTATATATTTTTTTCAAATTGTAATGTAAAATTATATGTTGTTGGTGAATCTTTAATGTTGAATCAATAAAAAAATATTACTAGAATAATAAATATATTACTAGAAAAAAAAAACATATTTTTTCAGATTATTTATATATATGTTACCGGCCAAACCCGATTTCAGGACAAACTAGTTTTGCCTAGGCTAAACTAGTTCTTCCTATACGCGATAGAATTAACCAGTATAGCCTAGGCAAAACTAGTTTGTCCTGAAATCGGGTTTGGCCGGTTACATATATATTATAATTGATACATCGAGCAGTAACATGTTAAAAAAATAAAAATTATAATTATTTTAGCTAGTTTATTATATATATTTTTACGATGTCTAGCAATAAATACCGGCTAAGTTCGTGTCGTGCGATGCAAAGTGTAAAGTTCCGTAGTTACTTGTCGTGGTCCAGTTTTTTTTTCCTCTCAGGCCCCGCCTGGAGCAGGTGTGAAATCCTCATGGATGGATACCCTACAGCCGACTGCAAGGTTATGTCAGACTCCTACTGACTAAAACACTCCCGTAGATCATGCTTATGGCCGAAAGGGCCTTACAAGCTTCATCTGAAGCGATCATCCCCTGATAAGGGGATAGGTTAGTCTTACCCGAAATTTTCAAGTGCTTTAATACTTTTTATAAAAGCGTAACGATAGCGCGATTCAGAAGCTGTTGCCATTTGTACTCGCTGTAGCTTTGTAGAACTGACGATAAGCTTAAATATAGATGATGATGGTTTTAAAATATTGATGAGTTTATTGTGGTTTTTAAATAACGATGTTTTATTGTGGATTTTGTTTTTCAATGCAAGATTTTACGCTACAATAACTTCATCTTTGTTACTATTAATGTTTTCTTCTAAGGAATTTTCAATAACCAAAATAGTTGTTCACTATTATTCTTAGGCTCGTATTACAGAATGACAACTATGTGTTGATCTTTACTTGAGTACAGTTAGAAAGGGATGTCGCTATGTGCTATATATAGCGACATCTCTTTCTAACTATGCTCAGCACAAGATCAATCACTGAGAATCTTTCTATAATACGGGTTTTAATCTAACAAATCCATCTTAACCGTTATAATTTTTCTTAAATATTCACGAAAAGCACTATTATCTTCTTTTTTCCAAGTTTTTCAAGGCAATAGCTAGATTACATTAGCATTTAGCTTTTAGATGGGGAGCAGGACGCCTTACTCAACCAAAAATTTTCACTATAAAGTTAAATTTTTTGCAAATGGATCCGTAAATCGAAAAAACTCTAACGAGTACAAACCCCTAAAATTTTAAAGGACCTGTTCAACGATATCGCACTCAATGGGGTAGACTATGAAAAAAAGTCATCCCCAGATTACATGTACGGGAGTTATCCTAAAAAAAAATATTCTGTCATGTTGTGGGCGTGATTAATAAACATATTTACACAAAATTACAAGTCTCTAGTGCTAATACAGTCTCTAAGCAAAACCGGGAACGGACATACGGACACAACGAAACTATAAGAGTTTCTTGTAAGGACAGGACTACGGAATGCAAAAAAATGTGTTAATATTTATATAACACCTCTGACGACCACGATATGTATGCCGGGTTTCATGGTGTCGCAGATTCGAGAGGTCCTGGGTTCGAATTCCGGTGAGGGTAGTTGTTTTTGTGATGAATACGAGCATTTATACTCCAGTCATGGATGTTTAATATGTATTTCTGTATAACTATACTTATATAATGTACTGTATATGTATTCTATCCGTTACCCTACTATAACATAACACAAGCCTTACAGTGCTTACTTTAGGGCTAGGCTTATTAGTGTGAGTGTTGGAAATATTTATTTATTTATATTTATATAGGTATATATATATATACATAAAAATAACGAAACCTCCTGGGATATTAATACCAATATCAATATGAAAAGATTTGAGGAGCTCTTGTTTGGTAAACAAACAAAATAAACAAGAAAATATTATAGGGAAACGTCATTCTGATGAGCATCGGCAGCTTTGATCCCGCACGAAATAGCTGTGAGAATTGTTTTATGGTAATCGTAGACGACATTTGGCTGTCAATATTTTTTTCGCATTAATCAGATCAGACGAGGTATCTCCGTAGTCATTATCTATAATACATATTCCATACGTAACAAGTTTTGGTACTGTAACGCCCGTAGCGTTACATCTATAATACATATTCCACACGTAACAAGTTTTGGTACTGTAACGCCCGTAGCGTTACATCTATAATAAATATTCCACACGTAACAAGTTTTGGTACTGTAACGCCCGTAGCGTTACATCTATAGTACATATTCCACACGTAACAAGTTTTGGTACTGTAACGCCCGTAGCGTTACATCTATAATACATATTCCACACGTAACAAGTTTTGGTACTGTAACGCCCGTAGCGTTACATCTATAATACATATTCCACACGTAACAAGTTTTGGTACTGTAACGTACGTAGCGTTACATCTATAATACATATTCCACACGTAACAAGTTTTGGTACTGTAACGCCCGTAGCGTTACATCTATAATACATATTCCACACGTAACAAGTTTTGGTACTGTAACGCCCGTAGCGTTACATCTATAATACATATTCCACACGTAACAAGTTTTGGTACTGTAACGTACGTAGCGTTACATCTATAATACATATTCCACACGTAACAAGTTTTGGTACTGTAACGCCCGTAGCGTTACATCTATAATACATATTCCACACGTAACAAGTTTTGGTACTGTAACGCCCGTAGCGTTACATATATAATACATATTCCACACGTAACAAGTTTTGGTACTGTAACGCCCGTAGCGTTACATCTATAGTACATATTTCACACGTAACAAGTTTTGGTACTATAACGCCTGTAGCGTTACATCTATAATACATATTCCACACATAACAAGTTTTGGTACTGTAACGCCCGTAGCGTTACATGTATAATACATATTCCACACGTAACACGTTTTGGTACTGTAACGCCCGTAGCGTTACATCTATAATACACATTCCACACGTAACAAGTTTTGGTACTGTAACGCCCGTAGCGTTACATCTATAATACATATTCCACACGTAACAAGTTTTGGTACTGTAACGTACGTAGCGTTACATCTATAATACATATTCCACACGTAACAAGTTTTGGTACTGTAACGCCCGTAGCGTTACATCTATAATACATATTCCACACGTAACAAGTTTTGGTACTATAACGCCCGTAGCTTTACATCTATAGTACATATTCCACACGTAACAAGTTTTGGTACTGTAACGCCCTGTAGCGTTACGGCCTCCTTGCTTATGTAATCTCTTTGGTTATATAATGCCTACGGCTGGCAGTTATATTAAAAAGTAAATTTCATTATTTTAAAGGTTTGAATATGAGGATCTTTTGTCTCATATCGAAGTTTCCAGATAGAATTCAGGTACAGAAACGTTCGGTGGATAGAACAATTTCAAAAATCTAAAAAAATCAAAATAATTTCCATGTTATTCTCTCACTATAAAATAAAAGAAGTTGAACATCCTAAGAGTTCCTATTGTAATTATTCTGAACTACGTTCCCTACAGTACCTACTATAATGCACTAAATTTTAGCGTTAAAACTTTGAATTAATTACGATCTACGATGTTGTCATAAACCTCAATAATCATATTTTTACTACCTAAACATGAAGATAATATTAAATACCAAAGTAGTCTAGAATTTTCATATTCCACCTGTGAGAAAAAGTGACAAATTATAATGTTCATGACTGCTTCCTATGCTGCTGTATCATTGATCCATTTACAGATTTTCAATCTGTCCCCTCAGCTGGGGCACAGGCCTTTCCTATGGATGGAAAAGGGAGATTGGGCCATGACCCATAACGCGGGCCCACTGCGGATTGGCGGGATCTAACGACTGCATGCAGCCGGGACCAACGGCTTAGCGTGCCTTCTTAAGTACGGAGGAACTCGAGATAGAAGATTTTTGGTCACCCATCCAATGACAGATCACCGCGAAAGTTGCTTAACTTCAACGATCGCAGCCGAGCTCCTCGATTTTCAATATAGAATATAGAATTAATTATTCCCTATAGACAAAGTCATTTAGTAACCAAGCTACGTTATTTAAAGCAATAACATATAATAAACGCAAATTAATGTTGACTGAAATTCGAACAAAGCCATAATACTCGCGCATAATTTAATATCACAGATATATTTTACGAAGGACGCATATTAAATTCGTGTGCAGCCTACCGTGGCCACGCTATGTATATGTGTGTCTATGTATGCAATGGCGATGCCAGTGATATCAGTACACATATTTTTTTTAGTGTCCAATATATTGAAAGTGAACAACCTTTCCAATTTTATTGTGTCATGATGCGATCAGCCCACGTGTTAAACCTGACGCAAGTTTAACATTTTTTACCAATACAAGAAGTTTTCACTTCAAAAATATAATAGTACACATCATATTAATAAAGCGGGATAAATGTACAAAATAGATACGTTGGGTGAAGGACTGGGAAAAATGATAAATTAACAGCTGTGTTGTTTATCGCTCTGAAGTATCGACTATTGCATTATATTAAAGAGTATTGTGACATACTTATATTTTATTATTTACGTGCAGAATTATATAAGAAGGTATGAATAAGTTATACTTCTCATACTGGAAAATTCTTCAAAACAGGAAATAACAGAATTTTCTTTCATCATCATCAGCCTATTAATGTCCCCACTGCTGGGGCACAGGCCTTCCCTATGGATGGAATAGGGAGATTGGGCCATGACCCACCACGCGGGCCCAGTGCGGATTGGTGGGTGCTAACGACTGCAGATGCAGCCGGGACCAACGGCTTAACGTGGCTTCCGAAGCACGGAGGAGCTCGAGATAGTAATTTTTGGTCACCCATCCAATGACCGACCACTGCGAAAGTTGCTTAAGTTCAACGATCGCAGCCGAACGCGCTAACCACTTGCGTCATCGAGCTCTTCTTCATCTCATCCAGAATTTTCTTTAGACAATTTTCAAGAGAATTTTCTTTACTTGTGATGTTAAATTCCCCCCCCACTCACGGCAGAGCACCGGGGGAACAATAAAAGAAAACCAAAAAAATAAGATAATGTTATAAGTATATTTTATCCACTTTAGATACCAAAGCATAGGAATTCAGTAGTTTTAAGTTATTGCTTATATAAATCAACAAGTCTAACTATGTTTATTATTTATATAATAACTATGTTTCACTAATTATAAATATCTAAGCTGAATACAGTAGTTCAAAGTTAATGTGTATATAAACCAACAAGTTGTCATGAAAGGTTATAATTATATGAATATCAGACATTCATAACACTTTACCATGTACTTACAATATAATACTTACTAATATATTTTATCCACAAATACCACATAGACTAGACTGAATAAGCTATTTAGTGGATTTCAGAGGTTCTACGGCTCGTTTGATCGATATTGGTGACAAACTTAGTTAATTCTAGTTCTCAGTGAGATAACCAGTTATATAGATATATGTAAATATATGGAAATGGGTAAGTCGGGGTCCAACCTCGCCTGGTGGTTCCTTTCCACGTTCGCCCGGGGTTAGTAGAGAAATACCTTGATTATGATAGGTTAAGCTGTGTATAATCTGTCTGCTGTTACGGCCGGGTTACATAGAACCGGAGAGCGGCTGGCAAATAAACTCCCGCGTCCCTTCTGGTCCGTGTACAGAAAAAAGTCTCCTTTTTAGTCCTCCAGTATTTCTTGAGGGGAACGTACAAGCCTGAAGTTCACATTGAAAAAATGATCAGATATGGGGAAAATACATAGATTACCACATCTGTAGTGGGTGAGGGAGTGAGGGATATTCACGGTCAATGTTTACACTTTAAAATTTGAATCCATACAGGACTGGGGCCCGTGCCACCCGGTTTGAAGAAAATCAATTCCACGTTCACTAACTTGACAAGAATGATTAGGTATATTTGCTGACAAGAATCACTATATGGTGCATAATGCAGTTCAATTAGTGCTAGGAGAATAAATATGAGGTCAGATGATAGCTTACCGTTCGAAATATGAAACTATCCGTAAGTATTTTGTTTCCTATCACAAGTTACCGCCTTATTATTGCAATCGCCTTGCGAAGGTTCGTGTTCGTCCACCTACGATACAGAATATCAACAGAAAGGTTATTTTCACAGCCCAAACTTGCAAATTATGTAGGAAAAAGAGCCACTCCAATATACCTACGAAACTCAGTTCGGTTAGCGACTCCGCGCTTTTTCCGCCAATATCCCTCGGGATATAAACTTTTCGGATCTATCTCACGACTTCGACGACAATAATATGCCGTTTATTATACTTTGGGCAGAAGAAAAGATGAAAAGTTAACTGTACCACAAACAGATTGTGAAATTTTAAAAGTTGTTTTGACAATTGCTCATAGATGATAGACGGATCGTCCACTCCCAAACATGTGTCTATGATTTGTTTCCCACTTCAACTGAAGGCAAAGGCCACAGTCAAACAGACAGCCGCCGCATTCGAGACGAACCGAAGAATAAACTCAAAACTATATACCTACGCTCGCCGTAAGCTGAGGAAAAGGGAATACCTACCCAAATCAGCGAGGAAATTCAATTTCGAGTAAAATTCAAAATCGATTAAAAACAGCACCCGATAATGAGGACTCAAATCGATCTGGGACAGACTATTCAAAATTCAACAACTGTCAAACTCCATCCATTCATCCACGCGCCCCCACAGAGATTCCCCGCCTGATTACTTTTTTTTTTTTTTTTTTTTTTTTTATAAGTCTCAAGGCGAATATTTTAGTCGAATAGGAAAATCGACTCTTCCCTCAAGGCTACCAACCCAATCAATGAAGTTTGACAGCTACGCTGACGTAAGCGGTTCGCTATCATAGACAAAACAGCTGTCCTACGTGTGTCAGTGTCACGCTCTGTTTAAAAACAAACACTACAGTATCCCCCCACTCACGGCAGAATTCACGTAGGGAATTCGTCGAACGCCCTCGTTCGTATATCCCCATGTCTTATGTACTTTAGTTAAGATATGATTAAGTTATGTTGTATAAAATAATAGAATATTATAAACCGCTAAGTTAAGAAAAAATAAACATACAGAACGATAAATCATTGATAAATCTCTAAGTTGTAACAAAAATAGATAATAATAAATGACAATAGTAACACAAAGTGTATACCACTCAAGGCCGTACCGCAAGCATCTTTGCTCCGAAAATAGATATAATAAAAAAAAAATTTATAATGTTACCAGTTATACCGAGAAAAACATAATGGTAGAAAATTAACCAAAGAGATGTTATTGGTCAAAGGCGATTTGCTCACAAAATTGCATGTTGTGCGTTCGTCCATCGTGTGTCTCATTTACTGTCTCCCGAGAGAAATAAAAAAAAATATCATAAATATTCTATGCTCATCATAGGATATTATGATAAAAGTTGTTGTTAATACGTTTTCATTTGTATTAGCAACTTCAATAAAATGCCTTGGTAGGTAAAAAACTAACAAGCACATTAACAAAACCTTCTCCTGGAAAAGTTAAGAGACAATTAAGTGTTTAAGCATTAATTAGGTGGCAAACAAAGAGATCACACTATCGGGGACGAACACACACATGGGTATCTAAGATGCAGTGTGATACCAAGACCCATTGACGATTTCTACGTCACGCCGGGCAGAAGGCGGAATGGGTATTCGTCGGCCGCCACATCCACGGCGATAAGTCCCTACCTAAATATCTATTCGGGGTCAGCGCTTTTGAAATCTTTTATATGCCATTTGCCTACATACTTCCCGTTTTCGTCTTCGAGCTCGTAAACGAGTGGGGAGAGTTTACGGATTATTTTGCAACGTTCATATTTCGGTGCAAGTTTGACTGAAAAGTATTTATGAGCCGCGCTTTGTTTATACGTCCGTTTCCAAATGTAATCGCCTACGTTAAAGGAAATATCCCTACGACGCCTGTTATAATATTTAACGTTCCTATCGTGGGCTTTTCGCAGTGAGTCCTTGACCTTTTTAAAGATTTCACCTAAATGACCCAGATTAGACGCATGAGTATCCCGGGGTACTATCACTAACTCGTCAAGATCGTTGAAACCGGCATAAATACTACCATCGGTAACAGCCTCCCTACCATGAACTAACATAAACGGAGTATATGACGTGGATTCGTTCACAGAGGTGTTCATAGCGAACTGGATCTTATGAATATTCACGTCCCAAGATCTATGGTCATTTTCAACGAACGAGGCCACCGCAGTGATGACAGTACGGTTATAACGTTCGACAGTGTTAACCTGAGGGCAATACACAGGACCCAAATGGACTTGTGGTATATTATATTTGGCATACAAAGATTGAAGTTCATGGCTTACAAATTGCGATCCGTTATCGGAGATCACGGTTTGAGGTATACCATGAATCAAAAAGACATGATCCTCCAGTCGCTGAGCAATCACCCTACCCGTAGCTCGACGTAAAGGAAATAATAAACAATATTTTGTAAAGCAACACACTACTACCAGCAAATAGTTGTTTTGCTGTCTGGACATCGGCAGTGGGCCAACTAAATCGATGCTGATGCACTGGAATGGCCGACAGCAAACTTTAGGTTCTCCCATGAACCCAGGAGTTGCCAGTGAACTGTGTTTGTATGCGTTGCAAACCGAGCAACTCTTAATAAAATCCACGGTATCCTTATACATACCGGGCCAAAAATATCTTAATTTTAAACGTTTATAAGTTTTTGCCACACCAAGATGAGCCGCGATTGGTTCAGAGTGGTTCTGTTTAATTATAGATTCCCTACTCTCAATCGGGATAACCTGTTTCCACTGGTAATCACCACCGAGCTTATTACTACTTTTTGTGAAACGGTATAACCTACCATCAACTATCTGAAAATTTGGACAAGCTCTAGGTTTGTCCGTACAACGTTTAATTATATTGTTATACCACGAGTCGGCTGTGGCGTCAGTGATACCTATAGATGCCACGGGAACAGAGCGGGATAACGCGTCAGGTACCACATTTTGTGAGCCACTGCGATGTTCTATTACAAAATTATAGGGTGATAATCTACAACCCCAACGCGCCAAGCGACCGGTCGGATTTTTAAGCTTCAGAAACCATTTTAGACTAGCATGATCGGTAATAACACGAAATGGCCTACTACCCTCCAGATAGGGACGGAAATGCTCGACTACATGTACCACAGCTAAAGCTTCCCGCTCGGTAGCCGAGTAATTTCGCTCGACGTGGGTAAGTGAGCGACTACAATACGCGACCGGATGCTCCTGGCCGTCTACGGTTTGGGTGAGGGTACCTCCAATGCCAAAATTGGACGCATCGCAATGAACTGCAAATTCCTTCGTGAAGTCCGGACATGCCAAAACTGGAGCACTTGTAAGAGCCGACTTCAAGTCCAGAAATGCTTGCTCTGCCTCATCCGACCATTTAAAGGGAGGAGCACCCTTACGCGTAGAAGTGAGAGCATTTAATGGCCCGGCCATATGGCTAAAGTTTTTAATAAATCGCCTATAATATGATGCAGTTCCCAGAAAACGTTTCACCTCCTTTCTATTAGCGGGTATGGGAAAATCCACAATAGCTCTTATTTTATCGGGATCGGTACGCAAACCATATTCATCAACCACGTGACCCAAATACTTCAACTGTCTTCTAAAGAATTGACACTTCCCCATATTAATAGTTAAATTAGCCTCCAACAATCTATCTCTGACTTTACGTAGAATATCAAGATGTTCGGACATAGCAGGCGAGGAAGTTAAAATTATTAAATCATCCAAATAAATGAATATTTTATGGTTATCCGGGTTAAAATCTGGTGACCCGGATCCCAACAGCTTATTAAACTCCGGCCCAAACAAACTATCCATCAAGCGCTGCTGAGTGGCAGGCGCTGAGGTCAAACCGAAACACATGACCTTAAATTGAAATAGCCCGCGGGAGGGAATAGTGAATGCGGTCTTTTCCCGGGAATCCGGTGATAATAATACTTGATGGTATGCCGATTTAAGATCGATTGAAGACAGGAATTTCGCGTCACGGAGCTGGTCCAGGATGCTACTGATATACGGCAAAGGATAGGCGTCATGCTTTGAAATCGCGTTGAGTTTCCTACTGTCCAAACAAAAACGATAAGATCCATCCGACTTTTGCGCCAGAGTGACGGGATTGTTCCACGCACTATTGCTCGGCTCCACCACATCATCTTTGAGCATTTGGTCTAGTTGCTTGTTCATTTCGGCCAACTTTTCCGGAGACATGATATAGTAACGCTGCTTGATCGGTGGATGATCGCCCGTGTCTATTTTGTGCGTGACCAAGTGAGTCCTACCTAATCCTCTCTTCTCCGCTGATATATCCTCAAACAATCGTATTACTTCCTGAGCCTGCCTACGCTCGGACTCAGAGAGCGACTCAAAATCTTGTAAAAATCTATCGTTACAAGTGATCGAACCAATATGATTACCCCCCGGCAAATACTCACCACCCTCCAATAAGGATAGAACGTCGGGTGCTATCTTAAATTCTTTCCAGAAATTCATCCCAAAAAGTAGCTCAGTGGCGACCCCAGGTACTAAGTAGAATTTAATAGTGGCGGTTCTTCCTCCGACAGTGACTGGCAAAAATATGTAGCCCGTCACTGGAGACGACGAACCGTTTGCAGTAGTAATGTGTGTTAAGTCCCATGACTTATGTACAGTACCAAGGCCAGAAAAATGTTTTATTGCATTGTTACCTACAATAGATATCTCAGAACCAGAGTCTAGCAAGCCTATATATTTTAATTCATAAATAGAAATTTTTAAAAATGGACGGGCATCCCCTCTTGTGTTTTGAATCGGCGCTGTCAGATGTTGACATTCATTTTGACACTTTTTAATAATGTTTTGTTTATTATTATCGAAAAACCGTCGAATTACTTCCAACCACGAATCCCATTCGTGTTTAGACAAAAATGTATAACAGCGCCGATTCACACCTTCCCGTTTTTTGGAAGAGAAGTATTCTTAGCTTTCCCCTGGGAGCACTCGGGACACGATCTTGCCGTCTCCCCTTTCCGGCCGCAACGATAACAAACCAAAACATGAGCTTCCCGGCATGTTCCCAGAGTATGCCCTTCAACACGGCAACGCACACAGAACTTATCATTTCTCACCAGTTGCACGGCTGAGACCTTAGGCAGTTGTCTATTATTGCTATTCTTATAACTCAGATCTGGAGCTAAGCAAGCCTGGGTTATTTTAGGTGGTTCACTAAAATGTTGGGAACGCTCCTTGGCACCTTCCAGAAGTCTACATTTGCGTTTCAAATCTGTCCAGGACTCCACGGGATTCAAAGCTAATTGTGTAGTGTAAAAAGGTCTAATATTAAAAAGAACAATATTCAATTTCTCTTCCTCTGAGAGCGACTTTGACAACCGAGTAAAATAGTTCTGCATAATGCTAAGATAATTCACTATGCTTTCATCGGAACCCTGAGTGCGAGACCGGATCTCTTGTAATAAACGATGATCATAATCTGATGGTAAATATTCATCAAGAAGCAAGGTTTTCAACCCTAACCAGCTATGTACTTCGGATTGCACCCCACGATACCAACAAAGAGCCTCATCTGTAAACAATTCAGCTGCAGAATTGAACAATTTACCATCTGTTACACCACGAGACAAACATAACTCCTCTAAACGCTGCAAGAATGCCTTTACACAGGTTTTCCCATTAAACCGTATGTTTAGTTTATGTACGGCAGCACCAGAGTCAGGGGAAGCATTCCCAGTGCGTTCAGAAGCAGCATGGACTCTGCTATTCTCTTCCGGAGGCACCTGAGTTAAACTACTCTTAAAATGGTACATAATGTTATCTAACTTAACTAGAAACTTGTCTAGACGTTCTTGCAGCGCTTCCAATTGAGAGGCGATGCTGTCATCATTATCAGAATCTAAGCGACTAAGTCTATGAAACAAGTGATGTGCTAATGATTGTATTCTGTTCAGTGCTTTAAGGGAACTAGCTCTAGAAGAAGTTTGAGAAGTAAGATCATCTAAACTGTCTAATTTCTCCCTAATAATATCCAACTCTGATTCTATCTCTACTTCACAAGTTAATATTTCATCAGAAGGTAAATCTTTATTTAAAGCACGTACTTGTGCCTTTAAAGCAGGCACCCCGTCCACAGGCTTCGCACCCCTAATTCTGACTTCATATTCCAACTCATCTTTGTGTAACAAGTTAAAAGTGATTGGCCTCTGTTCCATTTTGTAAGTTAAAATTACTCCTAGTGTGGCAAAATAAAGAAATGTTCAATAACAAAGTGTAATTAATATGATAATAAAATCACCTACCTGTTAAGATATATCAGTTAAAATAGTAGTGTTGTAACAAGTGTGGTTTCACACCTGAGGGTTGAAAACTGTTAGGTTCTAAAGGATTAGGTTTCTCAATGTTAGGTTTCTTCTTGTTAGGTTCAAAAAAATGAGGTTGGTGAACTAACCTACCAAAAATCAGTACACAAGAGGGTTTTTTTTTTTCTTTAAATAAGGGTATAAAAAAGTAAATATGACTTTTTTGATTGTAAATTTTGAGCCAATATCGATCATCCGATGTTACAAATTATTATGTTTACAACACAGTATAACCAGATAAACAAATCTTTGGATATAAGCCAAATAATTCAGAGAAAAAAGAAAAATAAAAAAAAAATCACCAATATCGATCAACCTTTTTTGAGCAATTAATGACCAAAAAAAAGAGCAAATTAAATGCTACAAAGCCTTGTTTCCACTTGTTCGGGCGCCACATGTGATGTTAAATTCCCCCCCACTCACGGCAGAGCACCGGGGGAACAATAAAAGAAAACCAAAAAATTAAGATAATGTTATAAGTATATTTTATCCACTTTAGATACCAAAGCATAGGAATTCAGTAGTTTTAAGTTATTGCTTATATAAATCAACAAGTCTAACTATGTTTATTATTTATATAATAACTATGTTTCACTAATTATAAATATCTAAGCTGAATACAGTAGTTCAAAGTTAATGTGTATATAAACCAACAAGTTGTCATGAAAGGTTATAATTATATGAATATCAGACATTCATAACACTTTACCATGTACTTACAATATAATACTTACTAATATATTTTATCCACAAATACCACATAGACTAGACTGAATAAGCTATTTAGTGGATTTCAGAGGTTCTACGGCTCGTTTGATCGATATTGGTGACAAACTTAGTTAATTCTAGTTCTCAGTGAGATAACCAGTTATATAGATATATGTAAATATATGGAAATGGGTAAGTCGGGGTCCAACCTCGCCTGGTGGTTCCTTTCCACGTTCGCCCGGGGTTAGTAGAGAAATACCTTGATTATGATAGGTTAAGCTGTGTATAATCTGTCTGCTGTTACGGCCGGGTTACATAGAACCGGAGAGCGGCTGGCAAATAAACTCCCGCGTCCCTTCTGGTCCGTGTACAGAAAAAAGTCTCCTTTTTAGTCCTCCAGTATTTCTTGAGGGGAACGTACAAGCCTGAAGTTCACATTGAAAAAATGATCAGATATGGGGAAAATACATAGATTACCACATCTGTAGTGGGTGAGGGAGTGAGGGATATTCACGGTCAATGTTTACACTTTAAAATTTGAATCCATACAGGACTGGGGCCCGTGCCACCCGGTTTGAAGAAAATCAATTCCACGTTCACTAACTTGACAAGAATGATTAGGTATATTTGCTGACAAGAATCACTATATGGTGCATAATGCAGTTCAATTAGTGCTAGGAGAATAAATATGAGGTCAGATGATAGCTTACCGTTCGAAATATGAAACTATCCGTAAGTATTTTGTTTCCTATCACAAGTTACCGCCTTATTATTGCAATCGCCTTGCGAAGGTTCGTGTTCGTCCACCTACGATACAGAATATCAACAGAAAGGTTATTTTCACAGCCCAAACTTGCAAATTATGTAGGAAAAAGAGCCACTCCAATATACCTACGAAACTCAGTTCGGTTAGCGACTCCGCGCTTTTTCCGCCAATATCCCTCGGGATATAAACTTTTCGGATCTATCTCACGACTTCGACGACAATAATATGCCGTTTATTATACTTTGGGCAGAAGAAAAGATGAAAAGTTAACTGTACCACAAACAGATTGTGAAATTTTAAAAGTTGTTTTGACAATTGCTCATAGATGATAGACGGATCGTCCACTCCCAAACATGTGTCTATGATTTGTTTCCCACTTCAACTGAAGGCAAAGGCCACAGTCAAACAGACAGCCGCCGCATTCGAGACGAACCGAAGAATAAACTCAAAACTATATACCTACGCTCGCCGTAAGCTGAGGAAAAGGGAATACCTACCCAAATCAGCGAGGAAATTCAATTTCGAGTAAAATTCAAAATCGATTAAAAACAGCACCCGATAATGAGGACTCAAATCGATCTGGGAAAGACTATTCAAAATTCAACAACTGTCAAACTCCATCCATTCATCCACGCGCCCCCACAGAGATTCCCCGCCTGATTACTTTTTTTTTTTTTTTTTTTTTTTTTATAAGTCTCAAGGCGAATATTTTAGTCGAATAGGAAAATCGACTCTTCCCTCAAGGCTACCTGGGTTGGTAGCCTTAAATATTTTAGTCGAATAGGAAAATCGACTCTTCCCTCAAGGCTACCAACCCAATCAATGAAGTTTGACAGCTACGCTGACGTAAGCGGTTCGCTATCATAGACAAAACAGCTGTCCTACGTGTGTCAGTGTCACGCTCTGTTTAAAAACAAACACTACATACTACACATTAAAAACAAAACTTATCTATTTATAACCCTATTTTGTAGTAATTCATCTATTAACTTTTAATACTATAAGTACTCAAACTCTCGTTTCAATGAGAATGAGTAAAGTATATGACCTTCAGCATATCAGTTATATTATAACTGCAATTCAAATACAAATTGTTTATTACAGACAACAAAATGGTCCATCAAATCGTTAGTAACAATATTTAACTTAAATGCTATGTTAGTGTATATTATTTCTAGGATTCAATCGATGTGTGTTTTTTTTAAATACTGAAATTGTATTATATATAATATAAAAAGTAATCTAAACCAAATGTCAAACAAAATGAATTTATGTAATTAATTAATATTCTACATTTAAAGTCATATAATTTAAAATATCGTGTATTATAATTTAATGTACTTAAATGTCAAAGAATTCAAGTGAATTTATTTATTTATTTAATGTTCAAATAAGGACAACATGATCAAAATATGTTAGTAGATACTTAAATTATGTTAGTACGTAATTTCTAAAAGTGATTTTGTCCTCTGGATAAATTTCCACATGCTCATTGGGAAATTTTAGAACGATAAAAATATAACCATAAATTGATATTCTAAAATTTCTAAAATGTAATATATTTTTATTGTTCTAAAATTTCTAAAAAATAGTATATTTCTATCGTTCTAAAATCCCCCAATTCCCCAATGACAATCTATTGTTAAAAACAAATGTAACACTTTTGCTGCTGCTGTTTAATTGTTGTAGTAATTAAAACTAAATTATTGTCTCGACTTGCTGATATTGTCCTTATTAATGTGTTTTTTAGAGTTTAGAATATAATTATTGTGAGGTGGTGGCAGAATTCCAGCGACAAGTCAAAACTTGGCTGTCACATGCTGAGCCACATACCTTTTTGTTTCAATTAAAATTTACTGTCATTCTATTTGTGTACTGTACCAATTGTATGTTGAAATAAATAAATAATTTATGATTATTATTATTAAATTGTGGAACTCTTTACCTTTAGATATTAAACGTGCACGGACGAGGGACTCCTTTGCTATTAATATTAAGGATTATTTTCTCAAGCTGGACTCTGACTGATCTTTTTATATGTTCATTACTTTGTATTGTATTTTATAGCTTCCATATACTTTCTATATTTTATTTTCCTATATTAACGTTTATTAATTTATTTTTACAATGCACAGCCCGCTGTTTCTACTATTCTTATGGTATCGTTTCATTTAGCCAAAGGTTGCCTGGTAGAGATTGCTACCTTAGCAATAAGGCCGCCTTTTGTGTTTGCGTTCCTGTTTTATGTTTATTGTTTTTTTTTGTAATAGTGCAATAAAGAGTATTCATTCATTCATTCATTCATTATTTTCTTAAAACATTCAAAACAGTCTCTGCACGTCTCTTCACAGATTATTCGGCTTGTTAGTTAGTAACAAAATTTCACAATGATAATATCAGTTAGCTTAAATATTAACATAGAATAGCCGGCGGCGTCTATTCCTGCGGCTGCAGTCGCGACAATGTTTACCATAATTTATGTGCACCGAACACGTTAAAATGTCCTAATGATTTATGCGAGACCAAATTGGGAAATACACCCGTTCCTCCAAAATAACTCCTGTGTATGGGGTTTATCCTTTTACGGATCTGATTTAGGGATTATTATTATGCTTTATTTAAGGTTCAAAGATAATTGGAGTTTACTCCTTAAGAATCGATTTGCATATATAAGGGGCCCGGTATGAGAAAAATGTGAGGAGTGAAATCTATCGATGAATGATCTCGTTACGTTTTTACTGTCTACGCTGTAGCAGCCGTAGTGCTACACCGTAGCACAGTATCGTAGCGTACTTTTATTTATGCACATCTGAAATTGACTATTGTAAAAAGTTTAATGTAAAATATTTCGCCGATTAGTTATAACTAGCAAACCAGTGAACCAAATGTTCACCAAAACCTGATTAAAAAAAATGAATTTAATTAATTGAGAACTTCGGAGATTTTGTGTAGTTTCGTTTGAAATTCGTGATTTCTCGAAAACCGGAAGCGCTACGTTACTCAAACCCGGTTTGTAGTCTTATCAGACTATTCTTAACTTATAACTTAAACATTCTCTTTATCTATCTCTTACGGTTTGGCCGCTGAAACAGCACCACAGACGGACGGACGGACGGACTTGTCTAATAGATAAGAGATAAATGTATATGAAACGAATAAATATATATTTATATATGTATATTATTTTCATTAATTTGTTAATTTACCCTTTCATACAGTATCAATCTTTTTTAAGTTAAATAAACTCTTTTTGACTCTCTTAGACTATCGAACTTAAGGAGTAAACTCCAGTCGTGCGTCATAGCTGACACATACAATTTTTTTAATTTACTTTTAAACATGTTTTTGCTATCACATTCCAACAATTTTCAACTTGACAATGTAGTTTTAAAGCTATGACACATTCAGAGTAGGCCGCTGTATGTAGCAGCACTGTTTATTGTAAAGCAGTTAAAAAACCGATCGATGGTCGATGTTATTTCTTGGCAGACGTCCTTTGAAACATTTTAAATCCCGTTCATCATTATCATCAGCCTATTAATATCTTCACTGCTGGGGCACAGGCCTTTCCTATGGATGGAATAGGGGGGATTGGATAATGACCCACCACGCGGGCCCTGTGCGGATTGGCGGGTGCTAACGACTGCAGATGCAGCCGGGACCAAAGTCTTAACGTGCCTTTCGAAGCAAGGAAGAACTCGAGATAGAAGAAGGTCACCCATCCAATGACCGACCACTGCGAAAGTTGCTTAACTTCAACGATCGCAGCCGAACGCGCTAACCACTGCGCCATCGAGCTCCTCTGCTACCGCCGCTTCTATACTGCTTACCATCAGGCGGGCCCTAAATTATGCGTAGGATCACATCGGGTCACCTGTATAGGAAGGCCGAAGGGGAAGATCTTCTTCCGAGATGGGTGATGGGGGGTCGCGGTCCGACTGATATTGGTCGGGCATTTCTTATGAAGTGTTACCCTTCGAATTTCACTTGCGGGATGTAGACTTCTATACGTTGTGAGCGCAGCGCCAGTAACGCCATCTCTTGAGGAGGTGTGTGATTATTTGCTCCATGTTGGCTATATGTGGGGCATGTAGAAGTTGCCAACGCAATGTCACCTGTTTTGCACAAAGATAATAAACTAGTCCTAAGTACAGGTAAAACTCACCTGCTTCTATCCGCATGTCCCGCGACAGTACAGCGCCGACTGTACTCGCAGCACGGCAACGATATACAGAAGCGTGTACGTCACTTCTGTACTGAGCTGCTGAAAACGCCCCAAACCACAGGGTCCCGTTCGGTAGCGCACCTCTGTGAACAAAACATCCTTCGTCATCTACGTGTGAAAGGATTTCTTAAGTCTTGTAGAAAATAAAATTAGTTTATTGAAAAACATTTATCACATACAGTCAAATTTTATTAAATTCTAGCGGCCCGCCATCGCTTCGCTTCGGTGTAGAGCTGAAGTGTAGACTACAGTTTTTGTTCTCAGGCTTGTATTATACACAATGACAATCATCTATGATTCTTCTTATAGCTACATGCAAAGTCTCAACCCGATCGGTTTAAAATTGACAAAGTTTCATACAAACTTTCATTCCCTATTTTATCCCCTTGGGGGTAGAATTGATCAAAATCCTTTCTTAGCGGATGCCAACGTCATAACATCTACCTGCATGCCAAATTTCAGCCCGATCCGTCCAGTGGTTTGGGCTGTGCTGTGTTGATCTTTGAGTTTTATATATATAGATTTTGAACTTTATCATACTATACTTAGATATCTCTATATAAAGGTTTATGTATTAAGCATGCATGTAGTGGTTCATAACTTTAACTTCACAAGTAGTTTAATTATGAAAACCCAGGCAAAAAACTTTTTTTAAATCATTGTCACCCAAATGACAACTTTTGTCAACAATTAATGTTACTGACATGATAAACCAAAACAGGCAGCAGTAAGCTCTATGGAATATATAGGGGCATTTAATTCAAATAAGCCTCATATTATTTTAATATAAATTTTTGTACTTTTAAATTATCCCTCCATCAGAATTTGTTAATAAAATTTTCTTTTCGAGAAAGAAATTAAAAAAACTTACGGGGAATTAAAATATTTAGAAACGCGACAAGCGGTTGTGACGTTAAAACAAACGCGATTTTCACAGGATATGCCAATATCGATGAGATTATAATGCGGGTGCGTAGATGTTCACTATGACCGTGCAAAGCGGCTATTTATATTTTTTATACACACATTATACACTATAATTTTTTTCGAAGTTGATTTTTTATACTGTGTAAAGGAGATGTAAAATACTGAATAAAAAAAATCAGATTCCCTATTCTATTCTTCTCATTACAAAACACAATCATTTCGTAGAATTGCTTAGGTCATGTTTATTTTTAACTCTTCATTCAGAGAAATCTTGAACGATTCATCAATCAATTAGGGCATCATAAAGGTTTTCAAGTACCCAGATCTGGATTTCCAGCTAAGCCGGTTAAGTTTTGCCCACAAAGGACTCTCTAAAGCCAACTCCGGAACATTACTCCCAAATACAAAATGCTTTTTGACTGAAGCAGTCACAAAAGATACTGTGCGATTAATGAAAGAAGTGCTATCCGCTTTTATTTCTATTCATTGCTCAACCATTTTTGAAATGTGAAATCATTTTAATAGAATTCGGGTCTTGAATAAGATTAATGATGTACGATTTTTGGTTTGGAAACGAATAAAAATGACCGCCAAAGTAGAAAACACCGTTTGAATGGATCGCGGACTGTGAGGTCGGTGAATTCATATCATTAATATTGGTAGATCACTGAAAGATAACCGCTGACTGTGAAATGGATTTGTGCTCCCCGATTATTTTATCTTTAGCGTTGAATGCGTGGGAGTATTTTAGCTCACCATAACTACAGAACATATCATTTAGGTGCTTTGCAGACGACGGGGCGGGGCGGGCCGGTCAATTTCGCCGCGAATAATAGCGCAAAGTGAATCCTACACTTCAAACGCACACAGAGGGCAAAAAGACCGCGCCGCAGGTGCCCGGCGGGCAGTGGCGGCGCGGCATGTCCGCGGCTGCCCGCCGTGGATCATACAAACCTAACGCGGGGAGGTTAGCTCACTCCGCGCCACGCGCTTATTAGTGATGGACTATTCACTAGAACGAACGTCCTGAACTGACTGCCTCTACCCGTCGTGTGCTTTGTGTACGCGGCGCGGGCAGCCGCAGACATCGACGGGCAGACGCGGTATTTATTGCTTCGCGGACAAAATGCCTGCCCCGCCCCGTCGTCTGCTCAACGCCTTAGTATCATAAATTATCATTATCATCGTCTGCTGATGTAGGTTTGTTAAAATGGTGAACGTATAGTTAGTTTGATGTCTCTGAACACAGTAGCAGTTTGACAGCTCGTGTTCTTGCTCTATGGTTTTTGCGTTTACCTCACTCTATGGTCTTGCGAGTAAAACAAGTGTGCAGATTGTAATTTACTTAAGCTATTAATCCAGTGTAATCCACCAATAAAAAAGTGATTGTTATACTTGTGTCTGTCTATTAAACTCTGCAAAGAAGACCTTTACAAGGGTACACTGCTGGGCTTTGACCTTCTCTAGGGTTCTAGAATAATGATCCTACGCTTTCCGCATCCAGTGGGTTCCCTAACCTCGCTTGATGTTGCCAGTTCACCTGATGATGGGTCTACCGACATCGCACTTTCCATCGAAGCTCTTTGGGATGTCCATCAGCCATAATCATATTCATCAATTAAACTAAAAATGAAACCAAATTAATATTAAGGTTGTATATTTATGTATCGCATCATGCCGACCTCCGTGGCTGAGTGGTTTGTAAGCCAGATTTTATGGTGTCGCCGACTCGAGAGGTCCTTGGTTCAAATCCCGGTGGGGGCAGATGTTTGTGTGATAAATACGAGCATTTGTACTCCAGTCATACTTATATATGTACAGTATATGTATTCTATCCGTTACCCGAGTATCTCATAACACAAGCCTTATAGTGCTTACTTTGGGGCTAGGCTAATTGGTGTGACTGTTGGAAATATATATTTATTTATCATCAACGGCAAACAAAGAGTTTCGAATCAGTATAATCAATAAATTATTATTCTTGTCATTCGGTAAATTTCAACAACTTTACTGATTGCTTTAATGCAGTAATGCGCAAACGTAGTCGGTCGTATTTCATCTCTTCCAAAATTTGTTAATATGGAGGTACTCGTGCCTAGATACATAGAATATACCACGTCCATTGAAACTGGTCTGGTCGTGACAATACGCGGGATATGCCGACAGTTGCAGCGCTCTCAACGTAACCGCCCAAACGTTGTAGCAATACCTACTGCCGCTCGTGATTTATAAACAAAATCGGCAAACACTCTGACACAGATAAGCTAGGCTCTATGTAGATAACATGAACCCGCTGAATTGATTTTAAGCTTCCTCAATACTGTTGGTAAAGACACTTTGAATTTAAATAACCCTGTATTAGAATGAGGAGCTCGATGGCGCAAGTGGTTAGCGCGTTCGGCTGCGATCGTTGAAGGTTAGCAACTTTCGCAGTGGTCGGTCATTGGATGGGTGACCAAAAATTACTATCTCGAGCTACTCCGTGCTTCGGAAGGCACGTTAAGCCGTTGGTCCCGGCTGCATCTGCAGTCGTTAGCACCCACCAATTCGCACTGGGCCCGCGTGGTTGGTCATGGCCCAATCTCCCTATTCCTTCCATAGGGAAGGCCTGTGCCCCAGCAGTGGGGACATTAATAGGCTGATGATGATGATGATGTATTAGAATAGGTGGACAGGAAATGTGTTCTCAGCTTTTAAAACAACACCAAAAGACAGAAGATTTAAATAAAATACAAGTCAATGAAATAGCTTTGACTAGATATAAGAAAATTACGTAATTTTAGTAACAATACAATTTCAATTGACCCTTGACGATTCGTTATTAATATTATAATAAATAAATAATAATAAATATAAATATTTCCAACACTCACACCAATTAGCCTAACCCCAAAGTAAGCACTGTAAGGCTTGTGTTATGGGATGCTAGGGTAACGGATAGAATAAATATACTGTACATATATAAGTATATTTATATAGAAATACATATTAAACATCCATGACTGGAGTGCACAGCACGTATTCATCACACTAACATCTGCCCCCACCGGAATTCGAACCCGGGACCTCTCGAGTCGGCGACACCATGAAACCCGGCGTACAAACCACTCGGCCACGGAGGTCGTCAAGATTATCAAAACGAATATCTTGATACACCGTTTTATAAATCTTTTATGAGCTATTATCTGAACTGTAATAAAAGCATTTGGAGTTTTTGCCTGTTCCCCGTTTTACTGCGATGTTGGAATTCGTTAATACGTTCATACAATCCAGCGGGATAGTAAAAAATACTTCTATCCAGTTCGGGTCACGAGCCAACACATAAAAACTATTTTATAACCCCCATTTTTATTTACATCAAACCAAACAGTCGAAACATGCTATTTCCTTTATGCCGATATCGCTTTATCTTTGATATAGACATGTGGTGGCGATGTAAAAACTTGACGATGTTTATTCAGTTGTTTTTCTGCTTTGGAAAAAGATTTGTGGTTATCGCTTTCGGCTGCGATCGTTGAAGTGACCGAAAATCTTCTATCTCGAGCTCCTCCATGCTTCGGAAGGCACGTTAAGCCGTTGGTCCCGGCTGCATGTGCAGTCGTTAGCACCCGCCAATCCGCACTGGGCCTGCATGGTGGGTTATCGCCCAATCTCCCTATACCATCCATAGGGAAGGCCTGGGGCCCAGTAGTAGGAGTATTAATAGGCTGACGATGATGATTGTAGAATAGCTTGAATATTTATGAAATGAAATTAAACGAAACTTTTTATTGGCCATCTGAACAAAAGGAAAACTAATAAATACAACAATAAAAATAAAAAATAAATAAAAAAAATAAAAATAAGAATTCTTAACCTAATGGAGGCCACACACGTTTTTGCATGATGGTTTTAACCGTGCATTCATAACCGACATGCATAACCGAGTTACATGGACCGAAAACTGTACAGTTTTATCACATACACGTAAGGGCTTGCCTGTCGGTTATGCATGTTCGGCTAAAACCATCATGCAAAACCTAATGTGTATGGCCTCTATAAGGAAACAATAAATTAAAAAAGAATATAAAAATCTAAGATAGCCAATCTGGACCCAGTCTCAGCTTCTGCTGACTCTGCTGAGAAAGTACTTTCTCACTGTGTCAGCGCTGGTATTCTGGCAGGACCTGGGCTAGGTCGTTAAATCCAACCAACACAACCATGCGAAGTTTAGTTTTCATTTATGTAGACGAATATTATGGTGTACTTTTCTATTTAATACCTACTTATTCTTTTTTGATGTACCTAACTCAAGTTTCATGCCCAGGAATTACTCTCTATACGAACACAGAATCTTCCTTTTTAATGTGAGAAAAATAACCCGCGTCGCGATTGGGAATTAATATCTTATACATCTACGAACAGAGTAATTTTTTTTTTGTAATGAAGTTAAATTTTTCGCAAATGGATCCCTAAATCGAAAACAATCTTACGATTACAAACCCCTAAGTAATTTTAAAGGACCTATTCAACGATATCCCACTCAATGGGGTAGACTATGAAAAAATAGTCATTCCCAGATTACGTAGGGTAGCTACCAAAAAAAAAAAACTGTTATGCTGTCGGCGTGATTAATAAACATATTTACACAAAATTACAGGTATCTAGTGCTTAAACAGTCTCTAACCGGGAACGGACATACGGACACAACGAAACTATAAGAGTTTCTTGTCAGGACAGGACTACGGAACGCAAAAAATAGTGTTAATATTTATGTACGTGTATATAGATCAAAATAACGAAACCCCTTTTGGGATATTAATCATCATCGTCAGCCTATTAATGTCCCTACTGCTTTGGCACAGACCTTCCCTATGGAATAGGGAGATTTGGCCATTATCCACAACGCGGGCTTAGTGCGGATTGGCTGGTGCTAACGACCGACCACTGCGAAAGTTGCTTAACTTCAACAACAGAAGACGAACGCGATAACCACCAGCGCCATCGAGCTCCCCATCTGCCTTCCTAAAGTACTTTTAGTATGTGCAAAAGTCAAAAAAGTATAGAACGACATTTTATCAACTATTTGGCTTCAAATACGAACGACATTAATTAATCGCAGGATTGCACTCCTCCTAACGAGCAAGCACTACGAAGCGGCGATACTCATACATGTCAATATAAGGATCAACACCAGATAGCGCCAGCTTCATTCTAATTAAACGCCGTGCACGCGTTCATTACGTTAATCATGCTTCGCTGCAAAATTCTCGCGATTAATTACACGTAGTACGCTATCTAGTCTTTGTATCCAAAGCCAACGACGATTGTCCAAAGCGAAAATTTAAAAAGTTTTTTGACAGCACCTAACCTTGTCAGTGCGCGTCAGAGTTTTTGGCGGGATTTCATCGAGTGTGGTTGGCGTCTTATTTTAATTATTGTTAAATTCGTTCATAGTGGATATTGTGAAATAAAATTGGTGTGATTTTGTGTTACAACTGTCTGCGTAACTGAAGAATTAGTAGAATCGTCAAAATATACGCTATTCCGGTCAAGTGGACGCGAGAATTTTATTGTAGTATTCTACTCACACTCACTACGCTACCTCACAGAAGCTTATCGAAAAAGCCAGCTCGATACATTTCGTGCCAAACACTTCAATAAACATTAGAATGCGTCACACCGACATTCTAATGTAAAAACAAAGAGAAGAAGGCTGTATGGGCATTGTTCCCTTTGCCTTCCCTAAAACGGAAGAACTTCAACAAAAAAAAACTAACCTTCTCAGTGCGCGTCAACTTGAATGTCATTATCTGTTTTTGTGGTGCGGCCGGCATAATGAAATGTTTTTGATTTAAGCTGTTATGCGATGATATTACGTATTTTTCATATTTAAAGTGTAAAAGAAGTTTAAACAGGACTGTCAATCATATTAAAACTATAGAATTTTACGCGAGAATTGAGCAGCGAAGCATAATTAATAATAAATCGAACTTACCTGTACGTGAATTTCTATTAAATATGTGAACTGCTCAATTCGAAGCGATCAATGGCTATCACCCACTCTTTTACAATTTCCCTTCCCCATGATAGCCGACTGAAATCAGTTTTGCAATTTGTAACTAATTTAACTAGATACTATTACAAGGTTCTTTAAACATAATGACATTCAAGATGGCGCGCACTGAGAAGGTTAGGAGCTGTCAAAAAATATTTTACATTAAACTTTTTACAATAGTCAATTTCAGATGTGCATAAATATATCATTAGGAATGTTGATAAATTATGTAATTATTATTATCAGACTATTATCATTTTTTTAAATATTAACTAAATCAACATTGTCTGCATTATTAATTACAGTGACAAGTGGTTTATGGTAACTAAAATAAGACACATGGACGTTTGTAGATACGTGGTTCACGAATCTTGAAAATACCGCATCAATGGTTGTACCATACCTCGTTGTCCCGATTGCTCTATCAGAAACAATATCTAAATTGAGTTCAGATTTTAAAAATTTTATTAATGTCAATCCGTCATCTTTGTTTGTCAAAGTTGCGCGACATAGGATGCGCACCAAAAACGTAACGAGGTCATTCATCGATAGATTTTACTCCTCACATTTTTCTCATACCGTGCCCCATATATATGCAAATCGATTCTTAAGGAGTAAACTCCAAAAACTTTTTAAATTCTCGCTTTGGACAATCGTGACTGGCTGTGGATACAAAGACAGTAATACATGTAAATTAATCGCTTCTAATTGAGCAGCTCACATAATTAAAATAGATCTTCACGTACAGGTAAGTTCGTTTTATTATTAATTAAACGGCAAATATGAAGCGATTAAGCCCCTAATTACTGCTGTCTTAATGATACGCCGTTATCGTGACTGCGAGACGAGGCGTAATATGTTGAACACACACAGCCTCATAAGATTACAGTTAGTAAACCAAGTGAAATGTTCTCCCATAGATTAAGAAAATAATTACATTTATCATCTCCTTTTCTGGATTCAGGGGGAAAGGAAAATATGGTTACTATTCACTGGCTCTTGACTTTCTTTTATTGAATTACCTATTTATTCTAAGTGATTAGTTACATATGTCGTATACTTTTTCCGAAAACCACGCACATTTATATTGAGTGCTAAGCTAAACATAAAGACTTGGTATAACTCCTCATCTTTGCAAGCCTACAAATTTGGCAATTCTACCATTCCAGTTGAACCTAAACAAGAAAATTTCGTATTTATGTTATTGTAGCAAGAAAAACAAGATACACACGACATTGTAACGGCATAAATAGCAATAAAGTTTCGTATATTACAACCTACGTAAAAAAGAATCAGAATACATAGGGCCATAGGAACCGAAACTGTTCAATAATCATCTATAATCTTGCCCGTTCCCCCAACGTCTGCAGGAAGAATAAAATCTTGTCTTACATCGCAATCGTATGTCGCCAGCATGAATTATTCAACATGGGATATTGAATTATTTGGTCGCATCACTGTAGGCTGTATGGGGAATTTTCGGGTGCACGTGGGGATATGTAGAGCACGTTATCAAAGGTTTATTGAAGGTCGAACATGATTCCGGTATGAACTGCAAAATATTTCTCGGCAATCAGAATGATACCATGACTCATTTTGAGTCAGCTGTTAGTTAAGAATGAAGTCAATTATATAAGCTGATACGGTTGTCTTCTAAAGTCATCTTTGTGGCACCTAGCAACAGAAAACAAGATATAATTTTCGTTAACTTTACGTGACTTGAAAATTACACTCATTTGTCTCACCCCCAAATCGAATTTCAACTCAGTAAAATACCAATATATGATGTAACCGACGGCATCGTTGTGAAATTATCAAAATATTTTTTATCAATACATTTCCATTCAACTCTTTAGCTTTTTTAAGCGGTTAAAAATGATTAGTAGGCGTGGGTACACTGGTATTTATGTTTTTAAGCATTTAATGGCTAGAAAATTCAAATTGTTTAAATCTAAAGAACATTTTAGCAGTATGTCTGAATTATGATATGAGACAGAATTGCGATCAATTCTCATTGAAAATTCACATAATTTATTCTAACAATATATTATTTCCATTAAAAGGAATATCATACAAATAAAACAACAAACAGAAGCGTGGTATATCATCAAAACTAGCCGACGAAGCAATTAAGGGCGTATTGTGGCGAACGCAGAATCTACATAAATTCATCAAGGGTCAGTACCATTGCCAGAAGCCGGCGGGTCGACGAGGGTTCGAAATTCAAACTAGCCCGCACTTCCCCTGTCCAAATATTTGTCCAGGCATATTCTAAAGCGGTAGTGGCTAATGACTTAACATGCATAGATCCGGGATACAATCATCAATCTAACTTAACTTTCGTATAACGACGCAAATGGTGTCAAACGCCCTTCTTAAAACTTTTTCAACTACGTCGCCGTAGAAACAAATAGTTTTATGTCTTCAGTGGATGAGTCATCTATTTAATCGGTAGGTCTTGTTATCCGATTGAGTAACTCAAATTCATATTTATAATTACAAAATATCAACCAAAGGTAAAGTTTTATTACCATTTAGGGTATTTGCAAGGCAAGGAGTAACTGAATTGCATTTAGCTCTCTGTATAAATAACAAATTCATTATTGAATACCCTTGATGCACCCATCAATTTGTGTTTGCGGCCAAGATATAACAGCAAAGGTATATTGCATAACTTAAATAACCTAAAAACTTAATGATAAAAAATCACCAAAATTGTAATAATAACTTAATAATTAGATGAAAGTTGCTGTTCCTGTTTAGTCGTGGAATCTGTTCAATCTATTAAATACCTTGGTATAATCATTGATGAAAATCTCAACTTCTACAAATACATTGATCAATTATCGACAAGAATTCGTAAGTTGATGCCTATTTTTAAGAATATACGTCATGTTCTGGAACCTCATCGTCTTAAGCAGGTGTACTATGCGCTCCGCCAATCTTTATTGTGGTACTGTATCGCTACTTGGGGTGGTGCAGCTAAAACAAAAATATTAAAACTAGAAGTAGCTCAAAGAGCAATACTGAAAATTTGCATGTTTAAACCATTCCTGTATTCAACTATTGATTTGTTTCAGGTTTGCGGTATACTTAAGGTACGACAACTGTTTTTGCTAAATATAGTTCTCAGACATGTCTTGCTTATAAATACGGCCATATTATTTGTAACTTCATTTTATTACGAATCTTTCATAACATTAGAGATATGTTTTTCAAGATTATTAAAAAGGTGGACCCAGTGTGGATTGGGTACTAGATTTGGAGCACATAAACCTGTTCTCTTTCATTTGATGAATACCTCTTCCACGCCACATCAACGAGCTCTTTAATTAAGTTGAATGTTAGTACCTATCCGAAGTAAGGGAAGAACCTTACTGAATTTATGAACATGCATATTGCGTCATATAAATTTCAAGTTATATTATGATCTATAGTTTTATATTCTTAATTAATTTATTCAATATTCTTAACCTTCGAATAACATGGTGAGCTTTGACCAGCGCAGACGTCAAGACTTTTATCAGCATATCATGAAAAAATTGTACAGCTTATCACGGACTCAACGCACATGGTGTGCGGACAATTGTCCCCCGAAACTTTAAAGAGGCGCACGCTATGGAAGCCATATTGTGAGATAACGTAATCAACACAAAGTTTAAGAAAAAGAGGAGATATTCTAAAAAAGGACACTGGGTCCATCCTTTTATATCGGATTGATTATTTATTTATTCAGTTGACATTACAATGTTTCCCAATCTTTCTGAATGATAATAATTAAATATATTTTAAGAGCATAGCGATGCAAATCATACGAACAACATATTTGATTAATAATATGTTCACATAATTATGTTCTATTATTTTCGAGGTCACTCGCGTACTTTTGTCCTGTTCGGTCCTTCGGTGCCCACGGTAGTTCGAGGGACTTTTTGTCCGCGGTATTTTAATTCGTCGTATGCGTGGAAAAAAGTCCCTCATCTGCGGTAAAGGATAAGACTCTGTTTGTACTCAACTGTGCACGAAACCTTTTACGGAGTTGGAGAACAGGTTTATTAGAAATAAAAAGTTACAAATTACAGTTTGAATAACACAATAATGACATAGTTGGTAATCCAAGTTCAAAATCAATAGTGGCAGCCAATCCATTACCTAGTTTAATCGGTTCCAAATCTACCCGCTGTCTGTAGCGTGAAAGCTATTAGCTGACACAGTGTACCATAACAAAGCGACAACGTGATCAAAAAACCTTTTTAAGGAGCAAAAGAATATTTTCCTTGCAAAATTTCAAAGAAATCGTCAACTCAAGCATTTATGAAAAAACCTTCTTTTAATTTGCCTTGCGAAAATGGCATACTGGAAAGATCTTTGTTTCTTCAAGAAACCTAAAATAACGCCTCCAGGCAACCATTACCGCGATAGCACTCGAAACAGGCCCGGTAAAATGTTGATAAAATTCGCCGCACCGGTTACTGTCTAAAAAACAATCTCCGGCATCCGGCTCGAAGGACCATAAACTGTTAACCGTCCCACCTTTGTCCAAACGGCAACCGCGCAATTCCTACAGGGCCTACGGGAATAGCTGGGCATTATGAGCCCGGTAACTGTCGGGATTTTTTAATGTATCTTGGGTATAATACTGTACGCAGCGCTTTGGAAACGAACGAATTTTGACAAGCGACAAGCGTTAGGTGCCTTCATTTCAGTTAATACATAATGAATTTTAATATTATCAATAATCGTATTGATAGGAGTCATTTCCTTGTTATTTTTTGTTGTAGCCACATTATACACGTTTTATTCGTTCTCTGATAATTTGTTAGCTATTCGCTGAAAAAGCGAGCTCCGAATTCTGAGTGACAAATGAATGTGTCGTAACAACTGACTGGAACGTACTATAGTAATCGGCGCTGGTCTTTAATTTAACTTTTATTCGGAGGCCCCCAGGGCCTTAATTTCAGTTGTGAAATTTATTCTTGCATGAAATAGGTGCGGGCTTTGTATTTACCTTTCCAGACAACTACAGGGAATATGGGAGCTTTTTTGTGGATTACTCTGAGGCCGGCGCATTGAGACTGCAAAGTAGGGGTGTGGAAATTATTGAACGTTCACCAAGGCTTTTATTTGATGTCGTTTAAATTCGTAATCGCTCTGAGTGTCCATAAATCCATAGGTTTTTTAAGACTTATAAATTCAATGTTTAGTTTTAGGTCATAAACATACTTTTGACTAAATGAACCTTAAACTAAGAACCTTCAAAAATATAACGTAATAACTAAAAAAAAAAAACTTTAAAATATATAATAACTAAAATACATCACTAAAAGGAGTCCCTTTAGGCAAGGTTCCAAAGATACTGGCAGCGTTCCCCTTTGAATAGTTAGACTAATTCTTTGTCCGAGGTAGCTGCCAGCTCTTCGGTCTCCTGTGACGTCGACCAACCTTTTTGCTATTTCCTTAAAAAGCCTTACAGCGCTAGGACCCCACGGACCAAGGGTCTCGACACCGAATGGGCACAATGGCTTCTTTGACTGAAGGTATCGAGATTTGGATTTCAAGTACTTCTGTTTTTTGGGTGAGTTCTTGTCATTACCTATTTAACACAATAGTGTATTCACTTTTAAATGTGACAATAAAATTAATAAATCTTAGTAATAAACTAAAAACTTTAGAAAATTTGTATTATAATAAATAACTATATCAATTCAATAGAAAAGTAACCATAAAACACCTAAAGATTGTTTAAATGATGAGAGAAAAGTACCAAAATTTCTGGAACCAATATAAACGCCTGAGACACTTTTGTACAAACTCAAACTTTGCTTCGTTGTGCAAAGTGGAAAAAGTTTAATCCTTTCACGGCTTATTTTTCAATTATCCTTGCAACTTTCTTCATTAAACCTCCTTTAAAGCGTAAAGTTGTTAATTGACTGCTTGGATTAATTAAACAATTTAGTTACTTAATTATAATTCACAATTTTCACACGATGAAGATCAAAGACTTCTTGATATTAATAAATGGGGCCTTTTTCACAGGAATAACGAAAGAGTTAAAAGAAACAAAAGAATCCTTTATATTGAGTCGTTTTCGAAAAGATCATAATAACATTATATTTTCTGTTGTGTTACACATTTATGACCTGGGTAGATTGCAATTTTGTTCCTTAATAAGTAAACATTTTAATAATTAACAGAATAACAGTTCATATAAACTTACTTTAACTGACTTTTTAATTTGTAAGCTTCAAGATCTTGCTTAACTTATGAAGAGCAATAAATGATTCTGATTTTTAGAATATTGGACATAGTAAAAATAACATAATCAATCTTATTCACATTATTTGATGATTCATTGTATCATCTTTTCTTTGACTGCTTTTCGTTAGTAATACTAATTGTACTTGAATTCCAACTTAAAACATTTAGAATTCATTGCGACTGTTTAAATTCCAAGTTACCTGTAAAAGAAATAAGTTGAACGGCGTCCGTTCCACGTTGTTCTATACTAGCTAGTTCAATTAATTCCTACCGGTGCTAATTGCGAACATTAAGCTGCGAAGAGAAAGGGTCTATTTGCTCCATAGAAGTATTATTCCTGTAGGCTCGTTGTTCCCGGCTAGTTAAATATTAAGCGGAAATGGAATACAAAGTGTCCGAGATATTTGCGGAACGCTTAAAGTATGTATAGATGCTCCATTGTTTCATGATGGAGAACATCTGAGAATTGAAGTAGGTACCTACTGAAAAATTACAGTATATTTAAGGTAATTTCTCTTGTGTACACTTAGCTGCATGCCGTATTATTTATAGAGACATCACGTAGGAGAAAATTTCAAGGGTTTTCTCCACTTTAAAAACATATAATGTATATGTTTTTAATAATAATCAACTAATAAAAAATATGTTATGAACCATAGCGACTGCATTATGCTGACATCAATTTCACTAAAATAAACTTGTATGTAATAATATTCGGTTTCCTCAATATATTTATTACTTTTATTGAAGAGAGTATAATGCTAAGAAAAACATCTATTTAATATGGAGCAAATATATGACTTACATATAAAGTTACGGATAAAGATGTAATTCAAAAACAAATCAAACAACAATGTTGGTACACTGAGAATACCTTCTTTGGTAATAATAGTTTTACAAACAATAACCCAGAGCCCAACATAATAACAGCTAAGAGTGTCAGAGAAGTTATTAGATCAATGTCTCGAGGAAAATCTCCTGGTCACGATGAACTAAGTATTGAGCAACTTAAGAACGCTGGAGGACATCTGCCTAGATTATTGGGGATGTTTTATAACCTTTGCATTGGACACCTGTACTTACGTTCTAGCATGATGAGGACTGTGGTGGTGCCGATTGTAAAGTGTAAGACTGGTGACACTAGTGGCAAGGGCAAATATCGTCCTATTTCGCTTGCAGCTATTATAGCAAAAGTGATTGACGGTCTACTTGGGGCTCAACTTGATAAGTATATTACCAGCTACGACAACCAATTTGGCTTTAGAATGGGTTTATCTACAGAGACTGGAATATTGAGTTTAAAGCAGACCGTGAAGTATTACACAGACCGTAATACAGCCGTGTATGCTTGCTTCCTCGACCTGTCGAGAGCGTTTGACCTTGTTAGTTATGACATCTTATGGCAAAAACTTGCCAATATTTCAATGCTACGTGACCTTGTGCATGTGATAAAATTTTGGTACTTGAACCAAGTCAACGTAGTTCAGTGGTCGGGGGAGTACTCAGAGCCGTACAGATTGGAGTGTGGAGTGAGACGGGGGGGGGGGGGGGGCTGACTTTTCCCGAACTTTTCAATCTGCATGTGGATGTATTGATAGGGGAGCTCAGTGATACTCATGTGGGCTGCCACATAGACGGTGTCCGTTTAATAGTATAAGTTATGCGGATGACATGGTCCTGCTGAGCGCTTCTGTCTGCGGGTTGTCACAGCTCATAGCTATATGTGCCCTTAGCCATGGACTGATATACAACGTGAAGAAAAGTGAAAGTATGGTCTTTCGGGTTAGAGGGAAGTCTCTTGATAACATTCCATGAATAAAACTCAATGGTACGCCTTTGAAGAAAGTACTGTAGAGCAATTTAAATATCTGGGACACTTAGTGTCGTCTGACCTGAGGGACGATGCTGATATGGAGAGGGAGCGTAGGGCGCTGTTGATAAGAGCTCACATGATTGCCCGTAGGTTTGCTCGCTGTTCGAGGGATGTCAAAATCACTCTGTTCAGAGCGTTTGGTACGTCCTTCCACACGAGCAGCTTATGGATCAAATACACCAAAAAGCAGTACAATGCCTTGCGTGTCCAGTTCAATAATGCTTTCAGGATGCTGCTGGGGCTGCCTCCTTACTGCAGTGCTTCGGGTATGTTTGCCGAATACCGAGTGGACTGTTTTATACAGCCATGCGCAAGCGGTGTGCATCCCTGGTGCGCAGGGTGCGGGCCAGCCCGAACACCATCCTGAAATTATTTTCGGAACGTTTTGACTGTCAGTACATGAACCATTGTTATATGATACATGTACTGACTTACAAAGTTTAGTTATGACAGTAGTTTTTGTATTTAATTGTTTGATTATTATTGTATTATAATTTAATTAATTAGTGTCCATTGGAATTATTTTGATTATTTTTTATATTTTATTATTATTATGATTAGTGCAATATTTATGTGATCGAATATTTAATATAATGATTATGATCCTTATTTGGTCTAAATAAATAAATTGAAATTGAATTAAGCCCAGAGCACATAGACCCCGCAGAATCCTGGAAAATACAGAAACTGAAAGTAATAAAAGTTTCGCCAACAACTAGCGGCCAACTAGTTTGGACAAAGGTCCGAGGCATCCCTGTGACGTCAAACATTGGACAGTCCCCAAACACGAACTACATTTGGGCATAATTTAAAAGTTCCCCGAAATACTTATTGTTGAACAATCATTTGTTTTTGTCTCCATATTATAGTTTATCTTTCGCCACTTACTTGGGGCTTCTAATTTCTTCGTTAACGTTTACGGATAACTAAATCCGATTATAAATATAAAAAGAAAATAATCCATTTAGCTAATATTATGTTTGAAACTTATTTTAACTATGAAAGCTGACCTGGGGGCCAATCGCCTAACTGGATTGCTTTGGAAAACGCTATCGCTTACGATTTCATTTTGTTATTTCTAGGCCCCTGAGGTTTTCAAATGCCTCGCGCTCTTTTTTTTTCTTTTGCATTGGTAATAACAATGTTAAAGAAAATGAGCGTGAGGTATTTCGGCGGTTAGAAATAACAAAATGAAATCGTAAGCGATAGCGTTTTCCAAAGCAATCTGGTTAGGCGATTGGCCCACTGTTTCTTCAAGAGAATTCCATGACCTGCTACTTCAACTTAGTGTTAATAGAAATGTTTTGAAAGTCTTAAGAATATATTGACATTGCTAACCGCTGTCTACGAAAATTTTTAATTTACGCTGATGAAAATATTATGGAATTTCATATTTCTATGTCAACAATGTAGGCAATACATACATCAAAGTGAAAAAAAAGGTTGTCTAAATAATACCACGTTGAACCCAATGAACGGAGGCGAGAATCCATCCACAAGTTTCCCGATTAGGCGCGCGGCGGACTGCGAACTGCTCAGCAACGAGTCTTCATTGAGCCGCAAACAATTTAACCTGAACTCTTTTCTTTTGCAACAGTTAAAATCTAATGCCAAGTTTTGCCATGGGATGTTTTCATATTGCTTATTTAACTCGCTTCATATTAAATACAATTTGGAAGTTTGTTTGTATTTCGTTTCATAACGATATATTCAAAGCAACATGATCATACAATTCAAACGAATTTTATACTGTTTTATTAGGTTTATATTATTTATCACTTTTATCTTTTGTTCTATCACTATTGGTATTAAAACCGCTGTTATGTTTAATTTTGTTAAAATTACTTATGTAATCTGGTTTTGAATAAACAATCAAAGCACACAATTATTAATCATAATTTAATTCCGATTTGAAATAGGTTATGCTATAAATGAGCAAGAAATACATTTGGCTGAAAAACTTAAAGTGCCAAAATTTTAAGAAAATTATTTTTCAATTTGTGCTAAGAAGTTCAACCAAGTTCGTGATAGCTTTAAGAGCGGCTCTTCCGCTCGGCGTGAGTTGGAAGGCATCCAAGTGGCTGTGTCATAATAAATTACCTTCAGCCGCACTGTATTAGAACACTTTATCAAATTTCCTTAACCATATTTCTTTCTTCATTGAACAGACGAACAAAAAAAAATATTATGTCTCTTACCTAATTAAGAGAACAAGTGAACTTTAGCTCTGTTTTTGAAAGGTCAGACAACTTTCTTTATTGACGGCCGAGTAAAATTACCTAAAAATCAACCTATTGTTATCACATTTTAAAATGTGGACTTCTCCTAGCGCCGCGATTAGCCTTCCCAGTTTGCGTTTATGGAGGTTGCACTACACCACTTGCATCCATCGGCTTTCCGCGATCTTCACTAGATCATCGTTCCATCCGATTGGGGCCCTACCGAATCAGCCATTCGAGAATCATTCGGCCCCATCGGCCATAGATTCTTTTCGCTACATGTCCCTCCCCTATCCATTATAGTAGAGCAATCCTTCTCGGTTACCTTAGTTCTCCTACGGATTTCCTTATTTCTGATTCTATTGCTTAAAGAAATACCGAGGATAGCTCTCGCCATTGCTCGCTGTGTGACCCTGAGTAATCTTTGTATCTGTAGTAATCTTTGCTTCCAGCAATCTGCATTGGGCCCGCGTTATTGTGGCTCGTTTCCTCTATTCTTTTCATCGGCAGTGAGGGTATGAACAGGCTGATGATAATGGTGTTATACCATATACCATCATCATCGGAATGGTGTTATAAATATTTTCTTCATTAACAGTAGCACTAGTTATTTGTGTACTGTTTGTTTATATGGAAAATTTTGTTTTAATTATTTGTCTTACTCGTGATATCACATTTTCCTTTCCTTGAAAACTTCGCAAGGGATATTAATGAGGTATAAATTAATGTATATCGCGTTACACTTAATGTGCTACATTATCCTCATTAATAAATGTAGGATAGGTAACAAAATACTTTAGGACAAAATCAAGCGTCAACATAACCTAACTACCCACTGCAATATCAATGTTTAAGGAAAATAGCGTCAGTATCAATGGTTTGTTTTATTTTGATAGCAAACATCCTGGCGCTCAATCAGGTCGCCTCCTTCGTTTGTTTATACGCTATGCGAGCAGCTTACACACTTACATCGAGCGTTAGTGTTGCCGAACTATCGACAGTTTACATCGAAAATCATGTACCCTATCCATAGTATCGATACTATCGATAGCTCAGAACAAGGCAATACTATCGAATGAGTGCAATACTTTAGATACTATCGATACTATTGCAGTTCGTTAATAACAAACTATTGATAGTATCGCTACTATCGATAGTGTTGATTTTATCTGCAACAATACTATCGATAGTATCGATACTAGCGATTGTTTTAGACTAAAGTTTGTGATTGACTATAATATCTGAAAATTGTAAACAATACTATTGCAAATTGTTAAACTATCGATAGTATGGTTGCAAATAAAATTGACAGTATCGATACTATCGATAGTTTGTTATTAACCAACTACAATGCTATCGATAGTATCGATACTATTTAACTCATCCGATCCGATAGTATTGGCTTTTACTGTGCTATCGATAGTATCGATACTATTGATAATATCGATACTATCGATAAGCCGATCGATTGTCATACGATTGGTTGGCTATCGATAGACTATCGATTAATCATCGATAGTCGACTATCGATCGGCAACACTATCGAGCGTACATAACCTCCTTGCTACATCACCTTCTGTATTTTGCTTTCCGAGTTAATTAATTTTCACACTTTATTTTGTTGTCGGTAAATACATACTTTGAAGCGTTTTAAGTGCTTATGTTTTGAAGAATAGTATTTTATTAATTTCTTAAATAGTATATTTAGTGGTTTTATCCACAGTTAAATTGGACTGTAGTTTAAAAACAAAAAAATAATAACCATTCCGCGAGTGAAATTTAACTATGATGAACGAAACAAATGTTTTCGACTGATTTCATCTTGATTTTTATCACTAAAGAATTGATTTTCATACATAAAATATAATTTTACTAATTCTATGCTCCTATGTTTTCTTTTTTCGATAACTTGTGTTTCAAAGAAACTAGAAGCCCTCGAAAAGGCCAAAATAGACAAATTTTTGTCACCACTAAAAACGTCTAGTGTGGAGATTTCATAAGCATTTACAAAAAAAACCCGTGTGTATCAGCTCCGACGCACGACTGGAGTTTACTCCTTAAGTTCGATAGTGTAACCAGACGCAAAAAGAGTTTATTTAACTTAAAAAAGATTGATACTGTATGAAAGGGTAAATTAACAAATTAATGAAAATAATATACATATATAAATATATATTTATTCATTTCATATACATTTATTATAACTAATCGACGAAATATTTTACATTAAACTTTTACAATAGTCAATTTCAGATGTGCATAAATATATTATTTTAAGTTATTGTACATCCTATGGTTTTGGTACCTTAAGTCATGGTGGGCGATAACAGAGTCATGTTGTTAAGTTAAATATTTGTAAGGACAAATCTCAGTTTGTCCTTGGTGGGCGATTATGTATACGCCATTTGTGCATTTAAAATTTTTGTTCATATGTATCAAAATAGATGGCGCTGTAGTTCGTTGCATCACACTTGTAAATATGTTTGGAGCTACATATACACGTATGCAAAACGTCACTTAACAAATAAAGAAATCTATGGTCTAACAAAATACACTGTAGTTTCAATTTAATTCTTTTGCACCTAAGCTCTCGGATTTAAGAATCATTTTAGCTCGAACAGGATGCGCACCAAAAACGTAACGAGGCGAGGTCATTCATCGATAGTAGAGGTGGGTCGTTGACGTATTTTTCGTCAACGAAATGAAACCGACCACTACCGTCCATCGACTAGTCGATCAACTAGTTGAATTCTTTGACTTAGTGTTGGGTAGGACACGACTTGAAAAAGAGTTTGTAAGAGTAGCCTCTTTTTTGTACTGAGCCAGTACAATGTCCCACTTCAAATGAGGCGAGGCATACTGAAGCTCGGCAATACATTTGAAGTGACGAGTACAAATATGACATTGAGGCGTACAGAAGCTCGACATAACGTTTTGGTCTATTGTCTATTGAAGCGCTTTGACTGGTTCTTTTTATATTTTGGGTTGTAATTTAAGTAGGTTAATAATAAATTAAACAAATATAGGTATTTGAAAGTATGTATAATAAAAAGGCACTGAAAAATAATAAATGCCATTACTAAATTATTGAAACATATTGTGAACTATTTTGTATTACTATTTTATATTTGAAATAATCCTATCCTTAATTAAAATTGTCAGTATTATTAGTTAGTGTCGTAAGCATTTGAGTAAAAAAAATACGTCAATATTTTTGAACGAACAAACGAACGAAATGGTAAATTACGCGACTAAAGTCCTCTACGCACTATCAATCTCGCTGGATCCAGCATGCAGGACAGCGCTATACACGTAAAAGAGATAGAGATACAGATGGATAGTGCGTAGAGGACTTAAATGAAATGTCATGCCACGCTCTCTCTCAGACTTACGAAGAGTGAGTGAGTAGCGAGACGCGACAATCGCGACATTTAATGTGAAGTAGTACATTTTAAAATTTTGAGCCGCTCTTACATTTTGCCGTCATGTCCGGGACAAATGTACCGCCTCTTGTAAGTCCTACTCAACACTACTTTGACTAGTTGACGTGGCAGGCTTTAAAGGGTTCATATCAACTAGCGGTGGGTCGTTCTCAAATTTTCTGACGACGAAACGCAACCCTTTTCTCTTAAACGAAAACTAGTCCTCGAAACGGTTCTCGTTCGCAACTGGTTATGGTTGCGGCTGGGTGATGCAACGAAACGACACGCGACGGTCGAACGAATGAACGCAACGAAACTGAACTAAATGAAATCTTGTTAACGTTCGTTTCGTTGCTGCGAACGAGACGACGAAACATCGAAATAAATGTAGTGTTATACGATAATAGACTTTAAATGTTGAATAATAAAGATTATATTATTGTAAAATCAAAGCTGAATTATCATAGAACGAAACGGCATGTCATATCATTGCGTTCTATTATAGACTGTATTTACTTCATCATAAAGTACATATTGGAGTGCAGACAATCCGAGGACTAGTTGTTCGACGAAGACTGTTTTGATCCGAAACGTAAAACGGCTCTATCGTCGCGGAACACAAAACGGTCCTTGAAACCGGTTCGTCTTTAGAACGCTCACACCTGATATCAACTACTCGGTGACTGACTACGGGCGCGACGCAACGACGACGACGGGGTCTTTATTTAGTATTCGCTTTACATTATAGTCATTTAAATGTTTACAAAATAAATTACAAATTAAACTCATAAAATAAACATTCAATTTAAACGAACTTTGCACTAAATTCGCATTCACGTGTCCCTTGACCTTGACCTCGCAACACACTAATTTCAAATTACAATAAACAAAACTGCAACTACTTGAGGAAAACCATTATTATAAACCCGTTCATCCTGCACTGCATCGTTTAGCCAGATCCATCGACGCTCTCTTTCACGCAATATAAAAATACTCTTACCTTTTCACTCTAACAACTCTAGTTTAAAAAATGAACAAATATCAACTCCCGCGCTATATACCTTCTTAAGTTTCAAATTGCTTGATTTCAACGAATGAACGAACGTATGGACTTGTAACGGGTAAACCAGATACGTTTACGCGTCGTCGACGCTTTGTCAGTAGATATGAACGCTGTGGACTCTCAGTTTAGCCGTCTATGAATTCAACTAGTTAACGAATAAACTGTAGACCGTCGAAGCGTCTATTGAACGTAGACCGTCTATTTAAACAGTTCGTTAATTCAACGCCCATCGCTAATGCGCACCAAAAACGTAACGAGGTCATTCATCGATAGATTTTACTCCTTAAATATTTCTCATACCGGGCCCCTTTATCTATGCAAATCGATTCTTAAGGAGTAAACTCCAAAAATCTAAATAAAGAGGCATAGTATAACTTCTATTTATTTAAACTATGCTTAAGTTATATAACTTGAAATCATCAGAAGCAGGTAGAATTTTCAATGAGCTGGGTCCGATGTCCGAGCCACTACAAGTGAATCCCAAAGTGTCGCGGTAAAACTACAAACTTTGAGAAGCGTCCTCGAAGTTCCTTCATGAGTGTTGTAAAACTTGGGACGAGGGTATGTTGATCGTAACTACTCTCATCAAGTTGAAGTAGTTGGTTCGAGAAATTTCGACCACATCGAACTTGATAAATTAATTCAAGTCTAAAGAAAATATAACTAGAAAAAATTCCATGCGGACCAGGCAGCAGACGGGACACGAACCTGCACCCTTCGCAATCCGGGCAAATGCACTGACCAATTATGCTACCGCGGCTCTCACGGACCACGTCGAAATTCTTCTAGCCATTCTTAAGCTGCAAATCAGCGCCATCTCTTCGCATTATAGGTAACCCACAATGTCAAATGAATACTTTAAAAGTATTAAACATTTGAAACAAGAAATAGCAATTATAGTTATAATTTTTATTATTTTAAAGCAAGAAAATACAACTAGAAAAAAAAATGGGTGCGTGTACTTATGTAGGCGCGTGAGAAGTTATCCTTCTTTGGCATCGTTTAAAATTAGTTTTAATTGCATGCAAATAATTGATTACAATAAATTAATAAAAAGTCTGGAAAAGGACACAGTCAATAAAGTTCAGTTTTAATTTGAAAAAATAAATAAATAATCAAAATACTCAATTAAAATCGCTACTGAATATAATTTATTAGAACATATGTGATTTGCACTTGTATGAAACTCAAACACGTATTCCGAATATACAAACTAGAAACATGTGGATAAATATTATAAACTAGCGGCCCGCCCTCGCTTCGCTTCGGTGTAGAGCTGAAGTGTAGACTACAGTTTTTGTTCTCAGGCTTGTATTATACACAATGACATTCATCTATGATTCTTCTTATACCTGCATGCAAAGTCTCAGCCCGATCGGTTTAAAATTGATAAAGTTTCATACAAGCTTTCATTCCTTATTTTATCCCCTTGGGATTTTCTTTATATTTTTTTCCGTAAGAACCTTGTACAGAGTATTAGAAAACTACAAAAAAAAACAGCCAAATCGGTCAAGCCGTTTTCATGTTATGTCGGAAAACGGGTTTCATTTTTATATATATAGATATGAAAACAGTCTCTGTTCTAAATTCAAAACTCGTAACTTTTCCCGATGTTTGTTGCACGTGTTTCCCGCGCTAGGACCGCGAGTGGCCGCGCATGCGTACGGTGCGGCGGGCGACGCGGTAATGGCAGCGCGGCACATGAAGTTGGTCGCTAAAGCGACCAACTTCATGGTGTTAATTTTTTGTGTTACATGATGCGCGCGCATCTTAAAATTTCACTCTCAACAATTTTTCAGAACGCGCCTAAAGAAGTATAACTTCAAAAATCCACGCGGACAGTGCATTCGCCCGGATCGCGAAGGGTGCGGTCCCGTCTGCTGCCTGGTCCGCGAGGAATTTTTTCTAGTTATATTTTCTTTAGATTTAAACATAAAGCAGTTACATGCTTTAAAATAAAAAAAAATATAAATTAATTCAAGTTTTAATATTGCGTACTACAGTATTGAGCTATAAAATTGAAATATTAAAAGGAGCTTGATGACTCAGTTGGTTAGCGCGTTCGGCTGCGATCGTTGAAGTTAAGCAACTTTCGCACTGCTCGATCATTGGATGGGTGACCAAAAACCTTCTTTCTCGAGTTCCTCCGTGCTTTGAAAGGTATGTTAAGCCGTTGGTCCCGGCTGCCTCTTCAGTCGTTAGCTCCCGACACTCCGCATTAGGTCCCCAAGCCAGAAATGCAGTAGTTCAATAAATAAAACTAGATTCCGGAACGTATAAACAATTTATTTCGAAATTACTTAAACCTTATATATTTCAATCGAACTAAACCATACCGTGAGTACAAATTAATACAGCTCCATCTATGGAACAATGGAGTAAACATTTTGTATAAGGTACCACATTGGACAATGCCCCAATCTCTCTGGATAGAATATGCATAGTAGTAGGGGAGCCCAAGTTGGGATTTTCGGATTTACTCGAGCGCGGCAGAATAACATATGGGGAGCAACCTTGCACCTATACTTCGACTTTTTATTAGCTGCAGTAAAATGACGTTTCAAAATGTCATTCCGTAAAATAATGTTGACAGCCTAATTTCAATAGGGATGTGCTTAGGTTCACAGAAAATCTAATCGTTCCTTAAGTAACTCACAATGATCATATTTAATTCTATTTATTATTCATATAAATAAAAGACTGCATAAAATCTCAAGTTAGTACTGGTTTTTAGTTACGGTGCTACGATGACGCTTGTCCGGCATTTTATTTTATTTGTCATTCACTCATTCGGCTTCTAACTTCTATTTTGAGTGCACGAATAACTTTGCTTTGCCCACTGCGAGTTGTTTTAGTTATCTTTATTGTTAATTTTTTGTTATGTTGTGTTTGTTTTTCGTTACCTACTTATTATTGTTAATCGTGTCAGCTTCTTTTGTTTGTTACATCGAAGACATGGATGCTTGACGTCGCAATAAAACATATAAAATGCAAGAAGTAAAAACTTTATTCCAAGTAGGAATCAACAGTGATGAAGTGACAGACAGATTTGTCATTAGTGTGACCGGAAGCAATAGTGATTCCGAAAATGATTGATTAATAAATAACATTGTTATGACAATTTTGTTTAATTTTGGATGTACGTTCTTATACTTCCACTGAAAAAGATCAATCCTTTACTAAAGTAATAATAATAGAATAAAAAAACATTACAACTTAATATTAAATCTCTAAAACAAAACCAAACTGATCACTCATTTATTGAATGATTCACTTACTCACTTAGCTACATCCCTATTTATTTTTCTTCAAAAAGCGGTAACCCACAAAATGTCATTTTACTGCAGCTAATAAAAAGTTTTACTTTAGTTACATACTCGCACTATACTTGAGCCATCTATGTAGGGCCGAACGTCTAGGGCAGCAAAAACAAAATTTCAACAAACGGTCTTGACTTTTAGTCGCGGCCCAAATCGTCAGTCTTTTGAATATAAGCTACTAGAGGGTTCTTGTAACGTTTCTAAGAACGGAAAATATATTGATCTGCCGCGGTTTGCATGATATGGAGGTGGCCGTAAGAATGGGTAGAACATAGGAAAAAATAACCGAACGCATCAGACATTGAGAAGGGATGTTACGTGAACCCTCCAGTAGCTCCTATTCAAAAGACTGACGATTTGGACCCGACCAAAAGTCATGGCCGTTTGTTGAAATTTTGTTTTTGCTGCCCTAGACGTTGGGCCCTACATAAATGGCTCCCCATATGTTATTCTGCCGCGCTCGAGTTTTGCAAAATCTCCGCCTGCCCCCCCCCTAGTAAGGGAGTCCCCTACTAAAGGGAAGGCCTGAGCCACAGCAGTAGGGACATTAATAGGCTGATAATGATGTTGACTACATTATTCTGTTTTCATTAAAGGATCCACAGGCGTCCATATGCCAAGGTGACTGCTTATCATTAGATGGACAGTGTGCTCTTTCTTATTGAAGTGAAACTTCTTTATCGGCGTTGGAAAAAAATTTACCGTCACATTTTTCGGTGACGCGTCACATTTTTCCGTTACGCGTCACATTTTTCCGTTACGCGCCATCTTTTTTTATATTAATAGTTGATAGCTGAATGATCACACTGTCGCCGGCGAGAACTCTCTCTACTCGTTTGCAAAGCCGTGCGCGTGCATTTTAACTCAGGACTGCCAATTCGTTTGTAGTTTCTACTCGCTTATCGTTCATCGTCGGAGGTGCAACATGTGCCTTAGATTACTGAGCCGCGTAATCATAACAGTTTCATAGGCAGTAATTTGTATTCATGTCTCTGATAATAAAATCCTTTTGTTTAAACTTTATCTAATTTAACTTTATTTAACCAATTTCTGGAAAGTTGCATGTAGATCATTTTTCGAAAAATAAGGCCATAAAGAAGTTTCACTTCTTACGTGTGTACACTAGTACACGCACACTTTTTTTTTTTAATAAGTGTATTTAATACCTTGTCTTGCTATTAAAGTCTGTTTGAATGGGACAGCTCGATGAGATGAGAGGAGCTCGATGGCGCAGGTGGTTAGTGTGTTCGGCTGCAAACGTTGAAGTTAAGCAACTTTCGCAGTGGTCGGTCATTGGATGGGTGACCAAAAATTTAGTATCTCAAGCTCCTCCGTGCTTTGGAAGGCACGTTAAGCCGTTGATCCCGGCTGCATATGCAATCGTTAACACCCACCAATCCGCACTGGGCCCGCGTGGTGGGTCATGGCCCAATCTCCCTATTCCAACCATAGGGAAGGCCTGTGCCCCAGTGGGGACATTAATAGGCTGATGATGTATATAGTACATATATAAGTATCTTTATATATATAACTAGCGGAACCGACAGACGTTGTCCTGTCTACACGTTTTTGTGAATCTAAACCATTCTCAGATCCCCTTGAACACACACAAAAAATTTCACACATGTGACATACACACTCACAGAAGAATTATATATATATAAAGATTCTTCTGTGAGTGTGTTTGTCACTGAACTTCTCTTAAACGACTGGACCGATTTTGATGAAATTTTTTGTGTGTGTTCAAGGGGATCTGAGAATGGTTTAGATTCACAATTTTGTCCTCTGGACAACCCCTATTTTTTTAGGGCGGTACGAAGTTCGCTGGGTCAGCTAGTATTTATATAGAAATACATATTAAACATCCATGACTGGAGTACAAATGCTCGTATTCATCACATAAACATCTGTCCCCACCGGGGTTCGAACCCTGTACCTCTCGAGTCGGCGACACCATGAACCCCGGCGTACAAACCACTCGGCTACGGAGATTAAATAAAAATGTAATTGAGTCCAGATTTCAGGACATGCTGTACTAGAGCTCTGGCACCATTGGTTAAGTGCCGCAACAGCAAATACGAAATTAATAAATGCATTTTACAAGAGGCAACAGTAAATATCTGGCTGGTGCAATATGTTCAATGAATGACGCTCCCTCAGGCAGAGGCTCCAATTGTAATAGGAAATCCTCTTAAAGTGTATGGTATTATTTATTCTTGTACTATTATATTTGCTCTATATAATATGGCAAAGATTGTGCAAAATCGATCAAACAAGAAAAATGGAATCAAACATTTAGTAACAAATCTCAGTTTATAACAAAAATGGAGCCGTGCAGGCTGCGTTCTTGCCTATCCAAAAGGTTATTGTGCTCTGGGCTCTATATTCTTCGCAAACAAAAATCACATATAGCTTTATTCAATTGCTATCTTCAAAGTTATATAAGTTTTAGAATAAATGTTTTTACCAGTAAAACATATGCGTCCGTTTCGCCTAAAAGTACAATAAAAGCAATTTGGTAACATTTTAAAACAGACTACGTTGTAATTTTAATTTTTTAAGCATGTAACTGCTTGATGTTTAAATCTAAAGAAAATATAACTAGAAAAAATTCCACGCGGACCAGGCGATGATGACCAGATGCGAAGAAATGGCGCTGCTTTGCAGCTTAAGAATGGCTAGAAGAATTTCGACGCGGTCCGTGAGGGCCGCGGTAGCATAATTGGTCAGTGCATTCGCCCGGACTGCGAAGGGTGCGGGTTCGAGTCCCGTCCGCTGGCTGGTCCGCGTGAATTTTTTTCTAGTAAACTTTTCTTTAGACTACGTTGGTCAGAAATATTCATCGTTAAAAATTGTTAAAGCGTCAACGTCCACCTGATCGACATCGATTCGAAAAGTTCACGCTTTAGCGATCGCTCGTTAAAGCGCCGACGAGCTTTATTACATTTGTTGAGCATCCTTTACATCGCCACAGATGACTAGCCGCACCCAAAAGTGACCCTTATGTTACCTTAAAAATAAAGGTCAAAATAGTGTGCTACGGAGAGAATACGAAGTTACAGTGTTTGCCCTATCAGTTTGGCCGCCCGCCGTGTCGATAGGCTAACATTGTCGTTCAGTAGGTTGATTTTAAATTTAATAGGTTTTGTTTGGACTTCTCGATTGTTTTCCTATTCAATAAAGACATAATTCACAAACATTGAACAAACTTATTTTATTTACAACTAGTGGCCCGCCCTCGCTTCGCTTCGGTGTAGAGCTGTAGTGTAGACTATAGTTTTTGTTCTCAGGCTTGTATTATACACAATGACATTCTTCTAATACCTAATTACAATAGGCACGCGCCGCCAAGCCCCCGGCCCGGTAGCGTCGTAACCGCTATGTCCCTGCATTTTAAATCTGTAATAACTTCGAAAATATTCATTTAAATTACATGCGTTACAGGGCCGAATTGGTCTATATTAAATTTACAATGCATTTCAGGTACTTAATTGGATAAGGATGAGTGTTATATTGCAGAAAATCGCTTCGTAAATAATCTATTATTTCGCGTAAAAAGTATAGAATAAAAAATGGTTATTGTGGGTTACCCCTAAGAGATAGACATATACCATCGCAGACTTTTTTGTAGACCTTTTTAAGGTGTACAATACTGTAGTACATTATTTTCATCTATCTCGTAGAGTTCAGCCAGCGTTTGCAATGTAAGCGCAAAAAACTGTGTTTATTTACGACCTTACATTAAAAACCTCTAAAATTATCAGTGTTTCTCTACAATATTATGCATGTATTATACATATAAACCTTCCTCTAGAATCACTCTATCTAGTAAAAAAAACCGCATCAAAATCCGTTGCGTAGTTTCAAAGATTTAAGCATACAAAGGGACATAGGGACAGAGAAAGCGACTTTGTTTTATACTATGTAGTGAAGAATTCTATTCTACAGGATGTTACAAAAATACAAATAAAGCTTGAAGGGCGTTGAAGTACATCATATAAGGAGTCTTCTCTAATTTTCTTAAAAAAATTGCATGAAGTTTATCTTTTTATAAAAACAGTTATTTTTAATGATTAATAAATAAATATATCGATCATTTTAAGACACGTCACTAGTTCGAGGATCATTAAAACTAACTATTTTTATAAAAAGTTGAAACTTCATGCAAATATTTTAAGAAAATTAGAGAACACTCCTTTTAAGATGTACTTCAACGCCCTTCAAGCTTTATTTGTATTTCTGTAACACCCTGTATAAAGAAGCCTATTCTTTGTCCATAAAATAAGTTTGTTCAATGTTTGTGCAATCAGTTTCCCCTCCGTACTTAACAGGGCACGTTAAGCCGTTGGTTCCAGCTGCATCTGTAGTCGTTAGCACCCACCAATCCGCACTAAGCCCGCGTGGTGGGTCATGGCCAAATCTCCCTATTCCATCCAAAGGGAGGGCCTATACCCCAGCAGTTTAACTTTATAATACAAACAATATATGTGTATTTTTTTTTACCTACAATGCGAAGAAATGGCGCTGCCTTGCAGCTTAAGGCTAGGAAAATTTCGACGTGGCCATCAGGGCCGTGGTAGCATAATTGGTCAGTGCATTCGCCCGGATTGGAAAAGGTGCGGTTCGAGGTTCGAGTCCCGTTCGCTGCCTAGTCCGCGTGAATTTTTTTCTAGTAAAACTTTTCTTTAGAATATATGTGTATATCAAATATTATCGCCCATCTAATTCGCTGACCCCTGTGAGGGATGCTTAACTTTCAAGATCACTGATAATCAAACACCCTCACCGAAGCGCTATCAATCACATTTAGTTAAGCATGCCGTTCAATGTTTATATCTGGAATAAACAATCACCCAAAACAGCGCTAACTTCTATAATTCAGGATTACGAGAGAATAACCTACACAGCGATCAGTTACATGCAGCCGACGATGACGTATGACCATGTAATATGTCTCGGAATATGATGGATCTACTCGGGTTCCTTAACCGTCTGCAAAGAGCTAAGTTACATATAACTAGTATCCCTGGAGGGATCGACACTGAATGAAGGGGTTAATATAAGTCTGATTAACGCATGCTTCTCTAAATTTTTTTACCATGTTCTATAAAGAATGAAACTAAGACACTGCTGCCTTCTTCTAAGTTGAACACATTATTCTTGGTCAATGGACAAGAAATCTGCAAAATTTGGTCACTAGGAGCGCTGTAATCGCTTGACCCAAAACTTCTATCAAATACATACCTATTAGCTTATATTAGCAAACCAGTGAACCAAATATTCACCAAAACCTGATTTAAAAAAAATAAAAAAAAATGTATTTAATTAATTGAGAACTTCGGAGATTTTGTGTGGTTTCGTTTGAAATTCGTGATTTCTCGAAAACCGGAAGTGCTACGTTACTCAAAACCGGTTTGTAGTCTTATCAGACTATTCTTAACTTATAACTTAAACATTCTCTTTATCTATCTCTTACGGTTTGGCCACTGAAACAGCACCACAGACGGACGGACGGACGGACTTGTCTAATAGATAAGAGATTCATTTTTAAGCTTTTTATTAAACAAATTACAAATGCCGAGTTGTGCAGTTCCTGGTTGTTGTGAAAAAACTGCATGCTTACAGACGTAAAATATAATTTTATATGTTTCTTTGTAAGGGGGAGTAAAACTGAGCTGCTGTTTACATTATGGTATGTATCTGGGGCAGGTAATTGCATCTGGATGTCTTCAGTTTGATAAGAAAAAACTGCACCAAAATTAAAATTGCGGTCTTATGTCTCAAGACTGTAAAAAAACCCAATGTTATACTGCCCATTTTAGCCCGATGTAAACTAATTCTATGAGACGTCTGACTGATGCAAAAATAAGATAGATTTGACTAATGAGCCCGCTTAAAGTTACTGAGATCCATGAACTATTAAAATAATCATGGAAAATGCATCTCGTATGTACCGAGAATGAGCATTCTAGCAAAATAATAGAAAGAGTACTTTTCTACTAGATCAGCTTTTCTGCCTTGCATAGATGCTCCTCTCCTTTTCAACTCTGATTTCAGCTATATTGCAGACCATGTTGAATACATTTTCACCTCTTATTTAATATATATTTAACAATAAAAAAACACGCTCAAAATTTGACAGCTGCAATATTCGGCTGCGGTTTGGGTCAAGCGTTTGCAGTGCCATCTATGTAGCCTAGCAAGCCTGCTGCAACAGCTATGTTAGCATTTGGATTCTGTTACCACACAACAACAGGTGGGGTGTTGTCATTGACGAACTCCGTGACCGAGTGGTGTATGCCAGTTTTCAAGGTGTCGCCTACTCGAGAGGTCCCCGGGTTCGAATCCCGGTGGGGGCAGATGTGTATGTGATGCATTCGAGCATTTGTTCTCCAGTCATGGATGTTTAATATGTATCAGTATATGTATTCTATCCGTTACCCTAGTATCCCATAATACAAGCCTTACAGTGCTTACTTTGGGGCTAGGCTAATTGGTGTGAGTGTTGGAAACATTATATATATTATTATTTGAAACATTGGGCATAAATAAAAACAATACTGGAGTATTAACGCTTCTTAACTTTAATTGGACAGAGTCTTATCTCCGCAATTAGATCGTAGACAACCCAAATTATCAGCATACACGACTTTATATATGTTCACCCCCACCAGACGTCCGGTGGAATAGTTTCAAATAATAGACTTAAATGGACATCTAGGCAATAGGGAGCCGCTCGTCAAAGAAGCGCATATGTGCTAGTTTTTTACTAGGCAGCGCTGCATAGTCCCTTTTCAGGGGACGATCGCATCCGACGAGTGTGTTTTAGTCATTAGGAGTCTGACATAACCCTGCAGCCGGCTGTAGGATATCCATGAGGATTTCACACCCGCTCCCCCGCCTGAGGGAAAAAAAATATATGGGGGGCTGGCTGTATAGACGACTGGCTGTATGGACGGCTGACTTTATGGATGGCTGGCTGTATGGGTGTTTTGACTTGACTTGCCGATTAGAGGGACGTATTCTAATTGGTGTCGTGTTGCAGATAACTTATTTTCCTACCTAATAACAAATACATAACTATACCATGTGCTAGCATCATTTTTGACGCAAGTGTTGTAGTGTGAGGAGCTCGATGGCGCAAGTGGTTAGCGCGTTCGGCTGCGGTCGTTGAAGTTAAGCAACTTTCGCAGTGGTCGGTCATTGGATGGGTGACCAAAAATTTACTATCTCGAGCTCCTCCGTGCTTCGGAAGGCACGTTAAGCCGTTGGTCCCGGCTGCATCTGCAGTCGTTAGCACCCACCAATCCGCACTGGGCCAGCGTGGTGGGTCATGGCCCAATCTCCCTATTCCATCCATAGGGAAGGCCTGTGCCCCAGCAGATGATGATGATGTTGTATCGGACCATAAAAAGGCAGACGCCCGCCCCGAGTCTACGTCTTCTGTAATTTGGATGAATCTTTGGGTTTTCATACCCATATATAACAAAGAAAAAAAAACACAATTATTTGCACGTGTTAATTCGTAAATAATCATATATCGTAAATTGTTAAAAATTCAAAAAGTTTTCAATCTACTAGATTTTTTGAAGTGAAAACTTCTTTAGCGGCGTTGTACACATTTTTGTGGGTATGGGTAAAAAATGTTTAACTCGCGTCATGACACGTGGGCTGATCGCATCACAGGCCACGTGTCCTGATCGTAAGACGAAAACAATAAAATTGGAAAGGTAGTTAAATTTCAATATATTGGACGAAACATAGTTATATTTTATTTTATCGTATTATAATAATAAGTCTGTATCTAGAACGTCCAGGTGGCAGCTTTATTGCGAAGAATATGCATTTTTTTACAATAGATGTCGCTAGGTGCGCTTAAATGAGAAATTCTGAGAGATAAACTTTTTAATGTAATATTAATTGTCATTTTTGTGTACGATAGCGCAATAAATAAATATTGTATTCTACCACATAAATGATAGTATTTTTATACTGATAATTAAAGAAATTCGTGCAAAATTATTCCCTAACCATTAAAAAATATCTAAAATACACAACGTTAATATTCAAGTTTTCACGTCTGCCGGCACTCCCAGAGTGCAAACCGTCGTTTTTTTTCTATAGTATTTTTTATGAAGAAGTACAATGATTATTAGCTAAAACTTTAACCTAAATTCGAAGCCAACAGTCAAAATCTTACTCGGAATAGCTCTTTATGTCAATAGTTCTGATAATGTCATATTTCTTACGTGAAAAGGGTTGTATTTAACTGATGCTAAATCCTTCACAAGAATTTTTTTATGGATATCCTTATTTACTGAGCCCATGTCACATCGTCACTTTGAGCTGTCATGACTCCTTCTGATTCCTTAAGAGGTACTTGTACCAGCAACACCATCTCATCGGCAGGAGGTCATTTAACTTCCACTTCAGTTTCATGAACATTAAGCATATAAAAATGACAAGTAAATACCATGGTGCATAATGGTCAGTGCTTTCGCCCGGATTGCGAAGGGTTCGAGTCCCGTCCGCTGCCTGGTCCGCGTGGATTTTTTTCTAGTAAACTTTTCTTTAGATTTAAACATCTAGCAGTTAAATGCTTAAAAATAAATAAAAACATAACTATAATTGCTATTTCTTCTTTCAAACGTTTAATACTTGAAAAAGTATTCATTTCACATTGTGGGTTACCTACAATGCGAAGAGATGGCGCTGCCTTGCAGCTTAAGGCTAGGAATATTTCGACGCGGCCAATAGGGCCGTGGTAGCATAATGGTCAGTGCATTCGCCCGGATTGCGAAGGGTGCGGGTTCGAGTCCCGTCCGCTGCCTGGACCGCGTGTATTTTTTTCTAGTAAACTTTAGATTTAAACAGCTAGCAGTTAAATGCTTCAAAATAAATAAAAACATAAGTAAATACCAATTTAAAAGGTACCAGTATTGCAATGTCAATACAAAACTTAAATGTACATTGTCGGAATTGGAATTTTATAAGCAGAATTCTTTCTGTTTGTTTATTCGCACGGAAAAGAGTAAAAGCATTCATAAAGAAGTAATAATAAAAATGGGTGAGTCTCAAAAGTGGCGCGCAATAAACCGACAGACAGCAAATAAATCTCCATCTAAAAGCGTTCGCAGTAGCTACCCACCTACTCTACACTGTTGTACGAATCTGAATTTATTAAAACGTCTCCCCTTTACTCAAATTGAGGCATATTTGCGTGTTTCTCAATAAAGACACTGATCAATCTTCCATTTATTTGGATGAGAGCAACATGAACAAAGAAACCACTTAGTGATATTCGAGAATTATTAAGAAAGAATTCTCTCAGGAGCGCGTTGGAGGCGAAGTGACGAGAATGCCAATAGAGAGCAGTGTCTTTTTACGAACCAAGGTGAGACACTGTCTCGTGCAATATAGTATTATGATCATCCTATTGGGAGTCGGCGGTGGTCGAATAAACGTTGTGTCCTGATAGATTCTTGGGCGCAAATTGGGGAGAAAATTTAAGTGGCTGTTGGCTAAGCAGATCGATACGGTGTCATTTTTTAAATTGTTTGATTATAATGTCATGAAAAAAAACAAAATATTGAATGTATTGTACCATGCTATTAATTTAAGCCCTTCAGAAGCTGACAGCATTATCATAAGCTTATAACCGAACTAGAGGCCCGCCCTCGCTTCGCTTCGATGTAGAGCTGAAGTGTAGACTACAGTTTTTGTTCTAAGGCTTGTATTATACACAATGACATTCATCTATGATTCTTCTTATACCTGCATGCAAAGTCTCAGCCCGATCGGTTTAAAATTAACAAAGTTTCATACAAGCTTTCATTCCCTATTTTATCCCTTTGGGGGTAGAATTGATCAAAATCCTTTCTTAGCGGATGCTTACGTCATAACATCTACCTGCATGCCAAATTTCAGCCCGATCCGTCCAGTGGTTTGGGCTGTGCGTTGATAGATCACTATGTCAGTCAGTCACCTTTGAGTTTTGTATATATACGGATATACGTTTTAATAGGATCTAAGAGTTAAAAACCGGCCAAGTGCGTGTCCTGCCACGCGCAGTGTATGGTTCCGAAGTTGCTCGTCGTCACTTTAAAGACTCTTTTTGCTACCGCGGCCCTCACGAATCGCGTCGAAATTCCTCTAGCCATTCTTAAGCTGCAAGGCAGCGCCATCTTTTCGCATTATAGGTAAACCACAATGTCAAATGAATACTTTTACAAGTATTAAACATTTGAAAGATTTCAATTAAATTGAATTTCGACGCGGTCCGTGAGGGCCGCGGTAGCATAATTGGTCAGTGCATTCGCCCGGATTGCGAAGGGTGCGGGTTCGAGTCCCGTCTGCTGACTGGTTCGCGTGGAATTTTTTCTAGTTATATTTTCTTTAGATATAAACATCAAGCAGTTACATGCTTTAAAAAAATTATAACTATAAAGACTCTTTCTAAATAATAATAATAATTAATTTATTTGCTTTAAAACACGGTATTATGAGTTGGTACAATTAACAATGTGCACATGCTTTGCCATATAAGTATAGCATGCAAATACAAAATTGTTAATTGTACCAACTCATAATACCGTGTTTTAAATACAATAAATAAATTATTGTTATTAAAATATACAATATATTCAAAGTAATTCACTTTTAATGTTTTCTTCAAAGGATTTTTTATTAGTTCAGAAATTTTCTAATACATAAGTTGAACGACTATTACTCTTAAACTAACAAATCTATTTTAACCGTTAGAATTTTACTTAAAAGGTAAAAAAAAACCTTTTCTTTTCATAAAAAGCACTATTGTCATCATGCTTCTTTCCAGGTTTTTCAAGACAATAGTTTAGAGGGGGACGGAGGGGGGGGGGGGCTACACGTACAAAAATTTTGCACTTTAAAGTTCAATATTTCCCAAACGGATTTAAAGGACCTATTCAAGGATTGGATTTTATCACTCCACTACCACCACTTAACATCAGGTGGAGTAGAGTCATTTGCCTACCTGGCTATATAAAAAAAAAGAAAAAAAGTGTGTGTCAGCTCCGACGCACGACTGGAGTTTACTCCTTAAGTTTGAAGGTTGATACTGTATGAAATGGTAAATTAACAAGTTAACGAATATAATATACATATTTAAATATATATTTATTCATTTCATATACATTTATTATAACTAATCGATGATATATTTTACCTTAAACTTTTTACAATAGTCAATTTCAGATGTGCATAAATAAAGGTACGCTACGATACTGTGCTACGGTGTAGCACTACGGTTGCTACAGCGTAGACAGTAAATATTTTTCAAAGTTTTTGTCGACATGATTGATATACAAACCCACAAAATTACAGCTGTCAAGTGCTAACAGTCTTCAAGCAAAACCGGGGATGGCGAAACAGACGGACATGACGAAACTTAAAGGGTTCCTTATCACGACTACGGAACCCTAATAAGATAATCTGTTATTTAAGAAAAAGAGATCTCTATCTCCTCACCTTATTATAATATATCTTAAGCTATCATGGCGAGGAACTTATATAATCACACATATGATACTTATCATCTACTCTTATTAAAAAAATAAATTACTACAAAGTTATCTTTCACTGAATATTCAAAAAAAAATATCAATATCGTTTATTCAGTCTAGGCTGTACATACTGTACAAGCACTTGTGTATGTCGAAAAGCTACGGCATCAGTTCTCAAATCTACGGCGGAAGACCTTGTACTGAGAAGAACCGGCAAGAAACTCAGCAATAGCTGTTTTTTTCTCCCTGTATTATCGTCGTCAAATTGAAAAATGACTTCAATATGAGGTAACTCATAAAGTCACTTTCCATTACAAATGCAAATAATATAAAAGTTATGACTATATAACAAAACTGGTTTAACAAAGTTTAGGAATGCCGTGTCCTGCTGTTTAGGCAAAAAAATGAACGATTATAAGTTTAGTACAACGATTAATAGTACCCAATGAAGACAGAGCAGACTCATCTCCGCTAGCAGCATCCGTTCACGAGCATGACGCATGAACCAGCCATCGCTTCGCTCAACCATTTTTAGGGAATGCAACGACCCGCCTCACACGACACCACCGAAGAGATTTTTAAGACAGCATGACTACTCATAACCACACATGATTACTATGTTACAAAAATAGAAGAAAAAATATAATATATTTATTTCTTAGGTTTTCACGCACATCACTCATTAAATAAAACTAGTTTTTACGGGTTAATACTTAAGGCTACGAAACGTCAATAAATAAATAAAGTTTCGTGCATTAACCCGTAAAAACTAGTTTTATAAAATATCGTAAATAAACACATTTTTTTGCGCTTACATTGCAAACGCTGGCTGAACCCAACGAGATAGATCAAAATAATGTACTACAGCATTGTACACCTTAAAAAGGTCTACAAAAAAGTCCGCGATGGTATATGCCTATCTCTTTGGTATAACCCACAATAACCATTTTTTAATTACTTATTACGAGAAAATAATGGCTTATTTACGAACAAGCGATTTTAAGCAATACAGCATTAATCCTTATCCAATTAAGTACCTTAAATACATTGTGCGTGTAATATAGATCAATATAACCCTCTACAGCATGTAATTTAAATGAATATTTTCGAAGATATTACAGATTTAAAATGCAGGAACATACCGGTTCGGGCAGTACTGGCCGGGGGGCCGGCGGCGGCGCGTGTCTTTAGTTATTAGGTATTTAAAGAAAGTCATTGTGTTTAATAGAAACCTGAGAACAAAAATATAATCTAAACTACAGCTCTACACCGAAGCGAAGCGAGGGCGGGCCACTAGTATTATCATAAAGAGAGATATGAAATTTCCAATTTCACGTAACTATTACAACCCTTAAATTCCACACCCAAGAGGGGTTGCAGGAGCTGTAGGACCCACGCTACGCAATCACAAAACGCTTGTCATCGAATCGATAGTTCCACCCGATAATTGTGCACACGCACCGGCGGTCAACGAATTTTCACGTAAATCGTAAAAATGCGAACACTCATCCCGGCATAGTGAAGCATGGAATAGTAGCAGCGATGAAATTCGCTAAAATGACTGATTAATTAAAAATCAGTTTAAATACGGGAACGGCTCTTAGTAAAATTTTTTTCTCACAATTTTTTCAGAACTTCTCTTAGGTAAATGCAAATAATAAGCAATTTTACTGTAAGGGCCAGTAGCGATGATGACTATTTTTTTTCTTCGTTTATCAGGTAGATTATCAAAAAGTATTGGACACGTATTTTTTGTTTTTTCACATAATATAAACATTGCAGAGACATACTGATTTGAAAAGTCGCATGACGTCACGTTTTGGTACAATTTTCACTTAAAAGTGACGTCACGAGCCCCTACTCCCAAACTTTGACGCGCTATAACTTTGGCATTTTTTGGTTGATTGCTCAAAGAAAAAATACGTGTCCATTATTTTTTGATCATCTAACTGACGGACTAAATAGAATTTCGTTTACTGAACCCCGTCATCATCCCTATTTATGGTGATATACTATGCCAAAACAAAAATAATAAAATAAAAAGAGTTCAACGGGTACAAAAGTGAGATGTCAGTAGACACACAGAAAGAACATAATTAATTAAATAACAACACTCTGTTTTCGATTCTGGCATGATTCTCTAAACTTTAAATTAAATTTAAGATCACTCTTGCATTTTCATTCTGTGAAGAGAATAACAAAGATAGACAGACTGTTGTCAAATCTAACTTGAGGTTAAGAAATAATGCCAGAATCGACACCAATATGTGTATGAAAATGGTTCTGCTGATAAATAAAAACCTTTAAGTACAAACCTACTTAGTTCGTTATGATCAGTGTGCTATCAATATCTAAATACGATTAGATTTTTTATTTAAAAAGCAGTAGTACGAAGTCCTAATAGGACCTGCACGGTGAAAACCTGCCTCAAACAAAATAGATAAAGAGAAAGAAAAGCAATCCTTTAGAATAGGCCAATATTCTGCAGTACATGTCCATCAGCTGCTGATGATGACGAAAACCTCATTAAGGGTATAAGTCGCGGCGAGAAACTATAGCGCCGACCTGACCGTTATTTTGCAGAAGTAAAAATTAAGACATCGTAGGGCGAAACGAGGCGGTCCAGCTCCAGTCGTCCCCTTCGCGTTTTGTTCAGCGCTAGAGTTACCTGTATAAATGACTGCAATGCTTGTAGCATGCATGAACTCGAAACCCCCCCCCCCCCCCTGTTAATGACCTCGCTCACTGCAGGAATACTCCTAATTGGAAGATGAGGGAATTAGAAATCCGGTCAGCAAAAAAGCTTTTTAATTTCTTTCAAATAACACTTGTAATCAAAATTTAGGTATTCTTATTAGGTACCTATTCAACTTTTTCCTGACTCTTTTCCTTTTTTTATAACGCATTCAAAACCTCTATTTACAGACGTTGGCGCCCTTAAGGGGCACACCAACGAACGGACCTCACACCTAGCCTCTCGCAAGTGAAACGGGTGCGAAACGGAGAAGCCGCTAAGCGGTCTGCGCGGCTTACGAGGGCTTACATACTATCCACTAAAAAACCCTGCGAATACCCTCTAGGCTGTTAAGTGCGGAACCGGGGAATCCCCGTTGAGGGACTTCACTGCGTCTCCGCATCCAACAGCCTCCCGGCCTAGCCGGGGCTCTACAGCTGGCATTACCCGGGGTATTTCGGGATATCCCGCAGACGTGCGCAGGACTGCCCGCGCTAGGAGCTAAGTGCTTGCTCCCCCCCCCCCCCCTCCCCCCCCCCGCGTCTCGTCCGCTGTCTCTTTTCCCAACTTCAAACAGTTTTAAATTAATCTATTAGACATTATGAAATCCTAATAACTTTCTGAAACCTTTAGAGGCAGTTGAAGAGCGAAAACAATTTACTTCATTACTCAGTAAAATATTGAACGAGTAGGTACCAATATTATTTCCCGACGATATTCGGCAATCTCTATATCGAAAATATTACCTCAATAGCGATCCGCGAATCTGATATTACTATGTATTGAATGTATTAGAGGGAACACTATCAAGCGACGTCGTAACAGATATCAGGGCGATCACTCGGACCAAATATTGCATCGTTATACGATCTATCGATACAAATATAGAATATCGAATTAACGGAGTAATGTGATATCGATATTATGAATTGGAACTTATGAAAATTAAGATCGTATATAAAATTAAAAATTCAGCCCACTTAAAAAATATCAACGCTGGTTTTATCTAAGTACGTTTCCCATTTTCATTTTTGAAAAGTTTACTTTTCGTAATTGGAGGCCTACTCTATTTCAACGAATTTCGAAAATTCGATCGTCCGACAATAATTTGACAATTAAATTCTTCAAACCTAGAGTAGGTTTTGTTAAGGAGTTAATTCACAAAACTCTTGAAAGAAAAGTTAAATTTGACATATATAATTGTTAGAAATTTTAACCTCAAATTGACGAAATGAAAAGTGTTACCTTTTCATTTTCGTTTTGGGACTTTTGTTTAAATTAAGCTAAAATTACTTATTTTTAATCAAGGCTGCTACATATAGCGCGAGGAACATTTTTTGCATGTCAAATTTACAAATCCACAAATTCATTATTGTATTTCCAATACTTTAAAGTATTGAACGACAAATTTAGGTTGACATACAATGGAGTGCATCAACTCTTCAAAGTCGGCTAACAATGTCAAGAAGGTCCTTTCAATGTCATTAAAATTTTGAAGTAAAGTAGTATTGTTTCCAAGTAGAACAGATAACCTAAAAAGTGGAGATAAAAATAACTCAAACAACAAACATGACTCATTCCATGTTTGTGATACTGAACTTTAAGTGCGTGTTCGAAAATGAAATACAGTTGAGTCATTGGCGATATTTCATTAAAAATTCATTCGTTACCGAAATTTCGTTTCGGAGAGATTTCGCTCAATACCTACAGGTCCAAGTCATTCTTGAAATCAGTGGCCACCATCAAGCCTGATATCTCTTATCTTCCTCCCACCGAGGGAGCAGTAAAACAGCATTCCCAGGAAGTGGTGGCAATTTTTTTTTTCCATAATTACAGACTTTCAAGAGCGGATATCTCAAAAACTATATAAGATATCAAAAAGTTTGACTGCATAAGACTTGTAGCAAATTTAATCAGCTTTCACTTTTGTCACAGTCTTATGTCGCTAGGATGCATAGTGTCCGAGATATATGCGAGAAACGAAAACCCTAAAAATGGGACCTTCAATCCCCCCCTTCCCACCGGCTTAAGGGCTACGGGCGGGGACTTTTGATATGTTTACCTCCTAACTAGTCCTAACAAAGTCACGAAGTCAAAAATTGTGTTCTAAGCATTTCCCTCTATACCTTTTCGTTGCCTGGACTAATAGGCACAGATCACATTACACGATACCAATAAAAATGCTTAACCACCCATGTTTAATTCATGAGCCTGCGCGGTGTGCGATGATCAGCACTGCCGGTGATTAGAGTAAGTAAGACGAATGGTGTCGGCGGCGCGTGAGCTCGCCCGTGACGCGGAGGCGGCAGGTACCTCCGATGCCATAAATAACAATTTGGATACAGTTCCTTTTACAAATAACTCACTTAATTTTATAGCTATTAACGGGATTGTTACCATGTACCTTGTTTTTTATGAGTCTCCGATATTTCGGCACTGTTGCAAGCGCCATGATCACGGAGTAACTGAAGTAATTGCGGGTAGATGTTATTGGCAGACATATCGTTCTACCCTCTGACATCGTCTTTTACTGCGCTCGATACCCCTACCATTGGTCACATTCTCAATATTCACTCGCACCTGTTCTCGACACACAATACTCACAGTATCAGATCGCGGAACGACACTTTTTTGATTTTTGCGGTTTTTGCACATACGAGAACACAAGGTACATGGTAACAACCCCGTTAATAGCTATAATGTTAGTGACCATGAAAGTTTAAAACAATATATAACTCACATAAATCTTCGTCTCGATAACTTGTTTTAATAAGTCGAATCAGTAAAGAAATCCGAATACCTACAGATAAAAATTTCAGAGATAAATTTAGTAGAGAACGCAACGAAGTTGCTCTATCATGTCATGGCAGAAGATTAAATGAAATTTTTCATGTACAATTTTTTATTGATTGTTTATAAATAATATAGTTACAAAATAGCAAGTTCAAAAAAATGTATGTGTCAGCTCCGACGCACGACCGGAGTTTACACTCTAAAAACGATTGTCTTTGAACAGACACAAAACAAAATCAAGTCCGAAGAAGTCGGTTACAAGTAGAGATACCTCAAAAATCGTCCCATGGTTTCGACTATCATAGGTTTAATGTCACAAATTTTATCATCTAACATCAGCGATATTCATCATATATTTTATTATTTATTTCTGGAAACACACAATTTCAATAATATCACACACTAGTCATCATTTTGTAAGTATGTATTATAATTCCGTCTGTACTGAAAATCACTATTCCAGAGTGCTGGACACTTACCGGCATTTCTCTATATCCTGTTATTTATTTGTTTTCATTAATTTTGCTCCGATTTTATCTATTTTTAGTTTATTTATTTTATTGACATTTGTGACAACTTAATGTTTTTTATCCGTTGCCATGGCTAAAAGTGAAAGGTGCGCAGATGAGGTTGCGCACAAAAATGTAACGAGGTCATTAATGTCATTCATCGATAGATTTTACTCCTCACATTTTTCTACTACCGGGCCCCTTATATATGCAAATCGATTCTTAAGGAGTAAACTCCAATACAATTAGCTTTATATTTAGATTTTATCATTATCAAATAATGTTGACATTTATTTATTATTTCATGTTTTAATATTATAGATAAATTTAAATTATATTTTATGTGTATAGTGTGAATATGCTTTGTGGATGTACTTACACCTCAAAGTAGCCTACAACATTTCAAGTATTTTAAAAGGCTAATACATAGAATACGCTATCTTATATCCTTATAATCATTTTTCCTAAGATTTTTTTTATAAAGCCAGGTAGGCAAATGATTCTACCCCACCTGATGTTAAGTGGTGATAAAGTCCAAACGCGAAGATAGCTGGTACAGCAGTTATAAACTGCCACTCCAACCATCCTCACCTTGCCGGCCGAGAATAAGAGTGATGACGGGGTACAGTAAACGAAATCCTATTTAGTCCGTCAGTTAGATGATCAAAAAATAATGGACACGTATTTTTTCTTTGGACAATCAACCAAAAAATGACAAAGTTATAGCGCGTCAAAGTTTGGGAGTAGGGGCTCGTGACGTCACTTTTGAGTGAATTGTCACTTAAAGGTGTACTCAAACGTGACGTCATGCGACTTTTCAAAGCAATATATCTCTGCAATGTTTATATTATGTGAAAAAAGAAAAAGTACGTGTCCAATACTTTTTGATAATCTACCTGATAAACGAAGAAAAAACATTAGTCATCATCCCTATTGTCCGAGTACAGTAATAACAAGTTTTTCATCGATCGACTACAACATTTTACTTGAACTAGGTTTGTTGGTTTACTTCCGCCTCCCAAGCTAGTAAGACTTTCAATGCTTCTTTATTAATTAAATTAAATCATCAGGTATAATCGTACGCTTTAAGATGCAACTCGCTCTCATGAGGTCGTCGTGTCAGAGCGTCAGAGCGTCAGGAGAGAGGCTCGAGACAGCGTCAGGTTATTATACTAACGAAGACAAACTGCGGCCGCTATCACGCGAATATGAGCGCAGGTGGTTGGCGTAAGTTATAAGCGGATGGAGGTTTTAAAGCCACATTAGACTAACCCATTTAACATATAAAAAATGCTGAATATTGCATGCGATAATCAGACTAAGCATAGTAAACTAGGAGATTGCTTTGTTTTTAATATGCGCTGCCTAGTAAGACTCGTCGATACCATACGCTGATTATTGTATCGTGTTATAAAGGTCTTAATGATGCGTAGAGATAGATAGCTTGAACGGGTATCCTCCCTCACTGTCCGTCTATTACTTACAACTCTATACAAAAATATTAGATTTATATCGTTTACAAAGTATCCCAAAAAGCCGTTTTTTTTAACTTAGCAATTTACGGCACTTAAATTGTTAAGGTTTCTTCATTGCGCAATTAGTTAGAAGACGTGGCGACATTTTTCGAAAAATAAAAAATGATTCTTTTTTACGAAAATGTAACCTAGATCGTTGTCTGAATTAGTAAGTAAAGTTTCATAGGTAATTCAAAATTCACGGTGTACATCTTCTCCGGGTGTCTCGCCATATTTGCAAATCACCATATACAAAATATTATTTGCTACAAAACAGATACGGAACGGATATTTACATGCATAATCATCATCATCAGCCTATTAATGTCCCCACTGCTGGGGCACAGGCCTTCTCTATGAATGGAACAGGGGGATTGGGCCATGACCCACCACGCTAGCCCAGTGCAGATTGGCGGGTGCTAACGACTGCAGATGCAGCCAGGACCAACGGCTTAAGTGCCTTCCGAAGCACGGAGGTACTCGAGATAGAAGATTTTTGATCATCCATCCAATGACCGACTATTGCGAAAGTTGCTTAACTTCAACGATCGCAACCGTAAACGCTAGCCACCTGCACCATTGAGCTCCTCATATTTAGATACATTAGCGTCAAAAGGCAAGTTATTCCCCCGAACTATTTGACTGACCCCAGAAACCGTCCTTACTGTTATACCAAGTTGTAACCTGTATAAATATTTGTACTCAGTAGCTGTAAACCTGGCCAGGTGGAAGGCAAGAGAGCACGCGGTCGTTCACCAACCCGCTGGATAGACGCCATCACAAAGGCTACGGAGTCTACCATGGTCCAGTGTACTCGCGACGTCTCGAACCGTCAGAAATGGAAGCACATCGCCAGGAGAGCTGGAGCCCTCGGAATTGATAGCGACCCAAAAAACACCCCACCATATACCTCGTCAGTGCAACCACGACCACTCTGACAAGAGTGCCCGACTAAGAGGGAGCTGTAAACGGTTCAGGTAATTCTGGCGTCACACACATCCTGTCATATTGCAGTGTTAATGTTTGCGTTTTCCTTCAACTTGCTATTATACAGCTGTATTACGCGATACACCGTGGTACGTACTTATATAAGTAAAGCGGAATAGACAAAACGGTGTCATCAATCTTATCAAATCACATGAGAAATGCGGGTCGGTAAATAGTGATAAACGTCGTATTTATCGACGTCGATGAGGGTGGGTCCATCGCGTCGCGTCTCCCGCCACTAGGCTCCCGCGTTAACGAAGACAAACTGCGGTTTGGCGCCAAAATATGAACTGAGCTGTGTGGTGCAAGTTACAGACGGGAGCGGATTTGAAAATTATGTGTATAATTTTTTTAAGGTGCACGGGAAGGTGAAGTATTATTAACTGCTACTAGGCTTCACAAAATCAATAATTCATTTAAAGGTCTTTGTGTTCGCTTACACAATAAAGTCCCAAGCAATATCAAAGAGTTAGTCATAAATAAATTCAAAGGTAGTATAAAAAAGCACTTATTAAAAAAGCTTATTACAAAGTGTGTCATTATATTACAGACAAAATGCTTGGGTTTACAAATCATTATTGTATTGACGTCGTAACAATTAGTAAATGTTGTTACATTATAATGTTAATGTTGTGGACTTTTTTTTGGCTCATTTTTCTCCACAGCTAAAAAAATATGTCTAAAAATAACGAGTGGTATGTTGTTTTCATATATAAATCGATAAAGGCTAATTTTAAATAATTTAATCGTGAAAAATCAGCAACTTTCTCAATGCCCATAAGATGGAAAACCGAAAATGTTTTTATTTTTATTTTTTAACATTCACACCAATTAGCCTAGCCCCAAAGTAAGCACTGTAAGGCTTGTGTTATGGGATGCTAGGGTAACGGATAGAATACATATACTGTACATATATAAGCATATTTATATAGAAATACATATTTAACATCCATGACTGGAGTACAAATTCTCGTATTCATGACACAAACATCTGCCCCTACCGGGATTCGAACCCGGGACCTCTCGAGTCGGCGACACCTTGAAACCCGGCGTACAAACCACTCTGCTACGGCGGTCGTCAATTTATCTCCGCATCGTACGTACTTCAAAAGGCTTGTAAAATTGATGGTTGTAGTCGCTTTTGTAGCAAAGAAGTATATGGCCCGCCTTTTTTTTATACGCAGGCAAAAAATACTATTTACAGACGACGGCGCCTATAAGAGGCACACCGCCGAACGGACCTCACACCTGGCTCCCGCAAGCCTTACGAGCCCCAGCAGTGGCTGCCCACTGAGGACCCCGTAACCCTTACGGGCGCTTTACGGCATAATATCGGCTAAAAAACCCTGCGAATACCCTCTAAGCTGCTTAGCGCGAAGCCGCGGGATCCCCGTTTAGGGATTCTTCCGCGTCTCCGCACCTAACAGGCTCCCGGCGTTGCCGGGACTCCGCGGCAGGGGTCTCCCGGGGTATTGCGGGGACCCCGCAGACGTGCGCCGGATGGCTCGCGCGTGGGGGCTGAGTACGTGGTCTAGTGCCCATCGTACCGCCCCCCTCTTTGCAGGACAGAACTACAAGGGGGGGCTGCCGTCACGGGGTCAGTCGGTGGCCGGCACCATATGGCCCGCCTGATGATAAACGGCCACCATAGCCAATAGACCTTTGCGATATAAAAAATATCACTTGCGCCTTTGCCTACACTGATCCAGTCCGTAGGAGATCCGTGGAGCCCTGGAACCTCACCGACAGAAACACAACACCAGCAAAATTTTGTATCATTTTACTGTGGTATTCTATAAGGCGGAGGTCACTTCCCCAGACGGTCGCTCCAATTCGAGCGGTAAAGTCGCTATGCCTCCCTCAAAAGGACTTCTTTAACCGACTTCAAAACCGAGGAAATTCCACCCTTTCAATTCGTCCGTTTGCTTTTTCCCGTCTTAAGTACCCTTTTTTTACCCGACTGCGCAATGCAAGATCGCGAAGCGTGACGCGCAGACAGGGTATAGTGTTTAATAGTCTATATATGTATGTATGTTCCTTTGTGGCACACTAGAGACCAAACGCGTGGACCGATTTTGATGATTTATTCATCAATCGATTCGTCTTAATCATGGAAGTGCTACTAAAGATATGATATTAATCGAAAATCAATATGGAGACAACTGGGCGCCATATTGTGAATAAGATAAAAAAATAAGTTGCCGAAAATGTCTAGTGGGGTATCATTGTCTAGATAATCGAAAATCATGTTTAGGTACCTTACACCATTTTTCGTTTTATGAGAAAGTCGCGACCCATTATTGAAAAATTTTATCCATTCTTGAATATCTAATGGTCCCGACTGTTAAAGTAGCTTTTTCCCTTACTTTTACAGAATTATAGACTACTGGACTTGTTCTTTTCTTTTCAGTTTTTGAAGTAATATTTAGGCAGTCGGTTTTTTTTATTTTTTTAAATTTACCCTTTTTTATTACGCAGGCAACACCTCTATTTACAGACGTTGGCGCCCTTAAGGGGCACACCAACGAACGGACCTCACACTTAACCTCTCGCAAATCTCACTGGTGTGAAACGGCGAAGCCGTTAAGCAGTCTACGCTTACGAGCGCTTACGGCATACTGTTTTATAGCGAGGTAAGCAAATGACTTTACCCCACCTGATGTTAAGTGGTGATAAAGTCCAAATGCGAAGATAGCTAGTGTAGCAGATATAAACTGCTACACCAACCATCCTCAACTTGCCGGTCTGCAAAAATGCTTCTTCACGCCTCTCTTAAAGGACCCCAGATTATAGGAAGGAGGGAACACGTGCGCGGGTAAAGAATTCCACTTACGAATAGTACGACAAAGAAATGAGTCGTCAAATTTCTTTGTTCGTGTAGGAATAGTGGCCACAGTAAGTCGGTGGCAACGTAGGCCAGCGCGCGTGGTCCTCGGAAGAAAAGTTGATGGAGGGATAAGCGAGAATAGCTCCTCAGAACACTCCTTATCCGCAAAAAACCCCGCAAATAATACCCTCTAAGTTGTTAAGTGCAGAGCCGTGAGATCCCCGCATCTCCGCCATCTCCGCCATCTCCGCACCCAACAACCCCCCGGCCTAGCCGGGTCTCCTCGGCAGGGATCACCCGTCTCCAAGGGGGGTAGGAGAGGGACGGAGAGAACTACGCTCTCCCTCTCACTCCTGCGAGAGCCGCGAGCCTGTCCTGGGGCGGGGGGGGGGGGGGGGGGGGGGGGCTCGCATTGCACAAGCTCTCAGGATGTTGATGCCCCTTATGCTCTGGGGCATCTTCATCGGGGTGGGTCGGGCGGTTGCGCGGCCATTCGGAAACGGGAGCCGCAACCACACCCGCCCTCTCGGCATGCACTAGGGGGACCGCGGTCCTCATTTTTTTTTTTTTTTTTTTTTTTTATAGATAGGTCCGACAAATGACTCCACCCCACCTGATGTTAAGTGGAGGTGAAGTCCAGACGCGAAGATAGCTGATACAGCAGTTCTACCTCATAGTGCGTGTTGGGTGACGGTGCAGGAGTATTGTCTGGTTTTTAGTGGCCCTGTTCAGGGCGTTAGGTATCCGACCACAGGGCTGGCTGAAATGAACAGGGAGGAGTCCCACATACCTTCTTCTCGCTCCCCCAGTGGTTGAAGGATGCGTAAAGCATTTCCCAGACACAAAAAAAAAGGAATCACCCGTCTTTAGTACCCTAGTCTCTATTCGATAAAGGTTTGTTAACGAAAGTTAGACCTTTACGCATTCAAATACCTACCATTATTATTTGTAGATAAATCCAAGCAAGTTCTGAAAAGATTATAAGTCTATGATAAATGCGCTTAAGGGTTTCGTTGCAAGATTATTTTCAGAAAAATATATTTCAATAGACAATATTTTCTTTGTTCTCTACTTTCCCCATATTATTATTAAATATTTCTGTGTGATCTGACCTTTCCTTAAAGAAGGCAATGCGATCGGTCATTAGTATGAAAGAATAGGAAGCTGTCTTTTTTCCTTATTTATAGGTGCTTGCGCCTTCGTCTGCGTGGTAAAATTCGTTGCCTTGCAGCCTAAGAAATACTAGAAGTAATTAGACAAGGCCATTAAGTCTGCGGTGGCATAATTGGTAGTACATCCGTCCAGACAACGGAGGATGCGGATACGAGTCCCGTCGGCCACCTGGTATCTTTTCTAGTAAAAAATTCTTTAGATTCAAACATCTAGCAGTAAAAAGCTTGAAATAAATTAAATAAACTACAATTTTGGTTTCTAAAACCTTTTCCACATTCTTTTTCACCCCCTTAGAAGATGGTTTTTGGTGTAAAATCTATCCTTTATCCTTTCCTGGGACTCTCAACCCAAATTTCATCAAAATCAATTCAGTAGTTCAAGCGTGAAGAGCTAACTAACAGACAGACACCTTTTCACATTTATAAAATTAGTATGGAACGTGGTTATGGATGAGGAGCTCAATGGCGCGGGTAGTTAGCGCGTTCGGCTGCGATCGTTGAAGTTAAGCAACTGTCGCAGTGGTCGGTCATTAGATGGGTGACCAAAAATCTTCTATCTCGAGTTCTGTGCTTCGGAAGGTACGCCGTTGGTCCCAGCTGCATTTGCAATCGTTAGCACCCGCCAATCCGCACTGGGCCCGCGTGGTGGGTCATGGCCCAATCTCCCTATTCCATCTATAGTGAAGGCATGTGCCCCAGCAATGGGGGCATTAATAAGCTGATGGTGATGATGATGGCTGTACTCGGACCATTATCCTAGAAATATTATTGTAAGGATATGACATAGCGTATTCTTTGTATTAACTTTTTAAAATACATGGGAACTTTAATAAGCTGATGATGATGAAATGAAATGAAATGGAATGAAATGGAATGAAATGGAATGAAATGGAATGAAATGGAATGAAATGGAATGAAATGGAATGAAATGGAATGAAATGGAATGAAATGGAATGAAATGGAATGAAATGGAATGAAATGGAATGAAATGGAATGAAATGGAATGAAATGGAAATTAAATGGAATGAAATGGAAATTAAATGGAATGAAATGGAATGAAATGGAATGAAATGGAACGAAATGGAACGAAATGAAACGAAATGGAACGAAATGAAACGAAATGAAACGAAATGAAACGAAATGAAACGAAATGAAACGAAATGAAACGAAATGAAACGAAATGAAACGAAATGAAACGAAATGAAACGAAATGAAACGAAATGAAACGAAATGAAACGAAATGAAACGAAATGAAACGAAATGAAACGAAATGAAACGAAATGAAACGAAATGAAACGAAATGAAACGAAATGAAACGAAATGAAACGAAATGAAACGAAATGAAACGAAATGAAACGAAATGAAACGAAATGAAACGAAATGAAACGAAATGAAACGAAATGAAACGAAATGAAACGAAATGAAACGAAATGAAACGAAATGAAACGAAATGAAACGAAATGAAACGAAATGAAACGAAATGAAACGAAATGAAACGAAATGAAATGAAAAGTCATTTATTCAGTCTAGGCTGTTACAAGCATTTGTGAAGGTCAAGAAGCTACGCCATCGGTTCGCAAAACTACGGCGGGAGACCTTGTACTGAGAAGAACCGGCAAGAAACTCAGCAAGGGCTGCTTTGATGATGGTGATGATAATGATGATGACGTGGTTATGGACGACTACGGAACCCTACATCCATCCGTTTTAATTCAAATCGGTATTTCCTCTATAACTTGCCTCTTTTAAATCTAGTTAACATCGGGTAACATTTTATTGTGTTGATTAATATACTTTTAATTTTTAGTCTATATCAAACTACTCGTGCATAATTTATAATACGTACTCTTTGTTTATGTATTTTTTGAAATCAGAAATCAATATATCTTTATTCAAATTGGATGAATCGTCCAAACATTTTTTCCCTACCACTCGTTATTGGACATATTTTTAGCTGCGGAGAAAAACGAGCGAAGAAAACTCCACAACATTCAAAGCATAATGTAACAACATTTACAAATCATTATGTTGTTACAACGTCAATACAATCATGATTTATTTAATATAGAAAACCTGTTGGAATGATGAGTTCAAACCCAAGCATTTTTGTCTGTAATATAATCAGACACTTTGTAATAAGTTTTTTTAATAAGTGCTTTTTTTAAGTTATACTTCTTAACGCGCGTTATGAAAAAATGATGAGAGTGAAATTTTAAGATGCGCGCGTATCACTGCAACAGAAAAGTAACACCATAAAGTTGGCCGCTAAACCGCATATTAAGTCTTGAAACAAAGCTACCAACAAAATAGAAATAGAATCTCTAGTTAGTCGCGCATCGTTGGCACGCTCGTCGCCTCTAATCACTGTTTTCATATTTATAATACTTATCCATATGTTTCTAGTTTCTATATTCACAATACGTGTGCTAATAAATTATATTCAGTAGTGATTTAAATTGAATATTTTGAATATTTATTTAATTTTTCAAATAATTAAAACTGAACTTTATTGACTGTGTTGACTATCCTTTTCTAGTCCCTTTATTATTTTATTGTAAATAATTATTTGCATGCAATTAAAACCTCATTTTTAATGATGCCAAAGAAGTATAACTTCTCACCCGTGTACATAAGTTCACTCCCCCATTTTTGAAGTGAAAACTTCTTTAGCGGCGTTGTACACTTTTTTTCGTATGGGTAAAAAATGTTAAACTTCCGTCAGGTTAAACACGTGGGCTGATCGCATCATGACACACAATAAAATTGGAAAGGTTGTTGACTTTCAATATATTGGACGAAACATAGTATAATTTTATTTTACCGTATTATAATAATAAGTCTCTATCTAGGACGTCCACGTGGCAGCTTTATTGCGAAGAAAATGCATTTTTTTACAATAGATGTCGCTAGGTGCGCTTAAATGTGATTCATGTAAGTTGAATTTTCTGAGAGATAAACTTTTTTAATGTAATGTAAATTGTCATGTTTGTGTACGATAGCGCAATATATAAATACTGTATACTACCACATACATGATAATACTTTTATACTGATAATTAAAGCAATCGTGCAAAATTATTCCCTAACAATTCCAAAATATCAAAAATGCACAACGTTAATATTCAAGTTTTCACTTCTGCCGGCTCTCCCGGAGTGCAGCTCGTCGTTTTTTTATGTTAATAAAGGTGAGAAACGAGCATATGACCCGCCTGATGTTAGGCTGCTACCATAGCCTTTTGACGCTTGCGATGCTAAAGCTATTCCTCGCTCCGTTGCCTACCCTGACCTTATCCTCTACCCCGTAGAGTCCTGGATCCTTAATCACCAACAGAAATACAACACCAACAAAAGGTAGTGTTATTTTACTGTAGTCTTCTGTCAGATGAGACGGACACTACAATTCGAGTCGAAAATCCGCAATTATGTCAATATATATTAATTTATTTGTTAATATATACGGTTTACGGTTTACGGTTTTAGATCTTTATTCTCATAAAAAATTAGAAAATTCTCTTACCATGAGAACATAAAATATTTTAAATAACATTTTGGTTAAATACGGAGATACATTGAAGTCGGGGGTAGAACTAAAAACAGTGTCACTGCTCATTGATTACGTTCGGGCATAGATGACTCGGTTAACAAATGAAATAAATAATATATAAAACTAGCAAACCAGTGAACCAAATGTTCAACAAAAAAAAAATGTATTTAATTAATTGAGAACTTCGGAGATTTTGTGTGGTTTCGTTTGAAATTCGTGATTTCTCGAAAACCGGAAGTGCTACGTTACTCAAATCCGGTTTGTAGTCTTATGAGACTATTCTTAACTTCTAACTTAAACATTCTCTTTATCTATCTCTTACAGTTTGGCCGCTGAAACAGCACCACAGACAGACGGACGGACTTGTCTAATAGATAAGAGATTCTCGTGACGCGGTGTTTGTGGTTAAACTCCTCCGAAACGGCTTTCCCGATTCTCATGAAATTTTTTGTGCATATTGGGTAGGTCTGAGAATCGGACAACATCTTTTTTTCATCCCCCTAAATGTTAAGGGTAATCCACCCCTAATTTTTTTTTGTAAATTTTAGATATTTTTTTTTATTTTTATATGATACAGCATTAGTAAATACATACAACCCTAAAGTTTCACTTTTCTACCACCAACCCCTATTTTTTTATGGCGGTACGAAGTTTGCTGGGTCAGCTAGTATATATATATATATATATATATATATATATATGTATTCTATTCTATATCTGTATGTATTATGTTATATTTATTCAGGAGCACACACTGACTGCCTTTTTATATGTTCTTTCCTTTCGCGGTCCTGCTGGAAGAAATTTCATTATGAAATAAGCAGAGCCCTTGTACATGTCTCTTGTTTCTCTTTTTTCTAATATTTTATTGTGTGTGTACAAAATATTTAAATAAATAAATGCCCTACCTCTCTTCATATTAACAATATTTGCCGAAGAACTTCAAGAATACTGGCCACCCACAGCAACGTCGACAAGGGAGCTAACTTCCATCAAGTTTTCCATATAACGGTATTAGAATGTGTCGTGTTGGGAGGTGGCAAGTTATTAACATAACGAAGACAAACTACGTAGGTACCGCTGGTAATGGACGATGTTAAGATAAACACCACAAAATGTAGAGTACAGAAGGTAATCTCATGTATGTACTTCACTTTGCATACCCTAACGGGGCCCTACCTCGCCAAGAAGGCGACCGCCACAAGGGTGACCGTAAAAACTAGACAATATTCCTGCACCGGTCACCCGGCGCGCATTATGAGGGACCGTGGTCCCTCCTAGTGCGCACCGGGAGTGCGAGTGATGTGGCGGTATCCGTTTCCGAATAGTCCGCCCACCACTTTGCATACCAACGCTCGGCGCTCGTGCTAGGATTATCAATCTAGTTTTTTAGTTTCTTGTCGAGAATGAAAAAGAGAGAACAGTAATAGAAACCAGTATTAACTAAAATATTTCAATTTTAATGTTATTGTTGTATTAAAAATAAAAAATACAATTCATCGTTAAATTTAAACAACCGTCTCATCATCAGTTTATTCATGTCCCCTCTGCTGGGGCAAAGGCCTTCCCTATGGATGGAATAGAGAGATTGTGCCATGAACACCACGCGGGCTCAATGCGGATTGGCGGGTGCTAACGACTGCAGATGCAGCCAGGATTAACAGCTTGACACCCATCCAATGACCAACCACTGCGAAAGTTGCTTAATTTTAACGATCGCAGCAGAACGCGGTAACCAACCGCGCCATCAGGCTCCACACAACCGTCTACTGAACAGATATATTAACTTGATTTTGGTTGCTCCATTTTTGCACAACGAAGATTATAGACGCTTGTCTCAAGCGGGTGGAACTCGCGCGCGGTGTTATGAACTGGAGCTCTAGTTTTGAATCACTCGTCTTGCGTCGAACGCTCGATTTCTACTAAATTTCATTCGACATAATTAATTCCGTATTTTTGAATCGCTTGAGTACAACGAATGGGTGAGACCACTCGCTGCATGGCGAATGGTGGAGGCGAATGATAGAATCATTGGCAAATTTTTTGTGCTATTAGACGACGATGATCTATTATTTTCATGCTTTATATGAAACGACAACAAGAATTTTTTGTGTGGTTTTCATTGCGGTAATTACCGGTTTTTATTATTTCTGCGTGAAATGAGTAAAATTTTACATTTCGTATTAAACAGGTAACACCGGTGACGAATGACTCAAAAATACGGAAAATCAGTATTATGCGACTTGAAAGTCGAATGTGACTTGTGTCGCATTCGACGATACCATGTCAGATGAGTGATTCAAAAATAGAGCTCCTAGTCCGAGATTCGCGAGCGTTTGCTCGAGAGCACTTTGTATGAATATTATCTTCTGTACTACTTATCAATTTTGTGTAAACACCGTCGAGCAGAATACATGCCGCAGCGTTGAAGAATACCTTTTCAGCTTTGTAATTCATACTTTCTTGACTTAATTTTGTCTCCCAGCAATTCTCTTTTTTATGCCTTCATACCTGCGGGGTATCAAGTCAAGTCTTATTACTGCCGTTTTCCATATTTTTGTCTAGCAGCGTGCTGTGTAATATATTTTAGCATAGCAGGTTGATATATACAAATGTTTACAAAGTTTGTATATTTGTAACTCAATCACGCAAAAACTGAACCAAACCGATTTGGGTGAGATTTTGTACGCAAATAGTTTATGTTCTGGTTTGAGACATAGGATACTTTTATCCTGAGAAAATTTTAGATTCCTTTGGCATTCTCAAAAAACCTATAGTTGACGCGGCCGGTCCCCAGAAACAGAGTAAATTAAATATAAATAACTAGCATAATGGTCAGTGCATTCGCCCGGATAGCAAAAGGTGCGGGTTCGAGTCCCGTCTGCTGCCTGTTCCGCATGGATTATTTTCTAGTAATATTTTATTTAAGAACAAGATTTTTATTTCAGTCTATTTCTGGGGACTTTTTGGTGTTGTTGTGTTTCTTTCAGTCAGTAAGATTCCATGGCTCCATGGGAGAGCGGGGAAAAAAAAGGCTCCATGGGAAAGAGTATTGAGTAGGGTAGGCCACGGCGACGGCGCGAGTGACATTTTTGAAGTGAAAACTTCTTTAGCGGTGTTGTACGCTTTTTTTTGTATGGGTAAAAATGTTCAACTCGCGTCATGACACGTGGGCTGATCGCATCACAGGCCACGTGTCCTGATCGTAGGACGAAAACAATAAAATTGGAAAGGTTGTCGACTTTCAATATATTGGACGAAACATTGTTATATTTTATATTATCGTATTATAATAATAAGTCTGTATCTAGGACGTCAAGGTGGCAGCTTTATTGCGAATAAAATGCATTTTTTACAATAGATTTCGCTAGGTGCGCTTAAGTGAGAAATTCTGAGAGATAAACTTTTTAATGTAATATAAATTGTCATGTTTGTGTACGATAGCGCAATAAAGAAATAAAATTATTCTACCACTTAAAAAATAGTACTTTTATACTGATAATTAAAGAAATTCGTGCAAAATTATTCCCTAACCATTCCAAAATATCGAAAATGCACAACGTTAATATTCAAGTTTTCACTTCTGCCGGCACTCCCGGAGTGCAACCCGTCGTTTTTTTTTATTGCAAGCGTACCATCAAGCGTCCCTGGCATTAAAAAGATAACACTGTACGACTAAGGAGGCGGTGTATGGGTCATATTTAAATTATAATGGATCTTATGCATAACCAAATAAACATACAGCTTTTATGAAACTGCTTAACTCGAGTACTGTCGAGGCGAGTCACTATTTATCATCCCATCATCATCAGCCTATTAATGTCCCCACTGTTGGGACACAGTGATAGGACCAGGACATTTCCGATCAGCTTGATCCTTTGGCTTTGCGTAGGAATGTAGCTTCGCTCTGCACCTTCTATCGCATTTATCACGGGGAGTGTTCTGAGGAATTGTTCGGATTAATTCCAGCTGCTGCATTTCGCCATCGTACATCGCGACAAAAATTTCATCCCCATCATCTTGATGAGTGGCTATCCACAACCGTGCGTTTTTGTCGAAATTTTTTACCACGTACGACAAAAGTGTGGAATATGTTGTCGCCAGCAGTGTTTCCGGACCAATACGACCCAAGAACCTTCAAAAAAAGAGCGTACTCCTTCCTTAAAGGCCGGCATCGCATTTGTGATACTCCTGGTGTTGCAAGTGTCCATGGGCGACGGTGATCACTTACCATCAGGTGAGCTGTCTGCCAGTATGCCCCCTATAAAATAAAAAAAAAACACAGGCCTTCCCTATGGATGGAATTGTGGCGGCGACATCTATATGCCCCACAGATATACAACGGATGTAGGAAATCATTACTCACCATCCTCAAGAGATGGCGTTACCTGCACTGCGATCAATATTAGTATGGAAGCCTACATCGCGCAAATGAAATTCGGAGGCTAACTCTTCATATATACGATGCCCGACCAACATCAGTCGGGCCGCGGCCCCCGAGCTAACATCACCCAGCTCGGAGGAAGATCTTCCCCTTTGGCCTTCCTACAGAATAGAGAAATTTTGGGCTATGACCCACCACGCGGACCTAATGCGGATTGGTGGATTCTACCGACTGCAGATGCAGCCGGGACCAACTTCTTAACGTGCCTTCCGAAGCATGGAGAAGCTCGAGATGGTAAATTTTTGGTCACCCATCCAATGACCGACAACTATGAAAGTTGCTTACCTTCAACGATCGCAGCCGCACGCGCTGACCACTTGCGCCATGAAGCTCCTCACTGCCCCTCCACTAGCTATAAATAACAGTGATTATCTTTTCGCTTCGCCCACGCTAGGATTCATAAGCATAATTTATCAATCATATTTTTTGTTTTTTTATAGATACACACCAGCCATCCTCACCCTGCCGGCCTGCATATTGCTTCTTCACGCTTCTTTTAAAGGATGCCAGGTTGTAAGAGGGAGGGAACACGTGAGCGGGCACAGCATTCCATTTACGGATAGTGCGACAAAGAAATGAGTCACCAAATTTCTTACCGCCGTTTATAGGTAGTGTTGTAGTGCCCCTGATTATTGCCTAGTGATGAATTATTCTGAGAACAGCGACAATAGCCGCTATATCTAGTCCAATTGAGCGCTTAATTCTACAGCGCTTATAAAGGCTACATAATTGATAGTAGAACTATTAAAAAGCTTTCGTGATAAAGTTGATGTAAAGGACGTATAATAAGCAGCTATAAGAAATGAGAACTTGTGCCAACATTCTTAGAAATAGATTAAATTAATACTTCGTTATGAAGTACGAAATTAATGGAAATCTCTAGAATTGATGTCAGTTCTCAGTATCTTTATGAAGTTTGTTGTTAACTGTTTATTTGTATTTAAAGTCCTTTCAGTTTGCATCTGATGAGAAATATTAATTTGTGTCTGTCAACTAGTTGCCTTTGTTTTAATACGACATTTAAGGCCAAAAGTAGCATTTGTGAGAAGTTGCTATTGGAGTGATGGATGTTGCTTGGTCTGCCTAACACAGCAATAGTTTTAACGGGTTAATGCACGATACTTTATTTATTTATTGACGTTTCACAGCCTTTTCAGGTCTGCATCGTCAGAATACTAAATTTTTATTTAATTTTGCGGAGCTACCTTCAAAAGACTTTTATTAAGCGTTCGGTTATTTCATTGGAAGATTTTTAAAATTTTATTGTCTATGTATGAATTTATTAGTTTATTTAGTTAATAAAGTACTTTGTTGAAAATTCTTTTTTGTAATTTTGAGTTTATTTATTTGACTCTGACTACCGTAAACTATCGCCGGTTCCAAAATTGGGAGACCTTTCTGAGAAGAACCAGCGAAACAAACCCAGAGAGACTTTCTATCTCCTTCTTATGTTAATATATATATAAAACTCAATGGTGACTGACTGACATAGTCATCTATCAACGCACAGCCCAAACCACTGGACGGATCGAACTGAAATTTGGCATGCAGGTAGATGTTATAACGTAGGCATCCGCTACGAAAGGATTTTGATCAATTCTACCCCCAAGGGGATAAAATAGGGAATCAAAGTTTGTATGAAACTTTGTCAATTTTAAACCGATCGCGCTGAGACTTTGCATGCAGGTATAAGAAGAATCATAGATGAATGTCATTGTGTATAATACAAGCCTGAGAACAAAAACTGTAGTCTACACTTCAGCTATACACCGAAGCGAAGCGAGGGTGGGCCGCTAGTTATACTATAAATCAGTTCAACCTTTAGAAAATTTCAGGTTATTCTCTTTTATGTAGCAACTTCGAAGCACTCACTTTGCCGTCATGATGCCGTCACAAAGCACCACTGCACACAATACAAACTCACAGTAATAATTGCTTCAAAATTTCACAAACCAAAACTTTCCATTAGTAAACAAAACGTTGGACCCTGAAATTCCAACAAAAAATGGTTGCCTGTAAAGTCGGTTTTACGGGCGAAGATTTTACGTGACAACGTCTTTTTCTCGGTAGAATATTTATTGATATGAATATAATTAAATTGCACAATAGGAACAAGGAATTGAATGAAAATAAGAATTGCACAAATTTTAACTATAGAAATATATTTTGTTTACTAAAACATTGTACATGTAAACTTAAACTTAACACGAGAGACTCATCGTAACGTTACCGAGCGTTACACTTTTTCATAAGTGACTCCCAGCCGCAACCTAATTTAAGACGTTGTCACGTCAATAAAACTGCCCCCCAACTGCCGAAACTATTTGAATACAAACTTCTTGTTCCACACGTGAAATGCCTAGTTCGTTATTCATACCCGGGCGGGCGAAACTACCCAACATAATACCCGGGCGGAATTTAAACCCGGATCTCGCAGGTCGTTAATCCCACGCTGACCCTTTCGAGTCATCGCTCCTGTATAATTAGCCTCCGATTATCCTTGGTAACGTTCCCGATAGGCGGGTTTTAAATCAGCTGACAAAAGATAGAAGATCGGCTAAGTGCCCATTGACGGCTTAAAAGTTTTTTTTTTATTACAAACTGGGTGATTTTAGGTTAAAATGTAGGTCGTTTTCAATAAAGTTAAAATCCCGTTTAATACTGTTGATCTTATAATTTTAGCAGCTACAAATTTCAGCAACTCCTTAAAGATGGTTGAAATACAGAAATAATTTTCAGTATTTTGCAATCCAGTCTAATACCTACTCCAAGTTGTTTTTTTTGGAAAGAAACTTCTTTTTGGACGAGATGTAAATGGAAAATCTAATGGAAATGATGATACGGAAATGCGTCAAGAACGTCATGTGGGAAGGCCAAATGGGAAGATCTTCCTCCGAGCTGGGTGATGTTAGCTTGGGGGCCGCGGCCCGACTGATGTTGGTCAGGCATCGTATATATGAACTGTTGGCTGCCGAATTTCACTTGCGCGATGTAGGCTTCCTTACGTTGTGAACGCAGCGCCGGTAGTGCCATCTCTTAAGGAGGCGAGTGACTATTTCCTCTATGTTCATTATATGTGGGGCGTGTAGATGTCGCCGCCATACGTCACACGACTATAAATATATGTGTGGCGCTCAGAAAGTAGTGGAGGACCGCACTCACGACGATCGCGCACGGACCTACCCTCCCACGAAAGTGCTCCAACGTAAAATTGAATTTTACGCACCGCGAGCACTGCCTGGCGCCATCGCGTCAGCGGGGACTACCGCGCCTCCCAGCCGCAGGCCTGAGCACGCCGCAAGGCGCAGCTCGGCCAAGGTCGCGCCGACGTGAGCCCCACGATCTCCCAACATGGACGAAGATCAACCACAGCCGTACAACCCATTCTCAGACGAGAAAACCGCCACCAGCGTCGCCGGCAGTATTGCTGAAGAAATCGTCACGCAATCAGACCGCGCCCAATATGAATTGGACGCGGCGATGGCGTGCCGTTTATTAGATTCCCGCCTCCTATCCGTCAGATTCCAAAGATGGATTTGGGCCTACGCACGACTTATCGAGTGTGAGGAGAGAGAGTCTTAGTGCAGCGTTGAAGATCTGAGCCCATGCGGTAACGCCTCTTCGCGGCAGTTCAGCCAGGGTGGTCGTTGGTAGGCTGCCTGGGCCGGGTGCCTTCCGCGGGTTGAGCCGGGAGGCCACTCTGTGCACTTCCCAAGAGGAGACAAAATGTTACTTCCATTCTTTAAAATAAAAATAAATAAAATAAAATTCATTTATTTCGAGCAACATAACTCATAAATATAATAATAATGCATAATCAATCATTGTAGAAATAGGCACATGTCACTTAAAATACACCTAATCATTTATTTAATTTAATAAAATTACATAATTTAAATTTAATAATTTCCATCAAATAAAATAATTAAAAATCAAAGGTCAAGTTAATATTATTATAATGTCATACACAAAATGAATATTAAAATGTCATAGGAACACAAAATTTCTTATTTATATCGAACCGTATTTTTTTTTAATATAAAATATTTTTACAATTGTATTTAATAGCATTACACACCTCCATTAGATAATATAAAATAAAATTTCTTTAAACCTTTCATTTATTTTGTTTCGTTTCCATTCTTCTCCTCTTCCTTTCACCTCTCACTATTATTAAACCCTCCTCTCCTCTCCCTGTCTTTCCCACCCATTCGACCTCCCTGGCTGCATCTCGACGCGGCCGCGGAGTCTGATGGGGTTACTCAACTAACTATCGAATCCTCTACATCACAATTATGTTATATTCATCAACTTAAAATGTAATAAATAAATAAATTATACTTACTTAAAGAATTTCAAGTTCAAGGTTTAAAAGACAAAAATAATAATAATATCTACTTGCCGCCGTCGATTGGAAATAGTAAGAAACGATCGCTTGATGTGACACGAATGACTTTAAAATAGAGCCCCTGCTCTGTAGCAGCGCGCTGGTCTCCAGTTAGTCTCCAGTTGATAAATGAATCATTCCCCAACCGACTGTCAGCAAAAAGGGACCGTGAATGTGTGGTGATAATTCAACGACAAAGGGATTTGAAAGTTAATCACCTCATGCGGGAGAAACTTGCCATTCTTCGATAACAATACGTCACACACAACTCGACCAATAATTTAACACCCAGATTTATTTTCATTCATTCTACGGCGTAACTTTACTGAGTTTTGTTTGATTATTATAGCGAAGAATTAAATCAACCCGTCACATTGAAACCCATTAAATTTAAAAGAAGTAAAGGAAGAAGCAACTTCGCTGTTTCATTTTCATTTGTGATAAGGTAAATAAGCAGTAATTCTAGTTATTCAGATTGGAATCAGAACTTCCAGCCGGCACCTATTAATTTGTAAAACGTTGGTTCTAAGTTGTAGGGCCGAAAGGCTCGAGGTCCGGGAGATTAACAGCATCCAAACAGATCCTAACATTGTTTACTCGCAGACGCCCGAAAGTTCGCGAACGGAATCTCGACAGCCATATTTGTTCAACAAAGCGAAGGATTTGATCCCCTCGAGTGTTTGACTTTTGATTTATTTAATGAGGTCTCGCCATCCCCCGCGCCGCCCCTGTGAGAGCGTCCAAAGCTAGGAGTACACTTATGAGTTTTCTCCTAGTAGTAGATCCGCGTGCAAATCTTTTGTTGTTCCGAGTGGAAGGATGATTGAATCTTCTTCTACTTCATTTTTGTTTAGCGACTGACCTTTTATTTTAAAAGTGGCCTGCCCTTGCTTCGCTTTGGTGTAGACATTAGTTTTTGTTCTAATATATAGCCTACGACATTCACAAATAAATATGTATATATAAAACTCAAAGGTAACTGACTGACATAGTGATCTATCAACGCACAGCCCAAACCACTGGACGGATCGGGCTGAAATTTGGCATGCAGATAGATGTTATGACGTAGGCATCCGCTAAGAAAGGATTTTGATCAATTCTACCCCCAAGGGGATAAAATACCGAAGCGAAGCGAGGGCGGGCCGCTAGTTCACAAATAAAGTGGCTTTCTATCGGTGAAAACTTAAAAAAAGAGACCGCCGAAAAGCCTAAAACATTAAACCTATGTCATCTTAAAGCCACGTATTCATTAGGCAAAATTTGTTTATAAATTGTTTATGAAGTTTGTTATAAACAATACGACGACCTCCGTGGCCGAGTGGTTTATACGCCGGGTTTCATGGTGTCGCCGACTCCCGCCGTGTCCCGGGTTCGAATCCCGGTGGGGGCAGATATTTGTGTGATGAATACGAGCATTTGTACTCCAGTCATGGATGTTTAATACCTATGTATTTCTATAAAAATATATACTTATATATGTACAGTATATGTATTCTATCCGTTACCCTAGCATCCCATAATACAAGCCTTACAGTGCTTACTTTGGGGCTAGGCTAATTGGTGTGAGTGTTGGACATATTTATTATTTATTTATTTATTAATTTTACCGAAAACACTGTTTCTGAAACTTGGCCGCCAACACTTGTCAGTTGTTGCAAAAGGATGTCGCCCGCGAAAGTAGAATTGCTCTGTGCTGATTACATAGTAATCAAAGATGTGATGACAATTATTAAAGAATTTAACCACGCTTTTTGTACTTGTTATGGTTGACAACCAATGTTAGATGACGCTAGTAGCTTGAAATGCGTAGCCCTAGTTTAGGGGCTGAAGCACTACTATCATGGATATTTTTCAATCTAATAGTTTAGCTTTAAGAGACGGTGGGGGGGGGGGGGGGGGATTAATTAATATTTGGAGTCGGTGTCCTGCCAACCCAAGTAGTACCAGACATTCATGGCACCGACTCCGAATATTAATTTGACTAAAGATAAAAAAGGTTATTATTTTTTGCTTTTCGACGGTTTTTTTTCCAAATCAAGTTAAAGTTATGTGTGTGTGATCATACGACCTCCGTGGCCGAGTGGTTAGTACGCCGGGTTTCATGGTGTTGCCGACTCGAGAGGTTCGAACCCTGGTGGGGGCAGATGTTTGTGTGATGAATACGAGCATTTTTACTCCAGTCGTAGATGTTTAATATGTATTTCTAAATAAAAATAAACTTATATAATATATATGTATAGTATATGTATTCTATCCGTTACCCTAGTTTCCCATAACACAAGCCTTATAGTGCTTACTAGACTAATAGCTAGGCTAATTGGTGTGAGTGTTGGAAATATTTATATTTATTTATTTATACATTAAAAACTCGAGGAGCTCGATGGCGCAAGTGGTCAGCGCGTTCGGCTGCGGTCGTTGAAGTTAAGCAACTTTCGCAGTGGTCGGTCATTGGATGGGTGACCAAAAATTTACTATCTCGAGCTCCTCCATGCTTCGGAAGGCACGTTAAGCCGTTGGTCCCAGCTGCATCTGCAGACCCACCCACCAATCCGCACTGGGCCCGCGTGGTGGGTCATGGCCCAATCTCCGTATTCCATCCATAGGGAAGGCCTGTGCCTCAGCAGTGGGGACATTAATAAGCTGATGATAATGATGACATTAAAAACAATACAAGTGTCAAATTGATAACCTCCTCCGATTTTTCGTCGGTAGAAAAGAGTTTTCAATATTGGTTCACTCAAAAAATATATACCTCTTTATAATAATATACATGCAAATAATTATAGAACTCTCTAACATAAAATTTCCTTGTAGATCTTCTTCCTTAATTTTATATTAAAAAAAAATTATCTCATTTTAAATCTGGCTAGGTGGGGTGAAATATATATGTGTATATACATGTTTGTATCCCGTTGATACCAGATAATTTTATCAGCTCATTTTTTTTACGTTACACATTTTATAAAAAGTAATCAAAAATAATACAAAACGCCTTATAAAATGTGCAGACATTGATAATGGTTTTGTACTTAACATGCCTGTAGTGGACTGTATGAAATTTTCTTCCTTTGAAAATGAAATTTTCTTCCTTGTCTAATTTATGCAAATGGCCTATCTTTTATCTCAAGACTATTGCCCTCTCTTTCCTATTTCACGCTCTGTCCCTTATTTTCTCTCAGGGGACTACTTACGAACTATATAAGGTTTTTGTTTTTCGTCTGTTTCTCTTTCAGTTTTCGATGCTCAGTCTTACAATAATGATTTTATCATATCTTATGCCTAAATATACATTATTACAATATTAAATTAACAATCATCCTAATTTTTGCATAAGCGGCTTTCTTTAAGGTATAGCCCGAGTATTCGCCGGTACTACCGGGGGCCTCTTTACGGTATAGCCCGAGCATTCTCCGGTAGTACCTAACATTCTTGTTTTTAGGGAAAATATTGTTTTACCTCTTTCAAAATCATTTAATCTTTGGCTTACTTCTACCTATCTTTATTATAATTTCTACTCTTAATTTATGGGGAATGAAAAGACTTCGTAATAATTCTTTTAATTTACATATTTTACTTAAACTATATAGTATATTATAAATCAACGTGCTGTCCTCAACAATGCCTAAAGTGCCCCTATTCCATCCATAAGGAAGGCCTGTGCCCCAGCAGTGGGGACATTAATAGGCTGATGATGTGTGTGATGTGATGCCTAAAGTGTTTATTTAATTAATGTTATTAGTAGTTTCTTCCCTACATTAGCATTTCTTAAAGGTACAAATAAATAAATGTAAATGTAAATAAATAAATAAATATTTCCAACACTCACACCAATTAGCCTAGCCCCAAAGTAAGCACTGTAAGGCTTGTGTTATGGGATGCTAGAATAACGGATAGAATACATATACTTTACATATATAAGTATATTTATATAGAAATACATATTAAACATCCATGACTGGAGTACAAATGCTCGTATTCATCACACAAACATCTGCCCCCACCGGGATTCGAACCCGGGACCTCTCGAGTCGGCGACACCATGAAACCCGGCGTACAAACCACTCGGCCACGGAGGTCGTCAAATATTATAATTTAATATTATTAGTAGTTTCTTCCCTACATTAATAATAATAATAATAAATGTTTATTTTCAGGCACAATGACCCATATTAAAAATTACAATTATAATTGCATTTTGTCCCATTTTATCTTAAAATTAAATCGTTGTATCACAACTCGTCAATTATTCTAACTAAATTCAAACAATAACAAAAAAAATATTAATAAAAAATAAATAAAATATAATCATTACTGAATTTTAAATAGGTAATAATAATAAACAATCAAAACTATATGACATAGTTTTACACATTTCATTAAATGAAATAAATAAATTAATATACATTATTAAAAATTTGCTTTGCACTTTGCAAACATTGGCGATATGCAGATAACAGACAGTGTGTATTAAATGGACTTCACCAAGTTGATATATGTTATTGGTGAGTATACTGATGCAATAATATTATTGTTTGACACATAAAGTCTCCTGTGGAACGCTTCCTTTAATCTAACAATATATGTGTATATATATCGGTTACGTTGTTCTCAGCGAACATACCAATCGTACTGCATCGCCAAGGTAGACCAAATATTGCCCTTAAGGTGTTATTGTACTAGATTAGCATTGCTTAAAAGTACAAATTAATAAATTTATATTATAAATGTAAATATCACACTGGTGGCTAGTGATTGACTACATATTCGATGAGATCTATTCAAGCATGACCCAAATTTATGTTGTAAAGATCCCTACCATATAATAAATAACACAGCAATTCTTCAACGCCAGTACATTATTCACACAACAAAATGCAGCAGCGAGAAAAATACGGCATTATCCCTGTCCTTTTAGCAGGACAACAATTAATTAAATAAATTAATAAAATAAATAAATAAATAAATATTGCTAACACTCACACCAATTAGCCTAGCCCCAAAGTAAGCACTATTAAAGGCTTGTGTTATGGGATACTAGGGTAACGGACAGAATACATATATTGTACATATATAAGTATATTTATATAGAATTACATATTAAGCATCCGTGACTGGAGTACAAATGCTCGTATTCATCACACAAACATCTGCCCCCACCGGGATTCGAACCGGGGACCTCTCGAGTCAGCGACACCATGAAACCCGGCGTACAAACCACTCGGCCACGGAGGTCGTCAAATATTATTATTTAATATTATTAGTAGTTTCTTCCCTAAATTAATAATAATAATAATAAATGTTTATTTTCAGGCACAATGACCCATATTAAAAATTACAATTATAATTGCATTTTGTCCCATTTTATCTTAAAATTAAATCGTTGTATCACAACTCGTCAATTATTCTAACTAAATTCAAACAATAACAAAAAAAATATTAATAAAAAATAAATAAAATATAATCATTACTGAATTTTAAATAGGTAATAATAATAAACAATCAAAACTATATGACATAGTTTTACACATTTCATTAAATGAAATAAATAAATTAATATACATTATTAAAAAATTTCTTTAATCTAACAATATATGTGTATATATATCGGTTACGTAGTTCTCAGCGAACATACCAATCGCACTGCATCGCCAAGGTAGACCAAATATTGCCCTTAAGGCGTTATTGTACTAGATTAGCATTGCTTAAAGGTACAAATAAATAAATATAAATGTAAATATCCCACTGGTGGCTAGTGATTGACTACATGTTGGATGAGATCTATTCATGCATGACCCAAATTTATGTTGTAAACATCCCTACCATATAATAAATAACACAGCAATTCTTCAACGCCAGTACATTATTCACACAACAAAATGCAGCAGCGAGAAAAAAACGGCATTATCCCTGTCCTTTTAGCAGGACAAAAAAGGCAGGACAACAATTAATTGGCCTCCGCGAGACGATAAAGGATACCGCTCACTCATTCGCGAACGAGATCGAATGAAACAAAACTTGACCGAGCGTGACGGAAATTAATCTTGCACGGGATTACAAGAGACTGGGTCAAGGCGACTATAGTTAACGTGATTATGATTTATTTATTTTTAAACATTTAACTGCTAGATGTTTAAATCTAAAGAAAAGTTTTACTAGAAAAAAATCCACGCGGACCAGGCAGCGGACGGGACTCGAGCCCGCACCCTTCGCAATCCGGGCGAATGCACTGACTATTATGCTACCACGGCCCTATTATTTATTTATATTTATTTATTATTGCCTGGTCCGCGTGGACTTTTTTTTTCTAGTAAACTTTTCTTTAGATTTAATCATCTAGCAGTTAAATGCTTAAAAATAAATAAAATCATAACTATAATTGCTATTTCTTCTTTCAAATGTTTAATACTTGAAAAAGTATTCATTTGACATTGTGGGTTACCTACAATGCGAAGAGATGGCGCTGCCTTGCAGCTTAACGCTAGGAAAATTTCGACGCGGCTAATAGGGCCGTGGTAGCATAATGGTCAGTGCATTCGCCCGGATTGCGAAGGATTCGGGTTCGAGTCCCGTCCGCTGCCTGGTCCGCGTGGATTTTTTTCTAGTAAATTTTTCTTTAGATTTAATTATATTTTATTGTGGTTTTAAAATAGTGTTTTTTTTTTTAAATTTTGTTTTTCAATGCAAGGTTTTACGCTATAATAACTTCATCTTTGTCACTATTAATGTCTCTTCTAAGGAATTTTCAATAGGTAAGAAATTTTCTTTAACCAAAGTTGAACGACTATTACTCTTAATAACCCGTCTTAACCGTTATAATTTTCCTTAAAAATTCGTGAAAAGCAAATTTATAGTGAATTTTCCCAGGTTTTTCAAACCAATAATTTAGCTTTTAGAGGGGAGGGGGGACGCCCCACTCGAACAAAAATTAGCATTTTAAAGTTTAACATTTCGCAAACGCATCCTTAAATCGAAAAATAGTCTTAGGAACCCTTAAGTAATTTTTGAGGACCTATTCACAATATCCTACACTATAAGGTAGACGATGAAAGAAAAAACATCCCCAGGCTACATGTAGATGAGCTACCCTAAAAAATATTTTGTCAAAATTATATTCTACCGTTTTGTCGGCGTGATTGAAATACATATTTCCACAAAATAACAGCTATCTAGTACTAAAAGTCCCCTAGCAAAACCGAGGACGGACAGACAGACGGACATGACGAAACTATAAGGGTTCCTTGTCAGTAGTACGAAACCCTTAAAAACTGCTAAGTGCGTGTCGAAGATAAAGGGTTGACAGACAGATGGACAGACGGATAGATTGTCAATAATGTGATCCTATAAATTCTCTTGTTTGCTTTTGAGGTACGGAATCCTAAAAAAAAATAAAAAGTGCTGTTGATGCTCTGGGAACAGTACCCTTAGTACGAGTTTTACAATTACGAAAACTATGACAGTTTCCGTGAGCTCGCACTCGTACTAAGTGTACTGATTTTATTGTTTTCGTTTCAATACAAAAAAAAAGTGTTTAAATTCTATCATTAAATCGTTTGCGTCTTCTTAAATTTTAAGTATATTTGGTAAATTTTCACCAAAATGGACATAGAAACATAATTTCCAATTACGAAAACTATGATAGTTTTTCGTGAGCTCAAACTCATACTAAGGGTACAGGTAGATAGATACCTATGAGACTAGATGTTCTGACAAATGCTTTTAATAATTCTCAAGCAATGACCCCTCAGTACTTGAAACTAAGCATTCATTTGACATGACATATAAAAGGCACACGTAATATAATCATCGAGTCTTTTGAAAATTTCGTAAATATTCTTATCCGACGATACTTATCCGATCGTAAGGGTCACTCATAAATACCTCCAGCATGGTAAAGGTTGCTTACAAATTGAATGAATTACTGCCATATAGATATCATTCGGAATCGTCGAGTACTCTTCATTAGGGGTCGAGTTCCTTTGTAGAGATATGATGTAAGTACATGCTGCATGATATGACTAGTACAGTAGACGCTTTTCATCTAATTCATATAAATTATATCACACTGAATGAAAATGGACGATTCAAAAGTGTTTTACTATACATCCAATTTGAATAAAGATATATTGATTTCTGAATGGAATTCAATAAGAATTGTAAGTATACAACGACGAGAGAAACGACGCAATCAGAACCAAGTATTGGTCAAGTTATGAGCATTTGCTCACACATAACTGTGGCGCGCCTGCTCCGCCCACAAGGTCCGTCTAACCTCTTTCTCTTTCTTTGAAAAAAAAAAGGCTTTTATTTCCAGCTTTCCATTTAAAAAATCATCCAATTACTATATATCATATAAGTACCTTCACTGAAAATATATAAATAATGTTTTCATTTTATTTTGTGAGGTACTAATTTAATGACACTGGAACCCTTATCAGGTAAGGGCCTGCTCCAAGGCTTCCCATTTCTCTCTATCTTGGGCTATTTGTTGCCATTTTAGGCTAGCAATTGTTTAAATATCAATTTGAAAGTACATAACATTAATTTAAAGCCTCAAATTAAAAACCTAACCGAGCTAGGTATAAATGAGAATTTTAAAAACATTATACCATAAAAGTAAACTAGCAAACCAGTGAACCAAATGTTCACCAAAACCTGATTTCTCGAAAACCGGAAGTGCTACGTTACTCAAATCCGGTTTGTAGTCTTAACAGACTATTCTTAACTTATAACTTAAATATTCTGTTTATCTATCTCTTACGGTTTGGCCGTTGAAACAGCACCACAGACAGACAGACGGACGGACTTGTCTAATAGATAAGAGATTATATCCTGTAACAATAGTCAATATAAGTCGCGGCACGAAACTCTAGCGCTGACCGTTATTGCGCAGAAGTAAAAATTAAGATGTCTTAGGGGGAAACGAGGTGCGCGGGTGGGCGTGCTTTGCGCTGATTGGCTCTCCAGTCATTAAGGTTATGTAAGTCGACAAAGTTATGTAACTGCTTGCTACTCATGCTTGGTGGTAAGCAGTTATCATGTAATAACCATGATTACTTACATGAGTGCCGAGCAATTTACAGATAGCGCTAACGTCGATTCACTCTCACCATCCTCAATGGAATATTTCAAATAATGACCCGCAATAATATAACGATAATAGCAAACATCATCATTCTTTGTTGTATAATGCGATTCGAATAAGAATAGGAAAGCCAATGACCTCTATCTGTCAAATGTCGCTTGAAAAGTACGGTTTGCAAAAAAACACTTGGAACCCTTTTTTTGCACTCCGCTAATTCAAGAATAAAAACCAAACATTTGTAAACAAACAATAACAAATATTGATAATTAATATGGGTTGATTTTTTTTTCACTTATTGAGCTTTGGCCATGAATGGTTGATAACTTAAATCGTCAACCAAATGTCACTTTAAGTTGCGTTCAGAAACTCGATTTCAAACTTTCGTTTACATTAAGGATGAAAGTTCGTATGTGACGTAGTAATAGTGCATGATTATTCATAACTACTCCGGCGGTAATGCAGAGATGAGCGGAATAGAAGAGCTAGATTCTGATTAATGTTTTTTCTCACAGTCTTAATAAAAAAATATTATTAAAAACAGGTGTTTTTTTTCTCAATCTTAGTAAATAAATGTTATTTAAAATCTGATGCTTTTCTCACTTAATCTTAGCAAATAATTTTATTAAATAAAAACTTTTTTTTGCTCACTCTACCCATTTGGTTTGAATTGACAGCCATGACATCACAATATGGCGCCCAGTCGGTCCTATTCTTACTTGAATCGCATTATAACTTCTTATTCTAAACAACGCAGTAATAAAATTATCTTTAATTATTATATACTTCAGCCGCGATACGTCGGTGACTGGCGCACCATCTTCGGTCATCCAGGATCTGGTGGGAGTCACGAAATCCGTTCTCATCATCTTATTCAGAATAAACCACGCAGCAATCAAGGTATCTTGTAATTACCTCAGCCCCGGCACGTCATAACCTGGAGCGCCGTATTCGGTCATCTATCTTCTATATCTAATATATAAAATTCTCGTGTCGCGGTGTTTGTGGTTAAACTCCTCCGAAACGGTTTTCCCGATTCTCATGAAATTTTGTGTGCATATTGGGTAGGTCTGAGAATCGGACAACATCTATTTTTCGTCCCCCTAAATGTTAAGGGTAATCCACCTCTAATTTTTTTTTTCAATTATAGATTTTTTTTTTAATTTTTTATGATACATTAAACAAAAATACATATAACCCTAAATTTTCACCCTTCTACCACCAACCCTTATTTTTTTATGGCGGTACGAAGTTCGCTGGGACAGCTAGTAATTATATAAAACTCAAAGGTGACTGACTGACTGACATAATGATCTATCAACGCACAGCCCAAACCACTGGACGGATCGGGCTGAAATTTGGCATGCAGGTAGATGTTATGACGTAGGCATACACTAAGAAAGGATCTTGATCAATTCTACCCCCAACGGAATAAAATGGGGAATGAAAGTGTGTATGAAACTTTGTCAATTTTAAACCGATCGGGCTGAGACTTTGCATTCAGGTATAAGAAGAATCATAGATGAATGTCATTGTGTATAATACAAGCCTGAGAACAAAAACTGAAGTCTACACTTCAGCTCTACACCGAAGCGAAGCGAGGGCGGGCCAGGGTATAATGGGGGCTGAAGTTCCGTGCGCTGCGCAGGAGACCCTCGCGCCGCTGCTGTTGGAGAACGCCAGTCGAAGCGGCGGCTCCATCAAGAAGATCAGTTCTCATCATCGTATTCAGACTAAACCATGCATCCATTAAGGTGTCTCCTACTTACCTCAACCCCGGTACGTCAGTGACTGGAGCGCCGTCTTCGGTCATCCAGGATATGGTGGGGGCTGGAGTTCCGTGCGCCGCGCAGGAGACCCTCGCGCCGCTGCTGTTGGAGAATGCCAGTCGAGGAGGCGGCTCCATCAGGAAGATCAACTGGCCCCATGCCGGAACCACTGGAACAAAAACTGACGATATTAACTGATAATAGGATATTTGACAAGTTTTAGAAAACCATCTCATGTTATTGACTAATGTTTATGGAGTCCGTAAATAGTAGATATTCATAATACTGTTGTGTATTTCAGTAAAAGTAACCAAATCAAAAACTCCATTTTCAAGTTGCCGCGAAAAAGTTTCTCTGGACAATATGGCGTCTTACTAGTGTGTGACGTCACACGATTGTTACTAAAACGGCAAATGATACAATGTAATGTCACTTTAACCGGAAGTTTCCTTGCGTGTGACGTCATTTTAGGCTCCGACAATCCCAAGCGTTTTGGGTCACGTGACAATAGATAAGAAAAGTATTATCTTTTTCGTGTGTTTTTAGTATAGTTGTGTTTTTTTTTTTTTTGTAAAAATAGTAAAAACCCCTGCCATTATTTATTCTAAACACAGATGCTAACAATTGGCACTTTATTTTTAATACTGTCAAATACCCTGTTCAATTTGCAATAAAGGTAGTGTCCTGCTTACATTTGAATAATAGGCGATAACTAATTGAGAATTATTATATTTATCGGCGGATGGCGTCTCACTCGCTCCTTCGAAACATTAAACCGACAACAAATGTCATCAGTCAGTGTACCATTGCTTTGTGAAACGTCAAGTAATGACAGTGACAGCTGTCATCACTTGGGAGTGGTCTATGCTAAGGGTAGTATTTAAGGCGCTATGCGTCATTGGAAGGGGCATTCGGCATTCAGACGTGAGCTGCGATAGAGAACGGACGTAAGCACAGAACTCTCCGCGCTTCACAAAGCAATCCGATTGTACCTTGGCAATCATAACTGATTTTGTAAAGTAATAAGAAGATTCAAATTAAACGTTAGCTTGGTCACTAGACTACAGTTTTATTTTCGGGAAATATCATTGAATAACCAAGATGGCGGATCAAGACAAGCCACGTGGCCAACCACCTATCTCGCTCGCCCATCCGACATATTGATTACCTTATACGCTTTATTCATAAGAACTTTTTAATAGCAACTTTAAATTTGGTTGACGCTCAATTGTTGGATATTGCAAGGGATTTTATTGTAGAAGCATACACAAAGACCTTTAATTTCATTATTGATTTTAAGCCTAGTAATTGTTACAGCTAGTTTATTTTTATTTTTAGTATTAAGCGAGTATTGAACACTATTTATAGGAAATAAATCAATATTTTTTCTAACATATATTAAATTTTCATAAATATACTGAGCAGCGACTGTCATTAAATCGATTTCTTTAAAATTTTCTCTTAAAGAGTCTTTTGTCTTTAGATTGTAAGTTGATCAAACCGCTTCTGCAACACAAAAAACTAGTTTTTTACGGGTTAATGCATGAAACTTTATTTATTTATTGACGTTTCGTAGCCTTTACAGGCTACGTCGTTGGAATCAAATATAAATTTTATGTTTTATTTATTTTTTTATTTTAAAAAAAAAAATATTCCGAAGACGTAGCCTGTAAAAGCTACGAAACGTTAATAAATAAATAAAGTTTCGTGCATTAACCCGTAAAAAAACTAGTTTTATTATATTTTTAAAACTTCATTGTCTATGTATGAATTTATTAGTTAATAAAGTACTTTATTTAAAATTCCTTTTTGTAAATTTGAGTTTATTTAGTTGGCCCTGACTACCGTAAACTACCACTGGTCCCAAAATTGGGAGACCTTTCTGAGAAGAACCGGCGAAACAAACTCAGAGACGCTTTCTATCTCCTTCTTATGTTAAATTGATGCAGACCTGAAAAGGCTGCGAAACGTCAATAAATAAATAAAGTTTCGTGCATTGACCAGTTCAAACTAGTTTTATTTAATGATTGATGTGCGTGAAAACCTAAGAAACAAAGATGATATCTCATATAATATGCTAGCATACTAGCTATGGAGGAGAGGAGCTCGATGGCGCAAGTGGTTAGCGCGTTCCGCTGCGATCGTTGAATTTAAGCAACGTTCGCAGTGGTCGGTCATTGGATGGGTGACCAAAAATCTTCTATCTCGAGTTCCTCCGTGCTTCGGAAGGCACGTTAAGCCGTTGGTCCCGGCTGCATCTGCAGTCGTTAGCACCCGCCAGTCCGCATTGGGCCCGCGTGGTGGGTCATGGCCCTATCTCCCTATTCCATCCATAGGGAAGGCCTGTGCCCCAGCAGTGGGGACATTAATAGGCTGATGATGATGATACTAGCTATGGTTTTTTCATGTTTGGTATTGAACTTTGGTCTACAGACAAGAATATTAAAATTAGTACCAAAATTGTTGAGTACAGTAATATTAATCATATAATGACCTCTGACCGTAAGCGCATCTGCATTCATTTTGTACCGACTATCGAAGTCTAAAATTAGTCTTGAAGTATTTTTTAATGTACAAATACATTAACTGCTAATATTAAATTAGGAAAAAGGTTTAGAAATCTCTCATTATATATTGAACCTATATCTTAAAGATCGCTTTAATTTCAAAAAAAATTGTGTGTCAGCTCTGACGCACGACTGGAGTTTAATTCTTAAGTTCGATAGTCTAACCAGACGCAAAAAGAGTTTATTTAACTTAAAAAAGATTGATACTGTATGAAAGGGTAAATTAACAAATTAATGAAAATAATATACATATATAAATATATATTTATCCATTTCATATACATTTATTATAACTAATCGACGAAATATTTTACATTAAACTTTTTACAATAGTCAATTTCAGATGTGCATAAATAAAGGTACGCTACGATACTGTGCTACGGTGTAGGACTACGGCTGCTACAGCGTAGACAGTAAAAACGTAACGAGCTCATTCATCGATAGATTTCACTCCTAACATTTTTCTCGTACCGGGCTCCTTATATATGCAAATCGATTCTTAAGGAGTAAACTTCAACAAGCCAGCATTTCATTCCTAGAAAAAGAGATATATATAAAATTGCCTACGCTTATAAATGATGTGCTTATGTCGTGAACATCATAATATCAAACGAGTTCGACTCATAACAAGCCTTATTATTAAACGTTTTGAACTCAATTTCGGTTGAGCAAAAACCAAGTTCCGCATGCGAGCTTTATTAAAATTCCAGCAGGTTGGTCGCTTTGTCAACTCTACACATTAATTGTCGCCAGCAGTCGCGCAACAATTCTGTGCGGAATCTGCTTTGAAACGTCTCTTTGATGCGCCACAATGGCTGCCGTGACGTCTCTTAGAATATTGAGCGTGCCTTTATTGGCGTTGAAGATCACAATTAGGTTAATGCATAAGGAGACCTGGTTTTTGCTGTTAAATATAAATATATAAATAAATATATATTTCCAACACTTACACCAATTAGCCTAGCCCCAAAGTAAGCACTGTAAGGCTTGTATTATGGTATGCTAGGGTAACGGATAGAATACATATACAGTACATATAAGTTTATTATATAGAAATACATATGAAACATCCATGACTGGAGTACAAATAAAATTAAGGTTAAAAAACCTTTTTAAAAACAAGCTTTTATTCAAATGCGCTAAAAAGAAAATAAAATTATCCGCCATTTTGGGTGTTCCGCCATCTTGGATTTAGAATGACATCACACAATTAACTTTGCATTGTCAAACAAACTGAACGCGTTTAAAAAATTTCAACTAAATTAGTTAAAGATATCTGTTTCTAAATAGATTTTCAAATTTTAGAAGTCCGCCATATTGGATTGAGAGTGACGTCACATTTTTTTCGAGTTACTCTCAGCAAGCCCTTTAATTTGATACCCATATTGTAGGAATGCATTAAAAATGATTGGTCCGCCATTTTGGGTATGCCGCCATATTGGATTTAGAATGACGTCACACTGTTAATCATGCATTGTCATCCGAACTAAACGAGCATACCAAATTTCAGCTTAATCGGTTGAGGGCAAGTGCTTTAAAATTGAGTTGTAAGATTTGACCGTAACAAACATACATAGCAATTTAAATAAAAGCTTGTAATATGCTCGTATTCATCACACAAACATCTGCCCCCACCGGGACTCGAACCAGGGACCCCTCGAGTCAGCGACACCATGAAACCCGGCGTACAAACCACTCGACCACGGAGGTCGTCAACGTCAATGTTAAAGAAGGTATTCATGTTAATGTGTGTCTAATTGTTTATTAGTCGATTACTGAAGCGATCTGCAAAAGAGGCATTGATGGGTGACCGTGTGAATGTGAGCCGAGGCGAAATCGAGGCACACATACGTAAGTACATAAATGCCTAGTTGTAACCAAGGCTTATATAGGCTTTTCTCAAATAATGCACCCATAAACTAAATAGTACCTAGGCAGAACTTATTAATTTAAAATACAATCACTTACTTTTCAAAATCAGTGACGAACAACAACACTCATTCAATTTTTTTTGAAGTGAAAACTTCTTTACGGCGTTGTACACTTTTTTTGTATGAGTAAAAAATGTTAAACTCGCGTCAGGTTAAACACGTGGGCTGATCGCATCATGACACACAATAAAAATGGAAAGGTTGTTGACTTTCAATATATTGGACGAAACATAGTAATATTTTATTTTACCGTATTATAATAATAAGTCACTATCTAGGACGTCCACGTGTCAGCTTTATTGCGAGGAAAATGCATTTTTTTTACAATAGATGTCGCTAGGTGCGCTTGAATGTGATTCATGTAAGTTGATTTCTTTACAATAGATGTCGCTAAGTGCGCTTAAACGTGATTCATGTAAGTTGATTTTTCTGAGAGATAAACTTTTTTAATGTAATATAAATTGTCATGTTTGTGTACGATAGCGTAATAAATAAATATTGTATTCTACCACATACATGATAGTACTTTTATACTGATAATTAAAGCAATTCGTGCAAAATTATTCCCTAACCATTCGAAAATATCAAAAATGCACAACGTTAATATTCAAGTTTTCACTTCTGCCGGCACTCCCGGAGTGCAACCTGTCGTTTTTTTCTCTCATTCACCTAAGACTCATAATGGAATGCCAATTCCTGGTAACTTGATGCGATGCAGAGGTTACTTCATATTAATGTAAACAACCCTCCAACCTCAAAGCTATGCCCCAATTAACAATTTAAGGGTTAAAATGCTTCCGGAAGCAAAAAGTGACAGCTTCTTGTTAATTTCCAACCTATGCAAAAACTGGTTAGAAGCCAACGTATAGGATTTACACAGGACGTGTTCTGTATCATTACACAAACTTAAAGTGCAAGAATTGAAGAGTTAATATTTATAGAAGCAGCAGAAAAAGAATTTTGAGTGCAAAAGATATACACATTAAAATGCTGACCCGCTGACAGACAGACGGAACAGTATCGTTTGAATTGAAACTTAAAAAAAAAACTGCCCTCACTTTCATCATCAGCCTATTAATGTCCCCTTTTCTGAGGCACAGGCCTTCCCTATGGATGGAATAGGGATATTGGGCCATGACCCACCACGCGGGCCCAGTACGGATTGGCGGGTGCTAACTACTGCATATGCAGCCGGGACCAACGGCTTAACGCGCCTCCCGAAGCACGGAGGAACTCGAGATAGTAAATTTTTGGTCACCCATCCAATGACCGACCACTGCGAAAGTTTCTTAACTTCAACGATCGCTGCCGAACGCGCTAACCACACTTTACTCCACACCTGATCATCTTGATATTTTAACAAAGCACCATTCTGAAAACATCCAAAGAAATCAAATTAGAAAACTCGACTTAATTCCTCATAACACTAAACAGAATTGTTGTTAATTAAATTAGCGACGCGAATCGCTTGCGAGAGACACAAGCGACATGTTTAAACCTGTTATTAAAACAGGATAGCGGGGAAGCTTAGCGGAGCTTAGGGCGGCCTTTATGAGGACTAGGGGGCGATAAAAAGCGCATTCCGTCGTATTAGACGAGCGTAAAATTTACGCTAGCGCCAGGTGCTACGTGTTTTATACGTTATAAAATGACGTTCCCGATACACTATACGAGCGGAGCTAATACAATTTTTATGATGAGTTAGATCGTGACTGTCGGCTTTAAAGGGGCCCATATACGGAACGATTGATCTGTACGATCCGTCGTTTCAGACCGATCGAAACGATGGATCGACAGTGTATGTCAAGATCGTTAACGATTTACTTAATCGCAGACGATATCGGAGATCGCAACAAAAACCCATGTAATCATGAATATCGTAAACGATCGATCGTCAGTGTCCCATATATGGTACGATTGATCTGTACGATCCGTCGTTTCAGACCGATCGAAACGATGGATCGACAGTGTATGTCAAGATCGTTAACGATTTACTTAATCGCAGACGATACCGGAGATCTCAACAAAAACCCATGTAATCATGAATATCGTAAAGGATCTATCGTCAGTGTCCCATATACGGAACGATTGATCTGTACGATCCGTCGTTTCAGACCGATCGAAACGATGGATCGACAGTGTATGTCAAGATCGTTAACGATTTACTTAATCGCAGACGATATCGGCGATCGCAACAAAAACCCATGCAATCATGAATATCGTAAACGATCTATCGTCAGTGTCCCATATACGGTACGATTGATCTGTACGATCCGTCGTTTCAGACCGATCGAAACGATGGATCGACAGTGTATGTCAAGATCGTTAACGATTTATTTAATCGAAGACGATATCGCAAATCGCAACCAAATTCCATACAATCATGAATATCGTAAACGATCGATAGACAGTGTTTCGTGTATGTAGTGGCATTTCTGAACGATCGATCGTTGACGATTTCCTTCAGATCGATCGTAACGACGAATCGTTCCGTATATGGGGCCCTTAAGACTTTGTATGAAGATAAACTTGGCGTTTTTAATACACAATGCCTCGTGAATAGTGTTGAGTAGGACTTACAAGAGGCGGTACATTTGTCCCGGACATGACGTCAAAATGTAAGAGCGGCTCAAAATTGTAAAATGTACTACTTCACATTAAATGTCGCGATAGTCGCGTCTCGTTACTCACTCACTCTTCGTAAGTCTGAGAGAGAGAGCGAGGCATGACATTTCATTTGTCCTCTACGCACTATCCATCTGTATCTCTATTTCTTTTACATGTATAGCGCTGTCCTGCATGCTGGATCCAGCAAGATTGATAGTGCGTAGAGGAGGTGCTACTCGTGCACACAAACGTAATGTCGAGCTTCTGTACGCCTCAATGTCATATTTGTACTCGTCACTTCAAATGTATTGCCGAGCTTCAGTACGCCTCGCCTCATTTGAAGTGGGACATTGTACTGGCTCAGTACAAAAAAGAGGCTACTCTTACAAACTCTTTTTCAAGTCGCGTCCTACCCAACACTACTCGTGAACGCTTGCCAAAGTTTGTACCCATCAGGGTAATGTTAGTGGGCATGTTCTTTAGTGATATTATAGTGAGTTTTTGAACATTGTGCCCGTGGAAGGAAGAGTCGGAGATTAGGATAATAATAGATAGCCGTAATGGTAAATAGTAGTATATATTAAAACAAGTTTTAACAGATTATTGCCTTGCAGCTTAAGAAAGGCTAGAGAAAATTGGACACGGCCGTCAGGGTCGTGGTAGCGTAATCGTTAGTGACATTGCCCGGATAGCGAAGGGTGCGGTTCGAGTCCCGTCGGCTGCCTGGTCCGCGTGGATGTATTTTTAATACTTCACTACATTACATAGTACAAAGCAAAGTCGTTTCCCGCTGTCTGTCCCTATGTCCCTATATCCCTATGTCCCTATGTATGCTTTGATCTTTAAAACTACGGAACGGATTTTTATGCGGTTCTTTTTAATAGATAGAGTGATTCAAGAGGAAGGCTTATATGTATAATACATGCATAATATAGTAGAGAAACACTGATGATTTTAGAGGTTTTTAATGTAAGGTCGTAAATTAACATATTTTTTTTGCGCTTACATTGCAAACGCTGGCTGAACCCTACGAGACAGATCAAAATAATGTACTACAGTATTGTACACCTTAAAAAGGACTAAAAAAAGTCAGCGATGGTATATGTCTATCTCTTAGGGATAACCCACAAAAACCATTTTTTATCCTATACTTTTTACGAGAAATAATAGATTATTTACGAAGCGATTTTCAGCAATATAACATTCATCCTTATCTAATCAAGTACCTTAAATACATTGTGCATTTAATATAGACCAATTTAGCTCTTTCGCGCATGTTATTTAAATGAATATTTTCGAAGATATTACAGATTTAAAATGCAGGGACATAGGTCGGTTCCGACGCTACCGGGCGGGGGGCTTGGCGGCGCGTGCCTATTGTAATTAGGTATTAAAGAATGTCATCTATCTACTATATAAAAATAAGTCGGGTTTTCCTTCCTGACGCTATAACTCCAGAACGCACGAACCGATTTCCACGGTTTTGCATTCGTTGGAAAGGTCTCGGGCTCCGTAAGGTTTATAGCAAAGAAAATTCAGAAAAAAAAATCAAAAAAAAATCTTCTTTGAATCACAAAACGAAATGTTATATAAAACGAAGCCATCTGATGGCGAAACGGAGTTCGCCTGGTTTGCTAGTTATGTATAATACAAGCCTGAGAACAAAAACTATAGTCTACACAACAGCTCTACACCGAAGCGAAGCGAGGGCGGGCCACTAATCATATAATAAACCACAGATTTATGAATAGTTAATGCGTGTGGTGAAGATTTCTTGCGCCCGAAAAGTTTTATAAATAAAACATTGCATTATAATTTCGTTGTGTAGCGTAGTGTTGGAACAGCGTTAAGGCTTAAAGTGTTTTGTCAAACATTTACGCACTTGATGCTGGCCCAACTTTGATTAATAACGGAATAATCCACCCGACCGTTAACCCGGTACCCTTTTGGCCCTAAACAAGGCTTCCCAAATTCAGGGACGAGAATAGCGCTTGCTTACCGTGATTACGGTTAGGTACATACTAAGATCATGAAACTACATCAAATGTCTGAAACTTTCACTGTATACTTTTCTCTTTAAAGTATGAAGAGGCTGGTCTTTATTTGACGATTTTGTGAATAAAGATAATTTAATGAGTTTAAGATAGAAGTTCTAAGTTAATAAGAAAGAAGAGGAGCTCGATGGCGCAGGTGGCTAGCGCGTTCGGCTGCGATCGTTGAAGTTAAGCAACTTTCTCAGTGGTCGGTCATTGGATGGGTGACCAAAAATTTACTATCTCGAGCTCCTCCGTGCTTCGGAAGGCACGTTAAGCCGTTGGTCCCGGCTGCATTTGCAGTCGTTAGCACCCACCAATCCGCACTGGGCCCGCGTGGTGGGTCATGGCCCAATCTCCCTATTCCATCCACACGGAAGGCCTGTGCCCCAGCAGTGGGGACATTAATAGGCTGATGATGAAGATAGAAGTTGGAGTACCACGGGAAACCATATTCCACCTAGAAATCCGTACAATATATTTTTGAAGTGAAAACTTCTTTAGCGGCGTTGTACACTTATTTTGTATGGGTAACATATGTTAAACTCGCGTCAGGTTAAACACGTGGGCTGATCGCATCATGACACACAATAAAACTGTAAAGGTTGATGACTTTCAATATATTGGACGAAACATAGTAATATTATATTTAACAGTATTATATTAAGTCTATTTAGTGGGTGCTAACAACTGCATTGTGAAGGCCTATCAAAAGTATTTATTAATCTGGAACAACGGAACCAAAGCGCGATTCAGGAGACTACAGCGCCATCTCTTGACCATTGGTGTAGTAGAACCAAAAACCACATCTTTATTTTTCAATGTTACTTTTATGTTATTATTGTAATAAAGTAACAGTTATAGGTATTCATATTTATAATATTTATCCACATGTGTTTGAGTTTCAAACAAGTGCAAATCACATATGTTCTAATAAATTATATTCAGTAGCGATTTTAATTGAATAATTTGATTATTTATTTATTTTTTCAAATTAAAACTGAACTTTATTGACTGTGTCCTTTTCCAGACTTTTTATTAATTTATTTGTATAATTATTTGCATGCAATTAAAAACTAATTTTAAACGATGCCAAAGAAGGATAACTTCTCACGCGCCTACATAAGTACACGCACCCATTTTACAATAGAAGTCACTAGGTGCGCTTAAATTTGATTCATGTAAGTTGATTTCTTTACAATAGATGTCGCTAAGTGCGCTTAAACGTGATTCATGTAAGTTGATTTTTCTGTGAGATAAACTTTTTTAATGTAAAATAAATTGTCATGTTTGTGCACGATAGCGCAATAAATAAATATTGTATTCTACCACATACATGATAGTACTTTTATACTGATAATTAAAGCAATTCGTGCAAAATTATTCCCTCACCATTCCAAAATATCAAAAATGCACAACGTTAATATTCAAGTTTTCACTTCTGCCGGCACTCCCGGAGTGCAACCCGTCGCTTTTTTCTCTTACTTTATATACACTTCTGTCTCCTATGTCTTTCATATAATAATTTTTTCGTTATAATAATATGGTATAAGAGTAACAAGCAAAAATAACAAAATTTCCGTCCCTACACTTTGAATATAGAAAAGCGAATTCATATTGTTCAAAATACAGTTATTCCAAGAATTTGGAAGACGAACCATCCTACAGGAAATATACTTACGTTTCATAACTTCCTTATAAGTGTAATGAAACAATTTACATCAGGACAAGATGATAATAATGATTGCAATTTTTTAGGAAAGTAACACAGTTGTAAATACGACGTACAATCATTATAAGATGAAACGAAATAATCTAAAACTGCTAGTAAAAGTGTATCAAGCAATATTTCAGTTAGGGATGTCGAAAGTTGAAAAAAATATCGATATATCGATACATCGATATTTAAAAAAATATCAATATCGGCTTCGATATATCGCGAAAAAAACATCGATATATCCGATATATCGGACCAATTTTCCCAAAAATATATTTAAATAAGCCTAGCACAGTAATAATAACAATACAAATTATAATTGAAGAAAGAATTATCAAAGTACCAAATTGCCGCTACACTACATGACAGTACAGTATCTCACGAAAGATGACACGCGGAATAATAATGGAACGAAAATTATCTACCTAAAATAGACCCTATTTTCGAATGATGAAAATGATTGCAGGCCCTCTCAGGTGCCATCTTTCGTAAACAAGACTAGACAGTCACACACTTCCACAGAATATAATGGAATTCAGCACAACCAATTCACCAGCGAAAAATATTTACAAATCATAGACAGTACTAAATACAGCACAGATCATAGATATGTTGAATATCATCAATCTGAGTTCCAGTTACGATTTTTACAGATACGAATTTAGTTGGATCGTGATATGCCGCTAATAATTAAAAAATATCGTTTTTGATACGAATTTCGATATTGGTTATTTTGTGTCGATGTATCGATATATCGAATCAAAATATATCGGCTAATAATATCGATATATCGTACAAAAAATATCGATATATCGATACATCGATATATTTTCAACAAGCCTAATTTCAGTGCGCAAGTAAATGATAACGAAGCATATAAATTACCGGAAGCCGACGCTATCGGAGTTCTCATCAATAATTAATGAAGCCGCTAATCTTGTTCGTGGTTTGCTCCACATACTTGTGTCTGTGGAGCATCCTCGACATATACATATAGGCACAAGAGTTATTTGGCTACGGCAAACATGTTTCCGTAGATCTTGGATGGTGGAGTCTTTGAAATGCCAATAAGCAAGCGAGACATAGACGCAAATTGGAATTTATCAACCTCCCACCTAAGGGTCATGAGGACCACCCACTCCGCGACTCGTAAAACAACAAACATAAAACAAACATTCACCATGCTCGGCTAAACAGGATCGACGCGAGAAGTGCCACTCAGTTTAGCAGTAATGTAAGCTGGAATTATGTTCTCGGCCGGTTCTATACTAACACGATATTGCGAGGGAGTCTTCAATAGAAGACGGTATTTCATGCTGGCACCAGGCGAGAATGTACAATTTAATTTAATGGACCGGTTATTATAGAGGCGATCTACCCATGCCGAAATTGATTTTGATTGATGATAATACCACGAATATGTCTCTGTTCTGTCGAGGATAATAATTTTGTTAAATATGTCTGGTAATATAATGCTGCATTAATTTAAGCGTTTTATTTTGCCGTATACAAAAGTATCGTCTTAGTCTTTGCTGGCTACAAATAAAATGTTATTGCATATCGGAGAATATGGTAAAAAAGGAAGATTTCATACTTAGTGCGATATCTGTGCCATTCCGTTGGTAAAACATAATAAACATTCAATTCGTTTACAAAAAATAAGTTGAAGTGAGTCTCGAAACCATGACATTTATGTTCCGTAACTCATCAAAAAGTTATAAACTATGAAGATGGAGAGTAATAAAAGTTTTATTTAAACATTAAACAATATTACGAATACTATAAAAAAATGGGTGCGTGTACTTATGTAGGCGCGTGAGAAGTTATCCTTCTTTGGCATCGTTTAAAATTAGTTTTTAATTGCATGCAAATAATTAATTACAATTAATTAATAAGAAGTCTGGAAAAGGACACAGTCAATAAAGTTCAGTTTTAATTTGAAAAAATAAATAAATAATCAAAATATTCAATTAAAATCGCTACTGAATATAATTAATTACAACATATGTGATTTGCACTTGTATGAAACTCAAACACGTATTCCGAATATACAAACTAGAAACATGTGGATAAATATTATAAATATGAATACCTATAACTGTTACTTTATTACAAAAAATAAAGATGTGGTTTTTGGTTCTACTACACCAATGGTCAAGAGATGGCGCTGTAGTCTCCTGAATCGCGCTTTGGTTCCGTTGTTCCAGATTAATAAATACTTTTGATAGGCCTTCACAATGCAGTCGTTAGCACCCACAAAATAGAGATTCTATTTCTATTTTGTTGGTAGACTTTCTTAATGTGCGGTAAACACAAAAGTAACTTCATGCTGTTAATTTTTTGTAGAAGTATAACTTCAAAAATTAATCAAATATTCAGCTCTCAATGAGAACTACATATTTGTGCCGTTCGGTGTTGAGACTATAGGAACATGGGCTCCAAGCGCTCGTGCCCTATTTAAGGAACTGTCAAAGAGGTTTACTGAGGCGACTGGTGATCAAATGGCTGCCTATAGCCTTGCCAGCCTATTGGGCATCATTACTGATGGAGGAGCTGGGGGTGACATATTTTTTATTTTGTAAATTATATATTATTTAAGTAGTAAACTAGGTTAAGTAATTTGGAATGTAAATTTTGATCATCATGTAGTAAGTGATATTATAAAATAAACCAATCTTATTTGTTTCTTAGGTTTTCACGCACATCACTCATTAAATAAAACTAGTTTTTACGGGTTAATGCACGAAACTTTATTTATTTATTGACGTTTCGCAGCCTTTTCAGGTCTTTGTCTCATTATTCTGACGATGCAGACCTGAAAAGGCTGCGAAACGTCAATAAATAAATAAAGTTTCGTGCATTAACCCGTAAAAACTAGTTTTAATTAAACCAATCTTGTGCTATATCTTTATATATATAATTCTTCTGTGAGTGTGTATGTCACTGAACTTCTCTTAAACGACTGGACCGATTTTGATGAATTTTTTTGTATGTGTTCAAGGGATTCTGAGAATGGTTTAGATTCACAATTTTGTCCTCTGGACAACCCCTATTTTTTTAGGGCGGTACGAAGTTCGCTGGGTCAGCTAGTAATATATAAAATTCTCGTGTCGCGGTGTTTGTGGTTAAACTCCTCCGAAACGGCTTTCCCAATTCTCATGAAATTTTGTGTGCATATTGGGTAGGTCTGAGAATCGGACAACATCTATTTTTCATCCCCCTAAATGTTAAGGGTAATCCGCCCCTAATTTTTTTTTTCAAGTTTAGATTTTTTTCTTAATTTTTTGATGATACATCATACAAAATACAATACAACCCTAAATTTTCGCCCTTCTACCACCAACCCCTATGTTTTTATGGCGGTACGAAGTTCGCTGGGTCAGCTAGTAAATATATAAAATATTGCAAATACCAACACGTTCATACAGTATAGAATATAACGCTTTCGATCAACCCAGATAGGTTCGAGGAAGTGAAAATATTTCCAATACTAGATTGTACTTTCCTTACAGGAATACTGGTACGTGTTTTATAGTTCAATATTGGTAGTAGTATACTAGTATAGTGAAAATGTCTACGTCCGAGCTTTTTTGCCGTTTCCCTCTTGTTACAGAATTCTTAAGTGCTCTCAAGCTGCGCAGCTTGTCACCGCTCATGACTGAAGCTGTCAGTTTTCACTTTAGCCTAAGTTAAATGTCTCAACGGAGTTGTCAGCACAAGTTGGTAGTGTCTGTTTCAGAAGGATTTCTGGAAAATTTGTATTAAATTGCCCGATTGTCTTTTGTTTCTATTATTATAACTGAATCTGGACTGTTGGCTTCACACTGATTAATTAATTGTTCTATTTGATTAAAATGAGTAATAGACTTTCATAATTTAAATGGAATTTAAGCGACAGCGTCTGAATAGCGGATACCGACGCTTATGTTAAGTATTTTGATCATAGATAAAGAATTATAAAGATATATTGATTATTGAAAGTGTGGGTTTTTGATATTGTCACAAACGCTCTCGAAACGTAACCGCGAAAGTGCTAGAGATCAAATTTGCCAGATCACCGCGGGTCGCGATGGAGGTCGAGTAATGCAGCTCATTCTAAAATGAGCCTTATGCAGTACGGCGTAAGGGAGAATGTGCAACGACATCTGCACTTGTTTGCAAGTTATGCGCGTTACCGGCGTAGGTATAAGTAGGTACTTTGTTCTCGCGGGTGCCAGCTAATTCTCAATTTAACAGGTGCTTTCTAGAATGCGTCGATCGGCGTATATAAGCGCGATTGGCGCCGCGCAAAGACAGTTGAGTTTCAGCAGCGATTTCGGAGCGAATCCAAAGGCGATCAAAGTGCAGCAAAAGTGTTCAAGTGCGATTGTTTAGAGACTTGTATAGTGAAATGCAGTGTTTAGTGAGTGTTTTGTAATTTACATTGTGTGAAATATGTGGTGAATAAAGAACTGTCAAGCGTGAACTGGCATATAATTTCGAACCCCATCCCGACACGTAGCAATATTTAAATATCTTTCATTATTTGTTTCTTAGGTTTTCACGCACATCACTCATTAAATAAAACTAGTTTTTACGGGTTAATGCACGAAACTTTATTTATTTATTGACGTTTCATTACTTTTAGTTGCAGATTGGCTAGGTCCTTATGAAGTCAGAATTTTTCTTTTCAAATTCTGATAAACATAGCTTCGGTTGAGTAATATCAGTGAATACCAGGCAACATATGTAATGATTGGAAAATTATTTCTACCAGCAACACATCGCAAAGGCTTAATTTTTTTATCATTAATGTCTTAAAATTTACTGCTTTTTTTACTTGTCTATACTATCTTAATAAAGTTTTACATATATGAATATTTTTTCTTTAACTCAACCCAGACGTTTAATTAAGTTATCTTTGATTAATCATTCACAAATTCTGTTAAATTACCCGTGAACATTCTCATCATCATCATCATCATCAGCCTATTAATGTCCCCACTGCTGGGGCACAGGCCTTCCCTATGGATGGAATAGGGAGATTTGGGCCATGACCCACCACGCGGGCCCAGTGCGGATTGGTGGGAGCTAACGACTGCAGATGCAGCCGGGATCAACGGCTTAACGTGCCTTCCGAAGCACGGAGGAGCTCGAGATAGTGATTTTTGGTCACCCATCCAATGACCGACCACTGCGAAAGTTGCTTAAGTTCAACGATCGCAGCCGAAAGCGCTAACCACTTGCGCCATCGAGCTCCTCATTCAACATCCCTCAGTGAACATTTTACAACCAACAATATTCGCCGTAAGTCGATCGACTCGCTCACTTCGTTAACTCGTAACACAGCTGTAAGCTCGTAAACGTCTCACGTAAGCGTTCGACAGTAAAGTGTCGCGGAATGACCATTAATTCAGTTACACACTTCAATGTCTAAGTTATGGTTACGGCTTAATTAATTCTTCTTCCAAACCTATTGCTAAGTATAAAACTGTACTTATGAATGAGATGGTACGTTTTTCTTGTCTCTAATAGTTCACGTGTATTTTGTGTACTATCTAAAAACACACATAGGGCTTTTTGTTTGGAAAATGTAACATATTTACACGTTGTAGCAAAGTGTAGCTGCGGTGAGAGAGCGTGCCCGACTGAATGCAAGTCGGGCAATTACCTTTTTTTTCTAACGCAGGTAAAAAATCTTTTTACAGACGACGGCGCCTTTAAGAGGCAAACCGCCGAACGGACCTCACACCTGGCTGACCACCAAGGACCCCGCAACTCTTACGGGCGCTTTACAGCATAATATCCGCTAAAAAAGTCCTGCGAATACCTTTTACACTGCTTAATGCGAAGCCGCGGGGTCCCCGTTAGGGATTCTACCACGGCTCCGCACCCAGCAGCTTCCCGGCCTCGCCGGGGCTCCACGGCAGGGGTCTCCCGAGGTATTACGGGGACCCCGTAGACGTACGCAGGTAGGCCCGCGCGTGGGGGCTGGGTACGCGGCCTAATGCCCACCGTATCGCCCCCCATCGCTGCTGAGGGGACTCCTGGGCGTACCCGTCCAAGAGCCCTCCACTAGTCAGGCAATTACCTGACTTTTGTATCGCCAAATTAGAAGTGGAGCAAAATGTTGTACAAACACTCAGTTAACATGAAGAGTATCAGAGCTAACACTAAAGCGCGATCGAAGTGGGATTATCTTATGCTTTAGTGTCGCCGCACACGTTTCACACGCCACAGCCACAAACGCCGCCACGAGAAGCTAGAAGCGGCTGCTAAAGTGGCTGAAGCGCGCGACAGCGGCCGACTAAGGTAAGGGAGAGAGGGGTGGGGAATCGCGCGAGTGACGTGTGGCGGCGTTTTATGTCGGCGCATTAAGTGGCCGGTGCGGGCCACAAGAAGCGAACAACGACGATTTGTAGCGTGTGGCGGCCACCGGCGTACCATGTGCGGTGAGTCCATATAAAATGTATGAAAACTACAATAAATATGCCGGTGGCGGCGTTTTGCGGTTGTGGCCGGTGGCCCGTGTGCAGTGACACTTAGTTTATTATGTGAATGTAAGTCTATTTGTCAAGGTTTTCCGAGTTTTATATCATCATCATCATTATCAGCCCATTAATGTCCCCACTGCTGGGGCATAGGCCTTTTCAATGGATGGAATAGGCAGATTGGGCCATGATCCATTACACGGGCCCAGTGCGGATTGGCGGATGCTAACGATTGCAGATGCAGCCATGACCAACGGCTTAACGTGCCTTCCGAAGCACGGAGGAGCTCGATATAGAAATTTTTGGTCACCCATCCAATGGTCGACCATTGCGAAAGTTGCTTGGCTTCAACGATCGCAGCCGCACGCGCTAACCATCTGCGCCATCGAGCTTCTCTATACTACTATACTGATACACATATAGGTATGTTTATAGGGAACACATATTAAACATCCATGACTGAAGTGCAAATGCTTGTATATTCATCACACAAACATAACGCAATCCGGGACCTTTCCAGTAGACGAGACCTTGAAATCCGGCGTAGATACCACTTGTTCATGGAGGACGGAATATATACCTTTTTTTAAAGTTATACTTCTTTAGGCGCATTATGAAAAAATGATGAGAGTGAAATTTTAAGATGCGCGCGCATCACCGTAACACAAAATTTTAACATGACCAACTTCATGCGTTACTTTTGTGTTTACCGCACATTAAGAAAATCTACCAACAAAATAGAAATAGAACCTCTATTTAGTGGGTGCTAACGACTGCATTGTGAAGGCCTATCAAAAGTATTTATTAATCTGGAACAACGGAACCAAAGCGCGATTCAGGAGACTACAGCGCCATCTCTTGACCATTGGTGTAGTAGAACCAAAAACCACATCTTTATTTTTTGTAACAAAGTAACAGTTATAGGTATTCATATTTATAATATTTATCCACATGTTTCTAGTTTGTATATTCGGAATACGTGTTTGAGTTTCATACAAGTGCAAATCACATATGTTCTAATAAATTATATTCAGTAGCGATTTTAATTGAATATTTTGATTATTTATTTATTTTTTCAAATTAAAACTGAACTTTATTGACTGTGTCCTTTTCCAGACTTTTTATTAATTTATTGTAATTAATTATTTGCATGCAATTCAAAACTAATTTTAAACGATGCCAAAGAAGGATAACTTCTCACGCGCCTACATAAGTACACGCACCCATTTTTTTTGATACGCTGGGGAAATGCATTTTATGTGGGGCTCTCCTCCCCAGAAGGGGGAGGTCTACCCACTAAAACCCCAGCGATGGTCGCCATCAGGCATTGTACGGGGCCTCAGGATCGAGTATCGCATCTCCTCACCCGCAGCCTTTGTTCCCCTGCTTCCTCCAGGGGAGCCTTTCTCGGGGGAGTGTTCGCAACCTCCCCCATCCACCCTCCTACGATGACACCCCCCGGCCATGCGTGGGTGTCGTCCCTCCCAGGTCGCTTCCATAAGCACAAGCTACGGAATATATACCTACACCATGTTGTTGTGTCTTTCGCAGTTTATTTATAAAACTGGCTAATTACAAAGTGTCTGATTATATTAGAAACAAAAAGGCTTGGGTTTGAACTGTTCCAATAATTCCTACAGGTTTTCTATATTAAATAAATCATGATTGTATTGACGTTAGTAACAACATAATGATTTGTAAACATTATACTTTTAATGTTGTGGAGCTTTTTCGCTCGTTTTTCTCCGCAGCAAAAAAATATGTCCAATAACGAGTGGTAGGGAAAAAAATGTTTTGGACGATTCAAAAGAGTTGTACTATACATCCAATTTGAATAAAGATACATTGATTTCTCATTTCTGAACTAGATCTTAGTGACTGGAAATGCTAACGTAATAATAATAAAAATACCATGCGCATCAGATGCCGCTTAATGAAAAAAAAAAACGACGGGTTGCACTCCAGGAGTGCCGGCAGAAGTGAAAACTTGAAAATTAACGTTGTGCATTTTTGATATTTTGGAATGGTTAGGGAATAATTTTGCACGAATTTCTGTAATTATCAGTATAAAAGTACTATCATGTATGTGGTAGAATACAGTATTTATTTATTGCGCTATCGTACACAAAGATGACAGTTTATATTACATTAAAAAGTTTATCTCTCAGAATTTCTCATTTAAGCGCACCTAGCGACATCTATTGTAAAAAAAATGGATTTTCTTCGCAATAAAGCTGCCACCTGGACGTTCTAGATACATACTTATTATTATAATACGATAAAATAAAATATTACTATGTTTCGTCCAATATATTGAAAGTCAACAACCTTTCCAATTTTATTGTTTTCGTCTTACGATCAGGACACGTGGCCTGTGTTGCGATCAGCCCACGTGTCATGACGCGAGTTAAACATTTTTTACCCATATAAAAAAAGTGTACAACGCCCCGCTAAAGAAGTTTTCACTTCAAAAAAAGTTATGTATTGCATTAACCATTTATTCAAACGGAAATTCATCAAAATCTTTGAGTTCATTCATAAAATAGCTAAATCATAATCAACTAATAAGACAAGCAAAATCTTACTACAACACTTGGTCCATCGAGCAGACAAGTGATGGACTATAGTCTATTCACATTGGCGTGAGACAAAATGTAAAGAAACCATAAAATGAATACTTTTAGGGTCACTTTTGACAAAAGTAAAGATACTATTTACATAGGAAATGCAGTGAAACATTAAGTTATTTTTTTTAAAGCTGGTACATACATTTGAATAAGAAAATAAAATATTTTACATATATATATTTAACGTACAAACACATCATAAATTCGTATTTATTTATATTGCTGATAAAAGTATTTTAACAACTTCTGTTGACATGGAAAAAGACCTAAAAACACAATCATTCCCAAACTAAGACGTATTATTATAATACGACAAAATTTAAGAATAGACATGATATCAGTATTTTACGTTGAAATGTGTTTTATAATCGGTTGGTTTATTACGTCAGCCATCTTTACTCTCCCGATCAACCTGTTGACGCGATTCTATCATAATTGTTAAATTCTTGTTATTTCCTTGTTTCTTTTTTGTTTTTTTTTTAATGTTAAGTTTAAAGTTGTCTGTGATTGTTTTCTTGTTGAATTCGTTTTCGTGGCTATATATTAATGAGTGATCATTGACTAGTAGGTACTTTCTGACATTAAAAAAGTTTTAGAACCTCAGATTCTTTGTTTACATTTTCTCTCAGGCCAAAGTGAATAGACTATAGTTCAACACAATTTGTTGTAGCACATGTTTGTGTCACTACCTCTTCAACTTTGCAGCGTAGTCGGCAGCCATGCAGGGAATTACATCGCTTTATGGCGGCCAAGGGTATAGCATATTACTTGCCCGTAGTGCCCTGCTCACGCGGTCCGCTGCAGAGATTACCAGGTGAAGTGCGATTGGTGCTTATTCTTACGAGCTGTTTTCATAAAACGGTCTAATAAATCTGGATACACTGTTAAGATAAGTAGTTAAGAACATTTGAAGGCCTGCTTGCTTTAGCGGTTATTGACGCGCACCTCCAATCCTGCGGTGCTGTGTTCTGGTGCCGGAATGGCTTGCTTGTATGATGAATGATGATTTAAAAGAGTATAGATTTACCTTTTAAACGGGCTTTGTTTATTGCACACACTGTGCCATTTCTGTCCGCTGAACAAAAAAATATTTTATTATAAATAATGGTCCTTCTAAGAGAACTTGTTTAAACAACAGTTAACGCCATCTATCCTTCGGCGAGAGAATCTACAATCGGTCCATCATCGTCGTCCGTTCTCATACATTCATTTCGTACTCATTCGTTACTACATTCACTCATTTTGATTTATATAAATTCACTCTCCCTCTTGCAATTCGAATTCAAAAAAGACAACGTACGCACATAATTTCAATAAGATCTGTATTTTACTATGAATAATATTCTACAATCTGAATATCCGATTTTTATTGAGAAATCCACATATAGAAGACACTAAGCTATCGAACAACAACAAAAGCTAAATACGATATGTACTACTAGTACTTCGAGAAAAGAAGTTAATTTCATTTGTATTTTGTTCAATTGAAAGTTCTACAACTTTACGGTAACTTGTTTCAAAATTAAAAGAAATCACGATAAAACAACATGAATTGCAACAAAAACACACATCCATACACGCATACATCACACACTCACACACACATCCGTAAGTATTTGGGTATGTCGAGTTCGCGTTCAAAGCTCTTTCCTCATCCCATATTGCCACTCCCATGGAAGTTCTCATCACAAAAACATTGTCAGATTAAGCGAATCGAGAGATGAAACAATTACAAAGTTTTGTATCTACCACGAGAACAAGTCGACCTTTCCGAGTGGCTAACTCATAATGGCGATACGACACCGTACGGGTACAGTTATGGGAATTGGTTAAGTGTTGTTTTATGGGGAGCGAGTTCATTCGCGTCCGTGATAGTCGGGATCAGTCGGGATCATCCGGGGTCATTACCCTCAGGGGAGGGGCCTCAACATTCGCAATCAAACCTTATGTTTTTGCTGCATTATCAGTTTTGGCAAACAGTTGAATGAATTCTCTGGAGGGGTTGACTTTGTTAGGAACAGAGATTAATGGAGTTGTTTAGATTTTAATAGGTACGCAAGGGACGATTTAAAAACCAGTGGACAACTGAATTTGAACCTAACGTTATTTGTGACTGATGTACTTTTATTTTTAAACTAGTGGCCCACCCTCGCTTTGCTTCGGTGTAGAACTGTAGTGTAAAGTATAGTTTTTGTTCATAGGATTGTATTATACAAAATGACTTTCTTCATAATAATTATAAACCTTCCATTCCAAGTAAAAAATTTGCTGCGTAGTTTAGGACCTGTTGTACCGAATGCAACATTGTATTGCATTGTAAAAAAAAAATTGTATTGGACAGTGCATTTATCGAGGAAGGCTATAGGCTATATATTATCAGGCTACGACCAGTAGCAGCGGAGTATCGATGAAAAATGTTGCAAAACCGGATATAAATATTCCATTTGTGAGATTCTGTTGCGTGCGCTGGGTAAACGGTTAAAGTTACACAAAAATCATGTTCGACGGAATTCTTCCCTTTTAAAAGTTCTGTAAAAAAGTCCAAGACAGCCTATGTCCATATTTTAAGTTTGACTCCTTTTTCTTTGATCATTTTTCTTCAAATGAACGCGTGTGAAACTGCAGGGGACCGCTAGTTGTGACATAACTGTATTAGTTAGACATATGGTATCGATGACTTTTTTGTAGATATTGGTATCCTCTATAAAACTTTAGTACATCACTTTATTGTCAATGACTTCCGCAGCGTCCGCGATAATTTTTTTTTTGGTATTTTTTACACACTTTGGGTTACATTATCGAAGTTTTCATACGGAACCCTAACCTTTTAGAAAATAAATTAAAGCCTATATTAATCGGTGATAACGTAGCATTCAAATGGTGAAAGAATTTTTAAAATCGGTCCAGTACTTTTTGAGCCAATTAGTTACAAACATACTTACATATAAACAATTGTATTGTCAATTGTATTTTACGTCTCATTTTCATAAAATTACAGCCAAAGCGTATAAAATGTTGGGTTTCATATTTAGGCAGGGCAAAGATTTTAAAAACATAGAAACTCTATTACTTTTATATAACAGTTATGTAAGATCTCAACTAGAGTACGCTTCAACGGTATGGAATCCGCAGTACTTAACACACATAAGCGCGATAGAAAAAGTACAAAATAAATTCATTACAAGGATGAAATACAAATACAATGATTTTTGTGAGGATGACGTTCGATCCCTGGCTCACCGAAGAGAGTGCAGAGACTTGGTCTTGCTTCACAAGGTTATAAATGGTCTTGTCGATTCTTCATATCTTTTAAGTAAAATTTTGCTAAAGTGTCCAAGAGCAAATCTACGAGCACGTGATACGTTTTGCATTCCCGCGGGTCGGACTAATTATGCAAGTAATCGCTACATTGTGCGAGCTATGAAATCATATAACTCTAAATATAGTCACATTGATATATTTAATCTTAATTTTTTGAAATTTAAAAAACTAATTTTTTAACTCGTTTTAGGCACAAAATTCTTATTTCTTTTTGTTTTGTTTATGTTCATTATGATACCAAAAATTGTTTCTTTTTTCTCTCGTGTTTATTAGACACTATGTGAGATAATTAATAGTGGAAATTACCTAGGCAATTGTTTAAACTAATGTTATATTTTTTATGTAAAAATTAATGCTGTTATTTCCCTAAAAATAAATAAATAAATAAATAAATATAAACCTTTCCTCTTTATAATATTATATTAGTATAGATAAAAGATAATACCTTGTTCTAAATTTTCATGATCACTAACATTACAGAGATTCATGTTATTTACGGGATTGTTACTATACCACTGAGTTACTCCGTGATCATGGCGCTTGCAACAGTGCCGAAATATTGGAAACTCGCCAAAATCATGGTACATGGTAATAATCCCTTATATAACATACTAGCAAACCCGGCGAACTCCGTTTCGCCACCAGATGGCTTCGTTTTATGTAACATTTCGTTTGGTGATTAAAAGAAGTTTTTTTTTAATTTTTCCTGAATTTTCTTTGCTATAAACCTCACGAAGCCCGAGACCTTTCCAATGAATGCAAAACCGTGGAAATCGGTTCGTGCGTTCTAGAGTTATAGCGTCAGGAAGGAAAACCCGACTTATTTTTATATAGTAGATTCTACAAGATAATACCTATTTCTTGCTATTTAGGATTTTACAAAGACAGGTACATACATTGCAATAAAAAGTCTTAATTTTTAATGCATCAAAGGTTGACTAAGTGCGGAAACCGCCCTGAAGAACTAACTAACGTAAATACCTGGCGGCTGTCAAATCACTAGGATTACCGTAAGAAATAAATATGAGGGTTATTAAAAACGTAACCTGTAACACTCAATGCCCGAAGCTATTAATCTTATCGTCCGAACCGAAGTGGTGTCGGCAGGGGCTGACAGTAAAGGGAGACTTTGAGTCGTATTTATGTGACCGCTGTCCGAAATTTAGGACCAATACTGTTTGTAACGGCGTGCCGCGTAATTTCAACTAACTACTAAATAGCTCTGCGTAATTAACGATAATTAGTGTAGATAAATTAACGTCACTGTGTACTGCAGTAATTTCGATATTGCCTATGTATGCATGATGTTATAGCCAACTAGCTTAAGAGGGGAGGCGAGCTTAGATTAAAACAAAAAGGGTAGATACGGTACGCTCATACTTGCATCAAACAAAAACTGATCCCACGGCAGCGCGAACGAGACGGCGAGATCCGCGTCACTGCACTACCGACCAATCACGCGACCAGTACTCGACGTCACTACCGAATAAGATTCAAAACAAACAGCAGTTTTTATGAAAAAATATATTTTATAGTACTTACGAATGAAAAGTGATGCCGTGGGTTTTATTTTTAGTTCTTGAGCAATTTGAGCACTTTTTAAAAACACACTTCGGCATTGTTTTATCATATAAACACAAAATATTATCAATATTTCTTTTTGGCGTTCATATGTACGTCGTTTGCATGTCAAGTTGTGACTAAAGCGATTAGGGTCGTGGACCACAATTCATGCGGATCACTTTTGTGAGGCTAGTGCCGTATCTACCCTTTTTGTTTTAATCTAAGGAGGCGAGCAATGTATTTTCCATACAAACGTTCCCGACTGATTCCTCCTTGATTTTTATCACTAAAGAGTCGATTTTATACTTAAAATATAATTTGACTCATTCTATGCTCTTATCTACCTTTTTTTGATAACTTGTATTTCAAAGACACTAGAAGCCCTCATCATCATCATCAGCCTCTTTATGTCCCCACTGCTGGGGCACAGGCCTTCCCTATGGATGGAATAGGGAGAATGGGCCATGATCCACCACGCGGGCCCAGTGCGGATTGGCGGGTGCTAACGATTGCAGATGCAACCGGGACCAACGGCTATACGTGCCTTCCGAAGCACGGAGGAAATCGAGATAGAAATTTTCGGTCACCCATCCAATGACCGACCACTGCGAAAGTTGCTTAACTACAACAATCGCAGCCGAACGCGCTAACCACCTGCGCTATCGAGCTCCTCATGCAAAAATGACAAAAATAAACAAATTCTTATCACCACTTAAGACGTCTAGTGTGGAGATTTAATAAGCATTTGCCCCGTTTCATGTCTTTAACTAGTTTGTACAACCGATCATATGTGATATACCTATTACTGCCATACGCCTGTGAAATGCTCTACCACTAAGCATACGTAGTACTGACAATAAGTTTTAGTTCAAAAAAATTGTGCGCGAACACTACCTGACTACGTGATTTTTCCCTATAGTTTGCATTGATATATATATTATACTAGCAAACCCGGCGAACTCCGTTTCGCCACCAGATGGCTTCGTTTTATGTAACATTTCGTTTGGTGTTAAAAGAAGTTTTTTTTTTTATTTTTCCTGAATTTTCTTTGCTATAAACCTCACGGGGCCCGAGACCTATCCAACGAATGCAAAACCGTGGAAATCGGTTCGTGCGTTCTGGAGTTATAGCGTCAGGAAGGAAAACCCGACTTATTTTTATATATTAATATATATATTACCGTCTGCCTACTGCGAAAACCAAATAAATGCACTTTTTTACGAAATTGAGTTATGAACACAGTTATACGTAACTTTTTGTGCTCTTTTTACTGGTCTAATCGGATAAATGATAAGTCATACGGTTGCAAAGATAGCTAGGATGAAAACCTTATAAGTACACACATTTTGGAACAAAATATACAGGAAAAACATTATAAAAAATCATAATGCATACGTTTCTTTGTTATTTTAATTCTTATTATTCCTGAATATGGTGAAAAGCTGAATAAGAGAAAAAAATAACAAATTCTCTTCAAGCAAAAACTGATAAATGACCAAAAAATGACATTTATAGCTGTATGTCTAGCTTTACACAGTGTTAAAATACTAAAGTTACTTTCAAATACAAAACACGACAGCATTAAGTTGAAATTAAACAATTAAGACGGTAAATTCCGAAGATACAACATTCCCTAATTTCAGGCAAAACCTGATAAATGCACACCCTCCCTTTGTTAAAATTCAATTTAAAAGAGTTTTTACAATTTCAGCACACAAAATTAAGGTCATATCTATAAAGAAGGGCATTTGTTTCAACTTTTTACAACAAAGATCAGCCCGTGAAAGATTATTATATTACTTTAAGAGGAGCCCAAATGTTTAAAATCGATTTACTCAGAATGCAACATACTGCACTAGCAGACGATTTATTGTATTTTATGTATGTTATATACATGTTTATGTATGGTTATATGTGTATTTTATATATGTGCATCAATTTGTATTTAAGTATTATTATTTTATTGTTGTTATTTTGATATTGTTCATTTTATTGAATTTTTAGCAACTTTGCTCTATCGCCATACTATTTGCCTCCAACAATCATACTGGTTGACTGGTAGAGAATGCCTTTGGCATTTGCTTATGTTTGGCAATAAAGTTTTAATAAATAAATGTTATTAAAACTTTATTGCCAAACATAAGCAAAGTATGTTAGTATATGTCAAAAAAAATATTAGTTTATTTACTTAAAATAGTGAAATAAGTTAACTTTACCTGCTACTAGGCTCCACAAAATTAATAATTCGTTTAGAGGTCTCTGTGTTCGCTTTTACAATAAAGTCCCAAGCAACATTCAAGAGTTAAGCCTGAGTAAATTCAAATCGACCATTAAAAAATCTCTTGTTATGAAAGCTTATTATAAAGTGTCTGATTATATTACAGACAAAAATGCTTGGGTTTGAACTGTTCCAACCATTCCAACGGGTATTTCTATATAATATATATTATGAATCATGTGTTGATGATACTACTACTGAAAAGCTGTATTTAAAGTTGATTACGTAAGGAAGAATATCAGACTATTTAAGAAGATTTGAATGACAAAACGGCGTGGTCATGATTTCTCCATTGTTTTTGCTTTGTAATTGTTTGTAGTGTCCTACAGATAAATGACTTTAATTTTAATTAAATATTTTTTGTTTGATATGCTTGGTTTTGGGTAGTCATGCTCTCTTAAAAGTCTCTTCGGTGGTGTCGTGTGAGGCGGGTCGTTACGTTCCCTAAAATATGGTTGAGCGAAGCGATGGCTGGTTCATGCGTCATGCTCGTGAACGGGTGCTGCCAGCGGAGATGAGTCTGCCCTAACTACTTTGATATTTAAGATGTAAATGTTTAATTACATCTATTATAAATAACTCTGTTTGTATTTATACTGTGTGACACAGCAATCAAAATGCAGGTGAACAATTAATGTATAATTTCACATTATGTAATGAAAAGTGACTTCATGAATCATCTCTGAAGTCATTTTTCAACTTGACCACTCTGTAAATGATAAAACAGGGAGAAAAAAACAGCCCTTGCTGAGTTTCTTGCCGGTTCTTCTCAGTACAAGGTCTCCCGCCGTAGATTTACGAACCGATGGCGTAGCTTCTAGACATTCATATGTGCTTGTAACAGCCTAAACTGAATAAATGATTAAGATTATTGATTATTATTAGGTTACACCGACAGTAGCTTGCGGCGAATCCTCTACTACAGAACACACCAAAAGTTAAGCTCTGTCTAGATAAGAATTTACTGTAGTCTTCTGCGTTGCGTAAATATCAAAACTCGACACTCTTACAACCATTGCAGCCATCCACGTCCTACCATTACACAAGGAGCAACAGTCCAATAAGCGACATGCAGAGTGAGTCACGCCGCACGGAGAATGCCATTAGCATTGCAAACGGCAAGTGTCGTGTGTTATGCGACGAAAACATACTATCAGATCGCCGCAAAGTGTTAAATCACAATCAATTGTCAATCTTATGTCAAACTGCATAGAACTCAATGCCAGAGAAGTTGTCAGGTTCTAGATATCTTCACTTTAGGCTGCGTGTCTGTATCTAACTGGGGGGTCGTGTGCTACTGTATTCACTGACCCCAATTTTGCATTTGCGAGAGATGATAGTTCATCTATATTCATGAACAAAAGCAAATAAAGTGTATCTATATATCTATTGTGATTAAATTTGTGATGACAAAGGTGGAAAACATATTTTTTTCTCATAACTCATTTATTGCAATCCATAATGTTACAACAGATTTTCAAAAATATTTACAGATCAGATTATTAACCCTGTCGGGCACAGCAAATAAGAATTATTATAATAATGCCAATTTCTAACAAAATCAATATGAAACATAATCATAATAAATTTAAGTCAATTTGGAATCAGGATTTATGATCTTATACAATAAGTTTATAATAAGATATGTTCATTGTTTTTTCAAATACATTTTTAATGTAATTCGTCATTTAACATACATTTAAACTAATAACAATTTTATAAATTTCAAAAATAAATAGGTTTGTCAATATTTAGTACACTCAAAAAATTCTCGCACACTATAAAAACTATTTTCCAACAAATAATTCTTCATATAATAAAATAAATTTCCTTTTTCATTATTGTTTAACAGAGTAGACTCTTGTTGATATTAAATTAAGGAAAAAACTAATTACAAATTTGTCCTCTTTCTAATCTAAAGGGCTAAAATTAATCTTTTCAAACACATTTCTACGTGAACAGTATTTGTTTAGACAAAAAAAAATGCATTGAAGTAGATGCATATGCAGTTATTATCACCCACCAACCTGTACTGGGCAGACGTGGTGGGTCACGCACGACACGACCCGATTGGCCTACGTAGGAAAAACCTGTGCCCCAGAAGTGAGGACATTAAAAGGCTGATAATAATTATCTGCACTCGTATATATAAAACTCAAAGGTGACTTAGTGATCTGACTGACATAGTGATCTATCAACGCACAGCCCAAACTACTGGACGGATCGGGCTGAAATTTGGCATGCAGGTAGATGTTATGACGTAGGCATCCGCTAAGAAAGGATTTTGATCAATTCTACTCCCAAGTAGATAAAATAGGGAATGAATGTTTGTATGAAACTTTGTCAATTTTAAACCGATTTCACTGAGAGTTTGCATGCAGGTATAAGAAGAATCATAGATGAATGTTATTGTGTATAATACAAGCCTGAGAACAAAAACTGTAGTCTACACTTCAGCTCTACACCGAAGCGAATTTACCTGCATGTCAAAGGACATTGCTCGTTCCCCATACATTGAATGCCCTAGAACGCACAGCAATGAGAAAATCCTAGTTGTGTTCGGAATCATTCGTAAACTCTAATTAGGCATTTGTTGAGATACGGACAACTTGAGGAACCGTGGCCTACTACAGAATGTATTAGATTCTGAGGTTATAATTATTAAACTTAATCGTAAAAGATGTACACTTTATATTTAGTGTTTACCTCTATGAAAGCACCTAAATAATACGCATTAAATGAACATAAAATGCAATTAATAATAAAAATATTAAATGCTTATATTCATATTGATTTATGAGTGTTGGTAGTTGGCACCTATGATACCTATACCTACCTGTTGAATAATAGATTTCTTTTCAAGTGAAATGTTCAAAGTCTTTCCATTTACCTGTTTCTATATTTTGCTATCGGTAATTAGGTATGTAGGCTGGTTATTATTATGATTTTCATAAAAATAAACAGATATTATATGGGATGGGAGCATAAACTATCTTTACATAATTTCAGAAATAATATGTTTATAAATATAATATAAATACTATTGATAAGTATTATTAACTAAGGATTAATTAAGGTACCTAGTTCTATTCTTACGTTGATAAATACCTATGGTCGCCTATATTGCATTTATTAAGGTAAACAATCTTGGCACAGGTAGGTACAATTAACAAAATCACCCATATAAAAACAAAATAATAACGAAGCCAATAAACTATTAAAATAAATCGTTATTATGGACTGAAACCTATTGAATCCAGTTATCAGTTGATTTTTAATGCTGTATTTTCAATAAAAAGGAGTGCCAAGATTGTTTACCAAATAGGACAAGTTAGGATGAACAGACTATAGTATCTAGTAACAGAACTTTTATTTTAATTTTTTAAACAGATTGTTCCTTTAATATGATCAATTGTTAATAAATTAAAAACATATAGGAAAATAATGGTGAAGGACATTCTTTTGGGCATGCTGGGGCCGATTTCGTCGATGTCCTTTCAGCCCGATCCGTCCAGTGTTTTGGGTTGTGCGTTGATAGATCACTATGTCAGTCAGTCATCTTTGAGTTTTATATATATAAGATTTACCATACCATCCATCATATTTAGGCCAAATTTGATTCCATCTCACATTTAATTGGAATCAATGCACCATTTTTAATAAAGACTTTATTTACGGCAATTACTGTACAACATCAATGATATAAAGTTAAAAATGATACCGATCAAAAGTCAGTCCACGTTTACTAAATCATAATTACATTATAGGGTCTTGATACTGCAACGAATAGAACACTTTCCCATATTACAGTGACAAGGTGCGGCTTACTTGGCTAGAAAGCAAACATTTTGTATGATAAATTAATTGTTTAATAAACTATAAACACGCTTTTACTTACTGCACTAAAAAGTCAAAAATAATCAAAATTTACTCTCTGTTTACTTCATTAAGGCTTTAGAGTAAGCCATGCTCATAGTTGATTTTAAGATATATATCTATGAAGTTGGGCAAATTGAATCCAAACGATTCAGTTACATACATACAAACAAACATACAGGTGAAACTAATAAAAGCGTCTTAAATCTACCACCGTGCAGTTAGTTTCTTAAAATTGGAAGCTAGCTGTATTGTATACCAATGTACCACTTTTAAGATTGTCATTTTCATTGTAAATAGTTAACATGTTTTAGCATCCTCTGAAAGCCCCACTGAGCGTGCTCGCCTTCTAGCCGTATTTCAGGCAGAGTCTGGTTACTGGCTGCAAGCTTTACCTTCAGCCAATCGGGACTTTGCTTGACAAGAGCACTCTGTCTCTTGCGATATCTCTTAGACTTGGCGTCAAGACTAATCGTCCCCATAGCTGCCGTTGCGGTTCTCGCGTCGGTGAGCTGGGACACCATGGCCTCTCTTGCCAAATGAAAGCGCTGGCCGAGTCTCCCGCCACGCCTGCATCAATGACGTCATCCGCAGGGCTCTTGTCGCTGTCAACGTACCAGCGGTCCTTGAGCCTAATGTCATCTTCCGCGACGATGGCAAGAGACCTGATGGGATGACGCTCATTCCTTGGAAGCAGGGTCGTCCTCTTGTATGGGACGCAACCTGCGTGGATACGCTTGCTCCGTGCCATACAGGTAGTACCTCCCTAGCTGCAAGCGCGGCGGCGGCCTCTGCCGAGTGCTCCAAGCGGCGCAAATATTCAGCTCTCATTGAGAACTACATATTTGTGCCGTTTGGTGTTGAGACTATGGGCCCATGGGGTCCAATCGCTCTTTCCCTTTTTAAGGAATTGTCAAAGATGCTCACCGATGTGACTGGTGATCAAAAGGCTGGCAGCTATCTTGGTCAACGGATCAGCATTGCCGTCCAACGCGGCAATGCTGCTAGCCTATTGGGCACCATTCCTGATGGCGGCGCTGGGGGTGATATGTTTTTTATTTATTAAATTATTTATTTATGTAGTTAAGTAGGTTAAGCTATGTAGTTTTTAAGTTTGTGTTTTGTTAATGTATTATCTCTTATCTATTAGACAAGTCCGTCCGTCCGTCTGTCTGTGGTGCTGTTTCAGAGGCCAAACCGTAAGAGATAGATAAAGAGAATATGTAAGTTATAAGTTAAGAATAGTCTGATAAGACTACAAACCGGATTTGAGTAACGTAGCACTTCCGGTTTTCGAGAAATCACGAATTACAAACGAAACCACACAAAATCTCCGAAGTTCTCAATTAATTAAATACATTTTTTTTTAAATCAGGTTTTGGTGAACATTTGGTTCACTGGTTTGCTAGTCTTCGTATAAATAAAGAAATATTAGGTAAACAAGTTGTATTTAAGATTTACCCCGCAGGTGGCATGCTGTCGCGGCTGCCTGTCTCCAACGACCAAAGTTAACCAACACGGCGCACACTAGTTCTAACAGTTTGGATTGAGGTAACTCCCAAGGCTAACATCACTTTGAACTGCCTGAAAAGTTAAGAAACTGAAAGAGTCAATAAAAAAGCGGGTAATTTTATGGTTGTTTCTTGGAGAAACTAAACAAATAATGTTGTTAGGGAAGCGTCTAGTACTAATTTATAAATAAAATAAATTTATGATTTTATTTATTTTTTAAGCATTTAACTGCTAGATGTTTAAATCTAAAGAAAAGTTTAAATAAAATCATAACTATAATTGCTATTTCTTCTTTCAAATGTTTAATACTTGAAAAAGTATTCATTTGACATTGTGGGTTACCTACAATGCGAAGAGATGGCGCTGCCTTGCAGCTTAAGGCTAGGAAAACTTCGACGCGGCTAGTAGGGCCGTGGTAGCATAATGGTCAGTGCATTCGCCCGGATAGCGAAGGATGCGGGTTCGAGTCCCGTCCGCTGCCTGGTCCGCGTGGATTTTTTTCTAGTAAACTTTACTTTAGATTTAAAATAAATTTATCTAGACTCATGTCGAAATATTCAAATTACGAATTTAACGATGGTTTATTTTATAAACGCATAAACATCATTATAGTACACTTTGATTTTTATTTATTATGGCCATGCTTTTAGGATGAATGTGAAAAAGAGGCGCACGCATGCGTAGGTTGAATTTAATTTCTCGCGCTTCCCATACAATTTACTGCCAATCGTATTCTTTGTTTTCGGGATTTCGGGAAAATTTTGTAAAATACTTATTTGTTACCTAGCTACTTTGTTTTATTACAATTGTATCTATGGGTGAAGATAAAGTAGTGAAACTGCATAAATATAATTTAGGTATTAGAACACTCGAGTCATCTATATATATAAAACTCAAAGGTGATTGACTGACATAGTGATCTATCAACGCACAGCCCAAACCACTGGACGAATCGGGCTGGCATGCAGGTAGATGTTATGACGTAGGCATCCGCTAAGAAAGGATTTTGATCAATTCTACCCCCAAAGGGATAAAATAGGGAATGAAAGTTTGTATGAAACTTTGTCAATTTTAAACCGATCGGGCTGAGACTTTGCATGCAGGTATAAGAAGAATCATAGATGAATGTCATTGTGTATAATACAAGCCTGAGAAGAAAAACTGTAGTCTACACTTCAGCTCTACATCGAAGCGAAGCGAGGGCGGGCCGCTAGTATACCATAAATGGGTATTCTTCAATCAGTTTAAATTTCAACATAGAGGTATTTGCTTTAAGTGTGGTGCCACGTACACAAGAAGACTTACTTATGGAAAAAATAAAGCATACAACAGAGTAAATTTGCCAGCAACTTTACAATGTCAATAACTATTTACAATACGATAAATGGGAAAATACTCTAAAATATTTCTAAAATAGAAATGAATTTTAATTATTTTCTGATCGTATCGGAGATCGGAGGATTGCAGAGATGTTACACAAAACCGTTCATTCTACATCCTATTAAGACATCCAACTGTTTTTTCTACTCTCATTCCTTCATTTTATGCGGTGTCCCACATCCCTGGCGACTGGCTCACAACCTACCTCATCTCCCCCCCGTCGTGTAAGCACAGCACTTCGGGGAATTAACGCGACTCGCGTACTTGCCCTAAATTTACTTACGTTGGAATTACGGTCGTTTTTATTTCACCACGCGCTTTGGAATGTTGTAAAAATGTTGAGAGCTTCGCCTCTCGCTATACCCGAGTGGGATTAAAATGTGGAATTGCGTAAGAAGTATGGCGAGAGTCAAAGTTTATTTTTTAATGTTAAATTAGTTAGCGAATATGTGGCTCGCCTGGTGGTAAGTGGCGGTCATAGCCCGTAGTCACGGTAATATTATCTATACAGTATTGTGACTCCGCCCTGTCCTTGAAAATAAATGCCTACACCGAGCGCTGCGTTGGCACGCGGTAGGGCCGCCAGCCTACAGTATTTTATGTAGTTTTGTTTTTAACGCGAGTGTAGGTAGATTACTCGTTTGTCTCTTTTTTCATCCTAACCACTTATTTATATATTATTCCAGATATTTTGCCCGATGGAAAAACCGAAATACCTAAATATTAGAAACAAATAACGTACTAGTAGGTAGGTATATAAAAAATATTCTATAAAGGTAAGACACCTTTCCAATATTTCAGGTAATTTAAAAAATGATATCTCTGGGTGTGTTATTGAAGAGTTCAAGCAACCAAAAACACCAATTGTGCTGTTGTACGATATTGATCGTCGTATGTTCTTTTCGATACTAAATTATGTAGGTATCTACTTAATTAAATCAAATATTTACAATACAAAACGCACTTTTAAGCACGGCTAACTGCATAAAAAACAATTCAGCCCGTTCGGTCGTCGTTGCGGCGCGGCGGCGCATTCGCGACTGGGTGCCCGCCGAGAGCACATCGAACTCGAGTGGCGTAGGTATGACTCGCTTTCCCACCGTTTGTATGAAGATAGAATACTGTATGATATTATTACCGTGCCGTAGTGTCGCCGCACACTGGCCACCGACCACAACCACAAAACGTCGCCACCGGCATATTTTTTGTAGTTTTCATACATTTTATATGGACTCGCCACACACGGTACGCCGGTGGCCGCAACACGCTACAAATCGTCGTTGCTCGCTTCTTGTGGCCCGCACCGGCCACTTAATGCGCCGATACAAAACGCCGCCACACTCGCGTGATTCCCCACCCCTTTCTCCCTAAGGCCGTATACAGAAAGAAAGCCGAAAGCCGATCGGCGCTTATCGGCGCCGATCCTTCCTACATAAAGGAAGCCGATTAAAGCAGATCAAGCAAAATGTCGGACTCATCGGACGATGATTTGGTTTTGTTAGAAAATGTTTATTTAAAAATGCGAAAAACAGCTATACATCCTATAAATAGAGAAAAAAAACGTTTCGGAGAATACCATCATTTATTTGTAAAAAAATTGAAATTTGATGAACAAAGATTTTATACATATACAAGAATGATTCATGAAACATTTTATTACATTTTGGATTTAGTGAAAAACCGTTTGATGAAAAATTGGGGCAATTGGCATAAACAACCAATCCTTCCAGAAGAAAGACTTGTTGTCACCATTCGGTAAGTACGAAACAAATAATTTTAGCGCTTAGTTAATAAAAGATAAAGTTATTAGATTTATAAAAAGATTATAACTTACATTGATTTAATCTAAGGATAATAATTCAAATACAAAATATTTATTATTCGAGCCAGCGCGTGTCGGCGCTTATCGGCGCTTATCCGGTCCATACAAAAAGGATCAGCGTCAATAGGCGCCGATAAGCGGCTTTCGGCTTTCTTTCTGTATACGGCCTTACCTTAGTCGGCCGCTGTCGCGCGCTTCAGCCAGTTTAGTAGCCGCTTCTGGCTTCTCGTGGCGGCGTTTGTGGTTGTGGGGTGTGGCCCGTGTGCGGCGACACGTAGTGGCTTGCGACACCAAAGTATTATTAACGCATATATAAATAAATAAATAAATAAATAAACGCCTTTACCTGTTTTGATCCATCCCTTACCCCCTGGAACTTTACTCACCAACCAAAAACGCAACACCACCAAAGAAAAAAGATTTTTATGTTTTTATTTATTTTTAAGCATTTAACTTCTAGATGTTTAAATCTAAAGAAAAGTTTTACTAGAAAAAAATCCACGCGGACCAGGCAGCGGACGGGACTCGAAATCGCAATCCGGGCGAATGCACTGACCAATTATGCTACCACGGCCCTGATGGCCGCGTCGAAATTTTCCAAGCCTTAAGCTGCAAGGCAGCGCCATCTCTTCGCATTGTAGGTAACCCACAATGTCAAATGAATAATTTTTCAAGCATTAAACATTTGAAAGAAGAAATAGCAATTATACTTATGTTTTTATTTATTTTTAAGAATTTATCTGCTAGATGTTTAAATCTAAAAAAAACCACGCGGACCAGGCAGCGGACGGGACTCGACCCCCACCCTTCGCAATCCGGGCGAAAGCACTGACCAATTATGCTCCCACAGCCCTGATGGCCGCATCGAAATTATCCTAGCCTTAAGCTGCAAGGCAGCGCCATCTGTTCGCAATGTAGGTAACCCACACAGGGACAATTAAAAGATTTTTTTTAAACTGAAGGTTGCGACACTAGGCGGGCGCTACAATGCGAGTGGATAATCTGCGATACCCTACCAGTAGCTCTCTTAAAATCTCTTTAGCTTATTTAGATGCTTTCTACAATACTTCTGTATCTTTCAAAGCTTCTTTTATACGTATCTAATTAAGTAACTATACAGTATTTAATACAAGGCGGATTACAATCGCATCGCAAATAAGTGCATGTAATGGGATTGTTAATTAAAAATAAAATGGGTGCGTGTACTTATGTAGGCACGTGAGAAGTTATCCTTCTTTGGCATCGTTTAAAATTAGTTTTTAATTGCATGCAAATAATTAATTACAATAAATTAATAAAAAGTCTGGAAAAGGACACAGTCAATAAAGTTCAGTTTTAATTTGTAAAAATAAATAAATAATCAAAATATTCAATTAAAATCGCTACTGAATATAATTTATTAGAACATATGTGATTTGCACTTGTATGAAACTCAAACACGTATTCCGAATATACAAACTAGAAACATGTGGATAAATATTATAAATATGAATACCTATAACTGTTACTTTATTACAAAAAATAAAGATGTGGTTTTTGGTTCTACTACACCAATGGTCAAGAGATGGCGCTGTAATCTCCTGAATCGCGCTTTGGTTCCGTTGTTCCAGATTAATAAATACTTTTGATAGGCCTTCACAATGCAGTCGTTAGCACCCACTAAATAGAGATTCTATTTTGTTGGTAGATTTTCTTAATGTGCGGTAAACACAAAAGTAACGCATGAAGTTGGTCGCTAAAGCAACCAACTTCATGCTGTTAAAATTTTGTGTTACAGTGATGCGCGCGCATCTTAAAATTTCACTCTCATCATTTTTTCATAACGCGCCTAAAGAAGTATAACTTCAATAATGAAAAGCAAAATACCAAGAAGCAAACGTATTTACTTTAATATAACACAAATTTATATTCCCTTCTTGCTCCGCGTTCTATGGAACTTAATAAGAATACAATGTTCTTTTTAATAACATGTAAGCCTCCAGAGTTAGTTCGGTTGTATGGCAGCGGGCGGTGAAAAGATATTTTCTCCGTGAGCCCGCCGGTATTACCGTACGAGCACAGAAGGGACAGATGCTTCATACAGTGCACGTATATGAGTGAGCACTGGCGCCTCTTGCTGCTTAAAGAAGTGTTTAGCATAGCGCACACCATGAAAAAGATACTCCCTAATCTCTTATCTATTAGACAAGTCCGTCCGTCTGTCTGTGGTTCTGTTTCAGCGGCCAAACCGTAAGAGATAGATAAAGAGAATATTTAAGTTATAAGTTAAGAATAGTCTGATAAGACTACAAACCGGATTTGAGTAACGTAGTACTTCCGGTTTTCGAGAAATCTAGAATTTCAAACGAAACCACACAAAATCTCTGAAGTTCTCAATTAATTAAATACATTTTTTTTTTAAATCAGGTTTTGGTGAACATTTGGTTCACTGGTTTGCTAGTTACTATATCATAAGTTTAAAATTTTGCATGCCAAACAAGAAACATCTTCTCCGCCTTATCTTAAGCAGTGTTTCTCTTTTCTATCCTCTTCTTCTCAGCTCTCGTTGCGATCCTCTTCTAACCTTCTTCTTGAAATTCCATGTCTGACTTCTGACTTCTTTTCTTATTCCTTTTCTGTGCACGTCGCTCGGCTGTGGAATTCTCTCCCTGAAGGAATCAGAAAGGCTCGTTCACTTAATTCCTTTAGCGATCAAGTTATAAGCTATTTCCTTTCCTTAAATCCATTTAGCATCCCATTTCTTTGCTTCTCTTGAATATTTATGTAAGGATTATCTCCTGTATTTTTTCTTTTACACCCTTCTATATTTATCTATATTATTATTCCTCTTCCACCATAGGTTGCCTGGAAGAGATTGCTGTTTAGCAATAAGGCCGCATATTGTACTCTTTCTTCTGTTTTATTTGTTTATGTCTTATGTCCTTTGTTGTGTGCAATAAAGAATGTTTATTATTATTATTAAACAATACACAAGCGGCGTTGGAGCTTCGAGGCGGTCACGAGAACCCGCGCGACTACAGTCTGCTCCGTGACTCTTAGCCGTGCTCGGAGTCGCCGTGCTTAGTATTTACGCCGCGTCTTTACCAGCTAACCCCAAACTAACTAGAAAACTATTAAATCTTAACCGAAGTGATCTCCGAGTAATGCTGGGCACCATAACAGGGCACTACTTACCAAGCATTTACTCACCATGCATATTACAGGCAGCTCTCTATGCAGAGGATGTTTGGAACCAGATGAAACGGCCGCTCATGTGATCCTGGAATGGATGAGCGTGACAGAACACCGGGCATCAATCCTCACGTAGCCGAGGACAGGCAGGCACCATAACAGGGTACTGCCTACTTACCAAGCATTTACTAACCATGCATGTTACAGGCAGCTCTCTATGCAGAGGATGTTTGGAACCAGATGAAACGGTTGCTCATGTGATCCTGGAATGGTTGAGCGTGACAGAACATCGGGCATCAATGCTCACGTAGCCGAGGACGCTCCTAGAAGCCTGTGATAGTCCCAGGAGACTACTGAGATTCTGGAAGGGGCTGGGCTGGCTGAGCTAGCTAGCCCAACATACCCTGCACGTACAATGGACCAAGTACGGAGTCTACGTGTCTACGTGGAAACGGAGGCTCACAACAAGTAACAAGTAAGCGCCTTTAGGCTGCTGATAGATGACGCGAAAAAAATCTTTCGGCGACCGCGCTGTGGCCACGTAATAACTGTTCAGTCATAGCAGATTTATGTTTTGTTAACTAGGACTTAACGTTGAAATTCTTTGTAACACAGCGCGGAGACCGCGCGGCCGCCGTGCTGTCGCCGTACTGTCACCGCGCGGCCGTCACGCTGTGACATTCTGTGTCATATAAACTCGCCCTTACCGGTGAGCGCTGCGAGTAAGGCCCTTTTCACATGCACACGGTCACGGCACGGCCGCCACGCCGTGCAACCGTGCTAGCTCTTTCACATATATACGGCTTACACACGGTCGCCGGCTATGGATGTTGCATTATTATCGAGAATTTTCGGGGAACGACGACGTCTATTATCATGGAACAAAAAAAGATTCTTTTCATTATCATCTAATTCTTCGAAACTACTATTTAATCCTATACATACTTCTTTCCACGGTTCTTTTGTCTCGTTCCTGTTTTTATAAGACGCGATGGTTTTATCCCATAAAGTAGGACGCGCTTCAACTAGCGAAATCAACACATCAACATCGGTTTCGACAGACATTCTGTAACAATCGTCCGTCCGTTCCCCTATGACTTTAGCTGACGAATGGTATTTGCGCTCGCCGTGCCGTACCGTGCCCGTGTTCATGTGAACGCGTCTATTCAAGTCCATACAAGACTATAAAGACGGTTGCCGCGTCAAAACCGTGCTTATAGTGGATAAGGACGGCTGACACGCGGTCACGGCACGGTCGCCGTGCAATGTGAAAGCTCTCATTGTTGCTCATACATTACTATTTTACACGGCACGGCAACCGTGCCTTGTCCGTGTACATGTGAAAAGGCACTAACAATTAAGTGATTTGTGGCTGCGATTTTCTCAGCGAATGCGCCGCGCGCTAGTGCTCTTATAGCACTGAATGAAGATGTGCCTCTGTGCCTTATTTACTCATGTGGGGGGCCGTAGGCATGTGCAGCTTTGTTTGAAGAACAATCACGCACGCACAATGCACGCTGCACCTGAAATTAATCCCGCAGACGGACGTTTTGCCTTTTATATCTATACGAAGAAACCAAGTGGTATTTTAGACAAAATATTTCAGGGAGTGCTACAATGAACCTACTTTTTATATGAAAATATTGAGAGACAATTCAAAGAATTGTTTGGCGGTCGCAAAATCGCTGAAATAACACGTTTTAATTTATTATGTCAAAGAGTGCGTACAACTTATAGTGTGTAATCTTATTCTTTTAAATTTACGTATATTTTTATATAAATAAATATCTTAGCTTTCTGCACTGCTTCTTCCTTATAAACGTTAGCAACTTTTGTACTGAAAAATCTCACACTCCTCGTCACTTAGGTAAAAGGTGCTTAAAGAGGGGTACAAAAGTTATACTTTCGCGAATTAATTTAATGGTTCAGTGTGTTCAGTCCTCAGCAGTGGGAATAGGAACAGGCCGGGTAATGCGATGATCGTTACTGCCCAATCATTATTATCAGAAGTCGCCACAAACCAAACAAGCGTACTTCTTTTTAACCCAAACTCATAATTTCAGACTCTTTTCTTTATAATAGTTTGTGTCGTCTCAGACCCAGTAAAATAGAATCGTGATAATTCCATAGCTCTTCTTCACTCGAGTGACACTGAACTAAAGCAGTTTGTTACAATGCGTTCATTAAAACTTTTCTCGCCGCGCCTCTCTGCTGTTTCTTTACGGTCGATGCAAAAACTAATGAGATTTTTGATAAACTTCAAAATGATCTGTATCTTGTAAATTTTTTTTCCAATATAAAAGGGAACATAAAGGGTAACAAGCTCGCCTGATGGTAGGCAGCGTCTTTTTGAAAAAAATGCGTTAGTATCGTGGAATACTCGTTGGAAAAAAAAATATACCACCCAGCAATCCGCACTTGGCCCTCGTGGCGAGTCATGGCCCAATCTCTATTCCATCAAAAAGGGTAAGGCTAATAGGTATTTGTTAAAAAAATAATGAAAAACAATAAACACGTCCACAGTCACTGTTGTCAGGAGTCGCCCAGTCTCTTTGCTTGATTAGTGCGTACGGCGGGCAAACATATTAAAAACATACAAAGAGATTTAAATAATAGAATCCGAGTACTCTTCGACTCGATTCGATGTTTCCAGATAGAAACCGGGCATACAGTTAGAAACATTCTAATGCTGTTGTGATAATCTCTCATGAAATCTATATATATAAAACTCAAAGGTGACTGACTGACATAGTGATCTATCAACGCACAGCCCAAACCACTGGACGGATCGGGCTGAAATTTGGCATGCAGGTAGATGTTATGACGTAGGCATCCGCTAAGAAAGGATTTTGATCAATTCTACCCCCCAGGAGATAAAATAGGGAATGAAAGTTTGTATGAAACTTTGTCAATTTTAAACCGATCGGGCTGAGACTGCATGCAGGTATAAGTGTATAATACAAGCCTGAGAACAAAAACTGTAGTCTCCACTTCTGGAAACCTTATACCCACCCAGCTGCCTAACTAGCTACCTCGCCAGCTTTTGAATGCTACAGCAGATCATTATGCTGCCTGGTGAGGCATTTTTATTTACTTTCAAAAATTGTTTACACAGTTATTTCTTTTAATATCTAAAAAGGGAGACGCCATTACAGGCATGTCACATCTGGCAAAAAGTATTGTGACGGTATTTTCAGCCTAGCCCTCATCGGCCATACCATCTGAAAAGGAACTTCGTTCCAAAAACCTCGTTGTAGAGTGGTTTGTACGCCGGGTTTCATGGTGTCACCGACTCGAGAGGTCCCGGGTTCCAATCCCGGTGGGGGCAGATGTTTGTGTGCTGAATACGAGCATTTGTACTCCAGTCATGGATGTTTAATATGTATTTCTATAAAAATGTACTTATATATGTACTGTATATGTATTCTATCCGTTACCCTAGTATCCCATAACACAAGCCTCACAGTGCTTATTTTGGGGCTGGGCTAATTGGTATGAGTGTTGGAAATATTTATTTATTTAAAAAATATTGTTATTATACTATTATTATTTATTGTCCTCTGATGTTTTTGTTAAATAATATTATCAATTTAGAAATTAATGCTGTCAAAGGTTGTTTACCCTTACACTCAGTAATTATTTTCTTACCATAAAATTTTTACTTATCCATGATCTTTGTTGTATTCACATAATTTACTTAAAATTGTACGTAAATTTAAGTAAATTATGTAAGTGTACAAAATGTTTTAGTCTGTGGAATCTTAACTGGTTTATTGTACAATGATAAGTGTTACACAATAGAATTGTGTGAAGTTGTATGGTTTCCAAATTAATATAAATAAACAAAAATGTTTTATCGAAGGAAGGCAGGAACTCCATTACACATTGATAATCTATCTAAGAATTGGTGAACAATATTAATTATCTCGAACTCCTTCGCGCTTCTGAAGGCTATAAAGCCATTGGTCTCAGCTGTATCTGACGTGACGTCTGAGGTGACTTCAGACGTATCTCCGAAGTAATTTTTCAACTTGACGACTCTGTATATAACAATACAGGGAGAAAAAAACAGCCCTTGCTGAGTTTTTTACCGGTTCTTCTCAGTACAAGGTCTCCCGCCGTAGTTTTGCGAACCGATGGCGTAGCTTCTTGACCTTCACAAGTGCTTGTAACAGCCTAGACTGAATAAATGACTTTTCATTTCATCTGCAGTCTTTAGCACACACTTATTTGCACTGCGGAGGAGCTCGAAGGCGCAGGTGGTTAACGCGTTCAGCGGCGATCTTTGAAGTTAAGCAACTTTCACAGTAGTCGGTCATGGGATGGGTGACCAAAAATCTTTTTCTATCTCGAGTTCCTCCTTGCTTCGCAAGGCACGTTAAGCCGTTGGTCTCGGCTGCATCTGCGGTCGTTAGCACCCGCCAATCCGCACTGGGCCCGCATGGTGGATCATGACCCTATTCCACCCATAGGGAAGGCCTGTGCCCCAGCAGTGGGGATATTAATAAGCTGATGATGTAGTTGTACTGAGTCTGAGTGTAATGTCATGGCATGGTCCCAATGGAAGGCCAGTACCCCAGCAGTGGGGAGATTAAAACGATAATGATAATGGTGATAGCATTCCTAGATGGTAATCACAATTCTAGTAAACATACCATTGGGCATTCGCTTTCTTAAAAAACCCGTATAAACTCTATTCAGTTTGAAGACTACTAATTATTTATTGTTAAAAACTGAAGATTAACTACGAACGCTATCACTACAATACATGTATCACATCGTCTTATAACAACCGTTGTAAGGCTCACATTCGCACCACCCGCAGGTTTCCTTGTGAAGTGAAACAAGCTAAGTGACATTTAGAATAACTTGAACAGTTTAAAGTGGCACAATGTATTCCGACTCGTCGCCACTTGGGGGAACTAAAGTCGTTCCCCCATTGTGAGAGCGAGGGTTAATTAAAAGTTTGCTTCGGGGTGAATCCGCGGCTTCCGGCTGTCTGCTCGCCGCGACCCGCGCGGAGCCGGGTGTACTCGCTAGCTTTGAGGTTTAATGTGATACTTCGTGAGTTTTACTTTTAACGATTTTGTGTGTGCTTCTTTCCTATAGAATTTATTGTGTTTTACGCTTAAAGAATTGTTAATTAATAAATAAATAAAAATAAAATAAAATGCATTTATTTCGAGCAACATAACTCATAATCATATTAATAATACATAATCAATTATTATAGAAATAGGCACATGTCACTAAAAACAAAAAAATACACCTAATCATTTATTTAATTTAATAAATTACATAATTTAAGTTTAATAATTTCCATCAAATAAAATAATTTAATTTTTTGACAATAAGTAAATTCCGTGAATTGTTGAAACATATTAAAGATAGACCCGGCGCGCGGAGCCGATTGTACTCGCTAGCTTTCAGGTTTAATGTGATACTTCGTGAGTTTTCCTTTTAATGAATTTGTGCTTTTTTTCTATAGATTTTGTTGTGTTTTACGCTTAAAGAATCTCTTATCTAATAGACAAGTCCGTCCGTCCGTGGTGCTGTTTCAGCGGCCAAACCGTAAGAGATAGATAAAGAGAATGTTTAAGTTATAAGTTAAGAATAGTCTGATAAGACTACAAACCGGATTTGAGTAACGTAGCACTTCCTGTTTTCGAGAAATCACGTGATTTCTATTTCAAACGAAACCACACAAAATCTCCGAAGTTCTCAATTAATTAAATACTTTTTTTTTTTGGTGAACATTTGGTTCACTGGTTTGCTAGTTGTTAATAATTTAATTTTTTGACAATAAGTAAATTCTATAGATTTTGTTGTGTTTTACGCCTAAAGCATTGTTAATGTTTTAATTCTATGACTATAAGGGTATTTCTCATTTTCAATAAAAGTATCTGTGACCAAGATTTTTTTCTCTAATAACTTATGGCACGTGGGCTTATTATATTTATCAAGGTAGTGCAACCACATCTGGTGAAGACTATATAAAAATATATTCATTTTAATTAACACGTTATTTTAAATATAAGAAAATAACCTTGAAAATGTCTTTTCCATGGATGTGACTGAAGCAAATTTACAGATATAATATTTTTTTCTCAGATTGTGGCATGAAATTTCTACACTTTATGGATATTATCCTAAACTCTATTATATACTGACCAATATGAGCTTAAAACTTAATATCTAATTGATAAAAAAAAGAACAATAAACCTAATTATAATTTGTGACTCGGATTTAAGTCACTTCCTAATTAATTGATATTAACAGCTATTTTAAGTAAAGTTGATCAAAATATTTTTTTATGTTTTCGTCATCAGAAGTAAAAAATACCTATAAGGAAAATCCCGTTATTATTAAAACATATTTAAGAGATGAACACAAAACTTAAGTACTTAAGTTTTGTGTTTTGTTATTTATATGCAGGAGGCACACACTGACGACCATTTATTTTATGTTTTTATGTGTTTTCCTTTCGCGGGTCTGCTGGAAGAAATTTTAATATGAAAAAAGTAGTGCCCTTGTACAAATTTCTTGTGCCTGTTCTTATTTGTTTTATTGTCTGTGTACTAAATTAGTAAATAAATAAATATTTCCAACACTCACACCAATTAGCCTAGCCCCAAAGTAAGCACTGTAAGGCTTGTGGTACGGGATACTAGGGTAACGGATAGAATACATATACTGTAGCTATATAAGTATATATATATATATAGAAATACATTATTTAACATCCATGACTGGAGTACAAATGCTGCTTCCATCACACAAACATCTGCCCACACCGGAATTCGAACCCAGGACCTTTCGAGTCAGCGACGCCATGAAATCCGGCGTACAAACCACTTGGCCACGAAGGTCGTCAAATGTGAAAAAAGTCTGTGAGAAACCTACGTAACTACGAGGACTACGATCTGCTACGCCGTAGCGTAATGCTACGAAAAAGTATTACCGTTACAATGACTTCATTACTACTACAATTGGCATCTTTGTTTATCTATACTTATAATAAATCTGTACAGAGGTCAATTCTGTACATGAAATATATTTGCAAAATAACTATCAGGGGATGATTAGTGATCGATACTGATGCAAAAAATGCAATCAGTAAAATTTTTGTCTGTCGGTCTGTCTGTGTGTATGTTCCTTATAGAAACAAAAACTACTCAACGGATTTTAACGAAACTTGGTACAATTATTCTTCATACTCCTGGGCAGGTTATAGTATACTTTTCATCACGCTACAATCAATAGGAGCAGAGTAGTGAAGGGAAATGTTGGGAAAATGGGAGAAGTTACTCCATTTTTAAGCTTCCGTCGCGGGTGCAGCCTTAATGGTTAAAGTTACATAGAAATCATGTATGACGGAAATATTCTACATAAAATTTTGTAAAAAATATCCCGTAACAGCATATATCTATCTTTTATGGTTGACTCACAATAACACGTGTAATTATATAAATAAAGTCATTGTTTATAGCACAAGCCTGAGAACAAAAACTATAGTTTACACTACAGCTCTACACCGAAGCGAAGCGAGGGCGGGCCACTAGTTGAATTATACTGTTTTAGATTTTTTAATATACTTTAAAAAAGGATATTCTCAGTTGATCTGTATGTATATATGTTTTTCCGCTATTTGTATGGGATTTAAGGTCTGTATATAAATACGTATTTATCAGGGAAGGTTGTAGTATGTAATATACTAGCAGTATCGGACGGTTTCACCCGCCCAGAAAGGTTGGAAGAGCGATTGCGAGCGTTTCCAAGCAGTATCGTATTCCGTATCACATTAGAAAAGGATTTTTTTTAATAGAACCTAGCAACGACTTAGAAAAAACGGAAAAAAAATTGTGTGTGTCAGCTCCGACGCACGACTGGAGTTTACTCCTTAAGTTCGATAGTCTAACCAGACGCAAAAAGAGTTTATTTAACTTAAAAAAGATTGATACTGTATGAAAGGGTAAATTAACAAATTAATGAAAATAATATACATATATAAATATATATTTATTCATTTCATATAAATTTATTATAACTAATCGACGAAATATTTTACATTAAACTTTTTACAATAGTCAAGATATTAAAATTTTTATTAATGTCAATCTGTCATCTTTGTCTGTCAAAGTTGCGCGACATAGGATGCTTACCAAAAACGTCACGAGGTCATTCATCGATAGATTTTACTCCTCACATTTTTCTCATACCGGGCCCCTTATATATGCAAATCGATTCTTAAGGAGTAAACTCCAATAAAAAAATAAGATTTACCGACTTATATTTTTGAAGTAGATACTATTTTTAGTAAACATTATATTATTTATATATTATAATTTAAAAATTATATTAATATCACACGCGATTATTTACTGTTAACGCTAGACAATCCCTCGTATAAAAGTCGTACAATACTTTCAGAAATTACATTATTCCTTTAATAGTCTTTGTTCACTATTTAAGCTTCTGGTCCAGCATAGCGCATAACTAATATTATGAAGGAGAGAAGTCTTCGTTCAACGAAACTAAGAACGGTGTTGAAAGATAAATTTAAAATTAATAACACAACACAAATAAATAATATGAATTGAGGCATTAACAAGCGCCGGGCGGAGGAGCTGATTACCATATTTCAATTAAAACAACACAGTCTTTACTGTTTTACTCCGTAAAGTTACTGTTGCACTGGGTTTAGGCTGGCCCCAACATTTGAACCAACATCTCACAAAAATTCAAAAAATTCAAAAAATTCAAAATTCAATATCGTTTATTCAGTCTAGGCTGTTACAAGCACTTGTGAATGTCGAAAAGCTACGCCATCGGTTCAGAAATCTACGGCGGGAGACCTTGTACTGAGAAGAACCGGCAAGAAACTCAGCAAGGGCTGTTTTTTACTCCCTGTATTGTATACAGAGTCGTCAAATTGAAAAATGACTTCAATATGAGGTAACTCATAAAGTCACTTTCCATTACAAATGCTAATATAATAAAAATTATGACTATATAAAAAACTGGTTTAACAAAGTTTAGGAACGCCGTGTCCTGCTGTTTAGGCAAAAAAAAATTAACGATTAAAGTTTAGTACAACGGTTAATAGTATCCAATGAAGCAAGAGCAGACTCATCTCCGCTGGCAGCACCCGTTCACGAGCATGACGCATGAACCAGCCATCGCTTCGCTCAACCATTTTTTAGGGAACGCAACGACCCGCCTCACACGACACCGCCGAAGAGATTTTTAAGAGAGCATGACTACTCATAACCACACATGGATACTATGTTACGAAGATAGAAAAAAAATATATATAAGTACCAGAGTACATTATTATAACAAAGTATAAACATAACGGCAGGACACATGCATGTGATTACCCAAACACTGTTGTCGATTCTGGCACTACTCTCCCAACCCAAAACCAAATCCAACATCAGTTCCCCCCTTTTCAGTCTGTATCACGTCCAACTTATGGATCTAGAAAATGACATTGGCCCCAACGTTGGGGCAAGCGTCGGTAGTTGGCCGGCTCGTGTCGGTTTCATCAAAGGAATATGCGCCAATCATCTGTCCATACGTTGGCGATTTGCTCTGCATCGAATGCGTGCGTTTAAGCGAGAATGGCTTCCTCACACAAAAAATCTTCACCGGCGGCATGGATGAATGAAAAAGTTGTAGAATTTATAGAACTTTACCATGCACATCCGAAATGAAGGACTCGTAAGGATCGTAAAAATTAAAATGTAATAAGTTATTGTTATTATTACTAACTAGCGGCCCGCCCTCGCTTCGCTTCGGTGTAGAGCTGAAGTGTAGACTACAGTTTTTGTTCTCAGGTTTCTAGTATACACAATGATATTCATCTATGATTCTTCTTATACCTGCATGCAAAGTCTCAGCCCGATCGGTTTAAAATTGACAAAGATTCATACAAACTTTCGTTCCCTATTTTATCCCCTTGAATTCTACCCCATTGATCAAAATCCTTTCTTAGCGGATGCCTACGTCATAACATCTACCTGCATGCCAAATTTCAGCCCGATCCGTCCAGTGGTTTGGGCTGTGCGTTGATAAATCACTATGTCAGTCAGTCACCTTTGAGTTTTATATATATAGAAGATAGATTTATTTATGATTTACTAATTTCTTAGAAACAAATATAAATGTGCGCTCAGTACTGTTGAAGCTCATAGAGCAATTTCGATTTCCGTATCGGACATCTTCGCATTCGCCCTGATGAGAGAGAACTTGTATAATAGCCAACTTTACTTACAGACGGAGGGCTGAGTCCCGCGTATGTTGGAGAGAATATTGTAAACTAATTTTGAAATTTCAGGCTCATTCTCTCAGTTTTTTTTTGCCAGACAATTTTAATGTCGAAAGCAAAAACATAACCAAACGGCAACTGGAGGGCTTCTCTAATTCAACGAAAAACTAAATTTCGATCAAAACCTCGTACTTTTCTTACTATGTTTCTGATACGTTTTTTATTATTATCTCTTATATATTAGACAAGTCCGTCCGTCCGTCTGTCTGTGGTACTGTTTCAGCGGCCAAACCGTAAGAGATAGATAAAGAGAATATTTAAGTTATAAGTTAAGAATAGTCTGATAAGACTACAAACCGGATTTGAGTAACGTAGCACTTCCGGTTTTCGAGAAATTCAAACGAATTTCAAACGAAACCACACAAAATCTCCGAAGTTCTCAATTAATTAAATACATTTTTTAAATCAGGTTTTGGTGAACATTTGGTTCACTGATTTGCTAGTAATATTATAATATAGGAATATACATGGAGGTGTAAATTTTCTAAGGCTACCCAAAGAAAACTTAGGCTCAAAGATAATTTATTTCCCATAAAGACTTACAGTCCACTTAGAATGAGAATATAAAAATAACATACAGTTGTGTATTACTTATTGCTCCTTTTGGGACATCGGATATTACAGTAATTTGATACTAATACTTAAGTTCAACAACCTTTAAAAATTGTTGTCACTTATGTCTTTCTTGTTTCATGACTTAATTGTTCAATGCCCAGTCAAAAAATATTCCATTGATATCGTCCAATACCGTCAAATATAAAAAAATATGGGTGCGTGTACTTAAGTACGCGCGTGAGAAGTTATACTTCTTTTTGGAATTATTAAAAAATAGTTTTTAATTGCATGCAGATAATTAATTACAATAAGATAATAAAAGGATTGGAAAAGGATAGTCAACGCAGTCAATAAAGTTCAGTTTTAATTTGAAAAATTTAATAAATAATCAAAATATTCAATTTAAATCACTACTGACTAAAATTTATTAGCACATATAAATTTCGCATTTGTATAACATTATAACACGTGTAAAGAATATAGAAACTAGAAATATGTGGATAAATATTATAAATATGAAAACAGTGATCAGAGGCGACGAGCGTCCCAACATGTGCGACTAAGAGATCCTATTACTATTTTGTTGGAAGCTTTTTTTCGAGACTTACGAGTAATGTGCGGTTTAGCGGCCGACTTCATGGTGTTACTTTTCTGTTACAGTGTTGCGCGCGCATCTTAAAATTTCACTCTCATCATTATTTCATAACGCGCCTGCGGCTAACTTCATTATGTTACTTTTGTGTTACAGTGATGCGCGCGCATCTTAAAATTTCACTCTCATAATTTTTTCATAACGCGCCTAAAGAAGTATAACTTCAAAAATACATAGTATTTATTTATTAATAGTTTTCTTGTTTTGTAAATGACATTTAGTTTTGATGGTTGTGAATTTAACTATCCAATAACCCACCCCTATCTAGAGATTGAGAAATTAGCTCTTATTTTTTGTTGTTTGACTTATCTGACTGACAACTTTATCTAAGAATCGAAAAATTTGCTCTTAGTCTAAAAAAACGGTTAATAATAGTAAGTTATTTGATCTTATGAGCATTCACAATGTTATTCTTATGTAAATAACAAAACAATTATATATAATATACTACTTCATTTTGATAGTTCATCGTTCAAATTAAGTCTCTTATCTATTAGACAAGTCCGTCCGTCCGTCTGTCTGTGGTGCTGTTTCAGCGGCCAAACCGTAAGAGATAGATAAAGAGAATATTTAAGTTATAAGTTAAGAATAGTCTGATAAGACTACAAACCGGATTTGAGTAACGTAGCACTTCCGGTTTTCGAGAAATCACGAATTTCAAACGAAACCACACAAAATCTCCGAAGTTCTCAATTAATTAAATACATTTTCTTTTTTTTTAAATCAGGTTTTGGTGAACATTTGGTTCACTGGTTTGCTAGTCTCTTATCTATTAGACAAGTCCGTCCGTCTGTCTGTGGTGCTGTTTCAGCGGCCAAACCGTAAGAGATAGATAAAGAGAATATTGAAGTTATAAGTTAAGAATAGTCTGATCAGACTACAAACCGGATTTGAGTAACGTAGCACTTCCGGTTTTCGAGAAATCAGGTTTTGGTGAACATTTGGTTCACTGATTTGATAGTAACCTTAAATTGACGAAATTAAATTTCGTTTGAACTACGTTATCGAAAGTTCGTTTCGGAGAGAGAGAGTAGACCCCCTGCTGCGGAAGTATCAAACGAAATAAAAACACGCAAATCGGATAAGAAATCTCGGAGTAATCGGTGTGCATGCATAAAAAACCACACTGACGCAATTGAGAACCTTCTCCTAATTAAAGTCAGTCAGTCAGAAAAAGTTGACTTATTTGGGAAACAGAAATTACGGACACATGTTAGGCCGTATACAAAAAGAAAGCCGAAAGCCGATCGGCGCCTATTGGCGCTGATCCTTTTTCTATGGACCGGCGCCGATAAGCGCCGACACGCGCTGGTCCGAATAATAAATAATTTGTATTTGAATTATTATCCTTAGATTAAATCAATCTAAGTTATAATCTTTTTATAAATCTAATAACTTTATCTTTTATTAACTAAGCGCTAAAATTATTTGTTTCGTACTTACCGAATGGTGACAACAAGTCTTTCTTCTGGAAGGATTGGTTGTTTATGCCAATTGCCCCAATTTTTCATCAAACGGTTTTTCACTAAATCCAAAATGTAATAAAATGTTTCTTGAATCATTCTTGTATATGTATAAAATCTTTGTTCAACAAATTTCATTTTTTTTTTACAAATAAATTATGGTAGTCTCCGAAACGTTTCCTTTCTCTATTTATAGGATGTATAGCTTTTTTTCGCATTTTTAAATACACATTTTCTAACAAAACCAGATCATCGTCCGTTGAGTCCGACATTTTGCTTGATCTGCTTTAATCGGCTTCCTTTATGTAGGAAGGATTTCGGCTTTTTTTCTGTATACGGCCTTACCGAATATTTTAACGGAAAGAAAAAGAATCGCTACAATTTCACCAATCAGTCAATATAATTTAGTTCTTTTAATTAAATCTGTAAACCATTATACTACCGCTGCCCTGTTGGCCGTGTCGAATTTTCTCTAGCATTTCTTAAGCTGCAAGGCAGCGGCATCTCTTCGCATTGTAGGTAACCCAGAATGTCAAATGAATACCTTTGCAATTTATCCATTGTTTGTTGTGACATCGGTTAATAAATCTTCTTTCGCAGTGAATCTGATTTTACTGTGTAAAATGTTTATCGTATATATGTTATGTTTATGCATGTATGTGTATGTATGTATGTATAGATGCATAAGTATGTTTATATGTTATTAAATGTGTAGGAAGGCCAAAGGGGAAGATCTTCCTCCGAGCTGGGTGATGGTAGCTCGGGGACCGCGGCCCGACTGATGTTGGTCGGGCATCGTATATATGAACTGTTGGCTGCCTAATTTCACTTGCGCGATGTAGGCTTCCATACTATTATGATCGCAGTGCAGGTAACGCCATCTCTTGAGGATGGTGAGGAATGATTTCCTCCATCCGTTGTATATATGTGGGGCATATAGATGTGACTATTTATTCCAAGCCATTTAACACCCCAACCTATGGTCTCTGCATAACTTTTCACACTCAGTAGTTGTCTGGAAGAAATGCTGCTCTTAGCGATAAGACCGCCAATTATAACGCTATTGTTGATATTATTGTTTGTGAATGTTACGTAATTATTTATTTGGTGTTTTAATAAAGTGTAAATCTATCTGTCTAAATAAATAAACGCTCTCACTATGCCCCGTACTGCTTCACTACCGACACACGCAGTGCACCACCTGCGTTGGTCGTTGCGTGGTACGGGGGAACGTAGATGTTTACTACATTTGATGAATTACGACTTGTCGTTAACTTGGGAACAAATTTATCGGTACCGCATTTAATTCTGTATTTTTCCGACGACGACGAGTAACTATTAGGAAATTGAATTTTCTGTTCGTGCCTGCATCTGTTTCTTTTATAGTCTGAGCATATAGAAGCCCTTTGTTGAACTGTAATATTTTATCCATACTTCCATACTAATATTATAAATGCGCAAGTGTGTCTGTCTGTTACCTCTCACGCTTATTCCGCTGACCCGATTTATATGAAACTAGCGGCCGGCCCTCGCTTCGCTTCGGTGTAGAGCTGAATTGTAGACTACAGTTTTTGTTCTCAGGCTTGTATTATACACAATGACGTTCATCTATGATTCTTCTTATACCTGCATGCAAAATCTCAGCCCGATCGGTTTAAAATTGACAAAGTTTCATACAAACTTTCATTCCCTATTTAATCTCTTTGGGGGCAGAATTGATCAAAATCCTTTCTTAGCGGATGCCTACGTCATAACATCTACCTGCATGCCAAATTTCAGCCCGATCCGTCCAGTGGTTTGGGCTGTGCGTTGATAGATCACTATGTCAGTCAGTCACCTTTGAGTTTTATCTTTATATATATAATTCTTCTGTGAGTGTGTATGTCACTGAACTTCTCTTAAACGACTGGACCGATTTTGATGAAATTTTTTGTGTGTGTTCAAGGGGATCTGAGAATGGTTTAGATTCACAAAGACGTGTAGACAGGACAACGTCTGTCGGGTCCGCTAGTATATATATAGAATTGCTATTGTGATAGTTTGAGTCTCTGAAAAGGTTATATGATAGTTTTGTCTCAGGAAGCAATCTTTTAGGCGGCGAAAAGGCAATAAAAGTTTGTATGGGAAACTGATTTTTCCAGACAAAGACGCGGACACCCACTAGTTTCTGATAAAATAAAAAGACTCCTTCCAGTAATAAGGTACTTTAAAAATACTGCTCGTATCCCAATTAAAATAACAAACTTTATCCTCCCGTTTCAAAGAAAAGAAAACAAACAAATTTTAACGCGAGATCGCTTCCGAGAAAAAAAAAAAATATCACGAGACAAGTCTCGCCAAGTTAACGAATCATTACATTCATTAAAAGTTCGCCAGTTAATTAAACTTGCGCGCGAGACCGTAAACAGACTCAATTTATTCATGTCGAAAAAGTATTTCGATGTATTTTTCGGTTTTCGTAATGGAGGTGTGACAAACGGAACGCACTCTATTTAATTAATATGTATGCTCTGTATGTCTGTATGTCACGGATAGATATTGTGATTCTATTCTGTTTTTTCTCGGTTAAATCGCCACCCATTACTAGCCACGGAACTCTATATTTGACCTAACATTCTCATAGAATGCATGTTACTGAAACCGATCTCACAACAAATACAAAATGAAATAACAATAATTGCAAAGGTATTCATTTGATATTGTGGGTTACCTACAATGCGAAGAGATGGTGCTGGCTTGCAGCTTAAGAAGTGCTAGAGAAAATTCGACATGGCCGACAGGGCCGCGGTAGCATAATGATTTACAGATTGAATTAAATGAACTAAATTACAATGACTGATTGTTGAACTTGTAGCAATATTTTTTCTTTCCGTTAAAATGATCGGTTAAAAGTGTGAAATAAGTCAAGTATTATCAGGAAGTGAAAAAATTTGTACATTGTGTACAAATTTTTTCACTTCCTGTACAAACAGTGAAATGCAATGAAATGAAAAGTCATTTATTCAGTCTAGGCTGAGAAGAACCGGCAAGAAACTCAGTAAGGGCTGCTTATTTCTCCCTGTATTGATATATACACAGTCGTCGAGTTGAAAAATGACTTCAGAGATACTTCTGAAGTCACCTTCCATTACATCATTTAGGATATAGATATATAGTTACAATAAATTTTATGTTTAGTATATAGGAAGCGGCATTAGATAGGTACCATATTACCGTTACAAAAACTGACTCATACCCATCAAATAACAAATTACATGAAAAACTATGTCCATACATTACGATCATTTAGATAATTAAACAGAGATAAATCATAGAGTAACTAGTCCAAGCTTATTCTTCGTTTATGTATAAGGGGGTATCTGAATACTATTGTATACTTAATACTACTATAGCTTGCCGTACCATGTTTCAGACTCCAAAAATCAAGAGGTTCATTTCTGGGATGTAGTATTGCATTGTTTGACAATGCACCCTAAGATCTGATTGAGCTTCCACTAACCAAATTTAAATCTCAGATCAAGAATACTCTTATGAAGAAGGGCTATTATAAAGTTAATGATTATTAATGAAAAATGAACAAAACACGACTTAATAAGTCTAACTTTAATCCGCGTTTAACAATAAGAAGGTAACAGTATGAAGTAAACAGTTAAATCTAACCGGTACAGGTGATTTTATCGCAAAGACCAATTTGTTCTTTCGCTTCTAATTTTAATTGATTTACCCAGACCATGGAAGCTAGGCAGATACCTGAGTTCGATGAGTCCGAAGAGGCGGTGCACATTATGCAAAGGACTCGAGATGAAGTTGTCTCGTGTGGAGTACGCGCGTTTAATTTGCATCATGTGCCCGCGACGCTACGAGGACATTCCGAGGGCCCTCCAGCTGCGACAGGCTTTGACGCACCCGTTACGGCTTAACGAGACATCAACGCTTTTTGAAGTTATACTTCTTTAGGCGCGTTATGAAAAAATGATGAGAGTGAAATTTTAAGATGCGCGCGCATCACTGTAACACAAAATTTTAACAGCAGGAAGTTGGTCGCTAAAGCGACATGCGTTACTTTTGTGTTTACCGCACATTAAGAAAATCTACCAACAAAATAGAAATAGAATCTCTATTTAGTGGGTGCTAACGACTGCATTGTGAAGGCCTATCAAAAGTATTTATTAATCTGGAACAACGGAACCAAAGCGCGATTCAGGAGACTACAGCGCCATCTCTTGACCATTGGTGTAGTAGAACCAAAAACCACATCTTTATTTTTTGTAATAAAGTAACAGTTATAGGTATTCATATTTATAATATTTATCCACATGTTTCTAGTTTGTATATTCGGAATACGTGTTTGAGTTTCATACAAGTGCAAATCACATATGTTCTAATAAATTATATTCAGTAGCGATTTTAATTGAATATTTTGATTATTTATTTATTTTTTCAAATTAAAACTGAACTTTATTGACTGTGTCCTTTTCCAGACTTTTTATTAATATATTGTAATTAATTATTTGCATGCAATTAAAAACTAATTTTAAACGATGCCAAAGAAGGATAACTTCTCACGCGCCTACATAAGTACACGCACCCATTTTTTTGTAAATACACGGACTAGCAGAACCCACGACATAGTAAGTGTAGGTCGAGACACAAACTAGAGAGGAGCCTGAATGACGACGCCCGCCATCTTCGAAAATAATTACATTAATTGACAGATATTAATTTCGACAACACGTGTCATCATCATCATCATCAGCCTATTAATGCCCCCACTGCTGGGGCACAGGCCTTCCCTATGGATGGAATAGGGAGATTGGGCCATGACCCACCACGCGGGCCCAGTGCGGATTGGTGGGTGCTAACGACTGCAGATGCAGCCGGGACCAATGGCTTAACGTGCCTTCTGAAGCACGGAGGAGCTCGAGATAGTAATTTTTTTTTTGGTCACTCATCCAATGACCGACCACTGCGAAAGTTACTTAACTTCAACGATCGCAGTCGAACGCGCTTACCACTTGCGCCATCGAGCTCCTCGAAAAAAAGAAAGAAGAGTTTCTTACTTATATTTAACTTTGTCTCTGTGCTTTCTTTGCTCATGTATTCTCTAAATCTCGGAAGGATATAGATGGACCTGGCTTAATACAATCACTCGAGGCAGTCAGCTATCGGCGCAGCTCACCGGACGGCGGCAATGCGGCCTTCCGCTCAATCGGCCGTGAAACGCCACTAACGCAACACCCTCCTCTATCGGTGACCAATGAACCGATAGACCGCTTTCTGTACTTTTGGGGTAACTAAATGTATCTGAGATTTATTCGCCTTGTAGACAATGAAAAATATTTGTACTTATCGGACGGTTCAAACTAAACCTGTTGTGAATTTCATTAGAATTTGTTTATAGTCATCCCGCAAGAATGAGCTGTAGCATTCAAATCATTCAACAGAAAAAAGAAATTGTAAACTTTTTGGAGTTTACTCCTTAAGAATCGATTTGCATATATAAGGGGCCTGGTATGAGAAAAATGTGAGGAGTAAAATCTATCGATGAATGAGCTCGTTACGTTTTTGGTGCGCATCCTATGTCGCGCAACTTTGACAAACAAAGATGACGGATTGACATTAATAAAATTTTTAAAATCTGAACTGAATTTAAGATATTGTTTCTGATAGAGCAATGGGGACAACGAGGTATGGTACAACCATTGATGCGGTATTTTCAAGATTCGTGAACCACGTATCTACGAACGTCCATGTGTTTTATTTTAGTTCCCATAAACCACTTGTCACTGTAATTAATAATGCAGACAATGTTGATTTAATTAATATTTAAAAAAAATGATAATAGTCTGATAATAATAATTACATAATTTATCAACATTCCTAATGATATATTTATGCACATCTGAAAGTGACTATTGTAAAAAGTTTAATGTAAAATATTTCGTCGATTAGTTATAATAAATGTATATGAAATGAATAAATATATATTTATTTATGTATATTATTTTCATTAATTTGTTAATTTTAAAATTTTTTTCATACAGTATCAATCTTTTTCAAGTTAAATATACTCTTTTTGCGTCTGGTTAGACTATCGAACTTAAGGAGTAAACTCCAGTCGTGCGTCGGAGCTGACACACACAATTTTTATCTCTTTGAGTGGGTATGCTGTTGGTCGCGGATGAACTTTACAGCGTCACCGGGTTTGGGGACGGCGATTCTAAGCCAAGATCCAAGCCGAGAATTGACGAGTGCCTCTAGAGGTATTCCAGGCGGATGGCATGTCCCCACGGGGGAAGTTTTCTTTCCGTCTGGAGCCTCTAGACCACTCGAACGAGAGGAGAGGGCGTCCCTGAGACCTCTGCTCTAGTTAGCCGTTGTCATGAGGGCGTATAAAGTATTAGACACGGCCATTAAGGTCGTGGTAGCATAATTGGTAGTGCATCCGCCCAAATAACGGAGGGTTCATTTTCAGCCTGGGAATAACCAAGATTTTGAATTAAGTTAACAAAAAAGAACATTATAAGGTTCAAAAGTTAAGGTTTCAGAGGTCTCAAACTTCGCTTAAACCTTCTTATTGGACGGGGTATAAATGGAAAAATCCTATGGAAAAGATAAAACGCAAATACGTCATTATTGTCACACGACTCTATATATATATATATATATATATATATATATATATATATATTACTTTGGGGCTAGGCTAATTGGTGTGAGTGTTGGAAATATTTATTATTCATTTATTTATTATATATATATATATACAAAATAAGCACTGTAAGGCTTGTGTTATGGGATACTAGGGTAACGGATAGAATACATATACTGTACATATATAAGTATATTTTTATTTAGAAATAGATGACTGAAGTATATATTATATTCCCGGAGCGCATAAGAAGCGGTCGTGTCGCCAAATATTTTATAATTCATATTTAATTTTGCTATTCAACTCTAAACTGCAATGTAAACAAGACTGAGTCTGTTTTGAGATTGAACCACGTGAGTGAATTAAGTTCTTACACTCCTGAGCAACAGCTGGCAGCACCTCCTCGGGTAAAAAGGACGGGCTCCTATTTTTCACCTCGCTTGCACGTACGTCGCGCGCGCAAACAGTGAGTACCTCCTTACATAAGAATAAACAAATCACCACTATGAGCGTACAACGATCTCCTCCAACTGGAAGTGACACTTTGTCCGTACGAAGTGGATCCTATCCTGATTTACCAAGCAAAACCGTATGTCAAGATACACCAGAGGTACAAAAGACTTTCCGTAACAAACGAAAGTTAGGCAGTGACTACGAGGAAATGATGACGGAATTTTCGGAGATGAAAAAACAGATAACAACGATTCAAAATCAGATGAGCGAAATGATGACATATTTATCTACTATGGTTAATATGCAAACAGAAAATTTTAAAAAACTTAATGAAGATGTGTCAGTTATTAGACAACAAATGCACGACATTAAGTTGACCTCCCACACCTTATCTGTAGAACAGGCTAAATTAAAACTAGATATTGACAACTTAAAAATAAACAATAACATAACTGAAAAGAAAATAGAATCGATTGAATCTAGCCTACAGCATGATAATACTTATCCCCTGAGCCGTTTCTCCATGTCAGATACACGAGAAGAATTAGTAGCTGAACTTAGTGAAAGAAACCTGAGGAGCAGAAATATAATAGTGATGGGTGTCCCCGAACCAAAAGCTGATAATCCAAAGGAAAGACGAGAAGAAGATATGAACGCAATCCTTAACATCCTTAGAAATATCTTAGGTCTTAAAGACATTCCTGACCCCGATAAAATCTATCGCTTGGGTAAATATCAATCGAGTAGGCATAGACATATGAAAGTGTGTTTTGCATCTCAGGAAACAGCAAAATTAATACTGAAAAGTAAACAAAATCGAAATGACAATAACATTAAAATATTCTCCGACCAAACACCCCAACAACAGGAATACATGAAAATGTTAAAACACGAACTTGAAAAGCGCACGTCAAGTGGTGAAGAAAATCTTTGCATCAAATACATCAGAGGAATTCCAAAAATAATAAAAGAAGTTCCAAAAAACTCCCACCAGCACTTTCTACACACAAAGTCGTAGAAAATCTTAAGTCAAACAAAGTGTCATATCAAACTACTAGCAAATACACTGAAATAATAATTAATAAGAAGTCCCTAAAATGCTTCTACGCCAATGCCCGAAGTATTGTTAAACCTGGCAAATTTGACGAGCTCGCATGTGTAATCCAGTCGTTTCAATACCCAATTCAGGTAATTGTATTAAGTGAAACATGGTTAAAGTCCGAGGACCAGGCTAAAAGATTCCAACTACCAGGATACACTGACTATTTTAACATCAGACATAGCAGCAGAGGCGGCGGCGTGTCAATTTTTGCTCATAATTCATTAAAACACAATTTGATTGAAGAAAGCTCATTTAACGAAAATCACTTTCTCTGGATACACGTAAACAAATTCTCTTTAGATATAGGAGCTGTTTACAAACCTGAACGTACTAATAACAAGGATTTTTTACAATATTACTCAGAACAGCTAGAAAAAAGAAAAAGGGGACTGGTTTTTGGAGACTTCAACGAGGACCTTTTAAGCATGGATCGATCAGTTGCTGACTATAAAGCAACCGTAAAGGAATGTGGATTTCAACTCATCAACAAAATAGATACCCATTTCTGCACCAGAGAAAGTAGCACAACAAAAACAATACTCGACCATGTCTGCTCCAACTTGAAAAATAATGTTTTCCACCTAGCAGTTGTGGAACCGGATATGTCGGATCATAAGCAAATATATTTCGAAGTAATAAATTACAAATCTGAACCTATAAGATCAATCCAATATGAAGCAATTGACTATAATAGTTTGTATAATACGATTGAAAATATGAACTGCAATGCAAAGCTTGATTATCATGTCTTTGAACAAAATCTTATTTCATCCATACGCCAAAATAAGATCACTAAAACTAAAAAGTGTAACCCACCGAAACAAGACTGGATAAAGAAAGATATTATAAAAGCAATAGAAAAAAGAAATACACTAAGACTAGAACACAAAAGAAATCCAACAGACAAGCAGGTAGAAGAGGAATACATAAAAAAGAGACAAGCATTATCACGAAATATACGAACAACAAAATACCAATACTACTACAAGGCATTTAAGGACTGTGAAAATAAACCTACTAAAATATGGAATTTAATAAACACTCTGTCACACAACAAAATAAAAGATATCTCGGTTCCAGCCAAACTCCAGACAGATACTAAAACTATCACAAATACCCAAGAAATATGCGAATACTTCAACCAATATTTTTCAACAATCGGAGCGTCTTTAGCAAACGAGATACCAATAAATTTTCATTCCCATACCACCTCGAATACAACAAGATTAGACCAACATACACAGAAACTGTCGCAACTAACACCTACGACTGAGGAAGAGGTTACCAAGATCATCGATAATCTAAACTTAAAAATAGCGTCAGGTATAGATGGCATAAACACCAAATCTATTAAGTGTGTCAAGAAGCTTATTGCCCCTGAGCTCACAAAATGTATTAATAAGTGTCTTGAAATTGGTATCTTCCCCTGTAGTCTCAAAATAGCGAAAGTCACTCCTACACACAAATCTGGAAATAAATCCAACCCTGGCAATTACCGGCCAATTTCAGTTCTCTCAGTACTCTCTAAGGTGTTTGAGAAAATTTTATACAACCGTCTTGAAACTTTTCTGACCTCGATTCAATTCCTTTATAACAAGCAGTACGGTTTTAGGCGCCAATCGAACACCTTATCAGCAACTGTAGATTTGACCACTAAAATAAAAACTAAGATTGATGAAAAGCATATCGTGTTAGGCATATTCATAGACCTAAAAAAAGCGTTCGATACCGTGAGTCATGATCTGCTTTTGAAAAAGTTGGAACAGATTGGCATCACGGGTGTCGCATACGCAATGATAAAATCCTACTTAACAAATCGCATTCAGGTAGTTAAAATCGGTAATTTCCAGAGCCAGCAAAAACCTGTAACATACGGCGTGCCCCAGGGCTCGATTTTGGGTCCCTTGTTATTTCTGATTTACATAAACAGCATAAGTGAAATAGGCTTAAGAGGAGACGTAACTTTATATGCCGATGACACAAGTTTATTTTACTTCGGAAGGTCAATAAATACTATTATTGAAGACGCTCAAAATGATCTTGACGCATTGCATCATTGGTTTCAATGTAATCTACTGACTATCAATATATCTAAAACTAACTACATTATATTTAAAGCTAAAAACAAAAAAATACCAGATTTTAAACCACTAAGCATAAATAACCAAAAACTTAAAAGTTCGAATTGTGAAAAGTACCTCGGCCTGCTTCTTGATAGCAATCTGTCATGGAAACCGCACATAGAGAAAATTAAATCAAAGTTATCCACTATAACTGGTACTCTTCGAGGAATAACACGATGTTTTCCATATAAGATGCGTTACCTTATATACAATTCTCTCGTGAAACCACACATAGATTATCTGATTGAGGTCTGGGGTGCTGCTGCAAAGAGTAACTTGGACTCAGTCCAACGAGCCCAAAATAAAATTATAAAAGTGCTCTTTGATTATGATTATCTCACGCCAACTAATAAATTGTACGAGAAAACGAAACTGCTAAATATTAGACAGTCGTATGTTTATTTTACATGTTTATTAATTCGTAAAATATTAACAAAGGATATTCACACTCAAATGAGCTTCACTAAAAAGAGACAAATCCAAAAAATTAAGCTAAGAAATGCCAATGACCTTATTTTACGTGCACCAAGAACTAACTATGGTAAAAAAAGCCTTTTGTGTGAAGGAGCTGTATTATATAATAAACTTCCTAAAGACATAAAAGAATCACAAACAATTTTAGGCTTTAAAAAGCGACTTAGATATTATGTGCAAAAATCTGTAACATAATTGAGTACGCGATTTTATTTAAAAATATATTAATAATCATATATTATTAATAATTATAACACCTTGTAACAGATAAAACTAAAAATATATTCCTCGATATGTCTATATATTTATATAATATGTATTTCTCCGTATAAAATTATAAATTTAACTATCTCAAATAAAACAGCATAAAAATAATAAACTGTAAAAAAATATGAATATACAATACAAGTCATAAATAAAGTTAATGTTAAAGTTAAATATCAAACTCATCAGAATAAAAATAGACGAAAAAGTGTTATAAAATATGTATATATATATATCACTACTTCGGTTTTTTCGTGATAATTTACATGCATCAAATAAAAGATGATGAGCGGCGTTGAATTACCAATATAATAAATATAAATTATTTACAAACTAAACTCCTAACACAAGCAACTCAAGCCACTTCTAGTACGACGCGGAGCTATAACTGTGATCAAAGTTTTTTTCATTTGTTAACCGAGCCATCTATGCCCGAACGTAATCAATGAGCAGTGACACTGTTTTTAGTTCTACCCCCGACTTCAATGTATCTCCGTATTTAACCAAAATGTTATTTAAAATATTTTATGTTCTCATGGTAAGTGAATTTTGTAATTTTTTATGAGAATAAAGATCTAAAACCGTAAGTACAAATGCTCGTATTCATCACACAAACATCTGCCCCCACCGGGATTCCAACCCGGGACCTCTCGAGTCGGCGACACCATGAAACCCGGCGTACAAACCACTCGACCAAGGAGGTCGTCGAAACCCAAAGGTATGGTATAAAACCCAAAGGTGACTAACTGACATAGTGATCTATCAACGCACAGCCCAAACCACTAGACGGATTGGGCTGAAATTTGGCATGCAGGTAGATGTTATGACGTAGGCATCCGCTAAGAAAGGATTTTGATCAGTTCTACCCTCAAGGGAATAAAATAGGGAATGAAAGTTTGTATGGAACTTTGTCAATTTTAAACCGATCGGGCTGAGACTTTGCATGCAGGTATGAAAAAAATCATAGATGAATGTCATTGTGTATAATACAAGCCTGAGAACAAAAATTGTAGTCTACACTTCAGCTATATATATATATATATATATACACACACACATATATATGAGTGATGCGTGCGTTCCCTGTATCTTATGCACCGCCTCACGTCAGATTATTTAAGAAAACAAGTTTTACTTCGGATGTGTGACTTCTCCGTGCACACATTTTTTTTTTCTATAGCGAAGTAGGACCACTACGGCGGTGGCGGCGGCTAGACGTGAAGAAGAACACAAGAACCTCCCATCACTAATTAAATCCGGTGAATCCGTGTGTTGCGACTAAATTAAAAAGTACCGCCGCACAAACAGGACTCCTCCTAATGAGTCGCGCTCGCAAACAGTATCAATACACGAAACGGTAGAAAAATCTCTATTTTTTTATTTTACCAAACTCAAATAGATTATTGTCATATTTATAATATATATAATAGGGGTGATGATGAGGGGTACAGTAAACGTAATTCTATTTAGTCCGTCAGTTAGATGATCAAAAAAAAAATGGACACGTATTTTTTCTTTGGGCAATCTACCAAAAAATTACAAAGTTATAGCGCGTCAAAGTTTGGGAATAGGGGCTCGTGACGTCACTTTTTAGTAAATTTTCACTTAAAAGTGTACTCAAACGTGACGTCAGTCGACTTTTCAAATCAATTTATCTCTGCAATGTTTATATTGTGCGAAAAAAGAAAAATACGTGTCCAATACTTTTTGATAATCTACCTGATAAACGAAGAAAAAAAAAATATTCATCATCCCTATTATATGACATTTTACAAGCTTTGTAATTTGGTAAGAAATTTCTGTTACCAAAAAAAATGATATATATTCCTAACCAATGCAATGTGGAAAAGACAGTTTTGCTAGAACGACCCGGCCTGGGATAGAAATCGCGACCTCAGATATCCATAGTTTTAGAGAGATCATAACGATGTTTGTATAAGCCACTCGACCATAGTGTAATAATGTAATATTATATGCCTTAAGACATTTAAATAAAATTATTCCACATTTCACGTACAGTTTAAGCTACTAATTTCTTCAAACTTTACGATTTCATTCCAGGACCAAGGGGAATTTTTGTAGTAAATATTTCCTTAGATTTCTACAAAAGTATTTTTAGTAAAACAGGGATATAGAGCTGTAGTTAATTCGAGTCGAAACGTTTTAACGATTAATCTTTATTGGCAGCAGCCAGAATGCGTGCTCCTAAGAAGAACTGTTGAAGGATGGATTTGTCATCAAAAGATTTTTTTAGAGTTTACTCCTTAAGAATCGATTTGCATGTATAAGGGGCCCGGTATGAGAAAAATGTGAGGACTAAAATCTATCGATGAATGACCTCGTTACGTTTTTGGTGCGCATCCTATGTCGCGCAACTTTCTAATTTGGTTGTGAGTGTAGGTTATAGGGACACGTGCATAGGATATACTGCTAAGCAACTATACCTATATGTTATTGGGTTTGTTTATTTCTATCAGTGTCGACATACTTACATTGCTGTTTTTATTTTCATTAATTTGGTAATTTACCCTTTCATACAGTACCAATCTTTTTTAAGTTAAATAAACTCTTTTTGCGTCTGGTTAGACTATCGAACTTAAGGAGTAAACTCCAGTCGTGCGTCGGAGCTGACACACACATTTTTTTTTGTTTTTAAATCGAGACGTTTTGTCTATCGATACCAGTGTCGAACCCACGAAACGAGGTGCATCCGTAATGAACGCCCGATGTGTGGCGCGCCGCTCGCACCACAATAATTTTAATTATCTATTCAACTGATATATTTTTACAAAGAACCGCAATACACATCCCCTTCTCGCAAACTCAGGGACACGTATGAATTCAAAGAGACTAATTTGTATATATTTGTTATACATATAGTTTATATAAGTAAATGTATTTTTATCTATGAATATTATGTTCTTTTTTTTTGTTCTTATTTTATTTTTATTATTATGTATTCTTTTATAATGATGTCGATTATGACGTGATTCTCTAGGGCTAGTCTTGGGTTTGACAGCGGTGCCTGTCATTCTCTATACAGAGTGAAGGGGAGGGACCGGTGTTGAATTTGGTTTTGGGTTCGGAGAGTCACGCCAGAATCGTTACTATAGCGCCTAATACGTCCTCAAACAGGCCCTGCCAGAATACCAGCGCTGATACAGTGAGAGAATATTTTCTCATTGTATCAGCATAAGCTGAGGCAGGGTCCTGATTGGCCATTTTAAACCTAATGTTTAATTTTTGTTCTTAGGTTAAGTTTCTTTTTTATATATTTTTTTTCCTCTGTTTCTTATACCATGGCCAATAAAGATTTTTCATTTCATTTCATATATGAGGTTTTCACCGTATCAATTGCATTTTAATAAGTTATCTGTAGTGCCGTTATGCCGCAGTTGTGCTTGGGAAAATTGATCTCTGTTATAATGAAACAAAGTATAGTGTGCTATAGTATTATTAAGTTAATGAACTACTGGGGGTCTACTCTCCTTCTACGAAACGAACTTTCGATGGCGAAGTTCAAAAGAAATTAAATTTCGTCAATTTAAGTTTATACTTAATTTGGACGATAAACTATCAAATTGAATCTTTCTTTCAGTACAATTAGAAGATCTACATCTCAACCTATATTCCGACGACAAACATTATTATATAAAATTAAAAAGGAACTAGAAACATAGTTGAAAAAATGCCAAGTTTCAATCGTAATTTCGTTTTTCGTTGAATTAGAGTAAGCCTCCTGGTCGCTAACAAAAGGACGGAAAGCCTAGTAACAGCACATAACGCAAAAACACATCAGATAGCTTTACATACCCTTCTTAGAAACATTGTCGAACATGTGTAATGGAATTATGTGCGTAATTCGACTAAATTAAAGGGATCCATTGTCAGTTAGCTCATTAATTTGTTACAACAAATGATATATATTCTACAAAACCTCACAAAGGATTAATTTACATAATAGCTAAATTTTTCACATTACGTGTAAGTAAAATTTCTTACAATAAAAAAATTAAATAAACTAACATTAGGCGGTGTATAAGCACGGTAATATTATCTATACAGTATTGTGACTCCGCCCTGTCCTTGAAAATAAATGCCTACACCGAGCGCTGGGTTAGCACGCGGTAGGGCCGCCAGCCTACAGTATTAACTAACCACTTATTTATATATTATTCCAGATATTTTGCCTGATGGAAAAACCGAAATACCTAAATATTAGAAACAAATAACGTACTAGTAGATAGGTATATAAAAAATATTCTATAAAGGTAAGACACCTTTCCAATATTTCAGGTAATTTAAAAAATGATATCTCTGGGTGTGTTATTGAAGAGTTCAAGCAACCAAAAACAGCAATTGTGCTGTTGTACGATATTAATCGTCGTTTGTTCCTTTCCATACTAAATTATGTAGGTATCTACTTAATTAAATCAAATATTTACAATACAAAACGCACGTTTAAGCACGGCTAACTGCATAAAAAACAATTCAGACCGTTCGGTCGTCGTTGCGGCGCGGGCGGCGCATTCGCGACTGGGTGCCCGCCGAGAGCCCCTCGAACTCGAGTGGCGTAGGTATGACTCGCTTTCCGACCGTTTGTATGAAGATAGAATACTGTATGATATTATTACCGTGGCATAAGGCACAGGAGAAAGGAGCAGCGCACACATCACTCATGTATATAAATGAAGGTGACTGACTGACATTGTGATCTATCAACGCAAAGCCCAAACCACTGGACGGATCGGGCTGAAATTTGGCATCCAGGTAGATGTTATGACGTAAGCATCCGCTAAGAAAGGATTTTGATCAATTCTACCCCCAAGGGGATAAAATAGGGAAAGAAACTTTGTATGAAACTTTGTCAATTTTAAACCGATCGGGCTGAGACTTTGCATGCAGGTATAAGAAGAATCATAGATGAATGTCATTGTGTATAATACAAGCCTGAGAACAAAAACTGTAGTCTACACTTCAGCTCTACACCAAAGTGAAGCGAGGGCGGTCCGCAGTATATATACATATAGTCGCATGTGACGCTCGTAGCGTTTAAACCTTCGCCGAGTTACCCTCCAACTTTAATGCTCATCAAGGAAGTGCTGCGCACGCATTTTTTAGGTGATTTTCTAATTTTAAATCTGCCGCCATTAACGATTTGCCGCCATTAACGATTATCGGATGCGGTGCGGGTGCGTCGGAGTGCTGCGCTGTATTTCTTTATTTAGGATTGTCATTTTATGTATTTAATGTGTGTATATATATATATATATATTTATATCATGTATTTATATGTATGTATGTATGCGCAATACAATTAGGATTAGTTAAGCATTGTTGTATGTATTGTTTTTGTTGCTTGTTAGCGCCTAAGACGTCCTCGCACAGGCCCTGCCAGAATACCAGCGCTGATGCAGTGTGAGAGTATTCTCCCACTGTGTCAGCATAAGCTGAGGCAGGGTCCTGATTGGCCGTCTTAGTTTTATGTTGATATTTTTTGTTTTTAGGTTAAGTTCCTCTTTTATTTATTCTTTAAATTTATAGTATTTTTTATGTAAGATGGCCAATAAAGGTTTTTTCATTTCATTTTCATTTTCATTTCATTTGCACCCCCCTCCCTGCTGCCCCCCTAGAATTAGTAAATGAAATCAAAATATAGGTCAGTAACGAATGCTTTTACATGGCTTCTGCCACCCCTTGTAATCTACCGCTCCGGTCCATACGAAACACTAGGTTTAATATGAGCTAGGCTCCCATACTCGTTCTTGTGAACATTTCTTACTCACTGGGTATTCTCGAAAGAGTCGCTGAATAGCGATACAAGCGCCTATTATGTTAAAGTTTTTATTGGAATGTTAATTGTAATCTATTTTTCTCGTAGTTATATGTTACTAGCAAACCAGTGAACCAAATGTTCACCAAAACCTGATTAAAAAAAAAATGTATTTAATTAATTGAGAACTTTGGAGATTTTGTGTGGTTTCGTTTGAAATTCGTGATTTCACGAAAACCGGAAGTGCTACGTTACTCAAATCCGGTTTGTAGTCTTATCAGACTATTCTTAACTTCATCATCATCCTATTAATGTCCCCACTGCTGGGGCACATGCCTTCCCTATAGATGGATTAGGGAGATTGGGCCATGACCCACCACGCGGGCCCAGTGCGGGTTGGTGGGTGCTAACGACTGCAGATGCAGCCGGGACCAACGGCTTAACGTGCCTTCCGAAGCACGGAGGAGCTCGAGATAGTAAATTTTTGGTCACCCATCCAATGACCGACCACTGCGAAAGTTGCTCAACTTCAACGACCGCAGCCGAACGCGCTAACCACTGGCGCCATCGAGCTCCTCTTAGCTCATTCTTAACTTATAACTTAAATATTCTCTTTATCTATCTCTTACGGTTTGGCCGCTGAAACAGCACCACAGACGGACGGACGGACTTGTCTAATAGATAAGAGATATGTTCTCGGAGGAGCTCGATGGCGCGAGTGGTTAGCGCGTTCGGCTGCGATCTTTGAAGTTAAGCAACTTTCGCAATGGTCGGTCATTGGACGGGTGACCAAAAATCTTCTACTCGAGTTCCACTGTGCTTCGGAAGGCACGTTAAGCCGTTGGTCCCGGCTACATCTGCAGTAGTTAGTACCCGCCAATTCGCACTGGGCTCGCGTGGTGGGTCATGGCCCAATCTCCCTATTCCATCCATAGGGAAGGCCTGTGCTCCAGTTATGGGGACATTAATAGGCTGATGATGATGATGATATTACGTAATATAGAGATATCAAAAGCACTTTAAAAGCTCTAAAAACTTGCATGGGAAACGGCGTGAAGTTATGTAATCATTGTTTTCTCGCCCAACTTGGTGCTAAATCTAATAACTTCACGATAAGTTAGCCAACTTTTAATAAAGGTACCTGGATTTTTTCCCAGCAAGGTAACCAAAGAACATTTATAAAGTTAATATTTTCCAGGATTACGGTGAAGTGATGAAAAAGAGAAAAACAGTGTTGCCACCTTGGATTTTTTTAAGGCGCCAAGTCAAAGGTAAATAATCGCCAGATTTCAAAAATTTGGATTTAATAAAATACACCAAAATCCGCTAAATTACAATTACATTTCTGATAACAAAAACCCCTAATTTAAATAAAAAACCAGTGAATATGTATGAGATGCTACAGAAATAACTGTGGGTAACCACATAGAACATTATGAAATTTCGGAAAGTTAGGGCATTACCCTCTTAAAAATATGTTGCTAGATTTCATGTTAAAAAACCACTAAAAAAATTTACCCGCTAGATTATGAAAATATACCACTAGAAGCCGTGAAAAAGCACCAGTTCTGGTGGAAAAACAACCAAGGTGGCAACACTGGAGAAAAAATCCAAGGTGGCTTCATTAAAATTGTTATCGCATCAGGGATTTGCCTCTACAAATTCTGGCTACACGAAAATGAGCTTTGTTGTCATAAAAAAAATCTTTAAGAGAAAAACATTTTCCTCTATTCTTTCTGTCACAAATTACTTTGCTCGGCGTTGGTAGGTACATATTCAGCAAAATCCTTATTAACAGTAACTCCTAAAACTTATCTATCTATACTTATAATAAATCTGTAGAGAGGTCAATTCTGTACATGAAATATATTTTCAAAATAACTATCAGGGGGTGATTAGTGATCGATACTGATGCCAAAAATGCAATCAGTAAAATTTTTGTCTGTCTGTCTGTCTGTGTTTATGTTCCTTATAGAAACATAAACTACTCGACGGATTTTAACGAAACTTGGTACAATTATTCTTCATACTCCTGGGCAGGTTATAGTATACTTTTCATCACGCTACAATCAATAGAAGTAGAGTAGTGAAGGGAAATGCTGGGAAAACGGGAGAAGTTACTCCTTTTTTTAAGTTTCCGTCGCGTGTGCAGCCTTAATGGTTAAAGTTACATAGAAATCATGTATGACGGAAATATTTAACATAAACTTGTCTAAAAAATATCCCGCAACAGCATATGTCTATCTTTTATGGTTGACTCACAATAACACGTGTAACACCTGATAGCTTAGCAGTTCGAAGCATTCTGATTATATTTGTTTACTCTTACGTTTATAATACTCTCATTCATCCCTAATTTAAAAAAGTTAACATTATTACCTATTCAATAAAAAAAGAATCATAGAAATCGGTATATAAACACCAAACTTATACATGAAATAAGCCATCGCGCCGTCGCACGTAAATACTGAATCATGCTATAAGGATTATTTTTGTGTAACGGTTGGAAACACCGATAATTTTAGAGGTTTTTAATGTAAGGTCGTATATAAACACAGTTTTTCCGCTTACATTGCAAACGCTGGCTGAACCCTACGAGATCGATCAAAATATTGTACTACAGTATTGTATACCTTAAAAATGTCTACAAAAAAGTCCGCCATGGTATCTGTCTATCTCTTAGGGATAACCCACAATAACCATTTTATATCCTATACTTTTTACGAGAAATAATAGATTATTTACGAAGCGATTTTCAGCAATATAACATTATTCCTTATCAAATTCAGTACCTTAAATACATTGTGCATTTAATATAGACCAATTTGGCTATTTAACGCATGTAATTTAAATGAATATTTTCGAAGATATTACAGATTTAAAATGCAGGGACATAGCGGTTCTGACGCTACCGGGCGGGGCACCTGGTGGCGCGTGCCTATTGTAATTAGGTATTAGAAGAATGTCATTGTGTATAATACAAGCCTGAGAACAAAAACTATAGTTTACACTACAGCTCTACACCGAAGCGAAGCGAGGGCGGGCCACTAGTTAGAAATAAGAAGATAGATTTAAGAAGTTCTTGTTCACTTTAATTAAATTTACATTTCAAAATAATTGTTGATATGCAAATAAAATAGTACCAGAAAGAACTTCTTTTGGCCATAAATAAATGAAAAATAAAGTTCTTAGAAGGGCAAATATTTTCTCTACAGAAAAGCTCCTGCTGAAGAGAGGTTACCTCTTCTATCGGAATAAACAGCCACAAGTGTCGAAGTAAGAGAGTGGCCGGGCCTATAGATGGCAGCACAAGAATAACTTGTTTAAATACTGGGCGACGACGGAAGTCTCGCCCACCGATAGCTGTACCAAGTTGCCTTATGGCACAAACTTACAGGGTTTTTTTATTTTATTTTTTTATAGCGAGGTAGGCAAATTACTCTACCCCAGAAAGAAATAAGGACTAGTAAATGAAGCTAATACAGCACCTCAATTGTAAAAGAAGTATTTATAATGATAATGTTAAAATAAGAAATATAACAAGAAGCAAATATGTAAAAATTCATAGGAAATAAATAAACAAGAAAAATGATTGTAAAATAGAGATAAGAAATTAAAAACTCAGAGAAACGAAAATGTAAATATTCATAATAAGAAAAAATATGTAATAGAATTATAAAGATAAGAGATAAAAAAAAACAAAAAGAAAGAAGCACAAAAAAAGTAAACAAAAAAATGGAAAACAAAACAGAATATAAAGACCTGTAACAAAACGGGGATTAATTAGAAAAAAAAATGACTCTACCCCACCTGATATTAAGTGGTGATAAAGTCCAAACGCAAATATAGCTGGTACAGCAGTTATAAACTGCTAGACCAACCATCCTCACCTTACCAGCCTGCAAAAATGCTTTTTCACGCCTCTCTTAAAGGACCCAGATTATAGGAAGGAGGGAACACGTGCGCGGGTAAAGAATTCCACTTACGAATAGTACGACAAAGAAATAAGTCATCAAAGAGAAGTGAGTTGCGAATTCAATAGCGAAGATACGAAGATAGATGATGCGGTAGAAGCTGTATCGCTTCAGCCATCCTCACCTCGCAGGCCTTAAGACAATCCTCACACGCGGAGCCCTGGAATTCTACTAGATACGATTGACGTCACGGACGTAGATACAAGAGGTCACAGTGTCAGTTGTTTTCTACTAATAGATTGCCGTTGCAACATTATGCTGAGGTGGGGCCTAGTTGACGATGGACCTTTGTTTTATGTTTTATGTGTATGTATTGTAATTATTAGTGTATGTCGTCAATAAATGTTTTTCTTTCTTTCTTTAGATACTCAACACCACCAAAAGGTAGTGTTATTTTACTATGGTGTTCTGCTTCCCCAGACGGGTGCTCCAATTCGAGCGGGAAATCCGCTGTGCCCTATCCCTCTTATACACATCTAATAAAATAAACCACAAAATCCGTTTGGTGATATTCGTTAGTTTTGGCTAATTTCACCTGTGCCTGTGTACATCTTTTATATCATACTAGCGGCCCGCCCTCGCTTCGTTTCGGTGTAGAGCTGAAGTGTAGACTACAATTTTTGTTCTCAGGCTTGCATTATACACAATGACATTCATCTATGATTCTTCTTATACCTGCATGCAAAGTCTCAGCCCGATCGGTTTAAAATTGACAAAGTTTCATACAAACTTTCATTCCCTATTTTATCCCCTTGGGGGTAGAATTGATCAAAATCCATTCTTAGCGGATGCCTACGTCATAATATCTACCTGCATGCGAAATTTCAGCTCGATCCGTCCAGTGGTTTGGGCTGTGCGTTGATAGATCACTATGTCAGTCAGTCACCTTTGAGTTTTATATATAGAGATAGTTATTTGAATACGGGTTTAAACTCTTAAGATATCTTTTAAGATACGCCATTGCCTCGTGTGAAGTGATTCCCGCCTCCGCCTAAAGATTTGCACCAAACACAATGTTGGCGTCGCTTTGCACCTGGCGGCCAGCGGCGGCGTCTTGTCTCCTGTCGTCGTCTAAAAGCCGTTCTTGATGATTATCACAATGAACACCACCGTAAATAAAAGCAAAATATAAAACAACTAGCGTCCCGTCCCGGCTTCACACGGTTGTATTAAATACTATGGAATTATAATGAATGAGCATCCAAAAAATTGATCATGAATAATGTTTTACAGATTAATAGAATAGCCGGACTAAGTTGCTTATGTCTGTCTGTTGAGAATTTTCAAAAATCCTATCTAAGTGTTTCTAAAATTATTTATGAACAGTATAAAAGACTGTATAAATCTCATTTATGTAGGTCCAGCGGGTTTGGCTTTGCGTTATGAGTTGACCAGCAAATCAATCATCAATATATCCATTTCCCTCTTTACATAACAGAAAAAGTTTATAGAAGAAATAATGACTCGTCCCAGCTACGCACCAGAGTATTGTATTAAGATGACAAGAATCAGCATCCGGAAATAATAGGTATATACGTAGGTACGATCTGGTAAAATGGTTTCGAAATGGGTGAAGTGGTTGAAAAATAGAATTTTACCCCTGGAGATCCCGTGTCCGTGAAATTAGCATTACAAAAGTTGTACCTACTTATTCTTCTACAATTTCAAACATTGAAGATTTCGTGTTTAAAATCAGTTAAGTGGTTTAAGAAAGAGTCACCCGTAGTCTCTGGGAAAAATGTTGTTTTATTGTATTTCTTTACAATAAAACTTTCTATGAGGAGCTCGATGGCGCAGGTGGTTAGCGCGTTCGGCTGCGATCGTTGTAGTTAAGCAACTTTCGCAGTGGTCGGACATTGGATGGGTGACCACAAATTTCTATCTCGAGTTCCTCCGTGCTTCGGAAGGCACGTTAAGCCGTTGGTCCCGGTTGCATCTGCAGTTAGTACCCGCCAATCCGCACTGGGCCCGCGTGGTGGGTCATGGCCCAATCTCCCTATTCCATCCATAGGGAAGGCCTGTACCCCAGCAGTGAGGACATTAAGAGGCCTCGGAGAGGAAGATTATGGGCCAAGATGAATCATCTAGTGTATTCTTTTCTCTCTTTATATACTCGTAATAGTATAGAGTATAGAACATGTATAGAAGTATAGATATAGAAGAAGACATAGATGTATATTCGGTAAACTTAAGACTGCTCCAACATTATGCCCAGTTATCATTTACATGTCAAATTATGAAGTTTAAGCTTTAATCAAATCAAATCTGCCGAAAACAGGTCGAATATCTGAAATCTACTTGGTCAGAGCCCCTGACTCGGGGGGCATGGCCGCCCTGATTTTTCAGCTTAGCAAAAAGTTTCTAAGTAAATAGGTCGAGTATATTAAATCTATTTGGCCAAGGGCATGGCCATCCTGATTTTTCTGTTTATCAAAGAGATTTTCTTTAGACATATAGGTAGAATATCTTTTAATCCCGGAATTCCCAAGGGAACGGGAATTTTGCGGGTAAAACCGCGGGGCGCAGCTAGTAAAAACATTAGAGCAAATTTGCTAAATATATTTTTTCAGATAATTTGCTGTCCTTATACATCGTCGTAGAGTTTAAATTTTAAGATTGAGATTGGTAAGATTTTACGAACAAGCGTTTTTTGCAAATTTCGCGTTTAAGAGGCTGAATTAAAAAAAAACCCAATTTATTATTACCTGTATAGGCAATAATAGGAACCTAATATCCAATTACATCATTTTAAGTCCAGCCGTTTCGGCTGTACGTTGTTGAGTCAGCCAGTCTGTCAGTGTATCCTTTCCTTTCATAAATAGTATAGAATAAATGCTTTAACAATTAAAGTAACGGGTGAATCTTTATAAAACCAAGATATAAGTAATAGTATTTGTAAATATAATTATTCTCTGAATTAGCAGCCAAGTTAAAAGTGATACTAAACCTAGTTTCTTTACTTATGCGTTTATTTCTTTCAGTATTCATGTTTCATGTCATTGGAACATTTATTATAGATATTAACGGGATTGTTACCATGAACCTTGTTTTTTATGAGTCTCCGATATTTCGGCACTGTTGCAAACGCCATGATCACGGAGTAACTGAAGTAATTGTGGGTAGATGTTATTGGCAGACATATCGGTCTACCCTCTGACGTCGTCTTTTACTGCGCTCGATACCCCTACCACTGGTCACATTCTCACTATTCACTCGCGTTTGTTCCCGGCACACAATACTCACAGTATCAGATCGCGGAACGACACTTTTTTGATTTTTGCGGTTTTTACACATACGAACCACTGGATTCCACACACTAGAAAATTTAAACCCATCCTCACGATTGAAATTCTTGTGTTTGGTTATTTCAATCGCTTCCCTGACCAATCTTGCTATTTAGTGGCGTTCTGTCGAGATAATTTGTGGATTATGGAGCTCAATCCAGTGATTAGGACCCGAATCAATTAAATGTTCCGCGATGGCTGATTTTTGCGTATCATTATTTCTGACTGCTTTTATGTGTTCTTTCATTCGGCACGCTATTATCCGCTTCGTTTGGCCAATATAAGAACTATAGCTGCAGTCGATCTTGTATACACCAGGTTTCTCCAAGGGGAAGTTATCTTTGGGAGACCGTAGAATCTGTAATACTTTTTGTAAAGGAGTGAAGACAGTATTCAGTGAGTACTTATTAAGTATGTTCGAGATCTTGTCACTCCTTTGATATATGGCAAAAAGTTCAGTTACTCCGTGACCATGGCGCTTGCAACAGTGCCGAAATATCGGAGACTCATAAAAAACAAGGTACATGGTAACAATCCCGTTAATATCTATAATGTTAGTTTATGTATTTTTATGAAACATTTATGTCTATTACATTTACAAACTACTACAATATTTCAATTTTTTTGATCTGGAAGTAACAAGAAAGGTCATCAATTAACTGAAATAAAAGAGGAACTGCCTCAAAAATCTATCGCAGCAATTCCTTGTGGACATAAAAAGCAGTGGGGCAGAGTAATTGCAAAAAAGCACAATCGCACAATGATATTTCACCTGTCAGTCGTCAGCAACACGGGGGCGCGTTCTGCAGCGTATAATTTTAATTGTATTTCATTGTACGAGTTAATAGACTCCGCAGTTACATTCGCTTTGTTTACATTTGCTTCTGTTAAAAATAATTCAAGATTTACTACACAGTAAACAATATGTATAATAGTGGCCACACACCATCCTGCCACTTGATCAAGTGGCTTACCAAATAAGATTTGATCATTATCAAGCCAAACTGACCGTGTGTGAGGAGGCATTTTGTAAGGACATTTCACTTGACGGAAGAATTTTTGTTTGATATAGTATGACCAAATAAGATTTGATCATTATCAAGCCAAACTGACCGTGTGTGAGGAGGCATTTTGTAAGGACATTTCACTTGACGGAAGATTTTTTGTTTGATCTAGCCTATTTGATCAAGCAGCGTGATGGTGAGTGCCCACCATAAGTATAATGTGAAATATTCATAAGGCAGTATTTGAAGTGAAAACTTCTTTACCGGCGTTGTACACTTTTTTGTAATGGGTAAAAACTGTTAAACTCGCGTCAGGACACGTGGCCTGAAAGCGTCAGTCCTGACGTAAAGAAAAGAAATTCGTAAGACGAAAACAATAAAATTGGAAAGGTTGTTGACTTTCAATCATCATCATCATCATCAACAGCCTATCTTAGTCCACTGCTGGACATAGGCCTCTCCAAATGCACGCCACTCAGATCGATCTTGGGCTACTCGCATCCAGCTCCTGCCAGCCGCCTTGCGTCGTCACTCCATCGTGCCTGAGGACGTCCTACTACTGACTTTCAAAATATTGGACGAAACATAGAAATATTTTATTTTGTCGTATTATAATAATAAGTCACTAATACGTCGTCTATAGGACGTTCAGGTTTGCAGATTTTTTAAATTGCATAAATTAAAATGCATATTTTTACAATAGATGTCGCTAGGTGCGCTAAAATGTGATTCATGTAAATTGATTTTTCTGAGAGATAAACTTTTTAATGTAATATACATTGTCATGTTTGTTTACGATAGCGCAATAAATAAATAATGTATTCTACCACACACATGATAGTACTTTTATACTGATAATTAAAGTAATTCGTGCAAAATTATTCCCTAACCATTCCAAAATATCAAAAATGTACACCGCTAATATTCAAGTTTTCACTCAACGGCACTCCCGGAGTGCAACCCGTCGTTTTTTTTTTTATATTTTGGTCACCTGATGTTAAGTGATCACCATGGACATCAATAATACGACTGACACGGCCATGCCGCTGCCTTTCGTTTTCCTTTGGAACACTGTTTCTTCTCTTAAAGAGGAACATGTTATAGTAGGGAGCGAAATTTAAGTAGATACTTTTCCACATTATTTAGGAGCTTGATACATATGGTGAGACCTATTTAACAGTGCGGGTATGCTCGCGGGTCTGCGGTGATTTTTTTTTGTTGAAGTTCTCCCGTTTTAGGGAAGGCAAAGGGAACAATGCCCATACAGCCTGGTTTTAAATAAAATTAATCTTCTTTTTGTTTTTACATTAGAATGTCGGTGTGACGCATTCTAATGTTTCTTGGAGTGTTTGGCACGAAATGTATTGAGTTGGCTTTTTCGATAAGCTTCTGTGAGGTAGTCAACACTACAATAAAATTCTCACGTCCACTTGACCGGAATAGCGTGTATTTTAACGATTCCACTAATTCTTCAGTTACGCAGATGGTTGTTACACAAAACCACACCAATTTTATTTCACAATATCCACTATGAACGAATTTAAGAATAATTAAAATAAGACGCCAAGCGCACTCGATGAAATCCCGCCAAAAACCGGGTCTGCGGTGAGCCGCGCTAGTGTTACCAACCCTTACCAAAATTTTCCCCTAAGTATTTTTTAAATTCCCCTAACATCCCCTTAATATACATTTTTTTAAGTACCTACTTATTACCCAAATTCTTTCGTTGCTCATAAATTAAAACGTTACATATTTAGTTACAGTAAATTATTTTATAAAATAAATACAGTTTCCGAAAGGACAATCAAACGAAAATGAGCTGACAGGCTGTTTAATCTTATTTAGCTATTTTTTAACTTTAGTCCATACAGCCTTAGGAAACAACCCGCCACACAGTCAGTTCAGTCGTTTCATATCGTTGTGCGTTCCATTCTACGCACTAAACTGAACGAAAACACGCTTTGTTTTTCGATTTAATTGCAAGTTTTGAAAAAAGCCCCTAAAAGAACCCCCAAAAAATCCAGCCCCTAAAAAAGTCCGTTTTAACACAGATTTAGGGGCTAGAAAGCCCCTAAATCTGGTGGCAAAACCCCTAAGTTGGGAACGGTGAGCCGCGCGCCTTGTCCCGACCAGCTGGCTTGTGACAGACTCGTTTGAATTTCATCCGCTCCATCGGATTTGGTCGTACGCCAACTATTCAGTAGACACGATACCTATGCTCATTTCACATTAGCCTTTTTATACTGAAATGCAGATACGGACGTCATTCGATATAGATCATTTTACGGTATGAACTATGATTATTTTTAGAGTGTGGCTGGTATGTTTTGAGCATAAAGTTTATGTTAAGCGAGGTTCAAGGTAAGCGAAAAGCATCTGAAGTCATTAATTCAATTTATTTGCATTAAATAGGGTACAAATAATGGTGTAACATTTCATCTAAATTGTATCTTAACCTATTTAAAAGATATCATGCATTTTTTTCTATTCAATTACCTACATATATAAATATCAATAATTCTTATTATAAGATTATTGTTATTCGATGTTGTCAAGGGATGATGACTAATTTTTTTTTCTTCGTTTATCAGGTAGATTATCAGTAAGTATTGGACACGTATTTTTTCTTTTTTCACATAATATAAACATTGCAGAGATATATTGATTTGAAAAGTCGCATGACGTCACGTTTGAGTACACTTATAAGTGAAAATTCACTCAAAAGTGACGTCACGAGCCCCTACTCCCAAACTTTGACGCGCTATAACTTTGTCATATTTTGGTTGATTGCCCAAAGAAAAAATACGTGTCCATTATTTTTTGATCATCTAACTGACGGATTAAATAGAATTTCGTTTACTGTACCCCGTCATCGCCCCTACTATGTGAATGTCAAAATAAGAATGATTTTGTAAAGAATAAAAATTAAATGTTCTATTTAAACCCAGTAAGTAAAAAAGTTAACTTATATCTAGAATTATTAGAGGAATCAGTTCTTCGTCTAACAATTAGGTATTTTAAATCAAAAGTCACGCGAAACAGTCCATAACTAACCTACTTAACGTCGGGTCAAAGTTTACTAGCGTTTTATTAGGAACTAGCTACTGCTTTATTTGACACTAGCCGTGCCCCGCGGTTTCACCCGCGTTTTTCTCGTTTCCGTGGAAATACCGATATAAAATATATAGGTACCAACTCTTAACATCTTACACGCGTGATAACTTTTAAATGAAATATCCGATTGAGATGAAACAAAAAGTATTTTACTTCTACATAAATACTCTTTATAACATAATGCTTAATTTCGATAAAGATTAATATTACGATACATATTTAACGTAGTTTTTTTTTCTTCAGACAATTTAATAATTATTTTGAACACAAAATCGGTTATTGTGATTAAACCATGATAGCTAGATATATGTTCTCGCGGAATTTTTTGTAGGTCTTAATGGGATCTACAAACCCGTAATACATCATTTTGTTCTATTGTCAATAGTTTTTGCAGCGCACGCAAAAATCGGTTTTCGATTTTACACCTTGTGTTACAAAATAGCAATTTTATTACGGATATACCCTAATTATGAAAAAAAAAATGTAGCCTTCCTCGATAAATGGACTACCCAACACTGAAAGAATCATTCAAATCGGACCATAAGTTCCAGAGATTAGCGCGTTCAAACAAAGAAAACAAACAAACAAACTCTGCAGCTTTATGTCAATTATTATATATTATACTGGCGGCCCGCCCTCGCTTCGCTTCGGTGTAGATTTGACAGTCCATTCGAATAGTTTATTGTTGAAAGCGCCTCAGGTGGCACTTTGAAGCGATTAGCAATTCGGATGTCGAATGCCACGAATCGACAGTTAAACTAATGCAGTTTCTTGACATGGGGAATATGCTCAGGGCACCAATAATGGTTTGATGTCTCAAGGCGGTCTTCGTATACTGAAAATGTAATGGTTATATTGGACGTTTTATTTAAGTACTTGTGTTATCATTTTATCATGAATATAATATCATAATATCATCATGAATCACCTCTGAAGTCATTTTTCAATTTGACGACTCTGTAAATAATAAAACAGGGAGAAAAAACAGCTCTTGCTGAGTTTCTTGCCGGTTCTTCTCAGTACAAGGTCTCCCGCCGTAGATTTACGAACCGATGGCGTAGCTTCTAGACATTCATATGTGCTTGTAACAGCCTAAACTGAATAAATGATTTTGATTATGATTATGATTATTAATAATTATTTATTTTTACGAAGACAATACATTAAAATAACACAAACTTAAAAACTATATAGCTTTACCTACTTACCTACATAAATAAATAATTTACAAAATAAAATACATATCACCCCCAGCGCCGCCGTCAGGAATGGTGCCCAATGGGCTGGCAGTATTGCTACGTTGGATGGCAAGGCATCAGCCTTGACCAAGATAGCTGCCAGCCTTTTGATCACCAGTATTATATTAAGAATTTTAATCATGAAACTGGTAGATTTATAAAACTGAAGATATTTTGAAATGGAAAATGGGTTTGTTCAAGATTCGTTTTTATTTTTATCATTATCATAATCATCGTCGACCCATGCTCGTCCACTGCTGAACATAGGTCTCCCCTAATGCACGCCACTGCTCCCGATTTTCTGCCACTCTTATCCAGCCTACTCCAGCCAGCCTACGAATGTCATCATCCCATCTTGTCTCAGGGCGTCCCACACTACGTTTACCGAGTCGTGGTCGCCACTCAAGAACTTTACGGCTCCAACGTCAGTTCTGCGGCAAATGTGACCAGCCCACTGCCACTTCAGTTTGCTAATTTGGTTAATTTAATTTAATTTTCTGATTTCATTTTTATAATAGTTTAAAATTCCTCTTCTTTGACTAATCAAAACATTACAAATTATCTAGATTTTGAAATGTTATTTTCTTCTGTTGCAAGTTTTATCAAATTCCCGCCATAACCGTTATTTGCCGTCATAAGACACGCTGTTACTACTATTTTCCATTGAGGTCCGCCCAGCGTCCAGTTGGTCGCTTTATCACTCCTTTAGTATCACCGCACACGGGCCACACGCCACAGCCACAAACGCCGCCAAGAGAAGCTAGAAGCGGCTACTTAGTGACTGAAGAGCGCGAGACAGCGGCCGACTAACGTAAGGGAGAGAGGGGTGGGGAATCGCGCGAGTGACGTGTGGCGGCGTTTTGTATCGGCGCATTGAGTGGCCTGTGCGGGCCACAAGAAGCGAGCAACGACGATTTGTAGCGTGTGGCGGCCACCGGCGTATCGTGTGTAGCGAGTCCATATAAAATGTATGAAAACTACAAGAAATATGCCGGTGGCGGCGTTTTGTGGTTGTGGTCGGTGGCCCGTGTGCGGCGACACTTAAGAAACCATCTATATCTTGTCGTCGCTCCGGGCGTTCTTAGAAATTGTCGCTGGGTCCGTTTCGATGTCAAGACACGCCTCCGGGGCATCTGTCTCTTGAAATAGTACCACCGGGAACACTGGATAGTATCACATTTTTATTAACAGTTATGTTTTAATTGTAATGTTGATGTGGTAACAAGGATACCTATACATTTAGTAAAAATTGCAACTATCTACCTTTTACGGCTCGCGATCAGAATTTCTGACAGACGGATGGAAGTATAAATCGATACACGTATGGAATATATACAATAGCCTAGAAGCAAAATAGAAATCATCTTAGATTTCACTGACAGTAAAACAGCATAATAATATGATGAACAACGCCTCAAAACATCAAATCAAAATAATATTTCACTTTTCATAACCATTTAAAGTGGTAGCATTTTTGAAGTTATACTTCTTTAGGCGCGTTATGAAAAAATGATGAGAGTGAAATTTTAAGATGCGCGCGCATCACTGTAACACAAAAAATTAACAGCATGAAGTTGGTCGCTTTAGCGTGTGTTTACCGCACATTAAGAAAATCTACCAACAAATTAGAAATAGAATCTCTATTTGGTGGGTGCTAACGACTGCATTGTGAAGGCCTATCAAAAGTATTAATTAATCTGGAACAACGGAACCAAAGCGTGATTCAGGAGATTACAGCGCCATCTCTTGACCATTGGTGTAGTAGAACCAAAAACCACATCTTTATTTTTTGTAATAAAGTAACAGTTATAGGTATTCATATTTATAATATCAAAACTATTTATTAATCTGGAACAACGGAACCAAAGCGCGATTCAGGAGACTACAGCGCCATCTCTTGACCATTGGTGTAGTAGAACCAAAAACCACATCTTTATTTTTTGTAATAAAGTAACAGTTATAGGTATTCAAATTTATAATATTTATCCACATGTTTCTAGTTTGTATATTCGGAATACGTGTTTGAGTTTCATACAAGTGCAAATCACATATGTTCTAATAAATTATATTCAGTAGCGATTTTAATTGAATATTTTGATTATTTATTTATTTTTTCAAATTAAAACTGAACTTTATTGACTGTGTCCTTTTCCAGACTTTTTATTAATTTATTGTTATTAATTATTTGCATGCAATTAAAAACTAATTTTAAACGATGCCAAAGAAGGATAACTTCTCACGCGCCTACATAAGTACACGCACCCATTTTTTTAAGACGACATGAATAATGTTGTGCATTTATTTACAATCGTACATAGCCTTGCTTTATCCTAACCAAACCAAAGAAAAGTTACTCAAGAAATAATTTCGCTAGCAGATGTACAAGGGACGGCTAACAGTTATTCAGTCGCAGAAACCAACAAATGGACAAGCTTAAATATTTGACAATCGGTCTTTGCTCCCGAATCCGTATTCCCGGGCATTCCCGGACGGAGGAACGGCCACTCAAATGCCGTCCATTGTTCAGGAGTTATTGCCTGTGTCCTCTGTCTTCTGTCCTACAGGCAACACACACGTCCCGGGATATCTAAGCGAGAGCTCTTTTAAGAAAATAGTACAAACTAGCAAACCAGTGGACCAAATGTTCACCAAAAAAAAATGTATTTAATTAATTGAGAACTTCGGAGATTTTGTGTGGTTTCGTTTGAAATAGAAATCACGTGATTTCTCGAAAACCGGAAGTGCTAAGTTACTCACATCCGGTTTGTAGTCTTATCAGACTATTCTTAACTTATAACTTAAACATTCTCTATATCTATCTCTTACGGTTTGGCCGCTGAAACAGCACCACGGACGGACGGACGGACTTGTCTATTAGATAAGAGATATTCGGCAAATGCAGTCAAATTACTTTATTAAGGTTGGTTTACTATTGAAAAAAGGCCCAACAAACAACTACCTATATTCTAAGGAATATTGAAAAATGAGAAATTTAAATATCGCAAAAAATCAAAACACTACACACATTGGTTTAGTGGTATTGAAGCGGAGAGCTAGTGGAATGGATTAGTGTTGCCGATCGATAGTCGACTATCGAGGATTAATCGATAGTCTATCGATAGCCGACCAATCGTATGACAATCGATCGGCTTATCGATAGTATCGATACTATCGATAGCACAGAACAAGCCAATACTATCGGATGAGTGAAATACTATCGATAGTATCGATACTGTCGATTTTATTTGCAACTATACTATCGATAGTTTAACAATTTGCAATAGTATTGTTTACAATTTTCAGGTATTATAGTCAATCACAATCAACTATTAGAATTAGCCTCTAATAGTCCTCAACTACAATACTGTTAAAACATACCTAATACTATTGCAAATTGGTAGACTATCGATAGTCTAAAACAATCGCTAGTATCGATACTATCGATACTATCGATAGTATTGTTGCAGATAAAATCAACGGTATCGAAAGCATCGATACTATCAATAGTTTGTTATCGATAGTATCGATAGTATCGATACTATTGCACTCATTCGATAGTATTGCCTTGTTCTGTGCTATCGATAGTTTCGATACTATCGATTGTATCGATTCTATCGATAGGCCTATCGATAGGGTACATGATTTTCGATGTAAACTATCGATAGTTTTCATATCGATAGTTCGGCAACACTAGAATGGAATATGATGGCTAGGATTTGAACGCAATGGGTTTATTAACACGATTTTATAGTAAAACACAAAATAATATTATATCTGATGACAAGCAAAGACTATGACACACAATAACAATTTTGAAAGCAAAAATCATAAAAATATGAATACTTTAAAAACACTTCGAAAAACCATAATAACTAAATCTATAAAAGAGGTCGGCAACATGTATGGTTATTTTCAAATTAACTGGCATTATTCTTGAAGATTTAAATACATTGCAGGTGAAAATGTTGTTTTAAATTTGATTTTTGGTGTGCCTGAAAACTAAGAAATAAATAAAATAAAACTAGTTTTTACGGGTTAATGCACGAAACTTTATTTATTTATTGACGTTTCGCAGCCTTTTCAGGTCTGCATCGTCAGAATAATGATTTTTTATTTAAAATTGTCGAGCTACTTTCGAAAGACTTATATTGAGCGTTCGTTTATTTCATTGGAAGATTTTTAAAATTTTATTGTCTATGTATGAATTTATTATTTAATTTACTTAATAAAGTATTTTATTTAAAATTCTTGTTTGTAATTTTGAGTTTATTTATTTGAAAGGTAGCTCGACAATTTTAAATAAAAAATCATTATTCTGACGATGCAGACCTGAAAAGGCTGCGAAACGTCAATAAATAAATAAAGTTTCGTGCATTAACCCGTAAAAACTAGTTTTATTTAATGAGTGATGTGCGTGAAAACCTAAGAAACAAATAAATAAATAAAACTTAATTTATATAGACATGAAAACAAGTCTGTTGAAACTAAGAATGTAACAATCATAACGTATATTATTTCATTATACTTTCAAGTAGGCATAAATTAACAATGTAATTTATGCTTCCATGTACGAAACTGGTAAAGTAGCGTGCTTAATTGTGAAATTAATCATTTCATACTAAGAATAATTTGTCGAATTTAGGAAACAAAATTTATAGTTATATTTTTTTATTATTTTTAAAGCAAGTAACTGCTTGATTTTTAAATCTAAAGAAAATATAACTAGAAGAAATTCCGCAGCTTGGGTAGCATAATTGGTCAGTGCATTCGCCCGGATTGCGAAGGGTGCGGGTTCGAGTCCCGTCTGCTGCCTGGTCCGCGTGGATATTTTTCTAACAAAATTTATCTTAAACTATTGTAATATAATGAAAATAGGACTTGGAGATGTACTAAATGTGTTATGCACAGAGCAAAAGTCTCTATGCTGACATAGTGATTTTGCTAACTTCTGTAGAATAGTTATTTGTTATTTTCGAGTTTTATTTTTGAAGTTATACTTCTTTAGGCGCGTTATGAAAAAATGATGAGAGTGAAATTTTAAGATGCGCGCGCATCACTGTAACACAAAAATTTTAGCGACCAACTTCATGCTGTTACTTTTGTGTTTACCGCACATTAAGAAAATCTACCAACAAAACAGCGCCATCTCTTGACCATTGGTGTAGTAGAACCAAAAACCACATCTTTATTTTTTGTAATAAAGTAACAGTTATAGGTATTCATATTGATAATATCAAAAGTATTTATTAAAATCTGGAACAACGGAACCAAAGCGCGATTCAGGAGACTACAGCGCCATCTCTTGACCATTGGTGTAGTAGAACCAAAAACCACATCTTTATTTTTTGTAATAAAGTAACAGTTATAGGTATTCATATTATAATATTTATCCACATGTTTCTAGTTTGTATATTCGGAATACGTGTTTGAGTTTCATACAAGTGCAAATCACATATGTTCTAATAAATTATATTCAGTAGCGATTTTAATTGAATATTTTGATTATTTATTTATTTTTTCAAATTAAAACTGAACTTTATTGACTGTGTCCTTTTCCAGACTTTTTATTAATTTATTGTAATTAATTATTTGCATGCAATTAAAAACTAATTTTAAACGATGCCAAAGAAGGATAACTTCTCACGCGCCTACATAAGTACACGCACCCATTTTTTTATTATTAATTATTTAATCAAGTACTATTACAATTATAATTTGAATACATATAGTTCTAACAAAAACCAGAAATTTATATTCGTGCACTACAATCATCATTGAATATAATGAGAAATTGTTCCAAACTAGTAATTATTATTCTATTATTCTTAAATAAAACTAGTTTTTACGGGTTAATGCACGAAACTTTATTTATTTATTGACGTTTCGCAGCCTTTTCAGGTCTGCATCGTCAGAATAATGATTTTTTTTATATAAAATTGTCGAGCTACCTTCGAAAGACTTATATTGAGCGTTCGGTTATTTCATTGGAAGATTATTAAAATTTTATTGTCTATGTATGAATTTATTATTTAATTTACTTAATAAAGTATTTTATTTAAAATTCTTGTTTGTAATTTTGAATTTATTTATATGACCCTAACTACCGTAAACTACCACCGGTTCCAAAATTGGGAGACCTTCCTGAGAAGAACCGGCGAAACAAACTCAAGAGAGGCTTTCTATCTCCTTCTTATGTAAAATTATGCAAACAAAAAGAACTAATAGTATCTGATGGTCTTGCAGTGTGTGCTCGGGGTTGGGATTTTATCTCCTGTATAATAGGTTCCCAAGCTGGTGGTATATACCAACCATCTTCCCTATTGAAATTTGGATATTTTTTAATCTCAATAGCCTCGCGCATCATTCGAGGAACGAACCGCCGCTCAGCTATTATTCTTATTAAAGTAAGTAGGTATGAGGAGCTCGATGGCGCAAGTGGTAAGCGCGTTCGACTGCGATCGTTGAAGTTAAGCAACTTTCGCAGTGGTCGGTCATTGGATGGGTGACCAAAAATTTACCATCTCGAGCTCCTTCATGCTTTGGAAGGCACGTTAAGCCGTTGGTCCCGGCTGCATCTGCCGTCGTTAGTACCCACCAATCCGCACTGGGCCCGCGTGGTGGGTCATGGCCCAATCTCCCTATTCCATCCATAGGGAAGGCTTGTGCCCCAGCAGTGGGGACATTAATAGGCTGATGATGATGATGAAGGGTATGTTATGTTGGAAAACAGTCAACGAGCGACATCAAGCGAAAATAGGCAACATTTAAGCCTTAAATTAACTAAAAATACCATTATTGAAATATTAACATTCTTGTGAATGTTTCAAAATTCATAAAATTCAAAATTTCATTACAAATGCTAATATAATAAAAATTATGACTATATAAAAAAAATGGGTGCGTGTACTTATGTAGGCGCGTGAGAAGTTATCCTTCTTTCGCATCGTTTAAAATTAGTTTTTAATTGCATGCAAATAATTAATAACAATAAATTAATAACAATAAATTAATAAAAAGTCTGGAAAAGGACACAGTCAATAAAGTTCAGTTTTAATTTGAAAAAATAAATAAATAATCAAAATATTCAATTAAAATCGCTACTGAATATAATTTATTAGAACATATGTGATTTGCACTTGTATGAAACTCAAACACGTATTCCGAATATACAAACTAGAAACATGTGGATAAATATTATAAATTTGAATACCTATAACTGTTACTTTATTACAAAAAATAAAGATGTGGTTTTTGGTTCTACTACACCAATGGTCAAGAGATGGCGCTGTAGTCTCCTGAATCGCGCTTTGGTTCCGTTGTTCCAGATTAATAAATACTTTTTGTTAATTTATTACAAAATATAAAGATGTGGTTTTTGGTTCTACTACACCAATGGTCAAGAGATGGCGCTGTAACCTCCTGAATCGCGCTTTGGTTCCGTTGTTCCAGATTAATAAATACTTTTAATAGGCCTTCACAATGCAGTCGTTAGCACCCACTAAATAGAGATTCTATTTCTATTTTGTTGGTAGATTTTCTTAATGTGCGGTAAACACAGAAGTAACAGCACGAAGTTGGTCGCTAAAGCGGACCAAATTCATGCTGTTAAAATTTTGTGTTACAGTGATGCGCGCGCATCTTAAAATTTCACTCTCATCATTTTTTCATAACGCGCCTAAAGAAGTATAACTTCAAAAACTGGTTTAACAAACTGGTTCTGCTGCCTAGTCCGCGTGGATTTTTTTCTAGTTACATTTTCTTTGGTTTAACAAAGTTTAGGAATGCCGTGTCCTGCTGTTTAGGCAAAAAAAAATGAACGATTAAAGTTTAATACAACGGTTAATAGTATCCAATGAAGCAAGAGCAGACTCATCTCCGCTGGCAGCACCCGTTCACGAGCATGACGCATGAACCAGCCATCGCTTCGCTCAACCATTTTTTAGGGAACGCAACGACCCGCCTCACACGACACCACCGAATAGATTTTTAAGAGAGCATGACTACTCATAACCACACATGGATACTACGTTACAAAGATAGAAAAAAATATATATAAGTACCAGAGTACATTATTATAACAAACTATAAACATAACGGCAGAACACATGCATGTGATTGCCCAAACACTGTTGTCGATTCTGGCACTACTCTCCCAACCCAAAACCAAATCCAACATCAGTCCCCCCCTTTCAGTCTGTACAAAGAATGACAAGGATACACCGCTGCAAAACCAAGTTCAGGTCTAGATAACCATACCAGAATCCACACCGCCATTAAATCTTTATCAGATAAATAATAAATGTTCACTTATATTTTGATTGCTGTGTCATACAGTATAAATACAAGTCGTGTAATGTAAAATACAATCTAAATTTAATAATAATTATCATAACAATAATAAAGTAGTATAGAGCAGACTCATCTCCGCTGGCAGCACCCGTTCACGAGCATGACGCATGAACCAGCCATCGCTTCGCTCAACCATATTGTAGGGAACGCAACGACCCGCCTCACACGACACCGCCGAAGAGATTTTTAAGTGAGCATGACTACCCATAACCACTCAAACCAAACTGCAAAATAGTTACTTAGAGTTAAGGTAATTTATCTGTACGACACAGCAAACAAATACAAAACAATTTTACAGTTACAGCCATTTCATTTTAATAAGCATCGTTGATCTCTTACTTGATAGACCTAATAATATAATACAATATATATTAATTGACATAAAGCTGCAGAGTTTGTTTGTTTGTTTTCTTTGTTTGAACGCGCTAATCTCTGGAACTTATGGTCCGATTTGAATGATTCTTTCAGTGTTGGGTAGTCCATTTATCGAGGAAGGCTATATTTTTTTTCAAAATTAGGGATCCGTAATAAAATTGCTATTTTGTAACACAAGGTGTAAAATCGAAAACCTATTTTTGGGTGCGCTGCAAAAACTATTGACAATAGAACAAAATGATGTATTACGGGTTTGTAGATCTCATCAAGACCTACAAAAAAGTCCGCGAGAACATATATCTAGCTATCATGGTTTAATCACAATAACCGATTTTGTGTTCAAAATAATTATTAAATCGTCCGAAGAAAAAAAAGCATTATGTTATCAAGAGTATTAAAATAAATAATTTATTATATCATAGAGAGTCTTAATGTTGTCTTTTTACTTTATACTTTTCATTATCGATTCTATCGTGAATATCTCCCATTAAGGGTTCGGTGTCGGAATTGGAAATAGTCGTTTCAATGGAGCCGTAGGTTGCGGGTTTAGTTTCCACGGGCGGGAGATCGGGCTCTTCGCAATTCAATTCTTCAAGAGTATTTATGTAGAAGTAAAATACTTTTTGTTTCATCTCAATCGGATATTTCGTTTAAAAGTTATCACGTGTGTAAGATGTTAAGAGTTGGTACCTATATATTTTATCTCGGTATTTCCACGGAAACGAGAAAAACGCGGGTGAAACCGCGCGGCACGGCTAGTAAATGACATAAAGCTAGACACGGGTACCGCTGTAATTTCTGGTGGATGTTTAATTAATTTGAATGCCGTCCACACTGAGACACCTGACAAGCTGACAAAGCACTAGCTACAGTCATTAGGCGCTGAAGTTGTGGCACTCGAAGCTTCTCCAAACTTGCAACCGACGTGAACTTAGCCACAATTCACAATTAATACCTGTGAAGTTAGTTGCGCAATAACTGCCATTAAGCTACTTGCTAATTAAAATTCTCCAGAATGTTAACGACTTTTATTTCAAATGTAGTTAGAATAAAGTTTTGGGAAATGTCATGGTGTTTTATGAATCCTTTAAATTGAATATTATGTTACAGTTTATTTAAGGTCTAGAGACTTAAAGAAATTTCATAAACATAAGATTTTTTCTATTCGTGAAAATTCTACCAGCTCCAGCTATAGATTAAAACAAAAAAGGTAGATACGGTACGCTCATACTTGCATCAAACAAAAACTGATCCCACGGCAGCGCGAACGGGACGGCGAGATCCGCGTCACTGCATTACCGACCCGAACGAAACAGCACGTTAAGTTTCAACGGCAGCGCGAACGAGATGGCGAGCTCCGCGTCGCTGCATTACCGACCAATCACGCGACCAGTACTCGACGTCGCTACCGAATAAGATTCAAAACAAACAGCAATTTTTATGAAAAAATATATTTTATAGTACTTACGAATGAAAAGTGATGCCGTGGGTTTTATTTTTAGTTCTGGAGCAATTTCAGCACTTTTTAAAAACACACTTAGGCATTGCTTTATCATACAAACACAAAATATTAGTAATATTTCTTTTTGGCGTTCACATGTACGTCGTTTGCATGTCAAGTTGTGACTAAAGCGATTAGGGTTGTGGACCACAATTCATGCGGATCACTTTTGTGAGGCTAGTGCCGTATCTACCCTTTTTGTTTTAATCTAAGGCTCCAGTTTGGTGTCAGACTGAAATCAAACTGGCATACTTCGCTTTCACGTGACGCGCCACATTTTTCAGAAGGGCTACTAATTTTATCTTGGTAGTCCACTCGCATTTTGTATTCCTTTATCAGTCATTTTTATCCATTCATTCCAAGATTCAGTTCTGATAATCAAAAAAAATGGTGAAAATCCGGTCAAGTGCAGTCCCGTGCCCGTAAAATTATACGTCATCATCATCATCAGCCTATTAATGTCCCCACTGCTGGGGCACAGGCCTTTCCTACGGATGGAATAGGTAGATTGGGCCGTGACCCACCACGCGGGCCCAGTGCGGATTGGCGGATGCTAACGACTGCAGATGCAGTCGGGACCAACGGATTAACGTGCCTTCCGAAGCACGGATAAACTGGAGATAGCAGATTTTTGGTCACCCATCCAATGACCGACCACTGCGAAAGTTGCTGAACTTCAACGATCGCAGCGAAACGCGCTAACCACCCTCGCCATCGAAATCCACGCGCTCTATCTGCCCTCAACCCCCTCAATTTCACAATCCGGCTCGAAGGACCATGTTTCTGATCCTTAGGGAAGAAATTAGCAATTGAATAAAAATATGTCTTGAAATAAAATAATTGTATTTTTTCGAGTTTTCATCAACAGAAAATTAAGAAGCACGGAGGAACTTGAGATAGAAGATTTTTGGTCATCCATCCAATGACCGACCCAAAATTACACGTAACTTGTACGTTTATTCAGCGACATATAACAATTTCAATCTATTAAAATGTCTACTTCATCACTATTAGTCAGCGCCTTGATCGAGAGACCGATGAAAGAACGAGTATGGGCTTAGTAATAAATTTTCACTGACAACTAAATTATTGTTAAAACTAGCAAACCAGTGAACCAAATGTTCACAAAAAAAAATGTATTTAATTAATTGAGAACTTCGGAGATTTTGTGTGTGTGTTATCAGACTATTCTCAAATTATAACTTAAACATTCTCTTTATCTATCTCTTACGGTTTGGCTGTTGAAACACAGCACCACGGACGGACGGACGGACTTATCTAATAGATTAAAATTATAATCAAACCAATTTCTCCCCCTCACATTGTATCTCTGCAAAGTTCAGATATTTAGGACACCTTATTACACAGGAACGTAATGAGAAAAACCCTGCCAATGTTTGAGCCTGTCGTGTCAAATACAATGTAATACATTTTGTAAAAGCTGAAACGATCGACAAGCGGTCGTCTCTTTCCCCCACACCCGTGGACCAATGCAATATAGATGCGGCGTGGCCGCGGTCGCTGAATGTTTGATGGCGACTCCACTGAATACTGCATGCGCTTGTTTATAAATGGCATGTGTTATAGCCGAGCCGCGTTGTCGCTACACTGCCCATCAACCTTTAATATACAAATGTTGGAACTTTTCTCTCAATATTGCCTTAGTAGTGGGCCCAGTGGTTACCATGTCTAAATAAGTTAGTGGAAGTTAGGTAACTTTCACTTTTGGCAGTCATCGTTTTTTTGTGAGTGTGTGTATGGTCTATTGGTTGCAGATGACCTTTACAGCGTCACCGGGTTTGGTTACGGCGAGATCCTAAGGGAACGTGAAGCCGAGAATTGACGAGTGCCTCTAGAGGTATTCCAGGCGGACGGCATCACCCACGGGGGGAGTCTCCTCTCCGTCTGGAGTCTGAGGGGGTCGGCTCAACTAGAGGAAGTCTCTGAGACTTGGTTGGACCTTGGCTTGGCTTTAGTTAGCCGTCGTCGTGGAGCGTAGTCATCGAATGTGTGACAAATATTTTTATAACAGTCTTCTTCTTGCTGTTAGCTTGAATATCTTTATTATAAGGTTATATATTTATATTCTTTGAGCTTCAATATTGGTCTAATGGTCACTCAAAATGACCACAGTAAGTAAATATTTCGGTGAATATCATTTCCACATTACTTTTGCATTTTTATCATTAAGGTTGAAATAAAACGTTAAATATTTTAATAAGTATACCAACAATAATTGGTCAGTGCATTCGCCCGGATTGCGAAGGCCGCACCCTTCGCAATCCGGGCGAATGCAGTTCGAGTCCCGTACGCTGCCTGGTCCGCGTGGATTTTTTTCTAGTAAAACTTTTCTTTAGATTTAAACATCTAGCAGTTAAATGCTTAAAAAATAAATAAGAACATAAGTATATTAATATTTTGCGCAAAAACACCAATTTAACCTTAAAATTTGTCTACACCTTATCTGAAAGCGCCACGCACACGCGGCGAGTACAGACGAGCGGAAAGCAATTAGAGCTAGCGGAACGTGTAATGAGTGACGCCGACGGACGCTGAAGCGTGCAGGGTAGGCAGAGGGTAGCTTAAGGGTAGGGCGTAGAAGTGCACTCATCGTAAAATTACCGCGCTCGGCCGACCGCATGCGAGTGGGTGCATGCCTGTATGTAATGGATGCAGTTATTTGTTTTGTTGCCGTGAAAATTGCACATCATAACGCAGTCAAACATTTTCATGATAAAAGCGTGGGTTTTTAAATTTTGAATGCGTATTATGATAACAAAATAAAATTTTGTTTTGAAAGTTTTTGGATTTTTTTCTGTTCTAAGTATTTTATTTTGCTTTATCCACATAAACGTGTCATTAGTATATTTCGGGTGTCTGAAACCAGGAAGCACGTTCGCTGGTAATCAAAAAAACTTATCGATATGAGCTGATGTTTAACCATGCAGTTACTGAGAGCTCCCAAGTTGCGAAACAAAAGATTAAACGGCATTATTCCGGGAGCTGCTTTATTCAAACAGCCCTGTTCTCGTTTGCTCCCGTCGGCAGATGATCCGGAGTAATGAGGTCACAACCCGGCGCTGGTAATCCTCGATTAATGGATCCCTGTGTATGGTCACTAACGGACGGACTCCGAGATACGAACGAAATGCGGATTTTGTGAAGTGCCTAAGCTATTGTAATATTTCATGGTCGATGGAAGAGAGAATACAAATATATATATATATAAAAAGGTGACTGACTGACTGGCACAGTGATCTATCAAAGCACAGCAAAAACCACTGGACGGATCGGGCTGAAATTTGGCATGCAGGTAGATGTTATGACGTAGGCATCCGCTAAGAAAGGATTTTGATCAATTCTACCCCCAAGGGGATAAAATAGGGAATGAAAGTTTGTATGAAACATTGTCAATTTTAAACCGATCGGGCTGAGACTTTGTATGCAGGTATAAGAAGAATCATAGATGAATGTCATTGTGTATAATACAAGCTTAAGCTTTTGTAATATTTCATGGTGGATGGAAGAGAGAATACAAATAAAACATAAAGTGGCGTGAATCTCCACCTTACAGAAGTACACAGTAAAATAACACTACCGTTTTGTGGTGTTATGTTCTGGCGGTGAGTTGAATCCAGAGCTCCATGGATTAAGGGATTGGCTCAGGGTAGGCAATCTTTAGTCAAATTAATATTTGGAGTCAGTGCCAGTGCCAGGCCAACCCAAATAGTAAATGGGAACTCAGATCTATCAGACCTGCATGGCACCGACTCCAAATACTAATTTGACTAAAGATTAAAAAGGTTTAACTTTATTACCAAAAGTTTTTATTTTATAATGCGATTCAAAATAGGAAAAGGAAAGCCAATGACTTCTATCTGTCAAATGTCGCTTGAAAAGTACGATTTGCATAAAAAACTTGGAACCGTTTTTCAGCACTCCGCTAATTCAAGAATAAAAACCAAACATTTGTAAACAAACGATAACAAATATTGATAATAATTAATATCGGTTGATTTTTTTTTCACTTATTGAGCTTTGGTCATGAACTGTTGGTAACCTAAATCGTCAAACAAATGTCACTTTAAGTTGCGTTCAGAATCTCTATTTTAAACTTTCGTTTATATAAAGGATGTATGTTCGTATGTGACCAAGTAATAGTGCATGATTATTCATAACTACTCCAGCGGTAATGCAGAGATGAGCGGAATAGAAGAGCTAGATTCTGATTAATGTTTTTTCTCACAGTATTAATAAATAAATATTATTAAAAATCGGTGGGTCTTTTTCTCAATCTTAGTAAATTAAAGTTATTAAAAAAATCCGATGCTTTTTCTCACTTAATCTAAGTAAATAAGTTTTATTAATTAAAAATTTTTTTTTGCTCACTCTACCTTATTGATTTGAATTGACAGCTATGACATCACAATATGGCGCCCAGTCGGTCCTATTCTTAGTTGAATCGCATTAAACAATTTTTTGTGTTTATAATATTTTGTAATATACAACTTGGCATCAAAATCTATGAGTGAACAATCATCCCTGTTTTCCCACCCGTATTTTTTTTTCCAAATTTATGTGAGACCAAATTTGATGTATCTCTTTTCCAACAAAGAAAGAATTATCAGCATCAGACCACTCTGTAAAATGTTATGTGAGGTCATACATTACAATCAGTGAGTGAACAATCAATCATCTCCTGTTTTCATACCTTTAGGGTTGGATTTTTTTCAAATTCATATGTGACCAACTTCGGGGAACACCCTGCCCAATGAAAAAAGAATTATTAAAAACTAGCGGCCCGCCCTCGCTTCGCTTCGGTGTAGAGCTGAAGTGTAGACTACAGTTTTTGTTCTCAGGCTTGTATTATACACAATGACATTCATTTATGATTCTTCTTATACCTGCATGCAAAGTCTCAGCCCGATCGGTTTAAAATTGACAAAGTTTCATACAAACTTTCATTCCCTATTTTATCCCCTTGGGGGTAGAATTTATTAAAATCCTTTATTAGCGGATGCCTACGTCATAACATCTACCTGCATGCCAAACTTCAGGCCGATCCGTCCAGTGGTTTGGGCTGTGCGTTGATAGATCACTATGTCAGTCAGTCACCTTTGAGTTTTATATAGATAGATTGGACTACTCTGTAAAAAATGTGCGTGGTTATTAATAAAAATGTTATATGCGTCGCCTAGAAGACTAAGACTTGAGGATCTCCTCCGTGTTTTTCATCGGTTAAAAAACAATTTGATGTCACCGAAAAGAAATAAACCTACATACTGTATATAACACAGCAGCCTTCTCTGCTTTGCAGTGTGTCGATGGCGGTGAAGGCAGCACAGTGCTCTCGACGAGCAATTAGAGCCACTCGAATGGTTAAATGGACCGCCCGAGCGCCACGAGGAGATAATAAGCGGGCTGTCACCACTGGGCGGTGGAAAACTAGACTCTACATCATGAACAGTAGGATTTTATTTATTGGTATTGGTACCTCGTTTTTGCTCATTGAAATATAACATTAATTTTGATATTCTTTACAAGACCATTCTCATTATGACATTCACATAATTATGGACATGATAAATTGACGACATCGAATAATTATAATATTATAATAAGAATTATTGACATTTATATAGGTAATTATAATTGAATAGAAAAATTTGCATGTTATCTATAAATGACTGAATAGGTTAAGCTACAACTTAGATGAGATGTAACACTTTTATTTGTACCCTATTTAATGCAAATAAATTGAATTGAATTGAATTGAATTGAGAATGGCCACGATGAGAACATTCCAATCACTGACTGTTGTCAATAAGTTTTACGCAGAGCTTGAGTGTTCTAATTTCCACCACCCGCACGTGGCGCCATTTGGAAATGCGCGCTATAAAAAAAATCCTTCTTTAAATATATAAAACTCAAAGGTGACTGACTGACTGACATAGTGATCTATCAACGCACAGCCCAAACCACTGGACGGTTCGGGCTGAAATTTGGCATGCAGGTAGATGTTATGACGCAGGCATCCGCTAAGAAAGGATTTTGATCAATTCTACCCCCAAGGGGTGAAAATAGGGAATGAAAGTTTGTATGAAACTTTGTCAATTTTAAACCTATCGGGCGGAGACTTTGCATGCAGGTATAAGAAGAATCATAGATGAATGTCATTGTGTATAACACAAGCCTGAGAACAAAAACTGTAGTCTACATTTCAGCTCTACACCGAAGCGAAGCGAGGGCGGGCCGCTAGTCATTACATAAATATGGTATAGGTACTGCTTTATTTTTAAATTATTTTTTAAAAACTTACTATTGTTACGTGTCGGGATGGGGTTCGAAATTATATGCCAGTTCACGCTTGACAGTTCTTTATTCACCACACAGTTCACACAATTAACACACAATGTTAATTACATAACACTCACTAAACACTGTATTTCACTATACAAGTCTCTAGACAATCTCACTTGAACACTTTTGTTGCACTTAGATCGCCTTTGGATTCGCTCCGAAATCGCTGTTGAAACTCAACTGTCTCTGCGCGGCGCCAATCGTGCTTATATACGCCGATCGACGCATTCTAGAAAGTACATGTTAAATTGAGAATTACCTAGCATGCGCGAGTACGAAATACCTACTTATACCTACGCAGGTAACACGCATAACTTGTAAACAAGTGCAGATGTCGTTGCACTTTCACCCTTGCGCCGCAGTGCATAAGGCTCATTTTAGAATGAGCCGCATTACTCGACCTCTATCGCGACCTGCGGTGATCTGGCAAATTCGATCTCTGGCACTTTCGCGGTTACGTTTCTAGAGCATTTGTGACACTATAAAAAAAATCCAGCGCATATTAATATCAATGATACGTAGGTTTCAAACAGCTGGATGCACATAAAGTTACTTTGCTGCAGATGCAACACAACTATGTCATGATTTCCATGTCAGTTCTCTGCCTACCATCTGTTCTTAGCTGGCATTAGTCCAGCGCTCAAATGCTCCACTTTCCAGAGTAGTTTTTCACTTTTTTTTTATTTCCCACATAACTCGTGTTGTCCAGGTTTGCTAAGCGTGAATATTTATTACAACGTGAACATTTTGATTCAGGGCTGGTTTCTCAAACACTGGATAGAATACATCCGACTGACAACGTATTATACGGACAAAATAAAGAGTTGACTTGTTTTAATTGGTGTAATTTGACGGATGACATCCCTCTCTTTTCGATTGAGTATTAATTTATTTAACAGTTAAGTTTTATCCGAGATCTGGAAAATCGGCGCGTTGTTAATGAAATATGAGCAAACATTAACAACAAGCCTAATTTTTTTATTTTTGAAGTTATACTTCTTTAGGCGCGTTATGAAAAAATGATGAGTGAAATTTTAAGATGCGCGCGCATCACTGTAATACAAAATTTTAACAGCATGAAGTTGGTCGCTTTAGCGACCACCTTCATGCGTTACTTTTGTGTTTACCGCACATTAAGAAAATCTACCAACAAAATAGAAATAGAATCTCTATTTAGTGGGTGCTAACGACTGCATTGTGAAGGCCTATCAAAAGTATTTATTAATCTGGAACAACGGAACCAAAGCGCGATTCAGGAGATTACAGCGCCATCTCTTGACCATTGGTGTAGTAGAACCAAAAACCACATCTTTATTTTTTGTAATAAAGTAACAGTTAAAGGTGTTCATATTTATAATATCAAAAGTATTTATTAATCTGGAACAACGGAACCAAAGCGCGATTTAGGAGACTACAGCGCCATCTCTTGACCATTGGTGTAGTAGAACCAAAAACCACATCTTTATTTTTTGTAATAAAGTAACAGTTATAGGTATTCATATTTATAATATTTATCCACATGTTTCTAGTTTGTATATTCGGAATACGTGTTTGAGTTTCATACAAGTGCAAATCACATATGTTCTAATAAATTATATTCAGTAGCGATTTTAATTGAATATTTTGATTATTTATTTATTTTTTCAAATTAAAACTGAACTTTATTGACTGTGTCCTTTTCCAGACTTTTTATTAATTTATTGTAATTAATTATTTGCATGTAATTAAAAACTAATTTTAAACGATGCCAAAGAAGGATAACTTCTCACGCGCCTACATAAGTACACGCACCCATTTTTTTTATAGATAGGTCCGAGAAATGACTCCGCCCCACCTGATGTTGAGTGAAGGTGAAGTCCAGACATGGCGATAGATGGTACAGCAGTTCTACCTGCCACACCAGTCATCCTCATATGTTCATTTGGTGTTTTGTCTCTTCTCATTTCTTTTCAAAATAAAATAAATAAATATTTCCAACACTCACACCAATTAGCCTAGCCCCAAAGTTAGCACTGTAAGGCTTGTGTTATGGGATGCTAGGGTAACGGATAGAATACATATACTGTACTTATAAGTATATTTATATAGAAATACATATTAAACATCCATGACTGGAGTACAAATGCTCGTATTCATCACACAAACATCTGCCCCCCACCGGGATTCGAACCCGGGACCTCTCGAGTCGGCAACACCATGAGACCCGGCGTACAAACCACTCGGCCACGGAGGTCGTCAATGTAATTTAAGTGATGTGAATGAAACGTTGGCCCGAATGTTCTGGACTTATTACTCATTTCTTAGGGTATACTGTTTCAGTAGCGGAGTTTATCAACTCGTTAACATGTATTGTGTTAGATATGTATTTAACGACAAAGAAAATTTGTCAAATAAGTGCAAGTAAGACTCGCAAAAGACAGGTCCCGTTAGTGTTGCCGAACTATCGATATTAAAACTATCAACAATTTATATCGAAAATCATGTACCCTATCGATAGAATACAACCGATAGTATCAAAACTATCGATAGCTCAGAATAAGGCAATACTATCGAATGAGTGCAATACTATAGATACTATCGATACTGTTGTAGTTCGTTAATAACAAACTATTGATAGTATCGATACTAGCGATTGTTTTAGACTAAAATTTGTAATCTCTTATCTATTAGACAAGTCCGTCCGTCCGTCCGTCTGTGGTGCTGTTTCAGCGGCCAAACCGTAAGAGATAGATAAAGAGAATATTTAAGTTATAAGTTAAGAATAGTCTGATAAGACTACAAACCGGATTTGAGTAAAACGTAGCACTGCCGGTTTTCGAGAAATCACGAATTTCAAACGAAACCACACAAAATCTCCGAAGTTCTCAATTAATTATAAATTTTTTTTTAAATCAGGTTTTGGTGAACATTTGGTTCACTGGTTTGCTAGTTGACTATAATACCTGAAAATTGTAAATAATGCTATTGCAAATTGTTAAACTATCGACAGTATGTTTGCAAATAAAATCGACAGTATCGGTACTATCGATAGTTTGTTATTAACGAACTACAATGCTATCGAAAGTATCGATAGTATTTAACTCATCCGATAATATTGGCTTTTTCTGTGCTATCGATACTATCGATAAGCCGATCGATTGTCATACGATTGGTTGGCTATCGATAGATTATAGATTAATCATCGATAGTCGATAATCGATCGGCAACACTAGGTCCCGTAGCTTAAGCACAATTTTAAAAACTGTAACGAAAAAATCATGTTTCGTTGTCTATGCATCTCTTTAATTTTAGACTTTATATCATTGAAATGCATGAAACGATGTTTAAATATGTATTTCTATATAAATATACTTATATATGTACAGTATATGTATTCTATCCGTTACCCTAGTATCCCATAACACAAGCCTTATAGTGCATACTTTGGGGCTAGGCTAATTGGTGTGTTAAAAAAAAAAAAACAATAATACAATACATCGCCATTTCATGCACACATGTATCGTTTATATGCCCAACTCGACAGAGAAGAAACCTGTGTATGTCTACTCTCCTCCTGGCCTTGTTGCTCTATGCCTGTCACATGGGGGCATAATAATAGGTACCTCAGATCCCCTTTGCCTGCGAAGCTTAAAAGCTAATAGCATTAGGTAAGCTTAAATTATTATTGTTATAAATGGTGGAAAAACAAAACCATAAGGTAAAATGAAGTAAAGAAAATCTGCGAAAAATCTCAATATTACATTCAAAATCTTATTAATTAAACCAAAAACACCTGAAAGTTTAAAATGTTAATATTTCATTATAAAGTTTTTGAGAGAGAATCAGACTTTGTGAATTAAATATATAAAATTCTCGTGTCGCGGTGTTTGTGGTTAAACTCCTCCGAAACGGCTTTCCGGATCCTCATGAAATATTGTGTGCATATTGGGTAGGTCTGAGAATCGGACAACATCTATTTTTCATCCCCCTAAATATTAAGGGAAATTCATCCCTATTTTTTTTCAATTTTAGTATTTTTTATTATTGTTTTTTTTATGATACATCATACACAAATACATACAACCCTAAATTTTCACCCTTCTACCACCAACCGCTATTTTTTTATGGCGGTACGAAGTTCGCTGGGTCAGCTAGTAATAATATTATATTGGATAATATCCATTTTGAGTCTTCAATTAAAATTTCAAAGAAACAAACGATTCGCGAAGGTTTGCCTATCTCTGTTTTAGAATCAAATGCGGCATTATTATCCATTCCCTCAATCAGAACTACTTAGTAGACGTTAACAATTTCAATTATTATAGTAATATAAGAGTTTATGATAAAGTATACCTTATAAACCTGCATTCACTAAGACGTCAGCTCTTTATCGTCGTACTGCGAAGTTATTAAAAACTTAGGGCCTTGATTAAGTCTCGCCTTAATTGTTTCACGCGGCGTAGATTTATCGCTAAAATCTCATTTAAATAATAAAGTCATCAATAATAAAGGAAAGGAAGTACCGCAGACTAGATAACTTATTCATGAATTGAACTGTTTACAAAACATTGAAATCGGGGTGTGAATAATGACTGGTTAATTTTTTTGTATTCGAATTGTACAATAATACACATAACATACATGTATCGTCATGTTATATGAAGCATCCCAGCATGATTATATACGTTCCAAATTTAAAGTTTTGTATTCAAATTATACAATAATACACATGACATGTATGTATCGGCAAGTTATTTGAAGCATCCTAGCATGATTATATACGTTCCAAATTTAAAGTTTTGTATTCAAATTATACAATAATACACATGACATGTATGTATCGGCAAGTTATTTGAAGCATCCTAGCATGATTATATACGTTCCAAATTTAAAGTTTTGTATTCAAATTATACAATAATACACATAACATGTATATATCGGCATGTTATTTGAAGCATCCTAGCATGATTATATACGTTCCAAATTTAAAATTTTGTATTCAAATTATACAATAATACACATAACATGTATGTATCGGCATGTTATTTGAAGCATCCTAGCATGATTATATACGTTCCAAATTTAAAGTTTTGTATTCAAATTATACAATAATACACATACCATGCATGTATCGTCATGTTATTTGAAGCATCCTAGCATGATTATATACGTTCCAAATTTAAAATTTTGTATTCAAATTATACAATAATACACATATCATACATATAGTATCGCCATGTTATTTGAAGCATCCTAGCATGATTATATACGTTCCAAATTTAAAGTTTTGTATTCAAATTATACAATAATACACATGACATGTATGTATCGGCAAGTTATTTGAAGCATCCTAGCATGATTATATACGTTCCAAATTTAAAGTTTTGTATTCAAATTATACAATAATACACATAACATGTATATATCGGCATGTTATTTGAAGCATCCTAGCATGATTATATACGTTCCAAATTTAAAATTTTGTATTCAAATTATACAATAATACACATAACATGTATGTATCGGCATGTTATTTGAAGCATCCTAGCATGATTATATACGTTCCAAATTTAAAGTTTTGTATTCAAATTATACAATAATACACATACCATGCATGTATCGTCATGTTATTTGAAGCATCCTAGCATGATTATATACGTTCCAAATTTAAAATTTTGTATTCAAATTATACAATAATACACATATCATACATATAGTATCGCCATGTTATTTGAAGCATCCTAGCATGATTATATACGTTCCAAATTTAAAAATTTCGGACAGCACCACGAAATACAGACGGACACGAACTACGTTATAGATTTCAAAGGTGTATGATAGTAAACTGTCGAACACAATAATAAAGCATCAAGTTTGATTAAACTCTTTAAAAATATTCATCCATTAATTTCAAGTGTTTAATACTTGTAAAAGTTACCTATAATGCGAAGAGATGGCGCTGCCTTGCAGCTTAAGAATGGCTAGAAGAATTTCGACGCGGTCCGTGAGGGCCGCGGTAGCATAATTGGTCAGTGCATTCGCCCGGATTGCGAAGGGTGCGGGTTCGAGTCCCGTCCGCTGCCTGGTCCGCGTGGATTTTTTTCAAGTTATATTTTCTTTAGATTTAAACATCAAGCAGTTACATGCTTTAAAATAATGAAAATTATAATATTCATTCATTTATGAAAAGTGGAATTAAAATACCTCAGAACAACTATGATGAGCAAAAAGGCGATTTCATTAATTGAAAATGAAGAAAAGACAGTGTAGACTTAACAGCGAGCTGTCCGCTACGTGCACGTTCATGTTGTCTCAGAAAATCTCAATGTTTTGCAATATCAATAGCCATACATCTACAGAAAATGCTTTGGAAGAGAAGTCTCAGCTATTTTGCTGTACGCAATTTACAAGATAACATGGTACCTATATATTTATTATTCGTGAGCATATTCGACCGCAATAAATGAATTGATATAACATTATGTTCGAACGCCTCATATCGAATTGGTTGGTACAAGATGTGGTACAGGGTTTTACGTTGCGGCGCTGCGTTTTGCATAATGCCCCTTCGTTATGAGAATGCTTATTTGCGATTCAAATAAAGCACAGATTTCAGCGCCGTTGCTTATCAGTCTGTCTCCTTGGATTCTTTTTATGTTGAGAGTATTTTAAGGGGTCTTTGAAGAGAGGCGTGGAGAAGCATTTTTGCAGGCCGGCAAGGTGAGGATGGTTGGTGTAGCAGTTTATAACTGCTGTCCCATCTATCTTCGCGTATCAGGTGGGGTAGAGTCATTTGCCTACCTGGCTATATTAAAAAAAATAAATAAAAATTGTACACTGCTGTTGGGTGTTGTATATAGTATTTACCTGTTACAGATAACTTACTCAACTTATTGACAACACAAGCATATCGAATGGAACTTACCTGAAACAAGACAAAAACACATGTATTAAACTAGTACAAAAAAATGTTTGACTACAAATATTTACTCTATAGGGTTCATGTTTGAAGAATGATGTAAAGAACGGGAACTTTATAGATCTTTTTTGCATAATTAACACAGAAATACAAACTAATTTGAATGAGAGACAAACTTATTTCATATTTTTTTCCAATTTCATGACTCATCTAACGCTAGCTCAGTTAAGAAAGCTTTATTGGCTCATGGTAAGAAAATCTCAAGTTTCTCTGGAGAATAAACTCCTTCTATACAAGTGTATACTAAAGCCGGTCTGGACTTATGGCCTACAATTATGGGGCAACATTGATACTTCAACGTTTTACAATCAAAAGCCTTACGAATGATAACTGGAGCACCATGGTATATGACAAATAATCACTTGCATCGTGATCTAAAAATCAAACCTGTTAGAGAAGAAATAAAGGACTATTTACTCTCCTATTCCAAAAGAATACAAAATCATCCTAACCCACTAGCAAGAACTTTGATGGAAAAGCAACCAAAACAATACATTTAAGAGACTAAAGAGACGTGCTCCTCAAGATCTTCTCTAACACAAACACAGAAAAGTCAAAATAGATGGGCATATCATTGGACAATTTACCATGCACGACATTTTTATTCCAAATTCATAAAATCCAGCTTAATGTCGACAAGACAGGTCGCAGGAAAAAAAAGGGACTTAAAAAAAAAAAAAAAAACGCTAAGCCACACTATCCTTACCGACCCGTAAGCTTTTTTTTGAGTGTTTATGCTGTTGGTCGAAGATGACCTTTACAGCGTCATTGGGTGTGGATGGCGAGATCCTAAGGGGATCTCAAGCCGAGAATTGGCGAGTGCCTCTAGAGGTATTCCAGGCGGATGGCATCTCCCCACGAGAGGGAACCCGTAATATGCCATTTCAAGCCTCTTCTGCAGAACTCGAGTTATGGGAAAGACGGAATACTTGTGCGGCCAAAGCATACCGTTTGCGGATAATACGACAAAAGAAGTATTTGCCAAATCTCTTTGTCGCGTTGGAATGTTGGCCACTGTGATTGGTGGCAACGAACCAGCAGCCATGGTGCTCTTAATTGAATAAGGGAGAATTAACGATAGAACACCATCAGTGACATCTATCGCATTGTAGAGGCCCAAGGTTGTTAGTCATCTCCACATCGCCAATGATGCGGGGCTCGCGTTCCTTTAGGCGCTTTGCAGACGACGGGGCGGGGCGGGCTTTTTGTCCGCGAAGCAATAAAGACCGCGTCTGCCCGTCGATGTCTGCGGCTGCCCGCGCCGCGTACACAAAGCACACGACGGGCAGAGGCGGTCAGTTCAGGACGTTCGTTCTAGTGAATAGTCCATCACTAAAAAGCGCGTGGCGTAGACTGAGCTAGCCGCCCCACGCCGCCGTCTGCGTTACTGCATATAAACTGGTTTGTATGATCCACGGCGGGTAGCCGCGGACATGCCGCGCCGCCAGTGCCCGCCGGGCACCCAAGGCGCGGTCTTTTTGCCCTCTGTGTGCGTTTGAAGTACAGGATTCACTTTGTGCTATTGTTCGCGGCGATATTGACCGGCTCGCCCCGCCCCGTCGTCTGCAAAACGCCTTAAAGGCGATGTCCCACGATCTGTGCTTTCGCGGGTGAGGCCGCGCCGCGCAGGGTTGCCAAAATTATGTGAACTCTAACATTCTAGATTTAGCAGTATCTATACATGATATGAGGTAAATAGAAATCTCGTACACTTAGATATGACATTTTAACAATGTTGACTTTTTGTATCAACAAACCAAAATTTTTTGGCAGAATGTAAATAAATGTATAGTCCACAAAGGATCGTCTCAGTAATTACAGATTAATTATGCCACCACTAAATCCAATATGAAAAAAAAACAATATGAAAAGGCTGAGTTATTTTTTTTCCTTTGCCTTAACGCAAACAACAATAAAAAAAATAACTTTAATAATCTCTAGTCTGTGGATGGTCTGTGGCAAGATAATTAATTGAGAATGAGCAACATATTTAATTTATAAACGAAGATAACGAGAAGATAACTATAAATGTTCTAAGTATTCTATGTACATAAACTTACATGGTTGGTTTTCGATACGATTAGAGCGCGTGTAACAGTAAAACAACACTACTGTTTTCTGGTGTTATGTTTTAACTATTGGTTCGTTCATAAGGTTCCAGGACTGAAGACACGGCTTAGCGGATAGTACGTAAAGCCTCGATGATACGAGGCAAGTTCACAAGCTACAAGCCAGCGAGTTTCCTAGTAACAACTACATTTGGGTACGGATGATACGGGGCGAGCTTACAAGCTACTAGCCAGCGAGTTTCCTACCAACAACTACATTTGGGTACGGATGATACGGGGCGAGCTTACAAACTACTAGCCAGCGAGTTTCCTAGCAACAACAAGATTTGGGTACGGATGATACGGGGCGAGCTTACAAACTACTAGCCAGCGAGTTTCCTAGCAACAACTACATTTGGGTACGGATGATACGGGGCGAGCTTACAAGCTACTAGCCAGCGAGTTTCCTAGCAACAACTACATTTGGGTACGGATGATACGGGGCGAGCTTACAAGCTACTAGCCAGCGAGTTTCCTAGCAACAACTACATTTGGGTACGGATGATACGGGGCGAGCTTACAAACTACTAGCCAGCGAGTTTCCTAGCAACAACTACATTTGGGTACGGATGATACGGGGCGAGCTTACAAACTACTAGCCAGCGAGTTTCCTAGCAACAACTACATTTGGGTACGGATGATACGGGGCGAGCTTACAAACTACTAGCCAGCGAGTTTCCTAGCAACAACTACATTTGGGTACGGATGATACGGGGCGAGCTTACAAACTACTAGCCAGCGAGTTTCCTAGCAACAACTACATTTGGGTACGGATGATACGGGGCGAGCTTACAAACTACTAGCCAGCGAGTTTCCTAGCAACAACTACATTTGGGTACGGATGATACGGGGCGAGCTTACAAACTACTAGCCAGCGAGTTTCCTAGCAACAACTACATTTGGGTACGGATGACACGGGGCGAGCTTACAAACTACTAGCCAGCGAGTTTCCTAGCAACAACAAGATTTGGGTACGGATGATACGGGGCGAGCTTACAAACTACTAGCCAGCGAGTTTCCTAGCAACAACTACATTTGGGTACGGATGATACGGGGCGAGCTTACAAACTACTAGCCAGCGAGTTTCCTAGCAACAACTACATTTGGGTACGGATGATACGGGGCGAGCTTACAAACTACTAGCCAGCGAGTTTCCTAGCAACAACTACATTTGGGTACGGATGATACGGGGCGAGCTTACAAACTACTAGCCAGCGAGTTTCCTAGCAACAACTACATTTGGATACGGATGATACGGGGCGAGCTTACAAACTACTAGCCAGCGAGTTTCCTAGCAACAACTACATTTGGGTACGGATGATACGGGGCGAGCTTACAAACTACTAGCCAGCGAGTTTCCTAGCAACAAAACTTTTGGGTACGGATGACACGGGGCCAGCTTACAAGCTACTAGCCAGCGAGTTTCCTAGCAACAAAACTTTTGGGTATGGATAATACGGGGCGTGCTTACAAGCTACTAGCGAACTCGCTGGCTTGTAATCTCGCCCCGTGTCATCGAGGCTTAATGTAAAGTCAATAAGCGCTTCATGCCCTTTTAAAACTTTCATTAGCTCATTCGGTGTCGTCTCGCTGTACCTTATTCAAACCTAAGTGGATTGCAAATTAAAGTACGTGAGAAAATAATTATGTAAGCCGGTCGTTTGATCTCACGTACTAAGATTGTCTTCTCCCAAAATAGCCTTACAATAGCTCTCTTTATTAGTCGTATGTTTTTATTTATTATTTTATTTGTTTTATTTTTTGAATTCAATTTACTAACACTAGATTTGTAAGCATCATTGTTATTAACGATTATGGATGAATAAACTGAAATAAATGTTATTATTATATTTTTTTATGGATCGGTCCGACAAATGACTCCACCCCACCTGATGTTAAGTGATGGTGAAGTCCAGACGGGAAGATAGCTGGTACAGCATTTCTACATGCTAGACCAGCCATCCTCGCCTTGCCGGCCTGCATGTTGCGTCTTCACGCCTCTTTTAAAAGATCCCAGGTTGTAAGAAGGAGGGAACACGTGGGCAGGCAGAGCGTTACATTTACGGATAGTGCGACAAAGAAATGAGTCACTAAATTTCTTTGTACGCGTTGGAATTGTGCCACAGTTAGACGGTGACACTGAAGGCCAGCATGCGTGGTCCTCTTAAGGAAAGGGGAAGGTGGAATAAGAGAGAATAACTCTTCAGAAGACTGGGTCAGTCATGGGATGGGTGAACAAAAATTTACTATCACGAGTTCTTCCGTGCTGTGCTAAGGTGCCAACCATTGGTTCCGGCTGCACCTGAAGTCGTTAACGTCCACCAATCCGCACTGGGCCCGCGTAGTGGGTCACGGCCCAATTTCTCTATTCCATTTAGAGGGAAGGCCTGTGCAAGACTGTTGATGATGATGAATAGATGATTTTGTTTGAAAAACTAAAATATTCTCGTCCCTGGAATTGGAACTTTTCAAGGTTTTGTTCCGAGATTGCTTACTGTTGTTAAGTCTAAGCTTTGTTTCTTAATATTAATAAAAGTCAATTAACGAGCTTATCTATGACAAAAGTATGTCCGAAAATATTTTTTTCCTAATTGGTGTAATATTAATTGATATTCGTTGTAAAATGGTCCTGTGTGAGTTGGTGTAAAATAAAATGGAATTTGTATTATCCTATATGATTCATAATTTTACAGTTATTTATTTAGTAAGAGTTGGAGGTCATGGCCCAATCTCCCTATTCCATCCATAGGAAAGGCTTGTGCCCCAGCAGTGGGGACATTAACAGGCTGATGACGATGATGATGATGAAGAGTTCGAGAACACTACATCAATAACAATGAAAATATTAGGTTCCTTTAAAAGTTTTTATTAGATAAGGCAATACATGATCCGGGACATTTCCTAGTATCTACCGAGTTCTGTTCATCAGACACAGCTCACATCACAGACGGACAGACCGACAGACATCATAACAAGAAAACGAAGAAGACGTCACGTCACGACACTCTCGAGCTATTTTTTTTTTTTGAAGTTATACTTCTTTAGGCGCGTTATGAAAAAATGATGAGAGTGAAATTTTAAGATGCGCGCGCATTACTGTAACACAAAATTTTAACAGCATGAAGTTGGTCGCTTTAGCGACCAACTTCATGCGTTACTTTTGTGTTTACCGCACATTAAGAAAATCTACCAACAAAATAGAAATAGAATCTCTATTTAGTGGGTGCTAACGACTGCATTGTGAAGGCCTATCAAAAGTATTTATTAATCTGGAACAACGGAACCAAAGCGCGATTCAGGAGACTACACCGCCATCTCTTGACCATTGGTGTAGTAGAACCAAAAACCACATCTTTATTTTTTGTAATAAAGTAACAGTTATAGGTATTCATATTTATAACTAGCAAACCCGGCGAACTCCGTTTCGCCACCAGATGGCTTCGTTTTATGTAACATTTCGTTTGGTGATTAAAAGAAGTTTTTTTTTTTTAATTTTTCCTGAACTTTCTTTGCTATAAACCTCACGAAGCCCGAGACCTTTCCAACGAAAGCAAAACCGTGGAAATCGGTTCGTGCGTTCTGGAGTTATAGCGTCAGGAAGGAAAACCCGACTTATTTTTATATAGTAGATATCAAAAGTATTTATTAATCTGGAACAACGGAACCAAAGCGCGATTCAGGAGACTACAGCGCCATCTCTTGACCATTGGTGTAGTAGAACCAAAAACCACATCTTTATTTTTTGTAATAAAGTAACAGTTATGGTATTCATATTTATAATATTTATCCACATGTTTCTAGTTTGTATATTCGGAATACGTGTTTGAGTTTCATACAAGTGCAAATCACATATGTTCTAATAAATTATATTCAGTAGCGATTTTAATTGAATATTTTGATTATTTATTTATTTTTTCAAATTAAAACTGAACTTTATTGACTGTGTCCTTTTCCAGACTTTTTATTAATTTATTGTAATTAATTATTTGCATGCAATTAAAAACTAATTTTAAACGATGCCAAAGAAGGATAACTTCTCACGCGCCTACATAAGTACACGCACCCATTTTTTTTTTATGTTAGGCCCATACGAGCAGACGGCTCACCTGATGGTAAGTGATTACCGTCGCCCATGAACACTTGCAACACCAGGAGTATCACAATTGCGATGCTGGCCTTTAAGGAAGGAGTACGCTCTTTTTTTAAGGTTTTTGGGTCGTATTGGTCCGGAAACACTGCTGGCAACAATATATTCCACACTATCACTGATATTACAAGATTTTCGGATCGATCGGAATTTAATTAAATCAACAAAGCGCTAATGCCATTAATTGGAAGCATGTTTAATTAACTATATCGTACTGATTCCGTAATAATAATTATCTTACGCCTGGAGGAATACTTTGATTAGCGAATGTGTATATAATATTGTTGTTTGTTGCCGACACGACACAATGGGATATTATGCACGTTTTCTAATTAATATTTTGTGAAATTGGACTGGGGAAATGAATATGGCGCTGTCCTTTATGTAAACGACAATTCTGACAATCTGTTACTTTTGTACTCACTGTGGATTGTCATATAGGTAGTGTCATATTGAAATAATATACACTTGTTGATAATAAATAAAAAAAAATTATCTATTAAAATGAATTTTCTAATTCTAATAAATAAAAAAAAACTAAAGATGAGGCTGTATGGGCATTGATCCTTTTGCCTTCCCTGAAACGGGAGAACAAAAAAAAATGCTTTTATTTCAAGACATGGTCTCATATATGTTAGTAACAATTTTTCTTAACCTATGTTAGTATTTCATTACAATTTCAATCATCATTCTATATAAAATAATTAAAATTAATAATTACAAAATTAAAATAATAAAAATTTATTAATTTTACTGCACCCTCCCCTCGGCCTAGTCACCAAACATGTAGTTTGATGAACTGACCGAGTAGAGGGGAGTCCATATTATTTGCTTGATAATCTCACTGTTATTTAATTATTTTTATCACTATAGAGCACTTCAAAAACAATTTCTACTAACAACAAACTTATTATTAGGTTCCTATGCTGGCTCACTCTCACTCTGAACTCACTGGTTCGTCTTTTTTTTGGAGTTTACTCCTTAAGAATTGATTTGCATTGCATTGAATTGCATACATAATCGCCCTATATAATTAATGTAAAATATTTCGTCTTACTTACTTACTTACTGCTGTGGCCCAACGATCCGAAGTGGATCTTGGCCTCCGACACAAGATGACGCCATGCTCTGCGATCCCGGGCTAGGTCTCGCCAGCCGTCGGCACCCAAAGACTGCAAGTCCCTCTGCACTTCGTCCCTCCAGCGGTATCTGGGACGTCCAACGGGCCGTCGTCCTATCGGTTGCCCCAAATACGCCCTTTTCACGGCTCGATCCTCTCCCATCCTCTCTACATGCCCGAGCCAGCGGAGTCTAGCTGCTTTAATTTCTCCTATGATGTTGGGCTCGGACACTAGATTTTCCAACTCAATGTTCGTCCGCACTCTCCAGCTACCATCCTCTCTTTGAGTCGGCCCCAGGATCTTCCGCAAAATCCTTCTTTCGGCGACCAGCAACTTATTCTCCTCGCCCCGCGCTGGCCCTCACGGCGTAGGGGAGCGTCCCCTGGGTGGCGGATGGGGGGAAGGTCGGTAGTACAGCTCAGCTTCACTACCGGCTAAGTCCGATAGACTCGCTGACCAACGATGGGTGTGGTCCTCCAGCATTTTGGGGGTTGTGCGGTAGGCTAACACCCTACCCACGTAAAAATCCAAAGTTACGAAACCGACACATAGAAGAAAATATTTCGTCGATTAGTTATAATAAATGTATATGAAATGAATAAATATATATTTATATATGTATATTATTTTCATTAACTTGTTAATTTACCCTTTCATACTGTATCAATATTTTTTAAGTTAAATAAACTCTTTTTGCGTCTGGTTAGACTATCGAACTTAAGGAGTAAACTCCAGTCGTGCGTCGGAGCTGACACACATAATTTTTTTTTTGTTTCCTCCCATGCGGGGGAGCGGGTGAGAAATCCTCATGGATACCCTACAGCCGGCTGCAAGGTTATGTCAGACTCGTACTGACTAAAAAACACCCGTAGGGGCTGCCTCTGGCCGGGAAGGCCTCAAGGCTTCATCGGAAGCGATCGTCTCCCAGGAGGGGGGGGGGGGGGGGACAGCCCGCTTTTGCCCTTTAAAAGGTAGTCAAAGCCCCCTTCTCCAGCTCAGGCCATAGGGGTTGCCTGTACAATAATTTAAAATTACCAGTATCATTTGTTTCTTAGATTTTCACACACATCACTCGTTAACTCTACATTGACGACTTGAATTTAAATCACCTATATTATACATCAGTAAAGTTGATACGGTAACTCTGAGAAGGATCTTTTTATTTAAACGCTTGTTAAAGTGACGTTGACAAGTCAATTGAATCTGAAATTAGCAGAAGTCATATAGTTAACTAGTGGCCCGCCCTCGCTTCGCTTCGGGGTAGAATTGATCAAAATACTTTCTTAGAGGTTACCTACGTCATAACATCTACCTGCATGCCAAATTTCAGCCCGATCCGTCCAGTGGTTTGGGCTGTGCGTTGATAGATCACTATGTCAGTCAGTCACCTTTGAGTTTTATATATATAGATCATTAAAGTGAAGGAAAGTGATAAGTTATTTCATTCAATTTGTTGGTTTGCCAGAGTATGTTTTAATGTTACCACACAATAAAGTTGACCACGAGTGAAGAACTGTTGGGTACACCTTTTTTTAATTGGCCGAGTTTTCTTGAAACTGCTCTTACCGTCACAAGATTAACAAAACATATTTCAAAGGAAATTAAAAAAAGCTCCTGATAAATAAATGCTATTACTCTATAGGTCAGTACCTTACGTCTAAATAAATATTATCAACAAGAAATATGTTTTGGATAGATTGATTCACATGTCGGCGGATGGCGTCTCACTCGCTCCTTCGAAACTTTAAACCGACAACAAATGTCATCAGTCAGTGTACCATTGCTTTGTGAAACGTCAAGTAATGACAGTGACAGCTGTCATCACTTGGAAGTGGTCTATGCTAAGGGTAGTATTTAAGGGGGTAACGCTTCATTGGAAGGGGCATTCGGCATTCGGCATTCAGACGTGAGCCGCGATAGTGAACGGACGTTAGCACAGAACTCTCCGCGCTTCGCAAAGCAATCCGTTTGTGCCTTTGCAATCATTGCTGATTTTGTAATATGATTAGAAGATTCAAATTAAACGTTAGCTTGGTCACTAACCTACAGTTTTATTTTCGGGAAATATCATTGAATAACCAAGATGGCGGATCAAGATGAACCACGTGGCCAACCGCCTCTATCCCGCTCGCCCACTCCGACACACATAATAATAATATAATATAATTTTATACGATTTTAAAATATATAATATGTTTGTGATTGATTACGGTTGATTTTAAGTGGGTTATATTTAGTAATTTGTTATGTACATAGTTTTTATTTTATAATTCAAATCAAATTAATAATTAATATTATTTTTTATGGGATAATTGATAATATATTAATTTTCATTGATTGAGTAGATAAATATCTAACGTAAATTCAAGAAAATTTTATTTAAATTGTATATTAGATTATTACTAGCAAACCAGTGAACCAAATGTTCACCAAAACCTGATTTAAAAAAAAAAGTATTTAATTAATTGAGAACTTCGGAGATTTTGTGTGGTTTCGTTTTAAATTCGTGATTTCTCGAAAACCGGAAGTGCTACGTTACTCAAATCCGGTTTGTAGTCTTATCAGACTATTCTTAACTTATAACTTTAACATTCTTTTTATCTATCTCTTACGGTTTGGCCGCTGAAACAGCACCACAGACAGACGGACGGACGGACTTGTCTAATAGATAAGTAAATTCTATTCAAGAACACCAAGTATTGCGATACCCTGACAGGGTTCATGTAACGTACTTTATAATATGTATTTAACCATCTCTGTAACTACATGAATGCAATAAATGATTTGATTAATTGATTGATTGATATACATGTTGGTAGGTGTTTACAGATACGAATTGTGTAACACCCTTGAATAATATCGAAATCCGCAACAATTTTAACAGAGAAACAACAATCGGTGTCTGCAAACAATGAAATTGAAGAAAATAGGTACTACACCACCACAGCTACTGTGTACATTTCGTTTTTATCACGATCGTCGCCCATTTCAATGGAATTAAATTATTCCGCGAGATTCAGAATCGTGATTTGGGAATTGCTGAGTGCTTTATTATTTATGGAGGTTTGAGAGTTCCCGATAATTGTTGTCAACTTTGAGACGGAACGCGCCCATGAATTCGGCAGACGGTCGGAGGACCTTTATAATGCATAGACACGTTTCGTTTCATTAGATGAAGCTGGAGATAGGGAAAATATGGTATTCTTTTCGCTTTACAACTGTGACATTTCTCTGAACAGAAATTCAAGAGCAATCGTATACTCGCGCTGTTTTATAAAATTGTATTGTTATCGCATTAAATATTTTAGTTAAATAAATGAGAATGTTGTTCAAGGATCCCATGGAAACACTTGATTAAAGTCTCAGAAATACATTTTTTTTTTCAGTTAGCCTAGCCCCAAAGTAAGCACTGTAAAGCTTGTGTTATGGAATGCTAGGGTAACGGATAGAATACATAATATTGTACATACATAAGTATATTTATATAGAAATACATATTAAACATCCATGACTAGAGTACAACACGTATTCATCACACAAACATTTGCCCCCACTGGTTTGGATTAGAACCCATCTGGATTCGAACCCGGGACCTCTCGAGTCGGCGACACCATGAAACCCGGCGTACTAACCACTCGGCCACGGAGGTACTCAATCCAAGCTTATTCATCGATTATCAATTATGAGGTAGATGGATATACAATACAATACAATACAATACACAATACTTTATTGAAAATACCACAACACAGAACAGAAATGAGGGACATTAAAATTGTAAAAAAAAAGAGTGCTTCAATGGGCGGTCTTATCGCTAAAAGCGATTTCTTCCAGACAACCTTTGGATGGAGAGGATTGAATGAAAGCTGGAGTCGGCGGTGTCAGTAAAAGAAACAAGTGATTTAAACGAATTTGTGAATAATTAAGTATATATAAATGCATAAATACACATCATATATACACATTATATACCTATACATATTACATATATATACATAGACTGCACATATATAGGTTTAGTCCAGTCAACACACATAAAAATGCAGCTACATCGACAAATAGTGATTCACAACAAGATTTTTAAAGACATTAATAGATTGTGCTGGTCTTATGGATACTGGAAGAGAATTCCATAGGCGTATAGCTTGAACGGTAAAAGAAGACCATAGAAGGTCGTGTCATGGGTAGGAATTTTTAGGGTTAAATTTTCTGATGAGCTAAGAGATAACGCATTCGAATTATGAAGGTAATTAAAGCATTCCTTGAGATAGCGCGGGGACAAAGGATTGAACAATATATTGTAGAGAAGTGTGAGAATGTGAGTATTCCGGCGAAGTCGAATAGGTAGCCACTTGAGCTGTGATCGGAATTGAGACACATGGTCATATTTGCGTAAGCAGAATATGAACCGAATACAGAAATTTTGAAGTCGCTCAAGCTTGTTAAGCTGGTCCTCCGTGAGATCAGGATAGCTGGCGTCAGCGTAATCAAGAATAGGAAGTAGCAGAGACTGTGCTAGGGCAATTTTGGTGGCAATAGGAAGGAAATTACGGAGTCTCTTAAGCGAAGCTGCTGAAGCAAATAATTTTCGGCTAACAGCTTGTAACTGTGGATCCCAACTGAAACGGTTATCGACGATTATTCCTAAATTTTTAACAGAAACACTTAATGGAATACTGGTGCCAGCTAGAGTTATGTTAGGAAGTAACTGCACATTCACTTTGGCAATCATTCTTGAGCTACCTATAATAATGCATTGTGTTTTGGAGGGATTTACCTCTAGTCCAAAGGATTTGCTCCACTCCACAATTTGTCGCAAATCATTATTGGTGGCCAGTATTGCTTCAGATAATTGACCGAGAGGGGCTTGTCTATAAATTTGAAGATCATCTGCATACAGGTGGTAGGAAGAAGAAATATTTTTGGAAATAGAATTAATAAATATAGCGAAAAGAAGAGGAGATAGAACGCCGCCTTGGGGAACACCAGCAGAAGTGTCGCTCCATGAGGAAAAAATCTCATCAAGGCGAACCCTCTGCTTGCGTCCCTGCAAATAACTGCGAAACCACTCAACCACCGATGGAGATACGTTAAGTGAGCGCAGCAACGCCAGAAGAATGTTAAAATCTTTATATATATAATTCTCCTGTGAGTGTGTATGTCACTGAACTTCTCTTAAACGACTGGACCGATTTTGATGAAATTTTTTGTGTGTGTTCAAGGGGATCTGAGAATGGTTTAGATTCACAATTTTGTCCGCTGGACAACCCATATTTTTTAGGGCGGTACGTAGTTCGCTGGGTCAGCTAGTTATATATATAACTACTATTTGACATAAGACACAATGATTATAGATATAAAGACTAAAAAAATCTAATTTTCAGTCAATAAGCGACCAATGCTCAGGACTCCTTAAACCACTTAAACTATTCATTTGTTGCACAACTAAGCAGAGCTTTAACTATTGATAAACATCAATTAATGATCGCGGTCGATCTTCTTGACATAAGATTTAGAGATTCGCAAACAAACAAACGGCGCTCTATCTAAGCTCAGCTGTTCTTAAATAACGATTGTACTTATGTTTAACTTCGGCAGTCGGCTAATTACTTGGAAACTGGCTCGATCGTGCAAAACGCTTAGAGAGGTCTCGAACGAAATCCCGATAGATAACACAAATACTAAACTCCTTTAAATAATGCTGAACCGGCGAGTCATTTAACTTTTTGCCTAAACAGTGTTTAGTTTGGCAATCGTTAAAATACTAAATTGAAATAATGGTATTTAACTTCTGCTTGGGTTATATTGTTTTAAACTTTCATGGTCACTAACATTATAGCTATTAACGGGATTATTACCATGTACCTTGTTTTTTATGAGTCTCCGATATTTCGGCACTGTTGCAAGCGCCATGATCACGGAGTAACTGAAGTAATTGCGGGTAGATGTTATTGGCAGACATATCGACTTAATATATATAAATAAAAATAAAAGCTATTATGATTAACTGCTATAAAAAAATAGCAGTTAATCATAATAGCTGTAAGCATAAGATGCTGTTCTTCAGAAAACAGGACATACTAGTGACAAAAAGTATAAGGCCAAATCATGCCACGGACAATTTGCATCAATGCTGTGAAGCAGCTCCTCTCCGTATTTTATTCAGCAAAAGAAATCAAGGCAGGTATTACTTACAAAGTTACGCTATAATTGATTGTTCCTTTAATAGTTGCTTTTTGAGATGTTTTCTAAAAGTGTCAATATGTCCATAGAGACAAAGAGATAGATAAAGAATAAAAAAAAAATGGTTGCCTGTAAAGTCGGTTTTACGGGCGAAGATTTTACGTGACAACGTCTTTTTCTCGGTAGAATATTTATTGATATGAATATAATTAAATTGCACAATAGGAACAAGGAATTGAATGAAAATAAGAATTGCACAAATTTTAACTATAGAAATATATTTTGTTTACTAAAACATTGTACATGTAAACTTAAACTTAACACGAGAGACTCATCGTAACGTTACCGAGCGTTACACTTTTTCATAAGTGACTCCCAGCCGCAACCTAATTTAAGACGTTGTCACGTCAAAAAGTGTGTGTCAGCTCCGACGCACGACTGGAGTTTACTTCTTAAGTTCGATAGTCTAACCAGACGCAAAAAGAGTTTATTTAACTTAAAAAAGATTGATATTGTATGAAAGGGTAAATTAACAAATTAATGAAAATAATATACATATATAAATATATATTTATTCATTTCATATACATTTATTATAACTAATCGACGAAATATTTTACATTAAACTTTTTACAATAGTCAATTTCAGATGTGCATAAATAAAGGTACGCTACGATACTGTGCTACGGTGTAGCACTACGGCTGCTACAGCGTAGACAGTAAAAACGTAACGAGGTCAGTCATCGATAGATTTCACTCCTCACATTTTTCTCATACCGGGCCCCTTATATATGCAAATCGATCCTTAAGGAGTAAACTCCAATAATTTATAGGGAGTCTAGAAAGTACGCGAGGCTGAGGCCATTCCGCGCGTATTTCCCGCTGCTTCGACCTGCATAACCAAGATGGTTTGCCAGGCCAGAGGTGGTTTGTAGGATTTGTCTGAATATCGTTTATGAGGTACATCTTACTGACGGACGGACAAACCGGAAACTTTCGGTATTATTATAATTTAAACTTTCAGTGAATTATCATCTAATTTATACTGAAAACCACATGAAATTTTTTTGAAATAATCGCAATCAGAACGTACGGTAGTGTTGCCGATCGATAGTCGACTATCGATGATTAATCGATAGTCTATCGATAGCCAACCAATCGTATGACAATCGGTCGGCTTATCGATACTATCGATAGCACAAAAAAATCGGATGAGTTAAATACTATCGATACTATCGATAGTATTGTAGTTCGTTAATAACAAACTATCGATACTGTCGATTTTATTTGCAACCATACTATCGATAGTTTAACAATTTGCAATAGTATTGTTTACAATTTTCAGGTATTATAGTCAATCACAAACTTTAGTCTAGAACAATCGCTAGTATCGATACTATCGATAGTATTGTTGCAGATAAAATCAACACTATCGATAGTATCGATACTATCAATAGTTTGTTATTAACGAAGTACAATAGTATCGATAGTATTGCACTAATTCGATAGTATTGCCTTGTTGTGAGCTGTCGATAATATCGATACTATCGGTTGTATCGATTCTATCTATAGGCCCATCGATAGGGTACATGATTTTCGATGTAAACTGTCGATAGTTTTAATATCGATAGTTCGGCAACACTAACGTACAGACAGGCAGACACAGCGGCGACTTTGTTTTATATCGTGTAGCAAGAAGTAATCGGGGTACAAAACCGGCGGCAGTGAGCGGTGATAATCCGACAAACACGGGAAATAATCGCGCTTACTGGAGATCTATTTTTGAATCGCTCGTTTCAAAGGACTAAGAAATTGCCCTTAACGTGTATAAATATTTCGTACTAGCCAGTAACTTTACAATATTTTTGAAGTTATACTTCTTTAGGCGCGTTATGAAAAAATGATGAGAGTGAATTTTTTAGATGCGCGCGCATCACTGTAACCCAAAAGTAACAGCATGAAGTTGGCCGCGGGCGCGTTATGAAAAAATCATGTGAGTGAAATTTCGAGATGCGCGCGCATCACTGTAACACAATAGTAACACCATGAAGTTGGCCGCGGGCGCGTTATGAATGTTAGTGTCTAATAATGGTGGATTATTAACCACTTAGTGGTTAATAATCCACCATTATTAGACATCTGTTCGAAAGGTACTTTGAACGATCCACGGAGCTCCATAAGATGATCGCGTTGTCAAAAACAATGTTGGCACGCTCGTCGCCTCTGATCACTGTTTTCATATTTATAATATTTATCCACATGTTTATAGTTTCTATATAGACACAACGTGTTTTAGTTACTTACAAGTGCTAATTACATATGGACTAATAACTTAAATTCAGTAGTGATTTTAATTGAATATTTTGAATATTTATTTAATTTTTCAAATTAAAACTGAACTTAATTGACTGTGTTAACTATCCTTTTCCAGTCCTTTTATTATTTTATTGTAAAAATATTTTTAATGATACTAAAGAAGTATAACTTCTCACGCGCGTACATAAGTTACACGCATCCATTTTTTTTTCTAAATTATTACGTGTTTATTATTCTCATACAACTTTCGTGAAATAATCAAATATTTATAAGTATAAAAATTTACATCATGTCTGTCAACAGCAAAATGTTCCGTTTTACAAAATAAATGAACAATAAATGTACATAAAAAATATTTGTGTAAGTATATCGAAATAAACAATATTATTTCTAAACTCCTTCAAACTATGACATATTTGGTCCTTATTTTTATCAAAGCAAAGCACTGAAGGCCTAATATAATAGATTTTATTATTCTGATCAGGCTTGAGACAAGGCTGTATGCTAATTAATGCTTGAATTTTTTCAAAAGAACAAAATAAAACGTCACAGATTTCCTGTCAGGCCGATGATAACAAGTTAATCAGAGAAATGGGAAGAAAGATTCTAAGAAAATGCGAAATTGATGACTCTGTAAATAATTGGTACCATCTTTTATCAACTGTAGTAAGGTAATGACATAGTAGGAGTTCTCATAATTTTCAAGATTGTGAATTTATCGAAAGTGCCTAAGCCTTTTTTCAAAGAAATTATTAATATTCAGCCATTTACCATTAAATATTACTAAGTACAGTATTTTTACATTGCCAGGGCAGTCGCTTATACAAAACTTTACCATGTCCTTTATTGTAAGTATGCGACTTAAGTAACTTGACACTTACGTCGCTTGACGACGGTTTTGCTAAATCTTAAAAGTGTCGTTTCATTATGTGAAATATTAGATATCAGAGAGCAAATATTTATTACCGATGAGTTACCGCAATGAAATCTAACTCGATGTCGAGTGAGGGACTTGATGGCGCAAGTGTTTAGAGCGATCAGCTGCGACCGTTTAAGTTAAGCAACTTTCGCAGTGATCGGTCATTGGATGGGTGACCAAAAAAAAATTTACTATCTCGAGTTCCTCCGTGCTTCGGAAGGCACGTTAAGCCGTTGGTCCCGGCTGCATTAGCACCCACCAATCCGCACTGGGCCAGCGTGGTGGGTCACGGCCCAATCTCCCTATTCCATCCATAGGGAAGGCCTGTGCCCCAGCAGTGGGGACATTAATAGGCTGATGATGATGATGAATTTAAAGAAAAAAAGAAAACAAAATGACGTTCAGTTATTTGACGTCTGTATCATGTATCACACGCTAACGCGGTTGATAAAACTAGTTGCAGTCGAGCGAATAAAAAAAAATATGGGTGCGTGTACTTAAGAACGCGCGTGAGAAGTTATACTTCTTTTTGGAATTATTAGAAAATAGTTTTTAATTGAATGCAGATAATTAATTACAATAAGATAATAAAAGGATTGGAAAAGGATAGTCAACGCAGTCAATAAAGTTTAGTTTTAATTTGAAAAATTTAATAAATAATCAAAATATTCAATTTAAATCACTACTGAATAAAATTTATTAGCACATATAAATTTTGCATTTGTATAACATTATAACACGTGTTAAGAATATAGAAACTAGAAACATGTGGATAAATATTATAAATATGAAAACAGTGATCAGAGGCGACGAGCGTCCCAACATGTGCGACTAAGAGATCCTATTACTATTTTGTTGGAAGCTTTTTTTCGAGACTTACGAGTAATGTGTGGTTTAGCGGCCGACTTCATGGTGTTACTTTTCTGTTACAGTGTTGCGCGCGCATCTTAAAATTTCACTCTCATCATTTTTTCATAACGCGCCCGCGGCTAACTTCATTATGTTACTTTTGTGTTACAGTGATGCGCGCGCATCTTAAAATTTCACTCTCATCATTTTTTCATAACGCGCCCGCGGCTAACTTCATTATGTTACTTTTGTGTTACAGTGATGCGCGCGCATCTTAAAATTTCACTCTCATCATTTTTTCATAACGCGGCTAAAGAAGTATAACTTCAATAACAAATTTCTTATGTCAAACTTAAATATGGATTATATTCCTTTGTGTCGTGTGGTGATGGATAGGAATATTCCATCTTGTGTAAGTGTGGACCAATACAGTGTATTGATGATGATGAATGGTAAGTAAATCTAAAGAAAAGTTTTGCTATAAAAAAATCCACGCGGACCAGGCAGCGGACGGGACTCGAACCCGCAACCTTCGCAATCCGGGCGAATGCACTGACCAATTATGCTACCACGGCCCTGATGGCTTAAGCTGCAAGGTAGCGCCATCTCTTCGCATTATAGATAACCCACAAAGTCTAGCAGTTAAATGCTTAAAACACTTCTTAAGTTCGATAGTCTAACCAGACGCAAAAAGAGTTTATTTAACTTAAAAAAGATTGATACTGTATGAAAGGGTAAATTAACAAATTAATGAAAATAATATACATATATAAATATATATTTATTCATTTCATATACATTTATTATAACTAATCGACGAAATATTTTACATGAAACTTTTTACAATAGTCAATTTCAGATGTGCATAAATAAAGGTACGCTACGATACTGTGCTACGGTGTAGCACTACGGCTGCTACAGCGTAGACAGTAAAAACGTAACGAGCTCATTCATCGATAGATTTCACTCCTCACATTTTTCTCATACCGGGCCCCTTATAATGCAAATCGATTCTTAAGGAGTAAACTCCAAAAATAAAAACATAACTATGAATGATAATTTTTAGAAAATGAGCGCTCGATGCGATTCGATTGGTTAACAAATATGGCTCCCGATGCACGAACCAATATCATCGGTAGGTTTGAAACGTTGCCTTTCATAACGAGAAGAGATCGCTCGACGGATTTTAATTCCTTATTCATTGGAACAGCTGCTGCCGGCCAAATATTTGGAGCGGAAATTTTTGTCATTGCACGCGCGTACGAACGAGTGAATCTGGGAATTATTGTAATAGAATATGGTGAGGCACAGTCAACAAGAAATCAGCATGACGAAAATGTTGGTACTGCAGTTCATATTTTAAAATTGAAATATCTATCGCAATTAGTGTTGCCGATCGATGTCGATATCGATGATTAATCGATAGTCTATCGATAGCCAACCAATCGTATGACAATCGATCGGCTTATCGATAGTATCGATACTATCGATAGCACAGAAAAAGCCAATACTATCGGATGAGTTAAATACTATCGATACTATCGATACTATCTATAGTATTGTAGTTCGTTAATAACAAACTATCGATACTGTCGATTTTATTTGCAACCATACTATCGATAGTTTAACAATTTGCAATAGTATTGTTTACAATTTTCAGGTATTATAGTCAATCACAAACTTTAGTCTAGAACAATCGCTAGTATCGATACTATCGATAGTGTTGTTGCAGATAAAATCAACACTATCGATAGTATCGATACTATCAATAGTTTGTTATTAATGAACTACAATAGTATCGATAGTATCGATAGTATTGCACTCATTCGATAGTATTGCCTTGTTCTGAGCTATCGATAATATCGATACTATCGGTTGTATCGATTCTATCGATAGGGTACATGATTTTCGATGTAAACTCGATAGTTCGGCAACACTAATCGCAATACTATATAAGGAAGTCGTTTTCATTTCAGTGAAGGTACGTTTTCATCTAATTTGAAATTCTTCCTGTATCTTTGGAAAATGTATAGTATTCGGGTGAATTATAAAGTCGCCTTTTTAAAACTAGAAGTATAGAAAATTGCTGATCATATTATGAATTATTATAAATAAATTCGCCGAAAAGTATGTACCTACGCGTAAAATTTCCGAAGGACTTCACAAAATTGGATAATTATTTTTGATGTGAAACATCTATAGGCGCACGTAAAACCGATTTGTGACGGGGTGACGAATCGAATTCGATTTTTGTATTTAATGAAAATAAAATATGAAAAAAAAACGTAATATTTTATTTTATCATTATGCCATATTTAGTTCCTATCGCAATCTGTTCTTTTCTGCATATTACTTTTACAAAATAATGTCGATGTTTCACATCTGCCAGGCGCCCCGTGACAGCTCACATTTTTTTATTCTATTCTCATTCTTCAGGACACGATTTGTATATAAGTAAAATGAAAAAATCAAACTGTTTTTTTTTTTATTTTCAATATATTAAAAGTATGTGAATGAGACAGAAAAGTGGGATAAATCTTCAATTGACAAAATATTGACAATGGGCATATCAATAATCTTTATAGAAAATATAACTAGAAAAAATTCCACGCGGACCAGGCAGCAGACGGGACTCGAACCCGCACCCTTCGCAATCCGGGCGAATGCACTGACCAATTATGCTAACGCAGTCCTCACGGACCGGCGCGTCGAAATTCTTCTAGCCATTCTTAAGCTGCAAGGCAGCGCCACCTCTTCGCATTATAGGTAACCCACAATGGCAAATGAATACTTTTACAAGTATTTAACATTTGAAAGAAGAAATAGCAATTATAGTAGTGTTTAAATGATTTCATTTAAACATACAGCAGTTACATGCTTTAAAAATAATAAAAATTATAACAATAATCTTTATATTAACAGGTTTCTCAGGAATTACGACAATTTCCACGATAAAAATAAATATGGCGGTACGAAGTTCGCCGCGTGAGCTAGTTTTGGATTAGGACCAACTCACTTTCTTTGCGTCAGCAATATAATAAATCATTAAGACAGCCTTTGAATGTTGATGCCCTTAAAACTTCGGGGCATCTTCATCGGGGTGGGTCCGTTTGTGGACAATCACCTTGCGGGTACGTAGGGTTGCAACGATATATCGGAATATCGATAATATCGAGACCAAAATATCGATATTTATATCGATATATTTAAAATTCACTGATATCTATAATATCGATATCGGAAATTCCAAAATATCGATATTGCGTAGACTAAATTTGAACACAATAATATCATAAATGTACCTGCTATGACTATCTAAATTGAATAATATCGAAATAACTATTGCTTTGATATTGCAAGAGGTTATAGATGTATTAAAAAAATCTTGAACCCCAAGAAATATACTAAACTGATGTGGATTCGGGCATGATTCTCTAAACCTAAAATTAAATTTGACAACAGTGTATCCTTATAATTCTCTATACAGAATGAAAAGGAGAGACTGATGTTAAATTTAGTGTTAAGTTTAGACAATCATGCCAGAATCGTCACCAACGTATATAGGTATAATCGTATGCCTAATAGTAACTCATGTGCTTAAATAAAATCCTTGCCTCTCTTTCTAGATAATTGTCAACTACTGATTCATTGAAATTTAATATCATTGTAATATAACACAAAATCAAATTAAGAATCTTATACAAATTTTAATTTTTTTAAGCTCGCCAAGTCAAGAAAGTAAGATAGGTATAGTAATATTGGAAGCTTTGGGCTTACCCTATTCTGAAGCCATGGGCACGCCCCTGATGTTTTAACATTTTAAACAAAATAAATATCTTTGATTCGAAATTGCTTTTGATTTGATACTTCTTACAGCGCTATAAAAATATAGAAAATATCTATAAACATCGTGTTGGAAATGTTGGAATGGCTGATATATCGGATCGGATATCGATATTTACCTGCCCACATTATAAATATCCATAATTGGGAAACCTTTGCTTCCTTAATTTTAGGTTTTTGCTTTGCAAACTTAATACAAAGCAAAAAAGAAAAAAATATCGATATATCGATAATATCTAGTTAAAATGGTCGATATATCGGATATCGATATTTTCCCGACTTCGATATAAATATCGATATTTCAAAAGACTTTGCATCCCTACGGGTACGCGGACAGTCGGCAACGGTTGCCGCGACCACAACCGCACTCCCGGGGTGCTACGGGGGGACTACGCTCCTGAGAATGTACGCCAGGTGATCGGTGTAGGAGTATTGTCTGGTTTTTAGTGGTCCTGTTCAGAGCGTTAGGTAGGGCTCTACTCATTTCACCCGGTCCAAGGACTGGCTGTAATGAGTAGGGAGGAGTCCCACATACCTTCTTCCCGCTCCCCCAGTGGTTGAAGGATGCGTAAGGCATTTCCCAGACAAAAAAAAATGTGTGTGTCAGCTCCGACGCACGACTGGAATTTACTCCTTAAGTTCGATAGTCTAACCAGACGCAAAAAGAGTTTTTTTAACTTAAAAAATGGTTGCCTGTAAAGTCGGTTTTACGGGCGAAGATTTTACGTGACAACGTCTTTTTCTCGGTAGAATATTTATTGATATGAATATAATTAAATTGCACAATAGGAACAAGGAATTGAATGAAAATAAGAATTGCACAAATTTTAACTATAGAAATATATATAATACGTCAAAAAAACATATTACAATGCATTGTGCTTGTGAATACCATCGTAGCATGCAACCACGCTACGACGATTCGTAGCAAACTTGCTACACGGCTACGGGGTTCCAGCATGCTACGAGACTCATCGTAACGTTACCGAGCGTTACACTTTTTCATAAGTGACTCCCAGCCGCAACCTAATTTAAGACGTTGTCACGTCAAAAGATTGATACTGTAAATGCCATATCCACGTTTACTTGTAAAGCTCAATGGTTTTGTGTTCAACGAATGGCGCGGTGGTACACCGACGCGGTTTCTTTGTCGTCGTAGGCAATAAAGGTACGCTACGATACTGTGCTACGGTGTAGCACTACGGCTGCTACAGCGTAGACAGTAAAAACGTAACGAGCTCATTCATCGATAGATTTCACTCCTCACATTTTTCTCATACCGGGCCCCTTATATATGCAAATCGATTCTTAAGGAGTAAACTCCAAAAAAAGAAAAAGTCATTAAGATAGCAGGAAATTTTAATGATCATTTGGTTGATGTCGCTGAGTCGTTTTGCTCCGCCTATTTTCTGTCACTTAACGTTTACCGTTCACGAGATTTCCCTGTACACCCTTGTTAATTATAATTATTTTTGAAGTTATACTTCTTTAGGCGCGTTATGAAAAAATGATGAGAGTGAAATTTTAAGATGCGCGCGCATCACTGTAACACAAAAATTCGCTAAAGCGACCAACTTCATGCTGTTACTTTTGTGTTTACCGCACATTAAGAAAATCTACCAACAAAATAGAAATAGAATCTCTATTTAGTGGGTGCTAACGACTGCATTGTGAAGGCCTATCAAAAGTATTTATTAATCTGGAACAACGGAACCAAAGCGCGATTCAGGAGACTACAGCGCCATCTCTTGACCATTGGTGTAGTAGAACCAAAAACCACATCTTTATTTTTTGTAATAAAGTAACAGTTATAGGTATTCATATTTATAATATTTATCCACATGTTTCTAGTTTGTATATTCGGAATACGTGTTTGAGTTTCATACAAGTGCAAATCACATATGTTCTAATAAATTATATTCAGTAGCGATTTTAATTGAATATTTTGATTATTTATTTATTTTTTCAAATTAAAACTGAATTTATTGACTGTGTCCTTTTCCAGACTTTTTATTAATTTATTGTAATTAATTATTTGCATGTAATTAAAAACTAATTTTAAACGATGCCAAAGAAGGATAACTTCTCACGCGCCTACATAAGTACACGCACCCATATTTTTATTAAATGAGTTTCAAAATGATATTCGTTTTCAAGCATTTAATTGCCGCTACCTGGGCTGAATTGTTTCTTCGTATTGCTTTTACAGGTACCCATTTCGTAAACTGTCTACGCTAACTTAATTTTATAGGGCATTGAATTATGTACCGGGCGAATACTAGCAGTAGAATTGTTTCGACAACAATAAATTAAAGTACATTTTGAGGATACACAAGGAGTTGAAATCTTCATCATCAGCCTATTAATGCACAACCCAGTGGGGGATTGGTGGGTGCTAACGACTGCGGCAGTTTAGCTCAGGCGGCTTTAGCGCGGCAGGAGCTCGAGATTATAAGTTTTTGGTCACCCATCCAATGACCGACCACTGCGGAAGTTGCTTAACTACCACGATTTCATGGCGAACGCGCTAACAACCTGCGCCATCTCTCCAGAACGTCCTCTTCCGAACTTCCAGTAACTATCTCGTTTGACGACATTTTAAAGTCTTCTTTCGTAACTTCAATTTCTATATAACGAACGATGCGATGAGTATCTACGGTATTCGATTATCTTAATAAGATAGTTTAATTATATTACAAAACTTCGCATTGACGCGAAGCAAATCTGCAAAAAAATTAAAAGCAATATGACGACCTCCGTGGCCGAGTGGTTTGTACGCCGGGTTTCATGGTGTCGCCGACTCGAGAGGGGTTCAAATCCCGGTGGGGGCAGATGTTTGTGTGATGAACACGAGCATTTGTACTCCAGTCATGGATGTTTAATATGTATTTATATATAAATACCTATACTTATATATGAACTGCATATGTATTCTATCCGTTACCCTAGCATCCCATAACATAAGCCTTACAGTGTTTACTTTGGGCTAGGCTAATTGGTGTGAGTGTTGGAAATATTTATTATTATTTACTATCTTAGAATCCGCCAGCACGGTCACCAGTCTATGATATTTTTAAAATCCGCAACCGACAAATGGCAGAATCACACGGGCTCAGACTCCAAATTAGAGTTAGTCAGTTTCTTACCGATATTGGTTAAGTGTGCGGTTTTTGCACAATTAGTGTGCGGTTTTTGCACAATTAGTGTGCGGTTTTTGCGCAATTAGTGTGCGGTTTTTACACAATTAGTGTGCGGTTTTTACACAATTAGTGTGCGGTTTTCACACAATTAGTGTGCGGTTTTTACACAATTAGTGTGTGGTTTTTACCACAATTAGTGTGCGGTTTTTCAGGTTGCGTCGTCAGAATTAAGACTAATGTCTAAAATAGCAGCTACCGAAATCGGAAGTGAGATTTTATTTTACAGAATCGCTTTACAGATCGCGCGAAAGTCTAGTACGCTCTGAAGTTTCTTCGCGCGGGTGTACCGTCGTAAGAGCAATCTTCGGCCCTCTAATATACGAGTGTTTTGTTACTGTGATGCGAACTGTGCAGTGTTCAGGGCGGACTAGAAGATTAGCGTGAACTTAGCACGAACCAATATCGAAATCGAATAGTTTGCGAGTGCGAAATGTCATTGTCAAATGTGTATTGATATTTAATTCTCGTTACGTACGGCGCTACTGTTCATGTTTCCATACAAAATTTGACAATGACATTTCGCACTCGCAAACTATTCGAATTCGATAATGGTTCGTGCTAAGGCTACTGCACACAGTGCGAGTCAGTTCTATTACGCTAGTACTGGCTCTGTGTAAATCTGCCTTCAAAACCGCGGAAAGCCAACGGAAGAGAGGGATCTAACTCAAAATTCTCACCCGTCGCCAACAATGGCCGGCCTCCTCGTGTTACGCTCGAGATTAGACCTTAAGCATAATTAATTACCCGCACATCCTAACCGTCGTCGGTCGTAGTATCTCCGTCCTTTTACGATCCCAAATAGAGATGTAGTTATCGACAAAGAATTAAAATAAAGTTACTACTGTCGATCTTCAATTTGCAAAAACTTTCTTTTGATCATCATCATCAGCCTATTAATGTCCCCACTGCTGGGGCACAGGCCTTCCCTATTGATGGAATAGGGAGATTGGGCCATGACCCACCACGCGGGCCCAGTGCAAATGAATAATAGTAAATGAATAAATATTTCCAACACTCACACCAATTAGCCTAGCCCCAAAGTAAGCACTATAAGGCTTGTGTTATGGGACACTAGGGTAACGGATAGAATACATATACTGTACATATATAAGTATATTTATATAGAAAATACATATTAAACATCCATGACTGGAGTACAAATGCTCGTATTCATCACACAAACATCTGCCCCCACCGGGATTTGAACCCGGGACCTCTTGAGTCGGCGACACCATGAAACTCGGCGTACAAACCACTCGGCCACAGAGGTCGTCAATTGGCGGGTGCTAACGACTACTGATGCAGCCGGCTTAACGTACTTTCCGAAGCACGAAGGAACTCAAGATAGAAGATTTTTGGTCACCCATCCAACGACCGACCACTGCGGAAGTTGCTTAACTTCGACGATCGCAGCCGAACGTACTTACCTACCGCGATATCGAGATTTCTTTTATCATCTCTTAACAATAAGTCTGATGCTCCTTTAAGTGCTTGGTACAATCGCGATGCAAGAAAAAATACAATTGTACCTGTACCAGCTCTAAAATATATTATATTAACATTGTCAATGCATCAAAACTCACACCTAAATTACGATTATGTTTGAGATTTATTTCATTTACGTAGTAGCTCGTCTGTTCCACGGGCGGCCCGGGTTCGAGTCCCATCCTAGGAAGAACTTTATTATGAAGAATGTGGTTTCATAAAAAACACACTTTAATTTACGTAGTTTTTTGAAAAAAGATAGGAAAATATTGCAAATCTGCCTCCTGCAAAAGTCCGAAATAGCCTCATAAATAGGTAAAAATCTGTTTACTATCCCTTCATTGAAACGAGCTTCAGATATAATACATTCCAAATCAACTATGATTATGCTAAGATGATTCAAAAATCTTATAATATGTTTTTATAATAATATCGATATCGATAGAATTTCCCTTGTCTCAACTCTATAATTGTGGTTAAGAGACACTACATCTATTCAGGTCCTGTACGTTGAAATTTTAAGTATGTACACTAATGGAATGACCCGTAAACTTACTCGTATAAACAAGGTTATACCATGTCATATTAAAACTTGTGAGTAATTCATAATCCTATTATAAATAAAACTAGTTTCAACGGTATAGATGCACTGATTTATTTATTTATGACGTTTCACATACTTTTCAGGCTGCGCAGCGCACAAAAACTGTTGAAATGACTGAAAAGCCTGTCGGTGAAAATCTCTATTCTTAAATAAAACTAGTTTTAACGGTTAATGCGCGAAACTTTGTTTATTTATTGACGTTTCGCAGCCTTTTCGGGTCTGCATATGCAGAATACGTTTTTTTTTATTTAAAAAAAAAACAGTATTCGGACGATACTTTAATTTTTTATTTAAAAAGAAAACAGTATTCCGAAGATTCTTTTTTTTTAAAAAAAAACAGTACTCTGCCGATGCAGACCTGAAAAAGCTGCGAAACGCCAATAAATAAATAAAGTTTCGTGTATTATCCTTTTAAAACTAGTTTTATTTAATGAGTGATGTGCGTGAAAACCTAAGAAACAAATATCTCTATTCTTTTTTTATTTTTTTCTGAATCGATTGCTAAACGAAGAGGTTGTCAAAAGTTGTTCAATAATCATCGTTTTTTAGAGAACTCAATTTTTTTCGTTTATTTATTACTAGTGGCCCTCGCTTCGCTTCGGTGTAGAGCTGTAGTGTAGACTATTGTTTTTGTTCAAAGTTTTGTATTATACACAATGACTTTCTTCATTATAATTATGAACCCTTTCATTCCAAGTAAAACAAAAATTGCGTTGTACCAATTTGAAAAAATATTTTTGTATTAGAAACTGCACTTATCGAGAATGGCTATAGGCTATATGACATCAGACTACACCAGTAGCAGCGGAGCATCGATGATTTTTTTTGCAAAAAAAGGTAAAAATATTCCATTTGTGAGATTGCGTTGCGTCCGCTGGGTCAACGGTTAAAGTTACACAAAAATCATGTATTACGGAATTGTTCCGCTTTAAGAGTTCTATGAAAAAGTCCTCGACAGCATATGTCCATATTTTAAGTTTGACTCACTATAACCTTTTTCTTCAAATTAACGCGGGTGAAACCGCAGGGGACCTCTAGTTGTGACATAACTGTGATAGTCAGAGATATAGTATCACGGACTTTTTTGTAGATATTGATGTCCTCTATAAAACTTTAGTACATCACTTTGCTCTATTATCAATGACTTCAGCAGCGTACGCAATATAAAATTATTTATTGGTATTTTTTACACACGTTGGGTTACACTATCGAAGTTTTCATATGGTACCCTATTTTTTCTTGAAAATACACTATAGCCTATGTTCATCACTGATAATGAAGGATTCTAAATGTGTAAGATTTTTTTCGAATCGATCCAGTAGTTTTGAAGCCTATTTTATACAAACAAACAAATCTTTCTTCTTTGTAATATAAGTATAGATTAGAGCACCGAACATGACATTCAATAACTGCTCATTTCTATGTTCATCCAAATCCTTAAACCAGCTTCCTTAATTAAATCTCCTCCGGTATATACGTCTGTACGTGAGAGAAAAACAAGAAGGGAAATACCTATGAGAATGTCGTTATACGAAACTTACATAGCGGGATAGAGTTTCGGAGGGAAAGCTGTTCCGGTGCCCGAAAACGAGTTACACGAACTATTAATTACTCGGGTGCGGTAACGCAATATCGTGGGATCCCGCAGGAGCAGGGACATACTCGTAATCACCCACGCGTGTCTCGCGGTAAGCTCAGCGTACACATTTGGCCATGATACTGGCACATGGTGTTGGGCCAATGTGTTGGAAACTACGTGACATATTGCTGGTGTTTGGTGATTGAAAACGAAAACATGATACAGTTATAATTGATTCCATTTTGGAAACTTTGACTTATGTTAGTTGTAGTTTATTTGTCCCGTTGGGGGAACTCGTGTAACATAATCATTATGCAATGGAAATATACATACATTCAACATAAGTCTATTTATTTTGTTTGCTAACGTAGGTAAATTAATGTACTTCTAACGCACAAAGCCCACAGGTATTTTATTTTCAGTTGATATTCTGTGAATATTATTCTTAAAAAAATACATTTCATTGTTTTGAATTTTTGATACACAACCACTATCAAAATCAAACACAAACATGATCTAAAAATTGCTTCTAAAAACGTAAAAGCCACAATTTATTCTGAAGGTTGAGCTGTTTCAAGTTATAAACATTTTCCTTTCGAAATGCGTTACGATATTTCACATCTGTCAGCATTAGTACACTGGCGGAAAGACCCGCTCTGTCACCCATGATGCCATAATCGCTTGCGGTAGCGGCGTAGTAAAAATTCATTCATAGACATGTAATTATATCTGTCTTACTTTTTCGTATAGCGCTGTCGCGATCACGATGAAGATGACAAATTGCAACTAAAACAAATGCAATTCATTATTCAATCAATGAAATGCCCTCTTAGTACAGTCAATCTGTAGGTTGAGTGGTGAAAAAAAAACCTAAAGGGTAAGGCACATTTCAATGTACGTTTTACTATTTTTTATTTTTTGCATGATTGTAATAATTTACTAATGTACTTTGTGAATAGAGCAGATGGCCGAATTGGCCCACTGTGTTGTATACGTACCGCTGTATTGCACTGTAACTTGAAAACTGTAAGTAATTTAAAAAAAATGTTTATACAAAAGTTGTTGGTAATTATGTACGGAACAACTTTTCCATTTAAAGTTTTCCATAAAAATGATATCTTCAGGGTGAAAAAGTGAAAAAACACTTTTTTTGAGACTTTAGCGCCACCTACAATGCGCATTTTTTGTTGTACGAGATTGCAACCTAAAGGTTTTTTTTTCACTGAAACGATTTTTTTTCGACAGATTGACTGTACTATCTGTCTTACTTTTGTGCGGCGGCCGGGATTGGCACGTCCGATACGAAGGCGGGGCGTAGTAAAAACTACTGTAGAAAACCGTTCAAAGCATTTTGTTCGCCAAGTGACAGAGCGCAAAATTCCGCGACAGTTGAAAATGAAGGTTACCTACTTTTTTTTGGTGATTGATAGTTTGGCTCTACTGCTTAGCTGGGCCAAATGTGTACAGCGGATTTGACACGAGATAGTGAGGCCTCACCAATGGGCATGAATAATTTCACGGTCACAGTAACGACTGTTCATTGAAAGTTATATGCCACCTCGTCAGCTCCAAACGACCTCAATATAAATTTATAGATATTATGTATGGTTATGGTACCTACATTCACCTTTAGAATTGTAATTTAGTGGTAAGCATGAAGGGGTTTAGTGACTAAAAATGGAAGAGGAAAACTTCCTAATTTCACATTATTAAAAATATATAGGTCTGAAGTCACAAAAACATTTTGTGTATTTGCCTACTAACTCGTAATTGTCAAGATTTAGTTCACAGTTATTGCTAAATTAGCGGCCCACCCTCGCTTCGCTTCGGTGTAGAGCTGAAGTGTAGACTACAGTTTTTGTTCTCAGGCTTGTATTATACACAATGACATTCATCTATGATTCTTCTTATACCTGCATGCAAAGTCTCAGCCCGATCGGTTTAAAATTGACAAACTTTCATTCCCTATTTTATCCCCTTGAGGGTACAATTGATCAAAATCTTTTCTTAGCGGATCTCTACGTCATAACATCTACCTGCATGTCAAATTTCAGCCTGATCCGTCCAGTGGTTTGGGCTGTGCGTTGATAGATCACTATGTCAGTCAGTCACCTTTGAGTTTTATATATATATAGATATTGGTTACTATAATCTCGGTTCTTTATGTGAATTACAGTTTCTTACAATTCATCATCATCCTATTAATATCCCCACTACTGGAGTACCGGCCTTCCCTATGGATGGAATAGGGATATAGGGCCATGACCCACCACGCGGGCCCATCGCGGATTGGCAGGTGCTAACGACTGCAGATGCAGCCGGGACCAACGGCTTAACGTGCCTTCCGAAGCACGGAGCTACTCGAGAAAGAAGATTTATCGTCACGCATCCAATGACCGACCACTGCGAAAGTTGCTTTACTTCGACGATCACAACCGAAGGCGCTAACCACCTGCGCCATCGAGTTCATCTCGTTTCGTACAATTACATACAATTTCATATACAGGCCTCTGCAGTGTTGCCAGGTCTCCAGATTTTACAGGAGATCTCCTGTTTTTCTGAAATTTCTCCTGTTCTACTGTTTTTCTACATGAATCTCCTGTTTTTCTTAGAATACAATTTTATTTTTTAAATTGCATGTTGAGTTGCATTTTCGGCCATTAACTCTGTAGGTAACCTTATTAATTTTAAAATAAATGTTATTGTATAAAAAAACAGCGGGGTGGTACAAGCCACAGAAACATATTCGTTACAGGTCTTTATCTTGATTTGATTTACCAATTCTAGGGGGGGGGGGGGGGGGGTGTAAATCGGAAAAAGTACGCCTCTGGATCTACTGTTTTTCTTGTAGCTCTTTCCATACATCTACTGTTTTTTCCTATAACGCCTCCCGATTTTTTGAAATCGGACCTAGCAACACTGGGCTACTGTAAATTAAATTTTCAATATTTCACTATGCAAACTAGTTCCGTGGAAGGGTCTAACCTTATTACTATAGTATGCTCATGAGTTTAATTAAATTGAAACAATTTATTGTTGACAAAGGCCCAGGGGATGCCGCGCGAGTGAAAACATCTCAACCAACAACTACAACGAAAACATGATACAGTTATAATTGATTCCATTTGAGAAACTTTGACTTATGTTAGTTGTGGTTTATTTGTCCCGTTGGGGGAACTCGTGTAACATAATCATTATGCAATGGAAATATACATTCATAAACATAAGTCTATTTACTTTGTTTGCTAACGTAGGTAAATTATTATACTTCGAACGCACAAAGGAATACGGTAAATTAAAACTCACTGTACAATCTTTTGCAAATTCGGAATGTTTTACTTAATATTTCGTCTGTGAAAAGGTATTTCAAGGTGAGGTTTGTGAGTTTCCAAACTAATTTTTAGAATTAAATGGACATTTACACATATAAATTCTGTTGCTGAGCTATTACATCTTGTGGGGCTAACAATTCAAAAGCTCTTACTCCATGAGTGTGTTATTTTGCCATTCTTTATTCTACCCCGAGACGCCTCGACATCACATTCTGAAAGATGCTAATGTTATTTAGTTTCATAAAGCGCCAGGCTGTTTCACCGGGCATGCGTTTTGTATTCTCCCGTCGTAGATATACGACGAAGTTAAGGAAAATATAGAGACATCGCAGCATATACAGAGTCACGAAAATCCAGCTGGTTCGGACACTTGTATTCCCCATATTCTTGTACTCCTCAGAAACGTGGACCCTGCGCGAAGTAGAGAAGAAGATAGACGCCCTAGAGATGTGGTGCTGGAGGAGATTGCTCGGAGTATCGTGGACTGAATTCCGTACCAACGAGTCTATACTTCAAGAACTCGGCATCAAGCAGCGTTTATCGTCTGTGGTGCAGTCTCGTATAACACTTCGTTTGGTCACGTATGCCGCCGAGGGGAGGTGGCTATTGAGCGACTTGTGGTCCAGGGAAAGGTTGAGGGTCAAGAGGAAGATCTCCTATGAGGTGGACTGACCAAATAAAGGCTGCAGTAAATGGCTCATCATCATTACACGAATGCACAAGGAAGGCGGCCGGTGTTGTGAAGCTTGCCACCAACAACTGAATTGATGACCACGACCACTCTGTCAACACTCTGTCAAGAGTGAAACCCACAAAGAAGAAGATATACGAACCGATAGCATAGTGTTTTGACATTCATAAAGACTTGTAACAACTTAGACTGAAGTCCCGTCCGCTGCCTGGTCCGCGTGGATTTTTTTTCTAGTAAACTTTTCTTTAGATTTAAACATCTAGCAGTTAAATGCTTAAAAAATAAATAAAATCATAACTATAATTGCTATTACTTCTTTCAAATGTTTAATACTTGAAAAAGTATTCATTTCACATTGTGGGTTACCTACAGTGCGAAGAGATGGCGCTGCCTTGCAGCTTAAGGCTAGGAAAATTTCGACGCGGCTAATAGGGCCGTGGTAGCATAATGGTCAGTGCATTCGCCCGGATAGCGAAGGATGCGGGTTCGGGTCCCGTCCGCTGCCTGGTCCGCGTGGATTTTTTTCTAGTAAACTTTTCTTTAAAATTATTTTGAGTTTTGGTTTAGTCACTGCTTCTTGTCCGCGCACCTAGGGCGCCTACCCTGTCAAGTCAACGAGGAATAATGCCATATAATAAGTATGAATCATGATCTGTGCTCGTGACACTGAAATACGCGAGGCTCAGAGGAGTGACGTCATAGTTTCATTAGCCCCGCGCTCGGCACATTAATCATTGCAGCCGTCTGATGCCGGCATCGGACACACATCCACCACCTCCGTTCTGACGGAGCACATAATTATCTTCATTCGCATCCGACTCTGTTATAGAATTCATGTTTTTTTTTTGGAGTTTACTCCTTAAGAATCGATTTGCATATATAAGAGGCCCGGAATGAGAAAAAATGTGAGGAGTAAAATCTATATCGATGAATGACCTCGTTACGTTTTTGGTGCGCATCCTGTTCGAGCTAAAATGACTCTTAAATTCGAGAGCTTAGGTGCAAAAACTGCAAAAGAATTAAATTGAAACTACAGTGTATTTCGTTAGACCTTAGATTTTTTTATTAGTTAGGTGACGTTTTGCCTATATGTAGCTCCAAACATATTTACAAGCGTGATGAAACGAACTAACGAACAGCGCCATCTATTTTGATACATATAAACTAATTTTAAATGCACAAATGGCGTATACATAATCGCCCTATATATACATAATTAATGTAAAATATTTCGTCGATTAGTTATAATAAATGTATATGAAATGAATTAATATATATTTATATATGTATATTATTTTCATTAATTTGTTAATTTACCCTTTCATACAGTATCAATCTTTTTTAAGTTAAATAAACTCTTCTTGCGTCTGGTTAGACTATCGAACTTAAACTCCAGTCGTGCGTCGGAGCTGACACACACAATTTTTTTGTTTTAGCACGTGACGAACGAATCTAGGCTTATTTTCTCCTATAAATAGAATGCTCTCTCAGTACAATTCAATGTCAAAGTCGACCCATAAGGACATCTTCGCGGATACACTGAAGAGAATAAAATCCTTATGTTTGGTTGTGCCCTCATAGTTTTTTTTCATTAATTTATTACTCATTAATTTGTTTTTCATAAAGGAGATTGCTCAGCTTCCATACATGTTTGGCCTAAAGACCAATAATCATGAAAAATTGTTTCCTAGTTTCGAAATTATATATAAATTATTGTAGAAACGAATATTATTGACGGACACCCCTGAGAACTTCTATAAACCATATACACTGAACATATTAAAATAATAAAAAACAAATAAATTATATAGTAAACTAGGGAAATCAAGCCAAGTACCGAAATTATGGATTAGATTCAGGTATATAGAGCATGTAGATTAACAGATAGTTGCCTGTTTTTAAAGTTAATGCATAAGAGTAACTTTTAAAATCAGGTGTCATTTCCGGTTATAATAAGGTACTCTGTGACAGAAACTGTGTGATGATTGTGAATGAGCCACAGATTAGAGAGAATTTTTAAACTCTCGTTAACCGAAGAAAGCTAAAAGATTTAGGTTCTATAGCCATATATTCAGTAGCTTCATTATTTTTGTTATGTTTTAAGATAACCATACTTTAGTGTATCACACCTTATAATTTTATTTATTTTTTAATTTATAGTCAGGGAACGTAGGTCCATTGATAGATACCTTAAAGTCTAACATATGTACAGATTATAATCTGTTTATGGAGGTGTTTGGCGAAAAATGTATGGCAATAGACTTTATGATGTCGCCTACCATCTATAATAATTGTCTGAGCACATTTGCATCTAGTAAAAATTATAATATAGTTGTGGATATTAAGACCACAGTGTAATATAAAAATGATTTATTTTATCGATCTTTACAAAATAGATTTGTTTTTGTTTTATAAACAACTTCGATCAGTCTTTGGCTGAATGTTACTACACCCATAGCCATTAAAAAATATTCGTATATTTTCCAAGCCGGTAAAATTAAAAGTCCTTTTTAAAGTAAATATATTATACAAAGGTGTCCGTTGAAATCTAATGACTGTAAATTAAATTATAAATTACGCCAAGAATTACCGTGTGTGTCAATTTTTTTTGTGCATTTAGGCCAATTTGAACAATCTCCTTTATTTAATTGTTGTTGTTTAATTATTGACAATTTAAATTTTATTTTTATTCATAATTGTTTTGTATTGAAATTAATGTAATTTTTATAAGATTTAATTGCTAGTTATGTGTAAATTGCATGTCGTAATCGCCTATAATCAAAGTTCGACTAATAAACTGTCGTACTATAAATGTGTAAGAATTGTCTAAGTGTAACTTCGTTGGTGATCAAATAAATAAATAAATAAGCACAATTTGTATTGACTATCTAAAATTTTTTAAACCTAGATCAAAAATGTAGACAATGCAGTTTCTTTTTAAGAACCCTGAGTTGCTAGAAAGGGCTTGGCTTGCGTCCACGCACAAAAGTACGACAAATAGTCTCCAAATTTCTTTGCTAGCGTTCGAATCCTGTGTAGGTGAGAACTTAAGAATCAGATGGGATGATACTACATAAAACGCTGTATAATTTCATTAATCTCCTTATAACAATTCTTTTTTGTCACAACACACAGAACAATAAGAAGAACACTAAAAATATCATTAAAGTTATCAATTTTCACGAGTAATTAATCATTGGAATTTGGGAGCCACGAGACAGCTAACACACCGCGCCGTCAGACGAAATACTTTGAAATTAATCGTTAAGACAATACTCCGGATAAAACTAATAAAGTTCTTTAAATTCTAAAACTAAATTATTAATTGACTAGTGGCCCGCACTCGCTTCGCTTCGGTGTAGAGCTGTAGTGTAAACTGTAGTTTTTGTTCTCAGGCTTGTGCTATAAACAATGACTTTATTTATATAATTACACGTGTTATTGTGAGTCAACCATAAAAGATAGACATATGCTGTTCCGGGATATTTTTTTGACATTTTTATGTAGAGTATTTCCGTCATACATGATTACTATGTAACTTTAACCATTAAGGCTGCACACGCGACGGAAGCTTAAAAAATGGAGTAACTTCTCCCGTTTTCCCAACATTTCCCTTCACTACTCCGCTGCTATTGATTGTAGCGTGATGAAAAGTATACTATAACCTGCCCAGGAGTATGAAGAATAATTGTACCAAGTTTCGTTAAAATCCGTCGAGTAGTTTTTGTTTCTATAAGGAACATACACACAGACAGACAAAAATTTTACTGATTGCATTTTTGGCATCAGTATCGATCACTAATCACCCCCTGATAGTTATTTTGAAAATATATTTCATGTACAGAATTGACCTCTCTACAGATTTATTATAAGTATAGATGAGACAATACTGTGGGCAGCAGATTAAGTGGAATATTTAATTGAAAACACGACTGGCCGACTAAAAAATCAAAAGTAAATTCATAAAAGATACATTTAGTTTTTTCCTAGCACGGGCATATATCATTGTAGTACCGCAGTGGCATGTGAATGTCAGAGATGTCAGCCCGAAAACCTCGGACGTTCCCGCGTCTAGGACGGATGCCGCAAAAACTAATTTAAATTTAGTCACATGATGTTGAGAAGTGGTTGCTATACCCACGGGAACGTAACTGTTTAAAATACAATAAGTAACGCGAACAATTAGCATATCTTTGACGACCTCCGTGGCCGAGAGGTTTATACGCCGGGTTTCACGGTGTCGCCGACTCGAGAGGTCCCGGGTTCAAATCCCGGTGGGGGCAGATGTTTGTGTGATGAATACGAGAATTTGTACTCCAGTCATGGATGTTTAATATGTATTTCTAAACAAATATGGTTATATATGTGCAGTATATGTATTCTATCCGTTACCCTAGCATCCCATAACACAAGCCTTACAGTGCTTACTTTGGGGCTAGGCTAATTGGAAATATTTATTTATTTATTTTATTTATTTATTTATCTTTTAGACTCTTACGATATCAGAGTACCACCTACCTCCCGTCACCTGACCTGATCATCCCTAACCCCGTAGAGTCTTGGAATGCACTGACAGACACAACAACAGATAAAGGAAGTGTTATTGCACTTGCATTTCCCCAGATGTTCGCTCAAATTCTGCAATGCCATTAATCTCTTAGATTTCATTCCTCTCTAAGATTTGTATCTTACTTAACAAGAATATATAATGCGATTCAACTAAGAATAGGATCGACTGGGCGCCATTTTGTGATGTCAAAGCTGTCAATTGAAACAAAATAGGTAGAGTCAGCAATAAAAGATTTTCTTCGATAAAAACTTATTTACTAAGATTAAGTGAGAAAAAACATCAGATTTTATTAATAAAATTTATTTACTAAGATTGAGAAAACAAAACACCGATTTTTAATAACATTTATGACTGTGTGTGTAAAAATATTAATCGGAATCTAGCTCTTCAATTCCACTCAGCTCTGCACAACTACCGGAGTTGTCATCGTCGTCATGTTTGTTTACAAATGTTTGGTTTTTTTATTCTACAATTAGCTGAGTGCTAAAAAAGAGTTCCATGATATTTTGCAAACCGTACTTTTCAAGCGTCATTTGACAGATGGAGGTCATTGGCTTTCCTATTCTTGTTTGAATCGCATTATACTTCATTTTTATGAACAGTAAAATGTAAGCTATGTAGTTATTCACGCCACGGTTTGTAATTGCAGGCAGTGGAGAGGTACGGTGCTAATACCAGCTGGGAGAGAATGCGGTCTCGCATTTCAACGCGCCCTACTCGGCCAATCTGCAAACTGCAGCCAACTTCAAGTGATAGGAGACAGCGATGGAAAAGTAATCATAAATTTTATAAACTATGTTAATAACGATTATGTATGTATGTATATATATATATTTACATATATTATAAATATCGTATATATATTTAAATGTATTCTATGCATGTATATTTAGGGTTTTTTTAAATAAATATTTATGTAGTTACTTTTATTGGTGTATATTTATAGTTAATCGCTTTTTTTTTATATAGCCGCATTCGTGAATTTCTCTATGCCTAAAGGTTGACTGGCAGAGAATGCTTTTAGCGTTAAGTCCGCCTTTTGTCCATTTCTGTAATTGTGGCAATAAAGTTTAAATAAATAAATATAAAAAAAATGGTTGCCTGTAAAGTCGGTTTTACGGGCGAAGATTTTACGTGACAACGTCTTTTTCTCGGTAGAATATTTATTGATATGAATATAATTAAATTGCACAATAGGAACAAGGAATTGAATGAAAATAAGAATTGCACAAATTTTAACTATAGAAATATATTTTGTTTACTAAAACATTGTACATGTAAACTTAAACTTAACACGAGAGACTCATCGTAACGTTACCGAGCGTTACACTTTTTCATAAGTGACTCCCAGCCGCAACCTAATTTAAGACGTTGTCACGTCAACAAAGAGTTACGCAACAACTACGCAAATAAGTAAATAATTCCATACACTGCTAGGAATATCCAAAGAAGATTGTCTGGTGCTGTGTCGACATAATTTAACAGCAGCACATCCCTTTCCATACATACATAAAATACATAAAACGAAAGACCTTTTGTCATTTTTTCAGATGGTGCCAGGACCGTCTTTAACCTATTGGAAGACCTGAGCATATTAGGATAATGGGACCCCTATGACTGATGTGAAAATGTGTATGTGCTTAGTATACCATTATATATATATTTAAATTTATCTTAGCATGCTGTAGTCGGAAAGCGTAATTTTTGGGCGAGAGTAGAATAGCTTCGCTTATGTAAAAGCTAGTAAGTTGCTATTGTAGTCAGTAATTTAGGTTCGATTTCATCGAATTAGTATATATATATATATATATCGAGCCCTTACCGCCAAATTATCGTAAGCGACACTCGCCAAATTATCGTAAGCGACACTCGCCAAATTATCGTAAGCGACACTTTTGTCAAAATGCGTTTTTTGTGGAAACTAATATTTTAAACCGTAACGGACCCATCTCTGTTGATATTTCCCTCCAAAAGAACACCGTTATAATATAATAGAGGGAAGAATAGAGGGAAATATCAACAGAGATGGGTCCGTTACGGTTTAAAATATTAGTTTCCACAAAAAACGCATTTTGACAAAAGTGTCGCTTACGATAATTTGGCGAGTGTCGCTTACGATAATTTGGCGGTAAGGGCTCGATATATGTATAAGTTTTTTGGTAATAAATATTGGTTATCGTTTGGTGATCTGATAGGAACTAGGGACTTTGTATTTGATCGCGGGGCCCTGGGCTCTTGCCTAAAGTGCCCTCTGGGAAAGAAGGGTCTGGATGGTGCACAAAAAAATTAAGGTATGCCGTTGTATTCGTTGAATCAGAAACTACAAAAAGATTTTAGACGACTTCTGTGGCCGAGTGGTTTGTACGCCAGGTTTCATGGTGTCGCCGACTCGAGAGGGTTCAAATCCCGGTGGGGGCAGATGTTTGTATGATGAATACGAGCATTTGTACTCCAGTCATGGATGTTTAATATGTATTTCTATAAAAAAAAAACTTATATATATGTACAGTATATGTATTCTATCCGTTACCCTTGTATCACATAACACAATAGTGCCTTATAGTGCTTACTTTGGGGCTAGGCTAACTGGTGTGAGTGTTGCAAATATTTATTATTATTTATTTATTATTATTATTTTGAAGCCAAATTTTTCCGAGTTACGGTAAAGATCGCTTCCCACAAATCTATGCACCAACACGACGCAACACAATAGGACTCGTGACGCGGAGTGATGTGAGTACGTGCCTCGTCCTGTTAAATGCTCCGTGAATGTTTCAGACGCTGCACACAAATTCAAAACACGCTGTTGTATTCTTAAAATAAAATTAAAAATAATTTATTTTCATGTTACGTACCCTTAGATTAAAACAAAAAGGGAAGATAAGGCTAGCGGCTCAAAAGTGATCCGTTTAAATTGTGGTGCATGACCACAATTCGCTTTAGTCACAATTGGACATTCAAACACGCTGCATGTCAAGGGCGGATCCAGCTGTGGCGCCAGGGGGGTGTCATATAGCCAGCTTTGGCTCCAGGGGGGGGGAGGGGGGGGGTCATATAGTCGTGGTATATTAAATATTGAAAGTACTTAAATAAAATCCCCCTGGGTTTGGTCCATCTGTACCCAGCCCAGGGAGGGGTCATTGTGCACTCAGTATATCAATATTGCGTATATTTTGTGTTATAAAAATAAAACAATGCCTTCGATGCTGTTATAAAGAACACACTTTTCATTCGTAAAACTGTAGAAACATTTTTTCTCAAAAATCACGGTTTGTCTTGAATGTTATTTACGTAATCGCCATTTTGTTATCAAGAAAAGAACAACAATACAGCTCAGCCGCTCGGACTCGCCGTTTCACTTGCGCTGCGTTGAAGAGTACATACCCCTTGCGAGTCCGAAATGTCATTGCCAAATGTGTACTGTTTTTTTTTATGTTATAGGGGGCATACGAGCAGACGGCTCACCTGATGGTAAGTGATCACCGTCGCCCATGGACACTTGCAACACATGCGATGCCGGCCTTTAAGGAAGGAGTACGCTCTTTTTTTTAAGGTTCTTGGGTCGTATTGGTCCGGAAACACTGCTGGCGACAACATATTCCACAGTTTTGTCGTACGTGGTAAAAAATTTCGACAAAAACACACGTTTCTGGATAGCCACGCATCAATATGATGGGTATGAAATTTTTGTCGCGATGTGCGATGGCGAAATGCAGCAGCTGGAATTAATCCGAACAATTCCTCAGAACACACCCCTAATAAAACTAATTGATTACTTACTTACTTACTGATTTTTAATTCTCGTTACGTACTTTGTGCCGCTGCTGTTCAAGTTCCCATACAAAATTTGACATTGACATTTCGGTTTGCAAACTATTATTATTATTAGGGGTACTGTGCACGAACCGAATAATCGAATTCGGATAGTTTGCAAACCGAAATGTCAATGTCAAATTTTGTATGAAAACTTGAACAGCAGCGGCACAAAGTACATAACGAGAACTAAAAATCAGTACACATTTGACAATTACATTTCTGACTCGCAAACGATACGAATTCGATATTGATTTATTTACAGACGTGTACGTGTGTCAGAGTTGGTGATGTAGTTGAGTCGGAGCATATTTTATTTGATGCTAGTATGAGCGTGTCGTATTTGCCCTTTTTGTTTAAATCTAAGTACGTTCCTAACCCAGAAACTCAAATAAGAATAGATACCCTCATGAAATCGAACCAGTTGATATATTTTTTTTGCACATCCATTGAAAGTCTATCAAAGAAAATTGTACTTTCTGGAATCCTTTTCTGAAACCCTACCCTTTCATAAACTTTTAGACGGACAATACCACTTGAGAAAGGTTTCGTGGCAATGGTTTAGGTAAAACATTTTGCGCGTTTCTTTTGACCCTATTCCACTGTAAAGTCAAATAAACATAATTTTCAAGCTGTATTTGCCTGGCGGAGTTGATAATAAAACCACAATGCAGAAACTTATATTAAAGACTTTGATAATAGTGTTACCTGTCGGGATGGGGTTTGAAATTATATGCCAGTTCACGCTTGACAGTTCTTTATTCACCACAATATTAATTACAAAACACTCACTAAACACTGTATTTCAATATACAAGTCTCTTAAACTATCGCACTTGAACACTTTTGTTGCACTTTGATGTCCTTTCGATTCGCTCCGAAATCGCTGTTGAAACTCAACTGTCTCTGCGCGGCGCCAAACGCGCTTATATACGCCGATCGACGCATTCTAGACAGTACCTGTTAAATTGAGAATTAGCTAGCACCCGCGAGTACGAAGTACCTACTTATACCTACGCCGGTAACGCGCATAACTTGTAAACAAGTGCAGATGTCGTTGCACTTTCTCCATTACGCCGCACTACATAAGGCTCATTTTAGAATGAGCCGCATTACTCGACCTCTATCGCGACCCGCGGTGATCTGGCAAATTCGATCTCTAGCACTTTCGCGGTTACGTTTCGAGAGCGTTTGTGACAATACTATCAGATGTAACCTACCACAACTAATAAGATAACATTGCCTATCTATTGCATATAATAATTTTCAAACGTAACATCTATCCATTTCTCTGATAACAATACATTTTTGTGCAGTCTAGTAAAAATACTAGACGATTTTACTCCTTTTCATCAGTATCTGACCCATTCTATGTTTTTTCAATAAGTTCAGCCTAGCTTGGGACAAAACGAAAATATAGTTACCAAATAAACTATTTCGATTGTAAGCTTTTTACATAGGTACGTACTCAAAATTACAAAGTCTAATATGGGAAAAAGTATGGCAATATGAATCCTCATTTAATAATTAAGGTTTATGAAGAAGAATAAGAAAGTAATGATAACATTGTCCTTCGTCGACTACTAGATAATTATAACACAAACTTTGCAGAATTAGACATATTTGGGTTCTCAAAATTAAAGTTTAAAAAAAATGGCAGTAGAAACATTATCAAATAGAACAGGTTGATGGAATTTGGTATCTTACTTGTATCTGTACCGGTTCATCGCGGTTTTTTATTTTATTATTCTGTAGTGTGAAGATAATTAACTTCTCCTTTCATCATTAATTTGTGGACATTGGTGTGGGTTGTACACTTACCTTATTAATATATACATTATAATTTTATGTAATATTTAGTGTATAACTGTTCTATGTTCCTAAAATAAAAATAAAATGTGTGTGTCAGCTCCGACGCACGACTGGAGTTTACTCCTTAAGTTCGATAGTCTAACCAGACGCATAAAGAGTTTATTCAACTTAAAAAAGATTGATACTGTATGAAAGGGTAAATTAACAAATTAATGAAAATAATATACATATATAAATATATATTTATTCATTTCATATACATTTATTATAACTAATTGACGAAATATTTTGCATTAAACTTTTTACAATAGTCAATTTCAGATGTGCATAAATATATCATTAGGAATGTTGATAAATTATGTAATTATTATTATTATCAGACTATTATAATTTTTTTAAATATTAATTAAATCAACATTGTCTGAATTATTAATTACAGTGACAAGTGGTTTATGGTAACTAAAATAAGACACATGGACGTTCGTAGATACGTGGTTCACGAATCTTGAAAATACCGCATCAATGGTTGTACCATACCTCGTTGTCCCCATTGCTCTATCAGAAACAATATCTAAATTCAGTTCAGATTTTCAAAATTTTATTAATGTCAATCCGTCATCTTTGTTTGTCAAAGTTGCGCGACAATAGGATGCGCACCAAAAACGTAACGAGGTCATTCATCGATAGATTTTACTCTTCACATTTTTCTCATACCGGGCCCTTTATATATGCAAATCGATTCTTAAGGAGTAAACTCGAATAGATTTGCAACAGCGTGAAAATCTGAAGTGAACTGCGCACATCGTCTTACCGCAACTACGCTTTCACACGGTTTCACATGAGCATGCTGACTCGTGTGACAAACCGTCCTCTCTCACTGAGACAATTATCAGGAGCTCACCGGATTGAACGGGGCGCGGGGGGGGGCGGTAATATTCTTCCGTTCGAGACCCATTCCGACCGTGATACCTACATTATTCATTTCGAATCCTTTCTGAACGCGGTCGCCACGTTTGCTCGGTATGCGCCTTCCGACCTTTTTGTAATTTTTTCTCTCTGCCGAGTCCATAAGTCACCGGTGACTTTGCGCTGGGCTTTGTGGGAAAAAAACTCGATGGCTGCGCGAAATCGCTATCGGATATTGGAGTGTTCCTTGTTAATTTATCGCGGCTTTATGTTTGAAATTGGATGTTGTAAATTGTAATAACGTGATTATTGGGCGGACCCAGTGTTGCCAGGTCCGATTTTTAAAAATCGGGAGTCGTTATAGAAAGAAAACAGAAGATGTATGGAAAGAGCTACAAGAAAAACAGTAGATGCAGAGGCGTACTTTTTCCGATTTACATATCCCCCCCCCCCCCCCTAGAATTGGTAAATCAAATCAAGATAAAGACCAATAACGAATGTGTTTCTGTGGCTTCTGCCGTCCCTCAAAGCAATTTTTTTTAGACAATTACATTTATTTTATAATTATTAAGGTTATCTACATTATTAATGACGGAAAATGCAATTTAAAAAAGAAAATCGTTTTCTAAAAAAACAGGAGATTCATGTAGAAAAACAGTAGAACAGGAGAAATTTAAGAAAAACAGGAGATCTCCTGTAAAATCTGGAGACCTGGCAACACTGGGCGGACCACTCGCTGCCTGCGAGTCCCGGTGAACGCTTGCCTTTATCACCGTTCATAATAAACGTATTTGATTCCATAATTTTCCGCGTTCAGGATGTTTACGTTTGGTGAAATGGCCGGTTTTTATTTGCATTATATATATATTTTTGTATTCGGGAATACATTTAACAAATTCCAGACAATTAAACTCAATTGGTTTGATTTTTGCAAAAAAAAAAATATTTTCATTTTAAGTCCTTTAAACTCTAAATTTTATGTTAAAATTTCGTGTATGCTTTCATTCGGTATCGTAGTTATTCCAAACCTTTGTGATGATATTAAGTTAATAAAACACTAGCGGCCCGCCCTCGCTTCGCTTCGGTGTAGAGCTGAAGTGTAGACTACAGTTTTTGTTCTCAGGCTTGTATTATACACAATTACATTCATCTATGATTCTTCTTATACCTGCATGCAAAGTCTCAGCCCGATCGGTTTAAAATTGACGAAGTTTCATACAAACTTTCATTCCCTATTTTATCCCCTTGGGGGTAGAATTGATCAAAATTCTTTCTTATCGGATGCCTACGTCATAACATCTACCTGCATGCCAAAGGACATTGTTCAGCGTCCATACATAGTTAGCCTAAGAACCAACAATCATGAAATATTATTTTCTAGGTTCGAAATCCTAAGTAAATGACTGTAAAAACAAAGATTATTGACGGACACTTCTGAGAACTTAAATTATTAGAAAAACTAAATGTTTTTTGAGGTTATGTTTAGTATTCAATGAAACATAGATCAACCTATGAACTTAGTATGAAGTGAATTAATATTACAACTAATTCATTTTATTCGGTGTGATTTTAAATAATAACTATTAGGAAAACCTTGGATAGGTAGGAATCATGAATAAAATAAAAACTGTAGTTTTGCTTCTTATTTATTGACTATTTTTAACAATATTGTATATGGTATTTATTTGTATATGACATGTATATTGTGTAAATATGCAGCGTGAATGTGTATCGGGTGTTCTTGAATAATTTGGCAGTATGATCCTCTCAGGATGTTGTGGCACAGGTTCACTAGCACTTGGTAATAAGGTCTCTGCTCTTTGGTAACATGAAGTAACATCGATGGCATATTAGATAGTCGAAATAGTTAAATTAAAGGAAAAACAATCGCAAATAAACACACAACAGGTAATCCGAAACGAGAATGCACTTTCCTGTATATTATACTACTCTTTGGAATGCACGAATGCCTGCTTGCACAACAACCACAGAGTATCGAGTTTTATGCCGGCCCTTCACTTGACAACAGTTTGTCCTTGTCATGCTTAATAAGGAATGAAAAGAACAGACTGATGTCATGTTTTCAAAATAGCAAATACGAATAGCCAAGTAAAGTGCCGGCATAAGGAAGAAAGAGTGTTTTGTTTGCAGCGCTGTCATAGACTATACACATAAAATGATATTTATTGTCTCAGATTATTTTTTAACTTTTTAATTTAGCTTACTTAACTGGAAGTGTCCGTCACAATCTAAATACTGATAATTATCCCAAAAAATGTATTTAGAATTATCATAAATGCCAAATTGGTGTTGGTTCTTAGGCCAATTTTAACATTGTCCTTTCAGCCCGATCCGTCCAGTGGTTTGGGCTGTGCGTTGATAGATCACTATGTCAGTCAGTCACCTTTGAGTTTTATATATATAGATATAGATTTCCATCTGCCTACTTAGACACATACAAATAAAAGCATGTAGGTCAATTAGTGCTGTATATTTACTAAATAAAGTAGATTTCTTTTTATGCTACACTATTATTTATTAGAAAAAAAAAGACTATCATCTTGAGTTAATTAAATCGGAGTAGGTAGAAGTAAACAAGATTTCTACATCAGAACCAAAACGGAGTTCACCATTTGGCAGTTGACTTTGTCTGGCTGAAATCAATTGATATTAAATTCTTCCAGTTAACAATCGTGTGTGGAACATAGTAAATATTACAAGTGGGATCCTTGAGGAGTGTTCCCACCCACCGGGAGGTATTAATGAAACCCTTCCAACCATCTTCAAGTAATAAAGTAAGATTAGAGTCATTGTAAGCTCGGCAGCGGCATATAGCTGCGAATAAGGCGTTTATAACATTATGTACTGTACCGACATGTCAGGAGACGTTTAATATTCTGATGTAAGAGCGAAAAATGTACATACTTACATTATTTAAGTTCTGAATTTTTTGACGTGACAACGTCTTAAATTAGGTTGCGGCTGGGAGTCACTTATGAAAAAGTGTAACGCTCGGTAACGTTACGATGAGTTTAAGTTTACATGTACAATGTTTTAGTAAACAAAATATATTTCTATAGTTAAAATTTGTGCAATTCTTATTTTCATTCAATTCCTTGTTCCTATTGTGCAATTTAATTATATTCATATCAATAAATATTCTACCGAGAAAAAGACGTTGTCACGTAAAATCTTCGCCCGTAAAACCGACTTTACAGGCAACCATTTTTTTTTCTTCTGTTTTTTTTTAAAGGGTTTTGTCTATTAAAGACCATGTCACCCTAATCTTTCTAACCTTCTATCGTCGTCTTATACAGATTGATACTATTTTATACAAGACCTTACTTATTTTGGAAAAGGGACTAGACAGTATGCTGTTATATAAACCAACATCCATTACTGTCAGCTCCGGGAATTGGTCAAAAAGGTGGTATCTTTCCGCTGCAACCCTCGTAGATTCAGCCATCACATGCCACACATCCTCGATCCGATCACACTCGGTACAATTTGGAGAGTTCTATTTTCTCATCAAGTAACCAAAGCTATTTAAAGGTATGTGACCAGATCGGAGTCTGTGTGCCAGTACTATGGTATCCCTTCCCAAACCTGTATCCGTAAACCAGAGGCTATTGGGTAAAGTTGGTTGTATTGTTTTGTACCATATTGCTTTACTCAAGGATCGTTCATCAAAATGTTCTTTCCAAACGTTATTACACCACTGTTTTATATAATTCATTACTTCCGAACCATACGGTAAACACAAAAAATCCACCCCTTCTATGCTTGCTTGATTCTTTTTTTTTTTTTTTTTTTTTTTTTTTTTTTTTTTTTTTTTTTTATAGATAGGTCCGACAAATGACTCCACCCCACCTGATGTTAAGTGAAGGTGAAGTCCAGACGTGACGATAGCTGATACAGCAGTTTTACCTGCCACACCAGCACTCTTCACCCTGCCGGCCTGCATGTTGCTTCTTCACGCCTCTTTTAAAGGATCCCAGGTTGTAAGAGGGAGGGAACACGTGAGTGGGCAGAGCATTCCATTTACGGATAGTGCGACAAAGAAATGAGTCACCAAATTTCTTTGTACGCGTTGGAATTGTGGCCACAGTTAGACGATGACAACGTAGGCCAGCGCGCGTGGTCCTCTGAAGGAAAGGAGAAGGTGGGATAAGAGAGAATAACTCCTCAGAACACTCGCCGTGGTACAGACGATAGAACGCGCTTAGTGACGCCACGTCACGGCGTAATTGAAGAGGCTCAAGGTGTTTAGTCACCTCCTCATCGCCTATGATGCGGATCGCGCGTCGCTGTAACCTATCCAAAGCATCGAGCAAGTACTTGGCGGAGCCATCCCAGAGGTGCGAGCAATATTCCACGCAGGACCGCACTTGCGTTTTGTACAACAAGCACAGTTGATCGGGCGTGAAAAAACGCCGCACCTTGTTCAGGACTCCGAGTTTGCGTGAAGCTGTTTTGATCACGGTTTCGATGTAGTTCTTTGGATTCAGGTCTGAGCGAACTTCCATACCACAGCGTTTTGTAAGATACCGCAATGGGAAGGGATCCACTGTAATACCACTTTTTTGTTCTGTGTGTTCAGTTCATGGACAGACTGTATAATACTATATGCAATCGGTAGACTTCGTATAGACGAGGCACATCGAGCAATATGCTGTAGCGAACTCTTCGAATCGGAAAGTATGACCACTAAGTTCTGACTGAGAATGCAAAAAGCAATGAGGAAAGAGTTGTCATGATATACCATCGTCTTCATATGTGGTAGTAGCATCCCGAAACCATGTTAGCTTTGAAGTCCTTCACTGGTTTACGGTAAATAATTTAAAACTAAACTCTAGTAAAACAAAATGTGTTAAGTTTACTTTACCTAATGTGAGGCAGGTTAGTACTAGTTTAAAAATAAATGACCAGCCTGTAGAGTTAGTGGATTCTACAAAGTTTCTGGGTATTACTTTAGACTCGCATTTGCAATGGGATCCTCATATTGATGCCTTATCAAGTAGACTGAGCTCTGCGGCTTTTGCTGTTAAAAAAATAAGACTTCTAACTGATGTGGAAACGGCAAGATTGGTTTACTTTGGTTACTTTCATAGCGTTATGTCATATGGCCTTTTGTTGTGGGGCTCAGCTGCTAATATAGAAAGTATTTTCGTACTGCAAAAGAGAGCTGTTCGCGCCATATATAATTTAAAGGCAAGAGAATCTCTTAGAGAAAAAATTAAAGAAATTAATATTTTAACAGTGGCATCGCAATACATTTATGAAAATTTAGTATATGTAAGAAAAAACTATGACGCATTTACAAAAAAAAGTCAAACCCATAACTTTAACACGAGATATAATAACAAACTTGCCGTTCCATGTTTCAGACTCCAAAAATCAAGAGGTTCATTTCTGGGATGTAGTATTGCATTGTTTAACAAAGTTCCCTAAGATCTGATTGAGCTTCCACTAACCAAATTTAAATCTCAGATTAAGAATACTCTTATGAATAAGGGCTATTATAAAGTTAATGATTATCTAAATGATCGAAATGCATGGACATAGTGTTTCTTGTAATTTGTTATTTGATGGGTATGAGTCAGTTTTTGAAACAGTAATATGGTACCTATCTAATGCCGCTTCCTATATACTAAATATAAAATTTATTGTAACTATATATCTATATCCTTAATAATGTAATGGAAGGTGACTTCAGATGTATCTCTGAAATCATTTTTCAACTTGACGACTCTGTATATATCAATGCAGGGAGAAAAAAGCAGCCCTTGCTGAGTTTCTTGCCGGTTCTTCTCAGTACAAGGTCTCCCGCCGTAGTTTTGCGAACCGATGGCGTAGCTTCTTGACCTTCACAAGTGCTTGTAACAGCCTAGACTGAATAAATGACTTTTCATTTCATTTCATTTCATTTCAATAAACTTAAACAAAAATTTTATAAGAAATAATGGGTAATGAGGTTGAACATAGAGGTAATAAATAAAGTCTATATTACTGAATGCACATAACAGAATACAAAAATTCAAATACACGGAATATTGAATCAATGCTATTAAAATTTGGCCAAGATCCACACCCGTATTCATGATGTAGCCAAGACATATCTGAGATCATGAACGTGGTTTATCCAAAACTTTTCGTTTACTTTATATAATTGTAATTATTGTTATGTACCTGTTTGCTTCAGATTTGCATAACAAGAATTTTTCATCGGTTTACACCACAGAACAACAGTCGCGCGAGGTTATGTTAGAGATCAAATATGCCAAAATGTTATGTAATTTGCTGTAAAACATATCTGGAATATGTAATACACATATAAGTATAATTATTAATATATTATTTCTACTTATCCACTTTTAAACACCAAATTCACATTAATTTGTTAAAATTCAATCGTCGGACTTGAATCTTAAGTAGTGTCGCCGCACACGGGCCACCGACCATAACCACAAAACGCCGCCACCGGCATATTTCTTGTAGTTTTCATACATTTTATATGGAAACGCCACACACGGTACGCCGGTGGCCGCCATACGCTACAAATCGTCGTTGCTCGCTTCTTGTGGGCCGCACCGGCCACTTAATGCGCCGATACAAAACTCCGCCACACGTCACTCGCGCGATTCCCCACCCCTCTCGCCCTTACCTTAGTCGGCCGCTGTCGCGCGCTTCAGCCACTTTAGTAGCCGCTTCTAGCTTCTCGTGGCGGCGTTTGTGGCTGTGGCGTGTGGCCCGTGTGCGGCGACACTTAGCGCTGTCATTTTTTATGTGTGTAGTAATTAAAATTTCGTTTTTGCGAAAGTATGTTGGACTGCATTTCTGTGCAATGTGCATATTCCTTCCCGCGTAAAAAGCGGCAGAATGATTTCATTAGTATTATGTCATCATGGCTACTCCCCTCCTAGGCACGTCGGCTGTGTTGCTCTTTGCTATGGCTACTGCCTTCCAAGTTGCTCTATGGTTTGCATTGATTTTTGGACGTGATGACGTCAAATATTTATCTATACCTACTACGTCAATAAGATTTGCATTTACAATAAAGCAAGCATAAGTCAAGAAGAGATGGCGCTGCCTTGCAGCCTAAGAATGGCTAGAAGATTTTCGGTCCGTGAGGGCCGCGGTGGCATAATTGGTCAGTGCATTCGCCCGGATTACGAAGGCTGCGGGTTCGAGTCCCGTCTGCTGCCTGGTCCGTGTGGATTTTTTTCTAGTTATATTTTCTTTAGATTTAAACATCAAGCAGTTACATGCTTTAAAATAATAAAAATTATAAGCATAAGTCAATTGAAAACTCACCGAGATTACGAAAATCTCTCAAGCAAAAGAACCCCAATATAATTTGATGGAGTAAGTCATTATTTGTTCAAAGAAATAATAACGATGAGATAATATATCAAGAATAATATCATAAGGAACCGCCTCATCAGCACCTTTGATCCTAACAATAATATCACATGAGATGCCTTCGCTTCCGATAACTATCTCTCCATTAACGGCTGCCAGAGATCCGCGATCAATCAAATGGTTTGTGACAGGTCAAACAAAAGCTAAGGTCGTTCTTTCCCCACTAAAACAAAGGACAAGAATGTCCGAGGTGACCTTCATATTGGAAAAGGTAGATCACAGAAATAATATAGGTTTCTAAAATTTCTGCAGATTTTTGTGATTTCTGTAGTTATCTAAATTCGCTCTTTTGATCTTTCGATCTTTGCATATGTCACCTACAATCCGATTGAGATCATTGGGATAATCATTTAGAAGTTCTTCCCAGTAACACGCATGGTTTTATTTCGTTTACATAATAATGTAAGAGAAATATAAAAAAAAAACTGCAATCGATATATCGAATTGATTTGAAAATAAAATGCTGTAACAAAGGAGACCCGGCACTTTTCATAGAAAAAATGCTAAACTTGTATACAGTTGAATTTGGTCTCAAAATAAAGCCAAAATTATTTGCTACATAAAACTACTTTTGCCTTATTTTTAGTTAAACCCTTTTGATGACAAACCTACGTATTTGACATTGACAGCTAGCTGTTGATGACAAATATTGCCAGACTACGTTACCCAAATATGAAACACAGATAAAAAAAATAAAAAAGTATACAACTTTGGCACAAAATGCCGGGTGTCCTTTTTCAAAGTTCTAAATTATTACAGTTTCAGTGAACTACGCTGAATTATGCAGCCTTTAATAGTGTAATTTTTGTTCTTATCCATAACTGATCGCTGTAATTTTATTTTATCTTAAGCATTAAAAAAAGCTAGTGGATGCCTGCGACTTTGTCTGCGTGGTTTAATTGTTTTCCCATACAAACTTTCACCCCCTCCCCTTTCACCCCTTTAAGGGATGTATTCTGAAATAAATATATGTCCTTTCCAGGGATTCAAAGTAACTAAATAGACAGACACACTTTTGCATTGATAATATTAGTATGGATTGGATACTTACTAGTATCTAATATTATAACGCAAGTAGCTGACCCAGCGAACTTCGTATCGCCATAAAAATATGGGTGGTAGAGGGGTGAAAATTAAGGATTTTTTGTGTTTTTAATATAACGATACATATTTAACGTAGTTTTTTTTTCTTCCGACGATTTAATAATTATTTTTGAACACAAAATCGGTTATTGTGATTAAACCATGATAGCTAGATATATGTTCTCGGGAACTTTTTTGTAGGTCTTAATGGGATCTACAAACCCGTAGTACATCATTTTGTTCTATTGTCAATAGTTTTTGCAGCGCACGCAAAAATAGGTTTTCGATTTTACACCTTGTGTTACAAAATAGAAATTTTATTACGGATCCCTAATTTAAAAAAAATAATATAGCCTATAGCCTTCCTCGATAAATGGACTACCCAATACTGAAAGAATCATTCAAATCATACCAGTAGTTCCAGAGATTTGCGCGTTCAAACAAACAAACTCTGCAGCTTTATAATGTTAGTATAGATATAGCTCAAATAATTTACGTGTATAAAAAGGTTTAATATTTTTTTCGATTCAAATTCAACGACCGTAACTCACCTGCACATTCTCTTCAACCTCGTAAAGTTCAATAATAAAATTCCCAAAACTATGTTTTATATTCGGGGCGAATGAGAAATTCCTGTCATTTTTCGCACTGACCCGCGTCGGCCGATAAGGACGGGTTACAATGCCATGCAGTACGTCTCTGTCGCACAGTGACACCGATGTAAATGAAATCATTCAGTACCCCAACGACGGGCAGTGATAGATAAACGCTATTTTCATATTTCACTATAAGGAAGGTATTTTTTTTATAGATAGGTCCGATAAATGACTCCACCCCACCTGATGTTAAGTGACGGTGAAGTCCAGACGCGAAGATAGCTGGTACAGTTGTACCTGCCACACCAACCATCCTCACTCTGCCGGCCTGCACGTTGCTTCTTCACACCTCTTTCAAAGGATCCCAGGTTGTAAGAAGAAGGGAACACGTGAGCAGGCAGAGCATTCCATATTTTAAAGTGTTTTATTAATGTTTTTAAGTGAACATTGAACTTCTCATAGGTATTTTTCTTCTGTATATGAATTTGAACTCCTGATTTTGAGAGCTGGAGGAGCTCGATGGCGCAAGTGGTTAGCGCGTTCGGCTGCGATCGTTGAAGTTAAGCAACTTTCGCAGTGGTCGGTCATTGGATGGGTGACCAAAAATTTACTATCTCGAGTTCCTCCGTGCTTCGGAAGGCACGTTAAGCCGTTGGTCCCGGCTGCATCTGCAGTCGTTAGCACCCGCCAATCCGCACTGGGCCCGCGTGGTGGGTCATGGTCCAATCTCCCTATTCCATCCATAGGGAAGGCCTGTGCCCCAGCAGTGGGGACATTAATAGGCTGATGATGATTTGAGAGCATCTGTGAATAATTTAGATCCGCAACTGAACCTAGCAAGGCAGCGCCATCTCTTCGCATTGGAGGCTAGGAAAATTTCGACGCGGCGAATAGGACCGTGGTAGCATAATGGTCAGTGCATTCGCCCGGATTGCGAAAGGTGCGGGTTCGAGTCCCGTCCGCTGCCTGGTCCGCGTGGATTTTTTTCTAGTAAACTTTTCTTTAGATTTAAACATCTAGCATTTAAATGCTTAAAAAATAAATAAAAACATGGAATTTAATATTATTTATCTCTAAAATATAACATGATATTCACATTTTTAATTCAAAAATCTCTCGGACAAGAAATCTGCAAAATTTGGCCACTAGGGGCGCTGTAATCGCTTGACCCAAAACTTCTATCAAATACATACCTATTAGCTTATATTCATTTTTAAGCTTTTTATTAAACAAATTACAAATGCCGCGTTGTGCACTTCCTGGTTGTTGTAAGAAAACTGCATGCTTACTGACTAAAATATAATTTAATATGTTTCTTTTTAAGGGAGGGTTAAACTGAGCTGATGCTTACATCATGGTATGTATCTGATGCAGGTAATTGCATCTGGATGTCTTCATTTTGATCAGAAAAAACTGCACCAAAATTAAAATTCTGTAAAAATATTCAATTTTATACTTCCCATTTTAGTCAGAGGTAACGTAACTCTATGAAATGTCTGTCCGCAAAGCATGTACAATAGATAATAAGTAAAAAAAAAAAGAAAAAAAAAGCGTATACATATAATAGAATATTCATTAAAAAGGGGATGGACAATATGTCCAAATTATATTAGTTAAATAGACATAAGTGAGCATGCCGCATGTTTGCATGATTAAATATAAAAGGCCGCACTGAGTGCACAAACAAATGTATATAACAAAACTTAAAAAAAGTCAAACTAAATAATGGCATGGGCATACGCCTATGGAGTAATTGTATTAAAAAAAAAAATGTCTGACTGATGCAAAAATGAGATAGATTTGACTAATGAGCCCGCTAAAAGTTACTTAGATCCATGAACTATTAAAATAAACATGGAAAATGCATGTATGTACCGAGAATGAGCATCTTTCTAATAGAAAGAGTACCTTTCTACTAGATTAGCTTTTCTGCCTTGCTTCTCCTTTTCAACTCTGTTTTCAGCTGTATTACAAACCATGTTGAACACATTTTCACCACTTATTTAATATTTTTCTCAACAAAAAAAACACGTTTAAAATATGACAGCGGCAATATTCGGCTGTGGTTAGGGTCAAGCGTTTGCAGCGCCATCTATGTCAAGCTTTGCGTTTGCTTTGTCTATACTTCTCCATTGGACAGTAATGTCACCAATAAATACGACATACCAACAACGCGTTTACACGGTATATCCTTTCATATTTCTGTAACGACACTTTTTTTTAAATGAATAAATACGGTACTGAATATTCATTAGCTACATCCGAATGTTGGAGTGCGGCCAAATCGCGCATTGGCCCATATAAGCCATTACCTACGTACTATTGTTACTAATTGCTTTTATAGCTGGATGCGACACTCGCTTCCGATACACATCACGAGTCACAGGTAGCCTTGTTCCCTCACATTAAGATACATATTTGCGCATCGTCTATTGTTTTGATATTATCGTTAAATGTTAATCATGTAAAAACTATTCACTATTGCTTAATTTGACCGGACGTGGTCACGTTCGTTGACTGATTTACGGTTAAATAAAACTAGTTTTAACGGGTTAATGCGCGAAACGTCAATAAATAAATAAAGTTTCGTGCATTAACCCGTTAAAACTAGTTTTGTTTAATGAGTGATGTGCGTGGAAACCTAAGAAACAAATATGATTTACGGTTTTTTAGTCTAACCTACCCGTACGTACCCCGGTCGCTACTGGCTAAAAAATACCACAGCCTTAATAAAAGCGTGTAAAAACTGCGTCTTCTTTTCTACATAATTTAGCGACTTGCCGCTTCAAGTACTTTTCCGAATAGCAACAAGAGCTTTGCTCCCCGCGCGGCTGTTAGATAGTGCCACGCGCTCGGTTCAAAATTCAAATTTCAAAATTCAATATCGTTTATTCAGTCTAGGCTGTTACAAGCACTTGCGAATGTCGAAAAGCTACGCCATCGGTTCGCAAACCTACGGTGGGACACCTTGTACTGAGAAGAACCGGCAAGAAACTCAGCAAGGTCTGTTTTTTTCTCCCTGTATTGTATACAGAGTCGTCAAATTGAAAAATGACTTCAGTATGAGGTAACTTATATTGAAGTCATTTTTCAATTTTTCAAGGTTCCTGAGGATGTTGTGAGTATGGGTGAAATATACCCGGTATCGCTACCGTTTGCGCTACAATTTTTTTGTCATAGTTCTGTTGTGATCTTTTCGTTTCTACTGAAATTTTACAACAAGAGTATAGTAATGAATAAATTGTATCAGAAATGGAGGATCACGAAGACTTGAGTAACCAAAGCAGTGATACTGAGCAAGAAGCGGATTTTGGTAATGTTTCTGATACTCCTTTGCAGCATGAAGAAGACGAAGAGAAGAAATATGCAGAGAACATACAATAGCTATTTGAGCAGTTGTTATCAAGAAAATGATCAAATAAAACTATTTAAATAGTTGAAACATAAATACTGCAAATTATTGGAGTTGAGATTTTCTGTGATTTTTGAGGACAATTTATAGAAAAGAAAAATAGTATAAAAGTATAAATTTTGTTTATAAGTTGATAAGAACGATCTATGTAGCTTTATCATCAAATCTTATTTTGTATGATTCCAAAGAATAAATTATAAAAAAAACGCTTTTAAGATAACCAAGAAAGAAGATAAGAATTTGATTCCTATTAATGTATGTGCCCTAAATAACAATAAATACTTATTTTAAAATAAATAACACTTTTATTTATAGTTAGTAGTGGACCAAATAAAATAAAAAGGAACTTCAAATTTAATTCCTATTTTTTTAAAATAAACATCTTTAATTTCACCCGGTAGCGAGCGTTAGTGTCCGTATTTGCCGGGTTAATAATTATTTGATCAATAACTTCAGATGTCGCTATCATCAGTCAGCCTACTTAAATTCCCAACTCTGAGGAACAAACCTTCTATATTGACGAAATAGGGAGAACGGACCAAAACCCCGTACTGATTGATGGGTGTTTACAACTGCAGATGCAGCTAGGACCAACGGCTACGTCTACGCCTTCCGAAGTCACGTTGTATTTTGCACCAAGTATTTTATAATTTCTGTTTTATCTATTTCAGATAGTGAAAACAGGTATATTGACTAAAGTAAATGATTTTGAGTTTAAAATAACCTCTCATGAAGTTGAAACAAGAACCAAATTTGTTCTGTCTCATAAAACAAAGTTTTATAATATAAATCACGAAACTGCCGAGCAGAATTTTAGTGGCTATATAAGTACTTCTACGCATTCCCGATTTCATTAGGAACCACACTTACTTTTCGCGGATAAAAGCCCAATTTATAGCCCAAATTAAGAAAGTTGTACGTGCATCGAATTCTTCAGCGGCTTTTAATTGGAATCGAATGAGATATTGTTCAATTGGGCTATTTCAACTTAATTTTAGGCAAATCATCTTAAAATAATTAATTTACGCAATATATTTTACTAGCGCTGTTGGAACTTGGGCAGTGTATTCATGCAAAGATCAAAAATTCGCCAAATAAAATCCATGGTGATTCGCGAAAACACAAATTTTCCCGAATTGGTAGGACAAAGGATAGACCATTATAATATTATCCGTCGTTGTGTATTGCTAAATATACGTGTTGTATACCATTTTTTACTATCACCCAGAGAGTCAGAAAACAGAACTAGCAATTCTTGTAACATATTACAAGAAATATAATAAATAATTGGAAAAAGGTGCACAAAGAACAACCAACTTAGCACAATATTAAGCAACAGTCTAAATCAAATAAGAATCACAGTTTAATGAAATAAACTGTGATTCTAGAGCTATAAGATTAATATTCGAATAACACAAAAGTAGAATTTTAGATAGTTCAAGTAATAAGACGAGCGTCCAAGCCGACAACCAATAAAGGATATCTGATGGCTTGAAGAGGCTTCGGAGGCTTAACACTTATCCATTTTTCAGTAGTTCCGGGCTATAGTCTGTAACTACCGACGTAGTTTTAGATGAAGCTTAAAGATATATTATATTGCAGTGCATAGTGTTAAAACAAAAATCTAGCTTGTTTTATAATGTTACTTTGGAAAAGCAGGACTGTTACACGTTTAGTAATTATTGGAATGGTCATAGAATGAGCGACCAAATAATTGTCATCTGGAGAAATTGGTCCCTGCTGAATCTGCAGTCGTGAGTACTCAGTCATTGCATGCATGTGCCCCAACAGTGAGATCATTAATAAGCTGGTGACAATAAACGGCAAACAAGTCGGAAGACAGGGCTTTTTATACAATGCGAAACAAATTATCCTTCCTGATGTTGAGTGTAAGTGGAATCCAGTCGCTGTAATAGTCGAATTGGCAAAACTTTGCTGGCCTAAATGAAATCCCTTACCCTGTATCCATGGACCGTGGGACTTTACTTACTAAAAGAAACAGAATATCGCCAAATCGTAATGTTATTTTGCTGTGGTCTTCTCCTAAAAACTTGGTGATTGTTTGCTCAGACAAACGCTTCAATTAAAATGCAAACGCATTGCGCCTTTTTTCTCTCAGTAGACGAAAACTTCAGTTAGCACTTAGCCAATTTAGATTTGTGGTCTGTTTCAAGTATTACTTGAAACCACTGTCTGACCAATATAATCCATTATTGATGATAGCATTTAGTTCGATTTCAATAAAGGGTTTTGGGATACAAAGCCTTTTGGGTTTACAATTCTGTGAACAGATAATTTTTTTTTTTTATTTATTTATTTATTGCATAAAACAGAGTTACAGCAAGCAAAATGGTAAATGACACATAGAAAAACAATTGATAAAAAAAAATACTGAACTCCACTAGCATGTGCAAACAGCATGTTTATACAAGTACACAGCAACCATACATTAAAAATTAAAAATTTTAATAATTACATTAACATAGAATTCATTAATAACAATTTTAATGAGATTAAGACATGCACAATTCATTAATCAAATTAGAAATATAAAATTAAAATAATTATAAATAAAGACATTATTAAATTAAATAAAAAACACGTGAATTTCATAGATATTGTTAAACAATTGTAATAATGATTATATCAATGGTATTAATTAATTAATGTATTTTTTCACATTGTTTTTCCAACTGTTGAGCGATTGACCGCAGATGTCAGGTACTCCGTCCAACCCACACAGTAAATCATTATATTCCCGGCACATTCTATAAGTAGGATTATGTGAGGAAACATTATTATTAAAATACTGGTATTATAAAATTTAGGCAAGTAGGTGTTCAATCTGTCATTTCAACTAATGGAATACTGCCGTGTTAAGCGCATTTCGTGTATTTCAAAGCAGGTCAAGTTGGGAAAAAGGCGAATGATAATGTTTAGTTATTTTTCTCTTAAAAAACCCTATTCCTATGAAAAACATATACAAATAACTTAAGAATGGTATTCTATAATAATAATAATATTTATTGCTTTTTCATGTTTCACAATGGAAATACAACAAATGTTACAAAGCGTTCATTGAGATCCTTACACGAAATGTGCTTAATGCAGTCTCTTTATTGGTGGCTTTATTGAGCTCGTTTAAAGCATTAGTAAATCTGGACAATTTTAAGCTAAGTTTTGGCAGATGGTCCTTCCAAGTTAAATGTGTATCGATTTCAATACCTAGAAGAGGATATTTTTTTTTGCGCTCTAGATTATGAACGCTAAAAGACAAAAATGTATTTCTAAAGGAGGCCATATAATTATTAAATAAAAATTTTTGTGACTTTAATAAATTAAAATAATTCGTACATTAACCCGTTAAAACTAGTTTTATTTATTTTAGACTTTTTTTTATTTTACATAAGTTGAAATCTCATACTAACAAAATCCAAAGCAAACAAAATCTTGAAAGCATTGATACTGGTCTCGGTCAGCTTTCTTCAGGGTTCACGTTTCCACCCCATACAACTATTCAAAGCGCACCAGAGTCCGGCGTTCTTTGCCATCCTGATTCTTGCGTACCATATTCTCGTATGACAACTGATGCTTGAGCCCAGGTATCTATTTAAAGTTATAAACCTCATCTAAGTCACGTTTCCCAGTAAGATCAAGCTTGCTTGTGCAATCTATAGCATCTATATCTCTAGCTTGCCTATAACCGTAATCTTGGTTTTGGGCCTGTTATCAAAAGTCCCAGTTCTATGCTGATGCGCTCCATCATCCGGGAATAGTTAAAGCAGGTTTGTTTTGCCTATCTCATGTAATTTTTGATACACGATATAGTCTCGCTATCTCACCGCCGTCAATGGTCGTACCCAAGCGGTATATAAGAACACGTATTGTAAAATGTTTCATAAAAAATATTTTTTTTATTTTGCTATTCTGGTAAAATGGCAATGAAATTCGATTAAGATCTATTAAGCGTAATTTGTGTAATCCAGGTTACACGAGTTTCGCTTAACTAAGGCAGAAAAGCTGCTTCGCATATTGCCTCTGAGATTTTCATAGAAAACGAATCGACATGTTATTAATAAAAGAAATATCACGTGCGTTTAACACACACGCAAGGACTTTTTAACAGAAGGCCTCAAAGAATACAATTTCGCAGAAGAACTAAAAAGACCAAATTTCAACCATAAGGCAATAACTAGTCCTTTTAATTGCTTTACTATTTCGAATCAATAAGAAATCCAAATTCTAAAAAGTGCTAGCAATTAACACGATCCAATTTTCCTTGCTTTTCGCAAAAATGTATCCGCTAACAACATTCCGATAATCCTGGGATGCGTATAGCGATATGAGCGCTGACAAAGTGGTCCTTTGTTTCCTCTTTGCATTCTGCAGCGCTGACACCGCTGGCAATTCTTTATTGGCAAGACTGAAACACTAACGGTCGAGAGCTCCTCGACATCAAAGCTCAACAAAATGACTTAAATCATTGATTGGATTCAACGAGCTTCAACTTGTTTTTGATTTCAGTTCAACTGCTGCTGACTTTTAAGTTTTCCAAGAAGCTTTACATACAAGAGTACATGATTTCGATGGAGCATGTTTTAATTAGTTATTTGGTACCTAGTTAATTTTATTTTAAGTACTGCAATGAGTAACATAATGTACTTACATTATATTTTAAATTTATCGGAAAATAAATCTTTACACAAAATTGATCGTATCATTGTAATAATGTACAAAATATCTCTAAAATTTTTGACTGGTTTAAAAAAAATTGTTAATACCTAGATATTCCGATTATTCAGCAAAGTTTTTATATCTTTATGTGTACAACTGGAAAAAAGCAATGTTTAACTCATAACTTAATCTCAGCTTATACCGACTACGCTTAAGGTTGATAGATACATCAACGATTATTAAGTGATAACTATCATCATTCATATTCGCTTCTGGTTCATAGTTATAACGGACGGAGCTTCAATTAATTCAGAATCAATATCTCTCAGCTTGTTTGGCGAATATTATACTATTGATATTGTATGCTATGCGAAAATAAACCCTACGTTATTGGAATAAAGGCTGCACAAAGCGACGTTTCATTTACAATCAGTAGGTGTAATGTATTCGACTCACGCAGATGTGTGGATCTGAATTTCAGAACATACTCGCAATTATTATAGGCTTTATTGATATTTGCATTTCATAAAATTATTCAAATTTCATTGGGTATAGACCTTTTCGAATGTCACATTCGATCCTGGTGTTCATTGTCATAGCTTTGTTAGGACAGTTATATGTTAGTTTTTCTAAATGCAAACAATTGTTTGAAGTATTATTATAACAAACATTTTTTTATAAGAATACTATTTTTTTATATTCATGACAAACAACGTATGAAAAATAACAGCTTTTGAATTATTCAAAAGGTTCAAATTCAAAAGGAGATTCATCTCACCATGCATGAGTTCGGGTATATGACAAAATATTTTTAACTGTTTCAAAACTGTTGATGTCAGTACACTCGCTTATTTAAGTAAGTTCATAATGAATAGAGAACATAGTCTTAATTGCATATGAGCAATTTTGTTTCGCTTCTAAACTACCAAAACCATTGTCATGATAATGCATCGCGCTTTGTGCAAAACTCGCACGCTAAGCAAGTACAGCATCATCTAAACACCAGTGGAATGCAAATAGTTAAGTTGGAAGTAATTGAATATGCAGCTCATCCCAGACCCCGCGATGGTATTACAGACATGCACGATAGTGCGGGCTCATTGTTATAACTGATATGCTAAACAGGCAGGAGAATGAGCGTACATTTCATATAAAACATGAGTGGAATTGTGAAACAAAATTTATTACGCTACTATGTTGAATTGTGGACAGGACAATTCCTAATGATATGAAAGGATTAATTATCGTTATTAAAATACTTGATCTTCACAACGATGTATGAGATAGGGTTGAAATAACTAGATTTTTTAAATAAAGGCATCTATCTTTCCAGAATCGATAAGTTGAAGAGAAATAACTTTGTGTTTTTAAAGCTGCAAGTTTTTTAATCATCAATTTTATTTCATTTTTAAAGGTCCTATTTACTTGCTCTTCTTTTAAATACAAAAATACTGACTTTTATGAAGATTGACTGCTAAATTACGAAACAGGGACTTCCGTGTCCCTGTTTCTAAATTTGGCAGTCACCGTGATATTTTTCCAAAGACATTATTTGTAATTAACAAAATTAGTTCACATAATCCGAAATCAAATTACACTTTGCGAATCTAGAGGAAAAACACCTTTAAAATAACTGTCTAATATTGCAAATTAAATTTGTGTCCGTTTAATGAAGTGAAAATATCCATAATCGGATAAACTTTAAGCCTCGGCCCTAAGCAAACCTATAAAAGAGCGAGGTGGACAGTTTTGAAGCCTTCAAGCCATGACGATGGTTATAAAAAACGTCTGGAATATTAATGAGTCGAGATCCGCGAGCTCGGCAATCAAACAGGGATTTGAGTCGTGCTGACTGCGCGCCTCGCTTTGTGTACGAGCCGATATGAAATCCTTGTGGAATTGCGATTTCGATGACTATGAATACTTGTAAAGTCCGAGAGCGATTGTTATCGATCTTATTGAGCAGATTTTAGGCAGGAGTTAAACTTTGTCAATAGGTACAAAGGTTGCCACAACTACCAAAACGTAGTTGAAGGTGAATAATCCGGCAAATTTAAATCAGTCATTTAGCCCTATCAATAAAATTCAAGTTTAATAATTTAACGATACCACACCTCAACACAAAACAAAGGATGATCGATTTCAGGATTACTGAGACATTAACAGTATAAACACACTAGTAGTGCAAATCACTAGACCATGGAAATCCTCAAAAAGGTTTAGAGTTTTCACACCGCAATCGCAACGGTAAAAGGGATTATATCAAATTAGGTACACACAATACCCTTCATACTTTACATTTCGCTAGAAGGCTTCAAAGGAATTACAATACCAAAATCCGTGCAGACAGATTCGCATACTCGATGATTCATATCGTTTTACATATTTTCATTTCTCCCGACATTTTTGTATGCATACCAAAAGCAGTGTCAAAACAACGGCATTGCTATTGTATACACGGACGTTATTTAAGTACACACTTAACAATACCAGTGCACTCAGATACGTAATTTTTGATTTTCTTCTTAGAACAAAAAATATGAAAACAATTTTTATTAAATTGAAGAACAATTAAATCAGGAACAGTGAGTTGCTGACAAATTTCTTGGAAATTCAGCACATTTTGTACGGCAAATTCCTAAATACCTAATACCTACCTGATAGTAAAATAGCGATATTTTTACTGGACTGCCCAAATGAAAGAGTGTGATGTACATATTCTGGATTCATGCTCTATGTCTGTACAATTCTTTATTCTACCATAGCTTTTAAACGCCTGAACCGATTTAAATGTGTCTGATGTATCGTTGGAATCCTTTCACTATCTCGACTTACAAAAAATGCCTAAACTTTTAAAATTGAAATAACAACAATGTTAAAATGACAATTATTTATGTCAATTAAAAACTAAGTTTTCTAATTATAACAATATATAGGTATCATTTGCAAAGTCTTAATGAGACCATATCAAATATATACAAATATAGCAGCATTAATAAAACCAGATAAATACTAAATTTTTTAACTTCTTAGATTTTTTGTTTAGCGGCAGTCGTGTTTATTATTATTTTTAATTATTATGATACTTAGGAAAATGGATTTTATATCTCTAATGGAAATAGTAAGTTTAAATTGAAGAGATTCTGATGTAATTAATGTTCAATTACTGTACGAAATTTATCGATTTCGTCTTGGAACCGCCTGTGACCTACATTTTGGGCTAACAGCATCACCACCAGTTCCATAGAGTGCTATGACATGTAGACTAACTTCATTAATATTCAGGCGGAGGTTCCCAGACACTTGCTAGTTTAAACAATAACATACATTAATGGCGACATGACTCGAGTTTCATATTATCTTGAATTTACAATAAATTTCGCTTTAAACATGATATGCTTCAAAATGAGGAGATTGATGATGCAATGGTTGGCACTATTGATCAAATGATAGTTGATCTAAAATTATTACCGTTTGAGGTAACTTCTAACTTCTCACTACCGGCTGCATCGATTAACGAATATTCGTGGTCAGTCCTACGCAATCAGTATATAATTATATAAAAAGCTATTGACAGTGTACAATTACACCGACACGGGTACCGAGGGCTAGGCTGCAGAACTACTAGGGACACTATTGCTGGAAAATTATCACGCATAGGAGTCCATAGGTCAAAAGGATCACAATATCTTCCAGAGAAAGAGTCCTCACTGCACTCTATCAATGCTCAAGCTTTATCCGTTAAATCAAGTTTTATAGGAAAAATCTTGAGTGTTGATTGATAGCTGCTTACACGCCGGGGATTTAAATCTAACTTACCGTTTTCATTGGCGCTGCCATCGCCCATATAGTGGGACCAACACACAAGGCACAGCGGTAGGCTTAAGAACAAAGTACTATTTGTCACCTACCCCTATATACATTAAGAAAAAAAACTTCCAATTTGCGTTGTCTTGGAAAGTTAAAGAATAAATGAATAAATACTCTGCTAAGCTACGGAACAGATAGTTATTGTGCAGAAAAAACTCATGTGTTGATACTGTAACGATAGAACGTTTACCAAGATTTCTTTTAGCTTTTGCTGTCTTTTAGCCAGATCTTCTCCACAGCTAAAAGAAGTAGGGAAAAATCCTCTTTTCTATAGAGGTGTTCTGTCCTCTTTTCTATAGAGGTGTTCTGTCCTCTGTTCTAAGAGGTGTTCTGTCCTCTGTTCTATAGAGGTGTTCTGTCCTCTTTTCTATAGAGGTGTTTTGTCCTCTTTTCTATAGAGGTGTTTTGTCCTCTTTTTTATGGAGGTGTTTTGTCCTCTTTTTTATGGAGGTGTTTTGTCCTCTGTTCTATAGAGGTGTTTTGTCCTCTTTTTTATGGAGGTGTTTTGTCCTCTTTTTTATGGAGGTGTTTTGTACTCGCTTATAAATAATAATATTATTTTTTGTTGTTGTTAATTATAATTTCTAAAAACTTATTTTAAGTACTTTGTAATTCTAAAATATTGTGTAATTATTATGCATTGTTCATGGATATATTATAATTTATTATAATTCTTCATTTATGTAACTCTAGTTATTCTCATAATTTCAATTCACTACAGCGCAACTCAGTGGTGGGCTTACTCTAAACTTCCGTAATCTAAGTTTTGGATTATTTCAAAGTCCTTGAATAGAGGTCGAGCAAATTATCACCGATATTAAATCTAGGATATTGAAACCACTTCGTTACGTTGAAACCCTAGTTTTATTTACTCATTAACACAGGACTACGACCAAGAAGATTACGAGTGTTACTAATTCTTCCCCTAGACATAAACTAGGAGCAGTAGTTTTGTGTGCTCATTGGCAAGGCAAATTTAATGGAGTTTCTCTCCTAGCTGTTACCAAATTAGTGCGTAAAGCAATAATTTAAGTAAGCTGCTTTAGGAAAACTTTAATAGTTTTCTACTCAAAACAAGACTTCTTTCTCTTTCTTTGTCGCACTATCTGTAAATGGAATGCTCTGCCCGCTCACGTGTTCCCTCCCTCTTACAACCTGGGATCCTTTAAAAGAGGCGTGAAGAAGCAACATGCAGGCCGACAGGGTGGGGATGGTTGGTGTGGCAGGTAGAACTGCTGTATCAGCTATCTTCGCGTCTGGACTTCACCTTCACTTAACATCAGGTGGGGTGGAGTCATTTGTCGGACATATCTATAAAAAAAATACAGTAAAAACTACTTCTGTTAATGGTCATTCAAATTAAAAACGTTTGCCTATAACACAGTGATGAATTATTTTTCTCTTATGCATATAATTTTGTACTAGTTTTGATGGGGTGGACCCGGGATCCGGGTGGATTCGGTCTATCTATTTATTTCACTGTTTTGCAGTTCTGTATTATCAGGATCGAATTATTTTTTCAAGAAAATATGCAATACACCGCGATGATTTAATAGCAAACGAGTAGTTTATAATCTTCATCATCATCATCAGCTTATTAATGTCCCTACTGCTGGGGCACAGGTCTTCCCTATGGATGGATTAGGGAGATTGGGCCATGACCCACCACGCGGGCCCAGTGCGGTTGGTGGGTGCTAACGACTGCAGATGCAGCCGGGACAAACGGCTTAACGTGCCTTCCGAAGCACGGAGGAGCTCGAGATTAATTTTTGGTCACCCATCCAATGACCGACCACTGCGAAAGTTGCTCAACTTCAACGACCGCAGCCGAACGCGCTAACCACTGGCGCCATCAAGCTCCTTAATAATCTTACCAGCCTCAATATTAAATAAGAAACGTTATAAAACAAATAAACTTCAATTTCACAATCAAAAACTCTTGACGAAATGAATGAGCTTATGAGTGCACACAATTTTGTTCAAGAATGAAAAAATTCAGATTATATGTCTAATGTTGTTAATTAATGTAAAATATAACAACTTTCATAGACTTTCTCTATAAATTGTGTTCTTTTACAAAATATTTTTGCATATATCATGTTATTTACATATTTGAAAATCACGTTACACGGTTCTGTTTAGTTGAACAATTAAAAACTTCAAGCGTTTATAACAAAAATACTACCTACGTTAGTCAATCAATCAATCAATCATCTTTATTTCTCTTCATAAGTACATAATGGTGTTACAATCCTTAGTTAGAACTTTATGGACCCAGTAGGGCACGATAATATAACATATAATTTTATGTTTATAACTTCTTATTTCCGATCATGTCATTTATATTTGTGATTTAATTAATTTACAGATAATTAAAGTTACTTACATACATTTAATTTTATTGCGTTACATTATATTCTTCATGATTTACATTATCTATAAAATTTAACATTTATTAAGTTATATAATAATAAAATCTCTAAAATACGTAGTTATAATTTTATATTTTAATAATATAATGTTATATACGGTAATGTTAATTTAGTCACTCTTATTATAGAATAAGGATCCCGGATAAACTATATAGTTTATCACTGAAATATTCATTTACTGTGTAGTATGCTTTTTTAATTACTATATGCTTGAGCTTACTGACGAATTCTGTATCCTTATTTATCTTTCTTAATTGCTTTGGTAACTTATTATAAAGCTTTACTGCCATAACTAGAGTACTTGATGAATGTAGTTTGAGACGAGATGTTGGTACTGCAAATTTATTTTTAATGCATGATGTATATGTTGGATTCTTTCTATACGCTTTATGATGAATTCTATTTCATATTTCTTAACAAATTTACAAAATTTCGAGTATATATATACAAGGAAGGGTAAGTATTTTATGTTCTATGCAGTGCGGTTTACATTAGTCTATATTTTCAATGTTTATTAATCATATGGCATACATACTAGGATGTGATCTTACATATATTTTTTTTCTGCATAATGAATAAATTATGTACATCAGTCCTATTTCCCCACATGATGATACCATAGTTGAGCCACGCATACTCATAATATGTTACGAAGGCAGCTTTTATATATTTTTTTTTTATTAATTTCAAGAAATGCATAAATAAATTTCTATAATTTTAACTTAAACTTTTAAATATGTATTTACCCATCGATATTACTGTCTATTTCTTCTCCTAATAGAGGAAGTTCTGAGTTTTTTTTCTTATTTAATTACGTTGAGGTAAAAATCTAGTGAAGGTGGTTTTCTTTGATATGGTTGAAAGGTCATAGGCATTGTCCGAATACAACGCGATAACGCGATCATCGCGCGTTTAAACGATGCGACCATCGCGTGATCGCGAACTGGGTGTCCTAATAGAACGCGAATACGGAACGGGTTAGCCCAGCCCCTCTCCCCGCTTCCTATCGACGCGACGCGATCATCGCGCGAACTTCAGTTAGGACACCTATTCATCGTTAATAGGTTTGATTGCGCGTTCGTGCGAACTAAGATCGCGCGAATAGATTTTTAAACATTTTAGTCGCGCGAATGCATCTCGCGATCGCCTATTAGGACACCTATTCTAGATCAATATGTTTGATCGTCGACTCGTACGATGATCGCATCGTTCATTCGCGTTATCGCGTTGTATTAGGACAATGCCATAGTCACAACGAACTAGTTAGAAGAGTCAGATTATATAACGCAAATGAGAAAATGAGAAACTTCGATGTGTGAATTGATATAAGTTTATACGAGGTTAGGAGGCAGTAGTGCTGACCAGTGTTACCAGGTCCGATTTTTAAAAATGAAGTAGAAGTATGGAAAGAGCTAAAGAATAACAGTAGATGCAGATGCCGACTTTTTCCGATTTGCACCCCCCCCCCCCCAGAATTGGTAAATCAAATCAAGATAAACACCACTAACGAATGTGTTTCCGTGGCTTCTAACACCCCTCAAAGGTAGTTTTTTTGTAGACAATAATATTTATTTTATAATTATTAACGGTGGAAAATACAATTCAACATGCAATTTAAAACAGAAAATCGTAATAAAAACAGGAGATTCATGTAGAAAAACAGTAGAACAGGAGAAATTTCAGAAAAACAGGAGATCTCCTGTAAAATCTGAAGTGGCAACACTGGTGTTGACAATCGTGCAACCCGTGAGACCCGTCGAACTCACACCATCGGAGTAATTCTCATACACCTGAATTGACGCACCAAACTGGATTTCGAATATGAGAAGAGATTATAAAGAGGCTTATATAAAGCTACAATGAATTTAGAATTTAAAGTTAGTTAAAAACGAGAGCAAATTAATTATTCTTGGTTACAGTTTTTAATTTTATTAAATAACCCACTTGCAACCAACTTTAGTTAATATAACTAAATAATAACAAGAACTTAAAATATACATGTTTTTTATTAAACTTGTGCTGAACAAAGTCAATAGTCAATAAAAAGGTAAGTGAATTGGAGATTGACTTTCTGGAGGAGCTGGGATGGCAGGACTGATGCCAATCCCCACGCAAAATTGGCAATGGGTGTCGAGTTGCGGAAACAGCCCGCCGTACTACTAAGGTAAGTGAATACAAAAGTCAATGGATCACGTTTCTCGAAACATGTCAGTCATAATAATATACGGTTAGAAATTAATTAGGATAATTAAAAAGAATCACATAGTTATGGCCTTTCTGTGTACGAATGAATGGATTCAATACTTTGAAAGCCATTAGCCAATTGTGTATCTGTCGGTTAGCATGGCTCCACAGGATAGAGTATAGGGCTAGGGAAGGCAACGCGTAATAAAATTGTTATTCTGACGTCTCAAACAGAATAATCTTGCTATTAGACGAGCCATATGGCTATTTACCATCTTTTTCACATTCAGTTAGTACATATCCATCGAATAACTTATGGTAATTAAAGCAATTTCGGTGGCTACCAAACTGTGACCCAGAGGAGTGGGTAAAGTCGCCGTGTTTTCTCTCGTTCCTCACAGGAGGCGAATAATAAAACATGCTAATGTAAAAATCGTCCCAATCCCCACATTCGGCCGCGGCTCGCCACTCCGACTGAATTATTCCATGCCAGGATTACCAGGTACCTGTCTGATGCACGTTTTAATGCCCTAAGAGGGTTACTTGTGATATACTTTGTAACTTTAATGGAAATATATTACATACACGTAGGTGTAGGATAATAATGAGCTTTATGGCGCAATGGCTAGTGCGTTCGGTCTGCGATAGTGAATGTTAAGCAGCATTTGCAATGGTCATTATCTTGAGCTTGCGTACAGCTTCATCGTAATTGTAAGCATCTACCAATGGTACATATAGATTTACAAAGATTAATCGTATTTGCAGAGAGTGAAATATCTTTCAAAACTCAAATTAGGCTTTGAGTTAGACAATTGGAAGGGGTTGGTCAAGGATCAAAACTGTGACCTCTGTTGTTTAGACTCCATGAAAGCCAGTGTTGTGTACCGACTACCAAGATACAAGTATACAAAGTTTTAAGATATAGTTGCCACTCCCCCTCTGGGTAAGTTATCTCCACCGTACAGAGCGCGACTTTGTGGCGGTGTTGTGTTTTTGTCGGGGTACGCAACGATTGACTAATACTCTGTTTTAGCCATCCTTTTACCTACGTAGTGCACATGATCTGAGGATCTCGATGGTGTTGAAGTTAAGCAACTTTCGCAGTGGTCGGTCATTGGATAGGTGGCCAAAATCTTCAATCTCGAGTTCCTCCGTGCTTCGGAAGGCACGTTACGCTGTTGGTCCCGGCTGTACCTGCAGTCGTTAGCACCCACTAATCCACAATGGGCCCGCATGGTGGGTCATGGCCCAATCTCCCTTATCCATCCATAAGGAAGGCCTGTGCCCCAGCAGTGGGGACATTAATTATGCTGCTGATGATGATGATGACACATGATCTTCATATTCATTGAAAGTCTATGCGAGGATTAGCAAAGGCTTCTATCACTCCTGCACAACATACACTTTATTAATACCATTTGAACAGTGGTTGGGCCTAAAACATTGTCCGAAAATGTCTTGTCCGTTGATAGATCTTTACTTCGTGTAACGGTACTGTGTATTTTCGTTTTACTGCCGGTCTAGGGTGTGATCTTACATATAACCTGAAGGTGCATGTTTTGTGCCCTGCTTCTGGCCTTGTTTGGAATCGGGCGACCTGGGTATACCGCGTCGGTTTTTGGGCATCGTAAATCATACGAGAACGGTGCTTGTGGCACCAGATGAACATCCGCTCATATTATTGCATTGATTTCACAAGTTGTGCAAATGAAGAAATTAATCACTTGCGTTTTAGTTATATTCACGATAGTTCGAAATAAATATTTTTACCATTCATTTGATAAATGGTTTTTCTTGTCGTCAGTAGTTAATTGGTTATAACCAAAGAAATCTGACAACTTGTCTGAATGAAATAGACGAAAACAGGCACCTTGTCGATCACAGATTAGTGTATAAAGTAATGTGGTTGGCGAATGACGCCGTCCGCGAAGCATAGCGTTATATAATATAATATTTTTATATTTTTCGCTGGATCCATCCATCCATCCATCAGCCTTTCTCCGTCCACTGCTGGACATCCTGCGCTATCCGCATCCAGCGGCTCCCAGCACATTTGACGATGTCGTCAGTCCACCTTGTTGGGGGCCGCCCCACGCTGCGTCGTCCGGTACGTGGTCGCCACTCGAGGACCTTTCATACCCAACGGTTGTCAGATCCTCGAGCGATGTGGCGTGCCCATTGCCACTTCAGCGTGCTAACTCTTCGGGCTATGTCGTACACACCGGTCCTTCTACAGATCTCATTTACTTATTATTTATTTCGCTGGATATCATTCCATAAATTAAATCATGTATTGCGCACCTGACAGGCCCTGCCAGAATACCAGCGTTGCTGTCACGCTGTACACGCTCAGTGTGGCAAGAGCATTATGCTGAGGCAGGGTGGATATTTAAGTTTTTAGAAGAAATGTTTTTAAATTTATTCTTAATGTCTGTATATATGCTTGTATTTTGGTGTGTTATGGTTAATAAAATAAAATTCTCGCTCTCTCTCTCACACCTATATCCTCACGCTATCCTTTTCTGGACTTAGAAAGCGTCAATGCCATGTATTTAATCCTTACCAAAGGGTGTGCTCAAATCAATACTTTCCTAGCCTGTTACTAGTTTTACTTTCTTCAGTCTTTTCTTTGAAGAATAACTACAATATTTTTCTCTCGGTTATTCTCTTTCCAATTATTCCTTTATGATATTAGTTGGTACGTACCTCTGACGCTGTAACCCTCGTTTTACTTATTCAGGTCGTTATTAGCGTAGCCCGATCATGGTTACGAGAGTTGCTAATCTGCCCCAAGAGGTAGATTGGAGCAGTTCTCTTGCTCTGAATTGCACATTGGCAAGTCAAATTTAATCGAGTTACCCCGAACAGCGGCTACCGTTCTAGTGTTTATATAACCAAAACATGTCAAATGTGACGGAATTCGAATGTTCATTATCTCTATAAAAATAATAAAATTGACAATAATATTTTTTAAAAACTTTCGACCCGCTGCAACTTTTTTCTTAACTGTATATTTTAAACTGAATCAAATCTTGAAAATATCACGTTTGCCTTAAGTAATTCGGGCGAAGTCGAGACTCGAACCCATGAGGGGATAAACAATGCCAAATTTCTCCAAATAAAATGTTCGATAACTTAGTCAACTATTTACATCGAATTTCACACTGACCACGACATCTACCGAAGCCAAACGTCGAACTTTGGTGGCAATCACAGCAATACACGCGGGAGCTGGAAATCTTCAACAAACAAGTGAAAGGCCGCCACGGCGCCGCGCCGCCCGTCCCAGCGGAGCAGTCATCATCGTGAGCCAACTAATTCCGCACGAACAGACAGCTGGTTACCGTTAGGGGCTTTGCACTTTGACAGTCAAATTTTCCTACTGACTATACCAAGATAACTTGCCAATAATGTTAACCTTAAAAAATATGTACTTGTAAGTGAGTATAATCGACACATATTTGAAACGTTGTAGACTATTTCGCAAGACTTCAGGTGGCTGCAGGTATTACTGAACTTGACAGCTCGTGCGTTGTGTACATGACTTAACTGCCAAAACAAAAAGCTCATGAAAGAAATCATGTAAAAAATCAAATCGCACATTTCTTTCTCCGCGAGTGGAGATCTCGGGAGATTCAATTCCGAATTCCCCTGGTTCTGCAAGTCGCGTAATCCCGCGACTTAGCCGTCGAAATACGAAGACGACTTAAGCGTCGTTTGCTCCCGGAGACAAGAGAGCAAAGCCTCTCGTTGAGAGGCGCGTCACGAGACTGCGGAATTTATAATTAATCCTACAAATGAGAGAATCACGCCAAGGATAATTATTTTAAGATATTCAGGATTGTTTTCGACTCGAAGGTAGCTGAGTCGCACAGCAATGAAACGCGAAATGAATTCCGCTGAATTGCTGTTAAAGTATTTTACACGGAATGTTCCTTTGTTTGTCAATTGACTCTAAGCAGTTTTATTCAAATAGTGAATCCCAGGAGAATGAAAACTGATGTCGTATATGGTATGGTGCAGACGAAAACGTTTTTCTTACTTTCATTTGAACAGAAAAAAAATTTTTTTTTTTTAGTGAGTACGACTTTAAACTTTATCTTAAACGGTGATCGTTATCTTTCCAACGTTTACCACATTAATCAAATATAACTATAGGTCTTTCTAAGATTCTTCAAGTGGCGTGGCTCCAAGCTTCTTCGTCTCTTGAGATTATCAATTTTCTTTTGATCAATTATCATCAAGGTAACCGAAATATTTTGTAGATTATTTTTTAAATCGATCACCACGAAATCGCTATTCAATTATTTATTTTGCAGAACAAATCGTAAATATCTCACAAAAACGAAATATTAGTATCTAGAACAAGTGAAATATTTATGGCAGGGACTGCCATTGGCAGTAACTACGCTTGAGAGTAATATAACGTAAGACGCTTTGTCGTCGATGTCAAAGGCTTCGTTGATAACACACAGAACGTAGAGATTTTACTGCCAAAGAGCAAGTCCATTTTTGATGTGAGCTTTGAATTAATATTTTGGAATGCTTGTGATGAAAGTTTTCCTAAGCATTTTAGATTTTTTCGAAGAAGACTAATATGATAGTATCAATACCAAAAGTGGCAAGGATAGTACTATATTTAGAGCAGTATTCTGTTTTTTTATATATATAATGAAATGCAATCTAACTGCGTAGTCTTTATGTTTTTTATGGTGGAGTTCATAATATCTCAAATCATCGGGAACAATTAAAAATCATTAAAAGCAATAAGGGGTAATCCAAAACTCGATGCAGCAGTAATATAATTGCTTATAAGTCGTAAAGGAGGCTTATTATAAATTAAAAAATGAACTTAGTTCATTATCAAACACTTTATTTTCTCTGGTAATGTTACTTATTGATTTTAAGTTCCAACTGAACGCCGTGTAGCAGTTTTTAACGTACTGTTAAATCAAATTATTGGAGACAGGTACATAAGAGCTTTGGTCACAAGGATAACGATATTAAATGATGCCTTTCAAGTTTCTAGTGAACGTTACGAGCGCCGCTTGGTACAGGGAAATTGTAAGACCACAACACGACAGCTCCGCAAATATCTGTGAGCGTGTTCCCGAGACGATGCCATTGTATCACCACGTCAAATTATCAGATGGAATTCACGTGGTGCATGTAAATAGGTAAGTTACTGTTAGATACGAGAATGATGTTTAATGATTTCAGAAGCATGTGATATTTAAAGTACCTGAAGAATAATAGACTGCAAATCTATATAGAATGGATAATTAAACATTGTTTAAAAATTGGGCAAACTTTAAAATAAATCAAACACAAGCGAACGTCGCCCAACAATTGGCAATTTAAACATAAATAAAAATCATCGATTAAAGGTTAAAAGATATACGACAATCTACACAAAAAAGTTTCTTACAGAAATACCAAAAATTTTATCGTGTATGTGAATTTAAAAATCGTTGGTACTGCTATTGTTGAAGTTATTAAGAAGACAGTTGTAACTTAGATTTAGTTTAAAGAAATAACAGAAGTGACAGAGTATCACAGAATCAACATTAACAAAGGAAGTGGTGTGAAGCTCTGAACAAATTAAATCATACACCCACCCGATGAATGAATAAATCGATTCGTTTGAAAGCATCCTGCGAAACGTCGGAACCACCCGCGCGGCCGTCCGTGACAATACATGATTTATTGATGCGGTCACCGGCAAATATTGGCGGACCCTGATTGAATTTAACTTTGGCCAGTTTCATTAGCCCGTTGGCCGTTGATTTTGCTGGATTAGTTCGCGTCGCGTCGTCATAAGCACCCGGTGGTCCCGTGATGAGTTCAGAACAATTCCACTGTTTATAACTAAGCTACATTTGTTTAGAATGGTATTCAGCTAAAGTGGTGAGTTTGGTAATTAGGGCGGCGTGCGGCGTGTGCTAGTTTTAATTGGTGGTATTGAGCGTAATTAAATTGTTACCCCGATTTCGTGTTATAACAGTGCAAAATGTGTTCTCAACTCGACGACGACAGAGCTAATAGATGGTTCAGTCAATTCGAAATTCAGTGGTCCAGACCACTTAAGATACGCTTTTAAAAATTTAACTTGATACACAACTAGTAAGCCAGTAACATCTACCATTACGAGTATATGAATCTTGATTTCATGATGCATAGGATTTAAAAAGATGAGCAATATATCATACATCGACTAGTGTACCTTGATCGCTGTTCGAGTGGACGCTTCATAGTTCATTACATAATGTTCTGTGTAACGGGTGGAATTGGCGAGGTCTACGTTAATTGGTGCTTGAAATATTGCTAGAGATGAAACCGCAGCTTTGAGTGCAGGGCAGACTGATATATTTTTTGCGATATTAATGGTCATTAATATCGGACTAGGGAGGAAATTCCTGCGGATTATTTCCCTCTTTTTACACGAGTTAGATATGAGCTTTTCAACGTTCAATGTCTGCACTGAATGTTGAAAAGCTCATATCCCAACCCAAAGTACCTACTTTAGGTATAATTAAGTTGAAATATTTTAACATCAATTGAAATGACATGAAATCGTAAAAAGTGTTTATGAAAGAATCAATCATAATTTGTACATGTTTTATCATTAAATAGAAAATAATCATCGTATAGAAAAATATAAGCTTATGTTTAATAGCAATCTATATCTATATATATATAAAACTCAAAGGTGACTGACTGACATAGGGATCTATCAACGCACAGCCCAAACCACTGGACGGATCGGGCTGAAATTTGGCATGCAGGTAGATGTTAAGACATAGGCATCCGCTAAGAAAGGATTTTGATCAATTCTACCCCCAAGGGGATAAAATAGGGAATGATAGTTTGTATGAAACTTTGTCAATTTTAAACCGATCGGGCTGAGACTCTGCAGGCAGGTATAAGAAGAATCATAGATGAATGTCATTCTGTATAATACAAGCCTGAGAACAAAAACTGTAATCTACACTTCAGCTCTACACCGAAGCTAAAAATTATTAAAAAAAGACATAAAACTTAATCATCTACAGCTATTTTCTGGGACTCGACACTTCTCTAAGAATGTAATAGTGGTTATTATTAGTGGTTGCTAACAGTTACATATGCGGCTGGAATCAATAGCATAGCACGTGTTCCGAAGCAAACACAGTCTAGAGACAGTAATTTTTTGTTCAACCATCATATGATCGACCAGAAGGAAAGTTGCTAAACTTATAAGATCGCAGACCGAACGCGTGTGATAAAACGTCCTGTGATAAAACGAAATAACTGTTAAAAATCTCATACAACCCGCTAACCAAGTAATTTCAGAATTTCGTGTCTACGTAAGCTGTGTCCGCGGCAGAGATCGATTTTAATATTAAAAGCTTATATTCGAAAGTAAGGGTACGGCCTGAAATATAGCGAGGCAAAAGCCGGAGTATCAGCTTCTCGCCATGTACAAAATTGAGTGAATGAAGTATGTAATGAATGGGTTCAAGGATAAACATTTCGTCCCTTTATAAGTTTACACTTTTCTCATATCAGTACGTGAAGCTGCTTTATTATTCAACTGCACCTTAATTAAAACTCGGCTTATTGTGAGATTTATTCATTTCATCGCGTAGGTAAGTTATTACATGATCTCTTAAATTAAGTAGATAAAATATAAATTATATATATATAGTTACGTTTTTGAGAGCATTGAATTATTCATATTATGCACTTTTTCCTTATCTATTTTTGAAGGTTATTGGATATTTTTCTACCGCATGGTCAATCATTCCATAGTTTCCGTATATTTATTTCTTCTTAAAAATTAAAAACTCAATTGATACTAGAAGTTATATTAAAATTGTTTAATGTTAATTACTATGTCAAAATTTGACATGTTATTTTTAATGTGTGCTTGTAAATTTTACAGGCCGCACGGATTTGTTTGTTTTAAAGATTAACCTATTTTATTTGACATTAAATCTTCTTCTTCCTGGACGATTGATAATAACCAGCTCTACGACGTATTAATGCAGCTACAAAACCTGTACCCGTAATATCAAATTCGAATTGTGGAATTTGATCACGATACTGACTTTTAATTCAAATGTCAATAACTATGTCTTGTTTAAATCTAAAGAAAATATAACTAGCAGTTACATGCTTTAAAAATAATAAAAATTATAACTATGTCTTGTCTTCCATACTTCATGATATTTGACGTTTTGTTTCGAATTCAACTATTCGAATTCGAAATTAGTTAGAGCTATGTGTAGTAAACTACCACTGATTGTTGTGGCTACAGCTTCGTCCGCTACCACTACAGAGCGTCAATCTCCGCTCTCACTAGAGACCCACCCCACGCCCCATCGGCCGGCGAGTTAACCCGGGGGCGACATAAAACCAGACACAGTCGTACTCGTAATGTCAACTTGGAAGTTTAAAAGGAAATTGCTGAGAACACTATTGTAAAAATTTATGACATGATAAAATACCAGTGAGAATTTATCGAAATATTTTAATAATAATAATAATAATTTTATTGAGTATAACTACGTTTTATTTCATTGCCCTCGTTGTAACTTAAAGGTGATATCAACAAAGGTGTTTCGTCATTAATGCGTAGTTCTTCAATAAAGCTCAGTTTTCTTGTGCAATGCGTATATTATGAAGAAATTACAAAATAAAATATATGAGACGAAAAATTTTAATTTTGTAGAGGGAAGCGTAGGGGATGGGGGGGGGGGGTGGGTTCATCACATGGGTCATAACTGCTGCTACTGGTAGAAAGATGATGCGATGATGATGCGTCTTGCCTAACACAGCGTTAAGAATATCATTAAATGTGATATTCGCGGTGAAAATTATATCATGATGCTGATCACGATGATCGTTATACATATAAATATGGATTACCAGGACAATTAATCGTCAATTTGGTCAGTAGGTATCTATCATCGATGAGCTGGATGGCGCAAGTGGTTAGCGCGTTCGGCTGCGATCGTTGAAGTTAAGCAACTTTCGCAGTTGTCGGCCATTGGATGGATGCTTCGGAAGGCACGTTAAGCCATTTTTCCGAGCTGCATTTGCAGTCGTCAGTTCCCACTAATCCGCACTGGGCCCGTGTTGTGGGTCATGGCCCAATCTCCCTATACCATCCATAGGGAAGGCCTGTGCCCCAGCAGTGGGGACATTAATAGGCTGATGATGACCTATCATCAACCTAAGATTTCTTTAACTCAGTCCATGGCTGCTAAATGTTCTCTTTGTAAATTATTTCATAAGCCAAATGGCTTATGTTAAAACCAAACTTTGTAATGCTCTTGTTTCCGATAATTGGCCACGAATGCCCTTAGGATCTCGTATTTGCATATATATGGTTTTGCATACATTATTGCGGTCACAAAATTTCCTTTACGACAAGCTTGATTACATATCACTTGAAAGAGGTTTCGATCGGAAAGCCTAGTTGTTTCGGGTTTTTTATTTGTTTGGGACTCGATCAACAAAGCGAAATACGGATTTGTGTAAAAATAGAATCTACGTATGTCGTACTGGGTACTAGGATATATTATATTTTATTATCATTTTTGGAGTTTACTCTTTAAGAATCGATTTGCATATATAAGGGGCCCGGTTTGAGAAAAATGTGAGGAGTAAAATCTATCGATGAATGACTCCGTTACGTTTTTGGTGCGCATCCTATGTCGCGCAACTTTGACAAACAAAGATGACGGATTGACATTAATAAAATTTTTAAAATCTGAACTGAATTTAGATATTGTTTCTGATAGAGCAATGGGGACAACGAGGTATGGTACAACCATTGATGCGGTACTTTCAAGATTCGTGAACCACGTATCTACGAACGTCCATGTGTCTTATTTTAATTACCATAAACCACTTGTCACTGTAATTAATAATGCAGACAATGTTGATTTAATTAATATTTAAAAAAATGATAATAGTCTGATAATAATAATTACATAATTTATCAACATTCCTAATGATATATTAAAGCACATCTGAAATTGACTATTGTAAAAAGTTTAATGTAAAATATTTCGTCGATTAGTTATAATAAATGTATATGAAATGAATAAATATATATTAATATATGTATATTATTTTCATTAATTTGTTAATTTACCCTTTCATACAGTATCAATCTTTTTTAAGTTAAATAAACTCTTTTTGCGTCTGGTTAGATTATCGAACTTAAGGAGTAAACTCCAGTCGTGCGTCGGAGCTGACACACACAATTTTTTTTCAACGTTTAAGTAGCAGTTTAACGCTTAAAAAAAATATTTTTAAGCCTAAAGAAAATTTTACTAGAAAATTTTCTACATGGTCCATGCATCAGACAGGATGTATTGTAGGTACAGTAACGTCCGTAGCGTTACGGCCTCCTTGCTTGTACAAACTATTTGCTTATGTTATGCGCCTACAGCTGGCAGTAGTATTAAAAGTAAATGTCTTGATTTTAAAGATTGGAATGTGAGAGCTTTCTGTCACACATCGAATAATTCAGAGAGATTGAAGTCAAACACAGACTCGATCGGTCGATTATATTTAATGTATTTTATATTTTCTTGAATTCAAATAAACCCAATTAAGGGTCCTAAGTGTTCTTATTTTAGTATTTTTGAGCTACGTTCCCCAGTTTCTCCCTTCTGGAGAACCCTACTGTACCTACTAAATTCGTGTATTAGAGTGACATGGCCGATATGATCATATTATTAAAGTAACACAATATTAGAAAAATGATACAACTCTATTCGACGACATTGAATGATGATTTTGTAGCGCGAGTTACGATAATGAAAATTGACAAACCCGCAGTTAGTAACTGCTAATTGTTTTTGATATTATATGATCAGGAATGTTAATTGAAAAAATGGCGAACTTATAATTGTAATACTAAGTAAGTAGCTTTCAGACTACACCCGTTAGTCGGCCGAATGCACCACGGAACCTCGAGCACTGAAATTGTTGACAAAATACTATTTACAATGCATGTTAAAGTATAATAATATAAGTTATTTTGCGGGATCGTTACCATGTACCTTGTTTTTAGCGAGTTTCCGATATTTCGGCACTGTTGCAAGCGCCATGATCACGGAGTAACTGAAGTAATTGCGGGTAGGCTGTTATTGGGCATTAGGCAAAACATAAAAATTTCAATTTTGAGGACGGGTTTAAATTGTCTAGTGTCTGGAATCCTGTGGTTCGTATGTGTAAAATCGGAAATAATCAAAAAAGTGTCGTGTCGCGATCCGATACTGTAAGTGTTGTGTGTCGAGAACAGTTTCGAGTGAATAGTGAGAGTGTGAACAGTGGTACGGGTATTGAACGCAATAAAAGACTTCGTCGGAGGGTAGACCGATATGTCTGCCAATAACAGCCTACCCGCAATTACTTCAGTTACGCCATGATCATGGCGCTTGCAGCAGTGCCGAAATATCGGTAACTCGTTAAAAACAACATACACATACATGGTAACAATCCCATAAATTACTTATATTACTATAATGTTAGTGACCATGAAAGTTTAAAACAATGCATGATAAAGTATTACCAAAACAGGATCATTTAAAGTAGAAAATATTAAATAAATATATTTCTTAGCTAATTAAATAAATACAACGTAAGAGTTATCGAATGTTTATTTTCATTTGAGAATAATATTCGCTAACTGGAAAACATCAAAAAAACCTTGTTGACAGAAATTTTAATGAATAAATAACATAGATCGTGTCGCGAGGTTGAAAGGGATAAAATCGTGAAAAAGAAAACTCTTGTTTATTTCAATAATATACAGTCTACAGCTTAAAATATAGTTTTACCTATACACAAATGAACAGAATGATTTTGCTAATGGGTTTACTAGTACGAAGGTACCTTGTTTTTTTATAGATAGGTCCGACAAGTGACTCCACCCCACCTGATTGTTTCAATGTTAAGTGACGGTGAAGTCCAGACGTGAAAATAGCTGGTACAGCAGTTCCACCTGCCACACCAGCCATCCTCACCTTGCCGGTCAGCGTGTTGCATCTTCACGCCTCTTTTAAAGGATTCCAGGTTGTAAGAGGGAGGGAACACGTTTAGAGTCTCTGATATTTCGACGCTGTTGCAAGCAAGTGTCATGATCAAGATGTAACTGAAATTATTGCGGCGAAACGTGATTTTAGCAGTCATGTCGGTTGGTCTATTAGCCTCTAGAGTATGTGCACAAAGAGAAAGGGCGTGGCGAAAAACGGAACTAACATTAAGACAAACCCAGCAATCTGTAAAACGTCAAAGTTTTGTGTTGATACGGATTTGTTTGTTGTTGTGATTTTTTGCGGTTTTTTTGTATTTAATCATGTCTAAAAGGGGTAAACCCTTACAAATACGGTAGAAAAGCATTTCAACACCCTCCAATCTAAATCCCATTCTTTTTTCGCACAGACTCTATCCTATTTTTTATTGCATTTGACAGCCGCATACATTTTTTAATTCCCATTTGGTCATAGAGGTATAAGAATTCTTATACCTCTAAGGATTTGATAGAAAACAGGTGCTGACAATTCTTTTTATATCAATTACTAGTGGCCCGCCCTCGCTTCGCTTCGGGGTAGAATAGATCAAAATCCTTTCTTAGCGGATGCCTACGTCATAACATCTACCCGCATGCCAAATTTCAGCCCGATCCGTCCAGTGGTTTGGGCTGTGCGTTGATAGATCATTATGTCAGTCAGTCACCTTTGAGTTTTATATAATTAAATAGTAAGAAATTTCCCCACGGTACATCCTGCTGTGTATGCTGAGCCATATCCACTGCCATCATATTAAAAACAAATGTATCCTATGTAGCTGTTTTTTTTTTTGATGATGTACATGCATTTTTGGCATTTTATGTGTATGTTATATGCTGTCAACTATAAAAACAATTCTATTTCTTTCTTATTTACATTAATGAATTTTTTTCAAACGTGAAAACTAAAATGGACATATTGCAGAGGTTAACGAATCTGCATTTTTTTTATTAGTATCTTGTTTATTGAGATAACAGTTTTTGCATAACCTACCACAACTAACTGAAACATCACATGGGCCTATTTTTTTAAAGTAAGGTAGCCAAGAACTTTGCCATAAAGCTCATGTAAAATATAATTGTACATATAATAATTACCACGAACTATGATTGTAACGTCTGCATACGAGTTCTATGCAGAAATCCTTTCAATGTGGAAAACCTCCGCATAACAATGTTAACGTCAAAATCAAAGTCAGAAACAAATGAATGCGGTTGCTGCTGGCTCGCCCGATTTTCAAAACAATTCGTGATTCACTCCGTAAGTTAATTACAATGCCAGTTGTATGCAATAATTGTGCACAATCTAGCAATACATAAGGGAGGGAAAGTAGAGATGATATTCTGCTTAAATTACTTTAGCTAAGAATATACACTCCCGGACACGTCTATTGAACCACTTAGTGTTATACGTTTCAAAGGTCTGTTAGTAAAAATATTTATTAGATTGAGTAATATTATTATAGGATACTAGCTGACCCAACGAACTTTGTACCGCCATAAAAATAGGGGCAGGTGGTAGAAGAGAAAATTTAGGGTATAAAAAAATAAATAAAGTGTTTTATCAATTTCCTGGGATAACATTCCTCCTAACCCATATGAGAACACTTCGTTACAATACCCAATAGTTTGAATTTTGGCGCAAAGGCGAATTGTAGGTTTCAGAACACTACATTACGGGTGGAAAACCATTATCACTTAAGGATATGAAAAATAGATAGTAGCCGATTCTCAGACCCACGGAATATGCATATAAAATTTCAGAAAAATCGGTCAGGCCGTTTCGGAGGAGTATGGTAACTAATATTGTGATACAAGAATTTTATATATAAGATATTAATATTACTAGGAAGAATTCCACGTGGACCATGCAGCAGACAGGACTGGAACCCGCACCCTTCACTCTCCGGGACCATTATGCTACCATGGCCCTGATGGTCATGTCGAATTATTTATAGCCTATCTTGAGCTGCAAGGTAGCGCCTGTTCTGAAATTTTACTAGTAATAAATTCTTCAGATTTATACATCGGGCAGTTACATGCTTAAAAAATATAATTTTAAAAGCACACCTGGTTAGTATCAAGAACAGCTTCAAAACTGGATTAAAACTCAATTGTACTCAATGTAAATTTATTTTTAGCTAAGAACCGTCTATACTGAAAATGCTAGGTGCTAGCCGATAAATGTGCCCGAATTAAGTTTTGTTAAAAATTGGCAATTACCTAGTGGTTAAAAATACCAGACGTAGATTTTGTAGTAAACAAAATCAAAATTATAGTTTATCAAGATCCTTCTAAAACTGTGGCAAAGAAGGACAAGATAGGTGAACGTTATTTTCTTGTTTACGACTGACTTATTAAGAGAGGTAGAGCTTAAAGGATTTTCCGCTCAAATTGGAGCTCCCGCCTGGGGTATAAGTCTTCCGCCTTACAGAAGACCAAAGTAAAATAACACTTTACATTGTTTTAAACTTTCATGGTCACTAAGAAGAAGAAGAAGAAGCTTGGTGTGCTCAATAGATCGAGAATGTACTTCACACCGGCCCACCGACTGCAGCTTTACAAGGCACAGGTTCGGCCTCACATGGAGTACTGCTCTCATCTTTGGGCGGGGGCACCCCAGTACCAGCTTCTCTCTTTGGATCGCATCCAGCGCCGAGCGGCTCGAATCGTCGACGACCAGGACCTGTCGGATCAGCTTGATCCTTTGGCTTTGCGTAGGGATGTAGCTTCGCTCTGCATCTTCTATCGCATTTATCACGGAGAGTGTTCTGAGGAATTGTTCGGATTAATTCCAGCTGCTGCATTTCGCCATCGTACATCGCGACAAAAATTTCATCCCCATCATCTTGATGCGTGGCTATCCACAACCGTGCGTTTTTGTCGAAATCTTTTACCACGTACGGCAAAACTGTGGAATATGTTGTCGCCAGCAGTGTTTCCGGACCGATACGACCCAAGAACCTTCAAAAAAAGAGCGTACTCCTTCCTTAAAAGCCGGCATCGCATTTGTGATACTCCTGGTGTTGCAAGTGTCCATGGGCGACGGTGATCACTTACCATTAGGTGAGCCGTTTGCACGTATGCCCCCTATAACATAAAAAAAAAACTAACATTATAGCTATTAACGGGATTGTTACCATGTACCTTGTTTTTATGAGTCTCCGATATTTCGGCACCGTTGCAAGCGCCATGATCACGGAGTAACTGTAGTAATTGCGGGTAGATGTTATAGGCAGACATATCGGTCTACCCTCTTGCAACATTGCCGAAATATCGGAGACTCATAAAAAACAAGGTACATGGTAACAATCCCGTTAAAATAACTCTATCTTTTGGTGTTGTGTTTCTGTATGTGAGTGAGGCTCCACGGAGTGGGGATTGAGTCAGACGCGATTGATATTTTTGAAGTTATACTTCTTTAGGCGCGTTATGAAAAAATTATGAGAGTGAAATTTTAAGATGCGCGGGCATTACTGTAACACAAAAATTAACAGCATGACAAAAATTAACGCTAAAGCGACCAACTTCATGCTGTTACTTTTGTGTTTACCGCACATTAAGAAAATCTACCAACAAAATAGAAATAGAATCTCTTTTTAGTGGGTGCTAACGACTGCATTGTGAAGGCCTATGAAAAGTATTTATTAATCTGGAACAACGGAACCAAAGCGCGATTCAGGAGACTACAGCGCCATCTCTTGACCATTGGTGTAGTAGAACCAAAAACCACATCTTTATTTTTTGTAATAAAGTAACAGTTATAGGTATTCATATTTATAATATTTATCCACATGTTTCTAGTTTGTATATTCAGAATACGTGTTTGAGTTTCATACAAGTGCAAATCACATATGTTCTAATAAATTATATTCAGTAGCGATTTTAATTGAATATTTTGATTATTTATTTATTTTTTCAAATTAAAACTGAACTTTATTGACTGTGTCCTTTTCCAGACTTTTTATTAATTTATTGTAATTAATTATTTGCATGCAATTAAAAACTAATTTTAAACGATGCCAAAGAAGGATAACTTCTCACGCGCCTACATAAGTACACGCACCCATTTTTTTTATCACAAGCGTCTACAAGCTATGGTGGCGGCTTACCATCAAGCGGAACATAATTATGATTGTTTGCCAAGCTTCATTAAAAAAAGACTGCCTTAAAAGCCCTTTTACACGCGCCGCTGCCGTACTAATCGACGCGTAGGTAGATTTGCACTAGTCTAAATTGCATTTTACGGGTGATGTTTCGAGTCTTATAAAATAATAACTAATGAACTAATTATAAAAAATTATATATATTTAAGAATAGTAATAATAATAATAAAAACTTTTATTTGGCACAAATTACAAAAATAACTTATTGTGTTACATATAGGTGATTGTGTACCAAACAGGCCACTGCTCAGTATATGTCGAGGCAACATGTGCCAATACACTGAATTTCAGCAGCAGCCTACTTAACTTAAATTAAATGACATTTAAGGTCTTAAATATCATTTAAAATAAAAAAAAAATGTGTGCGTGTACTAGTGTACACACGTAAGAAGTGAAACTTCTTTATGGCCTAATTTTCGAAAAATGATCTACATGCAACTTTCCAGAAATTGGTTAAATAAAGTTAAATTAGATAAAGTTTAAACAACAGGATTTAATTATCATAGACATGAATACAAATTACTGCCTATGAAACTGTTATGATTACAAGGCTCAGTAATCTAAGGCACATGTTCCACCTCCGACGATGAACGATAAGCGAGTAGAAACTAGAAACGAATTGGCAGTCCTGAGTTAAAATGCACGCGCACGGCTTTTGACAGCCAAGCCAGCTTAACCGAGCGAGTATAGCTGAGCGAGTATCGCTGAGCGAGTATCGCTGAGCTAGTATCGCTGAGCGAGTATCGCTGAGCGAGAATCGCTGAGCGAGTATCGCTGAGTGAGTATCGCTGAGCGAGTACCGCTGAGCGAGTATCGCTGAGCGAGTACCGCTGAGCGAGTACCGCTGAGCGAGTATCGCTGAGCGAGTATCGCTGAGCGAGTATCGCTATGCGAGTTTGGCTGAGCGAGTCTTATCTTTAATAACTATTGTCACTCAGCTACAAACGAGTAGAGAGAGTTCTCGCCGGCGACAGTGTGATCATTCAGCTATCAACTATTAATATAAAAAAAGATGGCGCGTAACGGGAAAATGTGACGCGTAACCGAAAAATGTGACGGTAAATTTTTTTCCAACGCCGATAAAGAAGTTTCACTTCAATACAATTTTTTGCAAAAAATGTGAAAGGGCTCTTATGTCAACACAGGGTTCATATCAGGTTTAATTTGGTATGTTTTAGGTACAGGACCTAAAAGCACACGCAAATTAGCATTTCAAACATTGCGATATAATTTATGAAGAAATTCCGTTTACCATAAACAAGTTATGAAAACGTTGTTTGCTTTATCTTTGTGCGTAATATATAATTAATTCCTTTTTGATGTTGGAATTACAGAACGTGGAGAAAGTAAGTGAACTTTATAATTTTCTTTTATCTGTAATATTACTTTTATAATTATTTATTTTACTTTAATAACAATTGTGAGAGTTATATGATATACTAGTGGCCCGCCCTGGCTTCGCTTCGGGGTAGGATTGATCAAAATCCTTTCTTAGCGGATGCCTACGTCATAACATCTACCTGCATGCCAAATTTCAGCCTGATCCGTCCATTGGTTTGGGCTGTGCGTTGATAGATCACTATGTCAGTCAGTCACCTTTGAAGTTTATATATACAGATAACGTTTTTGTGCATAAATAATAATTTCCCTAATACTTACAAATGTTTTTGTGCATCTAGGAATTTTTGTTACAAGTAGCAGGAATAAGTTTTTAAATAACTGTAGACCGGATATTTAATAAAAATCCCATTTTAAAATGACTCAGTTTTATTTTAATTTTTATCTTAAAACTTTTCTTCGTTACGTCCTTTTCCCGAATCTTAATATGAATCTGATTTACAAAATAGCGTTACCACTCTTCCTTGTTTTTTCCTCATGCATACGTTATACGTCTCGCTCACACACTCGTTACGTTCCGATTCCCACATTACTTATAACCGAAAATACTAACATAAATTTTGTAAAACAATTAAAGTAAGTATCAAAACTTCATTTTATAAATGGCCACCACCATACTATTGTAGTTGAACGAAAAATATAATATAACTATGTAAAATTACTATACGAGATAAAGAAAACAAAATTGTGGTTTTTATTCCATTATCACAATGGACACATGTCTTTAGGTTTAAGTGTCGCCGCACACGGGCCACCGACCACAACCACAAAACGCCGCCACCGGCATATTTCTTGTAGTTTTCATACATTTAATATGGACTCGCCACACACGGTACGCCGGTGGCCGCCACACGCTACAAATCGTCGTTGCTCGCTTCTTGTGGCCCGCACCGGCCACTTAATGCGTCGATACAAAACGCCGCCACACGTCACTCGCGCGATTCCCCACGGGAAAGACCCTTACCTTAGTCGGCCGCTGTCGCGCGCTTCAGCCACTTTATAGGCCTCTTTTAGCTTCTCGTGGCGGCGTTTGTGCAAGGGCGGATCCAGCTTTGGCGCCAGGGGGGGGTCATATAGTCGTGGTATATTAAATATTGAAAGTACTTAAATAAAATCCCCCTGGGTTTGGTCAATCTGTACCCAGCTTTGGGGGCTCATGACCCCCATGACCTCCCCCCCTAGACCCGCTTGCGTTTGTGGCTGTGGCGTGTGGGCCGTGTGCGGCGACACTAATGAAAATATTTCTAAATTTCGCTAGTCAATCGAGTTTATTATTAAAAGCTTATATTTAAAAATAAATTTAAACAATGGGAACAATGGACGGTACCTCGATTCTCAATAACATTTCGCTATCTACCCACCCGCATACCATTCGCATTTACGCCGTATTCACGGAGTTGGCAAATAAAATAAACATTCCATATTACTAGTTTTGCGTCGCGAATTCATTCTTCAATACTGATTTATAGCTTGGACGCGACACACCTGAGCGAGCCGTCGATGACATCGACGCTGCTGTGCAACTTTCGACTTTACCACATACAACACAAGACCGTAAATTGCATTAAAATATAAGTAGGGTTGTCAAAAATAATGTTTATATGACGACGCGCAGTGAATTCGCGAGTGAAGTCATTTTCGTCGCAGTCCACTGAATCGTCTCTCTAAGTTCTCGTAAGTGAGTATCTCTTATCTATTAGACAAGTCCGTCCGTCTGTCTGTGGTGCTGTTTCAGCGGCCAAACCGTAAGAGATAGATAAAGAGAATATTTAAGTTATAAGTTAAGAATAGTCTGATAAGACTACAAACCGGATTTGAGTAACGTAGCACTTCCGGTTTTCGAGAAATCACGAATTTCAAACGAAACCACACAAAATCTCCGAAGTTCTCAATTAATTAAATACATTTTTGTTTTAATCAGGTTTTGGTGAACATTTGGTTCACTGGTTTGCTAGTACAGCTGTAATATCTACGCACGAAATTTCACATTGTTGAAGTTTCTTATCAATGTTTATGGTTTTACATTAAGCATTCATCTCCAGACGAATTATTCCATTGTTTTAAAAAAAAGAGAAGCTTGACAGCGCAAGCGGTTAGCGCGTTCGGCTACGATCGTTGAAGTTAAGCAACTTTCGCAGTGGTCGGTCATTGGATGGGTGACCAAAAATTTACTATATACACTTTAAGCCGTTGGTCTCGTCTGCATCTGCAGTCGTTAGCACCCACCAATCCGCACTGGGCCCGCGAGGTGGGTCATGGCCCAATCTCCCTATTCCATCCATAGGGAAGGCCTGTGACCCAGCAGTGGGGACATTAATAGGCTCATGATGATGATGATGATGATTTAAAAAAAATAGGATAAAAATGACAGTTTTATGTGTTACTACTAGCCTATGAATGTCCCCACTGCTGGGGCACGTCTTCACTATGGATGGAACAGGGTAATTGATATGATACTCATGAATCACGAATCTGTATCCAACCTACAATATCGGTTCCATGGTTATTGAATTTTAATGTTTTTTGACGTGATAACGTCTTATAAATCGATGAATGCCGACTGCACGCACGATAAAGTGTGACGTCATGTCACGAGCCTCGTTATGTGACGTCATGACACGTTAGTTCCCTCACATATAAAAAATGTTGACTCATTTTATACATTTAAGAAAAAATTTACTGAATACTTCCAACTCAAAATATAGGTGTAAATAAACTTACTACCTAATGAATGTATAACTACATTCTTTAACCTATGTTATTACTTCTTACTACATTACAATGACAACAATTTTTATAATATCTACCTACCTAACATGTACAAAACTTAAATTTGTAAACTTATACCTACATATTTACATATAATTATCAAAATAAGGTACTACTACACTAGTTATTCTTACTACTTATTTTATTATTATGTGTTCCTACCTACATTTAATATGACGACGACGAACCTCACCTAACTAATGTAAAACCTAAGTTTAAGTGAAATTGTGGTATCACATAAGTGGCAATGTTTGTCTTTGTGAATAATAAAGATCTTTAATCCTTAGTTCAGCTTTTCGCGGTGTGTGTGTGAGGTAAAGTCGAGGAGTTCCTTCGCCTCCTTTCCTGATGCCCTTACCATCAACACTTCATTTTACTGTGGTCTGTAACGTGGAGTAACTTATCCCGACGAGCGATACAATTCGTGCGGGAAATCCGCTATACTAGGTATAGTATCTCTTGAACTAATTAGTAAACAAAATTCAAATACGAACAAAAGTTAGTTAATTTTAAGTTTGTTGTCTTTCAAAGTTGTCCGCAATAGTTATTCCGAGTCCGGGATGACTGTAATTGAAACTGGAAGGCAAATTTAGTTTAGCACTAGACTAATTCTTAGAAAATTTCGAAAGCTTCTTGAGAAACTTATTTTAAAGGCAGTGCTTAATCAAGAAACATCCAACATCTGTATGCCGTATATCGAAGTTTTGGCAGTTCACAATAATATGAAAAATATTTAACCACATTACAAAATAGAGTAAATTTTCCCGATATTAAAAATATAACTTCGAATTCCCAACTAAAAGTTTGAGAAGAATATAATGATGTGAATGAAATTTTGCACATTTCCGATATATGAATCGATTCTAAGAAATGTCGTCGTCAACACAGCATAGATAATAAAATAAAAAGATAAAATGTATTCTCCTCTCCAAGCTAGCATGTCGCCTCTAGGTATTATCTTAGACGATTATTTTGGATCATAATATTTCAATTATAATATAAATATACAGGGCGTCCTACGGTCATATCACACGGAAGGAAAGTATATTAAATATTGAAGATGGAATATTTTACTGAAAAAAGACTTATTTTTAATAATAAGTAGAACTGCGTTTAAAGTTATTTTTAAATTGTCTGCGGCAACCAAGAATCATCATCATCATCATTAGCCATTAATGTCCCCACTGCAGGCCTTCCCTATGGATGAAATAGGGAGATTGGGCCATGACTCACCACGTGGGCCCAGTGCGGATTAGTGGGTGCTAACGACTGCAGATGCAGCCGGGACCAACGGCTTAACGTGCCTTCCGAAGCACGAAGGAGCTCGAGATAGTAAATTTTTGGTCAACCATTCAATGACCGACCACTGCGAAAGTTGCTTAACTTCAACGATCGCAGCCGAACGCGCTAACCACTTGCGCCATCGAGCTTCTCAATATAATGGCAACCAGGAATAAAACTAGTTAAATGTGAAAAAAGACACAAAAAAGTATGTTTTTATTTATTTTTTAAGCATTTAACTGCTAGATGTTTAAATCTAAAGAAAAGTTTACTAGAAAAAAAATCCACGCGGACCAGGCAGCGGACGGGACTCGAATCCGCACCCTTCGCAATCCGGGCGAATGCACTGACCATTATGCTACCACGGCCCTATTCGCCGCGCCGAAATTTTCCTAGCCTTAAGCTGCAAAGCGCCATCTCTTCGCATTGTAGGCAACCCACAATGTCAAATGAATACTTTTTCAAGTATTAAACATTTGAAAGAAGAAATAGCAATTATAGTTATGTTTTTATTTATTTTTTAAGCATTTAACTGCTAGATGTTTAAATCTAAAGAAAAGTTTATTAGAAAAAAATCCACGCGGACCAGGCAGCGGACGGGACTCGAACCCGCACCCTTCGCAATCCGGGCGTATGCACTGACCATTATGCTACCACGGCCCTATTATATATAAAAAAAAGTATTTTATGAATAGTTTCGAAAGGGTAAATTATATATACCTAAGTATTTTTTTTCTAAATTGCATTGCATTTCAATTGAAAGGAAGATAATCAGTACTAGCGCGTGATTTTACAAAACAACTAGGTCTAGTTTCGGCTAACATACACCTAGATACAGCTAGGAGTCGGGTCACCAGCCTACGATCCGAGTTAAGTGGTGGGTACTCGGGCCCTTTGTCCTGCGGTGGGCCATTATTCCCGGCCCATTTGGTAATTATGAAGCTCTCCAAAGGCCACTCTAGCAACCAGTTCGCAGGGGGCTTTTGTGAAGGCGGACTGGGCGGCGCGGCGCTTATACTAAATTCAATTTAATTTTAAGTTAGTTAAAGCATCACTTGGCCAGATTGCGAAAAGTTATCGCTTTGTAAGAAACTTTGAATGATTCGAAAGATTACACGATTTCAGAAAGTCAAACGGTCAAGTGCTTATCGGATTTGCGCACCAAATGTTCCGTATTATATATTTATTTATATAAAACACGCATAAAGGGGTTAAATGCGTTAATTTATTATTTTTTTGAGTAGTAGTTTTGAAAAGCCCGTAACAACTAGAATTATGGAAACAAATGTGGACGAGTCCACAAGAAGAGGTATGCCGAAGAAACTATAGAGAAATAAAGGTGCAAAAGGATAGTGCAAAAGTTGATATTATTATTATAAGGGAAGAAGTGAATGTTCCGATGACGGCTGATCGCAAAGAATGAAAGAAAAACATAATGTTAACAAATAAAATAGAATTGAATGAATATGGTAAAGCATTTAAGACCAAATAGGGATAGGGATATGCCCTCCACAGGGAAGGCCTGTCCCCTGCAGTTATTAGGCAGGAACAATAATAGGCTGATCAAAAAGACGGTGAAGATTACGAGTTCATGTGAATTCATAAACGTACTTTATAAACTTTATGTTTTACTAGCGGCTCACCCTCGCTTCGCTTCGGTGTAGAGCTGAAGTGTAGACTACAGTTTTTGTTCTCAGGCTTGTATTATACACAATGACATTCATTTATGATTCTTCTTATACCTGCATGCAGTCTCAGCCCGATCTGTTTAAAATTGACAAAGTTTCATACAAACTTTCATTCCCTATTTTATCCCCTTGGGGGTAGAATTTATCAAAATCCTTTCTTAGCGGATGCCTACGTCATAACATCTACCTGCATGCCAAATTTCAGCCCGATCCATCCAGTGGTTTGGGCTGTGCCTGTACCTTTGAGTTTTATATATATAGATGTTGATATTTTCTAACTGAAGCTGCACCTTTGATACATGCCGATGCAGTAAACGGTTTGAAACAAGGTTGTAAAAGTATAGTAGGTGTTCTTTTTATGAAAAAAGATGACACCCAATTTATATTCTGTTAAGTGGTGTAATCGTTTTATAAAAGCATCTGTCTGATGTCTGCGGCAAGAGGATTCCAATCAAGAGTTCTCATTAAGGCTTATAGAAATGCCGCGGCGGCGGCGTCGGCGTTTCCTCCTCGCTAATTTGTTTCCTAATTAAAAATTAACTTTGATTGATTTCGATAAATTTTCTCATCTACAAAGGTAAATGCGAGGCTTTCGAGACCTTTGAAATGCTGCCATTGAATTTTTCGCAACATTGAAAAGAGTCTTTGCGTGTCTCACTTTAAGTAGACATACACACCTATATACTTAATAAGTTAGTAAGGAAAATTGTGGGTGTCTCATAAATTAATGATACAACAGTTACAGATATTGCAAGCCACGAAGACGCGACCCTCTATTTCTCCTAACCGTTTATAGTAAGTAAATGTGTGCCAGCTTCCGCCAATATTTGATATCGGTACTATGGAGCTCTAACCAGAATGGATAGAACCTGGGGACGTGGCTCTTCATTAAAACAACTTGACGATGGTTATTATTTTATATTAGATTTCAGGCGATTATAATTATTTTTATCTAACTACGAGAGGTTTGCTTGGTGCCTGAAGATCTACTCTTGAATGGAACCTTCTATCAAAAGACAGACGATTCCTTATTTCAAATCTTAAAATCATGACATTAACTTTTTAATATAACTGCCAACCGTAGGCATTGCAAAAGCAAAGAGTTTACCTAAACAAGGAGGCTGTAACGTCACGGACGTTACAGTACACACTAATTATCTATGATAATTATCAATAATAATATGATAATTATCTAATAATCTTTTTATCACTAATAGGGTATATGACAAGTTTAAGAAAACGATATCACGTTATTGACAAACGTTTATGGACTCCGTTAATAGTGGATATTCATCATTCTGTTGTGTATTTCAGTAAAAATAACCATGTCAAAAACTCCATTTTCAAATTGCTGCGGAAACGTTTTTCTGGACAAAATGGCGTCTTACTAGTGTGTGACGTCACACGACTGTTATTAAAACGTCAAACCATACAATGTAATGTCACTTTAACCGGAAGTTTACTTGCGTGTGACGTCATTTTAGGCTCCGCCAATCCTAAGCGTTTTGGATCACGTGACAATTAGATAAGAAAACTATTATCTTTTACGTGGGTTTTAGTAAAATTATGAATATTTTTGTTGTAAAAAAAGGAAAAACCCCTGCTAATATTCATTCTAAACACAGATGTTAACAATTGGCGCTTTATTTTTAATACTGTCAAATACCCTATTATCCTTCAACCAAAAATTGGTGAAGCTCATCTTCGTGGATTGCACTATCTGTATGTTTTTATTTTTAAAGCATTTAATTTATTTAGCTATTTAAGCGCCATCTCTTCGCATTGTAGGTAACCAACAATTTCAAATGAATACCTTTTACAAGTATTAAACATTTGAAAGAAGAAATAGCAATTATAGTTATGTTTTTATTTTTTAAGCTTTTAATTGCTAGAAATTTAGATCTAAATAAAAGTTTACTAGAAAAAATTCTACGCGGACCAGGCAGAAGAGGGGACTCGAAACCGAAAGATAGCGGCATCTTTTGTAAAAAAATGCATTTTCTTTACAATAAAGCTGCCACCTGGACGTCCTTGTTAGAGATTTATTATTATAATACGATAAAATAAAATATTACTATGTATCGTCCAATATATTGAAAGTCAACAACCTTTCCAATTTTATTGTTTTCGTCTTACGAATTTTCAATCAGGCCACGTGTCCTGACGCGAGTTTAACATTTTTACCCAGTACAAAAAAAATGTACAACGCCGCTAAAGAAGTTTTCACTTTAATAGAAGTGATAAACAATATTGAAACGGCGTTCAGCACGTGCACAGAACGCAGCACCAAACACATTATTACCGGATATGTATTCGTGTAAATAACACTTAATTTAGGTAATTTTCATGTTTAACACCACAAGAACATAAACCATTCCTTTCTCGTCAAATTTCGGTTTAGCTTTGTTTGCTGTTATGGTTATTATGGTATAGTAAAATTAATGGTTGATGGAATATAAAATGTACAGTTAGTTAGTGTATGGTTATAAATACATAAATAACTTTATATACACATAAATTTATATACGAGGCGCGATGATGTACATAATTTCAATACCAGAAATAAAGATAAACTCAAATTGCCACCTTTGAGACTCCAAAAGGTTCTTGGTTCATTTGTGGGTCAAGGTGTATGTTACTATAATAAAATACCAAAAGAAATAATAAATTTACCTTTTAATAAGTTTAAAGTGCGTATAAAAACTTGTCTCCTTAAGAAACAGTTAGAGATACAGTTAAAGATTTTATAAATGATAAGGCACCTTGGGCTTAATATAATAGACTAAGTCGTTTTACTTTTCTAATTTGGTTGAAAATTGTTAGTTATACTTAACTTATTGTTAATTAATAATATTAATGTGATGAAATATGACATCAACACATGTTTTTAGTTTTTGATGTCATCTTTCAATTGACGACACTGTATGAAACAAAACAGGGAGAAAAAAATAGCCCTTGCTGAGTTTCTTGCCGGTTCTTCTCGGTACAAGGTCTCCCGCCGTAGATTTACGAACCGATGGCGTAGCGTTTGACTTTCACAAGAGCTTGTAACAGCCTAGACTGAATAAATGAGTTTGAGTATATATTGACGTGCACCATTAGGCTACTTTTGCGGAAAAAATATTTAGATATATCGATTTAAAATTTTATAATTTTACTTACCGATAGCGGCCAGGCCTACGAAAGCTGCAAAGGTCCCTCTCAACGCCATGCTGCCTGCAAATAAAACGTTGCAAGTTAAAATATTGTTACAGTAACAACACACAGTGTTACAGAGCGATCGTCGCAATAGCACTACGGTAGAACAAACTCTTTAATGGGCTGGACTTTTTGGCGGGATCGGGAAGCGTCACTTTAGCACTTTTGTTTTTCTTGTTAAAAATTGTGTTGTGGCGGATGTTAGTGTCTAATAATGGTGGATTATTAACCACTAAGTGTTCGGAAACATGCACAAGCAAGTGAAACAAAATAGCGGAAAGTGTCTTTCGGCGTTCCCTCAAGAAGTCCACGGGGAGGTTCCAGTAAATCCCCACACATTTACTGAAACATAGGGAAAGGGGGATTGACTTGACTGCTATTTACTTTGACTTGACTAATGTTTTGACCACGAGTGCTATAGAATATGTAAATATTTTACACTTGACATTGGCTAAATGCACAAACCGTGTGAAGCCATATAGAAAGAAAAAAAAAATTGTGTGTGTCAGCTCCGACGCACGACCGGAGTTTACACTCTAAAAACGATTGTCTTTGAACAGACACAAAACAAAATCAAGTCCGAAGAAGTCGGTTACAAGTAGAGATACCTCAGGAATCGTCCCATGGTTTCGACTATCATAGGTTCCATGTCACACATTTTATCATCTAACATCAGCGATATTCATCATATATTTTATTATGTATTTCTGGAAACACACAATTTCAAAAATATCACACATTAGTCATCATTTTGTAAATATGTATTATAATTCTATCTGTACTGAAAATCACTATTCCAGAGTGCTGGACACTTACCGGCATTTCTCTATATTCTGTTATTTATTTGTTTTCATTAATTTTGCTCCGATTTTATCTATTTTTAGTTTATTTATTTTATTGACATTTGTGACAACTTAATGTTTTTTATCCGTTGCCATGGCTAAAAGTGAAAGGTGCGCAGATTAGGTTGCGCACAAAAACGTAGCAAGGTCATTAATGTCATTCATCGATAGATTATACTCCTCACAATTTTCTCATACCGGGCCCCTTGTATATGCAAATCGATTCTTAAGGAGTAAACTGCAAAAAAACTCTTTAATGAGAGCTTCAGTTAGCTCCCAATAAACCGTGATATTTTGAGGTTAAGACGGGAGGCGCGCAATGTTTTTTTCCATACAAACGTTCTCGACTGATTCCTCCTTGATTATTCGTCATCACTAAAGAATTGATTTTCATACAGAAAATATAATTTTACTCATTCTATGCTCCTATGTTTTCGGATTTTCGATAACTTGAGTTTCAAAGAAACTACAAGCCCTCGAAAAAGTCCAAAATAAACAAATTTTTATCACCACTAAACACGTCTAGTGTGGAGATCTAATAAGCTAAGTATTTACAAAAAATCAAAACCTAGAGGCATACTATAACTACTTATTATTCTCTGTGTAAAAAATCTTTGAAATATATCTAATCTTTGAGGAGGAGATCGTCGAGAGCCAAACTTCAAATTTTGCAATTTTTATACGCAACTTTCAGCGTTAACTACTGTAGTCTCTGTCACACAGTATTTGCTAATGCGTGACAAAAATACCGTAGATACACCACGAGCGTTCAAAATGTGTCCCAATCAAGAAGTGCTTTAACTCCACTCAAGCACTTCTTGGTTCACAGTCACGCGCGGACCGTTACAAAGTCAAGATGCCACAGAGCTCCGCGAAAAAATGCAAAAATAATACTTAGAGAACGATAAGTGTCGTTTTTTTGACAGGTATCTAGTCAATGTTTGTTAATTTAACGCATTTGAAGTATTTTTTATGTAATACTTACTATAAACTGATTTAATATAAAATATTTGTGATATTCAAATGCATGGTCGGTTATATGACGCCATATAGCCGTCTCTTTTCGTCGCGGTCCGTGCCTGCTATATTGCTAACAGCGCGTTCAGAATTGCGCGTAGTGTCAAAGAACTAAGGTCTAACTAAATTCTTCAGCATATAGCAATAAGTCTTAAAATTTTACAAGCTAGCATTTCGAACTGTCAGAAGTCCTTGATGCATGCGTTTTATTTAAGACCTTATACAGTATGTATTAAAGGTTACTTTTAATATTTAAATAATGCCTTATATTGATTTTGACCACGCGATCATCTTACGGAGCTCCGTGGGTCGTTTAATGTACCTTTTGGACAGGTTTCGGGCGCGATTTTGTTCGTATTGGTGTATCTAGGGTATTTAATATCGTTGTAACGCACATGTTAGTTTTAAAACCACGAAACCTGTGTGTAAATTCTGCTAAGATTATGTCTGAACTTAAATGGTGTATCAAAAGCATTACTTTTTCATACAGTTTTTGTTAGATACTATAACACAAAATCACAAATTAAAAAATATTATTATTAAAAGCAATACTTAACAATATTAAAATAAGAAAAATAAAGAAGACCCGGCACTTTTCATAGAAAAAATGCTAAACTTGTATACAGTTGAATTTGGTCTCAAAATAAAGCCAAAATTATTTGCTACATGAAACTACTTTTGATATGGAAACCATAAATCTTCAAGAGACAGAATTTTACTTCAAAATATTACTCAAGTGACTGTAAAAACCATGATTCCTTTGCTTTTCCTAAATAAAAAAACCAAATGTCAATTTGACAATCCTAAAATACAAACAAAAAAATCATTCGCATTTCGCATCCGCTCCCGCGTACTGTGATTGTGAATGTTCTCTGCTGTGATTGCTATTTTATCCGTTATTTCTCTTGACGACCCGGCTACATATAGAGGTTATATTGACAAACCTACGTTTTTGACATTGACAGCTAGCTGCTGATAACAAATATTGCCAGACTACGTTACACAATTATGAAACACAGATAAAAAAATAAAAAAGTATAAAACTTTGGCACAAAATGCCGGGTGTCCTTTGTATTTTAGTGATTAAAATTTATCAATATTATTGCAATACAATAGGATCACAATGTCACAAGTTGTAGCAATGCTACTGCAACATGGAATCTGCAATATGCGCCATTGGGACAAGATTGGTTGAACGAAATCTCTAACGGTAATCGTCATTGTGACATAACAAATATGAGCAGTCTACTTATATACGTATACAGAAAACCATTCAACGATGTTTTATTGAAATAAGTTAAAACGAAGACAGATATATATATATAGGGTACCTACACCTTTTTCGACAAGAAAGAGATATGTTCGCCACAGAACCGTTATCAAAGCGTGACGGCTTCTTTTGCGACGGTCTATTGAACCGTCCAACGGCCAACGATTGACAGACCGACGGACGGAGCGCTTATTCCGCAGAGTTATCGTTCAATCATGTCCTGGCCCTTGTCGTACTATGGTTTTTTTATCGTTGCTCTGAGACGAGGGAGTGGGTGTGAAATCCTCATGGATACTCTACAACCGGCTGCAAAGTTATAACTTTAAAGATCCATCGAATTCATTCCCTGAGAACGCGGATAGTCGGCAACGGTTACCGCGACCAGACTCTCATTCCCGGCTGTTTTTTTTTGAGTGTGTATGCTGTTGGTGGCAGATGTCCTTTACAGCGTCACCGGTTTTGGGGACGACGAGATCCTAAGGGGACCTCAAGCTGAGAATTGGCGAGTGCCTCTAGAAGTATTCCAGGCGAATGGCATCTCCCCACGAGGGGAGTCTCTACTCCATCTGAAGCCTCTAGACCACTCGAACCTGAGGGGACACTCCCGGCGTACATTCGGGGGACTGCGGTCTGCAGAATGTATGCCGGGTGACCGGTGCAAGAATATTGGGAATATTGTCTGATTTTTAGACAGATGGCGCTGTCAGCACGTTAACATAGGCTCTGTGCATATTTGGGAATTAAAATCAAGATAATAGGTTTTCGTCATCTTATTTAGCATTGGTGTGTAAAATATTGCTGAAATATAAAGCTCTATTGTTGTCTCCAGAGAAAGGTGAATGGAAAGTTAAAAAATACCAAAAAAGTGACTGTGACTTTGCGACTTAAAAGGATTGAAATATTTATATCTCAACGAAGGACAAGAAGAAAAATGTGAGTTTCTCCTTTGTATTAAATGATCTAGGTATTCAATAAATATATACTGAAAATCTTTTTATGAGATATTTGGCAAAAAATATCCAAGTCAACAGTTTATTTTTGAAATATTGATGTCCTGTGCAAGCGATTTTAGCGACTAATGCCTTGTAATAAAGACGTTTGCTTTTACAACTACTACAACGCCCTCTATTAAGCACTAGAGTACTCATTTAATCATGTGCAAGTAAAATAAGGTAATCAGACAGAGAACCAAAGTTATCGACATAGCCCACCGGATTAGCAAGTTGAAGTGGCAGTGGGCTGGCCATATTTGCCACACACACACACACACACACACACACACACACACACACACACACACACACACATATACACACATACACATACACCCACACATAATTTTCATACATTACATATTAATTCAAATATTATACTCATAGATGCCTTACTTTTAAAATGAATTGCTTCCTATTGATCTTTTCATTTATGAGCTATTTATTTAGTCTAATTTAGTATTCTCATGTCTGTGGGGGTTTATGGCGCTGAATGCTGAAATACAGGCATTGCCTAGTTCAGCAGCAGAGGCTAATAAATTATACTTTCTGTATAACTAGTGCTAAGTTTGTTACGTAATCTTACTGTACGGATTTTTTTGGTCAATAAATCTTATTATTATTATATTTGGTGACATGTTGCGGTAGCATTATGCTGAGGCGGGGTCCTGGTTGTCCGAAAGGAACAACTGTTTAAGTATTTCTTCTTCATTTCCCTTTTGCCTTTAAATTAAAAGAGTATGCTATTCTATTCAGTCTCTCTTTTTTCCTTCAAAGTGATTGAGTGAGAGCCGCTTCGTTGGAGTTTTGTCAAGTGAATTTCAATTGCTTCTGGCAACTTATGATGAACTGTAAAATAGGTATGTTACCATATCTATCTCAGGCATCAGTCTCACATCAACTTTCCAGCTCGGAGGCTCCAGACGGAGAGGAGACTCCCCCCGTGGGGAGACACCATCCGCCCGGAATACCTCCAGAGACACTCGCCAATTCTCGGCTTGAGGGCCCCTTAGGATCTCGCCATCCCCAAACCCGGTGACGCTGTAAAGGTCATCTGCGATCAACAGCATACACACTCAAAAAGACAAAAAAAAATGTGTGTCAGCTCAGACGCACGACTGGAGTTTACTCCTCGTTGTCCCCATTGCTCTATCAGAAACAATATCCAAATTCAGTTCAGATTTTAAAAATTTGAATGTCAATCCGTCATCTTTGTTTGTCAAAGTTGCGCGACATAGGATGCGCACCAAAAACGTAACGAGGTCATTCATCGATAAATTTTACTCCTCACAGTTTTCTCATACCGGGCCCCTTATATATGCAAATCGATTCTTAAGGAGTAAACTCCAAAAAAACATTTGTGCCTTTATTGTTATGTTTAAATGGAACTTGTGTAAAACTGTTTTGTGATGAGAAAATAAAATTCATTATTATTATTATAACTTTTAGAGGGAAGACCTTTGACCGATTGGTGATTTTTCGACGTTACACAAGAAAAGCCTTTTTGTTACTTAATTTCCTTTGGCCAGTGCCATGTATTTGATCGGTCACACGGAAACCGTATGATCTATATAAATGTCAATCTTCATTCAACGCAACTTTTAAATTGGATGAAATAAACCGTTGAACATGTCAACCGAAATCGACAAGAAAGCGTGAAAGTGTATTCTTAACTGAAAGTTTCGCGTGAAACATAGAACATATCTACTCTATCACCAGATATCGAACTTTATGCACTTTGAGTTAAGGTTTATAGTTACAGGCTAATTTTTTTTTCCCGAGAGAATTTGTGGAGACGTCGGTTCGAGTTTCAGAGCCATTTGATTACTTTACAATTTGACAAAGAACACACTTGTTCAAATTTTAGGCTTACAGAGCTACTTTTCATTTGCACTTAAATTCTTTTAATTGTTTCAAATCTATATATATAAAACTCAAAGGTGACTGACTGACTGGCACAGTGATCTATCAAAGCACAGCCCAAACCACTGGACGGATCGGGCTGAAATTTGACATGCAGGTAGATGTTATGACGTAGGCATTCGCTAAGAAAGGATTTTGATCAATTCTACCCCCAAGGGGATAAAATAGGGAATGAAAGTTTGTATGAAACTTTGTCAATTTTAAACCGACCGGGCTGAGACTTTGCATGCAGGTATAAGAAGAATCATAGATGAATGTCATTGTATATAATACAAGCCTGAGAACAAAAACTGTAGTCTACACTTCAGCTCTACTTCGAAGCGAAGCGAGGGCGGGCCGCTAGTATTATATATTTAAGTAGATCAAACTTCTGATTTAAAGACGTTTTTAAATTTTGAGGGCTTGCCAGTTTTATTTATTTAAATTTATTTTTAGTTCATTATTAAGACTTCGTTAAGTATGAAAAAATCGCAAAGTTATTTAAAAGCTTTTACGTGAATATTCAATTACTAGTTAATTTTATTTTCCGGAACACATTGAGAGTCCCTAAAGCATCCTGTAATAGGGATGATGAAAGGGTAAATTAAATAAGATTCTGCTTATTCCATCAGTACGACTTTTTAAAAAAAAAAAAAACACTTAACTTTTTTTTATTTTTATTTTTTTTTTCTTTTGATGAACAAAAGAAAAAGTTAAGTGTTTTTTTTTTAAAAGTCGTACTGATGGAATAAGCAGAATCTTATTTAATTTTTACCCTTTCATCATCCCCCTGTAATAGGGATGATGAAAGGGTAAATTAACACTTAACTTTTCTTTTGTTCATCAAACAAAAAATTACATAGAGAGCGTTAGGTTTGGGAATGGCGGCTCATGTCTTCACTTTTAAGTAAAATATGTACCAACATATGACGTCATGCGACATTTCAAACCAATATAATATTATAATTTTTATTATTTTAAAGCATGTAACTGCTTGATGTTTAAATCTTTAAAAAATATAACTAGAAAAAAATCCACGCGGACTAGGCAGCAGACGAGACTCGAACCCGCACCCTTCGCAATCCGGGCGAATGCACTGACCAATTATGCTACCTACTAATAATTACGGGGCCCTTAAGGACCGCGTCGAAATTCTTCTAGGCTTTCTTAAGCTGCAAGGCAATCCCTTCGCATTATAGGTAACCCACATAATTGGTCAGTGCATTCGCCCGGATTGCGAAGGGTGCGGGTTCGAGTTCCGTCTGCTGCTTGCTGAACCTGGACCGTATTAAAGTAAGTATTTATTTTTTGAGGAGCTAGATGACGCAAGTGGTTAGCGCATTCGGCTGCGATCGTTGATGTTAAGCAGCTTTCGCAGTGGTCGGTCATTGGATGGGTGATCAATAATTTACTATCTTGAGCTTCTCGTTGGTCCCGGCTGCATCTGCAGTCGTTAGCACCCACCAATCCGCACTGGGCCCGCGTGGTGGGTCATGGCCCTATCTTCCTATTCCATCCATAGGGAAGGCCTGTGTCCAGTGGGGACATGGAAAAATGACGCAACTGTTTTGGATACCATTTGCACCACCAATTAGATTACCTTTACGTAAGTTTTGTATACATAAAGCAAGCTCAAAATAAAATCTACAATTTACACCGAAACCCTCCGTGCTGTCGTGCGTCGCTAAATGACGAAAATTATAAAGTGTAACGTTTGTAATATAGTAATTGACGAACTGTTATCGTATATCCAAAACAAGGTGTCGGTAATCGATGAAGATACGTTGACGCGAATTTGTGTTTCGTCTTTTTCTAAGGATGAAATCGAGAATTCGAAATCACTGCTGTTTGAGTCTATTGCGACAGACGAGGTGAAAATTAAACGGAAGAACAAAGGAAAGGAAGAAAGGGATTGAGCAGATACAGTTAATGTTTTTAAGTCAACTGAACCAGACTTAATTCCTATTTTTTGTGCTAGAAAATTGGAGAAATTATTTTGATTATTTTTTATATTATATTATTATTATGATTAGTGTAATATTTATGTGATTGGATATTTAATGTAATGATTATGATCCTTGTTTGGTCGAAATAAATAAATTGAAATTAAAACAAGTCATAGAAACAAGTCATGTAGGTGCTACTTTTAAACAAAACTAGTCGAATACGTGTAGTGACCGCTTAAAACACATTCTTTCGTTTACACTGCAAAGACAACTAGTATCTTACATATTATATCACTTATTTAAGTTATTTACTTTATATAATTTCGCTTAACCAACAAGTTTGATGCAAATATTGTAAACAAAATTTTTTATGTATTTAAATACTTTTTTTAAATACATGTATTATACCTTGGTGTCAATGAGGGGTTATAAATAGTTATTGTAATAATGAGAAATAATAATAAATCGAGCGAAATGACTTAATATAAAGTTACGAATAATTTCTTGTTATTTGGGATATATAATAAGTCCAAAAAAAGTCCACGTCGCATATCAATTTAATATGGGCGCTAGGAAAGAAAATTAATTAAAGCAAGGACTAGTTGAGTCTGTCTTTAATTACTAGTTCTTACATGTGTTAATTAAAGGGTGAAGGCGGCGGCCACAATACACTCTTCCCGTTATTCGTAAAAGAAAATTCTAGTTGCATTCAATCAATTATTCTTTGCGTTCTGACTGTCTCTGATTACTTGAAATTGTCATTAGAAGGGTAAAGCTGACGAACTACTTCCATCAAATCAATGTGAACTTGCTGAGTGACAATCGATTTACTTAGTTGCAAATAAAAAATTGTTTAAAAATAATGACGTCATAAATTTTAAACGTAAATATTTTTTTTTATTGATTTTTGTAATAACTTTAAAGAGACAAGATATTTCAAAGGATGAGGATTTATGTTATAGAAAATAAATATATGAAACTTATATAACTTGACATGAAATATAGATTTTAAAATATATACATTAAATTAAATTATCGCCTATCAATAAAAGCTAGATAAACAAAATTAACGGAAATAAATGTATAAAATCTTAATGTCTCAAAATTATGGACAAAAAATCAAACTGCCATCCAAAATAAACGTCTAGAAAGTTATAAAACTCAACTACTTTAATTAAAAACTCAATAGAAAAGTTCCTTAGCAGTATGAAATAACTCACAGCTTTATCTGGAACTAGGTTAAACTCGAGTCCTAACGCCGGACAACATCCCTTAACACATCTTAGGAGTAACAACAACACTAAAGTTCGTTATCGTAATGTTTCCCGCGACTGCTACGAAGAGCTACGGTGCGACGTAGACGCGACCGAACGCGTAGCTCCCACCCGTCAGAATGGCGCTACGGCCCACAGCACTCGCTACGAGTTGCGTCGCAGCGTAAAAAATATTAAAATTCACAACTTCCCTTGACTTCAGCTAAACTTTTACAAACTGAGTTAGTACTTACTTTGTTCGTAAGCCATTTCCTTTGTGATTGTTATATCTTTATATATATATAATTCTTCTGTGAGTGTGTATGTCACTGAACTTCTCTTAAACGACTGGACCGATTTTGATGAAATTTTTTGTGTGTGTTCAAGGGGATCTGAGAATGGTTTAGATTCACAATTTTGTCCGCTGGACAATGTTTTTTTAATTAATTTTTAATTTATTAGTAGTTGTTGATTTTGGAATGTTTTACATTGGATCCGACAGACGGCGCTACCATCGCAGTGTCAAATTTTCAAATTAAAGACGTGTAGACAGGACGTCTGTCGGGTCCGCTAGTTTATATTGATTATGAGGCTATGTTACACGTAGATTAGCATCTTATCGTTTCTGTCCTATTATGCGAGTGACTATTGACAGTCAAAATAAACTCAGTAGGCCTGTCACTGCGGAATTGGATTTCTATCATTTTGACATTGCAGATTGTAACGGAAATGCCTGCGTTCATCTAAACCAAATTAACTGTCTAGTTATGATATGGTTTTAATTACAAAGTAAATTGATCATGCGGTACGATATGCTTTGATTACTGAACTTGGTAAACCATGTCACCGAGTATTGTTAATTATTATCGCTAATGAAAGTTTATTGAAATGACAGTTATAGGTACAACAACTTCTAATATAATTTGTAACTGATGCGAACACTTCCGGTAGTATTAAGCTGAAATGTTGTAAACTGTTCTAAAGTCTTTAAGAAGACCACAATTGAACAACATTAAGTAAAACATTAAGAAGCAACATTTGCATTAATACGAATACTACGATTCCATGAATCTCACTCAATAAGACGAACACTACATAAATTCTAAATACTTTTTTTATTTTAAAGTAGACATAAGGTGGAAATTACTTACCCAGACGGGCACTATTTAAGTGAAAGAGCCGCTATGCCTCTCTCGGTATCTATACTTGTATCTTTATTCTGCTTAAGATTTTTGACCATTAACGCCGTATATTTAGAACATCTGCGAAGGAAGTGCAGGTGCTACTAACACACAAGTTATTTTATAAATTCCAAAACATAGATTTAATTCATATTTTAATCTCTCTATAGGATTTTTTTGATTTATTAATTAAATTATATTCCATTCAACGTACGTACATCTAAAAAGCAGGTTCTGGTTCCTGTGTTAACTTTCTCATGATAGATTAAGAACATCTATACACATATATATAAAACTTAAAGGTGACTGACTGACTGACATAGTGATCTATCAACGCACAGCCCAAACCACTCGATGGATCGGGTTGAAATTTGGCATGCAGGTAGATGTTATGACGTAAGCATCCGCTAAGAAAGGATTTTGATCAATTCTATCCCCAAGGGGATAAAATAGGGAATGAAAGTTTGTATGAAACTTTGTCAATTTTAAACCGATCGGGCTGAGACTTTGCATGCAGGTATAAGAAGAATCATAGATGAATGTCATTGTGTACAAGCCTGAGAATAAAAACTGTTGTCTACACTTCAGCTCTACACCGAAGCGAAGCGGGGGCGGGCCGCTAGTCGTAAATATGATTCATAATTAAATGTTTCGTCATAGTCATAACTTCGCCAGTTATTCGAGTCTGAAACAGCAGCCGCGGAGATAAGTGCTAATCCAGCGACAGATAAGCGCTGCAGCGCTGCGATCCAGCGGGATCGGGGGAACTCCCGCCAACGGCGACACGTGCGTGAGCAAAAAGTATTGGAGGAAACTTCGCGGTGCAGATACGACACTCGATACTTGTTGTTTAGTTGTAAAGGATGGTTCAATCAGAGGAGCTCGATGGCGCAAGTGGTTAGCGCGTTCGGCTGCGATCGTTGAATTTAAGCAACGTTCGCAGTAGTCGTTCGTTGGATGGGTGACCAAAAATCTTCTATCTCGAGTTCCTCCGTGCTTCGGAAGGCACGTTTAGCCGTTGGTCCCGGCTGCATCTGCAGTCGTTAGCACCCGAAAATCCGCATTGGGCCCGCGTGGTGGGTCATGGCCCTATCTCCCTATTCCATCCATAGGGAAGGCCTGTGCCCCAGCAGTGGGGACATTAATAGGCTGATGATAAATGTGTCTCAAGCACGACCCACATCTCGAACGAAACATGGTTTGGTTTGATTGGTTCATGTATTTTACTAGTTCAACTAAGCAAAGTAAGACTGTAAGTGATGTAAAACATTATTTGTTTCTGTGTGGCCAATACTTTTTCAACGATACAAAGTGCACACCTTCCTTTTTGTTGAAAAGTGTGCCGTACTTTCCATTGGTAACTTGCCGGCCTGCCTATTGCAAACTTTGATGAGGAAATGTTTTTATTTTTTTATTATTAAGAAACAAACAGTCTCACATAGTTGCAAATAATGTAAAATAAACAAGTTAAGTGCTAGACTTACAGTTTCCTCAATGAAATCATTTAAAAGTTGTAAAGCAGAAATGATTTTGAAAGCAAAAATGTTGATTAACTGAGGTCTAATGTAAGGCGGAGATTACTTACCCAGACTATGCTTCAGCTCTAGTAAAAATCTGAATTACGAGTACCCCTGTTAATAATTGTTTATTTCAAGTAACAATGACTCATATCATACATTATGTAATTATTTATTATTACTGATTTATTGAACTGAAAATTATTTCTGAACGTTCACTAAACATCAACATTGAATTGCAACATTTAAAATATGTCAATAAAATTAAATAAGACTTATAAAACTAAAGAAACACATCACAATGTCATTAAACTGCTCTGTCACAGTGTGCAATGTAATAAATAATAATAAATAAATATTTCCAACACTCACACCAATTAGCCTAGCCCTAAAGTAAGCACTATAAGGCTTGTGTTATAGGATACTAGGGTAACGGATAAAATACATATACTGTACATATATAAGTATATTTATATAGAATTACATATTAAACATCCATAACTGGAGTACAAATGTACGTATTCATCACACAAACATCTGCCCCCACCGGGATTCGAACCCGGGACCTCTCGAGCCGGCGACACCATGAAACCCGGCGTACAAACCACTCGGTCACGGAGGTCGCCAAATTGTAGGCATAATATCTTAAAGTCGGTGATCTATGCACTTGTTGGCGGGAACTTTTATCGGGCGTCGACAGCGCTCGGCGCGTTAACCGACCGCCTCGAGACGGTACAACTTCTACTTATTTTATAAGCTTTGGTGCCTATTTGGATTGACGAAACAGCTGTTTGATAGCTGTTACTAATAAATTGATACTTCAAGTTAAGCAACTTTTGTGTAAACATTACGTACGTACTATTCGAATGAAAATTCTTAAGATTCATTCCGTCAATTTGAGGTTATACTAAATTTGAACGATAAAACATAAAATTCAAGTTTTCGTTGAGTAAGCTTAGAGAATATTAATCTAAATCTATTTTCGAGCTAACGGAAATTATTATTAAACATACTAGGAAACGTGTGAAGTTTCATTTCCTTTTTCGTTGAATTTGTATATGATTCTGAACTTACTGAGCCTTCGCTATTCATGTGAATGCAATAACCGCCATGCTACCGAGATCTTAATGGATGTGTCTAATATCTTCCAGTATTATTTATTAGTAAGATAAGTATCATTTTTCATTTTACATTAAAGCGTTATGTTTTCTCAGAATAAATTTAATAATTCATTATCGTTATAATTATAACATAATCGTGAATATTCGGTTACGTCAATTTTAACTTACATGAATGCGTTACGGAATAATGGAGAAACATTGTAAATATTTTTTTTTGTTTATTAGAAATTAAAAACAAAGGTAACACAAACATTAACCCCGAAACCTGATAAGTAATGAGGGTTTTCTGGAATGACAGACGCCAGGTAGCAGTACTGAGACGAAAGATCTACTCATCCGTCCAATCAGGTAAGTCGTCTTAAGCTATGGATCAATTTAAATTCTCGTTTCATGAATTCTCACTAAAAACTTCCTGCAATAGACCTCTTGTCACAGTGATGCAAACTGGTGGCGTAAATTTTCCTAAACACCCACATTGCACCCAGGGCTTCAAATTAAGTGACACCCAATTACATTTGAGAGAGAGAGAGAGAGAGAGAGAGAGAGAGAGAGAGAGAGAGAGAGAGAGAGAGAGAGAGAGAGAGAGAGAGAGAAGAGAGAGAGAGAATCATTTTTATTGACCACATTAATAAATTTACAAAACAACATAGAAAAAATATATGAAAATATACATAATGAAGTAAAGAAAAAAAAACATTAATAATGGTACCATTTGTGGTCAATCAGAACATTTATTTGTTTTTTGGTTTTTAAATACAAATTATTATGAAATTATTAATCAAGGCTATGTGAAACGTCAGTAAATAAATAAAGTTTCGTGCATTAACCCGTAAAAATTAGTTTTATGTAATGAGTGATGTGCGTGAAAACCTAAGAAACAAATATACACCAGTATTGTTTCTATCTCGTTTTTTGGAATATGCGCTCTGGAGCTCACAGTCCATATCGAGTTACGTTCAATTCGAAGCGGCTACCGAAATAGATGGGCGGTTTTCTCTTCCCACGAATTACATTAACACGTTTTTCGTCGTATCTTCATCGATGCGTATTTCTATACATTTAACAATTTTGTGAGCAAATTAAACAGTCGGGACCCATTAGATATTCAAGAATACAATATATTGAAGTGAAACTTTTTTATCGGCGTTGGAAAAAAATTTACCGTCACATTTTTCCGTTACGCGCCATCTTTTTTTATATTAATAGTTGATAGCTGAATGATCACACTGTCGCCGGCGAGAACTGTCTCTACTCGTTTGTAGCTGAGTGACAATAGTTATTAAAGATAAGACTCGCTCAGCCAAACTCGCATAGCGATACTCGCTCAGCCAAACTCGCATAGCGATACTCGCTCAGCGATACTCGCTCAGCCGTACTCGCTCAGCGATACTCGCTCAGCGATACTCGCTCAGCGATACTCGCCCAGCGATACTCGCTCAGCGATTCTCGCTCAGCGATTCTCGCTCAGCGATACTAGCTCAGCGATACTCGCTCAGCTATACTCGCTCGGTTAAGCTGGCTTGGCTGTCAAAAGCCGTGCGCGTGCATTTTAACTCAGGACTGCCAATTCGTTTCTAGTTTCTACTCGCTTATCGTTCATCGCCGGAGGTGGAACATGTGCCTTAGATTACTGAGCCGTGTAATCATAACAGTTTCATAGGCAGTAATTTGTATTCATGTCTATGATAATAAAATCCTTTTGTTTAAACTTTATCTAATTTAACTTTATTTAACCAATTTCTGGAAAGTTGCATGTAGATCATTTTTCGAAAAATAAGGCCATAAAGAAGTTTCACTTCTTACGTGTGTACACTAGTACACGCACACATTTTTTTTTTAATAATGGGTCCCGACTGTTAAAGTAACTTTGTTCCTTATTAACAGAATTATAGATTACTGGACTTGTTTTTCTCTTTTCAGTTTTTATGTAACTGTTAAAAAAAAAACTTTTTTGAGACATTGCATGCCAACAAATGCTTAACTTGTGTTACTACGTTGAAGATCCCCAATTTAATTTCCAGGAACAATTGGAATTATTTTTCTTCATTATTAACTCTAATTTCTAATCCAATCTAAACTTTTATTTCTTTCTTCTATTTCATCATTCAGTTCGGTATTGGATAAACTTTATGAACTTATATCGAGTTTAAAATCATAAGTATTTTTGAAATCAAACTTATTTCAAGTTGAGAATTTTACTTTCTAGGTGTATTTAGTAGAAATAAAATTGCCTAGAGCAATATGAGGGGTGTTCGATCAACATTTGATATAATCATAATCATAATCAAAATCATTTATTCAGTTTAGGATGTTACAAGCACATATGAATGTCTAAAAGCTACGCCATCGGTTCGTAAATCTACGGCGAGAGACCTTGTACTGAGAAGAACCGGCAAGAAACTCAGCAAGGGCTGTTTTTTTCTCCCTGTTTTATCATTTACAGAGTCGTCAAGTTGAAAAATGACTTCAGAGATGATTCATGAAGCCACCCTTCATTACATAATGTGAAATTATACATTAATTGTTCACCTGCATTTTGATTGCTGTGTCACACAGTATAAATAATATATCTTGAATGTATGTTAAATATTTCTTAGACTAGAATGGATGACGTTAACTCGAAAGTCAACTTTAAGACAACAGGCGCAAGGTGGAATCGAACCAGCAAATTTCATTATCTGAATGAATGCACAGTCCATTTTGTCAAACTCATTATTAGAAGATAACGTGGTAAGAGTTGGTGTCTAAAATTTTAGTGTTGACCACAAGACTAAAATTTTAGACACCAACTGAATGTAATATAAGTTATTTACGTGATTGTTACCATGCACCTTGTTTTTAGCGAGTTTCTGATATTTCGGCACTGTTGCAAGCGCCATGATCACGGAGTAACTGAAGTAATTGCGGGTAGGCTGTTATTGGCAGACATATCGGTCTACCCTCCGGCGAAGTCTTTTATTGCGTTCGATACCCGTAACAATCCCATGGTAACAATACCGTCAATAACTTATCTAATATATAAAATTCTCGTGTCGCGGTGTTTGTGGTTAAACTCCTCCGAAACGGCTCGACCGATTTTCGTGAAATTTTATATGCATATTCAATAAGTCTGAGAATCGAATGTAATCTATTTTTCATCCCCCTAAATGTTAAGAGTAATGCACTCCTATTTTTTTTTTTAATTTTAGATATTTTATTTTTTAATTTTTTATGTTACATCGTACAACCCTAAATTTTCGCCCTTCTACCACCAACCCCTATTTTTTTATGGCGGTACGAAGTTCGCTGGGTCAGCTAGTATTACTATAATGTTAGTGACCATAAAAGTTTAAAACAATATACCAACTGAGTGATTAGAAAAATAGGATTAGGATTTAGGTTTCAAGATTCCACGTGGTAGGAGATAGAATCAGTGAAGCAAAGCGCTATTAAAATTCTGTATCGCAAGTTTATTTAGTCTAGAGTAGCTGCTTACTATCAGCTGGTTTTATAATAAAAAATACGAACACTGGCAAATGACATCTATGTTCATGAAAAGTCCAAATGCAAACAATGAAAGTATCAAGATATTTGTCTATATGTGCTCCACTAAACACTTTCGCCAGCAAGGTGTTTCTCAAAAGAAACCGTACACTACACTGTTTGCAAATTCACACGTAAAATAAAGGAGTTCAATGCAAGCGAGCGGGCGGGTAAAATGGCCGGTGAACATGGAATATTTGAAGAGCATCGAGTGCTGGTGCATAATGCCGGCATTGTGACGCTTGTTTACTGAGCCGCCACGCGATGCTGCTACACACATACATACACGCACACAAACATACATAAATACAAACACACACCGAACTACAGAGTGAGTGCTGAATATTCATGACTCCCGAGCGCGATGACGCGCGGTACCACTGACAGCGGGTAACACATAAAAAAAGCAATAAAACCCAAATGATATAACACAAAATTTTACGACGACACTACTTAAGTTGAAAGCCGCAGTTTTTTATATATTATACAAGCAGAACATTTCAATATGATAGATGTACTTACACTGTAAAAATAATCGTATAAAATATACTACTTATCTAAAGAAAATATAACTAGAAAAATTTTGTCTTGTTGGCTGTCCTTAATAAATAAATAAATAATAAGATAAGTAGCTACGCCATCGGTTCCCAAATCTAGGACGGGAGACCTAGTACTGACATTACGGTGTAGACTAACTATAAAGGACAATGGGCAAAAATGTATGGACGCTGCACCCACGCCACGGCTTAAACTACACTTGTTTGAAGGGTATTATAGTCATGATCATCTGTGCCAAAGCGCATCAAATTCCATCCCGCGGGTTTTTAGTTATTTTAACTTAAAACTGTACAAGTACTATAACGAACGAACATTAATGAAACAAGGGAATTATTCAGTTAGTTAGTTCGACCCTACAAAGGGTGCTCAGGAATTATGGGAGTACTTCACAAGGTGCAAGGGTGCCCCCTTATGTTATTTTGCCGGAGATTTTTGGATTTACTCTATAAATCCAAAAATCTCCGCATGGGTTGGGTTGTTTTTAAACATTCTGTTTGTTATAGTAAATTGTATTCTATGTAAAACGGAGCGACGAGATATTGGGAAAGACATGATTCCAGTTCATCCATACTAATTGACAAAACCGATAATCGTGTTCCAATATCCAAAGCGTGTTAGATAAAAATCAACCAAGTAGCAGGGAGCGCACAATCACAACGAAGTAAGACGAGTCGACTATTTGCAAATGCAAGTCCTTCATCATCCGTAAACCGTTTTGAAATGTCTCAGTAAGAGCCAGCGCAGGATGATCGGCAGGCTTTGTCGTATATCTGGTTGTATAGTACGATATGGCATATTATTATGATTACTAATAATATAAAATGAAGGTACTATCAAATGAATTTATTCAGCTACTTAAATATGCCCCTGTGTCATATCTATTGGCTACCAGGATATTTTTTACGGTGTCATAATAAAAAAGGCTAGTTTTTCATAGATCTATCGATTCATACTAATTACATTGATGGCGGAGCTGGGTGCGTTTTGCCCATTGTCCTTTACTGCTCAACGTTGTAATATTTACCAGTTACCGCCACAAATGAACTAAACACTCTCTCAGTCCCGTTGCAGTAGATGTATCTTATCAAATCTTACAAAATAATCATTATGATTATAAGCATTTCTGCAGGCCGGCAAGTTGAAAATGGTTGTTGTGGCAGTTTATAACTGCTGCACCGCTATCTTCGGGTCTGGACTTTGTCACCACTTAACATCAGGTGGGGTAGAGTCATTTGCCTACCTCGCTATAAATAAAAACTAAACTTTGTGTACCCTCTGACAGTAGAACCACAATCCATACAATTGTAACACGCAAAGTTGCGCGATTCGCCAACACCGCCCCCCAATCGGCGACATTTGGGATCATCTTGTCAAAGCTGGCTACATCGTTATTCTACGGTTGCACCAGCGTTTACTGCGTTTGGAGACAAAGGTTAGCTTTTACTATGACCTGTTTATGATTATGTAGTAGCCGTACTTAACAACTGATGATCATGATGTGTTGTGAGGGCAAAGGGTTCATCCATAAATTACGTCACACGAATGTCATGATTTTTTGCCCCTAACCCCATCCTTGTCACAGCTGATCATATTTGTGAGACTCCACCCCTCCCTAGTGTGTCGTCACATATTTTGCAAATTTACGTTTAGAAATTATTGAATGAAAACAGCGGTTTTGAAATCAGTTTTATTTCCATTAAAATTGTTTTAATCAAATCAAACAATTAAGAAAACAAAAAACGATTGATTTTATTAATTAAAAAATTACCAAACAAAAAACGATTGACTATGTTAAATAAACAAAAAATATTAATCTTGAGTCCATAGACATTGAACCCACTCCTTTTATTTATAACTGGCATAGCACCACTTTTTTCTCGTTTGGATTGTTAATGTTTTCGTAAAGTAATAGTTTCAACACTTGGATTATAATAGATTTTGAAATGTGACGTCGCGAAATTTAGGACCCCTCCCACCCCCTTGTCACACGATGTGACACTTCGTCGACCCCGTCCCTCCCCCTTAACGTGTGACGTAATTTATGGATGGCCCCAAAGTCAGCTTATTATATAAAAAAATTAATCGTGATATAAAGCTGACGGAAAACATCTTAAAGGAGATTGCTCAAATTGGTCTAAATGCACAAAAAAAATTGACATATACGGTAATTCTTGACGTAATTTATACTTTATTTTACATTAGATTTTAACGGACACCTTTGTATAATATATTCCTTTTTAAAAGGACTTTAAATTTTACCGGTTTGGAAAACATACGAATCATTTTTAGTTAACTTTAAAAACAGGCAACTATCTGTTAATCTACATGCTCTATATACCTGAATCTAATACATAATTTCGGTACTTGGCTTGATAGTTCCCTAGTTTACTATATATGTGTAACTTATTTGTTTTTTATTATTTTAATACCTATGTACCTATTTGCAAACATAACCTTAAAATCGTGCAGTGTATATGGTTTATAGAAGTTCTCATGGGTGTCCGTCAATAATATTCGTTTCTACAGTAGAATATATATTTTTTCGAATCTAGCAAACAATTTTTCATGATTATTGGTTTTTAGGCCAAACATGGATGGAAGCTGAGCAATTTCCTTTGTTTATATTATGTAAATGTCAATAAATGCGAATTAACAAAATGTTTTGCTGTCAGGGTAGTTAATGACAACTTCTGTGTGCCATCAGTTCATAGTGCACGACCGATGTATTGGAATAAAATATTTATAATTTTTATAATAGAATAGATAAATATAATGCGAAGAGATGGCGCTGGCGCGGCCTTGCAGCTTAAGAATGGCAAGAAGAATTTCGACGCGGTCCGTGAGGGCCGCGGTAGCATAATTGGTCAGTGCATTCGCCCGGATTACGAAGGGTGCTGGTTCGAGTCTCGTCTGGTCCGCGTGGATTTTTTCTAGTTATATTTTCTTTAGATGAAATATTTGATCATGTAACATAACTTTTCGTCGTGTAAGACAATTTAGATGTGCAATGCGAAAAAGCGCGACTAATTACGAGATATAAATAACCAATCATTTTCACAGCGATAGAGGGTACAGTTTGATAATCCCCTCTTTTAGCAACGAGCAGTTTAAACTATAGTCCGGGTGGAATCTTATTAACAAACTTGGTAAATCCCTCGTCCGACTGCACACCACTCGATGGGTAAACAACACCCGTAGTGCCGAGACCGCGCAGACTACGCTTACTCAGATGTTCCACTCCAACTTTTAGGCGCTTTGCCGACGGCGGGGCACAGCGGGCCGGTCAATTTCGCCGCGAACGATAGCACAAAGTGAATCCTATACTACAAACGCACACAGAGGGCAAAAACACCGCGCCTTGGGTGCCCGGCGGGCACTGGCGGCGCGGCATGTCCGCGGCTGCCCGCCGTGGATCATACAAACTAGGCTTGTTGAAAATATATCGATGTATCGATATATCGATATTTTTTGTTCGATATATCGATATTTTTAGCCGATATATTTTGGTTCGATATATCGATACATCGATACAAAATAAACAATATCGAAATTCGTATCAAAAACGATATTTTTTAATTGTTAGCGGCATATCACGATCTTACTAAATTCGTATCTGGAAAAATCGTAACTAATTTTCGTTCCATTATTATTCCACGTGTCATCTTTCGTGAGATACTGTACTATCATGTACAGCGGCAATTTGGTACTTTGATAATTCTTTCTTAAATTATAATTTGTATTGTTATTATTTCTGTGCTAGGCTGACCTAATTATATTTTTGGGAAAATTGGTCCGATATATCGATATATCGATGTTTTTTTCGCGATATATCGAAGCCGATATTGATATTTTTTTAAATATCGATGTATCGATATATCGATATTTTTTTCAACTTTTGACATCCCTAATACAGACCAGTTTATATGCAGTAACGCAGACGGCGGCGTGGGGCGGTTAGCTCACTCCGCGCCACGCGCGTTTTAGTGATGGACTATTCACTGGAACGAACTGACTGCCTCTGCCCGTCGTGTGCTTTGTGTACGCGGCGAGGGCAGCCGCAGACATCGACAGGCAGACGCGGTTTTCATTGCTTCGCGGACAAAAAGCCCGCCCCGCCCCGTCGTCTGCAAAGCGCCTTAATGGACCCATGAGTATTCCTTCACCTTACAGAAAACTGTAAGAGGTGTAAAGATGGGCAACTACGGAACACTGCACTGCTCGTGGCACGACACGCACTTGGTTTTTGAAGTGAAAACTGATCGTAAGACGAAAACAATAAAATTGGAAAGGTTGTTCACTTTCAATATATTGGACGAAACATAGTAATATTTTATTTTATCGTATTATAATAACAAGTCTCTATCTAGGACGCCTAGATGGCAGCTTTATTGCGAAGAAAGTGCATTTTTTTTACAATACATGTCGCAAGGCGCGCTTAAATGAGAAATTCTGAGAGATAAACTTTTTAATGTAATATAAATTGTCATGTTTGTGTACGATAGCGCAATAAATAAATATTATATTCTACCACATAAATGATAGTACTTTTATACTGATAATTTTTAAAGCAATCCGTGCAAAATTATTCCCTAGCCATGCCAAAATATCAAAAATGCACAAAGTTAATATTCAAGTTTTCACTTCTGCCGGCACTCCCGGAGTGCAACCCGTCGTATTTTTTTGACGTGACAACGTCTTAAATTAGGTTGCGGCTGGGAGTCACTTATGAAAAAGTGTAACGCTCGGTAACGTTACGATGAGTCTCTCGTGTTAAGTTTAAGTTTACATGTACAATGTTTTAGTAAACAAAATATATTTCTATAGTTAAAATTTGTGCAATTCTTATTTTCATTCAATTCCTTGTTCCTATTGTGCAATTTAATTATATTCATATCAATAAATATTCTACCGAGAAAAAGACGTTGTCACGTAAAATCTTCGCCCGTAAAACCGACTTTACAGGCAACCATTTTTTGTTTGTTTAGAATCCTCATGAATACCCTACAACCTGCTGCAGTGTTATGTCAAACTCCTTCTGACAATCTTCATTTCAAGCGATCAGCCCCTGAGACCCCTGAGATGATGCAGTACGCACTTGGCCGGTTAAGCGCATTTAGTACCAAAGCCAGTAAAAGCTTCGCGGCGAGAGAAGCCGTTATATCGCAGAGGACCTCGATAGAGCAAGTGATAAGGACGTTGGGTCTGCGATTTGGTGAACATTATTAAGCTTTTGCAAGACCGTTCTCTGGCATTCAATGACTTTCTTTCAGCAATCTACATTAAGCTGCACACGAAAATAACACGTATTTTCATGTAAGATTCAAAAGACCGTCACGTAAAATGCAGCTAAAAAGCAGTAAAACTCAAAGGTAACTGACTGACATAGTGATCTATCAACGCACAGCCCAAACCACTGGACGGATCGGACTGAAATTTGGCATGCAGGTAGATGTTATGACGTAGGCATCCGCTAAGAAAGGATTTTGATCAATTCTATCCCCAAGGGGATAAAATAGGGAATGAAAGTTTGTATGAAACTTTGTCAATTTTAAACCGATCGGGCTGATACTTTGCATGCAGGTATAAGAAGAATCATAGATGAATGTCATTGTGTATAATACAAGCTTGAGAGCAAAAACTGTAGTCTACACTTCAGCTCTACACCGAAGCGAAGCGAGGGCGGGCCGCTAGTTTCCTCATATAATCTAAGAGGAGCGAATCAACTACTTACCTATGGCAAAATACAGCACAACGCATCGTAACTCGATTTTCATTGGTCAGCATGAAATTTGAATAAATCATTTAGGTAAGCTGAATTTACTAATCTGTAACGGTTGCATGTACTGTGCCCCCGTCTCCTCTCGTCCGAATTTCACCCTGTTCCCGCCCTACTTGAGCTGAATATTTTGTAGGGAGTGTTCAAGAGTTAATTGATAGCACCAGCTCTTTATCAAGCAGTTGACCAATAGGGATGATGACTATTTTTTTTTTCTTCGTTTATCAGGTAGATTGTCAAAAAGTATTGGACACGTATTTTTCTTTTTTCACATAATATAAACATTGCAGATATATATTCATTTGAAAAGTCGCATGACGTCACGTTTGAGTACACTTTTAAGTGAAAATTCACTAAAAAGTGACGTCACGAGCCTCTACTCCCAAACTTTGACGCGCTATAACTTTGTCATTTTTTGGTTGATTGCCCAAAGAAAAAATACGTGTCCATTATTTTTTGATCATCTAACTGACGGACTAAATAGAATTTCGTTTACTGTACCCCGTCACCACCCCTATTGAATGGATTGTAGTGCGTTAATATAGGCCTTATATATTAACAATAAGTACCCATGTAGTATAGAAAGTTGTAGCTTGACTTATCTTAAATTTTAAAGTACTCTGCACCTAAGGTTACATCTTAATTCTATATCTTAATCTAACAACATTAAATACATAAAATAGTAGAAAATTTAAATACGGTCCAGCTATGTACTTGCTATAATAATTGTACACTGATACTTATTTTTTTTTCTATTTTGTAACATAGTATCCATGTGTGGTTATGAGTAGTCATGCTCTCTTAAAAATCTATTCGGTGGTGTCGTGTGAGGCGGGTCGTTGCGTTCCCTAAAAAATGGTTGAGCGAAGCGATGGCTGGTTCATGCGTCATGCTCGTGAACGGGTGTTGCCAGCGGAGATGAGTCTGCTCTTGCTTCAATGGGTACTATTAATCGTTGTACTTTTAATCGTTCATTATTTTTTTGCCTAAACAGTAGTACACGGCATTCCTAAACTTTGTTAAATCAGTTTCTTATATTTTTTTTATTTTATAGTCATAATTTTTATATTATTTGCATTTTTTGTTTGTAATGGAAAGTGACTTTATGAGTTACCTCATATTGAAGTCATTTTTCAATTTGACGACTCTGTAAATAATAAAACAGGGAGAAAAAAACAGCCCTTGCTGAGTTTCTTGCCGGTTCTTCTCAGTACAAGGTCTTTTCGACATTCACAAGTGCTTGTAACAGCCTAGACTGAATAAACGACATTGAATTTTGAATTTTACAGAACCCGTGTGCGTTGAATGATTTGTTTACGTAATAAGGTGTGAGCCTAGAGTAAGAAAAATACCCTTGGACAGTCATTGTCTCGTTTGAACTTTTAGTCACAGCCACGCAACCATTAAGGATGCCCGAGCCGCCGTTCTCGAGCGAAATTTTTATCGTGAACTTATTCTACATTAATTCCCGCTGGGGTGTTTCATTATTAAACAGCCCTTGCTGAGTTTCTTGGCGGTTCTTCTCAGTACAAGGTCTCTCGCCGTAGATTTACGAACCGATGGCGTAGCTTCTAGACATTCATGAGTGCTTGTAACAGCCTAAACTGAATAAATGATTTTGATTATGATTATGATTATCTAGGCTTAATAACAGTTGTAATGGAGTCCTTTTTTCTTAAAGTTTTATGTAAGCAATATGTAACACTAGTCTGTCCAACTTCTTTATAAATTTTGAACCGTGGCCGTTGGGACCCTTTGGCTTCTAGGTGCTAAAGAGACCCTTAACTTATGAAGAAAAGTGACTCCTACTTTCCTAAGGCTGCCTGAGAGTATCCAGCCTATGAAAAAAATACAGTATTTGAAAGATAACGGGAATTCGTCTGCTGTACCCACTGATGTTTCTTACTGACGCCTGAAGAAGGAAGGAGCTATCTGCGGAAAGTATCCCACCAGGCCTGTGATTCTTTCTATTACCTCCCTTCCTGCCAAGACGTGACGTCAACTGATTTTGAATTAGGTAGAATAAAGGGATTTGTTTCCTACCAAATAAGCCTTTTTATTTCCGAACCCACTAACACTACCTGCGACCCACTAACGGCTTACTGGAGCAGCAACATCTCCATTAAATAGTTTAATATATGCAGGAACAATGAACCTTAAACTAAAAACCTTAAAAAATATAATAGAATAACTAAAATATATTACTAAAAGGAGTCCCTTTAGGCAAAGTTCCGAAGATACTGGCAGCGTTCCCCCTTTGAATAGCTAGACTAATTCGTTGTCCGAGGTAGCTGCCAGCTCTTCGGTCACTTATAACGGCTTACTTATATTCAGTTTATTTATATTTTAATCAAGTTGTTCATGCAGTGAATTCATTCCATAATTTTATTGTAGAATAAAAGATCCCTGGAAACTTGTAAGGTTGTGTGTAAGGAGCTCTAATAATTTTTCGCATTTATTAAAGCTTTTAACGGGATTGTTACCATGTACCTTGTTTTTTATGAGTCACCGATATTTCGGCACTGTTGCAAGCGCCATGATCAACAGTGCCGAAATATCGGAGACTCATAAGAAACAAGGTATATGTACCTTACATGGTAACAATCCCGTTAATAGCTATAATGTTAGTGACCATGAAAGTTTAAAACAATATTTTGCAATATTAGTTTGGAGAACATTAATAAAGTTGTGTGTTTCTATATCGATCAAAGTTACAAGATCTGCACAATATTAGCGAATAGCATCGAAAGGCCAAGATATCGGGAGGTTCGCATAACTCCTTGTAGTATCTTGACCACCAACTATAGTTTGAATTGGTTTACAGCTCTTCAAAGTAAAAAATAAACGTGGATACACGAAAAACTCCGCTAGTGGAAAATGCAGAAAACCTTCGGTTAAACGCAAGCTTGGGCGCCGGGTAGTGGTGATTAATGCATTCCTCGGTCCCGGAGAGATATTGATGGTTTTGTAATTGCCACGTGAAGGACATGACACGCTGGTGTTCTGCAACCTGAGGAGACTGAAGAAAGAAAGATTTATTACCTATGTTACTGAGAAGTTTGCGTATGTTTAAGCGTTGTTTCGAGTCTGAATGTATGTTGATGAAATACAAAATTTCTAGTTATAATTTTTATTTTTTAAGCATGTAACTGCTTGATGTTTAAATCTAAAGAAAATATAACTAGAAAAATTCCACGCGGACCAGGCAGCAGACGGGACTCGAACCCGCACCCTTCGCTATCCGGGCGAATGCACTGACCAATTATGCTACCGCGGCCATTCTTAAGCTGCAAGGCAGCGCCATTTCTTCGTATTGTAGGTAACCCACAATGTCAAATGAATACTATACTAATAATATCAGGGCCGCGGTAGCATAATTGGTCAGTGCATTCGCCCGGATAGCGAAGGGTGCGGGTTCGAGTCCCGTCTGCTGCCTGGTCCGCGTGGAATTTTTCTAGTTATATTTTCTTTAGATATAAAATTTCTTTACATTATTTTTTTCTTTAAATTTCTTTAAATTTCTTTATCAAAATTCTTTATCAAATACATTGTTTATTCTGATGTTTTCGCGCATACCAATTTCAGCATGTGCTTCATGCTGTAATTGGTATGTTCTTGATATTATAAGTTAGCGATGTTGATCTTTGTTAGTTAAAAAAACGTTTATTCATACTTGGATCAAAAGAATAGCTACACAGTTTCAATCTGTATTACAAAAAATTGTATTGTACATATAAGGTTAAAGAAATATCGATAGATCTTAGACTAATATGAGTTTGTGAGCCTCCTACATCATAATGTATAGAAAGGAAGACAGAAAACAGCAGCTATTGTTTTGAGTTTTATTGATTTGAGCAGCTATTGAGAAGCTTTGTAACTTTTTTAATCTTTAAAAAGGTCATCGGATGAGATACAAAAATTAGCGGCTTGAAAATCTTTAAAACTGACTTATTTTATATGTCTCTCCTACACCAGCATGGGCGTTCATATTAGAATTTAAAAAGAAAACCTCAACTTTAAAAAAACATATTACAATGCATTGTGCTTGTGAATACCATCGTAGCATGCAACCACGCTACGACGATTCGTAGCAAACTTGCTACACGGCTACGGGGTTCCAGCATGCTACGAGACTCATCGTAACGTTACCGAGCGTTACACTTTTTCATAAGTGACTCCCAGCCGCAACCTAATTTAAGACGTTGTCACGTCAAAAATTCTAAGACATAGAAAGAAAATCGAACCTTGCAAGATGGACTTTCCATCAAGGGTTCCGCACAATTTTGTAGATACGCGATATAAACGGCCGTATCTTATTTTACGTTAACTAAGAAGTGTGTTTTCTTCACAGCTTCGAGTTCTCTTGTTCTCTTATTGCTAGGGGCGTTTCCGCAACTCGACGTCCTTCATCATCATCATCATTATCAGCCTATTAATGCCCCCACTGCTGGGGCACAGGCCTTCCCTATGGATGGAATAGGGAGATTGGGCCATGACCCACCACGCGGGCCCAGTGCGGATTGGTGGGTGCTAACGAATGTAAATGCAGCCGGGACCAACGGCTTAACGTGCCTTCTGAAGCACGGAGGAGCTCGAGATAGTAAATTTTTGGTGACCAAAAATTTGACCAAAAATCGAATGATCGACCACTGCGAAAGTTGCTTAACTTCAACGATCGCAGCCGAACGCGCTAGCCACCTGCGCCATCGAGCTCCTCGACGTCCTTATGGCGCCTGTTTTGCGTGAGGAGGGTGTATGGCCGGAATCACTCCAGCCAGCCCAGTTCCCCCAGGAACGCCCCCAGGGCCTTCACATTGGTGACTGCCTCTTGAAGGTTTCCCGGTGAGCCGAGGTATTTCACCCTGTATTCGGCCACTCCGTTGCATTCCAGCAGATCGTGAGTAGCTGTTTCTTCTGCCTCCATGCATCCTCTACATAGGGGGCTGTCCGTGACACCTAAGTTGAAAAGATGTCTGTTAAAATGTGCATGTCCAGTGATAGCACCCGTTACCATGCGCAATGTAGGTGTGCTTAGCTGTAGGAGAGTTTTGGAGAAGGCAGCGTTCACCCGTGGCAAAGCGAGCTTGGTCTGCCTGCACATCTCCAGGTCGAGCCAGTATTGCTGGTGAAGTGCGGCAGTGTGCTCGCGGATTTCATTGACGAGACAGCTTACCGGTATTATAGCTTCGAGTTACTGTATATCTCAGTATATGGTTTAAATTTTAACTCGATGCGCGTTAAGGTTCATGAGATAAAGTGTCTTGACAGACATACAGATAAACGGCCGTATCTTTTTTGACGTTCACATAGAAGTTTGATTTTTTTTACAGCTTCAAGGGATAGTAGACCTGTGTATTTAGTTTAAATTTTAATTGGATACCTTCACGTGTTCCTGAGATAACTGGTCTTGACAAACAGATGGACAGATGGACACACGGACAACAAAGTGATCCTATAAGGGTTCCGTTTCTTCCTTTTGAGTAGGGAACCCCAAAAACCGGACAATTTCGATATGGAGTCGCCCACCGAAGATTTCACATAGATTTTTTAAATTATACAACAATAAACAAACGGCCATATCTTTTTTTATGTAAATATAAAAATTTGATATTTTTGCAGCTTAAAGAGACCTTAGCTTTTGGTTAAAAGTAATGTATATGGTTTAAATTTAAACTTGCTACCTGCACGCGTTTCCGAGATAAAGGTTTCTTCTAAAGAAAAGTTTTATTAGAAAAAAATCCACGCGGTCCAGGCAGCGGACGGGACTCGAACCCGCATCCTTCGCAATCCGGGCGAATGCACTGACCAATTATGCTACCACGGCCCTGATGACCGCGTCGAAATTTTTCTAGCCTTTAGCTGCTAGGCAGCGCCATCTCTTCGCATTGTAGGTCACCCACAATGTAAAATGAATACTTTTTCAAGTATTAAACATTTGAAAGAAGAAATAGCAAATTTTATAGTTGTTTTTATTTTTTAACGTTTAACTGCTAGGTTTAAATCTAAAGAAAAGTTTTACTAGAAAACAATCCACGCGTACCAGGCAGCGGACGGGACTCGAACCCGTTTCTTAAAGGTTTCTTGCTGACAGACGGACAATAAAGTAATCTTCATAAGGTTCGTTTTTTTCCTTCGAGATATGGAACCCTAACTGACCCTCAAATTTATTTTCCTTAAACAGAATTGGAGCCTCGAGCTATATTAGATAACCACAAGGTGTAAATCTACAATCGGCAGCGAAGGACAGTAATAAAGAAGGGACGGACGGACCTTCAGGCTTTAATCCCGCGTGTAGGTACTAGTGATGTAACGAATATTCGCATCCGCGTTCGCATTCGCGAATATTCGCATATTTTTGAATATTTGCATTCACATTCGCATTCGCAAAATCTCTGTAAATGTTTTGCGAATATGAATATTAGAGAAAAACAATTTGAATAAATTGTAGTTCTTCCTTTCCTTTGTAGCCCTAAATTTTTGCTCTAATGCATAAAATTTATTTTTATAATTTATTAATTACACGGTTAGAAAAGGACAAAAAGCCTCCGTCCTATATCACTCACCGACACGTTGTGCTCCAGCGCACTGTTACAGAGACTTCGCACACCGACAGTGTATAACGCCACCTTTATTTATTAATATGCCAACGCCATTAACTTTTAAGAAAAAAGTCATTTTTACATTTTTCTTCTCGAACACGTTCCACGTTTCGCTTTTTGGCGAACCCCTATTTACACAGATTTATATAAATCCAACATGTGCCGGCTTCACATGAGAAATCGTCACACGTTTTCTTAATTGATAATAACATGGAAGAACAAACTATTAAATCATATTGTACTTGCTGGCTTCAACTCCACCGACAGGAGGTGCTATGTTATGGTGCAATGTTATTGCCATAGTATACCGCAATGTTACCCTGACGTCCTGCTACCCAGGCAACGTCTCATATAACCAGTAGCTACCCCAGAAGGACTCTCCAGTCCTAAGCAGCTGACGAAGCCCCTGCTTACCCCAACTCATCTACTTACCCCGACGAGTTTGGACTGTACTCTGTGCGCAGACTACCCTTCGTGCTGTCTACCCTGGACCTACAGATAACCATTTCTTTTTGACGTGACAACGTCTTAAATTATGTTGCGGCTGGGAGTCACTTATGAAAAAGTGTAACGCTCGGTAACGTTACGATGAGTTTAAGTTTACATGTACAATGTTTTAGTAAACAAAATATATTTCTATAGTTAAAATTTGTGCAATTCTTATTTTCATTCAATTCCTTGTTCCTATTGTGCAATTTAATTATATTCATATCAATAAATATTCTACCGAGAAAAAGACGTTGTCACGTAAAATCTTCGCCCGTAAAACCGACTTTACAGGCAACCATTTTTTTTACCTAAATTACCTTTTACTTTTAACATACCAAGCGTTATCGACCAAATGCGCCACGACCTGTTTTTTTTACCTACCTATTTTATTTGTAACAACCGTTTTATTTGCGTGACCGTGCGGCTCCAGCCAGCGGCTAATTCCACTCCGTTTCATAAATTTTGTTTTAAACTTAACTTAAATATAACTAACCTTAACTTAACGTAATTTACCCTAACCTTAACATTAAAATACGGAGATTACCAATAAATACTAATAATTTTTTTTTAAAAATAAATAAATATTTCCATCACTCACACCAATTAGCCTAGCCCCAAAGTAAGCACTGTAAAGGCTTGTGTTATGGGATACTAGGGTAACGGATAGAATACATATATTGTATATAGATAAGTATATTTATATGAAATACATATTAAACATCCATGACTGGAGTACAAATGCTCGTATTCATCACACAAACATCTGCCCCCACCGGGATTCGAACCCGGGACCTCTCGAGTCGGCGACGCCATGAAACCCGGCGTATAAACCACTCGGCCACGGAGGTCGTCAGACGTTTGGTCGTCGTCGTCATGGAGTCATAATCGGAGTCTTATTTTTATTTACCCCACTTACCCGGTTTTTCACCTTACACCTTGAATATTCATTGTTACACAGCTTTCATTTAGCTCGTTTAGCATCGCAAAGTGTGAAATAAGTCCATATTTCAGTAAAATTTGATTTATTCCTGTTGCTAATTCACTATTCAAAGTAACCTCAAAATTCGCATGTTTTATTTACGAAAAAACCGAATGACACTTCAAAACTAAATATTCGCATTAGCGAATGTCGGCACCAGATATTCGCATCCGCATTCGCATTCTCGAATGTTCAAAAATGACATTCGTTACATCACTAAGTAGGTACCTAGAAACGTGAGCGTTTATGCCCACAAGGTTCTCTATTGATTTGCACAATATTTCAAGACACAATTTCATTTATCCTATCCAATACAACTACAATTCTATCACTGAAACTAGCTTCGTGGAATTATGTGTTGGACATGTCTTAGGAGCTCGATTGCGCAAATGGTTAGCGCGTTCGGCTGCGATCGTTGAAGTTAAGCAACTTTCGCAGTGGTCGGTCATTGGATGGGTGACCAAAAATTTACTATCTCGTGCTCCTCCGTGCTTCGGAAGGCACGTTAAGCCGTTGGTCCTGGGTACACCTGCAGTCGTTAGCACCCGCTAATCCGCACTGGGCCCGCGTCACGGAACAATCTCCCTATTCCATCCATAGGGAAGGCCTGTACCCCAGCAGTGGGGACATTATGATGATGAGGTACCGACAAATATTCTTAGGTTCTTGCGGTCACACTAAGTTAGTTTAGTGCTGGGAACATAAAGCGCGAGCCAAGCGTGCCGCGGAATCGCAGTAAATGAATTCATTAAAAGTAAGATTGACCAATTACATTGACATTCCATAATTATCGTTTCGTGTATATATCGTGTTTTGCAAAGTCCCTAGGATAGTTATGTTTTTATTTTTTTAAGCATTTAACTTTTTAAGAAAAGTTTTACTAGAAAAAAATCCACGCGGGTCAGGCAGCGGACGGGACTCGAACCCGCACCCTTCGCAATCCGGGCGAATGCACTGACCAATTATGCTACCACGGCCCCGATGGCCGCGTCGAAATTTTCCTAGCCTTAAGCTGCAAGACAGCGCCATCTCTTCGCATTATTGGTAACCCACAATCCCTAGAATCAATTTCATATAATTCGATTGATCATATCATAAAACCATCTTTATATATATAATTCTTCTGTGAGTGTGCATGTCACTGAACTTCTCTTAAACGACTGGACCGATTTTGATGAAATTTTTTGTGTGTGTTCAAGGGGATCTGAGAATGGTTTAGATTCACAATTTTGTCCGCTGGACAACCCCTATTTTTTTAGGTCGGTACGAAGTTCGCTGGGTCAGCTAGTATTATATACTATTCTGTTTATTTTTAATTATTATACTGACGTCTTCAAATATATTTACTTAAATTTTATGACTGTTATTCTGTAGCGGTTGTAGTTATTCTTCCTATTGCGCAAAAATACAAATTAGTATCTTCTTTGTTAATATTTAATTCCTTGTTTTTATTATTACAGCAATCGAAAAAATTTGCTAGAGAAAATTCCACGCGAACCAAGCAGACGGGACTCGAAGCCGCCCTCACCATTATATTAGCGCGATCCTGATGGCCATGTCGAAGTCCGTCTAGTATTTCTTAGGTAGTAATGCAGCGCCATCTCTTCGCATTGCAGGTAACCTACAATGTCAAATGATTACCTTCACAATTATTAAACATTTGAGAAGAGAAATAGCACTTGTAGTTATATATTTTTATTTATTAAGCATTTGAATGCTACATGTTTAAATCCGTGTATTTAGAACTGCGTGGAATTTATTCTAGTATTTTTTCTTTACATTTAAACATCTAGCAGTTAAATGCTTAAGAAATAAAAATGTTACAGCAATATAAATTCAAATAACCGCGATCAAAGATTCTGGTTAAAGAAACAAGTAAAAGTTTCAAAACCTAGTATGGTAAAAATTTGGTATTAATAACGTACGTGAATCAAAGGGATCCCTGAGGACAAATGCAAAGCAATACTGGTCCCGCTTTTTGATCCCACACTCCGTACATAGAGAACGATATTTTTCAGTGAACGGAATAATTCTGTTGAGGTAAATTGATATATTTTTGCGTAACGCTTCTTTGATTTTAAAAAAATTGAAAAATCAATTCAATTACACATTGTAATTTGTTCCTGTGTACCACGCACGGAGAACTGATAAAGCGAAAACAGATTTTTTATAATAGAAGGTAACAAATCAATTATAATCTTTTCCGATTCCGATAATTAATTTTTTTTTTTATGTCTAGAACTAAAATATGGAAAATATGTATTTACTTTTCATGGAATTCTTCCTATAATAATAATAGAATAGAAAAATAATCAAAAAATCGTCAAACTGCCTGTACCTATAATTAGAAAACAAAAAAGAGATAAATATATATAATAATAATTATTTCCAACACGCACACCACTTAGCCTAGCCCCAAAGTAAGCACTGTAAGGCTTATGTTATGTAAAGTAAGGCACTGTAAGGTAACGGATAGAATACATATATTGTACATATATAAGTATATTTATATATAAAAACATATCAAACGTCCATAACTAGAGTACAAATGCTCGTATTCATCACACAAACATCTGCCTCTACCGGGATTCGAACGCACCATGAAACCCGGCGTATAAACCACTCGGCTACGGAGGTCGCAAAGACCTCCAAATAACACGTTTATTGTTGAAGTTATACTTCTTTAGGCGCGTTATGAAAAAAATGATGAGAGTGAAATTTTTAGATGCGCGCGCATCACTGTAACACAAAAGTAACATAATGAAGTTGGCCGCGGGCGCGTTATGAATGTTAGTGTCTAATAATGGTGGATTATTAACCACTTAGTGGATTATTAACCACTAAGTGGTTAATAATCCACCATTATTAGACATCTGTTCGAAAGGTACTTTGAACGATCCACGGAGCTCCATAAGATGATCGCGTTGTCAAAAACAATGTTGGCGCGCTCGTCGCCTCTGATCACTGTTTTCATATTTATAATATTTATCCACATGTTTCTAGTTTCTATATAGACACAACGTGTTTTAGTTACTTACAAGTGCTAATTACATATGGACTAATAACTTAAATTCAGTAGTGATTTTAATTGAATATTTTGAATATTTATTTAATTTTCCAAATTAAAACTGAACTTAATTGACTGTGTTAACTATCCTTTTCCAGTCCTTTTATTATTTTATTGTAATTATTAATTATTTGCATGCAATTATAAAATATTTTTAATGATGCTAAAGAAGTATAACTTCTCACGCGCGTACATAAGTTACACGCATCCATTTTTTTTTATGCATTACTTCATTGTACTAAGATACATTGTGTTTATTTGTAGTTAGCGGCCGACCGCGACTCTGTCTGCGTTATCTTTAGCTTTTGAGAATCCCACAGGAATCTAAAACTTTTCCGAGATAGATAGTAAGTATCCTATAACTCAATCCAGGTAATAAACGATACGTGTACCAAATTTCATACAAATCCGTTTAGCCGTTTTTGCGTGATTGAGTAACTAACATACAATCTTTCAAAATTCAATATCGTTTATTCAGTCTAACAAGCACTTGTGAATGTCGAAAAGCTACGCCATCGGTTCACAAATCTACGGCGGTAGACCTTGTACTGAGAAGAACCGGCAAGAAACTCAGCAAGGGCTGTTTTTTTCTACCTGTATTATATACAGAGTCAAATTGAAAAATGACTTCAATATGAGGTAACTCATAAAGTCACTTTCCATTACAAATCCAATAAATATAAAAATTATGACTATATAAAAAACTGGTTTAACAAAGTTTAGGAATGCCGTGTCCTGCTGTTTAGGCAAAAAAAATGAACGATTAAAGTTTAGTACAACGGTTAATAGTATCCAATAAAGCAAGAGCAGACTCATCTCCGCTGGCAGCACCCGTTCACGAGCATGACGCATGAACCAGCCATCGCTTCGCTCAACCATATTTTAGGGAACGCAACGACCCGCCTCACACGACACCGCCGAAGAGATACTACCCATAACTACTCAAACCAAACTGCAAAATAGTTACTTAGAGTTAAGTTAATTTATCTATACGACACTGCAAATAAATACAAAATAATTTTGCAGTTACAGCCATGCAGTTTTGTCATTCAAGTATTCTTTAATAGTATAAATATAATAGCCTTTCTTAAATAAACAACTTTTAATGTGACATTTGAACTCATTTATAGGTTACTCAAGAACAGCATCAGGAATTTTATTGTAAAAATGTATACCCTGACCCATAAAAGATCGGTAAACCTTCTGTAACCTGTAGGGTGGTAATCCAAGCTTGTTTTTATTCCTTGTGTTACAATTGTGCACGTTACTGTGTTTGGTATACAAATTGATATTATTTTTAACGAGGAGTATGCAATTGTGAATGATTTGAGAAGCAACAGTCAAAATGCCAATTTCTTTAAATTTTTCTCTAAGAGATGTTCGGCTACTCAATTGATAAATAGATCTCACAACTCTTTTTTGTAAAATGAATATACTTTCAATATCAGCTGCTGTTCCCCAGAGTAAAATGCCGTATGATAAGATACTATGACTATACTTAATATTATATATTCACATTTATAATATTGAGTAGGCATAATTTTGTTCAGTACGTCGTATTTTTTATGGCATTACAAATTCTCAGACGTACAGGGTGTTAAGCGGAATCACTGAGCAGACGTCAGCTAGGCGTGTAGTTTCATGTTTACATAGTAATATTGGGCTCCCCCCCAAGCGGGGATTTTGCGAGTTACTCGAGCGCGTCAGAAAATCATATGGGGAGAAAGGACAGTCCGTCAGATTAGTAAAAAAATATCGATCCTCAGAAAAACTGGAGCGCGTCAGATCAAGAACAGGTAAGTTAAGTACATCCAGAAAAGTGTATATTCCAATCATCTGACAATTTGAGCGTGACATAAGGGAATGGGAGAATCACAAAGTTGTAAAAAAAAACCTCACCTCGAAATACTCGAGCGCGATTCATTTTCTTTTTATTTTGAAGGGAATATCGTTTATTCTCACTCTTTCCCAATCTTTCACTCTCTCGCACAGTTTCTACGCTAGCGTGTGACGCCATTTCCGCTGATCACAATAACGTGCTCGTTTTCAGAGGTGGACGACGCTTTGATTTGTTTGTTGTGTTTTCAAGTATTTTCGTGAATTTTATAAAATAAGTTTCATACCCATTACAATTATGAGTGATGAATTGTGAAATGTGTATTTTGTGAAAAAGAAACTTGTGAAAAACTCTAAAAGTTTACACCAGAGACATTAAAAATATGTGTGACTACTTGGTTTGTTGGAAACCAACTTCCTGAAGCATACGAAGGTATCGTAATAACACCTGACAGTTTCGAAGATACGTCGAATTCAGGTACGTTTCCTATTTAATACTTAGAGAGACGAGGAAGTTGAAGAAGTGGACACCAACCTCGAAGACGAATCCAGTGATGATGAAGATTTTTTTTTCTTTTATAATATTTTTTATCTACTTTTATATTAACGATTGACTTTCCTAAATATGTGTATGTATATTTTATCCAGTAATAAACAGAAGGAACAAAAAAAATGTTTTATTTCAAAACTGTTACATCAAAAAGGTTTTAGATTGTCAGATTACTGATACCCCTTTACGTAATTGTCAGATTATCATTTAGAATGATTCTGAGTTGAACTCACAGTAGAAAAATCTGACGCGTTCGAGTATTTTAAGTTAACATTTTTTTTTAACATCAGAAATCAGTCATGAGTGTAGGTCACGTCCAAATCGTCAGTAATTAAAATCAAACACTGTTTTGAGTTCACTAACCATTCCCTTTCAATGTCTGACACGTTAGAATAACTAATTCATTTTCTATTTATTTACCACTTTTCTCAGCCACCCCCATTATCTAATCGTCAGATTAATATTCATCAGTTTTCACAAACACAAAGGAAGTACAGTTTATTAATATCTGACGCGCTCGAATAATTCCAGGTGACTGTTTTATTTTACATTTTTGAATATTTTTACACGCCCACTAAATGGAAAAAGCGCATAAACTTTTTTTCCTTTTTGAACCTAATCTTCACAATCCAATAGGTCCCCATGAGGCTCTAGTAACTGCAACTTTAGCATCCCGGGCAACTCTACTATAGAGTAATGCTGCATGGGAGACCCGTTTCGCACTTCACTGCTCTATTCCCGCTTAACGCAGCGCACGCCCTAATTTGACCGCTTCAATGAAATAAACTTGATTTATTTTATTTGTTTCTTAGGTTTTCACGCACATCACTCATTAAATAAAACTAGTTTTTACGGGTTAATGCACGAAACTTTATTTATTTATTGACGTTTCGCAGCCTTTTCAGGTCTGCATCGTCAGTTGATTTATTTTTATGGATCTTTTACAATTAGGTACATAGCCCCCAGTCTTTTCATATGGAAAAGTTAAAAAAGAACTTACCCTTTAAAATTATCTAGTTCGTAGAATATAAGGTCTTCATTTCAAAGCTAAATGTTTGACACAAAGTTAATCTTTACGACGACGTTGAAGCTAACGACGATGTATAGGTATTCAAATTGTTTATTGATTTTCTTCGTGAGGAAACTTGAACTGGATAAATTTAATTATTTCTTCCCCGAGAGCTGTTAACGTAATCTGTAAGGATTAAATCAGTGCGTGTCTCATTTGAAGTATTAACCAAATATTTGCACAGACTTACGCGATCAAAATTCGGTTAGAAACGCTTGGTTTGACAGAATCTCGGCATTCGATGGACTCGAGTTTTGATGGGTGAGGACTTGTTTGAAGGATATAAATAGTTTTCTCACTATTGTCAATTGAGGTGAGACCGATCACAGTCAGATAGGGCAGTTAGTTGTCCACCGCCGGCGAGAAAGCGACAAACTATCGGCTATTCTCTCGCTGAACAAACATATAATAGATTAACTTTAAATCTAAAGAAAAGTTTACTAGAAAAAAATCCACGCGGACCAGACCGCGGACGGGACTCGAACCCGCACCCTTCGAAATCCGGGCGAATGCACTGACCATTATGCTACCACGACCCTATTTGCCGTGTCGAAATTTTCCTAGCCTTAAGCTGCAAGGCAGCGCCATCTCTTCGCATTGTAGGTAACCCACAAACAATGATGAGAGTGAAATTTTAAGATGCGCGCGCATCACTGTAACACAAAATTTTAACAGCATGAAGTTGGTCGCTTCATGCTGTTACTTTTGTGTTTACCGCACATTAAGAAAATCTACCAACAAAATAGAAATAGAATCTCTATTTAGTGGGTGCTAACAACTGCATTGTGAAGGCCTATCAAAAGTATTTATTAATCTGGAACAACGGAACCAAAGCGCGATTCAGGAGACTACAGCGCCATCTCTTGACCATTGGTGTAGTAGAACCAAAAACCACATCTTTATTTATAATATTTATCTATATTTATAATATTTATCCACAAGTTTCTAGTTTGTATATTCGGAATACGTGTTTGAGTTTCATACAAGTGCAAATCACATATGTTCTAATAAATTATATTCAGTAGCGATTTTAATTGAATATTTTGATTATTTATTTATTTTTTCAAATTAAAACTGAACTTTATTGACTGTGTCCTTTTCCAGACTTTTTATTAATTTATTGTAATTAATTATTTGCATGCAATTAAAAACTAATTTTAAACGATGCCAAAGAAGGATAACTTCTCACGCGCCTACATAAGTACACGCACCCATTTTTTTTTAAGTTTTGTCTCGTTCTTTTAATTTAAAAATTATACACGTAGTTTTGTTAAATAAAATAGTTATAAACGGGTTCGATACCTCTTCCGTAAATTCTGCTTCTACGGTGTGTACTACTCAATAGCACATACCTACAGTATACATTTGAAATTGCGGCTTACCTACAATGCGAAGAGATGGCGCTGCCTTGCAGCTTGCAGAAAGGCTACAGAGAATTCGACACGGCCGTCAGGGCAGTGGTAGCATAATGGTGCGGGTTCAAGTCCCGTCTACTGCCTAGTCCGCGTGGAATTTTTGTAGCAAAGTTTTCTTTAGATGTAGATGTGTTTTCCCAAAGTTATTTGTAAAAGTTTTAACAGTTTTATAGGAATTCCTAACACGTTTAACTTGATCCCAATTTTAATTTAATAGTTAAATTTAATTTTGAAAACGTCTAAATTTTAGCTAAGCGTTGTGTGCAACATTTAATGCAATTCAATTTTATTGTAAAACCTAATTCAATATTAGTACAGTCAATCTGTAGGTTGAGTGGTGAAAAAAAAACCTAAATAGTAATAGCTGCCCAAAACCTATTGGATTTTTCATACCTGCGCAATTTATAACTTGAAAACGGTAAGTAATACAAAAAAATTGTTTATACAAAAGTTGTTGGTAATTATGTGCGAAACAACTTTGCCATTTAAAGTTTTCCATTAAAATTATATTTTCAGGGTGAAAAAGTGAAAAAACACTTTTTTTGAGACTTTAGCGCCACCTACAATGCGCATTTTTTGTTGTACGAGATTGCAACAATGACATAAATTGTAGCACTCAACGCCCTCTACAATTATGGTCGAAAAAAAAGTTTCTAAATGCATACAAAACAAGAAAAATGCGTTTCAAAAAATTTGACGGTTTTTTGAATTTTTCAAAAAACGCCTACGAGTTAAACATGCCCATCGCCAAGGTGGCTTACTGACGTCATTTGGGAACAGAAAAAACAAGACTTACCTTTAGGTTTTTTTTCACTGAAACGATATTTTTTTCGACAGATTGACTGTACTATATAGTAATGTGGATTTATCAAATTGTTATCTGTTGTTGTTCTTTTCAATAAATGAACATCAAAGGCTAGTTACCTTATTTGAATTAAAATAAAGGTAAAATTCTCACTAGAATAAAATTCTTATTCCAGTCTATCACCACAGGCATTTCGTGACGTCACATTTAAGCTCGCGGGCCGGAGACGCGAGCGTGGCGGGACCGCGGCGTGGTCGCGCCGAGATCGCGAGGTGCTCGGAATCTTAATCATGCCTCGGGGTGGTGTGCATACGCAATGCAGGTTTCATTTAAATTTAAATGCACCATGAATACATAGGAAGGAAAATGTAATGTTCCGACATGCCGCGGTTGAGACAGAAGCAATCAGTCTTGTAGATTTGAAGTTGCACTATTTGGTGATGTCTATTGTTCCCCGTTTCATGTTTCGTTTATATGTTTTCATCTCATCAACTTTTTTTTAATAGTTGCATTAGATTACGCCTTAAGTTTTGTTTACAATGTTAGTATTGCATTTGTGGCGGCATCGATATGCCCGACATATATACAACGGATGGAGGAAATCATTACTCACCATCCTCAAGAGATGGCGTTACCTGCACTGCGATCGATATTAGTATGGAAGCCTACATCGCGCAAATGAAATTCGGAGGCTAACTCTCCATATATACGATGCCCGACCAACATCAGTCAGGGCGTGGTTTCATATCAATTTATGTATCTCAACAAAAAAATACCCAAATCAAAGTCAAACTGCGTCTCAAACTCAAAATCAATTCAATATTATTATTTTTTTAATACAAATGATAACTGCCTATTCAATTTTAAAAAAAATATCCACTCTTGAATATCTACTGGGTCCCGACTGTAAAAGTAGTTTTATTCCTTACTTTAACAGTATTATAGACTACTGCACTTGTTTCTTTCTTTTCAGTTTATATTTGAAATAATATTTTTTAAATTAACCTTTTTTATAGTGTTTCGTAAAACGTATTCCAAACTTAATCTTGTTACCATGTAGTGATAAGCATTTTCTATTAATTTCATATAATTATTAGTAAGAGAGATGTTATACTAAAGCATTAACCCACGAGACGAGCTAATAAAATATTCCAAAGGTATGTACAATTAGGTCGAATAATTTGATTTATTTAGTGGAGGTTACGGGAAGAAGCGGTTCCTAGATGAGACCTCATTGGAAACAAATTATAAGGTAATTTAGAAGAAATTTCATTAAAGAATATATGAATTTATTTTAACTACATACTAATCACTTTTATGGTTTAGGTTTTATCATCCTTATACCCCAACTAGCGGCCCGCCCTCGCTTCGCTTCGGTGTAGAGCTGAAGTGTAGATTACAGTTTTTGTACTCAGGCTTGTACACAATGACATTCATCTATGATTCTTTTTATACCTGCATGCAAAGTCTCAGCCCGATCGGTTTAAAATTGACAAAGTTTCATACAAATTTTCATTCTCAATTTTATCCCCTTGGGGATAGAATTGAAGAAAATCTTTTCTTAGCGGATGTCTACGTCATAACATCTACCTGCATGCCAAATTTCGGCCCGATCCGTCCAGTGGTTTGGGCTGTGCGTTGATAGATCACTATGTCAGTCAGTCACCTTTGAGTTTTATATATATAGATTTAGCTTCTCCTTTTTTATATCTGAAGATTTTTAAGTAGAAAAGATTTAACATTGCTCAAGATTCAATCAGAGTTCAGGTAAAATACTAGCTGTATTTTTTTTAATGTACGAGTAAATTACCGCATCTCACCTGCTGTGGAGAAAAAGTCATGCTTATGTCGGTAGATCAGGTTTCTAGAGCTTCACTAGGGGTAAAGAAAGGGGGCAGGCAATTAATAAAACTAGATAATCGATAATATTATTATTTTATTTATTATTATCTCACAAAACAAGTTACAATTATATTTAAAAAAAAAAACAAACCAATTACAATAATATAAAACCAAACTGTAACTCTAAATATGTGGGCATAACATAATAAAATTTTATGGGCTGCAGTTTACACTAAAGAAAAATATATAAATCGAATTTCAAAAATTAAACAACAAAAAAAAAAACACTAAATAAAAGCAAAAATTTAACCGATTTTTTTTAACGAAGTATTAATCGTTGGATTTCTCTCCGAAATCAAGAAATCGACTACAAAAAATGTCCAAGGAAAAATGATCCTCATGCAGGTTATCGTATTATATATATCCAGCGTAATACGGTTAATAACTCAACATACTCAACAATGCACTACAAAGTGTAAGGGCGCCTGTTAATGAGACTGTTTTCTGTCGGGTGTAAACACGGTTTCCAGTTCTGTCTACATCCGGTCGTCAATTAGGGACCCTATGCCTAGCTATACTTAACTTTTGTTAATTAATAATATTAATGTGATGGAAGTTGACTACAACACATGTTTTAAATTTTTGATGTCATCTTTCAATTGACGACACTGTTTGAAACAAAACAGGGAGAAAAAAATAGCCCTTGCTGAGTTTCTTGCCGGTTCTTCTCAGTACAAGGTCTCCCGCCATAGATTTACGAACCGATGGCGTAGCGTTTGACTTTCACAAGAGCTTGTAATAGCCCAGATTGAATAAATGAGTTTGAGTTTATGAAGGATACACCTCCATAGGCGTTAGCGATGGTTTGGGCTCGGTACAAACGTACAAACTGTGCTCGTGAAAAAGCTCAGAAACCGAGAATACTTTAAGGCACCTGCTGAGAGACATTTGAGAAATAGGTATTTGAAAAAAAATATTGCTGTCGCGCATTGTCAAATACCGTGCAACGCTGAAAATTGCGTCGAGAAATCAAGGTGTGCCAAACCTCGACGTTTATTCTTCGAAAATTAAATATATCTTATTTATAAAATTCTCGTGTCACAGTGTTAGTTACCATACTCCTCCGAAACGGCCTGACTGATTTTTATGATTTTTTATATGCATATTCCGTAGGTCTAAGAATCGGCTACTATCAATTTTTCATATCCTTAAGTGATAATGGTTGTCCACCTTCGAATCAAATTATTGGTTATACGTAGTGTTCTCATATAGGTTAGGAGGAATGTTATCCCAGGAAATTGATAGAACACTACGTTACACACCCCTAAAACTTTTTGAGAACATTTTTTTTTTATAATGTGTTATTAAAACATACTCGTACATACAACCCTAAATTTTCTCTTCTACCTACCTACCCCTATTTTTATAGCGGTACGAAGTTCGCTGGGTCAGCTAGTGTAAATAGTTATTTATTATACAAGAGTGGAAAGTTCCTTTTTAACCGCGTGCTCGATTTGGATGACCGAGCAAGCGAAGGATTCTAAAGTTGAATCACGAGCGCAGCGAGTGATTCTAAATTAGAATCCTGAGCGTCAGCGAGGGAAACAAACGAGCACAAGGTGAAAAATCTTTCCACTCGAGTGCAATACGTAACTTTTCATCCCACCTCAGCGAGGAAATGACAAAATGAAAAAGAAAACAATTTATAATGACAAAATATTTAAGCAATAAAACGTGAAAAACTAGAATGGCGCGAAGCACGCAAATAAAACAAAGAAACCAAGAAGGTTCCAAATTTAAATTTTTTCACAATTTAAAAAGTTCTAATCATAAATTTGGCACCATAGAGGTTACATTAAATAGGTTTAATGACGTTTTGAATTTACAATTATATTGAGTACTCATTATATGTGATGTTCTAAATTCAAATCTACTTTGCCGCTCAAGCGAATAAAATAGAATTTTCCAGCCAGATTTCGAAGCGCAAAATTACACTTTCCGAGGTGGTGGGATGAAAATAAAATTTACCCATAGAATGATAAGTAGTTGTACTAGGCCTCTATGTTTTGATTTTTTTGCAAATGCTTATTGAATCTCCACACTAGACTGCAGTGGTGATAAAAATTTATTAAATTTTGACATTTTTGAGGTCTTCTAGTTTCCTTGAAAAGTCAAGTAATTGTAAAAAGGAATACATAGGAGCATAAAGTGAAATTATCTCTTATCTATTAGACAAGTCCGTCCGTCCGTCTGTCTGTGGTGCTGTTTCAGCGGCCAAACCGTAAGAGATAGATAAAGAGAATATTTAAGTTATAAGTTAAGAATAGTCTGATAAGACTACAAACCGGATTTGAGTAACGTAGCACTTTCGGTTTTCGAGAAATCACGAATTTCAAAGAAACCACATAAAATCTCCGAAGTATATTTTTTTTTTGGTGAACATTTGGTTCACTGGTTTGCTAGTATTTTATAATATGAGATAATAATCAAGGAGGTATCAACCGAGAACCCTTGTATGGTAATAACATTGCCTGCCTCCCCTCTCAACGAGACAATTTCTATCGGCGAGGTAACAAGCGCCTTAAAGTTTTCACAGTCGATTTCAAGTTTTATAACTAGTACGTTGCAACCAGTCCTACTTCTTTGAAGCCAGCTACAATCATATGGACTGAATGCGCGAAACGCCGCACGGTGTATATTAAACACTAGCCGTGCCCCGCGGTTTCACCCGCGTTTTTCTCGTTTCCGTGGAAATAGCGAGATAAAATATTGCCTATATTATAGCCTCCCTCAATAAAGACGATTTAATAATTATTTTGAACACAAATCCAATGATTAAACCATGATAGCTAGATATATGTTCTCGCGGACTTTTTTGCAGGTCTTAATGGGATCTACAAACCCGTAGTACATCATTTTGTTCTATTGTCAATAGTTTTTGCAACGCACGCAAAAATAGGTTTTCAATTTTACACCTTGTGTTACAAAATAGCAATTTTATTACGGATCCCTAATTTTGAAAATAAAATGTTGTTATAAAAAAATGGTTGCCTGTAAAGTCGGTTTTACGGGCGAAGATTTTACGTGACAACGTCTTTTTCTCGGTAGAATATTTATTGATATGAATATAATTAAATTGCACAATAGGAACAAGGAATTGAATGAAAATAAGAATTGCACAAATTTTAACTATAGAAATATATTTTGTTTACTAAAACATTGTACATGTAAACTTAAACTTAACACGAGAGACTCATCGTAACGTTACCGAGCGTTACACTTTTTCATAAGTGACTCCCAGCCGCAACCTAATTTAAGACGTTGTCACGTCAAAAAAATATAGCCTATAGCCTTCCTCGATAATTGGACTACCCAACACTGAAAGAATCATTCAAATCGGACCAGTAGTTCCAGAGATTAGCGCGTTCAAACAAACAAACAGACAAACTTTGCAGCTTTATAATATTAAGTATAGATTGGACAAATTAAGTCTGTTAAAGAAACTGCGGTCTGTGACCTGTTGTGTGGCATGAATTTCTGGATTCATTGGCAAGGCCGGGTGGCGTCTTATCGTGCAGGTCTTTTGTTCTTATTGGATTAATGGGGTCGTGTCATCGGGCCGACGGCAGAGCTTACAAGGACAAACAAATAGGACGAACGGGGTGCCATTGGCTGTGTACCCGATGTCCTGTTTATTACGCGCTTACGAAGATTTGTGTTTCTAATATTGATATCGAGTGCTTACAAATGAAGTAGAGGTAATGAAAAGTTATTTGGAGTTTACTCCTTAAGAATCGATTTGCATATATAAGGAGCCCGGTATGAGAAAAACGTGAGGAGTGAAATCTATCGATGAATGAGCTCATTACGTTTTTACTGTCTACGCTGTAGCAGCCGTAGTGCTACACCGTAGCACAGTATCGTAGCGTACCTTTATTGCCTACGACGACAAAGAAACCGCGTCGGTGTACCACCGCGCCATTCGTTGAACACAAAACCATTGAGCTTTACAAGTAAACGTGGATATGGCATTTACAGTATCAATCTTTTTTAAGTTAAATAAACTCTTTTTGCGTCTGGTTAGACTATCGAACTTAAGGAGTAAACTCCAGTCGTGCGTCGGAGCTGACACACACATTTTTTTTTTGTTTTGTCACGAAGTCAGTATATGAAGAAAATTTTACTAGAATAAAATGCACGCGGACCAGGCAGCAGACGAGACTCGAACCCGCACCCTCCGTTATCAAAGACCTAAGTAACTTAACGTTAGCTAAGCAAAATCCACCTTTGCCAACATACTGAAATGACGATCCTGAAATAGAAATGACCAGCCCTATTGCCCCACTCAGAACTAAAATCTATCGGAGACTATACATGCTGTAAAGGGCCATATTGATCTATATTACACGCACAATGTATTTAAGGTACTTAATTGGATAAGGATTAATGCTGTATTGCTTAAAATCGCTTGTTCGTAAATAAGCCATTATTTTCTCGTAATAAGTAATTAAAAAATGGTTATTGTGGGTTATACCAAAGAGATAGGCATATACCATCGCGGACTTTTTTGTAGACCTTTTTAAGGTATACAATACTGTAGTACATTATTTTGATCTATCTCGTTGGGTTCAGCCAGCGTTTGCAATGTAAGCGCAAAAAAATGTGTTTATTTACGACCTTATATTAAAAACCTCTAAAATTATTAGTGTTTCTCTACTATATTATGCATGTATTATACATATAAACCTTCCTCTTGATTCACTCTATCTATTCAAAGAAACCGCATCAAAATCCGTTGTGTAGTTTCAAAGATCTAAGCATACAAAGGGACATAGGGACAGAGAAAGCGACTTTGTTTTATACTATGTAGTGATATGTTAGATATATTGCTGCTCCTACTGACCATTATGCCTGGTCAGCACTCTAGAACTCAAACCCTAGTCTACTCGCTTAGTATCCGACAGTCCGTGTCCATCCTCCATTCAGTGCGGTTGCCTAAAGATCGTTTTAACGTCTTTATCCGATAAATCTATATATTTCTATTGTCCAAGAAATAAAGTTTAAGTGTAATTAATATTTGTTTCTTAGGTTTTCACGCACATCACTCATTAAATAAAACTAGTTTTTACGGGTTAATGCACGAAAACTTTCTTTATTTATTGACGTTTCGTAGCCTTTACAGGCTACGTCGTCAGAATAAAACTTTTATTTAATTTGTCGAGCTACCTTCGAAAGACTTTTATTGAGCGTATGGTTATTTCATTGTTCGATTTTTAAATTTTATTGTCTATGTATGAATTATTATTTAATTTACTGAATAAAGTATTTTATTTAAAATTCTTGTTTGTAATTTTGAGTTTATTTATTTGACCCTAACTACCGTAAACTACCACCGGTTCCAAAATTTTGGAGACCTTCCTGAGAAGAACTTTTCCGTTCGTTCCTGAGAAAAAAGTAAATAATAATTCATACATAGACAATAAAATTTAAAAATCGAACAATGAAATAACCAAACGCTCAATAAAAGTCTTTCAAAGGTAGCTCGACAAATTAAATAAAAGTTTTATTCTGACGACGTAGCCTGTAAAGGCTACGAAACGTCAATAAATAAATAAAGTTTTCGTGCATTAACCCGTAAAAACTAGTTTTATGTAATTAATATATTATTATTTTTTTAAAAAACCATTCGCGATTTTCCGCGTAACAGCACGCACACCCCTAGCTAAAACACAAAACTTAGTTAAAGATAACGTAATTATGAAGTGTCATTTTCGGTCATTTAGCGACCGAGCCGTAATTGCTTTATGTCGGTGCGTCGATCGATGGGCGGCCAGCCTCCCGCGTTCGTGCGTGCTCCCGCTCCCGGTATAAATTAAATTCGACCCGATGGCGTTGCTGTAGTTGCGTATATAGGATGGCCCCTACTACGAAACTTGGAAGTTCTTATAATTTATATTATTATTAAAGCATGTAACTGCTTGATATTTAAATCTAAAGTTAAAATCTGTTGAAATCAGTGCGTTCGCCCGGATTGCGAAGGGTGCGGGTTCGAGGCCCGTCTGCTGCCTGGTCCGCTTGGATATTTTTCTAGTTATATTTTTCTTTAGAAATAAAAATTATAACTATAATTGCTATTTCTTCTTTCAAATGTTTAATACTTGTAAAAGTATCCATTTAACATTGTGGGTTACATATAATGCGAAGAGATGGCGCTGCCTTGTAGCTCAAGAATGGCTAGAGGAATTTCGACGTGGTCCGTGAGGGCCGCGGTAGCATAATTGGTCAGTGCATTCGCCCGGATTGCGAAGGGTGCGGGTTCGTTCGAGTCCCGTCTGCTGCCTGGTCCGTATGGAATTTTTTCTAGTTATATTTTTCTTGGAAGTTTTTTTTTACTAATACCAAAATAAAAGTCTACAATGGCAAATGCAATGAACGGAACCAAGTCAAAATTCCTTATTCATTACAGACACGGTTACAGACAAATGGTTGAAATTATAACTGTACAAAAGAACGAAGAGGGACAGACAATCAAGTATTAATAAACACAAACCTTGACATGTATGTACTGTAATCTGTATTACCAGCTGCGCTTCTTCGAGACTTTAATGAATTCTTTTTTATCAGGTCAGGGTAGACGCGAGTGATAACATGCGCCGTTTACAGCAAGGCAAGTGGCTTTTTTCATAATAAACAAGATGTAATGGTGTTCCTTCAGCCGTCATCATTACTGGGTTACTTACAAATTATAGTTTAATATCGATGGAGAAGCCGATGGCGCATTGGTTAGCGCGTTCGGTTTGCGATTTTTCGCAATGGCCGGTCATAGAATCCACCAATCTGCATTAGCTCGCGTGACACGGTCTTCACGTGACAGTCTTTAGAATCCACCAATCTACATTAGCTCGCGTGACACAGGCGTCGCGTTACAGTCTTTAGCACCCACCAATCTACATTAGTTCGCGTGGCACAGTCTTCGCGTTACTGTCGTTAGCACTCACCAATCTGCATTAACTCGCGTGACACAGTCGTCGCGTTACAGTCGTTAGCACCCATCAATCTGCATTAGCTCGCGTGGCACAGTCGTCGCGTTACAGTCGTTAGTACCCACCAATCTGCATTAGCTCGCGTGGCACAGTCGTCGCGTTACAGTCGTTAGCACCCATCAATCTGCATTAGCTCGCGTGGCACAGTCGTCGCGTTACAGTCGTTAGTACCCACCAATCTGCATTAGCTCGCGTGGCACAGTCGTCGCGTTACAGTCGTTAGAACCCACCAACCTGCATTAGCTCGCATGGCACAGTTGTCGCGTTACAGTCGTTAGCACCCACCAAGCTTCATTAGCTCGCGTGGCACAGTCGTCGCGTTACAGTCGTTAGAACCCACCAACCTGCATTAGCTCGCATGGCACAGTTGTCGCGTTACAGTCGTTAGCACCCACCAAGCTTCATTAGCTCGCGTGGCACAGTCGTCGCGTTACAGTCGTTAGAACCCACCAACCTGCATTAGCTCGCATGGCACAGTTGTCGCGTTACAGTCGTTAGCACCCACCAAGCTTCATTAGCTCGCGTGGCACAGTCGTCGCGTTACAGTCGTTAGAACCCACCAACCTGCATTAGCTCGCATGGCACAGTTGTCGCGTTACAGTCGTTAGCACCCACCAAGCTTCATTAGCTCGCGTGGCACAGTCGTCGCGTTACAGTCGTTAGCACCCACCAATCTACATTAGCTCGCGACGCACAGTCGTCGCGTTTCAGTCGTTAGCACCCACCAATCTGCATTAGCTCGCGTGACACAGTCGTCACGTAACAGTCTTTAGAACCCACCAATCTGCATTAGCTCGCGTGGCACAGTCGTCGAGTTACATTCGTTAGTACCCACCAATCTGCATTAGGTCGCGTAACACAGTCGTCATGTGACAGTCTTTACAATCCACCAATCTGCATTAGCTCGCGTGGCACAGCCGTGTTGTGACAGTCGTTAGAACCCACCAATCCACATTAGCTCGCGTGGCACAGTCGTCACGTGACAGTCTTTAGAATCCACTAATCTGCATTAGCTCGCGTGGCACAGTCGTCGCGTTACAGTCGTTAGCACCCACCAATCTGCATTAGCTCGCGTGACACAGTCGTCACGTGACAGTCTTTAGAATCCACCAATCTACATTAGCTCGCGTGACACAGTCGTCGAGTTACATTCGTTAGTACCCACCAATCTGCATTAGGTCGCGTAACACAGTCGTCATGTGACAGTCTTTACAATCCACCAATCTGCATTAGCTCGCGTGACACGGTCGTCACGTGACAGTCTTTAGAATCCACCAATCTGCATTAGCTCGCGTGACACAGTCGTTAGAATCCACCAATCTGCATTAGCTCGCGTAGCACAGTCGTCACGTGACAGTCGTTAGAATCCACCAATCTGCATTAGCTCGCGTGACACAGTCGTTAGAATCCACCAATCTGCATTAGCTCGCGTAGCACAGTCGTCACGTGACAGTCGTTAGAATCCACCAACCTGCATTAGTTCGCGTGGCACAGTCATCGCGTTACAGTCGTTAGCACCCACCAATCTGCATTAGCTCGCGTGACACAGTCGTTAGAATCCACCAATCTGCATTAGCTCGCGTAGCACAGTCGTCACGTGACAGTCGTTAGAATCCACCAATCTGCATTAGCTCGCGTGACACAGTCGTTAGAATCCACCAATCTGCATTAGCTCGCGTAGCACAGTCGTCACGTGACAGTCGTTAGAATCCACCAATCTGCATTAGCTCGCGTGACACAGTCGTTAGAATCCACCAATCTGCATTAGCTCGCGTGACACAGTCGTTAGAATCCATCAATCTGCATTAGCTCGCGTAGCACAGTCGTCACGTGACAGTCGTTAGAATCCACCAATCTGCATTAGCTCGCGTGACACAGTCGTTAGAATCCACCAATCTGCATTAGCTCGCGTGACACAGTCGTTAGAATCCACCAATCTGCATTAGTTCGCGTGACACAGTCGTTAGAATCCACCAATCTGCATTAGCTCGCGTGACACAGTCGTTAGAATCCACCAATCTGCATTAGCTCGCGTGACACAGTCGTTAGAATCCACCAATCTGCATTAGCTCGCGTGACACAGTCGTTAGAATCCACCAATCTGCATTACTGGGCTGATGTCGATTAAAAATACAACATGTTTATTTGAGTACCATGGTAGGAGCCTTGTACACAGATATTGGGTGCCAGTAATTGCCTCATGTTACCACCAAGGGGTGTGGATAATTACCGCCATGTTTGTAATATTATCTCTCAGCAATGCTTATGTGATCTATTTCTGTTTGTTTTTTTAATAATCAATGTTTTAAGTGAACACATTAACATATGCCAGAGGAAAAGTCAAATCATATTGAATGCAGAAAACAAATACCTATTATTTCCAAACATTGTTGTTGAAACAAAAATGACCCATACTGATCAATTAAACAATCTTGAAATTCTGTTCTATGCCTTATTAACGTAAGTAATTAACTGTCAAAATATAATGGGTTTTCCCAAGAGTCTTACAAATGGTTTTACTTGTCGACCTCCGTGGTCGAGTAGTTTGTACGCCGGGTTTCATGATGTCACCGACTCGAGAGGTCCCGGGTTCGAATCCCGGTGGGGGCAGATGTTTGTGTGATGAATACGAGCATTTGTACTCCAGTCATGGATGTTTAATATGTTTTTCTATATACTTATATATGTACAGTATATTGTATTTTATCCGTTAACCTAGCATCCTATAACGCAAGCCTTACAGTACTTACTTTGGGGCTAGGCTAATTGGTGTGAGTGTTGGAAATATATATTTGTATTTTTACTAGTATTATTAATACTTTCGGTAGTCAAATGACGTAATTTAAACTTACCCATCCATGCTTACGCTTATATTACAGAGTAGGTAGTTAACACAAATGAGGTATCGGTAACAGTAATCAGATTGTGTTGTCAAAGGGCGGCTAGTGAGACTCGTGATCCAAACCTTGTTAACTCACGTAAGCTTCATATCTTAACGCTATCGATATTACATCAGGAACATTAAATTCAATTAACAATCAGTTTTACTGCACTTTGGCAGTATGGGCTTTATAAGTGATAAAATTTCTTGAGAACCTTTATTGGGTTTAAAAATAAAAACTAAAATCCAATACCAATACCGTTGACCAATAAACTAAAAACCAATACCAATACCGTTGACCAATACGGTAACCACATATTTTCACACCTGGAAGTGGATTTATCCTGCAGTTTATTATTAGCAAAATATATTGTATGTATTAATAATAGTCATTAGTCTATAAATTTCCCCACGTCGGGGCATAGGCCTTCCCAATGGATGGAATAGGCAGAAGTGGCCATGTCTCACCACGCGAGCCCAGTGCGGATTGGCGGGTGCTAACGGCTACAGAAACAGCCAGGATCAACGTCTCAACGTGCCTTCCGAAGCAAGGCGGAGCTAGAAATAGTAAAATTTTTGGTCACCCATCCAATAACCGACCACTGCGAAAGATACCTGATTTTAACGATCGCAGCCGAACGCGCTAACCACTTGCGCCATTGACTGCTCTATAGAAGGATTAAGTACTTTTATGCATGGGTTTGATATGCCAGAATTCAGTGATGGCAATAATACAGACTGCAATACAAACAATATGCCCGCATGTATTCCGATAACCGGTGGTTTAGTTTTATTTCATCTCCGTAAAAGAATTGGCCACGGTGAGTTGTATTCAAATACCAGTTCGACGCATGGTTGCTTATCAATTTCATCGTAGCAAAACATCAAAATGAGGAGTTCGACCAGAATCGATATCTATTTATGTACCCATTTCCCAAACATAATAGACTTTGGTAAATTAAATATCATTGATATGTGATATACGCAGTATTGTGGGTGTTCCATGAATAATTACAACGTGTAATCATATCAAAACAGGTTTTGTTTAATTAATTGTAGAGCAGGTACATATAATCGTTTTTAAATGAATATGTAGTTTACTAATTTTCGCTGTTATTGGAACGAAGTTCCTTACGGCAGGCTTGGAGGGGATAGGGATTTTGCTGCGCGACCGAACTGAAAAAAATGTTATAGTAAAACCGTAAGAAAAAATCCGTGGAAAAAAGTGCGTGGAATAAAACCGTTAAATGAGACGTGCGCAGGCGCGACAGTCGCATACACAAGCGAGTAGTGTATAATACCTTTCTCTTTCTCCCTCTTTCTTTTCGTTCTCTCATCCCTTCTCTTTCTATTACCCCTCCACCCTGCCAATGCATAGTATATACTCATGAATTCATGGACAAGCACGTGGCGAATACTCACATTATGGCAGGCTTGGGGGGGATAGGGATTACACTGCGCGACCGAACTGAAAAAAATGTGATAGTAAAACCGTAAGAAAAAATCCGTGGAAAAAAGTGCGTGGAATAAAACCGTTAAATGCGCATTAGCCGAAGGAACTTCGTTCCTACCTGGTGTCCCACGACACCACATCATTTATTTTTATTAATTTTATAACTTATTGATGTCGCTTAATACTGTTAAAAGATGATTAACTATATGACTTTCGTATTTGAAAATCTCCATAATTTTTCTCCATACATCTTCAAATATTCAAGTAAGTTTATAGTATTGCTGCTAGTTGTAAATTGTAGTCTAATCTGTTCATGACATTTCATTACGTATTCAGAGGTCAGCAAGAAATTGTCTTTTATACCCTACGCTCTTAACATAGACCACAGTCAATTTTTCTCCTAGATTTCATAATGAACTATTCAATATCAATCAATATATCTTTATTCAAATTGGATGTATAGTAAAACACTTTTGAATCGTCCAAACATTTTTTTCGCTACCATTCGTTATTGGACATATTTTTTAGCTACGGAGAAATACGAGTGAAAAAATCTCCACAACATTAAAAGCATAATGTAACAATATTTACAAATCATTATGTTGTTACAACGTCAATACAATCATGATTTATTTAATATAGTAACCCTGTTGGAATGATTGGAACAGTTCAAACCCCAGCATTTTTGTCTGTAATATAATCAGACACTTTTTTTATTCATCACCAACATATCAACCGAAAGACGCACATTGCTGAACATACGCCTCCCCAAGGAATTCCAAACCGATAAGTCCTGCGCCGCCTTCAGACCAATCAATTTCAGTTCAATAATGTGTCAGTTTAGTGCCAGATCATGTTTAGTGAGTACACTTTCAGGTCAGGGTAAAATGGCACTAAAATTTTATTAAATACTTTAATTCCTTTACAAATTTAAAATCCAGTGTTAGTTTTAATTAACTCATTTTTATTAAACCATTTGTGGATGGATGCCCTTGCCACCTACCATAACAATCGTGATTTTGGAAAATTCTGGAGGTATACAAATGGAATGAATTTGGGACCTGGTCTTCCTGCAAGTATGGATGGTTTAAGTGATCCAGTAGCGATAGCCAACCTGTTTAAAAATCACTTTATTGTTAAATCACCTTTGAACTCGACCCAGTCCATGCTCGACGCTGAGACAGGTTGTGACCCGGTGAGTTTAATAACAGGCAAAAATATTGATAAGGTTATTAAATCTTTGACTCGCGGAAAGTCTCCCGGGCATGACGGTCTCAGCGTCGAGCATTTACGAAACGCGGGACCGCACTTGTATAGATTGCTGGCGCTGTTGTTTAACGTCTGTTTGGTACATTCTTATTTGCCACACGAATTGATGAAGTCTGTAGTGGTCCCTATTTTAAAAAATAAAACTGGAGATGTGTCATCTAGGTTGAATTACAGGCCAATTACATTGGCAACAGTAGTGTCTAAGGTGTTTGATGGGGTGCTTGATTCTCAACTCAGTAAATATCTAAACATCCACGATCTTCAGTTTGGCTTTAGGCCTGGTCTATCTACGGAAAGTGCAATATGGACTCTCAAGCACGCCATCAGGTACTACACTGATAGAAAAACGCCTGTATATGCCTGTTTTTTGGACCTGTCCAGGGCGTTCGATCTGGTTGACTACAGTATTCTGTGGGATAAATTAAAGGGGTGTGGTTTACCCTCAGACTTAATATCTTTGTTTATGTTCTGGTACGGGAACCAGGCCAATTGTGTAAAATGGGCTGGTGTTCATTCGGAGGAGTACAGATTAGAATGTGGGGTTAGGCAAGGGGGAAGAACTTCACCGAAATTATTTAATCTGTACATCAACGCGCTGATTGAGGAGCTTAGCGGTACACGTGTCGGCTGTCACGTAGGGAGTGTTTGCGTAAATAATATCAGTTACGCGGATGATATGGTGTTGCTGGCTCCTTCGATCAGTGCTTTGAGGATGCTTGTGAACATTTGTGAAACCTATTCAACCAATCATGGTTTATCTTATAATACCAGTAAAAGTGTATATATGACTTTTAAGGCTCACGGAAAGACTCCTGAAAACGTGCCCTCTGTAAAACTATATGGATCTGATCTCCGTAGAGTTACGCAATTTAAGTATCTAGGTCATATTGTAACAGATACTTTAAAGGATGACGCTGACCTTGAAAGGGAGCGAAGGGCATTGTCTAAGAGGGCAAATATGTTGGCCCGTAGGTTTGCTCGATGTTCTGACACTGTAAAAATTACTCTTTTTAAGGCTTTTTGTACATCTTTCTACTCGAGCAGCCTATGGGTTAATTTTACCCGAAAATCATATGATGTCCTCCGTGTCCAATACAATAATGCCTTCAGGGCACTGCTGCGGCTGCCGCGATATTGTAGTGCTTCGGGAATGTTCGCAGATGCGCAGGTCGACAGTTTCCCGGCTATTTTGCGCAAAAAAGCAGGTTCATTGCTACGGCGGGTTCGTGGTAGCCGCAGTAGTGTTGTGAGGGATTTAGTGGCTCGTGGGGACTGTCCACTGATAAATATTTTTGTAAATAGGGTTATATCTGTTTTTAATATAATTTACTAACATAGTATTAAGTATTGTATACTAACACATGGATCTATGTTGTCCGAATAATAAATGTTTTGAATTTGAATTTTGAATTTACTGATTTCTTACAAAATATGTTCACAAAACAAATCAATCAATGCACATAACAATGTATTTCTACTTATTACCAGATCGGATGAACTGTTCTTTGGACAGGTAAGTGTCGCTGCACACGGGCCACATGCCACAGCCACAAACGCCGCCACGAAAAACTAGAAGCGGTCACTAAAGTGGTTGAAACGCGCGACAGCGGCCGAATAAGGTAAGGGAGGGGTGGGGAATCGCGCGAGTGACGTGTAGCGGCGTTTTGTATCGGCGCATTAAGTGGCCGGTGCGGGCCACAAGAAGCGAGCAACGACGATTTGTAGCGTGTGGTGGCCGCCAGCGTACCGTGTGTGGCGAATTCATATAAAATCTATGAAAACTACAAGAAATATGCCGGTGGCGGCGCTTTATGGTTGTGGTCGGTGGCCCGTGTGCGGCGACACTCATGGTCACATTCAAATGCATACAATAGGAAAAAATATAGGACGATGCAAAAGAGTTTTCAATAAGTCAATTTGAATAATGTATAATTTCATTTGATTCCACACACAAACAAACACACGTTGTCTGTAATAATACCCCTTAACGCGTACTTCACCTCCTTTATAAGAGTACTAGTGATGATGCAGTCACCACATGGACTATTATAACAGCAAACAGCCGTATAACAGCTTCATTATTACGGAGCGAGCACGTTAAACAAACAAACGGATGAGGTTGTAATTCGCACGAACGACACCCTAATTAACGGGCGGAATATGCTGGATGTAAATATTTTTATTTCGTTTTACGAAAGTTACTTTATGAAACGAAACATTTTTGGACCTTTTATGTGGTTCAAGGATATCACCACAATCCGGGATAGAGGACACAAGGGAACAAAAGCCTTTACCTATGTAATTGGACTATATAAATAGATAATTATTTCCAACACTCACACCAATTAGCCTAGCTCCAAAGTAAGCACTGTAATGCTTGTGTTATGGGATACTAGTGTAACGGGTAGAATACATAACCTATACACATATAAGTATATTTTTATAGAAATACATATTAAACATCCATGACTGGAGCACAAATGCTCGTATTCATCACACAAACATCTGCCCCGTGGTCGAGTGGTTTGTACGCCGGGTTTCATGGTGTCGCCGACTCGAGAGGTCCTGGGTTCAAATCCCGGTGGGAGCAGATGTTTGTGTGATGAATACGAGCATTTGTACTCCAGTCATGGATGTTTAATATCTATTTCTAATTTCTATATAAATATACTTATATATGTACAATATATGTATTTTATCCGTTACCCTAGTATCCCCTAATACAAGCCTTTACAGTGCTTACTTTGGGGCTAGGCTAATTGGTGTGAGTGTTGGAAATATTTATTTTATTTATTTATTTACGGAGGTCTTCAAACTTAACAAGTTTACTGCGTAAAAACCGTTACTTTAATCCAGTGCAATGGCGGGCCTGTTATGGTGGAAAAGGCCTATCCGCGTTTTTAAAGTGAAACTTATTTTCGAAAGAAAAGGAAAAATTCTATGGAAAAGATGAATCGGAAATGCGTCACAAGCGTCATACGACTATACAGGGTGTTACAAAAATACAAATAAAGCTTGAAGGGCGTTGAAATACATCATATAAGGGGTCTTCTTTAATTTTCTTAAAATATTTGCATTAAGTTTTAACTTTTTATAAAAACAGATTTTTTTTAATGATCCTCGAACTAGTGACGTGTCTTAAAATGACCGATATTTTTATTAATTGTTAAAATTAACTGTTTATTTTTATGATTACATTTAGTTTTTATAAAAAGTTAAAACTTCATGCAAATATTTTAAGAAAAATAGAGAAGACTCCTTGTATGATGTACTTCAACGCCCTTCAAGCTTTATTTGTATTTTTGTAACACCCTGTATATATACACTTAAATATATATGTGTGTATGTGTACGAGTGTGTGGGATGAGTGCGCAGCCGCTACAGCAGCTACGAGCGTCACGAGCGTCCATTTTTTTTACAGTTATGTAATTAGTTTGTTATTAACAAACCAAAGACTAATATTTGAATATTTAGGTAGAAATATCAACAACTTAAAAACTAACTTATGTTAAAAATTAAATACAAATTACCTTAAAGCGAGCTGAGACACATTTGAGAAATAGGTACTTAACAACACTAATGTTGTCACTCATTGGCAAATACCGTGTGATAGGGAAAACAATCGTTTACGCTGAAAATTACGTATAAAAATTGCAAAATTGAGGTTTGGCTCTCGACGATTTCCTCCTTGAAAATTAGATATTATGTCAAAGAAATTTTACACAAAGTATAATAAGCAGTTAAAAGTTTGCCTCTTTGTTTTGACTTTTTGTAAATGTTTATAAAATCTCCACACTAGACGTCTTTAGTGGAGATAAAAATTTGTTTATTTTTGGCCGTTATCGAACAAGTTATCGAAAAAAGGAAACGCGAATTATCGAAACATAATGGCACAGAATGAGTAAAATTATTTAAATTTTCTGTATGAAAAACAATTCTTTAGTGAAAAAAGATGCCCTATCGTGCATCGTGCATATCATTATGGTTACTATTAATATAAAATGAAGGCACTATAAAGTGAATTTATTTAGCTACTTAAAATTTAAGTGAATTCACTTTACATGGGCATATTTAATATGCCCATTTGTCATATCTTTTGACTACCAGGATATTTTTTTAGGGTGTCATAATAAAAGAGGCTAGTTTTTCATACATCTATCGATTCATACTAATTACATTGTTGGCGGAGCTGGGTGCGTTTTGCCCATTGTCCTTTATGCCCATTTAATGGCTGGGTATCATAAAATGTTGACTGCGACACTTTGTTAGTACGATTGTGTTACTTGTTTATAAACAAAATATTCTAGTAAATTAAGTTGACCTTTTTGCATACATGCATTAGAAAGAAAGAAAATACATTTATTTTGACACAAACAACGAGACAGCAGATACAAGATTTTGAGAACAAAAAAATACAAGAAAAAGAAAAATTATCGTAAACAAACAACACAAAAAAGTAACACACACTAATAACTAATAATAACTGTCGTTACAACTGTGATTTATTCTGTTGCTATCTCGCGGCTGCGCCAAAACAGTTGTCAATTCAGCATGTTGTCAGGTTTGTGGGACCTGACGCTGATTTTCAATTGAACCTATAGTTCTCTTGACAACTGACTATCGGCATAACAATATAAGAGAAAAAAAAAAACAAAAAAACAAAAACACTTACTCGCAAAATTATTTAGAAACAATTTATCATCTATATCACATTCAATATTATCATACATAAATTAGATACGTGTATATACATTTTATATTGACAGACACGCACTAAGGACAAAAAATATATATACATATAAATATATTTATACAGCAACCAAACAACACAATACGTAAACTCACAGAAAAAATATATGTATATATATAAACACACACACCCTCTCACACACACACACACACACACACACACACACACATACATATATATCATTATGTTATTACGTGCGTCGTACACATAAACAGAGGTCTCATCGCAAATTTGAACTTTATTTACATGCATGTTAAGATTACCGCCCTAGTTGGTTACCATGTAACGAACTTGGCTCGTGATTAATGTAATTAAGCTGTGTTCTCGGTTCGCCCTCTCGCCCTCAAGTTATTAATCTCACTTTGACAAGTGTCAGGACAAAATTTTGTTCCACAAGAGACACGGTGACTTATTAACTTCGCGAGAAAATTAGACAAGTTCATGCGATAAAATATATTACCTGGAGCTTGAATAATAAAATGTCAACACTTTTGTGTCGAGTCCTGCTCTAGAACATAGTTTTATTGGTACGGCATTATTAGTTCTCTTCTGCAAATAGTCACTACTAGCAAACCAGTGAACCAAATGTTCACCAAAACATGATTTTAAAAAAAAATGTATTTAATTAATTGAGAACTTCGGAGATTTTGTGTGGTTTCGTTTGAAATTAGTGATTTCTCGAAAACCGGAAGTGCTACGTTACTCAAATCCGGTTTGTAGTCTTATCAGACTATTCTTAACTTATAACTTAAACATTCTCTTTATTTATCTCTTACGGTTTGGCCGCTGAAACAGCACCACAGACGGACGGACGGACATGTCTAATAGATAAGAGATGTGCCTATTTGCGTGAGGAACGGCATCAGTCCTGCCATATCACCTCCTTCAGGAAGCCTGATAGTCCTCGGATGTTACTCCAGGCTTCTTTTAGAGTCCATGGATTTCTCACGTGAAAAATACTTTGTCAAAATATGAGGGCTCATCTCCTTCTCTTCCAAGCTGTACGCTATGATATCACTACATAGTATAAAACAAAGTCGCTTTCTCTGTCCCTATGTCCCTTTGTATGCTTAAATCTTTGAAACTACGCAACGGATTTTGATGCGGTTTTTTTTAATAGATAGAGTGATTTAAGAGGAAGGTTTATATGTATAATACATGCATAATATAGTAGAGAAACACTGATAATTTTAGAGGTTTTTAATATAAGGTCGTAAATAAACACATTTTTTTGCGCTTACATTGCAAACGCTGGCTGAACCCAACGAGATAGAACAAAATAATGTACTACAGTATTGTACACCTTAAAAAGGTCTACAAAAAATTTCGCGATGGTATATGCCTATCTCTTTGGTATAACCCACAATAACCATTTTAATTACTTATTACGAGAAAATAATGGTTTATTTACGAACAAGCGATTTTAAGCAATACAGCATTAATCCTTATCCAATTAAGTACCTTAAATACATTGTGCGTGTAATATAGATCAATATAACCCTCTACAGCATGTAATTTAAATGAATATTTTCGAAGATATTACAGATTTAAAATGCAGGAACATACCGGTTCGGGCAGTACTTTAGTAATTAGGTATTTAAAGAAAGTCATTGTGTTTAATAGAAACCTGAGAACAAAAATATAATCTAAACTACAGCTCTACACCGAAGCAAAGCGAGGGCGGGCCACTAGTTAAAAATAAAATGTACGAGCAGAAATGACGGCGGTACCATTTAATCAAAAGTCAACGTTATCTTAAAGCACAGTGGCAAATATTTAAAAGTATTCTTAAATTTAATTTCACGGACATTTCTTACAACGAAATAAACAGTGTCGCAAAGCTTTTGTTTTGTCAATTTTTATCAACGTTGCTGTTTGGAGGGCTCTATAGAGAATAGACGTCACAAAGCCCGCCCGCACAGCACCCGTGTACCTTTCCAAAACTTAAAACAAATAGGAGTTTCTAAATTATATTGCATTATTTTACACAGCCTATTTCTCTACCCCTACCCTCAGTCACAAAAATAATACGAAAGATTATCTATATATATAAAACTCAAAGGTGACTGACTGACATAGTGATCTATCAACGCACAGCCCAAACCACTGGACGGATCGGGCTGAAATTTGGCATGCAGGTAGATGTTATGACGTAGGCGTCCGCTAAGAAAGGATTTTGAACAATTCTACCCCCAAGGGGATAAAAAAGGGAATGAAAGTTTGTATGAAACTTTGTCAATTTTAAACAGATCGGGCTGAGACTTTGCATTCAGGCATAAGAAGAATCATAGATGAATGCCATTGTGTATAATACAAGCCTGAGAATAAAAACTGTAGTCTACACTTCAGCTCTACACCGAAGCGAAGCGAGGGCGGGCCGCTAGTTAATTATAAAGTCGCACCTTGTCAAAATTAAATTTTTCAGAAATCTCTAGATATAAATCATATTGGAGTATCTGTTTGTAATATAGAAATAACCGCTTTTTACTACATGCATACAAGTATATATACGGCACATACACCAAAATATTATTTCACTGACTTATTTTTCATTTTGAAAATTAGATATTATTTATAAGTAACTCGTCGAGAGCCAAACCTCAATTTTGAAATTTTTACACGTAATTTTCAGCGTTAACTACTGTTGTCCCTATCACACGGTATTTGCCAATGAGTGACAACATTTTAGTTTTGTTAAGTACCTATTTCTCAAATGTGTCTCAGCTTGCATCCGCTTTGAATTACCTCCTCCTTCAGTCTGGCACTGATCATGATGTTCTCGACTCATATATCATTAAGAGATAAGTTTAAAGAATTTGGAATAATGACGGTCGCATCACAATACATATACGAAAATTTATTACTTGTAAGAAAAAATATTAATTCGTTTCTTAAAAACAGTGATGTTCACACAATTAATACAAGAAACAAAAATAAACTAACTTTACCTGCTACTAGGCTTCACAAAATCAATAATTCATTTAAATGTCTTTGTGTTCGCTTATACAATAAAGTCCCAAGCAATATTCAAGAGTTAGCCATAAATAAATTTAAAGATATTATAAAAAAAGCACTTATTAAAAAAGCTTATTACAAAGTGTCTGATAATATTACAGACAAAAATGCTTGGGTTTGAACTGTTCCAATCATTCCAACAGGTTTTCTATATTAAATAAATCATAATTGTATTGACGTTGTAACGATATATATAATGATTTGTAAATGTTGTTACATAAGACTTTTAATGTTGTGGAGTTTTTTTCGCTCGTTTTTCTCCACAGCTAAAAAATATGTCCATAACGAGTGGTAGGGAAAAAAAATGTTTGGACGATTCAAAAGAGTTGTACTATACATCCAATTTGAATAAAGATATGTTGATTTCTGATTTCATATTTCCTTCACAGAGCTGCTTCCAGCTTTCTCTGCCTTTAGCGCGGTAAAGAGCGTCGGTAATGGTGGGTTTGAGACACTTACATACCTAGTCGGTCCATCCTGTAGGGCACTTGCTCTTTTGCGCTTTAATTACAGCACCACGAAATCACAAAGTATTTGGTTAAACATCGGTTTTTATACTTCAATGGTTGCTAAGTATGAATATTTTCGCTATTCTGGAACATTCTGACGACTTCCGTGGCCAGGTGGTTTGTACGCCGGGTTTCATGGTGTCACCGACTCGAGAGGTCCCGGGTTCGAATCCCGGTGGGGGCCGATGTTTGTGTGATGAATACGAGTATTTGTATTTCAGTCATGGATGTTTAATATGTATTTCTATAGAAATATACTTATATATGTACAGTATATGTATTCTATCCGTTACCCTAGCATCCCATTACACAAGCCTTACAGTACTTACTTTGGGGCTAGGCTAATTGGTGTGAGTGTTGGAAATATTTATTTATTTATTTATTATTCTTCTGGGTTCGTTCAATCGTGCAAATGGTTTAGAGTATTTGTTCTGCGATAACGGAAGTCAAGCAAACATTGGTGTGCCATCGGATGGGTGATCAAGGATTTACTATCTCGAGTTCCTCCTTCCTTCAACAGGCACATTAAGGCGGTGATTCCAGCTAGCCATCAATCCACATTGGGGCCGCGTGACGGAAAATGGTATGGTCCATTCTCCCCATTCCATCTATAAGGAAAGCCTGCGCCCTATCAGTGGGAACACAAATAAACTGATTATGATGATACTCGAAAGGAGATACGATGGTGCAAGTGGTTAGCGCGTTCAGCTGCGATCGTTGAAGCTAAGCAACTTTCGCAGTGGTCGGTCATTGGATGGGCGACCAAAATTTTACTATCTCGAGCTCCTCCGTGCTTCGGAAGGCACGTTAAGCCGTTGGTCTGCAGTCGTCAGCACCGGCCAATCCGCACTGGGCCAGCGTGGTGGGACCATGGCCCAAACTCCCTATTCCTTTGATATGGAAGTGCTGTGCCCCAGCAGTGGGGATATTAATAGGCTGGTGATGATGATGATGATGATGATAATAATAACTAAGATAACTAAGAATGTTAATTACCTACTTTCAAGGTTATATGCCCTATATGGTGTAGGATTGGCAACGTACGCTCGAACTCCCACTTCCATGACAACCGTATATTAAACTTGATATTGTTCTTATTAAACTTGTTTGAAACAGTTTCAGAAATTGGCATTTTTACAGGCAGGCTTTCATAACTTCAAAGTTATGTTTTTATTTATGTTTTAAGCATTTAACTGCTAGATGTTTAAATCTAAAGAATTCGCCCGGATTGCGAAGGCTGCGGGTTCGAGTCCCGTCTGCTGCCTGGTCCGCGTGGAATTTTTTCTAATTATATTTTCTTTAGATTTAAACATCAAGCAGTTACATGCTTTAAAATAATAATAAAAAAAAAATATATAATTCATTTAATATGTTTGACGTAACTGTTTGACGACCTCCGTAGCCGAGTCGTTTGTACGCCGGGTTTCAATGTGTCGCCTACTCGAGAGGTCCCGGGCTCGAATCCCGGTGAATCTGATGAATGAAACGAGCATTTGTACGGTCTAGTACCCATTGGACCCTCAAGATTCGACCCAAAAGCAATAAGTGCCCATTGGACCTCTTTTTTGGTGTCCATTGGACCTTCTTAAAAAGTTTTATATTCAATGTGCCCATTGGACCTCTTTTTTGGTGCCTAATGGACCTTCTGTACTCCAATCATGGATGTTTAATATGTATTATGTATTCTATCCGCTACCCTAGCATCCCATAACACAAGCCTACAGTGCTTACTTTGGGATAAAAGTAATTGGTGTGATAAAAAAACAAATTCTCGACCACAGGCGAGGTGAAGGATGGAGCTCTCGTCCTCATCAAAGACCGAACGGCACCACCTCTGATGTGACGACTGGGGGAGTCACCAAGACCTATCAAGGGTCAGACGGCATCACACGAATGGCAGAGTTGAAGGTCAAGAGCGGCACTATACGGCGCTCCTTCAACTGCATCTGCCCTTTACCACTCGATTGAAGTCCACTGCGTCCTTCAACCCCGAGATTCGGGGCCATGTTGAAGTACGCTTCCACCACCACAGCGCGCGGCTGTGGGGCGGCGCCATGGCACGACCTTGGGCTGCGAGAAGCGGGTACTACTTGCCGTATACCACCACCGTGTGAATAGCGATATTATTAATTACTAGTGGCCCGCCCTCGCTTCGCTTCGGTATAGAGCTGTAGTGCAAACTATAGTTTTTGTTCTCGGGCTTGTGCTATAAACAATGACTTTATTTATATAATTACACGTGTTATTGTGAGTCAACCATAAAAGATAGACATATGCTGTTGCGGGATATTTTTAGACAATTTTATGTAGAATATTTCCGTCATACATGGTTTCTATTTAACTTTAACCATTAAGGCTGCACACGCGACGGAAGCTTAAAAAATGGAGTAACTTCTCCCGTTTTCCCAACATTTCCCTTCAGTACTCTGCTCCTATTGATTGTAGCGTGATGAAAAGTATACTATAACCTGCCCAGGAGTATGAAGAATAATTGTACCAAGTTTCGGTAAAATCCGTCGAGTAGTTTTTGTTTCTATAAGGAACATACATACAGACAGACAGACAAAAATTTTACTGATTGCATTTTTCGCATCAGTATCGATCACTAACCACCCCCTGATAGTTATTTTGAAAATATATTTCATGTACAGAATTGCCCTCTCTACAAATTTATTATAAGTATAGACTATTGTACAATTTTATCTTTATCCATCACAGTTCATTGTACATTTATCGAAGGAACTGTGGCGGCGACATCTACATGCCCCACATATAATGAACATAGAGGAAATAGTCACTCGACTCCTTAAGAGATGGCGCTACCGGCGCTGCGTTCACAACGTATGGAAGCCTACATCGCGCAAGAGAAATTCGGAGCCAAACACTCCATATATACGATGCCCGACCAACATCAGTAGGGCCGTGGCCCCCGAGCTACCATCACCCAGCTCGGAGGAAGATCTTTCCCTTTGGCCTTCCTACAGAACCAACATATTGTGTGTTACGTGACTCTACGCCATATATCTTCGGTGTCTTCATAGTCCTGGAATATTTCAAGCTGGTCCGACCAAATCCGCACCGCTTTCCACACTTCTACACACAGTACACTACATTTGGCAACCACAGAAACAGCTGACATTGTACGCTAAAGATACAACGCCAACAACAACTATTCTATACAGATGACCACGATCCTCAGGAATGTGGGAACCGACTCAAGGAGGGACGCCTTTTGTCTGTATTAATGAAACTGCAAACGTTATTTGAGTACCAGGGTGGATTGATAAGTTTCCGGCCTGACCAAGAGATGGCGCCACTAGGCCTACCTTGAGGTGGCGTTCTATAGTACCATCCTTAGATAGCTAGTAGCTATAGTTTCAGTCCGATCGCCATGTAAGTTTAGGTTTGAGAGCACGCTGAACAAGACGCCTCTGTGTTTTTCGTAAAAATGGAAAAGCTGGAAATTCGTGCTGTCATCAAATATTCACAAAACAGTGCATAAACTATTTCCATATTATTGTCTGTTTATTGCTGAACCTATACATGAAATAGGTATTCGACAATGATAGTTTCACCCTTTCACTGTTAGCGTAATGCCAAAATGTGCACTATCGCTTTTGGTTTTAATGCCCATATTCGCATGTCCATCAGTGTTAACATCATTGTTGACCCGAGCAAAGGTCGGGCGATCAATATCTCCCACATCATTGAGATCATGCTCTGGGCGGGTCGTTTAGCAGTTTCATATAGAATTAATGTAATGTAAAACGTGATTTTGAATCTACAGATGCGTAGGAGGCTTACCTATTATTCTAGCGGGAAATCTGCTATATCCTACTATAGCGGATTTTCAGCTCGAATTTGTGTGACCGTCTCGTGGAGAACCCTTTACCTTACAGAAGACTATTGTAAAATAACACTGCCTTTTGGTGGTGTTTCTGATGGTGAGTTCCAGGAGGATCCAGGGCTACACGACCATGATGAAAAAAGTGTTTTAGAATTATTATTAACTATTGCGCATGAATCTCTTATCTATTAGACAAGTCCGTCCGTCTGTGGTGCTGTTTCAGCGGCCAAACCGTAAGAGATAGATAAAGAGAATGTTTAAGTTATAAGTTAAGAATAGTCTGATAAGACTACAAACCGGATTTGAGTAACGTAGCACTTCCGGTTTTCGAGAAATCAGGTTTTGGTGAACATTTGGTTCACTGGTTTGCTAGTTTCATATAATCCTCTTATAACTTAGAGTACAATAAAAGCAACGTGTTTTATACTGTACTTCATATTTACATGGCCTTACATGGCCTGGAGAACTAACTTACTTACTTACTTAAGAACTGGAGAACAAAACGGTTTGATTACCCATGTGGTCCAAGTATTTTTTTTACAGTTCGGTGGTTTCGGGCCCATTGAATTTGAATCTCAAATAATTTCCAATCAAAACCGCCTTAAACAGTGTTAAAATTACTAAATTCGTAAATTACAAACCATGCCAAGAGCTCACTGGAGGTATGTTATTCAGTTTTATACAGCTTCTGTAAAATTTAATTTTATGTAATTTCGATGGCGATTGAATGGGTGACCAAAAATCTTCTGTCTTGAGCTCCTCCGTGCTTCGGAAGACACGTTAAGCCGTTGGTCCCAGCTGCATCTGCAGTCGTTAGCACCCGCCAATCCGCACTGGGCCCGCGTGGTGGGTCACGGCCCAATCTCCCTATTCCATCCATAGGGAAGGCCTGTGCCCCAGCAGTGGGGACATTAATAGACTGATGATGATGATGATGATGATACCGTTTTGATCGCCAGCTCCTCATATTTTATTTGGGACTTAGCATAAACCTTGAACCACTTACTTTGAAATGAAGCGATCATGGTAGTCCTTAATAATCATTTAAATTCAAAAAATCCTGTGAACATGTTTTTATGTCCAATTTAACGTCCAAATTAACGAATATTTCCTTACCTAACTCACCAAGCAGCCATTCAATGAATGGTCCCTAATGAAAAATTCGCACAATATAAGTATGGGTAAATCATCGCCATTTGGGTAAACACAACTTTTTGAACATAATACTCAATCGTATCGTGCTGGTGCTTTGATGTTCGGCCATTTCTGGGATTAAAGGCCCGGGGCTAGTATAATACAGGAGCAGATGATTGTGGCATTAATAAAAGCACTGTTGCCGCCGTGTAACGAGCCCGTTTCAAACGGCCAATTATTGGGGAACGATGGGCTGTAATGCTTTACAATTGCGGTGATGTGTTGCTAACATTTGTCAAATATTTTGATGTTGTATCGATCAGTCGTGAACACTTATTGATACGTACGTATGTACAATCGCGGAAAGACCCGCTCTGTCACCCATAATACCATAATCGTAGTAAAAATTCATTCATAGACATGTAATTATCGCTTGGCATGTATTTATACACAATAGTACATTACGATACGCGTGACCTAAGTTGCCTATTACTGCACAGCGTGAAGTTAGCGCCGGAGCGGAGAGAGGGTGCTAAACGCCGTGCAGTAATAGACAATTAAGGCCACAAGTATCGTATACTATTTTATAGCAAGTGTGACATAAACCCGCCCCGGACGCGGGCAAGAGGGGGGGTTTGATGAGGGATGCGATTAGTGTTTTGAAAGTAAAAATCATGTATTGCAATCACAAAGAATTGCAATATAGACTGCAAGTCAAACTCTGAAAAGAAAGAATTCCGGTTCAGATTACCATTTTGAAAGTATATTTCAAAAGGAAAAAATCAAATATCATTACAACAAAATAGAATTTCAATGTATCCATGAACGTTTATTCCTTGATTGGCATAACAATATATTAAACAACGGGAATGAGCTTTATTTCTTGTACTCGTATAATTCAAACAAGAATTCCGAACCTATCGCTAATTTGTCATTTGTTTGCTGTGAGTTTTTAAGCTCCAAATGACATTTAAATGTGTTTCCTTTTATTTTTTCTACATGAGTGAAGTTGGTCAATTCATTTACACACCGTGCAGAAATAGGCAACTTAGGTCACGGAAAAGCGTGCGTAAAGTGCGGGTTTAGGTCACACTGTGCTATAAACGCTATTAACGATGTTATTAACGTATCTCATTTTAGTTTGCTTTCAATAAACACTACAGCGCCATTTGCTGTAATTCAAAACATATAATTCAGTTCATTAGAATTACTTATTTCACCTAGTTCTGCTATTAGTTCTAATACAATGCAATATGCAATTTTAGATTCTGAGGTTATACTGTGAATCGATGTAATTTTGTTACTGTGAATGCAAAAAAGTTGTCAAATGCTAAATGCCTTATCATACTGACGGATTGTCAGCCACAGTTTTTAAGGCGAAGCCCACGCGTAGCGAAAATGATGTGATCACGCAACGTTTTCGCCGCGATTTGCGCCGTGGACGCCATTATGTACAGTCCCACACGTACGCCTTTGCAATCCTTTCTTCTATTCTTTTGCAAGACAGCACATAGTAGCCGCCCTCTTTCAGTCGATTGGGTTTTATAACGTATAATGGTCAACTCGGATCTTAAAATCTTCTCAACAAAGGACACCCGGCATTTTGTGCCAAAGTTGTATACTTTTTTAATTTTTTTATCTGTGTTTCATAATTGGGTAACGTAGTCTGGCAATATTTGTCATCAGCAGCTAGCTGTCAATGTCAAATACGTAGGTTTGTCAATATAACCTCTATATGTAGCCGGGTCGTCAAGAGAAATAACGGATAAAAAGGCAATCACAGCAGAGAACATTCACAATCACAGTACGCGGGAGCGGATACGAAATGCGAATGATTTTTTTGTATGTATTTTAGGATTGTCAAATTGACATTTGGTTTTTTATTTAGAAAAAGCAAAGGAATCATGGTTTTTACAGTCACTTGAGTAATATTTTGAAGTAAAATTCTGTCCCTTGAAGATTTAGGGTTTCCATATCAAAAAATATTAATCATTATATAACTTCTTTCACGATTCACTAAAAATAAGGCAAAAGTAGTTTTATGTAGCAAATAATTTTGGCTTTATTTTGAGACCAAATTCAACTGTATACAAGTTTAGCATTTTTTCTATGAAAAGTGCCGGGTCTCCTTTGAATAATCCATAAAGCAAAATGTTTATCTGTTGTTCCTTGTACGTAGATTTGATATAGTACAGTCGGTTCATTATGTGCTCAAGAGATGAAGTTCAGACAACTTGAAGGAGAGAACTTAAACCCTCTTCCGACGATAAATTAACGACACAAAATAATTAAGAGGCAGTGAGTTGACTTTCAACCGGAACTTGTTATAGATTCAATCAATCTAGAAATATTAATCGTTACGGAATAATTAGAAAAAGTTGATATTCAATAATGTTATGATATCAAAGTATAAAAATTAAAAAAAAAAACTGTTTTTAATGCAAAGAAAATATAACTAGAAAAAAAAGTCAGTGCATTCGCCCAGATTGCGAAGGGTGCGGGTTCGAGTCCCGTCTGCTGCCTGGTCCGCGTGGATTTTTTTCTAATTATATTTTCTTTAGATTTAAACAAGCAGTTACATGCTTAAAAAATTAAAAATTATAACTGTTTTAATGCGTTACCCTTAAATCCTTTATCTAACACGTAAAGCATTATTTTTGAATTCTGGAGACTAAGTAAGTTCATGATAATTTATAATGACGTAGACATATCTCTATGCGATTGTCTACACTTTAATATTGCTTACTTTAATATTTCCTTTCTCTTTTAATTTAAGTTTAATGCTTAAAATAATAAAGTGGTTTCACACAGAAACTTCAAAATATTAGTATCTTGCCTTGCTTTTTAAACGATTGGCAAATTAAAATTATTTTATTAAGATAAAAGGAAAGTGTTCTCTGCTAACTTTTCTCGTTTACAACTCACAATCCCTTTAGTAATAAATGTCGTGTAGTACAGTTTTGTTGTCAGTTGTTAAAACTTACCTAACTGCCTCCGTCGACTCGAAAGGGCGAATGCTTTATCCTTGTATTGCAAGAATCATTTTCAATAAATTTCTACTGCGTTAAATGAAAATATAATAATAGATGTTTAGGGTAGTTGGTGGTTGTTTTGTACTTGTAAATTAAATAATCATACACCCATTTCAAAATCAACTTAGTTCATTAATAATAAAATAAACAGACAGTTGTTTCAAAATCAACTAATGGTAGCCATACACACTACGAGAAATCGTTACGATCACACTGTACAGTTCGAACGGAACAGTTTATCGTCCGTAGCATACGTAAAGGAAACTGTGCAGTTTTATAACATACACGCTACGATTTATCGGTACCGTTCGAACTGTACAGTCTGATCGTAACGATTTCTCGTAGTGTGTATGGCTACCATTAGTTATATTAGCACAGGACTACATGCTTAGTATAACAGCCATTACAAAATAATTAATGAAATCTATCGGATAGGATAAAGATATCCGATTAGTGAGTGTTACCAGATAAAATTTTGCCGTGTTTGTCGTTGTTCATTACCTGTTCGAATTAAGAGCGCCCGTTTAGGGCAGTAATCTCCACCTTATAGATGAACTCATTGAAATTACATTTTTTTTTTCTGTATAGTGTTTCCGTGTTTTTGAATACAGGCCTTCAATCTGCGCGGCCAGTCGTCTATCGCAGCACGAACGTGGTCCATGTCAATACCGGCGGCTGCCTTAATCAAGGATGTCTTCAGTGACTCCAAATTGGGATGAGGCTTTGAGCACGCCTTTTCCTTCAAGTCTTGCCATATCTTGTAATCTAACGGATTCAAATCTGGACTGGAGGAGGGTCAGTCTTCGTGCCGGATGAAGTCGATTTCCCAGTCGATTTTCAGTCTTGTGTGCTCTTCGCTCTATGAGCTGGCGCCGAATCTTGTTGGAATACCCAGTGCCTGTTATTGAACATGGTATGAGAAACAGGATCCACAAAGATTGCCAGTACTGTATTTTGATACACAACTGCATTCGTTTTTAAATGTACCTCTGCTAAGCCCCAATAAGAAACTCCCAACCATACCATGAGCGAGGATGGAAAATGACCTCGTTGGACACGCGGAATACGGTTGCTCGCTTCTTCACTACTGTGTGCGTACACCTTATCATTTTGTTTGTTGTAGCTCTCTTCTACGGTAAAATTTTTTTCATCCGTAAAAAGAATTTCCCGATATTTTTTTCCTGCGTAACACTTCAACAAAGCGCGGTATCTCTTCAGTCTCAGGTCCATTAGAAGAGCATTCAAACGATATTCTGTTTTTCTTTGTTATGCTCGAAGCCCTAAGTCTTCATTTAATACCCCTTTCACCGTGGTTCTGCTTAACCCCATCTGAAGGGCCAACAGTTTCTGCTTACGTTTAGGATTTCTTTGAATTCGCGCCTTCACAGCTTTTATCACTGCTGGAGTCCTAACAGACCGAGAGCGACCACTTCTTGACCTGTCATCTATACTAGAATCTTCATTGTATCGTTTGATGGTACGACAAACGAATATTTTGGTTATATTCAAATTTTTCAGTATGTCAAAAATTTTAATTGGCGCGTAACCGCAGCGTAGCAACGCAATAACTGCAACACGGCCTTCTTTAAGCGTACACTCTGTCGTATGTAAAAGAAAAAAAAAAATGATTTGTTTCAGTTTACGGTTTAGAATTACTACATGTTCTAACATACGAGCAGGTGTTGTTTCAGCTAATACCCAGCTGTAGAAGGTACCGGGGTAGACTCTAGGTTGCAGCAAATAACTTTTGAAGTACAAAGGCCGTAGCTTGGGAGAACAAATCAAAGATGGCGATTTTTTGGTACATGCAATTTATATTAAAAATAAACTCGCGGCGCGAAACAATGGTCCTTATAAGATAATACCAATGATGCTATATAAGTAATTAATCTATCAACCAAAAAGTCGTTAAAGTCCAGATGGGACACGTGGCGACGAGCCAACACACGCGCACTCGCGGGTAAAAAAAAGGAAAATACGTGAGCTCACGGTTTGACACGCATCACTGATGGTACCAAGTTCCCTCGTTGAACGAAGCGACGATGGCGGTGGTGCCTCAGGACGCCAACCCTTGACGTCACAGCATGCTGCACGCTGGTGATAGGGGTCTACGGGCTGACGCCGTAGGCCTCAGCAGGAAGCACGCAGGTGGATGGAGCTCACAGGCATTTGAGCACACCGGTGAAGACACGAAGAATCGGAGGGCGTGGGTGACCACGTGTCACACCACGCGCACGGCGACCGCGAGATTATATTGCAACTGAATATTTACATATTACGGGCAGAAGGCCACGACAAAAAAACACTATGAAACTAAGGACCATGGCAGAGTGCCATTTTCATCCCCCTAGTTCGGTAATCCCCCGACCAAACATGGTGCCACGTGAACCTTCTATTCGACGAATTGCTTTGGTGAGGACCGACACAGCCTCCTAGTCGGAATGTCTCTGGGCGACTGTCAGGACGCTTTAAGTAGGTAAAGGATAAAGGAAACATCGATTTATCGATGGATACTTTAAATCCGAAATAGAACTTCTAGAAATGTACTGTTATAAATATTAATTTATTTACCAAAAAGAGTACTTTCTTTGTTAAACAAAAACATCCATAATTGATAATTTTATGTTTAATAATCAATGAGCAATCACGGTGCGATTGCTAGTCGAATGCCAATTGCATCGATAAACGTTTTCCTTGCGCGCAGGCAAATACGTCACTTGACGTTTGGTATTGTTTTTGTTATTGTAAATGTGATTTTATATTTATTAAAAACAAGCCGTGAAATGGAATGAGAATAATTTTCTGAATGCAATGATACCATTAAATCGTAATTTGGTTCGGTATTTATAAAGATATTACCTTAAACACTTTTTAAAATGAAATATTGTATAAGATCGTGTTTTTAGACACAGCAATGATTCCAGGAATGAATTAGTGCACCAAACATAATCAAGGATGTATGTTCGATCGTAATTAATGGTTGTTAAATTGTGCTACCTATTATTTCATAAGTTATTTACCTAGTGTTGACATATTATTTGCGTGATCGTCGGTCTGTGATGTCACGTCGCCAAAGAAAAGTCGTGTACCACGACAACTCCATATTTAAAACAGAGTAAAATTCTAAAAAGTGTATATTTTTATTTTCATGAACAATTCGAAATTCGAATTCAAAAAACTTTTTTGTGGCCAGCATTCTAAAAGAAAAGTTTTTACTGTGTGACAATACTTATGACCTTCTATCCGTTACCCTAGTATCCCATAACACAAGCCTGACAGTGCTTACTTTGGGGCTAGGCTAATTGGTGTGAGTGTTGGAAATATTTATTTATTTTTATTTACTTATATTTAATATAATATTCTTGTCATGCTTCAGATAACGTTATGTCAATACCGCTGTGAGATTTTGTTTTTATTTTTGATAATCATTATATAATTACTTAGAAATAGTGAAATTCCACTATATTCTACTATCTGCTTATAAGCCACAACCATTTGACCGAGTGAGATTCTTCCAAGTTCTGTGTACTTAATTTTTATGTACTTAAAATTTTCATTTCATTCTCGCAATGAAAGTATTTTATAATCTCTACTCTTTCTCTATACAACAAATGAACTTTGTAAAACACATATTCAGCGGTGACAGTCTCTAATGACAATAACTTAGCGGAATGTAGCGCTTGTTTCAGACCGAGCTACAACTATACTCGAATGGACTATTCAGAACAAGACATCGTTACATTTATTGCTAGCAGTTAGCACTCCAATTGTCGACCCCGACTCACCCCTTTCCCGAATGGAAGGTGGACACATTACCAGCAGTGCGACTTCTCCTGGGACTAATAAAATCGCTACATGGAGAAAGGTTTTATTCAAATCCTGCAAAATTGCTCCTCATCAGCTGATTTTAAGTGAAAGACTGGTATGACATGCTGCACCAGCCTTATATCTTGCCAGCCTGGACTATTCATATACTTTAAGAGCAACACAGAAAACCTTACTGTTTGTTTTAATTTATTTTTAGTATTCTGGAACATGGAATTCTTGATACAGCCGCTCCGGAATATATTATATGTTGTATCCTATCTTCCTTAAAACTTAAAACAAGTTTCTCGGGCTGCGTCGCCAGAATCATAATTTTTATTTAATTTGTCGAGCTACCTTCGAAAGACTTTTAATGATTTCGAACAATTAAACAATTAAATGAGGTTTTTTTTTCTTTAATTCTTTTTTAATTTTGAGTTTATCGGGGGGCACGGCAGTGCCCCCGCCAAGTCAAGCGCGAATCAAACACTGCCGTACCATCCTTTACTGGAACCATTTCGCTGCATTTTGAGGCTTCTATTTGAGAACCTCTGAATAAGAAGACCAGAACTCAGAAATTTTCGTCATCCAGTAAGCTTAATAACATACTTAAAATCCATAATTTCAAGTCTGTAGGTCATTTAGTTCCGAAGTTAAGCGAAAGCAAAGTCTCGCATTTATGACACTCACTCACTCATGATCATCAGAACAGAACTAGTACTTCCCATAAACTTAGAGAGCTGAAATTTGGTACAGAGTTAGGATTTAATGGCCACATAAAGGAAAAACTATAAAAACTAGGATAATCGAAAATCTGGAGTACCTGGTGACCCTGATTAGAAAACACAAGAGCCCAACCAAACTATTAGAAGAGATCGACATACCTTTACAAAAAATATTTTACTTGGTGGGCCGCTTCATTTGATGTCAAATCGAAGGTCTGAAGTATCTGATGAAGAACCCTCAGCTAGTCTCAGTTGTATTAGAGATATGGTAATGCCCCCTTCTACTATTGGTACACAAAAAAATCGACTGTCATTGCACAAATTCAGCGTAGTGGGACACATCTTTTAATTTAATCTAGCCTATAGCGTCCCACTGCTGGGCGAATGCCTCTCCTTCTACTTTTAATACGTATATAAATAAAATTAAGGGAAAACTTTGGATAACACTAGACTGGCTTTTATACTTATGAGTTTACAAGAAAAAATAGTCGAACAATTAACTTTATTCTACTCGAACATTACACAAATTAAATAAACAAATTACACTAAAATATTAATTTCGCTCAAAATTTGGTCAAAATATAATGCACTGGACTAAGAGTGGCGGTGATACCAAGGTCTAAGTCTAAAAAATGCCCTCATGGACATTGGCACCTCCATATTCTTTTGTGGCCAAGCCTACGTGGCGCTTTCACGAGTAATCAATCTTCATGGGGTGCACCTCATAAATGTTGACTTCAAGAGTATAAAAGCTCAAGCTTCAGCGATCACCGAATACAACCGGCTTAGGCGTAAAACCCACGCCGATCATTCAGAAATTAAACCATCTAAAAGAATAAATAAAGAACGCGAATGGGCAATACGAAAAACTGTTGCTACTGTTCAACAATCAGAATCGGAAAAAAAGAAAAGAAAGATTTGTAATAATAGAAAGACTACTCCTAAAAAGAAAAAAAATGTGTCAAATAAGAAAATGTAACAAATTAAATCCATATTGTTATTTAATAAATAAATAAAATTTATTACATTTTCTTATTTGACTTGACTCACGTTTCTACAAAAAGAAGTGAAATCCCACCAAAAACATTCTGTAAAAAACTAGCCAAGTCTCGATGGAGCTGTTTGTTTATCTCTAAAAAGTAATGAAATCTAGACAAAGTCGTACCAAGTCTAAGGTTCCTTACTGCGATTTCTTTATTATTATAGTTAATGTTGTGTGACTTGGCCGTTGAAGGGTACACAAGGGTACAAAACCAGGTGCTACATGAATCCTTCACAAAGGCTGTTGTGTTACCTCTCAGCGGTGAAAGTAACTTTACTACGTGTTTAGCTAAATGGTATGTTTTTGAATCAATGTAGCTTACAATTGGACGTAGCGCAGCATCCGGTTTGTGTATTTTCGGTAACCCATACAGTTTTGGTAGTTTGGCCGTACACATAGGAATAAAAACGTTGATGTGGAGATCGAATGTTTCGGAAAGTGATTTAATGAGTTCACTTGTCTTTTTGAGGATCTTGGTGGTCAGATCACTCTTCACAAGTTAAATGATTTCTCGCTCTCGCTGTCGCTCCATACTTCACCCAGTCCGCAACCTATAGGGATGCTGCCCCTTCTAATCGTTTCAGATTAACCTCTTTATTACTTTTAATGTCACACACAATAGGACGGAGGGCTTAAGAATCACTTTTATTACAAGTTAACTTCAAAATAATCATTTCATCTGTACATTTAGTTCCTATGGATGTTTATCACTTTATTGCGATAGCTATAGAATAAGACAACACATCAAATTGTTGAGCGTTATGTTGTTAATATTTCAAAGTACGGACTTTTTAATTATGTAATTGTTACACTTAACACAAAAATTCTACATTAAAAATTATATTTTATAATCAAAAATTAAATAACAAAAACACTCGTCATAGCGATCTAAAAACTTCACAGCGAACTTTATATTTCTTCACAATTTTACATTATACGAGTAATACTGGTACTCTAAACTTAAAACTAAATTTAACATCAGTCACTCCTTTTCATTCTGTATAGAAAATGACAAGGATACATTGCTGTCAAATTTCAGTTTAGGTTTGGAGTGCGGCGGCGACATCTATACGCCCCACATATATACAACGGATGGAGGAAATCATTACTCACCATCCTCAAGAGATGGCGTTACCTGCACTGCGATCAATATTAGTATGGAAGCCTACATCGCGCAAATGAAATTCGGAGGCTAACTCTTCATATATACGATGCCCGACCAACATCAGTCGGGCCGCGGCCCCCGAGCTATCATCATCTAGCTCGGAGGAAGATCTTCCCCTTTGGTCTTCCTACAAGAGAATCATGCCAGAATCGACACCACTGTCTGTGTATATTAGTGTTCTCATAACAACTTGAAGTTTTGTCACAATTTTTGTTTTAATTACTTAAGTACGACTGATTTTTGAAATAAATGTAGAAAACTAATAATATTTATATTCATTATCAGTACAACTGGTTCGTTTGTTTAAAAAACAAATAACAATTATTCATATATGTATTCATAGATTATTTTCAGACTCAAATGGATAGTTTTTTGTCATTGTTCAACCTTAAACAATGTTTATTTTGGTTTCGGGTATATGTTCTAAATTGCGCTGTAGAAATTGTTTTATGTATATACTTATGATAGATGAATGAGGTTCAAAATTGCGAATAAATTGGGCCACAGCGGTCTGTGGAAACGGTGCCATTTTTTTTTTATTTAAGAAACCCTCTGTCAATCAACCCCCAGCAACCAACCCTCAATTACAGGGTTGTACAGTCATCTTTTATATCATCGAAGTTCGATCAAACATAGGTCTTTTATTCAGTAACATTGTTGAATTCCAAAAAATCGGAACAATTCCGATAACGAAACCGTTCAACAGTTCGGCGAATGAAACTGATAGGACGCGCGCTTTAAAAATCATTTACGAACAAAACTTTTGTATGGAAACAATATGCAATTTACATATCCGTTTAAATTGTTAACCGAATTGTATTTTCATACTTACAGAAGTATTCTGTGAAAGCTTAACGATTCTCAGTAATGTTTTTATTTATTTTTAAGCATTTAACTGCTAGATGTTTAAATCTAAAGACAATACAAACATAACTATAATTGCTGTTTCTTCTTTCAAACGTTTAATATTTGAAAAAGTATTCATTTGACATTGTGGGTTACCTACAATGCGAAGAGATGGCGCTACCTTGCAGCTTAAGGCTTAACGCGGCCATCAGGGCCGTGGTAGCATAATTGGTCGGTGCATTCGCCCGGATTGCGAAGGGTGCGGGTTCGAGTGCCGTCCGCTGCCTGGTCCGCGTGGATTTTATTCTAGATAACTTTTCTTTAGATTTAAAGATTCTCAGTAAGTTTCAATACACTAAGCATAATATTAGTTCAACGTTTTTTACTTTAAACTTAAAGTGGTTAAACTAACTTAAACTCACTACAATCATCATCATCATGTGTAATCATGTAAACTCAAAATGATAGGAAATTTAAATAAAACCGGCCAAATTCGTGTCTTGCCACACGCAGTGTAGGGTTTCGTAGTAGCCTGCAGTTACCACACTATATTTGAGCGGGAATCTTTAGTTTCTTTATCGGAAAATAGAAAAACCAAATAATATCAATGTATGTATCTCAACTAAATATTTTTGTTTTTTTTTAATTACGCTAATTTTTTTTTGGTTTCTCCCAAGTGGGGGAGCGCTTGTGAAATCCTCATAGATACCATACAGCCGGCTGCTAGGTTATGCCAGACTCTTACTGACTAAAAGCTTCATGTGAAGCAATAATCCCCTAAAAAATGGTTGATGCGGTATAACCGCCGAACTTTTCAAGTGCTTATATCTAATATATAAAATTCTCGTGCCGCGGTGTTTGTGGTTAAACTCCTCCGAAACGGCTCGACCGATTTTCGTGAAATTTTATATGCATATTTAGTAGGTCTGAAAAACGAACAACATCTATTTTTCATCCCCCTAAATGTTAAGGGTAATCTACCCCTATTTTTTTTTTCAATTTTAGATATTTCTTTTATGATACATCGTACAAAAATAAATATAACCCAAAATTTTCGTCCTTCTACCACCAACCCCTATTTTATTATGGCGGTACGAAGTTCGCTGGGACATCTAGTACTTTTCATAAAAACGTAACTTTAGCGCACCTCAGAAGCCGTTGCCGTTGCTACTCACCGTAGAAAAGACTACTACTATCGTGAATGAATACTCTTTTAAATACGATAGTCTCTCTATATATTACAAAATTGTGGCAATGTGCAAATCCCCACCACACACTGCTCTAGATAGCTGCATGTTCCGACATAGCTTTGAACGGTGGGCCTGCCTCATCTCTCCGGATTAACTATACTGAGATGATAATACCTCGAAAATAAGAATAAATAAATAGATACCACAGTGAGGTATGGATCAGGAAAAAATAACAGGCTTTATTGTTAACATATTACTTAATATACAGGTTGTAAAAAAACCTATGACAAAGACTTAAGCTACGCATTCTGTACACCCATACAAGTCATATTATAAAATATTATAGGTGGGAAAAATTTGTATTTTTAAGTTAAATATTTTTTGTTTTTCCAACACGCTATACATTATAGCGCGGCGCTTTACTCTGGCGCTACACAAAGAATGTACCTGTGTGTATGTATGAGTGTGCGTGTGTGTAAGTGCGTCGATAAAAAACTTAATCTAAGGCAGTATACAAGCAGACAGATAAAGCAAATATTTATAATTATTTATTGGAATTAAATGAAATAAGTTTAAATATCCTTATGATGCCTCTAAGTTAATGACGATGATGATTTTAATTCAAATTCAGGAAATTGGAATAGATCAAGAAAAGTGCAAATTCATAATACAATGGCAATAAATAAAGCATTTATGGGAACCGTTAAATATAAATAGACACACATGCAAAAACACACACACACAAACGCATACGCTCACACACACACACACACACAATTACTTTTTTATTTTATTTTTTATTATTGTGTTTTTAGTTGTTTCTTAGGCACTTCTCATAGTAATTAATAAATTAATCACATAAATAGTACATAGGTGGCTTGCTCTGTTCATGTAGTTTTGGGAGTGGAGGCCTGATGTCTTGTAGAACAGGTTTATTTTATTGCAAGCACCAGTCTTCACATGAAGTAATGAAATATTGTAATTAAGCACAAATATAAATGTTTCTTTTTCTACTTATGTGAAGAAATAAATAAAGAATTTATTATTATTATTTTAAATAACATTTGAAAATATTAATGTATAAATCTTGAAAAATATATTTTGGCTTTGACCTTTAATATCTCCATAACCATAAATTTCCTAGGTATGGTCTAGAAGAAAAAAATTATCGTCATGATGTGGAAAATACATACAACTTCGTTGACTTTGATTTATGTTTATTTTAATTTTGACTTTTTAGTTGTGATTCCCCTTATGACTATTTCTATATAATGAATGTTTTTGTAATGCATTGCATTGACTTGTTCGTGTGTTGGACTAGCTCTGTAAACCAGCATGTGAAACTGAATAAATAAATAAATTATCAGCTCTATAAGATTCTGTGTGTCCTACCCTGCCATGGACAGGCTTGGCAGCTCGTAAAGATAGGCCGTTTGTTTATATTACCCGCCTGGACTAAACTCCAATCTACTTCAAAATGAGAGCTCAACTATCTGAATGACACACTAAGCTCCCTGTCTAACTTAAGTCTGTATACCCAATATAAATTGGACTTCAGAGCAATTCTCTTTACTTCCAAAAATAGGAAATTCTTTCTTTACCAAGCATTTATATATTTGAGATTTGTAAATTCGTAAAAAAAATACTCAAAGATTTTTACTAGAACAGAAAACGTTCCTTCAAAAAAGGTAAATTTAAAAAATCAAAAAGCCCGACTGCTTAATTATTCTTCAAATAAAAACTGAAAAGAAAAAAACAAGTCCAGTAGTCTATAATTCTGTTAATAAGGAACAAAGCTACTTTAACAGTCGGGACCCATTAGATATTCAAGAATACATAATATTTTTCAACAGTGGGTCCCGACTGTTAAAGTAGCTTTGTTCCTTATTAACAGAATTATAGACTACTGGACTTGTTTTTTTCTTTTCAGTTTTTATTTGAAGAATAATTAAGCAGTCGGGTTTTTTGATTTTTTAAATTTACCTTTTTTATTTCACACTTTTTAGTTAGTATTTTAAGACGGTATATACCGTAGTCTTGTTACTTCAGTAAGGGAATTAATATCGCGAGAATTATTAAGTACCTTGCGTCGGTCTAAAAGATTGATTTATTAAGACATAAAGACTTTACCAGCGGGGTCAAGGCTACAGATGGGCCTCAATTTTCGCAAAAATGTGTGAAGTTAAATCAAGTCGTTACATAAATATCTCTAATGTATATAAATTTTATAGTAAAGTAGCACTTACTCAAAAAGTCATCTTTTGTTTATGTTTTTTTTTTTAATAGTTTAGCAGTAAATAGTAATAAAATTCATTTACTTTTATTCGTCGACTATTTAAAATTGGCAGTGGCTGCATGTCATGTCATGTCAATGCCGGACGTCTAAGATTGTGATATACACAAATGCAGTGTCAGTCCCTAGTCTCATAATTTGATATACCTACATAATTCACAGAAACCCAATATGTAGATGCCAGAAGTTAACTTCAAATGTTTTTAATCACCCTATATACAATACCAATCAATGACGTTTATGTCGCAGGTTGAAGAAAGCAGTAATTCACGTTTGTTGTTTTGGACAATGGTGGCAACTGCCTTAGATCACAAAATTAAATAATTATGCGATCACCAAAGCAAAGTTTATAATATTGGATTAAACTAAAGGCGCATAATAAAATTTTCATAACGTTAGGTAGAGCACCATAGCAATCTCATTTATTATCAATTTATAGTTCTCTTTGTAGTTTTCTTTTAAAGCATTCACATATAACAGGTCAAAGACTTTGTGATCGACCCTTTTTTATTGGTAGTGTAAAGCTCGAATGAAGAGTACTCCCATTAGGGCAATCATGGCAATTATTTTCCATTTTTTTTTTGTTTAAAAAAATACCGAATAACATATCACTGTTAAGCAAAAATGCTAAGTAACTTTTACAAATATAATCACATAAACCTATTACTTATTTTATTTTTAAATCTTTTTCATCAATTAAATACTTATCTTATCCTAACTATCTATACTAATATTATAAAGAGGCAAGATTTGTATGTTTGTAACAAATAATCTGTCAAACTATTGAACCGGTTTCAAATATTAATTCATCATAAGGTAGCTACATTATTTATTATTACATTTTTCTTTATTTAAATACATTTTGTCCGAGTGACATAGGCTATATTTTATCCCGATAAATAAATTTCGCCCGTACAATGCCCGGGTGGATCACTAGTAAGTATAATATAATATTATAGATGTGAAAGTGAGTTTGTTTGTTGCGCTTCCGTGCCCTAATAGCTAAATCCTATAAAAATCTACATTATTTAATTTGAATTTTGCAGAATTATTACAAAAACAATATTATCGCGAGCTGATTAATAAATACAGGGATTCTAATAAGTATGTACTTACTAGCGAAAAATGGGTTATTTGTCATTATATTAATAAACCTTTTTTGTAACATTAAGTAATATCGTTAAGAAATGAAAAACAGTAAAATTCTGAGTTTTTCATTAAAATTCAATAATCATAAATACCTATTATGATAATATATTTTTATCATTTAATAAGAAGGAACTGTATCACAGTTTTATTGTTAGTGCTTCGTATAGGATCAGATACTGCGAATAGCCCATTTTTTTTCTTTTACATAGTACACCGCGCTATCACTTTGTCATCGTTGTAACTTTTTAAATATTTGTCGAAATGACATAGTGTAAAGCAAAGTTTATCGTCTTTAAATATCAAAAGCGATAAAAGTATTTGTTTTGATAAAAAATGATTTGTTAATACAAAATGTGCATTTTGGAAATAGATATCAAATAATATTTTAGTTTTGATTCACTATTTTAGCGGTAATGAATTACACATTAAAAATAGATTTAAGGTGTCACGGACTTTTTTTTAGAACTATTTAAGACATACATTTTTAATCTACATTACATTCATGTAACTTTTATTGTGTTTTCAGTGCAGGCCAAAATGGCTCGCAGATGGGAGATTTTGTTCCGTCTTATGTGACACTTATTGTTATATATTGGCCAATTCACTCAATAACTACATAAATTATTATATATATGTAATTATCATATATGAGCTATATTACTTGTTTCTTAGGTTTTCACGCACATCACTCATTAAATAAAACTAGTTTTTACGGGTTAATGCACGAAACTTTATTTATTTATTGACGTTTCGCAGCCTTTTCAGGTCTGCATCGTCAGAATAATGATTTTATTTGTCTGCATCGTCAGAATAATAAAATCATTATTCTGACGATGCAGACCTGAAAAGGCTGCGAAACGTCAATAAATAAATAAAGTTTCGTGCACTAACCCGTAAAAACTAGTTTTATTTAGCTATATTACTGTTAAGTTTCATTAAAATCCATTCAGTATTTTTTAGGTGAAAGAGTAACAAAGATCCATACAAACGTAAGATTGAAATTAAAAGCGTAAGTGGTTAATATACAACTTTAAAGCGTTGTAGATCCTAAACAATCATATTAAATGAAAAATGGTGTTAGGGACCTAAATATGATTTTTGATTATCTAGACAGTGATACCCCACTCGACATATTTTGTCAACTTATTTTTTTTACTTCGTCACAATATGGCGCCTAATTTTGCCCATATTAAATTTTGATTACTATCATATCTTTAGTAGCACTCCCATGATTGAGACGAATCGATTGATGTATGAATCATCAAAATCGGTCCAGGCGTTTGGTCTCTAGTGTGCCACAAAGGAACAAACATACATATATAGACTGTTAAACACATAACCCTGTCTGCGCGTCGCGCTTCGCGCTCTTGCATTGCGCAGCCGGGTAAATATACATCGAGACACAAGAAAAAGCTAATGGTTCCAACTGCTCGCCTTTAATTATGCTCATCGAGCACTTATACGACAAGCACTATAATAATCTATAATCAATTACCTGAAAATTTAAATAATGAAGAAAATTACAAAGTTATAATTTTTATTATTTTAAAGCATGTAACTGCTTGATGTTTAAATCTAAAGAAAATATAACTAGAAATATTCCACGCGGACCAGGCAGCAGACGGGACTTGAACCCGCACCCTTCGCAATCCGGGCGAATGCACTGACCAATTATGCTACTGCGGCCCTCACGGACCGTGTCGAAATTCTTCTAGCCATTCTTAAGCTGCAAGGCAGCGCCATCTCTTCGCATTATAGGTAACCCACAATGTCAAATGAATACTTTTACAAGTATTAAACATTTGAAGGAAGAAATAGCAATTATAGTTATAATTTTTATTATTTTAAAGCATGTAACTGCTTAATGTTTAAATCTAAAGAAAATATAACTAGAAAAAATTCCACTCGAACCAGGCAGCAGACGGGATTCGTACAGCACCCTTCGCAATCCGGGCGAATGCACTGACCAATTATGCTACCGCGGCCCTCACGGACCGCGTCGAAATTCTTCTAGCCATTGCATGCAATGCATCTTAAGCTGCAAGGCAGCGCCATCTCTTCGCATTATAGGTAACCCGCAATGTCAAACGTTGTTCTATCTATTCTGTTCTATATAGTATGATTTTCTTTATTAACTATTTAATTACAAAAAGAATGAAAAAACACATTTACATTTATATAAAAAACTAAATTAGAAAAGAACTTAAAAACTATGATAGTAATATAATGTATTTGTTTCTTGGGTTGTCACGCACACTACTCATTAAACAAAACAAAATGCGAAAAGTCAATAAATAAATAAGTTAGTGCATCTGTACCGTTGAAGCTTGTTTTATTTACTTAGATTAAAACAAAAAGGGTAGATACGGTACGCTCATACTTGCATCAAACAAAAACTGATTCCACGGCAGCGCGAACGGGACGGCGAGATCCGCGTCACTGCATTACCGACCCGAACGAAACAGCACGTTAAGTTTCAACGGCAGCGCGAACGGGACGGCGAGATCTGCGTCACTGCACTACCGACCAATCACGCGACCAGTACTCGACGTCACTACCGAATAAGATTCAAAACAAACAGCAATTTTTATGAAAAAATATATTTTATAGTACTTACGAATGAAAAGTGATGCCGTGGGTTTTATTTTTAGTTCTTGGGCAATTTGAGCACTTTTTAAAAACATACTTAGGCATTGTTTTGTCATATAAACACAAAATATTATCAATATTTCTTTTTGGCGTTCACATGTACGTCGTTTGCATGTCAAGTTGTGACTAAAGCGATTAGGGTCGTGGACCACAATTTGAGCGGATCACTTTTGTGAGGCTAGTGCCGTATCTACCCTTTTTGTTTTAATCTAAGAATTTAACCACACCAATGACCACTACACTAATCTGTGATCAACAGTGTCAACAATCAATCAACAGTGAAAAGGAGAGACTGTTGTTGAGTTTACAAAAAGGAAATACTAATAGTCGCACAAAATGCCGGTATGAAACTCCTGATGATGAGGATTGGTCTGCCCCAAAATACTTTTCATGACAAATCCAGGTGAGCATTTGTAGAACTTAAACTAAAAAAAAGAAATAGCAATTATAGTTATAATTTTTATTATATAAAACATGTAACTGCTTGATGTTTAAATCTAAAGAAAATATAATTAGAAAAAAATTCACGCAGACTAGTCAGCAGACGGGACTCGAACCCGCACCAATTTCAAGCAGTTGAACATGCTTTAAAATAATAAAAATTACAACTATAATTGCTATTTCTTCTTTCAAATGTTTAATACTTGTAAAAGTATTTATTTGACATTGTGGGTTACATCGCATTATAGATGCGAAGAGATAGCGCTGCCTTGCAGCTTAAGAATGGCTACAAGAATTTCGACGCGGTCCGTGAGGGCCGCGGTAGCATAATTGGTCAGTGCATTCGCCCGGATTGCGAAGGGTGCGGGTTCGAGTCCCATTTGCTGCCTGGTCCGCGTGGATTTTTTTCTAGTTATATTTTCTTAAGATAAAAAAAAAAGATTTAATAACTATCTGTAGTGCTTGATGAATTTGGTAATAATAATAACGTAATTGCCAACAAATTTATATAGTTTTGTTGTAGGCTATGCTCGTCACATTAGGCCGAGTTCGTGAGTGCAACTGACAGGCACAGAGGCCGATCATGCGTGCGCGTTCCCCCACCACACTGGCCACCGGTTACCCCCTCCACTCCCCCTACCCATGTACTAGTCTACACTAACCCACAACGAACCCAATACACGCATTGCTCAAATACGGCTTAAAGGTAGGTGCACATTCATTAAAAGTGCATACATTGGAATCCGTTTATAATGACATCAAAGGGAAATAACCAACACGTCATACAAAGCGTTTTGTAGAAAATAATAATCAATCTTCTGTTTTGAAGTTATACTTCTTTAGGCGCGTTATGAAAAAATGATGAGAGTGAAATTTTAAGATGCGCGCGCATCACTGTAACACAAAAAAGTAACAGGATGAATGCTGTTACTTTTGTGTTTACCGCACATTAAGAAAATCTACCGACAAAATAGAAATAGAATCTCTATTTAGTGGGTGCTAACGACTGCATTGTGAAGGCCTATCAAAAGTATTTATTAATCTGGAACAAAGGAACCAAAGCGCGATTCAGGAGACTACAGCGCCATCTCTTGACCATTGGTGTAGTAGAACCAAAAACCACATTTTTATTTTTTGTAGTAAAGTAACAGTTATAGGTATTCATATTTATAATATTTATCCACATGTTTCTAGTTTGTATATTCGGAGTACGTGTTTGAGTTTCATACAAGTGCAAATCACATATGTTCTAATAAATTATATTCAGTAGCGATTTTAATTGAATATTTTGTTTATTTATTTATTTTTTCAAATTAAAACTGAACTTTATTGACTGTGTCCTTTTCCAGACTTTTTATTAATTTATTGTAATTAATTATTTGCATGCAATTAAAAACTAATTTTAAACGATGCCAAAGAAGGATAACTTCTCACGCGCCTACATAAGTACACGCACCCATTTTTATTAAGTTGGTACATTCATGATTTTATTTATTTTTAAGCATTTAACTGCTAGATGTTTAAATCTAAAGAAGAAGAAGTTTACTAGAAAAAAATCCACGCGGTCCAGGCAGCGGACGGGACCTACGATTTGTGACGATTGTTCGGAACGATTGTGGGTTACCTATAATGAGAAGAGATGGCGCTGCCTTGCAGCTCGGCTAGGAAAATTTCGACGCGGCTAATAGGGCCGTGGTAGCAAAATTGGTATATGTTAACACACTAACAAATCATGTGCGACCAAAAACTAACAAAAACCTACTGAGACTCAATAATAATAATAATCTATTTATTTCTCTCAAGAATGGTTACAAAGTCTTATATTATAAAATACAAAGTATAATTAAATCTAAGGAAAATATGACTAGAAAAAAATCCACGCGGACCAGGCAGCAGACGGGACTGGAACCCGCACCCTTCGCAATCCGGACGAATGCACTGACCAATTATGCTACCGCGGCCCTCACGGACCGCGTCGAAATTCCTCTAGCCATTCTTAAGCTGCAAGGCAGCGCCATCACTTCACATTATAGGTAACCCACAATATAATTGGTCAGTGCATTCGCCCGGATTGCGAAGGGTGCGGGTTCGAGTCCCGTCTGCTGCCTGGTCCGCGTGGATTTTGTCCAGTCATATTTTCCTTAGATTTAAACATCAAGCAGTTACATCCTTAAAAAAAATATAAAGTATAATTAGCAAATAATTTAACCTTTCCTGAGACTGGTGTCTGCACTAGTTTGTGAAACCTGTCATACAGATCACCAGGCTCCCACTGCGCTGGTCATCACTTTAATAGTACACTTTAGTATTCAATAAACTCATTTTCACGAGAGAATAAACGATATGATATATAATATACTTAAATTAATGACTAATTTAACGCTAATAATAACCAAGTTGTGTGTATCTACGCGGGTGTTTGAGTGTGTGTATGTTTGTGCGTGTGTGTGTGTGTGTTTATAAGCTTGCATGTGGTGAGTGCGTGTATGTAATGCACATACATTTGCCATACAAAAAATACATTAAAACGTAAATCAAATCCAAAAAATAAAATGCATTAGAAGACTCAAAACAAAGCCATGCACACTACGAACGTTGTCGGATATCACGTGACGGACTCTCTCTAACACTGCCGAAGGTATTATCATGTCGGTCACAATAACCGGACATAATTTATTACAAATGGGTCATAATAAGCGGTTGGTCATTATAGGCGGAGTCGGATATATATCATAATAGACGGAGTCTACTGTATCTATTAAATTGTGGCGGCGACATCTATATGCCCCGCATATAACTAACATGAAGAAATAAACACTCGCCTCCTCAAAAGATGGCGCTACCGGCGCTGCGTTCACAACGCAAGGAAGCCTACATCGCGCAAGTGGAATTCGGCAGCCAACAGTTCATATATGCGATGCCCGACCAACATCAGTCGGGCCGCGGCCCCCGAGCTACCATCATCCAGCTCGGAGGAAGATCTTCCCCTTTGGCCTTCCTACAAAATTAAAGCAAGGTTTGCTCCACAAGTTTGCCGTTATCGGCATGAAACAAAACCACAGACAAATAAACTTGCGCAGTAGATGTCTTTGAATTTGTAATTGCTACTGCGCAGGCTTCATTGTCTATGGTCGTTACTCTAGAACTTTGCCGGGGTTTATGGTAAGCTCACACGCTGTCCAATTCACGATTGTTACTATATCTAAATCAAAAGATCAAACAATCTGTTGGAATGAACTTGTTAAATAACTATAGTATACATAGTGACATATTACGCACTGGCATGGTTATGACATAGGTACCAATATAACCAAATAAATAATAAATAAATATTTCCAACACACACCAATTAGCATAGCCCCAAAGTAAGCACTGTAAGCTTGTCTTATGGGAAACTAGGGTAACGGATAGAATACATATACTGTACATAATATAAGTATGTTTATATGTATACAAATACATATTAAACATCCATGACTGGAGTAGAAATGCTCGTATTAATCACACAAACATCTGCCCCAACCGGGATTCAAACCAGGGACTTCTCGAGTCGGCAACACCATGAAACCCGGCGTACCTCGGCCATGGAGGTCGTCAAATATTTCATGTGGATGAAAAAATCTTTCTAATATTATCAATGTGAAAATTTGTTTTGTATGTTATTTACTCAATCAAGCAAAAAAGGTTGAATGAATTTGAGTGACATTTTGGGTTAAACCGATTTGGAGTATTATTGGTCTGACTTAAAGTTTATTACTAGAATTGGTACATTGGTACTTTTTACTCGTTCAAATGATTCCCGAGAGATTCTCTTAAAAAAATAAGTTAATTTGGGCAAAGTTGTGGGCGACCGCTAATATTACCATATTTTTATTAATTTTATTAATTACTAGTGGCCCGCCCTCGCTTCGCTTCGGTGTAGAGCTGTAGTGTAAACTATAGTTTTTGTTCTCAGGCTTGTGCTATAAACAATGACTTTATTTATATAATTACACGTGTTATTGTGAGTCAACCATAAAAGATAGACATATGCTGTTGCGGGATATTTTTTAGACAATTTTATGTAGAATATTTTTGTCATACATGATTTCTATGTACCTTTAACCATTAAGGCTGCGGACGTGACGGAAGCTTAAAAAATGGAGTAACTTCTCCCGTTTTCCCAACATTTCCCTTCACTACTCTGCTGCTATTGATTGTAGCGTGATGAAAAGTATACTATAACCTGCCCAGGAGTATGAAAAATAATTGTTCCAAGTTTGGTTAAAATCCGTCGAGTAGTTTTTGTTTCTATAAGGAACATACACACAGACAGACAGACAGACAAAAATTTTACTGATTGCATTTTTGGCATCAGTATCGATCACCAATCACTCCCTGATAATTATTTTGAAAATATATTTCATGTACAGAATTGACCTCTCTACAGATTTATTATAAGTATAGATATAGATTGGGTCACTGATTGGTTAAAATGCAAATGTCGCGAGGCAACATGCATTGTGTCCCGCCCTTAAATCTTGCCGGTCAATTCGTAAATGGACCGTAAATAATTCGATTAAGTGATGTTTGAATAATTATTGCTCAGTCGAACCGAACACATGCAAACAAAGAATATTTACAGCTTTTGTGATTCGTTGCCCATTTTAATTTCAATTGATATTACTTTTATGGATTGGTTGTGTGAGATGCAGGATTGTTTATTGCGATCCCAAAATACCAAATTTATGAGATTTTAAATTTAGTAGTGGCATGACATGGTGTAGATTCTGGTATGATTCTCTAAACCTAAACTTAAATTTGACAAGCGTATCCTTGTCATTCTCTATACAGAATTAAAAGGAGAGACTGATGTTAAATTTTGGAGTTATAAAATGTAAGCGCCCCATACATTTGTATGAGAAGCTGACTTTCTCTGAGCGTCCTTTGCGGATAACGTCTCGTATGAGCACATAAAACTACTGCGTTTCGAGGTAGTTTTCGTTACGCAGCGACCAAATGTTGGAATAATATTCCTCCTCCAATAAGGAACTCCAAAACGGTTTGCACTTTTAAAGTTAAATACAGGAAATATTTATTGGATGTGCAAAAGTTGTAATGAAGGTCGCTAGAACGCCATGGTGGATTTTGAGCACCATACGCTGTAATAATTTAATTTAATTTTTTTTGGCTTTCATTTTGTTTCACAATATTTATCCAAATGATTTCAGTAATTTGACATTTGTATTTATATCTTTTATTCTTAATTATTATTTTAAATTATGTGAAAGACCTTAAATGTCATTTAATTTAAGTAGGCTGCTGCTGAAAATCAGTGTCGTGGCACATGTTGCCTCGACATATACTGAGTAGTGGCCTGTTTGGTACACAATCACCTATATGTAACACACTAAGTTATTTTTGTAATTTGTGCCAAATAAACTAAATTATTTTTATTATTAAATTTTGTTTTTAAGTTTAGAAAAGTGTGCCAGAACTGACACCATTATCACACTTAGTATTGGATGTAATAGGATTACATGTTTATAAATCATATTTCAATCTCACTCTTTATACCAAAATTAGAAATGGACGGATTGGTCGATGCTACAACTGCAGAATGCAGGCAGAACTAGCGGCTTAACATGTCTTTTGAAGCCACCTAGCCTAGGAGCTCATGATTTTACATGAACTAACTGTTGGCTTCCTATCCTATGGCACATGAACTAACTGTTGGCTAACCGTCCTATGAATCATGAACTAACTGATGGCTTACCATCTTATGGATCATGAACTAACTATAGGCTTCCTATCCTATGGCTCATGACTAACTGTTTACTTCCCATCCTATGCCTCATAAACTAACTCTTGGCTTCCCATCCTATGGATCATAAACTAAATGTTGGCTTCCCATCATATGGCTCATGAACTAACTGTTGGCTTCCTATCCTATGACTCATGAACTAACTGTTGACTTCCTATCTTATGGATACTAAATGTTGGCTTCCCATCATATGGCTCATGAACTAACTGTTGGCGTCCTATCCTATGACTCATGAACTAACTGTTGACTTCCTATCTTATGGATACTAAATGTTGGCTTCCCATCATATGGCTCATGAACTAACTGTTGGCTTCCTATCCTATGGATCATGAACTAACTGTTGGCTTACCACCCTATGAAGCATGAACTAACTGTTGGCTTCCTATCCAATGGATCATAAACTTACTGTTGGCTTACCATCCTATGAAGCATGAACTAACTGTTGGCTTCCTATCCTATGAATCATAAACTAACTGTTGGCTTACCATCCTATGAAGCATGAACTAACTGTTGGCTTCCTATCCTATGGATCATGAACATACTGTTGGCTTACCATCCTATGAAGCATGAACTAACTGTTGGCTTCCTATCCTATGAATCATAAACTAATTGTTGGCTTACCATCCTATGAAGCATGAACTAACTGTTGGCTTCCTATCCTATGGATCATGAACGTACTGTTGGCTTACCATCCTATGAATCGTGAACTAACTGTTGGCTTCCTATCCTATGGATCATGAACTAACTGTTGGCTTCCCATCTTTTGAAGCATGAACTAACTGTTGGCTTACCATCCTATGGCACATGAATATAATATAAATATGGCGCATTGTAGGTAAACAACTATGTCAAATTAAAACCTTCACAAGTATTAAACATTTGTAAAAAGAAATAGCAATTATAGTTATAAAAAAGTGAGACATCATCCCTATTATACCAGTAAAATGAAAAATTACATTACTGTTTGCGCTACTTTATCAAAATGTTACTCACTTTGTAATAATTTCAAAACTTAATGTTGAATTTTGGCATAATTGTAACTATAACTCATCTAGTTATTCGTTTTACGTCAAAAGCAATATCTTTAATGGATTCAGGGGTTTCGGTATCACAAATGATAAGACTACGTCGCAAAACGTTTGTACGACACAAAGCTCGGAGCACGCCGGAGCTCACACAAAAACTAGCGGAGAATAGGCAGTCAGTCAGTACTGTCAGTATGATTGATGTCATTAATTATCGATGCGGCCGCCTAATTAGGACGACATGTCGGATGTCCGAGCGGCGCACGACGGATACTAATGACCCACAAAGTAGGTCACTTTTGTTGTGATCCCGTCATTATATCGGCAGGAAGAGATTCTCTTTTGACCTGTGTAGGCGTACTGATCGACGAGCTCGATGGCGCGGGTGGCTAGCGCGTTCGGCTGCGATTGTTGAAGTTAAGCAACTTTCGCAGTGGTCGGTCATTGGATGGGTGACCAAAAATTTACTATCTCGAGCTCCTCCGTGCTTCGGAAGGTACGTTAAGCCGTTGGTCCCGGCTGCATTTGCAGTCGTTAGCACCCACCAATCCGCACTGGGCCCACGTGGTGGGTCATGGCCCAATCTCCCTATTCCATCCATAGGGAAGGCCTGTGCCCCAGCAATGGGGACATTAATAGGCTGATGATGATGATGATGATGATGAGGCGTACTGATGGAGATTTCCATGTAACGCTATGAGAATGGAGTATTTAAAAACATTGATTCAATTTTACATTTTCCTATGTAAAACTTTGTACGTGTGTTATATTAGTACCAGCGGCCCGCCCTCGCTTCGCTTCGGTGTAGAGCTGAAGTGTAGACTACAGTTTTTGTTCTCAGGCTTGTATTATACACAATGACATTCATCTATGATTCTTCTTATGCATGAATGCAAAGTCTCAGCCCGATCGGTTTAAAATTGACAAAGTTTCATGCAAACTTTCATTCCCTATTTTATCCCCTTGGGATAGAATTGATCCGTCACCCTTGAGTTTTATATTTAAAGATAGAAGATTTAGGTATGTGAAATTTAGAAATGATGTAATTCAAATACACAAATATTACCTAAATATGATTTTTGCAATTTTATGGTTTTATTTGGTTGTATATGGTGCAACTGAATGACGTATTAGACTAAATCTCAGTCGCCGTGGCTGCGATATCAGGAGGTCTACTCCCTTTCTCCGAAACGAACTTTCGATAACGAAGTTCAAACGAAATTTAATTTGGTCAATTTAAGGTTATACTTAATTTGAACGATAAACTATCAAATAGAACCTTTCTGTCTATTTTCATGAATATTATAATAATTAAAAACGAAAACATAGTAAGAAAAGTGCGAAGTTTCGATCGAAATTTCGTTTTTCGTTGAATTAGAGTATGCCTCCAGGTGCAACCAGCCATGTCCTTAAAATTGCTACTTTTTCTTATTATAATATATTCATTTTACCTAATCGTACTCAGCTTACACTTCAGCGGATGGGCGGCGTTTAAACTAAAAAAACACCTATTTTATTGTTTTAGTTCACAGCGCCATCTAGAATCTCAAGTGTTCAACTGTTCCTAAATGGGGAGTCGAAAAGGAAAAGCGGTACTCGTAGCATAACATTAGCAGAAAGTATACGCTCACCCATTCCTTAGCGATGCTTTCGACTACAGCAAGAGGGCGCTTATTGTCTAGAATAACAAAACTATAACAATTTAGGAAATGATATTATTCTATTTACCAACCGCCTTAACAAACAAATGAAATACGTATACACGTATCACTGAACCTAAATAATCATTTTGTGAGCCATGACAACGCCATCTACTAATATTTCTGGAAACTATTGAAAGGATGTGACTTGTTAGCGCCCACCAACTTCCTGTCGCTTCTCGTATTGTATTGTGTACTACGCTTTATAGCAGATGGCGTGGCGTGTATAAACTTTAACATAATTTCTTATAAAGTTTTTAAGTATTGAATATTTTCATTTCATGCTAACTTACAGTCGAAGTTATGCTATTATCACTCTTATTTCTTGGTTGATAAATTGATTATTATACACCATGAACAGCGACACAGCGACACCGGGTTAGAGTGATATTGTAAAGTCTTATGGTTCTGAGCGATTAATATAAAATAATATAAATACCTGGCAACTAATAGGCTAGTTGACCCTTTTTGGAAAAAGGTTTTAAATTGTTAATAAATGTTCTATTAGGCCGAAAAAAAATGTATTGTATTTTTTTGAGACCTAGAAAGCTACAAATCTTTAATTTTAAAATAGACTTTTCATTGACATACAAAAACGCTATCGGCCATTTTAGTTTATACATTATCTATGCTATGACGTCAACCGGTAGTAAACAAAAACTCGTAAGCACGTAGAAAATAACCTATCTGAGTTTATAATAAAATAAACATGATTTCTAATAAATACCACGAAAATATAGTAATTATTGTATTGTACAAGAATGTTAAAACACATCCTCGAATACTCCAGGAAAGTTGCCAAAAGAAATGCTACCAAAGAGACGTCACAATCATGGCGGATGTGGCGAATAGCGTTTTTAGTGTTTAAAAAGTACAGACTAAAAAATATATTTTTTTAATTAAATTTCTACAGCATTCTTCTGCTTTTATGAAGTGAAATAATATATTTAGATATAGGTATTTAGGTTCTTTAGACCAAATACTTTACGAAATAAACATTTATTTAATACAATTGGACATGAGTCAACTATCCTATTAACCCCGTTTTAAGTTTCGCTGATACGCCATTGAAGTTATTGTAAATTAATTTTCTCTATATTTATTATCCTGAAAAACTCTTTGAACATCCTTTATATTTGTTTGATTGTCGTTGTTAAATTATTATTTTAATTAAGCTTAAACATTTCAAAAGAACCATATTCTTTGACTGTTATGCTGCTCAAAGATCGTCGAATCAGCTATAATATTCATATAAACAATATTCTCGGAACTTAAGAGGAATTTTAATGACACCAAACAAGACTGATTTCGCAGAAATGTGTCCTTGTTGAAATTTATTTCTTTTCTGCGTCGTCGCCTTTTTATTATTCATTATAATGTTAACCTTAGTCTATAAGTAACGATAGTTTTTCTCTTTTTATTCTATAGTTTTTTGGTTATTATTGTACTCAATAAAAATACTTTGTACTTTCTAAAAATTATGTAAGGTATGCACAGGGCATGATTAATAATATCAGGGTCGCAGAACACAGAAGTGGTCAGAAGGGTAGTCATAGACTGTTTGTACGGAAACCGATGTCGCCTCCTCTACACTTCCACCTAATAGATAATAGCCAATCAAACAACGCCACATCAAAAAATAGAACCAATCAGCGCTCGAGGAGCTCGATGGTAGTTAGCGCGTTCGGCTGCGATCGTTGAAGTTAAGCAACTTTCGCAGTGGTCGGTCATTGGATGGGTGACCAAAAATCTTCTATCTCGAGTTCCTCCGTGCTTCGGAAGGCACGTTAAGCCGTTGGTCCCGGCTGCATCTGTAGTTTGTTAGCACCCGCCAATCCGCACTGGGCCCGCGTGGTGGTCATGGCCCAATCTCCCTATGCCATCCATAGGGTAGGCCTGTGCCCCAGCAGTGGGGGCATTAATAGGCTGATGATGATGATATACCTAACTTTACATGCTAGCTGTAAAAGTTATTGGTTTTTGAAATTCACACAGGCAATGTGTCTCAAACATTCTGAACCACAACTCGCGCAGTTAAAGCTGCTTAATATAAAATACTAGCGGCCCGCCCCCGCTTCGCTTCGGATTAGAGCTGAAGTGTAGACTACAGTTTTTGTTCTCAGGCTCGTATTATACACAATGACATTCAACTATGATTCTTCTTATACCTGCATGCAAAGTATCAGCCCGATCGGTTTAAAATTGACAAAATTTCATACAAACTTTCATTCCCTATTTTATCCCCTTGGGGGTAGAATTGATCAAAATCCTTTCTTAGCGGATATCTACGTCATAACATCTACCTGCATGCCAAATTTCAGCCCGGTCCGTCCAGTGGTTTGGGCTGTGCGTTGATAGATCACTATGTCAGTCAGTCACCTTTGAGTTTTATACATATAGAAGATTCACATGATACAACAGCTGAAACCGCATCAGGTACAAATAATATTTTCTCACACAGCTGATGTTATTCAAAGCGTTAGTTTCGTACAATCGTTTCCCAGAAGCATATCATTTTCGCCCCGAGAGCGGCAGCCAGCTCGCTCTGTGTCACGTTTCCAACACAATGGCGGATTCTCCAATATATTTTATGGTGTGTAGTGCCTTTTCCCGTCGCGTTCTCGCTTGAATGGCTTCGTTCGGGCACCGGTCACATCACGTTATAAGAAATATTGAATCTAGTCAAGTCCGCATTGTTGAGACTATCGATATAACAGGGATGATGACTAATTTTTTTTCTTTGTTTAACAGGCAGATTATCAAAAAGTATTGGACACGTATTTTTTCTTTTTTTCATATAATATAAACATTGCAGAGATATGACGACCTCCGTGGCCGAGTGGTTTGTACGCCGGGTTTCATGGTGTCGCCGACTCGAGAGGTCCCTCGTTTGATTCCCGGTGGGGGCAGATGTTTGTGTGATGAATACGTGCATTTGTACTCCAGTCATGGATGTTTAATATGTATTTCTATATAAATATACTTATATATGTACAATAAATGTATTCTATCCGTTACCCTAGTATCCCATATCACAAGCCTTATAGTGCTTCCTTTGGGGCTAGGCTAATTGGTGTGTGTTGGAAATATTTATTTATTTATTTATACATATTGAATTGAAAAGTCGCATGACGTCACGTTTTTTTACACTTTTAAGTGAAAAATCACTAAAAAGTGACGTCACGAGCCCCTACTCCCAAACTTTGACGCGCTATAACTTTGTCATTTTTTGGTTGATTGTCCAAAGAAAAAATACGTGTCCATTATTTTTTGATCATCTTACTGACGGACAAAATAGAATTTCGTTTACTGTACCCCGTCATCACCTTTAAGTTACAAGTTATGTTATTGGCTACTATTTCAATTTTGATTTTAAACCAAGTTTACGTAAGGCATTTTGCGGTGAATTAGTTGCTATTGATCAAAATTCGATTTGAGTCGTCGAGTCTAAAAATGACTTCAGAGATAATTCTGAAGTCACATACCATAACATAATTTAAAATGTACATTTAAAAAAAAAAATTAATGAGCTTTACATTTTAGTAGGTATATAGGAAGCGGCTTGCACCATTGATTTGTCAATCATTTTTTTTATTTATTTAAAATTTGTTATCACTTACATAACATAAATAAAATCATTTCCTACTAATTACATGAGCGTAACAAACATTATTATAGGAAAACACTAAGTGCATGCGAAACATATGAAAAGTTGATTAATTGTAAATTAACGACTTAAAATATTATTTAAGGTAACAATCACAAATTAAGCATATTTAAGACTTGAAAACAATCAATAAGTACCTGTATAGATTTAAATCTATAACTTCTATATGGATTTACTACTCTACAATACCAATAGTTTGTACCAACATCTGTTCATATAATAGATATGTCAACAGTCATCGTAAACCAACACCAATCAAGTAGTATTGTTTGGCCGCGACCAAACCAAACATGCACCGGCCAATACCTGCACACGTTCAGAGTTGGTCAAGCGATAATCATGTTATTGCAGAATTAGCCATTAGGTCATTATTATCCAATAGGTCAACGGAACGAAAGGAGGAATTGTGGGACGCACTGTGATTTCATTTATTTCAATATTACTTCGACGAGTGCAAAGTAAATAAAGTCAACTACAAATTCACGTTTCTCTTTTTATTTCATTTTCGTACTAATCAAACAAGACGCCGCAACCTGACATATTTTGTTTTGCAGATTTCACTTTATTTCAATCAATTTTCGAACGTATAAAAAGCCATCTACGCATGTTTTTGAAAATAGTACGAAGTCAATGCGACCAAGTAACGTTGGTCGTTTCAACGCGGGGCGCGAGGCGGGCTCCGAGCGCGCGCAAAATGACATCAGGCAATTAGCTCACTTTACTTCGCGTACCTTTTAGGTTAAGAAAAGTTTTTTCTTTAACGGCAGCAATTTCGAGGTGTTATTCTATTCTCCATTTGCATTAATCCTTACAATTTCAAAATGAATAAAGAACGACGCAAACTACAATTAGGAAGAATAAGAAAATAACTGGACATCAAGGACACGGAGAATAGATATTTTGATGTCAGGGCTACCGTACGTTCCTCTTTTAACTTAAAGCTAAATAAATTAACAAGTTATCTTTTTACAAGTATTTACTGAAATATCGTTGCACCTAATTACAATCTAGTGCTCATAGTGTTATCTTATGTGTTCGTCAAGTGTATGATTGTGAATTTAGTGAAAATAAGATAATAGCTGCAATCATAACATAAAACTACCCTAAGTGTAATTAAAAATAAAATCATTCAGCTGTCTATAACGTTGCCGTGAGTTGTTTGAGTGTCGTGATCTTCCTACGCACAGTGCGTTAACTTTTATATGGTGCCATCACCCCATAGCTTAATGTTAAAACTTACTAAATATTCACTCTAACGTCAACGCCATCTACTGTTACCTGTAGCTCATACGCAACAAAACTGTTGGCGAGTCCCTGCTTATAGCATTCTATTCGGCGTGCTACGAAATCAGAAATCAGAAATCAATATATCTTTATTCAAATTGGATGTATAGTACAACACTTTTGAATCGTCCAAACATTTTTTTTTCCCTACCACTCGTTATTGGACATATTTTTTAGCTGCGGAGAAAAACGAGCGAAAAAAACTCCACAACATTAAAAGCATAATGTAACAACATTTACAAATCATTATGTTGTTACAACGTCAATACAATCATGATTTATTTACTATAGAAAACCTGTTGAAATGATTGGAACAGTTCAAACCCAAGCATTTTTGTCTGTAATATAATCAGACACTTTGTAATAAGCTTTTTTAATAAGTGCTTTTTTTATACTATCTTTGAATTTATTTATGCTTAACTCTTGGATATTGCTTGGGACTTTATTGTATAAGCGAACACAAATACCTTTAAATGAATTATTGATTTTGTGAAGCCTAGTAGCAGGTAAAGTTAGTTTATTTTTGTTTCTTGTATTAAGTGTGTGAACATCACTGTTTTTAAGAAACAAATTAATATTTTTTCTTATAAGTAATAAATTTTCGTAAATGTATTGTGATGCGACCGTCATTATACCAAATTCTTTAAACCTATCTCTTAAGGAATCCTTAACTTTAAGATTATAAATTGATCGAATAGCTCTCTTCTGCAGCACAAAAATAGTTTGAATGTCGGCGGCGTTTCCCCACAATAAAATTCCGTACGACATTACACTATGGAAATAACTAAAGTATACTAATCTGGCTGTATCTACATCCGTTAACTGGCGTATCTTCATTACGGCATATGCTGCAGAACTAAGTCTATTTGACAATTTATCAATATGTGGGCCCCATTGAAGCTTAGAATCTAAAGTAATCCCTAAGAATACTGTGGTGTCCACAAGGCCCATATTCCTATCCTTTAAATTCACACTGGTTTTTACCTGTTTTACATTAGGTAATACAAATTTAATACATTTCGTTTTTCCTTCATTTAGTAATAAATTATTAACATTAAACCAGTGGACTACCTTAGAGATACAACTGTTCACGTCGTCAATAACTGTTTCCTTACGTTTGAGTTTAAATAAAAGTGATGTATCATCCGCGAACAATACTATCTCATGCTTATCTCTAACGTAGTAAGGTAAGTCATTAATATAAATTAAAAATAAGAAAGGACCAAGGATTGAGCCCTGCGGAACACCCATTTTAACCGGCGAACCCGCAGACTTATTGCCGTTAATGTCAACCCTCTGAATCCTATCCATCAGGTATGACGCAATAAGATCCAGATCAGTATCTCTAAATCCATAGTGGTGGAGTTTCCTGAGTAATGTTTCATGAAAAACGCAATCAAAAGCCTTGGACAAGTCGCAAAACACACCTAGAGCGTCCTGCGAGTTCTCCCAGGCGTCAAAAATTTGTTGTATAAGTTCAACACCGGCATCGGTTGTTGAACGACCCCGTGTAAAACCAAATTGTTTACAGTGAAGTATATTATATTTATTAAAATGTGATTGCATTTGATCTAACATGATTTTTTCGAAAATTTTACTAAAGGTGGGTAGCACAGAAATTGGTCTAAAGTTTGTGGGGTCTGATGTACTTCCCGTTTTATGCAAAGGAGTTATTTTACTGTATTTCATGAGGTCAGGAAAAACACCACAGTCAACACAATCATTAAATATGCAAGCTAGAATAGGAGCTATTGTCTCAATTACCGATTTAGAAACATCAACGGGATTGCCCCACAGATCCGTGGTTTTCTTTTTATTTAATTGGTGAAACGTTTTAATTACATCTTTGAAGTCAACATGTTTAAAATGAAAATGACTAGTACAAGGTTTCACGTTTTCTCTTAAGATTGATTCAGCAGCAATGGGGGAAGAGTTCAAAGATTTAGTAGTTGAAACTGGAATATCAGTAAAGAAATTTTCGAAAGCTGTAGCAACTTCAATATCTGAAGTAACCCTTTTATTATCAATATTTAAGTTATAATTATTATTGCGAGTTTTGGATTTTCCAGTTTCATCGTTTATAATATTCCATGTCGTTTTAATTTTGTCATTACTGTTCTTAATCTTTGAACTTAAGTAATTTGATTTTGCTAAGCGGCATACTTTTTTAAACAATTTAGAATAGTTACGAACATGCTCTTTAAATTTTTCACTAGTGTTACAGTTTCTTTCATTATAAAGTTCATAAAGTGTCCTTCTACTTTTATGAATTCCAGGCGTAGCCCACTTAGTAAAAGTTACCGCATCATTAATACAGATTTTTTTGGGTACAAAAACATTATTAAATTCAGTGCAGTATATATTAAAAAAATCATTATATAAATCATTTGGACTGTCTTTATATTTTAGATAACACATTTTTCTATCTAATTGAGTTTTAAAACGTTCCACACGATTAGCAGATTTTGGTACAACAGTCATGTGTTTTTTTGTCACCTGCTTGAGCTGATATGGAAATGTAATCAACTGGCCACAATGATCACTATCTAGTTTATTAATAATTTGTTTTTTCTGTGGTATGATATCTGTATATATATTATCAATACAAGTGGCCGAAGTGGCAGCTATTCTAGTAGGCTCAATGAATAAGTTTTTCAGATTGTATGATTGAAATAATTTTTTTATTTTAGTACTCGAACTAGATTTTTGTAATAAATCAATATTGAAGTCACCACAGACAATCAACCGTTTGCCTGTAGTGTAAGTTTTCTTAAGAGCTTCATCCATGATAGCTTCAAAACAATCATACAATGCTGATGGAGGTCTGTATACGCTCAATACAACAAGCCGGTCCAGTTCCACACAGGCAATTTCTATTGTTCGCTCAACCGAGAGGCTCACAATATCTCTTCGTTCCTTAAATTTTAATTTTTTATTCAATAATAATAAAGAGCCACCGCGAATTGCATTTTCTCGATTGAACAAACTACCAACCTGATGATTATTGAAATTAAATATATTCTGACAACTTTTAAGCCAGTGTTCTGTTATACAAAAAATATCTATATTATTACAATTCATGAATAATTCAATTTCTAAGTCCTTACCCATCATTCCTTGAATATTAAGATGCACCAGGTTGATAAAACTTACATTTTTTGCAATGTTTTTGGATGGGTTTTTTTTATCTATATTAACAAAACAATTATTTTTATTTACATTATTATTTAATGTGCAAGAAGAATTATTTGTTTCTTAGGTTTTCACGCACATCACTCATTAAATAAAACTAGTTTTTACGGGTTAATGCTTCGTGCCTTTTCAGGTCTGCATCGTCAGAAACGTCAATGCATTCTGACGATGCAGACCTGAAAAGGCTGCGAAACGTCAATAAATAAATAAAGTTTCGTGCATTAACCCGTAAAAACTAGTTTTATTTAAGAAGAATTATCTTTTGTCTGATTGGTTAATTTAAATATTTATTATGATTTTGGGTGGTTTCAGTAGAATAATTACTGATTGTCATGTCAATAGAATATTGCTCAATAGGAGCAAGTTGTTTAGCCAAATTCTTGGCTGACATAAAAAAGAAATATGATAGCGACTTAGCTACCTGTCTTTTATTATAATTGGAAAGATAATATTTATCTTTCGTCAAATAAAAATTTCTAACAGAATTGTTAGAGTCAATCAAATGATATTTATTGCTTTTACAAATTGTATACAAAAGCATATTTAATTTGTATCTTAACAAATTTTCCTCCTTTGGCAGACTGTTGCAGTAAGGCAATGTGAACAATACAATTTTTTTCACATTTAATGCATTTAAATCTGTCACATATTTTATTAATAACTTTTTATTCAAATTGCCTCTATTTCCTATAAAAAACAACAAGGTGTGGCATTTACTGTAGCTATGCTTACTTGCCTTTTCTAAAATATCATTATAAGAGGTACCAGGCATACAGTAATTTGTTATTGAACGCTAACTGTAAACGTGTAACTGCGGCTGGGACTAATAGGTGGCGCTTTTACATTATTATTTTTACTGTAATATTTTAATTTTTTGCGTACCCAATTGGCACCATGAACAAATGCGGAGCCTGTGGTAAATTTATTTCTGCATCGGCCACTGGTTGTGCGCGCTGTGGAAAATGTAACAGCTCTTTTCACAAGCCCTGCGTGGCCCTTCCCGAAACGGCCGTGATTAAGAGCTGGCTGTGCCCTGGCTGCAAAGCCAAGGTTCCCAAGGAAGATAACTCGGCCACTCCGGTTCAGGGAATATTGGAGGCATGCGCCCCCCCCCCCCCCTGCCCTCCCTTCGTTGATAATACCACAGGTAATACTGCGGAACAGGTTAAGGTTGACCTGGCGTTGGAATTGCGTTCCTTCAGGGGTGAAATGAGCGCACTAAGGGCGGAAATGCAAGAATGGCGCTCAGAAGTGGCTGATTTTAGATCAATATTTAAGTCCTACGACGAGAAATTAACGGTTATGGAGAATAAGATTTCGGCGCTGGAGGAGAGGATCGATGCGCCCGTCTCTGGGGTGGGGGTGCTCGAGAATGCCATTGCCGAGCTCAAGCTGCAACTAAACGATAAAGATCAGGAGTTACTGAGTAATGACATTGACCTCTCTGGAGTGCCTGAGCAGAGCGGGGAGAGCGTAATGAGCATCATAAAGCTAATGTCAGTTAAGCTGGGTATCGAGTTCGACGAGCGGGACGTCGTCAGAGCGGAGCGAGTAGGTTCGTCGCGTCGTAACCGAGTCGCAGCCAGCGACGCGCCTGCGGCCGACGACAGAGGCGAGGATAGTGATCAGCCTAAGCAGCGACCACGTATAATAACAATACTGAGATACTGAGCGCCGCCCGTATACGCCGTATAATATCCTCGAGTGACATCGACATCCCCGGCCCGTCGCGTCGTATCTACACAAATGAGCGTCTTACGCCCACTAATCGGCGCATTTTCTATCTCGCACGACTAGCGGGTCGACGGTTGGAATGGAAATTCGTCTGGTCAAGGAACGGTCGTATATTTGCGCGCAGGATTGCCGGCCAGCCAGTAACACAGATTCGTACAGAAAGTGACATATCTAAAATTTTTACGTAAAACTTTGTTGGCTCCAACTAGTTTTTATAATGCCCAACTATCACACCGTGACTGTACTTTCTAAGCAAATTCATGTAATATTCTTTGTGTTTCTTTTTTCAAAAAAATATGTATTTAATGTCTGCCTGTGTATCTTAAGTTTTAAGCATAATGAAACGAGGTTATTACTTATACCTTTATCCCCTCAAAATAATTTAGCATACAATAAAACCTATAATTTATTTTATTTTTGTATAGTTTTAGAACCATTACTTAACAATTTATCAATTTATTATTCACAATCAACTAATCATATAGCATATGTACAGACAAAGCATTATAATAGCCAATTTACATTTTTATTCAATTTTACACATTTTATTTATCGTTTTACAATACTTATTATACACACCATCGCTTATAGTAGTTACCTTTTATCAACTCATCTTAATTCTAATCATAAAAATGATTAATACCAAGTACCTCAAGTTGGGTTTTTTTAATGCCGGCTCCCTAGATACGCAACATGACGACTTTATCTCCATGTTTGATCGTCATGACTTCGACATATTGGCAGTCAACGAAACTTGGCTGCGGCCTGGTGAGGAGGGGCGCGCGCCCAACGTGCCAGGATACCGCCTCCGCCATACTCCCCGCCCGCGCTCCGTTTGTTCGGGGCGCGGGGGAGGAGATGCGTTCTATATTAAGCGTGAAATGAAGGTACGTGCGCGGGCGTTGCCTACGGACCCTCGTTACGATTCAGTCGAGCAGATGTGGATAACTATGACAATAAACGGTAAAAAAATCGCTATCGGTACTGCCTATCGGCCGCCTCGATTAAATCTAGATTTATTTCTTGATGCTATTACCGACGCAGTGAGCATGCAAGGGAACGTCGACCACAGAGTATTGTTGGGGGATTTCAATGTAAATATGTTAGACGATGGCGATTCCATGACAAAAAAACTTAAGGAATGTTTGTCTTGTCTCGAGCTTGAGCAGTTGGTCACCTCCCCCACTCACTACACCAATACTAGTGAGACATTAATAGATTTAGTCTGTGCCGACCTACACCCTAGGAACGTATCAGTCGAGCCGTTGAGGAACCGGTTAGGACATTCTGTTCTGGTTTGTGAGTTTAATGTGAAGCGCGAAAAATTTAAACCTTATGTCGTACAGTTTAGGCCTTTGAAGAATGTGGATGATGACTTGCTGCAAAATGATATATCTTTATTGAACTGGGACAATTGGCATGATTCATTTACAATAAACGAAATGGTTGACTCTTTTAATGAAAAAATCGTTTCCGTCTTCGACGTGCATGCGCCGGTTAAGAAAAGCGTGATCAGGAAACCAGGATATCCTTGGATGACTGACACCATAAAATTAATGATGCGATTGAGGGATGACGCATTAGCAAAATTTAGAAAATATAAAACAGACTCAAGCAGACAGTGTTATAAGCAATTTAAACATCTAGTAAAAACCTCGTTGTACCACGAAAAAATAGCATACTTTCGTCAAAACATAAACCAAAAGATTAACGAACCGAAGGTTCTTTGGAGGAATCTCAAGAATACTGTTCTGCCCTTTAAACGAAATAAGGAGCTGCCCTCCGAATTCAATGACCCAGACGAAATTAATACACACTTCCTGAATGTACCTGGTTCTTCGGCAGCTAACGATTGTTATAAGTCCTACTTCGTTTGTTTTCGCCATAGTGACGCTACATTTCAAATCACTAAAGTCGATAAAACCGTAGTATCATATGCAATACGCAAATTGAAGTCAAACGCGATAGGTTGCGATGGGATAACACTTAATATGGTCTTATTAACTTTACCTGCAGCTTTGGATGTCATTACTGCAATCATAAATAAATCGATTGAGACTTCAGTCTTCCCTGATGTTTGGAAGATTTCCACAGTATTACCGTTACCTAAGATTCATAACCCTGTATCACTGAAAGACCTCCGCCCTATCAGTATCTTGCCATGTCTGTCCAAAGTCTTGGAAAGAGTAGTATGTACGCAATTATAAGGACCTATCATCCAGTGCCGTTGCCATTACTGAGGAGATCGTAATGGGAATGGAGTATTACATTCCACATTCTGATCTCATCAGTAAGGGCACACGTAACCGCTGGTTCAATCGCGATTGTGCCGATGCTGTTTCTCGTAAGCAGGCGGCATATCGCGCTTGGATCAGAGGCCGCGCTCTTAAGGATCCCGGGGTTAACTCATTGAAAGCTGCCTATAATAGTGCTTCCAAGTCTTGTAAGAAGGCTTACATCAGAGCGGATGCCCAACGTGTAGCACGTACTGGCCACGAATTGTTAACGCACCCTACGGGCTCCCGTAGTTTTTGGCGTTTGGCTAAGGCCGTGCAACACAACTTTTGCCAGCCCTCGCTGCCACCTCTGCGATGTCCAGATGGGTCACTAGCTCATGAGCCGCAAGAGAAAGCCGATTTGTTGGCAAAGCTCTTTGCGGCTAACTCCCGAATCAGTGATTGCAATGCACTGCCACCTACACTACCTCATTGTGGCACTACGATGCCTGACATTAAAATCAGGCAGCGTGATGTTCGTGCGGAATTGCAATCACTCGACGTCCGGAAAGCTAGTGGACCCGATGGCATCCCAGCAGTTGTTCTAAAACATTGTGCAGCGGAGTTGTCTCCCGTGCTTACGCGACTGTACCAACTCTCTTACTCTTTGGGGCGTGTGCCGGAAGCTTGGAGAGACGCCAATGTGCAACCGGTGCCCAAAAAAGGGGACCGCTCAGACCCGGCCAACTATCGGCCGATAGCTGTCACCTCAGTGTTGTGTAAAGTCTTAGAAAGGGTCCTTAACAACCATCTGACCCGCTACCTAGAAGATTACTCTCTAATTCGCGATCGTCAATACGGATTTAGGCCGAATCGATCGACGGGTGACCTTCTAGCGTACGTGACACACATCTGGGGTGAAGCTATAGACAAGCGGGGAGAGTCTCTGGCTATTAGCCTTGACATCGCCAAGGCTTTTGACAGGGTCTGGCACAAGAGCCTTCTCTCCAAGCTTCCTGCATACGGTCTGCCTGCTCAGCTCTGCGCCTGGGTAGCTGACTTCCTGCATGAGCGTAGAATTCGCGTCCTTACGGACGGATGTAGTTCGCAGTTCATGTCAGTGAATGCCGGTGATCCTCAGGATTCCGTTCTATCCCCCACACTCTTTCTGCTGCATATCAATGATTTGATTCCACTTGCGAATATTCATTGCTATGCAGACGATAGCACAGTGCATGCGAGATACTTTGGACACGCGGCGGCTGGACAGGTAGAAACCATGGAGAAACGGGAGAATCTTGTCGTTGAGCTCAATCGGGCTTTAGACCACATTTCCGAATGGGGTACTAGGAACTTGGTTGAGTTCAATGCCAAGAAAACTCAGGTTTGCGCTTTCACGGCAAAAACATCGCCATTCCTTCCCCTTCCCTCTCTTCAGGGCACAACACTGGCGCTACAGAGCAATATTACCATGCTCGGTATGGAAGTTCGCTCAGACCTGAATCCAAAGGACTACATCGAAACGTTGATCAAAACAGCTTCACGCAAACTCGGAGTCCTGAACAAGGTGCGGCGTTTTTTCACGCCCGATCAATTGTGCTTGTTGTTTAAAACACAAGTGCGGTCCTGCGTGGAATATTGCTCGCACCTCTGGGATGGCTCCGCAAAGTACTTACTCGATGCCTTGGATAGGTTGCAGCGGCGCGCTGCCCGCATCATTGGCGATGAAGAGGCAACTAAGAAACTCGAGTCTCTACAATTACGCCGTGATGTGGCATCATTAAGCGCATTCTACCGAATATACCACGGCGAGTGTTCTGAGGAGCTATTCTTGCTTATCCCTCCATCACCTTTTCTTCAGAGGACCACGCGCGCTGGCCTACGTTGCCATCGACTTACTGTGGCCACTATTCCTACACGAACAAAGAAATTTGGCGACTCATTTCTTTGTCGTACTATTCGTAAGTGGAATTCTTTACCCGCGCACGTGTTCCCTCCTTCCTATAATCTGGGGTCCTTTAAGAGAGGCGTGAAGAAGCATTTTTGCGGGCCGGCAAGGTGAGGATGGTTGGTGTAGCAGTTAATAACTCTTCGCGTTTGGACTTTATCACCACTTAACATCAGGTGGGGTAGAGTCATTTGCCTACCTAGTAATATAAAAAAAAAAAAAAATTAACTGAGTTTATAGAACGAACCGGTATCCTTCCAGAATTGCAGTCCGGTTTCAGGAAGGGTCGGAGTACCACAACTGCTTTAGTGGATGTAACTGATAACATCCTAGCAGATCAGGACAAGGGTATGTGTACGGTACTCGTGTTATTGGACTTTTCCCGCGCTTTCGAAACAATAAATATCGATTTGCTTATTGCCAAAATGAAATACTACGGATTTGACCATAACACTTTGCTCTGGTTTCGAAGTTATTTGGAAAACAGAAGACAATTTGTGAAATTGGCTCAAAATAATGGCGGTCATAGAACTTCTCAGACTAGAACCGTGACTAGAGGTGTACCACAGGGTTCGATACTGGGTCCTATACTCTTTATACTATACTGTGCAGATATCATCAAATCTTTTAGGAAATGTCGCTATCATATTTACGCTGACGACGTACAAGTATATATTACATTCTATCCAAAGGACTTTCAAGCAGCTATAAGAGACCTTAATGAGGAGCTAGGCAACGTGGTCCAGTGGGCGGAGGACAATTGTTTGGTATTAAATCCATCAAAAACCAAATATTTGTTATATGGCACAAAAAAAATGAAAAGTCAATTGCCAGATAATTTAAATATTACGTTACTAGGGGAACCGACAGAAAGGGTTGATACTGTGCGCAACCTCGGTATTCATATCGATGAGAAACTGAGATTCGAAAAACATATATCTGACTCGGTTCAAAACTGTTTCTATCGGCTTAAGGTTTTATATAAAATCCGACCATTTATACCCGAAGATCTGAGGCTCCGCCTTACTGAATCGCTTGTGCTGTCCAAACTTAACTACGCCGATATCGTATATGGGCCACGTCTGCTCGCTCGGACAAACAAGCTTATACAGAGAGTGCAGAATGCATGCGCGCGCTTTTGCTTCAATATACCTCCCCGATGTCATGTCACCCCATTTCTGAATCAACATGCAATCCTTAAAATGAAATCAAGGCGTAAACTTCATCTGGCATGCCTACTATACGGATTAATTAGGTCCAGGGAGCCTGCATATCTGTATAATCGACTTGTTTGGCTAAGTTGCAGAAGGCAGTGCTCTCAGCAGCTTGCTACACAAACTCATGGGTCAGCATCTTGCAGGGGTAGTTTCCGATATGCAGCAGCAAAGATATGGAACAATATCCCACCTCCTTTAAGAGAAAGTGCCTCTATTTATATATTCAAGAAACATCTCCGTCAATATCTCACAAATGCACAGCAACAATTGGGATATATTAATATGGATATGTCATACATATAGATAACTATGTAAACTTAATTTATTGCTAACATAATAAATAAATAATGTGTTGGTATATTGTAAAAATAAAAACATTAATTTACAATCTAAATAATCCAATAATAATAAAATAGACAAAAAAATGAAAACAGAACACAGCTTGCTAGTGAGCCCGTGTTAGTGTGACATCTATATTTGGCGCTATTCTTGCTGCTTAGTTGGTGATGTAGGCCCAGAAGCAATTACTTCAATAACAGATCAGGACCTGAAAGGCAATAAATATATATATTTAACACAAAGCCTACACCTAAATTCCACAAAATATGTACTATCATAGAAAACAAATATTTATCATATTTATATATATTTTATGCACCATAACTTATTATCTTATATTTACATATACACACATGGTTTAACAAACCCTTATATAAATAAAGAGATAGGTACTCAATACTACACAATGCTCATCCTTTAATAATGAAAGCTTGCACATTTATTGTACTTAACGTACTTGTGCTGTGTGATTGGTTCCATTTCATCTGAATGGTGTTTACTATACGGGATAATACTATATTTTAATTGCTTTGCTCAAATTAAGCTTTGTTTTTGTGTTTGTTTGTAGCGATAACCTCTTTTATTAGAATCTGTGCTTGTATGCTTGTAGCCTTAAATATATATATTTTTTTTATTATTAATTATCTAGTCTCGGTACAAAGGCAACGGATTAACACAGCCTTGCCCCATTTTTTATTATTTCCTTTATATTTTATATTAATATGCATATAAAAATCGTTAGTGTTTGGCATCCACTTGTCAGATAAAGGACCCAGTTGAAAACCAGCGCCAGTGCATACTGCACTGACATTATGCTGAACTGGGCCCTTTTCAGCGCAGCCGTGGATACGGAGTGATATCAGTTATTTTGTAAGTTTTAACTATAACTATTTTATCTGTATCCGTGTACTGTACTGAATAAACGATTTTGTTTGTTTGTTTGTTTGTTTGGATGGGCTTTTAAAACTAAAAAAATGGGTGCGTGTACTTATGTAGGCGCGTGAGAAGTTATCCTTCTTTGGCATCGTTTAAAATTAGTTTTTAATTGCATGCAAATAATTAATTACAATAAATTAATAAAAAGTCTGGAAAAGGACACAGTCAATAAAGTTCAGTTTTAATTTGAAAAAATAAATAAATAATCAAAATATTCAATTAAAATCGCTACTGAATATAATTTATTAGAACATATTATGTGATTTGCACTTGTATGAAACTCAAACACGTATTCCGAATATACAAACAAGAAACATATGGATAAATATTATAAATATGAATACCTATAACTGTTACTTTATTACAAAAAATAAAGATGTGGTTTTTGGTTCTACTACACCAATGGTCAAAAGATGGCGCTGTAGTCTCCTGAATCGCGCTTTGGTTCCGTTGTTCCAGATCAATAAATACTTTTGATAGGCCTTCACAATGCAGTCGTTAGCACCCACTAAATAGAGATTCTATTTTTATTTGTGTTACAGTGATGCGCGCGCATCTTAAAATTTCACTCTCATCATTTTTTCATAACGCGCCTAAAGAAGTAAAATATAATAGCAGTGATACTGAGGCTGCTATGTATAACTATACGGACGGACGTTATGTATGTATACGGATGGTATGTATAACTAGACGGAGTATACACGACCAACTGGTAGTTGGCTCAGTTAGCATTTTTTAAAGTACGACGTAAAAACGGCTATTTGCAAAATCTCGTAAATTTTCAAGAAATTAGCTAAGCTAGCTTAATATACAAATATATAAGAGTATAAATAGATTACGATAAAATTTTGAGAACTATTGGTCCACTATTAGAAAAATAACACACTTTCGATCTTTTCGCTCTCCTGTAAAGTTGCTATTTTGCAGATGTCTGTTTTTGCTTTGCACCCGTTGATTTACAATGAAAGTTAAACGTTGCCACCGCTATCAAATAACTGGAGGCTTACTATGATCTCTTATTTACAGAACTCATTAAGTTCTTAATAAGAATTGATTTCGTATTCGATTCAGTTGAAGTCTGGGTACAATGTTTCAACTAAAAGATGGTATACGATGTCTGCGCCACATTCCTTGTTAAATTAAAATGTTACTGGAAACTTACCTATATAATAAGGCGTTGGTACTTCAGATTGAATGGTTTTTTGTCTTTTAGATATAATGGACACATTGCAATAGTCAACCTATTATCGAAAAAAAAACGACGGGTTGCACTCCGGGAGTGCCGGCAGAAGTAGAAGCATTTTTGATATTTAGGAATGTTTAGGGAATAATTTTGCAAGAATTGCTTTAATTATCAGTATAAAAGTACTACCATGTGTATACATTTATTACGTTTAAGCGCACTTAGCGACATCTATTGTAAAGAAATCAACTTACATGAATCACATATAAGCGCACCTAGCGACATCTATTGTAAAAAAATGCATTTTCTTCGCAATAAAGCTGCCACGATAAAATAAAATATTACTATGTTTCGTCCAATATATTGAAAGTCATCAACCTTTCCAATTTTATTGTGTGTCATGATGCGATCAGCCCCCGTGTTTAACCTGACGCGAGTTTAACATTTTTTATCCATAAAATTTCATATTATCATAGTAGATATAATAAGTAGGTCATATAGTTACTACCTATGAGTTTTCCGAACAATCCTAATATTGTTTTATGTAAGATTTATGGTATCACGTAATATTTTTGGTGTTTTGTTATAAATATGTGCTACTGAAGGACTTGTATCCTTTATATCCATAGTCAGAATATATTTAAAATATATCATTTCAATACATAGACACGTATATCCATAATTCAATATAGGAATTTTATCAACTAGAACTTAATCTGTGTTTATCATTCGTTGCGTTCATTCCTATCCGATCGATTCAGTTTTGGTTTTGGAGGTCATAGTACGAAATTATAGCAGAACTTAATCAGTTCTCGTTCTCATTCAGAACTGAATTGGAATGTTGGTCGATCGTAGTAAGCATCCTGTTCATATTAACAAGTGGTAGCTTACTGGATCCGTGCTACTATAATGGATTTTGACAAAGAAACACAATCAATGTTCTAGCAGGCTTTTTCTATAATTATGATGAAGATGATATGATTTTGTATTGACATCGTATCAATATAATTTTTTGTTAATCTTATATATAAAATTCTCGTGTCACAATATTAGTTACCATACACCTCCGAAACGGCCTGACCGATTTTTATGAAATTTTATATGCATATTCCGTGGGTCTGAGAACCGGCTACTATCTATTTTTATTATAACTAGGGTTGTAACGATATATCGCAATATCGATAATATGGTTAATATCGAGACCAAAATATCGATATTTATATCGATATTTAAAATTCACTGATATCGATAATATCGATATCGGAAATTCCAAAATATCGATATTTCTTAGACTAAATTTGAACACAATAATATCAATTAATTTACCTGCTATGACTATCTAAATTGAATAATATGGAAATAACTAGTACTTTGAAATCGCAAGAGCTTATGGATGTATTAAAAAAATCTTGAACCCCAAATATACTAAACTAGTGTGGATTCTGGCATGATTCGCTAAACCTAAAATAAAATTTGACAATAGTGTATCCTTGTCATTATTTATACAGAATGAAAAGGAGAGACTGATGTTAAATTTAGTTTTAAGTTTAGATAATAATGCCAGAATCGACACAAACGTATATAGGTATAATCGTATACCTAATGGTAACTCATGCACTTGAATAAAATCCTTGCCTCTCTTTCTAGATAATTGTCAACTACTGATTAATTGAAATTTAATATCATTGTAATATAACACAAAATAAAATAAAGAATCTTATACAAATCGTAATTTTTTTAAGCTCGCCAAGTCAAGAAAGTAAGATAGGTATAGTAATTTTGGAACCTTTGGGCTTACCCTATTCTTAAGCCATGGGCACGCCCCTGATGTGTGGGAGACTAAGCAATTTGCGTATTTGATGTGCGCTAAAAAACCGACATAGCTTGGAAAAGCACGAATGTAGTGAAAACTTAGCAAAGGCATTCGCAAATGTCGTCCCACACATGCGGGTTGGTGCATTCGTGCTAACGAATGTGAGTGATCTGATCAGGATAATAATTATATTTTTTTGGTTTCCTATCGTGGCTGAAACACAAACCGTGCGAGCCAATAAAAAAATCCTGCTTGGCGCGATTTCATCAAGCGTGTTTAATGAAAAAGTAATGCATTTTGCGAGAAACTCGCCAACAAACATATGAATGTGTCACACTCACCCCGTATTCTAATGTCAATAAAAAATAAAAAGGAAAAAATATCGGTATATCGCATATCGAAATTTTCCTGACTTCGATATAAATATCGATATAAATATCGATATAAATAACGATATAGATATCGATATTTCAAAAGACTTTGCATGCCTACCTGTAACGTAGTGTTCTGAAACCTACAATGTGCCTTCGCGCCAAAATTCAAACTATTGGGTATTGTAACGTAGTGTTCTCATATGGGTTAGGAGGAATGTTATCCCAGGAAATTGATAGAACACTAATGTAACGACACACCCCTAAATTTTTTTTTGGACAATATTTATTTTTTTATAATGTGCTATTAAAAATACATACAACCCTAAATTTTCTCTTCTACCTCCTACCCCTATTTTTATGGCGGTACGAAGTTCGCTGGGTCAGCTAGTATTATTATTTTTTGATTTTTTTTTATAGTTCCGACAAATGACTCCACCCCACCTGATGTTAAGTGAAGGTGAAGTCCAGACGTGAAGATAGCTGATACAGCAGTTCTACCTGCTACACCAGCCATCCTCACCTTGCCGGCCTGCATGTTGCTTCTTCACGCCTCTTTTAAAGGATTCCAGGTTGTAAGAGGGAGGGAACACGAGAGCGGGCAGAGCATTCCATTTACGGATAGTACGACAAAGAAATGAGTCACCAAATTTCTTTGTACGTTTGTATTTAACTCTGTGAAGATTTTGTGATGCCAGTTATTCTCGACAGTTTAATAAAATGACCTTAACTGGTGACAGGGAAAAAAATATCATGAATATAAAATGTTACTGACTTTCTGTTCCGTTTTTTGATTTTCTCTTAAAAACAATATAAGGCATAGATGACGCTCCCAGTTGACAGCTTCCCACGCATCAGAATTCCTTCCTGCGGATCAAACGGCTAATAAACAACATGGCCTGTTGATTGGGGTTCCGTGTCCTCGGCGGGGGAGACGATTCGTGGAATCCAATTATACCGGTCCGTTTGTTCCCGTTGTCGCGACAAACGAAAGCCCAATCAGCACCTCGACTTTTCATTGGCTTTAATCTCTCATCTTCATTCCTTTGTTTGATTCAGCGAAAGTTAACTATAATGCGATTCAAATAAGAATAGGAAAGCCAATGACCTCCATCTGTCAAATGTCGCTTGAAAAGTACGGTTTGCAAAAAAACCTGGAACCTTTTTTAGCACTCCGCTGATTCAAGAATAAAAACCAAACATTTGAACCAAACATTTGTATACAAACAATAACAAATATTGATGATTAATATCGGTTGATATTTTTTTTTCACTTATTGAGCTTTGGCCATGAATGGTTGTTATCGTCAACCAAATGTCACTTTAAGTTGCGTTCAGAAACTCGATTTCAAACTTTCGTTTACTTATAGGATGCATGTTTGTATGTGAACTAGTAATAGTGCATGATTAATTATAACTATTCCGGTGGTAATGCAGAAATGAGCGGAAAAGAAGAGCTAGATTCCGTTTAATGTTTTTTCTCACAGTCTTAATAAAATAAATATTATAAAAAATCGGTGTTTTTTTTTTCTCAATCTTAGTAAATAAATGTTATTAAAAAAAATCTGATGCTTTTTCTCACTTAATCTTAGTAAAGAAGTTTTATTGAATAAAAACTGTTTTTTTGCTCACTCTACCTATTTGGTTTGAATTGACAGCTATGACATCACAATATGGCGCCCAATCGGTCCTGTTCTTAGTTGAATCGCATTATACTTCATCTAAGCTGAATGTCTTTGTTCAGAAGTCATAACTTAAACTAATCTAAGCGGCGTTGCGGGTTACAGTGAGAGGGGAGGAGCCTGCGTACCACTGCCGTATGCGTGAGAGGAAGGGAATCCAGACAGACTGGCGCCGTAACGCGTTACGTAACGATGCGGTTTACCCTCCGTTTTTTATAAGAAAGTGCTAGGCCGCACTTTTATACCGCGTAGTTTTGTGAATCATGACAACTAATGCAAGCGGCCGCACCAGCGGTTTTTTCCCGCGACTGATTTTAAAACCGTGATTTGTTACAGAATGGCTCGCGGGTAAAAACCGCGCCAAAATTTGTAGTCCATACAATATATTTACGAAATTTGTGACGAAGTTTTCTTTTTCTATTTCTTAGTATTAAAGCAACAATACATACAGCTCTCTTGAAATCCATCCTCAAACTGTGATAAATCGTGTCAAGTTCCGCGGTTTTTAATCGTAGTGTGTGTGCTTCGGGCAGTTTCGCGGTTTTGAGGTTTACCGCTTGCGGGAAAAAAACCGTAGTGCGGCCTAGCACTTATAACTTTAAAAATACGGAGCGATATTCATTGGCATTTTAGTAAACAGCGATTTACACTCTGAGTAAATGTGACGCTGAGTTTCGCCCATTCGCATCGCTGCTGCACACGAAAATGCCATAGTATAGTTGTATAAATATAATTTGTTGCTTGTTTTAAAGGATTTGTGGCGGCGACATCTATATGCCCCACATATATACGGATGGAGGAAATCATTACTCACCATCCTCAAGAGATGGCATTACCTGCACTGCGATCAATAATAGTATGGAAGCCTACATCGCGCAAATGAAATTCGGAAGCTAACTCTTCATATATACGATGCCCGACCAACATCAGTCGGGCCGCGGCCTCCGAGCTACCATCACCCAGCTCGGAGGAAGATCTTCCCCTTTGGCCTTCCTACAGATTTATATAATTGTAAAATTTGTCTTCAATTTTGTATGTGTGCATGTTGGTACGAATAAAATTTAATCTATCTATCTATCTAAACGTGTTCGGTGTACAACCGCGAAAGCTATGCAACAATAGTTTTCTGTTCTCTTCTGTGCTTTGAAAGGTGTGACTGTAGCGACTGCTGTTTTCGAGCTCGTTGGCGTTGGTGGTTAACGCGTTTGGCTGCGATCGGTGAAGAAAAGCCACTCTTGCAGTGGTCGGTCATTGGATGGGTGACCGAAAATATACTACCTATCTCGAGTTCATCCGTGCTTTGGTAGGAACGTTAACACCCACCAATCCTTATTGGACCCGCGTAGTGAGTCATGGCCCAATCTCTCATTTCCATCCATAGGGCAGGCCTGTGCCCCAACAGTGCCTATTAATGTTCTAACGACAGATGCAGGTAGAACTAACGGCTTAACCGCAATCGACCGCTATGGCTTACGTACAATGGTCCACTCAAGGGCTAAGTGCGGAATATACTATACCATATACTATAACATAGAACATAGACCGACCAATGACAAAGTTGCCTTTCTGCAAAATACTGACAGGTATGCTGTTAGTTCAGGCTGCATCTACTGTCGTTAGCACCAACTAATCTGCAGATTTGTTGTGTTTTGTGGATTGTGGACCATGGCGCCTTAGATTAAAACAAAAAGGGTAGATACGGTACGCTCATACTTGCATGAAACAAAAACTGATCCCACGGCAGCGCGAACGGGACAGCGCCGGCGAGATCCGCTCACTGCATTACCGACCCGAACGAAACAGCACGTTAAGTTTCAACGGCAGCGCGAACGAGACGGCGAGATCCGCGTCACTGCACTACCGACCAATCACGCGACCAGTACTCGACGTCACTACCGAATAAGCAGCAATAAAACAAACAGCAATTTTTATGAAAAAATATTTTATAGTACTTACGAATAAAAAGTGATGCCGTGGGTTTTATTTTTAGTTCTTAAGCAATTTGAGCATTTTTTAAAAACACACTTAGGCATTGTTTTATCACATAAACAAAAAATATTAGAAATATTTCTTTTTGGCGTTCACATGTACGTCGTTTGCATGTCAAGTTGTGACTAAAGCGATTAGGGTCGTGGACCACAATTCATGCGGATCACTTTTGTGAGGCTAGTGCCGTATCTACCCTTATTGTTTTAATCTAAGCATGGCGCATACTCCCTATTTCATGCACTGAAAAGGACTGCCCTCTAGCAGTGCGGACTAATTAATTGATGATGGTTACTGTTTCTAAATAACATTTATTTATTTAATAGGTTTACCAACAATTGTAACACTTATGCAATTAAAATTATAGACACGGAGACACTTATATCAATGTAACAATTAATTCTAGGTTAACACCACATTGAGGAGCTGGATGGCGCGGGTGGTTAGCGCGTTCGGCTGCGATCGTTGAAGTTAAGCAACTTTCGCAGTGGTCGGTCATTGGATGGGTGACCAAAAATTTACTATCTCGAGCTCCTCCGTGCTTCGGAAGGCACGTTAAGCCGTTGGTCCCGGTTGCATCTGCAGTCGTTAGCACCCACCAATACGCACTGGGCCCGCGTGGTGGGCCATGCCCCAATCTCCCTATTCCATCCATAGGAAAGGCCTGTGCCCCAGCAGTGGGGACATTAATAGGCTGATGATGACGATGATGAAACACCACATTTACCATATCTAGATCAAACAGTAAGTGTTAAAATTTAACCTAATATACTTTTATTTATATTTTATTTTGTCTAAAAAAGAAGGTTATTACAAAAATAAAGGATCTAAATTTAAATATAAACATCTCGGACACCCAGTCCGTCAAATTCCTACTAATGGGTCAAGTTAGTGCACTGGGACTATATAAGTGTATATCAATTTTATCACTAAAACCGTTCAGATTTTTACAGAATCTCACATAAGGAGAGTTAGCGCCTAAGCAGTTCTTCATAAAGGCAGGCAGAGTGGCGTGATTGGTTTACGAGGCATTCTAGTAGGAACACGCAAATTGACAAGATTCAACAGATACAAAGGCAACCATTGCTGACTGACACAAACCACTGAAAGAATTACGCTGAAATATGGTAGACTTATAGCTATTATGATGTAGGAGCGCGCTAAGAAAGTATTTTCCAAAACTCATCCCCTAAAGGGATGAAACGGGATTTCAAAGTCTGTATGGTATATCAGTGTTTCCACGCAGATGAATTCGCGGACATCCACTGGTCTATAGTGTTTATTCTTTAAGCATTTAACTGAAAAATTTTACGAGAACAAATTCCACGCGGACCAGGCATTGTGGGTTACCTACAATGCCAAGAGATGGCGCTGAATTGCAGGCTAAGGCTAGAGAAAGATCGTTACGGCCATCAGGGCCGCGGTATCAAAATGTTTAGTGCATTCTCCCGGATAGAAAAGGGTGCGGATTCGAGTTCCGTTTGTTGCCTGGTCCGGGTGGATTTTTCTAATAAAATTTTACTTCTATCTATATATATAAAACTCAAAGGTGACTGACTGACTGACATAGTGATCTAACAACGCACAACCCAAACCACTGGACGGGCTGAAATTTGGCATGCAAGTAGATGTTATGACGTAGGCATCCGCTAAGAAAGGATTTTGATCAATTCTACCCTAAAGTAGGGATAAAATAAGGAATGAAAGTTTGTATGAAACTTTGTCAATTTTAAACCGATCGGGCTGAGACTTTGCATGCAGGTATAAGAAGAATCATAGATGAATGTCATTGTGTATAATACAAGCCTGAGAACAGAAACTGTAGTCTACACTTCAGCTCTACACCGAAGCGAAGCGAGGGCGGGCCTCTACTTATATATAAACCCACTAATCTTTTTATACTAACAAACAATGATAACAACTAAAATAATCAAACGAGCGAACAAATACATAAAAGCAAAGATACTGCCCACGATTCGTACTTGTGTCGCATCGCTTGGAAATCCCAGCGTAGGTATTTTGCAATTTAACAACACAACAATCGTTCTCTATTCTAGCTTATATTGATGACTTTCTATTGCCTTTGTGCTGAAATACTACCTTCACGAAATTACCTATCACTAAAGAAAATAATTGGTTTCATTGATGTTCAAAACAGAAATAAACATAGCTGAGACTTTCGTAATCTCGAATCCGGGCACCAGTCTTTGGTGTACATTTCAGCATTTACAAAAGCCGCAAATCTGTAGACAAATTGCTATATGTTCTGAACATCTACTAATTTATTTATTTAAGGGACAGACACAGACACAGCTTATCTATATATTGGACTAGCGGCCCGCCCTCGCTTCGCTTCGGTGTAGAGCTGAAGTGTAGACTACAGTTTTTGTTCTCAGGATTGTATTATACACAATGACATTCATCTATGATTCTTCTTGTACCTGCATGCAGTCTCATCCCGATTTTATCCCCTTGGGGGTAGAATTGATCAAAATCCTTTCTTAGCGGATGTCTACGTCATAACATCTACCTGCATGCCAAATTGCAGCCCGATCCATCCAGTGGTTTGGGCTGTGCGTTGATAGATATTATATAGATTTACAATCAATAATGACTATCCCCATATTACAATAAGGTTTAAAAATTATCAGAAGTGATTAGAAAAGAAAATATGAGATGCTGAAAATTACTAACATAGTGAAAGAAAACCAAAAAATACAGACCTTATCTGTTCTCAGGGGAATATACATATAGGTGTACATTCAATAAATAGATAAGCTGTGTACTGTCGAATTCACTCTAGTACTTCTTATTCGATGACGCTGCCTTGAAGCCTAAGAAATACTAGAGAAAATCAGGGTCGCGGTAGCATAATGGTCAGTGTATTCGCTCGGATAGCAAAGGTTGCGGGTTCGAGTCCTGTCTGCTGCCTGGTCCGCGTGGATTTTTTACTAGTAAAATTTTCTTTAAATTTAATTCAGGTAAGTTCTCTTTCATCTGTGAGAAATATTTCATTTATTCATTTTATTTGGAAATTTGATCATCTCAAATATAATTTGAAATGCCTGCACGCTAGATCCATTACCATTCTCATCGGAACGATGTCTCAGTTTCGAGCAGAGACAATCTTAAAATGCCAAACTTAATTTAACTAAAACTACATTGTCATGTTGAGTGTTCCCGACATTGTTAAAAGTTGATTACAGAAAGTGTTATATTCAGTCTGCGGAGGCTGTCTCTTTCATTACGACCAACAATTGAATTTATTTCGCGGAGTGGATTCCTCCTCGTGGGGCCAAACGTATCACAATCTTAAAAAAAGCGTCGCGTAAAAATCTTTTTCATAGAAATCTCTCCATTGTAATTTTCCCCCAGATAAGCGAACGAATATGAGCTTGGCTAGGGTTGTTTGAAACACAAATTGTTACGCTTTTTCATTGTGTAAATGAAATTAACATAATTTGACGACCTCCGTGGCCAAATGGTTTGTACGCCGGGTTTCATGGTGTCGCTGACTCGAGAGGTCCCGGGTTCAAATCCCGGTGGGGGCAGATGTTTGTGTGATGAATACGAGCATTTGTACTCCAGTCATGGATGTTTAATATGTATTTCTATATAAATATACTTATATATGTACATTATATGTATTCTATCCGTTACCCTAGTATCCCAAAACACAAGCCTTACAGTGCTTACTTTGGGGCTAGGCTAATTGGTGTGAGTGTTGGAAATATTTATTATTTATTATTATTTATTATGAAACAATGTTATAAATAATGTGTCCGAATTTTCTTTAAAATTGAATTTTCTTTTGTTGTTTAAGACGTACTGCCAAACGTTTTATACATGTCAACTTTGGCTGAGATAAACAAAACGTTTGTTTAATGTGCTGCGAGTCCAATACTATGACGCTTTTCGGATCCTGCTCAAAAAAACGCGATATTGTAGTGCCAAGGAAATGTTTTCTGAAGCAAATGTGCCCGATTTTTTTGTATCCTCAGATCACGGTCCTTATCGTTCTAGGAAAGGCTCCGTGAAATTGGGAACTCCATTCTCCGCAACATCCACGATGACGTGGACAATGTATTTTTTAAACATTGGACTAAATTACATCGTTTTGGAAATGAGTCTGAAATAAACATTCAGCAAGTCCTATTTTATTTTTTAGGTAATTTTTTTATTAACGTTATTGACGTGACAACGTCTTAAATTAGGTTGCGGCTGGGAGTCACTTATGAAAAAGTGTAACGCTCGGTAACGTTACGATGAGTCTCTCGTGTTAAGTTTAAGTTTACATGTACAATGTTTTAGTAAACAAAATATATTTCTATAGTTAAAATTTGTGCAATTCTTATTTTCATTCAATTCCTTGTTCCTATTGTGCAATTTAATTATATTCATATCAATAAATATTCTACCGAGAAAAAGACGTTGTCACGTAAAATCTTCGCCCGTAAAACCGACTTTACAGGCAACCATTTTTTTTTTATCAATTTTGTCAATTTTGTCATATGGGTCTTTTGCCTGAAATAAAGAAATTATTATCATTATTATTTTATTTATCTGTTTTATCCGTTTAACTCCACTGCTTCTAAAATTGCATTGAAATGGTTACCTATCAATTTATCATACTTAACACTACGTCAATTATCCCTCATTGAATAGGCTAGTTGACCCTTTTTTGAAAAAGGGTTGAAATGGTTAATAAATGTTCTATTAGACCGAAAAAAATGTATTGTATTTTTTTGAGACCTAGAAAGCTACAAATCTTTAATTTTAAAATAGATTTTTCATGGACATACAAAAACGCTGTCGGCCATTTTAGTCTATAGATTATCTATGCTATGACATCAACCGGCAGTAAACAAAAACGCGTAAGCGTAAGCACGTAGAAAATAACATATCTGAGTTTATAATAAAAAAAAAACATGATTTCTATTAAATAATACGAAAAATATAGTAATTACCATTATTGTATTGTACGAGAATGTAAAAACACATCCTTGAAGACTCCAGGAAAGTTGTGGATTAAAGTGCCTAAAGAAATTAAACTACGCAATACCTGGTTAGAACTTGCTAAAAGGGATCCTGCAACTTTATAGACTTATAGTAAAATTTATTTTTGCGAAGATCACTTTGGTACTTACATACTCATTGAATAACATTTTAAGTCTCTTCATTTATTATCAGTTTTAATTATACAAGTTTTAAGGTTATGTATGAATGACATTTAGTTGTTTACTACCAAAGAGACGTCACAATCATGGCGAATGTGGTAGTGTGTAAAAAGTATAGACTAAAAATTGAATTTCTACAGCAATCTTCTGCTTTTATGAAGTGAAATCGATATATTTAGGTTCCTTAGACCAAATACTTTAAGAAATAAACATTTATTTAATACAAACATTTATTTAATTGTTAAAGCCTCGAAGTTCTTCGCGAGCTAATAAAATACATGGCCACTGACTATAATAAAAGATTACAAAACCTATCCGTACAACTGCCAAAAATCCCTATGGTGTTGTACCTTGAAACGGCTGCAGTGAGCACAATACGCCGCAGCGACGATGACAACAATCCAACAAAGCGCATTACTGCAAATGAGTCTGAGCAGCACCAAGCACAGAGGCAATATACGGCAGCGCCTCGGGCTCCCGAGCGCCGTCTAATTGAATTCGTTGCACTGGAACTGGACATGACACAAGTGGCAAGCGGATTTACGACAATTCTGTCACATTTTAAAAATGGTAGGAAAACAAGTAAATGACTCTAGATTTTTGGAGTTTACTCCTTAAGAATCGATTTGCATATATAAGGAGCCCGGTATGAGAAAAATGTGAGGAGTAAAATCTATCGATAAATGACATTAATGACCTCACGTTACGTTTTTGTGCGCAACCTCTACGGCGCACCTTTCACTTTTAGCCATGGCAACGGATAAAAAACATTAAGTTGTCACAAATGTCAATAAAATAAATAAACTAAAAATAGATAAAATCGGAGCAAAATTAATGAAAACAAATAAATAACACAATATAGAGAAATGCCGGTAAGTGTCCAGCACTCTGGAATAGTGATTTTCAGTACAGATGGAATCATAATACATATTTACAAAATAATGACTAGTGTGTGATATTTTTGAAATTGTGTGTTTCCAGAAATACATAATAAAATATATGATAAATATCGCTGATGTTAGATGATAAAATGTGTGACATGGAACCTATGATAGTAGAAACCATGGGACGATTCCTGAGGTATCTCTACTTGTAACCGACTTCTTCGGACTTGATTTTGTTTTGTATTGGATAGTCTTAACAAAATTCACTCTCACAGACGCTTTCATTGCGATGACTATAGAATGAGACAACACGCGAATCTGAAAAGAGTAAAATTTAATCTAAGTATCATGATCAGAAACCTTATTTTGCAGAAAATCAATGTCTTAAATATAGTGTCTTTGAAGCAAAACGTCTAAAATGAATGTCTTAAAGGCAGGATGTTTATAAAGTAAATAAATAATTATATTACCAACACTCACACCAATTAGCCTAGCCCCAAAGTAAGCATTGTAAGGATTGTGCTGTGGGATACTAGGGTAACGGATAGAATACATATACTGATACATTTACACATAAGTATATTTTAAAAAAAATACATATTAAACATCCGTGCAAAACCACAAAACTTCAAATTCTATTCTGAAGATAAAGAAGCTTTAATTTAATAACTATTATAAGTGAAACGCGAAAACATTTGAAAACATGTCAGATTAGATTATATAAAAAAGTTACTTTTATTTTTGTAGGCACTGTTACTATCCTTTATAAGCAATAAATATTTTTGGTAAGCACAATTTCAATATTTTCGAATATCTTTTCTTTAATTGTTATTAAAACTTAATACTAGAGACTTTCTGCTGTTCAGGAACAGATAATGCTTTTAGTAATTTAGCTTTTTCTGTGGCTTGTTTTCATAGACGTTTTGTAACTGAAAATTAGGCTTTGTAACCATTTAGATTTTTTGCAGTTTAGGTAAACTGATTTTAGTTATTTTGTATTCTAGGTGGCTAGCATTCATAGAAATTCTGCGAATAAGGCTTGTTATCATAATAGAATTTAAATAAGTAGATATTTCTGAGTGAGGCTGGTAGATATTACTACTGAATAAGCGTGGGCTCATTAGATAGGTTATTTCATTACTAATCCTTGCCTTTTTCTACGGGTATCTAAGTACGTAACCCGCCCAAATGACATTCCTTGGTGCCGGCCCCGCTGAACAAAACAAGACAGCCGTTTTTAGAGTGTAAACTCCGGTCGTGCGTCGGAGCTGACACACACATTTTTTTTTAATTTTATTTATTTATTCTTTATGCACAAATGTACAATGGCGGACTTAATGCCGTAGGCATTCTCTACCAGTCAACCATAGGATGTTGTGGGCATTATTAGTGGTAGGGTGCACAACTGAAGTGGAAATCACATTGAAAGAAAACACACACATACATAAGTTAATATATTTAAATAAATACACTAATACATAAATGAAATGAAACCTTTTATTGGCCATCTTAACAAAAGAAAAACTTATCAATACAACACTAAAATATAAAAAAAATATAACACAAAATGAAATACAAGAAAACTTAACCTAAGAAAACAAAAAATAAAAAGAACATAAAAAACCTAAGATGGCCAATCAGGACACTGCCTCAGCTTATGCTGACACAATGAGAAAGCGCTTTCTCACTATGTCAGCGCTGGTATTCTGGCAGGACCTACATACATACATACTTCCAAAATAAATACAAAATAATGACGACAAACCACTCAATGAAACGCCTGTTCTAATAAAAAGCTTCGCAGTTTGGTTTTAAAGGTATATTTACTGGGGGGCATTCTGATATCTAGCGGGAGATCATTCCACAAAATTATCGTTTTTACGAAGAATGAAGAGTGAATAATATCGGAGCAGTGTGATGGAACGATAAGTAAACGATTAGAAGAATATCGAAGATTTTTACTATGAGAGGTACATAAGTACTGAAATTGAGAAGTGAGATAAGGGGGAGCATTTGGAGAATCCAGCAAAGAGAACAGGGTGGTCAGAGCCCGCATACTTCTGCGCTGCCTAATGGGCATCCATTTTAAGAGAAGATAATCTCTTCTACCGCACAACCGTAAAAACCTTACTGTTTGTCATTTTAAGCCATTTGGTGTTAAGTGAGAGCTTAGTTAATTTTTTGCGAATACAGCTAGCGGTACTTCTGCAACCAGTCACACGTTCCTCTTCTACTAAAGTTCTATTCCAGTACCCTCTAGAAATTTGGGGATTGGTCTTACAGTCTTGGTAGCACTCAGCGTACGAAAAGCCCAAATAAGTGAATCGCGTTATAGTCATAATAATAATAATAACCTTATTTTTCTATCATTGATTTGGTTACATTATCTATATACACACATCAAAAGTGTCTAGGGATCAACATATATTTTTGCAATAACTTTTCTCCTGATTGATATTAATTAAAATTTTCTTTAAGGATTCATCAAATAAAGTGTTTTCGTTTGTCACAGTAACGATAAACCAAGTCACCTTTGCATTAATAAAGAAATTTGCCATTTTCCTAATAAAGGGATTTTTGACATTTGAACCACTAACACAAAAGTTCGAAAAAAAGACTGAAATAACAGTTTTCTCTAAAATTTTATTGGGTAACTTAAACAATTAATAATCCGTATTTCTACCGCGAACACTAACAACACAAGAACATCGGTTTGGCATACTCAAAATGAGTTCATCCAAATCACGCTGTGGAATGGCCGCCCATGTTCGTTGCAACAACAAAAAAAGGTCTTCTTGCGACTGGATACCCTCCATATTCGGCAGAGCTCTTCTCTGTAGCATATCCCATGCATGCTCAATCGGGTTCAAGTCTGGCGACTGAGCAGGCCAGGGCAGGACATTGATGTTAGCTGCGGCGAGAGTCTGTCTTACAACTCTTGCGGTGTGCGGTCGTGCATTATCATGCATTAACTGAAATAAGGGACCGATTTGCACTTGTAGAGGAACGATGACGTCTGATACAATCGTCTCAGCATAAATTTGAGCGTTGAGGTTGCCTCTGATCCAAATCAACTCAGTTCTTCCTCCGATCCAAATACCCGCCCATACCATGATGGTTCCACCACTATAAGGATGGACTTCCTGGCAGGATTTTAATCGCTGTTGGCGTCCAGGGGTTCTCCAGTGTCGTATACGTCTTGTATCCGGTCTCATACCAAAACGAGACTCACCAGAAAAGCACACGAAACGCCATTGTTCTTCTGCCCAATTTCTGTGTTCAAGAGCCCATTGATATCGAATCCTACGATTGTGCATTGCTATAGGTGGTACCCGTAGCGGTCTTCGGGAATGAAGGTTCACTTCATGCAAGCGGTTTCTGACTGTTTGGTCGCTAATTAAGTTCCCTGAAGAGTGATGAAGCCTCACGGCTAACATCATGGCGGTTATTGTTGGAGCTCTTCGAGTTAAGATTTGAATGTATCGGTCTTGTCTCCGTGTGGTGCAGCGATACCGTCCTCCATGGCGCTCAGCCACGGTACCAGTGCTTCGGTATCGTGTCCAAAGTCGACTGATAACACTCTGACTTGTATTCAGAGCAAAAGCCACAGTACGTTGCCGGGAACCAGCTTCTATCATTCCCACGGCTCTGAGCATTTCTTCCCTGCTTAAATGACGTCGCCGCTCCATAATAACGTTGGTTTTAATCAGTAGTAGGGAAACAGTAGCACTAATAATGTCTTCAATGCGTTGTATGTTTTTATAGGGAAAATATTGACAGCTGATTTTCATCTTTTACTCGAATTTGATTCACAGTTCCTGATTCAAATTATGAAATGCACCAAAAAGGATCCATATAAATTTATAAAATCATAAATTTATTACAAAGCCACATCTCAATCTCAAGAAATCCGCATAAAAATGCTTGATCCCTAGACACTTTTGATGTGTGTATATGAAACTCAAAGGTGACTGACTGACATAGTGATCTATCAACGCACAGCCCAAACCACTGGACGGATCGGGCTGAAATTTGGCATGCAGGTAGATGTTATGACGTAGGCATCCGCTAAGAAAGGATTTTGATCAATTCTACCCCCAAGGGGATGATAAAATAGGGAATGAAAGTTTGTATGAAACTTTGTTAATTTTAAACCGATCGGGCTGAGACTGCATGCAGGTATAAGAAGAATCATAGATGAATGTCATTGTGTATAATACAAGCCTGAGAACAACAACTGTAGTCTACACTTCAGTTCTACACCGAAGCGAAGCGAGGGCGGGCCGCTAGTATAGTATTTGATTGAACCCACCTAGTAAGCAAATAATGCCTGTGACATGTGACTCCGTTCTTTCATAACTAAATTACAGTCACTTAATATTTTTTTTAAGAACCCAAGATTGCGTTCACAAGTTCTTATTAATTTATAAAATTCACTAAAACAAGTATACTGCTTCAAGCGATCGCTAATTTGATATCCTATCCGACAAGGCATGATGCTCTGAATCTTTAAAAAACTAATATTTATTACTAAGAAAAATGTCGTCTCTAATGATTCGAGCCACACTCGTATGTTCTCTAGAAGTACAGCCACTAATACCTTTGTATACAGTTTTACTGCAGCTATCCGGTACACACACGCACAAAGCTCTCTCTCCGTACTTATTTTAAACTCCACCTTCTACTCCAGGCGATCCCACCGAATTTATCGAGTCGGATAGGAGATAATTTCATCGCTTAATTTATTACGGTCTTCCACGGGTAGCGTTTTTAAATTTATAGCTTTATACCTAAGAGATTCGTAAATGGCTCCTTTTGTTATCCGAATTTATTACTACACCTTCGCGTGGCATGCTCACCCTGTTATTGTTCTACTGTCAAATCTATCAAATTGTGTTGAGGAAACGTCGGGGAAACATTTTTTTTTTTGGTTTTTTGCTTGTTATTTTGAGATAATTTTCTTCGAATTTTTATCTATCTATATATACAAAACTCAAAGGTAACTGACTGACTGACATAGTGATCTATCAACACACTACCCAAACCACTGGACGGATCGGGCTGAAATTTGGCATGCAGGTAAATGTTATGACGTAGGCATCCGCTAAGAAAGGATTTTGATCAATTCTACCCCCAAGGGGATAAAATAGGGAATGAAAGTTTGTATAAAACTTTGTCAATTTTAAACCGATCGGGCTGAGACTTTGCATGCAGGTATAAAAAGAATCATAGATGAATGTCATTGTGTATAATACAAGCCTAAGAACAAAAACTGTAGTCTACACTTCAGCTCTACGCCGAAGCGAAGCGAGGGCGGGCCGCTAGTAATTTTATAAGTTGAGAAGACCATCATAATCCTATATCTAACTAGTTCTCCTATCTAGTTCCAACTGAATTCTCAGATGTTGTTGGTTGAAAGGGAAACAATTAAGGTTAAAAAAATATATTTATATATATGAAGCGCGTTTAATGCAGTTTTTTTGTGATATTTCAGATGCTTTTTAGGTCCCATAGTCATAAGGCTGATTTAAAGTAATCTAACTAAACGATTAGTGTACATTTAAATATGAAAAAAACTTAGAGAATAATATAGTTATTTTGTTGCAATCTGTTGTAGTTGGTAGTTAGTTACGGAGGTTTAGGTAAAATTAATGAAGAACAACTACGTGTTGCTGTAAAGATGTTTATACTTTAAGAAAATATCTCAAAAAGCAACTTTTAAAGGAACAATCAATTATAGCGTAACTGTGTAAGTAATACCTACCTTGATTTCTTTTGCTGAATAAAATACGGAGAGGAGCTGCTTCACAGCATTGATGCGAATTGTCCGTGGCATGATTTGGCCTTATACTTTTTGTCACTAGTATGTCCTGTTTTCTGAAGAACAGTATCTTATGCTTATAGCTATTATGAGTAACTACTATTTTTGGGCGGCGGTTGCGTTACCAATCATGTAAATTTTTAATTTAAATGAATTTTTAGGCTGAAATTAAATTAATTGCTTCGTTTTTATTTTTGCATTGCTTTGCTTGCTGATTTATTTATTATGTTTTTTGCTGTTTTGATTGACTTTTATTTATTTTTATTTTTTGTTACTTGAAAGCAAAGGATGCTATGTCCATACATCCTTTCAAGTAATAGAAAAAAATAACTAACATGTCTTTTTTTGTGTCACTAAACAGGCTCTGCCAGAATAACAGCGGTGGTACGACACAATGTCTCATCAGCTAATGCTGAGGCAGAGTCCTGGTTAGCCCTGTGTTTTGGAATTTGTATCTGTAAATGTGTAATATATGTAATATGAGGGTTAATAAAATATTATACTCTTCCATTCTATATCGAAGTGACACAAAGGAAACGTAAGAAAAAAGACACCGGAATTTTGAATTAGGAAAATTCGCTTCACCAATCATCCATCTATGGCAAATACATAATAAAAAGGCTGTATCAATGTACTCTATCAATGTTCTGAAGCAAGAGATAAACGCATGTATGATGAAATTAAAAGAAGTACCTATAGCAAAATTTCATCATACCACTTGCACAGTTTTCATGTCATGAAACTTTTTCAATTAAAAAAGGATAAAAGGAAAACGTTACATACGAAATTACACATCCGTCTTTCATTTTAATTTCGATATCGCGGTTCACTCGATTGGCAAACATTAATAATACGAGTTCCACCGCTGCTGGCAGTTACACAAAACAGTTTCCTCGGACAACTATTTTTATTCCGCTTTTCGATGTTATTGGTCCGGTGGCTTTTTATGGTACAGGGTAATGGAGTAGTTTTATCAGTGCAGTGCCCGTGCCAAAGGATCATCATCATCATCATTATCATCAGCCGATTAATGTCCCCACTGCTGGAGCACAGGCCTTCCCTATGGATTGGCATGCGGGCCCAGTGCGGATTGGCGGGTGCTAACGACTGCAGATGCAGCCGGGACCAACGGCTTACCCTGCCTTCCGAATCACGGAGGAACTCTATATAGAAGATTTTTGGTCACCCATCCAATGACCGACCACTGCGAAAGTTGCCAAAGGATAATCTTAAGCAATAACCACGTTGAGCTCCTCTGTAACATTTTAGAACACAGTACAATATTTTATTCGAATTAAGAAAAATGGGTGAAACTAAATATTTTCTATGTCAATTTGATTTTCGGCATCGATAATTGTACTTGTTTTTACTCTTTAAATATGTGTACAAAGGTGTTAGCTGTAAATGTTCATTTTTACATAAAATTTAAAAATCGCTTTCAATAATTAGTCTAGCTTAGCACTGTAATAATAATAATAATAAACTTTATTTCTCTCCACAATCTTATACATGCTTCATGAGTAACAGTTTATAAAACTTAGGTCTAAGATTGTGAGAGACTGGTGCTAACTGGTCATGATGCTTGTGTTCTGGAATACTTGGGTAACGGATAGAATAAATATATAAGTATATTTATATAGAAATACATATTAAACATTCATGACGGGAGTACATTTGTACTCTAGTCATCACACAAACATCTGCCCCCACCGGGATTCGAACCCGGGAAACATGGCGTACAAACCACTCGGCCAAGGTGGTCATACAGAAGCCCACTATTTTAAATTCAATATATTTTTTATTAAAATTCTCGTGTCATGTGCGTAATTGAACTACTCCGAAACGGCTCGACTGATCTTGGTGAAATTTTATATACATATTCAATAGGTCTGAAAACTGGACAACATCTAGTTTTCATCCCCCTAAATGTTAAAGTACCTTTATTTTTTTTTGGACATAATGTATTTCTTTTTATTTTTTATGATACCTCATACAAAAATACATACAACCCTTAATTTTCACCCTTCTACCACCAACCCCTAATTTTTTATGGCGGTACGAAGTTCACTGGGACAGCTAGCAGACAATAAAATTCTGAAAATTAACATCGTCGACAAAGTCTTCTCTTTATATTACTTTTAAATAATATAATAAAAAAACTAGACCACGTATAATATAATCATAATCAAAATCATTTATTCAGTTTACGCTGTTACAAGCACATATGAATGTCTAGAAGCTACGCCATCGGTTCGTAAATCCTTGTTCTGAGAAGAACCGGCAAGAAACTCAGCAAGGGCTGTTTTTTTTCTCCCTGTTGAAGTTATACTTCTTTAGGCGCGTTATGAAAAAATGATGAGAGTGCAATTTTAAGATGCGCGCGCATCACTGTAACACAAAATTTTAACATAATGAAGTTGGTCGCTTTAGCGACCAACTTCATGCGTTACTTTTGTGTTTACCGCACATTAAGAAAATCTACCAACAAAATAGAAATAGAATCTCTATTTAGTGGGTGCTAACGACTGCATTGTGAAGGCCTATCAAAAGTATTTATTAATCTGGAACAACGGACCCAAAGCGCGATTCAGGAGACTACAGCGCCATCTCTTGACCATTGGTGTAGTAGAACCAAAAACCACATCTTTATTTTTTGTAATAAAGTAACAGTTATAGGTATTCATATTTATAATATTTATCCACATGTTTCTAGTTTGTATATTCGGAATACGTGTTTGAGTTTCATACAAGTGCAAATCACATAATATGTTGTAATAAATTATATTCAGTAGCGATTTTAATTGAATATTTTGATTATTTATTTATTTTTTCAAATTAAAACTGAACTTTATTGACTGTGTCCTTTTCCAGACTTTTTATTAATTTATTGTAATTAATTATTTGCATGCTATTAAAAACTAATTTTAAACGATGCCAAAGAAGGATAACTTCTCACGCGCCTACATAAGTACACGCACCCATTTTTTTAGTTTTAAAAGCCCATCCGTGTCCTTGATGTCCAGTTATTTTCTTATTCTTCCTAATTGTAGTTTGCGTCGTTCTTTATTCATTTTGAAATTGTAAGGATTAATGCAAATTGAGAATAGAATAACACCTCGAAATTGCTGCCGTTAAAGAAAAAACTTTTCTTAACCTAAAAGGTACGCGCGCGCCGGTGACAAGTGAGCTAATTGTCTGATGTCATTTTGCGCGCGCTCGGAGCCCGCCTCGCGCCCCGCGTTGAAATTTTTTTTATCATAAGTATAAGTATAAGTTCAAACGTACATAATTTTAAATGAATACCACCAATTGAAATTTTAAAGCAAATTCACGTGAACAAGATCTGCCCAAAGCGATAATAACGCTTTTAAGACGTCAAGATAAATATTTCCGTTTACGAAATTTGTTTGAGTGACAACAATGAATTTTTCGTCGTCTCCCCCGATTCCATTTCGCCGATGTCATATTTCAGTCAATACCTAATTTAATCTCAGCCCCGAGAGCGGATCAAAGTTTTAAATTGAGATCCGTCGCTCCTTTGATACATAGTCTTTTTGCTGCGAGGCTTTGTCTGGGAGTCTTTTCATAACTTTGGGTGCGGCCTCAATGGCGACGATTCGGGGTTTAATCTTCAGGTTTTTTTTCTACAACCTTTTCATTCCAGTCTTTAATTACTTCCATTGTTGCCACGGGCTTCCCGTTGACCGTAGATTCGGCATTGCACGCTATCATTCCGGGATTCATACGAATAATCATTGCCATATCTTTCCGCTGTAACAAAGCAAATACCTATTCGCCGGTAATTTTTTCCCTTTTGTTTAGCAGGTGTATTTGGCCGTTCCGCAATTTCATTATCTTCCGTCTGCCTTTCGCTGTCGACTTTTTGTTTGTTATCTGTTGATTCGACGTTATTAGTAGCGATTATATATTTTTTATTTTGAAGCTGCTGCGTACTTTGTGTTATTGCATGTTCTTATTAAAATTTGAAGCTGGCTGAATGGTAAATATTTTTAACTAAAATATCCAAGGGCTGAAGAAACAATGCGGTATTTTAACAGAAAAGTAGTTAGGAGAACAATTTATTAATGAAGTCAAGGTCGACATCCAACTATTATACTATACTAGCTGCGCCCCGCGGTGTTACCCGCTGTAAAACGTAACCTAGGTGTTAGTCCAGGGTGTCAGCTAACTTCGTACCAAATTTTATTAAAATCGCTGCAGCCATTTAGACGTGAAGAAGTAACAAACATACACACATACAATCACAAACTTTCGCCTTTAAAATATTAATGTGATGTTTTTGAGGCAAAAAGTTATGATCAAAATATTGAGCAATTGCACTTATTTTAAAGAAAGTTTACTGTCTGCCTGTTCAACTTAAAGTTCCACTTTGATATGGCAATGTCATACTGAATATCACGTTCTCAGGACCGTATGTTATAAAAGAGAGTAAATACCTCACAACGAGATTTCACTGCAACAGAAAATATCGTTTTGAGCGCGAGGCGAGTACGAGTATGTGTGTTCAGAGAAAATAATGTGAAGATACGGAAATTGCATATTATTCCCTCTGCACAAGGGAGAAATAAAATATAAACTGGAAATATTTACATTCCGCATCACCAACCGTTAGCGATATTATTCGCGTCCATTTTGTTCGTTGCGCGAAAAGGGAAGTTCGATTATAATGGGTTCGCAAATTTATAACGATTCCCTGCTCATTCGAAGAGATGGCGAAAACAAATATATATATGTTTGTTTACAAATAATTGTCAATTTACACCATGTCTCCAAATGACATAATAGAAGAACCTTTTAGGATCCTTTAAAAGAGGCGTGAAGAAGCAACATGCAGGCCGGCCGGAGGATGGCTAGTGTGGCAGGTAGAACTGCTGTATAAGCTATCTTCGCGACTGGACTTCACCGTCATTTAACATCAGGTAGGGTGGAGTTAATTGTCGGATATATCTACAAAATATATCTACATGATGAATCAAATACAGAAAAATAACTCTACCTTTTGTAGTAGTATTTTAGGTGAGGATAAAGCTTCGAGAGCTCCACAATCCAAAAGCTGAATAAACATCGTTTGAAACTTAAAAGTTATAAAGACTTATGACTCGTTTCAAGTACTTCGACTAATTAATTAAAGTGGAGAAAGATATCGAATTCGTAGTGGTCTGACTCTTTCAACGATCGCAGCCGAAAGCGCTAACCACCCGCGCCATTGAGCTCCTTAATAACAGTATTATATGATAAAACACAATGTTGCCTTCTTAAAAAATATGTATTAGGTATATATTAAAAAACTGCAAAAAACAGATTTTCTGCCGTTTATCGCTCAATAGATTATGTTGGCATGAAACTATATTATAGTGTTTAATGTTTAACAGTTAATGGTAAGAAACCCTTAGTTCGACTCGTACTCGGCCAGTTTTACCCTTTGGATACGAAATCCTGAAAACATATCGCGCCCAATATTAAGGGCCTTATATACTAAGCACGTATGCGGATCGTAAACAACCAACATTCATCGGAGTCTGCTTATACGCTTAAAGCATAATGAGTAAAGAGATAACAGAGGTACAGTTCATCAAGTGCGCGTATCTGAGTGAGCACTGGTGACCATACACATATGTAACATACACAGGGAAATGTTACCGTTTTTAAAAATTCAATAATTCAAAATTCAGTATCGTTTATTCAGTCTAGACTGTTACAAGCACTTGTGAATGTCGAAAAGCTACGCCATCGGATCGCAAATCTACGGCGGGAGACCTTGTACTGAGAAGAACCGGCAAGAAACTCAGCAAGGGCTGATTTTTTCTCCCTGTTTTATTTCATACAGTGTCGTCCAATTGAAAGTTGACATCAAACTTGCAAACATGTGTTGAGGTCAACTTCCATCACATAATGTCAAATGTGTAACAACAGATAATCAACGAATTTACTAACAATAAGTGCAAAGAAAAGTCTCAAAATAGCAAGAAACAATTTTCAAAACAAAATGAACAAGTATATGAAAGGGAGTAAGTGCAAGGTTCTCTTTAAAACTCTTTCTAAAGCTGGGAGCCTTAGTTTTAATATAACTTTTGAAAAATTATCTACAGGTAAAATTACAACCAAGCAGCAATTTAGAATACGATGCCAGGTTTGAATGCGCGCATCCGATGCGACTGGATGTCGTTATTGGATGCCAATGCCATCTAGTTTGTGTTAACTTACTAAAACTTAAACATTACTATAGAAACAGTGCCACAAACTTATCCTTTGAAATTTGGCATGCAGGTAGATGTTATGACGTAGGCATCCGCTAAGAAAGAATTTTGATCAATTCTACCCCCAAGGGGATAACATAGGGAATGAAAGTTTGTATGAAACTTTGTCAATTTTAAACCGATCGGGCTGAGACTTTGCATGCAGGTATAAGAAGAATCATAGATAAATGTCATTGTGTATAATACAAGCCTGAGAACAAACACTGAAGTCTAAGCGAGGTCGGGCCGCTAGTATCTAATAACGACCATCTCTAGCCAGTACCCACTCACACACGCGCAATGCATGAAGCTTTACCTCTGCGCCTTCTTTACTCATGTGCTTATAGTTTACGGTTACGTAAAGAGACATCTAATACAGCCGGTGACGTGCGCCTACTACGCAAATAAATCGAGCGAGCGATACGTCAAGGCAGGGCAGGGAAAGGGTGCGTCGATAATATTAACATAACCACACCAAGACCAATCTTGTACGAAAATATTAAAATAAAATAAATATTTCCAACACTCACACCAATTAGCCCCAAAATAAGCACTGTAAGGCTTGTGTTATGGGATGCTAGGGTAACGGATAGAATACATATACTCTGTACATATATAAGTATATTTATATAGAAATAGATATTAAACATCCATGACTGGAGTACAAATGCTCGTATTCATCACACAAACATCTGCCCCCACCGGGATTGGAACCCGGGACCTCTCGAGTCGGCGACACCATGAAACCCGGCGTACAAATCACTCGGCCACGGAGGTCGTCAAAATCTTCGTTGTTTTAATCTTCCATGTTCACTAGCACTATATATGTAATTTGTTATTAACGGCTATCGTGTACCTTGTTTTTAGAAGTCCCCGATATTTCGAGACTATTGCAAGCGCCATGATCACGGTGTAATGATTTTCGATAGAAACTGTTCAGTGAAAGAGATTCGTAAGAGCGCTTGCTGTCGCGGTTATTTTCATAAAATTTTAGTTGTTTATTTATCTTCACAGTGAACTTTGTTTAGATGCAAAAATATGAGTTAGATACCACTGATATTGTTTCAATAACCCAAACTTGTTACTTGTTACTTATTGTGGGCCCCCGTTTCCGCACATAGACTCCGTACTTAGTCCATTGTGCGTGCAGGGTAGATTGGGTTAGCTAGCTCAGCCAGCCCAGCTCCTTCCAGAATCCCAGTAGTCTCCTGGGACTCTCACAGGCTTCTAGGAGCGTCCTCGGCGTCCCGAGGATTGATACCCGGTGTTCTGCCACACTCATGCACTCCAGGATTACATGAGCGGCCGTTTCATCTGCTTCTAGACATTCTCTGCACAGAGAACTATCTGTAAGACGTATGGTTAGTAAATGCTTATTTAGCAGCAATGCCCCGTTATAGTGCCCAGCATTACTCGTAGATCAATTCGGTTAAGATTTAGTAGTTTTCTAGTTAGTCTTGGGTTAAGGCTAGGGAAGATAGCCTTAGATTGCCTGCAGCCCTCGGTGTTTGCCCCATATTAATAGTTTAAATTTTTTTCCGGGACAGAATTTTTCAGATACGTTGGATTTATAGATATTCTTATAAAATATGTTTGAGAGGAATATCGATAAATTCTCGCAACGTCCCAACACTTCCCTATAATGTAGTAACCTTATAAAAAGGCATCGGTAGCAATACTACATCTGGAGAAGTAATAGGAATAATTGAAGTGGGGCAATTCGGCATATCGCTTGATCAGTGCCCGCGGCGGATGAATTAATGCCCGCAATTACCGTACCGCATTGTGCTCGTGTCCCGGCGACCGCAAAAATACCCAAACGGAATGTTTATTGCTCTTTCCCTTTATTGCGAATATTGCGCTACGTTATTTCAACCCAAGCCGCTAGTGAATCAACGAAAGATGGAGGGATTCGATGCTGCAATAGTTAGGTTAGGTTAGGCCGTATACAGAAAGAAAGCCGAAAGCCGATCCTTACTACTTAAAGGAAGCCGATTAAAGCAGAGCAAGCAAAATGTCGTACTCATCGGACGATGATTTGGTTTTGTTAGAAAATGTGTATTTAAAAATGCGAAAAAAAGCTATACATCCTTTTTATAGAGAAAGGAAACGTTTCGGAGAATACCATCATTTATTTGTAAAAAAAATGAAATTTGATGATCAAAGATTTTATACATATACAAGAATGACTCAAGAAACATTTTATTACATTTTGGATTTAGTGAAAAACCGTTTGATGAAAATTTGGTGCAATTGGTATAAACGACCAATCCTTCCAGAAGAAAGACTTGTTGTCACCATTTGGTAAGTATTAGTTATTAATATTAGTTGCTTTTTTTTCATTTATTTAGCTTTGGCTATGAATGGTTGATAACCTAAATCGTCAAACAAATGTCACTTTATGTTGCGTCCAAAAACTCGATTTAAAACTTTCGTTTACATATAGGATGTAGCAATTAAATTTAATAAGGTTAAAACATAGCAATATAATTCTTAAATATTAAGTCGTAGAAATATTATTATTTATTCAGCGCCATCTATCATCATGCATATAAATTATTCAATATCGAAGTCCACTTTGAAAAGCAACGGACAAATACAATATATGTGTGAACCTAGTAGTTGCATTTGGAATGTAAGTTAGAGGGAGCTAGTGTGTAAATTTTTTAATGAGATGCAAAATTGGATGTGACGTCACATTAATGTTCTGGAAACATTGAGAGGCGGAGTCAGCAAAACCGGTCCGTTTGATTCCTCACACCAAATATGGTGATATGAGAGAAATTTGCAATGACGCTGTCACGTGTTGTAGTAGCCTATAAATAGCAGTGCACAACCAAATTCGCTCTCTTTTGGCTGATAGAACCTTGAAGACCATACTTAGAAAATAGCATTAAGACTAGCAGTGGTAGTCAGTGCACTATATACTTGATATTTCTCCCCGGATTAACGGGTAAGTTCAATACATTTGATTCGTTAGGCTGTAGGTCCAGTTAGTTTTTTATTGAATTATAGAAATATGTGTAATTGGTTCTAGGTCCATTAATTTAGCTAATTAATAACAGTAATAATCACAATTACTTGATCCTGATTGGAATCTCCTTGGAAATATATATATATATGAGCCTGTGAAGCTTTCTTGAGCAAAAAGTGACGGGTTCACGTGATGACAGCAAGTCCTGCTTCATCCCTGAGGACACTTGAGTCATCCTGATGCTCCCATGATCTTGCCAAGCTAAGTAAAACTTATAACTTCTTGATATTTAACCAGTGCATACTCCGGAGAACCATTTCTGTTTAACGTGATAAAGGATTTTCTATTGGTAAACTGTAAAGCCATTATAAGAACACAACAAATTTTTATTGTTAAATTTCTAAAACTTAATATTTTATAACTTGTTTAATAATTTGTTTATATAAGAAACTTAAATTGAGTATTACTGTATTAGCACATGATCTTGAATGTATGAATATCTTTAAATCAAAAGAAAAATCTTTGAGGAAATATAGCTATGTATTTATTAAGTTGAATGTGACTAGTATTAAGTTTTAACCATGATGAAATAAGATCTGAATCTTTTTTTGACAATATAATATCTTGTTCACTGCGGTTTTAGACATTTTCATTTATCTCCCTCAAATCACAGTAGTACGGCGCCCTGATTATAAATTAAATAAATTTCGAGTCTCATGTAAGCCCTGAAATAGCCGGTGATAACAAAAATTGTTACAAAATGGCGACCAACTTTAGGGCCGAGCAATAAAATACTGTATTTGAGGGAAATACTGGTGTGCTGATATGATAGCACATTAGAAGTAAATTACTTAATAACTTAGAAAACTTTAATAAACAATACTCTTGGAATACTAGTGTATCTAAATGATGATAAAAAGGTTGGTGGAAACATAGATGCTTAAATCCCCAACCAGTCTGAAAAACACACTAGCATTAATTAACTTAGCACATTAGAATTAATCAACTTATACTACAATAACACTTTCGTATTGATTGGATGCGTAAAAAATTGACCTTGAACAGTGAACAAGATAGTCTTTAAGAATTGAAACTTGTAATAATAAAAGTACCCTCCTTCAAAAAAAAAAAAAATTTTTTTATAAATTTCCTTTGTATTTAACTTTCTTAGATTAAATAACTTGAATAAGTAGCTTGATTTAAAAACTTGATTAAACGTAATTTAATAATTAACTTAATAATTAACTTAGTAACAGAAATAACTGACTTTAACTTAAAAAAAAATCTGAGAAAATGCTCTCTATACAAAAATATGTAAACTACTTAAGAAAGGATGAAATCATATATGAATTGGATATTCTTGGCATTTCCACAGCTCCTGACACATCGGTGGATGCACTGAGAAAGCAGCTTCGCCAAATTTTTAAGCTGAAGAGACGTGGCAGCATCAAGTGTGCTCCAGTGATCACACCACTCCCGGCAAGCGAGCTCAAGGCATGTACGCCGAAAATTGCTGAGCTCGAGGATCTGCTGTCATCAGGTGACCTCGGAAAGGACAGTAATCTTCACTTACGTGTGTCAGTTAGGGCTAATTATCTAATCGATAGACTTGCTCGATTGGAGGTTGACAATGCTTCTCTGGTGGATTTGCGCCACAGGCTCATACGTATCTTGGCTCAGGTAGAACAGGAAGATGAAAGTAGTTCAGACGAATTAAGTAGTAAAGAGGCAACTCCCGAGTGTGAGAGAACGAGCGAGATGAACGAAAGGAGGAAGGTGTACTTAATTAAAGATAGACGCATTAATTTAAACTCATTTAACTTAAAATATGATGGTTCTACTTGCGTTAGAAATTTTATTGAAAGATTGGAAGAAATTAGACACGCCCGCGAGATTCCGCAATCTCGTATGCTAACGGCATTTTCCGATCTGTTAGAGGACTCTGCTTTAATTTGGTACAGAAGTAATAAAGATAATTTTAACTCATATTCTGACCTATTAATTAACTTGAGAGAAGACTTTGATATTCCTGATTTTGAAATAGATTTAAAAAACAAATTATGACGATTAGTTCTCTATTAAAGTAAATTTTTTTAATTCTTAAATGTTTAAAATATGCAATTCATAAATTAATTATGTCATTGATTATTTAATTATCTCTGTTTAGTTTAGTGTTCACAAAGTACCTTGACTTTTATTTAAATACATATAATGAGACACTATTAAGTATGTCGTTAATTATTAATTATTTTTTTTGATAAATACTTAAAAATTAATCTTGATACATAACGATAATTTCCAATGGAACCTTTTAGTGTTGTGCTTAACCTTAACATTTTTTGATACCTCCAATTACTTTACCAGGTTACAATATATTTATGTACCTGCTTCCGTGATATTGGTAAGGTACTTGTAATTTTTTTACTTGCAGAAAGTTACAGGAACTTACTGATATTTTCCACAAGGTGAGGAAATTTTAATCGTTTCTCACCAAAGGAAGGAAGGATGGTTGGTATATACATATGTGTAATTTGTTAGAAAAAATATTAACATGTCAATAAGGCAAGCCCATGTCTAAAACCCCTTGAACTAGTAGTTGAGATTTATTTGAACCTTTTCCACACTCTTGAAATAAGTAGACGTATTTAATCATTACGTAATATTACTTCAGAAACTATGTTGTGTTGCACCCTATACGGTCAGCAACAGGCATAGCTGTAGCTAATTTGACTTCATAATCATTTCCCGAGAGGTGAGGAGACAGTTAATCGCTGCTTACCCAAGGAATGATAAACCTATAATTTAAACTTGACGATTTTTCCGAACAGTGAGGAAATATTTAATTGTTCCCCGCCCAAGGAATAAAAAGTTTAAACTTGAAAATAATTTCTTCCAAAACGTGAGGAGACCCTTAATTGCTGCTCACCAGAGGAATCAAAATTATTGAAACTTAATGATATTTTTCCAAAAGATGAGAAAATATTTAATTGTTTCTCACAAAAGGAATGAATATTTATTAAATGTGTGGTAACTACTTAATTGTCACCACCAGTTGATACTTTGTCCAATCTTGATGGCAAATGTTTTAATAATTAACTTCTTAAAAATAGCTTAAACATTTTGATAATATTATTAACAACAAACTTAAAAATTAACAAACCTTTGAATCCCTTATAAGATACGTATTTTAGTCACTTACAGTATTATCCGCTTGGCTAAGGAGACTTCAAGTGTGGGAAACATGTATATGGAAATCTGTGGGCTACGGTTCGAAACCTGCCAGAAAATTAAAATCTTTTTTAACTTTTAACTAAATAAATATTTATTGACAACCCTTTTAACTTAAATTCTCACTTTTAAAAGAACACTTAAATAATATTTCGATGCATTTTAATATTTTAATACAAAAAAAAATATATTTTTAATAATAAAATATTTTCGTCAAGTTATGTTTACTGATATGCATATGGGTATGAAAGTAGTATGTAATGCGAGAAGTATGAAAAGCATTTTTCCAAAGTTAACGCGTGCAATTTATTTTAAAAACTAAATAGAAAAATAGGTCATGATGTATGAAAGGCATAAGCATAAGGAAGTGGACATATACTTTAGACTTGATAATTAAAGATAGGAAGATTGTTGGAAAATAATCTTAATCTTTTGGGTTTGAAAACATACAAACTTCTTTAATCTTGAGTTGTTTTCTTAACTACCTTAAGTTCATAAGATGAACAGAAAAGTCATGTTATACCCCTTGATAATAGATCCAAGAAAGGTATTTACATGAAACTAAAGGAAAAATCATTAAACAGCAAATATTTAATTGTTGCTATTGACTTAGAGTTTAGAACATTACGTGGAGTAAATAAATGGATACTCACGTATATAAGTTTAAATTTTTTTATCTTGGCTAATACTTAGTATTGTTGATTTGTCTGTAAGTCAGTTGCAGGTTAATTAATTAAAAAAAAAAAAAATTTTTGGGAAAAATTTTTTTTGAGATAAGGGGGATGTTGTGTAGCAATTAAATTTAATAAGGTTAAAACATAGCAATATAATTCTTAAATATTAAGTCGTAGAAATATTATTATTTATTCAGCGCCATCTATCATCATGCATATAAATTATTCAATATCGAAGTCCACTTTGAAAAGCAACGGACAAATACAATATATGTGTGAACCTAGTAGTTGCATTTGGAATGTAAGTTAGAGGGAGCTAGTGTGTAAATTTTTTAATGAGATGCAAAATTGGATGTGACGTCACATTAATGTTCTGGAAACATTGAGAGGCGGAGTCAGCAAAACCGGTCCGTTTGATTCCTCACACCAAATATGGTGATATGAGAGAAATTTGCAATGACGCTGTCACGTGTTGTAGTAGCCTATAAATAGCAGTGCACAACCAAATTCGCTCTCTTTTGGCTGATAGAACCTTGAAGACCATACTTAGAAAATAGCATTAAGACTAGCAGTGGTAGTCAGTGCACTATATACTTGATATTTCTCCCCGGATTAACGGGTAAGTTCAATACATTTGATTCGTTAGGCTGTAGGTCCAGTTAGTTTTTTATTGAATTATAGAAATATGTGTAATTGGTTCTAGGTCCATTAATTTAGCTAATTAATAACAGTAATAATCACAATTACTTGATCCTGATTGGAATCTCCTTGGAAATATATATATATATGAGCCTGTGAAGCTTTCTTGAGCAAAAAGTGACGGGTTCACGTGATGACAGCAAGTCCTGCTTCATCCCTGAGGACACTTGAGTCATCCTGATGCTCCCATGATCTTGCCAAGCTAAGTAAAACTTATAACTTCTTGATATTTAACCAGTGCATACTCCGGAGAACCATTTCTGTTTAACGTGATAAAGGATTTTCTATTGGTAAACTGTAAAGCCATTATAAGAACACAACAAATTTTTATTGTTAAATTTCTAAAACTTAATATTTTATAACTTGTTTAATAATTTGTTTATATAAGAAACTTAAATTGAGTATTACTGTATTAGCACATGATCTTGAATGTATGAATATCTTTAAATCAAAAGAAAAATCTTTGAGGAAATATAGCTATGTATTTATTAAGTTGAATGTGACTAGTATTAAGTTTTAACCATGATGAAATAAGATCTGAATCTTTTTTTGACAATATAATATCTTGTTCACTGCGGTTTTAGACATTTTCATTTATCTCCCTCAAATCACAGTAGTACGGCGCCCTGATTATAAATTAAATAAATTTCGAGTCTCATGTAAGCCCTGAAATAGCCGGTGATAACAAAAATTGTTACAAGGATGCATGTTCGTATGTGACCTGCATGATTATTCATAACTTCTCCAACGGTAATGCAGAGTTGAGCGAACTTGAAGAGCTAGATTCTGATTAATGTTTTTTTTCACACAGTCTTAATAAAGAAATACTATTAAAAATCGGTTGCGTTCTTTCTCAACCTTAGTAAATTAATTTTATTAAAAAATCTGATGTTTTGTCTCACTCAATCTTAATAAATAAGTTTCATTAAATAGCAACATTTTTTTGCTCACTCTACCTATTTGGTTTGAATTGACAGCTATGACGTCAAAATATGGCGCCCAGTCGGTCCTATTCTTAGTTGAATCGCATTATACTCTCCCATAAGAAGTTATTACTTCAAAAGGCATAGAGCAACTCGGGCACGGCTAGTGGTCTGGGAACAAAGCCAGTACTCTTTAGCATAGCACAAAATTATGTATGCTCTTTCTTATTAGCTTATAATAATAATAATTTATTTGCCAAAATATGGTAACAATAGTTGTTACATATTTCTTTATTTACCAGCATATTTTGTTGAATGTCAACGTGCAAATATTTAAGGAAATTTACATCAATAAGGTCTATTACGTCTAAATAAATAAAATTAATTTAAAGGTAATAATAATATTCAATGTCACAAAAAATACTACTACCAATCTATTCATTATTAAAATAGTCAAGAAAAATTGCAATCATATTGAATTAAAATGTCAGAAAATTACATATAGTATTTATCATCTACATATTTTAAACTATTGTATTAAATACACACGAATGTCAAACATACGTTCATTAAATTAGGCTATTTTATCATTTAAAAAATCGTTAACTGAATAGTACATTTTGTTAATTAAAAATGTAAACAATTCAGTCCTAAAGGAGACCGGGCACTTTTCATAGAAAAAATGCTAAACTTGTATTCAGTTGAATTTGGTCTCAAAATAAAGCCAAAATTATTTGCTACATAAAACTACTTTTGCCTTATTTTTAGTGAATCGTGGAAAGAAGTTATTTAATGATTAATATTTATTGATAAAGAAACCCTTTTGATGACAAACTAACGTATTTGACATTGACACCTAGCTGCTGATGACAAATATTGCCAGACTACGTTACCCAATTATGAAACACACATAGAAAAATTAAAAAAGTATACAACTTTGGCACAAAATTCCGGGTGTCCTTTGGTTACAGTAATTTTTTTTATATTTGAAGGTAACTTATAAAATATGCGAATAGACATACAATATGCATTTTTAGAAAATACCATTAGAGTTTGGATTGCAACACATAAATAGTCCCCTTTTCAACCTCTATATTCAACATCTTTTTTTATCTGATATAAGTGAAAATACTTAATTATATAATTATTATATTTATAAGTCGAATTATTATAAGTCGAAACTTTGTTAAACCGAGTAACGAATTGGGGCCGACTTAGTCTAGTCCAATTTAACCCTACGAAGACACAAGTATGCGCGATCACAGCAAAAATAATACCATTTGTCGTATCTCCTCTTTTTGAGAACACTCTTCTAACTGCCTCAGCTAGTATTGGAATTCTTGGCGTTGACATATCGAGCGACGTCCTGTTTCGGGATCATTTAGAGGGCAAGGCCAAATTGGCCTCTAAGAAGCTTGGTGTGCTCAATAGATCGAGAATGTACTTCACAGCGGCCCACCGTCTGCAGCTTTATAAGGCACAGGTTCGGCCTCACATGGAGTACTGCTCTCATCTTTGGGCGGGGGCACCCCAGTACCAGTTTCTCCCTTTGGATCGCATCCAGCGCCGAGCGGCTCGAATAGTCGACCACCAGGACTTTTCCGATCAGCTTGATGCTTTGGCTTTGCGTAGGGATGTACCTTCGCTCTGCATCTTCTGTCGCATTTATCACGGGGAGTGTTCTGAGGAATTGTTCTGATTAATCCCAGCTGCTGCATTTCGCCATCATACATCGCGGCAAAAATTTCATCCCCATCATCTTGATGCGTGGCTATCCACAACCGTGCGTTTTTGTCGAAATTTTTTACCACGTACGACAAAACTGTGGAATACGTTGTCGCCAGCAGTGTTTCCGGACCGATACGACCCAAAAACCTTCAAAAAAAGAGCGTACTCCTTCCTTAAAGGCCGGCATCGCATTTGTGATATTCCTGGTGTTGCAAGTGTCCATGGGCGACGGTGATCACTTACCATAAGGTGAGCCGTCTGCTCGTATGCCCCCTATCACATAAAAAAAAAACTGAACAATACAACATGATATTAGACTACATTGTTGCTCTTACGTCCGAAGATTCGAATCCAATTTAATTACAAATTAATCTATAAAACTAAAATACAATGTAACATGGCTACCTTTCGCCCGAAGAGTTTTACTGCCTACATCAAAGTAATTTCGCGTGTAAAAATATCCTGTAAAAAGAAAATTCATTTAGATTTTCACAAGCGCTGCATCACCGTCCGGAAAATTAGCCGCGCATTGAGCGCAGACATCGCAACATTTTTATTTCAACATAAATGAGGAATTATTCTCTGGAACTCCGGCCAGAGGTTCATGGTGCTATCATTTTGCTTTGCCGTTTAAACCAGCTCATGTATCCGTAAACCCCTTTTTGATAAAAAAGGGTATGAATTTATTGAAGTTATACTTCTTTAGGCGCGTTATGAAAAAATGATGAGAGTGAAATTTTAAGATGCGCGCGCATCACCGTAACACAAAAATTAACAGCATGAAGTTGGCCGCTAAACCAACCAAGCACATTAAGAAAATCTACCAACAAAATAGAAATAGAATCTATTTAGAGGGTGCTAACGACTGCATTGTGAAGGCCTATCAAAAGTATTTATTAATCTGGAACAACGGAACCAAAGCGCGATTCAGGAGACTACAGCGCCATCTCTTGACCATTGGTGTAGTGGAACCAAAAACCACATCTTTATTTTTTGTAATAAAGTAACAGTTATAGGTATTCATATTTATAATATTTATCCACATGTTTCTAGTTTGTATATTCGGAATACGTGTTTGAGTTTCGTACAAGTGCAAATCACATATGTTCTAATAAATTATATTCAGTAGCGATTTTAATTGAATATTTTGATTATTTATTTATTTTTTCAAATTAAAACTGAACTTTATTGACTGTGTTCTTTTCCAGACTTTTTATTAATTTATTGTAATTAATTATTTGCATGCAATTAAAAACTAATTTTAAACGATGCCAAAGAAGGATAACTTCTCACGCGCCTACATAAGTACACGCACCCATTTTTATATTTATTGGAGAATGAAAAGGTCCTAGTATTATTGATACATCTAATCATCATCAGCCTATTAATGTCCCCACTGCTGGGGCACAGGCCTTCCCTATGGATGGAATAGGGAGATTGGGCCATGACCCACCACGCGGGCCCAGTGCGGATTGGTGGGTGCTAACGATTGCAGATGCAACCGTGACCAACGGCTTAACGTGCCTTCCGAAGCATGGAGGAGCTCGAGATAATAATTTTTGGTCACCCATCCAATGACCGACCACTGCGAAAGTTGCTTAAGTTCAACTATCGCAGCCGAACGCGCTGACCACTTGCGCCATCGAGCTCCTCGACACATCTTATAATTGAATAGATTTAATTGTCTCTACACCTGAAAATTTAATGATGAGCTACACACAAAGGTGAGCAATAAAGGCCACAATTACGGTTTGGGAATATGACATTACCAAATAATTTCTAGATTCGAAAAATATTTCCAGAAGCAAAGTTCATAGGGTTCCGTACCTGAAAAGGAAAAAGCGGAACCCTTATAGGATCACTTTGTTGTTCACAATGTGTAAGTTTAAGAGAAGTCAGTTCTAGGTTTTTTTTGGTAGTTTGTGAATTTTAATAAATTTCCTTTTTTAGGGTTCCGTAGTCCTGACAAGGAACCCATATAGTTTATAGTTTCGTCATGTCCGTCTGTCTGTCCGTCTCCGGTTTTGCTTACAGGCTGTTAACACAAGAGAGCTGTAATTTTGTGGTGATATGTATATGTACCGACAAAATGGTAGAAAATACACATACTTGTAACCTGGACATGATTTTATTTTTTCAGCGTCCACTCCATCGTGTGGAGTATCGTTGAAGAGGTCCTTTGAAATTACTTCAGGGTTCATAAGACTATTTTTTCGATTAAGGGATCCGTTTGAGAGTTTTTTTTTCATTCATTCATCATCAACCCATGTTGGTCCACTGCTGGACATAGGTCTCCCCTAATGCACGCCACTGCTCCCGATTTTGTGCTACTCTCATCCAGCCCACTCCAGCCAGCCTACGAATATCATCATCCCATCTTGTCTCAGGGCGTCCTACACTACGTTTACCGAGTCGCGGTCTCCACTCAAGAACTTTCCGGCTCCAACGTCCATCAGTTCTGCGGCTAATGTGACCAGCCCACTGCCACTTCAGTTTGCTAATTCGGTATTTAATTTTGAAAGATTATTGAACTTTAAAATGCTAATTTTTGAAATAAAACTAGTTTCAACGGTATAGATGCATTGATTTATTTGTTTATTACGTTTCGCATCCTTTTCAGGCTGCGTTGTGAGAATTATGAAACTTGTTTTATTTAATGAGTGGTGTGCGTGAAAACCTGAAAAAAATATGCTAATTTTTATTCGTGCAGGACTTCCTAAAAGCTTAACTATTGGCTTGAATAACATGGAAAATTCATAATAAAATTGTTTTTTTATAAACGATTAAGGATATTTTTAACGGTAAAAAGAGATTTTTTTTTTATATAGATAAGACAAATGACTCCACCCCACCTGATGTTAAGTGATGGTGAAGTCCAGACGCGAAGATAGCTGGTACAGCAGTTCTACCTGCCACACCAGCCATCCCCACCCTGCCGGCCTGCATGTTGCTTCTTCACGCCTCTTTTAAAGGATCCCAGGTTGTAAGAGGGAGGGAACACGTGAGCGGGCAGAGCATTCCATTTAAGGATAGTGCGAAATGAGTCACCAAATTTCTTTGTACGCGTTGGAATTGTGGCCACAGTAAGACAGTGACAACGTAGGCCAGCTCGCGTGGTCCTCTGAAGGGAAGGGGAAGGTGGGATAAGAGAGAATAACTCCTCAGAACACTCGCCGTGGTACAGACGATAGAACGCGCTTAGTGACGCCACGTCACGGCGTAATTGAAGAGGCTCAAGGTGTTTAGTCACCTCCTCATCGCCTATGATGCGGATCGCGCGCCGCTGTAACCTATCCAAAGCATCGAGCAAGTACTTGGCGGAGCCATCCCAGAGGTGCGAGCAATATTCCACGCAGGACCGCACTTGCGTTTTGTACAACAAGCACAGTTGATCGGGCGTGAAAAAACGTCTCACCTTGTTCAGGACTCCGAGTTTGCGTGAAGCTGTTTTGATCACGGTTTCGATGTAGTCCTTTGGATTTGTTAGTTTAAGAGTAATAGTCGTTTAAATTATGTATTAGAAAATTTTTGATCTTATAAAAAATCCTTAGAGAAAAAATAGCGAAGTAAGTACTTAAAATATACTCTTTTCAAAATATATTGTGGTGACGACGAGCAACTACGGAACCTTACATTGCGCGTGGCACGACACGCACTTGACCGATTCTTATGCAAGAAGGTTGATACACAAGTATATGGTGTTAAGTGGCTACCATCATCACTGCACAGGCCTTCCCTATGGATGTAATAGGGAGATTAGGCCATGACCACGCGGGCCCAGTGCGGATTAGCGAATGCTAACGACTGCAGTTGCAGCCGGGACCAAGGGCTTAACGTGCCTTCCGAAGCACGCAGCAACACGCAGAAGCACGCACGCAAGCAGTAGCTACCACAGCTCACTATAATAGTGTCACTAACGCGTTATCTACCCTGACTTTAGTCACCCCTCTATCTTTTATTTATTATTTCTTATCATTTATTTATTTTTTGTTAATAAAATAACACTCCCTTAACGAACATACAACTACCCTTTTGCAATATTAATAATTAAATAATTATTGTTGTAATTTCTATTTTTATTGAGCTCGATATTTAAATCTAAAGAAAATATAGCTAGAAAAAATCTACGGGGACCAGGCAGCAGACGGGACTCGAACCCGCACCCTTCGCTATCCGGGCGAATGCACTGACCATTATGCTACCGCGGCCCTGATGGCCGTGTTGAAATCTTTCCAGCCTTTCTTAAGCTGCAAGGCAGCGCCATCTCTTCGCATTGTAGGTGACTTACAATAATTATTGTCATTTCATACTTAATTTGTTTGAGGCAGTTTAAATAAGTGAAATGTACAGTTTCAGTAGTTTTCAGGATACGCGCTTCGCATTAATATCAATTTAATTAAAAACACCTGGACATTTAACGATCTTAAACTATATTAATGCATTATTTAACACATCTCTTATCTATTAGACAAGTCCGTCCGTCCGTCTGTCTGTGGTGCTGTTTCAGCGGCCAAACCGTTAGAGATAGATAAAGAGAATATTTAAGTTATAAGTTAAGAATAGTCTGATAAGACTACAAACCGGATTTGAGTAACGTATCACTTCCGGTTTTCGAGAAATCACGAATTTCAAACGAAACCACACAAAATCTCCGAAGTTCTCAATTAATAAAATACATTTTTTTTTAAATCAGGTTTTGGTGAACATTTGGTTCACTGGTTTGCTAGTATTAATATAATTAATACATTCTCAATAAATAAGATAACTAATTGAGACTCCCGGAAACAGTGCATTATAAGTGCAGGTAATCAATTAATGTATATTCAAACATTATGTAATGAAAGGCGACTTCCCGAATCATCTCTGAAGTCATTTTTGAACTTGACGACTCTGTAAATAATAAAACAGGGGGAAAAAACAGCCCTTGCTGAGTTTCTTGCCGGTTCTTCTCAGTACAAGGTCTCCCGCCGTAGAACTACGAACCGATGGCGTAGCTTCTAGACATTCATGAGTGCCTGTAACAGCTTGAACTGAATAAATGATTATTATGATTATTATTAGTGACTGGGAGTTAATATCAGTAAACCAAAAAGAGATTAAATTCTTTAGCAGAAATTAGCTTCTATTTGCCTTGTTTGTTGCGAGTTGGGAATTATATTTATGATGAAAGACATCAAATTGTAATTATTGTTTACTTACCAGGGGCTCTTTGTACTCTCGAAATAGCACGTTTCCTTTGCCTTTGAATGGCTTAATCAATCCATTTACTAAAGATACTACGTAGATCAATCTTTGTAATTAACAAAATTGCTGTCTGAAAAATAACTATATAAAATTATTTTTTTAAGCATTTTACTGTTACATGTTTAAATCTAAAGAAAAGTTTTACTAGAAAAAAACTACTAGAATTTAGTTTTACTAGATTTTTTTTCTAGTAAATCTAGCAGTTAAATGCTTAAAAAAATAGAAACATAACTATAATTGCTATTTCTTCTTTCAAATGTTTAATACTTGAAAAAGTATTCATTTGACATTGTGGGTTACCTACAATGCGAAGAGATGGCGCTGCCTTGCAGCTTAAGGCTAGGAAAATTTCGACGCGGCCACCAGGGCCGTGTTAGCATAATTGGTCAGTGCATTCGCCCGGATTGCGAGTCCCGTCCGCTGCCTGGTCTGCGTGGATATTTTTTCTAGTAATTTTTTTCTTTACATTTAAACTATATAAAAGGTTTAAGATCGTAACGTGATATCGCGTTCACAACGAAAAAATAATTAAAAATCATTATAAGGCAAAAAATTAGAGCAAACAAGAATTTTTACTAATCTCGGTGAGGATTACATATGCCCTTTATAAATTCTCAAAAGAAGCTGATAGAATGACTTTTGTTGCGGCTTACCATGGCTTTGTAGCTTCAACCCTGCGACCTAGTGTAATATTCTGGGGACTAACAACTAATAGAAAAATACTGTTAAGAGCTCAAAAACGAGCAACGACCTGTCCGTGCTTCGGAAGGCACGTTAAGCCGTTGGTCCCGGCTGCATCTGCAGTCGTTAGTACCCACCAATCAGCCCTGGACCCGTGTGGTCGGTCATGGCTCAATCTCCCTATTCCATCCATAGGGAAGGCCTGTGCCCCAGCATTGGGGGCATTAATAAGCTGATGATGATGATGACCAAAACAAATTCAATTTTGGTTTATTTGTTTTTGTTTTATGCATTTAACTGCTAGATTTATTTATGTAAGGAAAAGTTTTATTTAGATCTTAATTTTCATCTATATTTTTGTTTTGTTTTTTGTAATCTGTAGGGTAAATTATACTTATAATTTTTATTATTTTTAAAGCATGTAACTTCTTGATGTTTAAATCTAAAGAAAATATAACTAGAAAAAATTCCACGCAGACCAGGCAGCAGACGGGACTCGAACCCGCAACTCTTCTCAATCCGGGCGAATGCACTGACCAATTATGCTACCGCGGCCCTCACGGACTGCGTTGAACTGACTGCGCGGTAGCATAATTGGTCAGTGCATTCGCCCGGATTGCGAAGGGTGCGGGTTCGAGTCCCGTCTGCTGCCTGGTCTGCGTGGAATTTTTTCTAGTTATATTTTCTTTAAATTATACTTGCTAACAAAAGATGTTCAAATTATTGCGGGAAATCTTTCTCGTGTGAATGATCACAATGAAATGGAAGTATCGTCTTATCTGAGTGGGATCCGCCATTGTTCTACTCGGAGTAATTCACGGGCATCGCGTCTAGACATAATGCTTACTTTGTGTCTAATGGGTTTCTTTTGTTGGGGATAATTACAGGCGATGGCACGTGCTCTAATGCGGACCGTAGTTAGGGTTCCGTATAAAAATAGTGCAAACGATTCTGCATGAGTACAGAGGGGACTCGGTACACGTGCTGTGTAAATTTTTTACCCGTGGTCTACCCGCATAGCCATATGTTTCGAACAGTTAATTATGGATGTTCTTAGGGGTGTCCACTCTGAAAAAACACGATGTATTTTTTGATTCGATACATCGCAACTATACATCGATGTCAATCGATATATCGGATGAAAACATCGATGTATTTCAAACATCGAGTACTTTTTCTTAAATTTAAAATTTTTTTGCTGTCTGTCAATAGAATATTAGAAATATACTTCAATCTTAGTTTGTTTCACAAAACCAAAGGTTATTAAATGTTTTTAAACATAGAAACTCGTAGTTATTTTTTTTATTGTCACTGCACTGACTCTTGCGCAGTGCTGCCAACATCGGAGCCATATCAGAGAATTCGGAATGCTTTCATAACAGTAAGAAAAATTTTAGTGGTCAAACTTAAGTTTTTTTTTACTGAAGTTAAACCAAAAAGAGGATATTATCACTACGTGGTCAAACTGTATTACCAATTCGATGTTTTTTTAAACATCGATGCATCGAGTATATTGAAAGCTTTTCAAAACATCGGATCGATTCGATGTTTTTCATTGCAAACATCGATGTTTTCGATGCATCGATGTATATCGAATATCCCTAGATGTTCTTATGAACAAAAAAAAAACACTTACAATTTTTAAAAATCGCGTAATTTTTAAAATCATTTACTAATTAAATGCAGCAGTTTTTCTAAAGCGTTTCCTATAGAAATAATGTTGTTAATTAACTGCATCTGAATATCTTTTATATAATCATTGTTTTCAATTAATTTGCGCCTTTTTGATTTTCAATTCTTATTGTGCTCTAGACACTCAAGAGCCGTAATAAATTGAGGAAGAGTCAGGTGGACCACTGGTAAAAAATATTGCCCGTGGTTCAATCAGGTGAACTAGGGGGGGGGGGGGGGGGGGGGGAAATACCCGTGGTCCATCTGGTGAACCACGGGGAATAAATAAGCCCCATGGTCCATCTGGGTGGACTACGAGGCGGACCACGGGAAACAAAGGGCTGTGTTACATAGCGTAGAAATAGGTAAGGTTGGGGTAAGGATTGTATGAAATAACAATTTAAGATTAATAAGATTTGACCGAGACTAAGAGATTCTTTACGATTCGAATCCTTTTCGGACTCCGTTGCAATACTTTACAGTAAATATACATATACTATATTATATATAAATTCTACTATGAACTTTAAATAGCAACAGTAAATTTTAAAGGGACCATATAACTTCGGACGTTATCTCCGATAGCTGTTATAAGCAATATACAAAAGTAGTCATATTATTGTCATAATGTATGAATGTATATTGGTTATAGATAATGATTTGAAGCTTTTTTCATATAAAATATCGAAAATAGAAGTAAAAAGTTTACTATGAAAATTTTGAAGTACGTACAGTATATTTTATTTTGCTGGAACAAGTTAATAGGTTAGTCATTATAACCGAGGATAATCGATATGAACTTTAAAAATATTCATTGGTTATAAGTCGTTTTAAGCGGTATTTCGCTATAACCGGTGTTGTTATAGGCGGTTTGTTTACTTAAGGGTTGATATAGGGTTTCGGCCGGGACCTTACCAATTAGTCTTAATAACCGACACGTCGTTATAAACGATGTCGTTGTATTCGGTTTTGACTGTATTTGCAAACAGTCCTAAATTAATTCGTCGTTTTTACTTGATTTGCTTCCTAATTTGTAATATTTTTTATTGACATGTATGCAGACGCATTTAAAGTGACTGAAAAAAACTTCAAGTGACTTATGAAGTAATCAAAATAATAAGTTAAACGTTATAAGATGCACACACACACACACACACACACACTCACGCATACACATACATATACACACACTTACACACACAAACACACATAACAAACTCCTTTGGCTATTCCATTGAATTAATAACTTAAGAACAGTTATCTGGATTAATAACTTGTTTACTAAATGGTACACAACATTATGAATAGGGTGGAGGGTTGATTACCTAAGACACAGGATTCATCCTAGTTCAGGTGTCAACCCACCATAATCTGATCAATACGTACCTTTTATTTTTGGTAAAAAATAAATGCATGCTTTTTGAAGTTATACTTCTTTAGGCGCGTTATGAAAAAATGATGAGAGTGAAATTTTAAGATGCGCGCGCATCACTGTAACACAAAAAATTAACAGCATCTTCATGCTGTTACTTTTGTGTTTACCGCACATTAAGAAAATCTACAAACAAAATAGAAATAGAATCTCTATTTTGTCGGTGCTAACGACTGCATTGTGAAGGCCTATCAAAAGTATTTATTAATCTGGAACAACGGAACCAAAGCGCGATTCAGGAGACTACAGCGCCATCTCTTGACCATTGGTGTAGTAGAACCAAAAACCACATCTTTATTTTTTGTAATAAAGTAACAGTTATAGGTATTCATATTTATAATATTTATCCACATGTTTCTAGTTTGTATATTCGGAATACGTGTTTGAGTTTCATACAAGTGCAAATCACATATGTTCTAATAAATTATATTCAGTAGCGATTTTAATTGAATATTTTGATTATTTATTTATTTTTTCAAATTAAAACTGAACTTTATTGACTTCGTCCTTTTCCAGACTTTTTATTAATTTATTGTAATTAATTATTTGCATGCAATTAAAAACTAATTTTAAACGATGCCAAAGAAGGATAACTTCTCACGCGCCTACATAAGTACACGCACCCATTTTTTTATATCATTGTTTTTATGTAGCCATTAATACCAATCTTATAACAAGGGAATTTTAAAAGGGCCTTTGTACGCGAATTCGACTCGGAGATTACCGTTTTCTTGAGGCTATCCTCGTTTCGTTATAAGGACGTAGTTTTTCTGGCGAATGAATGGCTATGTTTGTTCCGGCGATTGTAATTTATGTGGGAATTAGTAGGTAAGGAGGAAGTCTTGAGGGGGGGCCCTAAAGAAGCCTTACTAAGTTCATTAGGAGCTGACGCAATAACTCAGGTATATAGTTAGTTTTTCTAGGGTAATGATGGTAACCAGCGTAAAGTATAATCACACAAACCATAAGACTCAAACTCAAACTCAAATCATTTATTGCAACCATGGGTGGTAGGTACTTTTATATAAATATCTTAGATTAAAACAAAAAGGGTAGATACGGTACGCGCATACTTGCATCAAACAAAAACTGATCCCATGGTAGCGCGAACGGGACGGCGAGATCCGCGTCACTGCATTACCGACCCGAACGAAACAGCACGTTAAGTTTCAACGGCAGCGCGAACGAGACGGCGAGATCCGCGTCACTGCACTACCGACCGATCACGCGACCAGTACTCGACGTCACTACCGAATAAGATTCAAAATTTTTATGAAAAAATATATTTTATAGTACTTACGAATGAAAAGTGATGCTGTGGGAGTTATTTTTAGTTCTTGAGCAATTTGAGCACTTTTTAAAAACACACTTAGGCATTGTTTTATCATATAAACAAAAAATATTAGAAATATTTCTTTTTGGCGTTCACATGTACGTCGTTTCCATGTCAAGTTGTGACTAAAGCGATTAGGGTCGTGGACCACAGTTCATGCGGATCACTTTTGTGAGGCTAGTGCCTCATCTACCCTTTTTGTTTTAATCTAAGATAAATATGAGCATTATGGACCCCGTCGGGCAAGCAATTGGTTATTAGAAGAGAGGGTACGCTTCCCAAAAGGACAACAGTAAAATTATATTTGGTTTTTTATTCAGATTATCACTATCTGATTGAATTATAAATATAAATAATAATAATTTCACAATATAAAATATAATAAATAATAAAATCAATTATTTGTACATGTATATTAATAATTGCTGATCTTATCATTAAAATATTACTAGAAATTCCTTTATTTCTAAATGTCAAGTAATTATTTTCTTTCATTATTGTATTGGGCAATTTGTTATAAATTTTAATAGATGAATTAAATGTGCTTGATGATGATAGTTTTAGTCTAGAATTAGGCAACATGAATTTATTGTTGTGTCGAGATGTGTATCTAGATGGAATGTCTTGTCGTCAAGACTTCGGCTAGCTGAAAAACTAGTGCAATAGCAAACAAAACTGAAATATTCAACTATACCGCATAAAATCAATGCTTATAAGCTAACACTAGATATATTTTACGTTATTCCAATAGCAAGAACCGGCGACTTCTGTACAATTATTTATCAAATACCATCTATTCATAACGCAAAATCGCGTGAAAAGGAAAACCGATTCGCCGGCCTTTTGCCGTCTGGGGCGCTATTTTGGAAGCGATAGTTATTCTACTTTATAATTTTATAGCTATTAACGGGATTGTTACCATGAACCTTGTTTTTTATGAGTCTCCGATATTTCGGCACTGTTGCAAGCGCCATGATCACGGAGTAACTGAAGTAATTGCGGGTAGATGTTATTGGCAGACATATCGGTCTACCCTCTGACGTCGTCTTTCACTGCGCTCGATACCCCTACCATTGGTTACATTATACAAAGTTCAGATTGGCGGGTGCTAACGACTACAGATGCAACCGAGAACAACGGCTTAACGTGCCTTCCGAAGCACGGAGGAACTCAAGATAAAAGATTTTTGGTCACCCATCCAATGACTGACCACTGTGAAAGTTGCTTAGCTTCAACGATCGCAGCCGAACGCGCTATCCACCCACGAAATCGAGCTTCTCCAATCCAAAATTATAGATATAGGTTTGTGGGCCGATTTTGATGATTCGTTTTTTGTTCGGAAGAGTTTGTCAGCGTGGTAATTCTTTGTTAGCTTAAAGATTTAATAAATGCTTTCGAAGATAAACAACGGAACTCCTCAAATACGAACAGAACACATATCGTGTTTGGTTATTTTACAAAATATGAAAGAGAAATTGCAGGTTAGACATCTATATTTACCAAGTTAATGTTGCTCTGGCTTATAAAAAGTGAACAATAAAAATCTTTTTTATCAAGAATGAAAATCGACTACGTAAAAGCTGCACTACTAAAATTAAGAAATAAAACATTTTCTTTACTTAAGTCTAAAGAACCTTTAAAGTCAAATTAATATTTGGAGTCGGTGCCATGCATATCTGATAGATCTGAGTTTCCATATGCTACTTGGGCTGGCATGGCACCGCTCTAAAATATTAATATCAGTGCATTCGCCCGGATTACGAAGGGTGCGGGTTCGAGTCCCGTCTGCTGCCTGGTCCGCGTGGAATTTTTTCTAGTTATATTTTCTTTAGATTTAAACATTAAGCAGTTACATGCTTTAAAATAATAAAAATTATAAATATTAATTAGACTTTAAAGGTACTTTAGACTTCAGTAAAGAAAATGTATTATTTCTTAATTTGTTAGTTGTTTTGGTTTTTATATTATATTATATATCGAATTTTATTGCATCGACGTATCGGTGTTTAGTTCTTTCTTTAAGCTATCTGTATACATATAAAAAGCAACCGGCTACTGACTGACTGATCTATAAACGCACAGCTCAAACTTCTGAACGGATTGCGCTAAAATTTGTCACAAATGCACTATATTTGTGCTAAATTTCAGTGCAATATGATATAGACGTGCCCCTAAAGGGGTGGAAAGAAGAGTTGAATAGAAAAACATTTTTACACGAAGACGAACTCGCGGCATCTGTATGAAACATAAGAATGAATGGATTAAGTGACTGGAATGAGTTCAGTTACGTTTTGTACGTCGCCGAAGTGGCCACTGTACTACACTTGTTAAAATTACTTAAAGAAATACAGTTCATCAAAAATATCCAGTGTGGCTTCATTTACTTTTTTACTGTGACCAATGATTTGAATATCCAGAAAATCCGCGTTACTGTAGATGTCGAGTCGAATCCGTCTTAAGTCGCATACGACAATTCAATTTCAAACGAGCGATTCACAAATAGTTCTCCAGATCCGGCGCGGCGTGACAAGCGTTTCCTTCGCACTCCGTCGCCTCTGTCCGCATCCATTCGTCCGAAAACCGATAACTGGACCCACGCCGTTATAGATAGCCACAAAACAGTTTTTATAACACCCTTCTTATTGTATATTTTATCTGAAACCAATGACGTATAAAACATAGACAGATCATACACCAACATTATTGCATTTTTATAAATGGCGCGTTCTATCGTCTGTACCACGGCGAATGTTCTGAGGAGTTATTCTCTCTTATCCCACCTCCCCCTTTACTTCAGAGGACCACGCGCGCTGGCCTACGTTGTCACCGTCTTACTGTGGCTACAATTCCAACGCGTACAAAGAAATTTGGTGACTCATTTCTTTGTCGCAGTATCCGTAAATGGAATGCTCTGCCCGCTCACGTGTTCCCTCCCTCTTACAACCTGGGATCCTTTAAAAGAGGCGTGAAGAAGCAACATGCAGGCCGGCAGGGCGAGGATGGCTGGTGTGGCAGGTAGAACTGCTGTTTCAGCTATCTTCGCGTCTGGACTTCACCTTCACTTAACATCATGTGGGTTGGAGTCATTTGTCCGGCCTATCTATAAAAAAAAAGTCCCCGCCCCAATTTCCCTTGACAACAGCCGCCAATAGAGCATGCTAAAGTAATCTCTCTCGTTCTCATTCATAAAGCAATTAAATCTCGCTCTTTAACCTTCACGTGTCAATGGTGTCAGCATCTGTCAAAAATGGTTGCCTGTAAAGTCGGTTTTACGGGCGAAGATTTTACGTGACAACGTCTTTTTCTCGGTAGAATATTTATTGATATGAATATAATTAAATTGCACAATAGGAACAAGGAATTGAATGAAAATAAGAATTGCACAAATTTTAACTATAGAAATATATATAATACGTCAAAAAAACATATTACAATGCATTGTGCTTGTGAATACCATCGTAGCATGCAACCACGCTACGACGATTCGTAGCAAACTTGCTACACGGCTACGGGGTTCCAGCATGCTACGAGACTCATCGTAACGTTACCGAGCGTTACACTTTTTCATAAGTGACTCCCAGCCGCAACCTAATTTAAGACGTTGTCACGTCAAAAACACAAAATATTTTAACATTAATTTCTTTATAGTTTTAAAGTAGTACAGTTGTACTTACGAATGAAATGGCACGTTAACGTTTTTCTTGGCTTGAATATTTCCCGTATATTTTGTGTACTATCTAAGAACAAACATAGGACTTTTTGTCTGGAAAAACGTAGAATACTTACGAGGCGAGAGAACGTGGCAATTACCTGAATTTTGTATTGTCAAACTGGACGCGTATGACGTATCTATAAGTTTAAAATGTCATAGTCTGAAACATTCGTTTTGTATTTTGACGGTGAACGAAACGGATTATTTTTTTATTTAAAGGTACGTTGTTTTTTTGTTAAAATACTTAAGTGGCTCAGATTATTCTAAGTGGCCAACGACCAGGGGCCTATTTCATAAAAGAGTCTAAAATACTCAGTGTTGCCAGGTCCGATTTTTAAAAATCGGGAGGCGTTACAGAAAAAAAACAGTAGATGTATGGAAACAGCTACAAGAAAAACAGTAGATGCAGGGGTATGCATGGAAATAGAAATGGTAAATCAAATCAAGATAAAGATCAGTAACGAATGTGTTTCTGTAGCTTCTGCCGCCCCTCAAAGCTATTTTTTCTTTAGACAATTACATTTATTTTATAATTATTAAGGTTATCTACATTATTAATGACGAAAAATGCAACTCAACATGCAATTTAAAAAAGAAAATCGTTTTCTAAAAAAACAGGAGATTCATGTAGAAAAACAGTAGAACAGGAGAAATTTCAGAAAAACAGGAGATCTCCTGTAAAATCTGGAGACCTGGCAACACTGAAAATACTGCGGTTTTTATCACAGTAAATAACGCAATAGTGTAGTAGAATTAATAAGAAACTGTCATTTTGTTGGACCCGTTAATAGTTTCTTTGAATTTAATTCAATAAAGTAAAAAATACCACGGTATTATTTTTATAACGTAGGGCCCATAATTTCTCGGCTAATTGGAAACAACTTGTTGCCATAGATTAAAGATTTAATTTAAATTTTCTAGCAAAAATATGCACTGAATTTTTTTATTCCCAATGGATCCTATTAAGAATCATTATTTACCATTATGTATTTGATACTGACTTATATCATATAGAATGATTATTTCAATATTCTTAAAATGTTACAATTCGTGTTTTCGTTCGGAAGTTTTCGTCTATCTTTCTTCTGGTGTTTTCAATTTTTAACATTCCATCATCTGTACTTTAATTTTTTCAAAAATCATAAATAAGTTTGACGTTGTAGAAAGCTTTATTATTACTTTTAGACTTCGAAATCTAATAAATCTATGTTTTTTTTTATATCTATATTTTGTAATATTCTTTTACAATGACCTCGTAAAACTACGCATTACTCACTAAGCTTAGAATACTAATAATCCTTTCGCTTCGGATGTTTGTAGATGACTTAGAGTTTCACAAAGTGTGCGAAACGATTAATTTCCCTTTGAGCTCTGTTCTTGCCCATTCGGTTGAACTCCAATGGCGAGAGACTCACCAAATTGATTGCTAATTTGATCGCTAGGCATGCCAGCCACCTATGTATACGTACTACTGACAGCCACAGTTCAATGGTATTTGACAAGTTTTAAAAAACGATCTCACGTTATTGACTAATGTATGTGTTCCAATCATTCCAACAGGTTTTCTATATTAAACAAATCATAATTGTATTGACGTTGTAACAACATAATGATTTGTAAATGTTGTTACATTAGACTTTTAATGTTGTGGAGTTTTTTTCGCTCGTTTTTCTCCGCAGCTAAAAAATATAAAAAAATTTTTGGACGTTTCAAAAGAGTTGTACTATACATCCAATTTGAATAAAGATATATTGATTTCAGTTTTCTATGGAGACCGTAAAAAGTGGATATTCATCATTCTGTTGTGTGTTTCAGTAAAAATAACTAAAAGTAAAAATAAATATCAAATTGCAGGTATGAGATATTTCGCCGCGACCGCGGATCTCACGGTGGTGGTGTCATGATTATGTGCAATCGACGACTGAACGCTCGAGCCCGTACTGAGTGGCAACGCGCTGACGTTGAATGCATTTGGGTGACCTTGGACGGCCGCACAATAAACTTAGAACACGATCTGCACATAGCGCTGGCTTACATGGCGCCGGGGCCCAAATTACCGTCTTTAATTTACAATTGCATAAATTTAATTACCGACATCGCTAGTAATTTTAATAATGACTTTTTTATATTGGCTGGCGATTTTAATCTATTTAATATTACGTGGGATTATTCTGGACCTACACATTTAAAAAAAGGATGCATCGATCTTCAGAACGCGGGGGCGCACTTAGTAAATCAAGCGTGTTTTCTGGGACTTCACCAGCGTAACACGTACAGGAATAACGTGGGAAATACGCTTGACCTGTTCTTCAGTAATTTTGACGTGGGCATTCGTCTCTCAGCCTTTACGCTGGTAAAGGAGGACGTTCAGCACACCACTCTCGATATCGATGCGAGCGATATATTTGTAAACTGTGTGCCAAAATGTTCAAGGGAAAAAAAACTGTTTCGCAAGGCAGACTACAACGCCATTAACATGGAATTGGAGAGTGTTGATTGGAGGAGTGTGCTGAAGTCGGGCACTGTCGATGAGGCGGTCAACGGATTTTACTCAATTTTAAACGATGTTATAGATAGGTACGTTCCCACCGTTGATACTAATTTATCTAATCGATACCCAGCGTGGTATAGTCGTGCTCTCATCTGTTTGCTGGCGGAGAAAAAGAGTGCCCATCATCGTTGGAAACGGTATAATAACCCGATAGATTATGACGTTTTTTCTTTGCTGAGGAGAAGAGCTAAAGTCATGCAAGATCACTGCTATCAAAGATATATAAGTCTTTGCCAGGGTAACATAAAGTCTAACCCTAAATTACTGTGGTCATATATTAATTCGAAGCGTAAGCGTAATACGGGATACCCTGGTTCAATGACGTATGACAATAAGCAGTTGACGAACGGTCCTACCATCTGCGCGGCCTTCAACAATTACTTCGAACGAATGTTTGTTCACCCAGCAGGGAGTTACTCGGACGAGGGACTTCCTTCGATTAGTTCACGCGATTCAGTTCATTCCTTTTCTGTAACTCAAGATGAGGTTTACAAGCAACTCGCTGGCTTGGACCCCTGTAAGGGAGCTGGTAGCGATCAAATACCTCCTTTCTTTACAAAAAAATGTGCAGCGGCACTTTCTTTCCCTTTATTATTAATTTACAATAAATCTATTTCAGAAGGAGTCTTTCCGTCTAAGTGGAAAGAAGCGCACATTGTTCCAATCCATAAAAAGGGCTCCAAACGCGAAATTGCGAATTATCGCCCTATCTCCATTTTGAATGTTTTCGGAAAGACTCTGGAGAAATTTGTTTACAGGGAAACATATCCAATCTTAAAGCAAGGCATACCCGACGAACAGCACGGCTTCATCAAGGGGAGATCAACAACTACAAATTTAAGTTTGTATATAAGTGAACTGCATCGTAACATGGGCTATCGTTCACAGGTGGATGTAATATATACGGACTTCGAAAAGGCCTTCGACCGCGTGGATCACATCATTCTTTTGCAAAAGCTTTATCAACTGGGAATACGCGGGGATTTGTACAGGTGGATAAAATCTTACATATCTAATCGTAAACAGGCTGTTGTGATCGGCGGGATTCGCTCTGACTATGTCAATATAACGTCAGGCGTGCCGCAGGGCTCGTTACTCGGTCCTCTATTCTATATAGCGTATATAAGCGATATGTCTTCATGTTTTAAGCATGCTAAGTTCTTGCTCTACGCTGATGATACAAAAATCTATATGAAAGTTGAATCATATGATGACTGTTTGAAATTGCAAGAAGATCTGGACCGACTTTCAGAGTATTACATAAGAAATAGGATAACAGTTAATACGGCAAAATGCGTGCATATTATGTTTACAAGACGCAAAAATCCTGTTCTGTGCAATTACAAACTTAATAATGAAGTAGTGACTCAAGTGAATGTTGTGAGAGATCTAGGGGTAACTTTGGATTCAAAATTAACATTCGCCGATCATTTTAACGATATAACCACCAGGGCTTATAAAAATTTAGGATTTATTTTCAGAGTTACGAAAGATTTCAAGGACGCTGCTTGCATGAAATGTTCAAAGTACTCTTGAGTACTGTAGCACCGTGTGGAATCCACAGTACATAACACACGAACACGCCATTGAACGAATACAAATGAAATTCGTAAAATATTTAAACTTTAGAGTCAAAAATGAATCCAATGGTTATGGGGAGTCATGTAGCATATACGGTCTCATTACTCTTGGTGACAGGCGACGCATGCGGGACATGATGACTTTGTTCGATGTATGTTCTGGAGTACTGGACTGCACCGAGTTGATAAATAGAATAGTTTCCTTAAAGGCTCCTACAAAAAGAACACGCCACACGCAACTTTTTCATGTACCATCTGTGCGTACAAATTACGAGGCTAACGATATGACGGTAAGGTTGCCAAAAACGTACAACAAGTACTTCTCTGATATCGACCTGTTCTCTTTGTCGAGAGCTGCTTTTAAAACGACATTATTTGAAATTATAACCGCAAGACCCAAATAAGCTTTTGTTATTATTTATTTTATTATTATTATTCATACAATTTATTTGAATTTTTATTTTTATTTATAATTATCAATTCGTATTCTCAATAATATGAAAAATGACTGCACTGCATTTTACGGCTTAAATAATTTTCCCTGACATTTGTTTTGTTTCAATTTCAATTTAATTTATTTATTTAATTTTATTCTTAGCGCCATGTAGGCCTACAATTACAAGCACTCACACTGAAGTACTTACTTGAATGATGTAGTGCCCGGGTTGCGGCGTCCGCCATCTCGTTACCAGGCATAGCATTGCAGCTGCATGGACACACACACACACACACACACACATACATACGCGCACACACACCCACTCACACTTCATAAGGTTATCATGTGACAAACTCTTGAAAACCTTTTTATATGGATATTCAGTGTTTGATTTTCTTCTTTTTTGTCTTTTTGTTATGTTTATGTCCAATCTTAATTTTATTTTATTTTTATGTTAATGGATTATATGATTTTTATGCAATTTTTAATATTAAATTAATTTAAGTGTAATAATTACTGACATATAATAACGCCGTTAATATCTAATGTGTACGTAATGAGTTTCTGTAATTGGCTTTAAGATTATATCTATATTTTATTGTATTAAATTTCACAAAAACCGCTGTAGAAACTTTGTTAAAGATAAATAAATAAATAAATAAATAAATAAATAACCAAATCAAAAACTCCATTTTCAAGTTGCCGCGAAAACGTTTCTCTGGACAATATGGCGTCTTGCTAGTGTGTGACGTCACACGACTGTTATTAAAACGTCAAACGATACAATGTAATGTCACTTTAACCGGAAGTTTACTTGCGTGTGACGTCATTTTAGACTCTGCCAATCCCAAGCATTTTGGGTCACGTGACAATAGATAAGAAAACTAGTATCTTTTTCGTGGGTTTTTAGTAGAATTATGTATATATTTTTGTTAAAAATAGTAAAAACCCCTGCCAATATTCATTCTAAACACAGATGCTAACAATTGGCACTTTATTTTTAATACTGTCAAATACCCTATTGTAATTCATATATATAGACATAGAGGGCGCTGTAGTTCATTGCATCGAGCTAGAAAATTTGTTTTAAGATACATATAGGCAAACATATTTGCTCTCGGGTTTAAGAGTTATTTTGGCTTGTACAATTATAATAGTAGGGGAGCCCGAGCGGGGATTTTTGGATTTGCTCGAGCGTTGCAGAATATCATATGGGGAGCAACCTTGCACCTTGCTAAGTACTCCCACCATACCTGAGCCCTCTATGTAGGGCCGAACGTCTAGGGCAGCAAAAGCAAAATTTCAACGAACGGTCATGACTTTTGGTCGCGCCCAAATCGTCAGTTTTTTGAATATAAGCTACTAGAGGGTTCATGTAACGTTTCTAAGAACGGAAAAAATATTAATCTGCCGCGGTTTGCATGATATGGGGGTGGCCGTACGAAGGGGTAGAATATAGGAAAAAATAACCGAGCGCGTCAGACATTGAGAAGGGTTGTTACGTGAACCTTCCAGTAGCTCCTATTCAAAAGACTGTCGATTTGGACCCGACCAAAAGTCATGGCCGTTTGTTGAAATTTTGTTTTTGCTCCCCTAGACTTTCGGCCCTACATAGATGGCTCAGGTATAGTGGGAGTACTTAACTACGTGTAAGGTTGCTCCCTATATGTTATTCTGCCGCGCTCGAGTAAATCCAAAAATCCCCGCGTGGGCTCCCCTACTATAAAGTTGAAGAGTATGTTTGTTTGGTTGAACGCGCTAATCTCAGGAACAACTGATTCGCGTCCATCAATTTTTTTTGTTATACAGTGCATGTATCGAGGAAGGAGGAGCTCGATGGCGCAGGTGGTTCGTGCGTTCGGCTGCGATCGTTGTAGTTAGGCAACTTTCGCAGTGGTCGGTCATTGGATGGGTGACCAAAAATTTCTATCTCGAGTTCCTCCGTGCTTCGGAAGGCACGTTCAGCCGTTGGTCCCGGTTGCATCTGCAATCGTTAGAACCCGCCAATCCGCACTGGGCCCGCGTGGTGGATCATGGCCCAATCTCCCTATTCCATCCATAGGGAAGGCCTGTGCCTCAGCAGTGGGGACACAAAGGGGCTGATGATGATGATGATCGAGGAAGGTTATAAAATAGCACTGCGACTAATAAAAGCACCAATGAAAAATGTTGCAAAATCGTGAAAAGATATTTCAATTGATAGCTTCCGTTGTGTGCGCTGTGTAAACGTTAAAAGTTATACAAAAACAACGTACGACAGAATTGTCTCCCTTTAAGGCGTTTAGCAGACGACGGGGCGGGGCGGGCTTTTTGTCCGCGAAGCATAAAGACCGCGTTTGCCCGTCGATGTCTGCGGCTGCCCGCGCCGCGTACACAAAGCACACGACGGGCAGAGGCGGTCAGTTCAGGACGTTCGTTCTAGTGAATAGTCCATTACTAAAAAGCGCATGGCGCGGAGTGAGCTGATCGCCCGCGCCACCGTCTGCGTTACTGCATATAAACTGGTTTTTATGATCCACGGCGGAGCGCGTGGCGCGGAGTGAGCTAGCCGCCCCGCGCCGCCGTCTGCATTACTGCATATAAACTGGTTTGTATGATCCACGGCGGAGCGCGTGGCGCGGAGTGAGCTAGCCGCCCCGCCCCGCCGTCTGCGTTACTCCATATAAACTGGTTTGTATGATCCACGGCGGAGCGCGTGGCGCGGAGTGAGCTAGCCGCCCCGCGCCGCCGTCTGCGTTACTGCATATAAACTGGTTTGTATGATCCACGGCGGAGCGCGTGGCGCGGAGTGAGCTAGCCGCCCCGCCCCGCCGTCTGCGTTACTGCATATAAACTGGTTTGTATGATCCACGGCGGAGCGCGTGGCGCGGAGTGAGCTAGCCGCCCCGCGCCGCCGTCTGCGTTACTGCATATAAACTGGTTTGTATGATCCACGGCGGAGCGCGTGGCGCGGAGTGAGCTAGCCGCCCCGCCCCGCCGTCTGCGTTACTGCATATAAACTGGTTTGTATGATCCACGGCGGAGCGCGTGGCGCGGAGTGAGCTAGCCGCCCCGCACCGCCGTCTGCGTTACTGCATATAAACTGGTTTGTATGATCCACGGCGGAGCGCGTGGCGCGGAGTGAGCTAGCCGCCTCGCGCCGCCGTCTGCGTTACTGCATATAAACTGGTTTGTATGATCCACGGCGGGCAGCCGCGGACATGTCGCGCCGCCAGTGCCCGCCGGGCACCCAAGGCGCGGTCTTTTTGCCCTCTGTGTGCGTTTGTAGTATAGGATTCACTTTGTGCTATTATTCGCGGCGAAATTGACCGGCCCGCCCCGCCTCGTCGTCTGCAAAGCGCCTAAAAGTTATATAAAAAGCCCACGCGAGTGTCGTGCGTATCCGGGGTGTTTGAAAGTTTATGATATTTTAACTTGTATTAAAAAAAATAGAAAAAATCGTGTTTTTTTTAATGGTTTAAGTGACCCCGACCCTTACCCTTCGACCTCTGAAATTACAAAAATGGAATTTGATATCAAATTCAGATTCAGAAACATTTTTTTTCTCTATATTAAGTGACCTTAACCCCTTATCACCGATGGACCTCGGAAAAAATTGCATCGGATATACAATATAAAAAAATGTTTTTAGGTAATCCTGCCTATTTATTGCCCCTACTAATGGATCCTGTGCTTTCCCAGAAAAGGGATTAAGGAGCACGCGCCATTGTGAATATGAACTGACGTCGGTGCTAGCTAAATTCATAAATATTATTAATCCGATTGAGAATTTGAAACAACTCTTTTGAACATGTTGTATGCCATCACCTCAAAATCCTCGAATAGTAATGCATCCTTTATTCTTCGTTCACTCTTAGACTTGCATGAGAAGACGTAGGCAATCATTTAAGAGTAATCACGTAAATCATAACGTAAATGAGGAGCTCGATGGCGCATGTGGTTAACGCGTTCGGCTGCAATCGTTGAAGTTAAATAACTTTCGCAGTGGTCGGTCATTGGATGGGTGACCAAAAATTTACTATCTCGAGCTCCTCCGTGCTTCAGAAGGCACGTTAAGCCGTCGGTCCCGGCTGCATCTGCAGTCGTTAGCACCCGCCAATCCGCACTGGGCCCGCGTGGTGGGTCATGGCTCAATCTCCCTATTCCTTCCATAGGGAAGGCCTGTGCCCCAGCAGTCGGGACATTATTAGGCTGATGATGATGATGGTGATTCACGTAAGAGTAATGTGTGGTAGTTTAATAATAATTCATGTAGAAGCAATCACGAACTCATTGTAGAACGATTGCCGGCGGCCCGTGAACGCTCCAGTCAGGTAACAAACCAGGAGGCCTACTCTCATTCAACGAAAAACGAAATTTCGTTCGAAACTTCGCACGTTACATTAATAAGTCTATTCAAGTTCCTCTGAGAAAAAAGGTAAACAAATAAACCAATTATGTTTTTATTTATTTTTAAGCTTTTAACTGCTAGATGTTTAAATGTAAGGAAAAGTTTTTACTAGAAAAAAATCCACGCGAACCAGGCAGTGGATGGGACTCGAATTCTTGCAGCTTAAGGCTAGGAAAATTTCGACGCGGCCAATAGGACCGTGGTAGCATAATGGTCAGTGCATTCGCCCGGATTGCGAAGGGTGCGGGTTCGAGTCCCGTCCGCTGCCTGGTCCGCGTGGATTTTTTCTAGTAAAAATAAACATATGTTACTAAAACTATTTTTTCTAGCAACGAGTTCTGTGACATACGGACAAACAGAAGGACGACAGAGTTGCACCAATAGGGTTCCGTTTTTGCCTTTTGGTACGGAACCCTAATAGTGTAGCTAGGTTTGCCACATGGCCGGGAAATCCGATATTGTCCCGGAATTTTGCGTCTCGTCCCATGTCCAGAAATTAGACCATATTTTCTCGGATTCCGATAATGTGCTAGTTTCGTAACAAAATAACAACTTATAACGATGAATGACACCGCTGGCTTGATGTTTTAATTCTGGGGGGTGTTGGGGGTGATTTGATGCTTTGTTTTGTCAGGGGGGGTGCAAATGTCTCGGCATTGATAAGCCAGCATCTGGACACCCTAAGTGTAGCACTGCGGGACTGCGCAAACGCAACTCTGCGCTTTATAATACTGCAAGAAATAGGATATTTGACAGTATTAAAAATAAAGTGCCAATTGTTAGCATCTGTATTTAAAATGAAAATTGGCAGGGGTTTTTACTATTTTTACAGAAAAAAATATTCATAATTTTACTAAAAACCCACGATAAAGATAATAGTTTTCTTGTCTGTTGTCACGTGACCCAAACGCTTGGGATTGGTGGAGCCTAAAATGACGTCACACGCAAGTAAACTTCCGGTTAAAGTGGCATTTGATTGTATGGTTTGACGTTTTAATGACAGTCGTGTGACGTCACACACCAGTGAGACGCCATATTGTCTAGAGATACGTTTTTCTCGGCAACTTGAAAATAGAGTTTTTGATTTGGTTTTTTTACCGAAATACAGAACATAATGATGAATATTTTACGGACTCTATATACATTAGTAAATAACGTGAGATCGTTTTCTAAAACTTGTCAAATACCCTATTACATCTGACATTTACGAAAATTTACTACTAGTAAGAAAAAAGATTAAATTGTTTCTTCAAAACAGTAATGTTCACACATTTAATACAAGAAACAAAAATAAACTAACTTTACCTGCTACTAGGCTTCACAAAATCAATAATTCATTTAAAGGTCTTTGTGTTCGCTTATACAATAAAGTCCCTAGGAATATCCAAGAGTTAGAGCATAAATAAATTCAAAGATAGTATAAAAAAAGCACTTATTATAAAAGCTTATTACAAAATGTCTGATTATATTACAGACAAAAATGCTTGGGTTTGAACGGCTCCAACTATTCCAACAGGTTTTCTATATTAAATAAATCATGATTGTATTGCCGTTGTAACAACATATTGATTTGTAAATGTTGTTAAATTATGCTTTTAACGTTGTGGAGTTTCTTTCGCTCGTTTTTCTCCGCAGCTAAAAATATGTCCAATAACGAGTGGTAGGGAAAAAAAAATGTTTGGACGATTCAAAAGTGTTGTACTATACATCCAATTTGAATAAAGATATATTGATTTCTGATTTCTGATTATTAATAAGTATATAATTTTATTTTATTCTTGCTTTGATGTGTTATTACAGTTCGTTACCGAAACTTCGTTTGGGAGAATGAGAGTAGGGGGGCGGCGCGTAACCGTGCGTACTGACGCGTGAAATGGCGCATTATTACGCGCACTAGTTCCAACTGTTCGGAAAATCAGGAATAGTTTTTAAATCACAGTCGTGTTGGATTTGTACTTTCATGAGTTTCATATGCGTGTTACGAGTACAAGACTCATCTACGTCACGCGTACATTATGTGTTTCCCAAGTGCAGGTGGCTCAATTGAGCAATCGTGTTGAAAAGTGCTTATTAGACAGATTTAGTTCATGTAAAACCTTCGGACAGTTTTGGGAGTTGCTTGAGCTTCAATCGTGGAAGCATCTTGACGTATAGTTTGTAAGACCTGATCATCGGGATCAATTAATATAAGTAATTTTGTATAACATTTAAATAAATAAAGTAATAATTTAAAGTTTAGTTTTTAAAAACCCTACCTGACGACTCAATTCCGTAATTTGCGACAAAATGAGTTTAAAAGACATAATAATATTATTCCAATGTTACGTTTATTCAAAACAGCAACCACCTTATTAATAAACCAGGAATAAGCTGAGATTAGTTACGCCATGTTTTGTTTATATTATGGACAAAAAACATGGAGTAAGTAATCCAAACTTATTCGTTTGTGGCATGGCAGACGTGAACGAAGATCTTCACAATTGTTGAAATTCTCAGGACAAGACGTGTTGTAACTCAAAAGATAATAATGTACTCATCATACCATTAAGAAGCTCGATTGCGCGGGTGGTAAGGGCATTTGGCTGCGATCGTTGAAGTTAAGCAACTTTCGCAGTGGTCGGTCATTGGATGGGTGACCAAAAATGTTCTATCTCGACTGTCTCCGTGCTTCGGAAGGCACGTTAAGCATATGCAGTCTTTAGCACCCGCCAAGCACTAGGCCCGCGTGGTGGGTCACGGCACAATCTCCCTATTCCTGGGAAGGCCTGTGCCCCAGCAGTGGGGACATTAACAAGCTGATGATAATGATATTATAAACACAATCAAAAAAGTTTCTGATTTTTCAAAAATCAGTCTGTATTTCGAGTACAAAAAAGATTATAAACCGGTCTACTATCTACGCAGCCGGGACCAACGGCTTAACGTGCCTTCCGAAGCACGGAGGAACTCGAGATAGAAGATTTGGTCACCCATCCTATGAGCACCGGTCACCGACCACTGCGAAAGTTGCTTATCTTCAACGATCGCAGCCAAATGCCCTTACCACCCGCGCCATCGAGCTCCTCATAATATAGTATAAATATATTACAATAGCAAAAAAATCGTTCCAAAAGGTTTTATTGAGTGCATTTTTGTATGGAGTAATTTTAATTGATCACAGAAGTGTGATATAAATAAATCGCATAATATAATATATAAAAAAATGGATGCGTGTAACTTATGTACGCGCGTGAGAAGTTATACTTCTTTAGCATCATTAAAAATATTTTTTAATTGCATGCAAATAATTAATAATCACAATAAAATAATAAAAGGACTGGAAAAGGATAGTTAACACAGTCAATTAAGTTCAGTTTTAATTTGCAAAATTAAATAAATATTCAAAATATTCAATTAAAATCACTACTGAATTTAAGTTATTAGTCCATATGTAATTAGCACTTGTAAGTAACTAAAACACGTTGTGTCTATATAGAAACTAGAAACATGTGGATAAATATTATAAATATGAAAACAGTGATCAGAGGCGACGAGCGTGCCAACATTGTTTTTGACAACGCGATCATCTTATGGAGCTCCGTGGATCGTTCAAAGTACCTTTCGAACAGATGTCTAATAATGGTGGATTATTAACCACTAAGTGGTTAATAATCCACCATTATTAGACACTAACATTCATAACGCGCCCGCGGCCAACTTCATGGTGTTACTATTGTGTTACAGTGATGCGCGCGCATCTTAAAATTTCACTCTCATAATTTTTTTCATAACGCGGCTAAAGAAGTATAACTTCAATAATCTAGCTTCATAGCTCCATCGTAGACCATAATATTGCTTTCCATCAGGCGAATTATGATCAAACCCTTACCTATTACCGAATAAAAAATAAAAAAATAAAAATAAAATAAATATTTCCAACACTTACACCAATTAGCCTAGCCCCAAAGTAAGCACTGTAAGGCTTGTGTTATGGGATACTAAGATAACGGATGGAATACTTAAACAGGTCATATATAAGTATATTTATACGGAAATACATATTAAACATCCATGACTGGAGTACAAATGCTCGTGTTCATCACACAAACTACTACCTCAACCGAGATTCGAACCTCTCCTCTCGAGTCGGCGACACCATGAAACCCGGCGTACATACCACTCGGCCACGGAGGTCGTCAAATATGATATGATAACGTCTGGATCATTTCTACTTGCGTTTGCTTCGCGGTTGAGAGTTAATTGCGGTTCGTTTGTAATGTTAACTGGCTCTGGTTTACGCAATTAGGCTATCATTAGACATTCTATTTGTCAATCCGGCGTGGCGTTCGCACCGAACCGACCGCGACATTAGAATGGGAGTGAAGGCCTAGCTAACTCACGTTGCTAATGTTTTACGTTTTATTGAAATACGTAGAGAAATCACATCGTCCTCATCGAAATCATATTGTTACGTGTCGGGATGGGGTTCGAAATTATATGCCAGTTCACGCTTGACAGTTCATTATTCACCACACAGTTCACTCAATTAACACACAATGTTAATTACAAAACACTCACTAAACACTGTATTTCACTATACAAGTCTCTAAACAATCTCACTTGAACACTTTTGTTGCACTTAGATCGCCTTTGGATTCGCTCCGAAATCGCTGTTGAAACTCAACTGTCTCTGCGCGGTGCCAATCGCGCTTATATACGCCGATCGACGCATTCTAGAAAGTACCTGTTCAATTGAGAATTACCTAGCATCCGCGAGTACGAAATACCTACTTATACCTACGCAGGTAACACGCATAACTTGTAAACAAGTGCAGATGTCGTTGCACTTTCTCCCTTACGCCGCACTGTATTAGGCTAATTTTAGAATGAGCCGCATTACTCGACCTCTATCGCGACCCGCGGTGATCTGGCAAATTCGATCTCTGGCACTTTCGCAGTTCCGTTTCCAGAGCGTTTGTGACAATATCATCATCATCATCAGCCTATTAATGTCCCCACTGCAGGGGCCTTCCCTATGGATGGAATAGGATAAACTGAACTATTGGTACTCTACTGTTGGTACATAAAAAAATCGACTGTCATTGCAAAAATCCAGCGTAGTGGGACATATCTTCTAATTTCATCTAGCCTGTAGTCTCCCACTGCTGGGCGAATGCCTCCCCTTCAGCTTTTAATGCGCATTTATATAAAATTAAAGGAAAACTCTGGATAACACTAGACTGGCTTTTATACTTTTACTTACAAGTTAACAAGAAAAAACAGTCGAACGATTAACTTTATTCTACTCGAACATTACACAAATTACACTAAAATATTAATTTCGCTCATAAATTTGGTCAAAATATAATGCGTTGGACTAAGAGTGGCGGTGATACACGCACACGTCGCTAGATGGCGCTGACTGTATTATATTACGTGTGCGCAGTGCAAATGGGTGAGTGCTAACGAATGCAGACGCAGCCGGGACCAACAGCTTACGTGCGTTCCGAAGCAGGAGGAGTTAGAGATAATAAGTTGTTAGTCTCCCATCCAATGACCAACCATTGCGAAGGTTGCTTAACTTTCATGATCGCAGGCCGAATGTTCTAATCACTCACCTAACTTATTGTTGTTGTACTACTTGTCAACCAAATTCAGAGAGGGCCGGTGAAGAACATTAAAGCTACGAAGAATTTGAATAGTTTTACTTTATATTATACATTTTAAACATTATAATCCAAAGAAAAGTTTTAATAGAAAAAAAAGGAAATAAAACTTTTCTTTAGATTTAAACATCTAGCAGTTAAATGCTTAAAAAATAAAATAAAAACATAATTATAATCCACTCATTCAATTTAAAAAAAATTAACACAGTAACGATGTTTAGCATGTGTTATCCATTCGAGGGTCTGCCTACGAATGCCCGCTCGACGCTGGATTGCTCGGATAAAAACTCGGTTACCCCCACCAAAACAATCCAAAGTGGCGCGAAACACGCTAGCGCAGGAATTAGTCAAATTCAGTACTTTTTTACTTGTTATAGACTAAGCAACCTTATACAACAAATACTAATTAAAAATTCATATTTATTAATGTAAATTATTAATTAATAATTTATTATTTTGACAAACTCCGTGACCGAGTGGTATGTACGCCGGGTTTCATGGTGTCGCCGACTCGTGAGGTCCCGAGTTCGAATCCCGGTGGGGGCAGATGTTTGTGTGATGTATACGAGCATTTTTACTCCAGTCATGGATGTTTAACCATGTATTTCTATATAAATATATATGTACAGTATCTGTATTCTATCCGTTAACCTAGTATACCATAACACAACCTACAGTGCTTACTTTGGGGCTAGGCTAATTGGTGTGAGTGTTGGAAATATTTATTATTTATTTATAGTGAGAAAACAAATAAAGATCACCATATTAGTAAATACTAGCAAACCAGTGAACCAAATGTTCACCAAAACCTGATTTAAAAAAAATGTATTTAATTAATTGAGAACTTCGGAGATTTTGTGTGGTTTCGTTTGAAATTGGTGATTTCTCGAAAACGGGAAGTGCTACGTTACTCAAATCCGGTTTGTAGTCTTATCAGACTATTCTTAACTTATAACTTAAATATTCTCTTTATCTATCTCTTACGGTTTGGCCGCTGAAACAGCACCACAGACGGACGGACTTGTCTAATAGATAAGAGATTACGTCACATTGATAGGTTGAGCAACATATTCCACAGCAAAGTAATTAAAGAAATAGCAAAACGCTTTACGCTTGTTTATATTTAACCGCGCAGCCTATTGTTGTGTCCGTGATCCTATGATTGTTGGTTCATTAGCGCGCAGCCTTAGTGTTGGAGTCATTGCTAGGCAGACTGCAGAATGCGGGAGATGCGACCGCTGCCAAACTATAAATTATATTCCATATCACATCTGATAGTGCTCAGACAAGCAAGCTGTGTATTTATTCGACGCCGCTTAACATACATATAACGGTATTTACAGATATTACGTGAGGTATGTTGAAAGATACAGTTCCCCCTTACTTAGACGTTGAAATACGACCTGATGAGAATTGTATCTAAATATATATATTATCTTTATATATATAATTCTTCTGTGAGTGTGTATGTCACTGAACTTCTCTTAAACGACTGGACCGATTTTGATGAAATTTTTTGTGTGTGTTCAAGGGGATCTGAGAATGGTTTAGATTCACAAAGACGTGTAGACAGGACAACGTCTGTCGGGTCCGCTAGTATAAATATAAAACTCAAAGGTGACTGACTGACATAGTGATCTATCAACGCACAGCCCAAAACACTGGACGGATCGGGCTGAAATTTGGCATGCAGGTAGATGTTATGACGTAGGCATCCGCTAAGAAAGGATTTTGATAAATTCTACCCCCAAGGGGATAAAATAGGGAATGAAAGTTTGTATGAAACTTTGTCAATTTTAAACCGATCGGGCTGAGACTTTGCATGCAGGTATAAGAAGAATCATAGATGCATGTCATTGTGTATAATACAAGCCTGAGAACAAAAGCTGTAGTCTTCACTTCAGCTCTACACCGAAGCGAAGCGAGGGTGGCCCGCTAGTCTTTCAATAAGTATATTGAAAGTTACGGTTCTCATCAGTACATCGTACACGTAGTATATCTTAATGCCTGTATATGTATACTTCGACTTTTTATTAGCTGCAGTAAAATGACGTTTCAAAATGTCATTCTGTAAAATAATGTTGACAGAGTAATTAAAAACTTTATTCCAAGAAGGAATCAACAAAGTGACACCGACTAAGTGGAGTGACTGTGTGTCTCACACTATAAAAGAGGAAGACAAAATGTGCCACCTCGATCATATTATAGATGAAGTGACAGACAGATTTGTCATTAGTGTGACCGGAAGCGATAGTGATTCCGAAAATGATTGATTAATAAATAACATTGTTATGACAATTTTGTTTAATTTTGGATGTACGTCCTTAACTTCCACTGAAAAAGATCAATCCTTTACTAAAGTAATAATAATAGAATAAAAAAACATTACAACTTAATATTAAATCTCTAAAATAAAACCAAACTGATCACTTATTTATTGAATGATTCACTTACTCACTTAGCTACATCCCTATTTATTTTTCTTCAAAAAGCGGTAACCCACAAAACGTCATTTAACTGCAGCTATAATAATAATAATTTTATTTTCAATAAGTTGTTACATCATGAACACATTAATTAATCAAATTCTTCAAGTTTTTAAACAATCGTAGATACATAACAGAGATAATAAAAGGTGTATTTTATTTTTGTTTTTTTTTGACTAAACGTAACAATACTGTAGCATTTACTGTGGGTCCCACACTAGAAGAAACCTGTATCGTGGGCACCCTAATATAATAAATAGGATGGCGTGACATTAATAATTTATATGTAATTATTATTTGTAACAAAACAAACGTAATGAAATCAATTATAAATACTAAATTAAAATCAATATTGTATGTATGTGTATGTCTGTCTATGTGTGTTTCCGTGCGTGTGTGTGTTGGTGTGTGTGTATGTGGAAAAAGCTAATAAAAAGTTCTACTTTATGTTAAGAGGCGTCGAATAAAATACACAGCCTGCCTGCCTGAGCCTGACTCTTGCGATACAACAATAGCCCTCGAGCGTTGACAACTCTGATCCAATGCCCTTAATGCTCTGACAATCATACTCACCGACAGACATACAACACCACCAAAAGATTGTGTTATTTGTTTTCGGGTCTCCTTTCAGGTGGAGATTTCTTAAATTAAACAAGCTTCATCGGTATAGATGGACTGATATATTTATTTATTGACGTTTCGCATCCTTTATAGCAATGGTTCCCAACCAGTGGTCCGCAGAAGCCAAAATATGATCCGCGAATGAATTTGAATTTAGCGGGCGCGCCCGATAAATATGTTATTATTTCTTTTTATTTAATTTCATATTAGTTTTTTAATTAAAGTTTCAGTTTGATTATTACAGAGGAGCTCGATGGCGCATGTGGTTAGCGCGTTCGGCTGCGATCGTTGTAGTTAAGCAACTTTCGCAGTGGTCGGTCATTGGATGGGTGACCAAAAATTTCTATCTTGAGTTCCTCCGTGCTTCGGAAGGCACGTTAAGCCGTTGGTCCCGGTTGCATCTGCAGTCGTTAGCACCCGCCAATCCGCACTGGGCCCGCGTGGTGGGTCATGGCCCAATCTCCCTATTCCATCCATAGGGAAGGCCTGTGCCCTAGCAGTGGGGACATTAAAAGGCTGATGATGATGATGATGATATTACAGTTTATTTTTATTATACTAAAATTTAGTTATTTAGTGACTAAATAGTGGTCCGTGCCAAAAAAAATGTAAAAGTGGTCCCTGACCAATAAATGTTGGGAACCCCTGCTTTATAGGATGCGTTGTCTGAATAAAATAAATCAATACATCTATACTGTTGTAACTTGATTTATTTAAAGATTGGTGTGCGTGAAAACCTAAGAAACAAATATAAATAAATATATTTTTATTCAAATAAGGTCATACATTGCATAATAATACTAATAACAATATAAAGTACAAAATAATGGATGCCTGAACTAGGTTACAGTTAAAATTGTACCTGTATTTCAGGCTTTTATGATCTAAATAATACATTGAATGATTAATAAATTAACAAATTAATTAAAACAGAACTTAAAGTAATCATTATATAAATGTTGGTAAATGTAAATTATGGAGTTACGTTCATTTATTTACAAATAAGAAGTAATTCTTCGGTCTGCTCGTATGTCAGGCTGTGCAATTAATTAAATACTACAGTTAAAATAGTTTAATGTATAAATACCTAATACTCTATTTAACTTATTATATAAGAAAGGACTTAGGAAAGTAGAGAATCTATGTGAAAAGATGTATTTTGAATCATGTGTAGAGATGCAGACTATATCTTTCCGTCTTTTGTTAGTGATATCAGAGCAAAAAGGTGAAATGGTGTGTTGTTTTAATATGATGTGCATAATGAAAAGCTGGCTAACAGTTAACACATTACAGTATTTGTAAAGTTGATGCGTAAGATATAAGAAGGGAAGTGAATTGACTACTTTTAAAATGGCTCTCTGAGCTCGCTCGAGAGGGAATATGGAGGTCACTTCTTTCTTCTTCGCTCTATCTCTATTAAAATCTTAAACTTATCTGCGACGCGAATGCGATGGATTTAATGAGACGCCTTAATTATGTTTACTCAGTAAATAAACTAGGAGATCCATTTACAATAAGATAAACAAATATCTCCTACCGTTATTTACTGAATTCAATACAGTTGGTTTTGCATTGGAAGAATGTAATTGAATTCTTGTTTGCTTTAGGCGAAGAGTAAACAGTAATTTGCGGAGACGAACGCGGATATCGTAAACGCGGCCCTGACATATATTTCAAAGAAGCTATCCATTAGCTTTTGACAATTTATGAAAAAGGACAATGTTAAAATTGGCCTAAGAACCAACACCAATTTGGCATTTATGATAATTCTTAATATATTTTTTGGGATAATTATCAGTATTTAGATTGTGACGGACACTTCCAGTTAAGTAAGCTAAATTAAAAAGTTAGAAAATAATCTGAGACAATAAATACCATTTTATGTGTGTAATCTATGACAGCGCTGCAAACAAAACACTCTTTCTTCCTAATGCCGGCACTTCACTTGGCTATTCGTATTTGCTATTTTAAAACATGATATCAGTCTGTCCTTTTCATTCCTTATTAAGCACGACAAGGACAAACTGTTGACAAGTGAAGGGCCGGCATAAATCTCGATACTATGTGGTTGTGGTGCAAGCAGGCAGTTTGCATTCGTAGTAATCTGTGGCATTCGTGTATTCCAAAGAGTAGTATAATATTACGTTTCGGATTACCTGTTGTGTGTGTTTATTTGCGATTGTTTTTCCTTTAATTTAACTGTTTCGGCTATCTAATATGCCATCAATGTTACCAAAGAGCAGATACCGTATTACCAAGTGCTAGTGAACCTGTGCCACAACATCCTGAGAGGATCATACTGATAAATTATTCAAGAACACCTGATACACATACACACTGCATATTTACACAATGTACATGTGATATACAAATAAATACAATATACAATTATGTGAAAAATAGTCAACAAATAAGAAGCAAAACTACAGTTTTTATTTTATTCATGATGCCTACCTATCCCAGGTTTTCCTAATAGTTATTCTTTAAAATCGCATCGAATAAAATAAATTAGTTGTAATATTAATTCACTTCATACTAAGTTCATAGGTTGATCTATGTTTCACTGAATATTAAACATAACCTCAAAAAACATTTAGTTTTCCTAATAATTTAGGTTCTCAGAAGTTTCCGTCAACAATCTTTGTTTTTACAGACATTTACTTACGATTTAGAACCTAGAAAATAATATTTCATGATTGTTGGTTCTTAGGCTAACTATGTATGGACGCTGAACTTTGTATGAATAATAATAATAATAATAAATATATCTTTATTCAAATAAGGTCATACATTGCATAATAATTCTAATAACAATATAAAGTACAAAATAATGGATGCCTGAACTAGGTTACAGTTAAAATTGTACCTGTATTTCAGGCTTTTATGATCTAAATAATACATTGAGTGATTAATAAATTAACAAATTAATTAAAACAGAACTTAAAGTAATCATTATATAAATGTTGGTAAATGTAAATTATGGAGTGAATGAATGTCCTTTGGTATTTTTCTGAGCAGCACTCGCGTTGTAGCGCCCGCCTAGACAAATACACTTTGGCTTACAAAAAATAAAATATACAACTAAACGATTAGAGAATTTTTGAACAACCTAAACTTTATGTTTTATATTAACTTAACACTTTTAGGAATTGACATAAATACTATCATGTAAGTATGGTTTTCCTGTAATTTGGATTGCGCTATATATATTTATTTATATATTCAATAAAATCAATTACATTTATTTATTATACAATGGCTGTATCTAAAAACCCTTAAACATGGGTTTATCTGTCTACAGCGATTCGCTCTAACAAATTGAATACTGGGGGCATTTCATTTAGAAATAACAACATATTTTAGTGTTCTCGAACCATATACATTGTTGGTTTTCGGTAGGAGATATTTTTTATAATTAAGGTTACGCAAGTATTCTGGACGATGGTGCGTCTGTAGATTATGTGCACTGTTATGTACTGTTGAAACACAAAATTTGAATAAAAAATGGTTATTCAATATTCTCGTGAAAAACATTAACTCAATTCAATTTCAATTCAATTCAAACTCATTTATTCAGTCTAGGCTGTTACAAGCTCTTGTGAAAGTCAAACGCTACGCCATCGGTTCGTAAATCTACGGCGGGAGACCTTGTACTGAGAAGAACCGGCAAGAAACTCAGCAAGGGCTATTTTTTTCTCCCTGTTTTGTTTCACACAGTGTCGTCAATTGAAAGATGACATCAAAAATTGAATACATGTGTTGATGTCAACTTCCATCACATTAATATTATTAATTCACAAAAGTTAAGTATAACTAGGTACTATTATTAAATTTAGAAGTGGCGATTAAACAATTTTCAACCAAATTAGCAAAGTAAAACGACAGTCTATTATGTTAAGCCCAAGGCCTCGCTTTCCTCAATAAAGTATTTCGCTGCACATTCTGTCTTGTTTATTGAACACACGAACCAGTTGTTAATAGCTATACTGACATCACGTAACGAACTTGTGGCTATGTCGGTAATTGTTCTGGGAAGTTTGGCTATGTCCCGGATGTATGACGGGAGCTGATCGCCCTCGGAGATCGTCTCGTCAGACCTTTTCGCATGTAAGTTCGAATCAGCAATGTCGTATCGTAGTTACTAAATCTACATATAGTCAAACTCATATCGGTGGATACATTGACATTAAGAATATCGCCCATCATCATATCAGCTTATTAACATCCCCACTACTGGGCATGTGCATGTAAATCACTACATAGTATAAAACAAAGTCGCTTTCTCTGTCCCTATGTCCCTTTGTATGCTTAAATCTTTGAAACTACGCAACGGATTTTGATGCGGTTTTTTTAATAGATAGAGTGATTCAAGAGGAAGGTTTATATGTATAATACATGCATAATATAGTAGAGAAACACTGATAATTTTAGAGATTTTTAATATAAGGTCGTAAGTAAACACATTTTTTGCGCTTACATTGCAAACGCTGGCTAAACCCAACGAGATAGATCAAAATAATGTACTACAGTATTGTACACCTTAAAAAGGTCTACAAAAAAATCCGCGATGGTATATGCCTATCTCTTTGGTATAACCCACAATAACCATTTTTTAATTACTTATTACGAGAAAATAATGGCTTATTTACGAACAAGCGATTTTAAGCAATACAGCATTAATCCTTATCCAATTAAGTACCTTAAATACATTGTGCGTGTAATATAGATCAATATAACCCTCTACAGCATGTAATTTAAATGAATATTTTCGAAGATATTACAGATTTAAAATGCAGGAACATACCGGTTCGGGCAGTACTGGCCGGGGGGCCGGCGGCGGCGCGTGTCTTTAGTTATTAGGTATTTAAAGAAAGTCATTGTGTTTAATAGAAACCTGAGAACAAAAATATAATCTAAACTACAGCTCTACACCGAAGCGAAGCGAGGGCGGGCCACTAGTATCTTTATAAATAAAATATACAGAGCTACCAAATATCAATGTTCGGGATCATTAGATGGAGTGTGTGAAAATACCTCTGTCCAAGGCTCTCATTAATTATTTTGTTTTAAACAATGATACTTAAGTTAACAACTGAATTTCAAGTTTTTATACTCTAATATTAATTCAGGTATCAGAAACTAAATACAGACCATTTTCAACAATCGGTATTTGCTAAAATTTATCGACATTCTAGTACCCGCCTTAAGTACCGCAATCGATTCTATCGACAGTCGATAAATTAAGAGGCATTGCACGGCCACAGCGATGGAGACCTGCCAACTGGAGATTACAACTCGACCCGCTCCAGGGATAACGGAATGTCTATATACTCTGTTCAATTATAAATAAGATCATTATATTATTATCATTATTTGGTGTGTCATAATAAGTGAATTCTACGAAATTATTAACTCATAATTTTTGACTTTTTTTGCAAGATTCCCATCATAATTTTATTGATATATGAAATCGTATAATAGGGGTGATGACGGGGTACAGTAAACGAAATTCTATTTAGTCCGTCAGTTAGATGATCAAAAAATAATGGACACGTATTTTTTTCTTTGGGCAATCAACCAAAAAATGACAAAGTTATAGCGCGTCAAAGTTTGGGAGTAGGGGCTCGTGACGTCACTTTTGAGTGAATTTTCACTTATAAGTTTACTGAAACGTGACGTCATGCGACTTTTCAAATCAATATATTTCTGCAATGTTTATATTATGTGAAAAAAGAAAAAATACGTGTCCAATACTTTTTGATAATCTACCTGATAAACGAAAAAAAAAATTAGTCATCATCCCTATTGTCTATTTTAGAACACTGCATGCCGATATCTTAAGCATTCTTATAATCGATATTTGTCAATAATTGTTAATGCCTTTATCAGACTGTTTCAACGGTCATTGCGACGTTGTACTTTATAATATTAAAATAATATCTAAAATGGCAGTTATCCAATCATAAAATCGAGATTTCACAATACAGAATTGATCGTGAAAAAGAAAGTCTGTTGGCATTCCTACCTTAGATCCAAATAACAATCTTTATATATATAATTCTTCTGTGAGTGTGTATGTCACTGAACTTCTCTTAAACGACTGGACCGATTTTGATGAAATTTTTTGTGTGTGTTCAAGGGGATCTGAGAATGGTTTAGATTCACAATTTTGTCCGCTGGACAACCCCTAGTTTTTTAGGGCGGTACGAAGTTCGCTGGGTCAGCAAGTAAAGATATAAAAAATAACAATAGTGCATATCAGTTATTATTGTCCAAAAGTATCTCAAAGCGAGTTGCAATACTTCCGAGTGTTCCTGACATTTCAAAGTGATATTGCGCTCCCAGCCCCAACAGATTTTATTGAATCAAATAACACTTCTAAAGTGTATTTTCCTTTTATTTCGTTGTCTGTATGCATCGCTTTCTTCAAGTCTACTTGTATTAATTTGTAGCATTCAATAGACATCCAATTATTCAAAACATAAGTTAATTCTAAAAATGTTCCTCGTCAATTCAATTAGACACACCAATTAAATTTAACTATACATTTTAGGTAAATAAACAAATTTCAAAGTGAAAACTCTTTATAAACAATAAATTACCGTGTTTGTATTATCTGTTCATCATTTTATGAATTCTGACCAATAACCCAAAAACAAACCACCACAAAGCTAAAATTCGGAATAAGAGTTCTATTTTATATAGCACTACAAAAAATATGCCCAATCTGTATATCAACAAAGGGTATCAAAGGAAATCTGTCCAGAATTTTGTTTAAATTCGTTATCTAATGCCAGCGTTTTGATGTAAATATTTTAATTAATTCTTGAAATTCGTAACGACAAAAGGACATTGGGCAAAAATGTATGGGCGCTGCACCCATACATTTGTTTGAAAGGTATTATAGTCAAGATCATCTGTGCCAAAGCGCATCAAATTCCGTCCCGGGGACCTTTAGTAATTTAAAGTTAAATATGTACAAGTACTATAACTAACGAACATTAATGAAACAAGGGAATTAATTTAGTTAGTTAGTTAGATAGGGTGCTCAGGAATTATGGGAGTACTTCACAAGGTGCAAGGGTGCCTCCTTATAATAAAACCCTTATAATAAATCCAAAAATCCCCGCATGGGGGGGGGGGTTTAAACATTCTGTTTGTTATAGTAAATTGTCTTCTATGTAAAACGGAGCGACCACAGATTATATGATGATAAAAGTCAATCAAGTAGAAGGGAGCGCACAATCACAACGAAGTAAGACGAGTCGACTATTTACAACTGCAAGTCCTTCAGCATCCGTAAACCGTTTTGAAATGTGTCAGTAAGAGCAAGCGCAGGATGGTCGGCAGGCTTTGTCGTATATCTGGTTGTATAGTACGATATGGTATATTATTATGATTACTAATAATATAAAATGAAGGTACTATAAAATGAATTTATTCAGCTACTTAAATATGCCTATGTACGAGTATCATATTTATTGACTACCAGGATATTTTTTACCGTGTCACATCTTTTGACTCCCATGATATTTATTTTCGGTGTCATAATAAAAAAGGCTAGTTTTTCATAGATCTATCGATTCATACTAATTACATTGTTGGCGGAGCTGGGTGCGTTTTGCCCATTGTCCTTTAACGTAAGCAATTCAACACTATCAACGAGATATATATATATATATTTCATCTGTTAAATGTTAAACTTGCGTATTATAGAATTCAAATTCAGCTAACGATTGAAAGTTTTAAACAGCACTTGAGCTCAACGTTTTTCGACGAATTATGGATTATGATATCGAACAGAAACTTTTGATTTTTGCCCTGTAGGGTTGACCGGAACGTGTCCAGTCCACGTGTTCGGACCTCCAGCAGCCTCTGATGGCTATCAGGCACGTGGGAACCATTTAATGGCTGACTTACAGTAGCAACCGTTAAAACATTGAACATTATTGTCTTTTTACAAAATGTTGACTAAAGTTTAACAAGGTCCAAAAAATATATAACATAAAAACTGATAAAATAATAAAACTGTATATAATGAAATGAAAAGTCATTTATTCAGTCTAGGCTGTTACAAGCACTTGTGAAGGTCAAGAAGCTACGCCATCGGTTCACAAAACTACGGCGGGAGACCTTGTACTGAGAAGAACCGGCAAGAAACTCAGCAAGGGCTGTTTTTTTCTCCCTGTATCGTTATATACAGAGTCGTCAAGTTGAAATATGACTTCAGAGATACGTCTGAAGTCACCTTCCATTACATCATTTAGAATATAAATATATAGTTACAATAAATTTTATGGTTTACAATATATTTAGTTTATAGGAAGCGGCGTTAGATAGGTACAATATTACTGATATGAAAAATGACTAATACCCATTAAATAAGAAATTATAAGAAACACTATGACTATGCATTACGATCATTCAGATAATCATAAACTTTATAATAGCCCTTATTCATACGAGTATTTTTGATCTGAGATTTAAAATTAGTCAGTGGAAGCTCAATCAGATCTAGGGGAACTTTATTAAACAATGCAATACTACAACCCAGAAATGAACCTCTTGATTTTTGGAGTCTGTTTAATATATTGTTTTAAACTTTCATGGTCACTAACATTATAGCTTTTAACGGAATTGTTACTTGTTTTTTTAGATATGTTCCTTGTTTTTTTAGATTCGGGTACTAATCACTGGATTGAGCTCCACAATCCACAAAATTATCTCGACAGAACACCACTACATACCAAGATTGGTCAGGGAAGCGATTGAAATAACCAAACACATGAATTTCAATCGTGAGGATGAGTTTTAATTGTCAAATGACTGGAATCCAGTGGTTCGTATGTGTAAAAACCGCAAAAATCATAAATTGTCGGTCCGCGATCTGATACTGTGAGTATTGTGTGTCAGGAACAAGTGCGAGTGAATAGTGAGAATGTGACCAGTGGTAGGGGTATCGAGCGCAGTAAAAGACGACGTCAGAGGGTAGACCGATATGTCTGCCAATAACATCTACCCGCAATTACTTCAGTTGCTCCGTGATCATGGATGGCGCTTGCAACAGTGCCGGGTACTTAATTCCATTATATGTAATAGAATTTCGGGGTAATTTGTAGGGGAGGGGGAGGGGGGGCTCCCCCCGACCCCCCCGCCATAAATGATTTTTAGCGGAAATGCAGTTTTTTTTTAACTAACCTAAAAATTCATAAAATCTGTTATATGTAGTGGAATTTCAGGAGGATAGGTATTAGGGAAGACCTCTCAGAGGGAAGGGTAACCCCCCCCCCCCTCCCGGCGTTTTTTTTACAGAAATGATAATTATAAAAAATTGGAGGAGTTTTAAAGGTAAATCTGTACTTCCAGAACCTAGAGGTGATATTTGATTTTTCTGTAGAAAAAGTCTATTAACAAATTTTTCTTTCTGGCGCTTCGCCGGCCGCTGCCGCGGCACGCTCGCTTCGCTCGCTCGGCTCGCGCGTTAAGGTCACAACACTAACCTAACCTAACCTAGTGTGAAGTATCACCACTTGGGCCTTAAATATACAGTTTAGCCGTTTAAATAAAACAAGTTTAAACACAAACACTGACTGACAGATCTCATTAATGGCGGTAAATTGTCACATTTTGACAATAGTACCAACATAATAAACTTATATTTACCATAGACAACGAGAAACATGTTATTTTTGCATAAAAAAATGGCAGCACTGATCATGAAAATTGCGAAAAAAAAATGTTGTCAAAACTGACTCATAACCTACAAAAATATTAGTTTTCAATAATTTTTTTCTCGAGTTCTATTCGTTTCCGCCAAAAAAGATTTCGTGTACGTGTTTTTAATAGTTAATACTTTGCGTGACAAAAATTTCAGCTTGCAACTCAATTACATATAATGGAAAGGTGAGCCCAGTGCCGAAATATCGGAGACTCATAAAAAACAAGGTACATGGTAACATCTTAGATTAAAACAAAAAGGGTGGATACGGCACTAGCCTCACAAAAGTGATCCGCACCAATTGTGGTCCACGACCCTAATCGCTTTAGTCACAACTTGACATGCAAACGACGTACATGTGAACGCCAAAAAGAAATATTGCTAATATTTTGTGTTTATATGATAAAACAATGCTTAAGTGTTTTTTTAAAAAGTGCTCAAATTGCTCAAGAACTAAAAATAAAACCCACGGCATCACTTTTCATTCGTAAGTACTATAAAATATATTTTTTCATAAAAATTTGCTGTTTGTTTTGAATCTTATTCGGTAGTGACGTCGAGTACTGGTCGCGTGATTGGTCGGTAGTGCAGTGACGCGGATCTCGCCGTCTCGTTCGCGCTGCCGTTGAAACTTATCGTGCTGTTTCGTTCGGGTCGGTAATGCAGTGACGCGGATCTCGCCGTCCCGTTCGCGCTGCCGTGGGATCAGTTTTTGTTTGATGCAAGTAGGAGCGGACCGTATCTACCCTTTTTGTTTTAATCTAAGGGTTACGTTCCCGTTAATAGCTATAACTGAATATAACTTTGAAACTAGACTATATTTAATAACTATAAACTGATTAAACTAATGAGAACGCGTGGTATGCTTCATGACGGAATGCTAACTGAACGATATAAAATGAATTATTATTCTTTTTAGCGTTCAAGTAGATGTACTTAATTAAGTTTATTGAGTAAAGCTCGCGTGTTTTTATCAAGTATCCGTAGAGTGGGGTGGTTTAGAGGGAGTCTCCACGCTATCACAAACGTGTATTGTTACTTCATTTTCATGAAAGAAATGTTTTTAGGGTTCCGTAGTCCTAATAACGAACCCTTACTGTTTCGTCATATCCGTCTGTCCGTCCCCGGTTTTGCTTGGGGACTGTTAGCACTAGAGAGCTGTTATTTTGTGGAAATATGTATATCTATGTTTTTATTTTGTTTTAAGCATTTAACTGCTAGATGTTTAAATCTAAAGAAAAGTTTTACTAGAAAAATATCCACGCGGACCAAGCAGCGGACCAATTATGCTACCATGGCCCTGATGGCCGCGTCAAAATTTTCCTAGCCTTAAGCTGCAAGGCAGCGCCATCTCTTCGCATTGTAGATAACTCACAATGTCAAATGAATACTTTTTCAAGTATTAAACATTTTAAAGAAGAAATAGCAATTACAGTTATGTTTTTATTTTGTTTTAAGCATTTTACTGCTAGATGTTTAAATCTCAAGAAAAGTTTTACTAGAAAAAAAATGGATGCGTGTAACTTATGTACGCGCGTGAGAAGTTATACTTCTTTAGCATCATTCAAAATATTTTTTAATTGCATGCAAATAATTAATAATTACATTAAAATAATAAAAGGACTGGAAAAGGATAGTTAACAGAGTCAATTAAGTTCAGTTTTAATTTGAAAAATTAAATAAATATTCAAAATATTCAATTAAAATCACTACTGAATTTAAGTTATTAGACCATATGTAATTAGCACTTGTAAGTAACTAAAACACGTTGTGTCTATATAGAAACTAGAAACATGTGGATAAATATTTAAATATGAAAACAGTGATCAGAGGCGACGAGCGTGCCAACATTGTTTTTGACAACGCGATCATCATAAGGAGCTCCGTGGATCGTTCAAAGTACCTTTCGAACAGATGTCTAATAATGGTGGATTATTAACCACTAAGTGGTTAATAATCCACCATTATTTTTGTAACACCATAGTATTAAATATCAATACGCCGCCCGTTACTAGATGGCGCAGTACGCATGTGAATCGTGCTATACTATACCGACACTGATTGTATGGCACATCATAGGATCAAATATCATCACGCCGCCCGTTACTAGATGGCGCAGTACGCATGTGAATCGTGCTATACTATACCGACACTGATTGTATGGCACATCATAGGATCAAATATCATCACGCCGACCGCTACTAGATGGCGCTGTACGCATGTGAATCGTGCTTTACTATACTGACACCACTTGTATAAGGTGTTCTTGGGAAAGTGACCAAGTCATCGCTTCGTAGGTAGGGTCTCTTGTCTTGCACGCTATACGCTTCCACCACGTGGGACGTCTTAGTGTCTTGATAATAGTATACATGTACTTCCACCCTTGTGGGATACAGTAATACCATTTCTCCTACAAATATTGAATAGTAATCACAATATAAGTATTTTCTACCTACGCCTATCTTCATTTGACGTCAGTCTTCTCACACTCCCCGTTCGCCCTCCCGCACATTCTTACAGTTTTATTAAATAATAAATATTATAAATATGAAAACAGTGATCAGAGGCGACGAGCGTCCCAACATGTGCGACTAAGAGATCCTATTACTATTTTGTTGGAAGCTTTTTTTCGAGACTTACGAGTAATGTGCGGTTTAGTGGCCGACTTCATGGTGTTACTTTTCTGTTACAGTGTTGCGCGCGCATCTTAAAATTTCACTCTCATCATTTTTTCATAACGCGCCCGCGGCTAACTTCATTATGTTACTTTTGTATTACAGTGATACGCGCGCATCTTAAAATTTCACTCTCATAATTTTTTCATAACGCAGCTAAAGAAGTATAACTTCAAAAATCCACGCGGACCAGGCAGCGGACGGGACTCGAACCCGCACCCTTCGCAATCCGGGCGATTGCAATATGTATATCGATCACGCCTACAAAATGGCAGATTTTTTTGTGGTAGCTCCCCTACATGTATCCTGGACATCATTTTATTTTTACATCGTCTATACTATCGTGTGAAGTGTCGTTGAATAGGTCATTTAACATTACTTCAGGGTTCCCAAGACTATTTTTCGATTAAGGGATTCGTTTGCGAAATATTGAACTTTAAAGTGCTAATTTTTGTTCAAATAAGGCTTTCGTTCTCTCTAAAAGCTAAACTATTGGCTTGAAAAACCTGGAAAAATTCATGTTTTTCATGAAATTTTAAGAAAAACTATAACGGTTAACATAGGTTTGTTAGTGTAAGAGTAATAGTCGTTCAACTTTAATTAAAGAAAGGAGACCCGGCACTTTTCATAGAAAAAATGCTTGTATACAGTTGAATTTGGTCTCAAAATAAAGCCAAAATTATTAGCTACATAAAAGTACTTTTGCCTTATTTTTAGTGAATCGTGGAAAGAAGTTATATAATGATTAATATTTTTTGATATGGAAACCCTAAATCTTCAAGGACAGAATTTTACTTCAAAATATTACTCAAGTGACTGTAAAAACCATGATTCCTTTGCTTTTTCTAAATAAAAAACCAAATGTCAATTTGACAATCCTAAAATACAAACAAAAAAATCATTCGCATTTCGCATCCGCTCCCGCGTACTGTGATTGTGAATGTTCTCTGCTGTGATTGCCTTTTCATTCGTTATTTCTCTTGACGACCCGGCTACATATAGAAGTTATATTGACAAAACTACGTATTTGACATTGACAGCTAGCTGCTGATGACAAATATTGCCAGACTACGTTACCCAATTATGAAACACAGATAAAAAAAAAATTAAAAAAGTATACAGCTTTGGCAAAAAATGCCGGTTGTCCTTTCTTACCCATTGAAAATTCCTTAGAAGAAATCATTAAGAGTGACATAAATGAAGTTATTGTAGCGTAAAACCTTGCATTGCAACAAAATCTAAAAAAAGACAATTTAAAAACCTCAATAAAATATCAGTAGTTCCACAACGCTACCGCGAGTACCAACGGCAACGGCTTCTGCATCGCGCTAACGTTATGTATTTATAAAAAGTATTTAAGCACTTGAAAAGATCGGCGGTTATACCTCATCATCCCCTTCTATCATCATCATCATCATCATCATCATCATCATCATCATCAGCCAATTAATGTCCCCACTGCTGGGGCTCAAGCCTTCCCTATGGATGGAATAGGGAGATTGGACCATGACCCACCACGCGGGCCCAGTGCGGATTGGCGGGTGCTAACTGCAGATGCAGCCGGGACCAACGGCTTAACGTGCCTTCCGAAGCACGGAGGAGCTCAAGATAGTAATTGATTTTTTGGTCACCCATCCAATGACCGACCACTTCGAAGGTTGCTTAACTTCAACGATCGCAGCGGAACGCGCTAACCACCTACGCCATCGAGCTCCTCAATACCTTTAATAATAAATAAATAAATAAATAATAAATATTTCCAACACAATTAGCCTAGCCCCAAAGTAAGGCTTGTGTTATGAGATACTAGGGTAACGGATAGAATACATATCATACTGTACAGATATAAGTATATTTATATAGAAAAACATATTAAACATCCATGACTGGAGTACAAATGCACGTATTCATCACACAAACATCTGCCCCCACCGGTACCTGGGACCTCTCGAGTCGGCGACACCATGAAACTCGGCGTACAAACCACTCGGCCACGGAGGTCGTCCTTCTCAGGGGCTCGGGCTTTAGATGAAGCTTTAAGTCAGTAAGAGTCCGACAAAACTTTGCAGCCGGCTGTAGGGTATCCATAAGGATTTCACACCCGCTCCCCCACCTGGGAGGAAACAAAAAAAACGGCGGTTATAATTCGTCTTGAAAAAAATTATATTATCAAATTAATTATGAGTTTGAGATACAGTTTGACTTTGATTTAGGTATTTTAGTTGAGATACATAGGTTGATATTAAAAGGTTTTTTTTTAATTTCCTCAAAAAAAATAAAGACTCCTGCTCAAATATACTGCGGTAACTACAGGCAACTACGGAACCCTACACTGTGCGTGGCACGACACGCACTTGGCCGGTTTATAGTCCTCTCATCAATTGTAATAATAACATAGATGTTAACACAATTCTAGTATTGGTCGTGTCCTTGTATTGATTTTAGGGAAATCTATTTATATTGTTTTTACAAAACGACTGATTCTCTTAAAAACGAATACACTACAAATTAAGAAAAAATCTTACCTTGTAATTTTTTTTAATTAGATTCAGAGTAAAATTAACTGCCTTTGAATATTGTTAATAGGGCTGCATCCACAAAATCCTTCGTTAACAAGTGTCCATAGCCAATACTCTGGCATCGTAAGCGCCTATAGGCTATGATGTCTACCTTTTCACATAAAAAACCTGTGTTTTCCGTCCGTCTGTCAGTCGACTGTTGCACATGAACGGTAATTTTCAATAACAGTATAACTTTTCTTCCGCTTTGAAAACCATTTATAATGTATAATGTACGTGTAGGAAGGCCAAAGGGGAAGATCTTCCTCCGAGCTGGGTGATGGTAGCGCGGGGGCCGCGGCCCGACTGATGTTGGTCGGGCATCGTATATATGAAGAGTTAGCCTCCGAATTTCATTTGCGCGATGTAGGCTTCCATACTAATATTGATAGCAGTGCAGGTAACGCCATCTCTTGAGGATGGTGAGTAATGATTTCCTAAATCCGTTGTATATTTGTGGGGCATATAGATGTCGCCGCCATATACGAATGTAATTACTTTTACGAGATACGAATACGAATTTACGAGAGTTTAATTTATAATGTACGAATCGGACTCGCATTAAAATTCCAATCTTTGATGTATTTTTATGACGATTTTATATTTCATTAGTGACATTTTGTGTGCCCTCAAGCGCTCGAACCATTATCATCATAACTGTTACTGGCAGCTATTTCTTCACTGCCTAAATTAATCCTATTTTATTTAAAATCTGCTCGAAATACAGCTATTATTTTGGTAAAAGTTACCCAGGGAAATAACCATAGAATATCTATATATATGTTACGCTCAAAGATCGAAAACGCTCAGTGAGCGGAAAAATAGCTCACAACGTGTTGTGGTCACAGTAAAAAAAACACATCGCGAAATTCATGTTATGGCTATAATGAAAACGCGCACGACGCGTTGTGGCATTCACAGAAGGACCAAATTCGTGTCGTGGCTGACATGCTATTCGATCTCAACGCGTTGTGGCAATGAAGAAAAGCCATGACGCGTTCTGAGCATTCATTGTTTTAACCATATCACGACGGACAGGTTGCAAGTTGATAGAGGACCTGCAGCACCCAGGAATGTTATGTGTGTTGTTATGATCATTAATTCATCAGGTCTCTACCAGTTAGGAAACAAGGAAGGTACATTCGATAGACTTTATGCACGTAATGAGTTTACACTTTCTGAAACCAACTTTTTTAACTTTTGTGATGTGCCCTCAACTTCGTCATTAACACTTCGCTCAGCATCTATGTTATCATCTGGAAGTGAGAAAGGGTTTATAATGTGCCACTGCAAAAGATAATGTATTGATAAAAAGTACAACTGTCGCTCCAATAATATAAAAAGCAACTCAAAATACCACAGTAATAGTTCCTGTAAAAATAAATAGCAATCAAATACTTATTTTTCACAATTATAGTCATTTCTAATATAAGTAATTGATTTAAGTACATTGTTGTTGTTTATTGGTGATCATGTTTGTGTTAAATATTTATATTACTTTAAAGAATTTTAAATTGTCATAAAAAAATTAAAATCGCTAATTATTTTAAGTGAATTATAAGTAATTTACAATTGATTAATATTTTGTGTTCAGTAATTTATTACTTAATACGTTGATTTTTTTAAATATAAAGTAATCTCAATAAATAACAAATATCGTTTTATTTTAATTAATATTATTATATAACATATTTAATAATGACAAACACGCTATGCAGTGATTTTATAAAATATTTCCTAAAGACATCTACCAAAACGTTTCCACCCTAGGCCTAGTAGGATCCATATCAGAAAGTAGTGTGCGTTGTAATTAAATAATATTCCATACGCGTCATGGCTTTTCTTCATTGCCACAACGCGTTGAGATCGAATAGCATGTCAGCCACGACACGAATTTCGCTATTTGGTCTTTCTGTGATTGCCACAACGCGTCGTGCGCGTTTTCATTATAGCCATAACACGAATTTCGCGATGTGGATGTTTTACTGTGACCACAACGCGTTGTGAGCTATTTTTCCGCTCACTGAGCGTTTTCGATCTTTGAGCGTAACATATATAAAACTCAAAGGTGACTGACTGACATAGTGATCTATCCACGCACAGCCCAAACCACTGGACGGATCGGGCTGAAATTTGGTGTGCAAGTAGATGTTATGACGTAGGCATCCGCTAAGAAAGGATTTTGATCGATTCTACCCCCAAAAGAATAAAATAGGGATTGAAAGTTTGTATGAAATTTTGTCAATTTTAAACCGATCGGGCTGAGACTTTGCATGCAGGTATAAGAAGAATCATAGATGAATGTCATTGTGTATAATACAAGCCTGAGAACAAAAACTGTAGTCTACACTTCAGTTTTAACCGAAGCGAAGCGAGGGCCGCTAGTATTTAATAAAACTAAAATCAATGATTTGGTTTATCTACTATTTAATTAAAATTTATTTAATCAAAACTTAAAAACCAGAAATTCATTTTACAGAATAGCCCCACTGAGGATTGAACGCTTGTATTAAACTTTGCTCTCCTCTTCACTGCAACCAAGCTGTCCGCTAGTTGTAATCACATTGCAAGCACGCTGTCTGCCTGCTGTAAGTATGTTATAAGCGCGCTTTCCGCTTACTGTAAGCGCTCCGTCCGTTCTCTGTAAACACGCAGTCTGAGCCTTCGCTAAAATTACACTCTTCGCTTGCTTGAAACGTGTAAGCACTTCATGCGACATGATTGCCCAAAATAATTTGCCCTTGTAACCTTTATGTAGTTTCGTGTTTGTCTAGTTTTAGCGAAGCTTATTTCAAATCGGAATCGTCCGAAAAATCTATTTGTTTACAGAATGGTAGGAAATGACCTAGCAGATGGCATAACCCTCGACAAACCTTCTGTTCCTTTGTAGTGATGTTCATTCGTTGATATTCGCCGTATCGAAGTATATCATGTAAATTTCATGACACAAAGAAGTATGATTACATGGAAACTTCTTCTAATACGGTACTCAGCGGCAATCGATCTACAAGCCATATAAATGTAGATTTTAATAATGTTATTTGGTTTGTTTTTATGTTTATTACCTATTAAATCTCAATGTTGTATTCGATTATGTTAGATTTATAGAAGAATTCTCATTTTAAACATTGAATCTAAATCATCAAATGCACGTAAAGTTCATTACAAAGTTATTCAAGTGAAGATAAAAATGTAGGACAGAATAAATTGACATTATATACAATTTATGTCCCAAAAGAGATACATTTATACTACGAATATCATATTTATGGCTAAACCGCATTTACTGCTACGTAATAACCATTGGTGATACAAAGACAAATCATACTCGAAAAAGAAGCTACAGCCTAGAAAAACTCACGTCGAAATATAAAATGTTTTATAGTTATGTAACGCTATATCTTATTCAAAAGGGGTTTATAGCGTCTACACTTTTATTATTATTGGTCTCGATAGCCTATACGGAACCCGACAGTATAACCTTTGGTTTAGTGTCTACGTTACGAGATCAAGCTGCGAAATGTATAATCCTCCAGATATCTTATTTATTCTATCTATCTTATCTTTTTTGAAAAGTTTCATCGATGTCGTTCAACAAGACATAGACATTCACAAAGATCCTGAGCTTCTTTCTTCGTCCTCAATTTAGTGTACTCCCGACGCGATATTGATATCGTCAGGTCACCTGATTGGGGTCATTCGACCCTGTGCTTTTCAAAACAAGGTCGCTATTCAAGTCCAAACGCAAATTGTAAGCTTTTTTTAATAGAGTAGTAGAGTATAGTTTACAGTGTTTACACAAAATAAATCGACAACATTTTTTTGTATTACATTAAAACTTCAGTAGGTTTATAACGAAAACCGACAAAGAGGCGGCGAAAACCATCGACTCGATAAGTTCAGAAAAGTCTTTAGCGTTGCATCACTCTTTCTAAAGCGAATATTCAAATTCTGTTTCCTGGCGCGCGGGAGAACGTTTGTCCGAAATTGATGCGCACCGTCCGGATATTAATATCCGCGGCAACGGATACGCACGGATATTATGTCGGTGACGTATAAACGCTTGGTCCGTACCGGGGATTGAGTGGACGTGAGATCTTTGAGAAATGCGGGCGTGAGCACAAAACTATTTCTCCAATACATAATTTATTATGAGTTTGTATAGAGTTGACGAGAGGTCGTAGAGTATGAGGGTACTGGACACTTTCAGAGTAACATTTAATTTTTTTTGAACAGATAAACAAGAAAATTACATAGTCATTTAAAATTACTCATATTCAGTCGTTATCCTGGTACATTATTGATTTCAGCATATGTATTTATGTTATCGTTTAGTTGATTCATGAAAATTCACAGTTTCTCTTGTTTATTGGTATTCTTCAAAAAAATAATATAGTTATTTCTTTATTATTATTTATTATTTATATTATTTATTCGTATTACTGACTATTATATAAAACTAGCGGCCCGCCCTCGTTTCGCTTCGGTGTAGAGCTGAAGTGTAGACTACAGTTTTTGTTCTCAGGCTTGTATTATACACAATGACATTCATCTATGATTCTGTTTATACCTGCATGCAAAGTCTCAGTCCGATCGGTTTAAAATTGACAAAGTTACATACAAACTTTCATTCCCTATTTTATCCCCTTGGGGGTACAATTGATCAAAATGCTTTCTTAGCGGATGCCTACGTCATTACATATACCTGCATGCCAAAGGAGATTGGTCAAATTGGCCTAAATGCAAATAAAATATTAACATATACAGTAATTCTTGGCGTAATTTATACTTTATTTTACAGTCATTAGATATTAACGGCCACCTTTAAATAATATATTAATTTTAAAAAAGGACTTCTATTTTTACCGGTTTGGAAAACATACGAATCATTTTTATTGGCTATGGGTGTAGTAACATTCACAAAGACTGATCGAGGTTGTTTATATAATATCAAAACAAATCTATTTTGTATAGATTGATAAAATATTTCGATGATATTTTAATTCAAAATGTAGATGATATGTAATATTAAACGCAACATAAAAGTACTAAAGTTGTTTTATTTCATTAATTTACCTTATCAGAATATTTAAGCTATGTCAGGAATATACATATTTCACACATTGATCAGAACTATCATGAACCTACGCAATATATTATTACATTAGAATTACCTTTTACCATTATAAACCTAATTATTACTAAGAAAATATCCTATTGGTTTTTATAAAATTATGATAACAGTTCCATGTTTCTCATAACATAGGTAAGCAGGTACCAGTTCCTTGACATGCATTTTGTTAGTGTAATTAGTGTTAGACACTTGTCAAATGAAACAAGATTGCTTCTGAAAGTTGCAATGGCGCATAATCATGATTTTAAAACTTACTCTCTTGTGCATTAATTTTAAAAACAGGCAATTATCTGTTATTTTACATGCTCTATATACCTGAATCTAATACATAATATCGGTACTTGGCTTGATTGCCCTATTTTCCTATATAATTTATTTGGTTTTTATTATTCTAAAATATGGAAGCTGAGCAATCTCCTTTCAGCCCGATCCGTCGAGTGGTTTGGGTTTTATATATATAGATAATTGAACCCACCTAGTAAGCAAATAATGCCTGTGACATGTAACTCTGCTCTTCCATAACTAAATTACAGTCACTTTCATTCCCTATTTCATCCCCTTGGGAAATGAATTGATCAAAATTCTTTCTTAGCGGATGCTTAACTCATAACATCTACCTGCATGCCAAATTTCAGCCCGATCCGTCCGGTGGTTTGGGCTGTGCATTAATAGATCACTATGTCAGTCAGTTACCTTTGAGTTATATACGAGTATATATAGATTACCACTGATGTGAGCTCAGTGAAGATTTATAACTTTTTAAACAGGTACGAGCTTCATCGCACTGCATCTCAACTTTCACTGGGTGGGTGAAATAAAATTAATTCGAGTCCCTTCGCCATCAAAATTCGCAAACACTCGAATCGGAGTGCGCACCGAGGTCAGTAAACTCGACCTTACGAAATAAGACAATGAAACAATACTTACTTTTGATTATGTTGTGTTGTTGGTGAGTAAGGTTTCAGGGCAATTTTTTTTAAATAGGTTAAGGCCATTAACACGAAGAGGACTACTACATCAACTACCATTGTGATTGATCTCCACTTACAAACATCAGATTGGGTGTGATATTTCATTGCGCCTTAAATTTGTACCCGAAGCACGAATAACTAGCGAGAAAATGTTCGTATCGCCATCATCTAGGCTCTCACATACATAAAAAACACATACGCACATACTGCTATACTATATAATGATATTGAAAATTAGCTACTAATGTAAAGAAATTAAGTCCTTTAAATAGTTTATGGTTTAATACGTTAAATAGTTAATGTATGATGCCTTCCCCCCTGGTATGAGGACCGCGATATAATATGTGACGCGTGCTTTGTCGCGCTCAGGTGTCAAATTCTTTGGAGTTTGACAGCCGGACGTGATATGACACGTGATACAATGTGAATTGTGGTGCTCATGCTACGGCGGCGGGATCAATTTGTTTTCAAAATTGTCTATTCTTCTTTCGGAAATAATTTTAATGTCAATAATTGTTATAGTAAAGTTTAATGTAAAAATTGACGAAAGAGCGAGTATCCACTAATACAAGTACAATACTTAAAAGGGAATACTCAACAACATGTTTATATGGAACTTGTAAGCATTAAAGATTTTTTTCATTTTTTTCATTTTCAATTTCATCATCAAAGTTTCTGTGAAAAAGCTAGTTTGTTTTTACGCCTGGTAGTGGCTGCTTAGTTTCCGTAGAAACTTTGATACGACGGCAATACTGTAGATTGGCAGTAGCCGGTGGCACCGTTAGCATGAATCAATACTGTAGGTCAGCAGTAGGCGGTGGTACCCTCAGCACGAACCAATACGGTAGGTCAGCAGTAGCCGGTGGTACCCTCAGCACGAACCAATACGGTAGGTCAGCAGTAGCCGGTGGTACCTTCAGTACGAACCAATACGGTAGGTCAGCAGTAGCCGGTGGTACCCTCAGCACGAACCAATACGGTAGGTCAGCAGTAGCCGGTGGTACCATCAGCACGAACCAATACGGTAGGTCAGCAGTAGCCGGTGGTACCCTCAGCACGGACCAATACGGTAGGTCAGCAGTAGCCGGTGGTACCTTCAGCACGAACCAATACGGTAGGTCAGCAGTAGCCGGTGGTACCCTCAGCACGAACCAATACGGTAGGTCAGCAGTAGCCGGTGGTACCTTCAGCACGAACCAATACGGTAGGTCAGCAGTAGCCGGTGGTACCCTCAGCACGGACCAATACGGTAGGTCAGCAGTAGCCGGTGGTACCCTTAGCATAAACCAATACTGTAGGTCCGCAGTAGCCGGTGGTACCTTTAGCATGAACCAATACTGTAGGTCAGCAGTAGCCGGTGGTACCTTTAGCATGAACCAATACGGTAGGTCAGCAGTAACCGGTGGTACCCTTAGCACGAACCAATACGGTAGGTCAGCAGTAGCCGGTGGTACCCTTAGCATGAACCAATACGGTAGGTCAGCAGTAGCCGGTGGTACCCTTAGCATGAACCAATACGGTAGGTCAGCAGTAGCCGAACGTACCCTCAGCATGAACCAATACGGTAGGTCAGCAGTAGCCGGTGGTACCCTTAGCATGAACAAATACTGAGTACGGATCCGTCCAAATTCGTGCTTGGGGTACTTGGGGTGCTGGTTCATCAGTAAATAACGATACACCTCTATGTTATAAAATAAGTAGGATTTTTAGTATTAGTACCTTATTAGTAGGTACTTATGCTTTGATGCATTTTGAAAGAACTAACAATATATGAGTACATTTAAAAATCAACACGTTAATATAAAATACCTATTATCCAAATCGTGGAAAACCATTTCGAGATTAGATAAATAAATATACTTTTACTAGCAAACCAGTGAACCAAATATTCACATAAACCTGATTTAAAAAAAATGAATTTAATTAATTGAGAACTTCGGAGATTTTGTGTGGTTTCGTTTGAAATTCGTGATTTCTCGAAAATCGGAAGTGCTACGTTACTCAAATCCGGTTTGTAGTCTTATCAGACTATTCTTAACTTATAACTTAAATATTCTCTTTATCTATCTCTTACGGTTTGGCCGCTGAAACAGCACCACAGACGGACGGACGGACGGACTTGTCTAATAGATAAGAGATATATTGCTCTTATCTTATTAATAGCTCACTTATAGTAATGAGGTTACGTTTGAATAAGAATGAAAATTCTTTTTCTCTTAATGAAATATGCTCGGTACATTGAGAGTGTATACTCACCTCTAGAAGACTCATTTAAAATTACTGGTGCAGCTCCAGCCGTCGTTATTTTATTTATTGGTGAAAAATCTGTTTTCATTACGCCACTCGCATTCAACTCTTACAAATTGAATTTGTTCCAATACCTTAATAAAGGGTGGTGCTCACGAGGTTGCTAACTTGCTTATCATGGTTTTGACATTTTGAGCAAGATTATTTTTAAAATGGAATTTTCTGATAATAACAATAAAAAAAATGCTTTAAAAAACGATATTATGAGTTGGTACTATATTAACAATGTGCACATGTTTTGCCATATAAGTCTAGCATGCAAATTTTATACAAATCTATATATATATAAAACTCAAAGGACTGACTGACATAGTGATCTATCAACGCACAGCCCAAACCACTGGACGGATCGGGCTAAAATTTGGCATGCAGGTAGATGTTATGACGTAGGCGTCCGCTAATAAAGGATTTTGATCAATTCTACCCCCAAGGGGATAAAATAGGGAATGAAAGTTTGTATGTAACTTTGTCAATTTTAAACCGATCGGGCTGAGACTTTGCATGAAGGTATAAGAAGAATCATTGATGAACGTCGTCGTGTATAATACAAGCCTGAGAAAAAAACTGAAGTCTACACTTCAGCTCTACACCGAAGCGAAGTGAGGGCGGGCCGCTAGTTGAATATAAAGTTAAATAACATGTCAACAATATAACATCATCAAATCATGAAAACTGCTGGTACAGCTGACATCTACTCAAATTGTTCTTTTGCTTGACTGCACTTAGTTTAGTTTATGCCACTGAGTGCCAGCTACCTTAGTCACTGCAGGTCATAACATAAAAGAAATAGTTAAATTAACAGGAAATAATGTGGAGGACTTTCAACTGAAATTCTGTTGGAAATCCGCTGTGGTGTATCTCTTTAGAACTAAGTTTTCAAATCTTTCTTTAGGGAAATTAGACTGAGTGCAGGCATCAATGGGCAGCAGTGCTAAATCTTATTTACAAAATTCTCGTGTCACAATGTTAGTTACCATACTCCTCCGAAACGGCCTGACTGATTTTTATGAAATTTTTTTATGCATATTCCGTGGGTCTGAGAATCGGCTACTATCTATTTTTCATATCCTTAAGTGATAATTGGTTGTCCACCTGTAACGTAATGTTCTGAAACCTACAATGCGCCTTCACGCCAAAATTAAAACTTTTGGGTATTGTAAAGTAGTGTTCTCATATGGGTTAGGAGGAATATTATCCCAGGAAATTGATAGAACACTACGTTACATACCCCTAAAATTTTTTTTGGACAATATTTATTTTTTTATAATGTGGTATTCAAAACACATGCAACCCTAAATCTTCTCTTCTACCACCAGCGTATTTTTATGGCGGTACGAAGTTCTCTGGATCAGCTAGTATAATCATAAAAAATCTGGTCTAATACTATCGTTTCATATAAAATAAAAATACCACTTTTACAGGCTCAAGTCAATATAGAAGTCGGCTCGATATCACTTATATTATAAATATAAAGGTTGCCTGGAAGAGATCGCTTTAAGCGATAAGGCCGCCCATTGCATCACGTGTACTAGATGGTTTTGTACAATGTTCAATGCTTTTTTTTTATGGTGTACAATAAATAGTTTTTGTATTGTATTGTATTGTATATTCTGATTCACCCTTAAATCATTTAATTTATTATTCGAAAGGATTGCGAAGTCTCTCCTAGTGCTTCATAAGCTACTCTGATCACGATTAAGTAAGCCATATTGTCTGCTTACAAATGCATCCATTTCCTTTCTCCCCATCTCGTAAATATTTAGGATTTGGCTCGAAGGACCAAAAGTTAAGTAGAAGGAAATTAATCTCATTGTTAGGAAACGAGGCACATTCATAACAGAAAAGACAACTAGATGTGCATATAAATATATATATATAAAACTCAAAGGTGACTGACTGACATAGTGATCTATCAACGCACAGCCCAAACCACTGGACGAATCGGGCTGAAATTTGGCATGCAGGTAGATGTTATGACGTAGGTATCCGCTAAGAAAGGATTTTGATCAATTCTACCCCAAGGGGATAAAATAGGGAATGAAAGTTTGTATGAAACTTTGTCAATTTTAAACCGATCGGATTGAGACTTTGCATGCAGCTATAAGAAGAATCATAGATGAATGTCATTGTGTATAATACAAGCCTGAGAAAAAAAACTGTAGTCTACACTTCAGCTCTACACCGAAGCGAAGCGAGCGCGGGCCGCTTGTGTTGTATAATATTAGCACTATTGAAAAATTCTGTTTGTAGATTAAATTAATAAACCGAATAACAGTAATTAAACTGTTTGCGTAACATTAATCAAAAACCCATGAATCAAAGAGAAGAACTCAGATATGATGAATCTTCTAAAAATGCCACACTCTTAAATACTTGAAGTTTATAAAAATAGGTAATTAATTGCACACGGAGCTGCGAAGATATCGTGGGGGAGGTGGTATTATCTTTTATATTAATAAAAAACATACTTATTTGGTCATGAAACAAACTACACTACACTTTGAAAGCTCGGTAATAAAAATATCCACTCCTTTGAATTACTCCGCATATCTGTGTGCTGTTTATAGACCGCCTATTAATTGCAAACACCTTTTTATTGACGAATTACAAGGATTGTTGTTGAAACTAGATAAAAACACAGACTTATTTTTGCTCGGAGACACCAACATAAACACGAAAGAGAATTCTCCTGTAATACATAAGTATAACACAATTTTATCGGCAACAGGCCTTGGCTGCGGAATTCGGGACTACACTCGCATCGAAATATATAATGATAAGATTACTAAATCTTGCATAGATCATGTGTACGCACGGTCCCGCAGCCAAGATCTTTATACTGCCGCACTCGGCACTGTACTAGCAGACCACAGAATGATCGCACTAGCATGCGTTCAGTCACGTATACAGGAGGTTCAAAAATATAAATTCATTTATGATCATCACAAATTAAATTCAGCACTGTCCAATATTGATTGGAGTAAAATAGAAAACTTATCTTGTCCTAACAAAATATATGATGGCATTCAAAATGAAATTAATAATTGTTATAAAGAATCGAAAAAGAGAATTAAATTAAAAAATAATGAAAAAAGAAACAAAAGTTGGGTATGTAATAAAAGAATAAACGCGTGTAAAAAAAAGGATAGCTTATATAACGAATGGAAAAATGATCCTGATAATATGGTATTAAGAAGAGAATACAATAAATACAGAAACTATGTGAACAAAACTATAGATCGTGAAAGAAACAACTACACTAAAAATCTTATAATTGACTGTAAACGAAATATGAAACAGCTTTGGCAAATTTTAAACAATCTAACAGGTAGAATAAAAGAATCAGTAGATAAAGTAATATTGGATGCATTTAAAATCAGACATAGTGAGGACCACAAAAGTATTGCTAATAATTTTGCAAAATATTTCAGTAATAGTGTAATAGTTATTTATTATACAAGAGTGGAAAGTTCCTTTTTAACCGCGTGCTCGATTTGGATGACCGAGCAAGCGAAGGATTCTAAAGTTGAATCACGAGCGCAGCGAGTGATTCTAAATTAGAATCCTGAGCGTCAGCGAGGGAAACAAACGAGCACAAGGTGAAAAATCTTTCCACTCGAGTGCAATACGTAACTTTTCATCCCACCTCAGCGAGGAAATGACAAAATGAAAAAGAAAACAATTTATAATGACAAAATATTTTTATTTCAATTAAAACACATTAAGATAATCTATAAATTGAAGAAAATAATAAGAAGTAGAAAATAATTAAGAAATATTAAATGTAACGTTGCTACAGTTACTTATGTTAAGTTTAATATTTTTGTTAGGTAATGTTATGTTGGTGTTTGTGAATTGTGCGCTGTTTTGTGGTAAACTACTCGTATCAGTAATTTTAAATAGTTGTGCCGATTCATTGGATTCTATTGGCGTAAATGTTGGCGAGAGAGGGCTATTGTTTCCAATCTTATGGGGGCTCATTTTAGATGTAGAAGGGCGAGACCAAGAATCTGACAGAGGTTCTTTCAGCGTTATGGCCTCCACGATACTATTACAAATTTTTGATTTACTTTGGATTGAATCCTCTATGTATCCCTCTACAACCGAATTAGACTTCCAGCCTCCATGGCGCTTAAGCGATAGAAGATCAGCCCCTGATTCGGCCAAAAGTGTGGCTGAGGTTCTTCTAAAACAGTGACCGGTGTATAACGGGGGTTCTAAAAGTCCGAGAAAAGTTGCTATTTCTCGTGGAATACTGCCAATTTTATTCTGACCCATAGGTTGTCGGATACACTTTCCGTTGCGATATTGTAGAAAAAATCGTTCAATTGGGGTGTTAGAAGGACGTAAAGCTTGATATTTCTGAACAATGTTTACATATTCCTTGCGAATAACGAAGTTGCGGTCTTTTTTTGTCTTGGTATTTAGTACATTAATTAATAGCAATTCATCAGAATTATGAGAATATTTTGATACGTTATTGACATTAAGTAGTGTAAGTTCATTTGTTCGACATGCTCCGGTTATACCAATAATAAGAACAACCTGTAACAAAAGAAGTATTTATAATCGTAAATAAATTAATCAAATTAAAAATATTGTAATTACTATGTACAATTTTATCAACAACAAAAAATTACACGTATTGACTTACTTTTGCCGCTAAATATACGGAATCAGGTGCTTCATTAATAAACTTTGCAATTTCAGATGCTGTGAAAACCTTCGATTTTTTTGGTTTATAACCAGATGAGGCTCTTTTTAAAAATGCCACTAATTTATGATAGGTGTCGATATGAACGTCTTTCTTCATCTTAATTGTTAATTTTAGCATTGAATACGTACTCCATAGCGTGCTTGCTTTCTTGGTCTCAGATAATTCTATAAAATATGCCAGCAAAACGTTTTCGGAGAAAGTTTTTGCTCCTTTAGCTAGTCGCCACATGTTAAATATATCGTACTGTTTCAAATACTTCTCTCGTGATTGCTGAGGGAGAAGGCTCATTTGCGCATTATTAACTGTTTCAGTTAACTCAGTTGGCGTTAGATAAACTTCATCGTCGCTAATGTCACTCATTTTAGTTGATTTTTTTGTACAGTTTTTAGGTTATGTTAATTATATTAAGCAATAAAACGTGAAAAACTAGAATGGCGCGAAGCACGCAAATAAAACAAAGAAACCAAGAAGGTTCCAAATTTAAATTTTTTCACAATTTAAAAAGTTCTAATCATAAATTTGGCACCATAGAGGTTACATGAAATAGGTTTAATGACGTTTTGAATTTACAATTATATTGAGTACTCATTATATGTGATGTTCTAAATTCAAATCTACTTTGCCGCTCAAGCGAATAAAATAGAATTTTCCAGCCAGATTTCGAAGCGTAAAATTACACTTTCCGAGGTGGTGGGATGAAAAAAATATTATACCCAATTGTAATAACTCCTTATTAAAATCGGATGACTACGTTAAAAGTAGCAACATTTCAATAAGGTACAAAAAAATTGAAAGTAACAAAATAACGAAAATAATTAAAGAACTGAATGTCAATAAAGCTCCGGGGGTAGATAATGTGCGAGCAATAGATATTCAATCAATATGTAAAACTATTGCACCCTTAATAGCCAACTTAATAGACAGCAGTTTAAGTACAGGTAGGTATCCACAAAGCCTAAAAACAGGTATAGTTAGACCAATATACAAAAAAGGGAGTCATAAGGACTACGCCAATTATAGGCCTATTACCATTTTGCCAGTCATAGACAAGATTATTGAGAAAAGTATTGCTAGCCAAATTTACGATTTTTACAAAAGCAATAATATATTAACAGACAAACAATTTGGCTTTCAAGCTGGTAAAAACACTGAACAATTGTTGTCTGCATTTACAGATAAAATAAATATATATCTAAATGCTAAAATGCATGTATTAGTGGTTTTCATTGACTACACAAAAGCATTCGATACACTTAAACACAATTTGCTTCTAGAGAGCCTTGAAGAATGTGGCGTTCGGGGTCCCTTTTTGAATTGGTGCCGAGATTACATAACTGACAGGAAATTTTGTGTAAAAGTGGGTGACACGTTGAGCAATGAAATAGCTGTAACGGATGGCACAGCTCAAGGTTCCGTATTAGGCCCATTGCACTCTCTTATGTGAATAGTCTTAATAATCTGATAACCAAAACAGAAATCTTCCAGTTTGCAGACGATACATGTTTAATGTCAGCTAATAAAGATTCAGATGCTGCAATGAACACATTGCAACATGATTTTGACCAACTTAACAAATGGTCTCATGACAAGGGACTATGTCTTAATACCTCCAAAACTAAACTAATGTATATAAGCTCGGTACGTAATAGGAAAACATTTAATACATCTCTTGTAGCACATAGTCATAGCTGCTTACATGCCGGAGTAAATAACGTTGCATGTTTAGGCACCTGCGATCACATAGAAACGGTAGAAAATATAACCTACCTAGGATTAGCAATTGATCACAACTTCAATTGGCAAAGTCATATCAACAAAGTGTGTGATAAATTGAGAGCAGTATTGGCTAAGTTTAGTCTGATAAAAAATAAAATACCTTATCATATAAGGCTAATGTTATACAAGACGTTAGGAGAATCGATAGTATCATATAGACTAAGCTGTTATGGCCGCACATATAAATCATATTTAAATCAAATATATAATCTGCAAATTAGAATTTTAAAAACAATAGTGCCGTACAAAATAAAATTAAAATATAAAGGAAAATATGAAGAATTATTCAGTCATTGTAAAATAATGCCTATACATGATAAAATTAAATATCAGTTGTTATGTGAAAATTTTTTCAATACTGCAATTCAAAAACCCGTTAGCCATTCGATATATACCAGGAATATTAATAAACAACGCCTTATCTTACCTCATTTTACTAACACTTAGTAGTAGTAGACTTTTAAGTCATATACTACCTAAAATACTTAACGAATTACCACCCTCTCTTAAGCAGAAAATAAATACAAAGAATATCAAATATGTGCTTAAGAAATACTTTGTTGAATTGAATTGTGATGAGCATAAGTAGTAACAATCTTTTCTGTTTTATTAATTAATGGTTTTATTAAGTAATTATATCCTTCATTGCATGCACTTTTAATTTTTTATTTTCGTAGGATTGTATATTGCTTATTATAATTTATAAAAAAACAATGTGTAAATATAATCATCATGTATGCACTAGGTATTGTTAAGGCGAAAACTAGTTTGGCGCTTCTGTGGCCCGATACTGCAGAGAGGGATTACTATATGTCCATCTTACTCCAACTCGGTCATGTACAAAATGTAACCGCACCACTCTGACATCGTCATCAACACAATGGCGATATGACGAGGTGCGCGATCCTCGGACGTACAATAGTAATTCTACCTGCACCTCATTGATTAAATAATAATTTGTGTATGTACCTACTGTCCAACTGGTGAACACGGCGACGGACAAACCTTGCATGGTTTTTGTTCGCCGTTATTACTTGTATGTTTTGATAATGTAATTGGGAAATAAATAAATAAAAAAATAAAAAAATAATGGTTGCCTGTAAAGTCGGTTTTACGGGCGAAGATTTTACGTGACAACGTCTTTTTCTCGGTAGAATATTTATTGATATGAATATAATTAAATTGCACAATAGGAACAAGGAATTGAATGAAAATAAGAATTGCACAAATTTTAACTATAGAAATATATTTTGTTTACTAAAACATTGTACATGTAAACTTAAACTTAACACGAGAGACTCATCGTAACGTTACCGAGCGTTACACTTTTTCATAAGTGACTCCCAGCCGCAACCTAATTTAAGACGTTGTCACGTCAAAAATTATAGCAAAAGTGTGTCTCGTATTAATACTAAGTCATTACAAGTAATTCAGTAGGTCGAAAAGTGATAGTCTCCTGCTTATTAATTGTATAAGGAGTTAAAAATGACTCTACTATAAATTTTAGAATCATATTCCTTTACAAAAATTAAAATATTATTGGATTTTACTCCTTAAGAATCGATTTGCATATATAAGGGGCCCGGTATGAGAAAAATGTGAGAAGTAAAATCTATCGATGAATGACCTCGTTACGTTTTTGGTGCGCATCCTATGTCGTGCAACTTTGACAAACAAAGATGACGTATTGACATTAATAAAAATTTTAAAATCTGAACTGAATTTACATATTGTTTCTGATAGAGCAATGGGGACAACGAGGTATGGTACAACCATTGTTGCGGTATTTTCAAGATTCGTGAACCACGTATCTACGAACGTCCATGTGTCTTATTTTGGTTACCATAAACCACTTGTCACTGTAATTAATAATGCAGACAATGTTGATTTAATTAATATTTAAAAAAATTATAATAGTCTGATAATAATAATTACATAATTTATCAACATTCCTAATGATATATTTATGCACATCTGAATTGACTATTGTAAAAAGTTTAATGTAAAATATTTCGTCGATTAGTTATAATAAATGTATATGAAATGAATAAATATATATTTATATATGTATATTATTTCCATTAATTTGTTAATTTACCCTTTCATACAGTATCAATCTTTTTTAAGTTAAATAAACTCTTTTTGCGTCTGGTTAGACTATCGAACTTAAGGAGTAAACTCCAGTCGTGCGTCGGAGCTGACACACATAATTTTTTTTAAGACAGAGAAAAAAGAGCGCCACGACTTGAGGCACAGTCTGAATCTACGCACTTCATTCGCTTCATTCACATTCATTACTCTTTGGAAACACGCCCGTTGGGGCTTGTGACGTCACCATTCAATTTGATCGTGATAGATGAATCTTTGTCTTTCCAAGCTTCTAGATTCTTCCACTATCGCGTCGTTTACTTGTCTGTTTCGTTATTCTTTCATGTGACATTGTATTTCCACATAAGGTAGCGGCACCAAAGTTCGACATTTCTTTCTGTGATTAATTAAGCCAAGAGTGGGTAATAATAATAATAATATAGCCTCTTTATTTCCATAATGTACAAGTAATAAATATCATAGAATTATTCATAAGTACATACATGAAATAATAAAATATTACAACAAATAATACCATAAATTAGATTACAATTAGCATTTTAAAATTTTCATTTCATACAATTGTCAAGTAATAATAATAATAATAAAAAAATGCATGTCATTACGGACCCCTCAACGAGTAAAGGCCTCCTCCATTTTGCTCCACGTCTGTCTGTCCTTTGCTTTTGTAGTCCAATTTTCACCAGCCTTTCTTATTACTTCATTACCCCACTTTTCTCTCAGTCTACCTCTTTACCTTTTATTTGTAGGTCCCTGTCAAGTAGTCACTCTGTGTGTCCATTTTTCCCTATCCAAGAGTGGGTAACCGATCACTAAATAGGGTAACCCTGAGCATCTATAGCTCAGTGTTATCATGTTTAGACATTGGTTAGAGCTATAGTTGCTCGGTGTTACCATATTTAACACCGAGCTGTAGATACTCGGTGTTATTATAATTTGTGATCGGTTACCCACTTGCTTTCAATGATCGCAGAAAGAAATATCGATCATTGGATACTGTCGGTCATTGGTGCCACTACCTTATCCGATAAGCACAAATCAACATTTAAATATACAATTTATCATCAGCCTATTAATGTCCTCACTGCTGGGACACTGGCCTTCCCTATGGATGGAATAGGGAGATTGAGCCATGACCCACCACGCAGGCCCAGTGCAGATTGGCGGGTGCTAACGACTGCAGATGCAGCCGGCTTAACGTGCCTTCCGAAGCACGGTGGAAATCGAAATAAAAGATTTTTGGTCACCCATCCAATGACCGACCACTGCGAAAGTTGCTTAACTTCAACGATCGCAGCCGAACGCGCTAACCACCTGCTCCATCGAGCTCTTCAAATACACAATTTAATAATTATAATCATCTTTACTATTTCCTCGTTCAGATTTTCACTTCTCTGGTGTATACTTACCCGAAGCCCATCAAGAAGCCGGGTAGTTCGACGCGGACAAACGAGGGTCCATTAACGCCCACCTCCGCCGGACGGCGAAATACGACGCGGCGGCGGCTCCGGTGTCCGGCACGAATAGCACAGACACAAATATAGATAGTACAGAACATAATCTATCGCTATCTTTGCGTTTGAACTTTATCACCGCAACGGCAAATGACCCTACCCCACCTGATGTCCCTCCCCGGGAGACCCCTGCCGTGGAGCCCTGACTAGGCCGGGAGGCTGCTAGGTGCGGAGACGTGGAAGAATCCCTAAACGGGGATCCCGCGGCTTCGCGCTAAGCAGCTTAGAGGGTATTCGCAGGACTTTTTTAGCGGATATTATGCCGTAAAGCGCCCGTAAGAAATGCGGTGTCCTCGGTGGGCAGCCACTGGGGGGTCCGTAAGACTTGCGGGAGCCAGGTGTGAGGTCCGTTCGGCGGTGTGCCTCTTAGTGTTAGTGTGTTTATAAATAGATATATTATGTTTATGTATTTGTATTTTACTTTATTTTTTGTTGTACATAATTATTTATAAGTGTTATTAATGGTAGTTGCACTTTAAATGACACCATCTACTTCGAACATCTATATCTACACCATCTTCCCACTCTTTATGTAACAGTCCAGTTGACATACGGTTGCCTGGAAGAAATTGCTTCTTAGCGATAAGGCCGCCGTTTGTACTATTATGTAATAGTTTTAATTAATTGTAATTTAAAATATCATGGTGTAGAATAAAGTGATCATTCATTCATTCATTCATTATCTTCGCGTTTGGACTTTATCACCACTTGACAACAGGTGGGGTAGAGTCATTTGGCTACCTCGCTATAAAAAAAAATGGGTGCCTGTACTTATGTAGGCGCGTGAGAAGTTATCCTTCTTTGGCATCGTTTAAAATTAGTTTTTAATTGCATGCAAATAATTAATTACAATAAATTAATAAAAAGTCTGGAAAAGGACACAGTCAATAAAGTTCAGTTTTAATTTGAAAAAATAAATAAATAATCAAAATATTCAATTAAAATCGCTACTGAATATAATTTATTAGAACATATGTGATTTGCACTTGTATGAAACTCAAACACGTATTCCGAATATACAAACTAGAAACATGTGGATAAATATTATAAATATGAATACCTATAACTGTTACTTTATTACAAAAAATAAAGATGTGGTTTTTGGTTCTACTACACCAATGGTCAAGAGATGGTGCTGTAGTCTCCTGAATCGCGCTTTGGTTCCGTTGTTCCAGATTAATAAATACTTTTGATAGACCTTCTCAATGCAGTCGTTAGCACCCACAAAATAGAGATTCTATTGCGACCAACTTCATGCTGTTAATTTTTTGTGTTACAGTGATGCGCGCGCATCTTAAAATTTCACTCTCATCATTTTTTCATAACGCGCCTAAAGAAGTATAACTTCAAAAATCTCATGTATGTACTTGACTTTTCATATCTACGCTCGGCGGTCGCGCTAGTATTGTCAACTTTTATTTGTGCGCAAAGAAAATGGTGGTATTTGCAAGCGTAGTTCTTGGATTTATTTTTGAGAATGTAACAGGCACTGTGGAAATATAAATCAATATAAACTAAAGTATTTAAATGTTATTTTCATACATATTTTTAGGCACAGAAAAGACAACTCACCGTTTAATGTTGAATTCAAACAACTGTCCACTGAACGGTTGAAATGAAATTGTCAATTTTATTATATTGTGTTATTTGTTTTGAAATTGTTAAATTAAGTTTTTTTTTTCAATTTTAACTAAGTATCAAAGTTTTGCTAACAACTTAAGTAAAGGTGATGGCTGAAAATCGGTATTTTGCCTTAAAACTGGTAAATGTTAAGCCGAGCCTTGGCCTTTTGCTTTCTGCAGCATACATTTGGATATTTCATAGCTGATTTCTTGTATCTTTTTTTTTATTGTATTACTCTGTCTGTAAATGTATATGTATGTTGAAGTAAAAATAAACGCATTATCTATCTATCTATCTAACTCGAGTCTATGTAATCTTAATAAATGAAATTATTATATTATTAATATAATTAACATAACTATTTTGTTACTACATTTTTGCACAAAAACAGATGTGTGTATCAAGCAGATGAAACTCGCACTCACTAATTGGCCCCAAGCGGTCCGAGATATCGTATCGGTGAAAGGTTTCTATGTATGCGTTGCTCGAGCGCACTTTGTATGAAGATTACCTTCTGTAATATATATTTTGTGGCACAGAGGTATCGCCACGGAGAGGGAAGACGATCAGTTATCCTAACCTTGGCAGGCTCGATTTGTTTATCGACCTCTCCATACACTGATTCAACTTACATCGGTTGTATTAATAATTGACGAAGCTCGGATAAGTTACGAAGTGTTTTGTCTTTATTCGTCGAATTGCAAATTCAAACGATACTTACTATAACATGTAACATAAATATAAAAACAACTAGCGGCCCGCCCTCGCTTCGCTTCGGTGTAGAGCTGAAGTGTAGACTACAGTTTTTGTTCTCAGGCTTGTATTATACACAATGACATTCATCTATGATTCTTCTTATACCTGCATGCAAAGTCTCAGCCCGATCGGTTTAAAATTGACAAAGTTTCATGCGAACTTTCATTCCCTATTTTATCCCCTTGGGGGTAGAATCGATTAAAATCCTTTCTTAGCGGATGCCTACGTCATAACATCTACCTGCATGCCAAATTTCAGCCCGAACCGTCCAGTGGTTTGGACTGTGCGTTGGTAGATCACTATATCAGTCAGTCAGTCACCTTTGAGTTTTATAGATATATATATATATATAAATAATATGGCACAATAAAATTACACTACTTTTTTGGCAGTATTGTGTTTCTGTCGGCAACGATATAAAAAGTTGTTTGTACAGTCGGACATACTGTGTCCGGATCGTTAGCAACTCAAGGTAAATGCCTCCGACTCCTCCCACACAGGCCACAAACACCAACACTACACAGCTAGCATACTTGCACACTAGCTTAGCATTAGGCAGACACCGCACCCGTAGGATAAGAGTGCGAAGACCCCCGGTCACACATGACACGCTATACTATATAGTATACCAGGTACAGGTACGTATCAGGGCGTTTTTCGCCGCCCCCCGCGATAACAGCTGACTAGAGCCGAGGTCCGAGTCTCAGAGACGCCCTCTAGTGGAGCCGACCCCCTCAGGTTCGAGTGGTCTGGAGGCTTCAGACGGAGAGGAGACTCCCCCCGTGGGGAGATGCCATCCGCCTGGAATACCTCTAGAGAAACTCGCCAATCTCGTTTTGAGGTCCCTTTAGGATATCACCGTCCCCAAACCCGGTGACGCTGGAAAGGTCATCGGCGACCAACAGCATACACAATCAGAAAAAACACTCAAGGTAAAGTAATAAAAGGTATGTTTTTATTTATTTTTTAAGCATTTAACTGCTAAATGTTTAAATCTAAAGAAAAGTTTTACTAGAAAAAATCCACGCGGACCAGGCAGCGGATGGAACTCGAACCCGCACCCTTCGCAATCCGGGCGAATGCACTGACCAATTATGCTACCACGGCCCTATTAGCCGCGTCGAAATTTTCCTAGCCTTAAGCTGCAAGGCAGCGCCATCTCTTCGCATTGTAGGTAACCCACAATGTCAAATGAATACTTTTTCAAGTATTAAACATTTAATAGAAGAAATAGCAATTATAGTTATGTTTTTATTTACTTTTTAAGCATTTAACTGCTAGATGTTTAAATCTAAAGAAAAGTTTTACTAAAAAAGAATAGAAGCTATTTTTAAATGCGACTGTACATTTAATAATTTTACTTACAACTAGCTGACCCAGCGAACTTCGTACCGCCCTAAAAAAATAGGGGTTGTCCAGCGGACAAAATTGTGAATCTAAACCATTCTCAGATCCCCTTGAACACACACAAAAAAATTCATCAAAATCGGTCCAGTCGTTTAAGAGAAGTTCAGTGACATACACACTCACAGAAGAATTATATATATAAAGATATAGACAATAACGGTCATTTTTATTACCTGTATTTATAACCAAACTAAAATTTTCATATTTCCGTTTTCCAGTACTCATTTTCTACACGTTTTACATGATTTATTTGCTAATTTTGTTTACAAATGTTTGGTTTTTATTCTAAGTTAAGCACGGTTTCTCAATATCAATTATTGTCTGTCAATAAGGTCGAACGCTCTGAACGCATCAACAGCCAAATATTGAATGAAGCTCGCTTTCTTTTTTTTTGCGGCGGGGGAGCGGGTGTGAAATCCTCATGGATACCCTACAGCCGGCTGTAGAGTTATGTCAGACTCTTACTGACTAAAACACACCCGTGGGGGGTGCCTATGGCCTTAGGGGCCTTACATGCTTCATCTGATGCGATCAACCCCTGAGAAGGGGATGATGCAGCGCTGCCTTAGTAAATACTACTGCATAGTGCGCTTAGAGGACGGATGCACCCTGATGTGCATCCGTATCGGTTTGGGACTGAGCGACTGAAGGTCTCTCAGGATCGGGGGGGCGGGGAAGCTCGCTTTCGGACCTCCCGCCTTTTTATACCCTACCGCGCCGCCACGACCCGTGTCGAGCGCGGCAGACGTTACACAAAAATAATCCTTAAAGCATGATTCAGTATTCACGTGCGACGGCGCGATGGCTTATTTCATGTATAAGTTTGGTGTTTCTATACCGATTTCTATGATTCTTTTTTTATTGAATAGGTAATAATGTTAACTTTTTTAAATTAGGGATGAGTGAGAGTATTATAAACGTAAGAGTAAACAAATATAATCAGAATGCTCCGAACTGCTAAGCTATCAGGAGTTACACGTGTTATTGTGAGTAAACCATAAAAGATAGACATATGCTGTTGCGGGATATTTTTTAGACAATTTTATGTAGAATATTTCCGTCATACATGATTTCTATGTAACTTTAACCATTAAGGCTCCACACGCGACGGAAGCTTAAAAAATGGAGTAACTTCTCCCGTTTTCCCAACATTTCCCTTCACTACTCTGCTCCTATTGATTGTAGCGTGATGAAAAGTATACTATAACCTGCCCAGGAGTATGAAGAATAATTGTACCAAGTTTCGTTAAAATGCGTCGAGTAGTTTTTGTTTCTATAAGGAACATACACACAGACAGACAGACAGACAAAAATTTTACTGATTGCATTTTTGGCATCAGTATCGATCACTAATCACCCCCTGATAGTTATTTTGAAAATATATTTCATGTACAGAATTGATCTCTCTACAGATTTATTATAAGTATAGATAAGATATCACTGGCTAAACTCTAAATATAAATAGAAATTACTGAAATTGATACATTTGCATATTTGTAACAAACTCAGGGTGTTCATTATTTTTGTCACATGTTATAATAATCTTAACCGCATTACGACCATTTTGTAGCTGCGCGAAATGTCATTGTTAAAGGACATTGCTCGTTCCCCATACATTGAATGCCCCAGAACGCACAGCAATGAGAAAATACTAGTTGTGTTCAGAATCATTCATTAACTCTCATTAGGCATTTGTTGAAATACGGACAACTTGAGGAACCGTAGCCTACTACAGAATGTATTAGATTTTGAGGTTATAATTATTATACTTAATCGTAAACGATGTACACTTTATATCTTCTGAATAGATTTATTGTTTACCTCAATGTAAGCCCTTAAATAATATGAATTAATTAAACATAAAATGCAATTAATAATAAAAATAATAAATTACTACAACTTAGATTGATTTATGAATGTTGGCAGTTGGCACCTATAATACCGATACCTATAGCTACCTGTTTAATAATAGATTTCTTTTCAAATTAAATGTTCAAAGGCTTTCCATTTGCCCGTTTGTATATTTTATTATTGGTATTATGATTTTCATAAAAATAAATAGATATAATATGGGATGGGATCTTTATATAATTTCAGAAATTATCCTACTATAAATACTAGTGATAAGTATTATTAGTATTAATCATACTAAGGATGGTAGGTACGTAGTTCTATTCTTATGTTGATAAATACCTATGGTTGCGTATATTGCATTTATTAAGGTTATCTATTCAAAATGGAACAGAATTGAATTAAAAAAAAAAACACTTATTTGAAATCATTTTTGAACCTTTTGAATTTTGATGAGACGGTCTCTTAAGGCTCTTAAGATGACATGACAGCAATTATGTAGTACCTGTAGTTACAGAACTTTTAATTTTTATTTTTTTACTGCAGAATGTCCGTTTACTATGATTAATTGCTAATAAAGTAAAAAAATAATAGAAAAATAATAGTGAAAGACATTCGTTTGTGCACGCTGGGGCCGATTTCGTCGATGTCCTTTTGTATGGAAACATGCATAGCAGCGCCACAACGGATGTAATGGGAACTAAATATTAGTACACATTTGACGTATAAAATACATAGGATTCAACTATTCGAATTCGATAATGGTTTGTGCTAAGGGTTGGGTACAGCGCTTGCAATCAATTTGGTATAAAATACCTAACACAACCCTTTTAACTCTCAACGTTAAATCTTTTATTTCGCTAGATATACTTACGTAACTCTGTTGACAAATACCCATCTAAAGTACAATCCACACGCGGACGGACGAACGCGATGCTGCAACAGTCCTCGGCAAAAATCTAAGCTACTAAAATATTGAAGTATTGTTAAGATGATGGATATAGAGAATAATGAGAATAATCTTTAATTTTAAAATAGACTTTTCATGGAAATACAAAAACGTTGTCGGCCATTTTAGTCTATAGATTATCTATGCTTTGACGTCAACCGGTATTAAACAAAAACTCGTAAGCACGTAGAAAATAACCTATCAGTTTGTAATAAAAAAAAACATGATTTCTAATAAATAACACGAAAAATATAGTACTTATCATTATTGTATTGTACGAGAATGTAAAAACACATCCTTGAAGACTCCAGGAAAGTTGCGGATCAAAGTGCCGAAAGAAATTAACCTACGCAATACCTGGTTAGAACTTGCTAAAAGAGATCCTGCAACTTTATCGACTCATAGAAAAAAATATTTTTGTGAAGTTCACTTTGATGTTAGTACTCATTGAATAATATTTTAAGTCTTTTCATTTTTTTATCAGTTTTAATAATACCAGTTTTAAGGTATGTATGAATGACATTTAGTTGTTTACTACCAAAGAGACGTCACAATCATGGCGGATGTGGCGAACAGCGTTTTAAGTGTTTAAAAAGTACCGACTAAAAATTTTTTTTAAATTAAATTTCTACAGAATCTTCTGATTTTATAAAGTGAAATCGATATATTTAGGTTCCTTAGCCCAAATACTTTAAGAAATAAACTTTTATTTAATACAATTCGACATGAGTCAACTAACCCATTGAGCGTTCGCTGTGAAACTGCAAAGTAAAATTGGACAGATAGGTGTGAGAGAGACAAACCGATCGTGCGGTCAATAGTTTTATAAGCATCATTTTATCTTTTTCAAGAAAGTTGTTGATTCTACGTGAGTGTCTCATAGTTAAAGATAAATGATAAATAGCAGTTTGGAATTGTTGAAGTGAAACTTCTTTATCGGCGTTGGAAAAAAATTTACCGTCACATTTTTCGGTTACGCGTCACATTTTTCCGTTACGCGCCATCTTTTTTTATATTAATAGTTGATAGCTGAATGATCACACTGTCGCCGGCGAGAACTCTCTCTACTCGTTTGTAGCTGAGTGACAATAGTTATTAAAGATAAGACTCGCTCAGCCAAACTCGCATAGCGATACTCGCTCAGCAAATTAGGTAAATAATAGCATTTTTTGTTTTTGTATCTTTTTAACTACTTTAATATCTTTCTAGAACATTTAATTTTTATTTCAATAGTATTTATTAATTTTTAAATTTATTAAGTAATTTATTCTATCGTCTGATTATAATCAAAAAAATATCAAATTTTTAGGTAAGCATAAACCACAGAGGCGGGAAAGCGAGAAAAAGAGTGCAAGATATAACAGCGGGACAGTGTTGCCTGGTCCGATTTTTAAAAATCGGGAGGCGTTAACAGTAGATGTATGGAAACAGCTACAAGAAAAACAGTAGATGCAGGGGTGTACTTTTTCCGGTTTGCACCCCCCCCCCCCCTAGAAATGGTAAATCAAATCAAGAAATCAAGATAAAGATCAGTAACGAATGTGTTTCTATGGCTTCTGCCGCCCCTCAAAGCTATTTTTTCTTTAGACAATTACATTTATTTTATAATTATTAAGATTATCTACATTATTAATGACGAAAAATGCAACTCAACATGCAATTTAAAAAAGAAAATCGTTTTCTAAAAAAACAAGAGATTCATGTAGAAAAACAGTAGAACAGGAGAAATTTCAGAAAAACAGGAGATCTCCTGTAAAATCTGGAGACCTGGCAACACTGCAGCGGGAAGCGAACGTATTTCGGGACTTTCATTTAAATTACTAGCGGATTCCAGGCGGTAGATGTAACACTTAAAGCAGTACGTTTCTGATATAGGGAAAAACCATGGATACAGGATAGCGAGAAATTGGGTGCTCGAAGCGAATGTGTTCTAGGGCTCACTATGCACATGACCCACCTAATTTATTGGAAGATCTGTAGCGACATCGCCACGGGGCGCTCAGACCATGGACCTGTTTTTGCTTCTGACTACATGAGTAATAATAATAATTTATTTATTTGCAAGAAAAGTGGTACAAAAGGTGTTACATTATTTGTTGAGACACGAACAATTCACCAGAATCTGGCATTTTTTTTTTAAAATATCTAAAAATAAAAGTTCGCTATCTATAAGCAGTCCAAACCCAGGGGTAAAAAAAAAATAGTAGATTACTGTCGTTTTTTTTACATAAACCCATAAACTCCTCAACAGAATAAAAACAGTTCCCAATCAACCAGTTTTAAGTTTCCTCTTGAACGTATTTAAAGGCAAAATCTTGAGATCATCCGGCAAACTATTATAAATACACTAGCGGACCCGACAGACGTTGTCCTGTCTACACGTCTTTAATTTGAAAATTTCAAACTTTTTTTAATAAGTTAAAACATTCTGGATCATTTTGATGAAAATTATTATTCAAATGTTATGACAATATCTAACGTCATTACATGTAAATTTATTACAATTAGACTAATCGATAGCGTGTGAGTATGTGTAACAAAAAAAAAACATTTTTTTAATTTGATCGCAGCGCTAACTGTCGGGACAGACTTGATAAAATGTGGTCACGCAGTTGTTGACATATAACTGCTAGATGGCGCTTTTATAGAAAGCTTACATCGCGCCATAGACCCTTAAGGTGCAACGGTGCGCGTTCCCAATAGCACTTTGCCGCTAGATGGAGCTAGGGGCGTAAAATCGGTTTTTTATTTTTTAAAACCTTTTAAAATTGAATATTATTTAATATTTGACACTGCGATGGTAGCGCCGTCTGTCGGATCCAATGTAAAATATTCCAAAATCAACAACTACTAATAAATTAAAAATTAATTAAAAAAACATTGTCCAGCGGCCAAAATTGTGAATCTAAACCATTCTCAGATCCCCTTGAACACACACAAAAAATTTCATCAAAATCGGTCCAGTCGTTTAAGAGAAGTTCAGTGACATACACACTCACAGAAGAATTATATATATAAAGATATAGTCATACAATACGCATTTCTATGGTACAGAGCCGTAGCTTTTTGAGGAAGAACTAGGGCATGAGGGTATCTAGTGTTAAAACTAAAGTAGTCTTTTTTCTTTTTGAATAACTCGGGGTTAGTTTTGGCAAATACGCAAACCTCAAAAATGTACATGCAAGGTAGCGTAATGAAAGCATAGAGGCAAAACTTAACACTAAAAGTGGCTACAGTGCGCGTGTGTGTGTTAGCACTGGTGGCCTGTCGTCTCCAATAGAAACGTTTCTCTGCGTACGTGACAGGCGCCATTGTTCACTCACACATGCGCTATCCTATGGACAATAATGTGATTCATCATCATCATCAACAGCCTATCATAGTCCACTGCTGGACATAGGCCTCTCCAAATGCACGCCACTCAGATCGATCTTGGGCTACTCGCATCCAGCTCCTGCCAGCCACCTTGCGCAAACCATCACTCCATCGTGCCTGAGGACGTCCTACACTACGTTTGCCTAGACGCGGTCTCCACTCCAGAACTCGTCTACCCCAACGGTTATCGGTTCTTCGGCAAATATGGCCAGCCCACTGCCACTTCAACTTGCTAATCCGGTGGGCTATGTCGATAACTCTGGTTCTCTGTCGGATTACCTCATTTCTGATGCGATCTTTCAGAGAAACGCCGAGCATAGCCCTTTCCATAGATAGCGCGTTGAGCGACTTTGAACCTGTGGATCAGCCGTGCCGTCAGTGTCCACGTCTCGGCTCCGTATGTCATCACAGGTAGGACGCACTGATTGAAGACTTTCGTCTTGTGTGAATGTGATTCGGGCGGCACGTTTTTCCATACCCAAGCGTCCGTTCAGTGTGAATCCTGCACAAATTAATTCTCTGTTGTAGGCAGAACGATTGACGTAGACAAATCGTCGCGGCCCGCCCTTCGCTTCGCCACGTCGCCGTCGCGGCGTGTGTGAGGCAGCTGTCTGAACTGAACATCCGATCCTGACATGACCTTGGCTGGCAGCTCGTTATGATCTGGCGATGGAGAAGATTGATGAACAGAATCGGTCCCTATATAGGTAATTAATTATAGTAGTGCGTGTTCGCTCTATGTTTGTGGATGTCAAACAAGTTTCGCATTAACCTTCATATATTAGATTGGCTGAAGTAGCCTATAAGGTGGCGATTACATCTCCAGATGAATTACATTTAATTAGGATAGTTTTTGGAACGAAGTTCCTTACGGCAGGCTTGGAGGGGATAGGGATTTTGCTGCGCGACCGAACTGAAAAAAATGTGATAGTAAAACCGTAAGAAAAAATCCGTGGAAAAAAGTGCGTGGAATAAAACCGTTAAATGAGACGTGCGCAGGCGCGACAGTCGCATACAAATAGAAATTAATATTATTATTAATAAAAATAATAAAAATTATATTTTATTATTTTTAAAGCATGTAACTGCTTGATGTTTAAATCTAAAGAAAATATAACTAGAAAAAGTCCACGCGGACCAGGCAGCAGACGGGACTCGAACCCGCACCCTTCGCAATCCGGGCGAATGCACTGACCAATTATGCTACCGCGGTCCTCGCGGACCGCGTCGAAATTCTTCTAGCCATTCTTAAGCTACAAGGCAGCGTCATCTCTTCTGTTTAATACTTGTAAAAGTATTTATTTGACATTGTGGGTTACCTATAATGCGAAGAGATGGCGCTGCCTTGCAGCTTAAGAATGACTAGAAGAATTTCGACGCGGTCCGTGAGGGCCGCGGTAGCATAATTGGTCAGTGCATTCGCCCGGATTGCGAAAAAAAAAAAAAGCACATGAATGAAAAAAAGGATGGGAGACAGATTGGATTAAGACAATTGCAAGTGTATAAATTACCCTATAATAAAAAATATTAAAAAAAAGTCCGCAAAAAAATACGAAATCCAACTGTTGGATTTCGTATTTTGCGGACTTTTAATAATTTTATTATAGGGTAATTTATACACTTGCAATTGTCTTAATCCAATCTGTCTCCCATCCTTTTCATTCATGTGCATTTTTAGCTATGGCCGTCCTGCTTTCGGCGATACCGCGGAGTGCATTATACTTTTTCTTCTGTGATGTGAACATTCTAATGGAAGACACTCATGTTGTGATTTAATATCCTAAAATTATTGTGCGCGATTTATTTTGATACTAGCGGCCCGCCCTCGCTTCGCTTCGGTGTAGAAGTGTAGACTACAGTTTTTGCTCTCAGGCTTGTATTAAACACAATGACATTCATTTAAGATTCTTCTTATACCTGCATGCAAAGTCTCAGCCCGATCGGTTTAAAATTGACAAAGTTTCATACAAACTTTCATTATCTATTTTATCCTTTTGGGGGTAGAATTGATCAAAATCATTTCTTAGCGGATGCCTACGTCATAACATCTACCTGCATGCCAAATTTCAGTCCGATCCGTCCAGTGGTTTGGGCTGTGCGTTGATAGATCACTATGTCAGTCAGTCACCTTTGAGTTTTATATATTACTAGCTGACCCAGCGAACTTTCTAACCGCCATAAAAAAATAGGGGTTGGTGGTAGAAAGTTGAAAATTTAGGGATGTATGTATTTTTGTATGATGTAAAAAATTGAAAAAAAAATATCTGAAGAAATTAGGGGTGGATTACCCTTAACATTTAGGGGGATGAAAAATAGATGTGGTCCGATTCTCAGACTTACCCAATATACACACAAAATTTCATGAGAATCGGGAAAGCCGTTTCGGAGGAGTTTAACCACAAACACCGCGACACGAGAATTTTATATATTAGATAGGTATAGATTAGTGCTTGAACGACGATCTGCGACCAAAAGGATGGTGTGCTGAAGTAAGTGAGCATGTTCCTTTCCTTTGTCTCCAGGTCTTCAACCATTTTCTTCGTCCTTAATTAGACAAGGCATTTGCAAGGCGCAGTTTAGTTTGTATTTTTATTAATATATGATTGTGTAATACCGCCACCCAGAGACAGTCCACTCCAAAACCTACGCCTAGGGTTGGTCTCTGAATATAAGCATTGAGCACGCATTATTATTATTTTATCAAATCAAAGTTATGAGGGTTTAACTTTTTCAAAGCAACTTTAAGAAAATCTTCGTATTTTTTAGGTTCTTCGCAGACGACGTTTTTTGATGCATATATCATCATTGACAGGTAATTTTTAAACTACTGAGCAACGAAATATAATACATTTTCGAACCACCACCCATTTGCCGGCCATTTCAAAAGTTGCTCAACTTTCACGCTCTCAGCTTCCGCAAAAGCAGACGCATACAGACATTCCCTTATCTCTTTACATAATATCATCATCAGCCTATTAATGTCCTCAATGCTGGAGCACAGGCGTTCCCTATGGATGGAATAGGGAGATTGGGCCATGACCCACCACGCGGACCCAGTGCGGATTGGCGGGTGCTAATGACTGCAGATGCAACCTTCTTCAGGCTTAACGTGCCTTCCGAAGCACGGATGAACTCGAGATAGAAGATTTTGGTCACTCATCCAATTAAATAATATACATAGGATGTATGCTTACTATAATGTAGATATATAATAAGCCTGAATATGCAACATTATGAGCTATTTAGCTATAACATTATAAGTCTGACAGCCAAATCAACCACCTCGCAGAACATAAGCATGCCCGTTATTGGATTCCACACGTTTGTGGCGTTGAGGAACTCTATTTTTGAATCACTCGCTTTGCGTCGAACGCTATATTTACATATACAAATTTTGATTCGACATAATAAATTCCGTATTTTTGAATCGCTCAACGTCAACGAGCGGTCTCAACTACTCGTTGCGCGTTGGCGATAATAAATAAATAAATAAATAAATAAATAAATAAATAAATAAATAAATAAATAAATAAATAAATAAATAAATAAATAAATAAATAAATAAATAAATAAATAAATAAATAAATAAATATTTCCAACACTCACACCAATTAGCCTAGCCCCAAAGTAAGCTCTGTAAGGCTTGTGTTATGGGATACTAGGGTAACGGATAGAATAAATACACAGTACATATATTAGTATATTTATATAGAAATATATATTAAACATCCATGACTGGAGGAGTACAAATGCTCGTATTCATCATAGAAACATCTGCCCCCACCGGGATTCGAACCCGGGACCTCTCGAGTCGGCGACACCATGAAACCCGGCGTACAAACCACTCGGCCACGGAGGTCGTCGAGATAATAGAGGCGAATAGCAGAATAATTGTCAAATTTATGACAGATATATTCAAGATTTTTTCTCAATCTTTTTAAGATACAGAGAAGATGACGATTTGTTACGACTTTTTGATCTTTTCTAACAAAAAAGGCAAAAGATTAAATGACCAGTTATTAAGAATTATACGTTTATTTTGCACAGCGGTAATGACTGCTATTTAACTTTTTCCGTGAAATTTTAAAAAATAAATATTTTTTAAACTGGTAATACTGTAGACGAACAATTCAAAAATACGGAAAATCAGTATCATGCGTCTTGCAAGTCGAAAGTGACTTAAGTCGCATTCGACGATACTATGTTAGGCGAGAGAATCAAATATAGAGCTCCAAGTCTTATAATATTGTTACGTGTCGGGATGGGGTTCGAATTTATATGCCAATTCACGCTTGACAGTTCTTTATTCACCACAAAGTTCACACAATTAACACACAATGTTAATTACTAAACACTTACTAAACACTGTATTTCACTATACAAGTCTCTAAACAATCTCACTTGAACACTTTTGTTGCACTTGGTTCGCCTTTGGATTCGCTCCGAAATCGCTGTTGAAACTCAACTGTCTCTGCGCGGCGCCAATCGCGCTTATATACGCCGATCGACGCATTCTAGAAAGTACCTGTTAAATTGACAATTAGCTAGCACCTGCGAGTACAAAGTACCTACTTATACCTACGCAGGTAACGCGCATAACTTGCAAACAAGTGCAGATGTCGTTGCACTTTCTCCCTTACGCCGCACTGCATAAGGCTCATTTTAGAATGAGCCGCATTACTCGACCTCTATCGCGACCCGCGGTGATCTGGCAAATTCGATCTCTAGCAGTTTCGCGGTTACGTTTCGAGAGCATTTGTGACAATATTATAACATGAGGCATGTACGCAATGTTGATACAACCAAGACGTAAGCAACAATAAATTAACTTATAGATATTGGTACCTGTAAATTATGAATATAATACTTGAGGATACCCAGGATTACGTCTGGGCGGATAAGTTGGTTATCCATATCATCATCATCAGGCTATTTATGTCCCCAGTGCTGGGGCACAGGCCTTCCCTATAGGTGGAATAGGGAGATAGGGACATGATCCACCACGTGGGCCCAAAGCGGATTGCTAACGACTGCAGATGCAGCTGGAAGCAACAGCTTTACGTGCCTTCCGAAGCAGGCTCGGTATAATAAATTATTGGTCACCCATCCAATGACTGACCACTGCGAAAGTTGCTTAACTTCAACGAGCGCAGCCGAACGCGAGTACCAATTGGTCCATTGAACTTCTCATCTATATAAATACCATCTCCTATTTCAACCCTATGTCCTAACCAGAAGCCGCATAGAAGACAGAGAAAATGGTACTATAGTATAATTCCTGTTTCTCTGTCATTTAAAAAAACAGGCTTATAAGTAACAGCTGACAGACAGACAGACGACCAGATACCGGGGGCTTAGAGTAATAGGGTTCCGTTGTAACTGATTGGCTATGTCAATGTGTTCCTTGGCATGCCCAATCAGTGACAATAGAATGGAATAAATAAATAAATATTTCCAACACTCACACCAATTAGCCTAGCCTCAAAGTAAGCACTATAAGGCTTGTGTTATGGGATGCTAGGCTAACGGATAGAATACATATACTGTAAATATATAATTATATTTATATAAAATACATATTAAACATCCATGACTGGAGTGCAAATGCTCGTATTCCTCATACAAACATCTGCCCCCACCAGGATTCGAACCCGGGACCTCTCGAGTCAGCGACACCATGAAACCCGGTGTACAAACCACTCGGCCACGGAGGTTGTCAAGTGAGTTATTTTTATACGAGGCGCAACAATATCCCCTACCCCACGTGATATTATGTGTTAGTGGAGGCCAGTTGCGAAGATAGATGCAGTATAAGTTGTACCGCTCCAGACACCTTGCCGGGTAGCACCCAATCCGCGGAGCCCTGGAACCCTACTGGCCAGCAGAAACACAACACCAAAAGGTACCTTGTAGAGCACATACACACGTAGAGAAATTTAACACCAGCGTTTTAGACACAATTGTGATGAATATGAATTTTTAATTATAGATTTATATCAAAGATGTTCGAGGGCATAAAATGTATCCTTGTCAGTCTCTTTACAAAATGAAAAGGAGTGACTGATATTACGAGTAGGTTTCGGTTTGAGATTGGAGAACTGTGCAGCGTGTCATATATATAGCGCACCTTACAGGCCCTGCCAGAATACCAGCGCTGTTGTCACTCGCATAGTAACGTGTGGCAACAGCATCATGCTGAGGCAGGGTCCTGATTAACCATTAATTTACTTTTATAGTTTTAAGTTAGTTTTTAATTTTGTTTTTTATGATAATGTTTATGTGTTTTTTCATTGTTCTTGTAATACTCGTAACAAATGGTTAATAAAAAATCTCTCTCTCTCTCCTTGTGTAATTTTGCAAAGCTCTCTGTAGACCCTAGACGGGCGCTCCAATTCGTGCAGAAAATCCGCTGTGTCCGACCTCTTACACAGTAAGATCGCGAAATGAAATAATTTATTAAGTAAGTGTTCTGAGACGTTATTATTTTATTTATTTATTTGTATTCAGGCATCGTAGGCCCATAGAAATTGTATACCTAACATAAATATGAAATATACAACAATAGGCTAGTTGACTCATGTCAAATTGCACTATACATATATGTTTATTTCTTATAATTTTTGGTATGAGGAACCTAAATACATCGATTTCACTTCATAAAAATAGAAGATGGCTGTCGTAATTTAATTTGAAAAATAGTTTTTTAGTCTATGCTTTTTAAACACTAAAAACGCTGTCCACCATGGTTGTGACGTCAATATAATAGCAAAACAACTAAACGTCATTGTCGTGTTACTGTGGTTTCATTCGTCCGACTAAAATATATCTAAAAACTCTTATATCTTAAAGATAAGTTTCCGTTTATTTGTTTTCTTGACTAAATTAATGCTGGACGCCGGATTTGTGAAAGCCGAAACGACAAAACTCTTTGACTTAGCAGGTACATTCATAACCTTAAAAATTGAAACCACAACATTTCTGGAGTTTTTAACGATGTGTTTCTTTATTCTCGTATAATACAATCATGATAATTACTATATTTATCCTGAAATCTATTAGAAATCATGGTTTTGTAATGTAAATTCAGATAGGTTATATCCTACGTGCTTGCGAGTGTTTGTTTTTTTATTGTTCCCGTCATACCAAAGATATAATCTATAGACTAAAATGGCCGACAGCGTTTTTGTATGTCTATGAAAAAACTATTTTAAAATTAAAGTATTGTAGCTTTCTATGTAAAAAAAAATACAATACATTTTTTTCGGTCTAATTGAACAATTATTAACCATTTAAAACATGTCCAAAAAGTGTCAACTAGCCTATTACAAATTCTAAATAACAGGTTTAGTCGGCGACATGTGGCGCGGAGTGGTGTCAGGTAGCCTGCCTTTGAAACGCCGGAACACCACACCTTTCGGTCAAAGCTGCTCCTTCAAAGAGGTCGCCAGATGTTCAGTCGGCACTCTCACCACAAATGAATTAAAATTCACGTCGTGGCGAGACTCCAACCGCGCGACCCTCAGGTAGAAATTGGTCTTCGCGAAGTATTCTGCGATCTCCTATCCTCCTTTAAAAGGTTATTGTGTGTATAGATGATCTAAGGTGTATAGAGTTACTTGCTTCATGATCTAACATAGTATTATATTCATCACAATGTATGGAAGCCTACAACTACAAGAGAAATTCGGAGCCTAACACTCCATATATCCGATGCCCGACCAATATCAGTCGGGCCGCGGCCCCCGAGCTAACATCACCCAGCTCGGAGGAAGATCTTCCCCTTTGGCCTTCCTACACTGCCGCGGCCCTGTAGGGTCATGGCGCGGTCATGGGCTGCGGAGGCCAGGTCAGGATAATGCCGTCGAGTGCTGCCGAAGGTCCAGGAAGCGTCGTTGAGAGCTGCGATGGAACCTTGAGGCTGATGCTGGCTTGCTGTGTGACTGCTGATGTTGCTTGACCTGATGAGGAAGGGGCATGAGGATTGATGACAGCGCTGCGATGGTAGAAGGTTGCTTCTTGCTGCTGCTGTGCTCAGTCGAGGGTCACCAGTGTAGGGAGGCCAAAGGGGAAGATCTCCCTCCGAGCTGGGTGATGTTAGCTAGGGGACCGCGGCCCGACTGATTTTGGTCGGGCATCGTATATATGGAGTGTTAGGCTCCGAATTTCTCTTGCGCGATGTAGGCTTCCATACGTTGTGAACGCAGCGCCGGTAGCGCCATCTCTTAAGGAGGCGAGTGAGTATTTCCTCTATGTAATATTATATGTGGGGCATTTAGATGTCGTCGCCACAATACTAATAAAGGTAAGCTATAGAATCATATCACAGCTGTTGGTTCGGTTTAGCTAATTACACAAACCGCACTCGGTTCGCACAAACACTGGTGATTGCGTTCAGTTCCGTGCAAACTGTAAAACACAATACTGTATTTGCGTGTGTCACGGCTGACAAGGCTGTGCTTTGACCATCAGCTCTGTAGCGCAAGATGAGCGTGCATTAGCGAACGTGGAGGTCAGGCAAAAATAATATCTGGTTTTTAAGATGGATTAGTTAAAAGTCTGATGTTTCGATCTTATCTGTGCATTGGAAGGGACGTCAAAGAAGTGGTTTGTATATTTCTGTGGTTACCACGATAAGGGAGTGGCAATGGAGTCTCCGATGCAGCGCATATCTTTGTAAAAAATCTTATAAGGTTGTCGAAATATTAATATTATTGTTTTTATAAGTTGCCTGTAAAACTGTTTCCTCGTTACAAATAATGATAAATGCGCGCGCTTTTTATCTGACACTCTGTTAATAACAATATTCGTTCGAGGACTCGGGATTTACATTATTTATTGTTCTCCCTATGTCCGTGCTAGTCCAATCCCCCCATTCCATCCATAGGAAAGGCCTGTGTCCCAACAGTGTGGACATTAATACTCTGATAACGATGTCAATGCTATTTCACACAATTAGACCTCCCACATTCCATCTAATGTACGTACCAGTAATAAGCAGTGCCGCATTAATCAGGTGCAGTGTTTCCACTAAAATGATTTTCTTTCCCCACGCTTCAATTCAGATTTCCCCTTCTTAGAACATTTTTTCCCTCAAAAATTACACTAGTGTAGTAACTAAAGAAAAACAAAATAAAAAAAAAAGGTCTTATTCTATAACAGATAAATAAAATATATAAAATCTGCACGTGTTGTCACAGTTTGTTATATACGGCAACATTCCAGTCCACGGTATAGTCCATAAAAAAAAATCCGTGCCGCATTATTTTAGGCTAGGCTTTACCCATAATTTCCCGCAATTTCCCCTTTCCATGTCTTTCCACTTTTTCTCCCCTCTGGACCCTAATTTCCCCTTAAAAGGGGAATTTCCCCTCATTGTGGAAACACTGATCAGGTGTACATTGCGACGGCACGCGGGTGGCGGGCGGCGGGCGGCGGGCTGAGTGGTTGCCCGTCCGCGCGTGTGATTGGCGGTCGCCATTGATTTGCGGTCTTATACCATGTCAGCTAGTGTGTGTATGTGACAAACCATGGTACGGAGCGGAGCGATAGCGGTGAATATACTTTTCTTTGTTTATTTCTTATGTTTTCACGCTCTTCTTCTTCTTCCTCGTAACCTCGTGACTGAGGGTCGCGACAGCATGAGGGCACCCGGTGTACCAGCTCCCTCCACGTATTGCGGTTTTCGGCCAACCGGATAGATGTCTGAATGTCAGTTTGGCGGACTTCCTTGACCGCATCAGTCCATCGGGCGGGTGATCTTCCGCGGCTCCTTTTTCCTTCCACGTGACCTACGACGATGAGCTTTTCAAGATTGTCTGGTTCTCGTCGGGCCACGTGTCCGAAGTACTGAAGAAGTCGCTGCATACATATAGTAGACAGGCGGAGTTTCACGCTCACTACTCATTAAATAAAACACTTTTCACCCTTGTGATCTCTGCCCGTATAGAATGTGAAACATAGATATATGTATAAAACAAGTTGCAAATTCATCCGAAGCAAAGAGGAGCTCGAGATAGTGAATTTTTGGTCATTAGTGCAACTACAAAAGTTGCTTAACTTCAACGATCGCAACCGAACACGCTAACCACTTGCGCCATCGAGCTCCCATATAAATAAATAAATAAATATTTCCAATACACACACCAATTAGCCTAGTCCACAAGTAAGGCTGGTGTTATGGGATGCTAGGGTAACGGATAGAATACATATACTGTACATATATAAATATATTTTTATAGAAATACATATGAAACATCCATAACTGGAGTACAAATGCTCGTATTCATCATACAAACATCTGCCCCCACCAGGATTCGAACCCGGGACCTCTCGAGTCGGCGACACCATGAAACCCGGCGTACAAACCACTCGGCCACGGAGGTCGCCAGACATATATTACACAATTATCGCTCTTTTATGTAGGCAATAGAGGTAGGGCATAGAGGATTTGCCGCCCCAATGCGAGCGCCAGTCTAAGGAAGTAACCCCCATAGACAAAGATCACAGTAAAATAACACTACCTTTTGGTTGTGTTGTATTTCTGCTGATGAGTTAGGTTCCTGGGCCGAAGGGATAGGGAATTTGGTCAAGGTAGGCAACGGTCCGAGTAAAATTTTTGATATCCCAAGCGTCTAAGGGTTATGGTGGCTGCTTACCATCAGGTGAGCCGTACGCTTGTTTCATCATCATTAGCCTATTAATATCCCCACTGCTGGGGCACAGGCCTCCCCTATGGGTAATGACCCATCACGCGGGCCCAGTGCCAATTTGTTGGTGCTAACCACTGAGATGTTGCTAGCAACAACGACATAACGTACCTTCCGAAGCACAGAGGAGTTCGAGATGGTAAATTTTTGGTCACCCATCCAACGACCGACCACTGCGTAAGTTGCTTAACTTCAACGATCGTAGCCTAGCGCGCTATCCACTTGCACCATCAAGCTCCTCTCCACTCCTCGAGTACGCTTGTTTGCCACCCCTTTAACATAAATTGACGACCTCCGTGGCCGAGTGGTTTGTACGCCGGGTTTCATGGTGTCGCCGACTCGAGAGGTCCGGATTCGAATCCTGGTAGGGATGGCAGATGTTTGTGTGAGGAATACGAGCATTTGCACTCCAGTCATGGATGTCTAATACGTATTCTATACAAATATAAGTATATATATATGTACAGTTTATGTATTCTATCCGTTACCCTAGCAACCCATAACACAAGCCTTATAGTGCTTACTTTGGGGCTAGGCTAATTGTTGTGAGTGTTGGAAATATTTATTTATTACTAGCTGACCCAGCGAACATTCGTCGTTCGTCATTCATCGCTCGTCACTCATCCAAGTCACACATCCGTTATTTCGCGAGAAAATTATATCTACCTTCAAATGAGTAAGTGTGATAAGTGCAACAAAACTATCACGGCTAGAAGCCCTGGACTTGAATGTGCTAGGTGCATTGCACCATTTTATGTTCAGGCCTTTTGAAAAAGCAGCTAAGTGCGTTGCGTGCGGCGGAGACCCTAGAGTGGACATGTCGAGAATGCTTAGATCTTTCAGTAAGGAAATCCTCTTTCACAGTACCAGATGATGACGACGAGGAAGACGAAGATACGAGTACAGACGCTAATCCATTGGTGCAGCTCGATACAAACAAACTCCTGAAAAATATAAGTGTAGAAGTTCAGAAGACATTAAACAAAGAGCTACAAGACTTAAAGCAGTCCATGCAGTTCCATAGTGACAAAATGGACGAAGTTCTTGAAAATATACAAGCATTCAAGCAAACCATCATAGATCTGAAGCGAAAAAACATGGAACTATCTAACAAAAACAATAACCTGGAGATACGAATAGGAGCCTTGGAACAACACATCCAACAGTCAGAGCAAGAAAAACTAGCAAACTGCATTGACATAAGTAACGTACTAAACCAGGACGGTGAAAATGTAAAAGATTTAGCGGAAATAGTGGCGGAAAAATTCGGTCAGGCCAAAGAAGACATTATAAGCGCGAAATGTCTTAGTGGCAGGAAGGATCAGCCTGGACCCATTAGAATCGTGGTAAAGGAAGATAGCACACCGGAAAAATGGATATCAGCATCGAAAAAAATCGCTATTCACGCCAATGACGTTATTTTGAACCCATCTGCAGATGTTGAAAACCCGAAGATATATATTAACGCTGCTCTTTCTCCGTATAACAAAAAACTTCTTTGGAACGCAAAGCAGGAACTAAAGAATATATATAAGTACGTATGGTGCAAAAAAGGAATAATAATGGTGCGTAATTCAAGTGAGGAAAAACCGATAGTAATAAGATCTATAAGTGATATCAAAATACTAGCTCATAAAAAGTAGGTAGATACTTTACCATCATTTTACTTAACTAACTTAAGCTACCTATTGTTACTCTTTTCTTTAAAAAATGGCTTCGACAGTAAAAGATGATGTGTATGAGGTAAAAGACTGTTCAAACATTCAATGTTTTCTGGACAGCATTCCTAATGGTTTTGCGAATTTACTATGCTTACACATTAATATACGCTCGGTAATTAAAAACTTTTCAGCTTTAGAACAATGTATCAGTTCATGCAGCCATTGCGTGGATGTAATAATAATAACTGAAGCTAATATATCTGATTCGTTGTGTTGTTTATATAATATCGCTGGCTATAGTATGCGGGCAGAGTTGCGAAATTCTCGAAGAGGTGGAGGTATAATTGTATATGTTCATAAAAAGCACAAATTAGTTGATTTTAAAATAAAAACACAACACTTTGAATGCCTAACGCTCAAAATCACAACACCATTTCGATATTCCGCTGTTCTGTGTGCAGCGTATCGGCCACCGAAAAATAGTAAACATTTGTTTATCGACGAACTACAACACACTATTTCGAACTTCGGTACAGATTGTGACTTGTACTTGCTCGGTGATATGAATATAGATCTAAGGTCCGACAGTGCTTTAAAACATAAATATAAAACTATGTTGTACAATTGTGGACTTGTGTGTGGGATATCCGACTACACGCGAATTGAATCAAGAGACGGTAAGACAAGTAAAACTTGCATTGATCATATATTCGTGAGACCCCGCACACAAGAAACGTACACGGCCGCTCTCGGAACCGTACTGGCTGATCATCGTATGGTTGTGCTGGCTTGCCACGCTCCGCGGATACAGGATGCTCCGTGCAATTCGCACAAAACAATATTAGACTATAAAAAATTGACTAATCTTTTACACAATATAAATTGGCAAGCTGCAAATGATATGTCGTGTCCTTTCGAAATATATAACTTTTTAACAATAATATAAATAACTGTTATGTTCAATCAGAAATTAAAATAAAAAACAATTCTAGGTCTTTTCGCAAAAATAATATAAAATGGGTTAGCAGTAAAATAATAAAAGCATGCAATTATAAGGACAAACTATTTATCGAGTGGAAAAATGACACAAATAATAAAATATTACGATTAAAATATAATAAGGCAAGAAATTACGCAAATAAATTAATACAAAAAACTAAAAATGAATTAACAATAAAAGAAATTTCTGAAAATAAAAAAGATCCCCGACTTCTATGGCAGCTATTAAATAGATTAACCGGCAAAATTAAAACATCCATTGACAGTGCATTAATTGCTGCATTTGAGACCAGTACGTGTAAAAAAATTGACATAGCAAACAACTTTGCTCAGACATTTAATCAAAGCGTAAAGTCCATCTCATCAAATTGTAATGTTCGATTATTAGACAGATCAACGTATAGTATGCCCAAAAATGTCACAATAAAATATCAAAAAGCACGATTAGATAATGTACATAATATTATAAAAAAAACTGAATAAAAATAAAGCACCAGGATCTGATGGCATAAGGGCAATCGATATAAAAAGCATAGGTGATAAAATAACCACAGCTATTTCCAAGCTCATTAACGCTAGCATAGTCACAGGACAGTATCCCGACCAGTTAAAGTCAGGAATAGTTCGACCGATATATAAAAAGGGCAGTCATAAAGACTATGAAAATTATAGGCCTATCACGATCCTCCCCACAATTGACAAAATTGTTGAAAAATATATTGGTAACCAAATATATACGTTTTTTAATAAAAATAATATAATTTCACAAAGACAGTATGGCTTTCAACCCGGAAAAATTACTTCACAACTACTTTCTGACTTTACGGATTCTGTTAATAAACATATAGATAGCAAACGACACGTTATCATTGTATTTATTGATTACTCCAAAGCGTTCGATACACTTCGTCACGATATGCTCGCTGATAGTTTGGAGGAAAGTGGGATACGTGGTTCTTTATTGGAATGGTGTAAAAATTACTTACAAAACCGAACATACTCGGTGAAGGTGGATGATGCAATAAGTAATAAAATTCATTTGGCGGAAGGGACAGCACAAGGATCAGTATTAGGACCCTTACACTACATTACTTATGTGAATAATCTTACAAACGTCATTAAAACTTGCGAAATGTACCAATTTGCTGACGATACCTGTTTACTTGCTGCTGACCCTGATGTTAACATGGCGCTTAAAAAGTTGCAAACTGACTTTACACTACTTTGTAAATGGTCCCATGATAACGGACTCGTATTAAATGACAGTAAAACGAAAGTTATGTATATTAGCACTAGTCAAAATAGAAAAGAAACTCCTATAGTACTCGTATCACATAATCATAATTGCTTGCATACCAATAACTTTAACACTAATTGCTGTTGCGACGCACTGAAAGTTGTAAAAAATCAAACTTACCTCGGGCTAATCATTGACGATCGGTTGACATGGGCCGATCATATTCAACACGTATGTGATAAATTACGAGCACTTCTTGCAAAGTTTTCTATACTTAAACATAAAATTCCTTATCCTATATTGTTATATTTATATAAATCACTGGGGGAATCGATAATTTCTTATGGACTGAGTAGTTATGGACGTACTGCGAAATCACATTTACATCGCATCTATGAACTACAAATGCGCATTTTAAAAACCATTGTCCCTCGTAAAGTGAGGGAGAAATATAAAAACAATTATCACGTATTGTTCTCTTATTGCTCATTGATGCCGGTTCAGGAGAAATTTAAATATAACATCTTAACAGAACAATTCTTCAATACTGATATTCAAAAGGTTTCATCTCATAGTAAGTTAACTCGAGGCGTTGCAAATAATAAATTATTAATTCCAAAATCAAATAACCTATATGGGCAACGAACATTACAATTCATTGTTCCAAATTTAGTAAACAAGTTACCATTTGAAATAAAAAACGCACTAAATAAAGGAAACATAAAACGCACATTAAAAAGTGTCACTTTATCAATAAATTAAAAATAATTCATTTAAAATAACCGTTACAACGAACCTAAAATAAAAACATTAAAAAAAGTCATATTTATCATTACAATTGGAGCATCCTTTATCTACGATAACTGCATTTCGACTTGTATGCTTAGCTAGTAAAAAAAAACTTACCCAACCGGTATAGGTTCGTGCGAGTGCAAATTAATTGTCATGCCAATGTTTGTTATTTTCAACATACCCACTTATTTTATAAAATATTGTTATTTAATGATACACACATCAAAAGTGTCTAGGGATCAACATATATTTTTGCAATAACTTTTCTCCTGATTGATATTAATTAAAATTTTCTTTAAGGATTCATCAAATAAAGTGTTTTCGTTTGTCACAGTAACGATAAACCAAGTCACCTTTGCATTAATAAAGAAATTTGCCATTTTCCTAATAAAGGGATTTTTGACATTTGAACCACTAACACAAAAGTTCGAAAAAAAGACTGAAATAACAGTTTTCTCTAAAATTTTATTGGGTAACTTAAACAATTAATAATCCGTATTTCTACCGCGAACACTAACAACACAAGAACATCGGTTTGGCATACTCAAAATGAGTTCATCCAAATCACGCTGTGGAATGGCCGCCCATGTTCGTTGCAACAACAAAAAAAGGTCTTCTTGCGACTGGATACCCTCCATATTCGGCAGAGCTCTTCTCTGTAGCATATCCCATGCATGCTCAATCGGGTTCAAGTCTGGCGACTGAGCAGGCCAGGGCAGGACATTGATGTTAGCTGCGGCGAGAGTCTGTCTTACAACTCTTGCGGTGTGCGGTCGTGCATTATCATGCATTAACTGAAATAAGGGACCGATTTGCACTTGTAGAGGAACGATGACGTCTGATACAATCTTCTCAGCATAAATTTGAGCGTTGAGGTTGCCTCTGATCCAAATCAACTCAGTTCTTCCGCCGATCCAAATACCCGCCCATACCATGATGGTTCCACCACTATAAGGATGGACTTCCTGGCAGGATTTTAATCGCTGTTGGCGTCCAGGGGTTCTCCAGTGTCGTATACGTCTTGTATCCGGTCTCATACCAAAACGAGACTCATCAGAAAAGCACACGAAACGCCATTGTTCTTCTGCCCAATTTCTGTGTTCAAGAGCCCATTGATATCGAATCCTACGATTGTGCATTGCTATAGGTGGTACCCGTAGCGGTCTTCGGGAATGAAGGTTCACTTCATGCAAGCGGTTTCTGACTGTTTGGTCGCTAATTAAGTTCCCTGAAGAGTGATGAAGCCTCACGGTTAACATCATGGCGGTTATTGTTGGAGCTCTTCGAGTTAAGATTTGAATGTATCGGTCTTGTCTCCGTGTGGTGCAGCGATACCGTCCTCCATGGCGCTCAGCCACGGTACCAGTGCTTCGGTATCGTGTCCAAAGTCGACTGATAACACTCTGACTTGTATTCAGAGCTAAAGCCACAGTACGTTGCCGGGAACCAGCTTCTATCATTCCCACGGCTCTGAGCATTTCTTCCCTGCTTAAATGACGTCGCCGCTCCATAATAACGTTGGTTTTAATCAGTAGTAGGGAAACAGTAGCACTAATAATGTCTTCAATGCGTTGTATGTTTTTATAGGGAAAATATTGTCAGCTGATTTTCATCTTTTACTCGAATTTGATTCACAGTTCCTGATTCAAATTATGAAATGCACCAAAAAGGATCCATATAAATTTATAAAATCATAAATTTATTACAAAGCCACATCTCAATCTCAAGAAATCCGCATAAAAATGCTTGATCCCTAGACACTTTTGATGTGTGTAGTTACTACAGTGTGACAACCTATATTTATTTATTGTAACTAGATGTACAGCAGTGAATGTAGTACACGAATAAACCTTTCTGGTTTTTGTTTGCACTATAATATGTATTATAATTGTAATATTGCTTGATTAAATAAATTAAATAAAAAAAAAAAAAAACTTCGTACCGCCCTAAAAAATAGGGGTTGTCCAGCGGACAAAATTGTGAATCTAAACCATTCCCAGGTCCCCTTGAACACACACAAAAAATTTCATCAAAATCGGTCCAGTCGTTTAAGAGAAGTTCAGTGACATACACACTCACAGAAGAATTATATATATAAAGACTAGCTGACCCAGCGAACTTCGTACCGCCCTAAAAAAATAGGGGTTGTCCAGCGGACAAAATTGTGAATCTAAACCATTCTCAGATCCCCTTGAACACACACAAAAAATTTCATCAAAATCGGTCCAGTCGTTTAAGAGAAGTTCAGTGACATACACACTCACAGAAGAATTATATATATAAAGATTATTATTAAATAAAATCACTATGTAATGTTTCGCTCAGTACTTGCGGGCCACCCGCTCCGCTCGCCGCTGCCCGCCTTCAGTGAAGATCTACCTCACAAGGCATGTCTTCATCATCGAATTGAAGATCAACTATTCACGAGTGACTAATAGCTGATGTGTACAGCTCTATGTGATCGATCGTACAATGGTGTTCTCCTAGGCATTATGGTACTGGTATATATCCAAGCTTAAGAGAGAACTGTTTCACACACAGGCCTAGATTGAAGTAAATTCCGCATGTACTGCAAATTGTATATGTGTGTTATTATTATTATTTTTTTTGCCTAAACGGTAGGACACGTCATTCCTAAACTTTGTTAAACGATTTTTTTTTAAATTTTTTTATTTTTTATTTTATAGTCATAATTTTTATATTATTTGCATTTTTTTTTGTTTGTAATGGAAAGTGAGTTTATGAGTTACCTCATATTGAAGTCATTTTTCAATTTGACGACTCTGTATATAATACAGGGAGAAAAAACAGCCCTTTCTGAGTTTCTTGACGGTTCTTCTCAGTACAAGGTCTCCCGCCGTAAATTTGCGAACCGATGGCGTAGCTTTTCGACATTCACAAGTGCTTGTAACAGCCTAGACTGAATAAACGATATTGAATTTTGAATTTTTTGAATTTTGCATGGAAACGAAGTGGGTCAGATTTTCAGTACTCACGAGATCAAATAAGTGGTAAAAGCGTGGGTCCTGATTACCTATTCCAGAATGGTGGGTCCTAACGTGCTTTTTGAAGCTCGGAGGAACTCGAGATAGTAAATTTTTGGACACCCATCCAATGCCCGACCAATGTGAAAATTGCTTAACTTCAACGATCGCAGTCGAATGTGCTAACCACGTGCACCATCGAGCTCCTTAACGAAAATCGTCAACCTCAAAAAATAGTTCGCATGACGGTTTTCACTGAGACGCAATTTCTCCCGAGTTGGGCAATACTTTACTCACATTGTGAAAATATAGAATTTATTAAGAGCCCTTTCACACTTTTGCAAAAAATCGTAATTTTTGAGCGTCTCGTTTACCCCCTTTCAAAAGATTTTGACTATTTCCAATAGAAGTAAACAGTAGACACATTCTTTCTATTGTAAGTTAATGTAGAATATTTGCAAATACAATTTTCTTTTTTTTATACTGATCGTTCTACCGTAGGTAGTTTACGGAAAATACGATTATATGCACAACTTCAAACGCCATATTCTCTAAATAATGTTCAATAAATTAGATCAAATTAATTACTACGACATCAAAAACATGTTTTTGTTGTAAAGTAATGTATAAGAATTTAGATTTTGCCTCTCATTAATTATCAAAAAAAAAAATTAACCTCCGTGAGTTTTACCAAAAAACAATGCAGGTTTACCTCGTATTTTGATATTGAATTAAATAGAATTACTATCAAAAACTTTCATAAAACTAATCTACCATCATTGAACTACTGAAATATGTATATATTTTTATAATTAGTTCAATAATAATTATTTTAGAAGACTCGAAACATCACCCGTGAAATGCAATTTAAACAAGTGCAAATCTAAAGAAAAGTTTACTAGAAAAAAATCCACGCGGACCAGGCAGCGGACGGGACTCGAACCCGCATCCTTCGCTATCCGGGCGAATGCACTGACCATTATGCTACCACGGCCCTATTAGCCGCGTCGAAATTTTCCTAGCCTTAAGCTGCAAGGCAGCGCCATCTCTTCGCATTGTAGGTAACCCACAATGTCAAATGATTCACTTTTACAAGTATTAAACATTTGAAAGAAGAAATAGCAACTATAGTTATGATTTTATTTATTTTTTAAGCATTTAACTGCTAGATGTTTAAATCTAAAGAAAAGTTTACTAGAAAAAAAAAACCATTGACATTGTGGGTTACCTACAATGCGAAGAGATGGCGCTACCTTGCAGCTTAAGGCTAGGAAAATTTCGACGCGGATAATAGGGCCGTGGTAGCATAATGGTCAGTGCATTCGCCCGGATAGCGAAGGATGCGGGTTCGAGTCCCGTCCGCTGCCTGGTCCGCGTGGATTTTTTTTTCTAGTAAACTTTTCTTTAGATTAGATTAGATTTAAACATCTAGCAGTTACTTGCTTAAAAAAATCATAAGTGCAAATCTACCTACGCTCCGATCAGTACGGCAGCGGCGCAATTTTGTAAAAGGGCTCTTTATATCCTTGTCCGTTTTTAGCATTCTCTGTTACTTCTGATTCCCATAACACAACAGAGCTACTAGTCCTTCAGTTACTTTGGGATGGAAATAAAACCTACACTACATAATCCCTCAGCCAGTATTATCCTTATTGCACCTCCCCTGAGTGACGGATCCATCCGACGCGAGAGTATTCGCAGGCCCCTCACGGCCCTCCACCGGGACCTTCCTGAAATACTAATGAGGCTGAAAGCTTGACGAGATCTACATTCTGCTATTCTTTCCTTATTAGTAAAGTTTGTTTATGACAACAATCCGTTGCCTTACAGGTAAATACCCGGAACAACAATGAAGCTTTACAAAAATACAACAAAAAATTATAAATAAAACTAATTTTTCACGGGTTAATGCACGAAACTTTATTTATTTATTGACGATCAATGTTTTCAAAAAAAAAAAACAAAAAAAACATATTCCGACGACGCTGCCTGTAAAGGCTGTGAAACGTCAATAAATAAATAAAGTTTCGTGCATTAACCCGTGAAAAACTAGTTTTATTTAATGAGTGATGTGCGTGAAAACCTAAGAAACAAAAAAAATATAAATTAAAATTATTAAAAAAAAAATATTAAAAAAAAATTACAATACTTTCACAAGTAAAGAAAAAATGTTTTGGCTATTCTCAGAGACAGAATATAAATGTAATGCCCTTAAATAAATGATTGGTCTCGCTTCACCCGACTAGATACCGCCAGCGCACTTGTCTAATGCGGCAACAAATACTATGTCGTAATCGACATACCGGAGCTTTAACTAAGCCAGTAAACCTGACAGTTGTGTATGAGGTGTACGCACTGAATGTTTTATTAAAATTTTGTGTTAATCGAAAGTAAAATGCCAGTTTATGTAGTGAAATAATACAACAATAAATAACAGGGACGCTGGGATCACATAACATCAATAAGTATAAAGAAAAGTTTACTAGAAAGTTTTAGTTTTAGTTGTATTTTTTTTTTCTAGTAAACTTTTCTTTAGATTTAAACACCTAGCAGTTAAATGCTTAAAAATAAATAAAAACATATCAATAATTATAGTAAAAAATCGAAATTTCAACATAAAATAACATGAACCTTAAACATCATTCAGGTGTTGCCGCGTATACAAGAATCAAGTCCCTATGGTTGAGATTTTTATAATGTGAATTTATTGTAAGTGTATTTAATTATTGAACCTATGTTATTTAAACTTACTTTTAGTATATAATTTACTAGCAATTTCCCACGGTTTCATTCGTGTGGATCTAAGCGTGTACAATTTCCAACTAGTAGCGTATTCCGTATGGCACTAAAAATGGTAAAATGATATAATTTTTAATAAAAATAAAACCTACTTAAAAAAATAAAAAAATAAACATTTTCCACCTGATATACTTGAAGTCGATACCAAGGCATGTATTTATCAGAGAGATCATGATAATAATAACGATCGACTTCAATTTCTTTCTTCTAGAATTTCTTCTAGTATTTCTTTGCCTTCAAAGCAGAGACATCTCTTGGCATTATAAATAAGTATCTGTTATCTTTTCACAGCTTAAAAGAAGTAGGTAGCTTGAATCTAAATACCTAATCCACTGTTGTACGCCAAACCCTCCACTGACTTTATTTCCTAACAGCGCTCCTCGCTTTATCTTCAACATTACTTCAGTCATCACAATGAAACGCGGTTTAATTACCCGGCTTCGGTCAGCCAGCCGGGTGTACCGGGTGAACAAGGGGGGGGGGGGGGGTATGCAGGCGTACGCGGTGACCCGGAAACGATGCGGCCCCAACCGGATATTAATTTCTCCAGTCGAACGCACTCCGCGGGGCGTCCGCACCACCTGATGTGCTAATTTAAAGACTTATATCCTTTATAACAGTGATTCCCAAAGTGGTCTATATCATTATAGTAATACTAGCGGACCCGACAGACATTGTCCTGTCTACACGTCTTTAATTAGAAAATTTCAAACTTTTATTAATAAGCTAAAACATTCTGGACCATTTTGATGAAAATTACCATTCTCAGATCCCCTTGAACACACACAAAAATTTCATCAAAATCGGTCCAGTCGTTTAAGAGAAGTTCAGTGACATACACACTCACAGAAGAATTATATATATAAAGATTTACGGGATTGTTACCATGTATCTTGTTTTTAGCGAGTTTCCGATATTTCGGCACTGTTGCAAGCGCCATGATCACGCAGTAACTGAAGTAATTGCGGGTAGGTTGTTATTGGCAGACATATCGGTCTACCCTCCGACGAAGTCTTTTATTGCGTTCGATACCCGTACCACTGTCGCGATCCAATACTGTAAGTGTTATGTGTCGAGAACAGTTTCGAGTGAATAGTGAATAGTGGTACGGGTATCGAACGCAATAAAAGACTTCGTCGGAGGGTAGACCGATATGTCTGCCAATAACAGCCTACCCGCAATTACTTCAGTTACTCCGTGATCATGGCGCTTGCAACAGTGCTGAAATATCGGAAACTCGCTAAAAACAAGGTACATGCTAACAATCCCGTAAATAACTTATCTTTATATATATAATTCTTCTGTGAGTGTGTATGTCACTGAACTTCTCTTAAACGACTGGACCGATTTTGATGAAATTTCATGTGTGTGTTCAAGGGGATCTGAGAATGGTCTAGATTCACAATTTTGTCCACTGGACAACCCCTATTTTTTTAGGGCGGTACGAAGTTCGCTGGGTCAGCTAGTATTACTATAATATTAGTGACCATGAAAGTTTAAAACAATATATGTGGTCTATATCGACCCCCAGGGGTCTAGCAAGGGGTCTACGTCAAAAAATTTGGGGGTCCATGAAATGAAAATGGGGCTCCACGATAATGGTTGTCAACATACACTGATAATACTTATTTACTTACATTATGCTATCTTCTATTAAAAAGACATATACATTATTTATAAAAGTACCTATGAAATAATAAAAAATATTATATATATATATATATGTTTATAAAATTTTGTAAGTTGTAAGATATTCGCTTTGTGGTCGCAATACATTTTGAAGTTGTATAAACCTGCACATTATAATGATAAACAAGTATCATCTTGTTACACTAACTTCCCTCCAGATAAAAATTTACAAAAAATCAATATGAGGTAAGTAGGGGTCTACCCAAAACCTAAAAATTAAAAATGGGGTAAGGAACCTAAACATGATTTTCGATTATCTAGACAATGATACCCCACTCGACATATTTCGGCAACTTATTTTTTTTTCTTTCTCACAATATGGCTCCCAGTTGTCTCCATATTGATTTTTGATTATTATCATATCTTTAGTAGCACTCCCATGATTAAGACGAATCGATTGATGTATAAATCACCAAAATCGGTCCAGGCGTTTGGTCTCTAGTGTGCCACAAAGGAACAAACATACATATAGACTGTTAAACACTATACCCTGTCTGCGCGTCGCGCTTTGCGCTCTTGCATTGCGCAGTCGGGTAAAAAACATGCAAAGTCTCTACGACACAAAAAAGTATGGGAACCTCTGCTTTAGAATTTGTCTCAGGAAGCTGACAAACATGTTGTACGATATAGAACACGCATGGAAGTTCGAAAAGTATCAACGTCTCCGGATATTAGGGACTCGGGTACGCGACTCGAAGTAATTACAGGAAGTTTTTGTGTGTCGACTAACGAATATGTCGTTGAAGTGCCACAACATGGAGAACTTCCCGCTAATAATCAATCAATCAATAATCATAATCAAAATCATTTATTCAGTTTAGGCTGTTACAAGCACATATGAATGTCTAGAAGCTACGCCATCGGCTCGTAAATCTACGGCGGGAGACCTTGTATTGAGAAGAACCGGCAAGAAACTCAGCAAGGGCTGCTTTTTTCTCCCTGTTTTATCATTTACAGAGTCGTCAAGTTGAAAAATGACTTCAGAGATGATTCATGAAGTCACCTTTCATTAATCCGTAGAATCCGTAATCCGTAGAAGTATTAGTGAAAGTCTTTCAAAAGATTATGTTATGAACTCATCACATTATAATTATTTAGTCTTTTCGAAGAACTTGACTACTTACTGCACTCGACGCGCATTGTAATGCTATGTGATGGAAAAAGAGTTTATTTTTTTCTGTCAAGACTTTAAGGTTGAATTAGAACAACTAACGGAGATGTAATTCGGATGAATGGCTTAGGAAATCATGTGGAGTCAATATTATACTAAGGCTTCGGTCTCCTATAAATGCGGTAGGCCGCGAACAGCCTCACGCCGTACGTCGCGTCACGATGTATAAATATAAGTAAAGATACAATAAAGTCCGAAGCAATATCCAAGAGTTAGCCATAAATAAATTTAAAGATATTATAAAAAAAGCACTTATTAAAAAAGCTTATTACAAAATGTCTGATAATATTACAGACAAAAATGCTTGGGTTTGAACTGTTCCAATCATTCCAACAGGTTTTCTATATTGAATAAATCATAATTGTATTGACGTTGCAACAATATAATGATTTGTAAATGTTGTTACATTAGACTTTTAAAGTTAAAAAATATGTCCATAACGAGTGGTAGGAAAAAAAATTTTTTTGGGCGATTCAAAAGAGTTGTACTATACATCCAATTTGAATAAAGATATATAGATTTGATGCTTTCTGTACAAAGTTACTGTTGTGGTCTCTATCATACGCTGGCATCGGTATGTGGACGCCATAGAGTATCGTGGCGCGGCGTACGATGAAGCGCTGCACGCGACGCGACTTATGGCTTTTATAGAAGACCAAAGCCTATAATTATAATTCTGTGCATTTAGTATTTACATATCGTAATGGTAATACCTGTAATCATTTAAGCTAAGCTTTCGTAGTGATCGGTCAAAAGATGGGTGACCAAAAGTTTTGCATCTCGAGCTCCTCGGCTTCTATCTCGATTGGCAGATTGACCAGTCGCCCTCGCCCAGACCAGTCATGGCCCATTCCCCATATTCCACTCATTTGTGAAGAGTTGTCCGCCGGCATTGAGAATATTATTAAGCTGATCTTGATGACACGAATGCCCAACAAACCCATGCTAAAACTCAAACAGCTGTAATTAAAGACGTCCAATAAATTCTTGTGAAATGTGTTATTCTATTGTAATCACTGATAGCTTAATAATCTGTCATTTAATTAAATTACAGCTTTTGAATTTATTTATTTTGATGCGCTAAACAGAGTTACATCAAGTAAAATGGTATAAGACACTAAAAAGCATTGATAAAGATATCCCGAACAACACTAGTATGTGCAAACAGCATGCTTATTCAAGAATACAACACAGTCTATAAGTACCTACTATAAAGCATTCAAAATTGTAATAATTACATTAACATAATACACGAAAATAAAGCAAAAACTTAATTGTACGTGATCATTTGACAACATCATCAACATTTGACAACGTCAGCGCTGTTGTCAAATTCACAATTATTATAGAAATTCACGAATAGTCATGTGAATTCCAGTTTTATACTAATAGAAAACCTACTACCAATTAACTTTATTTCTTGCAGAATTAATTCAGCGCAAGAGTTAAGGTTTTAGGATAGATGGAACAAAGGTCATTTTATTGGCGTCGTAAAGATGGACGCCGACTGGCCGTGATGATCAGTCGCTGACACAGAGCACCTTCACTAGAGTCCGCTTTAAAGAATTTGACGTCAGGAATCGTAATTAATATTGACATTGAATTGAATAATAATCGTAAATTATCATACTGAAAAATTTTGTTATTATAAGTATATCGCACTAAATTGACATAAAATATTTTTATTTTGAACTGACATTGAGAATTGTAATTAATATTGACATAAATTTGAATTAAATTATAATGATAAAATATTTGTTATTAAATGAATGATAGGTAATTTTAATATGACTGTTATGTTTTAATATATTAGAATTTTTTGCATGCTATTAATATGGCTAAATAGGTTTAAGATTATTAGCTTTTAACAAATGCTTTATATGCAAACACCTTTTGCCAACCCTATTTAATGCAAATAAAGATTATTCTATTCTATTCTATTTTAAGTTCTCTCCGTACTATTCATCGGTCGTTTCTGAATCCAGCGCTTTCAAAAATATGGAGATACATAATCTCTTTTAGGTATATAGCTTTGTCCCACATGCTGGATCCAGCAAGAAAGTACGTAAAGGGCTTAACTCAATTTTTCTTTGAATTCAAAATGGTCAAAGCTGCGGGATGTACGGGCAGGAGAGCCGCGTTTTGATTGGACACATTACGTTACGGCTGCATGACAAATTAGGTGCAAACTTAGTATCGCGCTGTTCGAATATAGTATATTCGGAGGAATGTCAACTGTTAATTGAGTATTACTACATAAGGCACAAGAGGGTGCCCTTGCTTGCGGTCTCTAGTGGGGTTGCTCTGTGGTCACACTGTGAACTGCTAGAAATATGCTGACAGCTGAGTGGACAATGTATGAGTTTTGCCTTAATAGTTTTGATGAAATCCTAGACTATTTCAATTTCTAAAGTAGCTGAATAACACCAGGAGAAATAAAAAAAAATGAAGTTAAAAAAATGTATATAACGCCTACCGTTTTGCATTGGACCCATTGCGGTATTGGCTCAGTACAGCATAGGCTCAGTGTGGAATGGGCCCGGTCCAGAATAAGCCCAGTGCGGACGCTCCGGGGTCATCGCCATTGCTCCGGGTCCATCACTCACCAAACAAAACTTAAAACTAACTCCACAACTACCGCCGTCAGAGGTCGCCCATAAGTTCTCTATCTACCCGCCCAGCTGCCTCGCTAGCTTGAGACGATGAATTTTCGCCTTGCCCCCATCCACCATACCGTCCTAAAAGGAAATTCGTTCAAAAATACATTGAGTACGATATATTTACCTGATCAAATAATTATTCCCATTGCGAGCGCACAGGCATTCCCAATGGATGGAATAGAAATATTAGGCCATAACAAATTGGCACCGCCCAGTTAACGACCAAAAGCAGTCAAAACCAACGGCTTAACGTGCCTCGCAAATCACGGTGACGCAGTTTTTGTTTTAAAGATAGGTCCGGACAATTACTCCGCTCCACATGATGTTAAGTGACGTTGAATTCCAGACTTGAAGATAGCTGGTACAGCAGTTCTACCTGCCACACCAGCCATCCTCGCCCTGCCGGCCTGCATGTTGCTTCTTCACGCCTCTTTTAAAGGATCCGAGGTTGTAAGAGGGAGGGAACACGTGAGCGGGCAGAGCATTCCATTTACGGATAGTGCGACAAAGAAATGAGTCACCAAATTTCTTTGTACGCGTTGGAATTGTGGCCCAAGTTAGACGATGACAATATAGGCCAGCGCGCGTGGTTTTCTGAAGGAAAGGGGAAGGTGGGATAAGTGAGAATAACTCCTCAGAACACTCGCCGTGGTACAAACGATAGTGACGCCACGTCACGGCGTAATTGAAGAGGCTCGAGGTGTTTAGTCACCTCCTCATCGCCTATGATGCGAATCGCGCGCCGCTGCAACCTAACCTATGTAGTGTTATTTTACTGTGGTCTTCTGCAAGTAACCTCCATCAAGGTTACTTACAGACGGGCGCTCCAATTCGGGAATATCTGCTGTGCTCTACCTGTATTTTCGATGTTCTATTACTTACAAGTATTTAAATTTCATTTTGTATAATTCTCATTGCTTAGATTAATTACCGCTTCAATCCTTTGTTGAGCCGTCCGACCGTTCGCTTGACGCGACACGACACGCGCGCAAATGAACTGGAAGTGATTAACATCACCGTGATGCTTAACCGGCTGATGAGCCCTTTACATATACAAATTACATGATGTGTATTGTTAACCTATACTATGTTGCTTGTATGTAAATCTAATATATAAAATTCTCGTGTCGCGGTGTTTGTGGTTAAACTCCTCCGAAACGGCTTGACCGATTTTTATGAAATTTTGTGTGCATATTGGGTAGGTCTGAGAATCGGACAACATCTATTTTTCATCCCCCTAAATGTTAAGGGTAATCCACCCCTAAATTTTTTTTTTCAATTTTAGACATTTTTATTTTTTTATGATACATCATACAAAAATACATACAACCCTAAATTTTCACTCTTCTACCACCAGCCCCTATTTTTATGGCGGTACGAAGTTCGCTGGGTCAGCTAGTAATAAATATATAAATATTTTCAACACTCACAGCAATTAGCCTAGCCCCAAGTAATTACTGTAAGGCTTGTGTTATGGGATACTAGGGTAACGGATAGTATACATATACTGTACATATATAAGTATATTTATACAGAAATCAATATTTTACATGACTGGAGTACAAACGCTCGTATTCATCACACAAACATTTGCCCCCATCGGGATTCGAACCCGGGACCTCTCGAGTCGGCGCCACCTTGAAACCCGGCGTACAAACCACTCGGACACGGAGGTCGCCCAATGTTGTAGTATGTTAGTTATGTCTTCAAAATTCATACCAACGCAAGCACAAGACAGTTTCAAGATTTTCGAACTCAAAGAATTCTAAAATGCTCTACGACGACCATATTGACCTTCTGCTGGGACCAAAGTTTTAACGCGCCTTCTGAAGCACGGAGGAGCTCGAAATAAAAAGATTTTGCCCACCCATCCAATGTTCGAGCATTGCGAAAGGAGATTGCTGAAATTTCAGTCAAAGACTGATCGAAGTTGTTTATATAACATAAAAACAAATCTATTTTGTAAAGATCGATAAAATAAATCATTTTTTTATTACACTGTGGTATTAATATCCACCACTATATTATCATTTTCACTAGATGCAAATGTGCTCAGACAATTATTATAGATGGTAGGCGACATCATAAAGTCTATTGCCATACATTTTTCGCCAAACACCTCCATAAACACATTATAATCTGTATGTATGTTAGACTTTAAGGTATCTATCTATGGGCCTACGTTCCCTGACTATAGATTAATAAATAAATAAAATTATAAGGTGTGATACACTAAAAATCTAAATTATAGTTATCTTAAAAACATTACAAAAATAATGAAGCTACTGAATATATGACTATAGAACCTAAATCTCTTAGCTTTCTTAAAGAGTTTAAAAATTCTCTCTAATCTGTGGCTCATTCACAATCATCACCCAGTTTCTGTCACAGAGTACCTTATTATAACCGGAAATGACACCTGATTTTAAAAGTTACTCTTATGCGTTAACTTTAAAAACAGGCAACTATCTGTTAATCTACATGCTCTATATACCTGAATCTAATCCATAATTTCGGTACTTGGCTTGATTTCCCTACTTAACTATATAACTTATTTGTTTTTTATTATTTTAATATATTCAGTGTATAATAATATGGTTTATAGAAGTTCTCAGGGGTGTCCGTCAATAATATTCGTTTCTATAGTAATTTATATATTATTTCGAATCTAGGAATGCATTTTTCATGATTATTGGTCTTTATGCTGAGCAATCTCCTTTGCTTAACTTAGAATTTATGTTTTAAACTTTTTAGTTAAAAAAATATATGTTATGACGGCTTATATTTATATTAGCAATTGTTTTCTGTGTACAGTACAGCTTGGTTTGCTCTTGCGACCTGTATTATTTCAATCCAGGGATTGGCGGGCAGTATGCGGGCAGTGTACACACATCATTAGAGCTCGGGAAACAGACAGGGGCATTTAAAGAATATTAACTAAGCTTGTTTGGTCCGTGGTAGCTAATACAGTTACCGCGGGGTAACAGAACTGGCCCTGAGCAAACACGGGAAGTTCAGTGGGTACGTTTGAGAAGCGGGGGAAAAGTTCTCGTATTAAATTGAGGGTGAGGATTTTTTAACTTCATTACCTACCTATATTTTGTGGAGTAATTAAGGAAAGTGCGTAAGAGCGAAATACAAACATGGAATTTGTACACAAAAACTCCATATTTTGTTTTTCATAGTTCATCCTCGAGCAGATTTATCTGTTGTACTCAGAAATGCCAATCTTTAATGCTTTCACCTGTTGCCTCTTTCTGTTGTTATAGCAAAGGAAATACCAGCATCAAGTTTAATTGAACTTAAAAGACAAGATTTAAAAGAATCGTCATCACCAGCCATCTGCTAGAATACAAGACTTCCACAATCATCATCATTAGCCTATTAATGTCCCCTCTGCTGGGGGTCACCAATTTGTGGTCACCAATCCAATAACTGACCACTGCAAAAGTTGCTTAACTCCAACGATCGCAGCCGAACGCGCACAACACAACGAACAACGATGAACTTGCGCCATTGGAGCTCCTCACAATATACGATTTTATCGTACGATCATTTACATTTTTATTGTTATTGTTGTGTATGCTTATAATTGGTCTGCATATTAGATAATTGTACAGTATCTTATTCAATGATAATGTATGAATATGTGCGACTATTAACATGGCTAAATAAACAGACATTATAACAAACATCAAGACAAATTACCAGAATCAATAAAACCTTAAAAAACTTTTTAAATAGAAAATAGAGAAAACGGCTCAAACCCATGCTGCTGATGCAGCCGGGACTAACGGCTTAACGTACCTTCTAAAGTAAGATTAAGCCCGAGATAATGAATTTTTGCCCACTCATCCTATAACTGATCATAACATAGTCATTGCAAATGATGCTTAATTTCCAAAATCAAAGACCGAACGAGCTAACCAATTTGCTAGCAAGCGCTCCGCTATGAGAATAATTAAAACTTCTTGAAGTTCATGGTTTGATACTATTGCCACGCAGTTGGGCACGCAAAAGATTTATACTTAGTGTGATGCTTCGTGAAATTTCCTCATTCATATATTCCGAGGCTGGGGCATGCCGAAATTTATGTTATACATTAAATACAGAGTTCTAACTTCATAAGTTCCGGGTTTAAATCTTAAACTAAAACTCCATTCAAAGCCGGCATTCAAAGCATCGCAGCGCAGGCGGGAATGAAAAACGATGCTATCTCGTGTATGGGTGTTGTCGAGCGCATCATTAGTGCGCCGAGTAAACAGTAATTAAAACTAAACTCTGTTCTCAGCCCTTACTATGAGTGAGCAATAATTTTACGCATTCGAGAATGTAGCTGCTTCCCCGCTAAAATAAGATCATGAATTCCCGCTGAAATAGGAAAGATCCATCCATCCATCTTCCATCTTTTTTTTACACAACCGCCAAAAATAAAGAGCTTTATATATTCAGGGTTCATGTATGTATGTATGAACAATTCTTTATTCCAGCATAACTTCTTAGCACCTGAACCGGTTAAGATGTGTGTAGTATAGTTAGCTACCTTCGTCCATCCCAGAACACAAGATACCTAAACTGTTAAAATTGTAATAGCAGCAATGTCAAAATAACAATAATTTATGTCAATAAAAATGTCTTAAAATGACAGGTCGTCTTCCTTTACAAATCCTCTAAATATTACTCGGTTTGCACTGTCTAGGTTAAATAAAGATAGTCAAACAAATAATCCGCTCAAAATGTACTATGATTGCTAAGATGGAAACAGATTTAATCGAAACGTCTAGAAATCGATAAGGGGTTGGCAACACGACCGAACAGCTGGAAGTCATCTTTTTTGGTTCCTCCCAGGCGGAGGAGCGGGTGTTAAATCCTCATGAATACCCTACAGCCGGCTGTTGGATTATTGCAGACTCTTACTGACTAAAACACACCCGTGGGGTACATCAATAGTACATCAGTGTCATGATCTTGTAGAAAAGTTATCAGTAAGGGTTTTTTTACTTATTATAACACTCTGGATATTATGCTGTAATAATGTATTGTTTTAAACTTTCATGGTCAGTAACATTATCGGAGACTCATAAAAAACAAGGTACATGGTAACAATCCCGTTAATAGCTATAATGCTGTAATAATTTCAAAAATTGCATTGTGACTGCTTATTTTAAAATTTTAAATATTTAATTAAAATTTTAAATATTTAATTAAAATTTTAAATATTTAATTAAAATTTCCTAAATATTGTTTGTTGTCTTAATTAGATTATTCATAATTTTTATATTATCATTGTTTATAATTGCATCCATATCTTGAATTTGGTTCTTATTTGAATTCACTAACTTACTAGCAGATAAATTACAATACAATACACAATTCTTTATTGAAAACAACACAGTACAGTACATAAACGGGGTAAATACAATATGTCTAAACATAGTGATTCAATGGGCGGTCTTTTCTCTAAAAGCGTTTACTGCCAGACAACCTTTAGATGGAAAGGATTGAAAGAAACTGGAGTTATAAAAGAAACAAGTGTTGGCTATTTTTACTGGGCATGACCAGGAAACTGCCAGATGACCACCATAGTTACTGCATTTCAGAATTTCTGAATCACAGTCTCTAAAACTATGATCACCTGAGCACTTGGTACATACCTGTTCACTACTACAAAGCTTGGCTGAATGGTTGAAGTTCAGACATCGATGACACTGCATAACTGGAGAAACGTATTCATGGACCTTGTATCTCCAATTATCCAGATAAATTAATTGTGGTGGTGCCTGAAAAAGTTACAGATATTGTTGTTAGGGGAATCAAATCTGAACCAGATTTTTTCATAAAGCTTCCGATCGAAATGATCTCAGCATCAGCGTTGAGTTTAGAATACAATTCTTGATTACCAGCTTCTGCCGGGATATAACGCAGTACCCCGACCCTCTCCACAGGAATGTATACACGCACATACAATTTTGATCCAAAAAATCCAATTCCATAAAAAGTTAAAAAAAAAGTGAAGTTGGCAGCTGCCATCTGTTTAAACACAATCATTATTTTGGATCCATTGACTCTACGTCGTTCAAAGATACCTAGTCCTCCACGTAAACTAAATACTCCGTGAACCTGTTGTCTAGAACATCGGGATAATCCGTTTGTACCTTGGTTTTGTAAAAGTTTTATATTTGAAGCCATCATCATTACTTTCATGTGTACTTTTTTGGGTTCGGCTAACCTGAGTATATACCTCTATCGTTTTGAGTTTTAAATAGTTGCAATTAATTAAATAAAATAATAAGTTTAAAACAGCTGCTTTCACTTTGCGGCCCGAAGCAGGTCTCCATCTGCCATAATCTTATTGTGTGTGGATAGTAGTTAAATTGTATGCAATTCTGTGCGCTCTGAATTAATAATATGAATTCATATTATGAATCCAGAATCTGATTCAGACTGGGTAAGGCTAGCCTTAGAGGTCCTGTAATCTTGGAGTCTAAATCATATTTGAAACGTCGTCATCATCATTCAGAATTGTGTAAACATAATAATCAAAACCTTGAATAACCCGATGAAATTCAAGATGTTTTATATTTGTGGTGTGCGCTGAAAAGAATATAAGGATTTGTGTGTATGCAAGTTAAATTATGATAATATAATAATTAGAGATGCACCGAATTTGTTTCACGTTCAGTATTAGAGAAGTTCGTCTTCGGCCGAATATTGGTTAGATCTCCTGAATGTCAGCCGAAATTCGATTACTCAAATAAATTTGAAAAAGAAATAAAAAATAAAGCAAAATATAGTTGAAAGTGAAATCCATATCATCATAATCCAAACAAATTGTGATTAGTAAACAAATAGGCAAACGTGTATGATCGTTAGTGTTTTGTCTCCTAGACTGAAAAACATCAAGTACCTACTTATCAAAATATGCTTTAAAAAATAATTGCAGTAAAGAGCAAGGTAACCTAACATTTTTTGGTCTTTGTAACTTCTTTTAGATAATGAGACTCACTTTTAGTGGTTCTGTTTTACTTAACAAAACAATATTTTAAAAAAATCCATTGCGAAATTTCGGTTGAACTTCGGCCGACATTCGGCTTCAGCGCATAACCAAACCCAACATTCGTTCGAACTAGACATTCGGTAGAACCCACCCACTTACAATAAAATCCTTATAGTAATATAAGTTTCATGGTCACTAACATTAAGTAACTCTACTCCAGAGTGACTCCGAGATCATGGCGCTTGCAACAGTGCCGAAATATCGGAAACTCGCTAAAAACAAGGTACTACATGGTAACAATCCCGTAAATAACTTATATTACTATAATGTTAGTGACCATGAAAGTTTAAATCAATAAAATCCTTCCACTGTAACAATCGGGCCGAATTGATTTTTCGAGTTGACTTCCCGTAGTACAGCGCTGGTGGTGCCCCCTATTCCACGCGCTCCTCTTAATCACCCCGAGTGTTTTTCCTCCCCCTTTTTGTCGACAGGTGCTCAGGATACAACAGTTTTAATGAAATTTGTCGGGCATTTCACATGTTTTGCGAGACCAAAGTTGCGCCCGTCGTTTGGTGGAAAAGGGAACCTACCGTCCAAGCGCGGCTCAAACTCAATGTTGATCTTCGATCACTGTTTGTTAGGTGTTTATGTTTCAATGAGGGATATAACTTTCTGCAATAGCGTAGGTATTAGGTAGGTATGATACGGCATGATATAATATTGCCTAAATGTGCTGAAACAAAATATTAATTAAAAAGTGATGGTGATAACTCCTTATTATACTGAAACTGCATTAAATGTTTTAGATGAATTTTGGAAGTTAATTAACATCATTTATATTTCAATCTAAAGAAAATTTTACTAGATTAAATTCAAGCGGAGCAGACAGTAGACGGGACTTGAAGTCGCACTCTTCGCTATCCAGGAGAATGCACTGGCCATTATGCTACCGCGTCGTTTTTTCTCTAGCATTTCTTAGGCTACAAGGCAGGGCCATCTCTTTGCATTGTAAGTATCCCACCATGTCAAATGAATACCTTTACTAGTATTAAACATTTGAAAGAAGATATAGTAATTATAGTTTTATTTTGGTTTTGGTCCGCGTGGAAATTTGTTTTTCGTGGAAGGCCTATTTTCTTATTGTACCTGTTTAGATTAGGAAGAATATGTGAATTAAAATCATTGAGTAAATTAGACGTTTAAATTTCCAGCCCTTCGGAAATAATCAAATTCGCAAACACAATGGGTATTATTTATTGAATAGCGATTGATAGCATTAATTTCCATTTCAAATCAACAATCCCCTTGATTTCAAATTTAATCGTATGATTGAGCTACAACGATTCCAGAAATGCAATTACCGAAATACCCAATAATGGCAATGCGATATCAGTTCATATATACCGGATACCGAATATACCGGAGTCAAATAGTTAATAAGATTTCTAATTCAATATGTATCTCTGCGTGTCATGCCGATATTAATATTAAACCAGACTAGGATCAAAGCAGAGGCTATAGAAACGTAGAAAGTAATAGAGTTTTTGTATACGAGGCGCAACAAATTACTTCACCTCACCTGATATTATGCGTAAGTAGAGTCCAGCCAGAGGAAGATGATGCAGCAGAAAGTGTTAGTCAAAGGATTAGCTGTAAATGAAACAAAAAGAGAAATAATTATGAAAAAGTTCGATAGCGCAGTGGCTAGCAAATTCGGATTGCTATTTTTGAAGTTAAATAACTTTTGCAATGGCCAGACATAAGATGAATAGCCAAATATTATTGTCTGGGGCTCCTCCTCACTCAGGAAGTCGTGGCTGCATTTGCAGTTGTTTGAACCCATCTATATGGGCCATTTATTCAATAGGAAAGGCCTGTGCCTCAGTTGTGGAGTCGTGACTAGGCTAATAACTATACAAAAATAAATAGTGATTTTCCAAACATATAAAGAACAATGGGAATTTTAATTGATAACTAGAAATAGACCTAGCAAACATATATTCGACTATGACTCTGCCTCTCTTTGAAATTTCGTAGGACTTCGAATTTGTTATCGCCAGTCGTGGTATTTAATCTCAACTGAATATAATAGCTATAATAATATATCAAAGATTTTATCGCTTAAAACGCAATAACATTAATATGGCTCCGAGCAGATGTCACAACTCATCCTCATCCGGTCTCAGCACTTTAATTCCTGGAAGAGGTCCAGGATTCTGTCGGGATTGCCGGCGTTCGGCCGACGATATGCCAACCCTTTACTGAGGCGACTAATTCCCGATCACGAGTATGTGAAATTTGATGGTTATGTTATTGAGGTTCTCGTTCTTAGTAATTTGATTCTATGCTTATTTAATAATCGGGTGATTACTAGTTTTAATGTGACTGAAGTCGAATTAGCCGAAAGTGTTAATTATTTAAAATAAACTGAAAAGTGATCCTAATTCTAGTAAATAGAAAGAAAGAAGGAAAGAAAAACATTTATTGACGACATACATTAACATAACAAAATACACAACAAACATAAAACAAAAGGTACATCGTCAACTAAGCCCCACCTCAGCATAATGTTGCAACGGCAAAAATGGATTGCCGATATTGATATTCTGGAGGGACCTAACTTGGACATCGACGGACGAAAATACAAGACAATTACTTAATACACAAAACAAAAAACAATCTGGACCTCTGAATAGCGATTCTAGTACGTTTGTTGATCTAGAAAAGATGGCAAACGAACGAATAGTATAGTGTGATCTGGTTTGGGTTACAGTTTCCTGTATATGGTTGCCAGAAATGTGCTTCTACTTCCTCTTTAATAAACTTTAAGTGCCAAATATTTCTAAAGGTTTATAGGTATACTTAACAAAATCCTTTATCTGTGCTTAGGCAGTTGTGAATTTTTTACTGCTGCACTGCGAAATAAGCCGGGCGCAGCTTTATTACTGAGCGAAGCAGTTAATCCTGTTCCGAGGGTGGCGGGATCTATCCGAGAAGTTGTTTTGTCGGGAAGCGAAAACGCTATACGAAAATGCTGTCTTTCATCTTGTAAGTTTTATACAAAACTATATTAAAACAGTGTTCAATTCGATCTAGGACTTTAATTTTCAAATAGAAGAAATACCTGTATAACCGACTAACTGTCTGTTACAAAAGTGCGTGCATTATTATGAATCAGGTAGAGAATAATTTTATCTGGTTTGATATTGAAGGATGTAATTGGTTTGACTACTTCGGAACATTATTTTGACAAAACCTTTTATAGTGTCGATGAATTTTTAAATGATAGATCCTTACATTAATTGGACTGATTAATATTTTTTTATAATATTGAATGACTATTAATTTATTAATTCATTTTTTTTTGTTTTATTATTTCTATTTGACATTTGTATTTGACCATTTTGACATGTTGAATTTTTTCTAAGTAAAAATATTGTATTTTAACTCCGTAATGTACTTTTATATAATTTGAAATCTTGAATTAATTGAATGATTACTTAGTACTTTATGTATTTTCTGTTCTGTTTATTATTGACGTGTAATTTATTACGAAATAAATGATAATGATTATGATTATTTTACTTTTAGTAACACAATTCCGATCCATCAATATGTAATCGGCCTATATTAATATTATTGTTATACCAAAAAGGGATAGCAACAAACTGCAATGAAAGTAAAGATTTAAGTAAAATTTGGACTAATCCTGAAATTCCTCGTTTTTAAAGTCCTTTAGTTTGTCTGAAATGTACATCTCTCGAGTTCGCCAGCAACTTGAATTTCATGAGAGCGTAACGGAATATGATTTAATTTTATATATACTCAATCTATTCCACCCATTGGGAAGGATTGTGCCCCAGCAGTGGGGCCATTAATAGGCAGATGATGACGATGATGATGACACACACATCTTTTGCTTATTTACAGTTACCTCTTTAATAAAAGCTGTTTTTTGCGATCTACGATCAATTTGATTGTTATAAGTTTGGTCTTGATTTTCATTCACATTTACATGAATTTATTGTAGGATTTCCTTAAACTCTCATTCGACATTGTATTTACGGGTCCGTATCAACGGAACATAATTTTGTTAAACTTTACGCTGACACAGTCATTGATTCGAACACTTATTATACGTTATTTTTAAAAGTCATCATTTTACTGCAACTCGCATGCTATTTTTTGGAGTTTATTCCTTAAGAATCGATTTGCATAGATAAGGGGCCCGGTATGAGAAAAAATGTGAGGAGTAAACCTATCGATGAATGACCCCGTCACGTTTTTGGTGCGCATCCTGTTCGAGTCAAAATGACTCTTAAATCCGAGAGCTTAGGTGCAAAAGAATTAAATTGAAACTATAGTGTATTTTGTTAGAACATAGATTTCTTTATTAGTTAGGTGACGTTTCAGCTCCAAACATATTTACAAGCGTGATGCAACGAACTACAGCGCCATCTATTTTGATACATATGAACTAAAATTTTAAATGCACAAATAGCGTATACATAAGCGCCCTATATAATTAATGTAAAATATTTCGTCGATTAGTTATAATAAATGTACATGAAATGAATAAATATATATGTATATTATTTTCATTAATTTGTTAATTTACCCTTTCATACAGTATCAATTTTTTTCAAGTTAAATAAACTCTTTAACAACAATTAAAAACATGTTTTAGATTAACGAATTGAGATATTCTTCGCCATTTTAAATTGATTGAAAAGAGAACATAAAAATCTTAGAAACTTTCGAAGTTTGTGTTTATTGTTTAACCATCGTGAAGAATTTCCGAGTGCACTCATTTAGAAGTGTATTTCATGTCCCTCTCGACTCGGTGGCCACAGCATCTCAGCTGTTATAACGTCTCCTGTCTAGCAAACCCCTTGAGGGGGGCTGTTTAACAACCCCTCCATTTTCTCAATTAATTCTAAATGGTTTCCATTACACCTTTATTGCTCGAGCGCATCTGGTTCGGGATAATCTCTTCTGTTGGAAAATGTCGCAGTCAAAAGCTATTCTGATTATTACATAAAGATCTTTTTTTTTCTTAATTTACATTTCTTAATATGTTCATGAGAAATTCGACTTTCAGTTCTGCTGTCAGAGTTATTGTTTGTGTTTCAACCCAACCGCATAGATGTGTGAATCCATTTTATTATATAGATATATATAAGCTTTATTCTCTCCGTCTCCATATAATTTTTAAATTATCAAAATCTTCCACTCCTACGTGAGCAGAATGTGATTAAAAAGGGTTACCAAAATGTTTCCTTTGTATATTATTAGGCACATATTCAAATGATCCTCAAAAAATACAAAATGTGCCTTAATATAATAATTATTAAACATCGTAGAGGAGATTGCTCAAATTGGCCCAAATGCACAAAAAATATTGACATATACGTTAATTCTTGGCGTAATTTATACTTTGTTTTACATTCATTAGATTTTAACAGACACCTTTGTATAATATATTCAGTTTAAAAAGGACTTTTAATTTTACCCGTTTGGAAAACATACGAATCATTTTTAATGGCTATAGGTGTAGTAACATTCAGCCAAAGACTGATCGAAGTTGTTTATGTAACATAAAACCAAATCTATTTTTAGTCCAGGAATTTTAGCACCAAAAATCGGTCCACTCTGCATAAAATCCTTCTACGTGATTTTTTGATTGGATTATATCAGAGCTCTCCAACTTTAATTCAAACATTTTTTTCGTATCTCCAAAAATTATTGAGTTACTTTACAAAAACAAAAAATTTGGTTTTTGTACTTCAATATATCGGAAAATATCAACAACAGGGGGAAAAGTTTGGTATAAAAAAGATGGTAAATTTTGTTCTCTACAAAAAAGATCTCTTTTTTTTTTTTTTTTTTTTATAGATAGGTCCGACAAATGACTCCACCCCACCTGATGTTAAGTGAAGGTGAAGTCCAGACGTGACGATAGCTGATACAGCAGTTTTACCTGCCACACCAGCCATCTTCACCCTGCCGGACTGCATGTTGCTTCTTCACGCCTCTTTTAAAGGATCCCAGGTTGTAAGAGGGAGGGAACACGTGAGCGGGCAGAGCATTCCATTTACGGATAGTGCGACAAAGAAATGAGTCACCAAATTTCTTTGTACGCGTTGGAATTGTGGCCACAGTTAGACGATGACAACGTAGGCCAGCGCGCGTGGTCCTCTGAAGGAAAGGAGAAGGTGGGATAAGAGAGAATAACTCCTCAGAACACTCGCCGTGGTACAGACGATAGAACGCGCTTAGTGACGCCACGTCACGGCGTAATTGAAGAGGCTCAAGGTGTTTAGTCACCTCCTCATCGCCTATGATGCGGATCGCGCGTCGCTGTAACCTATCCAAAGCATCGAGCAAGTACTTGGCGGAGCCATCCCAGAGGTGCGAGCAATATTCCACGCAGGACCGCACTTGCGTTTTGTACAACAAGCACAGTTGATCGGGCGTGAAAAAACGCCGCACCTTGTTCAGGACTCCGAGTTTGCGTGAAGCTGTTTTGATCACGGTTTCGATGTAGTTCTTTAGATTCAGGTCTGAGCGAACTTCCATACCGAGCATGGAAATGTTGCTCTGCAGCGGTAGTGTTGTGCCCTGAAGAGATGGAAGGGGAAGGAATGACGATGTTTTTGCCGTGAAGGCGCAAGCCTGAGTTTTTTTGGCATTGAACTCAACCAAGTTCCTGGTACCCCATTCGGAAATGTGGTCCAAAGCCTGATTGAGTTCAATGACAAGATTCTCGCGTTTCTCCTTGGTTACCGCCAGCCCAGCCGCTGCTTGTCCGAGATACCCCGCATGCACTGTACTATCGTCTGCATAGCAATGAATATTCCCAAGAGGAATTAAGTCATTGATATGCAGCAGAAAGAGAGTGGGGGATAGGACGGAGCCCTGGGGAACGCCGGCATTCACTGACATGAACCGCGAACTGCTACCATCCGTAAGGACACGAATTCTACGCTCATGCAGGAAGTCAGCTACCCAAGAACAGAACTGGGCTGGCAGACCGTATGCCGGAAGCTTGGAGAGAAGGCTTTTGTGCCAGACCCTGTCAAAAGCCTTGGCAATGTCAAGGCTGATAGCCAACGACTCGCCACGCTTGTCGATAGCCTCATCCCAGATATGAGTTAAGTACGCTAGAAGATCACCCGTCGATCGTTTCGGTCTAAAACCATATTGACGATCATTAATCAAGGAGTGATCCTCTAGGTAGCGGGTCAGATGGTTATTAAGGACCTTTTCTAAAACTTTACATAAAACTGAGGTGACTGCTATTGGCCGGTAGTTTGCCGGGTCTGAGCGATCCCCTTTTTTGGGCACCGGTTGCACATTGGCATCTCTCCAAGTCTCCGGCACACGCCCCAAAGAATACGAGCATTGGTACAAGCGCGTGAGCACGGGAGACAACTCCGCTGCACATTTTTTGAGTACTACTGCTGGGATGCCATCAGGTCCACTAGCTTTCCGGACGTCGAGTGATTGCAATTCGGCACGAACCTCGCGCTGCCTGATTTTAATATCAGGCATCGTTGTGCCACAGTGAGGTAATGATGGTGGCAGTGCATTGCAATCATCGATTCGGGAGTTAGCCGCAAAGAGTTTTGCCAGTAAATCGGCTTTCTCCTGCGGCTTATGGGCTAGTGTTCCGTCTGGGCATCTCAGAGGTGGCAGCGAGGGCTCGCAGAAGTTTTTTTGCACGGCCTTGGCCAGACGCCAGTAGCTACGGGAACCCGTAGGATGCGTCATAAGTTCCTGGCCAACACGTGCAACGCGCTGGGCATCCGCTCTAATGTAAGCCTTCTTACAGGCCTTGGAAGCAAAATTGTAGGCTGCTTTGAGTGAATCGACCTCGGGATCCTTGAGAGCGCGACCTCTGATCCAAGCACGATATGCCGCTTGCTTACGCGAAGCAGCTTTAGCACAGTCGTGATTGAACCAGAGGTAACGCGTGCCCTTACTGATGAGATCAGAATGAGGAATATAGTATTCCATACCCATTATAATCTCCTCAGTAATGGCAACGGCACTGGCCGATAGGTCCCTGTCACTGAAGCAGCGCTGCTTCCAAGGGACGGACGCAAAGTAGTCACGTATACCGTCCCAATCTGCCGACCCATAATGCCAGATACGGCGCTTGACCACTGCTGGACGCGGAGGCTTGGCCTGTGGTGCTTTGGCAGATATCAGGCAGTGGTCTGACGAGCCCAGGGGGGCTCTTACCACAACCTGATAGCCCTGTGGATGGGTCGTGAGCAGAAGGTCCAGTAAAGAAGGCGCTTGACTTGGAATATCTGGGATCCTGGTGGGCTGATCAACCAGTTGCTTCAAGTCATGCGTGAGAGCGAATGCGTGAGCAGAGATCCCTGCATGGTCAGTTTTGGAGGAACTTAACCACAAATTGTGGTGAGCATTAAAGTCCCCCAAAAACACCAATTCTGCATTGGGAAATTGTTCCTGCGCGTCATCTGCTGCCCGACTAAGGTGTTCAAAAAGTCGAGTTATCTCAACATCGCCGGTGTGGGATCTGTAGAGACACACGTAAACTCTGGCCAGGGGGCCAGAGTCGACGCGGAGACGGCGACAACAAACATCCGCCCGAACATACAGGCATACACCGGCTTTCGCTTTGAAGGACTCTTCAAGCACGTAGCCGGGATAATTAAGGTAGCCTGTGTCAGCAGGCGGAAGTATTTGTGTCTCCGTCAGGAACAACAATGCTGGCCGTGCTGTCTCAAGATGGTGGTGGACAGCGTTGAGGTTAGAGTGGAGTCCGCGTATGTTGCAGAACTCGACCTCAAACAGCGTTGAAGGCGTGGGGGTGTGCACCGCTGAACGTCCAAACTTTGTTTTAGGAGCTGCCATTATGGAAGTGAAAAAGAGACGTGAAACGAGTGGACGTTGTCGCGACAAGACCGGGCAAATTAGGGAGGCATGTTTCCCCGAATGATTGCCTGCAGAGGATATACGCCGACCCGCCGGACGGAAGGGCCCCCGCACCCCCCCGGAAGTGGCCGCCGGGACAGCCGTTTCTACGGGTCTCCCTGGCCGGCGGGTCGATGCAGTCCTCCCGGCATCGGTTCCACGGATGCCTAGCCCTGGACCGAATCCGTCGCGACAACCTCCACTCGAGCCCTGGTTGTACGCTGGCTGACCCCGAAACGCGCGACAAGCACTTCACGGGTTTTTCACCATGCGCACGGTGGTAACAAACCAGGCGGGTGTTAGGCACCCTACCACCAGCAGAGCGGATAGAAGCTCCGATATCCCTTAGTCGCCTCTTACGACACCCACGGGAAGAGAAGGGGCGGTGAGTTGTATTCTTTCTCCGTCACCGCACGGATAAAAAGTAACTCTTCAGTAATATCCACAACTATGTTATCATTTTCACTGCATGCAAATGTGCTAAGACAATTATTATAGATGGTAGGCGACATCATAAAGTCTATTGCCATACATTTTTCGCCAAACACCTCCATAAACACATTATCAGGTGTGATACACTAAAAATATAAAATATGGTTATAATATAAAAATAACAAAAATAATGAAGCTACTGAAGATATGGCTGTATAACTTAAATCTCTTATGGTTAGCGAGAGTTTAAAAATCCTCTCTAATCTGTGGCTCATTCACAATCATCACACAGTTTCCGGAAATGCATAGATGATGATGAGAGTTACTCTTGTGCATTAACTTTAAAAACAGGCAACTATCTGTTAATCTACTAGCTCTATATACCTGAATCTAATACAGAATTTAGGTACTTGGCTTGATTTCCCTAGTTTACTATATAACTTATTTGTATTTTATTATTTAAATACCAAACATAACCTCAAAATCATTCGGTGTATATGGTATATAGAAGTTCTCAGGGGTATCCGTCAATAATATTAGTTTCTATAGTAATTTATATATAATTTCGAATCTAGGAAACGATTTTTCATGATTATTGGTCTTAAGGCCAAACATGTATGGAAGCTGAGCAATCTCCTTTCCCTCCGCAAAACCAAAACAGAATAAAAAAAGGTGCATAATCAATATTTAGCGTGATACCAATACAAATGACAATATTAATCATGAACAAAATTTCTTAAACCACTAGGTACTTATCGTAACTCAAAACCCGAATGCCTCATTTCCCCCCTTTGGTGGGTTTGTTGGTAGTCTTCCCACCGGTGCAATATCAAGGAGATAATTTAAGTCAACTTCCAGAAAACTCAGTCCAAGTTTCTGTCTAATTCATAAAATATCAGCTGGCGTTGGAGCTTCGGCTCGCCCGGGCCCGCTTCACTCTTTTCAATAAAGGTCGACACTTACATCCTCTTTTACTTGGCAAAACAGAGAAGCATTTTTATTACCCGACTGCGCAATGCAAGAGATTATTGAAAAATATTATGTATTCTTGAATATTCAATGGGTCCCGTCTGTTAAAGTAGCTTTGTTCCTTATTAACAGAATTATAGACTACTGGACTTGTTTTTTTCTTTTCAGTTTTTATTTGAAGTATAATTAAGCAGTCGGGTGTTTTGATTTTTTATATTTACCTTTTTTTTGTAACGTTGTTTACAAGTTGATGTATGGATCATAGTTCGTCTGAGAAAAAACCTCCATCCACCTCAAGTTACACATTATCCACAATGAAACTTAAATTTTAAGTTAAGTAAGTTTCCATGACTTCACGGGCTTGGGAATGGGCTCAGGATGGGGTTGTGGCGGCCGCTTACCTTCAGGTGGGGTACTTGTTTGTGTGGAACCCTTTTAGCGTACAAAAATTTTGATTAACTTAAATGAAAACCCAAATCGATATAGTACACACAAAAAGTGTGTTTAAGGGTTTGACTCGCTTCGGGCATCAGAGGCATCAAAACGATCACATTTCAAAGGGAAGTACTTAGACCAAGACAGTTATACGCTTGAATCGGAGCGCCCGTAATATACAAAAGGGTGGGCTTTATATGGGCTTATTATGGAAGAAAAATTTAATGACCGCACATATTCTTTTATTATATATTATATTATATGCTTTTAGCATTAAGTCCGCCTTTTGTAACATTGTTTATATTTTGGTCAATAAAGTTTAAATAAATAAATAAATATTCCTTAAAAATTTTCATAGCGTTGCGACTTTTGTTGTGGGGCTCAGATTCTAATATCGATAGTATTTTCATTCTGAAAAAGATAGCTGTTCGCGCGATAATTATACAATTTGATGGCAAGAGATTGTTTTAGAGGAAATTTTAAAGAAATTAATATTTTAACACTTGCATATTGCGTCGCAATACATTTATTAAAATGTAATATACTCGTATGTACGAAAAAACTATGAATCATTTGCAAAAAATAAGTCAAACCCATAATTTTATCACAAGAAATAAGAACAATCTTGCTGTTTCATATTTTAGACTCTAAAAATAAAGAGGTTCATTGTTGGATTGTATAGTATTGCATTGGAAAAATTCCACGCGGACCAGGCAGCAGACGGGACTCGAACCCGCACCCTTCGCAATCCGGGCGAATGCACTGACCAATTATGCTACCGCGGCCCTCACGGACCGCGTCGAAATTCTTTCTAGCTATTCTTAAGCTGCAAGGCAGCGCCATCTCTTCGCATTATAGGTAAACCCACAATGTCAAATGAATACTTTTACAAGTATTAAACATTTGAAAGAAGAAATAGCAATTACAGTCATAATTTTTATTATTTTTAAAGCATGTAACTGCTTGATGTTTAAATCTAAAGAAAATATAACTAGAAAAAATTCCACGCGGACCAGGCAGCAGACGGGACTCGAACCCGCACCCTTCGCAATCCGGGCGAATGCACTGACCAATTATGCTACCGCGGCCCTCACGGACCGCGTCGAAATTCTTTCTAGCTATTCTTAAGCTGCAAGGCAGCGCCATCTCTTCGCATTATAGGTAAACCCACAATGTCAAATGAATACTTTTACAAGTATTAAACATTTGAAAGAAGAAATAGCAATTATAGTCATAATTTTTATTATTTTTAAAGCATGTAACTGCTTGATGTTTAAATCTAAAGAAAATATAACTAGAAAAAATTCCACGCGGACCAGGCAGCAGACGGGACTCGAACCCGCACCCTTCGCAATCCGGGCGAATGCACTGACCAATTATGCTACCGCGGCCCTCACGGACCGCGTCGAAATTCTTTCTAGCTATTCTTAAGCTGCCAGGCAGCGCCATCTCTTCGCATTATAGGTAAACCCACAATGTCAAATGAATACTTTTACAAGTATTAAACATTTGAAAGAAGAAATAGCAATTATAGTCATAATTTTTATTATTTTTAAAGCATGTAACTGCTTGATGTTTAAATCTAAAGAAAATATAACTAGAAAAAATTCCACGCGGACCAGGCAGCAGACGGGACTCGAACCCGCACCCTTCGCAATCCGGGCGAATGCACTGACCAATTATGCTACCGCGGCCCTCACGGACCGCGTCGAAATTCTTTCTAGCTATTCTTAAGCTGCAAGGCAGCGCCATCTCTTCGCATTATAGGTAAACCCACAATGTCAAATGAATACTTTTACAAGTATTAAACATTTGAAAGAAGAAATAGCAATTATAGTCATAATTTTTATTATTTTTTTAAAGCATGTAACTGCTTGATGTTTAAATCTAAAGAAAATATAACTAGAAAAAATTCCACGCGGACCAGGCAGCAGACGGGACTCGAACCCGCACCCTTCGCAATCCGGGCGAATGCACTGACCAATTATGCTACCGCGGCCCTCACGGACCGCGTCGAAATTCTTTCTAGCTATTCTTAAGCTGCAAGGCAGCGCCATCTCTTCGCATTATAGGTAAACCCACAATGTCAAATGAATACTTTTACAAGTATTAAACATTTGAAAGAAGAAATAGCAATTATAGTCATAATTTTTATTATTTTTAAAGCATGTAACTGCTTGATGTTTAAATCTAAAGAAAATATAACTAGAAAAAATTCCACGCGGACCAGGCAGCAGACGGGACTCGAACCCGCACCCTTCGCAATCCGGGCGAATGCACTGACCAATTATGCTACCGCGGCCCTCACGGACCGCGTCGAAATTCTTTCTAGCTATTCTTAAGCTGCAAGGCAGCGCCATCTCTTCGCATTATAGGTAAACCCACAATGTCAAATGAATACTTTTACAAGTATTAAACATTTGAAAGAAGAAATAGCAATTATAGTCATAATTTTTATTATTTTTAAAGCATGTAACTGCTTGATGTTTAAATCTAAAGAAAATATAACTAGAAAAAATTTTCCACGCGGACCAGGCAGCAGACGGGACTCGAACCCGCACCCTTCGCAATCCGGGCGAATGCACTGACCAATTATGCTACCGCGGCCCTCACGGACCGCGTCGAAATTCTTTCTAGCTATTCTTAAGCTGCAAGGCAGCGCCATCTCTTCGTTGTGGGTTTACCTATAATGCGAAGAGATGGCGCTGCCTTGCAGCTTAAGAACAGCTAGAAAGAATTTCGACGCGGTCCGTGAGGGCCGCGGTAGCATAATTGGTCAGTGCATTCGCCCGGATTGCGAAGGGTGCGGGTTCGAGTCCCGTCTGCTGCCTGGTCCGCGTGGAATTTTTTCTAGTTATATTTTCTTTAGATTTAAACATCAAGCAGTTACATGCTTTAAAAATAATAAAAATTATGACTATAATTGCTATTTCTTCTTTCAAATGTTTAATACTTGTAAAAGTATTCATTTGACATTGTGGGTTTACCTATAATGCGAAGAGATGGCGCTGCCTTGCAGCTTAAGAATAGCTAGAAAGAATTTCGACGCGGTCCGTGAGGGCCGCGGTAGCATAATTGGTCAGTGCATTCGCCCGGATTGCGAAGGGTGCGGGTTCGAGTCCCGTCTGCTGCCTGGTCCGCGTGGAATTTTTTCTAGTTATATTTTCTTTAGATTTAAACATCAAGCAGTTACATGCTTTAAAAAAATAATAAAAATTATGACTATAATTGCTATTTCTTCTTTCAAATGTTTAATACTTGTAAAAGTATTCATTTGACATTGTGGGTTTACCTATAATGCGAAGAGATGGCGCTGCCTTGCAGCTTAAGAATAGCTAGAAAGAATTTCGACGCGGTCCGTGAGGGCCGCGGTAGCATAATTGGTCAGTGCATTCGCCCGGATTGCGAAGGGTGCGGGTTCGAGTCCCGTCTGCTGCCTGGTCCGCGTGGAATTTTTTCTAGTTATATTTTCTTTAGATTTAAACATCAAGCAGTTACATGCTTTAAAAATAATAAAAATTATGACTATAATTGCTATTTCTTCTTTCAAATGTTTAATACTTGTAAAAGTATTCATTTGACATTGTGGGTTTACCTATAATGCGAAGAGATGGCGCTGCCTTGCAGCTTAAGAATAGCTAGAAAGAATTTCGACGCGGTCCGTGAGGGCCGCGGTAGCATAATTGGTCAGTGCATTCGCCCGGATTGCGAAGGGTGCGGGTTCGAGTCCCGTCTGCTGCCTGGTCCGCGTGGAATTTTTTCTAGTTATATTTTCTTTAGATTTAAACATCAAGCAGTTACATGCTTTAAAAATAATAAAAATTATGACTATAATTGCTATTTCTTCTTTCAAATGTTTAATACTTGTAAAAGTATTCATTTGACATTGTGGGTTTACCTATAATGCGAAGAGATGGCGCTGCCTTGCAGCTTAAGAATAGCTAGAAAGAATTTCGACGCGGTCCGTGAGGGCCGCGGTAGCATAATTGGTCAGTGCATTCGCCCGGATTGCGAAGGGTGCGGGTTCGAGTCCCGTCTGCTGCCTGGTCCGCGTGGAATTTTTTCTAGTTATATTTTCTTTAGATTTAAACATCAAGCAGTTACATGCTTTAAAAATAATAAAAATTATGACTATAATTGCTATTTCTTCTTTCAAATGTTTAATACTTGTAAAAGTATTCATTTGACATTGTGGGTTTACCTATAATGCGAAGAGATGGCGCTGCCTTGCAGCTTAAGAATAGCTAGAAAGAATTTCGACGCGGTTCGTGAGGGCCGCGGTAGCATAATTGGTCAGTGCATTCGCCCGGATTGCGAAGGGTGCGGGTTCGAGTCCCGTCTGCTGCCTGGTCCGCGTGGAATTTTTTCTAGTTATATTTTCTTTAGATTTAAACATCAAGCAGTTACATGCTTTAAAAAAATAATAAAAATTATGACTATAATTGCTATTTCTTCTTTCAAATGTTTAATACTTGTAAAAGTATTCATTTGACATTGTGGGTTTACCTATAATGCGAAGAGATGGCGCTGCCTTGCAGCTTAAGAATAGCTAGAAAGAATTTCGACGCGGTCCGTGAGGGCCGCGGTAGCATAATTGGTCAGTGCATTCGCCCGGATTGCGAAGGGTGCGGGTTCGAGTCCCGTCTGCTGCCTGGTCCGCGTGGAATTTTTTCTAGTTATATTTTCTTTAGATTTAAACATCAAGCAGTTACATGCTTTAAAAATAATAAAAATTATGACTATAATTGCTATTTCTTCTTTCAAATGTTTAATACTTGTAAAAGTATTCATTTGACATTGTGGGTTTACCTATAATGCGAAGAGATGGCGCTGCCTTGCAGCTTAAGAATAGCTAGAAAGAATTTCGACGCGGTCCGTGAGGGCCGCGGTAGCATAATTGGTCAGTGCATTCGCCCGGATTGCGAAGGGTGCGGGTTCGAGTCCCGTCTGCTGCCTGGTCCGCGTGGAATTTTTTCTAGTTATATTTTCTTTAGATTTAAACATCAAGCAGTTACATGCTTTAAAAATAATAAAAATTATGACTATAATTGCTATTTCTTCTTTCAAATGTTTAATACTTGTAAAAGTATTCATTTGACATTGTGGGTTTACCTATAATGCGAAGAGATGGCGCTGCCTTGCAGCTTAAGAATAGCTAGAAAGAATTTCGACGCGGTCCGTGAGGGCCGCGGTAGCATAATTGGTCAGTGCATTCGCCCGGATTGCGAAGGGTGCGGGTTCGAGTCCCGTCTGCTGCCTGGTCCGCGTGGAATTTTTTCTAGTTATATTTTCTTTAGATTTAAACATCAAGCAGTTACATGCTTTAAAAATAATAAAAATTATGACTATAATTGCTATTTCTTCTTTCAAATGTTTAATACTTGTAAAAGTATTCATTTGACATTGTGGGTTTACCTATAATGCGAAGAGATGGCGCTGCCTTGCAGCTTAAGAATAGCTAGAAAGAATTTCGACGCGGTCCGTGAGGGCCGCGGTAGCATAATTGGTCAGTGCATTCGCCCGGATTGCGAAGGGTGCGGGTTCGAGTCCCGTCTGCTGCCTGGTCCGCGTGGAATTTTTTCTAGTTATATTTTCTTTAGATTTAAACATCAAGCAGTTACATGCTTTAAAAATAATAAAAATTATGACTAGTATTGCATTGTTTAATAAAGTTCCCCAAGATCTGATTAAGCTTCCTCTGACCAAATTTTAATCTCAGATCCAGAATACTCTTATGAGAAAGGGATTTTATAAAATTGATGATCATATTAATGATCGTAATGCATGGACATAGTCTTTTTTTTTGTTTATTTATTCTGTTTAATAACATATTATTACAATCAACAAATTACTGACTTATAAATAATTGATGAATCGATCAAGATTGCAACACTTAACATGCATAAACATAAAATGTAGTTATATAAAACAAATAACACTAAATCTATATTAACTATTACATTGCATTGCATTAAATTAAATTCATTCAAATAAAACCAAATTGAAAACTATAAATGAAATGAAATGACTAACAATGGATTTAAACACATATATTACACTAGCGTCCCGCCCTCGCTTCGCTTCGGTGTAGAGCTGAAGTGTAGACTACAGTTTTGTTCTCAGGCTTGTATTATACACAATGACATTCATCTATGATTCTTCTTATATCTGCATGCAAAGTCTCAGTCCGATCGGTTTAAAATTGACAAAGTTTCATACAAACTTTCATTCCCTATTTTATCCCCTTGAGGAGAGAATTGATCAAAATCCTTTCTTAGAGGATGCCTACGTCATAACATCTACCTGCATGCCAAATTTCAGTCCGATCCATCCAGTGGTTAGGGCTGTGCTTGATAGATCACTATGTCAGTCAGTCACCTTTGAGTTTTATATATATAGAAGATTAATGAAATTATATTACATCACATGAAAAATACGATATTATTAAGTATATATTGGTGCCAATTCTGACGTGATTCTCTAAACTTAAAACTAAATTTAACATCAGTCTCTCCTTTTCATTCTGTATAGAGAATGACAAGGATATACTGCTGTCAAATTTAAGTTTAGGTTTAGAGAATCATGCTAGAATCGACACCACTAAATGATTATATCAAAGCGCTTGACCTACGAAAAACAAATCCACATCCTTATGCACATCAACTAACTCATTATATGCACGACACATTCTGACTATTGGGTTATAATAAGAGGTATTGTAATACAAAAAAAATTGGATTAAGAGACTTGTATCTAATATTAAAATTAAGAAGCGAAAGAAGCGATGGACTCTCCGTGTGCGCGTTAGCGACTTTATATAGGCAGTTTAAATCAAAATACTTACGACGAGATTTAGAGGACTGCATATTAAACCTTGTCATCCTGTCCTTGCAATGCTGTGTGTGTTTCTTGTAATGTAATGGTACATTTCATACCAATAATGTGATATCTGAAGCCGCTTCCTATATACCTACTCAAAAAGTAAAGCTCACTATAAAACTTATTGTATATAGTTAAATTCAAAATTATGTAATGGGAGATGACTTCAGAATCATCTCTGAAGTCATGTTTAAACTTGACGACTCTGTATATAATAATACAGTGAGAAAAAACAGCCCTTGCTGAGTTTCTTGCCGGTTCTTCTCAGTACAAGGTCTCCTGTCGTAGTTTTGCGAACCGATGGCATAGCTTCTCGACTTTCACAAATGCTTGTAACAGCCTAGACTGAATAAATGATTGTTATTTTGAATTTTTTTTCGCCCTATTTTCTTACAAAAGTACCGCTTCAACGCAAGCCATTCAGTATTGCTTGTATGAAATTTCCTAATACACCGCACACTAATAAATATTGCAAATGTATCGTATCACCTCGAAACAACGCGTGAATTGAGGCGGTTATTAGGTATTTTTGAGATGGTAATATGTGCTTTGACCTTTAAACACGCCAGAGGAACTTCAGTCCGATTCAATTATTAATCGCTGATCTGACTAGGACAATAATGGTGCACTACAGCTTTCTCCGCTAATGCCGTATTAATCTTGTTGTAATAGTGAGAAGGCGGAAGATCTTGGATGGAAATGGCCTTTTTAGAATAAACTGCAGGAATGCAAAATAGCTAATAAAAAATTTGTTAAGTCGCTAGATAATGTCTACATATTTCTGAAAATATACATAACCAAAAATTTTATTTAAGACTGACACTCACCCTTTTCTGTCAGATTGGCTTCTTCGTGGCCAGGCTAACATAAGGCACCGCTTATAAATATAACATTCAGGTCCACTTACACCGAAGTTCTTTCAAATTAAGGCTTAATCGTGTTTAACACATCACTTCATCTATGTCTATTGTTCAAAGTCAAATGGAGATAGAATGAGGCCTAAACATTATTAGCTTTTTTAATTAAGAACTTTGGTGAAAGTGAGTGTGAATGTTATTTTTATAACCGGTGTGTTATTTTACCCTACCCCAATGGAGAAGTATACGCAAAGCTCGACCTAGATGGCGCTGCAAACGCTTGCCCCAAACCACAGCCGAATTTTGCAGCTGTCAAATTTTAAACGTGTTTTTTTGTTGTTAAATATATTAAATAAGTGGTGAAAATGTATTCAAAAAGGAGAGAAGCATCTATGCAAAGCAGAAAAGCTGATCTAGCAGAAAGGTACTCTTTCTATTATTATGCTAGAATGCTCATTCTCTATCATCTATGTACCGAGAAATGAGAATTTTCCATGATTATTTTAATAGTTCATGGATCTCAGTAACTTTTAGCGGGCTCATTAGTCAAATCTATTTTATTTTTGCATCAGTCGGACATCTCATAGAGTTAGGTTACCTCCGGCTAAAATGGGAAGTATAACATTGGGTTTTTTTACAGTCCGCAATTTTAATTTTGGTGCAGTTTTTTCTGATCAAACTGAAGATATCCAGATGCAATTACCTGCCCCAGATACATACCATAATGTAAACAGCAGCTCAGTTTACCCCCCTTACAAAGAAACATATAATATTATATTTTAGTCGGTAAACATGCAGTTTTCTCACAACAACCAAAAACTGCACAATGCGGCATTTGTAATTTGTTTAATAAAAACTTAAAAATGAATATAAGCTAATAGATTTGTATTTGATAGAAGTTTTGGGTCAAGCGATTACAGCGCCCCTATTGACCAAATTTTGCAGATTTCTTGTCCATTGTTTTTTTATTGAAAGTGGACTCACGAAGGAAGCCGATGTGACAGAGAAGTTTATCGCTCCAGTTGTCTTCACCATACCGGTCTCAAAATCCCTAAACTCTTGGACCTGGTAATAACTACTTATCCGACGATGACAATATAATATCGTTATCAGCTTTTTTAATGTTCCCACTGCTTGGACTCAGGCCTTCCCTATGAATGGAATAGGGTGATTGGGTCACCGCCCAGTGCGGATTGGTGGGAGCTAACGATTGTAGACGCAACACGCATCAACGGCATAACATGTCTTCCGAAGCACGCAGTAGCTCAAGATAATATTTTGGTCATCCATCCAATGACCGACCATTACGAATCTTGCTTATTTTCCTATCGAGCTCTTCTGTAATGTGGGTTAACTTTCCCAGACTGGTGCACAAAACGAATGGCAAATCCGATGTTGTATCTATATTCAAATGATGTCGTTAAATGAAGACGCTCGTTTTACTTGCTTCAAGAGCTAAGAAATCAGTCAATAATAAGTCTTAACTGTACAAAGAAACTGTTACAAACAAGAGCTTTTCTTGAATAATCTCTCTACGCTTCCAGAAGCTCATGAATTTTTCACATTAATCGATCTTCGCTGCCTTCTTGTAGTAGTCTTCCAACCAAGATGATCCCCGGCAATTCTCCACCATTTCCATAGTATAGATTTTTTGAATCTGTTGATTTCAAAAGCAACTACGAGATTATTTGTTGTAGTCGCTTTAAGCGATTTGATTTTGCTTTGCAATTAAATATTTATAGTTGTATCAGTTGGCGCAAATCTGTTATACTCGCTCTTGCTGGGTAACCATTATAAACATATATATATTTCTATATAATGACAGAAAATACTTAACTTTTATTAATACTTAACTAGCGGCCCGCCCTCGCTTCGCTTCGGTGTAGAGCTGAAGTGTAGACTACAGTTTTTGTTCTCAGGCTTGTATTATACACAATGACATTCATCTATGATTCTTCTTATACCTGCATGCAAAGTCTCAGCCCGATCGGTATAAAATTGACAAAGATTCATACAAACTTCCATTCCCTATTTTATCCCCTTGAGGGTGGAATTGATCAAAATCCTTTCTTAGCGGATGCCTACGTCATAACATCTACCTGCATGCCAAATTTCAGCCCGATCCGTCCAGTGGTTTGGGCTGTGCGTTGATAGATACCATGTCCATACCAGTCAGTCACCTTTGAGTTTTATATATACAGGGTGGAAATTTTGAATGCCACCCCCAGGGGAAGTACTCTAAATACTGGAGATAGATAATTTTACTCAAAGGAAACATTCCTTTATTTTTAAAAAGAAACTCAACTACATTCACAGTTTTTCGAAAATTTGCTTGCCACATCTGGGAATCGAAATAGCGAAAATTCGAAAAAAATACACCCTATATTTTAATGGCATTGATCGATAGGGTCAATCATAGGGATCATATCTTACTAACAAACTTAGTACATTAAATGGAAGGAAAAGCGTGAAATCTTAACTGAATGGAACATCACACACGAGTTAGTACTTTTATTATCTTCGACGTCATTTATTCATTCAAATAACGAATAAAGATTTTTTTGCACATGTCTAAAATGCAGACTAAAGAGTCCAGTAAGGTACCAGTCTCAGGGGGGGGGGGGGCGTACAACCTCTTTGGTACCAGTAATTTAAATGAGGTATGCAAAGAGGTATGTTACATATTTTTGAAAATGGAATAGCGAATTAGAACGCATTGCCTTAAGTCTTGTTTACTACATCAAAATTTACCATAATAAATAATGGCTTATCAAGAACAATTTGATTTAATTGAAGCATATTTTTTAAATCACAAAGATGTGAATTTAGCTCTGCGGTAGTATGGAGAGACATATCCGGATCGACAAGTACCAACTCGATTCGTTTTAAAGAGAATGGTAGATAATTTAAAAAATACTGGAAGTTACAAAAGGCGACAGCAACAGCAACGTCCTCAGCGGGTCGTTTCATGTTTTTCCTTTAATTTAATGTACTAAGTCTTTTAGTAAGATATGATCCCTATGATTGACCCTATCGATCGATGCCATAAAAATACAGGTGTCATTTATTCGAATTTATGCCAGTTCGATTCCCGGGTGTGGCAAGCAAATTTTCGAAAAACAGTAAAAGCAGTTGTGTTTCTTTTTAAAAATAAAGGAATGTTTCCTTTGATTAAAATTATCTATCTCCAGTATTAAGAGTACTTCCCCTGGGGGTGGCATTCAAAATTTCCACCCTGTATATATACAGAAGATGTCAATTTTAAAATTTGGGAACGCGTATCGCCATCCAATGAGGATCTAACGGGAACATAATATTGTCCTGGAAATAAAGAAAACAAAATGAAAGCATCTTTAGAAACTCTATTATTTTTTGGGTACAATTGTACGTTTAACACTACACCTTGTAATCGCAAACTTTTCATTCATCTTACAGTTTCATATAACACAGTTTTACGAGTGGTATAAAAGGAAGATTAAGTTATGAGAATTGCAGGCCGCTTCTTTGTTACCGAGTTTATTATCGGGCGAGTTCTCTCAGGGACAATATAGACGTGTAATTTCTCGGCAATTAGCTAATGGTTACAGCTGGTGCGAGTGGTGCTATGTTGCCAATATAAAAAAACCAAATCGTTCTAGCGTATGTTCTGAGCAGGTCATTAAAACTGTCATGGAGTAGTAGTACGTGATAACAGATGTCCGGTTTTATTATGTGTTGTTTTAGCACCAACATAATTATTGTTTTGATTTTTGGAGTTTACTCCTTAAGAATCGATTTGCATATACAAGGGGCCCGGTATGAGAAAAATGTGAGGAGTAAAATCTATCGATGAATGACCTCGTTACGTTTTTGGTGCGCATCCTATATCGCGCAACTTTGACAAACAAAGATGACGGATTGACATTAATAAAATTTTTGAAATCTGAACTGAATTTAGATATTGTTTCTGATAGAGCAATGGGGACAACGAGGTATGGTACAACCATTGATGCGGTATTTTCGAGATTCGTGAACCACTTATCTACGAACGTCCATGTGTCTTATTTTAGTTACTATAAACCACTTGTCACTGTAATTAATAATGCAGACAATGTTGATTTAATTAATATTTTAAAAAATGATAATAGTCTGATAATAATCTCTTATCTATTAGACAAGTCCGTCTGTCTGTGGTGCTGTTTCAGCGGCCAAACCGTAAGAGATAGATAAAGAGAATATTTAAGTTATAAGTTAAGAATAGTCTGATAAGACTACAAACCGGATTTGAGTAACGTAGCACTTCCGGTTTTCGAGAAATCAGGTTTTGGTGAACATTTGGTTCACTGGTTTGCTAGTAATTACATAATTTATCAACATTCCTAATGATATATTTATGCACATCTGAAATTGACTATTGTAAAAAGTTTAATGTAAAATATTTCGTCGATTAGTTATAATAAATGTATACGAAATTAATAAATATATATTAATATATGTATATTATTTTCATTAATTTGTTAATTTACCCTTTCATACAGTATCAATCTTTTTTTTAAATAAACTCTTTTTGCGTCTGGTTAGACTATCGAACTTTTAAAGTCCTTTCCTCTAAGTTGACTTTTCCACTACAAGAACAATGTCAATGCTTACATATAGCAATTTCAGCAAACGAAACGAAGCAATATTTTGAAAACGGTAGAAGTAAAAACACCCATCTTAGTCGCCAGTTAAATAGAGGCCTTCATACTTCAAAATACTAGGTATCTAGAACCTAGTCCCGGAGGGGGGCGGTAGGGGGAGACACCAGTGGGTACTTCGATGAGTCTTTTTCTTTTCGATTAAAAGTTGACCCATTTGCCGGGAAGCATTTACATAACATTAATTTTAGGAACCGCTCCAAAGAGAGGACTTTTATTACGGAAGACTTATCCCGAACTGTAGCCATTATTGGTTATGACACTTTTGAAATTAAGACAGTTAGGGTCCGTCATAGCTACCTACGACATGACTGAGATGAAGCAGTATCTGTTTTTTTGAGTGAAAACGAAGGAGATGAAAGTTTGATGATAATGATGATCATCATCATCAGCCTATTAATGTCCCCACTGCTGGAGCACAGGCCTTCCTTATGGATGGATTAGGGAGATTGGGCCATGACCCACCACGCGGGCCCAGTGCGGGTTGGGGGGTGCAAACGACTGCAGATGCAGCCGGGACCAACGGCTTAACGTGCCTTCCGAAGCACGAAGGAGCTTGAGATAGTAAATTTTTTGGTCACCCATCCAATGACCGACCACTGCGAAAGTTGCTCAACTTCAACGACCGCAGCCGAACGCGCTAGCCACTGGCGCCATCGAGCTCCTTGTTGAGTTTCTCCTCCTGAGTTTGATGATAACTGGAAAAAAACAGTCGCGCGTGTTATAATGAAAACCTAATGAAACAAAATCATTGTACGAGCCCTTGTCAACTAAGTATATTAAATTGAATTTCTTTATATCGAAGACAGAAAAACACTTGATAAAACTTGACGAAAATGTTAATTAATAAACTTGAAATATATAAAGTGACGACAAAGAAACACTTTTTAGATCCTTCTGTCAGACTTTCTACACTTGTCAATTGTGGACCAACTACACAAAAAAGGCGTATGATGGTATACGGGTGGCCTACAATAATATATTTAGGCAACTTATGGGGTTGGAGCATTGTTGTAGCGCTTCAAAAATGTACTTTGAGGCTAGAATAAACTCATTTAATGCCATTCAAAGAAACCGCATCGCCAAATTTATGTCCAGGGTTGAGGAGTGTAGGAACTCTGTTATATCAGGTCTGGCGGAGAGAATATTCAATTCGAATATGTATAAACGATGGGTGCAATTAGCATCTTGAATCATGATACTATCTAATGTAATTTGTTTTTGTATTTGTGAATGTGGTAATTTGACTTCTGTGTATATATAATATTAATATAATTATAAATTGGAATTGAAGAAATAATTTGTAAATTGTAGGAATTTACAAATTGTGTCCGAAATAAAAGTATATTATTATTATTATAAATGTGTGTACACTGCTTGGGACAAACGCGAAATTAACATTAACCTAAATAATCACTTGCAATTAATAATGTTGTGTTAGCACAATGTACGATTTTATCATACGATCGTTTACAAGGAACCCTTATGCTAGCCATACACACTACGAGAAATCGTTACGATCAGACTGTACAGTTCGAACGGAACAGTTTATCGTACGCGGCGTACGTATAGGAAACTGTGCAGTTTTATAACATACACGCTACGATTTATCGGTACCGTTCGGACGGTACAGTCTAATCGTAACGATTTCTCGTAGTGTGTATGGCTACCATTATAGTTTCGTCATATCCTGTCCTGTCTGTCCGTCCCCGGTTTTGCTTGAATACTTTTAGCACTAGGGCGCTGTAATTTTGTAGAAATATGTATATCGATCACATTCATCATCTTTCGTCCAAGAAAACGGAAGATTCGATTCCAATATTGCGTCATGGACAGCTTCAAAACCAGAAATGGAAAATGGAAATGTTTATTATAATGCAGCAGAAAGAAAAGAAAATAAAATAAGCCCTGTATTATGAAACCTCCCCAGTGGCGGGGGCACGTGTTGTTCTATGGGCATGCTGCGCTTTGGGACGCTGCACACAAAAGGAACCCAGAAGGTAAACTGTCGTACCTTAAACATTTAGTTTTAAAATCAATAGAACTTGAGTTTAACCGTGCATCGAATAATGACAGCCTTACAGTTTTCCAGAATATGTGTGCATAATTTAACATAAGAAGGAGATAGAAAGCCTCTCTTGAGTTTGTTTCGTCGGTTCTTCTCAGAAAGGTCTCCCAATTTTGGAACCGGTGGTAGTTTACGGTAGTTAGAGTCAAATAAATAAACTCAAAATTACAAAAAATAATTTTAAATAAAATATTTTATTAACTAAATTAGGTAATAAATTCATACATAGACAATAAAACTTTAAAAATCGAACAATGAAATAACCGAACGCACAATAAAAGTCTTTCGAAGGTAGCTCGACAAATTAAATAAAAATTTGATTCCGACGACGTAGCCTGTAATGGCTACGAACATTACAAATTTCTTTTGGTATATTTACCTTTCTCTATGGCTACGAAAATTCAATAAATAAATAAAGTTTCGTGCATTAACCCGTAAGAAACTAGTTTTATTTAGTTTTCCAGAAGTTAAATTTCTCCATGGCTCATGGCATTTGCAACGCTGTCAAAATATCGGGACCCACAAATACAAATTACCTACATGGTAACAATCCCGCCACTCTCTATAATGTAAGCTAACATGAAAGTTTAAAACATCATGTTTAATACTAGTAAAAGTATTCATTTGACATTGTGGGTTACCTATAATGCGAAGAGATGGCGCTGCCTCGCAGCTTAAGAATAGCTAGAAGACTTTGGACGCAGCCATCAGAGCCGTGGTAGCATAATTGGTCAGTGCATTCGCCCGGATTGCGAAGGGTGCGGGTTCGAGTCCCGTCTGCTGCTTGGTCCACGTAGATTTTTTTCTAGTTATTTCAAGATTATAAAAGAATTTAGCAGTTACATGCTTAAAAATAAAAATTATAATCATGTCACATTGATGAGTTTTCTATAAAAAAAAAATGTGTGTGTCAGCTCCGACGCACGACCGGAGTTTACACTCTAAAAACGATTGTCTTTGAACAGACACAAAACGAAATCAAGTCCGAAGAAGTCGGTTACAAGTAGAGATACCTCAGGAATCGTCCCATGGTTTCGACTATCATAGGTTCCATATCACACATTTTATCATCTAACATCAGCGATATTCATCATATATTTTATTATGTATTTCTGGAAACACACAATTTCAAAAATATCACACACTAGTCATCATTTTGTAAATATGTATTATAATTCCATCTGTACTGAAAATCACTATTCCAGAGTGCTGGACACTTACCGGCATTTCTCTATATTCTGTTATTTATTTGTTTTCATTAATTTTGCTCCGATTTTCTCTATTTTTAGTTTATTTATTTTATTGACATTTGTGACAACTTAATGTTTTTTATCCTTTGCCATGGCTAAAAGTGAAAGGTGCGCAGATGAGGTTGCGCACAAAAACGTAACGAGGTCATTAATGTCATTCATCGATAGATTTTACTCCTCACATTTTTCTCACACCGGGCCCCTTATATATGCAAATCGATTCTTAAGGAGTAAACTCCAAAAAAGTATTTGGAGGCAACCTTCTTCCTGTGATTGGTTTTATTATGGCCGTACTCGAGCTGCGGACTCCGAGCTCCATTTTAATTCAGTGTCCCATCGTAACGCGGCCCAAATTTATAGCGACCGCTGCCGTCTGCTTATTGTTACACGAATGTCCAGTGCCCTTTTCTGTCACGGTACGACGGTGCTTTGATCGGTAACGTCAACTCTTAAGAGCGGACGCTAGCTGACAGACATTTGAGAAATGGGTATTTGAAAAAACTACTACGGTCGCGCATTGGCAAATACCATGTGATGGGGACAACAGTAGCTAACGCCGAAAATTGCGTATTAAAATTGCGAAATTCGAGGTTTGGCTCTCGACAATATCCTCCTCGAAAATAAGATATATGTAAAAGAAATTATACACAAAGATTAATAAGTAGTTAAACTATGCCTCAATGTTTATATTTTTTTGTAAATGCTTATTAAATCTCCACAATAGACAACTTCAGCGGTGATAAAAATGTGTTTATTTTCGGCCTTTTTCAAGGGCTTCGAGTTTCTTTGAAATACAAGTTTTCGAAAAAATGGAAGACATGGGAGTATAGAATTGTTAACGCCATCTATCCTTCGAAGAGAGAAGCTGCAATCGGTCCATCGTCATCATCCATTCATACATTCATTTCGTACCCATTCGTTACTACATTCACTCATTTTGATTTATATAGATTCACTCTTCCCTCTTGCAATTCGAATACAAAAAAGACAACGTACGCACATAATTTCAATAGATCTGTATTTTACTATGAATAATACATAGAATAATATATATATTATACTGGGAACAATATTCTATAATCTGCATATCCGATTTTTATTGAGAAATCCACGTATAGATCATGTTACTCTATCGAACAAGAATGATTAAAATTGTATTTCATGTATGAAAATCAATTCTTTAGTGATAAAAATCTAGGAGGAATCAGTCGAGATGGTTTGCATGGAAAAAACATAGCGCGCGCTCTTAATGATTATGATTATTTTAATCTCCACCAATTACTTATGTAATAAAATCTTTATTTATCTAAGTGGCATGGCTAACTGGTTTCTCATTAGTGTTGGGACTAACCTTGCTACATATAATGAAATATTCTCCCTGTGTGCTAACCGTGGAGTTACTGGGGGCTTAAATCCGAATTGGACTTAATTTCTGACTTAAAATTCTAATATAGCAGTGCATAAAAATGTGTGAGGTGAGCTGAGGAATCTGGAAGAAAATTTCAAAGAGACGGAAATTGAAATACCTAACATTGGAAATGAAAATCGACGACCAAGCAGGGGTGCACAAAACCCTCATTTCGTTTTGCTCGCCTTAAACAATATCATTTTCTTTGCAAGAACAACGAAATATTTCTGAAATTTCATTTCCGTATTAGCCTACCTACCCTTTGAAATGATTCAACGATTCCAGCCTATCTTCAGAAATGAGATATATCTGTTTGATCGTGGAATAGCACTCAAATGTCGTTCCGGACAAGAGGCGGTCAATACCGGTTTGATTTCCGACGGGAGCAATAAACCTTTTTTTACTCAATGTTGTTTATGAATCCTTTTATCCATTGATCCAATATATCAACTTGTACAAGATGGAAAGGGGTATATGATAGAAGTTGATAAACATGCTTGTGGTAATTCTTAGATATAGGGTACTCTTATAGGGGTTTTTTATTCTTCTTGGGAGACTTTCGTTCTTATAAATGTCAGCCTCATCATAACCTAACCAAAATAAATAAATAATAATAAATAAATATTTCCAACATACACCAATTAGCCTAGCCCCAAAGTAAGCACTATAAGGCTTGTGTTATGGGATACTAGGGTAACGAATAGAATACATTTACTGTACATGTATAAGTATATTTATATTAAACATCCATGACTGGAGTACAAATGCACGTATTCATCACACAAACATCTGCCCCCACCGGGATTCGAACCCGGGACCTCTCGAGTCGGCGACACCATGAAACCCGGCGTACAAACCACTCGGCCACGGAGGTCGTCAAAATATACAAGTTGTCCTCATAAAGGGCTAAAAAATTCTTATATGTTGCAGATACTGTTATCTCAACCTTGCTGAAGACCACAGTAAATAACTACCAGAATTCTACGGGGTACAGCATTGGGTTCAAGTCGGCAAGCTGTGGACCTAGGATGTCTGGAGCGGTATATTTTCTGTCGCATCAGCTACCTGCGTAACTAAACTCTACTTACAAAACTTGACATCTGGTGGGGTAGGGTAGTTTATTTTACTGCGTCTTGCGTTAAAATAAAACCGTACAGTACGCGTCGGACTTGTGCAGTCAGGGTTCCATACAAACCCGAAGGTATGTAACTAACTAGATCGTGCATCGCGGGAATTAATTTCCAAAGATTTTCATTAATTGTTAACCGCCATTTTCATTGCTGTGTCATACGGTATAGTTACGTATAGTCTTCTTTATGTTAGGTTAAAGTAGATAAAATATTCAATATCAAAATAATTTAGAGCAGACTCACCTTCGCTGGCAGCACCCGTTTTCTAGCATGACGCAGGAACCAGCCATCTCTTTGCTCAAACATATTTTTAGGAATGTAACGAGAGAGATCCGGAAATAGGTCTCTTGGCTTTTAGTCTCGTACCGTCGTTCAGGAGACTGGAGAGCCGTCTGTCGATCAGCTAATATAAAGCCCTTAGCGCCGACTACCGGCCTCACCGAATCACTGACGTTGAAGAGCCCTCCTACATCCAGTGTTGCTGGTACGATGACAATGCATTCCAAGATGGAGTATGTTTAGATCAAATTGACAGAAAGTTGAATTACAAACAAAATTGGCCTTGTTTTCGGATAAATGTCAGATTCAATTTTATGGCGAGAATCGGGTCCAATGTGATCTTGTTAGACAGATACAAAGAGCGCGAGGATTGTATAAACTGGCTGGTCCTTTGAATTGCTAATAACGATTCCTTTAATTATATTTTCTTTCATTACTAAAATAAATCTTCTCCGAATTTGAATGCAGTTAAAATAACTAAGGGTTTAGTGTAAATGTAGACCGAATATTAAATAAAAATCCCCCTTTTAATATCACCTCGTTTTTTTTGAAACTATATTACAACTTTACTTCGTTGCGTTCTAATCCCGATTATGAATGTGGATCAGTTCAACAAAATGGCGCTACCACCCTTCCGTCCTTCTTCCTCATGCATACGTCTCGCTCACACACTCGTTACGTTCCGATTCCCATATAAATATTATATTCATTATAAATCTATAACATGCTCGTACTTATCCTGTAATTGGACTAATAAAAGTTTGCTGTCATAGAAGTACCAGCCTAATTTGTCATCGGAATTGTTGTGGTTAGATCTAGTGCGGCAGTAGGGAAGGGTGAGATATCGACTTTATTATCGACGCTGCGGAAGTTAGTGTCGATATCGATGTTTTATCATGTTCCATTGTACAGTCGAGAATACATTAATTTACCTTATAATGTTAAATGCACTCAATTGATTACGATCATCAAACAAGTAAAATTTCAGAGTCAATTGCAATTGCAATATTTTGATAACATTGTAAATTGTTGTAAATTTTACTGTCACTCACACAATAAATCACCATTTATTTTAAATTCTGTAAAAATAAACTATAAAACACAAATCAATTGAATTTTATAGCGTATTATTTGAAGTGGCAAGCGCTTATTTCATAAAATATCGGACGATGCGGTACTTGTTGGTACGCCACATAAACGGCCGTACCCTTTTTTACGTTTATTTAGAAGTTTAACTAGAGTATACCATGTCCATGCGTTACCAAATTTAAACGTTCTTGACGAATAGACAGACGAATGGGCGGATAAAGTGATCCTATATGGGTTCCGTTTATTCTTTTTGAGGTATGAAACCTTAACTATGATATTATAAAAATATTACAGATGCATCGAATAGAAAACCACCGATAATCGTACACCACTAGTTGCAGTCGTAGAGTTTATTGCGTCTATTCAGCACGGATTCACTGCACAACCTCCGCGCGCCGCTGCGCTGCACTGGGCCAAATGTCTCTACATCGAGGAGACATTTGGAGCGTACAATGCCGTACATTACTACTCCAATTTCGTATTTCCAATACAAAACTTATGTATTCAGTATGTAGATTCACTAGGCCGTTTGGCATTCGATCAAAATAAAATCTAGTTCTACAATTCGGTTAATGTTTAACAAACAAAATAATAATATTATTATTAATAAATTAGATTTATTTTGTTTTTGAAATTACTGCTTACTTTGAACCTTTTATTGTTTTTTTTTATAATTCTTAATCTAATATTGTACGATTGTCTCATACATAACGTAATTAATATGTTAAACTAGTAATACAGTTAGATTAATGTAATTGATATTCTGGGTTTTTTTGGACAAATATCGTCCACAGTTATCATTTAAAACGATTCAATGGCATGTGACTGAATGATAATGACAGCAAAAGAAAGGAAATGATAAATCAACATTGCGGACAGACAGATATTAATTAAAATCTACAAGGGTGTGTTGAGAGAATTTGCCATTTTAGACAAAACGAATTAAAGAAGATGAGGAAATTAATTTAAAAACTTGAGTCCCTTTTAATAAAATCACTCTAAAACGCTCCAAAAAATTTGCAGCTTCCATGTCCAGGATATGGCACTTAGTTTATTTTCACCTTTTTTTTTAATGTTCTTCCCGGATTTATTGTAAAATAATTTGATATTTGCATGCTGATTTAGCGAATCATGTTTGAGCATCATATTGTTTGTCATCGTATTGTGACATCTTTTTATTGCACCATGTTTCTTGTAAATAAATATATGGAAATAGAAATAGCAAAAAGATTAGTCGACATCACGGGAGACCGAAGAGCTGGCAGCTACCTCGGACAAAGAATTCGTCTAGCTATCCAAAGGGGGAACGCTGCCAGTATCTTCGGATCCTTGCCTAAAGGGACTCCTTTTAATAATGTATTTTAGTTATTATATTTTACTAGCAAACCAGTGAACCAAATGTTCACCAAAACCTGATTTAAAAAAAAATGTATTTAATTAATTGAGAACTTCGGAGATTTTGTGTGGTTTCGTTTGAAATTCGTGATTTCTCGAAAACCGGAAGTGCTACGTTACTGAAATCCGGTTTGTAGTCTTATAACTTAAATATTCTCTTTATCTATCTCTTACGGTTTGGCCGCTGAAACAGCACCACAGACGGACGGACGGACGGACTTGTCTAATAGATAAGAGATTTTTTAAGGTTTTTAGTTTTAGGTTCGTTGTTATAGTATTTTTTTTTGTTTTAAGCTAGTATTATTCAAAATGTAATGGGACATGTCATTTCTCATATTTCACAATAAAGTTTTCGTGAAATTGAAATAACTTCATTATGAAAAAGTTAAAGTTAAAAAACTTTTTAAAACGCAATACATGGATATGAATGACCTATATTATATAGGTCTAATGAAACAAAAAAGTGCAACAATTATTGAATTTTCGAAGTATGACAAATACATAAGTGTCAGTTAATTATATGTCCGAACGAGACTGCGAATAAAACCTCACATGTGGCAGTTGTTGGTGAAGTATTTAATAATAATAATAATGCTATTTTCACAGAGGAGATTATAGGCCGTACTATCACGAAAACCAGTTACAACAGTACCCTGAAAATATCTTATTACAAATGGCAAATCACAGTGCAATCTTTTGTAAAATCGAAAGTTCATCAGGATTGAGAAGGGTTGTCAGTTCAAACCGGCTTTGTAAATCGGATGAGTTGATTTATTTTTCCATTTCAAATTTAATTTTGCTAATAATTAGCTGATGAAACCGAGAATTCTGGACTATGGCATGCTGGCAGTTCCTCTTATTCAAACGTTGAATTCTATGTAAGCCTGAGAGATGTCCTACAGCCATTGAACGTAACCCTTTGTGGTGTCACTTACACGCATTCGATTGCATCGGAAGGGTGGTTCGGGGTGGCGGGGGGGGGGGGTGTGGTGGGGTGAAGTGGGAGGAGAGTAAACAAACCATTTGTGCCTTTGTAGCCCCCGAACATGTTTGTATGCACGCACCAACTATCTGTACCTATGACATCCTTTATGGACACTGCTACTCTGCAACGTACTGGAAATGGAATGGTATTTAGAAACAATTGCCAGTTGATAATGGTTATATGTATTAATGTTTTTTTTTAAAGATAGGTCCGACAAGTGACTTCGTCCCACTTGATGTTAAGTGAAGGTGAAGTCCAGACGCGAAGATAGCTGATACAGTAGTTGTACCCGCCACACCAGCCATCCTCACCCTGCCGGCCTGCATGTTGCTTCTTCACGCCTCTTTTAAAGAATCCCAGGTTGTTGATAGCCATACACGAACAAAAATTAGCACTTTAAAGTTCAATATTTCGCAAATGGGTTCCTAAATAATAGTTCCTAATCGAAAAATGGTCTTAGAAAAAAAAACTAAATAATTTTGAAGGACCTATTCAACGACAACCCGCAAAATAGGATAAACAATGAAAAAATAAAATCATCTCCCGGTTACATATAGGGGATTTAATTCTACAATTTTGTCGGCATGATTGATATCCATATCTCCACAAAATTACAGGTTTCTAGTATTGACAGTCTCCAAGCAAAACCGGGAACGGACAGACAGACGGACATGACGAAATTATAAGGGTTCCTTGGCAGGACTACAGAACCCTAAAAATTACATTCAATTATTTTTTTGTGAATTCAAAGTAGTGTATTTTAAGTAATGCAATTTCCCTAAACAGAGTTTAAAGATTCCATAGCCGTCAGCGTCACAAGCGTCCATCTTTCCAGCCGTCCAAAAGGGTTTTTCTAGCTATAATTTTATTATTTTTAAGCATGTAACTACTTGATGTTTAAATCTAAAGAACTTGGTCAGTGCATTCGCCCGGATTGCGAAGTGTGCGGGTTCGAGTCCCGTCTGCTGCTTGATCCGCGTGGAAGTTTTTCTAGTTATATTTCCTTTAGGGTTTTTCTATATATGGCTTGCATTTTTGGCAATCTTATCTGCATGTACTCTAGAACACAGAACACAAAAAGAGGTTAGAGGGGCCGTGTGGGCGGGGCAGGCGCGCCACATTATGGTGTGAGTCATTACTCATAACTTGACCAAAACTCTGTTCTGATTGCACCGTTGCTCTCGAATGTGCGCGCGGATTGGTTCGATTTTTTGATGTCGCTTCGTTTGATTGGCTATTATCCATTTAGGTGGAAGTGTAGTGTGGGCGAGGTGGCGACATCACCCTTCCATCTTTTTTCAATGTTAGTTAATGAGGAGCTCGATACGAGGCACATTCTCGCTCCGACCGCGGACCGTGCGCCACGTCGCACCGCCGCCTCCTTGCTCCGTGCGCCCCGCCGCACAGCTGCCTGCTCCGAGTCGACTCGACGCGCCTGCGCTCATACGTGAGATCCAAGATTGGACCAGTGGATACCTAGCGGTGTTAACGAAACTGGTCGGCGTAGCCCCGGTACGTCTCGAGCTCTCCTGAGCTCGGAAACCGGAAGACCCGATCCCATTTGCACTTGGGCCTTCCCAAGGGTGACGGTTGTTCCCATATTCGCTAGGAATATCGGAACACATCTCTTACAGCTTCAACCGACCCCCTGCCGCGGGCAGGGGAGTCCACCGCTGTCGTATAGGGTGTTAGGACCTGCGGCTTCACGCCACAGTCAGGGCACTCACATACACACATCACATACACACCAACTCGACACACTACACTAAACTTAAACATGGACATCACACAGCAAGTACTGTCCCTATTCTCCGCCCTCGGCCTCACCCTGGATGAGGCCGCCATCAGGGAGCTCGTCGCGAGAGCGCGCCCCATGCGCGACTCGCCCGCCAGCCCCTCCCCCGAACCCCCCCGCCCCGACACCCCCTGCCTCCCCGGGCCCTCGAGCGCGGGCAAGCGCCCCGCCTCGAGCCCGGTCTCGACCTGCGACTCTGACTCGACCATTGTGTCGGCGTCAGACGACTCCGTGTTCACCACTGTGGTGAGCAAGAAGAAGCGGCGCTCCAAGCGCCGCGCAGACACCGCGTCTCCAACGGCGCCTTCTCTCTCTGTCCCTCTCAGCCCTCTCACCCCTCTCGCGGTCGCCCAACCGACCACACAAACCCACACAACATCACACAACACTACAAAACCACACAATAGGTGCACCGCCGCACCTATCAAGGCAAAGCCGCCGCCGCCCGTCTTCCTGCGCGATAAGGCGCAATGGGCAAAGGTCGCGGACCTTTGCAAAGCTCAGAACATAAATTACACACAGGCGTCGAACACTGGTCACGCCATTAAAATCACCACACCCACAATCGACACATTTAGGAGCCTCACAAGGCTACTAACCACTCACACAATCCCTTACCACACATACGCCCTCCCCGAGGAGCGCAAAGTCCGCGCGGTACTCAGAGGAGTCCCCTTCGAGCTCTCCAACGAGCTCATTCTAAACGACCTAACCGATCAAGGCTTCCCAGCCGAGGCAGTGCACAAGTTGCACAGCCGGACTGGGAAGCAATACCCGTTGGCTCTTGTCATTTTGACCTCGGTCCCGGCAGCTAGGGACATTTTCAAAGGTCCCATTACAGTCTGTGGCCTCGACAATATCAAAGTCGAGGCCCCACACCGGCGAGGCACCCCTGGGCAATGCCACAGGTGCCAACTATATGGCCACGCAGCAGCCAACTGCTCGGCGGCCCCGAGGTGCGTCAAGTGCCTCGTACCCCACCTCACCAAGGAGTGCACCCGCACTCGTGACGCACCCGGGGCACCCGCATGCGTGCTCTGTGGCCAAGAAGGCCACCCGGCCAATTACAGGGGTTGCCCGCGGGCCCCACGCCCCAGGCCCAACACTCACACTCACACACACACAAAGCCAACCACGGCGACAAAAATACACCCACCACCACCCAATAACACCACCACAAACTTCCCGGGGCTACCCAAGGCGGCCGCCCCTCGCAGCCCGGCGCCCCCGACAGCCTGGGGACCAGCCAGGGCCCGCCCAAAACCACACCCACCACAACACACCACACCAACAACACAAGCTAAGCCAGCCCAAGACGTCTCTCTGGCCGAGGACATGGCGCTTATTCGCTCCTCGCTCAAGAGGGTGAATATCGCCGAGATCCACACTCTCGCCGCGAAGCTCCGGCTAGCAAAGACACCTCTTGAAAAGGCTATAGCTATAGCCGAACACCCCGAACTCGTTGCCGCGTTCGATTAAATTTTCAATCATTATAACACTGGAAAAAAACCAGACTCCGAACACAAACAAAAACACTATACACAAAACACGCGGTGATAACTCAAACAAACACCACTGTTGTTTAAATTATGACCGCGCAAAACACTAACATAACAATCACACAACTAAACCCCGGGCGTACCAAGCCGAAAGGCGCTTCGCTTGTGTCATTTAATACGCGCAGCTTAAAATCCAACCTCAACGAAATTAAATTATTTTTGCAAGATAGGGAACCCGACTTTCTGCTCCTTCAGGAGACTTGGCTCAAACCAACTCAAATGAAGGGGCTGTCGATCCCTAAGTATAAATTAATCCGGAACGACGGTGCCAACGCGCGCGGCGGCACCGCAATTTACTATAGACGCAACCTACACTGCACACCTATACCCACTCCCGCGCTCACAAACATGGAAGCCACCATCTGTAGGCTGGCGATGACAGGACACCAGTCCTTAATCATCGCCTCAGTCTACATTAGATCAGGTACACACCCTCACCGCGCAGACTTCGAAACACTCACTTCATTAGGTACATCAGTCATAATGTTCGGTGACTTTAACTCCAAACACACCGACTGGACATGCGAGACCACCACCACCTCTGGCCGCAGATTACTACACATCACCGAGGAGCTTGGCTATGATGTCATATGTCCCTACGCGCCCACCCACTACCCAGACAATGTACAAAACCGACCCGACGTCCTGGACTTCGCGATCCTTAAAAACGTGTCGCTTCGCCTCAGCTCGATCGAAACGCTCGACGACCTGGGGTCAGATCACAGACCGGTGTCTCTAGTTCTAGGTCCCCAAGACCCACTAGACGCCCCCGCGCCCCCTAAGAGGCTATTCACCAACTGGGACGGATACCGCTCCGCTCTCGAGACCGCTTTAGACTCCCCCGAGTCCCCGTTCCCTAACTCACCGGACAGTCTCGACAGCACCGACAAGATTGACGAAACTATAGAGTCTTTAACTTTACTGGTGACCGAGAAGGCGAAGGAGAACTCGCGGGAGGTTGAGCTGCCAAAGCCCAAGCTCCCGCTGGCCATCCGGAACCTAATCCAAGCCAAAAACGCCGCTCTCCGGAGAGCCAAATTATACCCCACCCCCGAGTATAGGGCTACAGCTAATCGCCTTCAGCGACAAGTTAGGTCCCAATTAGCCGCTCTGAGACACTCCCGTTGGGAGGAACTCATGGCGGACATTACCCCATCCCATCTTGCGTACTATAGAATCGCGAAAGCGCTCCGTAGCGACGTCACCACTCACACCCCCCCGCTCACTCGCCCCGACGGCACCGTCGCCTTCGAAGACGACGAAAAATCTGAGTGTTTTGCAGACAGCATAGCGGCGCAATGCACGCCTAGTACGCAGGAAACTAACCCGCAACATATTCGCGGAGTGGAGGAGGAGGTCCGCCGGCGGGCCGCCCTTCCACTCACTGACAACCCCCTAGACCCCGTCACGACAGACGAACTCAGACAGACCATTAGAAACTTTAAGCAACGCAAGGCCCCGGGCGCCGACGGCATCTCTAACAAGGCGCTCAAGCATTTTCCCATCCAAATGCTAACCTTGCTTGCAATTCTCTTTAACGCATGTTTTGATCTGTGCTACTTCCCAGCCGCCTGGAAAGAAGCAATAGTGATAGGCATCCCCAAACCCGGAAAACCCGCGCACCTCCCCAGTAGCCATCGCCCTATTAGCCTCCTCAAGGCAATGGCGAAACTTTTCGAAAAAACCATACTGACCAGACTAAGAGAGCACCTCCTATCACCATCCGATCCTATTATCATTGACCACCAATTCGGCTTCAGAGCCAAACACTCCTGCCCCCAACAGATCCATCGCATAGTGGAGCACGCCCTAAGCGGCTTCCAACTTAATAAATACAAAACTATTGCAGTCTTCTTCGACGTCGCCAAAGCCTTCGACAAGGTTTGGCACGACGGATTAATCTTTAAATTATATCAATTAGAGTTACCTGACCGCCTAGTTAGGTTAGTAGCCTCTTTTCTATCAAACCGCACCTTCCGCTATAGATACGAAGGTTCACTATCAACGCCCCGCCCACTACGAGCCGGTGTACCGCAGGGGTCCGCTCTCTCCCCCCTGCTATACACAGCGTACACCAATGACATCCCTCAGACCAAGGGTGTCGAGCTCGCTCTCTTCGCGGACGACACGGCCCTCTACTCTAGGGGAGCCAGTACCAATCAAATCATAGCCAAGCTCCAACCGGCAATCACAACACTTGGGAATTGGTTCCGCGATTGGAGAATCGACGTAAATCCGGACAAAAGTTCGGCCATTTGCTTCGATCCCAAGCGCCGCACCAAAACCATACAACACGGTGCGCGGTCTCTGCGAATGCAAGGCATAGCAATACCGTGGCACCGCACAGTCAAATACCTAGGGATCACACTAGACAAAAAACTCACCTTCCGTGCACACATCACACGCGTAGTCGCGAACGCGCGCTTTTATATGAGCCGCCTCCACCCGATGCTCGGTAAATACAGCAAAATGTCACTTCGTAACAAGCGAACGCTTTACAAAGTTTGCATACGCCCGGTCCTCACTTACGCGTCACCAGTGTTCGCACACGCGGACGAAGCGATTTTGAACAAACTTCAAGTGCTTCAAAATCGCTTCTGCCGCATAGCCACAGGGGCCCCGTGGTACGTCCGCAACGCGGACCTCCACAGGGACCTACAACTCGACACAATTCAAACACACCTCACAGAGTGCTCGGAACGGTTCTTCAAAGCTGCAGAAGAGCACTCTAACACACTCATTAGATCGGCGTCGGGATACGCTCCACACACTCCATCTCGATTCAGGCCCCGCAGGCCCAAACACGCACTCACAGCCACACACAATAAACTCACGCGCGATCTCGCGGCCCTCTTGGCCGCTGAGGATCCAACACCCGCGATGAGTCCCCCCCGCCCCCCCGACACAGAGAGGTTCGATTCCTCCCAGTCCCCTCCCGTTTCAAGTGCACATCTGAGTGCACTTGTCCTCTAAGCGCATTTTGCGTTATTTTAAACTATGCACTAGTTTAAACTAACGCAGCGCTGCATCATCCCCCTCTCGGGGGGTGACCGCTTCAGATGAAGCTTGTAAGGCCCTTCTGGCCATAAGCATGAATAAAGGGTGTTTTTTAGTCAGTAGGAGTCTGACATAACCCTACAGCCGGCTGTAGGGTATCCATGAGGATTTCTCACCCTCTCCCCCGCCTGGGAGGAAACAAAAAAAAAAAAAAAAAAAAAAAAGGAGCTCGATGGCGCAAGTGGTTAGCGCGTTCGGCTGCGATCGTTGAAGTAAAGCAAATTTCGCAGTGGTCAGTCATTGGATGGGTGACCAAAAATTAATATCTCGAGCTCCTCCGTGCTTCGGAAGGCACGTTAAGCCGTTGGTCCCGGCTGTATTTGCAGTCGTTAGCACCCACCAATTAGTTAGGGCCCGCGTGGTGGGTGATGGCCCAATCTCCCTATTCTATCCATAGGGAAGGCCTGTGCCCCAGCAGTGGGGACATTAATAGGCTGATGATGATGATGATGATAATGTTAGTAAGTATAATAAAAATATATAAATACTTATGTGCATTTTATTCATTAGCATCTTTAATTTCTAAATTAGCTCCATCGACCTAGAAATTATTCATTTGTTAATAATTAAGGTAAGTAACCTATTAAAAATGTGTTTTGTTTTATCGAAATCACCTTGTTAATGATTCTTGATTTATTTTCTTTTAATTTCTTGTGTTGACAACGGTGGAAAGTCAATAATAATATTTAAAGGAGCAATAACCACTCCGTACCGACAGAAATGTTTATTATTCCCCAATCTTACCCTATAACACGAAGCTGTTTCACCTAATTGTAATAAACCAATTGGGTTTATTTGAGCAATGCCAACCATCTGTGACTACCTACCTAGGAGGCCTTGGGCTGAGAAATGGATATTTATATAAAGTCTTCGCGAACAGGAAATAGTTTTCTCTTATTGACTAAGTTAATAGAACTATTTTAATATTATAAGAAAAGCTATAAAGTATTTAAAAAATATTCTTTAAATTATAACTAAGCAATAAACTACGGAATTACATAGCGCGTTTTTAATAATTAGATTTTTTGTCAGTTATCAGCGTACACAAAAAATAAAAAAGTGTGCTTGTGACCACACGACTGAAGTAAAACTTATTTAGCTCCATCTGTATGTATAAATATATACATCTATGTACATATACATATTTCATTTACTAGCTAAAAGAGAAAGAGAGAAAGAAAATGTGCGCGTGCACTGCTTTCTCTTTCTTATATCCCCCACTCAACTCCGGTTCGCCTTGCCCGAAGACACTTTTCGTAACGCGTAACACATTCGCCAGCTTACCCTCTTCAATAAATAATTGGTTGTCTGTCATGTCGATACACGGACAATAACTTTACGTAATAATGTATCGTTCGCTGTTTTCCGCGAGGCAGTTTTGTGGGGCTTCTTGTTTCCGTCCGTTTAAGCCCAAGCACGCATCTGTAGCCCCTTTGGGGGCTCAAATAAGGCAGGAGTGAGGTATTTTTCTACGGGGAGAGTGGAGGGGGAAGGATCCCCTCGATCTCACCTCTCACACACCGCGGAACATCAAACTAACTCGTGACTCGTGTCATGACGTCGTATAACGTGACTTGCTTCGCACTTTGTCGTGCGTGAAGCCGGTGTTCTTCTATTTATAAGACGATACCATGTCAAAAAAAATCTCGTATCCATGTGATAAACAAACCTAAAATTTATTATTTAAGCAATATGGTCCAGCACCACAGTTTTTTGATCAAGGAGTACAAACACAATAGGGTACTTCAAGTAAAATATAGAAGTTATTATAATGAGCTTTATTACCCGTTAAAGACGTCGTTTCAATTTAATCGTAATGTGCCAGTGTCCCGAGTGGAGTAGTCCAAAGACACATCTTTCACTTCCTTTGCCTCATTTTACACACATATACTAATAAATAAACGTCAACTGTATTATAAGTTGATTGAAGGAGAATAATAAGCGTCTGAAGCGCTCCAGACGTATTGCGTACGCTTGATCGAGTCAATGCTTTATACTTAATTGCTGGCCGCGCGCCAAAACCTCTATATCCGAGAACAATGTTTGATAAGTGAAATCATTTATAACAGTAGATACGCCATTATAAAATACTAGAGGTGCCCTTTAGTTCAACCGTATTGATTTGCAGTTAAAGGTTACAGTGGGTCACCCCTTACAAGATAGACATATATGTCGGCGGATGGCGTCTCACTCGCTCCTTCGAAACGTTAAACCGACAACAAATGTCATCAGTCAGTGTACTGTGGCGGCGACATCTATATGCCCCACATATAGACAACGGATGGAGGAAATCATTACTCACCATCCTCAAGAGATGGCGTTACCTGCACTGCGATCAATAATAGTATGGAAGCCTACATCGCGCAAATGAAATTCGGAAGCTAACTCTTCATATATACGATGCCCGACCAACATCAGTCGGGCCGCGGCCCCCGAGCTAATATCACCCAGCTCGGAGGAAGATCTTCCCCTTTGGCCTTCCTACAGTACCATTGCCTTGTGAAACGTCAAGTAATGACAGTGACAGCTGTCATCACTTGGGAGTGGTCTATGTTAAGGGTAGTATTTAAGGGGCTAAGCTTCATTGGAAGGGGCATTCAGCATTCAGACGTGAGCCACGATAGTGAATGGACTTTAGCAGAGAACTCTCCACGCTTCATAAAACAATCCATTTGTACCCTTGCAATCATAACATATATTGTAAAGTGATTTAAAGATTTAAATTAAACATTAGCTTGGTCATTAGACTACAGTTTAATTTTCGGAAGATAACATCAAATACCCAAGATGGCGGATCAAGACGAACCACGTGGCCAACCGACTATCCCGCTCGCCCCTCCGTCATATACATATTATGCTATCGCGGACTGTAGGAAGGTCAAACAAGGGAAGATCTTCTCAATCTGCGAGCTACGTGATGGTAGCTCGGCGGCCGCGGCCCGACTGATGCTGGTCGAACAAGTGAAATTCGGAGCTTAACACTCTCACAATATAGGTATGGAGTGTTAGCCTCCGAATTTCACTTGCGCGATGTAGGCTTCCATACTTTGTGAGCGCAGCGCCGGTAGCGCCATCTCTTAAGGAGATGAATGATTATTTCCTAATGTAGAAATCGCCGCCAAAAGGACTTTCTATAGAAATTTCAAAGGGGAATGATTCTGTCATACATGATTTTGTACATCTTTTACCATTACTTTTACCGTTAACAACGGAAGCACACATATAAAATATCTTTTCTCGGTTTTTTGCAACATTTTTTATTGGTGCTCCGCTCCTATTAGTCGTAACTTTATGTTATATAGCCTATAGAAAGGCCAAAGGGGAAGATCTTCCTCCGAGCTGGGTGATGGTAGCTCGGGGGCCGCGGCCCGACAGATATTGGTCGGGCATCGTATATATGAAGAGATATCCTCCGAATTTCATTTGCGCGATGTAGGCTTCCATATTATTATGATCACAGTGCAGGTAGCGCCATCTCTTGAGGATGGTGAGTAATGATTTCCTACATCCGTTGTATATATGTGGGGCATATAGATGTCGCCGCCACATCACTTCCCTCCGAGACCGGAGGTCGATAGTACTGACTATGAAGCACACTGGTTTTCAGCAGTCCGTAGAGCAATCTTCATCTCGCGCGCCGCGGCGTACGAGGAGTCCATTGGCGTGAGCCACTTCGGAGGCATCGGGTTCGCATCCCGTTTCGAACGGGACGGTCGATTGGGTCGAGTTACCCCCTCTCCGCTTCTTCACACGTCAGTGGGTCAGATAGCCTATAGCCTTTCTCGATATATGCACTATTCAACACAAAAAGTAGTACCGGACATAAGCGCGTTCAACTAAACAAACAAACTCTTCAGCTTTATAAGTATTAGTATAGAAGTATAAATTTCATATAGTGTGTGTCCCTTTGCAAAAAGGAAAGTTATGTATTTGACCCACTCGAAAACAACCATAGAACTGATATTAAATGTCATAAAATCCTTCTTGATTGCGTTACGTTCAACCCCCACAGTATAAGTTTTTAGGGTGACAATTTTAATGCGAAACTAGAACTTTTCATGATTCTCAAAAATGACAAATTTCCCAACATTTATAAAAAAAAAATTGTTTAATTTTGGCATGACACTAAATAAAGCAACGATAGAAAAAGATAAGGTAATATAATCTTGGTATAACAAAAGTTAACGAGTAATTTTGTGGAGATGAGCAAACTATTTTACATACTAACCTGCAAGTTTCTAAGGAACTCTCCAACTTGAATTTTGACAGTTTTTGGTAAAAAACTAATTTACCAAGACAAATTATAATATACTAGCAAACCAGTGAACCAAATGTTCACCAAAACCTGATTTAAAAAAAATGTATTTAATTAATTGAGAACTTCGGAGATTTTGTGTGGTTTCGTTTGAAATTCGTGATTTCTCGAAAACCGGAAGTGCTACGTTACTCAAATCCGGTTTGTAGTCTTATCAGACTATTCTTAACTTATAACTTCAATATTCTCTTTATCTATCTCTTACGGTTTGGCCGCTGAAACAGCACCACAGACAGACAGACGGACGGACTTGTCTAATCGATAAGAGATTAAGTCGTGAAAAAAATTTTTTGTGTACCCAGCTTTCTTTAATTCGCCATGACTGTATTGTGGTCAATTCCCAGTTCCTCAACTACGTCGTAACTACTGTTATGCCGATCTTACTCCACTTTTTCAAAAATTGCATCCATTTTATGTGTGATACAGCGACCAGAGCGACGTGTATCTTTGACATCAAAATTTCCGGATTGAAAACGCTTAAACCAAATTTTTGCTACACCCACAGACACTGCACTAGGTACTACCCACAGAAACATCACAAATACTTGTTGCGGCCTGCGTTGAATTTTTACCATTTTGTAGTAAAAAATTGTGTGTGTCAGCTCCGACGCACGACTGGAGTTTACTCCTTAAGTTCGATAGTCTAACCAGACGCAAAAAGAGTTTATTTAACTTAAAAAAGATTAATACTGTATGAAAGGGTAAATTAACAAATAAATGAAAATAATATACATATATAAATATATATTTATTCATTTCATATACATTTATTATAACTAATCGACGAAATATTTTACATTAAACTTTTTACAATAGTCAATTTCAGATGTGCATAAATATATCATTAGGAATGTTGATAAATTATGTAATTATTATTATCAGACTATTATCATTTTTTTAAATATTAATTAAATCAACATTGTCTGCATTATTAATTACAGTGACAAGTGGTTTATGGTAACTAAAATAAGACACATGGACGTTCGTAGATACGTGGTCCACGAATCTTGAAAATACCGCATCAATGGTTATACCATACCTCGTTGTCCCCATTGCTCTATCAGAAACAATATCTAAATTCATTTCAGATTTTAAAAATTTTATTAATGTCAATCCGTCATCTTTGTTTGTCAAAGTTGCGCGACATAGGATGCGCACCAAAAACGTAACGAAGTCATTCATCGATAGATTTTACTCCTCACATTTTTCGGTCCGGGTGCCTTATATATGCAAATCGATTCTTAAGGAGTATACTCCAAAAATTTTAAATGTATCGAATTTCTTCATTACTTTCACTGATCTTGACAGTAAAAGAAACAAATGAAAATCATCACACATTTTCTTATTTGATTTTTGAATTATCTGCTTAAAAATGAAACTTGTTAATGATACCAAAACCAGCTAGATACAAATGGTAATGGTATAGCCAAAGAGATTTTATTACAAGTTCGTACATACAATAACGCGAAAAGACTTTTCCCAACCTATTATTTTAATTTGATCCAAGACGAAAATGAAAAAGTGTTCTTCCATATTCATTCCGATTTAAAAGTCCCGTTCCTTGAACAGGAACTGTAATATAGCTAGGGTCACGCGTTTTTATTTCGGCCGAATCACCTGCGTCAGGTGCGGCGAAACAAAGCGAAATAAAATATTAAAAATATTGGAGACGTAGAATCGCGTATTGCTGCCCCACAGGAACTAACGAACGATACATATCGCAGAATGTCCGCTCATTCTGTTTTATGATTAGCAGGACAGTAATCTCTCCTTTTTAATGGTTCCGTAGTCCTGACAAGGAACTCAATAAAATAAAAATAATTAAAACAATAGTTTCTTCATGTCCGTCTGTCCGCTCCGGTTTGCTTGGAGCCTATAATAATAACAATAATTAAATAAAACTAGTTTTTACGGATTAATGCACGAAACTTTATTTATTTATTGACGTTTCGTAGCCTTTACAGGCTACGTCGTCAGAATTAAACTTTTATTTAATTTGTCGAGCTACCTTCGAAAGACTTTTATTGAGCGTTCGGTTATTTCATTGTTCGATTTTTAAAGTTTTATTGTCTATGTATGAATTTATTATTAAATTTAGTTAATAAAGTATTTTATTTAAATTCTTTTTTGTAATTTTGAGTTTATTTATTTGACCCTAACTACCGTAAACTACCACCGGTTCTAAAATTGGGAGACCTTTCTGAGAAGAACCAGCGAAACAAACTCAAGAGAGGCTTTCTATCTCCTTCTTATGTTAAATAATGCAAACAAAAAGAACTAATAATATCTGATGGTCTTGCAGTGTGTGCTCGGGGTTGGGATTTTATCTCCTGTATAATAGGTTCCCAAGCTGGTGGTATATACCAACCATCTTCCCTATTGAAATTTGGATACTTTTTAATCTCAATAGCCTCGCGTATCATTCGAGGAACGAACCGCCGCTCGGCTGCAAGGATCTGTGGTTTATCAAATCTAATGTAATGGTTTGGTCCCCCTAATGCATGTTCTAAACCCGTAAAAACTAGTTTTATTTAATGAGTGATGTGCGTGAAAACCTAAGAAACAAATTATAATAATAATAATGTTTTATTTCAGATACTAGATGTGAAATGTTAGTAACAATCAAACCTTAAATACTATGTTAGTACATTTTAAAAACAAAGTTATTTCATATATATGAAATGAAATGAAATGAAAAATTATTTTTATATACGCGTCCCACGGCTACCTCACACGGAGGAAAAGTAAATTAAATATTGAAAATAGGATATTTTACTAAAAGGAGACATCATTTTATTTTTAATAATAACTAGAACTGCATTCACAGATTTTTTAAAAATCGCCTGCACCACTGGGAATCAATGAACTCACAGTTACAATGCGATTGGCTGAAATTTATAAAAATAATAAGTTTATGTCTTCTTTCAGTAAAATATCCTATCTTCAATATTTCATATACTTTCCCTCCGTGTGAGGTTGCCGTGGGACGCCCTGTACACCTTCTGAGGCACCATTACATTTACATATACATTTTATTAGCACGAGGGAGCTGTCATTTTGAGGAGATATCAAAAAATAGTCTTAGGAGCCCTAACTAATTTTAAAGGACCTATTTAACGCTATCCCACACGATGTCAGGGTAGATAATGAAAAAATTATACCCAGGTTACATGTAGGCGAGCTACTATGAAAAATATATTTTTAAATCATATAATTGTTATATTTCTTTCTCACTGGCATTCCATTGTTTCACCTTTATAGACTTGTATGTGCCTCAATAAAACCTAATTTATTTTGTCTGGTGGCGCTTGCTTCTGCTGACGGCTGTTGTTCCATTTCATCTGAATGGTGTTTACTATACAGGATAATACTGTATTTTAATTGCTTTGCTCAAATTAAGCTTTGTTTTTGTGTTTGTTTGTAGCGATAACCTCTTTTATTAGAATCTGTGCTTGTATTGTAACCTTAAATATATTTTTTTTTATTATTATTAATTTTCTAGTCTCGGTGCAAAGGCAACGGATTAACACAGCCTTGCCCCATTTTTTATTATTTCCTTTAAATTATATAATTATGCATATAAAAATCGTAAGTGTTTGGCATCCACTTGTCAGATAAAGGACCCAGTTGAAAACCAGCGCCAGTGCATACTGCACTGACATTATGCTGAACTGGGCCCTTTTCAGCGCAGCCGTGGATACGGAGTGATATCAGTCATTTTGTAAGTTTTAACTATAACTATTTTATCTGCATCCGTGTACTGTACTGAATAAACGATTTTGTTTGTTTGTTTGAAATCTAAAGAAAAGTTTACTAGAAAAAAATCCACGCGGACCAGGCAGCGGACGGGACTCGAACCCGCACCCTTCGCAATTCGGGCGAATGCACTGACCATTATGCTACCACGGCCTTATTCGCCGCGTCGAAATTTTCCTAGCCTTAAGCTGCAAGGCAGCGCCATCACTTCGCATTGTAGGTGCGGGTTCGAGTCCCGTCCGCTGCCTGGTCCGCGTGGATTTTTTTCTAGTAAACTTTTCTTTAGATTTAAACATCTAGCAGTTAAATGCTTAAAAATAAACAAAAACATAAAAATATATTTTTCAAAATTTCATGATACCTTTTTGTCGGCGTGGTCGATATACATATCTCCACAAAATTACAGCTCTCTATCGCTAATAGTCTCAAAGCAAAACCGGGGACGGACAGACGGACATGACGTAACTACAAGGGTTCCCTGTCAAGGCTACGGAACCCTAAAAGGCAAACAGTTAAAGCCGTCGTTTCCTAAAGTGGCGCGTCTTCGTAAACATTGCATTTTATTTATTTTTATAGTATTTTTCCTGTTTTCACATAGCTGTTATAGTGACAAGGATGTTTTTATAAGCCTAAGTTCTTTTGCCATAAGTCGCAACTTGTTTTTATTAACTTGAACTTTTTATCAAACGTTATTTATTAGCTGTTTTATCTATATATATAAAACTCAAAGGTCACTGACTGACATAGTGATCTATCAACGCACAGCCCAAACCATTGGACGGATCGGACTGAAATTTGGCATGCAGGTAGATGTTATGACGTAGGCATCCGCTAAGAAAGGATTTTGTAAATTCTACCCCCAAGGGGATAAAATAGAGAATGAAAGTTTGTATGAAACTTTGTCAATTTTAAACCGATCGGGCTGAGACTGCATGCAGGTATAAGAAGAATCATAGATGAAAGTCATTGTGTATAATACAAGCCTGAGAATAAAAACTGTAGTCTACACTTCAGCTCTACACAATAATATAATTTACTTCAAGAAGGTTCAACTAAGTATTTTCAATGAAATACTGAGTTTTAATGAATTAGTTGCGTGAATGTAGTAGTCTTTATTAGCTTCTAAAACCATTTACGATGGATGAAACTGAAGCTACAATAAAGTTTACGTAATTTATTAGAAGACGCCTTTTAATAGCTTAATTTTTCCAATGAAAATTAATTCGTTCCCATCTATATAATCAACGTTTTTCTTGTTATATTTTAATTTTTTAGGCATTTAACTGCTCTAGATGTTTAAATCTTAAAAAAAGTACTAGATAATTGTGGGTTTCCTACAATGCGAAGAGATGGCGCTGCCTTGTAGACTAATAAATTCTAGAGAAAATTCGACACGGCCATCAGGGCCGTGGCAGCATAATGGTCAGTGCTTTCACCCGGATAGCGAAGGGTGCGGGTTCGAGTCCCGTCTGCTGCCTGATTTTTTCTAGTATAATTTTCTTTATATTTCAACATTTTTCTTACAAACATTCTTAAAACCAAACAGTTAAAAAGTACTTATTTAAAATGGCCAAATAAAACTCATTAAGTAAAATATTCATGGTAACACGTTTAAAATTAACCACTGTTAATATTCTCAGAAGCTCTCAGCTGCTATATTCAACACGAAAATCATTTGTAACTTCATGTTAACCTCCCGGAATATGGGCGATACCCTTTGTGTTATTAATAGGCGGAGTCTGTGGTCTTCTAATTTTCAATGAAACTTCAAACTTTAATATCGATTATAGAGACCGTGGGCGGCTACAAACACTATTATAATTATTATAGTCGAAAAGCTTTGTTGTTGTACGTTAATATATCGCTTGAGGCCTTTTCCTGGGAATAACGAGGAATGAAGCTTGTAAATACTATGTTATTTCATACATGGTAGTTTATTAGATACTTCATTGTTAATTATGAACAAGTTCCTGACATTTAAAACAATAAAGTAAGTAAAGGTTTTGGTTTCATTTTTGGTTAGTTTTGACCTATACAGATACACCAACACGAACAAAATCGTGCCCGAAACCTATCGAAAAGGTACATTGGACGATCCATGGAGCTCCGTTTGATGATCGCGTTGTCAAAACAATGTAAGGCATTATTCAAACATGGAAAGTCACCTTTAATGACTACTGTATAAGGTCTTAATTAAAACACATGCGTCATAGAGTTGTGATAGTTCGAAATGCAAGTTCGTAAAATTTTTGGAGATATTGCTATATGCGGAGCAAAATAGAACATATTTCTTTGACTCTACGCGCAATTTTGAATGCGCTGTTAGCAATACAGCAGGTACGGACCGCGAAAAAAAGAGATGGCTGTATAACTGACCATGCATTTGAATATCACAAATATTTTTATTAAATCAGTTTATAGTAAGTAAATTTGCTTCAAATGCGTTAAATTACCAAACATTGATTAGATATCTGTCGAAAAATCGACACTTCACATACTATAAATATTCTTTTCACTATTTTTCACGGAGTTCCGCGTCAACTTGACTTTTCAACGGTCCGCGCTTAACTGTGAACAAAGAAGTGCTTGAGTGCGTTGAAGCACTTCTTGATTGGGCCACATTTTGAGCGCACGTGGTGTATCTAGGGTATTTAATATCATTGGTTTTGACTACCTAATTTCGAAAGACAATTGAACGTTCGGATACTTCATTGAAAGATCGTTGTTTTTTTTTGAGAGTGAATTATCCGTACTGGTCTCATTCGGGCCAGTTCGGATTGGTGACTTTCTTTAACGGAATAAGGGGATTTGGCCATGACTCGCCCAAGGGCCCAGTGTAAATTGGTGGGTGGTACACAAATATATTCAGCTTTACTGACCCTACATTTGCTCCTATCGAACATCGTCCACTTATTCGACGTAGAGGGAGAAGAGAAGAGTTTTATGTGCCGGGGGAAGTTTCACCAGTAAATGATGAGGAGAGTTTGGTGCGACAGGATAGTAGCAGTATGGAGATTCAGGATATTCCAGGACGCCTAGAGGCTACCACGGCTGAGAGCCCAACATCAGTAGATGACGAGTTCCATGAAGTCGATAGCTCTTAGCCAGGTTCAATCGTCCCAGGGTGGTATTTAATTAGAGGGGGAGATGTTATGTATGTAGGTAGTTATACGCCAGCAACTGTGTCGCGTCCTTACCAATAAACAGTGCGCGTTTAACCACAGCTTGTTTCACTTGTCTCCGTATAGCTCCGAGACACATCAACTGAGTTCCAACCGAGTGATGATTTTTTTTTTCAACGAAAAATTTTCCTTTGATTTGTAACCGCTGTAATTGTAGCGCTTAAAGAAATGAAATGAAAAGTCATTTATTCAGTCTAGGCTGTTACAAGCACTTGTGAAAGTCAAGAAGCTACGCCATCGGTTCGCAAAACTACGGCGGGAGACCTTGTACTGAGAAGAACCGACAAGAAACTCAGCAAGGGCTGGTTTTTTCTCCCTGTATTGATATATACAGAGTCGTCAAGTTGAAAAATGACTTCAGACATACTTCTGAAGTCACCTTCCATTACATTATTTAGGGTATAGATATATAGTTACAACAAATTTTATATTTAGTATATATAGGAAGCGGCATTAGATAGGTACCATACTACTGTTACAAAACTGACTCATACCCATCAAATAAGAAATTACAAGAAACACTATGTCCATGCATTACGATCATTTTGATAATCATTAACTTTATAATAGCCCTTATTCATAAGAGTATTCTTAATCTGAGATTTAAATTTGGTTAGTGGAAGCTCAATCAGATCTTGGGGAACTTTGTTAAACAATGCAATACTACATCCCAGAAATGAACCTCTTGATTTTTGGAGTCTGAAACATGGAACGGCAAGCTTGTTCTTAAATCTCGTGTTAAAGTTATGGGTTTGACTTTTTTTTGCAAATGCGTCATAGTTTCTTCTTACATATATTATATTTTCATAGATGTATTGCGATGCCAGTGTTAAAATATTAATTTCTTTAAATTTTTCTCTAAGAGATTCTCTTGCCTTTAAATTATATATGGCGCGAACAGCTCTCTTTTGCAGTACGAAAATACTTTCTATATTAGCAGCTGAGCCCCACAACAGAAGGCCATATGACATAACGCTATGTAAGTAACCAAAGTAAACCATTCTTGCCGTTTCCACATCAGTTAGGAGTCTTATTTTTTTAACAAAAAAAGCCAAAGCCTAGCTGTGTTTGCAGCATTGGCACGTATCCGTCCTTCTGTGTCTGTATTTAGTTGGCAGCATCGTGGGTATCGTGGGTATCGTGGGTACGTATACCGCGGTGCAGGTCCCGGTCCCGGCGATCCCTCGGGCGGATCGGCAATATCAGCCGCTCTACATCATACGTTCACATATGTTACATATCCAGGAGGCGGGGTCCCGCTCTTTTCCGAACCAGGTTACGTGAAAACTTAAGTACAAGAGAGGTAGGGCATAGCGGATTTGCTCGAATTGGGGACGTGCATCAGGCGGACCAAACGCTTGTTTGCCGAACAGGAAGAACTTTTTATTTGAAAGTGTCCATTTGTTTTTTAAGTGACGAAAAATGTATGACACGCACGGAAATTGTTAAAGAGTAGTCTGATTTTCATAATTCTTTTTTTTTTGGAAAGGAAATACTTCATAGTTGGTCACACATAAATTTGTTTTTTTTTGTCCATGGCATTTTTTTTAACAATGTTTGGCAGTCGTCCTTTCCCACAGACTACGAAAAGCCAGCCATTTTATTGAAGTCAATAAGAGATAGGTGTTTTTATACACGTTATTTTCTAACTTAATGTTTAATTTTTTCCACATAATTAGTAAAATTTAACCACTGCACGAATGGAAATTGTATTTTAGCAGAGTTTACCTAAAATTCAACAAAATATGAAAGTCTCGGTGTGCCATTCTTTGGTATAATCTCTAGTATGAGAGTACAATAACTGGCACAGCTATGTTTATCACTGAACCGTATTATACACAGTCAGGTCATAAGTATTGTCACACAGTAAAAACTTTTTTTTAGAATGCTGGCCACAAAAAAGTTTATTGAATTCGAATTTCGGATTGTTCATGAAAATAAAAATGTATACTTTTCAGAAATTTACTCATTTTACCGGTCCGTTTTTGCGGGATTACGTTATTTTGATATTGGCGACCCCGTGGCCGAGTAGTTTATACGCCGGGTATCATGGTGTCGCCTATTTGACAGGACCCGGGATCGAATCCCGGTAGGGGCAGATGTACGTGTGATGCATACAAGCATTTGTACTCCAGTCATGGATGTTTAATATGTATTTCTATATAAATATACTTATAATATATGTATCAGTTTATAATATATTCTATCTGTTAACCTATTATCCCATAACACAAGCCTACAGAGCTTCCCTGGGTGCTTGGCTAATCGGTGTGAGTGTTGGAAATATTTATTTATAATTAAGTGATATCAGCTTAGAAAAGGAAGTCAAGACTGACGGTTTCTAAATTTGGAAATGTTTTGGCACCCAACCAACGTCTCTCCATGTTGAATACTGCTTACCTTCCATAATCACAAAAAGAATGTTCTGGGTGGTAAACCATAGAGAACCTAATGGCTTTAATGAAGTAACGTATAATCTTATTTACCTTCGGAAGCCATACCAATGCGTAATTCCAGCATTAATAATAATAATAATAAAATCATTATTGCAGGTAGCTAAGACCCATATTGAAAACATGATACAATATAAAAAAAAAAAAAAAAACTAATTAAAAATACATTTACATTATTATAATACAACGTCAATCTTCTATTTACGATTCCCATCAGTGTGCACAGATAGCCAATATCTATAAATTGGTTTGTTAAAATCCGCGTACAAACATTTTATTAGTATGCGGTTACCAGAGCAACGCAGTCCCTCCCAAAAAGAAGCTATGCGCGCCCTAATAACAGCATAGAAGTCCGATACCCCAGCCTCCGCGAACATTGTAGATACACTGCAAAATCTCGGCAGACCCATCAGAATACGAAAAATATCATTATATTGAACCCTGATGGTACTATACGACCTCCTGCTGTACTTTATCCACAGTTGACTGGTGTAGAAACTGACACAATAGGCATTGAACAGCGTCAATTTTACCTGCCTGCTACACCGACTAAACCTACGGGCGACCATATTACCCCGAACAGCCATCGCCCTTCTTTCACGCTCTATGTCCACGTCGTCTTTCATATCTTCGGTCAGTATATATTAGGGATGTCGAAAGTTGAAAAAATATCGATATATCGGACCAATTTTCCCAAAAATATATGTAGCACAGTCAGACTAGCACAGTAATAATAACAATACAAATTATAATTAAAAAAAGAATTAGTACCAAATTGCCGCTACACTACATGACAGTACAGTATCTCACGAAAGACGACACGCAGAATAATAATGGAACGAAAATTATCTCCCTAAAAGTAGACCCTGTTTTCGAATGATGAAAATGATTGCAGGGCCTCTCAGGTGCCATCTTTCGTAAACTAGACTGGACAGTCACACACTTCCACAGAATATAATGGAATTCACCAGCGATACAGATTTACAAATCATAGACGATACTAAATACACAGATCATAGATATGTTAAATATCATTAATCTGAGATCCAGTTACGATTTTTCCAGATACGAATTTAGGTAGATCGTGATATGCCGCTAATAATTAAAAAAATATCGTTTTTGATACAAATTTCGATATTGGTTATTTTGTATCGATGTATCGATATATCGAATCAAAATATATCGGTTCAAAATATCGATATATCGAACAAAAAATATCGATATATCGATACATCGATATATTTTAAACAAGCCTAGTATATGTCCCAAGTTAAACATAATTGAACTCTCAAGTGTGCTCGAATGACGATAATTATAATGAGCGCTGCAGGGAATTGCATTAGTTGGTCGGAGCGAGTCGGCTGCGCGAAGTTGAGATGTTCATTAGAGATTAGCTTCGGACCGGTCGAGTATCTGATGATTCTACATTCGCAATGGAATACAAAAAGCTGTTCAGCTGTGCAATTATTCATATGGAGGGCAATGTTCATCTTAACTGGTCATAGAAATAACAAACAAAAAAAAAATCTTAAAAAATATAATGTATACTTCCGCATTTATTATGTTAATATGGAATATGGATCTTAAACCTGCCCCCGTAGCTTAAGCACTATAATTAACACTATATCACGGTTTTTATCGAGTCTAACTGTCAAACTCCATAGTAATTTGACAATTGAGTGATAAAAACGCGTTATATATTGTCACAAACGCTCTCGAAACGTAACCGCGAAAGTGCCAGAGATCGAATTTGCCAGATCACCGCGGGTCGCGATAGAGGTCGAGTAATGCGGCTCATTCTGAAATGAGCCTTATGATTTGCGACGTAAGGGAGAAAGTGCAACGACATCTGCACTTGTTTACAAGTTATGCGCGTTACCTGCGTAGGTATAAGTAGGTATTTCGTACTAGGGGGTGCTAGGTAATTCTCAATTTAACGGGTACTATCTAGAATGCGTCGATCGGCGTATATAAGCGCGATTGGCGCCGCGCAGAGACAGTTGAGTTTCAACAGCGATTTCGGAGCGAATCCAAAGGCGATCAAAGTGCAACAAAAGTGTTCAAATACCATTGTTTAGAGTCTTGTATAGTGAAATACAGTGTTTAGTGAGTGTTTTGTAATTAACATTGTGTGTTAATTGTGTTGACTGTGTGGAATAAAGAACTGTCAAGCGTGAACTGGCATATAATTTCGAACCCCATCCCGACACGTAACAATATCATATCGCGGTGCTCATTCTAGGGGCGGTAGGCAAACGGTGGTGACTGCCGTCGTCATCGCGTAAGCTCTTATATTTATTAAATCTTATGGAATTTTGGAACTTCTTAACAATAACAAGGAGACAGGAGTCTCTACGTGGACTAGACACGAGTGGAATATTAATAACCCGATATAGCTTCATTGTGAATTTATAATGGAAATGTTCTCATTAAGAAAACAGAATGTCCCTAGGTAATTTTTCTTTGATGGCGTATAAATTTTGAATGCTGCTCCTTGCGGGGCCATTACTCAGGCCGTAAAGAAGCGGCCTTAATTAAAAAGGTAACGGAGGCCATTCCAGACGAGCGGCAACTAACGACATCTGCAGCGGAGAACGGAATAATGAAAGATTTACGATTCGGAAAAGACGGCATAATCAAGGTTTGTGTGCAATCATACAAACAGTATAATCAAACAAGAAAACTTATTAAAAACTTTAATTTAACTTGCAATATATCTAAGTATGCTTGTTCGGGTTGAATCTTGCAAACAGAGCGAGCGAAGCAAGCGTGCGACAGCAACGGCCGGCGCAGCGCCAGTCAACATATATATATATAAAACTCAAAGGTGACTGACGGACATAGTGATCTATCAACGCACAGCCCAAACCACTGGAAGGATCGGGCTGAAATTTGGCATGCAGGTAGATGTTATGACGTAGGCATCCGCTAAGAAAAGATTTTGATCAATTCTACCCCCAAGGGGATAAAATAGGGAATGAAATTTTGTATGTAACTTTGTCAATTTTAAACCGATCGGGCTGAGACTTTGCATGCAGGTATAAGAAGAATCATAGATGAATGTCATTGTGTATAATACAAACCTGAGAACAAAAACTGTAGTCTACAATTCAGCTCTACACCGATGCGAAGCGAGGGCGGGCCGCTAGTAGATAATAAATAAATAAACAAGGAAAATTTAAATATTTGTATGCCGAAAGACCATTCCGACTGTGAAATTTTTACGATATGATGGCTCCGCTTTTTTATTTTTATGTATATTAAATGAAAAGATGTCTGCTATATGAGTGAATGCCAAATGATTGTCTGCAAAATATTATATATATTACTAGCTGACCCAGCGAACTTTGTACCGCCATAAAAATAGGGGCAGGTGGTAGAAGAGAAAATTTAGGGTTGTAAGTATTTTATAATACCACATTATAAAAAAAAAATATACTCCAAAAAAAATTTTAGGGGTGTGTAACGTAGTATTCTATCAATTTCCTGGGATAACATTCCTCCTAACCCATATGAGAACACTACGTTACAATACCCAATAGTTTGAATTTTGGCGCGATGGCGCTTTGTAGGATTCAGAACACTGCGTTACAGGTGGACAACCATTATCACTTAAGGATATGAAAAATAGATAGTAGCCGATTCTCTGACCCACGGAATATGCATATATAATTTCATAAAAATCAGTCAGGCCATTTCGGAGGAGTATTGTAACTAACATTGTGACACTAGAATTTTATATATAAGATGAATGACAATAAAATTTCGTCCCTGTTTTAAGACAGCGAATAAGTTAGACCCTGTTTTAGGCCTGTGTATGTAAAACATGTATTTAATAATTTAATTATGGAAATATTTGTACTATCACTGCCTGGCTGTCCCACCTTTAATAAAATAAATAAGAAATATTTCCAACACTCACACCAATTAGCCTAGCCCCAAAGTAAGCACTGTAAGGCTTGTGTTATGGGATGCTAGGGTAACGGATAGAATACTGTACATATATAAGTATATTTATATAGAAATACATATTAAACATCCATGACTGGAGTACAAATGCTCGTATTCATCACACAAATATCTGCACCCACCGGGATTCAAACCCGGGACCTCTCGAGTCGGTGACACCATGAAACCCGGCGTACAAACCACTCGGCCACGGAGGTCGTCGCTCGTCATTTAAAACTTTGCGAATCCTGTTATATCTATTTGTTTTATCAAAACAGAATAAAGATTCCTTTTAAAACTAATATGAAACAGTTACATTCTGTTAAATCCACGCTATAAATTAACAAAGGTGGCCGTGGCTCAAAGCGGACGTCATACCAGTTCGCAGCACAAAGAACTTTTTGCTGCACAAAGAGTGGTGCTATCGCTACGCTCGCTCGCTCGCTCGCTGCGCCCGGCGCTACGCTTATCGCAACATTTTTTCTACTCAATTGCGAAGTCAGTGTTGCCAACGGTCAAACTTACTATACGCTGGGCTATCGAATTTGTTTTTGCTGTTTTTATTTATCGTTTTCTAAAACTCATATCATAATAGAACTAAAATCATCGTTTGTACTTTAATTGGAATCATAATTTTTTTATGTATAAATAATTCGGTATAAAAAATATATGTTTATGTGTGTGTGTGTATCATAAATATTTATTTTGTTATCAATAAAGTAATCAGCTTTTACGCGTTGTAGTGTGATATAACTTTTGTTAACAATCTGCGCTTGACCTGAACTGAGTCGGTTGTCATAGTTTTGTAACCAAAAGGTAGTGTATTAAATTAACTAACTTAAAATAAGTGCTTTTTAATTCCCTTGATTCAGATAGCACACATCTATATATATATAAAACTCAAAGGTGACTGACTGACATAGTGATCTATCAACGCACAGCTCAAACCACTGGACGGATCGGGCTGAAATTTGACATGCAGGTAGATGTTATGACGTAGGCATCCTCTAAGAAAGGATTTTGATCAATTCTACCCCCAAGAAGCTAAAATAGGGAATAAAAGTTTGTATGAAACTTTGTCAATTTTAACCCGATCGGGCTGAGACTTTGCATGCAGGTATAAGAAGAATCATAGATGAATGTCATTGTGTATAATACAAGCCTGAGATCAAAAATTGTAGTCTACACTTCAGCTCTACACCGAAGCGAAGCGAGGGCGGGCCGCTAGTTTAAGATAATAGTATTATTTGACACTTTATTTCTATGTAACTAGCTGCAATTTCAATATTCAACACACATTAGTCAAACTAGAAACAAACTCATATAATAATAATAAATCAAACATTAAATTTACATAATATTTATTTCATATAAAATATACCACTTACTAAAAAACAATTTTCAAAACCACCCGTTTAGTAGATAATTCGCTAAGTTAGCAACACTATACCGGAATATTTGCTTTCGAAACAAACAAGTTTGCTTTGACAGTGAACAATGAAATAAAACGTGCTATCATAGCGGGCACGAGTTAAGGTAATTACATCCAGAATAGCTTTAGTTAAGGGATCATTTATAAAATGTGGATTATGTTTTTATTTATTTGTAAGCATTTACCTGCTAGATGTTTAAATCTAAAGAAAAGTTTTACTAGAAAAAAATCCACGCGGACCAGGCAGCGGGCGGGACTTGAACCCGCACCCTTTGCAATCCGGGCGAATGCACTGACCAATTATGCTACCACGGCCCTGATTCCTAGCCTTAAGCTGCAAGACAGCGCCATCTCTTTGCATATACTAATAATTAAAACTTGTACCAAAAAAAAACCCCGGCAAGCATCATTAGGTAGTCTAAAAAACTCGTCCACAGTTTCAGTCCGGCCCGGGTGATCCGGTTATCGCGCGCGCCCATTGACCGGCCCGGCGCCGGCCCGGATTAGATTTGCCGGTCGACCTCCATTCGCGACACTTTCTTTTTCTATTGGAGGCTTTAGTATAGTAGCTTCAGCGCTAGACTATTATAAAGTACGTCCTTTTTTCTTTTTCATTAAAAAGTTTCAAGGCCGGGTAACATTTATATATTGGTAATAATACATTACAAATACTTGAAATTCTGTTGTAAGAAACAAAGCTACTTTAACAGTCGGGACCCAGTTTTGACAAACATGTATCCATTTTAGAATATTTTATGGGTCCCGTCTGTTAAAGTATCCTAGAATTATAGACTACTAGACTTATTTCTTTTCAGTTTTTTTAAAGTAATTTTAAAGCAGTGGGCTTTTTTATTTTTTAAATTTACCCTTTTTTATTGGTAGTGTAAAGCTCGAATAAAAAGTACTTCCATCTATCAATCGGGCTGTCACCAGCTAGTAGGTATTGCTAAAAGTGCAATCATAGCAATTATTTTTCAAATATTTTTTTCTACCTATTAATGTATAAATTAGCGAATATCGTATCACTATTTACCAAAAAAGCTAATGAACTTTTACAAATATAATCAAATAAACGTATTACTTAGTTTACTTTTAAATCTTTTCATCAATTAAATATTATTATCTTATTAACTTTCAACACTAATAGTATAAAGAAGCAATAGTTGTATGTTTGTAACAAATAATCTCTCAAACCGCTGAATCGATTTCGACAATGCATTCAGCATAAGGTAGATACATTATTTATTTTACTTTCATGCATTATTCTCAACATCGTTGATTAATCTGCTCGAATAATAATTCTTAGGAAAATCTTGACTTGTAAAAAATCCATGCTGACAACGTCTCGATGAGGATATTTTTTTAGTAAATTTTTTCTTCATATCCGAGTGACATAAGCTATATTTTATCTTTTTTTTTTTTTTTTTTTTAAAAAAACCAACAGCGTTACAATAAATACTTTCTAATACTTAGAACTATAGGTAAGGCCAATAACAGGTTTTTTGGTATTTCAAAAAATATATAAACGCGGACGTGCTAGGTGAAAAATAATTACTGATAAGCACTTATTAAAGCGATATGTTTAAGGTGATGTGCGATAGCTGGTTTTACCTTATGTGAATTTTAACCTTTAACAAATAAAATAAATTTTATTTACTCTTAAAACAAAAGAACTGTCATAAAGCTCTTTCTAATCTTTCTTGAAATTTAAATGTAAATTTAATGAACTGGAAAAAATAAATAAAAAAGAAGCAAAAAATAAAGGATGTGGTTTGTGTATATGCCAATTATGTTTTAATTTGTGTATTTTTTTTGAGATTTGAGAATATCTGTTGCTTGTGCTTTAATTGAATTCTTATTATGTGTGAATAGGTCAATTTCTTTAAAAAGGTCGTTGTAATTCTGCGGTAGGCGAGATACAGGTGCATTTCGTGCATAATTTGTAAAGGTACGCGGTGTCGCTAATAATGGTGGCATATGCCTACGGGTGCGGCGTCCGGGCACATTATATGCTTTGCTTTGAACCAATTCAGCACAGTCCACATTACCCCGTATAATATCGTAAAGAAAATATAGATCAATCAATTTACGCCTGTCCTCAAGGGTTAGTAAATTATACTGCCTACAGCTCTCTTCATATGATAGCGAACCTGACTTACGGAAACGGAAATTTCAATGTTTTATAAATATCTTTTGTAGACGTTCGAGACGATCTTTGTAAATATTATATTGCGGATTCCAAATTGTACTCGCGTATTCAATTATACTACGAACATAAGCAAAATAAATAATTTTCATTGTATTGAGATTTGAAAAAGGCTGACAGGTTCGTATGACAAACCCGAGGTTTTTATAGCCTTTATCTGCTATTTTGTCTATGTGATTACCCAGAAGCATTTTTTCATCGAAGTGTATACCCAGGTCTCTCACTAAAGATGTTCTGCGAATGAGTTTTCCATTAATACTATAGGGGTAGATTACAGGTCTAGCTTTGCGAGTAAAAGTGATACACTCACATTTACTTATATTGACAGTGATATTATTTTCCTCGTAGTATTTAGATAAGTTTTCTAAATCCGATTGAATCCTACGACAGTCTTTTTCGTTTTCTATTTTCATATATATTTTTTTTGTCATCCGCGTACATCAAGTGCCGTGCTGATGTAAAACAATATGCGATATCTGACAAGTAAGCGTTATAAAAAATAGGTCCTAAATGAGATCCTTGAGGTATAACTGTAGGTATATTAGTAAAGTCCGACCTGTAACCCCCGACAACTACAGCCTGGGAACGATTACTCAGGTAAGATTTAACCCACCGAAGCAAATCGCCATGAATTCCTAACCCCTGAAGCTTATTTATTAGAATGCCGTGATCTACACGGTCGAAAGCTTTTTCGAAATCCGTGTAGATCACGTCAATCTGCCCACCTCTTTCCATGTTGGACAAAATGTAATTTGAAAAGCAAGCCAGATTGGTGACTGTAGACCGTCGCCTAAGAAAACCATGCTGACTAGAGGGTAGTTCCCTATAAATTACCGGATATATGACTTCAAATACCATTTTTTCGAAAACTTTACTTAATGTATTTAATATGGAGATTCCTCTATAATTTTCTATTTTGGTTTTCGTTCCTTTTTTATGAATCGGTACAATATGCGCTTGTTTCCAAACATGGGGAAATACACCTTCGTTTAAAGAAGTATTAAATATAAATGATATTGGGAGGCTGAGTGATTCAGCACAATTGCGCCAGAATAAAGGTGGTATGTTATCACAACCAGCCCCCTTGTTTATATCAAGTAGCTTCAGTTTCTTTTCCACAGTAGAAACTGGTATAACTAGTTTAGATATAGTATCAATGTTTAAGTTATTGAAATTTGATTGTGTAAAATTTGAGATTGGTGTACCAAACACACTTTGGAAAAAAATATTGAAAGCATTGCATATGTCGACACCTTCTGTCAGCTTTTTATCACAGTACGTAAGCATCTTTGGATAGTTTGATCCACCACGCAGTGATTTAATGTATGTCCAAATGGTTTTCGGGTTTTTGACTATAGTTTCTTCAGCTGATTTTATAAAGTTTTTGTAGCATTGTTCTTGTACACGTTGCTGCCGTTTACGCAAAAGACAAAATTCGTCGTAGTATGTTAAGTTACCAAATTTTTTCCATTTTTTGTGAGCCTTATATTTCTCTTTAATTATTTTTATTAATGCACGGCTATACCAAATCGGATATTTGCGACTACCATTAGGTTTTCTATATGGGACATATTTTTCAATAGCTTTATTAATAATTTCGTAAAATGATTTCACTGATTCTTCTGTTGTGCAATTTTCTAAAAGAGATCGCCAATTTGTATTTTCAAATATTTGGTTTATTGGGGCATAATCACATTTCCTAAAATCTCGTTTAGATATTGAAGCTTCTAACAATGGCGTTATAGACAAATCTAACATATTCAGAATCAAAGCTGGATGAGCGCGGTCGAGGCTTAATAGTGGCGAAGAACAGTCATTAACTTCTAGTGAAAGGTTTGAGAAAGCTAGATCTAAGATGTTCCCGACATGATTTTTAATAAAGTTATATTGCTTCAAATTATGAAAACTCAGATCATCAGTTAGTCTTATACCAGCATTTTGCACGTCATTATTGCCAATTTTCAAGTGCATTGGGCCTGTCATATTCCAGCTTATACAGGGAAGATTAAAATCTCCAATCAACAACATATTATTTTGTGGACTTAGTGTCTTTACAACGTCTAATATGCTATCTATATCGTGTGGAATACGATTAGGGTCGGGTGGGATGTAAATTGCGCTTAAATATAGATCAACGACCGCACCGAGCACTCGCGCTGGTACTATCACAGTTAACATTTCGACTCGGGGTGACAAATCGGAAATAGTACACTTAGCTGCGCATAACTCGCAACGTATAAGTACCATAACGCCGCCCCCGATCTTCTTACCGCTCAAGGACAAGTCTCGTTCACATCGAAATACGTCGTACCTACCATCACAAAATTCCCTATCAAATATTCCAGAGTGCAACCATGTCTCCGTGATAACTATTATATCATATTCATTACATAAAATTTGTTGCCGTAACTGTAGACATTTCGTTCTTAAACCCCGTACATTTTGATAATAAATTTGTAAATCTTTACATCATACTGTATCAGTCATTATGAAAATAATTTATTACTATAAGTACTTAATTTATGTTGGTAAACATTAGTATAAAAATATATTTGTGGAGGCACTAGTACACTAGTATGTAATAATATGTATTCATAATAATCCTTATCCTTACTTCCTTACTAATATTATAAAGGCGAAAGTTTGTTTGGATGGATGTATGGATGGATGTTTGTTCCTCTTTCACGCAAAAACTACTAAACGGATTTTAATGAAACTTTACAGTAATGTAGCTTATAGATCTAACACATAGGCTATAATTTATAAAGATATTGTGTGAATTGTCCAAAATATAACGATAAATGTCATTTAAGTTCAACAAATCGCAGGGTCAAACTTTAAAGGTAGCAGGCATACATTTGGGCACGCCATGTTTTTCTCACGGTCAGCTCTATGTGGCTTGCTCACGTGTTTCCAAAGCGAAAAATCTGCATGTTTATGCTGAAGGAAAAAAATCGCTAAATATAGTTTATAGAAGCATACTGCAGTAGCTACCTATAGGCCTATGATTAGGGGTTTGCAGTGCTTAATTACTGTATTTCTTATGTTGACAATATTGTTACGTTATTACAGTGCGAATGTAACATCTCAATATTGTCAGACTGTTATATTTTTCAAATACGACCCAAAAATTATGTATGTTATAATTTTAATGTCATAATGTTAGTTCTTTTCACGCTAATATAAGCTACTCGAAATACTAATACTGCGCACACGAAGTCGCCGGCACCAGTTATTGATACATAAAGACCTTGCTTTTATTCGAATTACACGCAGACGAAGTCGCGGGCAAAAGCTAGTATGCTATATAACTGCAATGAGATAACTGGAGAATTTTACATGTTAAAATCCAAACACTGATTGTGTAGTTCATAGTAGCATTTAACAAATAATGATATGTTTTGTTTGTTAACTCAAAATACATGTGCAAAATATATAAAATATCAGTTGATATTCGTGAATCATATAAACTATTATTTTTGACGTGACAACGTCTTAAATTAGGTTGCGGCTGGGAGTCACTTATGAAAAAGTGTAACGCTCGGTAACGTTACGATGAGTCTCTCGTGTTAAGTTTAAGTTTACATGTACAATGTTTTAGTAAACAAAATATATTTCTATAGTTAAAATTTGTGCAATTCTTATTTTCATTCAATTCCTTGTTTGTGCAATTTAATTATATTCATATCAATAAATATTCTACCGAGAAAAAGACGTTGTCACGTAAAATCTTCGCCCGTAAAACCGACTTTACAGGCAACCATTTTTTTCTTATGAGAAATGTCTTATACGGCTTGTTATATTTCATTGTTACTTTAATAAATAATATTCGGATAAAACATGCTTTTATTATTGAAAATAGTAATATTGAGCCACGGTTACACTCAGTTTGGGGGTTTTTTGTTATAACAAATGTGTTATACTGCTTTGTATATTTAATGGTTATTTTTGTAAAGAATGCATAAATAAAACATGCTTTTGTTGTAGAAAATTGTATCATTGATTCACAGTTATAATCATTATGGGGGTATTCACAGAAAATAATTGGTATAGGATATTTGATCGTTTGTACCATTATGTTAGTTTTGATATACCTGTATGCTTGATAAATGTACTGTGCACTACATAGTGAAATAATAAAACTTTTATAACATGCAAAGGTATTTAATACCGTAGACGCAAACATTATAAAAAATTTGCCCGTTAATATTTACATTCCAGCTAAAACTCACTAATATGGTTACTAATTAATGCTTAGTTACTTAAATTTGCTATTATAAGCGAGATTACTTGTAACACGTTAATTCAGGTGAGAGGTTATCGAGTGGCGTCGCGAGCCTGAACGTGTATTCCAAACAACAATATCAACTGATATATCGTTAACAACTGATGTTTCGTAAGAAAATTATACAAAGAAAAACCCACGCGGTCTAGGCAGCAAACGATACACGAACCCGCACCTTCCGCTATCCAGGAGTGCATTGAGAGGCGTGCAAAGAAGCTCATCGGTGACGACAAATTATTCGAGAGTAGACTCCAAAGTCTTGAACACAGGCGAAAAGTTGCCTCTTTATCGGTTTGTTACCGGTTAAATTTCGGAGAGTGTGCCTCGGAGTTACATAACTTAATTCCACCTTCACTTTTTTAACACAGAACCACCAGAGAGACGGCAAAACGCCACAGATATACCGAAGAGGTCCCGCAAACTCGTACTAAACGGTTTGCTTCCACCTATATCGTCAGAACAGCTAGGTTGTGGAACTCTTCCAGAATCTCTGTTTCCAGTCACCTATAATAATCTGGGGCTCTTCAAGTCGCGAGTGAATCGGTTTCTTCTAAGCGCATCCCACCTTAGGCTGCTACGTCGCTCTTCATCAGTCGCGTGGCCGTCAAGCGTAAGCCTTTTTAATGTAACAAAAAAACCCAGGATGCACTACAAATTATGCTACCGCGACCTTAATTACCACGTTGAATTTCTCATAGCATATTTCTTAGGCTGTAAGGCAGCGCCATTTCTAAGAATCTCCCTCGCTTTCAATATCTTGCAGTTGAATGTTTGTTAATTGTTGAATGTTTAAAATAAAATCTTAATAAATCAATAAAAAATCAATATAAACTAATGTATCGTTAACTTCGTATGAGAGAGACCGGCTCCGCGGCATAAAAAACTTTTTAAGTTTTTGAGTAGAATTGACGGGATTCCTCTGTGCAGAGCCTGCATAGAGGAGGAGGCAGTACTCGTCTCCTCCTGTTCTATGCATGTCCTGCTACAATGCAGTGGTGTGGCCAGACAACGGGTGATACACCTGGGTAGCCCGCAGACGCTACTCGAGACCTTAATAGTAGGGGAGCCCCTGCGGGGATTTTTGGATTTACTCGAGCGCGGCAGAATAACATATGGGGAGCAACCTTACACCTAGTTAAGTATACCCACCATACCTGAGCCCTCTATGTAGGGCCGAACGTCTAGGGCAGCAAAAACAAAATTTCAACGAACGGTCATGACTTTTTGTCGCGCCCAAATCGTCAGTCTTTTGAATATAAGCTACTAGAGGGTTCATGTAACGTTTCTAAGAACGGAAAAAATATTGATATGCCGCGGTTTGCATGATATGGGGGTGGCCGTACGAAGAGTAAAATATAGGAAAAAATTACCAAGCGCGTCAGACATTAAGAAGGGATGTTACGTGAACCCTCCAGTAGCTCCTATTCAAAAGACTGTCGATTTGGACCCGACCAAAAGTCATGGCCGTTTATTGAAATTTTGTTTTTGCTGCCCTGGATGTTCGGCCCTACATAGATGGCTCAGGTATAGTGGGAGTACTGAACTACGTGCAAGGTTGCCCCATATGTTATTATGCCGCGCTCGAGTAAATCCAAAAATCCCCGCAGCGGCTCCCCTACTATAAGGATATCAAGAGAGTGCTGAGCTTCTTGAGGGAGCTGGGATTACGTGAATTATTTTCGGTACAAGGTCTCTTGCCGTGGATTTGCGAACTGATGACGTAGCGTTTCATAATAGCTTGTAACGGCTTGAACCGGGTAAATATTTTTCAATTTTGATTTCATAAGAGCTTGTAACAGCCTAGACTGAGTATATAATCGAAAGTAATGATTTCATAAGAGCTAATATCAACCTAGACCGAAAAATTTAGTTTGAGATTTGAGAGTAGGGCCCCTGCCTGCGTCGGATTTGCATGTTAATCGGAGGATTATAAGCATAGAAGCGGTGCGGCGCGGCGTGAGAACCGAGCTATTGTATCTGATCCTAACCCGAAACCATAGAGCGAGGCTATTACATGCTCTTATAATGCCGACTTTATACAGAGCTATATTTTATGTGGCTTGATTGACGATACGAGTTGGATGACACTATTAACCTGTACTACCTTTTTTGAATCATCATCATCATCAGCTTATAATGTCCCCACTGCTGGGGCACAGGCCTTCCCTATGGATGGAATAGGGAGATTGGGCCATGACCCACCACGCGGGCTCAGTGCGGATTGGTGGGTACTAACGACTGCAGATGCAACCGGGACCAACAGCTTAACGTGCCTTCCGAAGCACGGAGGAGTCCGAGATAGTAAATTTTTGGTCACCCATCCAATGAACGACCACTGCGAAATTTGCTTAACTTCAACGATCGCAGCCGAACGCGCTAACCAGTTGCGCCATCGAGCTCCTCCTTTTTTGAATAATCACACTAATATTATAAAGGCGAAAATTTTTGAGTGTGTGAGTGTGTATGTGTGTTACTTCTTCACGTCTAAATGGCTCGAGCGATTTTAATAAAATTTGGTATGAAATTAGCTGACACTCTAGATTAACACATCGGTTACGTTTTACTGCGGGAAATATCCCTAATAAACCGCGGATAAAACCGCGGGGCACAGCTAGTTATAAAATAAAAGCAATTGTAACCTTTAAGATTAATAAACCATTATTCGCGTCCGCGTGGAATTTTTTCTAGTTATATTTTCTTTAGATTTAAACATCAAGCAGTTACATGCTTTAAAAATAATAAAAATTAAAACCATTATTATTATACGGGACCAAAGTTGGGTCCAGGCTAAAAAACTGTTGTTTCAAACACAAGTTTAAACTGGTCAAGTAGTTACCAAAATACATATATAACCTTAGATTAAAACAAAAAGGGTTGATACGGTACGCTCCTACTTGCATCAAACAAAAACTGATCCCACGGCAACGCGAACGGGACGGCGAGATCCGCGTCACTGCATTACCGACCCGAACGAAACAGCACGTTAAGTTTCAACGGCAGCACGAACGAGACGGCGAGATCCGCGTCACTGCACTACCGACCAATCACGCGACCAGTACTCGACGTCACTACCGAATAAGATTCAAAACAAACAGCAATTTTTATGAAAAAATATATTTTATAGTACTTACGAATGAAAAGTGATGCCGTGGGTTTTATTTTTAGTTCTTGAGTAATTTGAGCCCTTTTTAAAAACACACTTAGGCATTGTTTTATCATATAAACACAAAATATTGGCAATATTTCTTTTTGGCGTTCACATGTACGTCGTTTGCATGTCAAGTTGTGACTAAAGCGATTAGGGTCGTGGACCACAATTGGTGCGGATCACTTTTGTGAGGCTAGTGCCGTATCTAACCTTTTTGCTTTAATCTAAGTATATAACAGACTTTTTAGTGGTATAGACATTTTCTCAAATACTAAAAGCGCTGTCAAAACCAATATAATTTCCAAATTAGTCTCAACACTAATAGCCGCCTTGCAACGTTCTCACGCGACCTGGCATTATTATATGCATACCTACATGTAACCTTAGTTTAGCCTGCACAACGACAGTTTTTGTACCTAATTTAATTCGTAGAAATCTGTTATTGGCCATTCTTATTACTAAGTTCAATTATGTATAATATCTATTTGTATCGCTGTTGGTTTCTCAAAAAAAAATAAAAAAAAATTGTGTGTGTCAGCTCCGACGCACGACCGGAGTTTACACTCTAAAAACGATTGTCTTTGAACAGACACAAAACAAATCAAGTCCGAAGAAGTCGGTTACAAGTAGAGATACCTCAGGAATCGTCCCATGGTTTCGACTATCATAGGTTCCATGTCACACATTTTATCATCTAACATCAGCGATATTCATCATATATTTTATTATGTATTTCTGGAAACACACAATTTCAAAAATATCACACACTAGTCATCATTTTGTAAATATGTATTATAATTCCATCTGTACTGAAAATCACTATTCCAGAGTGCTGGACACTTACTTATTTCTTTATATTCTGTTATTTATTGGTTTTCATTAATTTTGCTCCGATTTTATCTATTTGTAGTTTATTTATTTTATTGACATTTGTGACAACTTAATGTTTTTTATCCGTTGCCATGGCTAAAAGTGAAAGGTGCGCAGATGAGGTTGCGCATAAAAACGTTACGAGGTCATTAATGTCATTTATCGATAGATTTTACTCATCACATTTTTCTCATACCGGCCCCTTATATATGCAAATCGATTCTTAAGGAGAAACTCCAATAAATAAAATGTATCTTGTTTTTCCCCCCTGCTACTCAATAAATATTTACAATTTATTCCTTATAATTTGTGGTCACAAAAACTCTGCTATATTTTATTTTATTATCTTTCTGAATTGTTACTGTGTATTTTAACTACAAAGCACTGAATACAATTATGAATTCGATAACGGCAATCATACGACGGAATATTCCAGGAAATTGTACAACCTCAGAAATAACATTTTTTCAAGATGTTAAAGCTCTGTATTCATTTTAATACTGTTGAGTTGATACTTATTTCAAGTCCGTGTTTGCATAAAATAATTTGCTTTTGTAGCGCCGATCACAGTAATCTCGTTCCGACCTCAAATATTAATATTTTTATTTTAAGTGAAATTATTTCTTTCTTTGTTTTACCCGTGACGGAATAAAGGAGGTGTATGAGTTGATTGATCAATTTAGTTGGACGCTGTTTTTTGCTAAAGTCCTGGAGGCCTACTCTATGTCGACGAAAAACGAAATTTCGATCGAAATTTCGCACGTTTCTTACTCTATTTCTTGTTCATTTCGAAAATTCGTTCGTCCGAAAATTATTTGATAGTTAATTTCTTCAAGCCTACTCTAATTCACGAAAAAAGTTGAATTTGACATATAATTGTTCGAAATTTTAACCTCAAATTGAATTTGAAATTGGATTTTTATTTGAATTAAGTCTAAAATGATTGATAGAGTATTTTTCATCCAGGCTGCTTAGCTCGAGGAACTTTTTATAGCATGTAAAATTAACAAAGAAACGAAATTTTTATCATTTATTGTATTTCCAATACTTCAAAATATTAAACGACAAATTTAAGTTGACATACAATCGATTGTATCAACTCTACAAATTAGCCGGCTAACACTGTCAAAATAGGTTCTTTCAATGTCATCAAAAATGTTGTCATAAAGTAACATTGTTTCCAAGTAAAAAACGTTATTTAAAAAGTAAACATTAAAAGAACTCACAAACATGACTCATTTCATTCGTTCACGAAAATTGTTTGTGATTCCGAACTTTATGTGCGTTTTCGAAAATAAAATAGAGTAGAGTCACTGGCGAAATTTCGTTTAAAATTCGTTCGATACCGAAATTTCGTTTCGGAGAAAGAGAGTAGAGCTCGTGTTATTAAGGAACGATGGTTTATTAATAATGACTGCCTTGAAGTCTGTTTTTAATTTATATGTCCCTTTTCTTGAATCAGTATTGAGACTGTCAGGCTCCAACAGAGATTTTATTTGTAAACTTCCTTTTGTAGGAGAAAAAAAATATTAGTCCCTTCATCATCAGCCTATTATTTGTCCCCACTGCTGGGGCACAGGCCTTCCCTATATGGATGGAATAGGGATTAGTCCCTTATTTCACTCTTATTAAATCAGTCTTATTTTCATGACACAAAGCCTATTCTCAGTTAGGAAATTATTTTTGAAACACATTATATTAAGAAAACATAGAAATTTGCCATTTGTAGCCGGTGGAAGGGAGTGCAGAAGAAAACTAACGTAGCCAAAGTTCCCCAAACAAAAACAAAGTTTGCAAGTAGACAACACAGTAGTCTTTCATCTCATATTTACAATAGTATCAACAAAACAATTGACATCTACCCCCCCCCCCCCCCATATAATGAGTGTAAAAAGTTAATACATACTTGGTTAGAATCCCTGAATTATGAAAAAGTAGAATTATTTTTGCAACAGACAAAATAATACAGACAATTAAAACTCACTTCCTTTATTAAATTATAACACTCACAATCCCACAATAACAGTCATGCGCACACATAAACTTATTAAACACACACATACGCTCAAGCTCAAACGTACATGCATACATACATACACGTATTCATGCATAGGCAAACTTATATATAAGTTCAAAATAGAATAAAAAAAATGTGGTTTGAATTTGTGAAATTTACATAAAATATGGATGTGTAATGGAGGAGCGGAGTCGCCTGGCACAAGCATTGATCTGCTTAAACTATTAACTAACTATTGTAAACCAAATCATTTATGAATAAATTATTATTATTATTTCACTCTTCGAAGTCCTCTTTACCTTCATACTAATATTAATATATATATATATATATATATCATATGATTTTATTTGATTAAGCATTTAACTGCTAGATGTTTAAATCTAAAGAAAAGTTTACTAGAAAAAAATCCACGCGGGCCAGGCAGCGGACGGGACTCGAACCCGCATCCTTCGCTATCCGGGCGCATGCACTAACCATTATGCTACCACAGCCCTATTAGCCGCGACCAAATTTTCCTAGCCTTAAGCTGCAAGGCAGCGCCATCTCTACGCATTTTAGGTAACCCACAATGTCAAATGAATACTTTTTCAAGTATTAAACATTTGAAAGAAGAAATAGCAATTATAGTTATGATTTTATTTATTTTTTAAGCATTTGACTGCTAGATGTCTAAATCTAAAGAAAAGTTTACTAGAAAACAAAAATCCACGTGGACCAGGCAGCGGACGGGACTCGAACCCGCATCCTTCGCTATCCAGGCGAATGCGCTGACCATTATGCTACCACGGCCCTATTTGATATCTATATATATATATCTTTATTGACATAATATCAATATAGAATCAGTCTAGGTTCTTATCCAAAATCGTTTAATAGAGTTATCCGAAATCAAAAAAAATACAGGTTAAGCGTCTATGGCACATCACGCTAACATTAAAAAGGCGAAAGTTTGTGAGTGTGTATGTTTGTTACATCTTCACGTCTAAACGGCTGGAGCGATTTTAACAAAATTTGGTATGAAGTTAGGTGACACCCTGGAATAACACATAGGCTACATTTTACACCGCGGAGCACAGCTAGTCTTTACTTATAATAAATCTGTAGAGAGGTCAATTCTGTACATGAAATATATTTTCAAAATAACTATCAGGGGGTGATTAGTGATCGATACTGATGCCAAAAATGCAATCAGTAAAATTTTTGTCTGTCTGTCTGTATGTATGTTCCTTATAGAAACAAAAAGTACTCGACGGATTTTAACGAAACTTGGTACCATTATTCTTCATACTCCTGGGCAGGTTATAGTATACTTTTCATCACGCTACAATTAATAGAAGCAGAGTAGTGAAGGAAAATGTTGGGAAAACGGGAGAAGTTACTCCATTTTTTAAGCTTCCGTCGCGTGTGCAAAGTTAATGGTTAAAGTTACATAGAAATCATATATGACGGAAATATTCTTCATAAAATTGTCTAAAAAATATCCCGCAACAGCATATGTCCATCTTTAATGGTTGACTCACAATAACTCCTGATAGCTTAGAAAATAGGAGCATTCTGATTATATTTGATACGATTTTCAGTTTTTTTTTATTATTATATGAAGAGTCATTTTAGTCTACACTATAGCTCAACACCGAAGCGAAGCGAGGGCGGGCCACTAGTATATAATAAAACGAAACAAAGCCGTCACGGAAACATTTCTTCATGAGACGTTTGAGTTAAAACGCCGCGGGTGTCTTAGACATCAAGTCGACCATAACAACTTGAGACTTGTGCCGAGTGCTCTCTACGTATAAAGTAAACATCGTCGTTGACAATGGAACGTTGTAGTGACGAGAGGAGCGAGTGAAACGGACATCAAAAGCCCCCGTGTTTTCACGCTGTCAATAGCCCGAGGTGATATAATAGGTATGTATTATCGATGTACTGACATGTGATATGACTCTGTGTCAACGCAAGGCATCAGTTTCTATGTGTAATCAATAATGGATAGTGACTTATTCTTATAAGATTACTGCGTGAAAGGAAGGGTCAGTGCTTTTAGTATAAGCTTGGTTGAGATTTTATTACTTTAAATTATGTTTAAGTTGCTCTTACTCAATTATTTATTATTATTAAATTCTCCACAGACTAGAGATAATTACAGTTTTTTTTTGTTAAATTCTCCCTTTTAAGGGAAGGCAAGGGGAACAATGCCCATACAGCCTAATCTTAAGTTAAATTATTCTGTTTTTCTTTTTACGTTAGAATGTCGGTGTGACGCTTTCTAATGTTTCTTGAAGTGTTTGGCACGAAATGTATCGAGCTGGCTTTTTCGATAAGCTTCTGTGAGGTAGTCAATACTACAATAAAATCCTCACCTCCACTTGACCGGAATAGCGTATATTTTGACGATTCTACTAATTCTTCAGTAACGCAGACAGTTGTAACACAAAATCACACCAATTTTATTTACATTATCCACTATAAACGAATTTAAGAATAATCAAAATAAGACGCCAACCACACTCGATGAAATCCCGCCAAAAAGCCCCAGTTTTTTTTGTGTTATTGTGGTTTTTATTATTTTTTGCGCTAAGGCAAAAAAAAATCAACGGCCTTTTCATATTTTTGAAGTTATACTTCTTTAGGAGCGTTATGAAAAAATGATGAGAGTGAAATTTTAAGATGCGCGCGCATCACTGTATCACAAAAATTTTAATGTTTTACTTTTGTGTTTACCGCACATTAAGAAAATCTACCAACAAAATAGAAATAGAATCTCTATTTAGTGGGTGCTAACGACTGCATTGTGAAGGCCTATCAAAAGTATTTATTAATCTGGAACAACGGAACCAAAGCGCGATTCAGGAGACTACAGCGCCATCTCTTGACCATTGGTGTAGTCGAACCAAAAACCACATCTTTATTTTTTGTAATAAAGTAACAGTTATAGGTATTCATATTTATAATATTTATCCACATGTTTCTAGTTTGTATATTCGGAATACGTGTTTGAGTTTCATACAAGTGCAAATCACATATGTTCTTATAAATTATATTCAGTAGCGATTTTAATTGAATATTTTGATTATTTATTTATTTTTTCAAATTAAAACTGAACTTTATTGACTGTGTCCTTTTCCAGACTTTTTATTAATTTATTGTAATTAATTATTTGCATGCAATTAAAAACTAATTTTAAACGATGCCAAAGAAGGATAACTTCTCACGCGCCTACATAAGTACACGCACCCATTTTTTTTTATTCTTTGTGGTACGTGATTGTGTGTTTTTGTTTTTATGACTTCTTTTATTCACGTCAACTTTAGACCCTGCCAGATATCAGCGCTGCAGCGGCCTCAGTGTCGTTGTGGCATTGTGCGAGGCAGGGACCTAGTTGACCCTATTCTGTTTTTTGTTTTATTTATGCTTTGTTTGTTTCTCAATAAATTATTTCTTTCTTTCTTTATAAACCGAAATCGAATTTGAATAGTTTTTAATCTCAATACGCGTCAAATGTCAAGAAGTTTTGTGATAATACGCGTCAAATATCAAGAATACTAGACGCGTGTCGAGATCAAATTCAACTAGGTATTCGAATTTAATATCGGTTCGTGCTATAGGCTCGGGTATCCAATTTTGTTATGGAAACACCGCTTTCACCATTTAAAATGTCTGTCAATAAATACTGTTGTGAGAATGTGTCTAGAGTCTGTGCGAAAAGAGAATGGGATTTAGACTGGAGGGCGCTGTAGTGCTTTTCTACCGTATTTGTAAGGTTTTACCCCTTTTAGACATGATTAAATACAAAAAACCGCAAGAAATCACAACAACAAACAAATCCGTATCAATACAAAACTTTGAAGTTGTACAGATTGCTGGTTTTGGTTGCCAAATAAAAATCTTAATGTTAGTTCCGTTTTTCGCCACGCCCATTCTCTCTCCGCACAGACTCTAGCAGTATCTCTTATCTATTAGACAAGTCCGTCCGTCCGTCTGTCTGTGGTGCTGTTTCAGCGGCCAAACCGTAAGAGATAGATAAAGAGAATATTTAAGTTATAAGTTAAGAATAGTCTGATAAGACTACAAACCGGATTTGAGTAACGTAGCACTTCTGGTTTACGAGAAATCACGAATTTCAAACGAAACCACACAAAATCTCCGAAGTTCTCAATTAATTAAATACATGGTTTTGGTGAACATTTGGTTCACTGGTTTGCTAGTTAATTTCATAATTGTTTAAAATATTCTCTACAACATACGTCAGAATCAGTCCTTAGACTGTAAGTGAAGTGAGTATGTACCTGTGCTACCTGATACTTGAAAATTGGCCCACAGCACCAGTTAGTATGTATACGTTCATTATGCGTTCTACTCAATTATCCATATCTTGTTCATCAGAAAATAAGTAAGATCTGGCGGTCTTGCTGATACTCTTTTAATACTTTGTGGATGTTTCAATTTTCTTCAGCTAATTGTAAGATGCGCTGAGCTACTCTCCGAGGCGGCTCGGATGTAAGTGTGGATTGTAAATTATAGAATGGACTGAATAACAACACAATAATATAAAATAAATTAATAAATATTTCCAACACTCACACCAATTGGTCTAGCCCCAAAGTAAGATGTAAGGCTTTTGTTATGGGATACTAGGGTAACGGATAGAATACATATACTGTACATAATTATATAAGTATATTTATAAAGAAATATATATTATACATCCATGACTATGTACAAAATATGCTCGTATTCATCACACCGTCCCCACCGAGATTCGAACCCGGGATCTCTCGGGTAGGCGACACCATGAAACCCGGTGTACAAACCACTCGGCCACGGAGGTCGTCAAATTAAATTGGCAACTATCTAGAAAGAGACAAAGCGATGGTGCAGCTAATATCGATATTGGAGTCACGATCGCTTCGTTTTCATCAAACTTATGATCTAAGTTTTAAAAATATTCAAATTATTCAAAGTGGGTGATAACGGAGCCAGCGCAGATTGGTGGGTGATAATGGACCCAGTGCGGATTAGTGGGTGATAATGGACCCAGTACGGATTGGTGGTTGACAATGGACCCAGTGCAGATTGATGGGTGACAATTGACCCAGTGCGGATTGGTGGGTGACAATGGACCTAATGCGGATTGGTGGGTGACAATGGACCCAATGCAGATTGGTGGGTGACAATGGACCCAGTACGGATTGGTAGGTGACAATGGACTCAGCGCGGTTTGGTGGTTTTTTTTTCTATCAACAAATCTTCAGGTTAACTTGATGATTTTCAGATCATTGGAGCTAAAGAAGTTTCACTTCAGTAGTGTGTTCATTAGCACACTCTCTTTTTTTAAGTAAAATTTCTCTTTAGACTTAAACATATTCAGCATTCTCACATCATCAGCAGATAAAGGCTTCTGAAATAAAAAATATGAAGAACTGTTCAGTCTATTTATCTATGATTATGTGTAATACGCATAGCCATATGTTCGCAGTTAAATGGACAACTATGTACTTGCCATACTTTATCTATATATATAAAACTCAAAGGTGACTGACTGACATAGTGATGTATCATCGCACAGCCTAAATCACTAGACGGATCGGGCTGAAATTTGGCATGCAGGTAGATGTTATGACGTAGGCCTCCGCTAAGAAAGGATTTTGATCAATTCTACCCCCAAGGGGATAAAATAGGGAATGAAAGTTTGTATGAAACTTTGTCAATTTTAAACCGATCGGGCTGCGACTTTGCATGCAGGTATAAAAAGAATCATAGATGAATGTCATTGTATATAATACAAGCCTGAGAACAAAAACTGAAGTCTGTAGCTCTACACCGCAGCGAAGCTAGGGCGGGCCGCTAGTAAATAATAACGCGTGAATTCCTTCTTTTCTATGGGCAAAGAAAAATTGATTTATCATGTTACAATCGTGTGTCTATCAATAGACATAATACGGGTGTCGTAAACAGAAGCTGCTCGATAGAAGCCGTATTCAGAAGATAGTCTGGCAACCAAATAACACATCTTTCAACATTTCGCTAGATATTATGTCACAACCGATAGACATAAGAAGTCGTCGTTTCTATATCTGATGTCGCTTGGTCTGTTAATGGATTTGTGTTTAATTCCCGCCCTCCTTTTGTCTCAACAGCAATGTACATAATCGTGTAATAATTTTCCGTTCTCGAATAAAGAGCTTTGTCAACTGCTGCAGTTGTAAGTCGTACGACAATATTGTTAACCTTTTTAAGCTATTGCTTAGATTTTATCGCAGGCTGTGAGCGCGGCGACCGAATCAAGAAATTCCGTAACGAAAAAAACCTTACAGACGATCAATAAACTTTTGGTTATGGAGGGATGTTCAATTGAAAGGCTGAAGTATATCCATACAATTTTAATATGGCAACCAGCGAAAAAAGTGGGTATGCTGTTGCTCGCAGATCACCTTTACAGCGTCACCGGGTTTTCGGACGGCGAGATCCTAAGGGGACCTCAAGCTGAGAATTGGCGAGTGCCTCTAGAGGTATTCCAGGCGGACGGCATCTCCCCGCGGGGGAGTCTCCTCTACGTCAGGAGCCACGTGAAATAATGCCGGTATTCTGACCAGTTACCAGTACACCATGTAAGTATGTCGCTCCATCAACTTTTTTTTTATATTACTAGGTAGGCAAATGACTCTACCCCACCTGGTGTTAAGTGGTGATAAAGTCCAAACGCGAAGATAGCTGGTACAGCAGTTATAAACTGCTACACCAACCATCCTCACCTTGCCGGCCTGCAAAAATGCTTCTTCACGCCTTTCTTAAAGGACCCCAGATTATAGGAAGGAGGGAACACGTGCGCGGGTAAAGAATTCCACTTACGAATAGTACAGCAAAGAAATGAGTCGCCAAATTTCTTTGCTCGTGTAGGAATAGTGGCCACAGTAAGTCGGTGGCAACGTAGGCCAGCGCGCGTGGTCCTCTGAAGAAAAGGTGATGGAGGGATAAGCGAGAATAGCTCCTCAGAACACTCGCCGTGGTATAATCGGTACAATGCGCTTAATGATGCCACATCACGGCGTATATCATATATATTTTATCTTCGTTTAGATGTACTGTTTCAGTCAAATAAGAGCTTTGTACTACATAGATCAAGGTTTCACTGAAAGCTTTAGATCAGCGCTTGAATTATTAATGTCTTGCCTCTTATTATTTTTCATTGCATTAAAAGGACGAACAAGTTTTATGAAATAAGAAATCAGTTTTTTATAGGCTACATTGGAATTTTTTGGAAAGACTTTCATTACTCTCTGCGCTCCTATAATTATTAATTCAAGCTGGCTATAGGTATTTTCGTTAACGACCTAAAACTTTCCAACCAAAATTCCAAAACGCCAGGTAGTTGAAGTAAATTGTAGATACGGTTTCAATTTACGACGTAGCAGCATCACGTCGCGACCTTACGTAATGCTCAATACACTCGGATAGCCGAATAGCCGCCGAGATAAAACTCGGCGGAATTTCAAAACTTGGCGTCGTTGGAACTTAATGGGTTGTGATAAGGATCGTTTTTGCTTGAACCGCTGCGGGGTCCGGTGGCCAGCCGACCGTGAAAGCGGATACGGGCGGAGGGCGCATTCAATAGCCCGAATGTGCTTGGAAGGTGCGCCAGGGACGTACTAACTTTAAATTTTTCGGAGGGTTAGGCTGCGTTTCCACCAGAGATGTGCGAGGATGCATAGCGAGGGATGTGTTTGTAAAGAACCAATAGAATCGCTTCATTTACCTCGCCTCGGTCAGCACAGCTCTGGTGGAAACGGCTCAGCGGAGCTAGATTTCTGCGCATACAAAACAAGCGAGGGATGTGTGTTCAGAAGGATGTGTTGCGAGGTTTGCGCATACTGTACCACACATTAATGCGCATTTTCACAGCTCCGCTACACATCCTCGTAGGCACATTTTCATCGCACAGCTTTGGTGGAAATCCCCACACATTTTCACAGCACAGCTAGACATCCTCGCACGACACATTTCCATCGCACATCTCTGGTGGAAAAGAAGCCTAAATATTGATGGCATCTTCGCGTTTCACGTGTGCAGTGCTTGAAAGGACTCATATAGTTGTAAATTGTTACAATGATTTTAAGATGCTTTATACACTAAGGGCGCACACACAGCAATGTTGCTAAATCTCAATTTAATTAAAACTAGATCTAGCCCATAGAGAAATGTCAAAGCTTGAATGTCAATTTAACATCATTGTATGGGCTATAATAACATGTAGTTTTAGTTAAATTGGGATTTAGCAAAATTGCTGCACGTGGACGTAAATCAATATAAAGAAAAAACTGGATACTTGTCCTCACCTCGTTTTAGTGCTAATCTGGGGAGGAGGGGGACTTCTCTCTTATTTAAATAACAGAAAACCTCCCCCCCTACTTGGCGTTCTAGCACTATGCTTTACGCCCATTCCTTTTTCTTGCATTCCATCGCGATCTGGAATGAACATCTCCCAACGGTTTTCCCTCTTAGCTATGTAAGAAAGAAAGAAACGTCGGTCTTTAAAAGGCGGGTAAACCTTTTCCTACAGATTTCTCCAGAACCTTTCACTCTGGTGCTGCAAGTATCCATGGGCGACAAGGACCACTTAACATCAGGTTGAATGCCAGTTCGTTTGCCTGCATTAATATAAAACAAAATTTACGGACGTTTGTAGATACGTGGTTCACGAATCTTGAAAATACCGCATCAATGGTTGTACCATACCTCGTTGTCCCCATTGCTCTATCAGAAACAATATCTAAATTCAGTTCAGATTTTAAATTTTTTATTAATGTCAATCCGTCATCTTTGTTTGTCGAAGTTGCGCGACATAGGATGCGCACCAAAAACGTAACGAGGTCATTCATCGATAGATTTTACTCCTCGCATTTTTCTCATACCGGGCCCCTTATATATGCAAATCGATTCTTAAGGAGTAAACTCCAATAAGAAAAGCCATCAATATTGAATCTAAATTTTAAACAGCCGTTTGAGTTCATCCCTGCACAGGCGATCGGCGAATCCGTGGCGGCAACGGTTTCAGTAGCAGAAAATATGACCTTTTATCCGATGGATTTATGATCGGATAACGTCTCAGCGCCCTCTGGCGGACACCACTTTGGGCCCCAACGTTGCCCCGGACCACCATTGGATTCGCTTCAGACGTTAATTTGTATTTAGCCGTGATAACAATTATATATGCGAAATTTTGAACTATCGGAATTTTCTGCTTCCATAATTACAAGCGAGAAAAATGAGATTGCTGAGAAAAACTCTTTCATCCAGTGGTACTCATCGGTAACAGGTAAAGGTACTAGTGTTGAGTAGGACTTACAAGAGGCGGTACATTTGTCACGGATATGACGTCAAAATGTAAGAGCGGCTCAAAATTTTAAAATGTACTACTTCACATTAAATGTCGCGATAGTCGCGTCTCGTTACTCACTCACTCTTCGTAAGTCGGAGAGAGAGCGAGGCATGACATTTCATTTAAGTCCTCTACGGTACAGTGTAGTAGTACCTATCTCTCTCTTATCTTAGTAGTCTGTGTCACAGTGCGACAAGGATCTTGTGGCGCATCGCATGACACAAACTGGAAATAATGCTGTCTCACTGTGTTTTCTATAATTAATTTGCCAAATAATCCTTGTCACTCGCGCTGGGTTGTGTTCAAAACCTACGCTCTAGGTGCAACAAATATCTAAGTTGACATTAGCTTCATACATTTTATGTCAAAATTTAAACGTCAGATTTGATTATTTATTTATTTTTTCAAATTAAAACTGAACTTTATTGACTGTGTCCTTTTCCAGACTTTTTATTAATTTATTGTAATTAATTATTTGCATGCAATTAAAAACTAATTTTAAACGATGCCAAAGAAGGATAACTTCTCACGCGCCTACATAAGTACACACACCCATTTTTTTTATTTTCATACAAACTAAATGCTTAGATGTAATTTATCTAATATGAATTACTCTTTACCTGAGCTGGCAACGTCGCATTTGAAACCTTGGTTCACATGTCCACATAAACTTTTTGAAACTTTACTTTACGCCAACAATGTTTTTTAAAGTTTTGACTTTTGAAACTATGACTTAATGGCCATTGACAAAGAGTTGATAGTTTGATATTTTTGGTTGCACAAAGTGTCAAAATCTCACAGCTAAAGACTCATTCTCACTGAACAACACAATTAAGTTGGTTAAACTTAAATTACCAATAACTTAAAAACTATGCTATTTAAACCACTACTTTCTTTGTACGATATGTTCAACAAGAGCTATAGAAGTATTATTCAAAGTTTATGTATATCCTCAGGAACACGGTGTATACATAGATTTTAATTCTTCTAAACAGATAAGAATTGGTATCGTAGTCAGACAGACTGTTATTTCAATACTCCCCTCGCTAATTAGACGCCGTGTCCCTTTGTTGTTACAAATAATATTATAAAACAATATTATTGTTTTGAATTAATTAGATCTTTGGCCCACTCAATTAAATTACAAATTGTCCATTTCACTTCTGTGTACTTCTAAGAAACTTTCGATTGTTTGTCTTATTGCAAAACAGATAATGATTAAAGGAATTTCTGAAGAAATATTAAATATCACTTGTTAATATAAATTTCGGAACGTTGCTTTAATTTAAAAGAAAAATTAATTGTAAATTAATAATATTATTATCTCTGAGGAGCTCGATGGCGCAACTGGTTAGTGTGTTCGACTGCGATCGTTGCAGTTAAGCAACTTTCGCAATGGTCGGTCATTGGATGGGTGACCAAAAATTTACTATCTCGAGCTCCTCCGTGCTTCGGAAAGCACGTTAAGCCGTTGGTCCCGGCTGCATCTGCAGTCGTTAGCACGTACCAATCCCGGCCCGCGTGGTGGGTCATGGCCCAATCTCCCTATTCAATCCATAGGGAAGGCCTGTGCCCCAGCAGTGGGGACATTAATAGGCTGATGATGATGATGATGATCTAGCGGTTGGCATTCGGGCGTAGAAAGCCAATTTTTAACAATAGAAAGGGTTTCAAAGACCACTGTACCCGAGCTATGATCTCACACATTATGTCGATTAAAAGCAACGCGTTCGCCTTACTAATTATTAGGTGTTATCCCGCGAAACTATGAAAATTGTGAGCCGTCACGGGACGCCTGGCAGATTTGAAACACTAGCCGGTTTACGATAAATACACTCGGGATGCGTGCGGTAAAAAATGACATAAATCCAGCCTCGAAGGACGCTGGCACCTGGCGCCGCACTGAGCGTGGCCACTACAGAAATCGGTTTTACGTGCGTCAAAAGATGTTTCACATCAAAAATATTACTTTGGCCACAATTCCAACGCGTACAAATAAATTTGGTGACTCATTTCTTTGTCGCACTATCCGTAAATGGAATGCTCTGCCCGCTCACGTGTTCCCTCCCTCTTACAACCTGGGATCCTTTAAAAGAGGCGTGAAGAAGCAACATGCAGGCTGGCAGGGTGAGGATGGCTGGTGTTGCAGGTAGAACTGCTGTATCAGCTATCTTCGCGTCTGGACTTCACCTTCACTTAACACCAGGTGGGGTGGAGTCATTTGTCGGACCTAAATATAAAAAAAATGGGTGCGTGTACTTATGTAGGCGCGTGAGAAGTTATCCTTCTTTGGCATCGTTTAAAAATAGTTTTTAATTGCATGCAAATAATTAATTACAATAAATTAATAAAAAGTCTGGAAAAGGACACAGTCAATAAAGTTCAGTTTTAATTTGAAAAAATAAATAAATAATCAAAATATTCAATTAAAATCGCTACTGAATATAATTTATTAGAACATATGTGATTTGCACTTGTATGAAACTCAAACACGTATTCCGAATATACAAACTAGAAACATGTGGATAAATATTATAAATATGAATACCTATAACTGTTACTTTATTACAAAAAATAAAGATGTGGTTTTTGGTTCTACTACACCAATGGTCAAGAGATGGCGCTGTAGTCTCCTGAATCGCGCTTTGGTTCCGTTGTTCCAGATTAATAAATACTTTTGATAGGCCTTCCCCCCCAACCATCCCGACTCCGAAATGGAGACCCACCCCTACCCCGGCACCCATAGCCCCATCTGTCCCTCCGGTACATAACACAACACGTCGCACCACAAACACACACACTCACACTACCGCTCCGTCCTCTCTTGGCGACGATTTATTACTTGTGCTAAACACAATGAATAAAGTCGATCTCCAAGAAATCTCTCTGTTGGCCGCCAAAATAAGGCAGGCCAACAACTCGATAGAGCGTTTAACCGCGCTCTGCGAGCACTCAGCGCTGTTGTGCGCGTTGCAGACGCCTAGCTCTCTAAGAGCTAGCGTCGGCAACGCGTCAACGGCATTCGCGGCGTCGCCCAGCGTTGCATTCTAGTTAGATTAAAATTATTTTTTTTTATACTTGCAGTCCTCTTTTCGTCTGAGCTGGTGTATCAAATTACAATGTCTATAAGGCTTGGATTTGCCACACCGCGTACGGCGGCTAAAAACACTGTTTTTAGCGTTTCCCCGGTAGGTGGCGCCGCGCAACACTTTACTCGTCCCTTGAACGGGTAAAGTGTTGCGCGGAGCAATCACTAGGCCCCCGATGTACTCTTAACGGCTTGTTTAAGTCGGAACGGAGTTTCCTCTCAGTTAAATGTAATAGCGACGACCGCACCCCCGTCCCTTAGAGGCTACGGCCGACAGCAGCCCCTCTGGCTGTTGTAATGCCCACCCTGTTGCGAGCGGCCTTCCGCAGCTCACCAAACCGATACGGGCGTGCTCCAATAGGGAGCCGCTCGTCAAAGAAGCGCATATGTTCTAGTTATCACTAGGCAGCGCTGCATCGTCCCCTTCTCAGGGGACGATCGCATCCGATGAAGCCTTAGAGGCCTTCCCGGCCAGAGGCAGTCCCAACGGGTGTTTTTTAGTCAGTAAGAGTCTGACATAACCCTGCAGCCGGCTGCAGGGTATCCATGAGGATTTCTCACCCGCACCCCCGCCTGGGAGGAAACAAAAAAAAAAAAAAAAAACTTCACAATGCAGTCGTTAAATAGAGATTCTATTTCAATTTTGTTGGTAGATTTTCTTAATGTACGATAAACACAAAAGTAACGCATGAAGTTGGTCGCTAAAGCGACACTCTCGGGGGATTCAATACTTACTATACGAGTACCAACTTAATATATGTAGTAAATGCGGCGAATAAACGTATGTTCTGACGGTAAACGGCCACTGAAGCCTATAGACGTTGTGATCAATGTTATTAAAAATCCTGAGTATCATTCACACCATACCCAACTTAATAAATTTAAGCGCGTTCTATCGTCTGTACCACGGCGAGTGTTCTGAGGAGTTATTCTCTTATTTGTTTCTTAGGTTTTCACGCACATCACTCATTAAATAAAACTAGTTTTTACGGGTTAATGCACGAAACTTTATTTATTAAATCAATAGGGAAGATGGTTGGTATATACCACCAGCTTGGGAACCTATTATACAGGAGATAAAATCCCAACCCCGAGCACACACTGCAAGACCATTAGATACTATTAGTTCTTTTTGTTTGCATAATTTAACATAAGAAGGAGATAGAAAGCCTCTCTTGAGTTTGTTTCGCCGGTTCTTCTCAGGAAGGTCTCCCAATTTTGGAAGCGGTGGTAGTTTACGGTAGTTAGGGTCAAATAAATAAACTCAAAATTACAAAAAAGAATTTTAAATAAAATCCTTTATTAAGTAAATTAAATATTAAATTCATACATAGACAATAAAACTTAAAAATCGAACAATGAAATAACCAAACGCTCAATAAAAGTCTTTCGAAGGTAGCTCGACAATGTAAATAAAAGTTTTATTCTGACGACGAAGCCTGTAAAGGCTACGAAACGTCAATAAATAAATAAAGTTTAGTGCATTAACCCGTAAAAACTAGAGTTATTCTCTCTTATTCCACTTTCCCCTTTTTTTCTGAGGACCACGCGCGCTGGCCTTCGTTGACACCGTGTAACTGTGGCCACAATTCCAACGCGTACAAAGAAATACGGTGACTCATTTCTTTGTCGCACTATCCGCAAATGGAATACTCTGCCCGCTCTCGTATTCCCTCCTTCTTAAAACCTGGGATCCTTTAAACGAGGCGTAAAGAAGCAACATGCAGACCGGCTAGGTGAGGATAGCTGGTGTGGCAGGTAGAACAGCTGTACCAGCTATCTTCAGATCTGGACTTCACCGTCACTTAACATCAGGTGGGGGTGGAGTCATTTGTCGGACCTATCTATAAAAAAAATATTAGTAAAGTTGTTTGTAAAGAAACACGTAATATCCTTCTCTATCGATATTTTATTTAACTTTGTTTATCTGTAAGGTTAAAGAGCGGTCACTCTCTCCTGAATTTATTCCATGCCGACTTCCCCTTTGATCTATTGTCACGCTGTGAGCATTGTTATATCTATATATATAAAACTCAAAGGTGACTGACTGACATAGTGATCTATCAACGCACAGCCCAAACCACTGGACGGATCGGGCTGAAATTTGGCATGCAGGTAGATGTTATGACGCTAAGAAAGGATTTTGATCAATTCTACCCCCAAGGGGATAAAATAGGGAATGAAAGTTTGTATGACACTTTGTCAATTTTAAACCGATCGGCCTGAGACTTTGCATGCAGGTATAAGAAGAATCATAGATGAATGTCATTGTGTATAATACAAGCCTGAGAACAAAAATTGTAGTCTACACTTCAGCTCTACACCGGAGCGAAGCGAGGGCGGGCCGCTAGTCATCAATAAAAATACATATTACTAACCAACCTTGTGCCTCACGTAGTTAATTAAGCGAGCGTGCGGTATCAAAGACAAAGCTTTTGACCGAGCGCTCAACATCGCCGCCAGCCTCAGGCTCACACTCGAACCCGAACCTTTGTGATGCTCACTAGATAAGGGGCGTCACTGGGGAACACAATACATCGCCATTTATATTTTGAAATAATACATATCTATGTGAATAAATGTTCATCAAAAAAGGCAAACGACAACTTGTATGTTTTTCAGTAAACATAAAATTTCTAAGTAAAGAACACAATAACGCTGCCTTCGTGGTTCTGCGAACTACATCTACTAATATATTTGATTTCGAGACATGTTTTGGAGTTTACTCCTTAAGAATCGATTTGCATATATAAGGGGCCCGGTATGAGAAAAATGTGAGGAGTAAAATCTATCGATGAATGACCTCGTTACGTTTTTACTGTCTACGCTGTAGCAGCCGTAGTGCTACACCGTAGCACAGTATCGTAGCGTACCTTTATTTATGCACATCTGAAATTGACTATTGTAAAAAGTTTAATGTAAAATATTTCGTCGATTAGTTATGATAAATGTATATGAAATGAATAAATATATATTAATATATGTATATTATTTTCATCAATTTGTTAATTTACCCTTTCATACAGTATCAATCTTTTTTAAGTTAAATAAACTCTTTTTGCGTCTGGTTAGACTACCGAACTTAAAAAGTAAACTCCAGTCGTGCGTCGGAGCTGACACACACAATTTATTTATTTGCTTTATGAATGGTGTAATGCATACGTCGTGTTCATACTCATGGTATAAGCTCTGTTCAGTTTCGTACTAAATAATTGCTGTGAGTTGCCTGGAATTATTTTAAACAATTTTCAAATTCGCAACTTTTGCCAATTGTATTTAGGGATGAAACGATTCCATCTAGGTATCAATACTTTCACTCGATACTGTATCGGTCATAAAGTATCGATGCCTACTCGGTATCGAATGAAAAGTATAAATATAAGTATACTTACTTGTATCGATAAATTTTGATGAACAATATTACAATTAGAAATTCAGACACAGTTTTAATTTAAGGAAAACAAAGTAACGGCTCACACCACACGATGAACGAATGATTGACTGGATAAATTGGAATAAATATAAAGTATACGCAAGGCTGCCAAATGAATAGTAGAAAAGATGCGTTCGCGAAACAAAAACTCAAACTAGAAACCTTATTTGTTTCTTAGGTTTTCACGAACATCACTCATTAAATAAAACTAGTTTTTACGGGTTAATGCACGAAACTTTATTTATTTATTGACGTTTCGTAGCCTTTTCAGGTCTGCATCGTCAGAATAATGTTTTTTTATTTAAAATTGTCGAGCTACCTTCGAAAGACTTATATTGAGCGTTCGGTTATTTCATTGGAAGATTTTTAAAATTTTATTGTCTATGTATGAATTTATTATTAAATTTACTTAATAAAGTATTTTATTTAAAATTCTTGTTTGTAATTTTGAGTTTATTTATTTGACCCTAACTACCGTAAACTACATATAGAAACCTTACCATAGAGTAAATATTCTGCCTATCGAGTTTTTTGATACTTCTCAGTGAGTGACCGACCGAGTACCGATACAAGTACTTACTTCACGATACTACTTGTTACTCAGTTCTAAAGTATCGATGCCAAAAGTACTTGCTATCGAAAGTATCGAGTAATTACTTGTATTTACTCGTGTCGTTTCATCCCTAATTGTATTCTTACAGTGAGTGTAAGAAAATTTTCATATTATCTACAGAGATTTTTCAAATAACTCATTTGTAAGTAATCAACGAAAATAGATCCAAGCCTCTTCGAAGCAATCAGCAATGAAGACGTAGATACTTAGCATTGAAAAGAAAAATTGGCAATCAAACCTATTTAACATAGTAATGCTGTGTCGAGATGATCCGTTGTAATTTTCCTTCAGACCCTCGATAATCTGCGCCGTCTCCCCGCCCAGATGATTAAAGGGCCACCGGCGGCCTTCTCGTAATTGCCTTTTCACGGTACCCAACTTTTGTACTTTCTCCAAATGTTGATTAGTACGACGGAACCCAGACGACTGGTCACAATGACCGGTCCTACCTTAATAGTTTGTATTCACGAAGGGCTCTCACGAACTGGTCGCTGTAGTGGCCACCCGTATTAGAATTATCTGCGGCTTAGTAATTAAGGAGACCATATTGTTTAGAAACTAACGCAATTATTGTAATAGCATTCGGCTTATATTAAACTCGTTGCCGATACCTACATGGAGTGTACTTAGAAGTATATTCAGCGGGTAGTCTTTATTTCTAAATAATAACAATACTATATCTATCTCTAATATATAAAATTCTCGTGTCGCGGTGTTTGTGGTTAAACTCCTCCGAAACGGCTTTCCCGATTCTCATGAAATTTTGTGTGCATATTGGGTAGGTCTGAGAATCGGACAACATCTATTTTTCATCCCCCTAAATGTTAAGGGTAATCCACCCCTAATTTTTTTTTTTCAATTTTAGAAATTTGTTTTTTTGAATTTTTTTATGATACAGCATTAGTAAATACATATAACCCTGAATTTTCACCCTTCTACCACCAGTCCCTATTTTTATGGCGGTACGAAGTTCGCTGGGTCAGCTATTATATATATAAAACTCAAAGGTGACTGACTGACATAGTGATCTATCAACGCACAGCCCAAACCACTGGACGGATCGAGCTGAAATTTGGCATGCAGGTAGATGTTATGACGTAGGCATCCGCTAAGAAAGGATTTTGATCAATTCTACCCCCAAGGGGATAAAATAGGGAATGAAAGGTTGTATGAAACTTTGTCAATTTTAAACCGATCGTGCTGAGACTTTGCATGCACTTATAAGAAGAATGAACGAAGTCTATCTTGTAACCTTAGCATTAACCAATATCGAATTCGTATCGTTTGCGAGTGCGAAATGTCGTTGCCAAATGTGTACTGATTTTTAGTTCTTCTTACATATTTTGTGGCGATGATGTTCAAGTTTCCATACAAAAGGACATGGTAATAGTTATTTATTATACAAGAGTGGAAAGTTCCTTTTTAACCGCGTGCTCGATTTGGATGACCGAGCAAGCGAAGGATTCTAAAGTTGAATCACGAGCGCAGCGAGTGATTCTAAATTAGAATCCTGAGCGTCAGCGAGGGAAACAAACGAGCACAAGGTGAAAAATCTTTCCACTCGAGTGCAATACGTAACTTTTCATCCCACCTCAGCGAGGAAATGACAAAATGAAAAAGAAAACAATTTATAATGACAAAATATTTAAGCAATAAAACGTGAAAAACTAGAATGGCGCGAAGCACGCAAATAAAACAAAGAAACCAAGAAGGTTCCAAATTTAAATTTTTTCACAATTTAAAAAGTTCTAATCATAAATTTGGCACCATAGAGGTTACATTAAATAGGTTTAATGACGTTTTGAATTTACAATTATATTGAGTACTCATTATATGTGATGTTCTAAATTCAAATCTACTTTGCCGCTCAAGCGAATAAAATAGAATTTTCCAGCCAGATTTCGAAGCGCAAAATTACACTTTCCGAGGTGGTGGGATGAAAAATTATTTATGAGAGACTGCCCTAGCAATGTATAAATATTGTACTTAGCACTATTTAATTCTGAACGGCTGAATATTTATTATTTCTATGAAAAACGGCTCAGAAACTTTTGATAAGGCCACAATCTTGAAATTATGAAAATTCCAATTACGTCATTACCTTGTTTCAATTGATAAAAGATGGTACCAATTATTACAGAGCCATCAAATTCGCATTTTCTTAGAATCTTTCCTCCCATTTCTCTAATTAAAACTTGACAAAAAATATATTTAAAGCAAAAATAAATATTATACAATTAATTTGTTGTCGTCGGCTTGACAGGCAATCTGTGAGGTTTTATTTCGTTCATTTGCAAAAATCAAAGGATTCATTAACATACAGCCTTGTGTACAGCCTGATCAGAAAAATAAAATCTATTATTTTAGGCCTTCAGTGCTTTGTTATAATAAAAATTAGGGCCAGATATGTCATAGTTTTTAGGAGTTTGGAATTAATATTGTTTATTTGGATATACTTACATAAATATTTTTTGTGCACAATTATAGTTCATTTATTTAGGGGCCCCCTCCTCCCCCTCGTCAGCAAAAGTAAGCAAAGCTCTTACTCCCCCCCATCCTTACGTAAACATTGGTATCTACATGCATTTTTCCTTTAATGTATTCTGTTATTTTAATGATTCATGAGCTTTCATGAGCAGCACTACTGAAATAGGCTTAGGATGGAGAGAGGACTTTAACGCGCTTATTATTCATTTAAACAAACTTTATTGACACAGTATTCAACATAGAGTAAGGTACTATTACGAACAAATTTCTTTCGAATCTTTGGTATATGTATATAGTCTTCAGTCCATGACACCCGAATCCATGATGCTGACGTAATCACTATCTCGACCCCCCCCCCCCCCATTTCATCAAAAATAAGCAATGCGAAGACCCCCCTGCCCCCCTTTAGTGCTTACGTAATACTTGAATGGCCCCTTATGTATAACAGAACATTTTCTTACTTTTTCTTTCTACATTATATTTATACTTGATACTATTTGTTCCCCGCGGAGTTACCTGCAGATATGGCGGTATTAGGGATACTTTCCGGCAGTAAAACGTAGCCTATGTGTTAATCCAGGGTGTCAGCTACCTCCTTACCAAATTTTATTGAAATCGCTCGAGCCGTTTAGACGTGAAGAAGTAACAAACATACACACTCACAAACTTTCGCCTTTATAATATTAGTGTGATTATTTTAAGCATGCAACTGCTAGATGCTTGAATCTAAAGAATTCTTGGACGGGTACGCCCAGGTGTCCCCTCCGCAGCGGACAGGGGGCGGTACGGTGGGCAGTAGGCCGCGTACCCAGCCCCCACGTGCGGGCCTACCTGCGCACGTCTGTGGGGTCCCCGTAATACCTCGGGAGATCCCTACCGTGGAGCCCCGGCGAGGCCGGGAAGCTGCTGGGTGCGGAGCCGTGGTAGAATCCCTAACGAGGCCCCACGGCTTCGCGCTAAGCAGCTTAGAATACCCTATTCGCAGGGTTTTTTAGCGTATATTATGCCGTAAAGCGCCCGTAAGAGTTACGGCGTCCTCGGTGGGTAGCCATTGCGGGAGCCAGGTGTGAGGTCCGTTCGGCGGTGTGCCTCTTAAAGGCGCCGTCGTCTGTGAACAGTATTTTTTGCCTGCGTATAAAAAACAGGCCCAAAACCTCCAGACTGTAAAAAAAAGTATGTAGTTTAACCTGATGCGTAATAGGGATGATGACTAATTTTTTTTTTCGTTTATCAGGTAGATTTTCAAAAAGTATTGGACACGTATTTTTTCTTTTCTCACACAGTATAAACATTGCAGAGATATATTGATTTGAAAAGACGCATGACGTCACGTTTGAGTACACTTGAAAATTCACTCAAAAGTGACGTCACGAGCCCCTACTCCCAAACTTTGACGCGCTATAACTTTGTCATTTTTTGGTTGATTGCCCAAAGAAAAAATACATGTCCATTATTTTTTGATCATCTAACTGACAGACTAAATAGAATTTCGTTTACTGTACCCCGTCATCACCCCTATTATACCGTTTTGTTGGCCAGCTCCTCAAATGTAATACACTTGAGAGCTACACAGAGGCACCTTACCCGCATCAAGCAAACAAAGCAATAAAAACAGTTTGTATGGTAATTGAATTGGCAGACACGGGACCGACGTTACCATAACACAGCAATTAATATGACCACCACTCTGTTGTAAGCTAATACTGGTAACAAGCTCACTGGTGTTAAGAGAATACTGAAACAAAATTATTGTCTCTAAATAAAGAGGCCTTATGAAGTACCTAATAGTAGATTTAAACATCAAGCAGTTACATGCTTTAAAATAATAAAAATTATACCTAATAGTTGCTAACTACTCATATGAGATACCCGTGCGTCTCATAGTTAGAGCCTGTGCGGAAAGAGAATGGGATTTAGATTAGAGGGCGCTGTAGTGCTTTTCTACTGTATTTGTAAAGTTTTACCCCTTTTAGACATGATTAAATACAAAAAACCGCAAGAAATCACAACAACGAACAAATCCGTATCAATAAAAAACTTTGACGTTTTACAGATTGCTGGATTTTATGGCCAAATAAAAATCTTAATGTTAGTTCCGTTTTTCGCCACGCCCATTCTCTTTCCGCACAGACTCTAGTAGTATTCTAAATACCAAGCAATTTGTTTCTAAGTTTTCACGCACATCACTCATTATATAAAATAAGTTTTAAAGGGTTAGATGCACTGAATTTATTTATTTAAAGTTTCGCATCCTTAAATAATAAATTTAATCAGTGCATCTAACCCGTTGAAACTTCTCTTATTTCTAAAGAAAATATAACTAGAAAAAATCCACGCGGACCAGGCAGCAGACGGGACTTGAACCCGCACCCTTCGCTATCCGGGCGAATGCACTGACCAATTATGCTACCGCGGCCCTGACAGCCGAGTCGAAATTCCTTCAGCCCTTCCTAAGCTGCAAGACAGCGCCATCTCTTGGCATTATAGGTAACCCACAATGTCAAATGAATACTTTAAGCATTTGAAAGTAGAAATAGCAATTCTAGTTATAATTTTTATTTTTTAAGAATGTAACTGCTTGATTTTAAATCTAAAGGAAATATAACTATTAAAATTAAAATTAGAAAATATCACTCCTGTTATTTACTAAGAAATTCCTAATTGTAACAAGATATTCCAAATCGAAGGAATTAGACGGCGCGCGTGGTTATTGCGTGGGTGACAAAAAATCTTCTATTTCAAGTTCCTCCGAACGTTAAGCCGTTGGTCCCGGCTGCATCTGCAGTCGTTAGCACCCACCAATCCGCACTAGGCCCGCGTCATGGTCATGGCCCAATCTCCCTATTCCATCCATAGGGAAGGCCTGTGCCTCAGCAGTAGGGACATTAATAGGCTGATGGTGTTGATGACGATTTCAAATCCTAACAATTTAATTTGAATATTTTCCGATGATAACATATGGGTGACCTAGATCAAATAAATATATTAACAAGCATGATGTCGCAATAGTTAGCGAGTTCATTATACGATCGTGGAATGTGATTTACTTTTGCGATGACCGATCCTGGGATAGGTGATCAAAATAATTAAATATTTCCAACACTCACACCAATTAGCATAGCTCCAAAGTAAGCATTGTAAGGCTTGTGTTATGGGATGCTAGGGTAACGGATGGAATACATGTACTGCACATATATACACATAAGTATGTTTATATAGAAATACTTATTAAACACAACTGGAGTACAAATGCTCGCATTCATCACACACATATCTGCCTCTACTGCGATTCGAACCCGGGACCTCTCGAGTCGGCGACACCATGAAACCCGGCGTACAAACTACTAGGCCATGGAGATCGTCAAAAAATGTCGAGGAAAAAATATTATTTCGAGCTATTTCGTGTTATGGAGACGCTAAGCAGTGTTGGCTGCATCTGCATTAGTCAGTCAAGGATGGTATTTCTTAAGGTAATAGGGGTGATGACGGGGTACAGTAAACGAAATTCTATTTAGTCCGTCAGTTAGATGATCAAAAAACAATGAACACGTATTTTTTCTTGGGGCAATCAACCAAAAAATGACAAAGCTATTATAGCGCGTCAAAGTTTGGGAGTAGGGGCTCGTGACGTCACTTTTGAGTGAATTTTCACTTATAAGTGTACTCAAACGTGACGTCAAGCGACTTTTCAAATCAATATATCTCGGCAATGTTTATATTATGTGAAAAAAGAAAAAATACGTCTCCAATACTTTTTGATTATCTACCTGATAAACAAAGAAAATGAAGAAAAAAAAATAGTCATCATCCCTATTCATCTACTAGATGCAAACACAAAATCAGGAACTCTACCCGCATACGGTCGAACACAACTCCGCTCATTTACATTTAGTTGGTAACCCGATATCCATTCGCACTCCTATTCGGGTTAACAACCAAAAGTCATCGCGCCATTATAATGTATCTGATACCCGGGATCCAAACAGGACTACAATACTCCAAAATGCTGCGCACTAGTACTGCAAGTCCATTTGAATTTGCATTTGAAAAGTAATAGAACTAATCAAAAGCAACATGGCAAATATTAAACTAAAACTAAACTAAAACTAAACTAAAACTAAACTAAAACTAAACTAAAACTAAACTAAAACTAAACTAAAACTAAACTAAAACTAAACTAAAACTAAACTAAAACTAAACTAAAACTAAACTAAAACTAAACTAAAACTAAACTAAAACTAAACTAAAACTAAACTAAAACTAAACTAAAACTAAACTAAAACTAAACTAAAACTAAACTAAAACTAAACTAAAACTAAACTAAAACTAAACTAAAACTAAACTAAAACTAAACTAAAACTAAACTAAAACTAAACTAAAACTAAACTAAAACTAAACTAAAACTAAACTAAAACTAAACTAAAACTAAACTAAAACTAAACTAAAACTAAACTAAAACTAAACTAAAACTAAACTAAAACTAAACTAAAACTAAACTAAAACTAAACTAAAACTAAACTAAAACTAAACTAAAACTAAACTAAAACTAAACTAAAACTAAACTAAAACTAAACTAAAACTAAACTAAAACTAAACTAAAACTAAACTAAAACTAAACTAAAACTAAACTAAAACTAAACTAAAACTAAACTAAAACTAAACTAAAACTAAACTAAAACTAAACTAAAACTAAACTAAAACTAAACTAAAACTAAACTAAAACTAAACTAAAACTAAACTAAAACTAAACTAAAACTAAACTAAAACTAAACTAAAACTAAACTAAAACTAAACTAAAACTAAACTAAAACTAAACTAAAACTAAACTAAAACTAAACTAAAACTAAACTAAAACTAAACTAAAACTAAACTAAAACTAAACTAAAACTAAACTAAAACTAAACTAAAACTAAACTAAAACTAAACTAAAACTAAACTAAAACTAAACTAAAACTAAACTAAAACTAAACTAAAACTAAACTAAAACTAAACTAAAACTAAACTAAAACTAAACTAAAACTAAACTAAAACTAAACTAAAACTAAACTAAAACTAAACTAAAACTAAACTAAAACTAAACTAAAACTAAACTAAAACTAAACTAAAACTAAACTAAAACTAAACTAAAACTAAACTAAAACTAAACTAAAACTAAACTAAAACTAGACAAAAATTAAAAATATTAAAAAAATAGCTGCCCTAAGTCTTCCCCGTCGGCAAAGGTTCCCAGTACGCTGGCGGCATTACCCCGCTGAATGGCGAGGCTTATGCGATGGGCGAAATAGCCGCCAGCTCTGCGGTCTCCAGTGGTCTCCACCAATCTTTTCGCGATTTCTTTGAAATGATGGTGGGCACCGGAGCCCCAGGGTCCCTGAGTCTCGACTCCAAATGCCGCAAATGTGAGGTCTCCACTGAGGAGAACTTTTTTTATAGAACTAATGAGTTTGGCTGATTTTTACTGATTGAGTCTTTAAGATACCTGATACTAAGTGAACCAGCTTACTTCACGTCCTGACTTCACCGTCACTTAACATCAGGTGAGCCGGAGTCATTTGTCGGACCTATCTTTAAAAAAATCTATTTTTGTTAAGCACGTAACTGCAAGTGAACGATTTAAAAGTGTTTAATAAATATAAGTGTCGCCGCACACGGGCCACCGACCACAACCACAAAAATTTCTTGTAGTAATCATACTTTTTACCAGTATATGGACTCGCCACACACGGTACGCCGGTGGCAGCCACACGCTACAAACCGTCGTTGCTCGCTTCTTGTGGCCCGCACCGGCCACTCAATGCGCCGATACAAAACGCCGCCACACGTCACTCGCGCGATTCCCCACCCCTCTCTCCCTTACCTTAGTCGGCCGCTGTCGCGCGCTTCAGCCACTTTAGTAGCCGCTTCTAGCTTCTCGTGGCGGCGTTTAGTGCTTGTGGTCGGTGGCCCGTGTGCGGCGACACTAAAAATTCGTTACGTATATATTTTAGACACAAAACTGGGGAAATATTCTCTGACAATGGAACTCTTATTTTCGACCGTAGTTCCGTTTATTTCCTTTTGCTATTATAATGACGCGAGCTCAATTTACGGAATAACTTAGGCGAAGTTTATAATAATGGGTGAACGGAATTGCTCCTTACACTGGATGTAATTAAAATTATTAATTTGACTGCTTATCATCAGCAATATATTAATGTACTCACTGCTGGGGCATAGACCTTCCCTTTGGATGAAATAGGGAGATTGGGCCATACCACGCGGGCCCAGTGCGGATTGGTAGGTGCTAACGACTGCAGATGCAGCCGGCGTCAACGGCTTAACGCGCCTTCCAAAGCACGGAGTAAATTTTTGTTCACTTATCCTATGACCGACCACTGCGAAAGTTGCTTAACTTCAACGATCGGAGACGCACGCGCTAACCACTTGGGCCATCGAGTTCCTCAACTTGACTGCTACATTCCTTTGTTTTTAGGATTCTGTGCACAAAAGGTGCTGACGGAAAGCTTTACTGTTCGACCAATCAATTGTCAGTCCGTCAGTAAGCGCTCTTTCTTTGTCTTATTATATCTTAAAACTGTAAAGGAAAAACCAAAAAAGTGTCATACGACTCTATATAAAAAAATGGGTGCGTGTACTTATGTAGGCGCATGAGAAGTTATCCTTCTTTGGAATCGTTTAAAATTAGTTTTTAATTGCATGCAAATAATTAATTACAATAAATTAATAAAAAGTCTGGAAAAGGATACAGTCAATAAAGTTCAGTTTTAATTTGAAAAAATAAATAAATAATCAAAATATTCAATTAAAATCGCTACTGAATATAATTTATTAGAACATATGTGATTTGCACTTGTATAAAACTCAAACACGTATTCCGAATATACAAACTAGAAACATGTGGATAAATATTATAAATATAAATACCTATGTTACTTTATTACAAAAAATAAAGATGTGGTTTTTGGTTCTACTACACCAATGGTCAAGAGATGGCGCTGTAGTCTCCTGAATCGCGCTTTGGTTCCGTTGTTCCAGATTAATAAATACTTTTGATAGGCCTTCACAACGCAGTCGTTAGCACCCACTAAATAGAGATTCTATTTCTATTTTGTTGGTAGATTTTCTTAATGTGCGGTAAACACAAAAGTAACAGCATGCTGTTAAAATTTTGTGTTACAGTGATGCGCGCGCATCTTAAAATTTCACTCTCATCATTTTTTCATAACGCGCCTAAAGAAGTATAACTTCAAAAAAAATACGCATTGCACTCGGAGACTGCCGCGGTAAAGCTATTGCATAGCATTATTTATCAACTTATGCATTTATAATTATTTATTTATTTTATTTATGCAGAATTTTTTTTCTTTGATATCAATTCAAGTTTTTTCTTTGATATTAATAGATGGCGAGGCAGGCCTTATGATATTTTATTGGGCAAGCACAGCAAACAACAGCATTGCCCGGCGCCAAAAAACTTCCACAAGCTCCACAGTTTATCTTTAGTCCAAAATTTAAATTATAATTATAAAGTCTAAATAAAAGGAAGACAAATAACAATAAGAACAGCTGCTGGGGTCTAAAACAAATATAAAAAAGGAAAAACATAATAATAAAATATACGAATGCGGGATTTGAACCGACGACCGCGGTGATGCGTCGAACGTTGGTTCCGTGGCAAAAATTTATCACACTGCGCCGTTTCGATCGATAATGGTAAGGCGAAAATTGTGTTCATATGCACTGTTGTCAAGTTATTTTCGTTACGGAATTTGTTGATTCGGTCGCCGCGCTCAAAGCCCGCGATAAAATCTATATCTTAATAATCCATTGCAAATACATTAAATAAATAAAATAAACATATAACCAGAATGTTGAGCTTTCCGGTTCTGTATCACCTGTGATCCATCTCGAAATAGATGGAGAAAAAAAATATGATAATGATGCTGATTATTTTTCCTGGTAGGTGATATTTTATACTTTAAAAGGCTCCAATCAAAGAAAGAAATTAAGCGTTTCGGAAACACGGCTTCCTCCCAGAAACAGGCTCGTTAAAACGGAAAGACCCTCTGTTTTTGTTAAAAACGATACAAATGACCGGAGCTGAGATTAATGCGCTGGAGTCGGGCCGGGCCTTAATACGAATGCTCCCGTTACGCGCCGATAAATGGACGCTTCATTTTTAACTTTAAACACGATATTGTTGCCCGGGATACAGGATACACACACGCTCAAATACCGAAAACCACAGTATACAATACATTTCGTGATGTTGTATTTCTATCAGTAAATAGGTTTCATGGCTAATCATCAATCATTTGCAAATAAATATATTAAGAAAAGAGAAAAGAAAGAAGAAAGAAGAGAGAAGAGAGAAAAAAGCAGCCCTTGCTGAGTTTCTTGCCGGTTTTTCTCAGTACAAGGTCTCCCGCCGTAGTTTTGCGAACCGATGGCGTAGCTTCTTGACCTTCACAAGTGCTTGTAACAGCCTAGACTGAAATAATGACTTTTCATTTCATTAATTTTACACACACACACTCATATTCACTATACTGACCATGAGAGGTTTCACTCGCTACACTTTACACTTATTATTTTGTTACTTCTCAGGAAAATATGTCTGTATGCGTTGAGTATATAAAACAGCTTGTATTTTTTATAAAGAGCACTGCACTGAGATACAGGTCTCCTAGTTCAGGTGCAGATGTATTTTTATGCAGTCGGTTGATTATTTTATTATTGTAATATTTTATAACATTTTGTGTACAAAAATTTTTTGGAGCCAATAAATTTAAAAAAAAAAATCTCCAACACACACCAATTAGTCTAGCCCCAAAGTAAGCACTGTAAGGCTTGTGTTATGGGATGCTAGGGTAACGGATAGAATACATATATAAGTATATTTATATAGAAATACATATAAAACATCCATGACTGGAGTACAAATATGCTCATGTTCATCACACAAATATCTGCCCCCACCGGGATTCGAACACGGGACCTCTCGAGTCGGCGACACCATGAAACTCGGCGTACAAACCAGTCGGCCTCGGAGGTCGTCAATTATTATTATTATTATGGTTCTGTGGGTAACGCATAGCAGGTTTTCCATTTAAATCGGAGCGCCCTTCTAAGGAAAGAACTTCCATCTTACAGAAAATCACAGTAAAATAATACTATCTTTTGATGGTGTTGTGTTTCTGTGGGTAAGTAAGGTTCCAGGGATCGACGCGGTTAGGAATGGGGTCAGGGTAGGCAACGGAGCGAGATTATGAAGTAGAAACTTCTTTAGCGGCGTTGTACACTTCTTTTTGTATGGGTAAAAAATGTTAAACTCGCGTCAGGTTAAACACGTGGGCTGATCGCATCATGACACTCAATAAAATTGGAAAGGTGGTTGACTTTCAGTATATTGGACGAAACATAGTAATATTTTATTTTACCTTATTATAATAATAAGTCTTTATCTAGGACGTCCACCTGGCAGCTTTGTTGCGAAGAAAATGCATTGTTTTTACAATAGATGTCACTAGGTGCGCTTAAATGTGATTTATGTAAGTTGATTTTTGTGAGAGATAAACTTTTTTAATATAATATAAATTGTCATGTTTTTGTACGATAGCGCAATAAATAAATATTGTATTCTACCACATACATGATAGTACATTTATACTGATAATTAAAGCGATTCGTGCAAAATATTCCCTAACCATTCCAAAATATCAAAAATGCACAACATTAATATTCAAGTTTTCACTTCTGCCGTCACTCCCGGAGTGCAACCCGTCGTTTTTTATTTTTTAATAGGTACGACAAATGACTCCGCCCCAACTAATGTTAAGTGATGTCCAGTGACGTAAAGATAGCTAGTACAGCAGTCCTACCTGCCACACCAGGCATCCTCACTCTGCCGGCCTCCATGTTGCTTCTTCACGCCTCTTTTAAAGGATCCCAGGATGTAAGAAGGAAGGAACATGTGAGCGGGCAGTATTCCATTTGCGGATAGTGCGACAAAGAAATGAGTCACCAAATTTTTTTGTACGCGTTGGAATTGTGGCCACAGTTAGACGGTGACAACGTAGGCTAGCGCGCGTGGTCCTCTGAAGGAAAGGGGAAGGTGGAATAAGAGAGAATAACTTCTCGGAACACTCGCCGTGGTACAGACGACATATATATGTCGGAGGATGTGACGACTAGAGTTTCTTGTTGAATGCCAATCGCGAAAAGGCTATTGTTTACACTTTATATAATTTTATAAAATCTTAATTTAATTTGATTTAATTAATTACAATTTTTGTATCATTCAGTAACTTAACAATTTAATAAAAGTCTCTTATAAATCATCTTATGTCGCGTCCAATCAGAGCAGTGCACGTGCCTCGAGTGGGGTCGAGGCGCCATCTTGATTTTCACAGGTGGGAGGTAGTTTTTGCGCGTATTTAAAGGCGAGGAACTGATCGTAGCGGTTCACTCACGACGATCGCGCACGGACCTACCCTCCCACGAAAGTGCTCCAACGTAAAATTGAATTTTACGCACCGCGAGCACTGCCTGGCGCCATCGCGTCAGCGGGGACTACCGCGCCTCCCAGCCGCAGGCCTGAGCACGCCGCAAGGCGCAGTTCGGCCAAGGTCGCGCCGACGTGAGCCCCACGATCTCCCAACATGGACGAAGATCAACCACAGCCGTACAACCCGAAGCAGAAAATATACCCAGACCCGGTGTTCGACGAGGGAAATACCCACGCGACCGCCTCCTGCAATGCCGAAACGATCACCACACGATCAGCCCGCGCCCAATATGAATTGGACGCCGTCTCATTGACTCCCGCCTCCTATCCGGCAGACTAATGAACTGGATATGGACGTACGTCAGACTACTCGAGTGCGAGGAGAGCACAAGAACAGATTACGGTCCCAAAGACTGGGGCATAATCGAAGGATCCAAATCGATTAACTTGTTGCCACTCACGCTCCCGCCGCCACGCTCCATCTACATGGTTCCCATCCAGAGGAAACCGCCAAGGAACCCAGAGGAGAAGCGCCGCCCACGCACGAGACTATCACGCGACTCGGCTCGCCGTTCTCGCAGCTACGGCGATACACCCATCTCGCAACTCCTACCCTTGCCTCACAAGCAAGGAAAGAAGACCACCGCTCAGCATCAGCCCGAACGGAAGACCACCACTGCACCACAACAACCAGCACAGAAGACCGCCCCCGCAGCCCAAGTTGAACCGACTGCTTTACCGACGCAGTCGGTAACCTACGCCCAGACGGCAAAAAGTTTTTCGACTACCCACCACGCCGCAGAAAAATCCCCCACCATCGCCGCACCTCCCACCACCGCACAGAAAGTGCAACCACCCTCCGGCGGCGCTCCCACAACACAGCGGGAACGCAAATGCCCGCCCATTGTGGTTGAGAAGCTACCGGACTGGCCCACGCATATGCGCGCACTGCAAGATGCACTCGGTCGCCCGCCGAGCGTGCGCCCGTTTGGCGCGGGCGTGCGCTTCCTACCAACTGACGACCACGAGAGCCAAACGATCACCGCCTACCTGACCAACCTCAAGGGAGCGAGCTGGTACTCACACGCTCGCCCTGAAGACCGCAGCCTCAAGATCGCAGTCAGGGGACTGCCGCTCAACACCACGCCGCACGATGTCACCGTGGCCTTTGGAGACAAGGGATATGAAGTCGAATATTGCAAACAGATTCCGGCGCGAGCAGGCCGTGCCGGAAGTCTGTTTTTCGCCGCACTGAAGCCAACTCCCAACATCACAGCGACCATATACACAGTGGATGAGCTCCTGTGTATACCCAACATCCGGATCGAGGCCTGGAGAGGGAAGAAAACCCCCGCGCAGTGTCACCGCTGCCAGGGGTTCCGCCACTCCAGCCTGGGTTGTCACCGTCCGCCCGCCTGCGTGCGATGCGGTGACCCACACGCCGCCACCGACTGCCCACGCCCGCTCTCATCACCGGCAACGTGCGTGAATTGCGGGGGCGCTCACCCCTCAAATCACAGCGCGTGCCCCGCACTGCAACGAGAGGCGCGTAACCGACGCGCCACGACCGTGGCCCGAACAGGCCGCCCACTCACCGCACCAACACCAGCACCACGACAGCGGCCCGCCGAGGTGAGCGAGCACGCGCCGGCCACACTGATGGCCCCCGCGAACGATCCTCCCTCGCGCACCACACCGCAACGCCGCCGCAGAAGAAGACGCCGGCCGAGTAAGTCGACGGACTCGACTGACTCGACCGACTCGACTCCCGCCACCCCAATCCAAGAAGAGCCAAATCGAAGCACGCCGCCAAAACAAGAAGAAGACGCAATACAGAAGTTGCTCCAATTTGCCGACCTGTTTACGGATTTTATCAAAAAATTCGGACAGGTCGGCACACCGAAGACTGAAACCACCCCCGCACAAGATCCTACCCCCTCGCGCTAAGTCCGTCGCCCGCTCGCTGGTCGCTCACTGGGCCTCCCTCATGGGTCTCACCCGGTGGGCTTGACCGCGCCGAGGGCGACGCGTGAAGACGCGGAGGGGGGTAGACCCACATTGACCGCCCCGTACGTATACGGGGCGCGAACCCGCGACATCTGAGGTGGGCATACGCCCAGGGCAGATTCCCCGCACGTCGCGGCGCCTCCGGCGCCGGCGACGCGCGAGAAGAAGAAAGGACGTAGCGGTTCATTACTAGAAAGGTGATACGGTAGTTCAGTGAAGTCAGATTAAATTATTTAAGTGTCCTTAGTGTAAAAAAAATGGGTGCGTGTACTTATGTAGGCGCGTGAGAAGTTATCCTTCTTTGGCATCGTTTAAAATTAGTTTTTAATTGCATGCAAATAATTAATTACAATAAATTAATAAAAAGTCTGGAAAAGGACGAAGTCAATAAAGTTCAGTTTTAATTTGAAAAAATAAATAAATAATCAAAATATTCAATTAAAATCGTTACTGAATATAATTTATTAGAACATATGCGATTTGCACTTGTATGAAACTCAAACACGTATTCCGAATATACAAACTAGAAACATGTGGATAAATATTATAAATATGAATACCTATAACTGTTACTTTATTACAAAAAATAAAGATGTGGTTTTTGGTTCTACTACACCAATGGTCAAGAGATGGCGCTGTAGTCTCCTGAATCGCGCTTTGGTTCCGTTATTCCAGATTAATAAATACTTTTTGTTACTTTATTACAAAAAATAAAGATGTGGTTTTTGGTTCTACTACACCAATGGTCAAGAGATGGCGCTGTAGTCTCCTGAATCGCGCTTTGGTTCCGTTGTTCCAGATTAATAAATACTTTTGATAGGCCTTCACAATGCAGTCGTTAGCACCCACTAAATAGAGATTCTATTTCTATTTTGTTGGTAGATTTTCTTAATGTGCGGTAAACACAAAAGTAACGCATGAAGTTGGTCGCTAAAGCGACCAACTTCATTATGTTAAAATTTTGTGTTACAGTGATGCGCCCGCATCTTAAAATTTCACTCTCATCATTTTTTCATAACGCGCCTAAAGAAGTATAACTTCAATAAAGTGTGTGTGAAACATTTTTATTTTGTGCGTATAGATGTGCGTGAAATCCTAAGAAACAAATATTTTTATTTTGTTTTTGTTAAAAGAACGTAATTAAAATGATACGAACAGTGATTGAGTGATTGTTTGGTTTTGTGTCTGTATCAAGCCCCAATGACGCCCACTAAGCCCGTGAACGCTAATGACAAAGTGAATAGTCGCTCTCCAACATATATATATATATATATGATATAGACAATATATTTATTGTACGGGGTACGGATGGGCAATGCGCCAGTTATACTCTATTATCGCAAGCGACTACAGGCTATAGTAGCCGCTTACCGACATTTACTTGTAATAAAAAACATTGTCTATTTGAATGATAAAAAAGCTCATCTTCTATTCTCGTTGTTAACATGAAACCTGACACTGCACTGTGAACACTCGGAACGTATGATAATCTGAGGCCCAAACACGAATTTTGATAGCTCTCAAATTGTAATGTATCGTCAACATCAAATTTTGTATAGAAAAACTTAGTTTGTTTTTACGTCCGAGACTATCATAGAAAATTTGACTATTCGATATGATTACGGTGACGAAAACAGGCTTCAAGCCTTTTGCAGGAAGAAATAAAAAGTATTTCAAATCATACTTTTAAAGAAAAACGTAGTACGTATGATATCCCTACAATACAGGACAGCCTAAAACGAGACAGTGAGATATGTAGAACGGAGGCTTGTGCTTTTCAACTGTATGGCAATAAAATATACTTATTGGCAGTTGGGCAAAAATAATCTACAATAATTATGACCATTAGCTTCTGAGTTTATTTGTAATAAACATAGGTACAATTTGTTTTTAATATTTTCAATATTAGTATTAGATATCAAGAAAAACACTTATCAAGATTAGGATAAATTAATATTACTGAAACAATGTGATATTCAAGTATCAAGTCTTTGTATTTTCACAGATTATTAAAGCTGTAAGCTCATCCAAGTATGCAGTACTTATCAGGCGGCGAGACTCACACGCGCCACTTAAAATAATACGCTATTACGTTAAGTTCCGTGGCTTAGCTGAACGCTCGCTACGCTCGTCTCGCTTGCTAGCTCCCACATTCAATCACTTTATTACTTTACTTTGACAGACATAAATAAGTATTTAAGTCTTTAATATCTTTTCGTTTTATTATAGTAATATAAGTTATTTACGGGATTGTTACCATGTACCTAGTTTTCGGCGAGTTTCCAATATTTCGGCACTGTTGCAAGCGCAATGATCACGGAGTAACTGAAGTAATTGCGGCCAATAACAGCCAATAACAGCCTACCCGCAATTACTTCAGTTACTCCGTGATCATGGCAATAGTGCCGAAATATCGGAAACTCGCTAAAAACAAGGTACATGGTAACAATCCCGTAAATAACTTATATTACTTTTCGTTTTAATAGTTTAAACTTAAGTGAAGTATGTACACGCAATAACACAGGTTACTACAAATTATAATATTCTCTCAGTCGATTATAAATTTCATATCAAGTAGATAGGTCAAAGTCGTCAAGAGTACTACCTATGGAGTAGGAAAATGGAGTTCAGGCTGACAGATGAGGTCAGTTTCGCTAAAATACTCTAAAGCATCAGATAAACCTTCCCGTCTTGAATTTAATCACTAATACCTACTCGTAAAATCAGTTGATCTGATCTTGTTTGCTTAGGATTAAGAAAAAAACAAGCAAGGCACAATATAATATTACTAACGGCCCGCCCTCGCTTCGCTTCGGTGTAGAGCTGAAGTGTAGACTACAGTTTTTGTTCTCAGGCTTGTATTATACACAATGACATTCATCTATGATTTTTCTTACACCTGCATGCAAAGTCTCAGGCCGATCGGTTTAAAATTGACAAAGTTTCATACAAAATTTCATTCCCTATTTTATCCCTTTGGGGGTAGAATTGATCAAAATCCTTTCTTAGCGGATGCCTACGTCATAACATCTACCTGCATGCCAAATTTCAGCCCGATCCATCCATAGGTTTGGGCTGTGCGTTAATAGATCATTATGTCAGTCAGTCACCTTTGAGTTTTATATATATAGATTATTCCCCGAGCACCGATTTAAGGGCATGCTTACCTTCGCAAATTGCAACTACCATTATGAAATCAAATTGCATACTAACCATGATGTTAACAAACATCTACTCTACTCCAAGAGACGTGCCGATATAAGCTAACATTCCCTGAATGAAGTTTGAGAACACATAATCTGTTGATACTGAGATGAGACAGAACTCGCATTAGTGTTGTGAAACGCATGAGTGATTGAAAGAAGCGACGAAAAAGAACTGTGTGTTAATTTAACCATTATAATTCTCGCACAATTTTTTTCATGATGTAAAAAGTATGTGATGTTAGCAAAAGCTAAAGATGTACATGCACGCTTTATAACATATATTTAAGACATTGTAGATTACCTACAATGCGAAGAGATGGCGCTGCCTTGCAGCTTAAGAATTTCGACGCGGCCATCTGGGCCGCGGTAGCATAATTGGTCAGTGCATTCGCCCGGATAGCGAAGGGTGCTGGTTCGAGTCCCGTCCCGTTTTTTTTCTAGTTATATTTTCTTTAGATTTAATCATCAAGCAGTTACATGCTTAAAAACTAAAAATTATAAATATATATCGAACTATGCACAGAATAAAGTTACATATGAAAATATTATCAAATTACTTTTATTATACTTTTAGGCGAAACGGACGCATATGTTATACTGGTAAAAACGTTTAATCTGAAACTTATTTAACTTCGAAGATAGCAATTGAATAAAGGTACATGTGATATTTCTTTCCGAAGAATATAGAGCCAAGAGCGCTAGTACCTTTTGGATAGGCAAGAAAGTAGCCTGCACGGCTTCAATTTTGTTACAAACTGAGACTTTTTGACTAAATGTTTGATTCTATTTTTCTTATTTGCCATATTATCATAATTTGACGCGACAGGATATATACATTTTGTAAAACAAAGTTATATCTGTACCATAATATTGACACGTTTCCCAAGCATAAGGTCTGATATGCATATATAACATAAAGATGTCCGTAATAAATTGTCGCATAATCACATAAGATACGCTTAAAAAATAAAATACGAGCCGTAGTTGTAGTTTTTTTAAACAATAAATGCGACATAATATGCTTCTCAATGCTTTATATGATTGGTAAAAAAAATCAAATGCTAGAAAAATACCAACACAAGTTAAAGCAAATTTTACATCTTACAAACTTCAAATCGCTCCACTGTAAATTAGGGATTATGCAGAAGTAGCTTTATTCTATGGATAGGTCGATATATCATATTATTATTACATATGATGAATTATGTTGTATACATACTTGTCATTCATTTAAACTAGACACTGTGTCATTATAATAAACAAGAAACTTACGTCTATGTTTGTACCTCACTGTCCGCCGGTGTGTGCTATTCATAGAAATTGACTCTTTTGAAAAGTCAAAATGTTCTTTCCTATTAACATTAAGAGCGTGCGCACCGTTAAGCAGGCCATGGAGCGGGCGAACGCTCGGCGTGTTTGGTTCATAGACCCTCCTCACGGGCGACGGTGCACGCTCCATTGGCTGTCTTCTGTGCTCTCGTCTGCGTTCTCTTTTAACTAGATAGTATTATTATAAACAAAAATAATCCATTATCGACTTTTCAACTACGCAATTGGAATTGTACTGGCAGTTGAATGGCTCCCGCAATGGAGCACGGACGGACGCTTAGCGGTGTGCACCGTTGCCAGGTCCGTTTTTTAAAAATCGGGAGGTGTTATAGAAAAAAGTATGCAGAGGCGTACTTTTTTCGATTTGCACCCCCCCCCCCCCCCCCTAGAATTGGTAAATCAAATCAAGATAAAGACCAGTAAAGAATGTGTTTTTGTGGCTTCTACCGCCACGTGAAGCTAGTTTTATTTAGACAAAGACATTTATTTTAAAATTAATAAGTTTACCTACATTATTAATGGCCGAAAATGCAACTCAACATGCAATTTAAAAAAGAAAATTCATTCAATCATGTAGAAAAACAGTAGAACAGGAGAAAATTCAGAAAAACAGGAGATCTCCTGTAAAATCTGGTGACCTGGCAACACTGGCGGTGTGCACCATAGAGTAACTTAGTAAGCACACGGGCCACATGCCACAGCCACAAACGCCGCCACGAGAAGCTAGGAGCGGCTACTAAAGTGGCTGAAGCACGCGACAGCGGCCGACTAAGGTAAGGGAGAGAGGGGTGGGGAATCGCGCGAGTGACGTGTGGCGGCGTTTTGTATCGGCGCATTAAGTGGCCGGTGCGGGCCACAAGAAGCGAGCAAAGACGATTTGCAGCGTGTGGCGGCCACCGGCGTACCGTGTGTGGCGAGTCCATATAAAATGTATGAAAACTACAAGAAATACCGGTGGCGGCGTTTTGTGGTTGTGTGCAACGACATTAACTCGGCTCATTCGTCAATCTGCCACCCGTGAAGAATACGGCAAGTAAGTTATATTGTTATCTTATTATTTTGAAACAGATTTACAAAATTCACATCTGATACACATATCATGACGGGACAACACTAGCAAATTCCTTGGGCAAATACCGAGATTGAAATTATACTAATTATACTAATCTAAGGCACTTGTCCCACCGCCGACTAGAAACAAGTTGGCGAGTAGCGGAAAGCGAGTGCGCAGTTCCGATAGTTTTGTCGTTGGGCTATAAGAGAGTGTGCGAGTATAACGGGCGATTACTCGCGCCATCCGCTCGCGGTTACAGTCCTGAGCAAAAATGCACGCGCACGCGTTTTGAAGACCAAGCGAGCATCGCTGAGCGAGTATAATCTTCGATAGCTCTTGTCCTTTAATGACAACCTAGTGGAGCGGGTTATCGCCGTCAGTGTAAATAGTAAGCGATCAAGTATTAATTAAATAAATAAATATAAATATTTTCAACACTCACATCAGTTAGCCTAGCCCCAAAGTAAGCACTATAAGGCTTGTGTTATGGGATGCTAGGGTAACGGATAGAATACATATACTGTACATATATAAGAATATTTATTTAGAAATACATATTAAACATCCATGACTGGAGTCTAAATGCTCGTATTCATCACACAAACATTTGCCCCTATCGGGATTTGAACCCGGGACCTCTCGAGTCGGCGATACCATGAAACCCGGCTTACAAACCACTCGGCCACGGTGGTCGTCAATTAAATGCATTAAGCGTCTGTTTTGTTTACACGAAATATATAACTACTGTATGTTTAAATGAAACTAGTTTTTACGGGTTAATGCACGAAACTTTATTTATTTATTGACGTTTCGCAGCCTTTTCAGGTCTGCATCGTCAGAATAATGATTTAATTTTAAATAAAAAATCATTATTCTGACGATGCAGACCTGAAAAGGCTGCGAAACGTCAATAAATAAATAAAGTTTCGTGCATTAACCCGTAAAAACTAGTTTCATTTAATGAGTGATGTGCGTGAAAACCTAAGAAACAAATACTGTATGTTTCTTGAGCGAGAAAATAGGCCATAGTTAGTCGATTCTTCGCGGACGATGAGACAACTGCCTAGTGAAGCTACCTAGGGATGTCGAAAGTTGAAAAAAATATCGATCTTTAAAAAATATCAATATCGGCTTCGATATATCGCGAAAAAAACATCGATATATCGGACCAATTTTCCCAAAAATATCGTACAGTAGCTCACGAAATATGACACGCGGAATAATAATGGAACGAAAATTATCTCCCTAAAAATAGACCCTATTTTCGAATGATGAAAATCATTAATCTGAGATCCAGTTACGATTTTTCCAGATACGAATTTAGTTAGATCGTGATATGCCGCTAATAATTAAAAAAAAAACGTTTTTGATACGAATTTCGATATTGGTTATTTTGTATCGATGTATCGATATATCGAATCAAAATATATCGGCAAAAAATATCGATATGTCGAACAAAAAATATCGATATATCGATACATCGATATATTTTCAACAAGCCTAAAGCAACCGCAAAAAAGTGTTTACTGAAAACATTCCTGGAAGACTAAACTAAAATATTATAATACTAAAGAGAATCGTAAAATATTCAGCACTCGTTTTATTTTGCACTGGATTAAGTCTTAGTGTATTTGTTTCTTCGGTTTTCACGCACATCACTCATTAAATAAAACTAGTTTTTAACGGGTTAATGCACGAAACTTTATTTATTTATTGACGTTTCGCAGCGTTTTCAAGTCTGCATCGTCAGAATGATGTTTTTTTTTTCTTTCATAAAAATCATCATTCTGACGATGCAGACCTGAAAAGGCTGCGAAACATCAATAAATTAATAAAGTTTCGTGCATTAACCCGTTAAAAACTAGTTTTATTTAAGTCTTAGTGGTTAGTTATCTAGAGAAATAATATTATTGTCGCATGAATTGTTTACTTAACATTGTTTGGTAAAAAGTTTTTCTATATTTGCATTACAATGACAACGAGCTCCGTGTAGAAAATAGTGGTATGTACACCGGGCTTAAGGTGTCGCCTACTCAAAGGTCCGGTTTCGAATACCGGTGGGGCAAGTGTTTGTATTAAGAGTGCAAGCAATTTTACGTTTTAAGAAAAATTTTAGAAAAAAAAACCACGCGGGCGAGGCAGCAGACGGGACTCGAACCCGCACCCTCCGCTACCTGGACGGATGCGCTAAGTAAAACTTTCTTTAGATTTAAAAATGTAGCAGTTAAATGCTTACAAAATAAAAATATAAGTCATAGATGTTTACTCTCTTTCTGTATGTTAAGGAGCTCGATGTTGCGGGTTAAGTTAAGCAACATTCGCAGTGGTCGGTCATTGGATGGGTGACCAAAAATTTACTATCTCGAGCTCCTCCGTGCTTCGGAAGGCACGTTAAACCGTTGGTCCCGGCTGCATTTTCAGTCGTTAGCACCCGCCAATCCGCACTGTGCCTGCGTTGTAGGTCATGGCCCCATCTCCCTATTCCATCCATATAGAGAAGGCCTGTGCCCCAGCAGTGGGGACATTAATAAGCTGATGATTATGATGATGAGATGTTTATATGAAAAATAAAAAACTCTAGTAACCTTACAGTAGTTACTTTTTGGCTGCAGATGGGTGTGAGTGTTACAAAAAAATATTTAATATTATATTAACACATGACTCATTCTTTTCTTTCCTTTACCTCCCATTTCAAGATTCTGTACGAAAACGTGCCATTTTTATAAGTTTATAAATAATATAAAGGAAATATATACCTCGTAACAATACGGTAAAAGCACCAAAACCCCACCTGAAATATAATAGAGCAGGAAACACCGCGGTTCTGATTCATAAAATCTGTTCCCAGTTCACGTACGCGTACGTACAGCCGTAAAACTTACGCTTTTTAATTTTACGACGGCTGAAATCCCCTGTTCTTTTTCAATCTATTCGGCGGTCGCTGCGCTCAGAACGCGGTCAGGAATAAATAAGTTGTGTGTTGCTACATTCATGTTTAGAAGCATTAAAAAGTTTTCGTTGTTTTAGTAAAATAAATCACAGATCTTGTGCTCTACTCGTCTTGAAAGGACACTGAAAATGAATCTACCTATTATATATTATTATGAAAGAAATAAAAAGAAATAAAAATAATAAAGATGTGGTTTTTGGTTCTACTACACCAATGGTCAAGAGATGGCGCTGTAGTCTCCTGAATCGCGCTTTGGTTCCGTTGTTCCAGATTAATAAATACTTTTGATAGGCCTTCACAATGCAGTCGTTAGCACCCACAAAATAGAGATTCTATTTCTATTTTGTTGGTAGATTTTCTTAATGTGCGGTAAACACAAAAATTTTGTGTTACAGTGATCTTAAAATTTCACTCTCATCATTTTTTCATAACGCGCCTAAAGAAGTATAACTTCAAAAAGTGGCCAAGTACGAGTCGGACTCGCCAATGAAGGGTTCCGTAGCAGCAAGTAACATAATATAAAAGTTCTTGTACTTTGTTGTAATTTTGTTCGACGTTTTTTTAATTGATTTGTGATTTATGACGTACTAGCGGCCCACCCTCGCTTCGCTTCGGTGTAGAACTGAAGTGTAGACTACAGTTTTTGTGCTCATCTCGCTTGTATTATACACAATGACATTCATCTATGATTCTTCTTATACCTGCATGCAAAGTCTCAGCCCGATCGGTTCAAAATTGACAAAGTTTCATACAAACTTCCATTCTCTATTTTATCCCCTTGGGGGTAGTATCGATCAAAATCCTTTCTTAGCGGATGCCTACGTCATAACATCTACCTGCATGCCAAATTTCAGCCCGATCCGTCCAGTGGTTAGGGCTGTGCGTTGATAGAACACTATGTCAGTCAGTCACCTTTGATTTTTATATAGATATATAGATTAAAAAACTACTTACTAGATCTCGTTCAAACCAATTTTCGGTGGAAGTTTGCATAGTAATGTACATCATATATATTTTTTATTTTACCAGTCTCTCTCTCGTCTCTCAGTATTTTAGAAGTTACAGGGGGAGGAGGGGACGCACGTTTTACCACTTTGGAAGTATCTCCCGCGCAAACTATTCAGTTTAGAAAAAAAATATATGAGAAACCTCAATATCATTTTTGAAGACCTATCCATAGATACCCCACACGTATGGGTTAGTTGAATTTTTTTTTAATTTTCTGTTCTAATAATGGGGACCCAAAAAATTTCTTGTTTTTTCCTATTTTTGCATGAAAATGTTAATGCGGTTCACAGAATACATCTACTTACCAAGTTTCAACAGTGTAGTTCTTATAGTTTCGGAATAAAGTGGCTGTGACATACAGACGGACAGACGGACGGACGTGACGAATCTATATGGGGTTCCGTTTTTTACCATTTGGCTACGGAACCCCAAAAATCATAAATTTGTTTTTCTAAACCAACATATTTTTTTTTTCAAAACCATCTTTTCCAAATTATTTTTACAATTCAAATTCAATATCGTTTATTCAGTCTAGGCCAGTGGTTCTCAAACTTTTTAAATGACGGAACCCTTTTGGGAAGCAAAATACTTGATGGAACCCTACAATAAAACAATTATTTTTATAAGTGTATTCTATATTAATCAGCATAATAAAAGTACAATGTATCCGTTACTAATTATTATTTACTTCACCACTTGGTAAGGACAATAATAGAAAACATTAAAAAAGAAAAAATCTAACTAGTGGGAGGTATGAAACTGTTTTTTATTTTTCATCAATTGCTTGATATCAGGTTTGATGGAAGAAAGTTGGAGTCTCATATCAGCTTCGGCGTCCAGTCTATTGCGATATTTTGTTTTCGTGGCTGCGTAGGTAGAGAATCCTGTTTCGCACAAATATGTAGTTGGGAACGGGAGAAGAATATCCAGAGCCATTTGGCCAAGCATTGCATATTCATCTTGGATTCTGCACCAAAAATCATTAAGAGGCGTCGTTTTGAACAATGACTCCATACTTGTGTCTGATGACATTTCTAAAAGAGATTCATATATCTCATTTGACATGTTTTCAGGCTTTTCCAAGTTGGGTAAAAAAGGATTATGAATCCAGGAGTTCACTTTAATTTTTGTATTGTGTTCTTCGGGAAAATACTTTTCAAAAGATGCGCGCATCGAACTGAGATATTGGACCAATTCTTCAAACACATTATCTTCAAACATTTCTGAGTCGTTTTCGCTAACAAACTCAGTGAGTAACGTAAAACTTTCTATTTCTTTCTTACCAATGCAAATGATCCAAAAATCTAATTTTCTTTTAAAAGTAGTTATTTTATTATAGGCCTGAAACACTGTTGTCTGTTTACCTTGCAATGATAAATTTAATTCGTTAAGTTTTTGAAAGATATCCGCCATAAAAGACAATCGGAACAACCAAGTTTTATCATACAAACGGTCCTTCAAATTAAAAGAAGTATCTGCTGAAAGAAACATTTGTAACTCGGCTCTAAGTTCAAATAGCCTTGTTAAAGTTTTTCCCCGAGACAGCCATCGCACTTCTGTATGGAGCAGCAGTGTTTTATGTTTGCTGCCATAATCTTCACACAATAATGAGAACAATCGGGATTGTAGTGGTCGTGATTTGATAAAATTAATTATTTTTACCGCTTCATCCATAACTAATTTTAGATTAGACGGCATTTGCTTCATCGCAAGTGCTTGTCTATGCAGAATACAATGACTGGAACTACAATTAGGCGCTTTATTTTTCATTCGTGACACTGCTCCTGCTGTTTTACCTGTCATCGCCTTGGCCCCATCTGTACAAATGTCAATGCAATTGTTCCAACTGAGATTATGTTCTTCAAAAAATATATTTATTTTATTAAAAATTTCTTCCCCGGTAGTGTTTGTAAGCAGCGATGAACACATAAGCATGTCTTCTTCAAAAGAACTTTTATATGGATATCTCACAATAACCAGCAGGATAGCCAAACCAGCGACATCAGTCGACTCGTCCATTTGCAAAGCGAATCGTGTATTTTGTAGACGTGTAACTAGTTCTTGTTTGACGTAGCTTGCCAGATCATGGATTCGTCGTGAAACAGTATCGTTTGATAGCGGAACAGTAGAAAGATGCTTTGCAGATTTTTCATCAAGCATACATTTTGTTATGTCTAATACACATGGTTTTATTAATTTCTCAGCGATAGTGTGCGCTTCACCTGCTTGTGCAATGCGATAGCTAACTAAGTATGATGCCTCCGTGGCCTTTTCGTTGGTAGTTTGTGTTACATGCATCATATTTTTTTGACTTTCTAATAACTGATCTTTTTTGCGAACAAAAAATTCTTTATTCTTGTCTTTAGTCTCGGGGTGTACGGTTTCTAAATGTCGACGCAATTTGGCAGGTGCCATGGAACTATTAGGAAGCAGTTTACTACAGAGCATGCAGAGAGGTGAGCCGTTGGAATCAACAAATCCGAAACTGATATAAGATTCATCATACTTCCTTTTTTTCGTCTTTGAAACCGTCGAGCTTGACGTCGTGGCACTCGTGGCATCATCTTCTGGATCGGTGATTGCTAAATTCTCCGCGCGCATTGCTTTTGAACATTCAGCGTCATTAGAAGATGTTGTTGGAACACGTTTAACACCTTTAAGCCAACGTTCCATTCTTCTTTATTTATAATGTTACAAGTCAGGATAGTGGGGTTTAAATAATGCACAATCGTTACTGCGTATAAGAGACTAAATTTAGAACCTACAGGGAAGAAATGTATAAAACTGAGACAACAGAATACAGCAGGCAGTAAAACAATGAACACCAGTTTCTCGCTAGCGAGCTTGTAAGTAGGTAGTAACTTATCGCTCCGAACGCTAATCATCAACTGACGACGCCAACGCGCGATCGCCGCTTTTATACTTAGTCCTAGACTCGATCTCAAATATTCTCGAAAATACTCGAGTCGGCACCTTTGATAAACAAAAAGCAAAAATAAAAACAGAAATTTAAAAATAGCGTTGTAAACAATATCGACTTTATCCTTTGAAGTTAGAGACGAAAGTCGCTAGTTGACAACTATAGCGTCTAATTCAGAGGCGGCTTTTATCAAAGAGACTGAGCGCTTACAAGTATACTACCCGCTCGTTTTAAGTTTGCCGCTGGCGATAGGTATGAGTGTATGACGTTCGAAATTTTTTATTTAATTGTAACAATAAAAATTGTGTACGTTAGATATTTGGGTAAAACTATGACACATTATAAGTTTTGTTGTCACGTGGGGGAGGGTACGCGCATTCCACAGACCGGCAAACTTAGAGCGAACGCGTTGTACAAGTATAAAATTGTTGAGACCAAACTTATGAGATATTGTACCAGCTAATGTAACACAAGCTTATACAAATACAAATAAATAAATAAATAACATTCATAGCGTTTTGTCTCCGCGCGGCCGCGGAGTCCGCACAGCCGCGGAGCGACCAGAGAGAGGTGTTTTGATTTTTTTATTTCTAAATTCTTGCGGAACCCCGACAGAGGTATCACGGAACCCTAGGGTTCCGCGGAACACACTTAGAGTATAGCTGGTCTAGGCTGTTACAAGCACTTGTGAATGTCGAAAAGCTACGCCATCGGTTCGCAAATCTACGGCGGGAGACCTTGTACTGAGAATTACCGGCAAGAAACTCAGCAAGGGCTGCTTTTTTCTCCCTGTATTATTTCATACAGTGTCGTCCAATTGAAAGTTGACATCAAACTTGCAAACATGTGTTGAGGTCAACTTCCATCACATAATGTCAAATATATAACAATAGACAATCAACACAACAATCAATCAAATAGTGTAAGCTAATTCTGTTATACTATCCACGGTTTAAGTAATATTGTGTGGGTCTTCTATATAGCCCCCATCCGCCCAGTCCGTGCTACGAACTGCGTTCCATAAACTCGCTTTCTAACTGTCACCGTAAAATTGTAAATACCGTTAGATGTAATCTATCTTGCTATATTGTAAACTATCGAAAGATTGGGAACCATAACATACTGCTTACAATTTAACTCCATATTTTTTGGTAGATTATTATCAAACAAAGGTAGATTGTGATCCGTCGTGCATAAAATCTTATCAAGAAACAACATCTTATCAAGAAAGCATACTATTCGGTAAATGAATTTATGAATGACTAGCGGCCCGCCCTCGCTTCGCTTCGGTGTAGAGCTGAAGTGTACGCTATAGTTTTTGTTCTCAGGCTTGTATTAAACACAATGACATTCATCTATGATTCTTCTTATACCTGCATGCAAAGTCTCAGCCCGGTTGGTTTAAAATTGACAAAGTTTCATACAAACTTTCATTCCCTATTTTATCCCCTTGGGGGTAGAATTGATCAAAATCCTTTCTTAGAGGATGCCTACGTCATAACATCTACCTGCATGCCAAATTTCAGCCCGATCCGTCCAGTGGTTTGTGCTGTGCGTTGATAGATCACTATGTCAGTCAGTCCCCTTTGATTTTTATATACATATATAGATAAAAACGGTCATTTTTATTACCTGTATTTATAATCAAACTAAAATTCTCATATTTACGTTATATAATCGGAATGCTCCGAACTGCTAAGCTATCAGGAGTTACACGTGTTATTGTGAGTCAACCATAAAAGATAGACATATGCTGTTGCGGGATATTTTTTAGACAATTTTATGTAGAATATTTCCGTCATACATAATTTCTATGTAACTTTAACCATTAAGGCTGTACACGCGACGGAAGCTGAAAAAATGGAGTAACTTCTCCCGTTTTCCCAACATTTCCCTTCATTACTCTGCTCCTATTGATTGTAGCGTGATGAAAAGTATACTATAACCTGCCCAGGAGTATGAAGAATAATTGTACCAAGTTTCGTTAAAATCCGTCGAGTAGTTTTTGTTTCTATAAGGAACATACACACAGACAGACAGACAGACAGACAGACAAAAATTTTACTGATTGCATTTTTGGCATCAGTATCGATCACTAATCACCCCCTGATAGTTATTTTAAAAATATATTTCATGTACAGAATTGACATCTCTACAGATTTATTATAAGTACTAGTGGCCCGCCCTCGCTTCGCTTCGGTGTAGAGCTGTAGTGTAAACTATAGTTTTTGTTCTCAGGCTTGTGCTATAAAGAATGACTTTATTTATATAATTACACGTGTTATTGTGAGTCAACCATAAAAGATAGACATATGCTGTTGCGTGATATTTTTTAGACAATTATATGTAGAATATTTCCATCATACATGATTTCTATGTAACTTTAACCATTAAGGCTGCACCCGCGACAAGCTTAAAAAATGGAGTAACTTCTCCCATTTTCCCAACATTTCCCTTCACTACTCTGCTGCTATTGATTGTAGCGTGATGAAAAGTATACTATAACCTGCCCAGGAGTATGAAGAATAATTGTACCAAGTTTCGTTAAAATCCGTTGAGTAGTTTTTGTTTCTATAAGGAACATACACACAGACAGACAGACAGACAGACAGACAAAAATTTTACTGATTGCATTTTTGGCATCAGTATCGATCACTAATCACCCCCTGATAGTTATTTTAAAAATATATTTCATGTACAGAATTGACCTCTCTACAGATTTATTATAAGTATAGATAAGTGAAATCGTCACGGAAATCTCATTAACTTGTTTGAAACTAAAACTGTTTATTAGTTGTGTTGATATAGATATTGTACTTGCAACACCCTGACAGGGTCATGTACCATGCTAATAATAAATAGTCGACGACCAGGACCTTTCCGATCAGCTTGATCCTTTGGCTTTGCGTAGGGATGTAGCTTCGCTCTGCATCTTCTATCGCATTTATCACGGGGAGTGTTCTGAGGAATTGTTCGGATTAATTCCAGCTGCTGCATTTCGCCATCGTACATCGCGACAAACATTTCATCCCCATCATCTTGATGCGTGGCTATCCACAACCGTGCGTTTTTGTCGAAATTTTTTACCACGTACGATAAAACTGTGGAATATGTTGTCGCCAGCAGTGTTTTCGGACCGATACGACCCAAAAACCTTCAAAAAAAGAGCGTACTCCTTCCTTAAAGGCCGGCATCGTATTTGTGATACTCCTGGTGTTGCAAGTGTCCATGGGCGACGGTGATCACTTACCATCAGGTGAGCCGTCTGCTCGTATGCCCCCTATAACATAAAAAAAATAAAAATGTGTGCGTGTACTAGTGTACACACGTAAGAAGTAAAACTTCTTTATGGCCTTATTTTTCGAAAAATGATCTACATGCAACTTTCCAGAAATTGGTTAAATAAAGTTAAATTAGATAAAGTTTAAACAAAAGGATTTTATTATCATAGACATGAATACAAATTACTGCCTATGAAACTGTTATGATTACACGGCTCAGTAATCTAAGGCACATGTTCCACCTCCGACGATGAACGATAAGCGAGTAGAAACTAGAAACGAATTGGCAGTCGTGAGTTAAAATGCACGCGCACGGCTTTTGACAGCCAAGCCAGCTTAACCGAGCGAGTATAGCTGAGCGAGTATCGCTGAGCTAGTATCGCTGAGCGAGTATCGCTGAGCGAGAATCGCTGAGCGAGAATCTCTGAGCGAGTATCGCTGGGCGAATATCGCTGAGCGAGTATCGCTGAGCGAGTACCGCTGAGCGAGTACCGCTGAGCGAGTACCGCTGAGCGAGTACCGCTGAGCGAGTATCGCTGAGCGAGTATCGCTATGCGAGTTTGGCTGAGCGAGTCTTATCTTTAATAACTATTGTCACTCAGCTACAAACGAGTAGAGAGAGTTCTCGCCGGCGACAGTGTGATCATTCAGCTATCAACTATTAATATAAAAAAAGATGGCGCGTAACGGAAAAATGTGACGCGTAACCGAAAAATGTAACGGTAAATTTTTTTCCAACGCCGATAAAGAAGTTTCACTTCAAAATGCTAAAATAATTTTAAGATCCTATCATGTGCAATTGATTAAATAAATAAATAAATTGTCAACTGTCAAGAGGCTGTCCATGTTTAGTTAAATAATGAGTTGCGAGTAAATTTTCCGTTACAAATTGTGTATGGCAAACAAATTGTGTGACATGTTTATAATAATTTACAAGTATTCCGAAGTTTGGGACAAAGTAAATGATGTGAGTAAAGTTATACGCGAACTGGTTATCAGTTTAATTAAATGGAAAACTTTAGCAATGAGCAAATGATAACTTTAATTTGTTCAAACAGCCTGCAGAAAGGTTTTGATTGCTAAAATTATGACGAATCCAAGGATATACGTACTTATATGTTTCTTATGTTTTCATGCACACCACGCATTAAATAAAACTAGTTACAACGGTATAGATGCACTTGTCGGAGGGGCGAGCGGTATAGGCGGTTGGCCACGTGGTTCGTCTTGATCCGCCATCTTGGGTATTCGATGTTATTTTCCGAAAATGAAACTGTGGTCTAATAACCAAGCTAATGTTTAATTTAAATCTTAAAATCACTATACAAAATATGATATGATTACAAGGATACAAATGGATTGCTTTGTGAAGGGAGAGTTCTCTGCTAACGTCCGTTCACTATCGCGGCTCACGTCTGAATGCTAAATAATGAATGCCCCTTCCAATGAAGCATAGCCCATTAAATACTACCCTTAGCCATAGACTACTCCCAAGTGATGACAGCTGTCATTACTTGACGTTTCACAAGGCAATGGTACTCTGACTGATGACATTTGTTGTTCTTTTTAACGTTTCGTAGGAGCGAGTGAGACGCCATCCCCTGACACACTGATTTATCTATTTATTGATGTTTCGCATGCTTTTCAGGATGTGTCATCTGAATTATGATTTTATTCACTTTGTCGAGTTACCTTTAAAAGACTTTTATTGAGGGTTCAAATATTTCATTGGAAGATTTTTAAAACTTTATTGTCTATGTATGGATTTACTAGCCAATTTAATGAATAAAGAACTTTATTTAAGCCTTTTTTATAAATTTGAGTTTATTTATTTGACCACCAGTTCCCAAATTGGGAGACCTTTCTAAGAAGAACTGGCGAAACAAACTCAGACAGGCTTTCTATCTCCTTCTTAAATATAGAAAAATATTTTTTTAATAATATAAAATGTGATATATATATATATATATTAGTTTATATATATATAATTTTAGTTTTTTCAAGTAATACTTTGGAAAAATGTTAGGAACAACTAGAAAAACTTGGAAAGCAATAAAAAAATGGGTGCGTGTACTTATGTAGGTCGCTAAAGCGACCAACTTCATGGTGTTAATTTTTTGTGTTACATGATGCGCGCGCATCTTAAAATTTCACTCTCAACAATTTTTCAGAACGCGCCTAAAGAAGTATAACTTCAAAAAATGAAAATCCAAACTACCAAAAAAATTTTTTTTTGTCTAGTAGCTCCAATCTTTTGTTTTTTTCAAATAAAACTCTGGCACAATGTAGAACAAACATAGAACAATCCAGAACATCCTGGATAATAATAAAAATCAAAATGTGGGCGGGTAACTTCTCCGAGGTTGAAAATTACCCAAGTGGTTCCCGTCGCCCGGACATAAATATGTACTTATAATACCATAAACGTCGGAAATGCGTTGACGGAATTTCAAAAAAAATTGGCCATCTTATTTTTTGGCATTCTTCAAATCATATTAAATACATTTTTAAAACGTCGTTTGACAACACATTTCTTAATGTGAGAACGTTAATACACCTGTTGTTATTGTTGCATTTGAGCCTCATCAATAAAGGACACACGCCGTCCATCTTTCTTTGTTGCCACCGCGTTGGTGCTTGGCAAAGCTGTAGATGAACGCACACATTTATACTGGAATTGCACTTTTTAATTCATATAAGTTGCTGATTATTGTGTTTACGATTGAATGTACATACCTACTGGATTTCACCCTGTATCTGTGTTTGCTATTGATGGATAGGTATTCCAGAGAAACATACTTACTCATAGCAATATTGTACCAACAACTGAGTTTCTATTATAATAAAATATTAAAGTTTAGTCAAGCGATCTTTCCACCTTTCCACAGACTTGAGATGATCAAATTTTATTTTTTTAATTAATTTAATGTTGTTAGAGTTAAGGCAAAGGAAAAGAAAAAAAAATACTCAGTTATTGTTTTTTTTTTGTTTGTGGTATTATTAAACGTGATTGCGTCGTTTATTAATCTGTTATTCACGTCAACCTTAGGCCCTGCCAGAATATCAGCGCCGCAGCGGCCTTGGTGTCGTTGTGGCATTGTGCTGAGGCAGGGACCTAGTTGACCTGTTTGTTATCTGTTCTTTTTATTTGTACTTTTTTTTTATGGTCAATAAAGAATTTCCTTCTTTCTTTCTTTCTTTCTAATGTTTTTTTATGGTTAAATAAAAAATTCGCCTCATAACTGACTAATATCATTCCCGCAAGAATTTTCGCAAGTACTGAAAAGTTCAACAATAGGCACCCCATCACCTGCAACAATTGAGCACTTTAAAGGTTTCCGAGTGAGGCACCGAGTTAAGAAGTCGTTCCGTATCACAAACGTACCGTAGCCTTTACTGAAAGTTGCCAGAAACTGAACAAAGTTAGTGTCGTCATACGAAAGCTGGTAAAGTTGTTCGTTGATATTTCTTAAGCTTCGGAGCACTATTAAAGCTCTTAATTCAGTAAACGTCGTAAAGACTACACAAAAATTCTGAAAACATAAGTTAGATATATTTTTAAATAAAACTAGTTTTTACGGGTTAATGCACGAAACTTTATTTATTTATTGACGTTTCGTAGCCTTTACAGGCTTCGTCGTCAGAATAAAACTTTTATTCAATTTGTCGAGCTACCTTCGAAAGACTTTTATTGAACGTTTGGTTATTTCATTGTTCGATTTTTAAGTTTTATTGTCTATGTATGAATTTATTATTTAATTTACTTAATAAAGTATTTTATTTCAAATTCTTTTTTGTAATTTTGAGTTTATTTATTCGACTCTAACTACCTTAAACTACCACCGGTTCCAAAATTGGGAGACCTTTCTGAGAAGAACCGGTGAAACAAACTCAAGAGAGGCTTTCTATCTCCTTCTTATTTTAAATTATGCAAACAAAAAGAACTAATAGTATCTGATGGTCTTGCAGTAAAAACTAGTTTTATTTAATGAGTGATGTGCGTGAAAACCTAAGAAACAAATAGATATATTTTTGTTATTATTATATTAAAAAGAAAGAGTTATGAATGTGGATAAAGTAGACATATGGACCGTACATTGTGGTGCTTTGTTCATACTACCACCCTCACCCAGAACACGGCATGAAGATAGTAAGATAATTATTTTTATATTCCACGCGAACCAGGCAGCAGACGGGACTCGAACCCGCATCCTTCGCAATCCGGGCGAATGCACTGACCAATTATGCTGCCGCGGCCCTCACGGACCGCGTCGAAATTCTTCTAGCCATTCTTAAGCTGCAAGGCAGCGCCATCTCTTGGCATTATAGGTAACCCACAATGTCGAATAAATACTTTTACAAGTATTAAACATTCTTCGCCCGGATTGCGAAGGGTGCAGGTTCGAGTCCCGTCTGCTGCCTGGTCCGCGTGGATTTTTTTCTAGTTATATTTTCTTTAGATTATGCTTCTTTATCATATTACATTCATTTGTACGCCGGGTTTCAAGGTGTCGCGTACTCGAGAGGTCCCGGGTTCTAATCCCGGTGGGGGCAGTTGTATGTGTGATGCATACGAGCATTTGTACTCCAGTCAAGGATGTTTAATATGTATTTCTATATAAATATATGTATCAGTATTCTATCCGTTACCCTAGTGTCCCATAACACAAGCCTACAGTGCTTACTTTGGGGTTAGGCTAATTGGTGAATATTTATTATTGTCCAAAGTATGGACTTTGGACAATATGAACTGTGGATTCGTAGACTTGCTAACTATAACTTACAATGCATGATATGTACTTCATGAAATAGAATATAGGGATGAAAGTGAAATTATTTAATCGTTTAATATTATTATTTTTGCCTAAACAGTAGGACACGGCATTCCTAAATTTTGTTAAAAATTTATAGTCATAATTTTTATATTATTTGCATTTTTTGTTTGTAATGGAAAGTGACTTCATGAGTTATCTCATGTTGAAGTTATTTTTCAAATTGACGACTCTGTATATAATACAGGGAGAAAAAAACAGCCCTTGCTGAGTTTCTTGCCGGTTCTTCTCAGTACGAGGTCTCCCGCCGAAGTTTTGCGAACACAGCGTAGCTTTTCGACATTCACAAGTGCTTGTAACAGCCTAGACTGAATAAACGATATTGAATTTTGAATTCTGATTTACTGTACTAGCTACCCTTCCAAATGATGTCCGCACACACTTGGAATAATTACCTAAAATTTCAATGAAAATAAAATTTGTGATCCAGTTTTTATTAAACATTAGCGGACCCCCGCGACGTCACCCGCGTTCACTTCAGTTTTTTGAAAATCCCCAAAGAACCTAATTTTATTCCGATAGAAAATGTATCCAATAAAATTTACTTTTCCAAAATAAGGCTTATAATAATTTCCAAGAATATTGCAAAGATAAATTTCGATTATGTTTCATTAATGTTTCATTGTAATTCCAATTATAATGTAAAAATGCAATTAAATAATTATAATACAATATTACTTATTAACAGAATTGCGATGCCCTTCATAAGGTTCTTGCTTATGACTAGAATTAATCTAAGAACAAAAATGTACAACAAGAATGCAATTAAATAAACAAGCCCTTTTATTTGATAACCATATTGTAGATAAAATATAAAAAACCTAGTCTGCCATCTTTTAAGTTCGTCATATTGGATTTATTCTCAGCAAGTTCTCTCATTTGATACCCAAGATTAAATTAATTAATTAATTTGATTAAATAAATATGTCTCAATCCAGGTTATATACTGTATGTGTAACTTTCATCCAAATCACACATAAAAATTTGCATAATTATGGAAGAGTAAAATTTCTAGGAGGAGCTCGATTTCGCGGGTGGTTAGCGCGTTCGGCTGCGATCGTTGAAGTTAAGCAACTTTCGCAGTGGTCGGTCAATGAATGGGTGACAGGAAATCTTCTATCTCGTGTTCCTCCGTGCTACAGAAGGCACGTTAAGCCGTTGGCCCCAGCTGCTACTGCAGTCGTTAGCATCCGCCAATCCGCACTGTGCCCGCGTAGTGACTCATGGCCCAATTTCCCTATTCCATCTATAGGGAAGGCCTATGCCCAAGGGCAGCAATTGGGACATTAATAGGCTGATGATGAAGTTAGACATTTCTATAAAAAACATGAATTTTGAGCGTACCAGTCAGTCTGAAATGTTGACAAGTCTTGGGACTAGCGCCATTATTATCACAGGATATTTTAGTAGTCGCTAGTGTGTTGCTAGGGCGGGCGGGCGACGGGCGGGCGGTGAATCGCCGCCCTACAACTTTTCTCATTTCCTCCACCAGTTGCTGTGAGCTCCACGCCACGAGTGTTCGCAAGCATTCGGACTAAGGTAATTAAGGCAAGTTTTCAATGCTGACGACGTCCTGACAAAGTTAACCTAATAACACCGCTTTTGTCACTTGCCATGGGTCTTTGTTTATCTGCCTATGATCTTTCCGATAAAGAAGCGTTCTAATCTCCCGTTTGTTTCAGTCTAATCTATAAAATAAATAAATATTTCCAACACTCACACCAATTACCCTAGCCCCGAAGTAAGCACTGTAAAGCTTGTGTTATGGGATACTAGGGTAACGGATAGAATACATATACTGTATATATATAAGTATATTTATATAGAAATACAAATTAAACATACATGACTGGAGTACAAATGCTCAGTTTCATCACACAAACATCTGCCCCCACCGGGATTCGAACCCAGGACCTCTCGAGTCGGCGACACCATGAAACCCGGCGTACAAACCACTCGACCACGGAGATCGACAAATCTATAAAAGTTCACTATACTTACAAAGTTATGGAACCTTTGGTTTGAAAAATGAAATATTTTGTAAGGTTATTATTATTGCATTGCTATTTAACTAACGCTTACACCTAATCTATACAAAACTCAAAGGTGACTGTGACATAGTGATCTATCAACGCACAGCCCAAACCACTAGACGGATCGGACTGAAATTTGGCATGCAGGTAGATGTTATGACGTAGGCATCCGTTAAGAATGGATTTTGATCAATTCTACCCCCAAGGGGATAAAATAGGGAATGAAAGTTTGTATGAAACTTTGTCAATTTTAAACCGATCGGGCTGAGACTTTGCATGCAGGTATAAGAAGAATCATAGATGAATTTCATTGTGTATAATACAAGCCTGAGAACAAAAACTGTAGTCTACACTTCAGCTCTACACCGAAACGTTCAGTTCAGTCAGTTAGATGATCAAAAAATAATGGACACGTATTTTTTATTTGGGCAATCAACCAAAAAATGACAAAGTTATAGCGCGTCAAAGTTTGGGAGTAGGGCCTCGTGACGTCACTTTTGAGTGAATTTTCCCTTATAAGTGTACTCAAACGTGACGTCATGCGACTTTTCAAATCAATATACCTCTGCAATGTTTGTATTATGTGAAAAAAGAAAAAATACGTGTCCAATACTTTTTGATAATCTACCTGATAAACGAAGAAAAAAAATTGGCAGGGAACATGCTATATTTACAAATTTTAAATATAAAAGCCTTTTTTCCAGTCGGAATATGCCTTTCTCTCAGCACATTATACAAAGGTACAAATACATTTATGTTCACATTATGCTACTGAATTATGATACGAGCACCGATCGCACCCGAAACAAAACGGAGTCCATAACAAAACGGAGAGCGTAAAAGCTAATTCGCAGGCTTCAATAACGCCCTTTCCAACCTACCTATCGAAAACGAATCGGAGAGAATATCCCATTACGGCCAAATTTACCGTTCTCGCAAACAATAACTTGGTAGCTTTAATATTTTTTTTTGTCCAAGTTTTTTCATCGGCGGCGGGTCTGATTGCCGCGATGGGGGGAGCATTAATCACTGGAGCGGCGAAGAAACGTGACAAATGAAAACTCATAAAAGGTAATTCAGTTAGGCGGAGCGGGGCGGACGGCGCCGGCGGCGGCGGCGCTGGCGGTCGCCTCGGCGCACCTCACTAAATTACTTTTATTGGTGTTCATTGTTGGACCCCGGTTGAAACTCGGCTCCGCTCCGGGCGAGACGGCAGGCTGCGAGGGTCACTACCTCACCTATATTACCCGAACTACTTACCGACAACTGGTACCTTAACAAATGTTTCGCGAATGGACAAGAATTCTGCAAAATTTGGCCACTAGGGGCGCTGTTATCGCTTGACCCAAAACTTCGATCAAATACATACCTATTAGCTTATACTAGCAAACCAGTAAACCAAATGTTCACCAAAACCTGATTTAAAAAAAAATGTATTTAATTAATTGAGAACTTCGGAGATTTTGTGTGGTTTCGTTTGAAATTCGTGATTTCTCGAAAACCGGAAGTGCTACGTTACTCAAATCCGGTTTGTAGTCTTATCAGACTATTCTTAACTTATAACTTAAATATTCTCTTTATCTATCTCTTACGGTTTGGCCGCTGAAACAGCACCACAGACGGACGGACGGACGGACTTGTCTAATAGATAAGAGATTCATTTTTAAGCTATTTATTAAACATCATACAAATGCCAAGTTGTGCAGTTCCTGGTTGTTGTGAGAGCATGAGCATGCTTACCGACTAAAATATAATTTTATATGTTGCTTTGTGGGGAGAGGTAAAACTGAGCTGCTGTTTACATCATTGTATGTATCTGGGACAGGTAATTGCATCTGAATGTCTTCATTTTGATCAGAAAAACTTGCACCAAAATTAAAATTGCGGTCATATGCCTCAAGTCTGAAAAAAAACCCAATGTACCATTTTAGCCAGAGGTAACCTAACTCAATGAGATATCTGACTGATGCAAAAATAAGATAGATTTGACTAATGAGCCCGCTAAAAGTTACTCAATTCCATGTACTATTCAAATAATCATGGGAAATGCATCTATGTACCGAGATTGAGCATTCTAGCATAATAATAGAAAGAGTACCTTTCTACTAGATCAACTTTTCTGCCTTGCAAAGATGCTCCTCTCCTTTTCAACTCTGTTTTTAGCTGTATTACAAACCATGTTGAATACATTTTTATCACTTATTTAATATTTTTAACAACAAAAAACACGTTTAAAACTTGACAGCGGCAATATTCGGCTGTGGTTTGGGTCAAGCGTTTGCATCGCCATCTATGTCGAGCTTTGCGTATACTTCTCCATTGCAACGTTGCCAAAGCGCGATGTAGTTAAAGTCCGAGATGGTAAGTTTGGAAAACTATTGTAAGGTTAAAGCTTGTTCGTAAGTTATTACTATTTGTTACCGGATAAAAATCTATTTGACCTTTTTCGTCAATATTATATTTCTATCAATATTATATTTAGTATTTCTACGTACTTGTAATGGTTTCTACACTGAGTCTTTATTGATCATATTATAACGTACCTCTAACTAAACAGAAATAATATTACGTACAGTTTTATATCCAAGTCCATTGTAGAACTCTCTACGGATTTCACAACTACTTAGAACTAGGTATTAAATCAGCTTTTCCTGTGTAGTTGTATCCTCTGTTTCTGTTCTGTACTGTTAATCTGAATGAGTACGTCGATATCATATTTCTATTTTCCAAGCATTATGACGCGAGATGTTTAAATCCAAAGAAATTTCTTTTAATGAATACGTCATGTTTGTCATAAATCTTGTGTACCTCTTTCTAATACGTGCGTCTAGTCTAATGTTAAACTTACTCATTTACGTTAGCACAAAACTGTGTAAAAATCAAAAGAAACACAAAACTTTCCCAACGATAACTGCACAATGAAAAAGTGAAGCAATGAAAAAACTCATTATGCGCTTTGTACTAGTTTCGTACATGTAGTACAAGTCAATTAACAAAACTTTTTAACTATCCTTCTTCTGCAAATATGCAAAGTTGTACTATGAACTTAAAAAATGCAAATGAGTCTCTGAAGACGTTTCCGGATATCAAGTTGCTGGGATCCTGGACCCCCCCCCCCCCTCACCCCCCAAGGAAAGCTCCTTATTTATTACTAATTCAGATACAATCAATGTCTTACGGTGTAATTTAATTTATCAGATCTCGTTACTTGATTAATGGCGTTCTGTCGGCGTCGCTTACGCAACAAAAAGTTGTGACGTCAATTTACCGGGACGTGCGTCCACAGTGTGGCATTATGCTAAACCTTCGTCGGTTCGTACGTACCTTTCGTTTCGACGGAAGAATATTTCTTGCTTTGTGATCCTCTATCTGTCTTTTCTTGATCAAAAAAATGCAATGAATTGTTTATTCCTCCCACGTTGAACTGGGATAGAACCAAAACATTCATTATTTCATTCAAATTCAAATTGTTTATTACAGACAACAAAATGGTCCATCAAATCGTTAGTAACAATATTTAACTTAAATGCTATGTTAGTATATATTATTTCTAGGATTCAATCAATGTGTGTTTAATAATAAATAAAATGTTTAAATATTGAAATTGTGTTATATATAATATAAAAATTAATCTAAACCAAATTGTAATGAATTAATCTATGATTTTGTCCCATTCGGTGTCGAGACCCTTGGTCCGTGGGGTCCTAGCGCTTTAAGGCTATTTAAGGAAATAGCAAAAAGGTTAGTCGACGTCACAGGAGACCGAAGAGCTGGCAGCTACCTCGGACAAAGAATTAGTCTAGCCATTCAAAGAGGTAACGCTGCCAGTATCTTCGGTTCCTTGCCTAAAGGGACTCCTTTTAATAATATATTTTAGTTATTAATTTTATGTTTTTAAGGTTTTTAATTTTAGTTTTATTATTCTAGTATTTATATTTTACTTATATATAGTAATTATGTAATTAGATAGAGACTTATTTGTTTATAGTTAGTGTATTTTATAGTTTTATGATGTGAAATTGTTAATGTTAGTTGTATTTTATTGTTATTATTTTCTTAAAATGGTAATGTGTATTTTTAAATTAATTAAAATAAGCTACGGAAATTATCTAAACCAAATGTCAAAACAAAATGAATTTATGTAATTAATTAATATTCTACATTTAAAGTCATATAAATGAAATGTCGTGTAATATAATTATGCCAGTGGCTTCCGTTATTAGGAGACTTGGACAAAAAAGATATGGCAAGTCCAAGTGATTGTCAAATGTGATGTCTTTGATAAGCGGGTGAGTGAATAACAACGTACAGATCTCGCCAATGTTCTAGTCCGCTCTGAACACTGCACAATTTGCGTCGCAGTAAAAGCAGGTCACGTATATAGAGGGGAGTAAGTTGCACAGTCGTAGTGCAGTGCACCTGCACGAAGCAACTTCAGAGAGGACTAGATGTTTGGATAGATCTCTACCTCGCGTGGTAAATATGACGTAGACGCAAACATTAAATATAGATCAGCCTAGAAGTTAACCTTTGGTACTGTATTTTTGCCAAGTAATACTACATTGCTCAACCGAATAAACGATAGGGTTAAGGTTGGCAACTCGCCATGGTACTCCAGTATCGTAGACCACACGCTATGATGAGCGCTTATCATCAGGCCGGTCATATGCCTGTCTCAAATCCGTTTTACTTATAACTTTACACGTGACGCCTGACGCTCAACGAACAAGAGCTGCGTTGTGATATTCATATTCATCATCCAATTAATGTTCCCACTGCACAGGCCTTCCCTATGACTGGAATAGGGAGATTGGGTCATGAGCCACCACGCTGGCCCAGCGATTGGTGGTTGCTAACGACTGCAGATGCAACCGAGACCAACGGGTTACGTGTTTTCCGAAGCACGCAGGAGCTTGAGAAGAAATGTTTAGTCCAATGACCGACCCTTGCGAAACACGATATTCTCTTGACTATAAAACCACTTCTTGTTGTACAGGCCCAATGAGCCTGACGTCAATTTTAATATCATTTCTCTCAGCTGTGTAATTAATTTTCATTGGCAGAATGTCGAGTAAGACTTAAAGCTCTCTTCAGCGTAAACAACCGGAGGAATTCGTAATCCTGAAATATTATTAGTAGGACGAGACAATTCCGTAGAGAAGTCACTTGTACTTTAGACAATAGGATTAGATGTTGACTGTGCTTATTAGTTATTAGTTGGTCCAATTTATGAAGCATCGTCGCTTAACAAAGCGACTAGGTCTAATATCAGATATCTGTGCTCTGCTAGTGAGAGTGATGAGGAACGGAAGGATATCGATTTTCATCAATTTATTGACACTGCAGTCATGCTAGACTAGGAGCGAACGAAAATTATTGGAGTTTACTCCTTAAGAATCGATTTGCATATATAAGGGGCCCGGTATGAGAAAAATGTGAGGAGTAAAATCTATCGATGAATGACCTCGTTACGTTTTTGGTGCGCATCCTATGTCGCGCAACTTTGACAAGCAAAGATGACGGATTGACATTAATATTTTTTTTTAAATCTGAACTGAATTTAGATACTGTTTCTGGTAGAGCAATGGGGACAACGAGGTATGGTACAACCATTGATGCGGTATTTTCAAGATTCGTGAACCACGTATCTACGAACGTCCATGTGTCTTATTTTAGTTACCATAAACCACTTGTCACTGTAATTAATAATGCAGACAATGTTGATTTAATTAATATTTAAAAAAATGATAATAGTCTGATAATAATAATTACATAATTAATCAACATTCCTAATGATATATTTATGCACATCTGAAATTGACTATTGTAAAAAGTTTAATGTAAAATATTTCGTCGATTAGTTATAATAAATGTATATGAAACGAATAAATATATATCTATATATGTATATTATTTTCATTAATTTGTTTATTTACCCTTTCATACAGTATCAATCTTTTTTAAGTTAAATAAACTCTTTTTGCGTCTGGTTAGACTATCTAACTTAATTTAATAAATTAATTATAATTTAATATTATAATTGTAATTATGTTTTTATTATTATTATTATTATTTCTATTTTTTGATTAATTTTGACATTTTTTTATTGAATTGGAATAATTTGAATTTGACATGTTTTATTATTGAATATTACGATTTTTGACTTAGAATTTAAATAACTTAATGAATTTGTATGCCTATAGCGGCACGACATGTTATGCACCCATAAAATTATAACATCTTACTTACACATGTTGTTCAAATAAATATTTTCTTTCTTTCTTTCTTAAGGAGTAAACTCCAGTCGTGCGTCGGAGCTAACACACACATTTTTTTTTGTATACGCCAGTTGCTATGTTCTCGTTCAGATAGGGCAGACATTATTAGGGTAGTATTAGGAAACTATTATAGGCGTTGTACTGGCAACTTGTCACTATTGTTTCCGAACAACATCTATGATCCAACCAATACCAAACGTGGTGTAGTTGACTTTAATAGTGATGGCCATGCTGAGCTTGTCTTCCTGCAAGCTTCTTAGTCACGCTTCTTTTAAAGTACCTCAGGTTCTAGGATAGACAGAACACGTGAGCGGACAAAGCATTCCAATGAGGATAGTTGAACTAAGAAGTGAGCTACCAAATCTCTTTATTCTCGTCGGAGTGGTAGCCACAGTAAGTCGGTGACAACGTAGGCCAGCGCTTGGTCCTCTGAAGGAGTAGGTGGGATAAGGGAGACCAATTCCTCAGAACTTTCGTCAATCACTAACCTCAAAATTCACTTGTTTTGTTTACGGAAAGACCGGTGCGAGCGGAATGACACTTCAGTCGGATGAGTTCATTGCAACTCGGCAATTCGAACGAGACTGCCACCATGCCATAGACAATTGGCGCCAATTTAAAAAAAAACTAAATATTTGCATTCGCGTTCGCGAATGTTCAAAAAATGACATTCGGTACATCACTAATACAGACTGTGGCGACTGGATTCCAAGAATGCTGACTTGATATAAGCGTCGACGCGCGGTCCGCGGTGACGCGAGCCAGTCGCACATTACCACCGATCCCGTCAGGTTCATTCTCAAGTCATTGTAATAGTACGCATAACAGTTAGAAAATAGACAGTATAATTTGGAGTCAGAGTAATTTAGATGAACATTGTGAAGTGAATAAACAGTCAGTGATTTATATAGCAGCTTTTATTTGACATTCGCACCAGACCCTAACTTAGGTAAAGTGGCAATAATATAAGTCTATAGAGAGAGACATATGCCAAAGTGATAATATAACTGCCAAAGTGGTGACCACGCGTTTTTCGGTGTGCGACTCAGGAACCTGACGGCGGACAGACACGCGGACGAAAACGTGGCGAAATTTGAGGTTAGGGTAGTGAATTAAAGTTTTGAAGATATACATTTTGCGTAAAAATGTATGAAGACGCCGTTTGCAGACCGGATGAGCCGATTATTGCGAAAAAGGAACCCGCACCATCGACTAGTGGACAAGAGATAGCCATGGTGACGGTACAGTCACGCATCCCCGAGTTCTGGACGGAAATGCCAAGAATGTGGTTTGCGCATTTTGAGTTGATAATGGCACCACAGAAACAGGGAGGCAACGTTAAGTTTGAGATGGCAGTTGCAAAATTGAATAAAGAGGCGCTCAGGCAAGTGAGCGACCTGATCCAATCACCACCGGCTACAGAGAAGTATAACGCTTTAAAAAGAAGACTTATAGCCGTATACGAGGAGAGTGCAGAATCGCAATTTCAGAAACTAGTGAGCGAAATGGATTTAGGCACGCAGAAACCCTCACAGTTGCTTAGAAGAATGACGGAACTAGCAAAAAACGTTGGCATATCAGGTGAACCATTAAAAAAATTATGGATAAACCGTTTGCCACCGAATGTAAGAGCAGTTCTAGCAGTGAGTGGAGACACAAGGTTGGAAGATTTAGCAGCCATAGCGGACAAGATTTTGGAGAACCTGAGGTCCGGAGAAATTGCATCAGTGAGCAGTGCACAAGCAGAGGTACATCCAGACATTATTAGGCACATGCGAGACCTAACAGCAGAAGTAAACAAATTGAAGTTAGAAATAAACTCCATAAGAACAAGAGGACGCAGCCCGAATCGAAGACAAGAAGGACAGAGATGGCAACGTAGTAATTCTCACAGAAGACAAAATGCATCATTGTCCCGGCGTACACCAGAGAGCCCAGATTGGCTATGTCGCGAGCATTACCGGTTCAGAGAGCTAGCGAGGACCTGCACATCACCGTGTAATTGGCAACGACAATAGCAGCAGCAGCAGAGTTCGGGAAACTGAAGGCGGTGCAGTTGGCGGAGATGGACGGCTGCACCGACGAAGGAAACCATCGTTTATGCGTCAAGGACTACAACAGCGGTATGTGTTATCTCATAGACACGGGAGCTAACATTTCAGTGATACCGGTGAGTAAAGTGAGTAGTAGTAAAATCAGTAAAAATTGTGAATATAAACTATATGCCGCGAATGGCACAGAAATAAGGACTTACGGAATTATACCATTAGAGTTAGATTTAGGTTTAAGGAGAAATTTTAAGTGGAATTTTGTAATTTGCAATGTGAAACAACCCATTGTTGGTGCAGATTTTTTAAAAGCGTTTAGTTTAATAGTAGATCTTGGCAATAGAAAGTTGACTGACGGCCTGACTAACCTAAATAGATATGTAAGGGTAATAAGTAGTGTCGAGCCGACAATTTCCAGTATTCATAGGGACAACCCATTCCATGAGTTATTAGAAAAATACGCAGACATTACTAAGCCTGTGAATTACAAAGAGGATGGTGGTCATGGTACATACCACCACATTGAAACCGTTGGGCCCGCTATTTTTGCGAAACCAAGACCATTACCGCCACATAAATATCAAGCTGTAAAAGAGGAATTTAAAAACATGATGGAATTAGGCATTTGCAGACCTTCAAAAAGTGCGTGGGCCAGCCCGTTGCATGTGGTCCCGAAAAAGGATGGGCAGATACGTCCTTGTGGCGATTACAGGCGTTTAAACGCTGTAACCAAACCGGACAGGTACCCCGTACCTAGAGTGCAAGACTTCACTTTTGGTCTGGCAGGTAAGTACATATTTACTAAGATAGATATTAATAGAGCGTATCATAATATCGGTATTAAGCCAGAGGATATCGAGAAAACAGCGATTACGACACCATTTGGTCTTTTTGAATTTGTAAAAATGAGTTTTGGATTGCGTAATGCCGCGCAAACATTCCAGCGTTGGATGAACAATACGGTTCTACAGGGAATAGAAACGTTAAACAGTAAGAGTAAAAATAGTAATCAGTGTTCTGTGTTATTTTGCTATATTGATGACGTAATAATCGCGACAAGCGATGACGTCACATTGCATAGGGAACACTTAGAGCAGGTATTTGAGAGATTCGAAAAATTCGGTATAACGATTAATTTAAAAAAATGTAGTTTTGGTAAGGCAATGGTAGAATTTTTAGGATATGAGGTCAGTAAAGATGGTATAAGACCGATGGAGGAAAAAATTAAGGCCATTCAAGAATTCCCAAAACCAGAGAATATAGAACAGCTACGTAGATTCCTAGGAATGATAAACTTTTATAGAAGTCACTTAGATCATGCAGCAGATAGTCAAAGTCTATTGAATAAATATTTACATAAAGCTAAGAAAAGGGATAAAACAAAGATAGAATGGAATGCGGAATCGTTAAAGGCATTTGAACGATGTAAAAAAGGTTTAAGTAACGCAAGTATGTTATCATATCCGGAACCGCAGAGTAAGTTAGCCTTAATGTGTGACGCTTCGAATACAGGGGTAGGCGCTGTATTACAACAAAAGGTTGCTAACGACTGGAAGCCATTAGGTTACTTTTCAAAGGGACTTACTAATACTCAGAAGAAATATAGTACGTACGATAGAGAACTTTTAGCAATTTATTTAGGAATAACACATTTTAGGAATATAATAGAAGGTAGGAATTTAACAATATTTACAGATCATAAGCCGTTGACATACGCGTTTAGTAAAATAGGTTCAGATAAAGAAACACCAAGACGGACGCGACAATTACTGTACATTAGCGAGTTTACGAGCGACATACAGTATGTAAGCGGAAACGATAACGTGGTAGCTGACGCGCTATCGCGCACAGTAGAGTCCATTGTTTGTCCTACGAACATTGATTTCGACGAAATCGCCAGGGCACAGGAACACGATCAGCAACTTCGTGACCTGTTAGCTGAAAGTAAGACTAAGCAAAAGTTACAAAGATTACAGTCACCTTTGTGTAGTAGTTCTGTGTACTGTAATATAAACAAAGATTGTGTAAGACCATACATACCAGAGCAATTCAGGAAGTTAGTTTTTGATAGGGTACATAACGTTAGCCACCCAGGAATTAGAAGTACTAGGAAAATGATTACTCAGAAATATTTTTGGCCTAACATGAATAGAGACGTTAATAATTGGAGTAAGAAATGCATATCGTGTCAAAAAGTCAAAGTTCAACGTCATACAGTATCTAAACTAGGGACATTTCCACCCAGTGAGCGTTTCGAGCACGTTCACGTAGACATAGTTGGTCCTTTACCTACTTCAAGCGAGGGATATAGATATTTAGTCACTATGATAGATAGATTTACGCGTTGGCCAGAAGCCATTCCAGTAAACGAGATCACCGCAGAGGTAGTAAGTAAAGCTATTTACGAAAATTGGATATGCAGATTTGGTTGTCCGAAGGAAATTACTAGTGATCAAGGTAGACAATTCGAAAGTGAGCTGTATTCAGCACTTATGAAAATGTTAGGTATTAAAAAAATTCGTACTACAAGTTATCATCCGCAAAGCAATGGGATGATAGAAAGGTTCCACAGATCACTAAAGGTAGCATTAAAGACACGTTTATTAGATAATAGTACATCGTGGGTAGACGAATTACCAACGGTAATGTTGGGACTTCGCGCAGCCTGTAAAAGCGATAACAACGTGAGTGCAGCAGAGATGACATCAGGACACACATTACGTTTACCAGGAGATTTTTACGAAAATAGTTTAAGTTTAAAAGTGAAGGACGAACCAAGTTATGTAAGTAAAATAAGACAGGTATTAAATAGTTTACGTCCACAGCCTAGAGAGAATAGGGATAACAGAAAAATTTTTGTACATAAGGATTTGGAAAATTGTGGTCATGTTTTTCTCAGGAATGACATGGTATCGAAACCGTTAACACCCACATACAGCGGTCCATACCAAGTCATTAGTAGATCACCCAAATCCTTCGTAATAAGGATAGCAGAACGCCAGTCTAACGTTTCTATTGACAGATTGAAACCAGCTTATGTATTGAAGGATAAAATTTTGTAAGATAATAACTCATATATTACTAAAGAATGTACGACAAGCAGCAAAAATATATGTAAGGAAAGTAACAGTAATAAAATTGTATGTAATGAGCATAAAGAAAATACTGACGTAAAATGTGATGAGCAAAGTCACACGCAGTGGTAGAAGTGTTAAGCAACCAGTACGATTTTTGCTGAAATGAAACATGTAAAATGCAATATAAGTTTTAGTTGTGTCAATTTAAACATTTAAGAAATTACTTTTGTGTAGTACACTCTTCAGGAAGTAAATTATTATTTAAAGATGGGAAATTACCAGAATAAAGATGTTGTAATAAGTACTCAGGCACAAATTGCAAGTGCTGAGAAACGGCAAAGTCAAGTAAATATGTTCAGTATCATGTTGATAGTGATGATAATATTAGTGAGCATGGGGTTACTATACGCCATACGTCACAGATGTGTTAATGGACTAAAGAAATTAATAAAGAAAGAAGCTGTAAAGGGAATTCCAGAAGTAATCAATTTACCTAGAACCGCTACAAATGTTGCAAGCGGAAGACCAAGTGTAGCTTAGGAAGTGAAAATAAAGTAATTTTTTTTTTATATATATTAATCGCTGAGTATAAAATGAAATACGTTGTGTAAAATTGTGTATTTCCACGCAAATGATGTTGTTAATGTTAATGTTTTTGTAATGCTGTGTAAATTCGTGCGTGGCGTCACTAAAAGGAGTGCTGTCGAGCCTAAAGCTGTTATTATGTATTGCAGAGCATAGCCCTTTTAGTGACTACCTAGGACATGTTATTTGTTTATGTTTCTCCTGAAACATTTTAAAGACGAACCTGAAAGCAGATGTTCGCAAAATTGTATTAAATCTATGTATTAAAGTTATATAGAATGTGTATTGTGAAATGTGAGTATGAAAGGAAATTTAGAGATTTTGTCAAAATTATTGTTTTAAATAGTACAATAGTAAGGAAAGAGAAATAAAAAATGCAAGATTGTTTTTGTAAAAAGTTTAATAGAATTAATTTGTGTAGTAACGTATAGAGCTTCGCCTTAATATAAATCCGTTCTAAAAATAGAATTACATGTATTGGCCTTAAGCGTTGGTATGCGTCATGCTATGAAGTCCGTATCGTAGGTATTGTTATCATAAACATTGTATCGAAAGTTGAAACGTTGCATTATTAGCGAGCTCTGTTGTAATACTTTGTTTTGCAGTACAGCTAAATGACAAGTTAGAGTTGTATAATTATGAAGGTTCAGTAGATATATTTTTTTTATGAATATGTTTAAAAAATTTTACATTTTTTTTGAAAAAAGGGAGGGTGTGATGTGGCGACTGGATTCCAAGAATGCTGACTTGATATAAGCGTCGACGCGCGGTCCGCGGTGACGCGAGCCAGTCGCACATTACCACCGATCCCGTCAGGTTCATTCTCAAGTCATTGCAATAGTACGCATAACAGTTAGAAAATATACAGTATAATTTGGAGTCAGAGTAATTTAGATGAACATTGTGAAGTGAATAAACAGTCAGTGATTTATATAGCAGCTTTTATTTGACATTCGCACCAGACCCTAACTTAGGTAAAGTGGCAATAATATAAGTCTATAGAGATCCAATAGCCAAAAGACTAACGATTTACATTATGCTCTTCTATATTTTACTTTGACTGTATTCACATTGACTTATTTTTCGGGAACACTGAATCTTATTGTGTATTTGTCGATTAGCGGGGGTATCTGGTCTCTCGAGTTGCGCTTAGGTTTTCTGTTTTATATCAGAGTTAATTCAATGTAAAAAAAAAAAAAAAAAAAAAAAAAAAAAAAAAAAAAAAAAAAAAAAAGTGAACTGAACTGTCAGATCCTCGGGTCATATTTTGGATTTTAAAATTATTATTATGACCCATAAATGGTAAATAATACCATATTTTTGCAGCCCAAATTTTTCTTTATGACCCCGCATGTGGGCAACCTGAGTGCTGATGTATTTGCCTGGAATGTGTTTACATAAAGTCTGCTATTTTGTTGACATTTCCCCGAACAAATTGTGTTACTAAGGACGCCTTGGACATCCACACCTGTTGCTAGGTACCCGCTACTACTCAGCCAATAGGAGTCTTGATTTGCTCCCGCGGCCTAGCAACCTTGACGGACCTAGGTAACGACGCATGCGTCTTGGAAGCAGCTGTCATATAGACTGACTTTTTATGTTTACATTTTAAGTTTCATTAGTGTACATTTTAAGTTACTTTTTGTGTTTTTAAACCTGTTTTAAGTTATTATTTATTTTTGAATGTATTTTACTATTGTGAATGCAGTCCGTGACCCAATCTTGTGATGGCACGTCGAACGCGACCTACACATGTACACAGTGCCACAAGTCTTTTAAATCTTTGAAAGGCCTCAAAATACACACTTCAAAAACACACAGGCAATGTATTAGTCAAAATAATTCACATTTAGACATACATCCCATTATTCCGAGTGCGCCTGCCAACGATCCAACTCCTTTCCACACATATCTCAGCCATTTGAAAAATAGTATACCAATAGTTAAAAGAATCCCGCGAGGAGCTCGAATAACCGTTGCTACATATTTGTCACAATTAATCCAGAAATGTTATATAAGCAATTTAACTCAAGACTGGCAGAACCTATTTTTATTTTCATACAGCACTCTTCATATCTTAAAAACTGATGAACCGAATTTATCCTTGACACAAAAGATTAAGAATAACTGTGCTGTAAGCTCCTCGCCTTCTCCCGCACCTCTAATCAAACATGATGCCCCTCATAATCGCAAAAAACTCGTTGAAAACAAAATCTGTGACGGAGATCTCAAAGGTGCCGTTCGCCTTTTGTTCTCCAATGACGTGCTATCACCAGATACCCCTGACACCCTTCAGGCCTTACGGACAAAACATCCCCCAGCTCCAGCAAACCCATATTTTCTCGACCCACCAACAGCAGGGCAAGCATGCCTTCAAATTCAATACAAAGATGTTATGGATGCCATTTTATCTTTTAAACCAGGTTCGGCTGCAGGTTTGGATGGAATCTCACCCCAACATTTGAAAGATTTAACTTCGCATTCTGTGGGTAATGCAGGCGAGCAACTTGTAAATTCGATCACTAAATTAATCAACTTTATGTATTCCGGTAGTGTCAATCCAGAAATTGTTCCTATTCTTTTCGGCGCGAACCTCATTGCCCTGACCAAAAAGGACGGAGGGGTGAGACCAATTGCTGTTGGATCAACACTACGACGTCTGGCCTCCAAAATTGCTGTTCGACATATTTTACCAAAACTAAATTCGGAATTTGAACCCGTACAGTTAGGCTTCGGTGTCAAAGGAGGGTGTGAGGCAGCCGTCCATGCCCTACGCTCCTTCCTAACTTACGGGCAGCCTGACGTGTTGCTCAAAATTGATGTCAAAAATGCATTCAATTCGGTAAATAGGGATACCCTGCTGACAGAAATAAAACAACATTTACCGGAAATATACAATTATCTTCTTCTCAGTTACGCCGACCCAACAAAATTGTTATATCGTTCTAATGAACTGTCCTCGGAAGTAGGTTGTCAACAGGGTGATCCCCTTGGGCCTGCAATTTTTAGTTTGGCTATAAATCCGATAATCAAAAATTTAAATTCTAAATTCAATGTTTGGTATTTGGACGACGGAACCCTAGGAGGTGATGTGGATACTGTTTTTTCGGACCTTTTTTCAATCAAAAATAAATTTGAAGCCATCGGTTTGGAGCTTAATTTTAGCAAATGCGAACTTTTTATAAATAACAACGACTTAAATTTAAATGACGTTAAACAAAAATTTAATATTTTAGCTCCAAATATTAAAATAGTTAACAGTAATTCCCTTTACCTTTTAGGTTCTCCAATTTTTGATGAATCTATTTCTGAATATATTAATAATTCAATTAATAAATTTCAAAATTCTGCCGACCGTCTCCTTGAAATTAGTCCACATTATGCACTTTGCATCTTAAAATTCTGTCTTTTTGTCCCAAAATTTACGTATGTGCTCCGTTGCTGCTCCTTTTGGAATCACTTAGATCTTTTGTCACAATTAGACGACTTAATCAAAATTAAATTAGAATCGATTCTTAATATGCAGCTGAACGAGCAATCTTGGACCCAAGCATCCCTACCCATCCGTTATGGTGGTTTAGGGATTCGCAAAATTTCCAGTGTCGCTTTACCAGCCTTCCTATCTTCTGTCCATAGTTCAGCAAATCTCATAAGTAAAATTTTAAGGGCACCCCCTTCAAACTTTGAGATTGCTGGCTTGGAAGAAGCTAGAAACGCTTTCTTAATTGCATGCCCAGGTCAAAATTTTCCAGTTTCTCCAAATTCACAGAGGAGCTGGGACGACATAAATTGTAAATTAACCTATAATAACCTTTTGAGCTGCAGTACAGGTTCGGCGCGTGCTAGGCTTTTGGCCGTGGGTACGCATGAGGCTGGCTACTGGCTTCACGCGTACCCTTCGACAAATACGGGCACATTTCTTGAGCCTGACACAATCCGAATGGCAACCTGTCTACGGCTTGGGGTCCCGGTCTGCGCTCCTCATAAATGTCCCTGTGGCAGTGATGTCGACAAGCTAGGACATCATGGACTGTCTTGCCAAAAAAGTGCAGGCCGCTTCTCGAGACACGCCGCACTTAACGATATCATACGCCGGTCCCTTGCCACCGTCAACGTGCCAAGTCTACTTGAGCCAACTGGTATTGCAAGAGACGATGGCAAGAGACCGGACGGTATGAGTTTGATTCCATGGAAGATGGGTCGGGTGCTAGTATGGGATGCAACCTGTTCAGACACGCTGGCCCCTTCCCATCTACATGGAACCAACAACAGAGCTGGTGCGGCTTGTGAAGCGGCTGAAAAAGCTAAGGCAGGCAAATACAGGGGTCTAGGCTCCGAATATGATTTTGTCCCATTCGGTGTCGAGACCCTTGGTCCGTGGGGTCCTAGCGCTATAAGGCTTTTTAAAGAAATAGCGAAAAGATTAGTCGACATCACAGGAGACCGAAGAGCTGGCAGCTACCTTGGACAAAGAATTAGTCTAGCTATCCAAAGGGGGAACGCTGCCAGTATCTTCGGAACCTTGCCTAAAGGGACTCCTTTTAATAATGTATTTTAGTTATTATATTTTATTTTTTTAAGGTTTTTAGTTTTAGGTTCATTGTTATAGTATATTTTTTGTTTTAATTATTCTTAAATGTATAAATACAAACTAGAAACATGTGGATAAATATTATAAATTCAATGTTGTTAATTTTAATTTCCTCTATTTTAAATGGCTTATAACAATAATCTCATGATCTATTATCAGAACGTACGCGGTCTTCGTACCAAGACGAACACTTTTATTCGAAACTTAATGACTAACAATTATGACATAATATGCTTAACAGAAACTTGGCTCTTGCCTGGAATTTTTGATGCTGAGCTTTTTGATGTTAGGTATAGTGTATATAGGTGTGATCGTCATTATGCATCTCGAGGGGATCGTGCTGGGGGTGGGGTACTGGTTGCGGTGCACCAACGGATTTCTGTTACTGGATTTTCCACTATTTCAGTGACAAACTGGGTGGCGGACGCTTTGTATGTTTCGATTTTTATTAACAGGGATGCGTTACTTCATGTTTATTGCGGTTACTTTCCCCATTGCCATTTACAGCTTGAGGCAATGGATACTTTTTTTGAAGCAGTCTCTGATCGAATGGTGGCACGGTCATGTGATAGGTTCTTGGTTGTAGGTGATTTTAATGTGTCACATGCTCAATGGGCACTATCAGCCAGTGATGGGTGTTTAGGACTCATTGATAGCAACTGTAATGACAAACTTATACAGTCGGTCTGCAATTTCTTGAACTTTACTGACTTAAAGCAGTACAATAACATTTTTAATACCAATAATCGATTACTAGATTTAGTTTTTTGTAGTTCAGTCTGTAAAGTGAGTCGATGTTTGGAGCCACTTGTGCCTGAGGATGGTCATCATCCTGCATTGCACTGTGACTTCCGGATAACAAATTACCAAAACTTAAGCCCTGCGCCTCGAATCGTCAAATTATTTGATAAGGCAAACTATAGTTTAGTAAATGAAGCCTTAATCGCAACTGACTGGTCTAATCTTTATAACTTAGAAAACATTGAGTTGGCCATAGTTGAATTTTATGATATTGTTGACAGAGTTATTTCCCGGTTCGTACCTGTAATGAAGGTGAAATGTGGATCGCGGTATCCACCTTGGTTCTCTCGAAGTTTAGTGAAAATTGTAAAAGAAAAATTGAAATTTCATAAACGTTGGAAATTGTATGGCAGATTGAGCGACTATAATACATTCGACCTTCTTCGTAGACGTCAAAAACTGGTGCAACTTGACTGTTATGATAAATATATTGACACTGCTGAGGATAACATCAAAAAAAATAGTAAGAAATTTTGGTCATTTGTAAAGTCTAAAAAGAATTCGGGTGAAATACCTAAAACGGTATTCTTGAATGATGTGCAATGCACGGAGGGTAGTGATGTGTGCAACTTATTTAGTACATATTTTCAGTCTGTATTTGAGCCTAACCAAGGGCAGAATATTCCATCTCATACTTCAACAGGTAGTTGTAGTAGTATCTCAATGGGCTCTGTTGACATCCGTAAATCCTTAGTTGAAAGACTTTTAAAAACTCTTGATGTCACAAAGGGTTATGGACCAGATGGTGTACCAGCTGTATTTCTAAAAAAATGCTGGAAATCTCTCTCTGGCCCCTTAACCTTTCTTTTTCGTCTATCTTTATGTAGTGGTTCTTTTCCTGTCGATTGGAAGCGGTCTTATATTGTACCAGTACATAAATCCGGTGATAGGCATACTGTTCAAAACTATAGAGGTATTTCCAAAATTAGTATAATCCCGAAGTTATTCGAAAAGTGTGTTTATGATATAATTTATCCCTTACTACGTCCTTTTATTATTGAACAGCAGCACGGCTTTGTAAGTAAAAAGTCTACTGAAACTAATCTTTGTGAGTTTGTGCATAAAGTAGCTTCTTCAATGGATCAATCCTACCAGGTAGATGCTGTGTATACCGATTATTCCAAAGCATTTGACAAAATTCCACATGATCTATTAATTATGAAACTTGGCGAAATCGGTATACATGGTGATCTGCTTCGGTGGCTGGAATCTTATCTTAGAGAGCGCAGTCAAGCCGTCGTTATTAAGGGCTTTTGCTCATCTTTCGTCCCTGTTACATCTGGTGTTCCACAGGGTTCGCACCTTGGTCCCTTATTTTTTAATTTATTTATCAATGACATCAACTCACTGTTCAATCATTCGTGTTTCATACTTTACGCGGATGACATGAAAATATATAAAACTATTAAAAGTTATTCCGACTGTTTATTACTACAACAAGATTTAAATAATTTGGTTACTTATTGCAATAATAATTGCTTATATCTGAACGTAAGTAAATGTTGTGTTATAAGTTTTACTAGAAAGAAAAAATCAAAAATATTATATGATTATCAACTAACTGATCAGTCCTTGAATCGTGTTACTTTAGTTAGGGACCTGGGAGTAATTCTGGACAGCAAATTATCGTTTAATAATCACATTGAAAATATAACTTCTAAAGCTTATCGAATGCTAGGTTTTGTTCTAAGGGTTAGCAAAGACTTTAAAAGATGTTCCACTTTAATTCTATTATTTAACTCCTTAGTTAGATCTATTTTGGAATACGCATCGATTATTTGGAATCCTCAATATAAATATTTTATTGACATGATAGAGAGAATACATAAAAAGTTTGTTAAACACATTTCATTTAGGTGTTCGCATTGTAAAGTAAACAATGAAACGATTCTCAAAGATAGTTTGAGTAATCGCCGCTGCGTGAGGGATCAGATCTTTCTGTTTAAAATCTTAAATGATATGGTTGATTCTCCTTTTCTTTTGAGTAACATTCGATTTAAGTGTTCCCGTATAAACTCAAGGTCTAACAGCCTGTTTAGTGTTCCTTTTCTTAAGACAAAATATACTTCTAATACATTTTTGTACCGAGCCTGTGATTCGTATAATAATAAATTTAATTTTATTGATATATTTAAAAATGGAATTATTGAATACAAAAAACTTTTAAATGATGTAATTGAATGAATGAACTGTTATTATTAAAATTTATTTATTTGTCAATTTGATTTGTGTAAACTTCTCTGTTACTTTGTTTTTGTTTGTTTTTATTTAATTTAACTTTATATGATTTTTTAATAAATACACAGCTGCTCATAACTGTACTAATTGTTAGTGGAAACTTTGTTGATGTATGTTAATCTATATTTAATTTATCTAAATGTAATAAAATATTGTATGTTTCCCAAATAAAAATAAAATAAAAAATAAAAAAAAAAAAATAAAAAAAAAATTATGACCGAACTATCGTAATTGTTTCATGTCTATTATTAAAACCAATATCAGTGTATACCATCCCAGCCCCTAGAGATCTCTCAAGCGCCAATCATGTTGTTGATTATTCTATCACTCACAGACAATGTCCAATAGGGTCTTCTCTATTACACATTTCGGAGATACTTGTATTATAAACTCTCTGCATATATGAAACTGTTTCGTAGTTAACGAACTTGATATGTAATGTACCCACAACCACCTTATTTTAGATATTAATTTTATATGTAAGATACTTTAATTTCTTTCAAAAGCGGCGTTGTTTCATCGACTGTTGAATTTGATTATAGTTTAACTAGCAAACCAGTGAACCAAATGTTCACCAAAACCTGATTTAAAAAAAAATGTATTTAATTAATTGAGAACTTCGGAGATTTTGTGTGGTTTCGTTTGAAATTCGTGATTTCTCGAAAACCGCAAGTGCTACGTTACTCAAATCCGGTTTGTAGTCTTATCAGACTATTCTTAACTTATAACTTAAATATTCTCTTTATCTATCTCTTACGGTTTGGCCGCTGAAACAGCACCACAGACGAACGGTCGGACTTGTCTAATAGATAAGAGATCCTATAGAAAAAAAACGGACATGTGCTGTTCACATGCGATAGAAGTGCAACCTACAAAAATGTGAACACGAAAAAGTCCTACATGACTGGGTACTGTAATATACTGGACAAGATTAAATATTCTGTACTAAAATTATTTCGAATAAACGACGGGTTGCACTCCGGGAGTGCCGGCAGAAGTGAAAACTTGAATTATATTAACGTTGTGCATTTTTGATATTTTGGAATGGTTAGGAAATAATTTTGCACGAATTGCTTTAATTATCACTATAAAAGTACTATCATGTATGTGGTAGAATACAATATTTATTTATTGCGCTATCGTACACAAACATGACAATTTATATTACATTAAAAAAGTTTATCTCTCAGAAAAATCAACTTACATGAATCACGTTTAAGCGCACTTAGCGACATCTATTGTAAATAAATCAACTTACATGAATCACATTTAAGCGCACCTAGCGACATCTATTGTAAAGAAATCAACTTACATGAATCACATTTAAGCTCACTTAGCGACATCTATTGTAAAGAAATCAACTTACATGAATCACATTTAAGCGCACCTAGCGACATCTATTGTAAAGAAATCAACTTACATGAATCATATTTAAGCGCACCTAGCGACATCTATTGTAAAAAAAAAAGTGCATTTTCTTCGCAATAAAGTTGCCACGTGGACGTCCTAGATAGATACTTATTATTATAATACGACAAAATAAAAAATTACTATGTTCCGTCCAATAAATTGAAAGTCAACAACCTTTCCAATTTTATTGTGTGTCAGGATGCAATCAGCCCACGTGTTTAAACTGACGCGAGTTTAACATTTTTTTACCCATACAAAAAAGTGTACAACGGCGCTAAAGAAGTTTTCACTTCAAAAGCGGGCATGTGCTGTTCACTTGTCATAGAAGTGAAACCTACAACAATGTGAACACGTAAAAATCCTACATGACTGGGTACTGTAAAATACTGGACAAAATTAAATATTCTATACTAAAATTGTTTCGAAAATAAATAATAGCTTAATAAAATAAAAAAAAAACAATTAAAAAAATATCCGAGCTCAGGACTGGACGCCAAGACCGTTACCGTTCGGCTATCCGTCTCTCGCACAGAGTTACAAAATTACGGATACCTTGTGTCAAATACCTGCTTTTTCGTTTCATCGAGTTTCCAATAAATAACAATTTTTTTTTAAATTACACAATCACTTATGAACACCGCTTACAGACACGATTTTTATTTTATATTTTAAGGTTTTCAATTCTTCCTGTTTAATTTTCAACAACAAATCATATTACTAGGTACGAGTGCCACTACCATGACAGTATTTTGTGCATAAGCCAAAGTTAGCAATCCTTTTTTTTTGCGTGGGGAGATGCTTGACGCATGCATACCCGCTCATTAAAGAGTGAGCGGGTTATGTCGGACTCTCCGCTGCCTACCAACCAGACGAAAACAAAATTTCCTCTTATTGGCAGGCATGCGCCTACCGACTACAGCCCCACGGTGTTTCGTCCTCAGCGATGGGTCATGGAATCGAAGTAACAGCCAGGCCATGTCTTCGAAAATTCCACAAGCCATCACTCCGCCCGCATCGGGATCCATCTTCCTTAGGCTTGTTGAAAATATATCGATCGATATTTTTTGCCGATATATTTTGATTCGATATATCGATACATCGATACAAAATAACCAATATCCAAATTTGTATTAAAAACGATATTTTTTTAATTATTAGCGGCATATCACGATCTAACTAAATTCGTATCTGGAAAAATCGTAACTGGATCTCAGATTAATGATATTCAACATATCTATGATCTGTGTTGTATTTAATATTGTCTATGTCATCATTCTAAAATAGGGTCTATTTTTAGGGAGATAATTTTCGTTCCATTATTATTCCGCGTGTCATAATTCGTGAGCAACTGTACGATATTATTGGGAAAATTGGTCCGATATATCGATATATCAATATGTTTTTTTCACGATATATCGAAGCCGATATTGATATTTTTTAAAATATCGATGTATCGATATATCGATATTTTTTTCAACTTTCGAAATCCCTAATCTTCCTTGCGGTTTTCCGTACTACTGTAGGAAGGCCAAAGGGGAAGATCTTCCTCCGAGCTGGGTGATGGTAGCTCGGGGGCCGCGGCCCGACTGATGTTGGTCGGGCATCGTATATATGAAGAGTTAGCCTCCGAATTTCATTTGCGCGATGTAGGCTTCCATACTAATATTGATCGCTGTGCAGGTAACGCCATCTCTTGAGGATGGTGAGTAATGATTTCCTAAATCCGTTGTATATCTGTGGGACATATAGATGTCGCCGCCACACTACTCTATCGGGCAGTGACATACCGAAACACAGGTATGTCGCCGCGCACTATTCCATTGACTGTCGTCCAAGCGACAGCTACTCCCCACACCTGCATTATTTTGTAGGGCACTAACGCTCTGGCGTATGCCCGGCGTCGTCTCCCAACGTTAGCAATCCTAGCGCGACCGCATGTATTTCATTCTTCACCTTTCGTACCTAGGCCAGGTATGAAAGGTGAAGTACATGCATGAGTTTGACTTCTTTTCTATCTATTTTTGCCTTTTGTGTGCCTGCCTTACTGACTCGTGAACACTGTTTTTTAGATTTTGACAAATGGTTATTTGATCTTTATTTATTTATTTATTTATACTTAATGCACAAGTGTACAAAGGCGGACTTAATGCCATAGGCATTCTCTACCGGTCAACCATAGGGTGTTGTGGATAAATAGTGGTAGGGTGCACAACTTACATGGAAATTACAGAAAGAACATATATAAATATGAAGCAGTCATATATATAATCACATACATAAATAATTACTTACATATAAATAACTATCTAAATACATACATACACATATAAATATACATATTAATACATAATAATGACGACTAACGTTTAAGCTAGACTGCTTGTTCCTGTAAAAAGCTTCGTAGCTTGGTTTTGAAGCTAATTTTGTTGGTGGACATTCTAATATCTAGGGGGAGTTCGTTCCACAAGAGTATAGTTTTGACGAAGAAGGACGAGTGAATTATATCAGAGCGATGAGATGGAACAATAAGTAAGCGAGTAGAAGAAGATCGAAGATTTTTAGAATGAGAGGTACATAAGTACTGAAATTGGGAAGTGAGATAGAAAGGAGCATTTGGAGATTCCAGCAAGGAGAACAGAGTGGTCAGAGCCCGCATACTTCTGCGCTGCCTAATGGGCATCCATTTTAGAAGAGATCGGTATGCGGACACATTAGTATTTTATATATATTTTAATTACAATCAAATTAAACAATTGAGGAAAAAAGCAGCCTAAGTCTCATCTTGATATTATTCCATATTTCTCCTTTTAAAATTACATTCACAAATACATTATATTTATTACATTTTACTTAATGTTACAAAAATAGTATTTAATACAAGTACCTACTTTGCTTAATACTTTGTATTATAAGAGTCGTTAAGCGCATGAATTCACCTTACGTGAAATTGACACTGTATGAATCCACCAATATGATCTTGTAGGAATTAGAAACTATTTTTCTCGTTTAACTACAAATTCTGAATGCTGTGATTCACCTTCACATCAAACATTTATTCACATTCGAAACATATTACAAACACAAATTAGGCTTAAATAATAAAGTGTTCATGAAGCGTGCATCCACCCGCTCCGTGCGTCGTCAGGAGTCGCGCGTTACGTTCGCGCCGGTGCACTTGTTGTGTCGGCGAGTGCGCGCGACTAGGGTTACCTAACAATTTATTTGTTACTATTGGCCCGCCCTCGCCCTCGCTTCGCTTCGGTGTAGAGCTGTAGTGTAAACTATAGTTTTTGTTCTCAGGCTTGTGCTATAAACAATGACTTTATTTATATAATTACACGTGTTATTGTGAGTCAACCATAAGATAGACATATGCTGTTGCGGGATAGTTTTTAGACAATTTTATGTAGAATATTTTCGTCATACATGGTTTCTATGTAACTTTAACCATTAAGGCTGCACACGCGACGGAAGCTTAAAAAATGGAGTAACTTCTCCCGTTTTCCGAATATTTCCCTTCACTACTCTGCTGCTATTGATTGTAGCGTGATGAAAAGTATACTATAACCTGCCCAGGAGTATGAAGAATAATTGTACCAAGTTTCGTTAAAATCGTCGAGTAGTTTTTGTTTCTATAAGGAACATACACACAGACAGACAGACAGACAGACAGACAAAAATTTTACTGATTGCATTTTTGGCATCAGTATCGATGACTAATCACCCCCTGATAGTTATTTTGAAAATATATTTCATGTACAGAGTTGACCTCTCTACAGATTTATTATAAGTATAGATAATAAAATAAATAAAACTAGTTTTTTTTTAAATCTGCGAAAAGTCAATAAATAAATAAAGTTTCGTGCATTAACCCGTGAGAAACTACTTTTATTTAATCGTTTATTTGCCAAAATATGGTTACAATAGTTGTTAGCTCTTTAGTTTCCAGCACATTTTGTTGAATATCAACGTACAAATATTATATATTATAGAAGATAATTAAATTAATGAGGTTCAGTGACGTCAAACGAAAAATAAAATTTATATAAAGATAATAGTTATACGCAATGTCACAAAAAAATTACTTCTAATCTATTCATAATTAAAAAAGTCAAGAAAAATTGCATCGATATTGAATTAAAATGTCAGAAAATTACTCTATACTATATTTATCATTTACGTAATTTATACCATTAAATTAAATACACACGAATGTCAACCAAACATATATTAGGGTATTTTATCATTTAAAAAATCATTAAATACTAATTATATATATTTTGTTAATTAAAAATGTAAATAATTCAATCCTAAATTTGGTTAAAGTCAGTTTTTTTTATATTTGAGGGTAACTTCTTAAATATACGAATGGACATACAATATGTATTTTTAGAAAATATCATTAGTCTTTGTATTGGAACACATATGTCGTTCCCTTATCTACCTCTATAATCAAGATCTTTTTTTTTGCTTATATAAATGAAAATACTTTTTAACAAACACTGCCATTTCAAGAATATGTAAACATGGAATTGGCAGTATTCCAAGCAATTTGAATAAGGGCTTACATTAGTCCAAATAACCTATTAAATAACAAATATCCTGATGAAAAGTTTTACTAGAAAAAATCCACGCGGACCAGGCAGCGGACGGGACTCGAACCCGCACCCTTCGCGAATCATGGCGAATGCACTGACCATTATGCTACCACGGCCCTATTCGCCGCGTCGAAATTTCATATTGTATTCATTTGACATTGTGGGTTACCTACAATGCGAAGAGATGGCACTGCCTTGCAGCTTAAGGCTAGGAAAATTTCGACGCGGCGAATAGGGCCGTGGTAGCATAATGGTCAGTGCATTCGCCCGGATTGCGAAGGGTGCGGGTTCGAGTCCCGTCCGCTGCCTGGTCCGCGTGGATTTATTCTAGTAAAACTTTTCTGTAGATTTAAACATCTAGCAGTTAAATGCTTAAAAAATTAATAAAAAATAAATATCCTGATTCTTGAAACCCGAAATAGAACAAAACATAAATTTATTATTTCTTGTAGTGTTTATAGTATGGAAAATACATGCATGCTCTTCTACTATATTAACGTGGCACTCTTGCAATTTAGTTGTCTATCATAGTCCCAGTCAGATAGTATTAATATTTCGCCCTGAATCGACAACAGTACATTAATTCTATCATATCATTCTATGATCATGGCGTTTGCAAAAGCAACGAAGTACACAGCAGCAATCTCGTTCAAATATAAATTACTGTAATTATAATTGGAGTTTACTCCTTAAGAATCGATTTGCATATATAAGGGGCCCGGTATGAGAAAAATGTGAGGAGTAAAATCTATCGATGAATGACATTAATGACCTCGTTACGTTTTTGTGCGCAACCTCATCCGTTGCCATGGCTAAAAGTGAAAGGTGCGCTTTCACTTTTGGCCATGGCAACGGATAAAAAACATTAAGTTGTCACAAATGTCAATAAAATAAATAAACTAAAAATAGATAAAATCGGAGCAAAATTAATGAAAACAAATAAATAACAGAATATAGAGAAATGCCGGTAAGTGTCCAGCACTCTGGAATATTGATTTTCAGTACAGATGGAATTATAATACATATTTACAAAATGATGACTAGTGTGTGATATTTTTGAAATTTGTTTCCATACATAATAAAATATATGATGAATATCGCTGATGTTAGATGATAAAATGTGTGACATAGAACCTATGATAGTCGAAACCATGGGACGATTCCTGTGGTATCTCTACTTGTAACCGACTTCTTCGGACTTGATTTTGTTTTGCGTCTGTTCAAAGACAATCGTTTTTAGAGTGTAAACTCCGGTCGTGCGTCGGAGCTGACACGCACAATTTTTATTTTTTTCTATTTTTGTTTGTTTATGATCAAACCAGCTTTATCCGATCAGATGATAACCCTGTGCACGACTCCCTGCGATTGTCGCCAGACACGTGCGACTTATCACGACAACAGGCAGCCTGTCTTTCTTCCTCGCTACCTCACACACAATGAGGACGCAACTTTACTGAACATAATTTCAATTTCGACTCGCCCTAATAATTTTTGTATGATGCTGTCTTGTTTGTTAACAAAATTGACAAATCTCCAACAGACTGGTAATGCTGTCTCGTATGACATCAGATTGAAAGCTATTGGGAGTTGACTAAATCCCAAACTTCGATATTCCTTATATGATGTACCTTTAAATGTTAAAAACATCCTAAAATTGGTTACCTCACCCTTACTAAAAATAATTATTAAATTTATACAATGTAACAAATTAAAACTATAATTAGACACGTTTTCAACCTCCACTAAAATGTTAATTCTGTGTATTGTGATGTTATGTTGTGTTTTGTCGTGCATGCCATAAAATGTGTCGTGTTTTGTTACAGGGTCGTTAAATCAACATAGGAAGTGACAGAATTTTTAAAATAGTATTTTCAACTTCTCATTTCATAATTAATTTTATTAAGAATCCCTTGTCGTGTAGTGGCTATCTACGTGAAATTGGCAGAATATCCCCGTTGAGCCATTAAAAAAAGAAAGAAGAAGAGTTAACTAAAGATAGGCTAATGTGTTGACTGTACCTATATAATAGCCTGTACCCAATAATAACTGTAACGGTTATAATGGGGGTTTTCCACCGCGAGCGGTGCAAGCCCATCAATGACATCGTTTACCTCGGAATACAAAAATGCATACATCTTTTTCCACCACTCACATGTTCCCTCCCTCTTACAACCTGGGATCCTTTAAAAGAGGCGTGAAGAAGCAACATGCAGGCCGGCAGGGTGAGGATGGCTGGTGTGGCAGGTAGAACTGCTGTATCAGCTATCTTCGCGTCTGGATTTCATCTTCACTTAACATCAGCAAACAGAGAAAGAGTTGAGTGAACATGACAAAGAGGGCAAAAAGATGAATAATTAGCTATTTAATTCTTAACTCTTTCTCGGTAAAAAAGCAATCGTATTTCATGTACACGAAGACCGCTTCGCTAGACATCCCTAGTTCATTCCTCTTTGGTGGTGGAAAACGGGTTTAACAATCTCCTATACGGAGATTGTTCATAAAGCTTTGCTATTGTTCATAAATCAAAAATGCTTATATCTGAAGAAAATGCATAGAGAAAACCACGATCCAGGATCGGAACCAATAACCTCGACTATCAAAGCAAATGCACTGACCGCTATGCTATCGATACCGTATGGGCGTGTCAAACTTCTTCTAGTTTTAAGGCTGCAAGCTAACGTCTCATTTTAGCGAAACTCTAATGTGAAAGAGGGACTTAAGAAAAGTTGTAGTTTTAATTATTTCAGAAAAGTAAATCCCGTTTACTGAAACGTAAAGTTTGAAAAAAAAACATGTATTTAATATAATAACTTGTATTGAAATTCCGTTATTATATTATCTATATATAAAACTCAAAGGTGACTGACTGACATAGTGATCTATCAACGCACAGCCCAAACCACTGGACGGATCGGGCTGAAATTTGGCATGCAGGTAGATGTTATGACGGAGGTAACCTCTAAGAAAGGATTTTGATCAATTCTACCCCAAAGGGGATAAAATAGGGAATGAAAGTTTGTATGTAACTTTGTCAATTTTAAACCGATCGGGCTGAGACTTTGCATGCAGGTATAAGATGAATCATAGATGAATGTCATTGTGTATAATACAAGCCTGAGAACAAAAACTGTAGTACTACACTTCAGCTCTACACCGAAGGGAAGCGAGGGTGGGCCGCTAGTCTAATTATAAAACAATATCGTTTAATTATTTTTAGAAGCGCGTTTGACTAAGTGCAGCTCGACATCACACTGATTGTCTGCGCTGCGATGCACGACGCGTCGGCGAAGACAAAAAATGCACGGCATGCTGTCCGGAACAGTAGTAGCCTACTATATACTTGTTAAGTAGATGGGATTTGATAAAATTAAAGAGACTAAAGTTATTACTAAGTTGGAAACCAACATTATTAGGAACTCAAAAACCGTCCAAGTGCGTGTCGTGCCACGCCCAGTCTAGGGTTCCGTAGTAGCCTGTAGTTACCATAATATGTATGAGCAGGAGTCTTTATTTTCTAAATCGGAAATCATAAAAACCAATAATATCAATGTATGTATCTCAACTAAAATACCCAAATCAAAGTCAAAGTTGCGTCTAGGTGTGAGCGTTCTAAAGACGAACCGGTTTCAAGGACCGTTTTGTGTTCCGCGACGATAGAACCGTTTTACATTTTGGATCAAAACAGTCTTCGTCGAACAACTAATCCTCGGATTGTCTCCACGCCAATATGTACTTTATGCCGAAGTAAATACAGTCTATAATAGAACGCAATGATATGAGGCCGTTTCGTTCTATGATAATTAAGCTTTGATTTTACAATAATATAATCTTTATTATTGAACATTTAAAGTTGATTATCGTATAACACTACATTTATTTCGATGTTTCGTCGTCTCGTTCGCAGCAACGAAACGAACGTGAAAAAAAAATCATTTAGATCAGTTTCGTTGCGTTACATTCGTTCGACCGTCGCGTCGCGTTCATTTCGTTGCGTCACCCAGCCGCAACCAAGACCAGTTGCGAACGAAAACCGTTTCGAGGACTAGTTTTCGTTTAAGAGAAAACGGTTGCGTTTCGTCGTCAGAAAATTTGAGAACGACCCACCGCTAGTTGCGTCTCAAACTCAAAATCAATTCGATATAATTATTTTTTTAAATACGATGAATGATAACCGCCGACTTTTTTTTGTTTCCTCCCAGACGGGGAGCCGGTTTGTTATCCTCATAGACAGCCTTCAGCCTACTGCAAGGTTATGTCAGACTTACGGAGTAAAAGCTTCATCTGAAGCGATCATCCCCTGTGAAAAGGATGATTCGGTATAACCGCTAATCTTTTCAAGTGCTTATATACTTTTTATAAAAACGTAATGTTAGCGCGATCCACAAGCCGTTGCCGTCGGTACTCGCGGTAGCGTTGTGGAAGTAATGATATTTTATTGGGGATTTTAAATAGTTTTTTTTTAGATTTTGTCACGATAATGTTTTCTTCTAAGGAATTTTCAATAGGTAAGAAATTTTCTTTAACCAAAGTTGAACGACTATTTCTCTTAAACTAACAAAACTATCTTAACCGTTATAGTTATTCTTTAAAGTGCATGAAAAGCACTATTAGTATGAATTTTTCCAGGATTTTCTAGCCAATAGTTTAGCTTTTAGAGGGGGGACGCCCTACTCGAACAAAAATTTTATTTCGCACATTAAAGTTTAATATTTCGCAAACGGATCCTTAAAGCGAAAAATAGTGTTAGAAATGCCGGAGTAATTTTAAAGGACCTATTTAACGATAACCCTCACGATGGGGTAAAGAATGAAAAAAAAACCTGCCTCTGGTTACATGCAGGGGAGATACCCTATAAAAAATTTCATTCTACCATTTTGTCGGCATGATTGTGATATATATATCTTACAAAATTACAACGCTCTAGTGCGCTCGTTTTAGTATCTAAGAATGCAAGCATCTAAACATACTTTGGGTACTTAATGTTTTTTTTAATCAACATTAGTGATAATAGTCGAAAGGCAATTTCTTTGCATATCCAATAATTGAATTCTTTTCTGAAAAATCCCTAATTGATGAATCCGAAAATTTAAATATATCCAGAAAAAATACTAATTGTTAAAAGGTTATTATTTCTTTAAATAAAATATTAGAAATTATTCCGTGATCATGCTGCTTACAACAGCGTCGAAACATTGGAAACTCAAAGAACAAGGTACGTGCTAACAATCCCGTGAATAAAATAAATTACTATAATATCAGTGACCATGAAACTTTAAAACAATATGAATCCCCCACTCCCCCAAAATTAAAATAACAATTACAAAAGATCTCAGTAAAATAACACTACTTTTTAGTGGTGTAGTGTTTCCATATGAGTAAGATTCCAGAATTCCTCAAGATTTAGGCTGGCAAGCAGAGGATAACTGGAGTTGCACACTTATCAATTAAATTAAAGGTATTTCTATTAAATGTACCTTAATGGCTTTTTTTTATAGCGAGGTAGGCAAATTACTCTACCCCACCTGATGTTAAGTGATAATAAAGTCCAAACGCGAAGATAGCTGGTACAGCAGTTATAAACTGCTACACCAATCATCCTCACCTTGCCGGCCTGCAATAATGCTTCTTCACGCCTCTCTTAAGGGACTCCAGATTATAGGAAGGAGGGAACACGTGCGTGGGTAAAGAATTCCAGAATAGTACGACAAAGAAATGAGTCGCCAAATTTCTTTGTTCGTGTAGGAATAGTGGCCACAGTAAGTCGGTGGCAACGTAGGCCAGCGCGCGTGGTCCTCTAAAGAAAAGGTGATGGAGGGATAAGCGAGAATAGTTAATTTATATAAGTTGTCCTGTATAAAAATGTTATACCATTACCAAAAAAAATACTACCTACTAAAAATCATAATTTCATAGCCATTCATATTTGTTGCTCTGCTTCAAACATAATATTCCCCGTGTTTATTCCGTGTGACAGTGGTTCCGCAGTTGGCGTCCTGTCCACAACTAACTCATGTAGCTATTGTTACTCGTATTATTTTGTTTGAAGCGTTTAAGCCGGAACACAATGCAGGAGTACCACAGAAGTACAGAGTTTAATGCACATCGTCCAATTCTGTTGTATGGTAACTACGTGAGGTGCTTACATGACAGACTGGGCATGGGGGGGTAGAACAGAGAAGTGGAGCGTCATTTGTCTCTTCAATTTTAGGAAATTTAGGTGAATAGACATTAATACATAATCATCAGCATAATGGACACGAGCATTCTTATGAGTCTGCAGTGTTCGCGGTTCGGGGCGTGTTTTTAAAGTGATTATTTTATCGTATTATAATAATAAGTTTCTATCTAGGACGTCCACGTGGCAGCTTTATTGCGAAGAAAATGCATTTTTTACCCGGCTGCGCAATGCAAGAGCGCGAAGCGCGACGCGCAGACAGGGTTATGTGTTTAACAGTCTATATATGTATGTTTGTTCCTTTGTGGCACACTAGAGACCAAACGCCTGGACCGATTTTGATGATTTATACATCAATCGATTCGTCTCAATCATGGGAGTGCTACTAAAGATATGATAGTAATCAAAATTCAATATGGGCAAAATTAGACGCCATATTGTGACGAAGTAAAAAAAATAAGTTGACTAAATATGTCGAGTGGGGTATCACTGTCTAGATAATCAAAAATCATATTTAGGTTCCTAACATCATTTTTCATTTTATATGATTGTTTAGGATCTACAACGCTTTAAAGTTGTATATTAACCACTTACGCTTTTAATTTCAATCTTACGTTTGTATGGATCTTTGTTACTCTTTCACCTTAAAAAATACTGAATGGATTTTGATGAAACTTAACAGTAATATAGCTCATATATGATAATTACATATATATAATAATTTATGTAGTTATTGAGTGAATTGGGCAATATATAACAATAAGTGTCACATAAGACGGAAAAAAATCTCCCACCTGCGAGCCATTTTGGCCTGCACTGCAAAAACAATAAAAGTTACATGAATGTAATATAGAGTGAAAATGTATCTCTTGAATAGTTCTAAAAAAAAGTCCGTGACACTATATATCTATTTTTAATGTGTAAGTCATTACCGCTAAAATAGTGAATCAACACTAAAATATTATTAGATATCTATTTCCAAAATGCACATTTTGTATTAACAAATCATTTTTTATCAAAACAAATACTTTTATCGCTTTTGATATTTAAAGACGATAAACTTTGCTTTTTACACTATGTCATTTCGACAAATATTTAAAAAGTTACAACGATGACAAAGTGATAGCGCGGTGTACTATGTAAAAGAAAAAAAAATGGGGTATCGCAAGTATCTGATCCTATACGAAGTACTAACAATAAAACTGTGATACAGTTCCTTCTTATTAAATGATGAAAAAAAAAATTATAATAATAGGTATTTATGATTATTGAATTTTAATGAAAAACTCAGAATTTTACTGTTTTTCATTTTTTTAAACGATATTACTCAATGTTACAAAAAAGGTTTACTTAATATAATGACAAATAACCCATTTTTCGCTAGTAAGTACATACTTATTGGAATCCCTGTATTTATTAATTAGCTCGCGATAATATTGGTTTTGTAATAATTCTGCAAAATTCAAAGTAAATAATGTAGATTTTTATAGGTAAATCACCCCTTTCATCACCCTACGCCTATAAGTATTGCGATGTTGTAGCTAAGAACCAAGTTCCCATCTACTTCTATATGGGAATTCATTGTATTCGGTTTAGCTATTAGGACACTTAAGCGCAACAAACAAACTCACTTTCGCACCTATAATATTATATTATACTTACTAGTGATCCACCCGGGCATTGTACGGGCGATATCGTAGGCGTATTTATCGGGATAAAATATAGCCTATGTCACTCGGACAAAATGTATTTAAATAAAGAAAAATGTTATAATAAATAATGTAGCTACCTTATGTTGAATTAATATTTGAAACCGGTTCAGTAGTTTGACAGATTATTTGTTACAAACATACAAATCTTGCTTCTTTATAATATTAGTATAGATAGTTAGGATAAGTATTTAATTGATGAAAAAGGTTTAAAAATAAAGTAAGTAATAGGTTTATTTGATTATATTTGTAAAAGTTACTTAGCATTTGTGCTTAACAGTGATACGTTATTCGGTATTTTTATAAACAAAAAAAAATTTGGAAAATAATTGCCATGATTGCACTACTGGGAGTACTCTTCATTCGAGCTTTACACTACCAATAAAAAAGGGTCGAACACAAAGTCTTTGACCTGTTAAATGTGAACGCTTTAAAAGAAAACTACAAAGAGAACTATAAATTGATAATAAATGAGATTGCTATGGTGCTCTACCTAACTTTATGAAAATTTTATTATGCGCCTTTAGTTTAATCAAATATTATAAACTTTGCTTTGGTGATTGCATAATTATTTAATTTAGTGATCTAGGGCAGTTGCCACCTTTGTTCAAAACAACAGACGGGAATTACTGCTTTCTTCAACCTGCGACATAAACGTCATTGATTGGTATTGTATATAGGGTGATTAAAAACATTTGAAGTTAACTTCTGGCATCTACATATTGGGTTTCTGTGAATTATGTAGGTTCATCAAATTATGAGACTAGGGACTGACACTGAATTTGTGTATATCACAATCTTAGACGTCCGGCATTGACATGACAATGCAGCCACTGCCAATTTTAAATAGTCGACGAATAAAAGTAAATGAATTTTATATTTACTGCTAAACTATTAAAAAAAACATAAACAAAAAATGACTTTTTGAGTAAGTGCTAGTTAGTTTACTATAAAATTTACATCTATAAGAGATATTTATGTAACGACTTGAATTAACTTCACCCATTTTTGTGAAAAATGAGGCCCATCTGTAGCCTTGACCCCGCTGGTAAAGTCTTTATATGTCTTAATAAATCAATCTTTTAGACCGACGCTGACGCCAGGTACTTAATAATTCCCGCGATATTAATTCTCATACTGAAGTAACAAGACTACGGTATATACCGTCTTAAAATACTAACTAACTAAAAAGTGTGAAATAAAAAAGGTAAATTTAAAAAATCAAAAAACCCGACTGCTTAATTATACTTCAAATAAAAACTGAAAAGAGAAAAACAAGTCCAGTAGTCTATAATTCTGTTAATAAGGAACAAAGCTACTTTAACAGTCGGGACCCATTAGATATTCAAGAAACATAATATTTTTCAACAGTGGGTCCCGACTGTTAAAGTAGCTTTGTTCCTTATTAACAGAATTATAGACTACTGGACTTGTTTTTCTCTTTTCAGTTTTTATTTGAAGTATAATTGAGCAGTCGGGTTTTTTGATTTTTTAAATTTACCTTTTTTTTTACAATAGATGTCGCTAGGTGCGCTTAAATGTGATTCTTGTAAGTTGATTTCTTTTCAATAGATGTCGCTAAGTGCGCTTAAACGTGATTCATGTAAGTTGATTTTTCTGAGAGATCAACTTTTTTAATGAAATATTAATTGTCACTATAGCGCAATAAATAAATATTGTATTCTACCACATACATGATAGTACTATTATACTGATAATTAAAGCAATTCCTGCAAAACTTTTCCCTAACCATTCCAAAATATCAAAAATGCACAACGTTAATATTCAAGTTTTCACTTCTGCCGGCACTCCCGGAGTGCAACCCGACGTTTTTTTGAAGTTATACTTTTTGAGGCGCGTTATGAAAAAATTATGAGAGTGAAATATTAAGATGCGCGCGCATCACTGTAACACAAAATTTTAACAGCATGAAGTTGGTCGCTTTAGCGACCAACTTCATGCGTTACTTTTGTGTTTACCGCACATTAAGAAAATCTACCAACAAAATAGAAATAGAATCTCTATTTAGTGGGTGCTAACGACTGCATTGTGAAGGCCTATCAAAAGTATTTATTAATCTGGAACAACGGAACCAAAGCGCGATTCAGGAGACTACAGCGCCATCTCTTGACCATTAAGGTGTAGTAGAACCAAAAACCACATCTTTATTTTTTGTAATAAAGTAACAGTTATATTCATATTTATAATATTTATCCACATGTTTCTAGTTTGTATATTCGGAATACGTGTTTGAGTTTCATACAAGTGCAAATCACATATGTTCTAATAAATTATATTCAGTAGCGATTTTAATTGAATATTTTGATTATTTATTTATTTTTTCAAATTAAAACTGAACTTTATTGACTGTGTCCTTTTCCAGACTTTTTATTAATTTATTGTAATTAATTATTTGCATGCAATTAAAAACTAATTTTAAACGATGCCAAAGAAGGATAACTTCTCACGCGCCTACATAAGTACACGCACCCATTTTTTTTTATAGCTGATGCTTGACGTTTCGCATCCTGAATAGGATCATCAACGTTAATAAATAAATAAATCAGTGCATCTATACCGTTGAAACTTGTTTTATTTACAAAATAGTAGCAAAACTCGACATGTTCGGTTTCGGTAACATAGTGGTTTATGCTGTAAATAGTACAGATGGCGGAAGACGCTGGTTTAAATCGAGCCCGTTAAATTGGTCGACATTTATTTATTTAAGAACAATTTAGCAAAATTGTTCTTTATTAATAACAATGAATCTTCGTTATCGGGGCGAATGCACTGACCATTATGCTACCAAGACCCTGATGGCCGTGTTGAATTCTTTCTAGAGTTTCTTAGGCTGCAAGGCAGCTCGATCTTTTCGCATTGTAGGTAACCCACAATGTCAAATGAATACCTTTACAAGTATTAAACATTTGAAAGATGAAATAGCAATTATAGTTATTATATGTATTTTTGCCGTCTGCTGTCTGGAACGCGTGGTTTTCTAGCATATTTTTCTATAAACATCTAGCAGTTAAATGCTTAAGAAAATAAAAAATATAACAATGAATCTGTTTAATCTATACTAATTTTATAAAGAGGATGAGGAGGAGATTTGTATGTAAGTATGTTTGTGACGAATTGGTTCAAAAAGTACTGAACCGATTTCAAAAAATCTTTCACCATTTGAATGCTACATTATCACTGATTATTAAAGGCCATAGCGTATTTTCAAACAAGTTAGGGTTCCATATGAAAACTTCGCTAATGTATCCCGATGTATGTAAAAAATACCAAAAAATAGCCTTATATCGCGTACGCTGCGGAAGTCATTGACAATAGAGCAAAGTGATGTGCTAAAGTTTTATAGAGGATACCAATATCTACAAACAAGTCTGCGATACCATATGTCTAACTATTACAGTTATGTCACAACTAGAGGTCCCCTGCGGTTTCACCCGCGTTAATTTGAAGGAAATGTTTATAGTGAGTCAAACTTAAAATATGGACAGACTGTCGTGGACTTTTTTATAGAACTTTTAAAGAGGAAAAATTCCGTCATACATGATTTTTGTCTAAATTTAACCGTTTACCCAGCGCACGCAACGGAATCTCACTCAATGGAATATTTTACCCGTTTTTGCAACATTTTTCATCGATGCTCCGCTGCTACTGGTCGTAGACTGGCCGTAAATGCACTTCCTATACAAAAAGAAAATTTTCAAATCGGAACAGCAGAGCAATGTTGCATTCGGTACAACGGGTCCTAAACTACGCAACGATTTTTTTTTACTTGGAATGGAAAGTTTATAATGATTATGAAGAAAGTCATTGTGTATAATACAAGCCTTTGAACAAAAACTATAGTTTACACTACAGCTGTACACCGAAGCAAAGCGAGGGCGGGCCGCTAGCAATATAACGAAAACGTAATCCCGAATATGAGAGCTCGTAGCAGAAGCGCTCCAAGCTCTTTTAGTCACTTACGTAACGGTTTGCGCGGAGAGTAATTAAAGCGTGTTCAAAATGGCGGCCAATAATAAAGCACAGAGAGGAGAGTATTCGCCACGCAGCACCTGCATCTTGCACTAAACTTCACAGAAACTACAATAACAAGCAATACCCAGCTGCGCGTCGAATTTTCAAATTATTATTAAGAGTCACAAAACACAAAGTTTGCAATAAATTCGTTTCAATCTACGGAGTGCTTGATACACAAAACTTCCGCTAAAACATTTTGAAGTTTTTTAATCATTTAGCTGGTCTGAGGCGTCAAAGGAATAATTGCTTTATTTGCTGCCTCTCAAAGTTCCAAATTAGATTTCATATAGAACCTTCGTTATTGTTCAAAGTAATATACGGAGAGGAGCAATCATGAACCGCAGTCAAATTTGATATGAACAAATTAACAGGAATGTTGAAATTAAAAGGGAATACTCGGTATTGTTCCAGATTGCAGATAAAATGGATTGAAATTATTCATTAGTGATTTATGGAGTTCCAATAAAGCTCGGCTTCAGCATTCATCGTTGATGGAAAACGGGCGGAGCCTTTAAAAGGTTTTCTTAGATTGTTAACGATTTTATGTTTTTTAACCTTTCTTATTTTAATATGAACAATATTAACACTAAACACTGAGCCAAGCTTTGGTTTGTTTGAAACTAAACAGTTTTTTGTGTGTTGTCAGGTTTTTTGTCGTTAATTTCGTTATATTGAAGAATTATATATATATACTAGCTGTCCCAGCTGACTTCGTACCGCCATAAAAAAATAGGGGTTGATTGTAAAGGGTTCAAAATTCAGGGTTATATGTATTTACTAATGCTGTATCATAAAAAAAATTAAAAAAAAATTTAGGGGTGGATTACCCTTAACATTTAGGGGGATGAAAAATAGATTACATCCGATTCTCAGACCTATATATATGTTTCGGAGGAGTTTAACCACAAACACCGCGACACGAGAATTTTATATATTAGATATATATGTTAACTATTGCGCAGAGTTTCAAAGACGCCACTAATTATTCATAAATTTCATTATTTAGTCATATCTTATTTCATTTTTTCTTTCTGATTGTTTTCAATTATAATCCCTTCTTACTACCTCTTAAGCATGATATTCTGTGGGTACCTTCAATATAATTTTGCTTTTGTATGTATCACTACTATAATATTTAAAAATAAGATTTAATGTAACTTTCTCTGGTAGTCCTAATAAATAAATAAATTAATAAGTCATTCTAAACCGGGGATGGATAATTAAAAATGTATCAAATTAAGCTCCTCCGTGATTCACCTTTAGTGAATGGTCGCATTCTTATATTATACTAGCGGCCCGCCCTCGCTTCGCTTCGGTGTAGAGCTGAAGTGTAGACTACAGTTTTTGTTCTCAGGCTTGTATTATACACAATGACATTCATCTATGATTCTTCTTGTACCTGCATGCAAAGTCTCAGCCCAACCGGTTTAAAATTGAGAAAGTTTCATACAAACTTTCATTCCCTATTTTATCCCCTTGGGGGTAGAATTGATCAAAATCCTTTCTTAGCGGATGCCTACGTCGTAGCATCTACTTGCATGCCAAATTTCAGCCCGATCCGTCCAGTGGTTTGGGCTGTGCATTGATAGATCACTATGTCAGTCAGTCACCTTGGAGTTTTATATATATAGACTAGCTGACTCGGCGAACTTCGTACCTCCTAAAAGTAATAATTTGCAATAAATTAAAATTGCGACTATAATTTGAGATTTAAACTATCCTATCTCTCAAGTTGGATCGAACTGCACATGGTGTGCGAATTTTATTATAATCGGTTAAGTGGTTTAGGAGTCCATTGAGGACAAACATTGTGACACGAGATTTATATATATTAAGATTATTAAACTGACGTTTGTGATGATTGACATTATATTAATATATCAAGGAAAAACATTTCACTTTGAGTTTTATTTGTAGAACCGTAGAACATTGAAGTGCATTCCGATGTCCACATAAAAGCACTAATACGATCGCGTTATCGCCGTACAATATCGCGAAAGTTGTTCAACTCCAGCGGTTAGTATATGAGGTTCTCTCAGGGCTCATTACGTAGAGTGGGCAATAAGCGTTATAGCTCGTACAGATGACCCGCGCCGACCACGCACAGGTATTTTACCTTTTCAGACACGCTGACCCCTTCCCATCTACATGGAACCAACAAAAGAGCTGGTGCGGCTTGTGAAGCGGCTGAAAAAGCTAAGGCAGGCAAATACAGGGGTCTAGGCTCCGAATATGATTTTGTCCCATTCGGTGTCGAGACCCTTGGTCCGTGGGGTCCTAGCGCTTTAAGGCTTTTTAAAGAAATAGCAAAAAGATTAGTCGACATCACAGGAGACCGAAGAGCTGGCAGCCACCTCGGACAAAGAATTAGTCTAGCTGTCCAAAGGGGGAGCGCTGCCAGTATCTTCGGAACCTTGCCTAAAGGGACTCCTTTTAATGATGTATTTTAGTTATTATATTTTCTTTTTTAAGGTTTTTAGTTTTAGGTTCAGTGTTATAGTATATTTTTTGTTTTAATTATTCTTAAATTTGTTCTATTTTCCTTTTTTTTTGAGTGTGTATGCTGTTGGTCGCAGATGGCCTCTAGAGATATTCCAGGTGAATGGCATCTCCCCACAGGGAAAGTCTTCTCTCCATCTGGAGCCTCTAGACCACTCGAACCTGAGGGGTTCGGCTCAACTAGAGGGCGTCTCTGAAACTCGGACCTCGGCTCTAGTTAGCCGTTGGCTGAACTCTAGCTGAACGCGGATGCAAGGCATTGCATAATATTTGATTATTAAGACACATCAACAAATCTTAAATTTCGTTTATTTATATGTGTATGCGTGGCGTATGAGTCGCGTATGCTCTGAGTTTGCTAGGCGTGCACGGTTAGACTTGGATAAAATATTTATTAAAGTGTCATAAGGCTCAAATTCTCTGAAACCAATTTCAAAGCGTTTTGTACGCGGGCGTTGACGCGCGGTTCTTACGTGTAGCGTGCGCGTTTCGTGTGATCAAGGCTTTAGGATCACTGCCACTATTGCCTAAGTAATTTATTACAAACAGCCTCCGGTAAGCCTTGTACAGAGCTCGAGTAGCTAGGCACCTGGTATAAATGTCTTGCAAAATTTAATTTACCTTCTAATGAATCAAGTTTGAGTTTAGATCTCCTGTAAAAGTAAAGTGTTGATATGAGGAAAAAACTTTTGAGTGCCTATGTCTTTTGACTTAGTTAAAAACTACCAATCCATAAGCGCGGTTAACTACATTATGAAGAACAAAATTCCATGTCCTTTGCTATAACATTTACTTTCTGCGAGAACATAGGAGATTAATATGAATAAAATAAATAGATTTCAGAATTATGATTTTATTTATTTTTTAAGCATTTAACTGCTAGATGTTTAAATCTAAAGAAAAGTTTACTAGATATTTCTAGAAAACTTTTCTTTAGATTTAAACATTTAGCAGTTAAATGCTTAAAAAATAAATAAAATCATAACTATAATTGCTATTTCTTCTTTCAAATGTTTAATACTTGAAAAAGTATTCATTTGACATTGTGGGTTACCTACAATGCGAAGAGATGGCGCTGCCTTGCAGCTTAAAGCTAGGAAAATTTCGACGCGGCTAATAGGGCCGTGGTAGCATAATGGTCAGTGCATTCGCCCGGATAGCGAAGGATGCGGGTTCGAGTCCCGTCCGCTGCCTGGTCCGCGTGGATTTTTTCTAGTAAACTTTTCTTTAGATTTCAGAAGTTATGAGTAAATCAAGAAGAACGCAAATATATGAACTCTTAAAATTATTGCCAGTTTTATTTTTATACTCAGGTACCCCACCCGAAGTTAAGTTGTGATAAAGTCCAGACGCGAAAAAAACATTTCAAAAACGCTGTCTTAAGGCATAAGGAAATTGCTATTTAATTATAATACAAGGCTTATACAATTCAAACGCCCACAGTCGACATAATTCCCATACGCTTGGCGCGTAATGTATTGAATTCATCTTCCAGTACGATTGTTCTGGAAACGTGTAACACGCTAGCACGGAACATCATTGTGTCCCTGCGTTAATAGCGGGGGAGCTCTAGGATACATCTCCGTGTAATTCTCCGCAAAGCTGGAATACTATTGTTATTTTCCTGAAGGATGAGTCTGTGTTTTCAGGCGAGGCATAATTTCCATCCGACGTGTCGTTGTCACTATGTAGAAATCTGCCAGTTTTGAAAACATCATATGAAAACAAAAGTACAATGCGAAGAGATGGCGCTGCCTAGGAAAATTTCGACGCGGTCATGAGGGCCGTGGTAGCATAATTGGTCAGTGCATTCGCCCGGATTGCGAAGGGTGCGGATTCGAGTCCCGTCCGCTGCCTGGATTTCCGCGTGGATTTTTTTTAGTAAAACTTTTCTTTATATTTAAACATCTAGCAGTCAAATGCTTAAAAATAAATAAAAACATAAAAGTACACACTTTATTTTTCAGGATGATTTCATAATGAACTTTTCTGCAAATAATCCTTTTTGAAGAATTGTAACTGCTGTCATAAAAAATAATTTCTTTAATTTTCTATTGTTGTTGCGAATAGTGTTAATTAGGGTTTCGTACTTATAGGATCACTTTGTTGTTCGGCCGTCCATCTAACAAGACCCTTTTTCACAGGAACGCGTGGAGGTATCAAATCCCTTAGAGCTGTGAAAATATCAAACTTCTAAGCCAACGCAATCAAAAGATACAGTAGTTTATGACGTAAATTTCCGCATTTTTTCGAAACTCGCAAGGGAATCAGAACCTACTTCCCGTGAACTCAGAATATTCAAATTTGGTACAAAGCAACGTCTTATAGCACAGAAAAAGGAATAATTGTGAAAACCGATTGCGGCCCCAGCATTAGCAAAACCCAAAAGGTATTGTAACCGATTTTTTTTAGTTTATCACATATTTTACGGAAATCTCGGTGCGCGTGTCCGACTCGCACTTGGCCGGTTTTTTAAATATATTTTTTTATTAAATTATTAATCTTCTATGTTTTTTTTTAAGTTAAACTTTTATTACATTTGCCTCAATTATTTTCGTCCATCTATCGATTTACTAGTTGCTGATATTATTATATTATTGCAGATGGCAACTCGTGTGGTAAATATAAATGAAGTGCGATGAAATAACGAATTTGTGTTGTATGATTTTGAGTTTCAATTTGCAGCGTGGTTTCATAAAATCACAATATTTTCTCTTTTAATTATCGCTGCTTACTCTCCAGCTTCCTAAGTACTATCCCATGCCATATAAGTGTTAGTGAAAGAAAGAAAAATGTTTTTAGTGATAACACTAATAATTGAGACACTGTATTTACCAAATTATTAGAAATTATTCAGTGTATGTTCCTGTGGTGGTATCGATAAAGATTTGAATCACATTGTGTTGCCAGATCATTTATTTCATCCAGAGCGCAAAGTATTTTCGCGTAAGTGCGAATCCGACTTATCGCTTAATTGTGGGCATCCTGCCTGATAAATAATCATGTTGCTTATATTATTCTGTTGTACTTAAGATCTGAAAATGTAACCTTATCAAATCTTCCCGAGGTAAATCTTTGGGGTGAGACCAAACAGTATCCTTAAAAACTAGCGATATCTATTGCCAAAAAAACGCATTTTCTTCGCAATAAAGCTGCCACGTAGACGTCCTAGATAGAGACTTATTATTATAATACGGTAAAATAAAATATTACTATGTTTCGTCCAATATATTGAAAGTCAACAACCTTTCCAATTTTATTGTGTGTCATGATGCGATCAGCCCACGTGTTTAACCTGACGCGAGTTTATCATTTTTTACCCATACAAAAAGTGTACAACGCCGCTGAAGAAGTTTTCACTTCAAAAACATAAATGTAACTTAATAAATCAGTTACGACTGTCCAATTTTTCATTTTACTCACCCTAAAAATAGCACTCCGTTAAAATATTCGATATTCTTGTAAGAAGTCAGCGGCAGGCAACTTGACAAAGTTTACACATTGACTGCAGCATGCACGTATATGCGGCCTTATTACACTAGCGCTAGGCTCAAGTTTTCTCGGAATGCAAGCCTCCTTACAAAAATATAGCCCGTGGAGCCTTACACGTGTATGCAACGCCAGTTTTGCTTCTTTAATACTTATACTTACATTCCGAGACTTCTCTGCTCATATCGTTAGCGGGCACTCAACTGAAATAGAAATTAATTATACTCGCTTGCGAGTTACGTAACGCTCTCTTCTGTATTACATTTATATTTACAGAGAAGGGAATTTCTTTTATTTTAACAATATAGTTTTAGTTATATTTTTTATTATTTTAAAGCATGTAATTGCTTGATATTTAAATCTAAAGAAAATATAACTAGAAAAAATGCGGACCAGGCAGCAGACGGGACTCGAACCCGCACCCTTCGCAATCCGGGCGAATGCACTGACCAATTATATTGTGGGTTACCTATAATGTGAAGTGATGGCGCTGCCTTGCAGCTTAAGAATGGCTAGAAGAGTTTCGACGCGGTCCGTGAGGGCCGCGGTAGCATAACTGGTCAGTGCATTCGCCCGGATTGCGAAGGGTGCGGGTTCGAGTCCCGTCTGCTGCCTGGTTCGCGTGGAATATAGTTTTATCCTTGTTATGAAAAATACAAGTAAACTAATATATAAAGATGGTGAAAGTTTGAGAGAGACCATTGGTCACTCATTTTACTTATAGTTTTAGAATTAATTTTCTTTCATTACATCATGCTAACAACAAATTAAGAGGAGGAACTCGATGGCGCAAGTGGTTAGCGCGTTCGGCTGCGATCGTTGAAGTTAAGCAACTTTCGCGGTGGTCGGTTACTGGATGGGTGACCAAAAATTTCCTATCTCGAGCTCCTCCGTGCTTCGGAAGGCACGTTAAGCCGTTGGTCCCGGCTGCATCTGCAGTCGTTAGCACCCACCAATCCGCACTGGGCCCGCGTGGTGGGTCATGGCCCAATCTCTCTATTCCATCCATAGGGAAGGCCTGTGCCAGCAGTGGGGACATTAATAGGCTGATGATGAACAACAAATTAAAGCCCGGTCGGTTATAATGTGAATGCTATTTTAATGACACCGTGAGTTGTCATTCTATAGACGAAGTGCGTTCTCAGCCTCCGGGCAGCCATTGCGAAATGGCCTCCCACTTTTCTATCATTTCATCCATTAGCAAACAAAATGGACGCCGCCCTGAAAGCGACACGTATACAGCGGATGTGAGCTCTGAATGGGAGGCACTCGCCGGTAACTGAATAAGCGCAAATAATATTACAGTAAATAAAATTACAAGTTCTATATCGCTGCTTGCCCCTCGGCTGTAGTGGAGCCGCCCGCTCTCCTCGTTAAGGCTAAAGAATTTATATTAAACAAGCTTTTGAGCATGATTTTGTGTGAGTGTATGCCGAGAATTCTCTGCGAAATATTTAACTGAGTTAATAAGTATCCTTTATCTCTGTACATTGTATAATGAAGTGAAGTAAAGGAGAAATAAACGTTTTAAACTACATATATCCATAGATCGGAATATTATTCCAATGAATGTTGCACCCATGACTTAATAACACATTTTTCAGAAAAAAAAAAGAAATTATAAAAGAACGTCGTTGCAAATCCGTACATAGAATAGAAGTTTTAGTTTTCTTACAAAAAATTACTTAACAATATCACAAAATATATAGAGATACTGAATTTACTAAACATACCTTGTGTCAGGACTCATGACCACAGAAATATAATTACGTAATAATTTGAATAATCATACCTCGGCTCCATAATGATGGCTCTGCCATTTTCCTACCACACCGCACCTCGCATTGCGGCTGTTCAGTTTATCTATACTTATAATAAATCTGTAGAGAGGTCAATTCTGTACATGAAATATATTTTTAAAATAACTATCAGGGGGTGATTAGTGATCGATACTGATGCCAAAAATGCAATCAGTAATTTTTTTGTCTGTCTGTCTGTCTGTCTGTCTGTGTGTATGTTCCTTATAGAAACAAAAACTACTCAACGGATTTTAACGAAACTTGGTACAATTATTCTTCATACTCCTGGGCAGGTTATAGTATACTTTTCATCACGCTACAATCAATAGCAGCAGAGTAGTGAAGGGAAATGTTGGAAAAACGGGAGAAGTTACTCCATTTTTTAAGCTTCCGTCGCGTGTGCAGCCTTAATGGTTAAAGTTACATAGAAATCATGTACGACGGAAATATTCTACATAAAATTGTCTAAAAAATATCCCGCAACAGCATATGCCTATCTTTTATGGTTGACTCACAATAACACGTGTAATTATATAAATAAAGTCATTGTTTATAGCACAAGCTTAAGAACAAAAACTATAGTTTACACTACAGCTCTACACGAAGCGAAGCGAGGGCGGGCCACTAGTCTTATAAATAAAATTCTCGTGTCACAAAGTTAGTTACCGTACTCTTCCGAAACGGCTTGACCGATTTTTATGAAAATTTTTTGTGCATATTTTGTAGGTCTGAGAATCGGCTAATATTTATTTTTCACACCCCTGTGATAAGGGACATTAAAAGATACATACAACCCTAAATTTTACTATTCCACCTCATGGGGAAGCGTAGTAAAATGTCACTTAGGCATAAGTTGACAATTTACAAAACTTGCAATCATACCATGACCTACGCGAGTGTTTGCTTCGCCCACGTACCTCCGTCGCGACTTGAACCTTTACAAACGCTGCAAAATCGTGTGTTGCGCGGTGTCATGGGTTGTGCGTGGTACGTGCTTACGTACGCCAATTCTCGGCTTGAGGTCCCCTTAGGATCTCGCCGTCCCCAAACCCGGTGACGCTGTAAAGGTCATCTGCGACCTACAGCATACAAACTCAAAATAAAGAGCACACATTGATGCATGCTAAGGCCTGCAGATACACGAGCCGGGACTGATGGCTCAACGTGCCTTCCGAAGCACACATGAGCTCAAGATAATAAATCTTTGACCACCCATTAGAGGAGCTCGATGGCGCAAGTGGTTAGCGCGTTCGGCTGCGATCGTTGAACTTAAGCAACTTTCGCAGTGGTCGGTCATTGGATGGGTGACCAAATATTACTATCTCGAGCCCCTCCGTGCTTCGGAAGGCACGTTAAGCCGTTGGTCCCGGCTGCATCTGCAGTCGTTAGCACTCACCAATCCGCACTGGGCCCGCGTGATGAGTCATGGCCCAATCTCCCTATTCCATCCATAGGGAAGGCCTGTGCCCCAGCAGTGGGGACATTAATAGGCTGATGATGATGATGATGATGATGATGACCACCCATTATTTATTGACGACCTCCGTGGTCGAGTGGTTTGTACGCCGGGTTTCATGGTGTCGCCGACTCGAGAGGTCCCGGGTTCGAATCCCGGTGGGGGCAGATGTTTGTGTGATGAATACGAGCATTTGTACTCCAGTCATGGATGTTTAATATGTATTTCTATATAAATATACTTATATATGTACGGTATATGTATTCTATCCGTTACCCCTAGCATCCCATAACACAAGCCTTACAGTGCTTACTTTGGGGCTAGGCTAATTGGTGTGAGTGTTGGAAATATTTATTATTATTTATATTTATTATTTGACTGGACATTGCGAAACATTATCAGTCCGTTTGCGATCTTATAATTGGCTATTCAAAACCATCGCAGACAGAACGCGCTGGGCATTACACTATCGAGCTCCTAAGGCAGTAGATCTGAGTTTTTTTCAACGTTTATACAGGCAAACAAGCTTCTTTCGATTTCAGTTAATGTTGAGAGATATTGTACAAACAAACTTATATTCAGACATGCTTTCTCATTTATGATGATAGCGGTTAACTAATGGTTTTCGAGGGGCAGTCAGCAGGCTTTCAACCTGTATTTTTACAGGTAAGTGCTACTCAGTGCTCGTGTGCGACCTGTTTCTATGAAATCAGAAAATCTCCTTTGAGCTGTTTTTATATTATTATGGAAGTTAATGCTCAGTAGATATGTATGGGGTTCTACTTAACAAAAAAAATGGGTGCGTGTACTTATATAGGCGCGTGAGAAGTTATCCTTCTTTGGCATCGTTTAAAATTAGTTTTTAATTGCATGCAAATAATTAATTACGATAAATTAATAAAAAGTCTGGAAAAGGACACAGTCAATAAAGTTCAGTTTTAATTTGAATAAATAATCAAAATATTCAATTAAAATCGCTACTGAATATAATTTATTAGAACATATGTGATTTGCACTTGTATGAAACTCAAACACGTATTCCGAATATACAAACTAGAAACATGTGGATAAATATTATAAATATGAATACCTATAACTGTTACTTTATTACAAAAAATAAAGATGTGGTGTGTAGGTCTACTACACCAATGATCAAGAGATGGCGCTGTAGTCTCCTGAATCGCGCTTTGGTTCCGTTGTTCCAGATTAATAAATACTTTTGATAGGCCTTCATAATGCAGTCGTTAGCACCCACTAAATAGAGATACTATTTCTATTTTGTTGGTAGATTTTCTTAATGTGCGGTAAACACAAAAGTAACAGCATGAAGTTGGTCGCTAAAGTGACGCATCTTAAAATTTCACTCTCATCATTTTTTCATAACGCGCCTAAAGAAGTATAACTTCAAAAACAGCGGCTATTTTCTAGATGATAAGGTTTCTAGCTAATATTTATAAATAACCTTTAAAAATAATCAGATTTCCACATTTCTAACTTGATCACATAGAGAAACACGGAGCAAAAGTCAAAAAAACAGACACCATCTGTCGGTATAAGTAAAGTAAACTCTGTTTACACTTAATTTCAGCAACTTACTAAAGTTAGAAGTGTATCTCCCTTAACTATGTTTCACTAAGTACAAGCAATAACATTAAGGACGGCAGCAGGCACTCTCAAAGTCGTAACTTGCATTGTGTGTTGGATGAGACATCGCAACATCAGATGCACTAGCTCCTTTGATCTGTCTTCGCCGTGCTGTAAAAAAGTTCCATTCTCAACGCTGCACACTGGGTGGTGCAGTGTTCTTAGTAGTTAAATAATAATAAAAATAAAGATGTGGTTTTTGGTTCTACTACACCAATGGTCAAGAGATGGAGTCTCCTGAATCGCGCTTTGGTTCCGTTGTTCCAGATTAATAAATACTTTTGATAGGCCTTCACAATGCAGTCGTTAGCACCCACTAAATAGAGATTCTATTTCTATTTTGTTGGTAGATTTTCTTAATGTGCGGTAAACACTAAAGTAACAGCATGAAGCTAAAGCGACCAACTTCATGCTGTTAATTTTTGTGTTACAGTGATGCGCGCGCATCTTAAAATTTCACTCTCATCATTTTTTCATAACGCGCCTAAAGAAGTATAACTTCAATAATATATTCTTTATTGTATAACACCACAAAGGACATAATAGTAAGATTACACTGACAGAGACATTACACAATGGGCGGCCTTATTGCTTAATAGCAATCTCCTCCAGGCAACCCATGACGGAAAGTTAAATAAGTATATAAGAACAAAAAAAAGGGAAGGTGTAAGAGCAATATTATAAAATAAAATGAAAACGGTAATAATAATATAGATGCATATTTATATGAAAAAATATAAACAAATAAATAAATTGTTTAGTTAAAGTTGTAAATAATAGATAGTTTAAATAAATCATTTGTTAGATTTGCTTAATAGTTTATGGTTTTTAAAGTAGGTACATAAAAAAATTGTACTTGGATAAAATAAATCAAATTGTTGAAGTGAAATTTCTTTAGGCACGCTTGACTTTGGGGTAAAACTGGCGAATGTGTTACGATTTCGCGTTGCGATTTGTGACTCGTCGGTAAACAATGAACAATACCCGTCACAAAATACATGAATCTAGTGCTTGGTGGGTGATAACGGACCCCGTGCGTATTAGTGGGTGATAAAGGACCTGGTGCGGATTGGTGGTTTTTTTTTATCAACACATCTTCACGTTAAATTTATGATTTTCAGATCATTGGAGCTAAAGAAGTTTCAATTCAGTCGTGTGGTCATAAGCACACTCGCTTTTTTGTCTTGTAAGTTCTTTTTGAATACTGTTTTAACTGTATATTCATTGTTATTTAAATAAAAAAAAATGGGTGCGTGTACTTATGTAGGCGCGTGAGAAGTTATCCTTCTTTGGCATCGTTTAAAATTAGTTTTTAATTGCATGCAAATAATTAATTACAATAAATTAATAAAAAGTCTGGAAAAGGACACAGTCAATAAAGTTCAGTTTTAATTTGAAAAAATAAATAAATAATCAAAATATTACTACTATGACTATAATTTATTAGAACATATGTGATTTGCACTTGTATGAAACTCAAACACGTATTCCGAATATACAAACTAGAAACATGTGGATAAATATTATAAATATGAATACCTATAACTGTTACTTTATTACAAAAAATAAAGATGCGGTTTTTGGTTCTACTACACCAATGGTCAAGAGATGGCGCTGTAGTCTCCTGAATCGCGCTTTGGTTCCGTTGTTCCAGATTAATAAATACTTTTTGTTACTTTATTACAAAAAGTAAAGATGTGGTTTTTGGTTCTACTACACCAATGGTCAAGAGATGGCGCTGTAGTCTCTTGAATCGCGCTTTGGTTCCGTTGTTCCAGATTAATAAATACTTTTGATAGACCTTCACAATGCAGTCGTTAGCACCCACAAAATAGAGATTCTATTTCTATTTTGTTGGTAGATTTTCTTAATGTGCGGTAAACACAAAAGTAACACCATGAAGTTGGACCAACTTCATGCTGTTAATTTTTTGTGTTACAGTGATGCGCGCGCATCTTAAAATTTCACTCTCATCATTTTTTCATAACGCGCCTAAAGAAGTATAACTTCAATATAATATAATAATAATATATATAATAATAATAATAAAAGGATATGAATCTCCTTCGTGGATCTTAATTACCTATATGGTGAAAACGAGAAAGAAATAAAAAAAAAATCCTGCAATAAAATCCCATGTCTTTTAATAGTATTAAATCGCATCTTTGAAAGTAATCTTTCAAAACACAGCTTTTATTTAAGTATAGAAATTTTATAAATAAAACACAGAATATTTTTACTAAGTTCATTTTTACAATCTATTACTGTTTCGAATTTCATTACAAAATAATGTCTTATTGTAGCCATACACACTACGAGAAATCGTTACGATCAGACTGTACCGTCAGAACCGTACCAATAAATCGTAGCGTATATGTTATATTATAAAACTGCACAGTTTCCTATACGTACGCCACGTACGATAAACTCTTCCGTTCGAACTGTACAGTCTGATCGTAACGATTTCTCGTAGTGTGTAGGGCTACCATTATACTTTAAGAAGAGCCTCGAATCATGCTAAGGTGCCCCACTGTGCCAGGAGGCTGCCAGGCACAATATGGAGCACCACAGACCGACATTCCTCGCTGCACCTACCCGCCACAGAGGCAAAGCCTTTATTAATCTACACTATATTCCTTTTAAAACAAGCCATTTTTTATAATTTCTGCATCCTCACAAAATATTTTTGGCACAGAAGAATTACCATCATTAGTAAAAGCTTGACGACGGACTGAAAATATTATTCACTAGCGGCCCGCCCTCGCTGCGCTTCGGTGTAGAGCTGAAGTGTAGACTACAGTTTTTGTTCTCAGGCTTGTATTATACACAATGACATTCATCTATGATTCTTCTTATACCTGCATGCAAAGCCTCAGCCCGATCGGTTTAAAATTGACGAAGTATCATACAAACTTTCATTCCCTACTTTATCCACTTGGGGGTAGAATTGATCAAAATCCTTTCTTAGCGGATGCCTACGTCATAACATCTACCTGCATGCCAAATTTCAGCCCCATCCCTCCAGTGGTTTGGGCTGTGCGTTGATAGATCACTATGTCAGTCAGTCACCTTTGAGTTTTATATATATAGATTAATGAACTGGCAAATAGTTTTTTTTATCTTAAAAGCGTGGGTAACAAGCCTATGACCCACCAAGCGGGCACCTTATAACGGTTGCGATACAAAAAATATCATTCGCGCCGTTCCCTACCCTTATCTTCATCGTCTACCCCGGGGAGCCCTGGAACTTTACTCGCCGACAGAAACACAACACCAAAAGGTAGAGTTATTGTATGAAAGCATGAAAATCCTGACTCTGCCTTCGCTGTACATTTATGAAGTAGCTGTTTTTGTGTTATGTAACAATTCTCTGTTTCCGACACTCTCAGAAAGAAACCCAGATAGAAATCATCGTCACTGGAATAGGATTTGCGCTCCTTCATTTAAAACCGTACATCTTCTTCTTCATCTCCCGTAGCTTCTTTGGGATGGCTCACAGAATATTCAACAAGGTTCCGAGTTGTCTTAAATCACTACCGATAAAGACTTTTAAAAAGCGTCTGTTAGCATTATTAGTTGAAAAAGCCTACTATACAGTTGAGAAATTTTTAAATGACAAATCTTGTAATTAAATCGGACATGTCTTTTATAAAAGCAAATCTCTATTATAAAATTTAGACATATTAAAATTGCCAATTCAGAAATGTGTATTTATTGCTATTTTGGACATTTTGCTTATTTTTCTATTAAAATTTTGACTATTAGTATGACAACTTTATGGCTTATCAAATTTATAATCTACTTTGACCATATCTATTTGTATACCTTAATTAAGGTGGAAATGTAGTGATACTAACAAAAAATTTATATACCATGTATACTAACCTATGTTTCACAAATAAAATTCTGATTCTGATTCTGATTGTACTGTGGTCTTCTGTAAGGTAGAGGTAACTTCCCCAGACGGACACTCTAATTCGAGGTTAAAATCCGCTATCGCCTTTCTCTTAAATAATGATAGCGGGATCGGAAAGCGTCACTTTAGCAGTTTTGTTTTTGTTGTTAAAAATTGTGTTGTGGCGGATGTCAGTGTCTAATAATGGTGGATTATTAACCAATAAGTGTTCGGGAAAATGCACAAGTGTTGGCAAGTGAAACAAAATAGCCGAAAGTGTCTTTCGAAGTTCCCTCAAGAAGTCCACGGGGAGGTTCCAGTAAATCCCCACACTTTTACTGAACACAGGGAAAGGGGGATTGACTTGACTACCACTTACTTTGACTTGATATAATACTTTGACCATGAGTGCTATAGAATTTGTTAACATTTTTAACACTTTTGACATTGGCTAAATGCACAAGCCGTGCGATGCCATTGAGGAAAAAAAAAATTGTAAAGGGCTCGCGTAAACTGGGAGATGAACAATCAGATTGAAATGCAGTGCATCATTTATGTAAGACTAACATAATGGTATTGCACACACTATCGGTATCTTTTCAGAATACAGTAGAATACCATATCAGTTGAAAACGTAGCGAGTCGTATGATGAGCGCAAAGAAATTATGTTTTTGTTCTCGGACTTGTCGAATTTTTATTGTAAAATTTATTTTATTAAATTTCATTAAATAAATAAATAAAATAAATATTTCCAACACTCACACCAATTAGCCTAGCCCCAAAGTAAGCACTATAAGGCTTGTGTTATGGGACGCTAGGGTAACGGATAGAATACATGTACTGTACATATATAAGTATATTTATATAGAAAATACATATTAAACATCCCAGACTGGAGTACAAATGCTCGTATTCATCACACAAACATCTGCCCCCACCGGGATTTGAACCCAGGACCTCTCGAGTCGGCGACACCATGAAACCCGGCAACCACAAACCACTCGACCACGGATGTCGTCATTGTTTGTTGTGTCCTATGTTAGTTATAATTTGCATATTGTAATTACCTTTACCTTATTGTTCAAGAGTTTTATAGGACATAGTATAATAATATAATTTAAGCGAGCCCTCTGACTTGATATTTGCTATGCCCTTGCAGGGCGTCACATATTTTCCTAACATAATATTTAATCACCATCTAAAATATGATGTAACATGCAATAAATAATTATACAAATTATGCTATTAGATTCAGATCTATTTATTTGCAAGAAAAGTGGTACAAAAGCTGTTACATTATTTATTGAGACACGCACAGTTCACCAAAAACTGTCTTACAAATAAGCCGTCCAAACCAAAGGGATCTTTCATTGTAATTTTTTTATAAAAAACCATTTCAATAGGTATTGAGGTCACTGCAAAAATACGGTGACACAGATGCAGTTGAAGATTTTGTTTCAGAAATGATTATGATTCCTTTTCATATAATGCTCGATTAAAAAGATATGACATAATGGATCTCAAACTAAGAAGACTGATTCTTGATCAGGTACTTCTTTATAGACTTGTCAATGGTATATTTGATTGTCCGCAGTTACTCCCGAAAATTAGATTTAGCTGTCCTCGAAAATTACCACTCGCATCCCTCTTCTCAGTATTTATTCCAAATCAAACCAAAACAAATCTGGGAACTCCGCACCACTCAATAGACTTGTAAGCTTATATAATAACCTCCCTAAAAACAACACCTTAGATAGTTTTACCAAAACCTTGTCTCAATTTAAAAGAGAACTGTATGACGTATTTAGTAGTAAGTAATATTGATTAAGTACTTTAGTATAATTAGTTATATAGATTATGCTAATGGGCGGTAGTCGGCCCGACTACGAACCTTATAAATAGATAAAGACAATGTCGAATAACTAAAGAACTAAAAAAGTAAAATAAAAACGGAGTTTGGTCTGGGGTGCCGCCTTGTGGCCAAAACTAGCTCATAGTTGCTGAATGATAGAATTTGTTAATTTTAGTTGCTTCCTATAATTAAAGCGACACTAATCCTAGCTTGAAACTGCTTCTGTAGCTACTAACACTGACGCTGTGTTATGCTTTGTTGGTTGTCCTAAAGAAATAAAAAAAAAAATAAAAAAAATGGGTGCGTGTACTTATGTAGGCGCGTGAGAAGTTATCCTTCTTTGGCATCGTTTAAAATGAGTTTTTAATTGCATGCAAATAATTAATTACAATAAATTAATAAAAAGTCTGGAAAAGGACACAGTCAATAAAGTTCAGTTTCAATTTGAAAAAATAAATAAATAATCAAAATATTCAATTAAAATCGCTACTGAATATAATTTATTAGAACATATGTGATTTGCACTTGTATGAAACTCAAACACGTATTCCGAATATACAAACTAGAAACATGTGGATAAATATTATAAATATGAATACCTATAACTGTTACTTTATTACAAAAAATAAAGATGTGGTTTTTGGTTCTACTACACCAATGGTCAAGAGATGGCGCTGTAGTCTCCTGAATCGCGCTTTGGTTCCGTTGTTCCAGATTAATAAATCGAGGAGCTCGATGGCGCAACTGGTTAGCGCGTCCGGCTGCGATCGTTGAAGTTAAGCAACTTTCGCAGTGGTCGGTCATTGGATGGGTGACCAAAAAAAATTACTATCTCGAGCTTCTCCGTGCTTCGGAAGGCACGTTAAGCCGTTGGTCCCGGTTGCATCTGCAGTCGTTAGTACCCACCAATCCGCACTGGGCCCGCGTGGTGGGTCATGGCCCAATCTCCCTATTCCATAGGGAAGGCCTGTGCCCCAGGAGTGGGGACATTAATAGGCTGATGATGATGATGAATAAATACTTTTGATAGGCCTTCACAATGCAGTCGTTAGCACCCACAAAATAGAGATTCTATTTCTATTTTGTTGGTAGATTTTCTTAATGTGCGGTAAACACAAAAGTAACGCATGAAGTTCTTCTGTTAACTTCATGCTGTTAAAATTTTGTGTTACAGTGATGCGCGCGCATCTAAAAATTTCACTCTCATCATTTTTTCATAACGCGCCTAAAGAAGTATAACTTCAATAAAATCCGTGGTTTGGTAGTTGCCCATCAGAAAGTGGTAATCGGAAACTAATATAAAGCAATTTAGTAATCTGTGCTAATAGGTCGCATTTCAGAGCACGTCAGAACAGCAGCTGGGAGCGCTTATGAACACAAGTAGGTACCTACACAGCAGCTGTATTAAATTGAAACACGCTTCCGGAACGCTGAGTTTGATACTCAGTAAGTCTTCATAATAAGTAACTCTGTCAAAATAATACAACACAAAGGAAGAATAGAGGTTCATTAAAATGAAAAATAATAACAACCATTTCGTATACAACGAGCATAAATACCTGGTAGAGGGACATCAAAATAAATGTAACGAAGTGTGTGTAAGGATTGTTTGCAAGGGAGCAAACGCAGTATGTCGGAAACGCAACGAGGTGGAAAGGAGGCGTGCCGCGACGTAACGCCCTCGCGACAATATCAGGGGAAACATTAAATTCGCGTCTATTAAAATGAAACTAAATTGTTTCCCCGAAAACACGCACATGACAAAGGCACCGTATCGTTTTAATGACTCGCAGGGAACAATTAACTCGTCTTATGATTTACTCTTATTTTTACAGTACGGCTGGTCCACAGGTTCAAAGTCGCTCAGCGCGCTATGGAAAGGGCTATTGCTATGCTCGGCGTTTCTCTGAAGGATCGCATCAGAAATGAGGTAATCCGGCAGAGAACCAGAGTTACCGACATAGCCCACCGGATTAGCAAATTGAAGTGGCAGTGGGCTGGCCATATTTGATAACCGTTGGGGTAGACGAGTTCTGGAGTGGAGACCGCGTCTAGGCAAACGTAGTGTAGGACGTCGTCAGGCGCGATGGAGTGACGATTTGCGCAAGGTGGCTGGCAAGAGCTGGATGGAGAGGCCTATGTCCAGCAGTGGACTAAGATAGGCTGTTGATGATGATGATGATTTACTCACCTATCCCATACTGTTCATTAGTACCAAGTGATGAGCCGGTGTTAAAATTCCCAGTATTTCAATCATTCTATATATTTTGACACGGGAAAATTCACAACTTTTGAGAAGATTGGAAATTTTGCTTTCGGGCCCTTGGCAATATTCCCATTAAACATTCTATATTCCCGGAAACAGAGCTTCCTTACATATCTCCGCTTATGGTCCATTAGCAGGCGCACGCTCTAGGGTAGACAAATCTTGCGATCGGATTATTGTAAGTGAAGAAGAAATTATTATAGCAGTGCGCAAACTGACGGAAAAAACTTCAAGACATTTTCATACAACACACTTGGGTTTACGGTCGCACAGTATTGTAGGAGCCTCACGCGACCCTCATTCTGAAGAAGTCATTACCTCATCATGAGATAAGGGGATTGCTAAAGCTCCACGGAGAAGGTATACTCTGACAATGTTTTTTGCCTTATGGGTTAGTTTTGCAACTGTCCTCCACCTTCACATTACATCAAGTGGTCCTTATATAATAATATTATTTCTTTTCTTCAGGTCTGGTCCTGTCTTGCCTCACAAAGTTCCTCTTTATATTCTTCTACGCTCTTCTTTCAGGTTTACTCGGCTCTACTATGGGTAGGGATTGCCAAACAATTCTATAATCAATTGATCGTTACGAACATTTTCCCTCACAAACTGATTGTTAAACTTGATCAAACTACAAATAACATCATTGGTAAATGCAAATAACCATTTGACTTGACTGACTCGGTACAATCTTAGTAATTGTATACAGTCTAAAAGTTTTTCATTTTGAACTGGTTCTTACAATTTGATAGTGAACACTTTGTAGATTTATATTGTTTTAAACTTTCATGGTCACTAACATTATAGTAATATAAGTTATTTACGGGATTGTTACCATATACCTTGTTTTTAGCGAGTTTCCGATATTTCGGCACTGTTGCAAGTGCCATAATCACGGAGTAACTGAAGTAATTGCGGGTAGGCTGTTTATTGGCAGACATATCGGTGTACCCTAGATTGTAGATTTAGTTTGAAAATGCCGTCACCGAACGCCATCTGTCGGCGGGCGCGAGCGGCGCCGTCGCCTCTCGTTTCATTTTCTTTTCATCAAGGTATCTTCACGCCCGAGGGACGGCGTCTCGCGACCACCACCCCTCCCCCCCTGTCGCTGCCCTCCCCCTCTTATTCTGATAGCTTTTTCCAGTTTTTTAAGCGGGTTAGTGCTCCAGACTGAAAAGCGAAAACCTTTTTAAGCGGCGAAACTGGTGCTCGCTACCTACGTAGGTACAGCTCCTTGCATCGTATTCAATTTCACGGGAATGTTGTTTTCGCTCGCTCAGCAGCGCAGGACACAACACCAATTTACGAATCATGTATATTAATGAAAACGGAGTCGACGTTAACTTTGGAGCGACCGACGACGCCAGGACTAAGACCATTTATTCAATTTGCTGTGTCGCAAATTGTCATCCCTCATCAAGTTTGTTATCAAGTATTAAATGATATTAGACCGCCCCGGCAGAGCTCCGACTTCACGCCCTCTAATCGCCATAAATGGCGCTGAATTTTAATGAGCGGTTATTATAATTGTGTCTTGTTTTGTGACAGCCACAATAGATTTATTACTTGATGTTTCAATTAGGCATAAAACGGGCAATAATAGTTACATACAACCTGTCTCAGAGAAAGATACAATAGATGAAAGCCAACTTTTTTGATTGACGCAACGGCGGTCTGGCTTCTGTTCCAAAAGTCCTTGGTAGAACCTTGGTATGAACTTTTTTATGTTATAAATATTTGTTCCGAATCGTGGTCATACATGTTATTTATTTTTATAGTACAAGCTAGTTTGGGACTAAAATGTGTTGTTGTGAGTTGCCCGGAATTATTACTGTAAAGTTAGTTTCATAACGAGCCTTGATTTTGTAACAACTTAACGAAAACGACTATAAAAAGTAAATTGTACTCAAACCATTTTCATAGTAGATCTATTCATAAATAGTTATGTCAGTAAAATCTAAGGAATAAAATGTACTTCCTACACGACAGAGTGATTTTTCAATAAGTCCCGTTCGCGGAGTGCAGGCAACGGATAAATCCGAAGGATTATTTCCGAATTCTCCTTTTTTTAACATCGGCTGTGAGCGATTCGGATTGCTGACAGTGAGGTATTGTGCCCGTTTTTTAATCATCTATTGTATGAGAGTCCTCCGTCGGTGCGTCGCGTCCGTCGGTCCCGCGCGTCGCGGCAGTCCGCGAGCGGTCGCGTCTCCCGTCGCTCGCCTCGCTCGCTACGAGCGCTCACGAGCGGCCACTTCACGCGAACTTTTCTGTCGTTTCCGCGACTTGTGAAGTTGTTTACCGATGAACTGAACTAACTGTGTAAAGTCGTTCCGAATGTGGTTGTTACTTTTTGTGAATTATAATGGTTGTGTCCATCGATGTTCTAGGCCGTAATGGAATTTAGATTATTAACAATAGGTAAGTAAATAATGTAAATTTAACAAAAACGTATTTAAGTTTTACTAAAATATTTTTTAGAAAAAAAAAGCTACTCCACTATTAATATTTTTATGCTGTGATGAACTTTAAGTTAAATTAAACGTCAAGTTTTTTCATTTAACGAAGGAACCAACCCAGTGCTCATGTAGTATATAGTAGGTATAATAATTTTATTGTGATTAAACATTTTGTTGCCTTGATATTATTTATTAACTACTGAACTACATATAATCAGACTCGATATTACTGTTGTCCTTATTAAATAAATAAAAAAATACATAAGCTTTCCTTTCAATGAGTGACCTGTTCATCTTATCCGAAATCATTTATCGTAACTTTTATTTTATGGATTATGAACTTGTGATGCGTAATACAACACAGATTTACATAAAAACATATTAAAATGGTCATCCACCAAGAAATGGCTAAAAAACTTAAAATATAAATTAGATACTTAAAAAAAAACCACCCAATTCAAGTCGGACGAATTCGATAATAAACCCATCTTCAAATGATATTAACATTGTTAATACGTACATATTTCAAATTTGCAAATTCTAATTTGCAAATTTTTTTTTTTTTGCTTTTTTTTGCTTTGCTTTGCTTTGCTTTTTTTGTATGTGCAAATAATAATGAAAACATACCGTAAATAGGGAAGATAATTATAAGTGACAATATTTTTAATTACAAATTGAGTATACTTCTCTTTCAAGATGTCACCAAGATTTTATTATTGTAATAAATGCAAAGATAAATCTGAGAAGGGAGAAATGGTACTCTGCTCAAAATGTAAGAACCATTTTCATTTTGATTGCATAGGACTCTCACAAAAGCTATATCGCATAATGAGCGCTGAAAAAAAGCAAAAATGGACATGCACTACTTGCCAGAAGCATTACAATAAGGACACTACAATACTTTCAGAAGATTCAAAAAATGTTACAAAAAGAAAAAAAGCAATCACCAGCAAGATAGAACATGTAAAATCTTTCACAAAGATAGGAAAACAGCCGTGTGAACAAAATTTTTCTCCTACACCTTCGACGTCATCATGTTACATTACAACCGTAAACCACGAAACACCGAATTTTTCGGAATTACCTTTAGTTAAATCGAAATCTAGTGATTGTTTGGATAGGGTTGGTGATAGTAGTAACAATACTTTTCAGTCAATAGATGACCAATTATCAAAAAGCTTTGAGCTGACAACTGATTTAGATATAGTGACCGAATTAAAACAACAAATAAACCAACTCCAAATAGAACTTCAAAGCGCAAATTGTGAGCTTGAAAATGTGATTATTGAAAAGAGTGACCTATTCCGACAAATTGAGAAACTGAATAGAGAAATATGCACATTAAGAAGTATAGTTAACAAGACCCCATTTAAGTCAACGAAGACTCTAACGCCTATGTCTAGTCCAAAAACCCCCACTGCGGATCACGAAAGCAGCGGCTATACAAACTAAAATTTGGCGGCTAGAGAGTGACTTAACTCGAGCTCAAGACGAGATACTACTTCTTAATAATACCATAGAGAAATTGGAACAGGAGTTGACGAACGCAAAATTAACAAAGGTACAAGAAAATGAAACCAAACCTTTAAAGATAATAAAAACGGAGCTCAGTAATAAATGTGATAAGGAAAAATTTAATAAGGGAAATCAAGAAATAAAATCAAAAAATAACAAACTATGTATACTTTCCAGTTGTAAGAGAAATAGAATTTTACCAAATATATTAAGCAACGATTATTTTAAGGGTTTCCAGGTATGCCACCATATTACCCCTAATGTAGGAGTTGAGATATTGCTGAAGAATGTACAATCACTAACCAAAGGGTATTCGAAAAATGATTTCCTTGTCATTATGATTGGAGAATCTGATTTTACTTCTTCGAAAAACTATTCTGCGCTTGTTGAATTTATTAGAAAGCAATTAGACATAATATTTTTTACAAATATTATCATAGTTTCGCCGAACTACATATGTGGCGCGCCTTTATATAATTACCGAGTAGAGGCATTCAATAATATTCTATTTGATGACATCGAAGCACATAAATATTGTTTATTCTTGGATTCAAACCGAGAGGTATCTCTAGACATGTTTAGTAACAGCACAGGAAAAATAAAAAATAGCGGAGTTAAATGCATTTTACATAATGTGGACAGACTAGTTAAAGAGGCAAGTGTCAAAGACGCTGTATCGGACTCGCACAAAAGTAATAATTTTCACCAGAACCAGTTTTTTCTCATACAGTAGATTGTACATAATTCATCAGAATATAGCGGGTCTTTTGAAAAAAAGTGATGAATTCTTAGTACATCTTAATGAACTAAAACAACAACAGATATCTATTGATGTTATTTGTGTGACCGAGCATAATATGACGCCAGAAAAGCAAAATCTCTTTATGCTTCCCAATTATGCTTTGGCTACAAGTTTTACAAGACAAAAAAGCAAGGGCGGCTCTTGCATCATTGTAAGAAAAGGACTCCAGTATAATATTATAGAAAGCGTGAAGAAGTACTCAATTGAATGTTTGATAGAATGTTGTGCAATTGAACTTGTTGAACATAGAATAATTATCATATGTGTGTATAGAGTCCCAAATTCTGACCTTAACATATTTTTTAATAAACTCGATGACATTTTAAGTAATACTTGCCAGTTAAGCAATAAAAAAGTCATATTGTGTGGTGACTTTAACATTAATATTTTGAAAAATACAAGAGATAAACGGGACTTTGAGTATCTACTGTTGGGTCACAATTTGAGGCTTGCCATTAATGAACCCACAAGAAAGAGCAGTGGTACCTGTTTGGACAATATCGGTCATAATATTAAAGGCGCTAAGGCAGAGGTAGTTGAACTAGCTCTGTCTGATCATTCAGCTCAAATATTAATGTGTCCCGTGAAGAAAACATACACTCTAAATTCGTGGAAATTTAAACGTCGAGATTACAGTAAAATAAACCTAAATAATTTTAATAATTGCATAGCAAACCTGACTTTTAATGATGTACTTTTAACTGACAACGTTGATACAGCTTACGATTCATTTTTTGACATTTTTAAATGTTTATATGATTTATGCTTTCCGATTAAAACTATAAAAAAAACTATTAAAGTTAGACCCAAATGGCTTACTAGAGGAATCAAATTATGTTGTAAAAAAAAGAGAGAACTCTTATGGCAATGTAGGTTGAATAAAAGTCCTGATGCTAAAGCAGCCTTGAAAGGATATACGTATAGATTAAGAAAAATAATTTCACTGACACAACGAGCACAGAATGTTCAGCACATAAAGAACTCTGAAAGTAAATCTAAAGCCTCTTGGCAAATAATAAATAAAACCAAAAACAGTAGTCCGAAGGAACCCATCACTAAAATAAAAGTAGATAATAGCTATGTTACACAACCAATTGAGATAGCAAATGCATTTAATGATTATTTTATTAATGATACTTTAGATAATAACAATTATACAAATAAAATAGAGCTATCGGGCATAAAAAGTAATTTAAAAACAATATTCCTAGCACCTGTTAAACCCAAGGAAGTGTATAGAGTAATTATGTCATTAAAAAATACAACAAGTGTAGGCTTTGATGGATTCAGTACAAAAGTAATAAAGAACGTAGGTCATTTAATAGCAGTGCCCTTAAGTCATGTTATAAATCTTAGCTTTGACACAGGCGTATTCCCGAAAAAACTAAAACAAGCTATTGTTAAACCATTATTTAAAAAGGGTGACAGAGAAAATATATCAAATTACCGCCCTATAACACTACTATCAATACTGTCTAAAGTTGTCGAAAAAATTATTTACAAGAACATATACAATTTTTTTGAGAAATATGACATATTTATAAAGAACAAAACGGATTTAGAAAAAAAGTGTCTGTAAATACTGCAATCTTTGATTTAGTAAAGAAAGCTGTAATGACAATGGATAAAACAAGGCCATCATGTGCTGTGTACATGGACATGACGAAGGCGTTTGACCGTGTAGATCACAAATTACTACTTTACAAGCTAGAAAAATGTGGAATTCGTGGAAACTGTCTTAAACTTATAAAATCATACTTAGAAGACCGAGATCAATATACTGAATTAACACAAATATGTGTCGCTACCAGGGAAGAAAAGAAATATATATCAAAAAACAAAGTTGTTAAATATGGCGTACCTCAAGGCAGCGTACTAGGGCCATTATTGTTCTTAGTTTATATTAATGACATCATAAACTGTACTAGTCATCCTATGATATTATTTGCTGACGATAGTACCATTTTTATTGAAAGAAATGAAAACATTGACTATAGTAATGACATATCTGGTGCTGTGACAAACGTAATAAACTGGTTAAACAATAACAATCTTATAATTAATTTAAAGAAGACTAACATAATGCATTTTTCTCAAAGAAAACCTACTCTTATCTCTGACATTGAAATTAAAGGAGTAAATGTCCATAGAACAGACACTGCTCGATTCTTGGGGATTCATATTGACAGTAATATGACCTGGGAATCTCATTCCATAGATGTATGTAAAAAATTATATAAATTCTCATATGCCCTGTACATGTTGTCTAAGTCAGTTGATCGAAAGACATTGCTTATGGCATATCATGGCTATGTTGTTGCAACACTACGATATGGTATTATTTTTTGGGGCAATTCTTCTTACAGAGAAATTATATTTAGAGCCCAAAAAAAGTGCATTCGAGCAATATGTAGACTGAAACCCACAGAAAGTTGCAAACCTTTCTTCAAATCTTTAGCACTGTTAACTTTTCCTAGCCTCTATATTTTTGAATGCTGTACATTTATTAAATGTAATCCAAACTTGTTTGAAGTAATAGAGCCTGAAAAAGATTCCCGCCTACGCCCAAGAAAGCCGTATATCCGTACTCTGCCTTGTAAAACGGCTATGATGGAGAAGAGTGTAGTAACCATGGCTCCACGGCTATATAATAAATTGCCTGATAGTCTTAAAAAGTTAGACGACCTTAAATTCAAAACTGTATTGTCTAAACTTTTGATTGACAAATGCTTTTATGACATTAAGGATTTTTTACTGACAACTTGATATTTTGACATTTCAATTATGTAATTTAACTTAATTTTAATACGCGGATGTAATATAAATTTTTGACATTTGTAAAATTATTATATAGGTATTATTGTTTTTTTTCTTTTCAACATTTGATACTTTTTTTTTTTTAATGTTTTGTTATAACAGGTATTGTAAATAATGTAATAATATATAAATAACTTCATAAATTCATATACCAGAATGGTGAAACATAGACAGGACTAATACTTTTATTGTAACATCACTATTGTACCTATGTTTATGAATAAATTAATTCTATTCTATTCTATTCTATTCTTTTTTTTTTGCAAATCGCCAAAAACGATTTATGTATGGAAGGTTTCCGTTTTTATTATTAATTGTATTATTATTAAATAGAAGTAAAGAAAGAAGATTTTTTGATTAAAAAAGTAGTTGATTGTTGAGTCAGAGACCAGCACCTGTGTTGGTGATTGATACTGCAGATTGGGGGTTTGTCCCTTCGTTTATTGCATTATACCATTTGGCTCAATAGTTTGTACTGAATTTCTTTTCTAAATTATGGTGTTATTCCACTTCTATTAAGTTCATTATTATATAAGTTAGGTCATATGTTATGGAACTGTTAGGTCAGTTTGTTACGATGAAATTGTTCATATTATATTATGTATGACTGTTTGTTCCTTATTAAATAAATAAATAAATAAATAATAACAAAAGCACCTTATAATTCTATACAGTTCAGATATCAGAAGGACTCCCTAATGACACAGTTCCGTTGTCATCCTTCGGGTAAGGTATCCTAAAAACAGGGAAGGATAATTATTTTTTAAAACAGTCCCTGTCATGGATCATGGTAGTTAATAAATTACTGCAGAGCGGGACAACCGCTCAAGTGGGACGGAGTTCGGGGCCGGGATTAGCGCCATCCGTCGCGTAATCCCGGGGCTGCTCACTCTCGTCGACCGTGCGTCGCGTAATCCCAGGGCTGCTCACTCTCGTCGACCGTCGACGTATACTCGTCGCGTGTGTGATTAACGTGTGAATTGCTAAAGAGATGAGGCTACATATGTTCCAAGTGGAATAATAAAAAAAAAATAAAAAAAAACCACGACTGCCATTAAAAAAGGAACTAAAAAGTAAAAACTAGTATTTATCTCGTTTTACAGATAAACCCGCTACTTTATTTGTATATGTTTGTTATATGGTTTTAAACTTTCATGGTCACTAACATTATAGCTGTTACCGGGATTTTTATCATGTACCTTGTTCTTTATGAGTCTCCGATATTTCGGCACTGTTGCAAGCGCCATGATCACGGAATAACTATTTTTATATTTGAGGAGCTCGATAGCGCAGGTGGTAAGCGCGTTCGGCTGCGATCGCTGTAGTTAAGCTACTTTCGCAGTGGTCGGTCATTGGATGGGTGACCAAAAATTTCTATCTCGAGTTCCTCCGTGCTTCGGAAGGCACGTTAAGCGGTTGGTCCCGGTTGCGTCTACAGTCATTAGCACCCGCCAATCCGCACTGGGCCCGCGTGGTGGGTCATGGTTATGGCCCAATCTCCCTATTCCATCCATAGGGAAGGCCTGTGCCCCAGGAGTGGGGACATTAAGAGACTGATGATGATGATATTTGATATGATCTCATTAATACCTTTCAAATGATACCTATATTTTAATATTAAGAAGACTTTTTTAATTGACATAATTGCCATTTTGACAATGCTATTTTTTTGTTATATGAAATCGAGTGAGCATATAATTAGTTGACATAGTTTGGTCAACATTTTCGAGAGCTTAGAACCAAGTCTTAAACTCTTCCAACGAAATTCCCGAAGCGAAGACGATCGGCACTCAACTAAGCAGCCGTAAATGTTTTATGTAACAGTTGAATACCAAATAAGCGTACGGTTCACCTGATGATAAGCTGTTACTGTACTCTACGGAGGCTCGTTACGACCACTACGTGCGTAGTACCGACCGCTGTGAAAACCTTGCTAAATACGTTTAGAGAAAACGCTCCCAAGATAACGCATTCCATGGACTGAAATTCCTCTCAAAATACGAGATATAATTATGTATGTACTTTCGATGACTTGTAGACAACCATAAATAATATGTGAATAATGAATGATATAACAACTAACGAAATAATTAAAAAAATCAAAACAATGTGCGTAGTATTTAACTCGGGGGAAATATTAGGCTAGTTCAATCGTATATATACGCGTCCAGATGCTGCCACAGTATTGCCAACTCTACGTCTTTTTACGTATTTTAGGCGTTTTCTGCAAACCTACTAACTTCAGTCAAAGAATCTACTTATTTTCTTTTAATTTGTACAAATTTGTAAAATAACATAACTCACTAGAATAAAGAAGCTTAAGTTCCGTTGTGGCGGCGACATCTATATGCCCCATACATATACAACGGATTTAGGAAATCATTACTCACCATCCTCAAGAGATGGCGTTACCTGCACTGCGATCATAATAGTATGGAAGCCTACATCGCGCAAATGAAATTCGGAGGCTAACTCTTCATTTATACGATGCCCGACCAACATCAGTCGGGCCGCGGCCCCCGAGCTAACATAACACTGGTGACCCCGACGTGAAGTGTCGGAAGGCCAAAGGGGAAGATCTTCCTCCGAGCTGGGTAAGCTGAGCAACTATTATGATCGCAGTGCAGGTAACGCCATCTCTTGAGGATGGTGAGTAATGATTTCCTCCATCCGTTGTATATATGTGGGGCATATAGATGTCGCCGCCACACCGTTACTTTATTTAATGACAGTGGCGCCCCATCTGCGGGACTAATTATGACTAAAATTTTGCGGTGCGGTCTCCAACAAACGTTCCGTTTTATACTAGACCACGCCACACGACGCCACATAAGAAGTCCCGCCGACGGGGGTGCTAGTGTCCATGTAACTTCTGACAGGTGCTGTCGCTCGCTGTCATTGTCAATTTCATAGTTAAATAAATGTGTGTGTAAAAATCAAGGAAGTTGTTTCTGCCATTCGTTTACGATAGTTCTACATCCAGATGTCAAGTCAATGTCAGCTCAGTCCGGAGGGACGAGCATCTGTTTCAGCATATTTTTTTTAACACACACCAAATAGCCTATACCCAAAGTAAGCACTGTAAGGCTTGTATTATATAGGGTAACGGATAGAATACATATACTGTACATATATAAGTATATTTATATAGAAATACATATTAAACATCCATGACTGGAGTACAAATGCTCGTATTCATCACACAAACATCTGCCCTCACCGGGATTCGAACCCGGGACCTCTCGAGTCGGCGACACCATGAAACCCGGCGTACAAACTACTCGACCACGGAGGTCGTCAAATTTATCTGCCATGTTACCATTGTTTTCCACTAGACTCCAATATATCATATTATATTTAGAAGGCAAACAAGCATATTGTCCGCGCAATGGTACGCGGCCATCATATGCACCGGAAGTACTGTACAGCTTAGGTGTACGCGGGGGGAAAAAAAAGACGGGTTGTACTCCGGGAGTGCCGGCAGAAGTGAAAACTTTAATATTAACGTTGTGCATTTTTGATATGTTGGAATGGTTAGGGAATAATTTTAAACGAATTGCTTTAATTATCAGTATAAAAGTACTATCATTTATGTGGTAGAATACTAATAATATTTATTTATTACGCTATCGTATACAAACATGACAATTTATATTACATTAAAAAAGTTTATCTCTCAGAAAAATCAACTTACATGGATCACGTTTAAGCGCACTTAGCGACATCTATTGTAAAAAAAAAAAAATTTCCATGAATCACATTTAAGCGCACCTAGCGACATCTATTGTAAAAAAATGAATTTTCTTCGCAATAAAGCTACCACCTGAACGTCATAGATAGAGACTTATTATTATAATACGATAAAATATTATTATATTTCGTCCAATATATTGAAAGTCAACAACCTTTCCAATTTTATTGTTTTCGTCAGATCCCCGATCAGGCCACATGTCATGACGCGATCAGCCCACGTGTCCTGACGCGAGTTTAACATTTTTTACCCATACAAAAAAAAGTGTACAACGCCGCTAAAGGAGTTTTCACTTCAAAATCCTGTGAAAAGGTGTACTCAGTACGTGACCAACTTTGTTCCAAAGTATGAGGATGAATAGCCGTGGGCATCATATCAAAATGTTCCTTGAAGCATTCTTTATAGTACAACCGGTAGACACTTCAGGAAGCAAAGCGTCTGCTTGAGCTTATATATTATATATTATCATCAACTATTCTTACAGTGCATCTTTAAACTACGTCAAGAGATCCAAAATGATGTCTACCAATTTAGATCTCTTGTCAAGGTTCAAAGATTATTAGAGCTCTAGTGCTTGGCCCAAAGATAACAAAGTAATAACTTTACCTGCTACTAGGCTTCACAAAATCAATAACTTATTTCAAGTTATTTGTGTTCGCTTATACAATAAAGTCTCAAGTAATATCCAAGAGTTAACCATAAATAAATTCAAAGATACTATAAAAAAAAACACTTATTAAAAAAGCTTATTACATAGTGGTAAAAACAACGAATGGTACGGAAAAAAAATATTTGGTTGATTCAAAACAGTTCTGTTCAAAACAAACAAACAAAACAAAACATCCAATTTGAATGAAGATATATTGATTTCTGAATACTCCATATGGAGCCTGACTTATGGCTGATTACATTTGGTTGTTAGCCCGGATTCAGTTGCAGGAAAGACATTACTCGACTTCGGGAACCTGAAGCAATATTTACACTGGAATAAGGGCTGGAAGATGGTGACCCGCCACTTAACCTAACCAAACCTTTTTTTTTGACCCGGAGAAATGCATGACGCATACCCCGCCGCTGGGTAAGGCGACGGGGTTATGTGGGACTCCTCCCCCCACCTCCGGGCCACCCACTCAGTCAACCTGTAGGGCTTGCTCAGTGGCTTCTCGGGATGGGGGGGGCCCTACCCACTAAAACTCCGGGATGTGCCCTCCTCTGTCGGATATGACGGCGTGGGTTCCGGCTTTACGCCGGGTCACTCCACGGTCGGGGCGATGCCCGAGCACATCTAGGCATCACCCCCAGACTGTCAAGGCCGTGCAATGCAAGCGTCAATTTACCCAATCCACGCCTGCTGGCCTCCTTTAGAGCGAAAGGTCGCGGTCAAATGCACGCCTCCTACCGCCCTGCCGTCTATGTCGGATTAGGGCCGCGTGGGCAGCGTCCTCGCGAACCCTCTCCGAGGCCTCTTTCTGCGCCATGACTTCGTCGCAGAATGAGGCCATCGCCAGCCAAGCCCTCTCGCTGTCCAGCATGACCCTAACCACTGCGGGCAGGGAGAGGTCCCCTCCTATCACAGCCACCAAAGCGCGGCGCTGGGAATCTAACCTAACCTTTTTTTTTTTTTTGACCCAGTGAAATGCTGCCTTATGCATACCCCACCGCCGGGTGTGCGACGAGGTTATGTGGGGCTCTCCCACGTGTGTTCAGCCGGTCATAACTTATGGCCAGGTGAACGCTCGCGGGCATACCCACTAAAACACTGGGGTGTGCCCGCTCTGTCGAATATGACGGCGTGAGATCCTTGTATGGGACTTCATCACACCGTCTCGGCGGGGCCCGTCTTACGCCGGGCTTTCTCACGTGTGGAGGGATGCCCCCGAACCCGCCATCTAACCTAATCTAACTTTTTTTTTTTTGGGAAATGCTTTGCGCATACCCTGCTACTGGGTGGGCAACAGGGTTATGTGGGACTCTCCATAGTGGCATACCCACTAAAACCCTGGGGTGTGCCGTCACCGCCGGATGTGACGATGTGGGATCCTTATTGGGAAGCAACCACATCAACCTAACCTAACCTAACCTAACCAAAACAAAAACAACCCGAATACGGGCGTACTCGAATCCATTCATTTACACTTAGTCGTTTACCTGTCCTCTATTAGCAATCGTATTCGGGCTAACGACCAAGTCTAATCACGCCATTATGCTTTATATAATAGCAGTCTTTGTCCTGTGCTAAAGAATCGCCTCGTTCTATTGAGAACGTCGAACTTACACTCTGATTAGGGTAGGCTGGAGTGATTTGGCGCACCTTTCATAAAAAAACTGCCGATTGTGCTCTCCAGCTAGATTTCATTATTGAGTTAATTAACATCGGGAACGTTGAAACTTTTTTTCCGCCGAGATATGGAAACCTTTGCTAACTTGAATCTTATCGAATTAAGGGGACATTTCTCACCGGTCCAAGTTTGATTAAGTTTGACGCCAATTTATCTCGGGCGCGCCGCGTGAAATGCCACGTTTATAACTTGTTCAGTTTCAGATCACTTTTGCTGGAATGAAATCGATCAATTGCGTTTCCTCTTAATAGGTGCCATTTAGTTTCTAAAAGAGGTTATCAGGGGCAACACATGGTTCGCCATAACTTGAATAATTAATAAAGATATAATAAAACTACCTACATTTGAACAGTACATCAACACTTTGCATGATTTACGATAGCACACAAAATTAAATGATTATATGATAAAGTTTTTAACACCGATAGCATAGTATGAATTAGATCTTATCACATGCTATTGTTTAATGTTATTTTAGATATGTTTTTTTAGCATTTAACTGCTAGTTACAAAACCTGTAATACAAAAAATCCACGAGGATCATCCATCTTGTCTGCTGTCTGATCCGCGTGGATTTTTTTCTAGTAAAATTTCCTTTATATTTAATAAAAAAATGTGGTTTTTTTTTCTGATTTTGATTTTTGATTTGCTACTTGATTCAAGTTTTTTGTTTTATTTTTAAATACTGCATAAAGGACATTGTTCAGCGTCCATACATTGTTAGCCTAAGAACCAACAATCATAAAATATTATTTTCTAGGTTCGAAATTGCAAGTAAATGACTGTAAAAACAAAGATTATTGACGGACACTTCTGAGAACTTAATTATCAGGCAAACTAAATATTTTTTGAGGTTATGTTTAATATTAAATGAAACATAGGTCAACCTATGAATTAATATCAAAACTAATTCATTTTTGTTCGGTGCGATTTTAAAGAAGAACTATTAGAAAAAACTTGGTTAGGTGGGAATCCTGAATAAAATAAAAACTGTAGCTTTGCTTCTTATTTATTGACTATTTTTCAAATAATTGTATCATATTGTATATTATATTTATTTGTATATCACAATATGTATATTATCGTGAATGTGTATTAGGTGCTCTTGAATAATTTGGCAGTATGAGCCTCTCCGGATGTTGTGGCACAGGTTCACTACCACTTGGTAATAAGGTCTCTGCTCTTTGGTAACATGATGGCATATTAGATAGCCGAAATAGTTAAATTAAAGGAAAAACAATCGCAAATAAACATACACAGCAGGTAATCCGAAACGAGAATGCACGAATGCCACAGATTACTACGAATGCAAACTGCCTGCACCACAACCACAGAGTATCGAGTTTTATGCTGGCCCTTCACTTGCCAACAGTCTGTCCTTGTCATGCTTAATAAGGAATAAAAAAAAGGTAAATTTAAAAAATCAAAAAACCCGACTGCTTAATTATTCTTCTGTTAATAAGGAACAAAGCTACTTTAACAGTCGGGACCCATTAGATATTCAAGAATACATAATATTTTTCAACAGTGGGTCCCGACTGTTAAAGTAGATTTGTTCCTTATTAACAGAATTATAGACTACTGGACTTGTTTTTTTCTTTTCAGTTTTTATTTGAAGAATAATTAAGCAGTCGGGTTTTTTGATTTTTTAAATTTACCTTTTTTATTTCACACTTTTTAGTTAGTATTTTAAGACGGTATATACCGTAGTCTTGTTACTTCAGTAAGGGAATTAATATCGCGAGAATTATTAAGTACCTTGCGTCGGTCTAAAAGATTGATTTATTAAGACATAAAGACTTTACCAGCGGGGTCAAGGCTACAGATGGGCCTCAATTTTCGCAAAAATGTGTGAAGTTAAATCAAGTCGTTACATAAATATCTCTAATGTATATAAATTTTATAGTAAAGTAGCACTTACTCAAAAAGTCATCTTTTGTTTATGTTTTTTTTTTAATAGTTTAGCAGTAAATAGTAATAAAATTCATTTACTTTTATTCGTCGACTATTTAAAATTGGCAGTGGCTGCATGTCATGTCATGTCAATGCCGGACGTCTAAGATTGTGATATACACAAATGCAGTGTCAGTCCCTAGTCTCATAATTTGATATACCTACATAATTCACAGAAACCCAATATGTAGATGCCAGAAGTTAACTTCAAATGTTTTTAATCACCCTATATACAATACCAATCAATGACGTTTATGTCGCAGGTTGAAGAAAGCAGTAATTCCCGTTTGTTGTTTTGGACAATGGTGGCAACTGCCTTAGATCACAAAATTAAATAATTATGCGATCACCAAAGCAAAGTTTATAATATTTGATTAAACTAAAGGCGCATAATAAAATTTTCATAACGTTAGGTAGAGCACCATAGCAATCTCATTTATTACCAATTTATAGTTCTCTTTGTAGTTTTCTTTTAAAGCATTCACATATAACAGGTCAAAGACTTTGTGATCGACCCTTTTTTATTGGTAGTGTAAAGCTCGAATGAAGAGTACTCCCATTAGGGCAATCATGGCAATTATTTTCCATTTTTTTTTGTTTAAAAAAATACCGAATAACATATCACTGTTAAGCAAAAATGCTAAGTAACTTTTACAAATATAATCACATAAACCTATTACTTATTTTATTTTTAAATCTTTTTCATCAATTAAATACTTATCTTATCCTAACTATCTATACTAATATTATAAAGAGGCAAGATTTGTATGTTTGTAACAAATAATCTGTCAAACTACTGAACCGGTTTCAAATATTAATTCATCATAAGGTAGCTACATTATTTATTATTACATTTTTCTTTATTTAAATACATTTTGTCCGAGTGACATAGGCTATATTTTATCCCGATAAATAAATTTCGCCCGTACAATGCCCGGGTGGATCACTAGTAAGTATAATATAATATTATAGATGTGAAAGTGAGTTTGTTTGTTGCGCTTCCGTGCCCTAATAGCTAAATCCTATAAAAATCTACATTATTTAATTTGAATTTTGCAGAATTATTACAAAAACAATATTATCGCGAGCTGATTAATAAATACAGGGATTCTAATAAGTATGTACTTACTAGCGAAAAATGGGTTATTTGTCATTATATTAATAAACCTTTTTTGTAACATTAAGTAATATCGTTAAGAAATGAAAAACAGTAAAATTCTGAGTTTTTCATTAAAATTCAATAATCATAAATACCTATTATGATAATATATTTTTATCATTTAATAAGAAGGAACTGTATCACAGTTTTATTGTTAGTGCTTCGTATAGGATCAGATACTGCGAATAGCCCATTTTTTTTCTTTTACATAGTACACCGCGCTATCACTTTGTCATCGTTGTAACTTTTTAAATATTTGTCGAAATGACATAGTGTAAAGCAAAGTTTATCGTCTTTAAATATCAAAAGCGATAAAAGTATTTGTTTTGATAAAAAATGATTTGTTAATACAAAATGTGCATTTTGGAAATAGATATCAAATAATATTTTAGTTTTGATTCACTATTTTAGCGGTAATGAATTACACATTAAAAATAGATTTAAGGTGTCACGGACTTTTTTTTAGAACTATTTAAGACATACATTTTTAATCTACATTACATTCATGTAACTTTTATTGTGTTTTCAGTGCAGGCCAAAATGGCTCGCAGATGGGAGATTTTTTTCCGTCTTATGTGACACTTATTGTTATATATTGGCCAATTCACTCAATAACTACATAAATTATTATATATATGTAATTATCATATATGAGCTATATTACTGTTAAGTTTCATTAAAATCCATTCAGTATTTTTTAGGTGAAAGAGTAACAAAGATCCATACAAACGTAAGATTGAAATTAAAAGCGTAAGTGGTTAATATACAACTTTAAAGCGTTGTAGATCCTAAACAATCATATTAAATGAAAAATGGTGTTAGGGACCTAAATATGATTTTTGATTATCTAGACAGTGATACCCCACTCGACATATTTTGTCAACTTATTTTTTTTACTTCGTCACAATATGGCGCCTAATTTTGCCCATATTAAATTTTGATTACTATCATATCTTTAGTAGCACTCCCATGATTGAGACGAATCGATTGATGTATGAATCATCAAAATCGGTCCAGGCGTTTGGTCTCTAGTGTGCCACAAAGGAACAAACATACATATATAGACTGTTAAACACATAACCCTGTCTGCGCGTCGCGCTTCGCGCTCTTGCATTGCGCAGCCGGGTAAAAAGACAGACCGATGTCAAGTTTTCAAATAGCAAACACGAATAGCCAAGTGAAGTGTCGGCATTAGGAAAAAAGAGTGTTTTGTTTGCAGCGCTGCATAGATTATACACATAAAATGGTAGTCAATGTCTCAGATTATTTTTTTACCTTTTTAATATAGCTTACTTTACTGGAAGTGTCCGTCACAATCTAAATACTGATAATTATCGCAAAAAATATACAAAGAATTACCATAAATGCCAAATTGGTGTTGGTTCTTAGGCCAAATTTAACATTGTCCTTTGTCTTTGATATAAAGATGATATAGCACACTGTATTATAATATAATTGTAGTCACTCTAAAACCTATGTATTACTTTAAGATGATGTAAACATTGATGTATACATGACTGTATGTTGCCAAAATTAATAAATAAAAAAGGAAATTTTAAAAATCAAAAAACCCGACTGCTTTATATTACTGCAAATAAAAACTGAAAAGAAAAAAAAGCAAGTCCAGTAGTCTATAATTCTGTTAAGTAAGGGACAAAACTACTTTAACAGTCGGAATCCATTAGATATTCAAGAATGGATCAAATTTTTCAATAATGGGTCCCGACAGTTAAAGTAGATTTGTGCCAAACTTGACAGAATTATAGACTACTGGACTAGTTATTTTATTTTCATTTTTTCTTTGCAGTAATATAAAGCAGTCGGGTATTTTGATTTTTTAAATTTACATTTTTTAATTTAAAGAAAAGTTTACTAGAAAAAAAAACCCACGTGGACGGGACTCGAACCCGCACCCTTCGCAATCCGGGCGAATGCACTGACCAATTATGCTACCACGGCCCTGCTGGTCGCGTCGAAATTTTCCTAGCCTTAAGCTGCAAGGCAGCGCCATCTCTTCGCATTGTAGGTAACCCACAATGTCAAATGAATACTTTTTCAAGTATTAAACATTTGAAAGAAGAAATAGCAATTTTCGCAAAAATGTTTGAAGGTAACTCAAGTCGTTACCTTTTTTTTTTTTTTTTGTGACGAGGGGAAATGCAGTTACGCACCATACCGTGACGCTGACTAGGCGCACGGCGTGTGTGGGACTCGCCGGCACGGGAAACAGTGCCGACCCTACTCAAGCAGGACCAGTGCGGAAGGCCACACTGATCCTACTCCACTAAAACCCCCCGGTACCCTCCTACGCCCATATGGGGGCGTCTCGGGGCCGACGCACCTGCGTGCGCCACATCTCCGAGCACGCCCCCTGGCAGGCCCGGCCCAACGAGTGGACCGGGCGACGCGCCTCAGGAGGACTGCGCTAGGGTACTAGGCAGTCCCCAGACGTGGTGGCCTATGCCGGAGCGGCACCTAGGACGCGCGGCTGGTCAGGCCGCGCCCAGACCACCTTAGGGCCGTCGAAGACCGGCAGTCACCGCTGCCTGCCTTCTTCGGCCCACCCGTCTACGCCGGAGAGGGGCGGCTAGAGCGTCCTCCTCCCGCTCCCTCTCCGCTGCCTCCTTCTGCGTCATCACCGATTCGCAGAAGGAGGCGGCCACCCTAAAGGCTCTCTCGCTACCAAGCATGGCTCTTACCATACTTGGTAGCGTGAGGCCTCCTACGCCGAGCGCCGCGATCAGATCGCGGCGCTCATTTCGCCAGGCCGGGCACACGATCAACGTGTGCTCGGCCGTGTCATCGGGAGAGGCGCAGTGATGACACCGCGGCGTCTCCTCCCGACGGGCGACTCGGTGCAGGTAGTGACCGAAGCACCCATGTCCGGTCAGTACCTGCACCAGGCGGTAGGTGAGGGTGCCCCGCTGGCGCCCTACCCACTCCTCCAACACCGGACGAATCGCCTCGATCATCCGGTGGCCAGCGGCTGGGTTGGCGAGTGCCTGCACCCATCGGCGCAGAGCCTCCCTCTGCGCCTCGGTGCGGACCCGTTCTATCTCCTCTAGAACGGGTCGCTCGCCCCGCTCTCTCGCCGCGACCCGGTGTTGATGCACCTGGGACAGTACCAGGGCATCAATCTCCCACGGGAGCGTGCCTGCTAGGACGCAGGCAGCCCCGTGGCTGACCGTGCGGTAAGCCCGCACGGCCCGGGTCGCGATGACCCTCTGCGGTCTTTGCAGGAGGGCCCTCGTGCGGGACGAGAGGCACTCCGCCCAGACCGGGGCTCCGTACAGCGCCATCGACTTTATCACGGAGTGATAAAGCCGACGGCACTTCGCCTTCGGCCCCCCCACATTGGGGAGGAGGCGACCGAGTCCGGCTGCGACGCCGCTCAACCTGAAGTGCTCCTCCCAGCTCCATCGGGGGTCTAGGGTCAGGCCGAGATACTTGAGATACATCTCGACCAGAACCCACACCCCCTCTACCCGGGCACGAAGCCCCGGCGGGGTCCTGCATCTGGGACCGTGGAAGGCCATGGCCCTCGTCTTTTCGAGGGCCACTTCCAGTCCCAGGAGGCGGATGCGTCGAACGACCATGGAGGTGCCGACCGACGCAAGGTGGACCGCCTCCTCCCACTCCTTCGCTCTCGCCGCTACAAGGGTGTCGTCCGCAAAGCAGACGACATCCATGCGCGGCAGGAGCTCACCCCGCAGGACCCAGTTGTACCCCAGGTTCCATAGGAGGGGACCTAATACGGAACCCTGGGGTACGCCTGCCTTCACTGGCCACGACTGGACGCGGCCCTCCGCATCCTCGTACAGGACTGACCTGTCTCGCAGGTAGTCCCGGACGAGGGCGCGGAGGTAGAGTGGCACTCGGTGGAACTCGAGCGCCGCCTCTATGCACTCGTGGTGGATGGTGTTGAACGCGTTCGCGATGTCCAAGGACACCGCGATCACCACCTCCCCCCGAGCTGTGGCCGCCTCAGTCCACCTCTTGAGACGGCCAACCGCGTCCATCGTGGACCGGCCGGTTCGGAAGCCGTACTGGCATTCCGCCAGGTCCAGCCCCTCACCCACGATGTGCTCGATGATCCGGAAGGCGAGAATCTTCTCAAAAGCCTTCCCGGACTCATCGAGCAACACCACCGGCCGGTAGCCCGCTGGGGAGTCTGCCGGGCGGCCTTCCTTGCGGAGAAGGCAGAGCCGCCCCACTCTCCAGCGCCTGGGAAAGCGACCCGTTGCGATGCATGTATCTAGCACCGCGCGGAATCGCTCTCCCAGGGGGCCTAAGGCAATGGCCATTACCTTGGCCGGGGCCCCGTCCGGCCCCGGAGCTTTATTGCGGCTCCGGAGCCGGTCCCTCACCGTGTCGAGTTCTGCATCAGACACGGGGGGGCCAGCGGTCCACGCCCCCGGAGCAGAACCGGGGGGCATCCTGGGTGGTTCGAAGGGCCCGGGGTCTGGGAAAAGTGTACCAGCACCCTTCTCAGCAGCGCGGGGTCCATATCGGACGTGGAGGGGGCCGCCGAAGCGAACTTCCCCCTCACCGTCCGGTACGGCCTCCCCCAGGGGTCGCTGTCCAGGATGGCCAGAAATTCATCCCAGGCAGCGACCTTGGCCCTGCAGATGGCAGTACGCAGGGCCGTGTGGGCCTCGTTGTACGCCCGGCGGAGGACCTCCTCTTCGCCAGGCGCTCGTCTGGCGCGCCTACGGCATCGTTGGTAGGCGCGCCTGGCCCCCATACTGGCGGTACGCAGGATCGTGAGCTCCTGCGTCCACCAGTATGCCTGCCCACTCCTCCGTGGGCCAACCCGCGCCCTCGGCATGGCGGCGCTGCAGACGACGTTGATGTCGTCCGCGAAAAGGTCCGCCATGCCGTTGGCATCCCCCGCGACGGCGTCGGGGACCCCTGCCCAGGCCCGCACCGTCGCCGCCTCCTCCGCCACATCCGGCTGGAGGCGTGCGAGCGCCCACCGTTTGAACGGCGAGCCGCCCGCACGGGGGCCCACCGGTGCCCCTGGGGATGCCGTGGAGACCTCGTATCGGACGTATCGGTGGTCCGATAGGGTCTCCACATCCGCTTCCACCCGCCAGCCCCGGATACGGGCCGCGAGTGGCGGGGTGGCGAAGGACACGTCAATGAGTGACGTGCCCTGCCACCGGACGCAGGTAGGGGTGGTTCCTCGGTTGAGGATCTGGAGACCAAGGGCAAACACCCAGGCCTCCAGAACACCACCCCTGACGTCAGTGCGGCGGGACCCCCACGCGGTCGATTTCGCGTTGTGGTCCCCGGCCACCAGCACCTGACGAGGGGCCGCGCGGTGCACGACCCCTTCAACCCCAGCGAGGAACCTTTCAAAATGGGCCCTGCTGCGGTTGGGGGAGAAGTAGGTGGACACCACCATCACCTCTCCCCATCGTGCCGCCACATACCCCTCCCCCCTCTCCACCAGCACCGGGGAAGGGCCCGCACTTGCCGCCACGATGGCAGCGGAGCCATCCGCAGCCCCCATCCACTTGTCGGACGGGGGGATACGGTACGGCTCGGAGACCATCGCAAGGTCGACCCCCCACTCCGCCATCGTCTGGCACAGGAGATCCTGCGCCCCGGCGGAGTGGTTGAGGTTGGCCTGGAGCAATTTCCCCAATGTCCTACTCGTGTCCTACATCGTTGACGGACATTGGGGTCACTGCTGGGGTCACCTCTGGCGTGGCGCGGGGGGCCGCCTCTGGTGCAGCACCAGGAGCCGCTGCCGGTTTCGGCCCCCTAACGCCGGCGGATATTGCCCCCACCCTGATGGTTTCGGGGGGGCAGCCGCCTTTTTTGGTCAGGGCCGCGCGGACTTCCTCGGGTGTCACGGTGTCATCGAGACCCGACACCCGGATATCCGCCGATTTTGTAGGGCGGGTCACCTTGGCGGCCTCGCCAAGGGCCTCACCCACCTTGGCCGCCAATGCATCGGCCTGGGCAGTCGTCGTTCCGGACGGGAGCTCTATGATTCTCGCTCCTGTCACCGTCGTCCGGAACTTCGACAGGCCGATGCCCAGCTCCTTCATGTTTACGGACGCCTTGGCTTTGGCCAGGGCGTCCTTATAGGTGGCTCCGCCAGCCACCGCCTCCGGCTTGAGAGCCACCACCACCGCCAAGGTCTTGGGCGGCTTGGGTATTTTAGGGCCCTTGGCGGCCTTCTTTGTCTTCGGGCCCGCCGTCGTGGGCGCCGATTGGGCCATGGGCTTAGCCTTTTTTGGCTTCTTAGCCACGGTGACCCAGGCCCCTGCTGCTGGTGGTGCCGTCTCAGGCAGCGGCTGTGGTGCTGCCGCCATAGGCTCCTCCCTCCTTGCCGCAGGCGGAGCAGCAGCCGAGGGGCCTCCCTTCGCCTTTGCCGCCTTCTTCGCCGCCTTCGTCGCCTTCGCCCGGGCCTTTTTGGGCATGTTGGCGGCCGGGAGCAGCATTGAACTCAAGTCGTTACCTACATATCTAATGCATGTATATTTTATAGTTTACTAGTACTTATTCAAAAAATAATCTTTTGCTTGTGTTCTTTTTAGTAGTAAATATAAAATTCATTTACTTTTATTCGTCGATTATCAAAAAATGCAGCCAGCATTGTCAACGTCCGTCTTTAATATTATGACATACATAAATGCTAAGTGTCATATCCTAGTCTGATAATTTGCTTTGCTTAAATACCTCACAGAAACCAAATAAAAAAAGGTTAACCTCAAATGTTGTTAATCATCCTATATACAATACCAATCAATGACGTTAATTTCGCAGGTTGACGAAAGCAATAATTCCCGTAGATTGCTAAATTCAATAATTGACGAGGACAGCAAAGGAAACGGCGGTTAGGGGAAAGGGTTATATTATTAAATACACTATTGCAGAAATAAAAGGAAAAGACAGTAAGTATATCAGTTATAAAAGAAAGCAGAACAAGAGAGAGTTGACAAGAATAGAGTTAGGACGGCGTGGCATAGATAAAATATAGATATTTATAATCAAAGACTCTGTCTTCGACAATAATTATACAATCACCAAAGTTTATAATATTTGATGAAACTAAAGGCGCAGAATAAAATTTCTATATCGTTAAATACACAACAACTTAAAAACTACTTAACGTATAAAATTTAAATACAAATTACCTTAATCTACTTATTCATAATATCTAAAGTACAAAATGAAAAATATGTCACCCCCAGCGCCGCCGTCAGGAATGGTACCCAATAGGCTTGCCAGCGTCGCCACGTTGTATGGCAAAGCTGATCCGTTGACCAAGACAGCTTTTAGTCACCATTCACTTCGGTGAGTCTCATTGATAATTCCTTAAATAAGGAACGAGCGCTTGGGCCCCCATGGGCCAATGTAAGTATTAATAATATGCTGGTTAAATAAAAACTTTATCCATAACCACAAAAATAGATGGCTTTCGGTTTGGTTGAGTTATGCGTCCGATTCAATTTACTCCATTCACTTAACTGCGCGACGTGCTAATCAAATTAAAGTAAAGGTCGTTTAACTTTACTCGAATGTTACCAAACTTTTGTCGTATATTTAACTATTTAAAGCGAAATATTCTTCAACAAAGCATTGACAGGGATCTTGACATGGGTTTCATTAAGACGTAAGGAACTACAAAATAAAACATTATTAAGTGCTTGGAAAATAGGCTGGTACTTTTAGAGAGATAAATGAAAAAACCGGCTAAGTTCATGTTGTGCCACGCGCAGTGTAGGGTTCCATATAGTGTTGCCGATCGATAGTCGACTATCAATGATTAATCAATAGTTTATCGATAGCCAACCAATCGTATGACAATCGATCGGCTTATCGATAGTATCGATACTATCAATAGTATCGATACTATCGATAGTATTGTAGTTCGTTAATAACAAACTATCGATAGTATCGATACAGTCGATTTTATTTGCAACCATACTATCGATAGTTTAACAATTTGCAATAGTATTGTTTACAATTTTCAGGTAACTATTATAGTCAATCACAAACTTTAATCTAAAACAATCGCTAGTATCGATACTATCGATAGTATTGTTGCAGATAAAATCAACACTATCGATAGTATCGATACTATCAATAGTTTGTTATTAACAAACTACAATAGTATCGATAGTATCTATAGTATTGCACTCATTAGATAGTATTGCCTTGTTCTGAGCTATCGATAGTATCGATTCTATTCATAGGCCTATCGATAGGGTACATGATTTCGATATAAACTGTCGATAGTTTTAATATCGATAGTTCGGCAACACTAGTTCCATAGTTGCCTGTACTTACCACAATATATTTGAGCATGACAGTTTTCTTTTCTGTATCGGAAATTAGAAAAATCATCTAATATTAATCTATATATCTCAACTAAAGTACCTAAATCTAAGTCAAACTGCGTCTCAAAATCAATTCGATATTATTAATTTTAAAATACGATAACCGCCGCTTTTTCTCGTTCCCTCCTAGGCCCCCGCCTAGCGGGAGCGAGTGTGAAATCCTCATGGATACCTTACAGCCGGCTGCAAGGTTATGTCAGACCCTTACTGATTAAAACACACCCGTAGTTCATGCTTATGGCCAGAAGGGCCTTACAAACGATCATCCCCTAAGAAGCGGATGCGGTATAGCCGCCGTTTTTTTTTGTTTCCTCCCAGGCGGGGGAGCGGGTGTGAAATCCTTATGGATACCCTACAGCCGGCTGTAGGGTTATGTCAGACTCTTACTGACTAAAACACTCCCGTGGGGGGTGCCTATGGCCTTAGGGACCTTACAGGCTTCATCCGATGCGATCAACCCCTGAGAAGGGGATGATGCAGCGCTGCCTTAGTAAATACTACTGCATAGTGCTCTTAGAGGACGGATGCACTCGAATGTGCATCCGTATCGGTTTGCAGCTGCCGATCGTTTGCAAGTGTTTATATACTTTTTATAAAAGCGTAACGTTAGCGCGATTCAGAATCCGTTGCCGTTGGTACTCACGGTAGCATTCTAGAACCAATGATGTAATATTGTGGTTTTTAAATACTTTTTTTTTATTTTGTTTTCCAATGCAAGGTTATGTTAATTGACGCTACAAAAACTTTTTATTAATGTTTTCTGCAAATGAATTTTCAATAGTTCAGAAATTTTCTTCACCGTTATAATTTTCCTTATAATTTCATGAAGAGCGCTATAATCGTTATTTTTTCCAGGTTTTTCAAGCCAATAGTTTACCTTTTAGAGGGGAGGGTGCTACTCGAACAAAATTTTGCACTTTAAAGCTCAATGTTTCGCAAACGGATCCCTAAATCCAAAAATAGTCTTAGAAACCCCGAAGTTATTTAAAGGATCAATTCTTGGAAAAAAACTTCCCCAGGTTACATTTAGGGAGCTAACCTAAAAAAAACTTTAATCTTCACATTACAGTTCCACAATGCTAACAGTTTCCAAGAAAAAAATAATAACTGTGGTCAGTGATTCTCACAATAAATAGAACGAAATCGGCTTTTTTTTAGTAGTAATAAAGTATAATAAATTAAAGTCGTTCTTTAAAAATGTTGCTGTTTAAAGTTCATTTAAAAATATGTTATGATAATTTTAAGCGTGTAGAATAGATCTGTGATATCATACCTAGTATCTCGTCATCTAGGTATCTAAATAGATTAGCGTAAAGGGAACTGTTTCATCTACAGATAAAAATAATAATAATAAATCTTTATTGTGTATGGAACAAGGAAACATGAAAGTACAGGTCTTAATGCTAATGTACAGTGCCATTTGACCTTTTCAGGTGTATACAAATTTATAGTGTACGTAAAGGAACCATTTGTATATTCTTACTTATATTCTAAATACATTTTTAGTTATATTGTATTTATTTATTTTATTTAAGGAAGGTTAGGTTGGAAGGCTGTAAAATATCTTATGGTCAATATTCAATATTAATATACTTTCCCTGCGTGTGGCATGACCATGGGACAACCTGTATAGTCTACATACAAACATATATATATATATATATATATATATATATATATATATATGTTACGGACAATGTAATTAACTGGGCATTATTAATGAGAACCGGTCATTATTAATAATGCCCAAGAGAGATGGCCAAAGTGATTAATTTATTACTTTCACCGGCCAATTTTAATATTTCCAATGGGGCCCGTGGTCCATGTAATAAGTCAGTATTTGAGATAGCTTAAATTTATCACTTACGACCGGGCAGTATGAATAAATTCAAAACGTTTATACTATTGTCAAAATGACAGATGTCTCGCCATTTTGTGTTTGTTTTGAGATATTGGTAAATAAAAAATAGTATGTGTACAACACTTACAAAAAAGGTAAATGTGGCTTTACAACAATCTTTAATTCAGAACCGACCTTGTCAACCCCGACACGCCGTGGTCTTGGTCTGCTCTACCCCTAGAGTGATTTTGGAGCCCGGAGCGCGGAGGGAGAGCAGCCCCCACCTGCTGTGGCAAAGCGGCAAACATCGTGCGACCCGTAGCCGAAGGTGTAAAGGGGAGTGATGCTTTGTCACGCAAAGGCGGAGGGGCTGCTATTCCCGCAGCGCCGGAGATAAGGCAAAAGTACTGGTTCTAACTTCCCTAGTCCATGCATCCTAAAAAATGGGGAATCATAAATTCTGAACATTTAACAGCTTGAATGAATTTTTAGGTTAAGTTAACTTAAAAAAAAAACATGCATTTCTGCCTAAAATCTTTAGTGGGGAGAGTCGGGGGTACCGCCCTCTCCCCATCAAAACTATCCCGAAAATCCACCACAACTAATGGAATTTTTGCTAACTTTGCATGAAAGTTTTGTAAGTTTACTTTCATTTAATAAACAAAAACACTACAGTTCACCTATTTTGTTACTTTGCTCAAGATACGGTGGGCGTTATTCATAATGGCCGGGAAAAGTAATTAATCATGCTGTTTCAATGACATTGCCCGATTTAGTCGGGCATTATGAATACAGACCGGCCATTATTTATAGTGCCCGAACTTATCAAATTGCCCGTAACATGTCTCGCCATTTTGTGTTTGTATATATATATATATTATTATTATTTGGACTCGGACGAAGTCGATTCTGTGCCACGTCGCTCTTTGTTGCGATACAATGGGAACACTTAAACAAACATCGCTGTGGGGAAACGGAACAAAGAAATCACAAATTGAATAAGCCAGATAGTTAAGACAGTTGCGTTACGAAAATCTTATGCGATGATGATACGAAATGTCATATAGATTTTTTATTTTTATTATGTAGATAATGTAGACTTATATTAATATATGTTACTAGCCGTCCCAGCGAACTTTGTACCGCCATAAAAAATAGGGGTTGATTGTAAAGAGTTGAAAATTCAGGGTTATATGTATTTACTAATGCTGTATCATAAAAAATTCAAAAAAAATTATCTAAAATTGAAAAAAAAACTTAGGGGTGGATTACCCTTAACATTTAGGGGGATGAAAAATAGATGTTGTCCGATTTTCAGACCTACCCAATATGTACACAAAATTTCATGAGAATCGGGAAAGCCGTTTCGGAGGAGTTTAACCACAAACACCGCGAAACGAGAATTTTATATATTAGATATGTTTTTAACGGGATTATTACCATGTACCTTGTTTTTAGCGTCGTTAGTGACGATGAAAGTTTTAAACAATGAAATGAATGAAATGAATAATATAGACTTATAGTTTTATAAATTAGTTTTTTTATAGTTATGTTTTTATTTATTTTAAATCATTTAACTGCTAGATGTTTAAATCTAAAGAAAAGTTTACTAGAAAAAAATCCATGCGGACCAGGCAGCGGACGGGACTCGAACCCGCACTAGAAAAACTTTTTCTAGTAAACTTTTATTTAGATTTAAACATCCAGCAGTTAAATGCTTTAAAATTAATTAAAAACATAACTATAATTGCTATTTCTTCTTTCAAATGTTTAATACTTGAAAAAGTATTCATTTGACATTGTGGGTTACCTACAATGCGAAGAGATGGCGCTGCCTTGCAGCTTAAGGCTAGGAAATGACGCGGCCAATAGGGTCGTGATAGCATAATGGTCAGTGCATTCGCCCGGATTGCGAAGGGTGCGGGTTCATAAACATATGACCCGCCAGATGGTAAGCGAGCAACATACCCTATAGATGCTTGGGATATCAAATATATAACTCGAGCCGTTGTCTCATGATCATCATCAGCCTCTTAATGTCCCCACTGCTGGGGCACAGGCCTTCCCTATGGATGGAATAGGGAGATTGGGCCATGACCCACCACGCTGGCCCAGTGCGGATTGGCGGGTGCTAACGACTGCAGATGCAACCGGGACCAACGGCTTAACGTGCCTTCCGAAGCACGGAGGAACTCGAGACAGAAATTTTTGGTCACCCATCCAATGACCGACCACTGCGAAAGTTGCTTAACTACAACGGCCGTTGTCTACTCTGACTCAATGTCCAAAAATACCAAAGCAAAGTGATGTACCCAGTATTAGTATTTAGTATGTATACTACAGTTTTATAAAAGAAAATAAATATCTACAAAAAAGTCCGCGACACCATATGTCTGACTATTACAATTATGTCACTACTAAAGGTCCCCTGCGGTTTAACCCGCGTTGATTTGAGGAAAAAGGTTATAGTGAGTCAAACTTATAGTGTTTTAACATAGGCAAATAGAATTTTTAAAGGGGAACTATTCCGTCATACATGATTTTTGTGTTACTTTAATCATTTACTCAGCTCACGCAACGGAATCTCACAAATGGAATATTTTTACCCGTTTTTGTAACATTTTACATCAATACTCCGCTCCTACTGTTCGCAGCGTGATGTTACACATATAATATCCTTAAACCTTCTTCTATATATGCACTATCTAACACAAAGAGATTTTTTTCAAATCGGACCATTACTTCCTGAGATTTGCGCGTTCAACCAAAATGGGGTGCATACGGTACAACGGGTAAACTACGTAACAACAATTTCACTATCAGTTAAATTATTTTTCATGGATGGTTTATAATTATATAAAGAAATTTATTATTTAATACAAGCCTGAGAACAAAAATTATAGGTGAAGGTAGCTGGACAAAGTAAATAAAAATTGTGTGTGTCAGCTCCGACGCACGACTGGAGTTTACTCCTTAAGTTCGATAGTCTAACCAGACGCAAAAAGAGTTTATTTAACTTAAAAAAGATTGATACTGTATGAAAGGGTAAATTAACAAATTAATGAAAATAATATACATAAATATATATTTATTCATTTATTATAACTAATCGACGAAATATTTTACATGAAACTTTTTACAATAGTCAATTTCAGATGTGCATAAATATATCATTAGGAATGTCGATAAATTATGTAATTATTATTATCAGACCATTATCATTTTTTAAATAATAATTAAATCAACATTGTCTGCATTATTAATTACAGTGATAAGTGGCTTATGGTTATTAATGTCAATCCGTCATCTTTGTTTGTCAAAGTTGCGCGACATAGGATGCGCACCAAAAACGTAACGAGGTCATTCATCGATAGATTTTACTCCTCACATTTTTCTCATGCCGGGCCCCTTATATATGCAAATCGATTCTTAAGGAGTAAACTCCAATAAAAATCATTATTCTGACGACGCATTTTTAAAAAGGATACTTAACGTCAATAAATAAATAAATTCAGTGCATATAACCCGTAAAAGCTATTGTATTTAAAAATTAAAATCTACACTACATCTCTACACCGAAGCATACGATATCACATATAAAATGACTGTAAGTAAATAATAAAGTAAAAAATCGCTAGTAAAATATCGCTGTGTAACAAAGAGAAATACTTTGCCCAGCACCGGGAGAATAATATAATACATTTTTAATAAAACGCTGGCCATTTCGCGTTCGCTGGGAACATTAAGAAAAGCTCCGCTCCGCGCCGGCAGTAAATCTAAAACTTAACCGCGACAACGCGCTCACAGTGATACCGGCCACTCATATACTCCCACTACGATACCAAATACAGGTTATCTATCTATATATATGTATATAAAACTCAAAGGTTGACTGACATAGTGATCTATCAACGCACAACCCAAACCACTGGACGGATCGGACTGAAATTTGGCATGCAGGTAGATGTTATGACGTAGGCATGCGCTAAGAAAGGATTTTGTAAATTCTACCCCCAAGGGGATAAAATAGAGAATGAAAGTTTGTATGAAACTTTGTCAATTTTAAACCGATCGGCCTGAGACTTTGCATGTATGAATATCATTGTGTATAATACAAGCCTGAGAACAAAAACTGTAGTCTACACTTCAGCTCTACTCCGAAGTGAAGCGAGGGCGGGCCGCTAGTGACTTATAACAGTGCAGACTTGTATAAACCATTTTTTATTGCCTTTCAAAGTATTTGTAGCGTACATTACATAACTCTGTACCACGGTGTATGTTCTGAAGAGTTATTCTCTCTTAATCCACTTGCCCCTTTCCTGCAGAGTCCCACGCGCGCTGGCCTACGTTGTCACCGCCTAAGTGTGGCCACAATTCCTACGCGTACAAAGGTGACTCATTTCTTTGAGACGACCTTCGTGGCCGAGTGGTTTGTACGCCCGGTGCGGGCAGATGTTTGTGTGACGAATCGAGCATTTGTACTCCAGTCATAGATATTTAATACGTATTTCTATATAAATATACTTGTATATGTACTGTAAATGTATTCTATCCGTTACCCTAGTATCCCATAACACAAGCCTTACAGTGCTTACTTTGGGGCTAGGCTAATTGGTGTGAGTGTTGGAAATATTTATTTATTTGTCGCACTATCGGTAAAATGAATGCTCTGCCCGCTCTCGCGATCTCTCCCTCTTACAACCTGGGATCCTTTAAAAGAGGCGTGAAGAAGCAACATGCAGGCCGGCAGGGTGAGGATGGCTGGTGTGGTAAGCAGAACTGCTGTATTAGGGGGTGGTGTCATTTGTCGAACCAATCTATAAAAAAAAGAACTGTACCCCAAGCACGAACAACTAACAAGAAAATATTCATTAATATTCATATATATATGGTTTTGTCTTTTCTATGTATAAAGCTAGTTTGCTCTTACATCCGCTAGGGGCGCTGCTTAGTGTCCATTAAGCATCTAATAGAGGAACAATCAAATAAAGCGTAACTTGTAAGTAATATGTACCTTGATTTGTTTTGCTGAATAAAAACGGAGAGGAGCTGCTTCACAGCATTGATGCAAATTGTCCGTAGCATGATTTGGCCTTATACTTTTTGACACTAGTATGTGCTGTTTTCTGAATAACAGTACATAACTTATGCTTATTGCTATTATGAGTGTAACTGCTATTTTTGGGTGGCGGTTGCGGTTGCGTTATCAATCATGTATATTTTGAATTTAAATGATTTTTTTTTAGGTTGAAATGAATTGCTTCGCTTTGTTTTTGCATTGCTTTGCTTGCTGTTTAAATGTTGTATTTTTGATTGACTTTTTTATCTAAATTTTTTTGTTACTTGAAAGCAAAGGATGATAAGTCCATTCATCCTTTCAAGTAATATTTTTTTTTTACGTCTTTTTTTTTGTGTCACTAAACAGGCCCTGCCAGAATAACAGCACTGGTGCGACACAATGACGCATCAGCTAATGCTGAGGCAGGGTCCTGGTTAGCCCTGAGGTTTTTTTTTTATTTGTATCTGTAATGTGTAATATGAGGGTTAATAAAATTATATTCTATTCTATTAAAAAAATTGACGACGGGATACGATTCCAGTACCCCTAGCACGAACCATTATCGAATTCGAATAGTTTGCAAACCGAAATGTAAATGTCCAATTTTATATGGAAACTTGAACAGCAGCGGCACAAAGTACGTAACGCGAACTAGAAATCAGTACACATTTGACAATGACATTTCGGACTCGCAAACGATACGAATTCGATATTGTTTCGTGTTAAGGGTGCAGATCTATCAAAGTGCGTGATTGGGGTACTGATATAAGCTATACCTATATATCAAACTTCGATAATTTATCCAATAACCTTTGAGAAATGTCAACCTCTTGAATTCTATTTTTAATTACCAGGATCTCTTCTCAACCCAGAAACAGACCACAGACAGACATATCGTTCTTTTACTCTGACACTTCCCATAATAATGTAGACTGCAATATCTTTAAGATCGATAAAAAATCCTTAGATACGCCCTCCAATTCTATCGATATACGTACTGTGACCCATCTCTCTTCATTCTTGCACTCTGATCACTTCTCAACCCAGAAACAGACCACAGACAGACATATCGTTCTTTACTCTGACACTTCCCATAATAATGCAGACTGCAATATCTTTAAGATCGATAAAAAATCCTTAGAAACGCCCTCCAATTCTATAGATATACGTACTGCGACCCATCTCTCTTCATTCTTGCACTCTGATCACTTCTCAACCCAGAAACAGACCACAGACAGACATATCGTTCTTTACTCTGACACTTCCCATAATAATGCAGACTGCAATATCTTTAAGATCGATAAAAAATCCTTAGATACGCCCTCCAATTCTATCGATATACGTACTGCGACTCATCTCTCTTCATTCTTGCACTCTGATCACTTCTCAACCCAGAAACAGACCACAGACAGACATATCGTATTTGTTTCTTAGGTTTTCACGCACATCACTCATTAAATAAAACTATTTTTAACGGGTTAATGCACGAAACTTTATTTAGACATATCGTTCTTTTACTCTGACAATTCCCATAGTAATGTAGACTGCAATATCTTTAAGATCGATAAATAAAAAAATCCTTAGATACGCCCTCCAATTCTATCGATATACATACGTACTGCGACGCATCTCTCTTCATTCTTGCGTTTGCAAAATTATATAACGCTGACACGCACTAATGAACACACCATTCTGGGCAAGTGCTATCTCGAGTGGTATTTCGTTATCTCATCGAGTGTAGGATCTTTTGTGACGCAGCAACGCAACGCGGGGGGGCACTTGGGAGATCGCTCACAAGACTCCTCCACCGTTTAAGTGTCCTTCACTGGAACCATTGGATGCTGAAACGTGTGATCAATGTTCTCACATATACAAAATACAAACACGCTTCGGAATCTTTTATTGTCAGTTTCGCTTTTATTGTATTGATTTTCTATTGTATTGTGCCACGTACCCTGAGAAGAATCAATTGGAGTAAGGTTTAGCTTTCTCTGTGGAATAATAAATTCATTTATTTATCTTTATTAACGATTGACGACATCCGTGGCCGAGTGGTTTATACGCCGGGTTTCATGGTGTCGCCGCCTTGAGAGGTCCCGGGTTCAAATCCCGGTGGGGGCAGATGTTTGTATGATGAATACGAGCATTTGTACTCCAGTCATGGGTGTTTAATATGTATTTCTTTATAGATATACTTTATACATGTACAATATATGTATTCTATCCGTTACCCTAGTATCCCATAACACAAGCCGTACAGTGCTTACTTTGGGGCTAGGCCAATTGGTGTGAATGTTGTTTTTTTTATTATTATTATTATTAAAATTTCTATATTATTAAAATAACTTTTGCGTATCTTAAAGTTTAAGATGAGGTAAATTATAACAGGCGTAGAAATAAATTTGCGGCAGTGAAAAGTTTGCTCGATGGCGCAGGTGGTTAGCGCGTTCGGCTGCGATCGTTGAAGTTAAGCAACTTTCGCAGTGGTCGGTCATTGGATGGGTGACCAAAAATTTACTATCTCGAGCTCCTCCGTGCTTCGGAAGGCACGTTAAGCCGTTGGTCCCGGCTGCATTTGCAGTCGTTAGCACCCACCAATCCGCACTGGCCCGCGTGGTGGGTCATGGCCCAATCTTCCTATTCCATCGATAGGGAAGGCCTGTGCCCCAGCAATGAGGACATTAATAGGCTGATGATGATGAAAAGTTTGCTCCTCCGAAGCTTAAAGCAGCTGTGATGAATCACCCCTCGCGCGAGAGAAATCACTTGTTGGCATATTAATGTATCTTAGTAATTAATCTGTGATACTTTCGCTCACAAAATAGTTTAGCATTATTAATCTATATATATAAAACTGAAAGGTGACTGACTGACACAGTGATCTATCAACGCACAGCCCAAACCACGGATCTGGCTGAAATTTTGCATGCAGGTAGATGTTATGACGTAGGCATCCGCTAAGAACGCATTTTGATCAATTCTACCCCCAAGGGGATAAAATAGGGAATGAAAGTTTGTATGAAACTTTGTCAATTTTAAACCGATCGGCCTGGGACTTGGCATGCAGATATAAGAAGAATCATAAATGAATGTCATTGTGTATAATACAAGCCTGAGAACAAAAACTGTAGTCTACACTTCAGCTCTACACCGAAGCGAAGCGAGGGCGGGCCGCTAGTTGTCCAATAAAAGCGTTGTTGAAAATTTCCAGTAAATGACAAAAAATATTTCCAAGTAGTTGGTTCCAGACTAAAACTTGTGGAACTAATGCCAAATTTTATATCGTTTAGATGCTACGAACTATGAAACTGATATTAAATTTTATTATTTTTATGAAATCGCTAGTAAAACGCTCTTTGAAACAAGGAATATAAAGTTCACTTGAAGTATCTAATGAAAATACAAATTAATTAGTTTAAAACGTCTAGCAGTTGAATAATTAAATATATATATATACATATATATATATAAATGTAAAATGTTTTACTTAGACGCTTTCTCAGAACACAGAAAGAGATTAGACGGGTGATAGACTGTTAGTACGGGAACCGAAGTCACCGGCTCGCCCCCACTACACTTCCATCTAATAGATCATAGCCAATCAAACGACGCGACATCAAACGATCGAACCAATCAGCGCTCACACCCGCGAGCAACCACCCAATCAGAACGAAGTTTTGGTCAAGTCAAAAGCATTTGCTCACACATAACTGTGGCCCGCCTGCCCCGCCTGCCCCGCCCACAAGGCCCTTCTTACCTCTTCCTATATTCTGTGGACGCTTTAAATTTTAGAATAGAATAGAATAGAAATATTTTTATTGCTCTCACAGTAATACACAGTTCAATACATAGTACAATGCGATATGACAGCGTGAAGAGCAAATGGATGTGGCTCAGCATAAACTGCTTCGTTACGGAATGTCTCGGGCAGCGCTGATTTTGCAGCCACACCCACTTCTTCTTAGATGAAAGCGAGAAATGCAAAATAAATCCAACAGAAGTAGGTGGTACTCCTATGATCATATTGTGTATGTGTGTGTGTGTTTGTTTGTGTTAGTGTGCATGTGTATGTGTGTGTGTGCATGTGGGTGAGTGTGTGATGCATGTTAGCGGGTGTATCCCCGTGGATGTGTTTATGCATATGCCAAATCCATATACTCTGAAAGTACCTAATTTGATAATCAGAAATATTCTTTAAGGGGCATCAATTTCCAAGCTGTCGTTTCATTAAAGCAATTTTGTATTTATTTTTAAAGCATTGTATAGTCATTTTTATTTTCATTGGGGCTGGAAGATCATTCCAAATGCTTGCCGCGTAGAATCTGAAAGTTCCTTTGTATCGCTTTGAGCTATCTTTAGGTACCCTTAAATTATTTTGTAAGACTTCCCGTAAACTCCTCAGTGCATTGTCCTTAGACCAGGTTAGCTTCTCAAACAAATTCTGGATTTTTGTTATAAACAACTTTTTGAGTAATACAAGCACACTGTAGCTCCGTACGAGCACTCATGTTAAGTTTACCTTTTTTGTTAAGGTACGGTGTTATATATTGTTTCCTAGGCAAATATTTTCATGCAAATATCTTCATATTGGTTTAACTAGCTGCTCAATGAAGCGATATAAACTTGAATTTATTCTTAGCGCCATGTAGGCCTACAGTTACAAGCACTCACACTGAAGTACCTACTTGAATGATGTAGTGCCCGGGTTGCGGCGTCCGCCATCTCGTTACCAGGCATAGCATTGCAGCTGCATGGATACACACACACACACACACACACACACACACAAACATACATACATACGCGCACACACACACACTCACACTTCATAAAGTTATCATGTGACAAACTCTTGAAAACCCTTTTATATGGATATTCAGTGTTTGTTTTTCTTCTTTTTTGTCTTTTTGTTATGTTTTAGTCCAATCTTAATTTCATTTTATTTTTTATGTTAATGAATTATATGATTTTTATGCAATTTTCAAAATTAAATTAAATTAAATGTAATAATTACTGACATATAATAACGCCGTTAATATCTAATGTGTACGTAATGAGTTTCTGTAATTGGCCTTAAGATTGTATCTATATTTTATTGTATTAAATTTCACAAAAACCGCTGTAGAAACTTTGTTAAAGATAAATAAATTAAACAGCTCGGAAACTGAGCTAAAGCTGTATTTAGACTGCTTACGTGATTATCAAACTCAGCGTAGTGTAATAAGAGATTTTATGGTATATTTTTGCAGTGGTCTGTCATTGGATGGGTGACCAAAAATCTTCTATCTCGTGTTCCTCCGTGCTTCGGAAGGCACGTCAAGCCGTTGGGTCCAGCTGCATCTGCAGTCGTTAGCACCCGCCAATCCGCACTGGGCCTGCGTAGTGCACAATCTCCCTATTCCATCCATAAGGAAGGCCTGTGCCCCAGCAGTGGGGACATTAACAGATGATGATGATGATAGAGTGCGCTACCTAAACAGAATCCTAGTCTCGGCTCTTAGTCTTTAACAGTGCGCTGGAATTTATGTGAAGAAACGGGCTTAACAAAGTTAGTTTAATAAAGTTAGCCAAACCCATAATATTAATACCCGCCATAAAAATAGATTAAATCATCCCCCATCAAGACTAACCATGCTTAGCAATAACCCCTACTACATGGCAGTTAAGATATTTAATAAATTACCACATTCTATAAAAAATGAAAAATCTATTACCACATTTAATACAAAAATTAAAAATTTTCTAATTGATAAATTCTTCTATTCTGTGGATGAATATTTAAATTTCAAATAGATAATAATTTAATATATGAATGCACAAAGTTAGAAAGAAAATATATTTATTAGATAAATGCTTCTAAATATACTTTTTAATATATATAAATGAACACTTTACAACAATATATATATAATATTAATGAGGCGTTTTTTTTAAAATACAAACCTAGTATATGATAATCATGTTAATTGACATATTATTTTATTTTTATTTACATATTTATTAATATGACAAATTTAATTTAATTTTATAAATGAATTTCCATTTCTATTATATTTCTACTGTAAATAAGATCAATTGAGTAAGTTTTATTGTTAAACAAATGGAATCAGATGACATTTATGCATAATTGGAGATTTAAGTGGTTTAATACAAATTAGGTTCCTTATATACATAATTTTTTATTAATTAAATTCTTTTGTAATTATGATTTTATTTATCACCTAACTAAAAAAAAACTTTTTTTTTTTCTAGTAAACCTTTCTTTAGATTTAAATATCTAGCAGTTAAATGCTTAAAAAATAAATAAAATCATAGCTATAATTGCTATTTCTTCTTTCAGATGTTTAATATTTGAAAAAGTATTCATTTGACATTGTGGGTTAGCTACAATGCGAAGAGATGGCGCTGCCTTGCAGCTTAAGGCTAGGAAAATTTCGACGCGGCTAATAGGGCCGTGGTAGCATAATGGTCAGTGCATTCGCCCGGATAGCGAAGGATGCGGGTTCGAGTCTTTTGTAATTTTTATCTTTAACTGTACTGTATATTGCGATACCCTGACAGGGTTCATGTTAGGTACTACAAGCATTTTGTAACCATCGATGTAACCACATGAGTGCAATAAATTGAATTGAATTGAATTAACCAAAGAGGGAATAAATAAAACCGTGCGTTATTAAACTGATTCATTCCAACTCGTAACTGCAGATAGTTCTGTAACTCCATTCCACAGAAGTTAGGAACAAAGGTCTCGCGCTAACTGCTAGTTTGAGATAAGCTGCGCCGTTATCTTCGCCGTTGGAAACACTGCCGGAGCTTTCGGGTGACACAAAAAAATGGTCATCTCCTTTCGGAGGATTAGTCGAATGGGCGGGGTATTGGTGCGGACCGATAATTCTGGCGATTGGTGTTTCGATTTTTACTTAGATGTTATTTTTGGTCATGGGTGGTTGTTCGGTTTCAAATATATTGAATGCGTATAACGTAACATTACATCCGCTTACCCACCTTCTCCTATCCCTTGGACGATTTTTTATTGTTGTTCAACGAGCACAAAGGAACATCATCAAATCAACAGATTACGTGAATGACAGTTAGGACTAGCTCAAGATAACATTCCTACAACATCCGGAAACTTACGAGAATACAGGCAGACAAATGATTAGATAAATGCTATCGGAGAAAACAAAAAAAATCGTAAGTCCAAATCACTTTCTGTCCCGCACAGTGGTTGTAATATAATGATGATGAGGATGGAGGAGGATGATACCAGAAATCTGGCCCCACCTTCCAATAGCTATGTGTATAACATCGTTGGATAGGTATTTTTTAAGTTGAATATGAATGATAATGAAAAATGAAAATGAAAGATATTTATTCTGTAACTAAATTAAATTAACATAAAAGTTATTGAAGCACTCTTTTAGGTAAACATATATCTGTATTAGAATGCCTCGCTCTCTCGTACATCATAACTGGTTTACAAACAATATACATACACATCTCAAACTAGTTAATAAAAGAAAACTAAATAATAAATAACAAAAATCATGTAAAAACCCACTATTAAGCCTAATCTCATACGTCAACTTGCATAAGTTTTTCCACTTCGTCATATCGCACCTTTAGAATTGAAGTGACCTAATCCAAAATTCTTGTTTTTTGGTAAACGCTAAAAATGTGATTGACAAGTTGGCTATTTTTTATTTTTTCTATTATAATGCTATAAGTTATACGTTTATTATCATATTTTTTATTGTTAATGGTAGGACAGGAATTGTTTTCACGATTGTTTACTAAACCAGTCTGTATAACAAATAAGAACCTTTGTTAATTAATCATCAAAAAAAAACATGTCACGTATTTTCCGAAAATAGTTTATGATGACCAATTTTGTAATATGCTACTTTAATAATTAATGACTTTCTAAATTAAAGGAAAATGAAATAAATAGCCCCGCAACACTGAATGGGGTACTTCAATACTGAGGGAGGCGCGGTATGCGTGTCATTTAAAAGAGATGGAAATAGTAAGTTTGTCTTCTTCTGGCCTAAAAGAGCCTGTTTATTATTAATAAGTAGATAGAATACATATTTTTATGTCGTTTCACGTTTAAAAGTCATTTTGCAATGTTTTTTATTTAAGTCACTTCAATTCTAAAGGTGCGATATGTAAGATTCAAAAGCCATTCAGTTACTTGTTTCTTTAGCTCACATGATGTTAATGAACAAATGTTTATCAGTCTATTAACCTTATTATATATCAATGATGATTGCATTTTATACTGGTGTCTAGCAAAAGCAGTTTTAGTGATAGGTTTGATGTCAACATATTTTTTTCCTCTTATTGTGATTTGGATCAAAATAAACAGTTTTATGTTTCTCCATTAATAAATGTAATATATAAAGCCTTCTAACACTTAGGAGTTTACACAAAGAGTACAAATTTTCTGTTGGAAATCTATGGGGTTTATTGTACATCACCTTGATCGTTGGCCACGTTCTGACTCTAAAAATTTAATTTTAGTGGCACCGCCCCATACTGGTATACAATATATGAGGACTGATTGAGTAAGGGCAGTGTATACCTGGTTCAGTAATTTGTTTGTGGCAATATATCTTAGAGACTTAAAAATCCTTATCATCTTTCGTATTCTGCTATTAACTACTTCAACATGAGGATGCCAGGACAATCTTTGGTCAATGATCACTCCGAGGTATTTTGTAGAACCTACTTTCTCTATTTTGGGGCATACACAGTTATAATGATAATTACCGCAACTATGGATCTTAAGTTCGAGATTGGGTTGTGTTCGATTACTCATTGAAAAGCATATATAATTTGTTTTCGTAATGTTAAGGGTAAGAAGATTTTGTTTAAGCCAATTAGCCACCGCGATCATACTGGTTTCTGCTATGCGATACGTTTCTGCCCATGAATTTCCGGTAAACATTATAGCAGTATCATCAGCATATGGAAAAACCTTACCGTTAGTAATTTTGAAATTACATAAATCATTAATGTATATTAAAAATAGTGTAGGTCCCAATACACTACCTTGAGGAACACCATAAGTTATCTCTAGTTCCTCACTGATAAAGTAAAGAATAAAATGACGAGAATGACCTTTCTCCTAAGAGCGAGAGTATCCAGTCCGACCATACCGTATACGAACGATGAGGGATAAAGATACGGATAATACCCATTGCACTTTTTGTATAACCACCGAGCAAACTTCCTCTGCAACTGGTAATGGTGGAGACACCATAAGGCTATATTTTTTCTTATGTACTTGCACCGCTCCGTACATGAGCTTACTTCGCACATACGCGTTATATAGTGCTCTGGCCACAGCAAAATTGCTAAATTCTGAACCTGTCCTCATATATTTGCCACGTTTTTGTGGAAGTCCATTTCTTTATCTATAGTAATTCCTAAATCTTTTATTTCGTCGATTCGTTCCAAAGGAGTGTCAAATAATTTATAGTCTGAATGCAACACATTACGCTTTCTTGAGAATGTAATGGTTTTACATTTTGCAGGATTGAAAGACAGACGATTACTTTCGCTTCATGCGGCCACGGCATCAATGTCACTCTGCAAAGAATTTATATATGATTTATCACCTATACCCAAATAGAGTAGTAACTGTAGTGCCAAATTCCAAATCTTAGTTCGTTATGAGTTATTCCTAATTAAACATAGTAGTAACATAAGATTCAAAATTTATGTTTATAAATGTTAATATTAACAAAAATGTTGACACGACAAAGACATTTTTGACAAATATAAAATAATAATAATAATAATAAAAAATTTTATTTTAACAATTAGTACAAAAATAATAACTTAAAAGTACAATTTTAGCTTAGGTATAACAAAACATGCGCCTGAACTAAGAAAATCCTGTGTTTCAGGCGGAAACGGGCGATTAATTTCCATTAAAATAACATGTGTATTTATTTATGGTAAATTGCAGTAAATTTGGTAAAACATTACACATATAATTAACTTAAAACTAATCTAAAATGATGCAATATACTAGATTCAAGAATAATAATATCAAGAGAAACGAACACTTCTCACAACTATATCCTTATGCTACTTAACTACAACTAATAACTTCTCTGTATCTTCATAGGACATGCATAGTAAGGCTTCTTGTAGGCTTATTTTACAATTTTTGTAATTTAAGGGATATATGTTTTTTATTGCATTTAGTCTATTGTAGAGCAGTGGTCCTAGGAAAGTGAAAAATCTGGATGCAAAAGCTGATTTTGTTCTTCCATATTTCTGGGGGCAAACTAGATCCTTGCGTCTTTTACCAGAAATAAGTTCAACATAGTATGGTACAGCTACGTGCTGTTTTAGTACGATGTTCATTATAAACAGTTGCCGAACTGTTAATACCTTATGAATTTTATAAAGTTCATATGTGGGATAAAAGAAAGGTAGGGAAGATGAAACCTTAAGGATTGCTCTTTGGGCTCTCTCAAGAGTTAGCAGCAATGTCTTACCCACTCCACCCCATGACGTGATACAATATTTTAGTATTGATTGACATAAAGCATAGTATACCTGTTTAATTATTTTACAGTTTGCAATATTGCGCAGTTTTTTAAAGATCATTATCAGCTTACGAATTCTGTTAGTTACTGCAGTAATGTGGTGTTTGTAAGACAGGGTTTCATCTAAAATTATTCCGAGATATTTTAATTTGTCTGTAATTTTAATGGCAGGACATTCACAATTATTATTAAAAGGCTCTGAACTGCAATGATGGGCATATAAAACTGTATTATAGTAGTTTGCTTTTGATTTACGCATCGAAAATTTAATAAAATTTGTCTTGTCTGCATTTAATGTTAGTAAATTGTGTTGAAGCCAATTATTGACAATATTAAAACCACGTTGCGCATGCATGTGTACCTGACTTTCTGACTCGGCTGAAAAAAGGAGAGCTGTGTCGTCAGCGTATGATATAATAGTACCGTTGCTAATTTTAATGTTGCAGAGATCATTTATGTAAATTAAAAACAGAGTAGGGCCTAATATTGATCCTTGTGGAATTCCAAAGGGTGTACAATTTAGATCGGCACTTACGATATTACCTATTTTGACGCATTGGGAGCGGTCTTCTAAATAACTTGTAAAAAGTTTGAGCTGCGTGCCTCTTATTCCGATGTTTTCAAGTTTGCGCAGAAGGAACGGGACAGATACAGAATCAAATGCCTTGGCAAGATCAAGGAAAATGCCGATGGTGTAATTACCTTTATCTAATTCTTGAGCTATGTAGTTAGTTAGTTCATGTACAGCATCCGCCGTTGAAACTTTAGATCTAAAACCAAACTGATTTTTCGATAATATCGATTTATATTCTAAGTATTTTACCAATCTAACATTTATAATTTTTTCTAGTATTTTTGATAATGACGTCAGTACGGATATTGGTCTATAATTAGTTACTTGAGTTTTATTTCCAGATTTAAAAACTGGAGTAACGATTGCTTTTTTCAAGCATTTTGGGGAAATACCCAGTACAAAGACATTTCTGGAAAACGTATGTGAGAGGTGGAGTTAATATATAACTAAAATTTTTAATGATTTTGGTAGGGATATTATCCCACCCAACAGCGCAATTCTCTTTTAAGTTCATTATTATCTTTCCTACTTCTGATTCATCTGTATCAAACAACACAAAAGACGTTTGCGTGGTACTAGACTTAAATAAAGGGCTAGTTTGACACTGTGATGTGGTTTGGACTTTTTCGGCTAAACATTTACCGACATTAACAAAAAAATCGTTGACATTATTAGCTGACAATAATTGTGACGAGTGTGTGTGTAATAAACTTGAAGAGGACTCATTTTGCTTTGGGGGATATGTTATATTTTTAATGTGTCTCCATATCTGTTTACTGTTTGTGCCTGCTGATTGGAGAGTTGATTCGTCATAATTTGACTTTACTTTTTTCAGTAAATTATTGCAAAAATTACGATATCTTTATAAGTTAATTGCAGTGTATCATTACATGGATTGCTTTTCGCCTTCATATGCAGTTTATCTCTGTGCCTCAAACAGCGAATGAGGCCTGGCGTGATCCATGGTTTAATATTATAGTTTTTGCTATTAATTCGAATTGTCTTCGTATTTTTCTGTATGATAGATTGTAAATTATCAATTATATATTGCATACAAAACTCTGGGTCAGCAGAATTGAAAACTGGGTTAAAATCTATGTTATGTAAGTCGTCTTCGAGTTTATTTATATTTAATTTTGTAATAGTGCGATCGTCAGCTGTTTTAAGTAATTTACAATTTAAGGTAAGTAGGACAGCATTGTGGTCTGTTATTGATGAATTGGTAACAAGGGCAAGTGATTGAAAATTTGATTTTATTAAAACATGATCGAGGCATGAACCACTTTGATGTGTAGGGAGGACGTGTGCGGGGAGCATGCCATGATAGGAGCAAAGGTTTAGGTAGTCCTGCGCCGCTGCGTCAGCACCTTCTGGGAGAATATCGATGTTAATATCTCCAATCAAAATAACGGTTTTAAAAGAGGATAGGTCTCGCAATACTTTATTCAAAGATTCTATAAATTTTTTTAGTATTTTTAAATGATGGTGGTCTATATAATGCTAAAATAGCAAATTCTGAGCTAATTTTAACTAACAATCTACTGCATTCGTGCATGTTTGGTTCCTCAACAGACACATCTAAGTGAGACCTTGCATAAACTATTACTCCGTCATTTTGATTGTGGATAATATTACTTTTGAATATGCTGTACCCCGGGAGTTGTGGTAGGTTGTATTTGTTAGTTAGCCAACATTCTGTTAAAATTATAACATCAGAGGTTATATCCAGTCTGTGATGGAAAGTACTAAAATCATCGAAATTCTTAAATATGCTACGTATATTTTGCGTTAGTAAAGTTAGGGGATTACTATAATTAGAGGATGACAAGTACTGCTTACAATCTTCTACCTCACAAATCTTAGACTTAGATAAAGAGAAGTTATCAATATCACTTATCAAAGTATTAATCATATTATGAGAAAAATATTATAATTTGTATAAAAAATATAAAATTAGAAATGAAAGAAATAATAAAAAAAAATAGGTCTGGAAAATTACAGTTAAGAGGCGCTCTTAGGCGCCTTCATAATCGATTGAATTAATGTACCTTTTCTCAGCCATTATTTTTGCCGGACAGGTAGAGGCACCCGTGCTGTGGTCAGCTGGTTTTTTGAAATGTAAGCAGGTTGCGCATTTTGCTTCGTTTTTATTGTTCGGGCAATCCTTTATAGAGTGGTCCTTGTCACCACAATGTCCGCAGGTGTAAGAGGGCTCTCGGCAGGTTTTCGCGGCATGTCCATACTGCTGACATTTGTAACATCTCGTAACCAGAGTGAAGTCCCTCACTGGGCAAGATGACCAATTAACAAATGCTCTCTCTTTAGCTATTAGGGCTTTTCGTATGGCAGCAGTAACTTCAATGATGTAGTTGCAGGTCTCAGCATCTTTTTTGCCTGATTTATGGCTAAGCCTTATCGAATTTAAAAATAATTCCAGTGTAGAGCCCTGTAGTTTTTCAGCGAGATTCTGGTTGTATAGGCATTTAAAAACCTCTTTTTCATTCATCGATGAGGGCACGCCGATGACTATCACTCTCGGTTTACGTCTGCTTGGCTCATCGACTGTAAAGCCTGAGTTTGTCAGCTGAGTCGATTGCTTCAGCTTCTCGATGTCGTCCTTGGTATCGGTGCTGATAATTACGCCTCCGTTCTTTGTCTTGCGAAGGCCTCTGACATGTAAGTTTATTTTTTCAGGGCAGATAATTTTTTGGACCATGGATTTTGTTTCTTCACTAGATTTATGTTTATCAGAAGGATAAATCACTACCGAGTTGATGTTCTGGGGCTTAATATAGTCATTTGTGCCTTTTTTAACCATGTCCGCGAATGAGGCGGTACATTGTGCAGGTATTTTTGTTTCTTCTACCGCCTCCTTGAGTTCAAGAAGCTGTTGGCATACATCAGATTGTTTTTCAAGCGCTTGGTTTGACGCTTGAGCTAGGAAGGCTCGTAATTTGATGGACTGGTATTGCACTACCAACTGCGAAGTGCCGTGTCCAACTTTTCTGCATAAGGTGCTGATACGCAATTTTTGCTCTGAGTTGAGCTTGCCATCAGCAGCGACAGAGCAAATTTCATTCAGGCATTGCTCAATATTGATTAACCAGCTCTGGAGCTCCTGAGTTGACGCAACTTCCTGGGGCACAGATGCCGGCGCAGGTGGCGTTGGCGTTGGAGGCGGGGTACGAACGGTCCTATCACTTCGATTAAATGGGCTGTTCTCCATGATTTAGTTTTAAGTAAAACAAAACTAAATTATTTTCACTATAACCACACACATGTTAAAACAATGTCCCAGTTTATGCAACTATCGGTATTTGTAAAACAATGTCACGGATTTCAAGTATTAATTAATTAATATATTTATTGTTGTTGAGACACGTCTGCACTCTGCAAAAGAGCACGAATTATCCTATTATAATAAAACAACAATAACATATTTAAAAACAAACACATTTATTTAATTAGCATCGTCTACAATGACGTCATTCAAAAAAAAGGCAGGGCCTACAAATCAAAACCTAGGTACCAAATGATTCATCATCATCAGCCTATCAATGTCCCCACTGCTGGAGCACTGGCCTTCCCTATGTATGGAATAGGGAGATTGGACATGACCCACCACGCGGGCCCAGTGCGGATTGGTGGGTGCTAACGACTGCAGATGCAGCCGGGACCAACGGCTTAACGTGCCTTCCGAAGCACGGAGGAGCTCTAGATAGTAATTTTTTTGTCATCCATCCAATGACCGACCATTGCGAAAGTTGCTCAACTTCTACGATCGCAGCCGAACGCGCTAACCACTTGCGCCATCGAGCTCCTCCAAATGATTGATACAACATAATCATAATCAAAATCATTTATTCAGTTTAGGCTGTTACAAGCACTTATGAATGTCTAGAAGCTACGCCATCGGTTCGTAAATCTACGGCGGGAGACTTTGTACTGAGAAGAACCGGCAAGAAACTCAGCAAGGGCTGTTTTTTTCTCCCTGTTTTATCATTCACAGAGTCGTCAAGTTAAAATATGACTTCAGAGATGATTCATGAAGTCACCTTTCATTACAAAATGTGAAATGATACATTAATTGTTCACCTGCATTTTGATTGCTGTGTCACACATACAAACAGAGTTATTAACATACGCACAAGTCCCTACAGTACTTCCAGCCGAACACAATATCTTTGGATGCTGTACTATCGTAAACTAATACATTACATGGGTACTGCTAAAACTGCCATGTTTAATTAAGGATACCTCAGAACGCACTAAGATTTGGAACTAGAAAAATTCCACACGGACCAGGCAGCAGACGAGACTCAAACCAGCACCCTTCGCAATCCGGGCGAATGCACTGACCAATTGGTTTGCGGGTTTTGACTCGAACTCGTCTGCTGCCTGGTCCGGGTGGAATTTTTTCTAGTTATATTTTCTTTAGATTTAAACATCAAGCAGTTACACGCTTTAAAAATGATAAAAATTATAATAAATAATCCATTAATTAAGAGTGTATTGATGAATCCGTCCAAATCATCATAATCTGTGCAGGGCCACGCTGTATGTACTGACACGGTCACTTTTATCTGCACTCTGCACGCGCCCATAAAACTGTCCGCTACCATGACGAAGCTACTGGCCGGTGAAAAATATCATTCATGGGATGAGAGCAGGTCACGTTACACAAACATAATATTTTTACACCTATTTTATACTAGTGGCCCACCCTCGCTTCGCTTTGGGGTAGAGCTGAAGTGTAGACTACAGTTTTTGTTCTCAAGCTTGTATTATACACAATGACATTCATCTATGATTCTTCTTATGCTTGCAAAGTCTCAGCCCGATCGGTTTAAAATTGACAAAGTTTCATACAAACTTTCATTCCCTATTTTATCCCCTTGGGGGTAGAATTAATCAAAATCCTTTCTTAGCGGATGCCTACGTCATAACATCTACCTGCATGCCAAATTTCAGCCCGATCCGTCCAGTGGTTTGGGCTGTGCGTTGATAGATCACTATGTCAGTCAGTCACCTTTGAGTTTTATATATATAGATAGATGGAGAAGCTGCCGAAACATCAAAAGCGTCATAACACGAGACTGTAGCATTTAATTCAAGTTTAGTCAAACCAAAGCTATTAAAAATAGATAATATCGAAGCCTCGTTCCAACTTTATCAACAGTAGATGAACATGAAGTGAACTTATAAAACTGGGCTGAGCTTAAACTTTATTCAACAATTTAGGTATTTGTTGGTTGGTATTATATTTTATTAAATAAGCTCGCTTTGATGGTTTTCCGACTGAGCTATCTATTCACTTACTATTGGAATAGTTTGTAACTATCAGGGGATCCGGTAGATTCACACAGATCTGTTCGCAACAAAAAGGTAGTAACGGAGCGGTTTGCGTGGGCCTCCAATATCGACCATGCCAACGGGACTCCACAGAGTAAATTGTAATGGAGGCTCTATACCGTGACTCTGCTAGTCTTGTGGTGGAGTACATATTAAACCCTAACTCTGTACCAAATTTCAGCTCTCTGAGTGTATGTTCAGTACTAGTTCTATTCTGATGATCATGAGTAAGTGAGTGTCATAAATGCGAGACTTAGCTTTCGCTTAACTTCGGAACTTAATGACCTACAGACTTGAAATTTTGGATTTTAAGTATGTTATTATAGCTTACTAGGTGACGAAAATTTCAGCGCTCTGGTCTTATCCAGAGGTCAAATAGGGGCCTGAAAATGCAGCGAAATGGTTCCAGTAAAGGATGGTACGGCAGTGTTAGCTTCGCGCTCGACTTGGCGAGAGCACTGCCGTGCCCCCAGATGGAGGCTCTACACCGTGACTCTACTAGTCTGATGGTGGAGTACATATTATTATTATTATAAATGCGATAGTATGTCTGTTATTAACCTCTTCACGCTTAAACCGGTGAATCTATTTAGATGAAATTTGGAATAGCTATACTTTGAGCCAAGGGAAGGCCTCCAATACATATGATAGTGTTTATCCTAAAAATTAATCGCCCTTAAAGGTGGGCTAGTGACGCCGCGACAGAACAATTTCTATGCAAATGACTTTATCAGTGCCGCTTTGACCGAAGATGACATTGACATTTCCATAGAAGTTCTATCTGACGCTCTGTCGCGCCGTGGCTGACGCTCGCTATGAAATCCCACGTTTAAGGGACAGAAAAGGTCAAAATTTAGGAGCTCAATGGCGCAAGTGGTTAGCGCGTTCGGCTGCGATCGTTGAACTTAAACAACTTTCGCAGTGGTCGGTCATTGGATGGGTGACCAAAAATTACTATCTCGAGCTCCTCCTTGCTTCGGAAGGCACGTTAAGCCGTTGGTCCCGGCTGCATCTGCAGTCGTTAGCACCCACCAATCCGCACTGGGCCTGCGGAGTGGTCATGGCCCAATCTCCCTATTCCATCCATAGCCTGGGAAGGCCTGTGCCCCAGCAGTGGGGATATTAATAGGCTGATGATGATAATGATGATGAAGGGGGTCAATAGTTTGTATGAAAAAAACATTTTAAACACAGGCTAAATCGCGGGCTGATTTCGGAAACAATAACGCAGGTTTCCGTTACCTGTACTGAATTTCGAATATGCACGGTTCATTGAAAAATCTCAGTTTAAAGATTTTACATCGTTAAAATAATTTTCTGTGTGGATTTCTATCAGTACAAAACTTATACGTAACAAATGTATAAAAAGCGGCGCGTGTCCTAAATATCGTGAGATCGTTGCAAGATCATCGTAAACTACTTTTATGGACTTCCGAAGTAGGCCCAACAGAAGTTCGCTACAAAAGTTCCGGATGATTTAGAAATGTTGTTACAACTTTTCTTACATGTCGAGAGATTGATTTTATGAGAGACAAGGGACAGATGATTTTCGGCTCCTTACAAAAATGGTACTGACAAATTTATGTTGATATAAGTGAACATCGTTCCTCTAGTCACACCTTCGCTCGAGATATGAAGTAACACAGAAACTTTAGCCAAAAGGAAAATTCATTGTTATTTCTTCTTTTGAATATTTGATATTTCTATAAGGTCATATTTTATTTATTAAAACACTAGCGGCCCGCCCTCGCTTCGCTTCGGTGTAGAGCTGAAGTGTAGACTACAGTTTTTGTTCTCAAGCTTGTATTATACACAATGACATTCATCTATGATTCTTCTTATGCTTGCAAAGTCTCAGCCCGATCGGTTTAAAATTGACAAAGTTTCATACAAACTTTCATTCCCTATTTTATCCCCTTGGGGGTAGAATTGATCAAAATCATTTCTTAGCGGATACCTAGGTCATAACATCTACCTGCATGCCAAATTTTAGCCCGATCAGTCCAGTGGTTTGGGCTGTGCGTTGATAGATCACTATGTCAGTCAGTCACCTTTGAGTTTTATATATATATATAGATTAGATACCTACATTTTAATAACGAAAACTTAAAAACTACTTAATGACTAAAATTTACTTTCCAAATTACCTTTGCCTCCTTAACTATTTAAATAATATATAAATTACAAAATAAAAGCTATGTTACTCCCAGCGCCGCCGTCAGGAATGGTGCCCAATAGGCTGACAGCATTGCCACTTTGGATAGCAAGGCTGATCCGTTGACCAAGATAGCTGCCAGCCTTTTGATCACAGGTCGCCTCAGTGAGCCTCTTTGACAGTTCTCTAAAAAGGGAACAAGCCCATAGGGTATGGGCCTATAGTTTGTATATAAGTTTTAACTAAATTTGAAATTTTAGTTGCCTAAAACTAAATAAATATTTCCAACACTCACACCAATTAGCCTAGCCCCAAAATAAGCACTGTAAGGCTTGTGTTATGGGATGCTACGGTAACTGATAGAATGCATATACTGTACATATATAACTATATTTATATAGAAATACATATTAAACATCCATGACTGGAATACAAATGCTCGTATTCATCACACAAACATCTGCCCCCACCGGGATTCGAACCCGGGACCTCTCGAGTCGGGGACACCATGAAAGCCGGTGTACAAGCCATTTTAATTATTGCGAGTCGATGCACTCTAAACTGCTGACACAGTTGACCCACTAATTGGTTTAAGAACAATATTTTACATTATATGACAGTGCAATAAAGGCATTCACATCATATTGACGTATTTTAATAATTATCTCCTGACAAATGGTCCCGTGACTAATTGACATATTGACAGTTGTTAGGGTCCTATTAATGGCCCCTACACCCGGCGTACAAACCACTCGGCCACGGAGGTCGTCAAATATAAAGCGAAAAGGTGACACTGTCTTACAAACAAACATGAACTGAGAGAAATCATCATCATTATTAAGGTCTCCGTAACATAGAGGTCAGTGCATTAGCCCGGATATCGCTAGTACGATTAAAGTATGTTACTTCCTACGACAAATAAAAGTTTTGCCCGCACCCTTACCAGATTAAATAGGGACAAACTTCGCAGGATTATAGGATCCCTGACTGGTCATTGTCCCCTAAACAAACACCTATATACAATAGGAGCCACAGATAGCCCCATATGCAAAGGATGCATGGAGGCAGAAGAAACGCCACAGCATGTCATCATGGAATGCAGGAGTGTGGCCGACCAACGGGCACGACTTCTCCAGTCACCAGAATCGTTTCCGGAAGCTTGCAGCAGTCTACCAAGGTTGCTTTCCTTCTGGACCGATATAGGCTGGCTGGAGTTAACGGGAATGTTTTTGAGACACGCACAATGGTCCAATAATTAGGACTAAGTGCGGAAACCGCCCTGAACAACTAACTAACTAAGGCTGTTACTTTTACAGAGTTTAATTTTCACATATAAACAATTGACAATTTAGTGCGTGAATCCTACAAATATTATAAATGTGAAAGTTTGTATGTTTGTACTCGTATGCTTGTTACTCAATGAGGCAAAATCGATTGAACGGATATAGATGATACCTGTCACATATTATTGCCTGTATTAAGACATAGGTTACTATTTAAAGTGTTAGGTTCCTATGGGATTGTAAAAAGACTAACTATATAACGCGGATGAAATTGCGGACGAAAGCTAGTTGAAAACATTAGAATATTAAAGACATAATTTAAATCAATTCATTTAAGAGTATAAATCGGGGAACATAGATTCATCTGCAAGTATACAAAAAGTTAAGTCTATCTTATTTAATTACATTAAAAACATATATAAGCCTATCTACTAATTTTCCAATCAGTGAACAGTCCCATGATATACTTGTTTCCTGATTCATCATCACCATCAGCCTATTAATGTCCCCACTGCTGGGGCACAGGCCTTCCCTAGATTTGGCCATGACCCACCACGCGGGCCCAATGCGGGTTGGTGGGTGCTAACGACTGCAGATGCAGCCAGGACCAACGGCTTAACGTGCCTTCCGAAGCACGGAGGAGCTCAAGATAGTAAAGGACATTGTTCAGCGTCCATACATAGTTAGCCTAAGAACCAACAATCATGAAATATTACTTTCTAGGTTCAAAATCGTAAGTAAATGACTGTAAAAACAAAGATTATTGACGGACACTTCTGAGAACTTAAATTATTAGGAAAACTAAAATTTTTTGAGGTTATGTTTAATATTCAATGAAACATAGGTTAACCTATGAATTTAGTATAAACTCAGTATGAAGTGAATTAATATTACAACTAATTCATTTTATTAGGTGCGATTTTAAAGAATAACTATTAGGAAAAACTTGCTTAGGTGGGAATCATGAATAAAATAAAAACTGTAGTTTTGCTTCTTATTTATTGACTATTTTTCACATATTGTATCATTTTGTTTGTTGTACATATTTGTATATCACATGTAGGTATATTGTGTAAATATACAACGTGAATGTGTATCACTTATTCTTGAATAATTTGGCAGTATGATCCTCTCAGGATGTTGTGGCACAGGTTCACTAGCACTTAAGGTAGGTAATAAGGGCTCTGCTCTTTGGTAACATCGATGGCATATTATATAGCCGAAATAGTTAAATTAAAGGAAAAACAATCGCAAATAAACACACACAACAGGTAGGTAATCCGAAACGAGAATGCACTTTCCGGTTTATTATACTACTCTTTGGAATGCACGAATGCCACAGATTACTACGAATGCAAACTGCATGCACCACAACCACAGAGTAACGAGTTTTATGCCGGCCCTTCACTTGACAACAGTTTGTCCTTGTCATGCTTAATAAGGAATGAAAAGGACAGCCTGATGTCATGTTTTAAAATAGCAAATACGAATAGCCAAGTGAAGTACCAGCAATAGGAAGAAAGAGTGTTTTGTTGGCAGCGCTGCCATAGATTATACACATAAAATGGTATTTATTGTCTGAGATTATTTTTTAACTTTTTAATTTAGCTTACGTAACTGGAAGTGTCCGTCACAATCTAAATACTGATAATTATCGCAAAAAATATACTAAGAATTATCATAAATGCCAAATTGGTGTTGGTTCTTAGGCCAATTTTAACATTGTCCTTTTTGGTCACCCATCCAATGACCGACCACTGCGAAAGTTGCTCAACTTCAACGACCGCAGCCGAACGTGCTTACCGCGCTAACCACCCTCCATCGAGCTCCTCAACTCTGCTATAATAAAAGGTTGTAATAGCTTTAGCGTAAACACAGTCCGTATAGTTGATCTGTTGTCCTGTAACCGCGGCGAAGTCTGCGCGTACTTCGCCCATTGTCTTCCAAATTCAGTCCACGAGTAGAATTATTCATGGCTCCTGCTCCACCGCGCGCCAGCTCATTTGACAGTCGGCTCTTCCGACAAACTTTTGATTGTTCAGTTAAACAGGATATAAATATTACATGACTAATAACTTTGGATGTCGCTGCCAATTCTCGGGCTAGAGATCGTTTCTCAAAATGATTACCGATAAATTATCATCCCAAAAGTTATTTAGCAATTCTAAAGGAAAACCATTTTATCCTCGATGGCTTTTGCAACTCAATCGAACAACAAACTATGAAAACATCATCATAATCATCATCCTATTAATGTCACCACTGCTGGGGCAAAGGCCTTCATTATGGATGTAATAGAGAAATTGGGCCATGACCCACCACGCGGGCCCAGTGCGGATTGGTGGGTGCTGACGACTGCAGATGCAGCCGGGACCAACGGCTTAACGTGCCTTCCGAAGCACGGAGGAGCTCGAGATAACAAATTTTTAGTCACCCATCCAATGACCGACCACTGCGTAAGTTGCTTAACTTCAACGATCGCAGCCGAATGCGCTAATCACTTGCGCCATCGAGCTCCTATGAAAACGGCAGCTTCATATTTTTCTACTGGGTTATTCAAGTCCAGTCTCTCAAATAAGTTTTAAGTTTCATCATAACTCTAATTCCCAATTGTTCTATCTAAAAAGTTCACCTGGGTAGACTAAAGGCACTTATTCTGAACCTTGGTTCACCCGGGTAGACTAAGGCTGCGTTTCCACCAGAGATATGCGATGGAAATGTGTCGTGCGAGGATGTCTAGCTGTGCTGTGAAAATGTGTGGGGATTTCTACCAAAGCTGTGCGATGAAAATGTGCCTACGAGGATGTGTAGCGGAGCTGTGAAAATGCGCATTAATGTGTGGTACAGTATGCGCAAACCTCGCAACACAACCTTCTGAACACACATCCCTCGTTCACATCCTTCGCACACATCCCTCGCTTGTTTTGTATGCGCAAAAATCTAGCTCCGCTGAGCCGTTTCCACCAGAGCTGTGCTGGCCGAGGCGAGGTAAATGAAGCGATTCTATTGGTTCTTTACAAACGCATCCCTCGCTATGCATCCTCGCATAACTCTGGTGGGAACGCAGCCTAAGGGGCTTGTTGAAGGTAACTTTTTTTTAATGTCACATCTGAATAGTTAGCTGCAATCAAAACATTTACAAGGCTTAGATAATAATCAATTCCTATTATCCGATATTTTATTTAAAACTTTCATGGTCACTAACATGTTATTTACGGGATTGTTACCATGTATCTTGTAACTCAATTAAGTCCGTGATCATGGCGCTTGCAACAGCGCTGAAAGATCGCAAACTCACTGAAAACAAGGTAAATAACTTAAATTACTTTAATATCCGACTTTAGGCCCAAGTGGCAAGAATTTCTAGAAAAAAATCGTAATAGCCTCGAGGTTTGCCTATACACCGACTGGCCTAGTTGGTGCCTTTGTTGTCTCTGGTTACTAGAACATGCTTCAGTACACACAATTACACAAATCGCCTATAATGTTGTCTTATGTTTATTTATGACTAGCGACCGCCTGCGACTTTGTTCGCGTTAACTAGTTTTCTGAGAAACCCACGGGAACCTCACATTTTACCTTAAGAACTTAAATGTTTAATGCAAAATGTTACTTAAGTTTTTTTTTTTTTAACAGTTGAAGTCGGCATATTTTTATTAAACAAATAACTATAATTACTTCACAACAATATCAATAACAACAATAATATCAATATAATAACACAGAACCAGAGTTATCGACATAGCCCACCGGATTAGCAAGTTGAAGTGGCAGTGGGGTGGCCATATTTGCCGAAGAACCGATAACCGTTGGGGTAGACGAGTTCTGGAGTGGAAACCGCGTCTAGGCAAACGTAATGTAGAACGTCCTCAGGCACGATGGAGTGACGATTTGCGCAAGGTGGCTGGCAGGAGCTGGATGCGAGTAGCCCAAGATCGATCTGAGTGGCGTGCATTTGGAGAGGCCTATGTCCAGCAGTGGACTATGATAGGCTGTTGATGATGATGATGAATATCAAACTAAAAACTTATTGAAGTTATACTTCTTTAGGCGAGTTATGAAAAAATGATGAGATTGAAATTTTAAGATGCGCGCGCATCACTGTAACACAAAAATTAACAGCATGAAGTTGGTTGGCTTTAGCGACCAACTTCATGCTGTTACTTTTGTGTTTACCGCACATTAAGAAAATCTACCAACAAAATAGAAATAGAATCTCTATTTAGTGGGTGCTAACGACTGCATTGTGAAGGCCTATCAAAAGTATATATTAATCTGGAACAACGGAACCAAAGCGCGATTCAGGAGACTACAGCGCCATCTCTTGACCATTGGTGTAGTAGAACCAAAAACCACATCTTTATTTTTTGTAATAAAGTAACAGTTATAGGTATTCATATTTATAATATCAAAAGTTTTATTAATCTGGAACAACGGAACCAAATCGCGATTCAGGAGACTACAGCGCCATCTCTTGACCATTGGTGTAGTAGAACCAAAAACCACATCTTTATTTTTTGTAATAAAGTAACAGTTATAGGTATTCATATTTATAATATTTATCCACATGTTTCTAGTTTGTATATTCGGAATACGTGTTTGAGTTTCATACAAGTGCAAATCAGAATTATGTTCTAATAAATTATATTCAGTAGCGATTTTAATTAAATATTTTGATTATTTATTTATTTTTTCAAATTAAAACTGAACTTTATTGACTGTGTCCTTTTCCAGACTTTTTATTAATTTATTGTAATTAATTATTTGCATGCAACTAAAAACTAATTTTAAACGATGCCAAAGAAGGATAACTTCTCACGCGCCTACATAAGTACACGCACCCATTTTTCATTAAAAATTAACCCTAAAATATTAATATACATATTCACAAGAGGAATATGTCATCCAAAATTCCAATTTGGGGCATAATGGGGCAATTTGGGGCAATCCCAGAACACTGGGAGCAATACCTCGCTGAATGGCTAAACTGATTCTCTGCGCGAAATAGCTGCCAGCCCTCTGATCACCCGAAGAGAGAATCAGTCGATTCGACATATCCTTCATAAACCGCTTCATGTCGGCCGACCACGACCCTAACATCTCGAAAGCTAACGCCGCAAACTCATAATCTTCAGTTATAGAAGACGACGACGCTTGAGAAACTGAGCATGGTCGGCTGCGGTCCTTACTTTAGTACAAGTTTCATGTATATAAGAAGGAGCCAGCGTGTCAACGCAAGTTACGTCCCACACCAGAGTGCGGCCCAGTCTCCACGGCACAAGCGTAGCATATTCAGGTCTCCTGCCATCATCTCTATATAGACTTGCCGATCGATAGTCGACTATCGATGATTAATCGATAGTCTATCGATAGCCAACCAATCGTATGACAATCGATCGGCTTATCTATTGATAGTATCGATACTATCGATAGCACAGAAAAATCCAATACTATCGGATGAGTTAAATACTATCGATACTATCGATAGTATTGTAGTTCGTTAATAACAAACTATCGATAGTATCGATACTGTCGATTTTATTTGCAACCATACTATCGATAGTTTAACAATTTGCAATAGTATTGTTTACAATTTTCAGGTATTATAGTCAATCACAAACTTTAGTCTAAAACAATCGATAGTATCGATACTATCGATAGTATTGTTGCAGATAAAATCAACACTATCGATAGTATCGATACTATCAATAGTTTGTTATTAACGAACTACAATAGTATCGATAGTATCTATAGTATTGCACTCATTCGATAGTATTGCCTTGTTCTGAGCTATCGATAGTATCGATTCTATCGATAGGCCTATCGATAGGGTACATGATTTTCGATGTAAACTGTCGATAGTTTTAATATCGATAGTGCGGCAACACAAATAGACCATATGGTTCTAATGTAGCCGGTATAGAAACCGTGGCAAGAGCTCTACGCAAGTTAGGTAAGTACTTAAGTACTTTACCGGGACGAAAAATATTTTGTGTCTCAATCTATAGACATACTCAGTAGTTTTTGCGTGTAACTAGCGGCCGCCGGTGGCATTGGTGTCGATTCTGGCAGGATTCTCTAAACTTAAAACTAAATTTAACATCAGTCTGTCCTTTTCATTCTTTCAAGAGAATGACAAGGATACACTCGTTGTCAAATTTAAGTTTAGCTTTAGAGAATCATGCCAGAATCGACACCATTGTCCGCATAAACTTTAGTTTTTTTTAAATCCCTCCGTAAACTGTCAGAATATCAACGCCGTAGCGGCCTTGGTGTCGTTGTGGCATTGTGCTGAGGCAGGGACCTAGTTGACCTTGTTTGTTTAATTAACGATTTATGAGTGTACAAAATGTCAATAAATAACAAGTACATATCTTTAAGATTAAAAATTTAAACAAATTTTATTTAAGCTTTAAAGATTATTGCATCAAAATAATCTCGAGAAATATGTCTTTGAAGACACCGAGCGTATTCATGCTGCGTCTTACGAAAGGGGCTATGACACGTAATGTCTCTGCGTTTTCGGGGCGGCCGACACCTGAAGAACTGGTTTTATTTCTATTGTTCAATGTTATTGCTCAATAAATTATTTCTTTCTTTCCTCTAACCTAGCTTTTCTCCGGGACAAAATATCCTTTGTCTCTTCGCAGGTTACAAGCTGTGAGTGTGTAAAATTTCGTCTAAATCCGGTTAAGTCGTTTTTGCGTGATTGAGTAACAAACAAACAAACAAAGAGGAACTCGATGGCGCAAGTGGTTAGCGCGTTCGGCTGCGATCGTTGAACTTAAGCAACTTTCGCAGTGGTCGGTCATTGGATGGGTGACCAAAAATTACTATCTCGAGCACCTCCGTGCTTCGGGAGGCACGTTAAGCCGTTGGTCCCGGCTGCATCTGCACTCGTTAGCACCCACCAATCGTGGTGTGTGGTGCGTGGTGGGTCATGGCCCAATCTCTCTATTCCATCCATAGGGAAGGCCTGTGCCCCTGCAGTGGGGACATTAATAGGATGATGATGATGAGTAACAAACATAAAAAAATTCACATTCATAAAATTACTAGGATTAGTATTGTCACAAACGCTCTCGAAACGGAACCGCGAAAGTGCCAGAGATCGAATTTGCCAGATCACCGCGGGTCGCGATAGAGGTCGAGTAATGCGGCTCATTCTAAAATGAGCCTTACACAGTGCGGCGTAAGGGAGAAAAAGCAACGACATCTGCACTTGTTTACAAGTTATGCGCGTTACCTGCGTAGGTATAAGTAGGTACTTTGTACTTGCGGGTGCTAGGTAATTCTCAATTTAACAGGTACTTTCTAGAATGCGTCGATCGGCGTATATAAGCGTGATTGGCACCGCGCAGAGACAGTTGAGTTTCAACAGCGATTTCGGAGCGAATCCAAAGGCGATCAAAGTGCAACAAAAGTGTTCAAGTGCGATTGTTTAGAGACTTGTATAGTGAAATACAGTGTTTAGTGAGTGTTTTGTAATTAACATTGTGTGTTAATTGTGTGAACTGTGTGGTAAATAAAGAACTGTGAAGCGTGAACTGGCATATAATTTCGAACCCCATCCCGACACGTAACAGTATCTCGTTAGTAGAAATCGATTCTAATCTACATGATACAGCGTTACGGTATCTAAGCATGGGCATTGAGTTGTCACACAGACGTGATAAGCCCGCGCGCTACAAGCAGCGTGCTCGCCAGTTTGCAGACATCAACCAAAAGCGCCTTTGGGACTACGCTCAACTGGATTAACAATATATCAATGGCATATCCTGAGCAGAGGACCACTAGCGATATTGCCTGATCTATTCGTATTATTGGTTGTGTATTAACGATAAATTACACGTCAATAATAAACAGAACAGAAAATACATAAAGTACTAAGTAATCATTCAATTAATTCAATATTTCAAATTATATAAAAGTACATTACGGAGTTTTAATATAACTAGCAAACCAGTGAACCAAATGTTCACCAAAACCTGATTTAAAAAAAAATGTATTTAATTAATTGAGAACTTCGGAGATTTTGTGTGGTTTCGTTTGAAATTCGTGATTTCTCGAAAACCGGAAGTGCTACGTTACTCAAATCCGGTTTGTAGTCTTATCAGACTATTCTTAACTTATAACTTAAATATTCTCTTTATCTATCTCTTACGGTTTGGCCGCTGAAACAGCACCACAGACAGACGGACGGACGGACGGACTTGTCTAATAGATAAGAGATATTTTTACTTAGAAAAAAATCAACATGTCAAATACAAATATGTCTGTGTGTCTATGTGTTTTAATAAGTTTAAAGTGTGTATAAAAACATGTCTCCCTAAGAAAGGTTACTATGCTGTTAAAGATTTCATAAATGAAAAGTCACCTTGGGCTTAATATAATAGACTAGACATATTAGTCGCGTCGAAATTTTCCTAGCCTTAAGCTGCAAGGCAGCGCCAAGGATGCGGGTTCGAGTCCCGTCCGCTGCCTGGTTTGCGTGAATTTTTTTCTAGTATACTTTTCTTTAGATTTAAACATCTAGCAGTTAAATGCTTAAAAAATAAATAAAATCATAAGCTGATGTTATGCTTCAATATTTGATATACTTTCCCTCCGTGTGAGGTGGCCGTGGGACGCCCTGTATATATATGTCTTATATGCACAAACACACACACATAAACGCACGCACACACACACACACACACACACACACACACACACACACACACACACTCACACAAACACTCCGCTTAATTAGTTTAAATTGTATTTTCATGTAATTAAGATGTGCTTGAGGAGCTCGATGGCGCATGTGGCTAGCGCGTTCGGCTGCGATCGTTGAAGTTAAGCAACTTGGTCGGTCATTGGATGGGTGACCAAAAATTTACTATCTCGAGCTCCTCCGTGCTTCGGAAGGCACGTTAAGCCGTTGGTCCCGGCTGCATTTTCAGTCGTTAGCACCCACCAATCCGCACTGGGCCCGCGTGGTGGGTCATGGCCCAATCTCCCTATTCCATCCATATTTCCAGGTGTCTTTGCACTTAAAAAAGAGCCTACCTTTATTTATGTAACTAAATGTATGGTAAAGTAATAAATCATTTTTATTGAAGTTATACTTCTTTAGGCGCGTTATGAAAAAATGATGAGAGTGAAATTTTAAGATGCGCGCGCATCACTGCAGCACAAAAAATTAAACAAAAACAAAAGTACTTTTGTGTTTACCGCACATTAAGAAAATCTACCAACAAAATAGAAATAGAATCTCTATTTTGTGGGTGCTAACGACTGCATTGTGAAGGCCTATCAAAAGTATTTATTAATCTGGAACAACGGAACCAAAGCGCGATTCAGGAGACTACAGCGCCATCTCTTGACCATTGGTGTAGTAGAACCAAAAACCACATCTTTATTTTTTGTAATAAAGTAACAAAAAGTAATTATTAATCTGGAACAACGGAACCAAAGCGCGATTCAGGAGACTACAGCGCCATCTCTTGACCATTGGTGTAGTAGAACCAAAAACCACATCTTTATTTTTTGTAATAAAGTAACAAAAAGTATTTATTAATCTGGAACAACGGAACCAAAGCGCGATTCAGGAGAGTACAGCGCCATCTCTTGACCATTGGTGTAGTAGAACCAAAAACCACATCTTTATTTTTTGTAATAAAGTAACAGTTATAGGTATTCATATTTATAATATTTATCCACATGTTTCCAGTTTGTATATTCGGAATACGTGTTTGAGTTTTATACAAGTGCAAATCACATATGTTCTAATAAATTATATTCAGTAGCGATTTTAATTGAATATTTTGATTATTTATTTATTTTTTCAAATTAAAACTGAACTTTATTGACTGTGTCCTTTTCCAGACTTTTTATTAATTTATTGTAATTAATTATTTGCATGCAATTAAAAACTAATTTTAAACGATGCCACCCATTTTTTATTTATTTATGGCCCGTCTGGTGATAAGCGGCCACCATATCCTATAGACCCTTGCGATACCAAAAAATATTACTCGCACCGTTGCCTCATTTGTTTCCCGTAGTCCAACTCGTAGTGGACCACGGGAATTATTTTTTGCCCGCGGTCTACCCGCATAGCCATATTTTTCTAACAGAAAATTATGGATGTTCTTATAAACAAAAAAAAAATTACAATATTTAAAAATCGCGTATATTTTAAAATCATTTATATTAGCGTAGTTTTTCTTAAGCGATGCCTATAGAAATATTGTTGTAAAAGATTTGAAGATGTAAAAGTTTAATTAACTGCATCTGAATATCTTTTATATAATCATTGTTTTCAATTAATTTGCGCCTTTTTGATTTTGCAATTCTTTTTTTTTTTTTTAATGTTTAGGGACTTTTGGACCTAAATGTCCATACCAGCCCCATCGTAACCTGACCACACAATTTTCTTAAAATTATCTTTTTTTTTTTTGCAATTCTTATTGTTCTCAAGATACTCAAGAGCCTTAATAAATTGAGGAAGAGTCAGGTGGATCAGGAGAACTACGGGGGGAAAAAATACCCGTGGTCCACCTGGTGAACCACGGGAAATAAATAATCCCCATGCTCCACCTGGGTGGACTACGAGGTGGACCACGGGAAACAAAAGCGTTGCCTACCTTTAACTTATCATTTAGCTTTTGCATTTAATTGAAATTGAACATACCGATAGTGCATTAAATGGACTGAATCAAATTATACTTTTTGAAGACGGGATTCGAAATGGCGCCCTACGCAATCCGGGTGGTCAGTGCATTCGCCCGGATTGCGAAGGGTGCGGGTTCGAGTCCCGTTTGCTGCCTGGTCCGCGTGGAATTTTTTCTAGTTATATTTTCTTTAGATTTAAACATCAAGCAGTTACATGCTTTAAAATTATAGAAATTATAATTATACTTTTTGTCTGTAAAATTTAGTAGGTTTCTGTAGGCATATAATCAACTAACGTACTGCTCAAAAAGAGTTCAAAATTTACACTACATGCAGACGAATACAAGGGCATTATTTTTATAGACATATATCAAATACGATTGTAGTCTCATCGCTTGTTGTTAAAAATTAACCAGCTCTAAGGCAATCGGCAATCTAAGGTAATTTGATCCCCCCTTCCCCTTTCCACCACCGGACGACCAGGCGCGGCGAGGGCTTCCACCCTTATGTTGTCGAAGTTCCTCCCATTCGCACGAAGCGATTTGCTGCGACCTTCATTATGCGAACGGCTAGGGAGTGGAACTCCTTGTCGAGGTCTGTTTTACCGGACCAATATAATCTGGACATCTTCAAGGCTAGAGTGAACAGGCATCTTCTAGGCAGGCGTGTACCATCCTGGACCTCATCATCGCTTTTCATCAGGTGAGATTGTGGTCAAACGCATTGCCTATTTTGCTTAAAAAAAATCGGCAATGCGAAGATAATTCTATATCTAAAACCATATAATTATAATAATAAATTTATTTATTTGCCCCAACATTTTTACATAGTTTAAACTTAAAAATTGTTTTCTTAATGCTTAATAGAAGCGACAATACTATTTAAAGAGAAAAACACAATAAAATAGCACTTACAATACACTAGTACCTAAACTAGACTGAGCCTGTAAAATAGGTACTAGATCCTTCCTTTTTCACTAAATTAATATTGAAAAGATTTCATCTCTAATATTTTTAAGTTTGTGCTTGTGGATTCTGCAAAAAAATCTGGTGACAATTTGATTAAATTGAAACTATACTAAAGAAGAATATAAAGTATAATTTATCTAACTATATGGAATAAATGTTCATCTTCATCATAATATGATAGTGATTTCAGCCAATCTGTAATTATGATTTTGCATTTATAGTAATTTAATGAGTAAATATTGACAATTTTATTTATCTTGATAAATAAGAAAGGTCCGAGAAAACATTGGAATTTATAGACAAACTTGGTTCTAAAAACACTTTCTAGGCAGACTTTGTACTTTCTACGCGTGGCCGCTATATGTGGTGCGTATACGAGGTTTTTGTGTTGTGCAAGGATGGAATAAAGCACAAATTGCTAACACGATGATTAATTTGTGCACTCAGACATGACTTAGACGTATTAATGTCTACTGACATTAGAAGTAGTACTAGGTTTACAGGGTTCCAGCAGGCGGATGAAGTTAGCTACCTTAGTTCTTAGCTAAACTGCACAAATACCCAGTGATTAGCTAGGCTTTCCTTAACAAAAAGATATCTCAATTAATAAGCGTAATTAAGTAGATGTTCCTTTAAACTCGTCTCAAAACTATGAGATGAAATTTTGTAATTGTCACGAAAATTTTAAACTAACAAAAATCTTGCTCACAATAATAATAATATGTTAGCTATGTTAAGTGAAATGTTAATTTTCCAGACCAAAATTTCATATTCAAAATATGTGAGTAATTCCAAGAAAAGTTCTCGTGTAAATGAGTGTCGGTAATGTACTCCGAGCTCGGCGGCACCTTTTATCAAATCAACTCTTGAGTGAGGTCGTCTCCACAGCTCCCTGACTCAGAATAGTTTTAATTACGAAGTTTCAATCACATGAATGTCTCATTATTTGAATCTTCCATCTGGAGAAACAAATTGTTTGTGAACAACATTCGTCCAATAATGAAATAACTTTGATTTCGTTACCTAAATAGATAAAATAAAATATCTGTGAACTTGTATTTTGGACAGTTTTTTTAGTTATATTACTGTAGCTGTACTGAAGATTTCATTGGCGATAGCTGAATCCCGTCAACACATAAACAGAAAAGCTATCAAATAAAACATTATACTACTTCAAACTAAATATAAAAAATCTGAAAATCCAAAAAAAAACCCGTCGGAATCCGGGCGAGTGCACTGACCAATTATGCTACCACGGCCCTTATTACCGCGTCGCAATTTTCCTAGCCTTAAGCTGCAAGGCAGCGCCATCTCTTCGCATTGTAGGTAACCCACAATGTCAAATGAATACTTTTTCAAGTATTAAACATTTGAAAGAAGAAATAGCAATCATAGTTTGTTTTTATTTATTTTTTAAGCATTTAACTGCTAGATGTTTAAATCTAAAGAAAAGTTTTACTAGGATTTTTTTCTAGTTTCTAGTTTCTAAATAAAACAATCTGAAATTCGCTTCAATATAGTACAATGCAACAATGTTGCGATCAGCAGTTAATATGCCACGTTCTGTACAACTCCAATATATCGCTACGAGTTTCGCTACGACCGACGCTCTCGCTACGTTGCTACGAGCCGTAGCATGGCGCTACGGTTTCTCGAACTTCTCAATTGGGTGTTTAAGTTTTGATGCATTTTGCTACAATAATACAAAACAGTCTTCGCATTTCCTAGGAATCGAAGTTTTGCAATATATTCTCAATTAATAGCCTTTTATATTGTTAGATTTTTTGTAACGATTATTTCATGCCTTATTAAAGTTTGATAGGCGTGATAGTAGCGTATTTTTAGATTTCACATCAAATATGTAAGTAATTTTGTTTTAATTAGTTTTCATATAATTCCTGTTATAGGAACTAGCGCGCTGTGTGCTTTTATAAAAAGTATAATTTTAGCAAGCGGCAAGTCTACAGAAGATGAAATATGAAAATATTTCTAACAGATTTTATTACTTGTTCAAAATGCTACAGCAGCAAATAGAATATTTTTTAAATTCTGAAACATGAATACAATACGAGGTATTTTCTAATTAATTTGCGATATAACGATGGAGACATGCAGTTGTATCGAGCACATACCGAGAGCTTCATTATCGGGCCAATAACACAAGCCGTATTACGTATAATAGAACAAAGGCCGGGCGTGCATCAACAAAGCACAAAACATATTGGTACAGAAGTCAAGTCAACATACAATGTACGCTTGAGCAACGCACACGTAGACACCGCTCACGGACAGGATATCTCGGTGTAGGAAGGCCAAAGGGGACCACGCAATGTGGCGTTCTATGGGGGAGGCCTATGTCCAGCAGTGGACGGAGAAAGGCTGATGGATGGATGGTTGTTTTAAGTCAACATTAAACGGTTAATTGTCGTTTTTTGTATGTAATAAAACAATAACGTGAAGGGAAGTATGTATATATGATTGAATTCTGTGCCTATCTGTTTTGTGTCTGAAGCTTCCCGCTGGCCCCCTACCTCCACGCTCTGCCACCCCCCGCCCGCGCTCTTAGATCCGGGAGCACCGTCGGATGCTGCTAAGTGCAATTATATGCGCCAATACTAAGAATATTAACGATTGTTGTTACTTCTATATTCAGATTTTTATTTAAGATGGAAAACTGAAAATTGAGTAGCTCGATGGTGCAAGTGGGTAGCGCGTTCGGCTGCGATCGTTGAAGTTAAGCAATTTTCGCAGAGGTCGGTCATTGGATTGGTACCGAAAATCTTCTGTCTCGAGTTCCTCTGTGCTTCGGAAGGCACGTTAAGCCGTCGGTCCCGGTTGCATCTGCAGTCGTTAGCACCCGCTAATCTGCACTGGGCTCGCGTGGTGGGTTACGGCCCAATCTCCCTATTCCATCCATAGGGAATGCTTGTGCCCCAGTGGGGACATTATTGGGCTAATGTTTTTTTTTTCTACGCATATAATCATCTATCTATGAATAAGGTGATATAAAAACTATGCTAGGGGATTAATTAACAATGTAAATAAAGAAAAGTCTACTAGAAAAAAATCCACGCGGACCAGGCAGCGGACGGGATTCGAACCCGCATCCTTCGCTATCCGGGCGAATGCACTGACCATTATGCTACCACGGCCCTATTAGCCGCGTCGAAATTTTTCAATTTTTTTTTTCAAGTTAAATGTTTAATACTTGAAAAAGTATTCATTTGACATTGTGGGTTACCTACAATGCGAAGAGATGGCGCTGCCTTGCAGCTTAAGGCTAAGAAAAATTTCGACGCGGCTATTAGGGCCGTGGTAGCATAATGGTCAGTGCATTCGCCCGGATAGCGAAGGATGCGGGTTCCAGTCCCGTCCGCTGCCTGGTCCGCGTGGATTTTTTTTCTAGTAAACTTTTCTTTAGATTTAAACATCTAGCAGTTAAATGCTTAAAAAAATAAAAAGAATCATAACATATTTTTTGCTCCGAATTGTTAATGAAATTCTTCAATTACAATAACGAACACAACTTTACGGTGAGAGCTTTAAACCTTCCGATGTGCTTCTCATATTTAATCGTTGGCTACAGAAAATACAATCTAAAGTGGATACGCGAATTTCGTTTTCATTCCCAGCGGCACAAAGACGCTTCGTATCGACCACCGTACAGCTTCAGATTGTGCAAAACAAAAACACTTATCCTTGGAAAATTTTTGGTCGACTCTGTCAAAATGATTCGGGTACGACGTGGTGTCGAAAAGATGTTTTTCGTGTTTACTCCACTTAAGAAACGGCGAAAGTATTCTATTAATACTGGCTGTTGCATTATATTGTGAAACTAGCGGCCCGCCCTCGCTTCGCTTCGGTGTAGAGCTGAAGTGTAGACTACAGTTTTTGTTCTCAGGCTTGTATTATACACAATGGCATTCATCTATGATTCTTCTTGTACCTGCATGCAAAGTCTCAGTCCGATCGGTTTAAAATTGACAAAGTTTCATACAAACTTTCATTCCCTATTTTATCCCCTTGGGGGTAGTGTTGATCAAAATCCTTTCTTAGCGGACGCCTACGTCATAACATCTACCTGCATCCCAAATTTCAGCCCGAACCGTCCAGTGGTTTGGGCTGTGCGTTGATAGATCACTGTGTCAGTCAGTCACCTTTGAGTTTTTTATAAATATATAGATGTGTGAATGTTTGTGTATGCCTATAAGTTATATGTTAAGTTTGCATTTATTTTAATTTATTTTCAACTAACTATTTACAAAACTTTTGTCTTGTATTCCGCACAACCTCCCTTATTTATTTTTTCAGCTCATTGGGTTGTCTGGAATAAATCGCTGATTAGCGATAAGACCGCCTTTTGTGCAACTGTAATTGTTTTGCCTTGTTTTATTTGTGTTCTTTATGTTACTGTTGTGCAATAACGTGTTATTATGTTGTCTTATCTTATTTTTTCCAGTAAAACTGGCCTTTTAAGTGGATTAATTCTGCAAACACAGATTCTGATTCTTTGATGCTGTATGTATTGTTATAATATCTTACGCTCATTTTCTTTAATATTGTTGTTAGCAGTACAGAAGAAAAAAAATGTGTGCGTGTACTAGTGTACACACGTAAGAAGTGAAACTTCTTTATGGCCTTATTTTTCAAAAAATGATCTACATGCAACTTTCCAGAAATTGGTTAAATAAAGTTAAATTAGATAAAGTTTAAACAAAAGGATTATATTATCATAGACATGAATACAAATTACTGCCTATGAAACTGTTATGATTACAAGGCTCAGTAATCTAAGGCACATGTTCCACCTCCGACGATGAACGATAAGCGAGTAGAAACTAGAAACGAATTGGCAGTCCTGAGTTAAAATGCACGCGCACGGCTTTTGACAGCCAAGCCAGCTTAACCGAGCGAGTATCGCTGAGCTAGTATCGCTGAGCGAGTATCGCTGAGCGAGAATTGCTGAGCGAGAATCGCTGAGCGAGTATCGCTGAGCGAGTATCGCTATGCGAGTTTGGCTGAGCGAGTCTTATCTTTAATAACTATTGTCACTCAGCTACAAACGAGTAGAGAGAGTTCTCGCCGGCGGCAGTGTGATCATTCAGCTATCAACTATTAATATAAAAAAAGATGGCGCGTAACGGAAAAATGTGACGCGTAACCGAAAAAATGTGACGGTAAATTTTTTTCCAACGCCGATAAATAGTGTCACTTCAAAAAGATAAAAAGAGCGGGCATTTGAAAATCTTCGGCGGTCAGAAATAACAAAATGAAATCGTAAGCAATAGCGATAACCATAGCAATCCTGTTAGCCGATTGGCCTGAAGGTCATAAGAACCCCACGAGATAAAGGAAGTGGACAATAATTCACGTACCAAATTGTTTGTTGTTTTGAAACTATTATGGATGAAGCTTTAGAAAAAATTGTCAACACTGGTAAACGATTAATTGTTTGTGGTGACTTTAATATTAATCTGTTAGAAACCTCTAATTTGAGTATTAAATTAAGAAATCTATTTCAATCATATAATCTTGAAAACTTGTTCATGGAGCCTACTAGAATAACTGCCACTTCGGCCACTTGTATTGACAATATTTATACGGATATAATACCACATTCAAAAGTAATTGTTAATCAACTGGATAGTGATCATTGTGGCCAGATGATTACTTTTCCACATCCAAATAAAAATATCACCAAGAAATATATTACTATTGTGCCAAAATCTGTTAACCGTATAGAGCGTTTTAAAATTCAATTAGATAGGAGTTTGAGTTATTTAAAATATAAAAGTAGTCCAAATGATATGTATAATGATTTTTTTAATAATTTTTGTAAAGAATTTAATGATGTCTTTGTTCCCAAAACCATATGTGTTAGTGATGCAGTAACTTTCAGCGAGTGGGCCACCCCAGGCATACATAAAAGTAGAAGGAAACTTTATGAACTTTACAATGAACGCAGCATTAATACTAGTGAAAGTTTCAAAGAGTACGTACGTAATTATTCAAAGTTATTTAAAAAAGTATGTCGTACAGCAAAATCAAATTATTTAAGTAGTAAGATTAAGAATAGTAATGACAAAATCAAAATGACTTGGAACATTATAAATAATGAAAATGGAAAATCTAAAACTCGAAATACTAGTTTTAATTTAAACATTGAACATAGAAATGTTACATCAGATGTTGAAGTTGCTACAGCATTTGAGAACTTTTTCACTGATATTCCAGTTTCAACTACAAAATCTTTGAACTCGTCCCCCATTGCTGCTGAATCAATATTAAAAGAACACACAAAACAATATACTAGTCAATTTAAATTTAAGTATGTTAACTGTAAAGATGTAATAAAATATTTCAACCAATTAAATAAAAAGAAAACTGCGGATCTGTGGGGTAACTCCGTGGATGTTTCTGGATCAGTAATTGAGACAATAGCTCCTATTTTGGCTAGCATTTTTAATCAATGTGTTGACTGTGGTGTTTTTCCTGATCTAATGAAACTCAGTAAAATAACTCCATTACATAAATCGGGTAGCACATCTGACCCCACAAACTTTAGACCTATATCCGTGTTACCCACCTTTAGTAAGATTTTTGAAAAAATTATGCTAGATCAAATGCAATCATATTTTTAAAGTAATAACATTCTTCATAGTAAACAATTTGGTTTCACAAGGGGTCGCTCAACAACCGATGCCGGTGTTGAGCTTGTACAGCAAATTTTTGATGCCTGGGAGAACTCGCAAGATGCATTAGGTGTATTTTGTGACTTATCAAAGGCTTTTGATTGCGTTTTTCATGAAACATTGATCAGGAAACTTCACCACTATGGATTTAGAGATACCACTCTGGATCTTATTGTATCTTATTTGAGTGATAGGGTTCAGAGGGTTGACATCAATGGAGTAAAATCTCCTGGTTCGTCGGTTAAGATGGGAGTTCCTCAGGGCTCAATCCTTGGTCCTTTCTTATTTTTAATTTATATCAATGACTTGCCCTATTTTGTAAAGGATAACCACGAAATAGTATTGTTTGCGGATGACACTTCACTTTTGTTTAAAATTAAACGTAGGGAGTCACAAATTGATGACGTGAACAGGTCTATTTCGAAGGTAGTCCACTGGTTCAATGTTAATAATTTGATGCTAAATGAAGGGAAAACTAAGTGTTTGAAATTTGTATTACCTAATGTGAAACAGGTAAAAACTAATGTAAATATAAAGGATCGACATATGAGCTCTGTAGATACCACAGTGTTCTTAGGAATCACACTAGATTCTAAGCTGCAGTGGGGCCCACATATTGATGGATTGTCGAAGAGACTTAGTTCTGCAGCATATGCTGTAATGAAAATACGGCAGTTAACGGATATAGAAACTGCCAGATTACTCTACTTTAGTTATTTTCATAGTGTAATGTCTTACGGTATTTTACTGTGGGGAAATGCCGCCGACATTCAAACTATATTTGTGCTGCAGAAGAGGGCTATTCGATCAATTTATAATCTTAAAGTTAAGGATTCATTAAGAGATAAGTTTAAAGAAATAGGTATATTGACAGTTGCATCACAATACATATATGACAACTTAGTATTTGTAAAAAAAATATTAATTTGTTTACTAAAAATAGTGAAATACATACATATAATACTAGAAATAAAAATAACTTAACTTTCCCTGCTACTAGGCTCCACAAAATCAATAATTCGTTTAGAGGTCTTAGTGTTCGCTTTTACAATAAAGTTCCAAGCAATATTCAAGAGTTAAGCATGACTAAATTTAAATCGACCATTAAAAAATCACTAGTTAAGAAAGCATATTATAAAGTGTCTGATTATATTACAGACAAAAATGCTTGGGTATGAACTGTTCCAACCATTCCGACGGGTATTTCTATATGATTTATGGGTTGACAATACTATTTATGTGTTGACAATACTATAATTAAACTGAAAGCTGTATATAAAGTTAATAACTTAAGTAAGATTATCAGACTGTTTAAGAATATTTGATTGACAAAACGGCGTGGTCGTGATTTCTCCTTTGCTTTGTTTTGTAATTGTTTGTTGTGTCTTACAGGTAAATGACCTTTTTAAGTAAATATGTTGTAGTTAGTATGAGTAGTTATGGGTAGTCATGCTCTCATAATAGTCTCTTCGGCGGTGTCGTGTCATATAATCATCTATCTATGAATAAGGTGATATAAAAACTATGCTAGGGGATTAATTAACAATGTAAAAAAAAAACAAAGTTGATTGTGTGTGTGACAACTACAAGAGCAATATTCACAAAAACATATTTTTTATCTAAAGAAAAGTTTACTAGAAAAAAATCCACGCGGACCAGGCAGCGGACGGGACTCGAACCCGCATCCTTCGCTACCCGGGCGAATGCACTGACCATTATGCTACCACGGCCCTATTAGCCGCGTCGAAATTTTCCTAGCCTTAAGCTGCAAGGCTAAATTAGATTTAAACATCTAGCAGTTAAATGCTTAAAAATAAATAAAAACATAACTCTACTTAGGCTGGAAACAAACTAACATCTTTCGCCATTCGAGTCAATGTTGTTGGCCATAATGTAAATGTTTAATACTTGAAAAAGTATTCATTTGACATTGTGGGTTACCTACAATGCAAAGAGATGGCGCTGCCTTGCAGCTTAAGGCTAAGAAAAATTTCGACGCGGCTATTAGGGCCGTGGTAGCATAATGGTCAGTGCATTCGCCCGGATAGCGAAGGATGCGGGTTCCAGTCCCGTCCGCTGCCTGGTCCGCGTGGATTTTTTTTCTAGTAAACTTTTCTTTAGATTTAAACATCTAGCAGTTAAATGCTTAAAAAAATAAAAAGAATCATAACATATTTTTTGCTCCGAATTGTTAATGAAATTCTTCAATTACAATAACGAACACAACTTTACGGTGAGAGCTTTAAACCTTCCGATGTGCTTCTCATATTTAATCGTTGGCTACAGAAAATACAATCTAAAGTGGATACGCGAATTTCGTTTTCATTCCCAGCGGCACAAAGACGCTTCGTATCGACCACCGTACAGCTTCTGATTGTGCAAAACAAAAACACTTATGCTGGGAAAATTTTTGGTCGACTCTGTCAAAATGATTCGGGTACGACGTGGTGTCGAAAAGATGTTTTTCGTGTTTACTCCACTTAAGAAACGGCGAAAGTATTCTAGTAATACTGGCTGTTGCATTATATTGTGAAACTAGCGGCCCGCCCTCGCTTCGCTTCGGTGTAGAGCTGAAGTGTAGACTACAGTTTTTGTTCTCAGGCTTGTATTATACACAATGGCATTCATCTATGATTCTTCTTGTACCTGCATGCAAAGTCTCAGTCCGATCGGTTTAAAATTGACAAAGTTTCATACAAACTTTCATTCCCTATTTTATCCCCTTGGGGGTAGTGTTGATCAAAATCCTTTCTTAGCGGATGCCTACGTCATAACATCTACCTGCATCCCAAATTTCAGCCCGAACCGTCCAGTGGTTTGGGCTGTGCGTTGATAGATCACTGTGTCAGTCAGTCACCTTTGAGTTTTTTATAAATATAAGATGTGTGAATGTTTGTGTATGCCTATATGTTAAGTTTGCATTTATTTTAATTTATTTTCAACTTACTATTTACAAAACTTTTGTCTTGTATTCCGCACAACCCCCCTTATTTATTTTTTCAGCTCATTGGGTTGTCTGGAATAAATCGCTGATTAGCGATAAGACCGCCTTTTGTGCAACTGTAATTGTTTTGCCTTGTTTTATTTGTGTTCTTTATGTTACTGTTGTGCAATAACGTGTTATTATGTTGTCTTATCTTATTTTTTCCAGTAAAACTGGCCTTTTAAGTGGATTAATTCTGCAAACACAGATTCTGATTCTTTGATGCTGTATGTATTGTTATAATATCCTACGCTCATTTTCTTTAATATTGTTGTTAGCAGTACAGAAGAAAAAAAATGTGTGCGTGTACTAGTGTACACACGTAAGAAGTGAAACTTCTTTATGGCCTTATTTTTCAAAAAATGATCTACATGCAACTTTCCAGAAATTGGTTAAATAAAGTTAAATTAGATAAAGTTTAAACAAAAGGATTATATTATCATAGACATGAATACAAATTACTGCCTATGAAACTGTTATGATTACACGGCTCAGTAATCTAAGGCACATGTTCCACCTCCGACGATGAACGATAAGCGAGTAGAAACTAGAAACGAATTGGCAGTCCTGAGTTAAAATGCACGCGCACGGCTTTTGACAGCCAAGCCAGCTTAACCGAGCGAGTATCGCTGAGCTAGTATCGCTGAGCGAGTATCGCTGAGCGAGAATCGCTGAGCGAGTATCGCTGAGCGAGTATCGCTATGCGAGTTTGGCTGAGCGAGTCTTATCTTTAATAACTAATGTCACTCAGCTACAAACGAGTAGAGAGAGTTCTCGCCGGCGGCAGTGTGATCATTCAGCTATCAACTATTAATATAAAAAAAGATGGCGCGTAACGGAAAAATGTGACGCGTAACCGAAAAAATGTGACGGTAAATTTTTTTCCAACGCCGATAAATAGTGTCACTTCAAAAAGATAAAAAGAGCGGGCATTTGAAAATCTTCGGCGGTCAGAAATAACAAAATGAAATCGTAAGCAATAGCGATAACCATAGCAATCCCGTTAGCTGATTGGCCTGAAGGTCATAAGAACCCCACGAGATAAAGGAAGTGGACAATAATTCACGTACCAAATTGTTTGTTGTTTTGAAACTATTATGGATGAAGCTTTAGAAAAAATTGTCAACACTGGTAAACGATTAATTGTTTGTGGTGACTTTAATATTAATCTATTAGAAACCTCTAATTTGAGTATTAAATTAAGAAATCTATTTCAATCATATAATCTTGAAAACTTGTTCATGGAGCCTACTAGAATAACTGCCACTTCGGCCACTTGTATTGACAATATTTATACGGATATAATACCACATTCAAAAGTAATTGTTAATCAACTGGATAGTGATCATTGTGGCCAGATGATTACTTTTCCACATCCAAATAAAAATATCACCAAGAAATATATTACTATTGTGCCAAAATCTGTTAACCGTATAGAGCGTTTTAAAATTCAATTAGATAGGAGTTTGAGTTATTTAAAGTATAAAAGTAGTCCAAATGATATGTATAATGATTTTTTTAATAATTTTTGTAAAGAATTTAATGATGTCTTTGTTCCCAAAACCATATGTGTTAGTGATGCAGTAACTTTCAGCGAGTGGGCCACCCCAGGCATACATAAAAGTAGAAGGAAACTTTATGAACTTTACAATGAACGCAGCATTAATACTAGTGAAAGTTTCAAAGAGTACGTACGTAATTATTCAAAGTTATTTAAAAAAGTATGTCGTACAGCAAAATCAAATTATTTAAGTAGTAAGATTAAGAATAGTAATGACAAAATCAAAATGACTTGGAACATTATAAATAATGAAAATGGAAAATCTAAAACTCGAAATACTAGTTTTAATTTAAACATTGAACATAGAAATGTTACATCAGATGTTGAAGTTGCTACAGCATTTGAGAACTTTTTCACTGATATTCCAGTTTCAACTACAAAATCTTTGAACTCGTCCCCCATTGCTGCTGAATCAATATTAAAAGAACACACAAAACAATATACTAGTCAATTTAAATTTAAGTATGTTAACTGTAAAGATGTAATAAAATATTTCAACCAATTAAATAAAAAGAAAACTGCGGATCTGTGGGGTAACTCCGTGGATGTTTCTGGATCAGTAATTGAGACAATAGCTCCTATTTTGGCTAGCATTTTTAATCAATGTGTTGACTGTGGTGTTTTTCCTGATCTAATGAAACTCAGTAAAATAACTCCATTACATAAATCGGGTAGCACATCTGACCCCACAAACTTTAGACCTATATCCGTGTTACCCACCTTTAGTAAGATTTTTGAAAAAATTATGCTAGATCAAATGCAATCATATTTTTAAAGTAATAACATTCTTCATAGTAAACAATTTGGTTTCACAAGGGGTCGCTCAACAACCGATGCCGGTGTTGAGCTTGTACAGCAAATTTTTGATGCCTGGGAGAACTCGCAAGATGCATTAGGTGTATTTTGTGACTTATCAAAGGCTTTTGATTGCGTTTTTCATGAAACATTGATCAGGAAACTTCACCACTATGGATTTAGAGATACCACTCTGGATCTTATTGTATCTTATTTGAGTGATAGGGTTCAGAGGGTTGACATCAATGGAGTAAAATCTCCTGGTTCGTCGGTTAAGATGGGAGTTCCTCAGGGCTCAATCCTTGGTCCTTTCTTATTTTTAATTTATATCAATGACTTGCCCTATTTTGTAAAGGATAACCACGAAATAGTATTGTTTGCGGATGACACTTCACTTTTGTTTAAAATTAAACGTAGGGAGTCACAAATTGATGACGTGAACAGGTCTATTTCGAAGGTAGTCCACTGGTTCAATGTTAATAATTTGATGCTAAATGAAGGGAAAACTAAGTGTTTGAAATTTGTATTACCTAATGTGAAACAGGTAAAAACTAATGTAAATATAAAGGATCGACATATGAGCTCTGTAGATACCACAGTGTTCTTAGGAATCACACTAGATTCTAAGCTGCAGTGGGGCCCACATATTGATGGATTGTCGAAGAGACTTAGTTCTGCAGCATATGCTGTAATGAAAATACGGCAGTTAACGGATATAGAAACTGCCAGATTACTCTACTTTAGTTATTTTCATAGTGTAATGTCTTACGGTATTTTACTGTGGGGAAATGCCGCCGACATTCAAACTATATTTGTGCTGCAGAAGAGGGCTATTCGATCAATTTATAATCTTAAAGTTAAGGATTCATTAAGAGATAAGTTTAAAGAAATAGGTATATTGACAGTTGCATCACAATACATATATGACAACTTAGTATTTGTAAAAAAAATATTAATTTGTTTACTAAAAATAGTGAAATACATACATATAATACTAGAAATAAAAATAACTTAACTTTCCCTGCTACTAGGCTCCACAAAATCAATAATTCGTTTAGAGGTCTTAGTGTTCGCTTTTACAATAAAGTTCCAAGCAATATTCAAGAGTTAAGCATGACTAAATTTAAATCGACCATTAAAAAATCACTAGTTAAGAAAGCATATTATAAAGTGTCTGATTATATTACAGACAAAAATGCTTGGGTATGAACTGTTCCAACCATTCCGACGGGTATTTCTATATGATTTATGTGTTGACAATACTATTTATGTGTTGACAATACTATAATTAAACTGAAAGCTGTATATAAAGTTAATAACTTAAGTAAGATTATCAGACTGTTTAAGAATATTTGATTGACAAAACGGCGTGGTCGTGATTTCTCCTTTGCTTTGTTTTGTAATTGTTTGTTGTGTCTTACAGGTAAATGACCTTTTTAAGTAAATATGTTGTAGTTAGTATGGGTAGTTATGGGTAGTCATGCTCTCATAATAGTCTCTTCGGCGGTGTCGTGTGAGGCGGGTCGTTACGTTCCCTAAAATATGGTTGAGCGAAGCGATGGCTGGTTCATGCGTCATGCTCGTGAACGGGTGCTGCCAGCGGAGATGAGTCTGCCCTAACTTCCTTAATATTGAAGTTAATGTTTAGTCACACTGAATATAAATAACACTATTTGTATTTATACTGTATGACACAGCAATCAAAATGCAGGTAAACAATTAATGTATATTTAATAATTATGTAATGAAAAGTGACTTCATGAATCACCTCTGAAGTCATTTTTCAATTTGACGACTCTGTAAATAATAAAACAGGGAGAAAAAAACAGCCCTTGCTGAGTTTCTTGCCGGTTCTTCTCAGTACAAGGTCTCCCGCCGTAGATTTACGAACCGATGGCGTAGCTTCTAGACATTCATATGTGCTTGTAACAGCCTAAACTGAATAAATGATTTTGATTATGATTATGATTAAATTATACTTTTCCAAAAACCTTCTATTTTGTAACAACAATTTTACATAGAATAAAATTCAAAATCATATATCTTAGATATAGTATTTAATATGATATATATATAAAGTGACTTGTCTGTTTGTCCGCAGATAGTATGTGGCTTGTGGCCTCTTGGCTGCTCCTGGCACGTAAGTACCTACCTAACTGTAGATCATAATCAAATTTAATATGATTTATAAAAAAAATCTGTTAAATAATGAGTGCTAGAATTCCCATTACTATTATGCTCTTCATCAGTTTAATGTATCTTAAATTACTTACTGTAATATTTCATAGTAGATAAGGAAAATATGATGTTTTGAACACAATAATGGAGGTCTTTATCGTAGAGCCCGAAATTCCCCATTACGAATAAAGCCTTTTCTTCACATTTAATTTCGTAGATTGATTCAAACACAATGGGAGATGGCAGCCAGGGGATTAAAGCCAGGTAAAGTATTGTAATAATTTCATTTCATCAAGTTGCCGACGGTAATTCTCTTGGTAGGAGACGAGGGGGGGGGGGGGAATTTCCGAATTAGGCTGTATACAGAAAGAAAGCCGAAAGCGCCGATCAGCGCCGATCAGCGCCGATAAGGGCCGATAAGCGCTGGTCAGCTGGTCATTATGATCTATGTTGTATGAATAATAAATAATTTGTATTTGAATTATTATCCTCACATTAAATCAATCTAAGTTATAATCTTTTTATAAATCTAAAAACTTTATCTTTTATTAACAAAGCGCTAAAATTATTTGTTTCAAACTTACCCAATGGTGACAACAAGTCTTTCTTCTGGAAGAATTGGTTGTTTATGCCAATTGCACCAATTTTTCATCATACGATTTTTCACTGAATCCAAAATGTAATAAAACGTTTCTTGAGTCATTCTTGTATTATGTATAAAATCTTTGATCATCAAATTTCAATTTTTTTACAAATAAATGATGGTATTCTCCGAAACGTTGCCTTTCTCTATTTATAGAATGTATAGCTTTTTTCGCATTTTTAAATACACATTTTCTAACAAAACCAAATCATCGTCCGATGAGTCCGACATTTCGCTTCATCTGCTTTAATCGGCTTCCTTTATGTAGTAAGGATCGATGATAAGCGCCGATCGGCTTCCGGCTTTCTTTCTGTATACGGCCTTATGGTCAGTACACACGTAACGATATATCGTAGCGATTTCAAACTGTGCAGATAAATCGAACGTTCCTAGTGACTCCACACGCCTTCGATATCGGCGTCAATTGTTTGTTCTCCGCAGAAGCTCACGCAAGAAACATGTCATCCACGATGGAAGATTATGACGCACTTGAAATTTTTTTGAGTTATTTATTATAGGTACTTCTAAGATTATTGATTGGCATTTGGTTCGATGGCTTTGTATTTTTCGACAAGCCTGTTATAGGCATTTTTTTTTGTTGCGATCATGATAATCCTTCTCTTTCTTCTTCCGACATGTTGCCATTTAAGAGCCAGCCGCATGTGCGCACACTTGCGAGCTCCGTGAAGTACCTACTGCCGAAATCAGCGATCGCCATCCACACGCGACGATAAAACTGTGCAAACGCAATCGATAACGATTTATCTAATATAAATTGCAACTGCCACCGACGAACGATAATCGACAACGATTTGTCATACACACGTTCGATAAATCTGCCCAAATCGATCTGCACAGTTTTATCGTTACGATAAATCGTTACATGTGTAGCAGGCATTACGCTTGCCGGTTAACAACAAAGAGGGTAAGTGTGCGAGGAGCGCGCTTGATTAGAGACCGAGAACCGTGCATTCTCTCCCTGCGGAGTTAATTGTTAAGTATCACGGAAACTTGCGTCGACAAACAACTGCCGACAAACTCCGCTGAATTACACGTTTGAGGACAATTTCGCCGGAATCGTAAGCCGCGAGGCGACGACACACGCCGCCCCCGCCTTTTGGGTCAAACGATTTTAAAAGTCCACTTGTTTAGTTAGAGTTCTAAGTGGCTTAAACTTGTTCGCTGTTTGCGGGCGCTCGCACTGGCTCAAACAACGCCGGACACATTCAGGATTTTCATAGAAGAAAAGTTCATAATGAACACCGAAAAGTTTGCTGTTTGTTGTCTCTGTAGTTAACGCTGCGGAGGTTACTGTCGTTAAAAGAATAAACATCTATAAAAATATTTATTTGTTTTTTTTTTTGTATAATAATAAAAAGTTTTTATATTCTGTAGGTATCGTATAGAAAGTCCTTAATCTCACAATGTGCTTTCGCAATAAATATTCTACGTATTTTCTTTCTGTAGGTATAGTAGCAATTTATAAGTCTTTAATGTATTAAAAAGTAATAAATTGAAATTGTTTATTTTGCTTATTGATTTGTAAGAAATCTTGCACGTCCACTTTTAATCTTACCAGTAGTAAATATTCTCAAATCTTTCATTATTTACTTTGTTATACAATTTTGTCATTACAACTGCTTATTTAAAATAATTCATGGCCAAGTTAGTAAAGAAAAGACAAATAAGTTAGCATTTAACTCTGTTACTAGGGATATTTAGGAAAATTTAAGTCATGGGATGGTGCCACCGAGACATGAGTTCTTCTGTATGAAGTTTTTGGCGCGAATTAATCGAACAAGTATTGATATTTATAATTTTTATTATTTTTAAAGCATGTAACTGCTTGATGTTTAAATCTAAAGAAAATATAACTAGAAAAAATTTCTTTAGATTTAAACATCAAGCAGTTACATGCTTTAAAAATAATAAAAATTATAACTATAATTGCTATTTCTTCTTTCAAATGTTTAATACTTGTAAAAGTATTCATTTGACATTGTGGGTTTACCTATAATGCGAAGAGATGGCGCTGCCTTGCAGCTTAAGAATAGCTAGAAAGAATTTCGACGCGGTCCGTGAGGGCCGCGGTAGCATAATTGGTCAGTGCATTCGCCCGGATTGCGAAGGGTGCGGGTTCGAGTCTCGTCTGCTGCCTGGTCCGCGTGGAATTTTTTCTAGTTATATTTTCTTTAGATTTAAGTATTGATATTGATCCATTAACTACGACGACATATGTTATATGACAGATGAGAAGATTTTTCTTCTCAATGCTGTCACCTGGTGTCCGTTATTCCAGAAATCCCTCATTCTGAATTGAGAATTCATCATATTAAGTTGGGTAAGAACACTGACATTGTGCTTCAGGTATACATCCTATAAATACGCAGTTCTGTTGTAAAAAAATAATGCTTTGTTTTTCGTAATTCTTTTGGTTTTGGGTTCGGAGAGTCGCGCCAGAATCGACACCAAATATACCTGTTATTTTGTTTGTTATAGCGCCTAACACGTCCTCGCTCGGGCCCTGCCAGAATACCAGCGTTGATACAGTGAGAGAATATTTTCTCATTGTATCAGCATAAGCTGAGGCAGGGTCCTGGAGGCCTACTCTATTTTAACGAAAAACGAAATTTCGATCGAAATTTCGCACGTTCCCTACTCTGTTTTCTTTTCATTTCGAAAATTCGTTCGTCCGAAATATTTTGACAATTAAATTCTCCAACCCTACTCACATGTACTAATTCACAAAACTTTCGAAGGAAAAGTTGAATTTGACAGATAATTGTGCGAAATTTTAACCTCAAATCGACGAAATTAAAAGTGTTACCTTTTCATTTTCGTTTTGAGATTTTTGTTTTAATTAAGCCAAAAATACTTGCAAGAGTATTTTTAATAATAGCTGCTTAGCTCGAGAAACATTTTTAGCATGTAAAATTAACAAATAAACCAATTTTTTATTATTTTTTGTAATTTCGATACTTCAAAGTATTAAACGACAAATTGAGGTTGACATACAGTAGATTGTATCGACTCTACAAATTAGTCGGCTAACACTGTCAAAGAAGGTTCTTTCAATGTCATCAAAAAATTTGCCGTAAACTACGTATCAATATACGTAGTTTACGGCAAATTTTTTCCAAGTAAAAAAACGTTTTCTTAAAAGTAGATATAAAAAGAACTCGAAACGAAAACTGTTTATGGTTCCGAAGTTAATGTGCCTGTTCGAAAATGAAATAGAGTAGAAACACTGGCGAAATTTCGTTTGAAATTCGTTCGTTACCGAAATTTCGTTTCGGAGAAAGAGAGTAGAGCTCCTGATCGGCCGTCTTAAATCTAGTGATTCATTTTTGTTCTTAGGTTAAGTTTCTTTTTTATCTATTTCTTTTTGACGTGACAACGTCTTAAATTAGGTTGCGGCTGGGAGTCACTTATGAAAAAGTGTAACGCTCGGTAACGTTACGATGAGTCTCTCGTGTTAAGTTTAAGTTTACATGTACAATGTTTTAGTAAACAAAATATATTTCTATAGTTAAAATTTGTGCAATTGTTATTTTCATTCAATTCCTTGTTCCTATTGTGCAATTCAATTATATTCATATCAATAAATATTCTACCGAGAAAAAGACGTTGTCACGTAAAATCTTCGCCCGTAAAACCGACTTTACAGGCAACCATTTTTTTTAACTATTTTTTTTTTCCTCTGTTTCTTATATACTAGATGGCCAATAAAGATTTTTCATTTCATAATTGGAATGTCCGTTGGAGCCCGTGGGTCTGTGTAGCAGGGTCGGCGCAGGCGCAGGCGCAGGCGGGTGGTGGGACGGCGGCGCCGACGCGGCTGGCACCCCGCTTCGTGTCGGAGCCGCCGGCGCTGCTGCGGTACGCGGCGGGTCGGGGCGCGAGGCTGCACTGCGCTGCCGCGGGGGACCCAGCACCCGCGCTCGCGTGGCTCGCTGACGACAACACGATCGTAGACGACCGCCCCGGTATCAGGTGAGCGAACTTTAAATCCCTTCTTATATAATGCGATTCAACTAAGAATAGGATCGACTGGGCGCCATATTTTGACGTCATAGCTGTCAATTGAAACCAAACAGGTAGAGTGATTAATTAATGGCCATCAGGCCCCCCATCTACCTCTTCCCACCCCTACATAGTAGGAATCTCGCTCATATTAATTCTATGTATATATCACTTCTTTATTTTTCTCTGTCCTCTTTCTATACTGTCTTACTATTCTCTTTCTGTAAATGCCGTCCTCTACCCCCTCTTCCCCCCACCCTCACCCAACCCGTGCTAGAGCATCTCGAAGCCGACACACGGGTGGTGTGGGAGGCGCAGAACTTAAGCTCATGCTTAATAATTAATTACATTTTATTAAAAAACATAAAACACTTGAGAATAACACAGGGAAAAAAAAATAGGTAGAGTGAGCAAAAAAATGTTGCTATTTAATGAAACTTATTTATTAAGATTAAGTGGGACAAAACATCAGATTTTTTAATAAAATTAATTTACTAAGGTTTAGAAAGAACACAATCGATTTTTAATAGTATTTCTTTATTAAGACTGTGTGAAAAAAGAAACATTAAATAAGAATCTAGCTCTTCGATTTCGCTCAACTCTGCATTATCGCCGGAGAAGTTATGAATAATCATGCAGATCACATACGAACATGCATCCTTTGTAAAGTTTTAAATTGCGTTTTTGAACGCAACATAAACTGACATTTGGTTGACGATTTAGGTTATCAGCTATTCATAGCCAAAGCTAAATAAATGAAAAAAAGAGCAACTAATATTAATTATCAACATTTGTTATTGTTTGTTTAAAAATGTTTGGTTTTTATTCTAGAATCAGCCGAGTGCTAAAAAGTGTTCCGAGATTTTCTTGCTAACCTTACTTTTCAGGTGACATTTGACAGATGGAGGTCATTGGCTTTCCTATTCTCATTTGAATCACATTATACTTAGATCAAAACAAAAAGGGTAGATACGGTACGCTCATACAAGCATCAAATAAAATATGATCCGACTCAACTACATAAGCGACTCTCGCCACGCACACGTCTGTATATAAACATCAATCGAGCGAGCGAGATAGAACTATACGCTTCAACGCGGCGTATTATTGTCCTTTTCTTACTTACAAAATGGCGATTACGTAAATAATTTTCCTTCTTAATCTTCAATTAATCTTCTTTCGAGCCTTCGATGCTCTATAAAAGCATCGAAGGCATTGTTATATCTTCATAACACAGAATATACGCAATATTGTTATATTGAGTGTACATGCAGCGTGTTTGAATGTCAAATTGTGACTAAAGCGAATTATGGTCGTGGACCACAATTAAAGCGGATCACTTTTGAGTCGCGAATGCCGTATCTTCCCTTTTTGCTTTAATCTAAGTTTTTATATAATGTTTAGTACCTAAGTTTATATCTTTCCATTGGCAGAATGGCAACAGCGTCAAAGGTGCTTAACATCCCTCCCGTGCCGCACGTTAGTAAAAAACGATGGCTATATCGATGGCTATATCGATGGCGCTCAAAATAATGCTCGTTTGTTTTTTATTCGTAACGCCCATCTGGAAATATACCTAAACTCTAAAGAAGACTTCAGCGAAATAACAATAAGTTTTGATGATGCTCTGTTTTTGTCGAGCGAGAGTAAGGTTTCAGAGCTCCCAGCGATGGAGGATGTGGTCAAATTTAGGGGTAACGTGCGAATGATAGATATTTACTCTGATATCGGAAGCGTCTATAGGATACAATGGCTGCTTACCATTATTTTTTGCTATAACTTTAAATAAATAAATGATAATGATACTCTTTGCATTTTTGCAAGCATTCAAGTAAGACGCCAATGGGAGCTTTGCGGTAGAGTAGTTAAATATTACATTCGTCTTGGTAGACGCAAAATAAAATTAATTGAGTGTACAGTCCACCACGTAATGCACGTTGCAGATGCACACATTAGATATATAAGTCAGTAGCTTTAAGAACACGTCAGTATTAAGATGAAGGATCAGTCAAATGATACAGAGGATTATAGTTGTTACTAAGTTCTTTTGCGATAATATTTATTATATTGTTACGTGTCGGGATGGGGTTCGAAATTATATGCCAGTTCACGCTTGACAGTTCTTTATTCACCACACAGTTCACACAATTAACACACAATGTTAATTACAAAACACTCACTAAACACTGTATTTCACTATACAAGTCTCTAAACAATCGCACTTGAACACTTTTGTTGCACTTTGATCGCCTTTGGTTTCGCTCCGAAATCGCTGTTGAAACTCAACTGTCTCTGCGCGGCGCCAATCGCGCTTATATACACCGATCGACGCATTCTAGACAGTACCTGTTAAATTGAGAATTACCTAGCACCCGCGAGTACGAAGTACCTACTTATACCTACGCAGGTAACGCGCATAACTTGTAAACAAGTGCAGATATCGTTGTACTTTCTCCCTTACGCCGCTCTGCATAAGGTTCATTTTAGAATGAGCCGCATTACTCGACCTCTATCGCGACCTGCGGTGATCTGGCAAATTCGATCTCTGGCACTTTAGCGGTTACGTTAAGACAGCGTTTGTGACAATATCATAAAATTATTATAGGTAAACAAAATTACGAGAGCGGCGGTGACGCGCCAAGTAGGATACAACATAAACATTATAAAATTCATAATAATATATTACTGTGAAAACATTGAGTATATCTTCAAGGTATTTGTATAAAGAGCATATGATACTGGTTGAATAACGTGCGATATCGTGCCTCTGATAAACCGGCTACTTAATAATACACCACACATCTCCCTACTCATATCCGAGAATATTACCTACGCAAACACATGCAGCAACATCTCAAATACACCACACAGTTATTTGCGACGCAGTTCCCACGTATTCGTAAAATTAAAGCCAAAATATTCAGAATGTTGTACATAATTCATAAGAGATGAAATTCGCAGTAAACTTGGTTCAATTATGTGACGAAGGTAACTAAGGAAGAAGGGGCCCTAGCTAGATACAATTTTCATTATACATAAAAGAAAATTTATTCAGTTTGATGAACATAGCAGTTGACACAATAAAGGGGAACCTTCTAATGGTTTCTAACAAGAGCAGATAACAGAAACCATTTGATCTGGTTTCTGTCGAGTCGGACTTGCAAGCGAAGGGTTCACACCAATGCACATTGGACCTGCGTGGCGAATAAAGGCCCAATCTCCCTATTCCATAAAAAAAGGGAAATTTAAAAATCAAAAAACCCGACTGCTTAATTATACTTCAAATTATAATAAATCTGTAGAGATGTCAATTCTGTACATGAAATATATTTTTAAAATAACTATCAGGGGGTGATTAGTGATCGATACTGATGGCAAAAATTCAATCAGTAAAATTTTTGTCTGTCTGTCTGTCTGTGTGTATGTTCCTTATAGAAACAAAAACTACTCAACGGATTTTAACGAAACTTGGTACAATTATTCTTCATACTCCTGGGCAGGTTATAGTACACTTTTCATCACGCTACGATCAATAGCAGCAGAGTAGTGAAGGGAAATGTTGGGAAAACGGGAGAAGTTAGTCCATTTTTTAAGCTTCCGTCGCGTGTGCAGCCTTAATGGTTAAAGTTACATAGAAATCATGTATGACGGAAATATTCTACATAAAATTGTCTAAAAAATATCCCGCAACAGCATATGTCTATCTTTTATGGTTGACTCACAATAACACGTGTAATTATATAAATAAAGTCATTCTTTATAGCACAAGCCTGAGAACAAAAACTATAGTTTACACTACAGCTCTACACCGAAGCGAAGCGAGGGCGGGCTACTAGTACTTCAAATAAAAACTGAAAAGAAAAAACAAGTCCAGTAGTCTATAATTCTGTTAATAAGGAACAAAGCTACTTTAACAGTCGGGACCCATTATTGAAAAATATTATGTATTCTTGAATATCTAATAAACTGATAAGTTTCATTAAAATCCATTAGGTATTTTTAGGTGAAAGAGTAACAAAGATCCATACAAACGTAAGATTGAAATTAAAAGCGCAAGTGGTTAATATACAACTTTAAAGCGTTGTGGATCCTAAACAATCATATAAAATGAAAAATATTAGGAACCTAAACATGATTTTCGATTATCTAGACAGTGATACCCCACTCGACACATTTTGTCAACTTATTTTTTTTACTTCGTCACAATATGGCGCCTAATTTTGCCCATATTTAATTTTGATTACTATCATATCTTAAGTAGCACTCCCATGATTTAGACGAATCGATTGATGTATGAATCATCAAAATTGGTCCAGGCGTTTGGTCTCTAGTGTGCCACAAAGGAACAAACATACATAATATATAGACTGTTAAACACTATACCGTGTCTGCGCGTCGCACTTCGCGCTCTTGCATTGCGCAGTCGGGTAAAAAGTATACTTACTCACCAATCAGCACAGAGGCCGCGTGATAGACCATAGCCTGAACCCCATTTTCATAAAAGATAACGTATTTTACCCACCAAAACACACTGGAGTCGTGTGGTAGGTCAAATTCCATTGTCCTTATTCTATAAAAAAATATATCCTAGCCACCAAACCACACTGAAGCCACGTAGCGATTAAAAGCCCAATGTCTCTGTTCAATCAAAAAAATATTACCACCGTAATATGTTAGGACGGAATCCCTTAAAATGTGACTATCGAAAATCATATTACACGCCTAAGTTTAAGTTAGATAATAACTGGGCCATACTTCACCAAGTCGACATAATGTTGCTGACATAATATGGCATTGATGTAACATTTTATTACAATTATCCGTATCTTACTTCGACGACAATTATGTTGTGAAACAGGGGTAATTTTTATAAGTCGACATATTTGTCTTGACATGAAATCGGGGCTGTGTGAGATTTGCGTTACAATTGTAGCGTTTTCATTGTTAGTTTCAAAATGGCTCTCCGCGAAAACTTGAAAAGATGAGTTCTTATACAGGAGAATTTATAAACAACGAATTATTTTTTCTCCTTTGATATCACTTTATTTTGCGTTCAAAGAACAATTTGATATAATAGATCACCCCACAACAAATCATTGACTTACATATTATCTCAGCGACATGTCGATTTGGTGTAATAGAGCACCCGGTAACTGCGACCTTGCACGTGGCTGTGTAATGACAATCTATTAAGCATCTGTTATCTATTAGACAAGTCCGTCCGTCCGTCCGTCCGTCCGTCTGTCTGTGGTGCTGTTTCAGCGGCCCAACCGTAAGAGATAGATAAAGAGAATGTTTAAGTTATAAGTTAAGAATAGTCTGATAAGACTACAAACCGGATTTGAGCAACGTAGCACTTCCGGTTTTCGAGAAATCACGAATTTAAAACGAAACCACACAAAATCTCCGAAGTTCTCAATTAATTAAATACATTTTTTTTTTCTTTTTTTTTTGGTGAACATTTGGTTCACTGGTTTGCTAGTTAAACATTAACTTTTATAATTAACTTGAAACATTATGAATTCTTCTTACTTATTTTCATACTCTATTTCACCTCCTTCAACTTTAATTGTCGCTCTAAAAGGTCCGTAATGTCCTTCTTCGAAATAAACATAAAATTATTATCAGTAATTTCGGGATAAACACGTAAACAACGATCAGATATAGTTACGCTCCTACTTATTATTATATAAGTTTAGAATATCTTGATACAAAATTTGGATTATTAAACTTAGATTAGTGCTGAAACTTCTCTGAAGATCAAATTCAGCGAACATTTTAATAGCTATCTGAAACTCTGAAATAAGAGCAAAACAGACATAATATACTACAAAGGAGCAGTAGATACTAGTGCTGTAACGAATATTCGCATCCGAATTCGCATTCGCGAATATTCGCATATTTTTGAATATTCACATTCGCATTCGCTAAATCTCTGTGAATGTTTTGCAAATATGACTATTAGAGAAATTTAATTTGAAGAAGTTGTAGTTCTTCCTTCCCTTGAATATTCATTGTAACACAGCTTTCATTTAGCTCGTTCAGCATCGCTATTTATATTTCACTAGAATTTGATTTACTCATGTTAAAAAATCACTATTCAAACTAACCTCAAAATTTACTTGTTTTGTTTACGAAAAAACCGGCGCGATCGGAATGACACTTCAGTCGGATGAGTTCATATCAACTCGGCAATTCGAACGAGACAGCCACCATGCAATAGACAATTGGCGCCAATCTTCAACAAAAACTGAATATTCGCATTCGCGAATGTCGGTACCAGATATTCGCATCCGCATTCGCGAATGTTCAAAAAATGACATTCGTTACATCACTAGTAGATACAGTAACTCGATAAAAAAACAGAAACGCAATTAAAATTATTTATCAACGATAACGATCAAATTATTTTTTTACAGCGTTGTGCATTCCGTGTTTGTCGACTGTATGGTGGATCTTTTATTTATGTTTGTACAAGAGTTTCAATTGCGTGTGGGAGCAAATAATCACTCACCTAGATGCAATAAATACCTGAAGAGTTTGCGTTAAATTAACGATGTTCATTTTTCGCCGCAGAGCAAAAAAAAAACCTGTAATAATTAAACTCGATGAAGGCTATCACAATTTGTCCGCGGTAATTGTACTCTCTGACAAATTGCAGTCATTAGTGGCCTTAAGAAATGGCTAGTGAAATTTCATCTCCCTGTTCTATCTCGGATGTTACTTTCTGGACATTGAGGGACTGCTGTACGTACACCCGCGGCGAGAGCTCATTACTTGTTGGGCGATCGCTCACACCGTTATCCTGAAATTAGAAGCACTTTATAACATTATTTTAATTATGGCCCAACCAATTACTGTACTGTACACGATTTCAAGTCTAAATGGAGTCCAGTTGCGGAAAAACCTAATGCCTGTTATGCCTGCAAGATCCTTTGAAAGTTGAAAAGATAAGCCAAAGAACCATATATTAACGAAGTGAAACTTTGGAACACTTCCGAGATTAAGTAGGTCCAAAAAAACTCAGAAAGGGGCAAATCTCTTTCCTTGTTTCATTTCACGCAAATTCCATTAGCTCTTGAATAAATTAACTACGCTATTCTTAACACCTCACGGTGATGAAAAGATTATAAAAGATTTATTAACCACCGCTATGTTAAATGTTCCTATTGATATCCTTGATTTGCCTCCTCATAAATTTAAAATACACATTGAGAATTGTTTACTTAAGAAAGGATATTATGATGTCAATCAATATTTGAATGATAAAACGGCCTGGTTGTAATTTTACCTGTTGATAATTTTTCAAAAGTTATATTAAAACTAAGGCTTAAGGTAAGAGAACCTTGCACTTACTCCCTTTCATATACTTGTTCATTTTGTATTGAAAATTGTTTCTTGCTATTTTGGGACTTATCTTTGCACTTATTGTTAGTAAATTCGTTGATTGTCTATTGTTACATATTTGACATTATGTGATGGAAGTTGACCTCAACACATGTTTGCAAGTTTGATGTCAACTTTCAATTGGACGACACTGTATGAAATAAAACAGGGAGAAAAAAGCAGCCCTTGCTGAGTTTCTTGCCGGTTCTTCTCAGTACAAGCTCTCCCGCCGTAGTTTTGCGAACCGATGGCGTAGCTTTTCGACATTCACAAGTGCTTGTAACAGCCTAGACTGAATAAACGATATTGAATTTTGAATATATTCACGACCGGGCCCAATGGATAAGCGAACCTGGCAAAATCTACATTACACAATCTCATATTGCTACTTGAATGTTTAATATTTGTGACTAAGCCTTCATAAGCTCTCATTTCAATCCGTTGTTCAGTAGCCGGCACGACCTTCCCGGATCCGTCGTCGTTATTATCGGATGATATCAGATTATATGTGGGACCACCGTACGTACTAACTTTCGGCATATCAGATTGCCTACTCGATTCCGGCAGATTATCAGAATCGGGTCAGGAGATACTTTAGTTTGGCGATATTGAAGCTCAGTTTGAAACTTGAATACATGACATCATTAATTTAACATATTTTTATTTTTACCAAAACAAGAGGCCGCCTGTTAGCTAGATTAAGACCTTTTCAGTTTCTCTATCAAAGATTTAAACTTCTTCAATCACTTTGTGTGCGACAATATTTGAGTCTCAAAAGGCTTGGAAATAGGTTTAATATTGTTTCTAGTACTTTCTTGTATGCTTCACTTTAAAAATAGTTTTTCGCATTCCTCTCCAAACTTCAAATAAGCAACAATCCACTCCTCCGCGCACAAAATGTGCTATGTAACAGAGGACAGACTCCATTCCTTCACGTATTAATAAAATGATTATACCAAACTTCAAAACAAATGCTCAACACACACGTGTATACTCCGTAATATATACCAGTATACTGGCCAGTGCTAATGACGTCATGAATCGACGAAATATTAAAAATAGTGCGAATAAAGAAGATTTTTTATTCACCTCATCAATTAAAAGGATTTCTTTTCGTTCGGAAGCCATTATTGTCCTTTAAATAAAAAAGAAATAAAATTCGAATGCATCTCACGCACGCTCAGTCATACGTCATATTCGTTTTTCCGGTAGGAATACCATACCAGTACAAAATGGCGTCGGATTCGTGACGTCATTACCACTGGCCAGTATACTGATGTATATTTCGGAATACAACCATAATAAAGATGAGGACATAAGACATATTTGTTTCCTAGGTTTTCCGCACACCAGTCATTAAATAAAATACGCTTATGAGATTAGATTGGAATATAAGACAGCCTAATATACATCAGTTTTCATTGGACATAACTTCTAGGCTGGAAATAACGGTGACACAGAGCCGGCAATCGCGATCAAAATGTGCCATCCATCAATAAACTTTTACCATCTACATGGGAAGTTGACGTTGTTACATAATATACTGTTTCGCTTATTACATTATATTTTGGTCGTTCGGAACAAACTTGGAAAGTTTCCTATTAAGAGGTATCAAATGTGAATTGATAAGCTCTAATATAGCTACAGATTTTTGAAGTTATACTTCTTTAGGCGCGTTATGAAAAAATGATGAGTGTGAAATTTTAAGATGCGCGCGCATCACTGTAACACAAATTATTAACAGCATGAAGTTGGTCGCTTTAGCACATTAAGAAAATCTACCAACAAAATAGAAATAGAATCTCTATTTAGTGGGTGCTAACGACTGCATTGTGAAGGTCTATCAAAAGTATTTATTAATCTGGAACAACGGAACCAAAGCGCGATTCAGGAGACTACAGCGCCATCTCTTGACCATTGGTGTAGTAGAACCAAAAACCACATCTTTATTTTTTGTAATAAAGTAACAGTTATAGGTATTCATATTTATAATATTTATCCACATGTTTCTAGTTTGTATATCGGAATACGTGTTTGAGTTTCATACAAGTGCAAATCACATATGTTCTAATAAATTATATTCAGTAGCGATTTTAATTGAATATTTTGATTACTTATTTATTTTTTCAAATTAAAACTGAACTTTATTGACTGTGTCCTTTTCCAGACTTTTCATTAATTTATTGTAATTAATTATTTGCATGCAATTAAAAACTAATTTTAAACGATGCCAAAGAAGGATAACTTCTCACGCGCCTACATAAGTACACGCACCCATTTTTTTTATTTGAAAAACTTTCAACTCGTTGCCCAGTTAGGCTGGATCCATCAACCTTTCACTAACCGAGCTTGTAATATTTCTTGTAGTTTTGTCTTTAGCCTGGTGTCCAGTAAAAGTTTTTTGAAAACATTCAACTAAAACACGTTCAGGCGGCGACATCTACATGCCCCACATATAACGAACATAGAGGAAATAGTCACTCGCCTCCTTAAGAGATGGCGCTACCGGCGCTGCATTCACAACGTATGGAAGCCTACATCGCGCAAGAGAAATTCGGAGCCTAACACTCCATATATACAATGCCCGACCAACATCCCACCCAGCTCGGAGGAAGATCTTCCTCTTTGGCCTTCCTACAGCGTCACATAACTTTGTTTCTGAAACATGTTTCTCTGCACACGCCGTTTACTGCGTTGGCTGTCGTACACAAAATACACAGGGCTGCGTTCCAAACCTATGATTCAGGTGCAACAAATGTCAAATATTACAAAAGTTTTATACATTATGTAAAAATTGAAAGGTCAGAGTGAAAACTTGCACTCAGAGCGTAGGTTTGGAACGAAGCCCCCGCTAGCGAGTTGTCAAAAAAATGGCCCGATGAAATAATACCCTACCTCGCGTCCCGCACGAGGGTGATTGTATACGTATTTTCCATCGGGCTCGGAAAGCAAAAACTTTGTTGATGCAAATAAATATGTGTAGTGAAACAAAGTTTTGTGTAGACGGTTTTGTTCATGTTCATATATTGTTGTTGATTATGCAGGGCAAAACACGCGCTGGAGATCGTGCTTTAGGCTACAAGGCAGACATTTTTCATATCTTTAGTAACTACAATCTCTTAACGCGGACCAGGCAGCGGACGAGACTCGAACCCGCATCCTTCGCAATCCGGGCGAATGCACTGACCATTATGCTACCACGGCCCTATTCGCCGTGTCGAAATTTTCCCAGCCTTAAGCTGCAAGGCAGCGCCATCTCTTCGGATTGTAGGTAACCCACAATGTCAAATGATTTAAACATTTAGCAGTTAAATGCTTAAAAAATAAATAAAAACATAACTAAAATCTCTTAACTTTATTTTTTATATATTCGAAAGAAGAAAACGAAATACAAGTTTTCCTTGTTCCCATTTAATCATAATAGCGCTGCCAAAAAGCTGAAAAACTTGGTCAAAAGAAATCGTTGATACGGTACATTATGGCCAATGACATTGACTCGGACGGCGAAAGAAGTTGGTATGTTTCCAGCCTAAGTAGAGTTATGTTTTTATTTATTTTTAAGCATTTAACTGCTAGATGTTTAAATCTAATTCAGCCTTGCAGCTTAAGGCTAGGAAAACAGGGTCGTGGTAGCATAATGGTCAGTGCATTCGCCCGGATTGCGAAGGGTGCGGGTTCGGGTCCCGTCCGCTGCCTGGTCCGCGTGGTTTTTTTTTCTAGTAAATTTTTCTTTAGATCTAAGTAGAGTCGATTATTTTTTAGTATGTTTTTCTTCGGACATGTTAATCTAACAGGAGCAATGTTTCACTAGATATTAAACAAGTTGTTATCTCCACAGGCGGGTTTACAACAACGGTACGCTGGAGATCCTGCCTTCTAGCGAGGCGCACCCCGCCGCCGCCGCCGGCGCCGTGCTCCGATGCCGCGCCGCCAACGCGCACGGAGTGGCGCTCTCCAGGGAGGTGACACTGCAACCAGGCTAGTATATATTATACAAATGCGAAGCTGCAAAAGAATAAAACCTAAAACTGCTAAAAGACTACAAAAAATATTTGTAAAACACGTTAATTATCGCTTTAAACATACAAATGAATCATATGAGGTCTCATTGAAAGAATATAAGTTATTATCACTTCATAATAGACGTATAATGTTCGATATGATATTTTTGTATAAAATACTCAACGATCAAATAGATTCTTCTGTGTTTTTAAGTAGGATATCTTTCGTGAACCGTGTGCGTATGCCTATGCGGTCCTCTCGCAAGCGATTACTATTTGTTCCTCCACCACTCACTAAATTATACACATGAAACTCCTTTATTTATCGTTCCACCAACAATTACAATAATAACTACAATAACATTGATATATTTAATATTTCACATAGTAATATAAAGAAATTTCTTAAACTAAAATTAAAAGACAACATCTAAATTAAAATATTTGTGCATGTTTTTAAGTTTTATCTTCTTATGTATTTTTTTTTAAGTACAATACTTGTTTTATAATGTTTTTCTGTAACTAATAAGTTAAATTGCTGGCACTGTAGGTCGTTTCTTATAATTTCACTGTAACCACAGAACAATTATATTAAAATGTATGACTGTTTGTAGCCACAAATAAAGAGAAAAAAAAAGTGCTGACGTAGGATCAGCTTTAATTTCTAAGTGGGAAGTGTTACTCTTGAGTCCTGATTAGAGAGGTAGGTAAATTTATGATTTCTGATGACAAAATTATATACAATATTTAAACATGGAGTGTTGCGACTCAAGATTTTTTTTTCAATGGTGCGCTTATAACTTTGTCATTTACTTCACTGCCTAATAGACCAAATGACACTTTGCCATTAAAGCTATATCGCATCGCACTAGCACGCATCGCGCAGCATCGCGCCGCATCGCGCTAAAGTTCACCCAAAATGATAGAAAAATCAATTCTTTTCTCGCTAATTTATTTAAGCCAAATATGATCTTACGTAGCCATCGCGATTTCATTTCGTTGAATTCATATTTGAGTATGTTTCTGCTCAAACGATGTTCAAACGCCAGATGCGTATAGGGACGCCGTTCGTAGCGTAACAACATTCAAACTACATACGGAATGCATTCAAATTGCTGATAAATTTGCGATGTTTTCGCCGCGAACGATATCCATCGGTTTTCGAATTCGCTGAGCAAATTACCCTCGGAGGTTGTATCTCTTTATTCAAATTGGCAGTTTATTGCCGCGGCCAACTTGAGTCGACTCGACCGGCTCTTATCCGGCAACCGTTGGGAACTTTCCGCCGATACACCCGCTTTTGAACACTAATGAACCCCGCCACTGGATACTTTTCAACTTTGTAGCTGATATTGGGTATTTTGTTGTAACATTTTTACGTCTTCTTAAATATTACATTAAATTGCAATATAAGACTACCAAGACCAAATTATGATTGCTGTCTCGAGTAAGTTTTAAACCAGTAAGGCTAATAACATAGTTTTAAGATTTGTTTCTAATGCTAGCCATACACACTACGAGAAATCGTTACGATCAGACTGTACAGTTCGAACGGAACAGTTTATCGGACGTGGCGTACGTATAGAAAACTGTGCAGTTTTATAACATACACGCTACGATTTATCGGTACCGTTCGAACAGTACAGTCTGATCGTAACGATTTCTCTTAGTGTGTATGGCTGGTATTAGGTTTTCACGCATATCACTCCTTAAATGAAACATGTTTCAATGGGTTAGGAATAAGTAAGTACGGACTAATGATGTAAAACGTCAATAAATAAATAAAATCAGTGCATCTAACCCGTTAAAACTTGTTTTCTTTAACATAGTTTTAAAATTGACCACTACTAAAGACTGTTACTTTTATTATCAGAGAAAAAGATGCGAAACGAAATAAACGTCGGTAACCTTGAGAGGGGAATGATGGACTTGGGTGTCCCTAAGTTTAATTCATAGTCAAGACCAGGGCTTGAAACCGGTTTCGAAAATACCGGTAAATAAAGGTTAATACCGGTTTTAAGTAAAGTTATCGTTCGGAGTGCGTCCGAAATGAAAGCGGTATCTAAAACCTTAATAAACCGGTTTAATCCAGAGCGACACGTGCACGCGTCGGCATCGCTTGAAGTTTGTTTCGTTTGAACTAATCAAGTGACAACTTGTTAATGCTCAGAGATTGATGCATTTATTGACACGTTTGCTAGCGTCTAGTGAGTCAAGTTATTCATTTTTCATCGATGCCGTCAGAAAGAGCGAAATGAAACCCTTTAAAAACCGCTAAATTGATTCAAAACAAAACCGGTTTTTTAAGGTTAACGTAGAGCCAAACCTACATAAAACGCTCCTAATATACTTGACACTGATTTAGGTTTGAAAATTAACAGGTAAACAAGCCCTGGTCAAGACAACTTTAAAACTGATTATCCAATTCTGGAGGCCTATTCTATTTCAACGAAAAACGAAATTTCGATCGAAATTTCGCACGCTCCTTTCTCTGTTTCTATTTCATTTCGAAAATTCGTTCGTCCGAAAATAGTTTGACATTTAAATTCTCTAAGCCTACTCTAATTCACAAAACTTTTGAAGTAAAAGTTGAATTTGACAGATAATTGTTCGAAATTTTAACCTCAAATTGACAAAATGAAAAGTGTTACCGTTTCATTTTCGTTTGGGGATTTTTGTTTAAATTAAACCTAAAATTAGTTACTAGAGTATTTTTAATTAGGGCTGCTTAGTGTGAGGAACATTTTTTAGTAAGAAAGATTTACAAATAAATGTATTTTTTGTTAATTATTGTAGTGCCAATACTTCAAAGTGTTACAGGACAAATTTAGGTAGGCATACTTTCGATTGCATCAACTCTACAAATTAGTCGGCTAACACTGTCAAAAGAATTAGTCGGCTAACACTGTCAAAAAATGTTGTCATAAAGTAATATTGTTTTGAACGTTATCTAAAAAGTGTAGACGAAAAGAACTCACAAACATAACTCACTCCATTCGTTCACGATAATTGTCTGTGATTCCGAACTTTATGTGCGTGTTTGAAGATGAAATAGAGTAGAGTCGCTGGCAAAATTTCGTTTAAAATTCGTTCGTTGCCGAAATTTCGTTTCGGAGAAAGAGAGTAGGGCCACAAAAATCCTTCCCAGAACCTGTATGCAAATCACTAGTATCTCCATCACTGGAGACATAAATAGATCAATGATGATAAACATTTAGTTATTGTTGTAGTATCGGACACGGGATGGGAGGCATCTGTGTCTGCAGCGCCGGTAGCAGCGGGTGGCGTGGCAGCGCTGACGTGCGCGGCCAGCGGTGCGAGCGCGGGGCTGGTGACGCCCGCGCTGTGGTACCGGGGCGACCAGGTCATTGACCACCACCGGCCCTCACCCGGTATATTTCTTCTTTTTTTTCTTCCAGTGCCTCTTCAATCCTGAAGGTTGACCGTTAGCTTCCTGTATGTATGATTTTATTTATTTTTTAAGCATTTAACTGCTAGATGTTTAAATCTAATTTTCTCTAGTAAACTTTTCTTTAGATTTAAACATCTAGCAGTTAAATGTTAAAAAATAAATAAAATCATAACTATAATTGCTATTTCTTCTTTCAAGTGTTTAATACTTGAAAAAGTATTCATTTGACATAGGTAACCCACCTACAATGCGAAGAGATGGCGCTGCCTTGCAGCTTAAGGCTAGGAAAATTTCGACGCGGCTAATAGGGCCGTGGTAGCATAATGGTCAGTGCATTCGCCCGGATAGCGAAGGATGCGGGTTCGAGTCCCGTCCGCTGCCTGGTCCGCGTGGATTTTTTTTTTCTAGTAAACTTTTCTTTAGATTCCTGTATGTAGTTCTGTCGGCAGCCAGCCGGAACAGCTGTTCGACGGAGGCAATACCGGTCCACTACCGGATATTCCGGAGCCATGATTTTTTTCTACGCCCAGCACGTCTCTTTCCGTTTTGTTCATTGTCTGGTTTTTAGTGGCCCTGTTCAGTGCTATAGGAAGGGTCCTGCTCATTTTATCCGGCCCAAGGGCTGGCTGAGTTGAGCAGGGAGGAGTCCCACATACCTTCTTCTCGCTCCCCCAGTGGTTGAAGGATGCGTAAGGCATTTCCCAGACACAAAAAAAGGTATGCTACTAACCACATTAAAGGCATCATCACCAGCCTATTAATGCCCCCACTGCAGGGGCACAGGCCTTCCCTATGGATGGAATAGGGGGATAAGGCCGTGACCTACCACGGGTTTAACGGGTTCACCAGCCGGGTTTAACGGCTTAACTTGCCTTCCAAAGCACGGAGGAGAAAATTGCCTTGAAGGGAGATTGCTCAAATTGGCCCAAATGTATAAAAAATATTAACATATACGGTAATTTATTTGTTTCTTAGGTTTTCATGCACATCACTCATTAAATAAAACAAGTTTTCACGGGTTAATGCACGGAAACTTTATTTATTTATTGACGTTTCGTAGTCTTTACAGGCTACGTCGTCAGAATAAAACTTTTATTTAATTTGTCGAGCTACCTTCGAAAGACTTTTATTGAGCGTTTGGTTATTTCATTGTTCGATTTTTAAGTTTTATTGTCTATGTATGAATTTATTATTTAATCTACTTAATAAAGTATTTTATTTAAAATTCTTGTTTGTAATTTTGAGTTTATTTATTTGACCCTAACTACCGTAAACTACCACCGGTTCCAAAATTGGGAGACCTTCCTGAGAAGAACCGGCGAAACAAACTCAAGAGAGGCTTTCTATCTCCTTCTTATGTTAAATTATGCAAACAAAAAGAACTAATAGTATCTGATGGTCTTGCAGTGTGTGCTCGGGGTTGGGATTTTATCTCCTGTATAATAGGTTCCCAAACTGGTGGTATATACCAACCATCTTCCCTATTGAAATTTGGATATTTTTTAATCTCAATAGCCTCGCGCATCATTCGAGGAACGAACCGCCGCTCAGCTGCAAGGATCTGTGGTCTATCAAATCTAATGTAGTGGTTTGGTTTGAACATGCATTAGGGGGACCAAACCACTACATTAGATTTGATAGATATAAATAAATAAAGTTTCCGTGCATTAACCCGTAAAAACTAGTTTTATATACGGTAATTCTTGAAGTAATTTATACATTATTTTACAGTCATTAGATTTAAACAGATACCTTTGTATAATATATTCATTTTAAAAAGGACTTTTAATTTTACCGGTAGGGAAAACATACGAATCATTTTAAACGGCTATGGGTGTAGTAGCATTCAGTCAAAGACTGATAGGCGAAGTTGTTTATATAACATAAAAACAAATCTATTTTGTAAAGATCGATAAAATTAAACATTTTTTTATTACACTGTGGTATTAATATTCACAACTATATTATCATTTTTACTACATGCAAATATGCTAAGACAAATATTATAGATGGTAGGCGACATCATAAAGTCTATGGCCTAACTTTTTGCGCCAAACACCTCCATAAACATATTATAAGGTGTGATACACTAAAACTCTAAAATATAGTTATAATATAAACATAATAAAAAAAAATGGGTGCGTGTACTTATGTAGGCGCGTGAGAAGTTATCCTTCTTTGGCATCGTTTAAAATTAGTTTTTAATTGCATGCAAATAATTAATTACAATAAATTAATAAAAAGTCTGGAAAAGGACACAGTCAATAAAGTTCAGTTTTAATTTGAAAAAATAAATAAATAATCAAAATATTCAATTAAAATCGCTACTGAATATAATTTATTAGAACATATGTGATTTGCACTTGTATGAAACTCAAACATGTATTCCGAATATACAAACTAGAAACATGTGGATAAATATTATAAATATGAATACCTATAACTGTTACTTTATTACAAAAAATAAAGATGTGGTTTTTGGTTCTACTACACCAATGGTCAAGAGATGGCGCTGTAGTCTCCTGAATCGCGCTTTGGTTCCGTTGTTCCAGATTAATAAATACTTTTGATAGGCCTTCACAATGCAGTCGTTAGCACCCACTAAATAGAGATTCTATTTCTATTTTGTTGGTAGATTTTCTTAATGTGCGGTAAACACAAGCGCGGTTGGTCGCTAAAGCGACCAACTTCATGCTGTTAAAATTTTGTGTTACAGTGATGCGCGCGCATCTTAAAATTTCACTCTCATCATTTTTTCATAACGCGCCTAAAGAAGTATAACTTCAATAATAAGCTTTCTTTAGTTAACGAGAGTTTAAAAATTCTCTCTAATCTGTGGCTCATTCACAAATAACACACAGTTTCTGTCACAGAGTAGATACCTTATTATAACCGGAAATGCATTAACTTTAAAAACAGGCAACTATCTATTAATCTACATGCTTTATATACCTGAATCTAATACATAATTTCGGTACTTAGTTTGATTACCCTAGTTTGCTATATAACTTATTTGTTTTTTATTATTTTAATACCTATGTACCTGTTTGCAAGCATAACCTCAAAATTATTCAATGTATATGCTTTATAGAAGTTCTCAGGGGTGTCCGTCAATAATATTCGTTTCAACAGTAATTTATATATAATTTCGAATCTAGGAAACAATTTTTCATGATTATTGGTCTTTAGGCCAAACATGTATGGAAGCTGAGCAATCTCCTTTACAAACACCTTTTGGAGTTTAAGTATCGCCCCATCTCGTTCGCACAGAAACACAATGGAGTTGTTATGGATTCGGGGTGCTACAAACAGGGAAAGTCACGTCAGAGTCAAGGATGAATCTTGAGTTTCAAGATGCACACTCAATGTCCCCGTTAGAAGCAATGCCACATATATAGCGTGGCGTTGAGTTGTAGCTGTGGTATTGAAATCTATAACTACTTTCCTATCTCACAGTATCTTGCTTTTGATGCTTTCTCAACTCCATATAGGCCGGAGTATATGGCACATAAATATAAATACATTTGTGTCTAAAACCTTGCATGATTTTGGTGAATGTAAAGAAAATGAATATACTTATTCATTCATTGAGTACGATAGAGTCCACGGAACAAACGAACATTATGGAGTGGAAAAGACTCTTTTTTTTTATATATATAGGTCCGACAAACGACTCCACCCCACCTGATGTTAAGTGAAGGTGAAGTCCAGACGCGAAGTTAGCTGATACAGCAGTTGTACCTGCCACACCAGCCATCCTCACCCTGCCGGCCTGCATGTTGCTTCTTCCGCCTCTTTTAAAGGATCCCAGGTTGTAAGAGGGAGGGAACACGTGAGCGGGCAGAGCATTCCATTTACGGATAGTGCGACAAAGAAATTAGTCACCAAATATCTTTGTACGCGTTGGAATTGTAGCCACAGTAAGACGGTGACAACGTAGGCCAGCGCGCGTGGTCCTCTGAAGGAAAGGGGAAGGTGGGATAAGAGAGAATAACTCCTCAGAACACTCGCCGTGGTACAGACGATAGAACGCGCTTAGTGACGCCACGTCACGGCGTAATTGAAGAGGCTCAAGGTGTTTTGTCACCTCCTCATCGCCTATGATGCGGATCGCGCGCTGCTGTAACCTATCCTATTTCGGTTGGTATCATAAAAAACAAGTTTTTTTTACATTTTATCGGTTCGATTCTCGGCTCAAGCAGGTGATTTTTCAAAATAACTTAAATGCAGTTTTAATTATCTTTGAAAATAAAGGAATGTTTCTCCTCAGTAAAATCTGCCATCATCAATATTAAGGGTACTTTTCCTTTCAAACCATGAACAATAAGCATAATCTTTATTGCATCATGTTGGTTCATATTTTCTTAAAATCAAAATGAGATATCACAACATGAGCGCTGCAAGTTTTCTCTGGTTTTTATTCCGCTCTGTATACTTGCATATTAACAATATTACAGAATTATGTAAGTGAATTCATCGCCATAAATAAATGTACGCTTACTGATATACGTAAGGAATGGTCTTGGAAATCACAAGCAGCACACATAAGTCATAGCCCTCGGGTGTAGCGGAAAAACAGCGTGCGTGGAGAGCAAATAAATCCATCATGCGGAGAGGCCCGGAGGTTCCGGAGCGCGGCCGCCGTAATTAATTAATTTATCCGGCTCGCCGATACCGCCTACGACGCAAGAAATGCTATCTCTTGATTGTTTTCTCAATCTATTACTGGTTTATCTGCTAGGTACATACAAATGCGGTTAATATATTTTTGTTCTTTTTTTCATCATCGTTGGAGTTTTACTTGAATTGTACGTATGGATATTTGCAAACAAGACTATAACTACTGTACTTTTTATACTGTATCTCTGATTCCAACACTAACAAAAAAATGATGATCTCTGTGGCTCGATCCGCAAATGGAATGTGATCCTTCTCAAAAAGCAACTCACAGGCCGGCAGGATGAAAATGGCTGGCTGGAGTAGGTCAGAATTAGTCAGAAGTCTTTATTTGCATTAAATATGGTGTACATAAGATTTTACATTTGCACATTTAGTATAAATAAAGTATCACATTTTACTGTCAGACAGCATGCACTACAGAAAACATATTAAATAAAACAATTCAAATAACCTCAAAACAATTCAAAATCATGTCCTTTATAAATCTACATCATATTATTAATTAAAAAAAAAACATTCAAATAATATATTACGTATTCATATCAAATCCAAATGTTCATTACTTGTACTTAATAGTCAATGTTTATAAAATTGAAAATCGCGTAAAGTACCTAAGATAGCTACAAATTAATTATGCTTTTGTGCTAAAAATTCTCCCACTGAATAAAAGCATTTGTCCTGTAGCCATTTTCGTAACCGAGACTTAGGTAACACTGTTGTACCAGCTATATTCTCTGGACTATCGTCACTTAACATACGGTGGGGCGGAATCATTTATCGGACATATTAATAAAAAAATATCCGTCTATACTTTTCATGCCATATTTACTGTAAAAATTTTTATTTAGTTATATTTTTAAGCATTTAATTGCTAGATGTTTAAATCTAAAAAAAAATATACTTAAAACAATTCCACGCGGACCATGCAGCAGACGGGACCATTAAGCTACCGCGGCCCTGATGGCCATGTCGAATTTCCTCTAACCTTTCTTAGGCTGCAAGGCAGTGCCATCTATTCGCATTGTAGGTAACCCACAATTTCAAATGAATACCTTTATCAGTTTTAAAAATTTGAAACAATAATTAGCTTATATAGATTTATATTTTCTTTAGATTTAAATTTTTAATAAACACATTGCTTTAAAACTTTGGTATCACCTTTATACTCAAAGGTGAAGGTCAAACTTTGGTCTTTGGTGGAGCAACGAGACGAAAAGTTATGCAGGAAGCCAATATTTTCATATTACAATAGTGCAGCACAAATGAAGACAGACTCAAAACCTTAGAATACTCTGAGGTAGAAACAGACTTATGAAACGAGACGCCACGCCACGCGCATTTTCTGAAAAATATGTAATGCCAATCAAAGCAGCGCAGGCGTTTAGGAAAAAATATACTCTAAACAAAAGTTTACTAGAAAAAAATCCCGCGGCCCAGGCAGCGGACGGGACTCGAACCCGCACCCTTCGCAATCCGGGCGAATGCACTGACCATTATACTACCACGGCCCTATTCGCCGCGTCGAAATTTTCCTAGCCTTAAGCTGCAAGCGCCATCTCTTCGCATTGTAGGTAACCTACAATGGTAGCATAATGGTCAGTGCATTCGGCCGGATTGCGAAGGGTGCGGGTTCGTGTCCCGTCCTATGCCTGGTCCGCGTGGATTTTTTCTAGTAAACTTTTCTTTAGATTTAAACATCTAGCAGTTAAATGCTTAAAAATAAATAAAAATATACTCGTGTAAAGAACCTCTTTACAGTCAGTTCTTTAATTTGTTATTTCTTATGTAGTTTGTATAGCTCTCGGGCGACCATAATAATAAAACTGTCACTTGACAGATGGTGTCGCTTTGACAGAACGAGCCGTGATATTCTTATTTGATTATTTTAAAATATTATTGTAAAGGAAGGAATTGTCGTATTAAGTAAAAGACTTTAAATGTCGTTTCTTTGTTTTCAGGTAAGTTAGTATGATTTATAGTAGATAGTAAAAAGTGTAGTGAATAATAAATGTTTTAACCTACATACATACTTAAATAAAATCTTTGTTTTCAGAGCAACACATTGGTTTAATTACTTTTACAATTTCCATTAAAAGATATTGTCTTATACTCGTTTAAAATGTTTTCTATCGAAGTTTTTGACTCATAATTTAATGCCTACCTGGAATGCTTAAAATTATCATGGGACAGCTTCCTCGCGCCCGTCCACCGTCATTGCCATTACTCACCGTTGTTACTCGCAGCATCGCCGCCGTCACCTGCCCCGAATATAATCTCCTAATGAAGGCCCCACTAACAAGGCCCTTCAGCGGCGCCATATTTATAAAGAAGTATTAATTAAAGCAATATCTCAGCGGCAGCTCTCGCGGCACGAGCGGCCGTATTTCACGAGGACGGTGACGGATGGCCCCGGATAACAACTTCTTATGATCTACCCTCGAACGAGATACGAGGAATAAACTAGTGTAACATGCATTTTTGGAGTTTACTCCTTAAGAATCGATTTGCATATATAAGGGGCCCGGTATGAGAAAAATGTGAGGAGTGAAATCTATCGATGAATGACCACGTTACGTTTTTAATGTCTACGCTGTAGCAGCCGCAGTGCTACACCGTAGCACAGTATCGTAGCGTACCTTTATTTATGCACATCTGAAATTGACTATTGTAAAAAGTTTAATGTAAAATATTTCGTCGATTAGTTATAATAATGTATATGAAATGAATAAATATGTATTTATATATGTATATTATTTTCATTAATTTGTTAATTTACCCTTTCATACAGTATCAATCATTTTTAAGTTAAATAAACTCTTTTTGCGTCTGGTTAGACTATCGAACTTAAGGAGTAAACTCCAGTCGTGCGTCGGAGCTGACATGCAAATTTTTCTTTTAAGTGAACGTTTCATTTCTTAATGCTTCCTTCACCCACTGTGAATTCGGCCGACCGTTGTAAAGCGAAAATTGTTTCATTTTCTTTCTTGGTCTCTGAAAAACCAATACGAAATTTTGAAATAAGGCCTTAGGTAATGAATTGCGGAAATGGACTTGCGAAGTCGGTTTAATCCTCATTTCAGATTAATCGTTCTTGAATAATAAAACAACAGATTATAAATGTTAATAATCTAGCCTTTTACTTTTGTGACTTCTCTCGGTGGATTTAAGAGTTGATTCACACCCATTCTATACAAGAATCAAACGGATAAACATCCATTTTTGACGTGACAACGTCTTAAATTAGGTTGCGGCTGGGAGTCACTTATGAAAAAGTGTAACGCTCGGTAACGTTACGATGAGTTTAAGTTTACATGTACAATGTTTTAGTAAACAAAATATATTTCTATAGTTAAAATTTGTGCAATTCTTATTTTCATTCAATTCCTTGTTCCTATTGTGCAATTTAATTATATTCATATCAATAAATATTCTACCGAGAAAAAGACGTTGTCACGTAAAATCTTCGCCCGTAAAACCGACTTTACAGGCAACCATTTTTTTTTTATATTGATAATAAATAATTTATTGGCGATTTAATTAACACTTGATTTAATTGACATTATCCCATTGAAATATTACAATGGGATAATGTCAAGTGTTATTGTAATATTTCAATGGGATAATGTCAAGTGTTATTGTAATATTTCAATGTGATAATGTCAAGTGTTATTGTAATATTTTAATGTGATAATGTGTTATTGTAATATTTCAATGGGATAATGTCAAGTGTTATTGTAATATTTTAATGTGATAATGTCAAGTGTTATTGTAATATTTCAATGGGATAATGTCAAGTGTTATTGTAATATTTCAATGGGATAATGTCAAGTGTTATTGTAATATTTCAATGGGATAATGTCAAGTGTCATTGTAATATTTCAATGGGATAATGTCAAGTGTTAATAAAATCGCCGATAAATTATTTATAATCAATATAAAAAAATGGATGTTTATCCGTTTCATTCTTGTATAGAATGAGTGTGAATCTACTCTTAAATCCTTCAATTAACACTTGTTAACTAAATGGAAATCATTTCGATTTGTTGTAATGATAATATGTGTGTTATCGAACAGAGTCGCGTTACTTGATAGCGGGGGACACGCTGCTGATCCGCGACGTGAGCGACGCCGACGCCGGCCCGTACAGCTGCCTCGCGCGACACGCGCTCACCACGCACACGCGCCGCTCGCGCCCGCACCAGCTCGTCGTTACGCGTGAGTCCACACCACTACACAGACAGTAGCCAGGAGGACGGCGGACAGAGGCACGTTACTTGGTGGCGGGAGATACGCTGCTGATCCGCGACGCTGACACCGACCCGTACAGCTGCCTCGCCGACGCACACGCGTCGCTCGATCCCGTACGCGCTCGTCGTTACGCGTGAGTCCACAACACTACACAGACAGTAGCCAGGAGGACGGCGGACAGAGGCACGTTTCTTGGTGGCGGGGTTTGAGTGTGGCGTCATAACTGCATCGCTTGGCAGTAGCTTAGCAGAGTCTCGCTCATCTGTCCCCTTCCTGCCTGTTCACTCTCTTCTTATGAAAAAAAATGCGAACGTTAAAAGAAAGAAACTGGTGAAACAGCGGATGCACTCCCTCGCACTAAAAGTGCACCTTGCTAACATCCGAGGATTGCACTCAAATATCGATAGTGTCCATCACCACCTTGAGACCGATAAACCACATCTGCTGTTCCTCACGGAGACTCAAATAAGATGCCCAACTGACGCAGCTTACTTGCATTACCCAGGTTACATCCTGGATCACAATTTTAAATCACGCGCTGGCACCTGCGTGTATGCTCGTGATGGTATCTGCTGCCAACGTCTCCGCAACCTTGAGGATCCCAGTTTCTCTACATTATGGGTGCTGGTGAACACAGGTATAGAGCAAATACTCTATGCCAGTGTTTATCGGTCGCACACAGAGAACATGGAGACAACCAGGTTTTTTCAGTATCTCAGCGCCTCCGCTGAAACAGCCCAGCAAAGGTACCCGAGTGCGCAGCTAGTCGTTCAGGGGGACTTTAACGCACACCACCATGAGTGGTTGTTCCCGTTCCAGAAAACCGACCATGCCGGGAGATTAGCGCACACATTTGCTATGTCGCTAGGTCTCTCCCACCTTGTGAAGGGCGCTACACGTGTACCCGATATTGATGGCCACACACCAAACTGCCTGGACCTTCTGCTGTCAACAGACCCGGACAGTTACCAGGTGGTAATTTCGTCTCCTCTAGGGAGTTCCGACCACTGTCTGGTGAAGTCCGTATCAGTCTACTCTCCAAGCGACCCGGAACCTATCGGAACTAGGCGTGTTTGGCGATATGGTTCAGCAGACTGGGATGAGATGCGGCATTTCTTTGCATCTTATCCTTGGCGTCGCACTTGCTTTTCTTCGGACGACCAGACTTGCTGCGCGGATGCCATTGCTGACGTGATGCGTCAGGCTATGGAGTACTTTATTCCATAATCAGACGTACCACGCCGGTATAGCGCCCGCCCTTGGTTTGACGCGGACTGTGCTAAAGCGGAGGCGATTAAGCATTTTGCGTATCGCTCCTGGGCGGATGCTCGAGCCCGCAAATCACCAAATGTTCGAAGTCTGCAGAAGGCCTTTAACAGTGCCGCCAAGTCCTGTAAAGGTGTTCTCTGCAAGGCCCGCTTCGATAGCATTGGCCGTATAGGAGCCAAATTAGCCTCCTTTCCATCCGGAAGCAAGGCTTTCTGGTCCCTTGCCAAAACAGTCCAAGCCAATTTTTGCCGGTCGTCGCTGCCGCCTTTAATTAAGCCTCACGGATCGCTGGCTCACACCTCCAAAGAGAAGGTTGACTTGTTTGCCTCTATATTTGCTCACAGCTAGATGCTGCTGGCGTAAACCAACCTAAGCTTCCTCAGTGTTCTTCTGCCATGTTGGAAGTTCGCATCCATCAGAAGGAGGTACTCAAAACGCTAAGCACTCTAGACGTGAATAAAACCAGTGGGCCCGATGGCATTCCAGCTATTGTCCTGCGGAATTGTGCCCCTGAGTTGTCTCCTATTCTGACTCGCCTATACCGCTTATCCCTTGAGATTGGCCAAGTTCCGAAAATTAAATAAAACTAGTTTAAACGGGATAATGCACGAAACTTTATTTATTTATTGACGTTTCGTAGCCTTTCCAGGCTTCGTCGTCAGAATGACGTCAGAATGACGACGAAGCCTGGAAAGGCTACGAAACGTCAATAAATAAATAAAGTTTCGTGCATTATCCCGTTTAAACTAGTTTTATTTAATGAGTGATGTGCGTGAAAACCTAAGAAACAAACAAGTTCCGAAAACCTGGAAGCTTGCCAATGTCCAACCAGTACCCAAAAAGGGTAGTCGTGCCGACCCTGCCAACTATCGACCTATTGCAATCACCTCCATACTCTGTAAGATTATGGAGCGTGTATTGAACAACCGTCTCCTCGCTTACCTCGAAGATAACGATCTCCTCAGTGACTGCCAATTCGGTTTCCGCCGTGGGCGATCTACTGGGGATCTTCTTGTGTATGCTACCTTATGGAGTGAAGCCATAGAGAAACGCGGCGAAGCTCTCGCCGTTTCTCTTGATATTTCTAAGGCTTTTGACAGGGTCTGGCATGCAAGTCTCATTGGCAAGCTTCCTTCATATGGAATCGCTGTCGGACTTTGCAACTGGATTGCAGATTTTCTGAGGGGCAGATCGATACGAGTGGTCATTAATGGCACATCGTCGGATCTGCTTGGTATTAATGCCGGAACCAGGGATCTGTCCTCTCCGCAACTCTATTCTTGCTGCACATCAATGATCTGCTCCTAACTCCCGGTATCTTTGGGTATGCAGACGACAGCACAGTTTCGGGGAGATATCTGCCAGATGTGAAGTCTGATGCAGATGTCCGATCATTAAGGGAGGCGATGGTGGAGGGAGTGAATGCAACCCTGGAAGCTGTTTCCCTCTGGGGTGAAGCCAATTTGGTTGGATTCAATCCCTCTAAAACACAGGCCTGTCTCTTCTCGACGAAACGGTGTCCATTCCATCTGACTCCGACTTTCCGAAATGTCTCCGTGCCGGTTATAGACCATCTCGAGCTCTTGGGTATGGACATCTCATCCAGCCTCAATTTCGGTCGCTACATCGAGTCCATTGCTAAAACCGCTGCCAGAAAACTTGGAATACTTTCTAAGGTCAGGCGATATTTTACATCTGAGCAGCTCCTTAACCTTTATCGAGCCCAAGTTCGCTCCTGCTTGGAGTACTGTTGTCACCTTTGGGACGGATCTGCTCGGTATCAGCTGGATGCACTGGAGTCGGTGGAACACCGTGCGAAGAGACTCATAGGCAATGACGCTCTCGTTGAGGCTAATCTTCAGAGCCTTGACCACCGAAGACGTGTAGCTTGCCTTTCGGTGTTTTATCGGTTACATTTCGGAGATGGAAGTCATGTGCGGAGGTATTACATAATTTGATCCCCCCTTCCCCTTTCCACCACCGGACGACCAGGCGCGGTGAGGGCTTCCACCCTTATGTTGTCGAAGTTCCTCCCATTCGCACGAAGCGATCTGCTTCGGCCTTCATTATACGAACGGCTAGGGAGTGGAACTCCTTGCCGAGGTGTGTTTTCCCGGACCAATATAACCTGGACATCTTCAAGGCCAGAGTGAACAGGCATTTTCTAGGCAGGCGTGTACCATCCTAGGCCTCATCATCGCTTTCCATCAGGTGAGATTGTGGTCAAACGCATTGCCTATTTAGCATAAAAAAAAAAGACACGCTGCTGATCCGTGACGAGAGCGACGCCGACGCGGGCCCGTACAGCTGCCTCGCCGTCGCACATGCGTCGCTCGATCCCGCATATGCTCGTCGTTACGTGTGAGTCTACACTACTACACAGACAGTAGCCAGGAGGACGGCGGACAGAGGCACGTTACTTGGTGGCGGGAGACACGCTGCTGATCCGCGACGAGAGCGACGCCGACACCGGCCCGTACAGCTGCCTCGCCGACGCACACGCGTCGCTCGGTCCACGCGTGAGTCCACACCGCATTTTTTGACGTGACCACGTCTCATAATTTGATGGACCCGGCTGCACGCACGAAAAAACATGACTCATGCGGCGTTACCTCGCTCTGACGCGTTCCATTTAAGGCTTGAAGTGCAAGCGAGAGCGCGCAACGAGTGACAAAGAGGCAAAATCGGCCTCCGCGTTCGGCAGCGTTCGACATCTCTCTCCTACTTGAGTGTGCGATGCGTCCGCGAGGACAGATGCTATACAATAATACATTTACATGTTTTCGTCAAGTATGAAGTGCAGTGAAAAGTGAATGTGGTGTCAATTGTTTATAGCAAAGATAATTGCGGCGCTAAAGGTAATGATATCACACATGTTTAAAAGTTGTTAAACAATTGCTCAAATCACATACATACTTGTAAAAACTATGTACATTGTAAAAAAACGTGGTCACGTTCAACTATCGTCAGTAAACCTACTTTACAGACAACCGATTTTTTTTAAACAGTTTGAGGGAATCGGGGATTTGCGACATGACCCACCACGCGGTTCCGGTACGGATTGGTGAATAGGATACTTTTTTTATGGAATGGGGAGATATTGAGATGAATAGGGAACGGGAGGCCACTGGACCCCATACACAATGGGCAGGATACGCGGGCCCAGCGCGGATTGGTAGGTGATAAGTAAATATTTATAACTTCGTTCTGAATGAGTGTTTTACGACACTAACACAATTTTTTCGTAATGTATACTAAGTAAGATAGTTTTGTCAACAAATTGACGACCTCCGTGATCGAGTGGTTTGTACGCCGGATTTCATGGTGTCGCCGACTCGAGAGGTCCCGGGTTCGAATCCCTGTAAGGGCAAATGTTTGTGTGATGAATACGAGCATTTGTACTCCAGTCATGGATGTTTAATATGCATTTCTTTATAAATATACTTATATCATTATCATCATCATCAGCCTATAAATGTCCCCACTGCTGGGGCACAGGCCTTCTCTACGAATGGAATAGGGAGTTTTGGGCCATGACCCACCACGCGGGCCCAGTGCGGATTGGTGGGTGCTAACGACTGCAGATGCAGAGACCAACAGCTTAACGTGCCTTCCGAAGCACGGAGGAGCTCGAGATAGTAAATTTTTGGTCACCCATCCAATGACCGACCACTGCGAAAGTTGCTTTACTTCAACGATCGCAGCCGAACGCGCTAACCACTTGCGCCATCGAGCTCCTCATAATATACTTATATATGTACTGTATATGTATTCTATCCGTTATCCTAGTATCCCATAACACAAGCCTTACAGTGCTTACTTTGGGGCTAGGCTAATTGGTGTGAGTGTTAGAAATATTTATTATTAATTAAGCTAATTTGTTTTTTTGTGCAGAGGGTCGTTCGAGCTCAGCGCCCCGGTTGACGCTGGCGGGCGAGGTGTCAGCATCGGGGGGCGCGCTCGTGTGCCTCCCTTGCGCCGCCGCCGACTACCCGCCGCCGCACTATACGTAACCGACCACTCAATATTTATACAAACGATACACAGTTGCCTCACTACAGACGGTCTAGTACCCGTTGGACCCACCTAATTGGACCTTACTCACAAAAAAGTGCCCGTTCGACCTCCTATCAAGAACATGGTGCCCATTGGACCTTCAAAGACGTACTTACCGACACAATTGGACCTATTGAAGCTCTTAACTATCTGGCTAATTCTTTTGGAACGGTAACGTACAGTCGTAAACAGACCGCATACAAGGGCACAAACTCAGCGTCCCGGTTGATGGTGGCAGGCGAGGTGTCACACAGCTTCCTCACTACAGACCGCATACAAGGGCACGAGCTCAGCGCCCCGGTGGATGGTAGCAGACGAGGCTACCTGCCGCCGCACTTATCCGACCCACTCACTTAGATTAAAACAAAAAGGGAAGATACGGCATTCGCGGCTCAAAAGTGATCCGCTTAAATTGTGGTCCACGACCATAATTCGCTTTAGTCACAATTTGACATTCAAACACGGTGCGTGTACACTCAATATAACAATATTGCGTATATTCTGTGTTATGAAGATATAACATTGCCTTCGATGCTTTTATAAAGAACACAAATCGTTCAAAATCAAATGCCCCGGCAACACTTTTCATTCGTAAAACTGTGAAAACATTTTTTTTTTTCAAAAATCACGGTTTGTCGTGAATATTATTTGCGTAATCGCCATTTTGTAAACAAGAAAAGGACAACAATACGCTGCGTTGAAGCGTATAGTTCTGTCTCGCTTGCTCGATTGATGTTTATATACAGACGTGTGTGTGGCGAGATTTGCTTATGTAGTTGAGGCAGATCATATTTTATTTGATGCTAGTATGAGCGTACCGTATCTACCCTTTTTGTTTTAATCTAAGCCCACTGATTACTCATACACACACAGCTTCCATACTACAAACCACATCAGAGAGCACCCACAGCTCAGCACCCCGGTTGACGGTGGCAGGCGAAATGTCAACGGCGGCCGGCGCCTGCCCTGCTTCGCTGCCAACCCCCCCCCCCCCCCCCCTGCTTCGATGCCGACCCCCTACCCTGCTTCGCTGCCCCCCCCCCCCTGCCGCACTACACTTACGCGTAGCGTGGTTGTTACTTCTAGTTGAGCTCTACTTACGGAACCCGTGCAGGGTTTCCAAAGTCCAGATAAACTTTGGTATCCGTATCGAAGCGCCAACCGCCAATTCTTGATAGATGAGCATAATGTTTAAAAACCTTTCATCATTGTCATCATGTTTCACCAATCTTTAAAGATTACGTCTATAATTTATGGAATATTTATATTTTCGCCGTATATTACAATCAAATTACAATACCTGAATATCACTCCTTCGTGCTTCGGTAGGCACGTTAAGCCGTCGGTCCCGGCTGCATCTGCAGCCTTCACTGGGCCCGAGTAGTGGGTCACAGCAAGCGTACCACTCATTACTTCCCCACTGCAGACCGCATACAAGGGCACGAGTTCCACGCCATGGTTGATCCAGCTGCCCCCCCCCCCCCCCCCCCCCCAGACCGCATACAAGGTCATCCGCTTGTGACAAACATATGTAACAATGCTACACGAGCGTGTGACCTGCCCCCAAACAATACAAGATTCCGCTTCTCCTACACCTGCATGACGAAGCTTCCAGTTCCAAACCCCAATACAAAGACATGAAGCGACATAAAACAATTTTCTCATTGTCAATCATCTAATGCACCGATTTATTACTTTAAGCCGTTGGCGTCGTAAGTGTGTAAATCCTGACGGCATTCTATCAAAATTTTATGAATAGATTTGACATTTGACGAATGTTAAAATAAATTTGTATCAGACGAATGAAATATTAAAAATCAAGTATTTAAGTTTAAGTAGATATATTCGTCTGACAAAAGTGGTTTGTACTCGCCCTCAGCCTGTAACTGAATAAATAAAAATATATATTATTCATATCGACTTATTGAAAGATCTTTTGAATCGTCCAGTATCTTTTACTCCCTCCATGCAGGACATTTTTAGCTAATAAACATCTTATTTTAAGATGGCATGGCATTAGGCGCATGGGCAACTAATCATCAATGTACAGAATCATAATGCTTTTTAACTCAGCTGGTACTGTGTTAAGAGGCAACGGTACATTTCATTATATCAAAAGATGCGGCCATCTTTTGTAATGAGAACAAGCGATCGCTCCAATTCGAATGGAAAATTCATCGTCTGATTAACTCACGAAAATTCTGTTAGAAAACTTGTTAATTTGTTTTGATGAAGCCGCCTTGTCACGAGACAAAAGCTCAGATTTATAAAAAAAGAATCTCTCAAAATGATTTCCACGCCAATTTTATTCGTGTCGACGTTTAATACATTAAAGATGATATTTAATTTGAAATATCATTTCAGAGAATCTAGCGTTACAAACGCGAGTTGAATATTTTCATTAGTCTACGCTGGGAGCAAGTCAAAGCCTTTCCTTTACAAATGGAGGCAGAAAAAGGCTCCTTTTAATTTCATTATAATAAAAAGCGTGTGAATACACTGAAAGGAGGTCTTGCTCCCACGCGCCGGGAACAAGCTATATCATAGCAACAACCAATTATCCTCCAGCCAATTCTAGGTATCTCTTGAAAGAATAAAAATGTGACAGCTCCTTTGAAGACTTTGATGCATAAATTGGTTTACTCATTTCATATACTGATATAAAGATTCCAAAGCTTTTTACATAAGAACTCGCTCGCTTTTATGAAGAATGTTCATTTATGGTAAAATTGAATTGTGACACAAGGTAGATCAAATTAAACCATACGATTATTTTTAAGTTGATTTATTACTTGCAAGTGATCCTCCGAATAAAATAAACATAAATTCCCGTTTTTTGGATACGAATCGCAACAAAAAAAAAGGGATTTTGTGGATTCTATTTACTAGTCAGGTCCAAGCTAATCGTAATAAAGGACAATGCCCATTTTTCTCAGGACATCCGAACCAACTTGCATCAATCCAAATTTACACTCAAGAGTTTAGCTTTTATCTAACTTTTTACTATCAAAAATATTTTGTCAATGTTTAACCACATTTTAGAAAAAAATACATTAGTTGGAAAACAGACACAGCAACAGACACGGCACTTCAAAGTCACGATCTCGATAATCCACAGAATAGAGTCACTATCTCATCACTGTCAATACTTATTAAAGACGTGGTGAATTAATTAAACGATAAAACTACCAGATCGATTCAAACGCAGCAAGAATAACATCGATCAAACAAACAAAACAAACATCATCAAAACCAAATTGATATTGACACTGACAGTTCCGTAATTAAGCGTTCCGAATCGAATGTATGTTTTGAGTTTCGAAAATACGCAATGTTCACTTTATGAAATGGTGAGATAAAATAAAATTATATTATTATACTCTTTATTGCATCATATAGTAAAAACATATAGTCAAATACATAGTAAGCAAAGGTGAGCTTATCTCTAAAAGAAATCTCTTCCAGCCAACCTAGGTGGTGTCGGAGATTCACAACTTAGCGGGAAACAGAAAGTGCAATAAAAATTAAACTAAAAATAATTTATTACTACTGTTATAGGAAATAGACTTAACAAATAATAGTTATATATTTATACGATACACATTACATATATATATACATTACATGATACATATACCTACATAAATAAACTTGCATAAATATATACAGAGATAAATACAATACCTATCCAAATATACATAACATACATATAAACCTGATAAATAAATACTTATAAGAAACAAGATACTTCGTGAGAATGATTCATTAAGTTTGAAATTTCTGTTTGAGAAAATGATCTTTAACTTTAGACTTAAACGAGAAGATGGTCGGACATTCCTGACTATTGGAGGTAAGTTTATTCCACAGCTGTGCAGCCCTAAAAGAAAAGGAATTCAAATAGGACATGGTATTACTTTTAGGAAGCTCAAGCGTCTTAGTAATGCAAGGTCGTCTAGAGATATATGAAAGAATTACAAATTTTATTTTCTACTTTAAAATCTTATTTACTTAGACAACGGCTAAAGCTAATAAGGCGAACAAAAAATTTTATGTTCATTGTTAAACCTCGGAAATAACAGACAACCGCTATCGGAACGTGCAAGATTTCGGAAATGAACTTTTGATATAGGGATAAGTAATTTTTTGCGGAAGTAGGTAACTGATAATTATTAAGCATCATTTATATGAAGTCTTTAAATGTGGTTAAAAATACGGTTAATAGACACTACAAAATACATATAAATAAAAAAACATTTATGGTGTTAATATATCTATGACGCAAATTGGTACGGGGTATGGGCATTGTCCTTTCAGTTACTGATCCGAGTATACGAATGATTCTGGTCAAATGGGCATTTTAAGAACGGCTCAAGTGGGCTTGAATTGTCGTTTTAAATGTCTGAAACGCCTATGGACTGAAAGACATAGCAAAACAATGAAAGAGTTCCTTGTAGACTACAGGGAACAACAACTTTGGGCTAAAAACAATGTTTGAAGGTCAAGTGTTCAGATAATATATTGAAATAGATTATTATAATCCACAATATAATAAAAATTCACAAAAACCACAGTATTATTCTATGCTAGAGATCCACTTAAACTAAACTCTTAAGTAAGTTACGACATTTTAATCAAAATAAATATTTGGCTATAGCATCTGGCTCATTCGGTTACAAAAATGCACTGAATAATTATCGCGCATGTTAAAACGTAATTATAGCTCCACGTTTCGCTTCTATCTTAGCAAATTCTATTGCGCTCGGACCTACTATCGTTTGGAGTAAATTCCTAGGTCTTTTTCAAAAAAATATTCACAATATCCCGCGGCAACTTCTGTCACGGATCGAGCAGTTTGCACAACTACTTTCTTATTGTCTCCATCTCTGATCTCCAATTTCCAAAAGAGGCGGGAAGGATCAGAATGACTGAGTGAGGAGAAAAAGGTGACCTAGCACATTAGAACATATAAAAGAAAGTTCTGGAAAACCTACTTTATTACATTTTTTTTTTTTTTTTTTTTTTTTTTTTTTCCAACACTCACACCAATTAGCCTAGCCCCAAAGTAAGCACTGTAAGGCTTGTGTTATGGGATGCTAGGGTTAACGGATAGAATACATATACCGTACATATATAAGTATATTTATATAGAAATACATATTAAACATCCATGACTGGAGTACAAATGCTCGTATTCATCACACAAACATCTGCCCCCACCGGGATTCGAACCCGGGACCTCTCGAGTCGGCGACACCATGAAACCCGGCGTACAAACCACTCGGCCACGGAGGTCGTCATATTACATTGTCTTGGTTGTTGGTGTTTATGGTATTTCAAAATCAAAAAAGTTTAAATTATAATTTTTATTATTTTAAAGGATGTAACTGCTTGATGTTTAAATCTAAAGAAAATATAACTAGAACAAATTCCACGCGGACCTCGTCCCGTCTGCTGCCTGGTCCGCGTGGAATTATTTCTAATATATTTGACATTGCGAAGAGATGGCGCTGCCTTGCAGCTTAAGAATGGCTAGAAGAATTTCGACGCGGGCCGTGAGGGTCGCGGTAGCATAATCGATCAGTGCATTCGCCCGGATTGCGAAGGGTGTGGGTTCGGGTCCCGTCTGCTGCCTGGTTCGCGTGGAATTTTTTCAAGTTATATTTTCTTTAGATTCAAAAAGGTTTATTACGGTACCACATTTGTTATACACCAAACCAGGGTGGGTTCCTTCTATTAAGTGTTTAACATCTGTACCGGAAGGAACCACTCTTCCATAACATCATTAATATATTTTATGGTAAGGTCATAATTTTATTTCATTGGATTTTTAAAACAATAGAAGCAATTTAAATAGGTATTTATAACACAGATGTTTGATCTTCTTTCTTTGGGATCCCACGAGTCAATATAACGTTGTCCATGTTGTCGTCAGATGGTACCGCGAGAGCGGCGGGCGGCTGCAGCCCGTAGAAGCGTCCGACGCGGTGTGGTGGTGGGCCGGCGGCGCGGCGCTGTGCGTGACGCGCGCGGCGCCGCCCCACGCGGGCGCGTACCTCTGCAAGGCCTACAACGTGTACGGCGACGCCACCGCGCAGACCAGGCTCACCGTCACCGACACGCTCACTGTCGCTGCCACTCCGGCCGTTGTGGTCAGTGCATACTGAGTAACCGGCAATCTGGGGTGAAACCCTAAATCTCTACATCTTATAACCTTATAAGTGACAGTGTGCGGAGGTATTACATAATTTGATCCCCCCTTCCCCTTACCACCACCGGACGACCGGGCGCGGCGAGGGCTTCCACCCTTATGTTGTCGAAGTTCCTCCCGTTCGCACGAAGCGATTTGCTTCGGCGTTCATTATACGAACGGCTAGGGAGTGGAACTCCTTGCCGAGGTCTGCTTTCCCGGACCAATATAATCTGGACATCTTCAAGGCCAGAGTGAACAGGCATCTTCTAGGCAGGCGTGTACCATCCTAAGCCTCATCATCGCTTTCTATCAGGTGAGATTGTGGTCAAACGCATTGCCTACACGAATCAAAAGTGTCAAGGGGACAAGAGAAATCGTAATTCATTTCTCGCGATTAAATTAACAAATTGTAAATGAATATACATAAATGTATGCGATGTATGTACATAAATCCGAGTGTTCTGAGGAGTTATTCTCTCTCATCCCACCTTCCCCTTTCCTTCGGAGGATCACGCGCGCTGGCCTACGTTGTCACCGTCTTACTGTGGTCACAATTCCAACGCGTACAAAGAAATTTGGCGACTCATTTCTTTGTCGCACTATCCGTAAATGGAATGCTCTGCCAGCTCACGTGTTCCCTCCCTCTTGGGATCCTTTAAAAGAGGCGTGAAGAAGCAAGAAGAATGCAGGCCGGCAGGGTGAGGATGGCTGGTGTTGCAGGTATAACTGCTGTATCAGCTATCTTCGCGTCTGGACTTCACCTTCACTTAACATCAGGTGGGGTGGAGTCATTTGTCGGGCGTCTATAAAAAAAAATACTTAAGTGGGAATAAGATGAAAAACCGACTTGGAAGAGTAGATTTGATACAGTCGACTGGATATTTTTTTAATACAAAAGACTCAAAACCGTGCGTTTTTGTCGAAGTTTTTTCCACGTACGACAAAACTGTGGAATATGTTGTCGCCAGCAGTGTTTCCGGACCGATACGACCCAAAAACCTTCAAAAAAAGAGTGCACTCCTTCCTTAAAGGCCGGCATCGCATTTGTGATACTCCTGGTGTTGCAAGTGTCCATGGGCGACGGTGAACACTTACCATCAGGTGAGCCGTTTGCTCGTATGCCCCTTATAACATAAAAAATGGGTGCGTGTACTTATGTAGGCGCGTGAGAAGTTATCCTTCTTTGGCATCGTTTAAAATTAGTTTTTAATTGCATGCAAATAATTAATTACAATAAATTAAGGAAAAGTCTGGAAAAGGACATAGTCAATAAAGTTCAGTTTTAATTTGAAAAAATAAATAAATAATCAAAATATTCAATTAAAATCGCTACTGAATATAATTTATTAGAACATATGTGATTTGCACTTGTATGAAACTCAAACACGTAATCCGAATATACAAACTAGAAACATGTGGATAAATATTATAAATATGAATACCTATAACTGTTACTTTATTACAAAAAATAAAGATGTGGTTTTTGGTTCTACTACACCAATGGTCAAGAGATGGCGCTGTAGTCTCCTGAATCGCGCTTCGGTTCCGTTGTTCCAGATTAATAAATACTTTTGATAGTCCTTCACAATGCAGTCGTTAGCACCCACTAAATAGAGATTCTATTTCTATTCTGTTGGTAGATTTTCTTAATGTGCGGTAAACACAAAAGTATCAGCATGAAGTCGGTCGAGCGACCATCTTAAAATTTCACTCTCATCATTTTTTCATAACGCGCCTAAAGAAGTATAACTTCAAAAAAAATCTCACTCAGTCGCAAGACACTTTTCACGCGTTAAGTTGTTCAAGTAGTCGCGTGACCAGGTGGCGGACATGGGCAGCAGCGTGCGGCTGAACTGCAGCGCGAGCGACCCTGTGGCGCGGGTGTCGTGGCTGCACGACGGCGCGGCGGCGGGCGCGGGCTCCGAGCTGGCGCTGGCGGTGACGCGCGCGCACCGCGGCCTCTACCAGTGCGTGGCGCGGCGAGGCGTCGACAACGCGCACGCTGACGTCGAACTCAGGCTAGGCGGTAAGAATGGTAGCTTTATCGTTACTGTACAACTATTTTATACTAATACCTATAACTGTTACTCGACGACCTCCGTGGCCGAGTGGTTTGAACGCCGGGTTTCATGGTGTCGCCGACTCGAGAGGTCCCGGGTTCGAATCCCAGTGGGGGCAGATGTTTGTGTGATGAATACGAGCATTTGTACTCCAGTCATGGATGTTTAATATGTACTTCTATATAAATATACTTATATATGTACAGTATATGTATTCTATCCGTTACCCTAGTATCCCATAACACAAGCCTTATAGTGCTTAGTATGGGGCTAGGCTAATTGGTGTGAGTGTTGAGAATATTTATTTTTATTTATATTTATTTATTTTACCGGAATAAAAGCGATACTCAAACCCCACCGCTGCATGAAATTAAGTGACACTGATATTTGGCCCTGCCGGAATACCAGCGCTGCTGTGACACGTTTTGTAGCGTGTTGCGGCAGCATTACGCTGAGGCAGGGTCCTGATTGACCACAAATGGTACTTTTTTTTCTATTCTGCTTCTTTTAAATTATTTTTTTTTTGTACGTTGTTTTGTAAATTTACTAATGTGGTAAATAAAAATGATTCTCTCTCTCTCTCCCTCTCTCTCATCTGAGGTCTTGGGTCGACCTGATCCTGATCACTTGCTTAAGAATTGTAAGTCCAGGACTGTAATATTCAAATCATCTGTTATTGACGGGGTGTGTGTTAACAATCTGAGTTGCGCCGATAACATGGTGCTGCTGAGCCCGTCGATTGGTGCAATGCGAAGGTTGTTACAAATGTGTGAAACCTATGCGTTGACGCACGGACTTAGGTATAATGCCACAAACGGTGAGCTGATGGAGTTTAAAGCTGGTTCGAAAACCTATCACAATATACCCAGTGTCACTCTTTGTGGTGTTGAGTTAAAAAGAGTCAACAAATTCAAATACTTGGGCCATTGGTATGGTAGATGACACCGACATTGAGAGGGAGCGCAGGGCGTTGAGTGTGCGCTGCAATATGTTAGCTCGCAGATTTGCTACTAACCATTATGGATGAATAATCTGAAATAAATGTTATTATTATTATTATTATATGCTCAAAAAAGTATTCTAAAATTGAAATCTCGGAATTACAACAGAAAATAAAAGCTTTCTCTGAATAATTTAAGAAAGCTTTTTGACGATTTCCGTTGCGTGGCGTGCAAGAAAGGAATATACGGCGTTACAGCGCACAGCATAACAAAAAGTCAGTTGCCCAAAACTTGTGGCGGTAAATCATGAATTGAGTCAGCGAACAAGCTGTGCGCCCGCTGATTTACGATGCAGCCCGGCAACGATGCACTGCTGCTACTTCTGTATGCGTATTCTAACAATATTGCAGGAAATATATTTTGAACTAAAATCTTCATAAAGTGCACACATATTTATCGTGTGTAACGTCAACCTGAACTGAATCTTAATATCGATATACATAGTTTTATTTTTACTAACTGATCATGTATTAATAAGGGAAATTATTTAGTTAGCTTAATAATTAATTATTCGACATTTTTTTTTTTAAAATGAATTATTGCAAGGTGATATTCAGAAAACTGACTTTTTCTATTCAAAAACAGAACTAAGATCATGTGATTTTGCTACAATTAAAACTCTCTTATTACTTGAATATTGTATTTGGAATTTGTGTTGTCATGAGTATATAGTTTCAACAAAAAGATTTTTGTACTACATAGGTAATATTCGATTCTTTTATCAATCCAAGCCTGTACAAAATTCAGTTCACCAAGCCCGCACAAAATCGTGCAGTTCTTCGCAACAGAAACGACAGCATTCTCCTCATATTTTATTTCACGAGATACACTAGTATTCCGGACATTGTCGTAGCCACAGGCATTTGTAATACCGCGTCCTTTAAGCGGCAACTGATATTGGGTACGACCGAAGAGTGGGGGTGAGGGGTGGGGTTGTGCGGTAGGAGACAATCAATCTCGGTGCAGCCTCGTCCGGACCGCGGCGAGGGTCGAGATCAATCAGTGACGTCACTCCTTGCGTTCTCGTCACGTCCTCGTCTCCGACGCATCGGTGCGTGAATGGAAAAATGAAAAAAACGCAGTCAAATTTAAAAAAACTACTGAAATCATTTTTATCAAAGACCAGCTTTTATTCGATGCAAGAGTTAGTTAATTTAAGCAAGACCTTATTTATTTTTTATGTTTTTTAATGTTCCTACGTAATTTTATTTGAAATTATTATTATCGTTATTATTGAATGCTATTTGTCAGTGTTATTAATTATTAGTTAATAATTATGTTCATGTTAATTTTAATTTAATTGAAGTAGATTATTATTATTATTTAATTAAGGACATTTTAAATTTAATTGCTATACCATATCAGGGTTCACGTGTCTGTATCTAATACTTTTATGTAACATCTGTAATAACCACATGAGTGCAATAAATAAATAAATAAACTCTATGATGAATGTGTTTAATGGGTGCGTGAGGCACTGAAACATCAATTAGCCAAGAATTGCTCTTTTACTAGGGTTCCGTACCTCAAAAGAAAAAAATGGGTGCGTGTACTTATGTAGTGAGAGTGCGTGAGAAGTTATCCTTCTTTGGCATCGTTTAAAATTAGTTTTTAATTGCATGCAAATAATTAATTACAATAAATTAATAAAAAGTCTGGAAAAGGACACAGTCAATAAAGTTCAGTTTTAATTTGAAAAAATAAATAAATAATCAAAATATTCAATTAAAATCGCTACTGAATATAATTTATTAGAACATATGTGATTTGCACTTGTATGAAACTCAAACACGTATTCCGAATATACAAACCAGAAACATGTGGATAAATATTATAAATATGAATACCTATAACTGTTACTTTATTACAAAAAATAAAGATGTGGTTTTTGGTTCTACTACACCAATGGTCAAGAGATGGCGCTATAGTCTCCTGAATCGCGCTTTGGTTCCGTTGTTCCAGATTAATAAATACTTTTGATAGGCCTTCACAATGCAGTCGTTAGCACCCACTAAATAGAGATTCTATTTCTATTTTGTTGGTAGATTTTCTTAATGTGCGGTAAACACAAAAGTAAAAAATTTTGTGTTACAGTGATGCGCGCGCATCTTAAAATTTCACTCTCATCATTTTTTCATAACGCGCCTAAAGAAGTATAACTTCAAAAATCGGAACCGTTATAAGATCACTTTGTTTTCTCAATACTCAAGCCCCGTCCTTGAAGCTTTGGAAAATCAAACTTCTAAGTAAATGTGAAAAAAGGAACGGCCATTTATGTTCCGAACTAGCGTACGGAACCCTCAGTGAGCGAACCCGACTCGCACTTGGCTGGTTTTGAAGTGATAACTTCGTTTGGGAGGGTAAACCACTTCGTTACGTAACGCGTTACGGTGCCAGTCTGTCTTACTTCCCTTCCTCTCATTCATACGGTAGGCAGGCTTGTCCTCTCACCCGCAGCGCTAGGAGAATTTAAGTTATTTTTGATTAGCATAGGTAAGTGAATTATTTTAGAAACAATCAGTTGATTTACCAGATTAGTAGAGAATCAAAGATGTATCTTCTTAATGTGACGCAGCAAAGGCCAGAAATCAATCAGTGACGTCACTCGGTAATGAGGAGCTCGATGGCGCAAGTGGTTAGCGCGTTCGGCTGCGATCGTTGAACTTAAGCAACTTTCGCAGTGGCCGGTCATTGGATGGGTGACCAAAAATTACTATCTCGAGCTCCTCCGTGCTTCGGAAGGCACGTTAAGCCGTTGGTCCCGGCTGCATCTGCAGTCGTTAGCACCCGCCAATCCGCACTGGGCCCGCATGGTGGGTCATGGCCCAATCTCCCTATTCCATCCATAGGGAAGGCCTGTGCCCCAGCAGTGGGGACATTAATAGGCTGATGATGATGAATTTACCAGATTAGTAGATAATCAAAGGTGTATCTCCTTAATGTGACGCAGCAAAGGCCAGAAATCAATCAGTGACGTCACTCGGTAATGTGACGCAGCAAAGTCCGGCATGAATCAGTGACGTCACTCGTCGCGTTCTCTCCGCCTTCACGTCACGCCTTAGTCTCACATTCGTCTCCAACGCATCGGTACGTGAAAACACTATGATGAAAAGTGTTTAATAGGTGCATCACGTAAATGTCGATTAGCCAGCATTTGAAGTTTTTGAAGTGAAACTTCTTTATCGGCGTTGGAAAAAAATTTACCGTCACATTTTTCGGTTACGCGTCACATTTTTTGGTTACGCGCCATCTTTTTTTTGGTAATAACAACGACGATGAACATATAAATGAAATGAAATGAAACGAAACGAAACGAAACGAAACGAAACGAAACGAAACGAAACGAAACGAAACGAAACGAAACGAAATGAAATGAAATCTTGTTTGTATTCATGTCTATGATAATAAAATCCTTTTGTTTAAACTTTATCTAATTTAACTTTATTTAACCAATTTCTGGAAAGTTGCATGTAGATCATTTTTCGTAAAATAAGGCCATAAAGAAGCACACATTTTTTTATTCATCATAGTTAAGTAAATTTGTTGTACATACAATCAATTATTTCATTTGGAAGATTGATAGAGGATCCAAGAGGAAGTATCGCATACCTAAATATATAGAGAGGTACGATACATAATAAATACCCTAGTAATTTGTTACAAGGGAATTGTTATTTAACAATATTGACTTATCATTCTATGGATTCACTTTAGAGTTCTCTTGTTTCGGTTTCAATTGTCAGGGAAACTTGAAAGGCTACATATTCGGTGCGCAAAATGGCGGAAGACCTTGAGGCCTACTCTATTTCAACGAAAAACGAAATTGCGATCGAAATTTCGCACGTTCCTTACTCTGTTTCTATTTCATTTCGAAAATTCATTCCTCCGAATATAGTTTGACATTTAAATATTCTAAGCCTACTCTAATTCACAAAACTTTTGAACTAAAAGTTGAATTTGACAGATAATTGTTCGAAATTTTAAACTCAAATTGACGAAATGAAAAGTGTTACCTTTTTATTTTCGTTTTGGGATTTTTATTTAAAATAAACCTAAATTTACTACTAGAGTATTTTTAATTAAGGCTGCTTAGCGTGAGGAACATTTTTTAGTATGAAAAATTTACAAATAAATCTAATTTTTGTTTATTATTGTATTGCCAATTCTTCAAAGTGTTATACGACAACTTTAGGTTGACATATAATCTAATGGATTGCATCAACTCTACAAATTAGTCGGCTAACATTGTCAAAAGAGGTTGTTTTAATGTAATCAAAAATGATGTCATAAAGTAATATTGTTTTGAAGTAAAAAACGTTATCTAAAAAGTGTAGACAAAAAGAACTCACAAACATAACTCATTCCATTCGTTCACGATAATTGTCTGTGATTCCGATCTTTATGTGCGTGTTCGAAGATTAAGTAAAGTAAAACCACTGGCGAAATTTCGTTACAAATTCGTTCGTTGCCGAAATTTCGTTTCGGAGAAAGAGAGTAGAGCTCCTTGTGCGGAGAAAGGCGGCCAATAAACTCGGTTTTGTTCGTTTCATTTACAAGAGACTTCTCGGTTAAACGATGTCTTTGATTTAAGAATTAAATAAACTAATACCTACATTTTGTTACTGATGATGACCCTCTTATGTGTTCAGATATTATATAGGTGTCGTGTGAGGCGGGTCGTTGCGTTCCCTAAAAAATGGTTGAGCGATGGCTGGTTCATGCGTCATGCTCGTGAACGGGTGCTGCCAGCGGAGATGAGTCTGCTCTTGCTTCATTGGGTACTATTAATCGTTGTACTAAACTTTAATCGTCCACTATTAATCTTTTTTGCCTAAACAGTAGGACACGGCATTCCTAAACTTTGTTAAACCAGTTTTTTATTTTTTATATAGTCATAATTTTTATATTATTTGCATTCGTAATGGAAAGTGACTTTATGAGTTACCTCATATTGAAGTCATTTTTCAATTTGACGACTCTGTATACAATACAGCGAGAAAAAAACAGCCCTTGCTGAGTTTCTTGCCGGTTCTTCTCAGTACAAGGTCTCCCGCCGTAGATTTGCGAACCGATGGCGTAGCTTTTCGACATTCACAAGTGCTTATTAACAGCCTAGACTGATTTTTTTGAATTTTTATAAAGATTTTTCATAAATCTCATACAGACGCGGTCCGAAGGGGGGGGGTCACAGGGGACATGACCCCCCCCCCCCCAAATTTAAGGTCAAATTAAAAAATCTTGTGTCAAAAAGTGTCTTGTGGAATAATAATGTTTATTTTATTCCAGATACCTATTTTTTATTAGTGTAGTGAGTGACCCCCTCCAAAATTTCAGGCTGCGACTTGAACGGGCTGAGTTTTAATTAGAAAATGCTCAATAATCGCAAACCTGACAGTCCCCCGGTATGGGTGTTGTGTAATTTTAATCAAAGGCCGGCTGACAAAGGTCTCGGAGACAAAGGCTTTGTGGGTCGACATCGGCCGGGGAATGCGGAGAGCGCCCCGACAACATCTCGTACACCAGACACCGGGAGGCTGCCACGAGTATCTACTGTTAAACTATAGCTTATGATTTCATTTTCTTATTTCTGACCGCCGACGGTTTTCAAATACCTCAATCTCATTTCCTTTAAAATTGTAATTGCCGATGCAAAAAGAGGGCGAGGTATTTGAAAACCTTCGGCGTTCGGAAATAACAAAATGGAATCGTAAGCGATAGCCACAGCAAGCCCGATAGGCGTTTGGTCTCCCGGTTTACAATACCTAGTTTATTGTATAGATGGTGGCTTAGGACGCAACATAAATTATTTTCAATATTGAAATTCAAAGTTTCGATTTTTAAAAAAATGAGTCCGACCTAGATAAATTGTTAAACTTTTCTTGTCTTGCAAATGATATCGTTCTACCAGTAAAACCAATATCTTGGAAATTGATTAACTAGAAGTAATTGAAGTTTGGTTTCTAATTCATTAAGAAAAATGAATCGTCATCATTCACACACTACCTCAGTGTCTCCAGTGCTCGGGTTTGAAGGTGTTCAAATCCTGGTGGCTCCAGTGGTATGTACGCTGGGTTTGAAGTTGTTCGAATTCCGGTGGCTCCGTTGGTATGTACGCCGGGTTTAAAGGAGTGAGTGAGAGTGTTCGAATCCCGTAGGCTCCGGTGGTATGTAAGCCGGGTTTGAAGGTGTTCTAATCCCGTAGGCTCCGGTGGTATGTACGCCGGGTTTGAAGGTGTTCGAATCCCGGTGGCTCCAGTGATATGTACGCCGGATTTGAAGGTGTTCTAATCCCGTAGGCTCCGGTGGTATGTACACCGGGTTAGAAGGTGTACGAATCCCGATGGAGCAAATTTAAGTGTGATGATTACGAGCATTTGATGGTTGTTGATAAATATATTTATACTAGCCGACCTAACGATATTCGTACTGCTATATAAATAGGGGTTATTGGTAGAAGGGTGAAATTTAAGGGGAGCAAGTATTTATTAATGTCGTAAGTAGTTATTCCGTTACTCTAGTATCCCATAACACAAGCCTTACATTGCTTACTGTTTGGTTTGGCTAAAGTGCCCACAGGAGTACAGGCCTTCTCAATGAAAAGAATATAGAGAACGGCTCATGAGACTATTGGAGCTTCACGTGACTTTCGAAACATAGAAAAACTCTAATTTAAATATATTACACCCCCGTCATCCTATTACCGGCCATTGCATAATAACAAAATATATAATTCCATTATCTTATACCAATGAACCAACGAAACAACGTGTCGGCAATAAACTTTGGGATACTATCAGAGTGAGGAAGGTTGCGTATCTAGGGCATGTGATGAGACACGAAAGGTACGCCCTTTTACAATTAATAATGATAGGCAAAGTTGCTGGAAAACGAGACGTCCGTCGCAGGAAGAAGTCTTGATTGAGGAACCTACGAGAATGGACTGGAATCTCGAGCGCCTCTGAATTATTCCATCTCGCTAAGGATAAGGAGACATATGTTTAGCTGACTGCCAACGTTCGCTGTTCGGAGAGGCACTAGAAGAAGAAGAATGAACGAATATTACATTCGAATGCATGGAAATTGTACAAATAATTCTAGCCTCCAATATTCCAATCATTACCGCATTGTACTGCAGATAAATGACCCATCATATCATCACGGAATCATGCAGCCCACCGAATTAACGTTGCGTCAGTTTCGACAAGATTATTAATTGCGGACTTAGTCGCATTTATGGTCGCATTAATAGCGATCTGCGCGTCAATGGCGATAATACATCCGATACGTACGAATGTATCGCCTCTCGAGCGAGTGAACGGAATTAATAACCCGCCAAAATGATCCACCTCCTGTGCCAGTTGATCGATGTCGATTCAGAATATCTATTACCAACTCCCATATAAGTGGGTTCTACCTGACTATCTAAAGCCTGGAAGATCCCCCGTTTCTTTATGGTCATACTAGTTTGTCATATCGGTAAGACTCCGAGGATACCGACATCCTCTTGGTCATACTGCTATCTCTACACATTCTGTAATAAACAAAAGAGAAAACAAAGGACTAGAAATTACTGGATCTGCCAGTACCAAATGGTATTTTATTTATGACACAATATATTAGAATTGCTAAATTTATGCGTGCCTGATAGATACGTGTGGCGGCGCCGGCGGCCGCAGCTTTTCGCGGTACCGCGCGCCCGCACCCGCCTGCTGGCCACCGCACCTCTGACGCGAACAATACACACGCTCAATGTAGTTGCCGAGTCTATCGATTTGTTCACCTGTTCGATTGCCGAGTTTACGAAAGTAACTTTAAAAGTGTTGTGCTATAAATAACATTATTGACTTTTTAGTGTAATATATTTTTATTTATTTTGAGAAATGTATTATGAATTTTAGATTTTATGGACAAATTTTATTGACAATATTTGTAATCGTATTGGTAATGCATCCTAAATTGAAGTTATTTTTATTTTTATAGATTTTTAACTGACATTTGCTTACATTTTTATATAGTTTACAACATTGAAATAATATTGTTAATAATTAATGTAATTTTATAAGAATTTATTGTTAGTTTGAAATGACGACTACACTATTGAATTAGGTATATGGGTGAAAACCATTTAAAATGACCATTGTGACAAAAATGAAACCATAACAAAAATGAAATTCGTAACAAAAAGGTAACAAAGATGAAAACTTAGGGTCTTTTCACAGTTCACTTAATAATTTTACTTTAATAATTATTTAGCTAACTTAATTGATCGAACACACAAAAGCACAATAAAACACAATGTATTTTTATGATTTGTTTAATTAATAAAAAAAGAGATTCTCACATTGGTACTTACTGATTTAGTCTCAGAAGACTAGAATAGAATTTACAATTCACATATTTCTTAATTACACTTATATACCTAATTAACTCTTACATTCTCAAAATATAACCAACATTGTCATATAAAAAGTCAAGGGCATAAGACATTAATTTCTCAACGACATCTTTTAACAATCATATTACCCAATATTAAAAAAATCTTAATTAAATTATAGGAACTTATATGTGTTATGTACCTGATACCTATTATAATATTTATACTAGGTGTCGTTTTTGTAACTGCCCAGAGCTCAGGAGATGGTTATAACGATTGAGTAGATCTCAAGGAATATATATATATTTTTTTTAGTTTTAACAAAAATAATAATAATTAAAGACAACCACAGTTTATGTATTTATTGCTAGTTACAAACCAATAATAATAAATTATATTATTAGGTAGGTACTTTCAAAATAAAAAAAAAAAAATCTCGTGTTCTACTCAATCGTTGTAACCATCTCCCGAGCTCTGGGTCGTTACAAAAACGACAACTTATATATATACTTAAATATTATGTTTTGATTGTTTATTATTGTATGATTTACCAAGAGCTGTTAACAAACGAAGCATAATTGCAGTCTTAAAAGAAAAATAAGTAATAATATATATTACCCAAATTATAAACAAATAAAACATGTGTAATATCAATAGCAACAATAGAATACTCCTACTCACTTTCACTAGAACTATCAAAAAAAATTTTCTTCTTTGTTGGTGCAGTTGCTGATTGTTCAAACATTTCAGGATAGTCTTTTTTGAGATAACATGAAGGAACGTTTTGCCTCTTAGTACCAATTATTTGCTTTAAATCATCAAGTGAATAATTAACGCGAACGTCTGACAAAATAGTCACAGGCGCCTCTTTTGTTTTTAGTTTTTTGATGCCATCGTTATTACGGTCAACGTTATTACTCACAGGCGTCCTTATATCAAGCAATGTAGTTTTATTAACAACGCGTGATATATTAAATATATCTAAACCACCTGAATCAGAGTCATTAATATCAACACCAGATACAGTTGGAATTTTTGTCTTCTTGGTAGAGGAATCAGGTATTTTATACTTAGATTTCTGAATGGCAGTAGATGTATCAATCAGTTCTCCTTCGGCTGTAAAAGGGGTGAGATTATCTTTCTGTTTTTTAAATACTAAAAGCTGGCAACTTTCGGTATCGGATGAGGAACTTAGCCTAATCCGCTTTTTGGGACGTGGCTTTATCAGAAGGTGTTTTCTAGTGTCGAAACAGTCACAAAACCCTCTCAAGCTTGAGCTATTACAAAAGCAGCTCAGAACTCGATACCTTACTTCATTTGAGCAGTTTTCTGACTCGGCTTGTATCTGGTGAATCTTCATGGTATATGAAATTGGCACTAAAGCTTCGAATGCTGTTTGATTTCTGTTTTTTATCTCGATGATATCAGATTCGTTAACACAGAAAAGATTCACATTTGTGTCTTCTTTGAGAACAGAATAGGCTACTGCGGTGTTCGAAATATCAATTCCGTGCGACACTTTAGCGTCTAAAAGACGCTTGATTACTCCTCCGATTGATGGAATCGGAGCAGCCCCCTTTCCGTGATATGCCTCTGAAAAGTTCCAAGTTCCTTTTTCGAAGTCCAAATCTTCAAGATATAATTTAAACAAATAGAAGTTCTTTTTTTGCCTGTATTGGGTGGCAGGCCCATCTGAAAATACGTGAACAGAATTAATTTCCGGATATTTTGTTTTAATATCTATCAGGATTGGTTTTAGGTGGGCCCATATTGCTGCTGGTGAATGATCTGTTGAATCAGATAGGGTGCAGTATGATTGAGGTTTCGAACCTTGAATATACATCACACTTGTGTGCAACGAAATTTGGTTTTGCGAACCGAAGTGGACAGCCTGTATTTGCCGATGCAACTTACAACTGTAATTTTCTGAGAAATCACAATGAACCATAACCTCATTATTTTGCAGACTGTTTTTAAGATTTCTGTATACATTATATTGATGCCAAATATTAAAATAATGCTCTTTAAACTTTTTAACTTCTTTTTCAAAATGGTTTAATAGGATCTCTAGTTTTTCAGTCTTTAATTCAGTAACTACTTTTTTAGTCTTTTTTATCTCATTATTCTTTTGATATTCCACATTTGTCGTAGTCCATTCAAACCAGGTAACATTGTAGTTTTTTTTCCTCTCATTAAAATTGTAAGTTACAGTCGCCGTTTTACAAATGTTGCACTCTGAATACATACATTCCTTGGATTTTTTATCACATACTATCTCTTCTAATATATCCATTAATTTTACATCTGGATTTAAGACCTTAATTTTTTGTAGTGCCTGGAATTTAAACTCAATATTTGCGTGAATTTTGCAAACACATGTTTCACGGTCTGAGAGTCGTGGTTTGACCACATAAAAAGGCCTATGCCTGCGGAATGTATTGACAGAAGCTTTGATACCAGTTTCTTCCTTGAAATTTTTATGTAAATTTGACATGGTATCGAGGAGGTACCGTTTTTGGTGTTTCTGCTTTTTGTAGGTCTTAGTTTCTTTTTTTCCCGCTGAAGCTCGACTGACATCATCACGCAAGTAAAAGTGTCGAATTTTTTTTACCAACTTGCTGTTTCGTTTAGTAACAACACATTTTGAAAGATTGCGGATCCTGCTTTTTAAACCAATGACTCGTCTCAAATTTGATTGCATTTTATACTTTCGTACAATCTGTGATGTAAAGATATTTCTCAAAACCTTTTTTATGTTTTTATTTTTCATGTATTCCTGCTTGATTGCTTCCATTATGACAGAATTTTCTACTATAACTTTTTTAACTTTCTTTTTGTCTTGTTCTGAAAGAGAAGTCATGGTTTGGATAATTTCGTTTGATTTAGAATTTGGTGACAGTGGTTGTTCTTGAATACTAGGATGCGACTGTTCTGAGGCATTTGTCGACATTTGGCAATCAAGGAGAATTTTTTGTCGATAGACTTTGTTTTTAAGTGCTTGTATTTTTTTTCTTTGCGCATTTATAATTTTTTCTTGTTTTTCATTTTCTTTTTTCAGCCGTTTATAGTAACGTTGATATTCTTTTGAACTCTTTTCGGTTTTATCTTGAGAGTCTCGTTTTTTCTTTTGATTTTTCTTAAGCTTTCTCCAGTTCTTCCTTCTAATTAATTTTTGATTCTCTGTTAGTTTATAAACTTTCACATATTTCTTCTTGATTCTATTTAATTTTTTTAATCTTAACTCTTCGAATTTTTGCGGATTCTGTTCTTTTAATCGTTGTCTATATAGTCGCTGCCGTTCAGCTGCTGTCATCGGCATTCTAAAAAGAAAAATATTGTGAAGTTTTTATTTCTTTTCCGTAATTTATGTTTCAAAATTTTACGGCGTATATATAACTGCTTGTTTTTTCTCATCGTGATTAGGCACTTATGTGCCATTTTCTCCCAATTATAACAAAAAACTCACTTAAGGAGCGTTAAAGACAAGACATACAATTAATTCACCGTAAAAATTATGGTTACAGTAATTGAATTTGGTATTTGAGATTTTGAGACGTACATACAGAAAAAAAAACTTGAAGGTTAGGTTAAGTTCCCATAATAAAAACAAAAAATCAAAAAAGTCGACTGCTCAAAAAGAAGCTTTAAATAAAAACTGAAAAGAAAAAAGCAAACCCGGTAGTTTAGAATTTAACAGTCGGGATCCATAATTGGGAAAATTTTATCCAGTCTAGACTGCTTGTAATGTTTTTCGAGCGTATGTATGTATGTCCAATTCTTTGGCACGCCCTACAGCCTGAACGGCTTTACGGATTTTGACATGCAAGGTGTTATTTGATTCGTTGTGATTGTGTGAAAAAATTGACACAAATTGATCCTCTTGAAAAAAAAATACTAATAATAACCCATCAAGCGGGGTATCAAAGTGAAGAGTTTTAAAAGACAATTCAAAAAATATAAATGAATGTAATAAAATAAAAAATTTGAAACTTAAATGACGGGAATAGAAATTAAATTCATAAAATCAAAAAACCTGACTGCATAAAAAGAGACTTTAAATAAAACTGAAAAAAAGAAACAAGCCTAGTTGTCTAGAATTTAACAGTCAGGACCCATTAAAAATATTATAGACTGGATAAAATCTTCCCAATATCATTATTGGGAAGATTTTTGGGACTCATGTCCCGACTGTTAAATTCTAGACTACCGGGCTTTTATTATACATTTATTTAAATTTTATATATAAAACCCTATATATATTAAAAGCCTTCACTCTGATACCCCGCTTGATGGGTTATTATTAGGAATTATTTTTCAAAAGGATTTTTTTCCCCGAAAATCCGCCATTTTCTAAAATTTAAGTATACCCAGTGTCACTTACACAATCACGACGAATCAAATGACACCTCGCATGTCAAAACCCGCCAAGCCGTTTAGGCTGTAGGGCATGCCAAAGAATTGGACATACATACTCACATACGCTTAAAAACATTACCCTCCTTTCTTCGGCAGTCGGGTAAAAATTAGACTTGTGAATGCGTCTTTAGTTCATTTTCGTTATATCATTTTTGTGACGTGACAAAAAACGTGACGAAATCATAACAAAAATGAACAAACTCTCTACTTGGAACATAACCTCAAATATCTTAAGTCAAACAAGAATATCAGTAAGTTATAGCACCTTGCTTTTCAATAATGATTAAAATAATCTGTGTATATGAATAAATAAATTATATAAATATTCCCCTTACCTGTCCAGTTTAGTAGACAACTAAAATGATGAATTAAAGTTGTAATTACGTTCGCCGACACAAAAGCACGCATTCACTCACTTTGACATACGTCAACAAAATGGCCGATACAATATCGCTTCTGGCATCTCATTGGCTCCTTAGAGAGTGAGTGTTGCCGTTTGATAAACATTAAATATTACTAAATTAGGTCGTACGAAAAAGGAATAACGAAAATGAACAAAATAATGGATATTTGTTAGGAACCAAGTATTTATTTTCAAAAAAAGGAAATTTAAGATAGTTTTACCTGATAACTATAACTAATCATATTATCTTTACAAAAAATAATCATATAATGCAATATAATTTAAAGTAATTTTTTTATAATGTACTTTGTAACGCTAGTCAGGAAAAGGACAAATTATTTTGTATGGACAAAATCCAGTTTCGGTCTGAAAATAGAAATTCATTTACTAAATACTTGTAAAAAGGTACCTAAACTATATATATTATTTTAGGTAATGTACTTTTTTACTATAGTAAGCTCTCACTGCTTGAGAGAAGAGAATATTTTGTTATATATTGCATATGGACAAGTTATGATATCAAAATGGTCATTTTAAATGGTTTTCACCCATATACCTGTTATAATGGTGTAATGTATTTTGAATAAATTAATAAATAATAAATTTATTTTTAAGCATTTGACTGCTACATGTTTAAAAATAAATAAATCATAACTATAATTGCTATTTCTTCTTTCAAATGTTTAATACTTGAAAAAGTATTCATTTGACATTGTGGGTTACCTACATTGCGAAGAGATGGCGCTGCCTTGCAGCTTAAAGGCTAGGAAAATTTTGACGCGGCCATGAGGGCCGTGGTAGCATAATCGGTCAGTGCATTCGCCCGGATTGCGAAGGGTGCGGGTTCGAGTCCCGTCCGCTGCCTGGTCCGCGTGGATTTTTTTCTAGTAAAACTTTTCTTTAGGTTTTTTATTTTTTCTAAGAAGAACCAATATTAATTTCGTTGTGTGCTAGTTCCATTTGATATAGGTATTTCGTAATTGTCGTTTCATAAACAATCGTCGCGATTAATAAACACTTAGCGTCCTCGTGGAGCATTTTTGCTTAATCTTTTTCTTTTTCAAATATTACGTTCAGTAAACCCAAAATAGATACTGGGGATAGCTTTTTCATTTCAAAAATATAATTTATAGTATGACCACGAGGGTGTGTGTGTGTCCTCGTAGTCATTCTAATATGACAAACTGGTAAGATCACGAAATAACGGCGGGCGGGAAGACGGGAATTAGAAACTAGTTGTTCGGTTGACTTCTATAAATTATAAAAAAAAAATGTGTGTGTCAGCTCCGACGCACGACCGGAGTTTACACTCTAAAAACGATTGTCTTTGAACAGACACAAAACAAAATCAAGTCCGAAGAAGTCGGTTACAAGTAGAGATACCTCAGGAATCGTCCCATGGTTTCGACTATCATAGGTTCCATGTCACACATTTTATCATCTAACATCATCGATATTCATCATATATTTTATTATGTATTTCTGGAAACACACAATTTCAAAAATATCACACACTAGTCATCATTTTGTAAATATGTATTATAATTCCATCTGTACTGAAAATCACTATTCCAGAGTGCTGGACACTTACCGGCATTTCTCTATATTCTGTTATTTATTTGTTTTCATTAATTTTGCTCCGATTTTATCTATTTTTAGTTTATTTATTTTATTGACATTTGTGACAACTTAATGTTTTTTATCCGTTGCCATGGCTAAAAGTGAAAGGTGCGCAGATGAGGTTGCGCACAAAAACGTGACGAGGTCATTTGTTCAGTAGATTTCACTCCTCATATTTTTTTCATACCGGGGGCCTTATATGAAAATCAATTCTTAAGGAGTAAACTCCAATAGAAGATTACAAACTATTAGAACGATTAGAAAACGAGGTACTTGTCCATTTAATCCTTTCTTCATAATTTAATTAACACTACCCTTCTGTTGTGTAAATGTTTTTTTGGTGAATAAGGTTTTCAGAGTATTACGGGATAAGATACTGGATTCAGATCTGAAGATAGAGTAGCAGGTTTGGCTACCGCATCAGCAAGTTTAATTGACTAACTTTTTGCAACAATACTTGTACACATATATAAAAGGTATAGATTTGTAAAAGGAATATCAGGAGATCATACTGTATAATTTTCTTGTTTGAGGAGGAAATAAAGCGACTTCTCCATGTATATTGTTGTATTTGTTGAGGAAATAAAGCGAACTTCTCAATAAATAAATAAATGTATATTTTCAACTTCGTTACATTAATTTTGAATATATATATGTAATCTTAGAGGAATCGAAGTTGGAACTCTTGGTCAAGGAAGTAAGTCCACCACTCGTGCGCTCGGGTTTATATATATATATATATATATATATATATATACAGCGCCATCCCGTCCGTTCCGGTGATAACTGCTTCCAACGGTGACAGATTGTTGCCAGATGAAACACGCCCTTGTTCGTGCGTTGTTACGTCCGATCGCTAGAGGGAGCTATTCATGAACACATACATTAATTGTTCGATAAACGCAATCCTTGTCATTTGCACTACCACCCCGTATTCAATTAGGGCTGTACTCATGTTATGTGGAAGAAGCAGCTAAAGCCCCCGTCACACGTGCCGCGGCCGGCGCACGACACGAAGCGATGCTCGCGGCTGATAAGGATCGTGACTAATGAAGCGCGGTCCCGCGGCGCCATTGTTCCCAGGCAGCAGTCGCTTCACAAACAATAACCCGCGCCACACGCGGCAATCACACATATTGTGTTCTCTTTGTCAATATCCACAACCATTTATTAGTTCCGATGCTGGATATATCAATTTATCGATATTCATTACCTCGGGATTCGAATATATAAAATATTGTTATTGTAATGTGATTCATCAGTAGACCTAAACGTGCATAGATTTCCCTTTAAGTAGGACTCTCTCTAAGAAATAAATTAATTAATTCAAACATCTAGCAGTTAAATGCTTAAAAACATAACAATAATTGCTATTTCTTCTTTCAAATGTTTAACACTTGAAAAAGTATTCATTTGACATTGTGGGTTACCTACAATGCGAAGAGATGGCGCTGCCTTGCAGCTTAAAGGCTAGGAAAATTTTGACGCGGCCATGAGGGCCGTGGTAGCATAATTGGTCAGTGCATTCGCCCGGATTGCGAAGGGTGCGGGTTTGAGTCCCGTCCGCTGCCTGGTCCGCGTGGATTTTTTTCTAGTAAAACTTTTCTTTAGGTTTTTTATTTTTTCTAAGAAGAACCAATATTAATTTCGTTGTGTGCTAGTTCCATTTGATATAGGTATTTCGTAATTGTCGTTTCATAAACAATCGTCGCGATTAATAAACACTTAGCGTCCTCGTGGAGCATTTTTGCTTAATCTTTTTCTTTTTCAAATATTACGTTCAGTAAACCCAAAATAGATACTGGGGATAGCTTTTTCATTTCAAAAATATAATTTATAGTATGACCACGAGGGTGTGTGTGTGTCCTCGTAGTCATTCTAATATGACAAACTGGTAAGATCACGAAATAACGGCGGGCGGGAAGACGGGAATTAGAAACTAGTTGTTCGGTTGACTTCTATAAATTATAAAAAAAAAATGTGTGTGTCAGCTCCGACGCACGACCGGAGTTTACACTCTAAAAACGATTGTCTTTGAACAGACACAAAACAAAATCAAGTCCGAAGAAGTCGGTTACAAGTAGAGATACCTCAGGAATCGTCCCATGGTTTCGACTATCATAGGTTCCATGTCACACATTTTATCATCTAACATCATCGATATTCATCATATATTTTATTATGTATTTCTGGAAACACACAATTTCAAAAATATCACACACTAGTCATCATTTTGTAAATATGTATTATAATTCCATCTGTACTGAAAATCACTATTCCAGAGTGCTGGACACTTACCGGCATTTCTCTATATTCTGTTATTTATTTGTTTTCATTAATTTTGCTCCGATTTTATCTATTTTTAGTTTATTTATTTTATTGACATTTGTGACAACATAATGTTTTTTATCCGTTGCCATGGCTAAAAGTGAAAGGTGCGCAGATGAGGTTGCGCACAAAAACGTGACGAGGTCATTTGTTCAGTAGATTTCACTCCTCATATTTTTTTCATACCGGGGGCCTTATATGAAAATCAATTCTTAAGGAGTAAACTCCAATAGAAGATTACAAACTATTAGAACGATTAGAAAACGAGGTACTTGTCCATTTAATCTTTCCCTCATTCATTTAATTAACACTACCCTTCTGTTGTGTAATTGTTTTGTTGGTGAATAAGGTTTTCAGAGTATTACGGGATAAGATACTGGATTCAGATCTGAAGATAGAGTAGCAGGTTTGGCTACCGCATCAGCAAGTTTAATTGACTAACTTTTTGCAACAATACTTGTACACATATATAAAAGGTATAGATTTGTAAAAGGAATATCAGGAGATCATACTGTATAATTTTCTTGTTTGAGGAGGAAATAAAGCGACTTCTCCATGTATATTGTTGTATTTGTTGAGGAAATAAAGCGAACTTCTCAATAAATAAATAAATAAATGTATATTTTCAACTTCGTTACATTAATTTTGAATATATATATGTAATCTTAGAGGAATCGAAGTTGGAACTCTTGGTCAAGGAAGTAAGTCCACCACTCGTGCGCTCGGGTTTATATATATATATATATATACAGCGCCATCCCGTCCGTTCCGGTGATAACTGCTTCCAACGGTGACAGATTGTTGCCAGATGAAACACGCCCTTGTTCGTGCGTTGTTACGTCCGATCGCTAGAGGGAGCTATTCATGAACACATACATTAATTGTTCGATAAAGGCAATCCTTGTCATTTGCACTACCACCCCGTATTCAATAAGAGCTGTACTCATGTTGTGACGAAGAAGCAGCTAAAGCCCCCGTCACACGTGCCGCGGCCGGCGCACGACACGAAGCGATGCTCGCGGCTGATAAGGAGCGTGACTAATGAAGCGCGGTCCCGCGGCGCCATTGTTCCCAGGCACCAGTCGCTTCACAAACAATAACCCGCGCCACACGCGGCAATCACACATATTGTGTTCCGAGCATGTTTTGTCTCTTTGTCAATATCCACAACCATTTATTAGTTCCGATGCTGGATATATCAAGTTATCGATATACATTACCTCGGGATTCGAACATATAAAATATTGTTGAAGTTATACTTCTTTAGGCGCGTTGTGAAAAATTGATGAGAGTGAAATTTTAAGATGCGCGCGCATCATGTAACACTAAATTTTAACACCATGAAGTTGGTCGCTTTAGCGACTAGCGCGGGATACACGTGCAACAAACATCGGGAAAAGTTACGAGTTTTGAATTTAGAACAGAGACTGTTTTCATATCTATATATATAAAAATGAAACCCGTTTTCCGTTGTCACGACATAACATGAAAACGGCTTGACCGATTTGGCTGTTTTTTTTTTGTAGTTTTCTAATACTCTGTACAAGGTTCTTACGGAAAAAAATATAAAGAAAATCCCAAGGGGATAAAATAAGGAATGAAAGTTTGTATGAAACTTTATCAATTTTAAACCGATCGGGCTGAGACTTTGCATGCAGGTATAAGAAGAATCAAAGATGAATGTCATTGTGTATAATACAAGCCTGAGAACAAAAACTGTAGTCTACACTTCAGCTCTACACCGAAGCGAAGCGAGGGCGGGCCGCTAGTTTATAATATTTATCCACATGTTTCTAGTTTGTATATTCGGAATACGTGTTTGAGTTTCATACAAGTGCAAATCACATATGTTCTAATAAATTATATTCAGTAGGGATTTTAATTGAATATTTTGATTATTTATTTATTTTTTCAAATGAAAACTGAACTTTATTGACTGTGTCCTTTTCCAGACTTTTTATTAATTTATTGTAATTAATTATTTGCATGCAATTAAAAACTAATTTTAAACGATGCCAAAGAAGGATAACTTCTCACGCGCCTACATAAGTACACGCACCCATTTTTTATTGTAATGTGATTCATCAGTAGACCTAAACGTGCATAGATTTCCCTTTAAGTAGGACTCTCTCTAAGAAATAAATTAATTAATTTAAACATCTAGCAGTTAAATGCTTAAAAACATATAGTCCAGTCGGAATAGCCATAATTTGGACCGACTTCTATTCTAAGACACCAGCGCTTAGCCAATTTTTTCCTAGATAGTATAGACCCCCACGAATATGCCCTCCATTTGTCCCCGCTAGAACCCGTGTTTTGTAGCCAGGAAAATTGTTTAAACAAAGAAAAACCGGCTTTTTTGAGTTTTTTTGCTTGTAAACGGGGATTTTGAAAATTTTTTTGAATCAAAGTTGTTCATTAGCTTGCCCTCTACAAAATCAGTTCTATGAAAAAATAACGTGAGATTGTTAGTTTAATGGAGGGCATATTCGTGGGGGTCTATACTATCTAGGAAAAAATTGGCTAAGCGCTGGTGTCTTAGAATAGGTCTCATGTTTATTCCGACTGGACTAATAACAATAATTGCTATTTCTTCTTTCATATATTTAATACTTGAAAAAGTATTAATTTGACATTGTGGGTTACATACAATGCGAAGAGATGGCGCTTCCTTGCAGCTTAAGGTAAGGAAAATTTCGACGCGGCCATCAAGAACGTGGTAGCATAATTGATCAGTGCATTCGCCCGGATTGCGAAGGGTGCGGGTTCGAGTCCCGTCCGCTGCTTGGTCCGCGTGGATTTTTTTTCAAGTAAAACTTTTCATATAATATTTTATTTTGAAACCGCTGAATATATTGAAATATTCAGTATACTTATTCCTGGGCGTGATTTATGCCCCTATCATATAAAACGTAACGCTTACACTGGCTTAGACGAGGGTTCAGTCAAGAGTATTTGTCACGGTGGCAAGCAAGTGCCTGTTACCCTTTTGATTCGAAACTCGGTGGTTATCGAAGAACGGTTACCTCGCGTCCTTCCATATATCACGTGGAGAGAGGACAAATCGTCGCCGCTGCCGCCGCCCGCGCCACCCGTGCCGCAGGGTTCCCAACTTAGGGGTTTTGCCCCCAGATTTAGGGCTTGAAGGGTTAAAACGGACTTTTTTAGGGGCTGGAATTTTTTGGGGGTTCTTTAAGAGGCTTTTAACAAAACTTTCAATTAAATCGAAAAACAAAACGTGCGTTTTCTTTCAGTTTTGTCCGTAGAATGGAACGAACCACGATATGAAAAGACTGAACTCACTGTGTGGCAGGTTGTTTCCTGTATGGGCTAAAGTTCTTTGCCTTCCACCAATCAAAACAGTTAAATAATATTTAACAGCCTGTCAGCTCATTTTCGTTTGATTTTCCATTCGGAAAATGTATTTATTCAATAAAATAATTTACAGTAACTAAATATAATATAACGTTTTAATTTATGAGCAACGAAAGAATTTAGGTAATAAGATAAGTAGGTACATATAAATTTCTATACAGTGGAGCCCCGGTAATCCGGCCCCTGGCTAATGCGGCACCCCCTATAATCCGACATCGTCTATTACATACAAGTATTCGCTAATTCACGATTTAACAAGTTACAACTTGTACGCACCATCACTATTGTGCTCGACGCGTAGGGTATTGTATTTTTATATTTTTTTGTAAATTCTATAGCATTAATGACGTTACTTTTATAATAAAACGTAATCTTTCTATTGTGTTGTTTAATTTACTAAATTTGACATACATAACAAAGTATGATTTGTAATCTTATCATTGGATCTGTAATTTGTCGGATTACAAGGTACTCTTTTGTAAAAAAATTCGGACTATAGGGGGTCTTAGGCAGTACTCTATAATCCGACAAATTCGATAGTTCGACACTGCCCTGCAAAATGTTTGTCGGACTACCGGGGATCCACTGTATTTAGGGGATTTTAGGGGAATTTAAAAAATACTTAGGGTAAAATTTTGGTAAGGGTTGGTAACACTGCCGCGCCGCCACTCGTCACTGTCACCGCGCCGGTCGCGCCCCGTGCACTCACCGCTTTAATGACGCTATTACTACTCTGATATCCTACGAGTTTCAGTTTTCACAACCCTTTACCGGACCCTCATTTCTAATATGACCGCATTGAAATCCTTAATGGTGGTAATCTCTCTCGTTTTTTAGATTTGCACTAATTTGCTGTTTTAATTGATATTTTGCAACTAAATATTTAAATCAAAATCTAGTTTTTCAAATTGGAAGCATAATAAAACTCTTTTGAATAATGCGTAAATTATGTATTTGTAACAGATAGTCACTTTAAAATAGCTTAGACATAGGATGTTAACAGAAGCTTGTAGTTATATTATTTGTAAGTTTATAACAGTAGTATTAATTTAACATGATACTGTAAGGAAAACGAGCGTTGGCTTGCCAACAACCTGATGTTTACAGGTTGGCAAGGTATTAAAATATGAAAAAAAAATGGGTGCGTGTACTTATGTAGGCGCGTGAGAAGTTATCCTTCTTTGGCATCGTTTAAAATTAGTTTTTAATTGCATGCAAATAATTAATTACAATAAATTAATAAAAAGTCTGGAAAAGGACACAGTCAATAAAGTTCAGTTTTAATTTGAAAAATTAAATAAATAATCCAAATATTCAATTAAAATCGCTAGTGAATATAATTTATTAGAACATATGTGATTTGCACTTGTATGAAACTCAAACACGTATTCCGAATATACAAACTAGAAACATGTGGATAAATATTATAAATATGAATACCTATAACTGTTACTTTATTACAAAAAATAAAGATGTGGTTTTTGGTTCTACTACACCAATGGTCAAGAGATGGCGCTGTAGTCTCCTGAATCGCGCTTTGGTTCCGTTGTTCCAGATTAATAAATACTTTTGATATTATAAATATGAATACCTATAACAGTTACTTTATTACAAAAAATAAAGATGTGGTTTTTGGTTCTACTACACCAATGGTCAAGAGATGGCGCTGTAGTCTCCTGAATCGCGCTTTGGTTCCGTTGTTCCAGATTAATAAATACTTTTGATAGACCTTCACAATGCAGTCGTTAGCACCCACTAAATAGAGATTCTATTTCTATTTTGTTGGTAGCTTTTCTTAATGTGCGGTAAACACAAAAGTAACGCATGAAGTTGGGCTAAAGCGACCAACTTCATGCTGTTAATAATTTGTGTTACAGTGATGCGCGCGCATCTTAAAATTTCACTGTCATCATTTTTTCACTGTCATATTTTTGAAGTATAACTTCAAAAATATGTATCAATGATTAAATAAATAAAAAAAAAATTACAATGTTACAATTCATTATTTCAAATTATCGTCTTTTATGACCATAATAAAGCTCCTATAATAGGTACTTAATGTGTCGTGGAGACGAGGCTCCAGTTAAAACGAGATAAATTATTAGGACATTGGGCGCATGAACTACAGTTAATTACAAACCGTGGTGTCAATAACGAAGTACGTCAATTTTCACTGGTTTGAAAAAAAATGTTCTCCGCGTCAACTCCAATTGTACAGTAGCTGGCTTAAACTTTGCCTCTCTTTATTTTACCGCACCATAAGACTGGTTTCACCTGCGGAGCGGGCTGAGCAGTGCCGTTCGGTGAACGCATTAAACGCTGTTAAACAGCGGCTGCCCAACGGCGCGTGTAGCGGCGTGCCTATAAAATCTGCCTGAGATGGTTTTGCATTCGCTTCCTCCCACGACAACGGCTAACTAGAGCCGAAGTCCGAGTTTCAAAGACGCCCTCTAGTTGAGCCGACTCCCTCGAGTTCGAGTGTTCTAAATCGAATACCTGTTTAGGCACTGGCCAATTCCCGGCTTGAGGTCCCCTTAGGATCTCGCCGTCTTCACACCCAGTGACACTGTAAAGGTCATCTGTAACCAACTGCATACACACTCAAAAAAAATTGTGTGTGTCAGCTCATACGCACGACTGGAGTTTACTCCTTAAGTTCGATAGTCTAACCAGACGCAAAAAGAGTTTTTTTAACTTAAAAAAGATTGATACTGTATGAAAGGGTAAATTAACAAATTAATGAAAATATTATACATTATATAAATAAATATTTATTCATTTCATATACATTTATTATAAGAAATCGACGAAATATTTTACATTAAACTTTTTACAATAGTCAATTTCAGATGTGCATAAATATATCATGAGGAATGTTGATTAATTATGTAATTATTATTATCAGACTATTATCATTTTTTTAAATATTAATTAAATCAACATTGACTGCATTATTAATTACAGTGACAAGTGGTTTATGGTAACTAAAATAAGACACATGGACGTTCGTAGATACGTGGTTCACGAATCTTGAAAATACCGCATCAATGGTTGTACCATACCTCGTTGTCCCCCATGGCTCTATCAGAAACAATATCTAAATTCATTTCTGATTTTAAAAAATTTATAAATGTCAATCCATCATCTTTGTTTGTCAAAGTTGCGCGACATAGGATGCGCACCAAAAACGTAACGAAGTCATTCATCGATAGATTTACTCCTCACATTTATCTCATACCGGGCCCCTTATATATGCAAATCGATTCTTAAGGAGTAAACTCCAAAAATTTGGTTCGCACAGAGTCTGGTCCGGAGCTGCATTACACGTTCATCGAGCAGGCGCTGCGAGCGGGTGGCGGCGTGTCGCTGCGCTGCGCCGCGTCCGCCGCGCCGCCGCCGCGGTTCCAGTGGCTGCTGGACGGACAGCCCATCGACCAACACCGGGCGCAGCACAGGTCATAACGATCATCAAACTAGTGTTGGGTAGGACACGACTTGAAAAAGAGTTTGTAAGAGTAGCCTCTTTTTTGTACTGAACCAGTACAATGTCCCACTTCAAATGAGGCGAGGCGTACTGAAGCTCGGCAATACATTTGAAGTGACGAGTACAAATATGACATTGAGGCGTACAGAAGCTCGACATTACGTTTGTGTGCACGAGTAGCACCTCCTCTACGCACTATCAATCTTGCTGGATCCAGCATGCAGGACAGCGCTATACACGTAAAACAGATAGAGATACAGATGGATAGTGCGTAGAGGACTTAAATGAAATGTTATGCCTTGCTCTCTCTCTCAGAGTTACGAAGAGTGAGTGAGTAACGAGACGCGACTATCGCGACATTTAATGTGAAGTAGTACATTTTAAAATTTTGAGCCGCTCTTACAATTTGGCGTCATGTCCGGGACAAATGTACCGCCTCTTGTAAGTCCTACTCAACACTACATCAAACTTTTATCACACCATACACAACTTTATCCCAATAATTGGTAATCCCAAAAGCTTTCCTAACTCAAGAGAATAGAAGGTACGAGCGAGACTTAAAGAAGTCATTCTATACAGAATGAAGGGGAGGGGCTGGTGTTGAATTTGGTTTTGGGTTTGGAGAGTCACGCCAGAATCGACACCAAATATACCTGTTATTTTGTTTCCTTTATAGCGCCTAACACGTCCTCAAACAGGCCCTGCCAGAATACCAGCGCTTATACAGTGAGAGAATATTTTCTCATTGTATCAGCATAAGCTGAGGCAGGGTCCTGATTGGCCATCTCAAATCTAGTGATTGATTTTTGTTCTTAGGTTAAGTTTCTTTTTTTTTCTCTGCTTCTTATATACAAGATGGCCAATAAAGATTTTTCATTTCATTTCAAGTCATTTCTTTTTACTCTACTATGATTTTAAGAATGGCATAACTCGGGTATGGTTATTGAAGCTTTGTTTAAAAGTTCTCAGAGTTACAGCATAGCACCATTTTACCACTTATCACAGGAGTCGAGTTCATCCATATTACCTGAAAACACTGAAGTCCACAATTGTTCGTTTCCAGGGATCTTTTATTCCACGGACAATAAAATTTATCCATGGTGACTTTGATCACTTAACATCAGTTGGCGCGTCCCCTTGTCTGCCTTCGAAGGCGAAATAAAAAAAAGTTTGTAACTGCGAATACGTATTAGGATATTGTATATCTACAGGAGGAGCTCGATGGCGCAAGTGGGTAGCGCGTTCGGCTGCGATCGTTGAAGTTAAGCAACTTTCGCATGTGGTCGGTCATTGGATGGGTGACCAAAAATTTACTATCTCGAGCTCCTCCGTGCTTCGGAAGGCACGTTAAGCCGTTGGTCCCGGCTACATCTGCAGTCGTTAGCACCCACCAATCCGCACTGGGCTCGCGTGGTGGGTCAAGGCCCAATCTCCTTATTCCATCCATAGGGAGGGCTTGTGCTCCAGCAGTGGGGACATTAATAGCTGATGATGATGATGATATCTACAGGATTGTGCAATTATTTCCATCTGCAATGATAAACAAGATATTATAAACTTGCAAAAGTAGGTCATCATATAAATGGCCAAAATATTTCAATTTTAACTCAACAAGCACATACATGTATTAGGATATTGTATATCTTCAGGATGGTGCAGGATGGTGAAAATATTATAAGCTTGCAAAACTAGTACATCAGACAAATACTATAAGCCATATTATGGCAATCGTTGACTTAACCCTAGCCTTTGTAACTTGCTTGAGACATTTGACGACCTCCGTGGCCGAGCGGTTTGTACGCCGGGTTTCATGGTGTCGCCAACTCGAGAGGTCCCGGGTTCGAATCCCGGTGGGGGCAGATGTTTGTGTGATGAATACGAGCATTTGTACTCCAGTCACGGATGCTTATTGTTTATTTCTATATAAATATACTTATATATGTACTACTTATATGTGTATTCTATCCGTTACCCTAGCATCCCATAACACAAGCCTTACAGTGCTCACTTTGGGGCTAGGCTAATTGGTGTGAGTGTTGGAAATATTATTATTTATTATTATTATAAAAGACAACAGCCTCATGTCCACTTTCAATAGATACTTCATAAGCGAGGAGACGTCTGCGAACGGCGACGTGGTGTCCACGCTGAACGTGAGCGCCGCGTCGGCGGCCGACGGCGGGCGGTACACCTGCCGCGCGCACAACGAGCGGGGACACGCCGACCACTCCGCCAGGCTCAACATATACGGTTAGTTTTATCAGTCAAAAGAGCGGCAAGCCAGCATTCACATGCTCAAGCGGGTCATCCTGATTGAAAGAAAGAAAGAAAATGTTTTATTCAGTGACACAAATTAGTACATGAAAACGATATACCTTATACATAAATACGGCAATACTATCTTCATGGTAATCGTGTGATTTGGGTGCACGTTTCTGACGAGATTCTATAGCTGCTTCCCTTTTCCATCCAAGTTGCTGAGCAATTACTGAGTTTGTACACTCAATTTCACTGTTTTTGTGCGGTATGTGTGACGACAGTAACATTAATTATCAAGTGACAGCCACAGATTACGGAGCGCAGATTACAGAAAATGTATTCTTTCGCACCATGTGCCGGCACGTCATGCGGCTAATCGTTGCTATTTGGTATATGTGTCTCCACAATGGGCAGTGAGAGGAAGGGACTGCTATCGAGGCAGATGCGATTGGCCATGCGAAGTTCCAGCATAACAGGCCCTGCCAGAATACCAGCGCTGCTGTGACACGTCTTGTAGCGTGTTGCGGCAGCATTACGCTGAGGCAGGGTCCTATTGACCACAAATGGTGTATTTTTTTCTTTTCTTTTCTCTATTATATTTTCATATTTTTTTTTGTATGTTGTTTTGTAAATTTATTAATGTGGTCAATAAAAATGATTCTCTCTCTCTCTCAAATACAATAAATTAGGTCTAAACATCTGCGTCACTAAAAAGGCAGTCCACTCAGCATGTGTCGGATGTCATAGACTGTCCGACGCTGGTCTTTCGTGGTTACCTTAAAAAGTAAGAACAAGAGTACGAATTGGCCAGTTAGGTAGAAATTTAATTAAATGAATGACAAAATGATTTATGCTTAAAATATTCGGTACTAGAAAGTTGCTGACTATAAAACCTACTACATTCACATTATAGGTAATGGGGATGATGAGTAATTTTTTTTTCTTCGTTTATCAGGTAGATTATCATAAAGTATTGGACACGTATTTTTTCTTTTTTCACATAATATAAACATTGCAGAGATATATTGATTTGAAAAGTCGCATGACGTCACGTTTGAGTACACTTATAAGTGAAAATTCACTCAAAAGTGACGCCACGAGCCCCTACTCCCAAACTTTGACGCGCTATAACTTTGTCAATTTTGGTTGATTGCCCAAAGAAAAAATACATGTCTATTATTTTTTGATCATCTAACTGACGGACTAAATAGAATTTCGTTTACTGTGCCCCGTCATCACCCCTAATACGGCAATCAACGAACAATACAGCAGTTTGCACGAGTAGGAACTTCGTTTCTCTGTAATTCTAGCAGATATCTTTAAAATTACGTTTAAAGGTTACGATACTATTGATGGTCGATTGCAATACAAAAAACATCACTGGAGCCGCCCTGGACAATCCGCTGTGGCCTACCTCTCTTACTCATGGTTAGTCGTGTAACAGTTTATCTGTAAAATCAGGAATCAGACTTTCTTTGTCACAGTTTATTTATAAGAGGAATTTTCAACTTTCAATTCAAAATTCCATATCGTTTATTCAGTCTAGGCTATTACAAGCACTTGTGAATGTCGAAAAGCTACGCCATCGGTTCGCAAATCTACGGCGGGAGACCTTGTACTGATAAGAACCGGCAAGAAACTCAGCAAGGACAGTTTTTTTCTCCCTGTATTATATACAGAGTCGTCAAATTGAAAAATTACTTCAATATGAGGTAACTCATAAAGTCACTTTCCATTACAAATGCAAATAATATAAAAATTATGACTATATAAAAAACTGGTTTAACAAAGATTAGGAATGCCGTATCCTGCTGTTTAGGCAAAAAAAAATAACGATTATAAGTTTAGTACAACGATCAATAGTACCCAATGAAGCAAGAGCAGACTCATCTCCGCTGGCAGCACCCGTTAACATATACCGTGGTGTTTCCGATCGGAGGAATCAAATTGTCTTCTACACATAGATTATACTAGCAAACCAGTGAACCAAGTGTTCACCAAAAAAAAAATGTATTTAATTAATTGAGAACTTCGGAGATTTTGTGTAGTTTCGTTTGAAATAGAAATCACGTGATTTCTCGAAAACCGGAAGTGCTACGTTACTCAAATCCGGTTTGTAGTCTTATCAGACTATTCTTAACTTATAACTTAAACATTCTCTTTATCTATCTGTTACGGTTTGGTCGCTGAAACAGCACCACGGACGGACGGACTTGTCTATTAGATAAGAGATCTTAGAAAGGTCCTTCCAACTGATCCAACTGACTATCAATCTATATCGTGTCTCTGCGAATCGAATTGGACCTTCTTCTTGTACGAGATAGCAATCATTATTAGTGCCATGGTGTGGGTCATGCTTTATTCAATTTAGATATAACGATATGCTCTAAGAATCAGTTTAATTTCTTGTAACATAGTGAGATAACAAAATAAAGTATTGTATCACATATTGCTATTGTGGTGTCATCGTTATTGCTGATTTCAACACCGCACATCATTTAACTACTTTGTTTATAGTAGTAGGTAAGTAATTTTTTATTTACATATCCACTCTGTTTCAGAAACATAAATAAAAAAAATGGTTGCCTGTAAAGTCGGTTTTACGGGCGAAGATTTTACGTGACAACGTCTTTTTCTCGGTAGAATATTTATTGATATGAATATAATTAAATTGCACAATAGGAACAAGGAATTGAATGAAAATAAGAATTGCACAAATTTTAACTATAGAAATATATTTTGTTTACTAAAACATTGTACATGTAAACTTAAACTTAACACGAGAGACTCATCGTAACGTTACCGAGCGTTACACTTTTTCATAAGTGACTCCCAGCCGCAACCTAATTTAAGACGTTGTCACGTCAAAAAAATGACAAAAAGAACAGAGATGATACGTCATTTTTATGTATTCTTCACCAAGACGAAGTTTAAATTTTAAATATATTCATAACTAGTGGCCCGCCCTCGCTTCGCTTCGCTTCGGTGTAGAGCTGTAGTGCTAAACTATAGTTTTTATTCTCAGGCTTGTGCTATAAACAATGACTTCATCCATAAGGAAGGCTTGTGCCCCAGCTGTGGGGACATTAATCGGCTGATGATGATGATGAATTATCACACTGAATTTTCAAATTGCTATTTAGTTTACGTTTAGACGCGATAAAACGTGATATAATCTATTTAGTATATAAAACTCAAAGGTGACTGACTGACATAGTGATCTATCAACGCACAGCCCAAACCACTGGACGGATCGGGCTGAAATTTGGCATGCAGGTAGATGTTATGACGTAGGCATCTACTAAGAAAGGATTTTGATCAATTCTCCCCCCAAGGGGATAAAATAGGGAATGAAAGTTTGTATGAAACTTTGTCAATTTTAAACCGATCGGTCTGAGACTTTGCATGCAGGTATAAGAAGAATCATAGATGAATGGCATTGTGTATAATACAAGCCTGAGAACAAAAACTGTAGTTTACACTTCAGCTCTACACCGAAGCGAAGCGAGGGCGGGCCGCTAGTGTAACTATATTGTGGTGTGGTGCTCATGCTACGTGGACTGGGTGGTGTAAGCATTCATAATTTGGCATAGAAATACTGTGCACTCCAGTTATCCTTTTGTTGGTGCTGGGTAGGTGCAGGCATTCTACATTAGGCCATAGATTACTTCGTATTTGGCATCGAAATTGTCATTTTATTCCCATGGTCTACCCGCATAGCCATATGTTTCTAACAGTAAATTTGGATGTTCTAATGAACAAAAAAGCAGTTACAATTTTTAAAATCATTTAACTAGCGTAGTTTTTCTAAAGCGATTCCTATAGAAATATTGTTGTTAATTAACTGCATCTGAATATCTTTTATATAATCATTGTTTTCAATTAATTTGCACCTTTTTGATTTTGCAATTTTTATTGTGCTCAAGACAAGAGCCGTAATAAATTGAGGAAGAGTCAGGTGGACCACGGGTAAAAAATATTTCCCGTTGTACAAATCCCAAAAATTTTTGAAAGGTCTGTGCAAGGTGATTAAAATAAACCACCGTTCAAATTCAAAGGAATAAATGTATTCGAAAAGAAACCTTATTTTCTAAGCCTTATATAATCGAGTAAAAATCTAAACATCGCCATTCAGACATCACACTATGCAAAATGATGGCGCCATCTAGTGACCGTTGACAACAACACTTTCACCTACTAACATGCATTTGGGATTTATTGGCGTAAACACCCGTGGTTCAACCAGGTGAACTACGGGGGGGAATAAATAATCCCCATGGTCCACGGGAAACAAAGGGAAATTGTGTGCACTCCAGTAATGATGTTGGTCCCCCCCCCCCAGGGCCGCCGTCGATCCGCGCGCTGGGCCCGGTGCGCGTGGTGGCCGGAGCCAACGCGACCGTGTACTGCCCCTACGCCGGATATCCGATCAGGTCCATAGAGGTGCATCTGCTAGGATGATTCCTATAACGCACTCTGTATATAATTATTTGATTTAAAGCATACTCACTCGCACGCCTTTGTTTTTGTTGCCTGGTTAGTATAATTATTGCATTTAACATTATTAACACATTTGTTTACTGTGTGACCGAAATTTTTCTTGTTAATTCATTGCCCTTTTTTGCATTTTTTTTTGTTCAGACTGTACAAAATTTCCTGTCAGCATATCATTACTTTTTAGTGCCGTTCCGTTGGATTTTATTCTGTTCTATAATAACTTGCGGTTGAGTTCCGATTCAAATCCAGATTGGATTTGATTTGAGATTCAGATTTGAGATTCAGTTTTGTTCGATTGTATTTCATTCTGCTTAGTTCTCGTAAACTTGCATTTTATTCGATTAAGTATATTAAGTTTATTCCGCTATAACTTCATTTTCGGAAGGCTGATAGTCCAAAACATGTGATTTGTTTGAAACTACTAAAACAGTCAAATGATTTTAGGATTTCGTAGGTCTGACAAGGAACCCTTATAAGTTTCGTCATGTCCGTCTGTCCTCCCCCGGTTTTGCTTGCAGACTATTAGCACTAGAAAGCTATAAATACGCCGACAAAAACCGGCCAAGTACGAGTCGGACTTTCGCACCGAGGCACAGTGTTTTATGGAACCAAAAAAATTTACACCTTAAGATTTTTGCATAAATCAATTATTTATACCCTAATAAAGGCAAGAGTTCAATTCTCAGATCACTATTTCCAGTAAAAAAAAAGATATGAAGTAGCAAAGTTTTTGAAATTTGAGCATTAAAAAATTAACAATTTAATTTCCTCAAAAGACGGTTCCATATCTGTACATGAGATATTTGCCACTTGATAAGGAATTATTGAAGGCATAATTTTGCAATTTTATTTTATTTATAAGTGTCCTAGTTTCCGAGAAATATTATTTTTTTTAATTTCGATTTTTATTTTTTTTCTCCAAATATCGGCAAAAGTGGAACCTTTTTTCTCAAAAAGTATTTGAGTTAGACTTCTGGGAATTGAACTCATGCCTTTTTTAGGGTATAAATAATCTATTTATGTAAAAACCTGAACATGTAAATTTTTTTGGTTCCATAAAACACTGTGCGAGGGTTCCGTACAAACTCAATTTAATACCTGTACAAGTTCATGAGAAAAGTAACTTTAAAAGTTTAAAAAAATATTTTTTATTATACACACATCAAAAAAGTTTGCGATCACTTTGAAAAATATATTGTTTTTTTGTGTTACACAAGACTTTTTGTAATTTCTTTTTCTGATAAGATTCTAAATTTCAAAATTAGAATAAGAACGTAGAACAAAAAAAAATGGTTGCCTGTAAAGTCGGTTTTACGGGCGAAGATTTTACGTGACAACGTCTTTTTCTCGGTAGAATATTTATTGATATGAATATAATTAAATTGCACAATAGGAACAAGGAATTGAATGAAAATAAGAATTGCACAAATTTTAACTATAGAAATATATTTTGTTTACTAAAACATTGTACATGTAAACTTAAACTCATCGTAACGTTACCGAGCGTTACACTTTTTCATAAGTGACTCCCAGCCGCAACCTAATTTAAGACGTTGTCACGTCAAAAATAATCAAATTGTTTTTCCATATAAAAAGACATGCAATCCAAGCTGAGATTCATTCAGAAATCTGACTTGGTCAATTTGAATTAAAAATATTTTTTCACGTAAATTTGTCATTTAAAAAATGCCACGAGGATTATCAGATGTTTTAAGAGCCAGAATTGTAACTATTTTCTATAAGACGTTACTTCGTACCAAATTTCAAAATTCCTAGTTCAGGGGAAGTACCCTGTTAGTTTTGATTCCCGTGCGAATTTCGAAAATTTGCGGAGATTTGCGGCATAAACTGCTGTATCTCTTGATTGCTTAGGCTTAGAAGTTTGAGTTTTTCACAGCTCCAAGGGACAGTAGACATGAGTATTAGATATGAATTTCAGTTTGATACCTCCACGCGTTCCTGAGAAAAACGGTCTTGGACGACCGGACAACAAAGTGATCCTATAAGGGTTCCGTTTTTTCCTTTTGAGGTACGGAACCCTAAAATGTAGCATGAAATTTTGAAAAAAAATTGTAACATATAACCTGGGAAGGTGTTTTTGAAGTTATACTTCTTTAGGCGCGTTATGAAAAATTGATGAGAGTGAAATTTTAAGATGCGCGCGCATCACTGTAACACAAAAGCGCTAAAGCGACCAACTTCATGCGTTACTTTTGTGTTTACCGCACATTAAGAAAATCTACCAACAAAATAGAAATATAATCTCTATTAAGTGGGTGCTAACGACTGCATTGTGAAGGCCTATCAAAAGTATTTATTAATCTGGAACAACGAAACCAAAGCGCGATTCAGGAGACTACAGCGCCATCTCTTGACCATTGGTGTAGTAGAACCAAAAACCGCATCTTTATTTTTTGTAATAAAGTAACAGTTATAGGTATTCATATTTATAATATTTATCCACATATTTCTAGTTTGTATATTCGGAATACGTGTTTGAGTTTCATACAAATGCAAATCACATATGTTCTAATAAATTATATTCAGTAGCGATTTTAATTGAATATTTTGATTATTTATTTATTTTTTCAAATTAAAACTGAACTTTATTGACTGTGTCCTTTTCCAGACTTTTTATTAATTTATTGTAATTAATTATTTGCATGCAATTAAAAACTAATTTTAAACGATGCCAAAGAAGGATAACTTCTCACGCGCCTACATAAGTACACGCACCCATTTTTATTTCATCATCTACTATAAAATTACTTAGGTGTTACTTAAACTATTTTTCGATTTAGAGATCCGTTTGCGAAATATTCAACTTAAAAGTGATAATTTTTGTCGAATACGGCTATCCTCTCCTTCTAAAAACTAAACTATTGGCTTGTAAAACCTGGTAAAATTCATGATAATAGTGTTTTTCATGAAATTTTAAGGATAACTATAACGGTTAAGATAGATTTCTTAGTTTAAGAGTTAATAGTGTTCAACTTAAGTTAAAGGCTCTTCTGGGTATAAACATGAACTACGGGTGTGTTTTAGTCAGTAAGAGTCCGACAGTACTGCTGCGATCTACCCTGAAGGGGTAGGCCCTTTAAGCGTAGCAATAATAATTGAAACAACTTTAATTTTATATGTTTTTATATTAGATTTCAGGCGAAAATAATAATTGAGCTTAGTCTATTAACGCATGGTTTAGTGCCGGAATCTTCTATCAAACGACAGAAGATTCCCAATTTCAAATATTTAAAAATCATGACATTACCTTTTTAATATAACTGCCAGCCGTAGGCATTACATGAACAAAGAGTTTACCCAAACAAGGAGGCTGTAACGTAATGGACGTTACAGTACTTTGCAGTCGACTGTAGGGTATCCATGAGGATGCGCCCGCCAGGGAGGAAGCAAAAAAAATCGGCGGTTACTATTCGTATTTAAAAAGAAAATATATCGATTTGATTTTGAGTTAGAGACGCAGTTTGACTTTGATTCAGGTATTTTAGTTGAGGTACGTAGATTGATATTAATTGGTTTTTCAATATTCCGATAAAGAAAACAAAGACTCCGAGCTCAAATATATCGCGGTAACTTCAGGCAACTACGGAACTCTACACTGCGGGTAGCGCGACACGCACTTGGCCGGGTTTTTAAATAAAATCTAAACAACCATTATAGTCAACACCACGGTAATATTATCTATACAGTATTGTGACTCGGCCCTATCCTTGAAATAACTGCCTACGGCCGAGCGGTGCGTATCCACGCGGTAGGGCTGCCCGCCTGCAGTATTTTAATTTCATCTACATAATTGAGTTTCTTTCTAGTTTTGTGATTGTAAATATTTTATTTCATATGTACAAAAAAAATATTGTGAATGAATTAGGAAGTGTTACATAAAGTACATGTTATTTTAAGTGTAATATTTAATAAAAAAAATATAGATTTGGAAAGAAAAATATTTACGCTTCGACTGAGACGTACGCATAGCTTTATTATTAAATTTAATAGTACAATAAATACGCATTCGTATAAAAAGCTTAATTATTGAAGAGTTCAAGCAACCAAAAACAGCACAATATCGACTATTGCTTTTTGCCGTATTAAATTATGTAGGTATTAATTCAATCAAATATTCACAATACAAACGTTTAAGCACGTCTAACTGCTTAAAAAACAATTCACACCGTTCGGTCGTCGCTGCGGCGCATTCGCGACTGGATGCCCACCGGGTGCCGCGCGAACTCTAGTGGCGTAGGTATGACACTCTTTTCGACCGTTTGTAGAATACTGTATAGATAATATGACCGCGTCAACACCATGGGTTACAAGTATGAGTGGAGGTTGCAGTGGTAGCTTATGAGATCGTCCTGCGTTGGGTAGCTCGGTGTCGTGGTGGGCGCGGGGCGCGGGTCGCGCGGTGGGTGTCGCGGGGCGGGTGTCGGCGCGCGGCGGGGAGCTGCGCCTGCGGCCCGCGCTGCCCGCCGACGCCGGCCACTACGCCTGCGCCGTCACCGCGCCCGGAGGCGCCGCCGCGCGCAGGGACATCGAGATACAAGTCCGCAGTAAGACATTCGACCGTTAGGCGCTTTGCAGACGACGGGGCGGGGCGGGCTTTTTGTCCGCGAAGCAATAAAACCGCGTCTGCCCGTCGATGTCTGCGGCTGCCCTCGCCGCGTACACAAAGCACACGACGGGCAGAGGCAGTCAGTTCAGGACGTTCTTTCTAGTGAATAAATAGCACGTCGTTGCTTATTTCATGTACAGAAAAAGGAAGAGTTGCAACCGTAATAGAGAATACTGGGTACACACACAGTAGTGTACCCCATCACTAAAAAGCGCGTGGCGCGGTCTTTTTGCCCTCTGTGTGTTTTTGTAGTATAAGATTCACTTTGTGCTATCGTTCGCGGCGAAATCGACCGGCCCGCTCCGCCCCGCCGTCTGCAAAGCGCCTTATATTAGATCGAATACCGTTATCGATAAGATTTGTTAGATAGCCTAGGATTTCAATATACGATGAAAGTTGTACACTAGCTAGACAAACCTTTGAGTCCATGTTTCCCTGCTACATCGATGGTTGCACTGGGAGGCATCGATTGAATTTAGTCCATATCAAAATTATATGTTAAATCAATCTTCTTTGCGATAGCAATAGCTATCGCAAAAAAAGTGACAGTATCGTCTTTTACAACTTTAAATTGACTCTTTTCGATGCAGCCGTAAATACTGTAAGAATATTGAGTTATTTCTATCTTTTTAAGATGAATTTATATGCTTTATTGAACATTAATAATATTATATAGGTTTGAGACTAGTTTTTAACAGACTTAGCCAAACAGTTCTAAAAATGTTTATTTTTCTCATCACTTAGATCCACCCAAAATATCGCCGTTTATGTTTTCATCTGAATTAACGGAAGGTAGTTCTGTGCAAGTCTTATGTGGCGTGTCGTCAGGTGACAAACCGATGTATTTCTCGTGGCTCAAGGATGGAGCCCCTCTGCCGCCTAATTTACAAGTAAGTATTTCTTTTTAAGTTTTATAAGCCACATCGGTCTCATTCAATTTTCTCTACAAGTAGGTAGTTATTGGGAACTCTAATTCACTTTTATCTCTATATCACAAAACCAAAAAAGGTGAATTAGAAGCCTCCAATCGCTTGTGATTGATTTTTTTTTTGGTTTTGTGATATAGAGATAAAAGTGAATTAGAATTCCTAATAACTACCTACTTCTACATAAAACAAACTTTCACAGATCGAAGAGAAAAGTTTGAATGAGTTTTCTCTGCTAATGTTTTCGGATCTATCGGCTCGCCACAGCGGTGACTACACCTGCCGAGTATCCAACCACGCAGCCACCGTCAACTATACTGCCACACTCAGCGTGAAAGGTGAGTGACCATCCAGTAGGCTAATCCGTTTGACATATCGATTTCTAATTTTAATACTGCATAATTTACTAGGCCATTAATTTGGTTTCGTCATCAGTGGCGCCCGTGTGGGTGAAGGAACCTCTTGATGCAGCAGTGCTCCTAGGAGCTCCTTTGAACGTGGAATGTACAGCCAAAGGATATCCAATCCCCACAGTCACATGGTATAGAAAAATCGGTATGTACAATCGAAAAAAATTATGTGTGTCAGCTCCGAGGCACGACTGGAGTTTACTCCTTCAATTCGATAGTCTAACCGGACGCAAAAAGAGTTTATTTAACTTAAAAAAGATTGATACTGTAAATGCCATATCCACGTTCACTTCTAAAGCTCAATGGTTTTGTGTTCAACGAACGGCGCGGTGGTACACCGACGCGGTTTCTTTGTCGTCGTAGGCAATAAAGGTACTAAAGGTAAAAACGTAACGATGTCATTCATCGATAGATTTCACTCCTCACATTTTTCTCATACCGGGCCCCTTATATATGCAAATCGATTCTTAAGGAGTAAACTCCAATAATCAAATACTTTTCTATCAGCCAAAACTTATGACACATTTAAATGTTTTAGGTGATGGCATATCGTTATCACCGGAGAGCTCTGAACAATGGCAATTATTGGAAAGTATGCTGTGGGATGACAAATCCAGAAGTGGAACTGTTCGTGCACATAATGGAACACTGTCGGCAGCTGTAGCTGCTCGGAGTCACCAAGGAGTATATCGTTGTATCGCTGATAATGGCGTGGGACCGCCTCTTTTAAAGCATATAAATCTAACTGTACACGGTTAGTATGAGTAGAGATATTCTTCAATCCTAATTCTCCTTCATGATGAAGTCTTTACAAGTTTACAATTTAGGTATTTGCTTCAGAACCAGCACATTTCGAAGGATCTGGAGGCAACGTTTCAAGTGTTCGGGGACAAAGTGCGTCTCTATCGTGTCACGCACTCGGTGACGCTCCTCTTACCATACATTGGACTCATATGGGTACAAGGCTCGACCTTAATTCTTACAGGTAATTCAATTCCATCTCTATTTGTATAGCACATTTGTGATCGAGTGATAAGCCATCGTTGTTTCCGGACGAATCTGTCTCAGACGAAATGATCAAATAAAGCTTCGTCGGAAATGTATATCCATCCATGTTATAATGTTCCTATTGCTTTTCAAATACACGTAAGAGATTTCCTAAAATTATATACCTTGCATTTGATTGACCAAGATGGACGGTATCGGAGGTGCGAACGGCGGATGGCCTGCGCTCAATGCTGCAACTGCGCGCTGCTGAGCGTGTCGACTCTGGCGAGTATCGGTGCCATGCTCACAACCAGTTCGGAAGGAGTGAAGTTCTCATGTATCTGCATGTAGAAGGTATAATAGACCATAATGTTTACATGCCAACTTTTGAAATAGACATCAACTAAGTACATATTCTATTAGACGGCATTTTCGATCCACAGAACCTCCAGAAGCACCGAAATCGATAAGACTGGGCGGTGTGGAATCGCGCTGGATCCGCCTCATGTGGCGGTCGGCTAAGAACACCGGTGTATATTACAGTGCATTCTTCACAGCACTGCACGCACTGCCTGGAGTGGACTCCAAGCATATAACCACTAACCTTACTTTAGATACCGTGAACAACGATAGGTGGGTCATATATATTTCCCTTAGGACTGCCACAAAACTACTTAGATTTGATCCCCTCATATGCGTTTCATCGGCATCTTCATACTTTAGATAGAATTCATATCTCTTGCGTGTAGGTAATACCTAGTTTTAATGTTATATTTGAGCAAACTGGCATTGATTTGTTTACACTAGCTTTCCATCACTGAGGCGGGTATTGAGCAGTGCATTTTTTGACTAACAGGCAAATTTTTTTGTAATCATTATGTTCAATGTGTGCATAATCTTGTTGTAATGTATTTTATCGGTGTAGACCTATAATTGGTTTTTGTTATTATTTAACTCATAAGTTTTTACTCTTTTCATTAATATGTGTTGGTCTACTAATAAATATAAAATTTAAAGTTTTGATAAAATTACGTTTATTCCTGATACTGTTTTTTTTATTGTAGAGTGGACGCTGACGGATTGCGAAGCTTAAGCGCTCGTCTTGATGGTCTTCGCCCAGCGGCGGCATACTCCTTACGGATAGCCGCTACAAATCACGTGGGCCAGTCGCCACACTCCGATCCTTTACTTTTCACTACTCTTGAAGAACGTAAGTCCCTTTTTCGACTGTTTTCATCAAATGCCATTCTCATACCCGAAAGGTTGAAAGATAAAAAAGTTTAAGTAAATATTTTCGCTACGCAGCTCCGAATGCTTCACCGCAGAACGTTCGTGTGCGACCGGCCAGTGTGGGAGAACTTCACGTATCTTGGTCTGTAAGTACACCTTACATTTATTTCCTTCGATGTTATTTCCTTTTCATTGAACTTTTACTGGTGTAGGCTCCGCCTCAAGACGGTTGGAACGGAGAACTGCTGGGCTACGTGGTGTCATGGCGGGAGCTCAGTCACTTCGATGGGGACGGCGGTGAATCGAGGAGATCAGGAGCCGCCACCTCCCCGGGTTGGAGCAGCGGGGAACTAGCGGTGGGGGGACTGCGTTCCTTCGCGCGATATGCCGTCATTGTGCGAGCGTACAACTGCGCCGGAGCAGGACCTCCTTCTCCAACTGTCTACGCTACCACGGCTGATGGAGGTTGGTGGCCGCTCATCCTTTTTTTTGTATACAATTTGCACTTATTAACATATTATTTCTTTGTACCGTATCCTGTTCAATCATGAAGGTTAGAATAAGTGTGATCGTTAGCATTCCTATATAAATAAATACCTTCTAAGGTTTTTATAATATTTGATAAAACCTATATCTAATTTAAACTTGAAGCAAAGGTCTATTGAACCACTTCTCACTATCTTGTGATGTTTTTGTCTTTTTATTTTATTATGGTACACCAACAAAATACATACATTACATAATTTTTACAACCTTATTATTGAAAATACTTTGTATGATTTTAATAAAAGGTATACGCAGTAATTTCAATTAACTTTATAACAAATGCCATCTGTTGCATTACATCCTATAAACTAAAAAATATAACCAGTGTGTCAGGCTAGCAAGCACACAGCGAGTCAACACTCACAAGTAATAACGTGTTAAACTTAATAGGATATATCGTGCAGCACCAGCGTCTTGCACTTGATCGGTGAATTGTAAGTGTCAACCCGTCACGACTCCGACCACTGTGCCAAAATCTTTACTAAATTTTTTTTAAATGTGTGAAAGCTCTTGCAAAAAATGTCCAGATTATTGCCATAAACATTGATAATTTCGTTATATTTTATACATATGCGATTAGCTGGGGAACTCTTGCCAAGATTGGTTCGACATCGATGAATATAAAATAAATCCCTACAAACGTAACGGGAATTAGGTCGAGGGACTCTGAACGTAAAATTTTCTAGCAAGGACTCTGACTCAACTAAACCATTTAAAAGTTTATGTAAAAAGCATAAGTCGTGAAGTATGCGGCGATTCTTTAGTTTCAAAATATTGAAAAATCCTAGTCTCTCTTCATACGAGTGACGTGTAGTTATGTCCTTGCAAGTGAACGCTAAGTATCTGGTAAAGGAGCGATTAATTCGTTCAATTCTGTCAGCGTGGATATTATAAATGGGTTCCATATGATACTTGCATATTCAATAATGCTTCTTACTAGGGCGTTGTAAATTACTACCCTGGACTCCACCTTGCGGAAATCTTTGGTGGTCCGTTTAATAAAACCTAACATACGATAATCAGGATTATCATTATCATAATGACACCTGAAAGTCAAACTGTCATCCAAATACACTCCCAGATCCCTTACCTCTGTGACTTTTTTAATTACAGTACCGTCGATACTATAACTTGAATCAGAGGGAAGTCTTTTTTTCGTAAATGTGATATGGTAACATTTGGAAATATTTAAATGCATTTTATTTTTATAGCACCAGTCACGAATAGAGTCAAGATCGCTCTGTAACAGCTGACAGTCATCGTCACCTCAAAGGACCTTGTATACCTTCATCTCATCCGCGAACATTGAACACTGGCTATACTTAATACAACCCATAACATCATTGACAAAGAGAACAAACAAAATAGGTCCAAGATGGGATCCCTGAGGCACACCCGAAGTTGACTTGTATAACTGGGACTCATATCCTCCAGCAACCACACTTTGACAACATTCAAAGAGATACGACCTAAACCATGATAAAAGAGGCTCAGCAATTCCATAAGTCTTTTCTAACTTGCAAAGTCTATTCCATAAGTCTTTTCTAACTTGTCGAAGGCGCTGCTAAAATCCGTATAGATTGAGTCTACCTGACCACCATGATCCAATACCATACTTAAAGTGTTCACATACGATAATAAATTAGTTGATACAGATTTCTTTGCCTGGAATCCGTGTTGTCTATCATCAATCAAATGTCTAGTATGCCCAACAATTAAAGGACCTATTAATGACTCGAAGACCTTTGAAATGGCTGACAGTATTGAGACAGGCCTATAGTTAGAAACGTCCTCTCGAGTCCTGTGTTTTTCAATATAGGAACAATACGTGCCTTTGTCCATTCCTTAGGAAAAACACCATCACTTAATGATTTATTAAATATAAATGTAATAGAAAGTGCCAGCGATGAAGCACACATTCGCATTCGTCTTTGATTGATAACCTAACTCCCTCTAACAGCCGTGTCCAATCATTCTTTGAAATGTAGTAAAAGATATCTAGATATTGTGTTTTTAATAATTTGAATAATGAGAGACGTAATGCAGTGCCGGAGGTGCCCCCATTGTCGGTGTTCTGCGAGGGGGTGTCGGCGCGGGCGGTGCGCGTGCGGTGGGCGCCGCCAGCAGGCGCGCAAGCCACGCGCGGGTACGAGTTGCAGTACGCGCCAATGCAGCTCTCGCCCGGTTTGTCGCATAACACTTTACTTAATGCAATAACCAAAATTAAGTGATCACTTCCGCGCTTCTGGGGGCATGTTTAGCCGTCGGTCTGCATGATGTTTGATTGACTGGTATTCGTCATTGCCACTTATGAATTACACGTACTCATGTTAGTAAAACAAATGTGTACATAGGGGAGGTCTGCCCAGCAGTAAAATACAAACTGATATTTTAATGATGATCGTCAAGAGCGAGCGCATATTGAGCCACTAGACATAGCCACCGTCCGGCTTAGTGGTAGCCGCTCGAACGCTTAATTTGCACCGATGCTATACAAAATGTATGAAAAACTCAACCGCAGCTTATGGTTGCGTTTAGTAGCCGTCACTAGTGACTCAATGTGCACTCGCTCTAAATCTGCCTATGGCAGGTGGAGCTGGCGGGGACGTGCAGACCGCTCGCGCAGGCGCCGAGGGAGAAGCGATGCTGCAGGGGCTGCGCGCCGCCACCAACTACTCCGTGTGGGTGCGGGCCCGCTCCGGCGCCGGCCTCGGCCCGCCCGCGCCGCCCGTCTACTGCCACACCAGGGAGGATGGTAACCCGCCCCGTATATATATGTCACGCTGCAGGGGCTGCGCGCCGCCACCAACTACTCCGTGTGGGTGCGGGCCCGCTCCGGCGCCGGCCTCGGCCCGCCCGCGCCGCCCGTCTACTGCCACACCAGGGAGGATGGTAACCCGCCCCGTATATATATGTCACGCTGCAGGGGCTGCGCGCCGCCACCAACTACTCCGTGTGGGTGCGGGCCCGCTCCGGCGCCGGCCTCGGCCCGCCCGCGCCGCCCGTCTACTGCCACACCAGGGAGGATGGTAACCCGCCCCGTATATATATGTCACGCTGCAGGGGCTGCGCGCCGCCACCAACTACTCCGTGTGGGTGCGGGCCCGCTCCGGCGCCGGCCTCGGCCCGCCCGCGCCGCCCGTCTACTGCCACACCAGGGAGGATGGTAACCCGCCCCGTATATATATGTCACGCTGCAGGGGCTGCGCGCCGCCACCAACTACTCCGTGTGGGTGCGGGCCCGCTCCGGCGCCGGCCTCGGCCCGCCCGCGCCGCCCGTCTACTGCCACACCAGGGAGGATGGTAACCCGCCCCGTATATATATGTCACGCTGCAGGGGCTGCGCGCCGCCACCAACTACTCCGTGTGGGTGCGGGCCCGCTCCGGCGCCGGCCTCGGCCCGCCCGCGCCGCCCGTCTACTGCCACACCAGGGAGGATGGTAACCCGCCCCGTATATATATGTCACGCTGCAGGGGCTGCGCGCCGCCACCAACTACTCCGTGTGGGTGCGGGCCCGCTCCGGCGCCGGCCTCGGCCCGCCCGCGCCGCCCGTCTACTGCCACACCAGGGAGGATGGTAACCCGCCCCGTATATATATGTCACGCTGCAGGGGCTGCGCGCCGCCACCAACTACTCCGTGTGGGTGCGGGCCCGCTCCGGCGCCGGCCTCGGCCCGCCCGCGCCGCCCGTCTACTGCCACACCAGGGAGGATGGTAACCCGCCCCGTATATATATGTCACGCTGCAGGGGCTGCGCGCCGCCACCGACTACTCCGTGTGGGTGCGGGCCCGCTCCGGCGCCGGCCTCGGCCCGCCCGCGCCGCCCGTCTACTGCCACACCAGGGAGGATGGTAACCCGCCCCGTATATATATGTCACGCTGCAGGGGCTGCGCGCCGCCACCAACTACTCCGTGTGGGTGCGGGCCCGCTCCGGCGCCGGCCTCGGCCCGCCCGCGCCGCCCGTCTACTGCCACACCAGGGAGGATGGTAACCCGCCCCGTATATATATGTCACGCTGCAGGGGCTGCGCGCCGCCACCGACTACTCCGTGTGGGTGCGGGCCCGCTCCGGCGCCGGCCTCGGCCCGCCCGCGCCGCCCGTCTACTGCCACACCAGGGAGGATGGTAACCCGCCCCGTATATATATGTCACGCTGCAGGGGCTGCGCGCCGCCACCAACTACTCCGTGTGGGTGCGGGCCCGCTCCGGCGCCGGCCTCGGCCCGCCCGCGCCGCCCGTCTACTGCCACACCAGGGAGGATGGTAACCCGCCCCGTATATATATGTCACGCTGCAGGGGCTGCGCGCCGCCACCAACTACTCCGTGTGGGTGCGGGCCCGCTCCGGCGCCGGCCTCGGCCCGCCCGCGCCGCCCGTCTACTGCCACACCAGGGAGGATGGTAACCCGCCCCGTATATATATGTCACGCTGCAGGGGCTGCGCGCCGCCACCGACTACTCCGTGTGGGTGCGGGCCACATGTCTGGGATACCTTTAGTTGATTGATAATGTTACGATAGTTTCCGAAAATGTTGTTCAGATAAATGATAAGACGATAGTACGAGTAATTTATTGCTACTGTACAATTAACGTAATGAATAACGAGTCGCACAGCGCCGATGTTTGCATAATACTTAAACATATAGAATTTTACGAGTTTGCCCGTACACCCCTCCATTGGCTTGGCACCTCACGGGAATCATCCAGCATTCTTATTATAAGCCACTTTCATTTAATACCTCGTCATCGCGAATTTATATATAAATAGACAGACACGGACTTTATTCTAAATTATTTAGTTCATGCTCTAATACCCTGATAAAATCATTGAGATCTCCCTATTCCATCCAAAAAGAAGGCCTTTGCACCAGCAATAAGGGCATTAATAGGGTGATGATGATGATAATAATAATAATAATATAGCCTCTTTATTTCCATAATGTACAAGTAATAAATATCATAAAATTATTCATAAGTATATGCATGAAATAATAAAATATTACAACAATTAATACTATAAATTAGATTACAATTAGCATTTTAAAATTTTCATTTCATACAATTGTCAAGTAATAATAATAATAATAAAATTCAAATTCTAAATGATAATTGAATGTCAAAGTAATTAATAATTGCATGTCATTATGGACCCCTCAACGAGTAAAGGCCTCCTCCATTTTGCTCCACGTCTGTCTGTCCTTTGCTTTTGTAGTCCAATTTTCACCAGCCTTTCTTATTATGTACTTCATTACCCCACTTTTCTCTCGATCTACCTCTTTGCCTTTTGTTTGTAGGTCCCTGCCAAGTAGTCACTCTGTGTGTCCATTTTTCCCTATCCATTCGTGCAATGTGACCCGCCCATTTTCATTTTAGTTTTAGACAATGTTCCAAAGCATCTATTATTTTTGTAGTTTTTCTTATTTCTGTGTTTCTTTTTCTATTTTTTCGTTATATGTTCAGTACTTACTTGTATGTTATTTTTGGTGTTTTTATTGTATATCCATGTTTGGCAGCTATATGTAAGACCGGGTAGTAAACATGAATCCATTATTTTTTTCTTAAGTTTAATTGATGATGATGATAAGACCCTGATAAATATTAGCATTGTGTGTACCGGCGCAGTGCCCGGGCCCCCGGAGGCGATCCGCGCGCTGGCGGCGAGCGCGGACTCGGTGCATGTGACGTGGCTGCCGCCGGCCGACTACAGCGGCCGCATCACGCACTACATGCTCTACACCAGGGAACTCGGCAAGTGAGACCGCGTTATCGTAAACCATATACTAATCATGAACAATTAAATCAATTCCTTACAATTCATGATTGTTTCCTATAAGTTTTAAAATATTTAGTTAATTAAACAGTAATCAATTTTTATTTTTATTAAAAAAATGGCCATGTAGTAACTCAATCATCCAGTTAAATTTCAGTTTTTTAACGCCTTTGAAGGTAGATGAGCAGTTTGGATAACCTACTGTTAAATGCTTACTGTCATCATCAGCACTGCCAGTGGTGACACAGCCATGCCCTAGAGGAACATTATTTAAAAGCCATAATTTTTGTGATTTGGAACATGACGTCATTCTGTGACGCTAAGCTAAAGATTATATTATGATTTTATTTATTTTTAAGCATTTAACTGCTAGATGTTTAAATCTAAAGAAAAGTTTACTAGAAAAAAAAAAGATTATATTACTTATATGCGCACATAATTTTACTAATATGCGCACCTGAATATGCCTTGCTGACTCTTGAGTCAAGTTGGTGCCTTTTCATCAGGAATTTTGGCCAGCTTCTACACAGGTTTTTTGAGTATCGTCGGACTCTTAGGCTTAATAATAATAATAATAATAATTTATTCATAAATGATTTGGTTTACAATAGTTAGTGGCAGGAGTCCCCTTTTAAGCAAATCAATGCTTGTGCCAGGTGACTCCGCTCCTCCATTACACATCCATTTTTTATGTAAATTTCACAAACTTAAACAATATATATATTTTTTTTATTCTATTTAGAACTTAGATATAAGTTTGCCTTTGCATGAATACGTGTATGTATGTACGCATGTATGTTTGAGCTTGAGCATATGTGTGTGTTTAATAAGTCTTTGTGTGCTCATGATTATTTTTGTGTGGACGTGAGTGTTATAATTTAATAAAGGAAATGAGTTTTAATTGTCTGTGTTATTTTATCTGTTGCAAAAATAATTCTACTTTTTCATAATTCAGGGATTCTAACCAAGTATGTATTAACTTTTTACATTCATTATATGGGAGGGGGTAGATGTCAATTATTTTGTTGATACTATTGTAAATATGAGATGAAAGACTACTGTGTTGTCTACTTGCAAACTTTGTTTTTGTTTGGGGAACTTTGGCTACGTTATGTTTTCTTCTGCACACCCTACCACTGGCTACAAATGGCAAATTTCTATGTTTTTTTTAATATAATGTGTTTTAAAAATAATTTCCTTACTGAGATTAACCCGCAATCGACGTAAAGTTGATCAGTAGGGTATCTTACACGTTTAAAACACATTACTTTTATCAGTGCACGTTGTGAGCGCTCAACCTCAATAAACCTTGTTTTCGCTGCTCCGCCCCACACAGAAATACAGTATACCAAGAGAGACTGAACCAATGCAACGTAAATTCTACACAAAAGGTTCTTTGAAGTATTTTTGTCCATTATATCAGATTTGAAACTGCCCGGTACCACATATCTTAGTGTGCGGAATACCCATATCAATTTTCTCACTCTTCCAGCCAATTGCTCAAGATGAGGATACCAAGCAAGCTTCTGATCGATAGCAACACCTAGATACTTATAATTAATAACCTTTGTGATCATTGGACAATTGCAGTTTATGTCTGTTGGGTCACTGCAGTCATGGACCTTGAGGCAGAAACAGTTTGTGGGCTGATTATTGTCATAAATACTAAAACATATATATTTAGTTTTAGATGTATTGAGTGAGAGTAAGTTGCATTTCAGCCAAGTGGATACACGAGCCATACCTATTTCCGCACTGTTTTTTACATCTCCCCAAGAGGTTCCAGAGAAGACGATTGCTGTATCATCCGCGTATGAGAAAATTTAAGCATTCTTGATCCCTAAGTTACACAAGTCATTAATGTATATTAAAAATAAAGTAGGGCCCAATACGCTTCCTTGAGGAACTCCGTATGTCATTTCAGCATCCCCACTCACGCACTGTCCCAATTTAACCCTTTGTTTCCTGTCTGATAAATAGTTTTGAAGAAGTTTTAGTGGGTTGCCCCGTATTCCGATATTTTACAACTTTTTGATAAGGATGGGAACAGATACGGTGTCAAACGCTTTTTTTATATCAAAAAACACTGTCAAACATTTATTCTTTTTATCCATTTTCTCTGTTACAAAAGAGCTAAGGGAAGTTACAACATCTTCTGTGGATAGACCCAGCCTAAATCCAAATTGGGAGGGAGACAATATATTATATTTATTTAAAAACTTAAGTAGCCGAGTGTTTATTAGTTTTTCCAATATTTTTGATATACTTGGCAGTATAGATATGGGCCTGTAGTTATTGACGTCCTCCCTGTCCCCATCCTTATATATCGGAGTAATAACGGATTGTTTCAACAAAGCAGGGAAGATTCCCTTATCGAAACAAAGATTAGCAAGACGTGTCACAATGGGAACGACATCATTTCTTACAAAATTTAAATAATTAGTTGGGATATCATCCCAGTCGGGTGCACTGTTAGATGTAAGATTCATTAGGACGCTATCTACTTCATTACAGTCAGTGCCAAGGAGTACAAAAGAATTAACATATGTAGGTATAGAATCATTTATATTGTCAGCCTCATGCTCTGGAACTAGGGAATTCTCATGAGCAAGATCCTTACCAATATTCGCAAAAAACTTATTGACATAATTTTCCGATTCAGCGGGTGAAACTTTAATATTAAGTAATTCCGTGTTCTTAGATTTAGTTTGCTTAGAGTATGTAATTTTTTTTATATTAGACCAGAGTAATTTATTATCTGATACCGATTTGCACAGAAGTTCCCTTTCATATTTTGTTTTCAACTTTTTTATCAAATTATTACAATAATTTCTATATCTAATGTAAGTAATTTGTAATATATTATTATGTGGATCTTTTTTTTAAGTTTTTTGACGTGACAACGTCTTAAATTAGGTTGCGGCTGGGAGTCACTTATGAAAAAGTGTAACGCTCGGTAACGTTACGATGAGTCTCTCGTGTTAAGTTTAAGTTTACATGTACAATGTTTTAGTAAACAAAATATATTTCTATAGTTAAAATTTGTGCAATTCTTATTTTCATTCAATTCCTTGTTCCTATTGTGCAATTTAATTATATTCATATCAATAAATATTCTACCGAGAAAAAGACGTTGTCACGTAAAATCTTCGCCCGTAAAACCGACTTTACAGGCAACCATTTTTTTGCAATTTATTTCTATTATTTATACATCTAAGAATACCGGAGGTAATCCAAGGTTTTATGATTCGTTTGCTTTTTGGAATTTTAATTGTGTTTAATTTTTGACAAACAGAAATGTGGTAAAATGGTCTGTTGTATGTTGTATAAATGTATGCAGTATTGCAATGGTTGCTGTAACTTTTTTTCTATTAATTTTTAACATAAAGTGATCCAAACATGCCTGTTCTCTAGTAGGTAACGTGTGCCCAGGTAGTATACCAAATTCAGAAAGCATATTTAAATAATTCACCCTATTTCTATGTTCGTAAGAAAGGTCTACATTTCTTGTTCTAAGATTAATGTTTATGTCTCCAGCTATTATAACGTTCCTATCCTTAGTAATAGCCTCAAGATGCGAGCTTAGAGAATTCAAAAAGCTTTCTGTGTTTTTGTTTGATGGAGAGCGATACATGCACAAAATTATATTGTTTAGTAATTCTATTTGTACACAACAAGCTTCTGCTAGATTTATTTCCTTTACTTTAGTTTTTAAAGAAGATTTAATGTAAACTGTAACCCCATCGTTTTGATTACTCTGTTTACTGGTACTAAAGGAATCATAGTTTACTAGTTGCGGAATATGTTTATTGCTATCAAGTCTGCATTCTGTAAATATTAATACGTCCAAGTCAAACTTGAGGTTTGATAAAGTTATTAAAAAGTCGTCGAAGTTACAATAGATGCTTCTTATATTTTGCGAGATAATAGTAAGATCATTTTGTTTCACTGGTATTCGATTTTTAAGATCTCCAGTATTACATTCAAAGGTTCGGCTTGTATTCATGGAATACAAGAGTATTACTAAAAGCAATTTTAAGTACGATCGTGAAATTATTTTTTAATTAATGTGAACATGTCAGTTTGCGAAATTGCCTGATGATCACATTATCAATATAGCTATTATCAGTGACAACTAAAATCTCTAAAATCTTGAATATATTAGAGGACAAAATGTCACATGACGTACAACACTCAATCTTTGTGACGCTGCAACGTCCCGCAACTTGCCCCCAACATTTTGCGACTGTCATATGACGCGGAAGATGTTGCATTGTCCAGCTCTGAGAGCGAGCGCATGTGCCCCGCCATATGTTCTACAGTATAATCGTGTGCGCAACGTACCTTTCAACAAATTAAATGAAATTACGCATCCACCTCGTCTTTTGCTCACGTTTCTCTTCCGAAATAAGTATTTACCCAGCACTAGTCACTGCAACCTCCTCGTGCTACATTTATATTAGCACTGACTAGTGTGGCCGGCAAAATGTTTTGCAACAGTTGTCCTGAGACATTTGACGCAGTTGTCGCGCGCCGCGTTCCGCAACATGTTCCAGTATTTGGACCCCTAATGCATTCGAGGATTCAACATACTGAGTTGTGAGTTGGTGTGAATGTAAGCGCGTGTGTTGTCTATGTGATGCAGAGTGGGCGGGGAGTGGTCGCAGCGCGTGGAGCCGGGTGAGGCGGGCGGTGGCGCGGAGGAGGAGTGTTGGCGCGAGGTGTCGGGGCTGCGGGAGCGCACGGTGTATGAGTTCTGGGCGCGCGCCGCCACACCCGCCGGCGCCGGCCCGCCCTGCCGCGCCGTCACCGCCGCGCCCGCCAAACCCGGTAAGTAGGACAATATTTGTTTTGCAAATATTACGTAAAACTTGATTACCCTGGTCCTAATTTTCTCCTATTTAAAACACTATATACTATAAAATTATTTTTACATAAACTCTAACTGTGGCTTAGTTGCGAGCCGCAGAGGAGGTTCGCGAGCCGCCTTGGATGGCGGAATGGCCACCAGATATGTTGGTCAGTTGCGAATATACTGAATAAGCAGTCCACGACCAGCAACGGCAGGGTTAGCAGGAGGTAGTGGAATACCAGGTGGGACTGGTACACTTATAAAATGCTAGAATCTCTTATGACAGCCGCCATTCAAAAGGCCGAAGAATAGTTTTCTGGTAGTGCTTCAGTTAGAAGAGCTAGGAGCAGCCCACTGTTTCTAGTTATGCGGTGCAGCAAGTCAGAAGAGCCTACTGCACTATGTTCCCACAATAAGCAACTATGAATCACAGAAAAAATATGAATAACGTCACTGACAACGGGCTTCCACGATGTAATATGCCGTGGCGGACTGTGTCCGGCAAAAGTAGTAGAAGGAAATATAGAAACAAGGACGATGAAAATAGTGTTAAAAAATATAGGAAACTGGCAAATAAGATATTTTTAAAATGTAGAGAGTACAAGCAGAAAAATATGGAAAATTACTGTGAAATGATTGATCATTATATGAAACATGGCAAGGTGGATAAAACATACAATATTATAAGGTATTGATAAATAGTAAGGAAATACTGGATAGATGGAGGAGATACATTGAGACATTATAATAGGGAACAGGATTAACCATAGAAGATATTGAAAGCGAAGAGGACGTGGAACTGGACAGTTTGGAAACAGAATTAATAAGAAAGGTATTTGACATCGCATTGAGGAACATCCAGAACGGAAAAGCAGTATGATGGAATTAATATAGAGTTAATAAAGTATGCAAGTGCTGACATAAAGGACGAAATCTTTGAAATCACAAACCTTATGTACATTACGGGCAAGATCCCAAACGATTTCCAAATGACCAAGACAGTAAGCATACCCAAGAACAGTAATACACTGAAATGCTAAGAACACAGGACAATTAGTTTAATATCTCAGGCTTCAAAAATAATACTCAAAATAATACAAAATAGGATCAGGGGGAGTATTGAAAACAACCTAAGTAAAAACCAACATGAATTCAGAGATAATAGGGGCACAAGGGAGGCAAATTTGGCATTAAGACTTATATTAGGCAGAAGATTAGATTTAAATTTAAATACAAATATAGCATTTATCGTTCTGGAAAAGGCATTCGATAAGGTTGATTGGCAGAAAATGATGGAAGCGTTGAAAGAGATTGGATTGGACTTCAGGGACAGGAGAATAATATACGAACTTTACAACAACCAGGAAACTATAATTGAAATAGGAAATGAAAGGGGAAGGGCTGGCATAAAGCAGGGGGTGAGACAGGGATGCTCACTTTCACCACTATCTTTAACATTTTTATCGAAGGAGCTATAAGTAAAATTGTAGAAAGTTAAAAAAAAATGTCAGATATGCAGACGACATAGCAGCAGTGACAGAGACACCGGAGGACTTAGAAGATATCCTGAAGACCATGGACAGCAACTTTAAAAAAAATTCTCTTAACATAAATGTCAAAAAGACAAAAAATATGACAACCTCTGAATTTGGGATAGATTTTGAAAGACCTATAACATTAAATAATACAATATTAGAAACAGTAAATAAATTCAGGTATTTGGGAAGCTTTATCACATCAGATTCGAGATGCACACCAGACATAAGAGCTAGAATAGCACTAGCAAAACAAAATTTCCTAAATATGAAACAGATTTTTTCATCAAAAATTTCAAAGGAGATTCGGAAGAAATTTATAAAGACATACTGTTGGAGTATTGCCCTATATGGATGCGAAACGTGGACTATGACGCAAAGAGACAGATGTGGTGCTGGCGAAGGATGGAAAGAATTAGTTGGATAGAGAAACAAACAAATGAAAGGGTATTGGATATTGTGGATGAACGGAGAACTTTGCTCCACACACTAGAGAATAGAAGGGGAAGAATGTTCGGCCACCTTGGGCAATACGACGAATTCATAAAAAATATCATTGAGGGAAAAGTAGAAGGAAAGAGAGGAAAGGGAAGACCGAGGATAGCCTACATGAAGCAAATCAAGGAAAAGGTTGGCGTCGAGTCGTACAGGGGGCTCAAGGAGTTGTCGGAGGATAGAGGGAGATGGAGGTGGATACATAGACTGCACCGACAAGAGCATAGCTCTTATATTTAGAGAGAGAAACTCTATCTCCTAATAATCACTAGGGACCACTCGCAATAACATTTTTAAATCAAATTAGGGCTTCATCCCGGTGGAATGTTTACCTTTATCGATCTCTTATCTAACGGAGATACAAAAAGGCTTATACATGATTAGCTTTTAAATTTGATTAAAGCAAGTTTAGATTAGAGATTATTCCTAAAAAAGCTCAAACTTCTAGTCCGATGAAAGACTTTTTCTAAGTAATCTTCCCTGGCGCGATTATTAGGTGTCAATTTAAAAGTCTCCCCGTGTCCCATAGTGGGCGTGCGCATATCGTCGCTGAGCCGCGTGGTGTGGGCGGCCGCGGGCTCGCGAGTGAGGCTGCGGTGCGCGGCGGTGGGCGCGCGGCCTCTACGCTGGCGCTGGGCCCCGCCCGACCCCGCGCACTCCCTCACCGACACCGGCGACCTCATCATACATAGTGAGACCTATAGCATATCGTCGCTGAGCCGCGTGGTGTGGGCGCGCGGCCTCTACGCTGGCGCTGGGCCCCGCCCGACCCCGCGCACTCCCTCACCGACACCGGCGACCTCATCATACATAGTGAGACCTATAGCATATCGTCGCTGAGCCGCGTGGTGTGGGCGCGCGGCCTCTACGCTGGCGCTGGGCCCCGCCCGACCCCGCGCACTCCCTCACCGACACCGGCGACCTCATCATACATAGTGAGACCTATAGCATATCGTCGCTGAGCCGCGTGGTGTGGGCGCGCGGCCTCTACGCTGGCGCTGGGCCCCGCCCGACCCCGCGCACTCCCTCACCGACACCGGCGACCTCATCATACATAGTGAGACCTATAGCATATCGTCGCTGAGCCGCGTGGTGTGGGCGCGCGGCCTCTACGCTGGCGCTGGGCCCCGCCCGACCCCGCGCACTCCCTCACCGACACCGGCGACCTCATCATACATAGTGAGACCTATAGCATATCGTCGCTGAGCCGCGTGGTGTGGGCGCGCGGCCTCTACGCTGGCGCTGGGCCCCGCCCGACCCCGCGCACTCCCTCACCGACACCGGCGACCTCATCATACATAGTGGGACCAATAGCGCCTCATTACAAAACATACACCAAACTTAAACCTGCACTAAGACTGATGATGTCACTTTTGTTTGCTAAAAATACGACAGAAACAACGTTAAGTTCATTATTCACAGTGTGGCGTAGTACCTGCATCATTAAATCTTTATTAAAATTTGTGAAATTGTCGAAGGTCCGTTAAATAAATAAAGTCTAAGCCGAGACTAACTTTAGTCCGACTTTTGGTATAAAGAGAAATAGGATAGTTCATATTTAATTAAAGAGTCTCCCATTTTCATTTCAGTAAAGAGATAGTTTTTGTTCTTAGGCATGTATTATAAAAAATTACTTAAACCTTCATCTTCGAAGTATTAAAATATGTTGCGTAATTTAAAAGATTTAGGCGTACACATAGCGGCAGGGACTTTGTTTTATACTATTTAAATATAATTATGTTTAGAAGAAACATAAGATCAACATTATTTAGGTTACAAATATTAAAAAATATACAGTTAACTAGAGGTTTTAATTGCTATACTACTACATACATACTCTATGCAGTGATTTAAGTATCTATTAAACGTAAGCCTAATGGAAGAAGCTTTGTAACTCCCGTTTAAGATACGCAACACATTGGTAACACCATTTGGGCTTTTCTCACACTAAGATCACAAGATCCATAAACTCTTTATACATAAAAAAAATGTGTGCGTGTACTAGTGTACACACGTAAGAAGTGAAACTTCTTTATGGCCATATTTTTCGAAAAATGATCTACATGCAACTTTGCAGAAATTGGTTAAATAAAGTTAAATTAGATAAAGTTTAAACAAAAGGATTTTATTATCATAGACATGAATACAAATTACTGCCTATGAAACTGTTATGATTACACGGCTCAATAATCTAAGGCACATGTTCCACCTCCGACGATGAACGATAAGTGAGTAGAAACTAGAAACGAATTGGCAGTCCTGAGTTAAAATGCACGCGCACGGCTTTTAACAGCCAAGCTCAAAAAAATTGTGAGTGTAGTGAAACAAAGAAAAGTAAATTTAAAAATAAAAAAAAAAACATACTAAAACCGTATTACTTTAAATAAAAACTGAAAAGAAAAAAAAACAAGTCCAGTTGTCTCATAATTCTGTTAAGTAAGGAACAAAGCTACTGTAACAGTCGGCACCCATTAGATATTCAAGAATGGATTACAAAAAAACAATAATATAAAGAAAAGTTTGTGGTTTATTTTTCTATTCAAACTTTTCTTTAGATTTAAACATCTAGCAGTTAAATGCTTAAAAATAAAAACATAACAATAATATAATATAAACAAAATCAAAATAAGTAAAAAACGAGCGAGCCTTACCTACAGTATATGTATGATGTGTAACATTTGAAACCTCACCTTACATTATTAAAAAAAGAAATAAAACCTAAACAAAAAAAATAGGCCATTTGAACATTATGTTCTCAAATCAAATAGCGCGCACTTCCCAACTTCCTGTTACACACTTCCATCTACGGCCGTAGCTATAGGGGAGGGGGGGGGGGGCATTGTAGCGCAATGCTCTACCTTGAAATCTTATAATTAAATGGTAATGGTAGTTTGGTTAAGTGAAGTGTACGGTAAAGAGTGTTTTACTCAAAAATCAATATAATTGTTATTTCTATCAATACGTTTTCCACTTTAACTGCAACTAATAGGTCTCAAAAACTGTCAATTGGTCACAAGAGAATGGATGATATGGTATTTCCGGCCTTTGAAAAATAATAATAACAAAATCACATGATCTGAACAAAGTAGTTCGCATTTTTAATAATATGGCGAATCGTAGAATTCAGCTGTTTTAAATAATTTTTATTATTATATTAATTATTATAATAAGTTTGCAAAAACAATATGATCTAAATAGTATATTTGGTCGTATCTATTTACTCGTATCACCCCACCCAACAATAAATTATTACCTCACTCTCACTCAGACGTGGAAATCTATACCCAAATCTGGAAGTTCAACTATCTTGTTCTTCATCATTGAGGATTTAATAGTTCTTAGATCCATGCTCATGCTCTGTCACAGAAGTTATTTGTCTATTTACGAATAGCTATTGAATGTACATTATTGAGCTAGAGGTCAATGATATACATGGTGATTGATTTAGGAGCCCGTGCTCCGAGGGCAGATCAATTATGATTTTTCTTTTACTCCCACTCTACCTGTAACCAATGCTGTCCTATCTCAAATTCGACTCTAGCTACAGTCCTGCTTCTGTCCCACTTCACGTAATCACTCCCACAATTGCACGAAAGCGAGAGGAAAGATGTTACACATCAAAAATTAATTAGCGAATAACTAATCACTGTTTACCAAAAATGCTAAGTAACTTTTACAAATATAATGAAATAAACCCTATTATTTATTTATTTATCTTTAACAAAGTTTCTACAGCGGTTTTTGTGAAATTTAATACAATAAAATATAGATATAATTACAGAAACTCATTACGTACATATAAGATATTAACGGCGTTATTATATGTCAGTAATTATTACATTTAATTTAATTTAATTTTAAAAATTGCATAAAATCATATAATTCATTAACATAAAAAATAAAATTAAATTAAGATTGGACAAAAACATAACAAAAAGACAAAAAAGAAGAAAAACAAACACTGAATATCCATATAAAAGGGTTTTCGAGAGTTTGTCACATGATAACTTTATGAAGTGTGAGTGGGTGTGTGTGCGCGTATGGATGTGTGTTTGTGTGCGTGTGTGCGTGTGCGTGTGCGTGTGCGTATGCGTGTGCGTATGCGTGTGCGTGTGCGTGTGCGTGTGCGTGTGCGTGTGCGTGTGCGTGTGCGTGTGCGTATGCGTTGCGTGTGCGTGTGTGTGTGTGTGTCCATGAGATGGCGGACGCCGCAACCCGGGCACTACATTATTCAAGTAGGTACTTCAGTGTGAGTGCTTGTAATTGTAGGCCTACATGGCGCTAAGAATAAAATCAAGCAAATAAATTAATTTAAAACAAATTGAAATTGAAACAAAATGTCAGGGAAAATAATTCAAGCCGTAAAATGCAGTGCAGTCATTTTTCATATTATTGAGAATACGATTTGATAATTATAAATAAAAATAAAAGTTCAAATAAATTGTATGAATTATTAATAATAAAATAAATAATAACAAAAAGCTTATTTGGGTCTTGCGGTTATAATTTCAAATAATGTCGTTTTAAAAGCAGATCTGGACAAAGAGAACAGGTCGATATAAGAGAAGTAATTGTTGTACATTTTTGGCAACCTTACCGTCATATCATTAGCCTCGTAATTTGTACGCACAGATGGTACATGAAAAAGTTGCGTGTGGCGTGTTCTTTTTGTAGGAGCCTTTAAGGAAACTATTCTATTTATCAACTCGGTGCAGTCCAGTACTCCAGAACATACATCGAACAAAGTCATCATGTCCCGCATGCGTCGCCTGTCACCAAGCGTAATGAGACCGTGTATGCTACATGACTCCCCATAACCATTGGATTCATTTTTGACTCTAAAGTTTAGATATTTTACGAATTTCATTTGTATCCGTTCAATGGCGTGTTCGTGTGTTATGTACTGTGGATGCCACACGGTGCTACAGTACTCAAGAGTACTTTGAACATAAGCATAATATAAAACTTTCATGCAAGCAGCGCCCTTGAAATCTTTCGTAACTCTGAAAGTAAATCCTAAATTTTTATAAGCCCTGGTGGTTATATCGTTAAAATGATTGGTGAATATTAATTTTAAATCCAAAGTTATCCCTAGACCCCTCACAACATTCACTTGAGTCACTACTTCATTATTAAGTTTGTAATTGCACAGAACAGGATTTTTGTGTCTTGTAAACATAATATGCATTTTGCCGTGTTAACTGTTATCCTGTTTCTTATGTAATACTCTGAAAGTCGGTCCAGACCTTCTTGCAATTTCAAACAGTCATCATATGATTCAACTTTCATATAGATTTTTGTATCATCAGCGTAGAGCAAGAACCTAGCATGCTTAAGACATGAAGACATATCGTTTATATACGCTATATAGAATAGAGGACCGAGTAAAGAGCCCTGCGGCATGCCTGACGTTATATTGACATAGTCAGAGCGAATCCCGCCGATCACAACAGCCTGTTTACGATTAGATATGTAATGTACTTACTTTATTTTTAAATATTTTTCATCAATTAAATATTATTATTTTAACAATCTATACTAATATTATAAAGAGGCGAGAGTTGCATGTTTGTAACAAACAATCGCTGAAAATACTGAACCGATTTCGAAAATTCACAGCTACATTATTTATTATATTTGTCAACTACCAGAAGTGGAGTCGAGCGGTAACTACACGTGCTCGGTCCGCGGCGCGTCGGGCGCGTCGGACGCGGTCACGTTCGCGGTGGTGAGGCGCGCGCCGCCCCTAGCGCCCGCGCCCCGCCTGCTGCGCGCCGACAAGCACGCGCTGCACCTCGCCTGGGACCCGCCCAACGACAACGGCGCTGCTATATTAGGTTATAATTATTTCATTATTATATCTCGTATAGCTTAAATGAGCCTTTTTCATCATCATCAGCCTATCAATGTCCCCACTGCTAGGTCACAGGCCTCCCCTATGGATGGAATAGGGAGATCGGGCCGTGACCCACCAAGCGGGCCCAGTGCGGATTAGTGGGTGCCAACGACTGCAGATGCGGCCGGGACCGACGGCTTAGAAATCCGGTTGCAGACTAAAAACTTATACGCTTAGGGAAAATCATTAATTTTGCCTCGTCCCAATCACTAGGTCTATGCAATAGTTATCCGAACGATTGACACTCGGTCAGGTTACACGGTGCAGTGGTCTCGCGCGGGCGCGGACGCAGACGCGGGTGGGGAGCGTCGCGCGCTCGCGTGGGTCGGCGCCGGCTCGTCGTCGGCGTGGGTGCGCGGGCTGTCGTGCGGCGCGCTGTACCGCGTCACGCTGCGAGCACACAACGCGCTCGGCGCCTCGCCCGCCGCAGCGCCGCTACTCACACTCACGCTCGGAGACAGTAAGTAGCGCCGGCTCGTCGTCGGCGTGGGTGCGCGGGCTGTCGTGCGGCGCGCTGTACCGCGTCACGCTGCGAGCACACAACGCGCTCGGCGCCTCGCCCGCCGCAGCGCCGCTACTCACACTCACGCTCGGAGACAGTAAGTAGCGCCGGCTCGTCGTCGGCGTGGGTGCGCGGGCTGTCGTGCGGCGCGCTGTACCGCGTCACGCTGCGAGCACACAACGCGCTCGGCGCCTCGCCCGCCGCAGCGCCGCTACTCACACTCACGCTCGGAGACAGTAAGTAGCGCCGGCTCGTCGTCGGCGTGGGTGCGCGGGCTGTCGTGCGGCGCGCTGTACCGCGTCACGCTGCGAGCACACAACGCGCTCGGCGCCTCGCCCGCCGCAGCGCCGCTACTCACACTCACGCTCGGAGACAGTAAGTAGCGCCGGCTCGTCGTCGGCGTGGGTGCGCGGGCTGTCGTGCGGCGCGCTGTACCGCGTCACGCTGCGAGCACACAACGCGCTCGGCGCCTCGCCCGCCGCAGCGCCGCTACGAGCACTCACGCTCGGAGACAGTTAGTGCACTTTCACATTTTTTTTTTGTTAAATTCTCCCTTTTCAGGGAAGGCAAGGAGAACAATGCCCATACAGCCTAGTCCTAAGTTAAATTATTCCGTTTTTCTTTTTACATTAAAATGTCGGTGTGACGCATTCTAATGTTTCTTGGAGTGTTTGGCACGAAATGTATCGAGTTGGCTTTTTCGATAAGCTTGTGTGAGATAGTCAACACTACAATAAAATTCTCACGTCCACTTGACCGGAATAGCATATATTTTAATGATTCCACTAATTCTTCAGTTATGCAGACAGTTGTTACACAAAACCACACCATATTTATTTCACAATATCCACTATGAACGAATTTAAGAATAATTAAAATAAGACGCCAACCGCACTCGATGAAATCCCGCCAAAAACCGCACTTTCACATTTAACCCTGTATTACCAACCCTTACCAAAATTTTCCCCTAAGTATTTTTTAAATTCCCCTAAAATCCCCTAAATATAGAATTTTATATGTACCTAATTGTTATCTAAATTCTTTCGTTGTTCATAAATTGAAACGTTACATGTTTAGTTACAGTAAATTATTTTATTGAATGAATGACAAAAATGAATGGTGAGACGTGAGTATGACGTGAACGAATGAAAGACCAAATTGTTGTTGATTTATAATTTTATCCATTGGTGATAGGCAAAGAACTTTAGTCTATACAGCCTTAGGAAACAGCCCGCCGCAGAGCCAGTTCATATCGTTGCGTTCTACGCACAAAACTAAAGGAAAAGACTCTGTTTTTCGATTTAATTGCAAGTTTGTTTAAAGCCCCTAAAAGAATCCCCAAAAAAAGTCCATTTTAACACTTCTAGCCCCTAAATCTGGGGGAAAAACCCCTAATTTGATTTAACCACATGTTTGAAGTAGGTTGAGAATATTGAAAAGTATCTTTTCTATAATTAGCTTGGATTGGATACGTGTGAGCATTATTTTGCCGAGCTTCTTCGAAGTTGCTGCACTGACCACATACCTGCGAGCAGTGGCTGGCAAAAATTGTATGAAAATCCGTATCTGTCGTGTTGAGCGACCAATTAAATGTCATAGTAAACTCATATCTATCGTGTAGTTTAAAAATGGAAAGATCTTTTACTCCGATACATGGCAGCCGAGGAGGTAAATTATCAAAAGTTTTATTTAAATTTAATAGAAAGCTGTTTATAAAAAATAAAACAAGTGAATACTTTAACACGGGAAAAGTTATTTGTTTGTTGTGTTGTGAGTCATTGATTTTAGTTTTGAATTCAGCACGGTATTTGAGAAAAGTGGCCACAATTAAGCATTTATGGACTAACGTACGTTAACACGTTGATCCATTAATGTATCTTTTACTGGTCGCTGCAATAATGTACTATGATTAATGCATTTATCTTTTCATAATATTGTTATTCTCCTTAGTCTTGCATTAATCAGAACTTGGTGACTTATTTCTTTGTCCTACTATCCGCAAACAACCCGAGATCTATTAAAAAAGTACGAAAAAACGAGTGAGTCTTACAGTAGTCGCGTATGATGTGTAACATTTGAAACCTCACCTTGTATTAGTAAAAAAAGAAATATAACCTGTAGTAGGTTTTTTTTTTAAAGAAGGAATAATCCATTTGAACATTATGTTCTAAAATCAAATCAAATAGCGCGCGCTTTCGCGACATCCTGTTACACACTTCCGTCCCATTCACAAAATCACTCCCACAATTGCAGGAAAGATGTCACCAAGCAAGTTGCACTTGCAGGCCGGAAATGTGAAGGTTGCTGGTGTGGCAGCTAAAACTGCTACACCTGCGTTTGAACTCCACCGCTACCGAACATCAAGCGGGGTGGAGTCATTTACCAGGGCCGATATAAAAGAAACCGTCTTCACTAAGTTTAGAATACCACATTTTAAACAAATCAATGTAGAAAAAAAAATGGGTGCGTGTACTTATGTAGGCGCGTGAGAAGTTATCCTTCTTTCGCATCGTTTAAAATTAGTTTTTAATTGCATGCAAATAATTAATTACAATAAATTAATAAAAAGTCTGGAAAAGGACACAGTCAATAAAGTTCAGTTTTAATTTGAAAAAATAAATAAATAATCAAAATATTCAATTAAAATCGCTACTGAATATAATTTATTAGAACATGTGTGATTTGCACTTGTATGAAACACAAACACGTATTCCGAATATACAAACTAGAAACATGTGGATAAGTATTATAAATATGAATACCTATATGTGTTACTTTATTACAAAAAATAAAGATGTGGTTTTTGGTTCTACTACACCAATGGTCAAGAGATGGCGCTGTAGTCTCCTGAATCGCGCTTTGGTTCCGTTGTTCCAGATTAATAAATACTTTTGATAGGCCTTCACAATGCAGTCGTTAGCACCCACAAAATAGAGATTCTATTTCTATTTTGTTGGTAGATTTTCTTAATGTGCCGTAAACACAAAAGTAACAGCATGAAGTTGGTCGCTAAAGCGACCAACTTCATGCTGTTAATTTTTTGTGTTACAGTAATGCGCGCGCATCTTAAAATTTCACTCTCATCATTTTTTCATAACGCGCCTAAAGAAGTATAACTTCAAAAATATGTACTTAAAAATATGGTATGTTGTATAGAGGCAAAGCCGGCACCGGGCAAAGAGTTCGTATGGGCGAACAGCTCCTCGCTGCGCCTCAACCTGCTGGCGTGGCGCGCGCGCTGCCCCGTGGCGGCCTGGGCGGTGTCGCTGCGGCCCGCGCCCGCGCCCGCGACCAACGTGCCCGCGCCCGCCGCCTGGACCGACCTGCTCGCCGACGGGGAGAGCGCGCTGGTATCAACTAAACTGACCATTATTTTTAATAATCATAATTTATAATAAAGTAATAATAATATTTTTTATTGACTTAGTGTATGCGTCTGTAAAAGTGTATGTGTGTGTTATGTTTGTGTGTTGCGTGTGTCCGTTTGTTTGATTGTGGTTTTTTTGACTGCGTAAGCTATTGGTCGCAGATGGCCTTTACAGCGTCACCGGGTTTGAGGACGGCGAAATCGTAAGAGGACCTCAAGCCGAGAATTAGCGAGTGCCTCTAGAGGTATTCCAGGTGGATTGCATACCCATGGGCAGTGGCGGCGCTAGGCGTCGGCGACGTCGGCCACCGCCGACGGCCTCGGGCCTGAGGGGGCCTCGCGCCTGAGGAGGCCTCGCGCCTGAGGGGGCCTCGCAAAAAATTTTTACAAGTTACCTATTTATTTTCGTTTCTCCTGGCCTGGCTTAGGTAGCCGACCCCGAACAATTTGGGGGAAAAGCTAAGCAGATGATAATGACTTTTATTATTTTCGAACACGTGCGTGATGAAAGCGAGTAGTACTTTACGGGTATTCAGAATCGTCTGTCTGGCAACACTATTTTTGTAATTAAATAATTATCTAAATTTGTAAATATTTTTTGTCATCATTTGATTATCAACAATAAGACTCGTTTACTCATAGGTTATTTTATAATTTGGCTCACTTAATTTAACGGTTTTTTACTGCGAAGTAAAATAGGCCTCGCGAACTTGATGTCGCCGACGTCCATATGTGGTCTAGCGCCGCCACGGCCCACGGGGGGAGTCTCCCTCCGTCTGGAGCCTCTAGACCACTCAAACTTGTGGGGGGATATTTTAACATTTTGTAATCATGTACTTTGATGTGAATATGTTTAAGATTTCTGGTATTATATCATGCAACATTGCTCAAGTGCACACTAGGCTCCCGATTCTTTTGTTCACATTTTCTTAAACAAGTATAAAAGTGCTTCAAAGTAACATCAGTGTCTTAAAAACTGTACATAATACTAGTGTAATTAAAATCAGTGTACACTTCCACCCGTGGATATCATAAATTACCAAGATTCTATAAATTTGGAATTCTAGACCCACTAACTGCTAAACATTGTTTTGTGGAATAAGTACCCTAACTTTTTAATTATTTCCTAAGTCAGAATCAACTGACAGTGTCAATTTGATTTTGACAACTATCAATTCAACTGACAGCACTTGATTCGATTTTGACACTGCGGAAGTGTTGCCATTTTATAAAAACTCCTCCCAAAAAGTGGAAATCGCGACGGGTACGTACCTCAAGCATAAATCATGACTGTATGTAATGGCTGTCGCCTCGTAGTCATCGACTTGGAAAAAATTACTTGTTCCGTATGTTCAAGTGTCTACCATTATGGCTGCGTGAATATTTCCAAAGATAATTATGGCAAACTGTCTATCAGGACGAAGAATCTGTGGAAGTGCCCCGAGTGTAAGATGCCACGAAAGAGAGGAGATAATAGCAATACTCCAGTCAAAGAAGACGCGGCTACCTCAGACGATCACCTTCAGCAGGATGTACTCGAAAAAAAGCTGAATCAATTCGAGTCTTCTATTCTATCCAAGATGGAGTCCCTGTTTAGATCAGAAATCGAAGCCCTTCAGAGAGATATAAAACTTATCCCAGAGCTATTTAAATCCGTCGAGTTCTTATCAGCTCGATACGACGAAGTAAATTCCGAAATGGTTAAGTTGAGGACTGAGTCAGCAGCGCTTCGTGATGAAAATGCTAAACTTGGAGCCTCGGTCAAGGAACTGTCTTCTAAAATTAATACTATTGAGCAACATGCGAGGGACTGTAACCTGGAGATACAGTGCTTGCCTGAATTTCCACAAGAAAACCTCGTAAATACCGTTTTACAACTTGGCAGAGTTACATCTTGCCCATTGGAGGAAAAGGATATAATGTCCTGCTCAAGAGTTGCTAAGAACAACCCAAAATCATCGAGACCGAGGTCGGTCATCGTTAAACTACCCTCGCCTCGTATTCGCGACAGCATACTTGCCTCTTGCTTGAAATATAACAAGGCTAATTCAAAAGAAAAACTAAACAGTGCAGTGTTAGGCTTGGCAGGAGATAGTGTACCGATATACCTAAACGAGCACCTTTCTCCAGTTAACCGTTCATTACATGCCCAAGCCCGCTTGGCGAAGAAGGAAAGTAGCTACAAATACCTTTGGGTCCGCAACGGTCGCATCTTTATGAGGAAGAATGACGAATCACCTGTAATTTGGATACGCAATGCTGAAGTTCTTCAGGAACTCATATAATAATCTAGTGCTCACACTATATAGTATATATATTTTGTCAAAGTATGTTAAGATTCGTAGTGATTGTATTTTTGGTCAGCTAAGTATTTACTATCAAAATGTTCGGAGCATACGAGGTAAACTGAAAAATTTGTATTTGGCGAGTCTAAATTGCGGTTACGATATTGTTGTGATGACGGAGACATGGCTGAATGACGGCGTTTTTGATGCGGAGGTACTTAATGACAGCTATCGCATCTACCGTAGAGACCGTAACAGTACATCGTCCGGCAAAAAGGACGGGGGTGGAGTCCTTATAGCAGTGTCAAAGCGACTTCAATCTTGTCGGCTACCTCAACTGGAGAGTGTTTCTGAGGATTTGTGGGTTTCTATCACGGATTTAAACGCGGTGAAGTTGACAATATGTGCCATGTACTTGCCACCACCCGTATCTTCAGAAATTCTACAGGACTCACTTGAGAGCATTTCATGTGGCCTTTCATCTCTCGATACGAATAATATATTAATAATTGGTGATTTCAATATCGGTAATATCGAGTGGATTCCTTGTGCCCGTCTCTCATCGACGTGTTCAGCTATGTCTCTAAAGGCAAAAAATTGTTCTCTTGACCAGTCACTATCTGACTTTTTGTCGTTACATAGTCTAACACAATTCAATAAGATCCCTAACCATAATAATAAATTCCTTGATCTGGTATTATCAACTAATAATACAATTAATACTTTGGCTGTCACTGACCCCCTAGTGCATCTAGATCCACATCACCCGGCTTTGGAAATCTCTGTTAATCTTTCACCACTTCGATTTTTGAAAAAGAAAACTATTAATAAATTTAACTTCAAGCTAGCAAATTATTGAGATATTAACAAAGATTTATCCATATATATTTTACTCGATAGTTGATTCAATAATTGAAAAACATGTTCCGAAGTCGTCTTGCAACTCAGGTAAGTACCCTATTTGGTACTCCAAAAATCTCATTAAGCTTATCCGTGAAAAGGAAAAACTCTATAAAAAAGTAAAATTGTACAATAATCCTGTTGATAGGTTCGATTACAGCGAAGCTAGATCTCGATGTCATCACCTAATCAAGAAATGTTATACAAACTATTTGAGAGAGGTTGAGGAGTCTATTAGTTGTGGAAATATTAAGGCGTTCTGGAGTTACATTAAAAATAAACGTAAAAATACTGATTCTATACCAGGTCAAATGTATTTGGATGGATGCAGGTATGATACCCCGAGTTCAATATGTAATGCGTTTGCTAAGCATTTTTCGTCCGTTTATGTGGCTGATGCTGATGGATCTCAAAAGCAAGATGTCTATTCAGATTGTTCCTTAAATAATATCCTTAACAATATCTCCATATCAGAAGTTAGTATAGAGAGAGCTCTGAAGGAATTGGATCCAAAGAAAGGAGCCGGACCAGACGGTATACCACCTACATTTCTTCGTAGCTGCGCGTCTGCTTTATCATATCCACTATATCTCATATTCAGCCACTCACTCTCTTCTGGGAATTTTCCGACACGATGGAAGGAAGCCAATGTTTTGCCAATCCCTAAGACCGGTGTATCTAATGATGTGCGAAACTACCGACCTATCTCATTACTGTCTGGTTTCTCTAAGCTTTTCGAAGCACTTGTTTGTCAGTATTTCGCTAATACTTTTAAATCTGTTCTTGCTTCGCAACAACATGGCTTTCGCCAGAAAATGTCTACTGTCACTAATCTCTCCTGCTTCATAACGGATTTGTCAGAGGAGCTAGACCGGGGCCGACAGGTGGACGCTATATACACTGATATAAGTAAAGCATTTGATAAGGTTAACCATATAATATTATTAAAGAAGCTTCATTCAGTCGGTGTGCATGGTTCCCTCTTGAATTGGTGCCGATCTTATCTTGTTCGGAGGTGTCAAAAAGTTGTTGCATGTGGCTATGAGTCAAGTCCCTTTTACGTTCCGTCAGGCGTCCCCCAGGGTTCTCATCTAGGACCTATTTTCTTTTTAATATTTATTAATGACCTTGTCAATGTCGTTCAACATTCGGAATGTTTACTGTTTGCAGATGATTTAAAAGTTTACAAAACAATTGAAAATTTTAATGAATCCATATTACTGCAACAGGATCTCAATAGAATAGCTGAGTGGTCTTCAATTAATAAACTACCATTGAATCCGGATAAATGCAAACACATAAAATTCACAAAAAAGCGCAACGCTTTAAATACATCATATTCTATCAATTCCCATCTTTTAGAAGAAGTTTCGAGCATTCGTGATCTGGGGGTTGTTTTAGACCATAAGCTTTCTTTTCGTCATCACTATGATCACATCATAGCAAAATCTTTAAAGCTTCTTGGTTTTATATGGCGTAACTGCAAGCGTTTTAAGAAAATTGATGCTCTAAAGTATGCTTATTTTGCATTGGTGCGCAGTTCACTTGAGTATTGCTCGAGTATTTAGAATCCTAAATATAACTGTCATATAGAGCGATTAGAAAAGGTCCAGAAAAAGTTTCTATTTTTCTTGTCTGTGCATCAGGGTAAAAAATATAATTTGTTATCTTATAGGGATAGACTGGACTATTTCAAGTTTACTTCGCTGGAGGATCGTAGGTGGGTGGCCGACCAGGTCTTGTTGTATAAAATTGTAAACAGTGTAGCAGAGTGCCCTAAATTACTAAGTAATGTGAAATTTAAAATACCTCGACCAAACACCAGAATGGTAAATTTTAAACCCTTTTCATTGAAATTTTTTAGAACTAAGTTAGGCGCACATAGTGTGCTCAATAGACTGTGTGACGAACATAATAGGTTTTGTAGATCGATTGACTTGTATGCTCTTTCTTTGTTACGTTTTCGAAAATTACTGTATCTGATAAGACCTACAACTATAAGCCAAATTCAAATTTAATTTAATACATATTCCATTTAATTTAGTGTTTTAATGCATTTTTGTTTTAATTTTTAGTATAGTTTAAGTTTCTTGAATGTGCAATGGTTATTTATGATATTGGTGTGGTGAGTTGGTTGTTACAGGCGAATAGACGTATGTAAGAATTATATTAAATATCCTTTAGTTATAATGCCAGTGTAATACTTTATATATATATATGTATTTCCGTTTTTTTTTTTTGTTCATGTTGAGTTTGCCAGTAATTGTTTTTGCACTATGCTGAAAATTGTTACATATAAGTGTGATTATGTAAGTTAAGGTGTAAAAATGTTGGCAGACCTTTAATAAATAAATAAATAAATGTTTGTTTTCTTTTTAAATTGGCAATATGTACGAGTCACGTACAGTAATCTTGTATATCTGCAGAGCAAGCATAACCTACTTTAATCACGTAGCTGTATCTAAGAAATGCATCATAATACATCATTGTTCTTGGTATATAAAAACTTAACTTTGCATAATAAATCAATGCTCATCATGCATTTAACAGTATCAGTTGTGTTTCTTCCTTTAACCTAATATCATTATGTAGGGAGTCACCCCTATAGTATGAATTGCGCTATGGTTCTTTAAACTTCTGAATTTGATATCAGTCACTTTTTTTATTCATAAAGAGCATTACAAGGATACACTATCTGTCAAATTTAATTTTAAGTTTAGAGAATGATGTTAGAGTTGGGTCCATTATCTATTATCGGCTTGACTGACATGACTTAATAATTCAGTAACTTTTCTATATATTTCGTGTTCCACGAATTTTAAGTTTATTTCAATTATCAAATAAATATTTTAAATTAATTTATGTATCATTACACTTAAATGCTTCGCTCGTTAACTAATATTTTACATACATGACTCCTACAACTTTCGAATCTCATTATAAAAACAAACAATATTATTGCAAAATTAATACAAAGACATAAGGTAGTAATTTTGTACGTAGGCCAATAACCTCCGGCCGGGCACGTGGTACGAGATCCGCGTGGTGGCGCGCTCGGCCGCCGGCGACACCGCCGCGCTCTACCGCGCCGCCACGCACACCGCTAACGGAGGTAAAGCTGCTCATTATGATACTTCTGATTCCATTTGCAGTACTTTTCAAGACACAACCGTTCCAAAAGTGAAATAAAATAATATTACTTATAATGAAATAAATAAAATATAAATGAAATAAAAAATATGTTGACTGTGGTAATACTTATTTTCTTTTATCAATTATATTTTAAACGTTATACCTACTTCTGACATAGCATTTCTTAGTTTACTATTTATGAAGTTATCTTAATAAAATTTCCAAAAATTAAGTTTGTAATTTTCATAAGAATAAGTAAAAGTTGTTGGTCGCGGTCAGAACGCTTGGGCGAGCCGGTGGAGCTGCCGCTCGAGGCGCGGGGTCGAGCTGTGGGAGCGGCGGGGGTGGAGGAGGGGGCGGGGGCGGCGCCGTGGCGCGGCGGGCTGGCGCCGCTGCTGCTGGCCGCAGGGGTCGCCGCGCTGCTCGCCGCCGTCGCAGGTCTGTCAGATACCAGTGTATCACGAGATGCCGCTCGAGGCACGCGGTCACGCGGCGTGGCGCGGCGGGCTGGCGCCGCTGCTGCTGGCCGCAGGGGTCGCCGCGCTGCTCGCCGCCGTCGCAGGTCTGTCAGATACCAGTGTATCACGAGATGCCGCTCGAGGCACGCGGTCACGCGGCGTGGCGCGGCGGGCTGGCGCCGCTGCTGCTGGCCGCAGGGGTCGCCGCGCTGCTCGCCGCCGTCGCAGGTCTGTCAGATACCAGTGTATCACGAGATGCCGCTCGAGGCACGCGGTCACGCGGCGTGGCGCGGCGGGCTGGCGCCGCTGCTGCTGGCCGCAGGGGTCGCCGCGCTGCTCGCCGCCGTCGCAGGTCTGTCAGATACCAGTGTATCACGAGATGCCGCTCGAGGCACGCGGTCACGCGGCGTGGCGCGGCGGGCTGGCGCCGCTGCTGCTGGCCGCAGGGGTCGCCTTTTATAGTAATTAATATTTTACAACACAAAATAATTGTTAAGGAAACCTTACTTTCATTTTTAACACTCATCTACTAAACGTTATTGAAAACCGATGTATTTGTTCGTTGACAAATAAAGTAATGCGCTGCCGAGGAGCTATCGCGTGATTGGTGCTAATATCGGGCCTAACGCCCCACTATGCCTCTGTTGCATTTCGGCCATTACAAATGAGCTCAAGTAGTATCTCTTCGAACGCGCCATCTTTTTTCCGGCATCTTTGTAGTTTTTGTTTCTATCCCTTATAAATCAGGTAGAAATTTTATAGTATTGTTTCAAGAAAATCTTTTTGGTTTGTTAATACATATTTTGGTTCTGTTCGACTGAAATGTAAAAATCTATTTTAACAGTAAAATTATGTGTTGATTTAATTATTCATGTGTTTATATAACGTATAATCACCACATACTATTACACCAAAAAAATAACATATAATATATTACGGTAAATATGTTTTTATTAGCTATGGATTTTTGATACAACCAGTCAATCACGGTCCTGAAAAAAAGACGGACGTAACATCAAACTAAAACGATGTGAAGCATGCAAGGTCCTACAATTTCGTTTATTGTACATATCGGGAATCTAGGAGTATTATTATTATTAAAATGACCAGAATCGATATCGCTATCATAGCCAGCGGTTCTGCCTGGTTCGTCCATGAAGAAGTTTAATTAATGAATAAAAAGTAATTAACTGTGTAACACTACTTTTTAATAAATTACTTTAACAATTACAATAACCGCGTTTTATTTTTATCAATTCACTTCTTCACTTACAAATCACTTTAAACGATCACTTCTTTAAACTTGATTCAATAATAGTAAAAGATAAAGATAAACGAAGGGGCAGAGTTTCTGCTAACTACTGTTCACTTCAAAAATCAGACGCAAAGTGCCCAGCCTGTGCCCCGCCGTCGAACGATCGCAACGTCCCCACTCCACGACCTTCCAATCGGAGCGTGGACCAATGGCGTTGCGCCATTCCGATATCATTAACAGCCAAATAAGTTTTGTAATTATAATCCGACTAAATTTACTTACAAATAGTTACAGATTTTCAACTTTAAATTAACAAATTAAATTAAATGAATTAATCAATCAATACAAAACTTTAGATTAATATTAAGTGTCAACCAACTTTCGTGTCATAATGTCAGTCACATGACTTTTACAATAAAGTACTTTAAGCGATGGTGAGGATATTAGAGTAAATAATTTAGTTGAAAATATTAACATTATTTCATCTTAATTTTAGTATAGACAGTATCATAATTAATAATCACAATTTTTCCTTAATCAACTATGGTAGAAAAACGTATGCGGCGACATACACTATTTACACTCACACAAATGCACCAGGTCGGACAAACCGCTGCCATTGAACTCCGCGCGACAGCGGCAGTCACACGTTTAATTGCTACTACATTTTTTTAAATATGCCGTCTTGTGTGATGATATCATGTAAAATCTGCAAGGGTAAACTTAATAAGCCACAAGGACCTACCATGCGTAAGTAATGACAAATCGTGATAATTTTTCAAAATTATATTTTATTTAATGTGATGAAAATTCTAAGCCTAAAATACAACTGATAAAAGTAGCCACTTTTTTAACGGGAAAATTTTCCTAAAAGTGGGGAAATTTGTATTTCACGCATAATTGCTATTTCTTCTTTCAAATGTTTAATACTTGAAAAAGTATTCATTTGACATTGTGGGTTAACTACAATGCGAAGAGATGGCGCTGCCTTGCAGCTTAACGCTAGGAAAATTTCGACGCGGTTAATAGGGCCGTGGTAGCATAATGGTCAGTGCATTCGCCCGGATTGTGAAGGATACGGGTTCGAGTCCCGTCCGCTGCCTGGTCCGCGTGGATTTTTTTCTAGTAAACTTTTCTTTAGATTATAACTTAAATATTCTCTTTATCTATCTCTTACGGTTTGGCCGCTGAAACAGCACCACAGACGGACGGACGGACTTCTCTAATAGTTAAGAGATTCAATGAGTACTTACATCAAAGTGATCTTCGTAAAAATAAATTTTGCTATGAGCCGCTAAAGTTGCAGGATCACTTTTAGCAAGTTCTAACCAGGTATTGCGTAGGTTAATTTCTTTCGGCACACAACACAATCATACAACTTTCCTGGAGTCTTCAAGGATGTGTTTTTACATTCTCGTACAATACAATAATGATAATTACTATATTTTTTGTGGTATCTATTAGAAATCATGTTTTTTTTTTATTATAAACTCAGATAGGTTATTTTCTACGTGCTTACGAGTTTTTGTTTACTACCGTCAACGTCATAACATAGACAATCTAAAGACTAAAATGGCCGACAGCGTTTTTGTATGTCCATGAAAAGTCTATTTTAAAATTAAAGATTTGTAGCTTTCTAGGTCTCAAAAAAATACAGTACATTTTTTTCGGTGTAATAGAACATTTATTAACCATTTAAAACCTTTTTCCAAAAAGGGTCAACTAGCCTATTGGAACTCGTCAACTCCCAGTACTGTATGCAGTGCACATTTGATGATGGAGACTTTATAATTACAGCTAAGGGGCTACGTTGTTTGGTTGCGTAAGCAATCTGCGCGATTTACGTTATATATAAATTCTCGTGTCACAATGTTAGTTACCATACTCCTCCGAAACGGCCTGACCGATTTTTATGAAATTTTATATGCATATTCCGTGGGTCTGACAATCGGCTACTATCTATTTTTTATATCCTTAAGTGATAATGGTTGTCCACCTGTAACGTAGTGTTCTGAAACCTACAATGCGCCTTCGCGCCAAAATTCTAACTACTGGGTATTGTAACGTAGTGTTCTCATATGGGTTAGGAGCAATGTTATCCCAGGAAATTGATAAAACACTACGTTACACACCCCTAAATTTTTTTTTTTATAACGTGCTATTAAAAAATACATACACCCCTAAATTTTCTCTTCTACCACCTGCCCCTATTTTTATGGTGGTACGAAGTTCGCTAAGTCAGCTAGTTAATCTATAGAATACTAGCTGACTCGGCGAACTTCGTACCGCCCAAAAGTAATAATTTGCAATAAAATAATATTGCGACTATAAATTGAGAAGTAAGCTATCGCATCTTTCAAGTTAGATCAAACTGCACACGGTGTGCAAATTTCATTAAAATCGGTCAAGTAGTTTAGGAATTAAGATTTTTTCTCGAAAACAAACCAAATGTGCCAAAGTTTTATGCAGGATTCAAATCTGCGTGTTCCGTTGGCCGGGCGAATGCACTCACTCCTAGCATATGTGGTAGTTCCTACAATAAAACTAATGTTAATATCAAGTTCCAAATTAGCCCTGATTGCACTGATAATTTGTTTATTATAAATGTATATTATTAACCTCATACTTAATATTAAGACATTTATTTACATTTAATATGTAAACAATAAATTTCTTTATACGTAGCGAGTGTTTTCTTTTCTATGCTATTCTAGGCCAACATCATGTTTCTGAAGTGCAACCGTTTAAATTGCTGAAATATCGGGAGTTCACAAAGAGTAAATCATGTAGTAAATATCCCGTAATTATAATATATATTTGATTACATAATGTTAACAAAGTTTTAGTTTGCGAGATTTAAATAGTAGGGAAATTGATAATTTACCCGACAACCCTCAAATCACGCACACGCGCTAAGCGGGCGGCCATTGGAATGCTTCACTCACGATTAGACGAGGCTACGTCCGTCTTTTTTTCAGGTCCGTGCAATGAATATCATGTAATCGAATTTAAACCAATGGTACCTATTAGCTGTCATCTGTCAGTTAGTGACAAATTGCGTCTAAGAAATAACGTTTCTGTATAAGCAGGTTATGTATTTTTATTCAGATTTTAAGCATTTTTTATTTAATTTATTGAGATTTTAATAATAATATTTTATTATTAAAACCTTAATACCTTATTACATTACCTTATTTTAATAATAAGGCGCATTGTTATTAACATTCTGTGGACTGTTTAATATTGCCTGAAAATAAATTATTATTATTATTTAATAAATGATTCTCTTTAAGCCTAATTTTAAAAATAATTTGACAAAGGGACATTGGGCAAAAATGTATGGACGCTGCACCCACGTCCGCCACGGCTTAAACTACGTTTGTTTGAAAGGTATTATAGTCAAGATCATCTGTGCCAAAGCGCATCAAATTCCATCCCGGGGGTCTTTAGTTATTTTAAGTTAAATATGTAGATGTACTATAACGAACGAACATTAATGAAACAAGGGAATTAATTTAGTTAGTTAGTTCGACCCTACTCCGTGCTCAGGAATTATTGGAGTACTTTGTATGGTGCATATGGGTTGGGTTTTTTTTTTAAACATTCTGTTCGTTATAGTAAATTGTCTTCTATGTAAAACGAAGCGACCACAGATTACACAAACTTGTCCACGCTTCGGAGAACACATAATTCCAGTTTATGCATACTAATTGACAAAATCGATAATCGTGTTTCAATATCCAAAGCGTGTTAGATAAAAATCAATCAAGTAGCAGGGACCGCACAATCACAACGAAGTAAGACGAGTCAACTATTTGCAACTGCAAGTCCTTCAGCATTCGTAAACCGTTTTGAAATGTCTCAGTAAGAGCAAGCGCAGGATAATTGGCAGGCTTTGTCGTATATCTGGTTGTATAATACGACATGGCATATTATTATGATTACTAATAATATAAAATGAAGGTACTATAAAATTAATTTATTTAGCTACTTAAATATGCCCATGTGTCATATCTATTGACTACCAGGATATTTTTTACGGTGTCATATCTTTTGACTCCCAGGATATTTTCTTTTCCGTGTAATAATAAAAAAGACTAGTTTTTCATAGATCTATCGATTCATGAGGATGTAATGTTACTATCCCTACAAATAGCGAGCGGATACGAAGTGAAACACCGTAGAAGAAATACAATTCGTATACCGATAATAATTAACGAGATATTAACAATAATTGTATTGGAAAAGACGGAAGGACGAGTGACGTGGAGTTGTGTGCGAGGTGATTCGTAGCACACTGCGCTGCCGGCCAAGCGACTGGGAGCAGGTTCCAGACCGGTCCGCGTCTCCCGCATACCGCGCCCCGCGACATACGCGTTCGTGACGTAGCCGCTGTTAGTGATGAGGGCACGACGACGCGTAGTGATGTGCCACACCACCCCCCTGGGAGAATCAATACCCTGCGGAAAAATAATGAGGGAATTTAACATGTCGCCCCGAACGAGTAGTTTTGACAGGTTCGGGCTCAGGGCGATTTGTAGGATTATTTGGTGGTGCATTCTTCGCTTCCGTCAGAACGAATGCTGGTTTGGTTCTGTCTATTGAAACGGTAACCGGTCCTCTATTCAATTCAACAGTTACTGTTTTCTCTGTCCGTTTCAAAACTTTATGAGGACCACTATATGGAGCTTCCAAAGAACCACGTAAAGCATCCTTTCTGAGGAATACGTACTGTGCTGTTGGTAAGTCTTGGTGGACAAAAATGGTTTTCTGACCATGTCGCGATGCTGGCACTGGCTTCAAGCGTGACATATGAATGCGCAGATTAGACACAAAGTCTGATGGCTGAGGTAACTGGGAGTTATTAGAATGGAGGAACTCACCAGGAATCCGAAGAGGCTCACCATATACCATCTCAGCAACAGAGCATTGCATGTCGGACTTCCAAGCAGTACGCACTCCAAGGAGTACTGTAGGCAGCACGTCTGTCCATCGTGTAGTCTCGTGGGCCATTATCGCAGCTTTTAACGTCCGGTGAAAACGCTCCACCATTCCGTTCGCCTCTGGGTGGTAAGCTGTGGTATGACGTAGTCGAATTCCGCAAAGATCTGTCAAAGATTTGAATAAATGCGAATTAAATTGACGTCCTTGGTCAGTTGTCACAGTTTCCGGACACCCAAAGCGTGTTACCCAAGCATCATAGAAAGCTTTAGCTACGGATTCAGCTGTAATATTAACAAGTGGTATGACTTCTGGCCATCTGGTAAACCTATCCACAGCCGTAAGACAGTATTTAAAGTCATTGGACGGTGGGAGTGGACCTATTAAGTCAATGTGTATGTGACTAAATCGGTGGGCAGTTAATGGAAAGTCAGCTGTGGGAGAAGAGGTATGTCTCTGTACCTTAGATCTCTGGCATGATATGCAACTTCTTACCCAATCACGACAGTCTTTTTTCACAGAAGACCAAACAAATCGGTCGGTGATTAGTTTTGTAGTGGGCTGAACTCCGGGATGGCTCATGTTGTGAGCATTGTCAAAAATAAAACGGCGCAGCTCCTTCGGAATGTATGGACGGGGTCTCGACTGAGAAACGTCACAGTAAAGGGTAATATCCGTACCTGGTACTGGAACTTTCTGAAGTTTCAAGGAAGAAGAATTATTTTCCAATAGCTCACGAATTTCTGGATCGTTATGCTGCTTCTGTGCTATCGTTTCAAAATCAGGAGGGATAGATATAACCTCTACACGAGACAATGCATCAGCAGTTATATTTTCTTTGCCCGAAATGTGCTTAATGTCTGTGGTAAATTGGGAAATAAAATCCAAATAATTGAACTGCCTTGGGGAACATTTCCGATCTTTTTGCAGGAAAGCATAAGTAATAGGCTTGTGGTCTGTAAAAATTGTAAAGTGACGGCCTTCTACTAAATAGCGAAAATGCTTAACGCTCTCATATATTGCAAGCAATTCACGGTCATAAGCACTATACTGCTGCTGAGCTCTGTTTAATTTTTTTGAAAAGAAAGCTAACGGTTGCCAACTACCTTCTACTAGCTGTTGTACTACCGCGCCTAGTGCTACGTTAGAAGCGTCCGTTACAAGCGCAAGCGGTGCGTTATGCAAAGGATGTGCTAAAAGAGCTGACCTGGAGAGACTTGCCTTACACGTCTCAAATGCAGACAGCTGTTCTGGTGTCCAGGTCAACGGTTGAGAACTCTTGTTCTTTCCTCCAGCCAACATATTGTGTAGCGGTGCCTGATCTTCTGCAGCATGAGGAATAAAACGCCTATAAAAATTTAGCATTCCTAAGAAACGCAACAGGCCTCCCACAGTCTTGGGTGGGGGAAATTCCTGGATAGCTGCTACTTTCTCCTCCGTAGGCTTTGTACCCGATGCAGAGATAGAGTAACCAAGAAATGTTACCTTAGTTTGGCCAAAACTGCACTTAGCTTCGTTGACGAGGATCCCATATTCTTGTAGGCGGCTAAATACCTTCTCCAGGTGTTCCAGGTGCTCGGAATTATTTCTGGAAAATAGAATTATATCGTCTAAATACGAAAAGCAACAATCTAGATCTCGAAGAACCTCATCAATAAACCGTTGGAACGTTTGAGCTGCGTTCCTCAAACCAAACGACATAAACGGAAACTCGAACATTCCAAAGGGGGTAGTTATAGCCGTTTTGGGTATGTCGTCCTTGAAAACTGGTATGTGATGATAAGCTTTCACTAGGTCTATTTTTGAAAATATTGTGCAGCCAGCTAACCGATGTGAGTAATCCTGGATGTGAGGTATGGGATACCTATCTGGAATAGTTCTGGCATTGAGAGCTCGGTAATCGCCACATGGTCTCCAGCTGTCTCCCTTCTTGGGTACTAAATGAAGAGCTGAAGCCCAGGGTGAGTCAGAACGTCGAGCTGTACCATCTCGAAGCATCTCCTCAAATTGTTCCTTGGCTATTTTCAAGCGATCTGGCGCCAAACGTCGAGGCCTGCAATAAACTGGGGGTCCAGGCGTAGTGCGAATATAGTGCACCGTATTATGCTTGACTTCGCGAAATACACCTGGTGGCTTTGTCAGCGATGGGAATCTAGCTAATAAAGTGTGGTACTCACTTTTACCCGCGATCGCCTTGATACTATGCAGCTGACAGGGTTTACTCGTAACAGCCGTTGAGAGGGTAGTTAGACTATCTAATAAACGACCATTCTTACAATCGACCAGCAATCCATAATGAGCGATGAAGTCCGCCCCTATGATAGGCTTGTCCACATCAGCTACTACGAAATTCCATGAAAAATCGCGGCGAAGTCCCAGGTTAAGACGCATCTTCATCAATCCGTAAGTACGGATGCTGGAACCGTTGGCTGCTGTGAGGCTGTAATCAGTAGGTGTTACATATGCACGTAAAAATCTACGAGGCAAAACACAAAGATCGGAGCCAGTGTCGATTAAATATTGAATTTTGCTTTCTTTGTCAGTAACAAATGGGCGACGGGTAGTTGCATGACAGTCGGCTGTCGTCATTACTGACCGTCTCGCGAGTTTTCCTTATAATTGCAAGGATGGATACATTTACTAGCCTTTTCAGCAAATTTGTAGTGGTACCAACACATACCCGACTTCCTAATCTGACCTGGTCCGGCGCTTCTAGATCTACTCCTTGACCTTGACCTACTAGACCGCCTCCGGAACGACTGACGACCATGCCCTGTATCTATATTCAATTGGGACAACTGGTGGCTTAACTCTGTCTTAATGCGTGACGAAATCATCTCCTCTAACCGTTGAAACATTCCTTCCATACTATTCGATGAAGTACTAGCAACTTGATTGGGGGTAGGAACAACGTCATAAATTTGATCAGCAAGAACGGCAACCTCATCGAGACAAGTAGCTTTTTGTGACGCAATAATAACTTGAATATGCGTTGGAAGGCGACCTGACCACAAGCTGCGTAAAAAATCGTCACTAACACCATCCCCTGCTAAAGCTCTAAGGTGGCGCAAAAATTGCGACGGCTTGCGATCACCTAACTCCTCATGAGTAAGCAATTGACGCATTCGATGTTCCCGGGAAACCGAAAGGCGACTAATAAGTTCCTGTTTCAATTTCTCGTACTTGCCGGTCGACGGTGGGTTTGTAATTATGTCCCGAACCTCCCGTGCGCTACGTTGATCTAACTCGCGAATCACTTGAAAAAATTTCGTACTATCACCTTTTATTCCCGTGCACGCGAACTGAGCTTCAACCTGCGCAAACCAAATTTCGGGATCTTCCGGCCAAAATGCGGGCAAACGTAAAGTAACTCGGTCCACCGCACTAGTATCTTCACCGCTCGCGTCCTTAAATTCTTGCGCGACGTCATCGCTATCGCTACGAGGCGGATTCATTATAACAACGCAGGCAAAATAACACGACGCGCAGAAAAATCAAAAGATTAAAAGCGTATTGAATTGGAGTCACCACTGAGGATGTAATGTTACTATCCCTACAAATAGCGAGCGGATACGAAGTGAAACACCGTAGAAGAAATACAATTCGTATACTGATAATAATTAACGAGATATTAACAATAATTGTATTGGAAAAGACGGAAGGACGAGTGACGTGGAGTTGTGTGCGAGGTGATTCGTAGCACACTGCGCTGCCGGCCAAGCGACTGGGAGCAGGTTCCAGACCGGTCCGCGTCTCCCGCATACCGCGCCCCGCGACATACGCGTTCGTGACGTAGCCGCTGTTAGTGATGAGGGCACGACGACGCGTAGTGATGTGCCACAATTCATACTAATTACATTGTTGGCGGAGCTCGGTGCGTTTTACCCATTGTCCTTTGGCAAAAATCGAAGGTCTCCTTGGTTTTCAATATAAATTTTTATGCAATTATGACATTAATTATTGCTATTTTTTATAAGAAATTTAAAAACAAATAAGTAAATTTTATCATTCTCATTTGAAGTGTTTGCTTTCAATGACTTTTGTTTGTTTATCGAGTAATAATTCAATTAAAGGACAGTGGGCAAAACGCACCCAGCTCCGCCAACAATGTAATTAGTATGAATCGATAGATCTATGAAAAACTAGCCTTTTTTATTATGACACCGAAAATAAATATCCTGGGAGTCAAAAGATATGACACCGTAAAAAATATCCTGGTAGTCAATAGATATTACTCATGGGCATATTTAAGTAGCTGAATAAATTCATTTTATAGTACCTACCTTCATTTTATATTATTAGTAATCGTAATAATATGCCATATTGTACTATACAACCAGATATACGACAAAGCCTTCCGACCATCCTGCGCTCTTACCGAGACATTTCAAAACGGTTTACGGATGATGCAGTTGCAAATAGTCGACTCGTCTTACTTCGTTGTGATTGTGCGCTCCCTGCTACTTAATTGATTTTTATCTAACACGCTTTGGATGTTGGAACACGATTATCGGTTTTGTCAATAAGTATGGATGAACTGGAATTATGTGTTCTCCGAAGCGTGGACAAGTTTGTGTAATCTGTGGTCGCTCCCTTTTACATAGAAGATATGTAAAACGGAAAATTTACTATAACGAACAGAATGTTTAAAAAAACCCAACCCATGCGGGGATATTTGAATTTACTCTAGCGCGGCAGAATAACATAAGGGGTCACCCTTGCACCTCGTGAAGTACTCCCATAATTCATGAGCACCCTATGTAGAGTCGAACTAACTAACTAAATTAATTCCCTTGTTTCATTAACGTTTGTTCGTTATAGTACTTGTACACATTTAACTTAAAATAACTAAAGACCCCCGGAATGGAATTTGATGCGCTTTGGCACAGATGATCTTGACTATAATACCTTTCAAACAAATGTAGTTTAAGCCGTGGCGGACGTGGGTGCAGCGTCCATACATTTTTGCCCAATGTCCTTTGTTCCCATGATTATTTCCATTGTCATAGTACTTTTCATACACGATCAAACATATAAAAGTCAACAAGGAACATTGTACACAGGCGTGGCGGTGGTCCGCGGTCGCGCAGCCCGTTGCGCGGGCGCCGTGTCGCCGCCGCCGCGCGCGCATCCACAGCTCTACACCACGGAACCCGGCAAGAGGAACGGCAAGACGCTCACGCCGCCTGACAGTAAGTCTATCATAACATCGGGGGGCACGGTAATGCCCCCGCCAAGTCGAGCTCAAAGCAAACACTGCCGTTCCATCCTTTACTGGAACCATTTCGCCGCATTTTCAGGCTCCTATTTGAGAACCTTTCGATAAAACAGAAACGCAGAAATTTTCTTCATCCAGTAAGCTATAATCACATACTTGAAATCCAAAATTTCAAGTATGCGTGTCCTTTAGTTCTGAAGTTAAGCGACAGCAAAGTTTCGCATTTATGACACTCTCTCACTCACGCCAAGTCTAAGGTTCTTTACTGCGATTTCTTCATTATTATAGTTAATGTGGTGTGACTTGGCCGTTGAAGGGTACACAAGGGTACAAAACCAGGTGCTACATGACTATTATAATAATGAACTTTTAAAGAAATTGGCACGATTTTGTCTACATTTCATTACTTTTTAGAGATAAACAAGCAGCTCCATCGAGACTTGGCTAGTTTTTTACAGAATGTTTTTGGTGGAATTATGTATTCATTATAATGGTTGCTTTAATAGCATTGATCTGTTCAAATGTGCAATCAACGAAGAAGGGATTGTCGTTAAACAATTTTCTATACTCCTTTTGTTGGATTTCATATTTTGCGGGCTTTTAATAATTTTATTATAGGGTAGTTTATGCACTTGCAATTGCCTTAATCCAATCTGTCTTCCATTTTTTTCATACATGTGCACTTTTAGCTATGACTGCGAATGCGATTCAACTAAGAATAGGACCGACTGGGCGCCATATTGTGACGCCATAGCTGTCAATTCAAACCAAACAGGTAGAGTGAGCAAAAAAAAGTTTTATTTAATAAAACTTATTTGCTAAGATTAAGTGAGAAAAAACGTCAGACTTTTTAATAAAATTTATTCACTACGATTGAATAAAATTAACAACCGATTTTTAATAATATTTGTTTATTAAAACTGTGTGAGAAAAGCCATAAATCAGAATCTAGTTCTTCAATTCCGCTCATCTCCGCATTGCCGCCGGAGTAGTTATGAATAATCATGCACTATTACTAGGTCACATACGAACATGTATGTTTTATGTAAACGAAAGTTTTAAATCGAGTTTATGAACTAACCACAATTACAAAACGCACGTTTAAGCACGGCTAACTGCATAAAAAACAATTCACGCCGTTCAGTCGTCGCTGCGGCGCATTCGCAACTGGGTGTCCTCCGAGATTCCCCCGAACTCGAGTGGCGTAGGTATGATTCGCTTTCCGACCGTTTGTATGAAGATAGAATACTGTATATATTATTACCGTGCCTCCACTTTTTAAATTATTACGCCCGATCGAGGTCCTCAACATACCTTTTGAAGTTTACTCCTTAAGAATCGATTTGCATATATAAAGGGCCCGGTATGAGAAAAATGTGAGGAGTGAAATCTATCGATGAATGACCTCGTTACGTTTTTACTGTCTACGCTGTAGCAGCCGTAGTGCTGCACCGTAGCACAGTATCGTAGCGTACCTTTATTTATGCACATCTGAAATTGACTATTGTAAAAAGTTTAATGTAAAATATTTCGTCGATCAGTTATAATAAATGTATATGAAATGAATAAATATATATTATTTTCATTAATTTACCTTTTCATACAGTATCAATCTTTTTTAAGGTAAATAAACTCTTTTTGCGTCTGGGTAGACAGACTATCGAACTTAAGAAGTAAACTCCAGTCGTGCGTCGGAGCTGACACACACAATTTTTTGATGCAGACGAGCTACACGAGATCAGTCCGTACGCGACGTTCAGCATGGCGGGTGGGTGCACGGGCGCGGGGTCAGGCCCGGGGTCGGGCGCGGGCGCGGGGTCGGGGTCGGGGTCGGGTGGGTGCGCGCTACACCTGCGGACGTTCGGGCGCGCGGAGGCACTGGACTTGGCCGCGCCACCGCCGCGGCCCAATCTACTCGCGCACGCCAACGGTAACCTACACATTCACAACTGTTTATTAACAAACATTGTGAATGCAGCATGTACTCTAGCACCCTTGTTACTTTAAATAAATTGTAATTCATTTATTTTATTATAAGAAGTAATTTTCAACATTATTTGTGGCATTGGCATTTTAGGATAGGTGTATATGTAATAAATATCCAAACTAAATTAGGTAAATATATAGGCATTGTTTTTGTAGAAAGATTTAAATTGATTTATGATTAAAAATGAGTGCATTTTTCGCCAATAAACTGTTAATCAGTTTGGCGAAATTATAAAGGGTAGTTAATAGTTTAAAATTATAGTTGATAAATAATTTAAAAAAAAATAAAAAAAAACTTTTTAGAATTTCACTTTTGAACTAGAGTCTAGACTAGTCTGGAAAAGCAACCTCCGACCGAAGAAGATCACTGTGAAAATAACATTACCTTTTGAGGGTGTTGTGTTCCAGGACTCCACGGAGTAGGAGCGTATCGGGTCGGTAGGTAACGGTGCGAATGACATTTTTGTATCGAATGCCTCTATAGCAGGGATGCACGGACTTATTGAGACTAGGGGCCACTCAGGCAAATCTTGAACTGATGGCAGGCCACCAGAAGTATAATAATTCGTTAATGTGAAGCGTGGCACTGCATAGTGCTTACAATCTTTTTTTATATTTGGCTCAAATTTATTTGTAGCAACGCGTAAAACTGATTCCAAACTTTCATTTGCAAGGCGGTTTCGTTTTTTTGTTTTATTATTATTTAGTTTTGAAAAAGTTTGTTCACATATATAGGTAAACCAAATAAGCTGGCACATTTCAGAGCGTTTATGCTAATTATTTTTGGTGTCGGCGGGTCACCAGTATTCGACCGGCGGACCGCGGTCTGTGCATCCATGCTCTATAGGCTATGGTGACCGCTTCCTATCAGGCGGGCCATAAACTTGTATGCCATACTTTGCAACCGACGAAAAAAAACGGAAGAGGTTAAGTCGACGCATATATTTTTTTATAAATGATTAGGCATAACATTTTACAAAGATGTCTGATTTTAAAAATCGTTTTTTTATTAGAAAGTAGTATATACTTTTAGAAGTAGGACCTACATTAATAAAGCGTGAAGAATGTTGGGTTTTTGAAATGGATTTGCAGGGATTTTCATTATTCAACTTCAATTTTGTGCTTGTACAATTCTCTCGTTCATACTGTTTTGCAATAAAGAAATAATAGAACGAATCCAGCGTCAGTTCACAAAATTTTTGGCATTCAAAAGTCGTAACTATCCTTGCCGCGCAAATTATGAAAATCGCCTGAAACATTTGAAAATTGACACTCTGGAGAAACGAAGAAAATGTGCCGACATCTTGTTGCTTCATAAGTTGGTTAATGGAAATCTTATGCTGCCATGCATCTAATATGCCTGATATGCTTGCTGAAATTAATTTCACAGTTCCAAGAAGAATTCCACGTTATCCAATCTTGCCATTTACGGTTTTTCCGAACCAAGATAGTAGCACCCCTAAGTCGATTGATGGAGACAGGTAACGATAAATCGGATGACATTGATATCTGTCACCTATCTTTCTCCGCATTGAAAAATATTTTCGATTGAGTAACAAATACTAGAGGTGTTTGTTACTAAATCGAAAATATTTTAGTAACAAGAGGTAACTTACCTCATATAGATATTTGAAGAATAACTTTAGAGGCTAATATTGTCCAAAAAAATGTATGGAAATTGCTGTATGCACCTTAAAAAATAATTCACATAGACTTGTAATAACCATTTGTTTTTCTTTTTATGTAATATTTATGATATTGTTATTGGTGTGTCAAATAAAATAAATAAATAAAAATATAAAATTGGAAAAAAAACTTATTTTTTGTATACTTCTTTATGGACACATGTAAAATCCTCACTTTACATGTAAGTGATTTTTTTTTCATTGTCTAAACCATCGTGTGGGTCATCGTTGAATCCTTTAAAACGACTTAGTGGTTGCTAAGCCTATTTTTCGATTTAGGCATCTGCTTGTGAAGTTTAAACTAGTGGACAAAACTAGTAAACTAGTGGTTCCAAAATATACTTATATGTATGAAAAATTTAGGTCATGCTATCAGGTTTCTAGACTAAACCGAGAAAATATCAAATATAAACTCCAACAGCATTTTATTGACAAACTCTCAAATACATCCAATAATTGACCTCATAAAATACTATAAATACAAGTATTTCCTAATCAGCATTATCATTACGCATCGAATATTGGGTAATGGTGAATTATTAACAAATAATATTAAATATATGAATAACATAATTAATTACATATTCACATTATTTGCTCGATAGTTAACAATTCTCCTAACAACAGTAAAAAAATAATTTTAGTATAATACTGTATAAGCTCATTATAAAATAGTAAAAACACAGAAGCTACATACAATACGATTTGATCGAGTCGCGAATCGGCGATACATGGACAAACCTTTGCGAGTTTATGTTGTACGCGTCTGATATGTATTTTATCATAAGTTTTTTTTGTAAAATTGGACCTAACGCAAATTTCCTCCTACTAATTACGAAGTCGGTACCAAGAGGGCTACCATTTGTAAATATTTAGTGTCCTGAAGAAATTTGGGCATACTGAACAAGAAAGTGGCGGAAAAGCCAGCCTTGTTTTCACACTAATATTATAAAGGCGAAAGTTTGTGAGTGTGTATGTTTGTTACTTCTTCACGACTAAACGGTTGGAGCGATTTTAATAAAATTTGGTGTGGAGTTAGCTGACACCCTGGATTAACACATAGGCTACGTTTTACTGCGGGAAAATATCTTATTCCCATGGGAAAATTGATGAAAATGAATTTTGTTTAAGTAGGTACATATTTTTTGGCATTAATGTCAAAGCTATTCTGATAGATTAATATTTCATACATATTTTAACGGGGCACAGCTAGTGAGTAATAAAACTGAACATTTTAATTTCCCTTCAAAATATTTCAATTTATTTTTGAAGTTATACTTCTTTAGGCGCGTTATGTAAAAATGATGAGAGTGAAATTTTAAGATGCGCGCGCATCACTGTAACACAAAAAATTAACAGCATGAAGTTGGTCGCTTTAGCGACCAACTTCATGCTGTTACTTTTGTGTTTACCGCACATTAAGAAAATCTACCAACAAAATAGAATCTCTATTTTGTGGATGCTAACGACTGCATTGTGAAGGCCTATCAAAAGAATTTATTAATCTGGAACAACGGAACCAAAGCGCGATTCAAGAGACTACAGCGCCATCTCTTGACCATAGGTGTAGTAGAACCAAAAACCACATCTTTATTTTTTGTAATAAAGTAACAAAAAGTATTTATTAATCTGGAACAACGGAACCAAAGCGCGATTCATAAGACTACAGCGCCATCTCTTGACCATTGGTGTAGTAGAACCAAAAACCACATCTTTATTTTTTGTAATAAAGTAACAGTTATAGGTATTCATATTTATAATATTTATCCACATGTTTCTAGTTTGTATATTCGGAATACGTGTTTGAGTTTCATACAAGTGCAAATCACATATGTTCTAATAAATTATATTCAGTAGCGATTTTAATTGAATATTTTGATTATTTATTTATTTTTTCAAATTAAAACTGAACTTTATTGACTGTGTCCTTTTCCAGACTTTTTATTAATTTATTGTAATTAATTATTTGCATGCAATTAAAAACTAATTTTAAACGATGCCAAAGAAGGATAACTTCTCACGCGCCTACATAAGTACACGCACCCATTTTTTTTATAATCTTATGTCCGTACAAATCACAAGGAATGGTTGCCCAACATCAGTAGGGCAGCGGAGCGGGCGCCAGACAAACATTTGCTCGGTCGTCACTCGAGCTCCGCCGAGATTGCAATATCCGCTGAAGCCTTCGATGTATAATTTGCTATTTGGATTGCTTGTCGGAACTGTCTTATAGGCTCACCGCACAGCTTCACAATCCTTTATTATACTTAATGGCAATGTATCGCGAGAATAATAATAATAATAAATAATAATAAATATTTCCAACACTCACACCAATTAGCCTAGCCCCAAAGTAAGCACTATAAGGCTTGTGTTATGGGATGCTAAGGTAACCGATAGAATACATATACTGTACACATATAAGTATATTTATATAGAAATACATATTAAACATCCATGACTGGAGTACAAATGCTCGTATTCATCACACAAACATCTGTCCCCACCGGGATTCGAACCCGAGACCTCTCGAGTCGGCGACACCATGAAACCTGGCGTACAAACCACTCGGCCACGGAGGTCGTCGTGGTAATAATATTATGAACCTACGTACCGAGACCTTCGCTTTAAGCTTTAAGCGATACTAATAAAAAAAGTTTGAAAGTGAACTCGGATTTTAGTAACTACCTTTTCTTACACAGATTGAACACGGTTACGGGTTCCCGGATTAGGAGTCAATCAAACAATCAATCAATACTTTATTGAGTTCTACAATGTTTTCTTTGATCTTAGTAGGTACATGGCTTTGATCATTGTAGACCCTGAACAGGGCACAGCAAATAGAGAAGAGGACGCATTCACTAATTGTAATTTAGTTAGTACGTATACAATAGGGATGATGACGGGGTACAGTAAACGAAATTCTATTTATTCCGTCAGTTAGTTTTCTCTTATAAGTGTACTCAAACGTGACGTCATGCGACTTTTCAAATCAATATATCTCTGCAATGTTTATATTATGTGAAAAAAGAAAAAATACGTGTCCAATACTTTTTGATAATCTACCTGATAAACGACGAAAAAAAATTAGTCATCATCCCTATTTACCAGCCAAATACGATATTTTTTTACCCAACAAATAAAAATATACTAATATCAACATTATTTATTCATTTTAGCTTAATATTATATTATTTGATTTATTTATTTAGTCATCCAAGACAAGACTAATTATTACCGCACAAGTTAAATATCCATTGTGTCGCACGTACAAATAGCGATACCTGCTTTGCAACAAAAAATATTACATTAGTTTAATATCGTCCGTAAAAGGCTATTCAGGATAGCGAACGACATTATTGATAAATCTGAAGTAACGCTAATGAAGTCACAACTGCGAATGTGCGCTGGACCGAGTTCAGGATATTAAAAACGCCATAGAATAATAATAGTTGGTTGTGGAGGCATTATCTCTGGTTTCATTGAGCGAGTTTGCAATTTCCGCCGCGTGCAATTCTCCATTGAGAGGCTTCTCGACCCCGCCGCCCCGCGTCGTCTGTCGGCCGCCGGGGGGGAGACTGGGCCAGGGTGGTAGGTACGACCGGGCCGTCTCAGATGTACTGCAGCATTTGCCCGGATAAAATATATTTCTTATATTTTTTTTATGTAAAATGAGTGACAAATAAACATAATGGCCAGTCTGACGGTAAGAGAGCACGATACTCATATGACCTTACGAGGATGATTGTAAGTGCAGCGCTGCAGCGTGGTGATGGCGACCGGAATAATGTTACCAATTCCTTACCTAATCATATGATACGTTAGGGTACGCTCCAATATACACAATCCTATTTTAATAAAAGTCAAAAATTGTTTCATATTAAACAAAATTTGAAATAGTACTCCAATTGCATAATTTATAGTGAAACCCTTTCATTACATTTCATCTTTAGCATGCTGCATTTCATCTTTACATATTTTTTATTAAAAATTTCAGACCTTACCAATAACCATCTGTGGGTCAGTGGTAGAAAGCACGCCTGCTTCATGAGCGTCCGGGGCATTCTCAACCGCGGAGGGTCATTTTTTTCATGATATTTTTTAATATAAGGGTTTCATAAAACCACACCAATTTCTTTTACTAAGGAATCACTAATATTGACTGTGGATACACAGTATAAATAAGCAATAAATAATTTTGATAGGGTCACAGAATAACACACACACACAAATCCAACAAGTGTCATGTTCTTCACTTGATATTGAACGTCGAAAAGATGATATCGCTCGGTTCCTGTGGCTGGTTAATGTAACAGAGCGGCCAATTTCTAAAAGTTATTTGAATCTTGACCTAGCGCCGAATCTCTTGAGAACATTCGAGATAAATAAGGGTACCACAAACGATCTGATAAGAGTTCGCAATATGTGTAAGGCTTATTTTATGTTACGGCAGTCAAGTAAGGAATAAATATTTATATTTTTTAAGCATTTGACTGCTAAATGTTTACATCTAAAGATCTTAAATAAAAATACTTCCCACACTCACACCAGTAAGCACAATAAGGCTTGTGTTATGAGATGCTAGGATAACGAATGGAATACATATAATTATATTTCCTAGAAATATATATAGACATCCATGACTAATGTACAAGTGCTCAAATTGAAAATAAGTACTAATGTTTTCTCCCACCAAGATTCAAACCTAGCACTTCTGAGTAGGCGACGCCATTAAACCCCGCGCGTACGGTGTGACCGTACATTTTTGCAAGTCCGCAGTTTAATTAGGTCGATGCAATTAACGTCATTTAAATGATTTTTATAGTATTACACTTTTTTACCTATATACAGGTGGTCAAAAAGTAGTGGATCCAACGAAACAGGGAGATAAAGGAGGTAATTTCTAACTAAAAACACAACGCATTTGTAACGCTTCAAAGTTTACGGAAAAAAAAAATTGCTCATTAAATTTCATATCAAGAGCTCCTATACAATTTCTGTAGTATTGATACATAATTCAGTCAATAAAACACATTTTGTTTTATTGTTTTTTAATCAATTTATTTTTATGTTTGTAAAAAAAACTCGGTAGTTTCATTTAAAAACAACTAAAATATTCATAACCTTTTCTGCAATGAAGTTATGGCCATGCTGGAGAAAGATTTTTTTTTTGATATTACCTCCTTTATCTCCCTGTTTCGTTTCATCCACGACTTTTTGACCACTCTGTTATAACATTCGGCTACGGAGATCGTCAAAAGTGATGCCACCCTTTTAACAAAAAAAATGTTGCATGGATAGGTAGTGCTACAATGACTATACAATATTGAATGTTATACTATCCGCGTCAGAGTACGGTCGGCCGCGCGACAGCGACTCGGAGTCGAGCGGGTCCCCGTGCGCCGCGTGCGCCGCCGAGCTCTACCGGCTGCCCCCCGGCGCCGCCGCCGCCGCGCATCTCGCAGGTACCTGTGTTTAGCTTTCATCAACTTTCACTGAAACTCCGAACACTAGTCTAGTTTCCGTTCTTAATTATATTATAAGTAAGATTTGATAATGCTCGTGTTCCGTGCGCAAATGTCCATAGTATCTACTAGCCAAGAATTATTATTATTTTCATAACAGGTTTTTTATCACTCATAATTTTTATCATTTCATCTAAATCTCTTAGAAATGATTTCTATGCCATATTATTCGTGTAAAATTTAAATGTATGATTTCATATAACTCACCTCTAAACCCTCACTGGGTTTCACTGGCGTTTTGCGAAATAAATTAAATCGCGTGAGTCAGGAAAGTCTTTTTTGCTCTTTCATAAGTTATGTTTCATACTAGGCATCTTTATATTAAATGGGGAAAATAATGTTGTTAGACACTCTACCAGCGGTAGAGTCGAGCGCAGAGGACACGTCGTACAGCGCTAGCGCAGCGCGGGTGGGTCGAGCGGCGCGGGGCGGGGTGGAGCGAGCCGAGCGAGCGGAGCGCGGGCGACAGCCGCGCGGCCGGCGGAGGCGCGACCACTCCAGGCATTCCTCTGCACCCACCGTCAGGTTTATATCTTCTACGCTCTTCAATATTTCTCACTTGACTCTGTATATATATATGTATATAGTAATAGACTTAAGACTAGTATTTTTAATGTTATTTTATCACAAAAAAAAATAGTTAAGTGTACTTCATCGAATCATGAAACAGCACTTTTTTCGTAAACAGTTATTTTTTTCTACTAAACTCACTATGTATTCGTTACCCTACAACCGGCACTTGGTGTTTTTCAGTATCTTTGTAGTAATTAATATTATACCGGCCATACACACTACGAGAAATCGTTACGATTAGACTGTACAGTCCGAACGGTACCGATAAATCGTAGCGTGTATGTTATAAAACTGCACAGTTTCCTATACTAAACCAAATCGTATAAACTGTTCCGTTCGAACTGTACAGTTTGATCGTAACGATTTCTCGTAGTGTGTATGGCCGGTATTAAAGCTGTCTTTTAATAGAACTTATGTTATCTTTTAAAATGGAAATAATTTAATTTGATTTTTAATATATGAAAATAACTTTTACTTATCATATTATCTATTTGAGTATAATTTTTTATTATTATCGATTTACATTAAAGCGATTTTTGTCTGTTTCCAATAAAGCCACCGTTTCTAAGAAGACGATAGGTCCGGGAGGATCTGTTGCTCCGGTAATATGTAGTACTAGTGTGAACTAGTACCCGCTCCCGACCCGAGCATGGCTTGCGGCTCCTGTAGGCCGGCGCCTCTAGTTGCATGATCGCATCTAACTAACGCATCGAGTCAAGCGAAAATAAAGAATGAGAAACAAATTTTGCCTGAATAATAATGAACTTAATTATGTCCACCCTACTTTTAAAGAAAAGAATATATCTATAATAGTCGCATGACGCATGCTAAGGATAAATTCAAAAAAATTAGCCAAAATATATTTCTGCAACCGTTACTGATACAGCAAAAAAAAAATGGATGCGTGTAACTTATGTACGCGCGTGAGAAGTTATACTTCTTTAGCATCATTAAAAATATTTTTTAATTGCATGCAAATAATTAATTAATACAATTAAAATCACTACTGAATTTAAGTTATTAGTCCATATGTAATTAGCACTTGTAAGTAACTAAAACACGTTGTGTCTGTAAAGAAACTAGAAACATGTGGATAAATATTATAAATATGAAAACAGTGATCAGAGGCGACGAGCGTGCCAACATTGTTTTTGACAACGCGATCATCTTATGGAGCTCCGTGGATCGTTCAAAGTACCTTTCGAACAGATGATTATTACACACTAACATTCATAACGCGCCCGCGGCCAACTTCATGGTGTTACTATTGTGTTACAGTGATGCGCGCGCATCTTAAAATTTCACTCTCATTATTTTTTCATAACGCGCCCGCGGCTAACTTCATTATGTTACTTTTGTGTTACAGTGATGCGCGCGCATCTTCAAATTTCGCTCTCATAATTTTTTCATAACGCGGCTAAAGAAGTATAACTTCAAAAAGCTCATTGCTCAATATGACATTACCATTTCAGATAAATTTGAAAAGTGAAAAAAATTACATTTTCGCTGCCAAAATAAATATCTTACTATAGAAATACAATTTGCAAACGCTCAACGGTTGCAGAAGGATTTTTGATTCTGCAGATGTAAGAAAGTCGCTTATTTTGATACCCGCAGTAGACTTGCGAAGGTCCACATGAGTCTACAATATATCTAATAATTCCCGGGCGATTTTGCTGCCCACGGCAACCGCAATATTGACAAAGGTGTAACAGCTGATAACTTGCAGGTACTTTGCATCGGGGCAGCCACGCCAAGAAGTGCTGTGAGCCAACCGAGCGATGCGAGCGGTCATAGCGCTAGCGGCTCTTCAAGCGCTGCTAGCGTCACCATTGTAAATATTCATGTGTTGTGTAACTTTATAAGCGATCCCTTTGTTGTTCTGATCTGACTGAACTAGTCTTATTTATTAAAGAAATCAGTTTTCATTAATTGTTTTATTTCCAATTCCTTTGGTTTCAAAAACACCTTTACACTTTGCAGAAACTAGCAAGGCACAAAAATATAGTTGCTGTATCTCTTAAATTTATCAGCTTATTTAATTTCCCAACTGTCAAAGCATGGGGCATGACCCACCGCGTGGATTTGGTACATATTGGAGGGTGCTAACGATTGCAGGTGCAACCGGGACTAACAGCTAAGCGTATGTTCCGAAGTACAAATGATCTCGAAAAAATATTTTTTTTTTTTATCCGTAATCATACGAAATCTTTTGTTCTTCTTTTATCGTAGGCCACGCATACTAACCACTATTACAATTTTGATCTGTATGACTTAATTTTTAATAATTATCATATTATAGATATTAACGGGATTGTTACCATGTACCTTGTTTTTTATGAGTCTCCGATATTTCGGCACTGTTGCAAGCGCCATGATCACGGAGTAACTCCGTAATATCGGAGACTCATAAAAAACAAGGTACATGGTAACAATCCCGTTAATATCTATAATGTTAGTGACCATGAAAGTTTAAAACAATATATAATTATCATATTTTAATTAAAAACAAAATTGATAAAAATTAGAAAATATTTTTTTTCATAGCCAGGTAGGCAAATGACTCTACCCCACCTGATGTTAAGTGATGATAAATCCGACGCGATATATAATATGTGTATATATGGCTGAGTGATAGCGCAGGTGATTATCGTTTTGGGCTTGCGATCGTGGAGGTTAAGCAACTTTGGCAATGGTCGGTCATTGGATGAGTGACCAAAAACTTATCATCTCGAACTCCTCCGTCGTTCGGAAGATGTTAAACCGTTGGACCCGGCTGCATCTGTAGTCGTTAGCAACCAACAGTCCGCACTGCGCCTCCGGGGGCGGGTCACGGCCTAATCTTCCTATTCTATCCATAGGGAAGGCTTGTGCCCCATCAGTGGGCCATCCAGCGCCGAGCAGCTCGAATCGTCGACGACCAGGACCTTTCCGATCAGCTTGATCCTTTGGCTTTGCGTAGGGATATAGCTTCGCTCTGCATCTTCTATCGCATTTATCACGGGGAGTGTTCTGAGGAATTGTTCGGATTAATTCCAGCTGCTGCATTTCGCTATCGTACAGCGCGACTAAAATTTCATCCCCATCATCTTGATGCGTGGCTATCCACAACCGTGCGTTTTTGTCGAAATTTTTTAAGACGTACGACAAAACTGTGGAATAAGTTGTCGCCAGCAGTGTTTCCGGACCGATACGACCCAAAAACCTTCAAAAAAAGAGCGTACTCCTTCCTTAAAGGCCGGCATCGCATTTGTGATACTCCTGGTGTTGCAAGTGTCCATGGGCGACGGTGATCACTTACCATCAGGTGAGCCGTCTGCTCGTATGCCCCCTATAACATAAAAAAAGTGGGGACATTAATAGACGGATTATGATGAGAAAAATATATCAATTTTTAACTAAGCTCTATGTTTGATGCTTAACTTTTCCATTTAAACCTTATTCAAAAAGGTAAGATGATTTATGATCTTCATAACAAAGTGTACATTTTTGAGCTTCAGCTTTTTATACGTACATATTCTGTACAGTGTAATCAGGAAGTAGATATACAAAAGCGTGAGATCAGATAATAAAAACACGACTTCAAAAGGCAGTTCATTTAAACCCTCCCCCAAAATAAAATAAAATTAGACGGCCGGCGGCAACGAAACCTCACTTCAGAGACTCATTCATGGCTAATAAAAAACATCGTTGTAATATACCTATATAAAGTAACCTAACAGAGTTCCTCATTTCAGTGTTTTTCTTTATCGATTCACCTTAATTCCTTTTTCCAGACGTCGTTATTCACTGCGATAATATCTTAATGCCCTATAAATAGGAATTAGAGTAATTATTAGACTGGGGACGTCGTCCCGAGCGCGCGCTTTGCAAATTCGCCTAGTTCGGCGGGTTTAGAGTTATCGCAGCGCGTGCAATCACGCACGCTGGCGATAAATCCAGCCCGCCCCGTTGCCGCTTAAGGGAAGAGATGGAAAAAACGGCTTATTTCTTAAAAGCGTTTAAACGTTGTACTTTTTAAAATAAGCGCGCTTGAAAAAAAGCTTTTTCGTTTAAACGCTTATTGGCTTAAACGTTTAAAAGCATGCGTAAAAAGCGCGACGTTGTGTTGTGTTTTCGTTTAGGTATATCGTTTAAAAAAGCGTGAAAAGTTTATTGTCGTTTTTAATGAGTATAAGTGATTTATTGCGTTTTTTCTTCTTATTAATGAAATTTTTATTAAAAAGTTTTTTTATACCTAATGAATTGATTGGTATTAAAAACGAAAGATTTTATAATAAACATTTTTATAATAGTCAATGAACTTTCCTTCGTACTTTACAAGCTTAGGACTGTCTGGAGTTAATATACTCGTGATCCAGGCGTACTTAAAAGTTCATTGATTTTATATACATACTTTTAACTATTTTATATGCACATTAAACCAATACACAAAACGCATTAACACAAGCAAGCATGTAAACACACCGTACAACACCCACGCGCTCTTACCCCGTCACAGTGACAAGCGTACTGCTTTTCGACTTCGTTTAATTAAACGCTTTTAACGAAAAAAGCGTTTAAAAAAGTGCATTTTTTACGTCGCATTATAATAATTCGCATGCTGTATTAACCGGCTCACGAAAGATGGCACGCCGACGCGGCGCTGTAGTCGCGCGTTCTATGTCTGTGATATTGTGAAATATTTAGCTCCAAGGAATTCCGCGTACCCATTTTTCGATACTGTAGTGGACTAGAAGGATCGAAGTATGTAGTTTTCTGGCAAAGACATAGATGGCGGGATTTGCACTTTTTAAGTAAAAAATATACTTGCACTTTTTTAAGTGAAAAGCTTACTCACACTTTTTAAGTGAAAAGCTTAAAATTCAAAATTCAATTCAAAATTCAATATCATTTATTCAGTCTAGGCTGTTACAAGCACTTGTGAATGTCGAAAAGCTACGCCATCGGTTCGCAAATCTACGGCGGGAGACCTTGTACTGAGAAGAACCGGCAAGAAACTCAGCAAGGGCTGTTTTTTTCTCCCTGTATTATATACAGAGTCGTCAATTTGAAAAATGAGTTCAATATGAGATAACCCATGAAGTCACTTTCCATTACAAATGTAAATGATAAAACAATTATGACTATAAAATAAAAAATATAAAAAACAGATTTAAAAATGAAAAAAAGTTTAGGAATGCCGTGTCCCACTGTTTAGGCATAAAAACAAATGTACCATTAAAGTTAAATACAACGATTAATAGTACCCAATGTAGCAAGAGCAGACTCATCTCCGCTGGCAGCACCCGTTCACGAGCATGACGCATGAACCAGCCATCGCTTCGCTCAACCATTTTTTAGGGAACGTAACGACCCGCCTCACACGACACCGCCGAAGAGATTTTTAAGAGAGTATGACTACCCATAACCACATATGGATACTAGATAGCAAAATAGGGAAAAAAAAAAATAAGTACCAGTGTACATTACTATAAAAAACTATAAACACAACTGTAGGACACATGCATGTGGTTACCTAAACACTAGTGTCGACTCTGCCACTACCCTCCAAACCCAAAACCAAACCCAACATCAGTGCCCCCCCTTCACTCTGTATAGAGAATGACAAGGATACACCGCTGCAAAACCAAAGTTCAGGTCTAGAGAACCATGCCAGAATCCACACCACCATTAAATCTTTATCTCAGAAATAATAAATGTTCACCTAAATTTTTTGTTTCTGATTGCTGTGCCATACAGTATAAATACAATTACAAATAAAATTTAACTTAAATAATTAATTATCATTATAATAATAATAAAGTAGTATAGAGCAGACTCATCTCCGCTGGCAGCACCCGTTCACGAGCATGACGCATGAACCAGCCATCGTTTCGCTCAACCATATTGTAGGGAACGCAACGACCCGCCTCACACGACACCGCCGAAGAGATTTTTAAGAGAGCATGACTACCCATAACCACTCAAACCAAGTAAAATAGTTACTTAGAATTCAGGTAATTTATCTGTACGACACTGCAAACAAATACAAAACAAATTTACAGTTACAGCCATGCAGTTTTGTCATTTAAGTATTCTTTAATAGTATAATAGCCTTTCTTAAGTAAACAATTTTTAATGTGACACTTGAACTCATTTATGGGTAACTCAAGAATGGCATCAGGAATTTTATTATAAAAATGTATACCTTGACCCATAAAAGATCGGTAAACCTTCTGTAACCTGTAGGGTGGCAATGCAAGCTTATTTCTATTCCTTGTGTTAAAATTATGCACGTTACTGTTTTTGGTATACAAATTGATATTATTTTTAACGAGGAGTATACAATTGTAAATGAATTGAGAAGCAACAGTCAAAATGCCGATTTCTTTAAATTTTTCTCTAAGAGATGTTCGGCTACTCAATTGATAAATAGATCTCACAGCTCTTTTTTGTAGAATGAATATACTTTCAATATCAGCTGCTGTTCCCCAGAGTATAATGCCGTATGATAAGATACTATGAAAGTAACTAAAATATACAGTCCTGGCAGTTTCTGTATCAGTAAGTTGTCTTATCTTTCTTATGGCATAAGCTGCTGAACCAAATTTACCAGCCAAAAGCGTAATGTGATGATTCCATTGCAGTTTTGAGTCTATAGTTATACCCAAGAATGTAGTTGAGTCTACTAAATCTAATTTATTATTATTTAATTTAATTTCAATATGTTCGACTTTTACATTAGGTAAAGAAAATTTAATACACTTGGTTTTATTAGCATTTAGCTTTAGATTATTAACATTAAACCATTGCAAAACTTGCGAGAGAGCATTATTAACATCGTCATAGTTGTTCTTGCGCCTGTCAACGTTAAATAATAAAGATGTGTCATCAGCAAATAATACTATCTCACACAAATTTTCTACAAAAAATGGCAAATCATTTATATATACTAGAAACAGAAAGGGACCCAAAATTGAACCCTGGGGAACGCCCATTTCCACATGAGATCCAGATGATCTAACACCATTTACCTCTACAGTTTGAATTCTGGAACTGAGATACGACTGTATTAATTTATATACAGTACCTTTGACTCCATAATGACTTAATTTCAATAACAGCGTGTGATGATCAACGCAATCAAAAGCTTTGGATAAGTCACAGAACACTCCAAGAACATTCTGCGACCTCTCCCAAGCCTCCAATATACTCCTTACAAGTGCAACACCCGCGTCAGTAGTAGATCTACCTCTGGTAAAACCAAATTGTTTCCTATGCAAAAGTTTATTTAGGTTGAAATGAGGCATTAATTGTTCCAGAATAATTTTCTCAAATATTTTACTTAGAACCGGTAATATTGATATAGGCCTATAATTTCCAGGTTCACTTCTATTTCCTGATTTAAAAAGAGGTATAACTTTACTGTATTTCATCAAATCCGGAAATACGCCTTGATCAATACAGTTATTAAATATATCAACTAGATAAGGGGCAATAACGGGTATTATACTTTTAATAACTTTAGTAGAAATACCCCATAAATCACTTGTATTTTTTTGTTTAAGAGATTTAAAACACTTAATAACATCAATAAAACTAATATGTCTAAACTGAAACACGTTATCACACTTAGGTACATATTTCTCGAGCAATGTCTTGGCAGCCACCGTTGAAGAGCTCAAATTAGATGTAGTTACCAAAGGAACATTAACGAAATAATCATCAAAAATACACACATCAAAAGTGTCTAGGGATCAACATATATTTTTGCAATAACTTTTCTCCTGATTGATATTAATTAAAATTTTCTTTAAGGATTCATCAAATAAAGTGTTTTCGTTTGTCACAGTAACGATAAACCAAGTCACCTTTGCATTAATAAAGAAATTTGCCATTTTCCTAATAAAGGGATTTTTGACATTTGAACCACTAACACAAAAGTTCGAAAAAAAGACTGAAATAACAGTTTTCTCTAAAATTTTAATGGGTAACTTAAACAATTAATAATCCGTATTTCTACCGCGAACACTAACAACACAAGAACATCGGTTTGGCATACTCAAAATGAGTTCATCCAAATCACGCTGTGGAATGGCCGCCCATGTTCGTTGCAACAACAAAAAAAGGTCTTCTTGCGACTGGATACCCTCCATATTCGGCAGAGCTCTTCTCTGTAGCATATCCCATGCATGCTCAATCGGGTTCAAGTCTGGCGACTGAGCAGGCCAGGGCAGGACATTGATGTTAGCTGCGGCGAGTCTGTCTTACAACTCTTGCGGTGTGCGGTCGTGCATTATCATGCATTAACTGAAATAAGGGACCGATTTGCACTTGTAGAGCAACGATGACGTCTGATACAATCGTCTCAGCATAAATTTGAGCGTTGAGGTTGCCTCTGATCCAAATCAACTCAGTTCTTCCGCCGATCCAAATACCCGCCCATACCATGATGGTTCCACCACTATAAGGATGGACTTCCTGGCAGGATTTTAATCGCTGTTGGCGTCCAGGGGTTCTCCAGTGTCGTATACGTCTTGTATCCGGTCTCATACCAAAACGAGACTCATCAGAAAAGCACACGAAACGCCATTGTTCTTCTGCCCAATTTCTGTGTTCAAGAGCCCATTGATATCGAATCCTACGATTGTGCATTGCTATAGGTGGTACCCGTAGCGGTCTTCGGGAATGAAGGTTCACTTCATGCAAGCGGTTTCTGACTGTTTGGTCGCTAATTAAGTTCCCTGAAGAGTGATGAAGCCTCACGGCTAACATCATGGCGGTTATTGTTGGAGCTCTTCGAGTTAAGATTTGAATGTATCGGTCTTGTCTCCGTGTGGTGCAGCGATACCGTCCTCCATGGCGCTCAGCCACGGTACCAGTGCTTCGGTATCGTGTCCAAAGTCGACTGATAACACTCTGACTTGTATTCAGAGCTAAAGCCACAGTACGTTGCCGGGAACCAGCTTCTATCATTCCCACGGCTCTGAGCATTTCTTCCCTGCTTAAATGACGTCGCCGCTCCATAATAACGTTGGTTTTAATCAGTAGTAGGGAAACAGTAGCACTAATAATGTCTTCAATGCGTTGTATGTTTTTATAGGGAAAATATTGACAGCTGATTTTCATCTTTTACTCGAATTTGATTCACAGTTCCTGATTCAAATTATGAAATGCACCAAAAAGGATCCATATAAATTTATAAAATCATAAATTTATTACAAAGCCACATCTCAATCTCAAGAAATCCGCATAAAAATGCTTGATCCCTAGACACTTTTGATGTGTGTATTAGCGATATGTTCCTTAGATTTTATTAGAATATTATTGGACTTAATTTCAATAATATCGTCACGTGGCCTTTCTTTGCCTGTTTCACGATTTATAACATTCCACGTTGTTTTGATTTTATTATTCGATTTACATATTTTATTTTTAATAAAATTAGATTTGGCTGTTGCACATACCTTTTTGAAGGTTTTAGAATAACATTTAACGTAATCAATAAAACTTTGTGAATGATTATATTTTCTCAGATGATACAATTCATAAAGTTTGTTTCTACTTTTATAGATACCAGTCGTAGCCCAATCACAGAACTGTAACTTCTGAGTAAGTTTCGAAGTTTTTAAGGGAAAAGCCTTATCGAATTCATTCCTTATTAGATTAAAAAGATCCCCAAAAAGAATATCAGGGTCATCATGTGTCCATGGGATATGAAAAATCCTATCATCAATGTTTTTTTGAAAATTTTCTAACCTGTTTTCTGTTACTGGTCTCAATTCAATTACTTTGGTTTCATTTTTTACATCTATTCTATATTGTATTTTTAAGCCATAATGGTCAGATGTAATACTATTAAAAATAGACTTACTATCAGGAGTACTATCTGTAAATACATTATCCAAACAAGTTGCCGAATGTGATGTCACCCTAGTCGGCTCAAAAAATTGATGGATCAAATTAAAACATTTAAATAGTGATATTATACGTACTGACATTGAATTTTGTTCAAGAATATTAATATTAAAGTCACCGCAAACAACCAAAAACTTATTTTTTGACTTTAACTTTTTCAGTACATCCTCCATTACAGATTCAAAAATGTTAAAGTTACCTACAGGGGGTCGGTATACGCATACTATTATCATCTTATTTAGTTCCACACAAGATAGTTCAATGCTACGTTCAATTGAAAGGCCAGCTATATCCTTTCTATCCTTACATCTAATATTTTTGTTGACAAAAATCAATGAGCCGCCGTGTATGGCTGTCTTTCGAACATAAGCACTCAACAACTGAAAATTGTTTATGTGATAAGACATTTCACAAAGCTTGAGCCAGTGTTCCGTTAAACATATAATGTGTATGTCCTCACTTTTCGAATACAATTCTAATTCTAGGTCTTTGCCAGCCAAACCTTGTATATTTTGATGAATAATATTAATAATGCTTTTATTAGGTTTGGCTGTTGTCTTTAAGCTCAGTTTAAAACTGGGCTGGTTAAATTGTTAATAGAGTTAATATTTCTTTTACTAGAAATACTAACACTATTTTGTTGAATAGGGTTAGTTATACCATGTATAACCGTATTTTGTATATTAAAAGCTAACAAATTAGCTATCTGGGTCCTAAATCTCTTTGCGAGATACATAGTATCTGTAGTCAACTTAAAATATCTAATATATTTATTTATATCAAAATATAAACATTTGTCACTATGACTATTAATTAAATTATAAATACTTAAATTTAAATTAAAGATGCGCTTGTTCTGTTCCCTAGATAAGTTATGTGCATATGGGAAAGCGCTAATTATTATTTTACAATTTGATTTAGATTGTATTTTTAATAAGTGCTCAATACTTTTTGTAATGTCCCGTATTGATAATTTGGAACTGTCACCACACAAAAACAAGAGGTTCGTATAACTATCCACATTATGGTAGGTCAAATTATTAACAATGTCATTAAATGATTTTCCAGGAGTACATATATTTATAATATTTTCCTCGCTGTAATTTTTTACTAATAGTCCTACCCCTGACCTAACTTGTCTGAGAATATAATTGTTTTATTTTTATTCAACTTTGAGTTTTCAGAAAGCGCTGGCTTGAAAGGAGAATTATTATATGTTGTGCCAATTTTTTGTAAATAGACTGATGAATGACCAGAAATTTGGGAAACTTGATTATTACCTATATTACCATTTTCTTCTAATGCTAATGACAATGATGATTGATTTGAAGAACCAATCAATTGACTTTTAATCAACGAGTCATAACGTTCTGCGTTGAAATTGCACAGTTCAACTAATTCTGTTGCAGATTTTATGTGCTCCGTTATTTGACTTTGTGCACTAGCATATTTATGTTTAATTGATTCTAACGACTCATATAAATTTTGAATTTCTAATAGTAATTTCTTTGTATCTCGGTCATACATCTGCCTACTTTCATGTAATTTTGTATTATATATGTCAAGAGAGTCCATGAGGTTAATTTTTTCCTTTCTAAGGGATATATTTTTATAAAAACAATTGTTTTTTTTACAAGTTTCTCAGTTTTTTTTATGAATTTACTGATTCGGATATATTTTTTTAATTTTTTCGCACTTACACTATTATGTGAAACCTTCATACTAGCTACAGGCTCTAAATTTAAATTCAAGTTTAAGGGTCCTCCGGGAGATGCCATTAGTTCTTCAAAGAGGCTTTGTGTGTGTGCAGTTTCTTGTAGTTGCTGAGCTTCTGTATAATGAGCTATTTGCTTGTTTGCTGCACAAAGCTCTTTTTCTAGGTCTGTAATACGCTGTAGGGCCCTCTCAAAAGTGCCAAACTGTTGGTCATAAGTACTGATAGTACTATTCAGTTCATCCCGTTGTAAAACAACTTCTACATGCTGAGAGTGTAATTGGGAAAGCTCATTTTTGAGCTGGGTATTCTTGTCAATGATTTTCTTGATTTCAGTTTCACTCTCATCACGTTCATGAAGGAGCTGACTGCAAGTTTCCTTTGTTAACTTCAATTCTTCCAGGGTTTGCCTTAATTTAAGGTCAGTGTTTTGAGCTGTTTTATAACGCTTATACTTAAAAGCGTGCTTACAAGCTTAATATTTTAAGCGCGCTTATTTAAGCGCTTTTCGTTTAAACGCCCACCGCTACTTAAGGGGCCCATATACGGAACGATTGATCTGTACGATCCGTCGTTTCAGACCGATCGAAACGGATGGATCGACAGTATGTCAAGATCGTTAATGATTTACTTAACCGCAGACGATATCGGAGATCGCAACAAAAACCCATGCAATCATGAATATCGTAAACGATCGATCGTCAGTGTCCCATATACGAAACGATTGATCTGTACCAATTGTCTGTGTTGATCTTAACGATTTACTTCAGATCGATCGCAACGACGAATCGTTTACGATCAAACGTTTCGTGTATGTAGTGGCATTTCTGAACGATCGATCGTTGTCGATTTCCGTCAGATCGATCGCAACAACGGATCGTTCAGTATATGGGGCCCTTTTTGACCCCCGCAATAAATCTTTGCCAACGTTCCTTCGATTATTCGAGAATCAAGAATAACAATTGGTTTCTCACCTTTCGAATGAACTAAATATTGCTTCATTTATGACCTCTTTTTATTTTATTTAATTATTTCAGCATTAAATTGCTACCGTTTAAGTCGAAGTAGATTTTAGTATGCAAAATACAATTGGACCCAACTGGATTCGGTGACTAGCTATCGTATTTAGCAAGTATCTAATCTGGAAGGAATTTCTGTACATTACAGTATTATTAAATTAAACATAAAATAACCACTTACCAAGAAACAACAAGATATATTCACACTTATTAAATATTCTAAAGATAGATTCGTAGAGGTTTCTGACAAATATAACAAGTCAGTATTTTTAACCCATTCTGGCCCTCGTAAAGTTAAGAGTTAATTACGGAGATCGAACTCGCAAACTATGCGGAAACTCTTTTAAGCAAGTTTGTAACTGGCCTTGATGTGTGCGAGCCACAACAAACACTTGAGTAGCGTGTGCGATCCAATAACCGTACAAAAACTAACTTCGAAATTCTGACGAATGCCTCACTTCTTATTGATTACCGCCATTGCCCAACTTACCCGCATTTCCTCTTAACATCACTACTATGAAACTTCGAAGAGGAAAACTTCGAGAAGTAATTATGTTTTTATAGCCACGAAGATAGTCAATAGACAAAACCATTGCTGTTTATCTCCTACGTAACAACGAAACAGTTTGGTTTTTAAAAATAACGTTTTCAATTAATGAAGAAAAAAATGCGACTCATCCTTTTTTGGAAGTTGACTATTGTAAGCTTATGACCAATAATAAATCGAATAATCGATATTGATTAGTACTAGAATGTTATTTTATTTAACTGGCAACTCTAATGAATTCTATGGAATAAATTATTGTACGCTCTTGAAATATTGAATAATACAATATTTCAAAAGCGTTCAATAATTTATTCTTCTATAATCAGGCGTTTACAATCCACACAGCTTTTTGAACAGAGAACGTCCATCCTCGCTCGATGTCAGGAAATAAGTAAGTGCGCAACCAACGACAAAGCCAAAGGTGGCGCGAATGATGGAGTTGCCAGTTAAATAAAATAACATTCTACTATTAATTAATATCGATTATTCGATTTATTATTGGTCATAAGCTAACACTATATACTCTTGTTATTCAATTTTTCCTTGCTTTAAGAGATAATTGTAAGAATGCATGTTACGACAACAGGCGCTCAGGGGCTGTGACGATAGTATATTTGCGTAATTTGTAGAGCTATCTTATCTACTTTCATAACCTACAATAAGTAGCTAGCAAGCTACAATCTTTTAAGAGAACAAAAACGGAATGATAATTAAAATGTTTAACTTAAAATGTACAAGAAAAACTAAAGTTTCATAGAGTGACGGTGAAATATTGTGTTTTTGTTTACCTGTGTATGAAAAGAAATAAATAAATAAATATTTCCAACACTCACACCAATTAGCACAAAGTAAGCACTTTAAGGCTTGTGTATTGGGATACTAGGGTAACGGATAGAATACACATACTTTACATATATAAGTATATGTATATAGAAATACATATTTAAACATCCATGACTGGAGTACAAATGCTCGTGTTCATCACACAAATATCTGCCCCCAAGTCGGCGACGCCATGAAACCCGGCGTACAAACCACTCGGCCACGGAGGTCGTCAAATCTTATAATGTAACGCAATAATCGTCGTGATAATGTCATACAATTTTGATGATAAAAATTCCTAAAATAATTTCGGTGGGGTCGCGACTCGACACAGTCCTACAGCTCAAGGTTACTAATTTTCATCGTGTAATTGACCGAGTGGAGGGCTCGGATCCTCGTACATTTTTAAATCGTTAAAAGCATGTCCTAGCTCTCTCCGGCCCTGACAGCCTTCGGACTTGTCAAATTTACCACTCTCAAATGTTACAATTTTCTCCCTGTAAACGCATAACAGACAATAATAGAAATGATTATTTATTCAATTCTCCATTCAGCTGTTTATTTATTAACGGACGGGAAAATTAGAGGACCGTTAGTACCGAAGGTTCCATTGCTTCGCTGTTCCAAAAAATTTGGCACAATACGGGTGATGACGGGGTACAGTAAACGAAATTCTATTAAGTCCGTCAGTTAGATGATCAAAAAATAATGGACACGTATTTTTCTTTGGGCAATCAACCAAAAAATGACAAAGTTATAGCGCGTCAAAGTTTGGGAGTAGGGGCTCGTGACGTCACTTTTGAGTGAATTTTCACTTAGAAGTGTACTCAAACGTGACGTCATGCGACTTTTCAAATCAATATATCTCTGCAATGTTTATATTATGTGAAAAAAGAAAAAATACGTGTCCAATACTTTTTGATAATCTACCTGATACACGAAGAAAAAAAAATTAGTCATCATCCCTGTTACCATTGGTCTATGCACTGATGTACTTATTAAAAAACGCATCTCGAGACGCAGTGGTCTGTACACATTATATAGTCTAGATTTATCACTAGCCTATTAATGTCCCCACAGACCTGTCCTACGGATGGAACACGAAGATTAGGCTATGAATTACAACGCGGGCCCAGTGCGGATTGGCGGGTGCTAACGACTGCAGATGCAGCCGGAACCAATGGCTTAACGTACCTTCCGAAGTAGGGAGGAGCTTGAGACAATAAGTTTCGGTCACCCATCCAATAAATGACCATTGCAAAAGATGCTTAACTTTCGCGATTGTAGGCCAAACGAGCTGTCCGATTGCGGCACCGAGCTGCTCGGTGTTGATATAGGAAGTGATTTATTTGTATATTGAGGCAGTTTATACCGGCGCGCGGCGTTTATTGCTCAATTTAAACTTAAAAAAAAAGTAGTTAAAGTGACATAACTGTAATAATGAAACATATGGTATCTTTATATTTTTTATTATTTTTAAAGTATGTAACTGCTTAATGTATAAATCTAAAGAAAATATAACTAGAAAAAAAAATCCACGCGGACCAGGCAGCAGACGGGACTCGAACCCGCACCCTTCGCAATCCGGGCGAATGCACTGACCAATTATGCTACCGCGGCCCTCACGGCCCGCGTCGAAATTCTTCTAGCCATACTAGAAAAAAAATCTTCAAATTATATTTTCTTTAGATTTAAACATCAAGCAGTTACATGCTTTAAAATAATAAAAATTATAACTATAATTGCTATTTCTTCTTTCAAATGTTTAATACTTGTAAAAATATTCATTTAACATTGTGGGTTACCTATAATGCGAAGAGATGGCGCTGCCTTGCAGCTTAAGAATGGCTAGAAGAATTTCGACGCGGTCCGTGAGGGCCGCGGTAGCATAATTGGTCAGTGCATTCGCCCAGATTGCGAAGGGTGCGGGTTCGAGTCCCGTTTGCTGCCTGGTCCGCGTGGAATTTTTTCTAGTTATATTTCTATATCGTATCTTTGTGAAATAAATATATTTTATCAAGTATAACAAAGTAATGTTACCATGTAACCGAACACAATAAAGTGAGTACCTAGTTAACTCAATGACCATAAATAGTGCGCGATATAAGCTTTCTTTTTGGGACTTTTTTCATATTTTAGATTTTTTCATACGAATCCCTAACTTTTTTCAAAATATTCTATAGCCTATATTCATGAGTAATAATGTGGTATTCTAAATGTGAAATAATTCTAAGAATCCTGTTCGATACAAACAAACAATAAAATCTTTACTGTTAATAATATTAGTATTTAGGGAGATTTCCACACGCCTCATCGACGCCTCAGAGGATCCAAGGGCTGGCGCGCATTTCGGACAAAGGTTGATCCTGGCCATTCAACGGGGAAATGCCGCCAGCCTCTTGGGCACTCTACCCTGCGAGGGCAGCGATTTGGGGTCGATTTTTTATATAACTAGCAAACCAGTGAACCAAATGTTCACCAAAACCTGATTTAGAAAAAAAAATGTATTTAATTAATTGAGAACTTCGGAGATTTTGTGTGGTTTCGTTTGAAATTCGTGATTTCTCGAAAACCGGAAATGAAAATATATATAAATATAATGACTGTGGTGCTGTTTCAGCGGCCTAACCGTAAGAGATAGATAAAGAGAATATTTAAGTTATAAGTTAAGAATAGTCTGATAAGACTACAAACCGGATTTGAGTAACGTAGCACTTCCGGTTTTCGAGAAATCAGGTTTTGGTGAACATTTGGTTCACTGGTTTGCTAGTACTTATAATAAATCTGTAGAGAGGTCAATTCTGTACATGAAATATATTTTCAAAATAACTATCAGGGGGTGATTAGTGATCGATACTGATGCCAAAAATGCAATCAGTAATTTTTGTCTATCTGTCTGTCGGTATGTATGTTCCTTATAGAAATAAAAACTACTCGACAGATTTTAACGAAACTTGGTACAATTATTCTTTATACTCCTGGGCAGGTTATAGTATACTTTTCATCACGCTACAATTAATAGGAGCAGAGTAGTGAAGGGAAATGTTGGGAAAACGGGAGAAGTTTCTCCATTTTTTAAGCTTCCGTCGCGTGTGCAGCCTTAATGGTTAAAGTTACATAGAAATCATGTATGACGGAAATATTTTGCATAAAATTGTCTAAAAAATATCCAGCAACAGCATATGTCTATCTTTTATGGTTGACTCACAATAACACGTGTAATTATATAAATAAAGTCATTGTTTATAGCACAAGCCTGAGAACAAAAACTATAGTTTACACTACACCGAAGCGAAGCGAGGGTGGGCCACTAGTTATTAAAAAAAATGTAATATAGATTAATTTTAAAAAAAATACCCGTGGGTTTTCTTAAATATTAAGTCCATCCTGGCAGTGTTTTATATAAGTTAAAGTTCCACTTTTGACAACTCAATGGGTTAGCCTATAGATTTGTCAAACGTGGAACTTTATGTATAGTTCGAGCGTTAGTCACAATATCTCTTATCTATTAGACAAGTCCGTCCGTCCGTCTGTCTGTGGTGCTGTTTCAGCGGCCAAACCGTAAGAGATAGATAAAGAGAATATTTAAGTTATAAGTTAAGAATAGTCTGATAAGACTACAAATCGGATTTGAGCAACGTAGCACTTCCGGTTTTCGAGAAATCACGAATTTCAAACGAAACCACACAAAATCTCCGAAGTTCTCAATTAATTAAATACATTTTTTTTTAAATCAGGTTTTGTGAACATTTGGTTCACTGGTTTGCTAGTTATTTTTAATGCTCAACTTTACTCCATTTAGTATGCCCACAGCTCGACGTAAGCTCTTTACCTCTGCTTTAACTTTGACGTTTAATAAATTTTCGATGTCGAGCTCACGAGTTAAGTTAAGTAATTTTGTCAACAACAACAACAACAACACAGTGCTGTATTAGATTAGAGGATATTAGCTGCGAGTCTGCAAGGCTTGCGATTACCTTAACACATATCCATGGAATACTATGCTCTGTTCATGTAGCTACTGTGTGTGCCTTTGATTTATTTATCTATACTAATATTATAAAGCTGCAGAGTTTGTTTGTTTAAACGCGATAATCTCTGAAACTACTGGTCCGATTTGAATGATTCTTTCAGTGTTGGGTAGTCCATTTATCGAGGAAGGCTATAGGCTATAGGCTTTTTTTCAAAATTAGGGATCCGTAATAGAATCGCTATTTTGTAACAAAAGGTGTAAAATCGAAAACCAATTTTTGCGTGCGCTGCAAAAACTATTGACAATAGAACAAAATGATGTACTACGGGTTTGTAGATCCCATTAAGACCTACAAAAAAGTTCGCGAGAACATATATCTAGCTATCATGGTTTAATCACAATAACCGATGTTGTGACACAGACAGAACACAGAAGAAAAAAAGAACTACGTTAAATGTGTATCGTAATATTAATCTTTATCGAAATTAAGCATAATGTTATCAAGAGTATTTATGTAGAAGTAAAATACTTTTCCACATTTGTTGAAAGTTACAACGTGAAAAAAAAAATTACATACATTTAACAGTACAATTTTTCGTTTATAAGCCTTTTACATTGATATTTATTTACAGCAAAGATGTCTATATCATATAAAACGTTAGTATAAGTTTATAACACGCTGCAGAGCAGATCGCTTGCCTGCATTGATACGACATAAAGATGTAGCATCAATAGTTGAATGTTTTCGCAAGGATCTCATCTGCGTTCGCCTAGGTATTAAATAGCCAATTTTATTCACTAATTCGGTGCAGTCAAACCCTCTGTGATATATATCATACTAGTGGCCCGCCCTCGCTTCGCTTCGGTGTAGAGCTGTAGTGTAAACTATACTTTTTGTTCTCAGGCTTGTGCTATAAAGAATGACTTTATTGTGAGTCAACCATAAAAGATAGACATATGCTGTTGCGGGATATTTTTTAGACAATTTTATCCTTACACGCCTGAATAGCTCGCAGATTGCAGAATTTTTTCAGACTTAAATGACATTTATCGTTATATTTTGGACAATTCACACAATATCTTTATAAATTATAGCCTATGTGTTATTCTGATCTATAAGCTACATTACTGTAAAGTTTCATTAAAATCCGTTTAGTAGTTTTTGCGTGAAAGAGGAACAAACATCCATCCATACATCCATCCAAACAAACTTTCGCCTTTATAATATTAGTAAGGATAAAACTATGGCTTCTAGTTGTTGTCGCCTAGATTCTAGGTCTGTTAGTTAATATTGCTTCAGAAGCTGTTGATATGACAAACGAGGTCGACCGCATCTCTAATGTTTTTCTTTCTGCACCATCTCGATATGCTTTCAAACAAACTGACATAAGGGTCACGCACGCATTGCGCGGAACATGAGCCGTTTTCCTTGCGTTGTTTATTTGGAATGGTCTATATAGGCGTACTAGCCGTGCCCCGCGGTTTCACCCGCGTTTACAATCATCAATAAATATATTTCGAAAAAGACTATTACAGGATTTTATGTTGATCAAAAACTCTATGGCCCATAACTCATTAATAGGTACCAACTCTTAACATCTTACACACGTGATAACTTTTAAACGAAATATCCGATTGAGATGAAACAAAAATTACTTGTTGTTAACGGTGTTGGTTTTTCAATTATAAAAACTTGGTGTTATTATATTTTATATAAGATTTATTGTGAAACTGTTTATTGATTTTAATTAACTAAAAAAAAAGCAGTCAAGACGAGCAAACGTACCATATGTACTAGATATATTTTTGCGGCTTTCGTGCTGTTAATACGGTATCTAGAGTGTATCACAATGAAAGGTTCATCATCAGCCTTTTAATGTCCCCACTACTGGGGTACAGGCCTTCTCTATGGATGGAATAGGGAGATTGGGCCATGACCCACTACTCGGGCCCAGGTGTGGATTGGTGGGTGCTAACGACTGCAAATGCTGCCGGGACCAACGGCTTAACGTGCCATCCGAAGCACGGAGGAGCTCGAGATAGTAAATTTTTGGTCACCCATCCAATGACCGACCACTGCGAAAGTTGCTTAACTTCAACGATCGCAGCCGAACGCGCTAGCCACCTGCGCCATTGAGCTCAAGAGAAATCAAAGATTACTGCAGCTATTATTGTCAAGTGTCCAGGGCCCACCGTGATGTCCAGTGCTTCATGGCAGGACGTCACACGAGGGTCATACGGGTCACGGCTAATTGTCTCGCTGCCAGCCGAACGTCGTCAGCATATTAGCCACCACATTCAATTTGCATTTGTCAATATCCATCTATATATATAAAACTCAAAGGTGACTGACTGACATAGTGATCTATCAAAGCACAGCCCAAACCACTGGACGGATCGGGCTGAAATTTGGCATGCAGGTAGATGTTATGACGTAGGCATCCGCTAAGAAAGGATTTTGATCAATTCTACCCCAAGGGGTTATATAGAGAATGAAAGTTTGTATGAAACTTTGTCAATTTAAATCTGATCGGGCTGAGACTTTGCATGCTCGTATAAGAAGAATCATAGATGAATGTCATTGTGTATAATTCCTGTGTATAATTCTTGTGCCTGAGAACAAAAACTGTAGTCTACACTTCTGTCTTTTTCACTTGTCTCCAAAGCGAAGCAAGGGCGGGCCGCTAGTTATATATATATATATATATATTATTATCCGTTTCACCAAAAGTGAGTTACGGAGAAATATTTATGTTTACGAAGAAAAAGATATCAGATAGCGTTAATGTAAGGGGAATCCGTACAATAAGTGGTACAATGTTGTTCACCTTGGAATATACAATTTGCGAATTGACGGCGCCTTACATAAAGTAACAAATACAAATGGTATTTTCTGAGCCAATTCATATACTGTCCCTGGTTTTGATCGTACAAGATCTTTACTTGACGACCAGAATTACAGTTCAAATTATATTTACCTTTTTTGTCTTCTTTGACAAATCATTCTTTACTTATATTTATTACTAGTGGCCCGCCCTCGCTTCGCTTCGGTGTAGAGCTGAAGTGTAGACTATAGTTATTGTTCTCAGGTCTGTATTATACACAATGGCATTCTTCTTATATCTACCGCCGCCGCGACCCGTGTCGAGCGCGGCAACCGTTACACAAAAATAATCCTTATAGCATGATTCACTATTCACGTGCGACGGCGCGATGACTTATTTCATGTATAACTTTGGTGTTTCTATACCGATTTCTATGATTATTTTTTTATTGAATAGGTAATAATGTTAACTTTTTTAAATTAGGGATGAGTGAGAGTATTGTAAACGTAAGAGTAAACAAATATAATCAGAATGCTCCGAACTGCAAAGCTGTCAGGAGTTACACGTGTTATTGTGAGTCAACCATAAAAGATAGACATATGCTGATGCGGGATATTTTTTAGACAATTTTATATAGAATATTTCCGTCATACATCATTTCTATGTAACTTTAACCATTAAGGCTGCACACGCAACGGAAGCTAAAAAAATGGAGTAACTTCACCCGTTTTCCCAACATTTCCCTTCACTACTCTGCTCCTATTGACTGTGGCGTGATGAAAAGTATACTATAACCTGCCCAGGAGTATGAAGAATAATTGTACCAAGTTTCGTTAAAATCCGTCGAGTAGTTTTTGTTTCTATAAGGAACATACACACAGACAGACAGACAGACAAAAATTTTACTGATTGCATTTTTGGCATCAATATCGATCACTAATCACCCCCTGATAGTTATTTTGAAAATATATTTCATGTACAGAATTGACCTCTCTACAGATTTATTATAAGTATAGATAAACCATATTATAAACTGACATTACTTAACTTCAGTAATGTTAGCGTGTTATCTAAAACTCTATTCAGTGCAAAGTGTTTAAAATTGTATCCAAGCAACAAAGCCTGTTTATTTGCCATCAAGCTGCCTCTCCCCCCTCGCGAAGCCTCGTCTCGCAAGATTAGCCCATTGTCTTCACGGCGCAGCGCGAGTGCTTTAACAGGATACACTTGCTCGTTTTACAGACCTTTTGTGTTTAAATTACTTTCTCTGGCTCATCCAGAGCTCTCTCCAGTTGTGCAAGGAAAATTGTTTATCAGGATGTTGTTCTTCCTTAACACAAATTGCCAATTTAACCTTTCGTATAAAGTCAGATGAAATGAAAGTAAATTGGTTCAATATGTTGGACAGACTGGATAACGATAATAATTATAAAATAATAATTCACTTAAAATCATTTGTTTCAATATTTCTTTAATCAGTAAAATTTCAATGGAGACTCTCAAATAATTCTCAAGCTTATGCAAACACAAGAACAGCACGATATTTTCCTATAAATTGTATATTCCGTTTCACTTAATAAAAGCATTATTTTATAATAGAAACTCTATTTGATCCCAGTTTCGCAGGGCAAGGAATGGAAGTGGCTGCGAAGTGACACATAAATTTCATGTGATCCTTTCCTCCCGCTACGGCGTAGCACTGGTGTTGGTCGTAGCAAGTAACGCCTCCGTGCCGTAGCGGCTTGCGCGGTGTTGTAAGGATTACGTTTTACGACTACCGAGCGACGGAAACGGCTCCGCTACACTATTATCAACCATTCTCATTACTTACAGCCAGCTCTAAAATTTACGTACCATCCTTACATATTACACTTATGTATATAAGGAAAGTAATTTCAACTCCCAAGAGCGAAAACACTTTATCGTGATTGAACTGAATAAGGCAATTTCGCCCCACACCTCCTTGTTTACTAACCTTTCTTTAGTACAATTTAGTTTTTTTTTTTGAGTTGTAAAAATCATAATACATTTAACTAATGATTTATTTAGCTGGGAATGCTGGGGATACTAATTTGAATTATCAGAAATCTTTTTTAGTCATAAGTTGTTGTACTGCATAGTAGGTAAGCATTCTTGAGGAAGCTCAATGAAAGCGACTAAGAGAGCGGAGATAGCGTCGAGTTACAGCGATCGCGAGTGCCGCGGGGGTTGAACAAAGCCTTCCCATGGCATTAATTAACGCCTCTAGGGCCCTTCGCCGACCGGCGAGAGATTCAAGGGCTGCTCACTGGTAAAAAAAACGATTTATTGAAATATTATGGTATAAACAATTAATTGTCAAATCAGTCATAATTATGATGACATGTGTTAGCCAAAAAACTTACGTAATGGGTGGTCATAGGATGTGTGACAAAATCAGTGTCTTTTAAATTAGAGCTTTAATGATAAGTTACCTACATTAGTATTACGAAGTTGATTTAATCACTGAAATATATATATGTAAAGAACCTCTTTATAGTCAGTTATTTAATTTGTTATTTCTTAAGTAGTTTGTCTCTCGGGCGACCATAATAATAAAACTGTCACTTGACAGATGGTGTCGCTTTGACAGAACGAGCCGTGATATTTTTATTTGATTATCTTTATATATATAATTCTTCTGTGAGTGTGTATGTCACTAAACTTCTCTTAAACGACTGGACCGATTTTGATGAAATTTTTTGTGTGTGTTCAAGGGGATCTGAGAATGGTTTAGATTCACAAAGACGTGTAGACAGGACAACGTCTGTCGGGTCCGCTAGTTTTAAAATATTATTGTAAAGGAAGGAATTGTTTTATTAAGTAAAAGACTTTAAATGTCGTTTCTTTGTTTTCAGGTAAGTTAGTATGATTTATAGTAGATAGTAAAAAGTGTAGTGAATAATAAATGTTTTAACCTACATACATACTTAAATAAAATCTTTGTTTTCAGAGCAACACATTGGTTTAATTACTTTTACAATTTCCATTAAAAGATATTGTCTTATATATATGTACATTAATATATACAGGAACAATGACTCTTAAAAAAATTAATATAATAACTAAAATATATTACTAAAAGGAGTCCCTTTAGGCAAGGTTCCGAAGATACTGGCAGCGTTCCCCCTTTGAATAGCTAGACTAATTCGATTTTTTTTTAAATCAACTTCGTTATACTAATGTAGGTAACTTATCATTAAAGCTCTAATTTAAAAGACACTAATTTCCATGACAAAATTTATCATCTCGAGCTCCTCCGTGCTTCAGAAAGTACGTTCTTATTTACACTCTCCAATTTGCATTAAGGCTGCGATGTGGACCCTGGGCCCAATCTCCAATCCATCAGATGCTCCATCACTGGGGACGGTAATAAGCTGATTGTGATGTTAAAGAAAATGTTCATACCCCTTTGTAAGTATATTTTGCTCTTAGAAAAGTATGAAATTTTTCAAATTAAAAGCTTATAATGAAGAAGACAGGAGGAGCTCGATTGCGCAAGTGGTTAGCGCGTTCGGTTGCGATCGTTGAAGTTAAGCAACTTTCGCAGTGATCGGTCATTGGATGGGTGACCAAACATTTACTATCTCGAGCCCCTCCGTGCTTCGGAAGGCACGTTAAGCCGTTGGTCCCGGCTGCATCTGTAGTTGTTAGCACCCACCAATCCGCACTGGGCCCGCGTGGTGGGTCATGGCCCAATCTCCCTATTCCATCCATAGGGAAGGCCTGTGCCCCAGCAGTGGGGACATTAATAGGCTGATGATGATGAATGAAGAAGAAGTAGAGAAAGCTAAAAAATATTGATGCAATTATGGCCGTTTCAGACACATTGCTGTATAAAGCAACAAATATTATGATATAAAATATCGTCGTTCAACAGACAACCCTATATCAAGTGGCAGGCTATTGGATACCATCAACCAACACTCAGATGCGAGCGAACCCTATCTAATACTGCAGCGCTAATAAACAAAAACAGAAGAAATTATCCAAAAGGGTTTACGCTTTTAATAAATTGTATATTTTCATTTTATGGCTTTGCTTTTAATTATCTATTCTACTGATTGTTATACCAATAGAACATATAAATGGGACAAAAAGTTCTTTGGGAATCAACAAAATACAAAATTTTCATACTGTAACTCGCCGATATTTTTGGAGTTTACTCCTTAAGAATCGATTTGCATATATAAGGGGCCCGGTATGAGAAAAATGTGAGGAGTGAAATCTATCGATGACTGACCTCGTTACGTTTTTACTGTCTACGCTGTAGCAGCCGTAGTGCTACACCGTAGCACAGTATCGTAGCGTACCTTTATTTATGCACATCTGAAATTGACTATTGTAAAAAGTTTAATGTAAAATATTTCGTCGATTAGTTATAATAAATGTATATGAAATGAATAAATATATATTTATATATGTATATTATTTTCATTAATTTGTTAATTTACCCTTTCATACAGTATTAATCTTTTTTAAGTTAAATAAACTCTTTTTGCTTCTGGATAGACTATCGAACTTAAGGAGTAAACTCCAGTCGTGCGTCGGAGCTGACACACACAATTTTTTGTTTATGATATGTGAACAGACATTATTTTTCCGAAACTTCGTCGATCCTCTTCATATAAAAACCGGCTAAGTGCGAGTCGAGTTCCGTACCCTTATCTATACAACATTAGATTTATTTAACGAGCAAAAACGGCAAAAAAATCACGTTTGTTGTATAGGAGGCCCCATAATTTTTTATTTTATTCTGATTTTAGTAACTGTCTAGCAATCACGATTTATGAGATACAGCCAGGTGACAGAGAGGCCGATAGACGCACAGTAATGTCTTAGAAATAGGGCCACTTTTTTACCCTTTGGGAAAAGGTTACAGAGGCAGCGTAATGACATGTGTAATGATCAGCTACTACAACTGCCAGTAGACACTTACGATACCAATGGTAGTTTTCCAATTACAGCACTAGAGCGCATTATGCGGCATAATGTCTAACGTTGAGTGTTTCAACTACAGCAATGCTTCGCAAAATCGAGCACTCTCAAAAGTAATGCTTTCGTGTGATGCGTGCAATCGTACCAACTCAGTGACAGAAAATTATCGAGTTTTTTCTTTAAGTTGGCATTGAACGAAATGTTTCATTTACATGTTATCGTTAGTAATCTATATATATAAAAATGAAACCCGTTTTCCGTTGTCACGACATAACATGAAAACGGCTTGACCGATTTGGCTGTTTTTTTTTTTGTAGTTTTCTAATACTCTGTACAAGTTTCTTACGGAAAAAAATATAAAGAAAATCCCAAGGGGATAAAATAAGGAATGAAAGTTTGTATGAAACTTTATCAATTTTAAACCGATCGGGCTGAGACTTTGCATGCAGGTATAAGAAGAATCATAGATGAATGTCATTGTGTATAATACAAGTCTGAGAACAAAAACTGTAGTCTACACTTCAGCTCTACACCGAAGCGAAGCGAGGGCGGGCCGCTAGTATTATATATTGTTGAAAAATTATTAAAGCTTTCGTTTCATTATAGTTTTTTTTCTAATAATCAAAGTTAATTCAAACTGTGTTAAAAAAATAAATAAAAGTATGGATGATGACATTGACTTTTTTTTCAACACTGAACTTAGCGCACTCAGCTGGTGCATTTGAAAACTAATTCACGTTTCAATTAAGCATCATCATAATTCGGCATTGTGCGCCACTGAGTCGCATTATGCTCTGTAATTGGAAAACCACCAATGTACCTATTTGATCCCATCCCCTGGTCTGTGTACCTCTGGAAGCACTCACCAACAGAAATAAAACACCACCAAAAGGTAATCTTATGCCACTGCGGTGTTCTGCAAGGAGGTTATTCACTAGACGGCAGCTCGGCTCCGATTCGTTCGTTGATATAAATATTTATATTGTCACAAACGCTCTCTTAACGTAACCGCGAAAGTGCTAGAGATCGAATTTGCCAGATCACCGCGGGTCGCGATGGAGGTCGAGTAATGCAGCTCCTCATTCTAAAATGAGCCTTATGCAGTGCCGCGTAAGGGAGAAAGTGCAACGACATCTGCACTTGTTTACAAGTTATGCGCGTTACCTGCGTAGGTATAAGTAGGTACTTCGTACTCGCGGGTGCTAGGTAATTCTCAATTTAACAGGTACTTTCTAGAATGCGTCGATCGGCGTATATAAGCGCGATTGGCGCCGCGCAGAGACAGTTGAGTTTCAACAACGATTTCAAGTGCAACAAAAGTGTTCAAGTGAGATTGTTTTGAGTCTTGTATAGTGAAATACAGTGTTTAGTGAGTGATTTGTAATTAACATTGTGTGTTAATTGTGTGGACTGTGTGGTGAATAAAGAACTGTCAAGCGTGAACTGGCATATAATTTCGAACCCCATCCCGACACGTAACAATACTAATGTATTATGTCTGTCTGGATCTATACCTCATGACGCCTCATCCCATCATTTAGTTAACGAGCCAGATCGTGCATTTATAAGTCCGGTACCTTTACAAAGAAATATTTTTTTACCAAATATTTGGTTTAGCGCCACGGCCGCTGTCCATCAATTATGCTTACCCACATTAGGGCACGTGAATACGAATCCCGAAATAACAGTGCTTCGAACCTGTCGGTCGGTTAATACGGGAGGGATCAGAGTTGTTACACGTCCGTCAGGCGGCGGCGGTGGCGTTTTGTTGTCAAAAATGGGGACAAACGGACCCAAGCCAACCCTGCCCCTTGGCACATATAACGCGACAAGGCGACACTTAGCACTGACAGTTATGAAAATAAATGTAAATTAAAAAAACATTTACTAACTTCGCCTCCGTCAACTTTTGAATTTTGAAAGTTGGGACTCTTTTACGGTTATATACTCGTACGTGAACTGTATTCTAGGAAATAGCATGTTCTTAGTTTAATCCAAATCTGCTCAGAACGTTTCATTTAAATATTTGAAACACGCTTAGAATTAGCTTTAATTATTATAAAAGTTAGTACCTAGTAGTTTAGTGATTATTATAAAGGATACACGCAAATGTACTCTTCGTAAAAAACTTGGCTTCCTGCTAGACATGATAATATTTTTCAAAAATCGGTTTTATTTCCGCGGTCATCGAGAAATAAAATAGAATCAGAAATACTATATTCAATAATATGGTGTGATTTTGCTTTATTGTCGAATATGTAGAGTTTATTTTCAGTTAGCTTACAATTTTTACATTTAGAAGGTGATCAAAAAAATATCTGCTTTACTACAGCAGAGACGCTGGGACCATCGTAAATCTAAATAGTAAAATTTTTGAGTTGTTCATCTATATCAGCTAATAATAAATGGGAGAAAAGTGACAACAATGTGGTATCCGCCGGTACTAGTGTTGCCAGGTCCGATTTGCTTTAAATCGGTACATGAGTTCATAAAAATCGGTCTTTAGGGTTGCAGATCGGGACAGTAAACAAAAAACAAGGGGTGAACAAGTCTGGGTTTAATTTTTTGCGTTTTAAACAACTAGTGCAAGTAACGTATTATATTAATTACCTAAATTATTTTTTTTGATTAATCGGGACATTTAGCTTCCCGATCAGGTACAAATCACTTCACTTAACATCAGGTGACGCCGTAAAAACAAACGATAGAACGCGCTTAGTAACGCCACGCCGTGACGTGGCGTCACTAAGAGCGTTCTATCGTTTGTACCACGGTGAGTGTTCTGAGGAGTTATTCCCTCTTATTCCACCTACCCCTTTCCTTCAGAGGACCACGCGCGCTGGCCTACGTTGTCACCGTCTTACTGTGGCCACAATTCCAACGCGTACAAAGAAATTTGGTGACTCATTTCTTTGTCGCACTATCCGTAAATGGAATGCTCTGCCCGCTCACGTGTTCCCTCCCTCTTACAACCTGGGATCCTTTAAAAGAGGCGTGAAGAAGCAACGTGCAGGTCGGCAGGGTGAGGATGGCTGGTGTGGCAGGTAGAACTGCTGTATCAGCTATCTTCGCGTCTGGACTTCACCTTCACTTAACATCAGGTGGGGTGAAGTCATTTGTCGGACCTATCTATAAAAAAAAACCGGACGCGTCCCCAGACCCCTGAAAATCGGGACGTCCCTCGCAAATCGGGACAACGGGCAACACTAGTCGGTACGTATTATATTATCAGTAGGTCAAGCGACTAAATATGAGAGAGCGGACCATTGTGTATTTTTACGGACGCGAAGGGCCAAGCAAAAATATAATTGAAAATAGATTAATGTTGTCTGACCGGTCAGGTCAGGGATATTGGAACCAAGGGGGAGGTCGACCGCAACAAATTAAATATGTGTGTGTAAGACCGTATTTCACTACACAATATCCAGCAGGCTGTAATCAGAATCAGCGTAGTGAAATAACAGATTATGTGGCTAGCGGCCCATACCTACTCGTCCAGAAATTGGTTACCGCATGTATTCGATATTAAAATGTTTGTCATACTAATACTTTATACAACGACGGTATGTTACATTTGCCAACTATCCAGAACCAATATACTCGTATATAAAACTCAACGTGACTGACTGACATAGTGATCTATCAACGCACAGCCCAAACCACTGGACGGATCGGCCTGAAATTTGGCATGCAGGTAGATGTTATGACGTAGGCATCCGCTAAGAAAGGATTTTGATCAATTCTATCCCCAAAGGGCTTAAATAGGGAATGAAAGTTTGTATGAAACTTTGTCAATTTTAAACCGATCGGACTGAGACTTTGCATGCAGGTATAAAAAGAATCATAGATGAATGTCATTGTGTATAATACAAGCCTGAGAACAAAAACTGTAGTCTACACTTCAGCTCTACACCGAAGCGAAGCGAGGGCGGGCCGCTAGTAATATTATAAATGTGAAAGTTTGTATGTTTGCTACTCAACACGCGGTTGGTAAACTACTGGGCATATTTGTATGAAAATTGGTACGCATATAGTTGATGACCAGGATGACAGAGGATCCTATTAACCCCGGAAAATTTTAGGTTCCTGTGGGATCTTCAAAACCCAAAGTTAACTCCGACTATGACGACCTCCGTGGCCGAGTGGTTTGTACGCCGGGTTTCATGGCTGTCGCCGACTCGAGAGGTCTCGGGTTCGAATCCCGGTGGGTGCAGATGTTTGTGTGAAGAATACGAGCATTTGTACTCCAGTCATGGATGTTTAATATGTATTTATATAAATATACTTATATATGTACAGTATATGTATTCTATCCGTTACCCTAGTATCCCATAACACAAGCCTTACAGTGCTTACTTTGGGGCTAGGCTAATTGGTGTGAGTGTCGGAAATATTTATTTATTTATTTAACTCGGATGAAGTCGCGGGCGGCTGCTAGTAATAACATAATATAGAAAAGGCTGTCTCCTTCATTGGTCCGCCCGGGGGATGATCCGGTAGCTGAGGGATGACAACTTTTGTTCCAACTGCCTTCCCCATTCTTATAATATATTTTGGTGTTATTCACATTTTATTGTGGTTTTAACAAATATGTAATAATCAAGATAAATAAGTTAATTAACTTAACGAAATCCAATGTTCTCGGTAATGTGTTGTTGACGATGCAAGCTTTGACTACCCTAATGATGTTTTATGTAGCTCCTTGATGATGATGACTTTTTTTTCTTCGTTTATCAGGTAGATTATCAAAAAATATTGGACACGTATTTTTTCTTTTTTCACATAATATAAACATTGCAGAGATATATTGATTTGAAAAGTCGCATGACGTCACATTTTGGTACAATTGCCACTCAAAAATGACGTCAATAGCCCCTACTCCCAAACTTTGACGCGCTATAACTTTGTCATTTTTTGGTTGATTGCGCAAGGAAAAAATACGTGTCCATTATTTTTTGATCGTCTAACTGACGGACTAAATGGAATTTCGTTTACTGTACCCCGCCATCACCCCTATTGAAGACTCTTACTTATTGTGGCTACCCTACAGGCACACCACCCTTCTCGCTGGTCAATATGGGGAGTTCCAGTGTCTACCTTCAATAGTTCCAGTGCAGCACCACACTATCCGAAAATGCAACCTTCCGTTGGTTGAATTTACTTAGTATACAATGAGTAAAAAGTGTCAAAATTCTGATTAGACAATAAAATTTATTTTCAATTTCACATCATAAATCTATAAAATACACTAACTATAAACAAATAAGTCTCTATCTAATTACATTACACTATATATAAGTAAAATATAAATACTAGAACAATAAAACTAAAAACCTTAAAAAATAAAATTAATAACTAAAATATTATTAAAAGGAGTCCTTTTAGGCAAGGTTCCGAAGATACTGGCAGCTTTACCCCTTTGAATGGTTAGACTAATTCTTTGTCCGAGGTAGCTGCCAGCTCTTCGGTCTCCTGTGACGTCGACTAACCTTTTTGCTATTTCCTTAAATAGCCTTAAAGCGCTAGGACCCCACGGACCAAGGGTCTCGACACCGAATGGGACAAAATCATATTCGGAGCCTAGACCCCTGTATATGCTTGCTTTTGATTTTTCAGCCGCTTCACAAGCCGCACCAGCTCTGTTGTTGGTTCCATGTAGATGGGAAGGGGCCAGCGTGTCTGAACAGGTTGCATCCCATACCAGCACCCGACCCGATTGATTGATGTGTTTGTTAACAACAAACGGCGAAAAAATGTTGAAATATTATTAGACTACATTTACCCTCCATTTGTGGCTTGCTTGAGTTTGTTTCTAAGAACTTAGCAACAAAAATAAAATTAAATGTTCAAATCAATATAATAGAACCGTTCAAATAAGAAGAAACATTAGTACCAACGTTTTCTTATTCAAAGGAAGATTTTGTTGTTAAATGTCGTTCTTGGAAAAACAGAAATGTGTATCTATTCGAGATTTTTCAACCAAAGGTACGCGATTTGCGATTGAGATGAGGTCCCGATCGGAGGAGACAATGATGTAAACAAACAGGGGCCAGCCACCGTGCCGAAGTCAAATCGAATTACATGCAAATGAATGAAAATTATATTCGTAATAAATTCAAATGAAGCTGAGATTCATTTTTCAATTTTTGAGAGCACCGTCTGCGCCCGCGGCCCGGCGCGACGCACTCCTCTCTACTCTCTGAATCTGAATTACGCTTGTATTGTGTATTCATTAACATTCCGTTGTTCATACTTATATTATACAAGTGCGAAGTAGGTAACTCTTTCTTTATATAACTATACAAGAGCGAAAAAGTTACTCCAATTTACATGGTGTTAGGTGTTAGTCGAATCCATTTCCAAATTATCAAATATACCTGTGTGATGCAAATGATACTTTCGTACGGCGCCGTTAGTGGCGCGTACACTCTGACTTTGCAACCCTGTTCTATGATATCGTGGAGTCTTCTACAGGAAAATGAGACTACAGAATTATAATAATAATCGTTAGCGCGTTATGAAAAAATGATGAGAGTGAAATTTTTAGATGCGCGCGCATCACTGTAACCCAAAAGTAACAGCATGAAGTTGGCCGTGGGCGCGTTATGAATGTTAGTGTCTAATAATGGTGGATTATTTATTAGACATCTGTTCGAAAGGTACTTTGAACGATCCACGGAGCTCCATAAGATGATCGCGTTGTCAAAAACAATGTTGGCACGCTCGTCGCCTCTGATCACTGTTTTCATATTTATAATATTTATCCACATGTTTCTAGTTTCTATATAGACACAACGTGTTTTAGTTACTTACAAGTGCTAATTACATATGGACTAATAACTTAAATTTAGTAGTGATTTTAATTGAATATTTTGAATATTTATTTAATTTTTCAAATTATAACTGAACTTAATTGACTGTGTTAACTATCCTTTTCCAGTCCTTTTATTATTTTATTGTAATTATTAATTATTTGCATGCAATTAAAAAATATTTTTAATGATGCTAAAGAAGTATAACTTCTCACGCGCGTACATAAGTTACACGCATCCATTTTTTTTTATTTATATTGTATTAAACATGCAGGAATTTTGAACAAGGCGGACATATTTTTTATGCAAAAGTTCAAGTTGAAGGGCAGTAACTTGGTAACAAACTATAATCCTTAGACTTAGTCTCGATCACCGGCTAGCTTCATGATAACACCCCTACGCTCTTGCGTAATAGGATTCTAATGTTATATCTAGTACAACAGCACTGCGCTGTCAAATTATATCCATTAACCTGACTTCGGCTCTATAAACACCAATCAGCAATATCCAAACAACACTAAAATACCAGTAATAATTCAGATAAAGAACCATTCTATCAAAAAAGGCCTCATTATCTACTGTGAAACAACACCCATCTTGGAATTATATTCTACCACAACCCTGTAATTTCAAAATAAAAAATGTTAATCACTCAATCTGTTCATATTACATACTAAGTGGCTTGCAGGTAATGTAAGCGATTTTATCGAACAATCAACAAACAACAGACATTTTGAGCTTTTGCAGCCGTAAAAATACGTAAATTACTCGTGAATGTAATGTAAAATTATAGAGCCTTATGTTCCATTTTTCACTGTCAGTCATAATCATATTTTTGTATACATCGACCTATGCATAGAAGAAAGTTACATATGAAAATGTTACCAAATTGCTTTTATTGTACTTTTAGGCGAAACGGACGCATATGTTTTACTGGTAAAAACATTTATTCTAAAACTTATATTACTTTGAAGATAACAATTGAATAAAGGTACATGTGATTGTTTGTTTCCGAAGAATATAGAGCCAAGAGCACAAGAACCTTTTGGATAGGCAAGAACGCAGCCTGCACGGCTTCAATTTTGTTATAAACTGAGAATTTTTACTAAATGTTTGATTCTATTTTTCTTGTTTAATCGATTTTGCCCAATCTTTGCCATATTATCATATTGTGACGCGACAGAAAATATAAATTACGTAAAACAAAGTTATATTTACACATAATTTGACATGTTTCCCAAGCATAAGGTCTGATATGCATATGTAACATAAAGATGTCCGTAGTAAATTGTCACATTATTACATAAGAAACTCTTAAATAACGTAATATAAGCCGTAAATATAGTTTTTTTTAAACAATAAATGCGTCATAATTTGCTTCTTAATGCTTTATATGATTAGTAAAAAAATTCAAATGATAGAAAAATACCAATACAAGTTACAGCATATTTTACATTTTACAAACTTAAAATCGCTCTACTGTAAAGTTGTGATTATGCAGAAGTAGCTTTATTCTATGGATAGGTCGACATTTTATTTCATTTTGAGAGAGAGAGACGCACATATTATACGCACGCACTGCCTACGCTTATTTTAACATGCCTTGGCATATTATAAATGCTTTCGACAGGAATCTCATTCGAGCATCGAAATTCTTCTACAAACAAGTACTCTAGCTCGAGTGCTTCACTTACTTTGTTCTGCCTTTAAACAATATTTAATTTTCATCAAGAGAATGTCATTGTCTCTAATACATTTTTTTTTTTTTTGATTATCAGTGTAGCCTTCGTGCTTTCGATTTGAATTTATAAAAGCGTTTAATACACAAATAAATGCGAGAATCGGGAATTCGAATATAATCGGACCCGCAGCACAAGACAGGAAAGCTACAGACATTCGGTATTCGGTGCAATATGTAATATACAGAACATTCTATTGAATGTTCTGTAGGGATTTTAAATAATTAGTATACTATAATTAGTATAGTTATATTGTATGAGTAAATTGAACAAAATAAGAATATTCGTCTAAAACTTAACCAAATATCTACAACGGAGGTTTATGATAAATAGCAGTCATAAACTTTTTTCAAAACTTAATTTTTCTACTTTAATTTAACAAATTGTTAACGAAACACTAATACCAAATATAATAAGTCGTAGAAAGGTTTAAATAAGTTTCTCAATAAATAAATAAATAAATATGGCATGCTCGCAGGCTTTGTTGATACCGCACAACTAACTTTCTTCAGTTTCGTTTGTTCTATTTCGTTTGCCTTAACACAGCATAAAACGTGTAAGATGACCTCAGAATCTACAATAAAAAGAAACTATTAATCAAAACCTTCAAGTTTAACTTATTTGTTAACACGATCATTTGCATGATTTTTAGCATCTGGTAAATGTCATAGATAACAATGAATGATGACAATATAATTCAGAAAGGTATTGTGTAGCATTAGATTCCAAACAAAATTAGTTTGATGTAATTATAACAAAAATAATCATCATCATCAGCCTATTAATGTCCCCACTGCTGAGGCACAGGCCTTCCCTATGGATGGTATAGGGAGATTGGGCCATGACCCACCACGCGGGCCCAGTGCGGATTGTGGGTGTGGGTGCTAACGACTGCAGATGCAGCCGGGACCAACGGCTTAACGTGCCTTCCGAAGCACGGAGGAACTCGAGATTTTTGGTCACCCATCCAATGACCGACCACTGCGAAAGTTGCTTAACTTCAACGATCGCAGCGGAAAGAACAAAAATAATACATGAATAAAATAATATGTTCATGCGTTTCGATTGTGAGAAACTCGATGGCGTAAGTGGTTAGCGCGTTCAGCTGCGACCGTTGAAGTTGAACAACTTTCGCAGTGGTCGGTCATTAGATGGGTGACCAAAAATTTCCTTGCCATGCTTTACAACGATTCGATCATCCAAAATAACTATACCGTGATAAAAGTGTTGAGTGAGAGCGGTATGAGATGGCCCGCGACCGGCCGCAGCGGCCTCTTGGCGCGTTCCATCGTCAGCACCAGCGACCGCTTCAACCACAGCGGTGCCTGCAGCCACTCCATATTGTACAACGACTCGATCACTCGATCGCTCTAACGAAACGAAATAGTTGCCTAATTTTTGAAGTTATACTTCTTTAGCCGCGTTATGAAAAAATGATGAGAGTGAAATTTTAAGATGCGCGCGCATCACTGTAACACAAAATTTTACAGTCGCTAAAGCGCTAAAGCGACCAACTTCATGCTGTTACTTTTGTGTTTACCGCACATTAAGAAAATCTACCAACAAAATAGAAATAGAATCTCTATTTAGTGGGTGCTAACGACTGCATTGTGAAGGCCTATCAAAAGTATTTATTAATCTGGAACAACGGAACCAAAGCGCGATTCAGGAGACTACAGCGCCATCTCTTGACCATTGGTGAAGTAGAACCAAAAACCACATCTTTATTTTTTGTAATAAAGTAACAGTTATAGGTATTCATATTTATAATATTTATCCACATGTTTCTAGTTTGTATATTCGGAATACGTGTTTGAGTTTCATACAAGTGCAAATCACATATGTTCTAATAAATTATATTCAGTAGCGATTTTAATTGAATATTTTGATTATTTATTTATTTTTTCAAATTAAAACTGAACTTTATTGACTGTGTCCTTTTCCAGACTTTTTATTAATTTATTGTAATTAATTATTTGCATGCAATTAAAAACTAATTTTAAACGATGCCAAAGAAGGATAACTTCTCACGCGCCTACATAAGTACACGCACCCATTTTTTTCTTTATTTACCAATCCAAGTATGTAAAATCTCTTAAAGGTTGCATAACATAAAAAGATTATCAATGTCAGCTTTTCATACTTATTTGTCTTTAAAATGATTTGAAATTAAAAATCTTTTATCATTAATACTTACTTCAACAGTAACTTCATTGCCATAATAACAGTAAAGAAACAGTTCGGTGAGGATACATGTAATGAAAAGAATCATCGAAGCAAACTCTATACTGAGAATGTTAAACTGAAACATAAAAAATAAAATTAAGGTATTTCTAATAAAATTTTAATGTAGCAGTGAACCTGATAGCTATTCAACGTTAAAATGGTCCTGTCTTGTAAGTAAACTTTTATTAATAACATAACTTATATTGATCATTTGACTCACGCTAACAAGTTTATAAGCGGCCATGCATAAAATCCACCCGCCAATCCCAAATTGGACTAAAATTGATGTACCAAATATATCTTGTAAGCAATTATTAGTCCTGAAAAATATTTACATATAAGTTATAGGATTGCTAATATTCCTAATTGCGTACTAAATCGACTTAGCAATAGGTACTTACTCTGATATCTGTTTATAATGTTCCAAATATTCCAAAAACAACTTCATCAAAACATTTTCGTATAACTCTTGCGGGTTTGCTGCAACAATTTTATTTGCTGTCTCCACAAGATTTTCAAAGTTCAACCTAAACTAATAAAAAGGGTTTTTAAAATCATACTGTATAGTTCCTTATAAAGTGAAACAAAACTTTCAAAACTATTTCACCTTAATATTCTTAATTGCGTTTTACATTGATATAGGATCGTAGCCATAAAAGCGTCCATGGTTGTGTTCGCAATCCCGACCAAAGTAGTTACGTAGAAAGAATATATTAACAACACCGTGAACCTGTAAAATGTTTAAGTTCAATTTAAATGCATTTTTTTACTGTAGACATTCTTCATCTATCTTTGGGGCTGTTTCTAGGACTTTTTATTCTTATGAAAATAGTATTTAGAAACTTATTTTAAATTCGACTACATTTATGTATTGCAGCTTGTTTGTTAAGAATTGTTCTTTTGGGTACATTGGTTCATTTAACACAACTGATTTGGTTGATTTTTTTTAGTGATAATGGCCAATATTAGTTCGGAAATGTGATATTGGAGGGTATGTTTTACCTGCTGTATCACATATTATTGCAACTAGACTTCGGAACTGAGATGGATTAGGGTCTTTACTTCGAATGAAGGATTTCCGACTCGCGTGCGAATTGTTCTGCACCATTATCTATACAATATTAGACTCTATATTATAATAATATTGAGGAGCTCGATGGCGCAAGCGGATAGCGCGTTCGGCTGCGATCGTTGAAGTTAAGCAACTTTCGTAGTGGTCGGTCATTGGATGGGTGACCAAAAATTCACGATATCGAGCTCCTCCGTGCTTCGGAAGGCACGTTAAGCGGTTGGTCCCGGCTGCATCTGCAGTCGTTAGCATCCACTGATCCGCACTGGGCCCGCGTGGTGGGTCATGGCCCAAAACTCCCTATTCCATCCATAGAGAAGGCCTGTGCCCCAGCAGTGGGGATATTATAAGGCTGATGATGATATTATAATATCGAAAATTGACAAAAAATCACGATTGATGTATGGGATCCCTTCTGAAACATTTATTTTATCCTGTTTTTAGTATTTGTTGTTATGGCTGCAACTAGCTGTCATGGTTTATAAGATACAGCTTGGTGACAGGCAGACAGACGGACAGTGGAGTCTAAGTAGTAGAGTCCCACTTTCACTCTTTGGGTACGAAACCCCAAAAAGATACGCACATCAAAGGTCCTGAGTGGTCGACAGTGATCCAGAAGGCGAACTCGACTTGGTGGCCGCTAACGTAGTACATGATGGGGAAGATGATCCACATGACGCAGGTGGCCACCGCGGTGGACGAGTACCACCGCACCAGCCGCCTTGCGCTGCGAGCCGTGCCCTGCAGTAGGGCCTGCGCCGATGACTCCTTGGGGTTGAATAAGCGATCTGTGGACCAATCCTTAATCTTAATATTTATTTATCTTTAAATAAATTTTATGCATGACTGACATTGCAATTCCCTTTTCAACAATCTTTAGTAGCAATCGTTACAACGAAATTTTTTATTGAAAATTAGGTTTACCGGCGAGGAATCGAATTCGGTCTGATCTTCTTAAAATGAAAACAATTTTATGCAGATAAATTGTAATATGGGCCTTTTGAAGCTTTACTGGAGCTGAAGGAAATAAAAAGAAACATCTACGACATTAGAAAAAAAGTAATTTTTAAAGGACAACTACCACTTACAGAGAACAACGATCATCTAAAAGTATCTCCGTGTATCTATCATGCATTACCAATGATCATCAACATCATCAACAGCCTATCTTAGTCCACTGCTGGACATAGGCCTCCAAATGCACGCCACTCAGATCGATCTTGGGCTACTTGCATCCAGCTCCTGCCAGCCACCTTGCGCAAATCGTCACTCCATCGTGCCTGAGGACGACACTACGTTTGCCTAGACGCGGTCTCCACTCCAGAACTCATCTACCCCAATGGTTATCGGTTCTTCAGCAAACATGGCCAGCCCACTGCCACTTTAACTTGCTAATCTGCTCGCTCTCTGCGCGCTGAGCGACTTTGAACCTGTGGACCAGCCATACCGTCAGTGTCCACGTCTCGGCTCCGTATGTCATTACAGGTAGGACGCACTGATTGAAGACTTTCGTCTTTAGATACTCTGGGATCGACGATATCAGGACGTGACGTAGCTTCCCAAACGCTGCCCAACCTAGCTGAACTCCTCTTTTTACCTCGTCCTCAAAGTGGTTTCTACCTAACTGGCCTAGGTACACATATTTTTGAACAGCTTCGAGAACGGCACCGTGTATTGCAATCGGTTCCGGTAGAGCATGTTCGTCGAACGTCCGAAAGCGTCGACTTCCTACCCTTACGCTGCGTTGCACATAGTCTCGTACCCTCTTTCCTAAGGAACCGAACCACATTTTCGAGGTTTTGGTTTATGTCTGATGTGGTTTCCACGGCAGCAAATCGGTACTCCAAATTTGTCTGGAACGTTTCAAATCCTGTTATAGATTGGAGCAGAGTAGGTCGGAGCCTGGATCTCATCAAACGGACGCGCTCGGCCTTAAAGTTGATATTTAGAGAGCCCCGGACGAGTCGGTGATCACTACCAGTATTAAACCCGTTAATCACGGAAACGTCTCTGAATATGTACCTCTTGTCCATCACGATGAAATCGACCTCTTTGTTAGTCATAGTGTTGGGGGTTTGCCACATCCACTTCCTTTGGGGTTGTTTCTTGAAGAAAGAGTTCATCAAGAAGAGCCCCTCCCGTTCGAGGAAATTGACGCGCATTTGTCCTCTATGATTTCTGCTTCCAAATCCGGATCCCATGATTCATGGATACAACCGATTACCAATACCAAAATTAAATTCATAAAACTAATATAGACTTCACACACGGAAGATTCCTACGCGAACAGTACACGGAAATTTAGAAGTATTCGTAAGTCGTCTACAGAGATCGTTGCTACAAACATAGTTGGCAAGAATTTGCGGTGTCGGCACTGACCGTCGAGAGCTGCGATCATATCGTCGATGCGGTCGGCATCCGTGTAGAACACCACCTGCTTGATGATGGACGTGATGTGACACAGCAGCAGGAACATTACACGCGCCAGCTTGTCCATGTCGTTGTGTTCCTGTTAGGGGTGTACACTTAAAAAATATATCGATACATGTATTCGATATAAAATATCGAAAAACGATATCGATGTTTTTCGATATATCGTATGAAAACATATTCGATATTTTTTCAATATCGAATATTCTTCACAAGTTTCATTTACTATGAGTATTAATTTAATAGAATTATAGATACTGCTAAGACGGTGATGAGATTAAAACGGAATGAGTAAGAGATAGAAAACGGAGGCCTTTTATCCCTTTCTAATAGGATTATCCTTGCTTTTATTTATGGGAATTAAAATAAGCAAGGAGAAGTCAAACAGAAAAAGGGGTAGATAAAAGATACCGTCATAAACCTAAAGCGCGTGTAAGGCATATTGTTATGGTGAATTTTATTTTTTGGGAAATGTTACTGGCATTATGATCTATAAATTCAATATATCCCACTTCTGGTTATATGACACTTGGTTTGCCAATCTCCTTTACTTTGGTTTTATTGTCATTATGAGTTAGCGTTAGTTTTTCGATTCGATATTTTTATAAATATATCGAATAAAAAAAATCTTAGATCTAATCTAAGAATCAATCGATATATCGTATGGCAAATATCTAATAAATTCATTATATCGATATTAAATGAATATCCCTAGTACCTGTGTCTAACCAATACACACACCAATGTTTGGTTCTGTCTCCTTCGATTGCTTCCAAAGAAAGGACAGAAAGACGAGAAGACAGAGAGTCAGAGGTTTGGATGACCTCCTGTGTCTGTTTTCCCTAACCTACAAACCTTGGGGACTTAAAAAGTCGAGATTCATATCAATCTCCACTCTCTCTTTCTACCAGGTGAATTCGGAGGCAAACGCGCAAAAAAGAAGATCTTATAAAAAATAAAAAATCAACCTTTAAAAAAATGCCTCTATCAACCTTTATAAATCTTAATTTGGCCCCAACAGTACAGAAAGCTGTATGAGTGAGATCTCATAATCCAGCATCTTGTATGCTTTGCTAAATATAAAGCATGAAGGTTGGTTATACAGTATCACACTAATGTATGTAATAACCTTAGATTAAAACAAAATGGGTAGATACGGTACGCTCCTACTTGCATCAAACAAAAACTGATCCCACGGCAGCGCGAACGGGACGGCGAGATCCGCGTCACTGCATTACCGACCCGAGCGAAACAGCACGTTAAGTTTCAACGGCAGCGCGAACGAGACGGCGAGATCCGCGTCACTGCACTACCGACCGATCACGCGACCAGTACTCGACGCCACTACCGAATAAGATTCAAAACAAACAGCAATTTTTATGAAAAAATATATTTTATAGTACTTACGAATGAAAAGTGATGCCGTGGGTTTTTTTTTAGTTCTTGAGCAATTTGAGCACTTTTTAAAAACACACTTAGGCATTGTTTTATCATATAAACACAAAATATTGGCAATATTTCTTTTTTGCGTTCACGTGTACGTCGTTTGCATGTCAAGTTGTGACTAAAGCGATTAGGGTCGTGGACCACAATTCATGCGGATCACTTTTGTGAGGCTAGTGCCGTATCTACCCTTTTTGTTTTAATCTAAGGTAATAACAGGATTACCTGATACGCATAGACACACTCCTGCATGAGGTAGATGGAGGTGGCGGCGAGGGCGAAGGTGCAGTAAACGGCGTGCAGGCGGCGGCCGGCCCGCTGTAGGAGGGATGGGTGACCGGCGCTGGCGTGACGCGGGCGCAGGCGGCAGAACCCGCACCAGCGCAACAGTAGTAGGTGCGGCGCCACGCTGCGGCCCGCCAGCGACCTGACCACTCCAGCCACAAGTTATTATAACATCTCATCATCAACAGTCTCTTAATGTCCCAATGCCCACAGGCCTTCCCTATGGATGGAATAGGGAGATTGGGCCATGACCCACCACGCGGGCCCAGTGAGGATTGGCGGGTGCTAAAGACTGCAGATGCAACCGGGACCAAACGGCTTAACGTGCCTTCCGAAGCACGGAGGAACTCGAGATAGAATTTTTTTGTCACCCATCCAATGACCGACCACTGCGAAAGTTGCTTAACTACAGCGATCGCAGCTGAATGCGCTAACCACTTGCGCCATCGAGCTCCTCCATTATAACATCTCACCACGATACATATCAAGACCTTCGAGCGAGAAAAAGAAATATCAGTAAATGATATATATATATATTTATATGTTCCGTCATGTAAATTCTAAAACTGCACTAAAATGTAATTTTTGGCAAGGTCGCTGTAAATTTAAAAGGTCCAGGTTCCAGACATGATTTCAAACAATAAATTGTGTTGATGATAGAAATCTTCATCGAAATGTCGAAATGTTTTCTAATTATATTAATAGTTTGATTTCTACTACTTCAAAACAATACGTTATTGATTATGAGTATTATCGCGTACATTTCCTGCTTCATTGGCATAAAGAATTTTGTGTTAGTTAAGTCCTTTTGTTGTTGTTCTCTTGTTCCGAGTTCGACAGTTGTATGTGGACAGCTCACAGCTGCCAAATAAAGCTATATTTTACCATATCGAGTACTTCAGTATTAAAAGAAACCCTCGCTTTAACCCTCTAAACGTGTTGCCTGTCAAGAAACAACGTATTTTACTTAGGTATAATTATTATTAAATTAGGATATATTTAATGCCGAAAAACTGGAAGATCATGAAAGAGCTCGCCTGCTAAGCGGGTAATCTGGGTTCGATTCCTAGCTGAGAGTTTTATTTATTTATTATTTTAATATAAAAAACTGACTACAGTATGTAAATAATAGTTTTTATCCATTACTCCTGCCAATTTAATCCCCATCAAAGGCCTTTGAGATGTTTTTTGATACCCAAATCCACGCAAATGAAGACGCGGAAAGCCTGAATTGTATAAAAAAATAATTCAGTCCGCTGCCTGGTCCGCGTGGATTTTTTTCTAGTAAACTTTTCTTTAGATTTAAACATCTAGCAGTTAAATGCTTTAAAAAAAATCATAAAAAATAATTCGTCACATTCCTTATAAGTTTATCACTAAAACGATATTTACTTAGCAAAATCCAGCAAAGGGTTATACTGAAATCTTGCGTTAATAATAATATTAGACGTGTACAACACGGGGGCGTCGCACAACTAATTACACGTTACGTCCCTCTAATAACTACGTTCAGCTGCGGCTTGTAATTACTCTATCGGAAGGTAATATTTTACGATGCTAGAGTCCACTACTCTGGCCGCAATTATTGTCAGTTTCACAATGAACGAGCACACTTTTTTCTTAGACCAACCGAATCATCTCTATGTGACCTTATGGGTAACTTTGACAAGTTTTTTTTTTTATATACAGGTCCGACAAATGACTCCACCCCACCTGATGTTAAGTGGAGGTGAAGTCCAGACGCGAAGATAGCTGATACAGCAGTTCTACCTGCCACACCAGCCATCCTCACCCTGCCGGCCTGCTTGTTGCTTCTTCACGCCTCTTTTAAAGGATCCCAGGTTGTAAGAGGGAGGGAACACGGGAGCGGGCAGAGCATTCCATTTACGTATAGTGCGACAAAGAAATGAGTCACCAAATTTCTTTGTACGCGTTGGAATTGTGGCCACAGTAAGACGGTGACAAAGTAGGCCAGCGCGCGTGGTCCTCTGAAGTAAAGGAGAAAGTGGGATAAGAGAGAATAACTCCACAGAACATTCGCCGTGGTACAGATGATAAAACGCGCTTTGTGACGCCACGTCACGGCGTAATTGAAGAGGCTCAAGGTGTTTAGTCACCTCCTCATCGCCTATGATGCGGATCGCGCGCCGCTGTAACCTAAGTAAACAATATCTAAAAGTTCACTATACTCTTAACTACCCTGACAACATTTTTGTGTCCATCAGCCAATGTCCTCAGTACCGATCTAGAATAACAGGATTTTGATTCACGCCCTATAAAATAGTGAGCAGCATCGCTGCTGTTTACCAACGAGTCGTCCAAATAATTATAATAACATTATAAGTGTCTAATTCGTTTATTACATTTAGCTCACTACACATATTAGCATATTATGCGGGATTACATACCATTACACTGATTTTTTATTAGTATTTATATAATAAGTAAGTATTAGGATTTATAATTTAAATGAATATTACAGAGAAGTGAATATTTCATATTTGTGATATTTTGTCATACAATTATCACATTAATTCTACTGCAACGAAGCCCTAAAATAAGATTTCTTAGACTTCGAAATAAAGGAACGCTGAAGATGCCTGTATTACTTGGTTTGCCTCAAAACAGCGTAGAAACTGTACGATGACTTTAATATCTGCAAAAGAAAAACCAGCTGTTAAGGATTTTTTTTGGAGTTTACATCTTAAGAATCGATTTGCATATATAAGGGGCGAGGTATGAGAAAAATGTGAGGTGTAAAATCTATCGATGAATGATCTCGTTACGTTTTTGGTGCGCATCCTCTGTTCGAGCCAAAATGACTCTTAAATCCGAGAGCTTAGGTGCAAAAGAATTAAATTGAAACTACAGTGTATTTTGTTAGACCATAGATTTCTTTATTAGTTAGGTGACGTTTTGCCTATATGTAGCTCTAAATATATTTACAAGCGTGATGCAACGAACTACAGCACCATCTATTTTGATACATATGAACTAAAATTTTAAATGTACAAATGGCGTATACATAATCGCCCACCAAAGACAAAATGAGATTTGTCCTTACAAATATTTAACTTAACAACATGACTCTGTTATCGCTCACCATGACTTAAGGTAACAAAACAAATAAAAACACTAAGATGTACAATAACTTAAAATAACAAATTTTCATTTTAACAGAACATATATTATTTTTAATACGCTTTTATTAGCTTTTGGTGTATCTCTACTTGTAACCGACTTCTTCAAACTTGATTTTGTTTTGTGTCTGTTCAAAGACAATCGTTTTTTTAGAGTGTAAACTCCGGTCGTGGGTCGGAGCTGACACACACATTTTTTTTTAAATAATAACACTGAAATATTTTAATTCATTGTCACATTTATATGGCGACAATTTCGATCCAAAATACCACTGATTGAAAGCCGATAACTATGATCACTTCTTGTTCACTTACTATTAATATTTCAATCAGAGATAGTTTGATGTCATGTGACTTAAATACTGCACATCGGGAAAATTAATTTTACTGCCTCTGCAATTACTAGAATAATAGGGGTGATGACGGGGTACAGTAAACGAAATTCTATTTAGTCCGTCAGTTAGATGATCAAAAAATAATGGACACGTATTTTTTCTTTGGGCAATCAACTAAAAAATGACAAAGTTAGCGCGTCAAAGTTTGGGAGTAGGGGCTCGTGACGTCACTTTTGAGTGACTTTTCACTTATAAGTGTACTCAAATATGACGTCATGCGATTTTTCAAATCAATATATCTCTGCAATGTTTATATTATGTGAAAAAAATGTGTGTGTGTATCAGCTCCGACGTACGACTGGAGTGTACTCCATAAGTTCGATAGTCTAACCAGACGCAAAAAGAGTTTATTTAATTTAAAAAAGATTGATACTGTATGAAAGGGTAAATTAACAAATTAATGAAAATAATATACATATATAAATATATATATATTCATTTCATATACATTTATTATAACTAATCGACGAAATATTTTACATTAAACTTTTTACATTAGTCAATTTCAGATGTGCATAAATATATCATTAGGAATGTTGATAAATTATGTAATTATTATTATCAGACTATTATCATTTATTTTAAATATTAATTAAATCAACATTGTCTGCATTATTAATTATAGTGACAATAAGTGGTTTATGGTAACTAAAATAATATACATGGACGTTCGTAGATACGTGGTTCACGAATCTTGAAAATACCGCATCAATGGTTGTACCATACCTCGTTGTCCCCATTGCTCTATCAGATACAATATTTAAATTCAGTTCAGATTTCAAAAATTTTATTAATGTCAATCCGTCATCTTTGTTTATCAAAGTTGCGCGACATAGGATGCGCACCAAAAACGTAACGAGGTCATTCATCGATAGATTTTACTCCTCACATTTTACTCATACCGGATTTGCATATATCCCTTATATATATATATAAGGGATATATGCAAATCGCTTCTTAAGGAGTAAACTCCAAAAAAAATTAGTCATCATCCCTATTAATTACAATTTACTGACCGTGACGAAGGTGTCAAGTGAGAGTGGTATGAGATGGCCGGCGGCGGGTCGCAGCGGCCGCTTGGCGCGCTCCATGGTCAGCAGCAGCGACCGCTTGAACGCGAGCGGCGTGTGCACCCACTCCATGCTGTACAGCGACTGCACCATGAGGTCACTCTGTGTATCACACCACACACAATGTCAACTCGATGCCAAACTTGATTTAACGTAATTCAGAACCTTAAAGGTCTCTGCCGACTACACCGTTTCATACCATGAACGTGCTAGGACCGTATCAAACACGGAAATTGACACGAAACGGCTTGCTATGCCCACTGAAACGGATCGACGGCGTATAATGCCCGTATGTTGCCGGGGTGCACCCCCTATGATGCCCGTATGCAACTCGTATGCAACCCGTATGCAACCCGTATACAACCCGTATGCAACCCGTATGCAACCCGTATGCAACCCATATGCAACCCCTATGCAACCCGTATGCAACCCGTATGCAACCCGTATGCAACCCGTATGCAACTCGTATGCAACCAGTATGCAACCTGTATGCAACCTGTATGTTGCGTTTGAAGAACAGAATCAAAAAAACCACTCGACGCTACTGGATTCACGATTCTATGAATCGGAACTAATAAGATTCTATAATCGAATCGGAACGGGCTAGTGGGCATTGTCTCATACTTTTTAATACAAAGAATATTTTTTGCCTGACACGTTCATAGCACGGTCATGGTATGATACTGTGTAGTGGGGAGAGACCTTAAAGAGGAATAATAAAAATACTCAACAAACAAAATAGAACAAATATTTTTGAAGGATAATACAAGTTGATGTTATCGAAACGCAAATGAGCAGATGAATCCTTTCTCCCTCGCACTCATTGCGTGTTTCACCTTTCTCTTGCCCGATCCTTAATGACTTCACTTGTCAATGCGCAGGTGAAAAATCAACGTGTCCGTCTTTTCTGGTTTGATAATCCCTTATGTTATCAGTGTTATTATATATAAACAGTTAAAGTTGCATAGTGCTAGTGCGTCCAATCAAGGAGGCCTCCAGGACGAGAAAACAGGAACTTGAATATTTATCGAAGAAAGTTTGCCCGGAGCACGTGCGCGACAAGGGTAAGTCCTTCCCTTATTTCCACTGTCCTCCGGTCATTTGTTCATTTTCTAATTCAACAAACCCCAGCGCGAAAACAGATACCATACCATTGTTTCAGATTCAACACTAGAAAGTGCTAGCCCCAACTTTCAATATTGCTTGAGTTTTTTTTTTTTTGTTTTTATCTAAGTAAGTAAGTAAGTAAGTATGTGCCTGGTGCAGGCAACATTTAAATATATATCTTAGTAATACAGAGAGATTGACTAGCACTAAATAATGATTGATTACTTAACTTTTCTCACTAGAAACGTTGTATATATATTTTTTCTGTAGTGGGTAATATTTGTAAAAAGTTATAAAAGATACAATTCATATGCTTTTGTGTCATAATAATAAGTAAAGAAGAGCTCGATGGCGCAAGCGGTTAGCGCGTTCGGCTGCGGTCGTTGAAGTTAAGCAAATTTCGCAGTGGTCGGTGATTGGATGGGTGACCAAAAATTTACTATCTCGAGCTCCTCCGTGCTTCGGAAGGCACGTTAAGCCGTTGGTCCCGGCGTTAGCACCCACCAATCCGCACTGGGCCCGCGTGGTGGGTCATGGGCAAATCTCCCTATTCCATTCATAGGGAAGGCCTGTGCCCCAGCAGTGGGGACATTAATAGGCGGATGATGATGATGATTTATTATTTGAAAGGAATGTGGCATTAGATTTGGATTTTATGCGTTGGTGTTGATTTTATTAATATTCATAAATAGACATACTCTCCCATCCCATACAGCTCACTGATACACTGATGGATAAATGGGCTTAATAATGATTTCATTCTTTAGACTAAAAAACTAATAACGTTTAACTCACCTCAACGTACACTTCATTGCCGTAGTAACAGTACAGAAACAATTCTGTCAGGATGCAGACCAGAAATAACGTTGTAGAAACGAAATCGAAGCTTAATATATTCACCTGAAACCGATAAAAACGTCTCTTATAAAAATATCCAAGAAGTGACAAATATTTTTCCTCTCTGATCATCATAAAAATGTTTATGAAAAACTATTTGTTTATATATATTTTTTTAAGCATGTAACTGCTTGACCTTTAATCTAAAGAAAATATAACTAGAAAAAATTCCACGCGGACAGGCGTCAGAATGGCTAGAGGAATTTCGACGCGGTCCGTGAGGGCCACGGTAGCATAATTGGTCAGTGCATTCGCCCGGATTGCGAAGGGTGCGGGTTCGAGTCCCGTCTGCTGCCGCGTGGAATTTTTTCTAGTTATATTTTCTTTAAACTATTTGTTTTTCAAAATATTCGTTTGAACTTTCATGACCACTAACATTTTTATAATAAGCGGGATTGGTACCTGTATTTGGTTTGTTTTCAAGTGTCCGATGTTTCACTTGCAAAGTGCTCTTTCACTCGCAAATGATAGAAACCCCGCTAATTACGATAAAATTAACAATATCACTATTTTTATTATATAATTATTAGCAAAAATATCATCATCATCTTCATTCAGTTTCGATACTTTTAAAATTGAAATGAATCTGATCAAATTTTATTTATCTTCATAGTTAAATCTTGCGACAAGTTTTTATAATATATAAATTGTATAATGACGTATTTGTAGGAAGGCGAAATGAAATTCATTTGCGAGATGTAGGCTTCCATACTATTAAGATCGCAGTGCAGGTAACGCCATCTCTTGAGGATGGTGAGTAATGATTTCCTACATCCGATGTATATATGTGGGGCATATAGATGTCGCCGCCACATATTAAAAGTTTTAAAGAAAATTTTTAATTTATCCTTTTTAGCGCATGTAAATAAAAGCTTATTGCTGTTTTTAAAAAAGTTTGTGTTTTTTACATTTAATTTATTTTTTACTTTTAGTTTTCGCTGTACCTGATAGAGAACTTCAAAAATACCAATTTCTCAGCAAGCCGTTTCCTTTGATACCAATATTGTAGGAAAGCTTATAAACTTAGTCCGCCATATTTTGCATCTGTCATATTAAATTTAGGGTGACGTTACTTTATTATACGAGTCTTTCAAAGCAAGTCCTTTCATTTAATACCCATATTATAGGAGTGCATCAAAAATAACAAGTCCGCCACCTTAGGTATTCCGCCATATTGAATTTAGAATGGCTTTACACAGCTAACTATGGTATGTCATCGAAACTACAAAAAATAATAATATATTCCAACACTCACACTTGTGTTATGGGATACTAGGGTTACGAATAGAATTCATATACTATTACTTATATAAGTATAATTTACATAGAAATATATACAAACATCCATGACTAATGCTCGTATTCATCAAACTAACATTTGCCCCCACCGAGATTCGAACTCATTCTGAGTAGAGTAGTAGCGACACCTTGAAACCACTCGGCTCCGTAGATCATCAAACTAATAATAATAATCCATTTAATCATAAACAAAATTACAATAAAATATAATAGTCACCCATACTGGGCGAAGCCCGTCCTATGGGGGAAGTAAAAAATTAACAATATATAACTTACGGCCTAAAAATACAACCAACTTAAAAGAATGGATACACTGGTGATAGTATGTGAGTGTTTTGTGTGTGTGTAACTGTGTGTTGTGTGCGTATGTGTATAATCAACTCATTATCCTTAAAAGATTCTCTGCTCTGTCATACGACCATTTTAATAACATTTTTGAGATGTTATTTCGCATCTCCCGAACGGAAACTCAAGGTGTGCACGAAATTTTTCGCGCAATCGAATAAAGATATCTGCTTAAAAATCGAGTTGCAAGATTCCACCCGAACAAACAAACATGAAAACATACATTGAAAGTTAAATAAAAGCTTTTAAAAATGAAGGAGAACTGACGCTGACTAGCTTGTAGGCTGCCATGCAGAGGATCCAGCCGCCCACCGCGAACTGCACCAGCACCGCCAGCCCGAACACACGCAACAACTCGTTCATCGTTCTGCCATCATTAATGAAATACATTTTTCATCCCACCACCTCGGAAAGTGTAATTTTGCGCTTCGAAATCTGGCTGGAAAATTCTATTTTATTCGCTTGAGCGGCAAAGTAGATTTGAATTTAGAACATCACATATAATGAGTACTCAATATAATTGTAAATTCAAAACGTCATTAAACCTATTTAATGTAACCTCTATGGTGCCAAATTTATGATTAGAACTTTTTAAATTGTGAAAAAATTTAAATTTGGAACCTTCTTGGTTTCTTTGTTTTATTTGCGTGCTTCGCGCCATTCTAGTTTTTCACGTTTTATTGCTTAAATATTTTGTCATTATAAATTGTTTTCTTTTTCATTTTGTCATTTCCTCGCTGAGGTGGGATGAAAAGTTACGTATTGCACTCGAGTGGAAAGATTTTTCACCTTGTGCTCGTTTGTTTCCCTCGCTGACGCTCAGGATTCTAATTTAGAATCACTCGCTGCGCTCGTGATTCAACTTTAGAATCCTTCGCTTGCTCGGTCATCCAAATCGAGCACGCGGTTAAAAAGGAACTTTCCACTCTTGTATAATAAATAACTATTATTAGCAGTTACCAGCCCCTACTGGTTAACATATATTAAACCTAAGAAACAAATATCGTCACTTCCATAGCAAACTTACGAATTTGAATTTCATAAAACCTACAACGCCTAAATATCGTATATTAATTTGGTAAGTTTACTTTGGGTGTATAAACATAATATACAGGTTCAAACAATCAGACTTTTGGAACAGTCCTTGATATAAGATTGTGTGACTTTTGTACCCCATTATTCGCAGTTTTTTTAGATTTTTACTAAAAAAAGCAGATTCGTAAGTTTGCCGTAGATGTGACGATATGTTAAATACTATCATTCTCGATGTCGCAGGTAATTAGTGCATTCGGTCTGCGATCGTGAAAGTAAGGCAACTTTCCCAATGTTCGGTCATTGGATGGGCGGACAAAAACTTATTATGTCGAGCTCTTCTGTGCTCCTCTGTCCTCTGTTATTAAGCCGTTGTTTCCGACTACATCTGTTGTCGTTAGCACCCGCCTATCCACACTTGACCAAACCTGTGCCCCTGCTTGCAGTGTAGCAAATGAGAGGGTTTTATACCACCGCTAATTCACATTAGACGGAGTGGACAATTTGCTGTAAACTGTGGTGCCTACAATACCTAGTTATATTCTTATCTTATACTTATGTTCGTTTGACTAAAAAATTTATAAAATTTATAAACACTAGTTTTTCCTTAAAATTTATTTACCGGTGTAAATAAATTGTTTCTCCCACTTCCTTCTAGTCCTCTCCATCCAAAGGTTGTCTGGAAGAGATCGCTCTAAGCGATAAGGGCGCCCATTGTAACACTACTTTTAATTGGTTATGTACTAAATTTAATGTTATATGTGGTGTACAATAAAGTGTTTTGTATTGTATTGTATTGTATATAGCAAAACAAGCCTTAACAGTCAGAATCACAAACGTTATTAAAATTTAAGGCCTGTCAAAGTTGCGTTTTGAGTTATTTTATTGCTAAGAGAATTACGGCCACAACTTTAATCAAACTTAAAAATAATTGACGTCTACCACGACCTTGGCTAATTAGCCTAGCCCCAAACTAAGCAATGTAGGCTTGTATTATGGGATACTAGGGTAACGGATAAAATACATACTGATACATATATGAGTATATTTATATAGAAATACATATTAAACATCTTTGACTGGAGTAAAAATGCTCGTGTTTATCACACAAACATCGGCTCCCACCGAGATTCGGACCTCTCGAGTAGGCGACACCTTGATACCCGGCGTACAAACCAATGGGTCACGGAAATCGACAAATATTTTTCGTCGTTAATTAGTGGTTATAACGTTCAAATTTCTTTTGTATTCTTATAATGACTAATTATGGTATCAAATGGCTTATACTCAGAAATCTTTTGATAGTGATGAATGCAATCCAGGAATAACTTGGAGAGCGCCGCTTCGTAGCTCGTAGAATTGTACGCCATCTCCATAGCGCGCAACGGTAGATCTTCGAAGTTCATTCTTAAATGAACAAATTCAGAATAACTGATTTATAAAATTATTTTATAGAAAGAGCTCTTTTGTTAAAAGTACCCACCGTAAGATAGATAATTGAGTCTTGCACTGACTCAACATGGTAGCAATGAAGGCGTCCATCGTGGTGTTCCCTACCGCCACCAGAGTTGTCACATAATAAGAATAAATCAGGACTAATGGAAATCTGCAAAAATCTTACCATTAACGGCATAATACAAATTAATCATATTCAACAACATTGTAAAATTGTAGTTTGAAAAGAATAAACAAGTGTTTTACAAGGATACTCAATTCGCTTCTACATGGACTAAGTAAAATTAACTTAGTTTCATTAAGACTTCGAATGTAATTAAGACCGATTAGTGAACTCGGGGCAATTCGCTGCAGATGTTTCAGCATTGTCTAATAGCATTTAGCATTTAAAAAAGTCATTTTTTTTACTTATGACAACAGAATGTATTTCAGATAATTTTTGAAATACGTCTGCTTTTTGTGGGGAAACAACTGAAATTAATATTATGTGCCACTAGTATTCATTCCAGTTGTTTCCCCACAAAAAGCAGACGTATTTCAAAAATTATCTGAAATACATTCTGTTGTCATAAGTAAAAAAAATGACTTTCTTACCAAATCTCGTGATAAATAAAATATGGTTAGTGTTAGAAGATAGAACACAGGTAATCTAAAATTCCTACAAAAATACACTACAAAAACCATTCGGCAATACAAATCGTTTTGAATAGATTTAGGCTCACGTAAGAGGTCGATTATAGTCCACCGGAATCCAGAAGTGAAACTCGATGTCCTGTTGCTGCAGGCGATCGACGAGAGGGAACATGACCCACAGGATGCAGGTGAATATCGCGCAGCCCACGTATGCTCGCAGCAGTCGCAGCGCACTAGACGCCGTGCTGCGCAACATGGCGCGGTGCGGTGGTGTCTGCGAGTTGTACGCCGCATCTGTGCACGTGACTGTATGTGACTCTTTGCATCACTGCCATTCACTGTAGTTCAGGTTATTTTTTTAACAATTGTATAAACCAATGCCTCTAAATGTCTCAATTAAAAGAATGTATTGACATGTAATTTTATGATGTAAATTAATAAATCTTAAACAAAGTTTACGTAAGTGTCTAATATTTACATACCCTCAAGCTCCGCAATGAGCTGATCGATGCGGGGTGCATCCAAGTGGAACACCAGCTTCTTTACGATGCACGTGATGTGGCACAAAAACAGGAACAGCACTGGCGCCAACTTCTCTATGTCGCGCCGATTCTTTGTAAACATACATGCACTATTGTTAACTGGATACTTTTTTTAAAGCAGTTTTCTGATCGTGTGGTGGCACGGTCATGTGATAGGTTCTCGGTTGTAGGTGATTTTAATGTGTCACATGCTCAATGGGCTCCATCAGCCGGTGATGGGTGTAGAGGACTCATTAATAACACCTATAATGAACAAACTTATAGAGTCGGTCTGCAATTTCTTGAACTTCACTGACTTAAAGTATAACAACAACATTTTTAATACCAATAATCGATTACTAGATTTAGTTTTTTGCAGTTCAGTGTGTAAAGTGAGTCGATGTTTAGGGCCACTTGTGCCTGAGGATGGCCATCATCCTGCATTGCATTGTGACTTCCAGATAATAAATTACCAAAACTTAAGCTCTGTGCCTCGAATTGTCAAATTATTTGATAAGGCATACTATAGTTTAGTAAATGAAGCCTTAATGGCAACTGACTGGTCTTATCTCTAAAACTAAAAAAAACATTGAGTTGGCCAAAGTTGAATGTTATGATATTGTTAACAAAATTGTTTCCAATTACGTACCTATAATGGAAGTGAAACATAGATCGCGGTATCCACCTTGGTTCTCTCGAAGTTTGGTAAAATTGTAAAAGAAAAATTGAAATTTCATAAACGTTGGAAATTGTAAGGCAGATTGAGCGACTACAATACATTCGACCTACATCGCAGACGTCAAAACTGGTGCAACTTGACTGTTATGATAAATATATTGACACTGCCGAGGATAACATCAAAAAATTTTGGTCATTTGTAAAGTCGAAAAAGAATTCGGGTGAAATACCTAAAACGGTATTCTTGAATGATGTGCAATGCACGGAGGGTAGTGATGTGTGCAACTTATTTAGTACTTATTTGTTTACAGTCTGTATTTGAGTCTAACCAAGGGCAGAATATTTCATCTCATACTACAACAGATAGGTAGTTGTGGTAGTGTCTCAACATTCGTAAATCCTTAGTTGAAAGACATTTAAAAACACTTGATGTCACAAAAGGTTGTAGACCGGATGATGTTCCAGTAATATTTTAAAAAAAATGCTGGAAATCTCTTTCTGGCCCGTTACCTTTCTTTTTCAGCTATATTTTTGTAGTGGTTCTTTTCGACTGGAAGCGGTCTTATATTGTACACGTATAAATCTGGTGATAGGTATAATGTTCAAAACTATAGAGGTATTTCCAAAATTTGTATAATCCCGAAGTTATTTGAAAAGTGTGTTTATTCTATAATTTATCCCTTACTACTTTTATTATTGGACAGCACCAGCAGCACGGCTTTATAACTGAAAAATCTACTGAAACAAATCTTTGTGAGTTTGTGTATATGGTAGCTTCTTCAATGGATCAACCAGGTAGACGCTGTGTATACAGATTATTCCAAAGCATTTGACAAAATTCCGCATGATCTATTAATTAGGAAACTTGGCGAAATCGGAATACATGGTGATCTGCTTCGGTGGCTGGAGTAAGACTCCGAGAGAGCGCAGTCAAGCCATCTTTATTAAGAACTTTTGCTCATTTTTCGTCCCTGTTACATCTGGTGTTCCCCAGGGTTCGCATCTTAGCCCTTTATTTTTTAATTTATTTATCAACGACATCAACTCACTGTTTATCATTCGTGTTTCATACATTACCCGGATGACGTGAAAATTTATAAAACTATTAAAATTTATTCTGACTGTTTATTACTACAACAAGATTTAAATAATTTGGTTTTTTATTGCAATGATAATTGTTTATATCTGAACGTAAGTAAATGTTATGTTATAAGTTTTACTAGAAAGAAAAATCGAAAATATTAATATAATTATCAACTAACTGATCAATTCTTGAACCGTGTTACTTTAGTTAGGGACCTGGGAGTAATTCTGGACAGCAAATTATCGTTTAATAATCACATTGAAAATATAACTTCTAAAGCTTATCGAATGCTAAGTTTTGTTCTAAGGGTTAAAAGCCTTAAAAAGATGTTCCACTTTAATTCTATTATTTAACTCCTTAGTGAGATCTATTTTGAAATACGCATCGTTTATTTGGAATCCTCAATATAAATATTTTATTGACATGATAGAGAGAATACATAAAAAGTTTGTTAAACACATTTCATTTATGTGTTCGCATTGTAAAGTAAAGAATGAAAAGATTCTCAAAGATAGTTTAAGTAATCGTCGCTGCGTGAGGGATCAGATGTTCCTGTTTAAAATCTTAAATAATATTTGATTTTCCTTTTCTTTTGTGTAACATTCGATTTAAGTGTTCCCGTATAAGCTCTAGGTCTAAAAGCCTGTTTAGTGTTTTATTTTGTTAAGACAAAATATACTTCCAACACATTTTATACCGAGCCTGTGTTTGTATAATAATATATTTAATTTTATCGACATGTTTAAAAATTGAATTTAATGAATACAAAAAGCTTTTAAATGAAGTAATTGAATGAATGAACTGTTATTATCAAAATTTATTTATTTGTCAATTTGATTTATGTCAATTTCTGTTCATTTTTTGTTTGTCTATTATTTCAATTCAATTAATGTCGTATTTTATTTAACTTTATATGATTTAATAAATACACAGCTGCTTATAACTTTAATAATTGTTATTGGAAACTTTGTTGATGTATGTTATTTTCTATATTTAATTAATCCAAATGTAATAAAATATTGTTTGATTCCCAAATAAAGAATAAATAAATAAACATAAAACTTCTGTCATGACTTTGAACTAGTAACGAGTATTAGCTGATTTTAGAAATGTATGTAATATAATTAAAAACATATTTGTAGTATAAAACATAATAGGAAATCACTGTGTACAATAATAACTTGAAAATATTCTCCATAGTTCTAGTTTTAGAAGTACTTTCAATTTTAGCAGGACAGAAGCAGGACACAGAGGATAATCACGCTGAAGTTTCCTCGGACGTTTGTCTAGAAAAACTTTTATGATACTCAAGTGTCATGGGACGTTTGGGAGGTTACAAAGCTTGCGAAATGGCATCACAACAACCGTGGTGTCTTATATACGTGTACGTATTATACGTTTATAAAGGTTTTTCATGATTATTATATCAATTGTTTTTTTATTTTCTCTAGACCCGAGTCTAGCTGATTCTTTTATCGTAGATTTTTCTGTCTCCCTTAATACAAAAGCTTCAATTAACTAATTTTGTTTAGTAATATTATGTATATGATGCTGTACAATATTTATTCGATGGATATCGTTTAGTCTGATATATTTATTACAGATAACATCCTGCTCGTTAATCGCTACATAGCTTTCCTAATCTTTGTAAAATATGTATATAATTATGTTTTTTAAATCGTTTTAGTTCCGCCATCTATCGAGAAATTAGGCATTTTCTTATACGATTACGGCAGTGCTTACATAGCAAGACTATAATATATGCATGCGTGCTTTAAATTATGTAACATTTAAAATAGTTTGCTTCAAATTCCTTAAATGGAGCGTGCGATCGCAAGTACATTTATGAAACTTGGAGTCTAAGTAATAAAGCTTATTTTTGTTTGCGGAAAATATAACTTAAATTAAATAGGATATTAATATTTCATTTATACATGTTGTTGCAAATAAAATTTCTTTCTTTCTTTCTTTTTTATAGTGATTGGTTTAATAATGTTTAAACATAACGAACATTTTAATTTTATTCTTTATTTAATTTTTCAATTATATAATTTTGACCTAGAGAGTTGAATTTTAACACAGATGTTGTCTTTAAGACATTCTTAGTTATGAAGAACTTTTACGTGTTCACATTTTTTTGGTTTCACTTCTATCGCATTTTTACTGCAAGTATACAAGTTTACGTGGCAGAGGCACATTTTTGCATTGATTACTTCGCAAAAAAACTCCATTTTCGATTGAGTGAAATGATTTTATGGGTCTTTCTCTCATTAAAATAACTATTTGCACCTGGTAAGCATAGATGGCTTGTTCAGAAGTGTAAGTGAGGATGGCAGCGAGCGCAAACTTGCGGTAGATTTCGTGCAAGTATCGCGTGCTGCTACTCCCGGTTACTCCTGGACTCAGGCGGCAGTATCCCACGCGCCGCAGCAGCGTCAGGTGCGGCGACACGCTGCTGCTTGCCAGCGACCTGACATACAAAACTATTACACCACCGTCTCTAAAGCAGAAGTGAGAGAACTCTCTTGCTGAACTGAGAGCAGAAGGAAAACATGAAAACGCTTCTTCATCAAAAAAAAATCATTTTTTACACACGCATTCATTTAGCCTAGCTCCAAAGTAAGCACTGTGAATGTGGAGCTTATCTTATGGCATACTAGGGTCACGGATAGAAATTATATAATCATAATGGTGCATATTCCGAAAAATAGGTATATTTTTGTCAAATTGTTATTAACAGCCATAACTTCAGCTCCAACGGGATCTGAATCCCAGGCTGGGATTGAGCCCTGGACCGCGTGGAATTATTTCTAGTAAAATTTTCATTAGATTTATATATCTAGCAATTTATATCTCGATCTCGAGGAGCTCGATGGCGCAAGTGGTTAACGCGGTCGGCAGCGATCGTTGAAGTTAAGCAACTTTCGCAGTGGTCGGTCATTGGATGGGTGACCAAAAATTTACTATCTCGAGCTCCTCCGTGCTTCGGAAGGCACGTTAAGCCGTTGGTCCCGGCTGCATCTGCAGTCGTTAGCACCCATCAATCCGCACTGGGCCCGCGTGGTGGGTCATGGCCCAATCTCCCTATTCCATCCATAGGGAAGGCCTGTGCTCCAGCAGTGGGGACATTAATAGGCTGATGATGATGATGATGATCTAGCAATTAAATGCTTAAAAAATTATAATATAAAAGTGAACTTATGTTTTTTTTTTTTTTTTAAGAACACTTACATTTTGTTTCAATTAATGAGAGACGACCGTTTGGATAAATAATGAGGTGAGTATGAAACTCCCCAAACAATCACGGCACATCCAACGATGGTGCTTGTTTGGATGTTGTCCATTTGCTAGTTTATTGCCTACGGACATGCACTCGCTGTGATGCACACTAGATTTAAATATTTTAGTAAAAACTTAGAAATTAATAAAAATCATATTTATGACACTAGCCCTATTTAAACTATTGAACAAAACTTTTAGACTGTTTTAAACAAATGTTATTAATGCGGTAGTTGGTTTATTTGTTTGTTACTCAATCATGCAAAAAAAAAAAAACTGAACGAATTTGCATGAAATTTGATACGCATATAATTAATGTCCTGGATTGTAACATAGGATACTATTTATCCCATAAAAAAAAAATGGTTGCCTGTAAAGTCGGTTTTACGGGCGAAGATTTTACGTGACAACGTCTTTTTCTCGGTAGAATATTTATTGATATGAATATAATTAAATTGCACAATAGGAACAAGGAATTGAATGAAAATAAGAATTGCACAAATTTTAACTATAGAAATATATTTTGTTTACTAAAACATTGTACATGTAAACTTAAACTTAACACGAGAGACTCATCGTAACGTTACCGAGCGTTACACTTTTTCATAAGTGACTCCCAGCCGCAACCTAATTTAAGACGTTGTCACGTCAAAATTACAGACTTACATATGATTGTAAAGGTAACGCAAACGAAGTCACAGGCGGCCGTTAGTTTTAAATATTTTAATGAATTTGTCCAAAATGAAAAAAGTATATAATTCATAATAATTGAGTCTATATAAATCACATCTATTATTTTGTGCCAAAATAAACTCAGCTTGTACTGGCGAGAGTTAATAGTATGGAAGTATAATGACAACCGTCATTCAAAAATGGCTTATCACGCAAAGAACGACCATAACGACAATAATAAAGCCCAAACCAAAAAGGAATAATAGATATATCCAGGAAATTGTAGGCGAAAGGCAGGAACGCTGCTATATCACGGAGTGAGCTTCGGAAAGACGTCGAGTAAATTCTAAAAACTTATGCTTACAAATCATTTCTACACCGATATATTGTCTCTGCCTTAGTGTCAATTGATGATTGAGCAGATAATTGTTTCGATATGCCGCGTGCTTAATTACAGACAAGAACTACTTATCATGTTCCACGAGACATTGATAGATTAGGTACTTCATATTTGAAATCAGGACTGATGTATAATTAAATGTACAATTTCAGTTTATTTACTGTATTGAAAAATTAATTTCCAACACAAAACTGAAAAAAAATTATTGAGCTTAATTAAGCTGAAAATGCTACTACCACTTACTAATAACAGATTAGGATACTTCATATCAAGAATTATCTTAAGTGTTGTATGATTGGTGTGTAAAATGTATGTTGTTTTTAACTTGACATACTTCACGCTTTTGATATTATAAGAAACAAGCAAACCGACGTTGGTCAATTAAATTCTAAGTGCATGGAAAAAAAGGTTGCATTTGTTAATTGGTGTACCAACGAATGATATGAATTTGGATGAGATTCAAAAGAAATAAGATTCAGAAAAGATCTGATATCATCTGATATTGAGTAGAAATTGAGATGTGATTGAGAAGCTGTTGAGATTAGATTGAAATGGGATGGAGATGAGGTTGACATGAGATTGAGATATTAATTAGATTGAGATGAGAATTAGATTAGATGAGATTGAGATGCATTTGAGATTTGATTGAAATGAGATTGAGATGTGATTGAGATTAATTAGATCGATATGAGATTGTGATGCAATTGAGATGTGATTGTAATGAGATTGAGATGAGGTTGAGATGAGATTAATATGATTTGAAGATAACATTGAGATAAAATAAGTTACCACGGTTGATAACGGAGCTTATTTTACCTATATTTAACAGAATGCTTAAAATGTGGCTAATAACGAAATGTTTTACTGAGTTGGAGAAAATTTAGAAACAAAATTTACAGAATAGAATTAATAAATGACATAAGTACATATAAAATTTTTACAATGTAATTAAGTTGACATTCACATGCCATTTCGTTGGCAAAATAGATGAACCAAATCAAAATTACCACCAATATAATACCAGCATAATCTACCAGCTTTGTGTAAATAAAAAAAAATATTTCTGAAATAAAGAATGAGATTAGATTGAGATTCAATTGTGATGTGATTGAGATGGGATTGAGGTGAGATCAAGATGAGGTTAAGATAAGAGTGACTTGATATTAAGTTGTGATTAAGAGATTGAGATGACATCGAGAAGCATTTCACCTGAGATTGAAATCAGATTTAAATGATATTCAGATGAGATTTTTTTCATTGACATGACATTAACATAACTTTGACTAATGCATTCAATTCGGTAAATAGGGATACCCTGCTGACAGAAATAAAACAACATATACCGGAAATATACAATTATCTTCTTCTCAGTTACGCCGACCCAACAAAATTGTTATATCGTTCTAATGAACTGTCCTCGGAAGTAGGTTGTCAACAGGGTGATCCCCTTGGGCCTGCAATTTTTAGTTTGGCTATAAATCCGATAATCAAAAATTAAAATTAAAATTCAATGTTTGGTATTTGGACGACGGAACCCTAGGAGGTGATGTGGATACTGTGTTTTCGGACCTTTTTTTAATCAAAAATAAATTTGAAGCCATCGGTTTGGAGCTTAATTTTAGCAAATGCGAACTTTTTATAAATAACAACGATTTAAATTTAAATGACGTTAAACAAAAATTAAATATTTTAGCTCCGAATATTAAAATAGTTAACAGTAATTCCCTTTACCTTTTAGGTTCTCCAATTTTTGATGAATCTATTTCTGAATATATTAATAATTCAATTAATAAATTTCAAAATTCTGCCGACCGTCTCTTTGAAATTAGTCCACTTTGCATCTTGAAATTCTGTCTTTTTGTCCCAAAATTTACGTTTGTGCTCCGTTGCTGCTCCTTTTGGAATCACTTAGATCTTCTGTCACAATTAGACGACTTAATCAAAATTAACTTAGAATCGGTTCTTAATATGCAGCTGAACGAGCAATCTTGGACCCAAGCATCCCTACCCATCCGTTATGGTGGTTTAGGGATTCGCAAAATTTCCAGTGTCGCTTTACCAGCCTTCCTATCTTCTGTCCATAGTTCAGCAAATCTCATAAGTAAAATTTTAAGGGCATCCCCTTCAAACTTTGAGATTGCTGGCTTGGAAGAAGCTAGAAACGCTTTCTTAATTGCATGCCCAGGTCAAAATTTTCCAGTTTCTCCAAATTCACAGAGGAGCTGGGACGACATAAATTGTAAATTAACTTATAATAACCTTTTGAGCTGCAGTACAGGTTCGGCGCGTGCTAGGCTTTTGGCCGTGGGTACGCATGAGGCCGGCTACTGGCTTCACGCGTACCCTTCGACAAATACAGGCACATTTCTTGAGCCTGACACACTCCGAATGGCAACCTGTCTACGGCTTGGGGTCCCGGTCTGCGCTCCTCATAAATGTCCCTGTGGCAGTGATGTCGACAAGCTAGGACATCATGGACTGTCTTGCCAAAAAAGTGCAGGCCGCTTCTCGAGACACGCCGCACTTAACGATATCATACGCCGGTCCCTTGCCACCGTCAACGTGCCAAGTCTACTTGAGCCAACTGGTATTGCAAGAGACGATGGCAAGAGACCGGACGGTATGAGTTTGATTCCATGGAAGATGGGTCGGGTGCTAGTATGGGATGCAACCTGTTCAGACACGCTGGCCCCTTCCCATCTACATGGAACCAACAACAGAGCTGGTGCGGCTTGTGAAGCGGCTGAAAAAGGCAGGCAAATACAGGGGTCTAGGCTCCGAATATGATTTTGTCCCATTCGGTGTCGAGACCCTTGGTCCGTGGGGTAATAGCGCTATAAGGCTTTTTAAAGAAATAGCGAAAAGATTAGTCGACATGGACAGGAGACCGAAGAGCTGGCAGCTACCTCGGACAAAGAATAAGTCTAGCTATCCAAAGGGGGAACGCTGCCAGTATCTTCGGAACCTTGCCTAAAGGGACTCCTTTTAATAATGTATTTTAGTTATTATATTTTATTTTTTAAGGTTTTTAGTTTTAGGTTCATTGTTATAGTATATTTTTTGTTTTAATTATTCTTAAATTTATTCATACTTTGACTTGACGTTGACATGACGTGTAAATAAGTGCTGGTTGAGATGAAATTGACATTGACATGAGATGCAGACGAGGTTGAAATGAGATTAACAAGGGATTGTGATAAGATCGAGATAACATGACATCGAGTTAAATTGACATGAGTTTGAGAGAAGATTGAAATGAGGTTCCTGAAAGATGAAGTAAGACATGAGAGAAGAGACATGGGCAAGATATTGCTGTGTGCTATTAATATAAGATTAAGATTAGATTGAGACAGGAAGGTCAGATGAGCATGGGATGAAGTATTTTTTTTTTCTGAATCCTGTTCTGTCAGGTTCCAACTATTTATCCTCTGACATGATCACAGACATTTTATATTTTTATATATCGTCACATCTACTGCAAACTTACGAATCTGCTTTTTTAGTAAAAGTCTATAATAAAAAATGGCACATAATGGTGTACTTAACACCAGGGAAAAGTCACACAATTTAATCAAGACGGTTCCAAAAGTGTGATTGTTTGAATCTGCATTTTATGTTCATACGCCCAAAGTACATAAAAAAAACAGTAGGTTTTATGAAATTCAAATTCGTAAGTGCACTATGTAAGTGACGATATTTTGTATCTTATTCATTTTTATTTAACATCCATTACTGTAAATATATATATATATATATATATATATATATATATATACAATGTGTGTTACGGTTAAAACCAGTTTTTAGAGAGAAAGCGTTTTCCCTAGTTAGAACTAGTTCTTACTAAATGCCTTTGTTAAAACTAGAATTGACTAATGCTCAAAATGGAATATAGATAATAACTAGTTCTCGTTCTAGACAACACAACCACATAACCTGAATAACCTACAACAGGTGTTCAAAATATTAACAGATCAGATTATAGACCCTGTCGGGCACAGCTAATAAGAATTATTATAATAATGCCAATTGCTAATCAATATGAAACATTTATAAAAATGAAAAAAAAAAAAATAGGATCCTGTTTTATGATATTATACATTTTTTTTTTTTTTTTTTTTTTCAAGTACATTATTAATTTAATTTTATCACTTAACATATATTTAAATAAATAAAAATGTTATTTTAAAAAAATACGTACAATATGTAATAATGTAATTGTACTTTTTATTATACTTCAGCATAATATGCTTAAACAAAGTTTTAACTTTTTATTAACAATAATTTTTTTTTTTTTTTTTTTTTTACCTACTTATAAACTCGTTTAAAAAAGAATTTATTATATATTAGACTTTATAACAAGTCAATAAGATTGAAAGTCCTTTAAGTGATGAGGAGCCGAAATCCGGCCGTTTTGAGATTTGGAAGGATTCGTGGATAGTGTCGCGAAATAGAAGGAACGAGCTGGGAGAAAGTGCCGAGCAATTTGAATTTCGGGTAGCAACAGTCGAAAAAGGGCAGAAAGGGTAGGTTTTTGTATGTAAACTAGGTGGTTGGGTTGGATCAGGTTAGGTTAGGTTAGGTTAGGTTCCACCTTTAGGCTGGCACAGGTGCTGACGGGACATGGTTGCTTCGGCAAATACCTGTGCCGCATTGGCAGGGAGGCGACTCAGCGATGCCACGAGTGCGGGGCGGCAGAAGACTCAGCGCAGCATACCCTGGAGGTGTGCGCAGCCTGGAGCCAGCAGCGCAGTGCTCTTACTGCGGAAGTGGGAACGGACCTCTCCCTGCCCAGCATAGTCAAGGCTATGCTGGGCAGCGACAGGTCCTGGGAAGCCGTGGCCTCCTTTTGCGAAGAAGTTATTTCGCAGAAAGAGGCCATGGAGCGGATCCGCGAGAATGATATCCTGGCGGATCAACTCAGGCGCAGACGATTAGGGGGAAGGCGACGGCGATACGCCCATCTCCTACCTCCTTAACGTAGCCAGCGGGCGCAGACAGGGTAGTTTGCGCTCGCATTGCACGGCATCGTTCGTCTGGGAGGGACGCCCCGAGTGTGCGGGGGCATCCCTCCACACGTGAGGAAGCCCGGCGTAAGCCGGGCCCCGCCGAGACGGTGTGGTGAAGTCCCATACAAGGATCTCACGCCGTCATATTCGGCAGAGCGGGCACACCCCAGTGTTTTAGTGGGTATGCCCGCGGGCGCTCACCTGGCCATAAGTCGTGACCGGCTGAACGCATGTGGGAGAGCCCCACATAACCTCGTCGCACACCCGGCGGCGGGGTATGCATAAGGCAGCATTTCACTGGGTCAAAAAAAAAAAAAAAAAAAAAAAAAGGTTAGGTTAGGTTAGGTTTCGGGGTGCTAGGTCAGACAACCTCCTCGCGGTGCACCCTGGGCAACGTCGGCTTGAGCGGAATTCATGCTCGCCGGCGGCTAATGGTCTGACGAGTCACCCCCATAGAGGGGGGGCGTTGTATGGCTGGACAATATTCAGCGGCCGCATCTTGTGTTTTGTGGCGATCATCTCAGCTGGCGTACCGGATAGCCTGGCTAGCGGCAGCCGAGTTTCACTGAGGAGGGCGGTAGCGCCCATCGTGAGGGCGGTCGTGGTGCGAACTCCGCACCACTTCCGGCCGACCCGTAACCCCGCACGTGGTGTGGGGCCGGGGACCGCCACCTTTCGGGGTGGGGGTTGCGAGGAGAAAACCTCTACAAAAATCCATATTGACGAGGCCAGGTAGGGTCCCCCCGCCCGGAAGGGGGTTTATCGTAATGGAAATGTCTACTGTCTCGAATGTGTGTTTGTTATGCTCTCCCGCTAACACCGGGCGCTCTGGGGAAGCTGCTACCCAGAGTGTGAAATTTGCTTGTAGCGACCAATGCGCTCCGGTTGGTCACCGGCGCCAGGGGGATACCGGTACCCCTGGTGTGAAGTCCCCTACCGAGGCGCTCGCAGGTGTTGTGTTTGAAAAAGGCCCTTCTCAGGGCCAACCAAAAGGCCCTTCTCAGGGCCAACCAAAAGGCCCTTATCAGGGCCAACCAAAAGGCCCTTTTCAGGGCCAACCCAAAGGCCCTTCTCAGGGCCAACCAAAAGAGGAGATGGGGGTTCTGCGTCTCAGAGGTGGAGGAGATGAGCAACCGAGAGAGCTCCGTGTATCGGTCGAGAGACTGCACACAGGAGCTGACGCTGGACAAAGCGCTGGGTCCGATGATAAACTGCGCAAAAATGAAGTGACGACCGAGAAGGTCAGAGAAGAGGTAGAGGACGACGTCTTCGTGGACGTTGAGGGTTTAGATGTGGAAAACCGGCAACTGATGCCGCCACCACCGCCGCCACAAAAGTCGACGCCATCGTCACCGTCTGTGCGATCGACCAGGTCCAGATCCGACTCCGGCTCTGGGCAGCCTGACTTAGACTGCCAAAGCAGTAACACTACTGTGCCTGCGCCCGTCCCACCCCCCACACCAACACCTGTGGAGGGTTCAAAACAACCCATGAAGCGGCAACGTGGTGCAGCACAGCTTAGTACCAGCGGAAGTGAAACCGCAACCCCCTTGCCACAGAGGAAGAGTGGCCATAAGGGGAAGAAACGGAAGGGGCGCGACTGCGATACTGGGGCGCGCTACGATATGTCTAGGGCCGGGTCGTCTCTCACTGGCGGATCGGACACCGGCCTCTCACCGACGGAGGACTTTGATATCTCGTCTGATGATACCGTGGATCCCCGCGAGAAGCGGAACATACGCGCCGGGTACCTTAAGAACCCTATGGTATCCGACGAGATGCTGGAACGAGACTCTGAAGCGGACTCGGAGCTCGATTTTGCTGAATTTGCCAATCCCGCCAGGTCTGATGCCAGCCTTAACACGCTTGTTCAGGATGCGGGCAAGCACATAAAGACGGCGAGGCATTGGATCGAGAAGTCTAAGAACCTCAAGGGCACTGTCAAGAGGGACATGAAGGGTGCCATAGAGGGATTGGCCAAGCTCATCCCCATCATGACGTCCCGTACAACAACGGAGGAGACCCGGTGCTTACGGGCAGAAAACCGGAGGCTTAGCAGAGAAATGGCACGCATGACGGCTGAGATGAGGGCCACACGCGAGAGGGTCGCGGAAATGGAAAAAGCCCTCTCCCAGCAGCCCCGTCTACCACCGCAGCCAATATGCCTGGAACCCTCCCCTACAATGATACGGGAGGATATAGTAAACAACATATCGGATGCCCTCCACCGAACGTTAATGCAATCGCTGGGCAATATGATCAACGCTCGCTTCGAGGGCATCCAAGACCGGCTACTACCGGAGAAACGGTACCGTCCGCCGCTTGCGGGTGACAAGATAAACGCTGCCGCTGGTCCACAACCTAGTAGCAGCCACCCTGTTGGGGTTCAAAGCCAGCGAGCAGATTATGTGGATGGGACGTCGAGGTCTCAATCCCAACCGACCTCGCTCACACCGGCTCAGCACACAACAACCGCGCAGATTCAGACCCCACCTCAAGGCGAGGAGTGGCAGACGGTGAGCAACCGGAAAAAGAGAAGTAAAAAGGGGAAGTCGGCGGCGACCACATCCAGTAAGGTCACTGTGACATCCTCCCCCACCGTCACCGAGGCGGCCTCTGGTCCCTCGACGACTCGGTCAGTCCCGGCTGCTGGTCTGCCCTCAAAGCTTTCAGCCCCAAAGAGATCGCAGGCTCCAAAACAGTCTCAGGCTCCCAAAAAGTCCCAGACTCCCAAAAAGCCTAAACTGAAGGCGCCCCGATCCTCGGTGGTGGTGTTGACCATCCCCCAGAGTACGGCAGAGCAAGGGATGACATACGCGCAGGTCATCTCCAGCGCCAAACAAGCTGTTGAGCTCAAGGACCTGGACATTGAGGATATCCGCATTAGGCCGACTGCCACAGGGAGTCGCAAGATTTTGGTACCCGGCTCAACTAGCGGCGGAAAGGCCGACCTGCTGGCTGAGAAACTGAAATTAGTTTTCGGGGATGCCATAAACGTCTCCAGACCCACCAAACGCGTCGACGTTCGCATTAGTGGGCTGGATGACTCAATAGTGGCATCCGAAGTGGCCAACGCAGTTGCTGTCAAGGGAGGGTGCTCTGCCGAGCAAGTCAAAGTGGGTGAAATCAGGCGGAGTCCTGGAGGAGTCGGCTCGATCGTCATTAAATGTCCGATCGCAACAGCGAAAACGATTGCCGACTCCGGCAGATTCATGATCGGGTGGTCTTCGGTGCAAATTCAAATACTGGAGACGCTCCCCATGCGATGCTTTAGGTGCATGGGGCTGGGTCACACAAGGCAACTCTGCCCGTCCGACACAGACCGCAGTGCTCTCTGCTTTAAGTGCGGTGTGGGCGGGCACAAAGCTGCTGGCTGCACTGCCAACCCAAAGTGCCATGTCTGCACAGCTGCAGGACTGTCCGCTGGACATATAATGGGTGGTAGAAGCTGCGCTCCTCCTCCCACTAAGCCGAAAACGGCCAGTAGGACCCAGGCCGCCACCGCGAGCACGAGCACTAACGCTCCTGAGACGACTCCAATGGTACTGTGATGTCTAGTAAACCCTACAACATCTTACAGGGAAATACCAACCACTGCGCCGCGTCTCAGGATCTAATGATTCTGTCAGCGACGCAGTGGCATGCAGACATCGTAGTCCTTGCGGAGCCGTACTCAACTCCGCCTCGCCCAAATTGGGCTGCAGATTTGGACGGGAACGTTGCCATCATGGCTCCTCTCACTACATCCTACTCTCCTCCTCTACAGGTCAGGGAGAGAGGACAGGGATTTGTCGCGGTCACATGGGGAGAATTAGCCTTTGTAGGCGTGTACTTCTCCCCCAACAGATCGGTCGACCAGTACGAGGACTGGTTGGACGGTCTTGCTGCAGCCATCAGACGCCTCTCTCACAGTCGGACTATCGTTCTCGGGGATTTCAATGCTAAGCATCCTGCTTGGGGCTCCCCGGCTCCGACTGTGAAGGGAGAGTTAGTCGTCGAATGGGCGGGAACGCTTGGCCTTGAGGTCATGAACCGGGGCACCGTGCACACATGCGTGAGACCGAGGGGGGGGTCCATAGTGGACCTCACGTTCGCCTCCCCCGCAGTGGCCTCACGCATCCGAGACTGGAGGGTGGTAAACGTGGTCGAAACCCTCTCAGACCACGTTTACATCGCGTTCATGATTACGCCGGCTCATGGCTCTACTGCCCGACCTGAACGCGCCTCAATACCTTTTCCGAGATGGGCGTTGACCAAATTAGACGTCGAACTGGCGGAAGAGGCCGCCCTGGTCCAGTCCTGGTGCCTTTCTCCTGACCTTACAGGCAGCGTAGACGCGGCTGCTGAGAGGATAAAGAGAGCCCTCACAGAGGTGTGCGACGCAGCCATGCCCAGGGTCAGAGCGCCGACTACCAGAAGGCAGGTATACTGGTGGACTGAAGAAATAGGGATCCTCCGGACCGCCAGCATGCGTGCCAGGCGCGCACTACTTCGATGCCGTCGTCGCCGAACCCATGTAGAGGGGGAGGAGGAACGCCTCAGGTCTTCATATAGCGCCGCCAAGAGAGCCCTCAAAGCCGCAATCTGCCGCGCTAAAACCAATGCCTGGGAGGAATACCTCGACACGCTGAACAGGGATCCGTGGGGGCGTCCTTATAGAATGATAAGGAACAAGTTTCGCTCCCGAGCGCCCCCAACGGATTCCATGGAGCCGGGTCTCCTAACGCGTGTAATTGATGGCCTCTTCCCAACCGAGGCCCCTGTGACAGTGCCACACATGAGGCCGCATGCGCCCAACATTGAAACGTCCTGGTCGTTTCCCTCCGTAACCGGCGAAGAGATGAAGGACGCCATGGAACGCCTCCGAGGGAAGAAGAAGGCTCCTGGCCCGGATGGTGTCCCAGGCCGTGTACTCCCTCTGGCCCTTAAACACCTCGGGCCCCACGTCATGGCTCTCTTCGACGCGTGCTTCCAAAGGGGAGAATTTCCCAAAACGTGGAAACGTGGCCGACTCTGCCTTCTGTTAAAGGAAGGAAGACCAACTGATTCTCCGGCGGCCTACCGCCCAATCGTCCTGCTGGACGAACTGGGCAAAATCCTAGAACGGATAATAGCGGATCGGATCGTCCAGCACCTAAACGACGAGGGACCGAACCTGTCGGATAATCAGTATGGCTTCAGGAGAAGGCTATCCACAGTAGACGCCATAACTCGGTTGAAACGGCTGGCTCAAGAGGCTGTTAACAGAAGGGAGGGTGTCATTGCGATATCGCTTGACATCGCAAATGCATTTAACACCCTCCCATACAGCTGCATTAGGGATGCCCTCCAACATCACCGGCTGCCCACTTATCTAATGCGGATAATAGAGCACTATCTGCAAGACAGAGAAGTGCTCTTTACTAATTCAACGGGGCGCGTGGTTGTGCGCAACATGATGTGCGGCGTTCCACAGGGGTCGGTCCTAGGCCCGCTCTTGTGGAACATGGGATATGATTGGGTGATCCGCGGAGTTTTGCCGTCCCGTATCGGGGTCATCTGCTATGCAGACGACACCCTGGTCACCATACAGGGCAGCAATTACGAGGAAATGACCCGTCTTGCCAGTGTCGGAGCCGCGTTGGTAACGGATAGAATTCGCGCCCTCGGGCTTACTGTAGCAGCTGAGAAAACCGAGGCCGTTATGTTCTTTGGACGGGGGACCCCCAGACCACCAGCAGGGGCCCATATTGAGGTGGATGGGGTAAGAATACAATTAAAACCCTCAATCAAATACCTGGGGCTCTGGCTTGATTCCCACTGGAAGTTCAGTGAGCACTTCCGACGCCTGGGCCCCAGACTGGAGGGAGCGGCGGCTGCTCTGGGTAGACTCCTGCCCAATTTGGGGGGACCGAATGCCACGTGCCGGAAGCTATATGCGGGTGTCATCCGCAGCATGGCTCTATATGGTGCGCCAGTCTGGGTAGACGCCCTGAATTCAAACAATAGGGCTATGCTGCGAAGGCCACAGAGGACCGTGGCCAATCGAGCTATCCGTGGTTATCGGACCATCGCATGGGCTGCTACATGCGCACTAGCCGGCACCCCACCCTGGGAGCTCGACGCTCAAATACTGGCGGTGGTGTATAGTGAGCGTGCCGAGGCCAGGAATCGAGGAGAAAGACCCGCCATTGAGACCATGGTGAGAGTCAGGAGAGAGGCGGAAGAGCTCCTGGAACAAAGATGGGAGCAAATGATGGCACTCTCCCCGTATGGCGGTAGGGTCCTGGAGGCAATTCGCCCGGTCCTAAGCGCCTGGAGAGAAAGGAGGCACGGGTCGCTGACATTCCGATTGGTGCAGGTGCTGTCCGGGCATGGCTGCTTCGGAAAGTACCTGCACATGATCCGGAGGGAAGCGACCCCGTCGTGTCATGAGTGCGGCGCTGCTGAGGACACAGCTCAGCACACCCTAGAGGTGTGCAGCGCGTGGGATCAGCAGCGTCGCACCCTAACGGCGACGATCGGCCGGGATCTCTCTCTGCCCAGCGTAGTCAACGCTATGTTGGGCGGCGACAGATCCTGGCGTGCCGTTGTCTCCTTCTGTGAGGACGTCATCTCGCAGAAGGAGACAGCGGAGAGAGCTCGCGAGGTGGTCGCTCGAGTTGACCTCCTGTGCCGTAGGAGAGAAGGAAGGAGAAGACGCCAATATGTGCGCCTCCTTCCATAGTTAAGGTTGACCGGTCCCCAGTACCTGGGGTCCCCTTGCGCGTTGCGCCTCTGTTTGCACCCGCTTCTCGTAAGAGAAGTGGGCCGGCAGACGGAGGCGGTGCGAAGTGGGGGGACCTTAGGTGACACCCCGCTTTAGGGGGGGGCACCCCCGTGTGCTGCGACCGCGGCGCCGCCGGCACTCTGATCCGGGATTCCGCATAAGCGGGGCCCCGGGGCCTTGTGCCGGCGGTGCCGCGACCGCAGTGCTGCCGTTGACCTGGACGCTGCGCAAGCGACGACCGGGACATCGGCGGTGCTGTGTCGCGGCTGCACAGAAGGGGCGGTACCTGTCGACGAACGGCTCCTGGGGCGCGCTCCGTCTTTAGGCGGGAAGGTGGGTGGACGGAGATGCGCACCGTGCTGGGCGTCGCACAGGTACTGCGGTCATCGGAGAAGGGACCTGCGAGGTGTAAGCCTAGGCGGGTCTCTTCAGTGAGTAGATGAGAAGGGGGGTCGGGATCGCACAGTTGCGCGTCCCTTCCCTCCAAAGGGGCCAGCGTAGGCGGTTTGACAACCCGTCTGCGCATTGCACGGACCCGCTTGTCTGGGGGATAGACTAGTTGCACCTAGTCCTCCCCCTCCCGGAGGTGGGGCCTTACCAGCCCCCCACAAATGGGGGTGGTGGCCTGGAGAACTGGCTCGTTTCGTCCCCAGGCCTCATCCTCCCCCAGAGGGTGCACGCAGTGGTTTTAGCGGGTAGTCTCTGTTGGGGACCCTCTGCGGTATTTGCCGGGAGAGGACCCTGACGGGGGAGTCTCGCATATCCTCGTCGGTCGTCAGCCGGCGGGTTGAACGCGTAAATGCGTTTCCACTGCGACAAAAAAAAAAAAAAAAAAAAAAAAAAAGGTTAGGTTAGGTTTCCGCCCTCTCGTTGGAGAGGGGAGCGACTGTGCAGTGTCGCTACCGGACGCGTCCCCCGGGTTGTGGATAGGGGCACGCCCCCCATATATGGGGGGTACCGGCTTCGGCCGGCGCGGACAGCAACTGCACGACAATCTCGTAACCCCGTACGTAGTGCGGGGCCGAGGGCCGCTAGTCTCTTCGGAGGGTGGGGGCCGCGAGGAAGAAAACCTCTCTAAAAAATTACCCAGTGGGGGTCTCGGCTGGCGTCCTGGGCATCCCGGGTAGCGGCAGCCGAGTTGGGGGAGAGCTCGCAACCCCGCACTTGTGCGGGGCCGAGGGCTGCCACTCTCTTCGGAGGGCAGTGGTCGCGAGGAAGAAAACCTCTATAAAAAATCACCCTGAGGGGGATCGGCTGGCGTCCTGGGCATCCCGGGTAGCGGCAGCCGATCAGTGGCCGACTTGTCGGCGGTGGATGGCGGACAGTGTTCCGCGGGGACTCTGGTCCCACGTGGCGATGCCACACCCGGGCGTAACTGCTCGGTTGGCGGGGCTTGCCTTAATTGGCTGGCCCAGCGGCCGTTTCGACGGCGTGGTTTGCGGACCTCCAAGGTCCGCGTGCGCGGCGGCCCCGTGGCCACGAGTGTGGTCACTGGGGATGGGTTTCGGCCTACCGTCGGGCGAGCTGGAGACCTGTGTGTGTGTGTCGTTGTCACGTCTAGCGGCACCACACAGGACCAGTGGGGACTGCCTTTGCTGGCCGTCCCTGAGAGGAGCATACCTCGTTAAAAAACCCCAAAGCGTCGGGTCTACCCGTTAACTGGTATTAAAGAGCAAGCGTGGTACCAGGCGCCTTATGGTGGTGGGCTGGGGAAGTCCACCAACTAGCGCTTCCACCCCGGGGCACTTCCCGCCGCCCCGGGAGTATTAGGGTTACCCAGGTACAGGGGGCACTGCCTGGGTGGACCATTTATTTCCCCCATACTCGTGGGACTAATTATGCAGATGAACAAATTAAAAAACCAAAAATTAAAAGACGTGGAAGGTGGAAGTTTTGAGGAAAGGAGAGAGGGCCTGGAGAGGCTAGAAAGGGAGAAAGTTGGAAAGGGTGTAGAGGACGCGAGGCGTCAGGAGTTTCCTCCAGAACCTGGAGAGGGAAGGCTAACGAGGAGCCAGGCTGGTTCCTCGAAAAAAGATGGGTCGCTGATCCTGGTCTTCGAAAAGGAAGTGGGTGGACCTGTGGCAGATATCAGCATGGATACGGGAGCGGAGTCGGCGGCTGAATCATTGGCCGGCTCAGTGACAAGCCGCAAGAGGAAGAGTGTGGCGGCGAGCTTCCGCAAGGATGCGGGATCGGGGACGGCACCTGAGCCTAAAGTGGCCCGGTCGAGAGGGGGCAGAAGAGGCGGAGGTGCCAAGAAGCACAGTGTCGGCCTGTCGCAGGCCAAGAGAGAGGCAAGGGAGCTCGGCTCGGACTCGGGCTCGTCTGACACCTTGACGGAGCCGTTTACTGACGCCGAGGGCGAGATGGACGCGGTGTCAAAGAGGATGTCCGTACAGGACCTAGTGGAGGAGGCCTCAAAGAAGGCGAATGAGGTAACCGAGGTGGCTAGGAGGGCCAAAAATCTAAAGGGGACTTGCAGCCGGAAGATCCGAAACGGCGCAGGTTCCCTTATGAAGGTGGTTCGCGCCCTGGCTACAAAGGACGCAGCGGAGGAGATACGCCGCCTGCAGGCTGATAACAAGCGCCTGCAGGACGAGCTAGGGAAAGTCCTAAAGGAGTTAACAGCCCTGCGGAGAGACTTCTCTGAGGCAGGCAAGGGGCGCCGCAAAGGACCGGCGACGCCGATAGTTGTGGACACCCCTACAGGGGGTACGGGTGGCGGATGCTGGGGCGAGGCAGAGCTTGCAAACGTGATGCAGGAGATGCAGCGCTCCCTCGCCCAGCAAATGTCCAACATGCTCCAGGCCAGGTTGGAGGGCCTGGAGGTGGATGGACGATTACTGCCTGCGGCAGAGCGGCCACGCCGGCCGCCACTGGCAGCCGACGCCAAGGCTTTGGCCTCCAAGTCACCTGGAGCTGTGCAGCCGGCTGGGGTCAAGAGGGCAGCGCAACCGCCAGCAGTAACAACAACGCTGCTCCCGGCCGCCAACATGCCCAAAAAGGCCCGGGCGAAGGTGACGAAGGCGGCGAAGAAGGCAAAGGCGAAGGGAGGCCCCTCGGCTGCTGCTCCGCCTGCGGCAAGGAGGGAGGAGAATTTGGCGGCAGAACCACAGCCGCTGCCTGAGACGGCGCCGCCAGCGGAGGGGGCCTGGGTCGCCGTGGCTAAGAAGGCAAAAAAGGCCAAGCCTGCGGCCCAATCGGCGCCCAAGACGGCGGGCCCGAAGACGAAGGGAGCCACCAAGGGCCTACCTACACCTAAGGGCCCTAAAATACCTAAGCCACCCAAGACCCTGGCGGTCGTGGTGGCTCTGAAGCCGGAGGCGGTGGCTCAGGGAGCCACTTACAAGGACGCCCTGACCAAGGCCAAGGCGTCCGTAAATATGGACGAACTGGGCATCGGCCCGTCGAAGTTCCGGACTACGGTGACGGGAGCGAGAATTATCGAGCTCCCGTCCGGAACAACGGTGGCCCAGGCCGACACTCTGGCGGCCAAGGTGGGCGAGGCCTTGGGCGATGCAGCCAGGGTGACCCGCCCAACAAAATCGGCAGACGTCAGGGTGTCAGGCCTTGATGACACTGCAACGCCTGAAGAAGTGCGGGCGGCTCTGGCCGACAAAGCCGGTTGCCCCCCCAATACTATCAGGGTGGGGGCAATATCCTCCGGTGCCAGGGGGGCTGGCTCGGCAATTGCCTCGTGCCCCGTTGAGGCCGTGGCCAGCTTGGTCAAAGACGGGAGGCTAAAGGTGGGCTGGAGTGCAGCCACGGTCCGGCTACTGGAGCCACGCCCCATGAGATGCCATAGGTGCATGGCACTGGGGCATCCAGCAGCCAAGTGTCCCTCTAGCAAAGACCGCAGCGGCCTCTGCTATCGCTGCGGCAAAGAGGGGCACGTAGCCAAGGCCTGCAAGGCCCCACCGCACTGCGCGGTGTGCGCCGACAGGGGCCTGCCAGCCGGGCACCGAATGGCGGGGGCCAGTTGTAAGCCCCCTCCCGTCAAGGGCCGCCTGCCGCAGCCGGCAGCGGCTCCTCGGGCCGCACCAGAGGCGGCCCCCCGCGCCACGCCAGAGGCGACCCCAGCAGTGACCCCAATGTCCGTCAACGATGCCCAGTAGGACATTGGGGAAACTGCTCCAGGCCAACCTCAACCACTCCGCCGGGGCACAGGATCTCCTGTGCCAGACGATGGCGGAGTGGGGGGTCGACCTTGCGGTGGTCTCGGAGCCGCACCGTATCCCCCCGTCCGACAAGTGGATGGGGGCGGCGGATGGCTCCGCTGCCATCGTGGCGGCGAGTGTGGGCCCTTCCCCGGTGCTGGTGGAGAGGGGGGAGGGGTATGTGGCGGCACGATGGGGAGAGGTGGTGGTGGTGTCCACCTACTTCTCCCCCAACCGCAGCAGGGCCGACTTTGACCGGTTTCTCGCTGCGGTTGAAGGGGTCGTGCACCGCGCGGCCCCTCGTCAGGTGCTGGTGGCCGGGGACCTAAATGCGAAATCAACCGCGTGGGGGTCCCCCCGCACCGACATCAGGGGTGGTATACTGGAGGCCTGGGTGTTCGCCCTGGGTCTCCAGATCCTCAACCGAGGAACCACCCCTACCTGCGTCCGGTGGCAGGGCACGTCACTCATTGACGTGTCCTCCGCCACCCCGCCGCTCGCGGCCCGTATCCGGGGCTGGCGGGTGGAGGCGGATGTGGAGACCCTATCGGACCATCGGTACGTCCGGTACGAGGTCTCCACGGCATCCCCAGGGGCCCCCGTGGGCCCCCGTGCGGGCAGCTCGCCGTTCAAACGGTGGGCGCTCGCACGCCTCCAGCCGGATGTGGAGGAGGAGGCAGCGACGGTGCGGGCCTGGGCAGGGGTCCCCGAGGCCATCGCGGGGGATGCCGACGGCATGGCGGACCTTTTCGCGGACGACATCAATGTCGTCTGCAGCGCCGCCATGCCGAGGGCGCGGGTTGGCCCACGGAGGAGTGGGCAGGCATACTGGTGGACGCAGGAGCTCACGATCCTGCGTGCCGCCAGTATGAGGGCCAGGCGCGCCTACCAGCGATGCCGCAGGCGCGCCAGACGAGCGCCCGGCGAAGAGGAGGTCCTCCGCCGGGCGTACAACGAGGCCCACACGGCCCTGCGTAGAGCCATCTGCAGGGCCAAGGTCGCTGCCTGGGATGAATTTCTGGCCATCCTGGACAGCGACCCCTGGGGGAGGCCGTACCGGACGGTGAGGGGGAAGTTCGCTTCGGCGGCCCCCTCCACGTCTGGTATGGAGCCCGCGCTGGTGAGGAGGGTGCTGGGGACACTTTTTCCAGACCCCGGGCCCTTCGAACCCCCCAGGATGCTGCCCCCCGGTTCTGCTCCGGGGGCGTGGGCAGCTGGTCCCCCCGTGTCTGATGGAGAACTAGACACGGTGAGGGACCGGCTCCGGAGCCGTAATAAAGCTCCGGGGCCGGACGGGGCCCCAGCCAAGGTAATGGCCATTGCCTTGGGCCCCCTGGGAGAGCGATTCCGCGCGGTGCTCGACACATGCATCGCGACGGGTCGCTTTCCCAGGCGCTGGAGAGTGGGGCGGCTCTGCCTTCTCCGCAAGGAAGGCCGCCCGGCAGACTCCCCAGCAGGCTACCGGCCGGTGGTGTTGCTCGATGAGTCCGGGAAGGCTTTTGAGAAGATTCTCGCCTCCCGGATCATCGAGCACATCGAGGGTGAGGGGCCGGACCTGGCGGAATGCCAGTTCGGCTTCCGAACCGGCCGGTCCACGATGGACGCGGTTGGCCGTCTCAAGAGGTGGACTGAGGCGGCCACAGCTCGGGGGGAGGTGGTGATCGCGGTGTCCTTGGACATCGCGAACGCATTCAACACCATCCCCCACGAGTGCATAGAGGCGGCGCTCGAGTTCCATCGAGTGCCACTCTACCTCCGCGCCCTCGTCCGGGACTACCTGCGAGACAGGTCAGTCCTGTACGAGGATGCGGAGGGCCGCGTCCAATCGTGGCCAGTGAAGGCAGGCGTACCCCAGGGTTCCGTATTAGGTCCCCTCCTATGGAACCTGGGGTACAACTGGGTCCTGCGGGGTGAGCTCTTGCCGCGAATGGATGTCGTCTGCTTTGCGGACGAAACCCTTGTAGCGGCGAGAGCGAGGGGGTGGGAGGAGGCGGTCCGCCTTGCGTCGGTCGGCACCTCCATGGTCGTCCGACGCATCCGCCTCCTGGGACTGGAAGTGGCCCTCGAAAAGACGAGGGCCATGGCCTTCCACGGTCCCAGACGCAGGACCCCGCCGGGGCTCCGTGCCCGGGTAGAGGGGGTGTGGGTTCCGGTCGAGATGCACCTTAAGTATCTCGGCCTGACCCTAGACCCCCGATGGAGCTGGGAGGAGCATTTCAGGCTCCTCGCTCCCCGGCTGTGCGGCGTCGCAGCCGGACTCGGTTGCCTCCTCCCCAATGTGGGGGGGCCGAAGGCGAAGTGCCGTCGGCTTTATCACTCCGTGATAAGGTGTAGTGTTTGTTTTTAAACAGAGCGTGACACTGACACACGTAGGACAGCTGTTTTGTCTATGATAGCGAACCGCTTACGTCAGCGTAGCTGTCAAACTTCATTGATTGGGTTGGTAGCCTTGAGGGAAGAGTCGATTTTCCTATTCGACTAAAATATTCGCCTTGAGACTTATAAAAAAAAAAAAAAAAAAAAAAAAGTAATCAGGCGGGGAATCTCTGTGGGGGCGCGTGGATGAATGGATGGAGTTTGACAGTTGTTGAATTTGGAATAGTCTTTCCCAGATCGATTTGAGTCCTCATTATCGGGTGCTGTTTTTAATCGATTTTGAATTTTACTCGAAATTGAATTTCCTCGCTGATTTGGGTAGGTATTCCCTTTTCCTCAGCTGACGGCGAGCGTAGGTATATAGTTTTGAGTTTATTCTTCGGTTCGTCTCGAATGCGGCGGCTGTCTGTTTGACTGTGGCCTTTGCCTTCAGTTGAAGTGGGAAACAAATCATAGACACATGTTTGGGAGAGGACGATCCGTCTATCATCTATGAGCAATTGTCAAAACAACTTTTAAAATTTCACAATCTGTTTGTGGTACAGTTAACTTTTCATCTTTTCTTCTGCCCAAAGTATAATAAACGGCATATTATTGTCGTCGAAGTCGTGAGATAGATCCGAAAAGTTTATATCCCGAAGGATATTGGCGGAAAAAGCGCGGAGTCGCTAACCGAACTGAGTTTCGTAGGTATATTGGAGTGGCTCTTTTTCCTACATAATTTGCAAGTTTGGGCTGTGAAAATAACCTTTCTGTTGATATTCTGTATCGTAGGTGGACGAACACGAACCTTCGCAAGGCGATTGCAATAATAAGGCGGTAACTTGTGATAGGAAACAAAATACTTACGGATAGTTTCATATTTCGAACGGTAAGCTATCATCTGACCTCATATTTATTCTCCTAGCACTAATTGAACTGCATTATGCGCAATATAGTGATTCTTGTCATCAAATATACCTAATCATTCTTGTCAAGTTAGTGAACGTGGAATTGATTTTCTTCAAACCGGGTGGGACGGGCCCCCAGTCCTGTAGTGATTCAAATTTTAAAGTGTAAACATTGACCGTGAATATCCCTCACTCCCTCACCCACCACAGATGTGGTAATCTATGTATTTTCCCCATATCTGATCATTCTTTTTCAATGTGAACTTCAGGCTTGTACGTTCCCCTCAAGAAATACTGGAGGACTAACAAGGAGACTTTTGTTCTGTGCACGGACCAGAAGGGGCGCGGGAGTTTATTTGCCAGCCGCTCTCCGGTTTTATGTAACCCGGCCGAACAGCAGACAGATTATACACCGCTTAACCTATCATAATCAAGGTATTTCTCTACTAACCCCGGGTGAACGTGAAAAGGAACCACTAGGCGAGGTTGGACCCCGACTTGCCCATTTCCATATATTTACATATACCTATATAACTGGTTATCTCACTGAGAACTAGAATTAACTAAGTTTGTCACCAATATCGATCAAACGAGCCGTAGAACCTCTGAAATCCACTCAATAGCTTATTCAGTCTAGTCTATGTGGTATTTGTGGATAAAATATATTAGTAAGGATTATATTGTAAGTACATGGTAAAGTGTTATGAATGTCTGATATTCATATAATTATAACCTTTCATGACAACTTGTTGGTTTATATACACATTAACTTTGAACTACTGTATTCAGCTTAGATATTTATAATTAGTGAAACATAGTTATTATATAAATAATAAACATAGTTAGACTTGTTGATTTATATAAGCAATAACTTAAAACTCCTGAATTCCTATGCTTTGGTATCTAAAGTGGATAAAATATACTTATAACATTATCTTAATTTTTTTGGTTTTCTTTTATTGTTCCCCCGGTGCTCTGAGTGAGCGAAGAGAGGGCAGTAGAGGGGAATGTAACATCGCAGGTGGCGCCCGAACAAGTGGAAACAAGGCTTTGTAGCATTTACTTTGCTCTTTTTTTTGGTCATTAATTGCTCAAAAAAGGTTGATCGATATTGGTGATTTTTCTTTTTTTTTTTTAAATTTTCTTTTTTCTCTGAATTATTTGGCTTATATCCAAAGATTTGTTTATCTGGTTATACTGTGTTGTAAACATAATAATTTGTAACATCGGATGATCGATATTGGCTCAAAATTTACAATCAAAAAAGTCATATTTACTTTTTTATACCCTTATTTAAAGGAAAAAAAAAAAACCCTCTTGTGTACTGATTTTTGGTAGGTTAGTTCACCAACCTCACTTTTTTGAACCTAACAAGAAGAAACCTAACATTGAGAAACCTAATCCTTTAGAACCTAACAATTTTCAACCCTCAGGTGTGAAACCACACTTGTTACAACACTACTATTTTAACTGATATATCTTAACAGGTAGGTGATTTTATTATCATATTAATTACAATTATCCGATGGCGCTGTACGGGGCCCCGGTCTGGGCTGAGTGCCTCTCGTCCCGCACGAGGGCCCTCTTGCGAAGACCGCAGAGGGTCATCGCGACCCGGGCCGTGCGGGCCTACCGCACGGTCAGCCACGGGGCTGCCTGCGTCCTAGCAGGTACGCTCCCGTGGGAGGTTGATGCCCTGGTACTATCCCAGGTGCATCAACACCGGGTCGCGGCGAGAGAGCGGGGCGAGCGACCCGTTCTAGAGGAGGTAGAACGGGTCCGCACCGAGGCGCAGGGGGAGGCTCTGCGCCGATGGGTGGAGGCACTCGCCAACCCAGCCGCTGGCCACCGGACGATCGAGGCGATTCGTCCGGTGTTGGAGGAGTGGGTAGGGCGCCAGCGGGGCACCCTCACCTACCGCCTGGTGCAGGTACTGACCGGACATGGGTGTTTCGGTCACTACCTGCACCGAGTCGCCCGTCGGGAGGAGACGCCGCGGTGTCATCACTGCGCCTCCCCCGACGACACGGCCGAGCACACGTTGATCGTGTGCCCGGCCTGGCGAAATGAGCGCCGCGATCTGATCGCGGCGCTCGGCGGAGGAGGCCTCTCGCTACCAAGTATGGTCAGAGCCATGCTTGGTAGCGAGAGAGCCTGGAGGGTTGCCGCCTCCTTCTGCGAATCTGTGATGGCGCAGAAGGAGGCAGCGGAGAGGGAGCGGGAGGAGGACGCTCTAGCCGCCCCTCTCCGGCGTAGACGGGTGGGCCGAAGAAGGCAGGCAGCGGTGACTGCCGGTCTTCGACGGCCCTAAGGTGGCCTGGGCGCGGCCTGACCAGCCGCGCGCCCTAGGTGCCGCTCTGGCATAGGCCACCACGTCTGGGGACTGCCTAGTACCCTAGCGCAGTCCCCCGAGGCGCGTCGCCCGGTCCACTCGTTGGGCCGGGCCTGCCCGGGGGCGGGCTCGGAGTTGTGGCGCACGCAGGTGCGTCGGCCTCGAGACGCCCCCACATGGGCGTAGGAGGGTACCGGGGGGTTTTAGTGGAGTAGGATCAGTGTGGCCTTCCGCACTGGTCCTGCTTTAGTAGGGTCGGCACTGTTTCCCGTGCCGGCGAGTCCCACACACGCCGTGCGCCTAGTCAGCGTCACGGTATGGTGCGTAACTGCATTTCCCCTCGTCACAAAAAAAAAAAAAAAAAAAAAAAAAAAAAAGGTTAGGTTAGGTTAGGTTAGGTTAGGTTAGGTTAGGTTAGGTTTTCCGCCCTCTTTTTGGAGAGGGGAGCGACAGTGCAGTGTCGCTACCGGACGCGTCCCCCGGGTTGCGGATAGGGGAACGCTCCCCAGATATGGGGGGTACCGGCTTTGGCCGGCGCGGACAGCAACTGCACGGGAGGGAGCAGCCTCAGTGGTTGCGGGACCCCTAGGGGTCAGTGAGGGACAAGTGCCCTGAATTCCGGGTCGGCGTCCCAGACGTTTCTGGGTAGCGGCGACGCGGTCTGGGCTTGGCTGGCATCCTGGATAGTCCGGGGAGCGGCAGTGCAAGCGTGGGCGACGGGTTCGTCTGGTTGCGGTAGTCGCGAGCAGCGGATGCTTCGGCAACCGTCGGCCAAACCGTAGCCCCACGTTGAGTGGGATCGGTGGGCTTCTCTTGATTGGGCGGCCTGTAGAGGAGAAAACCTCTTTAAAAAACCCCAATCCCGAACCTGTCACGGGTCAGGGGATGAGTGGCTGGAGGGAGTCCAGTCGCAACGTGGCCTCTGGAGGTGGGGACCGGCGGAACCCCATCCTTCACAACCCTACGCTTACCCGGGTATGGAGCCTCTGCCCGGGTGGACAAACATTTGCTACCGAACTCGTGGGAACAATATGGAAAACAATAATTTAAAAAACAAAAGAAACCCTGTCGTGACGTTGGAGAGATGTAGTTTGGAGATGGACAAAGCTCTGGGTCCGAGTGAAAACCGAGCAGTGTTGGAAGAAGGCCCTTTTCAGGGCCAACCCAAAGGCCCTTCTCAGGGCCAACAACAGAAGGAGGAACAGAAGGAAGAAGCGGATAAAGGACATCCGATGCGCAGAGTGGCCTCAATGACGCTCATGTTTCCGGAAGGCTGTGTGGCTCCGGTTACAATGCAGCAGGCGCGAGGAAAGTCTCAAACGGAGCAGGTCGAGAGGCCGACTTCAGAGTACTCATTTTTTGTGCGTCCCACTTCGCCAGTGCGCTCTTTGGCAAGCACTAGTCGGGTCAAGAGAAAGAGGAGTGCTCAATTCTTGTCGAGCTCAGACGCTGAAACCAGCTCGACCTTAGAGCCCCCTAAGACGAATAAAACCAAAGCAGCCTCTCGGGAGAAAAGAAAGGCGATATCATCTGAGGTCAATGCTGTAAAACATAAAGGGAAGCTGAGGCGATCAGAGGAGTCATCCTGTAAAAGCGACCTTGATGTCGAGGAAATATCGGATGTGAATGACTGGGAGTTTGAATCCGTTGGGGAGGAACTACCGAGGACTTTATTGGAGAAGTCCGATGAATTTAGTACGGGGGATCTCAAGGCCAAAGCCCTAACGGAGGTCAATAAGATATTATCAGTGGCATATAAGTCGAAGCACCTGAAAGGTTCATGCCACAAAACTATCAAGGATGCGGCAGCGGCACTGTCCGACCTTATTGAGAATATGTCAGCAATGACGACCAGCGAGGAGACGCGCCGTCTCAGAGAGGATAATGCTCGACTCAACCGCGATATAGAATGTTTACGGAAGGAAACCAAGGCCCTACGTAAAGCATTCTCGGAGAGAAATCTGCGTAGGGAGCGGGTGCCACCTGCTGCATCTTTACTAGACGAGGACTCGATGGAAGAGCTGAAGCGCTCCCTCCACATATCGATCGGCGAGATGGTAAATGTCCGGCTGGCGAGTCTTGAAAGTAGGCTCCCGCCTGCGCCTATCATCAGACCACCGCTCGCCGCTGATAAGCAGAAGCTGCCGCCACCGTCTGCATCAGCTTCTAAAACGTTACCTATGAGGAAAACGGCTCCAAAGACGCAGACGCCGCCTACCTTGAAAAAGGCACCCAGGGCGCCAGTTAAAGAAATCAATGTCCCCGTGCAGACTGAAACAGCTGATTCCGGGGCGGCTGAGAATGCCTGGAATACTGTAGCAAAGAAGGGGAAAAAGAAGAAGTCCCCTGATGAGTCTCAGACGAATGCGGCGTCCAAAGTGTCTGCAGCCGCCAAAACACCAGCTGAGGTTTCTCCTCCTTCAAAGAAAGGGAAAAAGAAGAAAAAGAAGAAGAAACTGGCAGCTCCAAAAACTACGGCGGTGGTCGTAACCCTCACCCCGGAAACCATTGCCAAAGGAACAACCTATGTTCAAGCCCTTGGACAGGCAAAGCAAGGGTTACAATTGGAGGAGCTGGGCATAGACGGCGTGAAAATTAGGCAAACAGCTACCGGGGCCCGAATTTTGAAGGTTCCTGGGGCCAAGAGTGGGGACAAGGCAGATGCTCTCGCTCAGAGACTCAAAGAGCTCCTCCCTGAGGGTGCAATGGTCACTAGACCTGTAAGATGTGCGGACCTCCGTATCACGGGTCTAGATGATACTATTGTCAAAGAGGAAGTCATTGCGGCAGTATCTAAAAAAGGGGGTTGCTCTTCGGATTTGGTTAAGACGGGCGAAATCCGTGTGGGTCCGGGAGGAATGGGCATTGTTACCGTAAGATGTCCAGTAGACGCCGCAAAGGCCATTTTAGATGCGGGTAGGTTCTTGATTGGCTGGAGCTCAGTCCAGGTACGGCCCCTTGATCCAAAGCCGCTCAGATGCTTTAAGTGCATGGGCATCGGTCACACGCGAACGATGTGCCCCTCTCAAGTTGACCGCAGCGACCTTTGTTTCCGCTGTGGTAAACAGGGACACGTTGCAGAGGGATGTCACGCAGAACCGCACTGTGTGGTCTGTGCCGGGCACAAATTGCCTGCAGGACACAGAATGGGGGGGAGACAGTGCAACCCCCCCAGAGTCCAGGGAAAGCTCTTCCAGAGGAACGAAGGCTCCCCTCCAGCAGTGATGAGAGAATCACCAGTGGAAGTTGAAATGTCACAAATTGATGGATAGGTCCAGACATCTCAACTTTCTACAGAGCAACCTTAACCACTGCATCACTGCGCAAGATTTATTTGCTCAGTCCATGGTGCAGTGGTCGGTGGATGTAGCAGTCGCCGCCGAGCCATACTGTGTGCCTCCCCAGCCGCACTGGGCTGGGGACCAGGATGGTTTGGTGGCCATCATTACGGCAAGGCGGTCCCTCCCCTTGATAGTTAGAGACAGGGGCAAAGGCTATGTAGCGGCCACGTGGGGTAACTTAGCTGTGGTGGGCGTATATTTTTCTCCCAATCGCCGAGTCGCTGAGTTAGAATCCTTTATGGATAGACTTGGAGAAGTGGTGAGAAGGCTCGCCCCCCTCCAGGTTCTAGTAATGGGGGACCTAAATGCTAAAGCAGCTCTCTGGGGATCTCCAACCACGGACAGTAGAGGAGAGGTGGTGGCTGAATGGGTGACCACGATGGGTCTGAATGTTATGAATAGGGGGGATTCTTTCACTTGTGTCAGGAGGTGGGGAGGCTCCATCGTCGATGTCACCTTCGCAACGCTCGGCCTTGCGCGACGCTTATATGGATGGCGTGTGATGGAAGAAGTGACCTTGTCTGACCACCAATATATAACGTTTCAGATCAAACGTTCCGTCGGGTCGACGAGGTCCCAACCAGAGGGAGAAAGGAATAACTTCCCTAGATGGGCGATCACACACCTCAACGTCGAGATGGTAGAGGAGGCGGCGATCGTCGAGAGCTGGAGTTTGCCACCAGGAGGAGGGGTGAATGAAAAGGCATTGGCACTTCGCAGATCTTTGACGGCAATCTGCGATGCGGCCATGCCTCGAGTGGGAACTCACCATCACGATAAGAAGGCGGTTTACTGGTGGACAGAGGAGATAGCGGCCCTTCGTTTTACCAGTAATGCGGCCAGAAGGGCACACAAACGGTGCAGACGAAGGCGCCATACCGTGGAAGAGGAGGAACTCCTTCACAGGGCCTACAAAGAGGCGAAGATGGCCTTGCAAATCGCTATTAACAATGCGAAAGATCAGGCAAGAAAGGAGTTCCTCGAGGAGTTAGATGCCGATCCGTGGGGACGCCCTTACAAAATGGTAAGGGATAAAATGAGACACAGTGCTCCCTTAACGGAGAACATGGATCCCCAGCTCCTGTCCAGGGTGGTTGGAGGACTGTTTCCGCCGCAAGAGCACTTTTCACCCCCGGTAATGGTGCCCCCCGAGCCGGAGGTGGAGCCTACAGCCGAAGAGATTCCCCCTATCACGCAGGCTGAGTTTGACGGCGCAGTCGATCGGTTGAGGGCCAAAAAGAAGGCTCCGGGGCCTGACGGTGTGCCAGGACGAGTTCTGGTTCTGGCCATCAAACACATAGGGGAACGAATTCATGAGATGTTTTGCATGTGTTTCGAGTCGGGCGCCTTTCCTGCTCCGTGGAAGGTCGGAAGGTTGTGTCTGCTCCAGAAAGATGGACGCCCCCTTGACTCCCCGTCTGCCTATCGACCCATAGTGCTTTTAGATGAGGTGGGCAAGCTGTTTGAGCGGATTATAGCGGCCCGCCTCTTAAAACACCTTGAGGAAGCGGGCCCTGATATTTCCGACCGTCAATATGGCTTTCGTAGAGGACGGTCTACTGTGGACGCATTACTAGAGCTGCGACGATTATGTTTGGAAGCCGAAGGGGAAGGAGAGTGTTTGTTGGCGGTATCACTTGATATCGCCAACGCGTTCAACACACTTCCCTTTGAGGTAATACTCGAGGCCCTTCGATACCACCAGGTGCCTCTATACCTCCGACGAATAGTCCGCAGTTACCTAACCGGGAGACAGGTACTATATCTGGGCAGAGGGGGGAGGCTGATGTCTCACGATGTGGACCGTGGTGTTCCGCAGGGGTCGGTATTAGGTCCACTGCTGTGGAATATCGGTTACAACTTCGTACTGAGAGGTATATGGATGTCCCGGCTGAACTTAATCTGTTACGCGGACGACACCTTAGTGACCGCCAGCGGTAGCAGCTTTGAGGACGCTGCTCGTCGTGCGTCGGTGGGCACTACCCTTGTTGTCAAACGGATAAGGATGCTGGGGCTCCAAGTGTCATTGGACAAGACGGAAGCCATTTTCTTCCACGGTCCGAGGAGAAGACCTCCCGCTGGGTCATGCGTCGTTGTGGATAGGCAGATGATTAGACTGGGCCCCTATTTGAAATACCTGGGCTTAGTGCTGGATGCTCGGTGGAAATTCACCGAGCACTTCAAGCGTCTCTCACCGCGGCTTACGAAGGTGGCGGCTGCCCTGGCCCGTATAATGCCGAATGTGGGGGGCCCCAGCGCTTCTTGTCGGCGCCTTTTCGCGGGTGTTGTAAGGTGTATGGCGCTATATGGGGCCCCAGTGTGGAACGAGGCCCTAAATCGTGAGAATCGGGCCTTGCTGAGGAGGCCTCAAAGGGCCATGGCTACGCGGGTCATAAGGGGCTATCGTACTGTCTCCGGAGCGGCGGCTTGCGTATTGGCGGGGACTCCACCCTGGGAGCTAGACGCTGGCGTCCTGGTCGACAGCTACCGATATAGGGTGGAGGCAAGACAAAGAGGAGAGCGCCCGTCGCCGGAGGAGATGCGGCGAGTCCGACTGCTCGCGTACGAAAGGTTGCTGGAAAGGTGGAGAGAGATGCTCAACTCTCCCATCTATGGTATTCGCACCATTGAGGCGGTGCTCCCGGTGCTTGAGGACTGGGTCCAAAGAGGACATGGTGCGCTGACCTATCGACTCGTACAGGTGCTTACCGGACACGGCTGCTTCGGTAAGTACCTGTTCCGCATAGGCAGAGAGGCGACCCCTATGTGTCATGAGTGCGGCGCGGCCGAGGACACCGCAGAGCACACTCTCGCGGTGTGTGCCGCTTGGTCTCGGCAGCGCAGCTCCCTCACTGCGGTAATAGGCCAGGACCTCTCGTTGCCGAGCGTGATCTCTTCCATGCTTACCAACGACAGGTCCTGGAAGGCAGTTTCCTCGTTCTGCGAAGAGGTAATGTCGCAAAAGGAGGCAGCGGAGCGGGCCCGCGAACAAGACTCTGAGGCGGACCCAATAAGACGTAGGCGAAGGGGACGAAGGATGCGGGGATACGTCCGCAGTCTTCAACCCTGAGTCGGGGCCAGCGGGCGCGGGTAGGGTAACCCGCGCCTGCATTGCACGGCACCGCAGTCTGGGGGGGATTCCCACCATGTGCCTGGGAATCCCCCCGATCGTGAGGTGGCCTGGCTAAAAGCCGGGCCGGCCGGCGGCGGCGTGGTTGATTCCCAGTAAGGACCCCACGCCGCCACCGCTGGCAAGGAGGGCACATCCCGGAGTTTTAGTGGGTAGGGCCCCCCCCATCCCGAGCAGCCACTGAGCCAGCCCTAGGGTTGGCTGAGTGGGTGGGCGGGAGGTGGGGGGAGGAGTCCCACATAACCCCGTCGCCTACCCAGCGGCGGGGTATGCGTAACGCATTTCTCCGGGTCAAAAAAAAAAAAAAAAAAGGTTAGGTTAGGTTTCCGCCCTCTTTTTGGAGAGGGGAGCGATAGTGCAGTGTCGCTACCGGACGCGTCCTCCGGGTTGCGGATAGGGGAACGCCCCCCAGATATGGGGGGTACCGGCTTTGGCCGGCGCGGACAGCAACTGCACGAGGTGGGGGTGATTCAGCCCATGGCGCGCTCGCGCGGGCTAGAGAGGGGGCAAGTGTCCCAGGTTCCGAGTCGGCGTCCCAGACGTTTCTGGGTAGCGGTGGCTCGGATTGACGTGGGCGACGGGTCCGCTGGTTCGCTTACACCGGACAGCGGATAGGCTTCGGCCACCGTCGGCCAAACCGTTACCCCACATTGAGTGGGGCCGGGGGGAGGCACTTGACCGTGTCTCCTGCGAGGTAGAAGAACCTCAATAAAAAATCCTCAAAGTCCTGGCATTGGGTCACGTGATGTCGGGGCGCCCGCATTTGCGGGTGGCTGGTGGAGTGCATCAGCCCATTAGCGCCAACCTCAGATACCGCCCGACCTCTGAGTGTATTAGGGTTACCCAGGTGCAGGGGGCACCGCCTGGGTGGACATTGTAGATCCGCCATACTCGTGGGATAAGTTATGGAGACACTTAATTTTAAAAATCTTTTTGGTAGTAAGGGCGAGAAGTCCGGAGAGAAGGAGGGAAGTAAGGCGGCTGCTGCAAAGCAGTCTGATAAGGCAACAACATCTGCCGCAGAGGAGAGAGAAATGGAGGCTCGTTTTAAGCGACCTGAGGTAAGGACACCTGTGGTCCGATTGACGCGCACGCCTTTACCATCTATGGCGGCGTCTGATAGAAGCAGGAGCAGAAGCGCTTCCTCTTGCATATCGGATACGAGTGAGTCAGAAGATTCTATATACCTAGAATCTCAAAGTGGGCGAAAACGATCGCGTTCTAAAGGGCTTTGTGCGTCGGGTGACCAAAGCTCTGAAGCAGAGATTAAAAGAGCGAAGGCTGCATCAAGTGCTTCCAAGCGTTTGGAGCAGCAGCTGCTAGCAGAGTCGGAAATTACTGAAAAAGCGAGGATGGTTCTACCTCCGCGAGACCCGGATTTGGAGATTATTAGGGTGGATTGGCGAGAGGTGCCGACCACCGATATTTGCCAAAGGTTGCGAGAAACTGCCGATGTCATCAGGGAAGTAGCCACAAAATCAGGCAACCTGAAAGGTACCTACATACGCACTCTGAAAGACGCGGCTGAACACATTCGGTCGGCCATGGTGGAAATTCCCACCCGTAGTGGTTCCGACGAGTACGTGAAGTTGGAAGCTAGTTATAAGTCGCTTCAGTCTGACTTTTCGCGAATGCAGTCGGCTTACTTGCGTTTGCGGAAAGACAATGAGAATCTGCGCGAGGAAATGGGAGCACTGAAAAACGAGGTTGCTCATATGAAAACGGCTCCTCCGTCGGCTCCATGCCCAAATTGCACAGGCCACGGTGATGGTCATCGATCTGCTGAGACGGAGAGGATCCTGGCAATCATGAATGCTAGGTTGGAAGGGTTACAGGACAGACTGCTACCGGAGCCACGTCGGCGTCCTCCGCTTGCGGCTGACAAAGCAAGCTCAGGAACCCATCTTCCGGCAGCTAAAATACCTGCAGGACAAGGCCCCGCCCCTATTTTATCTGGGGGGCAAAAGGCCAAGCAGAAGAAGAAAAGCGGGAAACAAATGAGGGAAAAAGTAGTGTCGTCAGTGCCTACTACGGAAGCTGAGCCGTGTGTTGCTCCACCCTCACAAGAAGGACAGTGGACTACAGTTGGGAAAAGAGGCAAACCAGTGAAGGAAGCTACAGCTGCGCCTGCCCCATTAAAGAAATCCAAAGGGCAAAAGAAAAAGAAAAAGCAGCCGAAATTGCGCCCACCAAAAACCGCCGCAATATCATTGAAACTGCGGCCTGAGGCGGAAAAGAATGGGGTTACATATGCCCAAGTTCTCTCACAGGCGAAGAGTCAGCTCGATCCTGTTCAGTACGGTGTGACCGGCGGCCTGAAAATAAAAGTGGCTGCCACGGGTGCTCGTATTGTAGAAGTACCGGGTACCGATAGCGGAGAAAGAGCCGATCAAATAGCTTCTAAGCTGAGAGACATAATCGGCTCTGAAATGGTCGAGATTTCCAGACCTGTCAAATGTGCGGAGGTTCGTATTACGGGTCTGGATGACACGGCGTCGACCGAAGAGGTCATAACAGCAGTAGCAAAAGTGGGGCAATGCCAACCGGAAGCGGTTAAGTGTGGCGAAATACGCCGAGGCCACACAGGTCTGGGTGCAGTTGTTGTGAAGTGTCCGGTGACAGCCGCCAAAAAGATTACTGAAGGCGGCAGGTTAAAAGTGGGTTGGATCTCAGCGGGTATCAAACTGCTCCCTGCGAGACCCATGAGATGCTTTAAATGTCTCGAGGTAGGTCACGTTCGGGAATCGTGTACGGAGGAGGTCGACCGGAGCGACCTATGTTTTCGGTGCAGCAAGCCCGGACACAAGGCTGCCCAGTATAACGCTACGCCGCACTGCATACTCTGTGTGGCGGCGAACATAGTGGCAAATCACCCTGTGGGAAGCAAGGTCTGCAATGCTTCACCACCGGCTAAGACGAGGAATAAAGGGCCTAAGAGGAAGACCCCTCCTACCCACCAACCATCAGTCGTTGAAGGGGAGGAAATGGAGGTTGCGGTCGCGGAAAGCCAGTGACTGCGTGAAGAGCTGGGAGGACCAAGGGAAAAACCCAGGTCCACCCTGCTGTGAGAGTCAGGCGACGGTAGGGGGGACTACCGCCGCTCGTTTAGGGCTTTCGAGGTGTTCGGGCGCGTCAATGTTCCGGCGCGCCCTCGCCGAGGGAGGGAGCTTCAGCTCCTTTAAAGAGGGGTCCGTAAGGACATCGCAGGGCGGGGCCGTGGTAGAAATTGGCAAAGCCAGATCTCACGGTTTTACTCGCCCATATGCGTGCGTGACGGAACATCTTGGGGTTTTAGCCGGTAGGAGTCCGGCATAACCCCCCGTCTCCCTCTCGGCGGGGGGTATCCATGATGGATTTCCCCAAGTAAAAAAAAAAAAAAAAAAAAAAAAAGGTTAGGTTAGGTTAGGTTTTTTTTTTTTTTTTTTAATTATTCTGTTTTATTCACTTCAATAAAATGGTCTGAGTTATTTAGTTTGTGGTTTTGTGTGTGTTATTATTGTTTTGTCAGACCTAGTCCCGGGGTGACGCTATTCCATACGTCCCCGGGGACTGGGGCTGAGGGGTGGCTGCAGCGCTGCTCTTCCTTCTTCTCCTATTCCAGCGTCTGCTGCACACATGGATGGAGCACTGTCTCCCCGTACCCTGATTCTGCAAGCAACCTCCTGGTGGGAGGGGGTGAGGCAAGGTGAGGGTCTGCCATAAAGGTGGGGGAGTTTGGTGCCGGTGCAGCGAGGTGTAGTCTGGGCTTGGTCGATGGTGACGAAGGTAGGTAGGCTCGCCCGGTGGAGTCGCTCGATTCGCTCCCAAGTCCGGGTGGCCACGCGGTTTTCCGTCACTGTTCCCGTCGCAATTGGGCCCATCTCAATCCCCGGCACCGGCCATTGTCCTCCGACGTCTGGCGACCATTGCCCTTACCCCTCCCTTTACTGGGATTTGACCTGCTCGCAGGGCAGGAGGGATACAGTGTCCATGCTCCTGTTTATTCTTCAAGGTGCTAGTCACCTACATGTTTTGATATATGTATTTATATGTATTCGTATATATATTAATCAAGTTGTCATTGTACGTATCCGTGTATATATTTGTCAAGTTGTCATTATATGTATCTCTGTATATATTCATTTAGTTTTCATTATTGTATGCCTTAATATTGGTATAGATATGGGTGATTAATTTAGTGAGGGATCTGATTAGGACGGGTTTATCTAGGTTAGCTACAAATGAGAAGGGTGGTCTTTCCAAACTACGGGATAGTTCAGTATGCGAAAATCGCTGACGAGCAAACCGTGGGCATGACTCCAGCAGATGAGTAGGGGTTTGGGGTATTGAGGGGTCACAAGGGCACGAATCGGAGGTGATGATTTTAAAACGGGCAAGGTAAGAACGATGCGCCCCATGGCCGCTCAAGAACTGAGTGAGGTAGAACGACGTCGGTACAATGGCGCGATAGTCCGCAATCTGCTTTACCTCCGGGAAGATACCCCGGGTTTGTGACCCCTGGGTAGCGCTGTGGTATCGTTCCTGCCATTCCGCCATTGCGACTTCTTCGGAGCGCGCTTTCGGGTATGAGGTGGGAAAAGCCCTGTATGTGAAAGTCCTGTGAGAGGAGGCGGCCTCACCAGCAGCGCGATCCGCCGCCTCGTTACCGTACACCCCAGAGTGACCCCTGACCCAGCAGAATCTGATTGCCTCCGGTGAGCCGGTGCTATGTATGGTTCTATGGATTGCGGCGATGGTGGGGTGACAACTACTGCGACGTTGGATCGCCTCCAAGGAGGACTTAGAGTCTGAGATGATGAGTGCGTCTGCATATTCTCTCTCCCGCGCCAGCTCGCATGCCCTTGCTATAGCCAGCAATTCCGCCTGGAATACAGTGCAAGTGTTATGCAGTTTGTATTTTCTGATGGTAGTGGATGGGTGGCGGTCCGGGTCCACGCACACTAGTGCTGCTCCCACGGATCCGTCCTCCAGTCGGCTACCATCAGTAAATATTTGTACTGTGTTCTCCCTGCATGCCCTGTCTATGTCATTCTGCGTAGGGGTGATTAAGTAATTTGGGGAGATTCTGTTAGCCGGGTGCAGAAGTTCCGCCACCGCCACCGGCGCTTCCCACTCCAGGTTATCAGGCAGGTATGTAGTGGTCCCCGTGATCCTCACCAGCTCCACCTCGCGGGCGCGCTTCACCTCTAAGTCCAGTGGGAGGAATTGCGCTAGTGCCAAGGAGGCGACAGTCGAGACGGTGCGGTAACCACGTATGGCCCGGAGGGCGAACCCTCGCTGCAGAGAGCCTAAAGTCTTCTGGACCTCTTTTTGGTCCGCGATATGGCCCCAAACACATGACGCGTATGTGATGGTCGGTACGATGACATATTTGTATATGGCCTCAATGTTTTCTGGGTGCGCCCCCCAAGATGGTCTTGTGAACAGGGAGAGGCGATTAAATAGTCTAAGAGCCTTGTCAGACACAAACTTCAGATGCTTTTTGAAGATGAGGCGATGGTCGACAATGACCCCTAGATACTTAAGTTCTGCCGAAAATGGGATATGCACACCCTTCATGTGTAGCCGGATTTCGGCTGCTCTCCTTGAGAAGGCCAGTGCTTTGGTCTTGGTTAGGTTAGGTTAGGTTTTTTTTTTTTTTTTTTTTGTTTATATTCGTTTGTTCTCTTTATTGCTGATATGGTTTGGTATATTTGGTTTATGTTTTATTTTTTTGTTTTTCAGTTGTTTGTCAGACCCAGTCCCGTGGTGACGCTATTCCATACGTACCCGGGGGCTGGGGCTGAGGGATGGCTGCAGCGCTGCTCTTCCTCCTTCTTCTCCTCTTTGAGCGGCTGCTGCACAAATGTATGGAGCACTGTCCCCCCGAGCCCTGGTTCTGCGAGTAACACCCTGGTGGGAGGGGGCGGGGCAGGATGAGGGTCTGCCATACAGGTGGAGGGATTTGGTGCCGGTAAGCGAGGTGCAGAGAATGGGCCTGGTCAGCGGTGACAGGTAGGTAGGCTCGCCCGGTGGAGTCGCTCAATTCGCTCCCAAATCCGGATGGCCACGCGGTTTTTCGTCACTACTTTTCCTGTCGCAGTTGGGCCCATCCCAGTCCCTAGTACCGGCCGCTGTCCTCCGACGTCTGGCGACCATTGCCCTTGCCCCTCCCATTACTGGGATTGTAACTAGCTTGCAGGGTAGGGGGGGTACAGTGTCCATGCTCCTGTTAATTCTCCAAAGTACTTGTTTTAATCTACGTATTTATCTGTATTCGTGTATATATTTATAAAGTTGTCATTATATGTATCCATGTATATTTTTATCTAGTTGTCATTATATGTATCCGTGTTTATATTTATCTACTTGTCAGAATTGTAAGCTTTAATATGTGTATAGATATGGGTAATTAATTTAGTGAGGGATTTGATGAGGACGGGTTTATCTAAGTTAGCTGCAAATGAGAAGGGGGGTCTGTCTAAACTACGAGCTAATTCGGCATGCGAAAATCGCTGACGGGCAAACCGTGGGCATGACTCCAGCAGATGAGTAGGGGTTTGGGGTGTTGACGGGTCACAGGGACACGAATCGGAGGAGATGATTTGAAAACGAGCAAGGTAAGAACGGTGCGCCCCATGGCCACTCAAGAACTGGGTGAGGTGAAACGAAGTGGCTACAATAGCGCGATAGTCCGCAATTTGCTTTAACTCCGGGAAGATACTCCGGGTTTGTGACCCCTGGGTAGCGCTGTGGTATCGTTCCTGCCATTCCGTCATTACGAGTTCTTTGGAGCGCGCTTTCGGGTATGAGGTGGGAAAAGCCCTATATGTGAAAGTCGTGTGAGAGGAGGCGGCCTCACCAGCAGCGCGATCCGCCGCCTCGTTACCGTATACCCCAGTGTGACCCCTGACCCAGCAGAATCTGATTGATTCCGGTGAGCCGGTGCTATATATGGTTCTATGGATTGCGGCGATGGTGGGGTGACAACTACTGCGGCGTTGAATCGCCTCCAAAGAGGACTTAGAGTCTGAGATGATGAGTGCGTCTGCATATTCTCTCTCCCGCGCCAGCTCGCATGCCCTTGCTATAGCCAGCAATTCCGCCTGGAATACAGTGCAAGTGTTATGCAGTTTGTATTTTCTGATGGTAGTGGTCGGGTGGCGGTCCGGGTCCACGCACACTAGTGCTGCTCCCACGGATCCGTCCTCCAGTCGGCTACCATCAGTAAATATTTGAATTGTGTTCTCCCTGCATGCCCTGTCTATGTCATTCTGCGTAGGGGTGATTAAGTAATTTGGGGAGATCCTGTTAGCCGGGTGCAGAAGTTTCGCCACCGCCACCGGCGCTTCCCACTTAAGGTTATCAGGCAGGTATGTAGTGGTCCCCGTGATCCTCACCAGCTCCACCTCGCGGGCGCGCTTCACCTCTAAGTCCAGTGGGAGGAATTGCGCTAGTGCCAAGGAGGCGACAGTCGAGATGGTGCGGTAACCACGTATGGCCCGGAGGGCGAACCCTCGCTGCAGAGAGCCTAAAGTCTTCTGGACCTCTTTTTGGTCCGCGATATGGCCCCAAACACATGACGCGTATGTGATGGTCGGTACAATTACATATTTGTATATGGCTTCAATGTTTTCTGGGTGCGCCCCCCAAGATGGTCTAGTGAACAGGGAGAGGCGATTAAATAGTCTGAGGGCCTTGTCAGTCACAAACCTCAGATGCTTTTTGAAGGTTAGACGGTGATCGACAATGACCCCCAGATATTTCAGTTCCGTCGAAAACGGGATATACACCCCCTTCATGTAAAGCCTGATATCCGCTGCTCTCCTTGAGAAGGCCAGTGCTTTGGTCTTAAGTGGACCGAAGTTTAGCTTCACGCTCTGTCCCCAATCCGATACGATGTCCAAAGCCGCGCAGGATGCCTCCTGCAGTGATGACCTGTCTTTGGCGGAGACAATGAGAAAGACGTCGTCCGCATAGGCCTGCAAATAGCATCCCGCGGGCAAGGGCAAATCAAGGAGCTGGTCGATGATGAGGTTCCAGAGCGCTGGACCGCAGGCCGAACCCTGCACACAGCCTCTCTGGGTGCGTCTAATCTCACTCACCCCGGCAAACTCCAGTAGCACCTCGCGATCATCCAGGTAGCTGTCAACGAGTCGGAATATATTGGACGGGCAGCCTACCTCCCTGAGCCTGTGAAGAATCGCTGGCCACCAAGCTCTGTTGAAAGCCGCCTGGATATCCAATGAGATCGCAACACAAAGCCGCTTACAGCGGCGCGCTTCCTGGATCTTCTCAATGGCAGCGTGAAGAGCGTGGCCTGTCGAAGTGTTGCGCCGGAACCCGAATTGTTTGGGGTTCAGATGGTCTGTCACTGCCTGGTGGTGTATAATCCTGCCCACGAAAAGTTTCTCCAGGACCTTGCCCAGCACCGATATGAGTCCTATGGGTCGATGGTCCTTCAGTGAGGTTTCACCCTCAGCTCCAGGTTTTGGTATCATCTTGACCACGGCACGCTTCCAGTCCCGTGGAAAGTATCCCAACGTGAGGCATCTGTTCATAAGGCTGAGGAAGAGCCCCGGGAAGTTGATTATGGCACATCTGCAAATGTCCGAGGTCAGTCCGTCGGGACCTGGAGCCTTCTTGTGCGATATGCCCTCAATTGCCTCCAGAAGCTCTCCCTCAACGAAGGGTGGGTCAGAGTGGGTGTCAGGGACGCGATGTCGCTCCTCTCTTATGCCTGCCTGAGCTGGAGTGTCCTCCTCACTCTGGTCCTCCGGAAAGAAGTGCTCCAGAAGACGTGACGCCGTTTGTCGATTGTCCGCCACGACTGATCCGTCGACCCACATGGAGGCGGGGGGCCTCCTGGGGGCGCCCGACCTAAGAAGTTTGTTCGTCAGGCTCCAAACATTCTCACTAGTCTGCGATTCACAGAATCTCCTGAACTGGGATGTGGCCTCTCTCCTGATGGCCTCGGTGTAGCCCGCCTTAAGGTCCGCATGCTGGTTAGCCAGTCGTTCGCACTCGGATTCTGCAACCCCTTCCTGCCTAGCTCTGTGGAGATTCTGATGAGAGCGGCCGATTTCCTTCTTGAGACGGGACAGTTCCTCAGTCCACCAGGGCTTTTTGAGAGGGATCTTCCTTCCTCGTCTGATGATCGGAAATGCCGCTTCCGCGGCTCGTTGTATGACTGAGGTTAGTTCGACAACAAAGGCGTCAATCCCCCACTGATCCAGTTGGTCGATCCTCTCGCGCTCCAGGTTAGAATCCATGATGTAGTTGGTCAGGGCATTTTTGAAGGCACTCCAATTCGCATTTTCAGGAATCTTATATCGGTAGGTAGAAGATTCCTGGGTGTTCTCAAGCGACTCGCGGTTGACCAACAAATAGTACTCAATGAGCCTGTGACTGCAGGACGCTAGTGCATCAGGCTTCACCTGCCAGTCCCTGAGCATGTCGGTTACACTGCCGGACGAGAAAGTGAGGTCGATGATGGAATGGCGAAGTCTGCCGTGAGTGATGGTTTCAAATGTGTGGACGTCCCCCGTGTTATGACAGATGAAGTCATGTTCGTTGATGAGGTTGCATAGATCCTCGCCTCTCCTGTTTCTTCTACCTGTTAAATCCCACAGGGGATGCCACCCATTAAAGTCCCCCCCAATGAGGCACCGAGGGTTATCCGACTCATGCAGAAACCTCGCCAGCTGCGCCAATGTGTCATGCGGGTCCTGTTGAGGCTCGATGTACACCGAGATCAAATATTGTGGCTGATTGTTGACCGTAACTTGCACTATTACCAGGTTGGGCGTAGAGAATTGCTCAATGAAGATGGCCTGTAGTTTGTCTCTGATGGAGTCCTTGATGAGAATGGCAGCCTTAACCCGCCTGTTGGTCTTTAGATCCTGGAAGATACTTATGCCAGGAGAGTTCTTTACGAAGGTGCCACTACCAGTGTAGGGCTCACTAATCAGAGCAATGTGCCTGATGGGGTCATGGAAGACGCTGAAGAGCTCTTCCGAGCTCGCGATAGAGCGGTCCAAGTTGGCTTGGATTATGCCTAGCCTAAAGTTGGGGTTCCTTACAAACTCAGTCATAGTCTATTTTTTCCAGAACACGTGAGAGCATGGCTTGGTATCTGGGGCATTCCTGGGCAAATGATGAGTGTTTGGTGGAGTGATCCAATTTAAATCTAGAGTTATGGCTACGGCAATTAACGCAAGTTGGGGGTGCTTGAGCGAGTGGGCAGCTGTTCTTTGTGTGTATAGTGTGATCGTCTTTGCCACAGTGGGCGCAGATTTCTTGGCCGGGGCATCTGGCTGAGGTGTGACCGAACTGGTTAGGTTAGGTTAGGTTAGGTTAGGTTGGGGTGCTACGTCGGAAACCTCCTCGTGTGCCCGGTCCATTTCCTGTCCCTGGTCAGTTATGATAGGGGAACGGAAATGGGTTCGGGACGGTGCATCCCGGGCATCTGCGTAATGTCTCCCACTGAGGGTGCTGTTACGGAGGTGTCTAATAGCCGACAATCTCGTAACCCCGTACGTGGTGCGGGGCCGAGGGCCGCTAGTCTCTTCGGAGGGTGGGGGCCGCGAGGAAGAAAACCTCTGTAAAAAATTACCCGGTGGGGATCTCGGCTGGCGTCCTGGGCATCCCGGGTAGCGGCAGCCGAGTTGGGGGAGAGCTCGCAACCCCGCACTGAGCGGGGCCGAGGGCTGCCACTCTCTTCGGAGGGCAGTGGCCGCGAGGAAGACAACCTCTATAAAAAATTACCCTGGAGGGGGCACAAGTTGCCCAAACAACTCGTAACCCCGCACATGGTGCGGGGTCGAGGGCTGCCGTCCTTTCCGGAGGGCGGGGGCTGCGAGGAAGACAACCTCTGTAAAAAATTACCCTGGAAGGAAGTGGCAGGCGTCCTCGACGTATTCGGGGTAGCGGCTGCTGCGAACTGGGCCCAGGTGGCGTACTCGGCTGGCTCGTCTTGACGACCCACCCCGAGTCCTATGTCACGGGTCCAGTGTGGGGGTGTACCTGCTGGCGTCCTGGACAGTCCGGGTAACGGCAGCAGAGTACGAGGGGGTTATCCCCTAGGGCGGTTGTGGTGCGAACTCCGCACCATCTCCGGCCGACCCGTAACCCCGCACGTGGTGCGGGAACGGGGGCTGCCACCCTATGGCGGGAGCCAAGAGGAGACAACCTCTTCAAAAATCCTTGACGTCTAGGCCAGGTAGGGTCCCCCCGCCCGGAAGGGGGAACATCGTAAATGATAATGTCGACCTACAGATCTTATTTGCCATGCGATCCCGCTAGCACCGGGCGTCTTGGGATAGCTCGCTCCCAGGATGAGAAGTCTGTAACGAGCGGCCTATGCGCTCCGGCTGGCCACCGGCGCTGCGATGTAGCTGGGCATCGTAGTGGTAAGTTTGTTACTAGCGACCTATGCGCCCCGGCTGGTCACCGGCGCTGCGAGATATCCGGGTCTCGCAGTGTGAAATTGGATACCGAGGCGACAGTAGGAGTGCTGCGGCTGAGAGGAGGTGGTGGTGTTAGCCCCTCTGACTCGCTGCGCGAAGCGAAGGATAGGAGGCCGAGCTCTGGCGGAAAAGAGCACAATAAAAACCAAACAATGGCAGATGTGAATACTACAAATTCTCCCCGAGAGGGTCCCGGCTCAGCCGGGGAATCCCTCCCCAAGGGCAACCTTGGGCTGGCACACGTATGCGGGGGTGCCGACAAATGCCAACAGGTCATAGCTACGAGACCGGGTCAAAACGCAGCAGGGAGCTCCAAGATGCTCCAAGAGGAGGGAGGTGGGCCGAAATCGGCCGGCAGGGGGCGGGGTAAACCCGCCAAGGGCGGAGTGCGGAAAAAGGCAGGCACTACATCGCCGCCGCCGCCACAGAAGTGCATACCGGACGAGGGGATGTCCGGCGTAGAGAGTGAGGCGATGTCTGACGTCGCGTCCGAGAGGGGAAGAAGTGGTGTTGTGTGTCCCTTCCCACGAAATGATGGCTCTAACTACAGGCCCCTCAACGTCAGCCAGAGCCAAGGAAAGGAGTCCGATTGTGAGTTGAATTGGACGTTTAGGGATGCCCTGGTGGAGGATCCGGGATCGGGGTCTAGCCGCCGCTCCACCCGCATCGCGGGAAAGAAGAGGTCGAGCGATAGGAGCAGTATGTTTGCTCGACCCTCCGAAATGAACCGGGACCTCTGTGATACCTCCGAGGCGGAGAGGGAGACAATGTCCACGCCGCAGCCATCTAAGGTCCCCAGAACTAAAAAGGGCCGGGGGGGTTACACTCACCACGTGGGTACCTCACAGGCGCGCTCGGAATGGCGCGACGAGTACTCTGACTCCGGGTCCGACACCACGACCGTACAGGAGAAAGGTCGGCGTCGGTCATCGATGGGTTCCGATGATGACTGGGGGGAGATGCGCTCCCCTGATTCGCTCCGTGCCGAAGCGGAGGCAAAAGCTGGTGCCGTCATTGAGGTTGTGAAGAAGGCGGGCAACCTCAAGGGGACGTGTATCAAAAAAATTAAGGAAGACACCAGAGCCCTATTGACACTGGTGAGGGAGGCGACGTCCCTGTCTCCCTCCGAGGAGGTCCGGAAGCTGCGCGCCGAAAATAAACGGCTGCGCGAACAAATGGGGCAAATAGAGGCTGAATTGAAGGCCTTCCGCCAATTCATGACGGAGCGGAGGCAACCGCCGGAGCTGGTGGTGGAGCAGCGCCCAGCGGAGGTAGAGCAGGAGGGCTCGGTATCCCGCGGGGAGTTCCTCCGGGCCATAGAACACCTGCAGCAGGCGCTGCTCAATCAGGTGGGAAACATAGTGTCGGCCCGCCTGGAGGGGCTTGAGGTGGATGGGCGGCTACTGGAAGCGAAGAGCCACAGACCGCCCCTAGCCTCCTCCAAGATTTCGAGCCGCGGCCGGGAGCGGCAGGCCCCAGCGGGGAATACCACCCTCGCCCCGCCAGCCAACCTCCCTAAAAAGGCCAGGGAGGTCAAAAGGCCTGGGCCAGCACGACCGCCTATGGCGCCTCCGCCGCCTCCGCCGCCTCCACCGAAGCAGGCCCCAATGGCAAAGGGCCCTAAAAAGAGGAAGGAGGCGCCAGCCCTTCCCGCTGACCAGGACAAAGAGTGGGTCCTGGTTGAAAAGGGGAAGAAAAAGAAGAAGGCCAAAAAGACGGCCAAGGCCCCAGCCAAGGGGGCCCCCAAGAAGAGGAAGGCGCTGCGGGCCCCGAAAACTCTGGCCGTAGTGCTGGCCCTAAAACCTGAGGCCATTGAAAAGGGCCTCACGTATGGTCAGGTGATCGCCCAGGCCAAGTCCAGTGTCAGCTTCGCTGACCTGGGCATAGGCCCAGCGAAGTTCCGTACGGGCATTACGGGGGCCCGTATAATAGAACTTCCAAAGGAAACCTCCCCAGAGCAGGCCGACAAGCTGGCCAGCAAGATCGGGGAGGCCCTTGGCGATGCGGCCAAAGTAACCCGGCCGACAAAGACGGCGGAGGTCCGGGTCGTCGGAATCGACGACTCGATTAGTGCCGACGATGTGTGCCAGGCGCTGGCGAAAGTAGGTGGCTGCCCGGCCCACCAGATAAAGGTGGGCAAGGTACATACGGGGGCTCGGGGGACTGGTGCGGCCTTTGCATCGGTCCCCGTGGAGGCAGCCAAGCGCTTAGAGAAGGCCAAGCATGTAGAGATGGGCTGGAGCTCTGCCACAGTGCATCTCCTGGAGACAAAGCCCATGCGCTGCTTCCGTTGTATGGGGATTGGACACCCCATACAGCGATGCCCCTCCGCAAACGACCGCAGCAAGCTTTGCTACCGCTGCGGCTCCGAGGGGCACCAGGCGTCGGGCTGCACAGCGGCGCTTAAGTGCGCCATCTGTGCGGAGGCCAAGCGGCCCGCAAATCATAGGATGGGGGGCCGAAATTGCAACCCCCCGCCCGCAAAGGCCCGCACAGAACGGGTCAAGGCAGCCGAGGTCCCACGACCTATACCTCCGCCAACATCTGCACCGGCGGAGGTGACGGAGGAGCCAATGGAGACGAGTAATGCCCAGCTCGACCATTGAGCTCCTCCAAATTAATGTCAACCACTCCGACGCGGCGCAGGATTTAATGCGCCAGTCAGCGTCGGAGTGGAACGTGGGACTGGTGATTGTGGCGGAGCCCTACTTCATTCCGCCACAGTCACCGGAATGGTTAGCGGACACCGCTATGTCCGCTGCCATCTTGCGGCCGTCCGGCAGCCCAGGCCCCTCCCTGATTTTCAAGGAGAGGGGTGCTGGATATGTGGCTGCCAAGTGGGGGGGAGTCGTAATCATATCGACATACTTCTCCCCCAACCGCAGCCGGGCCGAATTCGAGGTCTTCCTGGCGGCACTGGAGGGAGTGGTGCTGCGGGCCGCCCCTCTACCGGTCCTCCTGGCGGGTGACCTTAACGCCAAATCTACGGCGTGGGGTTCACCCGCCACTGATGTGAGGGGTGGTGATCTGGAGTCCTGGGTTCTGTCCCTGGGGCTCCAGACCCTCAACGTGGGGAATACCCCCACCTGTGTCCGGTGGCAGGGCACGTCGATAGTCGACGTGACCTTTGCCACCCCCTCCCTAGCCGGCCGCATATCGGGCTGGCAGGTGGAGGAAAAGGAGACCCTATCTGACCACATGTATGTCAGATATCGGGTCTCCTCAACATCCCGCGGGGCCCTCACGACTGATGGCCCCGCCGTGAGCGCGTTCACAAAATACGCGCTCACGAAACTCCGCCCCGAGTTGGTGACGGAGTCGGCGATGGTGCGGGCGTGGGCCGATGCGCCCCCCCACCTCGCCGGGGATGTTGACGGCATGGCGGAGCTATTTGCAGACGACATGAAGGTCGTCTGCGGCGCCGCCATGCCGAGGGCACGGGTCTGCCCCAGGAGGAGGCAGACATACTGGTGGACGCAGGAAATAGCCGAACTGCGTTCCACCAGTCTGAGGGCTAGGCGCGCCTATCTGAGGTGTCGTAGGCGCGCCTCAAGCACACCCGACGACGAGGCGGAATGTCGTCGGGTGTACAAGGAGGCCAAGAGGGCCCTAAGGGTCGCAATAGTCGTGGCGAAGAGGGCGTCCTGGGAGAGCTTCATAGCTCTCCTAGACCAGGACCCCTGGGGGCGGCCCTACAAGGTGGTGCGGGGGAAATTCTCCGCCAACGCCCCCGCCACCTCGACCATGGAGGAGGGGCTGCTGGACCGGGTATTGGGGACTCTGTTCCCTAACCCGGGTCCGTTTCAGCCCCCGAGGATGCTCCCTCCTGGGGGCTCCTCTGAGGAGCCGAGCCCACCCCCCCCTCCCGTGTCGGACGCGGAGTTTGACGCGGTGAGGGACAGGCTCCGGGCCAAAAAGACGGCGCCCGGGCCGGAGGGGGTTCCGCCTAAGGTGCTGGCCCTCGCCCTGGGGCCCCTGAAGGAGCGGTTCTTGGCGGTGCTGAACCTCAGCATCGCCGCGGGCCGCTTCCCCAGGAGGTGGAAGCAGGGGCGGCTCGTCCTCCTTAGAAAGGACGGCCGCCCGGAAGACTCCCCTTCGGGTTATAGGCCGATTGTGGTGCTCGACGATGCCGGGAAATTCCTTGAGAAGATCCTGGCTCACAGAATCGTCGAGCACCTGGAGGGGCCGGGCCCGAACCTGGCAGAATGCCAGGTTCAGGCGGAACCGGTCCACAGTGGAGGCGGTGGCCCTTTTAAAGGGGTGGACCGAGGCGGCCACTGCGCGGGGTGAGGCTGTTATTGCGGTGTCGCTAGACATCCGCAACGCCTTTAACAGCCTCCCCCACGAGTGTATCATGGAGGCACTCAGGTTCCATCGAGTGCCTCCATACCTGTGTGCCATCGTGGAGGACTACCTTCAGGGCAGGGTGGTCCTCTACGAGGGGCCCGACGGGCGCATCCGCTCGCGGGCCACGGCCGCAGGTGTACCCCAGGGTTCAGTGCTGGGTCCACTGCTCTGGAACCTGGGGTACAACTGGGTGCTGCGAGGCAGCCTCCTACCAGGAATGGAGGTTGTCTGCTTCGCCGACGACACTCTTGTCGCGGCGAAAGCAAAGGAGGTGGAGGATGTGGTACGCCTAGCGTCGGTCGGCACATCAATGGTCGTCCGACGCATCCACCTCCTGGGCCTGGAAGTGGCCCTCGACAAATCGAGGGCCATGATGTTCCATGGCCCACGTCGCAGCACCCCTCCGGGGCTCCGTATCCGGGTGGAGGGGGTCCGAATACCGGTCGAGGGAAGTATGAAGTACCTCGGCCTGGTGCTGGATCCCCGATGGAGTTTTGAGGAGCATTTTAAGCTCCTCACTCCACGGCTGTGTGCCGCTGCAGCCGCACTCGGCAGGGTCCTCCCGAACGTGGGGGGACCAGGTGCTGCGTGCCGTCGACTGTATCACGGGGTGATACGGTCGATGGCACTTTACGGAGCTCCGGTTTGGGCTGAGTGCCTCAAACCCCGCTCGAGGGCCCTCTTGCGACGTCCGCAGAGGGTCATCGCGACCCGGGCCGTGCGAGCGTACCGCACGGTCAGCCACGGCGCCGCCTGCGTGCTCGCAGGCGCGACGCCGTGGGACCTCGATGCACAGGTTCTGGCAGAAATGCATCGAGGTCGGGTCGAGGCCAGGGAGCGGGGTGAAAGACTTGCCCCAGCAGAACTGAGGCAAGTCCGTTCCATCGCCGAGAGCGAAGCTCTGCGGCGATGGGATGAGGCACTCGCCCATGTTAGCGCCGGCCACCGGACGATCGAAGCCATTCGTCCGGTGTTGGAGGTTTGGTTGGGTCGCCGGCGCGGCGGCCTCTCGTTCCGCATGGTGCAGATCTTGACCGGGCATGGATGCTTCGGTCACTATCTGCACCGTGTCGCACGTCGGGAGGAGACGCCGCAGTGTCATCATTGCGGCGCTCCGGACGACACGGCCGAGCACACCTTATTGGAGTGCCCGGCCTGGCGACACCAGCGCCGCGAGCTCATTGCGGCGCTGGGATGCGGAGCCCTCTCGCTGCGGAGCATGGTGGAGACCATGCTCCGCAGCGACAGGGCATGGGAGGCAGTCGCCTCCTTCTGCGAGAACGTTATCTCGCAGAAGGAGGCGGCTGAGAGGGAGCGGGAGGATGATCCTCTGGCCGCTCCCTCCCGCCAAAGGAGGACGGGTAGGAGAGGACGGCGGCGCGCCCTGGCTGCGCCCGTCCCATGACCCTACCCGTGGGGGTCCCTCGCTGACCGGCATGGCGCTGGCCGTGCCGGCCACCGACGGACCCCGTGACGGCAGCCCCCCCTTGTAGTTCTGTCCTGCAAAGAGGGGGGCGGCGGAGGAGCTACACGGGCACGCCCAAGTAGCCCTCCGCAGCGGACGGGGGGCGGTACGGTGGGCACTAGGCCGCGTACTCAGCCCCCACGCGCGGGCCTACCCGCGCACGTCTGCGGGGTCCCCGTGATACCCCGGGAGACCCCTGCCGTGGAGCCCCGGCTAAGGCCGGGAGGCTGCTAGGTGCGGAGACGCGGAGAATCCCTAAACGGGGATCCCGCGGCTTCGCACTAAGCAGCTCAGAGGGTATTCGCAGGACTTTTTTTTAGCGGATATTATACCGTAAAGCGCCCGTAAGAGTTGCGGGGTCCTCGGTGGGCAGCCACTGGGGGGTTCGTAAGACTTGCGGGAGCCAGGTGTGAGGTCCGTTCGGCGGTGTGCCTCTTAAAGGCGCCGTCGTCTGTAAATAGATTTTTTTACCTGCGTATTAAAAAAAAAAAAAAAAAGGTTAGGTTAGGTTAGGTTAGGTTAGGTTAGGTTAGGTTAGGTTTCCGCCCTCTCTTTGGAGAGGGAAGCGACTGTGCAGTGTCGCTACCGGACGCGTCCCCCGGGTTGTGGATAGGGGCACGCCCTCCAGATATGGGGGGTACCGGCTTCGGCCGGCGCGGACAGCAACTGCACGAGGTGGGGGCGATTCAGCCCATGGCGCGCTCGCGCGTGTTAGAGAGGGGGCAAGTGTCCCAGGTTCTGGGTCGGCGTCCCAGACGTTTCTGGGTAGCGGCGGCGTGGATCGACGTGGGCGACGGGTCCGCTGGTTCGCTTACACCGGACAGCGGATAGGCTTCGGCCACCGTCGGCCAAACCGTTACCCCACATTGAGTGGGGCCGGGGGGAGGCACTTAACCGTGTCTCCTGCGAGGAAGACGAACCTCAATAAAAAATCCTCAAAGTCCTGGCATTGGGACACGTGATGTCGGGGCGCCCGCTTTTGCGGGTGGCTGGTGGAGTGCATCAGCCCATTAGCGCCAACCTCAGATACCGCCCGACCTCTGAGTGTATTAGGGTTACCCAGGTGCAGGGGGCACCGCCTGGGTGGACATCGTAGATCCGCCATATGGGTAAGTTATGGAGACACTAAATTTTAAAAATCTTTTTGGAAGTAAGGGCGAAAAGTCCGGAGAGAAGGAGGAAAATAAGGAGGCTGCTTCAAAGCAGTCCGATAAGGCAACAACATCTGCCGCGGAGGAGAGAGAAAAAGAGGCTCGCTTTAAGCGACCTGAGGTGAGGACACCTGTGGTTCGATTGACGCGCACGCCTTTACCATCTATGGCGGCGTCTGATAGAAGCAGGAGCAGAAGCGCTTCCTCTTGCATATCGGACACGAGTGAGTCAGAAGATTCTATATACCTAGAATCTCAAAGTGGGCGAAAACGATCGCGTTCTAAAGGGCTTTGTGCGTCGGGTGACCAAAGCTCTGAAGCAGAGGGTAAAAGAGCGAAGGCTGATTCTATTGCTTCTAAGCGAATGGAACAGCAGCTGCTGACAGAATCGGAGTTAGCTGAAAAAGCGAGGAGGGTATTACCTCCCCGTGACCCGGATTTGGAAATTATTAAGGTGGACTGGCGAGAGGTGCCGACTACCGATATTTGCCAAAGTTTGCGAGACACAGCGGATGTGATTAGGGAGGTCGCCACAAAATCAGGCAACCTAAAAGGAACCTACATTCGCACACTAAAAGACGCGGCTGAACACATTCGTTCGGCTATGGTGGAAATTCCTACCCGTAGTGGGTCGGATGAGTACGCGAAGTTGGAAGCCAGCTACAAGTCGCTGCAGTCAGACTTTACGCGGATGCAGTCGGCTTATTTGCGGCTGCGGAAAGGTAATGAGGACCTGCGTGAGGAAATGGGGGCATTGAAAAACGAAGTGGCTCGCCTTGGTAAGGCACCTGCTGCCCGATGCCCGAACTGCACGGGTCACGCCGATGGTCACCGATCGGCTGAGACGGACAGAATAATTGCGATCATGAACGCTAGATTCGAAGGTTTGCAGAAACGGTTGGGACCGGAACCGCAAATGCGTCCTCCGCTCGCCGCAGACAAGGCGAACACTAGGGCACAACTTCCGGCTACCTCAAAGCCGATACCTTCAACATCCAGGAGAGAGAGTTGTGTGGCGGATATTCCTGCCACTCAAGGCCCAGCCCCTGTTTTATCTGGGGGGCAAAAACAAAAGGGCAAGAAGAAAAAGAAGTCGCAGCCTGCACAAACAGCAGCGCAACCAGAGGGACAATGGACTACTGTTGGTAAACGGGGCAAACCGGTAAAGGAGGTTCCTTCAGCTCCTGCCCCAAAGAAAAAGGCGGCAAAGAAGAAAAAGCAGCCTAAGTTGCGGCCGCCTAAAACGGCAGCCATAACCGTTAAGCTGCGGCCAGAAGCTGTAAGTAAAGGAGTGACGTACGCCCAAATTTTGTCGCAGGCCAAAAGTCAGCTCAATCCGGAGGAGTTCGGCGTAACAGAGGGCTTAACTATAAAAGTATCTGCTACGGGTGCCCGCATACTAGAAGTGCCGGGCGCTGAATGCGGTGAGAGTGGTGAGAAGGCAGACAAACTTGCCTCCAAATTAAGGGAGCTGGTCGACCCAGAATTAGCCGATATTTCCAGGCCTGTCAAATGTGCGGAGCTGCGCATCACGGGCCTGGACGACACGGCGTCGGCTAAAGAAGTGGTTGCAGCAGTGGCAAAAACAGGGCAGTGCCAGGCCGAATCGGTCACATGCGATCCGTGGCCGTACCGGAATCGGTACTGCAATCATCAAGTGCCCGGTGGTCGCCGCCAAAAAGCTCATTGCAGGCGGCAAATTGCGTGTGGGTTGGATATCGACTGGGATAAAGCTCCTCCCGTTGAGGCCTATGAGGTGCTTTAAGTGCCTGGAGGTGGGGCACGTCAGAGAGATGTGCACAGTAGAGGTGGACAGGAGTGACCTATGCTTCCGCTGTAGCAAGCCGGGGCACAAGGCCGCCCAATGTGATGCATCGCCGCACTGCGTTCTTTGCGCAACGGCGAAAAAAGAGGCAAACCATCCGGTCGGCAGCAGAGCCTGCAATGCTTCGCCGCCCGCGAAACAAAAAGGGCCAAAGAAGAAAACCTCACCTACTCGCCAGGCACTAGCCACGGTCGAGGAGGAGATGGAGGTCGCGGCCATCCCGTGATGATGGCTGCCCGGAGAGGAGAGCTTGGAGGACAAGGGTTCAGTCCATGTCCACCTTGCTTTGAGAGCCGGGCGGCGGTAGGAGGGACTACCGTCGCTCGTTTAGGGCTTTCGTGGTGTTCGGGCGCGTCAATGTTCCGGCGCGCCCTCGCCGAGGGAGGGAGCTTCAGCTCCTTTAAAGAGGGGTCCGTAAGGACATCGCAGGGCGGGGCCGTGGTAGAAATTGGCAAAGCCAGACCTCACGGTTTTACTCGCCCATATGCGTGCGTGACGGAACATCTTGGGGTTTTAGCCGGTAGGAGTCCGGCATAACCCCCCGTCTCCCTCTCGGCGGGGGGTATCCATGATGGATTTCCCCAAGTAAAAAAAAAAAGAGAGGTTAGGTTAGGTTGGGGTGCTAGGTCAGACAACCTCCTCGTGGTGCACCCTGGGCAACGTCGGCTTGAGCGGAACCCATGCTCGCCGGCGGCTAATGGTCTGGCAAGTGGAGCCGTAGAGTCGGGCTCGGAGGATGGCGCCTTCAAGGTCCGCATTTGCGGTCCCTTTTGGTTTGATGCCTTGGCATCTCGCTGAGTAAGGGAGGCGTTCACGCCCATCGTGAGGGCGGTCGTGGTGCGAACTTCGCGCCACTTCCGGCCGACCCGGAACCCCACACGTGGTGTGGGGCCGGGGACCGCCACCTTTCGAGGTGGGGGTTGCGAGGAGAAAACCTCTACAAAAATCACAAAGACGAGGCCAGGTAGGGTTCCCTCGCCCGGAAGAGGGACTTCGTATCATGATTATGTTGCCTATGTTTTCAAGTGTTTTGTCATGCGATCCCGCTAACACCGGGCGCCCTGGGAAAGCTGCTACCCAGGGTGTGAAATCTGTCTGTAGCGGCCAATGCGCTCCGGTTGGCCACCGGCGCCAGGAGATATCCGGGTCTTCTGGTGAGAAGTTTGCATCCGAGGCGTATGTTGGAGAAAAAGGCCCTTCTCAGGGCCAACCCAAAGGTCCTTCTCAGGGCCAACCCAAAGGCCCTTATCAGGGCCACCCGAGAGGCCAGGTAGGGTCCCCCTCGCCCGGAAGAGGGGAAAATCGTATGGAAATGTGTGATCATTGTGTTTGTGTTCTGTCATGCGCTCCCGCTGACACCGGGCGCTTCGAGGTAGCTGGGCCTCGAAGTGTGAAATTTGTGACTAGCGACCAATACGCTCCGGTTGGTCACCGGCGCCAGGGGGATTCCGGTACCTCTGGTGTGAAGTCCCCTACCGAGGCGTTCGCAGGAGTTAGGTTTGCAAAAGGCCCTTATCAGGGCCAACCCAAAGGCCCTTCTCAGGGCCCACTCAACGGCCCTTCTCAGGGCCAACCGGGGCCACAAATAAGCTCCGTGCTTAGGCTACGTGGAGGTGGAGATAAGGAATCAGGGATGACTCTCCGAAGTAATAAGGCCAAAGCGAAGGTGGATGTTCCGGAGGATACTATGGGTTCCTCAACAACCCTGCCATGTGTGGAGGGATCAGCTCAGTCGAACGTTGTAGATGAGGAAAGGCCCATTACACCTACGCGTCCTAGGTGCGATACGCCTACGAGCAGCTGTGTTGACGTTATAAACTCTTTGCAGAGAGAAGAAGAACTTGGTCGTCCTGGTACTCCACAACTGGGTAAAAAGCGACCAGGGAGCAAAACGACCAAATATCCTGTCGTCAGACTGGCACGTACACCAATACCGGTAGTGCCGACAAGCGGATCGTTGGCAGAAGGAGACAGGAGCACATCCTGGTCATCGATGATGTCGGCTTTATCGGATAGTCGTGAGACGGAGGGCAGGATCTCTGGCACTAAGAGGCGTCGGGGTTCAAACCCTCTTTCGGACTCCGATACAGGTTCGGAGATCGCGGACTCCCATCAAGTAGGACTGGCTGAGGCCAAGGCTCGACTGCATCGCATGACAGCGAGAGATTTTATGAAAAATTCTGAGCTCATAACTCGCGAGGCTGTGGACTGGACTTTCGATTCCGGACCCGAGGTTCCCCAACAACAAAGGGAACCCCCTCCTAGAGCGGAAGTACTGAACGCTGATGCATTGCGAGTGAGAGCAATGCAACAGATTGCCAGCATTAGGGAAGTGTCCGCTAAATCCAGCAAACTAAAAGGCACGAGTCAAAAAGCGCTCAAAGAGGCGACGTCGGCTTTATCGGAGATCGTAGAAACCTTTACGACTAGAACTATGTCCGACGAGACGATACGACTCTTGGCTGATAACGCAAGACTTAGCAGGGAGCTGGAAATCTTGAAAGAAGAGACCAAAGGGCTACGTAAGGCATTTGCTGAGCGAAACCGCGCATTGTACGAGGTTCCGACACCCGTCGCCCCTGAGCCAGCATTGACGGTCAACCTCATAGAGGAGTTTAAGCGGTCGATAATTACTCGTTTAGATAGTCTGGAAAAGCGTCTCCCTGCAGAAGCAATCGCAAAGCCGACAACTGCAGCCGGTAAGAAGAAACAGGTTGCGTCTACTACGCAAAAAGCGATGGCCGCAAAAACCACGCCCCAGTCAAGTAACGGCCGATCTGAGCCTTCGATTCCTGCTCCATGCCCTTCTCCAGCCGAAACTAATAGCGGGGAAGCCGCCGCTTCAAACCAAGTCAATCCAATTGAAGAGGCATGGACCACGGTCGCACGTAAAGGCCGCAAGAAAAAGGCGGCTCCACAACCTGCCAGCCTTGTTTCATCACAAACACCAACTGCAGCACCAGGGCAGCAAAAAACCGCCAAAAAGCCTAGGAAAGCGCGTATAAGAACACCTAGGTCATCAGCAGTCGTGGTCACCCTGGAGTCTGACGCACTCGCAAAAGGTATCACATATGCCCAAGTGGTCGAGAGGGCAAGAAATGAGGTACAGCTCCCGACTCTCGGGATTGATGGAGGAGTTCTGTGCAAAGAGTCGGCCACTGGAGCCCGTATCTTCACTATTCCTGGGGCAACAGGCGAAGAAAAAGCGGAAATCTTAGCAGAAAAACTCAAGACGGTCCTTTCGGGTATTGCTAAGGTTGTCAGACCCGTGAGATGCGTAGATCTCCGCGTTGATGGACTGGACGACGCGGTCCAGGAGGAGAATGTTGTGGCCGCCATTGCTAAGAAAGGCGGATGCCCTGCCGATCAAATAAAGGTCGGAAAAATACGCGCTGGACCAGGAGGAATGGGAGCAGTTCTAGTTAAATGCCCCGTTGCAGCAGCTAAAACTATAGCCGACGCGGGTAGACTCCTTGTTGGATGGAGCTCTGCCCGGGTAAAAGTATTAGAGTCGCTGCCCATGCGCTGCTTTAGATGCATGGGCATTGGTCACACTCGGCAACGGTGCCCGTCTCAGGTAGACCGCAGTGGACTCTGCTTCCGCTGCGGAAAACCAGGGCATCTAGCGATTACCTGTAGCGCAAAATATCAATGTGCAATCTGTGAAGATGCGCGGCGTCCTAGTTCTCATCGTATGGGGGGAGCTAAATGCAACCCTCCACGCGTCAGAGCTAAAGGCTCCCCAGAAGCTCGGACTCCGACATGTGCCGAAGATCATTTAAGGTCCGTAGAGGAAGAGACAACAGCAGAAAAAAGCAATGAATAGGACAGGCTACATCAATTTTCTGCAAGGGAACCTAAACCACTGTGCTGGTGCTCAGGATCTGTTCCTTCAAACCATTGCAGAGGAATCGGTGGACGTGGCGGTAGCCTCCGAGCCTTATGTTGCTCCTCTGCAACGTAATTGGGCCACGGATCTAGCAAACTCGGTGGTAATCACAGTGCCAGTTGCTTCTCCTCCCCACTCGTCATCAAAGAGAGAGGATTGGGTTATGTTGTCGCCATGTATAACGGAATTGCCATAATTGGTGTGTATTTTTACCTAATCGCCCCGTACCCGAATTTGAAGCTTTCATGGGCCTGTTGGGACTGGTTGTGAGAAGACTTTCACCGAACCCTGTAATCGTTCTAGGAGACCTAAATGCTAAGCATTCGGCTTGGGGCTCTCGAGTTAACGACGTCAGGGGTGATATCCTTTCGGACTGGGTGGTGGTGTCGGGGCTAGTGGTAATTAACCAGGGTTCAGCTCTTACTTGCGTTAGAAGACGAGGCGGCTCCGTCGTGGACGTCACCTTCGCGACTCCCACTCTGGCCTCACGCATCGAAGGTTGGAAAGTACGGAGCAACCAGGAGACTTTGTCGGACCACAAATATATCACTTTTGGTATATCTCCTGCACGATCCGCAGTGCAGTCACCCCGACATCTTCATCGTGAGCGTGTAACCAGTTTCCAAGATGGGCGCTTACACATCTAAATGTAGATATGGCCGTGGAAGCAGCGCTGGTACAGGACTGGTGCACCCCGCCCTCAATAGGTGAGAGAAGCGTCGATGAACAAGTGGCCCACTTTAGCAACTCCATGGTGGCGGTATGTGATGCTGCTATGCCTCGTGTTGGGATGCGTAGACCTAAAAAGAAGCAGGTTTACTGGTGGTCAGCAGAGATCGCTACCCTCCGCGACACCAGCAACCGAGCCCGGCGCGCCCATAAACGATGCCGACGGCGTAGGCATACGGTGGAGGAGGAGGAAAGCCTCTACTCCATCTATAAAGGAGCCAAAAAGGAGCTTCAAGTAGCAATTGCTCGAGCCAAAGTTAAAGCTAGAGAAGAGTTCTTGAATGAGCTAGACAGGGACCCGTGGGGACGGCCATACAGAATGGTGCGAAACAAGCTCAAATCCGGGGCTCCTCCAACGGAAGATTTTGAACCCGAGCTGTTAAGCAGAGTGGTGACCGGCTTGTTTCCAAGGAGAGCTGAGTTCAGCCGCCCGCCATGGCACTGCCATCTGCCACAGAAAATCGGGCGGACAACCCACCTCCCATCACAGAGGCTGAATTTGATGTGGCGATCGACCGCCTCCGGGTTAAGAACAAGGCTCCTGGTCCCGACGGAGTGCCCGGACGAGTGCTTGTACTGGCCTTAAAGCATCTTGGTAAGCGACTCCGGGAATTATACGACACGTGCTTAAGATCGGGAATCTTCCCAAGACAGTGGAAGAGCGGCAGGTTATGCCTACTTCGCAAAGAAGGGCGTCCCGAGGACTCACCATCAGCTTACAGGCCAATTGTGCTGCTGGATGAGGCGGGCAAACTTTTTGAGCGTGTGCTCGCAGCCCGCATCACCCAGCATCTCGAGACAGTGGGGCCGGATCTGTCTGACAATCAGTTCGGGTTTCGCACAGGGCGGTCCACAATAGATGCTTGCCTTAAATTAAAACGGCTCACTGAAGAAGCGATAGCGCGCGGGGAAAGGGTACTGACGGTTTCGTTAGATATCGCAAATGCGTTTAATACCCTACCATTTGAGTGCATCATCGAGGCTATGCGATTCCATGGCGTGCCAGCTTATCTCTGCTCAATTGTGGAAGACTACTTGCGGGGGCGTGAAGTCACGTTCATAGCGCCCGGCGGCAGCCGAGTTAGACGGGAAGTAATGTGCGGGGTTCCACAGGGGTCGGTTTTAGGACCACTCCTGTGGAACCTTGGATATAACTGGGTGCTTCGAGGTACGATGCTGTCCAAAACGAGTGTCATTTACGCGGATGACACCCTTGTAGTCGCATGGGGCAGTGACTTCAAGGATGTTGCCCGCCGAGCCAGCGTTGCTACAACTCTAGTTGTAGGCCGGATACGGCTACTAGGCCTAGAAGTGGCCCTTACAAAAACTGAGGCCATGTTCTTCTACGGCCGCTGTAGGAGGCCGCCTGCGGATTCAGCCATATTCGTGGATGGAGTGAAGATACCTGTGGGTCCAAAATGAAGTATTTGGGCCTCACCTAGACAGTAAATGGTCTTTCCACGAGCATTTCCGTCAGATCGGTAAAAAAGTATTGGGTGCAGCTCTGGCTCTCAGTCGTCTTTTGCCGAATATAGGCGGCCCCGACACAACTTGTCGCCGTCTCTATGCGGGGGTTTTGAAGAGTATGGCTCTCTATGGGGCACCAGTCTGGAGAAATGCCTTAAGTCGGCAAAACAAAATTACTGCGCAGGCCGCAACGAATAATTGCGGTGAGGGCTGTTCGTGGATACCGCACGGTGTCCTTCGCAGCAGCTGGTGTGTTGGCAGGATTCCCACCCTGGGAGCTAGAAGCCGAAGTGCTTGCAACTGCGTACGACTGCAGAGCTCAAGCTAGATTGCGAGGTGAGCGACCAACACCAGAAGAGATGAGAAACACCAAGCGTGTTGCACAAGAGGTCCTCATGGCAAAATGGTCAGAAGGCTTGGAGAGCCCAGAATATGGCGGTCACACGATAGAAGCCGTACGCCCGGTGCTATCACAATGGGTCGGCCGGCGGCACGGCTCCCTCACCTTCCGGTTGGTACAGGTACTAACGGGCCACGGTTGCTTCGGCAAATACCTGTGCCGAATCGGCAGGGAGGCAACTCAGCGGTGTCACGAGTGCGGGGCGGCAGAGGATTCGGCGCAGCATACCCTGGAGGTGTGTTCAGCCTGGAGCCAGCAGCGCAGTGCACTGACTGCGGAAGTGGGAACGAACCTCTCCCTGCCCAGCATAGTCAAGGCCATGCTGGGCAGTGACAGGTCCTGGGAGGCTGTGGCCTCCTTTTGCGAAGAAGTTATTTCGCAGAAGGAGGCCATGGAGCGGATCCGCGAGAACGACATCCTGGCGGATCAGCTCAGACGCAGACGATTAGGGGGAAGGCGACGGCGTCACGCCCATCTCCTCCCTCCTTAACGTAGCCAGCGGGTGCAGACAGGGTAGTCTGTGCTCGCACTACACGGCCTCGTTCGTCTGGGAGGGATGCCCCGAGTGTGCGGGGGCATCCCTCCACACGTGAGGAAGCCCGGCGCAAGCCGGGCCCCGCCGAGACGGTGTGGTGAAGTCCCACACAAGGATCTCACGCCGTCATATTCGGCAGAGCGGGCACACCCCAGTGTTTTAGTGGGTATGCCCGCGAGCGTTCACCTGGTCATAAGTTATGACCGGCTGAACGCACGTGGGAGAGCCCCACATAACCTCGTCGCACACCCGGCGGCGGGGTATGCATAAGGCAGCATTTCACGGGTCAAAAAAAAAAAAAAAAAAAAAAAAAAAAAAAAAAAAAAAAAAAAAAAAAAAGGTTAGGTTAGGTTAGGTTAGGTTAGGTTCGTCACAACAAGGGAGCTGGCACAGGCGGTGGCGGAAAAGGGGGGCTGCCGGTCCTGTAAGGTGGAGATAGGGGAGATTCTCCCTGGACCGGGAGCCACGGGGTTCGCCAAGGTGCGATGCCCTGTTGACGCCGCAAAAAAGGTGGCGGAGGGAGACATGATTAAGGTTGGCTGGAGCCTGGCACGAGTGACGGTCCTGGGCCCCCCGCCTACGCACTGCTTTAAGTGCATGGGCAGGGGCCACGTCGCCGACAGGTGCCCGTCACAGGAGGACCGCAGCGGCCTCTGCTTTCGGTGCGGGAAAGCGGGGCATAGGGCAGCGACATGCTCGGCCCCGACTCGATGCGCTGTGTGCGCGGCAAGTGGTCGGGCGGCTGACCACATCATGGGGAGTGGGGGTTGTGACCCGCCGGTCACAAGGGGCAAACCCCCTGAGAAAGGGCCCTCTGAGGAGCCAGCGCCCGTACGGGTGCCCTCAGAGGGGGGGATTCCGAGTAGCCTCCGCTGCTCGGACCACCCCGTGGATGGTGTCGCCCGCGATTCCCCCGTCTTCTCCCAGGAGAAGATCCAGGGAGGCGTAGGCGACCGGGAGGGGGGAGAGGACGGGAAGAACTACGCTTCCCCTTCCGATCCTCCCTTCCAGGAACGGCGGCCCTCCTCATGTGGTTCTGTCCGCAAGGGGAGGGTGGCGGAGGGCTTTAGCTTTCCGCAGCGGACGGGGGGCGGTATGGTGGGCAGTAGGCCGCATACCTAGCCCCCACGCGCGGGCCTACCCGCGCACGTCTGCGGGGTCCCCGAAATACCGCGGGAGACCCCTGCCGTGGAGCCCCGGCGAGGCCGGGAAACTGCTGGGTGCGGGGACGCGGAGATAACCCCAATAGTGGGGATCCCGCGGCACCGCATCAGGCAGTAGTAAAGGTATTCGCAGGACTTTTTTAGCGGATATTATACCGTAAAGCTCCCGTAAGAGTTGCGGGGTCCCAGGTGGGCATCCACTATGGGGGTTCGTAAGACTTGCGGGAGCCAGGTGTGAGGTCCGTTCGGCGGTGTGCCCCTTAGAGGCGCCGTCGTCTGTAAAAAGATTTTTTACCTGCGTAATAAAAAAAAAAAAAAAAAAAGGTTAGGTTAGGTTAGGTTAGGTTAGGTTAGGTTAGGTTAGGTTAGGTTAGGTTAGGTTACGGCTCCCTCACCTTCCGCTTGGTACAGGTACTAACGGGCCACGGTTGTTTCGGCAAATACCTGTGCCGAATCGGCAGGGAGGCAACTCAGCGGTGTCACGAGTGCGGGGCGGCAGAGGATTCGGCGCAGCATACCCTGGAGGTGTGTTCAGCCTGGAGCCAGCAGCGCAGTGCACTGACTGCGGAAGTGGGAACGGACCTCTCCCTGCCCAGCATAGTCAAGGCCATGCTGGGCAGCGACAGGTCCTGGGAGGCTGTGGCCTCCTTTTGCGAAGAAGTTATTTCGCAGAAGGAGGCCATGGAGCGGATCCGCGAGAACGACATCCTGGCGGATCAGCTGAGACGCAGACGATTAGGGGGAAGGCGACGGCGTCACGCCCATCTCCTCCCTCCTTAACGTAGCCAGCGGGTGCAGACAGGGTAGTCTGTGCTCGCACTACACGGCCTCGTTCGTCTGGGAGGGATGCCCCGAGTGTGCGGGGGCATCCCTCCACACGTGAGGAAGCCCGGCGCAAGCCGGGCCCCGCCGAGACGGTGTGGTGAAGTCCCACACAAGGATCTCACGCCGTCATATTCGGCAGAGCGGGCACACCCCAGTGTTTTAGTGGGTATGCCCGCGAGCGTTCACCTGGTCATAACTTATGACCGGCTGAACGCACGTGGGAGAGCCCCACATAACCTCGTCGCACACCCGGCGGCGGGGTATGCATAAGGCAGCATTTCACTGGGTCAAAAAAAAAAAAAAAAAAAAAAAAAAAAAAAAAAAAAAAAAAAAAAAAGGTTAGGTTAGGTTAGGTTAGGTTAGGTTAGGTTAGGTTAGGTTAGGTTAGGTTAGGTTAGGTTAGGTTAGGTTAGGTTAGGTTAGGTTAGGTTGAATGGGGATGTCCATCGTCGGATGCCCGAGGCGTTCTTGTCGAAGAGTGGTTGGTGGCACACGGTTTGGTCACTCTAAATTCCGGCAGTGTCGAAACATGCGTTCGTGCAAATGGCGGGTCCATAGTGGACATTACGTTTACAAGCTCCGACCTGGCACGACGCATATCCAATTGGAGGGTCCTGGTTGGGGAGGAAACGCTTTCGGACCATCGGTACATTCGGTTCGAAGCGTCCTCCCCAAGATCAGATTCGGTTAGTCGTTCGAATGTGGAGATTGGGCCCAGGTGGGCAATTAAAAGAATGGACAGGGACGCTTTAATCGAGGCTTCGCTGGTTGAAGGTTGGTCACCAATCCCAGAAAATCCGGAAACTGAAAGCGAGGCTGAATGGTTTAGTGCTGCTCTCACTCGCGCCTGTGACGTGGCAATGCCTAGAGTTAAGGCACTGCCCCCTCTGCGACAAGTGTATTGGTGGTCTGCTGAGCTCGCTGACCTACGTGAGACCTGCGTAGCTGCCAGACGCCAATACACCAGATCCCGCAGGAGAGGTAGACGACGAGGTGAAGTGGAAGAAAACCGCCTCTACACCGCTTACCAAGACGCCAAAAAGGCGCTGAGAGCTGCCATTGCTGAGGCAAAAGAAAGAGCTTGGAAGGAGCTCCTCGACTCCCTTGCACAAGACCCATGGGGCAGGCCATACAAGCTCGTTATGAGCAAGCTTCGTCCCTGGGCCCCACCTCTTACATCCAAAATGGACGAGGAGGTGCTGCAAAGAGTGATAGAGGCGCTCTTTCCCCCTAGAGGTGACCAACGACCTCCGCTTGGTATACAAAGACCGAGTGCAGACGCAAGAACTGAGGAAGTCCCGGAGGTGACGGAGGGAGAGCTGGGTTCCGCTATTTTGAGGCTTCAATCTAAGAACAAGGCCCCTGGACCAGATGGCGTTCCTGGGTGTGCCCTAGTGATAGCCTTGAAAAACGGACTGGAGTACCGATTCCGCAAGCTACTAACGTCTTGCTTGCGGGAGATGTGTTTCCCACAGACATGGAAAACTGGAAAACTGGTGCTGTTGAAAAAGGAAGGTCGGCCGGTGGACTCACCATCTGCGTACCGGCCGATCGTTCTCCTAAATGAGGCAGGGAAATTATTCGAGCGAGTAATAGCTGGCCGCCTCCTTCAACATTTGGAGGAAATCGGGCCGAATATTAGTGACAACCAGTACGGCTTCAGACAGGGGCGGTCAACTATAGACGCCATCTCCAAAGTAAGAACTTTGACAGAGGAGGTAACAGCAAACGGGGGAGTGGTACTGGCGGTGTCTTTGGACATCGCCAACGCTTTCAACTCCTTGCCGCACTGTTGTATAGAGGAGGCGATGGCATGGTTCGGTTTTCCATTGTATCTGCGGCAAATAATCATGTCCTACTTGTCAGGCCGCAAAGTTGTCTTCCCTATGGCGACTGGACGGGGTGAAAGAGTGGTGTCTGCCGGTGTTCCACAGGGTTCGGTCTTAGGACCGCTCCTGTGGAACATAGGTTATGACTGGGCCATCCGAGGTTCGAATCTAAGAGGAGTCAACGTGTTTTGTTATGCGGATGATACCCTAGTCACGGCTAGAGGAGACAATTTACAGTCGGCTGCGACCCTCGCCGTGGCCGGGGTATCCCAAGTGGTGGACCGTATTAGACGACTGGGCTTGAGAGTTGCAATGGAGAAATCGGAAGCCATTTGTTTTCATGGGCCCGCAAATCTCCACCTGCCGACTATAAAATCCGAGTGGGGGAAGTTGATATAAAGATCGGAAAGACCCTAAAATACCTAGGTTTGGTCTTAGATGGAAGATGGACATTCAAGAGCCATTTCGAACAGCTGGTTCCCAAGCTCAGACGAGTATCCCTGGCTCTGTGTAGACTCATGCCGAACTTGGGGGGAGCAAGCACAGTTTGTCGCCGCCTTTTTGTAAACGCGGTTCGTTCGGCGGCCCTATACGGGGCACCTATTTGGTCACGAGCCCTAACGTCTCGTAGCAGAAACCAACTACTGCAGGCACAGAGGGTTACAACATTAAGAGTAGCGCGAGCATACCGCACCGTATCGGGGGAGGTGGCATGTTTGCTGGCCAGATCCCTACCCTGGGACATAGATGCAGAGGTTTTAACCAGGGTGTACGAACAGACTGCAGAAGCTAAGCAAAGCACAGGCTGCGTTCCTCTTCCAGAGGTTATTGAACGATGGCGGACCGACGCCCAGGAGACAGGAACCGATGAATGGTCAAGAAGGCTCGAGAGACCAAGAGCGGGACACCGTACAATCTCTGCGTTCCGTCCAGTTCTGTCTCACTGGCTTGAAGGGCAGGGGGGCTCGCTCTCTTATCGCATGGTGCAGATGCTAACCGGACACGGATGTTTCGGCAAGTATCTGCACACAGTCGCGAGACGTGAGCTGACCCCAGTGTGCCACCAGTGCGGCGCTGCAGAGGACTCCGCTGCACACACACTAATGACGTGCCCGACATGGGCGAGTGAAAGAGCCGTTCTGACGGCTGTAATTGGTATGGACTTGTCGCTGCCCACCGTAGTCAAAGCACTAGTTGACAGCGAAAGTGCACAGAGGGCCCTTTACACCTTCTGTGAAGCGGTGTTGAGCAGGAAGGAAGCCGACGAGAGGTCCCGAGAAGAGGACCCGTCGGCTGATGCGCTCAGAAGAAAGAGGACCGGCAGGAGGCGCCGCGCTTTTGTGAGCGCGCTGGCCCCGTAAGACCAGGGCAGGTGGCGACGCGCTTTTGCGAGCGCTCTGGCCCCGTAAGACCAAGACCACAGGGCTGTTGACGGGCCGACTTGGGGGAGTCCGCTCGTCAACCTTAAGCTACTGAGCAGGACGACGTTCACTTGTGCTCAGTGAACGTCGTGGAGACGCCATATGCACTTATTGTGCGGGGAAGAGTCCACAGATGGACAAACGCTGCACAGGGGAAAGGGAAAAGGGAAACTGTTGCCCTACCCTGTCGCAGTGAGAGGCGGAGCACGGGGGGAAGTTTTAGTGGGTAGTCTCGGCCCTTACCATCTTGGCCGAGGAGCCCCACATAACCAGGCGTCACCCCCAATGGCGTAGGGTATGCGTAAAGGCATTTTTACCCCTGCCAAAAAAAAAAAAAAAAAGGTTAGGTTAGGTTAGGTTAGGTTAGGTTAGGTTAGGTTAGGTTAGGTTAGGTTAGGTTTTTTTTTTTTTTTTTTTTTTTTTTTTTTTTTTTATCGGCTTCCCCACTCAGTGGCAGGACTTTTTCTTTCTTTTTTATTTTATATTTCTGTTTTTTTGAGTTTTTCTTTTCTCTTTGTCATGTATTTTGATGCGAGTTTTTCTTTTCTCTTTTTTTTATTTTACTTTACTTTTCACATTTATCTGTTCTTAATATCTATTACATTTTGTTTTACTTTTTACATTTGGCTGTTCTTATTATCTATTACATTTTATTCTTATTATTATTATTATTTATCTTTTATTTACAGTTCCTGTTGTTTCTTATTCTATACAAATTAGTTTTCTTCTTTCTTTCCTTCTCATTTGTTTTACAATTGTTTCTTATTATACTATATTTTACTTATATTCTATCACATTTCTTTGTTTCTTACTTCAGTAGTTACATGTTTCTTACTTCTATTTGTACACTTTTTATTCCCTTATTCTACTAATTACACTATAATATTTCTTTTTAGTTTAATGTTCTTATGCTGTTTCTACCTATCTTGCCTATTGTTACTAGCTTCTGTTCTTAATTGCTCTCTTTCTTTATTTCCTTTCCATTGCTGTTTTACTTCTGAAATCCCTTCCCGGTCACATTAACCTTCCAAGTTTGAGTGGTCCCCTCTGGAGCCCGGTTGGCCTCCGCAAGTGAGGTATCAAAATATCAATTTTGCTGCCATCACTTGTTTTGGTCTCGTGGCTTCCTTTGGTTTCCCCTCGCACTTCCTCCATTGTTCCGGGAAGGGGTTTCAGCAGTCTCCTTCCTAAATTTGGCTTCTTACTTTCCTCAGGAAAGTGAAACCAATGCCAACTTTTTATCATGCTTGCCTTTTTTCCTATTTTTTTCCCTACTCCTAGTGTTTCTTTCTGCTTCTTTTTTCCTCTCCCCATTTTGTTCTTGCCCACAACACCCTTAGCAGTACGCCACCTTCGCTCTTGCGATTTTGTCCCAGAGTTTCCTCTGTGGGCAGTCACTGCTAAAAGTGTTGTGTTCGATCTCTTTGAGCTCAGCCCTTCTACAGTTAAGGCAACTAGGCGCGGAGTCTTTGTTCGGGCATGTGGCATATAGGTGGTCTCCCCCACAGTGGCTGCAGCTGTCCAGCGCCTCCGTGCAGACCCGTCTGATATGGCCGTAGCCCAGACAGCGGGAGCACTGGATTACTGGGGACTGATCTTCCACAGCGGAGATTCCCCACTGCAGTTGAAGAGTCCCCGTGTCTGTCAGCTGCCGCCAGATAGTGGGAGCCACTCTGACCACCACGTGCGCCACATGCGGGTTCCTAGTTGCCTTTTCATAAACTACTTCTATATCCTCTTCCGTATGTCTTTCTTCCCCATTCATTCTTCTGAGCTTTCTTTTTATCCCTTCTATTACTTCCTCTTTCTTTCTCTCTCCTCTTACATTCCTTACTATCACTAATGGGTTTTTATTTCTCGCTTTTTCCACTTTCAAAATTTTATTCTTCTCTATCTTTTCCTTCAATTTCTCAGCCTCGCTTTCCCTTGCGCATCCTATAATCACCTTTTGTCCTTTTGCCTTTCTTACTCTCCTTACTTCGTTCCACTCCCCTTTCTCGTCGACCGACTTTCTCACCGCTTCAAACACCTGATCGCTCGTGAGCGTTTCGTCGGTCGACGCCACTATGATGGAGTGTAGTGATTTGTTTTGGGGTGGAACGTTCCTCACTTTCTCCGCATACGTTTCTTCCTTCCTTTCTTCCTCTATCTTAGCTCCCCAATTAGTCGGTTTCTTTCGCTCTTCTTCCATTTGCTTTCCCACTTTTTCTTGCATCTCTTTTATCGCTTCCAGTCTTCCCTTTCCTTCCTCTATCCCTTTATTGTTTTCTATCATTATCTCTTTGAGCTTATCTTGTTCCTCTTTCATTTTCTTACTTTCCTCAACTTGCATATTCATCATACTCTCTATTTTCTCTATCCTATTTTTACTATATTTCAATTCTTCTTTTTCCGTTGTTATAATTTTGTTTATCTTCTTCTGTTCCTCTTTTGTCTCTTTAACCTCTCCTTTAATCTCCAGCAATATTGTCATAATATCTGCTAGGACATTACCGTTCCCTCTTGTCTCTTCTTTGTTTTCTAATATCCTTTCATGCATCTTTTTCATACTGTTCCTTATGTCATTCTCACTCTCGCTCTTATCCTCATCTTTACCTTTTTTACTTTCTTCTCTTTCCTCCTCTTGCATTCTTCTTCTTTCTTTATTTTCTTCTGACTCACTTACTCTACTCACTAATTCTTTTATCATCCTTACCATTTCTCCCGTTTCTTCCGTTATCCTTGCTTTCCCTTCTTTCGTAACTGACCTGTTGGTGCCTTTTGGCTCCATTTGCTCTTTTATCTTGCTTTGTGCCTCATTCGCTCTCCTTTCATATTCCCTTACATTCTTATATTTTAGTGGTGATTTTATTGTGGGCTGAGCTTTATTGTTTTCTTTATCTATTTCTCCCGGGGGAGAGGAATATGTTCTTTTATTTTCAAAATTATTTGAACTTAACCTCGCGAAGATAGGTTGGCTACTGGTATACATTTTGCTATTTTACTAATTTGTTTATTATATTCTATTTGAGTGGGTTAGCCTACGTCGTTTTGTAAAATCGTTAAAAATAAAAATAAAAATGAATAAAGATTAAAATTGGATAAGATTAATTAAATTAATAAATGTGTCAAAAGACGGGTAAAGTTAAAACGCAATTAAATAATTAAAAAATAAAATGAAAAATAAAAATAAAAATAAAATGAATAAAATAAAATGGGTCAAAACACGCAATTCAATAAAATAATTATTATCTATAACTAGGCCTGCCCTCAAAAGAGGTGCAGGGTGTCGATCACTGTCAAATATACACGGAAATAAATAATCTAATGCTAAGCCTGTCCTTAACAAAGGTACAGGTTGTCAATATCACAGTGAAAATAAAATGGATAAAATAAGAATAAAATACAATTATAGTAAATTTGCAATAATGCAGATTTGTCAATTCTTACCCTAAGTCTGCCCTCAATAGAGGCGCAGAGTGACCTAAACTATATTAAAAACCTAACTAACTTAACCTATATTCAGGCTCAATAGAGACCTGAATTTTGTCAAAATTACTTAAATACTATTCCTGATCTCAATAGAGAAACAGGAGTCAAATTTGCTATAGAAAAGGCCCTATTAAAAACTTAAAATTAATTTTCCCGGTCTCTACTGACTCTATATAGAGTCGGTCGGTGCTCTACCGGGTTTGGGAAATTTTTTGTGACCGGTGGGTCAAAGTCCGGTCGAAATCGGCCCAGTAGTTTCCGAGATGGGTTATTCCCAAATTAGGGGTGACTTGGGGTTGGGGGTAGTTTTTTATGCCCCGATGCGGTAGTGTTGGTTAATCTAAGACTATTTCCCCAAGGAACCCTATATGGGAGATTTCTCCAAGTGTTCCCTTTTTTATTGTTTTTACTTTTTTGTCCGTTATTTTTCTAAGTTCTTGATTAATGGGGGCGTGGCTTATTTTCTCCGTCTAAGGGTTGTCCCGGGTGGTTTTTAGTTTCGGACTCCTGTAAAGGGGGCTGTCTTGGACCAAAAACCTCCCGGATATTTTTTTGAAAAATTAATATTTTCCGAGATATTTAGTATTAAACACTTTTTTCCCTCTCTTTGATTAATTGTCAGTATTTTAAAAAGTAGGGGTGGGAAAATTATTTTAAAAAGCTTGGTAGATAGGGGAAAGACTAGTCTATGTGGCGATATAAATTTTATAATTTTAGGATAATAAACTTCAAAGTTATTGCACGCGAAAAAATGTAAACAAAGGGGACACTCACAAAATAAAATCTTAAAACTAAACAAACTTATCTGTGCGGTTTTTATGTAAATTCCTGAATCTTGCGACGGACGGCGCTCGGGGCCGTTTTTGATTTTCAAAATTTTTTAAAAACAGGTGTAAAGGGCCTTTTCTAAGCTATACGTAGATATATAAAACACAACAATTAAATAGATATTTATATTTTTAAAAAGCAATATTCGTTGCCAAGTCTCTTAAAAATGACCGCAAAAAGATTTGTTTGCACTATATTTTATCCGGGTATTAACCCTTATCGTTAAAACGTGGTTTATTATAACCGTCTATATGGGTTTTACCTTTCCTAAAAAATTTGTAATTAAATATCTATTATATACACTTTTATTTCAATTTATAACTTGAAAATTTCAAAAAATTGCGTTTGGTAAAAATTTTTATTTTTGATTGGTTATATCTTTGGACGGGGTGGTCCGAAAATAAAAATTTTTCCGTCAAAAATGGTTTTACATAACAAGCTATCTGGTCATATAAAAATAATTTAAAAAATATCAATAATAAAAAAGTGATTTTTCACGTCGCGATCTTTTACAAACTTACTAATGCGGTCGGATGATTTTACCGTTTGGTCTTTGGGGGGGTGGCGCTCGGAAAAGCCGAGACCTACCCTTAAAAACTTAATACTACAAGATAGGGGGTGAACCGGCCTTTCCCGTGATATAAATTTTTGATTTTTTATTTTATGTTAAAGCATAAAATAAAAGGTTATAAAATTTAGAAAAGATTTTTTCAGCTACAAAACTGCGTTTGTTTGCGCTGGTATGTTTACTTAACGAAAAATTTTTGTCCCACGGGATAGCCCGGGTCAGCGTCCTCCTGTAATAGTGAAAACCAGATTTTGATTAAATAAAAAACCGGTAGATATTTGACTTTTGTTTTCGTGCCGTTCGCCCCGCTCGTCCTAAAAGTCGAATATCTCCGTATTTATACAATAAAAAATTCCGAAATTTTATACTAATGATCTGTAATACATGCTAAATATAATTTTGATTTTTAATATATAACTTTACGATCTGGTTTTTTCTATAGATACTCTTAAAGCTAATCTTAAATTTAAAAATGTACTGGACCTTGTATCTTCCTTGTTTCAGCCTGAAAATGGTCGCTGAAAACTCCACCCGGTCCGCTGCGATGTCCTCTTCCTGTTTTTGATGGTTTGGTGGGTGTCTCTGGCGTAGATCCAGGACCTCGTGGCCACGTGGTGAGGGGACTTTCTTAGGAAAGTCCCTGGTTTCGGGCTGGAAAAATCTAAGATTTTCCCCTGATGATCTTCGGGTCGGATGAAGACTCCCCACAGTTCAAGAAGTGTGGGTCGCCGCTTTCGTTTTTGAGATATTCAGCTCCAAAGTCCGGAATAACCTCAAATTTCAGGTTTTTTGCACTTTTCGTCACTTTTTTCACTTTTCACACCTAAGTGTGACACACTGTTGGATTCGTCTCGTCGAGACGAATCTTTTGACGTATTGCACTTGTTATTTCGCTTTACTTTTACCGGTACTTTGATTTTTTAAAGACGGAGCACTACAAAAACGTGACGCTCGGGTCTACGGATGCGGGGCAACTGGGTTAGGTTAGGTTAGGTTAGGTTAGGTTAGGTTAGGTTAGGTTAGGTTAGGTTAGGTTAGGTTAGGTTAGGTTAGGTTAGGTTAGGTTAGGTTAGGTTAGGTTAGGTTAGGTTAGGTTAGGTTAGGTTAGGTTAGGTTAGGTTAGGTTAGGTTAGGTTAGGTTAGGTTAGGTTAGGTTAGGTTAGGTTAGGTTCCGCCCTCTCGTTGGAGAGGGGAGCGACTGTGCAGTGTCGCTACCGGACGCGTCCCCCGGGTTGTGGATAGGGGCACGCCCCCCATATATGGGGGGTACCGGCTTCGGCCGGCGCGGACAGCAACTGCACGACAATCTCGTAACCCCGTACGTAGTGCGGGGCCGAGGGCCGCTAGTCTCTTCGGAGGGTGGGGGCCGCGAGGAAGAAAACCTCTCTAAAAAATTACCCAGTGGGGGTCTCGGCTGGCGTCCTGGGTAGCCCGGGTAGCGGCAGCCGAGCTGGGGGAGAGCTCGCAACCCCGCACTGAGCGGGGCCGAGGGCTGCCACTCTCTTCGGAGGGCAGTGGTCGCGAGGAAGAAAACCTCTATAAAAAATCACCCTGAGGGGATCGGCTGGCGTCCTGGGCATCCCGGGTAGCGGCAGCCGATCAGTGGCCGACTTGTCGGCGGTGGATGGCGGACAGTGTTCCGCGGGGACTCCGGTCCCACGTGGCGATGCCACACCCGGGCGTAACTGCTCGGTTGGCGGGGCTTGCCTTAATTGGCTGGCCCAGCGGCCGTTTCGACGGCGTGGTTTGCGGACCTCCAAGGTCCGCGTGCGCGGCGGCCCCGTGGCCACGAGTGTGGTCACTGGGGATGGGTTTCGGCCTACCGTCGGGCGAGCTGGAGACCTGTGTGTGTGTGTCGTTGTCACGTCTAGCGGCACCACACAGGACCAGTGGGGACTGCCTTTGTTGGCCGTCCCTGAGAGGAGCATACCTCGTTAAAAAACCCCAAAGTGTCGGGTCTACCCGTTAACTGGTATTAAAGGGCAAGCGTGGTACCAGGCGCCTTATGGTGGTGGGCTGGGGAAGTCCACCGACTAGCGCTTCCACCCCGGGGCACTACCCGCCGCCCCGGGAGTATTAGGGTTACCCAGGTACAGGGGGCACTGCCTGGGTGGACCATTTATTTCCCCCACACTCGTGGGAACAACAATGAATATGTCTAAAACTAAAAACCAAACCAATGTGAAGAGTGAGGAGGAGAAGGAGACGATGAGAGTGGGTGAGGGCCTGGAGAGGCCGGAGAAAGAAGAAGTAGGAGGAAGTGGAGTGAGTGCTGCACCGCCGGAGGAGAGGCGAACGACCAGGAGCAGGTCTGGGCAGGTGCAGCCGGAGGGGTCACGCAGTAGCTCAGTGACCCTGACGTTCGGTCCCGACTGTCAGTCCTTAGCCGGGTCAATGTCCAGCCTACGGGCTGAGTCGGAGGTGGAGTCGGCGGCCGAATCAACGGCCGGCCCGGCAAGAAGCCGTAAGAGGCGGTCGGTGGCGTCCAGCTACCTAAAGGACGCCTCGACAGTGGTGGCACCTGCGCCCAAAGTGCCCAGAGCCAAGGGGGGCAGAGGAGGCAGAGGCGGCGCTTTGACGCATAGCGTCGGGATATCCCAGGCGCGGAGAGAGGCCAGGGAGATTGAGCCGGATTCCGAATCCGAGTCCACCCTTACGGAGGCGTATACATCCGCCGCCAGTGATGGAGAGGCCGAGCCTCGGAATATGACAGTGGAGGACTTGGTGGCGGAGGCCTCGAAGAGGGTAGGAGAGGTCACGGAGGTCGCAAAGAGGGCCAAGAATTTGAAAGGGACCTGCAAGAAAAAACTAAGGTCCAACGCGGGTTCCCTGATGGCCGTGGTCCGCGCCTTGGCGCAGAAGGATACGGCGGAAGAGATGCGTCGACTGCGGGCGGACAATAAGCGCCTGCAGGACGAGCTATCTAAGGTCCGCCATGAGCTCACAGCGCTGAGGCGGGCCTTCTCGGAGGCAGGTGAAGGGCGCCGCAAAAGGCCGGCGGCGCCCATCATCCTAGACACCCCGGCGGGGGTGGGAGGCGGAGGCAGCGGAGGGGAGGACCTCGCTGGAGCACTACAAGAGATGCACCGCTCTCTTGCCCAGCAGATGTCCAACATGCTCCAGGCAAGGTTGGAGGGCCTGGAGGTGGATGGGCGGCTCCTCCCTGCAGCGGAGAGACCCCGCCGGCCGCCATTGGCAGCTGATGCCAAGGCCGCGGGCTCAAAGCCACCTAAGACGGCGCAGACGGTTGGGGACGGTAAGGTAGCCCCAACCACGCTTGCCCCGGCCGCCAACATGCCCAAAAAGGCCCGGGCGAAGGCGGCGAAGGCGGCAAAAGCCAAGGCAGGCCCGTCGGCTCCTCCTCCTACAGTGAGGAGCGAGAAACAGGTGGCAGCACCGCTGCCTAAGGAGGCAACACCCCCGGTGGTTGAGGGCGCCTGGGTGACCGTTGCCAAAAAGCCGAAAAAGCCCAAAAAAGCAGAGGCGGCACCGGTGGCAACGCAGAAGGGCAAAAAGGCTGCCAAGGGTCCCCAAGGGCCAAAGGGCCCCAAGGTGCCAAAGGCGCCTAAGACCCTGGCGGTCGTGGTGGCTCTCAAGCCGGAGGCGGTGGCTAAGGGAGCCACTTACAAGGACGCCCTGACCAAGGCCAAGGCGTCCATAGACATGGACGAGCTTGGCATAGGCCCATCAAAGTTCCGCACAACAGTGACGGGAGCTAGAATTATTGAGCTCCCGTCCGGAACAACGGTGGCCCAGGCCGACACTCTGGCGGCCAAGGTGGGCGAGGCCTTGGGCGACACCGCCAAGGTGACCCGTCCAACAAAATCGGCAGACGTCAGGGTGTCGGGCCTTGATGATACGGCGACGCCCGAAGAAGTGCGGGCGGCTCTGGCCGACAAAGCCGGTTGCCCCCCCAATACCATCAAGGTGGGGGCAATTTCCTCCGGCGCCAGGGGGGCTGGCTCGGCGATCGCCTCCTGCCCTGTGGAGGCAGTAGCCAAGCTTGGTCAAGCGACGGCAAATTAAAGGTGGGCTGGAGCGCAGCCACGGTCCGGCTACTGGAGCCACGCCCCATGCGTTGCCATAGGTGCCTGGCACTGGGGCATCCAGCAGCCAAGTGCCCTTCTAGCAAAGACCGCAGCAACCTCTGCTATCGCTGCGGCAAAGAGGGGCACGTAGCCAAGGCCTGCAAGGCCCCTCCGCATTGCGCGTTATGCGCCGACAGGGGCCTGCCAGCCGGGCACCGAATGGCGGGGGCTAGTTGTAAGCCCCCTCCCGTCAAGGGTCGCCTGCCGAACCCGGCAGCGGCTCCTCGTGCCGCACCAAAAGCGGCCACCAGCGCCACGACAGAGGCGACCCCAGCAGTGACCCCAATGTCCGTCAACGATGCCCAGTAGGACATTGGGGAAACTGCTCCAGGCGAACCTCAACCACTCCGCCGGGGCACAGGATCTCCTGTGCCAGACGATGGCGGAGTGGGGGGTCGACCTTGCGGTGGTCTCGGAGCCGCACCGTATCCCCCCGTCCGACAAGTGGATGGGGGCTGCGGATGGCTCCGCTGCCATAGTGGCGGCGAGTGCAGGCCCTTCCCCGGTGCTGGTGGAGAGGGGGGAGGGGTATGTGGCGGCACGATGGGGAGAGGTGGTGGTGGTGTCCACCTACTTCTCCCCCAACCGCAGCAGGGCCGACTTCGATCGGTTTCTCGCTGCGGTTGAAGGGGTCGTGCACCGCGCGGCCCCTCGTCAGGTGCTGGTGGCGGGGGACCTCAACGCAAAATCGACCGCGTGGGGGTCCCCCCGCACCGACGTCAGGGGTGGTATACTGGAGGCCTGGGTGTTCGCCCTGGGTCTCCAGATCCTCAATCGAGGAACCACCCCTACCTGCGTCCGGTGGCAGGGCACGTCACTCATTGACGTGTCCTTCGCCACCCCGCCGCTCGCGGCCCGTATCCGGGGCTGGCGGGTGGAGGCGGATGTGGAGACCCTATCGGACCACCGATACGTCCGGTACGAGGTCTCCACGGCATCCCCAGGGGCCCCGGTGGGCCCCCGTGCGGGCAGCTCGCCGTTCAAACGGTGGGCGCTCGCACGCCTCCAGCCGGATGTGGCGGAGGAGGCGGCGACGGTGCGGGCCTGGGCAGGGGTCCCGGACGCCGTCGCTGGGGATGCCGACGGCATGGCGGACCTTTTCGCGGACGACATCAACGTCGTCTGCAGCGCCGCCATGCCGAGGGCGCGGGTTGGCCCACGGAGGAGTGGGCAGGCATACTGGTGGACGCAGGAGCTCACGATCCTGCGTGCCGCCAGTATGAGGGCCAGGCGCGCCTGCCAGCGATGCCGCAGGCGCGCCAGACAAGCGCCCGGTGAAGAGGAGGTCCTCCGCCGGGCGTACAATGAGGCCCACACGGCCCTGCGTAGAGCCATCTGCAGGGCCAAGGTCGCTGCCTGGGATGAGTTTTTGGCCATCCTGGACAGCGACCCCTGGGGGAGGCCGTACCGGACGGTGAGGGGGAAGTTCGCTTCGGCGGCCCCCTCCACGTCCGGTATGGAGCCCGCGCTGGTGAGGAGGGTGCTGGGGACACTTTTCCCAGACCCCGGGCCCTTCGAACCCCCCAGGATGCTGCCCCCCGGTTCTGCTCCGGGGGCGTGGGCGGCTGGCCCCCCCGTGTCCGATGGAGAACTGGACACGGTGAGGGACCGGCTCCGGAGCCGCAATAAAGCTCCGGGGCCGGACGGGGCCCCGGCCAAGGTAATGGCCATTGCCTTGGGCCCCCTGAGAGAGCGATTCCGCGCGGTGCTAGACACATGCATCGCGACGGGTCGCTTTCCCAGGCGCTGGAGAGTGGGGCGGCTTTGCCTTCTCCGCAAGGAAGGCCGCCCGGCAGACTCTCCAGCGGGCTACCGGCCGGTGGTGTTGCTCGATGAGTCCGGGAAGGCTTTTGAGAAGATTCTCGCCTCCCGGATCATCGAGCACATCGAGGGTGAGGGGCCGGACCTGGCGGACTGCCAGTTCGGCTTCCGAACCGGCCGGTCCACGATGGACGCGGTTGGCCGTCTCAAGAGGTGGACTGAGGCGGCCACAGCTCGGGGGGAGGTGGTGATCGCGGTGTCCTTGGACATCGCGAACGCGTTCAACACCATCCCCCACGAGTGCATAGAGGCGGCGCTCGAGTTCCACCGAGTGCCCCTCTACCTCCGCGCCCTCGTCCGGGACTACCTGCGAGACAGGTCAGTCCTGTACGAGGACGCGGAGGGCCGCGTCCAATCGTGGCCAGTGAAGGCAGGCGTACCCCAGGGTTCCGTATTAGGTCCCCTCCTATGGAACCTGGGGTACAACTGGGTCCTGCGGGGTGAGCTCTTGCCGCGCATGGATGTCGTCTGCTTTGCGGACGACACCCTAGTAGCGGCGAGAGCGAGGGGGTGGGAGGAGGCGGTCCGCCTTGCGTCGGTCGGCACCTCCATGGTCGTCCGACGCATCCGCCTCCTGGGACTGGAAGTGGCCCTCGAAAAGACGAGGGCCATGGCCTTCCACGGTCCCAGACGCAGGACCCCGCCGGGGCTCCGTGCCCGGGTAGAGGGGGTGTGGGTTCCGGTCGAGATGCACCTTAAGTATCTCGGCCTGACCCTAGACCCCCGATGGAGCTGGGAGGAGCATTTCAGGCTCCTCGCTCCCCGGCTGTGCGGCGTCGCAGCCGGACTCGGTCGCCTCCTCCCCAATGTGGGGGGGCCGAAGGCGAAGTGCCGTCGGCTTTATCACTCCGTGATAAAGTCGATGGCGCTGTACGGGGCCCCGGTCTGGGCTGAGTGCCTCTCGTCCCGCACGAGGGCCCTCTTGCGAAGACCGCAGAGGGTCATCGCGACCCGGGCCGTGCGGGCTTACCGCACGGTCAGCCACGGGGCTGCCTGCGTCCTAGCAGGTACGCTCCCGTGGGAGGTTGATGCCCTGGTACTATCCCAGGTGCATCAACACCGGGTCGCGGCGAGAGAGCGGGGCGAGCGACCCGTTCTAGAGGAGGTAGAACGGGTCCGCACCGAGGCGCAGGGGGAGGCTCTGCGCCGATGGGTGGAGGCACTCGCCAACCCAGCCGCTGGCCACCGGACGATCGAGGCGATTCGTCCGGTGTTGGAGGAGTGGGTAGGGCGCCAGCGGGGCACCCTCACCTACCGCCTGGTGCAGGTACTGACCGGACATGGGTGTTTCGGTCACTACCTGCACCGAGTCGCCCGTCGGGAGGAGACGCCGCGGTGTCATCACTGCGCCTCTCCCGACGACACGGCCGAGCACACGTTGATCGTGTGCCCGGCCTGGCGAAATGAGCGCCGCGATCTGATCGCGGCGCTCGGCGGAGGAGGCCTCTCGCTGCCAAGTATGGTAAGAGCCATGCTTGGTAGCGAGAGAGCCTGGAGGGCTGCCGCCTCCTTCTGCGAATCTGTGATGGCGCAGAAGGAGGCAGCGGAGAGGGAGCGGGAGGAGGACGCTCTAGCCGCCCCTCTCCGGCGTAGACGGGTGGGCCGAAGAAGGCAGGCAGCGGTGACTGCCGGTCTTCGACGGCCCTAAGGTGGCCTGGGCGCGGCCTGACCAGCCGCGCGCCCTAGGTGCCGCTCCGGCATAGGCCACCACGTCTGGGGACTGCCTAGTACCCTAGCGCAGTCCCCCTGAGGCGCGTCGCCCGGTCCACTCGTTGGGCCGGGCCTGCCCGGGGGCGGGCTCGGAGCTGTGGCGCACGCAGGTGCGTCGGCCCCGAGACGCCCCCACATGGGCGTAGGAGGGTACCGGGGGGTTTTAGTGGAGTAGGATCAGTGTGGTCTTCCGCACTGGTCCTGCTTGAGTAGGGTCGGCACTGTTTCCCGTGCCGGCGAGTCCCACACACGCCGTGCGCCTAGTCAGCGTCACGGTATGGTGCGTAACTGCATTTCCCCTCGTCACAAAAAAAAAAAAAAAAGGTTAGGTTAGGTTAGGTTAGGTTAGGTTAGGTTAGGTTAGGTTAGGTTAGGTTAGGTTAGGTTAGGTTAGGTTAGGTTAGGTTAGGTTAGGTTAGGTTAGGTTAGGTTAGGTTAGGTTCCCGTGGCAGTGTGGCTGGGTCTGCTATCGGGCGCGTCCCCTCGGGTGGCGGATGAGGGGCACCGGCTTCGGCCGGCGTGGACCATACCCAGCTGTGGAGACCTGGCTGGCGTCCTGGGTATCCCGGGTAGCGGCAGTCGGGTCAAACTCGTAACCCTGCACATAGTGCGGGGCCGAGGGCCGCCGTCTGCAAAGGAACTGTTTTCCTTTGGAGGCGGGGGCTGCGAGGAAGACAACCTCTCTAAAAAATTACCCAGTGGTGGTCTCGGCTGGCGCCCTGGGTATCCTGGGTAGCGGCAGTCGAGTCAATCTTATCTCGTAACCCTGCACATAGTGCGGGGCCGAGGGCCGCCGTCTGCAAAGGAACTGTTTCCTTTGGAGGCGGGGGCTGCGAGGAAGACAACCTCTCTAAAAAATCACCCGTGGGGTCTCTCGGCCGGCGCCCTGGGCAGCCCGGGTAGCGGTGGTCGAGTTACCATAGGTTGAGGCGGAAACGCCATTGGTAAGGGCGGTTGTGGCGCGAACTCCGCGTCGCTTCCGGCCAACCCGTAACCCCACACGTGGTGTGGGGCCGGGGGCCGTCGTCCTTCGGGGCGGGGGCCGCAAGGAAGAAAACCTTTATAAAAAATTACCGATGAGGCCAGGTAGGGTTCCCTCGCCCGGAAGAGGGAAAAAAACCTATGATAATGTCGTCCTTTGTTGTGAGTTTGTCATGCGCTCCCGTTGACGCCGGGCGCTCTGGGGTAGCTGGGCCCCAGGGTGAGAAATTTGTAACTAGCGGCCAATGCGCTCCGGCTGGCCACCGGCGCTGCGGGATTACCGGGTCCCGCAGTGGTAAATTAGTTACCGAGGCGTTTGGTGAAGTTCTCAGACTCCGAGGCGGAGCGGATGAGGGAGGAGATGTAGCACCCCCCCCCGCCAAGGTGAACACGGCCCGTAGGGGTAAAAGGAAGGCGGCGGCATCAGGTAGGCCGAGGGCTGATGAATTTTCGTCCATAGACGAAGAGGAGGTGGACGGCAGTCGCTTCTGGCAGGAGATGGGCCGAGGTACGCAGCAGGAGTTAACAAAACTGACGCGTTTGCTATTTGAAGGCCCCAGTCAGGGCTTGTTGGGAGATCGGATCGAGGGGAAGGCGACACGTTCCATTGCGATGCTTGAAGACACGCTGGAGACGGCCTTCAAGAAAGCCGAGGAGGAGAGTTTCCTCGCCGGGAGAGCCCGCCGATACCGCGAGGAAAAGGTGCTTTATCGCGAGAGAATGGAGGACGCGGCTGCCGAAGCGGTGGAGCTCCGTATTGAAAACGCCGCCCTAAAGAAGGAGCTGGAGGTGCTGCGCGGGGAGATGCGGGCCCTCCACGATAGGGTGAGCGAGGGCGAGACCAGCGGATCGGGGTGGAAGGAGGCCGTCGAGGAGCTGAAACGCTCCCTTATGATTTCCATAGGGGGGATGGTAAGCACTCGATTGGCCTCGCTGGAAGGGAGATTGCCCCCGCCGGAGAGAATTAGACCGCCCTTAGCGGCGGACCGGCGCGGTGGGGAGGCGGAGACCGCAGCGGTTGGGGAGAAATGGAGCGTTGTGGCCAGCAAAAAGGCCAGGAAGAAGATTGCGAGCCCAGGGGTGGCCCCGATACCAGAGGTGTGTAGGGCGCAGGTGCCAGCGCCAGCGCAGAAGGTGCCAGCTCAGAAGGCGCCAGCACAGAAGGTGCAGCGGCAGGAGAGGAGGAAGGTGAAGCTGAGGGTGCCAAACACCGCGGCCGTGACCCTAAAGCTCACGCCAGCAGCTGAGCAGCATGGGGTCACCTATGCCAAAGTGCTAGATATGGCGAAAGAGAAGCTTCGGCTCCAGGAGGTGGGGATTGAGGGAGGCCTCAAGATCCGCGAAAGCCGAATGGGGTCGAAGCTCCTGGTGGTCCCAGGGCCTGACAGCCACACGAAGGCGGACGCCCTCGCGAAGCGGATCGGCGAGGTGATGGCGGATCTCGTAGAGGTCGGCAGGCCGGAGAAGGTGGCCGACCTGAGGATCTCCGGACTAGACGAGTCCGTCACAACAAGGGAGCTGGCACAGGCGGTGGCGGAAAAGGGGGGCTGCCGGTCCTGTAAGGTGGAGATAGGGGAGATTCTCCCCGGACCGGGAGCCACGGGGTTCGCCAAGGTGCGATGCCCTGTTGACGCCGCAAAAAAGGTGGCGGAGGGAGACACGATTAAGGTCGGCTGGAGCCTGGCTCGAGTGACGGTCCTGGGCCCCCCGCCTACGCACTGCTTTAAGTGCATGGGCAGGGGCCACGTCGCCGACAGGTGCCCGTCACAGGAGGACCGCAGCGGCCTCTGCTTTCGGTGCGGGAAAGCGGGGCATAGGGCAGCGACATGCTCGGCCCCGACTCGATGCGCTGTGTGCGCGGCAAGTGGTCGGGCGGCTGACCACATCATGGGGAGTGGGGGTTGTGACCCGCCGGTCACAAGGGGCAAACCCCCTGAGAAAGGGCCCTCTGAGGAGCCAGCGCCCGTACGGGTGCCCTCAGAGGGGGGGATGTCCGAGTAGCCTCCGCTGCTCGGACCACCCCGTGGATGGTGTCGCCCGCGATTCCCCCGTCTTCTCCCAGGAGAAGATCCAGGGAGGCGTAGGCGACCGGGAGGGGGGAGAGGGACGGGAAGAACTACGCTTCCCCTTCCGATCCTCCCTTCCAGGAACGGCGGCCCTCCTCATGTGGTTCTGTCCGCAAGGGGAGGGTGGCGGAGGGCTTTAGCTTTCCGCAGCGGACGGGGGGCGGTATGGTGGGCAGTAGGCCGCATACCTAGCCCCCACGCGCGGGCCTACCCGCGCACGTCTGCGGGGTCCCCGAAATACCGCGGGAGACCCCTGCCGTGGAGCCCCGGCGAGGCCGGGAAACTGCTGGGTGCGGGGACGCGGAGATAACCCCAATAGTGGGGATCCCGCGGCACCGCATCAGGCAGTAGTAAAGGTATTCGCAGGACTTTTTTAGCGGATATTATACCGTAAAGCTCCCGTAAGAGTTGCGGGGTCCCAGGTGGGCATCCACTATGGGGGTTCGTAAGACTTGCGGGAGCCAGGTGTGAGGTCCGTTCGGCGGTGTGCCCCTTAGAGGCGCCGTCGTCTGTAAAAAGATTTTTTACCTGCGTAATAAAAAAAAAAAAAAAGGTTAGGTTAGGTTAGGTTAGGTTAGGTTAGGTTAGGTTAGGTTAGGTTAGGTTAGGTTAGGTTAGGTTAGGTTAGGTTAGGTTAGGTTAGGTTAGGTTAGGTTAGGTTAGGTTAGGTTAGGTTAGGTTAGGTTAGGTTAGGTTAGGTTAGGTTAGGTTAGGTTAGGTTAGGTTAGGTTAGGTTAGGTTAGGTTAGGTTAGGTTAGGTTAGGTTAGGTTAGGTTAGGTTAGGTTAGGTTAGGTTAGGTTAGGTTAGGTTAGGTTAGGTTAGGTTAGGTTAGGTTAGGTTAGGTTAGGTTAGGTTTTTTTTTTTTTTTTTTTTTTTTTTTTTTTTTTTTTTTAACTGCTCCCCGCTTTGTTGCAGGTCTTTATTTACTTGTTTATATTTGGTGTGTCTTTTCATATTTTTCTTTTTTTGCTTTAAAAGCACGTTTATTTTTTCGCGCTTATATATATTTTTAACACATTTTTCTTTTTGTGTTTCTTTTTCTTTCCATCTTTTCAAATATTTCTTATTCTAATACATTTCTTTTATCTATTGACTATTATTTCTACATTTATTGGTTCCTTTATTCTCTATTTTTTTGTTTTATACATTTCCATATCTATTCCTATCTATACTATTATGCTATTCCCAGATTAATATCTGGTCTTTTGTCTTATTTTCTAATTTTCTTATTCTATTTACATCGTCTATGCTTAATCTCTACTTCTTTTTCTTATTCTAGTTACATGAGTTACTTATTTTTATTACAGTTTTCATTTCTTTGTCTTATAACATATTTACATTTACATTTTATTCACTTACATTTTCTTTCCATTGTTTTTCATTTATATTTACATCTACATTTCTTATTACACTTACGTTTTGTTTTAAAATTACCTTTTCCTTATAGTATACTTTCCTTTTTACATTTCTACCTTTTCCGTTTTTTACTTAATCCCGTTCTTTACGTTTGACTCCACTCGGAGTCTTGGGGTTGAGTAAGTGCTCGCGGGTTCAGCTTCCGCAAGACAGGATTTGCAAATATCATATTTGCAACCCTGTTTGCTTTGGCTGTTCCCGCGCGCACTTTTCAGTTTTCACCTTTCCCTTTGCGTTTCCTCCCAGTGGAGTCCCGTCTACTTTTTGGTCTTTGGCTTTGCTTTGCGTTCCCCTATTGTCTATTTGTATGCCTATTACCCTATTTATTTTCCTATTTATTTCTTTAATTTCTGTAACTGTTTTCCTAATTTCGCCCTTAGCAGTGGTACGCGACTTTTGATCTGGCTATCCTATCCCAAATAGCCCTCTGTGGGCATTCGATGCTGAAAGTGTTGTGTGCTGTGTCCTTATTTTTCGCCTTTTTGCAATTCTGGCAGCATGGTGCTTCTTCTTTCTTTGTACATGCGGCATACTTGTGGTCTCCCCCGCAGTGGCTGCAACTGTCCAGCGGCTCCTGGCAGACCCGCTTGATGTGGCCGAAGCCCAAGCAGCGGGAGCACTGGATTAGCGGGGACTGATCTTCTACTCTGGATGGTCCCCAGCGTAGTTGAAGGGTCCCCGCCTCTGTCAGCTGCAGCCATATTGCCGGGGCCACTCTCAGGACCACGTGTGCCACATGTGGATTTCTTGTTACCCTTTCAAATACTGCCTCTATGTCCTTTTTTTCTTCCTCTTTACTATTCCCTTTCTTTCCTTTTCCTATCATTCTTCTTATCGCCTCAATCACTTGCTCCGTCTTGTTTTCTCCTCTTACATACTTTACTACCACTAACGGATTTTTATTTTTGGCTTTTTCTATTATTAATTTTTTATTCCTTTCCAATTCCTCTTTCAGTCTTTCCATTTCATTCTCCCTAGCACACCCTATTATGACCTTCTGTCCCTTTGCCTTTCTTATCTTTTTTACCTCCATCCATTCTCCTTTTTCATCCACACTCTTTTTCACCTCTTCAATCACTTCTTCACTTGTTTGCGTTAAGTCCGTTGATGCTACTATGATGGAATGTAAAGTTTCCATCATAGTAGCTGGCCCTTTTACTCTCTCTGCATACGTATCCTTTCTGATTTCGTCCATCTTTTCTTTCACTATCCCTTCTATATCCCTTTTTTCCCCTGTGATTTGTGTCCCTACTTCTTTTTGTCTGCTTTCTATTATTTCCATAATGCTGTTTCCCCTTATTATTTCCTTTCTATTTCCTAAAATTGTTTCTTTAATTTTCCCCTGTTCCTCTAGTATCATTCTACTTTCTTGCATTGTGGTGCTTAGCATGCTTTCTATATCTCCTATATTATCATTTCCTTTTTTCCCTATTTCTTCTATTGTTTCCATTTTCCTATTTCCTGTTATTATTTCTTTCCTATTGTCTAAAATTGCATCCATCACTTTCTTTTGTTCTTCCATCAGGAGATATGCTGTGCTTTCATCGTTTTCCTTATCTAGCTCGAATTCTATTCTTGTCTCTATTCTATCCGTGTATAGCTTTGCCTCTATCGCTGCATCCCTTGCTTCCATCACTACGTCCATAAATTTCTGCAGTTCTCCGTCCATGTGTTCGTTGTCTTCCTTTGTTATTACTGCAGCTTTATTTATGCCCTCCATTATTTGGCTGCTAAGCTGTTGCTGTTCATCCATCCTTTCTAACGTGCTCTTCGTCTTTCTGATTCCTTCTTCTATTCTTTCTCTATTTCCCAAAACTATGTCCTGTATATTTTTCAGCATTTCTTTCATCTCTCCTATTTCCTTCCCGTCCATTCTTTCGTCTTTCTTTTCCTCCCTTCTATCCATTTCTTTCGTTCCATCGTCATTCTTACTGTTTTCTAATTCTACTACTCTTTTAGCCAGCATCTCTATCCACTCTTTCATCTCTTTCGTTCCTTTTCTTAAAATCTGTTTTCCCTCGCTTGTCACTGATTTGGGTGCCAAATGCTCCAACATTTTGGCACCCAAATCCCTGGCCTTACTTACTAAATTGTGGGGGAATTCCTCCACTTTCTCCTTCCTCGCTGTTTTTTGTGTGCCTTCTGCCGTCATAAGTCGCGTACCTGCTGTCTCGTTTACCATTTTTAATTCTTTTATCTCAGAAGGAGATTCATAAACGTAATCAAATGTTTTTGAATTTCTCGCGGCGGGAATGTGTTTGCCGTTTCTTGCCATTTTAATTTTTCGAACCAATATGGAGCAGTCTTTAAGACCTGTTTTATCCGAATTAAATTTTTGATATAAATTAAATTGAAAAATAAAAATAAAAATAAAAACAAAAATAAAAATTAAAAAGTAAAATTAAAAATTTGAATTAAAATTGGAATTGAAATTATGAGTCAATAGACGGATTGATAATTTAAATTAAAATAAAATTAAATGGACACACCAAAATAATATAATAAAATAAAATAAAATAAAATTACTAAATTACTAATTCCTAAAACTAAGCCTGCCCTTAAAAAAGGTGCAGGGTGTCTATATCACAGTCAAGCTAAAGATTTAAACGCACACAACAAATTACTATTACTAAGCCTGCCCTTAAAAAAGGTGCAGGTTGTCAATATAAGTTTAAAGATTTTGATTAAAATCAAGTTTGAATAAAAGTAAAACAATAAAATACGATAGTAATTTGTGCAATAAGTGCAGATTTGTCAAATTTTTAACCTAAGTCTGCCCTCAAAAGAGGAGCAGAGTGTCCTAATTCTAATAAAAACCTAACTAACTTAACCTATATTCAGGCTCAATAGAGTCCTGAATTTTGTCAAAATTCCTTAATACTAATCCTGATCTCAATAGAGATTCAGGAGACTTAATTATACCTTGAAAGGCCCGAGTTCCTATATGAGAATTTATGTATGTGAAAACTTAATATTAATTTTCCTAGTCTCTATGTACTCTATGTAGAGACGTTTGGCACTCTATCTGATTGCTGAGAATTTATAGGACCAAACCGTAAAAGTTTGGTCGAAATCGGCCCAGTAGTTTCCAAGTTGCCTTATTTCTTCAGATAGGGGTGGTTTAGGGGTTGGGAGGGGTAGGCGTCGAGATTTGGGTCCCAAGTGAGAATTTGAGTCCCTATATAAAATGTTGTTAGTTTGGGACTGTTAGTTCCTTAGTAACGGGCTATTAAACAAATTCTCCTTAGGGCGGCGGGGGAAAAATTTCAAATTTAGGGGTTGGTTTTTATGTTTGTAAAATGTCCGGTAAAGAATGCTGATTATTTTTGTCCGAGAAAGTGTATATGCCAAAAGTATAGTTTTTATAAAATTTTGAATTTTGTATGTCTAATTAATTTATGGGGTAGGGGGTAGGGGGTTGAGACTATGGGGGATCGACGTCTCCCTGGGGGTTTCCACCTGCGACTCTTCGAGTCGCTTAAGGCCGAATTTGGGGTCCAAAACGTCCTACGATGCGTACTTTAGGAGTTAGCTGTATATGTTTGCTTCTTCCGGGAATCGAACCCGGGAATTTCAATTTTTGGTGGTGTTTTTTATGTTGGGGTCGGGTAATGTTGTTTGAAGAGATACTTTTCTCCCAAGGAACCTAATGTGGGAGATTTCTCCAAGTACCCTTTTTTGGCAATTAAACAAGCCCCTATATATTCCGCCTATAAGTGGGCGTGGCTTATGACGTAGTCCGCCCTGACTAGAAATTCCCCGTTTTCAAAAGTCGTCCCGGACGGGTTTCGACTTCGGAATCCTGTAAAGGGGGATGTCCTCTATCGAAAAGCTCCGGGATTAATTTTCGAAAAACGGGTACTTTTGGAGATTTTTTGGGTTTTAGCCCGAAAAATCCCTCGGTGATTAATGTTCTATTGTTCTAAGATTAGGGGTTGAAAAATTTATTTTTTGCAAAAAACTTAAAAAGTGATAAATGGGCCACCAGGGGGCACAATTTTTATAATTTTAGGGGTTCGGAATACAAAGATATTAACTAATAAAAAACGTAAACAAACATATACTTATGATTAATGGCTTGCCAACTTAATTGTGCGGTTTTGTTAAAATTTTTTGGAACCTTTGGGGGGTCGGCGCTCGGGCGCGTTTTAAGTTTTCCAAAAAATTTTTTAAACACTTACTCGGGCCTTTCCTAACCTAATTGTACATATATAAAAGTCATTAAATATCACAGATTTAGTATTTTTAAAATTCGATAATCCGTGCTGGGTCCCCGAAATTTGACCGCATAAAAATTTGTAACCCTTATATTTTCTCCGGGTTTCAACCCTTATCTTTCCAAAGTTGTTTGTTAGAACCGTCTAGGTGGGTTTTACCCCTCCTAGAAAATTGGTGTTTATAGACTAGATTTAACTACTTGAAATTCAATATTTAAAATGAAATTTTTGCAAAAACTAACATCGGGTGAAATTTTTATTTTAAAAGCTTATAACTCCGGACGGGGTGGTCCGAAATTTAAAATTCCTCCGTCAAAAATGGTTACTCTTACATAACTATCTAATTGCGTAAAAACAAATTTGAAAAAAGTCAAAGATAAAAAAGTGAATTTTCAAGTTACGTAATTTTTACAATGTTGTTTTTGCGGTCAAATGAATTTCTGGGTGCTACTTTGGGAGGGTGGCGCTCGGAAACGCCTGGCTCCTCCCTTAAGATTTTTATACTACTAGCTAGAGGGTAGTCCGGCCTTTCCTGTGATATATAATTTTTATTTTTTAATTTATATTTTCATATAAATTAAATCGGTTTAAAATTTTGAATCAATTTTTATTGTTACAAATTAAGATTGTTTTCGTCTAATTTCTCTAAATACTAAGTTTTTGCCAAAAATTCTTTTTTCACAGGATAGCCCGGGTCGAGTTCCTCTGATAACCCAAAAACCAGGTTTCAAAATAAATAAAAACAAGTTGTTATTCAACTTTTATTGTTTTTGATGGTCGTCCCGCTGGTCCTGAAAGTTGAATAACTACGGTGATCTTTAAGATAAAATTCCGAAAAAAGTTTTAAAATGATCGTTAATAAATAGCAAATTTAATTTTGATTTTTAATTAATAGGTTACCACTCTGGTTTTTGTTTTATATGCACTTATTTCTAAACTTAAAATGTAAAATTTTTAGGACCTTATATCTCCCTTCCTATTGGGGGTAGGCTTGTGCTGAAAGCGCTCACTTGTCGGCTGCGACGTCCTCTCCTCGTCTGTGGTGGTTGGGGTGGCGCGACTGCGCTGGTTCCAGTACCTCGTGGTCGGGTGGTTGAGGGACTTTCTTAGGAAAGTCCCTGGATCTTGGCCGGAAAATTCCGGACTCTGCAGGCGCCTTCCTCTCGTCAATTGTGGACTTCCCACAGTCCGAAAATGATGGGTCGTCGCGATGGTTCCAGAGATATCTTGCTCCAAAGTCTGAGTTAACCTTACTTTTACGGTTTTTTGCACTTTTTGGTGGTTTTTTCACTTTTCACACCTAAGTGTGACACACCGTTCGATTCGTCTCGTCGAGACGAATCCACCAATACCAATCACTTTGTATATTGCTCTAATTTTTCCGGCACTTCTATTTTTTAACTGCGGAGCTCAATAAAATCGAACCGTTCGGGTCTAGCGCTACGGGGCAACTGGGTTAGGTTAGGTTAGGTTAGGTTAGGTTAGGTTAGGTTAGGTTAGGTTAGGTTAGGTTAGGTTAGGTTAGGTTAGGTTAGGTTAGGTTAGGTTAGGTTAGGTTAGGTTAGGTTAGGTTAGGTTTTTTTTTTTTTTTTTTTTTTTTTTTTTTTTTTTTTTTTTTTTTTTTTTTTTTTTTTTTTTACAGCTGCTCCCCACTTTGTTGCAGGTCTTTGTTTACTTGTTTATATTTGGTGTGTCTTTTCGTATTTTTCTTTTTTTTTTTTTGCTTTAAAAGCACGTTTATTTTTTCGCGCTTATATATATTTTTTACACATTTTTCTTTTTGTGTTTCTTTTTCTTCCTATCTTTTCAAATCTTTCTTATTCTAATACATTTCCTTTTTCTATTGACTATTATTTTACATTTATTGGTTCCTTATACTTTATGTTTTTGCTTTATACATTCCTATATCTATTCTTATCTATACTATTTTGCTATGCTCAGATTAATATCTGGTCTTTTGTCTTATTTTCTAATTTTCTTACTCTATTTACATCGTCTATGCTTAATCTCTACTTCTTTTTCTTATTCTAGTTACATGAGTTACTTATTCTTATTACAGCTTTCATTTCTTTGTCTTATAACATATTTACATTTACATTTTATTTTCTTGTATTTACATTCTATTACATTTCTTGGTTTACTTTTACATTTGCATTTCTTATTCCGTTTACATTTTGTTTCCATTTACATATTTTTCCTTATAGTATACTTTCGTTCTTTTTAACATTTAACCGTTTTCAGTTTTTTACCTAATCCTAAGTTACTTAAGTTTGACTCCACTCGGAGTCTTTGGGGTTGAGTAAGTGCTCGCAGGTTCAGCTTCCGCAAGACAGGATTTGCAAATATCATATTTGCAACCCTGTTTGTTTTGGCTGTTCCTGCGCGCACTTTCAGTTTTCACCTTTCCCTTTGCGTTTCCTCCCAGTGGAGTCCCGTCTACTTTTTGATCTTTGGCTTTACTTTGCGTTCCCCTATTGTCTATTTGTATACCTATTACCCTATTTATTTTCCTATTTATTTCTTTAATTTCTATAGCTATTTTCCTAATTTCGCCCTTAGCAGTGGTACGCGACTTTTGATCTGGCTATCCTATCCCATATAGCCCTCTGTGGGCATGCGTTACTGAAGGTATTGTGTGCTGTATCCTTACTTTTTACTTTCTTGCAATTTTGGCAGCATGGCACTTCTTCCTTATTTGCGCATGTGGCATACTTGTGGTCTCCCCCGCAGTGGCTGCAACTGTCCAGCGGCTCCTGGCAGACCCGCTTGATGTGGCCGAAGCCCAAGCAGCGGGAGCACTGGATTAGCGGGGACTGATCTTCTACTCTGGATGGTCCCCAGCGTAGTTGAAGGGTCCCCGCCTCTGTCAGCTGCAGCCATATTGCCGGGGCCACTCTCAGGACCACGTGTGCCACATGTGGATTTCTTGTTACCCTCTCAAATACTGCCTCTATGTCCTCTTTTCCTTCCTCTTTGCTATTCCCTTTCGTTCTTTTTCCTATCTTTCTTTTTATTGCCTCTATAACTTGCTCCGACTTGTTTTCTCCTCTTACGTACTTAACCACTATCAATGGGTTTTTATTTTTAGCTCTTTCAACTATCAGTTTTTTGTTCCTTTCCAATTCCTCTTTCAGTCTTTCCATTTCATTCTCCCTAGCACACCCTATTATGACCTTCTGTCCCTTTGCCTTTCTTATCTTTTTTACCTCCATCCATTCTCCTTTTTCATCCACACTCTTTTTCACCTCTTCAATCACTTCTTCACTTGTTTGCGTTACGTCCGTTGATGCTACTATGATGGAATGTAAAGTTTCCATCATAGTAGCTGGCCCTTTTACTCTCTCTGCATACGTATCCTTTCTGATTTCATCCATCTTTTCTTTCACTATCCCTTCTATATCCCTTTTTTCCCCTGTGATTTGTGTCCCTACTTCTTTTTGTCTACTTTCTATTATTTCCATAATGCTGTTTCCCCTTATTATTTCCTTTCTATTTCCTAAAATTGTTTCTTTAATTTTCCCCTGTTCCTCTAGTGTCATTCTACTTTCTTGCATTGTGGTGCTTAGCATACTTTCTATATCTCCTATATTATCGTTTCCTTTTTTCCCTATTTCTTCTATTGTTTCCATTTTCCTATTCCCTGTTATTATTTCTTTCCTATTGTCTAAAATTGCATCCATCACTTTCTTTTGTTCTTCCATCAGGAGATATGCTGTGCTTTCATCGTTTTCCTTATCTAGCTCGAATTCTATTCTTGTCTCTATTTTATCCGTGTATAGCTTTGCCTCTATCGCTGCATCCCTTGCTTCCATCACTACGTCCATAAATTTCTGCAGTTCTCCATCCATGTGATCGTTGTCTTCCTTTGTTATTACTGCAGCTTTATTTATGCCCTCCATTATTTGTTTGCTAAGCTGTTGCTGTTCATCCATCCTTTCTAACGTGCTCTTCGTCTTTCTGGTTCCTTCTTCTATTCTTTCTCTATTTCCCAAAACTATGTCCTGTATATTTTTCAGCATTTCTTTCATCTCTCCTATTTCCTTCCCGTCCATTCTTTCGTCTTTCTTTTCCTCCCTTCTGTCCATTTCTTTCGTTCCATCGTCGTTCTTACTGTTTTCTAATTCTACTACTCTTTTAGCCAGCATCTCTATCCACTCTTTCATCTCTTTCGTTCCTTTTCTTAAAATCTGTTTTCCCTCGCTTGTCACTGATTTGGGTGCCAAATGCTCCAACATTTTGGCACCCAAATCCCTGGCCTTACTTACTAAATTGTGGGGGAATTCCTCCACTTTCTCCTTCCTAGCTGTTTTTTGTGTGCCTTCTGCCGTCATAAGTCGCGTACCTGCTGTCTCGTTTACCATTTTTAATTCTTTTATCTCAGAAGGAGATTCATAAACGTAATCAAATGTTTTTGAATTTCTCGCGGCGGGAATGTGTTTGCCGTTTCTTGCCATTTTAATTTTTTGAACCAATATGGAGCAGTCTTTAAGACCTGTTTTATCCGAATTAAATTTTTGATATAAATTAAATTGAAAAATAAAAATAAAAATAAAAACAAAAATAAAAATTAAAAAGTAAAATTAAAAATTTGAATTAAAATTGGAATTGAAATTATGAGTCAATAGACGGATTGATAATTTAAATTAAAATAAAATTAAATGGACACACCAAAATAATATAATAAAATAAAATAAAATAAAATTACTAAATTACTAATTCCTAAAACTAAGCCTGCCCTTAAAAAAGGTGCAGGGTGTCTATATCACAGTCAAGCTAAAGATTTAAACGCACACAACAAATTACTATTACTAAGCCTGCCCTTAAAAAAGGTGCAGGTTGTCAATATAAGTTTAAAGATTTTGATTAAAATCAAGTTTAAATAAAAGTAAAACAATAAAATACGATAGTAATTTGTGCAATAAGTGCAGATTTGTCAAATTTTTTAGCCTAAGTCTGCCCTCAAAAGAGGAGCAGAGTGTCCTAATTCTAATAAAAACCTAACTAACTTAACCTATATTCAGGCTCAATAGAGTCCTGAATTTTGTCAAAATTCCTTAATACTAATCCTGATCTCAATAGAGATTCAGGAGACTTAATTATACCTTGAAAGGCCCGAGTTCCTATATGAGAATTTATGTATGTGAAAACTTAATATTAATTTTCCTAGTCTCTATGTACTCTATGTAGAGACGTTTGGCACTCTATCTGATTGCTGAGAATTTATAGGACCAAACCGTAAAAGTTTGGTCGAAATCGGCCCAGTAGTTTCCAAGTTGCCTTATTTCTTCAGATAGGGGTGGTTTAGGGGTTGGGAGGGGTAGGCGTCGAGATTTGGGTCCCAAGTGAGAATTTGAGTCCCTATATAAAATGTTGTTAGTTTGGGACTGTTAGTTCCTTAGTAACGGGCTATTAAACAAATTCTCCCTTAGGGCGGCGGGGGAAAAATTTCAAATTTAGGGGTTGGTTTTTATGTTTGTAAAATGTCCAGTAAAGAATGCTGATTATTTTTGTCCGAGAAAGTGTATATGCCAAAAGTATAGTTTTTATAAAATTTTGAATTTTGTATGTCTAATTAATTTATGGGGTAGGGGGTAGGGGGTTGAGACTATGGGGGATCGACGTCTCCCTGGGGGTTTCCACCTGCGACTCTTCGAGTCGCTTAAGGCCGAATTTGGGGTCCAAAACGTCCTACGATGCGTACTTTAGGAGTTAGCTGTATATGTTTGCTTCTTCCGGGAATCGAACCCGGGAATTTCAATTTTTTGGTGGTGTTTTTTATGTTGGGGTCGGGTAGTGTTGTTTGAAGAGATACTTTTCTCCCAAGGAACCTAATGTGGGAGATTTCTCCAAGTACCCTTTTTTGGCAATTAAACAAGCCCCTATATATTCCGCCTATAAGTGGGCGTGGCTTATGACGTAGTCCGCCCTGACTAGAAATTCCCCGTTTTCAAAAGTCGTCCCGGACGGGTTTCGACTTCGGAATCCTGTAAAGGGGGATGTCCTCTATCGAAAAGCTCCGGGATTAATTTTCGAAAAACGGGTACTTTTGGAGATTTTTTGGGTTTTAGCCCGAAAAATCCCTCGGTGATTAATGTTCTATTGTTCTAAGATTAGGGGTTGAAAAATTTATTTTTTGCAAAAAACTTAAAAAGTAATAAATGGGCCACCAGGGGGCACAATTTTTATAATTTTAGGGGTTCGGAATTCAAAGATATTAACTAATAAAAAACGTAAACAAACATATACTTATGATTAATGGATTGCCAACTTAATTGTGCGGTTTTGTTGAAAATTTTTTGAACTTTTGGGGGGTCGGCGCTCGGGCGCGTTTTAAGTTTTCCAAAAAAATTTTTAAAATACTTGCTCGGGCCTTTCCTAACCTAATTGTACATATATAAAAGTCATTAATTATCACAGATTTTGTATTTTTAAAATTCAATAATCCGTGCTGGGTCCCCGGAAATTGACCGCATAAAAATTTGTAACCCTTATATTTTTTCCGGGTATTAACCCTTATTGTTAAAAAGTAGTTCCCTTGGACCGTCTTGATGGGTTTTACCCCTCGTATAAAATTCGTTCTTGTATAATAGTTTTAACCACTTTTAATTCAATATTTAAGATGAAATTTTTGTAAAAACTAACAATGGGTGAAATTTTTATTTTAAAAGCTTATAACTCCGGACGGGGTGGTCCGAAATTTAAAATTCCTCCGTCAAAAATGGTTACTCTTACATAACTATCTAAATGCGTAAAAACAATTTTGAAAAAATAAAAGATAAAAAAGTGAGTTTTCAAGTTACGTAATTTTTACAATGTTGTTTTTGCGGTCAAAAGAATTTCTGGGTGCTACTTTGGGAGGGTGGCGCTCGGAAACGCCTGGCTCCTCCCTTAAGATTTTTATATTACTAGATAGAGGGTAGTCCGGCCTTTCCTGTGATATATAATTTTTATTTTTTAATTTATATTTTCATATAAATTAAATCTGTTTAAAATTTTGAAGCAATTTTTATCGTTACAAATTAAGTTTGTTTTAATCTAATTTCTCTAAATACTAAGTTTTTTCCAAAGATTCTTTTTTCACCGGATAGCCCGGGTCGAGTTCCTCTAATAATCCAAAAACCAGGTTTTAAAATGAATAAAAACAAGTTGTTATTCAACTTTTATTGTTTTTGATAGTCGTCCCGCTGGTCCTGAAAGTTGAATAACTACGGTGATCTTTAAGATAAAATTCCGAAAAAAGTTTTAAAATGATCGTTAATAAATAGCAAATTTAATTTTGATTTTTAATTAATAGGTTACCACTCTGGTTTTTGTTTTATATGTACTTATTTCTAAACTTAAAATGTAAAATTTTTAGGACCTTATATCTCCCTTCCTATTGGGGGTAGGCTGATGCTGAAAGCGTTCACTTGTCGGCTGCGACGTCCTCTCCTCGTCTGTGGTGGTTGGAGTGGCGCGACTGCGCTGGTTCCAGTACCTCGTGGTCGGGTGGTTGAGGGACTTTCTTAGGAAAGTCCCTGGATCTTGGCCGGAAAATTCCGGGACTTTGCAGGCGCCTTCCTCTCGTCAATTGTGGACCTCCCACAGTCCAAAAATGATGGGTCGTCGCGATGGTTTCAGAGATATCCTGCTCCAAAGTCTGAGATAACCTTACTTTTACGGTTTTTTGCACTTTTTGGTGGTTTTTTCACTTTTCACACCTAAGTGTGACACACCGTTCGATTCGTCTCGTCGAGACGAATCCACCAATACCAAACACTTGGTTAATTGCACTGATTTTACTGGCACTTTGATTTTTTGACTGCGGAGCTCAATAAAATCGAACCGCTCGGGTCTAGCGCTACGGGGCAACTCTGGGTTAGGTTAGGTTAGGTTAGGTTAGGTTAGGTTAGGTTAGGTTAGGTTAGGTTAGGTTAGGTTAGGTTAGGTTAGGTTAGGTTAGGTTAGGTTAGGTTAGGTTAGGTTAGGTTAGGTTAGGTTAGGTTAGGTTAGGTTAGGTTAGGTTAGGTTAGGTTAGGTTAGGTTAGGTTAGGTTAGGTTAGGTTAGGTTAGGTTAGGTTAGGTTAGGTTAGGTTAGGTTAGGTTAGGTTAGGTTAGGTTAGGTTAGGTTAGGTTAGGTTAGGTTAGGTTAGGTTAGGTTAGGTTAGGTTAGGTTAGGTTAGGTTAGGTTAGGTTGCGGCGGAGGGAGCTACACGGGCACGCCCAAGTAGCCCTCCGCAGCGGACGGGGGGCGGTACGGTGGGCACTAGGCCGCGTACTCAGCCCCCACGCGCGGGCCTACCCGCGCACGTCTGCGGGGTCCCCGTGATACCCCGGGAGACCCCTGCCGTGGAGCCCCGGCTAAGGCCGGGAGGCTGCTAGGTGCGGAGACGCGGAGAATCCCTAAACGGGGATCCCGCGGCTTCGCACTAAGCAGCTCAGAGGGTATTCGCAGGACTTTTTTAGCGGATATTATACCGTAAAGCGCCCGTAAGAGTTGCGGGGTCCTCGGTGGGCAGCCACTGGGGGGTTCGTAAGACTTGCGGGAGCCAGGTGTGAGGTCCGTTCGGCGGTGTGCCTCTTATAGGCGCCGTCGTCTGTAAATAGATTTTTTACCTGCGTATTAAAAAAAAAAAAAAAGGTTAGGTTAGGTTAGGTTAGGTTAGGTTAGGTTAGGTTAGGTTAGGTTAGGTTAGGTTAGGTTAGGTTAGGTTAGGTTAGGTTAGGTTAGGTTAGGTTAGGTTAGGTTAGGTTAGGTTAGGTTAGGTTAGGTTAGGTTAGGTTAGGTTAGGTTAGGTTAGGTTAGGTTAGGTTAGGTTAGGTTAGGTTAGGTTAGGTTAGGTTAGGTTAGGTTAGGTTAGGTTAGGTTAGGTTAGGTTAGGTTAGGTTAGGTTAGGTTAGGTTAGGTTAGGTTAGGTTAGGTTAGGTTAGGTTAGGTTAGGTTAGGTTAGGTTAGGTTAGGTTAGGTTAGGTTAGGTTAGGTTAGGTTAGGTTAGGTTAGGTTAGGTTAGGTTAGGTTAGGTTAGGTTAGGTTAGGTTAGGTTAGGTTAGGTTAGGTTAGGTTTTTTTTTTTTTTTTTTTTTTTTTTTTTTTTTTTTTTAACTCCCCACTTTGTTGCAGGTCTTTAATTACTATTTATATTTGGTGTGTCTTTTTAATTTTTTTTTAGTTTTTGCTTTAAAAGCACGTTATTTTTTTCGCGCTTGTATATATTTTGAGCACATTTTTCTTTTTGTGTCTCTTTTTCTTTTATCTTTTCAAATTTTCTTATTCTAATACATTTCTTACTTCTATTGACTATTATTTTACATTTATTGGTTCCTTATACTTTATCTTTTTGCTTTATACACTTTCATATCTATTCCTATCTATACTATTATGCTATACCCAGATTAATATCTGGTCTTTTGTCTTATTTTCTAGTATTCTTATTTTATTTACACTGTCTATGCTTAATCTCTACTTCTTTTCCTTATTCTAGTTACATGGATGTCTTATTCTAATTACTGTTTTCATTTGTTTATCATATCACATATTTACATTTACATTTTATTTTCTTGTATTTACATTCTATTGTATTTTTTAGTTTACATTTACATTTACATTTCTCATTCCATTTACATTTTGTTTCCATTTACACATTTTCCTTATGGTATACTTTCGTTCTTTTTAACATTTTACCGTTTTCAGTTTTTTACCTAATCCTAAGTTACTTAAGTTTGACTCCACTCGGAGTCTTTGGGGTTGAGTAAGTGCTCGCGGGTTCAGCTTCCGCAAGACAGGATTTGCAAATATCATATTTGCAACCCTGTTTGCTTTGGCTGTTCCCGCGCGCGCTTTTCAGTTATCACTCTTCCCTTTGCGTTACCTCCCAGTGGAGTCCCGTCTACTTTGTGGTCTTCAGTTTCGCCTTGCGTTCCCTTACTATCTAATTGTATATCTATTTCACTACTTGTTTTCCTACTCATTTTTTTATTTACTGTAATTAATTTCCTAATTTCGCCCTTAGCAGTGGTACGCGACTTTTGACCTGGCAATTCTATCCCAAATAGCCCTCTGTGGGCATTCGATGCTGAACGTGTTGTGTGCTGTGTCCTTATTTTTCGCCTTTTTGCAGTTCTGGCAGCATGGTGCTTCTTCTTTCTTTACACATGTGGCGTACTTGTGGTCTCCCCCGCAGTGGCTGCAACTGTCCAGCGGCTCCTGGCAGACCCGCTTGATGTGGCCGAAGCCCAAGCAGCGGGAGCACTGGATTAGCGGGGACTGATCTTCCACTCTGGATGGTCCCCAGCGTAGTTGAAGGGTCCCCGCCTCTGTCAGCTGCAGCCATATTGCCGGGGCCACTCTCAGGACCACGTGTGCCACATGTGGATTCCTTGTTACCTTTTCAAATACTGCCTCTATGTCCTTTTTTCCTTCCTCTTTGCTATTCCCTTTCTTTCCTTTTCCTATCATTCTTCTTATCGCCTCAATCACTTGCTCCGTCTTGTTTTCTCCTCTTACATACTTTACTACCACTAACGGATTTTTATTTTTGGCTTTTTCTACTATTAATTTTTTATTCCTTTCCAATTCCTCTTTCAGTCTTTCCATTTCATTCTCCCTAGCACACCCTATTATGACCTTCTGTCCCTTTGCCTTTCTTATCTTTTTTACCTCCATCCATTCTCCTCTTTCATCCACACTCTTTTTCACCTCTTCAATCACTTCTTCACTTGTTTGCGTTAAGTCCGTTGATGCTACTATGATGGAATGTAAAGTTTCTATCATAGTAGCTGGCCCTTTTACTCTCTCTGCATACGTATCCTTTCTGATTTCGTCCATCTTTTCTTTCACTATCCCTTCTATATCCCTTTTTTCCCCTGTGATTTGTGTCCCTACTTCTTTTTGTCTGCTTTCTATTATTTCCAGAATGCTGTTTCCCCTTATTATTTCCTTTCTATTTCCTAAAATTGTTTCTTTAATTTTCCCCTGTTCCTCTAGTGTCATTCTACTTTCTTGCATTGTGGTGCTTAGCATGCTTTCTATATCTCCTATATTATCATTTCCTTTTTTCCCTATTTCTTCTATTGTTTCCATTTTCCTATTTCCTGTTATTATTTCTTTCCTATTGTCTAAAATTGCATCCATCACTTTCTTTTGTTCTTCCATCAGGAGATATGCTGTGCTTTCATCGTTTTCCTTATCTAGCTCGAATTCTATTCTTGTCTCTATTCTATCCGTGTATAGCTTTGCCTCTATCGCTGCATCCCTTGCTTCCACCACTGCGTCCATAAATTTTTGCAGTGTTTCATCCATGTGATCGTTGTCTTCCTTTGTTATTACTGCAGCTTTATTTATGCCCTCCATTATTTGGCTGCTAAGCTGTTGCTGTTCATCCATCCTTTCTAACGTGCTCTTCGTCTTTCTGGTTCCTTCTTCTATTCTTTCTCTATTTCCCAAAACTATGTCCTGTATATTTTTCAGCATTTCTTTCATCTCTCCTATTTCCTTCCCGTCCATTCTTTCGTCTTTCTTTTCCTCCCTTCTGTCCATTTCTTTCGTTCCATCGTCGTTCTTACTGTTTTCTAATTCTACTACTCTTTTAGCCAGCATCTCTATCCACTCTTTCATCTCTTTCGTTCCTTTTCTTAAAATCTGTTTTCCCTCGCTTGTCACTGATTTGGGTGCCAAATGCTCCAACATTTTGGCACCCAAATCCCTGGCCTTACTTACTAAATTGTGGGGGAATTCCTCCACTTTCTCCTTCCTCGCTCCTGTTTTTTGTGTGCCTTCCGCCGTCGTAAGTCGCGTACCTGCTGTCTCGTTTACCATTTTTGGTTCTTTTATCTCAGAAGGAGATTCATAAACGTAATCGAATGTTTTTGAATTTCTCGCGGCGGGAATGTGTTTGCCGTTTCTTGCCATTTTAATTTTTTGGAACCAATATGGAGCAGTCTTTAAGACCTGTTTTATCCGAATTAGATTTTTGATATAAATTAAATTGAAAAATAAAAATAAAATTAAAAATAAAAAAAAAAAAATAAAAATAAAAATTAAAAAGTAAAATTAAAAATTTGAATTAAAATTGGAATTGAAATTATGAGTCAATAGACGGATTGATAATTTAAATTAAAATAAAATTAAATGGACACACCAAAATAATATAATAAAATAAATAAAATAAAATTACTAAATTACTAATTCCTAAAACTAAGCCTGCCCTTAAAAAAGGTGCAGGGTGTCTATATCACAGTCAAGCTAAAGATTTAAACGCACACAACAAATTACTATTACTAAGCCTGCCCTTAAAAAAGGGTGCAGGTTGTCAATATAAGTTTAAAGATTTTGATTAAAATCAAATTTGAATAAAAGGTAAAACAATAAAATACGATAGTAGTAATTTGTGCAATAAGTGCAGATTTGTCAAATTTTTAGCCTAAGTCTGCCCTCAAAAGAGGAGCAGAGTGTCCTAATTCTAATAAAAACCTAACTAACTTAACCTATATTCAGGCTCAATAGAGTCCTGAATTTTGTCAAAATTCCTTAATACTAATCCTGATCTCAATAGAGATTCAGGAGGTCAATTTATGCTTAGAAAGGCCCTATTTCCTATGTAAAACTTTGTATGAAAAAAACTTGATATTAATTATTTCCGGCTCTATGAGCTCTATGTAGAGACGTTTAGCCCTCTACCTGATTGCTGAGAATTTATAGGACCAAACCGTAAAAGTTTGGTCGAAATCGGCCCAGTAGTTTCCAAGTTGCCTTATTTCTTCAGATAGGGGTGGTTTAGGGGTTGGGAGGGGTAGGCGTCGAGATTTGGGTCCCAAGTGAGAATTTGAGTCCCTATATAAAATGTTATTAGTTTGGGACTGTTAGTTCCTTAGTAACAGGTTATTAAACAAATTCTCCCTTAGGGCGGCGGGGGAAAAATTTCAAATTTAGGGGTTGGTTTTTATGTTTGTAAAATGTCCGGTAAAGAATGCTGATTATTTTTGTCCGAGAAAGTGTATATGCCAAAAGTATAGTTTTTATAAAATTTTGAATTTTGTATGTCTAATTAATTTATGGGGTAGGGGGTAGGGGGTTGAGACTATGGGGGATCGACGTCTCCCTGGGGGTTTCCACCTGCGACTCTTCGAGTCGCTAAAGGCCAAATTTGGGGTCTAAAACGTCCTACGATGCGTACTTTAGGAGTTAGCTATATATGTTTACTTCTTCCGGGAATCGAACCCGGGAACTTCAATTTTTGGTGGTGTTTTTTATGTTGGGGTCGGGTAGTGTTGCTTGAGGAGATACTTTTCTCCCAAGAGACCTAATGTGGGAAATTTCTCCAAGTACCCTTTTTTGGCAATTAAACAAGCCCCTGTATATTCCGCCTAAATGTGGGCGTGGCTTATGACGTAGTCCGCCCTGACTAGAAATTCCCCGTTTTCAAAAGTCGTCCCGGACGGGTTTCGACTTCGGAATCCTGTAAAGGGGGATGTCCTCTATCGAAAAGCTCCGGGATTAATTTTCGAAAAACGGGTACTTTTGGAGATTTTTTGGGTTTTAGCCCGAAAAATCCCTCGGTGATTAATGCTCTATTGTTCTAAAATTAGGGGTTGAAAAATTTATTTTTTGCAAAAATCTTAAAAAGTAATAAATGGGCCACCAGGGGGCACAATTTTTATAATTTTAGGGGTTCGGAATTCAAAGATATTAACTAATAAAAAACGTAAACAAACATATACTTATGATTAATGGATTGCCAACTTAATTGTGCGGTTTTCGGCAAATTTACGGAATTTTCCGGTGAGCGGCGCTCGGGGCCGTTTCCGGTTTTCCGGATTTTTTAAAAACTGGTGGATAGGGCCTTTCTTAAGCTACAGGTACATATGTATAATCCATTTAAAATCACAATGTTACTATTTTTAAAATTCAAAAATCTGTACAGGGTCCCCAAAATTTGACCGCAAAAAGGTTTGTAATGGTAATATTTTCTCCGGGTTTCAACCCTTATCTTTCCAAAGTAGTTTGTTATGACCGTCTGGGTGGGTTTTACCCCTCCTAGAAAATTGGTATTTATAAACTAGGTTTAACTACTTGAAATTCAAGTTTAAAGATGAAATTTTTGGGAAAAATATACAATTTGTAAAATTTTTAAAAATGGCACTTTAGGGGCTTATAACTTTGGACTGGGTGGTCCAAAATTAAAAATTTCTTCACCAGAAATGGTTGTATGCACCTTACAATCTAACTATGTAAAAATAATTTTCAAAATGTCAATAATAAAAAAGTGGATTTTCAAGTTACGTAATTTTACAACTTTAGTTTTGCGGTCGAGAGAATTTCTATGTTCTACTTTGGGGGGGTGGCGCTCGGAAACGCCGAGACCTACCCTTACAAACTTAATACTACTAGATAGGGGATGAACCGGCCTTTCCCGTGATCTAAATTTTGGATTTTTTAATTTATATTTTGATATAAATTAAGAGGTTATAAAATTTGGAAGAAATTTTTTCAGCTACAAAACCGTGTTTGTTTGCGCTGGTACGTTAATTGAAAAGAAAATTTTTATCCTACGGGATAGCCCGGGTCGACGTCCTCCTGTTGTGTCAAAAACCAGATTTTGATCTGATAAAAAACCGGTTGATATTCGGCTTTTATTTTCGTGGCGTTCGCCCCGCTCGTCCTGAAAACCGAATATCTCCGTATCTAACAAATAAAAAATTCCAAAACTTTGCACTAATAATCTACAATAACTACTAAACTTAATTTTGATTTTTAATATATACCTTCCCGATCTGGTTTTTGCTACAATTACTCTTATATCTAATGCTAAAATTAAAAATGTTCAGGACCTTGTTTTTCCTTTGTTTCAGCTTGGAGCTGGTCACCGAAAGCTCCTCCCGGTCCGCTGCGATGTCCTCTGCCTGATTCTGGTGGTTTGGTGGGGGTCCCTGGCTTGGATCCAGGACCTCGTGGCCACGTGGTGAGGGGACTTTCTTAGGAAAGTCCCTGGTTTCAGGAGGGAAAAATCTGAAATTTTTCTCCAGTAATCCTTGGGTCAAATGGTGCCTCCCCACAGTCCAAAAAAGGTGGGTCACCGCTGCGGTTCCCGAGATATATGGCTCCGAATTCCGGAATAACCTCAAATTTGGGGTTTTTTTGCACTTTTTGTCACTTTTTCTCAACTTTTCACTTTGGTGTAATACACCAATCGATTCGTCTCGTCGAGACGAATCTTTTGACACTAAGCACTTTGTATCTTGCTCTAATTTTTCCGGCACTTTGATTTTTTAACTGCGGAGCTCAATAAAATCGAACCGCTCGGGTCTAGCGCTACGGGGCAACTGGGTTAGGTTAGGTTAGGTTAGGTTAGGTTAGGTTAGGTTAGGTTAGGTTAGGTTAGGTTAGGTTAGGTTAGGTTAGGTTAGGTTAGGTTAGGTTAGGTTAGGTTAGGTTAGGTTAGGTTAGGTTAGGTTAGGTTAGGTTAGGTTAGGTTAGGTTAGGTTAGGTTAGGTTAGGTTAGGTTAGGTTAGGTTAGGTTAGGTTAGGTTAGGTTAGGTTAGGTTAGGTTAGGTTAGGTTAGGTTAGGTTAGGTTAGGTTAGGTTAGGTTAGGTTAGGTTAGGTTAGGTTAGGTTAGGTTAGGTTAGGTTAGGTTAGGTTAGGTTAGGTTAGGTTAGGTTAGGTTAGGTTAGGTTAGGTTAGGTTAGGTTAGGTTAGGTTAGGTTAGGTTAGGTTAGGTTAGGTTAGGTTAGGTTAGGTTAGGTTAGGTTAGGTTAGGTTAGGTTAGGTTAGGTTAGGTTAGGTTAGGTTAGGTTAGGTTAGGTTAGGTTAGGTTAGGTTAGGTTAGGTTAGGTTAGGTTAGGTTAGGTTAGGTTAGGTTAGGTTAGGTTAGGTTAGGTTAGGTTAGGTTAGGTTAGGTTAGGTTAGGTTAGGTTAGGTTAGGTTAGGTTAGGTTAGGTTAGGTTAGGTTAGGTTAGGTTAGGTTAGGTTAGGTTAGGTTAGGTTAGGTTAGGTTAGGTTAGGTTAGGTTAGGTTAGGTTAGGTTAGGTTAGGTTAGGTTAGGTTAGGTTAGGTTAGGTTAGGTTAGGTTAGGTTAGGTTAGGTTAGGTTAGGTTAGGTTAGGTTAGGTTAGGTTAGGTTAGGTTAGGTTAGGTTAGGTTAGGTTAGGTTAGGTTAGGTTAGGTTAGGTTAGGTTAGGTTAGGTTAGGTTAGGTTAGGTTAGGTTAGGTTAGGTTAGGTTTTTTTTTTTTTTTTTTTTTTTTTTTTTTTTTACAGCTGCTCCCCACTTTGTTGCAGGTCTTTGATTACTTGTTTATATTTGGTGTGTCTTTTCATATTTTTCTTTTTTTGCTTTAAAAGCACGTTTATTTTTTTCGCGCTTATATATATTTTTTAACACATTTTTCTTTTTGTGTTTCTTTTTCTTTTTATCTTTTCAACTATTTCTTATTCTAATACATTTCTTTCTTCTATTGACTATTATTTCTACATTTATTGGTTCCCTTATTCTCTATTTTTGGCTTATACATTTCCATATCTATTTCTATCTATACTATTATGCTATACTCAGATTAATATCTGGTCTTTGTCTTATTTTCTAGTATTCTTATTTTATTTACACTGTCTATGCTTAATCTCTACTTCTTTTCCTTATTCTAGTTGCATGGGTATCTTATTCTAATTACAGTTTTCATTTGTTTATCATATCACATATTTACATTTACATTTTATCTTCTTGTATTTTCATTCTATTACATTTTTTAATCTACATTTACATTTACATTTCTTATTCCGTTTACATTTTGTTTCCATTTACACATTTCCTTATAGTATACTTTCGTTCTTTTTAACATTTTACCGTTTTCAGTTTTTTACCTTGTCCTAAGTTACTTAAGTTTGACTCCACTCGGAGTCTTTGGGGTTGAGTAAGTGCTCGCGGGTTCAGCTTCCGCAAGACAGGATTTGCAAATATCATATTTGCAACCCTGTTTGTTTTGGCTGTTCCCGCGCGCACTTTTCAGTTATCACTCCTCCCTTTGCGTTTCCTCCCAGTGGAGTCCCGTCTACTTTGTGGTCTTCAGTTTTGCCTTGCGTTCCCTTACTATCTAATTGTATACCTATTTCGCTACTTGTTTTCCTACACATTTTTTTATTTACTGTAATTATTTTCCTATTTTCGCCCTTAGCAGTGGTACGCGACTTTTGATCTGGCTATCCTATCCCATATAGCCCTCTGTGGGCATTCGATGCTGAACGTGTTGTGTGCTGTATCCTTACTTTTTACTTTCTTGCAATTTTGGCAGCATGGCACTTCTTCCTTATTTGCGCATGTGGCATACTTGTGGTCTCCCCCGCAGTGGCTGCAACTGTCCAGCGGCTCCTGGCAGACCCGCTTGATGTGGCCGAAGCCCAAGCAGCGGGAGCACTGGATTAGCGGGGACTGATCTTCTACTCTGGATGGTCCCCAGCGTAGTTGAAGGGTCCCCGCCTCTGTCAGCTGCAGCCATATTGCCGGGGCCACTCTCAGGACCACGTGTGCCACATGTGGGTTTCTTGTTATCCTTTCAAATACTGCCTCTATGTCCTTATTTTCTTCCTCTTTACTATTCCCTTTCGTTCTTTTTCCTATCTTTCTTTTTATTGCCTCTATAACTTGCTCCGACTTGTTTTCTCCTCTTACGTACTTAACCACTATCAACGGGTTTTTATTTTTAGCTCTTTCAACTATCAATTTTTTGTTCCTTTCCAATTCCTCTTTCAGTCTTTCCATTTCATTCTCCCTAGCACATCCTATTATGACCTTCTGTCCCTTTGCCTTTCTTATCTTTTTTACCTCCATCCATTCTCCTTTTTCATCCACACTCTTTTTCACCTCTTCAATCACTTCTTCACTTGTTTGCGTTACGTCCGTTGATGCTACTATGATGGAATGTAAAGTTTCCATCATAGTAGCTGGCCCTTTTACTCTCTCTGCATGGTTAGGTTAGGTTAGGTTAGGTTAGGTTAGGTTAGGTTAGGTTAGGTTAGGTTAGGTTAGGTTAGGTTAGGTTAGGTTAGGTTAGGTTAGGTTAGGTTAGGTTAGGTTAGGTTAGGTTAGGTTAGGTTAGGTTAGGTTAGGTTAGGTTAGGTTAGGTTAGGTTAGGTTAGGTTAGGTTAGGTTAGGTTAGGTTAGGTTAGGTTAGGTTAGGTTAGGTTAGGTTAGGTTAGGTTAGGTTAGGTTAGGTTAGGTTAGGTTAGGTTAGGTTAGGTTAGGTTAGGTTAGGTTAGGTTAGGTTAGGTTAGGTTAGGTTAGGTTAGGTTAGGTTAGGTTAGGTTAGGTTAGGTTAGGTTAGGTTAGGTTAGGTTAGGTTAGGTTAGGTTAGGTTAGGTTAGGTTAGGTTAGGTTAGGTTAGGTTAGGTTAGGTTAGGTTAGGTTAGGTTAGGTTAGGTTAGGTTAGGTTAGGTTAGGTTAGGTTAGGTTAGGTTAGGTTAGGTTAGGTTAGGTTAGGTTAGGTTAGGTTAGGTTAGGTTAGGTTAGGTTAGGTTAGGTTAGGTTAGGTTAGGTTAGGTTAGGTTAGGTTAGGTTAGGTTAGGTTAGGTTAGGTTAGGTTAGGTTAGGTTAGGTTAGGTTAGGTTAGGTTAGGTTAGGTTAGGTTAGGTTAGGTTAGGTTAGGTTAGGTTAGGTTAGGTTAGGTTAGGTTAGGTTAGGTTAGGTTAGGTTAGGTTAGGTTAGGTTAGGTTAGGTTAGGTTAGGTTAGGTTAGGTTAGGTTAGGTTAGGTTAGGTTAGGTTAGGTTAGGTTAGGTTAGGTTAGGTTAGGTTAGGTTAGGTTAGGTTAGGTTAGGTTAGGTTAGGTTAGGTTAGGTTAGGTTAGGTTAGGTTAGGTTAGGTTAGGTTAGGTTAGGTTAGGTTAGGTTAGGTTAGGTTAGGTTAGGTAGGTTAGGTTAGGTTAGGTTAGGTTAGGTTAGGTTAGGTTAGGTTAGGTTAGGTTAGGTTAGGTTAGGTTAGGTTAGGTTAGGTTAGGTTAGGTTAGGTTAGGTTAGGTTAGGTTAGGTTAGGTTAGGTTAGGTTAGGTTAGGTTAGGTTAGGTTAGGTTAGGTTAGGTTAGGTTAGGTTAGGTTAGGTTAGGTTAGGTTAGGTTAGGTTAGGTTAGGTTAGGTTAGGTTAGGTTAGGTTAGGTTAGGTTAGGTTAGGTTAGGTTAGGTTAGGTTAGGTTAGGTTAGGTTAGGTTAGGTTAGGTTAGGTTAGGTTAGGTTAGGTTAGGTTAGGTTAGGTTAGGTTAGGTTAGGTTAGGTTAGGTTAGGTTAGGTTAGGTTAGGTTAGGTTAGGTTAGGTTAGGTTAGGTTAGGTTAGGTTAGGTTAGGTTAGGTTAGGTTAGGTTAGGTTAGGTTAGGTTAGGTTAGGTTAGGTTAGGTTAGGTTAGGTTAGGTTAGGTTAGGTTAGGTTAGGTTAGGTTAGGTTAGGTTAGGTTAGGTTAGGTTAGGTTAGGTTAGGTTAGGTTAGGTTAGGTTAGGTTAGGTTAGGTTAGGTTAGGTTAGGTTAGGTTAGGTTAGGTTAGGTTAGGTTAGGTTAGGTTAGGTTAGGTTAGGTTAGGTTAGGTTAGGTTAGGTTAGGTTAGGTTAGGTTAGGTTAGGTTAGGTTAGGTTAGGTTAGGTTAGGTTAGGTTAGGTTAGGTTAGGTTAGGTTAGGTTAGGTTAGGTTAGGTTAGGTTAGGTTAGGTTAGGTTAGGTTAGGTTAGGTTAGGTTAGGTTAGGTTAGGTTAGGTTAGGTTAGGTTAGGTTAGGTTAGGTTAGGTTAGGTTAGGTTAGGTTAGGTTAGGTTAGGTTAGGTTAGGTTAGGTTAGGTTAGGTTAGGTTAGGTTAGGTTAGGTTAGGTTAGGTTAGGTTAGGTTAGGTTAGGTTAGGTTAGGTTAGGTTAGGTTAGGTTAGGTTAGGTTAGGTTAGGTTAGGTTAGGTTAGGTTAGGTTAGGTTAGGTTAGGTTCCGCCCTCTCGTTGGAGAGGGGAGCGACTGTGCAGTGTCGCTACCGGACGCGTCCCCGGGTTGTGGATAGGGGCACGCCCCCCATATATGGGGGGTACCGGCTTCGGCCGGCGCGGACAGCAACTGCACGACAATCTCGTAACCCCGTACGTAGTGCGGGGCCGAGGGCTGCCACTCTCTTCGAGAGGCAGTGGGTCGCGAGGAAGACAACCTCTATAAAAAATTACCGGAGTGGATCGGCTGGCGTCCTGGGCATCCCGGGTGCGGCAGCCGATCAGTGGCCGACTTGTCGGCGGTGGTGGGCGGACAGTGTTCCGCGGGGACTCCGGTCCCACGTGGCGATGCCACACCCGAGCGTAACTGCTCGGTTGGCGGGGCTTGCCTTAATTGGCTGGCCCAGCGGCCGTTTCGACGGCGTGGTTTGCGGACCTCCAAGGTCCGCGTGCGCGGCGGCCCCGTGGCCACGAGGTGGTCACTGGGGATGGGTTTCGGCCTACCGTCGGGCGAGCTGGAGACCTGTGTGTGTGTGTCGTTGTCACGTCTAGCGGCACCACACAGGACCAGTGGGGACTGCCTTTGTTGGCCGTCCCTGAGAGGAGCATACCTCGTTAAAAAACCCCAAAGTGTCGGGTCTACCCGTTAACTGGTATTAAAGTGCAAGCGTGGTACCAGGCGCCTTATGGTGGTGGGCTGGGGAAGTCCACCAACTAGCGCTTCCACCCCGGGGCACTACCCGCCGCCCCGGGAGTATTAGGGTTACCCAGGTACAGGGGGCACTGCCTGGGTGGACCATTATTTCCCCCATACTCGTGGGACTAGTAATGCAGATGATCAACAATAAAAACCAAAACCCAAATTGAAGAGAGAGGAGATGAGGAAGGAGAGTTGTGGAGGGCCTGGAGAGGCCGGAGGAAGGACGTAGGAGAGGGAGAAGTGAACGCTGCACCGCCGGAGGAAAGGCGAATGACCAGGAGCAGGTCTGTCAGGTGCAGCCGGAGGGGTCACGCAGGAGTTCAGTGACCCTGACGTTTGGTCCGACTGTCAGCCGATTTCAACATCGGCAACACAGTCCTGGGCGGTCAATGTCAGCCTACGGCTGATCGGAGGCGGAGTCGGTGGCCGATTCAACGGCAGGTTCGGCAAAAAGCCGCAAGAGGCGGTCGGTGGCGTCCAGCTACCTAAAGGACGCCCCGTCATTGGTGGCACCCGAGCCTAAAGTGCCCAGAGCCAAGGGGGCAGAGGAGGCAGAGGTGGCGGAAGTGCTCTGACGCATAGCGTCGGGATATCCCAGGCGCGGAGAGAGGCCAGGGAATTGAGCCGGACTCGACCAGCACCTTGACGGAGGCTTACATCGCGCCAGCGATGGAGAGGCCGAGGGTAAAATGTCTGTGGAGGACTGGTGGCGGAGGCCTCGAAAAGGGTTGGCGAGGTGACAGAGGTCGCCAAAAGGGCCAAGAATTTGAAAGGGACCTGCAAAAAGAAGCTACACTCTAATGCAGGCTCCCTGATGGCCGTGGTCCGCGCATTGGCGCAGAAGGACACGGCGGAGGAGATGCGTCGCCTGCGGGCGGATAATAAGCGCCTGCAGGACGAACTATCGAAGGTCCGCCACGAGCTCACAGCTCTGAGGCGGGCCTTCTCGGAGGCAGGTGAAGGGCGCCGCAAAAGGCCGGCGGCGCCCATCATCGTAGACACCCCGTCGGGGGTGGGAGGTGGAGGCAGCGGAGGGGAGGACCTCGCTGGAGCACTACAAGAGATGCACCGCTCTCTTGCCCAGCAGATGTCCAACATGCTCCAGGCAAGGTTGGAGGGCCTGGAGGTGGATGGGCGGCTTCCTCCCTGCAGCGGAGAGACCCCGCCGGCCGCCATTGGCAGCTGATGCCAAGGCCGCGGGCTCAAAGCCACCTAAGACGGCGCAAACGGTTGGGGACGGTAAGGAAGCCCCAACCACGCTTGCCCCGGCCGCCAACATGCCCAAAAAGGCCCGGGCGAAGGCGGCGAAGGCGGCGAAGGCGGCAAAAGCCAAGGCAGGTCCGTCGGCTCCTCCTCCTCCAGTGAGGAGTGAGAAACAGGTGGCAGCACCGCTGCCTAAGGAGGCAACACCCCCGGTGGTTGAGGGCGCCTGGGTGACCGTTGCCAAAAAGCCGAAAAAGCCCAAAAAAGCAGAGGCGGCACCGGTGGCAACCCAGAAGGGCAAAAAGGCTGCCAAGGGTCCACAAGGGCCAAAGGGCCCCAAGGTGCCAAAGGCGCCTAAGACCCTGGCGGTCGTGGTGGCTCTAAGCCGGAGGCGGTGGCTCAGGGAGCCACTTACAAGGACGCCCTGACCAAGGCCAAGGCGTCCATAGACATGGACGAACTGGGCATCGGCCCGTCGAAGTTCCGGACTACGGTGACGGGAGCGAGAATTATCGAGCTCCCGTCCGGAACAACGGTGGCCCAGGCCGACACTCTGGCGGCCAAGGTGGGCGAGGCCTTGGGCGATGCAGCCAGGGTGACCCGCCCAACAAAATCGGCAGACGTCAGGGTGTCAGGCCTTGATGACACCGCAACGCCCGAAGAAGTGCGGGCGGCTCTGGCCGACAAAGCCGGTTGCCCCCCCAATACTATCAGGGTGGGGGCAATTTCCTCCGGCGCCAGAGGGCTGGCTCGGCAATCGCCTCCTGCCCTGTGAGGCAGTAGCCAAGCTGGTCAGCGATGGCAAATTAAAGGTGGGCTGGAGCGCAGCCACGGTCCGGCTACTGGAGCCACGCCCCATGCGTTGCCATAGGTGCCTGGCACTGGGCATCCAGCAGCCAAGTGCCCCTCTAGCAAAGACCGCAGCGGCCTCTGCTATCGCTGCGGCAAAGAGGGGCACATAGCCAAGGCCTGCAAGGCCCCTCCGCATTGCGCGTTATGCGCCGACAGGGGCCTGCCAGCCGGGCACCGAATGGCGGGGGCTAGTTGTAAGCCCCCTCCCGTCAAGGGCCGCCTGCCGAACCCGGCAGCGGCTCCTCGTGCCGCACCAAAAGCGGCCACCAGCGCCACGCCAGAGGCGACCCCAGCAGTGACCCCAATGTCCGTCAACGATGCCCAGTAGGACATTGGGGAAACTGCTCCAGGCGAACCTCAACCACTCCGCCGGGGCACAGGATCTCCTGTGCCAGACGATGGCGGAGTGGGGGGTCGACCTTGCGGTGGTCTCGGAGCCGCACCGTATCCCCCCGTCCGACAAGTGGATGGGGGCTGCGGATGGCTCCGCTGCCATAGTGGCGGCGAGTGCAGGCCCTTCCCCGGTGCTGGTGGAGAGGGGGGAGGGGTATGTGGCGGCACGATGGGGAGAGGTGGTGGTGGTGTCCACCTACTTCTCCCCCAACCGCAGCAGGGCCGACTTCGATCGGTTTCTCGCTGCGGTTGAAGGGGTCGTGCACCGCGCGGCCCCTCGTCAGGTGCTGGTGGCGGGGGACCTCAACGCAAAATCGACCGCGTGGGGGTCCCCCCGCACCGACGTCAGGGGTGGTATACTGGAGGCCTGGGTGTTCGCCCTGGGTCTCCAGATCCTCAATCGAGGAACCACCCCTACCTGCGTCCGGTGGCAGGGCACGTCACTCATTGACGTGTCCTTCGCCACCCCGCCGCTCGCGGCCCGTATCCGGGGCTGGCGGGTGGAGGCGGATGTGGAGACCCTATCGGACCACCGATACGTCCGGTACGAGGTCTCCACGGCATCCCCAGGGGCCCCGGTGGGCCCCCGTGCGGGCGGCTCGCCGTTCAAACGGTGGGCGCTCGCACGCCTCCAGCCGGATGTGGCGGAGGAGGCGGCGACGGTGCGGGCCTGGGCAGGGGTCCCGGACGCCGTCGGGGGATGCCGACGGCATGGCGGACCTTTTCGCGGACGACATCAACGTCGTCTGCAGCGCCGCCATGCCGAGGGCGCGGGTTGGCCCACGGAGGAGTGGGCAGGCATACTGGTGGACGCAGGAGCTCACGATCCTGCGTGCCGCCAGTATGAGGGCCAGGCGCGCCTGCCAGCGATGCCGCAGGCGCGCCAGACAAGCGCCCGGTGAAGAGGAGGTCCTCCGCCGGGCGTACAACGAGGCCCACACGGCCCTGCGTAGAGCCATCTGCAGGGCCAAGGTCGCTGCCTGGGATGAGTTTTTGGCCATCCTGGACAGCGACCCCTGGGGGAGGCCGTACCGGACGGTGAGGGGGAAGTTCGCTTCGGCGGCCCCCTCCACGTCCGGTATGGAGCCCGCGCTGGTGAGGAGGGTGCTGGGGACACTTTTCCCAGACCCCGGGCCCTTCGAACCCCCCAGGATGCTGCCCCCCGGTTCTGCTCCGGGGGCGTGGGCGGCTGGCCCCCCCGTGTCCGATGGAGAACTGGACACGGTGAGGGACCGGCTCCGGAGCCGCAATAAAGCTCCGGGGCCGGACGGGGCCCCGGCCAAGGTAATGGCCATTGCCTTGGGCCCCCTGAGAGAGCGATTCCGCGCGGTGCTAGACACATGCATCGCGACGGGTCGCTTTCCCAGGCGCTGGAGAGTGGGGCGGCTTTGCCTTCTCCGCAAGGAAGGCCGCCCGGCAGACTCTCCAGCGGGCTACCGGCCGGTGGTGTTGCTCGATGAGTCCGGGAAGGCTTTTGAGAAGATTCTCGCCTCCCGGATCATCGAGCACATCGAGGGTGAGGGGCCGGACCTGGCGGACTGCCAGTTCGGCTTCCGAACCGGCCGGTCCACGATGGACGCGGTTGGCCGTCTCAAGAGGTGGACTGAGGCGGCCACAGCTCGGGGGGAGGTGGTGATCGCGGTGTCCTTGGACATCGCGAACGCGTTCAACACCATCCCCCACGAGTGCATAGAGGCGGCGCTCGAGTTCCACCGAGTGCCCCTCTACCTCCGCGCCCTCGTCCGGGACTACCTGCGAGACAGGTCAGTCCTGTACGAGGACGCGGAGGGCCGCGTCCAATCGTGGCCAGTGAAGGCAGGCGTACCCCAGGGTTCCGTATTAGGTCCCCTCCTATGGAACCTGGGGTACAACTGGGTCCTGCGGGGTGAGCTCTTGCCGCGCATGGATGTCGTCTGCTTTGCGGACGACACCCTAGTAGCGGCGAGAGCGAGGGGGTGGGAGGAGGCGGTCCGCCTTGCGTCGGTCGGCACCTCCATGGTCGTCCGACGCATCCGCCTCCTGGGACTGGAAGTGGCCCTCGAAAAGACGAGGGCCATGGCCTTCCACGGTCCCAGACGCAGGACCCCGCCGGGGCTCCGTGCCCGGGTAGAGGGGGTGTGGGTTCCGGTCGAGATGCACCTTAAGTATCTCGGCCTGACCCTAGACCCCCGATGGAGCTGGGAGGAGCATTTCAGGCTCCTCGCTCCCCGGCTGTGCGGCGTCGCAGCCGGACTCGGTCGCCTCCTCCCCAATGTGGGGGGGCCGAAGGCGAAGTGCCGTCGGCTTTATCACTCCGTGATAAAGTCGATGGCGCTGTACGGGGCCCCGGTCTGGGCTGAGTGCCTCTCGTCCCGCACGAGGGCCCTCTTGCGAAGACCGCAGAGGGTCATCGCGACCCGGGCCGTGCGGGCTTACCGCACGGTCAGCCACGGGGCTGCCTGCGTCCTAGCAGGTACGCTCCCGTGGGAGGTTGATGCCCTGGTACTATCCCAGGTGCATCAACACCGGGTCGCGGCGAGAGAGCGGGGCGAGCGACCCGTTCTAGAGGAGGTAGAACGGGTCCGCACCGAGGCGCAGGGGGAGGCTCTGCGCCGATGGGTGGAGGCACTCGCCAACCCAGCCGCTGGCCACCGGACGATCGAGGCGATTCGTCCGGTGTTGGAGGAGTGGGTAGGGCGCCAGCGGGGCACCCTCACCTACCGCCTGGTGCAGGTACTGACCGGACATGGGTGTTTCGGTCACTACCTGCACCGAGTCGCCCGTCGGGAGGAGACGCCGCGGTGTCATCACTGCGCCTCTCCCGACGACACGGCCGAGCACACGTTGATCGTGTGCCCGGCCTGGCGAAATGAGCGCCGCGATCTGATCGCGGCGCTCGGCGGAGGAGGCCTCTCGCTGCCAAGTATGGTAAGAGCCATGCTTGGTAGCGAGAGAGCCTGGAGGGCTGCCGCCTCCTTCTGCGAATCTGTGATGGCGCAGAAGGAGGCAGCGGAGAGGGAGCGGGAGGAGGACGCTCTAGCCGCCCCTCTCCGGCGTAGACGGGTGGGCCGAAGAAGGCAGGCAGCGGTGACTGCCGGTCTTCGACGGCCCTAAGGTGGCCTGGGCGCGGCCTGACCAGCCGCGCGCCCTAGGTGCCGCTCCGGCATAGGCCACCACGTCTGGGGACTGCCTAGTACCCTAGCGCAGTCCCCCTGAGGCGCGTCGCCCGGTCCACTCGTTGGGCCGGGCCTGCCCGGGGGCGGGCTCGGAGCTGTGGCGCACGCAGGTGCGTCGGCCCCGAGACGCCCCCACATGGGCGTAGGAGGGTACCGGGGGGTTTTAGTGGAGTAGGATCAGTGTGGTCTTCCGCACTGGTCCTGCTTGAGTAGGGTCGGCACTGTTTCCCGTGCCGGCGAGTCCCACAAAAAAGGTTAGGTTAGGTTAGGTTAGGTTAGGTTAGGTTAGGTTAGGTTAGGTTAGGTTAGGTTAGGTTAGGTTAGGTTAGGTTAGGTTAGGTTAGGTTAGGTTAGGTTAGGTTAGGTTAGGTTAGGTTAGGTTAGGTTAGGTTAGGTTAGGTTAGGTTAGGTTAGGTTAGGTTAGGTTAGGTTAGGTTAGGTTAGGTTAGGTTAGGTTAGGTTAGGTTAGGTTAGGTTAGGTTAGGTTAGGTTAGGTTAGGTTAGGTTAGGTTAGGTTAGGTTAGGTTAGGTTAGGTTAGGTTAGGTTAGGTTAGGTTAGGTTAGGTTAGGTTAGGTTAGGTTAGGTTAGGTTAGGTTAGGTTAGGTTAGGTTAGGTTAGGTTAGGTTAGGTTAGGTTAGGTTAGGTTAGGTTAGGTTAGGTTAGGTTAGGTTAGGTTAGGTTAGGTTAGGTTAGGTTAGGTTAGGTTAGGTTAGGTTAGGTTAGGTTAGGTTAGGTTAGGTTAGGTTAGGTTAGGTTAGGTTAGGTTAGGTTAGGTTAGGTTAGGTTAGGTTAGGTTAGGTTAGGTTAGGTTAGGTTAGGTTAGGTTAGGTTAGGTTAGGTTAGGTTAGGTTAGGTTAGGTTAGGTTAGGTTAGGTTAGGTTAGGTTAGGTTAGGTTAGGTTAGGTTAGGTTAGGTTAGGTTAGGTTAGGTTAGGTTAGGTTAGGTTAGGTTAGGTTAGGTTAGGTTAGGTTAGGTTAGGTTAGGTTAGGTTAGGTTAGGTTAGGTTAGGTTAGGTTAGGTTAGGTTAGGTTAGGTTAGGTTAGGTTAGGTTAGGTTAGGTTAGGTTAGGTTAGGTTAGGTTAGGTTAGGTTAGGTTAGGTTAGGTTAGGTTAGGTTAGGTTAGGTTAGGTTAGGTTAGGTTAGGTTAGGTTAGGTTAGGTTAGGTTAGGTTAGGTTAGGTTAGGTTAGGTTAGGTTAGGTTAGGTTAGGTTAGGTTAGGTTAGGTTAGGTTAGGTTAGGTTAGGTTAGGTTAGGTTAGGTTAGGTTAGGTTAGGTTAGGTTAGGTTAGGTTAGGTTAGGTTAGGTTAGGTTAGGTTAGGTTAGGTTAGGTTAGGTTAGGTTAGGTTAGGTTAGGTTAGGTTAGGTTAGGTTAGGTTCCCGTGGCAGTGTGGCTGGGTCTGCTATCGGGCGCGTCCCCTCGGGTGGCGGATGAGGGGCACCGGCTTCGGCCGGCGTGGACCATACCAGCTGTGGAGACCTGGCTGGCGTCCTGGGTATCCCGGGTAGCGGCAGTCGGGTCAAACTCGTAACCCTGCACATAGTGCGGGGCCGAGGGCCGCCGTCTGCAAAGAACTGTTTCCTTTGGAGGCGGGGGCTGCGAGGAAGACAACCTCTCTAAAAAATTACCCAGTGGTGGTCTCGGCTGGCGCCCTGGGTATCCTGGGTAGCGGCAGTCGAGTCAATCTTATCTCGTAACCCTGCACATAGTGCGGGGCCGAGGGCCGCCGTCTGCAAAGGAACTGTTTCCTTTGGAGGCGGGGGCTGCGAGGAAGACAACCTCTCTAAAAAATCACCCGTGGGGTCTCTCGGCCGGCGCCCTGGGCAGCCCGGGTAGCGGTGGTCGAGTTACCATAGGTTGAGGCGGAAACGCCATTGGTAAGGGCGGTTGTGGCGCGAACTCCGCGTCGCTTCCGGCCAACCCGTAACCCCACACGTGGTGTGGGGCCGGGGGCCGTCGTCCTTCGGGGCGGGGGCCGCAAGGAAGAAAACCTTTATAAAAAATTACCGATGAGGCCAGGTAGGGTTCCCTCGCCCGGAAGAGGGAAAAAAACCTATGATAATGTCGTCCTTTGTTGTGAGTTTGTCATGCGCTCCCGTTGACGCCGGGCGCTCTGGGGTAGCTGGGCCCCAGGGTGAGAAATTTGTAACTAGCGGCCAATGCGCTCCGGCTGGCCACCGGCGCTGCGGGATTACCGGGTCCCGCAGTGGTAAATTAGTTACCGAGGCGTTTGGTGAGTTCTTAGACTCCGAGGCGGAGCGGATGAGGGAGGAGATGTAGCACCCCCCCCGCCAAGGTGAACACGGCCCGTAGGGGTAAAAGGAAGGCGGCGGCATCAGGTAGGCCGAGGGCTGATGAATTTTCGTCCATAGACGAAGAGGAGGTGGACGGCAGTCGCTTCTGGCAGGAGATGGGCCGAGGTACGCAGCAGGAGTTAACCAAACTGACGCGTTTGCTATTTGAAGGCCCCAGTCAGGGCTTGTTGGGAGATCGGATCGAGGGGAAGGCGACACGTTCCATTGCGATGCTTGAAGACACGCTGGAGACGGCGTTCAAGAAAGCCGAGGAGGAGAGTTTCCTCGCCGGGAGAGCCCGCCAATACCGCGAGGAAAAGGTGCTTTATCGCGAGAGAATGGAGGACGCGGCTGCCGAAGCGGTGGAGCTCCGTATTGAAAACGCCGCCCTAAAGAAGGAGCTGGAGGTGCTCGCGGGGAGATGCGGGCCCTCCACGATAGGGTGAGCGAGGGCGAGACCAGGGATCGGGGTGGAAGGAGGCCGTCGAGGAGCTGAAGCGCTCCCTTATGATTTCCATAGGGGAGATGGTCAGCACTCGATTGGCCTCGCTGGAAGGGAGATTGCCCCCGCCGGAGAATTAGACCGCCCTTAGCGGCGGACCGGCGCGGTGGGGAGGCGGAGACCACAGCGGTTGGGGAGAAATGGAGCGTTGTGGCCAGCAAAAAGGCCAGGAAGAAGATTGCGAGCCCAGGGGTGGCCCCGATACCAGAGGTGTGTAGGGCGCAGGTGCCAGCGCCAGCGCAGAAGGTGCCAGCGCAGAAGGCGCCAGCACAGAAGGTGCAGCGGCAGGAGAAGAGGAAGGTGAAGCTGAGGGTGCCAAACACCGCGGCCGTGACCCTAAAGCTCACGCCAGCAGCTGAGCAGCATGGGGTCACCTATGCCAAAGTACTAGAGATGGCGAAAGAGAAGCTTCGGCTCCAGGAGGTGGGGATTGGGGGGCCTCAAGATCCGCGAAAGCCGAACAGGGTCGAAGCTCCTGGTGGTCCCAGGGCCTGACAGCCACACGAAGGCGGACGCTCTCGCGAAGCGGATCGGCGAGGTGATGGCGGATCTCGTAGAGGTCGGCAGGCCGGAGAAGGTGGCCGACTGAGGATCGCCGGACTAGACGAGTCCGTCACAACAAGGGAGCTGGCAAAGGCGGTGGCGGAAAAGGGGGGCTGCCGGTCCTGTAAGGTGGAGATAGGGGAGATTCTCCCCGGACCGGGAGCCACGGGGTTCGCCAAGGTGCGATGCCCTGTTGATGCCGCAAAAAAGGTGGCGGAGGGAGACATATTAAGGTTGGCTGGAGCCTGGCTCGAGTGACGGTCCTGGGCCCCCCGCCTACGCACTGCTTTAAGTGCATGGGCAGGGCCACGTCGCCGACAGGTGCCCGTCACAGGAGGACCGCAGCGGCCTCTGCTTTCGGTGCGGGAAAGCGGGGCATAGGGCAGCGACATGCTCGGCCCCGACTCGATGCGCTGTGTGCGCGGCAAGTGGTCGGGCGGCTGACCACATCATGGGGAGTGGGGGTTGTGACCCGCCGGTCACAAGGGGCAAACCCCCTGAGAAAGGGCCCTCTGAGGAGCCAGCGCCCGTACGGGTGCCCTCAGAGGGGGGGATGTCCGAGTAGCCTCCGCTGCTCGGACCACCCCGTGGATGGTGTCGCCCGCGATTCCCCCGTCTTCTCCCAGGAGAAGA